>CM070770.1:91903610-101903610 GCA_036346955.1 Dipus sagitta | reverse complement strand
AACTGTGCGCTTAACAAGTGCTTCTCCTTACCTCTGCTTCCCTCGTGCTGCACTCCTGTGCTGTCCACCTTGGCCACCTCTAGGTCACTACAAGGCTTTCCCCAAAACTTCAGTTTTCTTTTTAAATTATTTTTAGTTTTACTTATTTATTTGCAAAGAGAATGGGCACACCAGGGCCTCTAGCCACTGCAAACAAACTCTGGATGCATGTGTCACCTTGTGCATCTGGCTGGTGCTGGGGAACTGAACCTGGTTCGTTAGGCCTTACAGGCAAGTACCTTGACTACTGAGCCATCTCTCCAGCCCTTTTTAATTCCTTTTCTTTTCTTTTCTTTTGTTTCCTTTCCTTTCCTTTTCTCTTTCTTCCTTCCTTCCTTCCTTCCTTCCTTCCTTCCTTCCTTCCTTCCTTTCTTTCTTTCTTTCTTTCTTTCTTTCTTTCTTTCTTTCTTTCTTTCTTTCTTTCTTTCTTTCTTTTTGAGGCAGGGTCTCACTCTAGCTCAGGCTGACCTGGAATTCACTGTGTAGTCTCAGGATGGCCCCGAACTCACAGCGATCCTCCTACCTCTGCCTCCCCAGTGCTGGAATTAAAGGCATGTGCCACTACACCCGGCTCCTTTTTTCATTAAAAATTTATTTATTTATTTATTTATTTGCAAGGAATGAGAGAGAGAGACAGAGAGAGAGAGAACAAACTTCAGTTTTAATGTCATTATCAGGGGTTCTTTCTTTAAAATAGTTATGTTTTTCCTTTTTGACATTTTTGTATATACATACACACAATGTATTTTGATCTTAGTCTCCCCAGATCACCCTCTCTTATTTCCCTCCCTTCCCATTAACATTCTTCTTCTTTCCCATTAGTCTCCATCTTATTTTCTTTTCTTTTCTTTCTTTTTTTTTTTTTGGTTTTTCGAGGTAGCCCAGGCTGATCTGGAATTCACTATGGAGTCTCAGGGTGGCCTCGAACTCACGGCGATTCTCCTACCTCTGCCTCCCTAGTGCTGGGATTAAAGGCGTGCGCCACCACGCCTGGCTTCCATCTTATTTTCATGCCATTTTTTTTTAACCCACTGAGTTAAATTAGGGCTGCTCGCAGGATCGGGAGTGGAATGGGCAGCTTACCAGTGTCCACACAACTGATGAGCCTGATTCCCCTCTCCCAGAAACCACTAGCTGCCATCAGCCATTCTGGGAGGTGCAGGGTCTGTGTCTTCCCCCATTAAAGGTCAAGTATTGACAAGCTCAGTCTTGTGCAGAAAACCACAGCTGCCATGAATTCACGAGTGTGACAGCCATGTCTATCTAGAAGATAGTACTGTGCATCCCCAGCTGGTGACAATTGGGAAAGTTGTGGGGCCTTTTGGAGGTGGAGCCTTGATGGAGGATGTGTGTCACTGGGCATGAGCTGTTGGAGCTTCCAGTTTAACCCACTGGCTAGTGCTAGCTAACTCATGCTTGCTGTTCTTTCTCTGCTGCTGTGATAAGATATGACACCTGTCATGCTTTCCCTACCACGATGAAAGTTCGCCTCTAAACTGTGAGCTGGAAACAAACCCTTCCTTCCACAAGCTGCTTCTGCTCAAGTGCTTTGTCCCAGCAGCTGTTACAGGGTGCATGCCACTGTGTCCACCCGTTTACATGGATGCCAGGGATTTGAGCTCACACTTCCATGGCAAACACTGAGCGCACCTAGCCATCTCCTCATATTTTATCTCTCCACTCTCCATTTTCCTCATTCTTCAAATAGAGATGATAACAGTACTTTCCTCATGGAGTTGCTGTGAGGATTAAGTGAGATACTGTGTAAATAGCATATGGAGTCTACTATGTAGTTGATAAATATTAGACTTTTTAAACTTTAATTTAAATTTATGAATTAGAGAGAGAGAGAGAGAGAGAGAGAGAGAGAATATGGGCACACCAGGGCCTCCAGCCACTGTAAACAAACTCCAGACACATGTGCCACCCTGTGCACCTGGCTCTTCCTGGGTACTGGGGAATTGAACCTGGGTCCTTTGCCTTTGCAGGTAAGTGCCTTAACAGCTAAACCATTTCTGTAGCCCAACATTATCCATTTTTGTTATAATTCTTTGTTTCTTAGCGTCATCTCTGATGGTTTCTGTTGACTCCAACTTTCAGCAGCTCCTCACCGCATTAGCAGTCGTTCTATTCCCCGGAGTTCCGCCCAGTCCCATGGCTCTTGCTCCCGCAGAGGCCAGCACTCCAGGGCCCACCTCCTCTCTTTGCTCTCCTTCCCTCCACTCAACGTCTTCTTTGCTCCCTCGCTCTCTCTCTCCACCTGTCTTCAGGTCTTCTTCCCTCATTCCTTCTCTGCTGGCTCTAATGTCTGTCCTTAGCTCTCTTTCTTCTCACTTTTTCTACTTACCCTGGATGGTTTCCTCCACATCTATGGTTTACAAACAAGTGTTTGCTGATGAAAATTCCCAAATCATTATCTTTTACCCAGCTTTCTCTCTTTAACCATAATACAACAATGACAAATTTTCCCAAGACCCTGTCATCTGGATGTGTTATATGGATACTAGATTAAACATATCTAAATCAGACTATTCCAACAAAATAGTTCCCTGCCATCTCTATCTCAATTTTACACCCTGTGTAACTATAGAACAAATCTCCAGAATGCTAAACAAAAGGCTCCATTCCCTTGGAAAAAAAGAAACAAGGGGTTGGAGAGATGGCTTAGTGGTTAAGCCATTTGCCTACAAAGCCAAAGGACCTTGGTTCGATTCTCCAGGACCCATGTAAGCTAAGGTGGCACATGTGCCTGGAGTTCGTTTGCAGTGGCTGAAGGCCCTGGTGCATCCATTCTCTCTCTCTCTCTCTCTCTCTCTCTCTCTCTCTGGGTGTCTTTCTCTCAAATAAATAATAAAATATCAAAAAAGGAAAAGAAACAAAAGCCAAATAAAGGTCATTTAGTTACCTGCTAAAATTAAGTGTGGTATTGTATAGTGAAAAAAGAATAATGGACTTTGGGGTTGAGGAGATGGCTCAGCATGCCCATTCTGTGTCTGTCTCTCTCTGCTTGTAAATAAATAAATAAATATTTAAAAAAGAATAATAGACTTTGGAATTAAACAGAGTCTAATTTTGGTTTTATACCGATCTTTCCTGGCTGTGTGGCCTAACATGGAGATGACAGTGCTTTCCTGTCAGGATTATTAGGTTGACAAAACAAGATGAAAATACATGCAGAACACTTGGCACATGAAATGATAGCTTCATTTTTTTTTCTGTTCTTTTCGAGATAGGGTCTCACTATGTATCCCAGGCTAGCCTAGAACTAGTTATATCACCAGCACTGATTTTGAACTCGCTATATAGCCGAGGCTGGCCTCCAACTCACCTTCCTCTTGCCTCAGCCTCCCTAGTACTGGGATCACAGGCTTGTGCCACCAGACTTAGCTGTTTCATGTTTTCTTACCCTAAACTTACAACTTGTTTCATGATTATGGGTTCTGAGTTCATGAATTTCTACCAGTCAGGGCTAGTGGTTGCTGGATTTGTTGTGACCAGAATGCCTGGGTACCTATGGAGTAAATAGGCAAGGTGAGGGGAGGCGCACCTTTTGTCAAAGGGTTGGCAATCTGGTTTCCAGGAGACTAGCTGGCGTGCTTTCCCACACATTAGGCTATGTGGCAACTCTTTGTCTGATGATTTTTAAAAAACGTCTTTAATTTCTTTTCTTTTTACTCTTTGTCAAATCCAAATGGACCTAGTTCAGTGCATCAGCATCATAGTTTCTCAGAGAAACTCTAGTAGTAGGAACACCTGCTGAGCTTTAACAAGACAAGGAGAGTTGGATGGGAAGTCTGTGAAATGCAAGGTGTACTTCCAGTAAGCTGATTGTGATGCATCAAAGGACAATGTCACAGAATGGGGTAAGACATCCGTGAATGGCTTATTCATGCCTATATCAACAGAGGAAAGAGACTAAATCTCCATTGAAACAAAAGGGGAAGCCAAGTAAGTGTGTGAGAAGGTGGTAGCTGGTGGGCCTACGGAGTCAGGCCTTTAATGTTGTCTAATTGCTGCTTATTAAAGTTGGGTTCCCCCCCCACACACACACATGGAGCCTCGGGACAGGGTTTGAAGGGATAGATTCCAGACCCTCAAGGACATTCCTGGTTTCTAGATGTGGTAAGAAATGGAGATGGTGCATATCTCAAAGGGTCAGAGAAGGAATTATGGTCAAATTTTTTCTTAAGTATGCTCTAAGAAAGGAAGGTTAAGAAGAAAGCCATCTAAATTAAGTTTAGCTGAGCGGAACATTAAGGTCATATTAGTGAAAAGTCAACCTCCAATGGAATTGGATTGTTACGATGTATTACAACCTAATGTATTACTTTTGAAAAAAATTATAACTTTGTCCTTTTCTAAACCATTTTGTTTCATTAACAGAGACCCTTTAACTAAAACACTCAAGTAGCAAAGGATTAGGCTGTTAAAAGCTTGCTTTCAAATCTGCTGCTGAGTTGGTTAGTTACCCTTTTAGGAAAATGTATTCTTTTACAGATGATGGTATTAATCTTACTCTCTTCTGCTTCCGTGACTTATCTTTATGGGAGTATAGTATAGTATAGTATAGTATAGTATAGTATAGTATAATTTGAAGCAGTATTATAGAAATGTTTAAGGCACTAGATTTGGGATCCTGGCTCCACAGTTTCTAAGCTGTGTTCTCTTGGCATGTATTTAGCCTCCTTTAGCCTTAGCGATTCATAAAATGAAGGTGAGTCTAGATACCTTTTAGAAATGCTATAAAGATTAAATAACAAAAAAAAAAACAAGATTAAATAACATAGTACATATTAAAATCTCAGCATAATACTTGTCACATATTTAGACCCAATAAATGATAATAATTATTAAAGATTTTAAGGGGTGTTGAAAGAGAATTTTAACACAAAAATAGTGATTGCTGTTTTGTTTATTATCTGCTTTATGGAAAGCAATATATTTTTCATTAATTTTGTTCAGTTATGATTAGTTTTTTCAATTAAAACAATTATTCAGACTATAATTACCGTGATTGAGATTATTCAGTTCTACTTTGTTTAGCTTAGTGTAGTTTCACTGGGTGGGCAAGATAATAGAAATACAGGAGTTGGGGCCACTCAGTATTATCATTTGTTAACAGGGTTTGAAGTTGACTGTCAGAAAATGATGGTATCCAGAGCCTGTTGTCCAAGCAGAATAATTTTGGGCCAGGGTCCTCTTCTGCTGTTCACTCAAGGCTTGTGTGAGGTGGAGGAACACTTAGATTTTTTGTTCCTTTCCTCTTGTTCCAGGATCTTAAGCTTCAAAAAGACTGCAGGGAGACCCGACATCTTTTTTTGTTTGTTTGTTTGTTTGTTTGTTTTTGTTTTTCTGTAAACTCACAAGAGGATCAGTCTTTAGAAAAGGCAATGAATTGATCGCATTAATTGTCCTCAGCTGCCCTTCATACCCCTTCATACCTCCTCCCGGTTCCCTTGATTCTGTTTGCTACTTTGAGGGCAATCCGGAGATGATGGCCTCTGGCCTCTCTGACCATGTAGTGGAGGGAGGAGAACAAAGGGAGGGGAAGACTTATGAAGGAAGGGGACTCCTTCTCACACAGACTTAGCCCTTTGATTGAACCATTCCAAAGTCCTATGCTGTGCTGACTGCTATGGGCCAGTTTTAGGTGTTTGCTGATGGGCCAGAGCTCTCCCACGGAGACACATGTGGGAGGGTGTAAAGGGATGCGCAGAGCTGTGAGATAGGGTGCTTGAGCGCTCCCTGGAGGCCTTCACTCCCAAGAGTGCTAGGTGATATTAGGTGATCGAGGGACAAGGATTAAAGTATCATTAAATCCTATTATGAGAAAGTTATTTGCTTTTCATCTGTCTTCCAGTTCATCTAATTATGTCAAGAAAAAAGTCATGATTTTAAAGAATATTTTTTAAAATTTATATGTGGAGAAAAAGGCAATGAGAATGGATGCCAGGGCCTCTTGTCACTGTAAATGAACTCCAGATGCATGCACTACTTTGTGCATCTGTGGGCACTGGTGAAGTGAACCCCGGCTGTCCGTCTTTGCAAGCAGGTGCCTTTAACCACTGTGCCATCTCCCCAGCCCAAGAGTTGTGTTTTGACTTGAGGGAACTTTGCTTCTCTAAGCCTTCTACTCTTCCTTAAAAGCATTAAATTTGACCATTTAAGTTAAAACTTTTAATTCAGTTCAAGCGAATTCAGTTGTGGAAAAAGCCATGACCTAGGTTGGCCCTGACATGGTAGTCCACCATTTTTTATATGAAGAGTGATTAAAAGGAGTATAAGGGCTTTTAAGGGCTTTGAACATAAATTTTGTTCTTGTCTTGGCCACTCATTACCAGTTAGCCAAAGGCTGACTGCTTGAGAAGAATATGCGATAAGAGGGGCAGATAGTCCAGCTGCAGGATATTACGATATTATGTGAGGCACTTGGGAATGTTTACTGTGGCATGCCCTGAGGTACCCCTTCTCCAGGAGAGGATCTTGGGAGTTGAATTTCCTTCGTCATGCTTCACAGTTGCTTTTTTTTTTTTTTTTGAGGCCAAGACAAATGAAAGATTGGTGCTGTATTTATGTAACTGTGTTCTTTTCTCTCCTGTCCTCCAGCCCTGGAAATCCAGTGCAGTTCAAATACCTATCAAATCCTGGAGCAAATTGAAGACTGCATATGGCATATCATGGGAATTTACAAGTCAAGGTAGATACTGGCTTCCTGTATCTGTGAGGGAGAGAAATACTTCCAGGAAACTCCAGTCATTAAAGCATCCTGTGTCACTGCACTCAGTAAACTCATAGCTAGATTTTGCAGTATTGTATATGATATGCCTGCTACAGAGGGAAATGTCCCAAACAAAACTGGAACTCCTTTGTTTTTTTGGTCAAAATTCTATCCAACATAGGATTCTGGACTGCACACCTGCTAGAGAATCATAAAAGTTTTCTTTAACTCACTGACTGCATCTTTTTTCTCAGTCTATACCCTTTTAGGAGAAGATCAGACCTTGTTTGAGACACTCCTTCTGAGACAGGGAGGAGTAGGAGAGGCAGGCCAGAAATTCTCAGAAAATTGCAAAATAGGCAACATGGTTTTGCCTCATTTTCTTCCCAAGTCCTTCTTCCTCTGGCTGGTTTCAGCAAGTTTCTCTTTCCAGCCATTGGGGTCCAGTCCTCTCCCATTCCTATAGTTCTTCCTACTAAAGAGGAACATTTATTCCATTCATGAGTTCATTATCAATGAGGGACTTCCAAGGTACTCTCCTTCTAAGCTGCAGTCATGCTGTGAACTGAACCCAGGGCCTTGAACATGCCAGACAAGTGCTCTACCTCTGAGCAATACCCCTAGCATAGGAAAGGCTGTTTTGTTTTCTCATTTTCTCTCTCCCTCTTCTTCTGCCTCTCCTCCTTCTTCTCTTTCTGAGACAGGGTCTCAGGTGGCCTGAAACTGTAGGTGGTCCAGGCTAGCCTCCAACTGAAGATCCTCCTTTCTGTCTGTGCCTTCTGGGTGCTGGGATGATGGGTGCATCACCAGGTCTGGTTAAGGGCTTACTTTAAGAAAGGATCAATCCCTCCCTAGAAAAAAAGCAATGAAGCCAGTTGTATTGAAACAATCAAAATTAGTTTAGACATGGTAAAATACAGGTTCAAAGGTGGGGATAGTGAGTGAGACAAGGGGCAAGGGACAGTCCTGGCTCTTCTACCAGAGCCCGTAGCTCTCCTGTGACAGGGACACTTCATCCTGTCCCAGCAGCTCCAGCCAGAAAGATGGAAACTCAGGAGCAAGGGACTTAGTGAAAGATTAAGTAAACCAGTTCTGTCTGAAGCTAATATAACAAACTGTGTAATAATAAGATAGTGTACATTATTTGTGGGTGGCTCCCTCCAAACATTCCTCAAATAGTTTCTGCGGTATTTTTGTATATTTAAAATATGAACCATGTTCAGAAAGAGCTCCATGGCAACCGTCAGAGAGAAGCCCCGGACAAGCAGCACTCCTCTGGCTTGACTCTGAGGCTCTTTTTGCTCAGGGCTCCGACTGCACGGGGCTTGTCTGTTGAAATGAGTCTCTGTCTCAGCTTGAGCAGAGGGGCACGTGCGAGCAGGATGCTTCTCTTGTGGACTGTATTGAAGCGATAGTAGGCTGCAAGTTTCCCAACACAAGTTTCTGTGTGAAGAGAGGTGGCGGTTCCAACCCCTGTGGGGGAAGACGGTATTGATCCGCACTGGATAGAAGGGCATACTGCCTGCCTAGCAACTGTGCTAACAAGCAGTCATCCTGCAGAGTTACTGGGTCACCTTCCTCTTTCAGCTCTGCCAGGAGGGCCCCTTGGCTGCACAGTCCGAGTTTCTCGCCCTCCCTGGCCCACGGCCCACGTGGACTTAAGTCCTCAGCCGCAGCAGCACTGGCGTGTGTGGGTGACCATGACTCATAAGTCAGCCCGAGTGTCGCGGTGCCTGGGAAGCCGTCGCTTCTGCCCTGAATGCGAGGCATGCCCTCATCAGAAATGGGGGAGCCAATTAAAGAGCTGTCTCTTGAGGGTGCTGATCCCCGGGCCTCCCGAGTTCCCTGGGCAGACTTAAGGATGTGTGCTGTCACGTCCAATGAATTGGGAAGTCTATCACTGGGTGGCTCCTTTTCTTCCTGAATTGGCTGTTTTATTTTTTCGTTTTCCCCTAGTTAAGCACTCGTGTTTTTCCTGGGGGCAGGATAGGGAGGGTGGTCATCTATTGACTGGGAAAATTTTTGTTGTAGATCCATAAGTCTTTGACCAGAGGAAAACCCTTTTGATTTAATTCCCAGAGTACTTGAGCACTAACAGCTCTGAAGCAGTTTTAGGTTGCGGCTTTTGCCTTTCTGGCCTTGCAGGTCAGTCTGGCATGCTCTTCGGAAGCAATGGTAAGGGGTGTAGAGTCTAAGATTTTAGTGGCGTCTCTGGGTCATATGGGAAGGGGGCCACCTGTTCCTTTCAAACCATCTAAGTCCGCAGTGGGTTAAAACACAAACACCTCTGTCCTCCCACGGGCCTTTCTCCTGGGCTCCTTGCAAGGTAGACAGGCAGGTGAGAGGGTGCTGTCAGGTGTCAGGGAGGGTGAGGCTGCCCAGTGCTGAGGCAGATGTAGGGTTCATTGAACACGTCAGGTCAGGGCTCATTTTCAACAAAATTTTGAGGTTGGCAAACGTAATCCCTAAACCTTGTTGCTCCCTTCCTCCATCTGCTTGCTTTCTGTGACTTCTGCCCACCCCTCAGCTGTGTGTATTCCCTCGGCACCCCACTCATGGCCACACTCACTCAGAGTTCTAGATCATTTCCTCCTCCAGGCTCCCAGCTGTCCTATGGGGCCTCATTAGTGACTGACTTCTTGTTAGTGGAATAAATTATTATTATTGCAATATTATATTTGGATGGGACAGGTGATATTGTTTTATCTTATGGAAGTAACACACAATAAAAGCCCGGGTTTGGGGACTATAGAAGGGGATTTTAAAAAATTCAATAGTGCTTATTGAGTTTAATAGTACCATATAATTTAAGCAATGCTTAGTTTTTTTTTAAGATTTATTTTTATTTATTTTAGACAGAGAGATGGAGGGAGAGAGAGGGTGAGCGAGTGAACATAGGCACCCCAGAGCCTCTAGCCACTGCAAATGAACTCCAGATGCATGTGCCACCATGTGCATCCGGCTCATGTGGGACCTGGAGAATCGACCCTGGGTCCTTAAGCTTCACAGGCAAGCGCCTTAACCGCTAAGCCATCTCTCCAGCCCCAATGCTTAGTTTTTTATTGAGAAGTTTAAATAAAATTTTATTGAGAATTTTGAATATTGAAAACATGCTATATTTTGATCCTAATCCCCTCCCTTACCTTTTTTTTTTTTGTTTCCCTCCCCACCCCTATTTCACCAAACCCCCTCCTCCTTCCAAGTAATCCCTCTTCTATTTTGATGTCTCATTCTTTTTTGGTGCCAATCTCCCTCATCTATGTTAAAATGGTAGAGTTCAATATTGTGCATGACTTATTTTTCCTTAGTAATTCTCAACCCCCTCCAAAGAAGAATGGGTCAGTCCTGCCCTTTGTTTGTTTATTTTATTTATTTATTTATTTGAGAGCAACAGAGAGAAAGAGGGAGAGAGAGAGAGAGAAAGAGAGAGAGAGAGAGAGAATGGGTACACCAGGGCCTGTAACCACTGCAAATGAACTCCAGATGTGTGTGCCCCCTTGTGCATTTGGCTAACATGGGTCCTGGGGAATCGAGCCTTGAACCGGGGTCCTTAGGCTTCACAGGCAAGTGCTTAACCACTAAGCCATCTCTCCAGCCCAGTCCTGCTCTTTTGAAACACTGTTGTCCTTTGAAACATGATGCCCTTGGTTTCCATTTTGGTTTTGGTTTAAGCTATAGAAGTCAGATTTGAAGCATGTATAGAGATTAGTATTGCCTTTGATATAACAAGGGTTGTCATATTAGTCAGGGTTCTCTAGAGGAACAGAGCCAGAGGAATGAATATGCATTAAAAAGGGGCTTAGTAGATTAGTTTACCTGTTAGAGGCTGAGTAGCTGGTAAGAGTTTAACTATCTCAGTTGTTTTCAGTCTTTTGGAAAGATGCTTTCCACCAAAGACAGGAAACCCTTCAATTTCCTCTATTTTAATCAGGCAGTTTGCATGAGTAGAACCTGACAAGATGCAGCTTACTATAGACTCCTGGGAACCCATCCAGAATATTGTTAAGGAGAAAAATGGTCCCTCCTCTACAGTCTAGAGCCCACAACATCTTCCAAACTTCCATCCTCACTTTATTCCACCCCTCACACCTTACCAGATTCATAATTCTTGCCTTAAAATCCAGTTTCAACCCTATCTTATCCTGCTCAGGGAAGCTGTCCTGGCTCTGCCCAAACAGAGCATAAACACTTCACTCTGATTCTCAGACTCTCCCTCTGTAGTGGGTAGAAAGGAGCCAGGACAGGTGAGCTGGTTGCAAAACTGGTATAAAAAACAAGTCAGGAAACAAAATGGTCAGAAGTGACCAATGAGTCTACCTCTTGACCCTAACAAGGATTCTCTAAATTTTTCTTTGGAAGATCTCCCTCAGTAAAACTGTATTTATCGAGTATGCTTAATACATTTGTATTTTTTTTATTACTTGGAAGTCCATGTAATTGTCAAAGACTCTGACAGGCAGGATTGTGGCCCATTTGCCCCATGGATTTGGGATAACACCAGCCAAGGACATAAGCACTTTAACCAATGTGAGTTTCTTAAGAAAACAATGTAGCATTTCTGTTAAGTTGTAAGAAAGAATGAAAGAACTATAACTTCTCACTTATAGACCATGGGTCAAAGTAGAGAAAGGGCAGTCCTAACCACTTTAAATTTTGTTTAGGGAGCTTGAGTAATTTGCTCAGTAAGAAGGGAGACACTTGTGCTGAAGTTTCTACACCCCATTTGGGCAGACATTATGAAATTAGTATTTTATTTTTAAAGTAGGTTCTTACTATGTAGCCCAGGCTGAACTTGAACTCTTGATCCTTCTGCCTCCTTCACCTGAGGGCTGGGATTATAAGAATGGGCCAACATGCTGGCTGGCAAAAGTCCGTTTTTGGATGAAAGAGAAATACTGTTTTATCCGGACAAGTAATAGGATAAACTAGTGGAGTTCACAGAGGTCAGCATTATTGGGTTGAGTGTTCTGGGCCGCTCCAGGGCTGAGAGAAAGGAAACCAGTTAGGGACCAGCTAGATGAAGAAGTGTGAAGAGACTGGGGAAGCCAAAGGTAAGAAGATAATCAAGATGTGAAATGTATGTGATACACAAACAATATGGTGGGAGCATTGAGCCGGAACTGTGGGCTCAGAGGGGATGGTAACACATGATGGGAAAGGGGTAGACATCTTTTTTTCTACAAGAGAAAGAATGAGAACAGATTTTCCACCACAATTTTCTTTATTTACTTTGTGGCAAAAATAGGAAACCACATGACACATTGAAGTACGTGATTGTTTTTGAAAAATTGTTTTAGATTTCATTAAGGATGGAAAAGTCTAACAGTTCAAGGAGAGACAGGCATTGCTGTAACAATGTTGGTCAGCACAAGGGTATGATGTACATTTTCTCCTGCCTTGGGGGTCATGTCCTTCAACTGGCTATGCTAGAACTTATGAAGATGCTATGCTGACAACCACAAGGTGTTTCATTTGCATTGACCAACACAGAGAGAGAGAGAGAGAGACAGAGAGAGAAAGAGAGAGCGGGAGAGAGTGAGCACACAGACAGCATCTCCTGTGATGGGATATGAACCCCCAGTAAGTCAGGGGAATCAGCTGACTGCTAAGCATGGCAGGCAACCTGCCTACAAGCTGTGCTTGTGCTGTGAGGCTATGGAAGACTCTTGCTACTCCGTCATCTGCTACCAGGAAGAGAACAAGGATTAGAAGCAGTTACTCAGGGATGACTGCTGTACACCTGAGATCTTTAAGATTTTGGGAATGGGCAATTTTGCTTTTTACTGTTTTCAGGTAGGGTTTCTCTATGCAGCTCAGGCTGTTCTAGAACTTTCTGTGTGGCTTGGACAATCCTTGAATTTATAATTCTCCTGCTTTGGCTAGAATTATAGGTATGCACCACCAAACTTGGCTACCCTAAGACTTTTTTTTTTTTAAACAAAGCAGGCATAAGAATTTTATGGAAAGATCATAAAATTTAAGTAAACTACATCAAAGATCAAAGACACACTGGGGTAAAGAGTTAAGGATCCTTATGACCAGAGATGACTTGGACAGGAGCTTCTATAGCCCCATGCCTGTGTTATAGTAAGAATTTTGATGAGGGGCTAGAGGGATTGCTAAGTGGTTAAAGAGCTTGTGTGTGAAGTCTAACACCTTGGGTTCAATTCCCTAGTACCCACCTACAGCCAGCTGCACAAAGTGGTGCATGCATCTGAAGTTCATTTGCAATGGCAAGAGGCCTTAGGCTTCACAGGCAAGCACTTAACCACTAAGTCATCTCTCCAGTTCCAAGCCTGTTTTTTTTTTAACTTCAAATTCCACCTGTTTGTTGTTGATATATGGGAAAATGATTGACTTTTCCATATTAGCCTTTGATCAGAAGTTTCTAAAATTTTCTACCTAAGCACTCATGCTATCTTAAAGGCAGTTTTGTTCCTTCCTTCCTGATATTCATACCTTTTATGTACTTTTCTTACTTATTGCATCAACTGGATTTCAGTATAATGTTCAAAATCAATAATGAGAGCAAATTTTCTTACTTTGTTCCTTGAAAAACTTACTGAAAATTTTATGTATGTATATAATGTATTTTGATCATAATCTCCTTCCATTACCTTCTCTTGTCCCCCTTTCCTCCCTTATCCTCCTCCCAATAAATATTTTCTTTCCAACTCATCCCTCTTCTACTTTGATGTTTTTTTTCCCCCTCTTCCACCATCTATGATGGAATGTTGATGGGCCTAGTATTGTGCAGGTACTGCTAGTTGCTGTAAGGTCATAAATGTAATAGCTACTTCATGTATGGAAGACATCATTCCAGAACACTTCTAATCCTCTGGCTCTTCATCCTATCCTTTCTTCTCCCTCTTCCTCAGTGTGCCCTGAGCCTTGGAGGTTATCATATAGATGTCTTATTTAGCACTGAGCAGTCAACAGTCACTTATTCTTAGCATTTTAATGAGTTTTGTGTCTCCCCTTTGCTCTTAAAGCTTTAGTGCTCACCACTGAGTTTCTTGTAGCTGTTTTGTTTTTATCAAGAAGAAAGTTAATATTTATTATTAGTTTGTTGAGTTTTGTTTTGTAAATAATGAATGGGTGCTAAATTCTGTTAGTGCCTTTTCTTTACTTCTTGATGTAATTATGTGATTTTCCTTCTGCTACTGATGTGAGGCATTGCCTGATTTTAATTTCTGGCCATTGAACCAGTCTGGAAAATCTAGGAACAAAAGTCTTATTTGATTGGGGTGAGTGATTTTTAAAATTTAATTTGCTATTTTTCTTGTTGTTGTTGAGGCTTTTTGCATCTGTGCTCTGAGATACATTGTTCTATGACATTTCTCTAAAGTCTTTCTGGTTTTTCTATTAAGGTAATGCTAGCCTCATGCAATTAGAAAACATTCACATGGGTTCTGGTGATCTGAACTCAGGTTGTCATGCTTGCTAACAAGCACTTTTAACCACTGAGTCATCTCCCCAGCCTTTGCTTGAATTTTCATTACTTTTTCTTCTGCTTTGTTAGGATTTCTTTATTCCTTCTTCCTGATTTACTCAATGTTCAGATCAGGTTATTAATTTCAGTTCTCCTCTAATATTTTCAGTGATATGAATTTCCTTCTGAGAAAGACTGTCACCATATCCAACAAGTTTTTTTTTTGTCGTTGTTGTTTGTTTTCGTTTTTTCGATGTAGGGTCTCACTCTAGCTCAGGCTGACCTGGAATTCACTGTCTTCTCAGGGTGGCCTCAAACTCACAGCACTCCTCCTACCTCTGCCTCCCAAGTGCTGGGATTAAAGGTGTGTGCCACCACTCCTGGCTTCAACAAGTTTCTGAAAAGTATTTATTAGTTATTTGTGTGAGATAGAGGGTGGGGGAGAGAATGAGTGAATCAGGGCCTCTAACTCCAGACACATGTGCCGCTTTGTACATCTAGCTTTACATGGGTACTGGGGAATTGAATCCAGGCTGGCAGGCTTTGCAAGCAAGCACTTTTAATCACTGAACCATATCCTCAGCTCCTCAAACAATTTTTTTCAAACAAGTTTTGATAATTTTTTTTTTCATTTAGTTCCAATTCCTTAAAAATTTCTCTATATATTTCTTTTCTGATGTGGTTTTTAGAAGTGGTTCCTTAATGCCAAACTAGTTTGAGATTCTACAGCTACACTTCTGCCCATGTTTACTTCAACTATGTCTTAAGAGAATGTATAGTATGATTTTTATTTTTTTAAATTTAATGTGTGTTTTATAAACCAGAATTTGGTCTATGTTGGTATGTGTAACATATGAGCTTGAGAAGGTATATTCTGCCATTGTTGGGTTCAATGGCCTATAGATATCCATTCTATCTGCTTTATTAATGGCAATTTTTATATTAAGGACATACCTTGTATGGATATATCATGTGTTGGTACCATCTTTTCCCTCCTCCCTGTCCCCATTCCACAGGACACCCTCCTCAGTGGCTTGCTGGTATTCCCCATGGGGTTGTGGGTTATGCCTTATGGGAGCAGCAGTCAGTTACTGGGTTAGGGCAATGCTTCTGGGTATGAAGTCCCAACCTGTGGCTCTTACAATCTTTCCACCCCCTCTCCCACAAAATGCCCTGAGCCATGGTGGGTGAGTTTTAAGTCTAGTTCAGTGATGAGCTCTTAGGATCCTCCGGATCTCTGCTTTGGTAGGTGTTGAGTATCCTCAGCTTCTGTCTCCTTCACCCTGGTGCTGATTGTCAGGCTCACCAAGAAAGCAGCCAGCCCTCTTGTTTATTCTCCCAGTTAATCTGTGGTTTCAGCTGGGTCTTGAGTGAAGTGTGGGGGGTAGTTTATCTCCTTGGGTCTAGCTGCCTTCTGAAAAAAAAACAAAACAGATTCTCCAATGGAGCCCAGAACTAGAGGGGCTAACCAGGGACTGGCTCTCTTCCAGGTTCCAGCCTGGTCTCTCTGTGTTCTGTGTCAGCAGCATATGGTGTCTTCAGCAACAGCCTCTTACCTTTGACCTCAGGTGGGCAATCAAGTGCTTTGACAGAAGCCTGTCTTGTTTTGGGGACCTCGTAGGTATCTCCAATCAATGTGGGTAGCAACTGTTTTCTGGTACTGAGAGTTACAGGCCAGAGCCAAATGTTTAAGGTTAGGCATCATCCCACCCTCTTCAGGGTCCTTCTTTCTAGACTCTCCCCCCATACTTCTGTTGAGGGTTAAATCTTTAAGTCTACCTTTGAGGAGAAAGGTTTCTATGGTACCAGTTCATTTAGATTTAGTTTTAGGTTTACTTCCCACCACCCTCCTTTTCCCTTCCACCCAAACCCTTCCATCACTACTGTCTGGGTCTCGAGTTGCCTGTTAAGTGTGCCAGCAACTGAAGCTATTCCAAGTTAGGAACAGCAGATGAGTGAGAACATGTAGCATTTGTCTGTCTGTGATTGTTTGTGTTCACTGAGTATGATCTGTCCAGAAATTTCATTGTATCATTTTTTTTTTCTTACTGCTGTGTAGAATTCCATTGTGTAAATGTACCACAACTTCATTATCCATTTGTCCAATGATGGGCAACTGGGTTGGTTCCAGTTCTTAGCTACTATGAATTGAGCAGCTATAAAAATGGCTGAGCAAATAGCTCTGTAGTGAAACATGGAGCACTTAGGATAAATGCCTAGTAGGGGAATAACTGGCTCCATAGGTAGTTCGATTTTCATGAGTCTCCATATTGATTTCCACAGTGGTTGTACAAGTTTGCATTCCCACCCACAGTGAATGAGGGTGCCACTTTCCATACACCCTCACCAACATTTATTGTTTCATTTTTTCTTTCCTTCTCTCTCTCTCTTTTTTTTGTTTGTTTATTTTTATTTATTTATTTATTTAAGAGCAACAGACAGAGAAAGGCAGATAGATAGAGAGAGAATGGGCATGCCAGGACCTCCAGCCACTGCGAATGAACTCCAGATGCATGCGCCCCCTTGTGCATCTGGCTAACGTGGGTCCTGGGGAATCGAGCCTTGAACCAGGGTCCTTAGGCTTCACAGGCAAGCACTTAACCACTAAGCCATCTCTCCAGCCCCTCTTTTTCTTTTCTTTTCTTTCTTTTTCATTTTTCAAGGTAGGGTCTCACTCTGGCTCAGGCTGACCTTCAATTCACTATGTAGTCTCAGGGTGGCCTTGAATTCATGGCAATCGTCCTACCTGTACCTACCAAGTGCTGGGATTAAAGGTGTATGCTACCACACCCGGCTCCAGTCTGCCTTTTTAATCTGTGTGTGTGTGAGAGAGAGAGAGAGAGAGAACTGGGGTGCCAGGGCCTCCAGCCAATGCAATCGAACTCCAGATGTGTGTGCCACCTTGTATGCATGTGAGACCTTGAATGCTTGCATCACTAGGTGTCTGGCTTATGTGGGACCTGGAGAGTTGAACATGAGTCCTTAGACTTCACAAGCAAGTGCCTTAACTGCTAAGCCATCTCTCTGGCCCCTTTCTTCAGTGTTTTAATGTTTTCATTGTTTAGGTCTTTCACATCCTGGGTTAGTGTTATTCCAAGGTATTTAATTTTTTTGTGGCTATTGAAAATAGGTCAGCCTCACCCATTTCTTTATCTGTATATTGTCCTTTGCATATAGAAAGGTTACTGACTTTTATGTGTTGATTTTGTATCCAGCCACTTTGCTAAAGGAATTAATCACCTTTAGAAGTTTTAAAGTGGAGACTTCTGCATCCCTTATGTATCGGATCATGTTATCTGTAAATAGGGCTAACTTGAATTCTTCCTTTCCAATTTGTATCCATTTTATATCTTTCTGCTATCTTATTGCTTGGACTAGGACTTGTAGTACTATGTTGAAGAGCAGTGGTGAAAATGGGAACCCCTGTTTTGTTCCTGACCTCAGTGGGAACTCCTTGACTCTTTCCCTATTAAGTATTATTTGGGCTTTAGTTATGTTTTATATACTTTTATTGTGTTGAGATATAATCCCTCCATGCCTGTTCTTTCCAGAGTTTTTATCATGAAGTAATGTTGTATTTTGTCAAAGGCCTTCTCTGCATCTATTGAAAAAATGATCATGTAGTTCTTGTGATTAAGTTTATTTATGTGGCATATTATGTTGACTGATTTCCATGTGTTGAACCATCCCTGTGTCCATGGGAGAAAGTCTACTTGATCAAGGTGGATAGTGCTTTTGGTGTATTGCTGAATTTGGTTTTCTAGGACATTATTCAGAATCTTTGCATCTAAGTATATCAGGGATATAGGCCTATAGTTTTGTTGTCTTGTTGTATCTCTATCTGGTTTTGGTATTAGGATGATGCTAGCTAGCTTCATAAAAGGAGTTGGGTAGGATCCCCTATTCTCCAATTATTTGAAACAGTTTAAGAGAAAGTGGTTTCAGTTCTTCAATGAAGGTTTGCTAGAGTTCGGCTGGGAAGCCATCTGGTCCTGAACTTTTCTTTAGGGGGAGGTTTTTGATTACCTTTTCAATCTTGATGGATGTGACAAGTTTTTTTTTTTTTTTTCAGGAGATTAATCTGCTCTGAATTTAGTTTTGGTAGGTGGTATGTGTCTAGGAATTCATTCATTTCTTCCAAGTTATCCACTTTTGTGGAGTAGAGGCTTTGGAAGTATGTCCTGATTATTCTTCCAATTTCATTGTTGTCTGTTGTGACTTCTTCCTTTTCATTTCTGATTTGGTTAACTTCAGACTTCTATTTTTTTTTTTGTTTGTTTGATCAAATTGGCCAAGGGTTTATCAATCTTATTTATTTTTTCAAAGATCCAGCTCGTTATTTTATCAATTTTCTTATTTGCTTTTTTAGTTTCCAATGCATTAATTTCTACTCTGATCTTGATTATTTCTTTCTATCTAGAGCTCTTAGGGTTGGATTGTTCTTGTTTTTCCAATGCCTTTAGGTGGATGGTTAGGGTATTAATTTGAGATCTCTCCATCTTTGTTATGAAGGCATTTAGCACCATTAATTTCCCCCTTCATTGTGTCCCAAAAGTTTTGGTACATTGTGTTTTTGTTATTATTCAATTTTAGAAATTTTAACAATTTCTTTTTTTAAAATTTCTTCCACCACACATTCATTATTTAAAAGCATGTTGTTCAGTCTGAGGAACTGGTGTAATTCCTGATGTGTCTCTTGTTAAATTTCTAGCTTTAAAGCATTGTGATCCAATATGATGAAGGAAGGTATGTCTATTTTCCTGAATTTATGGAGTCATGCTTTATGGCCTAATATATGGTCTATTTTGCAGAAGGTTCTGTGACCTGCTGAGAAGAATTTGGATTATGTAGAATTCAGATGGAATTTTCTGTAGATAACCTATTAGGTCTAGTTGATCTATGGTGCTGTTGAGCTCTATTATTTCCCTGTTGGTTTTCTATTTGGATGATCCGTTTATTGATGATACTGGTGTAAGGAAAGTGTAAGAGAAAAGCAAAAGAGAACACCAGACTTGATCACTACAGACACACTATTTATTGAGAGAACCGGCAAGGTACGGCAGCCTTCCTGTGGGATGAAGGCTGAAGCACTGTGTTAGGCTAGGGTGCAAGTTTATAAGGAGGATCCTAAGAAAGACAGACTGTACTAGGTGCAGTAGATATGGAGCTTGCAGCTGTTTGTGTCCTTGTTCAGAATAGGCTTCTTTAGCCAGGATTGTTTAAGGGAGAATACCAGATGATTTCTGATCCTTCAGGGCCATCTGAGCTAAGGGGAGTATATCGATGCCCAGGGGAGCCAGACTGAATTCATCTGTTGTTCCTTTTATGGCCTTCTAGCCTTAGGGATAGTTCTTAGGGATAGTTATTAACTCTTTAGTTCCCTCTTTCAGGGAAAGCTATTGATCCTTCAAGTGGAGTATTGAAGTCTCCAACTATGATGATGTTTATGTTTATTTCTATTTTGTTGTCAAGTATGCTTTGTTTTATAAATTGTGGTGCACCTGTGTTTGGTGCACATAGATTTATGATTGTAATGTCCTAATGTTGGATCATTTCATTGATGAGTGGAAAGTGGCCTTCTTTGTCGTTTTTGATTACTTTTGGTTTGAAGTCTATTTTATCAGATATTAATATAGCCACACTTGCTTGTTTCTTCCATTTGATTGGAATAAAATTTTCCATCCTTTCACCTTGAGAGGTATCTCTCTTTAATGGTGAGGTGGATTTATTGAAAACAGCATAGGGAAGGGTCCATTTTTCTGATCTATCTTGTTAACTTGTGTCTTTTGATGGTGAGTTAAGACTATTAATATTTAAGTTTCTATCTGTGAGGTGAGGTTTAATCCCTGACATGTTGGGTTGATTTATGGGGTTTGGTGCTTTCTTGGGCTTAGTACTTTTTTTGTACTTGCTCTAGTGTTAGTTATTGTGATCTTGTAGGTTCTTGAGATTGGTAGTTTGTCTCTTCTGTGTGGAGTATTCCTTGAAGTATTCTCTGTAGGTTTGGCTTTGTGTTCATATAATCACAGACTTGGGTTTTATCATGGAAAGTTTTCCTTTCATCATCTGTTATGAAGGATACTTTTGCTGGGTACAGTAGTTTGGGTTGGAAGCCATAGTTTTTTAGACTTTGAAGTGCTCCATTCTGGGCCCTTCTGGCTTTCAAGGTTTCCATTGAGAAATCTGATATAATTTTGATGAGGATGCCTTTGTATGAATGTGTTGTTTCTCTCTTGCTGCTTTTAGCACTCTCTCTTTGTTTTCATTGTTTCGAGTTTTAACAATGATGTGTCTTGGAGAGTTTCTTCTTTGGTCCAGTCTGTTTGGAGTTCTGTTAGCTTCTTTCATTTTGATGGGACTCTCTTTTGAGAGAGTGGGAAAGTTTTCTTCAATAATTTTGTTGAATAAGTTCTCCATGCCTTTGGTCTGAATTTCTTCCCCTTCTGGTATACCCATGATCCAGAAGTTATGTCATTTTAGGCTATTCTACAGTTCCCTCATGTTCTGTTTACAAGATTTTTTGAACTTATCAAAGTGTTTGGACTCTCAAACTGTTACTTCTGTCTTGTCTTCCAGCTCTGAGGTTCTGTCCTCCACATGATTAAGTCTGTTAGTGAGGTTTTCTAGCGAGGTTTATACAAGCTCAATTTGGTTTGTATTTTCTGTTCCTTTTTTTCTGTATGGTATCCATCCCTTCATTGAGTTTCATTTTGGTCATGTTTTGATTTTCTTAGTTCTTCTTGGAATTCATTCTTACACTTAATTATGTCTTCCTTAAGCTTAACCAACTGGTTATTGAGAACCTCTCTCTCTCTCTCTCTCTATATATATATATATGTGTGTGTGTGTGTGTGTATATATATATATATATATATATATATATATATAGAGAGAGAGAGAGAGAGAGAGGCTTACCTGCAGTTCTCACTTTTGAGATCTCTCTGTTTTTTTTTTTTTTTTTTTTAATCAACTAAGTTAAGCCTAGTGAAGACAGCTGTGTCCATTTCATTTATGTGACTGTTGGCTTTTTGTTGGCTTTACTAAAAGTTCTGCAGTTTGCTTCATCAGGGTCACATATCTTGTGTTTTCATTTTGGGATTCTATTTATGCTGTCTCCTCTATGTTTTCATTGGAAATTTCCATTGTGGGGTTACACTGTGGGATTTGGCAACCTTGTTGGAGATCTATGTTTATTTATTTATTTTTAAAATTTTTTTTGTTTTGCATTGGGGTCTACCCATCTCAGTAGGGCTTCTCTACTTGGCCTGTTGGTATCCACCATCTTGCTGTGTGATTACACATGTTTTTCTGTGCATATATGCAGAGAGATTTGCTGAAAGACATCTCTAGTAATGACATGGGTCTCATTATATCCAAGCCTTACCTATAAGACTTCATTTAAGTTTATCACATTATATAGGCTTTATCTCCAAATAGGGTCATATTGACAGTTAAAACTTTAACATTTAAGGGGCCATAGTTCACTCTTTGTCACTCTCTGGTAAGGTATAATTACCCTTGATTTGAAATCTGACATTTACATAGCTAGGCCAATTTTCTTTTAATTAATGTTATAATGGTATATCTTTCTCCATCTCGTTGCTTTTAACTTATGTGTATTTTTATATTTAGAGTGGGTGGGATAGTTATTGATAACATATTGAGGGTTTTTTTTTTTTTTTTTTTTTTTGGTTTTTCGAGGTAGGGTCTCAATCTAGCCCAGGCTGACCTGGAATTCACCATGAAGTCTCAGGGTGGCCTCGAACTCATGTCAATCCTCCTACCTCTACCTCCGGAGTACTGGGATTAAATGCATGCACCACCACGCCCAGCTTGATAACATATTGAGTTTTATTTTATTTTATTTTATGATAGGGTTTCATGTTTGCTAGGGTGGCCTTGAACTCACTAAACAGCTGCAGATGGCTTGGAACGTCTGATTCACTTGCTTCCACTTCCCAAACGGTAGGATTATAGGCATGAGCCATGACACCTGGTTTGTGTAGTGTTGGTGGTTGAACCTAGGACTTCAGGAATGCTAGTCAAGCACTCTACTTACTGAGCTAAATCCCCATTCTGACTTTTACTTTTTGATCCACTCTGACAATTTATGTCTTTCAGTTGGTATGTG
Organism: Dipus sagitta; assembly: GCA_036346955.1. Classification (NCBI taxonomy): domain Eukaryota; kingdom Metazoa; phylum Chordata; class Mammalia; order Rodentia; family Dipodidae; genus Dipus; species Dipus sagitta. Next base: position 101,881,290 of record CM070770.1, on the reverse strand, counting down.
TAGACTCTTAGCATTTAAAGTAGTTATTGCTGTCGTAGTAATAATGGTTATATTTGTTACTGTTCTCTATTTGTTACCCATAATATTAAGTTCTTGTTTTTGTTTTCCACTATTTTTCTCTGCCTCTTGTGGTTTGGTTTTCTTTAACAGTTAATTCTTTTATTACATAAACATTTCCTAGATATTAATAAGAATATATCCAGTGGATAAGTAATAGGCTTTTGTGTGTGTGTGTGTGTGTGTGTGTGTGTGTGTAAACCAATGAATTTAGCTAGATATACCTATAGGAGCATGATTTACTTACCAGTGGCTATATCACTGAAGCAAATGTCTCTCCCTCTGAAACCATTAATTTCCTATAAATTCCTAGATAGGGGTGGGACCTCATTAGACCTTCCCCATAGTCATAATTTGCTACCTATAAATCCTCAAGAAGGGGGCAGGATCTCATGAACCCCTCCCACCTCCATTACTGAATGTTAACAGGCTCAATTTTGTTAAGGTCTTGTGCTGATAATTATAGCTGCTGAGAGTTGAATAGGCAACAGCCATGTCCTGTCCATCAGGCAGTGTCCCACCATACTCCTTCTCTCTCTCCAGATCTTATATCCTTTTCACTCCCTCTTCCATGATCCATTTGTGGTTTTTGAGTATTTTATGCTATTTGATTATCTCTCCTTTGTTAGAATATCAATCCTCCCCCTTTATCTGTTCTTCATTCTGGTAGTTGCCCTAAAGTTTCTAATATACATTTAATACTACTCCAAGTTCACTTTCACATAATTTTTAACCACTTCAAAGACAGTAAACTACCTTGTAATAACAAAATGTTCCTAAATCCTTCCTTGAACTCCTTGTATCATTGACGCCACTCATTTCACTTGCACATAAACTGTAATCATAGAACACATTGTCTCTGTTACTGTGAAAAGTCCATTATACTTTAGGTTAATTAAGAATAACAAGAGTTTCAACTTTGCCTTTACTTCATTCTCTAATGCTACTCTGTTATGAATTCTACGTTGTTTTTTTTTTTCTTGTTTGTTCTGTTTTGGCTTGTAACTTTTTCTTTCACTCTGAAGAACTTTTCAAAGCATTTCTTGTAAGGCAGAGCTATTGGCTACAAAGTCTAATTCTGGTTTTTTTTTTTTTTTTTTTTGGTCTGAGGAAGTCTTTATTTCTCCTTCACTTTTGAAGGCTAATTTTGTTGTTGTTGAAAGTCAGACACAATGTACTAAGTGGAAGAAATTCTGTTAAATTTGCCTTTAGTAATGTGGTAGTGTCAGGATGGAAAATGTTCTACAATTTTATGATTATGTCTTATTCTTAAAACTTTTTCCTGGCATACATATTGATTGTATATATTGATGAAACTTCCACTCAAATCTGTAAGCAAAAATAAAACCCTTTCCTCCCATAAACTCCTTTTTGTCAGGTGTTTTGTGCCAGCAATGAGAAGCTAACTACAACAGAAGGGTGTTTTTTTTAATTGGCATACATATTGATTATACATACTGATAGGTTTCATGAAGATATTTTTTTCCTCTTTCAAAGTATTTATTTTATACCTGTACTATACACCATGTCTCAAACACTGTACATATAACTCCCTACTACACTAATGTACAGACAAGTTGATCTTATTAGAAACAAGGTACACCATCACTTTATAGTCTTATTGCCCTTTGACAATGTCACAGAGCATTCAGGAAATGAATGGCAGACTTTAAATGACGTAACTGTCCTAACTGCTTATTAGGTATAGATTTTACAAACATCACGTCTATTAGCGATAAAGGTGGAGCTGGAGGGTACTAAGCCTTCTCCAAGCTGCAAGGCGGGCGAAAACCACTAATAGTGTGGTGGAACTTGTGGCCCTTTCCAAGGCCTCGAATCTTGCAGCCTCCAGAAATCAACTTGCGCATCTCCCTGTGCTTGTGGACTGGCTTGGTGATCAGGCTTTCGTCTGCTAACTTAATGGAATGGATCAATGAGGATAACCTCAAAGACTCTATGTGGAATCTTCACTAACCCCAGTAAGAATTCCCGACTCTCAGAGCCCCACAGTGACGTCCAGCTCTCTCCTCATGGACAGACTGAAGACTTGGGGCAGACTTCAGCTGCTGAACACCATAGTGTACAGCCTTGCAGTAAGTTGCACCCTTGGGGACTGGGCGTTTGCAACCACCGTGGTGCACACCAATCCTGTGTATGACAAAACCTGGCTTGGCCCTGTAGCCCAGCCTGCGCGCCCACGTGGGGCAGAGCGCCTGGTGCAGCGCCTAGAGCTGGCGCTAAGTGCCAGTGGACCGCAGCAGGAAGTGCATCAGGTCCCACTGCCTCTTCCTGCACAGCTCCTGGATGTACTTGTACCTGCCCAAGCTGGCTCACATCTAACGGCGGCTGCTAGACTAAAAGGAAGAAGCCTTTTTCATTAAGGTATATTCATCACATTCTCCGCTTATATCACCCTCTTTCTCTCTCATGCGATATCATGTTTTATGTGTGCATGTGTATCATCGTTTATGTATATATGACGAGAAAGTAGAAGTGAGATTATCTGAGAAAATGTCAAATTCTTTTTTTTTCTTTTTTTAATTTTTTAAAATTTTTTGTTAATTAGTTTTGTACTGAGCAAATACAGTCAATTTGGTACCATTGTTAGGCTCATCCATAACCTACCCCCTCCCCTCGGCCCCTCCTTGTTGAGGTGTATGGGTCATGCATTGTGGAGTTAGCCCACAGCTATGGGTAAGATAAATGTCTCTGCATATCATGACCCAACATGTGGCTCTGACATTCTTTCCGCCCCCTCTTCCGCAAAATTTCCCTGAGCCATGTTGGGTTCATTTTTGGTCGGCTTCAGTGATGAGGTGTTGGGGACCTCTGGGTCTCTGGATCTCTGATTTGGTAGGAGTTGATTTTTCTCTGTGTTGATCTCCTTCACCCTTGTGCTGGTACCCGGTTCACCAAGAAAACAGCACCCTTGCTTGTTTAGCCAATTGTTCTTAGTTTCAGCTGGGGCCCTTTTGAGGTATGATGGGGTGGCTCTCTCCTTAGGATCTACATGTATCTGAAAAAGAGAAGCAGATTCTCCAACGGAGAGTAAGTTAGCACCAGACAAATGAGATAACCCTTACTTTTTTATAGAGAATTTAATAGGTGTAAGCCCTCTTGTAGCCCACGATTGGTGGTAGCTTGATAATGGAGAGTAGGCTTATGTTTGGATATGGTTCTGACTTGTTTCCCAGCTCCAGATATGGGTTCCACATCACTGAGGGGATCAGTTAACCAAATCAAGAGCAGTTGGTTTCCCACCATGGCTGTGCACCACTATTGCACTTGTGTGAGCACCACGACAGGTTATTTGCTGCTAAGTAGGTTAGACCATGAGTTGCTGGGACAGGTATTGGTCAATTTCCCCCAATCGGTCATGTAGCACCTTCTGGTACTAGACGCGCTGACTGGGGACTGACTCTCTACCAGCTTCCAGCCATGCCAGTCCATTTTATGTGTCAACCACATAGGGTGTCTTCAGCAGTAGGGTCTTACCACTAACCTTTGGTGGGTCATCAAATACTCTGACAGAAATATGTCTTTCTTTTAGGAAACCTTGTAGGTCTCTCTGCTCAAAAGCTCATTGGATGATAGCCACATGCTGGTACTGGGAGTTACAGGTCAGTACCCACTAAGAAAAGGAAGAAAAAGATAACTAATGTAAAAGAGTTAGAGAGAAGAGAAAGAGAGAGAGAGAGAGAGGAGGGAGGGAGGGAGGGAGAGAGAAAATCTGTAGAAGATTAAGGTCAGTCTTCATCATACCCTCTCCAGTATCTTGTGGCTCAGGTGTACCCTCTAAGGGCCTGGTGAAGGTTCAGCCAGTTGGTCTGCCTTTTAGGATGTAGAATTTTATGGTACCATTGCCATTTGGGTCTAGACTTGTGCTTCCCACCACTTCCGTTGCCCTCCCCTCCCTCCCCACCCATCCTATTGTCTAGTCCACGAGATGCTTGCTGGATATGTAAAGCATCTTGGGTAGATTCAGGTTAGGTGCTGTAGATGAGTGAGACTATGTGGTGATTTTTTTCTGTGATTGGGTAAGTTCAGAGAATGATCTGTTCCAGGTTCAACCACTTTTCCTCAAATTTCATTGTGTCATTTTTTCTTACTGCTGTGTAGATTTCCATTTTGTAGATATACCACATCTTAGTTATCCATTCTTCTAGTGATGGACATCTGCATTGATTCCAGCTCTTAGCTATTACGAATTGAGCCGCTACAAACATGGTTGAGCAAATCTCTCTGGCCTGTGGTTTGAAGGTTTTAGGGTAGATGCCCAGTAAGGGAATAACTGGGTCTGTTGGTATCTCTACAGTCAGCTTTTTCAGGAGTCTCCATATTGCTGTCCAAAGTGGTTGTACCATCTTACATTTCCACCAACAGTGGACAAGTGTTCCTACTTCTCCACATCCTCACCAGCATTTATTTTTATTTGATTTTTTGATGTTTGCTATCCTTATTGGGGTAAGGTGGAATCTCATAGTTTTTTTAATTTGCATTTCCCTGTGATTAGGGATGATGAACATTTTCTTAAGTGTGTGTTTGCGATTTGTATTTCTTCCTCTGTGAACTGCCTGTTCAGCTCTTTGCCCCATTTTGTGAGTGGGGTGTTTGACTTTTAACTTTTTAGATTTTTGAGTTCTTTGTAGATTCTAGAGATTAGGCCTCTATCAGTTGGATAACCCGCAAATATTTTCTCCCATTCTGTGGGTAATCTATTGGCTTTGCTTATTGTATGCTTGTCTGTACAGAAACTCTTCAGCTTCATGTGATCCCATTGGTTCAGTGACTGTTTAAGATCGTGAGCTACTGGGGTTTTGTTCAGGAAGTCTTTTTTCCATTACTATATCATGGAAAGTACTTCTTATATTTTCTTCCAGTAGTAGTCGAGTTTCTGGTCTTGAGGTCTTTGATCCATTTGGACTTGAGTGTAGTGCACGGCGAAATGTGTGAATCAAGTTTCAATTTCCTGCATATGGTTATCCAGTTTGTCCAGCACCATTTGTTGAAGATGCTGTCTTTCTTCCAGCCTATATTATTAGGGCCTTTGCCAAATATCTAATACCTATAGTTGCTTGACCCAAAATCCAGGTCTTTGAGTCTACTCCATTGGTCTATACTCCTGTTTTTATGCCAGTACCATGCTGTTTTTATTACTATGGCTTTGTAATATAGCTTTAGATCAGGTATGATGATGCCTCCAGAGGTATTTCTTTTGTTGAGGATATGTTTGGATATGCGAGACCTTCTGCCTTTCCATATGAAATTTGAGATCATTTTTTCTATCTCTGTGAAGAACACTGTAGGAATTTTAATTGGAATTACATTAAATCTGTATATTGCCTTTGGTAGGATTGTCATCTTCACAATGTTAATTCTGCCTATCCAGGAACATGGGAGGTCTTTCCATTTTCTCAAGTCCGCCTCAATTTTTTTTTGAGTGTTTTTATGTTTTTGTTGTATAGATCTTTCACTTCCTTGGTTAACATTATTCCAAGGTATTTTATTTTTTTGTTGTTGCTATTGAAAATGGGACCATGTCCCTTATTTCTTTCTCTGTAACTTTGTCATTTGCATAAAGGAAGGCTACTGATTTTTGTGCATTGACTTTGTATCCTGCTACTTTGCTATAGGAGTTAATCACCTTCAGGAGTTTTGGGATGGAGTCTCTCGGGTCTCTTACATATACAATCATGTCATCAGGGAATAGAGCTAACTTAACTTCTTCCTTTCCAAATTGTATCCCTTTTATTTCCTTCTCCTGTCTTATTGCTTGAGCTAGGACTTCCAGTACTCTATTGAAGAGCAGAAGTGAGAATGGACAACCCTGCCTTGTTCCTGATCTTAATGGGAATTCCTCCAGTCTCTCTCCATTAAGTATTATTTGGGCCTTAGGAGCTTTGTATATTGCCTTTATTATGTTAAGATGTGAACCAACCATGCCAATTCTCTCTAATGTTTTGATCATGCAGTGATGTTGTATCTTGTCAAAGGCCTTTTCTGCATCTATCGAGATGATCTTGTGGTTTTTGAGTTTAACCTTGTTTATATGGTGTATTACACTGACATTTCTGTATGTTGAACCACCCCTGTGTTCCTGGGATGAATCCCACTTGGTCAAGATGGATAATGCTTTTGATGTATTGTTGGATTTGGTTTGCAAGGATTTTGTTCAGGATCTTTGTATCTAAGTTCATCAGGGAAATAGGCTGGTAGTTTTCTTTTCTTGTGGCATCTCTACCTGGTTTTGGAATTAGGGTGATACTAGCTTCATAAAAGGAGTTGGGTAGCTTTCCTTGTTCTCCAATTGTGTGGCACAGTTTGAGGAAGATTGGTTTGAGTTCTTCCATGAAGGTTTGATAGAATTCAGCTGAGAAGCCATCTGGTCCTGGACTCTTCTTTTGGGGGAGGGTTTTTTTTTTTATTACTTTTTCAATCTCCATGAGTGTGATAGGTTCATTGAGGAGATTAATCTGCTCTGAGTTTAGCTTTGATAGATGGTATGCATCCAGGAATTTATCCATCTCCTCCACGTTATCCAGTTTTGTGGAGTAGAGGTTTTTGAAATAAGTCCTGATGATTCTCACAACTTGACTTATGTCTGTTGTGATCTCTCCTTTTTCATTTTGAATTTTGTTAATTTGAATCATCTCTCTCTCTCTTTTTTTTTTTCCTTGATCAAATTGTCCAGGGGTTTGCCAATCTTGTTTATTTTTTCAAAGAACCAGCTCTTTGTTTTGTCAACTGTCTTAATTGTTTTCTTAGTTTCCAATTCATTAATTTCTGCTCTGATTTTTTTTGTTTGTTTGTTTGTTTTTCGAGGTAGGATCTCACTTAGTTCAGGCTGACCTGGAATTCACTATGGAGTCTCAGGGTGGCCTCGAACTCATGGCGATCCTCCTACCTCTGCCTCCCGGGTGCTGGGATTAAAGGCGTGTGCCACCACGCCCAGCTTCTGCTCTGATTTTAATTATCTTTCCTTCCAGAACTCTTTGGGTTGGATTTTTCTTGCTTTTCCAGTGCCTTTAGGTGGATGGTTAGGTTATTGATTTGGGATCTCTCTGTCTTTTTTTTATGAAGGCATTTAGTGCTATGAATTTTCCCCTGAGGACTGCCTTCATTCTGTCACATAAGTTTTGGTATGATGTGTTCTCATTCTCATTCAATTCTAGAAATTTTGCAATTTCATTTTTTATTTCATCCACTATTCATTTATTGTTTAAAAGTGTGCTGTTCAGTTTCCAGGTGCTGTTAGGATTCTTGGTGGGTCTTTTGTTGTTAATTTCTAGCAATATAGCATTGTGATCTGATATCATGCAGGGAATTATGTCAATCTTCCTAAATATGTGGAGGCAGGCTTCGTGACCCAGTATACAGTCTATTTTAGAGAATGTTTCATGGACTGCTGAGAAGAGTGTGTAGTCTGTGGATTTGGGATGTAAAGTTCTATAGATGTCCATTAGGTCTAAGTGATCTATGGTTTTCTTGAGCTCTCTTACTTCCCTGTTGCTTGTTTCTTATTCCCGTTTGCTTGGAATATTGTTTTCTACCCTTTCACCCTGAGGAGGTGTCTGTCTTTAGTGGTGAGGTGGGTTTCTTGAAGACAACAGATTGAGGGTTCTAATTTTTTGATCCATCTTGTTAGTTTGTGTCTCTTGATGGGTGAATTAAGGCCATTAATATTTCAGGTAATGACTGTGAGATTTGATTAGATCCTTGCCATATTGTGATGGTATATGTGGTTTGGTGTTTTCATGGAATTTGAAGTTTTTTGTGCCTACTCTGAGTTTGATTATTGTGATCTGCTTCTTGTAGGCATTTGAATTTGATTATTTGTTTCTTCTCTGTGGAGAATTTCCTGAAATACTCTCTGTAGGTTTGGTTTTGTGTTCATGTAATTGTAAAGCTGAGTTTTGTCATAGAAAGTTTTTCTTTCACCATTTATTATGAGGGATACTTTTGCTGGGTAAAGTAGTTTGAGTTGGAAGCCATAGGTTCTTAGATTTTGCAGTGATTCATTCCAGGCCCTTCTAGCTTTCAGGGTTTCCATTGAGAAGTCTGGAGTAATTCTGATGGGGTTACCTTTGAAGGTGGTGTGGTGTTTTTCCCTAGCTGCTTTTAGGATTTTCTCTTTGGTGTCAATGTTTAGAGTCTTAATGATAATATGTCTTGGAGAGTTTCTCCTTTGGTCCAGTCTGTTTGGAGTCCTATTGGCTTCTTGTATCTTGATGGGCCTTTCTTTTAAGAGACTGGGGAACTTTTCTTCAATTATTTTGTTAAATAAGTTCTCGATGCCTTTGGTCTGAATTTCTTCTCCTTCTGGTATTCCAATGATCCTGATATTAGGACGTTTAAGTGTATCCCACAATTCCCTCATGTTCTGTTCACAGAAACTTTTGAACTTACTGAAATTTTTGAACTCTCGAACTGTTTCTTCCATCCTATTTTCCAGTTCAGATTTTCTATCCTCTACATCGCTGAATCTATTCTTGAGAGCTTCTAGAGAGTTTTGGACTTGTTCAATTAGGTTTGCATTTTCTACTACTTTTCTATGTATAATTTCCATCCGTCTGTCAAGCTCCCTTTTCACATAATTTTCTGATTTTCTTGATGCTTCTTGGAATTCATCCTTGCATTTCTTTATGTCTTCATTTAGCATTGCCAGCTGATTTTTGAGGTCCTCTTTTTTTTTCACTCTCCCTCATATCTCTTAATTGTCTTTGAACTCCTTCCAGTTTCTTATCTATTAGATGTAGTCTAGTGATGGCAGCATCCACATGATTATCGGTTCTTTGTTGCTTTTCTGCAAGTTCTGCCAGTAGCTTGGTGAGGGTTTCATTGCTCATAGCTTCATTTTGGTGTTCTGATCCTAATGACTCTTCTATGTTTTGATTAGAGATGTTCATTGTAGGACTGGGTGGTCTAACTGGATTCTCTTGCATTCGATTTTTCATGTTATTTCTTTTGCACTGTGGTCCACCCATTGCAGTGTATAGGCACATTGGTGGGTGTATCAGCTTGGGCTCAAGCACAATGGGAATCTAAAGCAGCCTGAGGTATTTGCCAAGCAGCCTGGACTTTGGCTCTCACTTGCCAAAGCTTCCTGAGCTACTGCCTGGCTGGGGCACCAAAGTTGCCTGAGCTCTCACACAGCAATGCGCCAAAGCTTCCTGTGCTCATGCTAGGCATGAGGCATGCTAGGGACACTGAGGCACCAAGCACTGAAGCAGCCCAAACTCTGGTGTGGAAGAGCACTGGGACCCAGAAGCAGTCTGCACTCCCCCGCAGCAGGACAATGGTGGTTGGCCAGCATGGCAGACAGGGAGGGGATGGTACCTAAGCTAGCGCAAGTGACAGACAGAGTCTGAGCTTGCATGGGGAGTTGCAATGGGCCTGGGCTCGTGTGTGAATGTGTGGCAGCCAGAGCAGTAAGTGAGCAAGTGAGTGGAGCGGGCTAAGCTTCCAAAAGCAGGGATCAGTGCAGTGGCACCATTTGGCTGGCAAATTGATCAAAGGAGCCTGAGCTCCAATGGGCCAGCAGGCGTAGCCTGTCCAAGGTCACTCGTGGCCAGGGTAGCAGGGCGATCACCCCTGTGCAGTGAGGGAACTGGAACTATGTTGGCCTGGGACCCTTTTCCTAAAGTAAATGCGGACGTTTCCTGAAGCTGGGACTGTGGGTATGGCTGCTGCTTGAGCGGAGGGCTGGGTTACCCGCCCATGAGGGAATCAGCGATTCCCTGTTTTTCCCCCTCTGTGCCCTCCCACTGGTAATCTATTGGAGGTTTCTCTCCCCTAAAAGACCCAGTGAACCCTTAATGTCTTGCCTTTCTTTCCCGGGGATATGTGGCACAGTTAGGCGGTCGCCATATTGGTTGGAAGTCGAGAAAAGGTCAGATTCTCTTGGTGAGCCTGAACCCCTGGGTTGTGAGCCTGGCAAGTGCTTCTCAGACTCCTGTCTTTTTTCCCACCTGAGGTAAGACCACATGGCTAGAGAAGTATGGGGGTTTCTGTTAGTTTTTTACTTTCAGGTTTGCACGCACAGCCTCCAGTCATTTGTCAATTCAGGATTTCCTGCTGCTGGTGGTGGTTCCCACAGCCATCCATTGAGGCTTGGACCCACTGTTCTTTGATCCTCTGATTTCTCTCTGTTCCATTTCACCATCTTTGGGTGTCAGCAGACTGAACTGTAACCTCACTTCTTTGATTCATCTAAGAAGAATTCATTTTCCAGCTTCTTCATTTAAAAAAACTTATTATTTGGATTGGAATGATTGCTTTGAAGCTCCTTAAATGTTTGGCCTGAAACCACGTAATAGTTTCTTAAAGAAGAATCTTGGTTTTTCAAATCCATGTTTTTACTGTAGAACTTACATGGTTGACCACAGCAAAGATCATTTGAAAACTAGACTGTGGCTTCATGTGAGGCAGATAACTCATCTTTCAGTGACTTGTTACCCATCCCTTCTTCCTCTAAAGTCTCTGTCAGAGCTAGTTTGAAGGGTTCAGGATGAAGGGTGGATGAGTCTCAAAGAGTAGCTGTACTGATGACATTTTCAGAGTGGACAGTCCACATGAAGTTTTTTGCAACTCAGAAAGAAAATGGGGAAATGAAAATCTACTTGAAATATTTTCTGTCTGAAAAGATGTGAATGGGAGAATACCTCTTCAAAGTCTCAAACATTTAGAGTGCAGGTAGGGAACCAAATTCTTATGAACATTTGAATTTTGAAAAAAGGTGAGTTTGGAAACAAGAATAAAAACATACACAACTTTTATATATTTTGTATTCTTAATTTTTTGTGTATATGCACACATGTGTGTACAGATGTGTATGCCCCGTGTGTGCATATGCAGAAGCCAGAGGAGAACATCAGGTGTCCTCCTTTATTGCTCTTCAGTAATACTTCCTTGAGAGAGAGTTTCTCACTGAGCCTGGCTGGAGCTACCTTTCCATGGCCTTCCCTAACCCCTGCAAGACTAGCAGACCCAGTGATCTTCCTGTCTCCCCTTCCTGCACGTGTGGTTACAGCTGTCTTTTTACATAGGTGCTGGAGATTGAACTCAGGTTCTCACACTTGTGCAATAAGTGCTCTTACCTGCTGTGCCATCTTTGTAGCCCCAGCCTTTTTTAAGTTGATTTTTAGATGAATATACAGAGTAATTGGCATCTTCATACATGTGTTATCATACTTTGTTCTCACTCGTTCCTCTCCCCCAATGTGATCCTCCCATCCCTCTCCAGTTGGTTCACTTTATCCCCCCAGGTAGTCCTGCCTTCCTTTTCTGATTACATGAGTTTTAGTACTTTTTCTATTTCCTCTTTTCTTTTAAGAGCTCTTCATTCCTTCTCATAATCCTCTTTCTAGTTTTGTGATCTAAAAACACACAAGCATAGATGCTTACACAGTTTAAGTTCCACACATGAGAGAAAACATACTATATTTGTCCTGTTGAATCTGGCTTATTTTGTTCAACATAATGATTTACAATTGCATCTATCTTTTTTTTTCTATAACCATCATGATTTAATTTTTCTTCACAGCAACATCAAATTCCATTGTGTATATGTTATGGTTAATCTCTGGTTGTCAGCTTGACAGCATTTAGAGTCACCATGGAAACAAATATCTAGTTATGTTTATGAAGGATTTTCTAGATTAGGTTAGTTGAGCTGGGAGGACCTATCCTAACTGAGGGTGACATCATCCCATAGGCTGGATTCCTGATGCTGTGCCTTCCCTCCATGATGGACCTGGAAGTGTAAGCTGAAATAAACCCTTCCTCCCTTAAGTTGATTTTTTGTCAAGTACTTGGTCTCGGTAGTGAGAAGCTGGCTAATAAAGTACATATGCACCACATTTATTTTCACTCGTCTCTTGATGGACATGTAGGCTGCCTCTGTTTCCTGGATATTGTGAATAGTGCAGCAATAAGCATAGATGAAGCTGCGCAACTTCCTATGGGAGTGAGCTTCTAGAGTTCTTTTCTTTTTTTATTTATTTTATTTTATTTTATTTTATTACTTATTTATTTGAGAGTGACAGACAGAGAGAGACAGAGGCAAATAGAGAGAGAGAGAAAGAGAATAGGTGCGCCAGGGCTTCCAGCCACTGCAAACAAACTCCAGACGCGTGCGCCCCCTTGTGCATCTGGCTAACGTGGGTCCTGGGGAATCGAGCCTCGAACCGGGGTCCTTAGGCTTCACAGGCAAGTACTTAACCACTAAGCCATCTCTCCAGCCCTAGAGTTCTTTTCTTACAAAGAAATGACACGAGAATGTAATTGTTAGGGCCTGGTGTATAGCACAGTGATAGAGTGCTTGCTAGATCACACAAGGCCCAGCACGAATTTGAAAAAGAGGTTAATTGTTGAGGCTTGGTATGGGAGCACTTAGAAGCTAGTGGCAAGGAATGTAGTCACATTCTCCCTCAAATGATCAAAGGACATATTTGTGTTATAGAATTTCATGATATTATTTCTATGGTACTCTTTCCTTGAATTTTACTTAGCTTTGATTTGACCATTTACTGTAGTGGACACACTCAGGCTCCACCCCAATTCTCTTACTATTTATTTGCATGCCTGGCTTGTAGCCCTTACAGCTTTTTAAATGCAGCACCTACAACTCTTTCCTAAGAGAGTCTTCTGGTCACTGGGGCCTGCTTAGCCTATGTGCAGGGTGATTAATAACTTCCTGAGAGAAGCCAGAAACTCATGACTTGTGGGAATTGGTGGATTAATACACTAGCTTCCTTGGTGTGTTCATAGCTCGGACATGTGTTCTTCAGGCTCCCAGATAGAATTCAGTTGTAGTCCTCCACCTGTTATTCCTCCTTCTTTAAATTTTTAAAAAATAGTTATTTATTTGCAAACATAGACAGAAAGACAGAGAGGGAGAGATGCAGAGAGAAAATGGGCCCACCAGGGCCTCTTGCTGCTACAAACATACTCCAGATGCATGTTCTTCTTGGTGCATCTGGCATTATGTGGGTGCTGGGGGATTGAGCCCCAGGCTGTCAGGCTTTGCGAGCAAGCACCTTAACTGTTGAGCCATCTCTCCAGCCCTCTCCTTCCTTCTTTACACAAGTTGACTGGGCACACTGCAAGAGTACAGTGGACAAGGGCCTAACAAAAACACTCTCTGTTTCTTCTTCCTTGTCTCAGTACTCTCCTACTAATCTCTCTGGGATCATGTCTGCAACAAATTACTCACACTAAATTCCTTGGCTTAGTGTCTGCCTCCAGCAGAATACAGCTGGGGGTACTTCATTTAAAACACCCTGCTGAATAGATAAATCACCTTTAATCCTTTGTAGAATGTAGTGGAGCATAAATAACTAAAATAAACAGCCAATAGTATTGACTTTCATCTAGATCAGTTTTTGTACATTTTGATTTTGTAACTTAATTTTAATTTCAAACATAGAGTTGTAAAGGCAGCACAAAACTTCTGTATACCCTCCATCTATTTCTCATGTAATACATCACCCATTAACCACATTTGCCTTATTTGTCAAAGTCTATCTAAAAAATATTTTTTTAATTTATTTGAGATAGAGGGAGGGAGAGAGAGAGAGAGAGAGAGCGAGCGAGCAGGGGGAATGAGAGAGAGAATGGGTATGCCAGAGCCTCTAGCCATTGTAAATGAACTCTAGATGCATGCGCCACCCTTGTGCATCTGGCTTTACATGGGTTCTGAGGCGCCACCACGCTCAGCATAACTAATAGAGAAGATTCGTATGTAACTAATAAAGAACAAATTTGTATGTACACAAATCATTACAATACAGAGAAGAAATCAGTGGTGTATCATAGAAAATGAAGAGAAAAAACAAAATTCCCCAAGAAAGAATATTAGATGGGATATGCAGCATGTCTGGTCCTATGTGATAGTATTTTCATATTGTCCCTCATAGGCATGCCATCCTCTAACATTAAATGTTTTCTGTGAGGAAGAAAACAGACTGCTAGTCCTTGGTACTGATGTGTGAGGAGGGAGAGAGATGTCTTTGCAGACAGCTACTGCATTGGTTTCCAAGGGAGACAGTGGTGGGAGCTGCAAAAGAAAAGGAGTGGGAAAGCTGTGGTTTAGCACAGACGGGTCATTCTTCTATGAGGTGTCTGCACGTAGGCAGTTGCCTGCATTTCCTCAGGGATGCTGGATTGTGGAAAACTTTGGAGTGTTGACATATTGATAACATATTGTAATTTTTATCTGAATTTTTTGGGAAATATTCATTTCTGGAATTTACTTTTCCTGTTAGCCATCAAAGTGCCAAGATTTTTTTTTTTTTTTTTACCAGATTACAGATTTCTCCTTCTCTACACGGTTCACAAATATAAGTCATAGGGAAGGAAGAATGAAATTGTCTGTTAGGGTCTGTGCACGAAGAGTGTGATCAAAACAGCATGAAATAAAATAATGAAGCATTGCTTACTCATATGTCCCCCATAGTGTCATGTATTTGTAGTGTCGCATACTCAGTCCCCATCTGGTGGAGCCTTTGGGAGGTGGATCTTTGCTGGAGGAGGGGTGTCACCTGGGGTGGACTTTGAGGTTCATTAGTCCAGCCCTACTGGGTGTTCACTTGCTAGCCCACTCAGCATCCTTCTTTCCTGTTGCCCTGGACATGTGATGCCAGATAGTGAGCTGATGCAGATGATTTCCTCCCAGCTGTGTGACAAGATGTGACACCTGGATGCCTGCTCTGCCCTGCTGTCCTTGCCATGATGGGTCTTCCCCTCAAAATAAGCCTAAATAAGCCTTTTTCTCCCATAGGCTGCTTCTGTTCAGGTGTTTTGTCCCAGAAACATGAAGGTAACTGCTACATCTTCCAAGATCCAAAATTTCAAAGCCACCATTGGAACCTGCTTCCGATACATTCCCTATGATCCCAGTGCTTCTGAGGCTTTAGCCAAGGTCCTTCCAGGAAGTGAAGAATGAGTGGTCAGAAAGACGTACCAAACAGGAATGGTTGGGAAAAAAAAAAAAAAAAAAAAACAGACTACTACGGATTTGGTTTTGTTGGCAGACCAGGAGTCTAAATCTTAGGATTCTAAGAGGGCCTGCATCCCTTGGGCTCACTAAGATTTATTTCCTGTCACTTGACAAAGCTTGGAATTTGGGGTACAGGGTCCCTTCAAGGTCCAGAAACAAGCAGTGGGTCAGAAGCATAGTTGAGTAAATTGGAGAGCATTAGGCTCCACTTGGAACCTTACCTTGGTTCACAAACCTTTACTCTCCTTGGTCACTGCGATGAGTAAAGTAACTAATCCAGGTGTGTGAGCATCTCTGTATAAACTGGCTGAGTCACTTGGGCATACTGTAGAAGTGAGATGGCTCCATAACATGGTAATTGTGTTTGAAATTTTTTGAGGAACTTCTGTACTGATTTCCCTAGTGTCTGGACTAATTTACATTTCTACCAAGCAGTGTATAATGGTATATTTTCCTTTGCTTCTTCACCAAAATTGGTTTTTATTTGTTTCATTGATGATATTCATTCTGACTGCAGTGAGATAGAATCTCTTTATAGTTTTGATTTGAATCTTCCTGATTGCTAAAGATGTTGAGGATGTTTTTTCACGTATTTATCTGCCCCTTTGTACTTTTTCTTTTGAGTACTTATGTATTCTATTCATTTACCTGTTTATTGATTGGTTTACTCATTCTTTTGATGCTTAAATTTTTTGAATTCTTTATATATTCTAGATGTATATAGATGAATAGTCTGCAAAGATTGTATCCCATTATAGATGCTGTTTTTTCACTCTGTTAATTGTTCCTTTTGCAGTGTAGAAGCCTTTTAATTTCACACAGTCCCATTTATCAACACTTAGAAATATTTCCTGGGTTATTGGAGACTTATTCAGAAAGTCCTTGCCTATGCTTATATTTTGAAGTGTATTGACCATGTTTTCCACTAGTAGCTTCAAAGCTTAAGGTCTTTGATCCATTTTGGATAGACTTTTGTTCTGGATAAGACACAGGAATCGAATTTTATTATACAAGTGGCCATTCAGTTTTCCCAGATTAATTGTTAAAAGCCTATCTTTTCCCTAATGCATCTTTTTAACTTAATTTAATTTTTATTTACTTATTTATTTGCCAGAGAAAGGGGGTGGAGAGAGAGAGAGAGAGAAAGAGAAAGAGAATGGGCATGTCAGGGCCTCTAGCCACTGCAAACGAACTCCAGACTTGTGTGCCCCCTTGTGCATCTGGCTAACGTGGGTCTTGGGGAATTGAACCTGGGTCCTTTGACTTTGCAGGCAAATGCCTTAACCGCTAAGCCATCCCTCCAGCCCCCAATGCATCTTTTTTTGATACCTTTATTAAGAATCAGACTTATCTGTGCAGACTTATGTCTGGGTCTCCTATTCTGTTACCTTGGTCCACATATCATTTGCAATCAGGGATAATTTGACTTAGTCTAATTCATTATAAAGTATGATTCAGTTAAAACTGCAAGTCCTACCTAAGATGAGTCTCAGTTTTCTTCCTTCTGTTTGCTAGGGATAATCAAGATGCTTAAGGATTCTTCCTCTGTGGACTAAGAAGCCCAACAGAGTGACTTCTGAGTTTCTTTTCTTCTCTGATATGCAAAGCCTAAGGGGCTCTGGGGCCAACTGAGTATTAATGTAGAGAAGGAGAGGCCCAGCCTATGATGTGGTCTGTCCTTACCAGCCCCCTCTCTCCACCTGCTATTGTATTCTCCAGTCATCTCTCCAAGCCTTTCATCAAGCTTGACATTTCGCCAAGCTTGTTTCATGTACTCTTTCCCTCTTTGCCTTTAAATATTCTGTTTTCTTAACTTGGAGTATCCTTCCCCTTTCTCTTTAGCCAGATGCCTTCTATTGTCTTCACATTTTATATTAAGCATTTTTCTTCTTTGACACTTTTCCATATAAACCACCTCTACCAAAAACAAGTCCTTTCAAAAGCTGCTATAACATCTTAATTTCAGTCTTTTACTTTGCTTTTTATCCTTCTGTATTTCCAGTAGACTGTAAGCTCCATGAAGATGAGGATGTGGTCTGGCCCTCTCTGATCTCTGGTATATCCCAAGTTCAGCAGAGTGATCAACTCATACTTGTGAACTGGCACATGTTGAATGCCAAGTGGGTTCTGGTGGCTTGTTTAAGGGAGAAACGAGGAGGACAGAGGCCAGGTAAGACTCCTAAGAGCATAATTAGTGACAGTTCTCCTGTATTAGGATCTCCATATGGCTACATTGCCTAGTCCCTTCAAACTGCCCTCCATTCAAATACTGGAAGAGTATTTTTGTTTTGATTAAAAATTTTGGTTTTGGGCTAGAGAGATAGTTCAGCAGTTAGGCACTTGCCTGCAATGCCTAAGAACCGAACTTTGATTCCCCATGGCCCATGTAAGACAGACGCTCAAGGTGGCACATTCATCTGGAGTTTGTTTGCAATTGCTAGAGGCCCTGGTGTGCCATTCTCTCTCTTTCTATCTGCCTCTTTCTCTCTCTCTCAAATAAATAAAAACAATATGTATATATATATTTTTAATCTCCAAAAAGATGCACTATAAAGTTTATTAAACTCTTAAAAACAAAACAAAAAACCCACAGCTATTAGGATAGTGACTTATTTACAAGTTTGATGGGGAGGCATGTTTTAATCAGCATTCAAATAATCAGAAGAGTAATGTTTTTTGTTCATTTTTATTTATTTATTTGAGAGTGACAGAGAGAAGAAGAGGCAGATAGAGAGAAAGAGAGGCAATGGGCATGCCAGGGCCTCCAGCCACTACAAACGAACTCCAGACGCGTGGGCCCCCTTGTGCATCTGGCTAACGTGGGTCCTGGAGAATCAAGCCTCGAACCGGGGTCCTTAGGCTTCACAGGCAAGCGCTTAACCGCTAAGCCATCTCTCCAACCCTAATTTTTTTTTCTAGAAATACCAGTATTTCAAATCTTCAGGTAGAAGATTAATGAAAACATAAAGTGAAAGTCCCTGTTTAAAGCAGATGAACTAATATCTTAAAAATATTTTTTAATGGTAACTGCTACCTAAACATAAATTTTGACAAAATTATGCTTAAAACAAAACATTTTTAAAATGTGGTTTTTAAAGACAATTTTATGTTATTCATTCATTCATTTATTGAAGAGAGAGAGAGAGAGAGAGACAGATAGAGAGAATGGGTGTGGCAGGACCTCCACCCACCATAAATGAATCCAGATGCATGTGTTACCTTGTGCATATGGATTATGTGGGTCCTGGGGAATAGAATCTGGGACATTTGGCTTTGCAGGCAAGTGCCTTACCCACTAAGCCATTTCTCCAGCCCTAAAAATTTAGTTTTAATTGAAAAGTAGTATTTATATATATTTGTAGGCTATGTTGATGTTTTGAGGATGATCATGTCAAGTTAACTAGCCTAATCCATCTTATTTTTATTAGTGAAAATGCTCAAAATCTATTCTTTTAGCATGTTTAGCTATAGAATATTATGGTCATGCTACTGTGCAATATATTTTGAGGATATTTTCAAATGCATCCCTTGGTCAACATTATCTATGTCTTCTTCCCCCAACCCTCTAGCAACCACCATTCATTTTCCACTTTTTAAAAAAATATATTTTATTTATTTATTTATTTGAGAGACTGAGAGAGGGAGGGAGAGAGAGAGAGAAAGAGAGAATGGGCAAGCCAGGACCTCCAGCCACTGCCCTTGTGCATCTGGCTTATGTGGGTCCTGGAGAGTCAAACCCAGATCCTTTGGCTTTGCAGGCAAATACCTTAACCACTAAGCCATCTCTCTAGCCCCCATTTTCCACTTTTATAAGTCTGACTTTGTTAGATTCCACATAGAAGCTCAATTATGTGTTTTTTGTCTTTTTGTACCTGACTTATTTCGCTTAGCATGTTATCCTACAGGTTCCTCAATGTTGCAAATGACAGGATCTACTAACATTTTAAGGCTGAAACATCTAGCATGTATATATCCTACAATTTCCATCCACTGTTGGATATTTATGATTATTATGTATCTTGGAGATTGTGAATAATGCTGCAGTGTACATGGAATCATAGATATTGGCTTTCAATTCTTTGGGTGGACATACTCAGTACATACTCAGTACATACTCAGTACAGGATTTGCAGGAGCATATGGTAATTCTATGTTATTTTAAGAACTTCCATTCCATTTTACAAAACAGATGTTTTAATGTATGTTCTCTTCTTTACATCCTCTACAACAGTTGTCTTCCATCATTTTGATCACAGCCATTCTAACAGGTAGAAGGTGGTATCTTCCCATAGTTTTAATTTACCTTTCTCTGATGATTAGTGACTTTGAAGATCTTTTTCATATACCTGTTGGCTATTTGCATGTCTCTTTCTTTGAGAAATGTCCTTACTAGCTCTTTGCCCAATTTAAGCAGCTGTTTATGAGTTGAGTACCTTATGTATTTTGGACATTAATCTGTCATCGGCTGTATGGTTTGCAAATGTTTTTTTCCCCTTCACAGGCAGTCTGTTCACACTGTTGATTGCTTGCTTTTCTGTGCAATAGAGTTTTTAATTTGATGCCATCTCATCACATGTTTTACCTTTGTTGCCTGAGCTTTTGAAGCCATATTCAAAAAACCATTTGAATCCCAAATATTTGTCACCTGAAAAGGTTAGAGCCTGCTGTGAGGAATTCTGCCTGGGAGGAGAATTCAGAACAGCTTCTTCTCTTTGGTCTGCTTTTGCCTCAGCCTGGAACATGTTGGGCTGTTAGTCCTTGTATTTCACACTGCATTGTTTTTTTTTTTTTTTTTTTTTAAGGCTTAGAGAGAACTTCATTAGATAAAGAGAAGGAAAGTGCTGGAGAGCTCCTGCCATGTGGAGGGTAGGAAAGGGGTAGAGAGCCCATACCGGGTTAAGATTCCCCTCCCCCATCGTCCCATCCCAGGTGGGCTTGTACAACGAGGGATTACCAGAGCAGGCACCTGGAGGTTCAGGTGTCAGGAAAGATAAACAGCCAAATGGACTCCAGATGCATGCACCACTTTGTGCTTCTGGCTTTACATGAGTACTGGGAAATTGAACTTTTATCCTTAAGCTTTACAGGCAAGTGCCTTACTAAGTGATGTCTCCAG
Organism: Dipus sagitta; assembly: GCA_036346955.1. NCBI lineage: Eukaryota > Metazoa > Chordata > Mammalia > Rodentia > Dipodidae > Dipus > Dipus sagitta. The sequence continues at coordinate 101,861,119 of CM070770.1, read as the reverse complement.
CCCTGGACTATATTTTAAAATTAAGTGTACATGTTTATTTTCTTAGCTCTTTAAAAATGTGCTAAAAAATTTTTAGCACTTTAAGATTTATCCTCTTAGTCCATTTTCTAGCATTTGCTTGTGAGTTAGAGATGAAGCATGCTGATTTAAATGGATAGAGGGTGGATGCAGCAGCAGCGAGTAGCTTAATCAAAACTTGGTTCTTTTCTCCCTGAGCTAACAGTTCTGCACATTCTTCCCCTGTCTTGCTGATGGTTCATTTTGATTACCAATTTGACTGGGTTGAGAAGCAGCTAGGATATGAGGAAAGCACCCCTCTGGGTATGTCTGTGAAGGTATTTTCAGAAAGTATTAGCTACAGAGAGATAACCAGCCCCGAATGTGGTAGTGCCATCCCATAGGCTGGGAATTAGGATGGGACAAAAAAGGAGAAAGTGCACTGGGCAAATATTCCCTCTGCCTTCTGGCTGTCAAGATGTGAGTTGGCATGCATTTCTGAAACTGTGAGCCCAAACAGATAATTTTTAGCAGTTATTCTGTTACAATTCTGAAAAGTCTAACACAGTCTCCTTCCTTTCCTCTATTCAAAGTATCTATTTCTTGTTATTGTTAAAGGAGATCTTAATATTCTCGATAGCCCAGCAAAAGAGTTACTCAAATTAACTATATTTTTATTAGCCACATAGTAGGGAAGTTCACAGGACAAATTATATGGCTTGGAAGTTATTAAGACTGGCTTTAAATATTGCTTATGGGAATTGCTGAACAATGCTATCATCTTGTTCCAGAACAATCGGGCTTCCCTGAATCACAAATCAGTCTCTGAGGATCTCACAACCTTCATGGAGAAAGAGAACTTCACTGGGGGTAGGAAGTGGAAGGTCTGCAGCTCAGCTTGCCAATATTGACCTGCGGGAACTCAGGTTGTCTTGAAGGTATTATAAACCATTGACAGAGGGAAGTTTAACTGAGGGGCAATTGTCAACACTGGGGAATTATATTTTGTTTGACCTACTTGCAAAATTAACCTGAGAACATGGATTTATCTTCTTTCTCATCAGGAACTGAAAAGAGTGGTTATCATATGCTCTTAGAATCACCAGTTTTTGTCCTATGTTATGTCCTATGTGCAACCACTGACTCATATAGGAAGAGATCAGGCAGTGGGAGTTAGGCCACTCATAGTGGGGATGGGGAGGGAAAATGTTCTGAAAGACTTCTCTCTCCTTGTTATATAAGACATGGATTCCCCAGAAAAACAATATACTACATGAAAACTAGGGTCTCAATAGAAGAGGAGCCTGTTTGAACACTTATTGCTGCTAAGTACATTCAATATCAACAAGGGAGTGGTGCAACATAAGAGTTTTCACAGAGCAAGGCAGGATATATTGTAGAGGGAGGGGTTGGAGAAAGATGGATAAAATGTCTCTTTGTTCAGAGAGCTCTCAGAGAAAAATGTTTGTGGCAAAAGCTCAGATGGTCAGCTGCAGGGCACACTCAGAAATCACCAAAAAGCTGCTGCGAGGGTGACAGAACACAGGGGCAGGGAGGGCCTTTCTGAGGTGGTGTGATGGCTTAATCACTTGCATAGAAGGTGACTGTCTACATTTTTCAAATAGGCAGGTGAGTTTTAAAAGACCAGTTTTTTTTTTTTTTTTTTTCATTTGGTCTTGCCTCAGACTGGAGAGTTATCTTCCTTATGATATAGCTTACAACCATGGAAAACAAGAAGTGATTATTGCAAAAACAAACCCACATTAACATTAAGTTTTTGGATTTGGCAGGTCTGTAAAAAGCAAAGCAAGAGGTTTTGAAGAGCTTTATGTTGTGTTTAATAGCTGACCCATTCTCTAAGTTTGTCCCTTGTTTACACTGTTAGCAAGGATACTGAGGTCATAAGCATTATGAGCCCTTATCTCAGGTCAGGATGAGGAATGAGGGACAAGAAGGGACCCCTAGCCAGTAGTATCAGGCCCAGAAACACACCAGCAGACACCATAGAGATGGAACAGTGCCTGTCCGTGAAGGTGTGCCCAGAATTATGTTCAGGTTGAGCATCCATAATAAAAGAAAACCACTGGCATTCAAAATGTTCTAAAATCTAAAACATTTTGAGTGCTGACATGACAGTCAAAAGGTTTTAGACTTTGTGGCAATTTTTACATTTAGAATTTGGGTTCAGTAATGCTCACCTGGTAAATGTTATGCAAATATTCCCAAATTCTGTCAATTCCAAAATCCAAAACATTTCTGGTTGCAAGAATCTTGGATAAAGGAAGCGTGGCCTGTATAATTGTCTTTCTATTGGATGACATAGAATGAGCACCTGTGGTAGGCTATGAGAAGCCAGACTCAGTCTTGAACTCAGTGGTGTTGGCTATAATTTGGATTGAGACTCTCTTCCAAAATACTATGTGATAAAGGTTTGGCCTGCACCTTGGTGCTGTTGGGAGTGGTGGAAACTTGAAGAGGTGGGGCCTTGTGCAAGGTCTTCCCGTCACTGAGGACATGCCCTTGGAGAGGACAATGTGACCCAGCTCCTCCCTCCCACTTTAGTTCACTCCAACCATGAGGAGAACAGTTTTTCTCTGTTCCATGCTTCTTACCATGATGTGCAGTCTTGCCAAAGGCCCCAAAGCATCAGGTCCACCCAACTTTGGACTGAAACCTCGAAAACTGTAATCTAAAATAAACCTTTCCTCTTGACAAGTTATCATCTCAGGGAATTTGTCACAGTAACAGAAGATAGATTAACACAGTGATTATATTGTTTTATGTTAACTTGACAAGCAGCTGACTGGAATTCAATCCTTTATTAAGATTTTTGACTGAGCCAAACATTTAACTATATTTCCATCCTCAGTTGAGATATTTTGTAATAAGGAACTGAAATACAGAAAAGTCCTGGGAAGAGTCTATTGAATTCCTGAAATTTCAGTTCATTAATAGGTAGCAATATACATACATACAAAATATATTATAAAGGTGAATACTTCAAGAAAAATGCATTTGGGATATTAGAAATTATTATCACTTTAAGTCTATTTATCATTTTCCTCATTAGACATTGTGCTCATGAAGACTGACCCTGCTGTAGTGGGATGTAAAGAGGATGACCTCTTTAGAGACACAGAATTTGGAAGCAGCATCGTGTTGTCTGTTCCCTGCATCTTACATCCACATGTGGGAAGAGAAGGCTGGTCAACAATATGGAGAGTTTGATGCATTAGACATTCCTGCTCCCTCTGCAGGGAAATAGCTTTTCAACAGTGCTTTTTCATTTCTGTGCGCACACAGCAGATAAGCAGAGGTGCTACCAACAACCAGGAAAGAACTTATAAAAACACCCTGGAAGCTTGGTATCTGGTTAGCAACAAGGAATGGCATGATAAATTACAGAACCATGGAAAGGGCTTGTTATACAGTTACTGATAATTAGGAATACTGTACAGAACATGCTGAGGATAAAATTAATGAAGAAAATAAAAAGAAAAGCAAGCTGTTATAATACATACACTGTACGGAAGAATTCCAGAAGATGCATTGCCAAAATAGAAATGCAGTAGTTTTGTTAGAATTAAGAGTATATGTTCTCAAAAACAGTTTCGTTTCCTTTTTCCCCTCCCTTCTCTCTTCTTTCCTCTTCTTTCTTTCTTTCCCTCCTTCCTTTCTTCTTTCTTTCTTTTTTTTTTTTTAAGACAGGGTCTCATGTAGATCAAGCTGTCTTCAAACTTGCTAAATAGCTGGGGCTGAGGATGAGTTTTAACTCTTGATCCTCCTGCCTCCACCTCCAAATACTAGCAAAGTACACAGCAATTATATAGGAAAAATAAAAATAATACATAGCAAAATAGATTCTTTATTAAAATACTAGTTGTAGTAAGGACACTAAATTCACCAAATAAATGATGGTGTGGGAGCAAAGGCATGATATTAAATAAGAAGAGATTGGATCTTACAAAAGAGAAAAACATCTTGGAGAATGAATCTTCCTTTTCTACATTTGCCAACTCAATGGATATTAAGTCCATTGGATCACACATGTTTTCAGAGGGTTAGAAGGCAGCCTGGACTTAACTGTATCTGGATAATTGTTTTTGTCAAAATGATTGAAATAAAAATAAAACTGGAAACAGCTGTCTTATGTGGTCCAGCTTGGGTATCTTGGCTGAATTCACTTAGAAATCAAGAAACAGGCAGATGGGAAAAGAACTCATGTGCCTATTAAATGGGAGTGGAGAAAAAGAGAAATTAAATAGATAAATTTGAAAAATAAAATACCTATTTAAAAATCAAGTAGAAATGAGTATCTGAATTATTAGCAAAGAAAACTAGTGATTGCTTAAATTTATATCTAGGAGTTATTAAAGTCTTTCAGAATAGTCTTCTTGTCTTTTATTTATTTAATGTCAGCAATTTCCTAAAACTGTTGCTTGGAGTGAACTGATCTCTTTTCCTCTAAAAGTCAGGAACAGTTTTTAGTTCTTTTCCTGTGCCTCTGTTCAAAAGAACAACAGTTAACCCTGAATATTATCTATAAGTATTGATTTGGGTCATTAGGCTGCCTTGCTGCCTATAGGAGGGGGTGGACTAATAGAAAAAGAAAATTCACATATAACACAGCTGCACAATTTATTCTTTCTGGTCAAGAAAGTTAAACTTCTTCGCCCAACAACATCTGCACACTATTCTTTTAGCACAACAGAAAGATATTCCTCTTTAGTATCTTAAATAGGTAGATGGAAGGAAAATCTGAAATAGATTTCCTCTGAAAATGTGATGCAATATATTTCTAAATCAGTAGTTGAGCCTTGATTTGGAAATGGGACTGTGTATACTGTGTGTACACACACACACACACACACACACACACTATATTAAGGATTTGGGGCTGTTTCCCAGAAATCAGAAAGTAACTAATACTATGAGCATCTGAAAGAATCAGATATGTAAGCTTTGCTGAGTTCCTACAAATGTCTGTCCTGCTAGCTCCCCACTTCTAAGATGTCAACTGTGGCAAAACATTGGGAGAAATTTTTGTTACTAAGAATTTTCCAATAATTTTCTCCTCTTTATGTCATCTAACACTTTCAAAGCATATTATATTATATATTAATAGGCATTGATCTTAGGAAACTATCATTTCCCATCCCAAATCCATAACCAATTACATCCATTACAAGTCTGTGTATTAGATTATTTTCAGCTGTAACAACATTTAAAAATTTCTCAAAAATATTTTATCCCTAATATCTTCAGTTTTATTCCCAGGAATAGATTGTGTTGAATAAACAATATTTGGTAATAAATACATCTGCTTCCATACGTCTACAAAGTTCTTTTGAGTAGTAGCAGTTTAATCCATGTCACATAATTTTGATGACGGATTGCATAACTTTGGCATGCATTTTGCTGTAGCTCATTTCCTGGCAACATAGACAGTGCCTTTGATAAGAATATCCAAACTGGGAGTGAATGATAAAAACAATTTAATATAAACCAGTCTCTTCCCCATTCTCCTTCAATAAAGTAGGAAACCAAGGTGTCAGGAGATAAAATTTGCCCCAAATCACACATCTCATTTTCTGATATTTATGCCCTACTACAGCAATCATACACTTTCGATTTTAAACATCATCCAAAATTGTAATTTTTTAAAAAGCATAATTCTTAATATAGAACAGTTGCCACACTTCAGAGAGTTATAGAGTTGAAATACACAAAAGAAATGTTACAAATTTCTGTCCTCACTTCACCTTTAAGCAGAAAGTGACCAAAAATCTCTGCAAACTTAAAATCATCATCTTTGGTGGATACAAGGCAATCCTGATGCTCATTATAAACTCTATCACCATTTCTTTGTGTAAATTAATATTCTCCAAAAGGAGTCGAGTGTCATTTTGGCTCATTACCATTTTATCTGTTGCAGTTGAAAAAAAGGAAACAGGCAGTAAATTTAAGGAAACCACTATGATTTTTTCCTTGAAAAAAAAAAATGAAATAAAGGACTGATCTAGTGGACTTAATAAAATCTGGGCTTCAATTAAATCATGTAGAGTAACTCTTGTTTTGTTGGTATTTATAGTGTGTTGAACAAATATACAAATAATGACACCTCCAAAGGTTTGACCACTGCGTGCCACAGATTCTCTCTAATGTTCAGGATAAACAGATTGACTTTGTAGTTTTCACATTTAAAAAGGTATATATCAAAACCTAGTATATGATTCCCAGAAATGCCAGACATTTGAATATAATGCAAATATTGTTTTGCCTTGATCAAAACAAATTCTAATCTATGAAAATATTATATCAAGTCATTTTGTACCTGGTAAGGAAATTATACACAAATGGTAGTAAATGTTTTAAAAAATCAGATAAAGACCAAGTAAATCAATTTAAATGAAGAACTTACGAAGTAACACAGTCATCTAAAATATTATCTTTCCACATAAGTGGTAACACTTACTTTATTTGATACCATGATCTTGTCAGAAAACTCAAAATTTTACCGCAAAGCTCCATGACACAATTTAACTGTTTTAAAGTCTCCTTCCTCCAAGAACCATTCCATCTAAGGAGGGCTTAACTATTCTATCTTAATTTTTTTTGTTCCCTTTGGCAATTATCAAGTATGAAAAGCTTTTTAACAGGCAAAACTCATTTCACATAAAAGAACAGTAAATTTTTCTCTCAGTTTTTTCAGACGTAAAGCAACCCAGTCTCTGTGTGCCTGGCCCATATATCCTTGATGGCTGGCACCTGCAGCTCAGTCTAGACTTACCTCATAGCACTTTTGGGTCATTTTGCAAAACACTCAACATTGTTTAAGTTGTGACCCACTCCCTTTCCCAATGTCCTTATTCCTCATTACCCATCTCCAGGATGTGCCTCCAACATGCCTATTGACAAGGTCCAGGCACCGAGGGTTGCACACTCATCACATACCATGCCAGTTTCTAACAGTGTGAAACGCTGTTGGAGCTGAGCCATTTCCTTCCATTGGGAACTGAGTGTAGCCATGTTTCTAATCAGTACAACGACCCTTGTATGCACAGGTTAGACTATTGTCTCATGGTCCCACCTGCCTTGGCTCTGATTGATGTAGCAACAGTATCTGTCATAGGGACTTCTCTGCTTGTAGGAGCAAACGATGACACTGTCCTGGGGCAGAAAGAAGATGCTATCCTCTGGCTCAGGGCAATCAGGTCTGTCCCAGGCCGAGCACTTGGCGTCCAAGGCACTGTAGGCGAGGGAGCTGGCCGATGGGCAGTAGCCGTCCAGGTACCGGGATGTCTCCTCCTGACGCCCACTGTGGACCAGGCTCTGGCATTCTCCTTCCTCCGTGGGCGTGGGAGTGGTGATAGAGCTGGCCATGGGAACCTCACCCAGCCCCTGTGGGAGCGGCTTGCCCCTGAGGCCTGACTTCTTGGCCAGCTCATCCGAGCTCCCCTTGCCCGACTCCAGGTCTGAAGGGGTCCTCAACAGTTCCACCACCTCCTTGTCCTTGGGCTTTCGGAAGCAGGGCAACTTGCGGACCCAGAGCAGCTCATTCTCAGGCCATTTGGTGCATCCCTCGGTTTTCCTGGCCAGAGCAATGGCTGCGATGCCGGGTAGGCAGATGGCTGGCCCGATGGCCAGGAGAGGGATGTTGCCCAGAGTCTCTCCCTTCATGCCAGAGACGGTAAACATGAAACCAAAGACCAAGAAGACACTGACGAGGGCCACTACCAGCCCAGTCCTGGGATTTATATCATCAGGCCGCATCTTTTACTCCATCCAGGTTGGAAGCTGCTTGCTGGCCAGGAAACACTCTCTGCTGGGGGGCGGGGGGAGAGGAAACCACAGTAGGTTAAAAAAAAATCTCGTACAAGTTCCCACGCACCAACTTTGTCTCTTTCTTGGATTGTCTCTGACTCTACTTGCCTCTCAGATCTTGTTCTTTTTCTTGCAGTTTTTCTCTCTGCTTCCATCCCTCCCTCTCTTTCTCCCTCCCCCCACCCCCTGTCCCTCAAAACCATCCTCCTTCTTCCACACCGCAGTCCCTTATGCACCATCTGTGGTCACGTAGTGAGTTACCTGAGGGCTCCTGCTGCCCCTCCAGCGTCCCCAAAGCCTTCGCAGCAGCTGTGCCTCGGTCCTGTCCCCTGAGCAGAAGAGGGCGAGGGTTTCCCTCACTAACACCCCACACGGGGAGTGGGGGCGGGGGGCAGGACGGGGAAAGTCCTCCCCCGCTGTGGGTGCCGTCGGCCCGCCGAGCTCGGTCCCGGAGCCTCGGAGCAGCCCCGGGCGCCAGTGCGCTCGGAGCGGGCGCGGAGGACGGACTCCGCCCGGGGCGCCCGCTCGTTACATCACTTGGCCCGCGCGCTCGGCTCGCGCGCCGAGACGGACGGACGCGCGGGGGCGCGAGTCCGGGCAGAAGGGACCGCGGGGCTGTCTTGACCCCGCTGCCCGCCGCCCAGGGTGCCGGGGACCCGCCTGGGGCGCGAGGTGGCCCGTGGCCCGAGATGGAAGCCCAAGTTGCGTTGTCTGTGCACCGCCCGAGTCTGAGGGACCAAGTTCGAGGTCAGCGGGAGAAGTGCCGCGCCCGTGTCCGGTTACCAGTCTGAGTAGTGCGAATCCCCAGACCCCGCCGCCGGGGCTTCGCGCCCCCCCCCCCCACCTTTCCCGGAGCGGGCGGCGGCGCGCGGATCGAGGGCGCAATGGATCGGACCTCGGGCTGCGCTGCCCCAGCGCCCCGGGGCCGAGCTCCTGGTCTGGCCTGCGCCTTGCGAGGGGCAGGAGGGGGGGGGGGTAACCCTACTGCTTTCCTCTGGTCTTCCAGCTCTGCACCCGGCAGAGGGCAGAGGGTGGCCTTGGAAGCCCAGTCCCACTCACGCACCCCCTGAGGTTCCAGCTGTGCCAGCTGGGTCAAGCTAAAAGGGTTCCGGGTCCCCAACCACTTGTTGGGGACCCCAGCTAGCCGGGCGAAGGAGCCAGTCTGCAATGCTACTCAGCGCTGGGCAACTCTCTCCTCCCTTGCTGGCGCTGGTGCAAAGAACCCAGGGCTCTTCCCACTGGACGGTTCAGAGGTACAAGGCTTCCTCTGTCCTCACGGCAAGGCTGGATATGACTGGGACTCTTCTACCCGGCTGCGCATTTAGGCTACAGGAGGCTGGTGGGAACGGGGCACATAGGTAGGCACATTCTTTCAGGCATTGCCTTGGTGGAAAGAATTTCGACATTCAAAGCCTGCTCCATGCAAAGTAGCTGTGTGTCCAGGGCATGTGACGTTTTCCACCCTGTCTCATTTTTGTGTGTGTATTTTTTTTGTACTCAATCGTCCTATCTGTAAAATTAAACTGATGAGCACCAAATATCTGAGGGAGTGTCATGAAGACTAAATGAATGTGGAGTTCCTAGCATGAGGTCCTGGTGGATGGGTTAAGAACAGGTGGAAATATATATTCTTTTCTTTTCATAGTGTGGTTCTAATCAGGGTCCTCTTCATCATGTGATGCAGGAGCCAAATCACAGAAGACCTGTGTACGCAATTTTGACTTAACCCAGTAAGTAGTGTAGAACAGTGCAAGTATTCTAAGCCTGACAATACAAAAGTTTTTTTTTTTTAATTTTTAAACAGATGATAACAGCAGATTAAAGGGTATAGGTCTGTAGGCTGTTCAGTCAGGCAGTCACAGGATGTGGTGTGAAGAACGCCCTGCTAGGAGAGCGGGTTCGGAGGAAGGGGACTGATGGATGACTAAGGGAGGCCCAAACCTTCAGCTGGGTGGGTCAAGAGTCCTTTCCATTTTCACCGTGGCTGTTTTGTGTGTCTTTTGTACTGAGGCTTGTTAGACCGCCGCTGCACCTCTGGGCACAGAGTCACTCAGGAAGTGAGAAAGGAGCAAAGGGGAGGTGGCGTGTGTTTGTCCCCTTGAATCTGGAAAGTAATAGTTTTTCTAGCATCCCTACCAAGTTGGCAGGCGTCTGCTCATGTTGTCCAGAAGGTTTGTTATCCAGACTCCAGTGCTGCTCTGAAAGTTAGGGTTTTGTTAAGGAAAAGGGGGAGAATAAATATTAGGGTCACAACCTGCAGTCCAGCTCCTGAGCCCTCTTTCTGAAACCCTCTCTGTCACTTGCTGACACCTACTCCTATCTCCTTAGTCACTCATGAAGGCTACTTCCTAGACTCCTCTTTGATTGACTTATTTTCATTTTCACAGACACCTTAGATAATGACTTTTAGCCAGTTATACCCCTGTTACTTCCCCTCCATGATTTCTTCTTTTTTCTTCCTCCTTCTATAACAGTTTCTAACAGACTGGTTGGGTTGATGGCTCCTAAATCTCTTCAGCTTGTTCTGTTCCTCCAGCATCAGGCCTGTAATATTCATTGTCTGACGGTACTGTCTGGATTGCATACCTTATACTCAACACAAGGAACTCTTCTTGTTTCCTTCCAACTTGCTCTTTCTCATGGGACTCCATCATTCCATTTGCTGACTCTACTCTTTTCTATGACAACTTAGATCTAGTAACTCACCAAGTCAGCATAGTTTGACTTCCCAAGTCCCTTGATTGTTTCCTCATCTACCTAGCAAAGTCACTTTACCTTGTTGTGTTTACACTTCATATGGATCAAAGACCTTGGGTGAGGAGCTAGCTGAGCTCCAGATTTCCCAGGTTCTCTGGCAGTCACTTCTGCAGGGCTCAGCTGATGTCAGCGTTGCCTACCATAGTGCCAGAAATACAGTTGTGTTCAAAGAAAGCAAGGTTTCTGGGCAGAGACCTCTCACTCATGCAAACATCTAATTCCATTCTGCCCATTTAAGCCTTGCAGTTCACCTACCCGGGCATAAGATAAGACCCACACCACAGGAAACTTCAATTACTGTTTAATTATGAGCTTCATTCTCAAAGCAATTTCTTCTTGGAGGTAACTTCAGATGGTCTTTCAAACAGCAGGTATACTTGCCTGATTCAGCAAACAACAGTGAGTGGAGGTGGGAGACATCACTCAGATAAATAAGGCACCCAGCATGTAATTTCTTGCCCATATGAGCTAGTTACATTAGGGTTTTAAAACCTTAAGGAGTTCTTGCACTGCTGCAAGCATATAGTCATGTACAAAAGCTTTTCATTGCAACAAGGCTTTGGTAAGTGGTCAGAAGAAAACACGAACCTCTTTATTTCTGAAATTACAGCTATCAGAGCATAGCAGTTGAAAGTACCTTGTAGAACACTTTCTAACTCCCTATTGCATAGATGAAATCCAGGATGGGCTCATTCATTTATTATTGTTTGGGTGTTTATATGTGCTTGGCATTGTGTTTGGGACTGGGAGTACAAGTCAGTGAGACAGTTTTCTCTACAGAGCAAGATATGCATATTGGTTAGAATAGCATAGATTAATTATACAATGTCAGAAAAAGCCCTGTAGATCTTAAAGGTTATATACCCACACTACATAACTGCAGGTGTACAATGGTCCCGCTTTAGAATGACAAAAAAGCCACCATTTTAAGTGTGTTTCCAGTATTGTAGAATAGGGATAAAGGAGCAGGGTCCAGCACATGCTGGGCAGTGAAGTTCATACCCTAGACCATGTCATCCTCTCATCTCTCAGGTGCCCTCTTAACATCACCACTACTTCTGCTTCTCCTTCGTCGTCATCATTGTCCTCCTCTTCTTCTTCCTTTATTTTTATTTTTTATGTTTTGGTTTTTCCGAGCTAGGGTCTCACACTAGCCCAGGCTGATCTGGAATTCACTATGCAGTCTGAGGGTGTCCTTGAACTCATGGCAATCCTCCTTCCTCTGCCTCTTAAATTCTGGGATTAAAGGAGTGAACCACCCTACCAGGCTCTCATGTCACTTCTTAGTCCATCTCAGCTATCCTATCATTACAGGATGCTAGAATCTTGGGAACTCCTGCAAAATCAAAGGACAAAGATAGAAAGGCATTTTAATTTTGTTGTCATGGCAATATTGTAATTGTTGCTACTGAAATAGATAGGCATTTTACATTCTTCAAGAGAGGTCACCCAGAATCAAAGATCATATTTCCTAATATGTCACCTGCCCCTTCCCATTGTGGCAGCAGAAGCTTCCATGTTTAGAAGCACAGTGACATGAGGGCCACGTGCAGTGAGGCCACCTTAGTCTGTTCCTTCTCTGGACTGGCTTTGTGTTTGCTGTCCTCCAAGCTTTCAGTGTCTTCTGGGTTTGGGTTTTTAGTTCCAGGGCCTGAAAACCATGGGACATGAATCCTGTGGACCTTCTGTCTGTGTTAGGGATGCTTTTTTTCTTGAAACTTATTGGAATTGGCCTAAGTCAGAACAAAGAAGCCTTTCCCAGGAGTTTTCAGAGAGCCCTAGGGCAGAGATGATACTGAACCTCTGGGAAGAACTAAAATCAGATTAAAAAATTGCGTAGTCTTTCTCTTCGGTCCTCGTTTCTCTTCTCTGTGTGTCTGTTTTGTTCTTCCCTTTCTTTCTTTAGATGAGTCTCTTCTTTGCATCTGACATCCAGGTGGAAGCACGGCCCCAGTAGCTCTGGTGCATCATGTTAACAAGTGAATTATCTAGAGGCAGGCAAGGTCATCTCTTCATCGTAGTAAGTCCCAGGAAAACACTTCAGTGGGTAATTTTGGGATAGGTGCCCAGTTATGATAGTTGTTAGATGATGTGATTGCTAAGAACTCTTTTCTTATAACCATGAAGATGGTAGGGGAATACAGCCCAGAGAAAAAGAGTGGGGTAATTTGCTGGTGCCCAAGCTGTCAACTCAAGAATTACCTTCCAGAGATGGAGAGATGACTTAGTGGTTAAGCACTTGCCTGTGAAGCCTAAGGACCCTGGTTCAAGGCTCGGTTCCCTAGGATCCACGTTAGCCAGATGCACAAGGGGGCGCACGTGTCTGGAGTTTGTTTACAATGGCTGGCGTACCCATTCTCTCTCTCTCTCTCTGTGCCTCTTTGTATCTGTCACTCTCAAATAAATAAATAAATAAAAATTTAAAAAATAATTACCTTCCATATTTTCTGCCACTTGACATTTTTTTTCACCTTTTTTTAAAGGCAGGATGCCTCACTTTAGCCCAAGCTGGCCTGGAACTCACCCTGTAGCTCAGGCTGGTCTTGAACACATGGTGATCCTCCTACATCAGCCTCCTGAGTGCTGGGATTAAAGGCATGCACCATCACACCTGGCCCACCTATCTTCAGAGAGTCTAAACTGCTTGAGAGTAGAGTGAGTCTATAGCTTTCATTTCAAATAGAGTTGGGTGCATATTCAGCATAGCAAGGCCAATTATAAACATAATGTGCTGTGCTAAAGGATGGTGTTAACAGGAAATGCACATAGAAAGTTCTATGAGATACTGTAAGAAAAAGTAGATAGCGTGTTTATTAATGGAAAGACCAACTTGCCAAAGTTAAGGATTATGGCTCAACACATGTTATACCCCATTTTTACAAACCAAAGAAGACTGAAATCATAATCAAGTATTTTTCTACAGTAGTATGAAATAAAAAATCACTAAAGAAGGAAAACTGGAAAAGTCCAAAATTACATGGAAATTAAACACCATGCTCCTGAATAACTGTCAAAGAGGAAATAAGTATCTTGAGACAAAGAAAATTTGAAACAAAGCATACCAAAACTAATAGCACACAGAGAGTAAAAGCAGTTCTAAGAGGAAAGCTCAAAGGGCCAAGTGTCTACATTAAGGAAAAAGAAAGATCTTAACTTTACATGTCTATGCACATCTATGAACTAGGAAAAGAACTGAGCCGAAATGTAGCAGAAGGGAATATAATAATAAAGACTGGAAATAAAATGAAATAGAGACCAAAAACTCAGAAAAAAATTAACAAAATTAATTGTTTGGTTTTTATAAGATAAGCAAAATTGGTGAACTTATATAAAGAAAGGGAAAAGGCTTAAATAAAAATGTTAATGATGTGCCAGGCGTGGTGGTCCACAAGTTTAATCCCAGCATTTAGGAGGCAGAGGTAGGTGGATTGTTGTGAATTCAAGGCTACCCTGAGACTACATAGTGAATTCCAGTCAGCTGGAGCTAGAGTGAGACCCTGCCTTAAAAAACCAAATATATATATACATGTGTGTGTATGTGTATGTATGTATGTATGTATGTATGTATGTATGTATGTATGTATTAATGATGTGCTGGAGAGATAAGGCACTTGCTTACAATGCCTGATGACCCAGGTTTGATTTTCCAGTGCGCATGTAAAGCCAGATGCACAAGGTGGTGCATGTATCTGGAGTTTGTTTGCAGCAGCAGGAGGCCCTGGCATGCCTATTCTTTCTTACTATCTCTCTCCCTCTCTGTCTTTCCCTCTGTGTTTGCAAATAAATTAATTAGTTAAAATATATATGAATGAGAAACGGCATGTGTGACATATGTCTTTAATTCCAACACTTGAGAGACAGAGATAGGAAGATCACTGTGAGTTTGAGACCAGCCTGGGACTATGGAGTGAGTTCCATGTCAGCCTGTATTAGAATGAGACCTTACCTTGGAAACCCCCCCCCCTACAATTTTCAATGAAAAAGAAAACATTAAAACTGATACCACAGAAGCACAAAGGACCATGGGTTACTATGGATACCAGAGTGAACAATGGTGCACCAACAAATTAGATAACACAACAGAAATGGATAAATTCCTAGATCATATAACTTACCAGGACTGAATTATGAAGAAATAAAAAATTCTGAACAGACCAATAACAACAAGTAAGGATATTGAATCTCTAATCAAAACCTCCCAATACAGAGAAGACTATCATCTGATGGTTCCTTGGGTGAATTCTATCAAATACATTAAGAAAAGCTAATTCTAATCCTTATGCTCGTCCCAAAAATTGAAGGAACATTTGTAAGTTCATTTTATGAGGCCAGCATTATCTTAAAATATACTAGGACTCTACAAGAAAAAGAGTTACATGTCAATATTTTTGATAAACATCAATAGAGAAATTCCCAACTGAATTTAGTAGTACATTAAAAGGGTCATGTGTCATGTGCATCATGATCAAATGAGATTATCACTGGAATTCAAGGATGGCAGCCATATAGACATAAATAAATGTGATGAAGTATATGAACAATGAATGGTAAAACTTATGTGATCATTTCAATATATACAGAAAAAGTATATTGGATATCCTTCCATGAAAGAAAAACTCTCTAGAAATTGGGCATACAAGGGATTGGGTATAGAAGGAACACTCTTAATGAACGAAAGGCCAGATAGGACAAGCCCATACTTAACTCCATATTCAATTATAAGAAGCTGGAAGGTTTTCTTTTATGATAACAAATAAGATAAAGATGGCAACTAGTGGGGGTCCTTGCCTGACATTAGGCTGTTAGGCAAGAGAAAGAAATGAAAAGTATCGAAACCACAAAGAAAGAAGAAAACATTATTTACTGATGATATAATATTTAATATATGTTCCCCACTGAAGACGCCATCAAATATCTGTTAGAACTAAATAAACAAATTCAGTACAGTTTCAGGATTTAAAATCAATCTAAAAACTAGTTACATTTCTATATACTAACAATGAAGAATGTTATAAATTAATATAATAATTCCATTTTAATAGCATCAAAATGAATAAAATACTTAAGGATAAGTTTGACAAAAGAGGTAAAATATCTATATACTTAAAATTATGAAAACTTGAGGTTGTACAAATATAAATAGAAATCCATCTCATTTGTGTTTGGAAGAATTAAAATCATTGAAATGTAATATAATTCAAAGGAACCCATAATAGGAAAAAAACTGAAAGGAAATACTCTCAAAATATTATCAGTAGTTATTTCTAGGCAGTGGAACATTATTTCATTGCAATCATTTCCATTATGTATTTATTAATTTTTCAAAATTTCTACTCTGATTTTGTAAAGGTTGATCTCTTGCAATACTTTTCAATTAGCAGTAGTTAAATAAATGAATGATGCATTGAGTTAATTAGTTCAAATTTTGCATCTTCCTTAGGTTCATTCTGTTCCTTTCATCCTTCCAGCATTTATTCACAGTAGGGCAATGTATGTAGAGTGAACTGTGAAAAGATGGAAATTGCTTTATGTTGAACTGGGGTTGAACCTGAGTTTACTCCCATTTGTACCAATCACTTTTGAGATTCTTCTAATCTAGCTAAACTCCTTTTGTTATTTAAACATGATTGTTGTGATGCACCCATAGTCTTATTTTTTTCTGTCCTTGAATGTGATGGTTTATATTGTAAGCTTGTCAGGATCTATAATAACTTAGGAGACAAACTTTTGGGCATGTCTACATTGTGTTAATGGAGGTGGGAAGACTCAGTATAAATCTGAGTGGCACCATGCCATGGGCTGGGGCCTCAACTGAAAAGGAGAATGTGAGCTGAGCCCCAGCATTCATCACTCTACTTCCTGGCTATGGATGCAATGTGCCCAGCTGCCTCAAGCTCCTGCCACTATGTCTTCTCCACCATGATGGAATGCACCCTCAAATTGAAAGCAAAATAAATTCTGTAGGGTTTTTTTTTTTTTTTTGGACAGCTATTTTTTTTCACAGCAACAAGAAAAGTAATTATCACCCAGGCTATAGTTTTGATTAATATAGTTAACAAATGTTTACTGAGAGCCTCCTATGTACTTGGTTTGGTTCACACCTCCTCCCATCTTACATACTTTTGGGAGGTGACTAAGATCTCTGCTAAAGGCCATATTTACACTCCTAACCTTCCTTATTTCACTTGGGGCCTCCAGAGATGTAATGTAGCATCAATTGTTTCTCCAGTGCTGAATTAACAGAGTTTTTAAAACTCTTGCTGCTCATTAGTGTTCATTAGGTTGTACAGCACAGTGCAGAGCACACAGGAAGCTTACATTGCTCATAAATCATTTCTTAAGTTAAAAAATAAACCTGCAAGTTAAAAGTTTAATGGCTCATAGGTGAAGATCTTGTCAGTCTTTGAGTGGTACTGGCCAAACATGCATCTGCTCTCCAGTACTGAGCCTGTTCAATAGCTTAGGTCCCTTTTCATGTTGTTTCTCTGTTGATTCTGTACAAGATCTTTGGTATGAGAATAAAGGAAGGGAAATCAAGTAGACCTTTAGGAACTATAAAGAGTTGGAAATAGAAAATCCTCATGGGGTTAATATCCCCCAAAAGATTGATCCAGTCTTCATTTTCTCTTTTTAATTTTAACTATTTATTTGCAAGGAGAGAGAGAGAGAGAGAGAGCAGGGCCTTCAGCTGCTGCAAATGAATTTCAGATGTTTGTACCACTTTGTGCATCTGGCTTTATGTGGGTAGTGGGGAATTGAACTCTGGTTGTCAGCTGTTGCAGGCAAGCACCTTAACCACTAAGCAATCTCTCCAATCCCATTTTTAATTGATAAATAGGAATTACATATACTTATGACATGTAACGTGATGTATATACTTATAGAATGGCTAAATCAAGCTTCTCAATATATGTGTTAACTCACATACTTATCCTTTTGTATAGTGAGACCATTTAGATTTACTGTCAAATCAATATATCATGTCTTTTGGCATATATCATTTTTAACTGTAGATATGATATACAAAAAGTATCTTAATGTATTCTTTCTATCTAAGTGAATCTTGTGCTGCAAGTCTCCCCACAATCTGATTTTCTTCTATTAATCATATTGATGCAGTGACATATTTGAAATTTTTATGAAAACAAAGAGACCACTAACTCATTTGACTATTTCATAGATAGATATTAAGAGGATTTATTCAGAACAGAGTCATATGCCAACATTTTAGTATTGAGATATTATTTGCATGTTTTATTATGAAATATATAAATTGGTTACATTAATTTTAAAATATATATTATTTACTTATTAATCAATTATTTATGAGAGACAACAGCAGATAGAGAAAAAAATGGGCATATCAGGGCCTTTAGCTACTGCAAATGAACTCCAGATGCATGTGCCACCTTGTGTAGCTGGCTTAGATGGGTACCATGGAATTGAACCTGAGTCCTTGGGCTTTGTAGGCAAGCACCTTAGGTGCTGAGTTAACTCTCCAGCCCTGGTTACATTAATTTTGTCATATCAACACACTTAACTATTGTTCAGTCATGAAGAAATGAAGACGCATGTTGAATTGAGATGGCAGACCAAGTACGTGTGTCTTCCTTCCTCAGGCTTCCAACATTGAAAAGTAGAACTCAAGATTTGTATAAGTATGAATTTTAAGATTAATTCCATTCATCCCAGCAAAATATGAAGAGAGTCATCAGCACAGCAGAAATATTTAGAAATCTCTGAAAGACAGAAGAATGAAATCAGAATTATTGAGAATGCTCAATCAATATGTGCAAAGCCATGTCCTCCAGCATGACACCTATCAGTAATAAAGGGTTGGTTAAAGCTTTTAGAGGCCATTTCCTTGCTCAATTTATGAACTCCTTCAGCACCACAGGGAAGTGTACCCCTTACTGAATGCCCTGCAAAAATGTCAATATCCAGGTTCCCATGAGCTTTTTTCCATCATTTTCTCAAAAGTGTCCCTTTGTGTAGAGTTATCTTGACTAGTTTTCTTATTCCTTCAAACTGAATAATCTTAGGTAGAATAAGACATTTTAAGAATGCGATACTCAAAAGATAAATAGGCAACTGGCTTATTTTAAATTCTTATTTCTGCTTGAGACTTGTAGGTAACATAGTGGAGGTACTAGACTTAGGTGTAAAATTCAACCAAATAATGCAATACTTTAAGAACTCAAAACTGACTTTACAAATGAACATAATATCAAAATTTTAAAGGATCATATGTTTGAAAACTTAGTCCTCAGTTAGTGACACTGTTTGGAAAGGTTGTGGAACCTTTAGGATGTGAAGCCTTGATGGAGGAAGTATGTCACTGTGGGAAGGCCTTGAGGTTTTATAGTCCAGCCCTGCTTGCTGTTCTCCCTCTTTTCTTCCTCTGTGTGGGTGTTTTGATGAGATTCTGGTCTCCTGCCATGTTTTCTCCACCATGATAGACTCCCCCCTCTGGAACTGTAACCTGTCAGTAGCCCAGTTCCAACAAGGTTTCCTATAGTCTTTTCTTCCCCTGAGAAAGGTCATAAGTCAAGCCTCCACCTTCAATTCTCTCTGCACTTAGCAATTTCAAACTCTCATCAGAATAGTTCATAATACTTGGCTTACATTTGAGAAGGCATCTTTAGTTGCAAGTAGCAAGCCCATGCAGGTTCCTTCAAAACAAAAGTTCCAAATGACCAAAATCTACATGGTCAGATTCATCCCACCCCACTCCTGGTACCAATTTATATGAAAGACAGCTTCAGGTCATTGAGATAAACTTTCAGACCAGGCACAATTATGGAGGAAGGGTTTTATTGAAGCTTACAGATCCAGAGGAAGTTCTACAATGGCAAAGGAAAGTTGGTTTATTTTCACAGGTCCAAGCAGAGAGAAAAAAATCCACAAGTCATCACCAAAAAGCCATACCACCAGCACAAGCAAGCACAGTTCTGGAACTCCAGGTGGAACTCAGGCACTCTGTATATCTTTAGACTGGAATTCCAAATCCACCACCAGATCTTAGGACTCAACCCTAAGATCCACCCAGTAACATCTCTTTCAACCAGGTAGTTTGAGATCTAAAAAGATTTAATAAAACCCTTAAATTTATCGGGGGAAATTTATTCAAACTACCACAAAGACTGAGAAGGTAATTATTAAATCATTACATTTATTCAGGAAAGTATGGAACCGAGGGAAGGGAAATGAATACACTTACATGGTCTGAGAGCCCATGTGGGAAGGAAGTATGAGCCTAAAAGCAACATGAAAAGAGATTTACAGAGGAAAGAGAAGAAAGTACAGAGAGCTCCTGCCATGTGGGAGGCAGGAGGGGATGGAGAACCCATGTGGGAGTAGAAGTTGAGGGGCTTACCAGGGTAGGAACCTGGATGTTCATGAGAGATGAAAAGCCAACAATGGGCTTGCCAACCTGGTCAGGATCTCTATATAATTTTATATAGAGGTAGTGGTAGGCTTTGCCTTCAGACTCAGGTGAGCCTCAGAGAGGGCTGATTAGCCTGGGCTAGGGGCTGGCTCTAGAGTAGGAGCCCAGAGAGTTGACTGGATAGCTGGATCAGATACTAAACTTTAGTTCTGCTGAAGCACACAGGCATCGTGTTACTCTTGGGGCCCTCCCTCCTGACTGTTTACCTGACTTCCCCTCACTATTGGCAGACCTGATTAGCTCATAATTGTTTTTGCCTTATAATGTAGCTGACAGAGATTTTTTTCCTGGAATAGCAGTGGGAGATTTGTCTTAAACACTTGTGCTTTCATCAGGAGGTTGCATTGTGGGAATCCTTTTTAGCCTTTTGTTCACTTTGTGAGGTTAGTTTAAATAATATAGCAGAATCCATACATTCCCTTACCTAGACATACACAAACTGTTCCATGTTAGGAAAAGAGAAAATGAAAAAAAAATGTACAACTTCCCATTCTCCCTCAGACTACCTCACACTTCTACCTGACACATGACCTCTGAAGCTGTCCCCACAGTCAATCTATTATTTAATTTTAGGAAAGCTGAGCTCTAAAGATGAGTGGGACATCCCCAGGGCTTTCCTCTTGTACACCAGTTGTTTTGAGCTCACCCTGGGAGATGTTAATCCTAGCGATTACTGCTGTGGAGTGCAAGATCAGAACAGCCTCTTTCTCTGCTTTCCCCCCTCTTTACCCTCCTCCTCCCATCTTAAGGATGACACCAATCACCAGGGAGGAAAATGGTAGGATCTAGCAAAAATAAATCCAGGTTTGATTACCCAGTGACAAAAATTTTCACAAAATTTTTAAGGTTTCCCCTTTAAGAAAAAGTCCCTTACCTTCCTGTGATGTTGACTTACTTCCAGTCCATAAATTATACATTCCTTTCCCATGACCAGGCTATGTTCTTTCCCAGTTTCATGAAGATATTGGGTCCCTACTATGTGTTGGGCATTGCAATTGTTCTAGGCACATCACATGACCCAGGAGGCAAAGCCAAAAAGTAAGGACTGGAGTCCCACAGTCCCCTTCACTGGTGTACCTCTGTGACATAAGGACTTCAGGAGGCCCTTCATCCTAAAATTCCACCACTAACCAGCAGCACCAGCCTAAGGGCCAAGTCTTCAACACATGGACCTCCTGGGGGACAGTCAACAACCAAGCTATATCAGGGGCCTTAGTAGACACTGTTGTTGTCCATCCTGGTCACCTCTCTAGGTATTTACCTCCACAATTAGGCTGCTATAAATATCTGTACCTCTGAGGTCTTTTACTAGCCACAGGAGAGTTTTGGCCTTGAGACCAAAGGAAGTTTGAGGTGTCAGAGAGGAAATGGCTTCCCGGAGGCCACTCTCAGTTAAGGAGGAAGGGTTAGAACTAGAGCTTCTTCAGCCTGTGGGGTGTCTTAGTGCTCAGCTTCCAGGCCAAACTGAGCCCCAGGTTCCCCAGGATGAATGGATAACTTCATACCCCGGGGGGAGCGGGGGGGGGGGGGGGGGCCGCGAGTTCTTCTCCTCATCGCTCACATCCCAACCCTGCCAATGTTTTCCAGATTCACTCCACTCTCATATAAGCTCCATGCCCTGAACTCTCTGCCCCAAGGTTTCCTTTTGGGGGAGTCCAAATCCTGCCTTCCTTGAAGGAATGTTGTCATAAGCAAATGAAAAACATAGGCTTTGAAGTCTTAGAGTGGAAATGTGTTTCTCTCAAGAGGGGTGTAATAGTTTTAATGATGACCCACCCAAAGACACACAGATCCCAATTCCCAAAACCATGAAGGCGCCTTACATGGAAGCATGAAATTGGTGATTTAAAAAGATGACTGGACAGTGAGTCTCTCTGAAAGGACTGTAAATGTGATCACTGGAGTCCTTATAAGAGGAGGCAGAGAGATTTGACACAGAAGAAGGAGGCAATGTGACCGGGCAGCAGGAGTCTCTTTCACTGGCTTTGACAATGAAGCACCCACCAGCCAAGGAGCCCAAGGGGCAGCCTCAGAGGCTGGAAAAGACACTTCTTCCGGGTGAGCACTGCCTTGGATTTGGATCCAGCAACACTGGCCTTGGACTTTTGACTTGTGTCACTCTGGGAATGAATGTGTGTTGTTTTAAGCCACTTAGTAATTAACATGCTGCCCCTAACCTGCTGCAGTAGGTGGCATTATGGAGTGAAGGGTGGCAGCATTCTTATTGGTCTCCAAAGAATCCCAGAATCCCACTCCTCCTCTCCTGATGCTCTGAAATAAAGCACAGTCCGTTTATGCTGTCTGCCTCTGTGGAGGCCAGTCTTCATGCACAGACTCATGAGGAATTTCCACTGTGCTTCAAGGACAACAGAAAGGAAGAGTCAGGGTTTTTATGGGCTAATGGAAGTAAGTCAACAAGCACTAAAATGAAATCATAAATACACATTAAGAAAGCTGAGTCGAGGAAGGCCAGGCCCAGTTCCCTGCTGTTATTAAAATTAACTTTTATGATAGACTTTGTACCTTCTCATGTGAAATTCATACTTAAAGAAATGAGCTTTTTATTGCTTTATGGGCTGTTTTCCTTTCATGTGTGGATCCAACCCCTCTTCCCTTTATGAGTCATGATCTACTGGCCCACACCATACCATCCTTATTTAGTGTCTAAAATTGAACATTTTTAAGGCTTAAAAAGCCAGGCACAGTGGTGATGCCTGAGTCTCACCTACTCTGGAGGCTGATGCAAGAGGATCGCTTGAGCCCATGAGTTCAAGACTAGCCTGGACAATAAGTCAATACTCTGAAAACAAAACAAAGTGCAAAATTTAAAATAGCATTTTTGAGATAACCAGCAAATTGAATATAGGTTGGTGCTAAAATGGATCATTTTGTAAGTATGATTGTCATTATGGCTATGTAATAAATATATATAACTTTTTGTTTTGGTTTTTGAGGTAGGGTCTCACTCTAGCTCAGGCTGACCTGGAATTCACTATGCAGTCTCAGGGTGCCTTCAACTCATGGTGATCCTCCTACCCCTGCCTCCCGAGTGCTGGGATTAAAGGCATGCTCCACCATGCCCGGCAATATCTATAACTTTTTAGGACCATGTAGGAGATGAAATATATAACAGAAAGGCATATAGTAGGAAAAGGGAAAGGGAGAGAGAAAAATGAAGAAAAAAAAAGAAGGAATGAAAGAAGAAAGAGAGTAAAAGGAAAAAAGGACAATTGGGTTAATATGGCAAAATCTTGATATTAAATTTAAGTAATGAGTATATGGATGTACATTGAGTATGCATATCTCTGTGTGTGTTTAAAATAAAATTAAGATTTTTTTCTGTTTTGCAATGCAGGCATGCTAGGTAAGCACTCTACATACTCCTAACTGCTATTGCATAGATTTTAAGATGCTATAAGATTTCCTGGAAAGATTAAATGGTAAAGAGGAATCTTTAAGAAAAACTTCCAATGGAAGGGAACTTCAGAAAAGTGACTGGAAACAACGGGCTCTGAAACTGCTAGGTTTCAGTCTGGGATTCTGTACTTTTGAGCTGTGGGACCTTGGTCAGGTTATTCAACTTTTCTGCTTTCGGCTTTCTTCTGGGTTAAGTGGATAAAAGGACAGTAAGTATTAAAGGATGGTTAAGAAGACTCAATAAGATAACGTTTCTGAAACCTTGGTGATAGTGTCTGCCACACAGCACTCCACATGTTCATCATTAGTTATAGTATTGCCGATTATAAAGCGATCTTTGTTTGGAGCACTTTAAACATTCTATGAGACACTCATTATTCTCTAGAGATATTTTTGTATCTCACAACTTGGGGTGCTACTGGAATATAGTAGGTATATGCTGGATTGGTGCTAAATCACCTATGGTGTGTAGGACATTCCCACAACCAAGACTTATATGGACTAAAATGTTAGTAGTATAAAGGTAAACAATCTGCACTAGTATTACTTAGGCATTTGTTTATAAAGCTTGATGGCCTGGGCTCAATTCCCCAAGTAAAATGACACGTACCCTTTTAAAAGACAGTGGTTATTTACTGTGTATTTACATGGAAAGATATCTTGTTTTTTTTTCCCCCCCATGAAAAATAACCAGAGGAAAGGCTTGAAATGGCTAATGTGTGCACAGGTATCATGCACGGGGCTGTGCTGACAAGCCGGGCAGGCAGGGTGTGGAGGCCACTAGGACAAGGGGCATCCTGGAGTGAACCACGGTTGGGTCAAGACACAGCGGATGCACTGAAGATGTCTCCAGCAGAAAGCCTTCACCCTTGTTGCTCTCCCTTTATAGTAGTTTTTTAAAGTGAGCTCAGTGACATGTCCAAAGTCAGAGTATTAGTACCGAGTCAAGAGTTTTATTTATTTATTTATTTGACAGAGAGAAAGAGGGAGAGAGAGAGAGAGAGAGAGAGAGAGAGAATGGGCATGCCAGGGCCTCTAGCCACTGCAAACAAACTCCAGATGCATACATCACCTTGTGCATCTGGCTTACGTGGGTCCTGGGGAATCAACCTGGGTCCTTTGGCTTTGCAGGCAAATGATTTAACGGCTAAGCCATCCTTCCAGCCCCTTTTGTTTGTTTTTATTTGTGTGTGTGTGTGTGTGTGTGTGTGTGTGTGTGCATGTGTGCGTGCATGCCTGTGCCAGGGTCTCTTGCTGCTACCTGGGAAAGCCTGTCTGGCTTTACTTTATGTGGGTGGATGGGGAATTGAACCTGGGCCAGCAGGCTTTGCAAGTAAGTGCTTTTTAACTGCAAAGTAGTCTCCCTAGCCCCTGCTCTCCTGGTTAACAGGCCAGTGGGAGCGGCCTTGACATTTTGCATTCAGGTGCTAACAGGAGCTGTGCTTAGGGGCTTCTCTTTAGGAAGCAGTAGGAAGCATTTGGAGTGTGTGGCCACCTGGTCCTGGGAACAGTTGGTTCCCTAACAGCTCTTGCTGCAGGGACAAAAAGTCACAGGTCCCAGCTAGCTCACTGTCAGAATGCGGAAGGAACTCAAGGGTCAGCAGCCTGTCTTCTAGCTCACTTACTGAGCAGCTGGCTTCTTCAGTCTTAAAATGAGACATTTTACCAGGTATGTCTAGGGGTCCTTTGAGCTCTAAATATTTTATGATTTTGATATTTTAATCTCTGCCAATGGCAGCTCCCATAGTTGCCAATGACCTATCGATTCCCCTGGGGTTTTCCTGGCTATGGTAGTGAGGCCTTCTTGTCCTGGTAGCACCCACTATTGAGGGCATCTCAACACTAGAGTGCATGCTTCTGTTTTTCTCCTTTTTTCCTCCTCAGTTTTCTCTCTGCCTCTCAGAAGTTTTCTGTGGCTTCATTAATTCGGGTAAGTCAAGTGCTTTTGAGAGATGAAAAGTAAAGTCCATGTCTTGCTGTGCGTAACATCTCTTTGGAAACTTGAATCGTTATTTGTCGCGACCACCTCGACCAGCAAGGAAGACGCAACACTTGGATTCTTCTTTAAGCAGTTTATTCAGGAACCTTGAACAATCTTCTGACCCCAGGGAAAGCCAGCCCATAATATATAAAGCCTCTGGTCGACCAACCCCAGTACGCCACGTGGTGATTGCAGATAGGCCCACATATGCGGAGGCAAGCCAGATCATCAGCCCCAGCCAAATATGGAGTTGTTTACCACAGAGAGCACTCACCATCGGGAAGGTGGAAGGTGGCAACCAGCGCCATCTTTAAGGTGCGGCACTACGCAGCTCTCTACAGTTCCCCCTTTTTGTTTTTAAGACGCAACAGGCAAGAGTAGAGGTTCGATCTCTGAAGTTCACAAGGACAACTGTCTGGTCCTCATAAGCTGTCATCCATCCCATGAGTACCAGACCCGTCCGATACCATTTTCTCAGAGGCGGGATCTGGGGTATCAACCCGCATGCAAACGAACATACTCTTCTCCAAGTCGCCAAAAGCCAAAAGCTGACTCGGGGTGCAGTGCTTTGCCTCGCATCCTGAGCTTCAAGGTTTTACAGCGGCCAACCAGGCTTGGGGGGACTGTCCCATTTCCATGGCTGTAAAAGCTTGAATACTCATGGCTGCATTACGCCTCTGCGTAGCTCTGATTCTGCATAAACACCACAGACAGACTAAGGAAATCAACACTAGAAGGCCTGCTAAGGCTCCTATTCCCACCCACTCCTTCAGGTGATTCATAGCAGATGTCAGCCATGATGATAATCCTGTGGCAAGAGAGAGATCCACTCTGGTGGAATTCACATGGACCACAGCCAACCTCAGCTCCTTTAAGGTATCTTCAAAATCAAGCGACCAATTCTGTAGAAGAAAACTAGACAGAGATCTAGACAAATTAGCAGCTCTTGTATAGTTAGCATACTGAACAGATGTGACACACAATCCTGGCATTTTCCATTCGCAACCTAGCTGGGCCAGCTGCCAAAGTGTATCTACTTGCTCTTGGACCAGGTCGATGCGTTGATTAACAATCATCAGTCCCCCCTTTATTTGAGAATTTAAGGATGTTTGCAAATCCAAAACATGGACCACTGTGGCTGACAAATTATTCAAAGTTGAGGCTGTCTGAACGGTGCTAGACAGAGCCACAGCTGACACTGTAGCCCCAACGGCAGCAACAGTAATAGCAGTCACAATGGCGGCTGTAATGCCAAAATCTCTTTTGGGCCTCAGCAAGGTCATACTGCTAGGTGCTTCTACGGGAACAGGCACATATCGAGGCATGCGGGTAACCACGGCTATGGGATGCTTAGAGGCATCCCAGCACAAGGCGTAAAAGCATGTCTCATTGGTACAGTTTAACCAGTTATTTTCTATACTGCCATTACTGACCAACCATACGAATGGAGGCCAAACACACACAGGAGTAGGAGAGAAAGTCATATTGCTACCGGAGGCACTCCGACTAAGGCTTTTTTCAAAAATTTCAGAGCTATTCCATGTAAAACTAGCATTACCAAAGCCTCTGCCCCCTAACATAACCATGGGCAAAACATCAGTACAACTTCCATTAATCCCACAGAGTATCCAATTATCAAAAGGGTTAGCAGCTGATTGTTGGGTGGGATTCATCCAGGCCTCTAGGCCTTTATTCTTGTAAGGTGTTATGGCCGCCCTACATTCTTTAGTACATTGTTCATAAACTAATTGTTTAATAAGAGGCATAGCTGTGTCTGGGTCTCCAAAAATCCTGCCTGCAGCTTCTACCAGCCGGGCTACAAAATCAGAGAAAGGTTCCATAGGTCCTTGCAGGATCTTAGTAAGATTTCCACTTACTTCCCCTTTATTAGGCAACGACTTCCAGGCCTTGATTGCAATTTGATTGATCTGTTCAAACACCTGAACAGGATAGCCTGTTTGTTGATTAGCAAACCTGCCTTGCCCTAGCAACATATCTCTATCCCAGGCCGGCTGTCCTGCCGCATGATTGGCAGCAGCCTGTTCATTTGCATACTCTATCTAAAAGGCCTTCCAGTCCAGGTATTGTCCTGGGCTTAAGCATGCACGTGCCAGGCTGCACCAATCACTAGGTGTCATGCAATGTCTATTGAGAGCCTCCACTTGAGCCAATGTAAATGAGGCTGTAATACCATAAGTGCGGACTGATTCGGCCAGAGATTTTATCACCTTAAAATCCAAGGGCTCATGATACCTCTGTCCCTGTGGATCTTGGAATACAGGGTAAGCAAGAGGTAACTCTATGCGAACCTGTCTCCATGTCTCTGGGCAAAAAGTCTGCCCCGAGCACCCAGCAGGAGCGAATCGTCCTGCCTCACTATATACTGGTGGCAATGGCGGTGGAGGCGTAAGCCCACAGTTGCCCTGCATCTTTGGGTCTATTCCAGGGTTTTCCTTTTCCCTTTTTCTCTCCCTTTTTCTGATTTTAAGTTTTTCCACCTGCTCTGTGAGGGCCTGTAGGTCTTCCTGTTCTAAATCACTGGTTTCGGCCTCAGAGTCCGTAGACCACCTAAGGCCACCTAAGCCTTGAAGATCTTTCAGATCAGGGTAAAGTCGTGTTCTGTGCTTTTCCCCTTTCTCGCTGTTCGCCTGTTCTGATCTTTCCTCTTGTAACATTTCTAGAGCAGCCTGGCCATTTTCTATCGCGTCATTGCATCTTTGATCCTCAAGGCAACTTCGTACTAATTTCCAAATAGGGCGAACACCAGGCTTAAGTGTGCCTTGGTCCCAGGCAAAATCGAGGTCTCTCCCTAGCTTATTCCAAGATGGGATGGTAAGGTTGCCAGAATCAGCAAACCAAAGGGCGACAGTATCGCACTCCTCCAAAAATCTTTCTAAAGTCCCTTTCTTAAGCTTTAAATTCTTCGAACGAAGCAGCTCATTCAGAGCCAAAAAAATTGGGTGCGACTGTGAAGCGCCCATAATCAACCTAGCAGTGCCTTTTTTGAACTTTCACTTTTGGTTCACTGTCCCGCGAACTTATTCCGCTCTCTCTTTATCTACAGAGAAGAGCAATCTAACCGCTCTTGTTGCGGTCCTTCCGTCCCACTTACCTGGGAACTTACCAGTGCGCTGCCCTGACTGCAAAAAGTTCTGAATCCCTTAAAGGGTCCCCGTACGGGCCACCACTTGTCTCCACCACCTCGACCAGCAAGGAAGACGCAACACTTGGATTCTTCTTTAAGCAGTTTATTCAGGAACCTTGAACAATCTTCTGACCCCAGGGAAAGCCAGCCCATAATATATAAAGCCTCTGGTCGACCAACCCCAGTACGCCACGTGGTGATTGCAGATAGGCCCACATATGCGGAGGCAAGCCAGATCATCAGCCCCAGCCAAATATGGAGTTGTTTACCACAGAGAGCACTCACCATCGGGAAGGTGGAAGGCGGCAACCAGCGCCATCTTTAAGGCGCGGCACTACGCAGCTCTCTACAGTTATTAGCAGATGTCAGCCTTGCCACTGTGTAACTTGAAGCCTATTAGTTCTCATAAGAAAACATCAGCTCCTTGAAGGAAAACGTGGCCCAGGGGAACTCACCTGAATTCCCTGAGTCCTTTGCTTAAGGACTTGAGGAAGTGCTTGCAAGTGAGTAGGGAATTATGGGAAATAAAACCTTACAGGTATAAAATGAAGTGTTGGGAGAAGTCATGCACTGGGTAGGAAGGGGATGTTTTGTTTGTTTATTTATTTGTTTTGGGTTATGGTCTCACATTGTAGTTCAGGCAGGCCTCAGACTCGTATCATTCCTTCTACCTTAGCCTCCCTCACTGCCTGGCTGTTGTGTGTGGGGTGGTATTTTTAAGGGTACAGTTTGGGGGAGTTTTGTGGGACAGACCCTTCTTCAATATGTTTTCTTAGGGGAGTGTTTGATGGCAGTTAGTGGGGAAGACACCCAGGTCCTGTAGATGAGGAAAATTTTTTCTGGCTTCATCTTTTTTTTTTTTTTTTTTTTTTTTTAATGTGTGCGTGTGAGAGAGACAGACAGATGGATTTGGTGCTCCAGGGCCTCCAGCCACTGCAATCGGACTCCAGACATATGGGCCCCCTTGTAGGCATCTGCAGCCTGCATCACTTTGTGTGTCTGGCTTATGTGGGACCTGGAGAATTGAACATGAGTCCTTAGGCTTCATAGGCAGGCACTTTAACCATTAATCCATCCCTCCAGCCTTCTGGCTGCATCTCTTTGGTGGTCAAGGACTCCAAGGAGGACTTCCATGAGCCTGAAGTTTACAAGTTGGCAAGCTGCCTACATTTCTTAATTTCCATCCCACTATTGCTACTAAAGCTTTCCTGAAACAGAAGAACAGAAGGAAAAAAGGTTGGTCTATACACATTATTTCATTCATTTGTATGTAGCCTTGTTCTAAAAAGATTGGAACCTGCTGAGACTGTAACACTGCTGACCCATGAGGAGGTGGGGTTGGCACTCTGGAGAGTGTGATTCCTTTTCTCTTTCCCCACCTGCCCTGTGGGGGAAAAGATTTCACCACCTGTGTGTCTACTGTGCTCCTCCCCTCCCCAATCCATCGCCTTGTGGAAAGTAGCGTCAAGTCCAAAGCCAAGGTAAGCGTTGGTAGGATTCTGAAGTAACCCCAGAAGTATTTTTCCCAATGCAACTAGGTCCAGGAATTGAGTCTCAAGGTCCCAGAAAGATCTCTGCACACCAGTGTTCAGACTTGGGACCACATTGGTCATGATGACTGGAAGTACACTGGAGGTGTTTCTGCATTCTCCATGGTGTCTATTACGTAGATAAATTCCCATCAGCTAAAAGGATTTTGAAGTTTGCTTTGAATGTAGAAAAGTGAACAACAGCAACAAAAAGGGAATGTGTCTTCTCAAAATGCCCAGCCTACTCTTCTGCCTGTTAAATTCTGACTCACCCATCTTCCCACCCTTTTCTCCTCTCAAGTGAGCAAGCCTTGGGAATAGCTATAGCTTCAACTACTGCTTGACTATTCAGGCTCTGGGGCTTGGGTGGGTTAGGGAGCCTTAGTTCTTCTGAATTTTTACTTATTATTATTATTATTATTTAATCTGTAAAATGATAGTCTGCTTCCCAGGAACTGTGAAGATTAGATGTGGTATGAAATCAACACTACAGCTGATGCTTCTGGGAGAATGCTGGCCTACTGTAGCCCTGTGTAGGCATCTGCTGTGACACATGTGGGTGCCTCCCCCACCTTTGCTGGCTGTGGGAATAGTTGCAGTTTGTTGAGTGTGCTTGACCTGCTGGGCTCTGTGTTGAGCACTTTAAATACATGATTCTCATGGCAACTGTCTGGGGTAGGACTGTCATGAACCCAGCTTAGACATGAGGACATGGAGAAACTGAGAGACTTGAGCAAGGTCATCTACCAGATTGGCCCCTAAAGCTCAGTTTATCAGGTATGAGCGTCTTTCCTCCCATGCTCTCTAGTTTCCCACGTGTCTTTGCACTAACATCTTCCTATTATGGTTTTAAATTAGAAGAGAAGGAACATTTGTAGATGATCCACAGAGAAAGTCCACACTGCCACATTGTTAGTATCTTGTGATTCAAAATAGAGCGGCTGCAGGACACCTCAATCCATCATTCTTGGTCCCCTTGGCTCCCTCCATTTCTGACTGACAGTTTCCATTTAAGCACTGAATTGAGGGCTTGGCAATGCTATTCATGTCCAAGAACTAATTCAAGTGGTTCTGATTTAATTTTTATCAAAGTCTATTCTGAAAAGCCTGGGGTACCTTCTGCTGTAGAAATTAACTTCTGGTTGCCTAATGAAAAGAGCCAGAATTTCACAATCAAAGTCACTCCTAAATTCAGGGTGTGATGATTAATCTAGGTTGTCAACTTGGCAGGATTTAGATTCACTATGGACACAAATTGTTGGAAACATTTATGAGGGATTTTCTAGAGTAGGTGGGAAGACCTACCTTAAATGGGCCGGGGAGTCTGGAATGCATAAATAAGGAGAGAACTAGCTGAGCACCAGTATTCATCTTCTCTGCTTCATGACTGCGGGCTGAATGTGACCAGCTGCATCATGCTCCTGCCGCCACGCCTTCCCTGCCAGTGAGCTGGGGAGTCAATGCAAACCCTTCCTCCTTCAGTTTGTTAAGTATTTATCACTGCAACAGGAAGAGTTAACTAACACAAGGGCTTTCTGGAATTTTTCTGGGAACCCATCCTTTTATAAGTCACCTGAACAACATTTGGGGGATGTTTGATTTTTGGCTTGCTCCCAGAAAGTCCTAATGATTCTAAAAGGACTATGTGGTTAATATAGAAAATTTGAAAAGTACATAAAAGTATAAGAATAAAGATATGAAAATAGCTAGGCATGGTGGTGTGTGCCTTTAATCTCAGCACATGGGAGGCAGAGGTAGGAGGATCTCTGTGAGTTCAAGGCCAGCTTGAGAATACATAGTGAATTCCAGATCAGCCTGAGCTAGAGTGAGTCGCTACCTCAAAAAACCAAAAAATAAAATAATAAATAAATAATTTTAAAAATACAAAAAATGAACAAATAAACAAAAAACTTACATCAAGCATAGTTCTATTACTTCTCTGACAACCATTATGGCTTCTGGCATTTTTTTTTTTTTGGAATAGTTCTAATACATAGTTGATACATGGTTGGGATCTTTGTTTTATAAATGTCCCCATTTGATCTTACAATAAAGATATTTATTCACAAGTATAGATGTAAAAGTTATACATGATGTTGTATCATATGGAATTGACATTTTTTTCCTTTTTTTTTTTTTTTTTTTTTTTTGGTTTTTCAAGGTAGGGTCTTGCTCTAAGCCAGGCTGACTTGGAATTCACTATGTAGTCTCAGGGTGGCCTTGAACTCATGGCAATCCTCCTACCTCTGCCTCATGAGTGCTGGGATTAAAGGCATGTGCCACCATGCTCAGATCTGGAATTGACATTAAAAATATTTTATTTATTTGAGAGAGAGAGAGAGAGAGGCACTGAGGGAGAATGAGAGAGAGAGAGAAAAAGAGAGAGAGAGAGAAAGAATATAAGTGAGCACAGCAGGGCCTCCAGCCACTGCAAACAAATACCAGATACATGTGCCAACATGTGCATCTGGCTTATGTGGGTTCTGGAGACTTGAACCTGGGTCCTTAGACTTCACAGGCAAGTGCCTTAACTGCTAAGCCATCTATCCAGCCCCTCAGTTGACATTTTAAGAAAGAATAAACCCTCTATGTTGAGCACAAGTCAGCCTAGAAATAGAAAATTGCCCATACTTGATCAGCTCCCTTTGTGCACCTCCCTGGCCACATCTTCTTTCTACCTTGAAAGGTAGCCGCTACTTTTGAGAATGTTAATTTCTTACCCTACCAGCTGCCATGGCCCATTTCATGGGAGTTGCCCAAATAAACCACGGCTCTCTTATTTTGCCCCAGTGTAGCTCTCTTCCATGTTAACTTCTGAGTTTGTTCATATGACTTGCTTTGGCTAATGGGACATTAACAAATGTGATGCAAATAGATATTTAATAAGTGCTTGCATACTGGTATAGGTTCTTTTGAAATATTCCTTCTTGGAACCTTAAGTCAACTACAATGTGATTGAGCCTAGGCTAGCCACTTGGAAAAGCAACATGGACATGTTAGGAACCCATGTGGGAGTCATAGCCAAGTCCACATAATGGTCTTAAGTGGTTCCAGAAGGCTCTAGTCATTTGGGTTCCAGACACTGTGTAGTAGGATGAGCTGCTTCTGGGTGCTCTGTGAAAAAGGCCATGGCCCACAGAATTGTAAGCAAATAAAATTGTAATTGTTTTAAGCTGCTAAATTTTTGTATGGGTTGTTATAGCAATAATAAGTAACTAAAACCTAGTCTCTGAGAGCATCCCTAAATAATATATTATTCAATTTTGTCTAGTTTTAAATTCTATATAAAGCAGAAACATTTTCTTTGGTGATGGGTTTCTTCTGTTAAACATTAAATTGGACAGATGCCATGGTGTTGTTCTGTGAGGTTTTCATTCTTTCATTTCCTCTGGTGGGTAGTGTTCCCCAGTTGTTTATTCATTCTATTGCTGGTGAGCTTTCAAAGTGTTTCCAGTTTGGGATTATTAGAAACAATATTGCTATTGACATTCTTGCACATATCTCCTATGGCCCACATGCAAGGATTTCCATATGCTGTAGAATATGTGCACAGCCAACTTTATTAGGCACTATTTCCCAGAGTGGTTTCCTTTTAGACTCCTTCTAGCAGTGTGTTCAAGTTCCCGTGATCCTCATTCTTACCAGCACTTAGTGACCTCAGACTTGTGAATTCCTGCCTATTTGGCACATGTGTATTTCTTTATTTTTAAAGTTTATTTATTTATTTATGAGAGAGAGAGGGAGAGAGAGAGGAAGAGAGAGAGAAACAGACAGAGAGAATGGCATACCAGGGCCCCCAGCCACTGCAAATGAACTCCAGACGCAGACCTTGTGCATCTGGCTTATGTGGGTCCTGGGGAATTGAACCTGGGTCCTTTGGCTTTGCAGGCAAATACCTTAACCTCTAAGCCATCCCTCCAGCCTGCACATGTGTATTTATATTGCATTATGGTTTTCACGAATTTCCTAATGACTGATGAACTCCATTTTTATTGGTCATTTGGACATGCTCTGTCCTAAAGTATTTTTGTCCATTTCTCTATTTGGTTATTTGTCTTTTTCATATTAGCTGTTTATTTTAATAGATTCAAGATATACCTTTTACTGGTTATATATGTTACAAAGATCTATTTTTTTTTTCTGTAGTACCAGGGATTGGACCCAAGACCTTTGGTATGCTAGGAAAGCCATTCTACCACTGAACTACATCCCTACTCCTTTTTAAATGTTGTTTTCAGACAAGGTTTTGCTAATTTGCCCAGGCTGGCCTCAAATTCATGATCATCCTGACATAGCCTCCTTGGAAGCTGGGATTACACAGTTTTTTTTTTCACCTATGCTTTTCACTATCTTTTGATGATGTCTGTGATAAATTTTAATGTCACCAATTTATCAGTTTGTGCTTTGTGAGTAGCAATTTTTATGTCTTCTTTGAAAAGTTTTCCTGTATTCCAAAGGAAACAAATCTTCTGCTATATTTTATTGCTTTAAATAGCTTAGTATTTAGGGGATTACAGTATCTGGATAAATTTTCTCCCATGGATAAACAATTACTCTAGTCATTATTTATTGAAAAGCCCATCTTTTTCCTGCTGACATATGGTGCTATTTTTGTCATAGTCATGTCCATGTAGGGATGGGTCAGCTCCTGCATCCTCTGTTTAATCCACTGGTGATTTTTTTTCTTCTTTGATTGATATTTTGTAAGGAAATAATTCTCTAAATGTGCCTTGGCTTTTCTATTTATATTAACCTAAGCATTGGGTTATCAAGTCTCATAAAATACAGGGGTTTAAAAATCAGAATTGTATTAAATTGGTAAGTTAATTTGTAATAAAGATTTTACCTCTCTCTATCTATTTGTTTATTCTTAACATGTTTCAGTAAAGTTCTTATAATTACTTTATGAAGTTCTCACATTTTTTTTTTTGCTAGGTGCTTTAAAAATCCAAATTAAGGGCCGGGTATAGTGCCACACGCATTTAATCCCAGCCCTCGGGAGGCGGAGGTAGGAGGATCGTTATGAGTCAAGGCCACCCTGAAACTACATAGTGAATTCCAGGTCAGCCTCAGCTAGAGTGAGACTCTACCTTGAAATCCTCCCCCCCCCCCCAAAAAAAAATCCAAATTAAGGACTGGGGAGTAGGCTCAGTGTATAAAGTGCTTTCTGCATAAGGGTGAGGACCTGAGTTCAGGTGCTTAACACCCACATAAATGCAAGTGATGGGTATGTTGGCTCACCTGTAATCCCAGCATTTAGGACACAAAATAAAATAGATCCTCAGGACCAGCTGGCTACTTAGACTAGCTGAATTGGTGAGCTCTGGGTTTAAGTGAGGACCCATTCTCTGCAAATAAGGTAGAAAGAGATTGAGGAAGACAATTAGCATCAACCTCTGGCCCCTACATATATGTTTATACACACACACACACACACACACACACACACACACACACACACGATCACATGATAATGCTGCACTTGGAAACCAAAAATTACAACAAAATCCCAGTGCCAGGTAGTAGGATATCTCCCAGTGAGTTTTTGTCAGGGAGGCCTATGAAGCCCACCAAACAATAATTGGGGTATTGCCAATGCTCTTTGGTTGACTGCCAGAACATTACTGAAGATACCACAAGCTTTGGTTGCAGGACACTGAGAAATCAAGTTAGAGCTGAACTAGAAGCCTCCTGTCTGCTGACAAGTTATAATAGTGCTGGAAAGTGCTATACAGCCTTCTGGGGGGAAAAGCCATCAACAGTCTTAACAAACAGTGGGCTCTGAAAGCTAAACAACTGGCTACCCAGGCAAGATGTGCTCAGTAGTGCAATAATGGCATGTCTGTTATGGAAGTCACCAGCTGCTCTCTGATCGGATATGAGGCCCACTCCACAGAAAGGAATTCTTACTGGATACTGAAAACCTAGTCAAGAGGTTATGGCTGGAAAGGTCATAAGCCATAGGGGGAAAGCTAGTACTGTTATTTGGCTAAATGATATATTATGCTCACCAAATTGCTGTGTAAATATTTGTTTGTGCCCATGAATTAATACTATTCTCTCATTTGGTTAGAAAAGTTTCTCTTATCAGATGGCAGTAAGTGCTTGGGAGATTCAAAACTCCTCAGAGGGATGGCTCTATGGCTCAGTGGCTAAAGGTGCTTGCCAAGCCTGAAAGCCCAACTACTGGGGTTCAGTTCCACAGTAACTACATAAAGCCAGAAACATGAAATGGCACATGTGACTAGAGTTCGTTTGCAGTAGCAGGAAGCCCTGGTATGTCCATACTCATTCTCTTTTGTTTCTCTCTCTTTCTCTTTCAAATAAAATAAAATAAAGTAAAATAAAATAAATAAAGTAACTCATCAAAGTGCTGAGGAGGTGAAGGTTGAGTGTTCTTCACTAAATGAGACATCTCTATCATACTTTCCAAGGCTCATAAACCATTTTGAAAGAGGTAGTAGGAAGAAAGTAAGAGGGAAAGGATGGGGAGGAGTGCATTGGAATGCTGTCTTCCAGACACAAAGTGGTGATTGCATTTATGACATCACAGTGGCTGTTGTTACCTGCACAAGACCTGCATAATATGAGGGTCAAAACATGACATCACAATAGAAGAGGGACTAGTTGGAGAGAAGGGGTTTAGTGAAGGGGATGGGGAGAGAGAGATAGGAGGGGATTATAATCAGGAGACATTGTGTATGTGTATGGAGGTTGTCTATAAACAGTTTTTTTTTTTTTTCTTGTTTTTTCAAGGTAGGGTTTCACTCTGGCCCAGGCTGACCTGGAATTAACTATGTAGTCTCAGGGTGGCCTCGAATTCATGGTGATCCTCCCACCTTTGCCTCCCAAGTGCTAGGATTAAAGGCGTGCACCACCACACCCAGCTATAAACAAGTTTTTAAAAAGTGATCCCACACTCATACATACGTACACACACACAGTACAAACATACACATGCAAAAAATCCTATTGTAAATGGCATTTCATTATTTTCTTTAAAAAGTATATCAAGGGGGCTGGAGAGATGGTTTAATGGTTAAGCACTTGCCTGTGAAGCTTAAGGACACAGGTTCGAGGCTCGATTCCCCAGGACCCACGTTAGCCAGATGCACAAGGGGGCGCATGCATCTGGAGTTCCTTTGCAGTGGCTGGAGGCCCTGGTGAGCCAATTCTCTCTTTCTCTCTCTCTCTATCTGTCTTTCTTGCTCTGTCCGTCGCTCTCAAATAAATAAAAATAAACAAAAAAAATTTTTTAAGTATATCAAGGGATGAAAAGATTGCTCAGTAGTTAAAGGCACTTGCTTGCAAAGCCTGAAAGCCTTGGTTCTATTCCCCAGTACCCACGTAAAGCCAGGTGTACAAAGTGGTATATATGTCTGGAGTTTGTTTGCAGTGGCAGGAGGCCCTGGCATGTTTATTCTCTTTCTCTCTTTCTCTCCTTCTCTCTCTTTCTCTCTAATAAATACATAACTAAATAAATAAGCATTGGGCTAGAAAGATTGCTTAGTGGTTAAGGTGTTTGATTGCAAGCCTGATGACCCAGGTTTGAATCCTTAGTACTCAGGTAAAGCCAGATGCACAGCGTGGTGCATACATCTGGAGTTTGTTTGCAGTGGCAAGAGGTCCTGGAACACCCATCCTTTCTTTCTTCCTCTCTGCTGTCAAATAATAATATTTTTTTAAAAAAATAAATAAACATTAAAAAGTAAGAAACAGCCGGGCATGGTGGTGCACACCTTTAATCCCAGCATTCAGGAGGCAGAGGTAGGAGGATCGCCATGAGTTCAAGGCTACCCTGAGATTACATAGTGAATTCCAGGTCAGCCTGGGCTAGAGCAAGACCCTACCTGAGAAAATCAAAAAAAAAGGGAAAAAAAGGAAAAAACGACAAAACACAACTAATATCTTTATACTGATTTCGTATCTAACACCTTTATTAAGTTAAAATAATTTTTAGAATTGTTTGTATCTCTATTACATGATTATATTATCTATGAACAGTGACAATATTTTTTCTTTCCCCAGTATTAATAATTTTGATTGTTTTCATTCTAGCTAGAATTTTTAGTACTGTGTTGAGGAGATGTAATTTCAGTCATCTTTTTCTCCTTGTTACCAGCTCAGAGTGAATGCATCCAACAATTCACATGAAGTATGATATTTGCTTTTTTTTGCAGATCAATATTTTTTCCATTCTTATTTGACAAAGAGGATTTTATCATGAAAAGTTGTTGAATTTTATGATATGCTTTTCTGTATCTATTAAGACAGTTCTATGATTATTTTCTAATTTATTAATGTGGTGAATTACTATGATGATTAATATTAATTGTTAACTGGGAAAGATCTAGAATCACCTAGGAGATAAACTTCTAGACGTGTCTGCAAGGGAGTTTCTAATTTGGGGCTAAGTGACATAGGAAGACCCACCCTGAATGTAGACAGCACCATGCTATGGGCAGTGGTCCCAGACTGAATAAAAAGGAAAAAAAATGGGCTGGTTAAGGCACTTGCCTGTGAAGCCTAAGGACCTGTGTTTGACTCTCCAGATCCCACGTAAGCCAGATTCACAAAGGTGAGGCAAGTCAAGGTTGCATATTCCCACTAGGTGGTGCACGTGTCCGGAGTTCGATATCAGTGGCTGAGGCCCTGGCACACCAATTCTCTCTCTCTCTCCTCTCTGTCTCTCTCTAAAATTAAGAACACAATGTAAGAAAGAAAAAGAAGTTGAGTACCAGCATTCATCTCTTGGCTTCCTGGCTGCAGATTTGATGTGAGCAGCTGCCTTACACCTCTGCTGCTGTGTGACTGTCCTCCCTCAACCTGAGCCCAAACCAACCCTTCCTTCCTTCCTTGTAAGTCAAACCCTTCCTTCCTTGTAAGTCAAACTCTTCCTTCCTTATAAGTCAAACCCTTCCATCCTTATAAGTCAAACCCTTCCTTCCTTATAAGTCAAACCCTTCCTTCCTTGTAAGTCAAACTCTTCCTTCCTTATAAGTCAAACTCTTCCTTCCTTATAAATCAAACCCTTCCATCCTTATAAGTCAAACTCTTCCTTCCTTATAAGCTGCTCTTATCAGGTATAGATCACAGCAAAATGGAAAGTAACTCATACAACTACTTTAACTGATTTCCTAATGATAAAGCAGACCCATATTCCTGGATTCAATTTGTTAGTACTTGATTACAATATCTTTCTCAATCACTGATAAATATCCTAGAAAAAACATTTTGTTTATATGCTCATAAATAATATTGGCCAGTGCTTCCTACCTCCCTCAGGTCTTAGAATCCTAGTTGCACAAGCTTATACAGTCTGGAAAGCTTTATTTTTTATTAATTTTATTTTTTTATTCACAACTTTCATTTGTAATTAATATGGTAATTCCCTCCCTCCCCCGACTTTCCCCTTTGAAACACCACTCTCCATCATATACCCTCTCCCTCTCAGTCAGTATCTCTTTTATTTTGATGTCATCATCTTTTCTTCCTATTATGATGGCCTTGTGTAGGTAGTGTCAGGCACTGTGAGGTCATGGATATCCAGGTCATTTTGTGTCTGGAGGAGCACGTTGTAAGGAGTCCTACCCTTCCTTTGGCTCTTGCATTCTTTCTGCCACCTCTTCCGCAATGGACCCTGAGCCTTGGAAAGTGTTATAGAGATATTTTAGTGCTGAACACTCCTCTGTCACTTCTTCTCAGCACCATGGTGCCTTCTGAGTCCTCCCAAGGTCATTGCTATCTGAAAAGACAAGGTTCTCTAACCAAATGTGAGAGTAGCATTAATATATGGGTATGAACATTAAGAGAAGTGCTTACTAGGCAGTTTGATGAGCATAGTATATATATTTAGCCAGACAGCAGCACACGTTACACCCCTAGGGCTCATGACTACCCCTGTTGTAGGTTTTTAGTATCAGGGATGTATTCCCTCACATGGAGTGGGCCTCCAGTCAAATTAGAGGACTGTTGGTTTCTCCCATAATAGACATGCCCCTATTGTACCTGTTGGCTCATTTGGCCTAGCTGGCCAAATATAAGGCTTGCAGTGTCCACTGTTGGGTATCTTCACTGGTAGTATCTCTTTCTCCCATTGAACTACATGTAGAATGGCTTTTTCCAGCTTTCTGTCAGCTGGTCTACATGGAGGAGGTTATCAGCTCAGCTCCAGCAGAATTTCTCAGTGGCCTTGCAGCCCAAGCATGTGGAGTCTTCAGCAATAGGGTCTTACCATCTATTCCTGGTGGGAAATCAAGGGCCTCGGCAATGGCCTATAATGTTTTGGGGGCATCAGGGACCTCCCTGGCCAACAACTCACTGGAAGATATCCCACCCCTGGCATTGAAAATTTTCTCGCAACAATCTATGGCTCCTGAGTGTTCGATTGTCCAAAAAAGCAGGATTACATATGATTTATTTATATCCTCTTAGATTTTGATTAGCTGTCCCTCCACCTTTCCTTTACTCAATCTCTTCCCCAGACCTCATTTTGGGCCTTTTCACCCCCTTTAATCTGTTCTTCTACTTACATATATTAAGTCCTCCCCCCTCACTCCCTCTCTATTCCCTTCATATCTCCTTTCTAGCTTACTGGTCTATGCTACTGAGTTTTCTCCCTACTCACACAGAAGTCCAGTCATTTGTAGCTCGGATCCACATATGAGAGAGAACATGTGATGTTTGGCTTTCTGGGCCTGGGTTACCTCACTTAGTATAATCCTTTCCAGATCCATCCATTTTCCTGCAATTTTCATAATTTCATTTTTCTTTACCACCGAGTGGAACTCCATTGTAAAAATGTGCCACATCTTCATTATCCACTCATCAGTTGAGGGACATCTAGGCTGTTTCCATTTCCTAGCTATTGTGAATAGAATGGCAATAAACATGGTTGAGCAAGTATCTCTAAGGTAGTAAGACGAGCCCTTAAAATATATGCCTAGGAATGATATAGTCTATGGCCATACCACCCTGAACATGCCCAATCTCGTCTGGAAAGCTTTGTGTGTAATCTTATTGTTGGCTTCACCAAAATTTTAGTAGACTTACCAGTGAACAAGAGTACCTGGGGTTTGGGGTGGGGGATGTTTGTTACTCTGGATTCATTTTTGTGAAAGTGATAGTACTGACAATTCAGGCATTCTGCTTCTTTGTGAGGTAGATTTTAAGTTACACTTTTAGAGGAGTTTTCCATCTCATATAAATTACCAAATTTTTTGGCATTATAGAATTAAAAATTTGCTCACAATGTCATAGATACACTTTTCACTAATATTGCTTGTTTGTGCCTTTACTTTTGTCTGATTTTGATCATCTTGCCAAAGACTTATTAATTTTATTGGTCTGTGAAAGAACAGATGTTTTGTTTGGCTCATCCCTAGTATGACACTTCTGGTTCATTAATCTCTACTGTTAGCTTGCTTGTTTTTTTTTTACCTCCTTGATTTTGATGGACATGTGGTTTCAACGATGTAGGCTCTGCAGAGCCTTAAGCAAAGTGCTATGTTTTTTTTCCTCATATTCTTTCCCAGTTTGGGGCTGTATTCTTCCTTTTTGTTTTGACAGGCATAAGGTTTGTGCCTCTGTGCACCTAACTGGAAAATGAACTTGCCTCTGAGTCCCCTTCTCTGTGGGCCACTGGCTGAGGCAATGGCAGCCTATGCGTTGGTCGTCATCTCCATCCTATATGCAAATACCTCCCATTTTCTAGCCACTCACTTACATATCAGCAATTTATCAGAGTATACTTCGATTAAAGTATCACTAACTTGTTCACAATGATGAATTTATTACCTGGAAGATTACCTAGAAGGATCTTGTGTGGATATAGTAGAAGTGATCTCTGAGTGTGAGGGTGGCCCCTTCGCTTCTCTCCTCCTGCACTCTGTCACAGGACTCAGTCCAACGTTAGGGCTTCGCTTCTGAGCAGCACTCATCTGTAGGAATATGTGGATCACTCACTCGAACATATTTCCTCCACCTTCATACTGAACCATAGAATAATTATAGAGTCTTGTCTTTTCTTTTTTGAGACAGGGCCTCATTTATCCTAGGCTGGCCTTGAACTCACAATATAGATGAGAATGTCTTGAACTTCTGATCCTCCTACCTTTACACCACTCAATTTTTGGAATTCCAGGCATGCACTCTCACACCTGGTTAATTAGCTTCCATGCCCTGTTATGCCATGTAGCAATTACCTTCTCATTGTTGAGACAAAACACCTGACCAGAAGCAATTTGTGGAAGGAGTTTGTTTCCAACTTACAGTTTTGAGAGGAACTTTCATCATGGTGGGGAACATGTGGTAGGAGCAGACAGCTGGGGTTCATACATTCTCACACATCAGCTGGGAGAACAAGTAATAAGAACAAGCTAAGTGTGGCAAATGGGGCTGGGCTATAACACCCCAAGGCTCTCCCCCCCACCCTCCGCCAAGACATGCCTACTGCAGCAAGGATCCACCAGTTGGGGAGTAAGTATGAGGCTTAATCACAAGCAGATGAGGCTACTTCCCACTGACCCACTTCCAGCCACGTGACCAAAAGGTACCCTTGGGAATTTAAAGCACTTTGAACATCTTAAGAAGACATATATCTGGGGCCTGGGATATTTCATGGCTATGTCGTAAGTCTTTAAGTTAAGTCCTATTATGGTTTGAATGTGAAGTATCTTGCACAGGTTATGTACCTGCACACTCACTCTAAGTTGTTGGCACTGTTTGGGGAGGTTATGGAACCTTCCAGACATGTGTATATTAGTTACTTTCCTTGTTGCTTTGATTAAAATACCTTAAAAAAAAAAGATCAGTTTAATGAAGGAAAGGTTTGTTTTACAGTTTGAAGGTCTATTCAGCCCGTCATGGTGGGGAAATCTTGGAGACAGGCACATGAAGCAGCTTCCCATTCATCTGCAGTCAGGAAGCAGAGAGAGGTGACTGCTGATGTTCAGCTCACTTTCTCCTCTTTATTCAGTCCAGGACCCCAGCCCATGGGATAGTGCCACCCACATCTAGGGTGTGTGTGTCTTCCCACATCAACTAACTCAATCTAGAATCTCTGTTACAGACATGGGCAGAGGTTTGTTTCCTAGGTAGTTCTAGATCCTATCAAGTTGACAATATTAATCACAGCATGGGGCCTAGCTGGCAAATGCAGGGACATAGGAGTGGGGCTAGAAGGTTATTGCTTGAGTGTTTGGCCTGAGGGCTCTGCTTCCATTGAACAAGCTATCTCTCATTCTCACTAACTTGAACAGAAGCTGCTCCTGCTAAGACTGCCCTCACACCTTCCCTTGCCTTGAAACGGTGAGCAAAGATAAATTATTCTCCTAAATTGCTTCTTTCGGGCATTTCTGTCCCAGTTACAAAAAAGTAACTACAATAAGTCCCCACCCTGAAATCAGGGAAAATTACTGTTCTTGACATCTACAACCTTTTGACCTATTTGCCAAAGACCTCATCCAGTGCTGAAGAAAAGAGCTTAGAATAGGAAAGACCCTTCAGTCCATGACTGGATCTGTTGGAAGAGCTCAGTCCAGAGAGCCCCATGGTCCCTTAACCTCTCAGAGGTTCTTCTGCAGCACTGCACCCTACAGTCCCCCATCTGCCTCAGCTCTGTACTCACACAGTGTGGCTTTCCTCATTCATTCTGTGTGTGGTACTTGGGAAAGGAGGTGTGTTCTAGAACCCACAGACACAGAGACAGCCAGTGGTAGAAACCACTGATGATACCACCTGTGGTGGTTGGAGTCAGGTGTCTCCCATATAATAAACTTATGTGTTCTGACTGCTAGGTTCCCAGCTGGTGGTGATTTGGGAATTGGAGGCTCCTAGAGATGATGTATTGTTTGGAGCAGGCTTATGGGTATTATAGCCAGTGTCCCCTTGCCGGTGTTTGGCATACTTTCCTGCTGCTATTGTCCATCTGATGTTGTCCAGGAGATGATGTCTACCTTTTGCTCATGCCATCATTTTCCCCTATCGTCATGGCACTTCCCCTTTAGTCTGTAGGCCAAAATAGGCACTTTCCTCCCATAAACTGCTTTTGGTCAAGTGTTTTCTGCCAGAAACAAGAAGCTGTCTGCAATACCACCTATGCATATAATGTGCAATTTGTTTTTCAAAACTGCTGCTGCAAATGAAAACTCAGCAAATATTTCTTAGGGATCTACATTGAGCTTGGATTTGTGATTGCTGAGCTCTTAGTGGGGCATGGTTTCTGCCCTCAAGGAACTCCCAGTGCAGTAGAGGGATAGAAATGTTAATAGGTAAGTACAGAGTCCTGTGCAGCTCAGAAAAGAGGGTGTCATGGGAGGGGTCCTTCCTACTTGTTTTAACATGTCACTCACTATGTTTCCTCATCCACCTCTGGCCTAGGAGATTGACCTCTGTGAACTGTAGCAACATTCCCTGTCTTCCACCTGTTTTTAAAATTTACAGCTTCCATAACTATAGACAATAAA
Organism: Dipus sagitta; assembly: GCA_036346955.1. Taxonomy (NCBI): domain Eukaryota; kingdom Metazoa; phylum Chordata; class Mammalia; order Rodentia; family Dipodidae; genus Dipus; species Dipus sagitta. The sequence continues at coordinate 101,816,556 of CM070770.1, read as the reverse complement.
CCATGGTAATTCCCTCCACTTTCCCTTTGCAACTCCATTCTCCATCATATCCCCACTCCCTCTCAGTCAGTCTCTCTTTCATTTTGATGTCATCAGCTTTTCCTCCTATTATGATGGTCTTGTGTAGGCAGTGTCAGGCACTGCGAGGTCATGGATATCCAGGCCATTTTGTGTCTGGAAGAGAGGATTGTACCCTCCCTTTGGCTCTTACATTCTTTTTAAAAATTTTTTTGTTCATTTTTTAAATTTATTTATTTGAGAGTGACAGACACACACACAGAGAGAGAGAGAGAGAGAGAACAGGTGTGCCAGGGCCTCCAGCCACTGCAAACGAACTCTAGACGCATGCGCCCCTTGTGCATCTGGCTAACGTGGGTCCTGGGGAATCGAGCCTTGAACTGGGGTCCTTAGGCTTCACAGGCAAATGCTTAATTGCTAAGCCATCTCTCCAGCCCAGACTCTTACATTCTTTACACCACCTCTTCCACAAAGGACCCTGAGCCTTGGAAGGTGTGATAGAGATGTTTTAGTGCTGAACACTCCTCTGTCACTTCTTCTCAGCATTATGGTGTCTTTTGAGTCATTCCCAAGGTCACTGCCATCTGAAAAGAGAAGCTTCTCTATCCAAAAGTGAGAGCAGCATTAATGTATACGTATGAATATTAAGAGAAGTGCTTACTGGAAAGTTTGGTAAACATAGTATATACATTTAGCCAGAGATGAGTAGATGTTATATCCCTAAGGCTCATGACTTCCCTCTTCATAAGTTTTCAGTATCAGGGATGTATTCCCTCCTGTGGAGTGGGCCTCCAGTCACATTAGAGAGCAGTTGTTTTCCCCCACAACAGACATGCCTCTAATGCACCTGTTGGCTCATTTAGCCTAGCTGGCCAAATTTAAGGCTTGCAGTGTCCATTGTTGAGTATCTTCACTGGTGATTTTTCTCTCTCCCATTGAACTGCATGCAGATTGGCTTCTTCTAGCTTTCTGTCAGCTGGTCTACATGAAGGAGGTTATCAGCTCAGCTCCAGCAGGATATCTCAGTGACCTTGCAGCCCAAGTATTTGGAGTCTTCAGCAGTAGGGTCTTACCATCCATTCCTGGTGGGAAACCAAGAGTCTTGGCAATGCTGTCTTCTACCTTTGCTTGTACTAGTGCAGGGGTTGGGCAGCCATAAGCAGTGTAGGTGGGGGAAGGAGGTAAGATGAGCAGTGGTTCTCCTGACTACCTTCCTGAAGTCAGAGACTGAGCCAGCAGGAACCATCTCTCCCCTGTCTTTTTATCTAGAATTTGCCTATTCAAAATTAAACATTGTTTTTATCCCATGGTACCATTATGTGTCAAAAATTCAATCTTCCAGTGTCCTCCAGATTGAGCAGATGGTAAACATTTCCTTTCACCCCTCCCTCACTCTGCTTATTCTAAGAAAGCAAGTCCTGGAATGGCTGAGAAGGCTCTTTGTGGAACTCCAATTCCTACACCACAGGAACAGTGTGAGTGACCAGCCTTAGCCCATTGCACATAGAAGCCAAGAATGGTCATCTGTTCCCCACCCCCTTGCCCAAGGACCAAAGGAATCTAAGTTAGTCATGAGCAGACCAGACAGGTTTAGAGCTTAAAAAAAAGTGTGTGTATAGAGGGAGCTGAGTGCGATGGCACATGCCTTGAATCCCAGCACTCAAGAAGCTGAGGTAGGAGGCTTGCTGTGAGTATGAGTCCACCTTGGATTACAGAGTGAGCTCTAGGTCAGCCTGGCTAGAGTGAGACCCTTGCCTTAAAAGAAAGAAAGAAAGAAAGAAAGAAAGAAAGAAAGAAAGAAAGAAAGAAAGAAAGAAGGAAGGCAGGCAGGCGTGGGATGCTGTCCAAAATCATCAGCATACTTTTGCCCTGGCACTTTGGGGATTTTCCACTTTTTTCTCAATAAATGTCCTTTACCTTCATAACAACATTGGTAATAAATTCTCCAGATGAGAGAAAAAAACATGAATAAGAAAGAAAGACAAAGAAGGAGAGCCTGGATGTAAATCCAGCTGGGTTAGCCTGAGAAGCTCTGGAGCAGACTTCAGGTAGACATGTATTTACAGCTGTCCTTGTAGCCACAAAGACTTTCAGCTTCTGTTCATCTCATCTCCTGTGAAGCAGGAAAGTAGATGTGAACATTCAGTCTCAAGAGAAGTGAACTGCTCAACAGTATCTATCCTGGGAAGGCTAAAAGTTGGTCCAGAGCTTGGGTCCTCTAATACCTTGTCATCCATAAGCTGCTATTGCACCAGAGTCCCAAGCCACTACAGGGCTTGCAGGAACATCTTTGCCCACCAGAGTTTAGCTACACTTGCTAATTATCTTTCTTCTCTAAGCTTAGAAGACAGAGATTTGACATTGTCAGTGGGGTACCCTAGATCAAAAGGTACCTTGTCCAAAAGAGATCCATGTAGAGGCAGTCTAGTGTCTACTACTACTACGTCAGATGCATCTACAGTTTAGAAATGTTATAGCCCAAGGACTTCCAGCCAAGATGGCGACCGCCTAGCTGCCCTGCAAATCCCGGGGAAAGAAAGGCAAGATACTAAGGGCATATAGTGGCTTTTAGGGGAGAGAAATCTGGGAGGGCACAGAGGCGGAGGAACAGGGAATCAGGGATCCCCACGCAGGCGGGTTGCCCACCCCTCACCCCAAATAACTGCCGTGTTCACAGCACCGCCCCTGCCGCTGCTGCTGCGCCGGAGCTCGCACGGCTGCCACCACGCGCCAATTGTTCCCTGCATGCAGAAGCTTAGACTGCTCCGCACTCTCGTCCACTCACCCACTTACTGAGTGTACCCAGTCCCACAGCAGCTGCCACGCAAGCTCACACTGTGTCCCTCGCTTGCGCCAGCTCAGGTGCCATCCCCTACCTGTCTGCCACGCCGGCCATCCGCCATTGTCCTGTGGTGGGGGAGCGCAGACTGCTTCCGGTTCCCAGCGTTCCCAGCCAGAGTTTGAGCTGCTTCAGTGCTTGGTACCTCAGTGCCACTCCTAGCTCGAACGCAGGCAGCTTTGGTACATTACCGCTTGAGAACTCAGGCAACTTTGGCGCCCCTGCCAGGCAGTAGATAGGCAGCTTTGGCAAGTGACAGCCAAAGCCCAGCCTGCTTGGCAACTGCCCCAGGCTGCATAAGATTCTCATTCTTCTTGAGCCCAGGCTGATACGCCCACCTACCTGCCCATACACTGTCATGGGCAGAACACAGCACAAAAGAAATAACAAGAAACATCAAATGCAAGAAAATCCAGTTAGATCACCCAGTCCCACAATGAATACATCTAACCAAAACATAGAAGAACCAATAGGACCAGAACACCAAATTGAAGCTATGAGCAATGCAATCCTGACCAACCTACTGGTAGTACATGCAGGAAAGCAACAAAGGGCCGATAATCATGTGGATGCTGCCATCACTAAACTAGAACTAATATATAAGAAACTGGAAGGATTAGATAAGAAATTGGAAGAATTTCAAAGAGAGTTAAGAGATTTGAGGAAGAGTGAAAAAAGAAGACCTCAAAAATCAGCTGGCCATGCTAAATGAAGACATAAAGAAATGCAAGGATGAACTCCAAGAATCATCAAGAAAATCAGAAAATGATGTGAAAAGGGAGCTTGACAGAGGGATGTAAATTATACGTATAAAAGTAGTAGACAACGCAAACTTAATTGAACAAGTTCAAAACTCGCTAGAAGCTCTCAAGAATAGAGTCAGCCAAGTGGAGGATAGAAACTCTGATCTGGAAGACAAGATGGAAGAAACAGTTAGAGAGTTCAAAAATTTCAGTAAGTTCAAAAGCTCCTGGGAACAGAACATGAGGGAATTGTGGGATACACTTAAACGTCCTAATATCAGGATCATTGGAATACCAGAAGGAGAAGAAATTCAGACCAAAGGCATCGAGAACTTATTTAACAAAATAATTGAAGAAAAGTTCCCCAGTCTCTTAAAAGAAAGGCCCATCAAGATACAAGAAGCCAATAGGACTCCAAACAGACTGGACCAAAGGAGAAACTCTCCAAGACATATTATCATTAAGACTCTAAACATTGACACCAAAGAGAAAATCCTAAAAGCAGCTAGGGAAAAACAGCACACCACCTTCAAAGGTAACCCCATCAGAATTACTTCAGACTTCTCAATGGAAACCCTGAAAGCTAGAAGGGCCTGGAATGAAACACTGCAAAGTCTAAGAACCTATGGCTTCCAACCCAAACTACTCTACCCAGCAAAAGTATCCCTCATAATAGATGGTGAAAGAAAAACATTCCACGACAAAATTCAGCTTTACAATTATATGAACACAAAACCAAACCTACAGAGAGTATTTCAGGAAATTCTCCACAGAGAAGAAAAAAATAATCAAACACAATTGCCTACAAGAAGCATATCACAACAACCAAACTCAGAGTAGGCACGAAAAACTTCAACGTCCATGAAAACACCAACCCACATTTGCCATCACAATATGGCAGGGATCAAATCAAATCTCACAGTCATTACCCTAAATATTAGTGGCCTTAATTCACCCATCAAGAGAAACAAGCTAACAGGATGGATCAAAAAATTAGACCCCTCAATCTGTTGCTTTCAAGAAACCCACCTCACCATTAAAGACAGACATCTCCTCAGGGTGAAAGGGTGGAAAACAGTATTCCAAGAAAATGGGAATAAGAAACAAGCAGGTGTAGCTATATTAATATCAGATAAAATAGACTTCAAACCAAAAATAATCAAAAAAGACAAAGAAGACCACTTCCTACTTATCAAGGGAATGATCCATCAAGACGATAATACAATCATAAATCTGTATGCACCAAACACAGGGGCACCACAGTTCATAAAACAAAACCTACTTGACAATAAAACAGAAATAACCACAAACACCAAAATAGCTGGGGACTTCAATACACCATTATAAGTAATAGACAGATCATCCAAACAGAAACTCAACAGGGAATTAAGAGAGCTCAACAAAACCATAGATCACTTAGACCTAACGGACATCTACAGAACCTTCCATCACAAATCCACAGATTACACATTCTTCTCAGCAGCCCATGGAACATTCTCTAAAATAGACCATATACTGGGTCACAAAGGCTGCCTCCACATATTTGGGAAGATTGACATAATTCCCTGCATGATATCAGATCACAATGCTATATTGCTAGAAATCAACAACAAAAGACACACCAAGAATCCCAACGGCACCTCGAAACTGAACAGCACATTTTTAAACAATAAATGGATAGTGGATGAAATAAAAAATGAAATTGCAAAATTTCCGGAATTGAACGACAATGAGAACACATCATACCAAAACTTATGGGACACAATGAAGGCAGTCCTCAGGGGAAAATTCATAGCACTCAATGCCTTCGTAAAAAAGACAGAAAGGTCCCAAATCAATGACCTAATGATCCTCCTAAAGGCACTGGAAAAACAAGAAAAATCCAGCCCAAAGAGCTCCAGAAGGAAAGAAATAATTAAAATCAGAGCAGAAATCAATGAACTGGAAACGAAGGAAACAATTAAGACAATTGACAAAACAAAGAGCTGGTTCTTTGGAAAAATAAACAAGACTGACAAACCCCTGGCTAATCTGATCAAGCAAAAAAAGAGAAGCTCCAAATTAACAAAATTCAAAATTAAAAAGGAGAGATCACAACAGAAATAAGTCAAGTTGGGAGAATCATCAGGACTTATTTCAAAAACCTCTACTCCACAAAACTGCATAATGTGGAGGAGATGGATAAATTCTTGGACGCATACAATCTACCAAAGCCAAACACAAAGCAGATTAATCACCTCAATCAAGCCATAACACTCATGGAGATTGAAAAAATAATAAAAAAACCTCCCAAAAAAGAAGAGTCCAGGACCAGATGGCTTCTCAGCTGAATTCTATCAAACCTTCATGGAAGAACTCAAACCAATCTTCCTCAAACTGTGCCACACAATTGGTGAACAGGGAAAGCTACCCAACTCCTTTTATGAAGCCAGCATCACCCTAATTCCAAAATCAGGCAGAGATGCCACAAGAAAAGAAAACTACCGGCCAATTTCCCTGATGAATTTAGATGCAAAGATCCTAAACAAAATCCTTGCAAACTGAATCCAACAACACATCAAAAGCATTATCCACCTTGACCAAGTGGGATTCATTCCAGGAACACAGGGGTGGTTCAACATACGGAAATATGTCAATGTAATACACCATATAAACAAGGTTAAACATAAAAACCACATGATCATTTCGATAGATGCAGAAAAGGCCTTTGACAAGATTCAACATCACTTCATGCTCAAAACATTGGAGAAAATTGGCATGGTTGGTTCATATCTTAACGTAATAAAGGCAATATACAAAGCTTCTAAGGCCCAAATAATACTTAATGGAGAGAGACTGGAGGAATTCCCATTAAGATGAGGAACAAGACAGGGTTGTCCACTCTCACCTCTGCTTCTCAATTTAGTACTGGAAGTCCTATCTCAAGCAATAAGACAGGAGAAGGAAATAAAAGGGATACAATTTGGAAAGGAAGAAGTAAGTTAGCTTTATTCACTGATGACATGATTATATATGTAAGAGACCTGAGAGACTCCATCCCAAAACTCCTGAAGGTGATTAACTCCTATAGCAAAGTAGCAGGATACAAAATCAGTGCACAAAAACCAGTAGCCTTCCTTTATGCAAAGGACAAAGATACAGAAAAAGAAATAAGGGACATAGTCCCATTTTCAATTGGAACAAAAAAAAATAAAATACCTTGGAATAACGTTAACCAAGGAAGTGAATGATCTATACAATGAAAACATAAAAACACTCAAAAAAGAAATTGAGGCAGACTTGAGAAAATGGAAAGACCTCCCATGTTCCTGGATAGGCAGAATTAACATTTTGAAGATGACAATCCTACCAAAGGCAGTATACAGATTTAATGCAATTCCAATTAAAACCCCTACCTTGTTCTTCACAGAGATAGAAAAAATGATCTCAAATTTCATATGGAAAGGCAGAAGGCCTCGCATTTCCAAACATATTCTCAGCAAAAGAAATATCTCTGGAGGCATCACCATACCTGATCTAAAGCTATATTACAAAGCCATAGTAATGAAAACAGCATGGCACTGGCATAAAAACAGGAGTATAGATCAATGGAATAGACTTGAGGACCCGGACTTTGGGTCAAGCAACTATAGCTACTTGATATTCGATAAAGGCCCAAACAATATAGGCTGGAGAAAAGACAGCATCTTCAACAAATGGTGCTCGACAAACTGGATAACCATATGCAGGAAACTGAAACTTGACCCACACATTTCACCATGCATTACACTCAAGTCCAAATGGATCAAATATCTCAATATAAGACCAGAAACTCGAATACTACTGGAAGAAAATTTAGGAACTACTTTCCATGATATAGGAATGGGAAAAGACTTCTTGAACAAAACCCCAGTAGCTCATGAACTTAAACTGTCACTCAACCAATGGGATCACATGAAGCTGAAGAGTTTCTTTACAGACAAGCATACAATAAGCAAAGCCAATAGATCACCCACAGAATGGGAGAAAATATTTGTGGGTTATCCAACTGACAGAGGCCTAATCTCTAGAATCTACAAAGAACTCAAAAATCTAAACAGTAAGAAGTCAAACACCCCACTCACAAAATGGGGCAAAGAGCTGAACAGGCAGTTCACAGAGGAAGAAATAGAAATGGCAAACATACACTTAAGAAAATGTTCATCATCTCTAATCATCAGAGAAATGCAAATTAAAACAACTATGAGATTCCACCTTACCCCAATAAGGATAGCAAACATCAAAAAATCAAATAAAAATAAATGCTGGCGAGGATGTGGAGAAGTAGGAACACTCATCCACTGTTGTTGGGAATGTAGGATGGTACAACCACTTTGGAAAGCAATATGGAGACTTCTGAAAAAGCTGAGTATAGAGATACCAACAGACCCAGTTATTCCCTTACTGGGCATCTACCCTAAAACCTTCAAACCACAGGCTAGAGAGATTTGCTCAACCATGTTTGTAGCGGCTCAATTTGTAATAGCTAAGAGCTGGAATCAACCCAGATGTCCATCACTAGAAGAATGGATAACTAAGATGTGGTATATCTACACAATGGAATTCTATGCAGCAGTAAGAAAAAATGACACAATGAAATTTGAGGAAAAATGGTTGAACCTGGAACAGATCATTCTCAGTGAACTTACCCAATCACAGAAAAAAAAATTGCCACATAGTCTCACTCATCTACAGCACCTAACCTGAATCTACCCAAGATGCCTTACATACCCAGCAAGCATCTCCTAGACTAGACACTAGGATGGAAGGGGAGGGAGGGGAGGGTATCAAAGTGGTGGGAAACACAAATCTAGACCCAAACGGCAATGGTACCATAATCTTCTACTTACTAAAAGACAGATCAAATAGCTGATCCTTCACCAGGCCCTTACAGGGAACACCTGAACCACAAGACACTGGAGAGGGTAAGATCAAGACTAACCTTAATCTTCTACATCTTCCCTCCCTCACTTCCCCTCTCCCTCTCTCTCTCTCTCTTATCTCTAACTCTTGTATATTAGTTATCTTTTTCCTCATTTTCTTAGTGGGCACTGACCTGTAACTCCCAGATCCAGCATGGGGCTCTCATCCACAATGAGCTTTTGATCAGAGAGACCTACAAGGTTTCCTAAAAGACAGACAGATTTCTGTCAGAGTACTTGATGACCCACCAAGGCTAGTGGTAAGACCCTACTGCTGAAGACACCTTATGTGATTGACATGCAAATTAGAATGGCATGGCTGGAAGTTGGAAGAGAGTCAGTCCCCAGACAGTCAGCACGTCTAGTGCCAGAGGTGCTAAGTGGGCGACCTGGGGAAAGTGACCAATATCTATCGAAGCAACGCATGGTCTAACCTACTTAGCAGCAAATAACTTATTGTGATGCCCACACAAGTGCAGTGGTGGCACACAGCCATGGTGGGGAACCAACTGCTCTCAATTTGGCTAACTGATCCCCTCTCTGGTATGGGACCCATAGCTGGAGATGGGAAACAAGTCAGAACCATATCCAAACATAAGCCCACTCTCCAATATCAAGCTACCATCAATTGTGGGCTACAAGAGGGCCTACACCTATTAAATTCTCTATAAAAAAAAAAGTAAGGGTTATCTCATTTGTCCTGGTGCTTACTTACTCTCCGTTGGAGAATCTGCTTCTCTTTTTCATATAGATGTAGATCCTAAAGAGAGAGCCACCCTATCATACCTCAAAAGGGCCCTGGCTGAACCTAAGAACAATTGGAGAAACAAACAAGTGGGCTGTTTTCCTGATGAACCGGATACCTGCACAAGGGGGAAGGAGATCAACACAGAGAAAAATCAACTCCTACCCAATCAGAGAGCCAGAGACTCAGAGGCCCCCAACACCTCATCACTGAAGCAGACCAAAAATGAACCCAACATGGCTCAGGGAAATTTGGGGGAAGAGGGGGCGGAAAGAATGTCAGAGCCACATGTTGGGTCATGATATGCAGAGACATTTAGCTTACCCATAAATGTGGGCTAACTCCACAATGCATGACCCGTATACCTCAACAAGGAGGGGCCAAGCGGAGCGGGTAGGTCACAGGATGAGCCTAATAATGGTACCAAACTGACTGTATTTGCTGAATACAAAACTGACTAATAAAGAAAAAAAAAAAGAAATGTTATAGCCCCCTGAAAAATAGCCCATGCCGAGCCGGGCGTGGTGGCGCACGCCTTTAATCCCAGCACTCGGGAGGCAGAGGTAGGAGGATTGCCGTGAGTTCGAGGCCACCCTGAGACTCCATAGTGAATTCCAGGTCAGCCTGGGCTAGAGTGACACCCTACCTTGAAAAACCAAAAAAAAAAAAAAAAAATAGCCCATGCTTTTTTGAGGTGCTTCTGTCTTAGAATGTTTTACATATGGAAAGAACTAGGTATTATGAGGGAATAGTTACTGCTTCATGTGCTAAGATTGAGGCTAGATGTATAATGGCTATGTGATTTGCTATGTACTCATAGTTCTCAGTCCTGTTACTACTGTTTGGGGTTCAAGTTGAGCCAATTATGTCACCCATTCCATTGGTTACTGCTGATTTTTTGGAAATAGGCACCAGAGTGAGATAAGATAGGCCAGTAAAAATATTCTTTTGCATTCTTTCCCCCCCTGGGGTCATGACTATTGCTAAAGCTTTGTGGTATTAGCTGAATGCTGCTAACAGGCATGTTTCTGGTGCTGTGGTGAAGAAAACTGACATGCAGTGAGAGGCTGAGAGAGGGGCTCATGAGGGCATACCTAGTCTTGCTATGAGTTGATCTTTAGCCTACAAATTTCTATGATCCAGTAACATAGGTTAAAAAAATAATTTTTCAGGCTGGAGAGATGGCTTAGCTGTTAAGTGCTTGCCTGTGAAGCCTAAGGACCCTGGTTTGAGGCTTGATTCCCAGGACCCACATTGGCCAGATGCACAAGGGGGCGCACGCATCTGGAGTTCGTTTGCAGTGGCTGGAGGCCCTGGTGCACCCATTCTCTCTATATATATCTGCCTTTCTGTCTGTCGCTCTCAAATAAATAAATAAAAATAAAATTTAAAAAATCATTTTTCTCTTGCAAGTGCAAGAATTCTGAATGAGTTTGATGTGGTATAAAAACAATGTATTTCTAAAAAGTAAGATTCACATCTTATTCATCTTAAAATCTCTTATGCCTGTTGCTACTGCACAATTTTAGCTGAGAAGACCCAGAGGAATTCATTGTTTAAATTAATTAAGCTTGTATTTTCCAGGTCCCTAATGGATACTAAAGCTACAGATCTTCCGTGGGAAAGTACAGTGTGAAACCTCTAGAGAACCAAGTTTGATTGCAGGAAATGCTTTGTGTTTAAGAAATGTCTTTCAAATAGCTATTCAATAAATCCCACAGGTCTATGCAATAATTTAATTGGATAAAACTCATTTGTTACTTTATAACCAATAATGGTGTCTGTCTGCTATTTAAACCCTTTACAATAACTTTGCTGAAACATTAACACATCAGTAAAGCTTTTCTTAAACAAACATAAAACTAAACAAACAAAAAAGGAAATTGCTTTCAAATTTTAGATCTGGAATTATTACTGTGAAGGTATAGTGAGCCCTGGACAGAGCAAAATTCAAGCCAAGGGTAGTCCCAAGACTAGGCAATAGATAGTTCCAACAATTAGCATCCTGAAATTCTCCAGACCCAGATGTCTATAGCATTGGTAAGAGTATCAAATCCTAGGAAGACAACAGAGGCCTGAAAGATTTAGAAGCAGACAGGTTAGGGAAAAGAAGAAATATAGGAGCCATTGGCTAAATAACTGGGCCAACTCCTTAGTTTTACCTTTTCCTTGACTTCTTTCTGTTGCAGCCAGGTTTGCACTGCTGGCAGAAATCACCTGACCAAGAGCAACTTGTGGGGGAAAAAGTGTTTATTTTGGTTTACATACCTAAGGAGAAGCTCCATGATGACAGGGGAAAATGATGGCATAAGCAGAGGGTGGGCATCACCTCCTCAACAACATCAGGTAGACAACAGCAACAGGAGAGAGTGCCAAACACTGGCAAGGGGGAAACTGGTTATAATACCCATAAGCCTGCCCCCAACAATACACTGAGTCCAGGAGGCATTAATTCACAAATCTCCATCAGCTGGGAGCCTAGCATTCAGAACACCTAAGTTTATGGAGGGACACCTGAATCAAACCACCATATTCCGCCCCTGGCCCCATAAATTGATATCCATTCATGATATGAAATGCAATGCATTCAGTCCAACTTTAAACGTTCCCATAGTTTTTATCAATCCTAATGGTGTTCAAACATTCCCATAGTCCAAGATCTTTTAATTGAGCCATAATACCAAAAAAAAAAAATCCCTTAAAAAAACTCCAAAAACATAATGGCATAGAATAAACACTCACACTGCAAAAGATGGCATTGGGCATAGCAAGGAAATAGTCAACCAATACAAGATTTAAAACAACCAGGGAAAACATTGAACTCTGGAGCTCCAAGTCCAACAACTCTATCCAGTGACAAATCTCCAAGTCTGATAATTCTAACCAACAACAAGTCTCTGGATTTCCAATTCTGCCCCCATCCCCCCAGCTAGGCTACTCACAGTCTTGGAAAACTTCATCCAGTGCCAGCTGCTCTCCATAGCAGCCATCTTGTGGTCCTGACATCTTCACTGGGTCTCCACTGCAACCCAAGGTCTATCCTCCATCTGGTCTCCATGCAGTCAATCCAGCAAACCTTCCCCACACTTCCTATGGCTGTTTCCAAAACACAAGACTGTGTTGCAAATTCAATGATCCTCTCTTTCCTGCATTTCTTATACTCCACAATTCCAGGTGGGGTGCCAATTTGTTAATCGAGAGGGCTATAAAGCAGACTTTGAAGAACAGGACACTCCTTGAGCATTCAGGCCCCTTCAAAAAAGTCTACAGTCTTTCTGTTGCCCCAGTGCAGGTCAGCTGGTCCAATCTCAAAGGTTGTAATATCTCATATAATTGCAGCTGAACAGGCAGAAGTTTTCGCAAAGAAATCACAAAGATTTCATTTCTATGCCATATCCCACTGCTCACAGCAGTCCATTTCTATCCAGTGCAACCCTGCACAACTTCTCAGGACATGGTCATAACAGCAAGCTTCTCACACAAACTGCTTCTAGCCCAGTCCAGGCAAAGCTCTTTCTCACCCTCATAAGCCAAATCTCACAGTCCACAGTTCTTACTGTATTCAGTTCTTTCAACTCTGACCAAAATTGTCCATCAAGATGTACTTACAGCACTTCTAGGTGTCTCTTAGGCCAAGGTTTCAAATCCTTCCATATTCCTCTTGAAAATCAGCTCCAAAAGGCCCAAAGCCAAACATTCAGGTGTCTAGCAGTAATGATGTCACTCTCAGTACCAACTTTACTGTTGCAGTCAGGTTTGCATTGCTGGCAAAAAACACCTGACCAATGGCAGCTTGTGGAGTAAAAGGTTTATTTTGGCCTATGGACTTGAGGGGATGCTCCATGATGACAGGGGAAATGATGGCATGAGCAGAGGGTGGACATCACCTCCTCACCAACATCGGATGGACAACAGGAACAGGAAAGTGTGTCAAACACTGGCAAGGGGAAACTAGCTATAATACCTATAAGCCTGCCCCTATTAATGCACTGCCTCCAGGAGGTGTTAATTCGTAAATCTCCGTCAGCTGAGAACCTAGCATTCAGAACACCTAAGTTTGTGGGGGACACCTGAATCAAACCACCATACTTTCATATACCTCCCTTTCCCTTTCCCTTCCTGTCTTCCTTCCTCCCATGTGACTGAGGCTGACCTTATACTTGCTGTGTAGCCAAGGATGACCTTGATTCCTGATCCTTCTGCATCTACCTCCAAATGCTGTGATTACAGGTGTGTGCTACCATGTCTGGCTGTTTTATTCATTCTTGTGTTTGAAGACCTACTGTGTACCATATACTGTGTCAGTGCTACCACCAGCTCTGAGGTCCACTAAGGCTGCAGTGAGGTGATTGGTGTGTAGCGGGGCACAGGCATAGCAGACTGGAATATTGTTAGAAGAGAAGGAGGTAGATGAGAAAAGGGCGGATGTGTCTAAAGCAGGGCTCCAGCTGAAACCTGGGCTAGAGCCAGAGGCACAAGGAAGGCAAACTGTCCAGAGCGAGGCAAGAGCCAGGAGATGTCATTACCATTTGGAACTTTCAAAGGCTGACAAAAATACATACCAAAATCATAACTCAGTGTTATTCTCTGGAACCCATCTTTCCTCAGTACATACACTGTGGAAATCTGCTCATTTTGGCTGCCTTATTGGGTGGGTGGGAGATCTGTTGATTTTCAGTCAATGCACAATTTCTGACCCTAAGCCTATTCAGTGTTTTCCAAGCATGTAAGGGATACACAGATAAGCTTGGAACATATTTTCTGTGACAAAGCTCTAAAGTATCTATCCAACAGGAGAGGGCAAAAGAGGAAAGTGGATCCATAGCAACAATGCAAAGTATAATAAGCTGTGAAAACAAAAAAACAAATTTGATTACAGAGAGAACAGCCCTTACTTGATGGACTAAGGAAACAGAGGGCCATAGTGAACCCACTGTTAGGATTGTCCTGGGGTGGTGATCATTGTGTCTGAGTGCCCTAGAGGAAAACCTTATTCATAGGGCTAGGTTTCTCTAAATTTGTATTCGGTGCTAGAAATTATCTCTTCTTTTTTTTGCATTTGCATGTGTAGTATGTGGTGTGTGTGTGTGTGTGTGTGTGTGTGTGGTGTGCACATGTGCGTTTAGAATCACACACCCATGAGGACACATGTAGAGGCCAGAAGAGAATACCAGGTATCTTCCTCTATTACTCATTTACATTACTTAATTAATAGAGTCTCTGACTCAGAAGCTGCTGTTTTCATGAGCCCCCGTGAGTCTCTGGTTTCTGCTCCCCATGGGACTGGGGTTATTGGCATGTATGGCTATGCTCAGCCACTTATGTGCCAGAAAATTGAATTTGGAGTGAATTATCTTAAGCAGCACACACTCTTAACTGCTGAGCCATCGCCTCAGCCCATATTTACACAATTGTTCATACAGTTCCTGGACTTCATGAGTCTGTGAAGGTATATTTGCTCTTTAGATAATCCATCTTTGCTCTAAGGCCCTGTCAGTGTAAGGAACTCGCGAAATGTAATGTAAAAGACAAGCTTTGGATTTACTGCTTTCGGTGGTAGCAGACTAGCATACCGCCGACTAAACAACCCACTGCAAAAATCTCTAGAAATCTTGAATTGAAAAAGAGAAAGATTTGGAAGCTATGTAGGTAATCAAGACTGGAGAAAATTCTGGAGAGACAAGAAACTTGCTGAAGTGAGCTTGATGCTCCAAGTAGGTCTTCCCTTCCAGGCACTTGTGATTGTTAGGCAGCAGGGACTCATAGCTTGAGAAGTCAAGCAGAAAGTGACTGCTCTGAGAAGAGTTTGAGCAGCAGAACTGTCATTAGTTTCTCAGGGCTGGGCAGACAGAAAGTTGGGTTTTAGGGCTACAAAGACAGAAAAATATTGAATGCCAGAACCCTGCAGGGAAATGCTTATCTGAGCTACTTAGGTATTCATGGGTCAAAGAGAGGTGGTGAAGAGGTAAGGTGGGCAAACAGGCTTTCTCACAGTGCTGGGGAGATAAAAATTGGATTTCATTGTTTGCCAAGGAAAAGAGGCTGTGATTAACACTCCAAGAAGTTCTAGAACTAGAAAAATACCCCTCTGAGCGGCTTCTCATAGGGCTCTGAGATAATGGGAAGTCAAACTTGGTGGTGTGCAGCCTGAGAAGCTCTCATGCTTAAGGGCAAGTGCTTTGAGCTGCTGAGCCATCTTTACAGCTTCAGTGTAGTTTTAATTTGCATTTCTCTGATGGCTAGTGATATTGAAAGCTTTTTCATATGTTTATTGGTCATTTTTATCTCATCATTTTTGAACTGTTCATTTCATTAGCTCATTTACTGATTGGGTTATTTCTCATTTTTTTGAGTTCTTGGTATATTATAGATCATAATACTTTCTTAGATGGATATCTAGGAAAGAGTTTTCTCTTATTCTGTAGACAATAGATTATCTCTTCACTCAATTAACTGTGTCCTTTGCCATGCAAGAGCTTTGTAATTGATGAAATCCCATTTGTCAGTTGTTGGAGTTATTCCCTGCGCAGCTGGGGCACTATCCAAAAACCTCTTGCCTATGTCTATATCTTGAATTGTTTTTATGAATTTTTCCTCTAATACTGTCAAAGTTTGGTCTTTGTTCCAGTTGGAGTTGATTTTCTTATAGAGAGAGGGATAGGAATTTACTTACACTCTTCTATATGCGGATGTTCAGTTTTCCCACCATCATTTGTTGAAGAGGCTGTCTTTTCTACAGTGTATGGTTTTTGCATCTTTGTCAAAATTGGTTGGCAATAATCCTATGTACTTATATTCTGTTCTCCTAATCTATTGATAATAGATAATATTGCTCTACATGTCTGGTTTTGGGCTAGTATCATGCTGTTTTTGTTACTATTTCTCTGTAGTACAACATGAAATCAGGTATTGTGATGCCTCCAGCAGTATTCTTTTTGCTCAGGAT
Source organism: Dipus sagitta (assembly GCA_036346955.1). Taxonomy (NCBI): domain Eukaryota; kingdom Metazoa; phylum Chordata; class Mammalia; order Rodentia; family Dipodidae; genus Dipus; species Dipus sagitta. The sequence continues at coordinate 101,800,325 of CM070770.1, read as the reverse complement.
TGTTATGGCTATTTAGGGGCTTTTGTGCTTTCATTTGAACTTTAAGATAATAAATTAATATTATTAAAAAATTCACCATTTAAGATCTTAGATGAATGAACAAATACTTGAAAAGCACATTTTTTTCCAGTCAATTTTTCTTTTTTGAAAATTATTTTTATGGGCTGGAGAGATGGCTTAGCAGTTAAGCACATACCTGTGAAGCCTAAGGATCCCGGTTCGAGGCTCAATTCCCCAGGACCCACATTAGCCAGATGCACAAGGAGGCGCACGCATCTGGAGTTCGTTTACAGAGGCTGGAAGCTCTGGTGCGCCCATTCTCTCTCTCTCTCTCTCTCTCTCTCTCTCTCTGCCTTCTTCTCTCTGTCGCTCTCAAATAAATAAATAAACAAAAAAAAATCAGAGCTGGACGTGGTGGCGCACGCCTTTAATCCCAGCACTTGGGAGGCAGAGGTAGGAGGATCACCGTGAGTTCGAGGCCACCCTGAGAGTACATAAGTGAATTCCAGGTCAGCCTGGGCTAGAGTGAGACCCTACTTCGAAAAACCCAAATAAATAAATAAATAAATAAATAAACAAAAAAATAAAAATTATTTTTATTTTACAAAGATTAGAGTCCTATATCCCCTCTCCCCCAGCCCCCTTTTTCCTGAGGGCTGTCCTCAGGAGGTTTGTTGGTGTTCCCTGTTGGGTAACTAAAGTCTCAATCAGTCTTTGGTCGGGGGTGGGGAGCTGTGTCTCATGATATTTCTACCAACCTTGTGGATCTTACAATCTTCCCACCACTTCTTCTATGATGGTTCCTGAGCCTTAGTGGGTCTGTTAGCAGTCTGGTTTACTGATGAGTTCTTTGTAGCCTCTGAGTTTCTGATTCAATGTGTTTTGATTGACTACAGTATCTGTTACCATCCTACTAAACCTGGTTGTCAGGCTAGCAGTGGGATCAGTGCTTGTGTTGGAAAGGCACATTCTTATCAAAACTAACACACATAAAATAAAAATTCTAATTAGTTCTATAGTTATTTGAAATTAAATCTTGAAATACCACTCATCCCACACAGAAAACCCTAAGCACTTTCCTGGTGAATTCTTTGAAACATTATATAATCAATGTATATAACCAATCTTATAGAAGTTATTTCACAGAATTACAAGAATGGCAGTAGTTCCTAAGCATTTCTATGAGGCCTGAATAATCTTTCCCTGAGAAGAATAGTCACAGAAAGAAGAGTAGAAGCTGGACGTGGTGGCACATGTCTTTAATCCCAGCACTCGGGAGGCAGAGGTAGGAGGATCACTGTGAGTTCAAGCCACCCTGAGACTACATAGTAATTTCCACGTCAGCCTGAGCTAGAGTGAGACAAAACCAAAAACAACAACAACAACAACCAAAAACAACCACAACAACAAAAGAGCAGACTCTCCCTCAAGGACATAAATGTGAAGCTGCTAAATAAAAGTTAGAAAGTAACTTCCGGTTAAGATGGCAGCATAGGAACCATGCCAAAGCAGCCTAGGGGAGAAAAAGCCAGGAACAAAAGAAAAAAGAAAACAGCAAAATACAGCCTTCTACTAAATAGTGAGGTGTATAAGAAATTACCAACAGCAGCAGAGAAGTAGGAGAGATCCAGAGCATCCAGACCCCACACAGGCCAGCAGAAGCGGCTCCATCTATGGTGGCAGCAGGTCCGCAGGGCCACAGCTGCAAGGATTGTCTTGAGCTGCAGGAAAAGTCAGGTGAGGGGATTGTCTACTCACACCAGAGCTCTTCACAAACTCAAGAACTGTGGAGAACCACAGCAAACAATGGAGGAGCAGATCACATGGTAGAGGATCATATAGAGCCTCCATCCACAGCCTCCCCTCCCCCACCACCAGCGCAAGTTCCAGCAAGCACCAGAGACCAGGGGAAGGGAGATCACAGCACCCAGCACCAGCGAAAAGAGCAGTGATCCAATGACCCAGCCAGCCTACTTGAATCCACAGTGCACCAAATAGGGACCCAAGTAGGAGCACAGCATAACTGAGACCAAAATCATCCCAAAAGGTAACATCAGGTCAGTACCCGCCAAATAAGCCTAGTATATAGGCCTGAACCGGAAGTGCTAATTGCACCTTCCATATCAGGATAAATTATATGTTAAATCTGATGGATGGTCGGATTTGCCATTCTTAAATAAGCTATATTTTGGGCTTGTTATTTGTTGCTTCTTGATTTATAGTGGCTTTGTTTCCTCTTCTGTTGTACATTAGGGAAGGGTCTCATTTGGCCACAAGCTGACTTGGAACCCTCAACAGACCAAAAATCTTAACCTCTTTGTTGACAGGATTAAGGGTGTGGGGAACCACACACCGTAAGGGATAGGGATTTTGTTAGAGGATCTGATTGTCATACTACCTACTCTTACATAAATATTCTGTGCTGTTTTTCATTGAATGTTTACACTGGTTAGTTAAATTTTAGAATCTGCCTGTATTTTGTTCCACTCAACCTACTTGAATACTCTCATAGCAGGCAAACCCAACACCTAGGGTCACTTTTGTAGATACTTTGAGAGTCTTGAGAGCCATACCTAGCACCTTAAGCACCTACCCTGAAGATATATAACATCAGATTGATTGATACATCTGATAATACTGAAGCTAACTAGAAAATCCAAGCATTAAATTAATCCAAGATGCAAAAATATATACATTATAACACAAGAAACACCAAAAATCAAGACAATATAAATACACCAAAAAGTATTAATGCATCAGAAATGACCTCCAGTGAGAATGAGTTAGAGGAAATGCCTGAGAAATATTTCAAAAGAATGATTATAAATATGCTTAAAGAAATCAAAGAGGAAATCAAAGGAATGAAAGAGGAAATCAAAGGAATCAAAGAAGACACAGGACACCAATTTAATGAAATAAAGAGGTCAATACAAGACATAAATAAGGAAATAGAAATAATAAAAAAAGTCAGAATACTAGCAATGAAGAACACAGTCAATGAAAAAACAACAACAAAAAAAAAAAACCCAAAAAACAAAAAAACACAACTCTGTAGAAAATCTCAACAGTAGAATGGATGAAGGAGAGGACAGAATATCTAAACTACAAGACCATGTGGCAGATCTAATACAGTCCAACAAAGAGAAAGACAAACTAATAGGAAAGTATGAATGCGAATTTCAAGATATTCAGGACACTATGTAAAGATCAAACATAAGAATTCAGGGTATAGTAGAAGAAGAAGAATTTCACTCCAAAGACATAGTAGGCATTTTCAACAAAATCATAGAAGAAAACTTCCCCAATTGGGAAAGAAGTGCCAATGCAGATACAGGAATTCTTTACAACACCAACCAGACAAAACCTGGAAAGAACCTCTCCTCGCCATATTGTAATTAAACAACTAAACATACAAACCAAAGAAAATATATTGAAAGGAGTTAGAGAGAAAAACAAGTTACCTACAAAGGCAAGCCCATCAGGATCACAGCAGATTATTCAACACAAACTTTAAAAGCCAGAAGGGCTTGGAGTGATGTATTCCAAGTTCTGAAAGATAATAACTGTCAACAAAGATTACTTTATCCTGCAAAGCTATCCATTCAAATAGATGGAGAAATAAGGACATTCTACAAAAAAAAGCAGGCTAAAGGAATATTTGAAGACAAAACCAGCTCTACAGAAAATACTTGAAAGAATCCTTTATGCTGAAGAGAAAGAAAAGCACACATATAAGGAACCTGGAAAAAAACAAACAATAATCAAATGCTAGTTAACACAAGAGTGCAAAGGTAAAGCCAGAAGAACTACAAAAAAATGGCAAAAATAAATAAATATGCACCTTTCAATAATATCTCTTAATATCAACGGCCTCAATGCCCCAACCAAAAGACATAGGTTTGCAGACTGGGTTAAAAAGCAGGATCCTTCAATTTGCTGCCTCCAAGAAACTCACCTTTCTACAAAAGATGGACACTATCTTAAGGTGAAAGTTTGGAAAATGGTGTTTTAAGCAAGTGGGCCCAGAAAACAAGCAGGGGATGCTATCCTAATATATGACAAGGTAGACTTCAGTCCTACATTACTTAGGAAAGATAAGGAAGGTCACTTTATATTGATTAAAGGCACACTCCAACAGGAGGACATTACAATCCTAAACATATATGCACCTAACATGGGGGCTCCCAACTTCATTAAACAAACACTATTAGAACTAAGGTCACAGATAACACCAAACACAGTGGTAGTGGGTGACTTCAATACCTCATTCTCATCAATTGACAGGTCATCTGGCAAAAAATAAACAGAGAGGCATCTGGATTAAATGAGGTCATAGAAGAAATGGACCTAACAGATATATACAGGACATTTCATCCAAAACCTTTGGGTCACAATGAAGGGAGTCCTAAGAGGGAAATTTATAGCTTTAAGTGCCTATGTTAATAAATGAGAAAGATCTCAAGTAAATGACCAAATGCTTCACCTTAAAGCCTTGGAAAAAGAAGAACAAGGCAAACTGAAAATTAGCAGACAGGAAGAAATAATAAAGATCAGGGCAGAAATTAATGAAATGGAAACCAAAAAAAAAAAAAAAAAAACAATCTAAAGGATCAATAAAACAAAGAGTTGGTTCTTTGAAAGGATAAACAAGATTGATAAACCCTTAGCAAATCTGACCAAAAGAAAGAGAGAAGAAACACAAATTAATAAAATTAGAGATGAAACAGGCAACATCACAACAGATACCAGAGAAATTAAAAAAATCATAGGGGCATACTATAAAAACATATACTCCACTAAGTATGAAAATCTGAAAGAAATGGATGATTTCCTTGATTTATATGACCTACCTAAATTAAATCAAGATGACATTGATCCACTTAAATAGACCAATAACAAGTATGGAGATCCAAGCAGTTATCAAAAATCTCCCAACTAAAAAAAGTCCAGGCCCAGATGGATTCACTGTTGAATTTTATCAGACCTTCAGGGAAGAACTAACACCATTGATTCTTTAGATTTTCCATAAAATAGAAAAAGAAGGAATCCTACCAAACTCCTTCTACAAAGCCAGCATCACCCTGTTACCAAAACCAGGGAAAGACAGAACAAAAAAAATAGAGACCAATCACCCTCATGAACATAGATGCAAAAATTCTCAACAACATATTGGCAAACATAATACAAGAATATATCAGAAAGATCATTCACCCTGACCAAGTAGGCTTTATCCCAGAGATGCAGGGATGGTTCAACATATGCAAATCAATAAATGTAAGAGCCAAAGGAAGGGTAGGACTCCTTACAACGTGCTCTCCCCAGACAGAAAATGACCTGGATATCCATGACCTCACAGTGCCTGACACTACCTACACAAGACCATCATAATAGGAGGAAAAGATCATGACATCAAAATAAAAGAGAGACTGATTGAGATGGGGAGGGGATATGATGGAGAATGGAATTTCAAAGGGGAAAGTGGGGGGAGGGAGGGTATTACCATGGGATATTTTTTATAATCATGGAAGGTGTTAATAAAAAAATTTAAAAGAAAAAAAAGACATATACAAGCCAGGCATGGTGGTGCACACCTTTAATCACAGCACTTAGGAGGCAGAGGTAGGAGGATCACTGTGAGTTCAAGGCCACCCTGAGACTACATAGTGAATTCCAGGTCACCCTGGGTTAGCTGGGTTAGAGTGAAACCCTACCTCAGGGAAAAAAAGAAAAAAAAAAGAAAGAAAGAAAGAAAAAAAAAACATATACAAGCCGGTTAAATATTTTAAGAAGCCATTCTGGCCACAGTATCATTATCAGAAAAGAAAGTGATCTTTCTACATAAAAAAAATTAGGAAGTAAAATCTAGCATTTCATTAAAGATATGTACAACATTAAAATAAGGCTTCTTCCAGAAATGCAAAGTTGATTTATTATCTGGATATTAATGTAACTCAATACATTAATAGGTTACCTATGTAGGTGTTGAAAAATTAATTGATAAAGTTCAATACCCATTCATAGTTTAAAGTGAAAACAAAGCAAAATGACTCTGAATACATTAAAAGACTTAAAGCCCTGACAAATAGGAATAAAGTGTAATATCTCTCTCTCACGCACGCACACACACATATTTGAAATGCCATAAGGAAATCCATTACTTTGTATGATAACGGTAAAAATTAATAAAAGAGTTTCCTATTTTGGAATTTCACTGGAAAATACCTATAACATGAGTAATATGTCATCCATGGACTAGCTGGTTTAAAAGCGCCCACAATTACAAACCAGTTACAGTAATAGCTTCCATTTATTGGACAATTGCAATGTGTCAGATACTGATCCAATAGATGATCTCATTTGATTCTCATGGAATCCTATTGCTTGCTTGCTGTCTCACCTTCTCTCTCTCTCTCTCCATATATATATAAAGTAGAATGCTGTATGGCTACAGCATATGCTAGTATCATCATTTCCCTCCTCCCTGTCCCCATCCCACAGAGAGCCTCTCAGTGGGATTGCTAGTATTCCCCCTAGATTTGTGGCTTATGAGATGTGAGACCATCATTCACTCATTGTAAGGGGGTAGGGGGGCAATGCCTCTGGACACCCCCTTCCACTCTGTGGCTCTTACAATCTTTCTGTCCCCTCTTGCACAAAACTCTTTGAGCCTTGGTGGTGTATTTTAAGTCTACTTTAGTGTTGTGCTCTCAGCAGGTTTGGATTTTGGCCTTGGTGCATTTTGAGTGTCCTCGGGCTCTGTAATGAGGCAGCACTCTGGCTCATTTCGCCAATTCCTCAGCCATTGTTTCACCTGGGCTCTGGCTGATGTGTGAGGGGTGGTTTATCTCCTCATGCTAGCTGCCTTCTGAAAATGAAAAACAGCTTCTCCAAAGGAGACTGAGGCCAGCATAGGTTCAATGGGTTAAGAATTATTAATTAAGAAAGATTTTGGTGGGTATAGCTTTTCTTTTGGAATCTTGTTGTTGGAGTCCATGATTTTCATCTCTATAGGATTTTGACTCAGTTCCCAGTTCTAGCTAAGGGCTCCTTTCCACTGAGTGGATCTCTTAGCCAATGAGAGAGCCGTTGGTCGTTCACCTCAGCTGGCTGCCTCTATTGCATAGGTGTGCCCATCTGGTGAGCCTTGTTGCTTTTGTATAGCTGTGTTCCCTGTAGCTCATGGAGCACTTTCCAGTACTATCTGGGCAGACCATCAGGGAACTGGCTTCCTTCCAGATTCCAGCCTGATCTCTCCATGTTCTGTGTTGGCAGCATATTGTCTTCATTGCTATATATTTTTATCTTCCTTATCTTACAGATGAGGGAGTAGAGGCTTATAAAAGTAAAGTAACTTACCCAAAGATGACATAGTCAAGATTTAAAGAGATCTGACATCAAAACCGAATGTTAAAGGTTACTCGTCAGTATCATCCTCAGACACCAGTCTTTATTCTGCTTCTTGCTACCATCCTCCAGCAAGGCATTCGTGGGAATGAATCTGTCATTGCTCTCCAGAGGCCTGATGCTCCACATAGCCTTTCTCTTTTCACCTTTTCACTTTCTGTCTCTCCAGTAAGATTCAGCTGGTTGTAGCTGGTCAGATGACATATGCAATCATGATTCAATCTGTAAGGAAAGAAATTGAACATCCAGGACCCCACACTTATAGAGTGAGGAGTTGTGTTCCTCTGTAGGGAAAAAAAATCTAAACATTCTAAATAAGTGAACTTGGTGACAGAAAGAAAAGACTTAACATGTTTTTTGTTTATTTTTATTTATTTATTTGAGAGTGTCAGACAGAGAAAGAGGGAGAGGGAGAGAGAGAGTGAGGGAGAGAGAATGGACATGCCAGGGCCTCCAGCCACTGCAAATGAACTCCAGATGCATGCACTACCTTGTGCATCTGGCTTACATGGGTCCTGGGGAAGTGAGCCTTGAACCTTAGACTTCACAGGCAAGCACTTAACCACTAAGCCATCTCTCCAGCCCCAGAATTTGAATTTTGACTTACTGTTATGCATTCTTTCATTTACCATTTTATATTGTTTCTTGACAGGGAAGTCATTCAGTAGTGCAGTCATTAATCTTATCTCAGCATCATCCCTTGCATTTTGTTTCTTTTGCATTATTTAATAAAAAGCATGGGTTTTGGAAATTTTTAACTCCTACGTGTAGGAAATTGGGACTGAAACATCAGTGACTGTGTCTGTATCTCATTTCCAGAGTCCTTTGCTTTCAGTCCTGTATCCCTTTTTAGTTTAAAGGCTGTACCTTAAAGTGGTTCCTCAAAACAGTACAGTGAGTCACAGCAGATTAGATTTGACCAAGCTAGGTGTACATGGTGGACTACAGAAGTTGTTGAAGTGACAAGACCTACTCGCCCTTCTACCTTCTTGGTATGACACTCTAATAGCAGTGATTCGTGGAAGAAAGGTCAGGAGCAGCAGGGCTCAGGCACAGGGAATAGAGCACGAGCTTGGGAATCAAGCAGCCATGATTTGAATCACATCCCTACCATTTAATAGCTATGAATTTTAACAAATTAGCTTCTCTTCTTCTTGGGGTTTTTTTTTTTTTGATGTTCTTAGAATAAAATTTTCTTTTGTAATAAATTTTTCTGGCAATGATTGTATTTTGGGTATAACTATATACATGCTTCTTTTTCTATGGCAAGGGTCCGTTATTTTGGTAGGATATTAAAAAAGCTATCTCTGGCTAAATGGAATATAATCACAGTGCTAACAAACTCTTCTAACTATATCCTAGTTTCTGTGATTGGGTATTATCAACCTGTTTGCTAAACATTCAAAAATGTTAAAGGCCAGCCTAAAAGTACAGTTTCATTCCTATCTGCCATCCTTTGTACAAAACGGAGGAAAGAAGTTTTTTTCTCCTAGACTCACATTACTTTTAGATTTGTAAAATATCACTGGAAGGATACATATACACATATATATGTGTGTGTGTGTGTGTGTGTGTGTGTGTGTGTGTATACATATATGTATATATGTGTATATATGTATATGCTTGCTGATGGGGGAGAAAAGTAGGTGCCTTAGAGTCAGAAGAGGAATAGAGACTTTTCACCCCAGGTATCCTTTTTCATTTTCTGAACTTTGAATTATGCTAATTCATTATATGGCCCAAAATAAACTTTAAGGGCTGGGGAAATGGCTTAGCTGTTAAGGTGCTTGCCTGTGAAGCCTAAGGACCACTGTTCGATTCCTAAGGACCCATGTAAGCCAGATGCACAAGGAGGTGCATGTGTCTGGAGTTCGCTGGCAGTGGCTAGAGGCCCTGGCATGCCCATTCTCTCTTTCTCTCTATCTGCCTCTTTCTCTCTCTCAAATAAATAAAAAAATAAATAATACATTTATAAAAATAAACTTTAAGATGGCATGGTGATGCACACTTATAGTCCCAGCACTATTGAGGCCTCTGACCTCTGCATGGGCATCTGCACACACATGTACATACACCATTCATCATGCACACAACACACACCACATCACACACATACTCTACACACACATGAACAATTTTTTAATAAATAGCTATAGGGATTTATTTTGAAATATGTTTATATTGAATAATGATTAAATAAGCTAACTAATATATGCACCATCTTACATACTTTTTGTGGTAAGGATATTTCAGGTACATAGCCTTTTAGCCACTTTGAAATATACATGCTAGCCACCTCCTAATCCTAAGCCTTCATATTTGTTTAATGACGCAAACAGAAATGAGCCTCATTAGGAAACATTCTGTTAGGGTGCTCTCCTGCTCAGCCTTACCTGATCAGATTGAGTACCAACAACTTCGCTAGAATAAGAGAGGACAAACTTATGTCAGCAGCTTGCACCTGATGGGACCTAACGGGGTTGTTTGATTTGGATTTTTATTAAGACACAAATAGGTTTATTGAAAATGGCCAAGATCTGACTCTTTAATTAGAACTTCATAAAGTGCTGATATAATTATAAAGTATACACAATGGAATTCTAAAATCAATTTCCATCCCTTCTCATCAGGATACTGGTGACAGCCTAGTAACTAAGCTCTTACTTAAGACTTATTTGTCTCCTTTTATGTTTGGGAATTATCTTTGGTCCTAAAAGAACTTTCCCTATACCATTGCATGCTGGATATTTGGTCCTGTCCCCCAAGTGCCTCCCCCGTCCCAGGCTTTGGTGTCTTTATTACTTAATTTCTTGATTCCTTGTAATTTGTTAAAATTAGTATCTTCTTCAAGTACTTCATAAATTTGCCCCTCCAAATGCTCCCTTCACACACATACACACACACACACACACACACACACACACACACACACACAGCATTCTTTTTAAAAAGTATATTATTTATTTATTTGAGAGGGAGAGAGAGAGAGGAGAGAATGGGCATGCCAGGACCACCAGCCACTGTAAACGAACTCCAGATGCATGTGCCCCCTTGTGCATCTGGCTTACGTGGGTCCTGGAGAATTGAACCAAGATCCTTTGGCTTTGCAGGCAAACGCCTTAACCGCTATGCTACAAGCTTCCTTACCTCCAGTGGGAGCGACTGGCAGCGGCCTCTGCTTTCTGTCCCTGCAGACAGAGGGCTGTCTGTGTTTCCTTATATCCTGCCTTATCTTTGCAGCAATCATACTCTACCCTTGTGGAAGGAGTGATTCAAACCTTTCTGTGGGAGCAACGTCCATGCTTGCTTGTGATATGAAGAGAAAACTGATCTCGCATTACACATTTGCTGTGTGTACAACTAAATGTCCCCCGGTAGTGAGAGGCCAGGCTAACCAGGGGACTTGCTGTCTAATCACTTTATGCTCCAGTGAACCAAGAGGTGTGGATATTTAGTCTTCCCCATGTGCTGACTGCTCTGACTACTCTAGGGTTTCCCTAGCAGGCTTTAGTGGACTGGCCCTGTAGCTGAATCCTAAAGGTAACAAACTCTTTATTTCTGAACTGTTTAAAATGTCAGGAAAATGACACCATGAAAGAGACATTATGAAAGGTTCCTGGCACAAGAGAAGTTGCTTGCTTCACCTGGAGGCTCCATGGCCTTTGATTCATGCTTGAATCATGTCTGTCCTCCAAGCTTGTATACCCTCCACTCAGCACAATCGTGATGTGGGATTTGCCGGTGAGTGCTGAAAGGAATGTGAACTTCTCAGTCCTAAGCTCTTGGCTCGGAACACTGGGAACACAGCATCTGCATTGCTTCTTGTTTCCTCTGCCTTCCATCTTGTAGGCACACATTACATCACAGGTGACTGGTCAGGGTCACAGGTTCTATAAATGTTGACTCTTCTATAAGAAAGCCAAGTGGCTGGCTCAAGTCATCTCACACTGGGTCTTCAACAAGACCTAATTTCTTTTTATTTATTTATTTATTAGAGTCAGAGAGAGGGAGAGAGAGAAAGAGTGAGTATGGGTGTGCCAGGGCTTCCAGCCACGGCAAACTAACCCCAGATGCATGTGCCACCATGTGCATCTGGCTTACATGGTACCTGGAGAATCGACCCTGGGTCCTTAGGCTTTGCAGGCAAGCGCTTTAACCTCTAAGCCATCTCTCCAGCCCTTGTTTTTGTTTTTTGAGGTAGAGTCTCACTCTAGCACAGGCTGACCTGTAATTCACTCTGTATTCTCAGGGTGGCCTCGAACTCACAGCAATCCTCCTACTTCTGCCTCCCAAGTGCTGGGATTAAAGGTGTGCACCATCACACCCAGTTTAAGACCTAATGCCTATATTCAAGGACACAGAGCATCCTTTTTTTTTTTTTTTTTTTTTTTTTTTTGGTTTTTTGAGGTAGGGTCTCACTCTAGCCCAGGCTGACCTGGAATTCACTATGGAGTCTCAGGGTGGCCTCGAACTCACAGCAATCCTCCTACCTCTGCCTCCTGAGTGCTGTGATTAAACGTGTGCACCACCATGCCCAGCTACAGACCATCCTTTTGATGACCTGCAAGTGATCTACTGCTCAGCAAGCAGAGCCGCCACAGGTCTGTGATGAGGAGCCTTCCAGGTTGCAGATTTCAATGAGTCCACCTGGCAAGGAGCCCAGATGATGGCATCTCCACCCAAATGCCAAGATTCTCACATGCTAGGAGCCTTCAAATAGGTGTATAATGAACTGGTATTTCATTTGTGACCTCTAACGATCTTGTTGAGGCAAGAGGAAAACCACCCAGCTAACCAGCTCTGGGTGAGTTAGTTCCTTGCACTGAGGAAGATTTATCCCACTGTTTGGCATTATGGAATTTTCTAGAACACAGTACATCACCGCAGCTGTCCAGGTAGACAATAATGCTAGAATTTTGCATGCCTAGTGGAAAGATCATAGTTGGGGGTGGGGGCTGCTAGTTGTAGCTGTTTAGAATAATTGCCTTGTCCGACATGCCTGAAAGAAGGATAGGTGTCCACTCCGCTCTGCCCATGTAGAGTTCCAACTCTTCTGGAATTTTGTCTCTATCTGTCTGGAGATGAATGAATGTGTGTGATCGAGCAAGCTCAGACTCTGCAGTACACAGCGTATCTCAACTATGTGCTCAGCTTGGCAAGTAACAACCACTGTGAGCCATTCTTCCTCATCCGTAAAATGAGGATAACTGGACCCAGCTCTTCAAACGGTTCCAAGGCTTGAGGGTTCTAAAGTAGAACACGCTAGGAGTTAAATAGATGGAGCTGTATCGTAATTGTTCGGGAGGCTAGCATCCTCTCGGTCACTCACACTTTTGCCTTGGCCCACATGGTAGGCACTTTGCCACCGGAAGTCCTGAGGAGGAAACATCTGCTTGTCTCTCCCCACCTCGCTTTCCTCTCCCGGCAGGAGTAACTCCTGGTCTGGGATGCTCACTGAGGAAGTTTATTTTTAATTTTTAATTTTTATTTTTAATTATTCAGAACATTTTTGATTGGTGCATTTTTTATTTATTTATGAGAGAGAGAAAGATGCAGATAAAGAGAGATGGAGAAGAAGAGAGATGGAGAAGAGAGTAAGATTCAGTACACCAGGGCTTCCAACTCAACTGCTGCAGACAAACTCCAGATGCATGTGCCACTTTGTGCATCTGGCTTATGTGGGTCCTGGAGAATTGAACCTGGGTCCTTTGGCTTTGCAGACAAGTGTCTTAAACACTAAGCCATCTCTCCAGCCTGGTGCATGCTTTTTTTTTTTTTTTTTTTTTTTTTTGGTGCTGAGTTTCCTAAGGAAATTTCTTTCAAATATATCATGTACTTTGACCGTATTCACCCTAGTCCTGTTCCATCCCCTTCTCCTCTCCTTCCTTCTGCCAGTCTCCTTCCTTCCCTTGGTCTCCTTTCTGCTTTCATGCCATACACATTTCATAAATATATGTATAAATTTACATGTTTGTAAGTATCTATCCACAATTTTGGGACTTATGAGTAAGAGAAAGCATGCAATATTTGTCATTCTATGCCTGGTTTCTTTCACATACTATGATAAATTCTGATTTAATCTATTTTCCAGTACATGCAATAATTTCATTCTTCATGCATATACTCCTTTGTGTGTAATCATCACATTTTCTTTGTCTATTCATCTGTTGGTGGTCACCTCCACTAATTCTATAACTTGGCTATTGTGAATAATGCTATAATTAAAATAGTTACGCAGGTATCTCTGTAGCATCCTGACTTTGAGTCCTTTGGGCATAGTAGTATAGTTGGGTTATAAGGTTGTTCTATTTCTAGTTCTTTGAAGAACCTCCATACTAATTTCCATAGGGGCTGGATCAATTTGCTGTCTATACAACAATGTATGAGGAATACCTTTTCTCCTATACCAGTACTAATCAGGCCCATCCTTGCTTAGCTTCCAAGATCAGATGTGCTCAGGTGTGTTCAGGGTGGTATGGCCATAGATAAGAATCCCTTTTCTTTACATTCTTGCCAATATCTGTTGTTGTTTGTTTTCTTAATAATAGTCATTCTGGCTAGGGTCAGATGAAGTTTCAGTGTGTTTTGATTTACATTTCCCTTATGATTAACAACATTGTGCATCAAAATTTGTATTTATATGCCATTATGTTGATAGCATTTTTGTGTCCTGAGTGTGACCTGTTTCCTTGATACTCAGTCTATCTAATCTTTGTGGATGGCTTTCTTTACAGTAAGGATTTTTGACCTTTTGTCTGTAGACTACCTTTCCTAGTAACAACTTTGCCTTCTTGCTCAAGTTTTCCAGCCCCATACAAGCCAAACTGTTAATAACCCATCAACCTAGACTTAGGTTAAGCCAAAGTTGTTTGGTTGGTAACTATCTCTCCAAACTCTGGGGTAAAGAGACATTACTAACAAGATCCCAGACTGCATTCTCTTCTCTCTCTCTCTCTCTCTCTCTCTTCTTTCTCCTCTTATTTTAAAAAAAATATTTATTTACTTGCAAACAGAGAGAGAAGAGAAAGAAAGAGAGAGAGACTGGGCATGCCAGGGTCTCTAGCTGCTGCAAATAAACTCCAGACACATACACCACCTTGTGCATCTGGCTTTATGTGGGTACCTTAACCACTAAACCATCTCTCTAGCCCCTCCTCCTGTTCTGTAGACAAGATCTCATCATGTAGATTAAGATGACCTCAAATTTATAATCTTCCTGCCTTTGTCTTCTCATGATGGGATTACAGGCATACTCCACCATGATGAACTTGTGACTCATTATTGACGTGTAGTTTCTTAACTGATTACAGTATAAAACAGGAGGTCACCACAAATTTCTCTCTTACTCCTAGAGCAGAAACTTTTCTATTTATCCAAGGCTGTTATGGTAATTATTGATCATATTAACCCTTCACATAAGAATTTCTCTTCCAATAAGCTTTAGAGTCGTAAGTGAAGACCATCTGGAGAGACTTTAATTCATGTTGCTTTTTCTTTATCAGTGCTTTTAAATGTTTGATGGTTGGAATAGTCATTATCACTATTAATAGTTCCTAGTAGGGACAATGTCTAGAAATATGAAGAGTTGTCACAGCTGGGGGAGGAGAACTTTATGAGCATTAGATAAGCAGAGACAAGAGGAGCTGATGAACAGTTATAATGCACAGGACAGGCACTGACAAGGAAAAAAATTACGCAGCTCAAAATACCAATAATGCTGTTGTTGAGAAACTGGTTTTGTTTGTTTGTTTGTTTGTTTGTTTGTTTGTTTTTTGGTTTTTGGTTTTTGTTTTTTTTTTTTTTTTTTTGGTTTTTCGAGGTAGGGTCTCACTGTAGTCCAGGCTGACCTGGAATTCACTATGGAGTCTCAGGGTGGCCTCGAACTCACGGCGATCCTCCTACCTCTGCCTCCCGAGTGCTGGGATTAAAGGTGTGCGCCACCACGCCCGGCGAGAAACTATTATTTTAAGTAAATTTGGGAAATACATTGCATTTTGACCGGAGCACCAATCAATTACTGTGTGTGACTGGGGCAGTGTGTCAGGCAGCATCCCAGTGGTTATATGTGGGTGCTTGTTAGTGGTGTGATTGTTGATGCTCTTTCATTTGTGCAAGGAAAGAGGAAAGAGGGCTGCATGATTTCTATAACTGCCTGGAACACCTTTAATGCCACTTTATGTGCTAGATATGAGTACTCCTACTATCTGTATATTTCTTTTTTTGTGTGGTAGGGTCTCACTCTAGTCCAGGCTGACCTGGAATTCACTATGTAGTCTCAGGGTGGCCTTGAACTCACAGCAATCCTCCTACCTCTGCCTCCCAAGTGCTGGGATTAAAGAGTGCGCCACCATGCCTGGCCTACCTGTATATTTCTAAGGAGGTATCCATGTCTGAAGTATGAAATTTTCACTCACTGATCTTGGAGACATACCAACTGTGGCTTAAAAACACCAACTAGAGCTTTTTTAGTCTCTACTAAGAGAAGGAATGATAAAGTCTAACTTTGTAATGATTGTTGAGGAACTCCGCCTTGAAGGGCAAGCCTCAGTTTTGGAAATAGTAGATGAAATTAAAGTAGATCTCTGGCAATGTAATTTATGTTCAAGAAATGAAAGAATAGAAAGGTTTGTTTGTTTTTTTTTTCTAGACTTCTAATGGTCATTTCAAAGCTTAGAGCAAGCCTGTGAATTGGGGAATCTGAGCTCAACATGTACCTCAAGCTCTTAGCAGAGTGTATTGCTCCATTTCAAGGCATCTGGGGCTCTCTGAGGTCCTTATCTGTGGATGGGGCTATTCTGTCATAATCTACCTTCCCACTACAGTGTTTGTGTCATTGCGGCCATTGAACTTCAAATTGAGTAGATTCATTTCTCAAATAGTTAGAATATGCAAAATTGATGAGGGAAGAACTTTTATAGTTGATATGAACACATTTGGTATGTGTCAAAATGTCAGGAAAGTCTGAATCTATCTGGGGACTCTTCGAGCATTAGACAGTAAGAAGGCACAAGTTGCAAGAAAAATGATTAGGTATGTCTCTCTCATATCAAGTAGAAAGATTTTACTGCACTTGTCACTGTAATTCTTCTTTATCTCTTAATTCCTTGATGCTTATCAAAGATTGAGCATTATTATGGTTATTCAAGGAGGGACTAGGAAGAAAGAATCACCATTAAGGTGTGTGTGTGTGTGTGTGTGTGTGTGTGTGTGTTTAGAAGCAGAGAAGGTTGAACTGGAACATGATTGTGCAATGTGCAGGGAGTTAATCTTTATGAATCTTTCCAACTTTTGTCTCCTTGAATGGAATTTATATTACTTGCTTCTAAAATGCAGGTAAGCTCTCATGCCATTTCCTGTGGCCCAGGATGGTCTCTGCAATTCTGACTAGAGTCTCTCCTCCTCCTCCTCCTCCTCCTCCTCCTCCCCCTCCTCCTCTTCCTCCTCCTCCTCCTCCTCCCCCTCCTCCTCTTCCCCCTCCTCCTCCTCCCCCTCCTCCTCCTCCTCCTCCTCCTTACCACCCTCTGAGAGCTTAGCAAATGCCAGTAGAAACTCCCATGACACCATGAGGATGAAAGGGTCTGAAATAGATTTTTATAATTGATTCCTACCGGACAATAAAATACAGAGGGAAGGAGGGCACTTGGTAGTCCTTTATTTTTTAACAGATTTTTTTTTAAATTTACCACCATTAAATGAGCTCTCAGTTTCCTTCTTTGTGATATCACATGTAAATCACACAGAGCTATGAAGGAGCACCATCAGATTTTATGAGATCAAGCTGAGACAAAAAGCAGAACATGTACCTACCCACTGGGATTGGGATAAATATTATTTATCATGTTAAATCCAACCAAAAGAATAAAGTAAGAATAAAATTCTCCATAGAAAAGCCATCTCTCCACACTTTTTACCTTTCTAACCCTCTAACACCTTTTGTTCTAGGATCCCAACTGCTGTTGTATTTAGACTAAAATGTTCAAATATTCTGCTAGACGAAGCCACAGCTGCTCTGTCAGAAACATCACATTAAAATGTGTTCTGAGACCAGTTGGCAATGTTCTGAAGACAGCTTTCATTTCATGAGCTACAGAGCCAGCTCTGGGCATCGTGAGCACTTTGAGCACGCCTCACAGTCCTTGCAGGGAGGCCAGAGAGGCCAGGGGGAGGCATAGCAGGCCTGCTGTAGCTGAGCAAGGCAGGATCGTGAAAAATGAGTGAAAAAAGAGTGAAAAAAGATTTTTTAGGTTTGATTTTCTTTATTCCTTCCCATGTTTGAAAGGCATTCATGTGATTCAGAATTCTAAAGACACAAAAGACTGAAGCCTTCCTTCCTTCCCAGTATCTCATTCAGCCAGTTTCCATACAAGTGACACTGTTAACAATTTCTTGGGAAAATCTGCAGATATATTTTGTACACATTTCCTAGTATTTTCCCTGCTCGGTTCTACTTCTCTGCCTGTAGCAATTCACTGTATTTTGTATAAGCGATGCCTCAGAGTAAATTACATGTCTCTTATTATGAGTAGAGTTGGTTATGTTTTCTGATATTAGAAAGCAATTTTGCTTTCTTTCCTCTGGAGTGGTCACATCTTTGGCTCTTTATTCTCTGTAATATTTTTTGTCTTTTATTGAACAGTGGTAGCTCATTTATACCAGGGAATGAACCATTTCTCTGTGATGTGAAGTATAAACATTTTTCCGCTTTGTTGGCCTCTGTTGGTGTTGTGTTTTATTATGTGTAACTATCGACCTTTTTTGTAATCAAATTTCTAACTCTTTTTTCTTAATTCTGGGCTTTCTTTATAGTTAGGCCTTTTGCCCTCTGAGATTATGCATCTGATATTCTATAATTTTTTCTACTACTTTTATAATGTCAGGTTTGATACATTAATCTTTTTTTAATTTTGAACTTATTATTGTGGTTTCTACTGTTATGTTTTCATTTCTATTGTTCTATTGTTATGCTTTTATTTAGATCTCTCTCTTTCTCTCTCCCTCCTCTGGCGTGGCCACAATCTAGGAAATCCATGGTCTAAGATAACCTCAAAAGGGGAAATAGTCTTGTGTCAAGTGACATACAATGAAGAGGTGATGGCATGGAAGATTTTTGTTTTGTTTTTAACTAGCAGGTCTCAGAAAAGTTAGAAGTACTGGCAAGAGGCAAATAGGCCGTTTGGAGATGGGAGTTCAGCTGTGCGTTTATTCAGGGCACGGACATTACCCTGTACTTTCCACAGGGTTGTGGTTTGAGAGAACTTCTTTACTGGCTTTGACTATCAGTTTTTGTCATGGTCAGCTGCTGCTGAAGGTGTTGGATTTGGGTCAGTGAGGAACTAGTAGACTGTATCACAACCATCCCCACAGGAAAACAAAGATGAGTCAAGGCCAAAGGTAATGGGGCAAGACTGGGTTGCCAATAAGTTACATCAAGCCTAACCATGGATGCCAAGTTCTCAACTATATTAAACAAATTTATGACTGGTATAAGATGATATATTTTAATTTAACTTTATTTTTGTCTCAGTGGCTAGTCAATATCTCAATTTTATATACTGTATGAGCCACCTTTTCTCTGCGGATTTCAAGTGTTAGCTTATATTAGGTTCGTTTCTGGAAGTTCTGTTCTGTTCTCTTCTGCTAATCTGCTCATTTGGCACCATACATTTTTAATATATCATCATACTATATCTTATCTGGTGGTGGTTTCATCACCATGTTTGTTCTTCATTTAAACACCAGAATCTGGGCTGGAGAGATGGCTTAGCAGTTAAGGTGCCTGCCTGTAGAACCAAAGGACCCAGGTTTGATTTCCCTGGAACCGCCACTTAAGCCAGATACACATGGTGGCACAGCATCTGGAGTTCATTTACAGTGGCTAAAGACCCTGGTATGCCCATTCTCTCTCTCTCTCTGCCTCTTTCTCACTCTCTTTAATGAATAAATAAACAAATAAATTTAACTAAATAAAAAAACATCAGAATCATGTTGGCTTGTCATAAAAATCTTATTAGTATTTTTTAAATTCACATTTCATTAAATAACTTATAGACAGAACTGGCCTGTTGTTAGGGTTCTATTGTTAGGAAGGACAGTTTGATAAAGTATGGGAAGGGAATCAATTTCCCCTATTCTCAATGTCTCCATAGGAGAAAGAAAAAAGATAAGCAGAATTCCTCTCTAGAAAACCTTCTTCAAGAGTGTGTTGAAAGTCACTGGAATAGAAGGAGAAAGTTTTAAAAAGGATCCATGCTGAAATTGTTGGAGCAAACTTGTCCATTGTATTTCCCCTTGGAGAATTATGATTACTGTCCAATAAAGACTACCAGAAAGCTTATAGAAAAGATATCTGATTTTCTTTGTTTACCATGTTGCTTCTCACACTTCTTTCACTACAGAATTCCTCTCCCTCCCCCTAAAATAGCCCCTTTCTTTCTTCTTCTTTCTTTCTTTCTTTCTTTCTTTCTTTCTTTCTTTCTTTCTTTCTGTTTTTTTAAAACATTGTCTTACTCTAGCTGAGGCTGATCTGGAATTAACTCTTTAGCTCAGGTTGGCCTCAAACTCATGGCAGTCCTTTTACTCCAGCCTCTAACGTGCTAGGATGAAATGTATGAGCCACTGTACCTGGGCTTTGATAAACACCTCTTAACTCCAGCACTCAGGGAACATCATGGAAGCTGGAACAGAAACAAATGTCAGAGCTGGAGGTCAGGGTGGAGTACTGTGGAACTGTGGCATCGAGACATGACAAGGCCATCGCAGTCATGAACTCACACCAGATGTGCTTACCTACACAAGATCTCTCATGATGGGGGTCACAGGTAGGGGAGCGGCTGGGGAGACCACATCTCTCCCATGATGAGCTAATGACAGTTATGTTGACAGAGAGTAGGAGTCATTCCCTTCCATGACACAGCTACTGGTAAGAAATAAGAACACCGAGACTGTGGGGGTAAGGGAAGATAATGTGGCATACATATGTTCAATATGTAAGTAGAAGGACAGATAATGGGGGTAAAAAGGCCTAAGTGAAGTAAGGGGAAGAGATTAAGTAAAGGAAAGGTAGAGGGACAGCTAATCAAAATCTAAGAGGATATAAATAAGTCATATGGGAACCTACTTTTTTGGACAATGGAACACACAGGAGCCACAGATTGTTACTAGAAAATTTTCAGTGCCAGGAATGGGATACCTTCCGGTGAATTGTTGGCCAGGGAGCTCCCTGATGCCCCCAAAACATTACAGGCCATTGCCAAGGCCCTTGGTTTTCCACCAGGAATAGTTGGTAAGACCCTACTGCTAAAGACTCCACATACTTGGGCTACAAGGCCACTGAGAAATTCTGCTGGATCTGAGCTGATAACCTCCTCCATGTGGACCAGCAGACAGAAAGCTGGAAGAAGCCATTCTGCATGCAGTTCAATGGGAGAGAGAGAAATCACCAGTGAAGATATTCAACAGTGGACACTGCAAACCTTATATTTGGCCAGCCAGGCCAAATTAGTCAGCGGGTGCAATAGTGGCATGTCTGTTATGGGGGAACCCAATCACCCTCTAATTGGACTGGAGGCCTGCTCCATGGGAGGGAATACATCCTGGATACCTAAAACCTACAACAGGGGTAGTCATGAGCCCTAGGAGTGTAATGTCTGCTGCTGTCTGACTAAATGTATATACTATGCTCATCAAACTGCCCAGTAAGCACTTCTTTTAATGTTCCTACCCACATATTAATGCTACTCTCACTTTTGGTAGAGAACCTTCTCTTTTCAGATGGCAGTGACCTTGGGATGACTCATAAGGCACCATAGTGCTGAGAAGTGACAGAGGAGTGCTCAGCACTGAAATATCTCAATCACACCTTTCAAGATTCAGGGTCCATTATGGAACAGGTGGCAGAAAGAATGTAAGAGCCAAAGGAAGGGCTGGACCCTTTACAACATGCTTCTCCAGACACAAAATGGTCTGCATATCCATGAGCTCACAGTGCCTGACACTACCTACACAAGAGCATCATAATAGGAGGAAAAGATGATGACATCAAAATAAAAGAGAGACTAATTGAGAAGGGGAGGGAATATGATGGAGAGTAGAGTTTCAAAGAGGAAAGTGGGGGGAAGGAGGGAATTACCATGGGATATTGTTTACAATCATGGAAATTGTCAATTAAAAAATATTAAAAAATTTTAAAACCCAACCAAACAAAAATAATGTAATATATATATATATATGAAAGTGTAAAAAAATTGTAAAGTAAAAACCTGGGCTGAAGAGATGGCTCAGCAGTTAAGGTGCTTGCCTGTAAAGTCTAACAACCTGAGTTCAACTCCCTAGTACCCATGTAAAGCCAGATGCACAAAGTGGCACATATACCTGGAGTCCATGTGCAGTGGCTGGAGGCCCTTGTTCACCCATTCTCATTCTCTCTCTCTCTCTCTCTGTCCTATCTCTCTCTGCTTGCAAATAAATAAATAAAAATATCTTTTTAAATAGGAATTCTCCCAATATTCCTTAGTAAACCCAAGTAAGCTCAGTTTGGAGGCTCTCAGGGTTAAGAGGATTTCTGCATGCAAGATCCTTTCTGATATTGATTTCCATTGATTCTAAGACTTGAGAAGTTAAGAATCTAAAAATTAATATTTAGGAAATTATTTTTGAATTCTCAAGTATGTGCCCATAGTGATAACAATCCATTAAATACTTTTTTCTCCCACCCCTATGTAAATTCACTAAGATGGAATGAAACATATCTTTTGCCACCATTCATTCATTCATGCATTTATTCATTTAGCACTAATTAACTACCTACTGTCTGTAGGCCCTGCCAAATTCCCCTTTGTGGATAAGGAGGGCCTCTATTATCAGGGTGAGAGGACCCATGATGTTAAGTCTCTCCTGCCTCATTATTACATCCTGGTGTTCATTTTGATGTGCATTTTTCTAAGAGCCATGCAAGTATTTCTAAGGGCAAGTTCCTTGGAGATTGTCTTGTTCTGTGTGTGAAAATCATAATCCTGGGCCTCTGGCAGAGTGGTTTGTGTTCTTGAAAATGACTCTGACATACAGTGTGACACCAGGCAGTATGAGGCAGCAGTAAACAAAGAAAGTCCTGCAAGTGGTGGGGACACAGCTCAAAATACAGCTATGTCACTGAAATCGCTTGTAAATGGAAGAGGCACAAAGGTAACTTCATAAGAACACAGAAAAGGGGCAGGGGCTCCTATTTGAGCAAAAAAATGTTGTAGGTGATAATTTTCTCCATTTTGAAATCTCTCTGGCATGGGAACCAGGAAGATGAGGAGAGATCACGTCGGGCAGAGCCTAAGCATAGCTCTGACTAGCTGGCAGCCTCGGCACCAAAATTCCAGTGGGCCTGGAATCAATGGCTCTGTCAAAGATATCAGACCTTACAGCAGTCAACACTGATCAGGAAGCAAGATTTGTTCTGACTTTGATGTGTTCCATATATATATATATACATATTTGCAAATAGTTCCCTTTAGAGCATAAAAACTCAAAAGACACGTACAAGAAGTTGGCCCGAGGGCCAGTAGAAGTGTTTACACGTGTTTAGGTTCACTTTCAACTCCTAAAGTGTTTCTGAGACTGCATGTGAGGGCCGTTCCTTCATGCACATGTGAGCTATGTTTTTTTTTAATTTTTTATTATTGTTTTATGAGAGAGAGAGAGAGAGATAAAATTGGTGCGCCAGGACCTCCAGCCACTGCAATTGAACTCCAGAAGTGTGCACCATCTCGTGTGCATGTGTGACCTTGTGCAGTTGTGTCACCTTGTGTGTCTGACTTACATGGGACCTGGAGAGTTGAACATGAGTCCTTAGGCTTTATAGGAAGTGCCTTAACCACTAAGCAATCTCTCTAGGCCATGAGCTATGTTTTGCTAAGGACACGTCAGAAGCCAACACTCCAGTTGATCAGATTTGGTCTGTCAATCTCTTCTTTTTCTTCTGCTCAGCCAGGTATTCAACTATATGTCCTGCTATTTTCTCTCTACCACAATTTACAACATTTACATGACATTTTTGTAAACTATGGAGTTTATAGATGATAAAAAGCTTCAAAATCCATGAAACTCAGCCTTTGCTCTAAACTAGCAACTGAGAGTCAAAGTATGCCTTACAGTGTAAGACTTACAGCAAATGTCAGTCAGGGTGACCCTGGGGTCCTCTGTTGTGATTGTTAGATAATTTGTAGTTTTAGAGAAACTAAGCATTTTCCAAACTATGGTGCAACAATGACCAAAGATGAGAAGTAGAGAGACCTACAGCTCCAGAGGCCCATAAGAGGGTAAGGAACGTTAGTGATACCTACAGCAGTGGCTTTCAGAGTGTGTTCTGGAAGCTTCCACAGGAACTTGCTTTTCAGAGTGTTTGCTTCACTTCTCAGATTCAAAAGCAATTAACTCTCTGGGAAAATCTAAGGTTCATATTAGCATTATATGTCTGGATCTGCAAGTAATGTTTCCAGCCATTCCTCTTTATTTTTCCCAACCTTGCCTCTTGGTTCATCTTTGGATTTGTTTGTTGCCCTGTTCTCATTCAGACTCTGTTCTATAGAGCAATTCTTGTCTGCAACCCTAGAATAAAGAGCTTCCTTTCTCCTGATATTTTTGGTAAAAAATCTTAGGATTAGCCAGGAGTGTTGGCACACACCTTTAATGCCAACATTAGGGAGGCAGAGGTGGGAGGATCACCATGAGTTCGAGGCCATCCTGAGACTTCCAGGTCGGCCTGAGCTAGGGTAAGACATACCTCGAAAAATCAAAAAAAAAAAAAAAAAATCTTAGGATTGAGTCTCTTTTGGCCTTAAATGGGTTATGTACTCGTTCTTAAACTGATCCCATTGACCTAATTTGGCTAGGTTTGGATCATGTTCCACTTCCATTTCTAGAGCTGAGGGCTGGAGCAAGCCCTGTGTGAACCAAGTGAAATGGAAGTATCTCTCTGTCTGTCTGTGTCTGTCTGTCTGTCTATCTATCTATCTATCATCTATCTAATCTATTATCTATCTATCTAATCTATCTATTACCTATCTATTTTCTCTCTCTTTCTCTCATACTGGTGGTTCCTTAAAAAGAAGTAGGCTGTGCTCTTAGAAAGTCTGGAGACATTAGACATGACAAATGGTTACTATCTTCATGACATTGTCTCAAGGGAAGGAAGAGAGAAGTGGGCAGCTCTCCAGTCTTCTTATACCTTCTACAACCACAGCATTGCTGGGTGATATTTTTTGTTTGTTTTTGTTTTGGGGGAAATAAAACCTGTTTTATATACTGAGATTCTGTTATAGAAGTAATTTGAAGAAAGTTATTCATAATTTGCTATTAAGCCAGAATCTTTAGAAACCATAAATTTAGTTCAACTTTTTCAGTTATAAACTGAGTTTCAAAGATATTATATAGTTTTTTTTTCAGTCACACAGCTAGTTGGTAGAAAAATTGTGATGCTTAATTTCAGAGATATTTCATCAACCAACTTATTTTGAAGATCTATTATGAAGGGTCCTCTTCAAGGCGTTGCATAGAAGCAGAGGTGAGCATCTCCCAGCACTGCAGTAGTGCAGGGAGCTGTAACAGCATACAGGAAAGAAACTCACAGGAAAAAGAAATAAATGTGTGGCCATCAGTATTTTCTGAAAATGTCTGCAGCAGTATTTCTGGTTCCAAATTATTGTCTAGAAAATTGCAATCTATCTCCCCTCCCCTTGAACCTGGTAGGCTTGTGAGAATCCAACAAATAGAAAGTAATGAATCTTTAGAAAAGGCAGTACTGGGTGTCGTGGCTCATGCCTTTAGTCCCAGCACTTGAGAGACTGAGGTAGGAAGATCATCATGAGTTCAAGGCCAGCCTGGCCTACAGAGTGAGTTCCAGGTCAGCCTGAGCCTCAAAAGAAAAAAGACAGTAGAGTTCCTACTTGCTCTTCCTTCTCCTTTCCCCTCTTTTCCTTCCCCCTCCCCTCTCCCTCTCTCTCTTCTTTCCCTCCTCCCCGCCACCCCCCAACCTCTGAAACTGAACTTTCCCCTGTAGGAGATACTAAAACCATAGAGAGAGGGGGAAAATGGAGCCCCCTGGTGGACGCTCAGCATCAACTGTCAGCCACTAAGTGAGCGAGTTTTCAAATTGGGTTAACCCCTGTCTTAGATACTTTAGTGTCAGGCCCTGGACATTGTAGATCAAACACAATCCATTCCCATTGTGTCCAGATTCTTGACCAAATGAATACTTGAGTGTCATAAATAGCTGTTCATGCCAGAAGAACTTCAACAGAGTAATGCTGTCTGGGTCTCCACGGGTGCTGTAATGAACCAGGGAACTGCTCAGAATGTTCTTCCTCCAACCCCCTCATAAAACAATCTAGTACCTTTGGCCTGGCTGATCATAAGACAGTTCCTTGGACTATGTGGTTCAGGAGGGTGACCCCAATAGGACTGAGCAGAGCCCTTCTGAGTTGAGAAATTAGTGGGGAGGGTTGGGTCCTATTTTCAAGGTTAATGGGCTGGCTGGTGGAGGGGTATAAAAGTGAAAGAGGTCAAGAGAGAACTTTTAGGCCCTAGTTCCTATGGCAGTCCTTTCAAACATGTAGGCTACCCCAATATTCTTGTTCACTGAGATTAATAATTTTATTTTCTTGTATGTTGTATTTCTCTCCCTTTCCTCCAAGAGCTGTACCTGCCTTAAAAGGATTTGAAGGACACAAACCAAGCCTTGGAAGATGGGGAGTGCTGGCATCTTGAATGGTGAAGGCTCTGGAAGGAGGGATGATGGCAGGAGGAGGATTTCAGAAAGAGGTATGACAGTAGGGAAGAGCTTTAGAAGGAGGGATGATGGTAGAGGAGGCTTTAGAAGGAGGGATGACAGTGGAAGAGCGCTCTGGAAAGAGGGATGATGGCTGGAGGAGGGCTTTACAATGAGGGATGATGATGGAAGAGGGCTCTAGAAGGAGGGATGACTATGGAGGAGGGCTTTAGAAGGAAGGATGATGATGGAGGAGGGCTCTAGAAGGAGGGATGGTGATGGAGGAGGGCTTTAGAAGGAAGGATGATGATGGAGGAGGGCTCTAGAAGGAGGGATGGTGATGGAGGAGGGCTTTACAATGAGGGATGATGATGGAAGAGGGCTCTAGAAGGAGGGATGGTGATGGAGGAGGGCTCTAGAAGGAGGGATGACAATGTAGGAGGGCTTTAGAAGGAAGGATGATGATGGAGGAGGGCTCTAGAAGGAGGGATGGTGATGGAGGAGGGCTCTAGAAGGAGGGATGGTGATGGAGGAGGGCTTTAGAAGGAAGGATGATGATGGAGGAGGGCTCTAGAAGGAGGGATGGTGATGGAGGAGGGCTCTAAAAGGAGGGATGGTGATGGAGGAGGGCTCTAGAAGGAGGGATGGTGATGGAGGAGGGCTTTAGAAGGAAGGATGATGATGGAGAAGGGCTCTAGAAGGAGGGATGACAATGTAGGAGGGCTTTAGAAGGAAGGATGGTGATGGAGGAGGGCTCTAAAAGGAGGGATGGTGATGGAGGAGGGCTCTAGAAAGAGGGATGATGATGGAGGAGGGCTCTAGAAGGAAGGATGATGATGGAGGAGGGCTCTAGAAAGAGGGATGATGATGGAGGAGGGCTCTAGAAAGAGGGATGATGATGGAGGAGGGCTCTAGAAGGAAGGATGATGATGGAGGAGGGCTCTAGAAGGAGGAATGACGATGGAGGAGGGCTCTAGAAGGAGGGATGGCAGTGGAGGAGGGCTCTAGAAGGACTTATGATGATGGATGAAGGCTTTAGAAGGAGGGATGATAGCTTTACTACCATGTCAGCAGTACCCCAGTCCTCAAACTGCATCAACCACACTCATGAAATAAATTAAATAGCATGAAAAGTGTGTGGTGTCTTTGTGGAGGTTAGGTGGCACTCACAGACCATGTTAGAGCCTGGTGCGTGTTAAATCTTCATTGGGGCCACAGGACAAGGAAACATGGATGTGGATAAGGATTGGCACATGAAAGGAAACTGGTGGAGAAAAGTGGTGGACCTGGATTGCAGAGGGCCTGAAATGACTGATTGTGATATGTGAGCAATGATGAGCTTAGAGATTAGTAGAAATGACCAGAGATATGAATCCACATACCTCCCATATATGCATCATTTAAAATACATTATTTGTGTATTAGAGAGAGAGGTAGATAGAGACAGAGAAAGAATGGGTATGCCAGGGCCTCTAGCCACTGCAAAAAACAAAAACAAACAAACAAAAATTCCAGACCCATTCACCACCTTGAGCATCTGGCTTTATGTGGGTACTGGGGAATCAAACCAAGTCCTTTGGCTTTACAGGCAAGCACTTTAACCACTAAGCCATTGCCCCACCCCTACAAGTCAATTTTGCTGATAGAAATTCTATTACAATATGTCATTAGCTTTCCTAATATACATTTTGTGTGTGTGTGTGCATGTGTGTGATTTGAGGTTGTTTCCAAAAGCATATGGACCCAGGTATCTCATGCTCTCTGTTCTCTACACCTGCCCAGTACATGCTCTTATGTTATTTCCCACAGATTTGACCTGATTGTATGTGTCAGTTTCTGTTTTATGACTGTGGAGAACTATCTCATAAGCAAACATTAGAGAGGAGATAGAGAGGCTGCTAAAGATTTTTGTGGTAGAGAATCTTAGTACCTATCCCCTTGCTTAACTACCCTTTGTGCTCTACCCTCATCCCTTGGGCATCCAGCACCCCATATCTTTAATTCTTCAGAGGACTTCCCTCACCCCACTGGAGCCATTCTATTCCCTTTCAGGGAGTCAGAAGTGCCTCTCAGGCACTAGTGCTCTCTGACTACCCCATCTGGGACCAGCGACCTGCCTGCTTCAGAATCCAAAGCCCAGCCCTCACCTCTGGCTGAGGCAAGTTTCCCAGCAGGACTAGCGAGGACTGTCTGAGATCTTACTCTTGCTTGACTCTCAAGGCAGTCTTATTTCTCTCCCTTCTCTGCTAGTCTCCCTTGGAAGCGTCTCCTTAAATCTATGCACACAAATCCTGCTTCTGGGAGAGTTTTCTAGAGTAGCTGAAGGGAGGAGTTTAACATGTATATCTTATAGCAAATAACTTCAGATCACCCCCCCTCCAACAGTACCCCAAGACATCTGGGCTCTGCTGCTCTGCTAAGGTGTATGCTAACACCACTTTGTTTCCTTGCCTGTGTGGCCAGGCTTTATTATTCAATTTCCTTCCTCGGTTTCAAATTCTCACCCCTTGATTTGGCAGAGAATTCTACCTCAGCAACCATCTAAATTTATTTAACAAGCTACCATGGTGAAACAGACTTAACTCTGGAATCAGCAGGACCGTTTCTCCTCAGAGGCAGCTTGGGCGCCATCTCCTCTCATGACAATGTAGCTTTCAGAGTCTTTCCCTTTAGTCTGAGTGACTCAGCAATCTATCACATACTATGTTCCCCTAGTAGAATTATCTTTTCATTCCTCACACTTTACATAACTATGTGTCTATATTCATCCATCCATCCCTCCTTACCTGTCCATGTAAATATGGTGGTATAAGCCTTTCTTACTTTCTGTGACAGTTTATTGCCCAAATATTTTGATTTATCCACACTTAAAGGGGGGCAGATACTAGAATTATTTAAAACTTGTGAAGTTCTGCTTTGAGATGGGAGAGGAACTTTGCCAGCAAGAAAGTGGCTTGAGCAGAAGGGATTGGTGTGGCGGTTCTTTAGTCCCCAACAGTGCAGCTCAGATAGGGATGGCTTCCCTTCCTCTCCAGGCCTGTTTGTTTTCACTGCCCCAGAAGTTCTGCTGGAAGCAATGTGATCTACACCTACTGCAGCATGTTTCTAAGACCTTCCATGGAAGCCTATGGCTGCCAGGGCAAACTAATGAGCATTTTCTTGCACAAAGCCTCCGACTGAGATTACCAAGTAATTTATTAGGCTCTTGCTGCAGTGAGCACACACAGTTCCTGCTCAGAATGGACTAATTAAAAACTTCTCTGCCATGTAAGGCTTCAATTGTGTTGGGGGAAAAAAAGGACAATACCTCAGTGGTAGTTTTTCATAGAAAGAAAATGATAATGACGTTTTTGAAAAACAGTAAAAATTATGGAAGCCTTCCTTTGCTTAAGTAGGCAAAATAGAATCTGTGGACTCAAGTGTGACGCAGAACCATGTTGCTTGGTGAAGAACGAGTCTCATTTTTCACCTCCAGCTTTGATGCAAGGCTCTCTCTGACTTGTAAAGAATTCAGTTCAGTGATGATTTCATTTGAGGGGCTGATGACACTCCTATAACCCCAGTGGCCTCAGACCTCCTGGGTTCAGAGGTCTTTACCCTTCAAGGGACAATTACCCAGCATCTGAACCACTAATAGTCTATCAGGGTGGCTTATTCAGATGTGTTAGTTATTTTTTGTTACTGGGACAAAAATACTTGACTAGAAGCAGCTTAGGGAAGAATAGAGTTCATTCTGGCTTCTAGCTCCTGAGGGTAGAGCCCATCATGGCAAGGTAGGCTGGCAGCAGGGCAGGAGCTTGAGGTGGCTGCCCACACTCAGCCCATAGCAAGGAAGCAGAGCAGAGTGATGAATGCAGAATGCTCAGCTAGCCTTTTTATTTAGTCTTTCTTTTCTCTCTCTCTCTCTCTCTCTCTCTCTCTCTCTTTTTCTTTCTTTTTTCTTTCAAAGAGAGAGGGCATGGTAAGGGGTGGGGCTGGAGAGATGGCTCAGCAGTTAAGGGTGCTTGCTTGCAAAGCCTGATGTGAAGGCCTGGGTTCAAGTCCCCAGTACTCATATAAGGACAGATGCAAAAAGTGGCACATATGTCTGAAGTTAATTTGCAGTGTCAGGAAGCCCTGGAATGCCCATACTTATTCTCTCTTTCTCTGTCTGCCTCTTTCCCTCTGTTTGTCTTAAATAAATAAAAATGTTTCAAAAAAGAGAGAGAATATGGGCATGCCAGAGCCTCCTGCTACTGCAAATGAACTCCAGGTGCATGTGCCACTTTGTGCATCTGGCTTTACGCGGGTACTGGGGAATCAAAGTCAGGCTGTCAGGCTTTGCAATCAAGAGCCTTCACCACTAAGCCATCTCTCCAGCCCTCCCCTAGCTTTATGTATAGTCCAGCAACCCAGCACATGGGATAGTGCCACTAAATTTAGGGTGGGTCTTCTCTGCTTAACTAACCTAATCTAGAAAATTCTTCACAGATGTGACCAGAGATTTGTTTCCAAACTAATTTTAAATCTTGTCAACTTGAGAGTCGGAGATCAACCATCACACTGGGGTACTCTGGGATCTCTCCGGAACACTTAGGCTTTTCACAGTTCACTTTGGTTGATGCTTATCACCATGGGCTGACATCTGGCCTTAAATTTTCTGTGTTCAAAAGACTGGCATAAAGACTTATGTGCAGTTTTGCTCCAAAGTGAATGTTGCAGTTATCTTTTCAATGCTGGAAGCTTGTGGAAGGAAAAGTTTTTATTTTGGCAGGTAGACTGAAGGAGAAGCTGCATGATGGCAGGGGAAAACATGGCCTGAGCAGAGACTGGACATCACCTTTTGGTCAATATCAGGTGGACAGCAGCAGCAGAACAGTGTGCCAAAATTGGCAAGGGGAAGCTGATTATAATAGCCATAAGCCCCCCGCCCCATAACACACCTCCTCCAGCAAGTCTCCAATTCCCAAATTGCCACCAACTGGAGACCTACCATTCAGAACACATGAGTTTATGAGGGACTCCTAATTCAAAGCACCACAGTGGATGATGTTAAAAAAAAAAGATTCACCAAGCTTCCAGCACACTCTCCCACTCAAATGTTCCCACAGAGTACTCTCTTGATATGGAGTTGAGGGCATCTCTTTATTTTTTATTTTATTTTAAATTTTTTGTTTGTTTTTATTTATTTGAGAGCAACAGACAGAGAGAGAAAGAAGGGGGGGGGGAGAGAGAGAGAATGGGCGCGCCAGGGCCTCCAGCCACTGCAAACGAACTCCAGACGCGTGCACCCCCTTGTGCATCTGGCTAACGTGGGTCCTGGGGAATTGAGCCTCAAACCGTGGTCCTTAGGCTCCACTGGCAAGTGCTTAACCACTAAGCCATCTCTCCAGCCCGAGGGCATCTCTTTACACCTGCAAAGAGTCATTTGCTTATACCATGCTAGGCACAGGACCCAGACAGAGCTGAGGAGACAGAGAAAAATGAGACACAGGCTTTGTCCTCAAGAAGTTCATTGCTTCATGAGGACACCAATGACAATAGTGGGATCAGAATGAAGGAAGGTTCCAATGGAAGACATAAAGAACGGAAGGGGAGGTGTCAGGAAAGGCTTCCAGAAGAGGCTGCCTATTGGTGGGCTTTGAGGTACAAATGAGAATTATTTGAATGATAAGAATTTATCACCCAGGCATGGTGGAACATATCTGTAGTACCAACACTTGGATACTTGGGAGGCAGGGATAGGAAGATGGTGAGTTCAAGGCCATCCTGGACCACATAGGGAATTAGTGAGATCCTGTCTCAAAAAAGAAAAAAAAAAAAGATGAATTTGGAAAAGATGCCAGGAAGTGGAAGCAAGAGCAAGAAGTACTATGCTACTCCATGATGCAAGCAAGGTTTCAGTGCACAGGAGAGAAAAAAACAGTCACATCCCTCCAGGAACCCTGGACTTCACTCCATTGGTGATAAAGCTTGAAGCGTTTGTTAGGAGGTGATAACAGATGATCAGATTCATGCTTTAGCAATATCACATAGACCCTGTTAACTTAGAGGTTAAACTGGGCGTAGTGTCAAAGCCTTTAATCCCAGCACTCAGGAGGTAGAGGTAGGAGGATCACCATGAGCTCAAGGCCACCCTGAGACTGCATAGTGAATTCCAGGTCAGCCTGGGCTAGAGTGAGACCCTACCTCAAAATGACAATGACAACAACAACAAAAACATAGACCCAAACAATCCTCGGAGGAATTGATGAGTGAGGCTTCATGATGGTTGCGCAAATGACAACTGTGAGGACTTCGGGATATTTATCCAGTAGGGTTCGTGATGTGGAGTAAGGGGAATGGGGCCTAATGGAACAGTGACATTATTCTATTTTTGGTAATTTAATATATTTATATAATGTGTTTTGATCATATTCATCTCCATTACCCTCTCTTATCCCACTCATAGTCCCACTAAACTCTCTTTTCTTCCCAACTAGTTCCTTTCCCCACATTATTATTATTATTGTTATTATTATTATTATTTTGATGACACACTGAGTTAAGTTAGGGCTGCTTGAATGAGCATGGGTGGGGGTTTCTTTATGGAGAGTAGGAAACTGCCTGTACCACTGGGTTCTATATGCCACTAAAGAACATGACTTCCCACTCCCCTCAAAACCATTAACTGCCAATAACTCCTCTAGGAGAGGTGTGGTTTCATGAGCCCCTCGCCACTCCATGAGTGAATGTTCTTTAGCTCAATCTTGTGCAGGAAGCCACAGTTGCTGTGAGTTCATGAATGTAATGACCCACCCTCTGGCTCTTACATTCTTTCTTCCCGCTCTTCTGCAATGTTCCCTCAGCCTTGGAGGAGTGATATAGAAACACTGTTATAAGGCTGAGCACATAAAAGCTTCTCTAACTAAGACTGAGGGCAGCACTAATCTATAGACTTAATAAATATTTCGAAGGAAGTTTGACAACAGGAATAGTAAAGTCACCGTTAGGGAGAGAATGTTGTCACCACTGAGAGTCCAGGGACAGGAGCCCATTCGTGGGTGGTGAAGGGAGGAAAGAGGTGAGAAAAGGGCGTGGAGGATGCCAAAGGATGCTGTCTGGGTTGGGAATGTCATGAACTGGATTTCTGGCCAGTCTTCCAGAGAGTGCAAGTTAGTAGTAGTTGGGCATACAGGTCTGAATTCAGCACTGATAAACAGATGGATTGCTAATGGAGACTTCAGGTGCTAATTACAATCCCCCAAACGCATGGTATGCTCCAGGGAGATGAACAGAGTGAGGTGACAGTGGTAAAAGGGTTAGTTTGACAATCCTGAAATGTGAGACCTTCATGTTTGTTTTTGCAAGTGATAAAATAGAAAGCTGATCTATCTACAAACTAGATGTTTGTCATAAGCAACATGCTCAGGCGTTTCTGCAAGCACGACAGTGAATGTTCATTGTGCTTGGCTTTGCCGTGAGAAGGGAGCAGCTCTCCTGCTTTCATTTGTAGGAGGACCGTTAGTACAAATGAGCTTTGCTGACCTGGCCCCGGGCAGGTTAGCAGAAACCAGCAGCACGTGCTCTAACCATAGCAACAAGGCTGGGGTAGCTCCATCCACAGAGTTATAGAGCTGTTAAGAAGAATGTTTGTTCCCATAAGCCCGTGCAACTGTGAGGAACAATATCATTTGATTCTGAATAGTACAAAAAATGACTTCGGTGCTCTGAAGAAAAGGGTGTTGGTGGCAGGAAAGTATGCATTTATTTCTTCATGTGAAAAAGAATAAGGCAGAGCCCATATGCACCTTTTGGTAAAGACAAACCCCACTCTCCTGCATCTTTTTGTACTTTGGCCTCAAATCTCCAAAGGTATCTGGTGCCCCACAGAAGCATTCATTTTGTATTTTAAGCTGTGTCCTAGAATTTATGCCAGTCCCTTATGAAATAGAATGTCACTTCCACTCATAGGGACTTGGTGGCATGGAAATAGGAGCAGCAAGCTGCCTCCAGCAGCTGTCAGGATCAAAGCATGAGGATGTCCCACTGATGACATTGCAGGAGCCTTCTAGATGCAGGGGCTCCTGATCTGACACCCCATCTCACGACATTCCGATTTAGTACGGCTTTGTTCGTAGAAGCTGTTGCTAATGGCCAATGTCATTCCTTTCCTTTTCATCGTATTGTTTATGTGTGTGATCCTATGTGTATGTGCACGCTGATGTGTGTGGAGATCAGAGAACAGCTTTTGGGTCTGCTTTAACCTGTCCACCTCATTCGAGGCAGGATTTCTCACTCGCTACAGTCTCATTCTGCTCTTCCCTGCTGTGCTCCCATGAGCTTCTGGGAAGTTCCCCTGTGTCCACTCCCCATCTTGTATCAGCATGCAGGGATTACAGGGGCCCTCCATAGCTGCTTGCTTTTTACGTGAGTCCTGGGGATTGAACACGGGTACTCCAGCTTGAGCAATGAATGTCTTATTTACTGAGTTGTCTCCCTACCCCATTGTAGTGTCATTTCTGTCCCAGCTCAGCTGAGCCATAGAAATGACACTGCTCAAAGAGAACTGTCTCAGCTCGCACTTCTTAAATTGGGGACGTGGCACTGTGAAGTCACAACTGCTTTGTGAAACTTGCCGCTGCTCCCTCAGGAGTACTAGCATGCTAATGTGAGGTCAGTCCCATCTTAACCTTTAGTCATCTGCTACCCGCTGACTGCCCACACGAGTCAGAAGCACAGTATACAAGCCACTCTGCCAAAATTCCTGTGGGTGGATAGCTAAGAATCCCCTGGTACTCTAGCCCATGAAGGATGTGGTGTAGACTCCACTTTTGATTATGCTCACCTTAGGACTCATTTGGTGTACCACCCCCCATAGGCCAGCAGTTCTTAGACAAGTGACTACTTGTCTGTTGTTGTTGTTGACCACCTCCATACATACACACAGTGCACCACGGTCACAATCCCCTTCCACCACCCTCCTTTGTCCCCTTTCCTACATTCCTTCCGCTGAACCCTTCCTTCCAACTAGTACCTCTTGTATTTGACAAAAAAATCTTACATTATCAATAAAGTGTAGAAGTTTGTTAAAGATTTCCATTTTTCCTTTGCCAGTTAAAACAGATTAAAAATCATCCTACTGTGAAGTCCTCACACCCATGTTCTGACCACTTTCTGAGTGGAAGAGGGAAGGATGCTGTCCGAGAATTGTTCTAACAGAAACTGAGCAGAAGTTACAGCTCTGGGTTAGCAATGTGTGGAGCTCTTTAACCGCTCTGTGCTGCTTCAGAACATCTGAGAGGCTAAGCTCACCTAACATCCCAATGTGTTTGGATTCCTCCAGCTTCATGCGTTAGCTCATTCTCTCATTATACAAGTGGTTTCAGTTCCTGTTGCAACTGATTCTACCCGTTCAGGTTATGTAGAGAAACTCCATGTTTATTTCTGGGTCTTTGTTTTTGAGGTCTATTTCTCCCCTCCCTCCCTCTCCTCCTCCCTCCACCTCTCCTTTCCTTTGTTATTTACCTTTTAGTGCTGAAGATCAGCCCTGTCACCTTGAACATGATAGGCATGAACTCTATTACTACCTCCTTAGCCCAAAAGGCCAGTTTCTTGACTCATTATGGGCATTTTTCCAGGCATGTCCTTGTCTTCATGTTATGGTGGGCTTTAAATTCCCACCTTCCTCTTAGCTCTGCTGGAGTGCATAGCAACCTGGCAACACTTTTCTTAGTGAGTTTTGTCCAGAGTTACCCATGCTACCTCCCACAAACCTATAATTTCCTATCTTAGTCAAGTAAAGGAGGACAACTACTTCCTTCCTTAAGAAACAGCTTGAATCCCAGTTGTAAAGTGGGTCACTCCTGTGGCTTCACTCTTTGAAGAAGGGAAGCATTAATCTAAAACTGGAACCTGCTATCTCCACCCCTCACACTTGTCCTACAGGGATGCATTCTTAGCTGTATCAGTCAGCTTCATGTGACTATAATGAAATGTCCAAGACAAGTAAGTCTGATTTCTTACAAAGTGAGAAAGTTTACTTGGGATCACGGTTCTATGGGACCCAGCCCCCAAATCAGACAGCATCTTAGTTTTGGGCTCTCATGAGAACAGCATATCATAGTAGAGTGTGTGGTACAGAAAACTGTTTCCAGGGCTGGAGGGATTGCTTAGTGGTTAAGGCATTTGCCTACAAAGCCAAAAGACCAAGGATCAATTCCCCGGGACCCACATTAGCCAGATGCACAAGGTGGCACATGTGTCTGGAGTTCATTTGCAGTGGCTGCAGGCCCTGGTATGCCCATTCTCTCTCTCTCTCCCTACCTCCCTCTTTCTCTCTGTTAAATAAATAAATAAAAGAAAACTGCTTCTGTCTTGCGCTTGGAAGCAGAAATGGAGAAAGACAGACCAGGGCTTCCTAATCCCCCTCAAGAGCCTAGCCCCAGTGACCTAAGAACATCTCTTTAGGCCACACTTTCTAAAGGTTCCACCACCTCACAGTAGTTCTACCCTGAGGACCAACTGCTCACATATACACCTTTGGGGGACACGACCTATGGCATAGCACCAGCCCTTTCTTTCCTTCCCATCCTTTCTCTTCCAGACCACAAAGACTGGCTGGCACAGTGCACCAGATAACCTCTAAAATGGATCCAGTCAAAAGCCTTTGTCTAGCCAGGCGTGGTGGCACACACCTTTAATCCCAGCACTCGGGAGGCAGAGGCAGGAGGATCACCATGAGTTCAAGGCCCCCCCAAGACTACATAGTGAATTCCAGGTCAGCCTGAGCTAGAGTGAAACCCTACCTCGAAAAACCAAAAAAATAAGTTTTTGTCTAAATCAAAGGTCTGAGAACATATGAAAGTCCTAATTTCACCTGTGACAGCATATGGTTTTTCTCAAATTACAGAGTGGATTCAATTGGACCTAAGTGGCCCTCTGCAAGTGTGGAATTGTGTGTCAGGATTTAAAACCGTGGCAGTGCTGGGAAGCAGGTGTCACTGTTGTTAGAGCCATGCATGCGACATTTTGTAATGGCTGACATAATTTCTCCCAGGGAAGAGCTGACCTATCCCAAATCTATCAATACCCACTGACAAATGTTGCTGCAAGGAGCCCAGGGCAGAGTCATCAGAACAGATTCTCGCCCTGCTCCTGCTCCTCCGAGCCTGGCATTTCTCAGCCGTCCCACAGGACCCAGTGCCGTGACGAGGACTGGCTCAGGCACTGTCATCAGATTGTCTCTGATGACACTTGACTACCAGGCCTTGCCGCTTGGGTGGGCCTGGCCCACACCAGCAGTGCAGGTATTATCAAGGCTTACCAGTCAGATAACGCCATTCCCATGGCTCAGTGCTTAGCTCCTGAAGGGGCACATGGTTATCTCTCAGGGCAAGTGTGATTAGTCCCTGGCTTTTTCATTAAAACTTGTAGAAAAGAAACTCTATGTTCAGATCCAATTGAACCTTAGAAGATATGAGCCTTGTAGTAGACAATCTTAGATCACTGGGATGAACTTCCAAATCAGGCACAGTTATGGAGGAAGGGATATTTAGTGAAGCTTACAGATCAAGGGGAAGTTCCATAATGGCAGAAGAAGCTGGCCTGCTTCCACAGGTCAAAGCAGAGAGAGAAAAGCCATAAACCATCAACACCAGTACTCACAAGCACACTTTTGGAACTCTAAGCACTTTGCATATCTTTAGAATGGAATTCCAAATCCACCACCACACCTTAGGACTAGACCCTAGGATCCGCCCACTGATGCCAGCCAGGTGGCTACAGGTCTAAATTACAAACTTTAATAAAATCCTGCATATGTTGAGGGCCATTGATGCAAACTACCACAAGTCTGGAGCTGTGATTGGCTGACATATAAAGCCTAAGAGAAATATCAGCCCAGAAGTAGAGATGAAAGAAGTGATATGTACATTATTCAAGCCCCTGGATAAAGCTAAACCAGGGCTGCACAGAAGCCCTGAGCATGTTCGTGTCATGGAAAGAAGAGATTTTCTTTGTCAGGTGAGCCAGGTTCAGTCTCTTTTTTTTTTTTTTTTTTTTTTTTTTTGGTTTTTCGAGGTAGGGTTTCACTCTAGCCCAGGCTGACCTGGAATTCACTATGGAGTCTCAGGGTGGCCTCGAACTCACGGCAATCCTCTTACCTCTGCCTCCCAAGTGCTGGGATTAAAGGTGTGTGCCACCAATCCCGGTAGTCTCTTTCAATTGAAACAGAAATCCTGATACACCCGGTTCGTGTCTCTGTCTGCTTTGCACTGTGGTTACTTGTATCTCATCCTTGGCTCTGAGGCCCTTGCAGTCACTTTTAAATCCCAGCACTAGATGTTAATGTAGCCTGAACTAGCTCCCCAAAATAGTTATTGCATGAGTACAATGAAATAAAATAGTGTATGTGCAAGAGGTCTGTTGACTTTAATTGTCTTATAAATATATTTATCAAAGTGCTCATGACTCGTTTTTAATTTTTAAAAAATATTATTTAGGGGCTGGAGAGATGGCTTAGTGGTTAAGGTACTTGCCTGCAGAGCTCAAGGACTCAGGTTCAATTCCCCAGGACCCATGTAAGCCAGATGCACAAGATGGAAGATGCATTGGGAGTTTGTTTGCAGTGCCTGGAGGTCCTGGCACGCCCATTCTTTCTCTCTATCTGCCTCTTCTCCCTCTCTCAAATAAATAAATAAATGAAATGAAATTTTTTTAAGTTATTTATTTATTTATTTATTTTTTGAGAGAGAGAGAGTGAGTATGGGTGTGGCAGAATCTCCCTCTTGCCACTGCAAATGAACTCCAGATGCATGTGACAGTTTTTGTGGCTGGCTTTATATAGATACTGGGGAATTGAACCTAGGCCACCAGGCTTTGCAAGGAAGAACTTTTAACTACTAAACTATCTCTCCAGCCCCAAGTGACTATTTCTCTTTAAAACCTGGGGTAAAGATCAGTGTGCAGGCAGTGGTAGGGTTTATGTATTTGTCCCCCTTCTAACATTGTGCTGAAGAGATGTGTTGTTACTCTGGTCCTAATAGGCTTCCTCTTGAGACCAAGTTTCTGCAATGAAACCTATTTTGCCTTCATTTCTGTGTTGTCAGTGTATGTGGCAGGTGCCTGTTAGCATGAAAAGTCCTTCCTTCTCCTCAGCTCTCTCGAAAGCTGCTTTTCGCGGCTATGAGTTTACAAGGCTGGCTGAATTGCCAGGAAACTATCAGTGTTCCAAGAAGCCTCGCCCAAACTTGCAGCATATCCTTAACTTTCATTCAGAGAACAATCATAGAGCACCTACTGTGTACTGGGAATTCTCTCTAGGAACTCATGCTCTGGTGGGGCTCACAGACAAGTAAACAGGCAGTTACCACATACCTGCTAAGCACAAGCATGGGAGAAATGAGGGGCGTTACGGGAGTAAACATGGAGTTCCCAGACTGGAGGGAGTCAGGGAGACCCTGGGGAGAAGCTGCACTGATGCTGCCCACTGGAGGGTGAGTAGGAGTTGGCCAGGCGATGAGCAAGGAGAGCCTCCAGGCACAAGGAACCATTGGGAGTGTGAGGTCCGGGAGTAGGTGTGTCTGGGGAACTGGGTGTGGTACAGCCTGGCCGCAGCCTACTTGGAGAGGTGCTGTCACTTTGAGGGCCTTGCTTCTGTGTCCTCTGGGTCACCATCTCCTTTCCATGGCTTGAGCAGGCTGGGTCTGTGTTTGTCCACTTGGTGGTTTCCTTGGCTTCACATGACATCAGGATGCCAGATCATGGTGTGCATGGCTCAGCTGACACGAGGCCTTGCTGGAGGTCCTCTCCTCCCCTTCAGCATCCAGTGCTGAACTTCTGTGAAGGTATAACAAGCCTTGAGCACTGTGAAGTCTGGTTCACCAAACAGATCATCAGATTCCCTGAGGCTGTAACCAGATCAATGGTTATTTGTGTTTTATGGGGATAAAAAGAACCCTAGCCAGGTGTGGTGGCACACGCCTTTAATCCCAACCCTTGGGAGGCAGAGGTAGGTGGATTGCCGTGACTTCAAGGTCACCCTGAGATTACATAGTGAATTCCAGGTCAACCTGGGATAGAGTGAGACCCTACCTCAAAAAAACAACAACAAAAAATAGAACCCTAGAATCAGGCTGGAGAGATGGCTTAGCAGTTAAGGCGCTTGCCTGCAAAGCCAAAAGACCTCGGTTTGATTCCCCAGTACCCATGTAAGCCAGATGCACAAGGTGGCACATGCATCTGGAGTTCATTTGCAATGGCTGGAAGTCCTGGTGCGCCCATTCTCTCTCTCTCTCTTACTCTGCCTCTTTCCCACTCTCAAATAAATAAATAAAAATAAAATATTTAATAAAAAGAACCTTAGACTTTAGGGAAAGTAAGGTCTGGATTTGGAAAGGCTAGAAGTGATATGGTCAGGCTGGAAGGTAGGGTAAGTTTACTTTTGACTCATTAGTGATGGATCTATTTGGAAATCTGAAAGTAAATTAGGTGGAAAGGGGTTTGGTAATCCATTAAGTTATATCATTTATATGCTTTTAGTGATGGGCAGTGAAACCTAGCCCTATGGTAAGATGCAATGATCACTCTATCCTCCTTTTATGACACACCATTTCCCCATCAACCTACTGTTCTGTTTAGGCAGAAACAGAGGTCCTCCAGTGTACCTTCCTTATTGCTGAGGACTGTGGTAGTGCCCTCTAGCACCAGGAGCTTGCTATAAGAATGCCCTTCTTTTTAAAAAAATAAAATAAAATAAAACAAATATTTATTTGAGAGAGAAAGACACACACAGAGAGAATGAGTTCACTAGGGCCTCTAACCACTGCAAACGAACTCCAGATGCATGTGTCACCTTGTGCATCTGGCTTTATGTGGATTCGAGGGAATCCAGTCTGAGTCCTTAGGCTTTGTAGACAAGTGCCTTAAGTGCTGAGTCATCTCTCCAGCCCAAGAATGTCTTTCTTAAAACTTTATGTTTTATCTTTTACTTTTGTGCAAATTTGTACTATCCCACAAGACATTTGTGTTTACTTAATAAAAATTGTTTTAATTGATTTACCAGTGAGTATTCAGAGAACACACTTTAACCATGAGACTGTGATTCTGGGCTGCTGCCTTGTCACAATCTCCACTTTGAGGAGTATAGGTTTAGATCATACGAATCCGGGTTACTAGACATGCAATCATTTTCCAAGTCTCAGTATTTTTATCTAAGACATGAGGACAATGGAAGCTCCATGTCAAAGTCAGTGTGGTGATTAAGCAAAGTGAAATATACGAAGTGGCCGGGCCATCACAGGCACTCAAGAAATGCCAGCAGTTATCCTGTTATTAGGAGAACCTCTGTCAGCTTTGCCATTCCAGAATTCTGTGATTCTGACTCAGCTGGCAAGAGAAGGTGACCCCATGGGACATTTGCTACTAGAGGGGTTTTGAGGACAAGCAGTATATGTCACTATGGATGACACACCAATGACATTAGCAATAGAGAACAAGCTGACTGCAGTGGGGACGTGTGGTTGCAAGGGATATCACAGTCTATGTTCCCATGTCTAGTTCTTCCTGAAATGTGAGAATTGGCAGTCATGTGATGTTTACAGTGTCCCTTCTGCTGCCTGGACCCTCTTGTCATGTCGCAGCTGCTGTGAGTCACTGATGGAGGTGCAACTCCACAGCAGTTTTGTGTGTCAAGGTGTCTGACAGTCACCCCCCCCCCTTCTCTGGGCTCACCTTTCAGGCCTGCACTGAGAAGATTCAGGCCATGGTCACTGTGTGGACTGAGATCTTAGAATATATAATAGCAAGCATGCTTGCTTCAAGTTCCACAATGATAAGTGGGATGCCCAGATCACAATTAAGTAGAAAATGTTACATATGATTCCAAGTATTAGTTAAAAATTAATCTTAATTTTATTTTTGAAATTATTTAATTTATTTATTAGAGAGAGAAAATGGGCATGGCAGGGCTTCAAACCACTGCAAACACATTCCAGATGCGTGTGCCCCCTTGTGCATCTGGCTTACATGGGTACTGGGAAATCCAGCCTGGGTCCTTAGGCTTTGCAGGCAAGTGAGTTAACTGCTATGCCATCCCTCCAGCTCTAAGCTTCCTTTTAAATATACAACCACTTAATGGAAAGAAATCCTTTTAATCATAAGACAGGAGTATGGTGGAACTAACCCAGCAGGTGTGTGTTTACATAACGATATCTGAACTCAAGAGTCTAAGCCCGAAGATTAGAATGGGACTCAGGTATGAATAACTCCTTAAAAATGTCTCCCGAGATTTTGATGTCTGTTCAGAGTTGACTCTCTGGGCAGATTTTTGTGCATCTGCTTGAAAGTATTTCCCTTCTGGGTCAGAATCCCGTAAATGGTAGTTCCTCCCTGTTTGCCCAGCATTATGTCTGCCAGCATCTAGTGCCACATGTCCATGCTCCTTCTTCAGCCAGAGCGCTTGTTGTGCCCTGACAAGGAACCCAACAATGCCGAACTTGGCGGCAATCACTGTCATGTGTCCTCAGTTCAAAACTCAATGAATACAAATTCCTTCAGTGTTTTACTGCCTCAGTGCCATTCCTTCATCTTTTCTTTTCCAACATGTATCTAAATCTCTTTTTCTTGCATGTGCATGCATGTGTGTACATTCATGTTTGATTATGTGTGGGCACATGTATATGTGCTATGGAGTACATGCATGTGTGTGCACACACATGTGGAGGCCAAATGTCAGTAGTCTTCCTCAATCACTCCCTACCTTAAAAAAGTATTATTTACTTATTTGAGAGAGAGAGAGAGGCAGAAATAAAGAGAGACAGAGGGAGAGAATGGACATGCCAGGGCCTCTACCCACTGTGAAAGAACTCCAGACCATGTGCCACCTTGTGCTTACATGAGTACTGGGGAATAGAACCTGGGTCCTTAGGCTTCACAGCAAGTACCTTAACTGCTGAGCCATCTCTCCAACCCTCCACTTATTTTTTGGAGAAAAGGTCTTTCATTGAGCCCAGAGCTCACTGACTGGGCTAGGCCATCTACTCAGAAAGCCCAGGGATATGCCTATCTTCACCCCCTCAGTACTGGGGATTACAGATGCAGCACCACACTTGCATTTTAAATGAGGGCTACAGATCCAAACTCATGTCCTCATGCTTGGACTAAAATCACCCACTGAGCCACCTGACCAGCTCCATGGATCTCTTTTTCACACATGCATTTTATCCTATGTTCACTTTTATTTCTCTGGTTTCCCATTCCCTTGAATTACTTCCCAAATGCAACATGTTTGTTTATTTTTGGATACAAAGGCATCTCTCCTCATTGGATCCCAAAGCAATTTCTAGAAAGGAGAAAGGGACTTAGGCTAATGTTCCATGTAGAAAAAAATCCAAAAAACAAAAAGAAAGGAAGAAAGAAAGAAAGAACAAAAGAAAGAAAGAGCAAAAGAAAGAAAGACCCAAAGACCAAAAAACAAAACAAACAAACAACAAAAAAAACCTAGAGTGTTCACAAATACCCTGAGGTGAAGCAGTTATCCCACTTTAGGCTGGTACAGCTCTCATTTCTTCCCACTTTCGCTTTAAATGAAAAAGCCACCATCCAGAAATATCTGAGTCAGCAGCTTTATTTCTGCTGTGACCACTCTGCCTTCAAATAGCAACTCCTGAACATTTGATGAGTGAATGAATAAGGACATGACTGAAAGGCAGTATAACCCTGTGTGTGCATAGTTCAGCCTGTACCAGGGAGAGGGCCAAGCCAATGTCAACCAGAAGAAGCAGCAGAGGGAGCTGTGCCCTGGGTCCTGGAGGGAGACCCTGGAGGAAGAAGTGGAGGAGGAGGCCGGAGGAGGAGCAGGAGCCCAGCACAGTTCTGGCAGCTCTCTTCTTCTTCTTTCCGCCTTCCCTCCTTCCTCCTCAAGGGCACTGTGTATGGCTGATCCATTCCAGAAGAACTCTGACTTCTAAATGCCATCTACAATGTGCGTGT
Source organism: Dipus sagitta (assembly GCA_036346955.1). Classification (NCBI taxonomy): domain Eukaryota; kingdom Metazoa; phylum Chordata; class Mammalia; order Rodentia; family Dipodidae; genus Dipus; species Dipus sagitta. The sequence continues at coordinate 101,756,221 of CM070770.1, read as the reverse complement.
CAAGATGTGCTGCATAGACTAACCCTTGTCCCATGTCCCTGGTAGTGGTGTGGAAGCGTGTTAGCTTAGAGAGAAGAGGAGAGCAGAGGAGCAAGGTCTCACAGCACAAGGCTCAGTGGTCATCCAACACATGCCCCTGGCAGGGCAGAGCAAGAGCAGTTAGTTAGATAAATGAGTGATGACTGCATTTATGGCTCTGACTAACTGAAACTATCATGTGAACTTGATCCCTTGTGTGCAGGTCAGAACACTCGCTCTCTTTGGGAGGATTACTTGGGGAGATGAATGACAAAGAAGCAGTTACTTGGGGACCCAGGGTTATAAGAAGAGGACTCAGCTGTCCACGATGGCTGGTGCATTAAATTCTGTGAGGCAGAGAGTTATCATAATTTCGGGCTATGTCTGCCTTACTGGCCTCATCGACATCGAGTCAAGATACTCCCCTCTCTGGAAATGGTGAGGAGCTACTGCCCATTTCCTTCTTGCTAGAATTCCATCCATAATGCCTCATCAGACCCTCCATTTCTGTTAACACCTGCTCCTTCAGACAGAATGCAATTCCGTGACTCAGACATTTGAGTTTGCTACCTATGATGTCTGGGGTTGTGACCAGGTACTTTCCACTGGAGTGTGGCTGTTCACAGATATTCCTGGTCAGTTTTACCTGGAGGCCTTACTTGTTTCTAAATCAGACTTTTGAGGACATTTGCAGTGAACATGCTCTGCAATCCACACTTGGCTGTCACCACTTCTGCACCACTCCAGAGCCTCTCAGCCCTGTTGACCCAGAGCCTTAGCCTATTTGTTTTACTTTAGTTGCTCTTTGGTGACCGATTTTTCATGAACTAAAACTGAGCCCAAGTGGGTACAACTCAGCAGTGCCTCATTTATTCTGAGGCATGTGACACTGGGAACCCATGTGGAGATCTTAAATGGCCCCAAAGGTCCACATGTTTAAGACCTGGTCCCCAGTGTGACACTGTTGGGAGGTTGTGGAACTTTTAGAAGCTGTGCTTTGGGGCTGGGAAGATTTCTCTGTGGATAAAGCACTTGCTGTGTATTCCCAATGCCCACATAGATTCCCAGCACCCACATTAATGCCAGGTGGGTGTGGAGGCCTGCCTTCAATCCTAGTCCTCAGGAGGCAGCAACTGGGGATCCCTGGGATAAACTAGCCTCAGCAAAATTGGTGAGCTGTGTTCAAGTGAGAGATCATGCCTTGGTTAATAAAGGTGGAGAGTGATTGAGGAAGATACCAATGTCAAGCTCTGGCCTCCCCATGCATGTGCACGTGTCATGCACACACACACACACACACACACACACACACACATACACCCCTACACACAAGTGTGCCCCACACACATGAACACACACATACACATACATACATGTCACACACGCACATATACATCAAAGGAGAAATCTTTTAAGCATTTTATTGAAGACTTCCATAAGTATAGATATACCATGGTCATAATCCCCTCCCCCCAATCCAATCCCACCTCCACTGAAGCCCTTCTTTGTTCCAATTAGACTCAAAAAGGGGTCTTTATGTCATTAGGGGCATGCCTGTGAAGTGCTTTGGGGAACCCCAGCCTCTGTCAGTCTCTTCTTTGTTTGCTGACCATGAACTGAATGGATTTGCTCCACAATAGGCTTTCTACAGGCCAAACAGCAACAGTGCCAACCAATCATGGACCCAAGCCTCTAAAACTGTGAACCAATAAAGCTTTTCTTTTTATGTTGATTATCCATGGGTTTGTTATATGTCAGGAAACTGACTGACACAAGTAGGAACTGCAGAGAATTAATGTCCTGTGGAAGAACCATGGCTAGAAGAGATTGGAGGATGGATGAGTTCTTTTCATTTTCTTCCCTTGCTATGATGCCTTTCAGAACTAGTCGAACAACCGATTTCAAGCCAGTCAGCAATGCTCCCGAGGATTTGCTCTCCCTCCTTCAATCTTTTCATCACCCTCACTTCCCTGGAAGGAGCCTCATAATTAAGCACTTGTACATTAGCTTTTTCCTCCAGCTTCATCTCCTGAGAAACTCAGGTCAAGATACCTACTATTGAAAATCCTTACTAGGGAGCTGGGCATGGTGGTGTGCTCCTTTAATCCCAGCACTCAGGAGGTTGAGGTAGGAGAATCACTGTGAGTTCAAGGCCAGCCTGGGTTGACAGAGTGAGTTCCAGGTCAGTCTGGGCTAGAGTGAGACCCTACCTAGAAACAAACAAACAAACAGTCCCACTAGGGCTGGTGAGAGAGCTCAATGATTAAAGACACTTGCTTACAAACCCTGATACCCTGGGTCCAGTTTCCCAGGACCCACATAAAACCAGATGCACAAAGTGGCTCATGCATCTGGAGCTTGTTTGCTGTGACAACAGGCCCTGCCTGGCATGCTCATTTTCTCTCTCTTGCTCTCCTTGCAAATAAATAAAAACACTAAAAAGTTCCTTATTAGGTTTTATGTGTAGAAGTGTACCTTGGTTCCCTGTTGCTATGTAACACATCCCTCAAGCTTAATGGCTTAAACAACAGCACTGTGACCAGACAAGCACAGGACTGCCATTATCTGAAGGCTTGACTGGGGCAGAAGCTTGAGCCACGTTCAAGTGAGGCTGAATCACGCTTGGTTGCCCAGCAGAAGTAGATGATAAGACCCTATTGCTTAAGATACCCCATACCATGGTAGCCAGACATAGAGAAATCAAACTGGAACTTGGCTGGAAGCTTCCTCCATGCTGGCTAACACTCATAGTGCTGGGGGAGACGTGTTATCAGAACTCCTGCACAGCTGTGGACACTGGGTGTATCACTACTGACCAGTCAGGCAGGATGTGACCACTGGTGCAATTGTGTTAAGTCTACTATGGAGGTAAGCAACTGCTTTCCAACTGAATTTGGAGCCCTCTCCACAGGAGGGAGTTCACATCTCACACTGTAAACCTGGTCAAAAATCCCATGGCTAGTGGGGAAGTTACTGTTGTTGTTTGGCTAAATGGGCACGATGTGCTCATCAAAGTAAATAGTTGCTAGGGAATGGAGAGGCATTTTCTTCAATGGTGCAGACACTGCTGGGTTCCCATGCTCCTGTAAACAAACCTGTGCCCATGCTCATGTAAGCAACCCAGGTGAAACTTATTGGGTCAACAACAACAACAACAAAAGACCTGAAAATAAAAAGAAGACAGGTAGGGAAGAGGAAGAAAATCAAGAGCAGCAAAAGCAGGACAAGAAAAGGTAATGGGCATGAACCTGATTAAAATACATTATGTACATATAAAAACCTGTAATAATTAAACCCTCATTAAGTAAAACTGAGCCCCGTTTATGATTGTCAATCTGAGAGGCAAATAAGCTATTGGCTGGTTAAGACGGAGACGTCAGGCGTCCATGGATGATACAGCTGGGAGACAGCAAAGGCTTGAGTGAGGTGCGCTGTGCTTGTCCTGGCAATCAAAGGCGAGGCCCCAACATAGACAAGGACCACCCTATGTGGCAAGGACCTGCCTCATCCACATAGTGACCATGTTTTGCCAGCCCCTAAGTTCAGACTGTGACTTTTAGGTTTCTGATGTTGGTAGATGATATGACAATGGTAAAAATCAGCACGTGGCTTTTAAAGTGTTGCTGTGATTTACCCAGTACTCCCATGCAAGAACTTCAGAACACCTACAGAAAGCTGGAAGGAAGCCAGATTGGCAAGTCTTGTCTCCACCTTTCCCATAGTGGTTTAGTTTCTTTAGTAAATGAGAGGTGGTGCTATGTCTGTTTTCAATGGGGAAAGAGGTATCTGCTTCCACACACTCACCATCAGAAAGCTACTGAACCACGTCCATCAAATGCATGCTTGGAACAAATGCCCATCATTTCTAAATGCCTAGCGCATTTGATGCTATGATTACTACCAGACACCAGACACCATTACCCCAGTGCCTCTAACATGGCAGGATGCTTTGCAGACAGCAATTCTCATATTCATTGTAACTCAGAAAGAGAGTCACTGTGATTCAGAGATGTCACTGCAATTCAGAGAGATCAAGCCGCTTGCCCAAGGTCCATAGCCAATATTCAAACTATGTGGATAGATGTATTAACTCCTGAGACAAAGCACTAGCTAGGCCTCCAAATAGGCAGATCTCTGGAAGTTGAGATAATCTGGCATTATCGTGAAAAACAAACACCATGGCAAGGCCAGGCGGTCCTCTCTGAGGGTGGCTCTGGGGAAAGATGAAGGGGCTGCTGCACTGTTTCCTTCTGCACACGACTGGGCTTCCCTAGACACCATGTACTTTCTACCAGTAGCTTCTAACTGGATATCGATTGAGTAAGTGCAGGAGGTTCACGCATGTTTAAACAGGGGTTGCCATGCCAGTTGTCATATGCCGTCCCCACTTGAAATGTGGGAATAATTCCTTATTTTGAAAACAAATAACTGGTCCCTATTAATATCTCTACACTGGCTTTCATGAAAAACTCCTGAAATTGCAAGCTGGGCTTCCCCAAGTCACTGTTCAAGGATTAAACCCGACACTCTGTACCCCAGAAGGGAGTAGAAGTCACAGCCTGATTGCTATCACCCACCCAGGAGAAGTCTCTTGACTCCTCAGGAATATGTCTTCAAGCAAAACTCGTCAGTGGCTAAGGTTGATGAAGTCAGTGCCGCCTTGACTGGGGTCAGGGGAAGGAGGTGGCCGAGAGGTGTAGGTGCTCCCAGCAGCCTATTATCAAGTGTGCAGAAGGGGCCTTTCCGCTGAGCCTCTCTAGTTCGGGTGACTGGAGGGTCTTATTCACTGTGCGCACTGATGGCTTTCTTTAGAGACAATGAGGTCCTCAGGGACATGGAGGCTGGAAAAACTGATGGAGTTTTCCAGGTTCCATGGAGTGCAGTTTGACTCCCTCCCTCTCAGTGTCATCTCAGCAGCCTTAACACTTGCTTTGTGTTCCCTTTTTATTTTATTTTTTTTCTGGAAGCCCTGACAACAGGGCATTTTGACTTCATTATTAAGAATGTGGACACAGGCATAAATGTGTTACAGAGAAAAGTGAAGACAGACAAGAAGCTGGGAAAGAATACCCATGGCTACAAAAAGAAGCCAACAGAATGTGCTAACTTAGAAAGCGTCCGGTCAGCACTTCCCATCCCTGAAATACATCAAGCTGTCAAGAAGGCAAGCAGCCTCCCATCGGTAAAGCCTCCAGGGCTCCTCTCCATCATGGGCTCATTCCCCGTGTACCCCTTTTCTTTTCCTCCAGCCCAGCAAGATTTAAAGAGCCACTCTCTATATTTATTGCTGAGGTGGAGTTCATCACTTCCCATAAAGGGCCCCGTTTCAGCACCCTTCCCTGAACACCATGCAATAGGAGACTGCTACACAATTGTCTTCTGGCTGAATTAAAAGGCTCAAACCATCTGTCTATGAAAAATGGCCACTCCCTCCTCAGTTGTAAGGTAAAACTCCGTGTTGTCTCTGGAATAAGACATCCATAGTTGTGCTGGCTGTATTGGCCCAAGACAGGCTAGCACCTCATGGGCACAGCTCAAAGGGGAGGGGTGTGTGTGTGCATGCATGCAGGGGTGTGTGTGTGTTGGGGGGGGTCACTGTAGTGTAGAGGTGTGGATTTAGGGTTATTTAATTAGCATGCAGGAGCAAATCACACTAGAATGAGTATGGGACAGCATCATGCTGTGGGTCATCCACCCATTCAAAGCAGAACCCCAGCCTGGGATAGAATTACATGTAACCAGCATGGCCATTGGTGTGTGGGAAGAAGTCAACCCAGTAAAGGTGGAGGTGTGGGGCTGTGGGGATGGCTCAGTGGTGAAGCACTCACATCCAACCCTGAGTATCCGAGTCCAGCACTGCCCAGGACCCATATAAAAAGCTAAAAGAGTTGGCAAGCCTCTGCCATCCCAGCACTTTGACGCTGATGTGAGAGGAAGAAACAGGAGAACTTTCCAGAAGTTCTCCATGAGCACAGCAAGAGCAGCAGCAAAGCAAGGTAAAGGGAAACCCACCTCAAGTAAGGCAGACCAGTGGGTATGGACCCCAACACTGTCTTCTGACTTCCACGTGGGCTCAGATGCACACATAAATACATATACATAGGCAAGTACACATGTGCATGCAAAAAATAAGGAAGGAATAAAGAAAAAGAAAAGAAAGAGAAAGAAGCAAATGACTTGGAGGCAGGAGTTTGGTTTTCATCAGCTACCCATCTGTCACATGTCTGGCTCTCAGAGGCCATGCTTGATACTTGTCCACACTCAATCCTTCCCTGCAGACACTGCTTATAAATGAAATGTTTGAGTTCCTTGAGACTAGACTGTTTGTCCAAGATTATAGAGCTAAATAAGGGGTAGGATTGGATCTCACAACCTGAGACCCAACCTCAGGGCTCTGCCAACAGGCTACACTGTGTTTTTGCTATCTGCAGCCAATCTTTCACTAGTTGCATATGCACACTGCGAATCCCCAAATATCATCACCACCACCATCATCCCCTTTGCCAAAATAAAAAAAAAAAAAAGGAAATGGAAGAGGAAGAGGCAAAAATGGTTAGACAGCATACCTGAGGTGGCATAGGTAGTAACTGTTGAAACTGGGAGTCAAATCCCAGCATCTTGCCTCTTCTCCACCAACACTGGACTTACAAAACTTGTACAAACTGATTTTAAAAGCAGAAAGAGAGAAAGCTGTTCTAGAATGAGCTATCAAAGTGTGTGTGGATGCAGACATGCATGTAGAGAGGAGACCTGCCGGCAGGTAGAGCTATGAATGTGAGGGTCCTACCCCTGGGTCCTTGGGAAGTGCCTGTTTCATGAGTATTGCTTCTACATAAAATACTGAGAATAATTATGGTAATTTAATAATGCAAAACTAAAGTTGGAAATGTTCCTTTTTACAAAAGAAAAAAATCATGAACTATGAGCTGGAGAGATGGTTTAGCAGTTGAGGCACTTGCCTCCAAAGCCCCAGGACTCATGTTCGACTCTCCAGCTTTCACATAAGCCAGTTGCACAGCGATGGAAGCACGTAATGTCACACATGTGCACAAGGGGGTACACGTATCTGGAATTCAGTTGCAGTGGCCAGAGGCCCTGGCACCCTCACTTGCATGTGCACACACACTCTCTCTCACTAAAAAAAAAAAAAAAAGGCCAGTCTGTTGGGCTTGCCTCAAGCAAACAGACAAAAACCACGAACTACAACACTATCAAAATCTTTTCCCCACCACTATCAGAATTTGCATTAGGAAAGTGAACACAACTGATTGTTATGTGAAACTTAAGTTTGTGAAAGTTTATGAAGTGATGATGTAATTGAATTAGGTAAAGCTGCTGAAATTCTTATTTCTGTGGAATTCTCCCGACATTTTGTTTTCTGTGATTCTGCAGAAATAGTATGAATAAAATTGAACTTTTCCTCCAATTGGAGACATTGATACATTTGCTCATCTAGTTGTTCTCAAATGCTGGCTTATGCTGGCCATAATGGCCTGCACTTGTAACCCCATGCTGGGGGTTAGGGACAGGGAATCTCTGGGGCTCACTGGTTAGTTAGTGTAACTGCATCGGGGAGCCCCAGGTTTAGTAAGAGACTCTGTCTCAGATAGTAAGGTGAAGAGTAACTGAGGACTACCCCGACATTTACCTCTCACCTCCACTTGTACAAGTGTATGCACCCTCACACACATACTAACATGTATATATACATGTGCACACACCACATGCATATGCACACACAAAAACCCTGAACAAGAATCTATATCTTCTTTTTATAAATAAGTTTTTAATTTTATTTATTAGAGTCAGAGAGAAAGAGGGGGAGACAGAGAGAGAGTGAGAATGGGCACCCCAGGGCTTCCAGCCACTGCAAATGAACTTCAGACACATGTGCCACCGTGTGTATCTGGCTAATGTGGGACCTGGAGAATCGAACCTGGGTCCTCAGGCTTCACAGGCATGCACCTTAACCAGTAAGCAATCTCTCCAGCCCAAGAGTCCACATCTTTGATTGAATTCTGAATGAATCTGCAACACTCCAGCATATGCACTGCCACCAAGGTTAGTGACTAGTAGCTTAGAGAGGGACAATCTTGGATTGTATTTAGTTTGATTTTACCCCATCATTTCTTTTTCTCTGATGCAAAGAACTGAGTCTGAGTGCCATGAAATGTTTCATGCGTATTGCAGTCCTCTGGACCTTTCTCTCCAAAACCTCCCAGATGAACAGATCCGGGACAATGCATCATGATGACGCTGAGCTGGACTAAGATTGATGGGGCGATCATCTGCCCACATGTGCCAGAACGACTGGCAAGGGGGTGGCAGGCACACTCCCATCCTTGCTTCATCTTCATGTCTCACTTGGAGCGTGTGGACAGGTCCTTGTGGCTCTTCCCTCCACTTCACAGGGAACTCAAGAGGTTGATTCATTAGAAGGACCTGGCAAGGTCCCACAGATGGCTTCACTAAGAGGATGTCCACAGCCCAACCTTTCCTGAATAGTTGCATGTTTTTGCTTTTTTTTATTATTTTATTTATTTATTTTTACCAAAGCAGCACAGCGCTGCATGGCTCAAGATGATCCTGGTCTGAAAACTCACATTGGGTCCACACCCATATTGCAGAAAAGAAACCAGTCTGGGGCTTGCCTCCTTTCGCTGCAGCTGGGCTCACTCCTCCCTGGCCTAGTGCTTTCATCCAATGAGGGGAGGGTACAGCAGAGTGAGGACACTGTGGAATTGCACACAAGGATTCCCTGTGGGACTTTCTAAGTCAGAAGGAAGCCTTCGTATTGAGAGGTACAGTGGAAGAAACATGGCTGTAAGGGCCGGGGAGAAGCTAAGAATCACTCCTGGCCTTTGACTTGGTGACGGCAGCATGTGGAAGGTTTGAGGACAAGTAGGTGAGGCCCATTTTGGATATGTCATTAGGATCTAGGTGGAGAGTTTAGCATGCAGTTTAACACAGGAGTCTGAAGCTCTGGGGAGGGTTGAGCTGCAGATACAATTTTGGGAGCCATAGTGTGCTCATAGCCTGGAGATTAGAGCAGGCAGTTTCAAACAGCAGAACACACAGTTATGCTAAGTATCCCAGATTCTTGGGTTTGATATTGAGCACCATAAGAAAAGCACTACAACTGAAAATACAACTGCTTGGTAAATTCATTTATTAGTTTGTATTATGTGTCTTTCACTCTTCCATGTGACAATCACATTCTCTTCTGGAGAAGGAAAATGTAGGCCAGGCTTTGGGCAAGCTTATCTCTAGTGCTCTGACTAGTTCCTATGTGCACTGATACTCTCATGGCTATTGTTGTTTTAATTCAAATATAAACTCTTGGGAAAGAAGTCATTGTTTCCTATTGCAGAACCTTATATAATCCTAAACAAGCCTCCAGTGCATTTGCTTTCTCTGACTTTGTCTTTACCCTTAAATTTAAGTTGATTAGGGGAAAAAATGTATAACCTATGAAACTGAAGAGGACAGATCACATCAATAGAGCCCACATGATAAACGACTCATGGTAACAGAGTGGGCCCATGGGATGATTAGGGTGTCAGGGAGGCGTGTGCTCCAGTGTAACCTAGATTGGAAGCCAAGCCTGCAATCTAGCTAGCTAGGTTTGTGGGATGGACACCACCCATACACGAAGTGCAGGTCACCTTTATTCTGAGATTGGTTCAGCTGTTTTGGATGAGATGTTAAGGGTTATGTGTTTGTGTAATCTGAGCATAGCTCAGCCCCAAAGCAGGTATTGTATTTGCTGTGCCTGACCTTGCTAACATATGTGTTTCATAAGTGTGCATATAAGATAAAAATGCAAACAGGAATATAAGTGATGGATTAACCAGAAACTTGTCTGCAGAGACCTAAAGAGATTTTATTAGTCACTAGAACCAGGCTGCTTCTCAAGAATCCTATTCAATTGTCCTACAACTGGACAGAATAAAGGTTGAGCTGAGACTGTGGAGCAGCCACAAGGATGAGAAGAAAAAAATAGCAAGCAAGAAAAAAAAGAAAGAAACAAACAAACAAAAAAAAAAAAAACAGAGGAAAGGCTTATTGAATTTCCACACACAGGGTACTCAACTAGTAAGATTTAAAAAAATTAAATTTATTTCCATGTGTCTGTGTGAGCGTGTATATGGGCACACCAGAGTCTCTGGCCACCACAAATGATCTCCAGATCCTTGTTTGAGTCTGGCTTTATGTGGGTGTTGGGGAATTGAACCCAGGTAAACAGTCCTTGCAAGCAAGCTCCTTTAGCCACTGAGCCATATTTCCAGTACATAAGAAGATTCTTATTCCTTGCCACATATATTCCTACAGGATTACAGTAGGGGAGTGCTGGTCCTGGGAAGTGCTGACTTAGCAGGCAGTTCTCATCTTCTTCCCTTTACTAGTGCTTGTTTCACTGGTTGACACATCTTGGGACTTCAACTCCATCTGGTTCCCCAGCTCTCAGCCTATGCCCGGCAAACTGCATGCTAATGGCAACCGGCCTTCTTATGTGGACTCTTCTACAAAGGGAGCAACTCTCCCTCATGGTGATAAAAATATTTCAGTTTATTTAGCAGTTTTGTCTTTCCTTATAATTAATGAAATTGCACTGTAGTTTATTTACCAGTCTCTAATGAGATGGCTAATTAGAACAAATTGCTACTCCTATGTCTAGTGATTTGGGGGAAGAAAATATAAATTTCTCCTTAAAGCATATGAACAGGTCTGTGATCTGCAATAACACTGTGCTCAAAGAATGCCCACATGAGCTGGGGCCAACCTTTCTATCACATTTTTTTTGTTGTTTCAAACAATCTCATGTAGAGTTTCTCATATGATATGCTATTCCCCTACTTGAGTGAGTGTGCGTGTGCATGTGTGTGTGTGTGTGTGTGCATGTGTGTGTGTGTGTGTGTGTGTAAGAGAGAAAGAGAAATAGAGACACACAGTGAGAGAATGGGCACTGCATGGCCTCTTGCCACTGCAAACAAATTCTAGATACATGTGCCATTTCATGAATCTGGCTTTATGTGGGAACTGGGGAATCAAATCTAGGCTGTCAGGCTTTGTAAGCAAGTGCTCGTAATGGCCAAGCCCTTTCCCCAACCCTTTATTCCAGTTTCAGTGCCAAGAATTTCACTAACTTGTTTGTAATTCCGTTGTCCTCAAAGTGAATGAGGGGCCTTGCGAAGTCACAGGGTTTAAATTTAGCCTCCCTCTGAATGCTTGTGAAAGTTACACCCCAGGCTTCCCCTGGAGATCCTGCCTCGGTAGATCCAGGCAGGATCCAGAGTTTGCAGTTTTAGCATCATGGAGTCTGATGCACATTGACAACTGACCACATTTTGAGTGCTTTAGATGTTTGTGCTAGATCATTTGTGACCTCAGGACTCTAGTGAGGATGATTTGACTTTCCTGAGAATCCTGGGTCTCTCCTGACCAGTGAACTTTGATGCCCTTAGCGGAAGACACGTGGGAGGGGACTCTGTGTGGACTAATGTTGCAGAGAAAAGCTCCCTGGGGGAAGCTGAAATGTGGCCTGTCCTTCCTGCCACATCAAGCCCTGCACCCATGGGCATGAGAGAGCCCAGGGCAGAAAGGAGAGAAAGAAGTGGTGGTGGCCCTGGAAAGAGCTGGAAGACTTCCTTGGGAATGCAAGCCTGAGGGGCGGGCTCGGCCAGGCAGGGATTCCATTGAGTTGGCCTGACAAGTTGGCTCCATTGCCATGTTCTTTTCACAGAAGCACATTGCAGGTTTAAAGGGATGCTTAATTTGGTAAAGAGCAGAGACTCCCTCAACCTGTCTCACATGATCACACTGTAGCATGTTGGATGATAAATGTGCATGTGATGATAGGGCTTCTTCCGTTTGCCTTACAGGTCACCAACAGTGCTATTTCTGACATACAGCTCTAGTGCCAGGAGCGTCTATTAACTGAAACGCAGTCTGATCCAGAGAATCATAGAATGAGAGAACTAGGGCTAATGTACAGCCCAGCTGATTGCCTCCTTATTTTGAAAATGCAGAAAGTGAGTTAGAAGAAGGATATATGATTCACCAAAGTCAAACAGCCTCTTAGAGCAAAAGTCAGGACTAAAAGTAGGTCTCTGGATATCTGCACGGTACTCACTGCCTGCTCTCAAACCACAACAGTGAGATCGGCTAAGATCCCGGAGCGCCTTCTGAATCAGCAGAGACTGATAGATGTGCTGCCTTGATAACGGTTCTAGTGCATTTTATCACATAGGTCCAGACAGCTGCTTCCTGTTTTGGTTTTGTCCACTTAACTCTACATAATTCCTTACTGCTGTATGCAACCAATGTGTGTGAGTGTGTGTGTATGTGGTGCGTGTGTGTGTGTGTATTTTGATCTTCTCAAGGCAGTATTTCTCTGAAATTAAGTACAATTGCCATCTAGTGGCTGAAAGATAGCAGTAATATTTTCTGTAAAAACTTTGTATGTAGGCCAGATAGAATTGGAGAATTTTTAGGACCCAGTAGAGAAGCTTCTTGATCATGATGATATCCAATACCTTCTGTAGCAAGTGAGAAAAATGAGGTTCCAGAGGGTGAAATGACTTGCTAAAGATCTCATAGTAGAAAAGCAGAGCCCACAAGAACCCTTGTCCATACAGAATACACATAGACATGCCCTTTGGTGCCCTCTTGTAACAGGGCATGTGGTTCTGGAACATGAGAGTTGTTAGGAGTAGAGTGTTCAGCACAGTAACAGGCAGATGTTCAATAGTGTCCAGGGTACATGTGATCCATGAATGGGTCCTCCACTGTGGTAATAGATCAGATGTCTGCTGTCGGTAAGTCCATAGACTAGTACTGTGGCTTCCAGCTGGTGGGGACTGCTTTCTGCCTCACCCTCAGCAATTCACATCTGCCCCATTTCCCGCTGAACAACTCTTGCCCATGCTACTTTTTATGATCCGGGTAAAATTCTTAACAAGTCACAAATCTGGGTGCCCCTACCAGAAGTAGGGTGAACATACAGGCCTTATGCCCTTCTATTTATAGTGTGTACTGTCCCAAAGTGGGTGACAGAAAGTACCTGGCCCATGGCACGATGGCTCTTTGGAGATGGGAATGAACGGAGGCTTGGAGGATACACATGGTGAGGGTGTCAGGGTGACACTGTGGGCAGGGTTTTCTTTGTATTCCAAATAGCCTGAGTTTTCTTTTTTCCATTTCTTCACTCCCCCCCCCCAAAACCCCCTGGAAGAAACAGGGACAAGAAGAATGGCAGATGGAGGCAGATTCTTTTTCCTGGGGTCTATGTAGATGAGCTTGCCAAGGGGCTAGGTTCTGAAGCCTCTGAAATTTGTACCAATGTTGTGTCAGTGTAGGTTTTTCAGAATATGAGATCTTTTTCAATCCTCAAAGGAGTCCATTACCCAAACATGCCAGGAACAACCAGTGTGAAGAACAAATCCATTTTCACACTCTGGAATGAACCGAGTTTTCATCTGTTTGGAAGAGAAGCTTCAGCCACGACTGTCATTTTCTCTCACCAACCTTTTCATTCACCACTGATGTAATTTTTAAAGAATGCGGTCACTTTGAGAACACATTTATTTAAAATTTTTTTTGTTTATTTTTATTATTTATTTGAGAATGACAGGCAGAGAGAGAAAGAGGCAGAAAGAAAGAATGGGCGTGCCAGGGCCTTCAGCCACTGCAAACGAACTCCAGATGCATGTGCTACCTTGTGCATCTGGCTTATGTGGGTCCTGGGGAATCGATCCTTGAACAGGGGTCCTTAGGCTTCACAGGCAAGCTCTTAACTGCTAAGCCATCTCTTCAGCCTGAGAACAAATTTATAAGTAAAATCCCAACTTCTCTGATAATGTGCCTACATTTCTGATCTAACTTTTTCAAAATTCAAATTAATTTTTATTGTGAGCTACTATTCCGATAATGTAGCAGAGACATCATATTTGTGATTTTCTGTTCTTTATTCCCAGAGGACTGTGTTTCTGAGGTACTTACCTAGGATGAAGACACCTGTTTCGGATCAAGGAAATGGATGAAATTAGAGTCAAGTGAGTCATTGACCCTGAGACCACACATGTCACCACTTAGCTATCTTCCTGCTGATTCTGGCCTGGGCAGACCTTCCAGTGTGCCCAGGGTAGCCATGGCATGCAGCAGATCAGAAACAGGGAAGTCAGGCCAACCACAGAGTTCAAACATCAGTCAGGGCTCAGTGCCTACAATGGAACCTGGGGTTTCTGCAGAAGGCCTGAGGCCCTAGGAAGGTGGACATAAAGGATGGACAAGGCAACCAAGGCCATTGGGACAACTTGTATCATGGGCAAGAAATGCCTCAGAGGGACACTCCCACTTAAGAGAGAGTCTCAAAACAGAGACTTGAGTTAAATTACCCTCACTTGATACCTCCCAGTGAGCTGTTAGTCAAGGAGGTTCCTGAGTTCCCCAAAACAATGTAAGCTATTGACAATGTTCTTGGTGCCAACCATAACTAGATGGAAGACCCTATTGCTGAAGATGCTGCCTGCTTTGCTTTGGTTGCAGGACACTGAGAAATCAAGCTGGAACTGAGCATGAAAAGCCTCCTTTCTGTTGGCTTTCATAGTGCATAGGTGCACTATGTGCAGGTTGCTGAGAAAGAAAAGTCAACAGTCAGCAGTGGACCTTGTGAGCTACATAACTGACCACTCAGGAAAGATGTGCTCACTCGTGCAATAATGTCATGACTACTATGGGGGGGGGTAACAAATTGCTCCCCTGATTGGACTTGAGTCCCCTCCACAGGAAGGAATTTATGTCAAAAGCTTATGGCATGGAAAGTCATAGGCCATGGCAGGGGAAGCTACTACTGTTCTTTGACTAAATGGAAATGTTGTGCCCATCAAGTTGACATTTAAATATTTATGTTTATGTCTATAAACTAGTGCTGTTCTCAAAGGTATTTGGTCAGAAAAGTGGTTTCTTTTTCACAGATGGCAATAACTATTGGAGAGACTCAAAACTCATGAAAGTGCTCAGGATAAGTAACTGTGGAGTGCTCAGTGCTAAATACGACAGCTATGCTATGCCCTTCAAGTCTCAGGGAACATTGTGGAAGAGAGAGCAGAGAGAATTTAAGAATCAGAGAAGATCTTTGGAATGATGTCATCCAAACATGAAATGGCCATTGCATTCATAACCTCACAGCCGCTGTTGTTACCCGCATAATATTGGTCATATCAACATGTTGTCAAGTATGATGGAGGAAGGGAAAAAAGACATTAAAGTAGAAGAGAGACTAGTTAGGAAAAGAAGTAGCTCAGTGGAAAAGGGTATGCGGAAACAAAAGAAGGCAGTGGGAGGGGATTGTAAGCAAAATACATTATGTACATACATGAAATTGTCAATAAAAAGTTAAAAATTACTCCCCCTTTTTAAGAACTTGACAATTTTTATGCATGCATATAATGTATTTTGATCATAATCCCCTCCATTTACCTACTCTTTACCCCTTCTGCTGAAACCCTTCTTTTTTGCAACTAGCCCCTCTTCTATTTTGATGTCCCCTCTTTTAAAGACCATCCAAGGTTTCCCTTCTGCCTATGGGATAAATTTCTAAGTCTGTAATCACAGCCCGACTAATTTCTGTTATCTTTAATACCATTACCTAGCCTTTTAAAAAGTATTTTATTTTTATTTATGTATTTGGCAGAAAAAGAGGGAGAGAGAGAGGGAGAATTGGTGTGCCAGGGCCTCCAGCCACTGCAAATGAACTCCAGACGTATGTGCCCCCTTGTGCATCTGGCTAACGTGGGTCCTGGGGAATCAAACATGGGTTCTTTGGCTTTGCAGGCAAATGTCTTAACTGCTAAGCCATCTCTCCAGCCCCATTACCTAACCTTTTAATCTTCCATCTCAGTGGGATGTGCTCTAAGTTGTGACTCTAAGGTGCATCAGAACCACCTAGAGGGCTCCCAAACCAGATGGCTGGGTCATACCCACAGAGTTCCCAATTCAGTACATCTGAGAGGGAGGAGTGAACATATATATTTCTTCTGTGTTCTCAGGTGAGGTGATGACTTGCATGTCATACTCTGGTAACCCCTTTTCTAAGTATTTGCTAGTATATTCTGAGTGCCACCAACACCTGTATCACCTGCATTTTTCAGAAATGCAGGTTCTTAGGCCCATCCCAGACCTGTTGAATATGAATTTTTATTTATAAAGTACCTCAGGAGGCTAGAGAGATTGCTCAGTGGCTAAAGATACTTGATTGCAAATCCTGACAGTCTGGGTTTGATCCCCCAGTACCCACTTAAAACCAGATGCACAAAGTGGTGCATGCATATGGAGTGTGCAGTGGCAAAAAGCCCAGGTGTACCCATTATTTCTCATTCTCTCTCTCTCTCTTTCTTTTTCTTTCCGATTGCATGTAAATAATAAATAAATTTTAAAAATAAGAAATGAAAGATTCTCAGAAGCTAGGCATAGTGGTGCACACCTGAAATCCCACTAATCAGGAAGCAGAGTAACAGAATAAAGTTTGAGGCCAGTCTGAGCCATATAGTCAGACACTATTTCAAAGAAAAATCCTTAGGTCATTTATATGACATTAAATCTTGAAAAGGACTATTATTCTCAACTCTGACCATACTATACAATTACCCAGTTGGAGGATCTTAAAATTACATGTAGACTCTGGCTCCATCCCCAAAGATTGTGAGATAATTGAGCTTGTGGAATCTATCTGTTGTTTTAGAAGCAGTCCTGGTAATCTTGATATTCCACAAGGTGAAGCCTTCGACTCCAATCAGACAGAACAACCACCACTCTCTCAATGGAATGGAACAGCTCTCCTTTGTTATTCTATGAAATTTCCACCTAGTCTCCAAAAGCCCAGGTTACCAGACTTGCTCCAACAAGATAAGCTCCAGAATTTTCTGTTTCTCTTTGGAGTGTATAGATCTGATTGAAATTGCAATGATGTACTTTCACCTCACTGGGAAAATCTAGGCTCTGAACTATCTTTGGGACAGGGATTCTGGCTTGCCTTTTTAAAAAGCTGTGGAGCCTGTTAGTTAGTTAGTTCTCTATTTCTTTATAAGTAACTGGTAAATGGATGAGTCTATGAGTGAATGGATGAATGAATGAATTAGTCAAGCCCCAAGAGCCAAGGTATATTCTCCAGATGTCCCTAGTACTCTAGCCAACCCTATCAAAATATCACCCAGACCCCATCAACTCTTGACTGTTAAAGAAGTCAAAGCAAATAAGCACACAAGAACAAACATCCCAGAGAGCAGCATGTCATAGTGGACATCCTGGTAATCACAGAAGGACAAGTTAGTAAGACATTGAGACCTGTCAGGATAGGCATTTTCATTGGTGATGTTCCCAGCTGACTTTTCAGACCCTAGGACAGGGCCTGGTCTATAGGAAGAGCTAGACTGCATGGATGCTGAATGAATGGAAGATTATAAGTCAGTTTTCTTTTCTGCTCCTTTCTCATTTATCACTCAGTCCAGTGAATTTCCTCTCTGTTTTGAATGTTGTGCCTCACCCTTGGCCAGGATGCTCAGAAGCTCTGCTTCATGATTTTGTAGCTTTGGAAATTTGCTGCCCTGACCATGGCATTTGCAGTCCAGTAACATCCCGAGTGTTTCTCAAAGATCTGATTCTGTTAGACTGAGTGAATATAATGCAGTTTAAAGATTTTAGCTTTTTTCATTAATCACTCTCACAAACACAAGCATACCCACATACTCACATACGGTCCAAGGGAAGACCCCCCCCCCCGAGTTATACAAGTGTCATCCGTGTTTGATAAACTAGGTCTCAACACTGTTCCGCCCTTAAGCATTCAGAAACACATCTGCCAACTGGGCTGAACCCGTGCTGAGCATGGTGGCCTATCAATGACTGCTTGTCTTGCTGAACTTCTGACAGGGAATGACAGAATGTGGGAGCTGGAGGGGATCTGAGAGATCATCTGGGTTAACACCATACATGTGATGGATGAAGAGGCTGAGATCCAGAGATGTGTCACTTGCCCAAAGTAACCCAGCTCATTGGTTGCTGAATAAGAGCATCAGCAGATGCCTTCTCTTTGGGTCACCTGAACTTTCTGTTTACTGTCAGCAGCTCTAGAATCTGGTCCTGAATTATTTAATGCAGGAATGGTAAGTCACCCTCTGTTCCTTAGGACAAAAGGGACTTTGAAATGGTCTTATGGCCTTTGTAAGTGAGCCCCTTCTGGAAAAAGTGAGGTTAGAATACACTGGCCTCAACTTGAGAGAACAGATGGTGATTATTTACTCAGCTATTTAACCAAAAATATTAGCCTCCACTCAAGTTGTTCTAAAAACTAAATTCTTTTTTTCAGACTTAGAATTTCACAAATAAACAACACCTGAACACTTGTCTTGACCAAGCTGAATTACCAACTAATTTTTATACACTTTATAGAATATCCTTTCCTGACTAATCCAGTATCTTTACCCTGAGGAGCACTATGCAGTTACCTCCTACATGTTTCTCCAAACCCATTTACAGTTCTTCTGTTTTTAACTGTTCTTTTGGCCACTTGCCTTGCTTCAAATATTATCTTATTCTTCTTTTTTTTAAAAAAATATGTTTTATTGACAACTTCTATACTTACAGAAGACAACAAACCATGGTATTTGCCCCCCACCCGCCACTTTCCCCTTGATAATTCTGCTCTCCATCATATCCCCTCCCTTTTTCCATTAGTCTCTCTTTTAATTTGATGTCATCATCTTTTTCTCCTATTATGAGGGTCTTGTGTAGGTATTTCTAGGTACTGTGAGGTCTTGGATAGAGAGGCCAATTTCTGTCCAGACAGTTGCATGTAAGGAATGGTACCCTTCCTTTGGCTATTACATTCTTTCCACCACCTCTTCCACAATGGACCCTCAGCCTTGGAGGGTATGAGATGTTTCAGTGCTGGACATTCCTCCCTTCTTCTCGGCACTATGTTGCCTTTTGGGTCATCCCAGTGGTCATCGCCATCTGAAAAGAGAAGCTTCTCTAACCAGAAATGAGAGTAACATTAATATATGAGTATGAAAATCAAGTGTAGTGCTTTCAGGGAAATTTGGTGAGAGTAATATATGCATTTATCCAAACAAGAGCAGGCTTTATACCCCTAAGGCTCATGACCTCCCCTGCCATAGGCTTTTGATTAGGTTTTCAGTACCAGGCATGTATTACTTCCTATCTTATTTTTCTTAATTACCTTAAGGTTTATTAGGGATGTTAGTAGTTAAATATTTTATTATGTATTAGGAAAATATACTCAGCATATCAGGCTCATGATCTGAACAGTTTTGTTGATTGGTAATAATTTTTTATTGAGACAGGGTTTCGCTATGTAGCTCAAACTTGACCTTATGTTGTATCTGCCTCAGCTTTCTGAGATTAAACATGTATATCGCCATACTTGGTCAGTTATTTTTTACAAGGTAATTTCATTGAAGGTTGTCATTCATTATTGCTGCAAAGCACACTACTCCCAAGCACAACAGCTCAAGATAACAATTCGTTGTTGAGCTCTTCATATGAGTTGCTAATTTTGACCATATTCAGTTGGATGCATCTTTTGGTTTATGCTGGGCCCCTTCGTGTATCTTTGGTAGGTTGCAGGTCAGCTACCTTATTCTGCCTCTGGTCGCACTCCCTACTTCTCTCCAAAGTCCTACAACCTTCTTCAGACTTGCCAGGCTTTTCCTGTGACCGAGCCCAAGAGACATTGCAGAAGCATTTGCAAGGAAGGCCTCTCGAGGCTGCTCAGAGCAGGCCCCATTACTTCTAGTGCAGTCTTAAGAAAGCCACAAGGCCAGTTCATCTCTCAGTGCAGGAGAAGCTACAAGTCATGCTGCCAAGAAGTGTGGTGTGGAAAGGGGAGGAAAACATGAGCACCTGTCAAGGGCCTACTGTGTAAGTCCACAGAACAATACAGGTAGTAGAGGCAGGAAAACAAGGGACTCGGCATGAAGGTCTTGTCCCAATGGCTGAACAGAGACCAGAGCACCCGCTCTGACATGTATGACATAGTATGTATAGGCAATTTCCTTTCTTTCTTTTTTTTTTTTTTTGCATTTTTCTCTTTTGGCTTTTGAGGCAGGGTCTCAAGCTATCCCAAGCTGACCTGAAACTCACTCTATATCCCAGGCTAGCCTCAAACTTGTGGCAATTCTCCTACCTCAGCCTCCCAAGTGCTGGGATTAAAGACATGAGCCACCACACCTGGGCCACAGGCAGTTTCTTATGTTTTGATCTTTGCTACTTGGATTGCTAGTTTTATAGCCACTAATGTGTCCCTTCACATCTCATGATTGGAGTTGGGAGATAGCGTTGGGGTAGAGGAAGATGCCAATGGTTGCCTTATGACACGCTGTCTCCCTCCATAGCTCAGGTAGCTGGTGTCACTGAGGCAGACCCAGGATCACCCTGACCAGTGCTCTATCTTGCCCACCCTCTAATTTGAAGCATGTGTTTGGCATTTTGGTCCAGCTGCTTGATTAGCCATTATGACACAGCTACTTTGAAACCTTTTGCTGAGGTTTAAAAGACAATAATTCATATTTCAATTTAAGAAAAATTAATAATGCAAGAATTAACATTTTCACTGTATTCTTGAGCCCTGCCATGGAGGTGCCACAGGGGAAGAGGGAGTACCAAGTCACATCAAGAGGTTGACAATGAGCCAGGAGACTAACTTTGGCTTCAGGCTGAAGTGCTAAAATTAAATTCAAATACATTAGGATATAGTTCCTATTAACTCGAGTTTCCACAAGCAACTGCTTACATAACTGGAAAAGTACAAATTGACCCACTCTTCCTGAGGGAGATGGCATCACCAAGTTGAAAGAAAAAAAAGAAGGAAGAAAAGAGGGAGGGAAGGAAAAGGAGATGGGGAGGAAAGGGAAAGGAAGAGGAAGGAAAGGAAATTTCCCTATAGTGAAGACCCTGGCTTGTCAAGTCCTTTGCAGTGCATGAGGGAAAATCATCTGGTACAGCGAGTGAACACAGTGCCAAGAGCGTCCAGCCGTAGTCCTCTCAGAGCAGAAATTACAGTCAGTCAACTGCTGAGACTCTACTACTTGGTGTATTGTTTGTGTATTGCCTTAATCAAGTACTGCAAAGAGGATGGCTTAGGACAACAAAAACAGATATCTCACAGTTTTGGAGCCTGAAAGCAGAAAATGAAGATGCTGGAGGGCTGTGTTCCCTCTAAACCTACAGGGGAAGGATCCTTGCCAACTTCTTCCAGCTTCTGCCAGCATCACTCTGATGGTCCCTCTCCATGTGTCATCTCACAGTCTTCCCTGTGTGCATGTCTGTCTCCTCCAAAGCTGTCCTTTTAAAAATATTTTGTTTTTATTTATTTATTTGAGAGAAAGAAGAAGAAAGAGAGAAAGAGAGAGAGAAAGAATGGGTACTCCAGGGCTTCCAGCCACTACAGATGAACTCCAGATGCATGTGCCACCATGTGCACCTGGTTTACATGGGTCCTGGAGAATTTAACTGAGGTCCTTTGGCTTTGCTGGCAAACTCCTTAACCACTAAGCCATTTCTCCAGTCCCAAAGATGTCCTTTTAATAAGGATGACAACCAGATTAGGGTATAACCTAGTTTTTAAATTTTTTATTCATTTTTATTTATTTGAGAGAGACAGACAGAGAGAAAGAGGCAGAGAGAGAGAGAGAGAGAATGGGCCCGCCAGGGCCTCCAGCCACTGCAAACGAACTCCAGACGTGTGTGCCCCCTTGTGCATCTGGCTAACGTGGTTCCTGGGGATCGAGCCTCGAACCCGGGTCCTTAGGCTTCACAGGCAAGCGTTTAACCGCTAAGCCATCTCTCCAGCCCGGGTATAACCTATTTTAATTTGATTGCCTCTATAAACACCCTATGACCAAATGAGGTCACATTTTAAAGTACTAGGAGTTAGGTCTTAACATATATTTTTGCAGGGACACAATTTCACTCATAACATATAACTTAATATTACATATTTAAAGTAGGCAATTTATTTTATAATTTAAATTGTAAACCCCTTAGTTTTATCATCTACACTGTAAGCCCTTAAAAGATGTCTA
The DNA here is from genome assembly GCA_036346955.1 of Dipus sagitta. NCBI lineage: Eukaryota > Metazoa > Chordata > Mammalia > Rodentia > Dipodidae > Dipus > Dipus sagitta. The sequence continues at coordinate 101,734,103 of CM070770.1, read as the reverse complement.
GTTCTAAAAAAAAGAGTCACAAATCTATATAGAAAACAAGAATTGCCAAACATTAAGAAATGCCTTACCATCATAAGACCTAAAAAAGTATTAAAATGTATTTATGCTATTTTTCTATTTAGACATATAGCTTACCACTATCATTTCCAAGTGTTAGTGGTAGATTGCTATCTAATCACAAAAGATAGAGAAGCAGAGAAATGATGGCAATTCCAGGGACACCAAGTCAGTATATCATATAAATGTCTTTGCTTTATAGCCCACAAATAGCAGGAGCCACCTAGAGCCACTATGCTGTGGTACTACATGAAAGTAAATGTATCTCATCCAAACCATGAGCCTGTATTGGGATAGTTCAGATTCAAACTGTTACACAATCTTACCACCCTTCTACTTATATGGAGATCTTCGACTCTTTTCTAAATATCCTGGCCAAAAAACAAAAAACAAAACAAACAAACAAACAAAAAAAACTGAAAACACTTCACATCTTTTTAGTATTTTCTGACACTATGCTAAAGTGGATATATCTCCTGCACACTAGTAAGAGCTAGTGAAAGAGCTGTCTCCTTTTTCCTGGTCTGCTGGTAAAGACATGTGCAAAAGCGACATACAGACCTAAATTGAATGATCCCACTCTGTCTTCCCCTTAAACTCTTTCAGTAGCCTACCACATGATTGGTCTTCCTCTCTGGACTTCTCTAGTTTCATTACTTTTCTCAAATGCTGCCAAGCAAAAGAAAGCCTGGGAGCCAATCTAGCAAGCTAAATCCTTCCTCTTTAGGAGAAGTGGGAGGGGCTCTGCTGGTTTTACATTAATACCAGGCCAACTGCTGCATTGTAATAAGTTTTGACCATGTTACATTTTTAATATAAAGTAAGTAGTATTCTGTTTTATTGATAGAAGCAAGTTTCTTCATGCAGATATTAAATAATTGTTAAATCAATTATTTTAAAATGTCCATTTGACTGAGCCTTACTTGTAGACTTCTGAGAGCACCCACATGTGTTTGAAAGTTTTGGGATGAAACCCTTCTGTAATCAAAAGCAATAAAGTGTTGGTGAAGGAGAGCAAGGTTGAATAGCTTGAGATTCAATGTAAAAAAAATGATGACTGACAAAAGAGAGAGAAAGAGAGAGAGACAGAGAGAATGGGTGAGCTAGGGACTCCAGCCACTGCAAACAAACTCCAGATGCATGTGCCACCTTGTGGATCTGGATTATGTGGGTACTGGGGAATCAAACCTGGATCCTTAGGCTTCACAGGCAAGTGCCTTAACCACTAAGCCATCACTCCAGCCCAACTTTTGTTTTCTATATTTTGTTTTGTTTTATTATTACTAATAACATATTTCATGTGGATACATCATGTGTTGGTACCCTCTTTTCCCTTGTCTCTGCCCCCATTCTGCTGGGGACACTCCTCAGTGGGGTTGCAGGTATTCCCCACGGGGTTGTGAGTTATGTGGTCTGGGAGCAGCAGTAAGTTATTTTTGGGGGGCAGGGAATGCCTCTGGGCATGATGTCTCAACTTGTGACTTTTTCACTCTTTCCACCCCCTCTTCTGCAAAATTCCCTGAGCCGTGGTGGGTGAGTTTTAAGTCTACTTCACTGATGAGCTCTTAGGAGCCTCTGGATCTCTGCCTTGGTAGGTGTTGAGTATCCTTAGGGTCTGTCTCCTTCACCCTGGTGCTGATTATCAGGTTCAGCATGGAAGCAGCACTCTTGCTCATCTCCCCAATTCCTCTGTAATTTCAGCTGTGGCTTGGCTGAAGTGCGAGGGGTAGTTTATTTCCTCAGGTCTCATTACCTTCTGAAAAAGAACAGATTCAACAATGAAGAGGAAGTCATCAGTTTAAATGGGTTAAGCATGATTAATTTAGGGAGAATTTCATGTATGTAACCCCTCTTTTAGCCAAAGACTAGTGAGAGTTTGACACTGGAGAGCATAATCTTTGTCTGCACAGGATTCTAATGTGGTTCCCATTTCCAGATATTGGTTCCTTTACATTGAGAGGATCTCTTAGCCAATCAGAAAGCTATTGCTTATGCACCAAGGCTGTGTGCCACTATTGCACTAGCGTGTACATCCTGTCAAGGTGCTTGCTTCTGAGCGGCTTAGACCTCTGGTTGCTTAGACTGTTGTTGGCTGCCTGCCCCCCTGTAGCTCATGGTGCTTTCCAGGCTAACTGTCTGGGGACTAGCTCTCTTCTAGATTCCAGCTAGGTATCTCCATGTCTGTGTCAGCAGCATATGGTGTCTTCAGCAATAGGGTCTTAGCTTTTGCCTCAGGTGGGTTATCAAGTGTTTTGACAGAAATCTGTCTTGTTTTCGGGACCTCATAAGTCTCTCTGATCAACAGTTCATTGTGGGTAGCAGCCAATTTCTGGTACTGGGAGTTACAGGCCAGGGACAAAAAAAAAAAAAAAAAAAAAAAAAAGAGCTTAGGCTTCATCCTACCCTTTCAAGGGCCCTTCTTTTCAGGTGCTCTCCCCTTACTCCTTTTGACAGTTATATCTTTTAATCTATTTCCAAGGATAAAAGTTTCTATGGTACCAGTTCATTTTGGATTTAGTTTTGTGTTTGTTTATCCCCACCTTCCCTTCCCCCTTCGCCACAATCCCTTCCATCCCTTTTATCTGGGCCTTGAGTTGCCTGTCAGGTATGTCAACAACTCTAGCAGGTCCAGGTTAGGATCTGCAGATAAGTGACACCATGAGGCATTTGTCTTTCTGTGATTGTGTGAGTTCACTGAGTACAATCTGTTCCAAGTTTGTCCATTTTCCTACAAATTTCATTGCATCGTTTTTTTTATTCCTGAGTAGAATTTCATTGTGTAAATGTGCCACAACTTCATTGTCCATTCATCTAATGATGGGCACCTGAGTTGATTCCAGTTCTTAGCTATAATGAATTGAGCAGCTATAAACATGGTTGGGCAAATATCTCTATAGTGAAGCATGGAGCATTTAGAGTATATGCCCAATAAGGCAATAACTGGGTCTGTTGGTAGCTCTATGTTCATCCTTTTTAGGAATCTACATACTGATTTCCATAGTGATTATACAAGTTTACATTCCCACCAACAGTGGATAAGGGTTCCTTTTTCCCTACATCCTCACCAATATTTGTTGTTGTTAGATTTTTTTAAAAAATTTTGTTCATTTTTTATTTATTTATTTGACAGTGACAGAGTGAGAAAGGCAGATAGAGAGAGAGAGAGAGAGAGAATGGGCGTGCCAGGGCCTCCAGCCACTGCGAACAAACTCCAGATGCATGCGCCCCCTTGTGCATCTGGCTAACGTGGGTCCTGGGGAATCGAGCCTTGAACCGGGGTCCTTAGGCTTCACAGGCAAGCGTTTAACCACTAAGCCATCTCTCCAGCCCTTGTTAGATTTTTTTTAATGATTTCCATCCTTACTGAAGTAAGGTAGAATCTCTTAGTTGTTTTAATTTGCATTTCTCTAATCGTTCTTAAGTGTGTTAGCCATTTGTAATTCTTTCTCTGAAAACACCCTATTCAGTTCTCTGCCCCATTTTTGGAGTGGGTTTTTTGACTTTTTATTGTTTAGTTTTTTGAGTTTTTTGTAGATTCTAGATATTAGGCTTCTATTAGTGGTATAGCTGGCAAAGATTTTCTCCCATTCAGTGTGTAATATATTGGCTTTGCTTATATTTCTGTCTGTGAAAAAGTTTTTTTTTTTTTTTTTTTTTTTTAGCTTCATAATATCCCATTGGTTGAGTGATTGTTGAATGTCCTGGGCTACGGGGGTTTTATTGAGGAAGTCTTTCCCCATTCCTATATGGTGGAGAGTGACTCCTATTTTTTCTTCCAGTACGGGAGAGTTTCAGGTCTCATATTGAGGTCTTTAATCCACTTGGAGTTGAGTTTTGTGTATTGAGAGATGAGTGGGTCTGGTTTCTTTTGTCTTACATATGATTATACAATTTGTTCAGCACCATTTGTTGAAGATGCTGTCTTTTCTCCAATCTAATTTATTGGCACCTTTGTCAAAGATCAAATAGCTGTAGTTACTTGACCTAAGGTCTGGGTCTTCAATTCTGTTCCATTGGTCTATGGTTCTGTTTTTATGCCAGTACCATGCTGTTTTTGTTACTATGGCTTTGGAATATAGCTTTAGATCCAGTATGCTGATACCTCCAGGGTGTTTCCTTTGCTAAGGATATGTTTAGATATCCGAGGTCTACTGCCTTTCCCTATGAATTTTGAGATCATATTTCTATCTCTGTGAGGAATGATGCTAGAATTTTTACTGGTATTGCATTAAATCTGTATATTGCTTTTGGTACAATTGCTATTTTCATAATATTAATTCTACCTATCCAGGAGCATAGGAGGTCTTTCCATTGTCTCAAGTTCTTTCATGAGTTTTTTTTTTAATGTTTTCATTATATATATATATCTTTCACAACCTTGGTTAGTGTTATTCCAAGGCACTTAATTTTTTGTTGCTGTTGAAAATGGGACGGTAGCTGGGCATGGTGGCACACATCTTTAATCCCAGAACTCAGGAGGCAGAGGCAGGAGGATCTCTGAGAGTTTGAGGCCATGCTGAGACTACATAGCGAATTCCAAGTCAGCCTGGGCTAGAGTGAAACCCTACCTCGAAAAAACAACAACAAAAAAAAAGAAAAGAAAAGAAAAGAAAATATATAAGCCAAAATGGGACAGCCTCACTGATTTCTTTCTCTGTATATTTGTTCTTTGTATATAGAAAGGCTACTGATTTTGTGTGTGTATGTGTGTGTGTGTTGATTTTGTATCCTGCCACTTTACTGAAGGAATTAATCACCTTTAGAAGTTTTAAGAGGGAGACTTTTGGGTCACTCATGTATAGGATCATGTCATCTGCAAATAGGGCTAAACTTGACTTCTTCCTTTCCAATTTTCCATATCCCTTTTATTTCTTTCTCCTGTCTTATTGCTTGGGCTAAGACTTCTAGTACTATGTTGAAGAACAGTGGTGAGAGTGGACACCCCTGTCTTGTTCCTTATCTCAATGGTAACTCCTTGAGTCTTTCCTCATTGTGGTAGTTTGATTCAGGTGTCCCCCATAAACTTAGATGTTCTGAATGCTAGGTTCCTGGCTGATTGAGGTTTGGGAATTAATGCCTCCTGGAGGCAGTGCATTGTTGGGGGTGGGCTTATGGATGTTATAGTCAGTTTCCCCATGCCATTGTTTGGCATACTCTCCTGCTGTTATTGTCCATCTGATGTTGGTAAAGGGATGATGTCCACTCTCTGCTCATATCATCATTTTCCCCTGCCCTCATGGAGCTTCCCCTTCAGTCTGTAAATCAAAAAAAGAAAATATTTTTCCCACAAGCTGCTCTTGGTCAAGTGATTGCCACCAGCAATGCGAACCTGACTGCAATAATAAAGTTGGTACCAGAGGAGTGGGATTGCTGCTATCTGTGTGGCTTTGATCTTTTAGAGCTGATTTTCAAAAGGAATGTGGAAGGATTTGAACCCTTGGCCTAAGAGACACCTAGCAGTGCTGTAAGTACAGCTTGATGGACTATTCTGGTTAGACTTGAAAGACCTGAATGCAATAAGAACTGTGGACTGTGAGGTTTGGCTTATGAGGGTGAGAAAGAGCTTTGCCTGGACTGGGCTAGAAGTGTGAGAGGCTTGCTGTTATGCCCATGTCCTGAAAATTTGTGCAATGTTGCTTTGCATAGAAATGGACTGGTGTGAGCAAAGCAATATGACACAGAAAAGAAATCTTTTGGCCAAAACTACTGTCCATTCAGCTTCAATTGTATGAGAGATTATGACCATTGAGGTTGGTCCAGCTGACCTGCATTGGGACAACAGAAAGAATGCAGTCTTTTGAAGGGGCCTGAATGCTCAAGGAGTATTCTGTTCTTCAAAGTCTGTTCTACTCCCCCCTGGATTAAAAAGTTGGCATCCCACCTGGTATTATGGATTATAAAATATGCAGGAAAGAGAGGGTCACTGAATTTGCAACATGCTCTTGTGTTTTGTAAATGGCCATGGGAAGTATGAAGCAGGTTTGCTGGATGCCTGCATGGAGACCCTACGGACCTGTGAGGATGGACTGTGGGTTGCAGTGGAGACCGACTGGAGATGCCAGGACCACGAGATAGCTGCTAAGGATTACTGCCGCCCTGATGAAGTTTCCAGGACTGTGAGTAGCCTAGATGGTGGGGCGGAATTGGAATTATGGAGATTTGTCTGCCACTGGTTAGAATTGACTTGAAGACTTGTCACTGATTAGAATTGTTGGACTTTGAGCTACAGAGTTTGATGTTTGCCCTGCTTGTTTTGAATCTTGGTTGAATATTTCTTTGTTATACCCAATGCCATCTTTTGCAGTGTATTTATTCTGTGTCATTATGGGTTTTGGGGGAGATTTTTTGGTATTATGGCTCAGTTAAAAGACCTTGGATTATGGGGATGTTTGAACATCATTAGGATTGATAAAAACTATGGAGACTTTTAAAGTTGGACCGAATGCATTGTATTTTATATCATGCATGGTTATCAGTTTATGGGGGCCACGGACAGAATGTGGTGGTTTGACTCAGGTGTCCCCTATCAACTTAGATGTTCTGAATGCTAGGTGATGGAGATTTGGGAATTGATGTCTCCTGGAGGCAGTGTATTTTTGGGAACAGGCTTATGGGTGTTAGGGCCAGTTTCCCCATGCCAGTGTTTGGCACACTCTCCTATTGCTGTTGTCTACCTGATGTTGGCGAGGGGTGATATCTACCCTCTGCTCATGTCATTTTCTCCTGCTATCATGGAGCTTCCCCTCAAGTCTGTAAGCCAAAATAAACCCCTTTTCCCTCAAGCTGCTCTTGGTTGGGTGAGTTCTGCCAGCAATGAGAACCTGACTGTAACACCCATTAAGTATTATTTGGGCTTTAGGTGCTTTATATATAGCCCTTATTGTGTTGAGACATAAACCATCCATGTCTATTCTGTCCAGCGTTTTGATCATGAAGTGGTGTTGCATTTTGCCAAAGGCCTTCTGTACATCAATTGAGATGATCATGAAGTTCTTCTGATTAAGTTTATTTATGCGTGTATTACATTGACCAATTTCCATATGTTGAACCATCCCTGGGATGAAGCCTACTTGATCAAATTGGATAGTGCTTTTGATATGTTGTTGAATTCATTTTGTGAGGATTGTTTTCAGGATCATTGCATCTAAGTTTATCAAGGATATAGGCCTATAGTTTTCTTTTCTTTTTTTTTTATCTTTTTGTTTGTTTATTTATTTATTTGATAGCGACAGAGAGAAAGATGCAGAGAGAGAGAGAGAGAGAATGGGCACACCAGAGTTTCCAGCCTCTGTAAACGAACTCCAGATGTGTGTACCCCCTTGTGCATCTGGCTAACGTGGGTCCTGGGGAATTGAGCCTTGAACCGGGGTCCTTAGACTTCACAGGCAAGCGCTTAACCACTAAGCCATCTCTCCAGCCCCAGTTTTCTTTTCTTGTTGTAGTATCTGCCTGGTTTTGTTATTAGGATGATGCTAATGATGGTAGCTTCATAAAAGGAGTTGACGAAGTGTTTTTTGTTTGCTTTGTTTTGTTTTGTTTTGCATTGTGGTCTACCCATCTTAGTGAAACATTTCATTTTATTGAGGGGGAAGCAAGCATTTATCCTTGTAAGATCCTCAGTGGGTGTTTCCACACATGCACCCTCCAGAGCAGGTGATCCATGAGCTGGGGACCCAGGGGCCCTTCAATCAGGAAGGCACAGCAAGGGGACCAACTTTTACTTTTTTAAAATAGGGTCTTATATGTATCACAGGCTACCCTTGACATCATAATCCTCCTGCCTCAGATTCCTTAGTGATGGAATTACAGGCATGTACCACCACACCTGACTGCTAATTAACTCCTCTAGGGTTTGAAAGTGTCTTTCTTTGTGTCTGTTACCCCCAGGGATAGAGAAGATGATGATGAAAGTGATGGGACTTGGAAACTAAAATGATAAAACATGAAGGCCTGGCCTCAGTGATGAGGGACAAAGTACTACAAGGAAAGACTGGTGGTATGAAAAAAAGTGAAAAACCTTATGGCTGAAAAGAGCACTGATAAATGCAAAGTGCAAGAGATGGAGTTTTAATCATCACTGGAGACTCTAAAGAGAAGAATTAACTCTGTTAAAAGTTAAACCAAAAATGTGGTCAACATTTTTCCCAGGCAAAGTGATTTAAAAAAAAAGAGAGGATAAGATAGTTAGGCAATACTGCGATCAGAGGTGAAGAGAAATAAAAATATGCAAATGACAGAAGAAATGAAAGTTGTAACTGTAAATTTTCTTGAGCTAAAAATAGTATCTGCAGATGAAATGATTCTATACATAAGAGACCCCAAAGACTCCACCAAAAACTCCTAGAGCTGATAAACACTTTTAGCAGAGATAGGATACAAATTAAATACACCAAAATAAATAGCATTCTTTTAAAAATTTTATTTATTTATTTATTGATTGATTGATTGATTTATGAGAGAGAACAGGCATGCCAGGGCCTTCAGCCACTGTAAATGAACTCCAGACACATGTGCCACCTTGTGCAATTGGCTTACATGGGTACTGGAGAATTGAACTTGGGTCCTTAGGCTTCACAGGCAAGCTCCTTAACCTCTAAGCCATCTCTCCAGCCCTAGTAATTATTTATTTACTTATTTATTTTGTTTTTCAAGGTAGGATCCTGCTCTAGCCCAGCTGACCTGGAATTCACTATGCAATCTCAGGCTGGCCTTTAACTTATGGTGATACTTCTTCCTCTACCACCCAAGTGCTGGAATAAAAGGCATGTGCAACCACATGAGTATATAAGTATATACTTAAGTAGCATTCTTTTTTTTTTCCCGAGGTAGGATCTCACTCTGGCCCAGGCTGACCTAGAATTCACTACGTAGTTTCAGGGTGGCCTCGAACTCATGGTGATCCTCCTACCTCTGCCTCCCAAGTGCTGGTATTAAAGGCATGCACCACCATGCCTGGCTGTTTTTATAAGTAGCATTCTTATGTATCAATGACAAACATATTGAGAAACAAATCAGGGAAACAATTCCTTTCACAATACCCACAAAAATATTTAAATACCTTAGAATATTCCTAAGGAAGTGAAAAGTGTCTATAATAAAAACTTCAAAATATGAAGACATTAGGGAAGACACCAGAAGATGGAAAAATCTCCCATGCTCATTGATTAGAAGAATTAATATGAAAATGGCCATTCTAGCAAGAGCAATATACAGATTCAATTCCATCCAAATCAAAATCCCTGTACAATTCTTTATAGAAATAGAAACAATAATGTTAAAATTCATATGGAAGTATAAAAACCCTGCATAGCCAAAGCAATCCTAAGGGAAAGAATACTTCTGGAGATATAACATACCTGATTTTAAATTATACTACAGAGCCATAGCAATGAAAATAGCATGGTACTGTCATGAAAACAGACATGTAGTTCATGGAATGGAGTAGAGGATCCAGGTATAAGTCCACAAACCTATAGGCATCTGATTTTTGACAAATAGTAAGACAAACAAACAAAAAAAAATTGGAGAAAAAAATTGCATTTTCAACAAATGGTGCTGGGGGAACTAGATATCTTCATGTAGAAGAATGAAATGTTTGTCCCTTATCTCTCATTTTACACAAAAATCAACTCCAAATAAACCAAGGACCTCGATAAAAGACTTGAAACTCTGAAACAGCTGGAGGAAAATGTAAGAAGTACGCTTCCAAATACAGGCATAAGGGAGGACTTTCCCAATAGGACCCCAGTTGCCTAGGAAATAAAACAAATAATTAACAAATGGAACCTCATGGTACTAAAAAAGCTGTTGTACAGCAAAGAAAATCATCAACTAAGTCAAGAGACAACCTACAGAATGGGAGAAAATCTTTTCCAGATATACATCTGACAGAGGATTAATATCCAGACTACACAAAGAACTCAAAAAACTAAGCACCAAGAAAATGAACAACAAAACCAAAATGTGGGCTATGGAACTGAACACAGAATTCCCTAAAGAAGAAATACAAATAATCAACAAAATACTTTCAAAAGTGTTCAGCATCCTTAGTCATCAAGAACATAGAAATTAAAACTGCTCTGAGATTCTATATAATCCCAGTCAGAATGGCTATCATCAAAACAAATGACGTAAATGCTGACAAGGGTGTGAGCAAAAGGGAACCTTTACTCACTGCTTGCGAGAGTGTAATCTGGTATGGCCACTGTGGAAATTAGTGTGAATATTCCTCACAAAGCTAAAAATAGAACTACCACATGACCCAGCTCTACCACTTCTAGGCTTATTTCTAAAGAACTCTACAGCCTACTACAGGGACAGTTGAACATCTATGTCCATTGTTGCTCAGTTCACAATAGCTAGGAAACAGAACCATCTAGATGATTCTGATTAATGGATAATAAAAATGTGGTATATTTGTACAATGGAGTTTTATTCAGCTGTCAAGAAAAATGAAATTTACAAGAAAAATTGATGGAACTAGAAAATTACATTGAGTGAGGTTCAGAAAGGCACAAAAAGGCAACATATTCTAAGGGATGACTATATGTTTATGTAGCAGTTACCTTACCTTTTCATTGCTGGAACAAAACACACAGCCAGATGCAGCTTATGGAAGGAAAAGGTTTATTTTGTCTTACAATGTGGAGAAGAAGTTGTGTTATGGTGGGGAAAGCATGGCAAGAACAAACAGCAGCACGTCACATCACGTTATATCAGCTGGGAGGAAGCAGCAAGAGTGAGCTAGCTAGCTCTCGCCAGCTGGGCTAGAAAATGAAATTTCAAGACCTGCCCCACAGTGATACACTTTCTCTAGCAATTCATTTCCCAAAGGCTCCACCAGCTGGGAATTAAGTGTAGGGCTGAATCAAGTAAAAGGCTACTGGGGACATTTTACATTCAAACCACCACATGGGTATTCAGTGGGTGTCCTTCCGTATGGTGATACCTAACCCAGATTCTTTCATTTGGTGGCTCAGATCTCTACTCAATCCTCTCCATTCAGCTAATGGATGAGGTAACAATGTTAGGTAGGTACACTTATAGTCAAGCCCACAGAATGATACATCAGTCATCAATGGATCACATAAACCTCAGTGGTCCCATAAGATTATAATGGAGTTGAAAATTCCTGTCAGCCCATGATGTGGCTTAAATAATGTGCTAGTATAACACACTGCTCATGTATGTGGCGAGGCTACTTGTAACCCTAGTGTACAGCTAGTCTTAAGTATGGCACTTTTGTTATGTACAGTACACATACCCGATAACAGTAAATGACTATGATACCTATATTAAGTTTTCCATTGTTATTTTAAAGTGTTTTCTCTGAGAGGAGAGGGAGAAAGAGTGGAGGAGAGAGAGAAAACTGGAAAATAGTGTACCATGTAAAGCAAGGGATGTCCTCATACATCTTGAGGCCACATGGAGTGACTGGATAAGTACACTCTATGATGTTGACACAATGACAAAAGTCACTCAACAATGCACGTGTGCATCATTGTCACACAACTGCACTTTGATCTGGAAGTGACTTTATCACTTTTATTTACATTCCACTGGCCTGAAGGAAGTTACACAGACGCACTTTATTGCAAGGGAGGCTGCAATGTGTACCCAGGAGGGAAATAAAATGGCTTTATAGAACTCATTGTCCATATGGCTCCATTGGGTAAAAATCCACAGAAATAAGACTTGAAAAGAAACCTATAATGTTGAAATCATCTTCCCTGGGTAACAAAATTCAAAATATGTTTTCTCTGCTTCTTGATTTGTTCTATATTTTTAATTACATAGGCTGGTTTATTCCTTATATTAACAGTTTCCTGAACATAAATTAAAGTATGATTGTACTTCATTGCTTAGGCTGTTGTTAGGATTAAATCAAAGCAGGAATATACAATGTGTAACAGTGTACAATATGGCAGTTGGGTATATTTGAATTATTAGTCTTTCTGGGAGATGGTTTGCCACTAGAATCCTTGTTCTAATCTAAAAATTAAATAGATTAATGTGAATCCTAGATATTAATCAACACTAAATTTTCTTAGTGGTTCAAGGAGTACAGACAAATATTCTTTTCCTGGAGGAGGCTGAGGCCATTGAAAGCTTACAAGACTGCCCACCCCCTTTTGACCTCTTTCACCCTCCTCTGTAACCTTCTGGATTTCTAGTTTTGTTTACAAATTGACTATTTCCTTTATCCAACCAATCAATGGTAATTTGTTAAAACTAATTTTTTTCTGTGAAATCTTATTCCCTAAGAGAACTACAATAATATCTATTATTTAATTAACATATTAACATAACACTTTTTAATAATATTAAAAATATTATAATATCAATATCACATGTAATGATTATAATAAGGAAATCTTATTCTAAGTGAGAATTGAAGTTATTTTCAAAGAGAATTGGTGGAGAATTTCTACTCTGTCAATTGCACACAGATAGGTAAATGCTTACATGATTATCCATTATTCTCTAATCTCTATCTACCAGGTCTTTTAAAACCTTGATCTTGTACTTACCAGCCTCCAGAACCATGAGGAATAAATGTTTGTTATTTTTTCCATTCAATCTATGGTGATTTATTAAAGCAGTGTAGCTGAGTAGGTGAGTGACTCTCTTGAAAACTTTATGAGGCAATGCAACATTATGCTTAAGAGTTTGAGGTAAGGAAAAGCTGGATTCAAAATCTGGCTCTGCCCTTCTCTGTGTTATTTAAGCTCTTGTGTCTCAATTTTTTCATCTGTAATATAGGCATACTGTACCACATGGAACTATAAGTACTCAACGAAAGAATACGCATATAAAGTGATTAATACTTGCTTTATAAATTGGAGGCACTCTATAAATGTAAAGCTACAATAATACTGACAGTAATAGTCATTAGTATCAGCCTGAAGAGGACAGTTTTAGAAGGAAGAAACAACTTTGATAAAAACTAAAAGACATTAGTAGGCTTAGTGTGGCGGTTTGAATGTGAATGTATGTCCTTGCCCCCTCTCCCATATAGCCTGAGGGATTTTTAAAATATTTTATTTTTCTTTATTTGACAGAGGGAGAGAGAGAGAATGGGTGTGCCAGGGCCTCCAGCCACTGCAAATGAACTCCATGTACCTCCTTGTGCATCTGGCTAACGTGGGTCCTGGGGAATCAAACCTGAGTCCTTTGGCTTTCCAGGCAAGCACCTTAATCACTAAGCCATCTCTCCAGCCCATCCTGAGGGATTTTTGATTAAGCTTGAATGTTAAGTCTCTGGCAGCCTGCTGGAGGCAGTGTCACTGAAGGCTGATCTTTTCTGAATCCAGCCCTAAGATATGTGAAGAGCCAGTATGAGCTCTGGCTGTTGGAGTTTGCTGGCGGTTGGTTTGTCTCTCTACTATGGCTCTATGGAAGTGAGGCAGCTTCTTCCACCATGATGAAGCTTCCCCTGAGTCCTGTCAGCCTGAAATAAACCCTTTCCTCCAATACACTGCCTCTGGTCAGATGTTTGTCCCAGCAATGAAAAGTAACTGCAACATTCAGCAACTGGAAGGTCCTTCTTCCTAGCAATGGATGGGGGTGAGGATGAAGCTGATCTCTGGTAGGGTACAGAGGGAATAGAAAGTGTAGTGATTTGAATGTAAAATGTCCCCCACACCCTCAAGTGTTTGAATACTTGGCCCTCCACAGGTGACAGTTTGAAAAACTGTGGGGCCTTTGAGAGGTGGAGCTTCTGTTGGAGATGTATTGAGTGTTCTGTGTGGGCTTTGGGGTGATATAGCCCAGCTCCAAGGCCAGTAGAAAGACTACTTCCCTCCCATTGGTGTGGAGATATGACCTGGTTTCCTGTTCAGGTCTACCATGCTTTTCCCAGCATGATGGAACTTCTTCTCAAAACTATAAGCTGAAATAAACCCGTTCCACACATAAGCTGCTTCTGGACAGTTGTTTTGTTCCAGCAACAAGAAGGTAATAGCTGCTACAGAGATGTTGGTTTTGCAAGGAGAAGCTTTAGAGAGATGATTAGGCAATGTCCATTACCTGTCCTTTGCCTCTCTATGCACTGGAGAGTGGGGAGCCACTCACGAGGACAGAATGTCATCAATTCCGAAGCCTCTGCAGGAGAGTCAGGATTTTGCCTCTCTGGGTGATATACTCCTACCTTTTTCTTACAAGAAAAATAATAAAACCCAAACTTCTAATTCTGGATTCTCTTCAGATTGCTAAATTATAACTTTAAATATTCAGAGGTTTCCAGCAGGCATAACAAGCTGATACAATAAATACAAAAAGAGAAGGAGGGAGAAAGGGAAGGAAGGAGGGAGAGGGAAGGAAGAAAATCAATGAGAGAGAGAAAAAAAGAGAGAGATTTGTAAAAGGCAGCAAGATTGTCGTAAAAAGCTACTAATTCATTAGAATGGGGATGACTAGGGGAGAGTTTGTGCCTTTGGAGGATCCAATGCAAGGTTCAAGCCAGGCATGGAAATTCCAGCACAAGGGAGATGAGGCAAGAAGATAAGAGATCAAGATCATCTTTAGCTGTGTATGAGTTTGAAGCATCCTTATCTGAAAAACCAAACAACTAACTAAGCAAATAGAGAAGATGGTGGATTCAGAGGTTTTAGTAACACATACTAAATTATAAACGTACTTTGTATGTGACTGTCAATATGGACAAAATGCAGAGCTAGTTTGTTTGTTTGTTTTTTTCTTTCCCTGTGCTTGCTGGAGAATTTATCTGTGTGGCAATAAGCTTTGGAAGTGGTAGAGAAGATGCTTGAATTTTTAATTAATTAAGCTTGAACTTAGCACTGTGTTTTGTGCCAGCAGTCACACTTTCACCACTAATTCTCACTGAATAATTTCAGCTCACCAGACAAAAGGAAAAGTAATTTTTTAAGAGTAAGGACCATGGTTTCTGCTTTTCCCCAACTGAGCCAAATGCTGTGTCTTTTCCTTAAAAGGAACACCAGGTAGTGCGTAATGAAGTTTCTGAAACATTACAGATCCAAGGAGATCTTCAAGTTCTCCCCACTGAGGATGCTTATTAGAGACAGAGAGAGAGAGAGAGTGACAATGGGCACACCAGGGCCTCTAGCCACTGCAAATGAGCTCCAGAAGCATGTGCCACCATGCGCATCTGGCTTACATGGACCTGGAGAATTGAACTTGTGTCCTTAAGCTTCACAGGCATGTGCCTTAACTGCTAAGCCATCTCTCCAGCCCCTGCTTACAGAAGTTTTGGCAAACTGTTACTGTGAGGAAATAGAAAGGGCCCTGGACTGGAGTCACAACATCTAATGTCGAACTCTAGCTCTGTTACTTAGGCATGGCTAGGTCCCCTCATGCCATCATTATGCCTGTGTTCCTACTCTGTGAAATGGACAGTTGTTAACCTCATGTTTGTGCAATGAAATGAGAAGCCAAGTATTTAAAATGTCTAGGTTCACCTGCATCAAGGTGATAGAGACAAGCAATGAGGATACTCAAAATGTACCAAAGCAGAAATCCAGAAGCTGCTGAGAGTTCAACACTAAAATAAATTTAAAACACACCCACCATGGCTCTGGAAATTTTATGGAAGAGGGGGTGGAAAGATTGTAAGAGCAAGAGGGTGAGAGGGATTACTCCCTCACCAATAACTGGCTGCTGATCTCACAACTCATAACCCACCACCTCATGGTGCATAACAACAAACCTACTGAGGAGGGCCCTCCGTGGAATGGGGGCAGGGAGTAGGTAAATTATGGTACCAACATATGATGTATCCATACAAAGTTTCTTCTTAATAAAAATAAAAGAAATGTCCAGGTTCCATTAGATTCCTTCCAAATGTGGATTCCTGAATATACCACTACTTTCTATTCAAGAAATATTTTGGATTCTTCTAACTTGTGGCTCTAGCAATTTTTCTGCCCCCTCTTCCACAAAAGTGCCTGGGCCTTGGTGGGTGTGTTTCAACTCTACTTCAGTGATGGGCTCTTGTGAGCCTCTGGATGTCTGCTTTGGTAGGTGTTGAGTGTCCTCAGTGTCTGTTTCCACCCTGGGGCTGATTATCGGGTTCGGCATGGAAGAAGTACTCTTGCTCCTCTCCCCAATTCCTCTGTGCTTTCAGTTGGGGCTAGGCTGAGGTGCCACTGGTAGTTTATCTCCTTGGTTCTCTCTCCCATCTGAAAAAGAGAGATAGTAATTATAATTTATCAAAAAAAAAAAAAAGCCATGTGAATTGTACACACAAGGGTAGTGGATGATCTACAGGTACATAGATTCTCACACTCCCTCCAAGCAGCCTACCAAACAGGGTTAAACATGAACATGCAGTTTGGACACTTGCGGAACCCCCAAGGGGCTGTGCTCTGATCACTTGCCATTCTGTGATGCTGCTCCGCACTCCTGTCCTAAAATATACCTTTGCCTACAAGGATACTGCAGGCTAATTTCAGCATCTGGGAACCTGCCCAGAGTGTCATGGGCTTTTAGGTAAGCTGCCACTGGCAGTCACCAGCAGGCATCTGTCTCCAGAATTAGGAGGACCTTAGTGGCACAGTCCCCAGCCATAACAGGACCCTAATGGAGAGTGATAAGTCACAGCAACAGATCCAAATATTTTTGGTAGTATGAATATGGGGCTTGTTTAAAATTTGTTTACATACAAAAAAAAAGTTACCTTATCCCTGCAGAGATCAGTGTGTGTGTGTGTTTTGGTTTTTTGAGTTAGGGTCTCACTCTAGCCCAGGCTAACCTGGCATTCACTATGGAGTCTCAGGGTGGCCTCGAACTCACGGCAATCCTCCTCCCTCTGCCTCCTGAATGCTGGGATTAAAGGCGTGCGCCACCACACCCCGCTCAATGTTATTATTATTATGTATCAGCTGTTGACACAAACTAGCAGGAAAGTTACAAATAAGGATTTGTGAGGGGCAAGCACTGGGTATATCTGACATCTCTTGGGGTACTGTGATCGAGTTCCATGACCTTTGCTATCAGATAGATGTGGATCCAGTTCTTTCTTCCCTTACCTACTAGCTAGGTGATTTGTTGGCTTATATTCTCATTCTTAAGTGGGGATGGTACCTATTTCATACAATGAATTATATGAGATAATGCATATCATAATGACTTGTAAAATGCTTTTTACATAGTAAACCATGAGGAATCACACTTTATTATTTTTGTGTTACTTTTTTAAAGGGTTCTTTATTTTTGTTTATTTATTTATTTTTATTTTACAGAGAGAGAATTGGTGTGCCAGGGCCTCAGCCACTGAAATCAAACCCCAGATGCTTGCATCACCTAGTGGACATCTGTGACCTTGTGCTTGCCTCACCTTTGTGGGTCTGGCTTACTTGGGATCTGGGAAGTTGAACATGGGTCCTTAGGCTTTGCAGGCAAGTGCCTTAACCACTAAGCCATATCTCCAGCCCTATTGTGTTACTTTTAATAATAAAAATTAAGGCTCATAGAAGTTAAGAAAGATAGCCGGGCGTGGTGGCGCACGCCTTTAATCCCAGCACTCGGGAGGCAGAGGTAGGAGGATCACCGAGAGTTCGAGGCCACCCTGAGACTACATAGAGAATTCCAGGTCAGCCTGAACCAAAAAGTAAGACCCTACCTCGAAAGACCAAAGAAAAAAAAAAAAAAAGATAAAAAGAAAGTTGGCCAGCATCACCCGGAAGGCTGGAACAAGGTCAGAAGCCAAGGCATTCTGCCTATGATTGCATTACACTTCCCCTCACCCCACCAAAAAATAAAATAAATTTAAAAAAGAAGGGATCACCCCAGTCATTCTGAGAGCGTTAGTGACTAAGCAAGGCATGCACTTTTAGAGGAACACTCCTGTGTTAGTACACCTTCAGAATATCCTTTTCTTTATTTTCAACTAAAACTTTATGGTGCAAGCTGAGCATGCCCATCATTTCAATCTTGGATGAATATGCCCCATGACTGAGCTGAACATGCACAATAATATGTCCAGCATTTTTTAAATTATGGCCTCAACTAAGCCAGTTAAAATTTGGCCCACCACTACATGAATATGTATAGGTCTCTCTCTCTCTCTCTCTCTCTCTCGATCTCTCTCTCTCTCTCTTTTTTTTTTTTTTTTTTTTTTTGGTGTTTCAGGGTAGGGTCTCACTCTGGTCCAGGCTGACCTGGAATTAACTATGTAGTCTCAGGGTGGCCTCAAACTCATGGCGATCCTCCTACCTCTGCCTCCCAAGTGCTGGGTTTAAAGGTGTGCACCACCAAGCCCGGCAGGTCTCTTTTTTATTTCAATCTTTTTTTATTATTTTTTATTGACAACTTCCATAATTATAAACAACATCCCAGGGTAATTCCCTCTCCCTCCACTTTCCCCTTTGAAATTCCATTCTCCATCATATCCCCTCCCCATCTCAATCAGTCTCTCTTTTATTTTGATGTCATGATCTTTTCCTCCTATTATGATGGTCTTGTGTAGGTAGTGTCAGGCACTGTGAGGTCATGGATATCCAGGCCATTTGTGTCTGGAGGAACACGTTGTAAGGAGTCCTACCCTTCCTTTGGCTCTTACATTCTTTCTTCCACCTCTTTCACAATGGACCCTGAGCCTTGGAAGGTGTGATTGAGATATTTCAGTGCAGAGCACTCCTCTGTCACTTCTGCTCAACACCATGGTGCCTTCTGAGTCATCTCAAGGTCACTGCCATCTGAAAAGAGAAGGTTCTCTAACCAAAAGTGAGAGAAGCATTAATATATGGGTATGAACATTAAGAGAAGTGCTTACTGGGCAGTTTGGTTAGCATAGTATATACGTTTAGCCAGAGAGCAGCAGATGTTATACCTCTAGGGCTCATGACTACCCCTGTTGTAGGTTTTTAGTATCAGGGATGTAGTCCCTCCCATGGAGCAGACCTCCAGTCAAATTAGAGGGCGGTTGGCTTCCTCCATAACAGATGTGCCACTATTGCACCCATTGGCTCATTTGGCCTGGCTGGCCAAATATAAGGCTTGCAATGTCCACTGTTGAGCATCTTCACTGGTGATTTCTCTCTCTCCCATTGAAGTGCATGCAGCATGGCTTTTCCCAGCTTTCTGTCAGCTGGTCTACATGGAGGAGGTTTTCAGCTCAGTTCCAGCAGGGTTTCTCAGAGACCTTGCAGCCCAAGTATGTGGAGTCTTCAACAATACAGTCTTACCATCTATTCCTGGTTGGAAACCAGGTCTCTTAAATAAAATCCCCATGTTTTCCCCTGTCTGAGACAAGAGCATAGGTTTGGAGATGACTCCTATACTCTCTTTACCTGCTGTAGGTAATAAATCTTTGTCCACTCTTTTATGTCTTGGTTATGTACTTATGGAGATGCAAAAGTGTTGAATTTGGTTACAGGAATATCAATTGCAAAGGCAGAATTTGGCAACTGCCACTATTGGGAAATAGTCAATTTGAGACAGAATTTTGTCAGGAACAAGAAGAAGAAGAAAAGAAAGCAGGACCCTGTGCAATGGAGTTGATTAAAACACACCAATCAGAATGAAATCTTAGAAATTCTAAGCCACCGTGGGAAATGAGCGATGCTTTTCCCCAGAGTAAGCTGAGGGTGTAAACGTGTTAAAAAGAGGTAGGTCCTAGGAGCACCACTTTCTAGCAATATCCCTAATGCCTGTTGCTGAGCAGAGATGGGCAGGAAACCTTCTCTTGTGGCTGTTTTTCTCCTTTCCATTTAAAAAACAATATTCCTTGGATGTATGGATTATAAAATCTCCCCTGT
Source organism: Dipus sagitta (assembly GCA_036346955.1). Lineage (NCBI taxonomy): Eukaryota > Metazoa > Chordata > Mammalia > Rodentia > Dipodidae > Dipus > Dipus sagitta. The sequence goes on along the minus strand of CM070770.1, from coordinate 101,714,310 downwards.
GCTTTTTTGTAAGAAAAAAATGGTAGAAACTAGCAATGCCTCTGGGTGTCCCTGGTCCTCCTGGAAATACAGCTGTAGATTTCTTACTTCCAGAGGCTTTTAAAAGCAAATGGGACTTTAAGGCTGGGTCTTTCACCTTCCTTTAGGCCTTTGGTCACACAACAGAGCTTAGGCTGGAATGTAAGACATGGCACATTGTAGAGCAGTCTGTGAGACTCCTCTGGGAGGTTTGGCAAGGAACAGGTTGGATCCCTGGTCTTAGTTCATGCTGTTGCTGCTGTGGATTTCAGTGACAGTGGCTCTTGTCCCTGTTTGAGAGAGAACACTTAGGAGTTGGGGAAAAATACTATCATAGATAGCCATTTATTTAGCTATTGCTATAGGGAAAATTTCCAACAGCATAAATGGGCCAATCCAAGTATTTTATTAGATGAGAATGACTGCATAAGTCTACTTAAAACTAAAATAGCTAGACTGAATCAGGAGGATGTCAAGTTCAGAGCCTGTCTGGGCACAGAGTGACTGAGTTCAAGGCCAGCCTGGGTAGCTTAGTGAGACTGTGTCTCAAAATAAAAATGAAAAGATGGCTGGGGACATAGATCAGTGATTGAGAGCTTGTCTAAGATGAGTGAGGCCCTTGATTCAAACTGCAAAACAGCAACAAACAAACAAAAAGCCTGTTGTGGTGGCTTGAATAAGATGTTCCCTATAAGCCGGGCATGGTGGCACACACCTTTAATCCCAGCACTCGGGAGGCAGAGGTAGGAGGATCGCCGTGAGTTCGAGGCCACCCTGAGACTCCATAGTGAATTCCAGGTCAGCCTGGGCTAGAGTGAGACCCTACCTCAAAAAACCAAAAAAAAGAAAAAAAAAAGATGTTCCGTATAAATTTACATGTACTGAATGCTTGGTCCCCAGCTGGTGACAATTTGGTGGAGCTGTTACAGGAAACTGAGTCACACAGAGATGGCACCAAGACAGAGTGAAGAATCAGAAAATTTGTTCATGTTGACATGGACTCAGAACAATAACTTCCAATGCCCAAGAACCAAGCTCTGAGGGCTCAGAGGTTTTATAGACAGTATGGCAGGCAGTCAGACATCATCTTGAGTTCTTTGTAGTATTGATGGGTTACAATTTTCTAAGATTACATGATTTGGGGGCACAAATAGAAAATTCCTTAGCAATCAGTGGTATGAAAGTACAAATGTAGAAGAGAAAGTTGTTTGTTCAGGGGTGTTTGTGCCCGTGGCTACACTAACCAGATAACATACAAGCAGAGTGCAGAGGTATTGATAGAGAGGAGACTCAGGGTCACGCTGTCTCAATTGTAAAGGCTTCTACAATAGAAACTTGTGTTTTAGAGTATCATCTGGGCCTGTTTTTTTTGTTGTTGTTGTTGTTAAATTTCTTGTACCACAGAGCCTTGTTGGAGTAGGTGTGTTGTTGGGAGTGGTCTTAGGAGTGTTGTAGACAGTTCCTCCTTGCCAGAAATTGGCTCACTCTCCTGCTGCTGTTTGCCATCTGCTGTGGCAGAGGTGATGCCTAGTCTCTGCTCATGCCATGGTGTCCTCTGCCATCATGGAGCCATAGAGCTTTTCCTCAAGACTGTAAACTGAAATAAAAAGCTTTCTTCCATCAGCTGCTTTTGGTTGGGTGCTATGTCCCAGAAACAGGAAGGTAACTACAATACCCATAGTATAACAAATAACTGCTAACATTTCCAGGTGTTTTGCACATTGGTAAAGAAAATTGACCTATAATGGGTGACAAGCACTATTGTTATCTCCAACATGAAGGTGATATGTAGACTTTAAGGGGTATCCAAAATCACAGTTGAGATAACTAAATAATGCCCTGCACTTTTTGTGAACTGAATTATAATCTGGATCTTTTAAAATCCAAACCTAGTGTTTGAGACCACTCTGCAAACTTCCTGGAATAATTAAGCTTCTTCTTTTATTAAAACCAGAAACTGTCACAGCTGTGAGTCTAAGGTAAGGGTAGGATTGGCATTTAAGAATTGCATTCCTCGACTAGAGAGATGGCTTAATGGTTAAGGTACTTGCCTGAAAATCCAAAGGACCCAGGTTCAATTTGCCAGGATGCACAAGGTGGCACATGCGTCTGGAATTTGTTTGCAGCAGCTGATGGCCCTGGTGTGCCCCCTCCTCTCTCTCTCTCTCTCTCTCTCTCTGTCTGCCTCTTTCTATCTCAAATAAATGAATAAACAAATAATAAAATATTTTTCAAAAAAAATTTTAAAAGAATTGCACTCCTAACTTTATAGCACAGACAATACTTAAGGTTAAATTGTTTTCAAAGAATAAACATTCATAAAGGACTTCAAACGTGTTTATAAAATTTATATAAAATATGGAATTAGAAAACATTAGAATTATAAAGGATCTCAGAAGTGGCACATCCTGTCAGTGCCACCTCTCTGTCATGTCATTCACAATTCTCACCAATTCATTTAAACAATTATTTTCTTGGCAGAACACTCTTAGTTTATAAAGCTTTTTGTTTTTAAGACATTCTACAACTTAGACATCTTTCTCATGTCCTTTCTACTGTCCACCACCAAAATGGTGTGGATGAATTATTGTTGAATCTCTACACACTTTCTTAAGAAAACAAGATTTATACACCAGAAACAATATCCTTTTTTATTTTTTTAACTTTTAAATTATTTTTATTTAGAGAGAGAGAAAGAGGCAGAGAGAGAGAGAGAGAGAGAGAGAGGAAGAGAGAGAATCAGTGTGCCAGGACCTTCAGCCTGTTGTGAGAGAACTCCAGATGCTTGCACCCCCTTATGAGCATGTGCAACATTGCATGCTTGTGTCACTGCGTCTGGCTACATGGGACCTGGAGATTTCAACTTGAGTTCTTAGGCTTTGCAGGCAAGCTCCTTAACTGCTATGCCATCTCTCCAGTCCAGAAACAATATCTTAACTCTATTTTTGTTTTCTTTTCTCTGGAGTTATGTTCATTTAATAATATTATTTGCTGATATGTTATTATCTGCAACTTATTTATAAATTTGTCCTAGTCAATAAGGCATCCATTGTCTAAATGATGCTATTGAGCCATTCGAATATCCCAACTGAAAATTACTATAAGTATAAAACATACTAGATTTTAAGATGGTACAAAAAGAGATTGCAACATATGTGATCAATACATTTATATATTGAACTAATAGTTTGAGTGGATTGAGTTCACATATATTATTAAAATTAATTGCACCTATTTCTGTTTCAAGGTCATTAGTAGAAACTTTAAAGTGTCATATATAGCTCACATTGTATTTTTATCAGATAGCACTAGACTAGAGCATAGATAAAATAGTAAAGGAGATGCACCTAGAAAAGTTGACTATATCCAAGACTACCTATGACTACTGTGTAACAATTTCCTCGGAATTGAAATATTTCCTCCCAGGGGGAGGCTCAGGAGGTAAACAAATCTGGGAGAGCTGAAATTTAAAAGGTCAGAAGATCACCCCTCAAGGTTATAGAAGCAGTAAACAAGTGCTGGGATGAGAACCTCCAAAAGTCATGCAGTGTGCTGGAGAGATGCAGCTTCCTTGGGTCTTCACCAGGCTGGAGTGGGCTTTTCAGTGACACAGCTGCCTTTGAGCCATTCATGTTCCTGTAAGCAGTGCCTCACCCTACACTCTAAATAATCCCAATCAACTCATTGGTTCACCAAAACTAGTTTGAGTACAATTATGCTCTGATCTGTTGTCTGAGCCCCAATATTACCCCCAAATATTGCCACAGCTTATAGAAATACACACTCTGTTCACTTGTTACATGACTTTGATATTGCATAGTGAGTGTATCACTTTAACATGCTAATATCTACAGTGGTTCATGACTCACTTTTTCTAAGTGTTAGCTTGCTTATGGAGTAGCTAAGTAGTTAGAAAAGTTCTCAAGAAGGGGGGTGAGAAGAGGGCACAGTCTTGCAAGGGAATTTGGAGCGTATTGTGTATTTCCATCTAAGAGTGATGAAAACAAAGGTCTAAGCCATTAGCTCAGGGTGCCCTCTCTGGCAGGCGTTTGGCAAGAGACATAGCATCTTCTTAAGTGGGTCACAGAGTGATTGTTAACTTCCATTCATGGGGTCTGTTTCATTCTCTGCTGTCTCTGTTTGCTCCAAGGTGATTCTTTAAATAGTCGGGAAGGCATCACACAAGGAGTCAAGGTTTCCTGCGTGGTCATTATTAACTTCCGTTGTCAGTAGTTTCTTTACCTCCTGATGAGACTTCAGGAGAGTCTGAGCTGCCCTCCTGGAACCCAACCAGCAAACTGTTATCAGAACTCTCCAGCCACTCGTGGATACCAGTGCCAAGGAGCTGGAAGGAATTGTGTGGGAGGAGATGCCAGCCTTGCTGACTCAGGCAACTTCTTCAACCCAAGGTTGACTGGTAATTAGTGTGAGTGTGTTTCTGGGACCACAGGAGGCATGGTCAGCCCAGACCCAGCTCCTTTAGCATCCCCTACCGGGAATGCTCAGGGTAATGAAATGCTCAAGCTCCACATAGAGCAGGGCCAAGAGAGCCAGGCCCTGTGCTGGCAGCAGGTGTGACTAGCAGCCCTCTGCATGCTGACACGTCTGGAGTGCAGGCAGCTGGTAGGAGAAAGAACTAATAATATTCCAGGAGCTATTAAAGCCCAACTACTCACAGCTTCTGCGTCTACTTCAGAGGTGGCCTAGGTAAGTGGACGCTACAGTTTCAGTTCTCTCTAGAACAACACTAATTTGAAAGGTTAGCTAAAAGACCATGGGCTTTATAGGGTCTCTAGATGTGGGACTGAGTAGTGATTCTGCAAGTTAACAGCTGTCTGATTTTGGTCACATCACTTAACCTTTCTGAGATTCAATTTCCCTTGTAAAATAGGTACATAATAGATCCTTTTTGGAGTTGATGCCAGGCTTAGCCAAAAGTGGTAGGCCAAAGCATCTGGCATTCAGCTCAAGGAATGCAATAAATCCCTCTTCCCTCTTCTAGTGTATCTTTACTTTTAAGGCCTTTATGTGAGTAAACACCTTTCCTATGAAACCAGATTCCAACTTTGGGTCACAGAAGTGCTTTCCCATGTTTGTTTTGTAACTATTCCACTTCAGAGATTACTGAATTATGATGATGATGATAAAGAAAAAGTCAATTACAATGATTTATTTATTTTGCATCAGTGTTTGGTCCTGTAACATCATTTTATCACAAGTATTATCATCTCCATCTTACAGATGAGAAATGAGACTAAGAAAGGCTAAACTACAACTTTGGACATTATGTCCTGAGGCATTGCCTCTCCTCAATAACTGACTGCTGCTCCCATAATGCACAACCCACAATCCCCATGGGGATAATCTGCATCCCCAATGAGGATGGCCCCTTCAGAAAAGGGGCAAAAATGAGGGAAAGGATGGTACCAACAAGTATTGTTTCCATACTAAGTATGTCCATAACTAACTAAAAAAAAAAAAAAAAAAAAAAAAAAGACTAAGTGGCTTGTCCAAGATGATGAAACTAAATAGTAGACCTGGGAATAGTGCTGAAGTTAGTCAATATAGATTGACTAACTACTGCACTATTATTCTTGACTGCTATGTTGTATACTGAATCAATGTTATTCATTCATCTGTGTTTTCTAAAACCTAAAGATTTTTTGTGTCCATAATAGGTATCAAAGAGTACGTCACAAAGGAACCATTCCAGGGCTGGAGAGTTTGCTTAGTGGTTAAGGCACTTACCTGTGAAGCATAAGGACCCAGGTTCAATTCCCCAGTACCCATGTAAGCCAGCTGCACAAGGGGGCACATGTGTCTGGAGTTCCTTTGCAGTGGCTGGATGAGGCCCTGGGGCACCCATTCTCTGTCTCTCTCTCAAATAAATAAATAAAATAAAATAAAATAAAATAAATTTTAAAGGAACCATTCTAATATTAATGTCTTAATTTTGGAAGTTTAGTATTATTTAATATTGTATTTAGACAAAAATTTTAATTGAAAGATAATCAGAAAATCATTTTAATAAAAGAAAATTGAGCTAGATGTAGTAGTCAATACTGTCACTTGGGAGGCTGAGGTAGGAGAGTAGACAGTTTGGGGCCAATTGGGCTAGCCTAGGCTATACAGAGAGACCCGTTTGAAAGAAAAGAGAAATAATAATAAGAGAGAGAGAGAGAGAGAAGACACATCCTATTAAGATGAAAGGCTTTACCTTTAAAATATTATATGTCAAAAGTCTGAAGCCAGGTGTGGTGGCACATGCCTTTAATCCCAGCACTCAGGAGGCGGAGGTAAGAGGATCACCTTGAGTTCGAGGCCACCCTGAGACTAAATAGTGAATTCCAGGTCAGCCTGGGCTAGAGTGAAATCCTACCTCAAAAAAAACAAAAAACAAAAAAGTCTGGACCCTTCTTACCACCTCCACTGTTGCTCTCCTGAACCAAGCTTTCATCATGCCTCACACTGCTGCCTGAATTATTTCAGTAACTTCCTAACAGGACACCTCTTCCTTTACTTCACTACAGGCAATCCTCTTCTCACCCCCCTTCTTGAGAACTTTTCTAACTACTTAGCTACTCCATAAGCAAGCTAACACTTAGAAAAAGTGAGTCATGAACCACTGTAGATATTAGCATGTTAAAGTGATACACTCACTATGCAATATCAAAGTCATGTAACAAGTGAACAGAGTGTGTATTTCTATAAGCTGTGGCAATATTTGGGGGTAATATTGGGGCTCAGACAACAGATCAGAGCATAATTGTACTCAAACTAGTTTTGGTGAACCAATGAGTTGATTGGGATTATTTAGAGTGTAGGGTGAGGCACTGCTTACAGGAACATGAATGGCTCAAAGGCAGCTGTGTCACTGAAAAGCCCACTCCAGCCTGGTGAAGACCCAAGGAAGCTGCATCTCTCCAGCACACTGCATGACTTTTGGAGGTTCTCATCCCAGCACTTGTTTACTGCTTCTATAACCTTGAGGGGTGATCTTCTGACCTTTTAAATTTCAGCTCTCCCAGATTTGTTTACCTCCTGAGCCTCCCCCTGGGAGGAAATATTTCAATTCCGAGGAAATTGTTACACAGTAGTCATAGGTAGTCTTGGATATAGTCAACTTTTCTAGGTGCATCTCCTTTATTATTTTATCTATGCTCTAGTCTAGTGCTATCTGATAAAAATACAATGTGAGCTATATATGACACTTTAAAAATGCAAGTAAGATAAAGTTACTTACTCTTTTTCTTAAAATTTTCAACTGTTCCTCATCACAAAGTAAAATCTGAAGGCAGTATAATAATCTATAGTGCCTATATAACTTTACCCTCACAATTCACAATCACTTCCCTCTTGCTACCTGTACTCCTTGCATACACTCTGCCCTGGCTATATCCAAATTGCCCAGGGCAATCAATCCTTCATTTTTGGTGGTTATCTGCTCAAGTGTCATTGTTTTGGAAAGATATTCCCTGGCACTTCTTCCTTTCATCCCTTGAGTTCCCATCTTCTTTAGTCTGCCTGAGTTTTTCCTGAGAACACCAGGTGGTACAATATGTAGTGAAAGACCCGGAAACCAGACTGGCGCCATGACAGGCTTCAGTAAGACGCTGCCCGGGCTAGGCCTAAGGTTCAAATTCTGGCTTAGGCAGAGGACCTGAGTCAGCCCCTAGATATGTCCAGGCATGCCCAAGACTTGCCCAGGACTTGTCCCTTCTGCCTCTCTGCCCCAGCCAATCAAAAGAATACAAGTACAGTTAATGTTTAAACCAATCAATCATGTAAACGCCCCTTACTGCTTTGTTCAAATCCCAGTAAAAACCCTGCCCTCCTGCTATTCGGGGCTTTTGCAGGGATCCACTGTGCTGATGAAGTCAAGAGTCTGAGCTTAAGCCCGAAATAAAGCTCTTTGCTTTTGCATGCATGTTTGGTTCTCCTTGGTGGTCACTAGGGCCGCTGAGAACTGGGCATAACAGTGCTTGTTTATTTTTGGCTTCTCCCACTGAAATACTAGCCCATATTTTAGATTTCAGGACTGGTAGAGTAGATTATTCCAATCAAATCTGCTGCATAAAGACAATTTGAAAACTGAATAATATACACACACTGACAAGCATCAGAGACTTAATGTATTAAATTTTGAATTTATTTACATGTGTGCGCACATGTGTGTGCCAGGGTCTCTTGCCATTGTATAGGAATTCCAGATGCTTGTGTCTGGCATTACAAAAGTATTAGAAAGTTGATCCAGGCCTGTAGGCTTTGCAAGCAAGTGATTTTAATCACTGAGCCATCTCTTCAGCCCTTGTACTGGTTACTTTTACATCACTGAACAAATACTAATATAAACAACTTGTCCTGGTTAATTTAAATTGTCACTGTGAATGGATTGATAAATACCTAGGACATTAATGAGGCAGAATTTTGGGCATGTCTGTGAAGACATTTCTGGAGAGTTTTAAGTGAGGGGAGAAGACCCACCTTGAATGTGGACAGCACTATACCATGGGCTGGGGTTCCCAGCTGAAGGAAACAGTGAAAAGGGAGTGCTCACGTACCCCTATCTCTGCTTCCCAGCTGCCCAGAGGAGAGCAAGTTCTTGCCCACAGTCACAGCTGCCTGCTACCGTGCCTTCCCAGCTGGGATGGATTCTCCCCATCAACCAGGAGCCAAATCCAGCCTTTCCTCCCTTAAGTGCATCTTGTCAGGAATTTGGTCTCAACAAGGAGAAAAGTAGCTAATAGAAATTTAAGGGAGAAGAGGTTCATTTTGGCTCCCTGTTCATCATGATGGGGGAGTGATGGCTGCTGAAGCGCCTTGGCCTGGGTGGTGGAGGCTTGCAGCAGCTTCTCACCTGGTGCCTGAACAGGAAGCCGAGACTTGTGCCAGAAGCAAGGGTAGGTTATACCTTAAAAGGCCCATCTCTAGTGGCTCACCTGCAAAGGCCATGCCTCCTGCCACAAAGGTTCCACGACCTCCCAAAATAGGGCCATGAACTGGGGAACAAGTGTTACAACACACAAGCCTGTGGGAGAATTTCTCCTTCAGACCAGAACAACCTAACAATATAGGAAGCAATTGGAGCAAGGAAAATAATTGCAGTTCAAAGAAGTAGACCACAACTCTTTGGGAAAGGAGTTGCTGACAGTTAAAAAGCAGCAGCGGGGCAGCTCTTCAGCGAGGCCTGGAACATCACCAGCCTGCGCCCCGGAACGCAGGCGCTGCCACTTTGGCTCTGAAGGACTTTGGCCACACACTGTTTGCAGCTGAGACAGAGGGAAGCTTCGAGACCTCAGCTGTGTGAAGGTTTGGGGAGTACCATGCATCCCCTCACAGACAGAGAAACTCTAGTATAACATCCTTTTCTCTGGTTTGAGACAAAGACAGTGACCCAGAAAACTGTGGTATGGATTTTTTTCTAGCCTGTAAACCCTCAGCCGTAGTTCCAGGCTGCTAATGTACTTTACTCACGTGTGTGTGGGGTGGGGGGATAAAATGAAAAGGCAATGTGGTTGAAAATAAGTTCGCCCTGGGTCTCAATCACTAAATATTAACTTGCTCGAAAACCTCTGAGGAAGATTATACAGCAAGCGAGGATTCGAGATACATCCAACCAAGTAAAGTAGTAGACAACAGAATCAGTAATACGGATATGAGACTAACACAGAGAGGCTGTAAAACCGTACTGATGCACAGGTGCTGTGTGACTTTTCCCAGGACATAGACACTTATTCACCTCACATAGAGAGGGCACCAACAGGACAGACCAAAGGAAAGATTCCATCCAAGTGCAGCTTGGTTTTACCAGTAAGTTTATGGGGTTATTTACATGGGCCACTCAAGGCACCCACACCACTGGGAAATCCACTAGACAACATGCATGCAGCTACATCACAGAGCACTCGTACCTCAACTGTATACCTCCTCTATAGTGACAGTTGGAATCTCAGAGACGGGGCAGCATTGTGAGGATCTGGAGAAGGTCTCATGATTCACCCTTCTCTCCATGAAGCAACGTCAATAATCTTCATCACCTGAGGGTCTCAGCAGGTCATCACAGCTTCTCTGCTTCAAGACGGCAATGGTCATGTCCAGCCCAAGGGTACTAGTCACATTATAGCTTGTGTGTAGATGCTTTGCTTAAGCCATAAGAGGTGAAATTGTAAAAGTGGAAAATGGCTAACTAGAAATTATTGAATGGGAAATAGAATGAGCAAATTTAAAAACTGAATGGGCAGGCCTACCAGCAGGTTACATATAGCTCAAGAGATACTTTTTGAACCAGAAGCTGTGCCAGAGGAAAATACATGGAAGCTTCAACAAAATGTAAAACTAGAGAATGTTAAAAAAAAAAAAAAAACACGAGATAGAGTGAAAAGACCTAACATTCATCTAATTGGAATTTAAAGATGAGATGAGAGATACAGTGACCCAGAGAAAATATTTGAAAAGATAATTCAAAGAATTTCAGAGATGTCATGAAATATATAAAGTTTTGTTTCTTACTTAGTCCAAAGAGGTCAAATAGCACAAACTTGGATAAAAAGAAATATGCTCCCAGATATAGCATAATGAAACTGCAGAAAATTAAATCCAAATAGAAAATGTTAAGAAACATAGACAAAGGAAACGGAGAGATATCAACACATGATCTGACCAAACAGCTGAGGTCCCAGTAGTAAAGCGGAAAAGTGGAAACCCACAGTCATTGTAAAGACACCTGCAGATCATGAAAAGTGCACAAATGATACATGATAGTAGTGACAGAATGGCAGGAGGCTTGTAATTTATACTATAATGAAAGGTAAATATCCCTAATTCTAATTTAAAATCCCAATATGAAAAAGTGAAAATTGGGCTGGGGAGATAGTTTAGCAGCTAAAGGTACCTGCTTGCAAAGCCTCTTGGCCTGGTTCAATTCTCTAGTGCCCATGTAAAGCCAGATACACAAAGTGGAGTATGTATCTGGACTTTGTTTGCAGAGGCAGGAGGCCCTGATGCATCTATGCATTCTCTCTCTTTCTCTCACTTTCTTTGCTCACTCTCCCTTCATCCTTTCCTCCCTCCCTCCTCACAACTACATAAAATACATGTTAATAAAATTAACAAGATAATCCTAAGTTGTATATGGAAGAACAAAGAACCAAAAAGTACCAAAGTTAGTTGTAGAAAAAATAATCAAGTTTAAGAGCAGACCTCATTTCTATAAAATGTCTAGATTTAGTACAAAGGTATAGGACTTAAGTGTAGTGGGTCATGGGATAGATAAGCAAACCAGAACAGAAATTCAGAAAGAATCCATTTTTATATGGCAATATATCTGATATATGAGAAAGATACATCAGTGATTGATGCCTATGGTATTAAAACAATTATTGAGTGAAAAGTGGAGAAACTACTTCATATGAAATCCAACCCATTACAAATAGATTTAAGAAGTAGATAAGAGAAGAAGTAACACTTTACAACTTTTAGAAAGAACATAAGAGAATGCCTTTATTAGTTTTAGTAGAAAAACACTTCTTATATAAGAAAAAGTATAAAGGAAAAATTGATAAACTTGGTGTTGCAGTTGGGTTCGCATTGCTGGTAGAAATCACCCAACTAAGAGCAGCTTGTGGGCTTGTGGGAAAAAAAGGATTTATTTTGGTTTACAGATTCAAGGGGAAGCTGCACAATGGCAGGGGAAATGATAGCATGAGCAGAGGGTGGGTATACCCCCGCTCTGGCCCACATAAGGTGGACAACAGAAACAGGAGACTGTGCCAAACAGTGGCAAGGGGAAACTGGCTATAACACCCATAAGCCTGCCCCCAACAATACACCCCCTCCAGGAGGCATTAATTCCCAAATCTCCATGAGCTAGGAACCTAGCTTCAGAACACCTAAGTTTATGGGGGACACCTGAATCAAACCACCACACTTGGTAAGATTGAAATCTAATATTTATAATAAGGATACCATTTAAATTGATGAAAAGACATGTCACAGTTTGGAAAAGTGCCACCAGGCCTGGCTGGAAAAGTTATTTGCAATAGAAGCCATATTATACAAATTATATACATATTATACAAAGAACTCTTCCTGAACATACTGGCACACACCAGCCCAGGCTACTTAACAAGATCATGTATCAAAAAGAAAGAAAGAAAGAAAGAAAGAAAGAAAGAAAGAAAGAAAGAAAGAAAGAAAGAAAGAAAGAAGAAGGGGGAGGGAGGAGGGAGGGAGGGAAGGAAGGAGAGAGAGAGAGGGAAGGAATGGAGGGAGGGAGGGAGGGAGGGAAGGAAAAGGAAGGAAGGAGGGGAGGAAGAAGAGAAGAAAGAAAGAAGGAAATAAGGAAAGAAAAGATAAACTCCTTCATGTCAAGAATAAGAGAGATTACTCAATACTATTACAAATTTAGATCAAATATATGAAGAGTAATTGTCAGAAAAGGAAAAGAATTAGTCCATAAACATGCAAAAAGATAGCTCTCACTAGGAAGCAGAAATGTAAAAATTAAAGTCATTAAGAGATATTACACATTCATTAGATTAGTGAAAGTTATTAAGGCATCTGACAATGTCAAGTGTTAGAGTGGATGTGAAGAGCTGTAAATCTTAATCATTGCTATAGGGTACATGAGCTGGCCCAGCTACTTTAGATAACAATTTGACAATGGCAAAAGTGACTGCAAAGCATCAAGTTTCTCCGGCACCATTTGCAGAAGATGCTGTCTTTGCTCCATGAGCGTTTTTGGTCCCTTTGTCAAAGATCAGGTAGCTATAGTTATGCAAACTCATACCTGGATCTTCAATTCTATTCCACTGATTGATTCTGTTGTGCCTGTTTTATGCCACTACCATGCTGATTTTATCACTGTGGTCTTATGGTATAACTTGAAATCAGGTATGGTGATACTCTCGAGGTGTCCCTTTTGCTGAGTACATTTTTTTCTTTTCTTTTCTTTTTTTTTTTTTTACTATCTGAGGCCCTGTGGGCTTCCATAAGAATTTTTAGATTTTTTTTTCTAACTTTTTGAAAGATATTGCTGTGATTTTTATTGGAATTGCATTGAATTTGTATATTGCTTTTTGGTAGGATGGCCATTTTAATAATATTAATTCTTCCAATCCATAAGCATGGAAGGTCATTCCATCTTCTCATATCTTCCTCCAGTTCTTTATTCAGAATTTTTTTTGTTTTCATTGTATAGGTCTTTTACTTCTTTGGTTAGGGAGATTCCCAGCTATTTGATAGTGTGTGTGTGTGTGTGTGTGTGTGTGTGTGTGTCTATTATAAATGGGACAGCTTCCCTGATTTATTTTTCCATATTGTTGTCATTAATATATATGAAGGCTAGAGATTTTTGTGTGTTGATTTTATATCCTGCCACTTTGCTAAAAGTGTTTATCAGTTCTAGGATTTTTCTGGCAGGGTTTTTGGGATCCTTTAAGAACAGAATCATAAAAGCCGGGCGTGGTGGCGCACGCCTTTAATCCCAGCACTCGGGAGGCAGAGGTAGGAGGATCGCCGTGAGTTCGAGGCCACCCTGAGACTCCATAGTGAATTCCAGGTCAGCCTGGGCTAGAGTGAGACCCTCCCTCAAAAAAAAAAAAAAAAAAAAAAAGAACAGAATCATGTCATCTGTGAATCTGTGAATAGGGTTAGTTTGTATTCTTCCTTTTCAATTTGTATCCCATTTCTTTCTTTATAAGTTTTTAATTTTTTAATTATTTATTTTATTACTTGAGAGACAGAGAGAAAGAGGAGAGAGGGGGGGGGGCAGAGAGAGGGAGGGAGGGAGGGAAATATGGGCACACTAGGGCCTTCAGCCTCTGCAAACTCCAGACACATGTGCCATTTTGTACATCTGGCTTATGTGGGTCCTTTGGCTTTACAGGCAAATGTCTTAACCACTAAGCCATCTCTCCAGTCCCCTTTTATTTCTTTCTCTTGTTATTGCTTGAGCTATGACTTCAAGTACTATGTTGAAAAGCAGTGGTGAGAGTGGGTGCCACTGCCTAGTTCAAGACTTTAATGGGAATGTTTCCAATTTTTCCCCATTTAGTATGATACAGACTTTAGGTATGTTGTATATTGCCTTTATCGTGTTGCAATATAGGCCCTCCATTCCTATCTTCTCCAGTGTTTTAATCATGTAAAATCTAGTAACTCCACCTCCAGGTGTGTACTTTGAAGAATGTGTCCTGAATATCTTCAAGTAGTCATATACTCTAGCATAAAAGGAACACATTGGAAACAATATAAGTGAACATTCATAGGAAACTTTGTAATATAATCATATTATAGAACATTATAGAGCCATAAAAATTGAAGAGAGTAGAGTTGAATGCATCAACATAGCCAAATAATACAAACATAATACCTACACACAAAACATTCTGAAATAAGAGTGCATACAAATTTTCAAAACATGACAATATTACAGATAATTTGGAGAAGCATACATAAGTAGTTCATATACAAGAGGCTATATCCAGTATGGTATAGCACATTCAGAGAAGGGTAATAAAGATCCTTAATTGATAATGTTTTGTTCCGAAGCAGGATGTTCATTTAATTTTTCTCTATCTACTTGGGTATGTCTTAATATTATATAATAAATTTCATAATATAGCACAGTAAAAATGATTTCAAGAAGTATATATCTCAATATTTCTTTGTATTGCATGGTTATATTTTCTAATTTGTATTTTTTTTTTTTGTTGCTTTCTTTTTGAGGTAGGGTTTTGTTCTAGCCCAGGTTGATCTGGAACTCATTTGCAGTCCCAGGCTGGCCTCTGCCTCCTGAGTGCTGGGATTAAAGGCATGCACCACCATGCCCAGCTTCTAATTTGCATTATTTTTATTTGAAAACCTTTTTTCTTCTTGTGTGTAGTGTGTGGTGTGTGTATGGTGTAGGCATGTGTGTGTATGTGTGGGTGCAGCTGTATGTGTCCTGTGTGCACATGTGCAGAGACCAGAGGAGGATGCCAGTGTCCTCCTCTATCATTCTTGAGCCTTGTTTTTCTGAAACAGGATCTCTCACTGAATTGGGGCCTAATCATCTTTTCTGGCCAGACTGGCTGACCAGATAGCCCCAGTGAATCTCCTGTCTTTGCCAACCTCAGAACTGGTGTGTGGTCACAGGAGTGTGTGGCTACCCTCAGTTTTTTATGTAGGTGTTGGGGATTGAATTCTGGTCCTCATGTTTGCACAGTAAGTGCTTTTATACACTGAGCCATTCCCCAGCCCCATGAAGAGCATTTTAAGACAGAAGATCCTTTCTATACAGACACAGAGCTTTCACAAGGTCTTTCCTTATGGTATCTGTGGTGTTCTCTGGGACAGCCCCATACTCATCTAACAGCTTGTAATATTTCTCCTCTGCTGCTATTTTGATCTGCTCAAGTTTAAGCCTGTTTAGGTTGGTACCTAGCCACTTCTCCAGCGCCCCCCCCCCTGCTCAATGATTGTTGGTATGTCTTGGATGAATGCTTTGTAGTAAGTGCACAGCTGACTAATGTCCAAGGTCTTTGACAGGGTACATGACATCCTCTGGTTATGTCCATCTTATGTCACCTGCTCATTTCAAACATCTCCAGCTCTCACAACAGACAGCATTGCTTGCTTCTCCAAACAAAATATGCTTTCTCTGACTTCAAGGTTTTTGTCCATATCCTTCCTTATTCCTGAGGTGTATTTTCTCTGTCTATGTGGCAGTCATCTACAATCAATCAATAGTCAGCACCAGCATCCCCAGTCTTCTCTCCTCACTCATTAATTCACTGAACAATTACTGTGATAAAATGAGTTATGCCCTCTACAGTTAATTTCTCAGTCCCCAGAGGTTGTGAGTAATTCATCCTACATGGCAGAAGGTCTTCACAAATGTGATTAAGAATTTGGAGTTGAACAATGCAAGACCCATATTCCCCAGCAAGGAGGGTCCCTTCAGAGGGGGGAAGAGGCTAACGATGGTACCAACATGGCTATATACACACTGTGTACATAACTAATAAAAATAAATAATTAAAATTAAAAAAAATAATTTGGAGTTGAGAAAAAAAGATAGGTGACCAGGAAACAGAAGTAGAGAGATTTAGAGGTGCTACTTGGCTGGCTCTGGATATAGATAAGGAGGTCATGACCCAAGGAACTGAAGGGACACAGCCCTAGTAGCTGGAAATGGCAAAGAAATGGATTTTCCTCTGCAGACTGCAAAGAAGTCAACTCTACTGACACTGTGATTTTTTTACTCTGTAATTTAGATTACATTTAGAACTCCTGACATCTAGTGCTAAAAGAGAATACATTTTTCTAATAAATTCTTGTAGTAATGATAGAAAACTCATAGGTTCATTTAGCTATCATTGGTCGGATACAAACCCAGACATGAAAGACATAATCATAGAAAATAGGCATGGCCTCTATATGAAGAGGAATGTAGATGTTAAACTAAGAGAGTCAAACAGACAGGTACACACACATACACACACACACACACACATTCATGACAATAATGTACTTCAATTACTTTAGTTTGATGGGGACAAGCAAAGTCTATTGATCAAATTCCATTTACTGGAACATGAAAGAAGAATAGGGCTTAGTTATGTAAAGAGTGGTGGAAGAGGCTTTCTAATGAGCATATGCCAAGCTGGAGATAGTGTTTGAGCTGGGGTGATGTGGGGAGAGAAGGGGCTGTAAGGACAGGCAGGATCCCAGTTATGGCTATCAACATTACAGTATGGATTTCATCTTAAGTATGACGGGAAGGCATTGAAAGATTTAAAACAAATAGTGACCTGTCATAGTTACATTTTAAAAGATGGCCGTGATCTCACTATAGGGATTAGATTAGAACTGGGTGACAATAGGCTATGCAAGAAATGATGTGGGTGGAGAGGGAGAGATTTGGATAAGTTAAACATTTAATTTTAAGGCAGGGCCTATGGGGCTGGAAAAGTGACCATGGGCATGAAATATTAAAGGCATGTACTCTTAACTCACATAGTTAAGGTTCTCTTTCTACTAGAAAAAAAAAAAAAAAGGCATGTACTGGGTTTCTAACATAAACATATAGACAGGTCTTTTGTATACTTTCTTGTAATGAGGACCTGTGAAAGAATACATAGGGTGGGGATAGTAAATAGAAAATGTTTTGTTTTTAAAATGTTCAACTAAGTTGCCTATGGAACAACTGAGCAGTGATTTAAGTGTACAGTAGTTGAACATGTTGTTTGAGAACCCCAAGTATGTCCCAGATGGCCTTTAAAGTCAGCATGTGGTTGGAATTACCTGGGAAGAGTGACTTCTAACCTAGAGGGAAAGACAGCAAGGGGAGGGAGATAGCAGAGAGATCAAAAGGAAATGCCTAAGAAAAGTGGAGAAAAACCAGAAGCCATGGAACCACCAGAGCCCAAGGAAGTCAGAAGAAGACAAGAGTGTCAAATGCCAGTAAGAGGCAAAAGAGACAGTGTTCTGCATCCAGCCATGTTGACCACTGTAGGCAACCTCAGCAAGAGCAAATCTGGGGTAGTATTAGCCAGACCAAGGAGTGAGGCTTATGGAAAAGTGGGACACTGTATTACCAATTTATTTTTTAGCAGATTTTTTTTCCTTTTTGCATATCTGTGTGGTGTGTGTCTGTGCACATATGCACATGTGCTTTGTATGTGCATTGGCGCATGTATGTGTGTGTAGGGGGTATACCTCAGCTTTTATTCTCAGTTACACTGTCCATCTCTTTTTGAGAAAACTTCTCATTGGCCGGAAACTTACAAATTAGTCCAGATGGTCTGGCCAGCATGCTCCAGGGATCCACCTGTCTCTACTTCCCCAGTGTTGGAATTACAGGACATGTCAACCCAGCCAGCATATATGGATACTGGGGATCAATTTTTCAAGGCAGATACTTTACCAGTTGAGGTATCTTTCCAGTCCCCTTTTAAAAGAAGTTTTGAATAAAATAGACTAAAATATTGAGTCACATAAGAAAAGGGATACCCAATCCAGGCTTTTCTTCAATAGTAATGACATGTCAGCTGCAGGTTTAGGCGCCAAGGAGAGAGGAGTTCTAGTAGAAGAGAAGGGAGGTAGTCCACTGGGCAAGGCTCATCGAAAGGCTGGAAGAAGGGTTACTTTTTGCTGGAGGAGGAAACATCTCCCAAAAGGAGCAGGTGCATGCTCTTAGGTTTGCACTCTGGGAGGCAAGGGCAACAGGCATTCTGCTCCATCTGATGACCATGACTTCCCTCATGTGTGTCATTTTCTGAAAGTAAGATGGAACCAAAGAAGGAAAATGACTCAGATTTTAGGAAGGTGGAGAAGTTGCTGGTCAGTCATTTATGATGAGGCAGTGGGCAGAACAGGCCATTTTTTCTAAGACATGAACTCTTCCTCAAACATGTGCCCACGTGAGCACCATGACACCCTGCTGAGCAGTTGTCTGTGTGGACCTTTCTCCTTTACAAGGATGTGGGCACCTTGGAGGCATATATTTCATCTTTTCCATCTGACTGATTATCTCCCATATCTTGCTACATTGCCTCCGTGCCAAGAAAGAATAAAACCTGTGGGAAACTTGCCACCAGTGGGCACTGATCTTCCCAGGCCCTGTAGGAAGAGAAGAGCATAAACCCAGTGATTCCATGGGCAGCTGGCTCAGTGACATAGTTATAGATCAAGGATCTCTCCTCTGACAGAGACATTCAATGAACTTTGGAGAAAGTAGAAAACTCTAGAATATTTTCTGATGTCTCTTTCAACCAGAGCTGGATAAAAAAGCCCTTTTAAGGCTAGAGAGCATTATCACCCCAAATCTCAGGTCTCTTTTTCATTTTTCAGTCCTTTGTGAAGACATGACACTATGAATGTTTTGAAACAAACATTCTGAAGAAGTACACATTTTATACTAAGCAACTTATGTGAATAACTGTACATGATGTTTTTCTTTTTTTACATAAAATTATGTGGAAACAAGACAGGCATAGTGGCTCATATCTGTGATCCCAGTACTTGAAAGGATAAGGTGGGGCCATTGCAAATTTGAGGCCAGCTTGGTCTGCATAGCAAGACCCTATCTCAAAAAAAAATTACATGAAGGCTACAGTAATTCAGAATATGCAACATTAATGGAAGGATAGACATATAAACTAATGAAATAGAAAGGGTGCCAACACGAAATATATCCAGAAATACATGGTCAACTGATTTCCCAATGAATGTGCTGAGGCAATTTGATGAGAGGTTTTTTCTTAATCAATGGTGCTAAGATAATAGAGCATTTATACAGAAGGCAATACTTCAACCATACCATATGAAAAAACTAACTTGAAATGGATAGGTTTAAATGTAACATCTAAAATTATAAAGAATCTCATTATAAGTTCAAATGTTTTTAACTTTGATAAGGCAATTTTTTTGTAGGACATAAACAAGATGAAACATAAATGAAAAAAATTGATGAAATGAGCTTCATCAAAGTTAAAAGGTTGTTGAGCTGGGCGTGGTGGTGCACACCTTTAATCCCAGCACTCGAGAGGCAGAGGTAGGAGCATCACCATGAATTCCAGGCCATCCTGAGACTACATAGTGAATTCCAGGTCAGCCTGGGCTAGAGTGAGACCCTACCTTGAAAACCAAAAAAAAAAAAAAAAAAAATTAAAAGGTTGTATTATTTTAAAGCCCATGGTCACTTTTCCAGCCCCATAGGCCCTGCCTTAAAATTAAATGTTTAACTTATCCAAATCTCTCCCTCTCCACCCACATCATTGTTAAGAAAATTAAAAATCAATTCAGACTAGCAGAAAACATTTGCAAAACACAAAATTGTTAAGCATTCTCCTAACTCCACAATAAGAGAAGAGAAAATGGACAGGCGATCTGAGCAGCTTCTTCAGCACAGGTGAATGAAAACAAGCACATAAAGTGCTCTATGTGATTAGCTACCATGGAAATACAAATTGAAACCACACAGATGTAGCATTTCCTATCAAATAACATTTTTAAAAAGCAGCTATGAGTGGCGGTGCAGGCCTATAATCCCAGCCTCAGTAAGCTGAGGCAGGAGGGTTGACCTGAGTTCATGCAAGATTGGGTTCAGTGAGTACCAAGAAAGCCAGCACTGTGTAGCAAGACCCTGTCTCAAGAAACAAAACACAAATGAAGATGCCTAGTCACATGCATTGCTGGTAAGAGCACAAAATGATCTAGTCACTTTGGAAAACAGTTTGGCAGTTATATATTAAGAGTATACTTAATTACATGGCTCAAAAATCCTACTTCTAAAATGTTACCCAAGCAAAATTGTATTGGTTAATTCTCTGCAACTATAATGAAATACCCAAGAAAGGCTGGGTAGGTGATTGGTGAAGAAAGGTTTATTCAGCTTCATTTGGGAGGCTGAAAGTCCAAACAGCGTGGCACTGGCTCTGGTGCTGATGAGGGCCTACACTTGTATCACATCATGGCAGACACTGGTGGATGGCATCATGTAGGAACTCAAGTGACAGAGAAGGTCATGTGGTGCGATGGGAAGTCAGAGGTCAGAGAACAACTTCACTTGAGGCAATGGAGTCCCACACAAGAACTTCAGGAATTATGCCCTCTGAAGGCAGTGCCCTTGATGACCTAGTCACTCTTCACTGGGCCCCACCTTTTAAAGGGCTCACACCACCACCCAACATCACCTCACTGCTGTCCAAGCACCTAACTCGTAAACTCTTGGGGGACAAACAACATCCAGACCAGAGCAGAAATGGATATATGCATCCATATGAAAATTTGATCACAAATGTTCATTGTAATTTTATTCACAACAGCCAAAAAAAAAAAAAGAGGTTGTTTAACTAATGGGTAAATCAGTAAATACTGTCATAAACACATAATGGAATACTACTCAGTAACATTTGCGTGGAAGAATCACTTTTTAAATAGCTCATGGTGACTCTTTCAGAACTGGCCTGACATTTTACTTGTCTTTGAGGATTGCTGACAGAATATACTAGAGCTCTGGGGAGAAGGATGACAGATACTTCTCATTTCTCCCTCCCACTTGGCTTGCTTGCTTCTTCATCTGACTCTGTTCTTTCAGTCATTTCTGCTGTCCCAGATGGTTGGCTCATGACCCCCAAGAACACAGCCAGATAGCCAAGGATGTTGTCCCAGAAGAGCATTGCTGGGCATCTCAACTGCTTCACTGATTGGTCCAGTGCTCATATCACCCAGAGCAGGAGGAGAAATAGTCTTGGCGGGGGGGGGGGGGGGGGCTCATGTCCTGTGATTCTTGTGGTGGCCTGTCACTTACGAGCATAGAACCTTATATATAGCACAGTGTCCATTTGCTGGGTTTCTTTTTAAGATACTTAGTTCTAGAGTGTGAAACTAAAATGTACGCGAAGCACACTAAAAATGCAGTAGCCATGCTTAAGTCCTTAGAAAAGACACAATAACCTTGATGTCCTCAATTTAAAAATCTGTATGTAGACCAGCCAAGTGAAAGCTGGAAAAAGCTGCTCTGTATGCAGCCCAATGGGAGACAGAAGTCATTAGCAGTGAAAACAGTGGACACTGGAAGCCTTAAGTTTGGCCAGACAGGCCAAATGACTGCACGAGTCCAACAGTGGCATGTCTGCTCTGGGGTAAACCAGCTACTCTCTAATTGGACTGAAGGCCCACTCTATGGGAGGGAATACATGCCTGGTACTGAAAACCTAATCAAAAGCCTATGGCATGGGAGGTCATGAGCCGTATGGGGTATAAAGCCTGCTCTTGTCTAGATAAATGCATATATTACTCTCACCAAATTGTCCTGAAAGTGCTATACTTAATGTTCATATTCATATATTAATGCTACTCTCACTTCTGGCTAGAGAAGCTTCTCTTTTCAGATGGCGATGACCACTGGGATGACCCAAAAGGCCACATAGTGTTGAGAAGAAGGGACAGAGGAGTGTCCAGCACTGAAACATCTCTATTACACCCTCCAAGGCTCAGGGTCCATTGTGGAAGAGGTGGCGGAAAGAATGTAAGAGCCAAAGGAAGGGTATCACTCCTTACAGCTAGTTGCCTTGGCATCCATGACCTTGCAGTGCCTAGCAATACCTATATAAGACCTTCATAATAGGAGAAAAAATGATGACATCAAATTAAAAAGAGAGACTAATAGAAAGAGGGAGAGGATATGATGGAGAGCAGAAATATGAAGGGGAAAATGGGGGAGGGGAGAGAAATACCATGGTTTATTGTCTATAAGTATAGAAATTGTATATATATATATGATATTTTCTCTACTAGTCTATTGCTACCTACAACACGACCTTATTTTTGTCTTCCCTGTTTCTATGTTTCCTCCTTTTCCTTCCTCCTGACCTCTTTCTTTACTTCTTGTGTTTGATGAGTTTGGTTTTAGCTTGTTTGGTTTTATTTGTTTAGTGTGGAATATTGCTGGCATTACCAGTTACTGGTGGGAATAAATAGAAGTGAAACATTTAATAGTGTTTGGAGACATAAATATGGACAACCCAATGATGTTTACTTTTATTTTTTTATAATTATTTTTTTATTTTTTTATAATCATTTTTTTTTATTTTTTATTTTTTTCATTTTTATTTTTTGTTTTATTTTTTTACAGTCAGTTTGGTACCATTATTAGGCTCATCCATGACCTACCCCCTCCCCTTGGCCCCTCCTTGTTGAGGTATATGGGTCATGCATTGTGGAGTTAGCCCACAGTTATGGGTAAGCTAAACGTCTCTGCATATCATGACCCAACATGTGGCTCTGACATTCTTTCCGCCCCCTCTTCCGCAAAATTTCCCTGAGCCATGTTGGGTCTGCTTCAGTGATGAGGTGTTGGGGGGCTCTGAGGCTCTGGCTCTCTGATTGGGTAGGAGTTGATTTTTCTCTGTGCTGATCTCCTTCCCCCTTGTGCTGGTATCCGGTTCATCAGGAAAACAGCCCCCTTGCTTGTTTCTCCAATTTTTCTTAGTTTCAGCCGGGGCCCTTTTGAGGTATGATGGGGTGGCTCTCTCCTTAGGATCTACATCTATCTGAAAAAGAGAAGCAGATTCTCCAACAGAGAGTAAGTTAGCATCAAGACAAATGAGATAACCCTTTTTTTTATATAGAGAATTTAATAGCTGTAGGCCCTCTTGTAGCCCACAATTGACGGTAGCTTGATATTGGAGAGTGGGTTTATGTTTGCCTATGGTTCTGACTTGTTTCCCAGCTCCAGCTATGGGTCTCATACCAGTGAGGGGATCAGTCAGCTGAATTGAGAGCAGTTGGTTCCCCACCATGGCTGTGTGCCACTATTGCACTTGTGTGGGCATCACAAGTTATTTGCTGTTAAGTAGGTTAGACCATGCATTGCTTCGACAGATATTGGTCATTTTCCCCCAGTCGCCCATGTAGCACCTTCTGGCACTAGACGCGCTGACTGTATGGGGACTGACTCTCTTCCATCTTCCAGCCATGCCATTCTAATTTGCATGTCAATCACATAGGTGTCTTCAGCAGTAGGGTCTTAGCCTTTGGTGGGTCATCAAGTACTCTGACAGAAATCTGTCTGTCTTTTAGGAAACCTTGTAGGTCTCTCTGATCAAAAGCTCATTGTGGATGATAGCCCCATGCTGGTTCTGGGAGTTACATGTCAGTGCCCACTAAGAAAATGAGGAAAAAGCTAACTAATATACAAGAGTTAGAAATAAAAGAGAGAGAGAGAGGGAGAGGGGAAGTGAGGGAGGGAAGATGTAGAAGATTAAGGTTAGTCTTGATCTTACCCTCTCCAGTGTCTTGTGGTTCAGGTGTTCTCTGTAAGGGCCTGGTGAAGGATCAGCCATTTGGTCTGTCTTTTAGTAAGTAGAAAATTATGGTACCATTGCCATTTGGGTCTAGATTTGTGTTTCCCACCCCTTTGATGCCCTCCCCTCCCTCCCCTTCCATCCTAGTGTCTAGTCTAGGAGGTGGTTGCTGGGTATGTAAGGTTTCTTGGGTAGATTCAGTTTAGGTGTTGTAGATGAGTGAGACTATGTGGCGATTTTTTTTCTGTGATTGGGTAAGTTCACTGAGAATGATCTGTTCCAGGTTCAACCATTTTTCCTCAAATTTCATTGTGTCATTTTTTCTTACTGCTGTATAGAATTCCATTGTGTACATATACCACATCTTAGTTATCCATTCTTCTAGTGATGGACATCTGGGTTGATTCCAGAACTTAGCTATTACAAATTGAGCCGCTACAAACATGGTTGAGCAAATCTCTCTAGCCTGTGGTTTGAAGGTTTTAGGATAGATGCCCAGTAAAGGAATAACTGGGTCTGTTGGTATCTCTATACTCAGCTTTTTCAGAAGTCTCCATATTGCTTTCCAAAGTGGTTGTACCATCCTACATTCCCAACAACAGTGGATGAGTGTTCCTACTTCTCCACATCCTCGCCAGCATTTATTTTTATTTGATTTTTTGATGTTTGCTATCCTTATTGGGGTAAGGTGGAATCTCATAGTTGTTTTAATTTGCATTTCTCTGATGATTAGAGATGATGAACATTTTCTTAAGTGTATGTTTGCCATTTCTATTTCTTCCTCTGTGAACTGCCTGTTCAGCTCTTTGCCCCATTTTGTGAGTGGGGTGTTTGACTTCTTACTGTTTAGATTTTTGAGTTCTTTGTAGATTCTAGAGATTAGGCCTCTGTCAGTTGGATAACCCACAAATATTTTCTCCCATTCTGTGGGTGATCTATTGGCTTTGCTTATTGTATGCTTGTCTGTAAAGAAACTCTTCAGCTTCATGTGATCCCATTGGTTGAGTGACGGTTTAAGTTCATGAGCTACTGGGGTTTTGTTCAGGCCGCCAGTGTCCTGTGGCGGGGGAGCACAGATTGCTTCCGATGTTTACTTTTATTGATGATAAGTAATGACCTCAGATCACTTAGGGCAAAGTTTTGCATTTACTAACTTTTTCCACTCAAAAAAGTAGTAGCACATGTGAAATTATAGAAAATAAAAATTAGGGCCAGAGACATTGCTTAGTGGCTAAGGCACTTGCCTGTGAAGCCTAAGAACTCATGATCAAATCTCCAGGTCTCACATAAGCCAGACATATAGTAATGCAAGTGCACAAAGTCTCATATGCACACAAGGGGATGCACATGTCTGGAGTTCATTCACAGTGGCTGAAGGCCCTAGTGCACCCATTGTTCTCTCTCTTTCTCTAAATAAATAAATAAATAAATAAATAAATAAATATTTATATATCCTCTTTATAAAAGTTTTCTCCAAACTTATTTTCCACAAGCACATGTGCTCCAGTATTTTACAACTCTGATGATGATGGTTATGGAGCACACAGTGCGGAGAAGGGAAGGGAAGGAATAGTTCTGATTCCATTTAAGTGGTGATTGTTGCTCTGTATGCCTTGCACTCAGTCTGCTGCGGGGGCAGAGGTGAGGTGGATTTTCCCGGGGCTCTAAATTGGAATATGTAGTCAATGACGCAGTAGGCTTCCAGTTAATAACAACCAGCTTTGTTACAGTCACCTGCTGCTACTCAGCGGTTCCTGCAGGGTACGATGCCTGCAGACCCTACCTGAGGTAATGATCACTCACTGCATTAAAGTGCATTTCCTCCTGAAGGGGCGGGGGCAGAAGAGTCTGAGAAGGCTCTGGTTCTCTCTCAGTTCCAGACTCTATCTTGCCACAGATCTCCTACGTGTGGTTTCTTTTTCCTGGAATGTGGCTCTGTGTTCACGTTCCCTCCATCTTCTACCCTCAGCACTGCCAGATTCTTCTCTTTCTTCTGTCATTTCTCCAGGGATGCTTTTCCTGCCCTCTTAGTCTGTCAGTTGCATCATTTATTTCTGTTTTGTGACATCACAGATGTGGTCACTGGGATTATCGGTCAAGATCTGGATAGCAAGAGCAACCTACACTGAGGACCAAGCTGCTCCTTCTTTTTATTGTGTCTTGTAAGCCAGAGGTTCTTTGATCATTGCTAAGTGACTAATTATTTTCTTCCATCCTAAACAATGAGGCTCTTGAACTCCATGTATCTTGATTTGAAAAAACAAAGAAATGTGACACTCTTGCTGGCTACATTTGTTAGTCTGAAACTAGTGAATAACACAAGTTGTATACAGAAGTTCAGTCTATGAAAGGCACACTCAAGATCAGTTAAGCTTTTTTTTGTTTGTTTGTTTTTTGTTTTTTGTTTTTCGAGGTAGGGTCTCACTCTAGCCCAGGCTGACCTGGAATTCACTATGTTGTCTCAGGGTGGCCTTGAACTCATGGAGATCCACCTACCTCTGCCTCCCAAGTGCTGGGATTAAAGGTGTGTGCCACCACACCCGGCTCAGTTAAGCTTTTAAAAATACAACCCAGAAAAGAATACTGACACTCAAATAACCCAACACTCAATACTTGTATATAATTTTGTGAAACTCCTAATGTTCTGTAAAAACATCAGCACCTAGAATGGAAATGGGTGCCACATAACTAAATAAAGAATAAAGGCTGGAGAGATTGCTTAGTGGTTAAGGCACTTGCCTACAAAGCCAAAGGATCCAGGTTCAATTCCCCAGGACCCATGTTAGCCAGATGCACAAGGTGGTGCATGCTTCTGGTGTTTGTTTGTAGTGGCTGGAGGCCTTGGCACACCTCTCTCTGTCTTTCTCTCCCTGTCTCTCTCTCTCTCTCTCTTTCTCTCTCTCTCTCTCTCTGCCTCTTCTCTCTCAAATAAATAAAAAGAAATAAAATATAAGAAAGAATTAATATTTTATTGTTGAAAAGGTTAAAATTTTATTGAAACACTAGCCATACTGGCACAGGCCTGTAACCCCAGCACTTGAGAGGCAGAAGAAGGATCATGAGTTTGAAGCCAACCTGGGCTACATAGCAAAACCTTATTCTTTTTTCAAATGACTTTGGAGAGGTGAAGATTTTATTTTATTTTATTTTATTGAATAAAGGAATTTCTGTCACTCTACCTTCAAGATCTCCCTGCCTGGTGGGCTGACTTGCCTGTAAGGAGGATGAGTCATCCCCTGACTCAGACTTGAAGGCCACTTGTCGTTTCACTCTAGCTCAGGCTGACCTGGAATTCACTATGTAGTCTCAGGGTGGCCTCGAACTCAATCCCCCTACCTCTGCCTCCCAAGTGCTGGGATTAAAGGTGTGTGCCACCACGCCTGGCTTTTTCTGAATTTTAAATCTCAACATAATTCATCTTTTTCTTATTGCCATTGCTGTCATTAATAACAATCTTTCTTCTGCATGAAGAGTGACAGATACTGACAAAGCATAAAATGAGGCTTTTGTTCTTGTTTGTGCATTCAAAATAGAAATTGCTGTGCTATATTTATATATTCATTGATCACCTCAAAATATTTACTCATAGAACACAACCAGTCATCACTAATAATGTAGATAGGTACTTTAGAAGATGACTTTCTTGAATATTCTAGACATGCTCTGAATTAACGATTAAGAAGCTAATGTGATTTTCCACACAGATCTGAGTTAAAAAGATAATTTTTGAAATCAATTATTCTCATACATGGACACGAAACATGGCATAAGTGCATATTCAACCTATGGACAAATGTGTATAGCATATGAGTGATCTAGAGAATTACTTCTGTTTGTGAAGTAATGAACATGGCTTTAACTGACAGTATTTACACTCTAAAATAGAACTTGCGGGTCAGTCATGCAATGAGAACTCCTAAAAACAAACTTTTGCTATTAAAAAAAATAGGACATTGGCTAGGAATGCTGTTCAGGCCTATAATATCAGCACTTGGAAATTAGAGACAGAATCAGGAGTGAGCTACATAAGACCATATCCTAAAGTTGAAGAAAGGGAGGAAGGAAGAAAAGAAAGAAAAAGAAAAAATGTGCCAATTAAAATTGTTTAGAATAACAGAAGTTTCCCAGAAAGAATTCTCCTTGAATTCCCATTTTTATGGTATGTGTATGCATGCATACACACATACACGTATATAAAATAGAAATATAGGTAACATACTTGTCTAAGGAGTAATATCCATGATTTGCTCTTGCTAACACATGATTTTAAAACAGATATCCCTATCTTTTGTCTTTAACACATACTGTTAGGTTCCCAAGGACATGGAAATATAGAGAAACAAAATTTTAATTGTCTAAAAATGTAAAATATTGTTTAGAAGTGAACAAGAGCACCAGAGCCTCCAGTCACTGCAAATAAACTCCAGACGTATGCACCACCTTGTGAATCTGGCCTTATGTGAGTACTGGGGAATGGAACCTGGGTCCTTTGGCCTTGTGGGCAAGTGCCTTAACTGCTCAGCCATCTCTCCAGTCCCTGAGAAACAATTTTTAATTGAGGACTGGAGAGCTAGCTCAGCTGTTAAAAGCACTTACTTGGGTGGAGAGATGGCTCAGCAGTTAAAGGCACCTGCTTGCAAAGCTTGACTGCCCAGGTCCACTTCCCCAGTACTCATGTAAAGCCAGATGCACAAAGAGGTGCATGTGTCTGAAGTTCATTTGTAGTGGCAGGAGGCTCTGGTGCACCCATTCTTCCCCCCCCCCCCCCCGCATCTGTCTCTCTTTCTGCTTGTGAATATAAGTAAATAATTTATTTTGTAAAAGTGCTTGCTTGCAAAGGCTGAGAGCCTGGATTTGATTATTTAGTACTCACATAAAGCCAGATGCACAAAGTGATACATGCATCTGTAGTTCTTTGCAGTGGCAGGATGGCAGGAGGCCCTGATGTGTCCATAGTCTCTCTCTCTCTCTCTTTCTGCCTGCCTCTTTCCATCTTTCAAATAAATAAATAAATAAAAATATTTTTAAAAACATTTTTATTGAGAATTTGAGTACATGAATGTAGAGGAATTGGATTGTATTCCTATCCTATTGCCCTCTCCTCTCCCTCTACACCCCTACTTCACCTCCTCTTTCCAAGTAGCCCTTCTATTTTATTTTATTTTATTTTATTTTTTGGTTTTTGGAAGTAGGGTCTCACTCTAGCTCAGGCTGATCTGGAATTCATTATGTAGTATCAGGGTGGCCTCGAACTCATGGCAATCCTCCTACCTCTGCCTCCCGAGTGCTGGGATTAAAGGCGTGTGCCACCACGCCCGGCTTAGCCCTTCTATTTTAATGTCTCATTCTTCTTGTCCTATTCCAACCTCTGTTGTTTTTCCCCCACAAGACCTGCACAATTCTGAGCCTATCATCATTTTGACATAGAGGTTGAAGTATTCCAGCTCTTTCTAAAATAGGCATCATCCTGCTTCTAATGTGAACTGTTGGAGAAGAAGCTTCATTTAATAATGGAGTGAATAATTGGTTCAAATAGGTAAGATATACACACAGCTGCCTTTATAAGAAAAGACTTTTCCTCCTTAAAGGACTATTTGTTAGTACCAATCCTTAGCTGTTACCATGGCTACATAATTTTTCAGAAATGATGCCCTGGTATGGCTTTAAGCAAACTTTGGAGAGGAGCTTGACATACTTGGGGGTCCTGGAAGCCCAGGGACTTCTGATCTGGACATTTCAGCAGCTTGGCCTGCTGTATGTCTCCCAGTGATGTACCATTTTATAGTAACACAAGAAAACAGGTGTATAAGCCACAGAACGAGTTAAGGGATACCCCTATATTGCTACTCTAAGAGAAATCAAATCAAGGAGCTAGCTACAGTTAGAATGGTGCTGATAAAGATTAGTGGTCTAATACAAACTCAGAATTTCAGTAAATAAAATGGTCTTCATAATATGTTGTTAATACCAGGGCTGCCTAAGAGGTGTGAACTTGTGCTGTTTACAAATTCTAACTGTAGACAGCACGCATACACACATGGTTGTATCTCTGAGTGCCAAGAGATATTTATAAGTTGAGAGGCAGATGGCTAGGACAGCAGATCCTGAGCATGTGAATTCTAGCTGCTGTGTGGTCCCAAAGGGAAGCAGCATACATGCAGAGAGGACAGACCAGGCAAATGGAGTTCTTGTCACCCAATCCCAAAATGGAACACCACTTAGGCTGACGGGCTACTTTCAAATACTGTATCTTCGTTGTTTTTAGTTTAAATGTGCTATCTTTATTCTTTCACAAAAGTAATGCATTAGAAGAGAAAGAAAAATATGTAAAACAGAAAGGGATAAGTGTGATATAAGATATAAAGACATAAGTGTGAGAGGTAAACTCCATGACCAATGTGATTTGCATGGTCCAGTCACCCTAGAAATAGCTGCAGTGCCACTGGAGCGATGCATGGATTTCATTTAGCCAGTCATGTGCTGATGAGCATTTACATTGTTAATGACTTCTCTCTGTTTTACAGACTCTATAGGAACTATCGTTATACATAGATTATTGTGCTCTTACTGAACTTTCTCTTCAGGAGGAATGTGAGAAGTGAAATTTCTGGATCTGAAGTTTGCACATTTTACATTTGAGTGCATATTGCCAAATTATCTTCCATAAAGGTCATGCAACTTCACCGTCAACAATGCAGATGCCAGTTTCCCTCTGCTGTTATATATGATATATATAATATAATATATTATAATTATGTAATAATTATATAATATATAATTAAACAAATAAATTATAATTATGTAACATATAAAATAATGTATATAATATATAATAATATGTAACATAATAACACTATTGTAGAAGTACATATATAATATTGCACATAGAGATAATAAGTAAACATGAACACATACTAGATTTTCTTTCTTAAGTAAATTGACAGGTCCCATGTTGTGGGGTTCTACCATTGCTGTATAACAAGCAATCACAGGTAAAGCAATAGCCATTTTTCTAGTGTGGCAGAAAAGAAAAAAAGCTAGTAGTTAAACTGATTCACTGAGTTACTGTAAGAGTTAAGTGCTGAGGTACTAAACTTATCTTTTTCAGCAGATGGAAAAAATCCCAAAGAGAAAACTTTTCAGAAAGGGCCCAGAGGGACAATAAGAAGGAAAAACAGTTTAGGCTAAAACAAAATAAAATGGAGTTTATTGTTAGGGCAACCTGACTACAGAAATGATTGATAAGCAAATTGTCTTGTTTGTTCACTTACCCCTCCCCTCGGCTATGAAAGCTATAAAATAAAATTAAAATCTCAGCTTGAGGCCAGAGCTTCTTTAGAGAGCTATCTCAAAGTCTTTGGCCTGGGTAAATAAACTCTTCTATTTTTACTCATTCTGGTGTTGGAATGATCTTTCCAGAGAATTTCTGCAACACTAGGTCTCATGATTTCATGGATGAAGCATTTGGGTAGGACTCAGGTGATTCTCTTCTCCATGAAATGCTGAATGGTTGTCTGGATAGTGTGAGTTGGTGTCTGGGGTGGTCTGGGAGGTCCTCAGTGGTCTTAGTATTTGTTTAGTATCTCAATAGAGATGGCTAGAAGTCTTCACCAATTAATTAGTTCTTCTCTGTGGAGTTCCAGAGCCTGCCTCTGAGGACACTTATCACTCAAAGAACCTGCAGGAGAAATCATCAGTCATCCTAAAGGGTAAACTCAGAGTGAGCAAAGTATAACTCTCACCATCTTAAATTGATCAAAGCAGAGCTGAGAGTTGGTTCAGTCAGCCAAGTTCTTGCTTCCCCAACATGAGGACCCATGTTTGATTACCTATACTCATGTAAAAAGCCAAGTGTGACCACACATATTTGTAATCCCAGAGATGTGGAGGTAGGCACATCTCTTGCCTATGGCTTGCCAGTGGGCTAGTCCAGCTGAATGAGCAAGTCTTTGGTCCAGTGAGAGACTGTCTTTAAAGAGGGGGCTGCAGAGATGGCTCAGTGCATAAAGAAAGAACTTGCCACACAACCATCAGTACTTGAGCCCATATACCTAGAATGCTGGAGCATGAATGTAATTCCAGTGCCCCTATGGTGACAAGGAAGGTGGAGCTAGGAGAATCTCCTAGTTCACAGGCCAGCTGGCCTGGCACGCACAGTGGTGAGATCCTATCTCAAACAAACTGGGAGGTGAGAACCAATACCTGAAATTGTTCTCTGACCTCCACACTTGGGAATGGCACATGTGTGCCCTTGCTCAGACACATGAATGCACATGCTTCATACACACATGCACATAAACATACACTGAAAAATAAGAAGCAAGAGTAAGAAAGATACACAACATTAACCTCTAGCCCACACACACATGCATGCACACACACGTGCATGCACATATGCACACATTCATGTGTACTTGCACATGTACAATGCAAATCTGCATGCACACCATATGCACACATTAATTAATTAATTAAGTCAAAAGAGGCACAGGTCATCCCATTTCTAGAAAAGGAATATTAGAATCTACCTCTCAAGGGGAAGAGAAGAATGACAAAGAATTTGTTACCACCTTAAAGTTTGTTACAAATGTTATTAATGTATTTCTTAATATTAAAAATTCTACCCAGCATTTGGGAGCTGAGATAGGGGGATTGTGGTGAGTTTGACAGCAACCTGAGACCACGTATTGAATTCCAGGTCAGCCTGGGCTAGAGCGAGACCCTATCTTGAAAAAAACAAAACAAAAAAATCTTCAAAAAACAAGTCTTTGCAGTGGACAGATGTTAATGCAGAGATCCATAACTGGCAAAAATACTGAGAATAAGTGACTATTTCGTGCTCAGCTCTATATGGGACATCCCTCCAAAGCTTAGGGAACATTGCTGAAGGGGGTCAGAATATAAGAGCCAGAAAATGGGGAGCAGCACAGCACAGTAGAAGGCTGTCTTCCGGACATGACATGGCTGTTACACTCGAACTCACAGCAGCTGTGCTTTCTGAACAAGACTGATCCCATCAACATCCTATCATGGATATAAGACCTACTCCTCCCAGAGGAGCTACTGGCAGTTAACAGTTGTTGGAGAAGAGCCAGGTTTTTCAGGGGTGTAGCCATTGGCAAGATACCAACCATGCTCATGCAAGCAACCCTGATTTAACTCAGTGTATCACAGAAAACAGTAGGAAGGGGATAGTTGGGAAGAAGAAAGATTTTAGTGGGAAGGGGATAAGAGAGGGTGATGGAGCACATCATATTTATATGTATTAAATTATAAAAAGTAAAACAAAGATACATTTTTAAGAGAAAGAAAGAAAAAAGAGCAGGAGGAAGAAAGGAAGGAAGGAAGGAAGGAGAAGTCTGAGTTTTTGGTGATTTTCCATATGAACTCTAAACTGCTTATCTGTACTTAACTATAAGACATAAACATGTGGTCCAAACCTGAATTATTTTGTTCTGTTACAACAGGCACAGTGTGACATTACCAGCTTCTATAATGGCTGTGGGAAAATGACCAGAACACATTTTCAATGATACATGATCACACAAGGAAAACCAGAGAAGTGAACTAAAAAGAGGTCTGTCCCCAAATTAGGATAGTAAGGTTTTGGTACCTAACTTACCTATAGTCAGCTCTGTGATCTCAGCCAAATCTCTCTCTATTGCTCTATATTGTCATTCATAAATGAGATCATTTTATACCATTAAAAATATAATATAGGCTGAGTGTGGTGGTATACACCTTTAATCCCAGCACTTGGGAGACAGAGGTAGGAGGATCGCTGTGAGTTCAAGACTAGCATGAGACTACATAGTGAATTCTAGGTAAGCCTTGGCTAGAATGAGACCCTACCTTGAAAAATCAATATATATATTTATCTATGGATTGGGGATATAGCTCAGTTGGTAAAGTGCCTTCCTAGAGTGTATGAAGTCCTGGGTTTGATCCACAGCACCACATAAAATGGGTATAGTGTCATACAGCTGTAATCCTAGCACTCGAGAGGTGGAGGCAGCAGTTCAAGGTCATTCTTGGCTACATAGTGAGTTTGATGCTAGCCTGGGATACATAAGACCCTGCTTTAAAATGTGTGTGTCACTCAGGAGGCAGGTAGGAGGATCGCCGTGAGTTTAAGGGCACCCTGAGACTACATAGTGAATTCCAGGTCAGCCTGAGCTAGAGTGAGACTCTGCCTTGAAAAAACAATGTGTGTGTGTGTGTGTGTGTGTGTGTGTGTGTGTGTGTGTATTTAAGGGGTTGGGGATTTAGCTCCATGGTAAAATGCTTATCTAGAGCTGGAAACTACTTTTCTGTAGTTGGAGGACTTGAGGGTGGGAAGGAGACTTTGTCCAGAGCAGTGGGCAGTCAATGCCAGGTCCTGACTGTGTGCTCTCTCCTGAGTCCAGCAATGTCCTTGACCAGGGCCAGCATCCCAATGTGGAGTAGGTATTGCCTCATCCATGGGCTTTAGTCAGATCCCCAGCTGGACCAGCACCTATGAGAATGGCTGCCCCACCAACCCCACATACTGAGGCAAAGGCCTACAACAGCAAAATGAGCTCCTGTGTATGGTAGCCCCCCTGCCTCTGAGACCACATCTCTACGCTTTGTTTACTCCTCTTTCCTTAGTTCTCCTTCTGGAAAACAGATGTCGGCAGCAAGGTTGAAGAGCCCCTTTCCAAATGGTCTCTTCTATGGCTTTCTTTGTTTCCATCTTTCTGGCTGCCACTGCTGCTTATTCCTTGCCATTTAGTTGGGTTTTATTTTATTAGGTTCTGCAGAAGAAATGCGCTCTGATGTGGCTTCCTTTCACTCACACGTTCAGAAGCGAGGTGTATTGTACGCCACTGGGGACTCCAGGCAGGCAATTCTTGGGCCACACTTAGGAAAGAAACAAAACACTATACTGAGGGTTGGGGTAAAATAACATTAAGATAAAAATGGAGACCTTTATTCCATATTGACCTTAAAAATTGAGGTGGTTTCTGGGATTTTGTATTTATTTATATCATGTGCTTGTTTCTAAGGGCTTAAAAAGGAAGGCCAACACACTTAGTTTTACCTTTCCCAACATTGCAAAATGCTAAAGGTAAATAATCGCAGACTTAAAAATTGTACATATAAAACAGACTTAAAACACTCCTGCAGCATCCTCAAGATCACATAAAACACCAGAGGCACTAAACTAAACTAAATACACAATCTCCTTGCCCTAAGATATCTCCTTCTAAAAGCAGCTGAGCTGAACACCTCTAACCTCACCAGCCTTTAGGTTTATTTATCTTACAATGCGAAACTAATTCTTTCATTACCTTTAGAGATTAATTCTGTGTGCTGACTTCCACAAGACTTGATGGTTTCCACTTGTGCTTAGCCACATTTTCAGCAGCACCCCGGAGACAGCATCAGTGCTGTGTACAGGGATTTCACTGCACCGTTCACATCGAGATCAGCAAAAGGGCGGATAAATCCCTGGGCACAGGTTTAATTTCGTTGCCAGAAAAAGAAAAACCACTGTTCAGAGACCATCAGGCTCAACTTCTCCGATGTGCCTCTGCAAAGAGCAATGGCCAGGAAAGAGCACATCCTGAAGCCCCCTCCCCCATGGCAGCTGTTGGCCAGGATGGGGAGGCTGTCCTGGGAGCCCAGAATTATGCTCTTCCGTGCTGCTAGGTCACAAGTTCTCAAGGGCTGCTTCACTTTGCAGCTCTTGGCACGTGTGCTTCGCCATTAGCTTCACTTCCCTGTGTTCCTTGGATGAGTCACAGTGATTGCTCCACATGTCAACTTAACCCAGCAAGCGCTTGAGGAAGAACAGCTTATTTTAATGTGTCACAACGGCTGAAGAGGCCTGTGGCCAATGGCCATGACCACTGGTTTTCTGGTATGCATCACAAGGATTAGTGAAGTCTAGTAATGGGGGCTGGGGAGCAGCGGTTAAGCACCTGTGCTCTGGGTTCAGGACCTTGAATCCAGGTTCTACTTCTGTCTGCATGACTAGGCAAGGTACTCAAGCTCGTCACACCTCAGGTTCCTTATTTGTAACATGCAATGATAATCATGGAATCCACTGGGAGGACTTCAAAACCTAATGCCTGAAGAGTTCTTAGCTGTGTGCAAATGTTCTCCGTGATGCCGCTGCCAAGGATGCTTCTCATGGTAGTCTTTGGAGAAGCTTATGGGAGCAAAGGTTCACTTTGTATGGTCTATAGGATTCAAAGTTTGAGCTACTTCGCCAACAAATACGGAAATAATTACATACTTTTCCAGTCATATGCCTTTTATTTCAAACACACACATATAATTTTTTATTTTTATGTTGGTCTTTTGGTGCTGGAGCCTTAATCCAGCTAGCTCTCTACCTTACTCTTTGGGACAGTCTGTCACTAACACTAGAACTCAATGATTCATCTAGACTGGCTGGCCCAGTCATTGCCAAAGATTCCTTGTCTCTGCCTCACCGGGTCTGGGATTTACAGGTGCATACCACCATGCCTGACTACGTGGGTTCTGGAGAGCTAAACTCAGGTCCTCAGCCTTGCAAGAAAAGCACTTTACCTACTGAGACATCTCCCCAGCCCCTTACAAAGTTTTCCTGATAATATCAAGAATTACATTTTCATGAAATTATGAAAGTCACAGGAAATGGATAGATATGGAATTATTATTTTAAGGTGGTCTAGACTCAAAAAGACAGATATTGTATATTTGCTCTCATGTGCAGATCCTGGCTTTTTGTGGTTAGATACATGGGTGTGAATGTGGGTATAGATCATGAAGCTAGAAAGAGAACATGAGAGGGCAAAGAGAGGTGTTAAGGAAAGATGGCAATGAAGCACATGTGACATGAAAATGGAAAAGGGGCTCCTGGGAGTTGAGGAGATCAAGATGACAAAGGGATCAACAAAAACAAATTTGGTTTGGAAATACCACAATGAAGCCTAATATTTTGCATGCTAATTCTAAAAAGTTAAAAGTGTAAAAAAATAGAATTAGTCTTTCAAATTTCAAAGGAAACTTCACCTACTTGAGAGCATCAGGAAGCAGTGGACGTGGAAATGTTAGGCAGGCAGGGTGGAAAAATGGCAAAATCCAAATCACAACAGTCTGTAGCCTCAGTGGTAACATAGTAACAATGCCTGATATGTGTGTGTGTGTGTGTGTGTGTGTGTGTGTGTGTGTGGTGTCCCACCCTCTGGGGTTACTAGCACCTGGGAAGCTGAGGATGATCAAGAGTTTAAGGCCAGCCTGGGAGACATGGTGAGTTCAAAGTCAGCCTGGGTACAGAGCAAGACCTTGCCTCAAAAAGAACAAGAAAACAAAACAAAACAAAAAAAAACCAAAGGAAAGCTCTTTAAGGCCATTGAGAAAAATATAAGAGAAAAATCATGTAGATATTGGATCACAGACCCTGACATGTTCCAAGTGGTGCAGAATGCACTCTCTCCTGCATCCCCACAGCCCTGTGCACTGTGGTTTGTTTTGTTTTGTTAAATTCAGACTTATTTTATATTCTTCTGCCATTGTAGTTTGTCAGGATGAGGAATATATGGCTTAAAGCTAAATATTTCTCAATAAATTATTCTTTAAGGTGTACAGCAGCATGTTAAAGGCCATGGACTTGACATTAGAAATAAGTTTCAGGGGCTAGAGAGATGGTTCAATGGTCAAGGCACTTGCCTGCAAAGCACCTAGGTTCAGTTCCCCAGTGCCCACGCAAGATGCACAAAGTGACACATGCATCTGGAGATCGTCTGCACTGGCTGGAGGCTCTAGTATACCCATTCTCCCTGTCTGTCTCTCTTCTCTCTCTGCTGGCAAATAAATACAATTTTTTCAAAAAAGAAATAGGCTTCAGTCCTGGGCTACCACTTGGAATTTTTGGATGGGTTCTATACTTAATCTTTCTGGGTTAGCTTTCTTCTTGACTGAATGGCATCAATAATTCTAACTTAGCTGGGTGTAGTGGCACATGCCTTTAGTCCCAGCACTTGGGAGGCAGAGGTAGGAGAACTGCTGTGAGTTTGAGGCTAGCCTGGGACTACAGAATGAGTTCCAGGTCAGCCTGGGCTAGTGTGAGACTCTACCTTGAAAATAAACAAATATAATAATTCTAACGTTAGGTGCCCATTGGTATAAAATGGCCAATATCATTTTACTTAGGGAAACTTTCATATTTATGGCCAGAATTCCTTCCTCAGGAGGGAGTCTTATCTGTGAAACACTTTATTTTGTGGGACCCCAGGATATATTTGGATCTTTAGGTTTAAGTTGGATTTGTGGAAGAAGCTAAATTACTACATGAGAAAGGAGTGAAAAATTGAAAGCAGGGGTTTGTAGGTTAAGAATCTAGGAGAGAAAAAAGCACTGGAAAAGGGTCAGGGAGGGGAGAACAACCAGGAAGGGAGTTTTGAAGGTGAGAACATGGAATGTGGTTTTTCACCTTTCACTTTTCTTCAGAGTGTATGCTGTAACTTCCCTTCCAACACCCAGAATCTAATTGACATGGTTCACTAATACTGTGGTGGCAGCGGAGCTAGGAAGGCTGTTGAGTTCTGTATTCTAGTTGGTGCAGTGTGACTGAGCACTGTGAGCAGATGCAAAAATCAGAGGACATGATGGGGAGATTGCACCTGGTTTCTGTGTAGATTTCAACAGCTCTGACCAAGCTAGCTGTGTTTGCCCTCTGTTAAACTTTATCTATTTAAGTAGTCTTAAAGTTAGGCAGATATGAGCTCTTTCCACAGTGGGGATGGGGGTGCAAAGGACAGTACCACAATTACCTGTTTTCCAGTACCTTAATGTAACCTGTTCTGTGTTAGGTTTTGGACGAAACTGCCTCTCTCCACCACTGTGATATGTGGCACCCCCAGTGTGCCCAGGCCTGTGACTTTGTAATCCTTACTGTTAAGCCCTACTTCCCCAGGGTCAAGATATCAAGGAGGGCTGGAGAGATGACTTAGTGGTTAAAGTTCTTGCCTGCAATGCCAAAGGGCCCAGGTTCATTTTGCCAGGATGCATGTAAGCCATATGCATAAGGTGGAGCATGTGTCTGGAGTTTATTTGCAGCAGCTGAAGACCCTGGTGTGCCAATCTCTCTCTATATATCTATCTATCTCTATCTCTATCTCTATCTCTCTTTCAAATACATTTTAGAAAGTAAAAAGCAAAGATATCAAGGAATGCCATCTCCTTCCAGTCCTGCCTGTGTCTCTGAGTGGAGAGGTGACAGTCCATGCCTCACTTCCCCAAAGGAGTTTAGTAGGTGCTCCCAATTAGGTAGGCTTGGGTCACAGGTGCTCAACTCTCTTTCATGTCACATTCCATACCTCCCATGCAAGACTCTCCTTCACAGTGCAGTACCTACCTGTCCCCTCCCCAGCAGCCTGTAACAACCACCCTCCCCTTATTGAGTTCCAAATCTTCTTTCCTTTTGCTTCTGATCCCACCATTCTCTTGCCTGGCCTTAAATGAATCTTGGGCCCAAGAAACAGTTTATCTCTTAGTCCTTGGTTCTCAGACTCAAATCTTACTCTCTACCATGCTGCCCCAACCCTCCATCAATGCCAGACATGTGCTATGTC
This sequence comes from Dipus sagitta, assembly GCA_036346955.1. Taxonomy (NCBI): domain Eukaryota; kingdom Metazoa; phylum Chordata; class Mammalia; order Rodentia; family Dipodidae; genus Dipus; species Dipus sagitta. The sequence goes on along the minus strand of CM070770.1, from coordinate 101,674,916 downwards.
TGCTTTGTCCATTGAATCAGTGTCTCCAACTGAAGATACTAGAAAACATGTTTTTAATCTCTTTCCACCAGCACTCTGGTTCAATCCTCCCAAACGAGGTGCTGTTCTATTTCCCTTGAGATTCACTTGTATAACCCTTTAGCATCCTGGGACAGTTTCCTCTTTTGCTTGCTTCTCCTTTGGGCAATGTTCTTACAGAGTGGCCACCAAACCCCATGCTGCCAGGAAGTGCAATTTTCTTTCTTAACAAGTGTTCACAACTGTGGTGTTCTGTGTTTCAATTAATGGTCTCACCATCTACCTGGTCATACAGTCTGAAATCCAAGATTGTTGCTTTCCCCATCTGGGATTTTTTAATCCTTCAAAATTATAGGCAAATTCATAAAACCACAGAGTATGACATCCTTCCATCTTTTCATGAGACTTAATGATTCTGTTGTGATTCTCTTGGAAACTTGTTCATAAATGATGGAAGTGCATACCTTTTATAAACCGGCCCTCTGGGAGTCTGGATTCGCCTCGTAACACGTCTCTCTTCTTCATACTCAGACCATCGCCATATTTTACCAACGCTACTTCTGAAATCTCTCACAACATGTCCCCCACTACTTTGTTAGAAGGGTTGGACCTTCCATTCATGTGGCCACATGGTTGTAGTAGCCTTTTGACTGGGTAGTTTTGCCCCTAAATTCTTCTCTTTCCCTCCATTGTTGGGTAAGTTGCTCTTATGTTATAAGGCATGGAATGTTTATTTTTCAAAAAGTCTGAACTCCTTGGTAAGCAAAACCACTGTCAGCTTGATCATCTGTCATCCCTGTGTATTATTCAGCTTCACTGAGCAGTTTATATTTCCAGAAAATTCTACGTTAGTTCAGGCCTGTCCTGATGCTCACTGTCAACATGATCTTTCCTTTCTTCTCTACCTAGAGGATAACTCCTAGATTCAAGTCAAATCATGAAACTACTCTGATGTCTTCAGGAAGTCTAATTAAGGAGCCAGTGGTCAGTCCTCTGCTTTGCCCCTTGTCTCTGCTCTTCCCACAGGCAGTATGATCCAGAATATGGTTTCAATGCTTAGTGAGATGCATATAATCCACAGATGTATATCTCATGCAGACTCATATGTACTCTCCATACTTGACATTCCCATTTATTAAAATGCTTAAGCGCTCTCTGCCCATGTTGTGAAAATTTGAGTGAAGCCAAATTCAAAACTAAGGGTGGCACAGACTTCAAGACAGCATAGTACTCAGGGTATGGCATGGTTAGTATTGGCTGCTTTTGCCCAGGTATGTTGTGAGGATTGGGAGCAAAAAGCAGAACAGAAGCATTTGAAAAACATAGTTTAGCAAGGAAAGGAGCTTAAATGTGGTTAAAGCTGCAGCCAAAATAAATACAGAAAATGTGACTATTTTAAAGAGATTTATAGCCAGGTGTGGTGGTACACGCCTTTAATCCCAGACTCAAGAGGCAGAGGTAGGAGAATAACAGTTAGTTCAAAGCCACCCTGAGACTACATAGTGAATTCCAGGTCAGCCTGGGCTACAGTGAGACCTACCTGGAAAAACAAAACAAAAAATAAAATTAAAAAATTTAAAATAAAAAATAAAGAGATTTGTGTCATTTTTTAATTTTTTTAAATATTTTTTGTTTATTTTTATTTATTTGAGAGTGACAGACAGAGAGAGAAAGAGGCAGAGAGAGAGAGAGAGAATGGGCGCGCCAGGGCGTCCAGCCACTGCAAACGAACACCAGATGCGTGTGCCCCCTTGTGCATCTGGCTAACGTGGGTCCTGGGGAATCGAGCCTCGAACCAGGGTCCTTAGGCTTCATAGGCAAGTGCTTAACCGCTAAGCCATCTCCCCAGCCCGAGATTTGTGTCATTAAAGAAAAGTCATGGACTTTGCAATAGGACAATAGAAAGGGAGCTTTCATGACAAGATCCTACCGATTAGAGGTTCCAGTATGTCAAAATGCAGAAGCATAGAAAAAACTTTCCTTTGAAAGAAAAGAAATCTGAAAAAGAAAGCTTCCAGGGTGCTCTGTTCAGTGGGCCAATTGGGAACTGAGAAGCCACTGTAGCAGGATCCATGGGAACCTGATTACTTCTTATGCAGACAGCAAAACTTCATGTCACCTATATGGTGCTGGTTTTACAGGAGTTATGGGGTCATGAGGGCTTGTACAGAGGTTTTTGAGAAGAACTTAGGAGGCCAGGCAGTGTTCATCAGGGTTGAAAACCTAGCAGAGGGCCCCTGAGTGGGTTACATGTGAAGCTGGGAATGTAAATTCTAAGTTGTAATAGAAATTCCAGGATGGCTAAAATGCCAGAATGTGTGTATATGTGCCCAGGAAATCCACAGACCCTGTATAGAGCTGGCCCGAGAGAAGTCATGTGTACCGTAGGTAGCAGGTCCATGGGGCAGGGAAGCTGGAGAGCTGGTAATGCCACCAGGTGTCCCAGATGCGAGACATGGTGCTATGGGATTTAATGTTAGCTCTCCCAAGGTTGGTCCTTGCTTTGGTCCACTCTTTCCTTGCTGTCTTCCCATTCATCCCTTTTAGAATGAGATGATTTGTGCTGTGTCATTGTATATTAGAAGTATATAGCTTTCTTTTTAATATCATAGTCAAGCATTTGTCTTGAGTCTCAGAAAAGACTTTCAACTTTCGACTTCGGAACAGTGTTGGGACTCTTAAGACTCTGGGGACTTTTAAAGATGGATAAGTGCATTTTATATTACGAGAAGTCACGAGCCTGTGGGGGGCCAGGGATGGAATTTTGTGGTTTGAATTTGAATGTTTCCCCACAAGCTCATATTTGATTTAGTGGTCCTCAGCTTGTGGCACAAGGGTGTGAAGTCTTTGGGAGAAGTCTGGATGGTGGAGGTAAGTCAGAAAGGGAGGATCTTAGGAGACTATACTCCCAACATACCCTCTCTGCTTCCTGGTCAGCCACTGAGAACACCTTCTGTGACATCACTGCCATGGACTGAGCCACTTCTTTCCCACTCTGATGAGTCAAAATAATCTTTCCTCCCATAAGTTTTTTGTTATTTTGTCACGGTGATACAAAAGTAACTAATATGGTATATCTTTTTCATCACTTTACTTATGATCATTTTATTTATCTATTCATTCATTTATTTATTTAGCCATTCATTCACTTATTTTTGAAACAGTGTCTTACTGTGTATTCCAGGATGTTCTGGAACTCATGACTGTCCTGCCTCAGCCTCCCAAGTGATGCATGACAGGCACGTGTCACTATGTCTTTATGTTCATGGTATGTTATGGTATTTCTGGGACTCCAGTTTTACATACTGATATTGTTCTCTAGATCACCAATGCTGTGTTTATTTCTGCCTTTACATCTTTTCCTCTTTGTGCTAATAATTACTTTGGATACTTTCAGTTGCTATGTCTCAACTTCCCTGATCTTATATTGTATAGTGTTTAAGTTGTTACTAATCTTGTACATTGTATTGTTCATTTCATAGATTATACCTCATTTTATAGAGTTTCATGTGTCTTTCATATCATTAAAATCTTCTGATAATTATTGTTTAATTAATTTATTTATTTGAAAGCAGAGAAAGAGACAGAGAAGACAGAGAGAGAATGAGTGTGCCAGGGCATCTAGCTACTGCAAACAAACTACAAACACATGTGCCACCTTGCGCATCTGGCTTTCATGGGTACTGGGAAATCAAGCCTGGTCCTTATGCTTTGCAGGCAAGTGCCTTTACTACTGAGCCCAGCCCAATTCTTGTTTTTATATACATCCTTGAATATCTGTTGTATATTTAAAATATATTCTTTATTTCTAATCCTATTATGTCATTTTGCTTTATTTCTATTGATTAGTGTTTTTTAACCTCATAGTTATAAGTGTTATTTTTTTTTTTTTTACTACCTCACATGCTTGCCATTAGCTTGTTACTGATTTCTTGGACTTCCTTCTCTGGGGTCAGGAAATTCTATCTCACTTGTGCCCAGATCATTTCTTAGCTGAAGACCTCATATGTAGCTTATACCTCTCTGAAGTTCTAGCTACCGAGTCTCATCAAATTTTAATCTTTGGTTCCTCAACTTAATGGCTCTGCCTTGCTCCATTTGGAATTTTTGTTCCTATACTACAATTTAGAAACTTTTTCCAGCAGAGACAACATCAATTGTGGGCTTATCTCCAGTGTTTCCTTCTGTCAGGGATGATAGTCCTACACTGTCTATTTGCCAATGTTTTAAAACCATTGATCCATAAATTTTGTTTGATTTTCTAGTTGACTAAGGAAGAAAGCTAAATTTTGTCCCTTACAGTTCATCATAGCCAGTGGTGGAATTGTATCCATATCAGCCTTGACCCTGGACTCTACCATACAGACAAAAGCATACAGATTGGACAAAGTTGGTGGGAGCTATGTTTCAGTAAGTAAAGAAATATAAAGCTGTCATAAATTTGGAAGAACTGGGATGGAAAGTTTTCATTTCAATCATCCAAATGGCCATGGTACTGATGGGAGATTACTTATGTTCTCAGTTCTCAATTATTGTTATTATGATTATCTGTACAGTAATGTAGACTGTAGTATAAAGACTCTATTCAAGTGAGAGAATAATCTTAGGGGATGGCATGAATGGAGATTCTTGTGTTGACTTCCTTGGTATCTGGGAATAAGCCAATGTTGCTTCTACCAATTTTTTTTTTTTTTTTTTTGGGGGCTGATGAGAGTAGATGTGATAGAAGATCCATTACTTGTCTTCATTGAGCAGGACCAAAGATGGAGAAAGAAAGAAAGGATAGAAGCAGGGCCCACTATCCACTATCCATTTCATTGACTTTCTATCTATTATCAGATGAATTCCTTTTTTTTTTTTTATTTATTTTGAGAACCAATACCTGGGACAAAGGATGTAGGTATAAATGGATGCATAGATAGGCAAAAGAGACAGTAGGATCCTCTGTTCAGTCTCATCAGTAATTATAAAGCTACTTTAAAATGACAAATTCAGGCTCTGGTTATTAAATACTGGGTTTGAAGCTTTTATTATAACCATCTCATTCAGAGAGCATTTTAACTTAGTGGTTTGGACCATTTGGATATGGCAGAATCCATATAACATAACAGGGTCCTTAGGGATTTGAAAAATGTGTGTCTCAAAATAGAGCTGTGGAGAAGAGGGGTGTAGAATCTTTGTTGGTTTTATGATCTACTTGGAGCAAGGGAGTTTGCTAACTTGGGCTGCTTTCTGAATGCGTGCATCATGGTGGCTGATTCTGTGCTTTGTGGGACAGGCTGTCATTTCAATGCAGGTTTTTCATCTTAAACAATTTGTTCAAAAATGAAATACTTGCTGTTAAGAAAACTTTAGGTGAGATTATTTTACCAAAACATTTTCCATGTCATGCTAAAAGATGAAATTCGCCACATCAGTAGAACTTCAGGAAAACCAGTTACAACTGATCATGAAGTGCCTGAATTCTTGAGAAGGTCTGAAAGTGCAGGTCATTAGCAAGCTGTTCACCTATAGCTATGTAATGTTTGTAAGCAGGGATATCCAGTGGAATCCCCTCACTGTGAAACTATGACAGCACCCTCTAAGACCTTATTTTTGATATTTTAAAATTCACTTTACATCTAAGTATGATGACACAGGTCTGTAATACCAACATTCACTCAGGAGGCTGAGGCAGGAGGATAGCTATGAGTTCAAGACAAGCCTAGACTACTGTAGTGGTTTCAATCAGATGTATCCCATAAACTCACATATTTTGAATCCTTGGTCCCCAGTTTCTGACAATTTGGGAGATGGAGCCTTGCTAGAGGAGGTGTGTTGTTGGGGGGCAGGCTTCAGGTTGCTATAGACAGCTCTCCCTTGCTATAGTTTGACTCATTATCCTGCTGCTGTTGTCCACCTGTGGTGGCAAAGGTGATGTCCAGCCTCTGCTCAACTCATGTTTTCCCTTGCCATCATGAAGCTTCTCCTTGAGACTGCAAGCCAAAATAAAGGACTCTCCTTCCATCGGTGGCTTTGGGGTTGGTTGCTTTATTCTAGCAACACAAAGTTAACTCCAACAATCACAAAGCACAACTATGTCACAAAAATTGAACTGAGGCTATAGTTCAGTGGTAGGGCACTTGTTACAATGTTCAAGAATGTGGATTCAATCCCCACTACCAAAAAACTTCCCTTTTAATACTTCTCAGGCAAATTCCTAATATAAATGAGACTATTCATAAATAAATACATTCCGAGCCGGGCGTGGTAGCACATGCCTTTAATCCTAGCACTCAGGAGGCAGAGGTAGGAGGATCACCATGAGTTTGAGGCCACCCTGAAACTACAGGTCTTCCAGGCCAGCCTGGGCCAGAGTGAGACCCTATCTTGAAAAACAAGGAAACAAACAAAACAATCCCACTCAAATTCCTGCACTGACTAGTTTGGCAATACCATGTTCTATGGATATACATGTGACAAAGTTTCCAAAACTTCTAAGTTATTTGCTTATTTCTCTTCATATGGATAATTGTATTTATAGCCTACCTCCTCTCACACTGCTATCCCTTCAACTATGAGATCTCATTGGAGAATTAAGAAATCCCTAATTGACACAAAATATGAGATTTACACAGAATAATATGACATCTGATGTATAGCTATTTGTCATAGATATAATTGGATTGACGTAAGTCACCAAACACATTTTTGGCATCATGTGAAGTCTCAGTGTGTTTCCATGGACTGTTGGAGAGAACAGACCTTTGAGGAAGGGCATATGTAAATCTCTCCCTTTCTAAAAGAAATGGAGGGTTTATTCTCCAAATTCATTTTATTCTCACTGGAAACAGCTAAATTCTACCTTCCAGCACCTCCTACATCTAGGTGAGGCTCTGTGATTGAATTTTGGCAAGTAGAATATAGGTCTAAGAGTTCTACCCTTCTTATAGTCCTGGCATCTACAATATTTTCCATAGTTGTTTTTTTTTTTTTTTTTTTTTTTTTTGCCCTGCCCTGTCCCCATCTGGCAAATGTCATTACCCAGGAAGACCTTGGGAGCTTCTGGCAGTCTAGATTTTGTAATGACTAAATGACACATCACCCTTAAAAATCCCCACAACCTTCAATGAACTTCATGTTGGGGGCATGAAATATACATTATCAATGAAATTTCAGGTGATTGGTGAATAATGGTGATTAGAGAGAAGAAGTTGGGAAAAAGGTAAAAAGATAATTGGACAGAAAAATACCACATTCAAAAAAAAGAGAAAAATATCACATTCCTTCAGATAGATGTTTGAGCATTCAGACTTTGCAGGTTTCAGTGTAAGCACATGGTTGATAAGATTGAAAAGCACCCAGCAGAAGAGCTCCAGGTTGAACTACAAAGTGCTTTCTCACAGAGCTTGGGTTTATGGAGCCGAAAAGGTAGGCTGTGATGATTAGCTTGGGTAGAAATGCTTCCAGTGCTTTCTGTGGTAAGTCCATTTAGGCATCTGCAGTGAGGGGAATCTGGGAATGGGGGTTGCCAGTTTCACTACCAGACAGTAACGCCATCACACCCTCTTAAATGGCAACTAAATGTCTTAAACTTTATTCCAGCATGCTGTGCAAAATAGGATGTGTGTTTGTTTCCATGCATGTTCAGGCTTATTCAGGGTATAAGAGGTATGATGATAGTAAAGTTTTTTTCATCTGAGCCGGTTGTGGAAAGCCACACTTGGCACACATTTCACACACAAGGAAGTCTTTAGATGAGCAAAATAAATAGAAATTGCTGGGCCACAGAAGTCAGAGTTTACTGAGGAGGAACTTTGCATAATACTGTGTTTTGGCAGACAGGACAAGCAAACGTGAGTGGTGAGTGAGGACAGAGAGGCACGAATAATATGGTACTGTTAAACAAAAAGGCCATTGGTTTTGTCATGCAAAGCTTGGGGGAGGAGAAGAAGAGAAACTGAACAGTATCTGCAAAATGAAGGCAGAATAGTAAGAGCCTTGAAAGCCATCCCTAAAGCTAAGTCAGAGCTTCTAGATCAGTGAAATATATAGACAAGTGAGACTTAGCCAAACATTTGCTCTGATAGTTGCTATCTTCATTTTTCCCAAATGGCACACTGAAGATGGGAGAAGATAGGACTGAACACTCTGCTCCTAAATATAAACATTCAGAGATAATGGTACTTGTCTGTGCTTCATCCTTCAACGTCCTTTCTCCTTGTCAGCCTGATGACAGAAGGACCTCACTGCTCTAGATCGTTCTGAATCCTTTTCATTCTATACTGCCTTTTCTGCTGTGAAGCCTCACTTAGGTAGCTAAGCTCTCCCTTTCTGTGAAGCCACTGTATGGATTTAGGTCTCTGATATGTCCTGCTCTTTGCAAGTACTTATCGCTTATTTGGCTCCCACACTACACTGTACATTCATTGTGGTGGGGGTAATTATGTCTCATTTAACTCTATCTGAACACTGAGGGCAAGACCTGCTGTCTAGTAAGAAGGAAAATAATACTGACAAATGCATGCATACATGGATGGAAAGTAGGTAAGGTTTTTTCGAGGGGGTTGTTTGCTTTGTGTTTAGCAGGGCTCAGGGCCTCAGGTATTCTAAACTGGCCTTGCCTCCACATCTCAAGCACTAGGATTTCAGGCATGTGCCACCAGCTGGAGATGGGACCCAGAGTGTCATGCCTGCTAAGTAATCACTCTATCAACTGAGCTACATCCTCAGCCCTATTTATTTTCTCTTTTAAGAAGGCCAGAGCCAGACCTGGAGGTATAATCTATAATCCCAGCTACTTTGGATGCTAAGGCAGGAATATCACACGTCAAGGCCTGCCTGAGATACAGAATGAGTTCAAGGCCAGCCTGAGCAACTTAGTGACATGCTTTCTCAAAATAAAAAATTGGAAAAAGGGGGGCTAAAAGTATAGCTAAGTAGTAGACACTTGCATGTGTGTGTTTCTGAGGTAGTAGTTTCAATCTCTAGTACTTGGAGAAAAAAGAATATTGGGGCTGGGCCTGGTGGCACATATCTGAAATGCAGTACTCAGGAGGCTGAGGCAGGGGAATCACAAGTTCTAGGCCAGCCTGGGGGCTTTATTCTTCCATCTACCACAGCTGTGATGGACATCTGTACACTTGCTTGTCTACGCATTTGTCTTCCTTTGTTAGATGCCTTTACTTTTATTCACAAACTTATTCTCAGCACAACTCAGGGTCTACCATGTGTACAACACTAAAATATTTACTGAATGAATAGGGAGATGAATTGAGAATGCTATCTCAGAAGAATTTGATAAAAGTTCTATGTTGTGATTAGACCGTGGCCAGCACAGTGCTTCCATGTTCACAAGTGGTAAGGCAAGCTTGGAAGCAGAAGTATGATGGGACATATCTGGAGGATGCTTAGAATACACTGCTTAAGACTTAAAAACTACAGGGAACTTTGCACTGGCCACAGTAATGTTTTGCATTTTGATTTTGAGACCTTTTCTCTCTTAATGATATAAACCCAGTTGAGCCAATCATAGTCAGTGTGTTGCTTCTGGGGAGAACCTGTGAGCAAGGAGTTCAGTCAAAAGTGATAGGAGGCATTTTGTGGAAGAGGGGGTGGAAAGAATGTCAGAGCCACACGTTGGGTCATGATACACAGAGACATTTCTCCTACCCATCACTGTGGGCTAACTCCACAATGCATGACCCATATACCTCAACAAGGAGGGGCCAGGGGGAGGGAGTAGGACATGGATGAGCCTAACAATGGTACCAACTTGACTGTATTCACTGAGCACAAAACTAATTAATTAAAAAAAAGTGATGGGAGGCAGACAGTTGCTGTGGGTGTCATCAAAGCTGTGGACAAGAAGGCTTCTGGAGCTGGCAATCACCAAGTCTTCCCCAAAAAGCTTAGGAGGCTAAATGAATAAACATCTACCACCCAGTGCTAACCAGTAATGGAAAAATGGTCTCACAACTGTTTGTCTCAATTGGCTCTTTAAGTTTAATAATAAAAGGCTGGTTAATGTTATCAATGCATCTTAAAACATTCAGAAGGAAAAGAGAATGCTATGTGGACTGTATGCATGCGTGCGTGTGTGTGTGTGTGTGTGTGTGTGTGTGAGAGAGAGAGAGAGAGAGAGAGAGAGAAGAGACACAGAAAGAGTTTTAAGTTATTAGTTTTTAAAATCAGTACTTTTCAATGGAAACTAAACCAAAAATATGTCACAGAATTTTGAGACTCACTAAAACAAAGTTTGATGAGAAAACAATGAAAGTGATCTACTGACCTACTGTTTCTTGTGTAGTAACTCTGGGGGATATTGGCCATGAGGAGCCGACTTCCCGCTGACAGGCAGAGGTAAGTGGGCTGAGCCTAACCACAACAGGGACTATTGCAGAATACAGCCCACTAGTTCATGGCATCTTCAGAGCCAATATGACCTTGTGATGTCTACTTCTCAGTTAAGTGAAGTCACTGATGTTACATTTATACTCAGACATATCCAAGACCAGTAGAACATGTCTGGGCTTATGGTTTCTTTTTATTTTATTTTTAGTAATTTATTTATTTGAGACAGGAGAGAGAGCGAGAGAGCATGCCAAGGTTCCAGCCATTGCAAACAAACTCCAGATGAATGTGCTACCTTGTGCATCTGGCTTACGTGGGTACTGGGGAATTGAACCTGGTTCCTTAGGCTTTCCAGGCAAGCACCTTATCTGCTAAGCCATCTCTCCAGACCCATGTTAAACAATTTTAAACTATACTTTCTGTTTTTACTACTAATAATGACTCATGTCATGTCACATCTAAGTAAGAAGTGAAGGTAAAAATATATCAATTATTATGTAAATTTGTGTCATAATCAATTGGGATGAGTCAGATCCTGTTCTTTCTCCCCCCCCCAAGCCATATTTTCCTTAGTAAGATGAATTAAAACTGAGAAGGAAAAAGATAGGATTAGTTGCCTATGGGGCTGTGGTTAGAAGAAGAAAGAAAACAACAGAAAAGGGAAAAAGAAAATTGTGCTTCTGGAAAATTTAAGAAAAGTTTGGCTTAAATATTTTGTTCTTGATGTTTTATAAGATGTGAATTAAATGAAATTTACAAGGTTGAGGTTAAGAGATGATCTCATATTTAAGAATACTAGTTTGTTCCTCAAAAAATTAAAAATCAAAATTAGAAAACAAAAATAGAATTATATGATCCAGCAATCCCACTTCTGGATATATACAAAGAAAACAAAAGAAACCAATATATCAAAGAAATATCTTCACTCTCAATCTCATTGCAACATTAATCACAGTAGCCTAGTTGCACACACATGCATACACACACACACACACACACACACACACGAAAAAGGGAAGACAAATTGTTGCATATTTCCAGTGTTATTATATCTTTACTCACATAGTCACCAACATCGAACTCTGTGTATAGTTTGTTTCAATTATAAACCTGAATTATTGTAAAATTAGTTGCAAAGAAAATGAATAACATTCAAGCAATGGATGTTCTAATACAACAAAAGCAATGGTATTGGGTTGAGTAGTGGGAAGATGCCTTTGGGAGGTCTTATGCTTCAGACTTTAATGTGCTGGTACATCAGTGGAGTCACTGATTGTTTTCATTTTTCCTTATAAACAATAACATCTATTTGAAGCAGTTCATTGTTTTGATGAGCTGATCTGCTTATTAGCAACCTCCAAATTGCAGTATTAACAAACATTTTAATAATAAAAGGCCATAATGACAACTCTATTTTACCCATTAACTCATTTGCTGTTTGAGCTATTGATAGGTATATATAAAGATGAAAACTATGTTTTGTGAAGTGTGAAATTGAGGGACTGACTATTCACCACTTCCCTACATATGAATGATTGCCAAACCTTCATTCAAATATTGTGCCAGACACATGGCCTCCAATTGGCTCCTTCAGTTGGAAAGACACATGCAAATCTGGGTATCTGGTTATAAGGTGGTTGTTTAAGTGATGGAGATAATCTCACACTACTAAATTTTAAAAATCATGGTGGAAATGGAAACACAAGCCAGAACTTGAAGACTCCTACTGTGTTGATTTTAATCAGTCACTTCTAGATTGTTGATTGGCATCACTTGCCACTGGAAGTGATGATCCAGCTAGCAGTAGAAATCTGAACAAATGAGCATTGCCTTGATCTACTAGATGTCTGAGATCTCAGAGAGGACCCAGGCATGGTGACACAGACCTGCAATCCTAAAAACTCAGGAAGCTGAGGCAAGAGGCTTGTCATGAGTTTGAGGCCAGTATGGGCTACATAGTGAGATCAAGGCCAGCCTGGGCAACTTAGTGAGATCTTGTCTCAAAAAGTGAAAAATCTGTTCTGATCTCTGAATATTAAGACATCAAAAGGCATGCCAAATGAGGTCCTACATGGAAACTAATATTCAATTGAGGGTACAGCTCAAAACTCCATCTCTGGAACACATCGTATAACTTTCTGTCTGGGTAAGTAATGAAATTCAGTAGGAAGTTGATTATATTGGTTTCTGTGCATTCCCCCTAAATACGACTGGAAGCAGAAATGTTTCTTACACATCTGCACAAACTTTTCTAATTAACATGGACAAGTTTTCCCACTTACCATCTTGCAGCCAGTGATATTTTGTGGCAGAATGATGCAATTTTTGAAGCTAAAGATCAAGCTGAAAGAATCTGACAGGAAGCTGAAGGAAGGGAATATTTTTCAATCATTTGGCTTGAGCAGCATTTAAAGGGAAGAAGGAGTAAGTGTTCTTAGGTTACAGACTGAAAGCCAGAGAGGGTCTGTCCTAGCAGCAACTGGTCTGGTGGCCAGGTCTTTCACTCAAATGAGCTTTCTGTCTACTCCCTGCATTCCATGGTCTCAATTTCCTATCTGTCCCAAATAATACACCCTGCCAGGGGGCAATCTAAGACCCCTTGTAAGTGTAGACTCTTTCTTGACAGATCCACAGGCAAAGTAGTAAGTTTACTGACAGAAGTCATGTCCTCATTTCATCTCCTGGTTCCTTCTTTTCCCTGCCCACTAACCAGTTCCTTCCCATTTTGTGGTTACTGAGACCTTACATAAAAACCTCATTTACTTGTGTTTATGATTTTCCAGCAAGCTAGGCTGCCATCTGGTGGGATGTCTGGTACTTACCCAGGTGGAGCTGGCTTATCCTGGTGGTGACAGACCCACACTCTTGTACTGTTTTATTCACTTCAGCCTGGCAAGATGCACAGCCTGGGATAGATGAAATGGGATGGAACATGGCAGACAATATCTAGTAATATAAGAATTATATTTTTCTGAACAATATTGATTTAATTTATTATTTTCAAATGTGAGAGTGGGGGAGTGTAGTAGAGAAAGTCAGAATGATGGGCCCCAAATCAAGAAATTACCAGATGTATTTAATACCACTCATAAAGAGGACATTTATTTGGAATGTCAAATGTCTCATTGGGGGACCTGAAATATAGTCCTTCCTAGTATGGTTAAGCATTCAGGAACTTGTTCTAATATAAGCATTAATTGTGTGGATTTAGTCATAACAGAGTTGAGGACTCTAGCTTAGGTAATTTGCAATTTTTTATCGTGAAGTGTATCTCTCATGAGATAATACAGATTAAAATAACTTAAATAATAGTTTATTTAATAATTCAAGGCACCGATTTTAATTTTTTGTTGTTGTTGTTGTTTGTTTTTCAAAGTAGGGTTTCACTCTAGTCCTGGCTGACCTGGAATTCACTATGTAGTCTCAGGGTGGCCTTGAACTCACAATGATCCTTCTACCTCTGCCTCCCAAGTGCTGGGATTAAAGGCGTGTGCCACCACGCCTGGCTCCAGATTTTAAATTTTTATTTGAAAATTTCAATTATTTATAAAACAGTTCATGGAAAAATATAATGAGCCCCATTATCATATATCTTCAACAACTACCAACTCATTAATAATCTCATTTACTTTATCCTTCTTTCCTCTTTCCCACTATGGTTATTGAGAAATAAGTTCTAGACACCACATCCATTCATCTTGTGTAAATAGGATGTTTCTCTAAAAGATCACAGCTCCCCTTTAAAAATATTAACCACAAGATTATTATTGCAGTTTGATTGTATGTCCCCCAATAGACTCATGTATTTTATTAAAACTTGTAACTTGTATTTCCAGTTTCCTGGCTAGAAGAGGTATCACAGGGGATGGCTCCTGGGGACCAGCCCTAAGGTGTGTTTGGGGGTGGGTCTGATTTCTAGCCTAAAGCTATGCAGAGGTTTTGAGCTCTGGCTATGCTTGCTTGTGGTGCTGGCTGTTTGGTGGTGTCTTCTCTATTTGGAGTTGTGAACGAGATCCACCTTCTTCTGCCATTGTGGAGCTTCCCCTGGATCTGTAAGCTTGAAATAAATCCCCTTTTCCCCTAAGCTGTGTCTGGTTTGGATGTTCATCCTAGCAATGTGGAACTGATTACAACAATTATCATATGCAAAGATTAACAATACTTCCTTAATATCATAACATATCAAAGTAGTATTCAATATTCCCTCTTTTTTTTTTTTTTTTTTTTTTTTTTTTTTTTTTTTTTTTTTTGGTTTTTCGAGGTAGGGTTTCACTCTAGCCCAGGCTGACCTGGAATTCACTACGGAGTCTCAGGGTGGCCTTGAACTCATGGTGATCCTCCTACCTCTGCCTCCCGAGTGCTGGGATTAAAGGCGTGCGCCACCACGCCCGGCTTTTTTTTTTTTTTTCAATATTCCCTCTTTACAGAGGTTTTATTCTCTCTTTCATTCCTTAATATATCCTTGATTAAGATACAAATAACCTACATGAAGTTCCTATAACTTGAATTTATCTGAATATGTCATTTTAGTGTTGCATGAGGAATCTCTCAGTGCCCTGCAATTCACCCTTCAGATGAATAGATAATCTAAAAACTGTTCAGATTTCAGTTCAATTTGTTTGGCAAAGCTATTTCACAGACAAGAGAAGACTTCTGGAAGAGGATGCAGCTGCCTTCTGTTTGAGGCTGCTTTGACTCATGAATCAAGGGTTGAAGATGGTGACACTAATCCTGTCAGGCTTTCTTCTTGTATTAGGTTTTAAACTCTTTCTCTGAAGAAATTATCCTTATAAACTCTTTTGTAACATAGTTTGTACAAAGGCTAGCAAACATGCTTGATTGTATTTTAACCAGATTTCAAAATAATGTGTTAATTCCTTAACCTCATCCAAAGTAACAGATTAAAAATTATTTTGAATGCAACTATGTGAATATATTTAATAAGGTTCATAATTTTTGTGTGTATATTCATGTGTGTGCCACTGTATGTATGTGGAGGTCAGAGGACAGTCTCTGGATGTCTGTCCTCTCTTTCAACCTCATTTGCTACAAGGTCTCTTTTGTTGCCTGATAGATGTCTCAGTGGTTAAGGCATTTGGTTGTCAGGATCTCTTTTCTTGTTATTTGGCACTGGGAAGGCCATACTAGCTGGGCTGTGAGCTTTGGAATTCTTCTGACTCTGCCTCCCATTGCCATAGGCGTTGGGATGGACAGATATGTGCACCACTTTGTGTCCTGCTTTACATGGTTCTGGGGCTCTGAACATGGTCATCAGACTTGCAGAGTCTTTAACTCCCAGAATTATTTTATATTTTAAAAACCCAATAAAGTGATATTTATTAATGCTCAAATTTTTCCCTCTTTGATCAGGGAGAGTTTACTATTCAAGTGTCTCCTGAACCCTTTGACATGATGCCACTAGTAGTAAAAAATTCCTGCCAACTTCTGGCTAAGATGGCAGAATAGGAGCCACATGAAAGAAAAAGAAGGGGGGGGGGAGTAAGATTCCACACAATGCACCCTTCTCAAAAAATGAAGGTCTGTGAGTAATTAGCAACCTAGAAAAGTATCCGCAAGGAGCTACCAGCAACATAATCAGTGTGGTTTCATCCCCATTCTCTGCAGCTGCTGCTAGAGAGTGTACAAACCAGTGTCAAAGGGCTTGAGTAGATCTGGGCACCAGGGATAGGGACGATTCTGTGGCAACCACTGGGGAGTGCACAACCTAGGGGAAGGGCCAGCAGCAAAGAGTCTGAGCAGGGCATGTGCTAGGGCTGGGTGTCATCCTGTGGTGCAGCTGGAGAACTCACAACCCAGGGGAAGGACCAGCTGGAAGAGTGTGAGCAGGGCTGACTGCTAGGGCTCAGACCCATTCTGTGGTGGCAACTGTTGAAGAGTACACAACCTGGGAAAAGGGCTAGCAGGAAAGGTTGAAAACTGGGCTAATCATTACTGCCTAGGAATTCACCAACCTGCAGGGGGTTGTGGGTCTCAGGGGAGTGGGGAAGCATGGGAGTGGGGTGAACCTTGAGGGGGTGGGCAGTCACCATTAAGTAGCAGCAGAGAAGAAAATGAGGGGGCAAAGTTACTAGAGCACATAGCCATTGGGAAGGGTTCCTACTTGCTGGGCCCAGCTCTGCCTTAACCACTGTAGTGGTTTGATTCAGGTGTCCCTCATAAACTTAGGTGTTCTGAATGCTAGATTCCCAGCTGATAGAGATTCTGGAATTAATGCCCCTGGGATATTGTGTATTGTTGGGGGCAGGCTTAAGAGTGTTATAGCCAGTTTACCCATGCTAGTGTTTGGCACACTCTTCTGTTGCTGTTGTCCACCTGATGTTGGCCAGGACGTGATGTCCACTCTCTGCTCATGCCATCTTTTCCCCCTGCCATCATGAAGCTTCCCCTCCAGTCTGTAAGCCAAAATAAATATACATATTTTTCCCCCAAAAGTTGCTCTTGTTCTGGTGACTTCTGCCACGTGAATCTGACTGCAACAGTAATGTTGGTACCAGAATGCTGCTAGACACTTGACTGTGTGGCTTTGGCCTTTTAGAGTTGATTTTCAAGAGTAATGTGGAAGGATATGAAACCTTGGCCTAAGATGCCTTGCAGTGCTATAAGTTCAGCTTGATGGATTATTCTGGTCAGAGTTGCAAGACCTGAATGCAGTAAGAACTATGGACTGTGAGGTTTGGCTTTGAGGGTGAGAAAGAGCTTTGCCTGGACTGGACTTAGAAGCAGTTTGTGTGGGAGGCTTGCTGTTATGCCCATGTCCTGAGAAGTTGTGCAGGGTTGCAGTACATAGAAACAGACTGTTGTGTGCAGAGGGATATGGCACAGAAAGAAATCTTTGGGCTGAAACTGCTGCCCGTTCAGCTGCAATTATATGAGGGATTACAACCATTGAGATTGGGCCAGCTGACATGCAGTGGGGCAACAGGAAGAATGTAGATTCTTTTGAAGGGGACTGAATGCTCAAAGAGTGTCCTGTTCTTCAAAATCTGCTTTATTTGGATTAACAAATTGGTACCTTACCTGGTATTGTGGAGTAAAGAAATGTAGTAAAGAGAGGGTCATTGAATTTGCAACATGGTCTTGTGTTTTGGAAATGGCCATGGGCAGCGTGACACAGGTTTGCTGGATGCCTGCATGGAGACCCAGTGGAGCTGAGAGGATGGACCGTAGGTTGTAGTGGAAATGCAGGGACCACAAGATAGCTGTTAAGGAGAGCTGCTGGCCCCAGATGAAGTTTCCCAGGACTGTGAGTAGCCTAGCTGGAAGGGCAGAATTAGAACTCCAGAGACTTGTTGCTGGTTAGAATTATTGGACTTGGAGATTTGTCACTGGCTAGAGTTGTTGGAGTTGGAGCTACAGAGTTCAATGTTTGCCCTGATTGTTTTGAATCTTGTATTGGTTGACTATTTCCTTTTTATGCCCAATGCCATCTTTTGTAGGGAGAATGTTTATTCTGTGCCATTATGGGTTTTTTGGTTTATTTTTTGTATTATGGCTCAGTTTAAAGATCTTGGACTATGGGGATATATGTACATCATGAGGATTGATAAAAAATATGGGGACTTTTAAAGTTGGATGGATGCATTGCATTTTATATCATGGATGGTTATCAGTTTATGGGGGCCAGGGGCAAAATGTGGTGGTTTGATTCAGGTGTCCTCCATCAACTTAGGTGTTCTGAATTCTAGGTTCTCAGCTGATGGAGATTTGGGAATTAATGCCTCCTGGAGGTGGTGTATTGCTGGGGTTAGGCTTATGGGTGTTATAGCCAGTTTCCCCATGCCAGTGTTTGGCATACTCTTCTGTTTCTGTTGTCTACCTGATGTTAGCCAGGAAGTGATGTCCACCCTCTGCCCATGCCATCATTTTCCCCTGCCATCATGGAGCTTCCCCTTGAGTCTGTAAGCCAAAATAAACTGTTTTTTTCCCCAAAAGCTGCTCTTGGTCAGGTGATTTCTACCAGCAATGTGAACCTGACTGAAACAACCACTGACCTACTTGGAAAAGATTCTACTTCTCACACTCACCTTGCAAGTCCCCAAAAGAAAAAAAATTGAATATCTGAAGAAGGGCTGAAGTACAAGGCAATTATATACCAGCTCCAGCCCCCCAGATGGGATTTGGAGCTGATCTCACTCCAAAACTCCGGACAGTGAATAGCACTGGAAGAACAGTGCCTCATCTTGGACACTAGGCAAGCCAGGTCTCCAAGGTATTACCAGGACTTGCCTGGAGGTGGCACACACAAAGCAGACCCTGATTAGACTTAAGTGCACCCAGCCCAATCCACTGGAGAGACTTTCATTCCATACCCATTGTGATCAAATTAGACCAGGCCACCCAACAAAGACTATATAAAAGCTGCTATTGCTGCATTCTCAGTGAGATTACTGATCTAGAGATTGGTAGACCCCAACACAAAGCACATAACATCTAGCAAAGGGATCCCCAACAAGATTACCTAGTCCCACAGTGGAAGTCTCCAATGAAAGCTGAGAGGAAGCCCAAGACATAGAATCCTAAAATAAAATCACGTAAAAGCATTTTAAACAAACTTAATAAGACCATGGAACAAATGACTGGATGAAAGGAAAGAAAATGGACAAGGAGTCATTAAAAAAGAACTCCAAGAATGGCTGAAGGAAAAGGAAGAAAATTAGCAAGAAGAAATCAAATTCCAAATCAAAGGATGGAAATGTGATGAAAAGAACTCAAAAAAATGGGGCCAGATGTGGTGGTGCACACCTTTAATCCTCACACTCAGGAGGCAGAGGTAGGAGGATCATTGTGAGTTCGAGGCCAGCCTGAGACTACATAGTGAATTCCAGGTCAGCCTGGGTCTGGACTAGAGTGAGGCCCTACCTCAACCCCACACCTCCCCCTAAAAAAAGAATTCAAAGGATGGATGCAGAAAATGGAAGAAAATCAACAAGAACCACTCAATTGAAGGCTGAAGGAAATAAAAGAGAATCAAGAAACAATATTCCATAGATGGCTCATTGAAATTAGAGATAATCAAAAAGAGATCAATAGAAGGTTAAAGGAATTTGATGAGCATCAACAAATAACTGAGTTCATAGGCCAATGGAATAAACCGAACAAGGACATGTCCAAATGCATGAATTAACTCTAAGAGAAAAAGCAAGAAGGTCAAATAGAGAAATGAAATGGAATTCAAGAAAGAGATGGAAATGCTGGAGAAAAACACAACAGAAAACGGAAATGCAATAACTCTCTTAAAAGGCTCCCGTGAAAGTCTCACCAACAGAATAGACCTCATAGAAGACATAATTTCAGAACTTGAGGA
Source organism: Dipus sagitta (assembly GCA_036346955.1). NCBI lineage: Eukaryota > Metazoa > Chordata > Mammalia > Rodentia > Dipodidae > Dipus > Dipus sagitta. The sequence goes on along the minus strand of CM070770.1, from coordinate 101,655,241 downwards.
CAAAAAAGAAGAATTTTTTCTTCATCTTTCCTTCATCCAGAAGAATTAGATCAGGGGCTAGAGAGATGGCTTAGTGGTTAAGGTACTTGCCTGCAAAGCCAAAGGACCCAGGTTTGATTCCCCAGGACCCACATGAGTCAGATGCACAAGGTGGTGCAAATGAATGGAGTTTGTTTGCAGTGGCTGGAGGCTCTGGCATACCCATTCTCTGTCTCTGTCTCTGTCTCTCTCTCTCTCTCTCTCTCTCTCTCTGTGTGTGTGTGTGTGTGTGTTTCTCCTCCTCTGCCTCTTTCTCTCTTTCTATCTCTCTCTCAAATAAATAAATAACAATAAAAATAAATTTAAAAAAGAATTAGATCAGGACTCCAAAATCAATGTCAAATTCCAAAAAAAAAAAAAAAAAAATGTGCAAACAGAACTTGAGGGACATTTGGGACACCTTAAAAACACCAAATATTTAGATGATAGGCATACAGGAAGGGAAGGAAATAAAAGCCAAAAGCACAGAGAATATATTTAACAAAATTATTGAAGAAAAATTTCCACACCTTATAAAAGAGAGACCCAACCAGGTACAGGAGGCACACAAAACACAAAATGCACCAGACCAGAGAAGAGATTCTTCATGTCACATTATAATTAACACTAAACAGAAACAAGGAGAGAGTACTAAAACCTGCAAGAGAAAAACAGTTCATTACATGCCGAGGTAAACCCATCAGAATTATCTTGGATTTTTCAATGGAAACCTTAAAGCCAAGAAAGCTTAGAATGGAGTATTTCAAAAGCTAAAAGACTATGACTGCCAAGCCAAACTACTATTCCCAGAAAAATTATCTCTCACTATATAAGGTGAAAGAAAACCTTTTCACAATATAAACCAACTTTATGAGTATATGAACACTAAGCCAGCCCTATAGAGAATACTACATAGAATCCTCCACAGTGAAGGGATGAGGCTTCAGGAGAGAAAAATAAATAATAAAAACTAGTAAAGACATAAAAGCATATAAAGACCAAGAAAACATAAAATTCTGCAAATCTTTCAACTTCGTAGGGATGAACCCACACTTCACAGTTCATTGCAGTCAGCTTCTTGTTGCTGGCAGAAAACATTTGACTAAGAGCAGCTTGTGGGAGGAAAGGGCTTACAGACTTGAGGAAAAGCTACATGATGGCAGGGGAAAACAATGGCATGAACAGAGGCTGGACATCACCTCCTGGCCAACATCAGGTGGACAACAGCATCAGGAGACTGTGCCAAACACTGGCAAGGGAAAACGGCCTCTAGGAGGCTCATATTCCCAAATTGCCACCAGCTGGGTACCTAGTATTCAGAACATATAAGTTTATGGGGGACACCTGAAGCAAACCACCACACAGTTATGTCATTGAACATTAGTGGACTCAGTTCTCCAATCAAAAGGCACAGGTTAACAAGCTGGATCAAAAAGCTGAATCCATTCATTTGCTGCTTACAAGAAACCTATCTTACGATTAAAGACAGACACCATTTAGGGTAAAAGAATAGAAAAAGATATTCCAAGCAAATGAAATAAGAAACAAATAGAAATTTCCATCCTACTATCTGACAAAATACACTTTAAACTAAAAAGTACTAAAAAGAGATAGGGAAGGCCACTTCATACTCATTAGAGGAATGATTCAACAAAAGGATATTTATAAACATGAACCAATATGCAAAAAAAACACAGGGGAACCAAATTTTACAAAGCAAAATCTACTATACAATGAACCAGATATAAATCCCCAAACCATAATAGTTAGGAGAATTTAATATCCCATTATCACCAATAGACAGATCAACCAAACAGAAAATAAACAGAGAAATAACAGCGAAGCAAAACCATAGACCAAATGAGTTAACATAGATCTACAGAACATTCCACCCTAATTCTACAGAATATATGTTCTTCTCAATAGCTCATGGAACCTTCTATAAAATAGATCATATGCTAGACCATAAATTGTCTCTCCATAAATTCACATAAATTGATATAATTCCCTGCATTTTATCTGAACCCAATGCAATAATGCTAGAAATCAACAACAGTAATGAAAAAAACATACTAACTCCTGGAAATTGAACAACTCACTATTTAACAATAAATGGATCATTGAAGTTATCAAAAACAGAAATCAATAAATTTACAGAAATAAATGATAATGAAAACACAACACACCAAAACTTATGGGACACAATGAAGTCAATTCTCAGAGAAGTTTTTATCACTAAATGCTCACGTAACAAATATAGAGAGATCTCAAATAAGTCACTTAAATATCCATCTGAAGGCATTGGGGAAACAACAGTCTAAGCCAAAAAGTACCAGAAGGAAACAACTTATCAAGATCAAAGCAGAAATCAATGAATAGAAAATAAAGAAAACAATTTAAAATAGTTTAAATTAAAAGATTGATGAAACAATGAGCTGGTTGTTTGAAAAAGTAAATAACCTTGATACACCCCTGGCCAAATTGATCAACAGAAAAACAAGAGGACTCAAGTCAACAAGATTGGTATTGAAAACAGAATGTTACAACTAATACCAATGAAATTGGAAGAACCATCAGGCATATTTCAAAAACTATTCCACAAACCTGGAAGAAACTGATGAATACTTTGACTCATACCACCTACCAAAAGTAAAACCAGAACAGATAAGTTACCTGAACAAACCTATTAATTCTAATGAAATTGAAAGAATAAAAAATCTCCCAACAAAAAAGTCCAGACCAAGATGGATTCACAGATGAATTCTACCAAGCCTTCATTCCAGAACTAAAATCCCTTCTCATTACTTCACATACTTGAAAAAGATGGAAAGTTCCCAAACTCCTTCTATGAAAGCCTGCATTACTTTAATACCTAAACCAGACAGAGACACAAGAATAGAAAACTAGAGACCAATATCCCTAACAAATGTAGATGTAAGAATTCTCAATAAAACCCTTGCAACTCGAACCCAAGAACATATCAAAAGCATCATCCACCTTGATCAAGTAAATCTCATCCCAGGGATGCAGGGATTGTTCAACATACAGATATAGATAAATGTAATTCACCCTATAAATAAACTTAAACACAAGAATCATATATGATCATTTCAATAGATGCATAAAAGGACTCTGAAAAAATACCACACCCCTTCATGATTAAAACAATACAGAGATTAGGGATGGAGAGACCATATTTCAACATAATAAAGGCTATATGTAACACAACTCCCACAGAATGGGAGAAATCTTTACCAGCAGCACCTCTGACAGAAGTCTAATATCTAGAATCTACAAAGGACTAAAAACTAAATAAAAACTCTAAGAATCCAATCAAAAAATAGGATAGAGAATTGAACAGAGAATTCTCAAAGAAAGAAATACAAATGGCCATTACACACTTAAAGAGATGTTCAACATATTTAGTCATCAGAGAAATCAAATCATCTTTGAGACTCCATCTCACTCCAGTCAGATTGGCATTCTTCAAAAACATCCAAAAATCTAGGCATGGTGGTGCACGCCTTTGAATCCCAGCACTTGGGAGGCAGAGGTAGAAGGATTGCTGTGAGTTCAAGGCCAGACTGGGACTACAGAGTGAATTCCAGGTCAACCTGGGCTCCAGTGAAACCCTACCTCAAAACCTGCCTCCCCCGCCCCCCCCCCGTTTTAAAAATCCAGGCATGGTGGTGCACTCCTTTTATCCTAGCACTCAAGAGGCAGACGTAGGAGGTTCACTGTGAGTTTGAAGCCAGCCTGGGACTAGAAAGTGAGTTCCAGGTTAGTCTGGACTAGTGAAAGACAGTACCTCAAAAAAAAAATAATAATAGAATGACAACAAATACTGGTAAGGATCTGGGGAAAGAGCAAAAATTATCCACTGCTGGTAGGAGTGCAAACTTGAACAACCACTATAGAAATCACTATGGAGACTCCTAAAAGAGATGAAAATAGATCTACCATTTTATCCAGCTATACCACTCCTGGGAATATACTCTGAACACTTCACTCTATTACAGAGATAATTGCTTAGGCATATTTGTTGCTGTCCACCATAGCTAGGAACTGGAATCAGCCCAGATGCCTATCCACTAATGACTGGATAAGAAGATGTAGTACATATACACAATGGAATTCTACTCAATAGTAAGGAAAAATGAAACAATGAAAATTTCAAGAAAATGGATGAAGCTGAGGGGGGGGGGGCATTCTAAGTGAGGTCACCCAGGCACAGAAAAACGAACACTACATGTTCTCTCTCATTTGCAGTTCCTAACTGGGATCAATTGGATATGAGTGCAAACTGTAGTAAGCATCAGGAATATGGGCATAAACTAGAATGAAACCAGAAGAGGAAATAGGGACAGAGGAGAGGAGAAGAGTAGATACTTGACAGGAGAGAGGAAGAATATAGGGTCTGGGAGGGTCTTTGAGTGGTAGGGGTTAGGAAGGGTGGGAAGGGGAATTACACAAAACTTAAGACAACATGAATCAGTTCCATACAAACCCTCCTTTTGGTTAGCATTCAACAAGACACAACCACCAATAAAGGGAGAGTGAGGACAGTCTGGTCAGCAGTGCTCTGTAGGAGAAAAGAGCTTAACCTCGAAACCATAGGCTCTGGCTGGTAAGTAAGTTTGGGGCCATCCTCCTGCATCACTACCAGGAGAAAATGGTATATTTGGAGACCACAGTCTAGGAACTAGAAATGCTCTTTGCTACAGGGTTGGCTATTTTTCTTACGGCCACTATCAACAACAGACCTAAAGCAAAAGTACATATATGTGTAAAGATGACACTAATCAGAAGACTATACTAATTTTTACTATTCAGAATTTAGGATTTGGAAGATTTTGAATTAAACTCATATAATTTATATGTTTCTCCTTTTCCCCATACCACAAATATCAGTTCTAAGGGATAAGGATGTAGATGAGCGATAGAGCATTTGTTAGCCTGCATGAGGCTCTGGGTTATATCCTGGGGCCACCCCTTCCCCCCCAAAAAAATTCACAATGCTAAGAAAAAATCATTTCAGATGAACAGATGAAGCAGAGACATTGGATGAACAATATGACTACCACAACCAACAACAACTACTTATTTTTTTCTTTTGGGGGTTTTGCCTTTTATTATTTTTGAAGTTCTTTTGTTTTAAAGACTTCTTAAGTTTTCATTTTGCAGTCCTTCTGTTTTTGAGGGTTCTTTCTTTGTGAATGTACAGTAACAGATGGCTTCAAGGTTTGTTGTTAATTGTGTGTACTGAGATAATACCAAATAGATCAGGTAGATCCCTGTGTTTTACTTTAGAGGTTTCTATTTTTGTAAATTTAAGTTTTAAAAATCACTTGTTTTCACTTGTATTACTTTTAAATTTCAGAGAGTATGTATGTACATAATACTACCACTACTCACCCTCTATTGGATAAAAGGCATACTGTAAACACTGCTTAGTGTAGGTGCTTTTTAAAAAAACTGAATCTTGAGATAATTCCTGAGTTATACATAGGTTTTTGTGATATAACTTTTTCGGCTAGTCCTCTATCAAGGCATTTGGGAGGCAGTTTCCAGCGTTTTGCTATGGCTAATGGTGCTGTGGTGAATATTTGTGCATGCCCCTTCATATTTTTGCCACCATATCTTAATAATAGTCTTTACAAGTGGATTGCTGGAACTAGTGAATGGGCCCGTGTAATCTTCTCAAAGAGCTGCTGTACAGATGGAGGACGACACTGGGATTACCACTCAAGGTCACTTTACCAGTTACTAATAGGACTGGGAATTGAACTTTGATGTAACTGTCTGCAAGATCCAGGTCATGGAGACAAATCCCAAGGTGGGTTGGGGCAAGCAATGAATTTTGCAATTAGACACCACACATTCATAGGCCTATCTTCCTGGCTCCCAGTACCAGTTGTTTATCATAACCCCAGCCCTCTCGCCTCTCATACTTTGTCACTCACTATTCCTTTATCTCATAACCAAGAGGCCCTCCAGGCTCAGAGGTCAAAGGTGCTTGCTTGCAAAGCCTGCCATCACAGGTTTGATTCCTCAGTACCTATGTAAATCCAGACTCACAAAGTGGTGCCTGCCTCTGGAGTTCGCCTGTGTCTAATAAATTTAAAAAAAAAAATTTTTTTTAACCGCTGGGGAGATGGCTTAGCGGTTAAAGGCAAAGTCTATCAGTACAGGTTCAATTCCCCAGTACCTACGTCTACTGTACAAAGTGGCACATGTGTCTGGAGTTCCTTTGCAGCAGCTAGAGGTCCTGGCACTTTCGTAATCTCTCTCTCTCCCTCTCCCTCTCTTTCTCTCTCTCTGCTCGCAAATGAATAAGTAAGACATTGAAAGTACGAAGGAAGAGAGGGCTTTGCGCACGCGCCGCCGGCGCGAAGGCGGGCCGGGCCGTGACGTCACAGCCGCGCGCCGCTCCCCGGCGTCCTCGCAAGGTCGCTGTGTGCCGCGGTAGCGCGTAAGTGACTGGACCTCGGTTCGGGGGCGCGCCGCCTCTTATTTGCCTTGCTGTGAGGCTTTTTTTTTTTTTTTTTGCCTTACAGTTGGCGACATGACTGGGTACACGCCGGATGAGAAACTGCGGCTGCAGCAGCTGCGGGAGCTGAGAAGGCGATGGCTGAAGGACCAGGAACTCAGCCCCCGGGAGCCTGTGCTGCCCCCGCGGAAGATGTGGCCCATGGAGGCTTTCTGGAATAACTTTCTGCGGGACGGGGCCGCGTGGAAGAAGTCGGTGAGTGAGGGACCTGCTGGGCCAGGATTTTCACACCTCATCGCGGCCCCGGGCGGCCACTGAACGTCTCCGTACAGTCGCATCGAGGAATGACATGGTTCTGAGCTCGCAGGACCTGTAGGTCCCCAGAGGAGAACCTCAGGTTTAACGAGGGTGTGTCTTGTCCGGAGATTCCTGGGCTGGGATCTAGAGTCCAGGAGTATCATGTCCTTTGCTGCCAAGTGTGCGAGGGGCAGACGAATCTTGGGTTTTACAGTACTCTGCACGTCGTGTTCTTTAGACTGTAGAAATCTTCCCTACAAATGACAGGCAAGAAAGAATTCTCTGGAGTGAAAATCTGTGATTTTAGCATTTGAGGACACTTGTCTGACTTGTACGGCGGTGATAGAGATCAGCTGTCACTGCATCCATCCGCCTGAAAGGACAGTCAGCCCCCAGCTGCTGGTACAGCCTCCTGGGCCACAAAACACAAGGTGCTTTGCAAGTCGGAGTCTAAAGCTCCGTCCCTAAACTACCATTTTGTGCTTTTAACACACTGTTTCTTTCTTTCTTTTTTTTTTTTTAAATTGCATTTCTGGACTTACTAGACAGACTCATTCAAAGATTGGTCTTTCAGGATTCTTTGTATTTTCTTGAAGTCTGTTAGTTAAATCGCATCAATTATGAATGATGAGCACTGTGTTAGAATTACTTGTAGTTGCCGGGCGTGGTGGCGCACGCCTTTAATCCCAGCACTGGGGAGGCAGAGGTAGGAGGATCGCCGTGAGTTCGAGGCCACCCTGAGACTCCATAGTGAATTCCAGGTCAGCCTGAGCTTGAGTGAGACCCTACCTCAAAAAACCAAAAAAAATAAATAAATAAATAAATAAATAAATAAATAAAAATGCTATTATTTATTTGTTTTATGTATATGTTTTTTCCATAGATCCATAATGCATACCGGTCCAGTGTTTTTGCTGTTGCTAATGTACTTATACCTCTCTGGCTTGTTCATTATTACGTCAAATACCATGTATCTGTAAGTATGTTTTAAGTAAGTGCTTTTCAGGATTTATTTTAGATTGTCCAAAATAATTTCCTGTGATTGTCCTGTAGTTTACTTTGGGGAAATACCATTTATATGGCGGTTTTTGAAGTACTTTGAATCCTTTAGAGTAAAAGGTTTAATGAAACTTAAATAACTGGGTACAGTTTTTCAGACAATTACTCTTTATACTAGTTTGTAACTGAAAATGCATTTCTTTGTAGAAGTAATATTTGTTCAGAATATCTAAACTTAGGGCGCTGAGCAGGATGTAGAAAATAATTCTTTTTTGAGAATAGATATGTGTGGGGTGGTTTGATTCAGGTGTCCCCCATAAATTTAGGTGTTCTGACTCCTAGGTTCCCAGCTGATGGTGATTTGGGAATTAATGTCTCCTGGAGGCAGTGCATTGTTGGGGGTGGGATTATGGGTATTATAGCCAGGGTCCCCTTGCCAGTATTTGGCACAGTCTTCTGTTCCTGTTGTTGCCTGATGTTGGCCAGGAGGTGATGTCCACCCTCTGCTCATGCTATCATTTCCCGTGCCATCATGGAGCTTCCCTTTGAGCCCATAAGCCAAAATAAACCTTTTTTCCCCTCAAGCTGCTCTTGGTCAGGTGATTTCTGCCAGCAATGTGAACCTGACTGCAACAATATGGTATAAGTGGACATTTAAAAAGCACAGGTATTATAAGCATTCCTCCCCTTCTTTTATCAAATTTTGATAAAATTTGAATGAGTTCTTTAGACTTGATAGATAGCTTATATTCCTCTTATATCCTTTCATCACCTCTTCCACAATGTAATCTGAACCTTCGAGGGTGTGATAGAGATGTCTTCCATTTAACACTCCAGTGTCACCACTTCTCAGCACTATGGTGAGTTTTGAGTCACCCCAGTGGTCACCACCATCTACAAAGAGAAACTTCTCTAACCAAAAGTGAAGGCATTAATGTATGGACATAAAGTGTTCAGAGTACAGTGTGGTGGGCATAATATATCATGTAGCCAGGTGATAGTAGTTGTTACTGCCCTAGGGCTTATGATTTCCCCAGCCATAGACTTGACTAGATTTCCAGTACTAGGCATGTATTCTCTCCTGTGGAGCAGGCCCTCCGAGCCAGAGAGTGGTTGGTTTCCCCATAACAGACATGCCACTATTGTACCAGTTGATATTTTTAGCCCGGCTAGCGAGCCATAAGGCTTGCAAGGGTCCACTGCTGGTTAACACCATTTATGACTTCTCTCCCAAAATGCTGCATGCTGTATAGCTTTTTCCAGCATTCTGACAACTAGTTAACAGGGAGAAGGTTTCTAGCTCAGCTCCAGCTTGATTTCTTAGTGACCTGCAGCACAGGCATATGGCATTTTCAGCAATAGGGTCTTACCATCTAGTTCCAGTGGATAACTAAGAGCCTTGACAATGGCCTGTGATGTTTTGTGGGCATCAGGAGCCTCCCTGGCCAACAACTCACTGGAAGGTATCCCACCTCTGGCACTGAATTTTTTCCAATAACAATGTATGTCTTCTGGGGGCACCCTTATCCACCTCTATAGAACTTTCCTTTGTTTTTGCCTGATTTTTTAGTTTTCTTTCATTGGAACCAAAGATGTCCAAAAGCTTGAACCTTTGAAAGATCTTGGATGGGCTAACTGAATGGATTCAGTGACCATATTTTAATGGCGAGAGATAGCACAGAGTGGTTCATGATGTTGGGTTTCAGGCAGGGTAAGGGAGGTTTGAGGTTTGTGGGCTGTGTGCAAGGGGGAGCAGTGGTGACTGTGCTGTGTGAGTACTGGCACTCAAATACAGTAAAGAGGGCATTCTTGTACTCAGTGAAGGACGTTAGATCCTGAGAGGGCTGCTCGAGAGGAGTTTAAGCACCCCTATTCGGGAAGAAGCATGGCAGCAACCTGGTTGAGGATATTGAAACCTGAGATATCTGCAGGAAGATGGTATGGGGCAGTGGTGGAGTAAGATTCTAGGTCCCAAATGTGGTAAGGTTCAGCATATTGCCATATAGTGGTAGTGACAGGAGATTTAATATATGTCCAAAAAATTTAGCCAAATAAGTACATAATGTTGATGATAACAGGACCCAGGAGTCTTACTGTTGGAAAGGTTATTTGCAAAAAGGGAGAAAAGAAAACCTTGTAGAATGGAATTAGGATTGGGAGAATTAATATCAAGTCACAGTCATTACTACATGTTCGTTGGTAGATGTGAATGTTGGTGTTTATACGTATAGTATACTCACTAGCTGTGTACTGAGAAGGCTTAGTACTGCCCTTTAGTTATTAGAACACATATCAACCAAGTCTCTTTGTGAATATATTTTTCCACTGAAAGGATGTAGCCCCCCTGTCACTGGTGCAATAGGGTCTCCCTCTTGCCAGGCTGATCTGGAATCCATTACATAGTCTCAGGCTGGCCTCAGATTTACAGTGATTCTCCTCCCTCAGCCTCCCAAATGCTGGAATTAAAGGTGTGGGCCACCACACCCAGCAAAAGAACACCATGCTCACACTGCCCCATGGCTGCGTGGAAAGCCAGTGTTAGCAGCTGTAATGCACACTCAAGGCTGGACTTTTAAAATTTTTAATTAATTAATTAATTAATTTGCAGAGAGAGGAGATAGAAGAGAGACAGAGAATGGGAGTGCCAGGGCCTCCAGCCGCTGCAAAGGAACTCCAGATACATGCACCACTGTGCATCTGGCTGTACATGGGTACTGGAGAATCAAACCTGGGTCATTAGGCTTTGCAGGCAAGCACCTTAACCGCTGAGCCATCTCTCCAGCCTAGATGCAGAGCTTTTTAGAGAAATTGTTGATTCCAAAGTTGGGTAGGGAAACTATAAAAGCTTACAACATACTGTTGAGCCAGAAAATAAATAAATGTTCAAAGAATTGTGGGGGTTAATCAGAGGGACACAATAATCATGTCAAAAGGACTTGTACTGGGACATTTTGAGCATCACAATAATAGTAGCAATTGATGAGTCATCTAAGTAAACTAAATGAAACTTTGTGAGTCCACATAGATATAAATACATGAGTAGAAGAGATGAGAGCTTTCTTACATAGTAGATTGGTAAGTAATAAATGGACAAAGAATGATAGAATTAGGAATTACCGTTTCAGAATCTTCATGGTAACATTAATTCAGCTAGGGAACATCAAAGGTTGCTAAAGTTAATCTTAAAATATATATACTTAAAGTACTTATTTATTTTTTTAAATATTTTATTTATTTGCAAGCAGAGAGAGAGACAGGATTGGTGCACTAGGACCTCTAGCCCCTGCAAATGAACTCTAGATGCATGTGCCACTTTGTATATCTGGTTTTACATGGGTACTGGGGAATTGAACCCAGGTCACTAGGCTGAGGCAAGTGGCTTAACTGCTGAGCCATCTCTCCAGCCCAGTACTTATACTAGCAAGCAGTATCTTAGCATTGTTAATGGGACAGACTGAAAGTACGTATACTTAGTTTTGGAATGTTCCTGTCAACAGTGCATAATCTAAAGTCAATTATGAGGGGACATAAAATGAAGAAATTAAGGAACTGTTCTGCATTCTTGGCTTGTTACCTGCAAAAGTGTCAAGATCATGCAAGATAAGGAATGTATGAAGAATCATTCCAAATTGAAGAATATTAAAATGATGTCAAGGAAATATAATTTTTGACTGATGGGCATAATCTTATTTATCAGAAGGTGATGATGTTAGAAGCTATAATTATGGAGCACAAGAGAAGGGTGTTCAGAGGAGATTTTCTGAGAAGTCTCAACAATTATTCAGACAATTGATAAAATTTGAATGAGTTCTTTAGACTTGATAGATAGCTATCAGTGTTAATTTCCTGATCTTGATGGTTGTATTATAAGTATTCTTTTGTCTTGTTTTGTTTTTGAGGTAGGGTCTTGTTGTAGCCCAGGCTGACCTGGAATTCACTTTGTAGTCTCAGGGTGGCCTTGAACTGACCAATCCTCCTACCTCTGCCTCCCAAGTGCAGGGATTAAAGGCATGTACCACCATGCCTGACATGTATTGTAATTATTCTAGGAATATTATCTTTGTAGAAAATACATGATAGGATAATTAACCAGTCAGCAAATTACTACAAAATGATTGAAGATAAAGCTTCTTTTATCATTGCAACTTTTTGTAAATTTAAAATTATTTCAAATTAAAAAACAAAAGTTAGGGACTGCCTAACAAGTTACAATCTAGTTGAAGTTTGCTTTCTGTAAGCCTGTTGAAAGGTACATGAAACAAACATTTCTTGAACAATCTCCTCTTATATTTGTTCTCAATTGTGTCAATTCTTTACAATGCTCAATTCTTTACAGTGCTGATTGTAATGTCATCCTTGTTCTCCTTACTAAGTACATTATGTCCTTTGATCAAGAAGTTTGGAATGCCTAGTATATCCTAATTCTTGCTATAGGAAGACTATGTAAAATTGAATATTTGACCTTACGGAATGTTTATATGAAGATAAGATTCAGGTAACAGTGTAGAGGAGACAAATGATGCCAGTTAAAAGACATGATATACAGTCAGTGATAAGCATAGTCACAGGAAATGACGAGGATGGAAAATCTTTTTTTGACTTAGTAGGCTGGTACTAATTTAGGGAAGAGTTATATAGTGGGAACTTGTTTTTTTTTTCTTGGTTTTTATTGTAGCCCAGTCTGACCTTGAACCTCCAGATTGTTGGGATTACATGTGTAGCCACTATGCCTGGATAAATTCTCCATTTTTAAAACAATTTTTTTAAGGTAGGGTCTCACTCTAGCCCAGGCTGACCTAGAATTCACTATGTAGTCTCAGGGTGGCCTCGAACTCATGGTGATCCTTCCACCTCTGCCTCCCTAGTGTTGGGATTAAAGGCATGCACCACCATGCTTGGCCTAAATTTTCCATTTTCAAGTGAGAGAATGACTTGATAAATGCGAGAACAATGTAGAAAACATCCATATGTAGGGTAGAAGGAAGGAAAGTTCTACCTTAGGCAGGTCAGCTGGAGGCTGTTGCAGTTTGGTAGGTATTACCTGACTGATGAAAATGTGCTCAGGGTGAAGACAAGGGGGTGGGTGACAGAGAACAGTGAAGCCAGAGACACTTAAAGGAAGAAACTCCTGAAGTAAGCACTTGATGACGCTGGGGATAAAGCCAAAGTCAGCATTATTCAGGACTAAAATTTCTAGTCTGGGAATTTATAATTAGGGTATGGGGATAGGAGCACTTTCTAATGATGGGGAGGACATAAATTTGCTTAGGATCCTCTGCTGCTTATAGTAGTTTCTAGAGAGGTCCATGTCGTCATGGCCTAGTGTGTTAGAACTAAGATTAGTAGGGGCAGTAGAAATTTGAGTTGAGTTAGTGTCTTTACTTCATAAGCCAACAGTAACTTGGGTTGTTAGGGTCAGAGAATAGGTTTTTTTTTTTTATTGTTAATGGACTTAAAAATCTTTTTATGTTCACTTGCCACTCTAAAGCCCATTTCATATCATTCTTCATCTTTCATTTACTGCTTTCACCATGTTAGCCTGTATGTCTCTAGAGAAGAGAAACACTACGTTCAGTCAGTGCAGGTTTTTAACATCCAGGAATGTTTATTGTACATGGAAAGAATTAATTTGTCAGGGTGTTAACTAGAATATAAATTAATATTTAGTTTTTTGGTTTTAAATTTTAAAATGTACCTTTTCACAGTTCTTTAAATTCAATTTTAAGTTAAATTTTATAATTGTATTAAACTACACTTCTAATAAAATAAGTCTTCTTTCTTTATTTTTTTGGTTTTTTGAGGTAGGGTCTCACTCTAGTCCAAGCTGAACTGAAATTCACGATGTAGTCCCAGGCTGGTCTCACAGCAATCCTCCTACCTCTGCCTCCCAAGTGCTAGGATTAAAGGCGTGTGCCATCACACCTGGCTAAGTATTCATAGGGTAAAGTCATGACCCTAAGAAATAAATGTTTTCAACTTGAAACCAGAAATATGTCATTTATGCATTTTAATTGGACTTTTAAACCTAATCTATTAGACAAACAAGTAGCCAGATTATTTCAAATATTATAGGCACTATAACCAATGGAATATATGGATTGCCCCAACATTTAAAAGTTGGCACTTATTTATACTGAGTGCAATTTACTTTATAACCAAATTTTCCTATGATTGAAAAGATACTTATCTTCTAGGAGAAACATATTTAATAAGTTGCAGTACTGGGTTGATAAAACAAGATATTAATATGGTTGCTTATTTGAGGGATTCATACTTCTGGGTGACTTTCCTTAGCCACAGGTGGGCATATTAAAACATTTTATATCTTGCTTGGGTAGGTGGAGTCCTGCATCTTCATTAGTGTTATAGCCAGTTTGCTTCAGTTAAATCCTTTGCTAGATAATTGAATTCTACATCTCTGTGAAGGCATTGTAGCGTTGTCTTGCCTTTGGCTACAGTTCTTAATAAAGTCATCGTATTTTTCTCATATTCCATGCTTCTCTCATAATCTAGTTCTCCCTGTTTTTTATCATTCTATGTCTAATATCATGCCAATAATCCTTTAGATATTTTTATGTAGTATCTTGTGCAGCCAAGTATAGTCAGTACATTTATTCGACATATATTTCATTAGCACCTCTGCCAAGTGCTAGGCACTGTTCTAAACACAGGCATAGAGCAATGAACAAAGCAGGTGTGTGCCTGTCCTCATTAAATATGTAGTCTTGGAAACTGGCAATAAGTACATGGACAGAGTAGCACATAATATGGGTATAAGAGCTGATTGAGTATCTAAAAGAAAAATAAGTAGGATAAAAGGAAGAGAATGTCAGGAGCTGCTATTTTAATTAGGCCTAAGGAAGTAATGCTTGCAGTCAACCTAAGTGAGATGAGGATATGGGCCAAGTATATGCCTAGAAGAGCATTTCAGGTGGAAGAATCAGCATCAAGACCCTGAGGCAGAGTAGGTTTCACTGAGTGGACTGATAGCTAAAAAGCCATTGTGGCTTGGGACCTCAAGGGAGAGTGTGATAGGAGATCCAAGTGTCTGGTCGTGCAGGGCTGTAGAAATCACAGTAAGGACTCTTTAAGAATACATATTGAAAGCTGGGTGTGGTGGCACATGGCCTTAATCCTAGCACTTGGGAGGCTGAGATAGGAGGATCGCTGTGAGTTTGAGGCCACTGAGACTTCATAGTGTATTCCAAGTCAGCCTGGGCTAGAGTGAAACCCTGCTTAAAAAAAAAGAAAGAAAGAAAGAAGAGAAAAGAGAAAGAGAAAAAAAAAAAGAATACACACTGAAAGGGTCACTCTACCTGCATTGTGCAGGTCATCAGTAGGAAGAGTGACTAGGAAGTAGTGTTGAGGTGGAGAGTAATAGAAGATTTGGCAAGGGTGGTAGTAGTAGAGGTGGTGAGAAGCTGCTGGATTCAGGGTACATAACAAGGTTGGCCTAACAGGATCTGCTGAGGAGTCAAAGGTTTTGGGCCTTTGGAACTGGGGAATAAAAATGCTGTTTACTAAGGTAGGACCCATGGGATACAGCAGTTTGAGCCTTTGGAAAATTAAATGTTGGTCCTGGTTAACTTTGAGATGTCTATTGACAGCTAAGTAGAGATCTTGAATAAATTTGTTGGATCTATGTATGAATCTGGAGTTCAGAAAGTTTGGGGCTTAAGCTAAAATTTGGGATATGATCTGTTTATTTTCAGAAGAAATTCTAACATTATAGTTAAGTTGTTTTTTTTTTTTTTTTTTTTGCAGCAAAAACCATATGGCATTGTTGAAAAGAAGGCCAGAATATTTCCAGTGAGTCTCAAAACTTACTTATTTTTGTTCATTATTTTTCTCCCTCATCTTCAAGTAATTATTAGATTCATTAGACTAAAATTATTCTTTCTTCTTACTGACCATGTAAGTGCCTGTTTTATGTACTTATTAAAAAAAGAAAAAAGGTGTCAGGAAGCAGTATGGCCTAGCCACCACAATTGAAAATAGGAAGTGAATATTATAATCATCAACCTTGTTTTATGCCCTTGATTGTCCTACAGCAGAAGGTACCAACGGTGTTTCACTGGTGCCCTGATTCATATTGGGTAAAAGGCTCAGGTTATGAGCCCTACGAAATGCCTGAGCATAGTGACAGCAACTAAATTATTTCCAAAGTGATTTCCTGTAGCTTTGTGCCTGCAGCTCTACACTGTTGAAATCAAAACCCATTAATGTGTGTTAAAAATTCTATGCTATGAACATGTAAGCTTTGTTACTAATTTTTAAAAAAATTATTACCGAGTATTTGGTATTGTTATTGGTTGTTGGTAAAATTATAGGAAACTGTAAAATCTGTTGTATCTATTTGTAGTCATAATGAACTACCATTCCACTAGCTACAACAAGGCCCTTTCATGGAGAACCACCAAAATTGGCTACTGTCCCTGTTGGGACTTTGCTTTAGAAGAAGTAACAGGGGACTTCTGTTATTTCCTTATGTATAACAAATGTGTGTCCAGCTCTAGGCAGTCTTATTAGTTGGGTAATTAATATTTGGTTTTCTGTTTATGTTTGCTTCTGTTATGTTTGCCATTCCTGCTCAAAGGAAAAAGAAGGCTATCTACAGAAGACCACACCAGCGATTTGGCAGCATTTTATTTCTTTTTCTGCTATCGTTCTTGCCTGTTTTTATGCCATTGACCTCTTTGAGATTCTTCCCTTTTGAGAAACCCAGGAAGGAGGCTTCTTGATTTCTGTGTCCTGCAACTGAAGCATGTGGTGTCTTCAGCAATCGGTCCAACCATCTAGCTCTGGTGGGAAACTAAGAGCCTTGGCAATAGCATGTATTGTTTTGAGGGCTTCAGAGGCCTCTCTGGCCAACTATTGAGTGGGAAGTATCCCAGTTGGGATGATTTGAAGTGAGAGTTTGGAAGTAACTTACATGCTTCACCTCAAATCTTATTAGCCCAAACTCATTCTCATTTTCCCAGGTATCTATGTGCTCTTTGCTGTTTCTCTGACTGATGCATGGAATCTTAGTCACCAAATAACTTTCTGCTGCTTCCCCCCACTACACACACAGTGCCTCCTGTACGGAGAAATCTCAAAGTCCCATTCCTGTGTGGTAACCAACACCCAGTCCAATAGCCCCAGACTATGCATGGTAGTATATTTCAGGTCCGGATGTGAGTTCTCTAGATTTGAGGATCTGTGAAGGCAAGTTGTGGTTTAAATGAAACGTCCCCCATAGGCTCATGTGTTGTGAACACTTGGTCACTAGCTGATGGCAGCTTGGGAAATGGAGCCTTGATGGAGGTGTGTCACTAGGGGCTGACCTTGAGGTTTATTATTCCAGCCCTACTGGGTGTTCAGTAGCCTGCTCACTTGCAGCTGTTTCCTGTTGATATGTGATAATGTGAGCCTGCTTGTGCTCTTTCTTCCCTACCATGTAGAAGCTTCCCCTCAAAACTGTAAGCTGAATAAACCTTTTTCTTGTGGTTGGGTGTTGTGTCCCAGTTACAAGAAGGTAAGTGCAACACAAGTCTCCCTTCCTGGAAGACATGCCATGGTTCTGTAGCAGAATTTGGATAGCACAGTAGTCTGATTCTTGTAGTCAAATGTAGACTCCTAACCCTTATGTGTGGGGGAAGTTACTTGAGAAGGAATTGGTTTTGTTTTCTGGAAGAAACACCTTCATTCACTGTTTCTCCTGAGTTGGAAAGCATGCTCATTAGGGATGTACAGCCTTCATAACCTGCCTCCTGACAGGTTGAATCCTAGAAGTTTTAATTTCAAAATATTGAGAAACTTCTGTAGTCTGTTGTGTAAACAACAACTATGTTGTTAAACATTTAATGTTTGACAAGCAAGGAAAAAAGCTGATAGGCATTTCAAGTTTGCTTCTAGTCAGCTTTGCAGACCAGCATCTGTTCTCTCTGTAGCCATCAAAGACTCATTTTCCTTGTCCTCATGCATCGCCTTTCTCAGCTCAGTGACATCTATTTGAACCATCTGAAACAGACTGGTTCAAAGGCTCTCTTCACTTTAATCTGTTCTTGGCTGTAGGACTGAAGCCTGTCTGTGTAATGGGATGAGTTGGGCTGCTGTTGCTTAGAATCTCTGTATTAGTAACACACACACACACACACACACTCTTCTTCTTTTTTTTTGGGGGGGGGTTCTATGTAGGGTCTCACTCTAGCCCAGTCTGACCTGGAATTCACTATGTATTGTAAGGCTGGCCTTGAACTCACAGTGATCCTCCTATCTCAGCCTCCCAAGTGCTGGGATTAAAGACATGCACCACCATGCATAGTAACTCTTACTGGTTAGGGATTCAGAAGCCATCTGATCTTCTGATACTACAAGTTCCATGCTTTTAGATCTTTTCCTTCTATTTATCCTTTCAAACCAGCCACTTCTTGCCTGAGTGCATGTTTCTTAAAGTATTTAAAAGTATCTAAAGTATTTTCCTAAGCCGGGCGTGGTGGCGCACGCCTTTAATCCCAGCACCTGGGAGGCAGAGGTAAGGATCGCCATGAGTTCAAGGCTACCCTGAGACTACATAGTGAATTCCAGGTCAGCCTGGACTAGAGTGAGACCTTACCTCGAAAAACTAAAAAAAAATAAAATAAAAATTAAGTATTTTCCTAAAGCAACCAGTAGTGCACAAATATATTCCATAACCTTTTTTTCTTCTAAAAAGTTACATTGTAATTAAAATCTGCCTATAAGTTTTTGTAGGAGACTTTGCTATGTAGTTTGCCACTGCCTTTTTTATTTTTATTTTTCTTTTGACATGGGTTTATGTATCCCCATCTGGCCTTGAATTTGTAATCCAAATAATAGTCCTGAGTAATACCCATCTAGGGAATGTCAGGGTTGGGGGTAATCCTACTCTATTGAATCATTTAGGGACTGCCAGGAGTCTGTAAACTTAATACATCAGAAATTGAAGTTAAGTAATTTGCTTGACATCATACTGCTTTCCAGCAAAGGTTCCCCATATTTTTACCATTTGACTTTGGCTTCAAAGCCCATACCCTTTTAACTGTGTACTGTATCTAGGTTTGAAAAGACACTGGGACCAGTGTATAGCTGCTTAAAGACTCTATCCTTCTCAGGTGTCTGAGGTGATTGCTTAGCACATTCAGCTGCTAGGAATTCATTCTCTTATTTTGAACTGATTATGTTTTCTTGTACTTCCTACTAAGGCTTCTATTTCTTGAGCCATACAAAATAAAGATTACCCCTTATAATCTGGAGAACACAACATTCATATACCTTTTCTCTGGTTATTTTATTTCTGAATGAAACTTATTTTTCTCACTTGTAAGATTTTGGATACCATATACTGAAGTTTAGACAGCTTGTTTTGTTTCAGTCCTTATTAAAGTGAATAAAGTTCAACTAGCTTTTCCATGCAAGGCCTGACCAACATGGGATAGAGTAAAACTGCCACCTATATAGTCTAAGATTTAAAAAAATATATATTCATTTATTTGCAAGGCATGAGAGAGAGGTGGAGAGGGAGAGAGAATGGGTACACCAGGGTCTCCAGCCACTGAAAACAAACTCCACATGTGTGTGCCATCTAGTGCATCTGGCTTACATGGGTCCTGGGGAATTGAACCTGGGTCCTTTGGCTTTGCAGGCAAGCACCTTAACCACTAAGCCATCTCTCCAGCCCAGTCTAAGATTTTTCTACCTGGTGATGGAACTTTGGAGCAGTGGATGGGAGGAATAAAGGCCAGAGTCTTTTATAGTGAAATCTTTGTTTACTGCTTTGATTGTAATGATGACTTTGCAGGTATATTCGTGTCAAAATTACATTATAGTTTGAATATGCAGTTTATTACATCAATTATATATCACTAAATCTTTAAGTTTTGATCTGATACTTAAGTCTGTATGAATTAACATTAAATTTAGTTATTTAAATTTCATGAAATCTAAACACATCAGTTATCTATGAAAATTCAGTTGAATATTTTAACAGATATAACATATCTTAGTTTTTTGTGTTATATATGTTGAACTAATAGTATTTTATAATAAAAATGCATATTTAATTTCAAAAGATTTTTCTATTTAATGCTTCTCTATTTTTCTTAGGGTGATACAATTCTGGAGACTGGAGAAGTAATCCCACCAATGAAAGATTTTCCTGATCAGCATCACTAAGGATAACTTTAAATTTTCAGGGACCTATCTTATATTGCTGTAATTTACTAAATCTACTTACTCAAAAACTAATAAAGTTTAATCTTAGAAAAGTGTTTCTTATATTTTTCCCCAAACATTGTACGAGTGGAGGCAATAACTTGACAATAAATATGAAGAATGCTAAGAAAATGGTAAGATTAGCTACCTTTTCCTGGTGATTCTTGACCTGATAGACACAATACCTACAAATCAGTCACATAAAGTATTTTCTCACACAATGCTGATTTGGTGTGGGGACGTGGGTGGGTGAAATGTAATATGCAATAAACAGAACAAATACCTCATGCTTGCTAACCCTATTTGAAAAACTGGCATGAGGGCTGGAGAGATGGCTTAGTGGTTAAGCGCTTGCCTGTGAAACCTAAGGACCCACGTTAGCCAGATGCACAAGGGGGCGCACGCATCTGGAGTTCGTTTGCAGTGGCTGGAGGCCCTGGCGCACCCATTCTCTCTGTGTCTCTGTCGCTCTCAAAAAAAAAAAAAAAAAACTGGCATGAATGTTTTATTATAAAGAACTATCCAAAAATAAATTTGGTAAGTTTGTATTAAGTCTTCATGGTGTCAGATAAGATTACTGAGAATTAGGCTCAGGCAAAGGACACCGGTGAAGAAAGCAAAGAGGCAACCTACAGAATGGGAAAAAATCTTCACCAGCTATATATCTGATAGAGGATTAATATCTAGGATATACAAAGAACTCAAGAAGTTAAATAATAAGGAATCAAACCAATCAAAAAATGGGCAATGGAGCTAAATAGAGAATTCTCAAAGGCAGAAATACGAATGGCATATACGCATCTAAAAAAATGTTCTACATCCCTAGTCATCAGGGAAATGCAGATTAAGACTACATTGAAATTCCATCTCACTCCTGTCAGATTGGCTACCATCATGAAAACAAATGATCATAAATGTTGGCGGGGATGTGGAAAAAGAGGAACCCTTCTACACTGTTGGTGGGAATGCAATCTGGTCCAGCCATTGTGGAAATCAGTGTGGAGGTTCCTAAAACAGCTAAAGATTGATCTACCATATGACCCAGCTATAGCACTCCTAGGCATATATCCTAAGGACTCATCTCATTTCCTTAGAAGTACATGCTCAACCATGTTTATTGCTGCTCAATTTATAATAGCTGGGAAATGGAACCAGCCTAGATGTCCCTCAACTGATGAGTGGATAATGAAGATATGGCACATTTATACAATGGAGTTTTACTCAGCAGTAAAGAAAAATGAAGTTATGAAATTTGAAGAAAAGTGGATAGATCTGGAAAGAATTATACTAAGTGAGGTAACCCAGGCCCAGAAAGCCAAGCGCCACATGTTCTCCCTCATATGTGGATCTTAAGCTACAGATGATTGGGCTTCTGTGCCAGAAGGAAAAAACTCAGTAGCAGAGGCCAGTAAGTTAAAAAAGGAGATAGAAAGGGAAGAGAAAGAAAGGGAGGAGGGCTTTTATTAGGTTGGTATTGTATATATGTAAGTAGAAAGATTGAGATGGGGAGGGGATATGATGGAGAATGGAATTTCAAAGGGGAAAGGGGGGAGGGTAACACCATGGGATATTTTTTATAATCATGGAAAATATTAATAAAAATTGAGAAAATAAATAAATAAAAGAAAAAAAAGAAAAACTGGCATGAATGTTTTATTATAAAGAACTATCCAAAAATAAATTTGGTAAGTTTGTATTAAGTCTTCATGGTGTCAGATAAGATTACTGAGAATTAGGCCCAGAATTACAAGCGTTCATTGGTTCCAAAGATTCGGTCTGGGAAGTCCTTCCTCAGCTGTCGTCGCGCAGCCACAGTGGATGCATAGATGACGTATCCCCACGACAGGGAAACGACGGCAAACAGCAGCTGCGGGAGGGAGGGGAAAGCGGGAAGCAGCGTCACCGGGCGGCCCTCGCCCCGCTCCGCCGCTTTCCACCCGGGGCAAAGGTGCCAGCTACTGGCTCGGTGCGCCGGGTCCCGGAGGCGCCCTCCCGCCGGCCGGCCGCGCCCCTTACGTCACGGCGGAAGAGCGTGTCCAGGAAGGGGCGGAGTTCGGGGAGAAACGCTGAATTCGGGAATGGGGCTTGGAGTTTCTGAGTGCCCGGGATAGTGGGCTTGCAGGCCGTGAGAACGGACGCTGGAGCCCCAAGGAACCCGGCACCTACCGCTGAATAGATCCAGTCCAGGGTGCGGCGACTCACTGGCTTCATGGTGAGGAGGCGGCGGCGCGCGGGAGCGGGCAGACTCTGCGGGCCCTACAGCAAGCTCCCGGGCGGGGGCTGCGGCCCGGCGGCGGCGGCGGCCATCTTTCTCCCGGGCGGAGCGCCGCCCACGCGCCTCGGCCCGCGCGTTCTGCCCGGCGCTGGGAGCGCGCTCACGTGACCGGGGCCTGGCCCGCCTCTGCGTGGGCGCGCGGGGGGGGGGGGGGGAGTGATGGGATAGGGGAGAAGATAGCCTTAAAGTTGCTTTTTATTTTCTCCTTCCCCGGGGAGCTAGGCAGTCCTCATTAACCAACTTTCTTCCCATTTGCGGTGCAGTATGGATGCAAAATACTGTCCCGCCGTGTTTCTGTAAAAGTTTATTCGGAAAACAGCTCACGTTTTGTATGTTCCACGTGCCCCTCGCCCCCGGTTCCCGCGTAGTGTAGGTGGACGTTTGCATGCTCGTGCCCCCCCGAGCAGCAGCGGTCCCGCCCGCTTCTGTGTCGCTAGGCTCGGTTAGTGAACTCGCCGCATCGGGAAACGAGCGGCTCGCGAATGTAGTATTCCTAAGAGACACTGGATCGCACGGCCGGCGGCGTCGGCAAGCGTTCGTTCACGGTAGATCGGGTGCTGAGAGCCGCATCGCGGACCCTGGCCTGCGCGGGACCCCGCCGCTGCCGGGTTCTCCTTAGTGTTAGTGTTCTGCGGAGCTCAGGGAGCGCGGAGGGGGACGGCAGGCCTTACGTAGAGGCAAACATCTGCCCTGCCGAGAGGACTTCCTCCGACTGCAGAAGACCTCAGTGGGAGGGCCAGGATCGACTGCCGTCCTTGGGGTTCCGGCGCGGCTTTTGACGGCGGGTGCCGCGAGGTCCTGTATGCACTAACGCCGCAGATAATTTGAGGCGTTGGTGACACCGAGGCGGTTGTGTGGCCCAGGTGAAGTCGAGGGCGCACACCAAGCTTGTGTCCTTGCTAGCCCCACGACCGTTACCTGTAAAAGCCCAGGGGTCCTCCGGGCCGGTGGGGGAAGGGCCGGTGTCGGCGGCGGCGCCGGGCCCCGCCCCCTGCGAGTGCGCCCGCCCGTCCGCCTCACTGCGCCTGCGCCCGCTCTCCCGTCTGCCTCACCGCGTCTGCGCCCGCAGCACCGCGCCTGCGCCGAGCTAGCGCGCGTAGTGTTGTGGCGCACGGGGCCGGGGTGGGTCTCGCCTTCGCCCCGCCCACAAACCGCCTTTGGTGAAGAGCGTTTTTCGTCGCAGGGCTCGCCGCCGCCGCCGGGTTCGCCGCCGCGTCGCGAGGAGCGTGAAGCGCCCCCTGTGGCTCCGGCCGACGAGGGGAGGCGGAGAAGTCGCCGGGTTCGCCTGCGCGGCTCCTGCCGTCACCGACCCAGCCTCCTGGGCCGCCGGGAGCTCGCCTCGAGCGCCGCCGCCGGGCCTGCGCCCGCGTCCTCCGAGGTGAGCGGGTGGGAACAATGGGGCGAGGGGGTGGGGAGGGCCGGGGACGCGGGGCTGCGGCCTCGAGCTAGTGGGCCGGCCCGGCCTGGGCGGGTCGGGGTCCCGGGGAGGCCTCCATGGAAGACACCTGTGGCTGGCCGCGGGGCGCAGTGAGGGGGCGGGTCCCGCGTCCCCGAGAGACCGCCGTCCGTGGGGAGGGTCAGCTTGGCAGACCCCGAGCCCTGAGCCTCGCTCAAGGGGCCAGAGCAGTATTCTCACGGTGGTTATGTAATGCGCGTGGTGTCGCCGCGGGCTCCGTGGGCCGCGGTTCGGCCGGCGCCCCGACCGGTGACTTGTGTGCCGGGTACATACTCATTGTGAGCTGGGCTTGCGTACCTGTCACTTCCTCACCCTTGGAATTAGTGCCACTTTCCTCACAGGCTGCTCCTTCAGACGGGAAGGGGGCAGTGCTGAGTTGAAGCACATAGACATTTAAAAAGAAAACTGAATATTTTGGGTAGGTAGTTTGCCAAGTTGTCTAAGAAGAATAAAACTACTAAAGATGTAAGCCACGATGGTGTGGATTGTTTCTTTTTCCTGTTTTTGGAAGTTCTTTGGTTTTTTTAGCATCTGAAATGCAAAGCTCTCCAGTTAGCTGCCAACAATCATTCTTTCCTGGAATAAGTGGCCTTTTTTGAGGGTTAATAGTTCCCAAGGAAATCATTTTGCTACTGGAATTGAAACCACATTTCTTAGATGTAGTCGGTGGGTCCTATAACTTTTGGAATTGGTGACTACACTGCAGTTCAGAGAGATACAGTGATTTCAGCAGCAGATTTTTTTTTTTTTTAATATGAAGAGTGTCTAGTTTGTCTGCTTGTGAACTCTGTTGGACACTTTGCCTAAATATATTAAACATGCGGGCTGGAGAGATGGCCTGGCTGTTAAAGATGCTTGCTTGCAAAGCCATGGCCTGGGTTCAGTTCCCCAGTACCCACGTAAAGCCAGATGCACAAAGTGGCACATGTGTCTAGAGTTCATTTGCAGTGGCAAAAGGCCCTGGTGTGTTCTCTCTCTCTCTCTCTCTCGCTCTCTCAAATAAATAAAAATATTTGTAAAGAAACATGGTAAGTATGATGGCTATTTAGTTGTTACGGACCCTTTCCAGTTATGAGTGATGATCACTACCAAAAATAACTTTCATTTTTTCAGTGTTGTTCTCACTGTGCATCAAGCAGATACTAAGTCCTTACATGGATTACATCTACTCACACAGCCGGATTTTTTTTTAAATGGCCACTGCTACCCCACTTTTTTAAAAGATGTATTTTATTTATTTATTTGAGAGAGAGAAAGAGGGAGAGAGAGAAGGAGTGAGCGAGCGTGCACACCAGGCCTCCAGCATTGCAAACAAACGCCAGGTGCATGCACCCCCTTGTGCGTCTGGCTTACGTGGGTCCTGGAGAATCGAACCGGGATCCTTTGTAGGCAAATAGTGCTAAGCCATCTCTCCAGCCCCTGCCCCACTTTATAATTGAGAACAGTTATGGTTTTGAGAAATAACTTCCTCCTATCAGAGCTTGCTCTCTCCATTAGAACTAACGTTGGATGATTCAATTCTACCAGCCAGTGATAATTTAAGAAATACTTAAAATTATCAGATAACTTTTATAGGAAGTTTAACTTTGTAGAAAGCGTGATCCTGCAAGAAAGTCTGTGTTTGCAGTTTTTCGAATGTCTTGTCGTTATGGTTTCACTCAAAATCCTGGTGGTTCATCTCCTCTGCTTGTTTTCCCCAGATGTGATTATCTGAAATCTACCTAAATTGTCACATAGAGGGATTTTTTGTTTTGTGTTTGTTTTTTCAAGGCATATAGTCTCACTCTGCCCCAGGCTGACCTGGAACTCACTCCGTAGTCCCTGGGTGGCCTCAAATATACAGTGATCCTACTTCTGCCTCCTGGGTGCTAGGGTTAAAAGCCCCTGGCCTTTGTAGAGTTTTTTTTTTTTTTTTCCTTAATTATTGTTTGAACTAGTAGATTTGAGAAAGCAAAGGTTTGGTTTAAACCAGTCATCCTAATAATAAGTTGTATTTTGGATTTGGGAGGTTTTTTAGGACATGAGATTGGGGCATCATAAGAACTGATTATTATTTCTTATGGAAACATTAATTTGTAGACTTTATTCCTGTAGTGCTAAAGTGAAGGAACTCTTCTATAGACTTATTCTAAAACTTGAGGCACTAAATATATATAGATCCACCTTATCAGAACCTCTTCTATAAATCTTTCACTCCTAATCTATTCCCAGTTTTATGCTTTAAGTGATTTTTTTTTCCTTGTGGTAGGGTCTCACTCTAACCCAGGCCGGCCTCAAACTCACAGCAACCCTCCTACCTTGGCTTCCTGAGTGCTGGGATTAAAGGTGTATGCCAACATGCTTGGCCAGGAGCTTTTTCTTGGACATAAGTTGTCATTTCTATAGGATAAATATTGATGTGGAATTGGTGGGTCAAATGGTAATTTTTGTTACTTCATTTATAGTTTAACAGATTTTGTTTTGAAGGGGCCTGGATTTTTCAAGGCAGGGTCTAACTTGCTGAGGCTGAGCTGGAAGTCAGTCTGTAGCTCTAGGCTGGCCTTGGACTCAAAGTGACTCTCCTACTTCAGACTCTGAAGTACTGAGAGTAAAGGCATGCACAACCACACCTGACTTTAACAGACCTTTTAATTTTAGTACTTAGTGATTTAGTATTTAGATTCAGTACACCTGAATCAAACCACTACAGTGCTAATTTTGAATAAATAATCCTTTGATTATCTCCCTGCATTACCATTATTTTATGTGTCTAGTGAGTACCATGTAGATAAGTGTTTTTTGATTTTTCAAGGTAAGGTCTCACTGTAGCTCAGGCTGACCTGGAATTCACTATGTAGTCTCAGGGTGGCCTCGAACTCATGGCAATCATCCTGCCTTTGCCTCCTTCCGCAGTGCTGGGATTAAAGGCATGTGTTACCACGCCCGGTTTAGATAAGTATTTTTTTGTGTGGAAATGCAAATTACTCTTTTTACCTCTTGCCAGGGATATCCTTGGTCAGTGTTAGCCTTGCACTGTCGAAGTGATTAGTAGGTTTCTATAAATTAGGGGTGAAAAGACTTGGGGTTTCATGTTTTGAAAAAGGCAGACTTCATTGAGATTTTATTTTTTTTGAATTTGACACTATCGAGTAATTTTCTTCAGTAGTTGAATTCTAAATTTTTTTTTTCTTTTTCTTTTTCCATATTTTTTGAGGACAGAAAGCAAAGACTTGAGTGTAGCCAGGCAGTCATTCTGCCACGGAGTTACCTATAGGCTAAGGTAGTTGTATATTATTAGAAATGTTCAGTGAGCACTGAAATTCTGCTTTACAAAATACGCATGTAGATGAAATGCATTAATTTGAAATTCACCAGTCTCCATTATCCAAATGTAAGGCATGGATTTAAAGTCTAGGATTGATGTGGGTTAGGTTTTTCTGGCTTACAGAGCCAGTTTCACTAGAAACCTTACTTTTTAGTTCAGGTCACCTAATAGCCTCACCACTTCTTTCACTTTTCTTTCCCACTAAACACAAAGAACATACACACTGTCTCCAATCCTATAACCCCCCCCCCCCATGTAAATTTAACTTTGTAGTTAAATTACTATGTAGTTACTAACTATATAGTTTCAGGTTGGCCTTGAACATTTGTTGATTCTTCTTCCTGTGCCTCCTGAGTGCTGGGATTAAAGTGCATAAGTAGAGGAAATTACTGAGAAATGTGATAACATTGAGAGTATAAATATATTCACAAGGGTTGAGGATGTGGCATTAGTGATAGAGCACTTGCCTGGTATTTGAGAGTCTCTGGGTTCAATTCCACAGCAACACCAAAAATCTATGATCATATTGCCAAAAAAGTTGTATTTACAATTCTTTCTTATACCTGTTTAATATTTAAAGACAGTAATGAATTTTGAATGTCCAGAAAATAGACTGGAAACATTTGTATCCTTAAAGAAATACTTGTGCAGTATTAACATTGATTTTCTGTCAAATTATGCTTCTGAGAAAGACAAGATACCTTAGGTGAACATGTTTAATTTGCCTTTTAAGTATCTTATTTGTTTGACAGACAGAGAGAGAGGGAGGGAGGGAGAGCACACACACAGGGCCTCTAGCCACTGCAAATGAACTTCAGATGTGTGCAGTACTTTGTGCATCTGGCTTTATTTGGGTGCTAGGGAATCAAACCCTAGTCCTTAGGCTTTTTAGGCAGTTGCATTAACCACTGAGCAATCTCTCAGACAGAATAGCCCCAGAACATGTTTACTTTGGAAATCCTGTGATCGAATTTCACAAGTACAGGT
This sequence comes from Dipus sagitta, assembly GCA_036346955.1. Classification (NCBI taxonomy): domain Eukaryota; kingdom Metazoa; phylum Chordata; class Mammalia; order Rodentia; family Dipodidae; genus Dipus; species Dipus sagitta. The sequence goes on along the minus strand of CM070770.1, from coordinate 101,627,202 downwards.
TTTGTTGTGGTTTTGCTTTGATTTTGTAGTTTGTTAAGGCCAGTGAGTTTATTTATAAAGTTATAGTTAGTTACTTAATTTAGCACTTAAGGAGGGAAGTAGAAAATGATGAATAGTAGTCCTAGAGAAAGGCAAAGGATGAAATAATTATTTAATATCTGCAAAGTAAGCCGGGCGTGGTGGCGCATGCCTTTAATCCCAGCACTCGGGAGGCAGAGGTAGGAGGATCGCCGTGAGTTCGAGGCCACCCTAAGACTCCATAGTGAATTCCAGGTCAGCCTGGGCTAGAGTGAGACCCTACCTCGAAAAACCAAATATATATATATATCTGCAAAGTGATTACTATAGAATTTAGCAAAAGGATGGCATTTATAGATGAAAAGGCCAACATATAATGCAAACTAGATTGCAGCTCTGGCAAGAGTCACTTTGTAAGTTATGAGCTGATATAAACTGATTCATTTAAAGAGTACATTACTGATCTTTAATATGCTAATGATGACTGTGGGTGAAGATAACGGAAGGAGACAGGAAACATAATTTCATGATACTTCATGATTTGACACTTGATTAAATAAAAATGCTAAGGAAATCTGGGTGTGGAGTAACAAACCTGTAATCCCAGCATTTAAGGGGCAGAGGCAAAGAGGATTACCATGATTAGAGGTCAGGTTACGGCAGCTAGTGAAACCTTGTCTCCAAAACTAAAAAGAATCTAAGGAAGGATCCTTAAAAATATTTACAAAGGTCAATGATGTGTGGAATATATGAGTGTAATATACAAGTAGAATAGTGGTAATAGTTATTGTGAGCCAGGCATTCCCAGTTAGCCTTCACTGAAAGATCCTTTATAGTGAATCTTTAAATGGAAACTATAGCTCTGCTTTAAACAGTTGAGTTTTCTTGTGTGTAAATTCACAAAAGTGGTTTTAGGAAAGTAAATCTCCTGCATCATACAGAAAATAAATCATTAGTACATAATGTTAGGGACATGTACATATGAAAATTTATTAGAGAGAAAGAGACACAGAATGGGTATGCCAGGTCCTCTAGCCACTGCAAATGAACTTCAGATGCATGCACCACTGCATGCATCTGGCTTTACATGGGTCCTTGGGCTTTGCCAGAAAGCACCATAACTGCTAAGCCATGTAATTGCTTTTTACTACTGTTTTATAAGGCAGAATCCATTCTCACTGACTGACACAGGTGAAATTCAAGCACACTGGTTATTGGGGGACAAACAGCATTTAGCCTTAGGGAATCTGGCCATAGAGGTCATATTCTACTGTCTTGGTATCTTAAGCCATTCAAGTATTTTCACCAAAGTATGTTCCAAAGTCTTTATTAAAACACATTTTTGTTCATATTCTTTTTTCAGTCTTTTATCAGGTTACTGATATATTTCTTTCCCTTTTACAGATAATGGCATCAGCCGCTAAGGACTTTAAAATGGACAACTTTTCACCCAAAGCTGGCACTAGCAAATTGCAACAGACAGTACCAGCTGATGCATCTCCTGATTCTAAGTGCCCTATATGCTTGGATAGATTTGATAATGTGTCTTACTTAGATCGCTGCTTACATAAGTTCTGCTTTCGCTGTGTGCAGGAGTGGTCAAAAAACAAAGCTGAATGCCCACTGTGTAAGCAGCCCTTTGATTCTATTTTTCATTCTGTGAGGGCAGAAGATGACTTCAAGGAGTATGTCCTAAGGCCTTCATATAATGGTTCTTTCACCACTCCTGATGTTCGACGATTTCGCTACCGCACAACTATGACAAGAGAACGCAATGCTTCTGTTTACTCACCTAGTAGTACGATGAATAGAAGAACAACTACTCCACCAGACAGTGGAGTGCTATTTGAAGGGTTAGGCATTTCAGCAAGATCTAGAGATGTTGAAATTCCTCAATTTATGAGACAAATTGCAACAAGGAGGCCAGCTACTTCAGATGAAAGATCTTTGCGGAAAATTCAGGAACAAGATATCATTAATTTTAGACGAACTCTCTATCGAGCTGGTGCACGGGTTAGAAATATTGAGGATGGTGGCCGCTACAGGGATATTTCTGCTGAGTTTTTTCGTAGAAATCCAGCTTGCCTTCACAGATTAGTCCCTTGGTTAAAACGTGAACTTACAGTACTCTTTGGAGCTCATGGCTCTTTAGTCAACATTGTCCAGCACATCATCATGAGTAATGTTACTCGCTATGACTTGGAGAGTCAGGCATTTGTGTCTGACTTAAGGCCATTTTTGCTTAATCGGACTGAGCATTTTATACATGAATTCATCAGCTTTGCTCGATCTCCTTTTAACATGGCAGCTTTTGACCAACATGCTAATTATGATTGTCCTGCTCCTTCATACGAAGAGGGCAGCCATTCTGATTCTTCAGTCATAACAATATCTCCAGATGAGGCTGAGACCCAAGAGCTAGATATTAGTGCATCCACTGTTAGGCAGGCACCATGGGATGATGAAACTCCAGGACCATCTTATTCAAGCTCAGAGCAGGTGCCTATCACCATGTCTACCCTTATAAATACTTCTGACAGTTCAGATGAAGAACTTGTCACAGAAGGGACCACATCTCAGGTTCAGGAAGTACAAACCAATGAGGATGTAAATAATGACAGTGATTCATCCTCTGATAATTGTGTCATTGTTGGGTTTGTTAAACCACTAGCTGAGAGGACCCCAGAACTTGTTGAACTCTCCTCTGATTCTGAGGAATTAGGCCCTTATGAGAAAATGGAGTCAGTGAAGACCCAAGAACAAGAGCAGTCTTACAGTTCTGATAGTGATGTTAGCAGAAGTTCATCTCCACGTTCTGTTCTTGGAAAGGATGAACAAATGAGTAAAGGTCATTGTGACTCTGGTACAGTAACCAAATCAAAGAAAGAAGAGAAACAAGCTATATCAGTGTCATCTCCTAGAGACCTGAGTTCATCTGTGCGAGGAGATAGAGTGTATTCCCCACATAGCCACAAACACAGACAGAGGGGAAGATCCAGAAGTTCCGACTCACGGTCCCAGAGTAGAAGTGGGCATGATCAGAGGAATCATAGGAAGCATCATGGAAAGAAGAAAACAAAGAACAAACGGTCCAGAAGCAGGGAGAGTAGTAGCAGACCTAGAGGGAGGAGAGACAAGAAGAGGTCAAGAACTAGAGATAGCAGCTGGTCGAGAAAAAGCCAAACTCTTTCTCTAAGTAGTGAAAGCACAAGCAGGTCAAGGTCCCGTAGCAGTGATCATGGCAAAAGGAGATCACGGAGCAGAAACCGAGATCGTTACTATTTAAGAAATAATTATGGAAGCAAATATAAGTGGGAATATACTTACTATAGTAGAAACAAGGACAGGGATGGCTATGAGTCGTCATACAGGAGGAGGACTCTATCCAGAGCCCATTATTCTAGACAATCTTCAAGTCCAGAGTTTAGAATTCAGTCCTTTTCTGAAAGAACAAATGCTAGGAAAAAAAACCACAGTGAAAGAAAATATTACTACTATGAAAGACATAGATCAAGAAGCCTGTCCAGCAGCAGGTCAAGGACTGCATCTACTGGCCCTGACCGGGTGAGAAACGAAAAGCCTGGAGGGAAACGAAAATACAAAACCCGGCATTTGGAGGGTACTAATGAAGTGGACCAACCATCTCGTGAATTTGCGTCAAAAGCAAAAGACAGTCATTACCAAAAATCCTCAAAATTGGATGGAAACTACAAAAATGAGAGTGACAGCTTTTCAGATAGCCGGTCATCAGACAGAGAGCAAAAACACAGGAGGAAAAGAAGGACCCGAAGTCTAAGTGTAGAAATCGTTTATGAAGGAAAAGCTACCGATACAACCAAACATCATAAGAAGAAAAAGAAGAAACATAAGAAAAAGCATAAAAAACACCATGGAGATAAGTCTTCACGTTCTCCCATTGTCATAACCATTGACAGTGATAGTGATAAGGACTCTGAAGTAAAAGTAGACGTGGAATGTAACAGTGGTGGTCCTCAAGACCCTATACAGAAGGAGCTTTTGACTACTTCCTTGGACCCATTTGAAAATAAAGATGTAGTCACAATAGAAGATGAATTTGGTGCTCTGGACAGAGTGTGTGATATTACTACACTCAATAACAGCTTGAATAATGCCAATCGAACTGTGGATAACAGTCTATCCCAGACAGTCTCAATTGAACAGACACTTTATGTAAGAGAAGAAAGCACCTTTCCCTCTGATGTGGAGAGCCAGTCCAGTAATGTATTGATTCAAACTGAGCCGTCAAGACAATTGCCATCTCCACGGACATTATTGTCAGTGTCTCTTGGTAGAGACTGATGTGTCTTAAAACTGCCAAAGCATCTCATTGAGAATTCAGATGGTATAGAAAGGAGAGAACAAGCAAGAACAATCTCTTCTACTGCAGTCCGTGTGATGACTTTTCCCTTGTCAAATATTACAGGGCTTTTGTGTGTGTGTGTTAACTTGTAAAGTTCATTATTTGTTCAAATGTATGTTTCTCCCCCAGAAATATGCACTTTTAAGTGAAAAAAAAAATGTTGCTAGCAGTTTATTTAAAACTTGCAATCCTTTTTAAATAAAAAATTAGAAATTTTAGAAGTTATTTCATAAAGCCATATGGTATTAACATTTTTAAGGTGATGTACTCAATATTTTTGAAATTTTTTTTGAAAGTTACTCTGAAAATGGTTATAAGCTAGGAGAATCCCTTTGGACAGTTATTTTTCTTAGAAGATTTATATGATTCAAAACCATTTCTTTGGGCCAAATTGAGGCCAATATGCACAGGTTATTTTGACTTCTGCCAAAAGAAAGTTTTAATATTTCCTTTATATACTTGTTACCTGGATTGCCAGTAAAATGTGTATTCTACAAAAGAATAAAATAAAATAACACTTGAAGAATTGAGGAATATTCCTGTGCACTATTGCTTTTTTTATTTAAAGAAAAGTTTTATTAGAGCCAGAATCTGGAAATGGGTGGTGAGCATTTATAGATGTTTGTTCCAGTGATGACTTGGGTCTGTAATCTGGTTTGGAGGATAAAGTATCTTAGTTGCTTTCTGTCTTTAGCAAATTGTGGCTTTGGGGTATATTATTACTAAAACACAAGAAACCCTTCCAAGCTTAAATTGGTAGTTCTTTACCCAATGTAGCAATGTTTTATCTTGTTTTAAAGAAGATAAAATTGCTCTACATCTAGCCTGATGTGGGATTGCCAATGATGAGCAGAGCTTGACTAGAGAGACCCTGACTAGGAAAAAAGAGTTATACATGTAACGTTTATGTATATTTACATAAATAGGTATATATGTAAATAAAATGATGACCTACTCTTGGGTGGAAGTGATGGTTGAGTTGGAATCTAGAAAAGTTGACAGTAACTAGGAGTCATTTCTGTCAATGGAGGAAAATCTGCCATGGTCCAAAGGCAGAAGGGGATGTAGCATTTTCTAAGAAAAGGCAGCAGGAAATACAGCTGAAGGAATAAACTTTGTACTTTCAGAATTACTTTCTAGTTAGGTGTGTGTCTAAAGCCAAAATGTCTACATTTCTTATTTCTTCCTTCAGCTCTTACCCAATCGCTAAATCTAGGCAGTCAAAATTTCTCCTCTGTAGCCCATAATGGGTCTCTGCTTGCCTCCACTATTACTTTATATTCACTCTTCCCTATCCATTCTTGAAACATGCAAAAGATTTTTTTTTTTTTCATTTCTCTTCCAGTACCTTCTCTTTAAATGATAAAAGCAGACAAAAAGTTCCAGCTGCATGATAACAGCTTGCGGATCTCTCCAGCTAGGTTTGCTCCTATCTTCCACATTTGCTCCTCTGTACTCAGGCCACACTGGTCCATGGGTCTGTAGAGGTACTGCTCCTTTCTACATCAGAGCCTTCATAGTTTTTTTTTTTCTCCTTTATTTCTGGAAACATTCTGGCTAGACTTCTTTTAGAGTGTGCTGGAACCCCCCCCCCCCAACAACAACTTTTTAAAAATATTTGCAAGCACAGAGAATGAATATGCTAGGGCCTCTAGCCACTGCAAGTGCACTCTAGATACATGCACCACTTTGTGCATCTGGCTTTATGTGGGCACTAGGGAATTTAACCCAGGTTGTTAGGCTATACAGACAAGTGCCTTAACCATTTGGTCATCTATCCAGCCCAACAACTTGCTTTTGCATCAACATTAGGATCTTCAACAGGCTCATCACAATTGGTAATTGGTTACAAAATTTCTACTCCCATCATTCTGAATGTCCCATAACATCTGGAAGTGTGTACTGCTGTAGCCTTCCACTGCTGCACATAGCAAGTACTTAAAATACTGATTGATTGAATATTCAGTATTTTTCACAGTTCTCAAAAGATTTTGTGTATCTTTTTGAGGTAGGATTTTCCTCTAGCCCAGACTGACCTGAAATTCATTATGTAGTCTCAGGGTGGCCTCGAACTCACGGTGATCCTCCTACCTCTGCCTTCCAAGTGCTGGGAGATTTTAGGCATCTTGATGCAAGTAACAAAGTTACTTCAGCAAGGCGGCAAATTAAAATGCCCAGGAAATTCCATCACTAATTATTTTTAAATATTTTTATTTATTTAAGAGAGACAGGCACACCAGAGCCTCCAGCCACTGCAAATGAACTCCAGATGCTTGCACCACTTTGTGCATCTGGCTTATGTGGGTACTGGGGGATTGAACCTGGGTCCTTAGGCTTCACAGGCAAGTATCTTAACTGCTAAGCCATCTCTGCAGCCCCCATTACTAATCATTTTAATGTATTTAGTGTGATTTCCTGTGTTGATTTCCATGTAGTTTTTCCATAACAGTACAATCCCATCTTATATCCAGTTAAAATATTTATTTTCCAGTTAAAATAATGTGTTGCCATGAATTTTATAATCTGCTTCACATTCATGTGCTGTGTTGTTCAGTGTAACAGAACCTTCATGATTGAGCTTCATTTTTCATGAACCTTTCTGTATTGCTGAGGATGGCTCCTGGGTCACACATGCATGCATGTCCCTGCTCCAACTTCCAAAGGTTTAATCTTTTTTATGTGCCTTATATCCTTATTATTGGTTTCCAAGTGAGGATAAAAGGGCATGAATATTTTATACTTTTTCACTGGTATTTCCAAAGTAGTTTATTAAAAAGTTGCAGAAATTTTGACTAGTAATCTGAAAGTTTTGCCATACTCCACCCCCTTTTGTGGCCAAGTAGTTGCCTTCCAAATGGACATATATTTGCTTTTCTGGTTTTTAATTTTTTTATTAGTGTGTATTGTACAAAATGGTGGGTTTCACTGCACTACTTTTCAAACATGTATATAACGTACATTGGTCATATTTAGTCCCAAAATAGCCTGTCCCGCTGGTCTTCCTAAGTAGTCTTTGTACTTCCATGTTTGTTTTTTAAACTAAATTCCTTATAATGAGAAAACATATTTGCCTTTCGGACTCTGGTTTATTTAGCGTGATGATCTCCAGTTGTATCTATTTAGTTGTAAATAATATGGTTTCATTCTTTTTTGTGTATATATACCATGTTTGTCCATTAATGGGCATCTAGGCTGGGTCCATAACTTGGCTTTTGTGACTAGTATATCCAGTATTTCTGTGAACTATTTGTTACATATATAAATGTCCTTTTACCCCTTAATACTTGTGTATTTCTAAATAGGTAAACATGGCCTTAGTATGATTCTCAAGGAAATGTAACTGATAAAATGACAAGTGACCTTTCTAATGTCCTTTATACTAGTTCTCCCCCCCATAGGATCCAGTCCAGAAAAGCATTTTGTTTATTTTTAAGGGCTAACAGTTCACTATCCTTTGTCTTTCCTGACATCAATACTTTTGAAGAATAAATTTTATAGAATATTCTTCAGTTTCTGATTTTCTTCATGGCTACATTCAGGCTGTGTGTTTGGCGCCAGATTACGCGTGCGTGTGTGTTGGGCATTGTATCTAGAGGCACTTGTCCATTTTCCCATTGATACTTAGGTTACTTTTTTCTATGTCTAATCACTTATTTCTCTGTAATGAAGTAATCTGTGGGGAGATACCTTGAAGTCATGTAGGCAACCCGTTCCTTAAGCTCCTCCTGCCAAGATTTAGCATTTGTTAATGTTTGCCTGAATCAGTTCTTACTATAATGACTAAAAGTGCTAATACTCTGTATATTCACTACGTGGTGGTGGTATGGACCCAGGGATTCTTCATTCAGCAGGCTACAGGCTTTGTTTTTCCTCATTTTTATGCTCAGATTTTCCATATTTGGCCAATGAGAACATTTCCAAGCTGTTTTTGTATCCTCTTAATAGATTTTCAGGGTATGTGTGTGTGTGTTTTCTAGTCTAACAAAAACATTTGAGTCTTAACTATTTACCTTCCTGAAGTCAGGCATTGCTTTTAAGGCTCTTTAGAGGCATGCTGCTTTTATCTAGTATTTTTTGACTTTACAGTCCAGCTTGGAAAATAACTTATTTCCCCAGTATTGTTTTTCTTTAAAATACTGTACTTGTGTGTGTATGGGTGCATCATGTACCACAGCACGTTTGCAGGTCAGAGGATAGCTTTGAGATATCTTTGTGTTCCACCATCTTTGAGACAGTCTCTTGTGCTGCAAAGGGACTGCCAGACTGCAGATGATCATCAGACTCGCTGGCCCTTCAGCCTCAGATTATCCTGGCTCTGCCTCCCATTGTCATAGGTGAGTTGGAACCACAGGTGCATGTGCCATTTTGCATCTGGCTGTATGTGGTGGTTGAGGAATTGAATCTGAGCTGGAAGGCTTTGCAAGCAAATGCCTTTAACCATTGAGCCGTCTCACTCCCCACCTTCAATATTAACAATTTGGGCTAACAAGAACCTTGCTGTCCTTAAGATGTACCTCACTTGGACAGAAAATAGCCAATCTTCTCTGCTTGATATGCAAGTTTTTAACACTTTTGACTTCCTCTATCCTTGCTTGATATTCAGTATTCAGTTTCACCATTGAATCCTTGTTCATTCTCTTCTAACATCTAAACATTCTTCCTCTGTCTCTGGATATTGAACTTTTTGAAAGAACCAGTTTTTCCATGTAGCTTCTTCGTAGATTCTGATTGCTTCTGAACTCTTCGTTGTTCATGTTTCTGTACCATTTATATTTTACTTACTTTTCAGTGTCAAATCACTCCACAAAACCTTATTTATTATGTAGATAATATGCAGTGTACTTGTACATTAGATGCCAGGAGTTTTGTGCAGCAGTATAAAGATATTGCCCTGGAATCGGGGCAGTGGCTCTGGTTAAAAGTGCTTGTATAAACCTGATGACTAGAGTTCACATCTCGGACAGATGGAAATAGTGAACCTGTCTAACCCGAACACATGGTGATGGGAGGTGGAGTCAGGGGAATCCTGAAACTGCTGGGCCAGCTAGTCTGACATTAGCAAGGGTAAACAAAAGTCCTGGTCTCAAAGTAGAAGGAGAGGACTGACACGCTGGGGCTTGCACAATGGTCCACATGCATCTGTTCATAAACGTAGGCCCTGGCCTCAGTGATGGGGGAGGGTGGAGGAGGCTCAGAAAAGTACTGTGTGCATCCGTGGCCCTTTGTAAAGTACATTCAAATCAGTGAACCAGTGTGACCACAAGCAGTAGGAAAGGCCAAACTGACAAGGTAGCACATGATTTGAAGGAGGTGGGGATGTGATTTGGCATTCCAATCCACGGAGCAGTTCTACAAGGGTGTCGATTAGTTAGTAACCACATGATGTAGTGGGGATAATACTTAAGAGTTGCTGGACCATAAAATGTGACAGAATATGTGATATGAGACTGGAAAGTTGGCTGTATATTGAACATCATACATACTTAAATATTTATTTGCAAGCAGAGAGAGAATGGGCATGCTGGGCCTCTGGCTGCTGCACTTGAACTCAAGATGTACGTGCCACTGTGCATCTGGTTTTACCTGGGTACTGGGGAATTGAACCCAGTTCTTTGGGCTTTGCAGGCAAGTGCCTTAACCGCTGAGCCATCTCTCCAGCCCCATATAGATTTTTTAATTCTTTAAAAATTATTCAAGAGCCAGGCATGATGGTGCATGCCTTTAACCCCAGCACTTGGGAGGCATAGGTAGGTGGATCGCCATGAGTTTGAGGCCACCCTGAGACTACATAGTGAGTTCCAGGTCAGCCTGGGCTAGAGTGAGACCCTACCTCAAAAAACAGCATCTGTCTTTCTGCTCAGTTCCTCTAGCCTGATGCTGGCTCTCTAACTTAAACATGTATCAGGATCAACAGATAGCTTTGTTGAAATACCCCCTGAGTTGATTATTCAGGCCTAGGATGCCAAGACCTTGCTTTTCTACTGAGTTTCCCCATGGTTTGATGCTGCTATTGACAATGCAATTTGAGAACTTCTGCTTCTAGCTAATCTATTCATACGTGTTCCACATCTCACCTCCCTTTGACATGGCTTCAGATGTTCACTTAATCTTTTTTTCTCCTGTTTTTAAATTGATCTTCTGCTCAGGTTTGCTGATGGGCAGCATCTGCATCAGCGTCTTTGCTATGCAGGCTCCAGCTGCACTGGATCAGGATGTGCACTGTAATGGCTGCTCTGTGCACGCACTGATGCCTGGGACTCAGTCTCAGCAAGCAAGTGTGCATGTTCTCAGGGTTCTTCAATCCTGCTTGTCCCCCAGTGTCCCCTTGTTAATGATATCACCACTCATGCAGCTGCTCAGAATAAACACTGCAGAGTTCTGCTTTATTCTTACATATCCTATATTCAACACACCAGTGAATTTTTTTATTTTTATTATTTATTTGAGAGCGACAGACAGAGAAAGAGGCAGAGAGAAAGAGAATGGACATGCCAGGGCCTCTAGCCACTGCAAACGAGCTCCAGACGCGTGCATCCCCTTGTGAATCTGGCTAATGTGGGTCCTGGAGAATCGAGCCTCGAACCGAGGTTCTTAAGCTTCACAGGCAAGCGCTTAACCGCTAAGCCATCTCTCCAGCCTACACCAGTGAATTTTTGCAAAGGTTTTTAAAAGTCTATATCTTGGCCTGGAGAGATCGCTTAGTGGTTAAGGCACTTGACTGCAAAGCCTAAGGACCCAGGTTCTGTTAGAACCTACCATGTAAGGCAGATGTACAACGTGACATCTAGAGTTTGTTTCCAGTGGCTGGAGGCCCTGGCGTGCCCATTCTCTCTATCTGCCTCTCTGTGTCTCTCAAATAAATAAATGAAAATGAAATTCTATGTCCTGCAAATATACCATGACCACTGCTGTAAACCATGTCTAATTTGCCAGCATGTCTCATTTGAGCTACTGTTGTAGCTTCTTAGTCACTCCTCTTCTACCTTCATCCACTAGTGGTTTGTCTTTCTTCAGTTTCGACAATGAACTTTAAAAATATTTTATTTATTTGTTTATTTGAGAGGAAGAAAGAGGCAGATACAGAGAATGGATGTGTCAGGGCCTCTAGCCACTACAAACAAACTCCAGATGCATGAGCCACTTTGTGCATCTGGCTTTACGTGGACACTGGACAATCGAACCTGGGTCCTTGGACAAAAATATATTAATTATGGGCTGGAGAGATGGCTAAACAGTCAAGGGACTTGCCTGCAAAGCCTAAGGACCACACTAGAATGTGGTAAGCTCTAAGCCTATCTTCATCCTGCTTTTCTCAAACTAGATACTTAAAATATATAATTCATGGCCAGCCACTCAGTCCTATCTCCAAAATACATTTTGGTTCATTGTTTAGTCTCCACTGTTACTGTCCTTCCTATACCCTTGACATCTTTTACTTGAGTCACTTCCCAACTGATCTACTCATTCTGGATAGGAGCCAGAGAGATCTTTTAAAATAAGGACTCCAGTTACGTTGCTTTAAAGGAATTAATTACCTTGTCATTTCCACTGCATACCACCCACTCTGTGCTCACAAAATTTCAGGTTCAAATGTCTTTCACTTGTTTTTCTTTTTAAATATTTTTATTATTAGAGAGAGAAAGAATATGGACATACCAGGTCCTCCTGCTCCTGCAAATAAACTCCAGAAGCAATCTACTCCTTGTGCATCTGGCTTTACATAGGTACTGGAAAATTGAACCCAGGCTCTCAGGCTTTTAAAAAAGTTATTATTTTGAGAGAGAGAGAGAAAGAAAGAGACAGAATGGGTGCAGTAGTGGCACGTCTGTCATGGTGGAAACCAACTGCCCTCCAATTGGACTGGAGACCCACTCCATGGGGGGATGGGGGGAGTACATCCCTGATACTGAAAACTTAAAACAGGTAGTCATGAGCCCTAGGGGTGTAACATCTGCTGATGTCTGGCTAAATGTATATACTATGCTTATCAAACTGCCCAGTAAGCACTTTTCTTAATATTTATACCCTTATATTAATGCTACTCTCACTTTGGGTAGAGAATCTTCTCTTTTCAGATGGCAGTGACCTTGGGATGACTCAGAAGGTATCATAGTGCTGGAAAGAAGTGACTGGAGTACTGAGTAACATCTTGATCACACCTTCCATGGCTCAGGGTCTAATGCGGAAGAGGTGGTGGAAAGAATGTAAGAGCCAAAGGAAGGGTAGGACCCCTTACAACGTCCTCCCTCCAGACGTAAAATGGCCTGGATATCCATGACCTCACAGTGCCTGACACTACCTACACAAGACCATCATAAGAGGAGGAAAAGATCATGACATCAAAATAAAAGAGAGACTGAGATGGGGAGGGGATATGATGGAGAATGGAGTTTCAAAGGGGAAAGTGGGGGGAGGGAGGGTAGCATTTTTTATCATCATGGAAAATATTAATAAAAATTTTAAAAAATCTCAAATTTAGGGCCTAACATAACCTTATAATCTTAGCACTCAGAAGGCAGGGACAGGAGGATCTGAAGTTGAAGACTAGTCTGAACTACATAGTGAGTTCCAGGCAGTCTGGCTGCATAGTGATGCCCTGTTTCAAAAAGCAACCCAAAGCTGGGTGTGGTGGCGCACACCTTTAATCCCAGCACTCAGCACTTGGCAGGCAGAGGTAGGAGGATCACCATGAGTTCAAGGCCACCCTAAGATTACATAGTGAATTCCATGTCAGCCTGAGCTAGAGTGAAACCCTAAAAGCAACCCAGACAAAACCCCACAACTCCAAGCCGGGTGTGGTGGTGTGGGGTTGTTAAAAACCCAAATCCAAGGCCTCATACGGTGGCATAATCTTGTCATTCCAGTACTCAGGAGACTTCAGACAGGAGGATCATTACCTCGAAGCCAGCCTGGGTACATAGGGAGACTGTCACAACACACAAAACCACAAATACTTAGCATAGTAGTTTGAATAACAGTTATAAATGTGGCTAAATATAACTGCTAAAGAAAAAACATTAAGAAACTGAAGAGACTTGAAGAGGGGCCAACAACAGGAATTGTACTATATAAGAGTGATTTATTTGGCTTTTTTTTTTTTTTTTGAGGCAGGGTCTCACTCTAACCCAGGGTGACATGGAACTCACTCTATAGTCCTAGGCTGGCCTTGAATTCATAACAATCCTTTTACCTCTGCCTCCTGAGTGCTGGGATTAAAGGTGTGTGTCACCAATTTTGGTTTATTTCTTTTCTTATGATAGCCTTATGCAGTCTAGATGGAAGCTAGGATGTAAGCAGAAAGCCATAATCGATGTCTTTGAAGATAGACCCTGTTGCAGTCATGTTCACATTGCTGGCAGAAATCACCTGACCAAGAACAGCTTTTGGGGGAAAAAAGGGGGGGGGTTGTCTTACAGACTTGAGGGGATGCTCCACAATGGCAGGGGAAAATGATGGCATGAGCAGAGGGTGGACATCACTTCCTGGCCAACATCAGGTGGACAACAGGAACAGGAGAGTGTGCCAAACACTGGCATGGGGAAACTGGCTATTATACCCATAAGCCTAACTAACCCCAACAATAACACTGCCTCTAGGAGGCGTTAATTCCCAAACCTCCATCACGGGGAACCTAGCATTCAGAACACCTATGTTTATGGGGGACACCTGACTCAAACCACTACATTCTGCCTTTGGTCCCCATAAACTAATATCCATACATGATATAAAATACAATGCATTCAGTCCAACTTTAAAAGCCCCCATATTTTTTTTTATCAATCTGAATGATGTTCAAACTTCCCCATAGTCCAAAGTCTTTTAACTGAGCCATAACACCAAAAAAAATTCCCCCAAAACCCATAATGGCACAGAATAAAACACATTGCAAAAGATGGCATTGGACATAGCAAAGAAATAGTCAACCAATACAAGATTTAAATAGGGCAAACATCAAACTCTGCAGCTTCAAGTCCAACAACTGTAGTCAATGACAAGACTCCAAGTCCAGTACTAGATTGGAGTTCCAATGCTGCCCCTCCACAGTCCTGGAAAACTTCATCCAGAGCTGGCAGCTGTCCTTGGTAGCCATATCATGGTCCTGGCTGGCGTCTCCACTGGGTCTCCACTGTAACCCATGATTCATTCTCACGATTCTATTGGATCTCTATGCAGGCATCCAGCAAACCTGCTTCACATTGCCCGTGGCCATTTCCAAAACAAGACTGCATTGCAAACTCAATGACCCTCTCTTTCTTGCATTTCTCATACTCTGTAATACCAGGTGCGGTGCCAATTTGTTAATCCAGGGGGGAATAAAGCAGACTTTGAAGAACAGGACACTCCTTCAGCATTCAGTTCCCTTAAGAAAAAACTGCATTCTTTTTGTTGTCTCAAAGCACTTCAGCTGGCCAAATCTCAATGGTTGTCATCTCATACAGTTGTAGCTGAACAGGTACCAGTTTGGGCCCAAAGATTTCTTTCTGTGCCATGCCCCTCTGCACACACCAGCCCATTTCTACGCACTGCAACCCTGCACAGCTTCTCAGGACATGGACATCTCACACAAACTGCTTCTAGCGCAGTCCAGACAAAGCTCCTTTTCACCCTCATAAACCAAACCTCACATTCCATAGTTCTTACTGCATTCAGGTCTTTCAACTCTGACCAGTATTATCCGTCAAGCTGTACTTTCAGCACTGCAAGGTGTCCCTTAGGCCAAAGTTTCAAATTCATCCACATTCCTCTTGAAAATCAGTTCCAAAAGGCCAAAGCTACACACACAGTCAGGTGTCTAGCAGCAAATGACCCCACTCTCAGTACCAACATTACTGTTGCAGTTCCCAGGCATAATAGCAAACTTCCTGCACAAACTGCTAGCCCAGTCCAGGTAAAGCTCTTTCTCACCCTCATAAGCCCAACCTCACAGTCCATAGTTCTTCCTGCATTCAGGCTGTACTTACAGTACTGCAAGGCACCTCTGAGGCCAACATTTCAAATTCTTCCACATTCCTTTTGAAAATCAGCTCCAAAAGGCCAAAGCCACACAGTCAGGTGTCTAGCAGCAATCCCACTCCTCGTTACCACTTTACTGTTGCAGTCAGGTTCACATTGCTGATAGAAATCAGTTTGTGGGAATAAAGAGGTTTATTTCAGCTTACGGGCTTGAGGGGGAAGCTTTATGATGGCAGGGAAAACGATGGCATGAACAGAAGGTGTATATCACCCTCTGGCCAACATAAGGTGAACTATAGCAACAGGAGAGTGTGCCAAACACTGACAAGGGGACACTGGCTATAACACCCATAAGCCTACCCCCAACAATACACTGCTTCCTGGATGTATTAATTCCCAAATTTCCATCACCTGGGATCCTAGATTTCAGAACACTTAAGTTTATGGGGGACACTGGCTATAACACTCTAAGCCTACCCCCAACAATACACTGCCTCCTGGATGTATTAATTCCCAAATCTCCATCACCTGGGATCCTAGATTTCAGAACACTTAAGTTTATGGGGGCACCTGAATCAAACTACCACATCTAGCAAAATCAAAATGGTTGGATTTTGAGGAAGAAATTTCAGAAAGAAAGACATAGGGAGAGCCCTAAAACTGAAATACTTCTGTGCAGGGAGGGTTCCCAGAAGTTTATGTAAGCAATAGATGGAAGCCTGAAAGAGTTCAAAGGATGTCTCAGCTGCCACCCCAGAGAAGTCAGATTGTAGAGGTAGAGTTCCAATGATTTAGAAGGGATGTGTAACATAATCATCTCACTAAAATTCCTGTCGGCTGCAGTTGTCAGAGAAGACCACAATCCAGCACTACAGATTAAACATGCATTGCGACGGGCCAAATGGAAAGAGACCTACCACGTGTGTAAATGAAACTTTTTTAAGTTCACAGTGAACAATTAATAATTTAATGGTATGCTAGAATAAAAGCAGCATTCCCAAGAATAAAAGAATCGAGAGATTCTATATCTATTATGTCAGCTCCTTTTCACCCTCATAAACCAAACCTCACATTCCATAGTTCTTACTGCATTCAGGCCTTTCAACTCTGAGCAGTATTATCCGTCAAGCTGTACTTACAATTAAAATTGTTAGATATGTGAGGGGATCCAAAATCAAGCGAAAAAGCAGTAACAAAAACAGACTGTGAAAGGAATTAACAAACAAGGACTTTAGTTTTTTCAGTATTGGGATTAATTGGCCCTAGGACCTAATTACATGATAGGCAAATGATTTACCACTAAGCCACATCCCCAGCCCTCAACTTTTTATTTTAGACAGAATCTTAGTAAGTTGAGTACAAGGGAGAAAACAACTGTGGAGTGAGTGCCGTAGCCACTGGAGGAGCTAGCAGACTGAGCGTTAGGACTCAGAAGAGAAGAGGATGTTGCACTAGCCCTTTCTGTTCCTTACTGTGCACCTTGCCATACTTGATTAATCCAAACTTAAGAAGAAGCCATTACAGCTAAATTGTGAGAGCAAGTATTGAATCTGGACTCTTCCCTATTTTGTTAGGTCTCTGGTTTTATGTTCCCAAAGTACCCTAAACTTTCAACATAACCATTTTTGTTGTAAATTGCAAAGCATCTGTGCCTTGCCTGACTTCAACCTTGCTGAAGATGAAAGTTGCTTGTCTTGGAATTGCTACCAATCTGAACAGTGTGTTCTCAAATATTTGTTGCTATAATTAATTAAATAGGAAAAAAAAAAAAGTTGCTCATGCTGGCCTTGAACTTAAAGTCTCCCTGCCTCACCTTCCTGTGGTGAGCTGGAATTATAGGCCTGCACTACCAGGCCTGGCTTGGACTTTAGAGACATTAATAGAAATGTGTACTAAACATAAAAGATGGGCATAATGGATGAACAGATGGAGATTCTAAGCTGTGTCATAGGAAATGAACTAAGGGAAAATCCAATTAAAATTCTAGAACTGTTAAAAAAATTTAAAAAACATGAAAAATGATACAGAACCCTTAACAGTAGACTGGAGAAGCCAGAAGAAGTGATATCATGGCAACTATGAATGGTACCAGAATGCCAAACACCATGGAGGGTTAGAAAATATGCATTTTTCTTATTTAAAAAAAACAGATTTCACAACCAAGCTTATAATATATTGTGTGTAACATACAGAAGAAGTTTTGACAGTAGAATACCATATGGGATGGAATGGGATATATAAAATTATATGGTTATAAAGATTTATATTTTATGTGGTTATAAAGATTTTGTATTGCATCTGATGAGGTGCAGTAATAATTCCACAGGGAATGAGGTTATTTCAGGATGTATATTGTCATCCTTAGAGCATCTACTAACATGTATATACACTCACACACATAAGTGTGTATGTAAGTTAAGGATGCAAATTGTAATTCTTACATCAACTACTACCATATACGCGTACACATACAAATGTTTGTACCTGTGTATTACTGCAGTTACCTTCTCGTTGCCGGGATAAAGTACCTGACCAAAGGCAGCTGGTAGGAGGAAAGTTGTTTATTTTGGCTTACAGTTTCCAGGGGAAGCGTCTTGATGGCAGAGGGAAACATGACATGGGCAGAGGCTGCCCAGCACCTCTGCCACCACAAATGGAAAACAGCAGCAGGAGAGTAAGCCAAACTCTAACCAGGGGAGGCTGGATATAAGAGCCCTAAGCCGCCCCCAGCAACACACCTCCTCCAACAAGGCTCCACTTCCCAAATTGCCATCAGCTGGGAAGCAAGCATTCAGAACGCATGAATTTATAAGGGACATCTAATCCAAACCACCACATGTATGGAAAGAGATGTGTAACTAATAGGTATAAAAGTAAAGTTATATTTAAATCAAAGGAATGAAGACGTAGAAGAATAAAATCAGCTGAAACCAACAGCCAAGTTGAAGTTTAAAAAAATATATATATATATATATATATATATATATATATATATATATATATATATTTGAGAGTGACAGAGAAACAGGCAGAAGAAAAGAGAGAATGGGTACATCAGGGCCTCCAGCCACTGCAAACGAACTCCAGACACATGCGCTGCCTTGTGCATCTGGCTTATGTGGGTACTGGGGAATCCAGCCTCGAAAGGGGTCCTTAGGCTTAACAGGGCAAGCGCTTAACCGCCAAGCCATCTCTTCTTTGGCCCACAAGTTGAAGTTTTAAATCCATGCCATTATTTACATGTAAATTGTTTTAATTTCAATTAAACCCAGGCATTTTAAAAATGGATAAAAAAAGCAAGATCCAACTATATGCACTTTAGAGCAAAAGGATATTAAAAATATGCCGTGCAAACAATAGAAATAAAATTAATGGTGTGCTGTGATTGGCTGACACTGCTCAAAGGTCATTGGTGATAGGCTGCTGAGAAGACGGAAGGTTTGAATGATTTTCCTTTCATTGGCTGGATTCTTCGCTTGCCTTCCTTTCTCTCAAGGCGAGTTTGTATGGACTTGCAGTTCGCAGGTGTCTCAGCTGGCGAATCACAGAGACCCGGTGGTCCCGAATGGACAATACCGTGAGTTAGGAGGGCTGAGTTTCTTCCAGCCAAGCTGGATGGTCAGGATCAAGTCAGACCTCCTGCTCTCTTCATTCCACCTTTCAAGTCCTGCGGTCGCTTGGTTCTTTTCCTTGTGAGGACTCTGAAACCATGTCTACAGAAATCTTCCCATCCCTAAGGGAAGAGGAAAGCTCTGTCTCAGGACCCAGTTTTAGGTCCAATCAGAGGAAGATGTTACAGCTACTCTTGGAACGAGACTTCGTTTATCAACTGTCCAACTTACCTTCCATTTCCGGGACAAACTCCTTGACTCTGCAAACCTAAGCATTTTATCTGGAGGAACCCCAAAACATTGTCTTGATCTTTCAAATCTTAGCAGTGGGGAGATGTCTGCCACTTAGTGTACCACTTCTTCAGACCTTGATGAAACCAGTCCCTTGGATTCTTCAGGGCATCACCAAGTGCAGTTAGTTGTGAACAGTCATCCCCAGGACCTCATGAAAGACATCACAGCACAGTTTTTTTTTTTTTAACTTTTTTTTCTCCATTTTTATTAATATTTTCCATGATAACAAAAAAAATCCCATGGTATTACCCTCCCCCCTTTCCCCTTTGAAATTCCATTCTCCATCATATCCCCTCCCCATCTCAATCTTTCTACTTACATATATACAATACCAACCTAATAAAAGCCCTCCTCCCTTTCTTTCTCTTCCCTTTCTATCTCCTTTTTTAACTTACTGGCCTCTGCTACTGAGTTTTTTCCTTCTCACACAGAAGCCCAATCATCTCTAGCTAAGATCCACATATGAGGGAGAACATGTGGCGCTTGGCTTTCTGGGCCAGCACAGTTTGTTTCTAGTGCTCCAAATTCCTCTGGCCATGGCCATGGAAAGAAAGATGCGATGTGTAGCTTATATAAAAACCAAGGCAAACAAACAAAACCATTACTTTAAAGCCTTTGGAGTGACAGACACCTAGGATCCTGAGATTTAAAATAAAGCCAACAAAGCCTCTTGCATCTCCCTTTTCTCTGCTGGACGATGGAAATGTGTTGGAAAGTAAAATGGAGTATTTGGGAAGTCCCATTACTGCAATTCCAAAATTGGATAGAAATCCAAAGCTAGAAGACCAGGAAGAAGAAATTTCAGATGAACTGGTGGATGTTTTTTTCTTGGGAGATCAAGAAGATATCAAGGATTTAAGTCTACAGAAAATAGACTCTCTCGGTGACATCACCCAGACCCTAGAGGTAAATTCTGACCGGGGACATCTGATTGGTGATTTCTTCACGGTGTGTGCGCTGCCACCTGTGTCAGGGAGACATCAAGATATGAAGTACATCAACCCAGAATCAGGACCCTTAAACATGCATAGTCAGAAAGAACTACATGACTTCTTTCTGAAGAAACCCATCATCCCTTTGAATATCCAGAAGATAATAATCACTGTGTTCCACTGTGAATTCTCAGAGAGAGGCCTGTGAATGTGCTGCTCTCTGAGAGAAAAGGACAGGGCTGTGAATCAGTATGCTGCACTGTGTACCCAGAGCTTTATATCCTTAAAGGGGGCTACAGAGACTTCTTTCTATATATGGATCTGTGTGAGCCACAGAGCTACCGCCCAATGCATCACCAGGACCACTAGGCTAAGCTGCTGCCGTGGGGAAGCCAGAGCAAAGCTCAGGAAGGGGAATGGCAGTTAGGGGAACAGATCGCCCTCCTGGTACAGGACATGAGCCTGATAGTGGGTGAGCCAAGGCAACGAAGGAGTCACCCAAAGGCACTGTAGAGACCCGAGCAGAAAGGTCACCTTCTATGTGGACAGTTGCCAAGAGATGTCTACAAGCTGACAGGCTGGCACACTAATGAAATCCCAGGCCGGGGGACTGGTTAGGTTTAAGTGGAGCTGCTGACTGTGGCCGGGTCCTGGAGCTGACTGGCTCTAAAAGCCTGTGGCCTCAACTTGAGCTGCTTTGGGATCTCTGGCATTCTTCTTCCCATTTCCTCATTTCTTACAAGTTAAACAGCTGCTTCTCTCCCTGGACTTTGGCCTATGCAAGATTGTTGCCTACCTTCTTTCTCAATATTCTTTGTTGCCCCCCCCCCCATTTTTCAAATGAGAAAGTAAACATTACAGAATGAGAAAAATAAAAAATAAAATTAGCCGGGCGTGGTGGCGCATGCCTTTAATCCCAGCACTCGGGAGGCAGAGGGAGGAGGATCGCCGTGAGTTCGAGGCCAGCCTGAGACTACATAGTGAATTCCAGGTCAGCCTGGGCTAGAGTGAGACCCTAACCTCGAAAAACCAAAAAATAAAATAAAATAAAATAAAAATAAAATAAATAAAATAAAATTAGTATGGCTATGGGAATATCACATGGTGTAGACTTTGAGATGTAGTGATGGTGAGAAAGAGACCTTTTACAATAATATAATAATAAGCCTAAATGTAAAAGCATCAAATACCAGTTTCAATATTTATGGAGCAAAAAACTGATGCAACAAAAGGTACAAATAGAAAAATGAGTAATTACAGTTGAAGGTTTCAACATTTCTCTCTCAGTGATAGTAGAACAAGTAGAATATTAGTGTTAAGTTTTGAGGTTGGCAATGGAGGACCAATCTGGAGATTTTGGATCTAAGACTTTATTGTACCCAGGAAGAGGGAGGGAAGGAGAGAGAAAGAGGGAGAAAAGAGGGGAGGGAAGAGAAACAAGGGTGCATGCACCAGATAGAGAAGGGGAGAAAATCAGGGGATGCACACACCTGTAGCAGGAGAGCCTTTTAAAAAGACAGTGAGTGAAGGCCAGGGAGTGGGTTTTATGGAGAGGGGAGAGAAACTGTTCTGTGAGGGAGGGGCCTTGGGTGGTGTGCTGAGGTGTGGATTGGGGGAAGGTGACTTTCCCTCCTCTTGGCTCAGAAGTATACCCAGATACTCAGTGTACACAGGAGGCAAACCCAGAATCCTAGGGTTAACATGACCAGGTGGCCAGATGGTGGTGGTGGGGAGATAGAAAGCTCTAAGACTTACAATTTGTTATACTTTCATTATAAGCAATAGACCCTAAAACTGTAGCACAGCCATTCTTAAGTGCATCTGGAGTGTATATCAAGATAGTCCATTTGCTGTAGGACCCAGCTGATCTGGGGACAGTGGTTACAGCTGTGTAGCTATTAAAAATTCACTGAATTGCACACTTACTTGTGTGCATTTTACTGTTACAAAGTTTACCATTACAAAAGCAAAACAAAGTCTTCATTTGAAAATAAAGTCAGTTCCAGGGGTGTAGAGTCAGCAGCTCTCCCGGGGTCAGAACCGAAACTGACAGGTCCAACCCTTCTGCACTCAGTTGCCACTCAGTTGCAGTTTCGATCTTTGCTCTGGTAGTCACTTTCAGGTTCGTTTCCGGGCAGGCCCCGCCCCTCCCTGGCCGCTCTTGTCCCCAGTTCCAGGGAGCCCTGCCCAGACCCTGCGGGAGGCGGCAGCATGACGGCTGAGCAGCGGCGGAACCTGTTCGCGTTCGAAAACTATATCAGGAAGATTCTGGATCCAACCTACATCCTCAGCTACATGGCCCCCTGGCTTGACGAAGGTGAGCGGTCCCCAGCGGCGCCACTGGCAGCGTTAACAAAAAAAAAAAAAAAAAAAAAAAAAGTCCTTCTTGCCCCCCTTTCTTTTTTCCGCTTTGTTTAGTCGATTTGAATAACTAACAGGCGCCACTGGGTTTCTGCCCAAATCCCCACAGCTGTTTATACCAGACTGAATCAGAGTTTGATGGCCAGGGTGGAGAAACTGAAATCCAGCAAGATGGAGTAACTTCGTGAAGGGTGTAACTCCTCTTTACAGGCAAAGCTGGGGAAGAAATCGTCTATTTCATTTATTTTCGTTGATATTCTAGACTACTGTGTGCGCAAAGCTTTGTGGCCCGAAAGGCAAGGGCAGACATACAAATAAGTGACGTACCGCTGCCCAAGATGCTGTCACATCTCAAAGACTAACTGTGTATGCTAGCACTTCCAACTGGCAGGAAGCTGCTTAACCTAGAGTGTTTAGGCTTCAGTCAGCTATTTCTCTCTAGCACTGGAGGCACATGATGGTGATAACAGCCACTTTGTAAATCGTATCGACTTGCTTTCTGTTGTAGATGAATGAGCAGAGACTTCTTCCAAGAGGAAAATGGTAGTGTTTCAAAGCATCATTGGCCATAGAGGATTCTTGACATTACCACAGAAGGGAATTACATGATGAGCCAGTAGGAAGCAGAGTTGGAGTCCATTGAGGATATTTTTATCATAGATCTTAAGCACAGAGGTTAATACACGATGCTCAGGGGAAAAAATGAGATTTTTTAAAAAAAGAAACAAACTAAATAAGAAATATCTAAGTGATTCTAAGGAGAGTCACAAGTGTTTCTGTAAAGGGTAAATATTGTTTTGATGGCTTTCGAGTTTCATAGGGTTTCTAAGACCCTCCTCCCTTTTTCTTTAACATTACCCAGTGAGTAACAAGGTTAAAAACTAAAGGGTTTTCTTTAATAAACAAAACTGTAAGGTCGAATTTTGAGGTGAACTACCTAGCAATGAGAGGGGAGTCCCAAACACTCAAGGTTACAGATCATTTGGGCCCCAAGTGAACAGTTTATTTATAGTCTTTGATAAGATGCTTGTAGGAAACACATTGTCTCTGTGGACCATTCTTGCTCTAGCAGTGGCGCCCCAAATTTCCTGCCTTTTCCATAAAAAAGCACTGTCAGATTTGGGAAGCAGAACTTCTTCCCTCTCTCAGGGTTCTCTTGTCATCATAAACCCTGTCTTTCTATCCTTAGAAGTCCAAGTGAGACAGAAGATCTGATAGCTACTTTTCATTTTCCAAGTTAGGGAGTTTGTGGAAATTGCAGATAATTTGGGTGCATCATTGCTCTGGAAAACCAAACCATAGGTTATGGAATGAGGAGTGAATGTCACCAACAAGTGCATCTCCAGTTTTCCATGGTGTCCAGAGAGACATAATAAAATGACTTTTCAGTGTAGCTTGGGCCCCTGAAAAATGTAACCTCACTCAGGTCATCCATTTCAGGAATTTTTGGATGAAATGCTAACAGACTATCATGACTTCTATTCTTTCATTTGTTGTTTTTGAAATTGATGTTTAAGTTAGCATACAGAGTAACAGGTTTCATTATGGCACTTTCAGAGACATGGGTCATTAGACTCTGCTCCTCTCATTTGTTGCCCTCATTCACTGCCTTCCCCTCCTGGACCCCTCTGTCTGGTTCCTTTTCTTCTTCCAGGCACTCACAGCATTTGCTTTCTTATTATATGTATTCCATTATCCTAGTCCCGCCGCTCTTAAGATATCTTTCTTCCATATCATGGTCTATCCTCTTTGTAGTTTCATGGTCTACACACATCTGTCAATATACACACATATGTACACATATTTATATTTTAAATATAGGCTCCATATACAAGAGAATACATGGCATCTTTCTGAGTCTCACTTTGCTTAGTACTTGATTTCCATTTCCATCCATTTTCCTGCAAATGCCATGGTTTCATTTTTTTTTAGGGGGGCACGAAATTCTTTTTCTTTATCCATTCCCCAGTTGTGGTGGTTTGAATAGAATAGATGGCCCCCAATATATTCAGCTCTTTATTGTTTGTAGTTTGCATTCTGCAGCCACCTGGCTAGAGGCAATGTCACTGGGTGGATCTTTAGGTGTGGTGGTGGGTTTCAGATTTCAATCTAAAGATATGCAAAGTGTGCCTATCAGGAGTCCCTGAAGTGTGCTGTGCTGTGTGGCTTTTGGCGTATGCTTCTCTCTCTCTGCTTGGACCTGTGAAGGCAGGCCAGCTTCTTCTGCCATT
Source organism: Dipus sagitta (assembly GCA_036346955.1). Classification (NCBI taxonomy): domain Eukaryota; kingdom Metazoa; phylum Chordata; class Mammalia; order Rodentia; family Dipodidae; genus Dipus; species Dipus sagitta. The sequence continues at coordinate 101,602,421 of CM070770.1, read as the reverse complement.
TATGGAACTTCCCCTGGATCTGCAAGCTTCAATAAATAGCCCTTCCTCCATAACTGTGCCTGGTCTGAAAGTTCATCTCAGTGAACCTGAAGCTGTCTGCTTTTATCCATTCCCCAGTCTATGGTCATCTAAGCTGGTTCCATGTCCTGGCTATTGTGAGTAGTGCAACATGGATGTACAAGTATCTCTCTGATATGTCAATTTAAAATTCTTCTGATATAGACCCAAGAATGGTACAACTGGGTCATATGATAGTTCTATTTTCTATAGAGAGAGAGCGAGAAAGAGAGAGGGAGAGGGGAAGCCTGGCAGGACAGAGCTCTGTGGAATTGGAACTTCCATACCAGCAGTTTTAAGTCTCAGGTTCTTATCCACTTTAGCAAAGATTTGAAAATGTCTCAGAGGAGGGTAAATTGTGAGATTTGTTTTCTTTTACCTGCTGATCTCTGAGATAAGTCTCAGATTTTGGCAGTACAAAATGGAAAGATTAGGGCAAGCATTAGTGTGTGGATAAAAAACTTGGTGATAGCCGGGCGTGGTGGCGCACGCCTTTAATCCCAGCACTCGGGAGGCAGAGGTAGAAGGATTGCCGTGAGTTCGAGGCCACCCTGAGACTCCCTAGTGAATTCCAGGTCAGCCTGGGCTAGAGTGAGACCCTACCTTGAAAAACCAAAAAAAAAAAAAAAAAAAAAAAAAAAAAAAAAAAACTTGGTGAGAAAATCTGAGAGTGCAGTTTGAGTTAAAGTTGGTTGAACTTGGAATTGACTGGAACTTGCAGAAGCAGAAGACTCTCAAGATGTGAGCTGTGTGATGACGTGTGTGTTGTGTGTGCGTGAATGACAATGTGTAAGTGCTGAATGCTAGGCTCCAACAATCAATGTCAGCAGAGATCAAGCTGCAGATATTTGTTTTAAAATGTAAATTATAAAGCTAGTTAAAATTTCCCTAACAACTAGTTTTTATGTTCATGAGTACATTTTACTTATGTTACCTTTTACATGATACTGAAAAAAATTGGGTTGGAGATTCGAGTTGGTTTGGGAAAGAGGTTTTTGTGGATTCTTTTATATGACAAAGGAAAACGCAATGCCTTCTGGGAATTGAACTAATTTTAATCTAGTCTGTAAGACTAGAAAGCAAAAACAAATACATTCTTTCCGCCCCTTCTTCCTCAAAATTTCCCTAAGCCATGTTGAAATTGCAATCTAAATTGATATTTTAAAAACATTGTTACCTGAAATTGATGTGGACTTGAGGCCTTTCTTCAGAAAAACATGAGCATCGGGCCTATATTAGGTCCTGAACCTCAATGCCATGTGTTTGTACTTACTAAGAATTGTTCCAATGAAAAGTGTATTAGTACTCAGACTTTGGGTCCAGTTGGAGTTCTTCCATTTGAGAAAATGTGGTATTTGCATGCAGTTGTTTGAATCTTGTTTTCTAGTCTTACCTACCCCCATAGATTTAAGCTAGAATTTTCCCTTTTGATAAAGGAACAAAAAAAACGCATGGTATTTGTACATTGATGTTTAGTAACTATTGATAAACTTGAAATGGTAGAATATGTTATCAGCCTAATCCTAAGTAGTCTTATGAAAATGTGTCTCTTAATTATTTTTGAACCTCTATTCACATTGTCTTCCAAGATATATTAAGTTATATTTTTTCTTTCTTTTTTTTTTTTTTAGAGCTGCTTCTTATTTGGGGGCTACTTTTTGTTTTTAAATTGAGGTATAATTTGTCAGGGGCTGTGTTGTTCTGATGAAACTTCTGACAAATGTAGCTGCATGTTTTGCTTTAGTCTTCCAAGGGGCATTTTTTTCACATCTAAAGTCATGTGATCTTAACTTTGGGGACTATTTTGCATGAGTGTTAATACAAGTTAAAACCCAGTTGGCCTCATTGCGTGTCACCCTATGAATGTTGACAATGGAAGGAATGCCTTGCCTGTAGTATACTGTTACTTCTGGACTGAAAAGCTAGAGAAGAAACTTAATTTTCTTCTTTGTGTAAATCAAGATGTCTAGAGCGTCCTGGTTGACCTCAGTAGATAAGGTGAGTCAATAGTGTCTGGATCTCCATTTGGGTAGATTTACAATCTACATGCAATATTAACTAGACCAGACAGTTTACAGTTCCATAAGTATACATAGGCTTCCCCCATCTCCTTGTACACTAATTAGTTACTGAACTTTTAAAACTGGTATTGTAACATTACAACAGTGCAACATGTGTCACTTTTCTGAGGCAAACTAAGAATAAGTGGGGAAACAAGCAAGAGTGCTGTTTTTATGGTGAACCTGGTACCAGCACAAGGGTGAAGGAGATAGACACAGAGAACAATCATGTCCTACCAAACCAGATATCCAGAGACACAGAGGCTCCCAAGACCTCATCAGTGAAGCAGACCTAAAATGCATCCAACATGGCTCAGGGAAATTTGTGGGAGAGGGGGTGGAAAGAATGTCAGAGCCACATGTTGGGTCATGATACACAGAGACATTTCCTCCTACCCATAACTGATTGCTAACCCCACAATGCATGACCCATATATCCCAACAAGGTGGGTCCCTGTGGAGTGGGGGAGGACAGGGAGGAAGCTAACAATGGTACCAACTTGACTGCATTCACAGAGCACAAAACTAATAAAAAATAAAAATAAACTATTTACAAAAAATTCAGTATCTTGGAATATCCATAAGCAAGGAAGCTTCAGGTATTTTTGATTAAGCTTCCTACTTAGTCCTCAGCTGGTGGAGTTTTTGGAAGGTGGAGGCTTGCTGTAGGATGTGTTTAAGTGCAGGCAGACCTTGACCTTGGGGTTGAGTAGTCCATCTCCACTCTGTGTTCAGAGCCAGCTCCTGCTTATTGTTCTCTCTCTGCTGTGGATGTCTGAAATGAGGCAGCTTCCTCTGCCATGGTGAAGCTTCCCCTTGAAACTGTAAGCCTGAAATAAATCCTTCCCACCCATAAGCTGCCTGTGGCCAAGTGTTCATCTCAGCAACAAGAAGCTGCCTGCTGCACGGAGGGTCAGCCCATGCTACTTTATAGAGGCTGCAGGTTTGTGAATGTGTTAGTTCTTCTAAGCTGCTGGATAGTTACAACACAGCCATAACTGAAGTATTAAATGTTAAGTGAAAAGAGCAAGTTGAAGAACACTATGTACAGGCTTTTTTTTACATCTTTGAATGTCAGAGACACAGACAGTGGAGGGCCTTCCATCCTCTCCCAGACACTTTTAGCATTATGAATCAGGCCTGGACTATAGCTCAGTAGGAAAGCTCCCTCACTTGATATATTGCATTCTTATGCCTTTTTGTTAAAACGGAGTGATAAAATGGTATACAACAGATAACCTTGAAAACATTGTGTTATGTGAAAGAAGCCAGCCACAAAGACCACATGCTCTATAATTTTATTCACATGAAATATCCACTATAAGGACTGGGGATGTAGTCCAACTGTAGAGCACTTTACCTTGTATGCACAAGGCCTGAAAACACAGTAGCCAAGTCTATAAGACACTCAAATTGATTACTGGTTGCAGAGTGAGTGCTAACTAATGAATAAAGGTTCTCTTCTTATCATAATGAAAATGTACTAAAAATGGATTCCTAACTCTAAAATCCATTGAGCTTTATATTTTAAGCATGAATTTTTATTGCTACCAGTAAATTTACTGTTGATAGATACCCCTTAATGAGAGCTATGATAGAAGGTGTTCCTCCCCTCTTTGTTCATTCAGTAAGCCTGTGCTGGGTACCTGTGATGTACCAGGTCTTCAAGCTTTAAGAACACACTGGTAATAATACTGATAACTTGTGCTGTCCTTTGGAATTTGTATCCCTTGAGCTATGAAAACAAGGGAAAATATCAAATGTGAGGTCCTACTAAGGCAGTGGTTTGGACAGTACTCCCTAGGCATGGAGTTACTGTGCACAATCAGAATGAACAACGGTAGATTACTAGAGCTCTTTACCACTAGGCCCACAGTTTCTCTTTAGCTCCTTCCACTTTTCCTACTCTAGACTAAACCATGAATATACCCTTCTTTATTTTCAGCTGCTCGTTGTACCCACTAGAATTGTTACTGATGCCGTGGACTGTTCCCTCATGCACTCTTAGTACATCGATTGCTTCAGCCTCTTGAACAAGAGAGGAAACCTTTTTCTTCAAGGTAGCTGGTGCTGCTGTGACTTCTGCTTGTTGTGGGGACAGCTTTCCAATATCTAGAAGATATTCCTTTTCTAGGGTGTGATCTCAGACTTCAGAGAATCTGCTCTTTTCCTGACATTCTCCCAATTCTGCTACTTTGTTATAGCCTTTAAATCATTCCAGAAGATCTGGTCTGCCTTTTCTTCAATGATTAGTAGTTCTGCAGTAGTCTGACTCATTTTTGCTTCTGTTTGTAGATAAGATGCAGTATATCCAGGCTGAGAAAAACAACAAGGGCCCAATGGAGGCTGCCTCACTTTTCCTGCAGTTCCTCCTGGAGCTCCAGGGGACAGATTGGTTCCGTGGCCTTCTAGATGCCCTAGGCCATGCAGGTTAGTCCACTTTTACTCACAAATCAGAGCGTGTTACGTTGTGTATCAGGATGCTGAGAAAGGGAAAATTACTACTTTTGAAGTATTTGCATGTGGTTTTATGTCTCATTCTAGAGCAAGGTAAAAACTATTTTTAGACAAATGATATAAGCATTTATCTGATATAGCAAAAGAAATCTCCATAGAATATATTTAATTAGTATATATAATTAGTAGGAAAGGTCAGCAAGATTATTGCAACTCCAATATCCTTCAAGAGGAGAATGGATAAATACATTTTCTAATGTTCACACACTAGCCCACTATGCCACAGTGAAAATGTGTGAACACATCTGTAGGTGACAACTTAGTTGAATCACAGACATGAAATATTAAACTTTAAAAAAGTCATAGAAACTTTACTCTCATAGGATATAGAAGCTATAATGTTCTCTATAAGCTAAACTAAGCATATAGTTTAGAGGCAAGCAAATGCCATGTGACTACTAAAACAATCATTAAATGTAGGATAGTATGATGTTTAGACAGAGAACATTGGAAAGAGAAGGTGTGCACAAGTTTTTCAATATTCTAGGTCTTAATTTGAATAGTAAGTTCTTATACATCTATTTTGTTATGCTCTTATGACCTACAGTTGCATAACTTAAAAATTTCTGTTTCAGAATTATAATGTGTTTTTTAGTCTCTGATGTTCGTAATATAGAGTCAGTCTTGCCTAGAGATGAACAACATCATAGAAATCACATAGTCCACCACCCCCTTGTCTGTTCATTAGGAAACTAATGCATAGTGAGATGCCTTGTTCGGGGTCACACAGCAACTCTGGAGCTGTTTGAGGGCAATTTGCCAAAGACATTACAATGTGAGGTTAGACACGGAATTTCAAAGCCAAATCAGCCACTTACCATCTAGGTGATTTTGACCAAGTCCTTTGGTCTCTTTGATGCTCCACCTTACTCATTTGTTATAGAAGTCAAAGAATCATTTTCTTTGGGTTGTAAATGGTGAATTAGAACACATATATAAAGAACTTAGCACTGTGCATATAAGAAGCATTATAGCAAAGTGATTTAAAAACTGACAGATTAAGAAAAAATTGTTACTACTACAGGAAATAATTCTGATGATGGGGTAGTCACCATTATGTATGCCAACAAGTGGTAGCACAAATATATTATATTACATGGTGTAGTAGTTTGAACAGATGGCCCCCAATATATTCAGTGCTTTATTAGTTTGTAGTTTGGATCTGCAGCTACCTGGCTGGAGAAGGTGTCACTGGGCCGATATTAAGGTGTGGTGGTAGGTTTGAAATTCCAGTCAAAAGATATGCAAGACTTCCACTTAAGATGGTGGCATAGGAATCATGCCAAAGCAGTCTAGGGGAGAGAAAGAAAAAGAAAAAAAACAGGAAAATACACTCTTCTACTAAAAAGTGAAGGTGTATAAAAAATTATCAACCACAGCAGAGAAGTAGGAGAGATCCAGAGCTTCTGGAGATCTAGAGATCGGAGAAACAGGTAGAAGCAGCTCCAGCCATGGTGGCACCAGGTCTGTGCAGCCGTAGACACAGCTGCCAGGCTTGGCCTGAGCTGCAGGAAAAGCAAGATGAGGGGATTTTCCACTTACACCAGCCTCCTCGCAAGCTCAAGAAATGTGAAGGGGGAGACAGCAGGGATCAACAGAGTGGCTTGTGAGGAAGAGGATTGTGAGGAGCACCAGGAGAACTTCAACCGCCATCCACAGCCTCCCCTTCCCCCACCGCCAGTGCAAGTGCCAGCAAGCACCAGAGACCTGGGGAAGGGAACTCACCTTCACAGCACCCAGCAAAGGCGATCAGAGCAGTGACCCACCAACTCAGCCAGCCTACCTGAGCCCATAGTGCAGCAAAGAGGGACCCAAGCAGGCACACATCATAGCTAAGACCAAAGCCATCCTAAAAGGTAACTGGGATTATGTCAGGTCAGTACCCACCAAATAAACCTGGTATATAGGCTTGCATTGCACCTTCTATGTCAGGATAACCTATATATTAAATCTGATGGATGGTTGGATTTGCCATTCTTAAATAAGGTATGTTTTGGGCTTGTAATGTGTTGCTTCCTGATTTATAGTGCCTTTGTCTCCTCTTCTTTTTTCATTGTGGAAGGGTCTCACTTGGTCACAAGCTGACCTTGGAACCCTCTACAGACCAGAAATCTCAGCCTCCCAGTTGACAGGATTAAGGATGTGGGGCAACACACATCCTGAGGACTGTGACTTTGGTAGAGGATCTGTTTGTTGTAATACCTACTCTTGCATAAATACTCTGTTTGCTGTTTTTCATTGAATGTGTATATTGTTTAGTTAAATTTTAGAATTTGCCTATATTTCATTCTGCCAAGCCTACTAGAATACTCTCATAGCAGGCAAACCCAACACCTAGGGTCACTTTTGTGTTTACTCTGAGAGTCTTAAGAGCTACACCCAGCACCTTAAGCTCCTAACATGAAGATATGTAACATCAGGTTGATTGATGCATCTAATAATACTGTAGATAATTACAAAATCCAAGCATTAATTTAATCAAACATGCAAAAATCTCTACATTATAATACAAGAAATACAAAAAAAAATCAAGACAATATAAGCCACCAAAAATTATAAATCCATCAGAAATGACCTCCAGTGAGACTTATTTAGCGGAAATGCCTGAGAAAGATTTCAAAAGAATAATTATAAATATGCTCAAAGAAATCAAAGAGGAAATCAAAGGAATCAAAGAAGACATAGGAAACCAACTTAATGAAATAAGGAGGTCAATACAAGACAAAAATAAGGAAATAGAAATAATAAAGAAAACCAGTCATAAATGCTAGCAATTAAAAACACAGTCAGTGAAATAAAAACTCTATAGAAAATCTCACCAGTATAATGGATGAAGGAGAGAACAAAATATCTAAACTAGAAGACCAGATGGCAGATCTAATACAGTCCAACAAAGAGAAAGACAAACCAATAGGAAGGTATGAATGGCAATTTCAAGATATTTGGGACACTATGAGAAGATCAAATATAAGAATTCAGGGTATAGTAGAAGGCATAGTAGGCATTTTCAACAAAATCATAGAATAAAACAACCCCCAAATTGGGAAAGATATGCTAATGCAGATACAGGAAGCCTTTGGAACACCAAACAGACAAAACTTAGAAAGAACCTTTCTTCGCCATATTATAATTAAACTACCAAACACACAAACCAAAGAAAACATATTGAAATCAGTTAGAGAGAAAAATCAAGTCACACAGAAAGGTAAGCCCATCAGGATCACAGCAGATTACTCAACAAAAACTTTAAAAGCCAGAAGCACTTGCAATGATATATTTCAAGTTCTGAAAGATAACAACTGTCAACCAAAGCTACTTTATCCTGCAAAACTATCCATTAAAATAAATGGAGAAATAAGGACATTCCACAACAAAGCAGGCTAAAGGAATATTTGAAGACAAAACCAGCTCTAGAGAAAATACTTGAAAGGATCCTCCCTGCTGAAGAGAAAGAAAAGCATACATATAAGGAACTTGGAAAAAACAAACCATACTCAAATACTAGTTAATACAAGAGAACAAAGGTAAAACCAGAAGAAATACAAAACAAGAAAAATGGAAACAATAAATACATACCTTTCAATAATAACTCTTAATATCAATAGCCTAAATGCCCCAACCAAATGATATAGGTTTGCAGACTGAGTTTAAAAGCAAGATCCTTCAGTTTGTTGCCTCTAAGAAATTCACCTTTCTACAAAGAATGGATATAATACACTACTAGATGGACAATAAACTACTAAATGATGAATGGGTCAATGAAGAAATCAAGAACAAAATAAAAAAAATCATAGAATCAAATGATAATGAGAATACAACATACCAAAACCTTTGGGACACAATGAAGACAGTCCTAAGAGGGAAATTCATAGCTTTAAGTGCCTATATTAAGAATTTGGAGGGTTGAAGAGATAGCTTACTGGTTGAGGCACTTGCCTGTAAGGCCTAAGGACCCATGTTCAACTCTCCAGATCCTACATTAGCCAGATGCACTAAAGTGAGGCAAGTGCAAGGTCATACATGCCCACTAGCTGGCCCAAGTGTCCGGTGTTTGATTGCAGTGGCTGAGGCCCTGGCATGCCAATTCTCTCTCCCTGTGTGTGTCTCTCTCTCACACTCTAAAATAAAAAATAAAAATATTTTTAAAAAAGAATTTGGAAAGGTAGCCAGGCATGGTGGTGCATGCCTTTAATCCACGCTCTCTGGAGGCAGAGGTAGGAGGATCACCATGAGTTAGAGGCTACCCTGAGACTACATAGTGAATTCCAGGTCAGCCTGGACTAGAGGAGTGAAACTCTACCTTGAAAAACCACACACACACACACACACACACACACACACACACACACAAGAATTTGGAAAGGTCATAAGTAAACAACTTAATGCTTCACCTTAAAACCTTGGAAAAAGAAGAACAAGGCAAACAGAAAATCAGTAGATGGGAAGAAGTAATAAAGATTAGGGCAGAAATTGATGAAATAGAAACCAAGAAAACAATCCAAAAAATCAATGAGCAAAGAGTTGGTTCTTTGAAAGGATAAACAAGATTGATAAACCCTTAGCAAATCTGACCAAAAGAAAGAGAGAAGAGACACAAATTAATAAAATTAGAGATGAAAAAGGCAACATCACAACAGATACAGAGAAATTCAAAAAATCATAGGGACATTCTATAATAACATATATTCTACTAAGTTTGAAAATCTGAAGGAAATGGATTTTATGACCTACCAGAATTAAATCAAGAGGAGATTAACCACTTAAATAGACCTATAACAAGTATGGAGATCCAAGCAGTTATCAAAACTCTCCCAACTAAAAAAAGTCCAGGCCCAGATGGACTGGTGAATTTTACCAGACTTTCATGGAAGAACTAACGCCAATGCTTCTCAAACTTCTCCATAACATAGAAAAGGAAGAAATACTACCAAACTCCTTCTATGAAGCCAGCATCACCCTGATACCCAAGACAAAGACAGAACAGAAAAAGAAAGAAAGAAAGAAAATTACAGACCAATCTCCCTCATGAACATAGATGTAAAAATTCTCAACAAAATATTGGCAAACAGAATATAAGAATATATGAGAAAGATCATTCACCCCAACCAAGTAGGCTTCATCCCAGAGATGGTTCAACATACACAAATTGATAAATGTAATACATTATATAAATGGATTGAAGGACAAAACCACATATTCATCTTATTACATGCAGAAAAAGTATTTGACAAAAGCTAACATCCCTTCATGATAAAAGTTCTACAGAGACTGGGAATAGAAGGAAAACATATCAACATAATAAAGGCCATTTATAAGTCGGGCGTGGTGGCGCACGCCTTTAATCCCAGCACTCGGGAGGCAGAGGTAGGAGGATTGCCGTGAGTTCAAGGCCACCCTGAGACTCCATAGTGAATTCCAGGTCAGCCTGGGCTAGAGTGAGACCCTACCTCGAAAAACCAAAAAAAAAAAAAAAAAAAAAAAAAAAGGCCATTTATAACAAACCTGCAGCCAACATAATACTGACTGGAGAAAAACTTGAAGCTTTTCCACTAAATTCAGGAAGAGTACAAGGGTGTCCACTGTCCCCAGTTTTATTTAATATAGTATTGGAAGCCTTAGCCACAGCAATAAGGCAAGAGACATACATAAAAGGGATACAAATTGGAAAGGAAGAAATCAAGTTATCACTATTTGCAGATGATATGATTCTATACATAAAGGATCCTAAAAACTCTACTAGCAAACTGTTAGAGCTGATAAACACCTATAGCCATGTAGCAGGATACAAAATAAACACACAGAAATCAGTAGCCTTCCTATATGCTAAGAACAAACAGAAGATAAAATCAGAGAATCACTCCTATTCACAATTGCATCAAAAAAAATTAAAAAGTACCTTGGAATAAACCTAACCAAGGAAGTGAAGGATCTCTACATTGAAAATTTTGAAACATTCAAGAGAGAAATTGCAGAAGACACTAGGAAATGAAAAGACAACCCTTGTTCTTGAATTGGAAGAATCAATATTGTGAAAATGGCAATCTTACCAAAAGCAATCTAATCACATTTAATGCAATCCCCATCAAAATGCCAATGGCAATCTTAATGGAAATTAAAAAAAAAACAAAAATTAATTAGGAAGCAAAAATCCCTCAAATGTCTAAAACAATTTTGACCAATAAAAATAAGGCTAGGGGTATCACCATACCTGATTTTAATCTCTATTACAGAGCCATAATAACAAAAACAGCTTGGTACTGACACAAAAACAGACATATAGAGCAATGAAACAAAATAGAGGACCCAGATTTATGTCCAGATAGCTATAGTCACCTGATCTTTGACAAAAATGCCAAAAATACTCATTGTAGAAAAGACAGCCCCTTCAGCAAATGGTGCTGAACTGGATATGTATTTATAGAAGGATGAAAATAGATTCCTCTCTCTTTCTCCATGCACAAGAATTAAGTCCAAATGGATTAAAGACCTTAACATCAGACCTGAAACTCTGAAACTGCTAGAGGGAAAAGTAGGGGAAACTCTTCAATATATTGGTATTGGCAAAGACTTTCTGAATATAACCCCAATTGCTCAGGCAATAAAACCACAGATTAACTGCTGGGACCTCATGAAATTACAAAGCTTTTGTACAGCAAAGGACACTGTGAATATCACAAACAGCCAGCTATACATCTGACAGTGGATTAATACCCAGGATATACAAAGAACTCAAAAAACCAATAAGAAATCAAACCACCCAATCAAAAAAAGAGCTATGGACCTAAATAGAGAGTTCTCAAAAGAAGAAATACAGATGGCATATAAACATTTAAAAATGTTCTACATCCCTAGTCATCAGGGAAATGCAGATTAAAACTTCGTTGAGATTCCATCTCACTCCTGTCAGATTGGCTACCATCATGAAAACAAATGACCATAAATGCTGGCGAGGATGCGGAAAAAGAGGAACCTGTCCACACTGTTGGTGGGAATGCAATCTGCTCCAACCACTGTGGAAATCAGTGTGGAGGTTCCTGAGACAGCAAAAAATAGATCTACCATATGACCCAGCTATACCACTCCTAGGCATATATCCTAAGGGCTTGTCTTATTACCTTAGAGGCACTTTGTCAACCATGTTTATTGCCACTCTATTCACAACAGCTAGGAAGTGGAACCAGCCTAGATGTCCCTCAACTGATGAGTGCATATATAAAGTTCTTTTATAAATTCAATAAAGAAAACCAATCACCCGACTAAAAAATATAAACAGGATTTGTTAATTTTTCATGGCATGGAAGCATGGCAGAGCAGGAAGCCAGTGTCACACTGTAGCAGAGCAAGGAGGAAAGAGAGAACAACAGGTAGGGCTGGACTATAAAACCTCAAGGCCTGCCCCAAGTGACACACTTCCTTCAGCAAGCCTCCATGTTCTACAAGTTCCACCTTTCCAAACATTCTCACCAACTATTGGTTAAATATTCAAACACAGGTGTCTATGGGGACAATTGTTTTATATTCAAACCACAATAAGCAAATAAATAAATAAAATTTATGGAGAAAACTATGTTGCATATATCTATACAATAAAAACTTAATCAGCTTTAGGAAGAAAGTAAAGGGCCAGAGAGAGGGCTTAGTTGTCAATTGCACTTCCTGTACAAGCATGAGACTTATTAGGTTGGCATACATGATAAGGGCTGGGATGTCTGCCGATGTGAGGGTCTGAGAACCTGGTAGCTAGCTGCTCACTGCACAAAGCTGGATGACCCAGCAGTTCCCAGTTTGGTACTGAGGGCCTGGAAGATTCCTGGAGAGCTGCTGGTCTTCAGGCCGAAAAAACTGGATCCAGGTGTCAGAGAAGGATAGCAGCAACTAAACAGAAGTAATCACCAGCGAGGGAGTGAAGGCAGACATGGGTAACAGAACTGCTTTTTTCCTAGCATGTCTTCTACGTAGGCTGCCACCAGAAATGCACCCACTCTGGGGAAGGTCTTCCCTACTTCTTAGAAATGTCTTCACAGACTTGTGGTGGTGGTGGGGGGGGGGCGGTCTCTTACCTGACTAATGATCCAATCAACTTGACAATAGAACCATCAGACATTCAAACATGATTCCTATGATTTTGACATCAAACCACTTTTTGTTGTTCTTATAAAATATTCTCTTTTTTTCCAGGTTACTCTGGACTTTATGAAGCCATTGAAAGTTGGGATTTCCAAAAAATTGAAAAGTTAGAGGAGCATAGATTACTTTTAAAACGCTTACAACCAGAATTGGAAACCAAAATTATTCCAACAGATATCCTTCCTGACATATCTCAATGCTTAATTCCTCAGGAATGTGAAGAAATTAGACAGGTAAATTGATATAAAATACCAAATTTGGAGGAAGTAATTAGAATATGGGAAATGTCTTCTCTTTATTTTTTGGTACTGTTTTAAACCTAAAAAGATAATTGAACCTCACAGTAGCCCTCCTATCTAAGTAGAATTGTATATTGTACCTAGAATTGTATTTTTAATGTGAATCAAGTAATTTTCATGTAACTTTTTCAAGTTTGATATGTTTTCAGTTAAAATAACCTATTATTTTTCTGAATAAGATTTTATGCAAAGTAAATTATATTGAGCAGTATAGTAAATGAAAAAATAAAAATGACTATAGACTAACAGTCAAGCATTTATGTTCTTGGACTAAATAAATTTTGTTAAAATCCTAGCTTAACCACTTAACTAGTGCTGTGATATTGGGCAATTCACTTAGCTTCTGTGACATCTGCTTCTTCATGCATATGCATAAAGTAGGCAAAATATAATACCATATTAACATGGCATTTTATGAGGGTTAAATACTAGGTGTAAAGTACTTCTATAAACCTGCTGTAGAATGCTATGTGCACAGTAAATTTTAATTAGTATCATTAGTAATAAAAGTCATAATAATCCTGCTTTGAATAAAACACTTGTTACAATATTGTTATATTCTTCCAAGTATATTTCTGTGCCAATATGTGCATATTATAAATGATTACCTAATAGATTCACTTTCTCCCCTAATATTGCTTATGATAAATTTAGAAGATACAAAGATTTAATGTGGCATAATGACATATATAAAGAACACAGAGCCGGGAGTGGTGGCACATGCCTTTAATCCCAGCACTTGGGAGGCAGAGGTAGGAGGATTGCCATGAATTCAAAGCCACCCTGTGACTACATAGTTAATTCCAGGTCAGCATGGACCAGAGTGAGACCCTACCTTGAAAAACCAAAAAATAAAAACAAACAAACAAACAACAAAAAAAAAAACAGATGAAGGAAGGAGTATTATTATTTTATTTATTTATTTATTTATTTATTTTTTATTAACAGCTTCCATGACTATAAAAAATACCCCATGGAAATACCCTCCCTCCCCCCACTTACCCCTTTGAAACTACATTCTCCATCATACCCCCTCCCCATCTCAATCAGTCTCTCTTTTACTTTTGATGTCATGATCTTTTCCTCCTCTTATGATGGTCTTATGCAGGTGGTGTCAGGCACTGTGAGGCCATGGATATCCAGGCCATTTTGTGTCTGGAGGGAGCATGTTGTATGGAGTCCTGCCCTTCCTTTGGCTCTTACATTCTTTTGGCCACCTCTTCTGCATTTGACCCTGAGCCTTGAAGGTGTGATAGAGATATTGCAGTACTGAACACTGCGGTCATTTCTTTCCATCACCATGATACCTTCTAAGTCATCCCAAGGTCACTGCCATCTGAAAAGAGAAGATTCTCTACCAAAAGTGAGAGTAGCATTAATATAAGGGTGTGACCATTAACAGAAGTGCTTACTGGGCAGTTTGATAAGCATAGTATATACATTTGGCCAGACAACAGCAGACATTATACCCCTAGGGCTCATGACTACCCCTGTTTTAAGTTTTCAGTATCAGGGATGTATTCCCTCCCATGGAGTGGGCCTCCAGTCCAATTAGAGGGCAGTTGGTTTCCCCCATAACAGACATGCCACTATTGCATCTGTTGGCTCATTTGGCTGGACAATTATAAGGCTTGCAGTGTCCACTGATGAGTATCTTCACTGGTGATTTCTCTTTCTCCCATTGAATTGCATGCAGAATGGCTTCTTCCAGCTTTCTGTCAGCTGGTCTACATGGAGGAGGTTATCAGCTCAGATCCAGCAAGATTTCTCAGTGGCCTTGCAGCCTAAGTATATGGAGTCTTCAGCAATAGGGTCTTACCATCTATTCCTGGTGGGAAACCAAGGGCCTCAGCAATGGCCTATAATGTTTTGGGGGCATCAGGGACCTCCCTGGCCAACAACTCACTGGAAGATATCCCACCCCTGGCATTGAAAATTTTCTCGCAACAATCTATGGCTCCTGAGTGTTCCATTGTCCAAAAAAGCAGGATTACGTATGATTTATTTATATCCTCTTAGATTTTGATTAGCTGTCCCTCCCCTCCACCTTTCCTTTACTCAATCTCTTCCCCAGACCTCATTTTGGGCCTTTTCACCCCCATTAATCTATTCTTCTACTTACATATATACAATACCATCCTATTAAGTACCCCCCTCCCTTCCTTCCTCTTCACTTTATATCTCTTTTCTAGCTTACTGGCCTATGCTACTGAGTTTTTTCAGGAGTATTTTATTCTGTTTAAAATTTTATTATTTATTCAGGGGTGTGTGTGTGTGTATGTGTGTGTGTGTGTGTATGCATATGTGTGTGTCCATGCACCAGCATCTCTTGCTGCTGCAAAGGAATGACTGGCTGTACATGGGTGGCTATGAAATTAAACTATTGTCAGGCTTTGCAAGTAAGTGCCTATAACCACTGAGCAATCTCTCAGCCCTTGGGGAGACTATTTTAAGAGATAATGTTGGATGTAGTAAAAATGGTGGTAACTAAGACCCATGGAACCATCAGTCACAGTGATTTCATCTTGATGCCCTTGAATTAATATTTCTTCATTGAAAACTTATGAAAGGACATTGTGAGACCAATGAACTACATTTGTTTTGCTTAGATTTGCACCAATAAAGGGATGATAGCAGGTGCAGAAAAATTGGTTGAATGTCTTCAGAGATCAGATAAGGAGAATTGGCCCAAGACTTTGAAACTTGCTTTGGAGAAAGAAGGGTACAATGAACTGTGGATTGTAGACGAAGGTAGAGTATTCCAAGGAAGAGCTTGGGAACATGCTGTGCCCTGCCCCACCCCTCACATTTCCCTTAGAGCTTGTTACATTCCTTCCCATTTGTACTTCCTGTCACAGACTACATTTTTAGTGAAAGATATGCTTGAAAGTGAGTTCTGGGGGTAGGAAGTTACTTGCCGTGGAACTGGTTGTATGTAACTCCTGAAAGTGTACAAAGGAACCTGCTGTCATTTATAATTAGCCCATCTGGTCCAAAGAATCAGAGAAGGCAGAGTATGAGTTTAGGTTATCAGAAAAATAGCTTGCAAATTCTAGAGGTAAAAGTTCAAATTCCAGGACTGACCTCCCTTTCAGATTGTAATCTGAATGTTAAGAATGACAGACCATGGTTGGTTCTCTTCTCTTGAAGCCATCTGGAACTGATCAGAGATAGGCTAAAGAAAAATTTACTGTGATTAAGCAATTCATTCATGTCTGAGCTATCATTTGGCTTCTCTTAGTATCCTTTCAGAGCCCTGCATTAGAGCCAAGTTTGATAAACAGCAGTGTGTCTAGTCTTAGCTTCACCCAGTCTTTAGAACATAAGTTCTGGAGAATGATTATATAAATTCACATCTGTTATCGTGGTTCAAGGATTGGTCAGAGATGAAAGCTATGAATGTCTGCCAAATAATACTTCTCTAATATGCCTATGAATCCTTGGAGGTCTTTTTAGAATGCAGCTACACTTTAGTAAGGGGCTCAATGGAAATTTAAATTTTTAGTTTTATGACTTTGTGGGGCTTTCACAATAAAAAACATAATCATGTTAATATTATAAGGGTTTGTTTCTTCCCAAAGGTATGAAAAATATGGAAAATAAAGCTGTTGAAGATGATGAAATGGAAATTTCCAGCATACAGATTTTCTACCAGGAAGAGCAAGAGTGCCAGAATCTTAGTCAGAATTCCAGTCCACCTCCAGGTTCCCAGCATTGTTTGTTCTTTTCCATAATGGGGACTGTCTGTTAGTTTTTTTTTGTTGGGGGGGGGGTGACATGTTTTGCAGTGCCAAAAGTCACAAACTTTTGAAAAAGCTTTTCTGTTGTTGTTTGCCCATGTGTGTGGAGTATATGTGTTGTGGTATGTTGCTGCAGTCAGGTTCACATTGCTGGCAGAAATCACTCAATCAAGAGCAGCTTTGGGGGAACAAAAAGAGTTTATTTTGGCTTACAGACTCAAGGGGAAGCTCCATGATGGAAGGAGAAAATGATGGCATGAGCAGAGGCTGAACATCACCCCTTCACCAACATCAGATGGACAATAACAACAGGAGAGTGTGCCAAACACTGGCAAGGGGACCCTGGCTATAATACCCATAAGCCCGCCCACAACAACACACTGCCTCCAGGTTCTCAAATCTCCACCAGCTGGGAACCTAGCATTCAGAACACCTAAGTTTATGGGGAACACCTGAATCAAACCACCACATATGTGATGTGATGTGTGGCCCGTGGAGGCCAGAGAATGTCGGGTGTCCTCTTTTCACCATCTGCCTGGTTCCTTGAGACAGAGTCTCTTACTCAACACAGAGCTGTTCTAGTGATTCTCTGGTCCACCTACCTGCCCCATATCTCCCACAGGCCTGGAGTTATAGACACTTGTGGCTTTGCCCAGCTGTTTTTGTGAGTGGTGGGAAATCGAACTGAGGGAGTATCAGGTTCTCTTAGGCCCTTTCAGGCCCTAGCCAATTAAAAAGTGGGTTGAAGGAGAATTAAAAAGGAAAGAGAATTTGTGTAAAATATAGTTACTTAAACTAGGAATGCCATTCTTTTCTTGGCTTCCACTACTGCTATTCTTTTAAAGAAATTGTTTTGCTACTAAGAATGTATGCACATGTTAACATTGGAATGTAAAGGGAGCCCTCTCAGAGCCTCAATATCTATGAAATCCAAAGGCAGCCTTGCCCTCTAAAAGAATACTTCTATTTGTGAGCCACTTACACAGTTTTCTTCCAAGATCTCTAGCTACCATGCAGGTTGATGTATTATAGGGTGTATTCAGCTGGGATCCAGCCTAGGCTATTTGCCAGAGAGTGGTTGGGGGTCTTGCCTCCTTCTCCAAGTGCAGGGACTTCTCATCCACACATATGAGCTATGTAAGTTAGCTGTGGCCTACGAAGGCCCTTTTATATCATATTTTCATGACAAGGCGATCGGAGGTTGTCTACTGTGCCATAATAAAAGTTACTTGGAGAATTGGGAAGAAAGTTAAGATTAATCATGAGTAGTGTCAGAAGAAAAATGTGATTTTTTTTTTAAAAAAAGGATGAGATAATAAAAAGAGAACTTACAGATTACGTGTGCAAGGTTTTTGCCATTCCATATGGGTTGCTTTAAATATTTTGACACATAAAGAGTTTTACATGTCTTTTAAGTAAAGTTGATTTTATTAATATTTTAGAAACCCTCCCTTTCTTTAAAATGGATAGGTTAGACTCACTAGATGATTTCCAAGGTCTTTTCTGTCTCTTGACATTTTATAATTTTTTGAGATTAAAGCCACTGATTATTTTTCAAAGCTCTTTTGGTTGAATTGAAAGAAAACATCATTTGAGAATCTAAGGAAATATGCAGCATGGTTACTCCTAACTAAGAAGTTGCTTTACAAATCCAAAATTAGTGATGGGCATGGTGGTGCACACCTTTAATCCCAGCACTTGGGAGTCAGAGGTAGGAGGATTGCTATAAATTCAAGGCCACCCTGAGACTAACTCCAGGTCAGCCTGGGCTATAGCAAGACTCTACCTTGAAAAACAAACAAACAAACAAACAAAGAATCCAAGATTAGCAGTTTGGTTTTCCTAAACATCTTGAAGGGCTTTGTTATTTTGTACCACATGGCCCTGTATCAGGCTATTCTTGCTTTACAATTTATTCATCAGTCCTCCATAATAGCTGAAAAGTTCATTATGGGCTTTCCCCTTTCCCCTGCTTTCTTACCACTGATACCTTGTCATTGAGATGTTAGTGTGTACCTCAAATCAGTGAAGAAGGAAAGCTAGAAGACTTAATGACACAAGATTCTAAACCAGAAACAAGGCCCTTCTTTCTAGAGTTGTAATTCATGTCCATTGAATTATAGTTATCCACATGATTCCCCAGAGAACTAGCCATTGTTTCTTTTATCTTGTAGAAGATTCTTATACTAACTTGTATAACCCATTGAAACCAAGAAATTACCAACTGGAGCTTGCTTTGCCTGCTAAGAAAGGGAAAAATACAATAATATGTGCTCCTACTGGTAAGTCAGCTGCCATTGCTTATGTGGTTTCTCTCCTTGTTTGCTTCCTTTTTTTCTTACATTGAATCCTGTTCCATTTATCTTGTAAAGATGATCCTAGAGTCTCAATATATTTTCCAGTTTGCTTTTAGTTCTGGCTGTTTAAATTCATGTTGTTTAGGAAGTACTGTGATAGTTTTTAACCCTAGCTAGTCCACTTAAATTACTGGTTTGTTGGGCTGGAGAGATGGCTTAGTGGTTAAGGCGCATGCCTGCGAAGCCTGAGGATCCTGGTTTGATTCTCCAGGTCTCACGTAAGCCAGATGCACATGGTGGCGCATGTGTCTGGAGTTTGTTTGCAGTGGCTAGAGGCCCTGGCGCACCCATTCTCATTCTTTCTCTCTCTGGCTCTAATAAATAAATAAATAAAAATAAGAAAAATCTTTAAAAGTTACTGGTTTGTCATCCCAGTGGTGTTAGTGAAATCAAAAATTAATGCTTCTGCTCAGAAATATTGAACATTAGTTTTATGTTTTCTTTTTCTTTCCATTTAAAAAGGTTGTGGGAAAACCTTTGTGTCACTTCTTATCTGTGAGCATCACCTTAAAAAGTTTCCACCAGGACAACAAGGAAAAGTTGTCTTTTTTGCTAATCAAATCCCTGTATATGAACAGCAAGCATCTGTATTCTCAAGATATTTTCAAAGACTTGGGTAGGTATAACAGTCTGTTCAATTTCTTTTTTTTCTAAGTACATGTGACAAATATATTTTGTTCTGTTTTTATTTTCTTCTTTTTGAGACAGCTTCATATATATCCCAGGGTGGCCTCTAACTTACTATGTAGGTGAGGCCTCAAACTTCTGATCCTTCTGTTTATAACTCCCAAGTGCTACGATTATAGGCTTATGCCACCATGTCCAATTTTTTTGTGTGTATGTGTGTGTAGGATGTGTGTTGTGTATGTATGGTATAGTGTGTGGACAGAGATTGTCGGATGGTGTTCTTCCATTTATTTTCTTTAAATGAAGCCTCTCACTGAACCCAGAGCTGCCATTTTCAGTCAGACAGGCTGACTAACTTCAGCAGTTCTCCTGTCTCTACTGTCCAGAGGACTGGGCTTACATGCATGTATGCATGGTCATAACCAACTTTATGTGGGTGCTAAAGATCAATTCAGTTGGTCTCAGGCTGTCATGCTCATGCAGTAAGTACTCTTACCTGCTAAGCCATGTTCCCAGACTATGTTTTGTGTTTTCAAAAGCCATGATTAAAAAAATAAAAAGTATCAGCCAGGCATGGTTGTACACATCTTTAATCCCAGCATGTGGAGGATCACTGTAAGTTTGAGACCAACCTGGGCTAGAGTGAGACTTTACTTCAAAAAAACAAAAACAAAACAGAAAAAAAGTATCATAGAATCAACTTTGATTATCCAGATGTAATTCCTTTGTGGATTCAAGTCATTTTTTTTTTTGTTGTTGTTGTTTAGCTACCCCAGAGATCTTAACCCCTCCTGATTTGTTCTTTCATAGTAATGACTTGGTATACCAACATGACATTTAAATGACACATTTAACTTCTTTAGTAACTTTATGCCTTACTTGGTATTATTGTTTTAAGAACTCTCCAAGTGACTTGAAAGAACCATGAACACTGTGAGCAACTATAACCCACTTGCATTTGTTGGCTACTTGCTTCATGTCAGGTTCACTACTGACTCAACTTCTTTCCAGATATATTCCTTTTAGCCATAAGGAGAACTGTTCTGATCTAGTATTTTATCATTATGTTTCCTAGTTCCCATCATGGTTGGTAACAGGGAATTTCTGTTGTTTTCCAGCTACAGAGTTGTGGGTATTTCTGGAGCAACAGCTGAGAATACTCCAGTGAAACAGACTATCGAGAATAATGACATCATCATCTTAACACCACAAATTCTTGTGAACAATCTTAAAAATGGAACTATTCCATCAGTGTCTGTCTTTACTTTGATGATATTCGATGAATGCCATCATACCAACAAACACCACCCATACAATATGATCATGTTCAGTTATCTGGATCAGAAACTCAGAGGCACATCAACCCCACTGCCCCAGGTATCTCCAGCTAAATGGACTCCACAGAAAAGCCAGATCTTCCTGTATTTTATTCCTATACTCTTGTGACCACATTTGAGGTGCTCCTTCTCAGGTTCTGAATCCCATATTATGCAACTCAGTGATTAATTTTGGTTCATTATTTATTCATTCACTTAACATATAGTTGCCCTTTGATTCCTGGCTCTCCTTCTTAAATGCTAAGACCAAGGGTGCTTATGCCTCTTGTATAAGATGCCATTGTGTTTACATATAACTTACACATTTCTTGCTTTTTTAAAAAATGGTAAAGTTCTGCATTTAGTTTTTTAAATTAATCACAACCAGGCAGTTTTATTTAATATCAAAGTCAACTAATACTAACAGTAGATGTTTTGAAATTTTTATGGTATGTTTTCCTCTGAGAAGTTTTAACTTTTCAAAAATTTCCTTTATTAATACCTGTGCTTAGTGCTTAGTTTTGGTTAACCCATCCTTTCCATCTCATCTTCTCTAGCTCTCTGACACCTGCTACTTGGCTTTCCCCTTCCCACCACCAGCATTCCCATTTGGATTTTCATATCACTTAAGAACTGCTACTTTCCCTACCCTTCTCTCCTGAAGCCTCATTTCCCCCATTCTAAAGGGCTCCTTTCTAGTTTTCCCATCTACTTTAAATCATTTTAGCTCACTTATAATACATAGTATAATATCAATGTTATGTAAATAGTTACATTGCATCGTTTAGGGAATAGTGACAGGAAAAATTATATATGTTTAGTACCTATGGATTTTTTAAAAAATATTTTTGATTGATCCATGGTTGCTTGAACCCACAGATACAGACTGGTGGATATGGTGGGCCAATTGTATGTATCATTTGTCCCCATGGGCCTTGTGCACTATTCTAGGCAATCGGGGCACCAGTATAAAAGACAATCCTATCTTTCAAACAGGCAAACTTCTGTAGAGAGCTGTAAAAATAGAATTGTGTTACAGTTTATTTTGAGGGGTGTGATGGAGATATGTAGAGGGTATAGTTGGAACATAAGTGAGAGCACTCCTTGCTGCTTTGGGAAACGCATTGCCTAATACAGGTTCGGTTCCAGTAATAGGGTGCTGTGTGTCTAGAGGCGCAGAGGCATGAAAGAGCCTCTAAAATCTAGAATCTCAAAACTCTTCAATATTACTTTAGTATAGAATGTGAGGTAGAGACTAGCAATAGATGAGGCAGAATGGGAGAGGAGGAATAAGTGATAGAGCTGTTAAGATATAAGATGTCCCTGGAAACTAGAAAGTGTGAGGCTAGTGGACATGTAGGTGAATTAGTATAGGAGACAAGGAACACCATGTTTGATGTCACGTGGGTAGAGTCATTTCAGTGAGTAATTCTTAGATGAGTCAGGAAGGAAAAGGAATCAACCATTGGTACATAACCTCTCCTTTCTCTTGATCATGGGGGAGGTAGATCTATTGCTGGAAATCATCATCATAGAAAAGTGAGAGGGAGCTGAAAGGATACAAGGAGAACTGGGATGGATACACTGAAGAATGCCTTAACCATCTAGGAAGTACAGGTTCAAAGAAACTTAGTATAGTATCCACAGACAAAAGTGTTCCCTTCCATAGCAATCACATTTCTTACAGCTTATTCCTCTTGAGTCATGTTGGTGTTCACTAAATTATTGGTAAGCTAACTACTCTATAATTGTTGAGTATTTTTTTAGAAGTTATATTATGAATCCACACAGCTACCATTTTAAATTGCTGTTGTTTCTCAACTTTACAGATTTCTAAATATACAGGAATCACAATAGATGTGATTGGAATTGACCTATGTCATTCCTTTTCCTTTTCAGTAAGATGTTCTCCACGTCATAGGGGAACTAGGGATGAAGACAAGAGCATCCAGGCCTGGAGTGGGTTTTTCTCTGTGTGTTGATTAGTATCTAGCAGATGAACTGTGACTGCTGCATTTAAGTAATGCTTTGCCTAGTAGGGCCTTTCTGCTTACAGTGTTTTCAAGAATGTCAGAAAGCATAATGTCAGAATGCTCCTTCCAGATCATTGGACTGACTGCCTCAGTTGGTGTGGGAGATGCTAAAACCATAGAGGACGCCACTAGTTATATCTGCAAACTGTGTGCTTCTCTTGATGTAACTGTGATAGCAACAGTGAGAGACAACTTGGAGGAACTGGAACAAGTTGTTTATAAGCCCCAGAAAAGTAAGTGGACTCAGCAACAAGCCTTCTGTGATTTTGTAGTGTTCCAATACCCACTTCAGAGACATTTGGATGAACACTGAGCTTTGACCCTTTGTTTAGTGAAAAGTATGTAACCCCAAACTTCAGAAATAGTCACACTTCCACTCTTTCTCCCTAAGTGACCTCTTCCCCCCAAAAAGAGAGATCTTCAGAAGTACCCTAAAAGGAGTAAACATTCTTATTACCCTTACACAGGGACTAGCAATAATGTAAAAGAGGTGATGAGAAAAGTCTTAGCCTAGCCCCTCCCTGTCTTCCATGCTGGAAGCAGAGACTATGCGATCATCAAAGCTTGGATGTGTATTTGATAGTTGTAGTTGAAATGATCTGAATTAATCATATCTCCTCTCAAAAGGCCATATTGGGTTTTTGACATAAGATCGACTACTAAATGGTTATGGACTCATTGTACTAGCCACATGAGGGCGGGGGTGGTGGTGGAGAATGAGAGGGACAGACATCATCGTTGCTCTGTGCATCGTATGACTGAGTCTAAGGCTGAAAAGATTGGAAGTCTCAAGGGGCATGGTTATGGTCTTTTTGGTTAGTTTTATTTACTTATTTAAGAGCAACAGAGAGAGAAAGAGCCAAGGAGAGAGAGAGAGAGAGAGAGAATGGGTGCACCAGCCACTGCAAATGAACTCCAGACACGTGCACCCCCTTGTGCATCTGGCTAATGTGGGTCCTGGGGAATCGAGCCTTGAACCAGGGTCCTTAGGCTACACAGGCAAGCGTTTAACCGCTAAGCCATTTCTCCAGCCCAGTTATGATCCTTTTTGAAAGCTACCTATGAGGAGTGTGGAGAAGGTACCCAAGCCTTTTTGTGTCACATGTGAATTTATAAATTGGTTGCTCCAGGTGGGTAAACTTCACCTCCACTTGCATCCTGTATCCCCAGCTTTGCTGCTCTTCTCAAACATGCTGTGATCTCTCTGTCAACGTGAATTCATGCTGTGCATTGTCCACAACTGTTCTTGCTTCATCCTTACTTCTTCCCACACTTATCCTATATCATTGCCTCCACCCAAGGAATTAGATACTCCTTTCTCCATGCTCCATGACATCTTGCGTGTCCCTATGCTACAGAGCTCTGACTTGAGAACCTATCTTTCTTTTCTCCTAAGACTGTGGCATTCTATGGAGTGTGAGGTGTGTTCTTATCAACATGGCATGTGATGAGCAGTAAGTTTCTGCCAAAAGAACATAATAATGAACAGTGGGATCAGTGTGAACACTCTTGGCAGTGAGGCATATATGGCAGGAGTATAGGAAGGCACAGAAACAAGGTCAGAGTGTAGCATTTGCAGAAATGAGGGCTATCACACATGTCAAGGCAGAGGCAATGGGAAAGCCAGAATGAGAAGCTGGATTAAACCTTGATCATGAAAATACATGTGAGAATCAGCAGGAAGCAGCATGGAGCTGTTGCAAGGCTTTTGGGTTTTGTTGTATTACCTGAACCACTGCTAGTGAACTTGGGGTCTCCAATTTTCCAGAGTACATAACAAAAACAGAGAAAAGTATGGAGGTGTCTGCATTGAATATGGTCTGTGCATTCCCAACAGTGCTGTCTTACCTTTGATGGTTCTAGTTTCTAGGAAAGTGGAATCACGGGCTACCAACCCATTTAAACTAATCATATCGCAGCTGATGAAGGAGACAGAGAACCTAGCAAAGAACGTCTCTGTGGAACTTGGTAAGTTCTGTTCATAACTCTCTGAGAGTTCAACCTCAAATTCTGTTCCCTATACTTGGGACAATTATTATTTACTAGGCTTTGTTTACTTCAGGAGTAAGAGCATATCCAGATGTGAACTTCATAGGGGTTTGTTGGTCTTTTTTGAGGCAGAGACTTGTTATATAGCTCTGCCTGGCATGGGACTCATTATGTAGTATAGCCTGGGATCAAATTTGCAGCAGCCCTCAGGTTCTCAAGTGCCGGGATTCCAGGCATGTGCCACCATACCTAGCTCAGGTGTGGACCGTCTCAATTATAGGTTATTCAGGAACTTTATAGGAACTCTCCTATTTTCTCTTCTTTCAATTTTATTTGTTTATTTTTGACTTATTTCTTTTTTAAAATTTTCTATTTTTAAAATATATTTTACTTATTTTTTTAAATCATTTGTTCATTTATTCATTAATCTGTTGTCAAATTCAGTATTCTATACACTATGCTTATTCCATTGTATATTATTAGATTACATATTTTACTTATTTATTTATTTGGGTGAAAAAGAGGTATAGAGTGGAAGAGAGAGAGAGAGAATGGGCACCCCAGGGTCTCCAGCCACTGCAAACGAACTCCAGATGCATGTGCCACCTTGTGCATCTGGCTTACATAGGTCCTGGAGAATCGAACGGGGGTCCTTAGGCTTCACAGGCAAACGCTTTAACTGCTAAGCCATCTCTCCAGCCCCAATTTTTGACTTATTTTCTTATATGTGTATGTAGTATGCATGCTTATGTACATGTGTGTGGGCACACATGTGTACATGTATGTGTGGAGGCCACAGGTCAATGCTGGGTGTCTTCCTTGGTCAGTGTCCATCTTAGTTTTTAAATTTAAAATTTTTGTTTTGTTTTGTCTTGTTTTTTTGAGGTAGGGTCTCACTTTAGTTCAGGTTGACCTGGAATTCACTATTTAGTCTCAGGGTGGCCTCAAACTCATGGTGATCCTCCTACCTCTGCCTCCCTAGTGCTGGGATTAAAGGTGTGCACCACCACTTCCGGCCAAATTTTTAAATTATTTATTTGTTTATTTTTATTTGTTTTTAAATTTTTATTGACAACTTCCATAATTATAGACAATAAGCCATGATAATCCCCCCCAACTTTCCCATTTACAACTCCACTTTCCATCATATCGTCTCCCCCTCTAAATTAGTCTCTCTTTTATTTTGATGTCATCATATTTCTACTATTATGAGGGCCTGGTAATAGGTAGTGCCAGGCACTGCAAGATCATGCAAATCCAGGTATCTAGACCATCTTGTGTCTGGAAGAGGGCATTGTGAGCAGTCCTACCCTTCCTTTTGCTCTTACATACTTTCTGCCACCTCTTCCACAATGGACCCTGAGCCTTGGAAGGTGTGATAGAGATATCTCAGTGGTTAACACTCCATTGTCACTTCTTCTCAGCACTGTGGTGACTTTAGTCATCCCAGTGGTCACTTCCATCTGAAAAGAGAAGCTTCTCTATCCAAAAATGAGAATAGAGTTAACATGTGGGTGGGAACACGAACAGAAGTGATTACTGGACAATCTAGTGAGCACAATATATGCATCTGGCCAGACACCAGCAGAGGTTACACTCCTAGGGCTCATGACTTCCCCCATCATAGGTTTTTAGTACCAGGCATGTATTTCCTCCTGTGGAGTGAGCCTCCAGTCCAATTAGAGAGTGATTGGTTTCTTCCATAACAGATATGCCACTATTGTACCCATTGGCTCATTTGTCCTGCCTGGCCAAATTTAAGGCTTGCAGTGTCCACTGTTATTTGTCTCTGCTGATGACTTCTCTCTCCCATAGAGCTGCATGCAGCATAGCTTTGTTCCAGCTTTCTGTCAGCTGCTCTACAGGGAGAAGGTTTTCAGCTCAGCTCCAGCTTGGTTTCTCAGTGACCTTGCAGCCCAAGCATGTGGAGTCTTCAACAATAGGGTCTTACCATCTATTCCTGTTGGAAAACCAAGAGTCTCAGCAATGGCCTGTAATGTTTTGGGGGCATCAGGGACCTCCCTGGCCAACAACTCACTGGAAGGTATCCCATCCCTGGCACTGAAAATTTTCTAGTAACAATCTATGTCTTGTGGGTGTGGCATTGGCTCAAATAGTAGGTTTCCATACGGCTTATTCATGACATCTTAGATTTTGATTAACCCTCCCTCACCCTTACTTTACTCAATCTCTTCTGCTGACCTCCCTTAGGCCATTCCACCCCCAGTAATCTATTCATCTACTTACACATATACAATACTATCCTCTTAAGTCCTCCCTTTCCTCCCTCCCGTATAGCCCCTTTCTTAATGGCCTCTGATACTGAGTTTTATTACAACATACACACAAGTCTAAACATTTGTAGGTAGGATCTATACATAAGAGAGAATATGTGGTGCTTGGCTTTCTGGGCCTGGGTTACCTCACTAAGTATAATAATTTACAGATCCATTCATTTCCTTGAAAATTTCATAGTTACATTTTTTATTACTGCTGAATAGAACTGAATAGAATATAAATGTATGTCACACCTTCATTATGCATTCATAAATTCAGGAACAGCTAGGCTGGTTCCATTTCCTAGCTGTAGATGTACAAGTATCTCTAAGGTAGTGAGATGAGGCCTTAGGAAATATGCCAAGAAGTGGTATATCTGGGTCATATGGTAAATCTATTTTTAGCTGTCTCAGGAACCTATACACTGATTTCCACAATTGCTGAGCCAGTGTACATTCCTAGCAACAGTGTAGAAGTGTTCTTTTTCCACATCCTCACCAGCATTTATAGTTGTTTGTTTTCTTGATGATAACCATTGTGACAGGATTGAGATGGAATCTCAAAGTAGTTTAAATTTGCATTTTCCTGATGGCTAAGGATGTAGAACAATTTTCTTAAATGTTTATAGGCCATCTGTATTTCTTCTTTTCAGAATTCTCTATTTAGTTCCATAGCCCATTTTTTAAATTGGGAGGTTTGAATTCTTATTTACGTTTTTGAGTTCTTTGTATATCCTAGATATTAATACTCTGTCAGATGTATAGCTGGAAAAGATTTTCTCCCATTCCATAGGTTGCCTCTTTTCTCTATTCACAGTGTCCTTTGCTGTACAAAAGCTTTGTAATTTCATGAGGTCCCAGTGGTTGATTTGTGGTTTTATTTCCTGAGCAACTGGGGTTATATTCAGAAAGTTGTTGCCTGTGACAAAATGTTATAGGGTTTCCTCTACTTTTTTCTCTAGCAGTTTCAGAGTTTCAGCTCTGATATTAAGGTTTTTTATGCATTTGGATTTGATTCTTGTGCATGAAGAGGGATAGGAATCAATTTTCATCCTTCTACATATAGATATCCAGTTTTCCCAGCATCATTTGTGAAAGAGGCTGTTTTTTCTCCAATGATTATTTCTGGGATTTTTGTTGAAAATCAGATGGCTGTAGCCTATATTATTAGGGACTTTGTCAAATATCAAGTAGCTATAGTTGCTTGCCCCAAAGTCCAGGTCCTCAAGTCTATTCCATTGGTCTATACTCCTGTTTTTATGCCAGTACCATGCTGTTTTTATTACTATGGCTTTGTAATATAACTTTAGATCAGGTATGGTGATGCCTCAAGAGGTATTTCTTTTGCTGAGGATATGTTTGGATATGTGAGGCCTTCTGCCTTTCCATATGAAATTTGAGATCATTTTTTCTATGTCTGTGAAGAACACTGTTGGGATTCTAATTGGAATTGCATTAAATATGTATATTGCCTTTGGTAGGATTTCCATCTTCACAATGTTAATTCTGCCTATCCAGGAGCATGGGAGGTCTTTCCATTTTCTCAAGTCCGCCTCAATTTTTTTTTTGAGTGTTTTTCTGTTTTTATTGAATAGATGTTTCACTTCCTTGGTTAACATTATTCCAAGGTATTTTATTTTTTTTGTTGCAATTGAAAATGGGACTATGTCCCTTATTTCTTTTTCTGTATCTTTGTCCTTTGCATAAAGGAAGGCTACTGATTTTTGTGCATTGATTTTGTATCCTGCTACTTTGCTATAGGAGTTAATCACCTTCAGGAGTTTTGGGATGGAGTCTCTCAGGTCTCTTACATATACAATCATGTCATCAGGGAATAGAGCTAACTTCACTTCTTCCTTTCCAAATTGTATCCCTTTTATTTCCTTCTCCTGTCTTATTGCTTGAGCTAGGACTTCCAGTACTATATTGAAAAGCAGAAGTGAGAGTGGACAACCCTGTCTTGTTCCTCATCTTAATGGGAATTCCTCCAGTCTCTCTCCATTAAGTATTATTTGGGCCTTAGAAGCTTTGTATATTGCCTTTATTACGTTAAGATATGAACCAACCATGCCAATTTTTCTCCAATGTTTTGAGCATGAAGTGATGTTGAATCTTGTCAAAGGCCTTTTCTGCATCTATCGAAATGATCATGTGGTTTTTATGTTTAACCTTGTTTATATGGTGTATTACATTGACATATTTCCGTATGTTGAACTACTCCTGTGTTCCTAGGATGAATCCCACTTGGTCAAGGTGGATAATGCTTTTGATGTACTGTTGGATTCGGTTTGCGAGGATTTTTTTCAGGACCTTTGCATCTAAAGTTCATCAGGGAAATAGGCCAGTAGTTTCCTTTTCTTGTGGCATCTCTGCTTGGTTTTGGAATTAGGGTGATACTAGCTTCATAAAAGGAGTTGGGTAGCTTTCCCTGTTCTCCAATTGTATGGCACAGTTTGAGGCAGATTGGTTTAAGTTCTTCCATGAAGGTTTGATAGAATTCAGCTGAGAAGCCATCTGGTCCTGGACTCTTGTTTTGGGGGAGGTTTTTTTTTTATTATTACTTTTTCAATCTCCATGAGTATGATAGGTTAATTGAGGAGATTAATCTGCTCTGAGTTTAGCTTTGATAGATGGTATGTGTCCAGGAATTTATCCATCTCCTCCACATTATCCAGTTTTGTGGAGTAGAGGTTTTTGAAATAAGTCCTGATGATTCTCCCTATTTCACTTGTGTCTGTTGTGATCTCTCCTTTTTCATTTTGAATTTTGTTAATTTGATGCATCTCTTTTTTTTTTTTGCTTGATCAAATTGTCCAGGGGTTTGTCAATCTTGTTTATTTTTTCAAAGAACCAGCTCTTTGTTTTGTCAATTGTCTTAATTGTTTTCTTAGTTTGCAATTCATTAATTTCTGCTCTGATTTTAATTATTTCTTTCCTTCTGGAGCTCTTCGGGTTGGATTTTTCTTGCTTTTCCAGTGCCTTTGGGTGGATGGTTAGGTCATTGATTTGGGATCTCTCTGTCTTTTTTATGAAGGCATTGAGTGCTATGAATTTTCCATTGAGAACTGCCTTCATTTGTCTCATAAGTTTTGGTACAATGTATTCTCTTTGTCATTCAATTCTAGAAATTTTGCAATTTCATTTTTTATTTCATCCACTATTCATTTATTGCTTAAAACTGTGCTGTTCAGTTTCCAGGTGCCATTGGGATTCTTGGTGGGTCTTTTGTTGCTAATTTCTAGCAATATAGCACTGTGATCTGATGTCATGCAGGGAATTATGTCAATCTTCCTTAATATGTGGAGGCAGGCTTTGTGATCCAGTATATGGTCTATTTTAGAGACTGTTCCATGGGCTGCTGAGAAGGATGTGTAGTCTGTGGATTTGGGATGGAAAGTTCTGTAGATGTCTGTTAGGTCTAAGTGATCTATGGTTTTGTTGAGCTCTCTTACTTCCCTGTTGAGTTTATGTTTGGATGATCTATTACTGGTAGTGATGTATTGAAGTCCCCAACTATGATGGTGTTGGTGCTTATTTCTGTTTTATTGTCAAGTAGGTTTTGGTTTATGAACTGTGGTGCCCCTGTGTTTGGTGCATACAGATTTATGATTGTAATATCCTCTTGATGGATCATTCCCTTGATAAGTAGGAAGTGGCCTTCTTTGTCTTTTTTGATTATTTTTGGTTTGAAGTCTATTTTATCTGATATTAATATAGCTATTCCTGCTTGTTTCTTATTCCTGTTTGCTTGGAATATTGTTTGCCACCCTTTCACCCCAAGGAAGTGTCTGTCTTTAGTGGTGAGGTGGGTTTCTTGAAGACAACAGATTGAGGGGTCTAGTTTTTTGATCCATCTTGTTAGTTTGTGTCTCTTGATGGGTGGATTAAGGCCATTAATATTTAGGGTAATGACTGTGAGATTTGATTTGATCCTTGCCAAATATGATGGTATATATGGTTTGGTGTTTTCATGGACTTTGAAGTTTTTTGTGCGTACTCTGAGTTTGGTTATTGTGGTCTGCTTCTTATAGGCATTTGAGTTTGATTATTTGTTTTTTCTCTGTGGAGAATTTCCTGAAATACTCTCTGTAGGTTTAGTTTTGTGTTCATATAATTGTAAAGCTGAGTTTTGTCATGGAAAGTTTTTCTTTCACCATCTATTATGAGGGATACTTTTGCTGGGTAGAGTAGTTTGGGTTGGAAGCTATAGGTTCTTAGACTTTGCAGTGTTTCATTCCAGGCCCTTCTAGCTTTCAGGGTTTCCATTGAGAAGTCTGGAGTAATTCTGATCTGGTTACCTTTAAAAGTGGTGTGCTGTTTTTCCCTAGCTGCTTTTAGGATTTTCTCTTTGGTGTCAATGTTTAGAGTCTTAATGACAATATGTCTTGGAGAGTTTCTCCTTTGGTCCAGTCTGTTTGGAGTTCTGTTGGCTTCTGATATCTTGATGGGCCTTTCTTTTAAGAGACTGGGGAAGTTTTCTTCAATTATTTTGTTAGATAAGTTTTCCATGCCTTTGGTCTGAATTTCTTCTCCTTCTGGTATTCCAATGATCCTGATATTAGGACCTTTAAGCGTATCCCACAATTCTCTCATATTCTGTCCACAGAAACTTTTGAACTTGCTGAAATTTTTGAACTCTGGAACTGTTTCTTCCATCTTGTCTTCCAGATCAGAGTTTCTATCCTCCACATGGCTGACTCTATTCTTGAGAGCTTCTAGAGAGTTTTGGACTTGTTCAATTAGGTTTGTATTTTCTGCTATTTTTCTATGTATAATTTCCATCCCTCTGTCAAGCTCCCTTTTCACATCATTTTCTGATTTTCTTGATGCTTCTTGGAATTCATCCTTGCATTTCTTTATGTCTTCATTTAGCATCGCCAGTTGACTTTTGAGGTCTTCTTTTTTTTCACTCTCCTTCAAATCTCTTAACTGTCTTTGAACTCCTTCCATTTTCTTATCTATTAGGTAGGTCTAGTCTAGTGATGGCAGCATCCACACGATTATCGGTCCTTTGTTGCTTTTCTGCAAGTTCTGCCAGTAGCTTGGTCAGGGTTGCATTGCTCATAGCTTCATTTTGGTGTTCTGATCCTAATGACTCTTCTATGTTTTGATTAGAGATGTTCATTGTAGGACTGGGTGATCTAACTGGATTCTCTTGCATTTGATTTTTCATGCTATTTCTTTTGGGCTGTGGTCTACCCATCACAGTGTATGGGTACGTAGGTGGGTGAATCAGCCTGGGCACAAGCACAATGGGAATCTGAAGCAGCGTGAGGCAGTTGCCAAGCACCCTGGGCTTTGGCTCTCACTTGCCAAAGCCACCTGAGCTCCTGCCTGTCTGGGGTGCCAAAGTTGCCTGAGCACTCACATGGTAGTGCGCCAAAGCTGCGTGCGCTCGCTGCTAGGAGGTACACAGAGGTACCAAGCACTGAAGCAGCCCAAACTCTGGCGGGGAACACTGGGACCCGGAAGCAGTCTGCGCTCCCCTGCAACAGGACAATGGCAGAGGGCCTGCATGGCAGACAGGGAGGGGATGGAACCTGAGCTGCCACAAGTGACAGACACATTCTGAACTTGCATGGCAGTTGCAATGGGCCTGGGCTCACGGGTGAATGTGCGGAGGCCAGAGCAGTAAGTGAGCGAGTGGGTGGAGCAGTCTAAGCTTCCACAGGCAGGGATCGATGGGCATGGCGGCAGCCTGAGCTCCAATGGGCCAGCAGGTGTAGCCTGGCCAAGGTCACTTGTGGGCAGGGGTAGCAGGGCGATCGCCCCTGTGCAGTGAGGCAAGTGGAACTATGCTGGCCTGGGACCGTTTTCCTAGAGTAAATGTGTGAGTTTCCTGAAGGTGGGGGTGAGAATGGGGCCTGCTTGGGGGTAAGGGTGGGCTACCCACCTGCGAGGGAATCAGCGCTTCCCTGTTTTTTCCCCCTCAGTGCCCTCCCACTGGCAATCTTTTGGATATTACTCTCCCCTAAAAGACCCAGTGAACACTTAATGTCTTGCCTTTCTTTCCCAGGGATCTGTGGCACAGTTAGGCAGTCGCCATCTTGGCCAGAAGCCTACTGTGTATATTTATTTATTTTTAACATATGCCTTTATGTACTTGTAGAAAGCACTTTCCCCACTGAGCCATTTCCCTAGACCATAGCCCCCTTTTAAAATTCAGAGCAGAACCATCTGGATATACATACCTAAAAAAAATGCCATGTCTAAATAACCTTTCAAACTCACTTTGGGTTTATTTTTTTAAGGTCGGATCTTGCTATATATCCCAAACTAGCCTTGACATGGGAACCTCCTGCTTTCTCCAAAGCACCATCACTCCCAGCTCCATACTAACTGCACACCTTGACTTCTTTTCTTATGTCAATTAAAACAATTCTCCTACGAGCTCAGAATCAAACCTAGGAGTGATCTTTTTTTCTGTCTTATTTTGATACTGCCTCATGTAGTCACTGAATTTTTTCTTTATGTACTTCACATATTCTTTCATTCACTAAATATTGCGCCAGGTACAATGTTAGGTAGTGGAAATACCAAGATTAAAGTCACAGGCCTTATCCCCAGGAAACTCACAGTTAAATAGTGGGAACCTGGTGCAAACTGTTTCATTGTGGCAGGACAGTCACTAGGCCACCATGGGTAGGGGAGAGATTGAGAAAGAGTGAGACAGAAAGAGAGAAAGAGAGAGAGTGGTTCTTTTGGAAGACACTTAAAGCCTATTTCAAACATAGTACCGGTGTAGAAGTTTGGCCAGAGGAATCCGCTCAAGCCTCTGCATAGTAAGGTAGCATAGATTGATGAAACAAGGTAAGAGGTAAGAAGACCAGTTAGGAAGTGGGTGGTCAAGCCATCCAGGAGCAAGATGGCACAGTTTAACTCAAGTGGCAGAGGAATGGAGAGATGGTAATGGAGATGTGAATTTTACTTTATTTCTCTCATCTCAGCTATCCTGCCTCCATCTTTTCCTCAGTACAAATCTTGCCAATTGCTCATTTCCCAATAGAATAGACTATTTTCTTACCTTCCAAGTTCAGTAAATACTTGATGGCTCTTCTAGTTTATTGATGGCTGCCTCATTTGCACAGAAACTGGGAAAGAAATTTGACATTGTGAGCTGGGTATAGTGGCACCAGCTCTAAGGAGACTGAGGTAGCATTAATGTGAATTTGAAGCCAGTCAGCTACATAGTAAGACCCTGTTTCAAAACAGAAAACCATGCCACTGGCTCTTATTGGGAGGTCTCCTTTGATCCTCTTACTAAAAATGAATGGCTAAGGGAAAACACATAACACATACATGTAGTTCTTGCCTGTGAATGTTACTGTACTGTGCTCAAGCCAAGGAGCCTTAGGAACCTGACTAAACTCATACATCAAGCCACTGAAAGATAGGGCTGGCTGTGCCTGCCTCATCTTATATATACCCTCTATTCCCCAGCATCCTGCAGAGAACCTGGACCATGGCAGAAATCTTAGGCATAGTTTAGATGTGTGCATCAGCTTCCTCCATGGAAGTCTTCTTTGAGCTCCTATTCTGTGGTTGGCTCTGTGAACTCTGCTCTGGAGGTCAGATGGTCTATCCTCAGAGAAAGGCAGAGCAAGCTATTCCTCCACCACCCCCCCCCCGCTTTTTTGTTTGTTTGTTTTTTAAGGTAGGGTCTCAATGTAGTCCAGGCTGACCTGGAATTCACTGTGTAGTCTCAGGGTGGCCTCGAACTCATGGTGATCCTCCTACCTCTGCCTCCTGAGTGCTGGGGTTAAAGGCATGTGCCACCACGCCTGTCTTTCTCCCATTTTTGTTTATCCTTCTCTCATGAAACTTTTGAGACATTTTTTCCCTCACTGTATCATTACTTTTAAAAAAAAAAGGCTTCTATTTTTTTTTAAATCAAAATCCTTTGTTTTACTTCTGGGCTACTTTGGGTATCAGCTAATAAAGCCAGGAGAGTGCAAGCTCAGACATTCTAGATCTGAGATCTTATCTTCCCCATACATATTAGCTGTGTGACTTTGGGTAAATTACTTTAACTTTGCCAAACTTCCATTTCTGCATGTAAAAATGAAATATGTACCTCATAAAATTGTGAAAATTAAGTGAAACTATGAATGTAAAGCACTTTGAGTTTTGGAACATAGTGCTAGGTAAGTAATAATTTTATATGTCTATATAAAACACATGCACAAACACTGCTGAAAACTCAGATTATTTCAGGAGAAATATCCTTATTTATAGAGAGTACGAAGGAAATCTGAGGATGAGGCATGTTAGAATTATAAGTAATTGAAAACTGTTTTTAACCCTCCAGGAAAATTATTTCAAATTCAAAACAGACAATTTGGCACCCAGAAATATGAACAGTGGATTGTTGCAGTTCATCACGCATGCAAGGTGTTTCAGATGACGGACAAGGAGGAAGAGAGCAGAATTTGTAAAGCACTGTTTCTGTACACCTCACATTTGCGGGTATGTTACTTCTTCAGAAGGCACGTGAGCTGCACTGTGGCAGCTGAAAGAACATTGGCTGCTGATGCCAAGAGCTCAAGTTAGGAATCCCTTCAGAAAATTCACCTGAAACAAATGCAGTTATCCCATCAGCACCATTCTAGCTTATTTTCTGAAATTTAACACTGAGGTATAGGACTGAAACAAAGGCTCAGATTCTATGCCATACCTGTAGCATTCCCATATTTGACATGGTCAGAAAAAAATTAGATGGTCACGAGACAGTACTATTGTAGATATGTGATCACTGGCAGTCAACTCTGAAGTTTGATGAGTGGGTCCCATTGCCATGTCCTGAAGCATGAAGCGAGCACATGCTTTTGGTCAAGCCACATGTTTAGAGGCCCAAGGGTCCCTGGTTAAGAGGGAAGTAAAGAACAATATTAGCAACTATCACCTCAGCTTATTATATCATTGAAAATATAAGAATGTATTCAACAGCATGTATTTTTAGGATTTTTAATTAGCTTTATTGGCTTTGGGTGTAGTGGTGAGGTCCATCATTCTGAAAGATGCATTTACAAATTAGTGATTACTCTAGAATGTGGGATGAATGACTGAATTATGATGGAGGTTACCATAGACGGTGATTTGCTTTTGTTATTGTTCTTATGATAAACATTTTTTTTCCTTTTCTAATGTGGAATTCTAGAATCCAAAGTGATTCTATTTAAGTAATGTTTTTAGCTAATTTTGGGTTAGAAAAAACAACAACAATAACAGGGCTGAGAAGATTGCTCAGTGGGTAATGTTCTTGCTGTACAAGAATGAGGACCTAGTTCTGAACCCCACTATCTACTTAAAGTACTGGGTTTTGTGATATGGGCCTGTAATCCCATGCTGGGATGGCAGAGACAGGTATATCCCTAGGGCTTGTTGGTTAGCTTGTCTAGCTGAATCTGTGAGCTCTAGGTTCAATGACAGACTGTTTCAAAGAATAAAGTGGGCCCAGCATGGTGGCACATGCCTTTAGTCCCAGCATTCGAGAAGCAGAGGTAGGAGGATCACCATGAGTTTGAGGGCAGCCTGAGACTACATAGTAAATTCCAGGTCAGCCTGGGATACAGCAAGACCCTACCTCAGCACCCCTCCCCCCCAAAAAAAAGTAAGAAAGTAAAAGAAAAATAAAGAATAAGGTGAAGAGCAATAGAGGAAGATACCCAACATTGACCTCTGGCCTTCACACACTTCCCACATCCCAGCATTTGGTTTAGAGGTTTTATTATAAATCCATTAGGGACCGTTGATCTTAAGATTGATTCCTTCCTTCCTTCCTTCCTTCCTTCCTTCCTTCCTTCCTTCCATCCTTCCTTCCTTCTTTTCTTTCTTTCTTTCTTTCTTTTTTTTTTTTTTTTTGAGATAGAGTCTCACTCTAGCCCGGGCTGACCTGGAATTCACTTTATTCTCAGGGTGGCCTAGAACTCGTGGTGATCCTCCTACCTCTGCCTCCCAAGTGCTGGGATTAAAGGCATGCGCCACCACACCTGGCCCTTAAGGTTTCTTTTTAAAAATATTTTTATTTATTATTTGAAAGGACAGAGAGAATGCCAGGTTCTCTTGTATTTCAAACAAACTCCAAATGCATGCACCACTTCATGTATATGGCTTTACATGGATACTGCAGAATTGAATTCAGGCCAGGAGGCTTTGCAGGCAAACACCTTTAACCACTAAGCAATCTTCCTAGCCTGATGTTAAAAATTCAATTGGGCCAGGCTTGGTGGTGCACGCCTTTAATCCCAGCAACTGGGAGGCAGCAGTAGGAGGAGCACTGTGAATTTGAGGCCACCCTGAGACTACGTAGTGAATTCCAGGTCAGCCTGGACTAGAGTGAGACCCTGCCTCAAAAAAAAAAAAAAAAAAAAAATCAACTGGACTAGTTGAGAAACATTTTCTTAAAATAAATTCTTTGCTAAGTACAACTAATTGAGCTTTTGTATGGAGAATGTATGTGACAATGGAAACATAGTGAAACTCAATTTTCATTTTAAACAGAAATATAACGATGCTCTCATGATCAGTGAGGATGCACAAATGAAGGATGCTCTGAATTACCTAAAAGACTTTTTTAACAACCTCCGAGAAGCAACATTTGATGAGATTGAGCAAGATCTTACACGGAGGTTTGAAGGTGAGGGGTGTTTTCAGAGGTGGAATCCACTGGCATCTGATCCTGGTGTTTAGCCAAGCATAGTAACACATGCCTTTCATTCCAGTACTTGGGAGGCAGAGATAAGGGGATTGCTGTGAATACAAGGCCAGCCTGGGGCTACAGAGTAAGTTCCAGATTAGCCTGGGCTAGAGTTAGACCTTACCTTGAATAAAGCAAAACACAAACAAAAAAAGAATAGAGGCATAGTCTCTCTAGCTTCATTTAAAGAGACTGGCTGAGGGCTCAATAACAACAGTGAACACCAAAAACCCCACTGAGGAGAACCCTCAGGAACAGCGGGGCCAGGGAAGAGAGGATATAAGACTACAACTTTTGTAAAAAGCAAAATAAAATAATAAAATAAAATATTCTGTTGTTTATACCAGTTCTTATTTGGAAAAACAGAAAAACAATAGGATTAGTAAATGATAGTTTTCATACATTTAATAGATAGTGACATTCTTTTTGTTTAACTTTTAGTAATTTTACAAAGATTTTAAAAGCACCAAAACCTGCCTAATAATAATAAGATTATAATATACATATATATTTCTATATAGTGAGTAAAACAAAACGACCTTACTGCCTTCATATTATTACAAAAACTATGCAAAGATATTACATGGAAAGTAATTTTTTTCTTCCTCTCAAGTTACTTTTCCTAAAACAATCACTGTTAGTAATTTGTTTTTGCCTCTACAGTACTCATTGTACATATGTGTAACCAGTGTAGTTCTGATATGGATAGTACCATGGATAGTAGCATTTTCATCAGTTTCAGGGTTAGATGAAAATGAAATAAGACACATAACATTAGAGGTACACTCATTTTTCAATGATGTGTATATGCAAATTTTGCTGAAAAAAATAGTAGCTTTACAATGATGATTTCTTCTTCATTTATTTGTGCTATTCATACTTTAACAGCTAAATTTAATATATATTATGTCTTATCATTTTTTACTTTTTAACCTTTTTACATGTGTGTGGAATGTGTATGTATGTTCATATGTGTGTGGGTGTGTTTGCATGTGTGTGCACATGTGGAAGCCAGAGGTCAATCTTGCATGTCTTTCCTGAGTTGTTCTTTGAGACAGGGTCTGTCATGGAGCCTCGAGCTCATCAGTTTGGCTAGACTGTGTAGCCAGTGAGCCCCAGGAATCCTCCTGTCTCTGCCTCCCCACAGGTGCACATCATCATGTCAGGCATTTCGCGTGGGTGTTGGGAATCTGAACTCAGGTCCTTGTACTTGAGTGGCAAGCACTTTACCCACGGAGCCATCTCCCCAGTAACTTTCTCATCACTTTCACGAGTGTAGACTGCTAACCAAAGATCAAACAAATATTATCTTGATTGCTGTTGTATAAATACTTCCAAGTATTGCCACTTTCAACCACCCAGATGTCATTGAAATAGTGTCAAAAGACGAACAGTAGGACCGGAGAGTTGGATCAGTGGATAAAGTACTTGCTGAATAACTGAGGTCAGATCTGTAGACCTTACATAAAAGCTGGAAGCTGTGGTGGGATAGAAATATTATTCCGGTGTGCATATGTGAGAACTGAGGCAGAGACTGGAGAATTTCTCAGAAGCTTGCAAACCTGATGAATGAGAAACCCTTCCTCACAACATGAGGTGAAAGGCAAGGACTGACCTGAAAGTGGTCCTGTGACCTCTATACATGTGCCATGGCATGCCTGGCCCACACATGCACACTCATATATGCACACCCACATATGCACACTTGCACATACACCAAAGGAAGAAAGAAAGAAAGAAAGATAGAGAGAAAGAGAAAGAGAAAGAAAATGTTGAACAGTATCATGGCATTCTCTAACATTTCTGCCAAACATACGCAATAGATACATACATATATATTCAATAATTTAAGAGCATAAGTAGTAAAAATAGTTAAATAATGAGGATGTGCTATTTATTACATTTATTGTATTTTTCAAAAAATGTTTTGTTTTGTTTTTATTTGCAAGCACAGGGAGGTAGAGAGATGAGACACACACACAGAGAATGGGTACACCAGGACCTCCAGCCATTGCAAACTCCAGATGCATATGTGGATACTAGGGAATGGAACCTGGGTTGTTAGGTTTTGCAGGCAAGTGCCTTAATTGCTGAGCCATCTATCTAGCTCATATATTTATTTTTAACATGATTGATTGCAGATTTATATTATTAGATTTTTGGTAGTGCTTGTATTTAAAACCAGATCATATAATTCTCAAAAACTTAACAATTAATTATCACAATCTGGTATGATCTGGCTCTAGCATGCCACATTTTTATGCACACATACACAAACATATAAACACACAGTTTTTTCTTCTAAAGATTCAGGATACAATGTGAAAAAAAATTTTTTTAACTTAAACTATTGTAATGCGCTATCAGGGGACAAGGAACTTCTTTCCCTTAGCCTCTGATTCCAAACTTCAGACCCTTGTCCATTCCAATAAAGAATTGAGGAAACAGATGCTGAAAAGGTTAAATAATAAGGCTTATTTGAAAAAAAAATTGATATCCAGGGAAAGGCTGGAATGGTGGAGGGGATTTCTAGGGAAATTGAAAAAGGGCCAGAGCTTAAAGAAACACACATACCCACGAGGGAAGAGGAGCAAAAGGACATAAGTCTTTTGCCTTTGTATTATAAAAACATTTAACAGGTCAGTTAGTAAGGATCCCCTAGCTTAGAAGAGAGTAATAAAATAAAAGAGTCCCCTCCACTGGGCTGGGATAAGGGGATGGCTTCTCAAAGTAGAGACCTGGGGTTTCAGCGTTAGGAGAAATGAACAGCCAAGAAGTAGGCCTTGCCCACTGGGTCAGCCCCTCTTATAGCATAATTGGGGTGGACCTTACCCTCAGTCTCAGGTGGGCCTGAGAGAGAGCTGATTGCTTTGGACTCGGGGTCCTGGCCCCAAAAGAGAGTGTACCTGAGCAGAGGGTGCTGTTGCTAAGGGATAAGATTGTTCCAGATGCTGAATTCTGGTTCTGCTGAAGCAGGCGATGTGTTATCTCTTTTGAGTTTCTCTTTGGGCCCTCCCCTAGCATCTTACTTATAAAAAAGAACTACCTTGCTCCTATTTCTCCCTCATTCTGCTTGTGATCTTTCCATATTAGCATATTTATCTTTTTAATTTTTTTTTTTTTTTTTTGGTTTTATGAGGTAAATTCCAGGCTGACCTGGAATTCACTGTGTAGTCTCAGGGTGGCCTTGAACTCATGGTGATCCTCCTACCTCTGCCTTCTGAGTGCTGGGATTAAAGGCGTGCACCACCACACCTGGCTTCTCTTATTAATTTAAAAAATGTTTTATTTATTTATTTGAGGCGGGGAAGATAGAAAGACAGAGAGGATGGGCATGCTAGGGCCTCCAGCCACTGCAAACAAACTCCAGATGGATGTGCCACCTTGTGCATCTGACTTTTCGTGAGTCCTGGGGAATGGAACCTGGGCCCTTTGGCTTTGCAGGCAAGTGCCTTAACCACTAAGCCATCTCTCCAGCCCTCTCTTATTAATTTTAACAAACATGCTATATTTAAATCAAATGTATACCCCATGATCTACTAACCTACTCCCCAGTTGCTGAGCATTGAGATTTTTTTCCTCGATTGTTTTTATATTCTAATCCAGTTGCACCCTTGGAATTCGCTTTGTGGTCTGGCAGATGTTGCCACACTGACTTTCCGATTTAAATTCACAGTTATTGCTCAGAAGATTCTGATCAGTAATTGAGAGTTTAACTTTTTGAACTAAAGGTCAGAGTTTGCTGTAAGTTTTATTATTTTTTAGTTTTTAAAATTAAATGTTCTCCATTTGCAGAAAAGCTGGAAGAACTAGAAAATGTTTCCATGGATCCCAGCAATGAGAATCCTAAGCTCAGAGACCTCTACTTGATCTTGCAAGAAGAATATCACTTAAATCCAGAGACAAAAACCATTCTCTTTGTGAAAACTAGAGCACTTGTAGATGTAAGCCTTGTGTGTGTGCATGTGCGTGCATGCGTGTGAAACAAGTTGATCCCACTTCATCAAAAACATTATTCTTTCCTCCCTGCTCTAAAATTAAGTATCCATATATGTGTGGGTCTGTTTTGATTACTTTTTGTTTATTCTTTTTTGTTTAAGAGAGATTTTTTGTTTATTTTTATTTATTTATTTGAGAGCAACAGACAAAGAGAGAGAAAGAGGGAGAGGGAGAGAGAGAGAGAGAGAGAGAGAGAGAGAGAGAGAGAATGGGTGCACCAGGGCCTCCAGCCACTGCAAACGAACTCCAGATGCATGCGCCCCCTTGTGCATCTGGCTAACATGGGTCCTGGGGAATGGACCCTCGAACCAGGTCCTTAGGCTTCACAGGCAAGCACTTAACCACTAAGCCATCTCTCCAGCCCCTTTTTGTTTATTCTTACACTAATGCCTTACTGTCTTACCATCTATTTTAAGTCTTGATAGTGTAGAATAAACATTCATCCTTTTTAATACTTCAGTCAAGAATTTAAATTCTAGGGGCTAGGGAGATAGCTCAGTGGATAAAGTGCTTATCACTCAGGCTGGAGTACATAAGTTTGTGTCTCCTAACTCCACAGCCCAGTTAACACGGAAGCTGAGGCAGACTTCTGTAATCTCACTATGCCTATGACAAGATGGGCAGTTGAGACAGGAGAATTTCCCAGAAGGTCCCAGATTAGAATGAGAAATAAGGACCCTGCCTCAAACAAGGAGCAAGATGTGGGATAATACCTGAAAGCTGTTCTCCGACCTCCACATGTGCGTGTGTTGCCACACAAGTGTGCTCCACTTATACACATGGACATACATGCACATACCAAAATTTTAAAAATGTAAATTATAACCAGTGTATAGGTTTTGATTTACATTTCATTAATGACTAATATGGTTGAACATCTTCCATATGCTTACAAATGACTTCTGTATCATCTGTGCTGAGGTATTTATTCAGATTCTTTGACCATTTTAAAGTTGGGTTTTAGGCTGAGATACAGCTCCATGGTTGAGCTCTTACCTAGCATACATTAGGTCTCATTGAGTTTAATCCCCAGTTCTGGAAAAAGAAATTAGATTTTCATCCTATTTTTGAGGTTTGGTTTTTTTTTTTTTTTTTTTTCGAGGTAGGGTCTCACTCTAGCCCAGGCTGACCTGGAATTCCCTCTGTAGTCTCAGGGTGGCCTTGAACTCACAGAGATCCTCCTACCTCTGCCTCCCAAGTGCTGGGATTAAAGGCGTGTGCCACCACGCCTGGCTATTTTTGAGTTTTTTAAATATTCTTTTTACAATTTAACAAAAATTTCTCCGTGAGGCCTATGATTTGCAAATATTTTCTTATTCATTATAGTTTGATTTGTTTTTCAAACAAGCACCTTAACCATTGAGCAATCTCTCCATCCCACTTGATTATTTTATCTTTAATAGCATCTCTTGCAAAAAAGTTAAAGTCCAGTTTGTTCATTTTTTTTTTTTCCTGAATTTTGCCCATGAGATATCTTTGCTTGCCTAAGGTCACAAAATTGAAAGTTTTTCTTATCGTTTAGAAGTTGTGCAGTTTTTCATTTTATATTTATATCTACAATCTGTCTTGAATTTTTTGTTTGTTTGTTTGTTTTTCAAGGTAAGGTCTTACTCTAGGCTGACCTGGAACTCACTATGTGGTCCCAGCGCAGCCTTGAATTTATGGTGATTCTCCTATCTCTGTCTCCCAAGTGCTGGGATTAAGGGCATGTGCCACCATTCCTGGCTTATCTTGAATTTTAAAAAATATGTTTTATTTATTTGTCTGAGAGAGAGACAGGGAAAAAGAGGTGGACAGAAAGGGAGTGAGTATGAGCCCATTAGGGCCTCCTGCAACTGCAAACAAACTCCATATACATGCACCATTTTGTGCCTCTGGCTTTATGTGGGTACTGTGGAATCAAACCCAAGCTATCAGGCTTCCAGGATTTGCAAGCAAGTGCCTTTAATTGCTGAGCCATCTCTCCAGCTTCTATCTTGAATTTTTATATAAAGTGTGAGATATGTGTTGAAATGATTGCTTCTTTATATGAATAGCCTGTTGTTTTAGCATTATATGTTAACAAAACTATCCTTTATTGAATTACCATTGTAACTTGCTAAAATATAATAATGAGTTCAAGGCCAGCCTCAGCTTATTCATAGTGAGGTCAAAGTCAGCCTGAGTAGAATGAAACGCTGTCTTAAAATCACTAGGCTGGGCTGGAGAGATGGCTTAGTGATTAAGGCACTTGCCTGCAAAGTCAAAGGCCTCAGGTTCGATTCCCCAGGACCCACATAAGCT
Source organism: Dipus sagitta (assembly GCA_036346955.1). Taxonomy (NCBI): domain Eukaryota; kingdom Metazoa; phylum Chordata; class Mammalia; order Rodentia; family Dipodidae; genus Dipus; species Dipus sagitta. Next base: position 101,558,045 of record CM070770.1, on the reverse strand, counting down.
AGATGCACAAGGAGGTGCATGCATCTTGAGTTTGTTTGCAGTGGCTGGAGGCCCTGGCACACCCATTTTCTCCCTCTCTCTCCCCCTGCCTATTTCTGTATCTCTCTCTCTCTCTCTCTCTCTCTCTCAAATAAATAAATAAATAAAAATATTTTAAAAAATCACTAGGCTTTATTTGGATGTACCTATTTCTGTTTCTTATATCTGTACACCATGTTCTTCTGATCTGTGTATCTATCCTGTCACCCATCCCAGGGTTTTGAATACTGTAGCTTTATAGTAAGTCTGGAAATGGGCACAGTGAGTCTTACAACTTTTTTTTCAAGTTATTTTAGCTACATTCCTTTGCCTTCCCACATGCATTTTTAGAATCAGATTGTCCACATCTATAAAAACAGCTGCTAAGATCTTATTTGGGATGGCATTAAATCTTTGGATAATTCTGGGGAGAAATGATACCCTAATATTAGTCAAGTCCATGACCATAGCATATCTCTTCATTTACATAAGTTTATTACAATGTATTTTATTTATTTATTTGAGAGAGAGAAAGAGGGAAAGGGAAAGGGGGAGAGAGAGAGAGAGAGAAACACACAGAGAAAGAATGGGCTTGCCAAGGCCTCCAGCCACTGCAAACGAACTCCAGATGCATGTGCCCCCTTATGCATCTGGCTTATGTGGGTTCTGGAGAATCGAACCGGGATCCTTTGGCTTTGCAGGCAAACACGTTAAATGCTAAGCCATCCCTCCAGGCCTACATAAGGTGTTTTTTTTTTTTTTTAATCTATTGGTGAATAATGTTACTACCAAAACTTGTAATCACAAGATAACAAGTATTTATTGTATAAAATCTGTGGGTCAGGATCTAGAAACAAATTAACTGGATATTTCTGGCTCAGGGTCTCTCATGAGGCTCCAGGCAGGTGGTTGCCATGGCTGCAGCCAATTCAAGTCTTATCTAGAGATCAATTCCCATGCTCCTTAAACAAGCTATTGGCAGGTCTTGGAAGATGTGCTTCTGAGTTCACCCATGCGGGCATCCCCTCAGCTGCTTGATAACGTGATGGCTAGCTATCCTCTGAGTGAGCGATCTGAGAGAGAGGAGGGAAGGAATGCCTATTTTGAAGTCAGTCATTTTATACGTCATCTTGGAACTGATGTCTGTCATGTTGTTTTTATTAGAAGCAAGTTGCAAAGTTATTTCACACTCAGGGAGGGGAAAATATTTGAATATAGAGGTAGAGGTCAATAAAGGTTACTTATAATTTTTTTAAAATCAGTTTTTGTCATTTTTAGCACAGAGATCTTGCACATGTTTTGTTAGACTTTATACCAAGGTATTAGGTTTTGTGATACTATTGTCAAATGTTACTTTAAAATATTTTCAAATTGGGGCTGGAGAGATTGCTTAGTGGTTAAGGCACTTGCCTGCAAAGCATAAGGACCCAGATTCGATTCTTCAGGTACCATGTTAGCCAGATGCACATCGTGGTGCATATATCTGGAGTTCGTTTGCAGTGGCTAGAGGCCCTGGCATACCCATTCTCTCTCTTCTCTGTCTCTAATAAATTTAAAAAAATAAATAAAAAATAAATATTTTCAAATTGTGTTTGTCTTTTGCTAATAGCTAATATGTAGGTGTTTAATTGATCTGTGCATATTGACCTTGCATTTTGGAATCTTATTGAGTTTACTTACCTTACAATGTATCCAGTATTCTGAATGTTGCTTTTATTCACTTAAAATATCTTAGAAATTAAACCTTAATAAAGTACCAAGTTCCATACCAGTAGAGTTAATCCTTGCATGAAATTCAAGATGGCATTTCAATCAGAAATCCATCTGTACACTAGCAATATTTTGTTTATTTTTGTATATATTTCAGTATTGAGCGAATATAAGGTTTACAGTTTGCAAATGGTGTCCCACTGCTTATTGTTTGTCTATTTTAGGCTTTAAAGAAATGGATTGAAGAAAATTCTGCACTCAGCTTTCTAAAGCCTGGCATATTGACTGGACGTAGTAGAACAAACCAGGTCACAGGTATTTACATAGAGTGAATTAGATTTAGTGTACTATGTGTATAAGATATATCTTATATTTACATTTTATCTTAATGCTTCTATCAGGGTTCAACAAGAGAAATAAAGCTAAGTAGGCAATTTTAATATGGATGTAGTGTGTATGTATATTTATATGAACACAGAAACTTCTTGAAAATGAATTGGCTTCACAAATGGGCTAGCAATTCAAGTGTGAGACCTGTAGGGCAGTTGTTCAGGAAGGGAAGAGTAGGAACAGTTTGGAACCCCCAAAGTATGAATGGTTTGAAATCTCAAGCTCAGGGATAGCCTAAGCTCTCTCTCAAAAAGGTCACCTGAGTAGGTCAGGCCCACTAGGATGAATTCTCTTTTGATTAACTCAAAGTCAGCTGATTAGGGATTTTAAAAAATATTTTTATTTGTATTTATTTATTTGAGAGAGAGAGGGAAAGAGAAAGAGGCAGATGGAGTATAGGCACATCAGGGCCTCCAGCCACTGAAAACGAACTCCAGACGCATGTGCCACCTTGTGCATTTGCCTTATGTGGGTCCTGGAGAGTTGAACCTAGGTCCTTTGGCTTTGCCAGCAAATGCCTTAACCACTAACCCATCTCTCCAGCCCTGATTAGGGATTTTAATCATGTCTGCAAAAATCCCTTCACAGTAGCACTAGGTCACCATTTGGAACTGTAGTTCAACCTGGCCCCATTAGTGCCTCTGAAGCCAGTCCTTGTCCGAAACCTGGTTTAGGGGTTCAGGACATATTAAATATTAGCTATCATTTACATACAGACTTATACATAGTATGTTTCATTTGCTTGGCTTTGGTTTTTCTGAGAATATATGTGACTCCAAAAGGAACAGAAAGTACACATGTATCTTTAATACAGAATAATCTGGGTAAAGAAAACTCAGAAGTAAAGTTTGAAATATATGGGGATTGAGTTTTAAGCAACTTTTTAAAAATAAGACTGAATGTATTAGAATTCTCATGACTTTGGATTATAAATAATTCATAAACCCGGAGAGTCTTCTACTAACTCAGATCCAACTTCCAGCCAGGCAAAGGAAAGCAATTAGGCTTCCTGTGCTGGCCTGAGGCGGTGTTCTCTGTGAAGAGTGACGTGAAGATCAGAAGGCAGTTCAGCTAATACCCATCAAGTTTTAACTTAAATGTGCATAGTCTTTGAGCTTCCATTTTGAATGGTGCCATGATCATGTGAATTGGCTGTGCACCACATCTGAGCTTTACTCCATCTTCAGACCATTAACATTTAGTTTCAGCTGGGCGTGGTGGCACACACCTTTAACCCTGGCACTCGGGAGGCAGAGGTAGGAGGAGTGCTGTGAGTTCAAGGCCAGCCTGAGACTACATAGTGGATTCCAGGTCAGCCTGGGCTAGAGTGAGACACCTACATCAAAATAAATAAATAAATAAATAAATAACTTCCAACATCAGAGGATATTAGAAGGCAATGTATGGATGTCTTAGCCAAGTTCATTTTTGTTTTTTCTCTTCAACAAAAGGAAATCTGCTTAGGCTTGATCAAGCACAGTGGAGTCCAGTTGCACAGATGACCAGCTCTGCATAGAACCCATGACCAGGACTTACCCTTCGGTTTCATGACAGTTGTAATTGAGCCTGGAACATGGTCTGAATCCTGTGCATTTTTAAAAAAATATTTCGTTTATTTTTATTTATTTGAGAGTGACAGACAGAGAGGAGGAGGGGAGAGAGAGAGAGAATGGGCGCGCCAGGGCCTCCAGCCACTGCAAACGAACTCCAGATACATGCGCCCTCTTGTGCATCTGGCTAACGTGGGTTCTGGGGAATTGAGCCTCGAACCAGGGTCCATAGGCTTCACAGGCAAGTGCTTAACCACTAAGCCATTTCTCCAGCCCTCCTGTGCATTTTTCACTCTTCTCCCTTTACAGGAGAACTTCTTCACACCTTACAGATTAGACTACCTGCCTCCAAATGTCAGTTCAGATTCAAAAAGGAGCCCAAATATAGCTCAAGTGCTTATTTCAACCCTATAGCTGCAGCCAGGGAAACAGGCTCTGTATAAATCAGAGTCATATAACTTTGTAACAAACTTCCAAGGATGTTACATAAAAGTGATTGTTTACTTACACCGCAGCCTGTGTGGGTAGGGAGGTTAGTGTGTAGGAGGATCTTTGCTGCAGGCACTTCCCTTCAGTTAGGGACTCTGTCATCCCACAGGGCTTCCAAAGTGTCTACTATAACCTTATTGAGATCACTAATGGGAAATACTGAGAATATAGACAGATTTTAGAAATCAGGAAAAGACAAGCTTTATTTTGGTCTGCATACTATTAAGTGAGAATTTAGTTACAGGCCCCATTTAAGTCTAAGAGTATAAGTATAATTTAGCTGTGTGCCCAGCAAGAGAAACAGGGTTTAGTTGAGCAGACAGAAAAACATAATACAACCGTATGGATGCAGAGTTTTACCCCAGAGGGTCTGGTAGGAATGATTCCTGGAGAGCAGGAGTTGGGATAAATACCCCAATAGTACACACTATTTGGGTCCTAGAATTAAGCTCAATGAACCTCAAGGTCCTTATCTATAAAGAGGAATCATAACACCCTCTTGGTGTAAAGAGTTAGTGAGTTCTAACCAGTGAGTTGTGAAAATGCTTTCTCAGCTGTGAACTCCTGGGTGCATATGAAGAGATGCTACTTGTAGCTGTTGACACTTGTGCTGAAAGGTCAATATTTCTTTCCTTTTGGAATAACAAGGATAAAGACACACAACTAGTAAGTACTGAGTTGGGATCTAAATTTAAGCAGTACCATGGCAGAGAACCAGCTGTTAAAGGCTACCATCAGTGCCGTCTCTGAAACAGGCCTAGGAATAGGTGATACTGCACAGTATTGCCGGAAGTTCATGAATGTAAAACACCTATCCAAGTGCTTGGCATGCATAAGCATCCTATGATGGGTAGCAAGTTTTTCAAGGGGAAAGTTTCTGTGGGGAGTCGTTTCAAATCCTCTTGTCTGTGCAGGGATGACTCTCCCGGCACAGAAGTGTGTCCTGGAAGCATTCAGAGCTAGTGGTGATAACAATATTCTGATTGCCACCTCGGTTGCTGATGAAGGCATCGATATTGTGGAGTGCAATCTGGTCATCCTGTATGAATATGTGGGCAATGTTATCAAAATGATCCAGACCCGAGGTGAGAGACACTGACACCCTTTTCACGTGGGACTCACTTCCTCTGGTTTGTGTGTTTGTCATTTTAGCTTTTCCCCTTTGCTAACCCATGGGCAAATACACGATCAGTAGTATAGTGGACTCATGGTACTGTTGTTCCCAAAGGTGACTTAGTCAGGATTGGGTGGCTATATCTTTGCCCACAGTCCCCTGTGGTGAGATTCTTGTTCACAGTGCTGCCGCTTACTTGCCCAGCATTGACTGACATACTTATGAAAGGATAATTCCCACTCAGTTGGGGGCTTTCCCAGTCAGTGTGTAGACCTGTCATAGATGTGGACTGGCAGCTCCCTATATCCCAGAAGAGATACTCCAGAGTCCTTCTGATCCACCTGGACTAGTCTTTCTTCCTTTTCCTTTCCTTTTCTTCAAGTTGCCACAAGAATCGCCATGACATTGCTTTTCCTCACTAACATCTCTGGGAATGTCACTTCCTTATATAGAAACACTAGTGGCTTCTCACTTCATCTGCTGTTCATCTTCTTCTCTTTGCTCATCCGCTGATTCAGCCCATTAGACTTGGTTTATTGCTTGTTGAAAGAACTGCTCATGTATTATATTCATCATTTCACATTTTCTCCATCATATTGGAGCTAATTCTCTCAGCTGGAATAATCTCTTTTGAATGTATGTTGTCCTTTCTGTCTATCTTCGTATTAGCACTGACAGTTTTCTTCTACCTGTGTTCTGGTGGTTGTGAACCTATCTCTTTATCACCTAAAAGGCTCTTGAGGGACAATCTATTTATTATTCACCTTAGAATGCTCACTGTGTCAGTACTGAGGGCCTGTGCTAGACGATAATAGCCTGCCCATCACTGCACCTTTGGAGACCCTAACAAAGCTAGCTTAAGGTGGGTTCTTAGATTATCTTTTACATATAACTGGACACTTTCCTTTAAGTCCACTCTTAACAGTACAGCAACGAAAGTTGAACTTTGGGAATACTTCTGTGTGTGTCCCCACTGTCATATCAGTTCTATATCAAGAACACGAAATGTTTTCTGATAGGCAGAGGCAGAGCAAAAGACAGCAAGTGCTTCCTTCTAACTAGTAATGATGACGTGATTGACAAAGAAAACACAAACATGTTCATGGAAAAAATGATGAACGAATCCATTTCAAGACTTCAAACATGGGATGAAACAAAATTTGAAAGAACGGTAGGTATTTCCTTCTGTATTATTCTTTTAGAATCTGAACAGAAATAATATGGTTGTCACCTATGTGACCTATGTCTGTCTATCTCCTATCTGTCTGTCTGTCTATCTATCTATCTATCTATCTATCTATCTATCTATCTATCTATCTATCATCTATCTGTCTATCATCTATCTATCACCACCTATTGTTTGCTTATTTGTCTTTTCTTTTGGTACTTTTATTTATTTGAGAGTGACAAACAGAGAGAGAAAGAGGCAGAGAGAGAGAGAGAGAATGGGTGCTTCAGGGCCTCCAGCCACTGTAAATTAACTCCAGATGCGTGCACCCCCTTGTGTATCTGGCTAATGTGGGTCCTGGGGAATCGAGCCTCGAACTGGGGTCCTTAGGCTTCACAGGCAAGTGATTAACCGCTAAGCCATCTCTCTAGCTCGCTTATTTGTCTTTTTAGGCAGGGTCTCATGTAGCCTAGTCTGGCCTTGAGCTTGCTAGGTAGGTGATGATGACCTTGAATTTTTAAAATCTTCCTCCTTCTATGTTCCATGTTCTGGAATTATGAATCATATTCTGGAGTTATTGGTATATACCAACCACACCTGGCTGACTTTCATTATATTGTTCAGAATGTTTGATCAGAACAGTACATTTCTGCTTAAACTTTTTTCCTGCAGTAAGCATTAAATTTATTGTTTAAAGTATGCCAATGATAGTAAAATGTATTTTATTCATACCAATAACTCATGTTGTGTTTTTAGACCCCCAAAGCAAGCTAAGCTAGATTTGCTGTTGATAGTTCATGTTGAGGACTATGTATACCCTGACACTGCAGCATATAGCTCTCGTTTATCTCTTTAGAATTCTCCACCATTCTGAGAGTCCTCAGAGAATAGTCTCAGGCCATGGGGCAGGTGCTGGGTGATAATGTATGCCATGCAGTGTCACACCTCTTCAGAACAGCCTCTTGGCAGTGACCTTCATTTGTTGTAATTTTCTTGGTAACGCAGAAACATGAAATCAGATGGGGAAGGCCAAGAAACACAGCCAAGCATGTGTAATATATTTATATACTTTCCTAAATCTTTTATAGAGATTTGCCTCAGAATCTTTGGAAGAATTAAATATTGGAGGACTGCAGGACAGTGTTTTTTGTTTTTCTAGAATCAGTGGTTCCAATTTCAATTTTTTTTTTCACTTACAGTGTGACCTCAGACAGCTACTTTGGTTTTTATTATTTTTATGCCTTCATTTATGGGACTAAAATGAGAAGTATGCATTGCTTAGCTCAGTACTTGGCATAAAATATGTGCTGAAACATGAGTGTCACAGTGTCGTTTGACTTAGTGAAGATTAACTTTCTAGTCCAGTGGACCAGATTCACAGCATCCATAACTTTAAAAGTTATGTTAAGAAGCAGTGATCTAAAACAAGTTAATCCTTATTTTAGGACAAAATTAGAACTTTATGTCAATGTTTATTCATCTTAAAAAAAAAAAACACTTTTGGGCTGGAGAGATGGCTTAGTGGTTAAGGCACTTGCCTGCAAAGCCTAATGACCCATGTTCGACTAACTAGATCCCATATAAGCCAGAGACACAAGGTGATGCATGTGCAAGGTTGCACATGTGCACAAGGTGGGCACGTGCATCTGCAGTTCGATTGCTGTGTCTTGAGGTCTTGGTGCACCAATTCTTTCTCTCTCTCTCACTCTTTCTCATGAAAAAACAAAAAACAAACATACATGGAAACCTTTGGTCCCTCTTAATTTTAATGATATAGTTCTTTTTTGACTGAACTATGTCCCCACTTTATAGAATAAAGGAGTATTGTCAATAAAGGTTTTAAAACCATATTGAATTTTAATAAACATGGAGTAATTTTTATCTCTTCCATTGAGTAACACTTAGTCTTAGGTGATAGAAGCAATCCAGTGAATGTTGAGAAAGACAGAAGCTGCACTGGAAGCAGACATGCTTTTGTAGCAGCACTCTAGGCCAAGTTAGGCAATTTAATGCAATTTAATTCTGGTTTGGTTTGGCCCGCACCCACATTCAGAGTGAAGAAGGGGTGGTAAAGAATGAAGGGGAGCATGGTGACATCTCACTGGCAGGTGTGGCAGCTGTAGCCTGAGCCACAGTATCGTCTCTATTCTGGCATCCATGACCAACCAGGCTGCTCTGTTTAAAGGGGCAAGCTTTGCCTCAAAAGGCCTAGTAGAACAAGACAAGAGGTAGACGGGGTAATGAATTCATGTGACATGAAAACAGAAGGCAGGACTATTAGGAGGGCGGGGGACAGGGACCTGCAAGAAAGTGGATGGGGTAAGGGAGGGAAATGAATAAGAACAAACTATAACAACGTATATGTATGAAAAGGCCTTAATGAAATCTAGCACTCTGTGTGCTAACTGAAAAAGAAAACAGTAAGAGCTTCCTCCCTACCCCCCTTTAGTGACATGTAATGAGGGCTTAGGGGTTGCCTTTGAGCACTCTGGCCCCTGTAAACTGACTTTGATGAGAAGAAGGGAAGGAAGACATTGGAGCCCTCAGGGGCAGTCTGCTTGGAGGCTAGTGCTCTTCCCCAGCTCTCCAGCCGTGCTGTCCACGGACTGTGTTACATGGCCCACTCTCACTAGAGCACCTGCTCCCCCATCCTGGGGATGCAGTATGCCCAGGTTTCTCTGCATCAGCTGAACATGTAGGCAGTCCAGGGCTATCCAGTAACTCATTTTCTTGATGGAAGCGCCAGGATTTGGTACTAGTTTATTCTGGAGGAATAAAGAATATTTCAGATGGTTCTGGTTTTAAGTGCCATAATATAAAGTGTAATCTGAAACCAAAATAAAGTAGTCTATTTTCCCTTCTTCATGGAGTCAAGATAGGACATGAAGGTTGCCTTTAATGAAGAATTTCCAGTGGGATGTCTGCCTATGATTGTACGTGGCAGGGTTCTACCTTACTTTCTCACCTCTGTGCATAGCATGATGGTTGTTTTCCACAGCAGGTGTGTGGGAGGGAGAGGGGTCATGTGATACAGACATGACCACTTTAGTCTTCTCTTGCTCAGTCGCTGACTTTTACTGGTCATTGCTTTAGCCTGTAAGGATTTGTATCTATCACTAGTAGTACATTTGAGAAACTTGATATTGCTACTATTTAATTGAATTTTACTAGATAATAAAAATTTGATATAAGTGAATAAAAAAATGCATACATAAAGGGAAACCTTATATTTTTACTCTTTCCTGTCACATTCCTCTGACCCCCTGTCTGTCTGAAGTAGTGATTAGACCCATATCTGAAAAAAGAAGGTAAAATAAAAACTGCTCAAGAAGAGGTATACGAAGAGTTTGGATCCCCAGGACACACACGCATCTGAAACCCCAGTCCTGTAGAGAGTGGAGGCAACAGAATCACTGGGGCCAGCTGGTCATAGTCTGAGGGAAAAGCCACAACTCCAAGTTCAGAGAAAGATGTTGTGCCAAGAAACAGTGGAAGAGTGATAGAGAAGGACACCTAATGTTGTTCTTTGGTCTCCACACTGCACATGAAGTGTGTGCATCTGCATACCCCACATACCATATCATACATCACATACACGCACCAGCACACACATTGACTTTGGGTTCCAGATTAGCTTTAGATTAAAAAAAAAAAATGGCCAGTTGGGCAGAATGAACCTATGGAAATATCAGTTATAGGGAACACGGCTGGCATCTCACTCTGTCAGGCTGAGTGGGTAAGGAACTTCTTGTAGAATAAACATTTGCAGAATGGAAAGAAAATGAAACTGACCATGTTCTGAGAGGCATAACTGAACCTAAGTCCTGTCTCTTTGGAGAGGAAAATCATAAGACCATAGAAATAGAGAACATACAATAGTGCAAGTAATTTTGTTATTGAGACAAAATTCATGTGACATGGAAATAACCGTTTTTATTTTTTATTTGAGAGAAAGAGGAAGAGGGGGAGAGAGAGAGAGAGAATTGGGATGTGAGGGCTACCTGCCACTACAAACTCCAGCTTGTGTTGTTTGAGACCTGTTTGGCTGTATTTCTTTCACTTTAAAAATTTTATTTATTATGTATTTGCAAGCAGAGGAAGACAGAGAAAGAGAGAAAGAATATAGGCACTCCAGACCTCCAGCTACTGCAAACGAACTCCAGATGCATCTGGTTTTACATGGGTACTGGGGAATCAAACCAGGGTTGTTATGCTGTGCAGGCAAGCACCTTAACCACTAAGCCCATACTTCGCTTTTTCAGTTCTGCTCCTTTTCCGTTCTGGATTCCAATATCATGAATGCACATTGAATACATGTTTTCTCAGTAGCCCTGAAGGTTCCTGAGGCTGTACGCATTTTATTTTCAGTCTGTTTTCTTCTTGCTGTTCAGTTTTGTTAGTTTCCTTTGTTCCAGTTTCCAGGTCCCAGTTACTTCTTTGGACCCCTCCAGTCTGCTATTGACCCCCTCTATTGAACTTTTTACTTGATTACTATGAACCTTTAGATTTTTTTTTAAACAATATACTTTTTCAAAAAATTACTTATTAGAGACAGAGTGAGAGAGAGAGAATGGGTGCGCCAAGGCCTCTAGCCACTGCAAACGAACTCCAGATGCATGCGCCACCTTGTATATCTGGCTTATGTGGGACCTGGAGAAGCGAGCCTGGATCCTTAGGCTTTGCAGGCAAGCACCTTAACTACTAAGCCATCTCTCCAGCCCAGCCTTTAGATATTTTAACATTCATAAATGTCTGATTGTCGAGACTATTTTTTTTTATCATGGCCACTTTAAAATCCTTGTCACGTAATTCAAACATCTTATCACTTCAGTGTTGGCATGAACTAATAGTCACTTTTTAATTCTGAGGTCTTCCCATTTCATGGTATGAAGAGTGATGTTTGACTGAAGTGTAGACATTGTCATACTATGTTATGAGACTTTGAATCCTATTTGATCCATGTTGGCTGGCTCCTGACACTGCTCTGGCCATGTGGAGATGGATAGTCTGGTACCTATTCAGCTTCTTGGCCTTACAAGGGATGAGATCTGTTTATTACTGCTATGTAGAGTGGAAATTCTGTCTCCTTACATGGTCTTACTGACTGGGTAAGGGGGGCTACATTACCAAGTCCACAGGGCCGAAAATCCTGGCTCCTTCCTTGGCCTTTTCTGACAGTACTCTGGTATTGGGGTGTCTCATTCCAAGGCAGAAATCCAGGTTCTCTTGACCTGTGCTGGTATGGGGGGGGGGTGGGCTACAGGATCATCCTTTTCCCCTCCCCCACTGTGGAGTAGACCAGTTATGGTCTAAATTTCTGGTCCTTTATCAGGGACAACAGGCTTTTGTTGAGAATTTTTTATCTCCATTCTTAGGCATTTCATGTTGTCTGCATCTTCATATCCACATCTGGGACATACCAAGTGAGAAGAACACCCAGGGGAATTCACCACCATGCTATTCCTTGGGCCCTGGGTTTCTGGCTGGTCTGTCCTTTCCACTCTTCAAAATCTAATTGGAATCCATGGTTCTTACTCTACTTAGCTAAAGTCCAAATATTGAATTAGTATATTGCTGTGCTGTATACACATTCGATTCTACTGGACTTCAACAATCTTTTCTGTTGTGAAGGAGAAAGTTTCAGAAGGTGAGGTCTGCTTCTCCTTTGTTCAGGCTTAATGTCTGAACCAGTCCATTTTACAGCGAAGGATTTCCAGAGTCTAGGATAGGTCGCATTACTGTTTTATGGGCATCTCTGAGGAAGCAATTGAAAGACTAATTGAAGGCAGTAGTTAAACATTAATTACTTGTGAAGAGAACCAATAAATTATGAGTTTTTTAAATAAACAAATCAGGAACAGGTATGCTCACAGGAGTGGTCTGCATCTGATTATATACATATGTGCATGTGTATGGTATTTAAGAGACTTTCTTTGGCATGAAGGTTTACTGTATACAGATGGATGAAAAATTCATCAGAGATAATCAACACAAGCCGCTAACTGTCCCTGACAATAAAAACAAAAAGCTGCTCTGTGGAAAGTGCAAAGCCTTTGCGTGTTACACAGCTAACATCCGAGTGATAAAGGTAAGCTGTTTCTTACAAAGAGAACTTGGTCATTTTTTAGTACTAGTAGAAGCTCACTGTCTACTGGTAAAATATTTATAGCACTAATACTAATGCTTGTTCCTTTGGCCATGGTCCTGTATTTAAAGAAATACCACGTCTGCTTGCTTATATGTAGAAGCTAGAAATAGCATAGAACAGAGGTTCCTACAGGTGCATGGACTCCAGGATTATGAGCAGGGAAGTAAAAGAAGGTCTATTAACAGGAGCCCAAATAGAGCCAGGCAGGATGAACAAGGGGTAGGGGCCTACAGGATAGCAGGTGGTGAGTTTATTATGGGTCTTGTTTTTTGGTTTTGCGAGGTAGGGTCTCCCTCTAGCCCGGGCTGACCTGGAATTCACTATGTCGTCTCAGGCTGGCCTCTAATTCACAGAGATCCTCCTACCGCAGCCTCCAGAGTTCTGGGATTAAAGGTGTGAGCCACCACACCTGGCTATCATGGGTCTTACAGGAGTGAGATGGTGGAGTCTGAAGCTTTACAACACAAAGAAGCAATAAATGGTTGAAACTGATGGATATGCATTACCCTGATTTGATCATCACACATTGTACCCGCATATCGTTATCACATAAATATGCACAATTTTGTCAATTATAGATATAAAATAACTTTTTAAGACAGGGTATCACTGTGTTTTACCAGACTGGCTTCAAACTTGCGATGCCCCTGCCTCTCAGCCTTTGAGTACTGGCATGTACCACCAAACCCTCCAAAGAAAGTTTTAAAAATGTGCAGCTATAGAAATGATAGCTATGAGGTGCATAGTGGTGCATGCATCTGGAGTACATTGGCAGTGGCTGGAGACTCTGGTGCACCCATTCTCTCTGTCTCTATGCTTGCAAATAAATAAATTAAATAAATAAAAATATTTTAACAAATAATAGCTATAAAAACGATGGCTATTGTAGATGGTTCGTAGAAATGTACTGGTATTTATTTCTCAGTTTAAAAATTTTACTATTGAGGGCTGGAGGGATGGCTTAGCAGTTAAGACATTTGCCTGCAAAGCCAAAGGACCCAGGTTCAATTCCCCAGGACCCATGTTAGCCAGATGCACAAGGGGGCGCACATGTCTGGAGTTCATTTGCAGTGGCTAGAGGCCCTGCACGCCCATTCTCTCTCTTTCTTTCTCTATCAAATAAATAAACAAATAAAAAGAAAATATTTTTTAAAAATGTACGTATATTTCAGTTTGGGGAAACTAAGTAAAAAATATATGAGAATTTTCTGAGTCATCTTTGCAACTTTGTTCTAAGTCTAAAATTATTCCAAAGCAAAACTTACTTAAAACATAATTATGAAGCTTATATAGTACAATAAATAAAAACATGCTTACAAACTAATGGTGAAGTAGGAAAAATAATCTGGATACAAAAGTATAAATATGCCCTCCTTCTATTTGCATGAAACGACGGAGGAATATCATTATTCATGAGGGAGGACTGATTACCCTTTTAAAGAAAAACAAGGCTAAAGAAACTATACAAAATGTTACATTTTGTGGTGAGATTTCATGACTCTTCTTCTTCCTATTTTATGTTTTCCAACCCTTCTTTTTAGTATAGAGAATACTTTTCTAATGAAAACAATTTTATGCATATTTTAAAAATCGTAACACTTGGAAGGCTAACTTCCCACTTTTTTTCTCCTTAAAACCTTTAAATTGTTAGCCAGACTTCCAGAGACAAGCATTGGGTGTTACCTATTGCTGCCAATGGACAGCTGTGGCTGGGCTGCCTAGGGTATTAGGGGAGGCTTCCTCTCCCTATTCAGAAAGTTGCTATCTCATCAGCTCAACTATCTGGGCAAGTAGCAGATCAGGACCTTTCTCAGTCCGATTCTGTTGCTGTAAGAAGGCATTCTGGCTCCAGTTTTAGTGACTGCTTGCTGACAGTGGACCTTTTAGACTTTCCCCAGCTGACTGGATGTTATATCTGCATGTGTTGCTGTGTGGAAGACTCTACAGTTGACTGTGGGTGGGTCCTGTGGATATCCTTGTTTCTGACTCTTCTGATGCATAGACCCTTAGCTGTCCTTCTCCATTCTTTGAATTGTGCCTGTTAGGTCCACTGGTGAACTTGATCTTCCACAGATTTATAAAGAGCTGGGCTCCACCCTCTTCATGAGGTGCTCAGTTTCACCCCTCCCCCCACCAGTGTAAGAGATCAGCCTCCTTTCCCCAGTGTGAGAGATCAGGCAAATGGAGCCTCATCTCACTTGCTCTTCAGATTACTATGGAGTTTGTTTGTTTCTTTTTTAAAAAACATATTTATTTGAGAGAGAGAGAAAGGCCGAGAGAGAATGGGCATGCAAGGGCCTCCATCCGCTGCAAATGAACTCCAGATGCACGGGCTACCTTATGCATCTAGCATTACGTGGGTAATGGGGAATTTGGGTCCTTAGGCTTTGCAGGCAAGTGCCTTAACCACTGAGAAATCTCTCCATCTCCGTTTGTTGTTGTTTTAATCACAACTATGGACTGCCTCTAACAACCTCTTGTGTACTGTGCCCTCTTAGAATTCCCATTACACAGTGCTTGGAAATGATTTTAAGGAGTGCTTTGTGCGTAAACCACACCCTAAGCCAAAGACCTATGATGGTTTTGAGAAGAAAGAAAAAATATTTTGTGCCAGACCGAACTGTGGCCACGACTGGGGGATCCATGTGAGATATATGGCATTGGAGATTCCAGTCATAAAAATTGAAAGCTTTGTGGTTGAAGACATTGCAACTGGAGCCCAGCACCACTACTCAAGGTGGAAGGACTTTCATTTGGAGTGGATGCAGTTTAATGCCAAGGAATTGTCTCTATGACCTCAGGGCACCAGTCCTGGGCTGCCGGATCCTGTGTGCCTATGAGGACGTTGTACACACATAAGGCTTAGATTGTATTGACTATCAGCTAACTTACCTCCTGTTTAACAGTTCATACTATACACTGCCCTCAAAGCACATGTGAATGAGTTGAATCACTCATTGCTTCTACACCAACAGTACATATAATACTTGGAGATAATCTTAGAATCTTTTTCTATCCATTTCAGGACTCTAATAAAACACAACTGCTCCCTATACACTGTGAAGAATGAAGAGTGGACGGTTGTTCTCCATGGTTCACTTTCTTTCCTTAAACTGCTTTTCAAGGCTAGTGACTGTGATTGCGAAACCTAGTGGGTACCACCTGGTGCCCATTTGATCCCTTTGTTGGCCCTGATATACTTTCTCTTCTCTTGACTCTCCCTTGGCTTCTATCTCTTATTGTTCTTTCTTTTTTTTAAAAAAATTGGCTCTTCGTTGCTGATACTGTAAGTGTGGGTAATTGCAAGGGACACACATACCTATGCATTTAAGTAAGATACACACATCTTTACATCAGTGTGTGGCGTGATAATTTTAAAACACGATAGGAGACAGCTTTTAGTACATGCTACACTATTCCTGAGAAAATACTTGTTCCTTTTGTTTATTATATTTCTTACCCTATTTATTTGTTCTCTTAACCTGTGCCCACTTCCCCCTTTAAGTAGTCATCTCAAGCCATTTTCAATAATGTTTGATGTTTAACACTTAGGCAATTTCCAGTTAAGTCTCTGATGAGGAAGCTTAATTTAGCTGCGTACTTTACTTAAGTAAATAGAATGCACATTCCAGTGGCAATCTTCTATCACTTAGCAAGGTCTGTGGATGCTTCCGAGACCTTAGTTTGGGGTTTGAGATACAACAAGTGGGTGAGTGTGGTTACTGCCAACAGGGTATTTTGCATTCAGATCAGGGTAGGAGCAATAATGATGTCTAGGCGCCACAGTAATTTGAACATCTTAAAACTAGACCCAGAGAAGCTATTTGTAGTACACCAAGGCTATCAATGACTTAGACAAAACTCTAGAGATTCATGACCACATAACCCTTTTCAAATGACACCTGTTTCTACCTGAAGACCATCAGAGGCCACGAAGTACATAGTAGGCCACCTAGACTACCCAGATCGATCCTGGAGGTCAGTGGGATGACAGAGCATCCACTTGGCTTTCCACTTATTCTGATGAGCAGTATGGTTGGCAAGGAGCCAAGAACTTGCCTATCTCATAACTCCTCTTGGCATTATCCTTGGTCTACTGAAGGACACAGACTAAGAGTTACTAAATGGCTTTTAATCAAAACAATGTATGAAATGTACAATATATAGTAGTTTATCAGTAAAATTCCTAGTAAGATGCAATAAAAATGGACTACTTAAATCAATTTGCTGAGAGCTTTTTCATTTATCTTCTTATATGTGAATATGTGGTTGCCTTTCTTTGTTGCTATAGTTAGTTTAAAAACTCTAATGGAATATATAAAACATCTATTGGATATCTATTACCGAAGAGAAAAATACTTTTAAACCTTTAAATCATTTAATTTAGATGAGGCAAGTAATTCTTTTTTCAGCCAACAGAGAAAAGGCAGACTAAAGCTGAAACAGTACTGAGAACTTGACTTTTGCATGAAGTCTAGTCACTGCCAGGTACACCTTGAGAAAAGGAAGCACTTGGCTAATATGTACTGAATAAAGAAGCATGCTGTGACAGATGCCCAAATGCTGGTCACTGGACTTCCTGATGGAAGGCTGTATTCAAGAGCCAGCAGGAGAGTCTTCCCCATGAGCACATGACCAGCCCCACTACAGTACCCTAGCTAGTTGCCCAACCATGGTTAATTTTTAAGTTCTTCAGATGGTTCAGTCTGTTAGACAGCCATAGACCCCAGATCCATATGGTTGTGGCTGGTATTGACATTACAGTATTTTTTTAAATAGTCTTCTTCAATCAAAGGCTGACAATGCAATAAGGTTCACAGACTCCTGATTCCTATTAACTTAATTTCAAAAAAACAAACAGATGCCAGAATTTCTTCAAGTGTGCCCTGTGAAGTGCAGTGCTGAGAGCCATCTTCCCTGTGATTTGCAGCACCCATGGTCACTGCCTGTTTTAAGGACTAACATACGTTTAACCCAGCAGTTCCTAAATTCACTGACCCCCGAAGCCCTCTAGGTTCTGGGCATTGCAAACATCCTGTAGAGGCCCAATAACAGGAACTTAGCTGGGATACTGGGTTTGATTCAGGTGTCCCCCATAAACTTAGGTGTTCTGAATGCTAGGTTCCCATCTGACAGAGATTTGGGAATTAATGCCTGCTAGAGGCAGTGTATTGTTGGGGGCGGGCTTATGGGTGTTATAGACAGTTTCCCCTTGCCAGTGTTTGGCACACTCTCCTGTTGCTGTGGTCCACCTTATGTTGGCCAGGGGGTGGTGTCCACCCTCTGCTCATGCCATCGTTTTCCCCTGCCATCGTGGAGCTTCCCCTCAAGCCTGTGAGTCAAAATAAACCTTTTTCTCAGAAGCTGCTCTTGGTTGGATGATTTCTATCAGCAATGTGAACCTGACTGCAACCAAACTGGAGTTAGCTTCTGGAGCATGCTAGTAACTGTTTCAATATATCATAAAATAAAATTACTAATTTCACCCCACAAACTGTACTTAAGAGTTTAGACTCAATTCATGAGATACAAACTTTAAAACTGTCAATAAAAATACAAGCTGTAATTATTTTTGTTTATGATAAGTGAGCATGTTAAATTACGTTTGTGGCCATTGCATTTAACAATTTTTTTTGTTTTTGTTTTTTTGAGGTAGGGTCTCACTCTAGCCCAGGCTGACCTGGAATTCACTATGGAGTCTCAGGGTGGCCTCAAACTCATGGCAATCCTCCTACCTCTGCCTCCCGAGTGCTGGGATTAAAGGTGTGCACCACCATGCCCGGCTCATTTAACAATTTTATAAAGCAATCAGTGGAACCTTAGTTACTATTTTTACAAATAGTTCAACATTATTCCTACATAACAACATGGGCTACTCCACACTATCCCAATACAGCCGTGAAAAGGAGGCTGTGCCAAAAACAAGGTTCTTCACTTAGGGGACAGTGTATCCCTGGTACCTTTATCCTAGGGAATGTTAGGAGGCAAATTACTGAGATGACAAATCACTGTTACCCAACAGTTGCTGGCAGTCACAGCCTGGCCCATGGAGGAGCCCATAAGAAATAGCCAATACAGACAGACACTGTCTAAAGGTCAATAGAGGGTGTGGTAAGAGGGGAAATGATGGACAGGAAGCTTGAGTTTAAGTTACCAGGACCAATCAAGCTTGAAGTCTTGGCCACCAGTTTGTTTGTTTGTTTGTCTGCTTTTGCAAGGTAGGGTTTCACCCTAGCTCAGGTTAACCTGGATCATACTTTGTACACCCAGGCTGGCTTTGAACTCACAAAGATACTCCTACCTCTGCCTCCAGAGTGCTGAGATTAAAGATGTGTGCCGCAATGCCTGGCACTACTGTTCTTTTACTTACTTGGGCCAGTGAATTTTTCCTTCTTGCTTGGCTAGTTTGAATTGTGCTTCTAATACTGAGGCTAATATAGTCTTCCTTCACATAGTCTCCATGTAACAAAGACATTAGACATAAACACACATGAAAGCCATCCTGTAGCCAAACATGCATGCCCTTATTGAATTAAATAACTTTGTCAGTTAACTCTCCATGGATGACAATGAATGTCTGTTTCTCCAGGAGACAGAGGCAGTAATGGACATGAAAAATTCTAAAAACAAAGGAGATGGACATCCCCCTACGAGAGGAAGGAGGCACTGGAGACAGCAAGAGCAGTACATTTGTAACTAGACCGTATGAAGACCAGCATTTTCTTGAGTCGTCACGTTAAAAGGAGGTTGTTCAGTTTTATTGTGCTCCAGCATAGGACACTGGCCAAGAATACTGTAACCGAGGATATACTTGCAGGTAGAGGAGGGTAGTCCAGAAGTAAAAGGACCTCATTCCAGAAGTCATAGCTTCAAGAACTCATTCCCTCATAACCATGTTCTTAGACTGCTCAGGCTGCTACAACAAAATCCTATAGACTAAGTAGCTTAACAACAGATTTTTTTGGAGGCCAAGATCAAGATACTGACAGATTTAGCACCTGACGAGGACCCACTTTTTACTTCACTGACGGGTCGTGCTATGTCTTCTCACAGTGGAAGAGGTGAAGATTTGGGGCCTCTTTGCAAAGGGTACCAGTTGAATTCATGAGAGCTCTGGCCCCATCACCAAATCATCTTCCAAAGGCCCCACATCTTATTACTCTGGATACTAGGATTTTGGCACACGGATTTTGGAGGGATACACACATTCAGACAATAGGAACAATTGAATAGGGAGAACTCTACAGCCAGATGCTCAGTCACAGAGAGCTAAGGAATACTGAGCTGGTTCTTGGCTTTTCTTACTTGTTTTATATCAAGATTGACACTAACTTGCACTTCGCAGCCTTTTTCTGTATGTCATGAGATTGCTTGTAATTTTATTTATAAACACAAACTGGATTCCCAAGACCTCAGAGGCAGGATGCTAAGAAACCTGCTTTCATCCCTCATCTGGCAAGAGGTAGAAACAACATTAGATCATAGGGCTTCTGAGGACCAGGCCAAATCCTGAGGGCCAGGCTGGACCTGAACAGACAGTCCACCATGACCCCAGGCTTTAGGCCTGTCTTAGCACTAGACCAGCCTGTACAGGCTCCAGGTGTGCTCAGTACCAGACTGGCCTGTAAGCCTCTCTGCTTCAGCAGACCCAACTCAACAGACCTTATTGACACGTGTGGAAGCCTCCATGAAACCGAATTCTAGCGCTGCCCTGGGAACCTAGGCTAGAGCAATCCCCATGCGCCCAACTTCTAGGCCCACCCTGGTAGCTTCAGGTACTAGGGCAGTACCCACAATCACATGGTCTACCCTGAACCTGAGGACCCAGATTATATGCCTCCTGGTCCAAGGAACCTATGGACCCAGCATCTAAGCCCAGTCATGTTTGCTCTGTGCCAGATGAGCCCCTATGGATCAAGGACCAAGAGAATTCCTTGAAGTTACAGGTCCAAGACTCACTCAGGCACTGTTACTCACTGTGGGCACAGCACACAGGCAAACCCTAGTGAAGCCACACTACAGCCCAGCCCACTTTGTCTGCTAACCATGGTACCAAGTGCCAAGAGGTCCTGGGGCACTCACTCATTCTCTCTATTTCTTTCTTTCTCTCACACACAAGCACATACAAATAAATATTTTTTAAAATAAAGAACAATTAGAGAAATAAGATCCCATTAAAGGGATGAAATAAAGCATTAGTCACTGATATCAATGAAATGGAGATTTATAATCTCATGACAAATAGTTTAAAATGGTTGGCTTAAGAAAGCTTAAAACAGGGTAGAGACATGGCTCAGTGGTTAAGGCACTTGCCTACAAAGCCTAACAACGTAGGTTTAATTCCCCAGTGTCTACATAAAGCCAGATGCACAAAGTGGCACATTCGTTTGCAGTGGCTGGAGGCCCTGGTATACCCATCCTCTCTGTCTTTCTTCTCTCTTGGCTTGCAAATAAATTTTTAAAAAAGGATGAATGAAAGAAAGAAAGATTAAGATACCAAGAGAAAAATAATTAGATGAGACTGAAAAACAATGCCCAAATTGAGAACTCAAAAAAATCAAATTCTAGTGCAGGAAAATATAATCAGTGAAAAAAAGAATGCAACACTGTGTCAACAGCATGATAAACAAAAGAAATACCAGTGACTTAAAAAGCGGGCTGTTTGAAAGTTTATAAGGAGAAAAAGAAAAGGAATGAAGAGGCTTATGAGATTTTAATTTTTTTTTCGAGGTAGGGTCTCACTCTGGCTCAGGCTGACCTGGAATTCACTATGTAGTCTCAGGGTGGCCTTGGACTCACATGGGATTTTTTTTTTTCCTCCCCAAGCAGGATCTTGCTCTAGCCAAGGAATTCACTATGGAGTCTCAGGCTGGCCGCAAACTCACAGCAATCCTCCTACCTCTGCCTCCCAAGTGCCAGAATTAAAGGTGTGTACCACCACACTTGGCATGATTGTTTTTAATGTGAACCCCACACAGACAAAGTACAAGCAACAAAAATAAAAATGGGTAAAATGGTTGCATCAAAATTAAAATCTGTAGCCAAGGAACAGGAGTGGACCTATAGAACTGGAGAAAATATTGTCCCTCAAAAATCAAAACGTGAAAGGATATGAAATTTCTTTGGGGAGGAATCAGTTTAAGAGCTCTTTTGTACAACATAATGATTACAATTAATAGCAATATATTATGTTCTTTTGAAAGTATATTTTTAACAGTCACTAAAAGTAATCTCATGACAAAAACTGACAAAAACAATTATGTGAGGCAATACATGTTAATTAGCTGAATTTAGACACTTGACAGTGTTTACATATTTCAAAATCAAGTTGTTCACAGTAATACAATTTTTACTTCTCAATAAAAAAGTTGAAGATAGAAAGCAAAGCTTGCCTCACATTACATTTTAACCCATAACAAAAGCACTATCTGGGCTGAGCCAAGGTAGACTACGTATGGTCCTATGGGACATCCTTAGTTTTCTAGTTCTTACATAGCTCCGAAGGAATCAGGCCCCACAGCACGAGCGTTCAAGAAAAGGGGCAGCAGGCTAGCTCCCACAGCGAATAAACTCAGAGGGAATTCATGATTTACAAGTGGATAAGACCTGGAAAAGTCTTTTCTGGACTTACAACGTGTCACTTTGTTTCCTTGTGGTGGTGCTGGGAAACACGCCCAGGGGTGTAAGCATGCTGGGCAAGTGCTCTACCCCCGAGCTACATCCCAGCCCTCACGATCTGTTGCTTATCCTAATATGTACGGTGGAACTAATAATACTTTGCCCATTTCAATGTACTGCTAACCTTTGTATTAAAAACTGAATGACAAATTAAAAGTAATCATTACAAGGATTTAAACTGTAAGATGTCCAGTTAGGGACCGAGAATGTCTGCTTTCCCAAAGTTCCTATGTTGAAACCCTAACCCTAAAAGTAGCCTGGTGATTAGGTACTCTAAAATGAGGTTATAAGGATAGGGCCCTATATTCTATATAATTAGTGTTCTTATATGAAAAGAGACCAGGAAGCCAATTCTTTCTCTTCTGAAGCATATACCAAGGAAAGGCCATCTACAAACCAAAAAGAGTGTGCTCAGCAGAGACTGAAGTGGCTAGAACTTGGCCTCGGACTTACAGGCCCCAGAACTATGAGGATACAAAATACACCATTCATACATTCTGTGGCATTTTGTTAGAACAGCCTGAACAGATGAAGGCATGCCCTGAAACTTCAGTCATGAAAATGAAGAGACTTGTGGCCACTAAAAAGCTATGACTGGCTCACCATACTAACATCTTTGCTACTGCTCCCAAGCCACTTTACCTCCTTCCCTGCCGCTCCCAAACAGGCAGTAATACAGTGTTTCCTCAACATTCCCTCTATAGCAATCCAGTTCAAGGTTAGTTGGAAAAACCAGAGAACAAGAAGATCTTTCAGGCTTCAGGATGGTATACCTCCTGGTACCACAAAACCATGGCCACATTCCCAGCAAAACTCAATTCCAAAGCCAACACATTTTCCATGAACATATATTTAATAGTATTCAAATTAGAAATCCTGTGGGCTGAGGATAGTAAAAGAAAATCTCTCTTTCTCATGTTGATCTATCAGAAAGTTCATAATTACAAAACTCCAATGTCTGACTTATCCACAGGTGTTTTGCTCGCTCACTACTATGATGTAAAGTGTGAAAAAGTTCTTGCCTATGCACATCAGTTAACACTCGGGTAATATGCAGAGGCCGGGGCCCCTGAGGGGAGGGGTCTCACTGAACAGAGGAAACAGTGAGGAAGTCAGAAGGATGGGAGACACTTCTGAGAATACCTGCTAGTGTTCAACTAAAGATTAGTGATTAGGAGTGAATTAAAAATCAATGTCCTATGATCAGTAACTTTAAAGACGAACTAGTTCTGGTACTAATGATTTTTCCATGATTCTATCAAAATTATAGAAAAGGACAAGAAGATTAACAAAAATAGAGAATGTAGAAACTTCTGGCTTTGTGCTCCAGCAATGGCACTCAAACTGTAGTGCCCACTTGCTGTCTTCAAGGCGACACCCAAATGGAGGTAGGGGAGGCTGCTCCCCAGTCCATGGCTGGCTGGGACTTGGGTGCCTCACGGATGCAGAAGCAAGAGCAGGTCGCCCGAGGAACCAGGGCCTACTGGGCCATCTTGCGGATCATATAGTTGAGGATGCCTCCATTGTGGAAGTAAGTGAGCTCCACGTCAGTGTCGAACCTCATCACAGCCTGGAAGGTCTTCCCAGTATCCAGCTGCCATGGCAAAGAAGCAGAGAAGGGGTGAGACCCACCTCCCGTCTCAGGGAGACTCCATCCTGCCTCTAGCCTGCCACGCCAAGTGTAGTGCGCACGTCAACATGCCTGCACTATATACAGCAGGTGGTCTCTGGCTCTAGCCCAGCCCTACCTAATGAGAGAACCTGCTTTTCAACAAGACCCCTGACAGACTTATTTACCCATTCAGAAAAAAACACTGCTGAATATAAATGATGCAGTTTGGAGGCACTTGAGCATGAAAAACGGCCTCATAAGGCAATAGTCATTCACTAGTGAAACTGGGGAGGCTTTTGTAAGCTTTCGGGACACATGCCTCTGGGTGGTAGAGGCTGCCTCTTAGACAGAGGGCCTGGCTGCTCGCCCTGCAACATGGAGCTCAGCCCTGACTCTGCTGGACACCAAGTCACCCGAGCTTCTTCTGTGGATGTCTTTTATCACCCTTGACTAAGTAAAGCCTGGGGCCTGGGGTGAGGCTCAGAGAGGGGGTGAATGTGTATGGTGATCACATTTTCATAATAAAAAAGATGTTTAGATAATGTAAAATGTCATCCTCCAACTTTCATCACTATTCTCTGGGTTGAGTGGGACTGAAAGAATAGAGAGACTGGGGCTGGCTAGGCATGGGAGCTAAGATTGGACCTGATGAACACAATGAGTGAAGAGAAATACCCAGTAAGTCAACAGGTATCAACTGTGTCAAGTTGTGCAGACAAGTGGGAAAGGTGTCAGTAGGACTCCAAGTCTAATGCAGTTCTACTGTGTGATTTTCCCTCTGAAACTCTCTTCCCACTAATTTCCTTCCAGTGAGATGATTACAATGAACCCTGCATGGAGGAGCTTTTGCTCACCTTGACCTGAACTTTCATACGTGGTCTGAGGTCTTCAGGAATGCTGATGGTGTACCGTTCCCGCCCTGTGAGTCCCAGGGAGTCTGCATTCTCACCAGGGAGGTACTCAAGGGGAATCACTCCCATTCCGACAAGGTTACTGCGGTGGATGCGCTCATAGCTCTCTGCCAGTACAGCTTTGATGCCCTGATGAGCCAAGAGTTTGGACACATTTTCAGCTTTTTCTTCGGGTACACAGAAACTTTACAAAATGCTTGTTCTTAAGACAGTTTGCATAGCTTAATTCTAAGGATCTTTTAGTCTTTAATCTAAAATGTTACTGTCTAGCTATAAATAACCTTGTGAGTCCTACCTGACTGCCTATAATGTACCAACACTATGTAAGCAAAACAGTGGATTCTCTCGTACCCTCCACCCACTGTGTGACATTACAGATGCTATTACTGCCCCCTTTATTAGGGAGTCAGTGTGGGATTTGGTATTTGAACTCATGCAGTCTAACTACCCACTGAAGTTTGTTAAGATCCCTTCACAAACTGCCACTGTATCTGGAATCTATACCCTAAACATAATAAAACATAAAGTTATTTTGTTTTCCTTATTTTTCTCTTACATTTTCCCTTATTTTATAGGTACATAAAGCAGCACAAAGGTATAATCTAGAGAGCAGCTTTCAGCACATGCTACAGTGACTGTGCACTGTTTTAATAGTAGATTCTTTGGGGAGACCAAAAATAGGTCTTTAAGAAAACATCCTACAAATGTTTCTCACGTTGAGTACCACTGCCACAGAGGATTCTTTGGGACAGGAGGGAGTTTACAGAGATGTGTGTGTTTGCTGTGGGGGAAGCACACAGTGGCCTGAGCTCTGTCACTGGCTGTGCCGCAGGGTAAGGTCACAGCTTCCTGTCCCCCTATGGGGCTGCAGGGTGCTTGCCTGGGCAGTACAGAACTGAAACTGCACAACTCCTTCCTCCAAATGGAAAATACATAAGCCCCAAAAGCCTATGGTGTGTGACTATCTAAAGGAACCCCTTCATGTCTACCATGTTGCCCTTGGTGGAGTGTAATAAATACAGATCTGCCAGCAAGCAGGGACTGAGGGAGCTCTTTCAGGATATCTTGGAGAGCAGAACAACCGAATTTACTCCTGGGTGCCCACCAGCTGAGAGGTCTCTGCTCCATACTCACCAGCAGGAAAGGGCCCTTGGCCGCCCAGTCTCGGGAGCTGCCGGAGCCATACTCTTTGCCAGCCAGAACAATCAGGGGAAGGCCAGCCTGCTGGTACCGCTCAGCAGCATCAAACACATCAAGCTGGAGAAGAGAAAAGGAAGGCTTAACAGATGCAGGGAAGGCAGAGTGGACAATGGACCCCGGAAAAGGGACACGGTTAGCAGGTCTGTAGACAGCTGAGTCAATGCAGAACCCAACTATTGTCCAATTTTACAAAAACATTCAAATCCTAGGATATTGGGAGGAAAAAAGGAAACTAGATCAGATGTTTACTAAACCATTTTAGGATTTGGAAAACAGAATCCTCCTAAGCTCAACATCTGAGACTCAGTAATGATTGGTTACAAAACAAAACAAACAAAAAAAATCCCCCCATTCAGAACACAGGCAATGTGTACTGATATTATATAAAATGCAAAGTCTTCCCTGTAAGGGCCTGGTGAAGGTTCAGCCACTTGGCCTGCCTTTTTGGAAGTAGAATTTTATGGTACCATTGCCGTTTGGGTCTAGATTTGTGTTTCCCACCGCTTCGATGCCCTCCCCTCCCTCCCCATCCATCCATCCTAGTGTCTAGTCCACGAGATGCTTGCTGGGTATGTAAGGCATCTTGGGTAGATTCAGGTTAGGTGCTGTAGATGAGTGAGACTATGTGGCGATTTTTTTTCTGTGATTGGGTAAGTTCACTGAGAATGATCTGTTCCAGGTTCAACCATTTTTCCTCAAATTTCATTGTGACAATTTTTCTTACTGCTGTACAGAATTCCATTGTGTAGATATACCACATCTTAGTTATCCATTCTTCTAGTGATGGACATCTGGGTTGATTCCAGCTCTTAGCTATTACAAATTGAGCCGCTACAAACATGGTTGAGCAAATCTCTCTGACCTGTGGTTTGAAGGTTTAAGGGTAGATGTCCAGTAAGGGAATAACTGGATCTGTTGGTATCTCCATAGTCAGCTTTTTCAGAAGTCTCGAGATAGCTTTCCAAAGTGGTTGTACCATCCTACATTCCTACCAACAGTGGTTCAGTGTTCCTACTTCTCCACAACCTCACCAGCATTTATTTTCAATTGATTTTTTGATGTTTGCTATCCTTATTGGGGTAAGGTGGAATGTCATAGTTGTTTTAATTTACATTTCTCTGATGATTAGGGATGATGAACATTTCCTTAAGTGTGTGTTTGCCATTTGTATTTCTTCCTCTGTGAACTGCCTGTTGAGCTCTTTGCCCCATTTTGTGAGTGGGGTGTTTGACTTCTTACTGTTTAGATTTTTGAGTTCTTTGTAGATTCTAGAGATTAGGCCTCTATCAGTTGGATAACCCGCAAATATTTTCTCCCATTCTGTGGGTAATCTATTGGCTTTGCTTATTGTATGCCCTTACAGGGAACACCTGAACCACAAGACACTGGAGAGGGTAGGATCAAGACTAACCTTAATCTTCTACATCTTCCCTCCCTCCCTCTCCCTTTCTCTCTCTTCTCTCTAACTCTTGTATATTAGTTATCTTTTCCCTCATTTTCTTAGTGGGCACTGACCTGTAACTCCCAGTACCAGCATGGGGCTATCATCCACAATGAGCTTTTGAGCAGAGAGACCTACAAGGTTTCCTAAAAGACAGACAGATTTCTGTCAGAGTACTTGATGACCCACCAAAGATTAGTGGTAAGACCCTACTGCTGAAGACACTTTATGTGGTTGACATGTAAAATGGAATGGCATGGCTGGAAGTTGGAAGAGAGTCAGTCCCCAGACAGTCAGCGTGTCTAGTGCCAGAAGGTGCTACATGGGCGACTGGGGGAAAATGACCAATGTCTGTGGAAGCAACTCATGGTCTAACCTACTTAGCAGCAAATAACTTATTGTGATGCCCATACAAGTGCAATAGTGGCACACAGCCATGGTGGGAAACCAACTGCTCTTGATTCGGCTAACTGATCCCCTCAGTGGTACGGGACCCATAGCTGGAGCTGGGAAACAAGTCAGAACCATATCCAAACATAAGCCCACTCTCCAATATCAAGCTACCATCAATCATGGGCTACAAGAGGGCCTACACCTATTAAATTCTCTATTAAAAAAAAAAAAGTAAGGGTTATCTCATTTGTCCTGGTGCTAACTTACTCTCCATTGGAGAATCTGCTTCTGTTTTTCAGATAGATGTAGATCCTAAGGAGAGAGCCACCCCATCATACCTCAAAAGGGCCCCGGCTGAAAATAAGAATAATTGGCGAAACAAGCAAGGGTGCTGTTTTCCTGATGAACCGGATACCAGCAGAAGGGGGAAGGAGATCAACACAGAGAAAAATCAACTCCTACCAAATCAGAGAGCCAGAGCCTCAGAGGCCCCCAACACCTCATCACTGAAGCAGACAAAAATGAACCCAACATGGCTCAGGGAAATTTTGCGGAAGAGGGGGCGGAAAGAATGTCAGAGCCACATGTTGGGTCATGATATGGAGAGACATTTATCTTACCCATAACTGTGGGCTAACTCCACAATGCATGACTCATATACCTCAACAAGGAGGGGCCAAGGGGAGGGGGTAGGTCACGGATGAGCCTAATAATGGTACCAAACTGACTGTATTTGCTGAATACAAAACTAATTAATAAAAAAAGAAGAAAAATATAAAAATAAAATGCAAAGTCTTGTCCTTGCTACATACAGGCCAAGGGAAGAGGTAATAGCAGCATGAATAGAAGCAAAACCCAATAATGGTCAGAAAAGGTGAAATCCGCCAATTTGTGTGTGTGTGTACACCCATGTGTGTGCTGATGCATGCACCCAGTGCAATGCCTGCAGAGGACAGAGGGGAACATAGGGTGTCCCCATCGCTCTTTTGTTGAGACAGAGTTTCTCACTGAATCTGGAGCTGCTGTTTTCAGTCAGAATGGCTTACCAGAGAGCCCCAGTGATTCTGTGGTCTCCATGTTCCCATTTACACTTCGGGTTCTGTGGCCATACCCAGCTTTCTATATCAGTGCTAAGCATCAAATTCAGGCTGTCTCAAATGCTCTGATATTCATGCAAGCACTCTTACCTGATGACTACTCATTTCCCCAACCCCTGAGCTAATATTTTAACACAGGAGAAACACTCTACAGAAATGGATTTATCATAGTAATATGAATATTCTGCTAGATTGAGAATTCACAAGAATTTGATATGATCATTGGCGATTGAGTAAGGAAACAATTGTTTTTCTTAGCTAAATGAGTCAGAAAGCAATGTCTCTTAAAGGAGAATCACTTACTCACTGTGGCGGTTTGATTCAGGTATCCCCCATAAACTTAGGTGTTCTGAATGCTAGAATCCCAGCTGATGGAGATTTGGGAATTAATGCCTTCTGGAGGCAGTGTATTGTTGGGGGCAGGCATATGGGTGTTATAGCCAGTTTCCCCTTGCCAGTGTTTGGACACTTTCCTGTTGCTATGGTTCACCTTATGTTGGCCAGGCGGTGATGTCCACCCTCTGCTCATGCCATCATTTTCCCCTGCCATCATAGAGCTCCCTCCTCAAGCCTGTAAGCCAAAATAAACCTTCTCCCCACCCCCAAGCTGCTCTTGGTTGGGTGATTTCTACCAGCAATGCGAACCTGACTGCAACACTCACTTTACCTACTGAGATTAAAGTGTGTGCTACACACGCATGAGGACCTGAGTGGTGTGGTGTGGTGGAGTGTGCCCGTAAGCCCATGCTAGGGATGTAGAGACAGAGTCCTTAGGGCACGAGGGCTAGCTAGTTAAAGCACATCAGTGAACTCCATGTTCAAAAGGTAAGGTGGCCATGTTGGGGGATTCCTTTCAGTCTCCTTTCCTAGATCACACATATTTTCCCTTTTTGGTTAACTTCCTCCTTTTTGTGGATCGCGGTCACTGAGGGGCATCCTAAGAAGGATCCATGGATGTCCTCAAAGCCTTTGATACTTGAGCATTCAAAACAAATAGCACTGCCTGGGAGTGGTCATTCTCCTCTCTCTAAATTTCCAGTGCTGCTGTTAGGAAGTCTGGAGCATTTCTGATCCTCTGCCACTGTATGTAAGCGGGATTTCCCTTGCTAGAACTTTCTACATCCTTTCCTAACCTCTGCTGTTGTAATTCCACAATGATGTGCCTTGAACAGGTCTCTGTAAGCATCAGTGTGTCTCTTCAACGTGGATTCTCAGTTCCTTCAGCTGCGGACATGTACTCCTTGTGCTATTTTTCTAATCACTTCCTTCCTGCTGCTGTGTCTGTTTTCTTTTTAGTCCTTCTCATTAGTCAGATACTGAGCCACCTGTGTTTTGTCCTTAATTGTCTTACATTTTCTCTTGAAAGTTCCCTGTGTTGTTCTGTTCTATATGCATGGAGATTTTCAAAACTAATCTATCTTTCCTGTGAAACTTTTGAGGGACTTATTTTAAAGCTCTTGGCTTGTGATTGTTATTTTGAAACAATGACAAAATTGAGTCACCTCTCTGACAAGATGATTGTATTTTTAAAGTTTTCTTCTAATCTTCACAATGCTCCTCCCTTCCCAGTCTTTGTCTAGGCCCATCTTTCAAGTCCACATCTTGGTCCCATCACCCGTGCATCCCTGAGTCTAACTTCCTCATTTAATTAAGGTGAGGCACATATTTTCTCTTTTGTTGTTTTTGTTTCTTTGTTTTTTGTGGTAGGGTCTCATTCTAGCCTAGGCTGACCTGGAATTCACTATGTAGTCTCAGGGTGGACTCAAACTCACCGTGATCCTCCTACCTCTGCCGCCCAAGTGCTGGGATTAAAGGTGTGCGCCACCACACCAGTCTGACTACATATTTTCTATCATAGCAGGACTTATAAAAATGTGTCACTTCAGCACAGCTGCCTGGGCCCTCCTCTCAATGTACACACTTGTCTTTCCTATGGTCTCTTGAGTATTTCATATTAAGTGGTCCCTAATTCATATAAGCATTTATTATTCATCTACTGGGTTAGATCCTTATAAGGAACCAATATAGTTTGCTTTATAAAAACATAGTCCATTCTAAGTGAGGAAACATGTAGGGTGGCAAAGGGCACAAACTTCAGGACTAGATTTGGGGGTTTATTCTTAGCTTTCCCAATGTGTGAGCTGAGGGGTCACATGACCTTTCTATTCTCCACTTTACTTTCTCAACTGAAACACAGATAATTATGGTGTCTACCTCAAAGGACTATTACTAGTATTAAATAAATGAACATATGCAAAGAGCTTGGAATCGTGCCTGGAATGGAGCAAGGTACACCGAAATGTTAGCTACCATTATTTTCACTTAATTTGCAAGGCTATTTGCGGGAAGTTTCACAAAATTTCTTGGGGACCCATGCCACGTGGCAGGCATCATACAGGATTTTACAGGTCATTCTGTTTTAAGTGGCAGAACTTGTGTAAGGCAGGTGTTATTTTTACCTCATGGATTGAAAGAGAAAATGAAGCCTAGAGAAACAAATAACTGGCCAAGCATGGATAGTGTGAGGAGCTGAGACCTACGCCCGGGCTTGTGTGTTTACATATGGGCTTCCCCACCTCTCACACCCCACGCTTAAAAACAAAGAGCTCCCATACATATACCAGCTTCAAATAGTTGCTCTCAGCACTCAAGCAGGCCTCAAAGGACTCCTGTATTCCTTCTTTTCCTAGCGGATGCAGTGAATTAAATCAAATACTAATATGACTATACATTAGTACTTTTTGATAAGCAGCCTCTAATCCACAATTTCCTCTTCAAATACTTTAAAACAGACCGATATTTCACTCAAAGTCTATTTAAGCTCAATTCCCAAGAATATGAATTAGTTAAGCCATGGTGTAGAATCTTTTTTCTTCTTGGCATGCATGTGTGTGTCATATATGTATGTGTGAGTGTGTGTGTTGTAAAGTGTATGTGGCATGTGTACATACGTGTGTGTGTGTGAAGATGGAGTAGAACATCGATGTCCTCCTCTAGCTGGTCATCTACTTTGTTTCCTGAGAAAGTTTCTCACTGAGCCCACAGCTGCCAACTGTTTTGTAGACTGGTTGAGCACTGAGCCCCAGCGACACTCCTATTTGTCTCTGACGTTACAGGCATGCGTGGCCACACCCAACATGTGTGTGTATGTGGTGCTAGGGATCAAGCTCAGGCCATCCAGGGTCTCATGCTTGCATGTAAAGTGCTCTTACCCACTGAGCTATCTTCCCAACCCTGGTGTAGGATCTCTAAGCAAGAAGAGGTTTTAAATTCTACCAGCGACAAACATAAGGGCACCTGGCCAGAGGCATATAGGAAGCCAGAAGAAGAATGTAGCTGTAAAGAAAAAGCAGAGTCAAAGGAAAGTCACTGAGGAAACAGTCAATCCCCCAGAGCCTAAAAACTACTGATTTCTGAAGGAAGAAGAGAAAATACTCACAATTTCTCCAGAAGGAAGATGTATAGTCTGTGGAGCCTGCTTGTTCAAAAATTTGTTCAGCAAGCGAATGTTGGCAAAGGTCCCCCGTGCCATAATGGCATCATTTCCCCGGCGGGAGCCGTAAGAATTGAAATCTCGTGGAGTTAGGCTAATGACCAAAACAAGAAAGGAGATAGTTTAGGGAAGTGAGCACAGATTAAACTTAGCTTACACCCAGAGAAGAATGCCATAAACATAGCTATTTCACTACAACTTCCAAGAACTGTTCTCTAAGGCAGGGTAGCTGTTCTCAAAGCTCCAGCTGAGGGGAAGTCAGAAGCGGGCTGGACTGGGCAGAAAGGCAGAAGTTAAGCTCCTGAGTCAATTTAGTGTCTTCCCAATCTGGACAGAAAATCAGAAGGAGCTCTACAAGGAGTATTTATCCTACTAACTCCTCAGGTAGTTTGTACAGCTATATATAAGGTAAAAAGCTAAACTGAAAACAAGAAAACAGGCTGGAGAGATGGCTTAGTGGTTAAGGTGCTTGCCTGCAAAGCCTAACGACCCTGGTTCAATTCCCCAGTACCCACATAAAGCCAGATACAGTGAGGCACGCATCTGGAATTTGTATGCAGTGGCTGGAGGCCCTGGCATGCCCATTCTCTCTGTCTCTCTTCTCTGTTTGCAAACAAATAAAAATATTAAAAAAAAAAAAAAACAAGAAAGCGAAACAAGAGAATAGTATGAGCCAGTCAGATGGGACCATGAATAGTTCAACTAAATGTCCCATAAACTAATCAGATGTAGGCTTAAGTAATCAGGAACTCAATACAAAAAGAAGCAACATAGTTTACAACTTTCAGAAGATAAAAATTATAGCACTGCCAAAGAGCAGAAGTTCTTTGTTCCCCAAACCAGAAGAAAATCCTGTCTGTGGGAATCGACAACATGAAACTTGGTGATGTCAAGAAGAGCATCGCATAATTAACAGGGACGAGATGGCTCACTTATGTTTCTTCAAATACTGCGGGTGAGGGTTAACTGGGTGGTTAGATTTATGAGATTAAGAGAGTATATGATTGGGTTTCAAGAGCAGGAGAGCATGCCTAAGAACCCTGAAATCTTGCCCCAAATGTGGTGTTTGGGGGAAGGCATTATATCTACTTGCATTCAATTTCCTAAAGAGCTCATGGGTCAAAAGAGGATCCCCTCTAGAGAAAACCATGTTTGAATTCTGGTTCTCAGGTCTTATCATTGAAACAATGACTCAGAAGGTAAGGATAAAAATAGGGAATTTTTACCTCTCACATGATTCCTATGGATAAAAGAGATTTGGGAACCACTAAACCAAATTAATATCATTATTTACATGACAGAAGGTAATGCTGCCATTCTGAATGCTGGCATGTCTGAGGGACGTATGAAGGGGTGAGTGAGCTGCAAACTCCTGAAGCAGTTCTCTGTAAGAATCAAGTTTCTCAACCAGGGCACAAGCAGTGCGTTTCTGGTTATGTCACTGTTGAACATCAAGGCGGTGCCCCAAGCTGGGAGGAGGGAAGACACCTGAGCCTAATGCACACACCTGCTCAACAAAGTTACTGCCCCTTCCTCCCTGCTGCCACTCGTGAGCTCCCATGGAGCTATTAAGCAACAAAACAGGAAAATCAAGTGGCTTTCCAGTACTCTCAGTCAGTGGAAGACCAGTCTGATTGCGACCACGTCAAACAAGAGGCCTAGCTTCATTCACCCTCCGTATTCCTTTATTCCACTTGTGCTCTTGGCCTCTCCCACCTCACTCATACGTACCCTCTGTCAGTCAAGTAGCGAGCAGCAGGGCTGTTTCTGGCAATATTTCCAGCTGGGGAGATGTGGTCAGTTGTTACCGAGTCTCCCAAATTTAACAGCACATAGGCATCCACTATAGATTGCGGGGGCTGGAGATCCAAAGTCTAGCAAAAAGTACAAGAAGTCAGTAGTTGCCCAGGTTTTTCAAACAGGTAACCAGCTGACCACAACAGTAGTTGAACCACACTGACAGCTCTATAGCTATGCATGGAAAATTCTAGTTTTCTGGTTTATAGCAAAGATGCAAGTGAAGTGCATTCACTCAAAACATTAGTATTTTAGTCTTAACTAGGAGTGAAGTACTGGCTACATTCCCTCAAAAGCAGCAGGAATACAACCACATATAACACTCTCTTCAGCTCCTCACAAGTTCTCAGATGCTGACTTCTCTTGTATCCTTCCCTAATGAACCATCAGGGGTGTAAGATTTAAAGATGGCAGGTCCTGGGGATGTTCTGGAATAGTCCTGCAGGCCTGACAGTCTCCTCATCTAGGTGATGTTTGCATACCAGAGTGCCTTGCAGAGCCACACAGAACCTCTGTCCAGAGAAACAGTCCTTAGAACCAGACCTCCCAACCTCCTATAACACGCTCCAGCATTATCTGCCTGAGTATGCCAAGGTGTTCATGGAACGAGTAGTCCATGCCAGTGATGAGGTAACACAGTGATGCTATGAGGGGAAAAAAATCTTTTACATAACTTGTTTTGTTAAAAAATTTTAAAAAATCATACCAGGTTTTCAAAGAATGGTGGTGATTTAATGTATGTAGATTTGGGATTCCAGAAATACAGCTTGTCTGACGGGGCTGCTAAGGCATTCCAGCTTTTGTTTACAGTCTTAAAGAAAGAAAGAAAGACCTAATCATATTCTATTTCAGGGAAAACTTACATTCAAACTAAGAGGTAAAATAAAAATCATTTTACTCTTAACAGACACACACAAGGCTTCCTTCATACTAAAATCAAGTCTTGCTACTTAATGTAGGAATCCTAAGACCTACGAAAAAGGCAGGAATGATCCTACTTCCTAGGAAGTTAGGTGACTCTCTTGCCCAGCCACTTTGTCCCATGATTCAGATACGTAGAGACTGCTTCTCACTATTGCCCTCTTGCTCATTCTCATGGAAACCATCTACCATGCTGATTCTGTGAAGAGGCCCAGGTAGACATTGCTGTGGGAAGCCTCCAGCTAACAGCCAGTGAAGAACTGGGAACCTCAGCCCAACCCCCATAGGAGTGGGTCTCAGTGGATGGCAGCCCAGAGGGAAGGACATCGATTGGAGCAGTGTGAAGGCAGAGGCACCCATAGATCCTGCACCTGGATTCCTGACCATAGAAGCTGACTTATCTTTTTGGTACAACATTTTAAGTTTCATATGTTTGATATACATCATAGATAATGGACATATGTTCTTAAAATTGGGCTGGAAAGATGGCTTAGCAGTTAAGGCACCTGCCTGTAAAGCCTAAGGACCCAGGTTCAATTCCCTAGTACCCACGTAAGCCAGATGCACAAGGTGGCACATGCATCTGGAGTTTGTTTGCAGTGGCTGGAAGCCCTGGTGCATCCATTCTCTCTCTAGCCCCCCCCCCCCACACCTCATTCTCTATCTCTCAAATAAATAAATATTTTTTTAAAAAGAATGTGATCCACAGTAGAAAAGTGACCGAGAACATTTCCCTAGTTATCTAAAGAAATAAACGTTCCTCTCTACAGTTTACACTCCTGTTTATAATCCTCAAGGTCTGTAGCTATGACACAGAGTAGAGGTGTTTACTGCCTGAGAACAGAATGGGCAGCAGAGGGGAGAAGGGTTTCACCTCTATTTTCTGATAGACCTCCTTAAACATGCCGGGGATGACATACTGCCGCTCCACGTCCTGGATCTCATCTCGAGTTGGCCAGATATCCTTCAGAAACACTTGCCGTCCCTGTGCGCTCACTCCTGGGGGAGACATGCCACTAATGAGAACAATGACAGCAAACAGCTCCATTTTCATTATTGGATAGTCGAACCTGTTTCCTCTCAAAAATTACGTTTTCTCTCTCTCTCCTTCCCTTCCTCTCATTTTACGCAGTCTCAGTTGAGCCCAGTTGAACCTGAAACTCACTCTGTAGCCCAGGCTAGCCTAGAACTCATGGTAATCCTATCTCAGCCTCCAGAGTGCTAGGATTAAAAGCACAAGCCATCACACCCAGTTAGGAGTTATGTTAGATAAAGTCTATACAAACACTCAACTAGTAATACAAAACCCCTGCCATGAAGAGAAATAAAGGTTAGGTCCCCATAGCTTTAGGACGATTTTTCATCAGCTCTTCAAATATAACCTTGTTTTATGTGCTCTTTTAGCACTGCGAAGATGGCTCAATGGTTAAAATGTGCTTGCATGCAAAGCCTACTGGCTTAGCCACTCATGTAAACTGCACGTAAAAAGTGGAGTGACATCTGGCATTTGTTTGCAGCAGCAAGAAGCCCTGGCACACCCATACTCACACATGTGCAAAAAAGGAAACTAAATTTTTTGTAAAGACTAGTGTATGTGCTATTATTATTATTATTATTGTTATTATTTTTGGTTTTTTGAGGTAGGGTCTCTGGCCCAGGATGACCTGGAATTCACTATGTAGTCTCAGGGTGGCCTCGAAATTATGGTGATCCTCCTACCTCTGCCTCCCGAGCGCTGGGATTAAAGGCATACGCCACCACACCCGGCTTTATGTGCTTTTATTTAAAGAAATTTAATATAGAGCTGGGACCTCCACCTTTATGAGCTGTGTATCTGCTAGTTCAACTACAGAGTGAAATAAAAAAAAATTAGACCTGTATTAAACTTATATATTGTCATTGTTTCTTATACAATGATACAATATTTATATAGCTACTTATATATGATTAACATTGTATTCAGTATTGGGTAATTTGGAGATATAGGTAATAGATAGGCTATGTCATTTTATTGGCAGATTTCAGTACCCTCAGAGGCTTGTGAAGACAATCCCCCAGGACACTGAAGACATCTGCATGATGCTGTCTCATGAATGGGGGACTCACACTTTGCATTCATGTCCGAAGGAAGCTGATGTAAACAACACATGACCACCACAGGCTTCCGTGTAGACCGTCAAGATGCAAGTTCACT
Organism: Dipus sagitta; assembly: GCA_036346955.1. NCBI lineage: Eukaryota > Metazoa > Chordata > Mammalia > Rodentia > Dipodidae > Dipus > Dipus sagitta. Next base: position 101,520,721 of record CM070770.1, on the reverse strand, counting down.
ACTGTGCTTAAGGGCTATTTCAAACTCAAAAATCACCACAAAAAATACAAAAATGTGAAAATATGGTACCAACCAGTCTGTTAAAACCCTAGGTTATAGTGTAAGAGCTGCAACGAGGCAGCAGAGTGTAGTTTTATTTTAGCTCGGCACTTTACATGTGGCTCAACATCTGCACCCTGTGTGCTTGTCTGTGCAGGACCTGAAAACACTATGAACACTGATTTGGGGTTAAAATATATTTTAGTAAGCAGAAATTGCAAATAATGAAGATCAACAGTACCTCTAAAGTTATGATTTCCTAGGGTAAACTTAAGGGGCATTGTTTCTTAATTATCTAATCTCCCAGGCTGGCCTGAGGAGGGCAGCAAGTGCGCAGTCTAGAAGCAAGGAGGCAAAGTACCAGCTCTCATGCATTTGGTCTGAGAAGCCGAAATACCTGCACTGTGTTCCAACAAAGCGTGTATCAAACAGTCCAGTAGGGTAGAAAGGGGGGACCTTAGAAGAAGCCAGGTAGCAAAGCTCTAAAACTTTTGGAATTTATGTTCCCTTTTGTCACCTGTAACCCCCCAACGAGTCTTGTTTACTTCCATTATGTGTTAGTTGTGTTCTGGAGAACAGTAAAGAGACTTCCTCACTGTCTTCCCTCTCGAGACTCTATGCTTCATTTTGTATTAACAAAAATATACATTTTCTTCCACTAATATTTTTAACTGGAAAAAATCATTACAAAAACAAAATTTTACCCAGTGGCTCTTTTTCAAAGTCAATCCTGATGGTTCCAGCGATTGCATAGGCTATTACTAAGGGGGGAGATGCTAAATAGTTGGCCCGGGTGTTAGGATGGACTCGACCTTCAAAATTCCTATTCCCAGATAGCACTCCAACAGCTACAAGGTCTCCCTGTGAAGACAAGAGAACAATCAAGTCACAAAGGGAAGACACTGCCTGAACATCTCATGTCAGATCAGCTGTTTCCACATCTTGTGGGTGAGCTCTCTTAGCCACCCTTACCCTGGTCCTCTCCTATTCTAGGGCATCATGGTTATTGCTGATGGGATCTAACAACAGGTGGGAAAGACTGAAAGGTGGTGTGCAAATGTCTAAAGCAAGCCACAGATTCAATAGTACTTTTCAAAGCTGTAGATTATGGAGATTAAAATTAAGCCAGAAGTATGGGCTAGAGATGGAAGCCTAAGGACCCAGGTTCAATTCCCCAGGACCCATGTAAGCTAGATGTACAAGGTGGCGCATGTGTCCGGAGTTCATTTGCAGTGGCTGGAGACCCTGGCATGCCCATGCCCGTTCTTTCTCTGCCTCTTTCTCTCTCAAATAAATAAATACTTATTAAAAAATCAAGCCAATAGAATCTAGCTTAGATTCATTTGTAAGGAGGTGTGTTTGACTTTGAATCAAGTTCCAAATGACCAGCAACAAACAATTCTGGAGCCCTCTGCAGCCAAAACCAGCATGTCGTAAGCACTTACCTGGGTGCCAGGCTTTGTACTGTTTTACATTTATGTTCATAATTCCCTTATCTCCAATTTACAGTTATGGAAACTGAGGCACAAACCAGTTAATTAACTTGCCCAGTGTTATATAGCCAGTATTTTTACTTTTGAAGACCATACCTTTAACCACACCCTAATTCCATGAAATGTCTTAAAACTGCCAGCATTTGCCATGTCTTATATAAACAGAAAAACAAAATCTCTGAAGACCAGCAGGCTCTTCTTCAGTTACCTGAGTGATGGCTTCTACCACAGGCTCAGGCAGGGGTCCACTGTTGCCAATACAGGTCATACAGCCATAGCCTACCACATCAAACCTAGGTGTCAAAAGGGAGGCACAGAAAGAGTCACTTTCAGCTGGCAGCAACTCCTGGAGGCCACATGTCACAAAGGAATGGCAGCACATGAGTAAGTTTAGGAGAGCGCCATTCCATAGAGCTCTTCTTCCTAAAAGCACTTGGATATAGCTTACCTAATAAGAATACTGTTCACATTTTTAACTTATAATGAGTTGAATAATCTAGAACATTTAAAAGCTGAAATGAAATATGCTATTAAATGTCCCCATTCCCTACTATTTTGTTTACAATTGTGCATTTCTTTGCAAGGGGGAAGGGAGGGGAAATAAAAAGAATGGGCATGCCAGGACCTCATGCCACTGCAAATGAATTTCAGATGCATGCGCCACTTAGTGCATCTGTCTCTGTGGCTACTGGAGAATCAAACCCAGGCCATCAAACTTTGTCAGCAAGTGCCATTAACCACTGAGCAATCTCTCCAGCCCCCATTCCCTACTATTATTGTGTACTTCTATGAACTTCTGAATTTTATAAGATACATGGAAAAAATAGATGTCATCCAAACTAGTAATAATATGGTAACTGGAGAAACTGTATTTGACAATCACTAATTTGCCACATGGAATTATGTGATGGTTTGATTCAGGTGTCCCCCATAAACCTAGGTGTTCGGAATGCTAGGTTCCCAGCTGATGGAGATTTGGGAATTAACACCTCCAGGAGGCAGTGTATTGTTGGGGGTGGGCTTATGGGTGTTATAGCCAGTTTCCCCACTTGTTCCTGTTGTGCACCTTATGTGGGCCAGGGGGTGATGTCCACCCTCTGCTCATGCCAGCATTTTCCCCTGCCATCGTGGAGCTTCCTCTTGAGCCTGTAAGCCAAAATAAACCTCTTTTTCCCACAAGCTGCTCTTGGTTGGATGCTTTCTACCAGCAATGTGAACCTGACTGCAACAGTAAAGTGGTAACGAGGAGTGGGATTGCTGCTAGACACCTGACTGTGTGGCTTTGGCCTCTTGGAGCTGATTTTCAAGAGGAAGGTGGAAGGATTTGAAACCTCGGCCTAAGAAACATCTTGCAGTCCTGTAAGTACAGCTTGATGGACTATTCTGGTCAGAGTTGAAAGACCTGAATGTAGTAAAAACTATGGACTGTGAGGTTTGGCTTATGAGGGTGAGAAAGAGCTTTGCTTGGATTGGGCTAGCAGTTTGTGTGAAAAGCTTGCTGTTATGCCTGGGACCTGAGAAGTTGTGCAGGGTTGCTTTGCGTAGAAATGAACTGGTGTGAGCAGAGGGATATGGCACAGAAAGAAAAATGTTTGGGTGAACTGCTGCCCGTTCACCTGCAATTGAGAGATTACAACCTTTGAGATTGAGCCTGCTGACCTGCACTGGGGCAATAGGAAGAATATAGGCTCTTTTGAAGGAGCCTGAGTGCTCAAGGAGTGTCCTGTTCTTCAAAGTCTGCTTTATTCTCTCCTGGATTAACAAATTGGCACCCTACCTGGTATTATGGAGTATAAGAAATATAGGAAAGAAAGGGTTATTGAGTTTGCAACATGGTCTTGTGTTTTGGAAATGGCCATAGGCAGTGTGAAGCAGGTTTGCTGGATGCCTGCATGGAGACCCCATGGGGCCATGAGGATGAACCGTGGGTTGCAGTGGAGACCCAGTGGAGATGCCGGGACCACCAGCTGGCTGCCAAGGAGAACTGCCAGCCCTGGATGAAGTTTTCTAGGACTGTAAGAAGCCTAGCTGGAAGGACAGCATTGGAACTCCAGAGACTTGTTACTGGTTAGAATTATAGAACTGGGAGACTTGTCACTGGCTAGAGTTGTTGGACTTGGAGCTACAGAGTTTGGTGTTTGCCCTGTTTAAATGATGTATTGCTTGAGTATTTCTTTACTATGCCCAATACCATCTTTTGCAGTGTGAATGTTTATTCTGTACCATTATGGGGTTTTTGAGGTTACTTTTTGATATTATGGCTCACTTAAAAGATCTTACACTATGGGGATGTATATATATTAATGGAATTGATTAAAAACTATGGGGACTTTTAGGGGCTGGAGAGATGGCTTAGCGGTTAAGCGCTTGCCGGTGAAGCCTAAGGACCCCAGTTCGAGGCTCGATTCTCCAGGACCCACGTTAGCCAGATGCACAAGGGGGCGCACACATCTGGAGTTCCTTTGCAGTGGCTGGAGGCCCTGGCGCGCCCACTTTCTCTCTCTCTCTATCTGCCTTTACCTCTCTCTGTCTTTTGCTGTCAAATAAAAATAAACAACAAAAAAATTTTTTTTTAAACTATGGGGACTTTTAAAGCTGGATGGATGCATTGCATTTTACATCATGTATGGTTATCAGTTTATGGGGGCCAGGGGCAGAATGTAGTGGTTTGATTCAGGTTGTCCCCCATAAACTTAGGTGTTCTGAATTCTAGGTTCCCGGTTGATGGAGATTTGGGAATTAACACCTCCTGGAGGGAGTGTATTATTGGGTGCAGGCTTATGGTGTAAAAGCCAGTTTCCCCATGCCAGTGTTTGTCACATTCTTCTGTTCCTGTTGTCCACCTTATGTGGGCCAGGAGGTGATGTCCACCCTATGCCATTGTTTCCCCTGCCATCGTGGAGCTTCCCCTCGAGCCTGTAAGCCAAAATAAACCTTTTTTTTCCCACAAGCTGCTCTTGGTTGGGTGATTTTTACCAGCAATGGGAACATGATAGCAATAAATTAGAATGTCTTCAGCAAGAGTAAATAAGTATCTTCATGGCAAAAGGTAGACTCGGGGAGAAAGGGGCTCCTCCTGTAGGTGGCTGATGGAACAAGGAGGCACTGGGTTTAGCACAGTGAGCACAGGCTCCAACCTCCGAGGGCACGCTTGTGTGTCGACCAAGCAGCACCTCTGCACCTGTGGGTGCTAAGCCTCTCGGGTGCTGGGATCTAAGTCTACCTACCACAGATAAAAGGCTACAGTTAGCTAGCACTAGGTAAACTCACAGCTGTTACACAATGACCAAGATACACAAGCATTAAAGAAAATTCTCCCTCACCCCAGCTGAGACAGATACGGCATGACTCCACTCTCTCGTAGGTAGTAGGTGACCACACCACTTCCTGGAGACAGGCTGGTTTTGATGTAAGGCTTCACATTCAGGCCAGCATCCACAGCTTTCTTTGCTAACAATCCTGTGAAACAGTAAACAGACAGTGTGAGGGCCTGTCTGCACCAGGTAGGTGCCAAGAACACTTCAGGAAAGAACCTGATTTTTTTCAGTCACATTTCCTGCCTGATACAAATCAAAAGTTCACTGCTCAGAGACATTTACATGTATGTAGAAAGCTTGAATGACATGAAGAAAGAGATGGGGTTGCTTTTGTTCCTTTAAAGAGATACATCCAAAACCATTTAGGGATATATTACAAAATGAGTTTTAATTTTCAGTGGGAAAAGTGATCTAATTATGTTTGATTTAGATGAAAATTACAACTGGAAGGCTCTTTTCGAAAGTATGTGAATTGTATTCTAGTTGACACGGAACAGCCTATAAGTAAAACTAGACTACAGATATTCCTCAAGATGATCTGAAAGTCTGGACCTTTGGACTCTGGACAAATTTAGTGACTATATATGAAAAGTGTGTGCTCTTACAGGAATCACAGAAGTAGAGAAGAAATGAGGTATGGGGCGAGGGTAAAAAGAAGAAAAGAGCTCCAGACAAGCTGGTGATGCACCCCAAGAAAAGTGGTTTGTTCCGGACAAGGAAAGCTTGGGTGGGAAAGATGAACACTTGGAAAAGAAAGGACTATTAGCACTGGTCTGAGGACACAAGGGAAGCTGTCAAGGTGGTGAGACATCTAGAAATTGATGAGCTCTTGTATTCATGAACCTTTTATGTAAATATTAACTACTTCACTGCGCTGCATAACAGGCCGGGTGCAGGGAGATTTATCATCCAGTGCCCTGTGCCCTGATTCAGCTGCAACTGCCAATGGACCAGAACAGCACAAAGTTCTACTGTTAGGGGATTCAAGAGAACAAAGTCTGTGACATGACAGCAGGGTCTTCTATGTCTTTATTTTCCTTCTAAAGTAAGACTCAGATTCTAGGTCTCAGAAGAAACCCAGTTTCCTTTGTTTTCTCCTTATTTCCTGTGCTAATTCTCAAGGGCAAGTCTATCACACAGTATGAACCCTACCTCAAGTATTTTACTTTGAAGCTGGCAGGCCATGGTGGTGCAAGCCTTTAATCCCAGCACTCAGGAGGCAGAGGCAGGAGGATCGCTGTGAGTTTGAGGGCATCCTGAGACTACATGTTGAATTGAGGCCAGCTGGGCTAGAGTGAGACCCTACCTCAAAAAAACAACCAAACAAAGAAACAAACAGAAAAAAAAACCCAGATATTCTGCTTTGGATGTTGTTTGTTGTGCACATATTTCTAGGCCCAGTAAGTCTGCATCAGCAAAGAGAAGGTCCGGGGATCTGCACAGATGACACCATTGTGACCTCGGGGCATGCATGTCTGGAGTGTTTTCCACCTGCACATGCCTGTGACCATGAGGATGGACTTCAATGCACTCACCTGCTCCTAACATTACAGATGGATTGCTGGTATTTGTGCAGCTGGTGATGGCAGCAATTACCACGGAGCCATGGGTAAGAGTGAATTCACTATCATTATAAATGAATGTTCTATGGTCATTATGATGGTCTGAAGCAACCTGGAATCCTTTAAATCCTTGCTATGGGAAGGAAAAACACAAGTATTTATGTTATATAAATAAAACCTCCCTGACATATTTTTTCCTTATATTTCTGATAGTTTCTTAAATGTGTTTGTGTGTATAATTTAATCCATGACATTACTATACAGTTTAACAGACATGGATTGACTGAGACTACTGCTTCTGACACTACAAAATTTAGAGGAAGGTGGCACTTTTACCAAATTCAACTAATCTGGACCAATAATGTAAAATACAAGCGAACGTTCAGTATAATGATGTTTCGGGGATAAAATCCACCTTCCATCATAATCATTCATTTCGGAAATGCTCACTGAAAATCTGTGTTCAACACATTACGTTAGGTACTGTATGGGTCCCAAAATGACACAAATCTTATACTCAAAAGTACAGTTCAGTAAGTGAAATCATTCATGCAAATACAGTACCAACAATATAAGCTAAATAATATAGAATCCCACCAAAGAATTTCAGACCAAGTGCCACGAGGTTTCACAAGAGGGAAATATGACATTCTGCTGCAAGATGCCAGGGCCATGCTGCAGAGGAGCTGGCATGTGACCAAAGCCTTATGCATCTGACGTAACAGTAGGGCAGGTAGCCGGGAAGAGACACTGCAGGCAGGAAGTGGCATGAATAAAAGAACAAAGGTCCAAAACATGTGGACGAGTAAAGTGAACAATGTAGTGGGCATATGAAAGGTAGATACGCTTAAAGGTGGGTTGTGTTATGCTTGAAATGTGCTTAAAGGTGGGAAGGTGCTTGGCCCACAGCTAATTGGGACTCATGAAGCATTCTACAATGGAGAAGAAATGCTCTCAGCACCAGGCTTCAGAAAGATTCATCACAAAGTGGGTGACAGCCTGGATATTTAGAAACAGGGCACAGGGCAGAGTCCAGAGGCCCTACCTTGGCTCCAAGGCAGCTTTCAAAGTCCTTTTTCATTTCAGACACAGCAACTTTGTCCTGAGGCCTTTTGGGTCCACTGCAGCAAGGTACGACTGTTTTCAAATCTAACTCCACAACCTGCTCACCCAACCCAAAAGGAATTACAGAATTCATACATTACCCACAGAGAAGCAGCCCAGCCACACTAGGAAATGGACAACATATTGGCAACTAAAACAATGAAATTGATGATCACATTCTAAAACAAAGAAGTCAGTGTTCATCTTAACACTTAAGAGATGAATTTCCCAAGACCAAGATGGGCACGGAAGGAGTGGGGGACAGACAGAGCTTCTTGCTGCCTCAGAGATGGGAATGGGTGCTTAGTGGCTGCTTGTCCATGGTTTTTAGGCTGAGGTGGGTTTTCTAGTGAAATGACTGCTAAGGTGATTTGGCAGGGATGCAGCCACATGTTATCAGTATGGAAAATGGGCTTTAGACTCTGGGTACTTCCTTCTCTCAATGACATATGAAAACTGGGTCCCAAGTCTGGGTTTACCCTCTAATACCAGCTGGCTAGAAAAGCACAGCTTCAGTGGGCACCCTAAGAAAATAAAGGCAGGTCATGGGATAAACACCATTGATATGGTCATACCTTCATCCTTTTCAGGACTATAACCATGATGGACTTAGCTTTGAAATAGCTCCAGCCACTCCAGGAACATCTTTCAACCATGTGCCAAGTACAAGCTGTGAATCAGTAGTTCCAAAGGGGGAACTCAACTCACAATGACAGGCCAGGAGGAATGTTGAGTTATTGTGTTCTATTAACAATTTTCTTACCCTTTTTATTTTTCAGTCTTTTATCACCCTGCTTCCCTGAGATGAAATGGCAATAATTATTTTCTACAGCAATCACCTACCCCTTCCTTCCAAGAAAAAGCACAAACAACAGAATTTGCAGCCTTGGGGAAAAAGAAATATGTTTGTTGGATAATGCTGTCATACCTGGGCAAAGTCTGGGTCTTGAGAAGAGTCATTGAAATCTCGAAACATTCCCACAGCTTGAAGATACTTTTTAATAACCTTTACTTGGCTTTCATCACGACCTAGATGCATCAGGAGTATCAAGTAACATATGTGAGTATTTTCTGGTACTAAAATGATTCCCCATTTGCAGGTACTTAAGGAATATGAATTTCTTTTTCTTTTTTTTTTTTTTTTTTGTTTGTTTGTCTTTTTGGGTTTTTGAGGTAGGGGCTCAGTCTAGCCCAGGCTGACCTGGAATTCACTATGTAGTCTCAGGGAGGCCTTGAAGTCATAGCAATCCTCCTACCTCTGCCTCCCCAGTGCTGGGATTAAAGGTGTGTGCCACCACGCCTGGCTAGGAATATGAATTTCTTATATGCACATACATATGTGCATACAACCATGTGCACATGGCCCCCACATATTAGTATTTCCTGATTAAAGACTACAAACTGATACTGTTACTTAAGGAATATGAATTTCATATACACACATGCATGCATACATACCTGTGCACATACAACACACACACACACACACACACACACACACACACACACACAGAGCTCTGCTGAAGCCTCAGCGTTCACGTTTAAAGGCTGACCTTCTGGTTGGTGCTGGTTTTTACCAGGGGTCATCTGCTCTATCAAAATGACTTTTAGGGGCAAAGATTCTGGTTCTACTTATAGATATGTACCTTTTTTTTGGTTATAGACATTAGAGGATCCTAAGCTTGAGTTCATTGTCAAGGTACACCCATATGTGTCATTCCTTCACTTACCATGATGACTTTGGCAAGTCACACTCCTTTTGTTAAAAACAGTTACCAAGCAGCCCAAAGCCCTGGCTCATAAACACTTCCGATGTGTCTGGCACTATGTGCTAAATGATTTCAATGAATTACTTCCAACTCTGATCTTTTATCATGATCTTATGAGACATGTACTATTGTTCTCATTTACAGACAAGGAAATTCTAGCTCAGGAAAATTATTAGGTATCCTTTTTTCTCATGGAACACAGCCAGTAAATGATAGAAAGGGGATATGAACCTGATTTTGCCTTCAAAGTCCAAAGTATTAACTTACATTGCTGTAACATCAGATTGTACCCTGAACCCCTTTCTTACCAAGAACCTGGTATGAAGATAATGCTCATAAAGTATGTCTAACAGAAGTGCAGTGTCTCTCTCTTCTCAGACTACAAGCTCAACCCACCAAAGGCAGAATGTTTTGTCTGTTTCAATGGAATTGTCAAGGTCACAGGTTTCCATTACAGACCTTGTAAAAGACTGCTATATGGAACTTCACAGCATTCACTGTTGTTTGGCCCACTGCTCAGTATTGCCCATGACATCTTTTGTGAAGACGCACAGAAAACATTTCCCATAGGGTGAGGAAGAGACAGAGCTTCACTTTCCAGCTGTACATATTCATTTCAGTTTAAAGGATGTAAAGAATTTGGTAGTGGATCATGAAGACCCTCACAGAAACAGACCTGGCTTTGGGATGCCTACTGCCTCCCCTCTTCTGTAGGCCGACACCCTCAAATATTTATGTGGTTCTTTTATTTCTGCATCCTTTTTACTTCAAATGCTTTGACAAACAATTCTACAGTTTTTTTTTTTATTTAATAGACACATTCTTAAGCCTTTCAACACAATCTTTACTTCTAGAGAAATTTGGTCATGCTCTATTTTCTATTTATCTGAAACTATAAAAATTTCAAAAATCCTTTCCATTACTTGTCCCTTCACTTTACTCCTTTATGTGTTCAACTCTCAGCTCCATGAGACTTTTGCTGATGTTCCCATGCCTAAAAATCTCTCAGACACTCCACTTCCCCATTTTCTTTTTCCACATATGCATGTTTACTTGTGTACTATCTCTCGGGAGAGGAAGATCTGTGAGAGGAAGGGCTTTATCTCATTTCGGGCTGTGTGTCTGGGGCTTAGATCAGATATTAGTAATATACTAAATTAACAACTGAATGAATAGTAAATGTTTTTTAAAATAAACCTGAGAAAGTAAAAGCAACTTATTTTCAAAGTTAAAAGTCTATACAAAATTAAAGGTCTGTTCATATAAAATGCCTTCCTATGAAGAGTGTCACTTCAGTTTTGGGGCAACCAAAGGAGACATTACAGAGTTTTCCCTGAGTGAAGCAAGGCAGCTGCCAGTTTGGATTCCAGCTCTGCTATGAATTAATCTTGGGTAATAACATGTCTCTAGTCCTCAGTTTTCTCTCCTATGACTTAATCAACCAATCAATCAGCCTACCTTATAGATGTATAAAGAAGTGTATTCCGGTGCTTGGTACGCTACAGGTAACCCACAGGTTACATTCCCTGTAATCTTTCATTTAACATAAAAACACTAGCAGTTGAAAACCAGCGTTAGTCAGTAGTCAGGGTTGTGGGGTGCTAGAGCTCTTTCTACTGGGTGTAGCACCTCTACCTCCAGACATCCCCAGATTTCATCAACACAGTGCTGACTTCACAGAGTGGGGAAAAAACAAGGCGTGACTCTAATATAATGTGAGACAGAGGCAGGCTGGGCTCTCAGCATTCTATGACACTTAAGGAGCCCTCGGCTTTCCCAGTTCTCTACTTACCTGTCTGCAACAGGTACATGATACTAACTTCATCAACCGGGAAAAAGGCAGCAGTTGCTCCGTACTCTGGACACATGTTGGCAATTGTAGCTCGGTCAGCAATGGACAGCTGGGCTACCCCTGGTCCAAAGAACTCCACAAATTTGCCCACAACGCCAACCTGCCGGAGATGCTATGTAGCAGAAGCAACAGGAAAGCTTGAGGCTTGAGAGCCCACATGTAAAACACAGAACTATCTCTTTGCAATTCTCATGAACTGCCCTTAAATGTGAACACAAATAATAAATTAGCCCAATATGTTTTAGATGACTTAAAAAAAAAAAGCAATGCTGCCTACAGCAACATGGTATCTAGGATTGGATCCTGAAATGGCAGAGACTTTACTGAGAAGGCTGGTGATGTCTGTGGTTAGGAGCACCCATGAATATTAACTTCTTAGTTATTAAAAATTGATTTGGGGGGCTGGAGAGATGGCTTAGCAGTTACTCGACTCTCTAGATCCCACGTGAGCCAGACGCATAAAGGTGAGGCAAGCACATGCTCACTAGGCAGTGCAAGTGTCTGGAGTTCGATTGCAGTGGCTGAGGCCCTGGCATGCCAATTCTCTCTCTCTCTCTTGCTCTAAAAAGGAAAAAAACTGATTTGGGGTTGTGTGTGTGCACATGCATGTTCCTGTGCACACCATGATAGAACTTTTGGGTCCATCCTCACCTTCCACCTCGTCTGAGATCATGTGGGCTCTGGGAGTGTGATCAACTCAGGTACACAGCGATGTACGTGTGGCATGGGCTTTGTCCACTGAGCCACCTCCCCAGCCAACTTTGTGGTTTTAGCTAATGTGCCATAGTTATGTAAGATATTAACATTAAGGGAGGCTGGGAAAAAGGTAACAGGGACTCTTTGTACTATCTACCAATCCTCTTGTAAACCCAAGAGTGTGTTGAAAAAGCTTATTTTTTAAAAAGAAAAATAAAAAAGCAATGCCCAAACTATAAATAACATTAAACAAGGTTTTTCTAAATGGATCATTAAAAATGTCCACAAGTGAATAAAAATTGAATTCTTTGAACTTTTAAATAAACTCAATTATTATGTACTTATGCTAGTTAAGTATATGATTTGCCCTCAAAGTTATAATACACAAAATTCTTGCTACAGATACAAATCAAATGTAACAAAAACACATACACCTATATCTTTCCATATTAGCTGTCAGCCAATGCCGAGGCTCTGTGACTGATCTGCCTTTGCATGAAGCCAGCAGCATGGGCAGTTGCCAACTGCATAGAAAAGTATTTTGATTCCGTGGACTCTATCAAATTTTGTGGGCAAGACCCATGTTTGAAAATAGTGGATGGATCTGGCATTTTCTATGGTAGCCAAATAAATACAATTCCAAATTCCACAAAGATTAATCAAAGAGCAGCCTTTGGCCTTTTTCAGCACAGTGTCTACAGAGAAGTCCTTTAAGCTATATAACCAAAAAAAAAAAAAAAATTGTGTTTAAGATAATAAAAAATCACTACTTTTTTCTAATAGTTTAAAAAAAATGAGACTGTCTTATTTGCAAAGCAAGAACATATATATATATAAGATGGGTTTCCTGAAAGAACTTTAAAAAAGCTTAAAATTTCCCAATTTGGAGAAACATCTACTACAATAAATGTAAATAGCACAGAGAAATTTAAGAAGTTGGACGTTATTCATAGAAATAATTTAACATTTACATTTTTTAAAAGATCTGTATGAACAAAAAATGTAGCAGAAGTATAAACATGTATGGAAACAAATCTTATAAACCCAGGACAGCATTCATTTTGGGAAACAGGGAGGACAGTTTTAACTACAAATAGTATCTACCACTTCCTTAAAACAGAGAGCTTCTGAAACAAACCTGGTAAAATATTATCATCTCTTAAATCCAGGTAATGAGAATAAGAATATCCTTTTAATGTCTGTGTGCTTTTTACCACAATGTTTTAAATTAAGAGAAAGAATAAAATAAAGTTGACTGTCTAAACTTAACCTCAGAAGACCGCTAGCACAAATGCACACAGAATCCCAGAGACTCCAGTATGTTTCTGTCACTGACTTTGTACTCTCCACAGCAAGGGCAGTGTATTATTCATTACCTTGGTAATGGTGAGCACGATGTCAGTGGATGTTACCAGAGGGTGGGGCTTTCCCACTAGCCTGTAGCCAATCACCTGGGGAAGCACCATGCTGATTGGCTGACCCAGCATGACAGCTTCTGCTTCGATACCACCTACACCTGCAATGAACATCATGGACAGAGTAATGCTCTCATGTTCCTCGCTATAGCCTCACCCATAGACTCAATCAACCCAGACAGCATGTTGGACTGGTACAGAGCTGTATTTCAATAAGGAATAGTTCGTTTTCTGTATTCCCTTTGTAGAATTTTTAACAAATGCTTCTCAAAGTGTGCACCCCTCCAACCACACAAATACCTGTAATATAATGCCCCACTCCACAAAAAGTAGGGTGTAGGAGTCTCCACTGCTTTTTATCTTTTTTTAAATTTTGTTTTATTTTTACTTAATAAATTTTTATTTATTTGAGAGCGACAGACAGAGAGAGAAAGAGAAAGAAAAAATGGGTGTGCCAGGGCCTCCAACCACTGCAAATGAACCCCAGATGCATGCGCCACCTTGTGCATCTGGCTTACGTGGGTCCTGGGGAATTGAGCCTTGAACCGGGGTCCTTAGGCTTCACAGGCAAGCACTTAACCACTAAGCCATCTCTCCAGCCCTTTGTTATTTTTTTAAAAAAAAATTATTTATTTGAGAGCAACAAAGAGAGAGAATGGAGTCTCCACTGTTAATAAACACTATAGCTGATATTCACTATGTAAAGTGTCCCTAAACTTATTTCCAGTTTAGATCCCAAACAAAATGGAGCACCTCCTGGGTATAAGGCATTTTTCTAGGCACTAAAAATACAACAATAAACAAGACAGACAAAATGTATACCTCCTGTACTTGGGGCTCATACAAGTATGTGTCACTGAGATGTCATGGCATGAGAGTGAGTTAAGATGCATGCTCTAGGACAACAACGCATGAAATAAGAACCTGGGAGGACTCACCCCAACCGAGAACGCCAAGCCCATCAATCATGGTAGTGTGTGAATCTGTGCCCACAAGGCTGTCTGGGTAGTAATATCCATCCTGATCGAATACTACTCTTGCCAAGTATTCCAAATTCACCTGGTGAATGATTCCGGAGCCAGGGGGAATAATCCGCATGTTGTGAAAGGCCTTGGAGCCCCACTAGGATTGAACAGAAGGAACACCATGGCTACCTCATGGGCTTGAACTCAGTCCACCTGCACACCTATCCACACTCCCCATGACCCAGAGATCCAGACACCAAACTCTGCCCATACCTTTAAAAATTCAAATCGCTCTCTATTCCTTTCAAATTCCAGGTCTTGATTCTTCTGTAAACTGTCTGCCCTGTCAGAGAGAAAAACTAAATGCATAAATTTCAGGGCTTAACATGTCACTGGTCAGATTTATTGGTGAAGAATAAACAAAATGGCAACTATATATGCTTATGGGGAGGCACAAGAAATTTCATTATTTCCATCTGAAAGAAGAGAGGTAGATCACACACTTTATGTAAACAGATTATTTGGTTCAAATGATCCCTACCATGCCCATATATGGTGAAAAAAGATGAGCAGAATTCAAGTTAAAACTAATCCTAGGGCTGGAAAGATGGTTTAGTGGTTAAGGCACTTGCTTACAAAGCCAAAAGACCCAAGTTTGATTCTCCATGACCCATGTAAGCCAGATGCACAAGGTGGTGCATGCTTCTAGAGTTTGTTTGCAGCAGCTGGAGGCCTTGGAACACCCATTCTCTTTCCCTATCTGCCGCTTTCTCTCTCTAATAAATAAATAAATATAAAATATATTTACAAAATCCTAAAGTCTGACTCATAGGAACTCAAGACACATATGATGGTAGCAGCACAGACATTTAAGGAAGCCTTCTCATCCATGACCTTGTCATAACATTTATTGATATTTGCCGGAACTAGCTATGATCTAAATGCTTGATTAATTTTCTCATTGCATCTCTATCATAGTGCTTTGAGTTGTTAAAGTGAAAGTGCAACACTGAAAAGTTAAGAAGCAGCTGGGCACGCACAGACAGGGAATGGTGAAAGTGGAACTGAAGCCAGGCAGTCCAATTCAGAGTTTACACAACTGCTCTCTATCCCACACTGGTTCCTGCAGGAGCAGCCAGGAACCACAGCAGTAAGAATGGCAGAAGGAGCTAAAGTGCACCATATGTCACCTCATTCTGTCGTCATGACAACCCCTCATGCTATCCTCAATCCAGAGGCAGCAGCTAAGGCACAGGAAAGCTAGACAACTTGTCTATGGTTGGTGACTGATCAATGACAGAGTGTCCTCTGAAACCATGTCTGACTGGCCCCAGGTGTCTCTACCTTAACCATCTTACTTCTTACCCACCCTTCCTTTTCCTAACTGTCAACTGACTACCTATCAAGTGCCCTGCTAGGAATACAATAGGGCAAAAGCTGCACATTCATTGCCTATGGAGCAAGGGGCTTGGCAAAAGCAGCAGAAGGAACCAGGTAATAATAAGGGTGTTATTATTCAATGCCTGACATTACAATTCACAGTCACAGGGAACATGCAGACAGGACCATGAACTCAGACCAGCCAAGCTTCCTAAATGAACCTAATTGAGTTAACTTTGTTTTGTTTTCCTTTCTGAGACAGAGTCTCAGGTAGTCTAGATTGGCCTTGAATTCCACATACTGAACTCCCCAGATACTGAGAGACATGTGCCCCCATGCCCAGCTCCAATCTAGAGAACTCTTTAAAAAAAATTATTTGTAAGGTGGGGGAGAGAGAGAAACAGAGAGAGAATGGATGCACCAAGGCCTCCAACCAATGCAAACAAACTCCAGATGTGTTTGCCACTTTGTACATGTGGCTTTACGTGGGTACTAGGAAATAGAACTTAGGTTGTTAAGCTTTGCAGGTAAGCACCTTAACCATTGAGCCATCTCTCCAGCCTCGAAGAACTCTTAAGCCTGTGAATATGAATGGCTTCACAATCAGATGGGAAAAAATCTCCTTAGTTACATTATTTAAACTCACACTTGGACATAGTTCATAGATTCTGAGAATCACATTGACTGGACTTCTAGAAATTCACAAATAGTATTTACAAAAATGTTTCACATTTATGAAATCTGGTCAGAAATTATTGTGAAATTCTCACTGGAAGATAAAGGGGTATTTCTAAGATAACAACATCAAACTTTACAACAATGTATTATATTCTCAATTCTTAAAGTTGATGTGAGGTGAACTAATATTCAAACTAGGCAAAGAGCTTAGAAATAACTAAGTGAAACTGTATCCCTCTAACACCCCTTACCCAGTATTTTTTTAAGCTCATTTCTGGAACAGAGCTGGGAATAGGCCCACAACTTATGTTTCCACACATCACATTCAATTCCTTAAGAAAATGAAGAAATCAGAATGTCAAATTACAAAATCAAAACTGAAGAAAAAAGAAAACTATCACAATGAAAGCTTTTCTAATAGGAATGTTCTAATTATAATGTATGTACATTCACTGGATTTACATATTTGGATTCAATATGTTCTCTTGCATTTTCATTACTTTGGGGTAAATGGAAAAGGGTTGTAAAAAAATACAACCATGATTGATGGAAGCCAGTATTTAAAGGGAAGAAGAAACTCATGGTGGAAAACCAGATGCATTAATGACCATGAGCATAGCATACTTTAGACTGTCTCCACCAGTACTCTGACCTTCCATGGCAAAATGAGGGCAAGCCCATTAGCTTCAGTGACAGTCTCCAAGAAACAAAGTTGGCTACAACTTTGTGAGGCTACTTTTTTATTACTTCTGATGTGGGACTTGAGGAAACATCCTTCTTATCAAATAGGTAATGCTTTATGGCTATATTTTTATTTTTTCTTTTGAAAACAAAAAACATTAAACTGAGACCAAACACATTTCTTTGAATACTGAATTTATCTGGTTTGGATATATGCAATATTAACTGGAGAGTGACCAAAGCCCACTTAAATCTCCACGGATGTAAAATAATGGTAATCATGTTTCCCTTTGAGTGGTTTATTCTCTTAAATGACTTTTAAAAATATTTAATTGTTTATTTGAGAGAGAGAGACAGACAGACAGATAGACAGACAGGCAGACAACGAGAAAGGGCATGCCAGGGCCTCTAACTACTGCAAATGAACCCCAGACACATGCACCACCTTGTGTATCTGGCTTAAATAGGTAGCGGGGAATCGAATGTTCGCAGGCAAGTCCTTTAACTGCTAAGTCATCTCTCCATCCCTCTTTTAGAATCTAAAAATCTAACTCTAAAAATCTTTTAGATTTTTTAAACTATCAAATAATACTTTCTCATAGTAAAAAATAAACAGACTAATTATAATTCCAGAAATGACTCAGAGCAGTCTGGCACCTCCTTCAGTTCTTGCACAACTTTAGATCTAGCTGGGGATCATAGATGCAGTTCAGCTTCTGGCCCAATGAGCTACAGCCTGGGCATGATCCAGGTGTTATAAAGCACTTCCCACATAAACAAAACTGAACAACTACCTCATTATTGACTTCAGGGATATGCCATCATTTAATAAATTATTCATATATGTTGGACATTTAGAAAGCTTCTATATTTTCATTTATAAATACTTCAGTGAACATTACTATGAAGATTTTTATGAATTTTCAGTACTTATTAAGGTATAAGGAAGCAAAAATCCTAGGATAAAAGATATAGAAATTTCTAGCCATACCACATATTCCTTCCATTATTGAAAATTATAGTGCAAGTGGCAGTATACATAGTGTTTCCTTCTTGGCACTTTCTTGTTGTTGTTTTTTTTAAATTAACTTATTGATTAAAAAAACGGACTCTAATATTTTACCTTTTTATTATTTCTAAGATTGAAAGCATTTTAATACTGTTTACCACTTGTGTTTCTTTTTAACATGAAATATATACGTATACTTGCCCATTTATTTATTTATTTATGTTTCGAGGTAGGGTTTTGCTCTAGCCCAGGCTGACCTGGAGTTCACTATGTAGTCTCAGGGTACTCTTGAATGCACAGCAATCCTCCTACCTCTGCCTCCAAAGTGCTGGGATTATCCAGCTTTTTTTTTTTTCTAAATAGATTACATATGTTCTTTATTTGTTAAGAATATTGACCCTTTATATTTATTGCAAATAATATATTATATTTGTTGCAAAGTTTTCAAATTTCCCCCCTTTTCCTTGTTTCATTTATTCCCTCGAAATTTATAAAAGTCTACCATAAAGACAGTTTACATACACAAAATAACATTTTCTTTTAATTTTTTTTAAAGCAAACCTGGGGCTGGGGAGATGGCTCAGTGTTTAAAGGGACTTGTTTGCAAAGCCTGCTGGACCAGGTTCAATTCCCCAATACCTACATAAAGCCAGACACACAAGGTGGCACCTATGTCTGGAGTTCATTTGTGGCAAGAAGCTCTGGCATGCTCATTCTCTCTCAAATAAACTATAACATTTACAAAAACAAACAAACAAAAAAGACCCTTCATGCTTCAATTCAAATAAAGTGCTCCTTCCACTAAGTATCTAATTTCTCTAGCGCTGAAGTTGAAAAGTTACTTCTTTCTCCACTGAGACCAAGTTTACATAGTCATAAAACTTCTAGTTGCTGGCCTCTTAAAAACTACTTGATTGTTCTTTCCTATGTCCAAACCAATATTCTATAACCCTGCAGTTACTCCTATAAAAGATGGGTTGTACTTTTCTAGCTTATTTTGGCTTAACTCTGTGATGTGATCAGTGGCACTGTGAACAGAAGTGACCTTGTGTTGATCCTCAGGTAGCCTTTAAGTGAGAGCGCCTGCTTGCCAGGCCTCCTCAGCTTAGAACCCTTTCTCCTTTAGTCTGCGGAAGGGGCGGCTCTTTTCCATTTGCATTTCTTTGGAGCACAGACTAAAGGAGAAAGCATTTACCAGGTGCAGTTACAGGACTTCACCCCTGACATTTCTCCATGGATATTGGGATAAGGCTCAGATACTCATGATTGCAAGACAAGCACTTTACTGACTTTTTAAAAAAAATGTGTGTCTTTCATTTTCGCTGAATTCAGAATATTTTGGGTACAGTCCTATCACAGCATTTTCATGACTTTTTCATTAGTAAAGACAAATTACATCTTCATTATATAATTAAAATCTGACAAGTACAGATAAAAAAAATGTGTGCGTGTGTGTGTGTCACATGTACTAATGGCATGCAGATCAAAGGGTAACTTGAAAGTAACTGTGCTCCACTTTCTTTGAAACAGGGCCTCTTGACATTCCTGCCACACTGTAAACTTCACTAGCTGCCCCAAGAGCTTGGGATTTTCCTGGCTCCATCTCTCACTGTATCACAGATGCATGTGCCACTTTGCATCAGCTTTACAAGGATGCTGGGGAATTGAAGGGGGCACGGCAGGCTTTGCAAGCAAGCATCTCTAACCACTGAGCCATTTCTCTAGCCAAAATGGCAGACTTTTATGCCCATCAAAATCTTCATGGTTTGGTGGTTAAAACTCTGCCTTTTGGATAAAGGACAAATAGTAGGGTTTCGTCTAGCTCTTTTCTACTTGTCTATGCCATTTTGAGTCAAAGGGAAAAAGCCACTAGCTTTTTCTTTTTCCCTAGAGTTTGACTATCAAGTGCTCTTTTGGGTTCCAACAAGTTATTCAAGTGTGTCACTTGGCCTCTAGTGGTGTACATTTATAACACTATGTCTTTCTGTGTATCATATAGAGGCCAGGGAATACACAGCAGTGTTTACTGTTCTGAAGACATTTATGACTCCATTTCAAACAACAGCTTCTGGAAAAGGCTGAAGAATAAAGTAAACTTATTAAGAATAAAGTAAAGCTCATTAAAACAAGCCAAGTCAGGAAAACTGACAAATTACTACTTGACTTGTAAATATGGTCCTCGCAGTTATCTCCTCAATGGGTTAAAACTGTACACGCCACATGTATTATTTTAAAAATTTATTAAGAGGCCAGCCCTAAACTGCTAGTTTGCAACCACATTATCACATGTTCAATTTATTCCTTTGTAAAAAGTTGCCACTACTAAAACATTTTACTTATGTATTTGCAAGCAGAAAAAGAGACAGGGAGAGAGAAAATGGGTATGCCAGGGCCTCCAGCCACTGCAAACAAACTACAGATACATATGCCACCCTAAGCATCTGGCTTCACGTGGGTACTGAGGAATCAAACCCAGGTAGGTCGTTAGGCTCTGCAGGCAAGTGCCTTAACCACTGAGCAATCTCTCCAACCCAACAACTAAGACATTTAACATCTATACTTTTGCCTATTAAGAGTGAAATGACAGATAAAAAAGAAATGAAACATCCTTAGAACTTTAGATGATTCCCATCTAAAGGTATAGTAGTAACATTAACTTAGCTATCATCATTCTCATTCAACCCAAGGGGAATCTCACGGTTATCTGGCTTAGTACATTAAGTGCATATTACATGCACAGCTCTTTCTTTGGGGAGCCCATGGTGTGGTAATCAAGCTAATTCAGGGATAATTCAAGGGTGATGGTGAAGTCCTGTAACTACAAGATTACCATAGACTGGAAGTCTAACAATGTGAACATGATGCAGGTTGAGAGTGAGGGACTGCGGAGAACTTATGCCTGCTAAGAAAGGCAGGGGGGATTTTGACAGGAGAGGAGAGGATATCCCTGAAACCAGAGGAGACACAGGAGAAACAAGGAGCATTACAGAAGCACAGATGGCACAGACACAGAACAGTTACTTACAGTAAAAATAGGAAAACTCCAGTAAATTAAAAAAAAAAAAAAAAACCAACCTCAACTCTTCCAAAGTCAGACACACACACCTGTACTGACCAGCTCTAAGGACAGAACTCCATGTGTGTGCTTTTGCTCAGAGTACAAGCTGGATCCAACCAGGGCAGAGACATACGTTCTCCTTAAAAGATATTCACTGGAAATTCTATGTTGAGTATAAATTTCCCCGAAAGATTTTTTTCAAGTATGTGTACACATTAAAGAGAGAGAGAGACAGAGAGAGAGAGGTATAAACCAAGATTCTGCACGAAGCAGAAAAGGCAGGAATTCATCTTAACCCTCCTTACCTTCTATTGAAATCAACCTGGATGGAATGGTCAATCACAAGATCAGCAGGACAGATAGGGTTTATTTTCTCTGGATTTCCACCCAACTTCTTCACGGCATCACGCATGGCTGCAAAGTCCACCACAGCGGGCACACCCCTAGAAGAGGGAGAGAAGCAAGCCTTAACCATGTGGAAATGGAGTTTGCAGTCTTTGAAAATATATATAAGGGGCCATCTCAACATAAGCTAACCATACATGACTAAGAAAAGTGAGTGTTTCTAGGCATATTTCCTTGAGCAGAAATCATATAGGTAATAAACACTGGCGGAGCAGAATCTCTTCATAGAAGTTTACCACTATATTCGTTTAACACAAGTATGGTCTACGTAGACCAACTGTGGGGAAGCTGGAATGTTCACATTGAGGAATGCTTATTACTGTGACTGCTTCCAGCCACATGGTGGGTAGAAAAAGTCTTAGACAAGGCAGACAAATGCAACTGCAAATTCAATATAATTCAAAGGAGCGGACATAATTCCGAAAAATGGCCTGTGAATTGGATTTCTGTTAAGTGAATCAATCCTTCTATTATCTTTAAAATATAAACTTTGGAATATTTTCTTTTAGGTAAAGAAATGAGATGTTTTGTTTAGGGCTGAGCACACAACAGTCACTTATTCTCAGCAATTTTATCAGCTATGCACCTCTGCATTAACCACAGAAGAAAGATCTTCCGTGACTGAGGCTGACAGCAGCACTAATTCCACAGGAACAAATATAAATATTTTAAGACAATTTGACATCTAGTCCATTTAGCATAGCAACAGTAGTAAGTTCCCTAGCCACAGGCTTTTTGGCCAGGTCTACAGTACCAGGCATGAACTCCCTCCTGTGCAAAGAATGTAAAAGCAGGAGGGAGTGGAGCAGGTCTATGGAATGCTGTCTTCTGGATATAACGTGGCCATTATACTCCAACGTACAGCAGCCGTGGTTATCTGCACGCGGTGAGCCTGTCAATATTTCATCATAGATAAAGGAATGACCCGTAATACCACACACTTGGAGCCAATGGCAGCTAATAAGTGCTGGGGGGGGGGGTCATGTTCTTTAGTGTTGTGTCATTGATAACTTGCCTATACTCCGCTAACTAACCTCCCACATATGCTCATCCAAATAACCCTAAAACAAAATAAAACAAAACAACAAAAAGCATGAAATAAGACGGGAATCACTAGGAAGAGGAAAAGTTTTAGTGGGAGGAGGACGGCAGTAAAAGAGGGCAATTTGGGAGGTATAAGGTAAAATAACACTATGTACGCATATTAAAGTGTCAAAAACTTAGGAAAAAAAAAAGAAATTGGGTCCATGAAAGGAATAAAATAACATCATTTAAAAATGGGAGTAAAGTGGGGCATAGTGGCTCGTACCTTTTATCCCAGCACTGGGGAGGTTGAGGCAGGAGGATAACAGTGAGTTTGAGGCCATCCTAGGCTACAGTGAATTCTGGGTCAGCCTGAGCTATAGAGAGACTCTGCCTTAAAAACAAATAAATAAAATAAATACGAAAAGAAAAAAAAAAAGCATACAGAAAAGAAGTATTCTGTCTCAATAAAGAGGCAATATAGGAAGCATGGACTCCCAGTGTGGGAGTGGAGGCTTAGCACTTCCAGCCTCGTGAAGGGCCTCATCCCTTCTTGCAGACAGCACAACTGTTTTCAGGTATAGTGGGGTTCACCTTGGGCACCACACAAATCTCATCCACTGGAAAAGGTAGAGTCCCTATGTATCTGAGACTGCCACAGATATTCCTGTTTACACTTACTACAAGGAGAAAAGCACTTTGTTTTCAAAAGTGTCTGGACATTGAGTGACAAATTTTACAGCCATTGTAAAACGTTTTTTGTTAGTTAAGAGGCTGATGACATTAAATGACAGTAGACTCACGTAAAGTCCTGCAGAATGACACGGGCAGGCTTAAATGGCACTTCTATGCTCTTATGCTGCATAATATTCCAATTTAGGATATTTTCAATGTCATTTTTCTTCACCAAAAACTCATCACAGTTCCGAATGGCTGCCTCCAGGAGAACTCTGATAGAAAATGGTAAGCGCCCTGGGAGCAGAAGCAAAAAGCATTAGAAAACAAACAAAAAACTTGAGACACTTTATTATAAGATCTCTCTCTAATGTCCTTCTTCACATAAACTTGATACGAGGCATAAGATTATTCTTCCAATAGGAAGGGAGTGAAGTGATTGGTAAATTTAGGATTTAAGAGATATTTAATGGTAGTATACACAGACCAAGCAAAAATAAAATACTGTAGTTTTTTCTCATATAAAATGGTTGGCTTGACTTGGATTCCAGTAACAGAAAGAAGTTTCCCTTGAGTCATCATGTCTTACAATTAATCTACATTTTTTTGCCATATGAGCATTAGCAAGTCATCTATATTTATACACACAGTAAAAGTATATAAAAAAGTAAAAATATATCAAAATTAATGTTCAAGAAGTACGAAAATAACCCACTTATAATTATTGTAATTAAGCCCACAGAATAGGAACACATACCTTTCAAGAGAAAACCCTAAATACAGTGTAGCATGGCTACCAGTAATTGGAGTTTCTAAGATAAAACAATGGTAATTCTTAATGAAAACCTACTTGATTTACAAAATTTAAGAATTCCATCTTTATGTATCAAAATTACTCATTTGGAAAGGATAGTAAAAGGTATAATAGGATTTGGAATAGAAATTATGTTCTTGCCCTCTTCTGATGCCCACATACTTGTTAAGTGAGAAAGTGCCATTGACTTCCTTTGACCCTCAGCTTCCTTGGGATCTCTCTCTCCCTTATTTATTTATTTATTTGAGAGTGACAGACAGAGAGAGAAAGAGGCAGGTAGATAGAGAATGGGAGCACCAGGGCCTCCAGCTGCTGCAAATGAACTCCAGATGCATGTGCCACTTTGTACATCTGGCTTACATGGGTCCTGGAGAATCGAACCTCGAACCATAGTCCTTAGGCTTCACAGACAAGCACTTAACCACTAAGCCATCTCTGTAGCCTGGGATCTCTTGTTTTATAAACATCCCAAAGGGTTGTTATGCACATAAAATCAACAGAATATACAACATATCCCCTGTGTTATGTAATGTCCAAACCCTCTCCATACTATGGCACATCACAGAAAGGTACAAGAATACAATGATTACCTATTCCAAAACGACCAATCAGGAAGCATGCTTAACCTATGAACATTCAGCCATCCCTGCTACTCTCTCTCCCAACTCTCTTAATGGCTAATTAACTTCATAATCTGCATATTATACAGGTAAGATTCCAACTGCAGTCAGAGCAATTGCATCATAGACCCATATACCTACCGTATCTTGAGTCTTCCAACTTATTCAAATTGAAGAATTTCTTTCCTGGTTGTGCAGGGTCCAAGGGCTCAGCAAGGTGTGCAAAAGGGTTCTTCATGATCACTATTGGTCACAGGTCCCCAAGAATGAAGAGAACTTAATTTTCTTTTTGGAAGTTAGGCTCTCTGTAACAATTATGGTACACATTAACTTAAAAGAAATTGCTTGGGGCGGGGGGGGGGGTGCTTAGCTCAGTTATATTGTGTTGTAGGCACAAAACCCTGGATCCAATCTCTGGCAGTGTATAAAGTAAGGTGCGGTGACCCACAACTGTAATTCCAGGACCTGGAGGTGGAGGCAGGAAGATCAGGAGCTCAAGGTCTTCCTTATCTACACAGTGAGTGAAAAGCCAGCCTGGGCTACAGTGAGAATTTATCTTAAAAAAAAAAAAAAAAAGCCAGGGCTAGAGAGATGGCTTAGTGGTTAAGTGCTTGCCTGTGAAGCCTAAGGACCCCAGTTTGAGGCTTGATTCCCCAGGACCCATGTAATCCAAATGTACAAGGTGGTGTATACATCTGGAGTTTGCAGTGGCTAGAGGCCCTGGTATGCCCATTCTCTCTCCCTTTCTCTCTCTCTCTCTCTCTGTCGCTCTCAAATAAGTAAATAAAAATAAACAAAATTTAAAAAGAAATCACTTATTACCTGTTAACAGGAAGTGGGTGGAATGCAGATGAACAAGAGTGGTATTTGTAGCATAACGGGATTTTGTGAAGCCGCTCTGCACGAAAGGCAGACTTTCCCTCGCAGCACGGTACAGAGCCCCAAATATCTTTTATCCTATGTCTACAACTTCCCAGCATTCTTCCACTAATTTGATGCAGAGAAAGGGAAATGGAGCCTACATCTCACAAAAAGTTCTAGATATGAGAATCTAAATTCGTTGTTAGGGCAGAGGGAAGAGTCCATTTCATGTAACATGCAATTACATGGGACTTGGACTTTGGCAGTGGAGATGAGAGTGGATGTTTTCTGACATTGTCTTATATTTCTAGTTTGCACTCTGTGTAGTTTTAAACAAACCTGACCACTACTGTAGGCATCTTTTTGACATGCCTTGGTATACGATGGCAAGAGTATGCTAGCACTGGGGAATCTCCCTTCCCTCCCCCACTCCCTCTTCTTTCCTTTTGTGCTGGGATCAGCTCAAGCACTTTAGCTGTTTGCAGGGTCCTTGCTACTCCAACTTGAGAGGGCACTGGTCCTGGCTATATGACACATATAAAAGATGATTTCAAATAACAACAGCACTTAGAAAAACACACATCGGGGTGGGAGTCAGTTGAATGGCTTTCAACTAGTCCTCTTAGGCAAAAACTCACTAATCAATCCATACCCCAATATTCTCTTTTAAAAAGTATTTTTAATTTAATTTTTATTTTTTATCAGAGACAGCAAGCAAGAAAGAGAGGGAAAGAGAGAATTGGTGCTCCAGGACTTCCAGCCACTGAAAATGAACTCCAGACGCATGAGCCATTTTGTGTGCATGCACAACCTTGTTCACTTGCATCCCTGTGAGTCTGGTTTACATGGGACTTGGAGGATCAGACACGAGTCCTTAGGTTTTGAAGGTAAGCACCTTAACCGCTAATCCATCTCTCTAGCCCCATCCCCCAATATTCTTAATTTTAAGATAATAGTAGCCATTTCCTTGCTTATTTCTAAGGCTTATATGAGTAATTATTTAAATACTCAACACATTTATGGAATGATAACTATACAAGGATCAATAAATGACCTTACAAGAAAGGACCTTTTGTGACGACACTGTCAGTCAAAAGTATGTCCTGTTTCCACAGACAGACACAAAAGGGACTGGCTAGCCACTGTTAGTGTACACCTTTAATCCCAGCACTTGAGAAGCACAGGTAGGAAGATGACCATGAGTTCGAGGCCACCCTAAGACTACATAGTGAATTCCAGGTCAGCCTGGGCTAGAGTAAGACCCTACCTTGAAAAACATAACATAACAAAACAAAACAGGGACTGATTATCTTAATAGGAACAGGGGCCTAGAAGTCAGAACATGAAGAGACACTTAGTTTTTATGTGCCTGTAGTAATGTTTGCATTTTATTTGTATATACATGAAAGTTTTAAAAGTATTAAAAAATTTAAAAGAAAAAAAAAATATATACATACACACACACACACACACACATATGTATATATTTTTGGTTTTTCAAGGCAGGGTCTCATTCTAGCTCAAGGCTGACCTGGAGTTCACTATGTAGTCTCAGGGTGGTCTTGAACTCACGGCGATCCTCCTACCTCTGCCTCCCAAGTGCTGGGATTAAAGGTGCGCACCACCATGCCCAGCAAGAAATGGATATTTGCATAACTATTATTCCAAGGCCCAGCACAGAATGAGTATCTCTAACCTAAAATCTGATATTTAAAATGATTGGAAATCTGTAACTTTTGTGAGTCTATGCCATGCCACACATATAATATTTCACATCTGACCTCATGGGAGTAGTCACAGTTAAAACAGAGGAGTGTCAACGTACACATAAGTACCTATAGGCTATGTATACAAAGTGTACATGAAGCATAAATAATTTCATATTGAGATTTAGGTCTCAGCCACAAATATCTCATTATGCATATGCAAGTATTTCAAATTCAAAAATATTCTGAAATAATATTTTTAAGTATTTTATTTATTTGCAAGGAGAGAAAGAGAGAATGAATGAGAATGGGTGTGCCAGGGCCACTGCAAACAAACTCCAGACATGTGAGCCACCTTTGTGTATCCAGCCTTACATGGGTTCTGGGGAGTCGAACCCAAGCTGTTAGGTTTTGCAGTGAAAGCTATCTCTCTAGCCCTAGAAAAGCTATTTTTGAGATATGGTCTCATCATGCAGACCAGGCTGGCTTTGAACATGTGGTGGGCAATCTTCTCGCCTCTGCCTCCTTGGTGTAGGGATTATAGGTACATACCACTGCACTAGCTAGGACTATGTAAAATCTGAAACAACTCTGGTCCCAAGCATTTTAATAAAGGGTTCTCAGTTTATACTAGGTAGTTCCAGGAGAAGCAGTTGGTTGCAAAGCAGCCTGTCTTCTGGGAGTTACCAGTGAAACAGGAACAAGAGTTGGGTGCCTGTGACAGGCCTGGGGTAGCCCAAAACTCTTCCTTGAACTCCTCTCCTGGTTCACATGGGTTCACAGCAGTTGCCACTTGGCAAGAGAGGGAAGGTACCTGACCCAATATGAGGCAACTGCCTTTCTCCTCTAGGAACTGTGGAATGGAAACTGAACAAGAAAGGGTGGCCAGGGACAGCCAACAACCCTGCTTATCAAAGTATGTCCCAAGGCCATGGCCTGAGAATGGGGCAGCTTTCTTGTTCTACTACAGACTCCGAGTACCAGCTTCTGACAACAGCAGCACTCACTAGATCCAGCTGCCCAGGTGATCCCAACACACATCCAAGATTACAGCTGCTGCAGTGGAATGCCGGGAGAGAACCTTGACTCAGTTCATGAAACAGTGGTGCCACACGCAGTACTGACTCCAGGCTGCAGGCAGGGATCTAGTAAGGAAACGCAGGCTGCGCGCAGAGTATGGCTTTAGTTTGTGAGGCGAGTGTGCATGCAAGGTAGTGCACCGCATGAATGCAGGAGATCTTCAGTCAGTGGGGCACCAGCCAGGACTGGGAAATTATGATATTCTGTTTAATGAGCAAGCGTGTCTGAAGTAGTTTACAAATCCATGGGCTCGGAAAATGAGACTAATAATTTTGAAGAAAGTATGTATTTACAAAAAACATGCTGCTACTACACCTCTTGATGTGCCATCCATGCTACAACTTCCAGGCTCAATTTTCCCACCCTAAATAACAGCCACTCCAACTATAAAACTACTGTTTTGCCTGCTTTAAAAAAGAAAGAAAAAAAAAAAAAAGATTAACAGCAGCACAGCTGCAGGGGTGGGGAATGTTTCCGGGTGCAGTCGGAGGAAGTAGCAGAAAACCTAAAGGACTTCTGAACTGTCCCTCCCTCTGGTTCATGTTCTAAGAGGGCCAGGTGTCCGGAATCTGCCACAGTTCTACAATTAAACCATTGCTTAAGTTGTACTCACATTTACTGTGGTTCTGTGAGAACCACTGGGCTGGTTTCCTTTTTCCACAGCTCACAGGTGCTAACCCTAACATGACTCCTGCTACTCCCATCGCCCTACAAAGCCAGTTAGTGTCTCAAGATGGATATAGGGCCGGGCGTGGTGGCACACGCCTTTAATCCCAGCACTCGGGAGGCAAAGGTAGGAGGATCGCCAAGAGTTCGAGGCCACCCTGAAACTACATAGTGAATAGTGAATCCCAGGTCAGCCTGAGCCAGAGTGAGACCCTACCTCCAAAAACAAAAACAAAACAAAACAAAAGGGTAAGATGGATATAGGGACCTATTGACTCCTCTGGAAGGTTGCTTATATAAACAGCTTAGTCTGCCCTCACCTTTTTTTTTTTTTTTTTTTTTTTTTTGAGGAACAAGGTAATTAGCTAACTCTGTTACAGCCATGAAGTAATGCTATTACAGAAGTTAGAGAAGGCATGTGGGATTATGTATCTGAGTGTAGGGTCATGGAACATCTGGCAACAGTGAAGGTTTCTGCACACTAAAAATGAACTCAAAGTCAAATGTGAAATAAGTGTCAGGGCCTCTGCAATCTCGGCCCTGAACACAGAACACGTGCACTGTGCATGCCATCACAGCATGCGGCTCCAACCAATGCAGCCCCAGCACCTTGGCTCAGATACAAGACTATTACATGGGAATTGCTATGTTTTCACCATACGATACAAAGTTTTCTGCTCTTATAAAAACATAATGGCTTAACTACAGAAAAAAAGACAATATTTTACCATCATTTCTTAGCATCTAAATGTTAAATTATGTTATCTTTTTAAAAAATATTTTATTTTATTTATTAGAGAGACAGAACGAATGGGCATGCCAGGGCCTCTAGCCACTGCAAACAAATGCCAGATGCATGCACCACTTTGTGCATCTGGCTTATGTGGGTCCTGTAAAACTGAACTCGGGTCCTTAGGCTTCGCAGACAAGTGCCTTAACCATGAAACCATCTCTCTAGGCCCCAAATTATGGTATCTTTGGATTGGACCCAAATGGTTGATTTTAAAAATGGTTGTTTGAGTTGCTAACTTGAGTTTCATAAAAGAATATCATTAAATGAATTCTGGCTTGAGGACAGCATGGCCCTAAAATGTACTCCTGCCACTCTGTACTAGGTATTTATATGAAGCAATGTTATTAAAGTCAACATATATCACCTCTAAAAATGTTCAAGTTGTTCTATATCCCACAGTGCCAAGGAAACAAGCACATCTATCTCATTAGAATGGACACTTGTTTTGTCTTTAATAAATGATGAAATTATATGCATACCAAAGAATTGTTTTAAAATTTCTTTATGATTATTATTAAGTGTTTGATTTGACCTTGGGCAAAAAGGGGTCAGAAGTGGAAAAAGTTTACAGCACTGGGCTCAGCACTGTAGTTCCACTTAAAACTGTGCAGACTATAGCTCTGAGGGATGGTAAAACCTAGAGCATTCATCTTGTAAGATGCAGAGTATAATTTTATTTTTGAGACAAGGTCTCACATAGCACAGGCTGGCCTTGAACTGCTGATCCTCCTGCTTCCACGTGAGTGCTGGGGTTGGATGTGCACCACCATGCTGGGCTTCAGAGTGAGGTATTAAACTCTAGCTTTTCCCATTGTCCCAGTCTCTTTGTACACACAGGGGCTCCTGCTAAGCAAGTGATGCTGGTTGGAGGTCACTCAGCTGCCCCTAGAGCTGAACACAGCCATAAGAAATCCTAAAATGACCAGCTTAGGTCTGAATGTAGAAGTTGTCATAACTTCTTCCCATTGGTCCTTCACCACCTAGTCTGAGCCAGACATTTGACCCATGTTCCTGGGCAATCTTTAATGAGCCATAGGTCAGGAGAAAACAATCGTGGCTATGTTACAGCAACTAAAAACTGGTTTTGCTTTGAAGTTGGGAAATAACCCCTTCACATCAATCCCAGGGCTCAGGAATCCAGAGTCACTCCAGTTCTACCCACATGATCACTCTTTGCAAACCTCCTTATAGGAGGTCCCAGTGGTTTGGTAATTCCGTGAGAAAGCCAAAAATGAATACAGTTCAAAGAGGAAGTAAGGGGACAGACCTTTGGCTTGGGAACAGGTCCAGACCAAGAACTGAATGTAGGCACAGCCAACACTTTCAAAGCTTCCTAGGCTGACTTTTCACTGGCGAAATCCCACCCCATCCATGCCAGAGGCTGCTGATTCCAAAACTACTTCAGATCTGTGGCTTTATCTTGGTAGTACACTAACTGGCCAGGGAGCCCTGCCTACTTCCCACACCCACACCCACAGAAAGCATAGGCCTCATTTTTCAATTCCTTTCTTATCTGTTCCCTTTCTTCTACTGTCTTGTTCCTGCCTCTTGTCTCAGTATCTAATCTCATGCAGTAATAGGGAGAGAGGAATGAACCTGGAGACTAAGCTCTGGGTCTGGGAGGCAGGGTTGGCACATTATCCTTCCCCCCACCCCTTTGGAAGTGGGAAGGTGCATATATGGGGGTATGCTCAGATGGCGGCCTTCTCTGTTCCATGGACATGATTTTGTGTGGAGGTAAGGGGGAGGGGAGGGGAGAACACAGCGGAGTAGGCAGTGAAATCTTCAAGCAATGAAGTTGAAGCAGTTTTTCAGAGCTTGAGCTTATCAATACTCAGGGCTGTGGAACACTCACACCTGATTATTGAATCAAGTGACTCGTGAAAAGTTCTTGTATAAGATTTATTTTAAAGGAGATACCTGTACCCTCTCAGAAGCCCTTTGCTGCACTTACATTCTGAGTGAAGATGATTATTTCGTAGGGTAGTGCGTGTCACAGCTAACCCACTGAGAAGTGCCCGCTGGGTGACTACTAACATCAGGATTCTCACAGCACACTGGAAGTTGGGGCTGGCAAGTAGTGTTCAAACACCAGGGTTTTAGAGGGAATCACTAAAACAATACTAAATATTCTAAATACTGGACACAGGCTAATCTGAGGCAGTCAGGCTAATCTGAGACAGGAATTTGAAGAGTCATACTTGTGGTAAATAGGTAGGAGAGCTCAGAGTCCGAGAGTCGTGCTGTTCACTGACCCTGGCCTAGCTGAGGAAACCTGCAGGATCTAGAACTTTCACTTGTGGATAAGCAGCATGGCACCAACCTATTGCCACATCCTAGTCACACCTTCCTGGCTGCTGAGAAGGCAAAGACACTGACCAGACTATGGTGAACTTTCTGCACAAAACCTTAGCGATGACCTAGCACTCATGATGAGGACACATAATCTGGAAAACAGTGATAGTTTAGGGTCATGAGATTCCTTAGTGGTAAGAGCAAGAGGGGAATATAGATGATCTTTTCCTCCAATGAAGCACAAATTTCCTACAGGAAAACAAATGTTTAACATATTTCATGGTATGTTATGAAAAAGTACCATGGACATGTAGCACAGTGGACAGGCTCTTTTGTGAAGTTAGTTCTACACTGACTGAGGAAACTTCCACATAGTTCACAGCTCTGGAGTGCTGACTGACGACTAAACTTTGGAAAAATAACTTATAGTTAAGTTTTTGACAACCTGTCCTGGGTGAACAGTTTATTCTAAAGAGGCATAGAAGGACAAATTTTATTGGTAGAAATATCAAATACATGACTTCTTAGATTCACAGAATATATGTGAACAAATACACATTTAGTGATATTAATAAAATTTCAAAAGCTATAGAATAATATAAACTGTGGTAGTTTGAATGAAATGTTTTCAATAGCCTCATGTGTGTTGAATACTTGTTTCCCAGTTGGTGGCAACTTAGGAAACTTGTGGGGCTTTTAGGAGGTGTTGCCTTGCCAGAGGAGGTGGCCTGTAAGTTTATTAGTCCAACCTCACTGGGTGTTCACAGTGAATCAGCTTACTTTTATTGCTTCCTCCCAGCTGATGTGACAAGATATGATGCCCAGCTGCCTGTCATGTCTTTCCTGCCACAAAGAAACTTCCTCTCAAAACTGTAAGACCCTCCCTCTCACCCTGTCCCCAGCTCTCTTTCCTCACCCTCCAGTAACAGCAGGACACCAAACTGCCATGGAATCACACTTTCTTGGGTACTGGTAAGTTTGGTTATATTACACAAAGACATAGAAGCTCTGTGTAGAGGCAAGAGAAGACCATGAAGCTGGGGTGGCATCTCAATTTGTCATCCCAGTATTTGGGAGGTTGAGGTAGGAAGAGGGCAAGTTCCAGACCAGTGGGCTACAGAACGAGGCCATGTTTAAAAAAAAAAAATTAAGTTGGATACATAGATGAAAATAAACATCTTCTACAGCACTATAGTTGAGATCTAGATTTGTATCCACACCTCCAATAAAAGATTATACCACATATTATTTATAAATTTATTTCAATTTGGTTTTAATCTTTCTTCCCTCCCTCCCTCCTCTTCCTTTTCTCTATCTCTCTCCCTTCCTAGCTTCTTTCTTTCTCCTTGCCTTTCCCTTCCTCCTTCCCCCTCTCTCCCTTTCTCAGATAGGCTAGGTTGGCCTAGAACTCACGATGTAGCAGAGGAAGACCTTAGACTTCCGATCCTTCTGCCTCCACTTCCCAAGTGCTAAGATTATAGGTGCGCACCTCCACCTGGTTTCTGCTGTGCTTGGGGTTGACCTCGGTGCTTCTTGGTGCATGGCAGGCACATAATCTACCAAATGAGTACTAGTTCCTCCTTATGCTCAGTAGGCAGTTCACCAGATATATTAATAGGGCAAGTGTGATATTTAATATCACCTTTAATGTCAAATTTATCAGCCAGGTCTATACTAACTCATTTCAATCATTTTCATTAAAATACTTACATTGTTTCCAAATATTAGCTTTCAAACACTACAGCTCTTGGACACAGAGTGTAGCAAGACCCTAACCCATTATCTGAAATAAACTCTTTGTTTTCATTTAGAAACCGAGCAGGTGAGCAAAAGGACTGCCACCTTCACCACATCCCACATCACCAGCTCATCTGGGGAAGGCTGCACCAGTTTACTGACCCTTCTCTGGAGCATGACTGGAGGTGCCCAAACCAGCCAGCATAGAATCTGCTCTTATATTTCACCAAGTTGAGAAAGTAAAAAGCCAAACTTCACTTTAATAGCCAGTAAGATGGAATAGTTCCCATTTGTCTCTTAGATATGTGAATGTTCTCATTTGTAAACTGCTTATCTGCCAGACAGGCCAAACAGAGTGACACTAGGATGGCCTCTGATGACCAAATGTTCTCATCCTCAAGGGACTTGACTGAGATATTAATATGGATGAGTCAGTTCTACAAGCCTGGTGGGGCTGGGGCCACCCTTGCCCTCTCTCTGGACTTGAGACTTGCAGTCTACGAATTTCCCCTTACTAAAATGACAGCCGTAACATGTGATGCACAATTTAACTGTGCTGGCCCAAGTGTGAGCCTCAGTGGTTATAGCAAAATAAGAGGTTCCTCAGTTTAAGTGGTGGACAAAATTCCCATTTGCTTCAGGAAGCTTTGCCATATATGACGCCAGACTGAATATACATGTCAAGTCAGCCATCCTGCAAATGGTTGTGTGATAGAGGTTACAGCACTTGGACAGATGTAAGCCATCAGTCTTGCTTGAAAATCACAATGGGCCATGCACACTCCAGTTGACAGTGAATAATTTACAGCAGCACCCAATAGGCGCCATGCTGTGGTGGTCATCCATCAAAGCCCGATGTGTAGATGTTTGGAACAGGTGCAATATATTAGCTAAAAGCCAATGATGCAGGGCAAACATAGGGTTTCGATTCAGCCTACAGAATAAATGAGCCTCTGATTCACTGGCCCTTGCCATCAGAGATGAACCCCGTTAAGCTGCCTTATGATGCACAAGCACAGATATTAGTGGGTACAACAGCCAACCAGCACTTGCACCTCAGGAGGGGCAGAGGAGGGCCCTAGGCAGCAGACCCTTGTTAATAGTGGGGTAAGGATAGAGTATGGGACTTTTGGATTTCTGTTTTGGGGCCACACATCAGTTTTCAGAGGACTATATCGCCTACAGAGCCTGCAGGTGATCGGGTGAGAACCGCCTCCGTGGTCTGGGCACTGACAGCACACCCTCAGGATTGTTTGCTTGGAGTAACTGTAAATAAGAGCAGAATTTAAGTCTATGTAAACAGAAGGAAATTCTTCAGTATTTCTTGTGGTATGCCCATCTCTCTTCCTATACCTTCCTAAACATATTCATCCTGAATTTTCACAGCTCTAGGGATGACTTAAGTTCACTGGAAAGATAGCTGTGCTTATTTATTTTCCTGTTTAAAGAAAAATTAATTGGTCCCATTCCCAAGCTGACTATGATGTAGCTAAACATTATGCTACTTATGAACAATATTTTTGTCAAAGGAAAGATTCCAAGGATGTCTATGTAAGCATAAACAACACTGAGGTCAGACCTCGTGAGGCAGCAAAATCACCATGGCTGTCCGTGGCTCTTTCACAAATAATGAGCTTGAAATGCTCCTCCTTTGCTTTTATGTGATGGGGATATATGTTAAAAACTGGACCATTAAGTGTGCTTAAATTTTCCCAGAGGCTAGGTCAACTTTATGATCCTTCAGCTGTTCGTTAACGTATTTCAGCCAAACAAAGATCTCTTAGCTTAGAACTAATGCTAGGCTCCTGTGACACTAGCACCTAGAAGAACTTTAGAAAGAGAAGCCAGAACAACAATGGCCTATTTTGGCAGAGAATAGAAAACAAAGAGTAGCAGGGAATGGGTCTTGGAGAAAGGAATGGCTCTTAACAGTAACCAGACCCAGCAGCACCCTTTTTCCTGGAGCACTAATTATATGTGAGGTGCGTGGCTGCTACAGAGCTGGCGCAATGCCGCTGCCTATTTCAGAAGGCTTCACTATCAGTAACTTGTTTCTTCTTGTCACATTTAAAGTTACTGGCCTATTTCCTCTCAACCTCCTATCATCTATTCTAAACAATGGACCAGAATGACCTACACATGCTTCTAGATTTTTTTTTTTTTTTTTTTTAGTTTTAAAAAATGTTTTATTTAGAGCCAGGCGTGGTGGCGCACGCCTTTAATCCCAGCGCTTGGGAGGCGGAGGTAGGAGGATCGCCGTGAGTTCGAGGCCACCCTGAGACTCCATAGTGAATTCCAGGTCAGCCTGGGCTAGAGTGAGACCCTACCTCGAAAAACAAAACAAAACAAAAAAAAGTTTTATTTATTTATTTGAGAGAGAAACAGATAGAGAAAGAGAGAGAAAAAAAAGTGTGCCAGGGCCTCCAGCCACTGCAAACAAACTCCAGACACATGCGCCACCTGGTGCATCTGGCTTTACATGGGTACTGGGGAATCAAAACTGGGTCCTTTGGTTTTGCTGGCAAGTACTTTAACCACTAAACCTTTTCTTTTCTTTTTAAATATTTTTCTAGATTTTTAAAAAGTTGTAATGGTTGTTAAATAATTTAGTTTCATTGTAATTTAGGCATATAACTTTCCAGTGCTTCAGCTTCCCATCAATAATCTAAACAATAAGGTTGGATAATGATCTTATGGTCATTAGTGGGGCTTAAAAAGTGCCATGTACAGACTCCAACTTTTGAGACAGGATCTTGCTATGAAGCCTAGGATGGCCTTGAACTCTCAATCTTCTTCCCTCATCCAACCAAGTGATGGGATTACAGGATACATCTTGTCTAGCTTGTCCTGAGGAAGAGGAATAAAGCAGGGCAGGCAGCTTTACTTATTGAAAAAAATTGCACACTAGTTAAGACTCATTCTTTAGACTCATACTTGAAGACGTTTTCAAGCTCATTAATTTATTTTGTGATGAACTTTGGACTTACATTTTAGGAAACAGAAAGGATGTTACCACAAAGGGCTGTGTACGCCCTCGCCAGAGGTCTCCCAGAGCCATGCTGTCTCTGTGTGCTCACCAAGCTACTAAGGCCAGAGTGGTCTCATCAGGACCTCAGAAGTGTTTGGACTCAGGAAATGATGACTCAAGCTCACCAAGTTCCCAGAAGCTCCACTTATGACCCCCGTCTCATTGATTTTCCACAGGAAAAGCAAGAGCCAGGAGGACCTGGTGCTCCTGGTTGCTGACCAGCACATGCTTCCCCACAGCAGGACAGCATCTCAGGAGGTGCAAATCTGAACCCAGATATAGGCTTGATGCGATGGGAACTATAGAATGCAGACTGCAGGCCACAGACTCTTAGGCAACAGTATTCTACTTCCATCTCAGTGACACGCAGTGGCACAGTTTACATGTGACTCTCATTTCATTGGGTCAAAGACGTGACAAGTAATAGAAGCACTAAAATTTTAGCCGTCTGGTGCTGCGCCTCTCAGGACTGTCTAACAAAAGGAAGTGACGGGGATTCACTCACAAGCTCGGTATTTGTGGCTCATTAGGATGAAAGAGGAAACATCCCATCCTCCTCTGCCACTCTCTGACAACCACATCAGCCAGGTGATAAAGTATCTTGCAGCCTGTGCTCCAGTAGCAGTGGACATAGGGTGATGAGAGGCATCCAGCCAAGGAGAATGC
Source organism: Dipus sagitta (assembly GCA_036346955.1). NCBI lineage: Eukaryota > Metazoa > Chordata > Mammalia > Rodentia > Dipodidae > Dipus > Dipus sagitta. Next base: position 101,483,334 of record CM070770.1, on the reverse strand, counting down.
CCTGTCCACCATGGGGCAGAGAAGAGACAGGCAACACTAGCACCTTCCAGAATCACACTGATACCATAGGAGGTTGATGACAGAACATGTTGGCAGAGAACAATGCATATAAAGGCACAAAAGAGTGGTGTTGTGGGAGTCACAATACCCTTCTATATAAGTGAAAGAAAACTGGGGTAATTAGGGTCTAGATCACTAGGGACACTACTCAAAGAACCAAATTTACACTGAAGGCAAGGGGGCACTGATCAAAGATTTCAGGCTGCAATCTTCAAGACTAGATTTGATTTTCAGGGATCACATGGTAGTGGTGTGCACTGACTCCAGGCAGGGATGCTACTAGCCTGGTATCAAGAAATTAGGTTTTTGGGCTGGAGAGATGGCTTAGCGGTAAAGGTGCTTGCCTAAAAAGCCAGAGGACCTTGGCTTGGTTCGATTCCCCAGGACCCACATAAGCCAGATGCACAAGGTGGCACATGTGTCTGGAGTTCATTTGCAGTGGCTGGAAGCCCTGGAGCGCCCATTCTCTTTATCTCTCTCCCTCTTACTCTTTCTCAAATAAATAAATAAATATTAAAAAAAAAAACAACAGGTTTTATAGTCACCAAATCAGAAGCTGAGGGCAGAATCATTGAGGAAGTCCAGGAGGGAAAAGATCTGGGGGAGAGTTACAAAAGCAGAACAGGGTAAGTGGGAAGAATAGAGAAGTCTAGGATCATCCCTGCCTCTTATTTGGGAAAAGTATCAGAGCCAATGACCAAGATGGCAACTAGCTTGCTGGTTTTAGACCTGGTGACTACGGGATGAAGACAGCTCCATGAGTGGGCCTGGAGCTCAGGAGGTAGGACTAGGACAGAAGTTTGGAAGAATGGTAGCGAACAAGCAGCACTGTAGAAAAACAGCTACATTTTTCCAGAAATGGCTCCAACACAAAGGTGGGGATTGACATTTTGGAGCTAAACACTTCACCACAACGTCTAATAAAGTCTTTAAGCAACTCTGGGACAAAAGACCAAAATACCACTTTTCTGGTGACAAGATAGTATCGGAGGGGTTAGGTCAACTGCCAAGGCCTCTGGTAAGTGATCATGCTAGGAGCACTGAGAGCCAAACTCAGGCCTCTGATGACAGAACCCACCCGTCTGTACTCAGCATGTGGCCTCCCACCTAGAATAATCACAACACATATACAAAGATCCAAGTTAAAAAAAAATGGAGTTTGAAAATTAAAATCCACTTTAAAATAAACTGAAACCCTAAGGTACCTATGTGAGGACCAGATAGTCAACGTCAAGCTCCCTCAAAAGTCCTTGAATTTGGCAAAAGTTGTGTGATCGGTCACTTTGACAGGGTAGCTTGGAGTGGCTAATGAAGGCAACACCAGCACTCAGAAGATGACTGGCTCCTCATGGGCACTCACAGAGTCATGAGAAACAGCCCCCTCCATTCCAGGGCGAGTGCTGATCCCACCTTAACAAGCAATCTCACCACCCCGGGTAACCTGTGCACATGGCAGGTTCTTGGCAATGGTTTATCCACTGCTCTTCCTCTCAACCAAAAAGCAGGTAGGGGCTGGAGAGATGGCTTAGCGGTTAAATGCTTGCCTGTGAAGCCTAAGGAACCCGGTTCGAGGCTCAATTCCCCAGGACCCATGTTAGCCAGATGCACAAGGGGGTGCATGCGTCTGGAGTTCGTTTGCAGTGGCTGGAGGCCCTGGCACGTGCCCATTCTCTCTTCTCTCTCTCTTTCTGCCTGTCGCTGTCAAATAAATAAATAAAAATAACAAAAAAATTTTTTTTAAAAAGCAGGTAGGAAGCCAACTTCTCTCAGTGACACACCTGCATGAACTAGGTCACAACATGTACCCTATTTTGAAATTCCATGATAATGGTCACCAGAAGGATAGGAGGATAATGAATGATTAAGTCTTCCATACTTCCATAAGTCCACTGCAGCAACGGTTCAGGCAAGTCACACTATGCAGAGACAGCCCAGCCCAGAGTTCTCCTGAGGTCAGGAGAAAAGCTCTGTGGCATGCAGGCAGAGTCTGCCAAGTCATCAGTGTACATAAACTTGACAACAGTCTACACAGAACATGAGGACCCAGAGAAACAGCTAGCTTAGAACAAGACACCACTACAATCATTCTAAGGCATTCAGATGAACAATAACCAGTTCTCAGAGCCACACATACAATGCTTACCAAAACAGTTTTCTGTCTTTGCCGGTTGCAACATTTAATCCCAAATTCTTTTGGTTTCTAATCTGCACTTTAGTCACACTCTGTCACTTATTGCTGTGGACAAGATTCCCTCTGGCTTGTTAGTCTCAGCTTAATTCTTTTTTTAGGTAGCAATGCCTCTTTGCACTTCTCTGCCCAGATAACGTGCTGCTGGGATGATTCAGGGAGGTAACACATGAAGCACACAGGGAGCTCCATGCCATGCACTTCATAACCCATGAGACTAGCAGCTACTTCACAGGTCTTGAACTTGGCCCTTTCATGGAGTGCTAAAGTAGGCTACTTCTCCTATCAAAGAGTGAAATATAGGGCTAGAGAGATGGTTCAGCGGTTAAAGGCCTTGCTTGTAAAGCCTGATGGCCTGGGATCAATTCCTTAGTACCCAAATAAAGACAGGGGCACAGAGTGATACATGCATCTGGAGTTCATCTGCAGTGTTAAGAGGCGCTGGTGCACCCATTCTTATTTTCTCTCTCCTTGAAAATACATAAAATAGAATAGACTTAAATATATATATTTTAAACAGTCAAGAACTACTTTTCTCTAATAAAAGTGACCCAATATTATTTAGTTTTTTAAACTTTTATGTATTTTTCCTGGGGTGAGGTGAGGGGAAGCATTCTAAGATTAGACAAGATCTACAGATTACAGATGTGTAAGTGAACAAGTATTTCCTAATAAAAAAATAAATGGTTCATCACAATTCTATAAAAATTTTCAAAATCCATGCAAATGAAAGAAATTATTCTTGGCCCTAAGCAATGCATGAAAATGTGTGATGGATTGCTGTTATGCTTAAATTTTTTTCTCCAATAATTTGATCAATTCAGTTTGGTATGTATTTGAGTATTATTTTTGCATTAAGTATTGTTACAAACCACAGGAGAAAGAAAGAGCAGGAAAATCCTTCTTCTATACAAAGACTACAATTTAACAGAGAGACTAAGATAAGCAGTATCTTTAATTTAATTATAGTAAGATTAGGGTCAGAAGAAAGGGTAGTAGAGAAAAATAGCTACAACTGGGATTTGAGAAAGGAACCACAGGAGGAAAGACCAAGCTTTAGTCTTGGGCAGAGGAAAGAACAAAAGCAGAAGCTTTTTTACAAGGTAACAGAGGGAGTGTGCAAGTTCCATTTGGCTGATGTTAGGACAGTTCCAAGGCCTTCCCGATGGCAGCCAGTGCTTGCTACATAAGAAGGAACCTAAGAACTTAACTGTTGTTAAACAGTTGGGAGTTAAAATGCTAAGCCCTGGTGGAGGAACCAGAGAAGTGAGGCTGAAGAGATGTCTGCAAGGAAACAACTGTCAGTTCGTAAATGTAGAAGTGGAGGGCTTATACTTGAGAGTCCTCTCCACTCGTCTGTGTCCAAGATTTCAGAAGGCAGGAAGACAGAAAGAAGGAAGGGAGGAAAGGAGGGAGGAGAGAGGGGTGGAGGGAGGTGGGAGAAAAGGAAGTAGGGAGGGAGGGCAGGAGATGTTCAGCTGATGGTATTAAACCTATGATGGTTTCTAACTTCTAGGTCGAGGGGAGAAAGAGGTCAGAACAGACTTCAGGAAGTTGACGCAGCACAGTGTGACTCTAGGGGTCAATGTGACTGTTTTCAGTTCCTCCTGCCTGGCTCTCCTTGCTTGACTTTCCTCCCTCTGGGAGAAAGACTGAGCAGGGATTTGCTGCCAGGCAGGCTGGTGGTAACGCGGCATAAGAAACACGGGTGCCACTGTCCTCGATGTGCTATGTGCACAAACGACCGCAGAGGCTGAATTCAGGCAACCAGATTCCGTATTTGTTCGTGCATGAAAGCAATGATAAGCAAAGCTCAAGAAAAATCTAAAAAACCCTAACGCCAACACCAGAAGAACACTCAACATTTCAACAAATACACCTCCTTTGCCCAGGCGTGCATCCACGCACACACACATGCACATGCACCCTCTCCTCGGAAACAGAATCACAGGGAAACGGTCCTGCGTTGGGGACTTTTTAGTTCAAAAACTATACAACAGTATTTTGTAACACTAGTGTAAGGTTTCACCATGGCCTACCAGGGGACACTCTGATCTAGTACTTCTAACCTTGGACAAATGTTGAAGCCAAACATTAGTACTGTTTAATAAAGCACTTTGACTTAAGAGGGTTTGCACTAATATTTGAGTAATAAATATAAGTATTACATATACTAGTTCAGAGATGTGATATCATGAAGTAACTTGTCTTACTGGGAGAGGGGTAGATGCTGCACTATTACTAAAAAAAAAAAAAAAAATACCCTTACCTCCCTTTAAAGAGTAGATATATACTGTTAGGATTTAGTTTTCAATTTTGTTTTTATATTACAAAAACAACAAATGAATGTTATAGGATAGACAGGCATCTAGTATTATAAAAATAACAAGGAAAGGTTCCCTGATTTGGTTCCACTCCATCTCACTACTCAGAGCTGGCTACTCTTTTTTTTTTAATATTTATTTAAAATTTTTATTTTATTTTAGAGAGAGTGAAAGAGACACCAAGGGAGAGGACAGAAAGAGAGAGAGAGAGAGAACTGGCGTGCCAAGACCTCACCCACTGCATTTGAACTTTGGACACTTGCGCTCCTAGTGGGCATGTGAGACCTTGCACTTGCCTCACCTTTGTGTGTCTGGCTTAAGTGGGATCTGGAGAGAGATTGAACATGGGTCCTTAGGCTTCGTAAGCGTCTTAACCGCTAAGCCATCTCTCCAGCCCATAGCTGGCTACTCTTAATAGTTTGATATATCCATCTTCTATTTATGAGGCTACTTTGAATCTCTGGGTGGATAATCACACATACAAACAACTTATGTATATATACATGGATACAAAAATGTCCACGTATACTACACATAAACACACAGTAGAAGATAGCCAAGTGTAAGGAAGATTTTTTTCCCTTTCTTTTGTCCCTGCCTTTGAAGTTAGAATAGCTGTTAGAGATGCTACTGGGTTTTGCTAAAGAACACTCACATCCATAGACTGAACTGGAATGCAGGTTCATCCACCCCAGTGTAACGCCCGAGATGGCTTCAGAAAAGGAGCTGGGAATGAATATTCCCACTCACCATCCATGTCTGTCTCGTCAAACTTGACCATGTGTGGGCTGCCTTTACACAGCCTACTGTGGATTCTTCTATGATCGATTCCCAAACCTCTGTAGTTCCTACTTGCAGATATATCCTTGTGGTAGATCAGGTCCCATGATAAAGCCCTACAGAATTTCCTTCTCTATAAAACTACCTTTGAAACATGGCTCCTTGTCCATATTCTAGTACAGGGGTTTGCAAATGGTGGCCGAGCTTTTGTAAATAAGGCTGGAGTTGAACACAGCCGTGCTTCTTTGTTTGCATATTGCCTGTGATGTTTTACACAACAGCGGCAGAGCTGCTTTGCTGAGACAGAGACCACATAGTCCTCAAAGCCTATACTTTTTCCTATCTGCCCCTTGAACAAAAAGTTGGCTGATCCCATATTGTAGGATATTTTTAAAAGTTTTTTCTCGACCAAAAATTTTGGAAGACCTGAGATCACATAGTGTCTTTGTTCAGCTAAGGAATCTGTTTCTTTGTTTTAAAAGCATCTAAAAGAAAAAGAAACTAAGCAACCCAAAGCACCTAGGTTTTGGACAGTGGTCATGGCATGCTGGTAAATATTTAACTTGCTCTCCAGGCAGAAAGAGCCCAGATTTGCAGTGCTGGCCAATTTCCAGAGTGTGCATATTCTTATCATGGAACAGAGAGCTGAGAAGAGACATGAACAAATGTTATTATGAACCATCTTCAGTAAACCACAGGTTGTTTGGGATACCTGCTATCAATAGCCCAAACCTGTAAAGTCAGACAGACATGCAGGTCCTGAGGGATGGCTGTCCCAGTAACCAATCTCAGGTGGGAAGTAACTTTCCTGAGGAAACAAAGTGGGCACATGCTAAAGAACATTAGTTTTAATCATCTCCACACTGTAGAAACCTGGTTTCCTTAGTATACGCGTTAGAAACCCGATTCTATTATAGCATCTTGTTCTTCATACAGGACCAGGCTTCCTGTACATATATGCTGACAATGAACTGCCTCAGCCAGTAGCTACCTATGATATTGATGGCAAATTCCAGACAGACAGACCTACATCTTTTATGCTCACTACTTGCTCAGCACCCCATACAGAACTAAGCACAAGACAAACAGGTCACAAAATATCTACTGAAGGAGAAAGTGAGGCACCACTACCAAAAGTGTTTAGACCCCACCCCCTTCCCCTTTGCAGACTTGACAACAGCATGTATGACATGTCACTTCTCTATATCAGCTGCAGCATCTGGTAAATTGCTGGTAGAGAAAAGAGCTGGATTTTTTCCCCCTTTGATGTAATTTATCTATGTATATGATCGATCTCAAACCTGTGCAGCAGCAGAAAGTCAAGGAGGGAATCCAGTGAAGCAGTCCATCTGCTTGTTACTCATCAAAATGCATACAGCTGCTTCCAGCAGGAGCAGAGGAAGGACCACCCACAACCACAAACCTCTGGAAGGGGAAAGCTACAGTCTTGAGACTGGTTGCGTATTCCAATAGACCCAAAGCTAGCAACCACGCTACCACAAAGAGGGGAACAGGCCACAGTGTTTCACAAATAACCTCTCAACTGGTAGGTAAGCTCACAGCAACCTCCACACACTTGGCATGGTGTGTAGGCACTTCTCTGAACTCACAAGTCCTGTTTGTCAAATCACTCTTCAATTCTGATGGACAGACTGGTCAGCTCAGCTTGCATAGAAACCAGTCATGTGTAAGCCTTGCCAAGTTTTCACAGGGGCAGAGGCAGTGTCATTAAGTGTGGACCTAGCCCTTGGTTTTCAACATGAGGTCAAGCATGGTCCCAATATTAGGGGTTAACACTCCCCACTTAGAGGCTCACAAACTAGCCAGCAGGAGAACAATAATAACATTAAAAGTATTTGGCTTTTCCATCCTCACATTTTCAGACCCAGAAGTTCCATGACACGTGGTAATGTGCAGCTGACCGAATGCAGAAGCAGATCTAAGAATCAACCTGTCTTCTAGTAAGCAGAGATTTGCTGCAATGTAAAATGCCACTCTTAATAACTTTGCTTTGTAAAATACAGGTATTTAACAACAACAAAAGAAACTGTTAGCCAGGCGTGGTGTCCCAGCACTCGGGAGGCAGAGGTACAAGGATCACCCTGAGTTCAAGGCCACCTTGAGAATACATAGAGAGTCCCCAGGTCAGCCTGAGCTAGAGTGAGACCCTACCTCGAAAAACCAAAAGAATAAAATAAAAATAAATAAATAAACTTACGTTAAGATACAGTCTTCTATTAATTTTTAATGTTGTTAAATACACTAAACATCTCAGTTTTATTTATACACGGCAAGTGTCAATATCTATCATCTATCTACCATCAATCAGACCCATATAAACAAGGGTTCCTTAAGCGCACAAGAGGATTGAGAGCCCCAGAAGTTTGGGAACTTCTCCCCAGCGGCTGTCCGGGTGGAAGAGTGTCCCTGTGCGCTGCAGGACGGATGGGCCATCCCGACAGCCCGGTCTCCCGGGGATTCTGAATCAGAGCCGGCCCTCCCGCGGAGGGGACTTCGCCCGTCTCCCTTCTCCCCTCCCCGACCGAGAGTCCCCGCGGGGCGGGCACGAGCTCGGCCCGGGGCAGGGTCCCCCGCGCGCAGTCTCGCGGACCCGAGGGCCACGGCCACAGCGGGGCTCCGGCCGGGCGAGCAGGCCGTGGCGGGCAGCACGCCGTGCCCCGGGCCGCGGCCGAGGCCGGCGCCCGCTCCCTACTCACCCGGACCGCTCGCTGGGGCTCGGCTGGCCGCGCTCCTCCCCCAGCCGCCGGGCCGGACGCCGGGGCGGCCGCGCCGCGCAGCGCCGCGCAGGGCCGGAACCCGCGGCCGCCGGGGGCGGGGCCTCCGAGGAGCCGGGCGGGAGCCGGGCAGGAGCGGGCCGGCTGCGGGCGGCGCGGGAGGCGCGGGAGGCAGGGAGGGAGGGAGGCGGCCTTTTGTTTCCCGCTTCTGCGAGCCGAGGCCCCGGCCCCGCCCCTCGCCCGGCCTCCTTCCCCACTGGGTTACCTCCCAGCATTCCTTCTTTTGAGTTTTTTTTTTTTTTTTTTTTTCGAGGTTGGCCCGCCGAAGATGACCTTGAACTTCTAATTCTCCAGCCTCCCCCTCCAGGCGTACTGGGTTTGTAGGCGCTCCTACTGCTACGCCAGGCTGTTCTTATTTTTTATAGACAAGATCTCATTCTGTAGCCGAGGCTGGCCTCAATCTCACTGCTATCCTCCTACACCAGCTTCTCGGAGTCCAGGCATTAAAGGCTGAGCCACCAGGCCTTTAAAATATATATATATTTGAGAGACAGAAAGAGAAACAGATAGAGCCTCTTGCTACTACTGCAAATGAACTCCAGACTCATGCGCCACTTTGTACAGCTGGCTTTGTAAGCAAGTGCCTTTCACACACCAGGCCTTTAAAATTTTTTATGTATTTATTTATTTTTATTGCAGGGGGTGGTGGCACACGCCTTTAAGCCCAGCACTCAGCAGGCAGAGGTAGATGGATCACCATGAGTTTGAGGCCACCCTGAGGCTACATAGTGAATTCCAGGTCAGCCTGAGCTACAGTGAAACCCTACCTCGAAAACAAACAAACAAAAAAAATTATTTATTTTTATTTGAGACAGAAAGGGAGAGAGAATGGGCATGCCAGGGCTTGTAGCCACTGCAAATGAACTCCAGGCGTGTGCACCACCTTGTGCATTTGGCTTACATAGGACCTGGAGAATCAAACCAGGGTCTTTAGGTTTTGCAAGTGATTTAACCGCTAAGCCATCTCTCCAGGCCCACCAGGCCTTTTATAAAAGAAATCTGTTCTCCGTTTTAAATTTGTGTGAAGCATACAAAATGGCCGTTAGGGTTCACCCTTCTCAGGATAGGACCACATTTCTGTGACTTATGAATGCAAAAATTTTATGTGTAAACTTTGTGTAAAACTGTAAAAACCCTTCATGTTATAATACATACTGCTCACCAATCTAAGATCTGAGAAACCAGACTGAGCGGGCCTTCTGTACACCTGCCTTAAGTGTTGGCTGGAGTTGTGTCCCTCAAGTGAATGTGAGTTCCAAGAAGAGATTAACTTGGTTGGACGTGTACAACCTTTTGACGTTGTGACATGACATTGTCATCCACAGATACGTTGGGCTGGTCACATTCGTAGCATCCTGGGATGCAAGTGGCCCCAGGTTTATAGATCCATTGGACACACTCTCAGATGATATATGGTGAGTTTTTCTGCCCAAAGTATTTGGAAAGTCTGTGGTTGTTTTTGTTGTTGTTGTTGTTTGTTTTTACATTGAATTATTGTAGTTTTCAATCTTAAATGAGCAACTTAGAGAATGAATGACTAAAAGCTAATGTTACAATCAGCTAGCTCGGGGCCGTTAGCCAGATAAAAACCATAAATAGTCAAAGAACCACTTATTTAGTGTTGTAGGCTGTATTAGTCAGGGTTCTCTAGAGGAACAGAACTGCTAGAATGAATTATTTTGAAAAGGGAATTTATTGGATTAGTTTACAGTAGTCCAATAGTAGTTGCAAGCCTAAGAATCAAGGAACCTGGCAGCAGCTCAGTCCACGTGGCCAGATGCCTCAGCAGTCCCCATCCCGCACAGCAGATGGCACCGGAAGGCCTGGAGGCTTCCTGAGGAGGCTGGGTCTCATCCATGTGGGTCTTCAGTTGATGCTGGTCTTCAATCCCCGCTGGAAGGCAGAAGCAGCCCCGGCAGCCAAGTGGAAGGAAGGAAAAGGGGCTCTTTTCACCCAGAGCTTTCTTATAGGAAGTCCCCCTCTGAGCTGGCCGCCTGCTCTGGGGGAAGGACTCACTCTGGGGGAAGGACTTCCTCTTTCAGTTAATCCTTCCTGGAAGCAACCTCAAGGATCCACCCAGAAGGGGTTTCTGTGGATTACTAAACATATCAAGTTGACAACACCTTAACTATCACATAGGCCCTGGGTTCCAGAGGTTAATGGCTCTAAGCCTTGAGAGCTAGAGGCTTATTATTGCTGTAGGTGTTCAAGGCAGAGGTTTATTGCTCCAACATACTCAGAGTTGGAACTTTGACCTTTGTGTGCCTTGGCGGCTCTCCGACACACTTCTCTAGTGATCAGGGTTTGCAGTTCTCAGGGTCACAGCTCCCACCTTCTGCTCTTCACAGCCTGTCACCTTCTTAGACTTCGGCTGCTCTTCATAGTCACCGCTTCTTGTAGTTTCTGCTGTTAGGCACTCTCCTCCTAGTCTTACAGCTCAGAGCTTTGTGTATCAGAACCCTGCAGCTTTCTGGACACTCTCAGCTGCTTTCTGGTGTCACTGCCCTAAGCTTTGGCTGTTGGGGCCTGAAGGTCTTGGTGACTGGAACTCCCGAGCCTCCTCCTTGCTGCCAGTGCTACTGCTGATGCTTCGGTGCTACTTATGGTAAAGTAGATCAAGAAAGCCTTTCCCAGGCCTAACGTTGCACTAGCAGGCGGTAGCACTTAGGAGAGAGGCCTCCCAGACTAACCCTTAAATAAGAGAAAATGGCCTTAAAGAGCCAGAAGAGGGGCATGGTCTTCTTGTACAATGATGGTGTTTCCACCAATCACAAGCCATATATACATTATATATATATTCACAGGGTAAACTTGTAAACCAGTCACATGCTTCACATTACACCAATCAGGTTTTCTTTTTTTCTGAGTCGATAGGGAGGTGCTTCTTCCAGTCCCCAGTGAGGATAGCTGCAGGGCCAATAGAGTCATCCAGAGGTCATTACAGCTTGTTTTTCTGGGAGGGGAAGCTCCCAAAGCTAGGGAAAGTTGCTGAAATGGCCATGACTGGAACAGGGACTCCTGAAGCAGGCATTATGACATCAGCAACATCTCTGGTTTCCTGATAGCAAATGTGACCAAAGCAGCCAGGTTGCCACTCTGGTAACTGGTAATAGCCTGCCAGTTGCCAAAAGAAGGGACCTTGGTAGTGAGCACCCCACTCAAGGCAATTAGGCACAAGAAAAGAGTCTGACAGCTGTTAACCTAGGAGCCAAATCAGCCTGCCCCCCCCCCCAACAGCTAAGCTTATTTAAAGGAAAAACAAGCACTAAATTGTGTTTACAATAAGACTTGTAATGGAACTGACATTTTCTAGGTAACAGTGCTTAACCTCTAGCCAAAGAGATGGGCCCTTCTGATCTGCCTCTGCCTCACTGATAGCAATATTAATGGTGACAGTTACCACTTACTGCCCCTATTAGACATAAAGCCTGACCGTTGGAACTTTATTCAGTTTAGCCAACCACCTGGGAAGAGCGTGCCTGTGTGAACTGTGCCACACCAGTTTCGGTCCTCAGCATGTCTGACTCCCATGCCACTACACTTCTCTCATGCTACACTATAGGGCACACTTACCCTGTAGTTACATTTTGAAACAGGGGGTCATTTATTCAACTTCTAATGGTGAGAGATTTTTCCAATCCCCTAATCCCTTCCATTCACATTAATTGAACAAATTTTCCTTGAATGCCCACCACATGCTAGAGGATCACCACAATTACTGAAAAACTGCAATACTGGCATCCTCTCGGGAGACAGAGAGGATATAAGAGGAGAATGGGTAGAGAGCTAGGGAGTAAGGTGAGAATTTGTCCAGCTGAAGTTTGACTTGTACTGAGGTAGCCCTATCTTAATGTTCAGCGACAGCATACAGATGACTAATAATCCATGAGTAAAAAAAATAATTAAATCAGAGTTATAAAGAGACAGAGATTGGTAAACATGTTTGGCAAAACCATGAAGGAAATAGTTCTCTTATCTCTCTGCTCTCTTGCTCTGTGACATATCACCAGTGATATGCTGATTAGGAATACAGTGACCTCTCTTCTGTTCCTGTCCCTGCTTCTGCTCTGTGGAATTTGACACTGGTGATTAATCTTCTTGAAACTGTAATCTCCGTTTAGCTTTCCCTGCCCTCATGATTCACTGCTTCTCTCTTCCATCCCTTTTATTTGGCTCATTTACTGCACTCTTTCTCATCTTGCTTTGCATGCTACTCTGTATGCTGGTGAGTTTTTGTCCGTTTACCGACTATACAAACTCCCTGCTATTTCCAGTTGAAGCCTGCTATTTCTCTATCATGTTTTTTTTTTTTTTTTCTTTTTTGTAGAATAGAAGGACTTCGATGTGTTGTAAATGAACTTCCACTGTGGTAGTCTAGAATTCTTTACTCTTTTTTTTTTTATACAACCTTCTTCTGATCTCCACATTCCTTATTTCCAGTCTTTTGTTGCATCACCACTTGATGTTCCTAAGGTCTTATTGTTCACCGCATCTACAGCAGGCATTCTGTTGTCTCCAGCCATCTGTTTGTCTACCCATCCAGTTTTTACTTCATCCTGAACCTTACATCTTGAATTTGAATCTCATGGTCTCTTGAGAAACACAGACACTCGAGCATTGAGATCCATATTACTATGCTCACATCAACTCTGCCTAATAAATATTTCTGGCCTGGCACAAAAGGTTTTGCTAGTGCCCTCACAAAGCAGAGTGCACATGTATGGACTTTTTGAGAGAAAGCCTCCCATGTGGTCACTGCTCAAATGCCACAGTTCTGCTCCCCTGGTAAGAGGCAGATGGGTCTTGAGGTGAAGTTACAGTAATGTTCTAGGAGCCTTACCTGCCTGAAGCTTCTTATAACAATGAAGATTTTATTTATTTACTTACTTATTTGCACACACACACACACACGCACACACACACACACACACAGAGAGAGAGAGAGAGAGAGGGAGAGAGGAAGAGAAAATGAGAATGAGTGTTCATTTGCTACTGCAAATGAACTCCAGATACATGTGCCACTTTGTGCATTTGGTTTTATGTGGATACTGGGGAATTGAACCCCGAGCTGTCATTCTTTGAAATCAAATGCCTTTAACCATTGAGCATCTCTATCTTTCCAGCCCCAAGACCTGTTAAGTTCTGAGGAATCTCTATGTTTCACACTGACTTCATTTGCAGTGAGGTGTGGCTTAGGTATATGTTTGAACAATGCATCACTAGGCCATTTTGTCTTGCTAGTATCATAAAGGGTACTTACATGGACTAAGATGGCTAAGCATCAGGAGGTCATAGAAATATATGTGATCATCATTGTATATGCAGCCCATAGTTGGTTAAAATGCTGTTATAAGTTGTATGGTTGTACTTGTATAGACTGGACTTTCATAGTTTAGTGAAAGGTCCCAAGAACTGACTTTATTACCGTGCTTTGCCATTTCTAGTGTGCTCGCATACATGCATTACTTCATAGAAAGGAAGTGATGATAGAGAAAGTCTAGCATAATGGCTCTCAAGCCTCAAGTGCTGCTCTCATAGAGAGGTTGTGTTTATCCAGCTAGTCAGAGGTCCACCCTTTGAAAAACACTTGTGGGGTTCCTCAGACTCAGTAATGAATCTTTACTAAAAACCCCTGTAACTTCTGGCGGGAAAGATGGTTCAAGTGGTTAAGGTGTTTGTCTGCAAATCCTAGGGACCTGAGTTTGATTGATGCCGTAGTACCCACATAAAGCCATATGCACAAGGTGGCACATGCATCTGGAGTTCATTTATGGTGGCTCTAGGCCCTGGTGCACCTATTCTCTCTCTCCCTCTCTCTTTCTCTCTCTCTCATTGTCTCTTTCTTATTTTCCTAAATAAATTTTAGAAAACTAAATAAATAAATAAATAAATAACCTCCTGTATCCTATATCTCCTAGAGTGGTTGATTCATTACCTCAGAGGTGAAATCTATGCTCAGAAAATATAAATTTTTTCCACAGGTTTTTCAGCTCTATCATGTCCACAGATTGTTTCCAAGGGCCTGCCACCTGTAGTACACACTCCGTGAAGGCAGGGGCCATGCCAGTTTATTGTCTCCTGGAGCATGAGCCTGACCCATGGTGATGCACACCAAGGCTTGTTGATCACCATCAACATCCTTCTGTCACCTGTTCTTTGGTTCCCTGCTGGCCTTCACGCTATCCAGGTTTCTCTTACATAACACAGAAAAGACCGCTGTTTATCAGTGAATGAAGCAGAGGTGCTCCTCTTCTTGATTTTCCTGTTTGATGGGATTTATCACTCAATGTAGAGCCTTCTCGTGTCAGAGAGAATTTGAAGTAAATTATTTTTTGTTCCTTTAAAAACTGAAAAGCTATATTCATAAGGAAAGTAAGGTTCAGATCCATCTTGACTCTGTGTAACACCCAACACCCCCAAACCCTCTCTACCTGCTGTCTACTTAATTTTCCCACTCTTTCTTATTGCTTAAGCATCTGGATTCCTGAAGAGGTGCCTTCCCAGAATCCTTTGGACAAAGGCTTACAATTAAGCAGCATTTCCCTCAATCTAGCTAATAATAAAAACCAAATGTCATTAAATATCCACTTAAACTTCACAGCAACCACTTGAAGTTTGTGGACTTACCACTGAGGTTATTATTATTAGATAAGGAAACCAAGGTTCAGAGCAGTTACATCTCTGCTTCAGAACACAAAACTCCTTCCTGGTTTGAATCAAGGCTGGTCTTACCCATAACTTCATGTTTTTAGCCTTCACAGCACTGTGGCACAATATGAGGTGTCTAGCATCATGTTTCATCTATGTGAATTTGCTAGACACATTTTTAATGCATTATCTTTTTCCAAAGAGGGGAAAATCTCAGGATTGATGTACTAAAGCTATACAGGTACACAAAATACAGTGTCATGATCTAAGGCTGACACTACTGATTTTTTCTCAATAAAATAATTTGGTAACATTAACAAGTATAAGTGGGGGGAAAGTAGCCAATGTGTTGCTGATGTGGCTCACTTCTAGTTCCAGTTTATAAGACAGATTGGTTTCATGTGTGATTTTTAAGTGATTTTTTAAAAGGGAATAGCCTAGCTCTCTCGTCACTTCTCCATTCTAGGTAGTATGGAAACAACAAACTAAGCGCAGAACCATGCATGCTGTCTTGTCTCTTCCAAGGGGGTCCATGAAGGCACCTTGAAGCTTAAGTAAGACCATGGTCAGCTGCTGCCCTCTGTTGATTGAATGTGAACACACAGTGAACACATTGTCAATGGAAAAAAGAGGATGGTTTAGCCTTGTGAGAGCAAATATAAGAAAGACACATAATTGGATTAAGAAATTTACTTTCTGTACCTTAATTTCATATTCAGCTAATGTCCTAAAAGAGTATAGAGCAGAAATTTATTTGGTCAGTGAACTGGCTTTAATAGCCTGGTATGATGGGTTCCAATATAACTATGAATAAATGAATTCCCACTCTGAGAGAGTTGGGGATTTATTATTATTATTTTCCTAGTGCTTTTGGATATTACTTTAATGTTTACACAAGACATAATAGCATTCGTCTTTGACATGTCAAAATATGTCATTTCTTAGTAATGCCTGATTCTACCAACTGAGGAAGGTGTGGGGACTTGAAGCTCACGTAAGTTTAAAGCTGCCCACACTCTGGATGGTTCTGTACTTTGCCTTTCCGCTTCCACAGAGAAAAGAAATTGAACCAAGCACCTCTGGCAGTGTCTTCTAGAGAGGAGACAGATCTTATGATGGAAATGGGCAGCCCTGGTCCCCCACTATCCACTAGGTGTGGGTTCTCTGTGGGCAGATCCCGTCAAGATCTGTACAGCCATGGATGGAAGCCACTAAATCATTTTCTCCATCCCCCGTGACAGTGCTGGGACTGTGGCAGTTGTTGCATTCCACCACTGTGAAAGGGGAATCCACAGGTGTGAGTGGGGAGGGCATCACACCCAGTCTGCTCATGCACAAGACTGAGCTCAGTACCTCCGGCACCTAGAAAAGTACCCAGCATACGTGGATACTAGGAACATACTAACCTAGGAGGGGCTGATGGCATGCGTTCAAGCTCTCCGAGTGGTCTGGACAAGGACCTTTACCTCTTTGAGTCTTGGTTTCCCTCTGGAATCTGTGAAGGTAAGAAGACCTACTGGTGGTGAAGTAAGAGACAAGAATGGCTCATGGAAACCACCAATGACTGGAAATACTACACAAAGGTCAGGGATACAAGATGACAAAAACACATCATCAACCAGGTGACCCTGGAGGACCTTATGTTAAGTGAGATAAGCCAGGCACAGAAGGACATGTTCAGCTCCAGCTTGTTTTCTCAGTAACCTGCAGCCCAAACAATAGGGTCTTACCATCCTATTCTGGTGGGCAACCAAGAGCCTTGGCAGTGGCCTGTAATGTTTGGGGGACATCAAGAACCTCCCTGGCCAATGACTCACTGGAATGCATCCCATACCTGGCACTGAAAATTTTCTAGTAACAACCTATGGCTTCTGGGTACACCATTACCATATCAATATGATACTCTTGCCCATTCTCTCTCCCTCTTGTTAAACATTACACACACACACACACACACACACACACACACACACGTGTGTGTGTGTGTGTGTGTGTGTGTATATATATATATATATATATATATATATATATATATATATATATACTTGACTAGTAAAGAAGTAGGTTTCCATATGTCTTATTCATAACATCTGAAATTTTAATTAACACACATCCCATCCTTCCTTCACTCTATCTCTAATCACGATCTCACTTAAACCATTCCATCCCCAGCAGCCTGCCTTTTCTTGTCATTCTTAAGGGATACTTTTTACAGGTTATTAAGTTGAATGTTGCAAATTATTTTCTTCCAGCATTTTAAAATAGCCAGGCCTTCTGGTTTCCATAGCTTTTGTTGAAAAGTCCACTGCTAGCCTAAATCTTTTTAAAAATATTTTTTATTTATTTATTTAAGAGAGAGAGAGAGAGAGAGAGAGAGAAGAGGTAGATAGATAGATAGAGAGAGAGAGAGAGAGAGAGAATGGGCATGCCAGGGCTTCCAGCCACTGCAAACAAACTCCAGACACATGTGCCACCCTGTGCCCCCAGCTTTATGTGGGTACTAGGGAATCAAACCTGGGTCATTTGGCTTTGGTGGCAAGTGCCTTAATCATAAGCCATCTCTCCAACAAAGCCTAAATCTTTTAAAAGAATTTTTAAATCCACAATTTCCTTACATATAGAAAATATACCATGATCATAATTCCCTCCCACCACCCTCTGTTTTCCCTCTCCCAAATTCCCCCTCCACTGAATCTCTTCTTTCCAACTAGTCATCATTTTTCCCCTCCTATTATGCAGGTCTTATGCAGGTAGTGTCGGCCACTCTGAGGTCATGAATATCAAGGCCACTTTGTGTCTGGAAGAGAGTATTGTAAGCACTCCTTTCCTTCCTTTGGCTCTTATATTTTTTCTACCATCTCTTCTACAGTGGTCCCTGAACCTTAGAAGTTGTGATAGATATGAATCACTTAGTGCTAAACACTCCATGGTCCTTTCTTCTCAGCACTTTGGTGAATTTTGAGTCCCTCCCCCAGTGGTCAGTGCCATCTGAAAAGAGAAACTTCTCTAACCAAAAGTGAGAGTAGAGTTAATATCTGGGCATTAACATGTGTTTCATGGGCAGTTTGGTGGGGATAATATAGGTATTTAGCCAAACAGCAATAGTAGTTTCCCCACTATGACCTCCCAAGACATAGGCTTTTCCTTAGGTACCAGGCAGGAATTTCCTCCTTTGCAGCAGGCCTCAAGTCTAATCAGAGAGCAGTTGACTTCCCCAATAATTGACATGCCACTATTGTATCAGTTGGTACTTTTGGCCTAGCTGGCCAGCCATAAAGTTTGGAGGGTTCACTGATAGTTAAAACTATTGCTGTCTTCTCTCTCCCAAATGGCTTCATGCTGTATAGCTTTTTCCAGCATTCTGACAGCTAGTCAACAGGGAGGAGGCTTCCAGCTCAGCTCCAGCTTGATTTCTCAGTGACCTGCAGCCCAAGCATATGGAGTCTTCAACAATAGGGTCTTACCGTCTAGTTCTAGTGGGCTGTCAAGAGCCTTGGCAATGGCCTGTTAATGTTTTGGGAGTATCAGGGGCCTCCCTGACCAACAACTTGCTGGAAGATATTCCACTTTTGGCATTAAAATTTTTCTAAGAACCATCTATGGCTTCTGTGCACAGCATTATCCACCTTTACAAGGACTTCTGCCCAAATTCTCTCTTTTTAAACATATATATAATGTATATATGTGCATATATATATGCATATGTATGTATGATTTGCTAATGAAGAAGGAGGTTTCCGTATGGCTTATTCATAAATCTTAAATTTTGATTGTCCTTCCTCCCACCTCCTCCTCTCCTCTCTCCCCTCCCTTTAGACCATTTCCCCCCTCCCATATTCTGCCCCTCTACTTAAATGTCAACTATACCTTCCTCTTAAGCCCTCCCCTCTTCTCCCTCCCTAAATAACCCCTTTCTAGTTTCCTGGTCTCTACTAATGAATTTTATTCCAACTCACAAACAAATCTAAACATTGGAAGCTGGGATCCACATATGAGAGAACATGAAGTGTTTGACTTTCTGAGCCTGGATTATTTCAGTTAGTATATTCTTTTCCAGATCCATCCATTTCCCTGTAAATTTCACAATTTTATTTTTCTTAACAGCTGAATAAAACTCCATTGTGTAAATATACCACATCTTCATTATCCATTCATCAGTTGAAGGACATCTAGGCTAGTTCCATTCCTAAGTATAGTTTACATTCCCACCAACAGTGAAGAAGGGTTCCTCTTTTTCCAGAATTTTGCCAGCATTTATTGTCATTCAATTTCTAGATAATAGCCATTCTAACTGGAGTAAGATGGAATCTCAAAATAGTTTTAGTTTGCATTTTCCTGATGGCTAAGGATGTAGAACATGTTTTTAGATGCTTATTGACCATTTGTACTTCATTTTTTTAGAGCTCTCTATTAAGTACTATAACCTATTTTTTTTGATTGAGGTGTTTGATATTTTATGAGTTTTTTGAATTCTTGTAAATCTTAGATATAAATCCTCTGTCAGGTGCATTACTGGCAAAGATTTTCTCCTATTCTTTAGGCTTCCTCTTTGCTCTATTCATAGTGTCCTTTGCTGAACAAAAGCCTTTTCACTTCATGAGATCCCAATGGTTGATTAGTTGTCTTCGTTCTTGGTAGTATAAAATTTCCTTCTCTGAAGGTAAGCTGCCATTTTCTGCATATTGCACAATTTTTGTGCATGTATGTGTCATACAAGCATTGTGTGTGTATGTGTGTGTGAGTGTGTGTGTGTGTGTGTGTGTATGTGCACATGTGCCAAGGCCAGATGTTGATGTTGAATGTCTTTCTTAATTACTCTCCACAGTCTTTTTTTTTTTTTTTTTTGAGGTAGGGATTCTCTCTAGCCCAGGCTGACCTGGAATTCACTGTAGTCTTAGATTGGTTTTGAACTCATAGCAATACTCCTACTTCAGCCTGTTGGGTTCGGGATTAAAGGCATAAACTACCATGCCCACCTCTACACATCATCATCATCATTATTATTATTATTATTATTATTACTAATTATTTGGTTTTTTGAGGTAGGGTTTCACTCTAGCTCAGGCTCTCCTGGAATTCACTATGTATTCTCAGGGTGGCCTCGAACTCACGGCGATCCTCCTACCTCTGCCTCCCGAGTACTGGGATTAAAGGCGTGCGCCACCACGCCCAGCTCCACATTAATTTTTGAATACAGTGAACACGGAAATTGCTAATTCAGCTAGACAAGCTAGCTAACAAGTCCCAAGAATCTTCCATTTTTGTTTCCCCAACATTGGTGGTGCAGGATTTTGGTTCAAGAGATGGATTAAATTCTATAAAGATGCAGGAGATCCCAGGCCCATGGACCCCAACTTTTGGCTCCTTATCTTAGTTGACAAAGAATTGAAAACATGGACTCTGAGAAAGGAAAATTATGAATTATGAGGTCCATTTAGGGAGAGTTAAGATTCAGAGGGAAGACTAGCAGGAAGCCTCAAGCCCTTGGATGAAATTTGGTCAGATGAGCGTTCTAGTTCTGCCAGGGCAGGCAAAGTGACATCCGTGTTCTCCCTAGGCCTCTGTCCCTGGATGATTGCTTAGAAAAACCCGTCTTGCTCCTGCTCATCCTTCACTGGGATTACAGGCACTGCTCGGCCTGGTTTTCATGTGGATGTTGGGGATCCAAGCTCATGCTCATGTGGCAAGTATTGTACTGATGGAGTACTCTCCCCAGCCCCACTCTGCACTTCTAAAATCTACTGTCTTTGGTTCTCACTAATGGGAATTTTTCCATAAATTTATTATTTTTTTCTACTTGGTGTTTATAGGGCTTTTTAAGTCTTCTTGTCAGGAGACAATGGTCATCTGGCTGGCTACACTGCTGAGTTTCCCAGAAGTGACCTATTTAGGACAAGAAAAGAGACACAGTGAGTCTCCGAAAGAAAATAAATAAATAAAAATAAAAACAAAAAAAGTCATCCTAGGGCTGGGGAGCTGGGTAAAGTACTTGACTTAGAAACATGAAGACACAAGTTTGGATGCCTATTTACCATGTAAAAACCAAGAAGAGCTCAGGCTCAGTAGTCAGGGCTCACTGGCTAGCTCTGGGTCCAGTGAAAGACACTGTCTCAAAAAATGAAGTAGAGGACTTTGGGGGGTGCAGTGAGGGGTGGGAATAACTCAGTGGTAGAGCACTTGCCTAGCATGTACAAGGCCCTAGATTTGATCCCAGCACTGAAGAACTAAACAAACATTCTTTTTGAGCCATATTATCCATTAAGTTTGGAGTCTTTGAAATCTGTGATGGCTAAGACATGATATAAGTAGCAGCACTATTAACAATCACAGAATTAATGAGGATAATCATGAGCTCAAGTGCATAAAATGCCAGAGTTAGCGTAAACACAGCAATGCCTCTGTGTATGACAGTTTTGTTTTGCCACAGGGATAAGTCCTGTGAGCCAATACATTATTACTACAATTAAACTGCTCATTATTTTAGTTATTTTTGCAACTTTTAGTGAGCAAAATGAGGTGTAGGAGACATTTACTATTGTGTAGTAAAGTACAAAAGTGGGTTTCAGTAAAGGTGAAATTAGGAACAGTTCTGCATATCATTTTGATTATCATCATCATAATAATAAAACTTGTTCAACTAAAAAAAAATCTTTGAAAACACACCCCCCCCACACACAGCATTAAAAACTACACACAATCCTATCTGCCATGGTAGACCTATCAGTGCCAAAAAGCTCAATTCTATCACGTGACCTATCTCTGTAAGTAAGGTGCACACAATATGTAGTTTCATATGACATTTCCTTCAAAATGTAGCATCAGAAATTTTTCTCAGGTTTTTGGAAGTAAATTGAAAATGTGATTTTACATTGTTGTGGCATGACCACACAATGGAATAACACTGAACAATGAAAAGGAACAAATTATTGCTATGTGCAACAATGTGAATGAATTTCCAGATAATTACACTGATTGAAAAAAGTTAAAAATAAGTACATTCTGTATGATTTCTTTTTTATAAAATTTTAGGAAATGCAAAAATCTAGTGGTCTGGTTATTTGGGGAGCAAGGATATGACAGGAGGAGTTCCAGACATTTTTAGAGATGATGGCTATGTCTACTATCTTGAATATGTAATTTAACAAAATTGTATACCTTAAGTATATATAGCTAATTATGCATATTGCTTAATACAATTACTACAACCGCAGACTCAAAATATATTTCTGTACTGATGGCTATAGTTGGATCTTGAGTGACTCCCAAAGCACTTGTGTTACAGGCTTGGACTCTAGGGTGCTGCTGCTGCAAGGTGAGAGACCTCCTGAGATGTCTTCAGGACATTTGAGTGTGCGCCTCCAAAGGGGAGTGTGGAACCCTGATTCTTTCTTTCAATTTTTTTTTCTGCATTCTGGCCATGAGGTAAATGGTTTTACTCCACCATATGCTCCTGCAATGACATGTTATCCCATCGCATGTCCAAAGCAATCAGACCAACTTTGGCTGTGTGGGTTCCAACCTGAAGGTAGAGAAAAGGAAATGACAGAAAATTGTATCACACTAAAGGAAAGTGGTAAATGTAGAACCAAGAAGGGAAGGGAAGGGAAGGGAAGGGAAGGGGAGGGGAGGGGAGGGGAGGGGAGGGGAGGGGAGGGGAGGGGAGGGGAGGGGAGGGGAGGGGAGGGGAGGGGAGGGGAGGGGAGGGGAGGGGAGGGGAGGGGAGGGGAGGGGAGGGGAGGGGAGGGGAGGGGAGGGGAGGGGAGGGAGGGAGGGGAGGGGAGGGAGGGGAGGGGAGGGGAGGGGAGGGGAGGGGAGGGGAGGGGAGGGAGGGGAGGGGAGGGGAGGGGAGGGGAGGGGAGGGGAGGGGAGGGGAGGGGAGGGGAGGGGAGGGGAGGGGAGGGGAGGGGAGGGGAGGGGAGGGGAGGGGAGGGGAGGGGAGGGGAGGGGAGGGGAGGGGAGGGGAGGGGAGGGGAGGGGAGGGGAGGGGAGGGGAGGGAAGGGAAGGGAAGGGAAGGGAAGGGAAGGGAAGGGAAGGGAAGGGAAGGGAAGGGAAGGGAAGGGAAGGGAAGGGAAGGGAAGGGAAGGGAAGGGAAGGGAAGGGAAATCACAAAATAGCTTGTAAGAGTTCACCTGTTAGCAGAAAGAAAATTTCAGGTAAGTGAAAAATTGACAAACTCCAACTACCATTTTCTCCCTCTCCCTTTCTCTCTCCATCTCTCTTTTTTCTTTTTCTCCCTTCCCCTTCTTTCATTCCCTCTTACTCCTTCCCTCCCTCCCTCCCTCCCTTCTTTCTTTCTTCTTTCTCTGTCACACAATGTAACCCAAGCTAGTCTCATATTCACAATTCTCCTGCTTCAGCCTCCCAAGTGCTAAGATTAGAAACATGTACCACAAGGTAAACATAATGTTCTTTCTTTCTTAATTTTTTTTAGAGAGAGCAAGGCAAACATAGAGATAGAGAGAATTGGCACACCAGGGTCTCACTGCAATTGAACTACAGACACTTGCATCACCCAGTGGGCATGTGTGACCTTGTTTTTGCCTCACCTTCTGTGTGTCTGGTGTACATGGGATCTGGAGAGTAGAACATGGGTCCTTAGGCTTTGCAGGCAAGTGCCTTAACCACTAAGCCATCTCTCCATCCCTCTGTTAGATTGATTGATTCAAAAAATGGTATTAAGATTTGATAGTTATAGCACTTAACTCTGCAATTATTTTCTATATTTTTCCTCTTTATGATATGGAGTTTTCACATTGAGGCAGTAAATATGTCAGATAGCAGTGGTCATGCTTGAAGAATCTGAAACCAGAAGGCTCAGGTTCAAGCCTACTCATTGCTACTGAGCTACACACCCCTGGAGAAGTTACCTCCTTTGGGCTCAGTTTCCTTATCAGCTAAAGAGGATAATGATAGTACTCACTTCATATGGATGTTTTAAGATTTAAATAAAATCATATTTACAAAGTTCTTATAATGGTCTTTGGCATACAGTAAGAACTTTGGTAGATAAGTGTTTATCACATGATTTCATTGTATTTATTTTTATTTTTATTTATTTGAGAGTGACAGACAGAGAGAGAAAGAGGGAGGGAGAGAGAGAGAGAGAGAGAGAGAGAGAGAGAGAGAGAGGGAGAGAGAGAGAGAGAAAATGGGCACTCCAGGGCCTCCAGCCACCGCAAACAAACTCCAGACATGTGCGCCCTCTTGTGCACCTGGCTAACGTGGGTCCTGGGGAATCAAGCCTCAAACCATGGTCCTTAAGCTTCATAGGCAAGCGCTTAACCACTAAGCCATCTCTCCAGCCCTCATTTGTAGATTTTTAAGATTTATTTATTTTTATTTATCTGAAAGAGAGAGTGACACACAGAGAGAGAAAATGGGAGAGGGAGGGAGAGAAGGAGAGAATGGGCACGCCAGTGCCTCTA
This sequence comes from Dipus sagitta, assembly GCA_036346955.1. Taxonomy (NCBI): domain Eukaryota; kingdom Metazoa; phylum Chordata; class Mammalia; order Rodentia; family Dipodidae; genus Dipus; species Dipus sagitta. Next base: position 101,459,113 of record CM070770.1, on the reverse strand, counting down.
GCTGCTGCAAATGAACTCCAAACGCATGTGCCACCTTGTGCATCTGGCTTACATGGATGGATACTGGGGAACTGAACCTGAGTCCTTAGAGCTTTGCAGGCAAATGCCGTAACTGCTAAGCCATCTTTTCAGCCCCTCATTTGTAATTTTGATGCTAAACATTTCTTAATATATTAATATGGGAATGTTTCACATGTTAACATTGTAGCAGAGAATAGTGTTATGTTTCTTTACTCATCATCATCAGTCCATAATAAGTCAAATGGGTTTGTTTCATATTTTTATTTTATTACTGACCTCTTATGGATGTATTTTTGGTTTTATAACCTAAATTTTAATTTCCTAGGTAAATGGTCCAATCAATTGTAAATAATAATTTTTAAAATTTTAATTGACACATCATAATTGTACTTACTTACAGGCACAGTGTGGAATTTCAATCCATGGGTACACTGTGTAATATCAAAGATAATTGCCTTATCTTTCATTTCAGGCATTTGTCAGCTCTTTGTGTTTGAAGCATTAAAAATGTCTTTACTAGTGATTTTTGAAATATTCAATTAATTATTGTTAACTATAGATATCTTTCTAGACTAGAAAATTAGAAGCTATTACTCTCAGTTAATTGCATCCCTGCACCCATTAATTGTCCTCTTTCCATCCTCACCTGCTCACCTGTCCAAGTTCTGATTATAACTGTTCTATTCTCTACCTCTAGGAGATCAGCATTTTAGCTTTCACATACACATGAGAACACGCAGTAATTTTTTTCCATGCCTGGCTTATTTCACTGAACATGGTGTTCTGTAGTTCCATGCGTATTGCTGCAAATGACAGATTTCGGTCTTTATTGCTGACTAGTACTCAATTGTGCACATATGCTGCATTTCCTGCATTAGTCCGTCTTTTGATGGGCACCTAGATTAATTCTATATCTTTGTTATTGTAACTAGTGCTGTGACAAACATGAAATTTCAGATGCTTCTTTGACATACAGATGACAATAATAATTTTGGCTTCTTATTTACAATATCATTTTTATTATCATCACTGTCAGATTCAAAACTCTGCAACAATATGGAATAGTGTTGAAGAATGGCATTGAGAATCAATGTTTCAAGTCTTTTGTATCTATGTTTATATTAAAAATATAAAGTTACAATATATAAAAATATAAACATAGGAAAAAGTTTATAAATTATGTGTCAGATATTACTGTAGGTAATTATTTGCTTCAGACTAAAGAAAGGATTATAATAACAAAATCGCTATGACCTTCTCTATTCATTTTTTTTATTTTTTATTTTTTTATTTTTATTTTTTAGCTTTTTTTTTTCTTTATTAGTCAGTTTTGTATTCAGCAAATACAGTCAGTTTGGTACCATTATTAGGCTCATCCGTGACCTACCCCCTCCCCTTGGCCCCTCCTTGTTGAGGTATACTGGTCATGCATTGTGGAGTTAGCCCACAATTATGGGTAAGCTAAATGTCTCTGCATATCATGACCCAACATGTGGCTCTGACATTCTTTCCGCCCCCTCTTCCGCAAAATTTCCCTGAGCCATGTTGGGTTCATTTTTGATCTGCTTCAGTGATGAGGTGTTGGGGGCCTCTGTGGCTCTGGCTCTCTGAAATGGTAGGAGTTGATTTTTCTCTGTGCTGATCTCCTTCCCCCTTGTGCTGGTATCCGGTTCATCAAGAAAACAGCCCCCTTGCTTGTTTCTCCAATTTTTCTTAGTTTCAGCCGGGGCCCTTTTGAGGTATGATGGGGTGGCTCTCTCCTTAGGATCTACATCTATCTGAAAAAGAGAAGCAGATTCTCCAATGCAGAGTAAGTTAGCACCAGGACAAATGAGATAACCCTTACTTTTTTTATAGAGAATTTAATAGGTGTAGGCCCTCTTGTAGCCCACAATTGATGGTAGCTTGATATTGGCAAGTGGGCTTATGTTTGGATATGGTTCTGACTTGTTTCCCAGCTCCAGCTATGGGTCCCATACCAGTGAGGGGATCAGTCAGCCAAATTGAGAGCAGTTGCTTCCCCACCATGGCTGTGTGCCACCACTGCACTTGTGTGGGCATCACAACAAGTTATTTGATGCTAAGTAGGTTAGACCATGCGTTGCTTGGACAGATATTGGTCATTTTCCCCCAGTTGCCCATGTAGCACCTTCTGGCACTAGACGCACTGACTGTATGGGGACTGACTCTCTTCCAACTTCCAGCCATGCCATTCTAATTTGCATGTCAATCACATAAGGTGTCTTCAGCAGTAGGGTCTTACCACTAGCCTTTGGTGGGTCATCAAGTACTCTGACAGAAATCTATCTGTCTTTTAGGAAACCTTGTAGGTCTCTCTGATCAAAAGCTCATTGTGGATGATAGCCCCATGCTGGGTCTGGGAGTTACAGGTCAGTGCCCACTAAGAAAATGAGGAAAAAGCTAACTAATATACAAGAGTTAGAGATAAGAGAGAGAGAGGGAGAGGGGAAGTGAGGGAGGGAGGATGTAGGAGATTAAGGTTAGTCTTAATCTTACCCTCTCCAGTGTGCTGTGGTTCAGGTGTTCCCTGTAAGGGCCTGGTGAAGGATCAGCCATTTGCTCTGTCGTTTAGTAAGTAGAATATTATGGTACCATTGCCGTTTGGGTCTAGATTTGTGTTTCCCACCCCTTTGATGCCCTCCCCTCCCTCCCCTTCCATCCTAGTGTCTAGTCTAGGAGATGCTTGCTGGGTATCATTTCGATAGATGCAGAAAAGGCCTTTGACAAGATTCAACATCACTTCATGTTCAAAACATTGGAGAGAATTGGCATGGTTGGTTCATATCTCAACCTAATAAAGGCAATATACAAAGCTCCGAAGGCCCAAATAATACTTAATGGAGAGAGACTGGAGGAATTCCCATTAAGATCAGGAACAAGACAGGGTTGTCCACTCTCACCCCTGCTTTTCAATATAGTACTGGAAGTCCTAGCTCAAGCAATAAGACAGGAGAAGGAAATAAAAGGGATACAATTTGGAAAGGAAGAAGTTAAGTTAGCTCTATTCCCTGATGACATGATTATATATATAAGAGAACCGAGAGACTCCATCCCAAAACTCCTGAAGGTGATTAACTCCTATAGCAAAGTAGCAGGATACAAAATCAATGCACAAAAATCAGTAGCCTTCCTTTATGCAAAGGACAAAGATACAGAAAAAGAAATAAGGGACATAGTCCCATTTTCAATTGCAACAAAAAAAATAAAATACCTTGGAATAACGTTAACCAAGGAAGTGAAAGATCTATACAATGAAAACATAAAAACACTCAAAAAAGAAATTGAGGAGGACTTGAGAAAATGGAAAGACCTCCCATGTTCCTGGATAGGCAGAATTAACATTGTCACGATGACAATCCTACCAAAGGCAATATACAGATTTAATGCAATTCCAATTAAAATCCCTACCTTGTTCTTCACAGAGATAGAAAAAATGATCTCAAATTTCATATGGAAAGGCAGAAGGCCTCGCATTTCCGAACATATCCTCAGCAAAAGAAATACCTCTTGAGGCATCACCATACCTGATCTAAAGCTATATTACAAAGCCATAGTAATAAAAACAGCATGGTACTGGCATAAAAACAGGAGTATAGATCAATGGAATAGACTTGAGGACCCGGACTTTGTTTTATTTTTAAACTCTTAATTTTTTATTTTAAAATATCTTTATTTTTTATATTTTTTATATCAAGCAAAGAAAATAATTTCAAAATACAATCCCTGGATTAAACAAACTTCCCTAATGACGCCTAATCAGATATACTAAGTCAATTAATAGATAATGGGGACCATGCATGATCACTTAAGTCATTTTACCACTATATTCATATGATTCATTTTCCATCATATACGCATTCAGGGGTTCACTTTGCCTGTGAGCCTCATGACAAAACAGACCATAAAGTTTAACCTGAGGAAATTCTAAAGGAAATGTCAGGACCCTTGGCTAGAAGCTTGCACTATTTTTGTGTAGATGAAGGTTCAAGTAAGGCTAATGATAGTGTCCTCTACCCTCTGAAGAGGTGATGTAAGGAATGGGAACCAGGCCTTCGTGGGAATTTACTAGCTACCATAATGTCCTGATAAGGACTCCTGCTAGCAGCTAGCCACCTTAAGAAAGCTGCAGCTGTTGTCACAGAAATAAAAGGTGGAGCAGTATGTACAAATGCAAGCATGATTGGTTTTGCTGTCTATAAATAATCTTCAAAATGCCAAGCATTCTGGCTCTGTCTCCTTCCTTCCTTCCTTCCTCCCTTCCTTCCTTCCTTCCTTCCTTTCTTTCTTTCCTTCTTTTTTCCTTCCTTCCCTCTCTCCTTCCCTCCCTCCTCCCCTCCCTCTTTCCTTCCTTCACTCCTTCCTCTCTTTCTTTCGCTCTTTTCTGACATGAGAAGTGATAGGCACACACGGGACACAGGATGGCCTACTGATGGACCTTCTCCAAGTACTCTCTGGATGCTGCCAGACTTGGCTTGATCACAGGGAACTCTGTTGTCCAGTTTGCTGGGCAGACTTTGTCACTAAAAGCAACAATTTCCGTGGGAGACAAAAAGGAGAAATCCAAAGGATAGGAGAACAGAAAGCATTTTCCCTTAAAGTCATCAAGACTTAACTCTTTGAACTCTCCACTGACAAAGGCTGTACCTTTAAAATGGGGTGTATGCTGGATGACAGCAGGAGCATGGTATACAGCACTGGTGCTAAAGGCAAATTCTCGCTGGGCTTCTAGAAGCAACAGGTGTAAGGGATGCAGAGGAAGAAATGCCCTTGGAAATGGTGCCCAGGTGCCCAGCAACAGAGGCCAGGAACAGCCTTCCCACAGCTGCTGCCATCTTCACTCAGTGCATGCTGGGCACTTTTAATTTATATATATATATATATTTACAAAGTTTGTAGTCTTATATTCCCTCTTCCTTGGTCCACTTTCCCTGAGGGCTCTTCTCAGTGAGGTTGTTGGTATTCGCTTTTGGGTAATTAAACTCCCTGTCATTCTCTGAGGTGAAAAGGCTGTCCTTCAGGATATTTCTACCCTGTGGTTCATAAAATCTTCTGGTACCTTACTTTTTTAAAAAAATTTTTCTTATTGGTGACTTCTATAATTATAGACAATAAACCATGATAATTCCCTTTCCACCCCCACTTCCCCCTTCACAAATCCATTGTCCATCATATTCCCTCCCCTCTCAATTAGTTTTTCTTTTATTTTGATTTCATCATCTTTTCCTCCTATTATGAGGGTCTTGTGTAAGTAGTACCAGGTATTGCAAGGTCATGGATGCCCGGGCCATTTTGTGTCTGAAAGATGGCATTGTAAGCAGTCTTACCCTTCCTTTGGTTCTTATGCTCTTTCCGCCACCTCTTCCACTATGTGCCCTGAGCCTTGGAGGGTGTGGTCGAGATGTTTCAGTGCCGAGCACTCCTATGTCACTTCTTTCTTTTCTTTCTTTCTTTCTTTCTTTCTTTCTTTTTTTTTTTTGAGGTAAGGTCTCACTCTAGCCCAGGCAGACCTAGAATTCACTATGGAGTCTCAGGGTAGCCTCCAACTCACGGCAATCCTCCTACCTCTGCCTCCTGAGTGCTGGGATTAAAGGCATGTGCCACCACGCCCGGCAATGTCACTTCTTCTTAGCACTGTGGTGCCTTCTAAGTCATCTCAGAGGTCACTGCCATCTGAAAACAGAAGTTTCTCTAATCCAAAAGTGAGAGTTAGCATCAATACATGAATATGAACGTTAAGAGAAGTGCTTACTGGGCAGTAGTTTAGAGAGCATAATATATGCATTTAGCCAGACACCAGCAGGCATTACACTCCTAGGGCTCATGACTTCCCCTGTCATAGGCTTTCAGTACCAGGCATGCATTCCCTTCTCTGGATCAGGCCTCTAGTCCAATTGGTAAGTGGTTGGTTTCCCCTATAACAGATTTGCTGCTATTGCCCCTGTTGGCTCATTTGGCCTGGCTGGCCAAACTAAAGGCTTGCCAGCATGCACTGTTGTTTATCTTCACTGGTGACTTCTCTGTCTCCCATGGAGCTGCATGCAGCACAGCTTTTTCCAGCTTTCTGTCAGCTGGTCTACAGGGAGAATGTTTCCAGCTCAGTTCCAGCCTTATTTCTCAGTGACCTTGGAGCCCAAGCATGTGGTCTTCAGCAATATGGTCTTACTATCTATTCCTGGTGGGAAGCCAAGAGTATTGACAATGGCCTGTCAATGCTGTCAATTTTGCAGGCATCAGGGACTTCCATGGGCAACAACTCACTGGAAGGTATCCTATCCCTGGCACTGAATTTTTTCTAGTAACAATCTATGGCATCTGGGTGCACCATTGTCCAAAAAAGTAGGTTTCCATATGGCTTACTCATACCCTCTTAAAGTTTCATTAGCCCTCCCCCAACCCTACCTTTACTCAATCTCTTTCCCTAACCTCACTTAGGCCATTCCACTCCCAGTAATTTGTTCATCTATCTACATATATACAATACCATCCTATCAAGTCCTCCCCTCCTCCCTTGTGGCCTCTTTCTAGCTTACTGGCTTCTGCTATTGATTTTCACCCCAACTCACATACAAGTCTAAACATTTGTGGCTAGGATCCACATATGAAAAAGAACATGTGGCATTTGGCTTTCTGGGCCTGGGTTACCTAACTTAGTATAATTCTTTCCAGATCCATCTATTTCCCTGCAAATTTCATCATTTCATTTTTCTTTACCACTGAGTAGAACTCTATTGTGTAAATGTATGTCACGCCTTCATTATCCACTCATCAGTTGAGGGACATCTAGGCTGGTTCCATTTCCCAGCTATTGAATAGAACAGCAACAAACATGCATGTGCAAGTTTCTCTAAGGTAGTGAGACAAGCCCTTAGGATATATGCCTAGCAGTGGTATAGCTGGGTCATATGGTAAATCTATTTTTGGCTGTCTCAGGAACCTCCACAATGGCTATACCAGTTTATATACCCACAAACAATGTAGAAGGGTTGCTCTTTTTCTGCATCCTCACCAGTATTAATTGTCATTTGTTTTCTTGATGATAGCCATTCTGACAGGAGTGAGATGGAATTTCAAAGTAGTTTTAATTTGCATTTCCCTGATGGCTAAGGATGTAGAATACTTTTTTAGATTTTTATAGGCCATCTGTGTTTCTTTGAGAACTCTATTTAGTTTCTTAGCCATTTTTTAATTAGGTTGTTTGAGTTCTTATTATTTAGCTTTTTGAGTGCTTTTGCATATCCTGGATATTAATCCTCTGTCAGATGTATAGCTGGCAAAGATTTTCTCCCTTTCTGTAGATTTCCTCTTTGTTCTATTCACAGTGCCCTTTTCTATACAAAAGCTTTGTAATTTTGTGAGGTCCAAGTGGTTGATTAGTGGCTTTATTTCCTGAGAAACTAGGGCTATATTCAGAAAGTTGTTGCCTATGCCAATATGTTGAAGGGTTTCTCCTGTTTTTTCCTCTAGCATTTTCAGAGTTTTAGGTCTGATATTAAGGTCTGTGATTCATTTGGATTTGATTCCTGTACATGTAGAGAGATAAAGAGATAAAGATTTCTAACCATCGAGCTGGGCGTGGTGGTACATGCCTTTAATCCTGGCATTCAGGAGGCAGAGGTAGGAGGATTGCCCTGAGTTCGAGGCTACCCTGAGACTACATAGTGAATTCCAGCTCAGTCTGGACTAGAGTGAGACTCTACCTTGAAAAACCAAAAAAAAAAAAAAAAAAAAAAAGATTTATATTCATCTTTATACATATAAATATATAAATATCCAGGTTTTCCAGCACCATTTGTTATAGAAGTTTTTATTTTTCCAATGATCATTTTTGGCATTTTTGTCAAAAAATCAAATATCTGTAGCTTCTTGGAGTTATATCGCAGTCCTCAATTCTGTTCCATTGATCTACATGTCTGTCTTTGTGCCAGTACCATGCTGTTTTTGTTACTATGGCTCTGTAATATAGCTTAAAATCAGGTATGGTGATACCACCAGCATTATTTTTATTGTTCAAAATTGTTTTGGCTATTTGAGGTTTTTTTTTGTCCTTCTAAATGAATTTTAGGGTTTTTTTTTTTTTTTTTCTATCTCAGTGAAGAATGCCATTGGAATTTTGATGGAGATTTCAGTAAATGTGTAGATTGCTTTTGGTAGGATTGACATTTTCACAATATTGATTCTTCTAATCCAAGAACACGGGATTCTTTCCATTTCCTAGTGTCTTCTGCAATTTCTCTCTTGAGTGTTTTAAAAAGTTTTCATTGTAGAGATCCTTCACTTCCTTGGTTAGGTTTATTCCAAGGTCTTTTTTTTGTGTGTGTGAGGCAGTTGTGTATGGGACTGAGTGCCTAATTTCATCCTCGGCATGTTTGTTGTTCGTATAGTATGTACTGATTTCTTTGTGTTTATTTTGTATCCTTTTATGTTGCTAAAATTGTTTATCAGCTCTCAGAGTTCTCTGGTAGAGTCTTTAGGGTTCTTTTTGTATAGAATCATATCATCTGCAAATAATGATAATTTGATCTCTTCTTTTCCGCCTTGTAACCTTTTATGTGTGTCTCTTGACTTATTGCTATAGCTAAGACTTCTTGCACTATATTAAATAAAAGTGGGGACAGTGGACACCCTTGTTTTGTTCCTGATCTTAGTGGAAAAGCTTGAAGTTTTTCCCCATTTAGTCTTATGTTGGCTGTAGATTTGTCATAAATAGCCTTTGTTATGTTGAGATATGTTTCTTCTATAGTCAATTTCTTTAGAACTTTTACCGGGAAGGGATGTTGAATTTGTTAAATACATTTTATGCATCTATTGAGATCATCATGTGATTTTTGTCTTTCAGTTCATTTATATGTTGTACTACATTTATTGATTTGCATATATTGAGCCATCCTTGCATCTCTGGGATAAAACCTACTTGGTCAGAGTGAATGATCTTCTTGATGCATTCTTGTATTCTGTTTTCCAGTATTTTTTTGAGAATTTTTGTATGTATATCCATGGGGGAGATTGGCCTGTAATTTTCTTTTCATGTTCTTTCATTGTCTGGTTTTGGTATCAGGGTAATGCTGGATTCATAGAAGGAGTTTGGTAGTATTCCTTCCATTTCTATTTTATGGAAAAGTTTGGGAAGCATTGGTGTTAGCTCTTCCATGAAGGTCTGGTAAAATTCACCATGAATCTATCTGGGCCTGGACTCTTTTTAGTTGGGAGATTTTTACAACTGTTTTAATCTCCATTCGTGTTATAGGCCTGTTTAAATGGTTTATCTCATTTGATTTAATTTTGGTAGATCATATAAGTCAAGGAAATCATCTATTTCTTTCAGATTTTCAAACTTAGTGGAGCATATATTCTTAAAGTATGTCCTCATGATGTTTTTAATTTCATTGGTATCTGTTGTGATGGTGCCTTTTTCATCTCTAATTTTATTGATTTGTGTCTCTTCTCTCTTTTGGTTCAAGTTGCTAAGGGTTTATCAATGTTGTTTATTCTTTCAAAGAACCAACTCTTGGTTTCATTGGTTCTTTTCTTTCTTTCCTTTTTTGTTCTTTCTTTCATTTTTTTGTTTCTATTTCATTAATTTCTGCCCTAATCTTTTATTATAATTTCCCATCTACTGATTTCTGGTTTGCCATGTGTTTCTTTTTACAAGGCCTTAAGGTGAAGCATTAAATTGTTTACTTGTGACCTTTCTAATTTTTTAATATAGGCACTTAAAGCTATAAATTTCCCTCTTAGGACTGCCTTCATTGTATCCAAAAGTTTTTGATATTTTGTGGTCTCATTATCATTTCACTCCATGAATTTTTGATTACCTTCTTGATTTCTTCATTGACCCATTCATCGTTTCATAGTGCATTGTTTAGTTTCCATGATCTTGTGTATGTTCTAAAGCTTTTCTTGCTATTAATTTGTAGTTTAATCCCATTATGATCAGATAGAGTTCAAGGGATTATTTCAGTTTTCTTGTATTTGTTAAGATTGCTTTTTGTCCTAATATATAGTTTATTTTAGAGAATGTTCCATGAGCTGCTGAAAATAATGTTTATTCTGTAGCATTTGGATGGAATATTCTGTAGATATCTGTTAGTTCCATTTGTTCTATGACATTTAATCATTTAATCCAGATGCTACTCTGTTTATTTTTTGCTAGGATGACCTGTCAACTTATGAGAGTGGGTATTAAAGTCATCCACTGCAATTGTGTTTGGTGGTACCTGTTGTTTGTATCTATTAAGTATAATAGTGTTTGTTGATGAAACTGGGAGTTCTCATGTTAAGTACATATGTTTAGAATTGTAATGTCCTCCTGTTGGAGTGTTCCTTTAATAAATATAAAGCGACCTTTCTCTTTCCTAACTAATGTTTGTTTGAATTGTATCCTGTCAGATATTAGGATAGTAACACCTGCTTGTTTTCTAGCTCCATCTGCTTGCAATACTGCTTTCCATCCTTTCACCCTAAGATAGTAGAAATAGATATGAAAATAGATAATGGAAAGGTGAGTTTCTTGGAGGCAATGAATAGAAGGATCCTGTTTTGTTATTTTTATTATTTATTTGAGAGAGAAAAAGAGGAAGAGATGGCAGGGGTTGGGGCAGAGAGAGGGAGAGAGAGAGAGGGAGAGGGAGAATGGGTGCACCAGGGCATCCAGCCACTGCAAATGAAATCCAAATGCACACATTAACTTGTGCATCTGGCTTATGTGGGTCCCGGAGAATCAAACCTTGGTTCTTTGGCTGTAGGCAGGTACCTTAACCCCTAAGCCATCTCTCCAGCCCAGGATCCTGTCTTTTAACCAATCTGCAAGCCTATATCTGTTGGTTGGGGCATTGAGGCTGTTGATATTAAGATTTATTATTGAAAGGTCTGCATTTATTTTTGCCATTCTTCTTGTTTTTCAGTTCATTCTGTTTTTCCTTTACTCTCTTATATTAACTATTATTGAGTATGATTTATTTTTTCCCTATTTCTTCATGTGTGTGCTTTCCTTTCTTTTCAGCATGAAGGATCCCATCACATATTTTCTGTAGAGCTGGTTTATTGATCATATATTCCTTTAGCTTGTTTTTGTTGTGGAATGTCCTTATTTCTCCATCAATTTGGATGGATAGCTTTTCTGGATAAAGTAATCTTGGTTGACAGTTACTATCTTTCAGAACTTGGAGTCCATCATTCCAAGCCCTTCTGGCTTTTAAAGCTTGTGTTGAGTAATCTGCTGTTATCCTTATGGAATTGCTTTTAAAATATTTTATTTTTATTTATTTATGAGAGAGAGAGAGAGAGAGACAGAGAGAGAGAATGAGAATGGGCACAACAGGGCCTCCAGCCACTGCAAACAAACTCCAGATGCATGTGCCACCTTGTGCATCTGGCTTATGTGGGTCCTGGGGAATTGAACCTGGGTCCTTTGCCTTTGCCTTTGCAGGCAAGCCCCTTAACCACTAAGCCATCTCTCCAGCCCCTGGGCTTGCTTTTATATGTGACTTGATTTTTCTCTCTAACTGTTTTCAATATATTTTCTTTGGTTTGTGTGTTTTGTAGTTTAATTATAATATGGCAGTGAGAGGTTCTTTCCTGACTTTGTCTGTTTGGTGTTCTAAAGGCTTCCTATATCTGTACTGGCATCACTTTCTCTATTTTGGGGGAAATTTTCTTCTATGATTTTGTTGAAAATACCCACTATGCCTTCGGAGTGAATTTCTTCTCCTTCTACTATACCCTGAATTCTTATGTTTGATCTCTTTATAGTGTTACAAATGTCTTGAAATTCCCATTCATGCCTTCCTATTATTTTGTCTTTTTCTTTGTTGCTCTGTATTAGACCTGCCACCTGGTCTTCTACTTTAGATATTCTCTCCTCTCTTTGATCCATTATACAGGTTAGACTTTCTATAGAGTTTTATATTTGATTTACTCTCCTTTTCATTTCTAATATTTCTTTTTCTTTTTCTTTTTTTTTAGAAATTTTATTTATTTATTTATTTGAGAGCGACAGACAGAGAAAGAGGCAGAGAGAAACACAGAGAGAGAGAGAATGGGCGCGCCAGGGCCTCCAGCCACTGCAAACGAACTCCAGACGTGTGCGCCCCCTTGTGCGTCTGGCTAATGTGGGTCCTGGAGCATCAAGCCTCGAACTGGGGTCCTTAGGCTTCACAGGCAAGTGCTTAACCGCTAAGCCATCTCTCCAGGCCCATTTCTAATATTTCTGTTTGCTATTTTTTTCATTACTTCAATTTCCTTACTCATGTCTTTTATTAACCTCCTTATTTCATTATGTTAGTTTCCTGTGTTCTCTTGGAATTTCTTTAGGAGTTTGTTTTCTTCTTTGATTCCTTTGGACATAGATATAATCATATTTTATAATCTTTGCAGGCATTTCATCTAAGTCAGTCTCACTGGAGGTCATTTCTGATAGAGTTATAATTTCTGGTGGAATTGTATTGTCTTGATGTTTTATGTTTCTTGTAATATAATGTAGAGATTTTTGCATCTTGAGTTCATTTGATGCTTGTGTTTTCTAATTATCTGCAGTACTTTTAGTCATGCATATCTGACTTTATATATCTTCAGGGTAGGAGTTTAAGGTGCCAGGTGTAGCTCTTATATTGCTCCCAGCGTAATAGCAGAAGTGACCCTATATGTTGAGTTTGTCTGCCTAACAAGTATTCTAGTAGGCTAGATGGGTCAAATTACTGGAAAACTCTAAAATTCAACTGAGCAACAAAAACATTCAATCAAAACTAGCACAGAGTATTTATGCCAGAGTGAGGATTAAATCAAACAGATAATCTAAAAACCGCCAAAGTCCCGAAGGGTGTGTCTTGCCCTACATCCTTAATCCTATCAACTGGGAGGTTGAGATTTGTGGTCTGAAATGGGTTCCAGTTCACCCTGGGGCTGAGCTGGACCCTGCCTCCAATAACAACAGAAGTAAAAGACAAAAGCCCTATAAATCAGAAAAGATCAAAGGCAACAATAGTTAACTCCAAAATACAGCTTATTTGAGAATGGTAAAGCCAACCAAGAATACACCAATCAAATGTAACACCTAACCTGCCCTGACATGGAAGGTGAGATTTGCACTTCTAGTCCAGGACTATGTACCTGGCTTTGTGCAAGTAGACCCTGCTACTTTTTGGAATGGCTTCTAATCTCACCAATGCTGAGTCCCAGTTCTATCCCTGTCTGTTGTGCTGTGGAGTTGGTTAGGCTGCTTGGGTTGCTGGATCTGGTGTTCTGATCACCTGTGCTGGATGCTGTGTGGCCAGGGGGTGGGTGAGTTCTCTGGTGTTCATGTCCCTGGTGGTTGGGGAATGGGAAGCTTTGCAGGATCCCTGGAGCTGCTCAGATGGTCCCATTTATGTCCTCCTTCAGCAGCTGCTCAGCTGGTCCCTGCTGTCTTCTTTTTTATGTTTCTTGACTTTGTGAAGAGGCCGGTGTGAGTAGAAAATCCCTTCACCTGTTATTATTATTATTTTTACCTTGTTTTTGCTCCTGCAGCTCTGCACTGGCCAGGCAGGTGCACAGACCAGGGCTGCTGGGGCCTCTGAGAGATTCCGGCTGGTTTCCTGCTTGCTAGATTATCTGAGTCTCTCTTGCTTCTCTCTTGTGTTTGATAATTCCTTACACACCCTCACTTTTAAGTAGAAGATTGTATTTTACTGTTTTTCTGCTTATTACCCTCCATAGATTCCTTTTGTGTGGCTACTGCACCACCATCTTACCCATAACTCCCCCTGGTCCCCTCTTCTGCAATGGTCCCTGAGCCTTGGCAAGTCTGTTACAAGTCTGGCTTTGTGTTATCTGTAACCTCTATGTTTCTGATTTCATGTGCTTTGATTGATCACAGTGTCTCTTGCCATTCCCCTGGGACTAGTTGTCAGGCTAACAGTGGGAGTAACACTCTTGGTGGTGCTTTCTCTGCAATTTCTCATGGGCCTTGGCAGATGTGGTAGACATGGCACATCTTATGATTTGGATCTCCTCAGTTTTTTCTGTTATCTGTAAAATAAAACAGGTTCTCCAACCAAGTGTTCTCTCCATCTTTTCTTTTTTCTTTTATATATCTTTCTCTTTTTTATCCCTCTCTCCCACAGTAACCCCTATTTTGATTATTAATTAGTTTTGTACTCAGTGAATACAGTCAAGTTGGTACCATTATTAGCCTCCTACCTGTCCTCCCCACTCCCCCTGGCCCCTCCTTGTTGAGGTATATGGGTCATGCATTGTGGAGTTAGCCCTCAGTTATGGGTAGGAGGAAATGTCTCTGTATCATGACCCAACATATGGCTCTGACATTCTTTCTGCCCCCTCCCTTCCGAAAAATTTCCCTGAGCCATGTTAGGTTCATTTTAGGTCTGCTTCAGTGATGAGGTCTTGGGAACCTCTGTGTCTCTGGATATCTGATTTGGTAGGAGTTGATTGTTCTGTGTGTCATCTCCTTCACCCTTGTGATGGTACCAGGTTCACAAAGAAAACAGCACCCTTGCTGTTTTTCACCAATTATTCTTAGTTTCAGCTGGGGCCCTTTTGAGGTATGATGGGGTGGTTCTCTCCTTAGAATCTGTGTCTATCTGAAAAAGAGAAGCAGATTCTCCAATGGAGAGTAAAGTTAGCACCAGATAAATGGGACAACCCTTATTATTATTTTTTTTTTTTAGAGAGAATTTAATAGGTTTAGGCCCTCTTGTAGCCCACAATTGGTGGTAGCTTGATAATGGAGAGTGGGCTCAGTTTTGGATATGATTCTGACTTGTTTCCCAGCTCCAGCTATGAGTTCCATTCCACTGAGTGGACCAGTTAGCCAAATCAAGAGCAGTTGGTTTCCCACCATGGCTGTGCACGACTATTGCACTTGGGTGAGTGTCACGACAGGTTATTTGCTGCTAAGTAGGTTAGACCATGAGTTGCTTGGACAGATATTGGTCTTTTTCCCCCAGTCGCCCATGTAGCAACTTCTGGCACTAGACGCGCTGACTGTCTGGGGACTGACTCCCTTCCACCTTCCAGCCATGTAACTCCATGTTACATATCAACCACATATGGTGTCTTCAGCAGTAGGGTCTTACCACTAACCTTTGGTGGGTCATCAAGTACTCTCACAGAAATCTGCCATTCTTTTAGGAAACCTTGTAGGTTTCTCTGATCAAAAGCACATTGTGGATGATAGCCACCTGCTGGTACTGGGAGTTACAGGTCAGTGCCCATGAAGAGAAGGAAGAAAAAGATAAGTAATATAAACAAGTTAGAGAGAAGAGAGAGAGAGAGAGAGAGAGAGAGAGAGAGAGAGAGAAGCTGTGGAAGGTTAAGGTCAGTCTTCATCATACACTCTCCAGTGCCTTATGACTCAGGTGTTCCTTATAAGGGTCTGGTGAAAGTTCACCCATTTGGAATGCCTTTTAGAATATAGAATTTTATGGTACCTTTGCTGTTTGGGTCTACAATTCAGCTTTCTCTTTGTAAGTGAACCTAAATGGCAGAATTTTTCTCTATGATGGTTAATCTTGATTATCAACTTGATGGAATTTTGGGCATATCTGTGAGGGCATTTCCAGTGAGATTTAACTGATCAACAAAGACCCACCTTGAATGTGTCCCTCACTACCCTATGGCTGAGGTCCTGGACTGTATAAAAAGCAGAAAAAAAGCTGGGCACAAGTATTCATGTCTCCCTCTATTTCCTAACTGTAGATGCATGTGATCAGCTGCTGCCTCGTGCTCCTGCCACCAGGCCTGCCCATTGTGATGAAAGTATACTCTAAAACTGTAAGCCAAATAATTACTCCCTGAACTTCATTTTTTTGTCAGATATTTTGTCACAGTATTGAACAAAGTAACTAATACTCTCACCATATTATTTTGAGACTCATTTTTACTAATTAGTTTATGAGATTTATTCATTTTGATATGTGGGGGTTTTGTTTATAAATAACAACCATTATATTACATTATTATCAATTTCCTTCCTGAAATAGTTGTTTTGATTATTTCAAAACTTGCTATAATAAAAAATAAAATTAAAAAGAGACAGCTTGCCTCATTCCTCCTTTTTGCACATGACCTTAACTATTTCATGCAGGAAGCAATTCTGAAGTGAGATGTATTACTTGGAATTACAGAATTGATCTTTTTATATCCTCCTCCTGTTTCTTTTCTTTCCTTCCTTATTTTTTTTTTTTAAAGCAGAATCTCACTATGTAGTCCAAACTAGCCTTGAATCTGAAGCATCCCTACTGCCTTAGCCTTCTAGGTGCTAGGATTACTGATGTGCATCACCATATGAGCTGTCTCTTCTTGCTGCAATAGATGTGTTCTTATTTTCTCCTTAGCTTCTGGAATGTTTAAATCTTTTTTTATCTTAATAAAAGTCAAAATTCCTATTCTCATTTTTTGTATCTACCTATATGAACTTTGGTAGTGGAATATTTTAATTATTCCTCAACTATAAACATATATTTGTATAATGATTTCTGTATCTTCTCCAACTGGGTACCAGTTGGCTCTTTATCTCACTCGCACTTCTTCTGATATTTTTTCCATCTTCTGTGTTCTCATGGTTTCTCCCTTACTTGATCTATGTGTTGCAGATAAAGGGGTCTCAGCATCTCTATCTGTGCATAGGCTTTTCCTTTATTTTCCTCCCTGTGGTGTTGAGGATCATGTCAGGTACTCACACGTACTGGGCAAATGCTTTAATACTCTGCTATATTCCCACTCACCATTTTTCTTCATAAATTGTAATTTGTTTTGGCTTATATATTTTATTTGCATTATGAGATGTCAAAGAAGGATAATTATTCCTTTATCTTAGTAAAATATTCCTTTTATTATTAATATCTCCTGGCTTCCTGTTTATTTTAAAGCATGTATTTTTTCTGACATTAATATTATTATGTTGGCTTTGTAATAATTATGCTTTATTTTGTTTATACTGTTTGTATTTTATTTTAATCTTCTTGTGCAGTTTTTAGTTTTTTTCTTATAAACAACATATATTTCTGGGGATGTGGCTCAATTGGTAGAGTGCATGTCTAGCATGAACAAAGCTCTGGGTTCAAGTCACAGCACCACATAAACTGGGCTTGGTGGCACATGCCTGCAAGCCCAGCACTTAGAAGGTGAAGACAGGCGATTCAGGAGGTTAAAGTCATCTTTGGCTATATAGGGAGATCAAGGCCAGCCTGGAATACATTTTAAAATATGTGATTTTAAAATAAAATAATTTTTAAAAGGCTGGGGATATAGTTCAGTGGCAGAACATTTGCCTTGTATGTATAAGGTTATGAGTTCAATCCCTAATTCCATAAAATAGGCATATTTAAATAACACATATTGTTGTCGTACTTTGTAAGTAAAGGATACATTCTAAGACCTCCAGTACATGCCAGGTTGGAATCTATGAATTCTAAATTTATCCTCTTTATACACTGATAAAATATGTCAGACTTTCAGCAATTGCCAAGGACTCTAGTGGTAAGGAATAAAATAGGAATTTAGGTTATTGCAACATGGGAACTACACAAAGACAATGCCTTTCTGAGTGCATATAAACAGAGGGACCAGAGTCCATACCACTGTGGCAACAGGGGCAGTTAGCAATCGTAATAGATGTGCCAAGATAAATCAGAACACAGCAGCATATCTAGTTAGTGCAATTAAAGATTTCAACCTTTGAGGGATTGTTTGTTTGTTTGTTTATTTATTTATTTATGTGTGTGTGCATGCCTGTGTGAGCGCAGTTATGTGTGTCATACATGTGGAGGTCAAAGGACAACTTGCATGTCACTCCTCACTTTCCACTTGATTTTGAGGAAGAGTATCTTGTTCACTGCTTCTTTTACATTCTTCAGGGAAATTCTCCTGTCTTGTCTTCCTTCTTGTTGTAGGTATGCTGGCGTAATGGAAGCCTGCTATAATTTACAGCTCTTATGCAGGACCTGGGGATCTGAACTCAGGCACTCAGAGTTGTATAGCAAAACTTTACCCCCGAGTCATCGCCCAGCCCTCCAAACCTTTCTCACAAACACAGAGAGAGGGGTTGAGGGTGGATTTCTATGGAGGTTTGTGTTGCACATCCAGCCTGTTGGCTCAGCTACACCAGTGAAAAACAAGTCATTGTGGTAAAACGTGTGTGTGTGTGTGTGTGTGTGTGTGTGTGTATGCATTTAGCCCAGCGTATTGCTACTTTTAAGTAATTAGTATTTTTCCTAGTAATACACTATATCACTAGGAATTACAGAATTAATCTGTTTATAACCTCTTCATCTTCCTCTTCCATCTTTTGTTTTTGAGGCAGAATATCACGATGTAGCCCAAAGTGGCCTTGAATCTGAAGCAACCCTTCTGCCTTAGCCTCCTAAGTACGGTATTACTGATGTGCATCATCAGTATACCAAGCATGTACTTTACCCTCGACTGCATCCCCAACCCTAAGACATTCTTGTTTTTATATCAGGTTTTTAACCAGAGAGAGAAAGAAAGCGAGAGTGAGAAAGAGTACATGCACATGTGTGAGACAGAAGTGGCACACCAAGGCCTTCTGCCGCTGCAATTGACCTCCAGACGCATGAGCCACCTTGTTTACATATGTGACCTTGTGCATTTAGGCTACATGGGATCTGGGCAGTCAAACATGGGTCTTTAGGCTTCATAGCCAAGTGTCTGGTATATCAAAACATCCTTGGGTCTCTCCTGCAAACCATGATCCATTTTCCAATGGCTTCACTAGCCTCTTTAGGAAGGTCATCAGGCCCTGCCGATATGTTGCATCTCAGCAGTTGCTCCTGGAACTGTGTGCACTTCACCCACTCCGTGCATTTTTCTTGCTTCCAAAACCAATACTAAGTGTGCAGGGCTCAGCCATATTCTTAATTTAGGGACGAAATAAAGTGTGACCTTGAAGAGCAGTTTTCTTCTTTTCAGATCTCCTCTCAAAAGTTAGCATTCCTATTACTCAGTCTTCAGTCTTTCTGGGCTGGGATCACCTTAGGCATTCTCTCCACAGTTTTAATGTAAAACAATTGGCCATCTTCCTTCCAAATGTTAATATATTTGACCATAGCAGCTTCAGCAGCCAGTCTTTGTGCCAGTAATTTTAAACTTGCTTGAGGTTTTTTTTTTGTTTTGTTTTTTTTTTGCCTTAAAATTCCAGAAGGCATCTTTAGTTGTAAACATTAAGTTTCTCATTCCTCCAGCACACAAATTCCAAAAGACCAAAATCCACATGTCCAGAATCATCTCAGCAAACCCAACTCCTGGCAGTAATTGTGTAGCATACAGCCTCAGGTTGATGGGTGAACCTCTAAACCAAGCACAGTTTATGGGAGGAAGAAGGGATTCATTTTAAGCTTACAGATACAGGGGAAGTTTCATAATGGCAGAAGAAGCTAGTCCTTTCCCTGGTCCAAGCAGAGAGAGAAAAGCCACAAGCCTCCACCAGTACCACCAGCAAGCACATTCAGGAACCTAGAAAGAACTTAGGCACTTTGTATATCTTAGACTGGAATTTAGATCCATCCCCAGTAACGCCTCCTCCAGCCAGGTAGCTGGAAATCCAAGCTTTAGTAAAACTCCTAAATCTACTGGGGTCATCTATTCAAACTACCACACATGGGTACTGGGGAATTGAACCCAGGCTGTCAGGCTTTGCAAGTAAATGTCTTTAATTGCTGAGCCATCTCTCCAGTTCCAGAATCATACTTCTTTGTTAGCTAATTAGTATATTTTGGGGGAGGGAGGGGAGGAGAGAGAAAAGGAGAGAGGAAAAGAAAGCACGTGGGTGGAAGTACATTCTTGGGGTGGAGAAAGCTTTACCCTGAAGCCATAGACTATTGGAGGTAAATCTCAGTTAATTCCAGTGCAGAAGATAGGTAAACACACTTGAATCTATTTATGTGGGTCTACTTCTGGTATCTATATTCTGTTCAATTGATCTGTTTGTTCTCTAATTTACAGTGTCTTGGTCACTGTTGCTTGTAATACCTTCTGAATTTGTGTAGTGTCTGAACTCCAACTTTGCTCTTTGCCTTTGCCTTAGCTATTCTGGATATTTTGTCTTTTTTAAAATATAAACTTTAGAGTCAGTTTATTGATTCTAAATCCAATTCATCAATCCAATATCAAATAAGCTTTTTTTGGATTCATTTTGGGATATGTGTGAGCATTTAGACCGGTGATATTGAGTGATGACTAATACATGGACAATATTTACCATATTTGTTATTGTTCTCTACTTCTTACTTTTGTTCTGTTCCAGTTCTCTTCCAGTCTTTATTTTGTTTATTTATTTGTTTGTTTGCATGTGCATTTGTGTGTAGTGTGTGCATGTTCATATGTGTGTGGCTACATGAGTATGCACGTGTGTGGAGGCCAGGGGCTGATATAAGGTGTCTGTCTTACTTGCTTGTTCTCCACCTAACTTTTGAGTCAGGATCTCACTGGACCTAGAGCTCACTAACTGAACTATACAAGCTGGCCAGCAAGCCTCGGGGACCTCTTGTCCCTGCCTCCCCAGCACTGGGATGACAGGTATGCAGACCATGCCCAGCACTGAATGTGGGTGCTGAGGATCAGAACTCAGGCCCTCATACTTGCACAGCAAGCACTTAACCAACTGAAGCCTTGTTCCCCTCCCTTTTTCTAAGCTTGTTGTAGTTGCCACCCTAGAGCTTAAAAAAAGAAAAAAAGAAAAAAAGAAAACCAATATAACTGGCACAAATAACACATACCCTTCACGTGGTATGTGTACTTTGCAGTAATAAAATAATCTTAGGTATTCCTTATTGACCCTTTACCATTGCTGTCATTAATTTATTATATTTAATCATGTATAAATGTGTAACACACATAACTGTACTTAATTAAATCAGTTATTGTTCTTGTTATTTTGAACAAACTTATCTATTAAGAAGAATGATGGGGCTGAGGGTGAAGCTCAGTGTGTGCAGGGGCCTGAGTGCACCTCAGCCCTGACAAAGGATAAAAATAAGGTTTTACTTTACCTTCAGTTATTCATTCTCTGATGTCCTCCTTATCTTTACTTAGATCTGTTTCTGACCTATATTATTTTCCTGTTCTTTGAAGAACTTCTTTTAATATTATTTTTGCCACGAAAAATCTACTGATAACACATTCTCTCAATTTTTGTTTTTCTGAGAAAAGATTTATCTTCATTTCTCTTTGAAGGATAATTTCACAGGTCACAGAATTCTATGTCATTCTTTTCTCTCTCAGCACTTTAAATGTATCATTTCACTCTTTTCTTGCATAGAAGATATCTGTAAAGTCAGATATAATTCTTGATTTTACTGCTCAATAGGAAAAGTGGTTCCCTACTTTCCACCCCTAGCTTCTTTTAAGAGTTAAGAAAATCTTTTGATATTCTGCAGCTTGAATATAACAGGCCTACGGATAAATTTTAAAATTTTGCACCTTGAATATACTATGTCTACATATAGATTTTTCTTTCTGGCATGTTTCCTGTTCTGAGCTTCCTGGATCTGTGGCTTAGTATCTTATATTAATTTGAAGAAATTTTTCATTATAACTTCAGATATTACTTTTCTTTCTTCCTTTCTTTTTTTCTTTTTCAGCTTTTCTCATTATATGTATGTGTGTTAGTTATACATTTTTCGTAGTTGTCCTACACAGCCTAGATATTCTATTCTCTTTTTTGGTTGTTGTTGTTTATTTTTATTTATTTATTTATTTATTGGTTTTTCGAGGTAGGGTTTCACTCTAGCCCAGGCTGACCTGAAATTCACTACGTAGTCTCAGGGTGCCCTCAAACTCTCGGCGATCCTCCTACCTCTGCCTCCTGAGTGCTGGGATTAAAGGCGTGCACCACCACGCTCGGCTTATTTTTATTTATTTATTTGAGACAGAGAGAGAAGAGGCGGATAGATAGAGAGGGAGAATGGGCGCCCCAGGGCCTCCAGCCACTGCAAAGGAACTCCAGACGCATACGCCCCCTTGTGCATATGGCTTAACGTGGGTCCTGGGGAATCGAGCCTCGAACTGAGGTCTTTAGGCTTCACAGGCAAGAGCTTAACTGCTAAGCCATCTCTCCAGCCCTCTATTCTCTTTTTTTAAGTAAACTTAAATCTCTTGCTGGAGAAAATAAACACCAGATGTATACAGCACTTTTTTGTGTCTTGCTTCATGTAGGCTCTGGGGAATTGAACTCAAGCTGGCAAGCTTTGCAAGGAAGCATCTTTAACCTCTGAGCCAGCTCCTTAGCCCCCTGTTCTCTTTGTATCAGTCTTTCTTCTTTTTGTCTTTCAGTTTTGAAAGATTTATCGACATATCCTCAAATTCAGAGATTCTCTCTTCATCCATTCTAGTCTACTGACAGGCTCATCTGAGACACCCTTCGTGTATTTGGTATCTTTTAGTTAATTTATTTTTTTCGAGGTAGTGTCTCACTCTGGCCCAGGCTGACCTGGAATTCACTATGTAGTGTCAGGGTGGCCTCGAACTCACAGCGATCCTCGTACCTCTACCTCCCCAGTGCTGGGATTAAAGGCATGTGCCACCATGCCCAGCTGACATTTTTGATCTCTAGAATTTCCGTTTGATGTTTTCTTAGAATTTCCATCCCTCTGCTTATATTACCTGTCTGTTCTTGGAAGTTATTTACTTTTCCCATAGAAACTTTAGCATATTAATTATAGTTTAAATATTCCTGGTATGATAGTTCATATATTCCTGTCATATCTAACTATTTCTGTTGTTTGTTTGGTATCTTCAAACTGTGTTTGCCCTTTAGCTCACGCTGTAAATTGTGGTTGAATGACAAATATGGTACACTGGGTTACAAAGCTGCAGTAAACAGGCCTTTGGTGCTGTGTTGGGCCTGTAAGCATTCTAGCGTCCCACAGCAGGCCTCAGTGTCTTAGGAGCCTGTGCCTCCCGGGAGAGTCCTTGACCAGTTCTTTATATGTGTTAAGATGGGTGGTTTAATTGAGTGAGACTTGAGTAGTTCTCTCAGGGATAATCCTATAATAATATAATAATATATATATATTATATTACATATTATAATATAATACTATATATTATATACATATATAATATAATATAATAATCCTATAACATCAGAATCTGGTAGAAATCCTTTTTCCTGAGGGGAGACCTTGTTAAGAACAGAATATTCTTTTTGTTTGTTTTGTTTTGTTTTTGAGGTAGGGTTTCACTCTAGCTCAGGCTGACCTGGAAGTCACTATGTAGTCTCAGGGTGGCCTCAAACTCATGGTGATCCTCCTACCTCTGCCGCCCGAGTGCTGGGATTAAGGCGTGTGCCACCACGCCCGGCAAGAACAGAATATTCTTTTTAATGGTTATTTTTTCCTTCCCCCATGCTGGAATTACTGATACTCACTGAGAAACCCTGGCCAGCTCCCAGAGGCAAAACTCCAGCCAGTCCCCATGGCTGCTTTGCCTGTAGTCTTCAGCTCCTAAACCTGTCCAAACTCAGCCTCCAGCCAGTGCCAGTAGCTCTTCTGGTTTTCCCACCATGGCCCTGTTTCCTTTAAGGCTTCTGGTTTGGGGGTTCCTGTTTCTGCTCAGGTAAACTGTGATTGTCTGAATCTGCCTGTCTTTCTAGGTTGGAGTGGTGGCAATGATTTGCCTAGACACTTTATCTCTCTGATGATCTAAGAGATGGATTTTTTTTTTCTTTTCTTTTTTGGTGCAGTCAGCTTTTTACTTGCTAGGCTGGAGTTGTAACTTCTAAGTTCCTCACATGCTGAGCTAGAAGCCAGTGTCCAGGTATATTTTACTGGTTGTTCTATTGGAGGAGAGCTGCCGTCTTCCCCTGATAGGGCCACCCTTGACACTCTGCCTTGCTGTGGCTGGAACCCAGCCCATCCTTATCTGCTTTGTGGGCTACAAGCATTTGGGTGGGGAGGGTGACTGGCAGGCTGGAGGAGGAAGATGGGATTATCCTTTATTGTCTTCCTCACATCCTTATCATTCTTGCTGACTGCTTTTAGTCCATTTTAGATTCTTCCTTTAGGCCAGAGATTCAGTAAAAGGATGGCGAGATCAAGGAAATTATAGAGAAGCATGGCAAAACCTTTTCTTATAGTGACTATAGCTACTACTAAAACTCTCCCATTCATTGAATACCTAGTAGGTGTTATTTTAACCATATCATTTCATTAAATACATGAAATCTGCAAAACAAGAAATGCCAGAAAAGAAAAGTGACTTCTTCAAGGTCTCACACTTTGTTTAAATGGAAGAAATGTGTGTGTGTGTGTGTGTGTGTGTGTTTGTTTAAGGTCATTTGCTTCTCTCATTCTAGCTCAGGCTTACCTGAAACGCACTCTTTAACCCCAGGCTGGCTTCAAACTCATAGTGATCCTTCTTCTTCAGAGTGGGACTGCTGGGATTAAAGGCATGTGCCATCACACCTGGAAGAACTGGGCTAAAAAGATATTTAACTTATTATTTATTTATTTGAAGGGGGGGGGAGGGAGGGAGGGAGTGAGAGAGAGAGAGGGAGAGAGAGAGAGAGAGAGAGAGAGAGAGAGAAAGAATAGATGTGCCAGGGCCTCCAGCCACTGCAAACGAACTCGAGATGCATGCACCGCCTTGTGCATTTGGCTTATGTGGGTCCTGGGGAATTGAACTGAGGTCCTTTGGCTTTGCAGGCAAACATCTTAACTGTTAAACCATCTCTCCAGCCCAGAACTGGGTTTTAATCTCAGTTCTGACGAATGAAACACAGGATATATATAACTTTTACTACAGTTGTATAGAGTCAGATAGAGATTAGAACATTACAAAGGTTTCAAGAATATTTTTCAGTCTCAAAAATTTCAAGGGTGATGTGAATAGGATGACCTTGCCAGAAGACGGGAACAAGTGCCTCAAAGGTGGAGACACGTTGTTGGTAAAATGGAGAAATGGGTTCAGGTTTAAGATGTAGCATCAGTTTCTCATATTTTTGAAACTTATTGGCACTTTTTGTCTCCCTATATATTTTTGTCACTTATAACCTGTTCTAAAATGAGGACTGATGAGTTAGCATTTCCAATATTTCACTCATCCTGTAAAACATGATTGAAAATTGTTGCAGTCCGGTTCACATTGCTGGTAGAAATCACCCAACCAAGAGCAGCTTCTGGGAAAAAGAGATTTATTTTGGCTTACAGGCTCGAGGGGAAGCTCCACGATGGCAGGGGAGAAACGATGACATGAGCAGAGGGTGCACATCACCCCCTGGCCAACATAAGGTGGACAATAGCAACAGGATGGTGTGCCAAACACTGGCATGGGGAAACTGGCTATAACACCCATAAGCCCGCCCCCAACAATACACTCCCTCCAGGAAGCATTAATTCCCAAATATCCATCAGCTGGGAACCTAGCATTCAGAACACCTAAGTTTATGGGGGGCACCTGAATCAAACCACCACAAAAAATGATGATCTCACTTAAACTACTCTTGATTAAATCTATGTACAATACAACTTCATGTGCTTATACCTTTGTTTTTGAGAGAGATAAAGAGAGGGAGAGAGAGAAAGAGAGAGAGAATGGGCGCACTAGGGTCTTCAGCCATTGCAAATGCACTCCAGATGCATGTGCTCCTTTGTGGTACATATGCAACATTGTGTGCTTGTGTCACCGTGTGTCTGGCTATGTGGGACCTAGAGATTTGAATATGAGTTCTTAGGCATCAGAGGCAAGTGCCTTAACCACTAAGCCATCTCCCCAGCCCTCATGTGCTTATATCTTATTTTGGGTATCCAGCTTTGCTTTCTTTAATAGATAGAAATTATGATATAAGAAACTTCTTGGCTTTGGGATATAGATTTATAAACTTCTGAAGGTCAAAAACTTGACCCAGGGGAGATACATGTAATTATTAACAGTAGATTTATTGTTATTTATGTATTTATTTTATTATTAGATATGGACATATTTAGTATGTAACCAACACATGTCGATATCATCCTTTCCCTTCTCTTTGCCCCTTTTCTGAAAAGGCCTTCCTCATTGGGGATGTAGGTCAACCCCATGGGAATTGTGGGTCATGCTTTATGGGGGGGGTGGTAGGGGAGAGGCAATGTCTCTGTACAAAATGTCTCAACTTGTGGCACTAACAATCTTTCTGCCTCTTCTGTAAAATTCCCTGAGCCATGCTGAGAGCATTTTAAGTCTACTTCAGTGATGGGCACTTAGGAGCCTTTGGGTCTCTGTTTTAGTAGGTGTTGAGTGTCCTCAGTATCTATCTCCATCACCCTTGTGCTGATATCAGATTCACTAAGAAAGCAGCACTCTTGCTCATTTCCCCAATCCCTATTTGGTTTCAGCTGGGGCCGGGGTGCGACGCGCTGGGTTGTTTATCTCCTCAGGTCCAATTCCCATGTGAAAAAGAGAAACAGATTTCCACCATCAGCATACTGTCAGCTCCGGCAACCCCAACAGCAGAATTTTTTTAAAGTATTTTTAATTTTTTTTGGTGTATTTTTATTTATTTATTTGAGAGTGATAGAGAGAGAAAGAGGCAGATAGATAAGAGAGAGAATGGGCACGCCAGGCCATCCAGCCACTGCAAACGAACTCCAGATGCGTGCGCCCCCTTGTGCATCTGGCTAACGTGGGTCCTGGGGAATCGAACCTTGAACCGGGATCCTTAGGTTTCACAGGCAAGTGCTTAACCATTAAGCCATCTCTCCAGCCCAACAGCAGAATTTTTTGAGAGACAAAATGGAGAACGCTCATCCATAGTTACCAGGGAACATTTGGTTTCAAAATGTTATTTGCAATACCAATTTATGCCAATAGATGGAGAAGTTGTTCCATATAAGCCAGATGCTGGGTTCCTTTAATGAGGAATAAAGAAATTTAGGTTTCTGGCAAGTTTAAATGGATTTCCTTAATAAAAATGAAAAGTAGAAAAACTGGGTTACTTATAAATTTTAACAGGAAATGGTATTAAGAGAGGACAAGAATTTCACTAATTTCAATTAAGTGTACATGAAACTCTTATTGCTTATATTGTTTTTGAAATTTGGTCATTCTACATTTAGATGTGAATGTATGTATGCCTGTATTTATACCTGGCCTTGTATGAAAAAAATTAAATATTGTACACAATTTTGTACTAAGAGAGATAAAATATAACCAAATGACAAAATAACAATACACTTTGAAATAAAGGTGGGCTACAAATCTGTCCTGGAACTTCCAAGAAGTTGATGTCATTAGCATAAGCTACATAATCTCATGTCCTTAACATAAAAACGTAGTCATAGATTAGTTTGTTGTGCTCAGACCAGGAGCTATATCCCTTGAAAATTCACAAAGAGGATGCTGTGTAGCATAATAAAGAATACGCACACTGACACTTTTGCTATGGCTGCCTCTTATGGTTAAAGTTGGTGGTGACACCAGAGTGCTATCCCATTGAAGGGAATCAGGTGGAGGAGACAGGGCAAATACTATAGATCCAACCACTTTCTTGGAGTATAATTTCTGATTCTGTAGATGAATTGGAAAAAACAACATAGAACCTATCGATTCAGCATATGCCTTATTTCTTTAACTGGAGGTTCGGTAGAGGTGGAGGACTGCTGTTAAGACTAACGTGCTGCATGCACAACACTTAGCCTGAGCCTGACGGGGAGCAAAGCCTCAGGACAAGCTGTCCATGGGCTGGGGAGATGGCTTAGTGGTCGAAGTTCCTGCCTGCAAACACTAAGGACTCAGGTTTGAATCCCCAGTACCCACATAAGCCAGATGCATGAGGTGGCACGTTCCATCTGAAGTTTGTTTGCAGCAGCTAAAGGCTCTGGTGCACCCATTCTTTCTCCCCCTCCTTACAAGAAAATGAATAAATGGATTTTTAGAAAGCTATCCACATTAAGCCTAAACTATCACCGCCTCAGTCAAAGGTCACGTGATGCTTGAAGTGGCCATGTTGACATCCATGGGGAGTCTGTTGACTTCAGCCACATACTTTCAAAAGACTTGAACTTGGGTAGTCTTCCTATCTCCTTCTGGAGGGATTTTCTCTAGCCTCGGGAGTTTTTCATTATGTTTCAGATCTCTGGAGCATCTGTGTCCTGTAGTGCTTCCAGATTCTCTTGACATCTTGTCTTGCTTGGTCCTTTACTGTCTCCACTAGTCTAGAAAGCATGCCTGCTTTGGATCATGGGACATAAGCCAGGCTCCAAATATCTCAGCCTTTCTAACATTGCCTCCAGACCAGAGTTCCCTGTCTTCCTAGGAAGAAAGATCAGACCACTGCCATCAGATTGATGGCTTCATTCTTGACTATCTTCCCCTGATTTCTGCTAGTGTGTGGCAAATACCCATTTACTGACAGTAACTACTGGGGTTAGTCACTAATCCAGCCCACCCTTGGTTTATTCACATCCACTCTTTCTGCCATCAAACATGGAATTATTGCAACACAGGCTGGAAGTAACCAGAAGTCATTGAGTCCACCTGCCCCACCACACCCATGTCACCTCCCCAATTAAACCTCTGCTCTCTACCATATTGTCAACTCTACCAAAAAGAATATCATGATAAGTTCGAATTCTATAGCCTGAGGGCATGCTAAAAGTATGCATTTTGGCTTGTATTTCTGCACACTGGTTAAGAGAATGTACCCTGCATTCTGTTTTGTTTCCATTAACCTTTTTCTGAGAAATTACTGACCCTGAATATTGGAGCTGCAAATGGATTCTTTTGACAAGTATCCTGTCAGGAAGCAACCTCTGTGTATTGTGTGGCTTTTAGTCTGCAACTGCTTCCCTTCAGTGCATCGATTCCTGTAAGAAGTGTTTATTGGAGTGGTTTCCATGTGTGAGGATTTTAGGAGGATTTCTACCTCTGTTGTTTCAAGAAACCTGCATTCAGAAGAATTTCCAGCTCGCCTAATGTCATAGCTGGCACTGGTTGTTTACGTCATTGCCTCTCCCTCCTACCTGCTTGAGATCTTCCCAGATCAATGATCTTCTGATTTGTCCCTAAGCTTCCTCTTCACCTTGTACTCCCGGTTTTAAGTCAGGTATTTGTATCCTGACATATTTTGCATGTTCCTGTCAGCTTTGAGAAAATCATCTGAAATCTTTCCCTAGCTGAGTTTAGAGCGTGCCACTGTAATTTAGTCTTAAGTTAGAAGCTGTGTGTGGAGACAAAACACCACCACCACTTTGATCTTACATTCCTCAACTGGGATTTGTGTGTCCACTACAATACAGATGTCTGTGAAATCACCCTTAGTGTAGCCACAGCAAGACAGGTTTGGATTGCAGACATGTCTGCAGTTATAGTATGTAGTCTTGGCTCATTCATCATTTTCACATAATATTACCACTAACCATGGACCCAGAAGCACCAATTCTAGAAAGTCTAGTTTCGCAGGGGCTATCCAGCCCTCTCCTTTTTCTGTTGTGGTTATAATAATAATTTTTAAAAAGGCTCACAATAAATAGTGATCTGTCCCCATTCATGTATGAGGGCTCTCCCGAGAGAAAGACCAATAGGATATGTACATGGACACATCAGAGAGGATACGAGGGGAACGGGCTCACACCTATGGCATCTGAGAAGTACCATCACATGTAATCCGTGTGCAGGACAGTCTGGGATGTGGCACTGTGGCTCAGTTCAGATTGGAAAGCCTCAGAGCCAGGGAAGCTCGGGGCCCACAGTTCTGAAGTCCTGGCTTCTCAAGGCTAACAAATCTGGAGTTCTGATGTTGGAGGCAGGAGATGCGTGTGCTCTCAGGAGGACATGGGAGGGGTGCTAGCTCAGCTTCTGTATTTGTTCTGCTTCCCACACTCAGTCTACTCACATGCTAATCTTCTCTGGAAAATCCCTCACAGACGCACCCAAAATAATGCTCTCCTGGGTTTTTAGGTAGTCTCATCAGGTTGACAGGTGGAAGAAGCAATCAAAATTAGTGAGTATGTGGCTGAGGAGAAGGCTCAGCAGAAAAAATGCTTGCTGCACAAGCATGAGGACCTGAGTTTGTATGTTCAGAGCCCACATGAAGCCAGACACAGAGGTGTGCATCTGTAATCTGTGTGCCTATGGCAAAGAAGGGAGGTGGGTCAGGCGAATCTCCCAAGCTCATAGGCCACTTAGCTTGACATACACCATGTGGTAGTTTGAATAGATGGCCCCCAATATATTTCAGTTGTTTATTTGTTTATATTTTGCATCTGCAGACACTTGGCTGGAGGCAATGTCACTGGGTGGATCTTAAGGTGTGGTGGTGGGTTTCAGATTTCAATCTAAAGTTATACAAAGTGTGCCTAGCTGGAGTTCCTGAAGTGTGCTGTGGCTTTTGACCTTTGGCTTCTCTCTCTCTCTGCTTGGGCCTGTGAAGGCAGGCCAGCTTCTTCTGCCATTATGGAACTTCCCGTGGATCTGTAAGTTTCAATAAATCCCTTCCTCCATAGCTGTGCCTGGTATGAAAGTTTATCTCAGCGAACCTGAATCTGTCTGCTACACACCATGATAAACAGCAAGAGACCCTGCTCAAACAAGGTGGAAGGTGAGGATCAGCACCTGAGTTGTCTTCTGATTTCCATGTGTGTCATGGCACACCCATACAAACACACACACACATACAACACACACACACACACACACACACACACACATACACTACATTTGGATTTATATTGTGTATGTGTGAAAACTGAGGGGGAGGCAAGGAGCAGAGAGAAAACAAAAGAAGTTGGAGACATTGGTAAATATAATCAACTAATCAACTGAAAAGTGAGCCTCCACTAAAGCCTTGCTGGAGAGACAGCCCAAGAAACGAAAGGAATTGCATTTGACATGTTCACAACTACCGGCATTGTCCTGACTCCTCAGCTTCAGATGTCTGCAGCAAATGCAATGCGGCAGCCTGGTTTCTAAGGAGCTGGTCCTGACTCCTAAGCTTACAGTGTTTGTAACAAACGCAATGTGGCAGCCTGGTTTCCAGGAGCAGGTCAGACTGCCATGCAGCATCTCTGGAATACCTTGGCTGTTGTTAAAAGCTACACAGAGCTGACTCCAGATGGTACCTGTAGGGTGCATTGCAATCTTTTCACACACATTACTTGTATTTGCATTTATGGGTTATAATCAGTGTGGTTAAGAAAAACACTGACTGAGAGGCTCTTGAAAAGACCTTTTAGCACAGCAACATCACATTGGTTTCAGTTACATTGGGGAAAAATGACAGCTGTGAGTCATGGAGAGAATTCAGGCAGATTGGAAGTCAGAAAGATGGCTTTAACTTGGTTAGGGACACATATGCTTTTGTGTGGTAGCAACAGCTAGCAGATTCTTCCAGATAGGGGGATATTTCACCATCCCCTCATTACCTAGAGTGGGAATTTGTCAAATTTGCTGGTGTTGGCTGTTTATTTTGCATGTGCAAAATTTTGCAAGTGTATGGTGTGTGCGTGCATGCATATGTATATGCTCATAGGCATGTGGGCACATATATGTCTACATTCATGTGGAGACCAGAGGCTGATGTTGACTGTCTTCCTCTATTGCTCTGTACATTATTCTTGTTGAAATTAGAGCTCACTAATTCAGATAATCTAGCTAGCCAATGAGTCTTGATTCCCTGTCTCCACCTCTGCAGTGCTGGGACTACAGGTGTACATCACCACACCCAGCATTGTATGTGGGTTCTGGGGATCTGAACTCAGGTCCTCATGCTTGTGTGGCAAGCACTTTACCCATAAGCCACCTTCCCAGCACGTTGTTGACCTTTTTATGTATCAGGAATAATTTTTTTAGACAGAGCAAGAGAGAGAGAGAGAATTGGTGCTCCAGGGCCTCAGCCACTGAAATTGAACTCCAGATGCTTGTGGCCCCTAGAGGGCATATGCAACCTTGTGTTTGCCTCACCTTTGTGAGTCTGGCTAAGGTGGGATCTGGTGAGTAGAACATGGGTCCTTAAGCTTCGCAGGCAAGCGCCTTCACCACTAAGCTATCTCTCCAGCCCTCAGGAATAATTTTTAATGAGCATGTTAGACCCAGGGGGAAAAAGAGGAGGACCTATTGCATGTGATAATGCTTACTGGAAGTGAAGCTGAGAAATGATTTGTTGGTGCAGGGGCCTGGGGTGAGATGGGGCAGAGGCAGTGAACAAAGGGAGCCAAAGAAGAAAGGAGAACAAACAGTATGTTACAAAGATGAGCAGATATGAAAAGCAGAGTAGGGGAGAAGAGAACTGGGAAAAATAATTCATAAGAAGAGGTATAAACTAGGAAAGAAGAAGATTAAATACCTGCAAGTAAAGAGATAATATGCTTCATTTGATTTCTTGTCCTAGCAAATCTTGGATAGGGGTTGTTTTAGTCAGGTTTGCATTGCTGGCAGAAATCACCCAACCAAGAACAGCTTGTGGGAAAAAGAGGTTTATTTTGGCTTACAGGCTCAGGGGGAAGCTCCATGATGGCAGGGGAAAACGATGGCATGAGCAGAGGGTGGATATCATTCCCTGGCCCACATAAGATGGACAACAGGAACAAGAGAGTGTGGCATACACTGGCATGGGGAAACTGGCTATAACACCCATAGCCTGCCCCCAACAATACACTCCCTCCAGCAGACGTTAATTCCCAAATCTCTATCAGCTGGGAACCTAGCTTCAGAACACCTAAGTTTATTGAGGGAAACCTGAATCAAACCACCATAGGGGTCATGGCTTGTTACTTAAAAATGAGGTGTAGGGACACGTGTCCAGGGGCATAGAGTCATGTGAAGCAGGCCCAGGGCCAGCACTGGCCTAAGCAGAGCAACAAAGCATCATGCAGCTGTGTATGGAACCTGAGGCTGTGGATACATACATCTGCTCTGCTTTGGAAGAGGGGCTCTGGGGAGCTCCCTGGGGGCTGTCTTCACAGACTATCTGGTTTGTGAAGATCTGAGAAGACAACTAAACATGTGTTCTGTCTGCTTGGTGGGAGGCTGGTGAATGGGGGAGAAGGAGAAGGAAGGGGAAGCAGTGATGGACATCACTTAGCGTTACCCTAGATCTGCTACAAAATGGTTTGACCTAATAGGGTCTAATGCAGAGTTCTTGTGAAGATCAAGAGAATAATATTGGAAGATTCTACACAGTAAATTTCAATTTTAGCACTGAAACATGTGGTCCCTAAAAAATGTACAAAATATTAACCCATCTTAATTTTATTGATTTAAAGCACTAGTTACAAAATAGTACTCACAACCTAAAACACACACACACACACACACACACACACACACACACACACACACAGAATTGCACTAAAATCCTAACACTGATTACTTTTGGAGAATAGATTTTATTTTTCTTCCTTATCTGTAATTCTAAAATAGACATGAATTATCTTTTCAAAAAAATAATTTTTTGTTGAGAGAGGGAGAGAATTGGCATGTCAGGGCCTCAGTCACTGAAATCAAACTCCATACCCTTTTGCCACCTAGTGGGCATGTGTGACTCTGTGCTTGCTTTGCGTTTGTGTGTCTGGATTATGTGGAATCTGGAGAGTTGAATATGGGTTCTTAGGTTTTGCAGGCAAACACCTTAATAGCTAAGCCATCTCTCCAGTCCTGAATTACCTTTTTTAAAAAAATTCATTTATTTTTATGTTTATTTATTTATTTATTTGAGTGACAGACAGAGAGAAAAAGGAGAGAGAGAGAGAGAGAGAGAGAGAGAGAGAGAGAGAGAGAATGGGCATGCCAGGGACTCCAGCCACTGCAAAGGAACTCCAGATGCATGCACCACCTTGTGCATCTGGCTGACGTGGTTCCTGGGGAATCGAGCCTCGAACTGGGGTCCTTAGGCTTCATAGGCAAGCGCTTAGCCACTAAGCTGTCTCTCCAGCCCATGAATTACATTTTATAATATGAGACAACTTATTCTTTACAAAGCTGAATCAGTCCTAATATGATCCATTTTAAGTCCTCTTTCTCACACCTTCCCAAATGTGGATTCCACAAGGACAACATTAGTTCTTGTTCAACCCTCCACAAACAGATTCATTCTAGTTGAGAGCTTGGTGGCCACCTCACTGGTGCCTCCTTGCCCAGGGAGAAGCACACTTGCATTCTGGGCAAGAGCCAGAGGTTGCTTCATCTGAAGTGTCTCACCTGTGCTTTAAGAAAGATACTTAAATTTTTAAACAAAAGACTTTCTCACAACTGTGCTGAATAGAGAAGCCAAAAATTGCAGATGGGCTTGTACCCATCATGATTTCCCAAGATCTGCAATTGGAAGCCTAATTTATTTGGAAGGCTGTCTCTTTGCACGTGCTTTATTAATCTGTGGGACTCACCATATTTGGCTTTTAGCAGACACAGTCTTCTGAGGGTGGCTCAGCGGAGCAGCTGCTCTAGACCGGAAAGTGATGCTCTCCAACCGAGTGTACATATGAAACACCTGGGGGTAGCTGGGGGTGCCTAAACGCAAGCATTTTTCAGTGGAGAGATGTTTCTATCAGTTCTGTTTGGAAACAGCAGATGTCATATTCTGCTTCCACTGTGTCCAGAATCTAGTGATTAGCATTGTATGATGGAGTGGGACCAGGGGGCGCTTTGGTGGAGATGATGGTTTTTTTTTGGGGGGGGGGCGCAGGAGTGACAGTGGGATTTGATGATAACCAAGGTGGTGTTGTGGTATCCATTTTGGTTTGTGGTCCGTTTGGAAATTGATTATAGAACCAAGGGACGTTTAGAGGTCCACATCTGTGTAAACTACTCCACATCCACCTAAGCACAGCTTCATATTTTGATCTGATTTGCTATCTCTTGATTTTGGACAATGAGCCAGCCTTTCTCATGTTGCCAGAGGCTGTGTATGTAATAGAGGCATCACATGCAGTGACAAGCTTGTAGCAAAAGCAGTCTTCACCGATACAGATCAAACGGAAGCATTTCCATGAGAAAGTGGAGCGCCGAGCTGGTTGTCTTTCTCCGTCCCTGGGCTAACTTGGCAGCTCAGTCACGCTCTGCAGCTGTCTAGGTACGCTGAAAGCCAGCGATGCTGACAGGTATGGAGCCTCATGTCCCCTGGTAACCATGTTCTTAGGTGGAGAGGCAAGCAGGGTGCCCAGGACTGCTCCTGTGTGCCGGCTCCCCAGCTTGTCCCAGCCTTGGGCGTGACTCTGATCCTGTGTCAGAAGCTGACATCTGAAAGGGAAGCAGGGATTATTCATGCCCTTTATTCTTCATTCTTTGGGCTGTTGTCAGCTCCTCTTGAGGAGCCTAGAAGGCAAAAGACAGAGGGAGAAGAAAGTTAGGGCCATTTCCCCTGCTTTATTTTATTAAAAGGTATTATGGGGGTGGGAAATTAATGGTAAGAATAAGAACTGGGAGAGTTTTATGTTTTAAAATTTGTGTCCTCTTTTTACTTTTGTCTCCTTTATGACTTATTGCTAAGTACCAATACTTACTGCTAAGTTCCATACTCAGTAGACAGGGCCAATTAGTCCAAGTTATATATTCGATGTGGAGGTTTGCATTAGTCTATTTTCATGTCTGGTTAGACCAGTGAGCAGTTTGGCACTCCGTGTTTTCACGTTGATCTTTGCTGAGGTTTTTTAAGGGTACTCTGCGAGGATAGATTAATCCATGGAGAACATTCATGGTAAGTGTGCTGTGCATCGAACCTGGATCAGAGATTCAGGTGACCCTACCAAGTGCAACCCTGCCTTCAAGGAATTTAATTTGATTAGAGGGACAGAAAATTAAGCAACTAATTCGTGCATAGCGTCATAAGTGTTCTGATAAGGGAAGTCACCAGTGCTTTGAAACATGTATCAGGTTCTTGAGAGGAACAAGGGTCACAGTGCAGAGGCAGTGGCTCCCAAATCATTTGAGGATGAGTGGAGGCCACCAGGAGAGGGAGTAGAACAGGCTACTGTTCTAAGCCAAGCACCAACATGAGCAAAGCTTGGTAATTCCCTTCTACTGCTGATATATACTTAGAAATCATCAATGATAATTCACCTCATATGATCCAGAAGATGGTTATTAATAAATCCCTTCACATTCTTTTTTCCTCATATAAAATTGAATAGAACTACAGAAATTAAAGTATCTCCTTTGGTTCTTCCTTTTTCAGAGATTTCTATTTTACTGTTTTTTTTTTTTTTTTTTGAGGTAGAGTCTCACTCTAGTCAAGGCTGACCTGGAATTCACTATGTAGTCTCAGGGTGGCCTTGAACTCATGACAATCCTCCTATGTCTGCCTCCCTAGTGCTGGGATTAAAGGCATGTGTAACCATACACAGCTAGAGCTTTCTATTCTTGGTGATCACTACAAACAGGCAAAATCATTCAAAAAGGGCTGGAGAGATGGCTTAGTGGTTAAGGCACTTGCCTGCAAAGCCAAAGGACCCAGGTTCAATTCCCCAGGACCCATGTAAGCCAGATGCACAAGGGGGTGCACACATCTTTGTCCCGTCCAGCAGGACTCAGTTATTCGGGGAGTGCGAGGGGGACCAGGTCTCTTTATTTATTTTTTACACAGTGGTTATATAGGGGAAGAAAAGGGGGGAGTAAGCTGCCTGACGTGACTTAGGGCCAGAATTGTTAGGAAACTACGAGGAGGTGAAACTGGGTGTTTATCTAATCTTAGGGAACCTAGAGGAGATGTATCCGGGTGTTTTCCTAATCTTGCCTTAATGGCTTGACATCCTGATCATAAACTGGCCTTTTGCAAATGATAAGATTCTGCAGACCACATTCCTAACTGCAAGCTGGATGGACCAGCTTTCTGGTGAATGAGTCAACTTAAGAACAGGCCCAGGCAAAATGGAGAGGCTTTTGCTTTATGGCTCCCAACACATCTTGAGTTCGTTTGCAGTGGCTGGAGGCCTGGTGTGTCCATTCTTTCTTTCTGCCTATTTCTCTTTCAAATAAATAAAAATAAAATATTAAAAAAAATTTTTTTTAATTTTTTACTTGACAGAGAAAGAGGGAGAGAGAGAGAAAGAGAGAGAGCGAGAATGGGCACACCAGGGCCTCCAGCCACTGCAAACAAACTGGAGATGCATATGGCCCCTTGTGCATCAGGTTAATGTGGGTCCTGGGGAATCAAACCTGGGTCCTTTGGCTTTGTAGGTAAATGCCTTAACTGCTAAGCCATCCCTCCAGCACAAAATTTAATATTTTTTGTTTATTATTTATTTATTTATTTATTTATTTGAGAACAACAGACAGAGAAAGGGTGGGGGAGAGAGAGAGAGAGAGAGAGAGAATGGACACACCGGGGCCTCCAGCCACTGCAAAAGAACTCTAGACGTGTGAGCCCCCTTGTGCATCTGGATAATGTGGGTCCTGGGGAATCGAGCGTCAACCAGGGTCCTGAGGCTTCATAGGCAAGCGCTTAACCGATAAGCCATCTGTCCAGCCCCCAAATAAAATATTTAAAAAAAATCATTCAAAAAATATTTTAGTTCCATTTATTTCAATGTATTTGAAAGCTTTATATAATCCAGACATGGAAAATTTGCATTAGGTAATTATTGCTATTCAGAAAGAATGCTTACTTGCCTAACTGGGTTGGCGGTACAGAGATGAAAAAGCAGAATGCCTTCCTTCAAGTACCTGGCAAGAATTACCTGCCAGGGTTCGAGTTAGAAATGATGGTAGTAGGAAAAAGCCGGGCGTGGTGGCGCACGCCTTTAATCCCAGCACTCGGGAGGCAGAGGTAGGAGGATCGCCGTGAGTTCGAGGCCACCCTGAGACTCCATAGTGAATTCCAGGTCAGCCTGAGCTAGAGTGAGACCCTACCTCGAAAAACAAAACAAAACAAAAAAAATGATGGTAGTAGGTATAGATGGGAAGGTCCTAGTATGAAGACTTGGGGCAGCTGTTCCCCATGATGCTCAAAGTGAACCTGATCTGGATTCTGGAGATTCTAATATGATTCAGATACAAAATAGAACCTGGGCCTTTGGGAGATGGTCACATTTCCTCACTCCCTTCATCGCTAGTGGTTATGAAGCTACTTGCATTCTCCCAGGCTGGGTTCTCAGTGAGGCTAGGATGGGTCTGTGTCAGGGAGCTAATGTTAGAGGTTACACTAGGGTACAGTGAGGTCATAGGGCAGGTGAATACCACCTAGATTTTAGACTAGGTCTCCCAGGGGCTTGAAAAGGACATATTGTAAACCAATGGATGCTTAATCAACCAGAACAATGTACATGATAAAAAGCATGTAGGATAAAATATTTGTTATGGAATGAAGTAGGTGTTTTTCTGACTGATAAGACCAGGCCAATCAGGCACCTTCAAAAAGAACATCCAGATAATTTTTGTTGTTGTTGTTGTTGTTGTTGTTTTTCAAGGTAGGGTCTCACTCTAGCCCAGGCTGACCTGGAATTCACTATGTAGTCTCAGCATGGCCTCGAACTCATGGCAGTTCTCCTACCTCTGTCACCCAAGTGCTGGGATTAAAGGTGTGCACCACCATGTCTGGCCCAGATAATTTTTAATGTCCTTTTCAGTACTCTATTTCCCCCCTAAACCATAGCTATTTGGACTCCAGTACTTTAGAATTTGTGGGTTTTGGGGTAACAGTTTAGGCTAATTTTTATTTTTATGTGAAAAAGATGCTGTATACAATGCAACAGAAATGTATAAGAAATGTACAAATGGGGGCTGGAGAGACAGCTCAGCAGTTAAGCATTTGTCTACGAAGCCTATGGAACCAGGTTTGATTCCCCAGAACCCACATAAAGCCAAACGCACAAGGTGGCACATGTGTCTGGAGCTTGTTTACAGTGGCTAGAGGCCCTGGAGCACCCATTTTTTTCTCTCTGTTTATCTCTTTCCAAATAAAAATAAATAGACAAATATTTTTAAAATATAGTAAAAAAGAAAAAAGAAATGTACAAATATATTTACAATGATAAATAAAATCAGCTATTTCTAACAACTCTGGGAGCACATAAAATAAAAAAAGTTTATTTTCCTATGAGATCATACCTACTCACCTTGTTTACATAGTATTAAAGCATCCCAGGGCCAGTTGTTCACTACAGGAAGCTGAGGGTAAGTTGTGCTGGTTTTCAGTATTGTACAAAGTGACAAACTAACAATGACACAAATCTAATGGGCTGTTTATTTCCGAAGTAGCAAAAGCTAGAAAACCGTGGCAACTAATGTAGAGAGGTATGTGAGCATGAATTATACTCTTGGCAAAACTGAATTTTAAGAAAGTGTGAAAAGACCTGGAGCTCTCACTAACAGGTACAGGCACTGTAACTTCCCCTTTTCATTTGTGGGGAGCATTATTTGTTGTTTTCCACTAACACCTTTATTTCTTGTTCTTAGTTTAGTGGCAGAGGCTGGTCAAGGAGGTCGTGTTTTATGGTAGAGGTAGTGGCAATGGTAATATTTCAAGAACCTACTGAAAAAAGCAAAAGTCTCAGTGCATGGTGCATTTTAAGCCAGAGTCTCTCCCCGTGAAAGTCATTGCTTGAGACCTGCATGTAACATATTAGGTCACAAGAGAAACTTCTGCATCAATTCACTTATGTGCAGAAACCATTAGTGTGCGGATGGCAGAGCTGCTGCTTTGCTGTTGACACGCTGCTTTTAGCTGCGCTGTGACCTGGTGGCCGCTTAATCAAGCAGAGCAACCTGCATCCATGCAGCCAGCAAAGGACGTGTAACATTTCTGCTTCAAAACAGCTGGAGCAGTAGAATCCACTATCTGGAATTAGTTACTTTGCTGTTTGGTTATTGCTGCTGGTGCAGACCGTGGTGGTTGGATCAGAGGGAGGGGAAAGGGCTGACCTGCCTCCTTTTAATTTCCCAGCTATAATTAGTTTCTGGGATAAGATGTGCAGTTCCAAAAGGCCTAGTTTAAAATGTAGCCAGATTCTTCAGGGGAAGTAAACCTCACACTTCAGAGCCCTGAAGCAGGGTGGGCTCAGGTCAACATCTCAGGAAGGAGAACCCAAGGGCATGTGACAAGGTGTGGTACATTATGTTGGGAAAGAGTTGGAAGACCAGAGCAGGAGGCTCCAGCATCTTTAAGGGGCAGCACTGAGGGGGTCCTAGGTAACCTGGCAGTGCTGTAATGGGGTGGAAGAAGGTGTGAAGGAATTAGTCTTTGCTGTTCTGTGAGGGAGTAGCCTTGTTATAAAACTTCATTTCTAGGCTCCAGTGAGGGACAGAATAGTCCCAGTTTATATAGCTGAGTAAATATTATCCCACAATGTATTGGCTCAAAAGAGTGACAATATCTGTTTTGCATATGGAGCTGTAGGTTAACTAGACCATGAGGAACTATCACAGCATGTGCAAATGCTGACCTGTCAATATAGATCAGTTTTTGCATTTTTGAGGATTCAATATAAATGGAATCCTAACAGTAAGTACTCCTTACATCTGGTTCTTTTCACTCAGAATAATTATCTGTCCATTTATTCATATGGCTGTGTGTATTGATTATCCATCCCTGTTTATTTCTCAGTAGTGTTCCATTAATGAATAGATCCCATGTGACTCCTCATCTATTGATAGGCATTTGAGCTGTTTCTAGGTTTGGGCTATTATAAATAAAGGTGCTATGAATAATTATGTACACATTTTTGTGTGTGTGCTTTTAGGAGAGGAATAATAGATTATATGGTAGGGACATGTTTGCCTTTTTAATTTTAATTTATTTATTTTATTTATTTGAGAGAAGGAGGGAGAAAGAGAGAGAGAGAGAAGAGAGAGGGGGGAAGGGAAAGAGAATGGGCATACCAGACCCTTCAGCTACTGTAAATGAACTCTATACTCTTGTGCTACCTTGTGCATCTGGCTTAAGTTGGTCCTGGGGAATCAAACCTGGGTCCTTTGGCTTTGCAGGGAAATTCCTTAACTGCTAAGCCATCTCTCCAGCCCTTTTTAATTTTTTAAAAAACATATTTATTTGAGAGAGAGAGAGAGGCAGATAGAGAGAGGTTTGCTTTTTAAACTAATTTTCTAACTGTTTTCTATAGACTAGTTTTTATTTACTAGAGTTATATGTGGATTGTGATATTCAGCATATATTATCTTTTCTACCTCCTTTTGCTTTTACTCAGTCCATCTGCTATCTGAAGACCTTGACATGCTGGCAGTATGGCCAATCCAGAACCAGGGATGTGAGTGGTATAACTTTCAGTCTGAAGGTAAAGGCCTTGGGACTTGGAGAGTTTCTGGTACAAGTTCTATGGTACAAAGGCTGAAGAATCTGGAGGTCTAATGTTTAAGGCTAGGAGAACATTGTCATAGATCCAAGAGAGAAGAAAGGGAGAAAGGGGGAGATAAAGACAGACAGAATGAGATATGTATATATATACATGATAGATGGATGTTAGATAGATAGATGATAGAAAGCTCTGTCCTTCTATCTGTGGCTATGTGACTAGCCAATTGGATGATACCCATTCATCATTCTATTGGTTTACAAACCAGTCTAGTGTGGAAAGACCTTCAAAGATTGTGGTAGTTTCAATTTATGTCCCCTATAGACTCAGGTGATTTATTAAGTTTTTAACTTGGAAGCCAGGCATGGTGGAACACACCTTTAATCCCAGCACTCAGGAGACAGACGTAGGTGGATTGCCATGAGTTTGAGGCCACCCTGAGACTACATAGTGAATTCCAGGTCAGCCTGAGCTAGAGTGAGACCCTACCTTGAAAAACAAAACAAAACAAAAAAAAAGTTTGTAACTTGGGTCTCCAGCCACCTGGCTGGAATGGGTGTCACTGGGGGCTGATACTGGGGTCCAGACCAGAGATATGTTTGGGGACACATCTAGTTCCAGTCCAAGCATGTGCTCGGGTGGGTTGGTTGTGTGCTGGTGCTGGTGTTTTGCTTGCTGCAGTTTTTCTCTCTGCTTGTATATATGGAAACAAGCAGTTCTTTCTGTAAGGTTCAGGAGTGGCCAAGACCATGGAGACCACTCTGAGGCAAAGATGGAAGTTTTTATTCGTGGAGGGGGGGTAGCACGAGCTGCCAGGACTGACTCTCAAGAGTGGAGCAGTCAATTTGGGATTACGTGGGCTACAAAGAGCTCTTCAGTCAGGGGAAGGTGAGGAAGGGGGAAGGAACTCCTTTGTTGTTTAGATTAGCCATAGGGTGTGAGACCAGAAGTGACCAGGTGGGAGATAAGGGGGCAGGAAACCTAGACCTGGAGCATTGTTAGGCAAAGAAGGGATAATGGCTGGGAAGTTCCTTGAGGAATGTGGATGACCTACTTCCTTATCTCTGTCACCATCCTGCTGTAACTTCATTGTGTCCTGATCTAACACTTTCCACCATTGATGGAATTTACCTTGGACCTGTAATCTTAAAATAAACCCCTTCCTCCCATAAACTGTCTGGTTTGGAGGTTCAATCCAGCAATATGGAACTATGGCCGAATTTTGTACTGTGAGTAGGGTGTTGCTGTGATGAACTTGATCATGTGATGTTGGTCTTTTGGAACTTGTGCGCTGGAGGAGGAATGTTGAAGGATTTAGTACTTGTGGCTGAAGAAGACTTAGAGATCAGTAAGCCAAGTTTTATGGTCTGGCAAGAGTTTGAAACTGCTAAATGCAGAAAGAATTGTGTTGGCTTATGAACTTTCAAAGGGGAAGGAAAGAATACTGAGAACTTTGTTGGAACTTGGCTACTGGCATAAAGGATGGCTGTGTTCTGCTGTCTAAGCCCAGAGAGTTTGATTAAGATTGAATTTAAAAGTAATAGACCATTATTCTTGGCAGAATATATAGAACTGAAAGATGTTGAAAGATGTATGGTTTATCACAGGCAAAATTCAAACAAGTTTAAAGTTAGTGGCACAGTGACAGGTTTTAGGTTACTTAAACTGCTGTTGTCAAGCAGATTACCCTTATTAAGGGTGGGCCAACTGCTTTATATTGAAACAATGAAAAGGTGCCTGAGGTGATGTCCACCCAGGAAAGACTGAATAGGAATGCAGACTCTTTTGAAAGGAGATGACTGGGAGAAAGAATTCTAAAGGCTGAAGATCGAGATTATTTCCTTCTTGGATTAACAAAGGCAGAGTCACAGCAAACCTGCAATGGCTTTGGAAGCATGAAAAGTGCATGGAAGTGGGTCATGAAGTGCACACAGTTCCAGGAGCTGCTGCAGAGATGTGGCATGTGAAACTTGGTGATTTCCTTATGTGGCCAGTGAGGCCCTTGTCTGAAGTTAAATGGGAGCTGCTGTTGAGGTGCAGCATGGGAAGCCAGATATCTCTGTTTTAAAGGACCAACAGGCCAGCGTATGGAGCTGAGGATGGACCATGGTTTGCAATGGAGACCCAAGTTATTTTTTTTTTTTTTGGATATACCAGGACTGTGCAATGGCCACCATGGGGCACTGTCAGCTCCGAGTGTAAGTTTACCCTGGCTACTCACCCCAACTGAAGAGATGGAAATTGGAAATTCGGAGACTATCATCCCTGGTTATGGATGTCAGCCTTGAGCTGCAGATGTTTGCTGTTTACCTGATGGTTATTGATTCTGCATTGGTCTAGTATTTCCTTGTTATGCCTTATTGCAATGGAAATATTTACTCTGTGCCATTTTGTGTTAGAAGTATGTAACTGGTTTTGATTTTATAGGATTCACAGTTAAGAAGCAGTCTTAAAGTTGGTAAAGGCTTTGGGGACCTTGGAAGTTGTACTGAATGCAATTTACAACATGAGATGATTATGAGTCGATGGGGACTAGGGGAAGAATATGGTAGCTTGAATGTATGTCCCCATTGCCTCAGGTGTTTTATTAAGCTTGCAACTTGGGTCTTCAGATGCCTGGCTGGAGGAGGTGTCAGAAGATGTCAGGAGGATCCTGGAACCTAGCCCAAAGGTGTGTTTGGAGCAGATCTGATTCCAGTCCAAGGGTGTGTGCAGAGCACTCTGTGCTTGGGTGGGCTGGTTGTGTGCTGGTGCTGGTGTTCTGCTTGCTGCAGTTTTTCTCTCTGCG
This sequence comes from Dipus sagitta, assembly GCA_036346955.1. Classification (NCBI taxonomy): domain Eukaryota; kingdom Metazoa; phylum Chordata; class Mammalia; order Rodentia; family Dipodidae; genus Dipus; species Dipus sagitta. The sequence continues at coordinate 101,415,124 of CM070770.1, read as the reverse complement.
TGTGTAGATGGGAACAAGCCCCTTCTTTCTCCACTGATGGAACTTCCCCTGGATCTGTAAGCTTGAAATGAGTCCTCCTCCTCCCACAAACTGTGCCTGCTTTGGATGTTTATCCCAGTAGTGTGGAGCTGTCTATGACACAGACCTGCACAGAAATGGTGCTTTAGCTGGGCATGGTGGCGCACGCCTTTAACCCCAGTACTCAGCAGGCAGAGGTAGGAGAATTGCCATGAGTTCAAGGCCGCCCTGAGACTACATAGTGAATTCCAGGTCAGCCTGGACCAGAGTGAGACCCTACCTTGAAAAAACAAAAAAATGCTGCTACTTTCCCGGCTTTCTAGGTATCACTTAGTCCAGTCAAGTTTGTATCTAAAATTAATCATTACAATTTTCTAAGGATGTTATAGCTTTAGGTTTTGCATTTAGTGTGGCCCACTGTGAGTAAAGTCTTGCATATGGAGTGAGGTAAAGTTTGACTTCATTATTTCCATATTGCTCTTCAGTTGTCCTTGTACTGTTTGTTGAAAATTCTCCTTTAAAAGTAAATTTCACTGGTTAATTATGTGCACTCTACATATTTTCTTCTAACAGACACTGAGATTTCTATTCAACTCATTTAGTGGTCAGTTTTGTTATTGTGTTATGTCAGTGTGTTATAGCCCAGCAGGTTAGATACCTATTTCTTACAAGCAAATTAAAGAGATGGATAGTAGTAAAAAGCAGGTAAAAGGGGATTTATTCAGTATGACAACACTGGGCAGAGGACAAAGGGATTCAGTGACCCCAACTCTACCTTCAGGATATTGACATGAACTCTAGGTTTAAAAAGAGGAGGCTTGGTGTGGTGGTGTATGCCTTTAATCCCATCATTTGGGAGGCTGAGGTAGGAGGATCTCTGTGAGTTTGAGGACACCCTGAAACTACATAGTGAATTCCAGGTCAGGGGGCTAGTGGGAAACCATACCTCAAAAAAAAAAAAAAAAAAAAAAAGCTGGGTGTGGTGGCGCACGCCTTTAATCCCAGCACTTGGGAGGCAGAGGTAGGAGGATCACCGTGAGTTCAAGGCCACCCTGAGACTACATAGAGAATTCCAGGTCAGCCTGAACTAAAGTGAGACCCTACCTTGAAAAACCAAAAAAGAAAAAAAAAAGTGAAACAGAGGAAGGGAAAAGCAGTGCACATAATTAAGGAGTCCCGGTCTAGGACTCATGGAGTCCTGTGGTCTTACGGATCAGAGTCTCACCTCAGGTCCTGCGTGGTCATCTGAGGATATCATTATTGCTTGAGGGGACAAGGTAGTTCTTAAGAGATGATTATATTTCAGGGTGCAGCCTGATTGTCATGGATAATAGCCCTCATCTGAAGGTGGCCTGTCCTCTGAGATTCTGCCATTTCGAGAATCCCAGTTGTCTCAAGAGGAAAGGTTGGGCTGGAGAGATGGCTTAGTGGCTAAAGCGCTTGCCTGCGAAGCCTAAGAACCCATGTTTGACTCTCTAGATCCCATGTAAGCCAGATTCACAAAGGTGAGGCAAGCACAACGTTGCACATGCCCACTAGGTGGTATGAGCATCTGGAGTTCCATTTCAGTAGCTGAGGCCCCCAGGCACCAATTGTCTCTCTCTCTCTAAAATAAAAAGAGGAAAGGTTAAGGACTTCTCTCTGTGCCCTCTGTCAAAGTGGAAACAGACATAAAAACAAAGGCAGAGATGCCAGGCTTTCATCTGGATTTCAGTTACCTTGGGCTCAAGTGCTTTTTAGCAGGAACAGTTTCTGAATGCCTCTTGCCATTGTAAGATTGGACATGTATTTCATTAATTTCCTTGTGCAATAAATCTTCCACCCTTTCCCAAGGCATCCTGTATATGGACCGGGGCCCTTTGAGTGCTCAGGTAGTTTGTGGTTCTGTCTCGGCTTCATTGCCTGCTTGCTTAGAGCCTCCTCATCACTGGACATGAGAGAATCATATTCATATATGTGGCTTCTCCATGAATATCTTATAGCTTTTGGAAACTCCATATGGAAATGCATTCCCAGATATTTTGTGTTAAGGTTTTGGCATTTACTCATTTGGCTCAGTTGGTTTTCCAGCTCCTGCCAGTTACCATGTTAAATAATTGCTGCTGAACATTTTTGATGAATGCTCTGGGAATTTATTTTTTTCACTGAATGAGCTCTGAGTAGGTCAAATCATGAGAAGCCCTAGCAGCTTCCAGACATGAGACGTAGTGGAAATCCTCTATGGATTTTTAGAGTGCTTCAAGTCTGTTCTGTGTTCTCCATGGCTGCTATGTTGCTTGCATCCATGGTTACCGAGGCTGCCTATTTGCAAGGCTATTTGCAAGTAGAGTGGATAGAAGAAATTCAAACACCACCAAGATCACTTATTTTAACTGAGATTCATCCATTCTTCTAGAATAAATATGACTTGGCTTACAGAAAGGATCTATAGAGTTTCAAAAACATTCATTTTAGCTTTTTTTTTTTAAAGCCATGTTCTTATTACTTTCATGGAGGATTGGTTGTTGGGGGTCCTCACTCCATAGTTCCGGGGATAGTTTTCCTCAGCTCCTTCAGGCTCACTGTGCACATTTATCAGTCACTCAAGGCAACGAGAAGGCTGGGGACACAGCACAGTGGAAGTACCCTTGCCCCAGCATGTGCAGGACCCTGGATTTTATCCTCAGAGCCACACACACACACACACAAAAAAAAAAAAAAAAAAAAAAAGAGGGAGAAAGAAAAAGAAAGGAAAAGGGGATGAAAAAGCTAGACCTCTCTGTACCCAATGCCTCTGCTGATACAGGACAGTGACATTCAAAGAGTCTGCGTCATAAGTGTCTGAGCTCCAGATGTTCCAGCTGGACTTTTCTTCCCCTGGAGAGGAGCAGACAGTTAAAGTCCAGAGAACAAAGCAGACAGCTCCAGTCTGCTTCAGTGATGCACACACAGAGGGTTTCTGGGAAAGTGTCTTAAGATGCAGTGTCTTAAGATGATGAAATTTCAGAAAAACAAGCAGATCTTATAATTCACTTTTGTTTCATTTCACAGTAGAAAATACATCAAGCTTCTAAAGTGCTGTGCAAGACTTTTGTACTTAATGTAAACTTAGATGCTTATGCCTAGGGGTACAGCATATTCTCAGCTCCCTCAAGTTTTACCGTGGTGCCAGCTCTCTTCTAAGACCTCTGCATTGACAGCGGCTGAAGCTCAGTCTCTCCATGCTTCTGCCAAAAAGGCCAGGATCAACAGCAGTGAGTGTGTACAGTGTCATATGAGCTGGGGAAAAGAACTGAAAAAGTATAGACTAAAAGATCATCATGAGTGAGAAGACTAGGAGGAGTTTACAACAGGCAGTTATTTCTGACCACAGAAATTCTAACTTGAGTTCAGTTGTCATGTTCCTGTGACGTTTTCTTCATTTCCCTGGCAGAGTGAGATTTTCCTTGTACTATGCAGGACTGGTTTCTGCCTCCTCCCGCCTCTCTTTGCCTTCTTTCTAATTCATTGCTTATCTATCTAGTCCAGTGAGTGGTTGTCCACAAGGGACAGTTTTGCCATCGATGGAGCACTGAATGTAGAGTGGCAGACTATGGTGTGGTGTGATGCTAGCACCGTGGATGTCAGCAAACATTCTTCCATGCCTAGAGCAGCTCTGTATCACAAAAGCGTCAGTTGTGCTGAGTTGGGAAACTGCTCCTGTCCGTGAGATTTGAGGGCAGGGAGCTTGTAGCTACACACATATGAGATGCCACAAATGTAAACACATCATCAAAGCACAGGGTAAAGAGTATGTGTTTCTTATCAGACATTGAAGTTGCAAATAATAGTTTGAGGCCTTAAGAAGTACATTAAAATTTTTCTTTTCTTGCTTGGTTATTGAGAGGGAAAGCCAAGAAAGATCAAACAATCTATTTATTCATAAGAATAACTGTCAAAAGCATATGAAAAAAGCCAAACTGAGAGGCACTACGGGCCATCCAGAAGATGAAATCCATATAACATCCCTTCAGAAAGGCATTCTTTTGTCCTTTCCTTGTGGTGGTGGTGGTGGGGGGGCACTTATCATCCATCAGAACAGACATGACCTTCCTTCAAGTTTGTTTCAGCCCTTAGCATGGATTTGGAATGTGGACTTGATTTACAATCTCAGTTATAGGCAGAATCTTGAGATAGCACCATGTAAAGACACACGGAGCCAGGCAGAGGTATAGAGAGGGCAGAGGGCTGACAGATGAAATGCAGACCAGTCTTCCAGGCTGTGATGAAGGCAGCAGTGATACCTAGCAAGGGCTCACAGCCTGATGCTCATGGATGCTATGACATTAGGTTTTGAAAACAAAAAGAACTTTGCTGTAGGTGGACTAAGCAGAAGGAAGACAGATGCTGGGGCTACAGAGAAATCACATCTCGTTGGTTATCATTGAGGAGTTTCTGGCCTGCTTCCTGGTTGTCCTGCATCTGTTGACAGAATCCCTAATTTCTAACCTAGGCCCTCCAGGTTCTGCTCTCCCTCAGGTTTTACTCCTGGGAGACTTTCGCTCCAACACACTCTAAAGGTCATTTTAGATCGGGTCCCAAGGTTCTGTGTCTGTGTTTGTGACGTCAGCATGCATGGTAGTCTGTAAAACAGGAAATCCCTTTTCACAGGAAACATCCTGACGGGAAGTTGGCATCCACAGGATCAGGTGGTGGTGAGGGAATCCATCCCAACATGTAATAAGAACAGCAACCACTATTATATACGTATATTCTTTGGGCCAAAATCCATGAGTGGAGTCACATCCTCCCTCCAGGTGGTGAGGAAATTCAGCCCTCAGTAAAGCCTTCTAAGGTTTTCTATGAAAGTCTTGGGGTTTCTATGCATACGTCAGGCAGCTTCCTTTCAGCAACCTTTCTTTCTTTCCATCTTCTGTTGATTTTTTTATTTTTTTTTATTTTTTGGTTTTCCAGTGTAGGGTCTCACTGTAGCCCAGGCTGACTTGGAATTCACTATGTTGTCTCAGGGTCACTTGAACTCTTAGTGATCCTCCTACCTCTGCCGCCTGAGTGCTGTAATTAAAGGTGTGCACCACTGCGCCTGGCCCCATCCTCTGTTTTTGACCTTGCCTGCCAAGGTGCTGCAGACGTTGACTCCAGCCTGTCTGCTACTCCTGCCACTAACTGGTATAGAAGTTGGATAATTTGCTCATTTCCTTTTCTCATCTATAAAATGCAAACGATTGTGCCTATGTCATAAAAATATAAAGACTAAATGAAACAATCCATCCAAACTACTTAGCATAGTGCCTTGAGAATAGACTTCCTTAAACATTAGTTATTAATATTTTGAAGAATATGACATCTCCCAGGGTTGATAAGAGGCAGCATTAGGAAACTGTCTGGGCAAAGCACATTAAGAGAGCTGTGTGTGGGCATATCTCTGCGGGGTTGGGATATCCCAACACAGACAGAAAGAAGGGGAGAGATGATGATTTCCAGGAAACTGGACTGTAATCTAACTCCTCTTCATGTTCCCTCAAGATTTTAAAGGGTTTTATTGGCTCGAAACTATATGCTGATAATTTTTATTGACGCCTCATGAATATTATTTCAGTCATGTCTAAATATGTAATTTGGGTTATATACATAGGAGTTTCTGTTAACCCCTTATTATATTATGTACTTTGGGGTGGGTGGGAAGAATCCTTTTATTTGATATTGATACTAAGAAAATTTTATTTCCAAAAATTTGAAGCTGGATGTAGATATCTGTAATTTCAGAACCCAAGAAGCCTAGACAGGAGAATCTTGAGTTCAAGGCAAGTCTGGGATACATCACAAGTCCCTATCTAAAGAAGCACAGAAAAAAATAAGTGTAAGATGAAAATTATGTTCCTGGTACTTACCCCAGAGTTTCTGATTCAGGTCTAGAAAGGCAGAAATAATTTTTAACAAGCATTCTGGGGACCCTGGAAGGAGGTAGACTAGAAAATGCTAGAATAAATTGAAAACCAAGTTCATGGAGCTAATTATTTGGGAGCAGTTATCAAAAGGTCCATGATGGATGTCCTCCATGGCATTTTGGGACTCTAATTAAGTGGTTCACTGCACAAAGAAAGCTGTGCCATTCGTCCATGCTGAGCTGCAGAGCAATGTGAGTATGAGGTTGTCTTTGCCCACCAGTATCTCACTAGTGTGGGAAGCATAAGAGATTGGATGAAACCTTAGAATTCACTTCCAATTGGAAGTTCTTAAACCCTAAAAACAGAGTTAGTGGGAAACAATATTTAATTATACTTGCAAGTAACATCTCTTCCTGAGACAGAAGGATCCTTACCATAATCAGCTAGGGTTCTTATTTGCAATTTAGAGAGTTCACTCCATCCAGTCAAAGTACAAAAGAGATCCATTTAGGAAAATAAGGGAAGTATGAAGGAAAATAAAGTTCTCAGGAGCTCTTGGTAGGTCTGCTTCTCTGAGGTCATTCCCAATGCTCAGATGCATACAAATTGGCTCCAGGATGACCCTCCCTCACATTGCTGTAGGAAAAGACCTCACAACTTATGCTACTGGTGCAGAGCTTGGACACTGGGATCACTGGATCTTTTGCAGGATGCTTTCTCTGCTGCTGCCAAAAGCTGGAGTCCACTAGAGCCTGCTTCTTTGCGATTTTCTCCTCTAGACAAAGCTTACTTCCCATATCTTAGTGTGGAATCTGTCATAGACTGTTTCAGTGGCATGGTGAAGCTAATCAAGCCATGCCTGATGACGGCTAGATTCCAGGGTCTTTTAAAGTCCATTTTTAAGCTGGTAGCTTGAAATAGGCTACAAGAGGAATATGTGAGTTATGGAAATTGACAATTTACAAATCAGGGGTTCCTCTAACACTCCCTCCTAAGGAACACCAATTGTGAAACATTACCAATTATCACTGTAAAGGGAATTGGGTATTTGGGGCTCACCTCTCCTCTGAGAAGGTGGATCCTAAAAGGGATCCAAACATAGGAATACTGTTAAAAACATGTATTGTGCCCACTGAAATACAATAGCTATTGGTTTTAACATTTTCTCTAATCTATTCCCTTTGTCAAAGTGTCTTGTGATGCCTGATAATGAAGAGTAAGAGTTACAAATGCGCTTCAGGTTATAGCTAGAGTTAACACCCTTGTCTCCCCTCCATTGGGCATCTTTCCAAATAGCTCCATTTTTCCTGAAATAATTCAGGCTATCTATTAAAGGAGTAAAAGGAATCTTGTGGCTTTTTGGAAAGTCACTAGTTTGGGCTGTGGTCATTCTGGCTGAGCACACCAATATTCAAGCATTGGGCCCCCGGAGAGACTATATTCCAAAGATAAAAATGAATGTGATGGAAAAGGCCATCCAGAAAATCAGAGAAATTGTGTAGAGGAGGAAGCACAGGAAGAAGAGGAAAGAGAAGGAAAAAAAAAAAAAAACCTTTTAAGAAAAGATTTACACAACAGACTCAGAGGGAGAAATCATTTTGATGTGAGAATCTATTCTCTGGGAAACTGAGCCTGCTAGGCTAGGAAAGTAAGTCTTCCTCTAGAGATGTTAACAAAAGTGAGAGGGTGTAGTTACCATGCACATTCTTCTCTTCCTCCTCATTTTCTTTAGGTACCAGGCAGACTTGGGGCTTCAGAAAATGCATGAGAATTACTGCCTGACTTGCTGGGGACAGCTGTCCCTGTACCAGGGCAGACCTGGCACAGAGCTAGCCCCCAGTTAAGGTCTGCTCAAATCCAAGCATTCCCAGGTTATTCATTGCCCTCCTGTGGTCACAAAAGGTGGTGGCCAGGCAGGGGCAATGCCCAGCTTGGGGAGGCAGAAATGTCTCTGGAGACCAGAAGTAGATATCTAAAAAGCAGGTTGCCAGCACAACACTTTGAAGAAGTCTTCTGCGAAGTGCCACTAAGCTTTCCCCCAGCTGCAGGGGTTGTCTCCCGCGAACAGCAGTGAGGGCTGCAGTGCAGGACAGGTCTCCCCAGGCTGCATGGTGCTGGACCATGTCCTGGGCACCCCTGAGGTGCCCTAAGTATCACCCACCAGCATAAGATTTTAAAATGTCATTGAGCATAAAATAATACATATTTTTTGTGAAGACATTTGAAAATCAAGACATATAAATACTATAGTGAATAAACTAGCATTTTTATTAATGAAGCCAAACAATATTTATACTAATAAAATATACATATAACTTTATTTTGCCACTAATATTTTTGACTGTCTTTTTCAGTTTTTTTGTGTGAATTTACAATTTACATGTTGTTAAAATCTTATACCCTCTCAATGAAGTTTGTAGGAATATAGACAGACTTAGAACAGATAATACTCAGCAAAATCACACAAACACAGAAGACAAATCCTACACGTTCTTCCTCATCTGTGGTTCCTAACCTGGAACATCTTGAGTTGCAAGCTTACCTGACAAGGCAACTCAAGGGACAGATAGTAGGGATAGAGTGTTTGGGTAAGGGGGATGGGAGAGTCAGGGAAGATATACACAAAACTAAATCCAAAATGATTTGGTATTATAGAAACCTTTCTCCTGAATAGCAGACTAAAAGATATAACCGGCAACAGCATTATGCAGGGGTTGTCTGGTAAGAAGGGCCCTGTAGAGGGTGGGGATGAAGCCTAACCCGAAAATATTTGGCTCTGGCCTGTAACTCCCAGTACCAGAAACTGGTCACAACCCACATTGAGCTATTGATCGGAGAGACCCACAAGGTCCCCAAAACAAGACAGGTTTCTGTCATAGCACTTACCTGCCTGAGGGAAAAGGTAAGACCCTATCACTAAAGATACCACATGCTGCTAACACAAAACATCAAGAGATCTGACTAGAATCTGGAAGGAACCCAGTTCCCAGATGGTCTGTCTGTATAATGCTAGAAAGCACCACATGAGCTGCTGGGGGAAAATGGCCAACAATGTTGTATGCTGGTAGGGGACAGCAGCCAGCCTGATAAGATGCACACAGCTGTGCAATAGTGACACCCAGCCTAGGTGGGGAACCAATGGCTCTCTGATTGTCTAAGAAATCCCATCAGTGGAAAGGAACCCATAGCTGGAGCTGGAAACTGAATCAGAATCCTATGGAGACCAAGATTATGGATTCCAATGAAAAGTTCCCACTAGTCTTTGGCCAAACGAGAGGCTACATCCATCAAAATCTCTGTTAATTAACCATGCGCATCCCATTTAATATATGCTGACCCCATTTTCTGTTGGAGAATTTGTTTTTCTTGTTCAGAAGGCAGCAAGAATAGAAGAGATAAACCACCCCTTGCACATTAGCCAGGGCTCAGGTGGAATCACAGAGGAATTGGGAAGATGATCAAGAGTGCTGCTTCCATGAGACCCTGATAGCCAGTGCCAAGGTGATGGAGACAGATACTGAGGATAATCACAAATGTACCAAAGCAGAAATCCAGAAGCCACTGAGAGCACAACACTAAAACAAACTTAAAACTCACCCACCACGGCTCAGGGAATTTTGTGGAAGAGGGATGGGAAGGTTGTAAGAGTTACAGAGTGGAAGGGAATATTCAGAGGCATTGCCAGCTCACCCCCCACCCCCTTACAATGATTGACTGCTGCTCTCACATTTTACAATCCACAGCCCCATGGTGAATACCAGCAATCCCATGTAGAAAAGACTGCGATAAACATTAATCTTTGTCCTTTTATTGTTTCTGTAAGTTAGTTTTTTAGGAGAGAAATTATCTTAAAGGCTGTTGAGGGTTTCTAGAGATGGCTCAGTGATTAAAGGTGCTTGCTTGCAAAGCATTACAGTTTTGGTTTGATTCTCCAGTATACACATAAAGCCAGATGCACAAGGTGGCACATGCATCTGGAGTTTGTTTGCAGTTGCAGAAGGTCCTGATACACTGTTCCCCCCTCTTCCATGCAAATAAATAAAAGAAAAAATTTTAAAAAGACTTTTGACTTCCTAGGCTGATTTCCTCAATTTTCATCATTTAATACGTTGGGTACAACTTAATATTATGGTTAGGAATAAGCTCTTTTTTTTTTTTTTATCTTTGTGAGTTAGGGCTTCATGTGCTCCAATCTGGTCTTAAACTCACTATGTAGTCTAGAATGACCTTGTGAGAGGGAGTCAGGTTTGTTAGGCAATTTTAGGGAAAAGGCTAACAAGAGAGAAATCTTTTTCTTTTTTATTGAGAACTTCCATACCTACCAACTGTAGCACACAGCTTCAGGTTCGCCGAGATAAACTTCCAGACCAGGCACAGTTATGGAGGAAGGGATTTATTGAAGCTTACAGATCCAGGGGAAGTTCCCTAATGGCAGAAGAAGCTGGCCTGCTTTCCCAGGCCCAAGCAGAGAGAAAGGAAGCACCAGCCAAAAAGCCAGAAGCCGCACAGCACAACACACTTTGCATACCTTTAGATTGAAATCTGAAACCCACCACCACACCTTAAGATCCGCCCAGTGACACCCCCTCCAGCCAGGTGGCTGCAGATCCAAACTACAAAGTAATACAACACGGAAGGTATTGGGGCCATCTATTCAAACTACCACACAGACAATAAACCATGATAATTCCTTCCTCTCCCTCACTTTCCCCTTCACAACTCCACTCTCAATCATATCTCCTCTCTCTCTCTTCATTAGTCTCTTTCATTTTGATGTCATCGTCTTTTCCTCTTATTTTGAGGGTCTTATGAAGGCAGTGCTAGGTACTGCAAGGTCAGGGATATTTCTGTCTGGATGATTGCATTGTAAGGAGTCCTACTCTTCCTTTGGCTCTTACATTCTTTCTGCCACCTCTTCCGCATTGGACCCTGAGCCTTGGAAGATGTATGTGATAGAGATGTTTCAGTGCCCAACTCCTCCTTCACTTCTTCTCAGCACTGTGGTACCTTTTGGGTCATCCCAGGGTCACTGCCATCTGAAAAGAGAAGCTTCTCTAACCAAAAGTAAGAGCAGCATTAATATATGGGTATGAACATTAAGAAAAGTGCTTACAGGGCAATTTGGTGAGCAATTTAGCCAGATGGGAGCAGGTATTATACTCCTAAGACTCATTACCTCCCCTGTCATAGACTTTTGATTAGGTTTTCAGTACCAGGCATATATTCCTTCCCATAGAGTAGGCCTCCAGTCCAGTTAGGGAGCACTTGGTTTCCCACAGAACAGACCTACCACTATTGCACCTGTTTGGTCATTTGGCCTGTCTGGCCAAACTTGAGGCTTCCAGTGTCCACTGTTTTCACCGCTGATGACTTCTGTCTCCCATAGCGCTGCACGCAGTACAGCTTTCCCCAGCTTTCAACCAGCTGGTCTACAGGGTGGAGGTTAAGAGAGAAATCTTAAGTTGACCCCTGCCTGCCTCCTGGAACACAAGCGACTCTTTCACCTATGCTGCACGGTGACCCTGAGGCAGCAGCAGGACTGGAGGTCAGCATCTGCTCATCTCACCCAATCAGATCTCTCTCTCAAGCACGCACCCCACCCAAGTGTGGGGGGATTACTTTTCTGAGTCCAGGCCAATTGGTTTTTGCACCTTACGCAGGTGTGCCAACCTCTTCTGGGCATAATTCCCTGACTCCAAATAAACAGGCTTATCTACACTCATGGGTGAATTCTCTTTCTGGCTCTTTGTTCACATCTCCATGCCTAAGCCAGTGCTGGCCAAGCTGCCCAAGTGGGAAGGAGTGTTTTTCTTTCTTACTGTTTTTATGGCCTATTGATTGCTTTAAAAGTGGACTCCTTTTTAGGAAAACCTCTTTTAACATTAAAAAATTTTTATTTATTTGAGAGAGATAATGGCTATGCCAGGGCCATTACTCACTGCAAATGAACTTCAGACACATGCGTCACCATATGCATCTGGCTTATGGGGAATCAAATCTGGGTTCTTAGGCTTTGCAGGAAAGCACCTTAACTGCTAAGCCATCTTTCCAGCCCTCTTTTCACATTTAGTTTCTAAGGCCCATGTTTGTGTTCCACATGGGCTCTTGGAGCACCTGGGTTTATTCACTTTCCCTTTCTTGGTTTCTGAACTCTACTCTTCCTCTCCCCAGACCACGTGGAGGTACCCACTTTCCTTTCCTCCTTCATATCCCTGATATTTCTGAATAGCAATGTAACAGTTTACAACTTATCCTTCTCAATCTTCTTTTACCCCATTTTTGTTTTGGTTAAAACAGACATAAACTCAGGGTTTGGAGTTTAAAGACTCTTCCTGAATTCCATAAACACTATTGCACTTGAACTTCTGATCTTCCTGCCTCCAACCCCTGAGTGCTAATATTAAACATTTAAAGGGGGAGTATTACTTTTTCTGCCAAAATACATTGCCAGTTTTAGTCATAAAGGTTTTTTTTTTTTTTTTTTTTTTTTTTTTACATTTGGACATTTGTGGATGGACTCTGAGGTAAACTGATGTCATGTAGCTCATGATATAATATACCAAGTGTGGTAGTTTGAATAAAATGTTCCCCATAATAGGCTCATGTGTTTTGACTGCTTGGCCCCTAGCTGGTGACAATTTAGGAAAGCTGTGGAGCCTTTGGAAGGTAGGGCCTTGTTGGAGGAGGTGTGTTGCTGGGGACAGGCTTTGGGGTGTTATAGGCAAGCTTCCTTTTGCCATAACCAGGTTACTCTGAGACTTCTTTCCTGTTGCTATGACAAAATGTGACATTCTGGCTGCCTACTCTGCCATTTTTACTCCACAATGAAGACACTTCCTCTCTAAATTGTAAGCCCAAATCAACCCTGTCCTTTCATAATCTGCTTTTGGTTGGGTGTTTTGTTCCAGCAATGAGAAGGGCATTTCTATGCTGAGAATATAACATCACTTATGAGTATTTCTTCCAGAAATTCATGACCCGAATTTAACCAGGAGAGAGGTGGCCTAACCTCTGATATCAAAGTGGTGTAACCAGTTTCTGCCCAGGCCCAGCTCACCAGGTATAGGTGCAATCTGACACCTTCTTTCCAATTTCACTTCCTACCCAGGGCTTCTCTGACATCTTTTGGGGGCACTCCTATGTGTGCAACTCAGAAATATGGGAGTTTCAGTCTCTACTGGGGCAGATCTTGGCAGTGTAGAGAGGCAGTCAGTGATGAGCTTTGCCCCCTTTCTTTGCTGGGTGGATACTTCTGTGAAGCTTCTCGTAAGGCCTCTCAGGAGGATCTGGGGGATCCAGTGAGCAGTGGGCCACAGCAGGATCAGTGTTACATGGCAGCCCAATGTCTACTTCTCTGCTTCTCCATACACCCCCACCCTGCCATACACTTTTGCTTTCTTGAGTATTATCCCAAATACACTAACAACTATGAGCTTTTGTTTGAGGCTCTGTTTCTCAGGTAACAAAGGCCAAGATAGAAATCATCAATACGTGTTAGCTTTTTTTGACATTATTATTATTTTTAAATTTTTTCTATTTTATTTTTACTTATATTTGAGAGAGAACGAGGCAGAAAGAGAGGCAGATGAGAGAGAGAGAGATTTAGAGATGAGGGAGAATGGGTGCGCCAGGGCCTTCAGCTACTGTAAACAAACTCCAGAAGCATGTGCCACCTTGTACATCTGCCTTACATGGGTCCTGGGGAATCGAGCCTGGGTCCTTTAGCTTTGCAGGCAAACGCCTTAACCACTAAGACATTCTTTCAGGCCTATCAACATTATTAATATTGAAGATTTCTTCTTTGTAGCATGTTTCTCTATTCATACACCTAGTAGATATTTCTGGGGCTTTCTATCCTTAAGCTTTGGGCAGGCCTTCATTTATCTTCCGTACCTCTTGCCCTCCTCCCGTGGCTGCTTTGTGACTCTGGCCTTCTGTGCTTTGCTTCTGCCTCATCACAGGCACCGCGTCTCCATCCGTCTCTTTCCTGGCAACCTTAACCTGAGGCTGTGTGTGCAATAGATGGACATGCAGATAGCCCACAGGGATATTCTGACTTCAACAAATAAGGATATTTCCCTGTTTCTTGGGAAAGTGATAACAAATTATGGCCTTTTAAGTAAATGTTACCAAGATCTGTGTACCCTTTTCTAGAAGATATATATGTAGATTTTAATAATGGAAGAGAATTACAGTTTCCAGAGGCAAAGGAAACAGCTGATTTATTTTCCTCCTTTGTGAGCCTAACTAGAGAGCTTCGCTTTTGCCTTCACTCAAATAACCTCAGCTCCAGCTTCTCTGTTCCTAAGGGTCCTTGCTCCCTCAGGGCCTTTGTTCTAACTTCACTTCCTGAGTGAGTGACTAGAGCTTCCCTCTACCTTCCATCCGTGTTGTCCTAAAATACAAGTGTCAGCGTTGCATCCCAGTGCTTGGCACCTGTCAATGGGGCTTACTGTCCAGGTGGTCTCTACACGGGTCCAGAGCCCCTTGATTCAGACCTGTGTATTTCACAGGGCATCTCGCTCCACTTTTGCTCCTTCTCTACACCTGAGTCTAGACTCGTGGCATCATCATCACCTGAAAACTCACTGGAAATGCATATTTGCTGGTCCACTTTAGATCTATTCAATCAGAAACTCCAGGGATGAGGGTCAGTGATCTGTGCTTTAACTAGCCATCCAGATGACACGTGCTAAAATTTGAGAGCCACTCATGAGGCCAAGTAGGTTCAGTTTATGTTGACCAGAATGTCCTCATCCCTGAATGCTCCTGGAATTTTCCACTCATCCCCTGAGACTCAATTTGATCATCACCTCTTCCGTGGAGACTTCTGTGCCTTCCTTTAACAAGGTTTACTCTTTCTGGGTAGAACATTCCTATCTGCCACTTCCATGGTGAAGTTTGATGTGCTGGTTTGCAATTGCTGCAATTTACTTGTCTATCTCACAGACTAGTCTGTGAGATGCTGGAGAGAACAGACTCTACAGACTTTAAAAGGTTGTTTTATCTTTTTTTTCTCCTTTGTCTTTCTTGACACACACACACACACTTTTGATAAAGAAGGGGAGCGCAGAATAAAATATAAAACAACTATTCAAAATTTATTGGGTATTTCCACCAAATTGGGTCTATTTCTGGCTGCTTCATCTTGTCCTTTACCACAGGGTATTATTGTTAACTTTGTCCCAGATGTCAAAGGAAAAGATTCACCCTTAGGCCTATTATCGACAGAAAATGATCAGTTCCTGGAACTACAGCTATGTAATTCCCTCTTTGCTTTCCCTTCTCTCTCTCATTCTCTCCTATTGGGGATTGAACTCAGAGCCTTGTACATATTCCAGCCCTTGTTGTCAAGGTCTTGCAGTCTATCTTAGACTATCCACAAATTCATGACCATCCTGCTTCTGCTCATTGAGTGCTGGGATTATTGTTATTTTTAAAAGCAAAGTTGGAGTTATTGAAAATGTTTTAATATTGATTTAAGCATGGGTATTAAGAGAGGGAGAAAGAAACATGTAAGAGAAAGATCCTAGACTATATGTGGACTTCTTAAGACAGTCATAAAGTTCTGGGATTATAGAGTATGCCACCACACTCAGTGCTGACACACTCTCTCTCTTTTTTTGTGTGTGTATATTCACACACATGTGTGGGGTGTGTGTGTGTATGTGCATGTGCACACATATATGGGGGTGAATGGCTGACTTTGGGTGTCTTCTTCAATCATTCACTGTATTTTTTGAGACAGGGCCTCTGACTGAAGCTGCAGCTCACCTATTCTAACGAAGTAGCTGGGAAGCCCTTAGGAGCCTCCTATCTCCATTCCCGCAGTGATGAGATTATGGCCATGCGTCAGTGCACCAGCTTTCCCGTAAGTACTGGAGATCGGAAGTCATGTTGTGTAGCAAGCACTGTAGCAGCTGAGCCACCTCCCCAGGGCCGACTTCCTTTTAATGCGCATCAAGTGAGCTATGGTCAATTGTCATTTCTCTTCAGTTTGAGAACTACAAAGACTTCATGAAATTATGGCCTTTAAAGAAACCTTGCAGTTACCTGTTGAGGGGCAATTGTTATGTAGAATTTAGAGATAGACCTGTGATTCTCCTCTATTTGACTGTGCTAAGAGCAAGGATTGAGTGGTCTCTGCTGTGGACTTTTGGAGGAGGGTTTAAGGATAGCCAGACATTTAGGAGAGAATGTTCAGCTTTTTCCTATCTCTAATAACACCTCTGTTGTGGTTTGGGTATGAATGTCTCCTAAAGGTCCATGTCTTCAAGGCTCGGACCCAGTGAAGCAGTGTTCAGAGGTGGGTGCCCCTGGGAGCTGGTTGGATTGTGTCTATAATTGTCTCAGTGGCATTAATAAAGTTATATTAATGGGACATTTGGTGGTGATGGAAACTTCAGAAGGGGGACCTAACTGGTGGCAGTAGGTCCCTGGGGACATGCCTGAGAGGACATTTTTGTTCCTGGCCCTCTTGTTCTCTGTCTCCCTTTGCTTACTGAACATCATGAGGTGAGTAGTTTTGCTCCACTTTCTACTGTGATGTTCTGTTCTACCTCACATTAGGCCTAAGGCAATGGGTCAAGTGAGTATGGACTAAAACCTCTGAAACTGGGAGCCAAATCAAACATTTTTTAAAAAAATTTTTTGTTTGTTTATTTATTTATTTGAGAGTGACAGAGAGAAGGAGGCAGAGAGAGAGAGAGAGAGAGAGAGAGAGAGAGAGAGAGAGAAAGAGAGAGAGAGAATGGGCGCGCCAGAGCTTCCAGCCTCTGTAAACAAACTCCAGAAGCGTGCGCCCCCTTGTGCATCTGGCTAACGTGGGTCCTGGGGAATTGAGCCTCGAACAGGGGTCCTTAGGCTTCACAGACAAGCGCTTAACTGCTAAGCCATGTCTCCAGCCCAAACATTTTATTCTTTAATTTATCTCAAGTATTTTTGTTGCAGCAACTAGAAGATAACTAATACAGTCTTCATAGCTATAAAGATGTTGTATAGGCAACCAGTGTTGGTAACTTGGAGGGAGGCTTTTTATGTCCATCTGGAAAGGGAATTCTAAACATGTCACTTTTGGCTCATGGCCCAGGTCCCATTATATTTCCTTTATGTATGTATTCCAGGTGGCTAGGACAATGTTTGGTCTACAGTAATCTTAAATAGATTGTGGTTGAACTTTTACAATTGTATATTCTAGCATTTGGGGGCCCCATACTTGATCAAATAATTTACCATTTCTCTTGTAGCTTAGATTGGACCCTAGACTTTCTTGAAAAGTCTTAATTTTAAAAGATAGAAGGCAGCAGCCTGCAGCTGCATTACAGTTTTTCTGCAGGACAGAAGCTTTTCTGTAAACCACTTGATGAAGTAGCAGATGGCAAAGTTACAACCTTTGTAACTTGAAGACTTAATAAAAGTCATGATCAACTATAGTAATGGACTGTCTTGTAACCCAAATTGATGCTTTTATTGTGCTCGGATGGGCTTGTCACTTGTTCTGCCTCTTTGTTAATTGTGACAAAAATCACTGTAATTACACATATTGAACAATAAATCTTTGGCCAATATTCTTTGGGTATAATTTGAGTAACTGAATACTCTTTTGAGTATCACTTTAAGAATAAAAAAGGAAGGAAAGAGATGACTCTGACAAATCCAGGGCATTTCTGAATAAGTGTGAATTGGATTATAATGGACTGTGATGAGAGGGTGAGAATGTGGTGAGATACTTTATATTCAGAGAGCTCATCTGGGTCCTGGCAGTCAAGAATTCTTGGACACTGATTTTCTTTAGTAAAACTCTTAATTTATTCCCATAATAGGTCGATTAAGGATGTGGCAGTGTAGTGATATGATTATCAGCTCAGCTTCCTCAGGCTGAAGTTATAGATCCCATGAGCCATATATCCCATTTCTGCATGATGCTGCCTGGATGTGGGTCCTGCATAGTGCACGGTGAGTGTAAGGAACCTGAGATTAATAGAAAAGTCTGCCTTTTGTCAGGTATTATAATCAGGAAGATGGAAGTTTCCTCTGTGTTTTTGCTTCTAGTTCCAGAATGCTATAATTAAAGGCCTGGACAGAGGATGGGGATATGAATGATGGTGCATCCCAGCAGTAGCACAACACTCACTTCATCATCGCTGAAGGGCAAATGCTTAGCCTCCCAAGGGTGCTGGGAAGAAGCAGGGAAGGAAGAGCACCAGATCCTTGGCATGGTGATTTACCACTCAGCACGGGTCATGTGTCTCCATTGTGGAAAGGTCCACAATTTTTCAACTTTAACACATATAACGATGCTTTTAATCAGGCAATGTTGGTCAGCTAATTAACCACATGTGGTGGTTTGATTCAGGTGTCTCCCATCAACTTAGGTGTTCTGAATGCTAGGTTCCGAGCTGATGGAGATTTGGGAATTAGTGCCTCCTGGAGGCAGTGTATTGTTGAGGGCGGGCTTATGGGTATTATAGCCAGTTTCCCCTTGCCAGTGTTTGGTATACTCTCCTGTTCCCATTGTCTACCTGATGTTGACCAGGAAGTGATGTCCACCCTCTGCTCATGCCAACATTTTCCTTGCCATCCTGGAGCTTCCCCTCAAGTCTCCAAGCCAAAATAACCCCCTCTTTTTCTCCCCCAAAAGCTGTTCTTGATCGGGTGATTTCTGCCAGCAATGTGAACCTGACTGCTACACCACACTATTGGCATTTGGATATTGTCCAGGCAGACATTTGATTTCATATGTTCTCATTGTTCAGCAAGGGGTGTTTTCAGGACCAACACAGTGTAAGGCAGGCTCAGACTTGTCATGGACAGTAAACTGCTTTCCCTTCATCTCTTAGACTGCCCATGTGATTGTCATGCCATCGCTTTGTACTTTATAGGGAAGGAGCTGTGACTCTTAAGTTTTTTTTTTTGTTGTTGTTGTTTGTCTCTTAAGCAGTACAGAGTAGTTTGAATTCTTCAGATCTCTAGATCAGGTAATGAGGGTTCATAGTAAGTTAAGCCCTGAGATAGGGGCAAAGAAAGGAAAGAAGATTCAGTTTCTAGGGGCAATAGGAGTGGAAGGTAGGAAAACCAAGGTAGATGTCATGCTTTTGAGTCTGGATCAACACTTGGGGCAGGTGAAGGTCAAGAGGAGACAGGAGAGCTGTGTCGGGTTGACCCAGAGCAGACCCCAAGTCCATGGATGTATTGTTTACTTGTGTACTTGAGACCATACACCTGACAAAACTTACAGGAGGAAAGATTAATTTGGCTCCTGATTTCAGAAGACTCAGTCCACCATGGTAGGAAGAGTCTGACAGTGAGGGGCAGTTCGCATTATGGTAGCTTAGAAGCAGAAAAAACAGAAGCTGCAGGGTAGGGTATAGACCCCAAGGACATGTTTTCAGTGGATTACTTTCTCCAATTAGGCCTCACCTCCTGACTTTGTTCATCTTCCAATAGTATAATCATGTTATGAATCTATTCAGGGATTAATTCATTCAGAGGTCAGAGTATTTATGTACTAATTGTCTCTAGAAACACCAGCATAGACCCACCAGAGGCATGCTTTACAAATCCCCTAGACATTCCAGTGAAGTTGACAGCCAAGCTTAACCATCACAATGGGGAAAGGATCAGGTTCAGGCATCACCTGCTTGAAATCCGGGCCGCTGCTACTATTCTTGCCCCTGCCACGTTGGACCCAGGGCTGAACCTTGAAAGAAAGCTGCATTGAGCTAGCCTGTACATTCTGTTTCTTAGGCATCCCCTGATAGAGCCTTGTTTGGAGAGAATTATAACTGAAAGGGAAACAAATTCCTTCTAGCAAGAAACTTGGCTTAGAAATGCTCATTTGGGGATGCTCTTTTTTTTGTTTGCTGCTTAAATAAACCCACTGCTATAAATCAGCATTTGTGTATTAGGAAAGACCAAGTAAATAAACAAAGCCCTACATATTTAGTACAAACAGAAATACCCTAGAGGTACTCTAGGGGAAGGAGAGAGTGAGAGAAGGGTCATCATTTTCTGCATAGAGAACAGTTTCATTACTTTAGACATAAGTATATTTGTCTGTAAAAATAGTTGTGACTAAAATCTTGCCAAGTTTGACCCTCTTGCTCGGTCTATGAAATATCAAAAATTATTAAGTTAAAACAGTAGCATTAGGATTTGTTATCACCTGGATCCTATTCTCTGGATATAACTATTGAAAAAGAGGAAGGCACCTCTTGACATGAAGAAAATATCCTCTGATGACTAATTTGAAATTAGTTCAGAGTGTTCTCTTGTCAAACTTGAAGGATTTGACAGAACACTGGCACTGAATGAGGACGCACTGACAGCAATGAAGTGAGAGAGAAAAGGAAGTGAGGAACGTTATAACTTTGTGTACGCACAGACAAAATGAATCACAGTGATGACAACTGTCCTTCTATCTTGGCCTGATCCAGTCCTTTTAACTTATAGATAGTATTCAGATACTCAGTCTAGAATTGCCCCTGTTTCCTAAGAGCTTCTAATCTACTGCAAGGTTCTGCCTGCTTCACCCCAGCCCCCAGGTTACACAGCCCGCTCCCAGAGCCTCTAATCAAGCGTCTCTTGTACCTTATAACTGACACGCTGAACGTGCCCCGTGGTGCACGTTTTCTTCGTGTTCCTGAGCACTGAGCACAGCTGGTTCATCTTCACATGTCTTCCTCGTGGTCTTCGTTGGTAGAACATTGATGTTAGTCACTGACTTCTCAATGGTTAATTCTCCCAGCCACCTTTCCTGCTCAAAGAAACGCAGTATTGTTGGTCTTCAAGAATCTTGGTCTCACTCTCAACCCAAGAGGACTTGTGATTGGTTTTGTAAATGTTAGGTCCATGGTGGGCATGAAAACCAAGGCTGTTCATGTTGCCTGAGAGCCAATCGATAGATTTGTCCTCATTTAGCCAGAAGAATGCAGTTGGATGACCATGTCATATTTGGTTGTATGCAGCCCCAAGCTTTAAAAATATCAAACCTTTCACTGATGGTAGAGGATGAAGCTGAAAAATCTAATGTGTGCTTTTCTTTTTTTTCTCTGATCTCAGTGCTAAACTTTAGAGCTCTCATGAACCATAGGTTACATTTTTTGATCCAGATTCTATCTGACATGCTCTGGAATTTTCATATGTCCCTCTGGACTCAATTGTCATATCTTCGCTTCTTCCTTCCTTCCTGTCTATCTCTACACGACTAGTCTGTGAGATGCTGGGAGAACAGACTCTACAGACTTTAAAAGGTTGTTTTATCTTTTTTTTCCTTTTCTTTTCTTGACACACACACACACACTTTTGATAAAGAAGGGGAGCACAGAATAAAATATAAAACAACTATTCAAAATTTATTGGGTATTTCCACCAAATTGGGTCTATTTCTGGCTGCTTCATTTTGTCCTTTACCACAGGGTATTATTGTTAACTTTGTCCCAGATGTCAAAGGAAAAGATTCACCCTTAGGCCTATTATCGACAGAAAATGATCAGTTCCTGGAACTACAGCTATGTAATTCCCTCTTTGCTTTCTCTTCTCTCTCTCATTCTCTCCTATTGGGGATTGAACTCAGAGCCTTGTACGTATTCCAGCCCTTGTTGTCAAGGTCTTGCAGTCTATCTTAGACTATCCACAAATTCATGACCATCCTGCTTCTGCTCATTGAGTGCTGGGATTATTGTTATTTTTAAAAGCAAAGTTGGAGTTATTGAAAATGTTTTAATATTGATTTAAGCATGGGTATTAAGAGAGGGAGAAAGAAACATGTAAGAGAAAGATCCTAGACTATATGTGGACTTCTTAAGACAGTCATAAAGTTCTGGGATTATAGACTATGCCACCACACTCAGTGCTGACACACTCTCTCTCTTTTTTTGTGTGTGTATATTCACACACATGTGTGGGGTGTGTGTGTATGTGCATGTGCACACATATATGGGGGTGAATGGCTGACTTTGGGTGTCTTCTTCAATCATTCACTGTATTTTTTGAGACAGGGCCTCTGACTGAAGCTGCAGCTCACCTATTCTAACTAAGTAGCTGGGAAGCCCTTAGGAGCCTCCTATCTCCATTCCCGCAGTGATGAGATTATGGCCATGCATCAGTGCACCAGCTTTCCCATAAGTACTGGAGATCGGAAGTCATGTTGTGTAGCAAGCACTGTAGCAGCTGAGCCATCTCCCCAGGGCCGACTTCCTTTTAATGCGCATCAAGTGAGCTATGGTCAATTGTCATTTCCCTTCAGTTTGAGAACTACAAAGACTTCATGAAATTATGGCCTTTAAAGAAACCTTGCAGTTACCTGTTGAGGGGCAATTGTTATGTAGAATTTAGAGATAGACCTGTGATTCTCCTCTATTTGACTGTGCTAAGAGCAAGGATTGAGTGGTCTCTGCTGTGGAATTTTGGAGGAGGGTTTAAGGATAGCCAGACATTTAGGAGAGAATGTTCAGCTTTTTCCTATCTCTAATAACACCTCTGTTGTGGTTTGGGTATGAATATCTCCTAAAGGTCCATGTCTTCAAGGCTCGGACCCAGTGAAGCAGTGTTCAGAGGTGGGTGCCCCTGGGAGCTGGTTGGATTGTGTCTATAATTGTCTCAGTGGCATTAATAAAGTTATATTAATGGGACATTTGGTGGTGATGGAAACTTCAGAAGGGGGACCTAACTGGTGGCAGTAGGTCCCTGGGGACATGCCTGAGAGGACATTTTTGTTCCTGGCCCTCTTGTTCTCTGTCTCCCTTTGCTTACTGAACATCATGAGGTGAGTAGTTTTGCTCCACTTTCTACTGTGATGTTCTGTTCTACCTCACATTAGGCCTAAGGCAATGGGTCAAGTGAGTATGGACTAAAACCTCTGAAACTGGGAGCCAAATCAAACATTTTTAAAAAAAATTTTTTGTTTGTTTATTTATTTATTTGAGAGTGACAGAGAGAAGGAGGCAGAGAGAGAGAGAGAGAGAGAGAGAGAGAGAGAAAGAGAGAGAGAGAATGGGCGCGCCAGAGCTTCCAGCCTCTGTAAACAAACTCCAGAAGCGTGCGCCCCCTTGTGCATCTGGCTAACGTGGGTCCTGGGGAATTGAGCCTCGAACAGGGGTCCTTAGGCTTCACAGACAAGCGCTTAACTGCTAAGCCATGTCTCCAGCCCAAACATTTTATTCTTTAATTTATCTCAAGTATTTTTGTTGCAGCAACTAGAAGATAACTAATACAGTCTTCATAGCTATAAAGATGTTGTATAGGCAACCAGTGTTGGTAACTTGGAGGGAGGCTTTTTATGTCCATCTGGAAAGGGAATTCTAAACATGTCACTTTTGGCTCATGGCCCAGGTCCCATTATATTTCCTTTATGTATGTATTCCAGGTGGCTAGGACAATGTTTGGTCTACAGTAATCTTAAATAGATTGTGGTTGAACTTTTACAATTGTATATTCTAGCATTTGGGGGCCCCATACTTGATCAAATAATTTACCATTTCTCTTGTAGCTTAGATTGGACCCTAGACTTTCTTGAAAAGTCTTAATTTTAAAAGATAGAAGGCAGCAGCCTGCAGCTGCATTACAGTTTTTCTGCAGGACAGAAGCTTTTCTGTAAACCACTTGATGAAGTAGCAGATGGCAAAGTTACAACCTTTGTAACTTGAAGACTTAATAAAAGTCATGATCAACTATAGTAATGGACTGTCTTGTAACCCAAATTGATGCTTTTATTGTGCTCGGATGGGCTTGTCACTTGTTCTGCCTCTTTGTTAATTGTGACAAAAATCACTGTAATTACACATATTGAACAATAAATCTTTGGCCAATATTCTTTGGGTATAATTTGAGTAACTGAATACTCTTTTGAGTATCACTTTAAGAATAAAAAAGGAAGGAAAGAGATGACTCTGACAAATCCAGGGCATTTCTGAATAAGTGTGAATTGGATTATAATGGACTGTGATGAGAGGGTGAGAATGTGGTGAGATACTTTATATTCAGAGAGCTCATCTGGGTCCTGGCAGTCAAGAATTCTCGGACACTGATTTTCTTTAGTAAAACTCTTAATTTATTCCCATAATAGGTCGATTAAGGATGTGGCAGTGTAGCGATATGATTATCAGCTCAGCTTCCTCAGGCTGAAGTTATAGATCCCATGAGCCATATATCCCATTTCTGCATGATGCTGCCTGGATGTGGGTCCTGCATAGTGCACGGTGAGTGTAAGGAACCTGAGATTAATAGAAAAGTCTGCCTTTTGTCAGGTATTATAATCAGGAAGATGGAAGTTTCCTCTGTGTTTTTGCTTCTAGTTCCAGAATGCTATAATTAAAGGCCTGGACAGAGGATGGGGACATGAATGATGGTGCATCCCAGCAGTAGCACAACACTCACTTCATCATCGCTGAAGGGCAAATGCTTAGCCTCCCAAGGGTGCTGGGAAGAAGCAGGGAAGGAAGAGCACCAGATCCTTGGCATGGTGATTTACCACTCAGCACGGGTCATGTGTCTCCATTGTGGAAAGGTCCACAATTTTTCAACTTTAACACATATAACGATGCTTTTAATCAGGCAATGTTGGTCAGCTAATTAACCACATGTGGTGGTTTGATTCAGGTGTCTCCCATCAACTTAGGTGTTCTGAATGCTAGGTTCCGAGCTGATGGAGATTTGGGAATTAGTGCCTCCTGGAGGCAGTGTATTGTTGAGGGCGGGCTTATGGGTATTATAGCCAGTTTCCCCTTGCCAGTGTTTGGTATACTCTCCTGTTCCCATTGTCTACCTGATGTTGGCCAGGAAGTGATGTCCACCCTCTGCTCATGCCAACATTTTCCTTGCCATCCTGGAGCTTCCCCTCAAGTCTCCAAGCCAAAATAACCCCCTCTTTTTCTCCCCCAAAAGCTGTTCTTGATCGGGTGATTTCTGCCAGCAATGTGAACCTGACTGCTACCCCACACTATTGGCATTTGGATATTGTCCAGGCAGACATTTGATTTCATATGTTCTCATTGTTCAGCAAGGGGTGTTTTCAGGACCAACACAGTGTAAGGCAGGCTCAGACTTGTCATGGACAGTAAACTGCTTTCCCTTCATCTCTTAGACTGCCCATGTGATTGTCATGCCATCGCTTTGTACTTTATAGGGAAGGAGCTGTGACTCTTAAGTTTTTTTTTTTGTTGTTGTTGTTGTTGTTTGTCTCTTAAGCAGTACAGAGTAGTTTGAATTCTTCAGATCTCTAGATCAGGTAAGGAGGGTTCATAGTAAGTTAAGCCCTGAGATAGGGGCAAAGAAAGGAAAGAAGATTCAGTTTCTAGGGGCAATAGGAGTGGAAGGTAGGAAAACCAAGGTAGATGTCATGCTCTTGAGTCTGGATCAACACTTGGGGCAGGTGAAGGTCAAGAGGAGACAGGAGAGCTGTGTCGGGTTGACCCAGAGCAGACCCCAAGTCCATGGATGTATTGTTTACTTGTGTACTTGAGACCATACACCTGACAAAACTTACAGGAGGAAAGATTAATTTGGCTCCTGATTTCAGAAGACTCAGTCCACCATGGTAGGAAGAGTCTGACAGTGAGGGGCAGTTCGCATTATGGTAGCTTAGAAGCAGAAAAAACAGAAGCTGCAGGGTAAGGTATAGACCCCAAGGACATGTTTTCAGTGGATTACTTTCTCCAATTAGGCCTCACCTCCTGACTTTGTTCATCTTCCAATAGTATAATCATGTTATGAATCTATTCAGGGATTAATTCATTCAGAGGTCAGAGTATTTATGTACTAATTGTCTCTAGAAACACCAGCATAGACCCACCAGAGGCATGCTTTACAAATCCCCTAGACATTCCAGTGAAGTTGACAGCCAAGCTTAACCATCACAATGGGGAAAGGATCAGGTTCAGGCATCACCTGCTTGAAATCCGGGCCGCTGCTACTATTCTTGCCCCTGCCACGTTGGACCCAGGGCTGAACCTTGAAAGAAAGCTGCATTGAGCTAGCCTGTACATTCTGTTTCTTAGGCATCCCCTGATAGAGCCTTGTTTGGAGAGAATTATAACTGAAAGGGAAACAAATTCCTTCTAGCAAGAAACTTGGCTTAGAAATGCTCATTTGGGGATGCTCTTTTTTTTGTTTGCTGCTTAAATAAACCCACTGCTATAAATCAGCATTTGTGTATTAGGAAAGACCAAGTAAATAAACAAAGCCCTACATATTTAGTACAAACAGAAATACCCTAGAGGTACTCTAGGGGAAGGAGAGAGTGAGAGAAGGGTCATCATTTTCTGCATAGAGAACAGTTTCATTACTTTAGACATAAGTATATTTGTCTGTAAAAATAGTTGTGACTAAAATCTTGCCAAGTTTGACCCTCTTGCTCGGTCTATGAAATATCAAAAATTATTAAGTTAAAACAGTAGCATTAGGATTTGTTATCACCTGGATCCTATTCTCTGGATATAACTATTGAAAAAGAGGAAGGCACCTCTTGACATGAAGAAAATATCCTCTGATGACTAATTTGAAATTAGTTCAGAGTGTTCTCTTGTCAAACTTGAAGGATTTGACAGAACACTGGCACTGAATGAGGACGCACTGACAGCAATGAAGTGAGAGAGAAAAGGAAGTGAGGAACGTTATAACTTTGTGTACGCACAGACAAAATGAATCACAGTGATGACAACTGTCCTTCTATCTTGGCCTGATCCAGTCCTTTTAACTTATAGATAGTATTCAGATACTCAATCTAGAATTGCCCCTGTTTCCTAAGAGCTTCTAATCTACTGCAAGGTTCTGCCTGCTTCACCCCAGCCCCCAGGTTACACAGCCCGCTCCCAGAGCCTCTAATCAAGCGTCTCTTGTACCTTATAACTGACACGCTGAACGTGCCCCGTGGTGCACGTTTTCTTCGTGTTCCTGAGCACTGAGCACAGCTGGTTCATCTTCACATGTCTTCCTCGTGGTCTTCGTTGGTAGAACATTGATGTTAGTCACTGACTTCTCAATGGTTAATTCTCCCAGCCACCTTTCCTGCTCAAAGAAACGCAGTATTATTGGTCTTCAAGAATCTTGGTCTCACTCTCAACCCAAGAGGACTTGTGATTGGTTTTGTAAATGTTAGGTCCATGGTGGGCATGAAAACCAAGTCTGTTCATGTTGCCTGAGAGCCAATCGATAGATTTGTCCTCATTTAGCCAGAAGAATGCAGTTGGATGACCATGTCATATTTGGTTGTATGCAGCCCCAAGCTTTAAAAATATCAAACCTTTCACTGATGGTAGAGGATGAAGCTGAAAAATCTAATGTGTGCTTTTCTTTTTTTTCTTCCTTTCTTTCTCCCTCTTGACTCATTAGTTATATCTCAGTATATTAACACATAACTTACATTTTTAGATCCAGATTCTTATTATGACATTTTATGTCATATTGTTAAGGATTATATTTAGCATATGTCCTTCTCATTGGACATAGTCAAAGTATATCTTTCTTCCTTCCTTCCCTCTTTTTTCCCAGTTTCCTCCCTTTCTTTCCTTTTCTCTTTTCCTTTACCACTCCTTGATATGTGGTTTGTCAGAATTCTTTAATATTTTGTTTTCCTTTCACATGAATGATAAATTTGGGTCACAATATTCTTTCCTTAAAACTCTTTAGATGTTGGTTCATATTACTCTTCATTCATTTATTCATCCTATACTGTCAAAAATAACCAAGATTCCCAAAGGGCTTTTTCTTTCTGCTTGTTAACAGTAACAGGCAGTGAGTTAGTTTCAGCAGTTAAATTTTCATTGCATCTAAAGGACTTTATCCCTCTAAGATGTTTCTACATGTGCCAATAGAATCTGCCACCACGGACTGGATGACAGAGTGTCAATGGTGAAAGAGATGACAGAGGAGCATCAGGTACATGTTTGTTGTTAGATTTCTGGGCCTGCTAGGACAGAAGCTGCTAGACCACCAAAGTAGATTACACCCCCCACACACACCGCCCCACCCACCCACACACTGACACACACACACACACACACACACACACACACACACACACCCCTCAGAGACAATGACATTACAACATAGTGGAATTGAAGACTGATGCAAAAAGTACAAAAGTGTGAGAAAGAATTCACAGCCCAGAAGGAGTGGGGACCTCAGTAGGAACCAGAGGGAACCGGACAGTTTTACATGGCTAATTTTGAGACCAACTATATTTAGCACAAATGCAATTATAGCATAAGTAACACTTCCTTCCCACAGATCCCAAACTTTGAAAAGACTCTCGTCAATCTCCAGTAACCTTGTTATCATTCTTCCAGGGAGCAGGAATGTTTAAGGTGGTCCCACACATTGACATGAATAGCTTCACTCTCTGAAGAAGGCACACTTAGGACTGCATGAGAGCGGCACTGATAATGCTGGAAGTGAGGGTTGGGACTAATCAGGCCACGGGGAGGAATGCTGTGCAACTCTGGCCTCTGCATGACGAGGCTGCTGCACTAAGGAACTCATACCAGATGTGGTTACCTTCACACGACCTTGATGGGGCCACTCAACATTTCGTTATCATAGGGGAAGGTTTAGAGAGGTTATTCCTCTCTCTAATGAGCTAATGATAGTTAAAATTTGCTGGGGAAGGGGAGTGCATCAGTTACTTTCTTGTTGCTAGGATAAAATACCTTACCAGAAGCAAGTTATAGAAGAAGAAGGGTTTAATGTGGTTTAGAGTTCCAGAAAGTGGAGTCCACTATACAGAGGGAGAAATGACGGGCTGGCGTGGGAAGCTGGTGACTGCAGGGAAGAAAGGAGAGGGAGACACAGGGACACACAGACACGCGACTACAACACTTCAAGGACTGCCCGCAGTGACACAAATTCTGCAGCAAATTTCTACCTCCTAAAGGTTCCACAACCTTCCCCAACAATGCCACTTTCCTGGGGACCAAATGTTCAAATACTGGTGCCTATGAGGGGGTCATTTTACATTCACACCATCATAGGGAGTCATTCTCTTCCACATCATACCCCTGGCAAGTGATGAGAAGGAGCTACAGTGGGACTGAAGGGGGTGAGGGAGGATAACATGGATATATATGCAAAATCAAAATGCAACACACATACATGAAAAGGTTAAAAAATAAGAAAGAATCAATAGCCAATAGCTTTCTTGGAATGGATATAAAAGAACCCATGTTACAATGCGTTGTACAGATGGGAAGACCAATATCTGACGTAATTTTCACAGTGAGGGCGAATGCTAGTTCAGTGTTGAAAGCACTAGATGATGTGATGACTGTCGGGCTCTTGCCCACCGTCTAGGTCACTTGCCTTCCACAAACCCATAGGCCAGTGCATGTCCCAATACTGTCACCGAGAAGAAGCCATCAGTATCACCACTTTTGAAGAAACATCTCCTCTGTCATAAAGAAAGCAAGCAGAGGACCAGTGACATTTTTGCCATCTTTATCCCCATGGGCAAATGACCTGAAGCAAGCCATAAGGATCTACATGGACTAGAAGAGGAGAGACTTCAGACTTGTCTCAGGGAGCCACAGCTTTCTTTCCTTTACCCGAGCCTGTGCCTGCTTTGACACCAACGCCATCTCAGATGTCTGGTGATGGCGCCGCACACCACTGCAGTCACAGGCACAGTTCTTCCCTCAAATTTACATCTTGATGCCTGCTGTGAGGCCAAGCCATCTCCTTTATTTCTTCACCCTTCTGTCACCTTCTTTAGCACAGAGTGAACCCAGGCACATGCCACAGATAATACCTCTAGGGCATGTCACCAGTTGGCCAAGCAGTCCTTCACTTGGCCAGATGTCAGTTCTAGAGCACCTCATTGTGCAAGCCACAGCATGGTGTAATTCTAGTGGCCACCTGGTTCTGAAGGCTTGATTGAACTCAATGTGGTTTCCATTAGGCAGCTTCACTGTACTGGTGTGTACAGTCTCTGTCGGTCCCCTCTTTCAGCTTTACTGGGGAAAGCCTTGTCACTTAGCTCCCCAAGCTTGATCAAGACTGCTCTCTCCTGTGCCACAGCCTATAGTTGGCACTGAGGCAGAATCTGGCCCAGAAACAGGATTCCTGATTTCAGTATCATGGAGACATCATTGTTTTTTTTTTTCCTGGTATTTACTCAAGCTACTTTTCTAGTAGAAGACTCTCAGGATACTAAAATCTATCTCTTGTTCAATTTTCCTCTCATCCTGCAACAAAGAAGCAGGTGGCAAGGGCACAGAAAACTGCACATCCCACCGAGATAAAGATGGTGCACTCCGGGGGCCTTTGGGGAAGCCCCACAATGGTTCTCCAGTATGTACAATGGACAAGAGGCTCAATGGAACTTGGCAGTGCTCACAGATTGGTAGGAGCTGAATCTGCTTTATGGAGAATGAGTGTATGAAGAAGGAAGAATAAAATTCCATAACAATACCAGAAAGCAGAAGAGAGATGAACCAAGACATAACTTTTATTAGTTCAGACTAGTTGGTATCGTCCTACATCTTTAACAAGAGGGAGAAACCCATGGTTGCACTGACAATACAATGCGTCTCAGAAATGGGGATTTCAAACATGAAGGCACTGTTTGCCACACAGAACTTTAAAGCACCTTACCCACTAAGCCATCTCCCCAGTCCCTATTCTGGTATTTTGATTAACTGGTAAACTTTGGTTCCAACAAAGAAGTCGTGTTGGCTCATGGGTGGAATTGTACATCTTCACATCAGTGAAGCATTTCTGGATGGTTTGGTTCACTTTGGCCCCCAGCAACACCGAGCCCTACTGTTTCAAAGATGCAGGCTGAGGCTTCCCTCAGGAACACTACACCTGAGCCTACCACATGAATGTGCACGTCATTGGCTCCCATGGATAATATCAGGATGCTGCAGTAACATAGCTCACGAGAAGCATCCACAGGTACTTCACAGAGGACCACCACCACCACCACCAACACCACCACCACTACTACCACCACTACCACCACCAGCATCAGCAGCAAGAGCACCTGGCATTAGCAGTACCATGGTAGATGCCATTCTCTCCACAGTGTTAGCTTTTCTAAAATTAATGTGAGGACGATTGAACAGCTTTCAAAATGATATGATAAATAGCATACAGTATAAATATACTATGACTCAGAAACTGAGCTGGGGAGTTACTGCTATATGCTATAAATGAGCATCATATTGGGAGGGGTTCTTTGCTTTTGGAAGGCTAAAAGCATGGAGAAGAGCTGTGTGGAGAAGAGAAAGGGCACAGATTCATCCGCGGGGCTTAGAGGGGAGAAAATAGCAGCAGGGTGTCTCTTGGAGGCTAGCTCGCTGTCTCTTCTGTTCACTAGGCCTGGGCCCCACTGTGTCCTAACAGGTCACTTGAATCACTGGGGAATGTGGCACCTGGCATTCCCCCTTGCTGACCTATCATTTTAGGAATGAGGTCTCATGCTAATCTGGTTTATTTTTTCTCTGAGCATATATTTTAAATCTAACTTTAATCTTAAAAAATTAAATGCTGTCTTGGCATTCTGCCAGTTTGCTTCCTGAATAAATCATAGAGTCAGTTACACTGTTGATGAAACTTCTAAGAAAAGATACAGTTGTGTTCACATGCTGTGTAAGGAAAACTCCAATTTGCACCAATGCTCGTTCTTGTCAGTCTTGTTAATTTTAGCCATCCTAATGGGTCTGTGGTGGTGTGTCACTGTGATCCTGGCTTGCTTCTTCCTGGTGGTGAATTGGTCTATGATGCTATGCCATTGTGATTTTAGCTTGCTTCTTCCTGATGACTAATGTTATGGAGTGTGTTTTCACATGTTCCTTGGCCATTATATAATTGGTCCCTGATCTATGATGGCTCAACTTAAAGGTTTTTTTTTTTATTGATTAGTTTTGTACTCAGCAAATACAGTCAGTTTGGTACCATAATTAGGCTCATCCATGACCTACCCCTCCCCTTGGCCCCTCCTTGTTGAGGTATATGAGTCATGCATTCTGGAGTTAGCCCACAGTTATGGGGAGGATAAATGTCTCTGCATATCATGACCCAACATGGAGCTCTGACATTCTTTCTGCCCCCTCTTCCGCAAAACTTCCCTGAGCCATGTTGGGTTCATTTTTGGTCTGCTTCAGTGATGAGGTGTTGGTTCAGTGATGAGGTGTTGGGGGCCTCTGGGTCTCTGGATCTCTGATTTGGTAGGAGTTGCTTTTACTCTGTGTTTATCTCCTTCACCCTTGTGCTGGTACCCAGTTCACCAAGAAAATAGCACCTTTGCTTGTTTTGCCAATTATTCTTAGTTTCAGCCAGGGCCCTTTTGAGGTATGATGGGGTGGCTCTCTCCTTAGGATCTACATCTGTCTGAAAAAGAGAAGCAGATTCTCTAATGGAGAGTAAGTTAGCACCAGGACAAATGAGATAACCCTTACTTTTTTTTTTTTTATAAAGAATTTAATAGGTGTAGGCTCTCTTGTAGCCCATGATTGATGGTAGCTTGATAATGGAGAGCAGGCTTATGTTTGGATGTGATTCTGACTTGTTTACCAGCTCCAGTTATGGGTCCCATACCACTGAGGGGATCAGTTAGCCGAATCAAGAGCAGTTGGTTTCCCACCATGGCTGTGTGCCACTATTGCACTTGTGTGTATCACAACAGGTTATTTGCTGCTAAGTAGGTTAGACCATGAGTTGCTTGGACAGATATTGATCATTTTCCCCCAGTCGCCCATGTAGCATCTTCTGGCACTAGACGCGTTGACTGTCTGGGGACTGACTCTCTTCCAGCTTCCAGCCATGCCATTCCATTTTTACGTGTCAACCACACAAGATGTCTTCAGCAGTAGGGTCTTATAACTAACCTTTGGTGGGTCATCAAGTACTAGGACAGAAATCTGTCTTTCTTTTAGGAAACCTTGTAGGTCTCTCTGATCAAAAAGCTCATTGTGGATTATAGCCCCATGCTGGTACTGGGAGTTACAGGTCAGTGCCCACTAAAAAAAGGAAGAGAAAGATAACTAATATACAAGAGTTAGAGAGAAGAGAGAGAGAGAGAGAGAGAGAGAGAGAGAGAGAGAGAGAGAAGCTGTAGAAGATTAAGGTCAGCCTTCATCATACCCTCTCCAAAGATTTTTTTTTTTTCAACTTTACAATGGCAGGAGTTGTAACATTCAGTAGAAATTATGCTTTAAGTTTTGAATTAAAAAATTTTTATTGACAACTTCCATAATTATAGACAATAACCCATGATAATACCTCCCTCCCCCTCCTTTCCCCTTTGCAACTCCACTCTCCATCATATCCCCTCCCCCTCTCAATCAGTCTCTTTTATTTTGATGTCATCATGTTTTCCTCCTATTATGATGGTCTTGTGCAGGTAGTGTCAGGCACTGTGAGGTCATGGCTATCCAGGCCATTTTGTGTCTAGAGGAGCATGTTTTAAGGAGTCCTACCCTTTCTTTGGCTTTTACATTCTTTCTGCCACCTCTTTCACAATGGACCCTGAGCCTTGGAAGGTGTGACGGAGATGTTTCAGTGCTGAGCACTCCTATCACTTCTTCTCAGCACTATTGAACTTTTATCTTTTTCCAGGCTGGCCATAAGTGGTTGTATTAGTTGCTTTACTATTACTGTGACCAAATGTCTGACGAAAAGTAGCTTAAGGCAGGAAAAGGGCTTATTCTGGCTTGTAGTTTCAGTGCTACAGTCCACTATGGTGGTGAAGGTAAAGTGGCGAGAGTACAAGTCTGTCTGGTTGCATTGGATCCACAGTCAGGAAGCAGAAAGCCATCAGGCAAGGAGGCCAGGCTATAACACCTGAAGGTCCTCCCCTAGTGACCCACTTCCTCCAGTAAGACTCCACCTCCCAAACGTTCCACAACCTTCTCAAATAGCATCACCAGTTGAGGACCAAGTGTTCATACACATGAGCCTATGAGAGATCTTTAAAATTCAACTCACAAAAATGCTATAATCTTTTCTTGACATGCTGTGCAGTGGCAGCAAGACACAGCTCCCGGAGTGCCACTGGATCACCAAGGACAATAGCCAGTGTCCTTCAGAGCTGTGCTGCCAAGCTTGCCTAGTATGTTAGGTGTATTAAATGCATCTTCAAGTCCCAGTATCAATTTGTGAAAGGTTTATTATGACACACCTCACCATACACTGAGGAGCATCTATGCCCTCATCTATGAAATACCCTTTTAATCCATGTCCCAAATTTTTGTAATATTATTTTACTTATTCTTATTTAAAAGTTATTTTTATGTTTGGATATAGTCTTAGCAGATACTTGCTTCATTTAAAGATGTGAAATTGGAAATCATAGCCAAAATAGTAGTGTGATTTACTTCAAACAGGAAGGTGCTATACATTCAAATCAAAGTTTTTTTTTTAAACTTTAAAAAATATTTTATTTATTTATTGGAAAGCAAGAGAGTGAGAGAGGGGGATGCAGATAGAGGCAGAAAGAGAGAGATAATGGGAGTGCCAGGGCCACCAGCCACTGCAAATGAACTCCAGACACATGTGCCACATTGTACATCTGGCTTACATGGGTCCTGAGGAATTGAACCTGGGTTCTTAGGCTTGACAGGCAAGTACCTTAATCTCTCCAGCTCCATATAAGAAGTTTTGACATCACATCAAAAGATTACCAGACGAAGCCGGGGTGGCACAAGCCTTTAGTCCCAGCACTCGGGAAGCAGAGGTAGGAGGATCACCATGAGTTCAAGGCCACCCTGAGACTACATAGTGAATTCCAGGCAGGTCAGCCTGAACTAGAGTGAGACCCTACCTTGAAAACCAAAAAAAAAAAAAAAAAAAAAAAAAAAAAAAAAAATATATATATATATATATATATATATATATCAGGTGAATGAAAATTACATGTTTTAAATATAACCTATTTAATATATGTGTATTACTTTGCTATTACTGCTGTGATGGGCTACCACAACTTAGCTGTTTAAAATAACCCAAATATTCATCCTTGAAGCTCTTAAGGTCTGAAGTGTCACCTGGCTGCAGGCAGGGTGACAGCCTGAGGATCATCTCCCTGGGTTTTCCAGCTCCTGGAGATCTTATGCGTTTCTCTGCTGTGGCTCCATTCCTCCATCCTCCAAGTCCTAACACCTGGCTAAACCCTTCTCATGCTGTCCTCTCTTTGGCAGCTCCTCCTCTTCCTCCTTTTCTACCTTTAATGATATTTGTGATTATATTGGACTTATCTGGATAGTACAAGATGATATCTTTATGTCAGCTGACAAAACATTAATTATTTCTGTAATCTTAATTGCCCTTTGCCATGTAATATGTTATGTTCCTAATCTCTAGGAATTAAGATGTGGACGTTTTTGGGAAAATTATTTT
Source organism: Dipus sagitta (assembly GCA_036346955.1). Lineage (NCBI taxonomy): Eukaryota > Metazoa > Chordata > Mammalia > Rodentia > Dipodidae > Dipus > Dipus sagitta. Next base: position 101,379,914 of record CM070770.1, on the reverse strand, counting down.
GTCTACTTCTGCATATGTCATTAATTATTAAATTTTTTTTGCCATATGTCTGGCATTTTATGTGCATGTATATGTGGTATGTATGTATGTGTGTGTGTTTTGATGTTTATGAGTACAAAAGTGTGGATGTTTGTGCACATGTGTGCATGTGGAGGTCAGAGGTAGGTGTTGGATGCCTTCCTCAATGGCTTTCCACTTTATTTGTGCCAGGGTGTCTTGATGAACCTAGAGCTTCCTCTGATTTCTTTCTTTTTTTTTATTTTTTTATTTTTTTCTCCATTTTTATTAATATTTTCCATGATAACAAAAAAAAATCCCATGGTATTACCCTCCCCCCTTTCCCCTTTGAAATTCCATTCTCCATCATATCCCCTCCCCATCTCAATCTTTCGCTTCCTCTGATTTCATAGCTACCCTTTTTGACCAACTTCTACCACTGTAGCGGGGGATGGGGGATGAGAGTACTAAAATGTGGGAGGCATACGAGAAACTTAGTTAAAAAAATTAGAATAAGGAACCATATTTAGAAAATTTATGAGAGTGTAGTTAAAGTAGATCATGCAGAGGTATGGAGAACACTGGTAACTTAGTCCAGTGGAAAAGACATTTCATGACTGGCATCACATATCACTTATGTGGCTGAGTACAGAAGTCAGGGGATACTCAGAGAACTGTTCAGGAGCATATGGGTAAAACTACTGTCTACTGTACACACTCCTTCCGTACTAACTTCCTAGGCCTGAAAGGATGCTGATGGAAGCAGAACTTGAGTATTTGTTACTGGGTCTCATTGAAACTCTGGGTTGATGTGGTCTAGGAGTGGTCATTTATAGCATAGTTTGGGGGACATATTTATAAGTAATATACCAGTAAAGTATATGACAAAATTAATTGAAGCAACAAGTCCATGACTACAAATTTCTGGTCACTCAATCTTGCAGCCATACTACAGGTTTATAAGCAGACATGAATTCAATATACAAGCATTGATCACAAAGTTGCAATAGGTAGCAAAGTGAGATCAGCCTTAATAATGGCAAGTTGTCTTCTTCCTCTCTGGGACTTGTCAAATGTTTTGATCTCTTAATTCCAAACTTAATTCCTATAGCACTGAAGAATCACCTCCTGGAATTCTCAGTTCCTATGTGAGAAGATGGAACCTTCGGTTACAGCCGAAGGTGCTCAGGCTCTGATAGCCAAGTGGGGTGACCTTAGCCTCCTTACTTCTTAGTGGTTTATTGATGATATGAATTTCCTGGACAGGAGAAGGATCTCAGGTCAGTGTCACAGGTTTAAGTGACTTTACTCTGAGTGGCCATGATTCAAACTAGAAGACACACACACACACACACACACACACACACACACACTATTTGAGCTATGAAGAAAAGGAATATAAAGAGAAAACAATGCTGGATACAATTAGTATTTTTAAAATTGAACTTAAGTAGAAGAAATATACTCCAGGGCTCTTTATTTTCTACAAGAGATCACTAAAAGAGTATGTTGGGACTTCAATTTCTTTATGATTGTCTCTTTCCTTTCTGCCTTCATTTTTTTTTCCCACTCACCCTTACCACTCTCCACTTAAATTAAAATGTAACATGCATTTTATGAAATTTCACTAAATTCATATTTTTAAATTCAATTTTCTTGATTGCATTTTATTATGAGGAAATGCAGGCTGCATAGAATCCTCTCCAGCCATGGAGAAGCGATCATAGTGTTCTGCTTGGAATGCTGAGCACTTCGCCTGTTCTTCCCGTTGAAGTCTATTGTCTATGTTCACTGAACCAAAGCAAACAGACCAACTTGTACTCAGGCGCATGGCTCAAGTGTTAGTGTAATAGCAGTATAAGCTGTTGAACACAATTTCTGATTGCCACGAGATGGTATGTTTCCTGGGTTTCTTCATTCCCTTGGGATCAAAGCTACAGACGTTATGTTCTGGTTCTGCTCAGAGGCTCGCAGGCAGCTTGTTCCAGAGTCCCTGAGGGCCCCGGAAAAGGGCAGGGGGAAGGCACTGTGTTGTCTTGCCTATTTCTCAGGTGGTTTTTAGGTGTCATACAAACATTCTTCCTTTTATCGGTCAAAACCAAAAAGCTCATTTGCAAATTGAGTCATGCAAGTGACTTTCTTTTGGCCTTCTACTTTTTCTCCAGATATCTGTAGCTAGCTATGCTTAGGTTGCCACTTGGGGCCATTTGTTATTAGTAAGACTTTCATTATGCTCAAATAATTTTCTGATGATTTTGGTTCGCTGTTGGAAAAAAGGTTGGCCTTAAAGTAAGTACAGGCTTCTTATGAAATAGTAAACATTTCACTTGATCTCTTTTCAAAAAGGCTAAGTTTGGCAAATATCAAGGGTACCAGTGACAGTGATTTGAGTGATTCCCAAGTTCTACTCTGCATTTGGGCAGGGCCCATCTGGCTCCTGTGGATTTCAGCATGTGGGCTATTGCATATACAATAAACACTAGACAGATTCAAATTGTAAGCTGGTATTCACATCACTCAATAGCTCTGGCTTTCATTGGTTCATTGCAGTTGGCAGTCAGTCTCAGTGCAGATGTGTTTTCTTCGGCCTTGATGCATGTGAGGTAGGAGGAGCAGTATAAATCTGCTTTTCCATGTGAATCTTCATGAGGCAGGAATATTTTAGTAACTCAGGACACTGCTTGACTTGAACGGTACAGATACCATTCTCCTAACAATGCACTTAGAAACCTGTTGGGAACGTGGAACCTCACCCATACTAAGATGCACATACACCCTCCTCCAAACACGGAACTAATTGTCTCCTCCCCTAGTGGCCATTATTCATGACCAGTTCCTATTCAAAATGTCCCTAGATCTGGGAGGTCATCCAGCATGGACTGGTTTTGTGGTCATGCACAGTAAAGCAAACTGTGTCCTCTAAGTGAACTTTTGGGGGAAAACTCTTATTTATCATCTTATGCCTATGTATAACTGGGCATACATATGATTAAAATCAGATGCATCATGAGAAGGAGCATGTGCACTACAGGAAACATATAACCCAACCCTGTCAATCAAACTGGAAGACTACTCAGATGATACCCTGACAACTATGCCATTCTCCCCTGCAAATCCTATAGAAGAAGGTACAGACCATAATGGGGCCTTTGAATACTCTCCCCCTCGAGTTGCCTGCTTCTCCTTTGGCAGTATATTCACACCTTTATTATTACTTGCTGTTTTTTTAAAATATTGACAACTTCCATATATATAGAACATATACCATGATCATAATCCTCTCCCACCACCCTCCCTTTTCATCCTCCTCCCAAATGTCCCCTCCACTGAATCCCTTCTTCTTACCAACTAGTCTCTCTTCTATTTTGATGACATCATTTTCCTTCCCATTATTCCGGTCTTGGGTAGGGAGCATCAGCTACTGTGAGGCCATAAATACCATGGCCACAAGTCAGTATTACAAAGCTTCTACTGGTCAACAGGAAGGAGGCTTCCACTTCAGCTCCAGCTTGACTTCCCACTGACCTGTATTCCAAACACGTGGAGTCTTATTTTTTTTTTCAGTTTTTAAAACATTGTATTTATTATTTACTTGAGAGAGAGAGAGAGAGAGAGAGAGAGAGAGAGAGAGAATGGGCACACCAGGGCCTTCAGCTGCTGCAAACAAACTTCAGATACATGTGTCCCCTTGTGCATCTGGCTTATGTGGGTCCTGGGGAATTGAATCTGGGTCCTTTGGCTTTGTAGGCAAGTGCCTTAACTGCTAACTCATTCTTTCAGCCCCAATTTTTTTTTTTTTATTTATTTATTTATTTATTTATTTATTTATTTATTTATTGAGGTTAGGTCTTGTTCTAGCCCAGGCTCTTCTGTAATTCACTATGTAGTATCAGGGTGGCCTCAAACTTACTACCTCTGCCTCCCACATGCTGAGATTAAAGATGTGAGCCACTATGCCCTGTTCCCATTTTTTTTTTAAAGTAAAAGCATACAGCTGTCTACATGTTTGCATACTCAGTCCCCAATGACTGTTCTGCACCCCAAGATCTGTGGACTGAGCCCTTTGTGTGTCTGCGTGTGAGTTACTCTGAGTCAAGTAGGCATGTAGCTGTGCGATTCTAAGTGCCCCAGGAGCTCATGCTTTCTAAAGTGATTTCGCATGTCGAACCACATTGTGTTTGAGATAAGAATCACAGGAACGATTACTTAATTCTTCTTGTGTAAGAATGTTAAATATAAGTCAGTGCTAATGCCTCACTGGACTATGACCCAGGAAGAGTGTAAATAGCTATCTCCCTTGCACGTGATCCTGTGTAGGCCATAGGAAGAGGAGTCAGGACAGAGCATTTTACAAACTGAATTTTGCCTAATGTAGACTTCAGAGGAACACAAGTTTAAACATACTTGCTAGATTATACTCAGTTTAGAAAAAATTATCATCCATGATTATGCGAATAAATGCAATTTATAAAAGTTTAATATACATAGATGGATGTTGATTGAATACTGACCTAAATTTAAATCTAGAAGATCCAGATCTGACTGCTGCAGGTTGGGCAAATAAATGTCCTTGGGTCCTAGATTTCTTCATGTTTTGTTGAAGAGGAATGAAATCTCTATATCCAACTCACAGCGGTGTGGTGAAATGCAACAAATATTGAACATGTAGTTTGTAGACTATAAAATGGTAAAGCTATGAAAGATTGCACTAAAGACTTACTATATGATTGTTGAGAAAAAAATGGAAATTGTATTCTTTTAAGTTAAACGATAGATAATATATTAGGATGTTCTGTACCTCAATTTCACACTTAATAAAAGGTAGCATTTAAAAAAAAAAGTAGTGTGACTTCTGGGATCCCTTTACTTCCCGAGCCAGTGCAGGAGGAATTTCCAGTCATTCAAATTCATGGTCAGTAGGTCTCTGGGATTAGCATTGTGTGTACAATTGGACTAAAAGGGAGACAGTATTGCTAGGATGAAACTCATGAGATTTTTGATGAAATTGAGTTATGAAACTGTATCCATTGAATTGACAAATGGAACACAAGTCCGTGGAGCAATCTCATGTGTGGATGTCAGCATGCATACACCCCTGAAAGCTGTGAAAATGACCCTGAGCAACAGAGAACCTGTAGTGCTGGAAACATGAAGTATTTGCGGGAAAATCCTTCGATATTGAGTTCTCCCAGACAGCTTACCTCTGGATACACTGCTTGTGGATGTTAATCCCAAGATGCAATCTAGGCGAAGGGAAGCTGTTGCAGGAAGAGGTAGAAACTGAGGCAGAGGAAGAGCTCACACTGGGGGCAGAGCGAGAGGGTCCTCGGCGATAATGTCTCTCAAGAGTACTGTGCAATGTGGTAAGCAATTTGGGATATTTAAATTTTTTTTTGCTTATTTTTATTTATTTATTTGAGAATGACAGACAAACAGAGAGAAAGAGGGAGGGAGGGAGGGAGGGAGAGGGAGAGAGAGGAGAGAGAGAGAAAGAGAGAGAAAGAATGGGTGCATCAAGGCCTCCAGCCACTGCAAATGAACTCCAGATGCATGTGCCACCTTGTGCATCTATCTGGTTTATGTGGGTCCTGGGTCATTGAGCCTCGAACTGGGGTCCTTAGGCTTCACAGGCAAGCGCTTAACCACTAAGCCATCTCTCCAGCCCCATTTTGGGATATTTTACTTTAATTTATTTATTACGGACATACTTAGTATGCATACATCATGTGTTGGAACCATTTTTTTCCTCCTCTCTGCTCCCATTCCATTGGGAGGGCCTCTAGCCACTGAAAATGAACTGGAGAATTGAACCTGGGTCCTTAGGCTTCACAGGCAAGTGCCTTAACTGCTAAGTCATCTTTCCAGCCCACAGTTATGTTTTAAATATTGAAAATAGTCATGCCCCAAAAATCATGTGGGTCAATGCATGATCCACATTGCCCAATGAGGAGGGTCCCTGTGGAGGGGGAGGACATGGAGGAGGCTAACAATGGTACCAACATGGTTGTATACACACTGTGTACATAACTAATAATGATAATAATAATAAAACAAACAAACAAACAAGCAAACAAACAAAAAAGTTTCCTCAGGGCTGGAGAAATTGCTTAGTAGTTAAGGCGCTTGCCTGCAAAGCCAAAGGACCCAGGTTTGATTCCTCAGGACCCACGAAAACCAGATGCACAAGGTGGTGCATGCATCTGGAGTTTGTTTATAGCAGCTAGAGGCCCTGGTGCACCCATTCTGTCCCTCTCTCCTCACAAATAAGTAAAAATAAAGGAATTTATTTTTTAAAACCATTTGGGTATCTGAGGAATTAACATATATGCTAGTTTTTCTCTTGAGAAGAGGTTTTGCCATGTTGACCAGGTTGGCCTTAACTTCTGGGTTCAAGAGATTCTCCTTCTTCAGCTCTCCAAATACCCTGAACTATAGATGTGTACCACTGAGTCTGGTGATAGCACTTTTAAAAAAGACTTGGAATATTTTGCTGTTGTTGATTTTGGGGACTTACATGCTTACCAGGAGCTATTTTTTAAAATAAATTAAAAATATTTGGTTAATTAATTAATTTTAGAGAGAAAGAAGGAAAGGCAAAGAGAGAGAGACAGAGAGAGACAGACAGAGAGAAAGGCAGAGAGAGGGAAAGGGGAGAATGGGCGCTCCAGGGCCTCCAGCCACTGCAAACGAACTCCAGATATATGTGCTACCTTATGCATCTGGTTTACATGGGTCCTGGGGAATCGAACTTGGGTTCTTGCTCTTTGCAGGCAAGTGCTTTAATCGCTAAGCAATCTCTCCAATCCAGGCAACCATTTTTGACATGTTGATAATATAAACAAAATCACTAAGTATTCTCTCTTACTTATGTATCCATTCATCTGTCCACTCATTCCTTCAACAGACACTTGCCAATGTTATTGCCATTTTCTGAATAATATAAAGATGTTGCTTGTGAGTTTATCATTCATCAGAAGAGAACAATAAGTAACAATAATACACACCCAAAAGTGACAATCTTATTGGTCCTTAGAAGCAGAGGCTGCCTGTTTGTCTTTTTAATTCCTAACTAATTTCCTGCATGCATTCTCTCTTGTGCTCAGTTTCACAACTTACACTCATTCAGCATGAGACTGCTGGAGTTCCTTTTATGTTCTCTGGGGTTAAAAACTCTCCCTGATATACATGTGCAATTCCAATAATATTTATGAGAGTTATGGGTACCAGCAGGAGGCTCTGCCCCTGAAGCTGTTGGAAAGCATTTGAACAGCTTTTCAGGGAAGATTAATGATTCCAGAGAAGAAGAAAACCTCGATCTGTCAGCTGGAAGTTAACTTGAAGGGCTACAACAGAGGAAAGCCAGTGAAGACACTTCACAAGAGAGGTGTGTCTGCGGAGTTTATGTTGCTGCTGACTTTGATGAATCACACAGATAATGATGCTGATGGGAACATGCCAAAGGAGTGGATAGCAACAAAGAAAATACTGCAGGTCACTTTTTCAAAATATCATAGCACACCAATAATCTGTTTGCCCAAGATAATAAAGAGTAAGAAAGTAATTTTTCCTGACTTCATTACCTTTGCCCAGATAGCCTGGGAAAGAGAAGTATTTCTCCTGGAGCTGTGTTGCTGTGATGGGGATGCAGCTGTGCTTCAAGAAGGACCTTCAGGTTCAAACTTCATGTGGACATAGCATCCTGCAGTGAATATTCTCCCTAATATCGATATCTCTGCCCTTTGACCTCCGCTGTGTATATGGGATGAGAACTGGGGTGGAGAAACAGAAGAATGAAATAAGTAGTCTCAGCCCAGAAATTTAATTTTCTCTCCAATGCATATTGTGTCTTTTGTCTTCCTCAAAACACTATTGAGATCATTTCACTGCTTGATGTTCTTTGGGTTCTTGCAGCTTCTAATTGTAGCTAAGAGTATGCCTTTTTGCATCTAAGGTTCTAACAAGGACCTTTGATTCAACAAACCACTTAGTGCTCCATGTAAGAAGCCTCATTTAATCGCTCATTTTAGGAAGCTTGTTCCTCAGATACTCTGCTGCCTCTACACAGAGTATCCTTATTCTCAAAACTTCAATAGAGTGCTCTTTCACTCCTGAGAAATCCTCAGATGGGATTTGTAGTAGATGTCCTCCCCTCAGCCAGTCCTGCTACACGCTCCCAGCAAGGGCTGTGCTGAGATGATTCAGAGCAGTCACAGTGTCTCTCAGGGATGGTCTGGTTTCTGGACTTTTTTTTTTTAATTGAACTCAGAACCTCGTGTGTGCTAGGCAAGTGCTCTTCCACTGAGCTATACTCCTATCTCTAGTTTCAGTGATTTTTTAAACTTTTATTTTAAATTGAGAACTTTAATATATGAACATATTGCAAATTGGTCATGTTCTCTTTGGGTTATATATACTCTTATGTTCCCTTTCCCATTAAACTGAGAGCCCTTCTCAGTTGGGCTATCAGTAATCACTGTGGGGTCATGAATATATCATTTGGTTTTTGTGTGTGTTGGGGGGGTCATGCCTCAGATTACACCTTCCCACTCTATGGCTCTTACATTGTTTTTGACCCATCTTCTGTTACTTGAGCTTTGGAGGGTGTGTTATATGTCTTCTTTAGTGCTGAGCTCTCAGCAGCCTCTGATTTTCTACTTTAATGAGTTTTCAGTCACTTCAGTGTCTACTGCCTGGAGGTGGTTCCCAGGCTAGCAATGAGAGCAGCACTCATATTTAATCCACCATTTCCTCTGTAAAGTTTCTTAGGACTTGGCAATAGGCTACCTTTTCTTGTCATTTTGATGCATCTTGGGTCTTCCCAGTATTGGCTGCCATGTATACAAAGCAAACTCCCTAGCCAAGTGACAGCAGCGTGGATCAAAAGGGATGTAAAGACATTCAGAGGACATGACTTTCTTTCCTTTTATTCCATGTATGATTTTACTCTAGCCAGGCTGACCTGGAATTCACTATGTAGTCTCAGAATGGCCTCAAACTCACAGCATTCTTCCCACTTTGAGTTCCTGAATGCTGAGATTTTGGGCATGCACCACCATACCTGGCTAGAAAACTTTTTGGTGGGTATAACCTCTTTGTTTTTTCAGCCAAAAGACAGTGGAAGCTTCCCTCTAGGGTCTATATGCTGAGCCATAGGATTCTGACTTGATTCTCATTATCAGGCATGAATTTGCTCCTACAGAGTGGGCCTCATTGAATAATCAGAGAGCAGTTGATTACCCCCATAACCTCTTGCCACTATTGCACCAGTGGATACATCTTGCCTGGTTGGTTGATTTTGTAGGTTGCAGAATCTATTGCTTGTTCACACTAGTGGTGACTTTTATCTCCCAGCCAGTGTTTTCCATAGAGCTTTCCAGCTCCATGAGAGCTAGCCTGCAGCTAGCTGGCTTCCATCTCAATTACAGAATGATCTCTCAATGTACTGTATAGCAGCCTGTGGTGTCTTCAGCAATAGGGTCTTACTATTTAGTTCTGGTGTGTGACTAAGTGCTTTGGCAATAGACTGAATTGTTTTGGGGGCATAAGAGGCCTCCATGAGCAAAAGCTCATTGTAAGGGGAATCCCAGTCCTGTCCCTGAGATTTACCATCAATAGCTTTCTCTACTCCCATAGTGTACACAACCTACCCCTCTTATATTCTCTATTTCTCTCTCTCTTTTTTTTTAAGAGAGTCATATCTCTTAATTAGCTAACAAAGAGGTAAGTTTCTATGGTACAAGATTCATGCCATCATTAGTTTTGTGTATCGCCCCCTTCTCCTCTCTCCCACACCCTCTCACCTCCCACTTGCCTGTCCACTATCCCCCTTTTTGATCCCTTCCTGCTTTTTCACTTCCCAAGCCTCATTCTAGCATCCTAACCAGCACTACTGATGCTTGCTATAAGTTACAAACAAATCAGACTATTCCATGTCAGGAACCCCATAGGAGACAGAACATGTAGTATGTGTCTTTCTGAGCCTGAGTAACCTTGCTTAGTATAAGTTTTCTAGGCCCAATCCATTTTACTACAAATTTCATAATTTCACATTTTGCTTACTCCTGAGTAGAATTCCCTTGTGTATATATACTATTTCTTCATTATCCATTCATCAGTTGATGGGCAACTAGGTTGATTCTAATTTGTAGCTATTATGAATAGAGCAGCAGTAAACATGGCCGAACAAGTATCTCTATAGAAAAGTGTAGTCTTTATGGTATATGGTCAGAAATGGTATTGCTGGATCAAATGATAGATCTATTTTTAGATTTTTGAGAACCCTCCATACTAAGTTCTAAGACTGTACTCCCACCAACAGTGGATGAGGGCTCCTCTTTCCTCACACCCTTACCAGAATTTGTTGTCATTTGAATTTTTTTAGAACATTTCTTTTTTTTAATAATTTTTTTTGTTCACTTTTATTTATTTATTTGAGAGCAGGCAGACAGAGACAGAAAGAGGTAGATATATATATAGAGAGAATGGGCACGCCAGGGCCTCCAGCCATTGCAAATGCATGCGCCCCTTGTGCATCTGGCTTACGTGCGTCCTGGGGAATCGAGCCTTGAACCAGGGTCCTTAGGCTTCACAGGCAAGCGCTTAATTGCTAAGCCATCTCTCCAGCCCTGTCATTTGAATTTTGATGATAGCCATTCTGACCAGAGTGAGATGGAATCTTGAAGTAGTTTAAATTTGCATTTTCCTGATGGCTAAAGATATTTAACTTTTAAAAGATGTTTATTGGCCATTTGGATTTTTCCCTTTGAGAGCTCTGCTAAGTTCCCTGCCCATTTGTAACTGGGTGATTGATTTTATGTTATTACATAGTTTTTGAGCTCTTTATATACTCTGCATATTAAACCTCTTCAGACATTCAGATATCAAAGATTGTCTCCCATTCTGTAGGCATGAACAGAGGCTGGACATCCCCTCCTGGCCAACATCAGGTACCCAACAGCAACAGGAGAGTGTTCCAGGCACTGGCAAGGGGAAGGTGGCTATGATGCCTGTAAGCCCACTGCCAAAGTACACTGCCTTCAGGAGCATTCAGTTCCCAAATTGCCTCAATCTGGGAACCTAGCATTCATAACACACAAGTTTATGGGGAATACCTGAATCAAACCACCATAGTGAGGTTACTGGTATTCACTGTGGGGTCTTGAAAGCCTCAGTTAGTCTCTGGGAGGTATGTGCCTCTGCCTAACGCTTCCCACCCTGTGGCTCTTACAATCTTTCTTCCCCCTTTTCCATAACATTTCCTGAGCCTTGGATGGCATGTTAGAAATCTGATTTAGTGTTGAATTCTCTGTAGTCTCTATATTTCTGCTTTTGACGAGTTTTGGATGATCACAGTGTCTGTCACCACCACCCTGGAGCTGGTTATCCAGTTAGTAGTGAGAGCAGTCCTCCTTTCACTGCTTCCTCAGCAATGTCTCCTGGGCCTCAGTCAGGTGACCTATTTCACGGTAGGTTATTTTTTCTTGTCATTGAGTCCTGGTTCTCCCCAGTATTCCTGTGCCATGGGTAAGATAAAACAGGTTTTCCAACCAAGAGTGTGAGCAGTCTAAAGTAAAGGGAATAACGCATAGTTATTCGAGACACGTTTTAATGCATGCACGTAATCTTCTTCATGCTAAGAATTTTAAAATTTCATGCTAAGATTTTTAACTTGCATCATCTTACTTAGTTCTTCAAATATCTCTAGATATTAAGTATTAAAGCATCAATTTTGTATACATACAAGTAAAATGATTTGCCAAAGACTTTCCACACAGATTTTAATCATCAACTTGAAATTAAATCCAGGTCTTTATGCCCTTAGCTGTATTCAGTTGCCTCCCAGAACAGCTAATTCAGTGTTGACTCTTAATGCAAAGTCATAGTCTCAATGAGTAGTCTTTAGCATATAGGTTTTACTATTTGCTACTTGAACAATAGCTAAAGTACGATCATTCACATATAAGTATTTGTAGATCCACTCAAATGCTCATAGGAAACTTGATGACAAGTAATAGACCAAAGCGTTAAGTTGGTTACAAGATGAGATGACAAAGCGCTTGGCATTGCGTTCTGGCAGTGTTTTAGATCCCTTCTACTCAATTCATTTTGCTTTACTTGAATTTTTTTTACTTGAATGTTTTTGCCCACATTTACTTTACTGCTCTAAACTTGAGAAACTTGCTGGTTTTAACTTCATGTCTTTCCTTGACTTACTCTAAAATTTTGTATTTGAATTTCTATGGTGCACTGAAATTTGAGATATTGGTATGTCATTATTTTTAAAGTTAAATAAGTTTTTCCTGATTTTAGAAGGCCTAGAAAGATAGTAGTGCCTTGTGTCAAAAATGTTCAGCAGGCTTTCCTAATTCCATTTAAAGTAAAGTCTTCTCTTGAACATCAGGAAGAGACTCACTGGGTTGTACTTGAATTTGCCATACACACACTGATCACGGGGTTGTAGCTGGCCCAGGGTTGTTTAGGTCTTTTCCTAGGCTGTCAGAAAATGTTGATTAAAGTTCTTTTTGGTCTTTTGCCAAGTGTTGGCGAACTTTTGGAAGTAGTATGGCTGCTTTTCAACTGTGGATGACAGTTAAACTATTACACAGCAAAATTATGCCTTACTATCTAGAGGCTATTTTTAAGGAAGAGAGCCTGCCTGCTAGACTTGGATTTAATTTTGGCAGGCCATATGGGCCTAGAAATCTGTCCATTACTTCTAGGTTTTTCAGCGTTTTGGAATATAAGTTTTCAAAACATTTTCTAAAGATCATCTGGATTTCATTAGAATCTGTTACAACAACTCCCATTTCACCCCAAATGTTATTCATTTTGGTCTTTCTTTTTCATGTTTTTGGTTAGTTTGGGTAAGAGTTGATTAAAGAACAAACTCTATTATTGAGTCTATGCATTGTACTTTTAGTCTCTATTTCATTAATTTCTGTCCTAGTTAAAAAAATACTGTTTTTTTTTTTTTTTGTCTACTCCACTTGAGTTTGTCTTCTTTTTGTTTTTGTAAAGCCTGAGGTACTCCAATATGTGATTTATTTGTGATCTGTCTGATATTTTTGTTGTGTGCGTGCTTGTGTGTGACGTGTGGCTGTATGGGTGTCCGTGCTTCTGTGCATGTGCAGGCAGTGAGGACAACTTCAGGGAATTTATTTTTCTATTTCCACTTCTTTTGCTTGAGGTAGGGTCTCCCTTTTAGTTTTTGTCACTTCATGTGTGTTAGTTTGGCTGGCCCACAAACTTCCAGATTCTCCTGGCTCTTCCTCCCATTGCCACAGGTGCATTTGTATTACTGACGTGTGCACTACTTGCATCTAGCTTTATGTGGGTACTGGGGAAACTGCTAGAGGAAAACATAGGACATATACTTCAAGATATAAGTATAGGGAAGAACTTTCTGAATAGGACTCCATAGCACATAAAGTAATCCCAACAATTCACAAATGGAAACACTTCTTACAGTAAAAGAAACTACCAGAAAATAAATAGGAGAAAATCTTTGTCAGATATACTTCAGGAAAATATCTAGAATATATAAAAACCTACAGAAATTAAACACCAAAATAGCCCAACAGCAAGATTGACAACACCCCTTTTCTGTCAAGTGTTGAAAATGAGTGACAGTGTTCATCACACTAGATGACACAAGCTCTGGCTATCCAGGTGATGGCGCTGGAATTCCCGCATGTGTATGTATGTCAGAATTCTCAGCATGACAGAAGTGACAGATGTTATTTTTATATTTTTAAAATATTTGTTATATAGAATGTTTTTTATTTCTTTTTGTACAGATCAATTTTTAAACTCATGTAGGTAATTATCTTTATACTAATAAACTAAGGAATGTCAGTGTTTTCAGCCATTGTGACAGAGCAGTAAAAGTCAGGAGTTCAGTGATGGGAACTGGAGCTGTGAAGGAACTGACTAGTACTGCTTTGCCTTGAAAGTGTCATGAATCTAGTTGTAGTGTTAACTTCACAAGTGTCATATATTTTATATTGAAACACCAAGTCAGCACATCAGAGCTTCAAAAATACTGGGAAAGGTAGAATTAAGTACAAGCACATTTGGTTTATAGTAAGTGAATGGATAACTTATTAAATGATTTGACCCATAAAACATACTAATAAATACAGGAAACCTGGCTACCCTCATTATTATGATAAAACTCTTGAGTGCGATGCCAGAAGGTAATGCGCAGAGAATAGCAAATAAAGTATTTCTCAAAAATGATACTTTTTAACATTAAAGAAATTTAGTGTATTTGTTGAATTAAGGCTGTTGGATTTTACATTTTGGCCAATTAAAGACTCTTAAGTGACAAACATCTGGACCAAGCCCTAATTTAAAAAACTAAGTTTTATCTTCTAAGGTGATTGTCTTAACCAGCTTATTAAATAACCTATCTGTGTGTTGTAAAACATGATGCTTGACAAAATTAGACATTTGATACACCAGTTGAGTGCTTCATGTTTGCATCATGGATCACAAACAATAAAATGATGAGTGTCAACTGGTATTTTCACAGATGTGATTTGTTTTATACAATTAGGAGATTATGAAAAGTTGTGCTTAAGATTGAATTGAATAGACAACTAAGTGAGAAATGTAATTGGCCTCTTTAAATATGTTCTTGGCAATAACAATAAAGGATGTCTTAAAAGTAAAAAAAGAAAGAAATAACAAAATAATAAACATAAAGCTATTACATGACTCTGGCATACCACTATTGGGCCTATACCCAAAGGGCTGTATATCTTACCATAAAGGTGTTTGTACAACCATGTTAATTGTTTTTCTACTTATAATAGCAAGGAAATAGATGATGAATGGATAAAAATGTAATACATATTCAGGTTTTTGTCTATAAAGAAAAAATAAAATTCTGAAATTTGCATAAAATAAATGGATCTGGAAATTACATTAAGTGAGGTAACCCAGATTCATAAAGACACATAATGTATATTTTATCTTTTTTACATGGAGCTTAGTTTTTTGCTTTCATGCATGTGTATTTATGCAGTGGGAGGGTGAGTATTGGTTGAAATTATAAAGGCTACCACGAGAGGTGAAAAAGAGGTTTTAGGGAAATAATGGTAGAGTAATAGAACACATGTGACATGAAAGTGGAAAGGGACTGCCGGAGATGAAAAGACACAATCAGGGAAGGGGTGAGCAGGAAGATGGGGAAGGGCAGAGAAAGGAGAATCAACTGTAACAAAGTCTGTCTACAAATGCCATCATGAAGCCTATTCCTTTGCATCCTAACTAAAGAAAACATAAAAAATAAATGAAGTACTTGATTAAAGACACTGATCACATTATTTATTGTGCTTAAAGTTTTAGTTTAGCAACTAAACTAGTCTTGGTGCAGGCTTCACAGTACTATATGGCGGCTGAAGCAGTAGTAGGAATGGTTCAAGACCAGCCCCAGTTACAGACTGAGTTTAAGGCTAGTCTGGGCAACTGAGTCCTGTCTTGAAATAAAAAATAAAAAGTAGGGCTGGAGAGATGGCTTAGTGGTTAAGCGCTTGCTTGTGAAGCCCAAGGACCCTGGTTCGAGGCTCGATTCCCCAGGACCCATGTTAGCCAGATGCACAAGGGGGTGCATGCATCTGGAGTTCATTTGCAGTGGCTGGAGGCCCTGGCATGCCCATTCTCTCTCTCTATCTGCCTCTTTCTCTCTCTGTCACTCTCAAATAAATAAATAAAAATAAACAAAAAAATTTAAAAAAATAACCCAACATGGCTCAGGGAAATTTTGCGGAAGAGGGGGCGGAAAGAATGTCAGAGCCACATGTTGGGTCATGATATGCAGAGACATTTAGCTTACCCATAACTGTGGGCTAACTCCACAATGCATGACCCATATACCTCAATAAGGAGGGGCCAAGGGGAGGGGGTAGGTCACGGATGAGCCTAATAATGGTACCAAACTGACTGTATTTGCTGAATACAAAACTAATTAATAAAAAATTTAAAAAAAATTTAAAAAGAATAAAAAGTAGCTGGTGATATAGCTAAGTGGTAAGGCACTTTCTTAGCATTCATGAGGCCCTAGGTTTATTATCTCACTATTACAAAAAAATTAATAACAACTAAAATGTCTAATAGTAGGCTAACATGAAATAATTAAAATGATATTTATGTAGATATTTCATAGAAGGTCAATGACATTGTTAAAATAGAAAATAAACTCATTATTGCAATAGGTATACAACATAAATCTGAAAAATAAATTATCTGCAACAGAACTTGTATAGGGTTTTTTCTTGTCACTATTTCCTAAATTATATATGTTATAGTAACTATTCAGAAAACACTTACATTCTATTGGGTATTACATGTAACCTAGAGCTTATTTGAAGTATATAATAAAGTATATAAGAAAATGTGCATAGATGATATACAATGACTATGCCATTTTATATAAGGCACTTTAGCATCCTCAAATATTGTTGTCTCTGGGTAGGCAATAGATCCTATGCTGGTCCTTCATGGATTCTGAGAGACTACCTTAAACATATAATTGTGTGTTTTGAAATTGTATATCATTTGAAGAAATCTGGAAATAAATACAGCAAAACACTTAACAAGGTTATCTCTGGGCAGTAATGTGTGTGTGACTTTCATGCTTTTCTTATTCTATGCTTCCTTTTCCCTCCAAACTTGTTTGCAATGAGTATGCATTATTTCATTATTAGGTAAATGTGTTGTTTTAAAAAATAGCTTTGTAAACACAATAATCTAATATTACTTTGGAGAAAATATATTTTACATAATGAATAGTTTGAATAATGATTCATATAATTTAGATAGCAAAATGGGATTTGAATATGGCTTTGCAATCAAATGTTTCTTGAAAGTCATTATAAAGTCTGTACATCTTTCTTGTTTCTTTCAGCAATATAAAATAATTACATTTATGATTATAGGCAATTCATTTGTTAAAACATTCATCAACTTTGTATCTATCTATCTATCTATCTATCTATCTATCTATCTATCTATATATTTAAAATATTTTTTTTATTTGCCAAGAGAGAGAGAGAAGAGAGACAGACAGAGAGAATGGGTACACCTAGGCCTTCAGCTACTGCAACAAACTCCAGATGCATGTGCCCCTTTGTGCATCTGATTTTATGTGGGCATTAGGGAATTGAATGCAGATCATTGGGCTTTGTATGCTAGCACCTTAACCACTGAGAAATCTCTCCAGTCCTCTATTGCTTTTTTTTTTTTAAATACAACCTTATATTGTTTTCAAGCCTTACATATTTAAAAAATATTGGTAAGTTTTGTACATGAGTATGATGTATCTTGATCATAATCCCTTCCAATTACCTTCTCACCCCTCCCTTTCTCCTTCCACTGAACTCCTTCTTCTTCCCAACTAGTCCCTCTTATGATGTAATTTTTTTCTCTTGTAGATGGGTGTAACCCACTGAGTTTAATTACTGTTGCATATATGAGCACAGGTAGGGAACTTTTTGTCAGAGCACATGATTCCAGCCATTGGCTTTAATATCACTGTGGAAAACATTTTCCATTTCCTCAGACACCAGTAATTGCCTATAATTCCTCTTGGAGGGATGGGAGGGTCTCATGCTCTCCTCCATCATCCCTGATGGAATATTGATGGGTTCAGTTTTGTGTAGGTCTTGTGCAGGTTGTGATAGTCACTATGAGGTCACGAATGTGATAACCACATCATGTCTGGACAAAACCATTCTATAGCACAAAACAGCACATTCTTTCCTCTCCATCTTTTGCAATGTTCTCTGAGCTTGGGACACAGTGGTATAAATGTCTTGTGTACTGTTGAACATTCCAGAGTCACTTAGTCTCAGCACTTTGATGAGTTTTGAGCTTTGCTTCTTTAACCAAAGGTGATAACAGCACTATCATATGGGCATAAACATACATTTTAGATGGCGACTTGGTGGGCACAACATATCCACATAGCCAAATGATGGTATTGGCTTACCTCTTAGAGCCTATGACTTTCCCTGACATAGGCTTTTGGCTGGGTCTTAAGCTCTAGGCATGAATACCCTTCCATGTAGCAGGCCTCAGTTCCAATCAGAGAGCAGTTGGTTACCCTCATAATAATCATGCCACTATTACACCAGTAGCATATTTGCCTGACTAGCTGGCTCTGTAGCTCACAGTTTTTACTCCTGGGTAAGACTGTTGATGAAAAAGCCTTATATTCTTGAATAAACCACAATCTTCAGAGTGCACAGAGGAAGTGTAGGTATGCCACATGTAGTACAGACATCAATCCACAGATGCTGAACATACCAGATTCCAGCAGTTTTCATGTAAAACATGTTTATTTCTGAAACACCTTATGCATTTAAAGAAGTGAAGTATTTTATATATGTTCTTATAGTTTATATGCATGATATACATGTATTCTTTGAGACACAGCCTTACTACCTAGCCCAGGATGGCTTTGAAGTCTCAGCCTCTGAGTATTGAAATTATAAGCCTGTACCACCATGCTTGCTATGAATGATATCTTTTAATTCTTTTAGTGTAACCTGTATAGCAATTGGGTAAATTCTGAATGCTAAGGAATTTCATTGTTGAACTGAAATTGCCATCAAAGTTAATCATGAACATAGTCTTTTAAAAAGAAAAATGGAAGCCAGGCGTGGTGGTACATGCCTTTAATCCCAGAACTTGGGAGGCAGAGATAGGAGGATCACTGTGAGTTCGAGGCCACCCTGAGACTACATAGTGAATTCCAGGTCAGCCTGGGCTAGAGTGAGACCCTACCTCGGAAAAACAAAAATAGAAAAAGAAAAATGCATAACTGAAGATGTGTTGGAAAATCTCTAGATTTTTTCAATTCAAGATGTTTTCATCAAATTTTGGTTATACTGCCAAGGGTAGATTATTATATTAATGTGTGGATACCTATTACTTCTCAAAGGTTGGCAATTTTTCATCCTATTACATTCTGTTTCTACATTAACATATGGCTGAGTAAACTTTTAGATGAATAATCTGGTAAAATCTGGCATTTAATCCTCCTAACATTATTTGCTAACTTTTTGCAATTTAGCACCCTGGGCCTCAGAAATGTTCCCTTGCTGAAGATCATGCAGTTCTTAGGTGAGAGAGCCAAGATTCAAATTTACTTTGTTCTGTGCTCTATCGGACTTAACTAGTGAACCACTTCATCCTTTTGAGTAAACTTGACCCAAGGGTCCAAAGCTGTTACTTCCCTCGATCCAAAGAGATCTGCTTGTCCACAGTTTAAATGTAAAATCATGCAGCTAGGCAGACAAGGTGAGGTCCTGAAAGGCAGAGGAATTACCATAACCTTGACTATGTGTCCTGTGGCTATTAGAAGTTTTATCAGATTAGATATTCTGGTTTGCGGCACTGGAGACAACCAGGGGTTACTTCCCTTATTTCTGTTTGGAGCCTGGTCTTCCAGAGAGAGCTTTCCCCATGGCTACAGTAAAGCTTGCCAATTCATTAAGGTTTCAGCTGGGAAGGAAATTATCCAATGTTTTGGAATTAACTGCATGTTCACTGGGTCAGTGGTTTAGAACTAATTGGACCCAGAATTAGTGTAGTGAGAACACAGAGTTCTCTTGGTGACAATTGAAAACATATTGAGACTTAGCCTCTTCTGTCTTCCCATGCTCACCTGTGAATGTGACAGAGGCACTATAACCCCATGGCTTGCGAAGGGTAACCATGTAAATGCCATTTCTCCTAATCATTATCCTCTTGTTATGTTCTTGACATTTTTCTGCCAATCTTGCTTGCCAGGGATTATCCCTTGGCTCTCCTGCCCTTTAGTCCACCAGTGCCAGGTGTTGTACGTGCATGTGGATCTGGGCTTGGTGTAGGGGGAGGCCAAGTTGTTCATCTGCCAGAGCTCCAGGAAGATGTCCAGGGATGTGCAGATTAAGAAGAATGCCAGCCAGGGATCTCTGTGCAGCAGGGCCTGGGCACCCTTGCCAGATTCTGAGGTGTGTGTTGATGTCACATAAGAGGTCAAAGTCCAATGAAAAGAGATACTGGTACTTGTTCCTTCTTACTAACAGAGATCTCGCTAAAAATCACCATTTTGGGGGATACCAGGAGTGATTTCTCTTAATTTCTGACACTTGTGTTTCCTGATATGACATGTTTTGTATTAAATAATATTTAGAAACATTTAGTGAGTTAGAACTTGTATTCTTTCTTTATTGAAAAGCTTACTTTGGCATTTGAATATGACCACAGTGGTGCATGGGCTATAATCTATTTTTATTTTGAAGGAGCTTCAATACTCAGAGCCTACCATACCATGTGATCCCCATTAACATCGTGGCTTACCATCCCCCAAGCCATCATGGTTTTGTACATCATTGCTGGAAGATTAGAAATCACATTGGAAGTTTTTGAAAAAAGTAATAAGTTCATGGGAAAAATAAGGCTGTTGCGTTCTATCTACTAATAAGAAAAGGATGATAGATTAACCAAGAGTGACTTTCCCAAGATAACCATTAAATATTTTTGCAGGACATAGCAAATGGTCAAAATGAGAGTGCATTTTGGAAAGATAATGGTGCAGTTTATCTTTAAAACACTTCACAAAAACAATCTACTAATTCTTGCAACCTTTACATGATAAAGTAAAAAAGAAATACTGCACCACCTCTCTCCCTTTGGCCATCAATTTAATTTTACTTAAGCAACCTTTGGTTTGTATGTTTTTTTTTTTTTTTCTTTTAGAGGTAGGGTTTTCACTCTAGCCCAGGCTATGTATTCTCAGGGTGGCCTAAAACTCACGGTGATCCTTTTATCTCTGCCTCCCCAGTGCTGGGATTAAAGACGTGCACCACCATGCCCTGCTGAGAGTGGTTTTGATTCTACTTGATGACTTCCTTAATGATAGTGATGACATGACTGTCCTTGGGAGAGCTAGCTCATAGTGTGGTTCTCCCAAAGAAAAGGTAGAGACAGGACTAGCTGGCTGCTCCCAGCTTTACAACTCATTTATAACTTGGAACTCCCCAGAGGACGTGGTTTAGACCAGTAAGCAATTCCTGCTACACATGTGTCTTTGGAAGAAAGTTACAAGTTGAATTCAGTAAAAGTGGCTGCTATGATTTAATTAAACCACCCTGCATCTTTCTGCTGATAGCCTGCCTTGTATTGATATGAATTGGCTTTGTGGTCAGTTAATTGTCTCAGTCTTAAAGCTTAAGCCATGGTTCTGTCTTCAATCCCCAATTTATACCTTGCCTGGTTTCCATTTTGTACAGGTGCAATGGCTAATATAATGTCAGGCATCATCATCTCCTTTCCACGCAAATAGGCAGTGAGCAGCAAGTACTGTCTCCAGAAAGCCTCTTCAATGGCCACAGGATTGGCTACATACCAATTATAGGCTTCTCTGACCCCAGCCTTTTCTTCCACATCAGTGTCCTCTCTTTGAAAGGAAGTCTGACAATTCAATTTTTGCTTATCACATGGATTCCTAGAGTTTTCAAAATACATATAAAATCAAGATTATTCCTTTTTTTAATAAGAGAGAGCACGCGAGAGAGAGGGAGAAAGACTTGGCATGCCAGGGCTTCCAGCCACTACAATGGAACTCCAGATGTGTGTGTCACCTTGTGCGCATGAGCCAGCTTGTGTGAATGCGCGACCTTGTGCACTTGCATCACTTTGTGCATCTGGCTTATGTGGGACCTGGAGAGTTGAATATGGGTCCTTAGGCTTTGCAGGCAAGCGCCTTAACCACTAAGCCATCTCTCTAGCTCAAAATCAAGATTCTTACCCAAGCATAATCTTAGATGGAAAATTTCATTGCACAAAGAAATTTCAAACATAGAAATACAAAGATATAAACCATGAAGCTTCCATCTCTTCTCCATGATGCTTGTCTTCCTAAAATCCCATTCTCAGACATGATCATTTTGTTTAAGAAAATTTAAAAAGCAAAATCTCTCTACAATAAACAGCATTTCTCCCTCAAAAAATACACATGAAGTCCCTTTCTTTTGGCCCTTTATTTTTAAAGAAACACTGAAAAATCACCCACCTTTTAAAAAGCCATTTTCCCTGGTTCTCATTTCCCACTCTGCTCCAGTCATGAAGAATTACCTAACCTTCTAAAATTTCCCTGGCTATTAACACTTCTTAATTGTGTGAATCCTTTTTTACTGCTTGGAACATCCTTCCCCCTTACTGCTCATTTCTCAGTGCTCAATACACTTCAGTGACATTTTCTCTGAGGACTCACTGGAGAATGCCTGCTTTCTTCTCTACAGTCTGCTTTCACGATGTCCTTATATTACTTGTGCCTGGCACATGTTCTTGGAGTTGTTTACTACATTGTAATCTCCATGAGGACAGGGATTATGCCTCCCATTAATCCTTTAGATACCAGCATTGAACTGGACACATGGGCACAGTGAGTGTTGGTTGATCGGCTAACTATATGAGTCTTCTATACAAAACACGGATTTCTTATGCTACAGAACTTAAAGTATATATTAACCTCTTTACTTCCACATTTCTAATCTAATCTTTTGGGTGATAAAAAGGGAGCCTGCTGAAGAGCAAGCACCCTAGCGCATCATCCTGACAATCCTACATAGTGAGTGAAAGCAAAGCTGAGTGACAATAGGAGGGAGTATAAATACTTGGGCTGGAGAGATGGCTTAGTGGTTAAGGCACTTTCCTGCAAAGCCTAAGGATCCAGGTTTGATTCCTCAGTGTCTATGTAAGCCAGATACACAAGGTAGCACATGCAACTGGAGTTCATTTGCAATGTCTGGAGGCCCTGATGTGCCCATTTTTTCTCTCTCTCAAATAAATAAATAAATACATACATACATACATACATACATACATACATACAAAAAAAAAAAAAAGAAAGAAGGAAAGAAAGAAGAAAGAAGAAAGAAAGAAAGATACTTGATAAAAGTCAGGGGCGGCCTCTTCTGTGAGTTCTCTCCTGACTATTCAAATCAGCATTATCATACCTTCCCGACATCCCCATTGGAGCTGAGTCTGCAGTGGTCTCTCTTGGGTCAGCAGCAGCAACAGCAGGAGAAGATTCAGGATCCAGGAAGGGAGTACTTGCTTTGCTGTTCTGGCAGTATTGCTGGTTGATATAGCAATTGGAGGAAGAGGGAGAAAATGAAGTAAACAACAGTTCTATATCTCAAAATTTCAGAGGCATTTGGAACCAGTGGTTTTCAATGACTTGTTGACCTTTGAAGAGATTTCCATTAATTAAAATGTTATTTGTTGGGCTGTAGAAATGGCTTAGCGGTTAAGCGCTTGCCTGTGAAGCCTAAGGACCCCGGTTCAAGGCTCGATTCCCCAGGACCCACGTTAGCCAGATGCACAAGGGGGCACACTCATCTGGAGTTCGTTTACAGTGGCTGGAGGCCCTGGCGCGCCCATTCTCTCTCTATCTCCCTCTTTCTCTCTCTGTCTGTCCGCTCTCAAATAAATTTAAAAAAATGTTATTTGTGTGCCTGTCCCATCAATCCAAATGAAAGGTTTGTAAAAATTGGAGTCAGGCACCCCTTCCTCAATATACTTTACTGTTGTTTAATGGTGATATAAGCACATGATATTTGAATGAATAGTGGTTTCTGGGGTCACGTGAAGAAAAACTACATTTATGGGCCTGGGATCCACTCTGTGGCAGAACCACAGAGCCAGCTGTAATTCTTCTTTACTGTGCCATTCTGTTTCAATCACACAAGCCCTTTCAACTCTTTGGAGAGCGATTTCTTTGGAGTACAAGATTATTATATCACCCTCTTTCTCTTTCTATTCATGGCACAACACAAAGAGTGGATTTCTCAAAATTCCATGGAATGCCTAGGATTAGCTGATGGTTCATCGGCTGATCTTGCTTGGTACCTTCAATGAGTTGCAGTCTGCCTATGGAGGAGCCTAGACTCTTCAAGGCAGCTTGACTTAAAAGCACATTTGTGCTTTTAAAGGGAATAGCTGAAAGGCTGGGCTCAGCTGGTCCTCTCTGCACAGGGCTCTTCACAGAGTCACCTTAGCAGGGCAGCTGGATTTCTCGCATGGTTCTTTGGGACTTCCCAAAGTGAAAGTGTGGGAACTGTAAGGCTTCCATAAAGTATATGGCCAGACTGGCTTGGTGTTACTTTTGCCACATTCTAGAGGTTACAGCTGGTTATGGGGCCACAGCGAGAGTCAGTGTGGAGAGAACTACACAAGCTCATAAATCCTGAAGCAAGTAGTTCACTGGCTGCTCTTAGCAATGATCTGCACCATCCCCCAAGTCAAGCTGTATCTTTTTTATATCTATTACTACATAGTTCTCAGTAAAACACAGAGTAAATACATACTCAACCCAAGAATTGGGGTACCCAAGTGTGAATAAATATAATTCCTTACCTACTTCCTTGTTAGGGGTTAAGCCATACTTAAATGATTCAGAGAATTAAAAAATTATCATTTCTTGCAGTCAAATGTCAAGGAGAAATTTTGTCATTGTCATATTACTTTACATCATATCTTAAGTCGATGTAGTGTGTGATGTTAGGGAAAGGCAGATGTCCAAAGTCAAGAGACTGTCCTGTCTTGCCTTCATTATCAAATACTTATGAGATAATAGTTAAATAACTGCACACTACTTTTATTTTTTCTTAAAGAGAGAGAGTAGGCATGCCAGGGCCTCTTGCCACTGGAAACAATCTCCAGATGCATGTGCCACTTTGTGCATTTGGCTTTACATGGCTACTTGGGATTGAATCTGGGCCAGCAGGCTTCGCAAGCACCTTTAACCACTGAGCCATTTCTCCAGCCTCATAACTGCACATTTCTATGTATCAGTTTTCTTCACTGAAAAGTTCATAAGCTATAACCCATTTTTCTCAGGATATTTTATTACTTTTGAATTTTTATTTATTTATTTCAGAGAGACAGAGAAAGAGGGAGGGAGGGAGGGAGGGAGGGAGAGAGAGAGAGAGAGAAAGAGAGAGGGGGAGAGAGAGAGAGAGAGAGAGAGAGAGAGAGAGAGAGAGAGAGAGAGAATGGATACACCAGGGCCTCCAGCCTCTGCAAATGAACTTCAGATGTATGTGCCACCTTATGCATCTGGCTTATTGGGTTCTAGGGAATCGAGCCTTGAACTGGGGTCCTTAGGCTTCATGGGCAAGTGCTTAACCACTAAGCCATCTATCCAGCTCCATATTATTATTATTATTTTTAATTAGCATATAAAGATTTAGGTTCCATTATGGCACTTTCAAACAACATTTATTTTTGTTTCTCTCACCCCTCTTATTGCCAACCCACCTTGCCCCCGTTTGCTTCCCCTGCCAAGTGCTTAATAATGCAAAAAGTCATTTTACCCATAATGGTGGTAAGTCTTCAATCAATTCCTATCAGTTTGGCTTAGGAATCAGGGCTGGCATAAATCTTTCAGCATGAAGAATGTAATGGCATGAAAAGTCTATAAATTCCTAATAAATCTGAGAGTATAAAAATACTTCACTATGACTTCATTATTTTTATGAAGAAAGATGGGATGGGACCCCTTGTGCTTGTTGCTTTTTTAAAAGGAACTTTTTATGACAACTGTATAATAGAAGTACTTTCAGGGGTAAGGCATATGTTTAGTATTCTACTTTCTGTGCAAGCAATTGTATTTTTAGAAATAGGAAAAAGTGGCTGGAGAGATAGCTTAGTGGTTAAGGCACTTCCCTGCAAAGCCACAGGACCTAAGTTTGATTCTCTCGGACCCACATAAGTCAGATGCACACAGTGGTGCATACATCTGGAGTTTGTTTGCAGTAGCTGGAGGCCCTAACATACCCATTTTTCCCTCTCTCTCTGTCTCTTTCCCCTTCTCTCTCAAATAAATAATTAAAAATAAAATATTTTTAAAAATAGGAAAAAGTACTTTAATTCTCAGTATTTATGTCAGAGCATAGCATATGGAAACCAGAAATGTTAACATAATATGAATTGCAGTTGTAACTAACACTTGGTTAGGTCTGACCACAGCAAGATTATGGTAATAATACTTCATAATGTTTTAAAACAGGCACAGATAATGGAGCCTATGGTTTGGTCACAGATTCATCAAAATTTGATATTAAATAGATGTGATAGCACTTTTCATATTTTTGCCCCTAATTAGGAGGAATTCCTCTCAATTCCTTCCCATTTCTTACTCAACAGAACAGGAGTGTGGAGTTGATTAGACTCTAGTGTGCTGGTTAGGCTCATGCTTTGGTAGGTTTGTACCTCAGAGTAGAGGTCAGATGGTCATGGGAGAAATCATTCTTTCATTTATTCAAACAATTGTATTGTTTAAGATAATTTATTTATATTATCATAGGAAATTAAAATATCACTTGGATATTCTAATTAAATCCAGTTGTTTAGCTTTTAGAAGAAATCATGCTATTTGTGGTGTAGGATATCTATGATGGTTAATATTGCATGTCAACTTGATTTGGCCACAAGATGCCAGACATTTGGGAAAACTGGTCTATAATTGCTGGAGGAGAGTACCATTTTCATCAGCAGACTGAAGGAAGCCAATTGTCCTACCCAATGTGAGTGAGCCTTATTTAATCATTTGAAGACTCATACAGAACAGAATAAGAGTGGATTTTTCCTACTTTATTGCTTAAGGTGAATACCAGCGTTTTCCTGAAAATGACGGCCTGGGCTCTCTCTTGGCTCTCTGACCTTTGAACTAATGCTGGATCTATACCTTGGAACTACAGTGTATACTCTCCTTTGCCTCCAGTTGGCTGGCAGAGGATTTTGGGACTTCTTAGCTTTTATAAGTACATGAATCAAGTCCTTACAATCTCTCTCTCTCCATCTTTGTCTCCTCTATCTCCACATCTCTCTCTATATTTTATAGGTTCTGTTTTTATTTCCTTAGTTAACTCTGACTAATACATTATTCCTTAGGGCATCTGCCTAGTTTATAGTCACTACCTTTTTAAAACTTGGTAATTGTCTTACAACCCACACTGGTACATCCTATGGCCATTCTGTCCTTTGTCCCCACTTTCCAGTAATAGTTCAATAGTCCAGAGGTGAACACCTGACTGAAATGCACAGACTATTTCTCAGAGGCTGTTTTTATTTTGGCACATCCTACCATTTAGGTTTTAGGAGCTTGTTGGCTATTTTCTGTACTGTGGTTAAGAAGCAGAGAAAACTAGTCTGTAAAATGAGTACAAAATGTCATAAGTGGTAAAAGAGGTTGCTGACCCACCGCCTGTTCATGTTCCCACCCCTTACTGAAGACTGGATACTTCCCTGCCTTTGGTTCCTTATGGAGCCCTGCCCCATATCTCTTACCCATCACCACGATTTCATTGGTTACTTCTGCTGGCTGAAGTTGACTTCTTGTCAATTCACTTATCCAAATAAATATACTGACCTGGGTTGGTCTAAACTTCTTTTAGTTGTGTGCTAACTAGAACCAAAGAGAAAGCCAAAAACAACCCAGCAAAGTAGGGTGAGAACACAGTCAGATGTGTTATATTGAGAAAGAGCAACAATTTTATTATTATTAATTATTATTAACATATTTTGTATGGATACATCATGTGTTGGTACCCTCTTTTCCTTCATCCTTGCCCTCATTCTACTGGGGTTCCTCCTCAATAGGGTTGCAAGTATTACTATTGGGGTTTGGGTTATGCACTGTGGGTGCAGTAGCCAGTTATTTTTTTTAGGGGGGGGGAATACCTCTGGGCATGATGTCCCAACCTGTGGCTTTTAGTCTTTCTGCCCCCTCTTCTGAAAAATTCTCCTAGTTGTGTTGGTTGTGTTTTAAGTCTGCCTCAGTGATGAGCTCTTAGGAGCCTTTGTATCTCTGCTTTGTAGGTGTTGAGCATCCTCAGTGTCTGGCTCCTTCACCCTGATGCTGATTGTCAGGCTCACCATAGAAGCAGCACTTTTGCTCATCTCTCTAATTCCTCTGTGGTTTGGCTAAAGGGTGAGGGGTATTTTTATCTCCTTGGGTCTTTCTACTTCCTGAAAAAGGACAAATTCTCCAACAGAGAGTAAATTCCACATAGTTTAAAATGGGTAAGCTTTATTACTTTAGGGAGAATTTGATGTATGTAACTCCTCTTTTAGCCAAAGACTAGTGAGAGTTTGACATTGGACAGCATAATCTTTGTCTTCATAGGATTCTGATCTGGTCCCCAATTTCAGATATGGGTTCCTTTACACTGAGTGGATCTCTTAGCCAATCAGAAAGCTATTGATTGCCCACCAAGGCTGTGAGCCACTATTGCACTGGTCTGTACATCCTGTCAGGGTGTTTGCTTCTGAGTAGTTTAGACATCTGGTTGCTCAGAACGTTGTTGGCAGCTTCTTCCCTGTAGCTCATATGATGCTTTCCGGCACTAGACAGGCTGTCTGGGGACGGTCTCTTTTCTGGATTCCAGCCAGCTCTCTCCATGTTCTGTGTCAGCAGAATATGGTGTTTTTAGCAATAGGGTCTTACCTTTTGCCTCAGGTGGGTAATCAAGTGCTTCAACAGAAACCTATCTTGTTTTGGGGACCTTGTAGGTCTCTCTGATCAACAGCTCAGCAATATTTGTTTTAAATTTCTTGAGTTAGTTCTAGTTTGAAGGTAATAACTGTAGGTAAATATCTGAAAAGATGTAGCATCTCCCACATTGAAAATGATGCCCAAATCAGTATGCATGAAGTACTTCAGTTTTGAAATGTTGATCAGCTGGCTAGAAGAAATCACAGTTTTACTTCAAAAGTTAGTTTCTCCTTGTAACATATTTGTCATTGTCAATCCATGCTTAAGGCTTTGCTTCTTCTGAATTAGAGTATTGCTAATGAATTGTGTACATCTGTCTAACTTCTTCTAAAGTATGAAAAATAAGCAATTCAGTAACTGAGAATAACTTTAGTCATCACCTTGGGACTACATCAGGTATATATTTTATACTAGACACATAGCAAGGTCTTCACAAATACTAGCTATCATTTTCAGATTTTGAAAAGAATAGCTGAAGACTTAATTTTTTCAGTCCCATGTGATTCTCCCCAAACACTAAGAACTGTAATGCTCCTCACTTATCTCCATGGAAAAGTACTATAATGGATATGGAGAAATAAAGCACTGTGGTCTCCTGTCAGCATCTAAACAAAGGCATTCCTGTTGAGTCATCTCTTAGCAAGGCAATTGAGGATTTGGACATAAAGTGATTGTCTTTCATGGCCAAATGAGAATAGGATTTTGGTGACATAACTCCAACAATAACCTTAAACAGTGGGGTCCTTTACCAGCTTTCTGTGGACCTGTTTACTACTGATGGGCTATAAATGATGGCACTGAAGAGATGAGGGAAGAGAAAGGCAGGCAGAATTCTTATAAAGCTAGTTCTACTTCTGGCAAATCACTACTTGGTTATGTAGAGCAACACATTTGTCTGGAGGGCTTTTTTAAAAAAAGTGAAAGTTGCCTTATAAATGAATACTAAATAAAACTGATAGGATCCTGATTAATTTTTAATAAGCAGCAGTTGTGTACTGCATGTAATAATATTGAAATTAATACATAATTAAAGTAGATTTGTACAGAATAGTTCACTTGGGAGTTGACTAGCACAGGATGAATTGGAACATACCCAAATGCAACACTTAACTCTGTTTCCAGAGCCTTGAGACACAGGTGAAAGTTTCCTTGAGGCAAAGTCATACACACAGGCGACATAAAGAAATTATCAGGAACTGTGACCAGGGCTGAAGTATTAATAGTTAGTTCATAGAGGTGGTTCTGGACACTAATTAGGACAATTAGCACATGCCACCATTTTCATAATGATGTTTCTCTATTTGTATTTTAGGATCTAATGGTTTTTATCTTCCTTTAAGTAAAGGTGTAGGGCCAAGCTGAAAGAGACTCAGGAGAAAGGTAGCTTCTTTTAGGTAGTTTCATTTAGGGACAGAAGCCCAAAGAGGAAACCAGAAGATGTCATTCCACCTTGGCAGGAACGGAATTCTTGGCAAGAATGGAATTCATGTCTAATTCAGTTTCATCCACAATGGTTGCAGCCCCCTTGCTGGCTCCACAGTCTAGCACACTACGCAGGTTGGCTGGCCTTTGGGGTCAGTCCCCTTGAATCTGCAGACCAATCATGTCATCCCCATACATACCTGAACCTGAAAAAAGAATGCATTTTCAATCAACTATAAAAGCTTGGACCTACTGTTTCCATCTCTCTGTTCTGTGTTCTCTGTCTGGACACATGTAAGTCTGCCTTTCCCCTGCCCAGCCAGGCTGCCTGGGTAGAGCAGTACTGTGTCTCGGCCTAGGTAGTTTTCTGTGTCTCTGCTTTATGGTTTGGGGTAACTTCTCACTTTACTTACATGTGTGACTGTTCTCTGATCTCTGAGTCTACCACATGTGTATTTTCTTTACACTCTAGATCTACCACGTGGGTATTTCCTTTAAATGCTGGGCCTGCTGCCTGTGTAATTTCTCTAAACTCATGGTAACCATGGGTGTCACTCTCTTTACTACCCATTTCTCATCTGAATTTCCTGGTATCTGCTTTGGTACTTTCCCCTACTATTCTTCCTTAACATCACCAGTTACTCTCAACTTTCTTCCATGGGGAGGCTCGGGCGGATGCTGTGTCTTTCATGTGAGTGTGTGTTTCTTCTAAATATCCCTACAAAGCTCCTAGATCTGTCTTCCAGGTGCTTGTGGCTCTGCTCTAACCTTTTCCCCTAGGCCTCCATTTCTCTTAAATGAATCTCATGAACTATGCTTTGTCTTACACATGAGTGTGTGTTTCCTGTCTTCCCTGTGCTTGTGACTCTGCTCCAGCCTTTGCCTAGACCCCAATTTCCCTTAAATAAACCCCACAGTTTATGATTCTTCCCTAAATAAACACAATGATTCATAATTTATTCTTCTTGAGTTTATTTTTTATCATTTTTTTGTTAAAATAGGATAAGGACCGAAAATTGGGGTTTGTAAGTTTGGGAGAGTCCTCCTGAACCCCATAATCCTACATTGAAGCTTTGTCACTTTGAACAACTAAGAGAGCATGTTTCTGATACCATCAAGCAGTGTTGGGTTTGTTTTTTTCTGCCAATTAAAGAATTAAAAGGCAGGAATGTGTTAAAGATAATAAAGTTTATTTCAAAGTAAGAGGGAAAAAAGCAGAGAGAGCAGACTTTCCTGGGAGGAGGAAATCCCAGAGCTGGAAAATCTACCAGCCTCAGTGGGAACTGGACTTTTATGAAATGAGGGAAGCCCACTTTTCCAGGGTTTATGATTGTTCATCTTAAATGAAGGTGAAGGTGCTGGTTGGTCCATGATTCATCTAGTACTGCACAGGTCCCCAGAAGCCTGGCAAGCCCACTGGTAGGGAAATTCACCTAAACCAAGAAGAGGAAGGAAGTGGGGTCACACTCTTCACCATCTTGGGTTAGGATATAGTCACTCACCCAGGGCCCTTTTTTCTCTCTCTCTCTGCCTACTCAAGGAAACTGCCCATCTGTTATAGTGTTTTATTTAAACATAATTCAAATTCATTGCAATATGGCCAGTAAAATGGAACAATGGAGTCCCCCAGTGACAACAAATGCTCCATGCATCACTACAGAGACATTTGCTCAACCATGTCTATAGCTGCTCAATTCATAATAACTAAGAACTGGAATCAACCCAGACGCACATCATTGGATGAGTGGATAACAAAGCTGTGGTACATTTATGCAATGGAATTCTACTCAGCAGTAAGAAAACATGATACAATGAAATATGTAGAAAAATGGACAGATTTGGAACAGATCATACTCAGTGAACTCACACAATCACAGAAAGACAAATGCTGCATGGTGTCACTTATCTGAGATTCCTAACCTGGACCAGCTCAAGTAGTTGACATACCTGATAAGAACTCAAGGCCCAGACAATAGGGATGGAAGGGTTTGGGGGGAGGGGGAGGGGAGAGTGCAGAAAATCAAACACAAAATTAAATCCAAAATGAACTGGTACCATAGAAACCTTTATCCTTGGAGATAGACTAAAAAATAAAAACCTCAACAGGAGTAAGGGGGAGCACCTGAAAAGAAGGACCTTGTAGAGGGTGGGATGAAGCCTAAACTTAAAAACAATTTTTTTTTTTGGTCACTGGCCTGTAATTCCCAGTACCAGAAATTGGTTGCTACCCACAATGAGCTGTTGATTGGAGAGAACTACGAGGTCCCCCAAACAAAACAGGTTTCGTCAAACACTTGCTGACCTGAGGCAAAAGTAAGACCCTATTGCTGAAGACACCATATGTTGCCAACACAGAGCATGGAGAGACCTGGCTGAAATCCAGAAGAGAGCCAGTCCCCAGTTAGCCTGTCTAGTGCTGGAAAGCGCTAGTGGCTAAGAGATCTGCTCAGTGTAAAGGAACCCATATCTGGAATTGGGAACCAGATTAGAATCCTATGGAGACAAAGATTATCCTCTCCAGTGTCCAAGCTCTCATTAGTCTTTAGCTAAAAGAGGGGTTACATACATCAAATTCTCTCTAAATTAATAATGTTTACTCACTTTAAACTGTGCTGATTCACTCTCTGTTGGAGAATTTGTTCTTCTTTTTTAGAAGATAGTGAGATCCAAGGTGATAAACTTCCCCTTGCCCTTCAACCAGGCCACAGCTGAAACCACAGAGGAATTGGGGAGATAAGAAAGAGTGCTGCTTCCATGCTGAACCTGATAATCAGCACCAGGTTGAAGGTGACAGGCATTGAGGATACTTAACGCATTCTAAAGCAGAGATCCAGAGGATCCTAAGAGCTCATCACAGAAATGGACTTAAAACTCACCTGCCACAGCTCAGGGAATTTTGTGGAAGAGGGGGAGGAAAGATTGTAAGAGCCACAGGTTGCAACATCATGCCAGAGGCATTCCAGCTCTGCCTGAAAAAACTGACTGCTGCTCCCACAATGCATAATCCAGCCCCATGGAGAATACCTGCAATCCCACTGACGAGGGTCCCCAGGGGGATGGGGGTGGGGTCACGGGACAAGAGGGTACCAACACAGGTGTATCTATATAAAATATGTCGTTATTAAAAATAAAAATAAAAAATTCCTTTTCCTTCCTTTCTGCTTCAATCTAGTGTCTAGGCTGAGACCTCAAACCCTCCAAGGACTCATCCAGTAATTCTAAATGAGTGGTTATCCTTTAATTTTACCTCTTGTCTAAGCTCTTGAGTTGATAGGGGTTTCTTAGGGTTTATAGTGATGGGTAAAATATCTCCAGTTTCTTAATAACATTGCATTTTTCTTAAAATAAGAAACAACTTAGGTCACTCAGGGATTTTAGAAACTCAAATGGAAATTAGTATTTACATTTTTATCTTTAATTTTAAAGTTTACCCAGAAGACAGAACACTTATAACAGATGACCAAAAGCCAGTTTTGCCCTAACCAAACTGAGGTATAAAGGGTCTTTCTTTTCCTCCAGGCAACTGAAGAGCATCAATACAGATTTTTTTTTTCAGACCAACCACTAAGTGGTTCTGAAGGAATTCAAAACCTATATTATAGTTTAGAGAAATGGACCCAAGGTCAGTCCTTTATTTAATAAAATCTTATCAATTATGAACCCACAAGTTTTTTAACCTTCCTGAAGCAACAGCATAGCAATAAGAATTTCATGTCAGCACAGAAAGAGAAAAGAGAGGACTTTAATAACTTCTGAGACATAGGTGGCAGACAGGAGAGGTCTGAAGAAAAGCAGAGCACAGATGAAGATCCTTCACTACTGCACCAATTAGGAGTACTCATTACTTAACTTGTGAACAAATACCTGACAAGAAGCCAAATAAATGGGGGAAGGCGTTGTTTCAGCTTGAAATTGAAGGAATATAGTCCATCATGCTCAGGAAGTCATGGAGTAGAGGTTGAGACAGCTGGGTCACACTGCATCCAGTCAGGAAACAGACAGATAAGCAATAGTTTACAGCTCATTTTTATTTACTCTGGGACCTCAGCCCATGGAATGGTGCCATCCAAAGTGAAGATGGGTCTTCTGGAAAGTCCCAAGACATGCTTACAGACTTGTCGCCTAGGTGATTGTAAATCTCATCAAGTTGACAATATTAACCATCACAGAATCTCTTTAGATGTCTCAGGCTCAGTGGGAGTTGGGATAGTTCCTTGTTTTTAAGAATATTTTAAATGTTTTTTATTACTTTATTATTATTATTGTTTTTGTTTTTCGAGGTAGGGTCTCACTCTAGCCCAGGCTGACCTGGAATTCACTATGTAGTTTCAGGGTGGCCTCGAACTCACAACAATCCTCCTACCTCTGCCTCCCAAATGCTGGGATTAAAGGTGTGTGTCACCAAGCCCCACTAAAAAAATTTACTTAGAGAGAGAGAGAGAGAGAGAGAGAGAGAGAGAGAGACTCAGAAAGATAGAGAGAATGGGCATGCCAGAGCCTCTAGCTACTGCAAATGAACTCCAGATGCATGTGCTACTTTGTGCATCTACGTGGGTACTGGGGAATTGAACCTGGGTCCTTAGGCTTCACAGGCAAGTGCCTTAAGTGCTAAGCCATCCCTCCAGACCCTAGTTCTTTTTTTTTTTTTTTGTGAATCTGGTTGGCTGACAACAGTTGTAGGATTGGCTCTGTAAAGGAAAGTTAGCAATTGTCATGGGGCAAAGAGTTGAGGAACTTTGGTACATGGCTTATTCTGGGCACCCGAATACAAAGTAGATGTTTTACTAGAAAATTAGTACCAGGTACTCTTAAGATAGAATCCCAGCACAAGTAAGGGTATTAAGAAGTATAGAGATGCTTGTGTGCATGTTAATGTAGCTGGATTATGGAAAGAGCCTGAAGAACCATGGAGATAAAGGCAGTAGCAGTGAGGTAAGCAATGAAAGAAGTGCCCATTGTACATGTGCATGAGAGTGTGTGCATGTGTGTGTGTGTGTGTGTGTGCACGTGTGCATGTGTGTGTGTATACACATGGACATATACATGCAGGAACAAGCACATTTAAAATTAGTGAGAATAATTTCTCAGAAGGAAGGTTAAAAAGAAACAATGCTATAATATTTAGACTTCAGGAATCTGCCTCTTAGAATTATTAGAATGAGATACAAGCTTGATTAGTATTCCTACTGGGACTTTTGTTTAAGTTTCAGCAGAGGGTTTTATTTCCCTGAGATATGATTCCAATATGATGATCACAAGCCTTGGTTAATTTTAAGACATTTCCCTTCACTTATGAAAAAGGGCTCATCAGCAGTCCCTGCCGAAAACTCATTAAAATACCTTTTAAGCTGTACTTTAAGGCCATTTTTCGTATTCGTTGCACTGTTAATTAGAAAACTGCAGTTTCCTTTACCAGAGTCCCTCTCCACTAGCATCTTTGACTCCATTTGGCCATTTTGCTGACTGCCCTGTTTTTCTGAGTATAACTTTTCACAGAATAAATGACACTATTTTTGCTTTGCTGTGTTTTCTTTAGCTATTAGTTTTGTGGCCTCAGTTGCTGATTAACCTAAACCTATCATTTATTAATTTATTTGAGCTGCTCTTCACATTCTCAACAGTGAGAGAATATGTCAATTAAAGTCATTACTACAACAGCGAAAGCACAGAAAAAATTCTGTGTGCTCACAGTATGACATGTCCTATTGCATTCCACTTTCCAAAGTGTTCAAAGGTCTATGCACATTCAATATACTCTTCTTGCTATATCTTGGCAGACTTTCAGAAAAAGAATGCAGCTATTGTCTTCAAGAAACTGCATAAAGGAAAATGTAAACTTTGTTTTGCATGTGTAAGATCCACTGAAGAAGGCACAGGGAATTTCATTTCTGCTTCTCATTAGGGATCTTATTTTCCTTAGCACGTCAGGGGCCAACACAAAGCCAGAGTCTACAAAATGTAGTCTTGCCTCAAAATTAAATGGGAGCTCTTAACACAGCTTCCTGAATCCCACCCAGCCTCACTGACATAGCTTCGGTAGTGCTGAGGCCCAGAAATCTGTGTCTGGACAACAAGCTTCTCAGAAATTGTGAGAGCTATTCTTGTAAACACTGATAATCAGTACCTTATGGTGGGGATAAATGGAAATTCTGAAGCAGACACATTTAGCTGGACAAATTAACCCATGTAGAAAAGTGACAGTCTATCCGTACTCATCTCTTAAATGTGAGAGCGCTGATCACTGGAGATTGAGCGCTTCCTGTCCACTGCTGAGGGGTGCGAAGTTCCCAGAGACTAGGATCCTACAGGGAATGTGATGAACGCTGCTCAGGAGGACAAAAGCTCCTGAAGAGTCTCTGGAGCACAGGAACAGTTCTGTTGAGTTTTCCTTTCTTCTTTTTCTTTGAGATAAGATCTTCCTATGTAGTTAAAGCTAGCCCAGGATGGTCTTGAACTCATGGCAATCCTCTTGCCTCTGCCTCTTGAGGAGAAACAGTTGTACAATTGGAGCCACAGTAACAGGGCAGTGATGGGGGCCAGGGCTGCACTGTTGCATAACTCCAGATACCACTCACTATTGTATTAGTCATCAGTATTGCATAGAAAATCACCCCAAGTTAGCAGCTTGAAACGCCAGGTATTCATTACTTCACAGTTTCCATGAATCCTCTAGGTCTCCTATGTACTTGCATTCAAGCTGTCGGTGGGTGCTGAGCTGAAGCAGGCAAACATAGGTATAGCTAAGCAACCAAGACGCCGCTTGGCTTGAGCTATACGCACATCCCTTTTCTAGCAATGTTCCTAGCAACCTGGTCCCCACCTGTGTGGAGTACATGCTACACATACACATACTTCAAACAATGGACTGGCTCTTTCTTGACAACTCTGTGATAACTTCTTGTTTCCACTCAACCTGATCCAGTTTTGGGCACATGATCAGTAAGGCAAACTGTGTTTTCTGAGTGAACTTTCAGGAAAAATCCCTTACTTACCATTTCATGACTGGGTATGATTTGCTATGTATATAACTAACATCAGATGCATTATTGAAAAGGATGTGCTCAGTTAATAGGGCTTATACAACACAAGCTTGGCAATCAAAACAGAGAACTAGCTGTATTACTTCCCTTAGCAATCAACTCTTCCTCCTTTTGGACTCCATAAAAAGAGGCTCAACCTGTAAGCAGGGCACTTGAGTTCTCTGACTCAAGGAGCCCCTCCCTTGCAGCATATCCAGCTTGTATGTTCACTTTGCTTTCTAGTAAAATGTATCGTTGCTTGTTGTTCGTGTGTGCTTCTTCACTTCTTCGAATAAGATGCCATGAACCTGAAAACACTGAGACACAGAGCACTGGCAACAGAGTCATCTTAAAGTCCACTGATCTGCTTCCAAGCTTCTACTGACAGGTTTCAGAAGACCTGCTTTCACATTTACTCATACAGTTACTGGAAGATTTTGGTTCAATGCCATGTGGCTCTGGACACTGATGGTTTGAAGGTCCTCATGACATAGCAGCTTGTTTCCAAGAAAGAGAGAGAGAGAGAGAGAAAGTGAGTAAAGGTACACCAGGGCCAGTTGTCACTGCAAATCGACTCCAGATGCACGAGCCACTTTGTGTATCTGGCTTTATGTAGGTGCTGGGGAATTGAACCTGGGCTGTTAGGCTTTGCAAACAAGTACTTTTCCATATCTCCAGCTTCTGAATCATCTTTAAAAAGTACAGATTAAATTGTACCATATTGCTGCTGCAAACATTTATTGCATCCACATGGTTTTACAACAGAATTAGAATTCCTCACCATGATCCATAGGACCATGCATCATCTGACTCTCATCTACTTTTCAAGATTATCTATGCATCACCCTACCTCTGATGTCCTTTCTTCTTGTCCAGAAAGCCATGCTATTTACTCTTCCTCAGGCCTTGGCAGTTATTCCCCCCTTCTGGCATCTCTGCTCCATGACTTTGAATGGATGTCTTCCTCGTGTTCTTCAGGCCTCAGCCTGAACATCACCTCCCCACTGAAACTTCCCTGCTTACCAGATATTTTTATTGTTTACTTTGCTTCTTTTCATTCCCAGCATTAAATTATGTGCAATTGCTAAATTATTTATTTTTCTAGTTATTATTATTTCTACTCATCTGAAGAGCAAACCCCATGATGTCCCTGCCATATCTACTTAGTTTGTTTGATCTTATATCGTTAATGGTTAACCCAACTTTGGCCATCATAGTACATGTTCGAAAATTAGTCATTGAGGGCTGGAGATATTGCCCAGTGGTTAAAGACATTCACATACAAAGTCTGTTGGCATGGATTTGATATCCCAGTACCCACATGAAGCCAGATGTACAAAGTGGTGCATGGATCTGGAGTTCATTTGCAGTGAAGGGAGGCCCTGGCATGTCCATACTCAAGTACTCTGTGACCACCTCTTTCTCTCTCAAATAAATAGATAAATACATAAAATATTGTTTTAAAAATGTTAGTTATTAAATGAATTAGTTAATGAAGAAAAATGTTAAATGTTTAACACAGTGCCTGACCCATGGTAGGTGAGAAATAGATGTTTGATAAATACAATTACTAATTAATAATAAGCTAACTAATTATACTGACATGTATCTTCTGGAGTTTATGAAGTGGTTGGGTTAGTATATGAAAGGCAACAACTGCAGCCTCAGGTATGTTACATTGTCAACTGCCAGTTATTGAGTGTCCAGCACTATCACTGTGTAATGGATGGAGAGGGGCTTCCATATAACTACTCCACATGTATTTGTGATCTAGAAGTGGAGCTGAATTTCTAGATTCCAAATCTGAAGCTATCAAATGTTGTACTCCATGTAGAGAAATGTGAGACAAGTGAACATATTATGACTTTGGATACAGTTTGTACCATAAAGCCAGCCACTAAATAGACCATAATGTTGGAAGCATCATTAACTCAAGCACTTGTTTGTGGTAGCATATTTATCCTCTTGAAATAGGGATATGAATGAAAAACTTGTATCCCCCCCCAAAAACATCAAAAGAAATAAAGTATTAAACATAAGGTTGAAACAGGCATGGATTTCATTCTGGATGCAGAATCCTCTCCTGGAACATCCCAATGCCACACCTGCCAGTGCCCCTCGCCCACTCCCTGCTCCCTGCTGCTATTGACACTGCCTAAGCAATTGATATCTACCCATCCACCTCTTTGCCAATCTGGATCTGTGGTCCATCTGTCTGTCCATTCAATTGGAATTGGTCCTGCTCTTCACTTGACCGGGCTTCTGTAGTTCAGCTCTGACCCAGCAGCAACCTGGTTCTACGCTGTAGCAGAAGCTCCTGCTCTCCTGACACAAGGGTTGTCTGTAAATACAGACTCTCATATGACCATCACTCTCCCAGCCCTGGCTCCTCAGGTCTCTTTGAAACTCTGCCTTTCTAACCATTTATGACATTCTGTAACCTAATTACACACACACCTGCATGTGCACATGCACATAGATTTAATATATGTGACGTTGATTTGAAAGTTAACATTAATAATTAAGGCTGGAATAAAAAAACCTGTGTTTGTCTGGTCCATAGCAGTCATGGAAAGTGAGAGTGTCTGGCAAATTGCTGCCATTGAATCCACCACACCTTGTGAATTTGTTGTCACTCAATGAATTTTGACATTGTGGAAAGACATAATCACATTCATCTACGATTATGACATATGTGATCATGACAGTATCCTAGGATTGGTGTGGTACAAAATGGGAGATAAAATAGCTAATTGAATGAAGTCAATTATTTTTAACACTTTTCTTCCTTTCCGTCAGCCTCAGAAAATTACTTACTTTCTCCTTTTTTTCTAACTTTAAAATCTTTCAATTCATAGATGTACTTGCTGACAGAAATCATTTTCTCATAGGCTGTTGGACTGAAGGCTTCCCTCAGTTTCCAGTTACAGGGGAACCTGCAGAGGGAGGGAGCGTAAGATATGAGGGCATCACAGGGAGCAAGCAGTAACAGGCAGGGATAGAATGAGTAAGACTGAAGCTATAGCCTCTTGTGACCAAATCTCCAAAGTGGTGTTCATTTTTGCTAGTCTATTCATTTTTGTAGCTGGGTTCAGCCTGCAGTTGAGGAGAGGGGATTCTATAAAGCCATGGACCAGGACGTGGTGATTATTCCCACTGCAGATGAGCAGGAGGCATGGATGCTGACTTGGGATGAGGAAATAGGGGAGGCTTATCCAAGGAAGAAGGAGCCACGTGAGCTAAGCTATGACAATATTGGTAAGGCTTGCTTAAATATTTGACTAGAATGTAGTGTGTAGAGGTGAGACAGGGAGGAGTAATGGTGGTGGGGGTGATGGTAGGAAATAAACTAGAAGGTGTTGTGCCAAGACCCCTGACCAGGAGCCAAGACACCAGGTCACCCAGAGAACCGCCACAGAAGCCGAGACACTCGAATGTAAAAGCAACAGGTTTCTTTATTGCAAGCCTAGGCCTGGGCTCCGTCCACACAGTCCAGCACAGCGGTAGTGAGGGAGAGAGCCCCTTTCTTTTGGGGGAAGGGGTTCATATAGGAATTCGAACAAAGAAGTAGGGGATAGATACATGATTAGTTGATTTAAACAGTTCTGATTGGCTTGGGGGCAGGAGCTAGGGGCACTCAGGCAGATGAAGTAATCTCCATTGTCCTTGAAGTGATTTCTCAGAAACTTTAGGGGGAAAGGCAGCAATTGAGAAAGCAAGCAAAGTTTACAGAAGCAAAGTTCAGCACATTAGCCGGCTAGTTCTCTATCTAAGTCAGGCCTGGGCCTTTTTACTTAAAATGGTTATATTTGGTCTCTCAAAGGGAAGGTTAGATACAGGCCCAATGGCCATCAGGCTGTCATGTTGTTTTCTTTTGTTGAAACAGGTCACATGTAGCCCAGGCTGTCTTTGAACTAACTATTTAGCCAAGGATGACCTTGAACTCGTGATCCTTCAGCCTCTGCATCTCAAGTGGTGGGATTACAGGAATGTACAACCATGCCTTCCAAGGGCTACAGTTATATAATAATAGGTTCTAGAGGTCAGCTGTACAATTTGGTATTGTATACTGAAATTTTTTTAGTAAATCTTATGTTCAATATTCTTTTTTAAAAAAGAATTTAAATAAATTAATTACTTTGAGCGATAGAGGGGGGAGAAGAGGGAGAGAGAGAAACAGGGCCTCTAGCCACTACAAACAAACAGCAGATGCATGTACCACTTTGTGCATCTGGCTTATGTGGGTACTGGGGAATCAAACCTGGGTCATTAGGTTTTGTGAGCAAGGGCCTTAACTGCTGAGCCATCTCCCTAGCCCTTAGATATTCTTGTTTCCTTGAAGTTTTGGAGCTTGAATAAAGTTCCTCGCTCATACCTTTCATGCAGTCTACCACTTACTAAATCCTAGGGCCTTTGTGTAAAGTGTTTTTACAACACAACACCAATAAAACAAAAGAAATGAAACCATAAAAACCTTACAGGGGGGCTGGAGAGGTGGTTTAGCAATTAAAGCTCTTGCCTTTGAAGCTTAAGAACCCATGTTGGACTCTCCAGATCCCACGTAAGCCATATGCACAAATGTATGGTAAACACAAGGCCACACATGCCCACTAGGTGGCACAAGTGTCTGGAGTTTGATTGTACTGGCTGAGGCCCTGGCAACGAATTTTCTCTCTCTCTCTCTCACTTTCTCTAAAAATGAAAGCCATACAGGGACACAGGAAGCTTTGGAGAGATGGGTATGTTTACTTTGATGATTATCGTGATGGTGTTAGGGGTATAGTTATAACATTTATAATGTATATGTCCAAATTTATCAGATTATATAGATGACTTTGTACTATCTTTTATATAGTAGTTATACCTCAATAAAACAGCCTTTATAAAGGAGATAGGTCACGAGCGGCTTTGTATAGGGAAAAAGAGAAAATTCACCTCTATCCCTAGGTACTGAGGAATGAATGAAGAATTTTAAGAAGAGACATGATCACACATTCACTCTGTGGAGATTTCTTTTGTGGCAGTAATGACAAAGGGGTCATCCATCTCTCTTACAGTGGATCCCATTAGGCCCTCATAACCAACATGCATGTCAGCTTTTCAGATCTGTGAGGAGTTTAAAGGCTTTATACAGTGAGCTATCAATAGCCTGTCACTTGATTATGGGGCCATGTGTGCTGTACAAGTTTTGAAATGGGAGAAGAGTGGGCAATTGGTCTCTTTCTTGCATTAACTTTGGGAAATGAGGAAAACTTAAAAGAGAGACAGTTGTTGGTTTGTCCCAGGGCAGGATAAAATTTAATTAGCTTTACACCATGTTCATTTTAGCACTACTGATTAGCACATCCCACTGTCTCTATCCCAGAGCTTTATTGTTTTACAGTTGGAAAGTTTTGAAACACCATTAACACAGCACTAAGAGCCACAATCAACATGGACTCTGGTGACCATTTACAGCTTTAGAATGCTCTTGTACTAAAAAGGAATGGAGCAGTCTTGCCTCAGTTCCTTATTTGTTAAGAGCAACTCTTGGAGTCACTGGTTTCTGAAACCCGGGCACATTCTACATGTACGCTACATCTATATGCTTTCTGTAAGAAGCATAGTTTCCTAGGAATCTGGTTGCTCATGTTACATCCAGAGATTAATCTTAGGGCTAGGTGCGTTCTTCCCATTTCAGCCTGGCATTAATTCTTCGATGGTTTTGGGTCATAGCATCGTGGGAAAAGGCCCCCTTTCTCATATTGCAGACATTTAGAAAAGCCGTTGCTATGATAACATAGCATTGGTACTTGTGCAGTGCATTTATTTCTCACTCCCTGCTCCCAGGCTGAACTTCATTTTTTTTCTCCCAGCAGAGTTATTGTCATTTCCAACAGAGAGTACATACAGCATAAAAAGAGGGACAGCCTATGGTGATAAAACAGGAATGGAGAGTCTGTCTCAGCCTTGTCAGTCAGCTAGGAAGTAAAAAGATGACAGGCTTGTACCCCTGTTTGCCCAGAGTCATCTCTGCCTACTGAGCGAGGCAGCCCCACGCTGCACTTGTACCGTGGGGAGGTGGTGCAAACATGTTGCTTTTGAGTCGAGAGGAGGCCTGTGTGGTTAGATAAGGGGGTTCTATTTACAGCTGTCTTCAAACGGTTCTTGAGCTTGGCATCCTAAAAACATAGCAGAAAAGCCTATGAGGAATGACTTGATCCTTACTCTGCTGTGAAAACTATGCATGGTTTGCCACACATCGACTCACCAAAGGGAGTGTGGGTTCGGGTACTCACAGGGCCTCCCCACTGCCGACTTTGTGAGATGCTCTAACCTGTACAAGAGCTGCATCCCAACAGCATCAAAATATTCTTTTTTTTTTTTTTTTTTTTTGAGGTATGGCCTCACTCTAGCCCAGGCTGACCTGGAATACACTATGTAGTCTCAGGGTGGCCTTGAACTCACAGTGATCCTCCTACCTCTGCCTCCCGAGTGCTGGGATTAAAGGCGTGCACCACCACACCTGGCTTCAAATATATTCTTGATAATTTATGCTTAAGCTGTGTAATTCATACATAGGTGTTAATCATATTTGCTTATATATTTTAAATGAGAAAACGTAGGTGGTGGTGGAATTTTTAAATTTTATTGTGGCATAAGCAACATATGATAAACTGTACATATTTATAGCATGCAGTTTTCCAACTTTGACTTATGGTAAATAACCATAATTAAAAAATAAACATTGGGCTGGAGAGATGGCTTAGGGGTCAAGGTGCTTACCTACAAAGCCAAAGGTCCCAGGTTTGATTCCCCAGGACCCACGTATGTCAGACTCAGAAGG
Source organism: Dipus sagitta (assembly GCA_036346955.1). NCBI lineage: Eukaryota > Metazoa > Chordata > Mammalia > Rodentia > Dipodidae > Dipus > Dipus sagitta. The sequence goes on along the minus strand of CM070770.1, from coordinate 101,336,098 downwards.
TGGTGCATGTGTCTAGAGTTTATTTGCAGGAGCTGGAGACCCTGGCATGCCCATTCGCTCTCTCTCTGCCTCCCATCTCTCCCTCTCTCCTTAATAAATAAGACATTACAAAATTGAACATAATAATTATCCCCCATATGTTTCCTTTTGGTCTTTTGTAGTCTGTCTCTTGTTCCTCCCTTCCCATCTCTGATTTCTGCCACTATATAGGTTACATTGCATGTCCTTGAACACTACATAGGGATCACATAACATGTACTTCATGTTGGCTGGCTTCTGTCGGCATATTTATTTTGAGATCTATCAATGTTGTGGAATGTAACTGTCTGTTTCTTTTATTGTTAAGTAGTATTGCAAGGATATACCACTATTTATTTGTTTCCTCATTGAAAGGCATTTTGGTGGGTTCAGGGTTTTGATTATCAGAAATAAAACTCATAAACATTCTTATACAAGTTTTTGTGTGGACATTATCCTTCTATTTCTTTTAAGAAATACCTAGGATGAGATGGATAGATCATGTGGTATTTGAATGTGTAGATTTTATTTTGAGGCTTGAGAACACTTTTATTAGAGTTTGAGAAAAAAAAATATCAGCATAGGCAAGCTATAAATCTCAGCAGCTGCTGGGAGAGAGCTATGGATAATGGAGAGAGAAAGTTAGGCCTTGTGAATTAGAGTCCAAGGAAGCTGGCTCAGCGAGGGAGGTCTGTATGCAGCTGCACGGCAGGGCTGGGGGTCTTCAGAGACAAACCCAGGGTCGGGGTAAGCATGCTTGGGATTTTGGCCAGGGTCTGAAGAAGAGATAGAAAGGGAGGAAAGGAAGAGTTCCACCTTTTGATTTAGAAAAGAGGGCAGGCTTGGCGCAGAAGATCTGTAAGCGACTTTCTGTGCAGACTTTAAAGTAACTACCAAGCTGTTTCCTAAAGCTGTGGCGCCATTCTACATTCTCACAAACAGGGCTGACAGCTTCAGCTCTTCACATGCTCTCCAGTGCTTTGTCCATTTAGTTCAAGCCATTCTAACAGCATCATAGTGGTATCCGATTTTGATTTAAAGTTGCATTTCTTTCATGAATAATAATGTCGATACCTTTTCATGTGCTTACTTGATATTTCTGTGTTGTCCTTGGTAAAGCATGCAGTCACATGATTTGCTCATTAAAAAAATGGGCTGTACTGGCACTCATCAACAAATGAGGCATCTTTATCACCCCCCCCAACTCTCAGGAAACATTGCAGGAGAGGGGGCAGAAATAATGCAAGAGCCAGACGATGGGGAGGAGTGCTTTGGAAGCCCGTCTTCTGGGCAGGAGGTGGCCATTACATTCACGACCTCACAGCAGCTGTCCTTACCTGCACAAGACCTGCATAATATTCGGCCCTTCATCATGTTGTCATGGATGATGCAGGACAGCAACAAAAATTACATCGAAATAGAAGAGGGACTATTGAAAAGAAGGGGATCAATGACAGGGGGACAGGGGAGGGGCACCGAGGAAAGTAATAGCAAGGGATTGTGATCAAAACATATTATATACAAGCATGAAAATTGCCAATAAAAGGTTAAAAATGGGCTGCTTTTTCCTGTTCATTTTATTTTGTTTTTGGTGCGTGTGGTATGTTTGGTCTGTGTGGTGGTGGTTGTGTGTGTGTGCAAGCATGTAGATGTGCATGCCCCATGTGTAAGCATGTGGAGGCCAGAGGACAATACCACGTATCTGTCCCTATCACTGCTCTGCCTTATTTTCTTGAGATAGAGTCTCTCACTAACCTAGAACTTACTGTTCTTCAGCAAGACTGGATGACCAGTGAGCCCCAGTAAGATTCCTGTCTCTACCTCCCTCAGTACTGGGGTTACAGGTATGCACGACGGTGCTTGGCTTTTTACAAGGGTGGTGGGGATCAAACTCAGGTCTTCAGGCTTGCACAGCACCACTCTTATCCTTGGATCCATCTTCTCAGCCCTCTGCTTTGATTCTGAGATCTCTATTATGGATATGTTTTAAACCTGATAAATACTTCACAGAATTTCTTACTAGTTAATAACTTGTATTTTCACCCATGAATAGTATCTTTTGATATGAGAAGTTTTAATTTTGAAGAACAGTTTACTAATTTGTCCTTTTATTATAGTTTGGGTACTATGTTAAGAAATCTGCCTAACGCAAGTTCTCAGAGATTCTTTTTCTATGATTTCTTTTGATAGTTTTAGAATTTTGGGACCTGTATATTTAGATTTATGGTTTACTTTAATTTTTTTATACAAGATCTAGTGCTAGGTTCAATTTTTTTTTTTTTGTGGGCTAGGGAGATGGCAATTAAAGGCATTTGCTTGTAGAGTCCTCTAGCCAGAATTCAATTTCCCAGAGCCCACATAAAGCTAGGTGCATAAAGTGGTGAATGCGTCTGGAATTTGTTTGCAATGGCAAGAAGCCCTGACATACCCATTCTCTTTCTCTCTCAAATAGATAAGTATTAAAAAATTTCTTTTTGTGTAGGAATATATAAGTGGTCATGTGTTTGTGGAGCAATCAATCCTTTGCCACAGCATTTCTTCTATCGGTGGCTCATCTTTTGTGGTACAGTAATTTTTAATTAGTTACATTTGTCAGGTTTTAAAAATAATTTTATTTATTAATTTGGAAGCAGAGAGAGACAAGCTGCCACAAACAGACTCCAGTGGCATGAGCCACTTTGTGCATCTGGCTTTACATGGGTACTGGGGAACTGAACCTGGATCAGTAGGCTTTGCAGGCAAGTGCCTTAACTGCTGAGCAATCTCTTCAGCTCTCAGTTTTGTTTTTCTATGATCTTAATTTTTGAGCTGTATTTAAGAAGTTCTTGCTTGGCTGATATTAAAGATCCAATTTTGGTGATCTGCCAACTATAATAAACAGATATGCGCATATGAGTAAAATCATCTTAGTGTATAGAATGTGCTAATATTGTGAGGATTTTTTTCATTAGCTTTGTACACAGTGTATACAGTCATGTTGGTACCATCATTAGCCTCCTCCCTGTCCTCCCCCCTCTGCAGGGACCCTCCTGAATGGGGAATATGGGTCGTGCATCATGGGTTAGCCATCAGATATGGGTTAGAGGCAATGTCTCTGTGCATAATGACCCAACATGTGGCTGTAACATTCTTTCTGTCCCATCTTCCACAAATTTCCCTGAGCCATAATGGGCTTATTTTAGGTCCACTTCAGTGATGAGGTCTTGGGAGCCTCTGTGTCTCTGGATATCTGATTTGGTGGGAGTTGATTGTTCTCTGTGTCTATGTCCTTCACCCTTGTGCTTGTACCAGGTTCACAAAGAAAGCAGCACTCTTGCTCATTTCCCCAATTGCTCTTAGTTTCAGCTGGGGCCTTTTTGAGGTTTTCTTCTTAGAATCTACATGTATCTGAAAAAGAGAAATTCTCCAACAGATAGTGAAGTTAGTGCTAGACAGATGGGATAACCCTTTTTTTTTCTCTTTCTTTCTTTCTTTCTTTCTTTCTTTCTTTTTTTTTTTTTTAGAGAAAATTTAATAGGTGTAGGCCCTCTTGTAGCCCATGATTGGTGGGAGCTTGCTAATGGAAAGCAGGCTCATTTTTGGATATGGTTCTGACTTGATTCCCAGCTCCAGCTATAGGTTCCATTCCAATGAGCAGATCAGTTAGCCAAATCGAGAGCAGTTGGTTTCCCACCCTGGCTGTGTACCAGTATTGCACTTGTGTGAGCATCACATCAGGTTGTTTGCTGCTGAGTAGCTTAGACCAGTTGCTTGGACAGATGTTGGTCATTTTCCCACAGTTGCTCATGTAGCACCTTTTGACACTAGACGATCTAACTGTCTGGGGACTGACTCTCTTCCAGATTCCAGCCAGGTCACTACATGTTATGTAACAACAGCATATGGTGTATTCAACAGTAGGGTCTTACCACTAACCTTTGGAGGGTCATCAAGTTCTCTGACAGAAATCTGTCTTCTTTTGGGAAACCTTGTATGTCTCTCTGATCAAAAGCTCATTGTGGATGTTAGCCACATGCTAGGTACTGGGAGTTACAGGTCAGTGCCCAATAAGAGAAGGAAGAAAAAGATAAGTAATATAAAAGAGATAGAGAGAAAAGGGAGAGAGAGAGAGAAAAACAGGAGAAGATTAAGGTCAGTCTTCATCATACTCTCTCCAGGGCTCTATGATTCAGGTGTTCCCTCTAAGGGCCTGATGAAGGTTCAACCATTTAGTCTGTCTTTTAGGATGTAGAATTTTATGGTACCATTGCCATTTGGGTCCAGTTTTGTGTCCCCCCACTCTCACCCTCGCCTCCTGCCTCATCTACCCTATTGTCCGGTCCTCAAGATGCTTATTAGGTATGTCAGCATCTCGGGTAGATTTAGGTTAGGAGCCGTAGATGAGTGAGACTATACAATGATTATCTTTCTGTTATTGGGTGAGTTCACTGAGAATGATCTGTTCTAGGTTCGACCAATTTTCTTCAAGTTTCTCTGTGTTGTTTTTCCTTATTGCTGTGTAAAATTCTATCATGTATATATACCACATCTTGGCTATCCATTCGTCTAATGATGGACATCCGGGTTGATTCCAGCTCTTAGCTATTATGAATTGAGGAGCTATAAACATGGCTGAGCAAATCTCTCTGAACTGAGGCATGGATCTTTTAGGATAAATGCCCATTAAGGGAATAACTGGATCTGTTGGTAACTCTATTGTCAACCTTTTCAGGATCTCCTAATGTTTGCTGCTGCATACACCTGTCTAGCTGTCCCATTAGCTTCCAAGGAGTCTCCTGTCCCGACCTCCCATCTTAACATGGGAGATCCATGCCTGGCTTTATATTGGCGCTGGGGGATCTGAACTCAGGTCCTCATGCTTGCACAGCAAACAGTTACCCACTGAGTCATCTCCTCAGTCCATGTGTCTAACTTTATTCGTTTAATTTTGACTAGCCTGGGAGAGAAAGGATCCTTTTGGATCTATTTATCTGCCCTTCTTGCACAAAGTTGGAGAGTTAGTCAATCTTTGTACTAAAGCCTCTGACTATAGAACATCCCACTCACAGGACAGAAATATACACTGCCGTGCTTGAGAAATTATGCAAACCTCAGAAATCTGTAAGAATTGAATTTGGATCTTAGAGGTAAAAATGTGATTAAAGAGAATATGAGAACTACTAAGATTTTTTTTTCTGGGCAGAAGTTAAAAAAAGAACTCTTATTTGTTTTTTCTTTACCAGTTAAAAAGGCTTAGATATACAATGGTGCTTTTGACATCTAAATAGATTTTGGCATATAAAGTAGTAACCCTTATTCAATTCAGCAATATAGTGTGGGAAGGCAGGGAGTTAAGGATAAATTCCTTATATATATAATTATACTCAACGTTTGACAGAACAAGAGAAAATGTTGAATGGGAATATATTTTTCCTTCTGTTAGTGCTAGTATCTTCTTACTAGATAGAAATAATATCGTTTAGGGCCAGTCTAATTTAAACCACTCTTGTTCATTTAAAAAACATCAGTGGTCATTTCATTTGTTCAAAAATTTCAAATATATGCATCCTTTTAAAAAAGAGCTGACTCTTTAAATGGCTCCAGAAAATGCCCCAAAAGGCTTATGCAGGGATGAGGCAATAGTGTGTGTATTTATTATTTACTTTATCACAAGAGATTTTGTTTTCTTTTGCTTGCTCACATGAAATATAGCTGGTTTTGCCCCATAAACAGCCCTGGCCTGCCGCAACTGAGATGAGAGTGGCAGCATGCCTGACTAATGGTGGTTTAAAGTCTCTGATGCACAGGGATCAAATTAAATAAGGCTCTGCGTTGTCAAGATTTAGAATCTACTGATGCACCAACATTTATTCATCTGCCTTTTATTTAGCTTTGAAGGTGCACAGGTCAGCTGTGGCTGATTGCTCTGGCTCCCTTCCAGGACCAGGAGGCAGGAGGAGTTGACTCGGTTACAACTCCACCAGGTGGCAGTCTTTGATAGAAAAATTCACTTATTTGCAAGTACTGGTCTCTCTCTTTTTCCCTCTTTCTCTTCCCTCCACTCCCTTCTCCCTCTCTTCCTCTCTGAACCTCTAGTTTGTATGCTGATTCCCAAGGTACATCATATTCATATCTTTATGAATATATGTATTATTTACTAACGTTCTTACCTCACAATCTTATTTCACAAGGGGCTATTTCACTGACAGTATGCACACAAAATACATGTAGCTAACAAAAATAAGTCATCAATCACCAAGACCCTATCAAAAAATAAAATGACATAAAATAACCTAAGACCCAATGTGTGTGTAATCCATTCCATACCCCCTAGACACACTATCCTGCCTTTACCTGGAAAAAAGTGATTGGTACTAGCTGTTGTTGCTTTTCTTGCTCACTGGTCACCAGGAGAGGGTCCCCTGGTGTCTGCAGCAGACAGCTCAGACTGAGATCTGAAAATCTCCACCTGCCCATTTTGCTTTTAATCTCTGAAGGAATCTGCTATTTCCAGCACCACTGTTGGTTTAACTGCGGGGCATGAAGAGGAACAGAGACCTGGTAGCACTTCAGGACTGGCCACCGCACAGCTGGAGGGACAGCTGCATGCATCAGTCAACTGTGAATCCAGTTCCAGGTGCGATAGAGTTGACTGAGCCAAATAATTGTTTACTCAATCCTAACAGTGGTACTTTATGTATCATATGGGAAGCAAACAAGAATCATGTAAGCCAGAAACTTGCCAGTGTATGTGACTCATCAGAGAAAAGACCTGGACCCAGGTCCATTTTTAAATCAAGACCCAAAATGCCTTCCGAGTAGCCTTGACCTTAATTATTCCTGACTGTCCTTATACTTTCCTCCACACTGATCCTATTCTCTGTGTTTTCCTTTCTTTATGCTTGAATCCATTTTCTCCCTCCCCACATTTTTACTAGACTAACATTTCACCATTGACACCCCCTGGACAATGCCAGTCATCTTCATTTCCTTGGCCAGCAAGGTGAGCACTTTAAAAATAATCATGTCACCTGCTTTGTGAGTACCTATCTCTGTCCTTTCCCTATCTGATGGGAGGTCTTTATTAAAGTCTACATGTCATTTTTGAATGCAGTAAGCCAATTACCTTTTGATAAATGATTCAGATATTTTTGAAAGTAAGTTTTAATTTTTCAAGTTTTTTCTCTATAGCGGGTTATAATATTTCTGCATTTGAATCTGTTATTTATTTCTGCCTTATTATCTTGCTTATACAGGCTTCTTTACCTCATGACTGTAAAAAAATACTTTCCCATATTTTCTGGCTAGAGAGTTTTTTTTTGTCTTGTTTAAACATTTTAAAGTATTAGGTTTTGTATGTCATAAAGTAGAGATTTAATTTTATTATAGTTTGAGAATAATCAATTTCTTTTTGGTTTTTATTCTTTTTCTTTATTAGTTAGTTTTGTATTCAGCAAATACAGTCAGTTTGGTACCATTATTAGGCTCATCCGTGACCTACCCCCTCCCCTTGGCCCCTCCTTGTTGAGGTATACGGGTCATGCATTGTGGAGTTAGCCCACAGTTATGGGTAAGATAAATGTCTCTGCATATCATGACCCAACATGTGGCTCTGACATTCTTTCCGTCCCCTCTTCAGCAAAATTTCCCTGAGCCATGTTGGGTTCATTTTTGGTCTGCTTCAGTGATAAGGTGTTGGGGGCCTCTGAGGCTCTGGCTCTCTGATTTGGTAGGAGTTGATTTTTCTCTGTGCTGATCTCCTACCCCCTTGTGCTGGTATCTGGTTCATCAGGAAAACAGCGCCCTTGCTTGTTTCTCCAATTTTTCTTAGTTTCAGCCGGGGCCCTTTTGAGGTATGATGGGGTGGCTCTCTCCTTAGGATCTACATCTATCTGAAAAAGAGAAGCAGATTCTCCAACGGAGAGTAAGTTAGCATCAGGACAAATGAGATAACCCTTTTTTTTTTTTTATAGAGAATTTAATAGGTGTAGGCTCTCTTGTAGCCCACAATTGATGGTAGCTTGATATTGGAGAGTGGGCTTATGTTTGGATATGGTTCTGACTTCTTTCCCAGCTCCAGCTATGGGTCCCATACCAGTGAGGGGATCAGTTAGCCAAATTGAGAGCAGTTGGTTCCCCACCATGGCTGTGTGCCTCCACTGCACTTGTGTGGGTATCACAACAAGTTATTTGCTGCTAAGTAGGTTAGACCATGCATTGCTTCGACAGATATTGGTCATTTTCCCCCAGTCGCCCATTTAGCACCTTCTGGCACTAGACGTGCTGACTGTCTGGGGACTGACTCTCTTCCAACTTCCAGCCATGCCATTCTAATTTGCATGTCAATCACATAAGGTGTCTTCAGCAGTAGGGTCTTACCACTAGCCTTTGGTGGGTCATCAAGTACTCTGACAGAAATCTGTCTGTCTTTTAGGAAACCTTGTAGGTCTCTCTGATCAAAAGCTCATTGTGGATGATAGCCCCATGCTGGTTCTGGGCGTTACAGGTCAGTGCCCACTAAGAAAATGAGGAAAAAGATAACTAATATACAAGAGTTAGAGATAAGAGAGAGAGAGGGAGAGGGAGAGGGGAAGTGAGGGAGGGAAGATGTAGAAGATTAAGGTTAGTCTTGATCTTACCCTCTCCAGTGTCTTGTGGTTCAGGAGTTCCCTGTAAGGGCCTGGTGAAGGACCAGCCATTTGGTCTGTCTTTTAGTAAGTAGAAGATTATGGTACCATTGCCATTTGGGTCTAGATTTGTGTTTCCCACCCCTTTGATGCCCTCCCCTCCCTCTCCTTCCATCCTAGTGTCTAGTCTAGGAGTTGCTTGCTTGGTATGTAAGGTATCTTAGGTAGATTCAGGTTAGGTGCTGTAGATGAGTGAGACTATGTGGCGATTTTTTTTTCTGTGATTGGGTAAGTTCACTGAGAATGATCTGTTCCAGGTTCAACCATTTTTCCTCAAATTTCATTGTGTCATTTTTTCTTACTGCTGTATAGAATTCCATTGTGTAGATATACCACATCTTAGTTATCCATTCTATTGATGGACATCAGGGTTGATTTCAGCACTTAGCTATTACAAATTGAGCCGCTATAAACATGGTTGAGCAAATCTCTCTAGCCTGTGGTTTGAAGGTTTTAGGGTAGATGCCCAGTAAGGGAATAACTGGGTCTGTTGGTATCTCTATACTCAGCTTTTTCAGAAGTCTCGAGATTGCTTTCCAAAGTGGTTGTACCATCCTACTAATAGTAAGTGCAGGGCTGGGGAGATGGCTCGGTGGATAAAGTACTTGCTGTGCAAGCATGAGCACCACGGTTTGTATCCCCAGAATCCATGTAAAGCCAGTCACTGTAGCGGGCTCTATAATCCCTGTGCACCGACAGTGCAAAGGAGAGGAGGTTGAAAAATCCCTCAAGGCTCTCAGGACAGCTAGCTTGATGACCATGGCAGTGAACAATGAGAGATGCTGCCTCAACCAAGATCCAGCTCCTGAAGTTGCCCTCTGACCTGCATACACACGCACACACCAAAAAAAGCGTATTAAAGCCGGGCTTGGTGATGCATGCCTTTAATTCCAGCACTAAGGAGGCAGAGGTAAGAAGATGGGCATGAGTTCGAGGTCACCCTGAGAAGACATAGTGAATTCCAGGTCAGCCTGGGCTAGAGTGAGACCCTACCTTGAAACATCAAAAAAAAAAAAAATGTATTTAGTATCAGGTACACAGCAAACTTACTCTATGAGAGAGGAATTATTTTTATTCATTTTCCAGAGGAAGAAATCATGGCATTTAGAGTTCTATAACCTTGCCAAATCTAAACGATAATTTTTGGCTTCAGAAGTTATGAATGCCAAAACCTTTCAGCAGGTAGGCTGACTTGAGAAAGTAGATGATTGAATGGTCCATCTTCAGAGGTATAAATAGGATAATTTTTCCTCACAATTTTTATTTTTCTTTTGAAAATATTTGAAAGTAGGATTAAGGTTAACTTAATGCATTTTCAGAATGTATTATGAGAAATGAAACTTAACAAGGGACAGATATAAAGATTCTAATGTAGAGAATATAATATTAATACAAATATAGATTTACAAGTCTAGATGTGTCTTCCAAACAACATATTTGAAAATGCTGTTGTCATTGTTATGAAAGTGGTTGAAACTCCACCTACCATTTTCGGTTGTCTTTCTCTGAAGTTGGTAGGCGGACACCATCCCACTTGCCCACTTTTTTTCTCTTTCTCCTATGACAATGGCCTGGACTTCTTCCTATTTGGAATGCAGTATGTTGCATTGGAGTCTGCCCAAGCTCCCTCTCCTAAACTAATCTCACATGTTTCAGGCTCATTAACTCTATACTCTAACAAGTTAAGTTCATTTGAGTTACATTTGTTAATTTACTCTGCCAGGGAATTACTTATGCTGTGTGTGGCTAGGTCTTGCCTGAGAGGATGATCATTGTTTATTTTCTGAGAGCTAGTTTGTCTAAGGGAAAAATATGACTTCATCCATTTTACCAGAATATTATCTTATTTATTTATATATATATAGTTTTTGGACAGGGTCTCATGAATCTTGGGCTGGCTTCAGACTCACTAGGCAGTTGAGTATGACCTAGAACATTAAAAAAAGTTTATTTATTTATGAGAGAGAGAGAGAATGGGCACACCAGGGCCTCCAGCCACTGCAAACGAACTCCAGATGCATGTGCCCCTTTGTGCATCTGGCTTAGGTAGGTCCTGGGGAAATCAAACCTGGGTCCTTAGGCTTTGCAAGCAAGTGTCTTAACCACTAAGCCATTTCTCCAGCCCAACCTAGCACCTTTGATCCTCCTGACTCTACCTCTGGAGGGCTGGGATTACACGCACAGTTTATGAGAATCTCAGCTTTGTAAACTTGACTTTCTGTATCCAGGAACAACTTTTGGATAAAACAAAACCACAAACACACTAGATAAAATCAGCATATTCAAGCGACCAGGTATTATAAAATGTACATCAGAGCAAATAATTATTAAATAATTGTTTTGAAAAAAATCAATATGGCTGGAGAGATGGCTTAGTGGTTAAGCGCTTGCCTGTGAAGCCTAAGGACCCTGGTTCCAGGCTCTATTCCCCAGGTCCCACGTAAGCCAGATACACAAGGGGGCGCATGCATCTGGAGTTCGTTTACAGTGGCTGGAGGTCCTGCTGAACCCATTCTTTCTCTATTTATCTGTCTCTTTCTCTGTCTGTCACTCTCAAATAAATAAATATAAATAAAGAAAAATTAAATTTAAAATAATCAATAATACAGTCAGCATCTCTTGTGATCCAAGCAGAATTATCTTAAATGTAAACTGCATTGGTGTTTTAAAGATCAGATATTTAACAAAAAGTAAACATATAACAACATAATGTTTCAAGGCCAGTTTAAGAAAGCTTGTTTTTGTTGAAGTGTGCTTTGAAAGTGACCTGCTTTTAGTTTTCAGGACAATGCCTAAATTCCATTCAAAACTGTGATCAAATTCTGACCCAATGGATGATGATGGGCACAGTACGAGGTTATATAAATGTTTTTAGCTTTCAAAAGGGTCTGTCTCTCTCTCTCTTTCTCTCTCTCTCTCTCTGTTTTACACACACACACACACACACACACACACACGTATACACACATGTACATACACATACACACACGCATGCACACACACACGCACACACAGGAGCCACAGACTGAAGACAGGAGCCATTTCTGAAGGAGCTATATCTTTGGTACTTTGTAGAAGAAACCCACACTAGAGAAAATCAGACTTTATTTTTCATTAGTACCTTGTTCAAGTAAGAGAAAGAAGTGTAGTTTGTATAACACTGAATCTCTGAACCCTGTGCTATTGTAGTCAGGGGCTGATAATACTCTGTGTGTACATAAAAGTCTGGACACATCCAAGGGTCAATATATTTACATATAAGCCTGAGAAAATGGAATGATATGAACCAGGATTGATTCAGGGAGGTTACAGGCTCAGAAAGACAGGAAAGGAGGAGGCTCTAAACCATATCAGGGCAGAGCCATTTCCACAGTCCATGTCAACCAAGGATTTCCCCATTCTGCTAGTGAGGAGGAAATAGAATCTATCACGAAATATTGCTGCATGTTCCATGTAGTTCATTGTGTACATAATTCTGTTCAAATTAACTAATTGTGGTAAGTTGTCAAGTTTGGAGTCACTTAACAGCATAGACTTTCCTTTGTTACTATAAAATTCTTGATAGAATTATTTCTCCATGTATTGCTGAAGAGGAATGGCAGTACTTGATGGAATTCTGCTCATAATTTAATTCAGGATTCTAGTGGGCAGAGCAGGTCAGTATATCCCAGAGATCAGTGTCTACTTCAGTTCTATTACTTGAATTAATTCAGAAGAGAAAAGTATTTTACAGCATTACAAGCACTGAGAGGGACTTTATATCTGATCTCTAGCTCAACTGTGAGATCTTGAGGAATTTAGGCTTGGGACAGTAAATGACTTGTCCAAGGACACCTAGGGAACATGGCAGTCTAGCATAGGAATAAAGATCTCCAGGCTCCATTCCCTGATTTCTCCAAATTTACTTGTTCTGGTAAGGGAAAAAGTCTCTCCTAATCTGTTTCTGGAATGAAATTTTCTCTGCTATTTGTAACACTCCAGAGAATAGAAACATAACAAAATCATTGTTTTGTGTTAATACTTCCATTTCCAGCCATCTTGGCAATCAATCAGAACTTTTATCTTGTTGCCTGAAGAGACAAGGACATTTAATTTACAACAATTTCCTTTTCCCTTTCTCTCAGCGACTTTATTAAACAAACCATGATGGATCACATTGTACATTTGCATGCCAGCTAAAACAGAGCCAAGGCTTTATTAGAGCAGAGAGAACTCTGCCCTTACTTAAGCAGGACAGAGGTGAGAGGGAGATTAGCATGGGAGAGACTCAAATGACAATGCTGTGTTTCTTCTTTAAAGGAAAGGGCCATTTCATACCCAGAGTGAGAACAGAAAACTGTGTTAAAAATTAATAAATAAGTTTCAATCAATAAAGAGCAATGCTTCATCTAATTAAGGCTAGGTTTTTGTTTTCTTTTTTTTTGTGGGGGAGAGAAAAAGAGAGAATGAGAATGATAATGAGAATTGGCTTGGCAGGGCCTGCATCCACTGCAAATGAATTCCAGACGCATGCATGGTTGTGCCACTTTGTGCGTCTGGCTTTATGTGGGTACTGGGAAATCATATCTAGGTCCTTTGGCTTTGCAGGCAAGTGCCTTAACCATTAAGCCATCTCTCCAGCCCAAGGTTATGGTTTTTAAAAACTAATATTTGGGTCCTAGAGGGCAGAACGAGACATAATCTGGCTACTTAGTATAGCACTGACAGGACCGTGAGGGCATTGGTCAGTCCAGCCACCTGGTCTCATGCAGATAGAGGGTCACATTTCTATGGCTACATTCTTTTCTACATGAAGTTTATGGGTTGCTGAAAGGGTAAGTGGTAGGGTCTAGGCCTGAATGTAGATCTCTGTTTTGGGAGGGAGCGGGATCTAACTCTAGCCCAGGCTGATCTGGAGAACTCACTCTGTAGTGCCAGGCTGGCCTCAAACTCACAGCCATCCTCCTACTTCTGCCTCCCAAGTGCTGGGATTAAAGACATGCGCCACCACGCACAGCCAGATCTCCTCCTTCTGAGTATTTATTCAATTAGGAGATCCGATTTTGTGATGAAAATGTGAATATAAGCCATACGCAGTCTCCTGCCACAAGACATTTACAAACTGTGTGTGTGATTATAAATAAATAAGCAATAATTAAAGTGTGATAAGACCCATCACAGCATGAATCGGTTATAATCAGAGCACAGAGGAGAAGTTCATGATGCACTGTGAAGGTTAAGGAGACCTTTCTGGAGACAGACTATGATCTCAAGGATGGAGTGTGGTGAAGGGAGGGAGGAGTTAGGCACAGAATCAATCTGAGGTGAGAAAGCCTGGCTCATTCAAGGCAGAAAAATCTATGCCATTTATGCATAAGGTGGGTATGCGAGTGACATGGTGACAGAAGGAGGGACGAGAAATGGTTTAGAGTCTCATGAGTGACATTTCAGATTTTTGGACTTGCTATTTATTGCAATCAGAAACTACTGAAGAGTTGTTAGAACAAGAATGACCAAGCTAAATTTATGTTACAGAATACTTATTCATGCTAGAGTGTGAATAAAAATAAATTATATAAAACTAAGAGGAGCTTGGGAAAAACACTGCTGCCACAGTCTTGTATAGGTCAGACACTCTATTCTTCAGCCAGAATTGATCAGAAGGACTCCTGGCTTATTTAGGACATGAGAAAATTATTGGAGATTCTACTGCCTTGGTTACCAAATTTCAGAGTATTTCCAAGTTTCAAAAAACAGTTCTCCATTGTCATAGTCCCCAGCTAGACAATGTCCTAGTGTTTGGCATGGATGTCTTTTTATTTTTTAATAAGTTTTATTTATGAGAGAGAGAGAGAGAGAGAGAGAGAGAGAGAGAGAGAATGGACAGTCCAGGCCTTCAGCTGTTGTAAACAAATTCCAGATGCATGCAACCACCTTGTGCATCTGGCTTACTTGGGTCCTAGGGAATTGAACCTGGATCCTTTGGCTTTACAGGCAAGTGCCTTAACTGCTAAGCCATCTCTCCAGCCTGCATGGATGTCTTATTACATCTGAATGTATTTAAAATAGTTCTAAATTTTTTTTGTTTATTTATTTATTTGAGAGTGGCAGAGAGAGAGAGAGAGAGAGAGAGAGAATGGGCACGCCAGAGCTTCCAGCCTCTGCAAACGAACTCCAGATGCGTGCTCCCCCTTGTGCATCTGGCTAACGTGGGTCCTGGGGAATTGAGCCTTGAACCAGGGTCCTTAGGCTTCACAGGCAAGTGCTTAACCGCTAAGCCATCTCTCCAGCCCTTAAAATATTTCTAATATGACTAAGTTTGTTCAATATACTTATAAAAATTTTTAACATACTGTCCAAAAAAAGTTAAAAAAAAAACAGATTCGTACATTTTTTAATATACTAATTGGAAGATCATGGCTACTTATTGCATATACTATAGCAAAAAGAGGTGGAAAGGGAAAAAGAGGACTGTGGTTGACATCAAGTACAAAATAATTAAATAAATAAGTGCCAAATATCCATATTTTAGTGTATTCTACTGCCAATACTGCAGCATATAAAATATATATGCATATATGTTATATGCATACACACACGTGCATGCATGCGTGCACATACACACACACATACACATTTAACCATTGTCAGGAGGATGATAGTGATTGGCCTTTTTGATGGACTTCAAAGGCCTGTGCTATCTCCACTCACTGTGTAAACTGTTCATGTGGCAGCTTGTAATGTGTCATTTTTCTTTTCTAAAAAGGAATAAATAAAACATATAAGTTTAGATTAAGAACCATGAAACTATAGGCTTTCCATAAAAGGTTGCTCACTTCTTAGTGTGGTACTATTCAGTTTTTAGGAAGTCTGTTTTTTACAGCAAACCATGAGTTGTTCACCCAAGGCATGTCCGTGCTCCTCTGTAAACTGTAAACTGGTGCTGTTTCCTTGCACTTTTAGGAAAGAGGCAATGTGTGTACCTTGGTTTGAGTCTTGTAAGAGGCTTTTAGTGAGGACTTTTGTCTTGAAGAGTTCACAGTCAGCAGACTTCAATGCTCACAAAGCCCAGCAGAAAGACAGGAAGCCACCCACTCACCAGGCCTTGACACAAACCTCTTCTTACGGACAGTTTTACTTAAAAATAATCCCAATAGGCTACAACAAGCCAATCACTCCCTTACAGATAAAAGCTTCTCAGCAGTCGACTGAGATAATCCAGAGCTAAAACTGAACCGTACAGATTTTGATGAACTCACCACACAGTCATGAAACACACACAATGTCAATTATTTACACACTTGCCAAGTCCGCTATGAAATGCTCCCCAAGAAACATTAACCTTTGTTCTGTACCATCCCGATGTCTCCCACATTTTATTAGCTAGTTTAGCATTTTTTTAATTTATTTTTTTTTAATTTTTTTCTTTATTAGTTAGTTTTGTATTCAGCAAATACAGTCAGTTTGGTACCATTATTAGGCTCATCCGTGACCTACCCCCTCCCCTTGGCCCCTCCCTGTTGAGGTATATGGGTCATGCATTATGGAGTTAGCCCACAGTTATGTGTAAGATAAATGTCTCTGCATATCATGACCCAACATGTGGCTCTGACATTCTTTCCGCCCCCTCTTCTGCAAAATTTCCCTGAGCCATGTTGGGTTCATTTTTGGTCTGCTTCAGTGATGAAGTCAGAACCATATCCAAACATAAGCCCACTCTCCAATATCAAGCTACCATCAACTGTGGGCTACAAGAGGGCCTACACCTATTAAATTCTCGATAAAAAAAAGGGTTATCTCATTTGTCCTGATGCTAACTTACTCTCCGTTGGAGAATCTGCTTCTCTTTTTCAGATAGATGTAGATCCTAAGGAGAGAGCCACCCCATCATACCTCAAAGGGGCCCCGGCTGAAACTAGTTTAGCATTTTTTAGAGAGTGAGAGCAAGAGTGAGGGTGAGAGCAAGAGAGAAAGAGAGAGAGAGAGAGAGAATTGGTATGTCAGGGCCTCAGCCACTGTAATCAAACTCCAGACTCTTGCACCACTTATTGGGCATGTGCAACCTTGCACTTGTCTCACCTTTTGGACGTCTGGCTTATGTGGGATCTGGAGAGTTGAACCTGGGTCCTTAGGCTTCGCAGGCAAGTGCCTTAACTTCTAAGCCAACTCTCTAGCCCATAGTTTAGCATTTTTAATAGTGACTGTTTCTACCATTTGGTAATGCTTCGGTCCTATTCATATGGGGTCTTTTCTAATCTACAGTCTTGCCATGTCCCCAGAGGAGCTTTGATTCTGATTTACAAGTTTCAAATAAATTAAGATTTTTATTGGATACTAATATGAAGGGAACACCCAGCCATCCTACCTATGTATGTAGAAATTACTTCCTCCTTTAAATTATTTGGCACAGAAAGCTCCTGTTTTCATTATCAGTAGTTCGAGTCTGAGGCACTAGAACCTTGACAAGACCTTAATATTTCAAATTTATGAACTATTACCTTCAGAAACAAGTCATGTTCTTGAGTTATGACAATTTATTACCATGAAGGAAAATAAACCTAGCCAGCCATCCTAAAATGTCCTCACTACTACTTCATATAGACAAGGTTATAGTTCCATGCTTACTTGTTTATTTGCATGTGTGTGGGGGGCATGCTAGGATTGCTTGCTGCTGCTGCTGCAAAAAAAAATGCCCATCTGTCTTTACATGGCTGACTGGGGAATTGAATTAGAACTGACAGACTTTGCAAGCCTAAGCCGTCTCCCCAGATCTTACATACTATATTATATAAAAAAATCCTATCTCTATCCCCTGAAATTCTCTTAATTTCATTCATTAGAGTGGGATTAAAAAGAAAGACTTAAAGAGTACTTATAGCAACATTCAGCTTTCCTATGAAATACTCAGCATCTTGAATATTAAGGCCAGTTACTTTTGTCTTGTAGTAAGCTAGACAATGGTATCAGAGCTTGTATGGCTAGGAAAAACAGCCTACTCAAAACTATTCTATAAAAACATCTTTTGACAGAAAACAGGTGTCCAAATAAAAACAAGGAAGGGGCCATTTTGTTGCTTTGAGGTCTCTTCAAAATTCAAATTTCTTTTCATTCCCCTTCTCCCTGAACCTCAGTCACCACTTCCAAGGGGGATGGACAGAGGGATACCCTCCTCCTCCAGCTTTGTCCTTATTGATACGTCAAGGCTGGAATAGATGTGCATTGATGAGGACATTCCAAATGGCCCTTACAGATGACCCTGCAATATATTCTCTATCCTCTTCTGTATGTGAGAGCTAAGAAAAGTACACAACAAATCAACCCTAGTGCTCTGTTAGAGGCAGACAACATCTTTGTTTCTGAACCTGGTGACTGCTGTGCTGGGAAGCCCTTGTGCTGGGTCTGTGAGATAGGATGTCTAAATTCCTTCTGCACTATAGCGATCTTTCCCTCCCCCCCACCATGTTTTCAAATAGAGTTCTCACATTATTTGGCTTCAGTGTAGTCTTAGACTGGGTCTTGCTCTTGAGTATATCACTTTTGATTTTTTGATGCTGCTGGCAAATTCTTTCATCTTTTCAAAAGCAGGACACAGTCATCCCAGATGTCTCATGAAATCCCAAACAGCTCTGGAAGTCATCTTCCTAACACTTGCTGTCAGCAAGTGGAGCCCTGCAGGCTTGGCTCTGCCCACACAGTGGCCCTCTCCACTTTGCTACATCTTCTGCTCATGGTACCAAACTTCTTTCTTCTGGGTGATGACAGTCCACACCAGAACCCCAGGCTCCCCACTGCAGGCCATGCCCCTACACACAGTAGTGCTGCCTCTGGTTTTCCTCCTGGCAACAGTTCCACTTCCAAGGTGAATCCACAGGCTCTCAGACCACCAGAAATGGGCAAAGAAGTCT
The DNA here is from genome assembly GCA_036346955.1 of Dipus sagitta. Taxonomy (NCBI): domain Eukaryota; kingdom Metazoa; phylum Chordata; class Mammalia; order Rodentia; family Dipodidae; genus Dipus; species Dipus sagitta. The sequence goes on along the minus strand of CM070770.1, from coordinate 101,317,530 downwards.
GTCCCACTCTGACCTAGGTCTTTGGCCATCACCACCTAGGAGTATGGGGGTGGGAGGAAGTGCCCCTCATCTAGATGCTTCAATTTTGGCGTCAAAAAAGTCTTCAGTTATTTCTAAGTCTTTAATTCCCTCTGTGTGCTGCCTGGTAATTATAGCTCTGGTAGCAGCATTCACAGCTATAGCAGGGTCTAGTTTTTTTTTTTTCTTTTTTAAAAATGAGAGGTTTATTTATTCAGTTTTAGAAACCAAAGTCCCAGATTGGCAGTCTCACCTGCCTGGTCTCTATTACCTTATAGTAGACGATACCATAGTGATGGGCACGTGGATATAAGGGTCTAGGTTTTAAGCTCTTGAACTTCTCTCTTGCCTGACTTTCAACTCATTGTCCCTGATTTTAATTCTCTATCTACTTGAGGAGAGATATGGGATCTATGTAGTCATAGGTTGTGAGCCGCCCATTGACTTTTCAAAGGTTGATCATACTTTTCCAAAGGTGCTTGGCTCTATTCCCTGGTCTCTTCCAACCCATCTTAGGATTCATTATACTGATTAAACATAACATATGATACATAAATGGCCCCCAGTCATCTTGTGAGTAACAAAAGAAAGGAACAAATGTCTTGCAAGGGTCCTAGCTCCTCACTGGACATGGTAGGTTCACCATCTTACCACACCTGGTTTAGGCCTCACATTAGCAGAGACCAACAGAGCTCTGAGAAATAATCCCCTCACAAACCCGTGAGGGACTATTTGACCCCATTCCCTTTACAATCCCAGTGTGAATTTGAATGGAGAAGTCCAGGCACAGGAAGCTTATCAGATCACAACCTTTGTATTCCTTTTCATGTTACTGGCTGTGAAATTGACTCACAGAACATGGACCCGGTATTGTGTCAGCCTAGAGTCTAAACTCTTCCCAAGGCCCCGTCATCTCCAATGAGACCTTTCAGACAATGTCATCCTAGCATCACACACCTGCTTCCTCATAACTTACAATTTGTTCAGTTGACATTTCCTAAGTAAAAGTAAATGTTCTAAGAAATAAGTGGCTCAAAACCTTTGCACACAGGTTTGTAGCTTGGGAAAGGTGTCCTGAGGCTGATGGTGTGGCATTGTCCTCGAGGGAAGGCTTAGCTTTTTGGGATCCACAGATGGCACCAGGCTGACAAAAGCTTTGTCTAGGTGAAGGCGATGGATAGAACTGCATGTAGTAGGTGGTTATTTCAAAAGCGCTTATCTTCGTGAGCCCAGAATAGCCGGCTGCGGATCTCCACAGGGAGCACCGTGTGGTGTGACTGAAGGCAAGCACCGTGATCAGGTCTGAAAGAGAGTTAATTGACAAGAGCAGCCCGCTCTGATCTGCTGAGGAGGATTCTGGTAGCCAGGGTGAGTCAAAAGCTTTTACACGGAAGGGTTTTCCCTGGGAGACAGGAACAGCGGACTTCATTGACCTTAAGTCAGGAAACATCACAGCAGCTCAGAGGGGCTAGTTTCCAAGGATGCATCTCCTAATTGCATCATTCATTAAAGAAGTGGTGCTTTTCCCTGTGAGATCTATATAAGCTTAAAAAATCGGAGCAAGAAAATGAGAGTGGTTGTGCAATATTTAATTCTTTTCTTTTTCTTTTTTCTTCTAACCAAATATATCTTGGTTGAAAGATTAAAAAACTGGTCAAGTATTCATCTCTCTCTCTCTCTCTCTCTCTCTCTGTCTTTTAGCTCAGGCTGACCTGGAATTCACAATATTCACTTGTTTTTAACCTTGTTTTTAAAGCCACTTTATATAATAGGGTTTTCTAGTCTTTTATGGTGAACTATTAATAACAGATAGAAGTATCAGTAATTATCAAAACTGATAATTATACCAATTTTAGGGGGAAACACCAAAATGTTAAGAATAGAAAAATTAAAACACTTATCATAGAAATATGTACCCTAAGTATAAGCATACCACAAAACAGCAACGGCTACAATAAATTCACTAAGTATTGGTATGAATGATCTTGTTAGGGTGGACAGCTTAAATGCACTATGGCTCACTGCATATTTGTTTGGATTGTTTTTTTAAAATTCTTTTTTAATTATTTGAGAGAGAAGGAGAGAAGAGGGAAGGAAGGAGAGAGAGAGAGGGAGGAAGAGAGAGAGGGAGAGAGAGAATGAGAGTGTGCTATGGGCACACAAGGACTTCTTGCTAATGCAAATAAACTCCAGATGTATGTGCCACTTTGTGCATCTGGCTTTATGTGGGTACTAGGGAATCAAATCCTTGCTGGCAGGTTTTGCCAACAAGTGCCTTTAACCGCTGAGCCATCTCAATTTCTATGATTCACTGAGCACCCAATTTCTGTGATTTTTTTTACTTCAAAATGTTATGTAAATAGAATCATACAATCTGTTAGGATTGGCCTTTTTTCAGTTAGCATAATTCCTTGGAGAGTCATCCGAGATATTGAGCCTATCAATAGTTCATTCATTCTTATTTCTGTGTTCTGTTTTCTTCATTTCCATGGCATGAGTGTGCCTCATCAACTGAAGCACATCTGGGTTGTTTATAGATTTTTTGGCTAATTCAAATAAAACTTCTGAGTGTCCATGGGTAGGCTTCTGTGTGAACACTGGATTTCATGATTTTTATACACATTTTTAAACAAACATTTAAATGGGGGAAAGATGTTAAATTTTTCTGTCAAAGTGCATTGTAAGAGTCAGACACGTACCTTTAATCCCAGCACTCAGGAGGCTGAGGTAGGAAGATCATTGTGAGTTCAAGGTCAGCCTGGTGTTGCAGAGTGAGGTCAGGGAAGCCTCAGACAGAGTGAGACCCAGCCTTGAAAACACAAACAAAAATACATTGTAAAATTTTAGTCTTAAAGGCTTTTGACCTTTGGTCATTTGTGGATAGACTCTGAGGGGAACAGACAGTGACTGATGTGAAACTCTTATGAAAATTCCTGCCAGAAATTCATCCATGAGAAAGATCAGGAAAACTCAAGCTGAAGAACATTCTTATAAATAAGTGGTGTCATTCACAGGAGATCCAGGATCCTCAGAAGATGTCTGAAACTGCAGATAATTCCAAGCTCTATATGTCCTATGTGTTTCTCTGTAAATATGATGACAATTGTGTATTATGATATTTCACCTTTGGCTTCTGGATTCATAACCAAATCTTTAAAGAGGAGAATGGGATAAAGAAATTTTTGGACAAAAATAAATAATTATCAAAGGAGGATAATAAAAAATATAAGACAGAGAATTTTGTGCCTCGCCTCAGCATCACTACTGGTTCAGCCAAAGATCCTTTTAATTAAGCATTAGAAGTGAGTGATTATAGCTGGGCGTGGGGACATACACCTTTAATGTCAGCATTTAAAAGGCTGAGGAGGAGGATCTTGAATGTGAGGCCAGCCTGGCTTCATAGCAAGACTCTGTCTCACAAAAGTAAATATTTGTTGACCCAGAAGTCACCCAATAATAAATCTGGCAAATAATGTAAATATTTAAATTAGATAACATAATTCTGGATTCAAAATGGATACAACTCAAATATTATATTATTCAGGACTAAATAAATAGTATAATACAGGCTAATATATAGTAGTTCCATGAATTAATCTCAAGGCATATTTTTGTGTACCTAAGGGAATACCTTGATTGATGAGAGCTATGCTGTAATATTTTGATGTGAAATATCACGATATCCGCAGGTTGCCTTCAGGTGGTTCTGAAACCATTTGTTTTCATGTTCAGTATGCTTTGTTGTCATTATTTCTATAGACTGTGCTTAGAATCCATTAATTTTTTTACTTTCTTTTAAAATCAGAACACAAAACGTGAATTTATTGCCCCAAAATGTTTACTAGATATTAAATGCTAATATTTATACCAAACACAGTCATAAAATGCAATCTTAATTTTTTTGAGACAAAGTGTCACGCTATAGCTAAAGTTTTCCTGGAACTTATTATGTAGATAAAACTGACGTCAAACTCCTGGTTATCCTTCTGTCTCAGTTCTTAAGGGCTGGGATTACAAGCATGAGCCACCACACCTGGCTTAATATTTTCAGTGGAAGAAGAGGCACACAAAGTGCCAAGGGCTCAAGAGAGCATAATGAAGCCTGTTGTTGCCAATAGAATTTATACTCTACGAGAGCAGAGACCAGTGGTCTTCTTGCTCCCTCCTGTATCACAGATGTTCAGTCTAGTGTCTGCTGCCTGGTATGGTCTTTGTTGACTGAAAGGATAAATGGTTTACCTTGACTTGTGCTTGATTAACATAAGACATATTTTATTGAACTATATGAACATTATTCTGTAAGCTACATGTATATTATTCTTAGAATGTCAAACAGTTTGGATTCCTAGCATCTCTTTCCTTTTTTCTTGGCTTGGGAAGCAGAGCTGATTACAAAGGAAGAAAGGAAGCCAGGAAAGAATGTTTGCTCAGTTATCTGTTGTCTACTCACTATATTCCAAGTACTCATTTTACACACTGTCCAATGTTTCTACCTCTAGGAGAAAACATACAACACTTTCACTAAATATCAGTCTACAGATGGATTGCATATAACAATATGGAATAACAACTTAATGACAATCTGTTGAGCACTTTATCACATGCCAGGCATGTGCTCAAAAACACAGTATAGGAATGACCTCACTTGATCCTTATAACAGGTATCATATATAAAAGCCAACAACATCACACTTTGGAGATGAGCAAACTAGAGGATTAAAGATTAGCAACAAAATGTGCCTCCATCTCCCCCAATATCACACAGTGAAAAAGTGGCCTGGTTAATCCTGGCCACCTGACTCAGCAGCACACACTCTTACCTTGCCTTGTTCTGCCTTCCATGTGTGTCTTAATTCCTGGTGTCTGGAACAAGAAGCTTATGAAAATCCTTATGAAAATCTGGCTTTTCAAATAATTTGTGCTGATATGTTTCCTAATTCTCGATTAAGACTCTTCCCAATTAAGACTTTCAAATGCTTCAGCTCCAGATATTACTTTTATGGCAGTAATCAAGAAATAGAAATTAATGTGGAACAGGGAGCTGCTCTTTTGCCACAAGCTAGTGCCTTAGAGTACGTGCTCTGATGGGGAGAAATGGCCAGTGCAGGTTCTGCTTGGGGAACCCTGGGAAAGGTGACCATCATTGCAGCAGTGCTCTGGACCCACTGGCCTGGAAGTCAGACACTGATACAGACTCAGGTTTCATAAAAGTTTTGCCTGATTTCTAGATTTCTGTCCCCAGGTCAGGGATGGGGCCAAATTTGGGTTTGGTAAATTCTGTCTATAGGAGTTAGGAAATGTCTTTCTTTAAAATCAAACTACTTGAAGGCCAGCTATGGTTTCCACACACCAGTGGTTAGAAAAACGGAGAAGTTGTCCAAGACCAGTAGGTCACCTCACAAGCACAAATCAGTCAAGAGAATGGGCAGGAAGGTTATACTTTATCAGATGGCTAGGAATGAATCCCATGTGATGTCTGTCCCCTGTTATGAGCCTTCTGAGGAAAAGTTTTTGTTTTTTATCTAAAAGACGGTGAGAGGGCTGGGGAGGTGGCTCATCAGTTAAAGGCACAGCATGCATGTGCTAAAAATAAAATAAGATAAAAATAAAAAAATTTAAAAACTAAAATATGGTCAGACACACAGGTCCCATGTGCAGGCAATGAGTGGATATTCAAATTAATGAATGATTGGATTCCTCCACATAGAATTGTTCTATCTACCTCAGGGACCTTGTGTATTTTGTGTTCTCTCATGGTACTTGCTAGCTGTACTGTATACTGCAGAGACATAGTTCAATGAGGAGCCCAGACAAACTTACAGTTTTTTCAAGTTTCATGTTAGCTGAGCATAGAGTCTGAAGTAGGATTGGGACAGAAACTGACTTGTCTAGGTGCAAGCTCAGAGTCAACCTTGAGAAAGACAATTATAATTGTCTTTGAAGGAGGAGGAGGAAGAGAAGGAATTCACTGCCAGCATCAAGGCAGGGTATCCCAGGCAAAATGTTTACACACATAAGTTGTGGAATAGGGAAACCTGAATTTGGGGGAGATAAGTAGAATTGGACATTATAGGTTGCACAGGAAGAGGGGAAGTTTGAGGCAGTAAAAGTGGTGGCTTTAACTAATGTGTTTGGAATTGTACTTAATACTTCAGAGCTGAAAAGCTGCTGAAGACTTTTCAGCATAGTAACAAGATCAAATTTGACTTTCAGAAACATCTCAGGGATAGAATAGAGTAAGAGAGCAGAAAGGAAATTGTTGAAGACCATAGTGGGAGGGCCTCCTGCAATACTAGGGCTTTGAGGGCTGACAGACACTGCAGAATGAATACAATTGAATGATGTTCAAAAGGTGGAGTAAAAATTACCCCAGACAGACAAGGAAAGAGGAGACAATCTGCTTAGCCTGAGGTATGGGGTACATCAAGTGGGAAAAGTGAACAGAAGGTTGGAGGAGTAAAAGTTCTCTACCTGGGAACTCTGGTGGTTTGAAGGTGGACTGTCCCTCATAGCCTCATGTGATTGTGAGTTAGGCTCATACTCAATCTCCAGCCAGTAGAGCCTTTGGGGAGGTGGAGATTTGCTGGAGAAAGTATGTTACTGGGGACAGACCTTGAGGTTTATTAGTCCAGCCCTACTGGGGTTTCACAAGCCAGTTTACTCTTGCTCTGAACTCCCAGCTGATGTGACAAGATGTGATGCCCAACCTCTGTTTTTCCTGCCATGATGAAACTTTCTGTCAAAACTTCCAACTGAAATAAACCTTTTCCTTCCATAAGCTGCTTTGGTTGGTTGTATTGCCCTAGCAATGAGGAGGTAACTTCTAGAGGCACATAGATCAGATTGTGATGTGCAAGTGTGCGGTGAGATGAGGAGAGGCACCGAGGCTCATATACACAGTGCATTTCAGCAGTTCACAGGGCACTGGGGGACGTGGAAATGCACCGTAAGTACGTAATAGGTGGCACAGACAAGACAGATTGCAATTGGAAACTGATGGTGGGGCTCAAGGGCGAAGAAGAGTAGAGCACAATTCCAAGATTGTGTTCCCTGATGACAGACACAATACCACACTACAAAAGAGGAAGTCATGGGGAGCAGCCTCCTTGAAGGTGTTGAAAGACGATGAACTTGCATTGTACATGCTTCAGTTTAAGGAGATAGGAAACCATCTATGTCAGGTTGGCACATGGAAATGAAGGTCTGTAGCTCAGTGGGAAGGTGGGGCCAAAAATGAAAATTGGGACATCGCTCTCACAGTGCAGAAATAGACATCAAAGAGAGAGAGAGAGAGAGAGAGAGAGAGAGAGAGCGAGAGCAAGAGAGAGAGAGATAATTTGTCTGACAACAAGACTTAAGAACCAGGAAAGCATGATGTGTCTGAACACAAGAAATTGAGACTATGACTAGAGGGCTAAAGTATTTTAGAGTAGTCTCAGGCCATTGTATCTGAGAACACAGTGTTAGATTTTGTGGTTTGCCGCAGGGGAATTGAGTGGGAAGTTCACTGAGCAAACTAGTGATTAATAGCAGTGAGTGTCAGATTCCTTTCCCATCCTTTCTAGCCTTTCTCATGTGGTAAGTATGGAGCTTCTGAGCAGACAGGCAGGGAAGCAGGGCAGGAGTAGGCATACTACTTCCCTGCTGGCTATTGGAGTGGAGTGAGGGGATTAGGCGGGTGCTTTGGGGGGAGTGGCAGATCCATGCTTGAGAGTAGCTGTCATCAGGAGGAGATGGGAAGCTATTGCAATGGTTAGGACCTGAGACAACGGAGCCCCATATTCTAGCTGTGGCTGTGGGAATTGTTTTCAGAAAACAAATGCCTGACACATACTTCACTTGGCAGCACAGTACTTCAATGATGACTGTTCAGCACGATCTTTTTTTTTTTTCAGTATTTTAAATTTATTTATTTATTTATTTATTTATTTATTTATTTATTTATGTGTGTGTATGCATGTACTTGGATCTCTTGCAGCTGCAAACTAATGCCTGTTTGCCATTAAATGGGCACCAAGAAATTGAACCTGCTTGGTGGGCTTTGCAAGCAAGCACCTTTTACCACTTAGCCATCTGCCTAGCCACACAAAATCTTTTTTTCCATTGGCAAAGTTAACATGGGATAAGCAGGCTCGGATTGTAGTAAATAGGAAAAAAGAATGTTGTTTGTATCTATATGTCTGCTGGAAATGAAAAATGACCTTCAGTTTCAAAATTCTGAAGAAAACAAGTCACCAAGATCCTATGCTTCATTTATATAGAATTAAGATAAAAGAATTTCAAGTTTTAAACTTTCATTCATTTTTATGCAGATAAAGGTGCTTTAGTCCAGTTTTTGTGCCCATTTAATGAAAGCAGTTAGGATTAAAAAGGACACAAAAAATTGGACTAATTTTACCTTCTGCTTTAAGAAAGTGGAAGCCTCTCCCCTTTTTGCGTCCCTCTCTTATATTTGAATTCTCTTGCATATATATGTGGGTTTAGAGGCTGTTTTATCACTGCGTGGTGGCTGTGAGGTGATTGGTTTTGAGCGGCAAATGAGCCAATAGATATGACGCAGAACAACAGCCATGAGTGAGCTCTTTGTTCAGAAGTGCATAGCAGAGCAATTTGCATGCAGTATTAGATTTATAGGCAACATTTTTGAATATGAATGTTAAATTTCAGTAGATGTGCCTGTAAATGACTCTCATCAGGATTCACCAATATTTAAATGAAACAAGATTTTTTTCTTAAGATTCCAGGAGAGATCTTATGACAAAACAATCCTAATTTATGAAGCGATGTAATCATAGATCAAATCATATTGAACTTCTAGTCAATTCTGCTGGGTTGAACACTGGCTCACATTGTTCCAAGAACAAGGAACAGCAGGAATCATCAGTGTTTCTGTTCTTAAAGGTCTACTCTATTTTATAGATCACATATATTTACCAATGAAAAGATCTTAAAATACTTGCAGTATACAGTTAAATGCAATGCAGTGTGGTAGATTGGATTTCTGTGCCCATTTCTTTAGGCTATTACTGCAGAGAGAAGAACATATCTATGAACTTGATTGTGTGACTCTGCAGAACATCTTACTAGGTGTGTGATGTCCTTCCCTGTATCAGTGGACTTGGGTTAAAATGCTACTTATGAGCAGAAGCCTTGAAGGACATTGTGTAGTTCTTCTGTCTTAGTGGAAAGTCTATGTCCCAGGTAGCTGTTGGTGTAAGAGAATGAAACATATGTAGAGTTGACACAAAGCTCATCTGCATCCTGAAACAGAGCTTCCTCAGGACATCAACAAATTAGTGAGCCAAAGAAATGAATGCTTGCTGTTGTAAGCCACTAAAATTTCTGGTTGTCTTAGTCACACAGAAAAACAAACAAACAAACAAACAAAAAACAAAACAAAACAAAACAAAAAAACAACAATTCACAGAAATAGAAAATTTCAAACTTCCCTAGCTGGCCTCATAGTAGTACAAGCAGAGCTATGACAAGTGGTACATCTAATCTGAGTGCCTCAAAATTAAAGTCTGCTTTCCAGCTAAACCACCGTGCTTCACAGATCAAGTTTAACAAGCATCTCAATAACACTAAAAATTGAAACTTTTTATTTATTTATTTTATATTATTACAGACATACTTAGTATGCATACATCATGTGTTGGTACCATCCTTTCCCTTGTCCCCGCACCCATTCCCCTGGGGACCCTCCTCAGTGGGGTTGCAGGTATTCCCCATGAGGTTGTGGGTTATGCATTGTGGGAGCAGCAGTCAGTTTTTTTCTGGCAGGGAGGGAATACCTCTGGGCATGATGTCCCAACCTGTGGCTCTTAAAATCTTTCCTCCTCCTCTTCAGCAAAACTCCCTGAGCCATGATGGGTGTGTTTTAAGTCCATTTCAGTGATGAGCTCTTAGGAGCCTATGGATTTCTGCTTTTGTGTATGTTGAGTGTCCTTAGCATCTGTCTCCTTCACCCTGGCTCTGATTGACAGGCTCACCATGGAAGCAACACTCTTTCTCATCTCCTCAATTCTCCTGTGGTTTCAGATGAGGCTTGGTTGAAGTGTGAGGGGTACTTTATTTCCTTGGGTCTTGCTACCTTCTGAAAAAGAAAAACAGAATGTCCAATGGAGAGTAAAGTCAGCATAGGTTAAATGGGATAAGCATTATTAATTTGGTGAGAATTTGATGGATGTAGTCCCTCTTTTAGCCAAAGACTAGTGGAAACTTGACATTGGAGAGCATATTTTTTGTCTCTATAGGATTCTGATCTGGTTCCCAATTCCATATATGGGTTCCTTTCCACTGAGTGGATCTCTTAGCCAATCAGAAAGCTATTGGTTACCCACCAAGGTTGTGCGCCACTATTGAACTGGTGTGTACTTCTTGTCAGGGCGTTTGGTTCTGAGTAGCTTAGACCTCTGGTTTCTTAGACCATTGTTGGGCACTTTTCCACAGTAGCTCATGTAGTGCATTCCAGCACTAGACCTGCTAGCTGTCTGGGGTTTGGCTCTCTTCAGATTCCAGCCAGGTCTCTCCATGTTCTGGAGTGGCAGCATGTGGTGTCTTCAGCAATAGGGTCTTACTTTTACCTCAGGTGGGCAATTAAGTGCTTTGTCAGAAGGCTGTCTTGTTTTGGGGTCCTTGTAGGTCTCTCTGATCAACAGCTCTTTTTGGGTAGCAACTGATTTCAGGTACTGGGAGTTACAGGCCAGAGCCAAAATAATTTTAAGGTTGCGCTTTATCCACCCTCTCCTATGGCCCTTTTTCACAGGTGCTTCCTCCATACTCTTACTGAGGGTTCAGTCTTTTAGTCTGTCTTCAAGGCTAAAGATTTCTATGGTACCAGTTCATTCTGGGTTTAGTTTTTTTCTCCACCCTCCTCTTCCCCTCCCCCTACCTCCTTCCATCTCTATTGTCTAGGCCTTGAGTTGCTTATGAGGTATGTCAGCAATGTGAGCTGATCCATGTGAGGATCTGCAGATGAGTGAGACGATGTGGTGATTGTTTTTCTGTGAGTGTGTGAGTTCACTGAGTATGTTCTGTTCCAAACCTGTCCATTTTTCTACAAATTTCACTGTGTCATTTATCCTTACTGCTGAGTACAATTCCATTATGTAAATGTACCCCAACTTCATTATCCATTCATCCGATGATGGGCACCTGGGTTGATTCCAGTTCTTAGCTATTATGAATTGAGCAGCTATGAACATGGTTGAATAAATATCTCTGCCATGAAGTAAGTTGCATTTAGGGTAAATGCCCAGTAAGGGAATAACTTGGTCTGTTGGTAGCTCCATGTCCATCCTTTTCTGGAACATCCATATTGATTTCCATAGTGGTTGTATAAGTTTTCATTCCCTACATCCTCACCAACATTTGTTGTCTTTTGATTTTTTAATGATTGCTATCCTTACTGGAGTAAGGTGGAATGTCATGATTGTTTTAATTTGCATTTCCTTGATGGTTAGGGATTTGAACATTTTAAGTGTGTCTTAGCCATTTGTATTTCTTCCCCTGAGACCTCCCTATTCCTTTCTTTGCCCCATTTTTAAGTGGGTTGTTTGGTTTCTTATTGTTTAGTTTTTTTTGGGTTCTTTGTAGATTTTAGATATTAGGCCTCTGTTACAGGTATACCTTGCAAAAACTTCCTCCCACTCTGTGGGTAATCTATTGGCTCTGATTATGGTGTTTGTCTGTGCAAGATTCATGAGATCCCATTGGTTGAGAGATTGTTTAATGTCCTGGGATACTGGGGTTTTGTTCAGGAAGTCTTTCCCCACTCCTATATCATAGGGAGTTCCTCCTTTTTTTTTCTTCCAGTAGGAGAACAGTTTCAGGTCTTATATTGAGGTCTTTAATCCATTTGTACTTGATTTTTTTTTTAATTTTTGCTTATTTTTATTTATTTATTTGAGAGCAACAGACAGAGACAGAAAGAGGCAGAGGGGGGGGGGGGGAGAGAGAGAGAATGGGCATGCCAGGGCCTCCAGCCACTGCAAACAAACTCCAGACGCATGCGCCCCCTTGTGCATCTGGCTAACATGGGTCCTGGGGAATCGAGCCTCGAACCGGGGTCCTCAGGCTTCACAGGCAAGCACTTAACCACTAAGCCATCTCTCCAGCCCTGTACTTGATTTTTGTGTATGCTGAGATGAGTAGGTCTAGTTTCATTTTTCTACATACAGTCATCCAATATTTCCAGCACCATTTGTTGGAGAAAGCTTGGAACTTTTGAAAAGTATATCCAAGTCTAAAATATATGTAACCCTGTAATTTTTTTCTTTTCTTTTTAAATTAAATAGAAATGTTGTATGGACTCATCATGTGTTAGTGCTGTCATTTCCCTCCTCCCTGACCCCATTCTGCTGAGGTCTCTCCTCAGTGGGACTGCTGGTATTCACCATGGGGTTTTGGGTTACAAGATGTGAGAGCAGCAGTCAGTCATTGTAAGGGGTGGGGGAACAATACCTCTGAACATTCCCTTCTACTCTGTGTCTCTTACAATCTTTCTGCCCCCCCCCCCCCCTTTTGCAAAATTCTCAGAGCTTTGGTGCCTGTGTTGTGCTCTCAGCAGCTCCTGGATTTCTTGTTTGACATCTTTGAGTATCCTCAGTGTCTGTCTCCATCACCCTGGCACTGGTTGTCAGGCTCTCCATTAGAGCAGCACTCTTGCTCATCTTGCCAATTCCTCTGTAGTTTCTCCTGGACTGGGGCTGATGTGTGAGGGGTGGTTTATCTAATCAGTTCTCTATGCCTTCTGAAAAACAACAACAACACATTCTCCATGAAGAATGAGGCCATCATAGCTTAAATGGGATAAGCATTGTTAATTAAAATTTTTGATTTTGATGGATGTTGCCTTTCTTTTGGACAAAGACTAGTGGGAGCTTCTTGATGGAGTCCATGATTTTGGTTTCCATAGGATACTGACTTGGTACCCTGTTCCAGATATGGGCTCCTTTCCATTGAGCAGATCTTTTAGCCAATCAGAGAGCCATTGGTTACCTACCTAGGCTGGGTGCCATTATTGCACAGGTGTATACATCTTGTCAGGCAGGTTGCTTTTGTAAAAAAGTGTCCCCTGCTAGCACACAATGTTGTTGGCCATTTCCCCCCAGCAGCTCATTTAGTGCTTTTTAGCACTATATGGGCAGACCATCTGGGAAATTTCTTCCTTCCAGATTTAGCCAGACCTTTTGAATTTCTATGTTGGCAGCATGTGGTGTCTTTAGCAATAGGTCTTACCTTTTACCTCAGGTGGGTAATCAAGTGCTTTGACAGAAGCCTGTCTTGTTTTGGGGACCTCATAGGTCTCTCTGATCAACATCTCATTGTGGGTTGTTACCAATTTCTGGTACTAAGTGTTACAAGCCAGAGCCAAATGTGTTAGGGTTAGGCTTCATCCCATCCTCTCCATGGCCCTTCTTACCTGGCAGTCCCTGCATACTCCTGTTGAGGGTTATATATTTTATGCTGCTATCCAGGAGAAAGGTTTCTATGATACCGATTCCTTTTTGAATTAATGTTGTGTGTCTACCCCAACTTTCCCGTTGTCCTTCCCCCAAACACTTCCATCCCTTTTATCTGTCTTTCAGGTTGCCTGTCAGGTATGCCTGCAACTCAAGCTGTTCCAGGTTAGGAATGACAAATGAGGGAGAACATGCAATGTTTGTCTGTCTGTGCTTGTGTGAGTTCACTTAATATGATCTGTTCCAAGTCTGTCCATTTTCCTACAACTTTTATTATACTATTTTCCTTACTGCTGAATAGCATTCTATTGTGTATATGTACCACATTTTCCTTACCCAATCTTCAAATGATGGGCATTTTGGTTGATTCCAGTTCTTAGCTATTGCGAATTAAGCAGCTACAAGCACGGTTGAGCAAATATCTCTGGAGTGAAGAGTGGAGCCCTTAGGGTAGATGCCCATTAGAAGAATAGTTGTGTTAATTGGTAGTTCTATTTTAATCTTTTCCAGGAGTCTCCATATTGATTTCCACAGTGGTTGTACAAGTTTGCACTCCCACCAACAGTGACTGAGGGTTCCTTTTTCCTCCCATCCTCACCAACATTTATTGTCACTTGATTTTTTGAACTTATCAAAGGTTTTGGACTCCTGATCAATATCTTCTGTCTTGTCTTCCAGATCAGAGGTTTTTGTCCTCCACATGATTGACTCTGTTAGTGAGGGCTTCCAGAGAGACTTTTAAAACCTGTATTTGATTTTTGTTTTTTGTTGTGTTTTTCTGCATTGTGTCCATCTCTTTTTGAGGTCTAATTTCAGGACAAGGTTTGACTTTCTTGATGCTTATTGGAATTCATTCCTGCATTTGATCAAAACTTGGGGTTCATAAATTTTCTTTGGGACCTTCCTGCATCTGGCTTATGTGGGTACTGGGTAATTGAATCTGGGTCCTTAGGCTTTGCAGGCAAGCACCTTACATGCTAAGTTATCTCCCCAGCTTCCTCCCTTTAAAAATATTTTATTTTAACTTATTTATTACACACAAAGAGAACAGAGCACTGTAATTTTAGAATTGGGGGAAATCTTACTGCTCATTTTGTCTTGGTCCTGATCAAACTGAAAACAAAGTAGAAGAAATTATTTACATAGGAGCCAGCAGATCTGGGTTTGTGACCAGGTCTGATTATACATTCCAACAGCTGCCCACATAAGGCAATTATGTAGTTAAATAAAAAAAGCTTCCATTGAAGTCTTCAGTAACATGAGAATTTGGCAGAATGATTTAACTTTTCATTTAAAACAGTCTCTGATAATGAGGAAATGTACACATTCCAGAAATTCTTTATTCTGTCACTGCTGTCTTATCAGAACTCTTTAAAATAATTTTCCAATAAATATCTTGTTCCAAAAATCAAAATTTCATTTTAATTCATAGCCTTATTAGCACTCATGAAGAGCTACTTCCTTGGAAGTTGTTTTCTTTGCAGAGATGCTGTATGAACTTTTCCTGGGGAGACATGAGTGACTATGCTTACTCATCCCAGATTGGGCACTAATGATAGACCAAAGGAATTATTCCACTCAAGTTGAGTTTATTGGGTTTATTTACAGGAGCATGGGTGACAGATTATTCATAGGAGCATGTGTGATTTCAAACAGCTGCATCCCCTCAAAGCCTCTCCCCAGCATGGAAGATAACTTCCCCATAATTGCATAGCTGGACTCACTCCTTCAGTTAACCTTCCACATTCTCTAGCACCTCAAGAGACACATGCAGCTGAATTTCATACGGTGGGTAGCCATGTGCATGGTGGAGAGGTGGGATTCTGAGGTGAGGGCCTAATGACCTTTCCTATGAGAGAATATTAACAGGCTCATCTTTAGAAATGCTTGCAGGTAGTCACGCTGCTCTGTGTAAGATGGTAATGGCTGTTATGTTCAGGGGATGGTGTTACTTGACAAGGGCTTCTCCTTTGAAAAGGTTTCTGCTCTCTTGTTCATTTTCTTCTTTGAGTTGGCCATCAATTTTCCTTTTAGTATTCTATATGAATCTCTTCCCTTCACTAGCATCATATCCTCTCATGTTTTTCTGTATTGAAATTTAAATAAACTTTTTCCTAATTATAGAAATAAGGATGTGCATTCTTTAATAAAAACTTATTAAATCTAAATGACACATTCAACCAATTTCAACAAAAGACAGATGAAGCCTTTAAACCAACTGATTGTTATTATTATTATTATTTTGTTTTTTGTTTTTTTGAGGTAGGGTCTCACTCTAGCCCAGGCTGATCTGGAATTCACTATGTACTCTCAGGGTAGCCTTGAACTAACAGCAATCCTCATACCTCCTGGCTTCCTTTAGGGATTTCTTTTTTTTTTTTTTTTTGTAATGGATCTGTTTTTTAAATTTTTTTGTTTATTTATTTGAGAGAGAGAGAGAGAATGGGCACATCAGGGCCTCCAGCCACTGCAAATGAACTACAGATACATGTGCCACCTTGTGCATCTGGCTTACATGGGTCCTGGGTAAACAAGCTTCGAACCGGGGTCCTTAGGCTTCACAGACGAGCACTTAACTGCTAGGCCATCTCACCAGCCCCATAAACCAACTGATTATTTTGATGCATAACTGACATGCCGTGTGTGTCAGAAATATAATTACAATGCATATTATTTATTGACTTTATCATTACATCTGCATGAGTGAAGCTTAATCACTTAGTAGCTTTTAACTACACTAATTTATAAACTGCTGTGGTGGTTTGATTTGGGTGTACCCCATAAGCTTAGGTGGGTTCCCAGCTGATAGATATTTGGGAATTAATGCCTCCTGGAGGGTGTGTATTGTTGGGGGCGGGTTTATGGGTGTTATAGCCAGTTTCCCCTTGCCAGTGTTGGGCACACTCTCCTGTTGCTATGGTCCACCTTATGTTGGCCATAAGGGGGTGATGTCCACCCTCTGCTCATGCCATCATTTCCCCCTGCCATCGTGGAGCTTCCCCTCAAGCCTGTAAGCCAAAATAAATCTCTTTTTTTCCCAGAAGCTGCTCTTGGTTGGATGATTTCTGCCAACAATGTGAACCGGACTGCAACTGTAAAGTGGTACCAGAAGTGGGATTGCTGCTAGACATCTGACTGTGTGGCTTTGGCCTCTTGGAGCTGATTTTCAAGAGGAATGTGGGAGGATTTGAAACCTTGGCCTAAGAGATGCCTTGCAGTGCTGTAAGCACAGCTTGATGGACTATTCTGGTCTGAGCTGCAAGACCTGAATGCATTAAGAACTCTGGACTCTGAGGTTTGGCTTATGAGGGTGAGAAAGAGCTTTGCTTGGACTGGGCTAGCGGTTTGTGTGAGAAGCTTGCTGTTATACCCATGTCCTGAGAAGTTGTGCAGGGTTGCTTTGTATAGAAATGAATTGGTGTGAGCAGAGGCATATGGCACAGAAAGAAAAATCTTTGGGTGAACTGTTGCCCATTCAACTGCAACTGAGAGAATACAACCTTTGAGACTGGGCTAGCTGACCTGCGCTGGGGCAACAGGAAGAATGTCAATTCTTTTGAAGGGGCCTGAGTGCTCAAGGAGTGTCCTGTTCTTCAAAGTTTGCTTTATTCCCCCCTAGATTAACAAATTGGCACCTACTTGGTATTGTGGAGTATAAGAAATGCAGGAAAGAGAGGGTTATTGTATTTGCAACATGGTCTTGTGTTTTGGAAATGGCCATGGCCAGTGTGAAGCAGGTTTGCTGGATGCCTGCAAGGAGACCCCATGGGGCCACTAGGATGAACTGTGGCTTGCAGTGGAGACCCAGTGGAGATGCTGGGACCACGAGAAGGCTGCCAAAGAGAGCTGCTGGCCCTTATGAAATTTTCCAGGACTGTGAGTAGCCTAGCTGGAGTGGTGGAATTGGAATGCCAGAGACTTGTGGCTGGTTAGAATTATTGGATTTGGAGATTTGTCACTGGCTAGAGTTGTTGGACTTGATGCTACAGAATTTGATGTTTGTCCTGGTTGTTTTAAATCTTGTATTGGTTGAATGTTCCTTTGCTATGCCCAATGCCATCTTTTGCAGTGTGAATATTTATTCTGTGTCATATGGGTTTTTTTGAGGTTATTTTTTTGGTATTATGGCTCAGTTAAAAGATCTTGGACTATGGGGATATATGAACATCATTGGAATTGATAAAAACTATGGGATTTTTAAAGTTAGATGAATGCATTGCATTTTACATCATTTATGGTTATCAGTTTATGGGGGCCAGGGGCAGAATATGGTGGTTTGATTCAGGTGTCCCCCATAAACTTAGGTGTTCTGAATGCTAGGTTCCCAGGTGATGGATATTTGGGAATTAATGCCTCCTAGAGGGAGTGTATTGTTGGGGGCAGACTTATGGGTGTTATAGTCAGTTTCCCTTTGCCAGTGTTTGGCACACTCTCCTGTTGCTATGGTCCACCTTATGTTTTCCAGAGGGTGATGTCCAACCTCTGCTCATGCCATTGTTTTCCTTTGCCATCGTGGAGGTTCCCCTCGAGCCTGTAAGCCAAAATAATTATCTTTTTCCCAGAAGCTGCTCTTGGTTGGATGATTCCTACCAGCAATGTGAACCTGACTGCAACAACTGCCATGCCCTAAACTTTACAACTATGCTTAAATTTCTATAAAATGGTTAAATTCTCAAAGGAAAAATACATGATAAATCCTGTACATAGGATTACAGGATTATTTGTGGCATGGGCCTGGAATTCTAGTACTTCTGACTTCAGAGCCTTGTTAGATAACAAGGATGTTACTCTCTCTGAAACCCTCTAGAGAATTGTCTTCTAGCTTAGTGTTTGTGGCAATTATTGCAAAGTTATGTGAAGAATAGAAATGATCAGTGTGGTAGTTTCTCAGAAACTTGGTCAATCAAAAAGGGCCAAAACAATAGACTATTATGACTGTAGTGCCAAATCACCTGACCAGGATCCAAGACCCCCGGTCACCCAGGAGTCACCCAGAGAACTGCCACAGAAGCCGAGACACTCGAATGTAAAAGCAACAGGTTTCTTTATTGCAAGCCTAGGCCTGGGCTCCATCCCTACAGTCCGACACAGTGGTAGTAAGGGAAAGAGCCCCTTCCTTTTGGGGGAAGCGGTTCATATAGGAATTCGAACAAAGAAGTAGGGGATAGATACATGATTGGTTGATTTAAACAGTTTTGATTGGCTTGGGGTTTCAGCGGGCAAAGTTGGGGGCAGGAGCTAGGGGCACTCCAGGCAGATGAGGTAATCTCCATTGTGATGGGCTAAGTAAACTGGTATTTTACAACTTTTGAGATGGAGATTCTTTAGTTTCTTATCTAAGCAGGAGGTCTGAGACCTCAGTGGAGTGTTTCTGCAATGTCCTTGAAATGGACATTCCCCAGAAACTTTAGGGAGAAAGGCAGCAATTTAGCAAGCAAGCAAAGTTTACAGAAGCAGAGGTCAGCACATTAGCCGGCTAGTTCTCTATCTAAGTCAGGCCTGGGCCTTTTTACTTAAAATGGTTATATTTGGCCTTTCAATGACTATATGATAGAATTAGAAAGGTACTTGGAGAATCTAAGACTAATGCTATTAATCTAATCTTATTTATTTATTTTTTTATAGGTAGTAAAGTTTCAGAGAATGGTGTGCATTCCTTACTACTGTTGATGTTTGCCAACTGAAAATCACTACTGCTCTGTGCTCTCTCTGGCCTCCTGACAGGGTGAAGCAAAAGAAGGCAAGATATACTAGTTCACTTCCCTCATTCCACTACAAGCCCAGCATGTTCTATGCTGTAGTAGACAGATTCAGATTCACTGAGATGAACTTCCAGACCAGGCACAGTTATGGAGGAAGGGATTTATTGAAGCTTAAGGATCCAGGGGAAGTTCCATAAATGGCAGAAGCTGGCCTGCCTTCACAGGTCCAAGCAGACAGAAAGAAGTACAAGCCTAAAGACAAAAGCCACAGCACACTTCAGGAACTCCAGCTAGGCACACTTTGCATATCTTTAGATTGAAATCTGAAACCCACCACCACACCTAAAGATCCACCCAGTGACATTGCTTCCAGCCAGGTGGCTAAAGATGCAAACTACAAACTAATAAACAACTGAATATATTGGGGGCCATCTATTCTATTCAAACCACCATATATGCTAAGATATCTGAGTCACTCCACCCCCAATCACCTACACCTAGAGGCTATATCTGTCTGAGCTCCTCTGGGGTTGGGAAAAGAAGGGTTTCAAGAGTTTCAAGGGAGCCTTGGAGGGGATCACTGAATAAGAGATGTATTTCTTTGGGGTCAAGAGGATGGAGGAGGAGCCATTGCAGTTTTCTGACCACCTGTCCCCACACAACCCAGCTAGGGGTTGTCCATTCTTTGCTGCTCTAGGTAGAATTATGGGTAGAAGAGAGCATTTACTGAACTGCTACAGCATTTCAATATGGCTGAGCTCACAGGTACGTTGCAGGGCTGGGCTTTCCAACTTCCACCAGGAGGGAAGCAGCTCCTGGGAGCAGCATACTAATACACCTAAGGTGCTCAGCCACTTCTCATTCCTAATTAAAAAAATGTACCTATTTGTCTCTGACTCTTCTTAGAGGGTAAGTGTGGGGTCAGATTTCCTGAAGTATGAGTCTTTGCAATCCTCATGTTCCAACAGTCCAAGATCGTGAGGAGAAGGTGCTGTCTAGATGTGGTGACTCCATTGTTTTCCATTTTGGAAAACCTCTAAATAGCTTTGCAGTTTTTTTTTTTTTTAGAACACCATAATAAAAATTAAAATGCTTTACACATATGGCCTCTGAGTAGGAATAATGAGCCTGGGATGGGGGCAGCTGTGGAGTACCACTGTTAAACTCCCTCCAGGGCTCTGGCTGCTTTTGGTAAGCTCAGCAGGTGCTTAGTATAAGCTGAAGCTTACTTCTCCTTCTCTGTACTCAGCCTCCAGGAAATTCCAGAATGAATACCTTAGCAGCACAGAGGTAGCATTTGGTTGTTAGAAGAACAAACCTATTTAGGAAGAACAAGCACCCTCCTTATGAGAACTGAAGACTGTCTTTAGAAGGATGTGCTGGCATATGGACTAATTGATTTTCCCTAATTGCATGGACATATTTCTTTGAGAGGAGTCCTTTAAGAGGGGCTAATAAAGATTTCCTGCTGACTCAGTGACAAAAACCAAACCTGGAGCAAGTAGGGGAGCCTGAGGAGATAGAACATGTTCTTTATTAGCATAGAAAAATCAAGGTGAGAACATGGGGAGCATGATAGTAGAATCTCTGGTGGTTGTGACAAAATCAGCAATGGGAATGAAGCCACAAGATGGAATTATGGTAGAGTGAAAGAAGGGGAAAATGAGGGAGAAGAAGACAGAGACCAGATGGTTGTACTGAGAGATCATGACTCTAGTAACTCCAGCAGCCCTGTTCAGAAGTTGAGGTGGAGAAACTGAAAATGTGCCAGGGAAAACACTCATAAACTAACAATTAAGGTCTGCTTTAGACAAACTAAATCAGCTGATAGATTTCTTTTTTTCCTTGTTTTGGTTTTATGAGCCAGGGTCTTACTGTAGCCCAGTCTGATCTGCAACTCACTCTGTAGCCCAGGCTGGCCTCAAATTCACACTGATTCTCCTACCTTAGCCTTTTGAGTGGTGGTATTTAAAAGCATGAGCCACTATGCTGGGTTCCAGGTAAGTTTTCTTAATAAGCCACCATCCTGTTACACACAAAATGCAAACATTGAAGGTCTCATTCTTACATGCAAATATAAAGCCAAACTACTACATGCTGGAAAGGGCCTTCCAAATGCAATACTGAGAGTTTAAAAAAATGAATCAACCTCCGAATGCAGAACAAACTGAAGGAAACAAGAAAACAAACTTTTACAAAAGAGCAATACCTATTGTTAGATAACACAGCATACTTATTTTAACCAACAATACAGCACCACAAAAGTGATTCATCGATTAAAAAAGGAAGTGCTTTTGAAGGTTGAACATGATTTTCCCAAACAGAAAACTTCAATAGAGATTTTGGAAAATAACATTTATAGAATCATTAAGAAAGAATACCCGGTTGACAAAATAATGCATGATTGGGGATAAAAGATTGTGATAATTTTGTCTAAGAAAACCAATAGCCAAAAAACTATGACTTCCAGAGAGATAGGACAATATGGGGCAGAACCTATTTTACAAATGTACCAACAGTATACTCAAAGCTGAAGGGCTGACACTTGTAATTGAAAGACTTGTGAGTGTAGCAATCAGAGAATGAATACTTCAAGCAAAGCACATGAGTACGACACCTTCTAATACTGGGGAATCAAAGGAAATGCATGTGCATGCCAAGGTACAAGTAGCATATACAAAATTTAGAGTGGTTGGAAAGATACTGGGAATGATGAAGTACTTCTGTGGTTGGTTACAGTGGCAATTATAGATGAAATAACATGGAATCACATATTTATGTACCTTGTCCATTTTCTGCTATTGCTACGACTCTGTACTTATGCAAGAAGTAACTCTTGGAGGAAACTTCTCATGTACCTAAAATTATTTTTTACAAAAGAAAGAAGAGGGTTGGGAGATAGCTCAGTAGTTAAGACAACTTGCTGCTTAAGGATGAGGACTTCTTGGGAGGAAAACCACGATGATTTACTTTCCAGAACTCACATAAAACCTGGACATGGCCACACACATATTTGAGAGCTTAAACGTGAGATGGAACTAAATATAGATACTATTGATAGGGATCAGGTGGGACAGGGTCTTAATGAGCCCCAATATATTAGTCACAATTAAACATGGGTGAACTATTAAAGCAAGTTCAAAAATTATCATTTGGGTGACAGGACAGGATACACACACACACACACACACACACACACACACACACACAATGGTGTACTATCCAGTAGTTAAAAATGATTAAGATCACTGTGGAGTAATATAGGTATAATTCAAAATCATGCATTGAAAATAAGACCAAGTTGTTGTTGCAAAACGTAATTCTCACTTCAGGGACTAAGAGGTAGTTTATTCTAGAGTCAGACAACTAAGTGATCATAGCCAGAAAACATGGATTCAGGTTATCCAAAAAACCATGTCCCAACATGGTAACAGTTTCATAAAGTGTTTTTTCTTTTCTTTTCTTTTCTTTTCTTTTCTTTTTTTTTTTTTTTTGGTTTTCAGTAGGGTCTAGCTCTAGCCCGGGTTGATCTGGAATCTACTATGTAGCCTTAGAGTAGTCTCAAACTCATGGTGATCCTCCTGCTCCTGACTCCCAAGTGCTGGGATTAAAGGTATGTGCCACCATGCTCGGCTTATGGAGTTTTATCATAACAGGACAAAAGAAAGTCATAGACCAAGGAGCTTTAAAAATACATTGGTGGTAGGTGAATTATAGAAAAATGGGGAACTTCTGCTATAGACATCAAATGTCATCTCATTACATTCTTAACATTCAGTCTGTTAATACATTCCAAAAGGGTTCACTGAATAGTCACAAAGGTGTTAGGCTGTGCATAAAGGTGGCCAGTAAATGTCTATTAAGGGGGTTAAGATAGACCAAGGTGGAAAGAATGTCAGAGACACATGTTGGGTCATGATATGCAGAGACATTTCCTCCTACCTAAAACTGATGGCTAACCCCACAATGCATGACCCATATACCCCAACAAGGAGGGTTCCTGTGGAGGGGGAGTGCAGGGAGGAGGCTAACAAGGGTACCAACTTGACTGTATTCACTGAGTACAAAAGTTTAAAAAAGGATTCATGCTAACAAATAGACCTGATTTACCTGTTTGAGAGCTAACCAATACTTGGGATTTTCTCTTGGAAAGGCAACCACCAAAACTATAAAAGACTATAAAAGTCTGTCAAATACATTTATTTTAGAAATGGCAAAGCATTGAGAAAACAGTAAAAAGGGAAATACACACACACACACACACACACACACACACACACACACACACATATATATATATCTGGACTTGCAACTCTCTTGCTCTCCATAATTAGGGACATTCTAATCAGTCAATAAAGCTGGTGAAATCTTTAACACAGGCTTGGGAGGTTTCTTCTGGACATTTCAGTTGACATTGTAATATAATGCCCACAGCATGATGTCTTTCATGGAAATTGGGTAAACTTGTAACACAATATGCTTGAAACTGGATGATAGTGGTTCAGGAATAGAGTCCTTTAGCCCCAAACCCTATGGTTATGTTTGCATTTAACCAAAGACTTGGTCAAACCAAACTGAGAAGGATAATTATTAAATTATTATACTTACTTAGGAAAGTACAAAACAAAGGGAAGAAAAATAAATTCACCCACATGAGCTGAGAGCCCATGTGGGCCTAGAAGAAAGGTGAAAAGAGATTTCGAAAAAAGAGAAAGTGCAGAGAGCTGTGGATGTGGATGTGGCTGGCAAGGAGGGGGTAGGTGAAGGTCAGGGGATTTCTTCCCTCTTCTGAGCCCAGCTGGGCTGAGATGGGGCGGGGGGACTCACCCGAACCTGTAGGTTCAGGAGTGATGAACTGGCAGCTAAAAGAGGTTGCCCTCCCCTTGTAAACATATTTATAACCTTACTATAGTGGTTTTACCTTCATGCTCAGGTGTGCCAGAGTGAGAGTTGATTGGTTTGGGATAGGGGGCTTGCTTATGAAGGGGCCAGCCATGACACTGAACTGGGTGTTGAACTTGACCAATCACAATGTCAGGATTGGTTTTAAATTCTAGGAAAGGGGACCGCTCTCCCAGGAGGGTTTCAGGTTGTTTGTGTAAAAAACAGATCTAGTGAACTCCTTTATGTCGGGCTCCGCCGGCGGGGGCAGGTAGTGCCGAGGGAAGGACCAGGCCCGCTGGTTCCTCCCGAGGGGCTGAGGAGGAGATGAGCGTCCGACGACTCAGACCTCTCCTGGCCACCGGAGAAAAACCACACTGAGTCGGGAGTCTTGTCGAAGCAGGAACTCGATTTATTGCTATGAACAGTTGCCTATATAATGTTGGGGGTGAAGGCGGGGATTGTAGGATGGTGGGGAAAGGTAAGGGCCAATAGTAAACTGTGACTATTGAAATGATAATTCTAACTCCCATGTGGAGGTAGCAGGTAAGAAGCCATTAGGCGTCTTGCTGAGTCACGTCTGGCCAGAGGCAGATCACCAAACTTTAGCTAGGCTCAGGAAGTTCCACTAGGCCTCACACCTGGGCCTTTAGAGGCCAGCATCTCCCCCTTTTGTTTTTGTAAGAGCATTAGTCACCATGGCCCCTGTTTTAGGTTGTCCCCCTCTGGGGGTCTTAACCGTCATTGGGTACCAGGTGTTTAGCTCAGAGCATTCATCATGGCCCCTGTCTTAGGTTGTCCCCCTCTGGGGATCTTACCCGTCACTGGGTACCATGTGTTTAGCTCGGTGAGAACCCACCCCATGGCCTGTCTTAGGTTGTCCCCCTATGGGGATCTTACCCGTCATTGGTCACATGGAGGGCAGAGGAGGTGGCAGTGGGTCACCTGAGGAACTTAATTCCTGAGTTTTCAGCCTGTATTTTGACCTGATGAGGTTTTATTGCCTCTAGCCATTGGTGAATAAATTGTGTAATCTTATTAATTACACAAGGCCCGACAGTGAGGAGAAGGAGAAGGAGGGGGAGGGGCCCAAGTAGAGGCAGAAGGTAGGGTAAGAAGTCATATAAGCCCGTCCACAGCAGGTTGTCCTGGAGGTCCCGTCGCCTCCTCTCCAAGTCTTCCTGGAGCCTCTTAATCTTGTCCTGGATGATTCCTGATTTATTGGCGTAAAAGCAGCATTTTTCCTGTAAAAACAAACATACGCCTCCTTTTTCGGCCGTTAGTAGGTTTAGTCCTCTCCTGTTTTGTGGGACTACCTCAGCCAGGGAATCTAGCTGTTGTTGAAGATAGGTCTCCCTCTGATACAGGGAGGGCCTCATTTCCAGGGATGATATTTACATCTGGGATTAAGGTGGCTGGGGCACAAAGGCCCGTCCAATTGGTGGGCAGAAAGTCATAGGCCATCCCGCCTCCACAAACATAAACCATTCCAGAAGGTGGGCAGCATTGAGCATTGGGATCAGCTGTGTTAAAAGTACAGAAGGAAGGATGAATGTATCCCACATCTATACTGGAATTATTAGGGGAAGGCGGGGCCCAAATGTAAGTTCCAGGGGAAACATTGGGAAAAGCTGGACGGGGATGGGGAAGGTGGCTGAGTAATGTTTTAAGGTCGTACAGGCAACTGTACTGCAAGCAGCCAGAGAGGCCCAGATTGGAGGCAAAGCCAGCAATCCTCCACAAGGGAGGGAATTGTTTAGTTTAGTAGGGTGAAGGACCATTTTAGGAACAGTCCTCAGGGGTGGGACACTCCCTAGAGAAGTGACTGTCAGTGTCCTCTTGTTGGGACAAATATTTTAGGTCTCTCGCTGGTACCCAAATGGGTCTTTTTTCATCTTGAGGGAAGACACATCCAAACCCTCTCCCTGCTGTGAGGAGCGGATCAGGCCCTCTCCAGGCCCCAGTCAATGGGTCCCTCCATCTTACCCAGATAGAACTGTAGGTAATGGATGAAGACCAATGTTTTTGAAAAGGGGAGAGTTGTTTATCTTCTTTAGAAAAGTTTAAAATATTTAGGGTAAATAATGCCTTTTTTAGTTGGTCGTGTGGGGGTAAGGATTCCCCCTTTTGTTTTTGTAATTGAGACTTGAGAGTCTGATTATATCTTTTAACGATAGCTTGGCCCCGGGGGTTGTATGGGATGCCTGTAGAATGTGAGATTTTCCAGTTCTGGAGAAAATCTACAAAGGCCTTGCTTACGAAGCAGGGGCCATTATCTGTTTTAATTTGATCAGGCAGCCCAAGAGTGGCAAAACATTGAAGCATATGAAAAATTTGTTGATGACAAGGGGACAAAATTACCTGAGAGGAGAAGTTAAGGTCCTTTAGGAGGTCAAATAAAGGGGACAGCTCTTCAGTAGTTATGGGTATCCAAGGCCTCATCCAATTAATTTCTCCCAAAAGCTTTTGGAGTTGAGGCAAGGTGTAAGAATCCTGAATATAAAGTTGTGGTTTAACAGGGGAAACTGTATCTAGGGTAAGGATCGAGCCCAAGATCTTAAAGGGAGGCACAGTTTGAACTTTTTCCGGAGCTACTTTAAAGCCGTGAGTATGTAGGATAGTTAGACATTGGTGGGTAAGGTCCTGGAGTGTGGAGGAATCTAGGCACCCAAGAATAATATCATCCATGTAAATATAAAACAGGGTATCAGGGAGATTGATAAGAGAAGAGAAAATGGATGACAGGTAATATTGACAAATGGGTGGGCTATTTGTCATGCCCTGAGGTAAGACAGTCCATTCAAATCTCCTATCTGGGCCACAAAAATTAACAGCAGGTACAGAGAATGTAAATTTTTCCATGTCTCCTGGATGGAGAGGGATAGAGAAGAAGCAATCTTTAATGTCAATGATAGTAATATGGTATATATTGGGAATAGCTGGGATCCATGGGAGTCCCCTCTGGGGAGTTCCGAAGGGGATCATGTGTTTATTGATCTTTCTTAAATCATGTAAAAATCTCCAGGACCCATTAGGCTTTTTTATGACAAAGACAGGAGAGTTCCAGGGACTAGTGGAGGGACGAATATGTCCGGCCTCCAACTGTTGATCAATAAGTATGTGGAGTTGGTGTAACTTAGAAGAAGGGAGAGGCCACTGCTCAACCCATACAGGATCCCCCGGTCTCCACTGGATTTTAAATGGGGGGGGCTGGGCAGTGGCCCTTAGAATTGGGGGTGTTTATTGGAGTACTTTTGTCTGAGTTGCTCAAAGTAAGGGTCATCTCTATAATTGGGATGATATTCCCTCCCTTCCTCAGACTGTTGTTGATATTCTTTTTTATCTAACAAATCATTATAAAAGGCCTTATGGTCAGTAGTGATGAAAGCCTCAGCATCTCCAAGGATGTCTTGCCCCAGTAAGTTAGCAGTGAGCCCAGTCACCACGAGAGGGCGGACTTTTCCCCTGTCCCCACCTGGGTCAGTCCAAGGGAGCCACGTGGCAGTCTCCCAGGAGGTGGATTGCCCGCCAATTCCCAGTAGGGGAGGGCCGGGCACAAGCTGCCAGGAGGGGGGCACTTCCTCCTTTCTCAGGACCGTTCGGTCCGCTCCAGTGTCAATGAGAAGTTTGAATTTTTTATTGCCAATATTCAAAATAATTTTGGGTCTAAGGCCGGGGACCAGGGGGACGGTCCAATAGGCTTTGATGGTCTCTTTCCCCTTATTTAACGGGGCTGGGGGAAGCCCCTGGAGGAGTTTAAAGGCTTTCCCTGTATGTTAAACTTTTATTTACATTCCTTAGCCCAATGAAACCCTTTATTGCATTTAGGGCAAAGGGTGTGAGGGGCGTTGGTCGTCCCCCCAGAGTGCGGAGGAGGCTTTGTCCTGTTGGGGCACTCCTTTTTAAAGTGGCCCTCGTCCCCGCATCCAAAACATGTCAAGTTTTTAGAATTTAACTGTAATGCACAGATCGTATTGGCCAAATCTCTCTGTTTATTTTCCTGAAGGGCGGCAGCCATGGCCCTAGCCTGATGGGAGATAGTGCCAACGTCCTTGGTGGCTACAATCCATCTACTCATGGAGTTGTCCTTGAGACCCGCACAGGCGAGGCGGTGATCGGCCGTCATCCCATCCCAGACCAACATTTTAGTAAACTGATCCCGTAATGCCCCTGGGGGAAATTTTCTTTGGAGACTTTTTTTCACCCTATCTATAAATGTAGCCAAATCCTCAGATGGTTTTTGAGTAATACTCATAAGGGGAGTTTCAGAGGGTCCCTCATCAAGCTTTTTCCATGCCGCCAAGCCCAGTGCCCTGACCTGGTCCCTATACGGGTCAGGTATAGCCGCCTGTTGAGTGTCTGTAGCATATTGATCAGAGGTACCAGAGAGCATCCCAAAAGTTATCGGCACAGGGGGCTGTTGATTTTGGTTTCGTTCTGCCTGTGTATGGCATTTATCTCTAAAAAAGGCACACCACTTAATGTATAGGGGACCTGACAAGACAGCCCTGACCAGATTTTTTCAATCTTGGGTTGTACAAGGTTGATGGGCAAGTCCCTGTAACAGGGTCTCAGCCCAAGGAGAGTTGGGTCCATCCTCCGAGACCGCTTTTTTAAGCTCCTTAAGGTCCTGAGCTTCCCACGGATACCAGGCAGCAGGGCGATTGCCCCCAGGATTTAGATTGACGGGAAATAAAAAAGTAGCTTTATTTTCTGACGGCTTGGCTGCCGAATATGGAGGGGCTGAGGGGGTCTCGGCGGCCGAATATGAAGGAGGGGCCGAGGGGGTCCAGAAAGGGTTAGTTGATGGAGGAGGTCCCCCGGAAGGCCAGGGAGCACTCTCAAAGGGATCGAGTGAGGAGCATAAAGATGTATTCTTTTGGGGTTTTTTAAAAGCTGTATCTCCAGGAGGAGTAGCTGGATTAGGCTGTATATTATCTTTTTCTTCTGTCTTTTGTTTATGTTTGGTTGGCCTTGGAGGGAAGCAGGCCTTGAGGGCTGAGATCATAGGGAGGACCCCTGAGGGGGGTATTTGACCCTTCTCCACATGTGCCCGACAAACAAGGGCCTCTACCCTATCCCACGTGTCCCAATTAAAGAGATTTCCTTCCGGCAGCCATGGCGCCAGTTTGAGAAGGCAATCCCAGGTCTGTTGAGCCTGATTACCAGTCAAATTAAGCCCTCTACTCTTTAGGAGTGCCCTGAGAAGGTAAGGGCCAATAGTAAACTGTGACTATTGAAATGATAATTCTAACTCCCATGTGGAGGTAGCAGGTAAGAAGCCATTAGGCGTCTTGCTGAGTCACGTCTGGCCAGAGGCAGATCACCAAACTTTAGCTAGGCTCAGGAAGTTCCACTAGGCCTCACACCTGGGCCTTTAGAGGCCAGCACCTTTAGGCTAGAGATAGGGAGAAGCCAGCTTCCTCTCTGATCTCTAACAAAGCCCAAAGATATTCCTGCTTTTTATTTTCAGGGTCCCAGCCACCCTAACTGCCTAACAAGGCTACCTGACTACTTCCAATTCCTCCCTCTTTTGAGAAGACACTCTAACTGCTATTTGAGGACAGAGGACAATGACCAGTCAGACTTTAATTGCTCTCCAGCTGAACAGGGTCATAGAATAATTACAATTAGAGTCTCTCCCAGAGGGGAACTATCTAAGGGACCAGAAAAGTGTATTGAAGATAGTTCTGGAAGAAAATGTTAGGGAGAAAGACTAAAAGCAAGGATTTGAGGGGAAGTGGGCACACAGAAAACTGGACACCTTTAGGTTTCCATCGTTGTAGACGTCTAGGCCTTGGAGAGCATTCTAGGGAACCCAGGTAGGTGAAGTTAGATCATCTAGGGACTATCTGAGCATAAACTGACTGAGATCCTCTCCCAGAGCTGGTCACAGAATGCACAGTTGTGTCTGACATGGTCTGAATTTGTTCCTGCATGGATTGTAAAACAGATGAGATATTAGCAGAGTTATTAGGAATATATATACATATATACACAACATTTGACCTTGATAATGGCAAATATCATATGTTCTGCATAATTGCCTTCCTCATGACTTGAACCTCAGTATTTAGAGGGGAGATTTCCTCAATGGTTTTATTTAAAGCCTTTTGAGTTTTTAAATGACATCCTTTAAGCTCATAGATGGAGTAAAAACAGA
This sequence comes from Dipus sagitta, assembly GCA_036346955.1. Lineage (NCBI taxonomy): Eukaryota > Metazoa > Chordata > Mammalia > Rodentia > Dipodidae > Dipus > Dipus sagitta. Next base: position 101,287,300 of record CM070770.1, on the reverse strand, counting down.
AATGAAATGATTATACCATTGAAAAACATTCTTAGTCTATTGGTGCTTTAAAAACCAGTAAATTGGCTGGGTACTCTACATTTTTTTTGTCACCTTTTTATGTAAGAAAATCTTAGAATGTGCTTTTTTTTAATCCATCCTGGGAGTAGCCAGGCCAAAGTTTGGTACCACAGAACCTCTGGGTGCCATTAGGGGCTGCTCAGCATACTTCTGGTCTCATTACACATTTAATAGTGGAGGACAAGGAGGGGTAGATAAGGGTCAGGTGATTTCTCTCCTCTTCTCAGCCCAGCTGGGCTGAGATGAAGGGGAGACTGACCAGAACCTGCAGGTTCAGGAGTGATTAACTGCCTAACAAAGCTACATGACTCTCCCGTGCTCATAACAGTGTAATTAAAATATGAAAAATACAGAGACAGAATAAACCCAAGCATTTTAGACTTTTTATTTATAATTTTCATACTTGTGCATAATATATTTTGATTATACCTCTCACTATTTTCTTTCATATCCCCTCCCCATCCCTCTTCCAAGGAACCCTTTCTTTACAACTAGTCTTTCTTCTATTTTGATGTCTTTTTTGGCCCTCATCCATCACTTATGATGGAATGTTGGTGGACCATATAGTGTGCAGATCTTGTGTAGGTAACAACAGCTCCTGTGAGGTCATAATTGCAAAGGACACTTCATGTCCTGAAGAAAACATTCCAAAGCATTCCTTCCCAGCCTCTAGCTCATACATTCGTTGTGTCCCTTCTTCCACACTGTTCCCTGATCCATGGGAAGTATTGTGTGGATGCTTTATTTAGTGATGAGTATTTAAAAGTCACTTATTTTCAGTACTTTGAAGAGACAAATACTTTTCAAATTTATTTTGACATTTTATACATGTATGTAATGCATGTTAATCATAATCCCTCCTAATACCCTCTCTTGACCCATCTCCATTCTTCCACTGAATACTCTCAGCTACTCCCTCTTTTACTTAGATGTGTTTTGTGTTTTGTTTGTGGGTGCAACACACTGAGTTTAATAGAGTTTCCTGCATGAGCATGGTTTGGAGATTATTTGCTAGACTATGTAGGTCCTGACAGTAAACAATGTTTCCCATTTCCCCAGCCACAACTAATTGCCAATAACTCCTCAGGGAGAGAAGGGGGTCCTTAATGCCCTCTTCCATCATCCACGACGGGATGTTGATGGACCCAAAATTGTTTGTGTCTTGTGCACATATATGGCAGTCATATGAGGTGATGAATGAAATGGCCAAGTCATACCTCAATAGCAACATTAACTATCAATCCTCTCCATCCTCTGGCTCTTAGATTCTTCCTACTCCCTCTTCCTAATTATTTCCTGAGCCTTAGAGGAGGTAGTATATATGTCTCATTGAGCACTCTAGAATCACTTATTATTAGCACTTTTACAGGTTTTGGATATTCACAGTATCTACCACCACCATAGGTACAGAGAAGCTTCTCTAATTGAAGATGAGAATGGCATTAATCTATGGGCATAAACATGAATATTTAGAGGGCAGTTTCATGAACAAAACGTATTTAGCCAAACAACATTAGTAACTTCCCTGTTATTTGATTAGTTTTTCATTCCAGAAATGATTTCTAGCTAATAAAACAAGCCTCAATCTAACCAAAGAGCAGTTGGTTACACCATTACAATAATTCAACTATTACACCAGTGGGCACATCTTACCTGGCTAAGCCATTATGTAGCTTACAGGGTCCAGGGTTGAGTATGATTGTTGATAATTTTTCTTGCCCAGCAGGCTAAATAGTACCTTCTAACACAATGGCAGCTAGACAGCAGGGAGGAAGCTTCAAGCTCAATTCCAGCTTGAGTTTTCAGTGTATTTCAGTTGAACAAACAATGCCTTCACTAGCAGGTCTTACCATCTAGTTCTGGTGTGCAATCAAGAGCACTGGCACTAGTCTGTATTATTTTGGGAGCATCAAGGCCCTTCCTGACAAATTATTCACTGGTGTAGTCACCTATGACTGTTAGGAGTAGCATTATCCACTCCTGTAGGATATTTTGTTCAATTTTTTTCCAATTAGATTTTATTTTATTTTATTTTTTCCTTTTTTTTCCAATTAGATTTTAATTAGCAGACAAAACAGGCCCTTAGCAGGAACATCAGATTCAGAAGGCCCTGGAGAGGGTATGACGAAAATTGACCATTATCTCCTGTTTCTCTTTTTTTCTCTCCCTCCTTTTTCTCTGTCATCCTTTATCTCCTTTATATTACTTATCTTTTTTTGTTATTTATTTATTTATTTATTTATTTATTTATTTATTTGAGAGTGACAGACAGAGCGAGAAAGAGGTAGAGAGAGAGACACAGAGAGAATGGGCACGCCAGGGCCTCCAGCCTCCAGATGCGTGCGTCCCCTTGTGCATCTGGCTAACGTGGGTCCTGGGGAGTTGAGCCTCGAACTGGGGTCCTTAGGCTTCACAGGCAAGTGCTTAACCACTAAGCCATCTCTTCAGCCCTATATTACTTATCTTTTTCTTCCTTCTCTTCTTGGGCACTGACCTGTAACTCCCGGTACCAGCAGGTGGATATTCATCCACAATGAGCTTTTGATCAGAGAGACTTATCAGGTCTCCCAAAGGAAGACAGATTTATGTCAGAGCAATTGATGACCCACAATAGATTAGTGGTAAGACCCTACTGCTGAAGACACCATACACCGTTGGCACATATCATGGAGTGACATGGCTGGAAGCTGGAAGAGAGTCAGTCCCCAGACAGTGTGTCTAGTGCCGGAAGGTGCTACATGAGTGACTGGGGGAATTAACAATATCTGTCCAAGCAATGCATGGGCTAACCTATTTAGCAGCAAACAACTTGATGTGATGCTCACACAAGTGCAATAGTGGTGCACAGCCAATGGTGGGAAACCAACTGCTCTTATTTGGCTAACTGATCTGCTCAGTGGAATAGAACCCATAGCTAGAGCTGGGAAACAAGTCAGAACCATATCTAAAAATGAGCCTGCTCTCCATTAAACTCTCTCTAAAACATAATGTTCACCACATTTACTTGGTGCTAACTTTACTCTCCATTGGAAAATCTGCTTCTCTTTTGCAGATAGATGCAAATCCTAAGGAGAGAACCACCCCATCATACCTCAAAAGGGCCCCAGCTGAAACTAAGAATAATTGGGGAAACATGAAAGAATGCTGTTTTCTTGGTGAACTGGGAACCAGAACAATGGTGAAGGAGATACACATAGAGAACAATCAACCCCTACCAAACCAGGTATCTAGAGGCACAGAGGCTCCCAAGATCTCTGCACTGAAGCAGACCTAATATGAACCCAACATGGTTCAAGGAAATTGGCAGAAGAGAGGGTGGAAAGAATGTCAGAGCCACACATTGGGTCATGATATGCAGAGGCATTTCCTCCTACACAAAACTAAAGGCTAACCCCACAATGCATGACCCATATACCCCAACAAGGAGGGTCCTTGTGGAGGGGTAGGACAGGGAGGAGGCTAACATAGATACCAACTTGACCGTATTCACTGACTACAAAAAAATAAAAGAAAAGAAGTAGACCTCCATATGGCTTTTTCATATATCTTTTTAAAAAGTATTTTATTTATTTATCTATGAGAGGGAGAGGGAAATGGAGAGGGAATGGGTGCACCAGGGCTTCTAGACACTGCAAAACAAAAACTCCAGATGCATGTGCCACCTTACTGGAGAATCAAACCTGAGTCCCTAGGCTTCACAGGCAAGTGCTTTAACTGCTAAGCCTTTTTTCCAGCCATCAAATGTGTTTAGTTTTGATTATTCCTCCCCCTCCTTCATTCTCTCACCCTATCCTCACTTAAAGCATTCCACCTTCATTATTCCATCCCTATTTTTCATATCATATGTGTTTTGTTGTCCACTCCCCTTAAGCCCTGCTCTGTCTCCTCAAGAACCATTTCTAGCTTCATGGCCTTTCTTTAGTCTTACTCCTATATACACATATATCTAAAAATTTTAAGCTACTATCTGTATATGAAAGAGAACATATTGTATATGTCTTTTGGAGCTAGCATTGTTTTAGTATAATTTTTCCCAGATCCATTCATTTTTTTCCTGTAAATTTCAATTTTCTTTACAGATGAATTAAACTCCATTGTGTATGCATACCACATCTTCATTATCCATTCATCAGTTGATAGGCACCTAAAGTGATTCCACTTCCTAACTATTGTGAATAGAAGTAATAAACAAGGATTAGCAAACATCTCTGTAGTAGAGTATAAAGTCCTTAGGGTATATGCTGGTCACAAGGCAGCTTTATTTGCAACTTTTTGAGAAACATCCCCATTGATTCTCAAATTGGCTAGGAGTTTGCACTCCTATCAACAATGAAAAAAACTCACATTTCCTCCACACTCTTGCTAGCATTTGCCATCCATTTTCATAATGGTAGTGATTCTAACTGGAGCAAGAAAGAATCTCAAAGCAGCTTTAATTTGCATTTCCCCAATAAGTATATTGAACACTTGAAAAAAAATCATTATAAACAATTTGGGTTTCTTCTATTTAGAAGTCTCTGTTCAGTCCCATAGCCAGGTTTTTGATTAGGTTGTTTGTTTTCTTAATGTTTGTATTTTTGAGTTCTTTGTGTATTCTAGATATTAATCCTCTGTTGGATGTGTAGCTGCCAAAGAGTTTCTTCTATCAAGTAGGCTACCTCTTGACTTAGGTTTTGGCTTTAATACCCTTTTAATTTTATCAGGTTCTATTGGTTAACTGTTTGTCTTCTTTCCTCGGTACCTGTTATCCTATTCAGACAGTTCATCTCTATGCCTACATCTTGGGTTGAAAACCCTATGTTTTCTTCTAGCTGGTTCAGATTTTAAGGTCTTACATTGAGGTCTTTGATCCATTTGGAGTTGATTTTTGTTCAGGGAGAGAGATAAGGATCTAGTTTCATTCTTCAACAAGTTGATGTTGTTCTCCTAGCCCTATTTGTTGAAGATACTGTTTTTTCTCCAATGTGTATTTTGGCATCTTTGTAAAAAAAAATAATCAAGTAGCTATAGTTACTTTGACTTATTCTTGGATCCTCTATACTATTCCATTGGCACATGTGGTGATTTGAATTAGTGTCCCCCATAAATGCCTATGTTCTGAATGATTGATACCTAGCTGATGACAATTTGGAAATTAAATCCTTACTGCAGAAGGTATGTTGTTGGGGGTGAGCTTATGTGTGGTATAGACAACTTCCCCTTGTCAGTGTTTGGCACACTCTCCTGTTTTTGTTATCCACCTGATGTTGGCCAGGAGGTGATGCCCAGCCTCTGCTCATTCCATGTTTTCTCATTCCATCATGGAGTGTCCCCTCAAGTGTGGAAGCCAAAATAAAACCTTTTCTCCTACAAGCTGCTTTGGGTTGGGTACTTTGTGTCAGTAATGCTATGTTAGTTGCAACAGTAAATTGGTACTGAGAAGTGGGTTTGTTACTGCTAGAAGCTTGACTGCATGGCTTTTGGCCTTTTGGAATTGATTTGAGAGAGGAATGTGGAAGAATATGAAACCTTGGCCCAAGAGACATCTTGCAGTCCTGTAAAATAAAGCTTGATGGATTCTGGTCAGAGTTGAAAGACCTGAATGTAGTAAGAACTATGGACTGTGAGGTTTGGCTCATGAAGGAAATAAAGAATTTTGTAGGTACTTGGATAGAAGCAATTTATATGAGAGACTTTCTAAGTTATAACTTCATGTGTCCTGAGAACTTGTGCAGAGTTGCATTGTGTATAAATGGAGTGGTGTGAGAAGATGGATATGGCTCAGAACAAAATAAAAGCTTCAGGCTGGAGACAGTGCCCATTCAGAAGCAAGTTTTTGACAGTTTATAACTCTTGAGATTGGGGCAGTTGATCTTCATTGGGACAGCAGGAAGAATGTAGACTCTTTTGAAAGCAAGAGCCTGAATACTGAAGAGTTTCCTGCTCTTCAGAGTTAGCTTTATTTCCCCCCTGGATTAATAAGTTGGTAGCTCACCTGGTACTATGGAGTATAACAAATGCAGGCAAGAAAGGGTCATTGAGTTTGAAACACAGTTTTGGTTTTGGAACTGGCCATAGGCAATGTGAGGCAGGGATGTTCAAAGTCCCTGTGTGCAGACCCAGTGGATCCATGAGGCGTGGGTTTCAGTGGAGACTCAGTGGAGATGGCAGGTCTATGGGATGGCTGCCATGGAGAACTGTCAGTTCAGATGGAGCTTGTCTTTGGGTTTTTGAGCAGCACAGCTGGAAGAGTAGAATTGGAAACCCAGAGAGTCCACTCATCACTGGTTAGAATTATCAGACATGGAAACTTGTCACTGGTTAGAGTTGTCAGACTTGGAGTTACAGAGTTTGATGCTTTTCCTGTTTGTTTTAAATCTTGTATTGGTTCAGTCTTTCTTTGCTATGCCCAAATGCTGTGTTTTGTAGTGTTAATGTTTATTCTGTGTTATAAGGTTATTATTTTTTGGTTTTATACCTCAGTTAAGAGACCATGGAGTATAGGGTGTTTGAAAAGCATTTGGATTGATAAAATCTGTGGGGACATTTAAAGTTGGAATGAATGCATTGCATTTTATGTCATAGGTGGTTATCAGTTTATAGTGGCCAGGGGTGGAATGTGGTTGTTAGAATTAGGTGTTCTTCATAAACTCATGTGTTCTGTCTGAATGGTTGATCCCCAGCTGATGGCGATTTGGAAATTGAATCCTTACTGGAGGAGGTGTGTTGTATCCTCCAATAAGCTGCTTTTGTTTTTGGGTGCTTTGTGCCAGTAATGCAAACCTAACTGCAACAGTCTACGTGTCTGTTTTTATGCTGCATGGGTTTACATTTGGGTCTTTTATTCTATTTCATTGATCCAAGTGTATGTTTGTGTCAGTGCAAGGCTGATTTTATTAGTATAGAACTGTAGTAAAACTTGAAATCAGGTATGGCAATACCTACAGGGGTATTTTTTTTGCTCAGTTTTACTTTGGCTGTGTGAAGTCTTTTGTACTTCCATAGTAATTTTAAGATTTGTTATCTATTTTTGTGAAGAATGGTGGAATTTTGATTGGGATTGCAATGAATCTGTAGATTGCTTTTGGTAGGATGATTATTTGCATGATATTGATTCTTCCAGTTCATGGGCATGGGGAATCTTTCCATCTTCTTGTGTCCTCTATCTCATTCTTCAGAGCCTTAATGCTTTCTTTTTATTTACTTTAATTTCCATTTATTTTTGTGTTGAATTTATTTGTATTGGTGTATCATTTCCTTGGTTAGGGTTCTTCCAAGCCATTTAATTTTTGTTAAGGCTCCTTTTTACATTTGTTGAGATAATCATGTGACTTCTATCCTTGACACTATTTATGTTAATGTATGACATTTATTGATTTACATTTGTTAAGCCATCCTGCATCTCTGGAATAAAGCCAACTTGATGCAGGTGGGTGATTGTTGTGATATGTTCTTTAATTCAGATTACAAGTATTTTATTGAGAATTTTTGTCACTTTAATCAGGAATATTGGTCTATAGTGTTCATTTTTCTATTGTTGTATTGGGATTAATCTTTTATTTTATATCTAATAGAATTTGTTTTAAGAAGTTATCTGCATATATGTTTAGCATTGTAATGTCCTCTTCGTGGATTGTTTCCTTCCTCAATATGGAGTGATCTTCTTTATCTCTTTATATGTTTGTTAAGAACAGTTTTATTTATTTACTTTTGTTTTGGTCTTCTTTTTTTTAAAAAGTATTCTATTTTTATTTATTTGCTTGACAGAGAAAGAGGGAGGAGGGAGAGAGACAGAGAGAGAGAGGAGAGAGAATGGGCACACCAGGGCCTCCAGCCACTGCAAATGAACTCCAGACGCATGCAACCCCTTGTACATCTGGCTAACATGGGTCCTGGGGAATCTAACCTGGGTCCTTTGGCTTTGCAGGCAAACGCCTTAACTGCTAAGCCATTCCTCTAGCCCTGTTCTTCTTCTTCTTTTTTAATAAAACACTTTGAGACACATTGGCCTAGTGGACCCAAGAAGTGGAAGTGGGGAGGGCACTAGGAAAAAGTGGCTATGTACAAACTTACATGTGAGACCATGGCTCTAATGGTGGAATGTCAGTGACCTGGGAAGAGAAAGGAAGAAGGCACTGGGAGGAAGAAGCTGTAGTCAAATTTGAGTGAGTGGAAAGAAAAGTACATCCTTTTAGCATCCAACTTCTGTTTGTCTTTGTCCTACTACCCCATCTTATCATGTTAATTTCATTAAAAGCCACTTCTAACATAAATACCTGTGCAAAGAAAGGAAAACAGAAATAGTGTCACCTGAAGGGCAGGGTACTCATCATCTTTTGTTTAGGGTATGTACGTGTGAGTGTAAGTGTGCATGTTCATATTTGTGTAAGCATGCATGCCACAGTACATGTGCATAGGTTAGAGAACAACTTCTGGTGTGCTTACCTCCCACCTTGTTTGAAGCAGGATCTCACCTTGTTCACCTGTCCATTAGCCAGGTTAGCTTGCTTGAAGACTTCTAGACAATTCTCCTGTCTCCACCTACTTTCTCACTTTACCTGTACTGGGATAACTGATGCTCATTGAATAGCATCTAGCATTTTATATGGGTTCTGAATTCAGGTTCTCATACTTGTGTGGCAGGCACTATACTCACTGGGCAATATACTCACCCCAGCTCAAAGTGCTCACCACTTAGTTCTTATAGTTGTCTACAGAAATTGTCTACTTCATTCCTACAGTAAAAATATCCTTTTACTTGACTTGCTTTATGGCTCAGAATGGCATGTGACAACTGGTAAAAGCTAGGGCACAGCTGCACAGAGCTTTGGGGATTCTGATCATGATGGAATGAATTCACTTGAAGACTTATTGTTATCCAATATCAATGGCAGAAAGCCTTCAAAATTCAATGACCAAAGAAAAATTGTGTGAGATGCAGGAACTATGTTTCTGTAGTAAGAGAAAATACAGAATTCATAATTAAATCATTTTAGTCATTAATAATTAAAGAGATAAGTTTAATACATCCTTTGCCTTTGATGTCAACTAGAATTTTAACATATTACTTACCCCACTCTGATGTGAAATAATGCAAATTTAATCCTGAAACTGCTCCTTCCTATTTGCTGTAACTGATGAGTCTTTTATGGTTCTCCAACATAAGATTTTTCTTTTTAAAATATTTATGATCATGCCAAACATGTGCAGATTTCTTTAAAAAAACTTAATTTTTCAAACCAATTAAAAGTTAGACTATGTCCCATTTAAATTCAGGAATAGAATATGTCATTAAATGGAAATAATCTGTGTGCTGAATACCAAAGGAATTGGCAGTTCTATGCTGATGACTCAGAGCTCTTGCTGGAGTAGAGCTACAGGGCTTTAGTGACTGAAACATGAGTTACGCTGGAATTCTAAAATGCCAGGGTAACATCATTTGCATAGATGAGAAATAGAATGAGGTTTAAATTTTTTTAAAACGTCATTTGAAATTCAGGTTAAGCCATTGCATGTGTTAGAAGGATAAGTGCTTGGGACTTAGAATAGAGGATAATAGAGCATATATAACAAAAAGAGATGATCTTGGTATATATCTGTGAAATAATGTTTTCAGTCTATTCAGGGATGAATGTGGCATCCTGATGAAATTCTGAGTAAAATGGTAGAGATTGGCATCTCTGTGCAATTAGGCCTGGGAAGCTAGGATTGAAATACTGAGTGGCCTTTGATGTTCTTGTCCAATCCTGGAAAAAATAAGTTACAGGACTATCCTGACAAGCAGAATGTAGTTACCCGCTGACTTTCAGGCAATTTACATATAAAGTTTCTTACATTTCTCTCAAAGCACTCATCCATTTAAAAAAAAAAAAAAAGAGCTTAGGAAGGGCCTATGGATTTCTTATCTCATGACCATGGAATTCCTAGAAGGATAATCTGTGGCCTTAACTTTTCATGTACTATTGTGGGGCTTGGGTCTAGAAAGCAGGGTTTTGGATATAAAAATGTAGTAATCATAATAATAGATAGTATAGTAGATACACAGATACATAGATAGTAATCAGCTTTACAGAGGAGATGTGGAGTTATGTCTTATTTGAAAAACCCAATGAATCAAATTCTCCAGCATACTGAACTGAAATTGTCTAGAGAATGCACTTTGGATATAGAGTTTTTATATTTAGTTACGTATTTTGCCTCACATGGCTCTCAGTTACCTCATTTCATCACTGATGAACTGACTTGGACATCAGTGGCAGCTCCAAGGCTCCTTGTCTGCTTCACAGTCATTTCTCTGGATCATAATATCTCAGGAGAAGTTGGACCTTCTTTTTAAAAAAGTATTAATGAGGGCTGGAGAGATGGCTTAGCGGTTAAGCGCTTGCCTGTGAAGCCTAAGAACCCCGGTTCGAGGCTTAACTCCCCAGGACCCACGTTAGCCAGATGCACAAGGGGGTGCATACATCTGGATTTCGTTTACAGAGGCTGGAAGCTCTGGTGCGCCCATTCTCTCTCCCCCTCTCTCTCTGCCTCCTTCTCTCTGTCACTCTCAAATAAATAAATAAACAAACAAAAAAATTTTAAAAAGTATTAATGATATATTCATACATTTACATGCTATACTTTGATGATATGAGAAGTAGACCTTCTGAAATTAAGTCATCACTAACAGCTACATGAGTTTGAGGAGAATCCAATTCCTGGTAGGAAGAGATGCTGTATTCCTTTTCTCTTCCTCTTAGTCAGACATGAGACAGGTGATTGTCAGTTACTCACGCACATACACTCATTTTAAGTTAAGGTTAAGATATTGGGCAAAATCTATACTTGTTCCTCTTTTCATACATCTTTATGGAGAGGAACTGTAATGTGTTAGGCAATGTGCTATGCACTGTTGCCAATGCAAGCATGAAGGACTCTACCACTGAGGAAATTAGCAATCTGGTAAATGTTAGAAAATAATCTATTAGGGCAATATTTAATAAACTTTTCTCCAATCAAGCTCTAAAGTGACCAAGAGAGACGAAACAAACAGAAAGCTAAAATCAAAAAAACTAGTTTTCATATGATTTAGTTGTTGACAAATGTAGCTTAGATAGGAAGCCACATTGGGATTCCTAATAATGCAGTCAGAATTAGATGGATGTACTGTCCAACCTATAATCTTCCCTGCTAGCATCTTGGACAGCAGCTTCTATAAATGTTAAATGCGAAAGAGCAGACCCCACACTCTGCATCCTGGCGAGTCAGTTTCTAGGAAGAAAAAAATGAACTTGATTATTTCAACTTTAGCAATCAGATAAAGCCCTTTTCTTCCCATAGGAGGTTATGTTATAGCAACATATTTTTCTGAAGATGGCAGACTCATAACCACTCTAGAACTTCAGGGAAGGAAAGCAAAGTTTTGGAGCTCCAGTACTACAGGGGACTTTCTAGAAGCTCCAGTAGTTGGGAACGAAGGTGAACATGTGAGAATCTGCCAGATTCCTACATACTTTGTGCTCTGCAGACAGCTAGGTGCTCTGGCTGAGCACTGGCTGGCAGGGCTGGTGGGCGGTTGGCTTTCCTCTACATCTCCATGGTCTTAGCTGGGGGACCAGTGCACGGAACAGGTAGCATGCCAATGGGCAGGACCAGCTTCTGTGCAGTTGTGCAACAGTGGCTGGGGCACACACTCACATAGGCAAGTGGCATGAGCTCTACACAGGTGGCCTGTTCCCTTGACCTACACAGGTGGGGCAGGCTGGAGGTTCACACGTGCATACATGATGAAAGTTTCCCAGACCTCCAGAGAGGTGAAAAGTGGAGTGGAGTGAACGGAGAGCAGCAGCAGGGGAAGTGTGGTAGGAGTGAGCTGGGACCAAACTTGAACAATTTGAACAAGCTATTAACCTAGGAATGCAGGCATGCCCTCAATATAGCTCTACTATTTGTGTGACTTGGGCCCAGGAAGGAAGCTAGGGTGCTTTTGGGCCTTGGTGGGTAGCCCTATCTCCAAAACAGGGTGGACTGTTCACTTGATCTCCACAGGTGTGGCACAGCTGTGGACACATCAGTTTAAGGTCACACTGACCACCACACATTTGAGTGGCTAGAGTATGCTGGGACCATCTCCCTCACAGTCTCTAACAGGCAACCTCCACAAACAGCCCTGTTGGGCAGCAGGGGCTGAGGCTGTCAGGCTACCACATGCTATCTTGAATCCCATACTGACCAATAAACCACAGAAACTCTCATGAGCAAGGACTATGTCTGACCCTATGCATGCAAAAGAATCTTTATTGAAGCACCAGTGCCTTCTACATACTCCATGAGCTTAGTGAATTCCTAGCAGGATCATAGAGTCCCAGATCTTCCACATGTCCAAGTGAACCAGAGATATTCCTCTACTTTCTGATTAAGGCCCAGTCCCAAGAGTGATATCTATGTTGAGGTGCTTGCCTGCAAGGCCTCAGGACCCATGTTTGATTCTCCAGGTCCCATGTAAGCCAGACACACATAGGTGAAGCAAGTGCAAGGTTGCACATACCCACTAGGTGGTGCAAGCATCTGGAGTTTGATTGCAGGGGCTGAGGCCCTGGCATACCAATTCTCTCTCTTTCTCTTTCTCTGAAATAAAAAAAATAATAAAAAAGAGAACTCTCACATTAACCAAATTAAAAATGAAAAGGAAGAGGACACAACAGACATCAGTGAAATTGGAAGAATCATCCGGACATACTTCCCAAACCTCTATTCCACAAAATTGGATAATCTAGAAGAAATGGATGAATCCCTAGACATACACTACCTAGCAAAACTAAATTCAGAGGAAAGTAATCTCCTAAACAAACCTGTCACATCCATTGAGATTGAAAATGTAATAAAATACGCCTCAGAAAGGAAAGGCTAGGATCAGATGGCTTCTTGGCCAAATTCTATCAAACCTTTATTGAAGAAATTAAATCACTTTTTCTCAAACTGTTTCACATAATTGGAGAACAGAGAATGCCCACAACTCTTTATTATGAAGCTATCATCACCCTAATACCAAAACCTGACAGATACAACAAGAAAACAAAACTATAGGCCTATGTCCCTAATAAGCTTAGGTGTAAAGATCTTGAACAATACCCTCACAAACTGAATTCAATAATACACCTAAAGCATTACTCACCATCATCAAGCAGGCTTCATCCCAGGTATGCAGGGATAGTTCAACATACAGAAATTAGTTAATGTAATACATGACATAAATAAATGTAATCACAAGAACCACATGGTCATTTCAATAGATGCAGAGAAGGCCTTTGACAAAATATAGCATCACTTTATCATTGAAGTACTGGAGAGAATAGGCATGGAGGATTATTTCAACATAATAACGGCTATATATAAGGTAACTAAAGCCTAAGTAATACTTAATGAGTAAAATTTCAAGGAGTTCTCATTGAGATCAGGAACAAGACAGGGGTACCCACTTTCACTGGTGCTCTGCAACATAGTACTAGAAGTCCTAGCCCAAGCAATAAAACAGGAGAAACATAAAAGGTATACAAATTGGAAAGAAAGAAGTCAAAGTAGCCCTATTTAAACATGTCATGATATTATACATACATGACCCAAAAGACTACAGCATAAAGTTTCTAAAGGTGATAAATTCCTTCAGCAGGAAAATGGAAGAACTTGGAACAGATCACACTCAGCAAACTCATACAAATGCAGGAAGACAGAAATCACATGTTCTCACTCATCTGACGTTCCTGACCTGGAATAGCTTGAGTTGCTAGCATCAACTCCAGGGCTGCACAATAGGGATGGAAGGGTCCATTGGGAGGGGAATCGGAGGTTAGGGGAAAATAAACACAAACTTAAACCCAAAATGAACTAGTACCACAGAAACCTTCCTCTTTTATGGTAGAATAAAACATATAATACTCAACAGGAGTATGGGGGGATCATTTGTTAAGAAGGGCCCTGGAGAGGGTGTGATGTGGCCTAACATTAAGATATTTGGCTCTGGCCTGTAACCCTTAGTACCAGAAATCCTTTGCCACCCACATTGAGCTGTTGATCAGAGAGACCTACAAGGTCCCCCAAACAAGACAGGATTCTGTCAAAGCACTTGCTTACCAGCCTGAGGTAAAAGGTAAGACCCTTTTGCTGAAGATACCACATGTTGCTCACACAGAACACTGAGAAATCTGATTGGAACCTGGAAGGGAGTCAGTACCCAGATGGTTAGCTAGTTTAATGCTGGAAAGCACTACATGAGGTACTGGAGGAAAGGGGTCAACAATGTTGTAAGCAGGGGTCATAGCTACTCAAAAGCAACCAGCCTGACATGACATATATATCTGTGCAGTGGTGGCACACAGCCTTGGTGGTTAACCAGTGGCTTTCTCATTGGCTAAGAGATCGACTCAGTGGAAAGGAACCCATGTCCGGAAGTGACAACCAGGTCAGAATCCCATGGAGACCAAGATTATGGTCTCCAATGAGAAGCTCCCACTAGTCTTTGGCCAAAATAGGGACTATATCCATCAAAACCTCTCTAAATTAACAATACTTGTCCCATTAACCTAGGCTGATTTCATTCTCCTTTGGGGAATTTGTATTTCTTTTTCTTAAGGTAGTGAGATTCGAGGAGATAAACCATCCCTCACACTTCAGTCAAAGTGCACAAAACTACAGAGGATTTGGTGAGATGAATAAGAGTGCTTCCTTCATGGTGAACCTCACAATCTGTACCAGGGTGATGGAAATAGATGCTGAGGATATTCAACACACACCAAAGCAGAGATCCAGAAGTTCCTGAGGTCTTAACATTGAGGTAGACTTAAAACATACCCAGCAATGCACAGGAAATTTTAAAGAAGATGTGGTGGAAAGTTTGTAACTACCACAGGTTGGGAGGGCATACCTGGAGGCATTCTCCCCTTCCTCAATGACTGACTGCTAATCTCACAATGCATAACTAGCAACCCCTCAGTGTACTGGGGGCAGGGAGGAGGGAAATGATTGTATCAACATATGATGTGTCTGTCAATACAAAGAATATTCTTAATTAAAAAAAAGACCAAGTAACTGGATATTGGATATACAAGAAGATGAAGAAATAGGGATAAAGGCATAGGTAAGGTCTTCTATGAAATTACTGAAGAAAAATTTCCTACTCACAAAAGAGATACGTGTTCAAATACAAGACGCTCACAGAACCAAACTACAGGGCCAAAGAGGAAGCTCTCCACAGCACCTCATAGTTAAAATTCTAAACAATGAAAAGAGAGAGAGAGAGAGAGAGAGAGAGAGAGAGTGCTAAAATCAGCAAGAGAGAAACAGCTCATTCCTTAGAAAGGCAAATCCATCATAATTATCTGATTTTTCAATGGAAACTTGAAAAGCCAGAAGGTCTTGGGATGGCATACTTCAAAGTCTAAAAAACTGTGTCTTCCACCCCAAACTACCATACTCAGCAAAAGTGTTCCTCATAATAGAACAAAAACTTTCTATGATAAAAGCCAGCTCTATGATTGTATGAGCACAAAGCTGACCATACAGAGGATACTTTGGGGAATATTCCACATAGAAGAGTTGAACAACCAACCTCAAGAATCTATAAGAGGGAAGTATAATATCAAAACTAGAGCAGAAATGAAAATGGTCAAAGCTCAAGAAAGCACCAAACCCCACAAAGCCTTTAGTATGGCAGGGATTAAGTCAAACCTCACAGTTATAACTAAACATCAATGGGCTCAGATCCCCAATCAAATGAAACAGGTTAACTGGGTGGACCGAAAAAATGGATCCATCTATCTTCAAGAAACTATCTTCAAGAAACCAACCTCACTATTAATGATAGACACCTTCTTGAGGTGGAAAGATTGAGAAAAAGATTTTCTAAGCAAATGGAAATAAGAAAACAAGTGGACTTTAAAACAAAAATAATCAAAAGAAAACAAAGAAGACCACTTTTTATTCGTCATGGTAATGATCCAACAAGAGGATATCCCAATCATAAATTTATATGTACCAGAAACAGATGTATCACATTTTATAAAGCAAAATCCACTTGATCACAAATCAGAAACAAATTCCACTCTCATCATATTAGGGGACTTCAATACTTAGCTATTATCAGATCATCCAAGCAGAAAATTAACAGGGAAATAATGAAACTTAACAACTTCATAGATCAATTAAACCTAACAGATATCTACAAAACATTACACCCCAATTCCACAGAATATACATTCTTCTCAGGAGCTCATGGAACCGTCTCTAAAATTGATATGATTCCCTGCATCATATCTGACCAAAATGCATTATAGTTAGCAATAAACAATAAGAGAAACAACAGAACACACTCTAGCTCATAAAGAGTGAATAGCCCACAATGCATGACCCGTATACCTCAACAAGGAGGGGCCAAGGGGAGGGGGTAGGTCATGGATGAGCCTAATAATGGTACCAAACTGACTTTAAAAAAAAATAAAATAAAAAATAAAAATGAAAAAAAAAGAGTGAATAGCATGCTATTAAACAATGAATGGATCATGGAAGAAATCATAAAGGAAATTATAAATTTTCTAGAACTTAATCATAATGAAAACACAACATACCAGAACTTATGCAACACAATGAAGGCAGTTCTAAGGGGAAAATTTATAGCAGCAAACAACTTCATAACAAGGATAGAGATATCCAAAAATAATAATAACTAAACAACTAAAGGCATTGTAAAAACACAAACAATCCTATCCTAAGAGTTCAAGACAGAACAAGATAATTAAGATCAGAGCGGAAATCAATTTAAAAAATTGATGAAACAAAGAGCTGGTTCTTCAAACAAATATACAAGATTGGTAAACCTATGGCCAATATGATCAAAAGAAAAAATAGAGAAATAGCAAATTAACAAAAGAAAAAGAGGAGAGGTCACAACTGAAACCCAGGAAATTGGAAGAATTATCAAGAGATATTTTCAAAACCTCTATTCCATAAAATTGGATAATATGGAAGTAATGGATGACTTCCTAGACACATACCACCTACCAAAATTAAACACAGAAGGCTGCAGAGATGGCTTACAGTTAAGGTGCTTGCCTATAAAGCCTAATGACGAGTTTGGTTCCCCAATACCTACATAAATCCATATGCACAAAGTAGCACATGCATCTAGAATTCAATTTCAGAAGCTGGAGACCTTGGCATGCCCATTCTGTCTGCCTGTCTCTCTTCTCTCTATCTCTCTTTGCTTACCAATAAGTTAAAAAAATTAAACCCAGGTCAGGTAAAATTCACAAATAAGCCTATTATACCCAACAAACTTTAAAATTTATTTAAACCCCCCCCCCCAAAAAAAAACAACCAGGACCTGACAGACTTTCAGCCAAATTCTACCAACCCTTCATTGAAGAACTAAAGCCACTTTTTCTCAAGTTGCTTCACACAATTAGAAAAGAGGGAATTCTCCTGAACTCCTTCTATGATGCCAACATTACTCTAGTACCTAAACCAGACAGAAACAGAACACGAGAAAATTATAGATCACCATACCTGATGTACTTAAATACAAAAATCCTCACACACTGAATTCAAGAACACATCATACTCATTATCCACCTTAAACAAGCAGGCTTCATCCCAGGATGCAGAGACTTTTCAACACATGGAAATTGATAAATGTAATATAGCACATAAACTTAAAGACAAGAACCACATGATCATCTTAGTAGATGCAGAGAAGGCCTTTGGCAAAATGCAGAATCACTTCATGATCAAAATGCTGGAGAGTCTAGGGATGAAAGGCTACAATAAAGGCCACAATAAAGGCTATTTATAAAGCACCTAAGGCCCAAATAATACTAAATGGGGGAAGACTTGATGCACTTCCACTGATACTGGGAACAAGACAGTGGTGTGTACTTTATCACTGCTCTTTAGCATGCTACTAGCAGTACTAGAGCTATTAACTGGGCCTAGGAACCAAGTCAGTGCTCTACAGACAGGAAACTCACAATGCCAAAGAGATACTCCCTTTGTTCTCTGGACAAGTTGAGTGGGTATCATCTTCAAAATATCTCTCAAAATTATATGCATATCACCCTTAATCAAATCTGCTCTCACCCTTTGTTGGAGAATCTTTTATTTTGCTGATGGCTGATAATACTGGGGAGATCCAAGATCCACCAATTCAACAAGAAAACATAGCTGACTGCTCACCATGTAATGTGCCTCCTCTACCACATTTGCCAAGGTCCAGGAGAAACCACAGAGGAAGCAGCAACACAAGTACTGCTCCCAATGCTAGCCTGACAACTGCCTCCAGGGAAATAGAGAAAGAAACACAGAGGTGAATTGAAGCATAGTGTAACAGAAATACAGAGGCTACAGAGAAGTCAGCACTAAAAACAAGCTGCTAACATACCCAAGGCTCAGGGATTGTTGTGGAAAAGGGGGCAGGGTGGATAGAAATATCACGGGGTCAGCCCCCTCCAGAAACTAACAGAGGCTCTAATTACCTCACAGTGAACACCAAGAACCCTAGTGAAATGGGGATGGGTGTGAAGAGATACAAAACTATAACCTATGTAAAAAAAATTATGTATAAATTAAAAAGTAAAAAAAAATAGAAAAAAATTAATGACATTGTGGTGGGTTTTAATGTAAAATATCTATCATTATATACTTGAATACTATATCCCCAGTTAGTGGCATTATTTGGGAAGTTTATGGAAACTTGAGGAGGTGGAGCCTTGCTGGAGTGAGTATCTTACTGGGACAAGACTTGGCATTTTTTAAACCAGCCTCACTTTCTGCCCTCTCTTTCTCCTTCTTCCCTGTGGATATGATGCAGGTTTTCTGCTTTTTTCAAAACCATAAGCCAAACACAACCTTTTTCTTTCCGTAAGTTGCTTCTCATTAGATCATTTGTCCTAGCAATGAGAAGGTTACTGTGTTAGTTTGAATGTATGGCCCTTCAGACTCTGGTTTGAAATTTGAGTCTCCAGTGGGCGGAGCCCTACTGGGGAGGAGGAGTTTCACAGGGGATGGAATGGAGTCTGTATTAGGGAGCAGATCTTGAGTCCAGCCCTAGGGTGTGGAGAGCTTTTAGAGCTCTGGCTGTTTGTGTTTCTCTTCTTGGATCTTTGGATATGAGCCAGCTTCTTCCATCACTGATGGTGTTCCCCTGTAATTAAAAGCCTGAAATAAACTCTTCCTTCTGTAGGGCTCCTTTGGTTAGATGTTTTCTTCACTTTCCTTTTTGTTTTTCAACTTTTTTTCATTTTATTATTTTTTTTTATTAATTAGTTTTGTACTCAGTGAATACAGTCAGTTTGGTACCATTATTAGGCTCATCCATTACCTACCCCCTTCCCCTTGGCCCCTCCTTGTTGAGTTATATGGATCATACATTCTGGAGTCAGCCCACAGTTATGGGTAAGCTAAATGTCTCTGCATATCATGACCCAACATGTGGCTCTGACATTCTTTCTGCCCCTCTTCCACAAAATTTCCCTGAGCCATGTTGGGTTCATTTTTGGTCTGCTTCAGTGATGAGGTGTTGGGGCCTCTGGGTCTCTGGATCTCTGATTTGGTAGGAGTTGATTTTTCTCTGTGTTGGTCTCCTTCACCCTTGTGCTGGTACCTAGTTCACCAAGAAAATAGCACCCCTGCTTGTTTCGCCAATTGTTCTCAGTTTCAGCCAGGGCCCTTTTAAGGTATGATGGGGTGGCTCTCTCCTTAGGATCTACATCTATCTGAAAAAGAGAAGCAGATTCTCAAATAGAGAGTAAGTTAGCACCAGACAAATGAGATAACCCTTACTTTTTTATAGAGAATTTAATAGGTGTAGGCCCTCTTGTAGCCCACGATTGGTGGTAGCTTGATAGTGGAGAGCAGGCTTATGATTGGATATGGTTCTGACTTGTTTCTCAGCTCCAGCTATGGGTCCTGTACCACTGAGGGGATCAGTTAGCCGAATCAAGAGCAGTTGGTTTCCCACCATGGCTGTGTGCCACCATTACACTTGTGTGAGCATCACAACAGGTTATTTGCTGCTGAGTAGGTTAGACCATGAGTTGCTTGAACAGATATTGGTCATTTTCCCCCAGTTGCCCATGTAGCACCTTCTGGCACTAGACGTGCTGACTGTCTGGGGACTGACTCTCTTTCAGCTTCCAGCTATGCCATTCCATTTTATGTGTCAACCACATAAAGTGTCTTCAGCAGTTGGGTCTTACCACTAACCTTTGGTGGGTCATCAAGTATTTGGACAGAAGTCTATCTTTCTTTTAGGAAACCTTGTAGGTTTCTCTGATCAAAAGCTCATTGTGGATGATAGCCACATGCTGGTACTGGGAGTTACAGGTTAGTGCCCACTAAGAAAAGGAAGAAAAAGATAACTAATGTAAAAGAGATAGAGAGAAGAGAGAGGGAGAGAGAGAGGCTGTAGAAGATTAAGGTCAGTCTTCATTATACCCTCTCCAGTGTCTTCTGGGTCAGGTGTTCCCTCTCAGGGCCTGGTGAAGGTTCAGCCATTTGGTCTTCCTTTTAAGATGTAGAATTTTATGGCACCATTGCCATTTGGGTCTAGATTTGTGTTTCCCACCACCTTTGTTGCCCTCCCCTCCCTCCCCACCCATCCTATTTCACTTTCTTGACTTATGCATTCCTTATAGGCAGTTCTCTCCCATCAAATCAATTCCTAACTCAGACTTGATGCCACCTGCTAAACAATAAAAACATTAGCAGACTCAAATTCATTGATCCTATATCGTTTATTTGGGTATCCATCTGATGTTCTTCACAAATTCTATATATAATGTAATGTAATATTTCTTTTTTTTTTTTTTTTTTTTTTGGTTTTTCGAGGTAGGGTCTCAATCTAGCTCAGGCTGACCTGGAATTCACTCTGTAGTCTCAGGGTGGCCTCGAACTCATGGCGATCCTCCTACCTCTGCCTCCCGAGTGCTGGGATTAAAGGCGTGCGCCACCACGCCCGACTCATTTTAATATTTCTAATTCAATAAACTTTTGGGAAATTACCTTGATTCTATCAGTTCACCTCCAATAGTAATCACTGCAGTTCACTGAATATTTTACATGGAAGAGATTATGGGTGTTCCTTTTGTGGCTTTAATGGGGTGCCTGTTTATATTTTCCTGTGTTCTCATTGCCTCTGAAGGGATCAGTCTATCCTGTTGACATCTTTCCCTTGTTTTTTTTTTCAGTGTTAGTTATTCTTATATAGTAATTCTAGTATTCACTTTGCTTGCTGCTGTGATAAAATTACCTGACAAAAACAGATTAAAGGAGAGAGTGTTTATTTTGGTTTACAGTTCCAGGCAATAGATTGCACCATGATGGACAAGGCACAGAGGCAGAGGCAGGAGGTGGCTGGTTACACTGCACCTCTGGTTAGGATACCCAGAGTCAGGCTTCACCCTCAGTGACCCAGTTCCTCTCATTTCTGATGGTTCTAGGATCTTTCCAAATATCACTAATAGCTGAGGACCAGATATTCAAAATGGTGAGTCTAGGAGGAACATTCTACATTCAAATCGTGACATGACATCTTTGCCCCCATAGGCTCATGGCCATCTAATGATACAGGATGCATTCATTCCAACTTCAAAAGTCCCGTAGTATTTATCAGTCTTCAGACTATTCAAAAACCCAAAGTTTCTTCTGAGACTCAAGACTCATTCAGAGGCAGATTATAGAAAGAAAGAGTTTATTCTACTTACAGTTTTCAGAGGAAGTTTCATCATGGTGGGAAAGCATGGGAAGAGGAGACATTTATGTTTTACATCTTGTCCTTAGCAGGCAGGAAGAAGAGAGTATACTTTCTAACCTTGGCAGGCAGGGCTGAACTATAAAATCCCAGTAAGCCTTTTTCCAGTGAGGCTCCACCTTCCAAGGGCTCTATCTTCTGGGGACCAAGTATGAGGTTGAATCACAAATACATGAGGTTATATCCACTCATTCTACATTCAAACCACCACATCTCCTAAGTTAGACCTTTCTAGAACAGCCTCATAGACCCAGGAGCTTTTTTTTTTTATGGTGATTCTAAATCCATCAAGCTGACAATCAAGGCTAAACAATCACAAGTCCTCCCCTTGTCAACCTGATAACCAAACGCATCACTTTTACACTAGAGTATTCCACCCCTGCATCTGTCCTTGCCTAATAACTGCCCAGGAAGAGAAAGGAGGGCGGGAGGTCCTCACACTCATTGAGCCCCTGTGGTGTGTGTGACACTTCATAACTTCACCTCCTTAGGTCTTCACAAAGGTGCCTGTGGGGCTGGAGAGATGGCTTAGCAGTTAAGCGCTTGCCTGTGAAGCCTAAGGACCCCGGTTCCAGCCTCGATTCTCCAGGACCCACGTTAGCCAGATGCACAAGGGGCACACGCGTCTGGAGTTCGTTTGTAGTGGCTGGAAGCCCTGGTGCGCCCATTCTCTCTCTCTCTCTCTATCTCTGCCTCTTTCTGTCCTGTCACTCTCAAATAAATAAATAAAAATGAGCAACAAAAAAAATTTAAAAAAAAAAGGTGCCTGTATTTCAAGTAGAACAAAGAGTAAGTCTTTAAGAGGTAATGTGAACTATTCTATGGAGGAAAAAGAAAACACAAAGCAGACCTTCCCTTTGGAGCCTGGGTCTATACAGAGACCAAATCCCAACACCGAGAGGCTACCAGCTCTGTGTTAATCAGGACCTGGTTATCAAGCTAAATTAGTATAAGGCAGCCCAGTAAGACTCCCTACATGGGCACCTCCATTTCAAGACACCGTGATTTAAATGTTTAATAAATGTTTCCAGTTGTGGGAAGTAAAAAGCTATCAAGACAGAGATCCAGGCAAGACCTGAGCATGGGAGTCATTATCCAAGAATAAAGATATTACCTTTAAAGATGATTAATATTCTAGTATAGTTATCTTTCTACTCTTACTTCATATGAATTTTTAATATATGAAATTTGAATAATTCATAATTCTAGATTTTTATATTTTTTCAATGGCTAATTAAAAAAGTAAGAAAAAATAAAACCCCACTATATTTTCAAGTGCATTTAAAAATCTTCATATTAGTGAAAAGTGACACCATATTTTTCTTATTGACATGCTTCTTATATTTTATACTTACATGGTATCACATTTATGCATTAAAGATCGTTTGTGTTTCTTTTCATGGGCATATGCTGAGCATAGAAATGAATGTTTTTCCTTAAAAGAACCATTTTTTTTGTCTCTACTTCTTGGCAATAGGATAGATCTTATATGATTTCATGATAAATTTTTCATCCTGCTTAAATTAACTATATTCTTCAGATAGTTTCTTATACTATCACCATCTTCCAGATAATCCTAAAACCCCTCCCTGTTTTGTGGCCTTGGACAATATCTGTCTAGCATTTGGACACTTTAAACTACAACATCTCAGAATGTGATGTTTTTTTTTTCAAGGTAGAGTCTCGCTCTAGCCCAGGCTGACCTGGAATTCACTATGGAGTCTCAGGGTGGCCTCAAACTCACGGTGATCCTCCTACCTCTGCCTCCCAAGTGTTGGGATTAAAGGCGTGTGCCACTACGCTAGGCTCAGAATGTTATTCTTATTAGAAAGACAAACCAGAAAATGTGTTGTAAAGAAGTTCTGGGATCCAATTCTGTCATTTACATGTGCATGATCTGTAGTCAAAGTTTTATAGGATCTATTTTACAAAAATACTAAATATGAATTAACTTGATAAACAAGAAGAGAACTAATTAAGAGAGAATTGGTGGACATAAACTGTGATAGAATTGAGATGACCATTCATTCATGACTTTTCTATTTTATAATCTTAGGACATTCCTGCCAAGGATACCACTATAAATTCCCTGCTCTGTGCTGTATCTGTAACTCCCACCTTCTGTGGTTTAATAGAAGTCTCATTTTCTCTCTCTCTCTCCTCTTCAGTAGTTAAGCTGCCTGAGTTACGTATCACTGTTGGAATGAACACTTGTCAGGTATTACTTCCTTTGTTGGAGGGAACCTCCCCTGCTTCAGAGAGGTCCAGTTCTCCATTCGAGGAATTTTTGTTCACAAAGCTCTCATGTGACTGATGAATTTGAGATGAAAACTAAGTTGGGCCAGCCTAACTATAAGAAGCATATTCTATGTGTGGTCTGTTCTTTCTAGCTTTCTGTTCCATACAAACCTGCTGCTTCCCTCTTCAAGCATTCCCTGTGCTATCCAGGTTGCCTGTGATGGGACAAAATCTATATAATTCTGAAGTGCAACATGCAAGAGTCCTCAGTTGTCACACCATCAGGTTGCATTCTCAAAGAGCTCGATTAGTAATAGTGGTGCTTTGGTTTTGTTCTCCCTATTCCTGTGTTTCTATTGAATGGAGAAAGGGGATGTTAGATGTTGTCCCTTTTGCATCTTAGTTCAATATACACAAAATGTGAACACAGAGAGGAACTTGGGAGTAAAGTAATATTTGCAGATTAAGGCATCTACCATGGCCCTGTGGAAGAGGGTTTTTAGACCTTTTATTCCCCCTATACCATATGTTGTACTATGTAACTTGTAGATATTTTGTTTTGTTTTTTGTTTACTTTCAGTTAATATATTCTGAACAGACAGCTTTAAATCTTAGGATGTAGCATGTACCACTTGAAACTTGTGTCAGTAAAACTTATAAGTTTAACCACAGGTAAGTGACTCTTTAAAGGCTGAGCTTGTGCTGAGGAGATAACTCAGTCAGTGTTCTTGCCTTGTAAATGTGAAGGCCTGAGTTTGATCTCCAGCACCTATGTAAAAGTCTAGGCATGGCAACGTATACATCTCAACACAGAGGTGGGGATGCCAAGAAAGGGGGAAATCCCTGGAGCTGACTGACCAGCTAGTCTATCCTAATGTCTGAGCCCCATTCCATTGAGAAACACTATATCAAAAAGAGGAGGATGACAACAGAGGTGGTCCTCTGCCCCCCCCACATATATAAATATGTATATACACATACACTCACACCACAGATACATGCACAAAAAGTAAGTAAATAAATAAGTAAAGGCTGCGCTGTGAGCACCAGGCCATATCAACATATCTAGAGCCTGCCGTGTAAGCTGGGGTGTTGGCTGCTCAGTCCGACCTGGGTTTCCCCCAGTGTGGTTTGGCTTTACGTTGAGTGCAATGCAGTGGTGAGATGAGCCTTTCTAAGGCAACAATGTCTGGGAAATATTATTTTATCTTATTGTTTTACACATAAGTCTGTTGTCTAGCAGAGTTCTACCAAGTATATGTGGCATTCCAACTTTAATTTTAATACTGTATCTTGTAGACAATCATAAGTCACATTCTTCATTCTGGGAACAGAAAATGACTTTAAATTTAAAAACACACACACACACACACACACACAAAATGCCTAAGATGCTACTCCTCCGTTTGCTCCGAATCTGGCTTTCAGGTTTTAGAATCCAATTAGGCTTTACCCAGAGAGGAATATTCAGTTTTCTTAATTACTAAGGAAAAAGACATAGGATCTATGTTATAGATAAACTATGCCAACTTACTGGATTACTTCAATTGTCTTATTAAGTTGAGAGCAATTTAAATACATGAGATATAAGCACAGACCAAATATATATGGAAGAAGTCACAATGTAAAGGAACAAGAGATGGAAATAACATGGGAAGGGGCACAGTTATTCTTAAAGTTAGAAAAAGGAATATTTTCCTTCAGTGGTTCTCAAATATTGCTTATTTTAAAACCAGTGGGGCTGGGGAGATGCCTCCATGGATAAAGCACTTGCCACACAACTCTGAGTATCCGAGTTTGGATCTTCAGACCCCACAAATGCACTAGCAGAGACTTGCATTGCAGAACAAATAAGCAAGATGCTCTGAGAGTGGGATCTGACATCAGAATTTTAAAAACTTGCCAGTAGTGCTAACACACAGTTCAGAAGCAATGTTTAAACAGGGTAGCGTTTATTTTGCTACTGCTGTGGTTAGAATGTGAAATGTTCCCCAAAGGCTCATGTGTTTGAATACTTAATCTCCAGGTGTTGGTACTGTTTGGGAAGGTTATGAAACCTTTAGGATGGAGTCTTACTGGAGAGAAATATGTTCCTGGGAGCAGGTCTGGAGGTTTTAATGTCCAGCCTCACTTCCTGTTCTTTTTCTTCTTCCTGACTGTGGATGCAATCCTCCTGCTCCTGCCACCATGCCTTCTCTACCATAATGGACAATATCACCTGGAACAACTGTAAGCCAGAATAAGCCCTTCCTCCCTTAAGCTTCTTCCAGGTGTGTTATCATAGTCATAAGAAGAGTAACTATTACAGAAGTGCCAAGAATAGGGCTGTTTCTGTGACCAATCTGAACATGTGATTTTCTAACCTTTGGAAATAGTTTGTAGGAGACACAGGGAAGACTATAAAAAACCCTACCATATTATGGGCAGAGTTTAATTAGGTGTCCTGGTGGGAGTCTGGAGGATCAGAATGCTGAGAGAAATAGACGGAACCTATTTCATTTCAAAACGAATAAATAAGTAAAGACACTTCAAATGAGAATAAGGAATATATTGGGAACTGAGCTGGAGAAAGTTTGTGTTATAATCTGGCAAAGAATCTGGTATCATTCTACCTGTGTCCTTGAGAATTTGGGTGACATTGAAATAAAAAGTAATAGAATAATTTGTTTGTAGTGGAAGAAATATAGGTAGAATAAATTTTAAGACAGGCTAGCATTCAGGCTTTTCCATGACTATTGTTCACTGCTATTATCAAGGTCTACAATTACAGATCCTAAGTGGAACAAAAAGACATGAAAAGTACAGTCTGGTTAAAAAAATACCATGATTAAATTACATGTGCAGATATAACTGATTTTAAAACAGCTGTAATTGTTAAAGGGATTATCATCACTAAAGAGAAGATTTGTATTATGCCCTGGTATGATAGGAAAAGTCTTCCAAAGGCAAGACTCCACTCATCCACATATACTTTAAAGGAGAGCCTAAACTGAGAGTGCCAATGAAAGAGATCCATGCTGAAAAGAGTATACACTGTTATCCCAGGGTCAGCCTGGAAGACTGAGCAAGACTGTTTTTAAAGCTACCAGAATAACTTGGCAGCACCATCTATATGGTATTGGTTTTGCATCCAAAAAGATGCAAGATTTAGGAGGTCATGAAGTCTTGTTCCATGGTTTCAGGGGGCTGCTGAGTTCAGGCAATGTGTGACAGGGCCAGATGCCCTGTAGAAAGGCCCTAAGAGGCCATTGCATGAATCTGTGAAAGTGAAACCTAAGCAAAAAAAAGGAGACTCCAGAATGCTGGAGATGACAGGACCATGGAACATTCACCAAGGGAGACCACATGCACAGAGTGGAGTCAGCCCAAGAGAGAGACTGTGTGGACTGATAGCTGTAGAGCTTAGTGATGAGGCTACCCAGGCCTTTTGGAGCCAAGATGATTCCATCATGAGTCCCAGATGCTGGGCACGGAGCTACAGGGCTTGCTGCTTGCCCTGCTGAATTTTGGTCTTGCTTTAGTCTGCTTTTTCTTTGCTATGTTCCCATTTTTTCTTTATGGAATTGGAATGCTTATGCTATTGTAACTTGGAAGAAAACTGCACAAAAAGGAGAAAGTGAGATGAATGGCAGCATTCATCTCTCTGCTTCCTGACAGCAGACTTAACATGACCAGTTGCTTCAAGCTCCTACCACCATGCTTTCCCTGCTATGCTGGACTGCATCCTAAAACTGCAAGTACAAATGAACCCTTGTTTCCTTACAGTCACATTTGTCAGGTATTTTGTCACAACAACTAAAGTAACTAGTACAGTTATTCTCTGAAAGAGAGTCTATTTTGCTTAGTTTCAAGATAATATCTCCCAAATATCTCTGTCTGAAAGTCATTGTCTACCAGTTCTTTCAAATAAAAAAAGGTATTCTCTGAAAAACTGACAAGTGCAGCTTGCAGCTCACTCACTTACATGAGTGCTTTTCAGCATGACCATCCAGCATACTTCAGGATGCACAGATATGCACTTCCCATTTCATCATGAAGAATATGACACAGCGCACATTCAGGGAGTAAAATTCACTAAAGTTAACTTTAATTAAAAGACTAAGTGATCTAAGTAAAGTTTATTGAAATTATTTTTTGCTGCATCATTCAAGATATCCTTAGGTGAAGCTATTTCTTTCTTTTCTTTTTTTCTTTGCGAACACATGACTGTGGAGCATATAGTAATAGGCTGGAGCTGTAGTTCAGTGGCAGAGACTTTTTATAACATGTAGAAGGCCCTGGTTATACCAGCCACTGCCTCCTCTAGTCCCTGCTCCCCTCCACCACCAAAAGTATGATCATTTCTGGCATAGTTGCACTTTGGTATCACTGCTTGTTGCCACTTCCTTGTCTGTGCTGTATGCTAGCCCTTTTACCCTTGAGTATTTTACATCATGAGTACAAACGTCAATATATTGAAGAATGACATGTAACTTCTTAGCATTGTTATAAAATTGATTTTGGCAGTGCAGAGTTTCTAAAAGGATCTTGAGGACTCATGGTGTTCTTGAATAATACATTGACCTACTAATATGTGCTCTAGAAATTGCATAGCATATTGCAGAGTAAGGTACATCAATTCCAGTACGATGAAATATGTAAGGTGAGTGTGTGTATGTGTGTGTGTGTGTGTATGTGTATGTGTGTGTTTCTATGGAGTGGCAGATCTGAGAGGAAGCTTTTTTTTTTTTTTTTTTTTTTTTGAGAGAGAGAGAGAGAGCACACCAGGTGTAGCAGACAGCTTCAGGTTCACTGAGATGAAATTCCAGACCAGGCACAGTTATGGAGGAAGGGATTTATTGAAGCTTACAGATCCAGGGGAAGTTCCATAATGGCAGAAGAAACTGGCCTGCCTTCACAGGACCAAGCAGAGAGAGAAAGAGAAGTACAAGCCTAAAAGCCACACAGCACAGCACATTTCAGGAACTCCAGCTAGGCACACTTTGCATATCTTTAGATTGAAACCTGAAACCCACCACCACACCTTAAGATCCACACAATGGCACTGATTCCAGCCAGGTGGCTAAAGATGCAAACTACAAACAAATAAACAACTGAAATATATTGGGGGCCATCTATTCTATTCAAACCACCACATTCCGTCCCTGGCCCCCAATAGATTTATAACCATCATACATTGTAAATTGTACTCAGTTCAATTTCAAAGGTCTTCACAGTCTTGACCAATTTAAGATATTAAAACCTGTAAAATCAAACAAGTTAAATATTTCTAACATATAAAGGCACAGAGTAAACATTTTCAACTGGTGTAAGGCACAGCAAGGAGAGACTAAAACAATGCAAACTCAACCACCATCAAACAAGCATCAAACTTCTGCAGTTCAAGTTCAATATACCCAGAGACTAACAGTCTCCAGACTTTCCAATTCCGCCCCTCCAGCTGGGCAGAGTACCTGGGGAACACTTCCATCCCAGGCCAACAGTGTGCTCTATGGTAGCCCTTGCACAGTCCTGGTATATACAAAACATCTTCAGGTCTTCATGCAAACCATGGTCCATCTTCCAAAGGCTCTTTCAGCCTATCAGGGCATCATGCCCTGCCTCATGTCGCATCTCAGTAGCAGCTCCTGGAACCATGTGCAATTCATGACCACTCTTCACATCTTCCAAAGGCTCTTTTAGCCTATCAGGGCATCAGGCCCTACCTCATGCCACATCTCAGTGGCAGCTCCTGGAAGCATGTGCAATTCACGGCCACTCCTTGTATTTTTATGCTTCTGAAACCAATACCAGGTGTGCAGGACACAGCCATATTCTTAATTCACAGACAAAATAAATCATAACCTTGAAAAGCAGGTTCCTTCTCCAGTCAACTCTTTCCAAAAGAGTTTGCATTTCTATGATCGTCCTTCCTCAGGCATCCTTTCCATTGTTTTAATGTAAAGCAGTTAGACCATCTTCCTTAAGATTGCTAATGTGTTTGACAATAGCAGGTTCACTAACCTAAAACCAGTCTCAGGGCCTGTAATTTTAACTTCCTTGAGGTTTTCCAGCTTAAAATCTTAAATCTCTCAGTCCAATATCTTTAGCCAAGCACATCAGTCCATTACAAATTTAACCTTAATCAAACTCTCTGGGCCTGGGCAGCAGGATGCAGCCAGCCCTTATGCCAGTATCCTAGTTCCAACAAAGTCCTCTGCAGTCTTTCCTTCCCCTTAGAAAGCTCATAAGCCAAGCCTCGAAGTTCAATGCTGTCTGCACTTAGCATTCTCAGATTCTCATCAGAATAGTCCATAGAACTTGGCTTACCACTTCAGAAGACATCTTCAGTTGCAAGCACCAAGTCCATGCCTATTCCTCCAAAACAAAGGTTCCAAAAGATCAACATGCACATGGCCAGGTACATCTCAGCCCACTCCTCGGTACCAAGTTCTGTAGCAGACAGCTTCAGGTTCACTGAGATGAAATTCCAGACCAGGCACAGTTATGGAGGAAGGGATTTATTGAAGCTTACAGATCCAGGGGAAGTTCCATAATGGCAGAAGAAACTGGCCTGCCTTCACAGGACCAAGCAGAGAGAGAAAGAGAAGTACAAGCCTAAAAGCCACACAGCACAGCACATTTCAGGAACTCCAGCTAGGCACACTTTGCATATCTTTAGATTGAAACCTGAAACCCACCACCACACCTTAAGATCCACACAATGGCACTGACTCCAGCCAGGTGGCTAAAGATGCAAACTACAAACAAATAAACAACTGAAATATATTGGGGGCCATCTATTCTATTCAAACCACCACACCAGGGCTTTCAGCTGCTGCAAATGAACTCCAGACATGTGTGCCCCCTTGTGCACATGTGTGACAATGCTTGGTTTGTGTCACTGTGCGTCTGGCTACATGGGACCTGGAGATTCGAATGAGAGTTCATAGGCTTTTCAGGCAAGCGCCTTAACTGCTAGGCTATCTCTCCATCCCAAGCCTTTTGGTTTTAATAATTTTAACCTCCTCCCTTTGTTCCCCAACCTTGGAACTGATAGCTGCTTCCTACAGTTACTCCTGAGATCACTTCAATGGTTTTTTTGTACCTTATCATTTAAACAATATCCATTGTGGAAGTAAAGAAAGACCACCCATGTAGGGGCAAATGAAGGCTATTCAAAGCTTGCTATATTCAGAGAGTTATCCAATACTGCTTGTAGATGTTCATGTGAGTGGGAAAGCTTCACAGTACAAAATGAAGAGGGCTTCAAATAAGCCCTGATAGGAAGCTGTTAGCATGAAAAAGCTGGATGTAGGCAGAACACAACTGAGCATTTCCTGTGATTGGTTCAAGAGCATCTTCATCTTTCTCTGGTTGGTTCTGAATTATAAGCTGATCATTACCATCTAAGTCCTGATCAGTTCTGATCATCAGTGTCATAAATAGCTGTTGTCTCCATATGAAATCTCTTACTGGCTTATGATTTTTTTATATTAAGTTCTTTCTATTAACTTGGCTGGCAGGTATAATTTGCTTAGATAGACCTTGGTACAAATCACTCAGTTGCGTATCCATAGTTAACCTAAACAAGGTTGCTTATAATATAAAGGAAAGGGCAAGTTGTTAGATAAACATTTAAATCCCTAAATTTAAATGTTCACTACAAGGATGGAAAATGAGAAAGGGCAAAGAACAAAGGAAGAGTGTTTGGTGCTTGGGTGACTATTTATCCTGGTTTGCCAGGGACTGAGGAGTTTCAGTGCAAGAAACACTGGGGTGGTCTAGGTAAATCGACATAGTAGTATACAGTACAACATAGCCCAAGGTTATATTTCAGTAACAGTTTTCCCCTATCTAAACAGTACAACATACTCCAATCAGTGAGAGTAGCATCCTATCTCTGACTTTACTGGTGGTGGAGATCAGATGCCAACTTTGTGGAGTGGAGGAGCATGAGTGATGGCACAGTTCATCTTCCACTCAGAGTATCTCCCTTTCTTCAGAAATAAAGAAAAGATCTCAGTTTTGAGGAGGCAAATTATTCCTTTAATCCAGTGACATCACAGATGTTATTTAAACAGTGGGTGCCTTTTATGTGAATCAATTTATTTTTAAAAAATACCATCTTTCAGAAACAGTACTAATTTTAGAAATAGGGAATACTCGTTTTCTTTTCTTCTCATCTCCTTACATATACATACCGAGGATGATTGTAAATATTCACAGGTGATATTTAAATTGAGTGAAAGGGTGTTTTTGTTTCCAGACTAGTGAACAAACAAGGAAACTGAGATAAACACAAAGCATTTAATCTTTTGAAGACATTTCCTCCAGCTCTCTAAAGGAGGGCAATTTACTGTGAAAGACTGCAAGTATTGATTTGAGTGCTCCCCCTAGATACTCAGCGATGAATGAAACCAATGAACAGGGCACTACTGTTCTCATTTTCCAATATGAGAGAACAAGTATTAATAAAAGGAGAAATCTCACTTTAGGAAATGATAGTTCCCCCAAAGATCACATTTGCTGGCCATGTTTTATGAACTAGGGTTGTAGGTTATTAGCATGTAAGAATACGTATCTCAGAAGAGAATGAGGGCAGAGACAGTGGCTTTAGGGAGAAGGATTCCAGATGGGACTTTGGAAAGAGATGGCAGCCTGGCTACCCAAAGCAGAACTGGCCCTTAAAGCAGCTTGTAATCTTAGGAAGGGCTGTGAAAACGTACCAGTCTTCACTTTTTGCTGTTAGCTGTTAGACCCTCTGCTCAGTCAAACTTCTGGTCTATAGGTCTCTTTAGCTGCACCAGACTGTCTGCCTACCGACTGCCAAATGCTACCTGTGGGAGGGCCTGCCTTGACCAAAGGAAGACAAGATCTCTTCAGAGAGTTCATATCTGACATCCGTTCACAAGAAAAAGAATGCTGAAGATCATGTTCTTCCTTCCTTCCTTCCTTCCTTCCTTCCTTCCTTCCTTCCTTCTTCTTCCTTCCTTCCTTTCTTCCTTCTTTCCTTACCTCCTTCTCTCTCTTTCTCTCTCCCCCCCCCCCCCATTTTGAAACACATAGGAATGGAACTGAGGATCCTGTGAACGTCAACCAAGTATCCTACCACTGAGCCGTAGTCCAACTGCTGGGTAGCCAGTCAGATACTGGCAGCCTTGAAGTGCATTGGGGATAGTTCTCTTCTTCATAATTAGGAGCTTTTTCAACTAGGTACTGGAACTGCATGACTCTGATTTCTGATCAGAAGAAGGGGATGGGGTTATGGAACCTAGGGTCTCACATGCCAGGCAAGTGCTATACCACTGAGTTATGTTCCAAGCTCTTAATCATTATATTCTTTTAAAATAGGTCAGGGTGGACACTGTCAAATAAAAGAAAACCAAAACCAATATCCTCACTGGACATCATTAAAAGGGCAGGGAAGATTTTATCTGAGGTCATTACAATGAGGAAGAAACAAGAACCAAGTTTTAATTCTACCAGACCAAAGAGCTGGGATAGAACAGTCTTTGGCCCTCTGGCATTAACCAGAGGAAAAATAAACTGACTTTTTGCTAATCTTCATGACAGTAGGCAATTTTACAACTTGTAGTAGGTACCTGGCAACGAGGATTCTTCCTTCGCCCTGAAACTGAGAGATGGGGTGGTGGGTGAGAACTTGGGGCCTTTTCAAAGTGATGGAGCTCACATTTTGAGAAAGACAGTCCCAGGCTGTACAGTGGAGAAGAGGCTCTTAAACGTATTGACATCTCAGAAGGGCAGAGAAAGAATGTATAAGTTTTCTAAAGAAAATGCTCAGAAAGGACATTAGGGACCTAGAGTGAGAAAGAGAAGCTTGAGGAAAGCTTGGTCAAGCAGAGGAGAGGTTAAAACTCTTGATTCTTCTTTTCTTTGTTCAAGAGAAAGGAGTTGGCCCATTGAGCAAGGTAGGAAAGCTAGGCCTCCTCGGCATGTCAGTGCATTTCTGTGGAACCTCTTTGAAGGAGGATCTGAAAGAGAACACCTCCA
Organism: Dipus sagitta; assembly: GCA_036346955.1. Lineage (NCBI taxonomy): Eukaryota > Metazoa > Chordata > Mammalia > Rodentia > Dipodidae > Dipus > Dipus sagitta. The sequence continues at coordinate 101,253,252 of CM070770.1, read as the reverse complement.
GGGAGGAAGTGCCCTGGTGCTGCTGGGGCAAGGCCGAGGAAGGGATCTGGTGCTGAGTGAGGAGAGTTCTGTGGAAATGAAAGGATAGCACAGATGAATGTTTGACCAGTTTTGAATTCCCTGTGTGGTCAGTTCAGCAGATTCCCAGACACTGGGTTTGAGACAGCGGGCCTGAGGCTTTTGTAAGAGGTGGAATGGTGCTGTATGAGTTACCTTTCTTATTGCTACAACAAAATTCTTTGTCAAAAATGACTTAAGAAAGAAAGGGTTTATTTCAGCTTATAGTTTGAGGTTATGATCAATATGTTACTGGTGGTCTGTCTGTTTCCAGGTTCTTGTTATTTTATTTGAAGAATTAGAAAATATACACACCAAAGCTAAAGCAGCAAGAAGCCTTATTAAGAGCAAAATGAGAGTACAGTGCCGAGAGGGACAATGGACCACCTTAGTCCAAAAGTACTCATGAGCTCTGCTTAATGCCTGCAGCTCCTGTGTAAGGAGTCCATGAGAAGGAGAGGTTGGTTGCTAAGGGGAGTGGTGTGGTTTGGGTGGTTCTCTATTATTATTATTATTATTATTTTAAATATTTTATTTTGTTTATTTTTTTGAGAGCAAGAAAGAGGGAGATAGGGAGAGAATGGGTGCACCAGGCCTCTAGCCACTGCAAAGTCTAGATGCATGCACCACTTTGTGCACCTAGCTTATGTGGCCACTGGGGAATCTAACCTGGGTCCTTAGGCTTTGCAGGCAAGCACCTTAACCACTAAGCCATCTAACTTTTTATTAACAACTTCCACAAGTATAGACAATATATAATGATCATATTTTCCCCCTACCATGCCCATTTCCCCCTCCAAGTTGGTCATCCACTAAATCCCTTCTTCTTTCCATTTAGTCTCTCTTCTACTTTGACGTCATCATTTTTTTCCTCCTATTATGCAGGTCTTGTGTAGATAGTGTCAACCACTATGAGCTCAGGAATATCAAGGCTGCTCTGTGTCTGGAAGACAGTATTGTAAGCAGCCCTTCCCTTCCTTTGGTTCTTACATTCTTTCTACCACCTCTTTTACAATGGTCCTTGAGTTAAAAAAAACTTGTATTGAGAACTTTAATGTATAAGAATATTGCAAACTAGTCATATTCCCATTGGAATATCCCTTATCCTCTGCCTCCAACTCACTGAGGGCCCTCCTCAATGGGATTATTGGTAAGCACTCTGGGGTCATGAAAGTACCAGTTAATCTCTGTGTGTATGTTTGGGGTGGATGCTTTAGAGTATAACTTCCTACCCTGTGGCTTTTACATTCTTTCTGTTCCCTCTTCTTCAATGTTCCCTGAATCTTGGAGAGCATGTTGTAAGTCTCCTTTAGTGTTCACTATTTTGCTTGACAAAATTGAATTGTATAATCTTTTCTTCACTGCACATGTTCCTTCCTGTCAAACATCTGATTTTAATCATATGTATGCCTAGTCATACAAAGGCATAAGATGACAAACATAAACTTCTCCCTAAAATTTCACTCAGTGGACACAGTTTGCATTACTGTGCATGTACCCCAAACCAGTCTATGTTTGATGATCTTCTATCACCCTCTCTCTATTGTCTGTCTTTCTTCCCTTCTTTCTTTCTTCCTTCCTTCCTTCCTTCCTTTCTTTCTTTCTTTCTTTTTTCCTTCTTTCCTTCCTTCCTTCCTTCCTTCCTTCCTTCCTTCCTTCTTCGTTTCTTTCTTTCTTTTTCCTTCTTTCTTCTTTCTTTCTTCTTTCTTTCTTTCTTTTTTCTTTCTTTCTTTTTTCTTTCTTTCTTTCCTTTCTTTCTTTCTTTCTCCCTTTCTTTCTTTCTTTCTTTCTTTCTTTCTTTTCTTTCTTTCTTTCTTTCTTTTCTTTCTTTCTTTCTTTCTTTTCTTTCTTTCTTTCTTTCTTCCTTCCTTCCTTCCTTCCTTCCTTTCTTCTTTCTTTCTTTCGTTTCTTTCCTTTTCTTTCTTTCTTTCTTCCTTCCTTCCTCCTTCCTTTCTTTCTTTCTTTCTTTTTTCCTTCTTCCTTCCTTCCTTCCTTCCTTCCTTCCTTCCTTCCTTCGTTTCTTTCTTTCTTTTTTCCTTCTTTCCTTCCTTTCTTTCTTTCTTTCTTTCCTTTTCTTTCTTTCTTTCTTTCTTTCTTTCTTTTTTCCTTCTTTCCTTTCTTTCTTTCTTTCTTTTCTTTCTTTCTTTCTTTCTTTCTTTCTTTCTTTCTTTTTTCCTTCTTTCCTTCTTCTCTTCTCTTCCTTCCTCTCCTTTCTTCCTTCTTTCCTTACCTCCTTCTCTCTCTTTCTCTCTCCCCCCCCCCCCATTTTGAAACACATAGGAATGGAACTGAGGATCCTGTGAACGTCAACCAAGTATCCTACCACTGAGCCGTTAGTCCAACTGCTGGGTAGCCAGTCAGATACTGGCAGCCTTGAAGTGCATTGGGATAGTTCTCTTCTTCATAATTAGGAGCTTTTTCAACTAGGTACTGGAACTGCATGACTCTGATTTCTGATCAGAAGAAGGGGATGGGGTTATGGAACCTAGGGTCTCACATGCCAGGCAAGTGCTATACCACTGAGTTATGTTCCAAGCTCTTAATCATTATATTCTTTTAAAATAGGTCAGGGTGGACACTGTCAAATAAAAGAAAACCAAAACCAATATCCTCACTGGACATCATTAAAAGGGCAGGGAAGATTTTATCTGAGGTCATTACAATGAGGAAGAAACAAGAACCAAGTTTTAATTCTACCAGACCAAAGAGCTGGGATAGAACAGTCTTTGGCCCTCTGGCATTAACCAGAGGAAAAATAAACTGACTTTTTGCTAATCTTCATGACAGTAGGCAATTTTACAACTTGTAGTAGGTACCTGGCAACGAGGATTCTTCCTTCGCCCTGAAACTGAGAGATGGGGTGGTGGGTGAGAACTTGGGGCCTTTTCAAAGTGATGGAGCTCACATTTTGAGAAAGACAGTCCCAGGCTGTACAGTGGAGAAGAGGCTCTTAAACGTATTGACATCTCAGAAGGGCAGAGAAAGAATGTATAAGTTTTCTAAAGAAAATGCTCAGAAAGGACATTAGGGACCTAGAGTGAGAAAGAGAAGCTTGAGGAAAGCTTGGTCAAGCAGAGGAGAGGTTAAAACTCTTGATTCTTCTTTTCTTTGTTCAAGAGAAAGGAGTTGGCCCATTGAGCAAGGTAGGAAAGCTAGGCCTCCTCGGCATGTCAGTGCATTTCTGTGGAACCTCTTTGAAGGAGGATCTGAAAGAGAACACCTCCAGGGAGGAAGTGCCCTGGTGCTGCTGGGGCAAGGCCGAGGAAGGGATCTGGTGCTGAGTGAGGAGAGTTCTGTGGAAATGAAAGGATAGCACAGATGAATGTTTGACCAGTTTTGAATTCCCTGTGTGGTCAGTTCAGCAGATTCCCAGACACTGGGTTTGAGACAGCGGGCCTGAGGCTTTTGTAAGAGGTGGAATGGTGCTGTATGAGTTACCTTTCTTATTGCTACAACAAAATTCTTTGTCAAAAATGACTTAAGAAAGAAAGGGTTTATTTCAGCTTATAGTTTGAGGTTATGATCAATATGTTACTGGTGGTCTGTCTGTTTCCAGGTTCTTGTTATTTTATTTGAAGAATTAGAAAATATACACACCAAAGCTAAAGCAGCAAGAAGCCTTATTAAGAGCAAAATGAGAGTACAGTGCCGAGAGGGACAATGGACCACCTTAGTCCAAAAGTACTCATGAGCTCTGCTTAATGCCTGCAGCTCCTGTGTAAGGAGTCCATGAGAAGGAGAGGTTGGTTGCTAAGGGGAGTGGTGTGGTTTGGGTGGTTCTCTATTATTATTATTATTATTATTTTAAATATTTTATTTTGTTTATTTTTTTGAGAGCAAGAAAGAGGGAGATAGGGAGAGAATGGGTGCACCAGGCCTCTAGCCACTGCAAAGTCTAGATGCATGCACCACTTTGTGCACCTAGCTTATGTGGCCACTGGGGAATCTAACCTGGGTCCTTAGGCTTTGCAGGCAAGCACCTTAACCACTAAGCCATCTAACTTTTTATTAACAACTTCCACAAGTATAGACAATATATAATGATCATATTTTCCCCCTACCATGCCCATTTCCCCCTCCAAGTTGGTCATCCACTAAATCCCTTCTTCTTTCCATTTAGTCTCTCTTCTACTTTGACGTCATCATTTTTTTCCTCCTATTATGCAGGTCTTGTGTAGATAGTGTCAACCACTATGAGCTCAGGAATATCAAGGCTGCTCTGTGTCTGGAAGACAGTATTGTAAGCAGCCCTTCCCTTCCTTTGGTTCTTACATTCTTTCTACCACCTCTTTTACAATGGTCCTTGAGTTAAAAAAACTTGTATTGAGAACTTTAATGTATAAGAATATTGCAAACTAGTCATATTCCCATTGGAATATCCCTTATCCTCTGCCTCCAACTCACTGAGGGCCCTCCTCAATGGGATTATTGGTAAGCACTCTGGGGTCATGAAAGTACCAGTTAATCTCTGTGTGTATGTTTGGGGTGGATGCTTTAGAGTATAACTTCCTACCCTGTGGCTTTTACATTCTTTCTGTTCCCTCTTCTTCAATGTTCCCTGAATCTTGGAGAGCATGTTGTAAGTCTCCTTTAGTGTTCACTATTTTGCTTGACAAAATTGAATTGTATAATCTTTTCTTCACTGCACATGTTCCTTCCTGTCAAACATCTGATTTTAATCATATGTATGCCTAGTCATACAAAGGCATAAGATGACAAACATAAACTTCTCCCTAAAATTTCACTCAGTGGACACAGTTTGCATTACTGTGCATGTACCCCAAACCAGTCTATGTTTGATGATCTTCTATCACCCTCTCTCTATTGTCTGTCTTTCTTCCCTTCTTTCTTTCTTCCTTCCTTCCTTCCTTCCTTTCTTTCTTTCTTTCTTTTTTCCTTCTTTCCTTCCTTCCTTCCTTCCTTCCTTCCTTCCTTCCTTCCTTCGTTTCTTTCTTTCTTTTTTCCTTCTTTCCTTCCTTTCTTTCTTTCTTTCTTTCTTTCTTTCTTTCTCCCTTTCTTTCTTTCTTTCTTTCTTTCTTTCTTTCTTTCTTTCTTTCTTTCTTTCTTTCTTTCTTTTTCCTTCTTTCCTTCCTTCCTTCCTTCTTTCCTTCCTTCCTTTCCTTTCTTCTTTCTTTCTTTCTTTCTTTCTTTCTTTCTTTCTTTCTTCCTTTCTTTCTTCATCTATCTATAAATTGAAACTGGGCTCAAAAGGAGTTACTAATGGTTATTAGGGGAGAAGAGAGTAATTCCGTTGTTTGAAGTAGGGAAAATGTACAGCTTGATGCAGGTGGGGGCCCAGGTTGTCAACAGGTCACCAGGTACATTGTTAGGAAATGGGTACGTTCACTGCCCAAGCTAAGTGGTGTCTGAGTGCTAAGCTATTCTCTAGGCTTGCCTGCCTTACATCACGGCAGCAGAAACATGAAGCAGCTGGTCACATTGCATCCATAGTCAGGAGGTAGAAAGCAATGAATGCTGGTGCTCACTTAGCTTTCTCTTATCTATACAGCTCAGGACCTCAGAATATAGGATGGTACCTCCTACATTTACAAGCCAATTAACCTGATCTCGAAAATTACTTCCCCATATGACCAGAGACTTGTTTTAATGGTGATTCTGAGTCTTTTCAAGTTGGAAATGGGGATGATCACAAGTGCAATCTGTGGGTTGCTCAGTTTTCACTGTGAATGCCTTTGGTGATGGTGCAGGTACTAGAGATGTTTAAGCAAGATTGGCCACATGGCTATCTATTGGAACAAAGCATGAAAGAATGTGTGTGGTGTGCATACATGTTTATATGTGTGCAGGTACAAGTGTGTGTGTGTGTATGCTTGTAGCGGCCAGAGCTTGACATCCCTCTACCTTATTTACTGAAACAGGGTCTCTTGATGAACATAGAGCTCAACTATTTGGCTACTTGAGCTAGCCAGCTTGCCACAGGGATCCTTCTATCTCTGCCTCTCAAGTGCTGGGATTACAGGATTGCAAGCCATGCCTGGCATTTATGTGGGTGCAGAGGATCTGAAATGACTGAGCCATCTCCCCACCTCCTTTGATGTTTATGTCAAGCACCTGGCTTCAGCTCTCAAGGCCTCTTCAGATCCTGAACAGAAAGACCAGCTAAAGACAGTCTGGAGGTTTAGGTTTTAGTTTTTAATGTTACCAAGTCAGGAGAGTGGGGGAAGTTGCAAATACTAGTTTAGAGAGAGTTGTGGGTGGCTATTGAAAGAAATTGTAAAACTTAATGATTTGGTCAGAGTTAATAATTTCTGTAAGGTAAAAGGATTTGCTGTGGTTTATAAACAGGTAAAATACTATGCAGCTCATAAAGAGGTTAAGATAGCTCAAAGAGCTGAGTGTCGTGGTGTATGGCTGAAATACCAGCCCTTGGGGGGCGGGGGTTAGGCAAGAGGATTTGGAGTTCAAGACCAGCTTCAGTTAAATATCAAATTTGAGATCAGCCTAGATAATAGGTCGCAACACCCTACACTCCCAAAACAATAACAGTAAAGCAACAACAAAGCTAGCTGAAAGATAATGAATAGGACCAGAATCTTCTAACACAGATGAGTGATTTAGTTCTCTCTTGAAACAAAGCCTCCCTGTAGTCAACCTGCTTTTGATCAATGATAATCAAAGTCAGATGATCTTTGTCATAAAGTAAGTCTGCTCTCATTAGATTTGTCCTGGTTATTTATTTACCTAGGAACAGCAAGAATGATAATTCTATGTCCTTTCAAGCTTATATGGCTAATTTTCTTTTGTTAAAACCAAAGCTGGGGCTAGAAAGATGGCTCAGGTGTTTGCCTGCAAAGCCTAACAACCCGTGTTGGATTTTCTACTACCCACATAAAGCCAGATGCACGAAGTAGCACATGTATCTGGAGTTCATTTGCAGTGGCTAGAGGCCCTGGTGTGCCCGTTCTCTCTCTCTCTCTCTCTCTCTCTCTCTCTCTCTCTCTGTTTCTCCTTGCAAATAAATAACTAAAATATAAAAAGCCAAATTGGGTCTTGAACTTATCTTTTGCCTAAACATCTTGAGTGTTGGGATTATAGGAAAGTGTCACCATGCCCAGTTTGCTGAAAACTTTCAGTAGTTTCAGAGAGGACTTTTAAGTACTTCCTGAAACTAGGAAATATAGCCAAGAATCATTCCCAGATTTCACCTACAGATATTATGTATTTGGATAAATTTCTTCCTGTGGTTTCTTAAGTATCTTAAGATTCCTGGACCTGCCAAGAAGTGACTTTCATGTTTTTTCTGAGTGCTTTGTAGGCATTAGTTCCAGAAGTTGACCTGTTTCTTAAAACTGTCTGCTCATATCTCATTTTGTGTATGTCATCCTCAAATGGCATATTCCAGGAAAAATGTTGGCTAGATGGTCAACATTTCTCATTATGTTCTGTCATAAGAAGGACAGACTGTTCTTGAAATAATTACGCTGCCATAAAACAAGAATATTTTAGAGTTTCTGAGTTTTGGAAGTATAATATAGGGAGAAAAATATGAATGTTTAATTTATGCTTACAACATTATAGTGTACCCAATTTCAGTGAATTATAGATAGTTTAATAGAAAAAAAAGTGTTTATGGTACGAAGAATATAGAATATGATAACATTAGTAATATTCCAAATAAAAGCCATAGTTGGGCTGAAGAGATGACTTAACAGTTAAGGTGCTTGCCTGGAAAGCCTAACAAATGAGTTCAATTCTCCAGTACACACATAAAGCCAGACGCACAAAGTGGTGCATGCAACTGGAATTTGTTTGCATCAGCTGGAGGCCTTTGCATGCCTATTCTCTCTCCCCTGAAAATAAATAAATAAGATATAACACAAGCAAAAAAATTAAAAAAAAACCCTACAGTCACCAGGGGTTCATGACTCTTAGCACTTTGAGAGGCTGTGGCTGGATTGTATGTTCAAGGCTTGTCTGGACTACATAGTGAGTTCAAGGCCAGCCTAGGAAACTTAGTGAGATGTTATCACAAAATAAAAAGTGAAAACAGGGCTGCAGCCAGGTGTGGTGGTGCACGTCTTTAATCCCAGCACTCGTGAGACAGAGGTAGGAAGATCACCACGAGGCCACCCTGAGACTCCATAGTGAATTCCAGGTCAGCCTGGGCTAAAAACCAAAAACAAACAAATGAACGAACAAACAAACAAACAAACAAACGCAACAACAACAACAACAACAACAACAACAAAACCAGGGCTGTGGATATATCTCAATTGTAGTGAGCTTGCCTAGCATGCATGAGACACTAGATTCAGTTCTAAGTGATGCAAATAAAGAAACACACCACCCACAATCATTTATATCATTCCACTCAGTCTTAATGAATCAGTTCTTGTTGTACTTGATCCTGAGTTAACAATCTCAAGAGTCCATCAGCTTCTCTACCAGAGTTATGGAAGCCTGCAAACCCTGACTCAGGCCAGCACTGTGGTCTTAGAGATCAATGCCATGAAAAGCCATGTTCTAGAATACTTGCCATGGGTTTCTGTAGGACCCTCATTGCTAATGATAATGGTTTGTGGCTGGTTGTTGTTTACAGATGTTTAAAGGGGATAATTACAGTAAGACCAAAATGTATCTGTGCATGACAAAGTCATTGTAGTTAAGTATACAATGAGAACTCACTGAAAAAACAAAACAGTGGAATGACAAAGATATCTAGCTTTTTCTAAAACACACTTGGATTAAGACTTGTAGCACCAAACTTGAGCTTGGTCTCAACTTCAGAAGCATTGACATATGATGGATATTCAAGATATTGACAGAGTTCTAGGAACTGAATATAGGTCCCCCTTGCCCCCCGCCCGGAGGTAGGATCTCACTCTGGCCCAGGCTCACCTGGAATTCACTACGTGGCCTCGCATTCACAGAGATCCTCCTACCTCTGCCTCCTGAGTGCTGGGATCAAAGGTGTGTGCCACCATGCCCGGCTAGTTTTTGATTATTTATTTAAGAATTTCAGCCATAAAAAATATAACCTATGAGCCAGGCATGGTAGCACATGCTTTTAATCCCAGCACTCGGGAGGCAGAGGAAGGAGAATCACTGTGAGATCAAGGCCACCCTGAGACTACATAGTGAATTCCAGGTGAGCCTGGGCTAGAGTGAAACCCTACCTTGAAAAACCAAAAAAAAAAAGAAAGAAAAAAAAAAAAAAAAAAAAAAAGAAATATGGGATTAAAAGCACTATCCCAGAAAATTAAATCTAATGTTCATGAAACAATGTGTATCCTTACAAGGCTGGTTTTACCCAGCCCTCTGGTCTTTCTGTGGCCTCCAATGACCCCTGGAGCTGCCTGTTTATAGCAGATAGAGAGAGCAGCACAGAGAGAACCGTCTCTTTGAAAGATGGAGCAGTGAAGCACCTTGTTGGAGGAGAAAGAGATCCCCTGAATTCATGTGCTTTGGGTGATGTTGATGGAGCAGGCATCAGTGCAAAGCTTCAGCACCTGCTCAGGCTGGCACGGTACAAGAAAAGGAATTTGCTTTATGTGGCGGACTCCTACAATCACAAGATTGACATTGTGGATCCAAAAACAAAAAAAACTGTACAACCTTAGCAGGGACTGGAGACACAAGTAATGTTATCAGTTCCAGTTTTACTGAGTCAGCTTTCAATGAGCCAGGAGGCTTGTGTGTTGGTGACAATGGTCAACTCTTATATGTCAAAGACACTAACAATCATCAAATTAAAGTGATGGATTTAGAAACAAGAATTATTTCTGTGCTCCCAATCACCACATGTCACAGTGCTGTGGTAGATGGCCCCTGCCTGGTAGAGAAGCAGAAGACAGTACCCCAAGTGCCCAAGTCTGCTCCAAACGTCCGGCTCACCCCTGTGACTGTGTGTGTGTCCTGGCCAGACTCTGCAGTACAAGCTCAAAGCAGACCTGCCATCAGGAACAAAACTGACTGAAGGAGTACCCAGTTTCTGGTTTCTAACAGCAGAAGACAATGGATGGCTTCTTCAAGGGCAGATACCATCTGCAGACATAGAAACCATTTACAGTCAGCCAACAATTTTCTTGCGAATTCCTGCCCATTGCTCGTCCCTGGAAGCCATGGTTTCTGTCAGCGTGTTCCTTTATTGCTGTAGCGCAGACAGCAGTGCTTGCATGATGAAGGGAATTTTGTTCCAGAAGCCTTTACAGATAACGGACACCCAGCCAGCACATGGAGGCCCCGTAGAGCTTGTGTATGTATTCTAGCAAGCCAGCTAGCAGCCACTCACCACAGCCCTTGTCCTCCATCCCTTCCATCTGTCAGGAAAACAAACAAACAAACAAACAAAAAAACCCTTTATTTCTCACTCTAGATTCCAAGACACCTACTGCTTAGTTTCAGCAACTAATACTAAAATAAAGTTATACTCCTTCCTAAAAAAATGAAAATGAGGCTATGGGGACATTTCACATTCTAGATACCACATTCTGTGGTGTGTGTGTGTGCGTGTGTGTGCGTGTGTGTGTGTGCGTGTGTGTATGGGTGCATATGCCACTGCATATGTGTGGCAGTCAGAGGACAACTTTGAAGGGTCTCTGGTCTATCATGTTTGAGGTAATGTCTCTTGACACTGCAAATGAACTACCAAACTGCAAAAATGGGGATTTATTGAGTTAGCTTACATAGCTGCAGGCTGGGTAGTCCAACATTGACCACTTGCACATTGCAAAGCCAAAGAGCCCAGCTGCTGCTCTAGTCACGTGGAAGTCCAGGACTAGAGGACCAATGATGAAACCCCAGTCTGAGGCAGAATTCTTAGAAGCTCTCTGGAGAGTCCCTGGCAAGAGACATTGTTGAGAGTCTGAAGATGTCCACAGCCAATAGCAGCGGCAGTAGTTCATTTACTCAGGAAGAGTGAAGCTTGCACAAGTTCACTGCCTCCTTTTCTACTTCTGTTCTACAAGGGCCTCCCTCCAGATTATTAGATGGTGCTTCTCACGTTTAGAGCAGATCTTTCCCCTTTAGTTGCTGTCCTATGTGTCAGTCATTCCTGGAAATGTCCTCACAGGTACTATCAGAGGTGTACTTTACAAGTGTCCTGGGCTTCTTTCATTTCAGTAAAGTTGACAGTTAAGATTAGCCACCACAGTACCTGAGGCCTGGAGCCATTATTAAGTAAAATAAGGGTAACTTGAACACAAGCGCTATGATACTGTGACAGTTGATCTGATAACTGAGGTGCTACTCTGTGACTTGGGAGCATATGAAGCAGTGTGACACGCTGGACAAAGGGATGACTTATATCTCAGGCGAGGTTGAAGATGATATGGTAAGATTTCATGATATTATTCCAAATGGCAAATAATTATAAGCTTGTGAATTACTTATGGAATTTTCTACTCAATATTTTTGTACCATAGTTGACTATCAATAACTAAAACCACGAAAAGGAAAACTCAAGGGAACAATGAAACTATTGTATTTTCTTCACTGTTGTACAATGGAAAAAGTGGCAAAAAGAGCATGTTTATCAACAGATTCAAATACATGTTCCCTTCTGAATCACACAGGAATAAAAAGGGCTGGGAATGTAGCTCAGTAGTACATCACTTGCCTAGCAAATGCACAAGACCTTGGGTCTAATCTTTTGCACCACAAAAATAAGAGGTAAAGTATGAAGAAATATTTATTCTTAGTAATTAATATTTAAGCACTTAGTTTTATTTAGAGATGACCTAAATATTTGATGAATGTCTATTACTTAATTTAGCTTAAGACTAAGGTTGTAAATTATTAGAAAGATTTTAGAAACTATTTTAAGCAGACATTATATAAAACATAATTATTGTTCAAGTAAGCCAATTGCATAATGCCTTACTTTTAGCTAGCTCACCTGCAGCTTTTTCTTGCAGACATCCTCCAATCAAGGTATACCTAAGGCCTTCCCTTTTTCTACTATAGATTGCTCCCAATTATTTGCCTGCTTGTGACCATCTGCCAAATGCAAATTGCCTTGGCTGAATCGCTGACCACTGCCAATGCTGAGTAAATGACTTTGCCTATTCTCATTTGAGTAGTACTTCCATACATTATGAAGAAACTTTTGAATATTTATCTTTCCATTAATAAGCTACTAATATTATCAATGAAAAATCCACTCCTAGCCTTCATTAGGTCAGTTGTTATATTTTAAGATACACCAGAGGATAAACATAAATAAGGCCTTTTTAAAAGCTGTTTCTGTAATGTGGGCTTTCTGATTAAATGAAAGCTTCCTATTTCTAGAGTATGAGTTGCTGAGGGGATCTGTTCTCTTAATTATCTCAATTTCTCTTAGTTTCCCTAGCCAGTCTAACAATAAATTTCATTGGGATTACCTCTGAAACATGTCTTGGCTCCTTCCAATTACATATATCTCCAGTGGCTACTATCTAGACCACATTGCCATCTTCTCTTGCTTGGACAAATGATTCCCTCCCAAGTGAAGATCCTTTTTACTGTTATCTTATAGCCTCCAAGGACAATGTAGAGGAATCTTTGAAAATGCAGACCAATTCATGTTTGTTCCTCCCTCAAATAGCTGCCCTTTCCACTTAAGACAATCTCATTTTGATCTTTTATCTCCAGGTGGGAGAAGCTATCCCTGGGCTCTCTCTGGTCTTGTATATTTTATTCCTCTCTTCATATGCTACTCTAAAGCTGAATTGAAAAATAATGGGCTAATTTGGTAGAGGACATTTCATGTCCGCATAGCACTGAGGCTGTGGTATGGTAGCTTCTCATTTTCCTTGGCAAGATTTTCAGTGGGGGAAGAACAGCAAGTGGAGGACAATGTTGTGAAAATAATGTGCAATTTGGTGAGGAAAGGGGCATGAGTGAGTTCAAGGTAGAAGACAAAGTGGCTATGGACAAAACAGTGTTAAGTAGATTATTGCAATTAGTGAGAAACCACACTACACAGGGGCAATAAAAATGGTGCCTACATGTAAGATCCTACCCACTGAATATTACTGGGCACCTTGTATCAACAGGGCTGAATAAGGAAATGTTTTCCCAGGTTCAGTTGTGCAGGTACTCACAGACTACAGCAGCTGTGATGAAAGAAGACCTGGCTATATTTTGAGCTAGTTGTAGAACTTGATGCCATTTTCCATAGTGTCACTTTTGAAGACACACAGTATGCCAGAATTATGGGTCATGGAGACTTGCATCTAGGATTCAGAAAGTATCTGAGCCAGGTGATTTGGGGCAGGGAACTCCTCAGTAGGCTATGTATAAAGCTGTGAAGGTGATGCCTAAGTTGCAGTGAAGACCCCAGGATGATGGAGATACCAGATATATCAGATACCTGCTGAGGAAAGTTGTAGGCACCAAGTAGAGCCAGATCAAGAGAGACTCCAGGTGTACTACAGGTAGCAGAGCTATAGAGGTGTGACTTTCCAAGTCTTTTAGCATCCAGATGATGGTACCATAAACCATAGATGCTGGATATGGGGCTGCAAGGTTTGGCTTTTGCTCTTCTGGGTTTTGGTCTTGCTTTGGCATAGACTTATCTTACTATGCCAATATTCCTTCCTTTAGGCATGCTTAGTCTGTGCCATTGTATATGAGAAGGATATAACTTGTCTTTAATTTTGCAGTGGTTCACAGCTAAGAATTCGCCTTGAGTCTCAGAAGAGACTGTTGGTTTTGGACCAGTGTTGGAACTGCAAGACTAATGGGACTTTTGAAGTTGGACTGAATACATTTTATATTATGAGATGAGCCTATGGAGGACAGGGGCAGAATGTTATAATTTATATGAAATGTTCTATTCAGGCTCATGTACTTGATTGAATAATTTGTCTCCAGCTGGTGTCACTGTTTCTGGAATTTGTGGAACATTTTGGAAATGCAACCCAGCTGGCAGACATGGTGCTGAGGGGGTGGGGCTTGAGGGTTATAGCCTTGTCTCACTTTGGGGGCAAGCTGTCTCCTTCCTTATCAATGTAGCTGTGAGGAAGCCATACTTCAGGGCCCTGCCACTTTGGACTAAGATATTTCTAGCTGTTATGTCTTCCTCATCATGATGAACTGTATACCATAGAACCATAAATCAACATAAATTATCCTACCTTAAGTTGCTTTATTCAGGCAATTTGTCACAGTGACAAGAAAAATAGCTAATAAACATTTTGTTAATAAGTTCAAACAACTCTACTCTTAAAGTACATATGGCTTCTTCCACTATTATTTCATTCAAATCATATCACGTCATGAAAGCCAAGTACTTGACCTAATTATTATAATGGATTTTTTATGGTCTCTAGCCCTATAGTTGTTTCTTGACACATACCTAGTCCACATGTTAATCATATTTCCATCTAATTCATTCTCTGTCCTCAAATCTCCCATCACATTATGCTCTGCTCAAAACTGCCGTTTCACTGACAATAAAATTCAATGACATAGAAAGGAGACTTTTAACATACCCTCCAACACTCAGGGAACATTACTGAAGATGGAACAAAGGATGTAAGAGCCACAGGGTGGGAGAGCATACTGCGAGGCATCGTCTTCCTTAGAGAAATTGACTGGTGTATTGATGACTCCACAGTGCTTATACATCTCCCACTGAGGAATGCCCTCAATGGAAGAAGATAACTCAATGGGGATACAACCAATTTGTAATATGTTTATATTTTAAAGTTCCCAATAAAATTACAAAAAATTTCAATGACATAGACTACTCACGTGAGCCAATTCTCCCTTCAATCCTAATATCATCTCCCCCGAATGTCCCTGCCACTCATTTTCACTCAACCTAAACAGGCCTGCTGTTTCTTCAATATAACCTTGGTCCCTTTTCTCTCAAGACATTTGCACATGCAGGTACCCTCTGGAATGTTTTCCTTTGCACACCAGCATGGTTTGTTTTTTAAATTCTAAGTCCCTGTTATTCAGAAGATAAATGTGAGTTTCTCTGATCACCTTATACCCAGCAATTATTAGTTCTCTGACATGATGTCTTTTCCTTAGTTTAATTTTGTTCCTTAAAACTTCCACTATTTGACATATTATGTGTTTACCTGCTTATTATTCATTTATGACTTGTATCTTTGCAATAAGATGTATGTTCTACTTAGACATGGGCTTTCTGTATTTGTTAACACATTACATGCTATACATATACCATCATTCAACACCTAAGATGCCTTCAACATTTACTTGTTCAGTGATTTAGTATGTTCCTGGGCTATTAAAATATGTAATCCTCTTATCCTCCCTCCTTCTCTCCCTCCTTCTTCCCTCTCTCTCTCCTTCTTTCATTTCTCCCTCCTCTTTCTCTTTCCCTCCCTCCTTCCCTCTCTCCCTTCCTTCCTTCCTTCCTTCCTTCCTTCCTTCCTTCCTTCCTTCCTTCCTTCCTTCCTTCGTTCTTCCCTCCCTCCCTTCTTTCCTCCCTCTCTCCCTTTCTCCCTCTCTCCCTTTCTTAGTAGGGTCTTACTATGTAGCTCAGGCTGACCTCAGATTCACAATCCTCTTGTGTCAGCTTTCTGAGTTCCTATGATCTCTTTTCTTGACTAAATAATCCTCAGCTACATATCCATCCTGTAAAGTAAAAGTTTCTCATTTTGACACCATTGATATTTTGGGCCATATAATCCTCTCTTGTGAGGGTTATTCTTGTATTATTGGTGGTTATAGTATCTCTCTTCTATACCTACTAGGTTCAAGTAGTATGCCACTAGTTATGATAAATGCAAACCTCTCCAGACATTGCCAGATATTCTCTAGAGAAGAAAATTCTCCTGGTCAATACTTAGTGCAATGGCTGGGGAGATGGCTCAGTGGATAGAAGTACATGCCATGAAAGTGTAAATATGTGAGTTCAGATCCCCAGAAAAGCTGGAGGCAGTAGCAGATGTCTGTAATCCCAGTGCTTCTATGGTAATATGGGAGAAAGATACAGGAGGATCCCCTGAGGCTCACGGGCCAGCTAGCCTAGCATGTGCAGTGACAAACAAGAGAATCTGCCTCACACATGGTGGAAGGCAGACCCTGATACCTGGGTTGGTCCTCTGACCTCCATGTGTGTGCTGTGGCACATATAAACCTGCTGCATACATATTACACACAGGTACATACTCACATGCAAGACTTTAGAAAGAAACATTTAGCTTAAATATGATCAGTACCAATCTTTAATTTATTTTATTTCAATCTAAGTTGGAACTATGCACCTGTAATTATCTGGTGAGCTGTGTTCATGTGCCTCAATGTGTGTGTGTGTGTGTGTGTGTGTGTGTGTGTGTATGAAACTCTTTCTTGTATCTATATAGTAATTGTGTCCTTACTTGTCTATGAAAATTTTCAGGTGACATCCTTGACTGAAGGTGCTGTGACTTTTCTCTTTATCTTATGTACTTAGCACTATTTCACCACATGTGGGAATATATCTATCCTCTGAATGATGGAAAGCAGGAATGCCTAAATCCCACTAACTCCTTTGTCTAGGTAGAAACTCTGAAAATAGAGATGTTATAAGTCTCCCTATTCTGAACATCAAGAAACCAACTATAGCTTTGGCAGTTGTTTGATAATGCAAACAACTGTGAAGTAGAAAGGAAAGGCATTGAGAATTACAGCTGAGTCTGCACGATGGAGGAGTGAATCGAAGAGAATCATGCCAAAGTTGGTGTGAATGTAGGTGCTCTGGGAGGTATGAACAATCTAGACAGTTCTACAGCCAGTGCACAAGGTGGGTAATTTTCTGCTCTATTTTCTCAGAACATGTGATGATGCTGTCACTGACATTATTTCTCCGTTTTGAAATGTTCCTGAAAAGGCAAATATGAGATAAGTGGCATAAAACAAGCTTGTGACTCATGCTCTTCTGGTATTGCTGAGCTATTTCCATGAGAGGAACAGTGATTTGGTTCTCTCATTTGGACTATTTCACTGAAAGTAGGACATGCAATTTTATATTTTGTTTTCAAAAGTTTATTTTTTTGTTTGTCTCTTTTGATATTCTCTCCTTCTTTGCTGAAAAATGAGCTTTCCTTATTCTGTATTATTTTTTTCAATTGTTTCAAATTTATTTCCAATTATGAAAATAACTAAAGCTAAAATTAAATTGAACTATTTTCATTTTTAATTGGCACAGTAATTATATATTTTATGAGACACAGAGTGATGATTCAGTATCTTTCTGTACTGACACCTGTGTAATGATCAAATGGAGATATTTACTTACATAACATGTCAATCCAAACATTTATCATTTCTTTGTGGTAAAATCATTCAGAATCTTCTTACATGCAACACAATATTGTTAACTATAGCCACATTTCTAAGCATAGCACACTGAACTTATTCCTGTCATCTAGCTGTGATTTTGTATCCATGAACTAACCAATATCTCACTATCTTCACTTCTCTTAAGCACCCTGGCCAGAAGTTAACCACTATTCTACTCTTTACTGCTTTGAGATCACTTTTTTTGCTTCCATTTATGAGTAATGTTATGCAATATTTGTCTTTCATTGCCCAACTTATTTTACTCAATTTTATGTCCTATAAAGTGGAACTAATTTAAAATTCATGCAGAAAATGTGCTAATATCCACATCTGAGAAATGTACAAATGAATGTTTATAACATTGATGGAGTCTGTTGAAAGTATTTTTCTGATAGTAAAAATTGTTGAGAGTAGAAAATGCAGGGCTGGAGAGATTGCTTTGTGGTTAAGGCCCGTGCTTGCAAAGCCTAAGGACACAGGTTTGATTTCCCAGAACCAATGTAAGCCAGGTTCACATGGTGGTACATGCATCTGGAGTTCATTTGCAGTAGCTAGAGGCCCTATTGTTCCCATTCTCTTTTTCTGTAACAAATAATTCAATAAAAAAATAATAAAAAAGAAAATACAAGCTTTATTTTAATGCTTGACACCCAAATTGTGACATATCTCTTGGGAAAACCATACAGAAGAGGGGTGAAACCTTCTTGGAAGAGATAATGAATAGATTTCCTCAATAGACTTGAGGTGCCCAATCTCATGTCTTTCCCACTCTTATCACTTTTTCATATAACTTATATTTTATCTTTAGAAAATTCCATAAATTAAAAGAGACATTTTCCCCATTTTAGTGTAAAAGAAAATAATGTACATTGTTGAAATGATCTCCATAAATCATGACTTTAATAGGGCTGTATCTATTAGCAGGAAATAGCCATACAGTTCTCTGTCATGGTGAAGATAGAGCCTTCATTTTGCTCAACTTTGTGTACAACTGTAGTGCTCTTTTCTCTAGAAGCTTTAGTTGGATCTACTAAGTTTATAATCACAATTTGTGCATGGAAGGGGGAATTATGAAATGGGCTTAAGTATTCTCAGGTGACATTGACATACCAATCCTCCATCTGAGACATAAACAAACCATTCTATAGCTCCACTCTAAGCTTTGTGCTTAGAAACACGCCCTTGAGAGGTGGGTAGAGTCAGGATGACTGGATCCCTGAAGGTGAAAAGTGCAAGAAAGTTTACACTTTCTAGAAATCCAAGATGATGTGACTTCTTATCTCTTGCCTTTGCCCCATACCTATTTTTCTACAAATAGTCAGAATCCCTCCTGGGAGAGAGATCTTTCATAGGATTTAGACACTGTGGTTGGTCAAGTTCAGCCCCTGAAAGTTGCTGCCAGAGCTAATCTCTTCCTGAGACAGCCCCTAGTCCTAACCAACCAGTGGTCCCTCTGGCTCACCTGAGCCAGAAGACATCCCACCCCATAAGGTTATATACCTTTTCAAGGGGAGGGTAGGCTCTCTCTCTCTCTCTCTCTCTCTCTCTCTCTCTCTCTCTCTCTCTCATAACTTGAGAACTTCCAGCTGTGGGTGAGTAGTTTTTCCTTGACTGGGCTTGAGCTGGCTTGTCCCAGGCCCAGCCAGGAGGGGCTTAGCCTAGGCCCTATCCCAGACCCAGCAGGGAGCACCCAGTAGCCCTTACTGTCTACTTGGGTTCTTTATCCCCTCCAGCTCCCCACATAGCAGGAGCTCCTTGAACTTTCTTTTTTAAACACACACACACACACACACACACACACACACACACACACACACTCTTACAGACAACAAACCATGGTATTTCCCTCCCCTCCCTTCCCCCACTTTCTCCTTCATAACTCTGCTCTCCATCATATCCCCTCCCTCTCTACATTAGTTTCTCTTTTAATTCATGTCATCATCTTTTTCTCCTATTATGAGGGTCTTGTGTAGGTATTGCTAGGCACTGCGAGGTCCTGGATATTGTGGCCAAATTCTGTCTGGACAGTTGTATGTAAGGAGTGGTATCCTTCCTTTGGCTCTTACATTCTTTCTGCCACCTCTTCTGCAGTGGACCCTGAGCCTTGGAGGGTGTGAGATGTTTCAGTGCTAGATACTTCTCCATCCCTTCTTCTCAGTGCTATGTTGCCTTTTGGGTTATCCCAGTGGTCATTGCCATCTGAAAAGAGAAGATTCTCTAATCAGAAGTGAGAGTAGCATTAATACATGAGTATGAACATTGTGTAGTGCTTTCAGGGAAAATTGGTGAGAGTAATATATGCATTTATCCAGACAAGAGCAGGATTTATACCCCTAAGTCTCATGACCTCCCCTGCCATAGGCTTTTGATTAGGTTTTCAGTACCAGGCACTTATTCCCTCACATAGAATGGGCCTTAAGTCCAATTAGAGAGCAGTTGGTTTCCCCCAGAGCAGGCATGCCACTATTGCACTCATTCAGACATTTGGCCTGTCTGGCCAAACTTGAGGTTTCCAGTGTCCACTGTTTTCACCGCTGGTGACTTCTGTCTCCCATAAGGCTGCATACAGTGCAGCTTTTTCCAGCTTTCAGTTGGCTGGGCTACAGGGAGAAGCTTTTCTGCTCAGCACCATCTTGATTTCTCTTCAGCGTGAAGAATTCCTTCAAGTATTTTATGTAGAGCTGGTTTACTTGTGGTAAATTCCTTTAGCCTGTTTTTGTTGTAGAATGTCCTTATTTCTCCATAAATTTGGATAGATAGCTTTGCAGGATAAAGTAATCTTTGTTGATAGTTGTTATCTTTCAGAACTTGAAATACATCATTCAAGCCCTTCTGGCTTTTAACGTTGTGTTGAGTAATCTGCAGTTATTCTGATGGGCTTGCCTTTGTAGGTGATTTTCTTTTTCTCTCTAACTGCTTTCAATATGTTTTCTTTGGTTTGTGTGTCTAGTAGTTTAATTATAACATGGTGAGGAGAGTTTCTTTCCAGGTTTTGTCTGTTTGGTGTTCTAAAAGCCTCTTGTATCTGCATTGGCATTTCTTTCCCAATCTGGAGAAAATTTTCTTCTATGATTTTGTTGAAAACACCTACTGAACCTCTGGATTGAAACTATTCTTCTTTTATTATGCCCTGAATATTTGATTTTTCATAGTGTCCCAGATATCTTGAAATTCCCATTCACACCTTGCTATTAGCTTGTCTTTCTCCTTGTTGGACTGTATTAGGTCTGCCACCTGATCTTGTAGTTTAGATATTCTGTTCTTTCCTTCATCCATTCTATTGGTGAGACATTCCACAGAGTATTTTTTTTTTATTTCACTGACTGTATTCTTCAGAGATAATATTTCAGCCTGATTTTTCTTCAGTATTTCTATTTCCTTACTCATGTCTTGTAATGACATCCTTATTTCATTAAGCTGGTTTCCTGTATTGTCTTTCAGAAGTTTGTTTTCTTCTTTAGTTCCTTTGTTTTCTTCTTTTATTCCCTTCATTTTTTTCTCTGATTTCTTTGAGCATAGATACCATCATTTTCTTCAAATATTTGTCAGGCATTTTATCTAAAACAGTCTCATTGGTGATCATTTCCAGTGGATTTATAATTTTTGATGGGACTGTGTTGTCTTTATTCTTTGAGTTTCTTGTATTATAATGTAGCGACTTTTGCATCCTGAATTGATTTAATGCTTAGGTTTTCTGTTTATCTGCAGTGTTCCCAGAAGTGGCAATCCACCTCCATATGCCCTAAGGATATGAGTTCAAGATGCCATATGTAGCTCTTGTTCCCCAATCCAGCCTCAGAAGTAATCCTAGGTGTTGAGTTTGCTTGCTAAGCAAGTATTCTAGTGGATTGGGTGGAACAATTTACTGGCAAATTGTTAACTTCAACTGAGCAACATACACAATCAATAAAAACCAGCACAAAGTATGCAATTGTGGGGATTAAAACAGATAGTCTTATAAAGCCAAATTCCCTAAGGGTGTGTATTGTTCTACACCCTCAATCTTGTCAGCTGGGAGGTAGAGATTTCTGTTCTGAATTGGGTTCCAGGTCAACCTGGATCTGGATCAGACCCTGCCTCCAATAATGACAGAAGCAAAAGACAAAGGCCCTGTAAATATGAAAGCATCAAAGGCAACAGTATTCAACCCCCAAATACAGGTTATTTGGAAATGGTAAAGCCAACCAAGAATATATAATCCATAAACTGCCCTGACAAGGATAGAGAGATTAGCTCTTCCAATGCAGGCCAATGTAATTGTTTTTTTTTTTTTTCTTTTTCTGTCAGTCAGCCTCGTTACCTATTGGGGTGGCTTCCCAACTCACCAATGCTGAGTTCCCACGTCAATCCCTCCGTGTTGTGCTGTGGAGCTGGAGCTCTGATCAGCTGTGCTGTCTGTGCTGCCACTGGGGCCTGAATGCCAGGGCTCCTGGTTCTGATGGTGGGGGAGAGGGGAGTTCAGACTTCTGCAGTTGCTCACGCAGTTCAACATGTATTGCTTTCAGTAGCTGATCTCAGCTGTCTTTACTTCTGTTTTCTTAACATTGCAAGGAGGCTGATGAAATTGAAAAATCCCCTTGCTTGGTCTCTGCTGCTGCCTCCACTTGGCATGCCTGGTGGGGCTGTGCCAGGCAGATGTGCAGGTCATGAGGATCAGGCAGTTTTCCTCCTTTCTGGTGGACCTTGGTCTCTCCGGCTTCTCTTCTGTGTTTAAGAATAACCTATACTCCACTTTTCAGAAGAAGAGTGTATTTTGCTGGGGATTTTACTTAAATCCCTCCCTAGGCTAGTTTGGTGTGGCTTCTATGCCACCACTTTGCCTGGAAGTCCTCCTTGAACTTTTTTCCTTTTCTTTCCACACTTTTTTCCCTAGGCTCGCCACTTGGTATCTCCTGCCACTTGGGTGCTGTTCCTTGGCTCTACTTCCCTCAGTAAATATAATAGTTTAATAATTGTCCTTCTCAGTTTTCTTTTTTAAGTAACTTGCTTTGTAGTGTAGGAAAATGGCAAGAAAACTTTCCTGTCCTTTTTATTTTTATTTTTATTTTTTTTTGAGGCAGTTTCTTACTCTCAGAATCCAGATTGACCTGAAAATCACTCTGTAGTCCCAGGCTGACCTCAAACTGACATTGATCCTCCTACCTCTGCCTCCCCAGTGCTAGGATTAAAGGCATGCACCACAACTCCTGACTCCTGTCTTTTTTAGTAGGAAATATTTTGCTATTTCAAAAAAAAATGCTTTGATTCCCTATATAATAATCCCAATTGATCAATTTTATTTTTTCATTCTGTTTGCAGGAAACTCATAACTTATGACCTACTTTCAAATGTGATGTTGACTTTATGATCAACATGATTTTTGTGTTATTTCTATTGATCTTAATGGCCTAACAATTAATTAATTCATTCAATGTACACCTACAGAATACCTGCTACATATTGGACTTGATGTGAGACATGCAATATTGAACAAAATAACATAGTCTTTACACTCAAGAGAGTTACAAATAAAGGGGAGAAACAATGAAATTGCAACTGTATAAACAGATATAATATTGTGTGATTAGAGAGAAATTGGTATGTGTGTGTGTATGTGTGTGTGTAAGGTGATGTGAGAACTGTTGGAGTAGAAGGAAGAGAATGTCATTGCAAATAAATGGTATATATACCCTTTTGATGTGGAAATATCAACTCTTTAATAACTAAGTGAAGGCCAAATTGGTCGATTGTTATTGAACTAATCAGGAAAGGGGCACTACATGGCATAATAGTTCATGTGTCAGAAGGGTGAGTACAAACAACTGCTGAGTTTTAGGTCAGCCTGGGCTATGTAGTGAGCACTAGACCATGCAAAGCAGCAGACCCAGCTCAAAAAGTACAAATAAAAACAAAGGAAAGGAAGAAAAGAAAAGGAGGTAAGGCAAAGCTTGGAAAGCTACTTTAGAGTTGAGTTTCATTTTAAAATCATTAAAAAGCGATTGAAAGGGTTTCACGGAAGAGATGAAATAATTAGAATTGTATTTTATTACATTTACTTTCTCAGCTATCCATGAAATAGATTATAAAGAAACAAGCATGGGAATAAAAATATATATTAAAGTGTTACTAGCTATTCTTATTTCTTTAAGATTTTTACTAATATGTATAACACTGTAGGCTTTTTGCTAAAGTTTATAATTTCTATTACCATAAGAAACATTCTATTTTTGTCCCATTGGTTGTGTTAAATAGGACACTTAGAACAGATCATGAAGAGTTTCTGAAGGTAGATGAATGAAGAGGAAAAGGAAAATAAGAAAAGAAGGAAGAAGTAGCATGAAAGAAAAAAATGATGGACACACAAAAGTACAACTGGACAATTTGCTGACATCTGGCCACATGTATCTACTCTTGGCTGTGGATGGAGTCTGCCTTGCTCGTCTGGGTAGGCAAAACCTTATTAGTAGTCAGACATCAGTCCATCTTTGCAGAATAAATTAACCAATTAATGAAGACATTCTTATTTTTTCTGAACTCTCTTACATCCTCAAAAGGGAGCTACATTGAGGAAAAACTTCAACCTTGCCTTCTGCTTTCTCTCTTCATGGTAGTGAGGATATCTGGGGGATTCATCCATCAATTTGTTGTTGATTTTGTTTTTCTCTTTTTAGGGGGGCTAAAATGAAAAGAAAAAGCCACGTGGTCTGTTCCTCTTTCCATCACATACTTGATTTTGTTTCTGTTTATTCATTTTGGAGCAATTTCATATACTTCCCTAGGCTGAAAAGCAGCCCACACTATAGTTTGAAATGCTTAGATTTCATGGTGGTTTTCTAAATATGATGGCCAGAGTGTTCACATTTGCAGGTCAGGGCAAGAAATGTGTGGCCTATTTCTCAGTCCTGCTGTCATGCAAGCCACTTATTAGCTTTGATAATACCTATATCTGGCTCATTCATATTCCAGATATATTTTTCTCTCAATGAATTTGTTCTTCTCTCATAGGGGACATGCACATTGTTGGGCTGGAAGTGCCTCAAGCTGTCTATTTAGTTAGTATTCTATCGTAGCAAACCATCCAGCAAAAACCTTCAAAAATGTACTCCATCTACTTCACAAAGTACCCAGAGCTAAATGAAGATGCTAACGACTGTGCTGATGGCTCCAGCATGAAGATCCTGAGAGCCACTGAGATGGAAATGTTCTCTACTGCCAAGCCTATTCAGAATATTTCAAGCAACTGGGTGTTTTTCTTTTTAATTTCTGTAACCTTGTCTGTTCTGCAGGATAGGAACATAGATAAATATTTTATTTATTTTGTATTTTTAAAATTTATTATTATTAGATATGGACATACTTCCTATGTAAACAACACATGTTGGTACCGTCCTTTCCCTTCTCCCTGCCCATTTTCTGAAGAAGCCTTCCTTGTTGGGGATGCAGGGCAACTCCATGGGGTTGGGGGTCGTGACTTATGGGGGCAGCCATTAGTTATGGGGGAGAGGCAATGTCCCTGTGAAAAATGTCCCAACTTGTGCCTTTAACAATCTTTCCACCGGCTCTTCTGCAAAATTCTCTGAGCCATGTTGGGTGCATTTTAAGTCTATTTCAGTCCTCTGGTTTGGTAGTCATTGGGTGTCCTCAGTGTTTATCTCCATTACCCTTGTGCTGATATCAGGTTCACAGGTAAAGCAGCACTCTTGCTCAATTCCCCAATTCCTCTGTGGTTTCAGTTGGAACTGGGTTGAAGTGTGCTGGGTGTTTTTCTCCTCAGATACCACTCCTATCTGAAAAAGAGAAGCAGAATCTCCAACAGAGAGTGAAGTCAGCACTGGTTAAATGGGATCACCATTATTAATTTAGAGAGAATTTCAAGGGTGTAGACCCTCTTATATTCCAAGATTAGAGGGAGCTTGACATCAGAAAGCAAGATCATTATCTGGATATGATTCTGACTTGTTTCCTGCCACTTTGCTGAAAGAATTAATCACCTTTAGAGGTTTTGAGATGGAGACTTTCAGGTCACTTAATGAAGGCATTTAGAGCTATGAATTTTCCCCTTAGGACTCCCTTCAATGTGTCCCATAAGTTTTTGGTAGGTTGTGTTTTCATTATCATTCAATTCTAGGAATTTTATAATTTCTTTTTTGATTTTTTTCCATGAACCATTAATTGTTTGAAAGTGTGTTGTTTAGTCTACAGGAGATGGTGAAGTTCTTGAGGTGTCTCTTTTTGTTAATTTCTAGCTTTAAAGCATTGTGCTCTGACATGTTGCACTAAGTTACTTCAATTTTCATGACTTAATGAAAGCATGCTTATGGCCTGATATATGGTCAGTTTTGGAGAAGGTTCCATGGGCTGTTGAGAAGAATGTATATTCTATAGCATTGGGGTGGAAAGTTATGCAGGTATCAATTAAGTCTAGTTGATCTATGATGTTGTTGAGCTCTATTATTTCCCTGTTGATTTTCTGCTTGGTTGATCTGTCTATTGATGACAGTGGAGTATTGCAGTCTCTGACTATGATGGTGTTGGCCTTTATTTCTGTTTTATTGTTGAGTTGATTTTGTTTTATAAACTGTGGGGCACCTGTTTTTGGTTCATATTTATTTATGATTGTGATGTGCTCATGTTTGATCATTCCCTTGATGAGCAAGAAGTAGCCATCTTTGTCCTTTGTGATTACTTTTGGTTTGAAGTCTGTTTTATCAAATATTAATATAGCAACACCCACTTGTTCTTTTTATTTCCATTTGCTTGGAATATCATTTTCCAATCTTTAATCCTGAGAAGGTGTCTATCTTTAGCAGTAAGGTGGGTTTCTTGAAGACAGCAAACAGAAGGGTCCAGTTTTTTGAGCCACCCTGATAACCTGTGTCTTTTGATAGGTGAGTTAAGATCATTATTATTTAAGGTCATTACTGTGAGGTTTGAATTAATCCCTGCAATGATGAGGTGTTTTATGGGGTTTGCTGCCTTCTTGTGTTTTGTGTTTTGTATTTTGATCCTGGTCTATTTTGGTTATTGTGATCTTATTTTTGTTGGCTCTTGAGTTTGGTTGTTTGACTGTTCTGTGTGGAGTATTCCCTCAAATATTCTCTGTAGGTTTGGCTTTGTATTCATATAATCATAGATAATGGTTGACTTTTTTATGGAAAGTTTTTCTTTCACCATCTATTTTGAGGAAACTTTTGCTGGGTAGACTAGCTTGGGTTAGAAGCCATAGTATTTTATACTTTGAAGTGCTCCATTCCAGGCTTTCTGGTTTTCAGGGTTTCCATTGAGAAACCTGATGTGATTGCCTTTGTATGTTGTGAGTTGTTTCTCTCTTGCTCCTTTTAACACTCTTTCGTTGTTTTTGTTATTAAGAGTTTTAACTATGACGTGTCTTGGAGAATTCCTTCTTTGGTTCTGTATTTTTGGTGTTCTGTGGGCTTCTTGTATCTGGATGGGCCTCTCTTTTGAGAGATTCAGAAAATTTTCTTCAATAATTTTGGTAAATATGTTCTCTATGCCCCTGGTCTGTATTTCCTCTCCTTCTGGTATACTCATGATCCCGATGTTTGGTCTTTTTAGGGTATCCCACAGTTACCTCATATTATGTTCACCTGATTTTTTGAACTTAGTGAAGTTTTTGGTATGCTGATCC
Organism: Dipus sagitta; assembly: GCA_036346955.1. NCBI lineage: Eukaryota > Metazoa > Chordata > Mammalia > Rodentia > Dipodidae > Dipus > Dipus sagitta. The sequence continues at coordinate 101,226,326 of CM070770.1, read as the reverse complement.
ACTTCTATCTTATCTTTCAAGTCAGAAGTTCTGTCTTCTACATGAGCAACTCTCACACAGGGGCCAGGCCTCCCAAAGCAAGGCACAATGGGGCCTCCCAGGATCAGGGAACTAGGAGGATCCAGGAAACAGGGGTCTTGCCTACTCATTCCACACCACCATGTCCACCAGCACACAGACCAGCACAGGGAACCCAGACCAGGGCACATTTTATTTTTTTCTGCCATGGAAGGCTATAATAATTGTGTTGGCTGAGACATAAAAATGGGATAATTTAAATGTCATCTGGATAACTTTCCTCCACTCATATGAAAAGAAGCTTCTTTGGACAACCTGTCTGTATCAGGGAGATCCTTCCTCTCTGCTATGGCTCATCTGTTTCCACAAATATGTGCCTTACTACAAAGTTATTTCCTTCAATGAAATGATATACTATTTAATAAGAAAAAGTATTAGTGTAAGTTTGTCATGTGACTAAACTTCTGTTCCTTTCATTCTGCCCCATATCTATATATTTATCAGGTCTTTGCTCTTTCAATCAATGGCAAGTCCACTGTCATTGAGGTAGAAACATCCATTCCGTCATTGGTGCTCCTTTCTTCAGCACTCATACATCTGTCCATATAGTCCTCTTATTCATACATTAAAAACATCTCTTAAGGCTGAGATTTTCTTCATTTCCATGGTTACAATTCTGTTTAAATAGTCTTCTTCATCATGGATTTCTGTAAGGAGATCATAGTGGGATAAAAGTTAAATCTAATAAGGTACATTTACTGAGATAATACAAGCATTTATGCATCATCCTTAAGCAGAGGGAACTATAATTTAAAATTTTTGTCAGAAATAAAGCTAATGATAGATGTTCTTGTGTTTTTACCACTATAACTAAAAACTCAGGCTTTTGGTGTATTGAGAATGTAGAAGAAATATTGAATAAATTCACACCCATGACATTATCTTGGCTATGATAGATATCTATTCATTCCCTATTTTATATTTGTAGTTCAATCTCAATTAAAATGCCATGAAGATTAAGTTTTAGATTTCACAAGATATAAATCAAATAGGGTGCACACTACTCCATATGCAGATGAATGATGAATTAAATAAACCAAAAAATATGTCAAAGTATAACCAAACTTAAAACCAGCAGAGATAAATCACCATGAGGCAAAAATAAAGAGAATATGCAACATCATAGCTTTGAGCAGGCCTGTTGTCAAAGGGTTTTCAGAAATATGTTGAAATCTTATCATTTTGGCTCAGTGTTTTAGATACACAAAGATGGAGAAATGCCTGTTCATGAATCACAAAGGAAAGAGACCAGCACTGGTCTTCTGACTAAATTCAGAATCATTAAGGACTGTCCTATCCCCAAAATGAGCACCAGTTAAGTTACCTCCACAGACTCTAGTAGCAAGTAATAAATGTTCACCTTGAAGTTTATTTTCCCATGGCAAAAATACCCTTGAAAAGTTAAAATGTCAGAATCTGGGGATAGAGAGATTGCATGTGGTTAAGGTCCTTGCCTGCAAACTCTAATGACATGAGTTTGATTTTCTAATATCCATGTAAAGCCAGATGAACAAGATGGTGCATGCATCTGAATATTGTAGTAGCTAGAGGCCCGGGTGCCCATTCTCCCCTCTTCTTCTCTGTCTCTCTCTGTTTGCAAATAAATAAAAAGAAACAAAAAAACTTTCAGAATCATATTAGAATCATGTGTGGGGTAAGGAAAATAAGTCATAAAAGCACCCTGGGACTTGCAGTGCTGAGTAGGTAGCTACTATGGAAGACATTTGCATAGTTCAGGGCATATTTCATGCTCCCCAAAGCAACAGAGAATGATAGGCTACAAGTGAATGCACAGCAAAATTGACTGAATCATATAGAATGAGCCACTGTAGATGAATCAAAGATATGTAAGTGGAGGAATTTAGATGCTCAGAATTAGAAATAACAAAATTTTCAGTTATAAAATTTATAATCAGTTTATTTAAGCTGTCAAAAATGAAAAGGAAACATAGAAGTCATAAGATAGGAATAAAGTACATAAAAAGAATTAGAAGATTTGAAAATAGACCCAAGTCAATCTATTTTTGTATAAATTTTCGTTATAAATCATGGTGGGTCAACTAGACACAGTGGGAAAAAAGAATTTATGGACTGGAAAGTAAATCTGAGGAATTCCATTGGGAGGTTAATAACTGGAAAACATTTGGGTGTGGTGGTGCACACCTTGCAGAGAGGTAGGAGGATCGCTGTGAGTTCGAGGCCACCTTGAGAATACAGAGTGAATTCCAGGTCAGTCTGAGCTAGAGTGAGAACCTACCTTGGAAAACCAGAAAGAAAAAAAAAAAAGATGTTAGTTAAGGGATTTGGAATTTGGAAGATGTAGTAAAAACAAACAAACATATATATATACATGCGCATATATATACAGTAGGCAATTTATTCCTATTTTTATTTGTTTATTTGAGAGTGACAGAGAATGAGAGAGAGAGAATGGGCATGGGCATGCTAGGGCCTCCAGCCACTGCAAATGAACTCCAAATGTGTGTGCTCCCTTATGCATCTGGCTTACATGGATCCTGGGGGGACCCCCACGAACCAGGGCCCTTAGGCTTCACAGGCAAGCACTTAACTGCTAAGTCATCTCTTTAGCCCCTAGCCTGGCAAATTTTTAATTAGAGAATTTTTCAAAGTTGAAGTAAAATATAAATTCTCATATTTTAAAAGGACATTTAATTTTAAGTAGAAGCAAAGTAGGAAAAATTTCACACAGAAAGAAATATCTTAGGATCATGGTAAAATGTCATTATTTCAAAGACAAAATTAACATTAAAGCTATTAGACAAAAGTCAAGACTGCTCATAGAGATCCATTTGGTAGCACTAAACAAGGGAGTAGAGCTTGGGGATGATGCTTCTCAAGGCTTTTGTTGCCCAGATGATGCTCTTATGAGCTCATATGGATCTGTATAGTGGCTTCATGTTTTCTCTGATTGGTTTGGTCTTGCTTTAGTCCTGTCTGTCCTTGCTATGTCTCTGTTCCCCCATTTTGTAGTGGAAATACAATGAAAGGCATCCAAATACGAGAACGTGACTTTGCATTGGTTACTTTTCTCACTGCTGTGACCAGGCACCTGACAAAATCAGCAAAGGAAAGGGTTTGAGAGTCCATCATGTCAAGGAAGGTATGGGGAGAGCTAGCTACAAGGTGGCAGGAGTGTGCAGCTAGGATTCCTCATATTCTGACATCTTGATAGAACCAGAAACAGAGAACTGACAAGAAGTAGGCCTTTCTATAAAACCTTACAGCCTGTTTGCAGTGACCCATTTCTTTGAAGTAGGCTCCACTTTTAAAGGATCCACAACCTTGCAAAACAGTGTTTCCAGCTGATGGCCAAGTGTTCAAATACAGGAGCCTATGGGGAACATTTCACACTCCATATCAACAAATCTCAAAATGTAGAGGGAATAAAAAATAATGTTAAGTAGCAATTCAGATTTTAAGTTAGATATACATAAATTAATTAAAACTGATATTAATCTTAGTAGACTGAATTGTGGAATAAAACACAAAAACATTATCTAATTGTTGCTCAATTTGTTGTGGGTAATTCTTCAAGTTAACGCTTCTCCATATGATGACTCAGGCTAGATTCAGATTGCTCTATTGTCTTGACTTCATACTTCTAAGAGCAAAAGAAGAAAGTAAATGGGTTTCTTATACCTGCTGTGTTTCTACCAACCAGATACTGTGAATACTGATAATGTCTATTACAGTTCAGCTATCTTGTCACCAAATCATTAGTTATTTTTGAAATATAGTATTTTTAACTGAATAAAACACAAATGTCCTATTTAGTCACTGATTCATGGCTTAAAGTCTGGAATCATTGAAAGATGCAAAGTAATTCTATGAGAATTTAAACCTTTACAGATAACATATACAATAGTGCGTCCTGTAAAAAATTGTTATCTATGAAGGTTAAATTATCAAGTAGTAATAATTAAAAATTATATCTTGACACAGGAACTTAATGCACTGTGATTTGACTTATATCATTAAGGGCTGGGTGGCAATATTTTTCTTCAAATTTTCAGGAAGGAATCTTCATCCGCCTGTCATAACATGTTTTACCATACCTTTTAGGTCATAGTCTCTTGACATATGTCCTTGGGAATTTATCTGCCAATACAACCCTATGCTACCTTAACCCAGAATATTCTCAGTTTGGCTTTCTGCCATTGCAGAGCATCTACCTGCCAAGAGGCATAAAACTCTTATTGCAGGGTTTGGTGAGGGGTGGAGAGAAAGGAGATGGGGCAAAAGCTATTCAGTAGGGCTCAAACAGTATCCTAGTTACATTCCTTGTTGCTAAGAAACAATATGCAATATGAAAAACAAGTACTATTATTTTATTCAAATAGCAATATTAATGACAGAGGATGGGGCATAGAAAATAGGTCATAGGCAATTTTCAGTACTGTAAAAAGATCACTGTATATCTGTATAGCTGATCTTTAAGTTGTACTTTTTCCCAACTAATTTTAACTGTTTTTAATGAGAAAGCATAAGTACACAGTTTCTTTACTCTAGACAAGAAAACTTTAGTACTATTGTGAATATGATCATATATGTTCAAGCTAATACCAGACATGCAGGTAGCCCTTTCCAGCCCTGAGAGCTTCCATGCAACATGTTAAGCCCTTATGTCTGTTGTTTATAAATGAGCTTGTTCCAAGTTATTCTCCGTGTACTCAATCATCCCCTTCAATTAAGCTGCTTCCTTCCCCTTATGGGTCCAGTAGGAGAATGACAGCCGTGTTATAAAGCCATGAATCAAAACAGTGCACATAACAACATTGTTTCTTACTGCTATGTCTAAAAGGCCACTTTCCCCTAGTCTTGATGCCTATTTCAGAAAGGAATACCAATGAATGAGCTTTTTGGACTCATAGAAACCTCTGAGTCAGGAGGTCGATGGATGCCAGCACTGTGATTATGGCTTCATCACTTGATAATCACACAGATGATTTTTAAGTGTTCCCACATGAGCATAATGCACATTACAGTTTTTTCCCCATAATCTTGAATCAGGCCAGGAGGTTGTTAATTGCTTCAAGCACTCCAAGATTGTTTGGATAGAAAATGACCCTGAAACCTATTAGCTCACTCTGGTCTCAGCATGGCCAGTTGTATAAACCTAGAAGCAGTTTCAGAATACTTATTTCTTTAGGATTGTCACTCAATATTTCATCAATTCCCAGCACACTTGGTTCCGTGAAAATATCCTCCACAATCTTTCTGCCCCCTAACACTCTGGAGTGTATATAAACAAACCTAATTCCTTGTTAGATGCTAATTGCAGCTGCAGTATAACTCTGCCTCTGAAACTTCCTAATAATATTATCCTTATGTCAAGGTTTTCCCCAAACTGCCTGCTTACTCTAATGAGAAAATTATTTCTTCTTTCTGCTGATTGCACCTTATCTATCTTGAAATCTAAGTATCTACTGGAAGAACTATCATGAGCATAACCCAAACTCAAGATTAGTAGTGATGGTGCTCCGATCTTAGGTGTAATGATGATATTTATAGTAGAATGTCCTGGGAGATCATCAAAAACAGTGGCTGTATGAGGCCAGGAAATTTCTATAATCTTCGATATCTTTCTGAATTGCCTAATTTTACATGGTTGTTGAAGATATATCTAAAAAACAAATAAACCCAAGTAATTTTGTACAATGTTCTTACATACTAAAACATATCTTGGAAGCCTTTGAGATATGAGAGAATGTTATGATGCAAAATTTCAAGGAAGCACCTGAGAAGTGATGAGAGAGGTTCTAATTATCGAGGAGGAGATTGGTATGCCAAAGTGAACCCAAATCCTCAGAAAATGTATTGGGTTGAGCCATTCTCTGGAAGTGGTCCTATGTGATTGGTTGAGGCCTATGTTGCTCTGCATTGCAGTTTAGTTTTTCCTTTTGCTATTCCTTCCTTCCCTCATCCTTCACTAAAGATCAGGAGATTCCATCCTCAATACACAATCCCACACATACATCTCAGAATTTCATTTATCTGACTCATAGATAATAATATGTCATTTTTATATTAGATATACTTATAGTAAATATTTTATGGGATATATATATATATATATATATATATATATATATATATATATATACATATATATAGTTTTTTGAGGTAGGGTCTCATTCTAGCTCAGGCTGACCTGGAATTCACTATGTAGTCTCAGGGTGGCCTCGAACTCACAGCGATCCTCTTACCTCTGCCACCCGAGTTGTGGGATTAAAGGCGTGTGCCACCATGCCCGGCGGGAAATGTTTTTACAATAGCTATTTTATAGTAGCTCTTTCTTTTGGTAATCCATACTTGGGAAATGGAAAAATTTGGATTGTTCAAGGACTGTTGGGCATCAGAATCCACCTGACATTGATACCTGTGGTCTATGGAGTCATAATGACTCTCTTTACAGTTAGGTGCTGAGATGAGTCAGGAAATTTGGTGAAGTTCTGGCCCAGGTTTGTTATATAGTGTGTCCACTAGGGATCATGGACTGGAGATCTTTAATGAGTCTCTGGGATATTGGAATGTGTGTGCTCAGTATTTGAAAGAAAACTTGCTTTGATTCCTTGATATGTGGGCAAACAATTATCATGGCAGATAAAGCCAAGTCAAAATAGTCACCAACTTCTCTGCCCATTCTACCTTACCTTCCCCCTTTTCAGACAGCAATGAGCTGGTAAGTGTTTTACAACAGAGTTGCCAAGGAGAAAATACCCTATTTGTTTTATTTGCCAGTTTTAAAAATACAGATTTCTATCATGGCTAATTTTTCCCCATTTTTTTTAAATTAAGTAAAAACTTTGTATGAACACATCATGTGTTGGTACTATCATTTCCTTCTTCCCTTGCCCCCACTCCACGGAGGGTCCTCCTTTGTGGGATTGCTGATATTCACTACAAGGTTGTGGGTTATGGGTTGTATCATAGCTAATTTTTTTTTTTTTTTTTTGTTTTTCGAGATAGGGTCACACTCTGGTCCAGGATGACCTGGAATTAACTCTGTCATCTCAGGGTGGCCTTGAACTCATGGCGATCCTCCTACCTCTGCCTCCCGAGTGCTGGGATTAAAGGCGTGCACCACCACGCCCAGCTTTCATAGCTAATTTTAAAGTACCACTTGGATGTCATAGAAAGCATGCTTCTTGCAAGGCAGAACAAATCAGCTGCAGCACACCACTGCATATGTAGTTTTCCAGGGCATCCCTCAACCATGTCTATATGAAATACCTTTCATACATCTTTTAAAGAAAGTGTCCAAAGTATATACAGCCGCTCCTTATTGTGTATATAATCTGTCATATGGTATATGGAGAAAGCAAAATGATCTCAGCATCCAAGTGACTAAAGTGAAGCATGTAGTCTTAAGGAGCTCCACACAAGGAATGAATGTTCACTTCTATACCCATTTCCTGATGTATGACAAGCAGCAGTGTTGAACAAGCTGCTTTGGAATGGGTTGAACAGGCAAACATGGTAGGCATGGCAGTTAGAGCAAAGTAGTAAATGATAAAACTGGAGCAAGAATAGATGGTGACTTGAGCTAGCAATGCCGTAGTTGGGGCTGTCTATAGGTATTCAAAGATGGTGTGATGCTTGGCTGAACAAATTTCGCTATTGAGGTCTGGAGACTCTGTGTTCTACTATGTTATCAGCCACTACATTCCAGGTTTTGTGCTGTATTGGTTAATCTTCAACTTGATGGGGTTAGGATAAGTAAGGAAACTCTTCTCCATAAGTGAGGTTATTTCAAGAAAGTTTAACAGAAAAGGGTAGAGTCACTCTGACTGTGGGTGGCACCACCCCTGGGTGTGAAGAACAAAGGAGAAAACTAGCAGAGTATCAATATTTATCTCTGTGCTTCTTGATTGTGGAGGCCATATGACCAACTGCCTCACCCTCCTGCTGCCACAGATGGAGTTGCTCTCATTGCTCTATCCTCCATGACATGATGGATGAGTCAGAATAAATCCTTGAATTGCTTTTGTCAGATGTTTTGCCCTTGCAATGAGAAAATTAAGATGTAGCTACACACACACACACACATACACACACACACACACACACACACACACACTTTTATATGTTTTCTAAATTTATTTTTATTATTTATGGACATAGTATATAAACAACACATGTTGGTACCATCCTTTCCCTCATCCCTCCCCCTTTTCCAAAGGGGCCCTCCTCCTTGGGGATGCAGGTCATCTCCATGGGGATTGTGGGTCTTGCATTTTGGGGGCAGCTGTCAGTTATGGGGGAGAGGCAATGTCTCTGTGCATAATGTCTCAACTTGTGGCTCTAACAAATCTTTTTGCCCCCTCTTCCACAAAATTTCCTGAGTCATGTTAGATGCATTTTAAGTCTACTTGTTCTTAGGAGCCTTTGGATTTCTGGTTTGGTAGGTGTTGAGTGTCCTCAGTATCTATCTCACCCTTGTGCTGATATCAGGTTCATCAAGAATGCAGCACTCTTGCTCATTTCCCCAATTCCTCTGTGGTTTCACCTGGGGCTTGGCTGAAGTGCAGTGGGTCCTTTATCTCCTCAGATATCACTCCCTTCTGAAAAAGAGAAGCAGATTCTCCATGGAGAGTGAAGTCATCACAGGTTAAATGGGTGAACCATTATTAATTTAGGGAGAATTTAATGAGTATAGAACCTCTTATAGCCCAACGTTAGTGGGTGCTTGATATTGGAAGGCAAAATCATTATCTAGATATGATTCTGACTTGTTTCCCAGTTCCAGATATGGTTTCCTTTTCACTGAGCAGATCCGTTAGCGAATCCAAGAGCAGTTGGTTACCCATCATGTCTTTGTGCCACTTTTGCAATTGTGTCAACATCACATCAGGTTCCTTGCTTCTGAGTAGCTTAGACCTCCAGTTGCTCGGACAGATATCCTACTTTCCCCTGGTAGCTCATGTAGCCCCTTTCAGGACTAGATGGGCTAACCGTCTGGGGTCTGGCTTTCTTCTGGATTCCAGCCAGTTCTCTCCATGCTCCGTGCCAACAGCATATGTTGTCTTTAGCAGTATGGTCTTACCTCTGGTGGCTAATCAAGTGCTCTGACAGAGGTCTGTCTTGTTTTATTAGACCTTGTAGGTCTCTCTGATCAATAGCTCATTGTGGGTGTTAACTGCATCCTAGTACTGGGAGTTACAGGCCAGTGCCAAGGGGAAAAAAAGAAAGAAAAAAAAAAAAGGAAAGAAATGGGAGAAATTTAAGTTTAGGCTTCATCACAACCTCTCCAGGACCCTTCAATTCAAGTGCTCCCCCTAAGTTGCTATTGAGGGTTCAACCTTTTAATCTATCTTCCAGCATATAGGTTTCTATGGTGCCAGTTCAATTTGGGTTCAATTTTGTGTCCCACCACCCTTCTCCTCACCCCAAGCCTTACCCTACCTATTGTCCAGGCTTTGAGATATCTATCAGGTATGTCAGAAACTCAGGCTGATCCAGATTAGTAGCCACAGATGAGTGAAACCATGCAATGGTTGACTTTCTGTGATTGTGTGAGTTCACTGAGTATGATCTGTTCCAAGTTTGACCAGTTTTCCACAAATCTCATTATGTCATTTTTTTTTCTTACTGCTGAATAGAATTCCATTGAGACATACCACTTCCTGGTTATCCATTCATCCAGTAATGGGCCCCAAGGTGATTCCAGTTCTTAGCTATTCTGAATTGAGCAGCAATAAACATACTTGAGCAAATATCTCTGAAATGAGGCATGGAGCTTTTAGGGTAAATGCCCAGTAAGGGAATAACTGAATCTGTTGGTAACTCGATATTCATCCTTTTCAGGAATCTCCACATTGATTTCCATAGTGGTTGTACCAGCTTACATTCCCATTATCAGTGAATGAGGGTTCCCATTTCTCCACAACCTTGCCAACATTTGTTTTCATTTGATTTTTTAATGTTTGCTATTGTTACTGTGGTAAGGTGGAATCTCATAGTTGTTTTAATTTGCATTTCCCTAATGATTAGGGATGTTGAGCATTTTCTTAAATGTGTGTTACTATTTGTAATTCTTCCTTTGAGAACTCCCTATTCATTTCTCTGCCCCATTTTTGCTGTGGGTTATTTGATTTTTTTAAAAAGATTTTATTTATTTTTATTTATTACAGATAGAGGGAGTGAGATAGAGAAAGAGAGAGTGAGAATGGGCACACCAGGGCCTCTAGCCACTGCAAATGAACTCCACATGCATGCGCCACCATGTGCATCTGGCTTATGTGGTACCTGGAGTGTTGAACCGGGGTCCTTAGGCTTCACAGGCATGCATCTTAACTGGTAAGCCATCTCTCCAGCCCTGACTATTTATTGTTCAGTTTTTGGAGATCTTTGTAGATTATAGATATTAGTCTTCTCCCAGTGGTACAGCTGGCAAAAATTTTCTTCCATTCAGTGGGCAATCTATTGGCTTTTCTTATGGTGTTTGTCTATAAAAAAGCCTTTTATCTTCATGAGATCCCATTGTTTGAGTGTTTGTTTAATTTCCTGGGCTACACAATGAAATTTGTATGAAAATAGTTGAACTTGGAACAGATCCTACTCAGTGAACTCACATAATCACAGAAAGACAACTGTTGCATGGTCTCTTCATCTGTGATTCCTAATGTGGATTAGCCCAAGTTTCTGTTCAGGAAGTCTTTCCCCACTCCTATATCATGGAGAGTGCCTCCTATTTTTTGTTCCAGTAGGAGAACAGTTTCAGGTTTTATAATGAGGTTTTAATCCATTTGGACTTGATTTTTGTGTATTATGGAGAGATGAGTGGATCTAGTTTCATTTTTCCACATATGGTCATCCAATTTGTCCAACACCATTTGTTGAAGATGCTATCTTTTCTCCAGTCTATATTATTGGCACCTTTGTCAAAGATCAAGAACTTGTAGTTACTTGACTTAAGGTCTTGGTTCTCAATTCTGTTCCATTGGTCTATGTTTATGTTCTTATGCCAATACCATGCAGTTTTTGTTACTATGGCCTTGTAATATAGCTTTAGATTGGGTATGGTGATACCTCCCAAGGTGTTTTTTTACTGAGGATGTTTTGATATCTGAGGCGTGCTGCCATTCCATACAAATTTTGAGTTCATTTTTTCAATCTCTGTGAAGAAAGATGCTGGTATTTTTATTGGAATTGCATTAGATCTGTATATTTATTTTGGTATAATTGCCAATTTCACAATATTAATTCTACCTGTCCAGGAGCATGGGAGGTCCATCTTAGGAAGTTCTCCTCAATTCCTTTCTTGAGATTTTTTAAAAATGTTTTCATTATATAGGTATTTCACATCCTTTGTTAGTGTTATTCCAAGGTATTTAAATTTTTTGTTGCTATTGAAAATGGGACAGCCTCACTAGTTTCTTTCTCTGTGTATTTGTCCTTTGCATGTAGAAAGACTTTTGATTTTTGTGCATTGATTTTGTTTCCCACAACTTTTGTGAAGGAATTAATCACTTTTAGAGATTTTGAGATAGAGACATTTGGGTCATTTATGTACAGGATCATGTCACGCAAATAGGGCTAACTTGACTTCTTCCTTTCCAATTTGAATCGCTTTTATTTTTTCTCCTGTCTTATGGCTTGGGCTAGTACTTCAAGTACCATGTTAAAGAGCAGAGGTGAGAGTGGGAACCCGTCTCTTGTTGCTGATGTCTGCGGGAACTCCTTGAGTCTTTCCCCATTAAGCATTGGGTGCTTTATATATAGCCTTTATTGTGTTGTGATATAAACCCTCCATGCCTAGTTTTTACAGCATTTTTATCATGAAGTGGTATTATTTTTTTCAAAGGCCTTCTCTGCATTAATTGCTTAAGTTTATTTATGTGGTGTAGTATGTTGACTTATTTCTGTATGTTGAAACATCCATGCATTCCTGGGATGATGCCTACTTGATCAAGGTGGATAATGCTTTTGATGTATTTTTTAATCCAGTTTGTGAGAATTTTGTTCATAATATTTTCATCTAAGTTGATCAGGGGTATAATCCTATAGTTTTCTTTTCTTGTTGCATCTCTGTCTGGTTTTGGTATTAGGGTGATTCTAGTTTCATAAAAGGAGTTGGGAGGATTCCCTGGTCTCTGATTATGTGAAACAGAAAAACTGAGAAAATTTGAGAAAAATTGGTTTCAGTTCTTCAATGAAGGTTTGTTAGAATTTGGCTGAGAAGATATCCAGTCCTGGACATTTCTTTTGGGGAAGGTTTTTGAATAACTTTTCAATCTCCATGCATGTGATAGTTTGTTTAGGAGATTAATCTGCTCTGAGTTTAGTTTTGGCAGGTGGTATGTGTCTAGAAATTCATGCATTTCTTCCAGATTATCTAATTTTGTGGAGTGGAGGATGCCCTGGAAGTATGCCCTGATGATTCTTCCAATTTCATTGATGTCTGTAGTGATCTCTCACTTTTCATTTCTGATTTTGTTAATTTGAGACTTCTCTCTCTTTTTCTTTTTTGCTTGATCAGTTTGGCCAGTGGTTTATCAATCTTGTTTATTTTTTCAAAGAATCAGCTTTTCATTTCATTGATTTTTTTCACTTGTTTTCTTAGTTTCAAATTCATTAATTTCTGCTCTGATCTTGATTATTTCTTTCCATCTAGAGCTCTTTGGATTGGATTTTTCTTGTTTGTCCAATGCCTTTAGGTGGACTGTTAGGTCATTAATTTGGGATGTCTCTGTCTTTGTTTGAAGGCATTTAATGCTATGAATTTTCCCCTTAGGAGTACCTTCATTGTGTCTCATAAGTTTTGGTAGCTTGTGTTTCCATTATCACTCAATTTTAGGATTTTATATTTCTTTTTTATTTCTTTCAAAATCCATTCATTGTTTAAAAGTGTGTTGTTTAGTCTGTAGTGGCTTGTGGAGTCCTTGATGTGTCTCTTGTTAATTTCTAGCTTTAAAATGTTGTTCTCTGATATGATACAGGAAGTTACTTCAATTTTCTTGAATTTATGGAGGCATGTTTTGTGGGCTAATATATGATCTATTTTGGAAATGGTTCCATGGGCTGCTGAGCACAATGTACATTCTGTAGAGTTGGAGTGGAAAGTTCTTTACATGTCCATTAGGTGTAGTTGATCTATGGTGTTGGGGTCTATTATTTTCCTGTTGATTTTCTGCTTGAATGATCTGTCTATTGATGATAGTGAGGTACTGAAGTCTCCAACTATGATGGTGTTGGTGTTTATTTGTTTTTTGTTGTCAAGTAGCTTTTGTTTTATAAACTGTGGTACATCTGTGTTTGGCACATATAGATTTTTGATTGCGATATTCTCATGTTGGATCATTCCCTTGATGAGTAAGAAGTGGTCCTCTTTGTCCTTTTTGATAACTTTTGGTTTGAAGCCTATTTTATCAGATATTAATGTAGCAATGCCTACTTGTTTTTCATTTCCATTTGCTTGGAATGTTATTTTCCATCCTTTCACCCTGAAGAGGTCTCAACCTTTAGTGGTGAGATGGGTTTCTTGAACACAGCAGACAGAAGGGTCCATATTTTTTCTACCCTGACAACTTGTGTCTTTTGATGAGTGAGTTAAGACCATTAATATTTAAGGTTATTATTAATCCCTGCCATGATGGGGTTTAGTGATTTCTTGTGTTTTGTACTGTTTTGTTCCTGGTCTATTGTGGTTATTGTGATCTTCTTTTTGTTGGATCTTTTTTTGATCAGAAATCTGTGCTATATATATCTATGTATACATAGATATAGACATATTTTGTATGTAAATATCACATGTTGGTACATCTTTTCCCTCCTCCCTGCCCCTTTTTTTGAAGAGGCCTTCCTCATTGGGGATGCAGGTCAACCCCATGGGTATTGTGGGTCATGCATTATGGGGCAGCAGTCAGTTAAGGGCGGAGACAATGTCTCTGTGCAAAATGTCCCAACCTGTGGCTATAACAATCTTTCCACCCCCTCTTCTGCAAGATTCCCTGAGCCATGCTGGGAACATTTTAAGTCTACTTCAGTGACGGGCATTTAGAAAAATATGGAAGACTTCACAATTTGCATGCCATCCTTGAACAGGGGCCATGCTAATCTTATTTGTATTGTACCAATTTTAGTATATGTGCTGCTGAAGTGAGCACTTTTTGTTGGCTCTTGAGTTTGGTTGTTTGTTCTTTGTGGAGTATTCCCTCAAGTATTCTGTGTATGTTTGGCTTTGCGTTCATATAACCATAGATCATAGTTGACATTTTTTGTGGAAAGTTTTTCTTTTACCATCTATTTGGAGGGATACTTTTGCTGGGTAGAGTAGCTTGGGTTGGAAGCCATTTTCTTTTTTTTTTTTTTAGACTTTGAAATGTTCCATTCCAGGCCCTTCTGGCTTTCAGGGTTTCCATTGAGAAATCTGACATAATTCTGATTGGATTGCCTTTGTATGTTGTGAGTTGTTTCTCTCTTGATGCTTTTAACACTCTGTGGTGATTTGATTCAGGTGTCCCCCATAAACTTAGGAGTTCTGACTGCTAGATCCCCAGCTGATTGAGATTTGGGAATTAATGCCTTCTGGAGGCAGTTTATTGTTGGAGGAGGGCTTATGGGTGTTACAATCACCTCCCCCTTGCTAGTGTTTGGCTCATTCTCTTGGTGATATGATCCATCTTATGTTGACCAGGGGGTGATGTCCACCCTCTGCTCATGTCATTCTCCCCACTATCATGGAGCGTCCCCCTTGAGCCTATAAGCCAAAATAAACTTCTTTTCTCCAACAAGCTGCTCTTGGTTGGGTGATTTCTACCAGAAATGTGAACCTGGCTGCAACAGTAAAGTGGTATTGAGGATTGGGATTGCAGTTAGACACCTGACAGTGTGGCTTTGGTCTTTTGGAGCTGATTTTCAAGAGGAATATGAAAGGATTCAAAACCTTGTCCTAAGAGATGTCTTGCAGTGCTCTAAGTACAGCTTGGCGGACTATTGTGGTCAGAGTTGAAAGACCTGAATACAGTGAGAACTATGGACTATGAGGTTTGGCTTATGAGGGTGAGAAAGATCTTTGCTTAGACTGGGCTAACAGTTTGTTTGAGAAACTTGCTATTATGCCCATGTCCTGAGAAGTTGTGCAGGGTTTCTTTGCAAAGAAATGAACTGGTGTGAGCAGAGGCATATGGCACAGAAAGAAAAATCTTTGGTTGAACTGCTGCCCATTCAACTGTAATTGAGGGATTACAATCTTTGAGATTGGGTCAGCTGACCTTCACTAGGGCAACAGAAAGAATATAGACTCTTTTGAAGGGGCATGAATGCTCAAGGAGTGTCCTGTTCTTCAAAGTCTGCTTTATTTCCCCCTAGATTAACAAATTGGCACCATACCTGGTATTGTGGAGTATAAGAAATGCAGGAAAGAGAGGGTCATTGAGTTTGTAACATGGTCTTGTGCTTTGGAAACAGCCATGAGAAGTGTGAAGTAGGATGCTTGCATGGAGACCATATGGGGCCATGAGGATGAACCATGGTTTGAAGTGGAGACCCAGTGGAGATGCTGGGACCACAAGATGCCTGCAAAGTAATGCTCTTGGCCCCAGATCAAGTTTTCCAGGCTTGTGAGTAGCCTAGCTAGAGGGGCAGAATTGGAACTCCAGAGATTTGTTGCTGGTTAGATTTATCAGACTTGGAGACTTGTCAGTGACCAGAGTTGTAGGACTTGAAGGTACAGAATTTAATGTTTGACCTGGTTGTTTTAAATCTTGTATTGGTTGAATATTTCTTTACTATGCCCAATGCCACTTTTGCAGTGTGAATGTTTATTCTGTGCCATTATACATTTTTTGGGGGGATTGTTTGTTAAAAGACCTTGGATTATGGGGATGTATGAACATCATTGGAATTGACAAAAACTATGGGGACTTTTAAAGCTGGATGAATGCATTGCATTTTACGTCAGGTATGGTTATCCATTTATGGGTGCCAAGGGCAGAATGTAGTGTTTTTATTCAGGTTTCTCCAATAAACTTAGGTGTTCTAAATGCTAGGTTTCCTGTTGATGGAGATTTGGGAATTAATGCTTCCTGGAGGCAGTATATTGTTGGAGGCAGGCTTAGGTATATTATAGCAAGCTCCCCCTTGTCAGTGTTTGGCACACTCTCCTGTTGCTATGGTCCACCTTATGTTGGTCAGGGAGTGATGTCCACTCTTTGCTCATGTTGTCATTTTCCCTGCCATCATGGAGCTTCACCCTTGAGTCTGTAATCCAAAATAAACCACATTTTTCTCACAAGCTGCTCTTGGTTGGGTGATTTCTACCAGCAATGTGAACCTGACTGTAACACACTCTCTGTTTTCATTGCTAAGAGTTTAAACTATGATGCGCCTTGGAGAATTTCATCTTTGGTCCTATCTTTTGTGTGTTCTGTGGGCTTCTTATATCTAGATGGGCCTCTCTTTTGAGAGATTTAGAAAATTTTCTTAATAATTTTGTTGAATATGGTCTCTGTGTCTCTGGTCTGGATTTCTTCTCCTTCTGATATACCCAGGATTGTTATGTTTGGTCATTTTAGGGTATCCAAGAGTTCCCTCATATTCTGTTTACTTGATTTTTTGAACTTAGCAAAGTTTTTGGCCTCCAGATCAATTTCTTCTGTATTATCTTCCAGGTCACAGGTTCTGTCTTCCACATGAGTAACTCTGTTGGTGAGGGGTTCTTGAGAGGTTTTTATAAGTTGTATTTGAATCTTGTTTTCTGCTATGTTATTTTCTCTCATATCCATCTCTTTTTTGAGGTAAGATTTTAATTCAACTTCTGATTTTCTTGATGCTTCCTTGAATCCATTCTTGCATTTGATCAAGTTTTCATTAAGCTTAATCAACTGGTTGATGAGCTCTTCCATTTCTTGACTCACTTCCAATTCATTCATATCTCTGTTGAGAGTTCTAACATTTTCTTCAATCAAGTTAAGCCTACTGTCAAAAGGTGAACACTTAAGAGTCAAATCTGTTCCATTTTATTTATATGATTTTTTTGATGGTTTGTTTTCAGTTCAGCAATTCTTTTGATCAGGATCTCATTGGTGGTTATGTTTTCATTTTGGCATTGAATTTCTATTGATTTCTCTATGATTTTATTGGAGGCTTCTATTGTAGGACTAGGCATCCTTGGTGGGGATCTCTGTTTTCTGACTTTTGTTGGCTTTTTTGGCTTGTGGTCTACCTATCTTTATTCTACCCACTTTATTCTATTGAGGATGAAACAAGTTTTTGCCCATGTAGGATTTTTAGAGGCTTTTCTGTTTTAAATGTGAACCAGATTGGTATGCTGGTGTATGATGGGGTCATAACTACAGATGCTCACATTATGGAGATTGCAGGTACATCAAATTTCTTGGTGAACTGAGCCCTGGCCTACTCACTCTACTTGCATGTAACCTTCAGCACATGGGGATCATGGGTTGGGGATCCAGGTGCCAGGAATTTGGACAACCAGAGGTAAGAGGCCAGCTCCAGTGGACCATACACCCTCTGGCTCAGGTGGTTAGGGATGTCAGTACTCAGGGACCAGTCAGAATACCAGAGCAAAAGGCTTGCTTCCACAGCCCCCACACAGGGACCCAGCCTCCCCAAGGCAGGTGCAGTGGGACTATCAGGACCAAGGAACTTGATGGAGCCAGAGAAAATGCCTCTGGCCTACTCACTCAGTGCACCTGCACCCTCTGGTGCAGGGTATCTGGGAATTGGAGACCCAGGGCACTTCAATCAGGAAGGTGAAGCAAGAGGCCTGCTTCTTCAGCAAGCTTACAGGGTCCCAGCCACTCTAACCAGCCCCCCAAGCCAGTTTCAGGGTTCTTACCAGGATTGGGAACCTGGGAGGAGTGGGAGAACAGGGATATGGTCTACTCACTGTGGGAAGCACCCATACACCCTCCAGCACAGGATACCATGACCAGGCAACTGGGAGGAGCTATGGAAAAGGGATCTGGCCTACTCACTTTGCATAGCATCCACACACCCTCTGGCACAGGGTACTGGGACTAGGGAAGGGCGCTTTTTTTTTCATTTTTAAGGATTAAAGATAATCCTTCAAAATTGCAAGGTTTTAAGAATTACCCATGCTTTACAGATGTAGAAACTAAGGGCAGCTAAGTGATATGATGGAGGGTATATACCAATAAGAGCCCAAGCTGGACCATATGGTGAATATATCTCTTGACAGTCGACATCTATCTATACAAAACTTCTACCCCCACTCAATGTTTATGTCTGCAACATATGGACTAGGAAGTATGAAAACTAAAATACACACTGAGAAGAGTAATTCAATTCTGTTTTACTTCTTGGATGTTTGAAGCATTTCCCCTAAGAGAATAAATAAGGAAAAATTAAAATTCATATCATATGAAAGATGAAGCGTTGTGTGATCAAAGTCCATAAATCATGAAAGGTGCTCACAGAGATTTTCCCAAAACCACAGTCCTAGCAGATGTGGACTGGCTTTTTGCTTCTTAAAGGAAAGTGTGGTTTGTGGTAATGAAGTTATACATGTCTTTACAGTGAGGATGGGTGCTACATGTGGACTATAGATATTTTGAAGAACAGAGTAGTCCTCAATATTTGTGTCTCTTATACTCTCTTGGGTGATAGGGTAGAAGACCCAGGAGTTAGCAAATGCCTGAGACCTCAGGCTAATGTGAGAAGGGGCGCAATAAAACACTGAGGATTCAGAAAGGCTGCTACACAGAAGCAAAAATGACAATAAGCTGTCAGTCAGAATGGTGGAATTGAGAAGAAAATTCTAGATATAAGGACCAAGACAGCATGAAGAGGTGTAAAGGTAAAACTCAGGAAATCCTTTACTGAAAGCCACAACTAGTGCATCTGAGCTGCTTTTTGGAGAGAAAAATAAAGCTTCTCAATGGACCAAGGCAGAAGAAAATCCTATTCAAATGGTCTCTGAGCTCCATCTGAAGTAACTGATGAGAAGCTTAGAAATACTTTGAATTCAATTTTGTAATAGTTTCTTTTGCCAGCAGTAATTTTTCCTCCTGGTAAACAAGCACTGAAATAAACTTACAATTTCAGAAAAAATATGTCATTGTATACTTTCCCTAGGTAACTTCTCCTACTTTAAGGGATTTCTTACATCTGTTTCTGAGGAACAGAAGGGGTTGTTTTGAGTTTGGTTGTTATTAAAATCATATATTTCCATTCTTGCTTCTACTAGTCACAATTATTTTTATTACAAACATCTCTGACTTCTTTGGGAGAATGACTTCCCTATTGGACCCTAGCTTGTAAAGCATTGATAAGGTGACCAGTCTCCAATTAGCCATGGGACAGGCACTGTGTATGAATTGGTCAAAGCCAATTTCCATCCTGAATTTAATTTATTTTATTTAAAAATCATGCAAATTTACTTATTTGTGTGGCCCATGAATGTGCCAGGGTCTCTTGCCACTGCAAATAAATGCTTGGATTGGGAATCAAACCCGGGCTTACAGGCCTTGTAAGTAAGTACTTTTAACCACTGAACAAACTCTCTCATCCCTGAATTTAAATTTTATACAGAGTAGCTAAAATTGAGCATCTGTTGGTCCCATTGACAGGACCAATAAGCAAATAATTTCTGATAGGATATATTTCCTATAATTTTGGATTTTGAAAAGTTTTTTTAGCAACTATAATTAATTAACTGACAGGCCAATAGAGCTATAATAAAATATTGATAGATATGCAACTTTGTAACCCAGACATGAGAAATGGGGAAATTTGAGTATCTTTAGAGTTACAGGAAAGATAACATTACTTGAATTATTTTAATAATGGACATGGTTTTTAAATAATCTCAAGTTTTTTCAAATGCTATACTTACAACCTATTATGTATATTTGAATAGGAAGGTATAAGTAGATCAATATACACCTCAAACTTAAAAACATAGTGCAAATTATTGTATTATTGCATGTAAGTATATAGTCAAGCTATACACATTTTTAATTATTGAAAGTTCAAATGATTTCATATTCTAGATGATTCTGACAGTCTTGCTTCTGTTTGAAAGGACTTGTATACATTATTACTTATAACTTTGGAATGAACAATTTGCTGTAATTGTGGCAAATGCCAAGTTGATCACCAAGTCATAGGTAGGAAAGGAATTAGATACAGCACATACATTTTGTTTACCAAGAATTATGTTTAGCAATGACAACAAAATCTACTTCTTTCTCCTCCATTCCCTTAAGTGATCCTTCCTGTGGCTGGCCAGAATGTGCTGATGAATAGAGTAAATAATATACAGTATATTGAATTTATTGTTTATGTGTGATAAACGCTAAAATGTTTAGGCTCTGGAAGAAATCTCACCTTCATTTGGCTGAGAATATCCCTAACCATCAGTAATATTTCAGGGAAATCCAAAGCCCAGTTTTATCATTCTTTTGCATCTAGTTACATTTGTTTCCTTTGATAGGAGGTTCTTGGTTCTCAGCTGGCTTTGCAGAACCTTGCAAAGTTGCTTTCTTTGAAAAACGAATTTTTATTTTCCTCTTGAGTAGAATATTTAAAATTGGAGTCAGGGGCTGGAGAGATGGCTCAGTAGTTGAAGGTGCCCGCTTGTAAGCTTTTCATCTCTGGTTTTACTCCCCAGTACCCATGTTTCCAGACCCACAGGGTGGTACATGAGTCTGGATTTCATTTGCAGCAGCAGAAAGTCCTGAGAGAGCCCATACTCACTCTTTCTGCGTGTCTCTCTATCTCGTGGGTAAATAAAAGTATTAAAAGTATAAAATTGGAGTCAAAACAAAGATGAGTACAAGATACCATTTCCAATCAGTTTTGTTTACTTTGATAATTTGTGTTACAAAGTTAAGTAAAAAAGTGAACTGGAGAGCACATGAGCCAGGGTAAACGGAAACGTTCTTGTTTGCCAATTCATTCCTTTGTCAGTGAATACTCCTAAAGCAGGACTCCAGGGCCTCACAAATAGCCAACCAGCACTCCAGAATTCAGGTGGAAGAAGCAACAGAAAAACTCTTGTAGGTCTATTAAATGCATTTGGTGGGAAATACTTTGGGTACAGGATTAACAGGTGAGGATCAAAAGAAATTTCTCCTGAAATGTAACTTACATTCTCCTATCTCAAAAGGAGAGCAGTGCTTAGAGTCCAAGAGACCAACCAATGGCTCACTCCAGTGACTTTGTACCTAGGAGCGCTGAGGAAATCAAAGATGCCTATCTTGGTTCTTGGCTAATGTCATCTGTTCACTGTCTAAGTCAGGGCAAGTTAATCTAACATCTCTGAGTTTCAGCATTCTCTTTCACTAAAAAAAGGCAAACAATGATTTACTATGAGGATTAGAGTAAGTAATGGCTAAAAATATTCAGAAAACAGCAAGCTGTCAACAATAGTAGTTGTTACTGTTATCTCTCTATCTATCATAGTGCTGAGCATGTTGCACACATGGCTTATTTCAATAACTCCCAGCAAATCCCATGAGGTGAATATATTATTAGTGCTATTTTGAAGATGATACATGTGAGTCTCTGGAACCTAAGTGGGAAAATTATGGCCTGCAGGAGAAGTCGAGTCCACTGTCTGCTTTAACAAACAGTTTGACTAGCACAGCCAGGCTCTCTCATTTCTCTGTTGCCTGTGGCTCCCTTCCTACCTCAAAGGCAGGACAAGGAAGTGGCATAAGACACCGAATGACCTGTAAACCCTAAAATATTTACTACTGTTGCCAACCTCTGCTCTGGAAAAAATCAATAACTGCATGAGCATTATACAACAATTCTTTCCTTCCATATTTTAATCCCTTTTCATCAAAAAATAGACTCATTAGCAATAGAAGCAAAAAAGATTACAAAAAAACACGAATTATAATATATATTAAAATTAGCTAAGAAATCTTTGTAAAATTTAGTAAAAAGGTAAAAGTAAGAACGTCTATAAATGTAAAGGTCTGTAGAATCACCAACAACTTAAAAGGCCATTACCTTTTATAGGTAAATGAGGGATAGTGGTTAAGGAGTTAAAGGAGAGTTTATCTTGAATTTTTTAAATTATAAATTAAAATGAATTCAGGCATCATTTTAAATATGTAATTATCTTTAAAAAACTAAATGATATTTTAAAATTGAGCCTTGTATCATTGAGATCAGAGTTGCAGGTGTGTCAGAGAAAGAAATAATGGCACATTAATATCTCTATATTTCATAAGGGGAATAATTAAATAGGATTTTTGGGTGAAATGTATATGCTTTTGAGCTGTAAAGTAGCCACTAGTGCATACAAAAAGAAGATTTCTACTTATAAAATGAGTGGATATAACAAATAACAATAAAACACATTGGTACCTATAAGCTAGTAAGAAAATGAAAATTACATAACCTTGTTTGGAATTTCAGCTCATTTAAATTAAATGTTAACAAACCTTCAACTTTAGTGAAAAATCAAAATGTATTGTTTTATGAGACACATACCAAAGATAGTGACCAAAAATGTTTAGCAGTGAAAGTCAAATATATTTGAATTAAAAACTAATTAAATGGAAATATACAATATTTTTCATGGAAAGGGTTACATTGAGAACATAAATTTCAGGCTAGAGAGATTGCTTAGTAGTTATGGTGCTTGCCTGCAAGACCTACAGACTCAGGTTGGATTCCTCAGTACCCACGTAAGCCAGATGGATAAGGTGGTGCATGCATCTAGAGTTTGTTTTCAGTGACTAGAGGCCCTGGCCCATCCATTCTCTCTGTCTCTCTATCTGCCTCTTTCTTTCTCTCTCTCTCTCTAATAAATAAATAAGATAAGATAAAATAAAATAAAATAAAATAAATCATGAAAACATAAAATTCAGTTGGAAGTAGAAGCAAATTGTCTAGGGGTTAAAAGGGACTACTGAGAGGGGAAAAGTAGAGAAAAGTAGGGTGTGGGGGAGTGTGCATTATATACTGGCATGAAAATACCCTTTTTTTAACCCATTATAAAATTTTAAACCTACATAAAATCTAGTGATTATATATACACTAACTAAAGCAATCTGGAAGATTTTGCAAAAAACACACCTTAAAGTTATGAGAATCCAGAGTACTAGGAGACTTACATATTCTCAGCTATAGAAAACTTAAATAGTATGAAAATTAACATTAAGAAAAATTGAGATTAATATCTAAATATGTGTAAAGCACATAAAACTTGACTTATAAATCTTAGAGAATTTCACCTTTCCTTTTAAATTTGTGTGTATGCATGTGTGTGTACATACACATGTGTGTGTGAGTACAAGTGGAGCCAAGAGGACAACCTTAAGTGCTGTTACTTAGGAATGCCATCCACTTTTTTTGTTTTGTTTTGTTTCTTTGCAACAAAAGTCCTCTCATTGCCCCGATCTCATCTAATTAGGCTATACTGGCTGGCTATTGAGCACCAGGAATCTGCTTGTGCCTGCCTTCTCAGCTCTGAGATTTCAAGTATGCACCACCATGCCCAGCTATTTTTTTTTAAATAAGAGTTATTTTTTTTATTACAGAGATTGTTGCAGAATGCTTAAAGGCAAACATTTTACCAAATGTGCTATCTCCCCAGTTTCAACATTTTTTCTTTTTAAACTATTTTTATTAGTGTGTATAAAATTGTACATGTTCATATATGCATCTAATGTACCATTTACTCTTCCCATTACCCTATGTGCCCCCCATCTCAGGTTCTTTTTATTCTTACCCAAAATTTCCCTTTGTACTTTCATGTCTTTTTTTTATTAAAATGAGAGAAAACATATGATACTTATTTTTCTGTCTTGTTTATTTTTCTTAACATGATTGTTTCTAGTTCCATCCATTTTTTTTTTTTTTTTACAAATCACACAATTTTCTTCTTCTTTATGGTTGAATAAAACTCCATTTTTTATTTTTATTTTTATTTTATTTTATTTTATTTTATTTTTTTTTAGTTTTTTGAGGTATGGTCTCACTCTAGCCCAGGCTGACCTGGAATTTACTATGGAGTCTCAGGGTGGCCTCGAACTCATGGCAATCCTCCTACCTCTGCCTCTGAAGTGCTGGGATTAAAGGCATGTGCCACCACCATTGTTGTTTTGTAGCTATTTACTCCATATTGAAATGTTCCTTCCTGGAGAAAGAAGAGAGGTTCATAAAACTAAAGGACATAATCAAATTTATAAGGCCAAGGAAGCTCAGAAAGTTATAAAGCTCATGAGGTCCATCCCTGGGGCTGTAGACAGATGACATAGACATAGGTGACATAGATACAGATAGACATAGATATAGATATATATATTGCTGGGGAAGAGCTCCCAGGGCACTGTTTGCAAATTAGACAGGGAGCTATAGAAATGCAGCTTTTGTGGTCTATCCATGCCATTGTGGGCCTTTCAGTGATGCAGCTGCCTCTAAATCACCCACTCTCCTGTAAGTAATTCCAACAATCTTGATTCAGCAAGCTAGACTTGGTGAAATTTGCTTGGTGTGCCATCAGTGGCCTATCTTGTGTGCATAAACATTTGTATATGTATCCCCAGGAAAAGTTATGCAAACATTGTGTATATGTGCCACATATTCTTTATCCATTTATCTACTGGTGGACACCTAGACTGATTGTATATTTTGTGCTGCAGTAAGCATGGGTATGCAGGTATCTCTTCTGTAGGCTGTCTTTGATTATTTTAGGTATGTGCCTGGAAGTTTTAAAGCTAGATCATATGGTTGGTTGATTTTTAGTTTTTGTGGAGCCAGTTGTAGAGAATTTGCAATTAACTGATAACATAGCCACAGTAAAAATGACAATAGGTTTGAAAAGTGTGTAGTATATATATTTTATAACAATGAAATTTAGAGACAACACAGGGTTTGAACAAACAGAAAGAGAAACTACAAAGTCAATTGAAATTTTACTTTTCTAAACATTCATTAGTACTAACCACTATACAATCATGGCCATCTACCAGGATGCTGCTAAATAATCATTAGTTGAAAGTAGACTGAAGACCTGTTTCCATAATCTTCAGTTAGATTCACATAAAATTTCTCATATTAACATGTTGTGTGGTTCAATCCAAATTGCAGAAGAAATTTGATGCTTTTAATTGTTAAAAAGTAATGAAAATAACACCCCTTTCAAATATATTAGAAAAGAGTAATAGAACCATTTTTAAAATAATAATAAATAGAATTTATTACTATAAAAATAGAAATAATTTTATATTAACTAAATGAGTTGAGAATATCCTATATTATTATACATGTAAAATGTTCCTCATAGACTCCTGTGTTTGAATTCCTAGTTGTTGACACTGTTTGGAAAGGTTGTGGAAATTTTAGGAGGTAGAGCCTTGCTGGAGAAGTATATTACTGAGGGCTGACCTTGAGGTATTAGGTATTATTGGCCATCTCCATGGGATCTTTTTACTTCCTCCCTGCTGAAGTGAAGCTGTTTGCTTCTGCCATGATGGAAACTTCTCCTCAAAACTGTAAGCCAGAAATAAACCCTTTCCTTCCATAAGCTGTTTCTGTTCACATATTTTGTCCTGGCAAGTGACTGATACAACACAATCCTCTTTTAATCATAATATCAATGTTATGGTAATTTTTATTCACCTTTGTTGATTACTAGATTTACCCCCCAAATTTCATTCTTAGAATTTCAAGGTGTATCTTAATTTATTTTTTTCCTAATAAATTGGTGTGGTAGTTTGAATGTATGACCCCATGGACTCAGATATTTTATTAAAATTGAGTCTGCAGCTTTAGCCCCTGGTAGCTACTCCTGGTTGGGAGGGTTGTCCCTGGGGGAGGATTTGAATTCCAACCCAAAGGTATACAGAGAAGTCTGAGCTCTGGCAGGGTCCCTGATTGCTGCTTTTTGATGCTTTGCTGGTTTTCCCTCTGCTTGAATCTATGAAAGAAGCCAGCTTCTTCTGCTATTGCTGAAATTTCCCCTGGATCTGTAAGCTTGAAATAAATCCCTTCCTCTCATACACTGTGTTTGGTTGGATGTTCATTCCAGCATTGTGGAATTGACTATGATGACAAGTTATTTGAAAAATGGTTATATTGACCTCTGAATATATATGTTCATCTTTGTTTATCAGGACAACAAAATTTGAATAAATTTATTGCATGAATGACTTTTTTTCTATCTCAGTTGATTAGAAAAGGAAGTAGGATAGTGAAATGTGTATGTCTGTTTTAAAGGACAGAGTGCATTTTGCCTTCTTTTACTATACTGTTCCCAGTAGGTATATTGGAAACTCATGCTGCAAGTTGCTTTCCCCATGATGATGTGTCTAAAAAAGTCCATTAATAACAACTGAGAATTGTATTTTTTATTTGATAGACTAGGAAAACAATAGAGTTTGAAAAAGAACTATGACATTATATTGCTTAAAAACTGGCAATAATCTCTATATAAATACTCTACTTTTTAATTCATATTTCCATATACTATACCATATTTTATATCTATTTTAAATGTGTCTAACAGGATCAAATGGAGGGATTGGGATTAGAAGTTTTTAAAAACAATTTTAATGTTTTTGATAAACCATAGTTTCCATAGACTAGATCCTGATGTAAAAACATGCACATGCATATGTATGCATACTTTGCTATTAAATTTTAGTAACTTAGGTTTATAATTGTCTATTATTTTTTGAAAAGATTTCAACTCACAGGTATCTTTCCTGGTTTGGGGAATATGTTTCAGAATTCTGAGGTTCAACTGAGATACAATTTCAAAAGCTTAGGTAAGGTATTCATAAAGAATCAAGTGCCTTTAATCGATGAGCCATTGTCTCTCAAGCCCAAGAAGATATTCATAAGGAAATAGAAGTATCCTAAGGAGTTCAGAGATGGAGGAGCAGATGGCTGCATCCTGGACTAAGAGTCTACTGTTTGTCTGCCTATCATCATTTTCTATTTATTTTTATTTTTAAAATATTTTTCTTTTAAGTATATAGTGTACATTGAGCATATTCCCCCCACAGCCCCAAACTTCCCTTTTCTATTCCTTTTTTTCCACTAGTCTCCCTATTTCCCCTAGACATTTTCACTTCTAATTTTATGTCATAAACATGAGTTTTTCTGTCTTTATAAAATCTAGGAACCACAAATGACAGAAAACATGATATTTGTTTATTGTGAGACTGGCTCCATTTGCTTAACGTAATGATCTCTGGTTGCGTCTATTTTGCTACAAACAATGTATGTTCATCTTTTCTCTGATTAAAAAATATCCATTGTGCATATATTGTATCAGTTACTTTCTTGTTGCTGTGACAAAACACCAGACAAAAATTAGAGAAGGTATGGTGGCAGCAGCTCAAAACAGAGCTGATCATAGTAATTCCACAGTGAAGAAGCAGAAAATAATGAATGCTGCTGTTCAGCTAACTCTCTGATTTTTATATAGTCCAGGACTCCAGCCATAGAATACTGCCATCCACAGTTAAGCTGGTCTTCCAACCTTAATGAACCTAATCAAAGTGATCCTATGGAGATATTTATGAATGCAAACTAATCTACATAATCCCTCATAGGTGATCCTAGGTCCACTCAAGTTAAGAATCAATATAAACCATCACGAATGTATTTACATATATCTGTATTTCTATATATGTGTGTTTTTTAATTTTTTGTTTATTTTTATTTATTTATGTGAGAGTGACAGACAGAGAGAGAGAGAGAGAGAGAGAGAGCGCACAAGAGAGCATGCCAGGGCCTCCAGCCACTGCAAATGAACTCCAGATGTGTGCACCCCCTTGTGCATCTTGCTAACATGGGTTCTGAGGAATCGAGCCTCAAACCGGGGTCCTTAGGCTTCATAGGCAAGCGCTTAACCACTAAGCCATCTCTCCAGCCCATGTGTGTTTTATATATGTGGCATATTTTCTTTATGCATTTCTCAGTTATTGGGGTCCTGGTTTGGTTCTATAATTTAGCCATTGTGAATAGTTTTGCAATAAAATTAATGTTCCAGTATCTCTGTGATATGTTGACTGGGCATCATTTGTTAAATATCCAGAGTGTTATAGCTGGGTCATATTATAGATCTATTTTTTTTTTTAAGATTTTTATTTTGAGGGAGAGACAGATTGAGACGGAGACAGGCAAAGAGAGAGAGAGAGAGAGAGAGAGAGAGAGAGAGAGAGAGAGAGAGAATGGGCATTCTAGGCCCTCTAGCCACTGCAAATGAACTCCTGATGCATGCATCACCATATGCATATGATATTGCTTACATGGGATCTGGAGAATTGAACCTTGATCCTTAGGCTTCACATGCAAGCACCTTGACTGCTAAGCCATCTCTTCAGCCCTATATTTAGTTTTTCTTTAATTTTTAAAATTTTATTTTTGTTTGTTTATTTGAGAGAGAGAGAGAAATTTGGGAGAAAGAGAGAGAGAGCACCAGGGCCTCCAGCTGCTGTAAATGAACTCCAGACGTGTGCATCTGGCTTGCTTGGGTCCTAGGGAATCAAACCTGAGTCCTTTGGCTTTTCAGGCAAGCACCTTAACCACAAAGCTATCTAGTTTAATAAACATCCATATTAATTTCCACAGAGGCTGGACTAGTTTACATTCCTACTAGTAGTGTATGAGAGTTCCCTTTCATCCAAATCCTCACTAGCATTAGTAGTTTCTTAACATTCTGACTGGGGTAAGTTGGAATTTCAAAGCAATTTTAAATAGCATGTCTCTGATGGCTAATAAGAGTGAACACTTTTTCATGTTTATTGACCATTTGGTCAATATTTTCATGTGTTGAACTATTTATGTACCTCTAGGAGGAAGCCAACTTGATCATGGTGAATGATTCTTTTTTGTTTTTTTTTTTTTGATGTAGGGTCTCACTCTAGCTCAGGCTGACATGGAATTCACTATGTAGTCTCAGGCTGGTCTTGAACTCTTGGTTATCCTTCTCACTATGCCTCCTAAGTGCTGGGATTAAAGATGTGTGCCACCACACCTGGTTGTGAATGATCTTTTTAATGTGTTCTTGAATTTGATTTGCCAGTATTTTATTTAGAATTTTTATACCAATATTATCAGGGAGATTGGCCCAAAATTTTCTTTGTTGTGTCTTTATCTGTTTTTGGCTTTGTTAAAAAGAGTTTGGGAGCTGGGCGTGGTGGCGCACACCTTTAATCCCAGCACTTGGGAGGCAGAGGACAGAGGATTGCCATGAGTTCAAGGCCACCCTGAGACTCCATAGTGAATTCCAGGTCAGCCTGAGCTAGAGTGAGACCCTACCTCGAAAAACCAAAACCAAAACCAAAACCAAAAACCAACAAACAAACAAACAAACAAACAAACAAACAAACAAACAAAAAATAACAACAAAAAAGAGTTTGGTAGAATTCCTTTCTGTTGTATTTTATGGAATAAATTGGAAAGCACTGGGATAAGTTCTTTAAGATGTGATACGTACATCTGAGTCTAGAGTTTTTAAATTGGAAAATTTTTTAACTCATTGTTTTGATCTCATTGCTCTTTACAGATCTGTTTAAATTTCATATCACATCTTATTTTTACTTTTTATAGGTCAGATGCCTATATAAATTCATCTATTTCTTTTAAATTTTCTAATTTGTTGGAATAAAGTTTTTAAGGTATGTTGTAATGATTTTATTAATTTAATTGTATCTTTTTGACAATATACTACTTCATCTCTAATTTTATTAATTTGGTCCTTTTTTCTCCTTTAGTTAGTTTAAGAGTTTGTCAGTCTTGTTTAATATTTTCAAAAGAAATTTCTTTGTTTCATTGATTATATATTATTTGCCATTGCTTTAATTTTTGCCTTAGTCTTAATTATTTTTACCAACTACTGATTTGGGGTTTGTCTTATCTTGATCATGGCCTTAAAGTGTAATGTTATTTATTTGAGATTTTCTGATTTTTTTTTTTAGTGAAGGTATTTGTAACTATACCCTTCCATCTTTCAACTTCTTTCATTATATTCCATAGGCTTGTTGTGTTGTAAATTTTTGATTTTTTTCCTTGATTTATTTGTTTATTCATTCACTGGTCAAATTCATATATAATTTCTCTTGCTGTTCACTTCTAGTTTTATTTCTTTGTTGTCAGGTAGAATGCAAGAAATTATTTCAATTTTCCTATGCTTGATAAGAGTTTTTCTTCTTTTATGTTTTAAAGAGAGCTCCTTGAGCTGCTAACATGAATGTGTATTTGCAGTGTTTGGACAGAAAATTCTGTTGGAAAGTCTGTTTGGACAGTGGTTTGTTAGGCTCATTTGATCTATGATGTCATTTAATGCAGATGTTTCTCTGTTTAGTTTTTGTTGGGCTGACAACATTGACAAGATTTTGGGGGATGATATTAATTAGAGTAGGGCATTGAAGTTACCATTATTTTGTTGAAATTTATTTGTATTTACCTCTACTAGTATTTTGCTTTATGAAATATATATACCCATTTTTGGTACATATATGTTTATAGTTGTAATGTCCTCCTTACGTTGGCCCCTTAATCAGTATGAAGTTATCCTCTTTATGTCATCTGATTTATTTTGCCATAAAATTTGTTAGATACTAGAACAGTGATACTTTCTTGTTTCCAATTCCATTTGCTTGAAAACTCTTCTATCTTTTCCCTCTAATTCAGTACCTATCTTTGATGGTGAGGTATGTTTCTAGATTGATCTTGTTTTAATCTAATCTGCCAGTTTATGTCTTTTTATGGGAGATTTCAAAACATTCCATTCATATTAAAAGTTATTATTTAAAGGTGTATATTAACTTCTGTCATTTTGTTGAGTTTTCAGTGCTTAGTGTTTTTTATTCATCATTTGTTTAACTACTATTCTGGAAGTTTATTCTTTCTCTTAGTCTCATGGGTGTGTTTATCTTTATGTCAAATTTGAACGATCCCCTTTTAATTATCTTCTGTAGATAATGATTAATGGTAATGAATTCCTTTGTGCTATCATTCATTTATTTTTGTGTGTGTGTCAAGTTTTTCTTTTTCCTTCAATGACAAGCAATTTTGCTGGTTGTAATAGTCTGAGATTATGTTGAGGAACCTATTGTTCTGATGGGCCTGTCTTATATGTGGCTTTTTTATTGCTTGCTTTGTTCTGTATGCTTAGTGTTTTAAGTAGAATATGATACAGCTTTTTTTTTTTCTTCTAGATTGTCTGTTTGGTATTTTAAATGCCTTCTGTATCTAGATAGGCATACCTTTGATTGGATTTGGGAAATTTTCTGCTATGATTTTATGGGAAATTTTTTTATGACATTAGCATGAATTTCTTCTCCTTCTATTCTTATGATTCATAGATTTGGTCTGTTCATAGTGTCCCATATATCTCAAATGTTCCACATTGTGTTAATTTATCTTTGTCATTATCCAAATGCTCAAATTCTTCTATCTTTTCTCTAATACCTTATCATCTTTCCTTTACTTGATATGTCCTATTGAGGAGGCTTTCTATGCAGTTTTTTACTTTGGTTATTGAAGTTTACATTTCCAATTTTTGAGTTTGGGTTTTCTTCAGTATTTCTATCTTTTCAATATTCAAGAGCAATTTGATTATAATAGGGTTGTGTTGTCACGTTTCTCTGAGTAATTAATATTTGTAGCATCAGATTTTATACTCTTTACTCTTCTGAGAGTAGAATACCATTGGCAAAGAGAATGACCATTGAAGTTCAGGGCAACTATGAATATACAGTAATAGTCAAATAAAAAAGTATCCTTTAAATACCTTTCATCTCAGGAAGTAAAGAACACTTATAGTCTTATGTGCAATAATATATTAGTTACTGTGGGTATGAATGGAGGGAAAAAAGCACAGTAAGACTAGCATTTGCATTGAGTAGAGTGAGGTAAAATAGAAAAAGGGAAAGATAAATAGAGGTGAAAACTATAGGGGCTTGAGAGACTTTTGGCTAAAGATTGAATGAAAATGGAGCGGTAAAGAAGTTCAACTAGATAACTTAAAACAGTGTCCTAAGCCTCAGGAAGCTTGGTCACAGAGGTCCTACTAATCAGTAAAGCCTGTGTAAAAAATAAAGAGTGAGGTAAAAAGAAAAGACAGAGACAAAAATAGAGCAAGACAGAATTGGCATCCTAAATTGACATTGGCTATTAAATAAAAGCGTAATATAAACTAGGCCTGGTGGTGCACACCTGTAGTCTCATGACTTAGCAGGTTGAAGTAGGAGGATTGCTGTGAATTCAAGTCCAGCCTGGGGCTACAGAGTGAGTTCCAAGTCATCCTGGACTGGAGTGAGACCCTGACTTGAAAAAAACAAAAACATGGCTGGGGAGATGGCTTAGGGGTTAAGGTGCTTCCCTGCAATGCCAGAGGACCTAAATTCAATTCCTCAGGACCCACATAAGCCAAATGCCCAAGGTGGCACACGTGTCTGGAATTTGTTTGCAGTGGCTGGAGGCCCTGGCACACCTATTCTCTCTCTCTCTCTTTCAAATAAGTAAATACTAAAAATATTTAAAAACAAAAACAAACAAAAAGGAATAAATGTGAAGAGAAGAGGGCTGTGTGTGTAGAGACTATGAAGAATGCAGTCTGGCCTATTTGCTGGTGTCAGTTTTGAGTCTTTCTGCATTCCTCACCCAATTCCCAGAATCCTGTCACTCTCCTGGGCATTCCCTTGTGAGAGCAGGTCACAGATGCTGGTCACATCTCTTGCTGGTTTTCCAGGGCTTATGCTGTTAATGGTTTCTTCTCTTCTGGGACACCCTTTTAAAGGTTGAGACACAGATACTAATCTGGTCAGTTAACAGTCCTTCACAAGCTGAATTGCAGATGCTGGTCACACCTGTGCATGGTCCTTCAGGAGTCCAGTTGAGAATGCTAGCACCATTCCAGAACAATCTTTTGTGAGGTTGACTCAGAGTTGCTGTTTCCATCTTCATAGTTTGGGTTGCAAGAGTGTATCTACCCCTATTTGATCTGTTTTGATCTTGAACAGATCTGATCTGATTTGGTCTGGTCCTGAAACTTGAGTCTGTTACCCTGAAGAATCTAACTCCATGCAGGTTTTCACTCTATTGAATACTACACAGTTTTGGTTCAGTGTTTCTTCTCCTCAATCTAATGGTTACCTGCTGACCAGGTTGCAGTGTAGAATCCTATGATAGTTAGTTTAAGTTTCTGGAGAGGGTAGTTCACCAGGATGCTCAGGCTGCTTAGACAGCCACCTGACCTTGAAGGGGTCTTTTTAAAAGTATGGCCCACTGCTGCTCCGGTGCTGGGTGGAGAGGATTTTCTTCTCCCAGTGCTGCTGCTTTGTGCCCTTTGTCTTGTTCTGCATTCTGTTTATTTTGCTATTTAAAATGCTTATTATTGAAAATTAAATGCAGATTTCCTGAGCCTGTTTTAAGCTGTGGATCCTGCCGTCTACTGCTAGAGATCTCTCTGACTGGGAAGGAAGTGCTTCGCAGACTGAGCCAATCCCTCTGGCATGAACTTGACTTTCTCTCCTTCATTGTGAAGTTTTCTATTCTACTTTGCTATTCTTGCTTGAGATATTTATGTGCTTCCTGCCTCTTGTGACAGGTGTTATCCGACTTTCCCTGGAGATTCTAGCAGACCATGCCTATGTATTCTCCACCAGTTTCAAGGTCTATTTAATATTTTAAGACAGAACTGGGAGTAGAAAACGACAGATTTATTGATATAAGAACTGAGCCTCAGATGGAAACTGGAAAAGTGGTTCTGAAAGAAAAAGTCAATGGGGAAGCACAGAGGATGGGAGGGAGAAAAGGAGAGGAAGAGATGGAAAGAGAGAAAAAGATAGATAGATAGGTGATAAAATAAATTTTGGATGGTTTTCAAGCCCACTTTTTTTGTTTCATGTATCAATTTTTCCTTAGAGCTCAATTCTTGTTCTTCATTTTTGGTTATGTCAATAAAGTCCTTTATTCTTGCCTGAGTGAACTCAATTTACATTTATTTTACTTGTAAGTAAAAAAGATCTGAGTAATACTGCCCTAGGTGCCACAAATCTGCTCACAGAAAAATAAGCATAAATTGACAATATAAGATATTTTGTTATTTTGCCAAAGGAGAACAGCAGATATATATCTTACCTGATTAACCCGATTTATTGTTTTTCCCATCAAAACTTGGTGATTTGTACTGTGACAACAATATTAAATAATACTGTCATTTACAATCAAGTCAATGTTGTATCTTACTTGAATAAAGAGGCAAAAATCATAAAGGAATTTTAAATTGTCTAACTGTAGTAATGCCTTTAAAAATATTGTACAGTATAGATTTTAGGTCCTAAGCTATTTGTGAAGGAAAAAAAAAAACAAAATGAATAAGAAAAGTTAAATATCAAAGGTTACTTTCAATATCATTTAAACCCTGTATAATTCCTATACAGAAAGATGATTTTGAATATATAACTCAAAGTCACAGTGTCAGCAGAGAGGTGACTGAGACACAACTCCATACTGCCACCATCAATAGTCTGAGGAGGACTTTCAGAGTCCTCAGCCTAGGATAAACCTATGATTCTTGCTTTCAACACAGGAAAGAATTCCAGGAAATGATAGTATGAAGCAGAGTTGAAGATATCTATATCTATCTATCTATCTATCTATCTATCTATCTATCTATCTATCATCTCTATCTATCTATCATCTCTATCTATCTAACTATCTATCTATCTATCTATCTATCTATCTATCTATCTATCTATCTATCTATCTATAGCAAACCCAATGGAATGCCCATTTTATATGCGAGAGTGAGACAGAAATGGACAGAAATTGAGAAAGAGAGAGAGAGAGAATTGGAATGTTGGAATGCCAGGATCTCCAGCTACTGCAATTGAACTCCAGATGCATGTGGCCCCTTGTGCACATGTGTGATCTTGTGTGCTTGTCTGTCCCTGGTCTGGCTACATGGGACATGGAGAGTCATATATATATCTTTAGGCTTTGCAGGCAAATACCTTAACTCCTAAGCCATCTCTTCAGCCCTACTAAATATATTTTAACATAAACATAAGTACTAGGGTTAAGAGAACGAAGTCTTTTTTATGAGAGAGAGAGAGAATTGGCACACCAGTGTCTCTAGCCACTGAAATTGAAGTCCAGATGCATGTCCCACCTTGTGTGCATGCATCTCCTTGGGCATCTGGCTTATGTGGGTTATGGTGAGTTGAACCTGTGTCCTTAGGCTTCACTGGAAATCGCCTTAACTGCTAAGCCATCTCTCCAGCCCAGGAAGAAGTCTTACTTAGAAAGATAATGAAGTCATGACACAGCATAGGTTTGAGATCCTTTAAGAAAGTTATTCAGATAAAGAACCAGAGGTACCCAAGTGTGGGTGTTGGGGTCTTTCAAGAGAGATAGGCATTCATGTGTTCTTGTCAAACTGCATATTGGTTCTTAGAAGCCTTTTGGAATTCCATTGATTAATGGCCTCATATGGCATCATCTCCTTGTCTGTCTCTGTTCCCCTCTTCCATTATTGAGATTAAAGGGTGACTCTGGACGTGCTGGAGTGTGATGAGATAAAACCAGAAGCCAAAAGATTTGCACAGAGATATAGGGGATGACTTTTACTCTGAAGTTTTGGGTAAGATTCCTAGAAAATTAGGTTTACAGAAGGGGAAGGAACAATCTCTTAAGCAGTTATCAATTGTGCTGGAATTTTCATTTCTTTGCTTACGAGAAGCTTCAACCAGACTCTTGGATGAGGGATTCCTTTTCTTCCTCATGTACCCCAAATTTTTCCTGTCTTTCTTTCATGCCTCAATCACATTATTTTGCACAAGATCTAGGGTGTGCAGTGATACAGAAGCCAGTCCCTATTATGGTCCTATATGACCTTGGCTTTACTTTGTCATTAATTCACTTCATCATCTGACTGGGACTACATGTGTCTTGGATGTGGGGTGGACTAGAGTTTAATTGACCAAATAAGAATAGAACAGAATATAGGGAAATGAATTACTACTTGTGAAAAATTAGGCTAGAATACCTTTATTAATAGATCAGTATGAGATTGCCTCATGTTGAAGCTTGTTGGGTGACCTCAGATGGGGTCTAGTTTCTTGTGTCTCAGAACAATGAACTGCATAGAAACAGGTGACTGGTAACAAGCAAAGGAAAAGAAATTGTGAAGAAAATATACTTCTAAGATAGGAAGAGGGCTAGAGCAGAGTTGGTCAGCTTCAATGACCCCACTTCATAAAGGATTGGGGGTTTTATGTCACATAGCATAGGCTTCTTGGTCCACTTGTGTACCATGGGCTTTCTTGGACATGCTCCTATCTGTTACATGTAGTTTTACATACATGCATCACACGTGTCAGTAGCATATTAAATTTCCACCTAGATGTGTTCATTTCAACATCATTATAAGCTACCAGTCACCTTCAGACACTCTGCAGTACCTCTGTTGCTGAACTATGAGACAGATTTAGTAAGCCTCAGCCAGGTTGTTATCCAGTCTTTCTTCTTACTTACTGTTCTTTTAAGATATGTTAATTTGGGCCTGGAGAGATGGGTTAGCGGTTAAATGCTTGCCTGTGAAGCCTAAGGACCCTGGTTTGAGGCTCTATTCCCCAGGACCCACATTAGCCAGATGCACAAGGGGGCGCACACGTCTGGAATTCATTTACAGTGGCTGGAGGCCCAGGCGCGCCCATTCTCTCTCTCTTTCTCTACCTGCCTCTTCCTCTCTCTGTCCGTCACTCTCAAATAAATAAATAAATAAATGAACAACAAAAAAAGATATGTTAATTTTTGTGAGCATCACATCAGTTTGATTGCTGCTGAGTAACTTAGACCACAGTTGCTTGGACAGATGTTGGTCATTTCGTCCCAGTTGCTTATGTTACACCTTCTGGCACTAGACAAGCTAACTGTCTGGGGATTGACTCTCTTCCACTTTCCAGCCAGGTCCCTCCATGTTCCATCCCAACAGCATATGATGTCTTCTGCAGTAGGGTCTTACCATTAACCTTTGGTGGGTCATCAAGTACTCTGACAGAAGTCTGTCTTTGTTTGGGAAACCCTGTAGGTCTCTCTGACCAACAGCTCATTGTTGATGTTACCCACATGCTGCTACTGGGAGTTACAGGTCAGTGCCAAGGGAAAAGAAGGAAGAAAAATACAGGTAACATAAAAGAGAAAGACAAGTGAAATAGCAACACACCGCCATAGTGGGTTACCAACTGCTCTTGATTTGGCTAACTGATCCACTCAATGGAATAGAACCCATACCTGGAATGAGGAAACAAGTCAGAACCATCTCCAAAAATGAGTCCGCTCTCCAATATCACACTCCCACCAACAGTGGGCTACAAGAGGACCTACACCTATTAAGTTCTCTCTAAAATAATAATGGGTAACCATGTATCTTGCACTGACCTCTCTCTCTCCATTGGACAAATTGCTTTACTTTTTCAGATGGATGCAGAACCTAAGGAGAGAATCAACCCATTGCACCTCACCAGGGTACCAGCTGAAGCCATAGACTTAGTGGATTAATAAGCAAGAGATGCTTTCTTGGTGAATCTGGTATCAGCACAAGGGTGAAGGAGACAGACAGAGAGAATACTCAACTCCTACCAAATCAGATATCCAGAGACACAGAGACTCCCAAGACCTCACTGAAATAGAGCCAAAATGAACCCAAAATGGCTCAGGAAAATTTGTGGAAGAGGGGGTGGGAAGATTGCTAGAGAAATAAGCTGGGTCATTATGCACAGAGATATTGCCTCTCCCCCATAACTGATAGCCACCCCCACAATGCAACACCCACAATCCGCAGGGGGGGGGCAACTGGGAGAAGGCTAACAATGGTACCGTCATGGCTGTATACATACTATATACATAACTAATAAAAAAAAGATATGCTAACTTTGTAAGTTTGCACCTAGCCTTCTGGATCTCATTCTCTGTTCTCCTGCCTCAAGTATTTTCTTTTTGCATTAACAATAGTTATTTAAAAAATAAAATAAATTTCAGACAGTAGGATTTGCTAAGTAGAGGTTCAAAATAAGTTAGTGAAATTAGTTTATACCACTTTATATAGTACACATAGTATTTATATAATCATAATGAAGTAGAATAGAATATCAGTCAAAGAATTGTTTCCCCGATCCATATTGTTCTAGCACATTCTTCAATATCCTCTTTTAATTATTCAAATCACTAGCCTTATCATATTCAATATTTTATATTATATTTCATTAATTGCATTTCAATTTGTCACCTTCTCAGCTGAATTAGAAGATAGCATTACTCCATCAGAATTATGTTTAAGAGTCATATCTTAATGAAGTTTCTCTCTTGGAAGACACTTTATATGGATAATAACCATACTTGTAAAGGGATTTTCTGTTATGTTAATCAAAAATCAAATAGAAAGATGATTAACAAGAAGAGGCATTTAAATTTATTTACTTATTTATTTTCATGCAGATTGAGATAGAGACAGGGAGGGAGAAAGAGAGAGTGAAAGAGAATGGGCATACCAGGACCTCTAGCCACTACGAATGAACTCCAAATGTATGTACCATTTTGTACATCTGGTTTTATGTACAGGGATACTGAGGAATTGAACTCAGGTTGTTAAGCTTTCAAGGCAAGTACCTTAACCACTGATCCATCTCTCCACCCAAAAAACATTTTTAAACATATTATTTCATTCATTTTCCTTTTGTTTAATAATTTAAGAATCTTATAGACTTGATTTTATATTTATTTGAAAGATGATTTCCTCTTTGTTCTAAACAGTCTATTTTAATATTTAATATTTAACATTTAATATTTAATATTTATATTTATTTATATTTATAGTAAGTGACATATTATGCATATTAACATGTCATATTAATATTTTTAATCTGGTAATAAATTTGATGAGTGATATTAATGGAGGAAGATGCACAGCAGCTCACCTGTCTTGGCAGATGCATACTTGCCTATTTTAACTACGTTCTCATGGATCATCTAAGAAAGCAGTTTTCTCATGGCATAACAGCTGCAAAAAATCACTCTTATTTGTCCTTTCACAGATACACAGATATGACATATAGTCTTACCTATAGGTAACACTTAAATTTGAAATATTAAGTTATTGTAAAAGTTTGTATTGATATTTGATTAAAATAATATTATTTTTCCTTAATGGTTAATGTTTGCAACATGATTTTCCATTATTTGTCACTTTTGTTACAAAAGGAACTCATATGCCAGAGTTCTGAACACTGTTAAGTCTTTCCTATCAATTTCACTTCTGTGCCATATCATCTCATAGCAAATTTCAGCTTGCAAATAGATGAATTAAGAATAGATTAATGAAGTTAAATGTGAAGTAATCTTGAGTACTTACAACCAAAATTGATTCATAAAATTCAATTTACACTAATCTTTTCAGACACTCAAGCATGTCACCATATGACATGGGACTGTAAGTAATAAAAGATAAGATTCTAGTGAAATAAATTGAAGTATACCCAAATTCAAATGAATAGCTTTGACTGATATTGAGACCAGGAAGCTTTTGAATTAGAGAATTATTCTCTGGGTAAAAAAAGGTCTTTCCAGCCAGTAGCTTGCCATTTAAAAAAATGATGTAATTATGAAATGTTTTTCAGTTACACACATGCAAAAATAGAATAGTCTGCTTTAATATTGTCAATAGGTGTGAACATCAGATTTTATGGAATTATCATGGATATAAAGATAATTAGTTATAAAGGTAATTAAATAGCATTTAGGAAGTGATTAGAAATATTTACAGTAACGAAATACATTTTGGAAAGTATTTTATTATTTGACTTTTGGTCAGAGGTGAATTATTTGTAAAAAAAATAGCTAACATAAGTGGGATTCACACTTTAATGATGAACTCATATGTACTAAAGAACTCACCTACTTATAATAGCAAAGTCTCTTTTTTCCTGCTGCTTCCAACTGTAAGAAGTCCCAAGAGCTTAAGCACCGTGCCCTGCTATGCTTCCAAAGTGAAATGATGCACAATGCAAGCTACAGCCAAAGCAGCCGAGTATTCAGAAAAGAGAGTCATAGACTTTGATCATTTGCAATACATTTTATTATAAAACTCCCAACCTAAAGTCTATAACACTCACTGTCCATGCTATAGCTTATTCCTTCCAGAAACTAGTTAGACTTTGTCCTTTGTTCCTTGAGACTATACTGAGCCCAGCACGTTTCTGCCCCCTCCTCTTGGACGTAGTTGCTATGCTTTTTGCCTTCCTTGCACAGTTCTGGTTCATTGAAGCAGCTACTTTTGGTTCCACACAATGTGGACACTTTGCAAATGAGGTGGACTTTTCTGAATGTTGTCTTAATTGAACCTAAGCATCAGATGAATTGACCATAGAAGCTTGCCAAGTGATAGACAATTAACATTTTTTTCTTCCTAAGCATCAGATGATTTGACCATAGAAGCTTGTCAAGTGATAGGCAATTAACATTTTTTTCTTCCCACCTCAGCAGGCAATATTTAAGACACCTTGATAATAATTTGATGGCTGGACAGAACGTCGTATTTTATAGTCGGTCAAAAGTGGCAGCTCAAAAAAAAAAGTGATAGTTCCTTGCCTCTTGGTCATGGATTTTAAGGTAAATATAAAATTTTATATTATAAGATGATAATTACTGTAAGGATATTTATACTTTAATTCTGCCTACTAATTTTGGGAAATTTTATATTAGACAAATAAAATAGAAATATACTTCATTTATTTTTAGGAATATTTCTTATTGCCAAGAATTTAATATAATATCTAGCAACTGCTCCATGTTGATTATAAACCAAGAATGATATGCCATTGGCAGCTTTGGCCACTAATACATGCAAATAAATGTAGCTGAAAGTGGCCTGTCTTAGTTTTGGGAGCAGGAAAATTGTTATTTATGCATTATTTTTTATTTTATTTTTATTTATTTATTTGGGAGAGGGAGGGAGAGAGAGAGAGAAAAAAAAGAGGGAGAGTGAAATGGGGGAGGGGGGAGTAGGCACCGCCAGGGCTTCTCGCCACTGCAAATGAACCCCAGACACATGTACCACCTTGTACATCTGGTTTACATGGGTCTTGGGGAATCATACCTAGATTCTTTGGCTGGTCAGGCCAGTGTCTTAACCACTAAGAAAGCTCTCCTGCCCTTTAAACCACAGTAACTTAAACCACAGTGATCTTAGAATGAAGTTTTACTTTTAATGGGCTCTGTTAGTAATCTGTAATTATAATCTTGTTACTTTTTCTGAATTGTCTTGTTTTGTTTGAATAGAAACTTTCTTTTACCAATGCATAACTTGGTGAGAGTGAGTGGATACATGATGTCATTCAGATGATAATTCTTCAGTTGCTCCTTTTCTCAGGCAAGACCGACTGATGCCTTAGTTACCCAACAGTGAACACTAACAACCCCGTCGAGGATAGTCCTCAGGGAAAGTGGGTTGAGCGGCGGGGATATAAGGCTACCAGCTTTGTAAAAAAATGAAAAAGTAATAAGAAAACATGGCTTTGCTTTTGGTGGTTTGTTTTTCTTACTATAAAGTCAAGCATGTTCATATTTAAAAATTATAAAATTTGGGCAAAATTTGTTTAGGCACAAAGTTTAAGCATACGTTCTATCATAGTGGGGAAGTGGGAAGTTGGAAGTCATGGAAGTGGGTTTATGTGAGGTAGCTGGTCACATTGTAGATTTTCTTCGTTATGTGACTGGCTGCTCCTGATGGGATAGAGCAACAGTTTTGTCAAAGCTTTACAGTATTGTGACTGGAACTGCCTTAAATCTATAGGCCAATTCTAGTAAAATTTATATCCTAACAATGCTGAGCCTTTTAATTCACTAATATATATGTAATTTTCCATTATTCTAATCTTTTTAAATTTCTATCAATAATGTCCCATAGTTTTCACTATAGATTTTCTATATTTTTATATTTATCTTATAAATATTATTAAAAATTTGAAATCATTAACTTGTTAATTCATATAGATATAGTTGATTTTGAATATTCATTCATAGTCCAATGACAGTGGACATTTACTTGCTAATTTAGCAGTAATTATTGTAGAAATTTTTGGAATGTGCTATTCCTAGGTAAAATGCCACCTCTTTAAAAAAATTTTTTTAAACAATTTTATACATGTAATTTTTTAACTTTTTTATTGAGAACTTCCAATTGTCTATAATTTAGACAATAAACCATAATTCCCTCCCCTCCCCCACTTTCCCCTTCACAAATCCACCCACCATCATATCCCCTCCTCTTTCAATTAGTCTCTCTTTTATTCAGATCTCATCATCTTTTCCTTCTATTATGAGACTTTGTGTAGGTAGTACCAGACACTGTGATTTCATTGATATCAAGGCAATTTTGTGTCTGGAAGAGTGCATTGTAAGCAGTCCTACCCTTCCTTTGGCTCTTACATTCTTTCTGCCACCTTTTTTGCAATGGACCCTGAGCCTTGGAAGGTGTGATAGAGATGTTTCAGTGCTGAGCACTCCTCTGTCACTTCTTCTCAGCACTATGATGTCTTTGAGTCGTCCCAGTGGTCACTGCCATCTGAAAAAAGAAGCTTCTCTAACCAAAAGTGAGAGTAGTATTAATGTATGGGTATGAACATTAAGAGAAGTGCTTATAGCCAAGTGTGGTGGTGTGTGCCTTTAAACCCAGCACTAGGGAGGCAGAGGTAGGAAGATCCCTGTAAGTTTGAGGCCACCTGAGACTAAGTAGTGAATTCCACATCAGCCTGGGCTAGATAGTGCAAGACCCCACTTGAAACAAACAAACAAACAAACAAACAAACAAACAAAGAAACAAACAAAGAAACAAAGAAACAAAAAGTGCTTCCAGGGCAGTTTGGTGAGCATAATATATGTGTTTAAACAGACAACAGCAGGTCTTACTCCCCTAGGGCTCATGACCTCCCGTGCCATAGGCTTTTGACTAGGTTTTCAGTACCAGGCATCTCTTCTTCTTCCCCATTACCCTCTTATAGATGGTTGCTTCTTGTCTACTTGATTAGATTAGGAATGAAGTGAGAGAGAAAATCCTTCTTCCAGAAAGGGAGACCCTTTTGCTGGGAACTATATATAAGGAAGCTCCAGAGGACCACCAGGGATTTTCTTCTTTTGTTCAGTTTCTTGTGCTACTTGATGGTGTGTGCTTCTGAAGTTCATTTTGATTGTGTGGACTGAGTGGCTGCTTGGTTCTTTGACCCAGCTTGTGTCCAGACTTGTGGACTGAGTGGCTACCAGATCCTAGGATTCAGGTCTGCATCTAGTCTGGCATATTTTCCAGTCTGTGGACAGCTATGGATGGACTTCAGAGCCTATATCTTGTGAAATTATTTAATAAAGCCACCTTGTATAATGCATATATATAATACATATTATATATATGTATATATATATATATAGTCAGTTCTGGTTCTCTAGAGAACCTTGACTAGTACCCCTATTATCCTCTTCTACTTTCACTAAAACCTTTCTTCTCAACTAATCCCCTTTTTACTTTCATGCCTTCTGTTTGTGACCCATTGAGTTAAATTGGGGTTGTTTGCATGAGCATAGGTGGAAGTTTACTAATGAAGTATGGGTAAATTACCAGCTGCTACACCACTGAAGAGCATGTCTCTCCCTACTATAGCAATTATAAATTTCCAATAGCTATTTTAGGTGTAATGGATTCTTGTGGTCTCTCCCCTATCCATGATGGAATATTATTGTCATCTTGTACAAGAAACTACACTTACTATGAGTTCACGAATGTAATGCCCAGAAGACAGCATTCCATAGCTCCTCACATCCTCTGGCTCTCCTTTCTGTCCCTTCTACAGTGTTCACTGAGTCTTGGAGAGGGTGATATAGAAGTTCTATTTAGAGCTGAGCACACTACAGCTATTTGTTTTCAGCATTTTTTTTCCATCTATGCATCTCTGTATTAACATGGAGTCATTACAGAGAAAAATTTCTGAGTTGAGACCTAGAGCAGCACTGATCTATGAGTAAAAATATAAATCATAAATTAAAATGTTATTGCTTCCTTTCTGAACTTATTAAATATTGTAATTATATTGTTATACAACTGATAGCAATTAACATAATTCTCTGTTTCCACCAATTTCTAAATTTCTCACCCATCTCATGTTCTCACCACTCACTGAGTTTTGTAATGTCATCCAAGAAACAGGAATGGAAGCTGGGAATAGGTGGCTTTACCATCACTGACACCTGAAGACTAGAGAAGAATATTACGTAGTTTTTAATTGACAAAAGTTCTAGTTTTCTGGGTCAGGAA
Organism: Dipus sagitta; assembly: GCA_036346955.1. NCBI lineage: Eukaryota > Metazoa > Chordata > Mammalia > Rodentia > Dipodidae > Dipus > Dipus sagitta. The sequence goes on along the minus strand of CM070770.1, from coordinate 101,181,961 downwards.
GAAGATAGATATTTTGGAAGATCAAATATTTTCTTGCCTCTATTTTTAGATAGCCTATTTATTTTCCCTTAAATTGAAGCTACTATATGTCATTTGCCACATTCTGAATTGTTTTTTATAAATCCAGCCCTATCACTCTTGTGATTGTTGTCAATTCCTATAAAATTATAGTGTTAGGCTGCCTAATAGTGGTATTTTTCTTTGAGGTGTGAGACACTCATCTTTTTTCCTGACTTTGGATGTTTTTGTGGGAAGCTGCACTGGAAGTTACTGAGTCAGTTACCAGAATGAACTTGATACTTTCATCAACTTTTACAGAAGAACTAAAATTCAAAGTCCGACTACTCCACTATGTTTCAAGATGAAACAATATTCACTTTATTTCCATGGTTTAGTCATGAAACTTCTCCATACTGACAAAAGATTTGAACACCTTTTTCTTACCCTTTTTTCTGATTGTGCCTCTTACAGAGAGCTAATCACTCGGATGTTCCCAGGGAGTCTGCCATAAGATCCCTAAGCAGAGGAAGGGTTGGGAGCGTTGACAACAATATTGTTCCTATTTCCCTAACTCTTGCTCCAGACAGAAGACTTTAGGCTATCTTTTCTATCTTTACAGAGGAGTGCTCTTGAAAACAGATCCAGAAAAAGACTGTTAAAAACTGAATTTAAATAATCTATGTAATATTCTTGATTTGTTAACATTGCACAAAACTAGAGTTTTATTTTTTTTAAAAAAAACCTTTTGTTTTTCTTTTAATTCATCATAATTTATTGATGGTGGGAGGGAGGTAAGAGCAAAGGTAAGCAGAAGAGAAAGTTCTAGTTCTTGCTCACCAAGTCCTCTGGAATTATAGTTAACCACAGACTCTGGCTCTTACCACTGGTTTGCCTGAGACATCTGTGTCCTAACTCTTGAATTACATCATATACTTGTTTCCTCCTTCACAATTTCCTTAGCACTGTCCCTTGAAACATGGCTGACTCAACCCCACAGTACTGTTTCCAACTGAATGAGAATCTGGAAACATCTGGAGGAAGGATGATCTTGGTGCTTACATATCCAGTGACACAGTTCAAGCCTAGCATTCAGGAGGTGGAGGCAGGAGAGTTAAAATGAATTTGAGACCAGTTTGGGCTACATAAGGAGTTCTAGGCCAGCCTGGGATGTAGAGTGAGACACTGTTTCAAAACAAGCCAAAAACAACATAACAAAATAAAACAGAAAACCAAACCTAGAATTAAAAAAAAAAAAGAAATTGTATGCAAGTCTTCATAATAATGGTAACATATCTACATAGTTTCCTGGTTTTTTGGTTCCTCCTTCCTTCTGACATGCTGTGCTGCTCGGATTACTCACAAGCCTAGTATTTTGTGGAAGTCACAACATTCAGACAGATGCACAAAAACTACAACTGAAACATCCTTAGAAAAGGGCTCCAAAACTTGCTTTCGGGTTTATAGATAATCCTTACTTCAAATATAAGCATTTGTAAACATTTTAGTTTAAAAAAAAACCCTTCATGGGTTATTGAAAAAAAGATGTTTCTTATGCAATTAACCTTAATGCAATAGGAAAATACATATTGATTAAAATCATGCACATGCATAAAGAATATTAAAAGAATAATTATGTCGAGTGGAATATTTTCATTAAAATGACATTTTGATGAAAATATTAATTTATATAACATGTAATAAGAAATAAGTTGCATAGAGGATTCATATTGGAAAGTTATAAAACACTTTTTTAAAGGATTTTAAAATCGTGTGTGTGTGTGTGTGTGTGTGTGTGTGTGCATGCACATACACACGTGCGTATGAATGTGGCATGTCACTGTGCATGCAAATATCAGGGGACAGCTTCATGGAGTCTGTGCACCACTTTCTTTGAGACAAAGTTTCTTGCTGCTACAAATGAATTTCAGACTAACTGGCTCATGAACTTCAGATTTTCCTGGATCTACCATCTATTGCCTTAGGTGAATTTGAATCACATGACATGTGCTACATTGTGTCTGGTGGAACTAGGTGAGACAGCAGGCTTTGCAAACAACTGCTTTTAACCACTGAGCAAATTTTTTTTCAGGCCATTCTTTAAAGATTTTATTCCTCTAAAATAATAATGCTCATAGAAGAAAGGAGTAATTCCAAAGCAAATAAAGCAGAAAAAAAACCAAGAAAATAGAATCTTCTAAACATGGCAATATGAACTGGAGTAGGGAAAAGGGTGGCAAAGATGAAAGATATTTTAACTATCTGGACTTTATCATATCATCACCATAATAAGATTAGGTTGGCTTTGCCTAAGGTAAAAGCAATCTCACATTTTATTTTGAGACTCATGATAGAAAAACTAAAATGGGCAAAGTCATTTCCACAACAGATTGCATCAAAGATAAAAAAATGAACAATAATGATGTCAGTATTATTTTTTTAAATATTTATTTATTTATTTATTTGAGAGCAACAGAGAGAAAGAGGCAGAGAGAGAGAGAGAGAGAGAGAGAGAGAGAGAGAGAGAGAGAGAGAATGGGCGCGCCAGGGCCTCCAGCCACTGCAAACGAACTCCAGACGCATGCACCGCCTTGTGCATCTGGCTAACGTGGGTCCTGGGGAGTTGAGCCTCAAATCGGGGTCATTAGGTTTCACAGGCAAGTGCTTAACCGCTAAGCCATCTCTCCAGCCCAGTATTATTTTGTTAAAGCTATCTGTAAATTAATACTAGCAAAATTCATGACTGAATGTCTAGTATTCTGTGTTAATATAGTATTGATATTTCAACCCAGATATCTACAAAGAAAAAATGGGATAAACGAGTTAAAAAACATATTTTGACATAATTCTAATATATCATGTAATTCACCTCCATTGTTTTAAAACAGTATTATAATAATTCTTCCTATTTCATCTAATGTCATTCATATTATTTTATGAGTAAAAAGTCAATCTGGGTACCTTATGATTGGCTTTGTATAACTTGCTAAATAATTTGAAAAGTTATTTAGTAGAAAATAGTGAGTATTTAACAGGGGAGTAACAATGAAAATTTGAGTTCAAGAAATTAAAGAGCAAGTGTGATGTGAAGCAGCCAGGATTTAGGAAGAGAAATGAGGGGACTTGACACTTTTTCTGAAAACAATAATGTCTTTGCCCTACATCCTCCTTGCTCTCTATCTGTTTTTTTTTTTTTTTGTCAAATAAAAGTCACTTTACTGACAGATAATTTTTAGTAAAAACTTCCATGACTGAGGAGAATACTTAGCAGTTAATGGAACTTGCTTAAAAGCCTGTTAGCTTGGTGTGATTCTCCAGTACCCACATAAAGCAGGTGCAAAAAGTGGTGAAGTGTACACGCACGTGCATGCATGTGCACAGACACACACACACGGGAAGAAAGAAAGAAAGAAAGAAAGAAAGAAAGAAAGAAAGAAAGAAAGAAAGAAAGAAAGGAAGAAAGGAAGAAAGAAAGAAAGAAAGAAAGAAAGAAAGAAAAAAAGAAAGAAAGAAAGAAAGAAAGGAAGGAAGAAAGAAACTCCAAGGCAGAGTGTGGCCACACACACCTGTAACCCCAGAAAACAGGGAACTTCCTGGCCTCACAAAAAGCAACAAGGTCAGGCACCAGTAAGAGATTCTGGCTTAAAACAAGAATAGGTAGAAGAGTGATGGAGTGGGACATCTGACATTCTGCAGGCCAGTGTCCCCACTCCCCTCCACAGGTGTGCACATGGGATGGCCCAAGGGCGCATACGTGTGCATACACTATAGACACATACCATACAAACACCAAACACACACACACACACACACACACACACACACACACACACACACACACTACATTATAAACATACACACGAACCAATAATAGAAAGAAATAAAATAAACTTCCAGAATTAGGAGTAAGGATTATTTGAGTCTTGATCACTATGTTGTGTGTTCTAAGTCTTTACTCCTCACCAACAATGAAAATTTGTATTGGGTTAAAATTCTTGTGTTAGGCTTTGTCTGGTGGAGGGTGGGCCTGTTTCAGAAAGTTTACAGGTTTCTGCTTATAGACTCATCAGTTTGCCAGACATGCCCACACATGTCTGAAACCCCGGAGCTGATAGAACTTAAGCTCTTTCTCACAAGGCTCCTCAGCCCTGTAAATAGGCTGCTGACAGGCCTGTCTTATCAGTTTGTGAACCATGCCTGAACCTGCCTGCATCCAGCAGTGTCTCAAACTGGGCTTCTTGCTATCCTCAGTAGATATGGTGGAAATGAAATAAAATAACATAATTTGGTGTTTGTATCAACTTTAATACTTCCTGGTGAACCTTCACATGTTAGTTCTTTAAAGAATACTATGAGGTGCATAAGAAATGCATTTATTATCACCATATAAAAATCAAGGAAATAGCAGGTGCTGTGAAATGGGGGTGGGAAGCAGCAAGGCTTTCTTATTGAAATGGAGGATAACAGGGAATGGAATAGATTTTGTAGCTAGAAGAGCAGGAAGAAAAGGCATGTGCAGTACTACGTGAGTAAGTGACAATCAAAGGAGTAAGGGGAGCGTGCGTCCAGTGAAGGAAGATGAACAGAGGTGACGAGATTGGTATAGTCCTGCATGGAAAGGTACCATCATGGTGACAGATATGCATCAAGAGGAGTATCTCCCCACCCGAATCCAGAATTGCTCTGGGTTCTGGGTATGCTACATACTTGCTGCTGTGATCAAATAAATGCCTTTAAGAAGCAGCTTGAGGAAGGGTCGGTTTACTTGGGCTTGCAGTTCTAGGGTACAATCTGTCATGGTGGGGAAGGTAAGGCACCAGGAGCACAAAGCAGAGCTGGTCACATTGCATCTGCAGTCAGGAAGCAAGGAGAAATGCATACTGCTGCTTCGCCAACTCTCTCCTTTATATGTAGTACAAGACCCCATCTTCTGCACTACTGTCACCCACAGTTAAGGTGGGTCTTCCCGCCTCAGTTATATAATCTCTCATAGGCATGCCCAGAGGTTAGTTTCCTAGTTATTCTTTCATTTCATAAGCAGCACCATACTGGGGACATACATTTAATGAAACAATATACTTCTGAACTTGCTCTCAGTAAATCAAAGAAAAAAAGAACAAGTGTTTAATTGGAACATATATAGTTGAAAAATACACAGTGGTTGGAGATGGAGTAACAGTTAAAGACACTTGCTTGCAAAGCCTGAAAGCCCAGGATCAATTCCCCAGTTCTCATTTAAAGCCAGATATACAAAGTAGTACAAGCACTTGGATTTTGTTTGCACTTGCTAGAGGCCTTTGCATACCCATTCTCTCTCTCATAAATATATTAAAATACACTAATAACATCTGACCTGGTTTGTAGAATTTTATCATTTAATTAATACTGCAATTAAATTCACTCCATGAAATCATATTGATTATAAGACCATGTCACTGTTTTATGCACTGTTAATTTTTTTTGGAATGGTGTCAATTAGCTAGGTACGGTGCTGTCGTCCTGTTGTCCAGCACCTGAGAGGATTGGGAACTAGAGCACAAATTTGAGGCTACTCTGGGCAACATACTGAGACCCTGTTTATAAAATATACAAATAAATAAAATTCTGCTGATTAAATATAAAAGCCAGCAACTAGAACATGATTCTGATTTCAGAGGTAATAAAATATTTTAAAACCTGGATTTCAGAACAATTGAGTGACAGTTTTATTCTCTGAACATATTTTTAAGTGACTGTAAAAAATTTGTATATATTGGTAACTAAAGATCATTGTACAAAGCAAAGTATTACCTGAGGCCAATAATCTTGACTATTTGCTTTGTGGAAATCTGGAGAGAAAATGAATTTCATAAATGGGCATAAGGAAAGCTTTCTACCTAAGTACCTAGAGTATGACATTCCCAAGATAAGGTTTATGCAAACTCTACCAAGGGAAATAGCTCACATACAATATTTTAAAACTTAAAAAATTGTTGCCCAAGTAATTTCTCGTGCTTTCCTCCTTATGATATTTCTATTATAGAATAGAGAACAAGTGTTTTATAAGTTGCTCCAATGAGAAAGAAAGTTTTCCTCAGACAATATCCTCATCAGTCTCCTATAGCATGAAAGAGAGACCCAGTTGGCAGTTCATGTCCAAGGAGCTTAGCTAAGGAACAACTTATCTTTGAGTTGTTCCTTGATATAAGGATGGTCTGTACTATGACTAAAGATATTTAAGCCTAAAGAATATATTAAAAAAAAAACTTTAAAGCTAAAATCACTGAAGGAAAACAAGAATACCCACCAAAAAATTGGAAATTGTGGTGTAGGATATCTGGCTAAACTTAATGTTATCCTTAATGGCAAAAAGAATGATCAAGTCAACATCTGGTGTATGTAATGTGTTTTCAGAAATCGAGAATGTCTCATAAAGTTTCTTGTTAAAATAACCTTGAAAGAAGAGAAAAATCTAGTTGATTCTTTGGTCAAGATATTTAAAGAAGGGGGAAATTTCTAGAGCAGGGCTCTCAAGGCTTGGATTCTATTCCTCTGACTGCTACATAAGCAATTACATGAGGGATAAAGTTCCTTTACATATATATGCTTTGGTTTCTTCTTGCAAAATGAACATATAAGAGAAACTTCATTATGAGTCAAAAAACCTTTAGCCCCAATATTTTCAGGTATACAGAGGCAGCAAATAAACACTCCTCTTACCAAAGTGACAAAATTTTGTAATGTAAAATTAGTATGAAAATATGTATAACAATTTTTGTGAAACATGTCTGATAATTCTTCCTCTCACCACTCCTCAATAATCCCCCAGAGAAAGTTGAAGGATTTTGTTGAATATGTGTAACAAAAATAAGGCAGGTCATTATTTCTCAATACAATGGAATAGCTGTCAGCTTACTGATTTCCTTTTATGGAAATATATTTTTTAAAAGATTTTAAAATATTTTATTTATTTGACAGAGAGAAAAAGGGTGGGAGAGAGTGAGAGAATAGGCATGCCAGGGCCTGTAGGCACTGAAAATGAACTCCAGACACATGTGCCACCACATACATCTGGCTTACGTGGTTTATGTGGCTTTAATTCTAAAGCGAGGTGAAGAGCCATGCACACCATGGTGATGCACACCTATGGTTCAGCTACTTGGCAAGCTGAGGCCAGAAAACACTTTAGCCTGTGCATTTCAAACCAGATAGGACCACACAGTAAAATCTCATCTCAAGAAAAGAAAAAGAAAAATAGTAAGATAAAACCAGCACAGAAAGAGGTGGAGATTCTAAGCAGAATGCTAAGTGGCAAATGGTGGCTAAACAGTAAACAGAATTGCTGGTGGTGTCACGGACCTGGGGATTCAAAGTTAGAGATTTGTGTTACTCTGGCGGCTGAACAGAGTCTCCAGAGAGGAAGGAAGTACAGAGAAGCTGGCTGTGCCTCAGTATTACTTCCCACCTTGAGGCTTTGGTGATTTGTATGTGGTCTCCTCACAAGGCACAAAAGGGTATAAAAGTAGAAAGCTAGGTCAAGGACTACAAAACACCACCCAGAGCTTTCCAGGGCTTTCAAGCTTTCTTCATTGTTCTGGGGAGACGAAACATAAAATGCAACCATGTCAAGAAGTGGGTGACCTCTTTGAAGTCTCTGGACAAACGCATAGGTAAATCTAAGTGAAGATTATCTTTGAAAATAATGAAGTAGTGTCATGTTGTATTAATATCTTAATTAATTAATAATAAGATTAATACATAAGCATATAATTTATAGGTTGGTCATGTAATTAAAGTATAGGATAATAGTTACTGAAGATACATTATTATAAGGTTGAAGTATTGTCAGGTAAGTGACATGCACACTAATATATAGGTCATAATAAATCAAGAAAGCCTGTTTTAAACTCAAAGAAGTCATTAAAATAATAATAAATAGATAATAGAAAAAGCAATTGAAATATAAAATATTCATTAATTTTAAAAAGAAGAAAAGAAATAAAGAACTGATAATACAAACATAACATGGTAGATTTAAATACAAACATTGAAAGTCATACTAAACATAAAGAAACTAAGTATTCTAATTGAACAGTAAAGTTAAAAGAAAAATACCTATAATTCTGTGCATTTACATATAATTAATATATAAATTAAATGTGAACAACCAGTAAAATTTAAAATTATAAGCTTGTTAATCTTTTCATATGCAATGCAAATTCTGTCTTTTTCTACACTCCAACAAAAATAAAATAAACAAAAAGCTGGCGAAACTAGACTAGTATCTGCCAATAGAATTCAAGGCAAAGAACACTGCATAGGACAAAGAGATTCATTGCAAAATATATGGGTCATTTCATCTTGAAGACACAAACAATCTAAATTTATATTCAACTAATCAGAGAGCTTCAAAATATATGTACACACTGACAGAAATTAAAAGAGAAATGGAAAATTCCACAATTATAGAGGAAGGCTATAAGGCATGTTTCTTGGTAATGGATGGAACAAATGGGCAAAATTCAGCAAATAGATCAAGTCAACAAAGCAATTAACAAATATGAGTAACCAAGATGCTAAATAACCCTCTAAGACAAAATTTTTAAAAATTCACATGAGGGCTGGAGAGATGGCTTAGCAGTTAAGGCATTTGCCTGTGAAGCCAAAGGACCCAGGTTCAATTCCCCAGGACCTATGTAAGTCATATGCAAAGGTAGTGCATGTGCCTGGAGTTCGTCTATAGTGGCTGAAAGTTCTGGTGTGCCCATTCTCTCTCTCCCTTTCTCTCTATCTGCCTCTTTCTCATTCTCAAATAAATAAAATAAGTATTTTTAAAAATGCACATGTAAGCCGGGCGTGGTGGTGCACGCCTTTAATCCCAGCACTTGGGAGGCAGAGGTAGGAGGATCTCCATGAGTTCAAGGCCACCCTGAGACTACATAGTTAATTCCAGGTCAGCCTGGACCAGGGTGCCTGGACCAGAGTGAGACCCTTCCTCAAAAAATAGAACAACAAAAAAAAGCACATGTAAAAGTTTCTAGAATTATCTACATATTAGCCTATAAAGCTAGCCATAAAAATTTTTGAGTAGTTACAAATTATATCAAAGATGTTCTATGATGATAGTAGTATTAAAATTATAAATTGGTAACACAAAGATAGATACAAAATTCTGAAATGTTTGACTGTTAAGCAATATCATTCACTATAACTTATAGAGTAGGACAGATAATGATTATGTAAATTTAAAATACTTTGCGCTTTTAGAGAAAATTTTCCTAGGTATAAAATCCTGCTACTTGAAACCACAGCAGTCTTATTTCTTCCTTTTCAGTGTTCATATCCTGTATTTAGTCTTCTGGCCATTGGCTCAGTATTTAATCCAGTCTCAGTATATAACCTTATTTGCTTCCTGGTCTCAGGAGGAATTTTTATGTTTGGTCTTGGTATGTAAGTTTTACTTCCATATGCCCTTCTAAATTGGCATCTCAAAGGATTCCAAACAGACAAATGTTAAAAGTTGCAACACTCAGAGGAGTTACAGTACTAGAAGCCACACTATAGTACTACAGTTATTAAGACAGCACGTAAGTGGACAAGGTTAGAACAAGCAGGATGCATAGTCTAGAAACTGGTTCATGAATATATGGCACTTGATTTATTTCAAAATGATGTAGCTTGTTGGAAAAGGTATAAATACTACTGAATTGTTTGAATAATCATAAAAGGGACCTTAATAACAGTAGAACAGAAGCTACGAGAGTAATTTTATAATTTTATCATAGGCAAAAATTTCTTGATAGCATATCCAAGTACTAATTTTAAAAGGAATATTCAAATATCCACTTACCTAGAGTTGTCCATCCAGTGATGGCATTTAGACTTTCAGAGTCCTAAAAACTAGGGAAAAGACATGTGTAACACAAGTACCTGACAAGGGTATTTTTTATAGAAGCTAGAGCAAACTCCTAAAGCTCACTGGTTTAGATAGATAGATAAATGTACCTCTCACATCCATGTAGCCAGTAAGCAGTAGTGCTCTCTACCTTAGGCTTTCTTAGGAAAGTGAAGTTGAAATTTGAGCATCAAAATTGAATACTATAATATATTCACCAGAATGGCTGTAACCAAGGATTAATAATTTGGAAAATTGTTATGTCATCTGGCAAAACCACACACTCTTACCATTTGATCCAGCAACTTGATTCCTAGGAAAACACTTGTGATATGATACTTGTCAATTTGATTCAATCTGGTATCAACTAAGAGACACATATTATAATTGGTAAAGCCAGATGGAAGTCATTAGAACTGCCTCTCTTAGGGAAAATAGTGATCCCAGACAAATATTGCAGCCCCACAGGAATTAGATTAGTTTAGAGCTACCATAAAGCACTTACTTGAAAGATGCATCATTGATCATTCTCACATTAGCTTTTCATTAATTTTAATTTTAAATTTTAAGAGAGAATGAGAGAAAGAGAATTGGTATGCCAAGGCTTCAGCCAGTGCAATAGAATTGCAGATGCTTGTGCCTCCCAGTGGGCATGTGAGACCTTGTACTTGCCTCACCTTTGTGTGTCTGGCTTACATGGGTTCTGGAGAGAGATCAAACACGAGTCTTTAGGCTTTGCAGGCAAGTGCCTTAACCGCTAAGCCATCTCTCCATCCATAACATTACCTTTTAACTCTCTTATTGGCCTGTGTGGAACATGTATGGCTTTTTGAGAAGTACAATTGATTCTTTTTTTGGTTTTCCAAGGTAGGGTCTCACTTTAGTTCAGGCTGACCTGGAATTCACTATGTTGTCTCAGGGTGGCCTCTAACTCACGGCGATCCTCCTACCACTGCCTCCCAAGTGCTGGGGTTAAAGGCGTGTGCCACCATGCCCAGCCTGACAATTGATTCTTACATGCTTCCTCAATGTAATGACAAGTAATGACTCCATTTTAAGCTGTGGTACCAGGTGTGGTTTCCTTTCCTAAGTACATTGACATATCACTTAGTCCTACAATATAATTATTGTTCTCACAAATGCTTTTTCTCTACCATTCATAAGGAGTATCAAAAGCAATTTACTTGTAGATGGAAAGGCCAACAGTCTACTTTCATTGTTCTACCTCAAGAGCATATTAATTTATTTGGCCCTGTGCCATACATAACAGTTTGAAGGGCTCTTGCTCACCTGTCTTTTTCACAAGGTGATCATACTGGTCCTATTTGTTTTCTTTTCAATTTTTTTATTGACAACTTCCATGATTATAAAAAATACCCCATGGTAATGCCCTCCTTCCCTCCACTTTCCCCTTTGAAACTCCATTTTCCATCATGTCCCCTCCCCCACTGGTCCTATTTTTGATGTGCAGACTGCTCTGCTCTGCTGGTTGTACCATATATGATCTAGCAAACCAAATGGTAGTTGTGTTAGTGGCTAATAAGGTTGCTACCTGAAGTCTTTGGCAGGCCTCCATAGGTGAAAGGCAACAGAGGTCCTTGGGATTTTGAAGCAAGACCCTGCTATCATTGATAGACAACTGTTTTTCAGTTGAGTGAATGCTCTTGGTCTGCTCTTGGGCCTTAATGGAAACTGGATGCTTGACAATAAGCCACCAAGTGACTCTGTGACGTGAGCTTCCATTTATGAGCTAGTTGTTATCTGACCCATCAGACCATTAAGCTGGTTGTATACAGCAGCAGTCCCCCATCAAATGGAAGTGGTATATATGTGATCAGGCCCAAGTCCTGAAGATATAAGTTACCCGAAGACATGGCTCAAGTGCCTATGATTCCTACTCCTGCTACAATGCCATCCATCCCCAAGCTTGCACTTATGGTCTCATGGCCCTATAATCAGTTGAGTAAGTAAGAGATGATTAGGGCATGGTTTCCAGGTTCTTCACACTATACTGGCATCACTCGGAAATGGGTAGTTCTATCATCATATTCCTTTACTGGACATCACTGAAGGATAGTGTTGAAGGGAAATATTTACAATGGGCAGAATTTTGGGATGTACACATGGTTGTACCTTTTAATAGAAAAAAATGACCAGATGGGAAATTATATGGTGATCTATAGGCTATAGCTAATAGTTTGGGTGCATGGTCCAGGACTTGGAGAGAACATTATTGAGAAGTTAATGAAGAAAGACATTTGTGGAAAGAATGTGGTTAGGTCTCTCTGAATGGATTTACAAAGGATTATGTAAAGATGCCTGTGCCCCATGCAAATGCTTATCAAAGGATGATCTTAGCAGAGCCTGACTTTCTAAATCAAGTATATAAGATGACCCATTCTGTGGATAGCAGTCAACCTCTTTTCCTGGGATATCCCGGTAGTTGTCCAATGGGCCCATGAACAAAGTCGTTAAGGTGCCAGGAACGGAGGTTCTATATTGGCTGAACACCATAGGCTTCCACTAACCAAGACTGACCTGGCTGTGGTTGTTGATGAGTGCCAACTCTGTCAGAAGCTGAGAGCAACGCTGAGCCTCTGATATAGCACAATTTCCAGGGGAGGGCAGCTAGTAACATAATAAAATTTAACTATATTGGACGCCTTCCATCAAAGAAGAAGCATTGCTTTGTCCTTTAAAGACTAGGCACTTATTCTAAGTATGAATTTGCAATTCCTCCATGAATACTTCTTCCAAAACTTCTATCTATGGTCTTATCCATTGTCATGGTATTCTACATAGCATTGCTCTGACCCAATAGCTCACTTCATAGCCAAAGAAGTGCAGCAGTGGGCTCATGCTCATGGAATGCACTTTTCTTACCATGTTCATCACCATCCTGAAGCAGCTGGTTTGATAGAATGGTGCATTGTCTTTTTCAGATGTAGTTGCACTACCAACTAGGGGGCAATAGCTTGGAGGCCTGGGCCAGGGTTCTCCAGAAGACTGAATATACTCTCAATCAAATGTCCAATATGAGGTACTATAAACATATAAAAGAGTGTTTTAGCAGCATTTTTATTTACCTCAAACTGGAAACATCTAAGTAATTTAACAATTAAGAGGATGGGGAAATGTTGGTGTATTCATTCAGTAGAATAATATACAGCACTAAGAAGAAATGAATGACTGTTGAACATACATGATAAAAGCCCATAATCTTAAGATGGAGGAAAGAAAGTTATAGAATACCAATGATGCCATTATAAAATATTTGTAGTTAATCAGTAAAATGGGTAATGTTGACTGCTAATGGAGTTGCTGATGACTTGGGTACTGAAGGGAGTAGATAGGCTTGTTGGGTGCTAGTATACCTTATGTCTTGATCTTGGTACTGATTACATGATGTGCTCATGGTGTACTTCTCTTATACTTCAAATAAATATTTTAAGCATGCATTAAGGCTGGAGAGATGGCTTAGTGGTTAAGGTGCTTGCCTGCAAAGCCAAAGAACCAAGGTTTGATTCCCCAGGACCCACGTAACCAGATGGCACAGGAGTCTGGAGTTCCTTTGCAGTGGCTGGACGCCCTAGCATGCTCTCTCTCTCTCTCTGTGTGTGTGTGTGTGTGTCCCTTCTCTTAAATAAATAAATAAAATAAAATATTTTTAAAAATTAAGAATACATTAGATCTTAGATAACAGTGATATAATTTATCTCTAATTTTCTAAAAGGAATTGTCAAGTCTAAACTGCAGATTCATAATGGAAACATTATATGCATCCCATTTTACACCTAATAAAAATATGAAGTGCCTTTTAAGTGGAACAATAAGTTAGATTAAAATCTATGAACAAATTGCAATTAACTTCTGAAGATTAATCACTTATTCATAGTGCAAATTAGGACAGGGTATCTGATGTTTTAAAAATAACAATCTACAAATCATGAACCTTTCAGTAGTAAATGTCAGAAATAATTACAGATATAGATTCAGATATCTGCAAAACATATGTAATGAAACTCTATTCCAAATTCAAGTTAGAACTTCTTGTTTTTTTTCAGTTTTAAATATAAAGTGTGCTTTTATTTTGTTGAATCATTCTTGATAGATGGATTGTACATTTTCATGTTTAAACTGATTTCTGAAGAGTGACTATTTTCCCTGCAAGTGTTGTGTGAGAAATTGATGTAATGCCAAAACTACCTTTCAGAAACATAAGGCACTATAGCATGCTTGTCTTCTTAGGGCTGTGGTAGATCAATTGGTTTCTGAGTGAAGATCTCTGGTTATTTCAATAATACTTAATTATATATGTATAAATTCATACACATACACACACACACACAAACACACACATACCACAGCAGCAGTGATTCGCTATTGGTGTTGGTAAAATTAAAAAAAAATCATGATGCTAGATATCTTACTAATACCACACACTAAAATGTTAAAGTTGGAAATACCACAAAGAAATCAAAAAGAAAGAAAATGAATTCTTGAAGATGCAAATACCTATAGCTTTTAATGTTATTCTGTGAAGACATTGCATAGTTGATAAAAATAGTCCTTTGGTGATTTGTAATCAATATAAGCTATAAAACATGTCTGTTCATCTCTGCAGTGGGGAGAGGGAGAAAGAAGGAAAGAGTGAAAGAGATATTGATTTAATGTGGTTTAATAAAGTGTGTGTAGTATGTGTGTTCTCCTTTTTTCTCTGTTCAGGGTAAGTCAATTTCTACTTTCCCCTAAGAGGCCTTTTTTAAAAAAAGAAGTATCAGGGAAAAAACTCATGTCAGAATATGGAAATGGAAAGTCATTTTATTTGACCATTTGTCTTCTGTACCTTGAGATATGCCCCATGCCAAATCGCCATTACCTCCCACGTGCATAGCTACTCTTCTGACAAACCATCATCCACTTCCACCTGTAGTCTGAGCAGTTAGTCCATCTCTGCTAGCCCTTTCCCTAATCATATTCATGCCAGAGCCAATGATGATTGGCATGCTAAAGAGCATCTCCACAGACTTCCTTTGCTCAATACCTGCTGAAGTCTGGCTGCAAGGAGGAGGGAAATGGCCACAGTCCCTCCCTGCTTCCCCAGCCTCATCTCACAGAGCCCTCACTGCCCCATGCAGCTCCAGCCACAGAAACCTGCCTTCAGTTTCTCATACACTCTTCATTCTTACCCTAGGCAACATGTTTAGACTCGATATCATCTACCTCTCCTTTTCTCAACCCCTAGGCTAAATCACATCTCTTCAAACTGTTTACTTTCCCATTATAGCCCATAGTGTATAGATTCTTGTACGTAGTTATTTCAAATTTATCTGTCCTTGTACTCTACAAACTGCATGGGGAAAAGGAGTAGAATTACTTTGATTGTGTAGTTTGAGTCTCTAAGACAGTGTGTTACACGATAAGTATTCAATAGATCTCAGTTAAATAAGCTAGTGAATTTGACATAGTCAGAAAGTAAAATTCTTAGTTCTAATTTATTCACTTATGATTTCAATTTAAATTTATTCATACAAAATTCCCTCCTGTATTTTTTTTTCTCCATTGACTTCTGTAGTTGAAGATTGAGAAGGTAAAGGGAGGTGAAAACCATTAAGCTTGGATTTCCCCTGTCATAGATAAGAAAATTTCATTTAGAAGAGGCTGGTTGGTATTGATCTGTGTGTGCATCCCTGTACCAAGTATTTCTTTTTTTAGACGCCACTTGTCAGAGCTTTCATTATGGCTGCTTCATTATTATTATTGTTGTTATTATTTTATATATAACAGAAGATTATATTCTTTTATACCTTCACCCAGGCTGACTTAGTATGACTTCTGAGTCCCTCCATTTTCCTACAAATTTGATTAGTTCATTTTTCCTTATAGCAGAATTCCATTGTGTGTATGTACCACGTCTTCATTAACCATTCATTTGCTGATGGAACTGGAATCATCCAAGATGCCCATCAGCAAATGACCTGGAATTCACTATATAATCTCAGGCTGGCCTTGAACTCATGGCAATTCTCCTACGTCTGCCTCCCAAGTGCTGGAATTAAAGGCATGTACCACCATGCCTGGCCTTGTATTAACTTTTGTGTAGCTCCCTTCCCACCCTCTCTGCCTTCTACCCCTCCAAGTTCCTTCTGCTCCTGATATTTTGCACCTCCCCTAACCTATCAGATAATTCCCTGATCATCCATCATCCATGATGAAATGTTGATTAACCCAATATTCTGCAGGTCTTATGCAGGTAATAATGACTTTTATGAGTTCACAAATGCAATGACTACTTCATGTCTGGAGGACAGATTCAGAAGCACTCCTCCCATCCTCTCACTATTACATTCTTTTGGTCCCCTCTTCTGCTATATTCCCTGAACTATGGAGAGCAGGCATGACAGAGATGTTTTATTTAGTGCTGAGCATTCGATTCTTACTTCTTCTCAGCACTTTGACAAGTTTTGAGTCTCCCCAGTGGTCACCACCATCTGCAAAAAGAAGCTTCACTGACTAAAGGTTTGATCAGCAATAATCTATGGGCATAAACATAAATATTTAGGGGATAATTTGGTGGCTACAACATATATACTTAGCCAAACAGTAGTAATTTTTCCCTTATGGGCTATAATTTTTCCAGCCGTAATTTGTATGTTTTCAGTAGAATGTATGAGTTCCTTCTTGTGGAGCAGGCCTCAAATTCAATCAAAGAGAAGTTGGTCACCCTATAGCAGTCATGCTGCTAGTGGACATATCTTACCTGGATAGCTGGTTGTGTAACTTCAGGTTCTACTGCTGATTAAGACTGATAATGACTTTTTTCCTTCCAATAAACTATATAACATAACACTTTTTTAGCACTATGACAGCTAGCCAGCAGGGAGAAGGCTTCCAGCTCAGTTCCAGCTTGATGTCTCAGTGTCCTGCAACAGAAGCATGTGAAAGACACAGTGTTTTAGAATGTAAACGTTTTCTAGATCATACATTCCAAAGCTCTTTGGTCATAATCTTTGTTTTCATTAATGTATGCTGAACATTGTCAATTAAGTCAGTCAGGTCCTTTCCAGGTGCTTTCTAATTTGCCTTTGATTGATGTTTTAATTATACCTATTTTCAATTTCCTTAGCACTTAGTGTTTGTGCAACTCCTTTAGAATATGCCATCTTCATTACAGAGTATTAGAGCTGTTATATAAAGAATAAGATTGTCTTCCTAAATGTTAGGTGGCTCACATTGATGTAGGCCATGTTTTATTTTTTTTAAAAAATGCCATTTGGGAGCTGGAGAGATGGCTTAGCAGTTAAGGCACTTGCCTGAAAAGCCAAAGGACCCAGGTGCAACTCCCCAGGACCCACATAAGCCAGATGCATGAGGAGGTGCACACATATAGAGCTTGTTTGCAGTGGCTGGAGGCCCTGGCACACGCATTTCTCTCTCTCTCTCTACCTGCCTATTTCTGTATCTCTCTCAAATAAATAAATAAAAGTAAATATTTAAAAAAATCCATTTGTACTTGTGATCCAACTGCTCAGGTTTCAGAGGCAGAGAGATTGCTAAAGCCACTGGAAAGCCATTGTAGACTATTTTATGAATAAGCAATGAGATACTCTGACATAAAGAAGGTGGATGGTATCTAATGATCAACATCCAACGCTGCCGTTTGAAGTCCACCTACATGCACATATGTGTACCTGCGTACACATGTAAAAAACAGGTGCACCCACATATGGGTACATACACACATATGAGAGAGAGAGAGAGAGAGAGAGAGAAAGAGAGAGAGACAGAAAATCTAGCTGTTTTTAGATCAGACTGATACAAGTCTATTGATAGAGCAGAATTGTTTTCTCTATTTTTATCTGTATGGCATTCCTTAACTTTTATTTTCATTAATGATTAATGTCACCTATAGCAAAATATGGAAAGCAAGAATCTATTAACATTTTATTAATCACATCTTCCCACTTGACTGGGACAGGTCGCGCATTACAGTAATTTTTTTTTGCATTTCTGACATGTATTATAACTAGAGTGACTGTATATATTAAAATTTCCCTCTTGTTTCATAGTAGTTCTAAATGCTATTCCCTTCTAACTCACAAAAGTGTCCATATTTGAATGAAAAATTATATGGTCATTCAAATTATAGGATTAAAACTAAAAGAAAAGCCTTGGCTATTTACCATGTATTCTCCATGCATTTTCCTTTGTTGACAGCTGAGGGCTCATGTGGACTCAGTGATAGGAAAGTCAGAAAATGGTGAACTGCTATGTCATTATCAAGAACACCTGATGCTTTAAGTGCACATAGTGGCAGAGAGGGCTGGCTGTGTGCTCTGTGCTTTAGCTGTGTATGACTAGATCTGAGGACAAGTGGTTACAAGCTCACACAAAGCACTTCTGGCATCTTCCACATCTCAGAGTGAGTGCGAATGAGGATAAGGGAAAATAGCATCTATTCATGTCAAAATACGCTCAGTTCCATTCACTGTGAACTGGGTCCTTTGCGTCATTAGCTCATTCAGTTGGCCAGCAATACTCTGGTCCTGCATTTACTTATGTCAACTTTCTTCTTAGCCTGGAGAGGAAAGTTTCCATGACCACACACATAAGTAAATTAATATTTGAACACTTGTGTTATTACTTTGGGATCCATATGTGCAGAGAAGATGGGGGTGCTATTAGTTTGTAAGTTACCCTCCATAAGCATTTCTTTCCTTCCAACAAAGTGTGCAAGGCACAAATCTTCAGTATGCTTTCATTTGAGTTTCTGAGAATAATAATGTTTTTTCCTTCAAAGCTACCCTCTGGCATCTGAAGAGGTACGACAGGTGAAAGTTTTGTCCAGAACTGAGGAAGTGGCCCAGTCAGTAAAGCGCTTGCCATGCAGACATGAGGACTTGAGTTTGGATCCCCATCAACCATCTAAAAATCCAGGCAGGGCAGCTTGTGCGTGTACTCCCAGTGTCAGCAGGACAGAGGCAGGAGTCCAGAGCTTTTTGGATACCTCAGGTTCAGTGAGAGGACCTGTCAGCAAGTAAGGTGGAAGGCTTAGGAAGATGGCTTAGCAGCTAAAGACTCTTGTTTGCAAAGCCTGGGGCCAGGGTTCAATTCCCAAGCCACCCATGTAAGCCAGTCACACAAAGTGGTACAAACTTCTTTTGCAGTGGCAAGAGGCCCTGGAACACTCATGCATACAAATGTACACACACACACACACACACACACACACGGACACTTGCACACACATATATGCACAAATAACTAAAAATAAAGGGCAAAAGGATTAAGAAAGCCACCAGACATCTCTCTCCACATGCACAGACATACACTCTCACACACATTTATACATAAACATGCACACACTCATGAACACACAAACACACACACAATTACCTGTCACCTTAGCTCATATTTCGCTGGCCTGTTCCTGAACCATCACATTGTCAGTAAGGTCTCCTACTTCATCAGACAAGAGTAGTTCCACTGCTACATCTGCTGTAAAATCTCATTTCCCTATTGGTAAGGTGCTTCACATCTGCAATTCTTATAATTTACTACAGGAGAGGGGATATCCTATCCACAAACCTACACTTGTCTGTCATTTCTGGCAAAGGCCTTGGCAACAGTGTTCACTTTTCATATATTATCTAATATTAAATATTTAATATTCAGTCTTCATCAATCTTCCATCTGTTTGAATATGCTCTCTAATTATTTTGTCTGAATATACCCTCATGTCTAAAGTGTAATCAAACACCTTTTGTAAAAAGGTTTAGCATTCATCCATATGTCCATAAAAAAGAAACAAAAATCTTTGGTTATATTTGTTGGAAAGACTTTGTACTTAATTTGAATCTACGAAGAAAAGCAAGAAGAAAGGAACATGCCCTTATGTTGTGATTGAGTTATTTTGTTTTATTTGCAAGAAGGTTCATCAAGAGTGTAATTAGCACCCTTTAGAGGAAAGCAGTAATGCCTGATATGATTCACCTTCTATCAGGAGCAAAATTAAAAAGAAAAATGTAAGGTGTGAAGACTTGGAGGCACTCAGAATGTATCAATTATTTATATTAACATTCATTATCTGACTAAAAGGCAAGATAAAGGCTTTGGGGAATTGTAAGGTTCCTATAATTTCTCCCTAATTATCCTAATTTACTGTAATTAAGACACTAAAATAATCCTGAGGGAAAGCAATAATGTCTTTTAATATCAACTAAGAGTGGAGAAAAGCTATTCTGCATTTTAGCTTTATTTACTATACCCTTTAAAAGTGACAGAAAGATTGTCTTGACTTGTAAAATTTTTTCAAATTATGGCTTTTAGAACTCTAAATGTGAAACTGGAAAAACACAACTCCAAAACTATAACATTCAAGTCTCTCAGGTATTTACAAATTCATAAAATCTATCACATTGACATTATATACAAAGTCTATCAAGACCATGACTTTTGGGAAAAGTTTGAATTTTGTATATGTTTTCAAGACTTCAGTTAAAGAAAGAAAATAAGTATGAAAAGCCATTTCAGTTGGCAAAAGAGCTTCGGAAGACACAACCATAATAACTATAAAGCAAAATATTTATTAGCTAGTATATCTATAAGAACTATCAAATTAATGTCTTATACTTCCTCATGTAATTATGAACCAATTTTGTTAACTTGGTTGATATTAATAATAATTATAATTATTGTTATTATGAAATTGTTGGAGGTTTTTTGAGACAGGACCTATTTGTGTAGCCCATGCTGGCCTTAAACTTGCCATGTATCCCATGGTGGCCTCTGACCTGTAATCCTCCTACTTCAGTCTCTTAAGTTCTTGGATCACAACAACGCATCTCAACAACCAGCATAGTTGGAATGGCATGGCTGGAAGTTGGAAGAGAGTCAGTCCCCAGACAGTCAGTGCATCTAGTGCCAGAAGGTGCTACATGGGGGACTGGGGGAAAATGACCAATATCTGTCGAAGCAAGGCATGGTCTAACCTACTTAGCAGCAAATAACTTGTGATGCCCACACAAGTGCAGGGGTGGCACACAGCCATGGTGGGGAACCAACTGCTCTCAATTTGGCTAACTGATCCCCTCACTGGTATGGGACCCATAGCTGGACCTGGGAAACAAGTCAGAACCAGATCCAAACGTAAACCCACTCTCCAATATCAAGCTACCATCAATTGTGGGCTACAAGAGGGCCTACACCTATTAAATTCTCTATTTAAAAAAAAAAAGTAAGGGTTATCTCATTTGTTCTGGTGCTAACTTACTCTCCGTTGGAGAATCTGCTTCTCTTTTTCAGATAGATGTAGATCCTAAGGAGAGAGCCACCCCATCATACCTCAAAAGGGCCCCGGCTGAAACTAAGAAAAATTGGAGAAACAAGCAAGGGCGCTGTTTTCCTGATGAACCAGATACCAGCACAAGGGGGAAGGAGATCAGCACAGAGAAAAATCAACTCCTACCAAATCAGAGAGCCAGAGCCTCAGAGGCCCCCAACACCTCATCACTGAAGCAGACCAAAAATGAACCCAACATGGCTCAGGGAAATTTTGTGGAAGAGGAGGCGGAAAGAATGTCAGAGTCACATGTTGGGTCATGATATGCAGAGACATTTAGCTTACCCATAACTGTGGGCTAACTCCACAATGCATGACCTGTATACCTCAACAAGGAGGGGCCAAGGGGAGGGGGTAGGTCACGGATGAGCCTAATAATGGTACCAAACTGACTGTATTTGCTGAATACAGAACTGACTAATAAACAAAAAAGTAAAAAATAAAATAAAATGAAATTCCATACCATTATTATTAAATGTATAACAGCTTGAAGAGTTGCCTCTAGAACTTGACAGCTTTGCAGCCCAGGCCACAAAAACCTCAGAGGATCCACCGAGTAGAGAAAGCAAAGAAGGAAAGGAGTATCTTTCTTTTTTAAAAAGTATTTTATTTTATTTGTTTCAGAGAGAGAGAGAGAGAGAGAGAGAGAGAGAGAGAGAGAGAGAGAGAGAAAGAGAGAGAGAGAGTGAGAGAGAGTGAGAGAGAGAGAGAACAAATGAACAAATGGTCACACCAGGGCCTCTAGCCACTGCAAACAAACTCCAGACACATGTGCCACCTTGTGCATTTGGCTTACTTGGGTCTTGGGAAATCAAACCTTGGTCATTTGGCTTTGCAGGCAAGTGCCTTAACCACTAAACCATCTCTTCATCCCAGGATTACCTTTCAAAGAAGGTGTGTTGAGAACTTATGTCAGATTTATGAAATAATTTTTATAAGTTCATGTTGTCTGCATAAACCTACACTTTTAGCAATTGGCATAAACCTGTATTTCAAATCTTTCCATTTTCAAAATACCAAAAGCACCACTTGCAAGAGTAATGTTTACCTTTTGAATTGTTTCATGAGGAAGCATAATCTATTATGTGACATATTGCAAAGTATAATACCATAAAATATACTGAGAATTTTTAAAATACTTGATTGGCTCATTCAACCCTCCTTTCCTCTTTGGAGTAAACGTCTAGGATTTTATGTATGTGTTTGTTTGCTGCTTCTTTCATTAGTTCAACAGAAAGGTAAGTAGTCCTTTATAATACATTGTTTATGTTTGAAGGCTTGAACTTTAGAAGAATTGTGTCTGAGATTTACCCTATTGATGTGTATAGCTTGATTTATTTCACTGTAACCCATTGCATGAATGTACAAATTCCATTATATGAACTGTTCAAATTACATTATATGAATTTCATTGTATGCACTTACTATAGCTCACTTGGTTATTTTACTGTCACAAAAAAATTGAGTCATTTCTAGCTTGACACTTTTTTACAGTGACATGATTTCTAGAAACATTCCTGTAAATATGCTGGGAGCACCTGGGTGAGGGTTTTCTAGGGTTTCCAGAGTTTTCTTAGGTGGGAGTAGAATTTCTGGGATCATTTTTAGGTATATGCACATTCAATTTTACCATGACATGTCAAATTGTTTCCCAAATGTTGTAAAATCAGTTCCCACTTTAATCAGTACTCTCTTTATATTCCCATTTGATTTATATACTTGACAATTAATTTGTGTTAACAATAACTTGCAAGAATTGTCTGATACATGGTGATATATCTGTGAGATGCATTAAAATTAGAGGTGTATATATTTCAAAAAGTAGCCGTATTTTTAAGAAGAGAACTATATCCATGCCAAAGTATAAATGTTCCCAGCTTGTGGCACCAAGATGAGTCTATAAACATGTCATACATTGACTAAATGGAAGAAAAATGAATTGAGATACATTCCACACCAATGCAGTAAGATCTTCCTGTGGTTTACAGTTACTTAATTAACTCAAACTATGAAAACATCCTATAGTTGTTTTAAGAATTATCAGTAGTATTTCTAATCTATCACTTGAATTATCACCTAAATAAAGCTGTATTATTACATTGACACATTGGTTACAATGGAGTAAAACTCTACAATTTTATCAATATCTATGGTTTAATTTTTGTAAAGATGAATATAATGAGAATTAAAGTCATCATGAATATTTTTGATCTTTAAAATCATGTATGATAGGTTAGAGAGGTGGCTTAGTAGTTAAGGTGCTTGCTTGTGAAGCCTAAGGACCCAGGTTCAATTCCCCAGTACCCATATAAGCAAGATGCACAAGATGGTGCATGTGTCTGGAGTTCATTTGCAGTGGCTAGAGGCCCTGGTGCACCATTCTTCGCCCCCCTGCCTCTTCTTTCTCTCTTAAATAAATAAATCATGTGTGCTTTCTTTATATATACATATATTTAAATTTGTATGATATTAAAAATTGAGCTTGTTAAGTAGAGTGAGTGATGGAGGGGGACAACCATTGTTCTCCTCAGGCTGCAACAGGCAACCATAGGGCATACTACATCAGCACATGTACATGCATACAAAGTGTGCACAGACACCCCCTCCACACAAAACAAAAGGAAAGATAGCAAGTGAGAATTTGGGACTGTATAAACACATCAGAGCTTCACACTCATAGTGAATCTGTCAAAATCCAACAGTGAAGTTTTACTACCAGCCTCAGGAGATTGCGTATGCTAAACAAACATGTCATCACTTCCCCAGACAGAATCTGCACTCTAAGTGTCATTTTTGTGTGGCCATGTACACTGAGTGAAATAACTTGCTTATAGCAGGTGCTAAGTTTTTTTTGAGGTAGGGTCTCACTCTGGCCCAGGCTGACCTAGCATACATGGGCTTTGGGTTCAGCCTCTAGCACCACCAGAAAAATGAGACAAAAACAAAATAGAAATAATAATTCCAAGAGTTCTGCTCTTTCCAAAAAAGTCTCATATGTCTAGCTTTCTTTTTTGTTATTATTATTTTTGCAAAATTAAAGTGGTTAGGGTCAATATAATTTTGGGCTTTTTATTTCTGCTTTGTTTCTACTCCATTATGTCAAAATATTCCAAAACTGTGATACATTATTATAATTATAGTTTTAATGGATTCATAATAACCTACACATTGAATTATGCCCTAATTTCCATAACTATTTTTATATTTTCAGACATTAAAGCTGTAGCTTTCAATATTATAAAGAACACTGCAATGAATATCTTCATCTTCATAGATTTTTATTTTTAGGTTATAGCTTTGGTTGGGATACATACGTAAAAGACTGAGTAAATTTCCTATACAATAGAATTGTGCTGGAATAGGGAAAGTAGCTATCCATGAGCTGAGAACTGGTTTCTCTGTCAGAGGTTTTGTGTGCACTGGGCCTGGCAGGCCTGCCTGGGGAGCAAACTGAAGCTGGAGCTAACAGACCCCTGAGGAGATTCTCTCTCGGTTCAATGACATGGACATCACATAAAACACAGGGATCCTTGGGCCTCAGAGGTTAATGGCACTATGAAGGTAACATTTGGACACTAGATTTCAGTCTTGCGTGTGTAGAAAACTAGAAATATCAGTGCCAAATGACTTGCTTGTATCTTAAACTTATGACTAATTTTTATACCACTTATTTTCTGGTTTCAAAATAAACCTAGGCAAACACAGTGCACACGAGGCTAGGACGTCTTTCTTACCAGCCTCCACTGTGGAACTGATGTGGGGCTTAGCTCTGTATTCAACTACAATTTAGCCTTCCCACAAGGTCCCAGAGATGAACAGAGAATTAGATGGCATGGCTTGGGGAGAGGAAGGGAGGGGAGAGGAAAAGAAGTCAGTACATAGTTGCAGATTGGCATTTGAATCCTGTGGTGGTTTGAATAGAATAGATGGCCCCCAATATATTCAGTTGTTTGTTTGTAGTTTGCATCTGCAGCCACCTGGCTGGAGTCAGTGCCATTGTGTGGATCTTAAGGTGTGGTGGTGGGTTTCAGATTTCAATCTAAAAATATGCAAAGTGTGCCTAGCTGGAGTTCCTGAAGTGTGGTGTGTGGCTTTTGGCTTTTAGGCTTGTACTTCTCTCTCTCTGCTTGGGCCTATGAAGGCAGCCCAGCTTCTTCTGCCATTATGGAACTTCCCCTGGATCTGTAAGCTTCAATAAATCCCTTCCTCCATAACTGTGCCTGGTCTGGAAGTTCATCTCAGCGAACCTGAAGCTGTCTGATACAAATCCCAAATCAGAGTTATGGCAATCCAGGATATGGCTATGAGTTAGAACTTTCCTAACTCAAATTTTATAAAGAATGTTGGGCCTATTACAGCCTGAGAGGACATGAAGCCCTCCTTACTATTACTAAAGATGGGCATGATTCAATTAGAAAATAGGTGTCTATCAACATAACTGACATTTTCCTCTATTATTTCTCTCCTTTGAAAAACAGAAGCTTTGGCTGGGAAGATTGCTAAGTGGTAAGTGGCGTTTGTGTGCAAAGCCTGCTGCCCATGTGTTGCAGTCAGGATCACATTGCTGGCAGAAATCACCCAACCAAGAGCAGCTTATGGGGAAAAGGGTTTATTTTGGCTTACAGACTTGAGGGGAAGCTCCATGATGGCAGGGGAAAATGATGGCATGAGCATAGGGTGGACATTACCTCCTGGGCAGCATCAGGTGGAAAAATAACAACAACAGTAACAACAACAACAAGAAAAAGAAATGCAAGAGAGTGTGCCAAATACTGGCAAGGGGAAACTGGCTATAATACCTATAAGCCCACCCCCAATAATACACTGCCTCCCAGAGGTCTTAATTCCCAAATCTTCATCAGTTGGGAACCTAGCATTCAGAACATCTAACTTTATGGGGACACCTGAGTCAAACCACCACACCATGTAAGCCTGTTGCAAAAATTGGAGTAAAAAGTGGCAAGAGGCCCTGGGGTGCTTTCCCTATGTGCAAATAAATAAATAAATAATAAATAATAAAATAATAAATAATAAAAATTAAAGAATTGAAAAACAAATGCATTGATTATATCAATCTTCAGAATTCAAATAGCTTTTATATAAACATACATAAACTCAACATAAATCATAATGGATATACTGTCACAATATCAGCCTCTTAATAAATTATAGAAAATTTTCAATTTTAATCTATGAAATAGTTCATTATTCTTGAGTTTCCAAAATATTTTATTGGTAACTATGCTTATTTATTTATTTTGATATATTTTACCACAGTAATTCTTTAAGAAATATTTTCATGCAATGGATGTGGACTCAGAAGCATGTCTTTCTTTTGCCAGTGTACAGGGATAAAGCTTGTCTGGGTATAGTCCCATGGCCACAATCCTTCTTATCCACAACTCTATAATATTGCTATATTGCTTCATAGCATTAATCTTGCAGACAAAAATATAAAGACAGTCTAATTACTTAATTTTTTAGACAACCTATTTTATTTTTCTTTATGGAAGCTTATAGGATTTTTTTTTTGCCACTGCAATTCATAATTGTCCCTAAGGCATGTCTAAATGTGCACCTTCTAACAGTATTGATGCCTGACACTCAGGGAAGACTAATTCTATGTAAAAATCAAAACTCAGGCATATATCTTTTTATTACTTTATTAACTGTAGCCTTTCTTTCATATGCTTTGTTTCTATTTTGACTTATCATCCTGGGAATACTCTTAGGGTCATGGGAGATATGTTTGAGACTATTGCTGCAATATATTTTGTTAATATTTTATTTTATTATTATTTTTATTGTAGAGAGAGAAAGAGAGAGAGGTATTTCTACAATATTTTTATTTACTTATTAATCATTTTTGGTGCTGGAGCTTAAATATAGGTCTTGAGTTCATGCTAGTCAAGCACTATATCACTGAGCTATGCTCCTAGCCCATCCTCAGAGCTGTTATGAAAGACATTTCTATGTTTTCTTGGCACTTGTTTTAATCTAGAGTTATCCTAGCCTTTGAATTCAGGTACAGAAACTATTGAAAAGAATCTTAAAATATAATGCTACATTGAGTATTAGAATGATTTTTTAAATTTTTTGTTAATATTGATTTTAAGGTGAGGGGGGAGAGAGAAAGAGAGAAAGAAAGAGAGAGAGAATGGGCACACCAGGGCCTCCAGCCCCTGCAAACGAACTCCAGATGCATGCGCCCCCTTGTGCATCTGGCTAACGTGGGTCCTGGGGAATTGAACCTGGGTGCTTTGGCTTTGCAGGCAAACACCTTAACCGCTAAGCCATTCCTCCAGCCCTAGAATGATTTTTATTGTACCCATTCTTATTTAATGAAGTATGACCTACAATGAATCAATGGTTAGATGTTTTCTCTTTTCTGGTATGCAGGTGATTATTATCTCAATTACCAAGGCCCAGAACATGGAGATTCCTGAGGAGTCTCCATGAGAATGGCCAAGTTCTGAACAAAACTTCACTAAACAAACCACCTACTTTGCTAATAGTTGCACTCCACACACTGAAGTGCCCAGATCAGGCTTATCTTTTTATCAGTGTGATCATTTACGTGCATACCTATTCTAGTGAGGTAAATTAACATTTTCTTAGATTTAGTATCTTCCCTTGAGTTACTGTTTGCCTTTTCCATTGAAAGGAACATTTATAAACAGTGTGCATGGTAGTAAAACACAAATCATTTCTATCCTTTAGATCAGCCATTCTGAGTACTTTTTGTTCCATTAGTTTCACAGCAACAGTCTTAGATGTATCATTTTCTGAGTCCCCACCCATAAAAACCAACCTCTGCATCTGGGGCCTGGGCTTTAGTGTTGTTGAAGTTATACCTCAAATTATCAGTACTTTTTAAAAAAATATTCGTAGTAATATTTATTAGAACAAAATTATACAAACCAAAATCAGGAAAACAAAGCACCTACAGCAAGTCTGGAGGACACCAGGTGGAAGACTGTCCCCAGTCTGGAAGGAATTAAGAACGATGAGATTAATTCCTCCAGTGCGCACGGTGTGCAGAGTTTCAGGATGTCCACACACCCAGGGCTGTATGCGTGCTCAGGAAAATCTAAGAAAACTTCCAGGTATTTTAGAATGCATCTGAACTAGGAGCCAATGCCAGCGTAAAACAGGAAGAGGAATTTTCCTACATTTGTTCATATGGTTTCTATTTGACATGATACGTGGAACTGTTTTGGCTGCTGTTCATTGCAGAAATCACATGGGGATAGCAATAGTCCTGCTCTGGGTAAAACCAGTTTCAAAGGTCTGTAGCAGCCATGCAGAGTGTGTGGAGCAATGGTCACATGATTGTCAAACGCATTTGAGACCTTGAGTACATACCCATCGGTCAGGTACTATGGCACATATGAAATAAATGTTATATTTAGCATTTTTCACACATGAAGACTGTATTCCAGAAAACACAATATGATTTATTATCTCTGAAGATCAATTCTAATTACAAACTCAGCCTAAAAATACCATGTCACACTCTGCTCATCCATGAAGTTTCTGGGCCTAAAATTTTCAAGTCTCAATTAATATAATAACAATGGATATATGGGCTTCTTTAAAAAATTCACCATTTAACCTCATGTGTCACTGATATTAAAATGACTAATTTTCAATTATGACATTTTTAGATGATATTCAGAACATCCTTCATGCTCAGGCAGCATGTTTCATACTGTCCTACAGACATGTTTTCAATGCTTGCTTCACAATATCATATGAAATATAAGGAATGCATTGTAAATTGTTACTTTAACTCCTTTCCTTCTCTTTATATTTTGTTTTGAATTTTTGCCCCAGACAGGTTAGATGTAGAAACACATGAGAAAATTTCAAATTGAAACATGTAGATTAGATGCTTCAAGCATCACAGTACTGCTTTAGAAGTTAAAATTTTCAAAATGGTAGAATATTCAGGTATTCTGGAGTATTCAGGTGTATACCAGAGTTGATTGTGGCACACATGCACAGGCACTATTACAGTAGTCCCCTGTTACCTACAGGTCAGTGTGCCAAAACACAGCCTGAAACCCAAACCATACCAAACAACATGCAAATATGGTTTCCTATACATGTGTGTTTATGGTAGAATTTATACATTAGCCACAGTCAACAACAATACCTTATAATAAACACAACTAAGCTAACACAATATGCTGTTAAGAAAAAGTTATGGGAATGTGCTCTTCCAAGGTTCACCTTGTAGTGTTCTCAGATTCCCTCTTCTTGTGGTGATTTCAGGTATTTAAAGGAGCTCTTTATGAGTTCTCTTTGTTCTATCCAAATTGCCAGTGCCACTGCTCTTGACTTGCAGGGCCATTCTTCAATAAAATAAGAGTTAATTGAATACAAGCTCTGCAATATCTGGGAATTTGATCTGATAATCAGTGGCTACAGAGTGACTAAGGGGGTAGTGTACACAGCCTGAATTTGAGACATGGGACAAAGGGATATTCTACATCCTGGTGGGACAGAGGTGCATGGTGGGAAATTCATCATTCTGTGGAAAGTGAAACCCAATTTTAAATCAGTTAATTATTAATTTCTGGAGTTCCTCATTTCGTACATTTAGACTGCAGTTTACTGTAAGTCATGGAAACTGTGGAAAGTGAAACCAAGGGTAAGGTGGGAGTGACCTACTGCTACCTCCACAATATTTCCTTCCCCTCCAATATACTCATTCGATTCCCTTACCACTGACAGTAAATGTAATAGCAAAAGTAATTATAGTAATAGCACTTCTTGTTTGTCAAACATTACTCTAAGTACTTTACACATATAAACTCTTTTAATCCTCACAATAACACTACGTTGATGTTATCATTACCACCCTCATTTAATGGATAAGGGAACAAGGCACAGAGAGGCTAATGACTGCTGACATTGAGTGTTGGAGTTAGGGTTAAAACTGTGCTTCTCTTTCTATATGCTACGTTTAATTTGTAATTAAGTATATAAAACCTAATTAGAAATACAAAATAAGATTTAAGGAGCTTGGAATGCATAGTAGAAAAATGTGCTCAAGATAAGAAACTTTAACCAAAATCAAGAATGACCACATTGTGGTTATGAATTGAATTTTAAGAGAATCTATCAGATTACATGTGAATTTTATAAAAGAACCCAGAGGGCAGTACAACAAAATGCTGAATTCATATGGCTATAGAATGCAGTGAAACAACTGTCTAGTCAAGGAATACAAATTTTAATTCTAAGGCTATACCTTCAGGATTACTAATTATGTATCAGGTATTAAATTATGTGCAATAGTGCAGTGGTTCACTAAAGTGGAGTAAATTCAAGAATAGGAACAACAATTTTCCCTAAATATTTTCTGCTATAAATTTCCCCATGTCTACTTTTTAATCACTAGACATTGAAGTATTTGTCATCCTTCTTTATTATTAAATTTATTTTGTTTGACATTATTCTCTCTGAATTTGACTGCTACCCATTTAAAAATAATTTATTTAATATATAAAATATGAAAAGCATAAAGGCTATCAAATCAAACATCTGTGTAGGAACTCAACCACGTTTAAAAAATATGTTACTAATACCAAAGGATCTGTTCAAATTGCTCCTTAATTTACTGTTTACTTTTCTCTGTAGTTTAAATATCATTTGAACTTTTACCTATCATGTCCTTGGCTCTGTGGATACAAATATACATCTATACAGAATAAAAACCTTATTGTAAATTTTTCTTATTTCTGAGGTCCAGATAAAAAGTATTATACTATACAAATCCTTCTTCAACTTTCCTATTCCAGTTAACTGTGTGTTTTCTAAACTTTTTCCGTGTGTGTGTGTGTGTGTGTGTGTGTGTGTGTGTGTGTGTGTATGACAGTAGTTTACTCCTGTTTTGTATTGTGTTGAATGGATATATCAAAATACTTTATCCATTTTCCTTTTCATGATTATTTGTCTTCTTTCCAGTTTTTCTGTGTGACAAATGAGGCGATTAGAAGTTTTCTTGTACATGTGAAGGAATTTCTAGAGGTAGAACTGATAGATGATAGCAGAGGCACATTTTTGAGCTTTACAATATACTAGCAAATTGCTTAACAGAGTCATTGAAACATTCACATTACCATGATGATTCAGAATCCCTTTAATTCCAAATCCTTTCAAAAATGCAGCTGTGTCAGAATGTTAATCTTTGACAATCTATTCCAACTAAAAGTTTACTTCACTTTGGTTTTAATTTGCTTCCATAGATATTAGAATGAACACTTGCTTTTCTTCCTCTATTAAATCTTTTCTTTATTATTTTCTGCATTCTTAACACACCAGATATACAAAATTTGTCTATTTTAGGAATTTCTGGGGCTGACATATGGCTTAGTGGGTAAGAGTGCTTGCTATAAAAGCATGAGGAACTAAGTTTGACCACCAGTACTCAAGTAAAAAGTCAGGGTTGTGAATGCATACCTGTAACTCCAGTACTGAAGGAGTTGGTGTGCCCATCTTTAAGCCCGGTGCTGAGGCAAGTGCAGACAAAAGACTCACTTTGGCCTCCACACTGTGTACACAGTATATGTGCACCTGTGTACATGCACATAATGCTTAACCAACTATCTTTTCAACATATGACCCCCTCAATTTGACACATAAAAGTACCTATCACAAGGGCATAATCATTTCCCCATTTCATGTTCATTAGAATAAGGTTAAATAAACTCCTAGGAGTGATTGAATTTAGCTTACATTGATATTTCAAATGATTATCCTCACTGAAAATTGAAGGAATGAATCAACTTATAGTTCAAAACCATTAAGTTGATTTGCTGGGGGGAGTTTCTATACTTGAGCTATGGTTTGTCTTTGAATTCTTTGAGATTCTGAAGTGAAAGAAATATAAACAGTGGTGTTGCAGTTTGGCTGGAAGCAATGGGACTGTCAAGCCCTTCAGAAAAATGTGGCTGTGAACAAGAAATGCTAGAGAAGAAATGGGAAAGCCGTCGTGTTTCTGCAAGAGTAGCTGACATTTTGAAATCTATATTTCTCCTTAGAGAAGCCCGCATGGCTCCTGTAATTGAAATTGTCTGAATAGAGGAATGAAGGGAGCAGAGAAGCAGTATTAAAATCTTTGTCATACTCAATCTTCAGTGAGTGATGCTTATGGAGAAGAAGTGAATATATGACTGGACAACTAAAACTTTGAAACCCCATTACCTTCTACACTCATGTAATGAATTGTACATGTTTTCCCCCAGAGAAATTTAATTTAAATACTTGGAATCTATGTTTTTTTAGAGAAAGGCAAATGTTAGAATGTTAAAATTCATCTTAGATATGTCAGTCTAATGAAATAGGAAAGCCAGATTCCAGTTCATTTATCCATTCAACAATATTTACTCCCAACATGAGTAGCATTATTTCATGCACTTAAAACATGTCAATGAGATACAGAGAGTTAACAGGAAAAGGCAAGCATATGAAAATGAGTTTTTAAGTATACTAAAATATAGTAAATTGCAATCAAATTTTTATAGTGATGGCTTTGTTGAGGAATATAGTAGAGAATCAGATGGATTACTTTACCACTTACTTAAAATACTATGCAGAACAAGATGGTCCCTCAACTCATATCCTTTTATAGGAATAATAATTTTATAGCCATACATAGAGTAAAGTGCTACCCTTTGGGGTAGCTGTGGGATTAGGTAAGAAACTGTAGAAGCCTGGTGGATCCCAAGGGACATTTTGAAAGAGTAGGACATGACTTGGGCACTAGGTGTTGAGAGGGCATACACATTTTACATATTAGGCTCTTGTCTGTGGTCTAGTTCTAGACCCAAAAACAATGACAGCTCTTCTGTGTACTTTTTTTGTATAGTTCTTTGGGCCTGCTACCAAACCCATTTGTCAAGTTACCTGGGGAAAGCCATGCCCACTGTTGCAGTCAAGTTTGCATTGTTGCCAGAAAACACCTGACCAAGTGCAGCTTGTGGGAAAAAAAGGTTTATTTTGGCTTACAGACTCAAAGTGAAGCTTCATGATGGCAGGGGAAAACAATGGCATGAGCAGAGGGTGGCTATCACCCTACGAACATTAGGTGGAAAAGCAAAAGGAGAATCTACCAAACACTGGCAAAGGGAAACTGACTATAATACCCATAAGCCCACCCCCAATAATACACTGCCTCCAGGAGGAATTTACTGGGAACCTAGCATTCAGAACACCTAAGTTTATGGACAACACATGAATCAAACCACTACATTCCACATCTGGCCCTCATAAACTAGTAACCATCCATGATGTAAAATTCAAAGCACTCATCCAACTTTAAAAGTCTTTATAGTTCTTATCAATCCTAATGATGTTCAACATTTCCATAGTCTGATATCTTTTAACTGAGCCATAATACACTCCAAAAATCCTCCCCGAACCCATAATGGCACAGAATAACCACTCACATGCAAAAGATGGGATTGGGCATAGCAAATATATATATATATATATATATTCAACTAATACAAGATCTAAACAGGGCAAACATCAAACTCTGTAGCAACAAGTCCAACAACTCTCCAAGTCCAATAATTCTAACCAACAAGTTTCTGGAGTTACAATTCTGCCCCTCCAGCTAGGCTACTTACAGTCCTGGATAACTTCATCTGGACCTGGCAGCTCTCCTTAGAAGCCATCTGGTGGTCCTGATATCTCCACTGTTTCCCCACTGGAATCCACAGTCCATCCTCATTGCTCCATCAGGTGTCCATGCAGGCATCCAGAAAATCTGCTTTCTATTGCCCATGCCTGTTTCTGAAACACAAGGCCATGTTGCAAATTCAATGACCCTTTTTTTCATGCATTTCTTATACTCCATAATACCAGGTGGGGTGCCAATTTGTTAATCCAGGTGGGTATAAAGTAGACCTTGAACAGAACACTGTCAACATTCAGGCCCCCACCAAAAGACTCTGCATTCTTTCTGTTGTCCTAATCCAGATCAGCTGGCGCAATCTCATTGGTTATAATATCTCATACAGTTACAGTTGAGTGGGCAAAAGTTTTGGCACAAAAATTTCATTTTTTCTGTGCCATATCCCTCTGTTCACACCAGTCCTTGCTACGCAATGCAACTCTGCACAATTTCTCAGGACACAGGCATAACAGCAAGTCTCTCACATAAACTGCTTCTAGAACAGTTCAGGCAAAGCTCTTTCTCACCCTCACAAACCAAACCTCACAGTCCATAGTTCTTACTGCATTCAGGTCTTTCAACTCTGACCAGAATAGTCCATTAAGCTGTACTTACAGCACTGCAAGGTGTCTGTTAGGCCAAAGTTTCAAATCCTTCCACATTCCTCTCAGAAATCATCTCCAAGAGGCCAAAAACCACAACATCAGGTTTCTAGCAATAATGACACCACTCCTCAGTACAAACTTTACTGTTGCAGTCAAGTTCTCATTGCTGGCAGAAAATGCCCAACCAAGAGCAGCTTGTGGGATAAAGTGTTTGTTTTGTCTTACAGATGAGGGGAAGCTCCATATGGCAGGGGAAAATGATAGCATAAGCAGAGTGTGGGCATCACCTCCTCATGAACATCAGGTGGAAAACAGCAACAGGAGAGTGCATCAAGCAATGCAAGAGGAAGCTGGCTATAGCACCCATAAGCCCACCCCCAACAATATACTGCCTCCAGGAGGCTTTAATTCCCAAATTGCCAACAGCTGGGTACATGGCACTCAGAACACCTAAGACACCCGAATCAAACTACCACACCCACATATGCTTCAAGTGGCAGGTCTAGTGACCTCAGACTTGGCTGTGAACCCTGTACTGTCTCGGTGGTTTTGGCATAGTCCCTCTGAGTTTGGATCTGAGAGTAGTTCTGGCCACACAGAGAACTGTTAGGAGACATGCTTGTCTGTGTTTTGAGGCAGAATTGCTGAACTTGGTTTCATCAAAGATTTTGAAATGCCTCTAGATATCAATTTTGGTGCCTCTTACTTGTGATCCTCCCCATAGAGCCAGAAGAAGACACATCCATATGCAAACTTCATAGATAGTTCTATGGGTCTCAACCTCATATAGATATTGAAATAATATTTCTAACATATTTATTTATTCATATGTTTATTTGTACAGAGAGAGACAGAAGAAAGTGGGAGACAGAGAGAGAGAGAGAGAGAGAGAGAGAGAGAGAGAGAGAGAGAGTGCTCAAGCGAGATCATGGGTGCTACAGGGTTTCTTGCCACTATATAACAAACTCCAGGTGCATGTGTCATTCTTTGCATTTGGTTTGATGTGGGCACTGGAGAATGAAACCCGACCAGTCAGGATTTTCAAGCAAGTACCTTTAACTGCTGAGCCATCTCACCACCTCTCAGACCTTGAAATAATCTTGTAAGTCAGTTTCAGCCTTTCCTATAGCCCTGCATACACAGGGGCCTGCTGAGGAAGTTTATTTTCCCCTGCTTGAAAAGGTAGTTTTGTCATGGTTTTGACCCCTAAAGCAGCCTTACAACTTGATTTCAATCTTTCTTTGCCAAGAAGTTCTGTTTACCTGAGGAAACCAAATGAAATTAGAAAAACATGTGTGAACAAAATGATAAATTTAATAAAGAAAAAGTAAATTAAAGAACACAGCAGAACACTTGTAAAGCAGAATATCTATAAAGAATACAGAGTAGTACTTCACAAGTGAGCCATTCCCATAGAGATGAGCTTGATGTATACTGAAAATCCAGAAGAGAGCTTCAGCTGTATACTTGATCGTGCAGAAGAAATCAACAAATGCCAAGACAGATCACTTGAAGTTAGCCCAATAGAGAAACAGAAAAAAAAAAAAAAAAAAAAGAATGAGAAGAGTGAACTATAAAAGTGTCCTATAGGGGGATGCCATCAAGGATACAAATATATGAATTATGGATGGAGCAGGCCAAAGTAAAAGGGAGGAAAGCTTATTAAAATAAATACTGGCAGAAAACTTTTCACATAAAAGGCAAAACTATTCAAGATGAACACAAAGGATATTCTAATATATATAGTAATCAAGTTGTCGCAGTAAAAGATAAAAAACAGAACTTTGAATGTAGCAAAAACAAGTAAACAAACAAAGAGACTCAGTGAATTTTTCAGCAGAAACCTTGAAAGCCAGGATTGAGAGAATAAATGCCAAGGAAATCAAGCCAGAACTGATCTGGAAAATTCCTCCTGACTGGCCAGCTTTCACAGTGCTGGGAGTTGCTATGCAGGCTATTGAAGGAGAAAAGCCATCAACTGGGATGTGGACCCTGTGTGTTACAATACTGAGCTGCCAGACAAGATTTGCCCTCTGGTGCAATTTTGACATAAATGTTCCAGAGGTTTCCAACCTCTTCCTGATTGGATCTGAAAATCACTCCAAGGGAAGGAATATATGCCTGGAAACATGATCGAAAGCCTGTATAGCTAGGGATGCCCTGTATGGAAATGTATTATTGATGTTTTGCTTAATGGACATGGAAACTGTCTTATAAAATATCAATGTTTATACCCATAGGATAGTAAAGCTCTCAGCCTTGGTCAGAAAACTTCTTTTTGGGAGTGGATGATGATCAAAGCAGAGATCTATAACTGGTCATAATGCTCAGAATAAAAGTGACTGTTGAATACTGAGACCTAAATGGCACATCTATGTCACCCATCTGAGTCCTAGGGAACATCACAGAAGAGAGGTACTATGAATTGCTATATTCTGGATATGACATGTCCATTGCAATATGAACATATAGCTGTGGTTACCAGCTGAACAATACCTGCACAAAGAAGGAAGGCAAGTATTAAATTGTCTAAACTAAAAAATTAAAGTTAAAAATTACATTTTTTTCATATATCCATATACTTTAAAAAACACTGGTATCCATTAATGTGATCAATAATATTTTGTTAAATGAAAATGTGGTTTCAATAATCTATCTAACATGGACTATAGAATTTTAATTAGAGAACTATGTTTTACTTTGTGGCCACATAAGAAAAAGAAAAATAGACATATGATTATACTACAAAAAATGGCAACCCATATTACTTTATTTGGCAAAGGCATCCTTCTGAAATTATAAAATAAAGACATTTCCAGATAAATATAAAATGTAAAAGCCCGTCATTATGAGACCTGCTGTGTTAGTTAGGGCTCTCTATAGGAATGGAACTGGAAGAATAAATATGTATTATAAAGAGATTTATTAAAATATTTCACACAATACAGACTGAATAGTTCAATGGCTGCATGCCAGAGAGGCTGGGAACTCAGTAGCTATTCAGCCCATAAGGTTCAGTGTCTCAGTAGCCCCAGTCTAGAACTGAAGGCTTGGAGGATTTCTGGAGAGACTTCAATCCTTGTTGGAAGGCCATCGAAGCTGGGTTCTGATATCAGTGAAGAATGGAAGCAACAGGGAAGCAGTGATACTAAGTGGAAAGTACTATTTTTTTTTTCCTGGAGCCTCTTCATAAATTGGCTGCCACCAGAAGTTGTAGAGTCTTGCAGCCTTAGTTGGTCCTTCTTGGGCATGTCTTCACAGGCATATCGAAGAGAAGTTTTATTTAATTTCTGATCCAATAAAATTGATAATAGAGATTTACCACAAATGTCATACAAGAAATGCTACAAAGAATTCTTTAAATTGAAGTAAAGGAATATTAAATAATAGGAAATATGAAACTTACTGGTAAAGGTAAATACGTAGTAAACTTTAGAATACTCAAAACTGTATAAGTGGTATATGGATAATATTAACTTTAGCACAAATATTAAAGGTAAAAATATTACAAGAAACTATAGCTAAAACATTTTGTTGGTGAATACAATGTAAGAAGATTTAAATAATGATATCAATAACATGATTGTACAGGAGGGGTCCTTTGGTCTGAACATATTTGTTCCCTAAAATTCACATATTGACAACTAATTATTAAATAATTCTATTGGAAGGCTGTGCTTTTTGGACATGATTAGAATTTGGTGGCTCTGCCCTTATAAATAAGAAAAATGTTCCTATAAATGAGGTCCTAGAGGTTTTCCTTCTCCATCTGCTGTGGGAACGCACAACTAGATGTCAGCAACCATGAGGAACAGAGGGGAAATGCTGATTTCCTAGATCACAAAACTATAAGGAATGAATTATTAACTTGGATGCTTAAATGTACTTAAACAAGGGTGTAAAGAGGATTAATGGGTAGAATGTTTTTTTGTTTTATTTTTTGAGGTAGGGTCTCACTCTAGCCTAGGCTGACCTGGAATTCACTATGGAGCCTCAGGGAGGCCTCAAACTCATGGCAATCCTCGTACCTCTGCCTCCCGACTGCTGGGATTAAAGGCGTGCACCACCACGCCAGGCTCAAATGGGTAGAATTTTTATGTGAGATTGAAGTTATCATCTTAAACAAACTCCTATTACTATAGGACTTCTATGCAACTTTAATGAAAACACAGAGATTAAATTTAGATAG
Organism: Dipus sagitta; assembly: GCA_036346955.1. NCBI lineage: Eukaryota > Metazoa > Chordata > Mammalia > Rodentia > Dipodidae > Dipus > Dipus sagitta. Next base: position 101,143,267 of record CM070770.1, on the reverse strand, counting down.
AGACAAGATAGGTCAAGAGAAAAGAATGAAAGCATACCACTACAAAAATATAAGAAATCTTAAATATTCTTAGTTTTACTGTCTAATAAAAGAGAACTAAAGGAAAAAGTACAGACATCAGAAACAATGAACAAAATGGCAGTAATCATCCCTTTCTTTCCTGTCAACAATTAATCTGCATGGAAATACAGTGTGGTGGTTTGAATGTGTAATGCCCTGCATAGCCTCATGTGTTTGTGATTAAACCTTATACTTAATTATGAGGTCTTTGGGAGTTAGAGCCTTGCTGGAGGAGGGGTGTTGCTGGGGGCAGTCCTTGGGATTTATTAGTACACTCACATAGGGTTTTCAGAGCAAGCTCATTTTTGCTGCTTCCTCAATACTGATATTACAAGATGTGATGTCCTGCTGATGGCTCTGCCATGCTTTCTCTACCTGGAAGAAACTTCTTAAAACTGTTAGCAGAAATAAACCTTTTCCTCCTATAAGCTACTTCTGGTCAAGTGTTGTATCCTAGCAACACGAAGGTAACTGTTACATATAGTCTAGTTTCCATTCAAAAGTCACAAAGTAAGTGAATGGATGAGAAGATAAGACCCAACAATATGCTGCTTACAAAAAGTTCAGTTTAGCCTTCAAGACACCTGTAGCCAGATTGTGAAATGATTGAAAAATCCAGCTAATGCAAATAGTAACTAAAAGAGAACAATGGCTATCTCCAAAAAATAGACATTGTGGGCTGGAGAGATTGTTCAGTGGTTAAGGCCCTTGACTGCAAACCCTAACAACCTAGGTTCAGTTCCTTAGTATGCACATAATTACAGATATACAGAGTAGTGCATCTGGAGTTCATTTGCAGTGGCTGGAGGCCATGGCATACTAATTCTCTCTTTCTCCATGTCTCTCCTTTCTCTCTTTCTCCTTGCAAATAAATAATTAAAACATTTAAAAATAGACTTTCAGTCAAAATTTTTCATGCAGGGGCCAGACCCGGCGGGGGGGCGGGGGCAGGATCGGCCGTGCTGGGGCTGTCTGGGGATGGGTGGGGGGGTGGACTTCCTGGGGCAAAAAAATTTATGTATTAATTATAAATATCTGTTCACACAGCATTGGAAAACCTAAACATATAAAAGTAATATTAACAAAACTGAAGGGGAAATAGACATCAATACACTAATAGTAGGGAACTCAAATAACCCACCTCCAGCAATAAATAGATCACATAGGAAGAAATCAATATGGAAATATAACACTATACATCAAAAGACTTAACAGAAATATTACAAAGCCTCTATCTGATGGCAGGAGAATTCTACAATGCACAGAACATCCTATAGAATAAATTATTGAAAAGAAATCTTTAAAAAAATTAATATTGAAGTTATCCCAAGTATTTCTTCTGATTACAATAGTGGACAATTAGAAATTAATAACAGGTATAATTTTGGAAAATCCACAAGTAAATAACATGTTCCTGGGGAACAATAAGATCAAATAAGAAGTCAAAATGGGAGGGGATGGGTGTAGGATTAATCAAACATAAAGATGTTATGAATAAGGCACATAGAAACCTATTTCCTAGCTATCTAATTAAAATATATGTTGTAAAATAGAGAGTTAGAGCAGAAATACCCTCTGGGGTTGAATAATGCTGTGCCCCAAAGTCAACAGTTGTGCATAAAAATCCCAGTGCCAGTGAGTTGTTGGTTAGGATCTCCCTGAGACCCCCAAAACAATACAGGCTATTGCCAAAGGCTCTTTGTTGCCCACCAGAACTACATGTTAAGATCCAGTTGCTGAAGTCAGCATGTGCATTGGTTTCAGAACACTGAGAAATCAAGCTAGACTTGAGATGAAAGCCTCCTTCCTTCGGACTATCTGTCAGTGTGCTAGAAACTATTATGTAGCCTACTAAAGAACAAAAGTTATCAACAGTCTTAACCAGCAGTTGACTCTGCAAACTACACAACTGAACAGACAGGCAAGATGTACCCACTAGTGCAACAGCAGCATGTTTGTTATGGGAGTAACCCACTGCTATCTGATTGTAGTTGAGTTCTGCTTTAAGGGAGGGAATTCATGCTTGATACTGAACATAGTCAAAAGCACATGACTGGGATATCAATGGAATCAGAGGGCATCATGTTAAATGAAATAATCCAGGATCAGAAAGGAAAAGGAAAATTTTGCATGCTTTTTATCATGTGTAGAAACAGAAAAGAAAGGAAAAATAAAGAAAGAAAACCTGCAAGTAGGAAGGGACTTGTATTATTATAGACTTGTACATGGTTCAATGGGAAGGAGAAGGGAGCTCAGAAGATAGGAAAGAAAGAATTTAGAAATCTCATAGAATGGCTGGAGAGATGGTTTAGTGGTTAATGTGCTTGTATGCAAAGCCAAAGGACCCAAGTTCGATTCCCCAGTATCCATGTAGCCAGATGCACAAGGAGACACAGCATCTGGAGTTCGTTTGCAGTGGCTAGAGGCCCTGGAGTGCCTATTTTCTTTCCCCATCTGTTTCTTTATTTCTCAAATAAGTAAATAAAATATTTTAAAAAAGAAATCTCATAGATAAACCTAATAAGAAAAATTAATAACTAGTATTTGTTAGTAATTATAAGAAAAAAGCAAGCAAGTTCAGTCTTTCATGATAAAAAGACTCAAAGTTATAAAACCCTTAGAACGCAACATGAAAACTAAGATTCTGTCCTTGGCAATGTGTTTTTGAGCATCACACAAAAAGCACAGTCAAAAATACAGGATAAGTGGGATTACTCAAAACTATAAAGCTTTTGCAGAGCAAAAGAGACAGTCAAAAATGAAAAGGTCATCTATTGAATAGAAGAATAAACATATTGCAACCATATTTGGTGTATTAACTACTTCTCTCATTTCTATGACCATTTCTTATCTCATAGTTGGTGAGAAGCAACTTAAGGGAAGAAGGATTTAATGTGGCTCAGTTTCATGACCAAGAATGATGAGGACTGGAGCTCTATCTATGGTGGCAAGATCCTGTAAGCATGACTTGTTACAACTTTGAAGATCAGGAAGCAGAGTCCTTTACCCTAAACCCTGTATATGCCAGCTAGAACTCATGTTCAAAAACTTCCACAAACTCCCCAAACACTACCACCAGCTAGGAACCAATTATTCAAAATCATGAGGCTAACATGGATGTTTCATATTCCAATATTAATATTTAACCTCTGTCCCCCTTAGGTTCATGACTATCTCATAAAACAAAATGAATTAAGGCCAACTTCAAAAGTCTCCATAGTCTTAAAGATCTGACACTTCCTGAAAGTCCATTCTCTTTTGATTCTAGGCAGTCTCTTAACTGTGAATCTCTGTAAAATAAAAGCAAAATAAAAATAAAAGTAATTAAAAAGCTGGGAATAGTTGTGTAGTCCTCTAATCAGTACTCAGAAACAGAATCAGCAAGTTTGAGGACAGATATGAGTCTGGTCTACACAGCAAGTTCTAGGCCAGCCAGTGATAGAGTGAGACTGTCTCAAAAACAAACAAGTTACATACTTCCAACCTACAACATCCTCATTCCAAAAGCGAAGGCGAGGAATATAGAAAGGAAAGATTGTACTTTGTAATTTCAAAACTGAAGCAGGACAAACACCAAACTCTGTAGCTACATGGCTAGTATCCAAGGATGTATCAACTGGACTTTGTGGGCTTGAGCAACCTTACTCTTTAAATCTGTGGCCTGTGGTATATGTGGACTCTCTCTTGGGTCAGTTCCACTTGGTGCCTGCAGCTTTGTTCAGTGAATGAACATCCTGGGCATCTCCATTGCCCTGGACTTCCACAGTAACTTCACAGATAGCCCACTTTGGATCTCTGTGCAGAGAATATCATCCCGCTGTACACATTGCCTGACCTCAGCAGCTTCTAGAACACTGGCAAATGTCACCACAATCCTCTTGCTCTTGCATTCTGGGTACCTACAATACTGGCATCACATGGATGATAGATTCTACATTCTTTTGCCATCTCAAGATGTAGCATGGCCTCCCTGTGCCATAGTTGCCATGACCCTAATAGGCCATGTGGCTGAAGTTGGGAAAGCATATCTCTATGTGGTCCTGTTTAAGTAGAGAACTTCTGCTGCAGTATTTTTATTCTTTTAAACAAATATTAAGTAGCCCAGGCTGGTCTGGAACTGTCTTTGTAGCCAAGGATGGTATTGAACTCTTGATTCTCCTACTTCTACCTCCTGAGTGCTGGGATTACAGTGAAGTGCCATCACAAACAGGTTAGATACCTTGAATGCTTTTATATGCCAGTTTTGCCTCATGAATACAGGCAAACATCTATTGAAATAGAATTAAAATTATATTATGGGTTAGGTGTAGATTTATTAATTGCTGTTAACTATTACTGTGCTAGGTCACTAGAGAGCCAGTGGTGTTAAAAAGGAGCCATGTTTTTTACATTATGGAACTGAAATAATTCCTAATTACATTATGTTGTAAGCTCACTTGACTGCATGCTGCAATACAGAGTGAATATTTAAAACTAGGTTTTCTTGGAACTATTCAGATATAAACACTAGCCTTAATGCACAATATTTAGCTTCTATGAAATGCTTTTAGGAACAACTTTTCAATGCTTCATGATGTAGTAAATACTCATCTATATTAGTGAAATCTGGGTCCCATAACTCTCCACTTATCCTGTCTGATGCAATTGGGGTGAACTATAACATCTAATCCTCCTATTGGTGCATTTCCAGCTGATTGTCTTCTCAGTTCTTTAACTCCCTTTTTGCAGTCACTAAGTAATTTACTGATTCTGAATAGATTGAATATTTAGTACAAAGTTGGTACTTTCATATCAGGTTCAAAAACAGGAATAAAATATGAATGAAGCAAATTCAGGCATATGAGTCTTATAGACCAGTCTTGTGGTAACAATGACAGCATATGTGCTGTAGATATACTTGTGAGACTGTGGGACCCAAAATAAAGTGTGAAAGTCTATGGTAAAGATTGTTTCTGTTCATGCCTATTTTGAAGGGAGTATGTGACATGATCCCAGAATGTTAATGAATGTCTTGATAAATACTGTTGGGAGAGAGAGAGAGAGAGAGCCCTCCCCAGGTAGAGAGAGCAGTGAAACCATACAGGATTAAGTAGAAAGAAGTGTTTGGTTTTGTAATTCATGAATTTTTTATTGACACATCTTGGAGCAGATATAAAGGCTTATAGAATGTGAAGCTAGCTTGGAGGTTTCCAGTGAGCATTAGGGAGCCAAGGGAGATTTTGCAACCATAGCACTGTAAGCCTGAATGACTGAAGTATTGTTGCCATTACCTGGAACTGAGCTTACAAGGGCTGTACACATTTGGGAAGCTGTGTACATGATAAGAAATCCCCCTGATGACTCTTCTGTGGGGTGCTTTATTCAGGCAGATTTCACAAGAGAGCAAGAGCTATGGTAATATGTATTAGAGTCACTTCCATGGGTGCTTGTGTGTAAACCATGAAAGGGTAAAATTTGAGTTTATGTGTCCAGACAATTCAATCTTTTATGACTTAATCTTGAAGCAAGTGATCAAAATGATGATCTACAATGAGAATATGTGAAGTAGACAAATCCCAGAAAACAAAGAAGCAATTGCAATGGTGAAAATAAACAGGCATAGAGAATTATGGTCCAAGAGAGACAAAGAAAAGAAAAGCTGGATGGAAAACGAGGCAATACTGCCCAATGCATCAAACTGGTTGAGTACATGAACCTGTAGGAAAATTCACAGATATGAATATAAGAGTAATATACAACATTGTACTTTCTCTTTTGAATTACAAATTTTTAAAACCATTTTTATTTATTTGTTTGCAAACAGAAAAACATAGAAGACAGACAGACAGAGAGAATTGGTGCACTGGGGCCTCCAGCCACTTCAAATGGGCTCCAGACACTTACACCATTTTGTGCATCCATCTCTATGTGGGTTTGGGGAATCAAACTCCTGTCATTAGGCTTTGCAGGCAAGCGCCTTAACTACTGAGGCATCTCCTTAGCCCCTGAACTACAAATTCTTAAGTAATAGATGACCAAATCTATTCCTCTTCAAGTGCACAATTTATACTTTAACAACAGAAAAGACAATGGCTGCTTGTGTCGATAGTGTGACTTCTTTACATCTGCTGTTGAAACATGTTGTGATTTTAAGCCCAGTTCCTATCGATGGGCTTGGCCTGTCTAAATGCTTACAGTAATTCACTAAAGCTTTGGTAGGAAAGAAGAAAAGGGCAGTGTTTTATGTGCTTTGCCATGAATTGAGTGTCGAGGTTGGGTCCTGTATTTTCTTTGGCCTGCGTGTCATCTTCTTTTCTCATTCCTTTCTAAGTCATCTGCAAATGAAAACAATGAGCATAGCTGTTGTTATAACATTTTTTTATAATATAAAAATATTTTAAATATATATTTTATTTATGTATTTATTTGAGAGGGGGGGGGAGAGAGAGAGAGAATGGGTATGCTAGAATGGGTATCCTCCAGCCACTGCAAATGAACTCCAGACACATGGACCCCCTTGTGCATCTGGCTTATGTGGGTTATGGAGAATCAAGGCAGTATCCTTTGGCTTTGCAGGCAAATGCCTTAACCGCTAAGCCATCTCTCCAGCCCATCATTGAACCATTTTTAAGTTTAACATAATATTTATGACTGTTAGATATTTATGACTGTTAGAATATATGAATTTTAGACTAATTATATTAACATTGTGAGGAGCTTCCTCAGTTTCCCTAAAAACAAAGTCACAATGACTAAATCACCTTTTATAAGACTTAGATAATGATCTCAGAATAATCACCCAGTAAAACAGCATGAACAAGACAGGAACCATCTTAAAGTTAAGGTGGTTCTTTTAAAGATGTAATAACCTTATAAGAGAATTAAATACTATAAGGTTGACAAATAGAGAAACATAGCTAACTTGTTTGAGCACTTTAAAGCCAGTCTTTCACAGTCTTACAACTATTATTATGACCAGATTAACATCAGTAAGTTAAAGTTTTAAATTTACAACCTGAATATCAAAACATCGGTAACATTTTTTTGTTAATTTTGTTTTTGTTGGTGTTTTATGTGTGTGTGTGTGTGTGTGTGTATGGAAGTCAGAAGACAACCTTTTGGGGGGGTCTCAACTTTCACCATTTTCTTTTGTTTTTACTTTTTCGGGGGGGGGGGGTGGTTCAGGGTTTCTTTGCTGCTCACCACTGCATTTACCATGTTAGCTGGTCCATGCTTTTGCAATTCTGTCTCTGCAACCCCTCTAGCTGCCATAGGCTGTCTCTGCACCCCTCTAGATGCCATTGACTAGATGATATTAGAGACTTGCATTCAGCCTTTATGAGGGTGTTGGGTATCCAAACTCCAGGCCTTCCTTGAATAAAGATGTTGACTTTTGGGTTCCTTTCAACCCAAATGGGGCTAGCTACTTCTTGACACAGAAGCATTTTAGCTAAGAGAACCTGCTGCTACTCTTGCAGCTGGCTGCTTCTGCTGGCAGGCACTCATTTGATGCTTTTAATGAACAGTAAAAATAGCAATATATGAAAAAGTTAAACAAGAAATCAGAAATACATGAGCAAGGGACAAAGAACGTTGACTCCAAAAATTTCAGCATTTGCTCAAAGGAAGGGACTTAGGGGCAGGACTGGTGGACTTTACCAACCTAGACAACACATGTGTACATGAGTGCATGTCTGCATGTATGTGTGCACACACACAGAGAACATTCATAGATGTTTTTGCTCCAAGCCTACCTGTTGCTTTCAACATTCAAATGGGAAATTCATTACTTTTAGTGTCTGGCACTTTCAACAAAGATCAATATATCTCAAGCATGTAACATACTGTTCTGGATAAGGAGTGTAACCAGGTCATTGAGGAGGTATAGCAAAGAGCACTGATTAAGGTCAAATCAGCACATTCAACATTCCTTGCCAATATTAATGACTTGTGCTCTTCAGGGGAAAAGTTAATCTAAGACATAGTACATCTGGTTGCATTGTTCTAAGCAGGCTGATTACTGGGTTGTGACTTGACTTCAGACCTTACTTACAATGCAGGACGAGTTTAACATAAAAGTGCATCCCAGAGAAATATTCTCAGAAAAGTTATCACTATGAGCCATAAGAAATATTCCCACAGTTCCTTCTGATAGTTCATTCCCACAGTAAGAAGTGCTTTATTCTCTGAGCCCATCTCTGTGGCCCTAAAACATTTTTAAAAATATAAAAAACATTTTTATTCATTATTTAGTTGCAAGAAGAGAAAGAGAGAGAGAGAGAGAGCGAGAGAGAGCGAGAGAGAGAGAGAGAGAGAGAGAGAGAGAGAGAATGGGCTTTCCAGGGCCTGTTGCCACTGCAAATGAATACGACACATGGATCACTTTGTGCATCTAGTCTTATATAGATCCTGGGAAATTGAATCCAGGTTAAAAGGTTTTGTAAAAAAGCACCTTTACCACTGAGCCATTTCTATCCCCCTAAAACATTTTTAAACAAAATTTCACTCTTTTGGAGTAAAGAAAAATTTCTCACAAATTGTGCCATAAAATTAACAAAGTGAAAGTAAAATAATGAAAATCAGACATAATTTGTAATAGAGGAAGATGATCAAATGATATATAAGGTTGGAAAGAATTGGGATAGATTTGACCTATAGTCATAAATAGCATGAATTTCTTTTTCAATATCTCTATTCCTTATTGTTGCAGTGAGGTTTACATTGCTGGCAGAAATCACTCAACCAAGAGCAGCTTGTAGGAAAGAAAATGGTTTATATTGGCTTAGAGACTTGGGAGGAAGCTCCACAATTGCAGAGAAAACTACGGCCTGAGCAGAGGGTGGGTACTACTCACTCACAAACATCAGGTTTAGGAGAGTTTACTAAACACTGGCAAAGGGACACTGGCTATAATACCCATAAACCCACACCCAACAATACAGTGCCTTCAGGAGGTGTTAATTCCCAAATCTCTATCAGCTGTGAACCTAGCATTCAGAACACCTAAATTTATGGGGGACACCTGAGTCAAACCACCACATTCTGCCCTAGCCCGCATAAACTAAAAACCATCCATGATGTAAAATGCAATGCATTCAGTCCATCTTTAAAAGTCCCCATAGTTTTTATCAGTCTTAATGATATTCAAACATTTCCATAATCTGAGAACCTTTAACTGAGCCATAATACCACCCCCCCCCAAAACCCAGAAACTAAATGTTGATACCGCAAAGGATGGCAATGGGCCTAGAAAAGAAATATTGAACCAATACAAGATTTAAATAGGGCAAACATCAAATTCTGTAGTTCCAAGTCCAGTAACTCTAGTTATTAAGTCTCCAAGTCCAATAACTTTAACGAGCAACAAATCTCAGGAATTCAACTCCACCCATCCTGCCAGGCCACAGTCCTGGAAAACTTCATCTGGGGCCAGCATCTCTCCTTGGCAGCCATCTTCTGGTCGCGGCATCTCCACTGGGTCTCCACTGCAAACCACAGTTCATCTTGATGGTCCCATGGGATCTCCATGCAGGAATCCAGCAAACCAGCTTTATACTGCCCATGGCTGTTTCCAAAACACAAGACCATGCTGCAAAATCAATGACCCCCTCTTTCCTGCATTTCTTATACTCCGTAATACCAGGTAGGGTGCCAATTTGTTAATTCAGGGGGAATAAGGCAGACTTTGAAGAACAGGACACTCCTTGAACACTCAAGCTCCTTCAAAAGAATCTACATTCTTCCTGTTGCCCCAGTGCAGGTCAGCTGGCCCAAACTCAACGGCTGTAATCTAACATAATAGCAGCTAAATTGGCAGAAGTTTCAGTCCAAAGATTTCATTTCTGTGCCATATCTCTCTGCTCACATCAATCTGTTTCTATGCAAAGCAACCCTGCACAAGTTCCCAGGACACGGGCATAACAGCAAGCCTCTCACACAAACTGCTTCTAGCCCAGTCCAGGCAAAGTTCTTTCTCACTCTCACAAGCCAAACCTCCAGAGTTCTTACTGCATTTAGGTCTTTCAACTCTGACCAGAAAAGTCCATCAAGCTATACTTACAGCACTGCAAAGCATCTCTTAGGTTGAGGTTTCAAATCCATCCATATTCCTCTTGAAAATCAGCTCCAAAAGGTCAGAGCTACATAGTCAGGTGTCTAGCAGCAATCCCATTCCTTGGTACCAACTTTACTGTTGCAATCAGGTTCACATTGCTGGTAGAAATCACCTGACCAAGAGCAGCTTGTGGGGAAAAAAAGGTTTATTTTGCCTTATAGACTCCAGGGAAAGCTCCCCAATGGCAGGGAAAATGACAGCATGAGTAGAGGGTGGACATCATCCCCTCTCCAACATCAGGTAGACAACAGCAATAGGAGAGTGTGCCAAACACTTGCAAGGGGATACTGGTTATAATACCCATAAACATGCCCCCAACAATACACTGCCTCTAGGAGGTGTTAATTCCCAAATCTCCATCAGCTGGGAACCTAGCTTTCAGAACACCTACATTTATGGGGGTCACCTGGAATATTTTCCTTTAATTATACTTGGCATTTCTGAATTGGAAGTCTCTACAGCTGAGTCTTCTGAACCTGAGACTGAAGGTAAATGGGTATATTCTAACCAGCTTGTCCATCCTCTCCAGTACTCTGCTCATACAGCTTCTATTCCCAAGATCTCATCATGGACCTCTATAGCAACTCCAGTATATTTCTGGCAGCTAAAAAGTGAAGAAGAAAGAATTCCCTCCTTTTGAAGAGGTCATCATATGAACATTACCAACACATTTAGCTTTATTTTACCCAACTTTTCTTTGCTGGAACTTGGGCACATGGCTATACTGGGCTGCAAAAAAAAGATAGAAAATATAATTATTTTATTTATTTGATAGAGAGAGATAGAAAGAGGGACACACACAGACACACACACACACACACACACACACACACGGAGGGAGAGAGAGAGTGTGTTCCAGGGCCTTCAGCCACTGTAAATGGCTGGGTCCTTTGGCTTCACAGGCAAATGCCTTAACTGCTAAGCCATCTCTAAAGTCCCAAAATATAATTTTTTAGGTGAGAACAATTTCTTCAACTACAGATAGAATGATTATATTACTTTTCCAAATAAAATCATTTCCTAAATGTCCCTGATTGTTTGAACTCTCATGTGTTTTAATATTTGGTTCTTAGCTCGTGGCACTATTTTTGATGGGGTGTGGAAACTTTTAGTTGGCGGAATCTTGATGGAGGTAGTGAGTCACTGGAGGTGGGACTTGAGATTTGATAGCCTGACCCTGCTTCCTATTTGGTATCTACTTCTGGTCTGTGGAGAAAATGAGCAAGCATTTTTCTGCTACCACGCCCTGAACCATTCCAGTTTCTATGCCTTTCCCATCATGACAGGAATATCCCCTCAAAATGTGAACCAAGTCAAGAACAGAAGTGCTTTTTTCCCTGTGCTTTATATTTTTTCTCTGTGGGTTCTCATGTAGTATTTTCTCTATCTATCACAACTTTTTGAAGTATTGTATTAAAACAAATGAGAAACATTACACATTGAAAATGCCTTGCTTGTTTTTGAGTAGTATTTGTGCTTCACTCCTTTGGATTCTCATAACATTGAATTTGACTAATTTTCTTGATAGTGTGTGCATTCAGTCATTTATGTTGCATTTTGATTTGCCTTACTGTCTTTGGGACAAAATAATAGCTTCCTGACAGTCAAAGACAAGTGTTAACAACAGTGAGGATATAGTCTGTCATTATAGACTTCAGTTGACATTGTGAGGTATAAGAGGGTGGCAACTTAATCCAACTATAGAATGTAGATGTGGGATCCTTAAGATTCAATTACTATTCGAATGTAAATGTGGGGTCCTTGGGATGCAATTAGGATGAGATAACATCATCAGGATGCATCTCCATGACTGAGTTACTGATGGATTTATGAGGGGGTCAGAGAATATGTAGCTACTGTGATCACTGTCCCTTGTTATGTCTTGTCTGGAGCCACCTCAGGACTCAACCAATTAGAAGTCCATCCTCATATGTGGTCCCTTGACCTTAGACTATAACCATGAGTGAAAATAAAAATGTTTCTTTTGTTATTTTCCTAGTCTGTGGTAGTAGGCCTTTAGCAATAGGAAATGGACTAAGATATTATCTCATTCCATTTATTTACATACATATTTGAGGAAATAGTTTCTGACTTCTGCCCAGGAGACAGAAAGATATTACAGGATGTAAACTGGGAATCTAACACTAGGAGACCTATGTGATGTGCCCTGTGAATCCCAAGGGGAAGAGTTTTCAATACAAACTTACCTAGTTTTCTTGCTAAACAAATGTTTCATACATGGGGTGGTTTGAATTAGGTGTCCCCATTAATTTCATGTGTTTTGATGCTTGGTTTTCCACTGCTGGTAATTCAGGAATTGGAGCCTTGCTGAAGGAGATGTGCGTCTGGGGACAGGTTTGTTGTAATGATAGCCAGCTTCCCCTTGTCAGGGTTCTGCCTACTCTCCTGCTGCCTTTGTGTACCTGATGCTGGTCAGGGGGTGATGTCCAGCCTCTGCTCAGGCCACGTTTTCCCCTGACATCATGGAGCTTCCCCTCTAGTCTGTAAGCCAAAGTAAGCAACTTTCCTCCCATCAGCTACTTTTGGTAAGGTACTTTGTCTCAGCAATGAGAAGGTAGCTACAACAATACACCAGCCGCTTAGTACAGCTGCACTCCTTACTTAAAATGACAGACAGGCGTATGTTCTGCCAGTTATAGAATGTTGCAGAAGCAAAGACTGGACAGAGTGGATCTCATGCAAAAGAAGGTATGGCAGCAAGTTTCCTGAACAATAGCCAAGTCAGTACTGTAGTTATAGGTATAGCTTAAATTTCTGCTCTAACACTTTTTAATTTTTATTTTCTTATTAAGTAGAAACAGTGTGGACACATCATGTGTTAATACCATCATTTCCCTCCTCTCTGCCCCCATTCCACTGAGGCCTTCCTCAGTGGGATTGCTGGTATTCTCCCTGGGGCAGTGGGTTATGAGATGTGAGAGCATCATTCAGTCATTTTAAGGAGGCGGCAATGCTTCTAGATATTCCATTTCACTCTGTGCCTGTTATACCTTTCTGCCCTCTCTTCCACAAAATTCCCTGAGATGTGGTGGTTTGTTTTCAGTCTGCTTTAGTGTTGAGCTCTCCACAGCTTCTGGATCTCTGCTTTGGTACATTTTGAGTATCCTCAATGCCTGTCTTCATGACTCTGGTACTGCTTGGCCGGCTCACCAGTTGAAGCAGCACTCTTGCTCATCTTGCCAATTCTTCTTTCACCTGGACCCTGGCTGATGTTTAAGGGATGGTTTATCACCTCCATTCTCACTGTCTTCAGGCAATCCCTGCATACTCCTGTTTAGAGTTGCATTATTTAGTCTGCTATACAGGAGAAAGATTTCCTCAAGTTGCCTGTCAATGCTTGCAATTCAAGGTGTTCCAGGTTAGGAACCACAAATGAGGGAGAACGTGTGGTGTTTGTCTTTCTGTGCTTGTGTGAGTTTGCTATTATCTGTCCCAAGTCTGTCCATTTTTCTACAAATATCATTATATTATTTTTACTTACTGCTGAGTAGAATTCCATTGTGTATATGGGCCACATCTTCATTATCCAATCTACCACTTTTTAGAAAAAAATATTTTTTACTTATTTAATTACAATCAGAGAGAGAAAGAGAGAAGAAAGACAGACAGGTGAAATGGGTATGCCAGGGCCTCCAGCCACTGCAAATGAACTCCAGATGCATGCTGCTATTTGTGCAACTGGGTGTACATGGGTACCGGGGAATCAAACCTGGGTTGTTAGGCTTTGCAGGCAAGGGCCATCTCTTCAGCCCTCTAACACTTTTTGAGTTTATTAAAACTTACATCATTTCAATTTTAGTTTTCTGAACTGAAAAAATACAAATAAACAATATGTATTATTGTATACTACCTTGACATGTAATAAATATAAATTATTTAAATATTGAATATTAGACTATAACAAAAATCTTGCAAAATCAGAAATTCAGGGTGTTTGGTAAGGTAGACAGGTCCAGGAGAACTGACATAGGAGTTCTTCAATGGATTTAGACTAACCTTCAAACAGAATTATTTACCACCTTTGAATTAGGCACCTTGGCAATTAGTCACATATAGCAGGCAGAGTGGAAGTCTTTTCCTTTGTGGACAGAAATCTTGCATGGTAGAAGAGGGTTGTGCTGAGGCAAGCATGTCCAGTTTATTCTTTCTTATCAACTGACAGAGATCAAATAAAGAGACAGCATGAAGGATGTCACCACAGTTCTGCTGCCTCATCATGGAAGAAAATACTAGAAAGAAGCTTCCCCCAACACTTCCAAGGTTTTATTTTCTTAACATGTCTAACCTAACCATCAAGCTATGGTAAAGCAGAATGTGACCATTCTTATTTCTTCCAATCCCATGCTGGTCTTCATCTCAACTTTACAACACCCACTCCTTCTAAGCCAACCACAGCTCTGAGATGTACCTTTATGGACTACCTGCACATTGTACACCATGTCCCCGATGGTTTAATAGAATGGTTTAAAGGCTGAAATCTCAGACCCTTCTCTATATTTCATCTAAAGTGAGTATAGCCACCTTGTTTAAGTCCTTGTACAAACAGTTCTGCAATGAGAATGAATGTTATAACGAAGCACAAATACCCAGCAAAACAATAATCACAGACTCCCCAAAATTTTTCTTCAGCAGTTATTAAATCCTTAGGAGAAACTGAAATTCAAGAATAGAATAGTAGGCTAGAGAGATTGCTCATTGGTTAAGGAATTTGCCTGCATCACTTAATGACCTGGGTTCAATTCCCCCAACTCCCCAGTAACCCATGTAAAGCCAGATTCACAAAGTGGCACATGCATCTGGAGTTTACTTGCAGTGGCTAGAGGCCCTGGTGCACTCATGTTCTTTCCCTGTCTCTATTCTCCTTGAAAATAAATAAATAAATTACAAATATAAATGGTTTACCTTGATGGACAGCTTGACAGGACCCAGGATCACCTGTGAGGGACTATTTGGATTAGTTTAGCCTCTGGGGATGTATTATTTGGGCAAATTTGGGCCATTACACTTGGATCCCCATTATGCAAAATGAAGAAATAAGGATCCCCATATTCCTCTCTAATTCTCTTCTCTAGCATTTTTTTTCTCTGCTGTATCATTATTTTGCCATCAAAGTTTATAACTCTAACATGCTGTTCCATTATGGTAATTAATTCTTGCAGGAGTTGCCTTCAGAATTAATCTAAAATTTGATAAATAATGAACAGCAAATAATTATGTAAATATCACTCACAATTAGAACTTCATATTATGATTGGTTTTGGAGACACAACCTGTGTAGCTCCAAGGAGAATCTTGAATTACAGGCAACTGTAGTTATACAGTTCACTAATGTTTTATTTGGTTTCTTTTTTACTTTCTGGTATTTGGATAGTGACTTTCTTGTATAGCTATTTTCTGAAGGTTTTATCTTTATTTCTCCTATAAAAATTATAGGTTTATCAAGTCCCTAAATTTTATCCCAGCTTTTAAAATAGTGTCTTCTAACAGAAGCCTTCAAAATTATTTTCAAAATTTCCCACAAAAGTATTGAGTTATTCTTCTAATGCTATCAGATGGCATTGAATTTTATTTCCCATCTTACTGCTTGCAAATATTTTCATCTATTTATCCATGACAATTGAAAAAGTATTTTAAAATTGGATTAATTTATTATGTGATCCTAAATACTTCCCTTGTTTAAATTATATGTTCCAGTTCTTTGTTCATTTATATGCAAGGCAGTTATTTTTCTTTGCTATTTTTGTAATATTTTTGATTTTGTTATAAAATTTTGTCATATCCCAAGTATTTTTTCACTTTGCTCTTTGCTTTTTATCATGATAATATATTTATTTTATGGCATTATGATCTTTGTTCTTCTATAATGCTTTCAAATTAGTAGTTGCCAAACTGGACTAGGCAAAAACCTTTGCCAGTAAAGTGCTTGTTTCTCAAGCATGAGGACCTATGTTTGATCCTCATTGTCCATCTAAATACTTGCTGTGGAAGTCTGCACCTGTAATCTCAGTATGGTAGAAGAAAATTGACAGAGAAACCATACCCAAATGATGCTCAAAAGCACAGTTTCTATTGTGCACGCTTTTACCAGGGAGACAGCATGACCTTGCGTTTCCCCACAATCTAAGCAGCTTATAATATGATTATATAATATAAAAGGCAAACTCTCCTGCACTTCTGTAGTTTTCCACTTGTAGTCCTCAGATATGTAGCCCAGAAGTTTAACCCATCAATATAGTAAAGGACTCAAGATGATGTCAAACTGACTGCCATCTGTAAAACCTCTGAGCCAGCAAAGCTCAGTGCTCAGGATTTTGAACTTATGCCCCCAAGTCCGTGTCAGTATGAACAAATCTGATTCTTTGTCTCTGGTGCTGGTTCTGTGTGCCTCAACACCAGCACTGGGGAGGTGGAGACAGGGTGATCCTTGTTGCTCTCCGGCCAGCCAGTGTAGCCTAATTGCTAAGCTCTGGGAAAATGAGAGATCTTGTCTCAAAAAGAAGTTGACTGTGTACCTAAGAATAACACTTGAAGCTGTCCTCTGATCACCATATGCATGCATGAACACATACGTTTGCAACTGCAAACACTGTGCTCACACATATCTGAACATATATACACATGTGCATACCATACACAGATATACAAAATAAATAAGTTGATCTAGTTAACAGTTCTTTCCTTTAGATCACTGACGTCATTTAGCTGAACTTGAAAGTTAACTTTGTAGGCTGAATATTATTTTTGTGTGTGTATGTTTTTTTTCCTTCCTCTCTCTTTTACTTGTGCGAATGAGTGTGTGTGAGGAGTGGGGGTGGATGGGTTGGTGGTATGATGTATATGGTATATGCATGCACATGTATGTGCCGCTGTAGTACCCCATGTGCTCAGCTGTGTGGGGTGTAGCCTGCAGTGGCCAGACCAGAGTGTTGGGTGTCCCATTCCATTGCTTTTCCATCTGTTTTTATTTGAGCAGGAGTCTCTTACTGATCCCACAGCTTGCTTTTCTTTTTACTCCTGGAGCTCTGGTGGTTCTCAGGTTCCCTACTGGGCGACAGGGGTTTGTGTGTGGCCACACACACATCTTTATTTAAATCCTGGAGATCTAACTTCCTTGCACAGGAAGTTCCCTTAACCACTGAGCCATCTCTCCAGTCCTTGGGTACTAATTTTACTTAAATAATTTCTCAAAAATACACATTTATTATGTTCCAAATCCATAATAAGGAATGCTTTAGGCACAGAAAAACAGGGAAGTATAAAACACTGTTCACTGCTGGCATAAAACATATATTCAAAATTAGTTTGAAATTCAAGGATTTCAATTTGTTTAGAAATACTATTCAATCTTAAAAATATTAACAACATTTGAATTTCGGTTTATGATCATTCTCCAGATGGAAGCAATATTATTTGTTTCTGTCAGGTATCTTGACCCACTTATGAGAATCAACCAGTCATGCAAACCACTTTTTAGTGCAATTAGGCGTTAAATTGCTAATCAAAAATGCTTATATTTTTTATTTCCTTCTTCCCAAATAATAAAGTACACATGTATACTCTTAACTTTATACTATTTTATTGTTTTCCCCAAATTAAATAATTTTTTATAATTTTATTCCATGTATACTTTGTGTGTTTTTTGTTTTAAGAATCTAAACTTTAATGAGAAAAGTACCCATATCTCATTCAAGGAAATTTATATCCCATAGTTTTTGTTTATATGTTTTTCTTTGATAATCTAACTTTTTAGAAACATCAGAAAATATATTCTTTTAATATAAATTTTCAAAATTTTTTATTGAAACTTTCATACATGTACATAATATATTTTGATCACAATCACCTCCCATTACTTTCTTTTGTCACTCTTTCCAGAAAATACATTATCATAGTTTACATTTATATGAATGCTTCTAAAATAGAGTTGACAGATATTATGACAGAGCAGAAAAAAATAGGGCCCTGTTCTGAAGTGATGACTTGATTAGATAACAGGGGCTTGAGTGATGGCTTAGTGGTTAAGGGACTTTGCCTTCAAAGCCTAAGAATCTAGGTTCGATTCCCTAGTACCCATGAAAGCCAGATGCCACACAGTGGTGCATGTGTCTATAGCTTGTTTGCAGTGGCTAGAGGCCCTGACACACCCATTCTCTCTCTATATATATCTGCTTCTCTCTCTCTCTCTCATTCTCAAATAAACAAACAGAAGTTAAAATAAAAATATTAAAAGAAAAAGATAACAGGCTGGGGAGATGGCTCAGTTAGCAAAGTTCTTGTCCCACATATTGAAGACCTGTATTTAGATATCCAGCACCCACATGAAAGCCTGACCTAGCTGTGTATCTGTGATCCCAGGCCAGGGGAGGTGGAGACAGGCTGATCCCTGATGCAACCTGGCTAGCTAAACTAGCTGAATTGGTGAGCTTCCGATTCAGTGAGAGAACTTGTCTCAAAACATAAGGTAGTGCTGCTGAGATGGCTCGGCTTAAAGGCTCTTGATTGCAAGGGCTGATGGCCCAGGTTCAATTCTCCAGTACTCACACAAAGCCACATGCACTAAGTGGCGCATGCATCAGGAGGATTTTTTTTTTTTTTTTTTTTTTTTTTTTGCCATGTTAGGGAGTCCTGACACAGTGATACTCTCTCTCTGACTAACACTTTGTCTCTCTCTCTCTCTCTCTCTCTCTCCCTGAAATCTGAAATAAATAAATATATATTAAAATAAACAACATAATGTAGAGAGCAACTGAGGAAGACAACTGATGTTGATCTCTGCCCTCTACACACAAGTTTACTTACATGCAAGCACACCTGCACAAGCACACATATGCAAAAAAAGAGAGATAAAAGTAATAGCTATTTTATCAATGTTTTATGAAACCTAAGCATTCAGTGTTTAGAATAAAGATGTGAAAATATGAAATAGTGTATCCATTTGTACTTATTATAAACGTCTAACTTTAACAACTGCATAATTGTATAGTTGTGAGATAGAGCTCATTATAATTATGCCTTTGTTAACTCCAAACTCCTTATAAGCATGATGTCAAGGATCAGTAATTTTATCTTTTTATTTTTTTATTTTATTTATGAGAGAGACAGAGAGAGAGAAAGAGAATTGGCATTCCAGGGTCTCTAACCACTGCAATAGAATTCCAGGTGTATGTGCTGTCTTGTGTGAATGCACCATCTTGTATGCATGTACAACCTTGTGCATATGTGTCACCTTTTGTGTCTAGCTTACATGGATTTTGGGGAGGTGAACCTGGGTCCTTAGGCTTTGCAAAGCACCTTAACTGTTAATCCATCTCTCCAGTCACAATTTTATTATTTTAACATATAATTTCTTTAATTTAAAAGCAAAATGTAGCCTGACATGATGGTGCATGCCTTGAGAGGCAGAGGTAGGATGATTGCATGATTGCTGTGAATTTAAGGCCAGCTTGAGTTGTTCCAGCTAGCCTCAGCTAGAGCAAGACCGTACCTTGAAAAACTATATATATATATTATATATATATATATATATGTATGCATGTATATATATAAACAAAAAAATGGGAGAAGGCATCAACCTAAAAATTCACCAGATAACTTTTCTACCTACATCTTTACTTTATTAAAACTGACATTCTTTTGGGTACTTTCACAAACCCCAAACTGATACAATATTCCCACTATTTCAAATGATAATTGTTTTATCCAATTGAGTGTGAAATGGTGTGTTGACTTTAAATAGTCAGTAGTAAATTATCTCTTCAGTATTTTGTGCAGATCTAAACAGCCTAAATACATTCCTTCTTGTGAACATTTTCCATTATTATATTTAGCAAATATGAAGAAGTTACTGAACCACTGTGAAGAATAATTGTCTTAATTTTCTTATTTAAGCTTTCACAAATTGCTTAATGCTTTTTATTTGCTAATATTTAAGAATATTCTTCCAGTAAATGAAAGATTTGCTCAAATGAAAAAAATAGGCAGCACTATTTAATTCATGCCGGCTATCATCCAATCTCCACATAGAGGGTTATATTCTGGACATTTATATAAATAAGGAAAAGCATTAGATTTTGTTTTTTGAGACAGAAGCCAAGAATACTTTAGTATTATTTAGTATTTAGTAGATTTATCAAATTGAATCATAAATAGCTTAGATAATTTTTGATCTAGTAATTTTAAGCAGGTGTATTTGTATAAAGAGTGTGATACATCAAAAAAGGGCATGTAAATGTATGAAGACATAGTTCTTGTTACATTTATAAGTTTGGTAGTAGTGGATAATGCCAAAGGAGCAACCAGAAATACAAAATCCAAGATGTTATACTAATTGAGATGAGAACATTCTGATCACTGATTTTGCAAAACTATGTCAGAAATAAGCACTGTGTAGCAAAGTGTTGTCACAGCTTTTGTGAATTGGGGACAGGGTGGTTTCTGCATTCTGATGCCCAGTGTCTTGAATTCTAGGGCTGGATCATCTGAAGACTTTCGCTCATGTCTTGCTCATGGTTTGGGATTCTGGATGACTAGAAACTGAAATCTCAGAGTGACCCAAGGATACAGCAAGACAGCTCTAGGTACACAGTGACTCAGAGGTCCAGGGATGAGTATTCCGGGGAACATGACAGAGGCAGAATCACAGTTTATGTCTCAACCTTGGAAGTCAGACAGAGCCACTTCCTCTATGCTGGACCCATTAAAGCATTGTAGAGGTGAAGAGAAAACTTTCTCTGTCTTTTTCAAAGTTTCCTTGGAATAAGCTGAGAACTGACAGATCATAGGAGAAAAAGACACAGCCATTGCATACGAACACCAGATGTGTGCGCCCCCTTGTGCATCTGGCTAACATGGGTCCTGGGGAATTGAACCTGGGTCCTTTGCAGGCAAATGCCTTAACCGCTAAGCCCCTCCTCCAGCCCGACATAGCACTTTTTAATGGGAGAAGTGACAAATGGAAAAAGGGACTATGGGATAGGGAATAGTTGGGAGGACTACTTTAAAATATTTTTATTCTCCATGGTTTCAAAGCTACTAAATTGTGTTCATGGCCTTCCAACAGAATAAAAGAAAATATTTTTAAGAACAATTGGCTTAAAGTAGAGAACATTACAATAAAATGATCAATACACTCTTTTCAAACAAGAAGTGATTCTATCAAACTTAATGAGCAACTGTTTGGCACTTCTATTACGGAATATATATAAAAAGTGAAGCTAAATTTCATAAAAGTAAAAAATGTACTGATAGTCAGAGCTGTTGAACTTTGGAATAAGGAGTTTGCAAAATCAGATTAGCATAGCCTGAAGTGCTGCTCTTTTCCAAGTCTGTAATTGCTTTACAAGGAAAGGAAGGCACAAAGCCATCTGCCTTCACTTCATTGTTCACACTTATGCTACTAAACTGGTAAGAAAAAGCATCATTTCACTTTTATGCCTACAAGAAAAAACACATTTTCTGTACTTTTTTTCTAGATTAATAGGCACTAAAAAAATTTAGAGCTTTTAACTTCTGTAAGAGCTAATCATAAGAATAGAAACAGATTTCTGTCCCTTCAGGGCTCCTGTTTTAGTTAGCTTTGTAAGGTAAGGCAATTAGCGGCAAAAATGTGCAAATGAAACCGCCTGAAGATTTCATATGGACCTTAGTTTATATGGGTAACAAGATCAGTTGCTATCTCAGTGAAAGCTTTGACTTTCTGGACTTTTCATAATGAAGTGGTTGCCACATTTTTTCTGAGGCCGGTGATGAGGAAGGGTGGGGTATATATAAGATGAGGGTTAGGAACACATCAATGGCAGCAAGACTGAGGCACAGGGGGCTGTACACCTTGTAGGTGCAGCTGTCCACAGTTAAAGGAAATCAACTCCCTCTTACACACTCATCTTGGGTTTTGCCTTCCACGAGACCCTTAATCCCAGCACTGGGGAGACAGAGGTAGGAGCATCACTGTGAGTTCAAGGCTACCCTAAGACTGACTACATAGTGAATTTCAGGTCAGCCTGGGCTAGAGTAAGACAATACCTTGAAAAAACAAGCAAACAAACCAAAAAGCATCATATCTGCCAGGATCTGGAAACCAAAGAAACAAAGCCTGTGGAAACCCCATTTTCTTTAGGATTTTGTTGTGTAGCAATTTCCTCCAAGTTGAAACATTCAGTAGGCTCATAGTGTAAATAAGTCTGGGAAAGCTGAAACCTGAAAGGTCGTAAGACCCCTTCTCAAGGTCATAGAATCAGTAAACAGCTACTGGAAAGAGGAGGACTTTGAACAGCCCAGCTGCCTCACAGTGCTGTGCAGTGAGTTCCTGGATGCAGCTCTGCTGAGTAGTCACCTATGCTGGGCTGGGCTTTTCCATGATGTTGCTGCCTTGGAATCATAATAGGTAACCCCTCCCCAACTCTATAACCCTGATAAGCTTCATTGGTTCACCACAACTGGTCTTCAAATAGTGCTTTGGTCTCTTGTTTGTGATGTCTGAGGTAAATAGACATGTGTTTTCATTTTCCCAGGAGATAAAGTTTTATGCAGCAGATTTTTAAACTAATATTTTTTAGCATACAAAGCAAGGGGTTTCTTTATATCATATAGAAGAAATGGAGTAATGCATTACTCTTGCTGTCTTTTTTGTCAGTACCATTAGCCTTTTGAGAAGATACTGGAAGAGAAAACCAAGGTATGTGGACTAGGAAAAGAAATTTTGAGTGTAAGACTTATTTCATATTCTCATCTACCATTTATAGCTTCAACTCTCTGAGCAATATATTGCAAAAGAAACAATATTTCTCATGAAACTTTTTGAAAATTGAAAAACAAACTTTACTGGAAAGGTTTCTATGGTAATAGATGGCACTACAAGAAATTGCAGAGGAGGAAAGAGACCGAACTCAACTTTTACTCTGACAAGGATAAGTGTAGACTTGTAACCAACAAGTAGGGTGGTAGCAGAGCACGAAAAATTACCAAGAGGAACTTGAAGGATAAATGTCTCCCTACATCAATCTGAGATTTAGGCAGGCTGACCAGGGTGATAATATAATTAGGGTGATCAGATATGTAATATACCCGAGATTCTTACTCAAAGTGGTTTTAACAAAAGCACAGATTTACTAAGTAGGTTGGGCAAAGGGAAGCAGCAGCCTCAGGGGATCCTGGTTGAAGTTTTGGATAAAGAACAGCATCTTTGGACTTCTGGTCAAGATGGGGTCTGCCTAACCACACCTAACCTCGTGGGAAAGGAAAGGCAAGATCTTTGGCATTATTTGGGGTTTTAGGGGTTTTCAGTAGACCTCCAGTGGGATAGCACAGAGGAGCAAAGTAAGGAATCCACTGATTCCCACCCTCTCAGGTAGCCCACAAGTCCCCCAATCCCCTCAAACAGCCATCGCAGGCACAGTCTCAGCTGCTGCCCCTCCATGCTCGGACCCAGACCAGCAGGCTAGTGTTTGCCTTCCCTCCCTTCTTTGGTTTTCCTGCACTACTGCTGTCCAGCAGGATACTCCGACCCAAGCCAGTAGGCTATTGTTCACCCCTCCCTCTCTCTTAGTGCCACCCACTGCACCACCACCTATCCCCTCCCAAGCCACACCTGACCCACAGCAGTCCCATATCTCCAGCTCACCTTGTCACAGGACACAGCAGTCGTGGTTCTAAGCTACTCAGTAGCAAACAACCTGGCATAATGCTCACCCAAGTGCAATAGTGGCACACAGCCATGGTGGGTAATCTTAACTGCTCTTGAATTGGCTACCAGATCCGCCCAGTAGAATGGAACCCATAGCTGGAACTGGTAAACAAACCAGAGCCATATCCAAAAATTGAGTCCCCTCTCCAATATCAAGCTCCCACCAATCTTGAGATACAAGAGGGCCTATACCTATTAAATTCCCTCTAAAATAATAATGGTTATCCCACTTATCTGGTGCTGACTTCACTCTCTGTTGGAGAATCTGCTTCTGTTTTTCAGATAGATGCATAATCTGAGGAGAGTTTCAGCCCATTGCATCTCATCAGGGTCCTAGCTGAAACCATAGAGTAATTGGGGAATGGAGCAAGAGTGCTGCTTTCTTGGTGAACCTGGCACCAGCACAAGGGTGAAGGAGATAGACACAGAGAACAATCAACTTTTATCAAACCATATATCCAGACACACAGAGGTTCTCAAGACCTCACCACTGAAGTAGACCTAAAAGGAACCCAACATGGCTCAAGGAAATTTGTGGAAGAGGGGGAAGAAAGATTGTTAGACCCACAAGTTGGGACATTATGCACAGAGACATTGCCTCTTACCCATAACTGATGGCTACCCCCAAAATGCATGACCCACAATCTCCAGTGAGGAGGATCCCTTCTGAGGGGGAAGGACAGTGAGGAGGCTAAGGATGGTACTAACATGGCTGTTTACACACTGAGTATGTATATAAGTAATAAAGGAGAAAAATAAAAGAACAGCATATTTGTCAACATTTACCCTTACTGACTCTCAGTTTCCTCTTCTGTAAAACCACAGAGGTTTTTGACATGTATAGAAAAAAAATATTCAAAAGCTTAGCCAGTAGTAACAGAAACTTAATGATCATATTACTTGGCTTATTATTTCATAACCACAGTGTCTTTGTATTGATCTTATAAAGAATTGCAGAGTTGAATAACTATTACAGAAATAAAAGTTAAACTTAGTAATAAAAAAGGCCATTGTGAGTCAGATTCATTTATGTATCAAATAAAAAGCCAATAGTCCGAAATTCAACTGAAAACAATTTCTAGGACTTTATATTCAACCTAATAATTTTTATATAACTAAGTCACATGGATAAATCAATACTATTGCTATTAGTAATAAACCACTTTTCTTTTCCATTTTCTTATTTAATTATTTGTTTTGGAGGCTTGTTGCAGTTGCCATATCATTATTAGGACAAAACACCTGATCAGAAGGATCATGTAGAAGCAAGGAGTTAATTTGGCTTGTAGTTTTGAGGGGAATCTTCACCATGGCACAGAAAGTAGCATGGCAAGAAATAGCATGAATGAGCTAACTCACATATCTGGTTGGAACTGGTGTAAATGTGGGCTTGGATCTAGGCTAACAAACCTAAAGGTCCAACCCCAGTGACACACATCCTGTAGCAAGGCTCCACCTCCCAAATGCTCCATCATCTGGGAATCAAGTATGAGGTTTAATCACAAACACATGAAGATATGGGGGCATTTCACGTTTATATTACCCCATTGTTCCCCTTATCCTCATAGAGTCATGACCAATTTATGATACAAAATGTATTTAATCCAGCTTTAAAAGTCCTGATAGGCTTTACCAATTCTAATACCATTTGTGGTAATTTGATTTAGGTGTCTCCAATAAACTTAGGTATTCTGAATGCTAGTCTCCCCAGCTGATGACAATTGGAAATTAAAGGCTTCTGGAGGCTGTTTATTATTGGGGGAAGGCATATGGGTGTTAGAGTCAGTTTCCTCTTATCAGTGTTTGGCACATTATCCTGTTGCTATTGTCCAGCTTATGTTGGCCAGGGGCTGATGTCCACCCTCTGCTCATGTCATCATTTTCCCTGTTATTGTGGAGCTTCCCCTTGAGTGTGTAAGCCAAAATAAACCCTTTCTCCCCCAAACCTGCTCTTGATCAGGTGATTTATGCCAGCAATGTGCACGTGACTGCAACAGTAATATTGGTACAAGGAATGGGGTCATTTGCTGCTAGACACTCCACCTGACTGTGTGGCTTTCGGCTTTTGGAGCTGATTTTCAAGAGGAATGTGGAAGGATTTGAAACCTTGGCCTAAGAGATTCCTTGCAGTGTTGTAAGTACAGCTTGCTAGACTATTCTGGTTAGAGTTGAAAGACCTGAATGCAATAAGAACTAAGTATTGTGAAGTTTGTCTTATGAGGGTGAAAAAGAACTTTGCCTGGACTGAGCTATAAGCAGTTTGTGAGAGAGGCTTGCTGTTATGCCTGTGTCCTGAGAAGTTGTGCAGGGTTGATTCAGGTGTCCCCCACAAACTTAGGTATTCTAAATGCTAGTCTCCCCAGATGATGGCAATTGGAAATTAAAGCCTCCTGGAGGTGGTGTTTTCTTGGGGTGGGCTTATGGGCATTATATCCAGTGTCCACTTGTCAGTCTTTGTCACATTCTTCTGTTGCTATTGTCTACCTTATGTTGGCCAGGAGGTGATGTCTACCCTCTGCTCATGCCATCATTTTCACTGCTATTGTAGAGCATCCCCTCATGTCTGTAAGTCAAAATAAACTCTTTTTTTCCCCAAAAGTTGCTCTTGGTAGGTTGATTTCTGCCAGCAATGCGAACCTGACTGCAACACCATTTAAAAGTCCAAGTCTCTTCTGAAACTCAACACAGTCTCTTAACTGTGAGCCTTGTAAAACTAGAACACAAGTTAAATATTTCCAGCACATAAAGGCACAAAGTAAACATTCCTCCTGACAGAATAAGGTATAGCAGGAAAGACTGATGAATGCAAGATAAAAAAAAAAAATGGAGCAAACGTTAAATCTTGCAGTTCCATGTTAAGCATCTGGGACCTCTGAGAAAATGTATGGACTACAAAGTCTGCCTTTTAAGCCCTAAATGTTTGCTTTCCAGGCAGATTCTCACAGGCCAGAGCAATAAGCTTTCCTTAGTGGTCATCCCATAGTCCTAGCATCCTTAAAATCTTGGAGTCTTCACATTCAAATCACCATAAGGATGAATTATTAAGCATCATATTTTGAACATTTCTTTGTTTTGAAGACTCAGTTCAGAATTTTCTCTCTTTTTACAAGGTATTCAGTACTCCAGAAACAAAATTAAAGAAAAGGACATAATGTTTTGAGGCATTTTCAAAACTCCCCTTAAACAAAAGCATATAGTTTATTGATTTCTCTTACACAAATATAGACCATGACTTAAATATTCATTGCTTTTCTCTCTTTTCCTTAGTACTTTTATAAAGATTAAAAATCTCTGTCCATGGACAGAAGAGCTATTTTCATTGACTCTTTTAATGCTAAAATTTCCTTCAAGTGCTTTAACACTCTTTTGAAGATAACTGAAAAAAATACATAGTATAATTTCCCCATATTTAACACAATTGAAAATGTGACAAGGGGTGAATTTCAATAGGAGACTAGATTTTTTTGGGGGGTGTAGTAAGAAAACATTTTATTCAAATTCAGATTTCAAAGGTTTAATGCCTTTGTTTTACTTTTGTTTCATATGGTTTTTAAAATGAGAATATATTTCTAAACTTTAAACATGTAGCTGTTTAGTTTAGCATTCTCTTCATGTTTTTGACATTCTAAAGAAACATATTTCAGACAAAATGGTACTATGAGTTCATTCTATAATGCATTCCCTTTGCTATCAATAAGTAGTCATCTATACAAAGTACAAAAAGAGAACACCATCAAAAAGCAAATAAACTCAAAAGCAAAAGTAGATTGTTTCAGTATAAACTATCCAAGACAGCAATTTGAAATTTCATGGTGTATATAAAGAAGCTTCTCAACTTGTAGTAAAGGAAAAACAGACTATATACAGATGAATATGAATTGCATTTTTCCCTAAGCAATACTGGAAAGTGTTAGGCAATGAATTTAATTCTTAGGGAAATTCATTTCTAACCACAATAATGTGCTCAGAAAATGTCAGTGTAACGAATCAATAGAATAAAGGCATGAAACTACAGGAAGCCATGACCCACCAATCATGGGCACAAGCCAAGAAAGAGAAATACATTAGATTCAGGAAAAATTTACAATGCATAAAGAAGTCAAAGACTCTGTAACATATTAATGAAGGGAGGTAACAGCATTATCCGTCATGTACTTGGGATAGAAGGAAACTGATTCATATGAAATCAAAACAGAAAACATGAAATATGCCCAGGACAACAACTAGGATACTGCCCTGCTCCTTTTTGTGTTGCCATAAAAAATACTTGAAAGAAAAGAGGCTTATTTAGCTCACAGTTTCAGAGACTGAAGAGCATTGCCCCAGTAACTGTTTGGCTCTGATAAAGTATCATATGATGAGACAAGAACCAAGAGTGTGGGGAAGTGAGGGCTTGTGTTATTATTTTTTTTTTTAAATCACAACTTGCTTTGTGAGAATTAATCCGCTCCTACCAAGTACCACCACTCAGTAAGACAAGCATTAGTACATTCATGACCATCATCGTCTTTCATCTACATACTCACCACTAAGTTCTACTTCTTAAAATCCTGTTAGAATGCCACCATTCTCGGGCCTAAGCTTCTAGCACATGATACTTTGACAGACAGATCATAGAAAATACTTATTGTATTTCAGTCTCCTAAGAATCCTAAAGAGCATATAAGCAACATACCACATCAATCACCATAAAAGCTTTTTAAAAGGCATAGGTGTACATGGGGAGCAAGGGGCAGCTGTTTTGTAGGAAGAACTGATACAGAAACTCTATTGTTAGATTGAGTAGGATCAATTACAAGTTTTCTATTTTTGTGTAATAAAGTATCATAGATTCAGTCAGTAGCTTCAAAGAATATCCTGTTATTATCACACAGGTTCATTGATTAGAAGTTCCATTACAGATTAACAGGGTCCTTTCGTTGGTGGTATCATGAGATTTCCATGTAGATGCTGGCTGGGCTACAGGGTCATCTGAGGAAAGACTTCAAACTCCCTCAGGTTTTGCAGTTTACTTTCTGTTTCTGTAAAACCCAAAGATGTGTGTTTCTTCAAGGTCACTAGGAAAGTATCACTACAGGATGTATCTGATTCAAGCAACTATCTAGAATAGTTACTCTTTGATAGACTCATATACCAGTGAATTTTGGGGCCTTTAATTACACATGAAAAAAATCTTTCACCTTTGTTTCACTTTATGGGCTAAAAGCAAATTATAGGTCTTTCCTGCACTGAGGGTAGGGATTATATCAATATAATACTTTAGTGTGTTTCCTCAACAAAAGGGCATTTGTATATGTGTGATGAAGGTAAGTATGTAAAGCAGGGTAAATTCTTATTCTCTATAGTAACAACTGAATATCCAAGATGCTGCATATTAAGAAAATCAAATGCTGATATGAGCATTTTATGGAGATATGTGAGCCAAATTCTAAAGTAATCTGCTATAAAAGGGAGGGTTGTAGCTCAGTGATCCCACTTCTGAGGTAACCTGCTATAAAGAGGAAGGTTTTAACATGGTGATCAAACTTCTGAGGTAATCTGATATAAACAGGAAGGTTGTAACATGGTGATGACACTTCTGAGGCAACCTAGTATGAAGAGGAAGGTTGTAGCATGGTGATGACACTTCTGAGGTAACCTGCTATAAAGAGGAAGGTTGTAGCATGGTGATGAAGCTTCTGAGGTAACCTGCAATAAAGAGGAAGGTTGTAGCATGGTGATGAAGCTTCTGAGGTAATCTGCTATAAAGAGGAAGGTTGTAGCATGGTGATGAAGCTTCTGAGGTAATCTGCTATAAAGAGGAAGGTTGTAGCATGGTGATGACACTTCTGAGGCAACCTAATATAAAGAGGAAGGTTGTAGCGTGGTGATGACACTTCTGAGGTAACCTGCTATAAAGAGGAAGGTTCTAATATGGTGATGAAGCTTCCACGGTAACATGCTATAAAGAGGAAGGTTGTAGCATGGTGATGACACTTCTGAGGCAACCTGCTATAAAGAGGAAGGTTCTAATATGGTGATGAAGCTTCCACGGTAACCTGCTATAAAGAGGAAGGTTGTAGCATGGTGATGAAGCTTCTGAGGTAACCTGCTATAAAGAGGAAGGTTGTAGCGTGGTGATGACACTTCTGAGGCAACCTGCTATAAAGAGGAAGGTTCTAACATGGTGATGAAGCTTCCGCGGTAACATGCTATAAAGAGGAAGGTTGTAGCATGGTGATGACACTTCTGAGGTAACCTGCTATAAAGAGGAAGGTTTTAACATGGTGATCACACTTCTGAGGTAACATGCTATAAAGAGGAAGGTTGTAGCATGGTGATGAAGCTTCTGCGGTAACATGCTATAAAGAGGAAGGCTGCAGCTCAGTGATAACAATTCTGATGTAACCTGTTATAAAGGGGAAAGTTGAAGAAAGACAGTGATGACAATCGTTTTCCTAGTAAGCTTTGGCCAATGTGATTTTTTGAAGATAGGTAGCAGAGTAACTTTGATCAAAATAACAGTGCATAGGCAGAGAAGAGAGATTTTTTTTGAGAATTCCATAAAAATCCAAGTAGTTAGAGAAAAATTACACTTTAAATTAAAATCAGAATAAATAAAAACAAGTATCCAACAGGACAGGTTTTACCGGATCTGCAGAATATCCAAAACACAGAGGTTTCTTAAGTGGATTCAAGTAAACACCATGAAGAAATCTTGAAACATGAAAGAAGACATTTAATAATATCAAGGATAAATAAAAATAAAAGCCTCAAGTTAGCACACAGAAACAGCAAATATTCTACTAAGAAATGACAATTGAAGTTAGAACAGAGCTGACAATAGCATAAACATCAACAGAAAACAGAAAGCCACATTAAATGTGTGTAAAACAGGTTATTCTATCATTTGATATTCCTGCAAGCTAGAATTTAAAATCAAGATGAAATAGGGACATTTGTAGACATAAAAATAATTAAGAGTGCATAAATTAGTTTTTTTTTTCCTAGCAGAAAGAGGGTCAGAAAGAAAATATATGCTGTAAAGAACAGTTGTGAAGCCGGGAGCGGTCAGTTTGAGACCTGTGTGCTCAGGACAGGTAAGGTGCGGGCGTGCTGGGGCCTCTGCTCTGGAGCCAGGTGAAGCGCAAGCAGTCTGAATGTGTCTGAGTGGGTTTGTGGCCTATAGCTCAGAGCAGGTAAGGAGCCAGTGTGCTTGGGACCTGTGCACTCAGGGCTGGTGGAGTGCAGGAGTGATTGGGGCCTATGTGCTCAGATCAGCATGATTGGGGTCTGTGTTCTTGGGGCAGGTGAGATGCAGGTGTGTGATGCTTATGCACTGGGATGGTTGAGGTGTTGGCTTGTTTGGGTTGGGGGGAGTCTGTGAACTCAGACCTGGGAGGACTGTCATGTGTTTGGGGCCTGGCCCAGGGTGGGTTAGTTAGTGCTGATTTTTGGCATGTTAAGGACCCACATAGAAGGTTACAAGAACTTCTCCAAGCTAGGAGAAAACATAATAGATGGGAATACTCAAACTAACAAGCCTGTAGCTGCTGCTCTAGTGCACATATGATCTTAGGCCAAAAAATAGAGGATCTCAGTAACCAGTTGATTAAGCTTAATAAAGACATGATTAAATTCAAGAATAAATTCAAAGAAGCATCAAGAGAATCAAACCACAACTGAAACTGGAACTCAACAAAGGAATGGATATGATACAGAAAAATGTAACAGAAAACAAAAATCAAACAGAGCTGGTAAAAGCCTCTCTAGAACCCCCCACTAACAGAGTAGATTATGTGAGGACAGAAACTCAGAAATGGAGAACAAGACAGAAAAAAACAGTTTGAGAGGCCAAAAGTTTTGATAAGGGCAAAAAGTCATGTGAACAGAATATAAGAGAATAGTAGGATAGCCAAAAAGAAAAACAAGCAAACATCGCAATCATGAGTATATCAGAAAAGGAGTAAAGTTAGGTCAAAGTCATGAAGAACATATTCAAAAAATTATTGAAAAAAACTTTCCCACACTCTCAAACAAGGGTCTGGTCCATGTAGATATAAGAGGCTCACAGAGCACTGAACAGATGGATTAAAGAAGAAATTCTTCATGGCACATCATAGTTAAAACTCTAAACAACAACAACAACAACAAAGAAAGAGTGCTAAAAGCAGCAATAGAGAAACAACTCATTGCAAAGGCAATTTTATCAGAATTACCTCAGACTTTTCAATGGAAACCCTAAGTAAAAGAAGGGGTTAGAATGGAACATTTCGAAGTCTAAAAATCTGTGGCTTCCAGCTCAAACTACTGCACCCAATGAAAGTATCCCTCATAATAAATGGTGACAGGAAAACCTTCCATTATAAAAGCCAGCTCTATGACTATATGAACATAAAGCCAAACATGCAGAGAATTCATGGAATATTCAACATAGAAGAGTAGAACAACCAACCTCAAGAGAGTGTAAGAAGAACACCATAACCAAAACTGGAGCGGGCTCAAAAATATACAAAGCCCAAGAAAACACCAAACCCATAATACCTCCAATATGAAAGGGATTAAATCAGACCTCAAATTATAACTTTAAATATTATTAGACTTAACTCAGCCATAAAAAGATACTAGTTAACAGGGTGGTTTAGAAAAGTTGACCTGTAATTCTGCCACCTTCACAAAACCCACCTCACCATTTAAATGGACACCCCTTCAGGAGGAAAGTATGGAAAATGATTTTCCAAGCAAACTGAAATAAGAAACAAGTGGGTGTGGCTACATTAATATCTGACAAAATAGATTTCAAACCAAGAGTGATTATAAAGGACAAAGAAAGCCACTTTTTACTCATCAAGGGAGCCATCCAACAAGAAGACAACATAGCCAGGCATGGTGGCAACAATACAGTCACAAATCTATATGAACCAAACACAGGTGCACCACATTTTATAAAGTAAAATGTAATTGAAAACAATTCAGTAAAAAATAAAAACAATACCATCATACTAGGTGACTTCAATACCCCACTACCATCACTAGTCAGATCAGCCAAGCAAAAAATGAACAGGGAAATAAAAAGTCTCAACAACACCATAGATCAACTAGACCTAACACATCTACAGAACATTCCACCCCAATTCTACAGAATATACATTCTTCTTAACAGCCCACAGCACCTTCTCCAAAATAGAACACATATTAGGCCATAAAGCATGCCTCCAAAAATTCAGGAAAATTGACATAACTTCCTGCATCATATCTGACCACGGTGCTTTAAAGCTAGAAATTAACAACAAGAGAAACAACAGAAGTTCCACCAACTCCTGGAGACTGAACTAGTGAAATAGTGAACTGAATAGTAGAGACTGAAATAGTGAAAACACTATTAAACAATGAATGGGTCATGGAAGAAATGAAAAACAGGAAATTATAAAATTTCTAAGACTGAGAAGATTTGACTCTTTTTAATATATTCTAAATTTATATAGAATCTATATATGTAAAATTCTACTCAGTTTTATTAGATGGGTTACATTTAAGACCAGTTTTTTCATGTTACTATTTTTATTTAAATATATTTGTAATATCTGTCTTTATGCTTGGACATTTTATTTGGAAATGCTCAGTGTATTGGACTAATTTTTTCCAGTTTTATTTTATTATAAACATAATTTACATGTATACAACATATGTTGGGACCATTTTTCCCCTCCTCCCAACCCCCATTCCACATGGGGCCCTCCTCAGTGGGATTGCTCATATTCCTCAGGGATTGTGGGTTTTGAGTTACAATTGGAATTTTTAAGCCCATAAACTTCAATTTTTTCACACAGCATTCTTGTCAATACAAGATCTTTATACAATGAGATACATAGATATAGACATATACCTATATACTCATTTCTCCTGCTACCTCATTATATACTCTTGATGTATCTATAAATCAACATACTAGTACTATGATTATTGTAAAGTTATAGGGAATTACTGGGCATGAAATATTTCAGGTGGTTTGAACAGAAAAACAACTGTGGAGCAATTCTCAGAGTACTCCATATTTGAGACGGCAGAGAAAACATGGCACAGATGCATCTGAGAAGGTTGGTGGGTAACTAGATGGTGTCTTTCAGTAGTAACACCTGTGTGGGGCAAAAACGCCTGCAACATTCCAACAATCTGTGGTTGGGTCATGTGCCAATAACAAAGGTGTTTGCTACTAAGCACAAGTACTGAGTGTGGGGAAGGAGCAGAAAAGGGCACAAATACCTAGACAATGATGAATTTGTAAGGACTCTTATTGAAACCTGACAATAATTGTCATCTGTCAAATGAAATAACAGAGGCAAACAGTCATTAAGTGGTAAAACTGGGGTCTAAAACAAACATTCTCAGCCCATAACTTATGTATTTAAACACTGTAAAGATGGTTTGATACCAACATACATGAGTATCCCAAAGTGAGAAAGTTGGAAATTTTTTCAAACTGTATACATTTTTCTCTGCTAAGAGGGAGTGAGTTGATAGGAGCTGAATCCTTGGGCAGTCAACCATTGAACCCCAACAAAAGAAATGTTAAGCTGGGTTAAGTGCAAGTAACCCTTGGGTTCTCAATGGAAGTTATTCAGGTTTATTGTTCTCACCAGATTCAAGTTAATTTATCTTGGATTTAATCATAAGTATATTTCACAGTAAAGATGTGACTTAGTTCTCATAAGGATACACAGTTTTATATTCTTGTGTGTGCATGAGCTCGAAGTGGTTGGCAAGGTTTCTAGCTTTGGCATTTCTCAGATAATTGGTGTACGTATTCAAAAAGGTAGGATGTGATGTGATGGCAGGTAAAACATTAGCTGGTCAGAAAAGAACAGGTCATGAGTGAAACCTGAACCATCGACTGTTGGGAGAGACAAGTGAAAGCAGTAGACTACAGAGACCTTGAAGCAAGATAATGCCACAGAAGCTCAAGAAACTGTATAAGGGAGTAGACTAACAGGGGACAAGGTCAGTGGCCCAGCAGACGTGAGTTGGGGCTCAGTGGTCCACTTTTAGGGTAGCCTTTTACGGAGCTAGAATAGAATATATCATTGGGAGCTTTTAGGTAGTTTTCTGGTGTGAATTAGCTAATGCTTTACTCTAGGACCTTTGGCTGCATGTCAAAAATCCATTTTATTTTTTTAAAATGTTTTATTTAGGACTTCCAGTTAAGTTAGGGAACTAGGAGCCACCAAGAAAAACAAGGGGGAAGGAAGATCCAAGGTAACAAATAACACACTCCTCTACCAAAAGGGCAGGTTTGTAAGGAAATATTTGCCGTGAGGATTCCCTGTCACTCAAGCTAGAGTGAGTAAAGAACGCCCAGCAACCACACTACCAGCCAGATCCAGATTGGTTCAGAGATGTACAGCCCAGCTGGGAGCTGTAGCCCGGAATCTGAAGGTCCTGCTTGGGAAGTGCTTCCACCAGTCTCGCCATGGCTTGCCTCAAACAGCATCAGCAGATCCACTGGGAAAGGACTCCTACATCCAAAAAAAGAAAAAAAAAAGTCCAGAAAAAGGGTACATGGGGAACCGGGTGTGGTGGCGCACGCCTTTAATCCCAGCATTTGGGAGGCAGAGGTAGCAGGATCACCGTGAGTTTGAGGCCACCCTGAGACTCCATAGTGAATTCCAGGTCAGCCTGGGCTAGAGCGAGACCCTACCTCAAAAAAAAAAAAAAAAAAAAGGTGCATGCAGAGAGCAATACGGAGACTCAATGCAGACCTCCATGACAGTCCCTTAAAATGGATCTCACCCCAAGTTCCAGTCTGTGCTATAGCCCATAAGAGCGATGGGGTGGTTGCAATCCTACTGCTATACAGTAGGCACTGTGTAACCTAGGACCGAGATTGACTTCCCAACTACCACCCTCTATGTGTACTGGGTTCTGAAAGCTGGGAGCAGGAAGCTGACATCCTAGACTGAAATTCCCTACCTGTGGAACACCCACTTGGCCCCAGCCAAGCAACATTAGCACTATGGCCCAGAAGATCCCTGGGCTGATTACACACCAAAGGGCAGGTAGCATCGGCAATGTTAGTAGCTCATGCAAGCAGGGAAGCTGCCCCTCTAGAGCTGAATTCCTGACGTATGGCAGACTACAGCCTTTCCAGTGGCACTAGTACTGCAGCCCACAGGGTTCTGGGGCTGAACACGCAACAAAGACCAGGCAAGGTGTAATGCAGGGCATCCTAGGCTAGGAAAACTTCCTTCCTCCCCCCATGCACACCAGGTTTTCAAGTGGAGTGACCATTACCTTCCCACAGTGGAATTCCCTCTCTGTCATCTAGGTCTACAGTGTGAGCACTGTATCTTACAGGGTCCTGGGGCCTAGCACACACCAAAGGCCAGGGAGTAGGTGGGTAAAACTGGACCAAGTCCAGGTGAACTCCACATCCTCCACAAATACCTGGCCCAGTAATTATTGTGAACAGTAAGCTTCCATGCTAATGCAGAACTCTTACCCTGCAGCCTGGAAATCCTGGAACTCTTGACCTGCTCAATGGTTAACACCAGCCCTGGGAAACATAAAGTCTTGGTGTTGGTGTTGATACCACTCCAAAATCCCAGGCAGTGAATAGCATTGGGAAGACAGGGCCCTGCTTGGACCCTGAGGGGACCAGGCCTCCTTGAGCCACTCCCAGGCATGCCTGGAGGCTACACACACAAGGATGACCCTTCACAGACTCAAATGTACCTAGTCCAAGTAGGACTATAGACCACCCTCATTCACACCTCATCCAAAGCTGTTAAGGCCACACAACAGGTACCATAAGAAGTACAATTGCTGAAATGTTAGCAAAAATGAGGTCTAACTGAAGATAGATGGGCATACCCCAACATACACACACACACACACACACAAATGCAAGACATCAAGCCAGATGATCCCCACTAAGAATGACTAGTTCTTTAAGGGAACCCTCCAACAAAACCATAGTGGAAATACATCGATTCCCACAATGAAACTATGACAAACATATTAAACCAACTTAATGAGGCTGTGAACAAGTGGCTGGTTGAATTGGAAAAGAATTTTCAAGAAGAACATAAAACAGAATTTAAAGCATGGCTGAAGAGAAGCAATAAAAAAAGCTCAAAGTATGGGTGAAGAAAATGCAAGCAAATCAATGAGAAGAACTCAACAGACACCTGAATGAACTGGAAGAGAACCAATGAAATATTCTTAATAAGGTGGGAGAGATGGCTTAGCAGTTAAGGTGCTCACCTGCAAAGCCTAACAACCTAGGTTCAATTCCCCAGTAACCATGCAAAGCCAGACACACAAAGTGGCACATGCATCTAGAGTTTCTTTGCATTGGCTAGAAGCCTCGGCAAACCCATTCTGTCTCTGTCTGTCTCTCTTCACTCTGTATCTCTCTGTGGTTTGAAATAAAATAAATAAACTCATAAAAAAACCTTCTCAATAGCTTGCTTGATATAATTAAAGAGAAACAAGAACTTAGCAGACACATAAATGAGGTGGAGGAGAATCAACAAAAAATGAACTCAATGGTCAGTGTAATAAGCTTAATGAGGACATGGTCAAATGCAGGAATAAATTCCAATAGACAACAAGCAAGTCATCTAGGCAATAAGAATGGAATTCAGTAAGAGATAGAGATAGTGAAGAAAAACATAATGATGACAAAAATGAAATTTCTCTTTTAAAACATTTCCCCCAAACCCTCACCAACATAATAGAACTTGCAGAGGACAGAATATCAGAATTTGGGGATAAGACAGAGGAAATGGACCAGGAATTTTAAAATAATGACAAATTCAAACAAGCGTGAAAAAAGAATATGAGGGAAATGTGGGACACATAAAAACCCCAAATATCTAGATCAGAGCCATACAAGAAAGGAAAGAAATGCAAGCCAAAGGCATAAAGAATATATTCAACAAAATTATTAAAGAAAAATTTTCTAATCTCATAAGTGTGACATTCATCCAGGTAGAAGAGACTCACAGAAAACTAAACACATAGGATCAGAGAAGAAATTCACCACATCATATTATAGTTAACACTCTAACACTGAAGAAAAATATAAATTAATAAAAGCTTCAAGAAAAAAAAAACCAGCTTGTTGCACACAAAGGTAAGTTAATCAGAATTACCTCTGATTTCACAATGGAAACTCTAAAATATAGAAGTGTATTTCAAATTATTTTTTATTTTTTTTTATGTTTTTTTTCTTTATTAGTTAGTTTTGTATTCAGCAAATACAGTCAGTTTGGTACCATTATTAGGCTCATCCGTGACTTACTCCCTCCCCTTGGCCCCTCCTTGTTGAGGTATACGGGTCATGCATTGTGGAGTTAGCCCACAGTTATGGGTAAGCTAAATGTCTTTGCATATCATGACCCAACATGTGGCTCTGACATTCTTTCCGCCCCCTCTTCCACAAAATTTCCCTGAGCCATGTTGGGTTCATTTTTGGTCTGCTTCAGTGATGAGGTGTTGGGGGCCTCTGAGGCTCTGGCTCTCTGATTTGGCAGGAGTTGATTTTTCTCTGTGCTGATCTCCTTCCCCCTTGTGCTGGTATCCGGTTCATCAGGAAAACAGCCCCCTTGCTTGTTTCTCCAATTTTTCTTAGTTTCAGCCGGGGCCCTTTTGAGGTATGATGGGGTGGCTCTCTCCTTAGGATCTACATCTATCTGAAAAAGAGAAGCAGATTCTCCAACGGAGAGTAAGTTAGCATCAGGACAAATGAGATAACGTTTTTTTTTTTTTATAGAGAATTTAATAGGTGTAGGCCCTCTTGTAGCCCACAATTGATGGTAGCTTGATATTGGAGAGTGGGCTTATGTTTGGATATGGTTCTGACTTCTTTCCCAGCTCCAGCTATGGGTCCCATACCAGTGAGGGGATCAGTTAGCCGAATTGAGAGCAGTTGGTTCCCCACCATGGCTGTGTGCCACCACTGCACTTGTGTGGGCATCACAACAAGTTATTTAAAAGACCATACATGGATGTCAAACCAAACTAAATTTTGCCAGCCCAGCAAAATTATCCCTCATAATACGTGGTGAAAAGATCTTTCAATGATAAAAGTCAGATTTATGAGCATATGAGAACAAAATTAATGGGGAAAGATTCAAAGCTTTCTCACTAATGTTGGGAACAAGACATGATGGCAGGAGAAAATGATGGCATGAGCAGAGGGTGGACATCACCTCCTTGCCAACATTGGGCAGACAACAGCAACAGGAGAGTGTGCCAAACACTGGCAAGGGAAAAATGGCTATACTACCCATAATCCCACCCCCACCAATACACTGCCTCCAGGAGGCATTAATTTCCAAATCTCCATCAGCTGGGAACCTAGCATTCAGAACACCTAAGTTTATGGGGGACAGTTGAATCAAACCACCACATTCTGCCCCTGGCCCCCATAAACTGATAACCATCCATGATATAAAATGCAATGTATTCAGTCTAACTTTGAAAGTTCCAATAGTTTTTGTCAATCTTAATGATGTTCAAACATCCCCATAGTTCAGTCTTTTAACTGAGCCATAATACCAAAACAAACAAACAAAAAAAAACATAAAAAAACAACAACAAAAAAACCATAATGGTCCAGAATAAACACTGACACACTGCAAAAGATGGCATTGGGCATAGCAAAGAAATATTCAACCAATGCAAGTTTTAAACAGGGCAACCATCAAACTCTGTAGCTCCAAGTCCAACAACCGTAGTCATTAAGTCTCCAAGACCAATAATTCTAACCACTTACAAGACTCTGGAACTCTAGTTCTGCCCCTCCAGCTAGGCTACTCACAGTCCAGGAAAACTTCATCTGAGCTCTGAAGCTCTCCTTAGCAGCCATCTAGTGGTTCTGGCATCTCCACTGGGTCTGCACTGCAACCCATGGTCCATCCTCATGGCTCCATGGGGTTTCCATGCAGGCATCCAGCAAACCTGCTTCACACTGCCCATGGCCATTTCCAAAACACAATACCATGTTCCAAATTCAATGACCCTCTCTTTACTGCATTTCTTATACTCCATAATACCAGATGGGGTGTCAGTTTGTTAATACAGGGAAGGGGGATAAAGCAGACTTTGGAGAATAGGGCACTCCTTCAACATTGAGGCACCTTCAAAAGGCTGCATTCTTTCATTTATCCCAATGCAGGTTAGCTGGCCCAATCTCAATGGTTGCAATCTCTCATACAATTGCAGTTGAATGGGCAGCAATTTCTGCCCAAAGATTTCATTTTTTCTGTGCCATATCCCTCTGTTCACACCAGTCCATTTCTACACATTGCAACTCTGCAGTTTCTCAGGACAGGGTCATAACAGGAAGTCTCTCACACAAACTGCTTCTAGCCCAGTCCAGGCATAGCTCTTTCTCACCCCCATAAGCCAAACCTCACAATCCATAGTTCTTACTGCATTTAGGTCTTTCAACTCTGACAAGAAAAGTATATCAAGCTGTACTTACAGCACTGCAAAGTGTCTCTTAGGCCAAGGTTTCAAATCCTTCCACATTTCTCTTGAAAAGGCCAAAATGTTAAAGCCAAACAGTCAGGTATCTAGCAGAAATCCCACTACTCTGGTACCAACTTTCCTGCTGCAGTCTGGTTTGCATTGCTGGCAGAAAACACCCAAGCAAGAGCAGCTTGTAGGAAAGGGGTTGCTTTGGCTAGCAGACTTGAGGGGAAGCTCCATGATGGCAGGGGGAAATGATGGCATGAGCAGAGAGTGAACATCACCTCCGCATCAACATTGGTTGACAACAGCAATAGGACAGTGTGACAAACTCTGGCATAGGGAAAATTGCTATAATACCCATAAGCTTACCCCCACCAATACACTGCCTCCAGGAGGGGTTAATTCCCAAATATCCATCAGCTGGGAACATAGCATTCAGAACACCTAGGTTTATGGGGGCACCTGAATCAAACCACCAGACTGTGTAAAGAATTGACCGTAAAACCCAATTCAATACTCCATTAATGAGGTCTGTAAGAGCCTTGAGTTAGAAATCTAATGTGTTAAATAATGCATGAGAGAAAACAGATTTGCTGTATGTTGAAAACATGAGAGCCCATCTGACTAATCAAAAACTTGCCATTCACTGTCATATGTGACAGTTTTAATTTGTAATTCTGTTGATTATCAACTGTTAAAGGTGCAGTTTATTAGAGAAAATGTATTTTGTATATTTATTTATTAGAGAGAGAGAGAAAGAGAGAGAGAGAATGGCCATGCAAGGGCCTCTAACCACTGCACATAAACTTCAGATGCATGAGTCACCTTGTGCATTTGGCTTACTTGGCTACTGGTGGATTGAACCTGGGTCCTTAGGCTTCTCAGACAAGCACCTTAACTACTAAGCCATATCTTCAGCCACAAGAGAAAATTTTTGAAACTAATTTTATTGTGAAATTTGCAACCAGAAATTTTCTGATTATCTCTTAATGATACTTTAAAATATTATGTTGTACCTTTCTATGGAACAATTTAGAAATGTCTCCTACCAGTAAAATTTCTGTTAGTGCTTGGTGTGTGTAAGAGAGTATGTTTGTTCCTAGAGATCAAATACCAGAGCCCCATACATGCTAACCAAGATCTCTATCATTTTGCTATATCCCAGCCTTTGTCTATTTTCACATCAATCATTTACTAGTCTTTTCCAATCTATTTTTCTCGTTCAAAAATCCTCTATGTACATATCTTCATCCACAGGGTCTACTGTAATAAAATACTCTAGATTGGTTGGCTTATAATCAATAGAAAGTTATTTCTTAGGGAATAAGGCTGGGAAGTCCAAGATCAAGTGGTGGCAAACTATGTCAGGTGAGAGAACTCTTCCTCTAAGATGATCACAGATGACTGTCTTCTCACCATCACTTCACATTGCAGAAGGGGTGTGGGATCTCCCTGAGGTTCCTCTGTTAGATACACTAACCCCGCCCATGGGGGCTTCCTTCTTATCATTGAGTCACCAACTAAATGCATTACCAATGAATACTGTTAGTTTAGGGATTAGGAATTCACCATGACTTTTAGGGTGCATAAACATTCAGACCCACAGTTTTATGCCTCCCTTATTCAAGAACATATTTTGTGGGAAATAAATGAGAATAATTACAAAGAGCTAAAGCATCAAATATGTCAAAAATACAAAAGGTCATAATGACAATGAGTGAATAAAATAAGCTTGCTGCCCTTAATGCAGGTGAACAGAGGACATGAATGTGGGACTTACTCTGCCCTTTCCTATATAAAATGTATCTCTCAGTAATTAACCAAAGTTGATGAGGGGAAGTTTGTCTTTTAGAAGATAAATGAAGCTAGGGAATATTAAGTCTGCTTATTATAGGTTCTAGGCTTTAGAGAAGTCTACATATTATCTTGTAGATTTTTATCCAGAAGATCAGCAAATTGTTTCTGTCTAGTAGAGAAAAATAATCCCAAAGGTAATCAGTTTATATAAAAATAAATAATCATCAATCAGTTTGTATAAAAATAAATAAAATGACTCTAGCTTTCTTTCATTAAATTGATAATAAAGTATTTACATTTTAAAAAGTATGTTAAACTGCTTTTAGCATCTTATTTTTTCTTATTAAGTAATGGATAAAATTCTACATGTATATGTTACATTTGCATGAGGGTCATGTTTTTACATTTAACAGATTTTTGTGTGTGTGTAAAAGAGGAAAAGACAATGGGCATGCCAGGGCCTCTTGCCACTGCAAATGAACTCTAGACATGTGTGCCATATTGTGCATCTGGCTTTATACGGGTACTGGGGAATTGAAGTATGGGCTGGCAGGCTTTGCAGGCAAGGGCACTTAAGAGCCATTTTCCTATGAATTTACATATTTTTTTCCAAATTTTTATTAACAGCTTCCATGATTATAAGAAATACCCTGTGGTAATACCCTCCCTACCCCACTTTCCCCTTTGAAACTCCATTCTCCATCATACCTCCTCCCCTCCACAAATATTTCTTTTTTTTTTTTAACAAAATAACTCAATCACAACATAAGGGCATGTTCCTTTCTTCTTGCTTTCTCTTCATAGATTCAAATTAAGTACAAAGTCTTTCCAACAAATATAACCAAAGATTTTTGTTTCTTTTTTATGGACATATGGCTAAATGCTAAACCTTTTTACAAAAGGTGTTTGATTGCACTTTAGACATGAGGGTATATTCAGACAAAATAATTAGAGAGCATATTCAAACAGATGGAAGATTGATGAAGACTGAATATTAAATATTTAATATTAGATAATATAAAATTTACGTATTTTTTAATTTATAGTTTTGAATACATTCTATCACTAACAAATAAAAGAACTGATCAATGAAGATGATATCAATGTCACCTTGCTTTGGAACCCCTAAAGAATTAATGGGTATAGGAAGAAATTAACCAATTGCTGTTAGCATTGCACACAAAATAAAAGATAAGCCAGCTTTACATAAAGATATGATATATACTACTACCTATGAAGCAGTTTTACCAAAAATATTGAAATGAATCTGAATTTGAAGATTTAGGTGAACAAGTAATTTAGGGTTTAGGACACTTTGTACTTTACTCTCAGTACTTATGGACTGGCTTACCAGAAACCTGCCATGCTCTATATAAAATAGGCAGGGGAAAGAATTATCAGACTAAGAAATTAACATGTCTGTGTTTTTTTTTAATTTTATTATTATTTATTTAGTGAGAGAGGGAGAGAAAATGGGCATGCCAAGGCCTCCAGCCATGGCAAACAAAGTCCAGACATGTGTACCCCCTTGTGTATCTGGCTAATGTGGGTCCTGGGGAATTGAACCTGGGTCCTTTGGCTTTGTAGGCAATCACCTTAATCGCTAAGCCATCCCCCCAGCCCAACATGTCCATGTTTTTAGAAAGCTTCGAGTCAGATGCAGTGTCTCCCCTTCACTGTAATTTATTTATCTATGATGATCTTGCTGGCTTAGTTGCTTCCTGGTCTACTTACATGGGAGTAATGGGCCATCTTGGTGTCAGTAATGTCATCCTTACCCAAAGGCTTGGGATCTTCCCTTGCTCCTAACTCCAACTCTGAGACTCTATCTCACTGGATTCTCCTCTGCTCCCAGTGGCTTGCTTTTTCCCCAAATGATAGTCCATACACTCATGGTATTTTCCAGTTTTCAGAACTAAAAAGGTTTGGTTTCACTTCTTTTTAAATATTTCTTGCTCATTACTGTAGAAAACTGGTGCTAGTATAGATTAAAAACATGATTCAGGGCTGGAGGGATGGCTTAGAGGTTGAGGAGCTAGCCTACAAAGCTAAAGGACCCAAGTTCGATTCCCCAGGACCCATGTAAGCCAGATGCACAAAGGGGGGGGGGCACATGCTTCTGGAGTTCGTTTGCAGGGCTGAAGGCCCTGGAACACCAATTGTTCTCTCTCTCTATCTGCCTCTCTCTTTCTCTCTGTCTGCCTCAAATGAAAATAAAAATAAATGATTCAAATCACCAGTCAATTATACATATTTTATTTTACATGAGGAAATACTCAATAATCCCTAAACTCTTAGATATGCTCATACTTAGATCAAATAGGAGAAATTATTATACTCTAAATTTTAATAGTTAAGCCCACTAATCTGTAATATAAGCAATAATTTTTTTAAAAAAATTATGCATATCTAACACAAAATTTCAATTTACTATCACAACAAAACATGCTACAATACAAATATCATATGAGTGCCAGAACATAAGTAGTAGTTAGTAACCACTTGGATTCTCTGGGGATTAATTATAGTCTGAAATTAGGACGTCATGTTTTAATTTCTATTTGGTGGAAACCAGGCCAAAGTCTAAGAACATTATTCATTTGCTCATGAGCAAAGGGAACATTTTAAGATCACCAATCATCTTCAGGAAAATTATTGTAATTGTTATTGAATATAAATGATGAAATTAATTTATTTCTTTAGGAAAGTTTAATTATTGCTTTAACATCAACTTATTTTTTGGTCTAATTTTTATAGTAATTGT
Organism: Dipus sagitta; assembly: GCA_036346955.1. Taxonomy (NCBI): domain Eukaryota; kingdom Metazoa; phylum Chordata; class Mammalia; order Rodentia; family Dipodidae; genus Dipus; species Dipus sagitta. Next base: position 101,098,393 of record CM070770.1, on the reverse strand, counting down.
TATCAATCACAATAATCGGATATTTCATTAAAGGAAGCCTTATAGTTTACACACACAGATACACAAGAGAATGTTAAACTGACTGTTTTCCCCAGTTAATAAGCATTTTGTCCCATCATTATATGTTGTATACTTGTTGTTTGGAGGGGCATATTAGGTGTTATTTTTGTTTTCATCATTTTGCCAGTGAAATCATGCTGCCCAGAATGTGAATAGTTGAATAAGCATGTTTTATTTAATTATGGTTCCAATAATGCATTCCATTATTATAGACCATCACCCAGTTTTGCATTGCTTGATCCACTCAATAGTAAATGGAAAAGCAATTCATAATTAAATTAATGAAACCTAGCACCAAGGTGACCTTTCAGTAATTTATTTTATGGCTGAACTGCCAGATATAAAATGCTGTATGCTCTTTGACATGTATTATAGATTTAAATAAATTAAATGGAATTAATGTAATGCACATGCTATTGAAAGGATGTGGCAATAAAGGGTAGTTTTACATGTGACCTTCCTAATGAGAGACTGAAGAAGGTTATGAACAAAACATCCATTATTCCTATACTTTTGTTCAGCATAAGGACTAGGAACTAGAGAAGTTTCAGTTTCAGGCTTTACAAAAATACATCATGCCTTATTCCTGATGTGAGGTTCAAGTTCAGAGTGTAAACAAAAAGGAGAATGTCCAATCTTTTGCTATGAGGTTGGTCTGAAAAGATGTTCCTAAAACTGATTATCTTATTTGCAGTGTAGTTCCTTAGAAGTTCATTTAATGTTGCTACAAGTAGCAACTGCTATGAAAATTCAATTTTGTGTCTGTCCATTTACTTCCTGTTTAAATAGTACTAAATAAAATACATTAATTTATGTAATATAAAATATGTTTGCCATATAGTTCTTATTTTTAGGACCAATTTCATTTTATTGTGACTTTTCACTTTGTAAATTCTTTGAGTTTTTCTAAACCTAATATTCAATAAAAGCTAATTTCCTTTTCTTTCCTTTTGAAAATGCCCTCAATGGTAGCATGGTAGAAAGGTCAAAGAGCACAGGCAGCTTACTCATTTGAAAAATGAAGTCAGTCCCAATTTTGCTTGAGCCTGGAAAAGAATCTGACAAAACTTTGAACTCTGCCTTTGCTTTTCTGTATTCCTTTCCAAATATTGTCAACTAATCCTAGAGAATAAGGTTCTTCTTCTAAACCTTCTCCCCATTCACTGTCTAATCTTCTTCCTTCTTCTTTCCCTTCCCCTTTCTTCTCCCCTCCCTCCCCCTCCTCCTCCTCTACAATTTCAGCATTCAGGAGGTTTAGTAGTTTCACTCCTGCCCGGGCAATATAATGAGACCTCATGTTAACTTTTTAAAATATATATATATACTTAAATATTTTTCAGGCTGGGGAGATGGCTTAGTGGTTAAGGTGTTTGCTTGCAAAGCCAAAGGACCCAGGTTTGATTCCCCAGGACCCATGTAAGCCAGATGCACTAGGTGGCACATGTGTCTGGAGTTAGTTTGCAGTGGCTAAAGGCCTTGGCACACTCATTCACTCTATCTGCTTCTTTCCTTGTCTTGCTCTCTATCAAATAAATAAATAAATATATTTTTAAAAGCTTTCATATAGCTATATAGTGTATACTGAATGTTACCCCTGCCCTCCGCTTTCCTGCCCTTCTCTCCTCCCACTTGTCCCCTCTCTTTCACTAGACAACTTCACATCTATTTTTTAATTTGTTTTTTTTATTTTTAAATGTATTTTTTATTGACAACTTCCATAATTGATAATTCCCTCCCTCCCCCCACTTTCTGCTTTGCAACTCCATTCTCTGTCATATCCCTTCCCCCTCAATCAGTCTCTCTTTACTTTAGTGCCATCATCTTTTCCTCCTATTATGATGGTCTTTTGTACGTAGTGTCAGGAACTGTGAGGTCATGGATATCCAGGCCATTTTGTGTCTGAAGGAATGTGTTATAAGTAGTCCTAACCTTCCTTTCACTCTTACATTCTTTCTGCCACCTCTTCTTCCACAATGGACCCTGAGCCTCAGAAGGTGTGATAGAGATATTGCAGTGCTGAGCATGCTTCTGTCACTTCTCAGCACCATGGTGTTTTCTGAGTATCCCAAGGTCACCACCATCTGAAAAGAGAAGCTTCTCTAACCAAAAGTGAGAGAAGCATTAATATAAGGGTATGAAAATTAAGAGAAGTGCCTACCAGGCAGTTTCATGAGCACAGTATATACATTCAGCCAGACAACAGCAGACATTACACCCCTAGGGCTCATGACTACCCCTGTGGTAGGTTTTCAGTGTCAGGGATGTATTTCCTCCCATGGAGCAGGCCTCCAGTCCAAATAGAGAGCAGTTGGATTCCCCCATAACAGATATGCTGCTATTGCATGCTCATTAAGCCTAGCTGGCCAAATTTAAGGCTTTCAGTGTCTACTGTTGAGTATCTCCATTGGTGATTTCTCTCTCCCATTGAACAGCATGCAGTATAGTTTTTTCTAGTTTTCTGTCAGTTGTTCTACATGGAAGAGGTTTTTAGCTCAGCTCCAGCAGGATTTCTCAGTGGCGTTGCAGCCCAAGTATGTGGAGTCTTCAGCAATAGGGTCTTACCATCTATTCCTGGTGGGAAACCAAGAGCCTCGGCAAGGGCCTGTAATGTTTTGGGGGCATCAAGGGTCTCCCTGGCCAATAGCAACTCACTGGAAAGTATCCCATCCCTGGCACTGAAAATTTTCTAGTAATAATCTATGGCTTCTGGGTGTTCCATTGTCCAAAAAGTAGGTTTCCATATGACTTATTTATATCTTCTTAGATTTTGATTAGCCCTCCCTCCACCTTTCCTTTACTCAATCTTTGTCCTCGACTTCACTTAGACCTTTCTACCCCCATTTACCTGTTCTACTTTTATATATACAATACTATCCTATTAAGTCCCCCTTCCCTCCCTTTGTATTACCTTTATATATCCTTTCTAGCATACTGGCCTCTGCTACTGAGTATTATTTCCTATCCCTCTCTCCTTCCACTTGTCTCCTCTGTTTCACTAGACAACTTCACCTCTACTTTTATTTCACATATGTACATGATTTCATATGACTAATATCTAAGAGCCACAAAAGAGAAAAAAATACTGCATTTGTTTTTCTGAGACTAGCTTAATCCACTATGATTATCTCTAGTCCTGACTACATATTTGAGTCACCTATAAAATTATAAAAACTAGTGATGGCCTTGAGGGCTTGGAACTTCCTTTCCCCTCGACATGGCATGCTTCTCCTTAGTTTTCCTCACGGGTATCCCTCAGCTCCTTGGCTTTTTTCAAAGTCAGTTTCTCAGTGAGCATCTCCACAGCCCCTCTGCTTCTCCTGGAGCATTTCCCTGTGTGTCTGTGAAAAGGTCCTTCTGTATTTCCCTAGCTGCTTTTCAGCATGTAGAACAAAACCTGCCCTAAGAAGCACTCACTGGTATTTATTAAGTCAGTGAATGGTGCAGAGTATGTGGGCAGTTACAATGAGTATAGGTTCCTGAATGAGATAGGCAGCTGCATAGAATCCCTGGAGAGCTTATAAAAAATAGAGAATTTTCCATCTTATTTCAACCATGCAGTAGAAAATTACTTCCCTTAAAATATGGCTCACTATTCTCATTTTAATTAGCTTTTTATTATTATAAATTTAACTTATTTCTTAGCCATGAATATCTCCAACTTTTAGTCCATTTTTTTTCCCAACTACCTTTCCTATTCACTGGAGTTTTAGCCTCATTGTTAGCATATCACACAAGCATTTCTTACATTAACTGTATAAAATTTTTGCCATATAGATATTTTCTTATTTTCTTCTTTGCCTTCTTGGGGTGTGTTTCATATGTTAAAATGTTAATATTCAAATCAACCTGCTTTTAATAATTTCCTCAACTGATATTTATTTTATTTTTTGTTTTTTAATTTTACTTCCTGATGTAGAATATTCAACTCTTCTTATATTATTTTACCCAGAAATCATTTAATGAATATCTGAGCACTTTTCTTTTTATAGAACTAATCAATATCTGTACTTATTAAATTGGAGTACTTTCTGAATATTTAGCAGATTTTCCTGTAGACCTTCTACATAAAGTTGATGGATATTTTTTTTTAATTTTTTGTTTGTTTATTTATTTGAGAGCGACAGACAGAAGGTGGCAGAGAGAGAGAGAGAGAGAGAGAGAGAGAGAGAGAGAGAATGGGCACGCCAGAGCTTCCAGCCTCTGTAAACGAACTCCAGATGCGTGCGCCCCCTTGTGCATCTGGCTAACATGGGTCCTGGGGAATTGAGCCTCGAACCGGGGTCCTTAGGCTTCACAGGTAAGCGCTTAACCACTAAGCCATCTCTCCAGCCCCAAAGTTGATGGATATTTTTATATGAATATAGAGATAAGGATACTCTGTTGTATGAGAATATATTTTTATTCCACTTTGATGGTCTGCTGCCATATTCTTATTTCAAGATGAAACTATTATGATTATAGTTTTATGGCATATTCACTGTATAATAGAGAAATTTAATGTTTTTTCAAAATTACTTTACCTAGTTCAAAAAGTTATTTTCTCTTAGGTAAAATTCCAAAGGTAAAATCATTTTTATTAGCTGAAGAAGAATCTGCTTGAAAATGTACTATGTATTCAATTAAACTTTTAAATTATTTTGAGATTGACTGTCTTTTTGTGATATTTAATATACTCATCCATTCTTCTCAATGTCTGCACATCTGATTTAGATGCAGAACATTCTAGTTCTCTTCATTCAGGACATGCAGAACTCACCATAATAGTAGTTACTCAGACACATAAATACATATATTTGTCTTGGATTATTAAGGAAAAATAGTATATTTCCTACACTATGATCTTTTTTAAGTCCTCCTAGATTCTGTACTGTTTTTATTATTGCCTGGAAGTTTTTCTTTAGCTTTCTCTTCCCTGATGTAGATACATTCAGAGTGGTTTGAGGGAACCTATTTTACTTATCTCTTCCATGTCAGAAGTGACAAATAGATACCATTCTTGAATCAATGGTAGATAATCACATTCCCTTTACTATGGTAGAGAAGCCACAGGAAATGAGTTGCCCAACATTATTATTAAAATATAGAAAGATTTATGTCACAATTTCTCAGGACAATAAAAAGTATGATATTAAATCACTTAATATTTTGCTTGACTTAACCAAGCAAATTACCAGTCATTTTCTTCAAGCTCACTAAGATATATGTTGCATGTTAAAATTTTTATTGCTTCTTATTGTAGATATAAAAATAAAATCCTCTAAGAATATATATAGTGACAACTTAACTATAGTGTAAAATTGGAAAGAGCTTAAATTTTGTGATACTTAAAGTCTTATGAAAATATTGAAACAAATAACTTTCATATTTTTATATTGTGGTACACATAATTTTGATGAAAATGGTTTGTCATGAACTATTATCTTCAGGAAGTTTTGTGTAAATTTGTAAAAATTTAGCTAAAAAACATTTTTATGGACCACCTACATATAATTTTATGGTAGCATCAGTAAATGTTTTCTCTCAGAAACAATAATGTACCTTTTATATTCTCAATCCATTCTATAAATAATATAATCACTCAACTTGGTATGTGTTTCAAGATTTAATTTACAGAAAAATATCAAACACATATAAATCCACTAAAATTTTTAGATAACCTATGAAAAGAAAAGCAGAAGAAAACTAGGTTACCACAGATTCTAACTGAATGGGAAGTGAGATTGTAGTTGAGGATAGCTGTCAGGTATTACTACAAAACAACTCAGTCATAACACGAAATACAGTAAGTAGGAAAGCTTGTGTGTGAACTTCTTCATTCCTGAGGAATCTCATAAGTCAATAATATATAACAGGGCATTACCTACTTACTTTCCAATGATACCAACACAGAGAAATGTTAGGTGGGAGAAACTTTTCTTTGAAATTCACTAACTTAGATATTTCGTAGGGGAAACGTGTTCTGCATTGCCTACATTAAAATGCTTCAGTGTTGTAACAATTATTCCATTTGATTGTTTTAACAAACAGTTTAGAGTACCTCAGGGAATTAACCTACTTTGATTCTTAGGTTGTTGAAAAACATGTTAATGGCAATAGTAGTGTGGCTTGAACATGAAGTATTGGCTGCTTTTCGTCAGCAGTGGTTTAAATGCTGTGATGCATTGTCATAGCTACTTTTCCCTTAAAAGATTAAATCATATGAACATAGTTGATTTATTCTTCTTAGAGTTTTTGGTAATGTCAGGAAGAAATTGAACACTACACACATATGCATAATCCTCTGAAATGTAGTACCAAGATCCTGAGCAAAGGGAGGTAGTGTGAGAAGCGCAACGACTTAGCTGGACAGCCTTTATTCCCCTTGTGTTCTGCTGTGAGGCAACTGTGCTGACACAATCTGTACTTGGTTTGCCTTGTTAGAGGAGAAATGGGTGAACTCTGCAACCTTGTTCATTCATCCCACTAAAGAAATTCAGTGAGCCAGTCAGGAGCCTCCACTCTACCTCCTCTGGAAACCTTGCCTCTGCTCGAGGAGACGGCTGAACTTGTGGGTAAGAAGTGGTAGTAACCAGCAAAGGAGGTGATATTCTGGAAATCTAGATTCTACCGGGTCTTCTGTGTAAACTGTCTTCAGGTGCCTCTGTGTTTCATGCAGTAAACTCTGTACCCCGTTGTTCTACTAAAACAAATATAAGCGTCTGCACACCACTCGTCCTATTCCTTGCAGGTTTTGCGTTTCACCTGGGGCGACACACATGACTGTGTTTTACAGTTTCAAGGTTATGCATAGTAGTGGAATTGGAAGTGTCTATAAAGTATGCTGACTTCTAGGAATTCTTAGACAGAGAACAGAAGTTCTTACTTTACCGAGACTGTGACTCTAACACAATTTTGATGTTTAGGACCCACATTTCCTTCTACTTCAACACCAAAATAAGAAGTTGAGGACACCTGGTGGGGATGGTCCATCTCTCAAAATCCCTAAAATTTCTCTGTGCACCGGGTGGTTGATCAATGTTACCATAGAAATCACAGTCATGGGAAAAAATTATGGCAAGAGAATAAAATAAATATAGAGAAAATAAATCAGTGCACAAAGAACTCCTCCTTTTGTGTTGACTTATTCACTGTGCCATCAGTAGCACTTGATAAAGTCAAAGAATAATATTTCATTTCCTAGGGAGATTGCTAACACTGTGGTTTCACAGAGAGAGGGATTGAGGGAGAGACACACACACATGGAGGCAAATGGATAAATATAAACTATAGTAAAATAAATCATACAATGGAGAAAAAGAGCACAAAATGTTCTGGCAGAGTAGTTAATTTCAGTTTAGGAAATCAGGCAAAACATGAAGGAGGTAATTCTGAGTTACGCCTTGAGATGTGATTGGTGGAGAAGGACTGCAGAGGGCACAGAGAGCTGAATGTCACACTCATGTGCAACAGCACTGAGGTGTGGCTGCCCACAGGATGTACAGGAAGCAGAGAGGGATGGAGTATGCAGCAGATGCCAGCAACCAGAGCTTATGTGGGGTGAGTTCTACATGTCACAGCAAGGATTGGGACTGTTTTTAGTACATTAGAAATCTTGTTTTGGAGAGAAAAGTGACAGGGCTTGACACTAATGAGAAGGACTATCTTAGGTATTAACATAAAGAAGGCTGAGACACTGGCAGAATCCCAAGCTATCACACATGATGCCAATAGGAGAGGTTAAAAATCAAAGTGGAAATAAGCCAATTTATTCTTCTAAGTTATGAAGAACTGAGGTGACTCACTGAAGGAGAAAAAAGCATGAGAGTTCTATAAAAGAATTAATTTAGCCTTTAAAAAATTTTTTTATTATTTATTTATTTTATTAATTAGTTTTGTACTCAGCGAATACAGTCAATTTGGTACCATTGTCAGGTTCATCCATGCCCTATCCCCTCCCCCTGGCCCCTCCTTGTTGAGGTATATGGGTCATGCATTCTGGAGTTAGCCCACAGTTATGGGTTGGATAAATGTCTCTGCATATCATGACCTAACATGTGGCTCTGACATTCTTTCCGCCCCCTCTTCCGCAAAATTTCTCTGAGCCACCCCATCATGCCTCAAAAGGGCCCCTGCTGAAACTAAGAACAATTGGTGAAACAAGCAAGGGTGCTGTTTTCTTGGTGAACCAGGTACTAGCACAAGGGTGAAGGAGATCAACACAGAGAAAAATCAACGCCTACCAAATTAGATATCCAGAGACCCACAGGCCCCCAACAGCTCATCATGGAAGCAGACCAAAAATGATCCCTTAGCCTTTTTAATGAAGTAGCTAGAAAGAAAATCAGGTAATAGGTAAGTATGAAAGAGTCATTTGGACAAACAACACAAAACCAAATCAAAATGTGACTTGACTTGAGCCACATAAAAGTACAATACTATTCCAAATTGGTATAATAATGGGGCACAGGGTCTTCTGAAAGTCAGAATAGGGGGTAGGTGGAAAACAAAGGCGACATTGTAGGGATATTGAACCATCCAGAACATTGTAAGAAGGTGATCCTAGAGAAAGTATAATATATATCTCAGGAATAAATATTTTGAAGAAAAAATTACTTTGTTCTTACATAGTGTCAACAGCCATTTACTCCACCCATGGTCAACGACACTAGGTACAGCTATGGGCTTGTTATCTCTGTTATTTCATCTGTCCTGGTTCAACCCCTCTCTCTAAGATTTTCTTCTTGATTAATTTTTTTTAATCTTGGGCTAGTGGGTTAAAATGTTCTATAATATAGTCATTTGTTTTTAAGTTGAAGAGACAAAATGCAGATAAAAGCTCATGTTCATACTGACATTGGGGTCTTATAATGAGGAAGAATGTAGAAGAGAATGGAAAGTGGAAACCTTTGGGAATGACTGCAACCTTATGTGTGCTTGTTAGTGTTTGGATGGATATTAACTCACATGGCATGTGCACGTCTATCTCCAGTCAATGGGTTCACAACTGTCCTCACACTATTAATTCTTCAAAGTTTCCTAACCCATGTATGGGTATTTTCACTTTACCAATAATGAAACTTGAAGTTAAAAATGATAGATTGTTGTCTGAACTCTCTAAGTGGTAATGACAATGAAATTTGAATGTAGCCTTCTTAATTTAGAAGATCATGTCTTTCCCCCTCATTGTACCTCATTAACAACACTATCCATGTCAAATGTAAATGTGATCATCAATCTTGATTGTCAATTGATTGAATCTGGAATTACTTAGGAGGTAAAGCTCTGGTCACGTATGTAAGTAAGTTTCTAGTTTAGTTTTGTACAGAACACAGTGTGGTGAGTACCATCTCATGGGTTGGAGGCCCAAACTCACAGCAGGCTGAGCACCAACATTCACTCCTTTCTTCCTGACTGTGGACTGAATGTGACCAGCTGTTTCATGCTCATGTCACCAAGCACCCCTACCAGGATAAACTGAATCCCCTCAAACTGTAAGCCAAAATAAACTCTTATTCCGTTAAGTTGCTTCTTTTCTGGTATTTTATTGTAGCAATGAGAAAAGTAACTACATCAGTGAATATACATTTTAAAATCAAGCATTGAAGCTAATTCTGAATGCTGGAGTATTTGTTAGTAGAATATTTATTTATGTACTCAAATATACTTCATAATAATTTTTAGTATCCCATTATTTTGTTTGGAACATGTATTGGAAGTGTTTTCAAGGAGAAAAGCAAAATGATTTTTATCATCATTGCCAAGCCTCATATGACGGGACTTTACTAAAATCCCATTATAACCCTGTCTATTAACCGTGTCTTCTTCAGAGAGAAAAACGTTTCAGTAAAATCATGCTCAAATCGACTCATGAGCTGCTTGAGGCCATAACAAATGACACATAATTATAGAAATGGTCAACAAAATAAACCCTTTAACCTGCAGAGCATGTGGGTATAAAGTTTTGAGAGGACTGTCAACCGCACCTTGAAGAAATGTAACAAATTGTTAAACGATAGCAAATGAGCTGTGCTTCACTTCCTATGCTATAGTGAGCCATCCTGTCTTATGACAAATGTAGGCAAAACTCTTATTCAAAATTCATGGTTCCATACTGTCACTTCTATATAGTTTCCTAACACCTTTGTTGGGTAGGAACTGATTAGCCTTTGGAGGCATGGTCTAGTCTCTCCAAATGCCCGAGTTACTATATTAGTGGCAATTAGAAAAAATCCCATGCTTCAGTATGAGATATACAACTTCTTACCTGAACATCTCAGTTGTTTAGAATTTCTTAGATATTTCAGATGAGACTGGCAGTTAAGGATAGTATGCCTGAAGACTTTCTTGGGTATTTCAGTGTATAAAAAGAAACTATCCCCTGGATTGAAAGTGTGCCATACTCTAGGTGATCTTGGTCTTCCAGGAAGAAACAAGATGTACCAAAGTTACACAGGGACAACACCCATCAGCCTCAACTAGTGAGAAAGAAATATTCTATGATACAAAGATTAACCTTCTGATCTTTTTCCTCCTACTAGATGAAGCTACTGTCACTGACTCAAGAGTGTCACTAAAGGCATATGCATGAAAAGATAAAACTTTCCAGGTCCTCCATGGTTCAAGTTATTCTCTCTCTGCTTTAGAGTTACTTCTAGAACAGCCTGCTTTTTAGCCAAGAATGGCATTAAAGCACTTCAAATCTTGTTTTTTAGAAGTTCATGGTATCCTCTAGGTTTACTGTTCATTCATTTAAAGTGATCTCTTTTAAAGGTCTAAAAACTGGGATAGGCACTGTGCAGACAGCAATGAAGAAAACATTCCTTCTGCTTTTAAAGAGCACACAGACATTTAGACAGAAAATGGAGCAACTCAATTGAAATCGGAGAGCTTCAATGTAAGAGGTATGTATGAAGAACTGAGGGAGTTAAGGTACTTAACATATACAGTATACTAGCATCTGGAGGAGATTATTTTAACACCCACCATGAGACTGAATTATTTTCATCACAGCCATAAATTTAGAAAATATTTTACATATAAAAATTAAAAATTTCACTTATCTGGCAAGTGCTTTATATCTGTAGTTTGCATTCTGTTTCATACATAAAATCTGTTAAGAGGACATATAGACCGGTAGTAATTCATTTAAACTCTGTTTCATTCTCTTACAATCACTATTTTATTATTATTTATTCCACATATACTGTTTAAATCTGGGAATCCATAAATAGTTTCACAGAAGTTCAAAACATGAACTGTATCCAAAGTTAATTCAAGATCCCCAGGATTTTGAAGACATATAAACTTCAACTTGAAATTGATACATTTATCTGAATCTGTGTGTGTTGAAAAATCCTAATGCATAACTACATGTTCTCTGATTCAACTTCTGTGCAAAATGCATAGTTATTAAAAGATAAATGTGTGCTAATTTGATCATTATGTATGTTATCAAAATCAAGTGTAAACATACAATTTCTGAAGACTTACCACATAGGCCCTTTTTCTCTTTTAGAAAGGATGCTTTTCATAACTAAAATTATCTATTTCTTTTTGAATTCTGTGAGTTTATTTGGAGATATGTTATTGATTGTCTATAAATTTGTAATTATTATATCTTACTTTAGAATAAGTCCCTTAATTATCAGGAAGTGTTCCTTTTAATTTCTGGTAGAAATACAGTGATTCTAGTAAAGTTTCTTGTTTGCCTGATATATCTTCTTTTCCATTAATTTTGACCTTCCTCTGTTTATTTAGAATGAGTTTTCCACAGACAATAAATTAGTAGACCCTGTGATAGACCATTTTTTTTCTTAGAGTTGTTAATTTTTAATATAATAAATGTTTTAGTGTTTTCTATATATTATTTTACTTCCTCTTTCCTCTATGACAACCTGAAAAACAACCAGAGAGAGATTTTCCAGGAAATATTTAAGTTTTAATACAATATTATTGCCAATGAGAATATAGATTCAGTAGTAAATTATGAGTTTATTCAGAGATGAATCAAGGAGAATTTTTAAAAGTTAAAATTAAGGAGCATTATATAAGACATGTAGAAGCAATAATCCTCAGCCATGAGAACTAATGAATGTCAAGAGTCTGGCATTAAGCAGACCATTGCTTAGCAGATGTCCTCACCAAAGCATTTTCTGTATAAAGTTGTGGCGGCCTTTCTGACACCCTTTTGTGGCAGTTACTATCAGTGATTACATGTGAGGACCCTTTCTTCATAACCTCCACATGGATTTTATTTATTTTTTGTTACTGCTAACAAGGCAATCCATTTTTTAAAATCTTTATTATTATTATTATTATTATTACTATTATTGTTCAGAGAGAGACAATTGGCATGCCAGGGCCTCTAGTCACTGAAATAGAATGCCAGACATGTGCACCACCTTGTGAGTATGTGCGACCTTGTGTGCTTCCATCACCTTGTGCATCTGGCTTATATGGGACATAGAGAATCAAACATGAGTCCTTAGGCTTTGCAGACAAACGCCTTAACTGCTGGGCCATCTCTCCAGCCCCATTGACTTTTTTTATTAGAAGGTTCTTTTTTTAAAAAAATTAAAATTATTTTTATTTCAGAAAGAAAGAGGTTACAGAGAGAGAAAGAGAGAAAATGGTCATGACATGATGACATTCCTTCAGCCCCTGCAAACAAACTCCAGATGCATACTGCACCTCATGGATCTGGCTTATGTGGGTTCTGGGGAATAGAGCTTGGATCCTTTGGCTTTGTGGGCAAGCACCCTTAACCACTGATCCATCTCAAGCCCAGGAAATCCACTTTTATTCTTTCATATCAATGTCTCCTTACTTTTCCTTTTTTTTTTTGCATGTGTATATGCATGTTATGCATACATGTACATACATACGCATGCCCTTATGTGTGTAGGCATCTGTGTGCATGTGTACATGAGAAGGCCAGAAGTGAACATGGAGTATCTCCCTCTACCAGTTTTTATCTTGTTTGTTGAGATAGGATCTCTCACAGAACCAAAGCTCATTAGTTTAGCTGTACACCTTGCTCTGGGAACCTCCTGTCACAGTCTCTTGGGAACTAGAATTCCAGGTGCACATGGTCAGCATCTATGTGGATACTGGGGATCCGAATGCTAGTTCACACACTTGCACAGTAAGCTCTTTCCCAACTGCTCACCCTCACCTGCCCCCCTCCTTACTTTCTCAGTTGAATTTTACTTGAAATTTACTTTGTAGGTTTCCTGTTTCAATTCACTTACTTGAGAGAGAAAGGAGAGAGAGAGAAAGAGAGAATGGGTGCACTAGGGACTCTAGCCACTGTAAACAAACTCCAGACATATGTGCCACCTTGTGCATCTGGCTTTACATGAGTACTGGAGAGTTGAATCTGGGTTCTTTGGCCTTGCAGGCAAGTGCCTTAACTCTCCAGACATCTCTCCAACCTCCTGTTCACTTTTTTACCTTTTCAAAATTTTATTTATAGTTACTACCCTATTGTTAAAAGTATATCACATTTTCTAAGTTCATTGATAAAAAAATAAGGTAATACTTTAAATACAGTAATATAATCTTATAAGGTAATAAACCCCCCTATCATTTGTTGTAGCCGTTATATATTATAATTACACAGGTTCAAACTCTCATATGACAATGCAATTTTCAGAGCAGTTTTAGGCTCATAGACATATGAAAAGAAGGTATAACTCTAAGTTCTTACATGATTAGAAAGTAAAGAAAAGCCAAACTGAACAAAACTTAGAAATTTGCCCTTATCCAGATACTTACCATTTTTTCTTCCCCCTTTTCAGAAGATTAATGTTTGCATCTGGTATTATTTTTCTCAGCTGTAAGAATTTCATTATTTCTTTAAATGTGGGTTTGCTGACAATGGGTGGTCTTAGTTTTTGTTTCTCTGAAAGAAAGCCTATTTTGCCTTTACTCTTCTGTGATACTTTTGCTAGATATATATTACTGGGTTGAGAAAAAAAATTCGTTCACCATGTTAAAGATGTCATTTCACTCTTGCTTTTTGTCCTCTGATCATGGTTCCTGAAAAGGATAGATAATTAATTGAATTGCTACCCCCATAATATCAAGTACATTGTTTTTCCTGTTCTGATTTCATCACTGACTTTAATCACTTCAACTGTGACATGCCTTCAGGTTAGCTAAATTTTATTTCTTTTACTTTGTGTTGATTCAACATCTTCAACTAAAAATTTCTGAATTTTGTCAGATTTAGAAATTTTATCCATTTATTCATTCTTTCCTACCTTGTTTCTTCTGTTCCTGGTATCCTAATCATGTGTGAGTCTGTCAAATTATTTTTAAAGTCTAAACACAACCCCATTTTTGCTTGCATGAGGATAGGCTGCTTCTAACATAAACTCCCAACTTACACAATATGCCACTAAAGTAGTATTCTACTCAATTTATAATAAACTAATTTTATAAAGAAGTTGAAAATACTCTTTGACAATAAATTTTAATTTCAAGAACCTATGGGGCACTGGAGAGATGGCTCATCAGTTAAAGATACTTGCTTGCAATGCCTGCCAGGGTTCAATTCCCCAGCTAGACTGGCATTGATTTACTATGGTAAGAGACCCCAAAACACACACACACACACACACACACACACACACATACCACATGTAAATAAAAAAGTTTTAGAATGAACATGTAAGTTATTAAATTGCAACTTAATAGAAGGCCATTTGAGTAAGAATTTTAAAAATAAATGTGTCATCCTTCCTATATAGTAATATATTTTTGACATTATTTTTCAAGTGGAATGATTAGATCTTTTCCAGTCATACCTGTTTAGGTCTTCTTATGTCCAAAAGGCTTACATCTACAAATGGTTGTCTGAGGTTACTGGGACTAGTCCACTACTGGTTTATCAAGAAATCTACCTGTGAGAATTAGTCTTCAGTACTCATAACTAATAAGGTGAACTCTTGAACATTGAAGCCAGATTTTGTAATTTCTTTTATGAAATAAATGACCACAAGTTGATCTGTACTTGTAAAACTTTGAATGATGCTCTATTTTGCTTGCAGTAAATTACAGGTATACTTTGTTAATATCAGGAGTCCTTCAGTCAGTTCATAAAGCCATAAGCAGACATTCAGATTTGTTTGCCTTCAGAGAGCTCACTTTCATTGTACTATGCCCTCCCTGGGATCAGGAGAAGTCCTGATGAGGCAGCAGTCCTTCTATCTCTGCCCTCTGTGGAAGTAGAGAAAGAGCAACTTTGGGTGGAGGGAGAGGAATGTAAAGTTCTTGAAGAGCCTGAGGTAGTGAATTAAGCATCTTTCCTTCTGCGTTGGTGGGCAGCCAGAGGAAAGACTGGGGGAGGAAGTTTGAAACTGGGATAAGGCTGCATCTCTCCTTTTAGTCTTACTTGCAGGAGTCCCAACTTTTTCTGACAGTGTCCACATTTCCCCATGTCCTCAAAGATCTTGCTGGAATTCAAGCTTTTTGCTGCTTAATCTCTCATCAAATGCTACTTCCACTAAGGCCACGGAGAGACTCCAAAGACAAGTCTGGGGACATTCTGGATTTTCTTTTTACTTGGAATATACATTCTCCTTTTGTCCTACAAATTATCATCTGGATACTTTCAATGACTTTGTACAATTTGATCAGGTTTTAGCATTTTCAGTACTTTTATGTGGAGGACATGATCAAATGATGTCTTTTATTTTCTAAAGCTAGAAACCTCATTTTTTCTTTATCGATGTTTCTCATTACACAGCATGCTCCTGCAATTTTATGTCTACCCTTCTGACTGAAAAGCTATCATTTTTTTCTCATACTCTTTTAATTTTCCAAGTTTCTACTCAATTAAATAGTGCTTAGAGCAGTGTTTTGCAGCTCCCCAGGGTGCCTTTAAGTTATTTCAATGAGGGTCATTAAATGTTCACAATTTTATTTGAAGTAAAATTAATATTAATATGATTCAATGTTAAAAGAAATATGCCACAAAAGCATTTACCTGTCAGAGTATAAATCTGACTTCAAGCAACTATTCCTTATTTTAATTTCCACATTTAATTTCAGAACTACTGAAGACAATGCAGATATGTTTAAATTTATGAAATTGGTGGAAAAATTGATAAAGCTAAGTCCAAAACATAAACTGCAGTATGCTTTGCATTTAGCTTTAATTTTCCGTTGGAAAACAAAGTGTGAATGGTTGGATGAAACTCTTTATTGGAGAGCTAGAAAAATTTACTACATTAAAAAAAATCATAAAATATACTTACAGTTTGATATTATAGGAAACAATGAACAGCATGAATAAAATGTATAGAATGTGAAAATTATTTATTTTGAATGGAATTATAGATATTTGTGAAGAATAAATGCTTGGAAAAATAAATAATAATTAATAAGGTAGTTGTTAAAATGTGTTGATAGACTTGTAGTACTCTCACTGAAGCGATTTGAGCAGCAGACTCATAAGAACAGCTTCTTACTTTTGTACTTTCCTCATTTCCTTCCCAAAATACCTGTGTAGAAAATATGAATGCTTAGAACTCAAAGTTTACAGGATGTATTAGTTCCTTTTTTCTTTGCTACGACCAAATATCTGACCAGAGGTACATCAAGGGAGAAAGGGTTCATTCTGGCTCACACTTCAGAGGACTGAAGTCAGTCGTGGTAGGGGAGCTTCTATGGCCTTGGTGCTGACCTAGAAGCACAGAAAGGAGAATGCCAGAGCTGGGCTGGATTCCCCATCTTTCCTTTTTCTTCAGTTTAGGACACCAGCCTATGGGTATGGTGTCAGCCACATTCAGAGTTTTTTATCTCCTCAGTTAAATGTCCTGTAAAACACACACACACACACACACACACACACACACACACACACACACACAGAGAGAGAGAGAGAGAGAGAGAGAGAGAGAGAGAAAAAGAGAGAGAGAGAGAGAGAGAGAGAAAGGTGTCTGTTAGTATTGACCTAGGTGTCTTCTAATGAATTAAATCAACAATGGAAATTAAGCATCATAAAGGATTATTTCTATCCAAGCAAATGGTAAAAGCTTTATGATTTCATATCACTTCCAAACCAAACAGTGAGAACACATAACATTAATGAACCATAATCTGTGATCAATAACATTGTAAGTACTACAAGAAGTGAAAGCTGCTCATTAAAAATGATATAGAAGTGAAATTAACTAAAATATAAGGGTGGTAGAACATAGAGGAAGAATTGTAAAGAAGAAAATCACCAAATTAATTGTAGAATAGAAAATAAGTTTTTTTTTCTTTTTTTCTTTTTTTCTTTATTAGTTAGTTTTGTATTCAGCAAATACAGTCAGTTTGGTACCATTATTAGGCTCATCCTTGACCTACACCCTCCCCTTGGCCCCTCCTTGTTGAGGTATATGGGTCATGCACTGTGGAGTTAGCCCACAGTTATGTGTAAGATAAATGTCTCTGCATATCATGACCCAACATGTGGCTCTGACATTCTTTCCGCCCCCTCTTCTGCAAAATTTCCCTGAGCCATGCTGGATTCATTTTTGGTCTGCTTCAGTGCTAAGGTGTTGGGGACCTCTGAGGCTCTGGCTCTCTGATTTGGTAGGAGTTGATTTTTCTCTGTGCTGATCTCCTTCCCCCTTGTGCTGGTATCCGGTTCATCAGGAAAACAGCCCCCTTGCTTGTTTCACCAATTTTTCTTAGTTTCAGCCGGGGCCCTTTGGAGGTATGATGGGGTGGCTCTCTCCTTAGGATCTACATCTATCTGAAAAAGAGAAGCAGATTCTCCAACGGAGAGTCAGTTAGCACCAGGACAAATGAGATAACCCTTACTTTTTTTTAATAGAGAATTTAATAGATGTAGGCCTCTTGTAGCCCAAAATTGATGGTAGCTTGATATTGGTGAGTGGGCTTATGTTTGGATATGGTTCTGACTTGTTTCCCAGCTCCAGCTATGGGTCCTGTACCACTGAGGAGATCAGTTAGCCAAATTAAGAGCAGTTGTTTCCCCACCATGGCTGTGTGGCACCATTGCACTTGTGTGGGCATCACAACAGGTTATTTGCTGCTAAGTAGGTGAGACCATGAGTTGCTTGGACAGATATTGGTCATTTTCCCCCAGTCCCCCATGTAGCACCTTCTGGCACTAGACGCACTGACTGTCTGGGGACTGACTCTCTTCCAACTTCCAGCCATGCCATTCTATTTTGCATGTCAACCCCATAATGTGTCTTCAGCAGTAGGGTCTTAACACTAACCTTTGGTGGGTCATCAAGTACTCTGACAGAAATCTGTCTGTCTTTTAGGAAACCTTGTAGGTCTCTCTAATTAAAAGCTCATTGTCGAAGACAAAATAATGAAAAAGTAGACTATAAAAGTCTCATAATTTAGTAAGCATGGATTTTGGAAAGATATTCCTAATATATTCAATGGAAAAATAATTAGTAATGTTTATGTGTGAGCTAAGAGCTTGCAATGTGGGCAGTGTTATTGGGCAGTGGTAGCTAAACTAATAAACACCAGTAGCTCACTAGGAAGAGTTAGAAAAAGAACACTTTTACTCTGTTCAAATTTTTACATGCTCACATTTCTACAAAGTACATAGGGAAATCAGTTCTCCAGACAAAACCAAAAATAAGTTACAGAATCAACTAGATATCAACCCATGGAAGAATAACACACACACAAACATAGAGAGAGAGAGAGAGAGAGAGAGAGAGAGAGAGAGAGAGAGAGAGAGAGAGAGAGAATATACCCTTTTATCCCTTTGTCCCAGCTTCTGTTACCCTGGCGGCCTTTCTCATTGGGGTTATGGTATTTACTGTGGGGTTATCAAGACCTCAGTCCATCCCTGTGGGGTAGCAGGGGGACCATGCCTCAAGATATTCCTACTCACTTTGTGGCTTTTACAATCTTTCTTCCTCTTCTTCCACAATGTTTCCTGAGCCATGGTAGACCTATTGGCAGTCTGATTTAGAATTTAAGTTCTTTGTAACCTCTGGGTTTTATGCCTTGATAGGGTTTGATTGATCAATGTGTATGTCACCATCCCCCTGGATCTGGTTATCAGGCTAGTAGTCAGAGCAGTATTCATATCACTGCTTCCTCTACAATTGCTCCTGGGTCCTGGAGTATGTGGTAGAGGTAAGTAGTCTCATGGTGGGCAGTCATCTTTCTTCTTGTGTTATCAGTGGATTTTGGCTCTCCTCCATTCTCTGTTATCTGTTATACTGTAAAATCAAAGTAACAAAAATATTTTAATTTGTTCTCCATATGAATCACCTACATGCTTTCCACCCAGTAATTCAAGATGATCATATCATCATTATAATATTAATCTTAATGAGTAAAATCATCTCTGATATATTGGGTACTTTTTCTATAGATAGTTGTCGAAACTAATTTGTGTACACTGTTGTCATAGTTACCTTCCCATTTGTGGATGATGAACTTCCAAACCAGGCACAAGTTATGGGAGGAAGGGATTTATTTTAAGTTTACAGATCTAGGGGTAGTTCCATAATGGTGGAAGAAGCTGGCCACTTTTACACACATCCACAAAGAGAGAAATATCACCACCAGGACCACAAGCAAGCACACTGAAGGCACCCCAGGCAGAGCTCAAACACTATGCATATCTTTGGCTTGAATTCAGATCTGCCTCCAAACACACCTTAGGGTTGGATGCTAGGATACATCCAGAGTGAGGTCAAATTACAAACTTGAATAAAATTCCTGAATCTATTTGTGGAAATCCATTAAAACTACCACAACTGTTTCTGTTTTGTCTGGTATGTGATCATTAATTTCTACATGTTTTGTTAGTGTGTATGGTTCTTTTGATGCAATTTTTCCCCTTGTAGTTTCATCTTTTGGAGTATTGACTTATGTATTTATTATCATTAATATATTCATCACATACCACAAACAATTAATTAGCATGCTCATTAATAAAAATGAAGGATGTCTTTCAGAAAAGTATGTTTTTCATTTTCCCCAACATTAACTTTTTTAATTTTAATTTTTCAAAAGTTATACTTTTATATTCCCCCTCCTCTACCTCCATTTCATTGAGTGTCCTCTTTGATGGGGTTATTGGTATTCACTGTGGAGTTATGAAGGCCTCAGTCTCTGTGGTGAGTGGCATACCTCAGAATATTCGTACCCTTTCTGTGGTTCTTACAGTCTTTGCACCCTCTTTCTCAATGATCCCTGAGCCTTGGTGGGCATTCCTGCAGTCTGATTTAGTTTTTACCTTTTGCTGCTTCTGGATTTCTGTTTGGATAAGTTTTGAGTAGTCACAGTGTCTGTCACTATCTCCCTGGAGCTGGTTGTCAGGCTATCAGTGAGAATAGTACTCATGTCATCACTTCCTCTGCAATGTCTCCTGGGTCCTGACAGATGTGACAGAGATGGAATGTCTCATGGAAGGCAATTGGCTATCTTTACTTGTTGTATTGGTGGATCTAGGATATCCCCAGTATTCTCTGTCATCTATAAAATAAACAAATTCCCCAACCACAGGTGAGAGCAGCTTGGATTAAAAGGGATAAGCATAGTTAATTTGAAGGATGTTTTGTTGTGTATGCCCATTCTTCTTGGCCAAAGAGCAGTGGGGACTTCTCTTTGGAGTCTATGTTTTTCCTATCCATGGGATTCTGACTTTGTTTCCAGTAGCAGCTAGGAGCTCATGTCCAATCCAATAATAATAAATGGTTATCTGTGTATGATTTTTGCCACTCTTGAACAAGTGTGTATGTCTTGCCTGGCTGGTTGGTTCATAGCTTGCAGGACCCCTGCTTTTTCATGTTGTTGGTGACAGTCACATTCCAGCAATTCCCATAGCATTTTCCAGTTCTATGGGGGCTAGCCAAGAAGGAACTTGCTTCTCTCACAGTTCCAATGTGGTCTCTTTATGTCATGTGACAGCAGCTTATTATGTCTTCAGCAATAAGGTCTTACCTTTAACTGTGGAGGTTAACCAAGTGCTTTGGCAATGGTCTCAATTATTTTGGGGACCTCATGTGTCTCCCTGACCAATAGCTCACTCTGGAGCTACTTACCCATTTCTTTTTTTTATTAGTTATGTACATAGTATATATACAGTCATGTTGGTACTACCATTAGCCTCCTCCCTGTCCTCCCCCCTACACAGGGACTTTCTTTGTTGGGGAAAGTGGGTTGTGCATCGAGGAGATAGCCATCAGTTATGGGTAAGAGGCAATGTCTCGGTGCATAATGACCCAATATGTGGCTCTAACAATCTTTCAGACCCCTCTTCCACAAATTTCCCTGAGCCATATTGGGTTCATTTTAGGTCTACTTCAGTGATGAGGTCTTGGAAGCCTCTGTGTCTCTGGATATATGGTTTGGTAGGAGTTCCGTATTCTCTGTGTTTATCTCCTTCACCCTTGTGCTGGTTCCAGGTTCACCAAGAAAGAAGCACTCTTGCTCATTTCCCCAATTCCTCTTGGTTTCAGCTGGGGCCCTGGTAAGGTGCGATAGACTGATTCTCTCCTCAGGATCTGTATCCATCTGGAAAAGCGAAACAAATTCTCCAATGGAAAGTGAAGTCAACACCAGATAAATGGGATAACCATTGTTATTTTAGAGATAATTTAATAGGTATAGGACCTCTTGTAGCCCATGATTGATGGGGACTTGATAATGTAGAGCAGGCTTGATTTTTGGATATGGTTCTGACTTGTTTCCCAGCTCCAGCTATGAGTTCCTTTCCACTGAGCAGTTCAGTTAGCCAAATCAAGAGCAGTTGCCACAGTTGCTGTGTGCCACTATTGCACTTGTGTGAGCATCACATCAGGTTGTTTGCTGCTGAGTAGCTTAGCCCATGAGTTGCTTGGACAAATGTTGGTCATTTTCCCCCAGTCACTCATGTAGCACCTTCTGGCACTATAGGAGCTAACTGTCTGGGGACTGACTCTCTTCTAGGTTCCATCCAGGTCACTCCATGTTCTATATCATCATATGGTGTCTTCAGTAGTAGGGTCTTATAACTAAGTTTTGGTGGGTCATTAAGCACTCTGACAGAATTCCATCATGTAGATATATCACATCTCCATTTGTCTAATGATGGGCATCTGGGTTTGATTCCAGCTCTTAGCTATTAGGTATTGAGCAGCTATAAACATGGTTGAGCAAATTTCTCTGAACTGAGGCATGGAATTTTTAAGATAAATGCTCAGTAAGAGAATAACTGGATTTGTTGGTAACTCTGTAGTCAATCATTTTAGGAGTCTCCATATTGCTTTCCATAGTTGTTGTACCATCTTACATTCCCAACAACAGTGAATGAGGGTTCCTATTTCTCCACATCCTCTCTAGCATTTGTTTTCATTTGACTTTTTTTAATGTTTGCTATCCTTACTGGGGTAAGGTGGAATCTTATAGTAGCTTTACTTTGCATTTCCCTGATGATTAGGGATGATAAACATTGTCTTAAGTGTATGTTTGCCATTTGTATTTATTCCTCTGAGAACTCCCTGTCCAGTTCTTTGCCCCATTTTGTGAGTGGGTTGTTTGACTTCTTATTGCCTAGGTTTTTGAGTTCTTTGTAGATTCTTTGTAGAAATTAGGCTTCTGTCAGCTATATAGTCAGCAAAAGTTTTCTCCCATTCTGTGGGCTTATTGTATGTTTGTCTATGAAGAAACATTTCAACTTCATGAGATCCCAATGGTTGAGTGATTGTTTAAGTTCCTGAGCTACTGGGGTTTTGTTCAGAAAGTCTTTTTCCATTCCTATATCATGAAAAGTTCCTCCTATTGTTTTTCTTCCAGTAGTAGCTGAGTTTCTGGTCTTATACTGACGTCTTTGATCCATTTGAACTTGGATTTTGTGCATGGCAAGATGTGTGGATTGTGTTCCATTTTCCTGCATATTGTTATTCAGTTTGTCCAGCACCATTTGTTGCAGATGCTGTCTTTTTTCTAGCCTACATTGCTAGGGCTTTTGTCAAATATTAAGTAGCTGTAGCTGTTTGACCCAAAGTCTGGCTCCTCGATTTGTTCCATTGGTCTATAATCCTGTTTATGCCAGTATCATGCTGCTTTTATTACTATGGCTTTGTAATATAACTGTAGATCAGGTATGGTGATGCCTCCAGAGTTAATTCTGTTGCTGAGGATATACTTGGATATTCAAGGCCTTCTGCCATTCCATGTGAATTTTGATATCATTTTTTCTGTCTCTGTGAAGAAAAATGTTGGGATTTTTTATTGGTATTGCATTAAATCTGCAAGATTGCCATTTTCATAATGTTAATTCTGCCTACTCAGGAGTGTGGGAGGTCTTTCCATTTTCTTAAGTCCCCTTAATTTCTTTCTTGAGTGTTTTCATTGTATAGGTCTTTCACATCCTTGGTTAATATTATTCCAAAGTATTTTTTGTTGTTGTTGCAATCGAAAATGGGACAATTCACTTGATTTTTGTAATGAAAATTGCTTCTGATTAAGATAACATAGAATCTTTCTCTAAGATCTTAATATAGGGCTGTAGATGATTAATTAGGTATCAGTTCAATAATTTCTCATTATAAGGTGGGTGGGAAAAAAGATAAGGCTGGATTCCATGGTAATTGTCTCTCCATTTACACTCATCTTTGAGTTCCTTAAGAATCCCTGTAAAAAAAGTAAAGTCCAATGAGTTTATAGGTTTGTGGGGCATGGGACTGAGGAACAGAGCTTCTTTTTCACTATATAGTTATTCCTGTAATCATCTACTAAAAATGTTTTACGTTTTAAAACTGCTGTATCTGTTATCATTATATGACTTCCAATTGCTCTGTATGTATGACATCAATGCAGAGCTACTTCTCAATGTAATTTTTCATGCCCACCATTCATACAGCTACCATTTTGATGGAAAATGTGGGGAGAGATAAAAGTTTTACTGGGACTCTAACACTGCCATTACTTATTTATTTTCAGCAGCATCAAGCTGCCACTACCTGAAAGAAAATGATGTGTAACCCCAGTGAATTGTTTTCACTTATTTGTTCTTTGCAATGCCTACAAGTATAAATGCTTAAATGCTTCTTGTGTTCGCCAGGCTAGCTGGCCTGGAAACTTCTGATAGATTCTCCTGTCTCTATTTCCCTTCTCTCCATAGGTGCATTGAGACTACTGTTGCCTGGCACAGTGCCAAGGCATTTTACATGGGTGCTGTGGCCCAATCTCAGATCCTCACACTTGTGTGGTAAGAACCTTATGCACTGAGCCATCTTCCTAGCTCAGCTAGATTTATAAAGATGCAAGAAACCTGAGAAAATTTGAAAGGGTATGAGACAAGAAATTAAGATACTAGTCCATGAGATGCTTGCTGGGTATGTAAGGCATCTTGGGTAGATTCAGGTTAGGCACTGTAGATGAGTGAGACTATGTGGTGATTTTTTTTTTCTGTGATTGGGTAAGTTCACTGAGAATGATCTGTTCCAGGTTCAACCATTTTTCCTCAGCTTTCATTAGCAAAACAAGCAAGAGTGCTGTTTTTTTGGTGAACTAGGTACCAGCACAAGGGTGAAGGAGATCAACACAGAGAAAAATCAACTTCTACCAAATCAGAGACCCAGAGACCCAGAGGCCCCCAACACCTCATCACTGAAGCAGACCAAAAATGAACCCAACATGGCTCAGGGAAATTTTGCGGAAGAGGGGCCAGAAAGAATGTCAAAGCCACATGTTGGGTCATGATATGCAGAGACATTTCTCCTACCCATAACTGTGGGCTAACTCCACAATGCATGACTCATATACCTCAACAAGGAGGGGCCAGGGGGAGGGGGTAGGACATGGATGAGCCTAACAATTGTACCAAATTGACCGTATTTGCTGAGTACAAAACTAATTAATAAAAAAATAAAAGAAATTAAGATATTAAAAAAAATAGTGTAAGTATGAGACTTTGGATAAGGAGAATTACAAGAGAGAAGAGAGGTGATAACATTTAGTACAAACACCTACAAAGGTTGGTATATGTACATACATGTGAAAATACATATTAAATTAGAGTTAGTTTTAACCTTGATGATTTTCTCATCTTTTCTGTTATGTAAAAATAACCTACAGTTTAATATCAAATATATTTTATTATTGTATTTATATGTGTTTATAACTCTTATGTGACATATACACACATATATGTATGCATGTATGTATGTGTATATGTATATACATTGCTTTTTTAAGTTAGGTTCTCACTCTAGCCCAGTCTGACCTGACCTGGAATTCACTATGTGGTCTTAGGATGGTCTAAAACTCACATTGATCCTCCTCCCTGTGCCTCCTGAGTGCTGGAATTAAAGGTATGTGCCACCATGCTCAGCCATATCTTAAAGGAATACATACATACATATATACATATATAAATATATCTATATACAAGTATACATGTATACATATATACATATGTACATATCTTAAAGGAGATATTAAGGAAAGTAGAACTGACAGTGATACTTCTGTGTTTTATTTGGTTTTTATATTTTTATAGAGATTTCCTACAATAAAAATGTAGTGCTTTTATACTAAAATATATATTGTTTTTAAAAGGGCACCTTGATCTTGGCTGAATTTTATCATCTAAATGTGTTTATTGTGGCTGTATCCTTGATCCTTTTATAATGTAGCTTGTGAAATTATTGTTTATAAATTCTCTCTGATCTGTCAGTATGAGAAATATAAATTTATGAAGTCATATAATGGAAATAGCTAAAAGCAGTCAAATGGCATTTGATTAGCAGTTTCTGACCACATTTCTCTCAATTTACTCCAAAATGCTTATAACAAATACCAGGAGAACAAAAATGGATTTATTTTTAAACATTTCTGGGATATGAAAGTGAATTCTACTGACTTTAATTCTGATTAATTAGGAATAAGTACAACAGCCTTGTTTCCTTTGTAATATTGATTTTCTCTAGTTGACAAGGTTTGTGCTTCCTGACTTCCACACTTGGATCAGAAAGCATAATTTTCTTAATTTATTCTGAAAATTTGGAACATTCACAGTGTTTAATATAGTAATGAGTAGTTTCATGGCTCCACAATTACTTCTATTTGTGACGTAAAACTATAGAATAAAATCGAGATAATTACATAGTTTTCAAGTCAATTAATTTCATGTGAAACATTTCATTTCTACATTGTTAGGGCCTTTGTCAAATATCAAGTAGCTGTAGTTGTTTGACCCAAAGTCTGGGTCCTCAATTCTGTTCCATTAGTCTATAATTCTGTTTATGCCAATATCATACTGTTTTTATTACTATGGCTTTGTAATATAGCTATTAGGTATGTTGATGCCTCCAGAGGTGTTTCTTTTGTTGAGAATATGCTTGGATATCTGAGGCTTTCTGCCATTCCATATGAATTTTGAGATCATTTTTTCTATCTCAGTAAAGAACAATGTTGGGATTTTTATTGGTATTGCCTTAAATCTGTATAATGCCTTTGGTAAGATTGCCATTTTCACAATATCAATTCTGTCTATCCAGGAGCATGGGAGTTCTTTCCATTTTCTCAAGTCCTCCTCAATTTCTTTTTTGAGTGCTTTTATGTTTTCATTGTATAGGTCTTTCACATCCTTGGTTAATGCTATTCCAATTTTTTTTGTTGTTGTTTGTTTGTTGAGTTGCCATTGAAAATGGGACAATTCACTTATTTCTTTCTCTGTATCTTTGGCTTTTGCATATAGAAGGGCTACTGATTTTTGTGCATTGATTTTGTATCCTGCTACTTTGCTGAAGGAATTAATAATCTTTAAGAGTTTTGAGATGGATGCTCTCAGGTCTCTTATGTATAGAATCATGTCATCAGTGAATAGAGCTAACTTAACTTCTTCCTTTCCAAGTCTTAGAAAATTTTGAGCTTATTGAAATTTTTGAACTCTTGAACTCTTTCTTCTGTCTTGTCTTCCAGATCTGAGTTTCTATCCTCCACATGGATGACTCAATTCTTTAGCACTTCTAAAGAGTTTTGGGCTTGTTCAACTAGGTTTGCATTTTCTACTATTTTTCTATGTATGGTTTCTATCCCTCTGTCAAGTTTCCTTTTCACATCATTTTCTGATTTTCTTGATGCTTCTTGGAATTCATCCTTGCATTTCTTTGTCTTCATTGCGTATAGCCAGCTTTTTTCTTTTTTTTTCTTTTTATTTTTTTATTTTTTGTAGTCAGTGAATACATTCAAGTTGGTACCATTGCTAGCCTCTTCCCTGTCCTCCCCCTTCCACCAGGACCCTCCTTGTTGGGGTAATGGGTCTTGCATTGTGGGGTAGCCTTTAGTTTCAGGTAGGAGGAAATATCTCTGTGCGTCATGACCCAACATGTGGTTCTGACATTCTTTCCAACCCCTCTTCCACAAATTTCCCTGAGCCATGTTGGGTTCATATTAGGTCTGCTTCTGTGTTGAGATCTTGGGTGCCTCTGTGTCTCTGGATATCTGGTTTGGTAGGGGTTGATTGTTCCCTGTGTCTACCTCCTTCATCGTTGTGCTGGTTCTTGGTTCACCAAGAAAACAGCATTCTTGCATGTTTACCCCATTATTCTTAGTTTCAGCTGGGGCCCTTTTGAGGTATGATGGGGTGGTTCTCTCCTTAGGATCTGCCTCTATCTGAGAAAGAGAAACAGATTCTCCAACATAGAGTAAAGTTAGCACCAAGTCGATGTGTTAACCATTGTTTTTTAGTGATAGTTTAGAGGAAAGTGGGTTCATTTTTAGATATGGTTCTGACTTGTTTCCCAGCTCTAGCTATGGGTTCTGTTCCACTGAGCAGATCAGTTCACCAAATTGAGAACAGTTGGTTTCCCACCATGGCTATGTGCCACTATTGCCCTTGTATGATCATGTCAGGTTGTTTGTTGCTAAGTAAGTTAGATCATGCATTGCTTGGACAGATATTGGTCTTTATCCCCCAGTAGTTCATGTAGCACCTTCTGTCACTAGACATGCTAACTGTCTGGGGACTGACTCTCTTCCAGTTTCCAGCCATGTCACTCCATGCTACACACTAACAGTGTATGGTGTCTTCAGCAGTAGGGTCTTACCACTAACCTATGGTGGGTCCTCAAGCGCGCTAACATAAATATGTCTTCCTTTTAGGAAACCTTGTAGGTCTCTGTGATCAAAAGCTCATTGTGGATGATTACCACCTGCTGGTACTGGGAGTTACAGGTCAGCCAAGAAGAGAAGGAAGAACTGGATAAGTGTTATAAAGGAGATAGAGAGATGAGAGAGAAGAGGGAGGGAGAGGGAGAGGGAGAAGGAGAGGGACAGAGAGAGAGAGAGGGAGAGAAGCAGAAATAGGAGGAGATAATGAACAGTTTTTGTCATATCCTCTCTAGGGCCTTGTTAATCTGGTGTTCCCTCTAAGGACCTGGTGGAGGTTCATCCATTTGGTCTGTCTTTTAGGATGTAGAGTTTTATGATATCATTGCCTTTTGGGCCCAGTTTTGTGTCCCCCACTCCCTCCTTTGCCCTCCCCTCACTCCCCACCCTCCCTATTGTCCAGTCCTTGAGATGCTTGGTAGGTATGTCTGTGACTTGGATAGATTCAGGTTAGGAGCTGTAGATGAGTGAAACTATGTGTCGATTATCTTTCTGTGACTGGGTGAGTTCACTGAGAATAAGCTGTTCCAGGCTCAACCATTTTTCTTTAAATTTCACTGTGTCATTTTTCCTTACTGCTGCGTAGAATTCCATCATGTAGATATATCACATCTTAGTTATCCACTCATCTAGTGATGGACATCTGGGTTGATTCTAGCTCTTGGCTATTACAAATTAAGCAGCTACAAACATGGTTGAGCAAACCTCTTTCAGCTGAGGCATGGAGCTTTTAGGGTATATGCCCAGTAAGGGCATAACTGGGTCTGTTGGTAACTCTATAGTCAGTTTTTTTTAGGAGCCTCCATATTGCTTTCCAAAGTTGTTGTACCATCTTAAATTCCCACCAACAGTGGAAGAGGGTTCCTATTTCTCCACATTCTCACCAACATTTATTTTCATTGGATTTTTTGATGTTTGCTATCCTTACTGGGGTAAGGTGAAATCGCATAGTAGTTTTAATTGCATTTCCCTGATGATTAGGGTTGATGAACATTTCCTTAGGTGTGTGTTTGCCATTTGTATTTCTTCCTCTGTGAACTGCCTGTCCAGTTCCTTGCCCCATTTTGGGAGTGGGTTGTTTGACTTTTTATTCATTAGGTTTTTGTGTTCTTTGTAGATTCTAGAAATTAGGCCTTTGTCAGTTGTATATTTAGCAAATATTTTCTCCTATTCTGTGGGTAATCTATTGGCTCTGCTTATTGTATGCTTGTCTGCGAAGAAACTTGTCAGCTTCATAAGATCTCATTGGTTGAGTGATTGTTTAAGATTCTGTGCTACTGGGGATTTGTTCAGGAAGTCTTTTCCCATTCCTAGGTCATGGAATGTTCCTCCTAACTTTTCTTGCAGTAGTAGCTGAGTTTCTGGTGTTTTGTTGAGGTCTTTGATCCATTTGGACTTGATTGTTGGGTATGGAGAGATGTGTGGATCAAGTTTCAATTTCTTGCATATGGTAATCCAGTTTGTCCAGCACCATTGTTGAAGATGCTGTCTTTTTGCCAGCCTATATTGTTAGGGTCTTTGTTGAATATCAAGTAGCTGTAGTTAGTTACTTGACCCAAAGTCTGGGTCCTTAATTCTATTCCATTGGACTACACTGCTGTTTTTATGTCAGTATCATGCTGTTTTTATTACTATGGCTTTGTAATATAGTTTTAGACCAGGTATGGTGATGCCTGCAGAGGTGTTTCTTTTGCTGAGGATATGCTTGGATATCCGAGGCCTTTTGCTTTTCCATATGAATTTTGAGATCATTTTTTCTATCTCTGTGAAGAATGATGTTGGGATTTTGATGGGAATTGCATTAAATCTGTAGATTGCCTTTGGAAGGATTGCTGTCTTTCCAATGTTAATTCTACCTATTCAGGAGCATGAGAGATCTTTCCATTTTTGTTAAGTCCTCCTCAATTTCTTTTTTGAGTGTTTTTATCTTTTTATTGTATAGATCTTTCACTTCCTTGGTTAATGTTATTCCAAGGTATTTTATTTTTTTGTTGCTATTGAAAATGGGATAATGTCACTTATTTTTTTCTCTGTCTCTTTGTCTTCTGCATACAGAAAACTACTGATTTTTGTGCATTGATTTTGTATGCTGCTGCTTTGCTGAAGGAGTTAATAACCTTTAAGAGTTTTGAGATGGATGCTCTCACGTCTCTTATATATAGAATGACGTCGTCAGCAAATAGAGCTAACTTTACTTCTTCCTTTCCAATTTGTATCCCTTTTATTTCTTTCTCCTGTCTTATTGCTTGAGCTAGGACTTCCAGTACTATGTTGAAGAGCAGAGGTGAGAGTGGACACCCTGTCTTGTTCCTGATCTCAATGGGAATTCCTTCAGTCTCTCTCCATTAAGTATTAACTGGGCTTTAGGGGCTTAATATATAGCCTTTATTATGTTGAGATGTAAGCTGTTCATGCCTTTTCTTTCCAGTGTTTTGATCATGAAGTGATGTATGTTTTCAAAGGCCTTTTCTGCATCTATTGAAATGATCATGTGGTTTTTGTGTTTAAGCTTATTTATGTAGTGTATTACATTGACAGATTTCTGTATGTTGAACCGTCCATGTGTTCCTGGGATGAAGCCTACTTGATCAAGGTGGATAATGCTGTTGATGTGTTGTTGAATTCTGTTTGTGAGGATTTTGCTCAGGATCTTTGTGGTGGAGATGGGTGGGGGAGGTGGTGCAATTTTCTTGGGTGGGGATGGGCGTGAGGGCTGGGGTGGAGCTTGGGGCGGGTTGCATGGGATCAGGACACAGATTGGAGGGTTAAGGGCAGAGCAAGGTGGAGCTGAATTAGTCTGAATTCACAATGGGCGGGTGCTGGGCTGAGCAGAACAGAACAGAGAGCTCTTCAGTCCAGTGGGTTGGGGGTGGAGCAGAGTGGAGGGGTCAGAGTGTGAGGGCAGGGCCTAGTGGTTGGATCTGAAGTCTCAGGGGTGGGGACAGGGGCGGGGCCAAGTAGAGTGGTTGGAAGGAAGATGTGGGGTGGGGCTGGGAGGCTGGAAGCCTAGGGGTTGATGGGACAGTGGAGAGAGCTGTTACTAAGGTGGGAGTGGAACCTGGGGTCAGAGTGGGGAGGGTCAGGACTTGCCTGGGGCCCGGGCTGGTTGGAGCAGACCAGGTCTGAATTTGCAGGGGGTGGTTGTAGGTCAGATCAGGGCAGAGCAGAGCAGGTCTGAAGTCCAGGTGTTTGGGGGTGGAGCAGAGAGAAGGGGGTCAGAATTCGTGTGGTGGCAGGAAGGAGCAGTTGGATATCACTCGCAGGGGCAGGGATGGGGCCAAGCAGAGCAGGTGTAAGGAAGACTAGCCAGCTGGTTTTTTAGGTCCTCTTTTTTCTGCTCTTCTTCATATTCTTTAACTGTCTTTGGACCCCTTCCATTTTCTTATCTAGTAGATCTAGTCTAGTGATGGCAGTATCTACATGATTATCAGTCCTTTGTTGCTTTTCTGCAAGTTCTACCAGTAGCTTGGTCAGTGTTGCATTGCTCATAACTTCATTTTTGGTTTCTGATCCTAACGTCTCTTCTGTGTTTTGATTAGAGACATCCATTAGAGGACTGGGCAATCTTATTGGATTTACTTGCATTTGATTTTTCATGTTATTCCTTTTGTGCTGTGGTCTGCCCATCACAATGCATGGGCAGGGAGAGTGGGACTGTGGTCTCCATTGGTAGGGGAAGTGGTGCCACTTTGGGGGAGCAGGCCTGAGGTCATGTGTGGGTGGGCAAGGGCCCAAGGTTGTGAGTGGGTGGGTGGGTGGGAAGAGCAGGCCCAAGGTCCTGCATGTGTATGTGGGCAGGCAGAGCCTGTCTGAGTTGGTGCGTGGGTGGGTGGGGGGGAGCCGGGCGATCAGCAGTGCACAGAGGTGCAGGTAGAACTATACTGGCCTGTGTGTCCTTGCCTGAAGTTAGTGCAGGTGTATCCTGAGGCTGAGACTATGGCTAGGACGGCTGCTTGGGGGGCTTGGGGGACTGGTGGGATACCTGAGAGTAAGGGAATCAGCCGATTCCCCTTTTTTGCCCCTCTGTGCTCTCCCACTGGCAGTCTTTTGGAGACTGCTCTACCCTAAAAGACCCAGTGAACCCTTAATGTCTTGCCTTTCCTTCCCTGGGAGGTGTCAAGCAGCGATCAGTTAGGCATATGCCATCTTCCATCTTGGCCAGAAGTCCTCCTGAACATCTCTCTTTTTTTCTTCTTCTTCTTCTTCTTTTTTTTTTTTTTTGGCCATTTGTATATCTTCCTTTGAGAATTCTCTGTTGCAATTCTCTACCCCATTTTTTGATTGGAATGCTTGGTTTTGTTATTGTTTAGGTTTTGAGTTCTTTATAAATTCTAGATATTAGAACTCTGTTGGAGATATAGCTATTGAAGATTTTCTCCCATTCTATAGGTTGTCTATAGATTCTGGTGATGGTTTGCTTGTCTGTACAATAGCTGTTTAGTTGGATGTTATCACATTGGTTCAGTGTTTTTCTAATTTCCTGGTTCTTCATACTCACAAAGTAGTTGTCACATGCAGGAGAACAAAATTTACGCAATATTTGTGATACAAAGAAACTGAAGGAAAACAAAAACCCTAGAAAACATAGTGTAACCTAAAATCCAGAAGACAGCTAATAAAACAGATGAAACACATTATCTGTGGAAATTAATATATATTAAAAACCCCCAAACCAATCAACAAATAACAACATCAAACTCAGATGCATATCTTAACTACAGAAAAGCCCTAAATCTAGACCTCAGACAATTTCCAGAGAAAAATGAGCACACAAGCCAATGTGTCAGTGTGAATGAGAAAATAAATCCCATGAATGAGATGCCAAAACCAACAAACATTTCACACACGGAGACCAAGTTTTAGAATTATTACATATAGCATATGAAATAAATATGTCTACCATATTTAAAGACACAACAGACAGGACAGACACAGAAGTAACTGTTGGCTTTAGTGAGCAAAACCATACATACTTTTAGAATATAGTATTTGAACACAGAAACTTAAAATGCAAAGCATCAGAGACAGTACAGTGGAAAAGTGACTAGTGAACTACAACTTAAATGTATGTTTACTCAGCAAATAGCACAAAGAAATGGAGGGAAACAATGAAAACTGCCATAGAGACAGAATTGTCAGCATACCTGCTGATTACACTCATCCCCATTGAGTCAAGGGTCCTAACCAGTGCTGGGAGATCCATGAATGAATGCTTTAGAATTTTAACAATTAGAAGAGAGCGGTGAAAATTATCTGCCAACCAATAGATACCTTTTCAAAAAGATGTGATCACTGTGGACTATACATCATGTAATTCCAAAATACATAGAAAAATGAAGAAAAGCTAGCCAATTTGACAAAATTCATAAAATCCAGCTACATAAGAAGAAGTGCATCACAAAGTTGTCACCCTATTAACAATTGGAACATATAAATTATAGTGAGAAATAACTCTATTTACCAAACTAAATTTGAAATCATGATTTGAACACAGATGTGAAGTTTTTGAAAAGGAAACATTTTAGCATAAAATTGAAGATATATGCTTTCTCTTGCCCAATTTATATAGACAATGCAGCAGTTTAGAGGGTAATAGTATCCCCTAAAAGTAGATGCAAGAAGAGCCATGGGGCCTATAAATAAACAGCATGAAGGAAGCAGTAAATGATTTAAATGAAAGTTTTGTTAGACCAGAGAAATAAGATTAATAAAAGCAAGATGTTTCAAATACCCAGAAAATGGAATCTAAAATACATAAATAAATATCCAACCTAATTAAATATAAATAAAGATGAGATATCATTTGCATTTCTGAAATAGGTAAATATTAGGGATTGTCATACTACAAAAAACACAAAAGCACTACAAAAACAGTTAAATAAAATTAGTAAAGATTAACAATAAAAATATTGGGCTGGAGAAATGGCTTAAATGGTTAAAATGCTTGCTTGAGAAGTCTAAGGATCTGGATTGGAGTCTCCAGTATCCATGTAAGCCAGATGTACAAGGTGGTGCATGCATCTGAAGTTTGTTTGCAGTGGGAAGCCCTAGTGAGGCCACCCATTCTGTCTCTCTCTCTCTCTCTCTCTCTCTCTCTGCCTCCTTCTCTGTCTTTCTCAAATAAATAAAAACAAAAAAGCAAAAATATCAATTTCTATCTGTTTAAAATTAAAATTTTTACCTGTCTAAAATTAATGTTCTTGTACAATTCATATCATAGAAAGGATACCAACTTTTTAGAATGTTATTTGGAATTTAAAGTAAATGTTCCTAGCTTTTTTATATAATAATTTATGTATAAGTAATGAATGAGGTAATTTAACAGTTTAATCTAGGAAATGATAATAGACAAGTAGAAAAGTGGATGTGTGAGGATGAACCCTGCAGTACAATTCTCAATAATAAAACAAATTTAAAACTCTCAAATTATACAACCAAATGAAGATATTTGGTAAGTTATGGCATTTTTGTACTGTGATCCATATTTTAAAATTCTGTGTTGTGGAGGAATTCTCATTGTGGTTTATAATATGTTGTATACCAGTTTGAGAAAAGATATCCATGGTGTGATACCTATACTATTTAAATATTGCACACATGCTGCTTAAAGTAATGAAATTTTTAGAACATTTATTGCTATATGTTAATATGTTAAGCAATTAATCAATTTATGTTCTCTTCTTTATTTTTCATTTCCCCAGATTGTTTTACAATGTGATGTTCATTTCATTTACATAAAAACTTACTAAATATATAACCAATCACATCTTATTGAAAAGAGCTTCACTTTAATTCTACTTTTTAGTTTTTTATTGCTGGTTTAGCAAATAATTTGATTCTAATGTTTCATAGAGGCTTATGAGTTTGACTTTTGTAAATTTACATATAAGTGAAACCATAAGGTATTTATCTTTCTGTGTTTGGTTTATTTCACTTTATTGTCCTTCAGGTTCATGAAGTTGTCAGAAATGTTAGGAATTCCCTTTTATACAATTGAGTAGTGTTCCATTGTATGTACATTTCACACTTATCCATCCATTGACAACTATTGGGATTATTTCCATACCATAGCTGTTGTAAAGAATGCAGACATCGTCTTGAGATACTGATGAACCTGACAGGGTCTGACTTCTTTAGGTACTAATTACATGAGGGTACAGAGTTTTCTTTAGGATAATGATTTTATTTTCATATATATCCAGAAGTGAAGTTGTTAGATTATGTGGTAGTTCCATACTGGCATACTGTTTGCCATAAAACAATGGTTTATAATTGTTCCTTTCCTCCATTCCTACTGCCAGGAGATATACCTTGTCGTTTTGATGACAGTCATAACTGTGATAAGGTGATGTTTTATTTGGGCCTTGACTTGTACTTTCTGATGATTAAACATGCTAGAGCACATTTTCATATACTGTTGTCCATTTACATTTTTTTTGAAAAAATCCTATTAGTTCATTGTTTATTTTTCAGCTGGATTACTTATTCATGCATTTCTGTTCATGCTTCTAATTTCTCAATATTTAGAGATTACAAATAAATTTTCTTTGAGTCTTGATTTTGGGTTGCTTATACAATTAAGTGCTGATTTCTTTGAACCATCAGGAAGCTTTTTAATTACCATCTGATAATTAAATAATTATAATTAAATAATTTATTATTTTAAAATATCTATATTTTGAAAAGGATCAATATTTGGGTGATGCATGCTGTTTAAAAATGATGATATGCACCTGAAATGAAAGGATTTCATGCTTCCTACGACAGGTATGACTTCATAATCAGCCCAAAGAAAACTAGGCTTGTCTGCATTGGCTCATTTTGCTTGTCATTTGAAAAGTATCTAGAGAAACCAGTGAACTGTAAATTAAATTCCAGGCACAAATTGGAAATGCTAGTGCAATATAAAACCTAATTTAGGGGTATTCTAGCAAACACCTTCTTCTACTAACAAAGTAATAAAAGATCTGTCCTGTGTTATATGCATTAAGAAAATTAAATTTGGGAGAAATAGCTACTCATAGATCATTGACATTAGAATAAAGTTGAAATTTTAATTATAGATTTTAGACATACCCCAGCAAATGCATTACCCGGAATAAATCCACATAATGATTGTATATGTAGGACTGAATAGCCCCAGTGATATCAATCCATAATTCTTAGCATTAGTAATGTAGTTGTAATGAAATGAAGAATCTTGTGATGGGTCCTAAATGCTATCACATACAATTATAAAAGGGAGGCAGACATATCTCTCAAAACAGAAGCAAGAAGGCAGTGGAGTCACCGAGGTAGAGGTTGGAGTTAAGTAAGATGCTAATCAATGCTGGCGGCCACTAGAAAGCTAGAAGAGAGAAGGGACAGACTTTCCTTGGGAGGATCTAGAGGGAACATGGCCAGGCTGACACCTTGACCTTGGATTTAAGCCACTAGAGTTGCAAAAGAATAAATCTTTATAGTTTTACATAATCCAGCTTGTGGTGGTTTGTTATAGCAGACACAGGAAGCTGGTATATATGCTCATAATATAAATGTAGAATGCCCAGTTTTCATGAGTGGATTACTTTCTTATTTTATTAAACTACCAGCTACAAGTTTGTAGAAAAAAGATAAGAATAGCCAGGAAAAATGGTATTTTTTTTCTAATAACATTCATTTCTTAGTGTCATTTTTCATGGTCATTTATAAAATGTACTATTTTCCCTTTTCAATATTTCTTGCGAATATTAGCAATTGTGCTTATCTTGGCATTCTCTGAAAATCAATGCTTTCCAGTTGCAGCATTCATTCATCTTGTTTAACTCTGACACATAGAAGTTCAGGAGCTTAGAAGAAAGTGGAAATTAGGCATTGGGCTTTTTCAAACATGAGGCCTTGTATTCGCCACTAAGTGAGGGGGGCACTGATGGGCAACTTCTACCTTTAGTCTCAGCAGTTTTACAAGACTGTTAAGGGATCTTCAACATTCTTCTTTTTATGGGGAAAGGGTTGGTTTTGTGTTGTTTTACTGAGACAGGATTTCACTCTGTAATTCAGACTGGACTCAAACAGGTGGAAATCCTGCCTCAGCCGCCTGAGTACTGGTCTTATAGGTATGAACCACCACACCCTCCTCTCTTTTTATTTTTGTTTTAGCTAAAACCCTGGAGAAATTTATAATCCAGCAACCAAGACTACAGAACTATGCTGACTCATTATTTTTGTCAACTTATAGGAAACATGGGTAATTATAAACCGAAATGAGCCTGTCTGGAAACATTTGTTAGTCACCTTCCCTTTATGAATGTGTGCTTTAGGAATTTAACCCGAGCATGCCCACAAGTGTTTCCTTTTAAATTATGATCTCAAACTGAACATGCTCAGAAATGTACACTGTAGATTAAGAATACCCAGAAATAATGTGTCTTCTCTCTCTCTCTCTTTCTCTCTTTTTCTCTCTTTCTCTCACACACACAAAGACACACATGTGTAGGTGTGCCCCAAACCATATCCCCCTTGCTTCTTTTCTCCTGGGAGAGCAATACTTTGTGAATAATCCTATCTTTATCCTTACACACAATAGATTATACACTTTCATGCACTCTTTTCTCCCCTAGTTACACATTTTGGCTTTCCATACACCAAAGTGTGATCTTTTGCATTTAGTTACACCTGATGTTTCTGCTGTATTAACTATTAAGTTAATTTTCTTTCTCAGTACACAATAAGTACTTGTAATCCTGAACAAATTTGTTAGATGCCTCTTGGATCTCAACTACAAAGTTTGGTAGCTGAGCTGAAATCATCCTTGGATATTTGCTAGCTGATACTTTTGTTCATTTTATTGTTTTTTGCTTGCTTTGTTATTCTTATCAAAGTAAGTAAGTGCATTATTAAAACCCTCTTAATGGGGCTGAAGAGATGGCTCAGCAGGTAAGGTTGCTTGCCAGGCTATCATGAGGGTGTAAGGCAGCGTGATATTCCTCAAGTTCAGTTTCCTAGTGCCAACATAAATAGGTGGGCATGGCCATGCATGCCTGTAGCTCCAGGCCTGTGGAGAGCAGATAACAGAGAATCATTGGTGCTTACAAAAAATGGTAGCTCTGGCCTCAGTGAGAAACTCCATCTCAGAAAACATGTGGATGAGTGATAGAGGAAGACATCTAACATTGTCCTCTGGCATCAACATGTTTACACATGTAGTACATGCATCTGCACACACATATACATAATGACACATATAATGAAGTACTCCACACAAAAATATTCAGAGAGGTGGTTTAAGAGAGATGCAAAGATAGATCATCCTTTTTAAGGAAAAGATTTTATTGACACTAGCTGTGCAGCAAGGGTATGAAGTAAAAGCTTCAGTCCACTCCAAGAATGCCAAGGTATACTTGTAAGTGTTTTCCTTCCTTCCTTCCTTCCTTTCTTCCTTCCTTCCTTTCTTTCTTTCTTTCTTTCTTTCTTTCTTTCTTTCTTTCTTTCTTTCTTTCTTTCTTTCTTTCTTTCTTTCTTTTTTAACATAATAGAAGGTCTTACACCATGGAAAAGCAGGCCTAATCAATATGTGACCTATGTTACATGATTGAGTTGGAAGAGCAGGTCATAAGTGACTTAGACTGTATAATAGGGTCAGTCTTTCTGGGTAGAGCAATAGGGCTTGTTTTTTTGTGTGGCCCATGTCACATGACAGATCACTGGATGATTTGGGGCCTAGTTACCTGGACAGCCTGTCATAGGAGGGACAGGTTTCCTTACCTATGAAGCAGGGCATTTACAGTTATGCTTTCAGTCCCACGAGCATTTTTATTATGAAAAAAGTTTTAAAATATATTTTATTTATTTATTTGAGAGAGAGAAAGAGGCAGAGAGAAAGTGAGAGAGAGGGAGGGAGAGAGAGAGAGGGAGGGAGAGAGAGAGAGAGAGAGAGAGAGAGAGAGAGAGAGAGGGAATGGGCATGCCAGGGCCTCCAGCCACTGCAAACAAACTCCAGATGCATGAGCCCCCTTGTACATCTGGCTTACATGGGTCCTGGAGAATTGAATCAGGATCCTTTAGCTTTGTAGGCAAATGCCTTAACCACTAAACCATCTCTCCAGCCCTACCATGACACATTTTTAAAGAAAAACAAATTGTTTATGCAGAATCTACACTGGCTACTAATAAGGGGACTCAAAGACAGTCCACATGAAGAAGTGATTGTTCTGAACGGGTTGGAATTAATAGTTTGGAATATTAAAGGTAAATGTTATAGGCAAAGGGTGTTGCCTAGCAGCCCATGAAGGAGGGATTTAAGTCAAGCTTTCAACATACTATTGGGAATGGTGATAGTTTTATATTGGT
The DNA here is from genome assembly GCA_036346955.1 of Dipus sagitta. NCBI lineage: Eukaryota > Metazoa > Chordata > Mammalia > Rodentia > Dipodidae > Dipus > Dipus sagitta. Next base: position 101,058,925 of record CM070770.1, on the reverse strand, counting down.
TTCTCCTATAGCTGTCAACGTCCCTTATATCTACCTTGTTCCCTGTTAGCCCTTGTAATTAAATTTCTCAGAATTTATCCTTTATCTCCTCTGAGTTGGCCAGGAGGACACTAATGGTGGAAAGAAGTTTTGAGGCTAAAATTTTTGGAACCATCACATGGAGAAGAACATCAGGAGCACAAATGGAAGAACTGCAGACAGCATCTAACCTTGCTGCTGTGTCTAACCCTAAAAGTTGCTACTGGGCTCATTGGTAATAGGTATTGTGATTTATTCATGATGGATATGAGGCCATTTTGCCCAGTTGTAAGGACTCTGAGCCAAACTTTAATTGCTTCCTTTGTCTTTGACAGTTTAATCCATTTAGAGATGCTAACAACAGATATGCTGGCCACACTGTTGATGTGATTCTTGCCTCAAGGCAGAATAGTAACTATGCTGCTCATATGCCTGTTCAGAAACTTTCTGACCATGTCAGTCTCTCTTCTGGTGGCAACCAGGCAGTTCTTTGCTAAGCATCTCTTGTTGCTTTGTCAAATGCGGCCAGTGCACCATACTCCCACTGTTTGCCAATGGGATTTGCATGTGTATTCTGACCCTTATAGAAAAAGAACAGAAATCCCTGAAACATAAAGATCACACAAATATCTACAAACACTTGCAAATTAATAAAGACACTTTAAACAAGCTATGAGCCAAAGAGAAGCTCTCAGAGGGATTAGAAAGAAAATAATAAGAATAGAAATAAATGAAATAAAAAATAGTAGAGCAAATAACTAAAACCGAAGACTTTTATTTCTAAAATAAACCAAAACAATAACTTGGATACATCTCTAATAAGAGTGGCAAAGAGAGTAATGGAGAAGGCATCAATGTCAGCAATGAACCAGAAGGTGCTAGTACAGATTTTATAGTCATTACAAGGATAGTGGGGGAAATATCATACACAGTTTTATGTTCTTAAATTTAACAACTTGAAATAAATAGCTGACTTCCTGGAATCTAAAAACTACATAAACTCAACCAAAATGAAATCAGCAACTGGAGTAATCCTATGACATACTATAAGAACTGAATCTGTAATTTTAAATGTCTGAAAAATAAATCATATGGCCCACTTGGTCACACTAAAGACTCCTGCAGCATATTTAAAGAGGAGCTAAAATAATTTTACGCAATTCCTTATGGAAAAAGTAGGAGGGGGTTGGGTGCTTTTTAACTTATTTTATCCTTGTAATTTTTTTTTTCTCTCAGTTATGAGGATTGAACCCAGGGTCTTGTGCTTTCTAGGCAAGTGCTTATCCACTGAGCTAAATCCCCAACCCTCTTAACTTGTTTTATGAGGCCAAAAATGATCAACTGATGCTTAAACCAGAAAAAGATTGTATCAAAAAGTAAAATTACCAGCCCATATCATTTATGAACTTAAAAGAAATCCTCAGAGCTGGGCATAGTGGCACACACCTTTAATCCTAGCACTTGGGAGGCAGAGGTAGGAGGATTACCATGAGTTCCAGGCCAGCCTGAGACTATATAGTGAGTTCCAGGTCAGCCTGAGCTAGAGTGAGACCCTACCTTGAAAAACAAAAAACAAAAAGCAAAACAAAAAAAAAAAAAAAAAAGAAAAGAAAGAAAGAAAGAAAGAAAGAAAAAAAGAAGTCCTCAAAGGGCTGGAGAAAGATAGCTCTCAGTGGTTAAGGTGCTTTCCTGTAAACATGTAAACCCTGGTTTGATTACCCAGTACCCACACAAAGTCAGATGCACAAAATGGTGCATGTATCTGGAGTTAGTTTGCAGAAGCTGGAGGCCCTGGAAACCCCATTCTCTTTCTATCTTTGCTTGCTAATGAATAAATAAATGGAATCCTCAAAAAATTTTAAATAGACTTCATTAATAGTCAATGCCATTAATAAGCAGGATTTTATTCCACACATGTAAAGCTGGTTCAACATTAGAAATTCAGAAGTGTAGCCTACCATCTGAAAAGCTAAACAAGAAAAATCACATGATCATGTTTCTTGTTATAGAAAAGGCTAATAGAATGAATACCTATTCATAAAATCTCTCTAAAATCTAAGAAAGGAGGGAGCTCCCTTATAGTGCAAAAGTGAATCTACAAAAATCTACATATAACAATGTATATGATGGTAAAACAATTTAATACTTTCCCTATAAAGCTGGGGAAAAGAAAGAATGTCCATTCTTTTTACTACTTTCAACATAGAACTGAAAATTTTAACCATTTCAAAGAGGTAATCAAAAGAAATGAAAGTCATGCAGACTGAAAATGAAGACATAAATAAACCTGGGCCTATTGTCTGATGACAAGACTATTCACAAAAACTAACTCACACAAAGTAAAAGAAACAAAACTAAAAGCCCAGTAAGCCAACTTAACAAGATTTCAGGACATATGACCCATACACAAATATCAATTTCAATTTTGTATACTATAGTAAATATGTAATCAAAAATTTAAATGTAATTCTTTTATAGTCATTTCCTGGAAAATTAAATTCTTAGACATAAACAGTGAACATCTACATATAGGGTGAAATTCACAGAAAGTTATTGAAGGAAATATGAATGTGGTAGAGAGATAAACTACGTTTATCGATTGGAAGACTCACTATGAGAAATTTAAAGGACTTACACTTGCCTTCTTTAGATTAATGGAGCTCTTCTGAGTAAAGATCTAGGAAAAGTAGATATGAAGATGCAGAAGGTTCAATGACAACCAGAGACTCTACTATGACCAGGTTTCCCTCTTCTTTTACCACACAAAGGGCTTCCTTTTAAAATACTTTTTTTTTAAATAGAAAAGTGTATGTTTGAGCTTTATTTTGGTTACATTTATGTTACTGACTTCAAGGTTCTTGCACGTGCTCAGTTTTAAAATGGGTTCATATTCATTTAAGAGGAATGTATTTATGCAGATCATATGCCCTTATAATGCATATATATAAAGGTAGATGTAGAATTATAGTTTCAAAGCTCCCAATACTTATATTTATGGCTTATATATACCAACCAGTCTGTTTATACTGAGAACGATATTCTCAAGTCATCATTTCTTTTTGTGTTGTTAATAAAATCTAAGCCTTATATTTCAATATTTTCTTTAGTTAGATATTTATAAAAACATGCATACCAATGTATTTAGTATAGCAGTTACAAATTTGTTTATAATGTGAAAATCCATATCTATGTAAAATATCAGCATCTTTATTTTTTATAATTTTCTAATTTTTCTCCCCCCCCTTTTTTTAGCATTTAATCCCTATGCTATTTTCATGCCTTTTTTGTTGCTATTTATCTTTGGTGTCTTTTTAGAGACAATTTGCATATGCTTGTATATTGTATTTTGATCATAATCCCCTCCCATTACTTTCTTTTGATTCTCTCCCACTCTTGGCACTGAACTGCTTCTTCTTTCCAAATAGTCCTTCTTGTGTTTTGATTTTTTAAAAATTTTTTTTTAAAAAATTGTCTTCCTCCATTATCCATGAGAACATGCTGATGGATTAAATAGTGTGCAGGTAATGACAGCTACTGTTGGATCATGAATGCAATATGTTTCTGATGTACTGTGTCAAATTATGATCACTTACATGATCATGCATAGGAGGTTATTTATGAGAGAATGGGCACTATACCATTGGCTACACCACCAAAGGTGGGTACAGCACTGAAGGAAGTATAAAACTCCCTCTCTCCCTGTATCATCAGCTGACTACACTAGCTATTCTGGGTAGTACGGGGTCTTATGAACCACTTTTTCATCCATGATGAAATATTGACAGGTTCAATTATGTGCAGGAAACCACATCTTCTGTGAGCTCATGAGTGTAATAGCCATAATTTCTTTTACTTATATATTTAAGTCCAACTAAAACTTCATTTTATTCAGAAAAAATAATGAATTTAAGGATACATTATGTCAAAAAGCAGTCTGTAGTTTTATATTAATAAATGCACGTTTTGGAAAGGTGAAAACAAATTCACCCCTAAACCAGAACCTGTGATCTCCAAATGGAAATTTTAAGAGTAAATGTAGAATAAAGTCTTATTAAAATATATACAAAAGGAAAATTTGCATTATCTGGGGGGGGGAGTAGAGTGTGTTTGATTAAAAAAGGCTTCATGTTCACAGCATGAAGCAACACAGTAAGATCACACCCTGCTTTCATTGGTAATGCCAACATATAAATCTTAACATTTTGCTTATTAAAATTCTGCATTAAAGTTTAATTGAGTCTACAACATCTCTGTGTCAGTGAATCCTTTGCCATATAGTTTAGGGACCTGGTTTTGAAAACAGCTGGGTTTAGATTTCAGTTTGAGTGCATCTTAGTTGTGCTTCATTGGTGGGTTATGAAATAACCCTGAGTTTAGTATATCTGTTTATTGGTAATTGTCGTACTTACCTTCATGTTGCTTGTACTAAACACCCAGCCCAAAGCAGCTGATGGGAGAAAAGGCATGCAGTCTTGAGGCAAACCAGTAACCTTCAAGATGGAAGGTGTGACATGAGTAGAGGCTAGATATTACTCTTTGCCACAGTAAGAGAAAGAAAGCAGCAAGAAATGATCTCTGGCAAGGGGGAAGCTGGGCTATAATAATTAAAGCCTGTCACCCAGCAACACTAGCTAGAGACCAATCATTCAGGATACATGGGGGGACATTTGATTTAAACCACCATAGTGATGACTATAGTTGTTTCTTAGGCTAACTTTGTGAAAACTCAGTGGATTAATATGTTTGAAAATTAGTGGATTTCTCAGCAGGTGATTGAGAAATATTTTTTTTGAGAAATATTATTAGTAGTAGAACTTCATGTCAATGTCATTGTGCCCTTGTTATTTTCTCTGAATATCTGTTTTATGAACATTTCTTCTGTGCTGTCTGAGTTTTCATATATGGGTTGGTAATTTACACTTGTTAAAGTTTTAAGATCTCATTATGTAAACACCCCAATATAGTCTATCTCTTAAAGTCAGAATGTATAAATTAATAGAAATGGTCTAAGATTAGTGGATCTGAGTGATTTTGCTGGCTATGGTGATCATATGAATGCTATCTCTGGCAGCGCTGCTGGGGACCATACTACAGTGTTTTATATTTTGAGATTATAAATGGTAACTTTTGTTCAAAAATTTAAGAGCCATCTTTCTCATGATTCAATTTTAATGCAATTCTACTTCATTTGATATTAACACTCTCCCTTGCTTCCTTTTCCTTTCCATTCATAATACATAATTTGCCCTACTTATTTTGTGTTTTTTAATTTTTTAAAACAATTTTTGTTTATTTATTTATTTGAGAGTGACAGAGAGAAGGAGGCAGAGAGAGAGAGAGAGAGAGAGAGAATGGGTGAGCCAGAGCTTCCAGCCTCTGTAAACGAACTCCAGATGCGTGCGCCCCTTGTGCATCTGGCTAACATGGGTCCTGGGGAATTGAGCCTCGAACCGGGGTCCTTAGGCTTCACAGGCAAGCGCTTAACCACTAAGCCATCTCTCCAGCCCTTTTAATTTTTTTATTGTGGTAAAATACATCTAGCATAAAGTTTGGCATTTTAACCATTTTCATTTGTACAGTTCAGTGGCATTAAATACATTCATCATGTTTTGCAGCCATTACCATCATCCATCTCCAGGACTATTTTCATATTGTAAATCAGAAACACTACACTCACTAAATAATAATCTCCTCTTTTCCCTCCCCTAACCACCCAGAGAAGTGCTTTACTAATCTCCTAAATAGCTCAATCTAGTCAAGTTGACAATCAAGATGGACCACCACAATGGAATATATCTGTTCTTTGACCCACATACCATTCCTCTCTGGAAACACCCTCACAGACACTTGCTATGTAGCCCAGGATGGCCTTGAATTTCTGATTCTCAGGTTCCCACATCCCAAATGTTGGGATTATTGACAAGTGCTACCATGCCTGGTTTTATACCCGACTGGGGATTGAACTCAAGGCTTTGTAAATGTTAGGCAGGCACTCTACCCACTGTGCTATATCCCCAGGGCAAGTTAGACTCTTTTTGAAAAGATGCAATTTTTTGTTGATGCCATCAACTAACAATATCAGATTCCTGACCCTTCACTCTTTGAGTACAGACTCTTCCCAGCATCTGTCCAGAGAGGTTTTCCTTGCTCTACAGCCTCCAGAAGGCCATTGTGGGATGAGTAGACTCTGATTGTATAAGCCAATCCTATAAATCACACCTTATAGTTATAGAGACATTGTTGTGTTCTTCTGGAGAACCTCAGTTAATGTATTAATTTTCTGTTATTAGAACCTTTTCCCTTTTTCCAAACTGTATTTTAGTATGTTGCCTCTGTTGGACTTCAATTGTGGGCTCAGGCAATCCTCTTGCTGGAATTTTAGGCATATGTCACAGGCCTGGCTCCTAATTAATTCTTTATTCTAGATCTCTACCTTCTTCCTGTCCTACAATATTCCTCCTGTCTTCTTTCAAATCCTTAATTTCTATCATACAAACACAACAGATGTAATCAAGAGTTTTCTCACATACTTGTACCAAAGACACAATTTATTGTCTGGAGATTTTGCCTCTATCCCCATCCTGCTGTACTGTAGGAGGTACCTCCTCCCATGTAAGATTGTTTCATTTAACAGTATCTTTGATTCCTCTAAGTCATCCCACACAAGAAATCAAGTGTAGACGTCTCTGGACTCTACTTTTCCATTCTATTAAAGCCTCATTGTGCCTATAACCATATTTGCTCTAGCTAGTATCGGTCAGCAATAGATGCACGGTTACCTGTTGTCTATGTTGTTTGCCCCTCTCCTTGACTCCACACAGAAGCCAAGGACATTTTTCATCAATGTAACTCTGATCATATTTCTTTATTGCTTAGTCTCTGGCAAAGGCTTCCTTTTTTATTCCTCAGGATAATTTCTAAACAGCTGACAATATCTTATGCATTTTCCCTTTGCTTACCTTTATTTCCTCTCTTGCTAATGGCTCCCATGCTCCAAATTAGTGATTTGATTGGTGAAATCATTTATCCTGACCTCAAAATACTCAGGTTATGTATGAAGTGAGTAAAAAGATGGATTGCTAGATAATGGCAATATTGCTTTCAGAATTTATAAATTTATCAATACATGGTTTATAAATGATATACTTATAAAGATGTTCTTATTTTTGTTTTGTAATTAACCATGATTTTTCTCAGAAAGATACTTCTAGCAACATGTTAAATTGCATTTTCCAGCCACATTTGGTAAAACAGATGCCATCAATTTCAGGACAATCACAGATAGAATGAATACTGAGATGACTCATTTCATGAAAACTTTGAAGTTATTTGCAAATATTCTACAAATGGATTTCCTTTCTTATCTTTTGGCTGGTTAAAAGCTATAAACAATTTCCCTGTGCTTGTCACAATTAATATGTCTTGGAAACATGTGAACATCTCATTTCCACTGCAGTTTACATAAATCTAAGTCAGTCATACCACTTTTAATGAAATTCATTTCTCTGTCTGTGAAGAAATTTTCATCTGAGAAGATGTTATTGTGTCAAAAGGGCATTTTAATCCAGAAAGCTTGTAATATTAGGCTGATAAAACTTTAAAAATATTAAAAAGTTCTTTGAAAAATCTTCTATCACACACTATTCTCAGATGTTGACTGTTTAAACATACACTTTCTGAGTTCACAATAGAAAATTGATATAAATTCTTAAAGACATCAATCCTCCTATTCTTTTTTTTTTAGTCAATAGCATGATAAAATTATTATGTTTTGAGGAAAAGCCCATGAAAACAAATCAAGACAATTTGTTTCATACGAGCTTTGTGTAGACATTGCATTTATTACAAACCAATTCCCAAGGCACAACTGATTCACGTGGAGACTTCAAAAGCCACTCTATGTGGAAGTAACAAAATACCCTGGAAAATCCAATTTTCTCTTGAGAATACTTTCATGGTGGCTTGATCCCATGAAATGGGAAGAAATTCTCTCTAAAAGTATATAGATGTTTCACAAAAATTGGTTGTCCAGGCATTTCAGGGTACATCTCTTTCTAGTTCCAAGGGAAGCTTTGTAAAGTTGCTTAGGGAGATAAACTTGAATTGTACTTCATAAGCTCTGTGGCTATATTGGCCTTGCATTGCTGATTTCCAAGGGTTATTTTACAGTATAGCTCAGTGAGGAAATATGTGTGTGTGTGTGTGTGTGTGTGTGGAGAGAGAGAGAAGAGAAGAGAAGAGAAGAGAAGAGAAGAGAAGAGAAGAGAAGAGAAGAGAAGAAAGAGAAAAGAGGAGAGAAATGGAGGGAGAGGTTGAGAGAGAAGAGCATGGATTGAGTCATTGAAAGGGGCCACTGATGGAATTGTGATTCAAGTGACAGAAATGTGACAACAAAGTTGTTTGAAAAGTTTCAGTTGTCTGTAAAAGCATAGGAATAGGGTTTGCTGATCACTTTCAGATTTCAGGCTTCTGGAGATCTAGCCCTGTTTATTGTCTTTTAAGCCTAGGAACTTCAATATTAGACATGCAGATTTTCATTAAAAATGGACAAATCCTAGGAGGATGTCACACTATGATGATGTATGTGAAACAAAAATTCCTCTTTCTGCTCCCCTAGTCAAGCCCTTGTTTCAGGCTCAGATCCTCTCAGGTGAGGATCTTTCACGATGCGTTTTACATTCTAACTTGCTATTTCTTCCCCATCGTCTTTCCATTCTTCTCTTCTCCATGTCTTCTTTGTGGATCCCAAAACCATGGAGGAGGTTTTGCCCCTTGGACTATGTTTTACTTGTTGCATTTTCATATACGCTCAGGTTCTGAGTTGGGTTAGAGTTGATGGTTTCTCTGCTTCTTCTCTTGCAGGTTTCAGGGGATATAGAGGTGAATGAATGACTGACTGAAGGAAGATGGGCAGATACCTCCAGCTGTAATTAGTTTGTCCACTAAGAGATGCTGCTGTGTTCCTGATTAGATCCTTTTGTTCTGAAGCTAGCTTTCAAGTACATTTCTATTTTCCCAGGGGGCAGCACAGTTAATTCCATATCAAGAAAAACATATTGCTGGGCTGGAGAGATGGCTTAGTGGTTAAGCGCTTGCCTGTGAAGCCTGAGGACCCCGGTTCAAGGCTCGATTCCCCAGGACCCACGTTAGCCAGATACACAAGGGGGTGCATGTGTCTGGAGTTCATTTGCAGTGGCTGAAGGCCCTGGCGCGCCCATTCTCTCTCTGTCTCTCTGCCTCTTTCTCTCAGTCTGTCACTCTCAAATAAATAAAAACAAAAAATTAATATTAAAAAAGATATTGCTATCTTAATAGCAAACAATTTCCATCTGTGTGGAAAGCATCTTATTTATTTCTGTTTTCCTTCCATCTTACCTACCTTGGCTGCATTTCATAGGAACTTCACTATGTCACTAACCTAGAGCTGTCAGCACAAGTTAAATGATTTGATTCTCTGTTAGGCTTCATCAGAGGAATTGGGCGCCATGAAATATGTCAATTTACCAGAAATTTCTGGTATCTCAATGGAATAAGTTTGGAAAGAGATTCCTATTTGTCTGATTTTCATTTCTCCTCTTGGATTTTAGAATTTATTATTCCATTAGAAGATGTTTTCCATATATGACATACAAGGTTTGCTATCAAAAAATTAAAAGATACTAAACATAAATAGTTCCATAGAAAGCCGAGTTAGGCATAGAGATGTGCCAAAGCTTATTATCCAGTAGAATATAGTTAAGTACAGAATATAATTAAAAATACACCCACAGTTCTTTCCATGGTTGTGACTTACCTAGGAGTAGCACATAAGGCTTTGTGTTCTGTGTCTTATTAGAATAATTAGAACATTTTAATAAAAAACATATCTAATAGGAGCAATGAGCAAGAAAAGTAATCTTCAGCAAATTAAAATTTTTTCACACTGCAAGAACAGAGTTGTTAAAAGAAATAAAGATACTGGTACCCTTGAAGTATATGTTAGTGCATTTGGGAATAAGAAAATTGCAAGTGGAAAATGGCTACATCATTGATATTATCAACATGCCACTTTTATTCTGATATATATTTTCCTTTCAAACTCATTGAATTTACTCATGTAACTTTAAGATATCTGAATGATTCCCCTTAACACAATAAAATTTAACAATTAGGAAAATGAACTCTAATTTATTCTTGGCTTAAAAACAATGAAAACAGTAATAAAATTTAAAAAATTGAAAATATAAGAAAATGTAGAAGAGGGTTGGGGAGATGGTTCAGTGATTAAAGGTGCTTGCTTGCAAAGCCCGCTTGTGCAGGTTTGACTCTCTAGCACCCATGTAAAGCCAGATGCACAAAATGGCACATGCATCTGCAGTTTGTAGCTTCAAGAGGTCCTAACATGTGAATGCTCCCTCCTGGTCTCTCAAGTAAATAAATAATATTTAAAAAATAAAATAAAGAATAATTTAATAAATATTATCCTAGTAAATTTTAAAAATATATTACTTTGTTTATTTGAGAGGGAGAGACACACAGAGTGAGTATGGGCACAGGAAGACTTACTTCCAATGCAAGTGAACTCCAGATGCATGTGCCACTTCATACATCTAGCTTTATATGGGTACTGCCAAATTGAACCTGGGCCGTTAGGTTTTACAAGCAAGTTCCTTTAACTGCTGAGCCATCTGTCCAGTCCTGAAATATTTACCTATTATTTATCTGCAACCAGTGAGAGAGGATTAATACTTTTAATTAACATGCATAATACAAAAGTCATTAAATATATTGTGTAGAAAGCACAAACATAAAAATGAATTTAGTAAAAATGGGGATTGGGGAAATGGTTCAGTAGTAAAATGGGGTTATCTAGTCTGTCATACAAAGCCAGACAGACATTAGTTTCCAGTGCCAGGAGACTCTGGTTGTGCTCATACACTCCTCCCCATGTTCAAATAAGAATTCCCAAAAGAAAATTAGCAATACTTTATGAATTCAGTGCTCAGGATGTGGCTCAGTTGGTAGAGACTTTATTGAGAAAGGATGAGTTCTGATCCTCAGCATCCACCTAAAATAGCAGCTGGGCAGGGCAGTATTCATCTGTAATCCCAGCATTGAGGAGGTGAAACAAGAGAATCCCTGGGGCTTGCTGGCTAGCTAGGCTAGCTGAATCAGATGAGCTTCTGATTCAGTGATAGCTTTTGACTCAAAAAATAAGGTGGAGAGTAATTAAGGAAGTTACCTGGTGTTGACCTCTTGTATTCACATGTGCATGCACACACACATACACACACACATACACACACACACACACACACATACATGCACACACACACACACACGTGCAGGTGTAACTGCTCACACATACAAACATGTACACATACACACATGCACACACATCACATACATACAGGCAAAAAATGTATTAGACCAATTAAAATAGCAATGTTTTCCCAATTTCAAATTTGGGTTTGTAACATAGATGGTCTTATTTAGAACATTACTATCGACTCATGAGTCTTACTAGCTCAGTCTTCAGTATCACAGAGAAAGCATTCTATATAGTCTGTTCTCTATGCTTATCAAATACTTCAGATGGGTAGATCTAGACCTGATTCCTATTAAACTTTGATGAAAACAAGTATCCTCATTCTATAAGCTCTTCTAGAAAATATGATTTTAAGAATTCAAGAAGAGTTTAACCCTAGGAAACCTGAATAAGTTCACAAGTGGAATAAATTTAATAAGAAATTTTAGAATATCATCTTAATTCATTGAATTGTAGCAGTGGGCATAGAAATTTGCTAAATAAGAAGAGAATATAAAAAATGTAATGGATACTTTTGCTTCCCAGGTAAGGAAAAGAGGGCATACCATTGTAAAATAATAACATCATAATTGAAGATGACTAGTGATTACATGACAACATGATACAGGAAAAAACATACAAGCACCTCTAACTGTTGAACCATCTTTCTAGCCTCACAGGAGACAGTTATCTATTGAAAGATGATGCTGGGGACACGGCGGCTTCACAGTTATTCCATGAAAGAGAAGGATCCACATAGGCTGCTCCAACAATGTGCAGGTAGGGAAAGGCCTGTGGCCATGGTCACCCTTCACCTCCTCTGGAGCACAGCTGAAGCACAGTGGAAATGACTGTTGAGAACACCCTATGACCCACAGGGCTTCTTTCTACTGTGCTGATCTTCCTCTGCAGTGGACAGACCTTTGTGTAAACAACCTGAAGCCCAAGCATAAAACAAACAAGGTGAAGATCTTGGGTAGCCTCTTCTGTCCCTGACACTAGCAAGTCTTAAGCATGAGTGTTTCTCTAGCTTCAGCCCCGTGAGCTGTTTCATTGTCAGTTGTGACCCTTTCAGTATCCTGGAAAGCCTTTCAGACTCCAAGTTTCCACTGGTTGTTGACACATTAGTGTAAGCTTACACTATGGCAAGTTTCCTGAAGCTCAGCTCAGCTTATGAAATGAGCAGTTTTGTCCTTCACTGTAAACAATACAGAAGCCTCAGAAATTAGGTAAGAAACACATCTTGTATAACATATATATGAATGAAACGAATCCACATGTCTCTTTATGACCATGTCATATGGGCTCCTACTCTCCTGTCTTAATAATGGCCACATAGAGTATGAGGCCAGATGGTTGGAATTCAAATCCTGACTTCACTGTTAACTAGCTGTGTACTACCTGTATACCTTACTATTCTCAGCTATAATTAGCAGGACCTGCAATATACTTTACATATTAGTCCTGGGACGATTGCATGAGGTTTTCCTTGAGACCATTTAAAACTGTTTCTGGTATAAGATAAGACCTTACAAAGGATTCCAACATAGTAGAAGTTGTTGGGAGAGCATTAATTCTCCTAAGGCATTCCAGCAGATGTGTACATACACAAACACACTCCACTAATAATAAAGTGACCCCCCCCCCACATGTGTGCTCTGCAACCTGAGTAGATAGCCTGCAGGAAGTTACGATGTGTGTGTATCCGTGATGTCTTTCTGCCCACACAACAGCATTCTTAATGCTCTAACATAATCAGCCTTTCTTAAATGCTCTTTGAGAAGCATGCTGATGAACCTTCAGAGCTGCCTCAGTGGGTACCTGGGTATTTAACCACTGACTATGCACTAGGGGACTGTTTTTATCTGGAGTAACAGCTTCTTTGTGTCACATTGCCAGGAAACACCCAGATGCTCCCACCCTGCTCACCAGGCCCTCTGCCTTGGGCACTTGGGAAGCACTATTCTTTTCCAGAACCATGTTTTCCCCCATGCTGTGATCTAGCCTCAGCATGGAGAGCCCCCAAGCCTGCTTATTCTGACTTGATGTTACCACATGGTGGGGAAGATGGATCACAAAGGCAGCATAAAACGTCTGTGTGGAGGGCAGCCAGCTGTTGTGTTCTGCATTATCTGCTTTTGGGAAAGAGCATGGAGCTTCCCTCCTTTTATCCCCACACATAAAACTTGATGAGATATCAACATTTAAATTACAGCACTCTTTATTTTTATTTTGTTCTAGAAGATTTGAAATGCATTAGACTGTTTCAAAATGCCTTTTGGGAAAGTTTAATAATACTTCCAGCTTTTCTGTGGTCTTTTTCAACCTGAGTACCTGCTGTTATTCTCCTTGTCCACAGAAGGGAATCTCGGTGATTGCCGAAGCCCCTGGCACTTGCTTATCTACATATACCCACATGTCTAATCTTATCGGTACTTTAGCCTGACACTTTCACCCAGATAAAAGGCAAAATATTAGCTCCTTTTCTCTTAGGAATTCCCTGGGTAACAGCCTTCTTCCTTCATTCCAGGGGCCCACAGTATGAAAACAGTGATTTTGTTAGGGAGCTAGAGAAAATGCTGCCACACTTTCTTGGGTCTGTGGGAGCCAGGTTTGTGTTCACAGGAAGTGGAAGATAGTGTTTTCTGTCAAGAAAACCCACCTTGAGCTGGGGATGTGGCTCAGTGTAGAAAGCAATTTCACAGACATGAGGACTGGCGTTCAAATCCTTAGCACTCGCACAAGTATCAGATGGGCATGAAGGCTGGTTTGCAATCCCAGCACTGAGAGGCAGGGCAAACTGGCTAGCTAGATTAGCTGAATTGGCAAAGTCTGGGTACAAGTAGCAGACCCTACCACAGTAAATAAGGTGGAAAACAATCTAGGAAGACATCAGATGTAAACTTCTGGCCTCCACATATCTGGGAAACAGCACACTCATGCACATCCCACATGTGAACATGTATGCACATGCATACTTGACACACACACATGTGTGCACACATGTACCTATGTGCACAAACAGAAAATAGACAGGCCTTCTGCTCTTGCCTTTTATCACCACATTCACATTCTGCTCTGCATGTCCAGCCATCTCTGATTCTTCTTGTGAACTGGTAGCAACTTTTATCCTCTTTTCTATGGCTTTCCTTAGAGCTTTCCCCCTGTCTCCCAGTTCTGAACTCCTACTGAATATTTTGCTCCATTTTTCTAAGCAAAGAATGATATGTCTATCTGTAGTATAGATTTATTACCTTGTATCCATGTATGCTCTATTTTCTAGTCTGCAACGACCTTTGCACCATTTAGTACCATAGGGTATGTATACTACAGACAATCACTTGAACTGTTAAATTAAATGAGCTGAAAATAATAGTGATGTCATGCGAGACTAGAGTTTTAAAATACTCGAAGCCTCAGTCTCTTCTATCCTGAGTAAAACATGTATCTGAGTAAATCACCAAAGCACTGATTCAGTTTCAATAGCAGAAGTCAGATACTGAGTGTTACTTATGCCAGGCAACAGGGGCGCCACACCCTTATTAAGCTGTTGTATCTGTTGTGAAAATGAGAAAACTAAGGATTCGAAAAGTTCAATAATGTCCATAAGGGTTATGAGGTAAATTATGTAAAGTTTTTTTAGAGAAAATTAATCAGCAGAATATATATATATATATGTATATATATATATATATATTCTGCTGATATATATATTGCAGGAAATATATATATATATATATATATATATATATATATATATATATATATTGCAGGAAAATGCCTTAACCACTAAGGAATCTCTCCAGCCCTATGTGTATGTCTATTTATTGTGAGGAAAAGACAGAGAGATTTATATAAGGAATTGTTTGATGTGATAACAGAATCTGAAAGGTGGAAACCCATATGCAAGCTGCTGGCCTGGACATACAGCTAAGAGCTGATGGGGGTCTTAAGTATGAATGCCCCAGGGCAACAGGCCAGAAACCCAAGGAGGGCATCAATGTGACTGTCTTGGGGAGAATTATTTCTCCAGGAAACTCAAACAGTACCATTAAGACCTTCAACTTGTTGGGTAGAACCCACTTACTGATAGTGGGTAATTTGCATTTCTCAAGGCCTACTTATTAATTGTTATTTGAATCTATCAGATATCTTTATGGCAGTATCTAGATTGGAATTTGACTACCAACAAGGCAATCAAACTCAGCAATTAGCACATACATTTAGTGATAACCAAAGTGGTTCAGAATTTCAGCCAATTCCTAAGAATTTCCCCCATAGGATCATGTTTAGAGGTTGGTCTGGTCCTCCATCACTTTGCCCTGTTATTTTCTCTCTCTGCAAAACCACATACCCTCAGAACTTGCTTGTTCTCATTCTGAAATCTCCCACTTTTTAATTTGCTGGTGAAAATTTTTCTACATGAGCTCTCATTTCAGTTATTATGTTTATCTGACTCTGACATATCTCACTCCCAGCACCCCTAATTCCATAAAAAAGCTTTTAAGACATTGACTAATATTTAAACTCAGTTTGAATCTTTAATGAATTCTCTCTTCTACTAGACAGATATATCACATATGCTCAACAAAATGGGATTTAATTTAGGTTAGGGACTGTGTTGTATATGTGTGTGTGTATACTGAAATTCACATCCATTGTAGCTGTTAAACCTTAGGTAAAACACTTCTTGATACATTATTGCAATTATTATCCTCCAGGTTAAAGAAATGACAAGTACCTTTTTATGATTTTTTGATGAGGTGCCTAATATACATCTTAAAAGCATCTTTAATAAGAAATGATTTATATGACATAAAATCCACTCACTTAGAATGTACAGTTCAATAGATTTTTATAATTTTGACTTCTGCTACTAAATTCACTATTAATCTCAGAGGAATGTCCTGACTCTAAAAAGAAACTTTGTACTTATCAGCAGGCCCTTCCCATTCTCCTTCTCAGCCCAACCTGAGAACGTGCTTATGCATTTTCTTTCTGCATAAATTTATCTACTGAGTATATCCTTTCTCTATGAATGTATCTAATGTATGAATTTGTCTACAGTGGATAAATCCTATGATTTGTTATCATATGATATGATAAGCTCATATAATACGTTTTTGACTGAGTTCCTTAATGTAATGTTTATTGCTTTCAACTGTGACTTGTGTTGAGGAAGTATCAGTGCTTCATTGTTCATACTGACTTGATAACACCTCATCATGTGGACATACCACATTTGGTTATGTGGTTGTAACATAGGTAGAAGAGATTTTCCTTACCGTTTGGCTCTAAATAGTGTTGCTATGGTAATCTGTGCACTTTTGTTCATATGTGGACCTGTATTTTCATCTTTCTTAGGTATCAAGGCAGAGAACATGTATGCATTTTTAAGCCAATGTTAAGATGGCTATTGTTAAAGAGTGAGCACAGAGTACAGTCCACTGCATGACATCATCAGGACAGAAGGAACAATGTCTTTCATTTAAATGGCACTTATTTCAATTGTTCTTATCACTGGACTCTGCATATGGAAGCAAAGACGTAATTATCCCGATTTTACAGATAAAGAAATGCATTGGACTGAGATATCTGTCATAAATTCCACTTCAGTCAAATGTGAGAGTAAAAAGAACAATTCTTATTCCCTTATTCTGTCCAAAATCCCCTGCTTCTCTAGAAGCACTTTATACTATGATGGGTGATCAGCAGGTGGCAGACTTTAGAAGCAGGAGATTGAAGGAGTTGATGAATGTATCCTTGGAGGTGTTCTTGGAGACTGAATCCTCTCTCTGGACCCTCTTCTCTTTGATTTTTTCTTCTTAGGAGCCCTGACACTTCCTCCATCACATATTCCCACCACAGTTTATTTATTTATTTGTAAATATTTATTTATCTATTTGCAAGCAGAGAGATAGGAGAGAGAGGGAGAGAATGGGTGCACCAGGGTCTCCAGCCACTGCAAAAGGACTCCACATACATGTGTCACTGTGCATCTAGATTTACGTGGGTTGTGGAGTATCGAACCCAAGTTGTTAGGCTTTTCAGGCATGTGCCTTAGCCATTGAGCCATCTCTCCAGCTGCCACAATTTATTTATTTACTTTTTACCTCACCCCTATTCCAAAAGTAATGAAATCAGCCTACTAGGAGTTGAAATTGTGAGTCAAAATATTTACCCCTTTAAAAATTTTTTGTCTCAGGTATTTTGTCACAATGACACAAAGCTAACACAATGGTTGGATGCAGAATTAATTAAAATTTATTTCATAGAACTACCATTACTTTGGCTATGAGTTATATACTTGTAGTAATATATTTGCATATGTGTTAATATATGTGTATATTCTAAGATAGATGATCCTTCAGCCCTTTTTTCCCCTCTAATACTTTGATACTTAGAAACTTAGTTTATGGAATGATTTTTGGATAGCATTATGAGATAGTTGTCATTGTAGCATTTTCAGGCTTTCTCAGTTGGGCCATCTGAAACACTCAGCAAGTAATTTCTTTAATCCATCAAATCCAGAAAAGACTGTTCTTTACACATCTTTACTCTGAGGCTGTCACATTGCACATGGCATCTAGTGGCTTACCTGTGTCACAAACATCTTAGTGCCATTATTGTGCCATGGTCTGTACCTTGGAGAGGTTTGCACTCCAAGGGGCCTCAGTAAGTATCATCTGATAAAGACTGTTATGATATTCTACTTTTCTATTCATTCATTCTTTCATATTCATAATTTCTATTCAAGAAACTATGACCACCCCCTTAGCCAGAAGACATCTGTTTATATGTCATAAGCTTTCAACTTATAGATGATATTTATTTGCATATGTCAGGAAATAATAGAATTGCCAAAATATTTATATGCTTTATTATTTTATGACCTTTAATCAAGGCTGAACATTATAGCAATTGATAATGGTAATAACCAGTAAAGAACGTCATTGCATTAACTTTCTAGTTGTGTAGAATTAACTGCACTCACACCTGACTGAATACTGAATCTGATCCTGCTGCTTTTCAGTGGGAAAAGGGAATTGATGGTCCATGGCTCAACTTACTATGCTACTTTTCTTTTTGTTTTTTATTAATACTTTATGTATTTGAGACAGGGGGAGGGGAAAAGAGGCAGATATATATACATATATATATATATATATTCATATATATATATATATATATATAGATAGATAGATAGAGAGAGAGAGAGAGAGAGAGAGAGAGGGAGAGAGAATTGTTGGGCCAGGGCCTCCAACAACTGAAACAAACTCCTGATGCATGCACCACCTTGTGCATCTGGCTTTATGTGGATACTGTGGAATCAAGCCTGGGTCCTTAGGCTTTGCAGGCAAATGTTTAACCACTTTACTATGTCTCTACCCCACTATACTACTCTTCCACTGGTTTTGGTTAGAAGTGGTAGATAAACATATTAACTAGGTAACTTTGTCCTTGAATTTGTCTTTGAGAACAAGAAGCCTGTGAATGAGGGCTTGTGAAGGATTCTCGCGAAGGTGCAGTCATCATCGCTCTGACTTGCTCATCCCTGAGGGTTAGATTTTTGTGTATCTATACCTAGAAGTTTTTACTTTTCTCTGGAAGACTAGTTGAATAATGCAACAAACATGAAACTTGATAGGAAGGAAGGAGGAAGCAAATGAAGTAGCCTGTCAAGCTGACTTTCTGTTTTATTTCATACTACTTTGTTTGAATCATAGCCAAACATGTCATCTTTGAGACAATGACCGAATAATAATGGGCAAGCTTAGAAATTGCAATTACTGTCTCAATCCACCTGAAGCAGCTTCAGTCATATTTTAAACACATTTGCTTGGGAAGGCTTCATTTTCTATCCTAAATTCTATGTACACAGACACATTGTTTAAGGATTCTTTGATGACTTCAGCAGAGATGGTTATATGTACAGCTCAGTGAATACATTGCTCTTGAACCAAGCCATAATATATTGATGAGTTCTTATTAGCAGTTAACTTGCAACAAAACTTACAGTGCAAGCAGAGCATGGCGGCACAGGCCTTTAATCCCAGCACTTGGGAGGCAGAGATAAGAGAATTGCTGTGGGTTCCGGGCCCGCCTGGGAGTACAGAGAGAGTTCCAGATCAGCCTAGGCTAGAGTGAGGCACTGCCTCAAAAAAAAAAAAAAAAAATACCGTGTAGAATGTGTTCTGTAGAATATCTGAGTTTTGGCCAGGCTTGGTGGCTCACACTTTTAGTCCCAGCATTTTGGAGGTTAAGGTAGGAGGATCACCATGAATTTGAGATCAGCCTCGGCTACACAGTGAGTTCCAGGTCAATCTGGGCTAAACTGAGACCTTGCTTCAAAACACCAACCAAACAAATACAAATAGATGAGTCTCCTCCCAAGTCATTCATTGGAGATATGTTGTGCATCTTATAACAAGTGAGATAATTAGTCCAGTGTTAGATTTCTAATAAGCCTTAATATTTAGGACACATAAACATGAGTCCATCTCCATGATCTATGGTAATGCAAATTTGAGGATTGAAGGCAACCCCATGGCCATCCTAATAAGCAAAAGAGAGGAATTTTAATAGGTGACTTATGAAAGACAGCTAATTACTCCTGACTCTATTACAGGAAGATTTGTGGTACAGGGGAGACACATTCAGTCTTCTTTGCTTATTAATTAAAATTCATTATTTTCTTTCAGAATGCTTCTTGCCTTCACGATCTAACATATTTCCAAGGTCTGCAACTGTGCAAGCTTGTGACTCTATCTTCTGACAGGTCTGCTGATGCAAAAGCATTCAACCTCAGAAGACACAGCTGAGGACTTGGCTTTGCGCAAAACCAGGTTTCTGCTAGTGTGGCATTGTATGCTTCACTGGCCATATTGAGACAAGCAGTCTTTGGGGTGCCTTATCTGCCACCCACTAGCAAGAAAAGAAGACAGAACTGAGTGCTCCTGGCATGGCAGACTCTGCACAAGGAAGGAAACTTGTTTCAGACAGAAGCAACGCGGGGCTTGCTTGCAACACTGGTAAAGAGGTGGAGGTTTCCTTTCACGGAGGAAAGGTGTATTGACATGCCTGTTGCCTGTTACTTTATTTCTTGTTATTAAGGAGCATCAATTAATTAGCCCAGCTGGCTTTAAGCTCCTAATAATGGCTGGACGTGTATAAACAAGAAAATAAATAAGGAAACAGGGCAGAAGAAGGGAATGGGGTGAAAGGAGGAGGCAACCTGTCTTCCCAAAGGGACAAATGGAAAGTGGCTGTCTGCTGAAACTCCCAAGATCAGCTGGCCTGGCCTTTGTTCTGCTCAGGCAGCCATAGCTAATGGAATCGGTGGATTAGGAAACGGACATCTACTTTTATTTTTCAGTGTTCTGGATGAGGGAAATCAGACATCAAGCTGAGGGCTCCCTTCCTGGCTGGGGAACAGCTACTTTCTGCTTACATTTGTGTGCGTGTGGGCTCAGAAACATCTCTTTCTGTCTCTCTCACTCTCCATTTCATCTGAAGGATCTACCATCATGACTTAATCTAGCCCTGATTTTCTACCAAAGGTCAATCTGTGATTTTAGGGTAAACACAGGTCAGCTCATAGAGACCTATAAAGCCTAAATTGCATTCCTGGGCTAAGTAACTTTGAGGGCATTGGTCACAGAAAGAGGTTTCAGTCAACTGAGTATGAAGAAGAGTCTATTAACCTCATAGCCAGGAGCCAAGAGAGATATAAAAGGCAGCAATCCATAGTCAGAGCCAAAATCAAGAGCTAGCTTCCAAGTCAAGGGGAGAGGTACAGCAAGCAGAGAGATCCTTCTCAGAAGGTGAAGTCAGCAAGGTGCACAGACAGGCATGGAAGGGGACAGCAGCTGGAGGGTGTTTCTGACGAGCTGGTGTTAGCTTCCCACGCGCCCCTGGCAGGAGTCAGACAGAGAGACTAAGAAAGCAAAAAACACCCCAATATGTGAAGAGAAAATTGGCTAATAGCTCCTAGTGAGTTTCTGGACTGTGGAATGATAGAAGTTTTGGCCATTTGCATGTATGTAAATTATTTAGAAAGAGCAAAGAACAAGGAAAATTGGTTGTCTCTGCGGAGTGGGAATGTGGCAGTGGCATTGGGAAGGGGTGAAACATATTTTCTCTTCAGCAGTTTCAAAGTATCAGAGCTAAACAACCATGGCAGAGGAAGGGGAATCACTTAAAATGTTTAAAAGGGGATAAAACAAAATAAAAAATCAAAAGAATGAGTGAGGAAGAAAGAGAATATTAAAACAAAATAGGAAACGTGTACTCCTATTCATGAACACTTTTAAAGCCAGCAGCCCTAAGCCTTCTCATTCCCATCATAGAATACCACAACCATGTTTGTCATTTAAAGAGAGAAGGTGGTATAAAATCATGTCAGTGTCCCTGTTTTGCTTTGAGTGCAAGAGTATTTTGATTATTACCAGAGCTGAACAATTGGGCCCAAACTCACATGAGAATTATATATAAACAACCTGCTGTAACTTAGAGAATACTTGGTTATTGACAATAAATTACTATAATAATCCATAAGAACATTTTCAGTCAAATGCAGGTACACTTTTACTAACCACTATGGCCACAGCAAATCCTGATAGCTACTACAGATATCACTTATCTGAGTTGCTTGGAGTTATTTGTATTTTGGAATATTTGCAGAATTATATTGAACAATTTTGGGAATAGGACTTATCTAAACATGAAATTTATTCATGTTACATTGACACCTTATACATAAAACCTATGGTAACTATGTATAATATTTTTAGTGCACCTCCATCTTATGAACCATCACAAAAGATTAGATGTGGAATTTTACACTAATGGAATCACATTGGTATTCACAATGTTTCCAATTTGAGTTTATTTATTAATTTGTTTATTTTGAGATATTTTTCTAGGACCTTGTGGGTGGTAGAAAAGCACTTGGGGTATTTTTGATTTTAAACTTTTGAATTAGTTATATTCACTCTATATTTTCTCTTTCTAATTTTTTTATATATTATATTTATTAGAGAGAGAGAGAGAGAGAGAGAGGGTATGTGTGCACCAGGGCCTCTAGCCTCTATGAATGTACTCCAGATGATGTGCCACCTTATGCTTCTGGCTTAAATGGGTTCTAGAGAATTGAACCTGGTTCCTTAGGCTTCTCAGATAATTGCCTTAACTGCTAAGCTATCTCTCCAGCTCTCACTTTATATTTTCAATAAACACTTTGCTCAATGCAGAGAGAATATGGTAGAGCCATACTCATGAATAAATATTAGCAAAATTATCTATACAAGCCAAAGAAGATCCTCTCTATGAAGCAGTAGCCCTTTCTGTAATTACAAGGAAAAGGTTCTCATGAGCAGACAATTTTCTAGTAAACGGAGGAAGGACAGGAAATGCCTGGCATGTAACAGCTGAGAAGAACATTTAGGAATGAAAGAGGGAGGACTGGGTGAAGCCAATTAAAGATCAACAGAAGATCTGGGTATGAGTTCTAAATAAGTACAACTACTTGATCTTTCACATAATGACCCAAAATGCTCACTAGAGAAAAGACAGCATCTTCAGCAAAAGGTAATGGAGAAACTATATAACCATATGTAGAAGAATGAATTTGGACCTCTTCTCTCACCCCACACAAAAATCAAGTCCAAATGGATCAAGGGCTTAAATAAACTATAAAATAACTGGAAGAAAAAATAGGAAGAATACTTCAAGTTATAGGCATAGGGAGAAAATCTTCACCACCTGTACCTCTGACAGAGGTTTAATACTTTGTAGAATCTACAAAGAACTCAAAGATCTAAACAATAAAAATAATCAAGCAACCCATTCAAAAAATGGAGTAGGGAATTGAACAGATTGTTCCTAAAGGAAGAAATACAAATGTACCATAAGCACCTTAAGAGATGTTCAACAT
This sequence comes from Dipus sagitta, assembly GCA_036346955.1. Classification (NCBI taxonomy): domain Eukaryota; kingdom Metazoa; phylum Chordata; class Mammalia; order Rodentia; family Dipodidae; genus Dipus; species Dipus sagitta. Next base: position 101,035,685 of record CM070770.1, on the reverse strand, counting down.
CTCTACTTATCAGAAAAATGCAAATTAAAATGACTACGAGATTTCTTCTCATGCTAGTCAGAATGTCAATCATCAACAAAATTAAATGACAGAAAATACTGGTTGTGGTGTTGGAAAAAAAGAACTGTTATCCACTGCTGGTAGGAATGCAATATTGTACAGCCATTATGGAAATCAGTATGGAGACTCCTCAAAATGCTGAAAATAGAACTACCTTTAGATCCAGTTATACCTCTTTTGGTCATATACCCAAACACTCTACTATTTATTAAAGAAATACTCGCTCGACAATATTCATTGCTGCTCTTTTCACAATAGCTGGGAAATGGAATCAGCTCAGATGTCCATCAACAAATGGTTAATGATGATGTGGTGCATGTACATAATGGAATTCTACTTAGCAGTAAGAAAAATTAAATAATGAAGCTTGCAGGAAAATGGAGAGACTTGTAAAAAATCATATTAAGCTGGGTCACACAGGCTCAGACAGACAAATGCTACATGTATTCTCTCATATGAGGTTCCTAACCTGGGCCAGCTTCAGTTGATTGTAAATGGTAGTAAGCATCACATTGACATGGAAGTAGAATGAAGCTAGCAGAAGGCGGAAATAGGGAGGAAGGGGAGGGAGTAATGCTTGACAAACAATTGAGGGTCAGAAAAGAAAGAAAGAAAGAAATAGCAAAATAAGAAAAGAAATAAGAAAAGGGTGGAAAGGTATTTGGAGTAGTGGGAATAGGAGCATTACACAAAATTAATGTCAACATGAATCAACTCCTTAGAAATCTTTCTCCTACATAGAATTGCATTCTACATGGTATAACCCTCAATAAAGGAGAGCTGAGATGCAAAGAAAATAGCCCCGTTGAAGGTGGAGATAGCTTAACCCTAAAACCACAGGCTCTGGCTGTTAAATTTTAGGGCCAGAATTGGATTGTCCCCCCAATGAACTGTTGGTCAGGGAGACATATGAGGTCCTTAAAATAATGCAGGCCATTGCCAAAACACTTGGTTACCTGCTAGAATTAAAAGGTAGGAAAGACCCTATTGCTGAAGACACTGCAGCCTCTGGTCATAGGACATCAAGAGATTATGTTGGTACTGAGAGGGAATCCAGTTTCCTTCTGGCTAGCCCTCATAGTGCTAGAAAGTGTTATGGGAGCTGCTGAGGAGTAACATTTACTAACAGAGCGAATAAACAGGAGATCCTGCCAGATATAAAATTAACCAGCCCAGCAAGAAATATACACCTATGCAACAGTAGTACACAGCTGATGCAGGTAACCAGCTATTCTCAGATTGGACATGAGACCCACTCAGTGGGGGAGAATTCATATTTAGTTCTGGGAGCCAAGTCAGATTCCCAAGGATAGACTCCAGAGAGAACCCGCTGCTCTTTGGCTTTGGAGAGTGGGTGTACAATTCAATAAGTTTCTCTCTCTCTCTAATAATTATGTTTATCCCCTTTAATTCAAGATTTTCTTACTTTTGGTTGGGGAATCTGTTTTATCTTACAGATGGCAGAGATTACTGGGGAGATCCAGTATACATGAATACAAGAATAGATGGCTGCCAGGTGTGTGGTGGTGCACGCTTTTAATCCCAGCATTCAGGAGGCAGAGGTAGGAGGATTGCCATGAGTTTGAGGCCACCCTGAGACTCCATAGTGAATTCCAGGTCAGCCTGAGCTAGAGAGAGACCCTATCTCAAAACAACAACAACACACAGAATAGATGGCTGACTGCCTCTCTGGAGATGGGTCACCTCCATTACATCTGCACTGCAGTCATTGCAGAGGAAATGGTGACATGAGTAGTGCTAGCCTGAAAACCAAGCAGTTCCAGGGAGATGGCCACATACACTCTGGTTATTTAAATCACATTAAAACAGATCCAGAGGCTACAGAGAACTCAACAACAAATCAGATCTCCAACATGTCTCCCAAGGCTCAGGGAACGAGAGGTGGAAAGACTGTAAGAGCCTCAGGGTAGATGGGAATAGCCTGACATAACCCCAACAGAGACTGACTGAGGCCTTTAGGACCCCACAATGAATACCAATAGCCCCACTGAGGAGGATCCTCAATAGAATGTGGGGATGGGGGCATATAAGTGCGCAACCTTTTCATAAAAAATTCAATTTAAAAAAGATGTTGTAAGGAAAATGAATTGAACAGAGAGTGAAGTGTTAGCCCATCAAAGTCATGGAAAAGAGGCTGGAAGAGTGGTGGGACATAAAGAGATATGGTCAGAATGTCAGGCTGTATAAGACCAAGGAAATCAGCAAGACTTTTAAAGAGGACTATTGGAGATATCTGCATGATAATGGACAAGGAGCCAGAGGAAGGGCATGGTTCACTAAAAAAGGGCCACTAAGGTCAAAGCCATATTGGATCCTAGATAAATAAGCACCTAGAAGAGTCCTTTATTTTAGCCTTTTTCATTAGCAGCCATGATTAGGGCCTTAAGATCAGAGACAGGGCAAGGAATGGAGCAAGCTGAAGCCTGTGATTTGCCTGTCAATGAGATACTGAGTGCAGATGAATCATAAAAGAAATAAGCTTGGGAAAGAAAGGAGGAATGGAAATGGCTGAAAGTTTCAGGAGATGTCTTGGCTTTGTTATGTGAGTGGGCAGTTTGAACACATAGACATAAGGAAGAACAGGGAGGAAAGGTTGATAGTACAGCACCTGAGCAATGTCTGATGCATTCAGGTGGCTGAGTATAGAAGCCATGAACACAAGTGCACCACTTAGTATTAGAAAGAGGAATTCTGTCTTCCACAGACTGTTTTTAACTCATGTCCTGTGGCCTCAACCTCAGCATAAGGGCTTGAAGTCCAGAGGTATAAGATTCATGTGTGTGTGCAATGTGGAACCCTTGTGGATACCTAGGTCTTGCACACTCTTGAGAATTATTGGCATACTGGCATTTCAGTTTCTGGGGACAACCAAACTAAGAGGTATTTGGGGAGTTCTAGAATGAACACTGGGTTCAAAGAGAGATAGCGCCGTTCCTAACTGAAATGAAGGCAAAAACCTTCCCCATGAGTCACGTCATGCTTGACATACCTGAAACCAAATCTAGGAGCATAAGAACATGGAGTGTGACTGCTATAGCTGGGTGTGGCAAGGTCAGTAGAGACCTCAGGTAGATGCACTGGGGTGTTTGCAGTGAGAGAGGAGGTAGGTGCAATCTCCTAGGCCTATGGAGGGCTATTAACTTAGGAAGCAATGAGCGGTGGACCATGGACAGAGCTGTATCTATTGGACTGAGCTCTATGGGAGACGCACTACATGTCCTCTTCAGTGCCTGCACTTATTGAAAAATACCTTGAATAGATGAAAGCCAGTTTACCTACATGCACATCCCATACATAGTAATGTTGGCTGTGGTGAGCTCTCAACTGACAGTCCACGCATGAAGACAGGGACCCAATTTCAGCATCATGCATCTGCATCTCTGACGGTACCACAGTAGTGCTGAGGAACTGTGCATAGGGATTGCCTGGTGACAGAGTGAAGGAGAAATAGGAGAAATCTAGCTTCTTTTAGGCAGTTTTACTTAGGGACAGGCCAACATAGGGAACCAGAAGGTGTAGTCTGGTCTCGGCAGGAATGGAAGGCATGTCTGATTCAGTTTCACCGGCAATGTCTGCAGCGGCCCTTGCTGATTCCAAATTCTAGCACACTTAATTAGGTAGGCTAACCTTTGGGTCAACCCCTTAAATCTGTAAATCAATCAAGCCTTCCCCTTGGATGTCTAAGTCTAAGGAAATAACCCATTATTATTTTTTAAATCTAATTAATTAATTTATTTGAGAGAGTGAGAGAGCAAGAGAGAAAGAGGGAGGGAGAGAGAGAGAAAGAGAGAGAGAGAATGAGAATGGTGCATGGCATACCAGGGCTTCCAGCCACTGCAAATGAACTCCAGAAGCATGCAGCACCTTGCACATCTGGCTTAGTGGGTTCTGGGGAATCGAACTGAGGTCCTTTGGCATTGCAGAAAAACACCTTAACAGCTAAGCCATCTCTCTAGCCCAAAGAACCCATTTTTAATTGACTGTCGAGCTTGTGCTTGCTGTTCTCAGTCCCCGCTGTCCTGTGATCTCTTCTGTCTGGACAAGTAAGCTTGCCTTTCTTCTTTTCAGCTCTGCTAAGACAGGAGAGGGTTTCCCTTCAGCCAGGGCATTTCCCTGTTTTGTCCTTCATCTGTGTCGTGCTTTGGGTACCTTCTTTGATTACACGTATGACTTTTCTCTGGTCCCTGAGTTTACCATGGGTATGTACTTCTAAACTCAGAATCTACCTCGTGGGTGTTTCCTGTAAACTCTGGGCCTGCTACATTTGTACTTTCTGTAAACTCAGAGTAATCATGGGTATAAACCTTTTTACCACCCATTTCTCATCTGAATTTCCTGCTTCCATGTGGAGGCTCAAAAACTAAGACTTGCATCTCATATAAGTGCATGTTTCTTCTAAATCTCCCTAGATCTTGTCTTCCATACATTTGTGAATTTGCTCTGACCTTTTTCTAGATACCAATTTCTCTTAAATGAACCTCATAATCTATGCTGTGCCTCCCACATGAGTGCATACTTCTTCTAAATATCTCTACATGAGCTCTAGAACTTGTCTTTATGTGCTTGTGACTTTGCTCCAGCTTTTTCCTAGATATCAATTTCCCTTAAATACAACTCACAATTCATGATTCCTTCCTAAATAAAGTCAATAATTAACAATTCTTGAGTATGTCTTTATCAATTCTTTGCTAAAAATTGGATAAGCGTTCAAAGCTGGGATTCGAGTTTGGGAGATCCCTCCTAAACCCCAAAAGCCTACATCAAGAGAGTCTGGAATACAACAGGGAGGGCCAGGAGCCAGGCAGGTATATTTGTGAGTGTCAGAACTCAGCATCAACCATGCAGGGCCTCAGTGTCCACCTAGGATATGATAGTACCAACTCCTGTAGAAGTTTGCTGTGGAGACAAGATGATGTGGCGATGGTCAAGTGTTTAGTGCAGTGAGAAATTGCTGGCTTTACACCAGAGCCTCATTTCTTCCCACTTGCAGCATCTCAGCCTGAGCAAGTGTCTAAGTGCCATAGAGCGAATGAGATGCACAGGGTCTGCAGAGTCCAGTCAATCCACAGGTGAATGCAGTAAGGTGCTCATGACACTTCTTCAACTTACGAGTGTGAGTAATAGTAAAGGTAAACTTGGCCAGATCAATACATATCAGGAGTAATGGTCCATTGACTTCTGGGTCGTGAGAGAAAGTTATGATGTTGTGACTATATTACGGCTTCTTAGAATTTTTATTGCTTTCCCTGTGCATTAATATAATAAGAAAAAGCATGAATCATTTGCTTGTAAACTGCAGAAAGCCGCAGGCTGAGGTGTTGATCATTTTATGTCAGGAAGTCATTTCTGAAAGAAAAACAACCAGGATAGAGCTATGGCATTTACTGACAAGTGCTTTAAATTTGCAGCGATCCACATGAGGTGATTTGTCTCTGAAATCATTTGGTTCCTGTATGGGAACAACACTTGTATTAGAAAAGTGATGTACAGTTAGTCCACTGTGAGAAATGAAGACTCATTTTGCAAAACAGAATTCCATATTTTCTCACATTTTGTTTGGTGCTTACTATGTATCTAACCTTTTGCCAGGCATTACAGTACAAGTATACATACCATGCATTCCATGTCATCAAGACAGTCCTGTTGTAGGGCAGATAAAGTCAAACAAATCAGTAGTTGGAAAGCAACAACAACAACAACAACAACAAAAAAAAACCAGTAAATTTAGTTAACATGTCAATTGAATATTATGAGAGCTCACAGGAGTTAATCTTAACACAGACCAGAGGAACAATGGCATATTGTGTCCCTTAGATTTTCCATGCCTCAGGCATAATTGGCAAATAAAAATTGTATATATTAGTAATATCCACTGTGTCATTTTGATATATGTGTATATTCTGAAGTGATTGAATCAGGTGAGGTATATCTTTCATCTCATGGATAAATCTGTTTTTCATGAGGAGACTATTTTACTCTCACTGAATTTTATATCTATCATCTATCTATCATCCATGTCTGTCTGTCAATCTATTGCTATCTAGTCATTAACTGCAGTCATTAGGCTGTATAGCACATCTACAGAATGCATTTATCCTGTCTAACTAAAAGTTTGTTCTCTCTGTTCCAATTTGCATTCCTTGCTCCTCAGTGTCTGGATACCACTCTGCCTTTGCTTCTGTCAGTATCACTTTTTTCAAATTACACATATAAGTGGGATTATACAAGGTTTTACTTTCTTTGCTTGGCTTATCTGACTTATGATAATGTTCTTCAGGTTTTCGGCATGTTGTAAAAAAAATGACAAGATTCCCTTATTTTTAGGGCTGTGAAAACATTATCACTTTTTTTTTTAACCCATTGATCTGTTGGAAGACAGGACAATGCCATACTTTGGCTAGTGTGAAGAGTGCTTCAATGAACATGGGAGTTCAGATATCTCTTTGAAGTTCAATTTTCATTATTATATATATATATATATATATATATATATATATATATATATATATTCATTTCATTTTATTTTATTTTTATCAATTAGCTTTGTACTCAGCAAATACAGTCAATTTGGTACCATTATTAGGCTCATCCATTACCTACCCCTTCACCTTGGCCCCTCCTTGTTGAGGTATATGGGTCATGCATTCTGGAGTCAGCCCACAGTTATGGATAGGATAAATGTCTACATATCATGACCCAACATGTGGCTCTGACATTCTTTCCACCCCCTCTTCCGCAAAATTTCCCTGAGCCATGTTGGGTTCATTTTTTGTCTGCTTCAGTGATGATGTGTTGGGGCCTCTGGGTCTCTGGCTCTCTGATTTGGTAGGAGTTGATTTTTCTCTGTGTTGATCTCCTTCACCCTTGTGCTGGTACCTGGTTCAACATGAAAATAGCACCCCTGCTTGTTTCTCCAGTTTTTCTTAGTTTCAGCCGGGGCCCTTTTGAGGTATGATGGGGTGGCTCTCTCCTTAGAATCTACATCTATCTGAAAAAGAGAAGCAGATTCTCCAACAGAGAGTAAGTTAGCACCAGACAAATGAGATAACTCTTACTTTTTTTTTAATAGAGAATTTAATAGGTGTAGGCCCTCTTGTAGCCCACGCATGGTGGTAGCTTGATAGTGAAGAGCGGGCTTATGTTTGGATATAGTTCTGAATTGTTTCCCAGGTCCAGCTATGGGTCCCGTACCACTGAGGGGATCAATTAGCCAAATCAAGAGCAGATGGCTTCCCACCATGGCTGTGTGCCACTATTGCACTTGTGTGAACATCATAACAGGTTATTTGCTGCTAAGTAGGTGAGACCATGAGATGCTTGGACAGATATTGGTCATTTTCCCCCAGTCGCCCATGTAGCATCTTCTGACACTAGACACACTGACTGTCTGGGGACTGACTCTCTTCCAGCTTCCAGCAATGTCATTCCATTTTATGTGTCAACCGCATAAAGTGTCTTCAGCAGTAGGGTCTTACCACTAACCTTTCGTGGGTCATCAAGTACTCTGACAGAAATCTATCTTTCTTTTAGGAAACCTTGCAGGTCTCTCTGATCAAAAGCTCATTGTGGATGACAGCCACATGCTGGTACTGGGAGTTAGAGGTCAGTGCCCACTAAGAAAAGGAATAAAAGATAACTAATATAAAAGAGATAGAAGAGAGAGAGAGAGGGAGAGAGAGAAAAGCTGTAGAAGATTAAGGTCTTCATCATACCCTCTCCAGTGTCTTGTGGGTCAGGTGTTCCCTCTAAGGGCCTGGTGAAGGTTTAGACATTTGGTCTGCCTTTTAGGATATAGAATTTTATGGCACCATTGCCATTTGGGTCTAGGTTTGTGTTTCCCACCCCCTTTCCCCTCTCTGCCCTCTCCACCCATTCAATTGTCTAGTCCACGAGAAGCTTGCTGGGTATGTAAGGCATCTTGGGTAGATTCATGTTAGGTGCTGTAGATGAGTGAGACTATGTGGCAATTTTTTTTTTCTGTGATTGGGTAAGTTCACTGAGAATGATCTATTCCAGGTTCAACCATTTTTCCTCAAATTTCATTGTGTCATTTTTTCTTACTGCTGTATAGTATTCCATTGTGTAGATATACCACATCTTAGTTATCCATTCTTCTAGTGATGGACATCTGGGTTGATTCCAGCCCTTAGCTATTATGAATTGAGCCACTACAATTATGGTTGAGCAAATCTCTCTGGCCTGTGGTTTGAAGGTTTAAGGGTAGATGTCCAGTAAGGGAATAACTGGGTCTGTTGGTATCTTTATAGTCACCTTTTTCAGGAGTCTCCAGATTGCTTCCCAAAGTGGTTTTACCATCCTACATTCCCACCAACAGTGGATGAATGTTCCTACTTCTCCACATCCTCACCAGCATTTATTTTCATTTGATTTTTTGATGTTTGCTATCCTTACTGGGGTAAGGTGGAATCTCATTGTTGTTTTAAGTTGCATTTCCCTGATGATTAGGGATGATGAACATTTTCTTCAGTGTGTGTTTGCCATTTGTATTTCTTCCTCTGTGAACTGCCTGTTCAGCTCTTTGTCCCATTTTGTGAGTGGGGTGTTTGACTTTTTACTGTTTAGATTTTTGAGTTCTTTGTAGATTCTAGAGATTAGGCCTCTGTCAGTTGGATAACCTGCAAATATTTTCTCCCTTTCTGTGGGTAATCAATTTGCTTTGCTTGTTGTATGCTTGTCTGTAAAGAAACTCTTCAGCTTCATTTGATCCCATTGGTTGAGTGACTGTTTAAGATCTTGAGCTACTGGGGTTTTGTTCAGGAAGTCTTTTTCCATTCCTATATCATGGAAAGTACTTCCTATATTTTCTTCTAGTAGTAGTCAAATTTCTGGTCTTATATTGACGTCTTTGATCCATTTGGACTTGAGTGTAGTGCATGGTGAAATGTGTGGATCAAGTTTAAGCTTCGTGCATATGGTTATCCAGTTTGTCCAGCACCATCTGTTGAAGATGCTGTCTTTTTTTCAGCTTATATTGTTAGGGCCTTTGTCAAATATCAAGTAGCTATAGATGCTTGACCCAAAATATGGGTCCTCAAGTCGATTCCATTGGTCGATACTCCTGTTTTTATGCCAGCACCATGCTGTTTTTATTACTATGGCTTTGTAATATAGCTTTTGATCAGGTATGGTGATGCCTCCAGAGGTATTTCTTTTGCTGAGGATATGTTTGGATATGCAAGGCCTTCTGCCTTTCCATATGAAATTTGAGATCATTTTTTCTATCTCTGTGAAGAACACAGTTGGGATTTTAATTGGAATGGCCTTAAATCTGTATATTGCCTTTGGTAGGATTGCCATCTTCACAATGTTAATTCTGCCTATCCATGAGCATGAGAGGTCTTTCCATTTTCTCAAGTCCTCCTCAATTTCTTTTTTGAGTGTTTTTACGTTTTCATTGTATAGATCTTTCACTTCTTTGGTTAACATTAGTCCAAGGGTTTTTTTTTTTTTTGTTGTTGTTGTTTTGTTTTGTTTTGTTTTTTTGCTATTGAAAATGGGACCATGTCCCCTATTTCTTTCTCTGTATCTTTGTCATTTGCATATAGGAAGGCTAGTGATTTTGTGCATTGATTTTGTATCCTGCTACTTTGCTATAGGAGTTAATCAACTTCAGGAGTTTTGGGATGGAGTCTCTCGGGTCTCTTACATATACGATCATGTCATCAGTGAATAGAGCTAACTTAACTTCTTCCTTTCCAAATTATGTCCCTTTTATTTCCTTCTCCTGTCTTATTGCTTGAGCTAGGAATTCCAGTACTATATTGAAAATTAGAGGTGAAAGTGGACAACCCTGTCTTGTTCCTGATCTTAATGGGAATTCCTCCAGTCTCTCTCCATGAAGTATTATTTGGGCCTTAGGAGCTTTGTATATTGCCTTTATTATGTTAAGATATGAACCAACCATTCCAATTCTCTCCAATGTTTTGATCATGAAGTGATCTTCTATCTTGTCAAAGGCCTTTTCTGCATCTATTGAAATGATCATGTGGTTTTTATGTTTAACCTTCTTTATGTGGTGTATTACATTGACAGATTTCTGTATGTTGAACCACCCCTGTGTTCCTGGAATGAATCCCACTTGGTCAAGGTGGATAATGCTTTTGATGTGTTGTTTGATTCAGTTTGCGAGGATTTTGCTCAGGATCTTTGCATCTAAGTTCATCAAGGAAATAGGCCAGCAGTTTTATTTCCTTGTCGCATCTCTACCTGGTTTTGGAATTAGAGTGATACTAGCTTCATAAAAGGAGTTGGGTAGCTTTCCCTGTTCTCCAATTTTGTTGCACAGTTTGAGGAAGATTGGTTTGAGTTCTTCCATGAAGGTTTGATAGAACTCAGCTGAGAAGCCATCTGGTCCTGGACTCATTCTTTTGGGGAAGTTTTTTATTACTTTTTCAATCTCCATGAGTGTGATGGGTTCATTGATGAGATTAATCTGCTCTGAGTTTAGCTTTTATAGATGGTATGCATCCAGGAATTTATCCATCTCCTCCACATTATCCAGTTTTTGAAATAAGTCCTGATGATTCTCCCAATTTCACTTATGTCTGTTGTGATCTCTCCTTTTTCATTTTGAATTTTGTTAATTTGAAGCATCTTGTTTTTTTGCTTGATCAAATTGGCCAGGGGTTTGTCAATCTTGTTTATTTTTTCAAAGAACCAGCTCTTTGTTTTGTCAATTGTCTTAATTGTTTCCTTGGTTTCCAATTCATTAATTGGTGCTCTGATTTTAATTATTTCTTTCCTTCTGGGCTCTTTGTGTTGGATTTTTTTTTTTTTTTTTTTTTTTTTTTTTTTTTTGCTTTTCCAGTGCCTTTAGGTGGACGGTTAGGTTATTGATTTGGGATCTCTCTGTCTTTTTTGTGAAGGCATTGAGTGCTATGAATTTTCACCTGAGGACCGCCTTCATTTTGTTCCATAAGTTTTGGTACAATGTGTTCTCATCGTCATTCAATTCTAGAAATTTTGTAATTTCATTTTTTATTTCATCCACTGTCCACTTATTGTTTAAAAGTGTGCTGTTCAGTTTCCAGGTGCCATTTGGATGTTTGGTGGGTCTTTTGTTGTTGATTTCTAGCAACAGAGCATTGTGATCTGATATCATGCAGGGAATTATGTCAATCTTCCTAAATATGTGGAGGCAGTCATTGTGACCCAGTATATGGTAAATTTTAGAGAATGTTCCATGGGCTTCTGAGAAGAATGTGCAGTCTGTGAATTTGGGATGGAAATTTCTGTAGATGTCTGTTAGGTCTAAGTGATCTATGGTTTTGTTGAGCTCTCTTACTTCCCTGTTGAGTTTCTGTTTGGATGATCTGTCTATTACTGATAATGGTGTATTGAAGTCCCCAGCTATGATGGTGTTGGTGGTTATTTCTGTTTTATTGTCAAGTAGGTTTTGTTTTATGAACTGTGGTGCCCCTGTGTTCGGTGCATACAGATTTATGATTGTAATATCCTCTTGATGGATCATTCCCTTGACAAATAGGAAGTGGCCTTCTTTGTCTTTTTTGATTATTTTTGGTTTGAAGTCTATTTTATCTGATATTAATATAACTGTGCCTGCTTGTTTCTTATTCCCATTTGCTTGGAATTTTGTTTTCTACTCTTCCACCCTGAGGAGATGTCTGTCTTTAGTGGTGAGTTGGGTTTCTTAAAGACAACAGATTTAGGAGTCTAATTTTTTGATCCATTCTGTTAGTTTGTGTCTCTTGATGGGTGAATTAAGTCCATTAATATTTAGGGTAATGACTGTGAGATTTGATTTGATTCCTGCCATATTGTTCTGGTATATGTGGGTTGGTGTTTTCATGGACTTTGAAGTTTTTTGTGCCTACTCTGAGTTTGGATATTGTGATCTGCTTCTTGTAGGCTTTTGAGTTTGATTATTTGTTTCTTCTCTGTGGAGAATTTCCTGAAATACTGTCTGTAGGTTTGGTTTTGTGTTCATATAATTGTAAAGCTGTTTTGTCATGCAAAGGTTTTCTTTCACCATCTATTATGAGGGATACTTTTGCTGGGTAGAGTAGTTTCGGTTGGAAGCCATAGCTTCTCAGACTTTGCAGTGTTTCATTCCAGGCCCTTATAGCTTTCAGGGTTCTGATGGGGTTACCTTTGAAAGTGGTGTTCTCTTTTTCCATGGCTGCTTTTAGGATTTTCTCTTTGGTGTCAATGTTTAGAGTCTCAATGACAATATGGCTTGGAGAGTTTCGCCTTTGGTCCAGTCTGTTTGTAGTTCTCTTGGCTTCTTGTATCTTGATGGGCCTTTCTTTTAAGAGACTGGGGAAGTTTTCTTCAATTATTTTGTTAAATAAGTTCTCCATGCCTTTGATCTAAATTTCTTCTCCTTCTGATATTCCAATGATCCTGATATTAGGACGTTTAAGTGTATCCCACAATTCCCGCATGTTCTGTTCACAGAAACTTTTGAACTTACTGAAATTTTTGAACTCTCTAACTGTTTCTTCCATCTTGTCTTCCAGATCAGAGTTTCTATCCTCCACTTGGCTGAATCTATATTTGAGAGATTCTAGAGAGTTTTGGACTTGTTCAGTTAGGCTTGCATTTTCTACTACTTTTCTATGTATAATTTCCATCCCTATGTCAAGCTCCCTTTTCACATCATTTTCTGATTTTCTTGATGATTCTTGGAATTCATCCTTGTATTTATTCATGTCTTCATTTAGCATTGCCAGCTTATTTTTGAGGTTTTCTTCTTTTTTTCACTCTCCCTCAAATCTAACTGCCTTTGAACTCCTTCCATTTTCTTATCTATTAGGTCTAGTTTAGTGATGGCAGCATCCACACGTTTATTGGTCCTTTGTTGCCTTTCTGCCAGTTCTACCAGTAGGTTGGTCAGGGTTGCATTGCTCATAGCTTCATTTTGTTGTTCTGATCCTAATGACTCTTCTATGTTTTGAGTAGAGATGTTCATTGTAGGACTGGGTGATCTAACTGGATTTTCTTGCTTTTAATTTTTCATTTTATTTCTTTTCACTGTGGTCTGGCCATCACAGTGTATGGGCACATAGGTGGGTGGATCAGCCTGGGCTCAAGCACAATAGGAATCTGAGGCAGCCTGGGGCAGTTGCCCAGCAGCCTGGGCTTTGGCTCTCACTTGCCAAAACTGCCTGTTCTACTGCCTGGCCAGTGCGCCAAAGTTGCCTGAGCTCTTAAGTGTTGGTGCACCAAAGCTGCCTGTGTCCGTGCTAGGAGGGACACTGAGGCACCAAGCACTGAAGCAGCCAAAACTCTGGTGGGGGAACAGTGTGACCCTGAAGCAGTCTGCGCTCCCCCACAACAGGACAATGGGGGATGGTGGGAGTGCGGCAGACAGGTAGGGGATGACATCTGAGCTGGCACAAGTGGCAGACACAGTCTAAGCTTGCGTGGCAGTTGCTGTGGTCCTGGACCCGCTGAATGTGCAGCGGCCAGAGCAGTAAGTGAGCAAGTGGGCAGAGCAGTCTAAGCTTCCACATACAGGGATCGATCGGTGCCTGTGGATACTGAGGCTACTTGGGGGGAGGGGTGGCCTACCTGCCCGAGAGGGAATCAGGGGTTCCATGTTTTCCCCCCTCTGTGCCCTCCCACTGGCAATCTATTGGAGATGGCTCTCCCCTAAAAGACCCAGTGAGCCCTTAATGTCTTGCCTTTCATTCCCCTGGATCTGCGGCACAGCTAGGTGGTCAGCATCTTGGCCAGAAGTCCTATAATATATATATTAAAGCAGTATTGCTAATCATATAATAATTTTGAGCAAATATATATTTTTTAAAGGTTTATTTATTTATTTATTTTTTGAGCAAATATTTTTGAGGAACCTCCATGCTGTCCTTTGTAATGGCTATGCTAACTGACATTCTTACCAACAGTGAGACAAAATGATTCTTTTTTGTCCATAATCTTGTCAATAATTATGATTGCTTATTTTTTTCACTACTTACCCTAACAGGTATAAAGTGGTAACTTGTGGTTTAATGACCTGTGTTACAGTGATAATTAGTGATTTAAGTACCATTCATGTACTTATTGGCTGTTCTTATACCTTTATTAGAAAGCTACTTTTTTTTGCATGTTCTTTAATCAGGTTATTTTTAAGCATTTAAAAAACATATTTTTATATATTTATTTGAGAGAGGGAAAGAAACAGATGCAGAGAGGAGAGGGGGAGAATGGGCTTGCCAGGACCTCCAGCCACTGAAAATTAACTCCAGACACATGTACCACTTTGTGCATGTGGATTACATGGTGTAGTGGTTTGATTTAGATGTCCCCCATAAACTTAGGTATTCTGAATGCTAGTCTCCCCAGCTGATGGCAATTGGAAATTAAAGCCTCCTGGGGGTGGTTTATTTTTGGGGGTGGGCTTATGGATATTATAGCCAGTTTCCCCTTGCCAGTGTTTGCACATTATTTTGTTCCTGTTGTCCATCTGATGTTCGCCAGGAGGTGATGTTCACCCTCTGCTCATGCCATCATTTCCTCTGCCATCATGGAGCTTCCCATTGAGTCTGTAAGTCAAAATAAACCGTTTTCCCACCAGCTACTCTTGGTCAGGTGATATCTTCCAACAATGCTAACCTGACTGCAACTGTATTGATGGTACTGAGGAGTGGTGTCATTTGCTGCTAGACACTTGACTGTGTGGCTTTGGCCTTTTGGAGCTGATTTTCAAGAGGAATGTGGAAGGATTTGAAACCCTGGCCTGAAAGATCCTTGCAGTGCTGTAAGTACAGCTTGATGGACTATTTGGTCAGTGTTGAGAGACCTGAATGTATTAAGAACTATGGACTGTGAGGTTTGGCTTCAGGGTGAGAAAGAGGTTTTCTTGGACTGGGTTAGAAGCAGTTTGTGTGAGAGGCTTACTGTTATGCCTGTGTCCTGAGAACTTGTGCAGGGTTGCCATATGTAGAAATGTACTGCTGTGTGCAGAGGAATATGGCACAGAAAGAAATTTTTGGGGTGAAACTGCTGCCGGTTCATTTGCAATTGTATGAGAGATTGCAACCATTGAAATTGGGCCAGCTGGCCTGCATTAGTATAACAGAAAGAATGCAGTTTTTTGAACAGGCTTGAGTGCTACAGGAATGTCCTGTTCTTTAAAGTCTGCTTTATTCCCCCCTGGGTTAACAAATTGACACCCTACCTGGTATTTTGGAGTACAGGAAATACAGGAAAGAGAGGGTCATTGAACATGCACACAGTCATGTGTGATGGAAATGGCCATGGGCAGTGTGAAGTAGGTTTGCTGGATGCCTGCATAGAGACATTATAGAGCCATGAGGATGGGCCATGGGCTGCAGTGGAGACCCAGTGGAGATGTTGGGACCATGAGATGGCTGCTAAGGAAAGATGCTGGCCTCAGATGAAATTTTCCAGGACTGTGAGTAGCCTAGCTGGAGGGGTGGAATTGGAACTCCAGAGACTTGTTGCTGGTTAGGATTATCAGACTTAGAGACTTGTCACTGGCTAGAATTGTTGGTTTTAGAGCTACAGAGTTTGAAGTTTGCCCTGGTTGTTTTAAATCTTGTATTGGTTGAATATTTCTTTGCTATGCCTAATGCCATCTTTTGCAGTGTGAATGTTTATTCTGTTCCATTATGGGATTTGGGGGATTTTTAGTGTTATTGCTCAGTTAAATGACTTTGGACTGTGGGTATGTTTGAATATCAATAGGATTGATAAAAACTATGGGGACTGTTAAAGTCATATTGAATGCATTGCATTTTTAAAATTATTATTAGTTATAATACACACATATAAAATACAGTGTGTTTACAGCCATGTTGGTACCATAATTAGCCTCCTCCAGTCCTTCCCCCTATGCAGGGGCCCTCCTAATTGGGGAATGTGGGTTGTGCATTGTGGGGTTAGCCATCAGTTATGGGTAAGAGGCAATGTCTCTGTGCATGATGTACCAACATGTGGCTCTAGCAATCTTTCTGCCCTCTCTACCATGAATTTCTCTGAGCCATGTTGGGTTCATTTTAGGTCTACTTCAGTGATGAGGTCTTGGGAGCCTCTGTGTGTCTGGATATCTGGTTTGGTGGGAGTTGAGTGTTCTCTGTGTCTATCTCCTTCACCCTTGTGCTGGTACTGTGTTCACCAAGAAAGCAGCCCTCTTGCTCATTTCCCTAATTACTCTATGTTTCAGCCAGGTACATTTTATATCATGGGTGGTTATCAGTTTATGTGGGTCAGGGGCGGAATGTGGTGGTTTGATTCAGGTGTCCCTCCATAAACAGGTATTCTGAATGCTAGTATCCCCAGCTGATGGCAATTAGAAATTAAAGCCTCCTGGAGGTAGTGTATTGTTGGGGGCAGGCTTATGGGTATTATAGCCAGTGTCCCCTTGGCAGTGTTTGGCACACTCTCTTGTTGCTATAATCCATCTGATGTTGGTTAGGGGGTGATGTCCACCTTCTGCTCATGCCATTGTTTTCCACTGCCACCTTGGAGCTTCCCCTCATACCTACCAGCCAAAATAAACCTTTCTTCTGATAAGCTACTCTTGCACAGGTGATTTCTTCCAGCAATGCAAACCTGACTGCAATATGTGTGGAATGGGGAATCAAACCTAAGTCCTTAGGTTTTGCAGAAAAGTGCCTTAAGCACTAAACAATCCCTCTAGCCCCTATTTTTACAGTTATTTGATATTGAGTTGTATGAGGGACCTATATATTTTGGAGGTTAACCACTTTTCAGCTACACAGCTTGCAAATATTTTTTCCAAATCTGTGGGCTGCTATGAACCACTTATTTTTCCATCTATAAGACACATGTCCCTGAATTGATAAAACAGCTTCTTTGAAATTCTTATAGAGTCAAATTCCTAACGACCTCATGTGGCAGGAGCAAAAATGACAAGGAGTGGTCAACTCATTCCCAAGACAGCACCATTGGGGAGGATGAAGTCAGGAAGAGTGTTATGAATGTCCACACTGTGAAGGACAGGCCTTTGCAGGAAACCTGTGCATGGGCAGGACTACGTTTTCTCTTGAACACGATTCCTGATTTGGGTGCTCATGTTCTGTTCCAGGGCATCTTCAGTGCCCTGCTTTGTCTGTCTTCGGGAGGAGAAGGAAGCCTTCCTCCAAGTGATGCTACTGCCCGTCTTCTCTAAATAAGTTTTTTCTAAATAAGCCTCTTTGTCTTGACTTGGACTTTCATGTGGAGTCATCTCTTTACCCATGTTCTTTCTAATTAATTTGCCAGGCTAAATTAGTGCCAAAAAAATAATGAGTTTCCAAATTAGCTGACACCATAGTGGAATAGAGATTTAATTAATTTACTATCAAGGGCCTCTACAGACAATTGTATGTTTATAGCATAAAATGATGGTATTTATTAATGTTGAAAGTTTTATTAATTTAGTAGGTTGTTTTAATAACCTGACTTTCATATGGAAAGCTTGTCATCTAAACAGGATTTAAGTCAGGAAAAGAACTCACTGATATTCAGTGCATTTAATTTCCTAGGAAGTTATTTGATTTCATTTTGTTTATGTTCAATTTATAAGAATAATTAGTAAGTCTTTCAACTAAAATTGTGTACCCATTCATAATAGTTTTTAGTAATCTTGTACCCACATATCAGGGCCATACTATTACACAAAGATCTCTGGTATCCACTTTTCCCTGGATTGCCAGATTGAAACCTTTCTTTCCTAACTCACCTCAGTATATGTAACATTTCCATCTCTTCCGCTATTTCCATAATAGATTTTTCAGGTTCCACAGAAAGAACTTAAAACCACTACAATCTTGAACAAACAATCTTGGATCAAATCTTGAGCATTGTATATAATACAGATTTTAGGCTAACATTGTTTATATTTTTATTGAAAATTAAAAACAAATTTATCAAGTATCTGTATGAATAGTAGAGTACCTTTAGTACCCTAAGCAAAGTGTACAGTGTGTCTATATTGTTAGTAATGAGAAAAATAGTTTCCATTATTTTACCATCAAATTAAGAAACAAAACATATCACTTTTTTCTATATTTTTATTATATTTCCTGAGTTGAAAGAAAGTTACTTCAATTGTTGCAGTTCTAGAAAACTCTAAGTCTGAGGATTTGGGGTGGACATAGTAAAAAATGCCAAAGTAGTAAAATGGCTTTCTATCTACCCTATGATTTAAAATATTTACCTTTTTCATACTTACTGTAATTTAAATTGTCTTTATCTATTGATATTAGGGAGGTCAAATATTTATGTAAATTTATTTCCCAGAAGATTTTATTTATTTATTTACTGGCTTTATTTTTTTGAGGTAGGGTCTCACTCTAGTCCAGGCTTTCCTGGAACTCACTTGGTAGCCCAGGCTTGCCTGAAACTCACTTTGATCCAGGTGTTGGGATTACTAAAGGCATGCACACCATGCCCAATATGATTTTATGTTTTAAAAGAATTTTTTTTCACTATAATACATCTCTAAATATTAGGTAACATTGGAATTTAAAGGTATTGAAATGTAGAAGAAACAGACTGTGATGGTCTTGGTAACTCTAGAGTAAATTTCTCCTTTGAGAAAGACTGACTGGAGCTCCTCAGGAGGAAGGAAGATGTACATCATTCCGAATCTCTGAGATGGAGTGGATCCTGTTATGGGATTATGTAAAGGCATGACATGGTAAAGTGGTAAAAGGAACAATGGATGAACAAGATGGATTTATAAGATGATTAACAATTTAGATTTCAAATTTTGGGAATTATGAGAATAGAATCCAAAGGGGTGTGTAAACAGTGATGGGCCTTGAGTTTCTAGAAACAAAGGGAAAACATGGAACTAAAGTAGCAGAGGGCAATGATCAGCAAGAATTCCTTCAGGGGTGCTTCTCAAACCTCCTCTTACCTCCCTGGGCAAGAGCTTCACCTTGCTTCCTTCTCTTATGTTCGAGGCTTAAGCCCCCCTTCTCTTCTTCCTCCTAAAGCTTAAAACTGTAATAAAATCCTTCTAAACGTTAAATAAAAAGTTCCTTCAGAATCACTGGGTATGCCTTCATTTTGCTTCATTACAGGAACTTGGTTTTACCCAATTTTGCAGGAAGTAAAGAGAAAGGTCCAGTTGGGACCTTTGAGGATTCAGAAGAGGCCCTGGTCATGTGGAAATAAAGTACTCTCTGGGCAAAGTGTGACCCTGGAGTGGGAAGCAGGAGAGAAACCTCTGCTGCTATGCCAGCTTGCAGCCATGAGGATGGTGAGCTTGGAGCTTCTGCAGGCAGACATGAAGAAGAGATGGATATATAGCAGAGAGCAAGGACAAGCCAATCTGCCTGGTGCTTCCATGTCTATTCATGTCCATCCATAAACACTTTTAGAGATCACTGGACAGCTTTATTGTCACGTTCTGAAGCTCAGACCCACTCCTCACTGGGCCAGTGTTAAGTGGCCCAAATAGCAGCAAGTATTGAAAGTAGGTTACAGTGTTACCAAGTTAATGCACCATCCACCAAGGTAGTCCTAAAGCTCTATAGAGTGAGATCTGTGAAAATGTGGTAAGATGTAGAACACGTGGATGTTAGAGGAGGAAGGGGGCATGGAATTGGTCTAGTTTTTTAGATGTATGTAATAGTCATGGGTGGGACTCCAAACCATTTTTTAAATCAACTCCCCAAAGCATAGATGTGTGGTAAAGAGGAAAAAAGAAGAAGAGTAAGAAAAGATGGATATTGTAAATAAATGTAATGCTTGTTATGTGATGGTGAGTTCTAAATAATCTGATATTTTAAAGAAAGCTATAGTGAGCTGTAGAGATTGCTTAGTGGTTAAGGCACTTGCCTGCAAAGCTGAAAGATCCAGGTTCAATTCCCTATGTAAGGCCAGATTCACAGGGTGGCACATGCGTCTGGAGTTCATTTGCAGTAGTTGGAGGCACTGACACACTTGTTCTCTCTTTCTCTCTCTCTTTAAATAAAATAAAATAAAATAATTAAAAGGAAGCTATGGTTTCCTATTTATATTCAAGACAAATATTTGATGACTTAGGCTGAATGTGAAAATTTAGGCAAATTTCATCTGGGATTTCTTTTTAAATGAAACGGTAACACACAGTTCAACTGGGATATGTAATCCTTCATAAAACATCAACTTAGAGAGAAAATATAGATTTCCATGGATGTATAAAATGTGAGGATTGCCTGGTGTACTAAAACTGAAATTTAACAAAATGGGCTACACATTAGTCAGGAAAACTTGCCTCTGTATGGACAAATTACCAGATAATTCTTAAAGAAAAAGACTGGATTCTAACTCAGAAAATATATTGTAATATTATATAAACTTCTTGAAGTTCTCTTCTCTTTCTCCCTCTGTCTTTTAATAGATATATATGTAAATAGTCATATGCTAGATAGATAGATAGATAGATAGATAGATAGATAGATAGATAAGATTAACTAGCAAGTTGGGTGAACAAATAGTTGGACAGATGGACTCCATCACAGAATAGCTTGTATATGAGCACATAAACATGCAGCTACTTATCAATTTAAAGTAAAATTATAGTGGTAGGCATTATTGTTTCTTGCTTCTTTCTTATTTATTTATTTTTATGTGCGTGTTTGAGTGTGCTCAACTGTGTGTGCATGTGTCAAGGCCAGAGGACAACGTCACATGCTGTTTCTTGGGAACACTGTCCACCTTTTTTGAGTAGAATCTCTCAGTAGCTTGAAGCTATGGGATCCATCTCTCTCCCTCTCCCTATTACTGGGACTTGAAGCGTGCACCATGCCTGCATGTATTTTAAAATTAATTATTCACTTATATTTTAACACATTAAATTCTTATCCCCTTGTCCCTGCTCCCATTTCTCTGGGGCCCTCTTCCGTGGGATTATGAGATTCACTGTGGGGTCATGAAGACCTCAGTCAGTCCCTATAGGGTAGTAGTGGTACCATGCCTCAGGGTATTTCTTTTTTATTATTAGTTATGGATATACTCAGTATGTAAATAGCATATATTGGTCCTATCCTTACCCTAATCCCTGCCCCCTCCAAAGGGACCCTCCATGTGGGGATTCTGGTTGGTTATCCCCATGGGGATTGTGGGTCATCCATTGTGGGGTAGCCATCAGTTATGGGGAAGAGGCAGTGTCTCTCTGCCTAATGTTGCAACTTGTGGCTCTAATAATCTTTCCATCCCCCCTTTAGCAATTTAGTCTGAGCCATGTTGGCAGAACCTGAGGAGAGAATCAGCCCATCGCATTTCATCAGGGCCCCAGCTGAAACCATAGAGGAACTGCGGAAATGAGCAAGAGTGATGCTTTCTCAGTAAACCCGATATAAGCGCAAGGGTGAAGGAGACTGAGGACACTCAACACCTACCAAAACCAGAGACCCAGGGGCTCCTAAGAGCCCATCACTGAAGTAGACCTAAAAAGAACCCAATATGCCTCAGGGTGTTTCTACCCACTTTGTGGCTCTTGCAATCTTTATGCACCCCTTTCTGCAATGTTCCCTGAGTCCTGGCAGGCCTGTTGGCAGTGTGACTTAGTGTTAAGTTCTCTGTAGCTTCTGAATTTCTACTTTAATGGGTTTTGATTGATCACCATGTCTGTCACCATCACCCTGGAGCTGGTTGTCAATGCCTAGAATTTTTTATGTAGCCTCTTGGGATCAAACATAAGCCCTTGTTTTTGCACAGCAAACACTTTACGGACTGAGCTATCCTCCCAGACTTTATTTTATCTTTATATAAAAGGAAGCAGATTCAAAGAAGTTAAAGAGCAAGAACAAGTTTATCCAGTTTATAAGTTGGAGAACTGATACCCAAACATGGGGTGATATTTCTGTTTCCTTTCTGCTAAAGCCCCTAAGTAAGCCTGGCCAGGCCTCATGAATAGTATGTCTATTTACAATGTATTATCTTCCTAACTAGGCTTAGTGTTGAGGATTATAGGGCATACATATAGATGGAGGTCCATATACTACAAACATATGTGCATAACAGTTACAAATGAATCTAATAAACTGTTAAAATACATTTTCATGCTTGTATCCTGTATCCTGAGAGAATAAAGCCAGTTCTGAATTCATAACTTTTCGACTACATAGATTTTTATATCAAGACACCCCATTCCTCCCCTCTCTCTATCCCTGCCTCTGTATCATGCCTAAAGGAGTCTTACATATACCAATGGAGACACACCAGGCCACATAGCCAGCTGACTCTTCCTCGCTGCTCCATGGCCTCCTTTTATGGCGGAGGATACACATCCTCATCACTCTGTATAGCAGTTAACCTCTTGCTTCTGGGACAAAACAACAACTGGAAGCCACTTATAGAAGGAAAGGGTTTATTTCCAGCACATAGTTTGAAGAGAAAAGTATGACAGGTAGCTGGGTATCCTCCACAGCAGCAGGAAGGCCTTGGAGCTGGGCTATATTATCCCAAAGCCCATCCTAAGTAAAAAAACTCCTCCAGCAAGACTCTAACTTCCAAACTTTCTACAATTTTCCCAAATTGCCACCAGCTGGGGAGCAAGCATTCAAAATACATGACCCTATGAGGTCCCTTTCATTCAAACCACCATACACTGTATGTTAAAAAGGAGATCCTACAGCCTGTGGATAGGCTTGGGA
Organism: Dipus sagitta; assembly: GCA_036346955.1. Lineage (NCBI taxonomy): Eukaryota > Metazoa > Chordata > Mammalia > Rodentia > Dipodidae > Dipus > Dipus sagitta. Next base: position 101,013,003 of record CM070770.1, on the reverse strand, counting down.
TGGTGTGAGTGAGAAATGGATATCCCAGATCTGTTCTAGATGAAGAGAATGTGGGGTGTTAACTTGTGAACAACATCCCCTTGGTCTTGTAGGCTTTCATCCTTGCAGACAGACTGGTGTAGGGCTGGTTCTACTACACACTTGCTAGTAGTTGTCAGAGGAAAGATTTCCTCTTCTTTTGAAATAGCCTGTCAATTTCTACTCATGCAACACTCTTCTTACAGCAAAAGTCAGTATTTGAGGGTTTCTGACCCTCTCTTTGTACTCCTCCTCCTCTAAATGTAGTAAAAGTTAAATTTCAGGCACAGAGAAAGAATGTTTCCAAAGTGCCATAACAACCCAATGGGCATATTGTAAAAAAAGTGAAACATTTTGGGTTAAAACTGAAATCTCCTTAGTAGATGCTGGAAAATGAGCCATGAAAAAAACAAGCAAACAAACAATTGGAAAGATGGCTCAGAGGTTCAGGCGCCTGCTTGCAAAGCCTGATGGCCCGAGTTTGTTTCCCAAGTACACATGTACAGCCGGACGCACACAATAGCACATGCATCTGGAGCTTATTTGCAGCTGCAAGAGGCCCTGGCCCACCCATTCTCTCTCTCTATCTTCATCTCTCTCTATATATAACAGCTTGAAAATAAATAAATAAATAAATAAATGTTTTAAAAAACACTCACTTACCAGAAGCCAGGCTTCTAACATACTTTGTGGAATCTGAGCCAATAATTCGTGCACAGTGATCCTCCTTCCTAACTCACTTCATGACCTTTCCCTAACTCCATGAAAAAGCTTAGGTTTTAAGGAGCTTCAAATTTTCAAAAAATTAATGAAGACACCAAGACCTCACAGTAAAAATTTATCGTCTCAACCACTTTTACCAACATAGCATACAATTCTTTTTTAGATCCACATAAATTGTAGGAGAGTAAAAATTTAAATTGACTTTTTGTACTGGCATATATCAGGTAGGTTCTTCCAGGAGAATGCATGGGGCATTGGATGCCTGCAGTCATGATGCATGGGTATTCTGAAGGGGTCCAAGTACAAAATGCATAATATCCAAAATTGGCCAAAGACCTACATAGTTTCTGTGGAAATTAACTTATTTTAGTTTGTATAATTTTTTATTTTATCTTTTTATTAATTAGTTTTGTACTCAGTGAATGCAGGCAAAATGGTCCCATTGTTAGCCTCCTCCATGTCCTACCCCCTCTCTCCGGCCCATCCTTGTTGAGGTATATGGGTCATGCATTGTGGAGTTAGCCCTTAGTTATGGGTAGAAGAAAATGTCTCTGTGTATCATGACCCAACGTGTGGCTCTGACATTCTTTCCGTCCCCTCTTCTGCAAAATTTCCCTGATCCATGTTGGGTTCATTTTGGGTCTGATTTAGTGATGAGGTGTTGGGAGCCTCTGTATCTCTGAATATCTGATTTGGTAGGAGTTTATTGTTCTCTGGGTCTATCTCCTTCACCCTTGTGCTGGTACCAGGTTCACCAAGAAAACAGCACCCTTGCTTGTTTTGCCAATTATTCCTAGGATAGGTTTTACCTAATGTAATCATTTTGCTTTTGTGAACATGCTATAGATCTTGAAACTAAAGACTGAAGAGAAGCTTTAAAATTTTTTAGCTATAAAAATCCTTCCAGGACTTCTGACCAAGATGGCGACCTCCTAGGTGCACTGCAAATCCCGGGGAAAGAAAGGCAAGATATTAAGGGTACATAGTGGCTTTTAGGGGAGAGAAATCTGGGAGGGCACAGAGGTGGGGGAACAGGGAATAGCGGATCCCCTCGCGGGCGGGTAGCCCACCCCTCACCCCAAATAACCGCCGTGTTCACAGCACTGCTGCTGCAACCGCTGCTGCACCGGCTGCCACTGCTGCTGCTGCCACACGCTGATTGTTCCCTGCGTGCGTCCACTCGCCCACTTACTGAGCAATCCCAGTCCCACAGCAACTGCCACGCCAGCTCAGACTGTGTCTCTCGCTTGCGCCAGCTCAGGTGCCATCCTCTACCTGCCTGCTGTGCCAGCCATCTACCATTGTCCTGTGGTGGGGCAGCGCAGACTGCTTCTGGGTCCCAGTGTATCCAGCCAGAGTTCGGGCTGCTTCAGTGCTTGGTGCCTCAGTGCCACTTCTAGCTTAAACACAGGCAGCTTTGGCACATTACCGCTTGAGAACTCAGGCAACTTTGGCGCCCTTGCCAGGCAGTAGATAGGCGGCTTTGGCAAGTGAGAGCCAAAGCCCAGGCTGCTTGGCAACTGCCCCAGGCTGCCTAAGATTCACATTGTTCTTGAGCCCAGCCGGATACGCCCACCTACCTGCCCATACACTGTCATGGGCAGAACACAGCGCAAAAGAAATAACATGAAAAATCAAATGCAAGAAAATCCAGTTAGATCACCCAGTCCCACAATGAATACATCTAACCAAAACATAGAAGAACCAATAGGACCAGAACACCAAATTGAAGCTATGAGCAATGCAACCCTGACCAACCTACTGGTAGAACTTTCAGGAAAGCAACAAAGGACCAATAATCGTGTGGATGCTGTCATCACTAAACTAGACCTAATAGATAAGAAATTGGAAGGATTTCAAAGAGAGTTAAGAGATTTGAGGGAGAGTGAAAAAGAAGAAGATCTTAAAAATCAGCTGGCCATGCTAAATGAAGACATAAAGAAATGCAAGGATGAACTCCAAGAATCATCAAGAAAATCAGAAAATGATGTGAAAAGGGAGCTTGACAGAGGGATGGAAATTATACATATAAAAGTAGTAGACAATGCAAACTTAATTGATCAAATCCAAAACTGTCTCGAAGCTCTCAAGAATAGAGTCAGCCAAGTGGAGGATAGAAACTCTGATCTGGAAGACAAGATGGAAGAAACAGAGAGTTCAAAAATTTCAGTAAGTTCAAAAGCCTCCTGTGAACAGAACATGAGGGAATTGTGGGATACACTTAAATGTCCTAATATCAGGATCATAGGAATATAAGAAGGAGAAGAAATTCAGACCAAAGGCAAGGAGAACTTATTTAACAAAATAATTGAAGAAAACTTCCCCAGTCTCTTAAAAGAAAGGCCCATCATGATACAAGAAGCCAATAGAACTCCAAATGGACTAGACCAAAGGAGAAACTCTCCAAGACATATTATCATTAAAACTCTAAACATTGACACGAAAGAGAAAATCCTAAAAGCAGCTAGGGAAAAACAGCACACCACCTTCAAAGGTAACCCCATCAGAATTACTTCAGACTTTTCAATGGAAACCCTGAAAGCTAGAAGGGCCTGGAATGAAACACTGAAAAGTCTAAGAACCTATGGCTTCCAACTCAAACTACTCTACCCAGCAAAAGTATCCCTCATAATAGATGGTGAAAGAAAAACATTCCATGACAAAACTCAGCTTTACAATTATATGAACACAAAACCAAACCTACAGAGAGTATGTCAGGAAATTCTCCACAGAGAAGAAAAAAGTAATAAAACACAATTGCCTATAAGAAGCAGATCACAACAATCAAACTGAGAGTAGGCACAAAAAACTTCAACGTCCATGAAAACACCAACCCAAATTTACCATCACAATATGGCAGGGATCAAATCACATCTCACAGTCATTACCCTAAATATTAATGGCCTTAATTCACCCATCAAGAGACACAAGCTAACAGGATGGATCAAAAAATTAGACCCCTCAATCTGTTGCCTTCATGAAACCCACCTCACCACTAAAGACAGACATCTCCTCAGGGTGAAAGGGTGGAAAACAGTATTCCAAGCAAATGCGAATAAGAAACAAGCAGGTGTAGCTATGTTAATATCAGATAAACAGACTTCAAACCAAAAATGATCAAAAAAGACAAAGAAGGCCACTTCCTACTTATCAAGGGAACGATCCATCAAGAGGATATTACAATCATAAATCTGTATGCCCCAAACACAGTGGCACCACAGTTCACAAAACAAAACCTACTTCACAACAAAACAGAAATAACCACCAACACCATCATAGCTGGGGACTTCAATACACCATTATCAGTAACAGACAGATCATCCAAACAGAAACTCAGCAGGGAAGTAAGAGAGCTCAACAAAACCGTAGATCACTTAGACCTAATGGCCATCTACAGAACCTTCTGTCCCGAATCCACAGATTACACATTCTTCTCAGCAGCTCATGGAAAATTCTCTAAAATAGACCATACACTGGGTCACAAAGACTGCCTCCACATATTTAGGAAGATTGACATAATTCCCTGCATGATATCAGATCACAATGCCATATTGCTTGAAATCAACAACAAAAGACCCACCAAAAATCCCAATGGCACCTGGAAACTGAACAGCACACTTTTAAATGATGAATGTATAGTGGATGAAATAAAAAATGAAGTTGCAAAATTTCTGGAATTGAACGACAGTGAGAACACATTGTACCAAAACTTATGGGACACAATGAAGGCGGTCCTCAGGGGAAAATTCATAGCACTCAATGCCTTCATAAAAAGGACAGAAAGGACTTCCGGTCAAGATGGCGGCATAGGAACCATGCCAAAGCAGCCTAGGGAAGAAAAAGCCAAGGAAAGCCCAGCAAAATACACACCATTACTAAAAAGGGAGGTGTATAAGAGATTAAAACAGCAGCAGAGAAGTAGGAGAGATCCAGAGCCCACACGGGCAGGCCAAAGCAGCTCCGGCAGCGGCGGCTTGGGATCCGGAAGCGGCGACTCGGGCTCCGGCACAGGCGGCTTGGGCTCTGGAAACAGCGACTCGGGCTCCGGCACCGGCGACTTGGGCTACTGCAGTGGCGACTCAGGCTCCGGCAGCGGTAGCTCGGGCACCGGCAGCTGCGACTCGGGCTCCAGAAGTGGCGACTCGGGCTCTGGTAGCAGCAGCTCGGGCTCCGGAAGCGGTGACTCGGGTTCCGTCAGCGGCAGCTTGGGCTCTGGCAGCGGTGGCTAGGGCTCTGGCAACGGAAGCGGTGGTGGAAGCCGTGACTCCGGCTCCAACAGCAACATCAGCCGCTCCGGCACCGGCCACAGTGGCTTCAGCGGCGGCGAATCCAGCAGCGGAGGCTCCAGCGGCTTCAACGGCAGAGGCGGATCCTGCAGTGGCAGCGCCAACAGATCAGAGGCGGTGGACCCAGAAGTGGCAGCTCCAGCGGCTTCAGCGGTGGTGGATCCAGCAGTGGCAGCTCCAGGGGATCAGCGGGGGTGGATCCAGCAGCAGCAGCTCCAGCGGATCAGCGGGGGTGGATCCAGCAGTGGCAGCTCCAGCAGATCAGTGGGGGCAGATTCAGCAGCGGCAGCTCCAGGGGATCAGTGGGGGCAGATCCAGCAGCGGCAGCTCCAGTGGCGGATCGAGCAGCAGTGGTCCCAGCAGCGGCTGCTCCATCGGCAGCAGCGGGGATCCAGCAGCCGCAGCTCCAGCAGCAGCAGCGGGGATCCAGCAGCAGGGGTGCCGATCTGCAGGGCCACAGTTGCCAGGCTTGGTTTGCCCCACAGGAAAAGCCAGTACCCAGTTCCAGAAAGCAGAACAGCGGCCCAACGTCCCAGCCAGCAACTTGACTGAGACCAAAAGCATCCAAAAAGGTAACTGGGATTGAACCAGGGAAGGGTCTCACTTGGTCACAAGCTGACTTGGATCCCTCAACAGACCAGAAATCTTAACCTCTTTGTTGATAGAGGATCTGGTTCTTATAATACCTACTCTTGCATAAATGCTCGGTGCTGTTTTTGACTGAATGTGTATGGGGTTTAGTTAAATTTTAGAATATACCTGTATTTTACTCCACTCAGCCTACTTGAATACTCCCATAGCAGACAAACTCAACCCCTAGCAACACGTGTCTAGATACTCTGAGAGTGGTAAGAGCCACACCTAACATCTTAATCTCCTACATTGAAGTTATACAACATCAGATCAATTGATACAGCAAAGAATACCCAGTTAGCGGGAAAATCTAAGTAGTAACTTAATCCAAGATTCAAAAATATATACATTATAACACAAGAAACACCAAAAACCAAGGCAATATAAATCCACCAAAAAGTATCAATGCATCAGAAATGACCTCTAGTGAGAACGAGTTAGAGGAAATGCCAGAGAAAGATTTCAAAAGAATGATTGTAAATATGTTCAATGAACTCAAAGAAGAAATCAAAGGAATCAGAGAAGATACAGGACACCAATTTAGCGAAATAAAGAAATCAATACAAGACATAAATAAGGAAATAGAAATAATAAAGAAAAACCAGTCAGAATTACCAGCAATGAAGAACACAGTTAATGAAATGAAAAACTCTGTAGAAAATCTCACCAGTAGAATGGGTGAAGGAGAGGACAGAATATCTAAGCTAGAAGACCAGGTGGCTGATCTAATACGATCCAACAAAGAGAAAGACAAACTAATAGAAAAGTATGAATGGGAATTTCAAGATATTCGGGACACTATGAAAAGATCAAATATAAGAATTCAGGGCATAGTAGAAGGAGAAGAATTTCAATCCAAAGGCATAGAAGGTGTTTTCAACAAAATCATAGAAGAAAACTTCCCCCAAATTGGGAAAGAGGTGTCAATGCAGATACAAGAAGCCTTTAGAACACCAGCCAGACAAAACCTGGAAAGAACCTCTCCTCGCCATATTATAATCAAACTACCAAACACACAATCCAAAGAAAAAATATTGAAAGCACTTAGAGAGAAAAATCAAGTTACCTACAAAGGCAAGCCCATCAGGATCACAGCAGATTACTCAACACAAACCTTCAAAGCCAGAAGGGCTTGGAGTGATGTATTCCAAATTCTGAAAGATAACAACTGTCAACCAAGGTTACTTTATCCTGCAAAACTATTCATTCAAATAGACGGAGAAATAAGGGCATTCCATGACAAAAGCAGGCTAAAGGAGTATTTGAAGACAAAACCAGCTCTACAGAAAATACTTGAAAGAATCCTCCATGCTGAAGAAAAGGAAAAACACACATATAAGGAACCTGGAAAACAACAAGCAATACTCAAATACTAGTTAACATAACAGAGCAAAGGTAGAACCAGAACCATAAAAAAAATGGCAAGCATAAATACACACCTTTCAATAATATCTCTTAATATCAATGGCCTCAATGCCCCAACCAAAAGACATAGGTTTGCAGACTGGGTTCAAAAGCAGGACCTTACAATTTGTTGTCTCCAAGAAACTCACCTTTCTACAAAGGATGGACATCATCTTAGGGTGAAAGGTTGGAAAATGGTGTTTCAAGCAAATGGACCCAAAAAGCAAGCAGGGGTTGCTATCCTAATATCGGACAAGGCAGACTTCACTCCAATGTTAGTCAAGAAAGATAAGGAAGGTCACTTTATATTGATTAAGGGCACACTCCAACAGGAGGACATTACAATCCTAAACATATATGCACCTAATATGGGGGCTCCTAAATTCATCAAATAAACACTGTTAGAACTAAGGTCACAGATAACACCAAACACAGTGGTAGTGGGTGACTTTAACACCCCACTCTCATCAATTGACAGGTCATCCCGGGAAAAAATAAACAGAGAGGCATCTGGACTAAATGAGGTCATAGAAGGAATGGACCTAACAGATATGTACAGGACATTTCATCCAAATGCTGCAGAATATACATTCTTTTCAGCAGCACATGGATCATTCTCTAAAATAGACCATATATTAGGACACAAAGCAAATCTTAACAAATTCAGGAAAATTGAAATAATTCCTTGCATTCTATCTGACCACAATGGAATCAAACTACAAATCAATAGCAAGAAAAGATATAGAGCATACACAAAATCATGGAAACTAAACAATACACTACTAAATGATGAATGGGTCAATGAAGAAACCAAGAAGGAAATCAAAAAATTTATAGAGTCAAACAATAATGAGAACACAACATACCAAAATCGCTGGGACACAATGAAGGCAGTTCTAAGAGGTAAATTTATAGCTTTAAGTGCCTATATTAAGAAACTAGAAAGGTCGCAAGTAAATGACCTAATGCTTCACCTTAAAGCCTTGGAAAAAGAAGAACAAGGCAAACCAAAAATCAGTAGACGGGAAGAAATAATAAAGATTAGGGCAGAAATTAATGAAATAGAAACCAAAAAAAAAAAAAAAAAAAAAAAAAGCAATCCAAAGAATTAATGAAACAAAGAGCTGGTTCTTTGAAAGGATAAACAAGATTGATAAACCCTTAGCAAATCTGACCAAAAGAAAGAGAGAAGAGACACAAATTAATAAAATTAGAGATGAAAAAGGTAACATCACGACAGATGCCAGAGAAATTCAAAAAATCATAGGGACATATTATAAAAACATATACTCCACAAAGTATGAAAATCTGAAAGAAATGGATGATTTCCTTGATTTATATGACCTACCTAAATTAAATCAAGATGAGATTAATCACTTAAATAGACCTATATCAAGTATGGAGATCTAAGCAGTTATCAAAAATCTCCCAACTAAAAAAAGCCCAGGCCCAGATGGATTCACTGCTGAATTTTACCAGACCTTCAGGGAAGAGCTAACACCATTGCTTCTTAAGCTTTTCCAAGAAATAGAAAAAGAAGGAATTCTACCAAACTCCTTCTATGAAGCCAGCATCACTCTGATACCAAAACCAGGCAAAGATAGAACAAAAAAAGAAAATTACAGACCAATCTCCCTCATGAACATAGATGCAAAAATTCTCAACAAAATATTGGCAAACAGAATACAAGAATATATCAGAAAGATCATTCACCATGACCAAGTAGGTTTTATCCCAGAGATGCAGGGATGGTTCAACATACGCAAATCTATAAATGTTATACATCATATAAATGGGTTGAAGGACAAAAATCACATGATCATCTCATTAGACGCAGAGAAAGCATTCAACAAAATCCAACATCCCTTCATGATAAAAGTCCTACAGAGACTGGGAATAGAAGGAACATATCTCAATATAATAAAGGCTATTTATGATAAGCCTACAGCCAACATATTACTAAATGGGGAAAAACTGGAAGCTTTTCCACTAAAATCAGGAACAAGACAAGGGTGTCCACTGTCCCCACTTTTATTTAATATAGTTCTGGAAGTCTTAGCCATAGCAATAAGGCAAGGGACATGCATAAAAGGGATACAAATCGGAAAGGAAGAGGTCAAGTTATTATTATTTGCAGATGACATGATTCTATATATAAAGGACCCTAAAGACTCTACTAGCAAACTGTTAGAGCTGATAAAAACCTACAGTCATGTAGCAGGATACAAAATAAATACACAGAAATCAGTAGCCTTCATATATGCTAAGAACAAACACACAGAGGATGAGATCAGAGAATCACTCCCATTCACAATTGCATCAAAAAAAAAAAAGTACCTTGGAATAAACCTAACCAAGGAAGTAAAGAATCTCTACAATGAGAACTTTAAAACACTCAAGCGAGAAATTGCAGAAGACACTAGGAAGTGGAAAAACATCCCTTGTTCCTGGATTGGAAGAATCAATATTGTGAAAATGGCAATCTTACCAAAAGCAATCTACACATTTAATGCAATCCCATCAAAATTCCAAAGGCATTCTTCCTGGAAATAGAAAAAACAATCCAAAAATTCATTTGGAATCACAAAAACCTCGAATATCTAAAATAATACTGAGCAACAAAAATAAGGCTGGTGGTATCACTATACCTGATTTTAACCTATACTACAGAGCCATAGTAACAAAAACAGCATGGTCCTGGCACAAAAGCAGACTTGTAGATCAATGGAACAGAATAGAGGACCCAAATGTAACCCCATGTAGCTATAGCCACCTGATATTCGATAAAAATGCCAAAAATACTCATTGGAGAAAAGACAGCCTCTTCAGCAAATGGTGTTGGGAAAACTGGATATATATCTGTAGAAGGATGAAAATAGATTCTTCTCTTTCTCCATGCACAAGAATTAAGTCCAAATGGATTAAAGACCTTAACATCAGACCTGAAACTCTGAAACTTCTAGAGGAAAAAGTAGGGGAAACCCTTCAACATATTGGTCTTGGCAAAGACTTTCTGAATACAACCCCAATTGCTCAGGCAATAAAACCACAGATTAACCACTGGGACCTCATGAAAATACAAAGATTATGCACTGCAAAGGACATGGTGAAGAAAGCAAAGAGGCAACCTACAGAATGGGAAAAAATCTTCACCAGCTATATATCTGATAGAGGATTAATATCTAGGATATACAAAGAACTCAAGAAGTTAAATAATAAGGAATCAAACAAACCAATCAAAAAATGGGCAATGGAGCTAAATAGAGAATACTCCAAGGAAGAAATACGAATGGCATATATGCATCTAAAAAAATGTTCTACATCCCTAGTCATCAGGGAAATGCAGATTAAGACTACATTGAGATTCCATCTCACTCCTGTCAGATTGGCTACCATCATGAAAACAAATGACCATAAATGTTGGCGGGGATGTGGAAAAAGGGGAACCCTTCTACACTGTTGGTGGGAATGCAATCTGGTCCAGCCATTGTGGAAATCAGTGTGGAGGTTCCTAAAACAGCTAAAGATTGATCTACCATATGACCCAGCCATAGCACTCCTAGGCATATATCCTAAGGACTCATCTCATTTCCTTAGAAGTATGTGCTCAACCATGTTTATTGCTGCTCAATTTATAATAGCTGGGAAATGGAACCAGCCTAGATGTCCATCAACTGATGAGTGGATAATGAAGATATGGGACATTTATACAATTGAGTTTTACTCAGCAGTAAAGAAAAATGAAGTTATGAAATTTGCAGAAAAGTGGATGGATCTGGAAAAAATTATACTAAGTGAGGTAACCCAGGCCCAGAAAGCCAAGTGCCATATGTTCTCCCTCATATGTGGTTCTTAGCTATAGATGGTTGGGCTTCTGTGCGAGAAGGAAAAAACTCAGTAGCAGAGGCCAGTAAGTTAAAAAAGGAGATAGAAAGGGAAGAGAAAGAAAGGGAGGAGGGCATTTACTAGGTTGCTATTGTATATATGTAAGTAGAAAGATTGAGATGGGGAGGGGATATGATGGAGAATGGAATTTCAAAGGGGAAAGAGGGGAGGGTAATACCATGGGATATTTTTTATAATCATGGAAAATATTAATAAAAATTGAGAAAATTTAAAAAAAAAAAGACAGAAAGGTCCCAAATCAATGACCTAACCATCCACCTAAAGGCACTGGAAAAGCAAGGAAAACCCAACCCAAAGAGCTCCAAAAGGAAATAATTAAAATCAGAGCAGAAATCAATGAACTGGAAACGAAGGAAACAGTTAAGACAGTTGTCAAAACAAAGATCTGGTTCTTTGAAAAAATAAACAAGATTGACAAACCCCTGGCCAATCTAATCAAGCAAAAAAAGGAGAAGCTTCAAATTAACAAAATTCAAAATGAAAAAGGAGAGATCACAACAGACATAAGTGAAATTGGGAGAATCATCAGGACTTATTTCAAAAACCTCTACTCCACAAGACTGGATAATGTGGAGGAGATGGATAAATTCTTGGACGCATACCATCTACCAAAGCTAAACACAGAGCAGATTAGTCACCTCAATCAACCCATCACACTCATGGACATTGAAAAAGTAATAGAAAACCTCCCAAAAAGAGCCGGGCATGGTGGCGCATGCCTTTAATCCCAGCCCTCGGGAGGCAGAGGTAGGAGGATCAGTGTGAGTTCTAGGACACCCTGAGACGCCATAGTGAATTCCAGGTCAGCCTGGGTTAGACTGAGACCCTACTGCAAAAAAACAAAAAAAACAAACAAACAAAAAAAATCCTCCCCAAAAAGAAGAGTCCAGGACCAGATGGCTTCTCAACTGAATTCTATCAAACCTTCATGGAAGAACTCAACTCAAATGATTCTTCCTCAAAGTGTGCCACACTATTGGTGAACAGGGAAAGCTACCCAATTCCTTTTCTGAAGCTAGCATCACCCTAATTTGAAAACCAGTCAGCGATGCCACAAGAAAAGAAAACTACCAGCCTATTTCTGTGATGAATTTAGATGCAAAGATCCTAAACAAAATGGTTGCAAAGCGAATCAAACAACACATCAAAAGCATTATCCACCTTGACCAAGTGGGATTCATTCCAGGAACACAGGGGTGGTTCAACATATGGAATTCTGTCAATGTAATACACCACATAAACAAGGTTAAACATAAAAACCACATGATCATTTCAATAAATGCAGAAAAGGCCTTTGACAAGATAGAAGATCACTTCATGATCAAAACATTGGAGAGAATTGGCATGGTTGGTTCATATCTTAACCTAATAAGGGCAATGTACGAAGCTCCTAAGGCCCAAATAATACTTCATGGAGAGAGACTGGAGGAATTCCCATTAAAATCAGGAACAAGACAGGTTTGTCCACTTTCACCTCTAATTTTCAATATAGTACTGGAATTCCTAGCTCAAGAAATAAGACAGGAGAAGGAAATAAAAGGGATACAATTTGGAAAGGAAGAAGTTAAGTTAGCTCTATTCACTGATGACATGATTATATATGTAAGAGACCCGAGAGACTCTATCCCAAAACTCCTGAAGGTGATTAACTCCTATAGCAAAGTAGCAGGATACAAAATCAATGCACAAAAATCAGTAGCCTTCCTTTATGCAAATGACAAAGATACAGAGAAAGAAATAAGGGACATAGTCCAATTTTCAATTGCAACAAAAAAATTAAAATACCTTGGAATAACATTATCCAAGGAAGTGAAAGATCTAAACAACGAAAACATAAAAACACTCAAAAAAGAAATTGAGGAGGACTTGAGAAAATGGAAAGACCTCTCATGCTCATGGATAGGCAGAATTAACATTGTGAAGATGGCAATCCTACCAAAGGCAATATACAGATTTAAGGCCATTCCAATTAAAATCCCAACTGTGTTCTTCACAGAGATAGAAAAAATGATCTCAAATTTCATATGGAAAGGCAGAAGGCCTTGCATATCCAAACATATCCTCAGCAAAAGAAATACCTCTGGAGGCATCACCATACCTGATCAAAAGCTATATTACAAAGCCATAGTAATAAAAACAGCATGGTGCTGGCATAAAAACAGGAGTATCGACCAATGGAATCGACTTGAGGACCCATATTTTGGGTCAAGCATCTATAGCTACTTGATATTTGACAAAGGCCCTAACAATATAAGCTGAAAAAAAGACAGCATCTTCAACAGATGGTGCTGGACCAACTGGATAACCATATGCACGAAGCTTAAACTTGATCCACACATTTCACCATGCACTACACTCAAGTCCAAATGGATCAAAGACGTCAATATAAGACCAGAAATTTGACTACTACTAGAAGAAAATATAGGAAGTACTTTCCATGATATAGGAATGGAAAAAGACTTCCTGAACAAAACCCCAGTAGCTCAAGATCTTAAACAGTCACTCAACCAATGGGATCAAATGAAGCTGAAGAGTTTCTTTACAGACAAGCAGACAATAAGTAAGGCCAATAGATTACCCACAGAATGGAAGAAAATATTTGCGGGTTATCCAACTGACAGAGGCCTAATCTCTAGAATCTACAAAGAACTCAAAAAACTATAAACAGTAAGAAGTCAAACACCCCACTCACAAAATGGGGCAAAGAGCTGAACAGGCAGTTCACAGAGGAAGAAATAGACATGGGAAACATACACTTAAGAAAATGTTCATATCCCTAATCATCAGAGAAATGCAAATTAAAACAACTATGAGATTCCACCTTACCCCAATAAGTATAGCAAACATCAAAAAATCAAATAAAAATAAATGCTGGCGAGGATGTGGAGAAGCAGGAACACTCATCCACTGTTGGTGGGAATGTAGGATGGTACAACCACTTTGGAAAGTGAGACTTCTGAAAAAGCTGAGTATAGAGATACCAACAGACCCAGTTATTCCTTTACTGGGCATCTATCCTAAAACCTTCAAACCACAGGCTAGAGAGATTTGCTCAACCATGTTTATAGCAGCTCAATTTGTGATAGCTAAGAGCTGGAATCAACCCAGATATCCATCACCACAAGAATGGATAACTAAGATGTGGTATATCTACACAATGTAATTCTATACAGCAGTAAGAAAAAATGACTCAATGAATTTTAAGCAAAAATGGTTGAACGTGATATAGATTGTTCTAAGTGAACTTACCCAATCACAGAAAAAAAATTGCCACATAGTCTCACTCATCTACAGCACCTAACCTGAATCTACCCAAGATAACTTACATACACAGCAAGCACCTCCTATACTAGACACTAGGATGGATGGGATGGAGGGGAGGACATCAAAGGGGTGGGAAACACAAATCTAGACCCAAACGGCAATGGTACCTTAATCTTCTACTTAGAAAAGACAGACCAAATGGCTGATCCTTCACCAGGCCCTTACAGGGAACACCTGAACCACAAGACACTGGAGAGGGTAAGATTAAGACTAACCTTAATCTCCTACATCTTCCCTCCCTCACTTCCCCTCTCCCTGTCTCTCTCTCTCTTATCTCTAACTCTTGTATATTAGTTATCTTTTTCCTCATTTTCTTGTGGGCACTGACCTGTAACTCCAAGATCCAGCATGGGGCTATCATCCACAATGAGCTTTTGATCAGAGAGACCTACAAGGTTTCCTAAAAGACAGACAGATTTCTGTCAGAGTACTTGATGACCCACCAAAGGTTAGTGGTAAGACCCTACTGCTGAAGACACCTTATGTGATTGACATGCAAATTAGAATGGCATGGCTGGAAGTTGGATGAGAGTCAGTCCCCAGACAGTCAGCGCGTGTAGTGCCAGAAGGTGGTACATGGGCGACTGGGGGAAATTGACCAATATCTATCGAAGCAACGCATGGTCTAACCTACTTAGCAGCAAATAACTTGTTGTGATGCCCACACAAGTGCAGTGGTGGCACACAGCCATGGTGGGGAACCAACTGCTCTCAATTTGGCTAACTGATCCCCTCAGTGGTATGGGACCCATAGCTGGAGCTGGGAAACAAGTCAGAACCATATCCAAACATAAGCCCAGTCTCCAATATCAAGCTACCATCAATTGTGGGCTACAAGAGGGCCTACACCTATTAAATTCTCTATAAAAAAAAAAGTAAGGATTATCTCATTTGTCCTGGTGCTAACTTACTCTCCGTTGGAGAATCTGCTTCTCTTTTTCAGATAGATGTAGATCCTAAGGAGAGAGCCACCCCATCATACCTCAAAAGGGCCCCGGCTGAAACTAAGAAAAATTGGAGAAACAAGCAAGGGGGCTGTTTTCCTGATGAACTGGATACCAGCACAAGGGGGAAGGAGATCAGCACAGAGAAAAATCAACTCCCACCAAATCAGAGAGCCAGAGCCTCAGAGGCCCCCAACACCTCATCACTGAAGCAGACCAAAAATGAACCCAACATGGCTCAGGGAAATTTTGCGGAAGAGGGGGCGGAAAGAATGTCAGAGTCACATGTTGGGTCATGATATGTAGAGACATTTAGCTTACCCATAACTGTGGGCTAACTCCACAATGCAAGACCCGTATACCTCAACAAGGAGGGGCCAAGGGGAGGGGGTAGGTCACGGATGAGCCTAATAATGGTACCAAACTGACTGTATTTGCTGAATACAGAACTGACTAATAAAAAAAAAAAAAGAAAAGAAAAGAAATTATGCACTTCAAAAAAAAAAAAAAAAAAGAAAAAAAAATTTACTTCCTAAAGACAGACCAAATGGCTGATCCTTCACCAGGCCCTTACAGGGAACACTTGAACCACAAGACACTGGAGAGGGTAAGATCAAGACTAACTTTAATCTTCTACATCTTCCCTCCCTCACTTCCCCTCTCCCTCTCTCTCTCTCTCTCTTATCTCTAAACTTTGTATATTAGTTTTCTTTTTCCTCATTTTCTTAGTGGGCACTGACCTGTAACTCCAAGATCCAGCATGGGGCTATCATCCACAATGAGCTTTTGATCAGAGAGACCTTCAAGGTTTCCTAAAAGACAGACATTTCTCTCAGAGTACTTGATGACCCACCAAAGGCTAGTGGTAAGACCCTACTGCTGAAGACACCTTATGTGATTGACATGCAAATTAGAATGGATTGGCTGGAAGTTGGAAGAGAGTCAGTCCCCAGAAAGTCAGCGTGTGTAGTGACAGAAGGTGCTACATGGGCAACTGGGGGAAAATGACCAATATCTGTCAAAGCAATGCATGGTCTAACCTACTTAGCAGCAAATAACTTGTTGTGATGCCCACACAAGTGCAGTGGTGGCACACAGCCATGGTGGGGAACCAACTGCTCTCAATTTGGCTAATTGATCCCCTCACTGGTATGGGACACATAGCTGGAGCTGGGAAACAAGTCAGAACCAGATCCAAACATAAGCCCACTCTCCAATATCAAGCTACCATCAATCATGGGCTACAAGAGGGCCTACACCTATTAAATTCTGTATAAAAAAAAAAGTAAAGGTTATCTCATTTGTTCTGGGGTTAACTTACTCTCCGTTGGAGAATCTGCTTTTCTTTTTCAGATAGATGTAGATCCTAAGGAGAGAGCCACCCCATCACATCTCAAAAGGGCCCCGGCTGAAACTAAGAAAAATTGGAGAAACAAGCAAGGGCGCTGTTTTCCTGATGAACCGGATACCAGCACAAGGGGGAAGGAGATCAACACAGAGAAAAATCAACTCCTACCAAATTAGAGAGCCAGGGTCTCAGAGGCCCCCAACACCTCATCACTGAAGCAGACCAAAAATGAACCCAACATGGCTCAGGGAAATTTTGCGGAAGAGGGTGCGGAAAAAATGTCAGAGCCACATGTTGGGTCATGATATGCAGAGACATTTAGCTTACCCATAATTGTGGGCTAACTCCACAATGCATGACTCATATACCTCAACAAGGGGGGCCAAGGGGAGGAGGTATGTCACGGATGAGCCTAATAATGGTACCAAACTGACTGTATTTACTGAATACTAAACTAACTAATAAAGAAAAAAATGTAAAAAAAAAATCCTTCTATAAAATTATCATAGGAATAGTTACTTTAATAAGTAAGTGTATTTTGTTAAAGAAAAATCTTGTTACTAAATTTTAGATACCACTTGGTGAACATATTGGCATGAGACTTATTTCCATCATTACTAAATACAGTGTAAAGTTAACTCAACTTTTATGAACAAGCAATCACTAAAGTTGTATTAATGACAATAAGACACCATTTAAATAAACATACATTGAGACCCCAAAATATAAATGATAGCAAGGCTTTCCTTAGTGAATTAATTCTGTAAGATGGGCATTATGAAATTATAATGTTGGTACCTGGGTGAAGTCTTGCAGATACTTTATATTCATGATTCCTGCATGTGACTGATATGAAAATCATCTACAAAAGTGTCTCTCAAACTTTGATATTCATTCAAGTCCCCTATGGATCTTGTTAATATGGGGGTTTCAGTGTGTCTGGGGTGAATCTAAGGTTCTGTACTTAAACCCATTCATAGGTGACACCAAAGCCACTGGTCTATGCATCCTAGTGGCCAAAACTGAGAGCCTTATATTCAAACACAGATTCTGAGGTGTGACTCCCAGAATATCGAAGTTCCAATTTAGTGCAGCAGGGCTTTAAAAATATCCACCTTTTACAACAGAGAAAACAAAGTTTGAAGTGGTATAGTGGAGAGCATAATCTTTGTCTCCATAGGATTCTGATCTGGTTCCCCATTCCAGATATGGATTCCTTGACACTGAGTGGATCTGTTAGCCAGGCAGAAAGCTAAGCAATGCCGCAGTCAGTGATGAGGCTACTCAGGCTAAAGGCCTCCCTCTCTCAGTCCAAGGCTGTCTCATCTCCGTGCCTGCCCTACTTGAGAATGCTCTTTGTGTTCGTCAGGATGTGCCACTTGAGCAAAAGCAAGGGCTTCTATGGTCTGTGGCTGCCATCTTGAAATTTGTCCTAAGTTCGTCTTTGAATTTGTGTTTTGCCCTTAAAGTCCAATGGGCATGTGCAGAGAAGGAAGGTTTACAGTTTTGGATCACACACTATTTCACCTTTGTGAAGCTTCTGCATCTCCTCAGCAGATGATCAGCTACCTCCTACCCATCCCTGGTGCTCTTTTCTGCCTCCTTTCTTCTCACTTTTGTCCCTAAGTGTAAACAGCCTCCACCCAGCACACACTGATGAGTGGAGGCTTGCATTCTGCCAATCCCTCTCTCGTCCTGTGGAAGTCTGTGTGTCCATGTGTTAGGGTTGAAGGTATATTGTGGTATCTCAGGGCTGGGCCCAAACGCAACATCCAGTCCAATGGTGTGCTTGCCAGGTGGCTTATCAGAGAACCTTCACTGTCCTGATCTATGCACCAGCATGTCTTTTTTTAGAGTGTTAGATTTGTTGGATGTTGGCTATTGATTGTAGATTAGGTAATGTGTTGGTGATAAGTGGACATAGGATTCCATCCTTCCCTCCTTTCTATTTTGTATTGTGTTCCACCACTTACGTAGCTGCCCCTTTTACAACATAATATGATGGATCAGTGTAGCCAAGAGACTGCAGATGGAGGCTGCCCAGGGAATACCTCCAAGGCTTTGATTTTCTTAAGCTTTTGTGGGCAGTTCTTTTTATAGTGATCAGATTATGAAACCGTAGATGACTTTAAAATTTCTAGTTACCAGTTTTTCCACATGATGGTGGTGTTGATTTCCCTTTTCATTTTGCTCTTTGATGGTTGCTGGTTGAGCCAAAGGGTCACAGATGATGGCTGGTTCCAAAAGAGAAG
The DNA here is from genome assembly GCA_036346955.1 of Dipus sagitta. Taxonomy (NCBI): domain Eukaryota; kingdom Metazoa; phylum Chordata; class Mammalia; order Rodentia; family Dipodidae; genus Dipus; species Dipus sagitta. Next base: position 100,994,165 of record CM070770.1, on the reverse strand, counting down.
GGCTGCAAGCTCTTGCTGATAGGGCTATCTAGTCAAGATGTTTTGTGGCAGGAGCTGCAGCCTTTCCTCCATTAAAACAATGAGGGGAATCCTTGGGCTGCACCAATAGACTTCCTTCCTAGTTATGTGTCTTACCACTTACCACATGGGTGAGGTTATATAGGGTCATCTTCTGACACGGGATCTTGGTCAGCCATGCTTTGGGGTTCAGAGGTGGTGAAGATAGTGATCCCAAATGAGCTGGTGTGCTTCTCCTAAATGATACCATGTAGTGCTTCTTGTGGTCAGGCACCAGAAACAGCTTGTTGCTCTGAGTATCAGGAAGAAAAAACAGTTCATAACAATAAGCTGCTTAGCAGGATATGTCTTATTAATAGAAACATGTATAGGGCTGGGGAGATTCCTCAGTGGTTAAAGGTGATTGCTTACAAAGCCTGCTGGCCAGGGTTTGATTCCTCAGCACTCATGTAAAACCAGACACAAAGTGCCTCTAGTATCACACATACATAGACACACAGACACACACTTGCAAACAAATAAATAAAATATATAGTGTCCTTATTTCTGCTTAAGGAGAAAATAATTTTTAGTTAGTTTCTAAATACAACTAAATAATGCCCAGTCATCTCTATACACACAGAAAAGAGAAACAGGAAACAGGAAACAGGAAACAGGAGACAGAGAACCTGGTTCAAGCCCTGACAGAGGACACAGCCAGCAAGGAGAAACTAGTGTAGTTTTACACAGTAGAAAATGGTATTTACAGAGCATGTTTGTTGTAGGGATGTTCCCCTTGGAATGTTATCAGCATGATTGTAAGATATCATATCTACAATGAATTTAAGGTAACTATAGAATATTAAGATAGAAAATTTCAGGCCGGGCATGGTGGCACATGCCTTTAATCCCAGCACTTGGGAGGCAGAGGTAGGAGGATTGCTGTGAGTTCGAGGCCACCCTGAAACTACATAGTTAATTCCAGGTCAGCCTGGGCCAGAGTGAGACCCTACCTTGAAAAACCAAAAAAAAAAAAAAAAAAAAAAAAGGATAGAAAATTTCAAATGATGATAAGGACCTTAATTTATAAATTATTCACAATTTATGTTTAATTATGCTTACATGATAAACTTGTGGTTTACATTCTACAGCAAATGTTTGATTTTTAAAAATTTTCTCCAGAGTCTTGTCAACAACATGAGCTGCAAAGGTCACACCTGACCACTGTGGGCAGAGATTCTGTGCCTAGGGAGGGAAGCAGACGCCTCACATGCTGTTTCCTTTGCCAGAATCACTCCTGTGATGCTATGTTAAGCATTGCCCAGTGTCACTCAAACAGCGGGTCCTTTAACTTATTCATTGAATTGCCCAAAGGACATTACAGTGTTGATTTATAGGAGCACAATTACAGAACTAGAGTTTCAGAAAATCCCAGCACTGGAGCAGTTGGTTCCTGAAGGTTCAACAGAAATGTGTTTGAGTTAATGGCACACATGAATGAACATCCCTGGGGCTCCTACCTCACCCCTCCCCCAAACCAACCACAAATCACCTGTAGGTTTTGGACCTGGGGTGAGAAAATGTAATCTTTAATACAGATGCAGCACCTTGGTAGTCTCTTGTTGCTTTATTGTAAACTGACACTCTAAGGAAAAAAGGCATTAAAACCTGGAACTTACTCCATGTTGAACACTGTTTTAGTTTTTATCATTTGTTATGATGAAAGTGGTCAATATTGTATTTAAATATATTATGGAACAATCTCACTTTTGAGTTTTCTTTGTATTTATTTTTATTGAGATAGGGTCTATGTGCTAGTCTTGACTCAAACTTGCAATTCTCCTGCCTCAACTTCCTGAGTGCATAAGATTACAGACATGTACCACCATGTTAGCTTTACTTAAAGGTTTTATGGAAATGTCCACTAAATTTTATTAAATAGTATTATCAGGTATGGCTGTAATCATAAGTTGTTTAAAAGTTTAACTATTTGCAGGGCGTGGTGGTGCACACCTTTAATCCCAGCACTCCAGAGGCAGAGGTAGGAGGATCTCCATGAGTTCGAAGCCACCCTGGGACTACATAGTTAATTCCAGGTCAGCCTGGACCAGAGTGAGACCTTATCTCGAAAAACCAAAAAAAAAAAAAAAAAAAAATTAACTATTTGATTTATTTTTTCATAGTGATAAACTTTCTTTTTGATATGACACTTGATTTTTATTTTAATATTCTGTTTGGAAAAATATCTATCTATCTATCTATCTATCTATCTATCTATCTATCTATCATCTATCTATCCACATAGTCTTTTTGAGGTAGGTTCTCACTGTCTAGCCCAGGCTGACCTGGAATTCACTATGTAGTTTCAGGGTGGCCTCAAACTCACAGTAATCCACTTACTTTTACCTCCTGAGTGCTGGGATTTTTTAAAGTAACTTTTTTTCATTGTCCTTAAACCAGGTCTTGTCATTAGAATTATGCTTGCTACATAAATTTATCTTTTTCCTCTGTCTAGAAATATATAAGTAACTACCTTTTTTTGCATTCATTGGGCATTGATACATTTTAAAAGGTCGCTGTAAAGATTTCACTTCTTTTTTTTAAAAATAAGTTTTTAAAGCATTTCTTTATTTTTATCCTACAGAATGAGAGACAGAGAGAAGGAGAGAGAGGAGAGAGAGAGAATAGGCATGTCAGGGCCTCTAGCCACTGCAAACAAACTCCAGATGCATGCACCATCTTATGCATCTGGCTTACATGGGTCCTGGGGAATTGAATCTGGGTTCTTTGGTTTTATAGGCAAAAGTGCCTTAACCTCTAAACCATCTCTCAAGCCTGATTTCACTTCTTATGATTCTTTTTGTATGCTTTGGAGTTTTCCATTTGTTATGGATCTGTTTTATCAAATATATTTTCCACTTTAAATGTGGAAAAAATGTGTTATCATAATGGATATGATCTTTCTTATTCTCTTAACTTTCTAACCTACTTTCTGGTTTCTTTTTTCATTCCTCACAGTGTTTACCTTTTATTTGTCAAACTCAAAGTTGTCTTATTTCATTTGCATTTTCAGTTATAAATGTTATTATTTCTACTACTGTAATTTTGTTCTTTACATTGATTTAACATTTGTCATTACCCATTCCCTCACTCCCATTTCTTTTACTTTATTCTATTTTCTTTTAGTTAATTTCTTAAAATTAGTACTGATTTCTTTATGTTTTCATTCATTACTAGTTAAGCCTATACATTTTCTTTAAACATAGTTCTTACTCTATTTGTGTAACTATATTTTTAAATTCTCTCTTTCATTCCTTGATATTGGAGGGTGTTTCTTGTTGGGAATATATTTATACTATATTTTAAATTGATTTGGTTATTATCAGTAAATATGACATATATATATGTATACATATATATGTATATATGTATATATTTCCTCCTTTTGAAATTTAATGCATTTTTCATGTACATGGTATTATTTTAATAAATGGCTGTAAGAAAACATGAATATGTATATATGCAGTTATATACAAGTTTGCATTTTTGTCCATACAGAAGTTTATTCATAGTATTGAGTTTCTTTACTTAATATTTATATTTAACCATCCAATAATTTCACTACATTGTAGTATAATTTGACGTTTGTCAAGTTATGGTCACATTTCTATTTTCCATATACTCACAACCATATGACTATTACTACTGGTTATTCACTGCGTTTTGATTGTTTTATCAACATGAATTGTGCCTATTATGATTTTAAATATTAATTTTGATTTATTTATTTGAAAGAAAGAGGTACAGAGAGAGAGAGAGAGAGAGAGAGAGAGAAATGGGAGTGCCAAGGCCTTCAACCACTACAAACTCCAGACACATGTGCCACCTTGTGTATCTAGCTTAAATGGGTCCTGGGGAATCTAACTGGGCTCCTTTGGCTTTGCAGGCAAATGCCTTCACTGCTAAGTCATCTCTCCGGCCCTTATTATGATTTTAGAATCTCCTCTTTTCTACTGTTCCCTGCACTTAATGCCAGATTTAAACTTATCTGATAAGATTGGGACACTCTTACCTTTCCTGCTGTTGGATTTTCTTTGTGTTTCCATTTATATTCAACTGTTCTTTATCACTTGGTCAAGCAAGTTCCTTGTGAGAAGCAAAGTTGCTCAGTTTTATTTTCTTAAACCTAATTTGACAGCTTTTGTCTTTCTACAGAAGTATTCAGAGAATTCAGTTTTCAAAAGGAAACAGAGCACAGAAGGGAGACTGGTTCTGCATGTTTAAGTAGATTGTGGTCCAAATCTAGGAAACTACTGAAGCAGAGGAACTGACTAGCTCCTTATATAGAAACGTGTATCCATAGGGAATGCTCTGTGAATTCTAATTAATTGTTTTACAGATTAAAAGACCCACCAAGTGTCCTTTGTAACATTTCTCATCAAAGAATATTCTATGGGGAAGAAATAAAAATCTACCCAAGCCAGGAAGCTGGGTCAAGAATCAGAGGAAAAAAGAAAGTGATAGCTAGATAATGTAAGTCACAACTGAGACAATTAAGGAGTGAAAGACAAAAAAATCTCAGGCAAAAACCAACTGGAGGTTAAGTGTAGACAACTAGTATGAGTTCTTACATTGCTTATGTGTCCCCAGGTGTGAATTGAGTAACACTATAGGCAATCTCCTATCACTTCCCCATTGGTTAACAAGGCTAGGAACACTGCAGACCTCAAAGTTATCAGGCCATGCCAAAAGCAGGGGTGGATCTGACATTTTAAACTTAAGCTAAGAAAATGGGTGCAGGGCTGAGCATGCAATTCAGTGGTAGAAAAGAAGCCTAGCATGTGCAAGCACTTGGGTTCAATCCCCAGCATTGTAAATTGTAAAAGGGGTGGGGGGGGGGAGCACAGTTAGGTACCAATTTGAATTTGCTCTGAGATAAGAAAAGGAATCACAGCAAAATGCCTGGATCCTTAAGAGTTTCAGCTCCCTCCCCCTTTTTTTTGTCTCTTTGGGCAGGTTGCCAGTAACACTTACATAGAAATGTGCCCTTACTGTAGCTAAGTACTTCCTCTCTACTTAGAATATTTGTTCATCATGGAATACCCAAGAACAAACAAGGCAATCCTAAAACAAAGAGTTGATATCAGAATGCTGACCAAACCAGATATCCAGAGACACAGAGGCTCCCAAGACCTCATCACTGAAGCAGACCTAAAATAAACCCAACATGGTTCAGGGAAATTTGCCAAAGAGGTGGCAGAAAGAATGTTAGAACCACACATTGGGTCATGATACACAGAGACATTTCCTCCTACCCATAACTGATGGCTAACCCCACAACACACAACCCATGTACCCCAACAAGAAGGGTTCCTGTGGAGGGGGGAGAACAGGGAGGAGGCTAACAATGGTACCAACCTGACTGTGTTCACTGAGTATAAAACTAATAAAAAAAAATCAGTAAGCCTCAATGTAGCCATCCAAAAGTTCAGGTGATTTGAAGACTCAGGTGTCAGGGCATAATTTCTGAATCTTTATAGTTGCTTAAGGCATACACTTTCGATGTTCAAAAAGGCATAATGGAAGAAGCTTTACTACTGGGAAGAATGAACTGAGGAGCAACAGCTCTTCGTCATGGGAATGTTGAACATCTTACAGCATCACTTACTTGCCTGAAGACAACGGAACAAGATTCTATAAAGAGAGGAGCTAAATTAAAGGACAGCTTGGTAAACACTAGCCTCACCCCAAGGTTAAAATTCAGTTTTTAAAATTTATGGTTTACTAATTACCAGGATTCTGAAGGAGTTTTGCATGACCCTAGAAAAACAGATGAGTTACCAACCTCTTTCTAGCCAGTGAAGGAGTATGATATGCTTAAGGATTTCATTGAGTTCTCTAGTGTTCACTGCTCCATCATGTGGCAATTGTCAAGAAGTTAGCTGAAACCTATTATAAAAAAATGATAGGATTACCTTGGATTTAAAGTCATGAAAGAAAAGTGAATGTTATAGTTAGTTGCCTGTCCCCTCGTTCCAGATTGAGAGTCTGCTCTCCATCAACTTCTTTCCCTTATGACCTGGAGAGATTGTAGACTTTCACCTTATGTGTGGCCTAGATGAGCTGGGGCATTGTTGACCCTTAGTCTAGTAATATATTAGGTGCTCAGCTTCATTAGGGGTAGTAGTAGAAATGGTGTTCAGCCTAGAGTTAGGCTCATTAGCCTAATTCCTACCGGTTAGGCCTGAGCCTTGGGAGAAGTTTATATGCATGCCTAGTCTCTTTCAAGTATGCTCAATCTACACAAAAAGGACTCTCCTTTCACTTATAATTTCATTAGATTTAGTTTCATTCGAAGTAAATCTTAACAACCCATTGAGCCTGACAGAACCCTCCTTCTGGTCAGTGGATCCTTAGATCTCATTCCCCTCAAACCTATCATCTCTGGGGCTGGAGACATGGCTCAAAGTTTAAGGCACTTGCTGCTAGAGACTTTCAACACATGCTCAATTTCCTAGAACCCACATAAGCCAAATGTAAAAAGTGGTGCATGCATCTGGAGTGTGTTTGCAGTGGCTGAAGACCTTGGCATGCCCATTCTCTCTTTCGCCATCTCTCTTTTTGTATCTCTCTGCTTGCAAAAAAATAAATAAAACATTTTAAAAACCCCCAAACAGGGCTGGAGAGATGGTTTAGTGGTTAAGCGCTTGCCTGTGAAGCCTAAGGACCCTGGTTCGAGGCTCAATTCCCCAGGACCCACGTTAGCCAGATGCACAAGGGGCGCACGCATCTGGAGTTCGTTTACAGAGGCTGGAAGCTCTGGCACGCCCATTCTCTCTCTCTCTCTTTCTCTCTCTCTCTCTCTCTGTCTCCTTCTCTCTGTTGCTCTCAAATAAATAAATAAACAAACAAAAAATTTTAAAAAACCCAAAACAATTATCTCTTGAAAGAAGTTCTGAAAGTTTACAAACACCTGTAGACCCCTGTGTTGGTGTCAGCTCTATTTCTTCTCACTGGAAGCTCCAATAACAGTTTTTATAATGGGGGTTACATGGTCTGTGGCTACTTGTATGGAACTGTGAACTCTGTAACATTTTATAAAGGAAACCTCAGATTTAGGTAAACTTTCACAGTCAAAAGAAATCCTGCTGTGTTTTAGGTTTAATATAATATCCCCAGGTGAAATCTTCAACATAGCCTTTATGTTTCCCACTGAAATGAGGAGTCCAGTGAGAACTGGCCTAATGTCTGAGAGAATTTGGAGGATAGGTGGCTGTGATACCCTGGTTTTATTGTATCCTAAATTCAATCTGACCCTGGTCTCAAGGACTTAGTCTCTACTGATCCCAGTACTTGTGACACATATAAAAACTAAGTCCATGAAGTATGAGTCATTCTACTTCTGTGTGTGGGTCTTTGTGGGGATAAAGTATCTAACACATCATTGAATTGGTTTTGTGCCAGCTGATATTTATCATAAGTTTTCTGTGTAAGGATTCTACATGAGCCAAAATTGCCTTTAACAGTTACTGTTTAGAGGAAATGAGTAAAAAATAGGAATGCAAAGCTTCATTTTAAAGCACTATTCGCTTTGTACATTTGTACATCACTAAAAAATGCATCTCCTTACATGATAAATTTATTGTGTTTAACTATATTTTAAATTTTTATTCCTGGGTTCTAGATACCTGATCACAGTTGTGGAGAGTGTTGAGATTCACAAATATTTACTATGTTTGCAAAGCTATTGCTGATTGGGAGGATGGATGTAATTCTAGGCTTTAAAAATAAATGTTAAGAGCTTCATCTAAATATAAGAAAGTTGGCCAAAAGCTAAGTGAAACACAGTGGGCCACACAAATACACAAAGAAAAACAAAAACAAAAAAGAGTCATAGAAGTAGAAGAGGAACTAGTTGGGAAGGTCATGAGTTGAGTGGAAAGGGATGAGGAGAGGGATAAGAGAAGGAAATGGGAGGGAGTTATGATCAAAATACACATATGCATGTGTGAAAATTGTCACTACAAATAAAAGTGGAACATAAACTCATATTCAACCCTATGTGATGGTGTGATAGTCTAATTAAAATAAATTTATTGATAATAGCAGATCATTGAATATTTACTATGTCTCAGGCACTGTTCTAAACCTGTTATGTTAACTATCTTATGTTATGATAACCCAATATAGTAGATAATACCATTCACTATTTTAAGATACAGTGTTTTGTTTTTGTTCTTTTTCTACCAGGTAGTGTCTTGCTGTAGTCCAGACTAGTCTGGAATTTACTCTGTAATCTCAAGGTGGCCTCAAACTAACAGCAGTCCTGCTGCCTCTGCCTCCTTAGTACTGGGATTAAAGGCATGTGCCACCATGCCCAGCTATAGAGTTTTCAAATTTAAAATTGATAAGCACATTTCAAAGCCAATTTAGCTTTAGTTCTGTTATGAATCATAATGTGTTTGAGATTATACCTGCCAACATAAGATATAATATATTATTGAAGGAGAAATAGAAGAAAGCTAGGTTCTTTCAAGCAATTAATTAGCGACAGAAGTTCAAAGAGGGAACAAGGAGATGTCATCTGTCCATCTTGGCAAGACTGAAATTTGGCTTTAATCTTGTCTTTCCAAGATGGCTGCCAGTAACATTGACAGCAAGAACCTCCCTCTTCTTCAGCTCAGTCTTCCTGGATCAGCCCTTGAGTCAGAACCAATTAAGTCTTTGCTTATAATACCTGTACCTGATGACGACACTCCCTGAGTTGATGTCTAAACCATACAAAAGAGGTTACCCACAAAGCCCAGCCTGCTTTTACTCCCCAGATCCCTTGCTTGCTCTTCTCTTCCTTTTGCCCATGACCTGGCCTGAACATCCATGTGAGTCTGTCCCTCCCTGGGAGCAGCATGGCTGGAACCAGCCTGCATGGGAAGGAGGAGGGATACCTACCTTGGCTGAGATATTTTTCTTCTTGCTTTCTATCTGTGCCATGTTTTGGGGGTACCCTCTCACTTTGATTATATGTAAGATTTATTTTTGTTCTCTGAGCCATTCTCTATTTTTTAAAACATTTCTGGTCTGTTATTTGAAGGAGACTTCCATGTTCCATCTTCCATATGTGCGTGTGAAACTGCCACAGCTTTTTCCCTAGATACCAATTTCCACTAAATGAACCTCATGAGGCAAGGCATGGTAGCTCAGCCTTTCATCCCAGCTCTTTGGAGGCAGAGATAGGAGGACTGCTTGAGTTCAAGGCCACCCTGAGACAACAGAGTGAATTCTAGGTCAGCCTGGGCTAGAGTGGAACCCTACCTTGAAAAACTCAAAAAACAACAACAACAAAAACCAACCAAACAAAACAACCAAATGAATTATTTCTCCCTAAATAAACACAATATTTCATAATTTAGCATTTTTGTGTCCCTTTTAACAGTTCTTTGTTAAAAATAGGATGGCATGGCTTTTGGGTAATGACTGTATAGGGGTTACACCAATCTAGCCTAGGGAGGGATTTAAGCAAAACTACAGCAAAATATACTCTTTGTCCAAAAAGAGAAGGTATATAGGTTTTTATTGGCCACAGCAGAGAATCAGGAGAGACTAAGATCTATCAGAAAGGAGGAAACCAGCCAGAATCCCACTGAGGCACTTATAGACTTGGACCCAATCAGAGTGGACCTGGGCACCTGCCCAGTGCCTAGTTTCAGGAGCAGAGACCAAACAAGGGGATTTTCTAACCTCATCAGCCTCCTTGCAAAGTCAAGAAACCTGAAGGGGAGACAGCAGAGATTAGCTGAGGGGCTGCTGAAGGGGACACAGGTGGGACTAGGCTGAGCAGTCCCAGTACAATTCCCAAGTGTTGCACTCTCCCCAACTGTCAGAACCATGACCCTCTGGAGAACACATTCAGTTCCTGAGGTCAGAGCATCCAGCACAGCTGACCAGAACACCAGATTCACAGTACAACATGGAGGGATCAAGGTGGGCACTCAGCATTGGTGAGACTTGAAGCCACCCCAAAAGGTAATGAGGCCAACTGACAAGAAAGCAGGTACATAGTCCTGCACTGGATGTGTTAATCTCTCTTGCCATGTCAGGGCAGGTTATGGGTTACATATTCATGGTTGGCTTCACCATTCTCAATTAAACTGTAATTAGGGGTTGACTATTGTTGCCTTTGTTGCTTTCAGATTCATAGGACCTTTGTCTTTTCCTTCTGTCATTATTGGGGCCAGGGTCTGATTTAGACCCAGGCTGACCTGGAACCCATTTCAGAACAGAAATGTCAGCCACCCCCCCACCCCCCCCCCCCAGCTGGCAGGATTAAGGGTGTAGAGCAACACACACCCTTAGAGATTTTGGCTTTATAAGATTATCTGTTTATTTTTTTTTCAATGTTCACAGTTGCATACTCTGTGCTGGTTTTTATTGAATGTGTATACTGCTCATTTGAATTTTAGAATTTTCCAGTCAATTGCTTCACACACCCCACTAGAATATTTGAATAGCAGGCAAACTCAACACCTAGGATTACTTCTGCAGTTGGATTGGCACCTTAAACTCCTACTCAAAAGGTACATAAAGTTTGATTTCCAAATCTAAAAGCACCACTTATAATTAGAAACCAAAACATCAAATCAACTCAGGAAGCAAAAATCACTACATTTTAATACAAGAAGCAAAAAGAATCAAGACAATACAATCCTATCAAAAATTATAAATCCATCATAAATGACCCTCCCCCCGAATGATACTGTTTTAGATTATATGCCTGACAAAGATAAAAAATATGATTTTATCTATACTGAAAGGAATCAAAGAAGAAATCAAAGGAATAAAAGAAGGAAACAAAGGAACTAAAGAAGAAAACAAACTCCTGAAGGAATTACAAGAGAACACAGGAAACCAGCTTAATGAAATAAAGAAGTCATTATGAGACATGAGTAAGGAAATAGAAATACTATTAAGAAAAAAAAAAAGCAGAAATATTAGCATTGGAAAACACAGTCAGTCAAATAAAAAACTTTGTAGACAGTCTCCCCAGCAGAATGGATGAAGGAGAGAACAAGATATCTAAACTAGAAGACCAGGTGACAGATCTAATACAGTCCAACAAAGAAAAAGAAAAGCTAATAGGATGGTACGAATGGGAATTTCAAGATATCCAGGTGTAGTGGTTTGGTCCACCCTCTGATCATGCCATCATATTCCCTGCCATCAAGGAGCTTACCCCTGGAGCCTGTAAGCCAAAATAAATCTCTTTTTTTCCCACAAGCTGCTCTTGGTTGGGTGATTTCTACCAGCAATGCAAACATGACTGCAACAGTAAGGAGGTACTGAGAAGTAGCATTGCTGCTAGACACCTGTGTGGCTTTGGCCTCTTGGAGCTGATTTTCAAGAGAAAAGAGAAAGAATTTGAAATCTTGGCCTAAGAGATGCCTTGCAGTGCTGTAAGTACAGCATGATGGACTATTCTGGTCAGAGTTGAAAGACCTGAATGCAGTAAGAACTATGGACTGTGAGGTTTGGCTTATGAGGGTGAGAAAGAGCTTTGCTTGGACTGGGCTAGCAGTTTGTGTGAGGTTTGCTGTAATGCCCATGTCCTGAGAAGTTGTGCAGGGTTGTTTTGCACAGAAAGGAACTGGTATAAGCAGAGTGATATGGCACAGGAAAAAAAAAAAAAAATCTTTGAGTGAACTGCTGCCCGTTCAGCTGCAATTGAGAGATTACAGCCTTTGAGATTGGGCCAGTTGACCTTCCCTGGGGCAACAGGAAGAATGTAGACTCTTTTGAAGGGGCCTGAGTGCTCAAGGAGTGTCCTGTTCTTCAAAGTCTGCTTTATTCCCCTCTGGATTAACAAATTGGCACCCTATCTGGTATTGTGGAGTATAAGAAATGTAGGAAAAGAGAGGGTCATTGAGTTTGCAACATGGTCTTGTGTTTTGGAAATGGCCATGGGCAGTGTGAAGCAGGATTGCCTGCATGGAGATCCGATAGAACCATGAGGATGAACCATGGATTGCAGTGGAGAACCAATGGAGATGCTGGGACCATGAGATGGCTGCTAAGGAAAGCTGCTGGCCCTGATGAAGTTTCCCACGACTGTCAGTAGCCTAGCTGGAGGGGCAGAATTGGAATTCCAGAGACTTGTGGCTGGTTAGAATTATTGGACTTGGAGATTTGTCACTGGCCAGAGTTATTGGACTTGGAGTTACAGAGTTTGATGTTTGCCCTGTTTGTATTAGTTGAATGTTTCTTTGCTATACCCAATGTCATCTTTTGCAGTGTGTTTATTCACACTGCAGTAATGTGCCATTATGTGCCTTTATGGGTTTTGGGGGCATTTTTTGGTATTATGGCTCAGTTAGAAGATCTTGAACTATAGTGATGTATGAACTTCATTGGAATTAATAAAAAACTATGGGGACTTTTAAAGTTTTATGAATGCATTTCATTTTACTTCATGTATGGTTATCAGTTCATGTGGGCCAGGGGTGCAATGTGGTGGTTTGATTCAGGTGTCCCCCATAAACTTAAGTGTTCTGAATTCTAGGTTCCCAGCTGATGGAGATTTGGGAATTAATGCCTCCTAGAGAGTGTATTGTTGGGGGATGGCTTATGGGTATTGTTGCAGTAAAGTTCACACTGCTGGTAGAAATCACCCAACCAAGAGCAGTTTGCAGGGAAAAAAAAAACCAACAACTTTATTTTGGCTTACAAGCTCAAGGGGAAGCTTCATGATGGCAAGGGCAAATGATGGCATGAGCAGAGGGTGGACATCATCCCCTGGCTCACATAAGGTGGACAACAGGAATAGGAGAGTGTGCCAAACACTGGGAAGGGGGAGCTGGCTATAACACCCATAATCCCGCCCCCAACAATATACTGCCTCCAGGAGCTGTTAATTCCCAAATCTCCATCAGTTGGGAACCTAGCATTCAGAACCCCTAAGTTTATTGGGGATACCTGAATCAAACCACCACAGGTATTATAGCCAGTTTCCCCTTGCCAGTGTTTGGCACTCTCTCCTGTTGCTATGGTCCACTTTATGTTGGCCAGGAGGTGATGTCCACCCTCTGCTCATGTCATTGTTTGCTCCTGCCATTGTGGAGCTTCCCCTCAAGTGTGTAAACCAAAATAAACCTTTTTATTTTTCCCTCAAGCTGCTATTGGTTGGGTGATTTTTGCCAGCAATGCGAACCTGACTGCAACACTGGGGCACTATGAAAAGATCAAACTTAAGAATTCAGGATATAGTAGAAGGAGAATTTCAATGCAGAGGCTTAGTGGGCATTTCCAACGAAATCCTAGAAGATATGACGGAGAGTGGAGTTGTGAATGGGAAAGTGTGAGTGTCATTGTTTATTGTCTGTAAGTATAGAAGTTGTCAATAAAAAATTTTAAAAATAGGATGACACAAAGTTGGGGTTCACAAATTTGGAGGACCCCTTATGTGGTGGTTTGATTCAGGTATCCCCCATAAACTTAGGTGTTCTGAATGCTAGGTTCCCAGCTGATGGAGATTTGGGAATTAATGCCTCCTGGAGGCAGTGCACTGTTGGGGGCAGCCTAATGGGTACGATAACCAGTGTCCCCTTGCCAGTGTTTGGCACACTCTCCTGTTTCTATTGTCTATCTGTTGTTGGCCAGGAAGTGATATCCACCCTTTGCTCATGCCATCATTTCCTCCTGCTATTATGGAGCTTCCCCTCCAGTCTGTAAGCCAAGATAAACCTTTTTATTTATTTTTTCCATATGCTGCTCTTGGTTGGGTGATTTCTCTCAGCAATGCGAACCTGGCTGAAACACCTCCTGAGTTCTCAAATCCTGCATCATTACCAATAATCACTGCTAGAAAATTATATCAAATATCTTCAGAAGCGACATACAGAATATGACATACATACATATATGTCTGTGACCCTTGCTATACTTATCATCAGATAAAAATTAGATAAAAGTTGTGGCTAGTAGGAAAATAAAATAAATCAATTATTTTACAATCTTTTAAAAATCATGTCATTTATTTTTGTAAATTTACTTTAAGATTATTAAGGATTTCTGGAATATGTTGTACCTACAAAAGTAGAATCATAATTCATAAGTGCTAGTGACCCCTGATGTCCTTCACAAAGTATTGATCTATAATAACAAGTTGAGTACAGAGCCAAATACACATCCATGCTCAATAGATACAGAAGAGAGAAAAATATAGACAAGTAAAATCTGAACACCCATAGTCACACATTTCAAACAATGTTATATCGAAGCTCAGGCTGTAAAAACAAGTTTAAAAGAACATTTTCTCCTCCATTAATTATGTCAATTGCCTCCCCAGCAATTTAAATTTAGGAATCTTGGTTTCCAAGGCACTTGATAATGACATCATAAATGAATGAACAGAGCCTGTTCAGCCTTCCCTTTATGTGAAAATGGCTAAGGGCACCTTTTAAGTGTTCCCATTGTTCTCTGACTGTGTACTTCTTCTGAGAGTAATCACATCACCTTTGTCTATGCTTGGATATCCTTGAAAATAAAAGGCAAGGTTTTATGTTGGACATAAATGTTCTTCACACACTATAGTCATCACTGCACTTGCTAATTTCCTTGCTGAAGTCCATGACCTCCATTTTCATCAATCTTAGAGAACAGCTTTCAGGCAGGCCCATTTTGGTGACTTAAAGTGAAATGTTTTGTTTCGACCACACACGAGGCACACAGAGCAACTGTGTTAACAAGTCAATGGCACAGCAGAACACTGAGGTCTCATGTGTGGTCCGCATTACTTCAGGTATTATGTTAGAGATGGCGCCTAAAATAGCCAAGCATTATGCATGTCATTTTCAACCTGAACCTGATCCACTCACCTTCTACAGGAGGACTTTCAGGAGTGCTGCTCCTCAGCTCCTCTCACATTTTAGCCTGCCCTTGCTCCTGGATCAGGGCTCTCTCGCCATCAGGGCACTTTTCTCCTGCAACAAAGCAGAAGATGATGAATGTGATATAACTCATCTCTGTTAGAGAATGGTACCTGGGTTGGGTACCTGCCAAGGTTTTTATACAAGGAAATTCCAGCGAATCAGGTTGAGAACAAAGGTAGCTTAAACTAAGAGGATATGCAGATTTTACAGTCTTCTCTGTAAACACAATTGATTCATTTCATGGACTCATTCTCACATATTTTATCCACTAGAGCCACTTTCTATAGGATTTTGTCACCCCAAACAATGCAGCTGGTGTTGGGATTTATCTCACTGGTTGTTTCCTCATTTTTGTTTCAGTTGCATCATTTAACTCAGAAAAATAAATTTCAATTTTAATACTGAAGATTAAGACATTTTGTTGGCCTATATTAGCTCTGTTACCTCTAATTTATTTAAATAAAAACAATACATTAAACTTCTCATTAAACATGACACATGGAAAAATCTTGTTTATTTTCTCTGTCTCCTAAGACCACATTAAATGATTTTACAGGAATGAAAACAAGGTTTTCAATCCATAAAGACACATGCAGAAGAAAATAAGAGAACAGTCAAAAGATATTTGGGATAGGGTAGGAGGGAACATGGAAAATTGTAACTGATTTATCAAGGCAGCTGAAAACAAACTTACTAGTGCCAAGTGAGTGAGTTTGCCCTGAATTTGGAATGCATAAGTTCCTCCAGTAGACAAGGATAAACAGGGAATTGGTTGGAAACAATATAGAAAAAAGACAGAACCTTTAGTGCTTTGTCTTCCTTCTAAAGGGCAGGAAATTACTCTCCTTTTGATTCATGCCTCCCCTTAGAACAGAGATCAATATTTTACCTAAATTGAACTAGAGAAGCTCTATAAAAATAATATTGAAAAGACATGGATAAAAGACCATGCCTGAAGACAGATGAAGATATGAATACTTGCAGCCTCTCACCCCATAGTACATGACAGAATCTGAGAGCTTGCGTCTGTCTAGGATGTCTTCACATTGAATGGTGGTATTTTCCACTCATCTGTCCAGCTCTCAGAATATTTTAACACATTCTGCATCTGGGTTTAGGAAGAACACTGGAAGATTTGAAGGATAGTCATGTATTTACGTTTGAGATTTTCAAAAATTAACTGACAAACATTCTCCCTAATAATTCTAAAATGAAGTTCACTCATAAAAAACTTGCAATTAGTAACTTTTAATACACAAAAGTGGACAATCAAGGGGCTGCCTGACATTTTAGGGAAATCTCCCAAATAACATGATAAAAACAAATCAAACAAGGGATGGCATATTATGAAAACATCAAATTATAACATGCTAACTGAAATCATTAGAGACAAAACTATGTTTTGTACACAAAAGAGTAATTGTGAGGGCTATTAAGGAAAAAAAGAAAACAACTAATCAGAGAAGACTAAAGAGCCTTGAAAATGGAAATATAAGAGCCATCCAGATTTTAAAACATGCATGGTACAGTTCTGATTTAGGTAAAATGAAATGAGCATGCATCTTCTTTCTCTTACAAAATGCAAACAGAACTTGGCACTGGGCACTCTTAACAGTAAATTTCATCAGTCATATCAGGTAACAACAGACTAAAACTGAGAATACTTGCAGCTGCTTGCAGATCCTCATGACTAAGTCTGCCTGGTTTTCTTCTTTTCTCTTTCATGACTTTTTTGGAGCCTAGCCAAAATTCTATGAATGCCTGCCCTAGATTTTATCCCCAATTTCTCTGAAGACAGTTCCCTCCCCTACAGCTGCTTGTTGACCACCATTGCTGAACCATCCAGCTTTCTGGACCCTGAGTTAGAAGGTGTGACCTTGAGTGTCTCTTCCATCATCCATCTCCCTCCTCCCCATAGCTGTCAAAATTGACAGATTGCCTACCGCAGTAGACAGCCTCACATCACTGAGATGAACTTCCATATCATACACGGTTATGGAGAAAGGGATTAATGGAAGTTCCATAATGTCAGAAGAAGCTGGCCTGTTTTCACAGGTCTAAGGAGAGAGAGCCATAAGCCATAATCAAAACCCAGACCAAACAGAACACTTCAGGATCCCCAGGCAGAACTCAGGCACTTTGTATATCTTTAGACTGAAATTCTACGTCCACCACCACATGTTAGGGCTGGACCCTATGACCTGCCCAGTGACACTTCCTCCACACAAGTGGCTGCAGATCAAAGTTACAAACTTTAATAAAATTCTGAATATATTGTGGACCATTAATTCAAACTACCATACCTACCATATTATTTTTTCAAACACAGATAGAATTGTTCTTGACCTTTAAAAAAAACAAACAAAAATAGCCTAAACCAAAACAATAAATAACAACAGTAACAAAGGAAAATTCTGGGCTGGAGAATTGCCTTGGTAGTTAAGGCACTTGCCTGCAAAGCCAAAGGACCCAGGTTCAATTCCCCAGGACCCACAAAAACCAGCTGCACAAGGTGACATTTGCATCAGGAGTTGTTTGCAGAGGTTGGAGGCTCTGGTGTACCTATTCTCTCTATCTCTATGTCTCTTTATCTTTTTCTTAAGTAAATAAGAAAAGAAAATGCAGCAACCTACTGGTAAATTTCCAATGCTTTTCTTCCTTTCCTATCATCCAATTTTAACATTGTCAAATTCTAGAAATAGACACTGGGCATGGGCATAAATAACTACAAGACCCTTTTCAACTGATAAACAGGAATGATAAGCAGAGACAACAGGAAGTTCTTGCAGTTAGGTTCACATTTCTGGCAGTAATCACCCAACTAAGAGCATCTTTTGGGGGAAAAAATGGTTTATTTTGTCTTACAGACTCAAGGGGATGCTCCAGAATGGCAGGAGGAAATGATGGCATGAGCAGAGGGTGGCCATCACTTCCTACCCAGCATCAGGTGGACAATAGGAACAGGAGAGTGTGCCAAACACTGGCAAGGGGAAATGGCTGTAATACCCATAAACCTGCCCCCAAACCAACACTGCCTCCAGGAGGCATTAATTCCAAAATCTCCATCAGCTAGGAACCTAGCATTCAGAACACCTAAGTTTATGGGGGACACTTGAATCAAACCACCATAAACTGATAACCATCCATGATGTAAAATGCAATGCAGTCAGTCTAACTTTAAGAGTCCCCATAGACCTTATCAATCCTAATGATGTTCAAACATTTCCATAATCCAAGGTCTTCTAATGGAGACATAATATCAAAAATAACCTCAAAAACCCTTAGTGGCACAGAATGAACATTCACATTGAAAAATATGTCATTGAGCATAGCAAAGAAATACTCAAGCAATACATGATTTAAGCAGGGCAAACACCAAACCGTGTAGCTCCAAGTCCAAGAACTCTAGCCAGTGACAAGTCTCCAAGTCCAATAATTCTAACCAGCAACAAGTCTCTGGAGTTCGAATTCTGACCCTCCAGCTAGGCTTCCACAGTCCTGGAAAACTTCATCTTGGGATGGCAGCTTTCCTTAGTAGCTATCTTGTGGTCCCAGAATCCCCACTGGGTCTACACTGCAACCCATGGTTCATCCTCACAGCTCCACTGAGGCTCCATGCAGGCAATTCTGCTTCACACTGCCCATGGCCATTTCCAGAACACAAGACCATGATGCAGATTCAATGACCCTCTCTTTCCTGCATTTCTTATACTCCATATTACCAGGTAGGATGTCAATTTGTTAATTGGGAGCTGGGGGGGGGGGCAAGTAAAGCAGACGTTGAAGAACAGGACAATTCTTCAGCATTCAAGCCCCTTCAAAAAGACGGCATTCTTTCTGTTGTCCCAATGAAAGTCAGCTGGCTCAATCTCAATGGTTGTCATCTCTCAATTGCAGCTGAACAGGAAGCAGTTTCAGCCTAAAGATTTCATTTTCTCTGTGCCATATCCCTCTGCTCACACTCGTCCATTTCTATGCAAAGCAACCCTACACAACTTCTTAGGACATAGTCATAACAGCAAACCTCTCACACAAACTGCTTCTTCAGTCCAGGCAAAGCTCTTCCTCACCCTCATAAGCCAAACCTCACAGTCCATAGTTCATACTGCATTCAGGTCTTTCAACTCTGACCAGAATAGTCCATAAAGCTGTACTTACAGAACTGCAATGTGTCTCTTAGACCAAGGTTTCAAATCCTTCCACATTCCTCTTGAAAATCAGCTCTAAAAGGTCAAAGTCACTCAGCCAGGTGTCTAGCAGCAATCCCACTCCTTGGCACCAACATTACTGTTGTAGTCAGATTCACATTGCTGGCAGAAATCACCTGACCAAGAGCACTTTTTGGGACAAAAGGGTTTACTTTGGCTGACAGACTTGAGGGGATGCTACAGAATGGCAGGGAAAATTATGACATGAGCATAGGGTGGACATCACTTCCTGGCCAACATCAGGTAGACAACAGGAATAGGAGAGTGTGCCAAACACTGGCACAGGGAAACTGGCTAACGCACCCATAAGCTCACCCCCAACAATACACTCCCTCCAGGAGGTGTTACTTCCCAAATCTCTATCAGCTGGGAACCTGGCCATTCAGAACACCTAAGTTTATGGAGGACACTTGAATCAAACCACCATAGCAAGTCTTCAGGGTTTTCTTATATTTTATTTATTTATTTTTTAAAAGAAAAGGTTATATTCTCATACCTCCTCATACCCACCCCAATTCTTCTGAAGGTCTCCTTTGGCAAGGTTATTGGCTATTCATTGTAAGAACCAAGAGGCCTCAATAAGTCTCTGGGGGGCAGGCAGGTTGCCTCACACAATTTCTACCCACCCTGATGCTCTTATAATCTTTCTTTGCCCTCTCTTATTAAATGCTCCCATAGCCTTGGTGGGCAAGATAGAGAATAGTGTTGCATTCTCTGTAGCTTCTTGGTGTCTGTTTTGATGAAGTTTGAGTGATCACAATCTCTGTCACTATCTCCCTGGAACAGTTTTCAGGCTAGCCATGAGACATTTACTCATGCCACTACTTTGTCTGTAATGACTTCTGGGCCTGGCCATATGAGGTGGAGGTGACACATCTCATGGTAGACAGTCAGATCTCTCTTTTTTAATATTTATTATTTGACAGAGATAAAGGGGGGGAGGGAGAGGAGGGAGGGATAGAGAGAGAGAGAGAGATATACTGGGTGTGACAGGGCTTCTAGCCACTGCAAATGAACTCCAGATGCCTGCACCACCTGGTGCATCTGGCTAACATGGGTCTTGGGGAATTGAACCTGGGTCCTTTGGCTTTGCAGGTAAATGCCTTACTCGTTAAGACATCTCTTCATCTCAGCTCTCTATTCTTGATGTGACATGGTTGTCCCTAGTTTTCTCCACCATCTGTAAGATAGAACAGATTCTCCAACCAAAAGTGAGAGCAGTTTTAATGAAAGGGGATGAGCCTAGTAATTAGAGAGACTTATTGAATTGTACTCTTAGTTAAGGAACAGTGGAGGTTCTTTCTGGAGCCCATTGATTTCCTGTCCTAGGAGAACTGGCTTGGTCCGCAGAGCCAGATATGGGTTTATCCCACTAAGCAGGTCTCCTGTACAATCTGTGAGTGGTTGGTTACCCACCTTGGCTGTGTCCCACTATCACACATGTATATTTCTTCCTTGGCTGGGTGATTTGTGTCTTGAAGGATCTCCTGCTTATTCAGTCCATTGGCAACTGTAATTCTTCAGTAGGTCTCATAGTACTTTCCAGCACTATGAGGGCTAGCTGGGAGGGAACTGGATTCTCTGTCAGTTCCAGCATGGATACTTGATTTCTTATGGCCACAGACTGTTGTGTCTTCCGATATAGTGACTTACCTTGAAACTCTTGCAGGTAACAAAGTTTTTTGGCAATGGCCTGTATTATTTTGGGGGAATCATGTGCTTTCCTGACCAGCAGGTCACTGGGATTTTGATTGGAATTGCACTGAATCTGTAGGTAGGATTTTACAAATATTATTTCTTTATTTTATTTTAGCAATATTGTCTTCTAATCCATGAAAATGGATGGCCATTCCATCTTCTCTTGTCTTGCTCCATTTCTTTCTTCAAGACCCTATGAATCTGAAAGCATTAAAGGCAACAATAGTCAACAACAATTACAGCTTAATTGAGAACGGTAAAGCCAACCACAAATATGTAACCCATAACCTGTGCCCTGGCATGGGCAGAGAGATTAGCACTTCCAGGGCAGGCCTATGTACCCGCTTTTTTGTCAGTTGGCCTCATTACCATTTGGGGTGGCTTCCAATCTCACAAATGCTGAGTGCCCACCTTCATCCTTCCATGTGTGCTGTGGATCTGGTTCTCTGATCAGCTGTGCTGGATGCCCTGTCACTGGGCACTGATGTGTTCTCTGGAGGTTCACTTTTCTGACCGTTGGGGGATGGGAGAGTGCAGGAAGACTGGAGTTGTACTGGAACTGCTCAGCTGGTCCCACCTGAATACCCCTCAGGTCCACCTGCTTTCTCCCTTTCGTTTCTTGACTTTGCAAAGAGGCTGATGAGGTTGGGAAATGCCCTTGTTTAGTCTGTGCTCCCATTGCTGGGTGATGCCGGGTCATGTGTGTGTGTGTATCTGCGTGGAATGGGGCTGCAAGTGTCTCGGCAGGATTCTGGCCAGTTTCCTCCTTTCTGGTAGATCTTGGTCTCTTCTGCTTCTCCACCAAGGGTGATAAAAACCTATACATCTTCACTTTCTGGGAGAAAACTTAATTTTGATGTGGTTTTGCTTGAATCTCTCCATAGCTGATTTGGTATGACTCCTGTGCAGCCATCTTACCCAGAAGACTCCATGTATAATGCTTTTGATGTGTCCTTGAATTCAGTTTGAAAGAATTTTATTGAAAGTTTTTGTGTCTCAGTTCATCAGGGATATCGGTAGGTAGTTCTTTCTTGTTGTGTGTCTTTTTGGTTTTGGCATTGATGCAATGCTGGCTTCGTTGAAGGAATCAGGAAGCATCTGCTTCCCTCATTTTCAATTGTTTGGAATAACTTGACTTTAGTTCTTCAATGAAGCTTTGGTAGAATTCAGGATTTCAGCAGTGAAACCATCTGGGCCCAGATTTTTTTTGGGGGGGTGGGGTGGGGACATGAGGAGAGGCTTGTAATTACAGTTCCAATCTCATTTGATGTTATGTCTCTATTCAGGTGGGTTATCTCACCTGGGTTTATTTTTTTGTTGGTAGTATGAGTTATGTAATTCATCCATTATTTTTTGTTTTCCAATTTTTTGGAGTATAGATCTCTGAACTATGTTCTCATGATTCTCCCAATTTCATTAGGGCCTGTTCTATCATTTTCCTTTTCACTTTTAAACTTGTTAATTTGAGTCTTCTTTTGTTTTCTTTTGATCAAGTTGGCTGGCGGTTTAACAGTCTTGTTTATTTTTAGTTTTTTGAAGAACCAGCCCTTTGTTTTATCAATTTTGAAAATTGTTTTCTTAACATATAGTTCATTGATTTCTGCTCTGATTTTGATTATTTCTTTATGTCTGGTACTATTGGGTTTGAATTATTCTTGTTTTTCCAAATCATTTAGCTGTATGACTAAGTTATAGACTTGAGATTTTTATGTTTTTGTAGTGAAAGCGTTTAATTCTATAAACTTCCCTCTTCAGACTGATTTCATTATGACCCAGAAATTTTGGTATGGTGTGTTTTCACTATGGTTTAGCTCCAGAACTTTTAATTTTTTTTATTTTATCGACTACCCATGAATTATTTAATAGTGGATTGTTTAGCCTCCAGGTGTTGGTGGATTTTTTGTTGTTAATTTCTAGCTTTATTGTATGTGGTCTGATATAATGCATAGAATTATGTTGATTTTCCTGAATTTGTTGGGATTTGTTTTATGCCCCCAAATATGATCTATTTTAGAGACGTTTCAATGAGCTGTTGAGAAAATATATGTACTGTTTGGAATTTGGGGGGTATATTCTGTAGATGTCTGTTTTGTCCAATTGATCTATGGTATTGTTTAACACTTTTGTTTCTTGGTTAATTTTCTGCTTAGATGATATATGTCAAGTGATGGTAGTAGAGTGTTAAAGACTAAACATAATCTAAACAACACAAGAACAAGAAAAATAACTAGATAAAGTGGCCACAAACTTGAAATGACATTTTTAAATATTTTATTTATTTATTTGAGAGAAAGAGAGAGAGAGAGAAAGAAAGAGATAGAATAGGCATGCCAGTACCTTTAGCCATTGAAAATGAACTCCAGATGCATGTGCCAGCTTGTGCATCTGGCTTATGTGATAACTGGGGAATTGAACCTGAGTCCTTAGGCTTCACAGGCAAGCATATTAACTGCTAAGCTATGTCTCCAGCCCTGAATGGACATTTCTTAAAAGTGTATGTACAAGTGGCCAATAGGTATATGGAAAAATGCTTAACAGCCAGCATCAGTAAATGCAGACCAAAACCTCAATGAGAAATTAGCTCATTTCACTTAGAATGACTTATGAAATTCAAAATTGGTGACAGGATGTGGAAAAATAGGAACCCTTGTGCATTTCTTGTACACTGATGATGGGAATCTAATTAATATAGCCATTTGGAAAATGTTATCATGATACCACCAAAAAGATATGTATATATCAGTGTCAAGCTCTATGCCTCTATCTATCAATCTATCTATCTATCTATCTATCTATCTATCTATCTATCTATCTATCTATCATCTATCTATCTATCTGTTGCAGTCAGGTTTGCATTGCTGGCAGAAATCACTGGACCAAGAGCAGCTTGTGGGAAAGAGTTTTATTTTGGCTTACAAACCCAAGGGGAAGCTCCATTATGGTGGGGGAAAACAATGGCATGAGCAGAGTGTGGACATCATCTTCTTGCTAACATCAGGTGGACAACAGGAACAGGAGAGTGTGTCAAACACTGGCAAGGGGAAACTGGCTATAATACTTATAAGCCTGCCCCCAACAATACACTGCATCCAGGAAGCATTAATTCACAATCCCCATCAGCTGGAAACCTAGCATTCAGAATACCTAAGTTTATGGGGGACACCTGAATCAAACCATCACATTCCACCCCTACCCCACACAAACTGATAACCATCCATGATGTTCAAACATTCCTGTAGTCTGAGATCTTCTAACTGAGCATTAATACCCCCCCCCCAAAAAAAAGAAGAACCTAAAAAACCCATGATGGCACAGAATAAACATTCACACAGAAAAAGATGGCACTGGGTATAGCAAAGAAATATTCAACCAATACAAGATTTAAACAGGGAAAATATAAACTCTTTAGCTCCATGTCCAACAACTATAGTCAGTGACAAAGTTCCAAATCCAATAATTCTAACCAGCAAAAAGTCTCTGGAGTTCCAATTTTGCTCTTCCAGATACGCGACTCACAGTTCTAGAAAACTCATACAGGGCCAGCAACTCTCCTTAGCAGTTGTCTTGTAGCTCTGGCATCTCCACTGGGTCTCCACTGCAACCCACAGTCCATCCTCACAGTTCCCTTGGATCTCCATGCAGGCAATCCTTAGCAGATCTACTTCACACTGCAGATGGCCATTTCTAAAATATAAGACCATGTTGCAAAATCAATGGCCCTCTCTTTTTCCTGTATTTCTTATACTCCATAATACTAGGTAGGGTGCCAATTTATTAATCCAAGGGGGAATAAAGCAGACTTTGAAGAACATGGCACTCTTTCATCAGTCAGATCACTTCAAAATACTGCATTATTTTTATTGTCCCAATGCAGGTCAGTTGGCCCAATCTCAGTGGTGCTAATCTCTCAAACAATTTCTGCTGAACAGGCAGTAATTTCACCCAAAGATTTCATTGTTTCCATGCCATATCTTTTTGCTCATATGTCTATTTCTATGTAAAGCAACCCTGCACAACCTTTCAGGACATGGGCACAGTAGCAAGCCTCTCACACAAACTGCTTCTAGTCCAGTCCAAGCATAGCTCTTTCTCACCCTCATGGCCAAACCTCACAGTCCATAGTTCTCACTACATTCAGGTCTTTCAATTCTGACCAGTATAATCCATCATGCTGTACTAACAGCACTTCAATGTGTCTCTAAAGCCAAGGTTTCAAATCTTCCACATTCCTCTTGAAAATCAGCCCTAAAAGGTCAAAGCCATACAGGTTTCAAGCATCAATGACCCTCACACCTAGTACCAATTTTACTGTTCAGTCAGGTTCACATTGGTGGCAGAAGTCACCTGACTAAGAGAAGCTTGTGGGGGAAAAGGTTTAATTTAGCTTAAAGACTTGAGGGAAAGCTCCCTTATGGTAGGGGAAAATGATGGCATGAGCAGAGAGTGAATATCACTCCCTGGCCTACATAACGTGGACAATCAGAACAGAAGAGTGTGCCAAACAATGGCAAGAGGAAAATGGCTACAATACCCATAATCCTGTCCCAAAATACACTGCCTTCAGGAGGCATTAATTCCAAAATCTCCATCAGCTAGGAACCTAGCATTCAGAATACCTAAGTTTATGGAGGACACCTGAATCAAACCACCACATTATCCATTTATCAGTCCCAGTCTCAAGCTCTATGCCTGTATGTATATATGTATGTATGTATGTATGTATGTATGTATGTATCTGTCTGTCTATCCATCCATCCATCCATTTATCATCTATATTGGGGAAAAATAAATGAGTCACCACTTGAGCAGAGCCTGACACCGGAATAATGACTCTTTTAGGAGAAAGAACATCTCCATATGCATATTTCCTGGTTTTCATTTCAGCTTTGTGATCAGTTGTGAATTCTATAAGCAAAATAGAGACAGACTGAGAATTTCTGTCCCAGTTTGGTCAGTACTTCAAGTAAGTTCATCTTCTCTGTATTTATACCATTTTCTTTTAAAGTAGATGAGTTTGCAGAACCGTAGTCAGGCTTTGTGGTCTGGTGCAGCAGTAAACATAGAGAATATAATATTTCCTAGCAGCTTGATGACTGGGGAAAGAGAGGAGATACATGTCAAAGGGCAGAAAGATTCAGTTAAATAGAATGGATAGGTTGTACAGATCTAATGTGTAACATGATGACTATCTTTATTAATATTGTGCCATATTTTAAATTTGCTGAGATATTAAATGTTATAGTAGTAAAAATAAGGGCACTATGTGGTATTGTAAATATATTGATTAGCTTAGTTGTGAAATTTATTTCACTGTATATGCATATGAAAACATGCTATGTACCATTAATTTAAATGAATTTTTATTTGACAATCATATATCAGTAAAATTAAGGAGCAAATGCACCAGGCAATGTTTTAATTTACTCTTTCAACTATCATATACATTTTCAGGAACTTAAGGATAAAAAAATGTATTTAGCAACATGTTTGCCAATTGTATTACAGCTTCCTTTAGCCACAATTCTGACCACAACTTCTATAGTATCATCTTTTTTAGATTCCACATGAGTGTGATCCAGTCCCTCTCTGTGGCTTATTTTGGTTAACATAATGACCTTTGGTTTCATCAGTGTTATTTGTAAATAAAATAATTTCATTATTTTCTAAGAAATAGATTTTCTGGGTTAAATATTATATTTACTAAATTTTCTTCTGGATAAATTCTTTTTAGTTGTATGTAAGATGTAGCACACATAAAAAGCAGAAATACAACATTTAAAGAGGAAGTTAAATATGCCTGTACAGTGGTGTTTTTTATATCCAGTTTTAAATATAATAGAATTAATTTTATACTTAAAACAGCATGAAAAGGAACTGAAATGTAATGATAAAAGGAAAAAAATATCTAGCAATATGTTGATCTACAATGCAGACATCTAAGATAGAATACAATGGAGTACTTTTGAAAATAGATATTTTCAAGTAATCTAGAAAAAGTCAATAAAGGGAAATAAGAAGAATTTAAGCCAGAAATAAAATTAGGTTATAACAGTAAAATAGACTCATTTAAAGAAATCAATAGTCACATTTAATGCAATATGTACAAGCACTCAATTAGAAGACAGTTACTTTCAGAAATAACTTAAACTAAAACAATAATCTACATGCTATCCACATAAAAATCATTAAGCGTAAGATGTAAATACAATAAAAGAGACATTGTGAAAATGAGTATATAAGCTCAAGTAGCCACAGTAATATATTAAGAAGCAGACTTGAAGACAAATAACATTATCAGAGAAAAGAAGGAATTTACATAGTAGTAAAAGTTTAATTCAATAAGGAAAATGGTCATTTTAATGTGTACATACATGATAAGAGGGCTTCAAATGATGTGAAGTAAAAGTTAATGAAAATCAAGGAGAAAGGCAAATTCCTAATTAGAGTTCAATACAACCACACTTTTAAGAAAAAAATGAAATTGATGGCAGAAAATCTGCAACAAGGCAGAGGAACTAATATTAACAAAAAAACCCCAAACAAACAAACAAAAAATCTCTGGGTTTTTAATCTGTATTAACAAAGAATTGAAATGAGCAGATTGAGAAGGCTAGATTATAAACAATTACATTTATTTAGAAGAGTTGGGTGTGTACAGGGGAATCAGCAAATCAAGGGAAGGGGCTGGATACAACCATGTGATCTGAGAGCCCATGTGGAAGGGGAAAGGAATGCTAGGAACTAGGAGTGACCTCTAGCCAATAGCCATAAAGATAGCTGGAAAAATTGCATAGGATTGACTTTTTCTTACAGTAGTGAACCTGGGAAAGGACTCCAAGATTCCAATGTAGCTGCCTAGTTCTTGTATTTTAGTCTTAGCAGGGAAACCTGTTTCTGATCTTGTCTCATTGCAAGCTAACAAATGAGTAAGATTGTAAATCATTAAATGTGCTTGATTTGCTGGGCCACAATAGGAAATTAATCCAGATATCTATCTAAAAACATGCATTGTAAGTGTTATATTAATAGAATTCAATTATCTCAGCAACCCCAAGAGAGACAGAAGGTGGTAAGTATTGGACATATGGGAAACAGGCCCTGCTCCTTTATATGACTTTATACTGGGTTATATGTCACAGAGCACAGTTTGAGAGTCAATGGCTATGTAAAAATGTGAGCAGCCTTCTTTGCACTGTTTTCAAAAGTCTGATGGACTTTTCATGATGTTACCATCCACTAGGGCAAGTCACTCCAAAAGAATGCCCCAGAAGAATCAGTTTCCCCTGAACTGCTTAGTGACAGACTAAAAGCAAGGCAGTCACAAAGGCTAATCTTGTTAATTTTCTGTTAGCACCCTCTGTGTTTTTAAATTTAAGATGACATTTTAGTGTCAACATTTCATTTCTGAACCATAAGTTAAGAGTGATAGACTGCTGCCTTTTCTAGGTAGTGTTGGGTCTGGTGTGGGTGTGAGTAAAAAAGACTTGTCCTTAAGTTTTTCTTATTTTACATTACTGATATAGAATAGTGTTAATTCCTGGTGATAGCTTAACTTTTGTAATTTAAGTACTCTTGCAGAAGCATCTCCAACTTCATACCATTAACTGAGAAGAGTTGTTTCAATTTTTTGCTTTAATGTATTTTTTAGATTTATTTTGAGAGAGAGAGAAAGACAGAGAGAGAGAGAGAGAGAGAGAGAGAGAGAGAGAGAGAGAGAATGGGCACACCAGGGCCTTCAGCTGCTGTGAACGAACTCCAGATGCTTGCACCCCCTTGTGCACATGTGCAACATTATATGCTTGTGTCACTGTGTGTCTGACTTACATGGGACTTGGAGATTTGAACAGGAGTTCTTAGGCTTCACAGGCAAGCACCTTAACTGCTAAGCCTGCTCTCCAGCTCCCTTAATGTATTTTTTTTTTTCAGAAGAAAGTCTAGCTTAGTTCACATGACTGAGAAGATTTATGTGTTAAATCTTCTATCTGATCACCTGAACTACAGGAATGATTAATTAATAAATATTTATAATACTTCTCAGAGACAGAAACTACAGCTGGCAACCATTATGCAAGTCCAGTTAAAATTCAAGAATAATCTTCAGAGGTTTTCATGTGGTTACATTGTCTTACTTTCAAGTATTAGATTTCCTTTTCAAATGAAATGCAACACTTGCTCTATTATTCAAGCATGTCTACAGAGGATCCTTGTGAGTTTAAGAATATAAAAATATACTTTATGATTCCAATTTTATTTCATATTTACACAGATTATTATTGAGATAATTTTAACACTCTTATAAGCAAGAAATTTATATTCCCTCTGACGAAGGTAACAGTGGTTCATTAGTTTTGAGATTTTTACAATTTTTAATTACATTTTATCTAAACAAAAATAAAATGTAACACATAGCTCATAAAATGTTACAGTTCTCTAAGCACTGATTATAGTACATTTTCTTTTCAGTTATATGTTAATTGTATAAAATAATGCACTTTATTGTGACACTTTCATACATACATACACAGTACATTGACCATATTCACCCCTCCTACTCTCTTACATCACACCCCCCTTCACAACTTCCCTCTTGATATACTTTCTCATCTCCAATTTCCTTCTTCTACTTTCATGTTTCTCCCTACAATGAATCCATATATGAGAGAAAACATTCAGAATTTCCATCTTGAGTTTGGCTTACTTTATTTAACATGCCATTCTCCAGTTCCATCCATTTTCCTGTATTCTTCTTTATGACCTAATAATATTCACTGTGTAGATAAGTGCAATTTATTCATTCACTCATTTATGGATGGCAACAGGCTGATTTCATGACAACTAGTTAAAACAACACCACGATAAACATGACTGTGCAGGCGTCTCTTCTGCATGCTGCTTTTAACTACTTCAAGTAAACATTCATCAGTGGTGTAGCTGGATCATATTTCCATTTTTTTAGGACACTTCATATTTACTCCCAAGATGGCTGCATTAATTTACATTAATTCATGAATATGCATAAGGGTTTGTGTTTCCCTATACCTTTACCAATAGTTTTTGTTTTATACTTTCTTGATGATAACCTTTCTGACAGGTGAAATAGTATTGAGTATAGTTGTTTTGTATTTCTCTGATGAGTGAAGCTGATGCACATATCTATGTTTTTCTTGTCATTTGTAATTCTTCTTTTGAAAATTATTCAATCTCTTTGCTCATTTTTGATTAGACTATTTGTTGTTTTCATCTTAATTTTTTTTACTACTGGTAATTGAACGAAGGGCCTCACACATATTTGGCAAGTACACTACCGCCGAGCTATATCCCAAATTTCATTTTGAAGCAGTGACTCAGTAAGTTGCCAAAACTAGCATTGAACTTGAGATCCTTCTGCCTCAGCCTCATGAGTAGCTATTATAGGCCGGTACCACAGGCCAGGCTTTCAATTTCTTTTTTATCCTGAATATTAATCTCCTGTCAGAATAGTAGTTGGCAAAGATTTTCTACCATTCTATAGGTTTTTTCTTCACTCTGTTGTTTCCACTGCTGTGTAGAAGGTCTTTACTTTGCCGTTATATCCTTTTAGCTATTGAGATCTGCTTTAGAAGGTCATCTTATTTGCATGTATCATAAAGTGTATCTCCTATGTTGTCTTAAAGTAGTCTCAAAGTTTCAAGTCTTACATTATGGTTGCTGATCCATTTTGAGTTGATTTTCATATAGGGCAAGAGATGAGGATCTAATTTCAATCTTCTGCATATGAATAGCTGGTTTTCTCAGCACCAGTTGTTAAAGAGGTTGCCTTTTCTTTTCTTTTCTTTTCTTTTGTTTTTTTGTTTTTTCGAGGTAGGGTCTCACTCTAGCCCAGGCTGACCTAGAATTCACTATGGAGTCTCAGGGTGGCTTCGAACTCACGGCTATCCTCCTACCTCTGCCTCCCGCTCCCGAGTGCTGGGATTAAAGGCGTGGGCCACCATGCCCAGCTAGGTTGCCTTTTCTTTCTTTTTCTTTTTAATTTTTTTTTCATTTATTTATTTGAGAGCAACAGACAGAGAGAGAAAGAGGCAGATAGAGAGAGAATGGCCGTGCCAGAGCCTCCAGCCACTGCAAATGAACTCCAGATGCATGCACCCCCTTGTGCATCTGGCTAACGTGGGTCCTGGGGAATTGAGCCTCGAATCGGGGTCCTTAGGCTTCATAGGCAAGCATTTAACCACTAAGCCATTTCTCCAGCCCTAGGTTGCCTTTTCTTAATGCATGTTTTTGACACATATACTGAAAATAAGATAGCTGTGAATATGTGGATTTACTTTGAGTCTTATTCTATTTCTTTGCACATATAATTCTGTAGCATATCTATAAAGCACATCTATTTTTGTGCTAGTGTCATGCTAATTTTTTGATACTATAGCTTGATAATGTAATTTGAAATCAAGTTTTATGACATTTCCAGCATTGGCCTTTCTGCTCTAAATCATTTTGGCTATTTGGGGTTTTTGATATTTTGCATTTCTTTTTAATATTCATTTTTATT
Source organism: Dipus sagitta (assembly GCA_036346955.1). Taxonomy (NCBI): domain Eukaryota; kingdom Metazoa; phylum Chordata; class Mammalia; order Rodentia; family Dipodidae; genus Dipus; species Dipus sagitta. The sequence goes on along the minus strand of CM070770.1, from coordinate 100,962,813 downwards.
TATTTGAGAGAGAAAAAGAAAAAGAGAGAGAGAGAGGGAATGGGTGCACCAGGGCCTTTAGCCACTGTAATCAAAATCTAGACTCATGCACCCCCTTGTGCATCTGGGTTGCATGGATCCTGGGGAATCAAACCTGAGTTCTTAGGCTTTGCAGGCAAATGCCTTAGCCACTAAGCCACCTCTCTAGCCCAGTCTTTGGTATTTTTTTTTAAATTCATTCATTTATTTATTTTCAAGGAGAGAAAGAGAGAGAGAGAGAGAAAGAAAGAGAGAGAGAATGGGCATGCCAGGGCCTCTTGCCACTACAACTGAACTTCAGATACATGTGCCCACTTTCTGTATCTGCCTTTATGTGGGTATTCAGGAATCAAACTTGAAAGTCAGGTTTTGCAAGCAAGTGTCTTTAACTGCTGAGCCATTTCTCCAGCCCCCTTTGAATTTTTCTGTGCATTTTACATTTTTCAGATTACTATGAATAAAACCATTTTAGCAATATTAATTTTGCTGGTCCATGAGCATGGCAAGTCACTACATCTTCTAATGTCTTCATTTTTTTTTTCTTAGTGTCTTATAGATTTTCTTGTAGATATTTCTCACTGCCTTCGTTAGATTTATTACTAGGTATTTTATTCTCTTTGAGGCCATGAGATTTTCTTCTTTTATTAAGATTTTTTTTTGTTATTAAGAATATGCTTGGTATGGACGCATCATGTGTTAGCACAATCATTTTTCTCTTCCCTGCCCCCAATCCACTGAGGATCCACCTCAGTGGGGTTGCTGGTATTCCCCATGGGGTTGTGGTTATGCATTGTGAGAGCAGAAGTCAGTCATGGGGAGGGGGGGTTCCTCAAGGTATGCCCTCCTGATCTATGGATTTTACAATCTTCCTGCCCCCTCTTCCACAAAATTCCCTGACCCATGGTGGGTGTGTTTTAAGTCTACTTCAGTGTTAAGCTCTCAGCAGCTTCTCAATTTCTGCTTTGGTATGCATTGAGTATCCTCAGCATCTGCTTCCATGGCCTTGGTGCAGACTGTCATGCTCTCCATGGAAGCAGCACTCTTGTTTATCTCACTAAATCCTCTGTGGTTTCACCTGGGCCTTAGCTGAAGTGTGAGGGGTGGTTTATCTCTTTGGGTCTCACTGCCTTCTGAAAAGGAAGAACAGATTCTCCAACAGAGAATGAAGTCATCATAGTTAAATGGGATAAGCATTGTTAATTTAGAGAGGTTTTGATAGATGTAGCCCCTCTTTCGGCCAAAGACTAGTGGGAGTTTGTCACTGGAGAACATAATCTTGGTAACCATAGGATTCTGACTCATTTCCCAGTTCCATCCTTGGGTTCCTTTCCACTGAGTGGATCTCTTAGCCAACCAGAAAGCCATTGCTTTCTCACCAAGGCTGTGAGCCATCACTGCACAGGTGCATATGTCTTGTCAGGCTGGTTGCTTTTGAGTAGCTGTGACCCCTGCTTGCTCACAATGTTGTTGACCACTTTCCCCCAGTAGTTCATGTAGTGTTTTCTAGCACTAAATGGGCTAACCCTCTGGGAACTGACTCCCTTTTGGATTCCAGCTAGGTTACTCAGTGTTCTGTGTTGGCAGCATGTGGTGTCTTCAGTGAGAGGGTATTACCTTTTACCACTGGTGGGTAATCATATGCTTTGACAGAAGCCTGTCTTGTTTTGGGGACCTTGTAGATCTCTCTCAATGTGGGTAGCAACTGATTTCTGGTACTGGAGGTTACAAGTCAGAGCTTCCCCAGGGCCCTTCTTGCCAGACAATCCCCCCATCTATACTCCTGTTGAGAGCTATATATCTTTTTAGTCTTCTATCAAGGAAAAAGGTTTCTATGGCACCAGTTCATTTCAGGTTTAGTTTTGTGTTTTATTTCCCTCCAACCCCCCACTCTCCTCCCCCATGACCCTGCTATCCCTGTTGTCTGGTCCTCAAGTTGCCTGCCAGGTAGGCCAGCAACTCAATCTGTTCCAGGTTAGGAAACACAGATAAGTAAGAATATGTGTCATTTGTCTTTCTGTGTTTGTGAGTTCACTGAGTATGATCTATTCTGTCTGTCCACTTTCCCACAGCTTTCATTATAACATATTTTTTTTTATTGCTGAGTAGAATTCCATTGTGTAAATGTATCACATCTTCATTATCCATTCATCCAGTGATAAGCTTCTGGTTTGGTTTCAGTTCTTAGCTATTATGAATTGAGAAGCTATAAACATGGTTGAGCAAATGTCTCTGCAGTGAAGTGTGGATTCTTTAGTGTAAATTCCTAGTAGAGGAATAACTGGGTCTGTTGGTTGCTCTGTTTGCATCTTTTTCAGTCTCTTTATTAGTTTCCATAAAGGTTGTAAAGTTTGCTTCCCAACAACAGTGAGTGAGGGTTCCCTTTTCCCCACATCCTCTCTAACATTTGTTGTCATTTAATTTTTTTAATGATTGCCATCCTGGCTGGAGTAAGGTGGAATCAGTGAGATTATTTTCTTGATTTCTTTCTGAGAAGCCTTGTTATTGATATATAAGAAAAGCTACTGACTTTTAGGTGTTGATTTTGAGTCTTGCCTTTTGTTTTTGTTTTTGTTTTTGTTTTTTCAAGGTAGGGTCTTTGTAGCCCAGGTTGACCTAGAATTCAGTATGTAGTCTCAGGGTAACCTTGAACTCATGTTGATTCTCCTACCTTTGCCTCCCATGCGCTGCCGTTTTGTTGAATTTGTTTACCAGGCCTAAAAGTCTTTTGGGTTAACTAAATGTAGGAAAATATTATCTATAGATACCAAGAGCTTTTCCTTAGTGTCATCAGAATTGGTTTGGGTCGCAGAGCTTCTTGGTACTGTTTTCAGTTTCTCTGCTCACTAAGGTAGAACGAACCAAGAGTTCAGATGCAAGTATCTTTGATTGGAGTTCACTGGGGGAAATTAGCTGGTTGTCTTCCCAGCGTTGGGCTGACAAAATGCTCTGCTTTGCGCCTGTGTCTCAGGTGTCCCTGGGAAGGCCCACATTAGACCAGGCATCTGACTGCACTGGGTGGAGTGTACAGGGAGGTCCTATGCTTTCTATCATCCATGACTATGGTTTCATGCCGCCCAATCCCTGCACATAGCTATGCCTACTCTGTCTCCTAACCCGTGTCAGCTGACCACTAGGCCTGCCAGTCTGAAACGGTTTAAAAGAGAGCTTCAGCCCCTTTCTTGTCTCCCATCTGACTAATTGCTTCCCTTGTTTCCAGTGAGCTGGCATTCTGCTAGTGTCACACTGGGCCACGAGGAACAAGCTAGCTGGGATAGCATAGCAATAGCGGCCATGAGTTCCAATGAAAAGAAGATGTGAAGACATGTTTCTCAAAGCAGCTGCTAGCTGGGAAGGTTCTGGATAATCCCTGTGAAATAACTGCTCTTCCGCAGGGCAGCCCTGCTCAAGCAGCAGCCTCTAGTGTGCTGCCCAGATCCGGTGAGTTCAGGCTCCTTTCCTGTTCTGTATCTCTTCCTGTGCCGACTTAGGCCAGGTCCTTTCTCCTTTCTTTCCTCTGGGCTGCCTTGGGCTCGGCTGTGCCCTGATAACAGATTCATCGTGAATGTCTCTGAGTCTCTCTGTCCAGGAATAATCTCCAGGGTGATCCCTCATCGCCCGCCTTTGCAGAGTTTTCATCCATGCCACAGAGAAGCTGGAAAGTGCTGCATGTTTCAGCCATTTTGGGTCCTCCAAAACCATGCTTTTATTAATTTCCTCATTACTGTGAGAGAATAGCCTTCAAAACACCTTCAGGGAAGAAAGATGTGTTTATGTTCATATTTTGAGGTGATGCAGTCCACTGTGGTGGGGAAGACATGGTGGCTGGGCAGCTCTTGGTCGGGAAGTATAAGGTAGTTGCTTATTCCACTTGGGAAAATGAGGCTGCTGATTACACCATGTGGATAGTCAGGAAGTAAAGGGAACTCAATCCTGAACTGGGCTGGGCTACAATGCATTAGGCCCTCCTTCACTGCCCCGCTTCTCGAAAGTCCCCACCTCCTTAAAGATCCCACCAGCTCCAAAACAATGCCACCAGCTGAGCCCAAATGTTCAGATACATAGATCCTGGCAGTGTCACCTTTCAAGCTATAACAACACTTAAAAAAAAAAAAGAATTGGATAAGTAGTATAACTTTTTGCAACTTTCAGATGAATCATGTGGATTAGTGAAGTTTTATAATTTAAATAAGACAAGTTAGTCTTTCAGTGTAAATTCAGTTATTTTAAATTTAATTATTCTTTATCAAACCAACAGAACTCCACCTAAAGTTTTAGAAAAGAAATACTTATCTGCATTCTACAGTATAGGACATTTTCTTCTGAATCAGATGAAATACTTAAAATTCATGCTCTCCTATAGATTGTAATGAATAAATCAAGAAGTATGTACTTATTGGAAACACATAACTAAAGAAAAAATGTTCTGAATCTTGAATCAAGGAAAATGAATGAATATATCATCCTAGTTATTATTTTAAAATATGTACTGTTTATATGTGGAATTATAAATATCTGTTAAATTACTCATTACAATTTCTTCACTCAATGTTTAAACAAAGAGCTTTATTTTTTTGTTTATTATTTTTATTTATTTATGTGAGAGTGACAGACAGATAGAGAGAGAATGAGGTAGAGAGGGAGAGAGAGAGAGAGCATAAAAGAGAGAGAGAGAATAAGCCCACTAGGGCCTCCAGCCACTGCAAAGGAACTCCAAATGCATGCACCACCTTGTGCATCTGGTTTATGTGGCTCCTAGGGAATCAAGTCTCGAACAGGGGTTCTTAGGCTTCACAGGCAAGTGCATAACTGCTAAGCCATCCCTCCAGCCTCCTAAACAAGGTATTTTATTATGTTGTCATACTGTCCAAAGGATTACCTGATGTACAATTTCCAACCTGTGGCTGTAACTAAATTCATTCATCATTTCATTAACTTTAGGAACTTAAATTGTGGTCAATTTCCCTGGTGCTATTGCTATATTATATTTATATAGTATATTTCACTTTTGTATACATCTACTTTTCATTTTACTTCTGTTTGGAGATGGTTACTTTCCATCAATTGTGACTGGCACATTGTATTGTAAAGTCTCCACTTATGCAAACAAACAAAATTTATGTTCCATTTCATCCTATGAGAACCTGACACATGACTCTCATTTTCATTTTCTTTAGACAGCTTCTCTATGTACTGATACAGGTGTCTCAGAAGCTAGTGATTGAACCCTCACATTCTGTTTGCAGTCATCTCCTTCACAGTGTTTCCTGGTCAGAGGTGTCACAGGTGATCACCTATAACTGCCACTACAACTACCTGATAGCAGAGGCCAAAAAGGCTGATTACACAATCATGTATCATAATAGTATTTTTCAGTAAGATCAAGCTTCAGCATAGCTACCAGGCTTAGATAACTAATGTGTGTATCATTACATAGAATTCCAATCAACTTACTTTACCCATTCCCATCCATTAGTCATCTTATTATAGCTTAGAGAATTTTGATTGTATCATTATTATATAGGTATAGTTATAAGGTAACATTACTTTAATAATAAAGTGAAAATTATGAGAGAAAAGTCCTGATTAGTTTGTAGTTTTCATGATTAATTGATTATAATACTCATGAGCCATCAATGAAACATTTAGAAAGTTCTAAAAGGAAACACACACACAGTAATATATTAAACTCATCATCAAGCCAGGTTTATACCACATATTTAATAAATTACAATAATTATTTCTGGTTTCAATATACTGTGTTTCCTTTTAGAACTTTCTAAATGTTTCATTGGTAGATCATGAGTAATATGATCAATTAAAGATTCAGCAATTCTTGACAAGAAAACACATATACTCTCATTTGGGCAGGATCCCAAATGCTTCTGGACAGAATATTTTTGAACTGGGAAGAATTTCAGTGTAATAAGAGCCATGTGAAGTCTACAAAACCCAGGAGATAGGGCTCTATTCATAGAAAGTTTTGTCTGCAGAATGTGGGCTTTCCACAGATTGTATGACTCAAGAAAATGCAACAACCAAACAGGAGATGGGAGTTTTGTGAGTTTTTCACTCACAGGAGTGAGTGATCCAAGGCTTGCAGAATTAGAGGATTCTCATGATCATCTTAGGTCACAGCCGAGAGTCTGAGGAGAAAAGAGCTGGAACAAAGAGCTAAAAACCAGACCACTTGTCCAGAGGTCACATTCCAGATCTTTACAAGAGTATTGAACAGGAAAGAGAAACTTCATACATTTAACACATCAAAATCAGAAATAAGAAAAGGTCATAAATCCTGATCCTACCCAAACTGCATTTCTCTTGTACTTCAGGAACCTTTAACCTTTCTGGTTGTGCTTTAACCATGTTGTTGTCTAAGAACTGCAAGGATGTTCAACATGAAACCTTAAAAGAAAGGAACAAAGTTAGAGAAAGTGGCAGAGAGGACGACTGCTAGGTGAGTTGGAATCATGTGATTTCAGTGACCAGCACATTGGTTCACATTACCCATCTCCATGAGTACTTCAAAGAATACTTACTAGAGAGATCTAGGCATGTTCTTTTTTTTTTTTTTCTGGCGTGTGTATATAGATCTTTGGTGTGCTGTGTGTATGTGTGAAGTGTGTATGTATATTGATGCACGTATATGTACAGATGTGTGTGCCATGTGCACACTCGTGCAGAGGCCAGAGAAGAACATAAGGTGTCTTCCTCTATCAGTGTATCACTCCTCCCTTTGTCTCCTCCACACAGAGGCTCTTCTCAATCGAGAGCTGCCATTTTGTGAGACTGGCTGATGAGTGTGCTGCAGTGACTCTCCATTCTCTGCACCACACAGCACTGGGGCTTGGGGGATGGAAGATCAAAGTCATGCTAGTCTAGGTTATCTCAGGCCCTCACACTTGCATGGCAAAGCTCTTCCCAGTTAGCCGTCTCTTTAGCTTTGGATCTAGGCATTTTCTAACTTGGCACAATGCCAATAGTAGTAGTATTTAATCATCCTTTCTAAAATAACTTTGTTTGTATTAAAGAGTACATATACTCATTGTGGAAAAATTAAGATCAAGAACAAATTGTGAAAAGACCTCTACATTATTCTTCAACATTATAGCCAACTATTTATCATTTTGGATGGTATCCCTCTAAAACAAACATTTTTTTTCCCCCAATTGATGGGTGATAATGAAATTTGTCACCTGCTAATGATGTTTTACTCTTTTTAATTACTCAGTTCTTTTGTATTGCATGTGAGCAGCCAATTTAATTGATCAAGATGATTATGTGTGTATTTCTACTCTTTGTCTTGATGGATTTCCTAATTTAAAACATTTCTTTCATACTTACTGTCTACCAAGTGCATGTATGTTCTGTGAGTTCCTGAAGACTCAAGGAGGATATGAGTTCCTGACCACACTAAATTTAGTTATAATAGGAAAAGCAGCACATAAGCCAGTGATAGTAGTAATTAATTCAGATGAGTGCTATGACAAAGCACTTAGAAATGATGGTGAAGCCAACAACGTATAGTGTTAAGCTAGTGGATGATCAACAATGTTTGGTGTGGTCAGTAGTATTGTCAGATAAGAAGAAATCATGGGCCTTTAACAGATAGCAAAAAATGTGTATGATGCAAACCAACACATCTTATAAACTATTGCCTTTTCCTCACATTCTTTGAAGGTTAAAGAAAAAACAAATATTAGTTTATACTTTTACTCTTCCTTTATGGATGGTCCAGCACCTTATTGGGAGGAACATGATACCTATTTTCACATTTTCAGAATTTCTGGCCTCAATTAAGACCAAGACAGAATCAACTTATTTAAGACAATAATTACACACCTAAATGCCAAGCTTGCTATAGTAACACTGCAGCAAGACTGGCCATGAGAGTCCCTCTGTTATCATTCTGATGTATAGACTGGGGCATGTGACTCAGACTCACTACCTTCCTTTTGAGCAAAGTAAAGTTGCCAAATTATAAATTACAGGCTTAACTTCTTTTGGAATTGAGACTTTGGGACATACAACAATATGGTTATTGAATTAAACCTTTAACCTCCAAATTAGTTAAGATCAAAACACAATTAATTGAATGATTGAAGGAGGGATGAAGAAGGTTGCAAGTATTGGCTGAAAGCCCAAGCCATTTAATATGCAGATGCTGGCGTTTCTTGTGATTCCACTTCTATTTCCAATAGAAACATAGGACTGTCACATGGCCTTGGGCCCTTGTTAGGAATGAATAGAAAAAATACATTTAAAAAGTATTTGATGAGATCACTCAGCAGTTAAAGGGCTTGCTTGCCAACTTGAGGCTGGGGTTTGATTTTCCCCAGCACCCATGTAAAACTGGATGCAAAGTAGTACATATGGAAGTCATCCCACATGTCTACTCCAGCAGGAGGTGGAACCAGGAAAATCTGGAAGTTCATGGGCCAGCTAAGCCAGTGCATGCAGGGCAAAGCAACTAGAGACCCTGTCTCATAAAAAAGTGGAAGGAGAGGACAAGTACTCTGAAGTTTTCCTCTGACCTGCACATACATGTGACATGGCCCACTTGTGTTCATATATACCCATACATCATACACAATAAATAAATAAAATAACAAAAAGAGTATTTGATGAAACCATATAAACTTGCTTCATGTTTGACCATTTTATTCCTACAATCTAGTAATTTCATATACACTCTGAGGTGGTAATAATACACACACAAGCACTAGATGCTCTGTAACAGAGAATTATAAATCCAATTTTAACTTTGAGAACTAGTAGAGTTTCCATCCTAAATGAATCAGAGTAACTTAAAATATTTTCCCCATATGGGAGGGAGTGAGAGTGCCTTGGATACCAGTCTAACTTGGAGGTATATATTCAAATCTGACTTAAGACTGAGTTTAAGTCAATCTGTGAGACCTTGATTTGAAACATGGGGACTCTTACCTGTTGAGGGTGTCAAAATAGTAGGCCATCTTAAAATAACATTAGATTGGATTCATATACATGTAGATAGCTTGGATACTTTTATAGTTTTATTAGATTATGCTTTAATAGAAGTTTTATTCTAGTAGTAGAACAAGTGGGTTGTTTTTTTGTAACAAATACTGATTATATTTAGACAGACAGCAGATGAAATGGTAATGCACATCCATTTTATTAAGCAACCATATATTTCTCAACATACAGCTGGTAAAAATTTTTGTCCAACTCATCAACTAGAGATGACATTTCTTGTAATTTAAAGTTATTATTATTTGTTAAATAATAATAGTTTATTAAATAATATTCACTTTTCCAGTTTTTGCTAAATAACTAGCTAATGCTCTCATTTGCTGGACTTTTAGGATCTCCTTAAGACTATTTCATCCCCCATCTGTAATCCTGTCATGAATACTCTAGGAATGCAGTGCTGGCTCATGTTAAAGAGGTCAGTCCTCCTTCCAGTGACAGACAAGGGAAGAACCGAGAACTGTGGCTAGTGCACCAGCACCAGGGTCTTCATGGTATCTAATACTGTCACTGCTACATATTCTTGATGGACAGGACAGACCATGTGTGTATAGTGTTACAATGATTTCCAGATGCACTTCATTACCACATTAGATCCAACCTTGAGCCCCATGGTTTGTATGCATATCATCTACCATTGTCTGAAAATTGCAACACTTTGCTCCTGTAACTTACTCTTGAAGTCCTTCATTTTTAGCTACACAGACACTAGGCCATTGTTTGGAATGTATTTATTTTGCCACCACTGTCCTTTACTGAACAGAAATTCTTCCTATTTTTTTTTTGCCATATGAGCTCAGAATCATATCCACTTATTTTATTCTGCTGTCTCAATGGCCTGAAGCTCTAAATATAATCTGTACAAATGGTCCTCAAAATGATTTCTTCAAAGTGAGCCTCTCTTCTTTTCACATTTCTATTTGATATCCTCACTTGGATATTGCTAAAGTGTGTGTGTGTGTGTGTGTGTGTGTGTGTGTGTTCTTGTTTTCATCAACACAGCCCCTTCTCGCTAACTAAATCAGAAATACATGTAGTGCTGAATACTAGGCAGGTCACAAATTTTCTGAGAAGATTGTAAATCCAGGTGTGAGGAATGTTTGGCCTGAACAGTACTTTGATCATACTGTCACTGCTATGTGTCAGCAAAGACTACATGACCACTGAACAGATAGCTCAGCATGTTGTGTTGGGCTGTACTGATGCTGGGCTTAAAAACACCCCTTTGTGACCTTACAAAAACAGATATAGGCAAATGCATCCATCTGAAGTCTGCATCCAAGTCTAGGTGAGTGCATCTAATGTCCAGATCTTAAGTCACATGTCTAGGTTGGCTACAATGGAGCTTTAGAAAGTGAGCTTTCCAATTCATACCTCCAAAAGCACTAGGGCATTCAAGCATTCAAAGGCTTTTCAGCCAGATCATATGAAATATCCAGGAAGATAAGTACTTACTCACTTACATTTAATATGGGCAACACAGAAAGAGTGATTTCTCCCTTAAACAATCCTCAGGATCTTCTCACATTCTTCCTAATTTTTGCTTCATTGTAATCTCTGTTTTCAGAACAACACTTATCTCAAGTCTGACCACTTCTGTCTTACTGTCGCCCCTGATAAAATCATAATGTTAAAACATTGTCATGACTTGCTTGAAGTATTCACTGTGAGCCTCCCAACCAATTTGCCTGCTTTATTCTTGCACATGGTGATATGCCGACTGATCCTCAGAAATGGTCATAAAAATATTAAATCTCACAAGAGGTATCATCGCAATCTTCACCTCCTTTTTCCTCACCTTTGAAAACATTGCCTGTCCAAGAAATTAGAGAGAAGGTGGAAGAGGTCATAAAATACCCCAACATGTCCTTAATGTAGAGTGACACAGAAGAGGAGTGAGTTCTGCAGCTCTACCATGAGAAATCTTATCTTCCATTATAAGATTGTGTTGACTCACACAAGAAAGTGGGTCAAACTTCTCAGTAAAATCTTCTACTTCTTTATGTTTTACAAGAAAACATGTGTTTTGCAATGATAATAATTTACAAGGAGACCCCAGCCTCTCACAGATAACAAGAGTAACAAATGCTTTCATCAATGATAAATATAACTACTTAAAATAAGTTTCTCCTTCAACATAAAACCAAATGATTTATATCCCAACAAGAACACTCAATTCCCTAGGACCATGGCAGTGAAAATATTTCTAAAATCTTTAATACCTCTACCTTTTGTTCTACTCACCAATCTTTCAGACTTGTTTATATTTCCATTTTACTAACAGAAATTTATGCTCAAGTTGGTTTTTCTCTCAAAGGACCTAGTTCATCTTTTTCTGACACACCAAGGTGCTACTGTGTGGTTCATGTATATGAATCCTATGGGGTTAGGATGACTGCTATGTTAAAAGTTACTGGATTCAAACACATTCACAGTGCAACCATTAGCATGTGAATAAACAGCCTGTTGTATACTGCTGAGGTCATTAGAGCAGTCTTCTTAACACTGACTTGTCTGTCTTACTATGCATAACTATAGATGAATAGCGTGCAACGCATCCCATTAATTCTTACTTCTTATCCCAATGTCTCCAGTTTTGAATATACTGAGATATAGAAGGTATCACATTATTTATGCTAGGATGTCTGAAATAACGCCTATTTTTTTTTCTAGTGTCTGCAAACTTTCTTTAATAGTCTTCTTGAGTAAAGAATTTGCAAAGTACTATCCCTGAGGGGATATAAGCAAAGTTCAAGTAAAGTAAAATTCCTAGTCTGGTATTTAAAATAAAGTGTTCATTTCTCAGATTTGCACAGCATAGTAATCGAGACAGAATCCCTTCATTTGATGTGGAGTTTGTAGTTGCTAAAAATGAAGTTGCTTGCAGGAGTAGTTCAGAAGACTGGGATTTATTAACACATGCACATCTGTTGACAAAGGGAGATTAGGTTTGGAGGGCTGAGTCGAATCAAGTTGAATCCAGTTGACCTTATAAGACCCATGTCCCCTTTTTCTTTCGGGCATGAGGAATAATTAATTCATAAATGGATACATGTTCAAGGTAAAAATATTCAAACTAATTATAGTAATCATATTATGTTCATGTCACCACCTGAGATTTCAAATTTAGTTGTACAACTTTAAAGTGATAGGATCTTTGTTTGTTTGCTTGCTTCTTTCTTTCTTTCTTTCTTTCTTTCTTTCTTTCCTTTTTTTTTTTAGTTTTTTTGAGGTTGGGTCTCACTGTAGCCCAGACTGACCTGAAACTCACTATGTAGTCTCAGGGTAGCCTTGAACTCAGGGAAATCCTCTTACCTCTGCTTCCTGAGTGCTGGGATTCAAGGTGTGTGCCACCACGCCTGGCCTAGGATCTTTTAAGACATCTCTGCAAACCTAATATTGCTTACTTGATAGCAAACCATTAGAAGTCTACTGGTCATTTAAAAGCAAAGCTGTTTTTCATTTGCATAGCTGCTCCTGTATGCTGCGCCTGTAATATACCACCTGGGTGCTTGCATTTGCAAACATATTACAATATTTAGTTATGTATGCGATCCTAACTAGGGATGGCAGAAAAAGCCCAGAATGACTGTTTTTAAATCTAATGCACTTTGGAATCTGGAATGTAATTTGAAGCTCAAGACCCCAGGGATTCAGGTCCTGCAATGGCCAGCTGCACACAGATTTCTGCAAAAATCTTCCAGAAGAAAAGCTGCAGCCTGAGAATTTACTTGTCAGAAAGTCAAAAATTGTGTCAAGAAGTGATTTTAGGGAAGTAGAGTGTGAATGAATGGTGTGGCTGAGAATCAGACTGAGTTCATGTCTAAGTTGAGACTTACCACATAGTTGAGTTTGGTTTCATTTAAAACTTGCCGAGTTTCAATGTCCTTACATGTAAAATGGGAGTGCTAGTGCCCAGTCCCATGGGAGTTGTTCTAAGACTAAACAAGATAATGCAAGCATAGAATCAGTGCCACACTCAATGAATATTCCTCCCATAGTTGGCATTGTGGTTCGATTTCCTTGGGTTTTCTCAAACTTTTGCACATCTATCAGTCATCTTCTGAAATTGCTAAAGGGAATTTTTTTCTGCATTGCAGAATCAGCTCTGAGGCAGAGCTGCCCCTGCGGTAGAAAATACCTTCCACTGGTGCTAGGGTCTTACTCTAAGCAAAGACAGTGTCCCTGCCCTGCCCTGCCTCGGGAGCTCTCAGGGTGCGCAGTCCATGCTGTAGCAGGAAAAATCTGCTTCCAAGTTCGATAGTTCTCTTAGGATTGAAGCCTCTTTCTTTCTTTTCTTCCTTCCTTCCTTCCTTTCTTTCTTTCTTTCTTTCTTTCTTTCTTTCTTTCTTTCTTTCTTTCTTTCTTTCTTTTTTTCTTTCTTTCTTTTTAATGTTTGAAGCAGTTAAATCATCCAAACAGCCATGTCATAATTTTTATCCAGCGACTTCATTACCTTCCCTACCACTGAGCACTGGTCAGCATCACCCTGGCCTACCTCCACATATGTTCCTAACTAAATCTTAACATCTTAGTTTCTTCCCTTTCAGAAAGTCCCTGAGTGCTAGATGGAAATAGGTATAGCTTCTGACCCCAAATTTGCACATTCAGATGGGAAAATTATTTTATTAACACACAGAAAATCAACTCCCAGTAAACCTGATTCAACCTCTCTAGACTGAAACTTCTAGCGTAGCTTGCATACTCCAATTTATCAGTCACTTTTTAATTATTTCACTTAATTGATTGATAAGTATTTAATAGCTTTAATGGCTATTAAATATGTAGGGGAATATTATCATTTCAATTTCATGGTCAAGAACTTAAAATAAAGAACACACTCATGCCCTTAGTCATCCAAGTAGTTGAGAAAAGTGGGAACTGAATTGTGTGTATGTATGTGTGTGAGTGTCAGGGCACAGGTGTGGAGACCACAGGACAACTTTTGGGCCAGTTCTTGCCTTTTATCTAGATATAGGGTCTCTCATTGATGACTCCATTAGTCAGGACAGCTGGTCTGTGAGCTTCTGCGGCATTCTCCTGTCTCTGCCTCCCACCTTGCCATCAGCTTTCTGAGATTACAGAAGCCAGTTATGTCATTTGGCTTTGTGCATGGGAGTCTGGAGTACTAATACTGGACAGTACTAGTACTGGACAAGAATTTTATCTACTGATCCATCTCTCCAGTTTCTTCCAGTATTATTTAAAGTAGCAGCTTATGCATAACCAGTGCACTTGTCTAATTTTCTATTTTGCATTAAATCATTTTAAGCAGCTAGTCTATTGAATCAGCTAAGGGTCAACACTGAGGATAAAGTATAATGACTTGTATAGGGAGAGACAATGTGAAGAGATAATGTAAGAACACAGTAGTAGTCATTCTGGTCAACTACTCCTAAATGCAGTCTAATGTTCTTTCTTGCCTTGTGAAAACATTATGTTTTCAGCATTTCAGGAGTGTTCTCCACCAGAGTGTAGTTTTCACTCTACTTAAATATTAGACTTCTTTATAATTGCTCTTGGCTCCATGCTCTCCATCTCAGTCATCAACTTCTGAGTGGCAGGTTTACTGGTTTAAAGCTAATGAGTAGAAAAATGTCATTTTTAGCTTTCTTATTTTGCTGACCAGTATAACACACCAGACAGAATATGGACTTTGAGCCTGACAGGTCTGAATTTATAATTTACACCTTTCAGACTTTGGAAAATTTATTAGACTCTTTGAGTCTAGTTTCCCCATTTACAAAAATGATTAAGATCACTCAGCTGGAAAGGGACTGTTCTCAAAACTGAATCTGTGTCCATTTGACTCCAAGTCAACTTGCAACCCACTAGACCATGGTGAATCATGAAACTTTCCCCTGGCCCTGTGTTATGTTTTTCAAAAATAAAGTAATGAAAAGATTTTGGATATTTTCAGCATGTAAATTATAATATTTGAGGATACAGATATTTTATTTTTTTGATATTTTATTTTATTTATTTATTAGACAGAGAAAGAGGCAGGAGGGGGGTAATGAATGAGCACACTAGGGCCTCCAGCCACTGCAAATGAACTCCAGATGTATGCTGCACCTTGTGCATCTGGCTTACGTGGGTACTGGGGAATCAAACCTGAGTTCTTAGGCTTCACAGGCAAGCATCTTAACCACTAGCTTAATATAGATATTTTTAACCTGACTTAAACATTCTGCAAGTTGTACAATTTACACTTTGTCTCAAAACATCACATTACTACATTAATGTGTGCAATTTTTTGCTTTGCAATTAATTAAATTCAATAAAAAGACTACACTCTTGTCCTAGTAAGCAGCCCCCTTTTATGCCTAAGATCAGAAATTCTATTCCTTTTTAACATGTATTTCCATTATTAACAACTCATTATCTAAGACCCTTATTTTCAAATATCTAGAAATATTAAGACATTGAGCTCCCTATAAGCTGTTCTAGAATGTATTCACAGCTCCACTGTTCTGTTGGCAGGCGCCCCATCATTGAATATCCTAACTGACTTAAATGAGCCCTTTTCATTCCATATCTCCTTCTTTCTAAGTCCTTTTCATTCCATATCTCCATGCTGTCCCCTTCTTTCTCTGTTGGAGAGACAGTATTTTTTTTTTCTTGTGTACCATCATTCTTTACTTTTAGGGTCACACCTTGCTTTGAGGAGTAGCTCTTTCTTCTACCCCATGAGCTAAAGCACTCCATCTCCTTGCCATAGAGGAAGACAAATAAACTTCTGTCCTTTTTTTTTTTTTTTTTTTTTTTTTTTTTTTTTGGTCAGGGAATCTCAGCGGTAGAGCACTTGCCTAGAATGTCCTTGCTTTTTAAAAGGAGTGAGATGCTAGCAAACTGATCAGCACACTTCCCTGAGCTTTTCCTAATTGAGCCTAAAGAAGAAAATCCCTCAATCCTCCATTTTGGGTTTGAAAGAATGTAAGTGATGTTGTAGACAGCTTCATATTGTTGGGATGAACCTCCAAACCAGACACAGCTAAGGCAGAAGGGATTTTATGATCCAGGTGAAATTCCATGTGTGGCAGAAGAAGCTGGCTCCCATTTATAAATCCAAACAGAGAGGAAAACTGCAGCAAACAAAACACCAGTGCCAGCACACACATCAGACAGCAGCAAACACTGGCAGCGAGCATCAGGGAGCCAGAGCTCAGATTGCTCTGGCACATGTCACTGGGCTGGAAATAAAACTCCTTAGGGCTGGACCCCAGGATCCCCACGCAGTGATACCTCCTCCAGACAAGTGGCTGGAGAACAATTACAAGCTGTCATAAAACACCTGACTCTATGAGGGACATACATTCAAACTACCACAAGTGACAGTTTAACATGAGATTCTTCTGCCCAGTCATGTGCCCAGAAAACAGCAATAAAAGAGATGTTGACAGTTTTCTGAGACTGGATCTATGTGTAGAGGTTGTCCAACTCATCCTTTTCTACAGGTTATTTCCTTAAATTGAGAATTTTTCATGTTATGAAGTTTTCAAATGAAAGGTGTCCAGAAAAATATGTACCATAATCTCACCTGAGTTTCACTATTTTTTATCACAATTACCAGTATTTGATTGTGTAGACATAGGAAAGTGTGAAATTCACTTCCTGGACTTTGGCGGTGATTTTTCCAAAATAGGTAAAGATTTCTTCTCTCTCTTTATTCTTGGAAATTTACATGATCATAATGAAATGTTATTGTATGTGGAAAGTATCTACATTTTTTAGTAACAAGAATAGTGTGAATAAGATATGTCCACTTTCTGTAATATTAGAAGATTTAATAAACCTTTCAAACATTTTGAATGATAAAGTATCACAAACAAAAAGGGTAGTGAGGAAGTGGATAATAAATACAATTCTACACTGCATTCAAATATATTTGGAAAGTAAGATTCCAATGCTCATTAAATATTTATTAGAATTGATCAGAAAAGAGAAAATGTCCCAAGTTTCCTTCAAATCAAGTTTTTAATATTGTGGTTTATTCAATGAGTAAACATTTACTTAAAAATTAGAAAACAATCATTTGAGGTTAATAAACTATCCTATAAGACTCTTCATTCCAAAGGGAATCAAAAGGTTAGTAATAAATTTTTTAGCATTGGGTTAAGTATAATACCATATCCCAAAAGCTATTTCTAGTAAAAACAAAACATCATAGAAATAGAACATTAAACATATAAGGTATTGGGAAAGAACAGAAATTCTCTGGGTATTACATTAAATAAATTTTAGGGGCTGGAGAGATGGCTTAGCAGTTAAGCACTTGACTGTGAAACCTAAGGACCCTGGTTTGAAGGTTGATTCCCCAGGACCCACATTAGCCGGTTGCACAGGGGGGCGCACATGTCTGGAGTTCGTTTGCAAAGGCTGAAGGTCCTGGTGCACCCATTTTCTCTCTCTCTCTCTCTCTCCTCTTTCTCTCTCTCTCTGTATCTGCCTCTTTCTCTCTCTGTCTGTCGCTCTCAAATAAATAAATAAAAACAAACAAACAAACCAAATATATATATATATATAGATATATATATATTTTTTTTATTTAGAAAACAGGAAGAGAACACAGAGTATATGTTCCCATTCTCATAAGTAACAAGATGCAGAGTGACAAGATGGCTTCAAAAACTAGACTTAGACATGAATCAAAAAAAACATACATAAGAAATAATCATTAAAATAATTGGATAATAAAAATATTTAATATTTAAACAAAAATACTTTCTATTAACATAGAAATTTATTTTTATTTTTATTTTTTTATTAGTTAGTTTTGTATTCAGCAAATACAGTGAGTTTGGTACCATTATTAGGCTCATCCGTGACCTACCCCCTCCCCTTGGCCCCTCCTTGTTGAGGTATACGGGTCATGCATTGTGGAGTTAGCCCACAGTTATGGGTATATGTGTGAATGCTCTTATAATTGTGGTTCTATATGAAATTTATGTATTTATATGCTGTATGTTATTTAACATATTATTTAAATATATAATTATATACAAACATATTTACATGTATTTTGGAAAATTAAATATATTTATATACAGTTTTAAAACTATTTACATAGTTCAGGGTAGGTAATATTTTATTACGAGGAAAGAAATTCTAGACATGTTATATTAAACAGAGAAATATTGGATAACAGTAAAAATCTTCCAGGCAAAAAAAAAAAATTAACCATTAAAGACTGACATGAGACATGGGGGGGGCAGAACTTTTCATAACATATGTGTAGAGAGAGACAAAAGGTTAATAATTCTTTTTTAAAATTTTTTTGTTTATTTTTATTTATTTATTTATTTAAGAGTGACAGACAGAGAGAGAGAGAGAAAGAGGCAGAGGGAGAGAGGAAATGGGAGCACCAGGACCTCCAGCCACTGCAAACGAACTCCAGACATGTGCATCTGGCTAACGTGGGTCCTGGGAATCGAGCCTTGAACCAGGGTCCTTAGGCTTCACAGGCAAGCTCTTAACCACTAACCCATCGCTCCAGCCCTCCAGATGTTTTCAATTCTTATTTTACTTTTTTTTTTTTAGCTAGTTGAATAAATCAGAAAGGAAATCCATAAATTTATCAGACTGAATGGCAATGAAAATATAGCATAATAAAACTTAGGGGACAGTTGTAGAGGGCAGTTGTAAGAGGAACATTCATAGCACCAAATACCACATTACAAAAACAGAGATGCAAATAAACAAATTAAATATACATTTGAAGGTTCTGGAAAGGCAAGAACAGTTTCAATGCAAAAGCACCACATGGAAAGAATTTATTAAGATCAAAACAGAAATCAACCAACTGGACTCTTATCAACTTCCAAAATTAAATCCAGAAAAGATAAGCTTCTTAAACAAGCCTATTACTTCCTTTTTTTTAACATTTTTTTTTAAAAAATTAGTTTTGTACTCAGCGAATAGAGTCAATTTGGTACCATTGTTAGGCTCATCCATGACCTACACCCTCCCCCTGATCCCTCCTTGTTGATGTATATGGGTCATGCATTCTGGAGTTAGCACATAGGTATGGGTGGGATAAATGTCTCTGCATATTATGACCCAACATGTGGCTCTGACATTCTTTCCGCCCCCTCTTCTGCAAAATTTCCCTGAGCCATGATGGGTTCATTTTTGGTCTGCTTCAGTGATGAGGTGTTGGGGGCCTCTGAGACTCTGGCTCTCTGATTTGGTAGGAGTTGATTTTTCTCTGTGTTGATCTCCTTCCCCCTTGTGCTGGTACCCGGTTCACTAAGAAAACAGAACCCTTGCTTGTTTCGCGAATTGTTCTTAGTTTCAGCTGGGGCCCTTTTGAGGTATGATGGGGTAGCTCTCTCCTTAGGATCTACATCTATCTGAAAAAGAGAAGCAGATTCTCCAATGGAGAGTAAGTTGGCACCAGACAATAGGTATAGGCCCCCTTGTAGCCCACGATTGGTGGTAGCTTGATAATGGAGATTGGGCTTATGTTTGGATATGGTTCTGACTTGTTTCCCCGCTCCAGCTATGAGTCCCGTACCACTGAGGGGATCAGTTAGCTGAATCGAGAGCAGTTGGTTCCCCACCGTGGCTGTGTGCCACTATTGCACTGTGTCAGCATCACCGCAGGTTACTTGCTGCTAAGTAGGTTAGACCATGAGTTGCTTGGACAGATATTGGTCATTTTCCCCCAGTCGCCCATGTAGCACCTTCTGGCACTAGAAGTGCTGACTGTCTGAGCACTGATTCTCTTCCAGCTTCCAGCCATGCCATTCCATTTTATGTGTCAACCACATAAGGTGTCTTCAGCAATAGGGTCTTACCACTAACCTTTGGTGTGTCATCAAGTATTCTGTCAGAAATCTGTCTTTCTTTTAGGAAACCTTGTAGGTCTCTCTGATTAAGAGCTCATTGTGAATGATAGCCACATGCTGGTACTGGGAGTTACAGGTCAGTGCCCACCAAGAAAAGGAAGAAAAAGATAACTAATATAAAAGAGTTAGAGAGAAGAGAGAGAGAGAGAGAGAGAGAGAGAGAGAGAGAGAGAAGTTGTAGAAGATTAAGGTCAGTCTTCATCATACCCTCTGCAGTGTCTTGTGACTCAGATGTTCCCTCTAAGGGCCTGGTGAAGGTTCAGCCATTTGGTCTGCCTTTTAGGTTGTAGAATTTTATGGTACCACTGCCGTTTGGGTCTAGAATTGCCTTACATACCCAGCAAGCATCTCTTGGACTGGACAATAGGATGGGTGGGGAGGGATGGGGGGGCAACGGAGGGGGTGGGAAACACAAATCTAGACTCAAATGGCAATGGTACCATAAAATTATTTTACTTTTTTATGTTTATTTTTATTTTCTTTTTTTAGTTTCTTTTTTCCCAAATTTCTTTTTTATTAACGACTTCCATGATTATAAATATATCCCATGGTAATACCCTCCCTTCCCCCACTTTGAAACTTCATTCTCCATCATATCCCCTCTACCTCTCAATCAGTCTCTCTTTTATTTTGATATCATAATCTTTTCCTCCTATTACAATGGTCTTTTGTAGGTAGTGTCAGGCACTGTGATGTCATGGATATCCAGGCCATTTTGTGTCTGGGGGAAGAATGTACTAAGCAGTCCTACCCTTCCTTTGGCTCTTTCTGCCACCTCTTCTGCAATAGACCCTGAGCGTTGGAAGGTGTGATAGAGATATTGCAGTACTGAGCAGTCCGGTCACTACTTAGGTTAAAAAGGTTAATAATTCTTATACACAACTGCAAATTCAAAGTTATTAACTCAAGAAAAAGTAATAAAGAAGATACAAATCCATGCTAGGAAAAATACAAATGGAGGAAATGGACAAGGATTGGACTAATATGCTCAGGCTCAATAATAATTTGTAAAGTGAATTATAAGATGAGAATTCAATTTTTAAATATATTTATTTATTTATTGAGGAAGAGACAGAGAATAGATGCACCAGAGCCTCTAGCCACTGCAAACAAATTTTAGACACATGTGTCACCTTGTGTATCTGGCTTGCATGGGTCCAGGGTAATCCAACCTGGGTCTGTAGGCTTCCCAGGCAAACGCCTTAACCATTATGCTATCACTTCAGCCCCAAGAATTCAATTTTTATCCATCCCATTGGCAAAACAAAAGTATATCATTAAAAAAAATTTTTTTTGTTTATTTATTTATTTGAGAGCGACAGAGAGAAGGAGGGAGAGAGAGAGAGAGAGAGAGAGAGAGAATGGGTGCACCAGAGCTTCCAGCCTCTGTAAATGAACTCCAGATACGTGCGCCCCCTTGTGCATCTGGCTAACGTGGGTCCTGGGGAATTGAGCCTCGAACCGGGGTCCTTAGGCTTCACAGGCAAGCGCTTAACTGCTAAGCCATCTCTCCAACCCCAAGAGTATATCTTGACATTAAAATTATGAAGAATGGAGAGTAATGGACACAGTTATCACAAATAGTGTGAACTCTAGCCTAGGGCACAACATGTAGAAAAGAAGACACAGATAAGCAAATACAGGTATATACAAGGATATTTTTCAGAAAAATGTGTACAGCAGTAAAAATTAAAAATTCTTATCAATAGGTGTAATGTAAGATATGTAAATATATTTATAAATAGTAAAGCTGAGAAATGGTGAAAAATACAGCAATCACATACATACATATAAATCTAAAGTAAGTGATTTTAAATGTTCTTTTCTTCATTTTTGCTATGTTAGTATATTGTAGATATTCTTTATTATTGTTGAGCTCATATTGCTTTATGTTATTTTCTAATGAACAAAAACATTAAACTGTAGTTAAATTTGCAATAGTTGTGTTCATCCTTTCCCTTCATGCATAGACATTTTTGTCTTGTCTAAGACATCTTTCTGTACTCCCCAATTAATTAAGATATTTCATTCCATCATCTAAAAGGAATATAATTTGCCTTTCTATTTAGGTCTATAAACCTTCTCTGATGTGCATGTGTAATGTGAGGTCTCCATTCACTGTTCTTCAGAGATTTAATATAATTGGCCCAGTATAATTTATTAAGCAATCCTTAATAGATGGTCAAAAAATGAACAAGTGCATGTGTCCATTTCTTGTTCCTTATTATACTACCAAATTCAGCATTTATACCACACTAACTTTACAATTTTAACTTTATAATAAATATTGAAAATGAGTGTGGAAAACTTTCCACCTTTTCTAGGCTTTTTATATCCTTCACAAGTTCATATAAATTAGGACTTATTTAGATAAAATTTTAATTCAGCGAATCTCTCTTGAGAAGACATATTCACATTTACACTTACATACATCTTGTTCTGTCCATGAATATCTCACTTCTTGTTAAGACTTACTCTTATATCTTTGTTAAAAATTCTGCTTATGGGCTGGAGAAATTGCTCAGTGGTTAAGATGCTTGCTTGCAAAGCCTGACGGCCTGGATTCAATTTCCCAGTACCCATGTAAAGCCAGATACACAAAGGGGTAGATGCATCTGGATGAAGTTCATTTGCAGCATAGAGAGGTCCTGGTACACCATTTCTCTCTCTCTCTCCCTCTCTCTCTCCCCTCTTCCATGCAAATAAACATATTTAAAAAATAAAAAGAGGTCACATACACTTGAGAAAACTTAGCATTTATTTTGTACCCAAGGAAGATCATATTTTCTCAGAAAACTATTTTTGATAAACATAATACTGAATCCCATATTCTTTAGCCCTTCTAACTTAGAGGGTAAAATTAATTGCCACCCTTTAGATGTGTAAATAAATACAGTAAAGCTGTTTTGAGAGATAAACACTTTCTTCCTGGTGTGGTTATGTGATGCAGGATTGCTGGCTCTTTATTTTGACAGGTGTCTCAGAGTGATCTGCTGAGACATTCAGAATGATGGGAAGGCTCATTGACAGGACACTCGCTCATGCCTGCAGTCTCTGAATCCCCCTTAACAAATTCCAAGTCACAACGATTTGCTGCAGCCCTGTCACTGCAGATTATTCTCTCTTGGCCTCCAGACACCATCCCTCTCTATCAGTTCTCTATAAGCATGCTGCATGATTAGCCTCACATTTTAAAAAGTAAAGAAAGTAAATTTTCATTATTAAATTTTAAAAAGCAAAAAGATTTCAAACAATATTATTCATGGGAGGATTTAACTACTTGAACCCAGGTTCAGCCTCCTCCACATATTTGCAATTAAACTTAAACAATGTATTTGATTTATTTAAGCCCATACTTCTTTGTCTAAAAAATGATAATAATATGCATCTCTTAAGTCTCTAGTGTAGATGAAGTGAGATAAACCATGTATAGTTCTTGTGTCCATGAACAGGACTAAAAAATATCCATCCATCAATATTTCAAAGATTTTTGTATCCTGAGGCGAGTGGGAATAAATAGATATTATTATATCCACAGTCATAGGAAGAATCATTTTACATGTAAGCCAAACGTAATGCATCTATCTGCATCCCCCTGTAGCTCCAGTGTGCCTTCAGAGTCCTTCTACCTTATCATTATTGCTTTACTTTGTAATACACTTGTAACATCTATAGAGCTATCATTTCTTATTACAAAAGTAAAATGCATTCCTTAATAAAAACTTGGTAGAAAAAAACAACCTTGAGAGGGCATCCAATCCATAATAACCTATGTTAATGTAGAAAACACCAAAATGTTTATCTTTGTAGCACTTTACGAATGCATACAATAGATGAAGATAAAATGTAATTGTGATTATGTTGTCATAATATTTACTTTTCACTTAATATTACTAAAGATTGTCTTATATCTTTAGTCTTCTAAATCCTAGCCATACGAGAGCGTATTTTCTGTCTGACATTTAAGTTCTTTCTCACCTTGGTTATGAATTATCGTCACCCAAAGATGCTTTCCTGCTTTTTAAAATAAATGAATTCAGTAGTTCATAGATTAGTATAAGAGTTTATAAATATAGACAGCTTATCTCTGTGTGCACTATTTTTAATAATTGATATTCTTGACAGAGTATGCCAATTCACTTTTTTTTGCCTCCACTGCAAACTGACAAACTTTTAATGTCCTTGGTGTATAAAAGAAGAAAACTTCACTTGATGCTTTAATTTGCATCTTTAGTACTATTGTCAGTGGACACTTCAGTCATGCATGTTTAACTCAGGTCATTTACCAAGTGCCTATTCCATGCCAAACTTATGGCCAATAAATTATTTCATTGAATTATCCATTTGTCAAAAAGTATTTATTGAAAGCTTGGTATTCACAATAAGTTATATTTTTTCTCTTAGGAGTTCTAATTTTGATTACATAACTCTTTATTGACAAGTTTATCTTTTTCATGAATATTTTGTAAAAACTTCAAATATAGAATTCCAGCAATTTGTCCTCCATGTAGCTTAGCATGTCTTCATGTTTTCTAGTTCTGTGAGCTTTTTAATAGAATTTCTTTAGATATTGGTATTTTTATTTTATAACTGAAATAACACTTATTAGAAAGTTAAAATAATAGAAAAAGGTAAATAAAACAAGATGAAAATTCCCCAAATTTGCTCTAGAATTATCTTGTATGTTTTGCATGTTTATCTGTGCTGTTTATGTCAAGAACATACTATGCATGTTATTTTTTAAATAATTTCACTAAATGTCATGTCATGTTGCTCTGTCCATTTCTAGAAGCACATATTCACTTTTTGTTTACAATGCCTACACTGCAAGGCAGGCCTGCATCTTACATTTTACTAGGTTCAAGTAAATTAAAGGTAATACCTAGTTATAATAAGCAACAATATCATCAGCTTCTCAGGGCAATTGTTTTTGTGTACTGATTGCTTCATTTAGCATCTAACTGAAAACAAGCCATAGAGGTTTGATTGGAATTAAAGCTGATTCCTAGAGCATCCTGTGGCTCTTCCTATTTTTATCTTTCCAGTGCTGTACAGGTTCACATGCATCATAAGGTTCAACTTTTATCTGGATGCTTTGGATATGAACACAGGTCCTCTTGCTCTCTCAGTAAGCACTTTACACTCTGAGCCATCTCCCCAGACCCTTCACCCTGCTTAGTTTTAACAATATGAATTGACTGAGAATATCCTGGTATTCCTTCTTGGTAGTAATACTGTTTGGGGTATGGGAAGAGGGTATGGAGAGTGACCACTAATGACAGTTCATAACTTGAGATTTTTTAAATAAAATAATATCTGTGTGTTTTATAGCAGGTATTTCAGTATTAGTTGTGTATCTTTAGTCTTGCTGGTTCTACTATAAATCATTTTGACCTTACAAATTTTATATTCTCATTACCAAATTTTCTTCTGATATATCTTTGGTTTTCTTTGTGTTCCATTTGTTCTTATGTCTTCTTTATGATTTCAAATGTAAGTCATTTTGATGCTCTTACCATTTGTATCAGAGTTTAATTTTCGGGTACAAATTTCTATATTATGGGGACAGTTCTCAAATTTATATATTCTGCATCACTTCTGAAATTTTGATTGGTACAGATTTTCTTTATAGTTGTGTATGCAGAAATCCCACTAAGGAGATCCCTCAGTGGAGTGGGGGCAGGGATGATGGAAATGATAGTACCAACATATGATGTGTCCATACAGTTTCTACTTAGTAATAAATTATATATATACTATATATATATATATATATATATATATATATATACATATATATATATATATGATTAAGTTAGTCATTATTCTTTCTTCTTAACCATACCATTGTCCTTTTATTTCATTGAGATAGTATGCATCACTTTCCCAACTTCATAATAAAATTTCCCAGTTTATAATTTTGTTGATTGAACATAGATATTCAATTTAGACATTTTTGTTTTGATTTTGTTAGTTCATTGGTTTGTTGTAAAACTTTTGTTTAGCATTCATGCAAACTTGAGATTTCCCATTCTTTTCCATTAAAGAAAGCTCTGAGCAGTAGAAAACTCTGTCCTGTATGTTTCTGCCACTCTTTCTTGGCAGGAAGTTTCGCCAGTCCCTGCATCCATAGGAGAATTGCATGTCAGATTATTCTCTGTCGTGTAGATTCTTCACTGTCTTACCCCATGCTGCCAGTGTTTACTTGAATTTTGTGCTTGAGAGAATGATGTTACAATATAAAATAACCACATGAGGAATTGAGCTCACAGTCTTGTGGGAAATGGTGACAAGTCAGTAATAAAATAAGTGGTACAACAGGGAAAACAGTGCAAGAGAGCATAGCATGGGCAAGGCATAGCTAAGTGTGGAAAGTAAGAAGTGGATCAATAGCAGAACTTTGTTATTTTATAATTTCTCCTCTGGGTCTGACAAAGCTGCAGTCTAGGGGAAGGTTTTCCCTATCCCAGTCTCAGTGAAGAGCATAGCCTGAGCCTAAATTAATCTTCCTTCTAGCCTCTATATCCTCTATGGTAGGCTCCTCTTCAGGTGCCTGTATGTGTCTTAGCATGGCCACTATTACCTCTGGGAAAGCAAAGAGATACCCTGAAAGAGTGAAAGAAATATTTCAACAACCCATTTAACTCATGACACATCTTGGTTGTTAGCCTATACTCTAAAACTTAGGAAACATTAATGTGATTTTTGACACTGTCTCTATATACATCTATGACACTACCCATCATGACTTCTTATAAAAATAAATTTGCCAATATCATCTTAGCATTTTTTGAACAAAGAAATGATAAAAATAGCAAAAAAAATTATTCTAACATTTCTATAAATGGATACATATATATTTGTAATCACATGGAACACAAGGCTGTAGGACCAAATGCTTTGCTGGAACTAAAGAGTCAATTTATGTTCAATAGTATGCAACATGGCACTCCTTGGTTTTATCAAACTTAGTCTCATGAGAAGTGGTGACAATTGATTGATAAAATAAGTAGTAAGACAGACAAGTAGTGCAGTGGGAGTGTAACATGGACAAGACACTTCAAACGCACACTGTGACCATCACATGCAGACCTGATGAGTTAAGGATTGTCAGCTGAGTAGGGTAAAAGTCTGTGGGAGAGAATGTTGTCAAGCAGTGGTGTGTCTCAGGACTGAAATACTAATGGACATGGAATGAGCCTGGCACTGGAGTTTTGAAATATTTCATCAAAGACAATACACTTGGCTCTGAAGAATTTTATTACATACTTTTTTTCTTTTCCAGGCATTTAATTAAATAATGTTATGTGATTCAGATTGGTCCTGCATAAAATTCTTAGACAAATTGATTAACTATTTTAAAGTTATCACCTGTAGATTTTTGTGAGTATATTGGTATTTTATTTCATTTTACTTTGGCTTTTTGTCTACTATTATCATTTTTTCTGATATGTCAAGTAATTTTCCAATAACTGTTGGGTATAATGCATAAAAAAATAATACAGATACATTAGCCTCTGAATGATGTAGGCTTTGTATAGATAGGGTCTCTTGGTCTTTGTCTAGAGAGATTGTATTTCTTTTCTGGCAAGCAACTGGGCTACTAATAGATATACGGTCTGGGATTTAGCGGACTCATTACTTTGTTTCTTACCGGGGGATAGCCTATTTCTAGTCATCCACATTCATATTACTGATTCCTTTGTTTGTCCAACTGATGTTATGTACTGTTTACCAGGGTCCCGCTCAGTGGGCCGTTCTCGTCTCCAGTGTTGCCTTCTCTGCTATTGGAGACTTCTAGGAGCACTGTCAGCACTTTTGCTTATCATGTCACTTACAAACTGGCAGGTATTGCGAGGGGAAAACAAATGAATATCAGGTTTAACTTAATGCATAATTTAAATTTTCAAACATACGACTTTTCTCAAGAGTAGTGTATTATTATTGGCAGGAGAAAAAATGGTCTCTTTTGATTAACATTGACTTAGTAAGTGTTAATCTGTTGCCTGGTTTTATGGTGGAGTAATATGCAGTAGTACATAAACTACTGATTTGAATTCTACTATGTTATTTTGCATCCCCACATTTCTGGTTGTCACTGTGATATATAGTTCTAAAGAGTGAACAACTGGAGAGATTTTCCATTTATTCTGCTATTCTGAGCTCAAATTATCACACACTGTTTTCTGGTCAACAGACTGGAAGTCAGGCAAGCCGAGTTTAATACTTGGCTTTGCCACTGACATAACGTGGTTCACAGGAAAACCTGACTTATGTTACTAAACTTTATCATTCCTGCTCTGGAAATCACAAAACAGCAGGATTGTTTTGAGAACTGTGATTGATTTCCTCTAGAGTGTGTCATATCATATGTACTCATTAGGACCTAGCTTCTTTTATTTTGTTCTACCTTCTTTCCATGACTCCAGCAAACTAATTTATGTTAGGCTCTGTGGAAAGTTATGCTTTATAATATAAGCAAAAGATGGTTAGTTTTTATTATGCTTATAATGGATAAAGACATAGAATAACCAAGACTCTTAAGTCCCACAAATATCTTAGCCTATTTATAGAATACCTTTTTGATAACCCTGGCTGCTTCACAGTCACCTGGCACATAGATACCTGACACATTTGTTCCAGAAATTACATGAAGTTATCAGCATCACAGACAGTTATTTATAACACAAGGAAACTGCTCCCCTCCTCATAAGAAAATCAACATACCCAAATTCACAGATATGGGATCATTGTCAGGTTCTGTGATAAGCAATTGTTCCATAGAACTTGCCAGTCACTGAGGTAGACATGGTTCTTCCAAGCCTGTGTAGAACAGGAACATGACCAGTAGTACCTCACTTTAACAATATGTCAAACTACCACTTCCACTTCCTTATCTTGCCCTACTGGCCACCTGGCTTTTATTGCTTTTAAAAATATCTTTGTTTACTTATTTGAGAGAGGAAGAGAAAGTATGGGCACACCCGGGCCTCCTGCCACTGTAAAAATACTCCAGACACAAGGGCCACTTTGTGTGTCTGGCTTTACCAGGGTACAAGTGAATTGAACCAGGGCCGTCAAGCTTTACATGCAAGTACGTTTAACCACTATGTAATCTCTCCAGTCCCCATCTGGCTTTCATATGTTGGCCCCTCTACAACTCAAATTGAAATGTGGAAGAGTAGGTTCTACTTTATGAATGTCTATTGAATTCTGCTAGGTTCTGAAGAGGTTTTCCTTTATGTCCCACATCCTTTCTTTCCATTCTTTATAGATCCTTAATCTATCCATTCACATACATATAACCATGAGAAGGGGTGCACATGAATGGTGTCGACCCGGAAAAGAGTGGTAGAATAAGCACTTGGATATGGCCTCCAGACTAAGTGCATAGTGACTTGTGTCAGCTTCTTAGGATACCAGTGACCTGTTCCTAGCACCAAAATCAAGAACTAAAATGAACTATCAGATGTGTCTTCTCTCTAGGGGAAGACCAAGGATATTCTCCATTGAGCATAGGGAAACATTCCAAACTATGCAAAAATGGTTCTTTCTTTCTTTCTCTTTCTCTCTCTGTAATTCATGTAAAGGTAAGCCTTTTAAAGCCATTTAAACTCTGGTTCTCAAATACTGATGCAGGAAAATCTGTAATAATTTTACAATATTTACCCTATGCTAGAACAATAAGTAAGTGTAAAAACTTTTTAAAAATGTAATCTTCGTGCCTTTTAAGAGCTCATAATTAAAATTACTAGCATCACAAGACTGCACCTCCAAGAAAAGCATTAGTCCATGAAATTAAATTATGTATTTAGAAAATGCTTTGAAATTGACAGATATTGGAGAAGAAATGTTTGGGCTTTAAAAAAAAATCCTTGTATCTCTTTGTTAACTAAGTAGATTAGTTTAAAGATGCTAGATTACATTATATGATCACAAAAAAATACCTTTAGTTTCTTCCTCAAAGAAAGACAGGCATGCAAACAAAAGGAATGGAGTTACTTCCAGTTAAGTTAGCATTGTATAAAGGTCCAAAAATACATTTCAACAAGATGTACTGGAACCAGAGGACTGTCACATGAAATTAAATTAAAGTTGCATTTCTCAACTTATGGTTTCCTTTTCCAGGGGTTCTTTATGATCTATGAAGGGATAGATCAAATCACAGTACACTGTGGAATGTCTTCTTCAAACATCATTTATGTTCAGAAATACAGTAGAAGTGAGTGGGAGATAGGTATCAGTGGGAATTAAAGAATTCTAACTAGCAAAATAAAATACCTTATGTTAAACTTTGTGAATATAAGACAAATTTGAGGGAAAATTATCTGCCTTTGCAGATAGTATCCAAATTATAGAAAATGATATGAGAATTAAAAAAAAAAACATACCAATCTAATAATCTTTGTTTGCTAACCCTTCTCCTTAGGACACTGTTACCAATTAAAATATTTTCTTGGAGTCCTGTTATATTTTGAGAAACTCATACTTTCTTATACTTGCAACACTTTGGCTTCAGGAAGATATAAATATGGGAAGAATAGCATAGCATGCCTCTCAGTTTTACTTCTTCAAATTATTTCTCTATTCAAATGTTTTATTCAGTTTTTTTCTGAGACATTTTAAAGCATTAGTCTAATACATTCTTCCTGAACTTAAAAGTGTCAAATCTAGCAAGGTGAACAATGATTCTCTCATGTCATCTAATATGGCAGCAGTTCAAGTTTTTATATTGGGTAAAAATATCTTTGTCTAATTATTTTATTTGGTTTGCATTCTGTAGCAAAGGATGGGACCTGAATTATCATCTCTCCCTTTGTAATAAGGTTAAACATTTTTATTATTTGACAATAGGTTTGAGATTTCTCTGTTGGTAGGAAGGTAAAGTAAACAGGTAAATGAATTCTAGCACACTATTCTTACAAAATTTTCTCAACAAACCTTAAAAGCCAGGAGTGTTTAGAATGATGTATTTAAAATGTTGAAAAGACAGCAACTTCAAATACAGGTTACTATACCCAGTAAAACTGTCATAATTAAAGGAAAAAGAAAAATAAATAGATAATTAATGAAATAAAGAATGAAGGAAAGAAAAAAGTCAGCTACTAGGATTCATATCTGGGTCCCGTATTCTGTCCCATTGATCTATGTGTCTCTTTTTGTATTGGTACTGTGTTGTTTGTCTTACTATGGCTCTGTTATATAACTTAAAGCCTTCAGCATTTTGATTTTGTTTGTTTGTTTAGGATTGCTTCAGCTTTCTGGGAGATTTTATGTTTCCATTTAATCTTTAAGATGCTTTTCTATTTGTGTAATGAATGGCACTCGAATTTTACTGAGATTACACTGAATCTATAGACTGCTTTTGGTAAGATAACCATTTTTACAATATTAATTTTTTCTGATCCATGAGTATGGGCAGTCTTTCCATATTCTTGCATCTATTTTCAGTTTTTTTCTTTTTTTTTTTTTTTTGGCTTTCCGAGGTAGGGTCTCACTCTAGCCCAGGCTGACCTGGGATTCACTATGGAGTCTCAGGGTGGCCTCGAACTCACAGCGATCCTCCTACCTCTGCCTCCCGAGTGCTGGGATTAAAGGCGTGCGCCACCACGCCCGGCTATTTTCAGTTTTTTTCTTGAGCATTTGAATGTTTACATTATAGAGGTATTTCATTTCCATGAGCTTTTATTTGAGATTATTGAGAATGTAATTATTGCCTTTCTTTTTTGCAAGCATGTTTGTTATTGCTATATAGCAAGAGTACTGATTTTTGTACGTTACTTTTGTATCCTGACACTTTGCTGAACTTGTTTATCAGCTCTGTTTGGTGGAATCTTTGGTGAAACACTGTTGGAATTTTTGGGTTCATGTGTGGAATCATACCATTTGCAAATAAGGTCGCATTGACTTCTTTTTAAAAGTTAATATATGTTTATTATTTTTTCCATAAGTTATAGTCTTATATACCTCTCCCCATTTTCCTGAGAGTCCTTCTCAGTAGGGTTATTGGTATTCACTGTGGAGTAGTTAGGGTCTCTGTCAGTATCTGGGGAGGGAGGACTGTGTCTCAGAATATTTCTACACAGCCTGTAGCTCTTGCAGTCTTTCCACTTTCTCTTCTGCAACGGTCTCTGAGCCTAGGCAGGTGTGATAGCAGTTTGTTTTTAGTGTTGAGTTCTCTGTAACCTTTGTATTTGCACTAGGATGTATTTCAGTTCATCAGTATTTGTTGCTTTTTCTCTGGAGGTGCTGTCAGGCTAGCATTCTTGTTATCCTATTTATGTCCAAGTGCTTTATTCTGAAATCTTTTGAACTTTCATTGATACTGAACTTTTATAATGTGTATTTCTTCTGATTTTTAGAGGAACACTTGCTTTATTCAAATTATTTATAATATGCAACACAAAATGAAGAGAAAAAACCTGAAACTCCTGAGTGATTTCATAATCACTATTTGTCTTCTGGTTTGCTTTCTTCAGACACAATCTTGTGTACACAAAAGAGCACAGACACACTGAAATAGTAAGAAAGAATTTCTTCCATTTTTTCCTACTAAATCACCGATTCCCTTTCACCTGGGTGACTCTTTTTTGATTCAAGTGACCTTAATTCTGTTATTAAAAGTTCAGTTTCCTCAAAATTGAGTTTTAGCTTGTATTTTACTACTCATAATTGAATATTGTTTTCAAACATCACAATGGGTGTGTGGTTATTTTTTAAAGATTATTTTGTAGTGTTATATAGCAAATCATTTCTAGATTTTTTTCTCTCTCTTTATTTATTTGGTTTTTCAAGGTAGGGTCTCATTGCAGCCCAGGCTGACCTGAAAGTCACGCTGTAGTCCCAGGATGGCCTCAAACTCACAGCCATCCTCCTACCTCTGCCTTCCAAGTCCTGGGATTAAAGGCGTGCTCGCTAACTATTCTTTTAATATAAAAGCTTAAGCTTTATATTACCTCACCCCCATAAACCCTCTTCCCCTCTCCTTGAAAGCCCTCCTCCATGGGGTTGCTGGTATTTACTGTGGGGTCATGAAGGCCCATTCTATGTAGGGAAACTGTCCCTTAGGGTATTTCTACTGACTCTGTTGCTCTTACAATCTTTCTGCCCACCTCTTCCACAGTGTTTTCTGAGCCACTGTGAATCTGTTACCAGTCTGATTTGTGGTTGAGTTTTCTGTGGCCTCTGGTTTTAGGATTAAATTTATTACTTCTTCTACATGGGATTTCTGTCCAGACTATCTCCCCTCTCTCTTTATTGGTGATTATATCTTGTAGATTGCTATCTAAAAGG
Source organism: Dipus sagitta (assembly GCA_036346955.1). NCBI lineage: Eukaryota > Metazoa > Chordata > Mammalia > Rodentia > Dipodidae > Dipus > Dipus sagitta. The sequence continues at coordinate 100,929,643 of CM070770.1, read as the reverse complement.
AAAGTTTCTGTGGTTCTGAGTCATTTTGTCTTGTTTTGTATGATTCCGTTCCCCACCATCTCATATTCTGGACATAGAACTTGAATGAGACCAGGAGAAAGAGGACATAGGAAGGGATGAGTGACAAGCTAGGTGAGGGACAGAGAAAGGTCTTGGTATTTGTTTTGTCACAAACCTGAATTATCAAACCAGGAGGAAGAGAGACTGATAAAGGGTAAGTGCCTTTCTGTTTTATTTTATCTGAGGTTAATGAAAGCATGATTGCAGTCAGCACCTCAGCTCCACAGCTTTTGTTGTTAACAAAATCTTCACTGATGTAGCCAGTAGACTGTATTTCTCCTTTATTAATATTGTTACAAACTTTCTTTCATGGAACAATTGAATTTTCATGATGAACTCAAAGATACTGAGTCAGGGAATGTTCTCATGAAACTTTAATCAGCATCCTCCCATGCACTTATATTTGCTATAGAATACTCAGGATCCTAATTTATAGATATCAATTATATTTCTCTTTTTTTTTTTTTTGTTTTGGTTTTTCGAGGTAGGGTCACACTCTAGCCCAGGCTGACCTGGAATTCACTATGGAGTCTCAGGGTGGCCTCGAACTCATGGTGATCCTCCTACCTCTGCCTCCTGAGTGCTGGGATTAAAGGCATGTGCCACCATGCCAGGCTCAATTATATTTTTCTATGTCAGTATTAGAAAAGAGACTGCAACTGTGCTGTTTTTTTAAGACAATTTTTACTGCAGACCATGTTCAATCAAGAACTATAGCAAATAACTGTATTTATACTAGCTAAATAGTTTAATATTTTCAAAAGCTTCTACATTCTTTTATATTGCTTAAGTGTTTAAAATGCAATATATAGTGAGAATAGTATTTTAGATTCTTCAGTGCAAACTATAAATACTTATTCAAAATAGCTGAATTAAAATAATTTTACAATTAAAATTCAAAGTCCAATAATGTAATAAGTAACCTGAAAGATTATTTTCAGAAATTTATTTACATAAATACACAGTTTTATTTTTTAGTTATTTAATTCCACAGAGTCACGAAACATTTAATGCTCTATCAGAAGGGCTCTGATTCTTCTCATTATGGTGACTTTCCTTCCATGAAATTAAAAGTTTACAGTGTACTCATTTGCTCATATCTTTAATCTATGTGAATTATCATCTTTTCATGACAATGATTCTACTTAATTTTGAAAAAGATAAAAGTCTTCTCAACAAGATGTAACAAAGGTAAGATTAATGAAAGTTATGGTTTTTTAAAAAATATTTCAGAAGGTTTTCCATGACACCCTTTTCATTACTATTTCACTAAAATCCCTTTACATATTATTTAAGATCTCTGCTCTATTGTTACAACATCATCTGAAAAATATTAGTGTCTTAGAAAGACTCTATTAAGCCATCAAACTCAGTTTTTTTATTTGGATTGACTGTTGATGGTTAATGGTTGACTGTTAGAGGTTGAGTGACCTGCTCAAGCCTATATAACTTAGGAGTGACATGTGGAGGGACAGAACCAAGCTTTAAACCTCACAGCCTCCTGAAAATGATGCCAGGTATTCATGAAATGATCTGATGTTAGTATTTTATTGATGATGGGTTACATCAGTGGAGTTGATATTTAGTGGAATAGAAGCATTTCATGCCATGGTGTTTCAGGTTTGGGTGTTTTTCCTCCCATTATTTGGTTTATCTTCTCCTTGCCAAATGTCATTATCTTACTGAACAAGTATGAGTTGATTCTTCCTCTAAAATCCCAGGAAATCATAAAAATTTATTAAGGTAGTACAGGCTGAACATCCCTAGTTTAAAAAGTCTGAAATGTTCAAAATCTGAAACTTCTTCAAGTGGAATAACATTCCATACCTAGTCTCATGTGAGACTGTTTTTAAGATGTAGATACACAACAAACACTTTATTTGGCATACCCAAGGGGAAAGACTTGCTAGTCTCTTCAGCTTTAGTATGCAAACTTTGGTTCATGCACAGAATTATTTAAAACATTATATAATATTGCTCTCAGGCTAAGTGTATAAGAGCTGTGTGAAAAATAAGTGAAATTTTCCCATAGACTTAGGTTCCTATCCATAACATAGTTCAAATTCTGTAATTATCTAAAGTTTGCAAGATTCTGGCCTCAGGTATTCCAGAGACAGGATACTCAACCTCAGTAGATAATGAAACAATGTAAAGACAGGATGATTGAAGGTCCTTTAAGCTTAGTATTTAGGAATATCATTTGTAAGCTTTTTATCACTTAGTATCTGGTTGAGTTCCTTACTTATTTTGAGACCTCAGAAATTGCCTAATGCTCCATCTTCATTTTTTCAATATCAAAATTAGCTTAGTGAAATACTACTACAAATGTAGTTTATGCCCTGGGACTTAAAATAGTCAGATCAATTAAAGGATTTATCTTAGCTCATTTATCTAGAAAATAATGCCATCAATTTTCTGAATGAGCTCATATACTTTGGAAAAAATTACAAACTGAGAGCATCTGGATTTGAAATGGGACATAAGAGTCACATTCTACAGAAGACATGCCAAAGTCTTTGCCATAGACAGATGGGGTACGAAAGGGAAAACTTTCCAGACATAAATGTATAATTGCCTGTGTTTAGTATAGGAAAAATGCTGACCCAAAGTAGAAAAAAATCCAAAGGCGTCAAAACTACGAAAAATTCCTTTACCCAAGTTAGTGTAGATGGCCCAGCAAGCTTGGAATCAGTTTCTCATAGAAAGTTGAGGGGAACCATGATAGGGACAGCAAATGGCATCAATATTCATATGGTAAAGCAGTCAAGTAATGATCTACTGAGGAAATTTTGCTCCCCAGATATCCTGGGTTTCTTAGCCCAATCACTGAGAAGCAGCCCCTTTAATGCTACTATGACGTGGTGTGAAAACTGGTAAAGCAGCATCCTCCACTAGACATAATCTATAGTAAGCCAAAATGACCAAGAATTAAATGTTCTTTTTTGGATATTAGCAACATTACCTTCAACTTATTTTGCTGTTTCTGATTAGTCAATGGGTGTCAAATAGAAAAAAATAAACATTTTTAAATACTGTGATATGGAAAAATTATAGTGTTAATGTTAAAAATCTGAGACATAACCCAAATACTTCAAACAAAACACTTATAAGCATAAACAATGAGAATACATGAAACAATGGATGGTGCTTGGCCTGTGTGCCATTGTCTGCCAGATAACTCATACAAAGCAGCAGGTTGATTTGCCAAAGATTATTACACAGCCTCTGAGAAGCAGTAGTTGAGATGTATGTGTATATATACCATTAAAAAAGTTAAGGATTACTCATGCAGGCTTCACTCTAAATATGCAATATGCGTCATGTCCCAAAGACATTGTTAAAAGGAACCATCCTCAGGCTGATTCACAGAGCCTTTGGGTCAGATGGCATCTATTACTCTCTCTTTGCCTTCCTGTTCCTCCTCCCTGTTTGAAATTACTGACCTTTGTCAAATAAAACCCTGGGAATAGATAATTGCTGATTTTTTATGGTCACCTACTATCTTTAAGTATTACTTAGTTGTAGGTTGCTCTCAAATAACTCAGCATATTGAGAAATGGTCTGGGAGGGGTTTTATTTTTACATTTTAAACATATTACATTCTAGGATAGAAGGATTTTGCTATAAAATATTCCTTTAAGGGTATAGTTGCAGAGAAGGAAACATCTTTCTATTTTATAGGGAAAAGATCTCCTGATTCTATGAGTTTAATTGATTTTTTTCTTGATGAAAAGTCACAGATATTTACTTTGTATCTTGGAATAACCTTGTACCCTATATTCTTCCCTCAATCCAAACAAGGCATTTAGTGGATGTCAGAAATCAACATCAAGGATGAAAACATTTGCAATTCATATTGTCTCTTTAGGCAGACTAAAACTTTCTTACCAGGATTGTTTTTAGGTAAGAAATGTGGAGTTAATCATAAGTTTGAATGATTTTGTGTGTGTGTGTGTGTGTGTGTGTGTGTGTGTGTGCATGTGAAAGAGAGAGAGAGAGGAAGAGATATTCATCTTCTCTTTCCTGCTTTAAGGATTTCTTAATATCAGACAGTAACTTTGCTCCTTTGACTTTGTCTGCTCTTGGTCACCCGTGTAGATAGGCAAAAATGTAATAACACATGTTTTCTAAAACATTTTCTTGACAAGTTCTGTAAGTATAGACAATAAACCTTGATAGTCCACCCCCCACCGCCCCCGTTTCCCCCTCCCAAATCCACCTTCCATTGAATCTTTTCTACTTTCCAATTAGTCTCTCTTCTATTTTGGTGTCATCATTTTCTCCCTCCTATTAGGAATGTCTTGTGTAGGTAGCCATGAGATGGCGTTTGATAATGAACTCCTGAATTAGTACTTCCCTCCTCCCAATACTCCATTGAAGATTGCATCCAGGGCTTTGCATATACTATGCACATCCTCAGGCCTTTTTGAACATTTTGCTGTAAGATAAAGTTTTACTGTTACCTCAGATGGCTTTGAACTTGTTATGTAGCCTTAAACTTCAAGGCTGGTCTTGAACACTTGGTCCTCCTCTTCTCAGCCTCTCAGGTAGATGAAATTAGTGACCAGGGATACAAAATCTGGCTTGATTTATAAGCTGATTTTTCTTTTATTGGGACTAAAGAAGCCCAGACACGAGGCCCAGTGGAACTTCCTGAGCCTGGCTGGAGTTTGGCGACCTGTCTTTGGCCTGTGACTTCCGCATAGGAGTGACTCAGCAAGGCCTGACCTAAAACTGCCTCTGCCCAGCTACTACTAACGTGGTGAAATATTATTGGCCCTTAATCCTCACCCCGTCCTAATACTCCCACCCCCTACCTTGATGCTATATAAGTGCCTGCTTGATACAATAAAACGAGATCCTGCTTCCACAAGTCTCCCGACTCAGTGTGTTTCTCTCCGGTGACTAGGAGGAGGTCTGGGTTGTCGGCACTCGCCATCCTGCTCAGTCCCAAGGAGAGACCAGCGGGACCAGCTCTCCTACAGCCCTACCTGCCAGAGAATCTGGCATTCTTCCACTGAGGAATTTCTGAAAGTTCTTATTCATGACTGACACTCTGAAGGAGCAAGAATGGAAAAAGTGGGTTGGTTATTCAGTTTCTTCACTATGTGGCATTCAATGAAAATTTATTAGTTCTAATTATTATTTTCTCTGGCTTTTCTTGTATTTTATATGTCATTAGTCATCTGCACATAAATATAATGTCTCACTTTCCCACAACTGTGTGCTTTTTAATCTCTATATTTCTTTTAGGATGGTACTATGTGAAAAATGTCAATGATTTTGGCCATGAAGTATCTACATATTTTTGTTTTTTCTGTTTCTCTAAATTTAGTTGAGATGCTTCAAGAATTTCTTCATTCCTGTGGGATACATGAAAGGTGCCATGATCTGAAGAGGGAGGGTTTTTCAGTGTCCTCCCTTTACATGAAATGGCTGAACAACAACAACAAAAAAAGAATTTCTTCATTAAGACTGATGTAGGTTTCACTCTATATATGTTAAGCATTGGATAAGTTTTGCCATATTAAGGAAATGGATTTATATTTTTATTCAATACAGAATGAAAATTAGAGCATATAAAGTTAACTGGACATTGACTTAGGTTGTGTAATTTTCTTAAACCTCTTTTAAACTAGTTAGTTACTTTTGCTATGGTGTATTTACTTTGTTTAGGGGAGTGACTCATGTTGAATAAATAAATTAATTCCATCACTATTTTGCTCATTGTAGTTTTCTTTTCAAGTTTTAATTTATGTTTTAGGAAAGACATATGAGTAATAGACACTGTGAGATAATTTGAACTAGGAAATGTTTGTATTTGTAACCATGAAGGACAATCTGCCTGTACAGAACCTGTCAAAAATTTTGGGTGCTATTTCATTATCTTGTCAAGTTTCATTTTTGTTTCTGTGGGTAGAAAGGGGAGATTTCTTTTGTAGGTTTTGCATTTTTTTTAAATGAGTATATATAAGAATTTTCTTAATTCTTATGGCTAAATAGTTCCCCCAAGGTTCATCATTTTTTTAATTAATTTCTCTACATTTTCAATGTGCCTTTTGGGTTTACAACTCAAGTTTTCCCCTTGTTAAATTCCAGACTTTGGGGAAAAAACCTTCATATATAACCATGAGATATTTGTTTATGCAAATGGATCCACAGAAAAAGTAACTCTTGCATACCATTCAATGGGAGAGAGAGAAATCACCAGTGAGGATACTCAACAGTAGCCACTGCAAGCCTTAAATTTGTCAAGCCAGGCCAAATGAGTCAACGGGTACAATAGTGGCATGTCTATTATGGGGAAAACCAACCACTATCTAATTGGACTAGAGGCCTGCTCCATGGGAGGGAGTATATCTCTGATACTGAAAACCTACAACAGGTCATGAGCCCTAGGGATGTAACATCAGCTAGTGTTTGGCTAAATGTGTATACTATGCTCACTAAACTACCCAGTAAGCACCTCTCTTAATGTTCATACTCATATATTAATGCTACTCTCACTTTTGGTTAGATAACCTTCTCTTTTCAGATGGCAGTGACCTTGGGATGACTCAGAAGGCACCATGGTGCTGAGAAGAAGTGACAGAGGAGTGCTCAGCACTGCAATATCTCTATCACATCTTCCAAGGCTCAGGGTCCATTGTGGAAGAGGTGGTGTAAAGAATGTAAGAGCCGAAGGAAGGGTAGGACTCCTTGTAATGCACTCCTCCAGACACAAAATGGCCTGGGTATCCATGACCTCACAGTGCCAGACACTACCTACACAAGACCATCATACTCGGAAGAAAAGAGGGCATATGATGGAGAGTGGAGTTTCAAAGGGGAAAGTAAGGGGAGGGAGGGAATTACCATGGATGTTGGTTACAATTGTGGAAGTTGCCAATAAAAAAATAAAGCAGTTGAATCATGCCATTTGAAAAAAAGTAAGTCTTTCCATATATAGAGAAAAACTTGTATCTTCTGAGAGTGCAATGAAGGTTTTCTCACAATTGTATATTACATTTAAAATCTGTATGAGCACTGCAAATCAGAATAAAGCCACTGATTCCCCCCCCCCCATTTTAAAGGAAAAAATAGTGAAATTGAAGCAAGCTTGTTTTATAATTCCTTCTTTGAATGTTCTCTTCAACCACCCACAGTGTGATTACCTGTCCACAGTCTCTAGTCAGTTCTCTATGGAGACACAGGACTCTAGTAAGGAGTTCTACTCTCATGCAGGGTCAAGGATATTAGCTTCTATGCTACCTTTCCCCATCTAATTCCTGCTAAGTTTCCCTTTATTTTTCCAAAAAGTTACCTCTTTTTATTTAAGAATTATTTTGGGGGAGGGGGCTGAAGAGATTGCTTAGTGGTTAAGCACTTTCCTGTGAAGCTTAAGAACCCCAGTTAGAGGCTCAATTCCCCAGGACCCACATTAGCCAGATGCACAAGGGGGCACTCGCGTCTGGAGTTTGTTTGCAGTGGCTGGAAGCCCTGGCATGCCCATTCTCTCTCTCTCCCTCTTTCTCTCTCTGTCTGTCGCTCTTAAATAAATAAATAAAAATAAACAAAAAAAATTAAAACGTTAAAAAAAGAATGATTTTGGGGAATCCAGTTATCTTGTAACATTTAAACATGAACATGAAAAGGAGTGAGTTTACAGTTTTCCAATATCAGTGCAGAGTCCTTCATGCAGAGGATTTTTGAGGCTAATAGGAGGTTCTGAGTATGCCTTAATAAACTGTCAGTTACTGTGGGCCCTCTGCTTTCAACCCTTCTTGCTGAAGGATTTGCCATCTGTGGTGAGACCTAAAAAGTAAGTGAATGACAACAGCAGCCTATTTGGCAAGAATTTACAGAACAAGTATTTTGGACCTTTTCCATTGCTAAGTGGTGGGAATGGAGCTGAATAGCAGTCGAGATTGTGAGACTCATACTGAAAAAGGCAGTTCTTGCTGAGGAAAGGATGCAAGTAAGGTCATTGTTGGGTGCTTTTCATGAAAATTAATATGGTATAAAGGAAAAAAGGAACTAGAAAAACTGTGCTGAATAAACTAAGGAATAATTATGTGAAAATATCTATCAAAGCACCAAATAGACAAAAAAAAAAGTTAAATTTGACACTTCTGATTAAGATGGTGTCCACCTGATAACACTTTACCTCCTGGGGCAACAGTGGGCAAGATCTGTGGGGTTTTAGGGTCAGCAGATCCTAGCAGACCTCCAGTGGGAGGGCACAGAGGAGCACAGCAGGGAATCCATTGATACCCACTCTCTCTGGCAGCCCACTAGATCTCCAGACTCCTCAAGCAGCATCACAGCCACCACACCACAGACCAGATTCACTGCTGTGCTACCTGCAGGCTCTGCGGATCTGAGCCAGGCACCTCTCACCTTTCCCCATGCCAGCCAGCTCTCATTCCTCCCTCAGCCCTTCCTGCTGCTTTCCTCCCTTTTCCCATAACCAGGACTTCCGTCCTATCCTTTGCTCCTCCACACTTTCACCTAGTGCTAGAAGGTGCTACATGAGCTACTGGGGGAAAGTGGCCAACATCTGTCCAAGAAACTTGAGATCTAAGTGACTCAGAAGCAAACAACCTGATGTGATACTGACACAATTGCAATAGTGGCACACAGCCATGGTGGGTAAACAACTGCTTTTGGATTACTAACAGAGCTTCTCAGTGGAAAGGAAACAATATCTGGAACTGGGAAACAAGTTAGAATCATATCTAGATAATGAATTTGCTTTCCATTACCAAGCTCCCACTGATCTTGGGCTACAAGAGGGCCTATACCTATTAAATTCTCCCTAAACTAATAATGGTTATCCCATTTAACCTGTGCTGACTTCAGTCTCCATTAGAGAATCTACTTCTCTTTTTCAGATGGAAGAAGGACCTGAGGAGAGAAATGACCCATCACACTTCACCAGGGCCCCAGATGAAACCATAGAGGAATTGAGGAAATGAGAAAGAGTGCTGCTTTCTCAGTGAACCTGATATCAGTACAAGGGTGAAGGAGATAGACACCGAGGACACTGAATACCTACCAAACCAGATCCAGAGGCTCCTAAGAACCCATCACTGAAGTAGACTTAAAACAATCCCAACATGGCTCAGGGAATTTCATAGAAGAGGGGGTGGAAAAATTGTTAGAGCCACAATTTGAGACATTGTGCACAGATATTGCCTCTTCCCTATAATGGATGGCTGTCCCCAAAATGCACTACCCATAATCCCCATGGGGATGACTGGCATCTCCAATGAGGAGGGTCTCTTTGGGGGGAACAGTGAAAAGAGAAAGGATGGTACCAACATGTGCTGTTTACATATTGAGTGGAGCATGTTCATAACTAATAAAAACTGTTAAATTTTAGAAACAAAGAATTTACAATAGAAATTTTTACAGCAGAAACTAGCTAGACAAACAACCTTCCTTCCATGGAACCATATAATTAACATCAAACACCCTCCTCCTGTAACCAATGCATTCTCCTACTTTCTACAAAATGAGATTTTTGGCAAACCAGTTGAGTTTCTTCTTACAATAAACACTCAGGGGTCATAATACATACAATTATTATTTTACTTGATTAATAAATAATTATATCTACATTGAAAAGGGGGAAAAAAGAAACCACTCTATTGGAGAAGGAAGATTTACTCTTACAGAGTTCATTAAGGTGACTTAAATTTTTAGAGTGTATAATATTTAGTGAAATAGAAAGGGAATTTTTAATCTAGTAATTCAATATCACAGGGGATTCCTGCTTAATCACTTTCTCCAAGTGTTTGCTGGCCCACTTAGAAGAACACATGAGTTTGAGTCAGAGGTCTTCTAAGTGATGGATGTAAATTTTTGCATACTACCCCTTTCATGTAACAGGCTGCTTGTATCCATTAGAAGAGGAAGAATTCTCCAAGGAGTCTGGCTGTGGTAATAGAAATACCAGGTCCCAACTTTGATATGTCAAAGATTTCTTCCTAAAAACAATCACCTGACTTCTTCCTCACAGACCATCCCTTAGCATGGTGATGCAAAGTTCAGGATCTTTGGGGAGCTTTTCACTTTGCAGAATAGCAGAATGCACATGGAGATGAAGTGTGTAAAAGGGATAGATGTGAAGCCTTAGGGATTGCTAGGTCTAATAGGAAGGGCACATGCAGGGGCGCATGCTCAAGAGCAGAACAGGCCTCCCTCCTATAGTACATACTAATATGGTGCAATGTTGCCTCTTACTATTGGCTATAATAGTTTTGAGATCTGATGGTCACAGGATTTAAAACAAATGCCATTTTAATTTAATTTCAGTTTGACATCTCCATTCACTTGTCAAAGCCACAAATTAAATCTTTGCGATGTATGCTTGCCTGTGAGCCAGTGATGCTATTCAGTGTCTGAGGAAATTGGCAAATTCTTAGGTTAGGCATCCAGAGGGAAAGTTGACCTATATTTCTTCCATTATCACTGGAATTGGGGCCAGCTATTTGATGTGCATGTAGAGGTGACTATTAGATTCAGCTTGCTGCAATTTGGGCTGGGGATGGGTTGATGTGCAGCAGTGTGTATACTCTCCTGCTCTGGATACAACATGAAGTTTGCCATGAATTAAAAACAAGTAAGGTATTAGTTAATGGCTTAATTTAAAAGCCATTTCAGAAGTATAAGTCATGTTTGGAGACCTTTATCAAAAGACTCACAGACTGCAAGAACTGAGTGTTGAAACTCAAGTGACTATCCAGTAATGATAGACGTACTTGGCCAATAGTGTAGTCTTGGTTCTCCTTTTCTTTAATTTCTGGCCCCATGACGTGAAGACTGCAGTCATGGCTCATAGGTTATTATTATTCATCCCTGTTCCAAAAACTTCTGCTTTCTTTGAGTAACCTATTTTTGTATGAATATATGGCTTTCTGTTATATTAATGGAGACTTCCTAGAAAAGAGAAAAACAGTGATATGTTATATTATAAAATAATAGCTCTGCATATTTAATGAGAGCAAACAGTTAAACAGAAAAAAAATCTCCAGGACAGTTTATGATTTTAATTTTGAATTTTCTCAAGGAAATTTAAAAGAGCAAGGTGTCACATTAATCACTGAGCTCTGTGAGGTCTTCAGGATAAGATGTGAAAATTCATGTCACTGTGTAGTCTGTGATTTCTAGAAGGGATATAATCAGCATCTGGCTATGTGTGTGAATAAGTGGAGGATGCCCCAAGTGAACGTATAATTATCCCAGTCCATGGAAGACTTCTGAAAGTGAACATGCATACTCTCCATGGTTGTACTGGGATGGCAGGAGACCAAGGCTGTCCAGGCAAACTGAAAACCATAGTCCTTAACACTGTGTGGTGGGCCCATGGACTTCAGCAAAAGTCAGTTTTGACTGCTCCAAAGAACACATTTTTAGGAAATGGCTCAGGCCATAGCATACAAGGCTTGGCAGAATCACTGCCTCTGCTGTGATAAATTCTAATCCTACTTGTAATAAAATAAGCCAGAATTTTTTTTTTTGCTGTCTTTATTGTGTTCTTTATTGAGTAAAAACTTTGTAGGAGCACATCATGTGTGGGTACCATCATTACCCTCATCCTTGTACCACTCCACCGAGGGCACTTCTCAGTGGGATTGATATTCACCATGGGGTTGTGGGTTATGAGTTGCAAGAGCAGCAGTCAGTCACTGTGTATGCCTGTGGATACTCACTCTCACCCTGTGGCTCTTATAATCTTTCTAGTCCCTCTTCCACAAATTTCTCTAAGCCATGGCTGGTGTATTTCTTTTTAAATTTTTGTTTATTTTTTATTTCTTTATCTGAGAGCAACAGGCAGAAAGAAAGAGGTAGGAGAAAGAGACAGAGAATGAATGGGCACACGTGGGCCTCCAGCTACTGCAAACAAATTCTAGATGCATGTGCGACCTTGTACATCTGCCTTACGTGGGTCCTGGGGAATCGAGCCTCCAACTGGGGTCCTTAGGCTTCACAGACAAGAGTTTAACTGCTAAGCCATCTTTTGTATATCTGCTGGGGAAAGTACTTCCCGAATTTTGAACAAGGTCTCTGGCATCAGACTACACAGGAATTAATTCCAAGTTATTTATTTAACTACATGTGTGGACAAGACACATAGTTGTCTTGTTTCTTTTCAACTGAAGTAAAAATAATAATAGCTAGAACCTAGGCTGATTAAAAGATGAGGATTTACAGTAGTGCCTTGCAATGCATTTAGCTGTTAATAATAAAGGAAGACCATGGAAGGTTACTATGACTCAGATCATTCTAGAGAGCAGGCTGGCATAGGTGCAGCCTATTGGATAGCCCCACCACTGAACATCTGAGTTTGTGCCCTCTTCTACTGCAGTCTACGGTAAGCATTTTCTTCTGCCTCATTAACAGAGACTTGGTAAGGTGCCCATTCCCAGCTGGCTCATTAGGATTTGTTCTTTGTCTTGTCTAAGCCTAATTTGGGTTCTTTTGAAATAAGTGATAGGACAGAAAATTCAGAGTATCAAGAGCTTTGGAAACTACAGAGTTATTCTGCAGCCTTTTTATTCTCTGATCCAGTGGTTTTACACAACAGATACTATCATATTGATTTTAGCCCACTGCAAAAGAGGGGAACTCTTTCAAATTTACCATCAAGTATTTCTTCCCACTTTTATGTGTAAACATTCATAGGTATATTTGTTTATAATAAGGATAATTCAAAGTAAAATGTTTTCTGACATATTATTATTCCTAAGGGCAGACATATGTTGAGTTCAATAAAGAGATCTTGTTTGTTCATTGAGGCTAAAGCTGAAAAATAAGTTGGTAGGATTTTTGAGCTAAGAGTCTCAAAGGAAGTTGCAAACATTCTATTTGCTATGACAAAAGAAAATTTATCTTTCTGAGAAAATGTGTATATAAATTAGGTGAGATTTTTCTCAAAAAATAAAAGCTATCAGACTTCTTGTTTCCTTGAAAAAGGTAAAAGAATGCTATGCTATGCCTGGTGAGAGTTGAAGCACATCAAGGCTGTAATGCAATTTGACCAAGAGTTTAGTAACACTCCCACTGTGGGTGTGCATAAGATGGGAGAGATTTATAGTTTTTTTCTCCTGCCTTTTCTTCCATGTCATATTGATATACCTGGGATTGACAAAAGTAGCCCCAGTTTGATAAAATGCTCACAGTGGAGTGTGTCTTGGCTCCCTTGTCAGTGTGCTCTGACCTTAACAGTAGGGTCTCAGTGAAGTTCAAATTAGTCTTGGGGCTGCCTTGAAGGAGAAAAATCCTGGGAACAGCAACCAAGGAAGATAACCGTACACACACACACACACACACACACACACATACACACACACACACGATGAAAGCCCCTTACTTAATTACACTGTGAGCCAAGGCATCCCTAAGGGTGTTTCTCTTACATTTTCCCTGAAGGTGTATTTTAGCTGTGTGCGTCTTCCCTTGGGTATCTATGTTTGACATTCTTGTCTTTTTTTTTTTTTTTTTTGGTTTTTTCGAGGTAGGGTCTCACTGTAGCCCCAGGCTGACCTGGAATTCACTATGGAGTTTCAGGGTGGCCTCGAACTCATGGCGATCCTCCTACCTCTGCCTCCCGAGTGCTGGGATTAAAGGCGTGCGCCACCACGCCCGGCGACATTCTTGTCTTATGTTAGGCTTCCTCCCACTCTTCCTACCTTGCCCTCTCAATCTCCTTGTTTATTTATTTATTTATTTATTTATTTTAATTTTTTGAGGTAGGGTCTTGCACTAGCCCAGGGTGATCTGGAATTCACTATGTAGTCTCAGGGGGACCTCAAAGTCACTGGGATCCTTCCACCTCTGCCTTCTGGTTGCTGGGATTAAAGGTGTGCCAACACACCCAGGCCTTGTTGTTTTGTTTTGGTGTTGCTTTGTAGTTTTTGTTCATCCTTTTTTTTATTTAAGCAACATGTTTTAAAATTAGATATGGACATATTTTGTATGTAAACAACACATGTTAGTACTATGCTTTCCCTCCTCCTTGCCCCTTTTCTGAAGAGGCCTTCCTGGTTGGAGGTGCAGATCAACCCCATGGGGAGTGTGGGTCATGCATTATGTAGGGGGGGCAATGTCACTGTGCAAAATTCCCCAACTTGTGGCTCTAACAATCTTTCTGTACCCTCTTCCACAAAATTCCCTGAGCCATGCTGGGAGCATTTTAAGTCTACTTCAGTGATAGGCACTTAGGAGGCTCTGGATTTCTTGTTTGGTAGGTGGTGAGGGTCCTCAGTGTCTATCTCCTTCACCCTTGTGCTGATATCAGGTTCACAGAGAAAGCACCACTCTTGTTCACTTCCCCAATTCCTCTGTGGTTTCAGCTCAGGCTGGGGTGAAGTGAAAAATGGTCAAACTTGGAACAGATCATTCTAAGTGAACTCACACAGTCACAGAAAGACAACCTTCACATGATCTCACTCATCTTCAGTTCCTAATCTGGATCAGCCCAAGTTGCTGACATAACTGAATAGCATCTTGAGGCTTGGACAATAGTGAGGGTAGGGCTTGGAGGGAGAGAAAGTGTGGGGGGCACAAAACTGAACCCAAATTGAACTGGTACCATAGAAGCTTATATCTTGGAAGTCTGACTAAAAGGTGGAACCCTCAAGAGAACCTTAGGGGGAACACCTGAATCGAAGGGCCCTGGAGAGGGTGAGATGAAATCTAACCTCAAATTTCTCCCGTTTTCCTTTCTTCTCTGTCTGTTTCATTTTTCTTTTCTCTTAGTGCTGGGCTATAATTCCCTGTACCAGGCTGTGGTCTATAACCACAGTGAGCTATTGATCAGAGGGACCTACTAGATCTTGCAAAACAAGCAAGACAGACTTCTGTCACAGCACTTGATTACCCACAAGAGGTTATGGTACTAGTTTCATTTTCAGATGCCACTGCTGAAGATACTATACACTGTTGCCACAGACACGGAGAGACCTGGTGGGATTCTGGGGGAGAGTCAGTCCCCAGACAATTAGCCCATCTAGTGCTGGAAGGCGCTACATGAGCTACAAGGGGAAAAGTGGCTAACATCTGTCTAAGCAACTCAAAGTCTAAGAGACTCAGAAGCAAACAACCTGGTTTTATGCTCATACACTTGCAATAGTGGCACACAGCCATGGTAGATAACCAACTGCTCTTGGAACAGATTAGCTTAGTGGAAAGGATCCCATATCTGGAATTGGGAAACAAGTCAGAATCATATCCAGGTAATGATTCTGCTTTCTATTGTCAAGCTCCCACTAACCTTAGACCATAAGAGGGTCTACACCCTCTTAATTCCCTCTAAGTTAATAATAGTTATCCCATTTAACCTGTGCTGACTTCATTCTCTGTTGGAGAATCTGCTTTTCTTTTTCAGATGGGAGCTAGGCCTGCTTTGTATTTTTTTTTAAACTGCTAATTACTTTATTGGATTTACAATTTTTCTTTCTTTCTCTTTTTGTTAAGAACACACTTTGTATGGATACATCATGTGTTTGTACCATCTGTTCCCTCCTCCCAGCCCCCATTCCACTAGGGGCACTCCTCAGTGTGCTTGCTGGTATTTCACATGAGATTGTCTTAGTCTGAGTTTGGCTTCCCATTTTCAAGTTCCAATCTCCATCTTCTCCCTGGTTTTGGAAGCAGAAAGCCTGGAACTTTCTCTTCCTGGCATTTCTTGTTAGCAGAGTTCTGCTTAGGGTTCTGTGTCAGTACTTTCTCCTTGCTATAAACAAATGCCCAGTCAGAAGCAGCTTAGGGCAGGAAAGCGCAGCTTACAGTTTGCAGTAAAGTCTCACCATTGTGGGAAGGTATGTAGGCCACAGGAGAGACACCACCACTTGTCACATTAGCAAACTGGCAGAGAGGAAGCAGAGGCAGACTGATGAGTGGGGCTGGATTATAAAACCTCAGGGCCCACCCTCAGTGACCCTCTTCTAGCAAGACTGTACCTCCTAAAGGTTCCATAACCTTCCCAAACAGCACTGCAAGCTGGGGATAAAGTATTCAACCACATGAGCCTAAGTGGGGCATTTTATATCCAAACAATTGCAGGTTCTAACCAGTGTGTATGGGGGGGGGGTGTCATACAATATTTGGAATGTGGCTCCTAGAAAGTTTTGTAACTATGAAGCAAAATTACCCCACTAAGTAATAATAATATTAATCAGTTATTAAGCAGTTAAAATGTCATGGTGCTGATTATTTTAGTTGCTCATGAAATCAGTACAATAATTGTCATGCTTAATTTAAAAAATTAGAAAGTGAAGCTCACCAAGATGGAAGTCAAGTTCATATAGTTAGTCTATAGAAAATCAGTGTGGAAACTCTGATCAGTGCTTCCACTGATACATTTTATAAACATTATTGAGCTCCCACTTTGTACTCTGTATTTTTTTAGATGTGTAGGAGAGAGTGGAATACAAGAGAACAGGTACCACACAAAAATCAGCATGAAGCAGGAAATGAAAAGGTGGTTGACAGAATCAAATTTGAAAACTTTGAGGTGGTAAGTAGGCACACTTACTCCATCAAGTCATGAATAAAAGCATTTTCCTTGACTTTTTGTATGAGTTTAAGTAAAATTTTTATCAAGATTTGATACTTATTAAATAGCTTATAACTAATTAATAAACGAAACTAGTCTATGGGTGCTGGGAAAATTACTGATATACTAAGAATACCATGAACTGTGGATGTTTGGCGACATCTGGACTATAAGATAAGCATATTTCAGGTTGAAAATTATGATGTAACCTTAAAACTTACTTCATTCCTCCAAATTTTAGGATTTTCTCTTTCTTAAAAGCATGCCCCAGTCCCCATTAAATGTGTGGGCTCTATGTTTTGATTTTAAAATATTCATAAAAGCAAAGATATAGAGAAGAACACAGATGCAAATTCAATTTGCCTCTCCCTATCCCTATTCCTTCTTTCCTTCCTTCTTTCTTCTTTCTGCGTAGCCCTTGTGGACCAAAGTCCTATCATAGCCTCCCACATCCTGGGATTATAGGTGTAAGCCAACACACCCTACTAAATGGGGTTTTCTTAATAAAATAATGCACTTCCTAGCTAAGATTACTAGTCTTACACAATGCTGTAGTTACCTTTTGGTTGCTGGTTCAAGGCACCAAGCCAAAAGCAGCTTGTGGGAGGAAAGGGTTTATTTTGGCTTACTGGCTCAAGGGGAGGCTCCATACGGACACTGGAAAGGATGGCATAAGCAGAGGCTAAACACCACCTCTGCAACAGAAGGTGGAACTCAAAAGCATGACAGTGAGCTGAACAGTGGAAGTGGGACATGGCTATAACACCCATAACCCACCCTCAGTAACATATTTCATCCAGCAAGTCTCCATTTACCAAACTGCCATCGGCTGGGGACCAAGCATCAAAATACATGAGTATAGGAGGGACACCTAACTCAAACCATCACACACAACTTTCTCATTTTCCAAACCTTTGTTAGTATCCCTCTGCAAAGAAGCTGATAAAAGGAACTAGGTGAGTAGAGTCATAGTTTGGGAGTTGACAAGGAATTTCTCTTTAGAGAATTCTCTGTTCCTTATATATCATGTTGTCCATGTTTCAGTGGTTAAAAAGATTGTAAGAAAAAATGCTTATCATGGCTTATAAACAGAACAAACTTTTTTATTGATAAGGTTGTATAATAACAAGGTCTATATTTTCCATAATAATTTTAAATTGCCTGTTTTACACTCAAACATAAGGAAGATGATCCCTGGCTAGATATGCTGTCATCATTTATTATATCGCAATGTTTTAATCTTGGTAACTTTATACACATCTTACTGAGTAGTAATGTCAGTTGTTTCATTTATTTTCCTAAACAAATCGTCTACTATCATCTGATTTAGTATAACACTTGAATTTTAGTGAAAGATAGTAGGTTCTACTACATAGTCCTTTGTTTCTTATTGTACATATCTTAAAATATTTTGACCATTATATGTTTCCTAAGTGATATGCTCTACTTTTTGTGTCAGAATCTTTTCTGAATCCTGTTTTTGCACCATTTATGCAGTCTTAATATAGGAAAGGACTACATTTTCTGACAGAAAAAGACAGGTTAAGTGAACTATTCACACTGGAATATTTATGAAGTGTCAAATGGTAAGGAAGACAAAATTCATATCCTATGACAGAAGGTAGTTTTGTAACTTTGAACAAGGTTTATATTGAATTTAGGTTAGTCTTTTTCTACAGACATTAAGAAGTAAGGGTGTCTTCTCCCAATGTTTGCATTTCAAAGAGATGCTCTCAAGTACTTGAGAAAGATGTTCCTGGGTCCTATAGAAAATACATCATCCAATTAATGTCCCAATGAAGACATTATATAGGTATATATTTTATATTATATTTGTGTTTATGGCACATGCTTGCGTATGTGTGTGTGTGTGTGTGTGTGTGTGAGAGAGAGAGAGAGAGAGAGAGAGAGAGAGAGAGAGAGAGATTGGAGGCACGCAGAGTGACATGGCATTTGTGTAGAGGTAATAGGACAATCTCTGATATCAGTTCTCACCTACCTTATTTGAGGGAAGATCTCTTGTGCTACTGTTTAAGTTGGGCTATCTGGCCTACAAACCTCTGGGACTCTCCTGTCTCTGTCTCTGATCTGTAGATGTGTGGGAATCATAGCCATACTACCATATCTGACTTTACTTGGGTTCTGAAGATCTAAATTTAGGTGGAAGCTTGCTCAGCAAATGTTTTTACCCACTGAGCCATTTCCCTGGCTCAAATGGAATAGAGGCTCTATGTCTTATAGCTTAGGCTGCTCAATACAGACATCAGAGATCCTCTGTAATTTGTTCTCCATCATCCCCCAACACCCCAAATGCAGGGTATGAGCAAATGTCTAAATTCATGTATCACCAACGATTTTCTGAAAATGTTTGCTTATAAATTCAGACCCCATTTACTTCTATAAAGAAACTTAGCATGATGTTTGTCATAATTTTCTGAGTGATGAATTATCTTATGTTCATAAAAATTAATCATTTTTCCTCTTGTTGATAAGTTATATTAGAGTATAGGTCCTGGTGAGTTTCTGACATCATTCCAACTTAAGTTCCTTAGTATTTATGAATCAGTGAAGTTGTGTTATAAGTAATTTTATAGTACTCAGTTTAAACTAATATACATCTGGTATGCATTAAGGTTTTAATTTAATGTAAATAATTTAACAAATACATAAAAGCACAAATGGACATTTGCCTGGAGAGATGTCTCATCAGTTAAGACATTTGCCTGCAAAGCCTAATGATCCAAGTTCAATTCCTCAGTGCCCATGTAAAGCTAGATGCACAGTGGCACATACATTTGGAGTTCATTTGCAGCAGGTGGAGACCCTGGCTCTACCAGTCTGTCTATCTCGCTGTCTTTCTTCTCTCTGCCTCTGTGCTTGCAAATAATTAATTAATTAATTAATTAATATAAAAAGTGGGTATGCTAATTGGGTCCCATGATATATTTTGATCCTCTGATGTCTCTGTTGGACAGCCTAAGGTATTAAGATATTGAGTTGTTCTCCCATCTAAGATGGGGAAATGGCTCAGTGGGTAAAAGAACTTGCTGAGCAAGGGTGATTTTTAAATCTACTGAAGCATGTATGTCTATTTAAGCACTTATTTTTGATGAAAACATTCAGAAATCCTTTCTTCTAGATTTTCTAAATATTCAGTATATACCTGTTACCTAAAATCACCCTACTGTACAATTAGCATACTAGGATTTCTTTACCCTATTTAAACACAACTTAGTACCCTTTGATCAAAATTTCTTCCTCATTCACTTCCCTCTGCTCCACCCAGCCACTGGTAGCCACCCTTCTATTTTCAATTATGAGGGTGTTTTTTTGATTTTACATATAAATAAGATCATGCAAATCGTGCCAGTGCTTGGCTAATTTTATTTAATGCAATTCTCTTTGGTTCAACTCATCTTGTCACAACTGATAAGATTTTATTATTTCCTACAGCCGAATAGTATTCAATGGTGTATATGTACTACACTTGCTTTATCCATTTATCAGTTTCCCATCCTTAACCATTGTGAGTACTGCTGCAAGAACTTGGGAATACAGATCTCTCTTTGACGTACTAACTTAGTTTACATTGGATATATATTTAGTGTTTAAATTTGTGGATCATTAGCCAGGCGTGGTGGCACACGCCTTTAATCCCAGCACTCGGGAGGCAGAGGTAGGAGGATCGCCATGAGTTCGAGGCCACCCTGAGACGCCATAGTGAATTCCAGGTCAGCCTGGGCTAGAGTGAGACCCTACCTCAAAAAAAAAACCAAAAAAAAAATTTGTGGATCATATTGTAATTTTATTTTTAATATTTTGAAGGGTCCCCCTGCTTTTTTTTCAAATTGTTATACAAACTTACCTTTCCACCAATAGTGTGAAAGGTTCACTTTTTTCTACTTTTTCACCTGCACATGTTATATATTGTCCTGTTTTACATAATGGCTGTTCTTATTGGGTTCAGCTAATATTTTATTTGTCTGATTACCTGTGATGTTGAACACTTTCTATATACTTGTTGGCCATTTGTATATCATCTTTTGAGAAATGTCTATTTAGGTCTACTTCCCATTTTTAATTGGGTCATTTTATTTTATTTACTATTGAATTTTGGTGTTCTCTTAAACAAAATCAAACAACATGGTTTGTGGTTTCCTTTCAAAGCATACTCTCTTTGTCTTAAGGCATTTTAGCAAGCTCAAGAGATGGTCAAGGCTAAAGACACTCTTTTTAAAAAGAGGAAACAAAATTACCAGGAGACTTAATAAAACAATTGGAACAATGCTCTAACTCAACTAACATCAATATGGAACATTGATCATTTGGGTCTCAGTTGAAATGTTAGTTCTTTAATGAAGACTTTCATTTATTCATTCATAACTCTTTGCAGCAACTTCAATTACAGGCTCACCTCACACTCATGATTTTGAAGCACTCACAAATGAACAGGGAATCACAAGTGTAATTACTTCTCCCCAGTGATTCTGTTTCCTCCTGGGATAGGGACAAAAGCTTTCCTATCAGCCCTGCATCCCCAGCATTTAGTGCACTGCCTGGTGCTCAACAAGCGTTTGTGGCAGGAAGAACAGGAGGAAAAGAAGGAAAGGAAGGAAGGAAGGGAGGGAGGGAGGGAAAGTAAGGGGAACAATGGCTCCAAATTTATTTTTGGATACCTGTGATCACTGTAATAATTAGAAGGACCTAGAACTCCATTCTTAAAGCATTATTTCTCTAATGATTGCAACAACAGACCTTTGAAGGCAAAGAAATGACCTCAGTAATGGCATCTATCTGCTTGCCAGGAATAGCAACATCATCAATAAAATTCATCAGTTTTTATTTCTGTAAAACTTATGTTTTTTTCTCACAACAAAAAACATAGATGGGATAGATTTGGTGCAACAACTGTTCTCAAACACCCGGCAGACAGAAGTCTCTCAATACACTGAAAAGCAGCAGTGAAGCACACCCAATTCAGCTTAAAAGTTCTGAATGAAACTGTATCATTTACAGAAGTAAAAAAAAAAAATGATGTACACCCACAGCTATAGGATCATGGGCACTAGGGAGAGGGGAACTGAAGAATGTAAATGAAAATTATAATAATCATCAAAAGAGAAAACTCCTAATCAAATAGAAGTGGGAAAAGTTTCATCAACAGTAAGGTATTTGATATAAACATAAAAGATGGACAGAGTTTTCACAGGCAGAAGGGAGCTGTGGTTTGGGGAAGGGGAACAGTATTTGACATTGAGGAACTTGTGGATGTATTGAGTGAAGGTCCGGAGGACAGCAGCTTCTCTGGATTGATAGGTTAATATTCAAGCAGTGGATGCTTGATGATGATTACATTACTTTCACTCGCCATTATGAGCCATTGAGAACCCCTGAATAAGGTAAAGATTTGATGTTAGGTTGTATTGTGTAGTAGTGTTCTGTAGCAATGTGAAGTCTACATTAGAATACAGCATGGAAGTCTAATGCCCAAAGATGAGCCTATTCCATTATATCAGGAAGAGGCTAGAGTATATTTAAATTACAAAGCAAGAATGAGGAAAAAATGAGGAAAGGTATACAGAAAGTTCTAGTAGAAGCAAAAGTTAATTATATAAGGCTTAACAGAATTTAGCAGAATGTAGATATAAAGTCTAGTTGCCTAGGAAACTATCAAATGTATAGTAAGATACATGGAAGCAGAAATCATGTAGGAAGAGAAATGAGGAAGGATTCAAGCATACTGTTTACAATCTTACAGGATTTTTGCTTTTAAATTTACCTGCTAGGCAGGCAATGGAACAGGAAGGATTGGGAGCTAGGTGAGAAAATAATTAGATTTGTTTTGAAGCAATTACTGTAATTGATCTTGAGAAAGTATATTGATGGCAATGGACAAATCAGAATCTTTTCCTAGAAACAAAAGAAAGAAGAGAATGAATACATAAGAATATAATGAATAAATGAATCAGCACTCCTACTTTGATGGCACAGGAGCTCTGTCAGCCAAGCTCTCCAGATCGGATAAACTGGTCTGACAGAATGGTGCCAGCATGGAAAGAAAAGAGATGAGGGACTGAGAGACTCCTGGTAATACTTGAGAGCATAAGAAATGGATGTATCCCTCAATGGCTACTCATGCCTTGTGACAGAAGGCTAAATTAGTTTGAAGAGAATTGCTATAATTTGTCACCAAAGGAATCTTGGCTATTACAACATTAAAACTCAGAAGTGGTCTTCAGTTGTTTAATTCCAATTTTAAATGTGCTAGAGAATTTATTCTTTCATTCATTTAACATTTATTAAGTGTCTGCTCTGTTCTGGGCATTGTGGTAGTCTCCGAAGACAAATTGGATATTGGATTGGAGGGATAACTGAATGAAGCAAGGAGATTTTGAAGTAAGTCAGGTGTAGTAGTACAGACAAGCCTGAATGTATGAACAGGCAGCATTCCAAATGCTGCTTTCTAAATTAGTTTGTTGGCAGTCAGAGTAGATTACACCATAGAAAGCTCATTGTAAATGGTGGTGATGTGTTCAGGAGCACTTGGAAAAGGAAGTTCTACCAAAAATATACCAAATTAAACATAAAGCTGGTAATTTGACCACATGTGGCATCCTTTTCTATAAAGCTCATTCTAGGTAGCACCTCAGGATGGCATATCTGGGTGAATTTCTGTATGTTGGAAGAGAACCTTGTTCTTGCCTCTTGGAAGGGTTGTGGCAACCATATTGGGTAGGATGGTATCAGGGAGTCTTTGTAGCAGCATAGAATAAAAATTCACTCAATGGAGACCCTAGTGGTAGTTCTGTAAATGATCATTAGAATTCAGGCATTTAAAAGTAAGAAACACAGCCGGGCGTGATGGCGCACGCCTTTAATCCCAGCACTTGGGAGGCAGAGGTAGGAGGATCGCCGTGAGTTCGAGGCCACCCTGAGACTCCATAGTGAATTCCAGGTCAGCCTGGGCTAGAGTGAGACCCTACCTTGAAAAACCAAAAAAAAAAAAAAAAAAAAAAAAAAAAAAAGTAAGAAACACACATCAATAGTTGAGTTTATTTATTTATTTATTTATTTTACAATAACACACACACACACACACACACACACACGGAATGTCATGGTGGAGTTCATTACTTTAAGTTAGCTCATTACGCTAACTTAAATAATACAAACATTAGGGCTGGAGAGATTGCTCAGTGGTTGGGGTGCTTACCTGAAAAGCTTAAGAGCTTGAGTTCTATTCTCCAGTACCTGCATAAAGCAAGATGTACAAAGTGGCACATGCATCTGGAGTCAGTTTGCCCAGTCTGGCATGCCCATTCTCTCTATCTGTCTCTCTTCTATCTCTACCTCTGTTTGCAAATAAAAATAAATAAATAAATAAATAAAAGCCCAGATAATTTCTGTTCTCACTGCAATACAGACAAATAGATTATGATAATTTAATTACAAATATATACATTCTGAAATAAAATATAAATGAAATGGTAAAATTTATACATATTATTTCATGCATCATTTGTGAGCAAATTTAGTAAATATATACCAAGTATCTCTTATACCTTTCATGTGTCTAGTAGAATAACTTGAAGGAGATAGGTAAACATGGAAACTTATGATCTAGTAGTCAAATAAATAATCAGTTAAAATGATCACTATAGTAATATTTAGCAATATTCAGGCAAACAAGCCATTTGCAAAGATACAGATTCTTCTAAGTCTTTGTTTTTCTACGCAGCACTTATTACTATTAGATATGAAGCGTATATTGCTTTCTATTTCTTTATTTGTCTTTACTTGAATATAAGTCCCCAAAGGGCAGGGAAATAGGGAACTCAGCTCTTCCCAGAAGAGTAAAGAGTGAATGTTGCTTACCAGACTGCTGAGGAAAACAACATGAGAAAGTTAGGAAGTAAAAAGAACTTCCTATTGTTTACCTCTCAGATAATAATTATAATGATGACAATATTAGCAATAATAACATATTTCTACAGAACTTGCTATGGCATTTTTAGAATACTTATACTTTTTTGAGTACAGAGAGTTTTTCCTACTGGCCTGTATATCTGCACTTTTAGATCCTTGTCCATTTTATCAAAGAATTAAGGAATTGACAGTGAGAAAATTAAGTTATTTATTGTGAGGTTTATTTGGGGAAATCGCTATCCAGGGAAAGGCTGAAATGGTTGGTTGTGGGCATGTGTGCACATGCACATGTACACACACACACACACACACACACACACACAGACACACACACGGACGACGGACGGCGGGACCTAAGAGCTCATGTGGGAATGTGATTATGGGAGTGGAGAAAAAACATGGAAGAAGTTTCCAGGGAAGTAGTAGAAAAGCCAGAGCTCAGAAGCGGTAACAAAGTAAAAAGAATGATATTCTTCTTCCCTCATCTTAAAGAAACATACACACAAGTGGGAAACAGAGCATGAGGGTGTAAGCCTTCCAAGTACATATCAGAACAAAAGCTAAGAGATCACTTAGTAAAGGTCTTGTAGCTTAGAAGAGAGTGACAAATTGAGAGGAAATTTTCCTTCCCTCACTATCCCAGCCAGGCTGGGATGGGAGAAGGGCTTACTAGAACCTGTACCTGGAGGTTTGGGATCAGGCGTTGGGTGAGCAGTCAGACCACTTGCTCACAGGGCGAGCTTCTTTTACACTGAGCACAGCTGATGGATCTTTTCCCCTGAAGGGGCTGGCCCAAGAGGGGCCAACATATCTAACTATGCCAGATTGGGGAAGAAGTTGGGGTGCTGTTGTTGAGTGATGAGACTGGATCAGATGCTGAATTCCAGTTTAACCAAGGCAGGCGGGGTGACATCTCTTTGTTTCATCTCTTTGGGCCTTTGTCCCTGGCTACCTATTGAAAAGAGCTACCTTGCTCCCATTTCTCCCTCAGGCTGATGGTATGTCAGTCCTGCTGTCAACACTTCAGGTCCATCAACATTTACAACATCCACATGTTTGTGTGTTAGCAGGGTTACACCATTTTTTTGTCAGCAAAAATGGCACTGACGTGCAGGAATTTATGGATGAAATATTTTGTCAAATTACTCTGCTAGTTTTGGCAAGATTAAAAGATGTCCATTTCACTGCCATTTCACCCACATTAAGTGATGCTGAACATTTTATTTTTTCTGGTTCAATAAACAAATAAGTACATCAGTACTGTTTCTGCTTTCTATTTTGGTGGGTGTCAGAGTCTGGATATTAAATTTCCTTCCAGCTTGCAGTGCTGTTGGAGAGTCATGGAACTTTTAGAAGGTGGGGCCTAGTATAATAAAGTGAGGTCTTAAGAATGCGTCCTTGAATGGACTATGGGGCCTTGGACCTCCTCTCCCTCTCCTTGCTCCCCAGCTTGCATGAGTGGAGCAGCTCTGCTCCTCTATACACTCCCTGCTCTGATGCTTTGTGTCACCACAGGACTCCAAACTACAGAGCCACTAGCCTCTGCCACTTGAGCCAAAATAAATACTTCTTCCTTTTAAGTTAATTTTAAAGGTGTGTTTCCCAGTAAGGGAAAGCTGACTAACATAGACTTGAGGCAGACATGTGTAGGGAAAGGTTGATATACTGGGATACTGGTTGGTTTGGGCAGTACACATATGTATTTACCTAGCAACGTGCCCAGCAACCTGAGCAACCTGATAGCAACCTGGGACCCTCACCTGCATCAAGCTGAATGTGCAATCCACTTCAAACAGTGGAATAAGTTATTCTTTATAGCCACCTCTTGATGAAGTCCTGTTTCTAGTCAAACATGTTCTGGAATATATCCAGGATTAGGAGACAGAGAGCCAACCCAGCCTGACACAATTTTGAGTACATGTGCAGTAAATTAAACTGAGTCCTCTCAGTGAACTTTTAGGGAGAACCCCCTATTTACTACCTTAGACCTATACATACATATGATTAATATCAGATGTACCAGTGGAAAAGACATGCAAAATAGTGAAAAGCTTAGTAATGCAAGCTGTCAATCAAAGCAAAGATCCACCCAAACTATGGCCCCTAGTAACCAGCTCCTCCTTCTCCAGGACCCCACAAAATCCTTAATCAGTAGCACACTGATCTCAAGAATGATTCAAGTAGCTCCCTGCTCTCCTGTGGTGTATCTGCCAACCCCCTTTCTACTTTTACTTACACTTTAATAAAAATCAATTTAATTAAATTAATTTAACTTAATAAAATTTCTTGCTGCCCTCAAGGTGAGTGGTACATTCTATGGGCTGAAATTCTGTAGTGAATAAAAATAGGAAAATGAGGAAATCCAGTGAGAACTACCATCCTCCCTTCTCTCTGGTTCTTGATCATTCCAGAGGCGAGCAAGCAGCTGCCACATGCTCTCAGCCACCATAGAGCCAGAGCCATGTGCTGTCAACCCACCTCCACTATGATGGGCTATATCCCCTCAAACCACAAAGAACATCAGTCTCTACTCCCTTAAGTTGTTTTGTGACAGGTATTTGAACACAGAAACAAGAACAGTAACTAGCCTGGGGAGTTTGGACAAGAGTGATGGTTTACAAATGCAGGAGATGGAGTATGTCCTGGGAGATATATAAGAAAACGTGACCTAGGGGACAGGTAAAACAAATATTCCTGGGTCAAATGAAATATATGAAGATGGATGTGCTTGTTGTTGAGTTCAGATCAATCCAGTAAATCTGTATTAAATGCCCAAGCATGAAAACACTTATGTTTGCCTCCGCAGCCACAAACTTATGAATCAACACTTAGGCACCTCAGAAGTTTTTAGTTTAGTGGGGATATTAGTGATGAGTGCTGGGAAAGATAAGGAAACTCCTGGAAGATGTGGTTAAATTACCCTATGAAAAAGGCAATAAAGACAAATCCTGGGGAAGTGAGGACTAGTGGGATTGGAAATGTACTTCAGAGTAGGAGCAATAATCAGAAATGTTGATAAGAATAATGAGTGGAGAAGTGAATTAGCTTCAAGGAATAGGATCACTTAATAGTTCAAAACTGCAGAAGAAGTCAGAAATTGTAGATACTATCATTCTCTGCATGATTTACACTGATATTTATCCAGAGAAAGATTTGTGCATTCATCTATGTCATGAGAGGGTATCGGCAAGGTAAGATGGGACTGACAGAAAGGAAATGGGAAAAGGCCATTGTATTGAAACATACTTTGATTAATAATACATTTATTATTCATTTAGGGCTGAATAGGAAAGAAGTTGATAAATAAACCCAATTGTAAGAAATAAGGAAGAAGAAACAGAGAAACTGAACCTTGCTAATGTTGAACAGCAGGGGTCATTGATAGTAAAGGAGTGAGCATTTCAGAAAAAAAAAAAAAAAAAAAAAAAAAAAAAGAATCATTTCAGGAACCTTGTCAGTAGGGCCACGGATCAAAGGTGAAATTTTGTAGACATAAAGGCCATTATGAGGAAAACAAGGACTTTTATTGTTTGCTTGTTCTGTTTTAGGCAGTAAAGATGTTGGTGCAGTTTTTTTCTCATTGCTGGGACAAACATACAAACAGAAGCAGCTTACACGAGGAAAGGGTTTATTTTAGGCTTACAGAATCCAGGGAAGACATCATTGATGACAGAAGAAGTTGGGTTACTTAAATAGATCCATAGCAGAGACATACCACCAAACAGCCATTAAACAGGAGCAGTCAGAGCAGAGACTGGCCCTCTCCACACTCAGTAGGACTAGATCCCCCATACCTCCAATCACACCTCCTCCAGCATGGTGCTGAAAACTTAAGTAGGAAGCTTAGCCTTAATCAAAAATCCCTGAGGCTATGGAGGACATGCATTCATATTCAAAGCACCATTATATACTGAAGCTCAGAATGTGACTGGTTCTTCATTTTCATGCAGAGGACACAGGACAGAGACTGGTAGCTCACTGTGGCACACAGCCAATGTGGTAGTGAGTAGTGGAGAGTGGCCTGGACTGTAAACAGCAATGACTGTTGCAAGACAAAGGACACATGAGGCGTCTTCTCTCATGTAACTTGAGGGTGGAAGAGCTTTGCCAGGGGATGGAAACCTGTGTTATGTAGAATTAACTTTCGACTTCAGGAAGATCTCTCAATACCTCTGCTTATCAAACAGCACATACTTAAGATAAAATGGCCAGCCTTCCGTAGGCTATATTTAACTCAGGTAACTCATCTAGAGCATCTCTACCTCGTGTCTATTATGCTTCCCTTCATATTATTGGCACATCCTAATCTTGTTCTTTTCAGGACAATAAAGAGGTTCAAAGGAACATAGGCTCAATTGCAAAAACATATGTTGAATTTCTGCTGTATCAAGTCTTAGTTCTAACATCTTATTGGCCAAAACAATTTTTATGACCAAACCCAGTATAAATTGAATGAGAAAAATGCTGTTCTTGTGGAAATGAAATGAATAAATAATCAGATATACCACAGAAAGGGAATTTATGACCAGGAGGCTCTAAGCAAAGTGTCTAAGCATGCAGAAAGATGTTCTGAGCATAAGATTGAAAAGGATTTCAGAGATGCTTGTTTATTCTGCCTATAGAGGACAGGAACTGGCTTAAAATTGGTTGGGAAAACTTTATTTTTAGGCATCTTTTTTCAAAGTTGAAAGGAAATTTTCCAAATTCCTGTAGAAATATTAATTTATATTGGCATTAAGACATAGCTATATCATATCAAAGTCATCTGTGCTGTGTATAAACTTTCAATATCCTATATGTACAGTAAAGTATGCTTGGGTTGTTTACTTGCTCTTAATATTTTTCAGTTCATGCTCTGTAGCTCAGATACTGAAGAGGAAGGTTTCATGTGCCCATCTGATGAATTCTACAGTCGCCACATCTAATAATGCACATGTGAATTCTGATCATGGTTTGAAGTGCACCCAAATACTAACTGATGATTACATATATCTGAGTTAGCTATCTGATTTCTAACATCAGATTAACATGATGAATTTGTCCTAGGCAACATTTTATTTGATTATTCTTTCTTAGAAAACAATCTGAACACAGATATGAGTTGTTAACACACACACACATGCACACACACACACACACACACACACACACACACACCTCTTTTAACTATTTTTAAGAGACTGATAAAAAGTTAATACTGAGGAATTTTTTGGTTCCCTAAATTGCAAGCCTAAATTAGCAAACATTCTTTTGTTCAAGTCCTCTAGGGATTAGCTTATTCCAATACTCCTCATTCCACATGTAAATGTACCATTGCATGTTAACTACTCTTAGACGCAGTGTATTTGCCACTGCCAATAACAAAATGTTTAAAATGCCAAGGCACTGCGAGACAAACTTGAATCTGAATAATTCTTACATTTGGTGTTTGTTATCTTCAGTGTGACCAGGGGATTTTGATAAAGTAACTGTAAGCATGTGTTGCCTGTGTGTGATAATTACAGAATGCCAGAAGGAGACCCTTAAATTTTTCAAGAGGCCATAATGACTCCCAGGATATTGGGCCGCATCCTGAATCTGGTTGAGAGACTATAAATTCAGTCTTACAGGAAAATGATTATCTGGCTATGATGTAGAAAAAGGAAATATCCCAAATATTCTCTCTGAATTGTTTCAGTGTACAATGGGGAATTTAATTTTATGAATGGCATTTCTTTCATCTTTCAACCTGTCAGAATCATAGCCAAGAGGATGGGGAAGTATGGAAGGGTAGAATTATATTATTTAAATTATATTTTCAAAACCACAGTCCTGCTTCAGCTTTCTTTCTCTAACCAAAAAAGGAACAGAAATGATGTCTTAAAGACATATGAGAGCATTTGGAATGAAATAGACAGTGAAGGACAATAAAGCATATTAAAAAATATAATCTGCATTATTTAACTTACTCCAATAAAGTATGCTAAAAAGGTTACCAAGGTCACTCTAATGCAAAGTACAATGCATGACATGTTACTTTTATATTATCCTTAAAACATAAATTTTCTATTATAAAAGCAATCAAATATTTTAAGATAAAAATATTGTCTAAAATAAGAGTTAAAATCCAGAAATAAACAGATAAAAATTGCTGTGCTGTGATACTTTATTAGCACTCTAAAAGCAATAATAGCTCAGTACAGACCATTGAGAAAGTATTGAAAGATAATATAGTGTAAAATAAATATTATTAATCTTCAGGCATAGATAACAGTAAGCGTTTGGGCATATGTATATCAGCCTAGCACTATTATGTATTTACACATCCTTTTTGTACAAAATGAAAATTTATAGTGTATTCCATTTGGCTCATCCTACTACTTTAGTTTTGTAATACATTCTGAGTATTCTGTATGCTGTTACTCTTTTGTTTACTCATCTTAAAGATTTCCTGAATTGCCATTTCATTCCAGAAATCATGTGCAGAGTCAATTTATATTTAATGAACAATACTGATGAAGACAAGGGAGCATGTGCTGATGTGTTTTCTCCAGGGTAAATTCTTGACTTTAATGACAGCTATATTCACTGCTTCCTCTTATCACCTCCCCTCAACCACAGATCTTGATCAGACACTCTTTGCAGCTTATAAAAGTTGCCAAACTGATGGATAGAAAATAATTGACTATTTAGTACTCATGTATTTAACTTTACAAATATCATTGAGATGTAAGTATTGGTTCTATTTAGATGTAGACTACAGAACTGTGCTCAAAATAGGACTGTTTTTAACAATATGCTAATATATTCATTTGCCTTAGTTATATTTTTTAATTAACATTACTACAAAATTAATATTGAAAACAATCAGAGCCCAGCTGATGGATACAACACATAATAGAATATTTAGACTTATTTTGTATCTGGATATATGAATTACAGATTTATGTGCCAAAATCTTTCTGACTAAAACTTAATACAATTTGATCTTAGAGACAAAGGCAATTCAAATAAAGAAAATATGTGACAAAAGAAAAAAATATTAAATCATTAAAATGAAATACAGAAATATATTGCTATAGACTTTCATTGTTTTGTTCTTTAAAGCATGGTCTCTAGCCCAGTCTGGCCTGGAATTCACTTAGTAGCTCAGGCTGGCCTTGAACTCACAGTGATCCTCCTACCTCAGCATCCTCATTCTCCAAGTGTTGAATTGAAATGCATGAGCCACCATGTGACAACAATTTTTAAAGTTAAGCTTGGGTTAAATGTTTATAAGAATTAGTTATTCCTGTGGCTGGAGAGATGGCTCAGAAGTTAAGCACACTTCCCACATAGGTATGAGGGCCTGAAGGGGCTAAAGACTAACCAAATTCAAATTTCTAGAATCCACTTAAAACAACTGGACATAGCCACATGTGCCTGGAACCCCAGTTCTAAAAGAAGCAGAGACTCAAGACCTGATGGATTCCCGCAAGCTCCAGAAAGACTCTTGCTCAAAAACAAGATCAGGTGGATGAACAATGGGGGGCAGGACCCGTCCTACTCTTGCCACAGCAGGCGAGCATACGGAGTGCCGCAAGGGCACCTACATGTGCGTATATCACAGACACAGACACACATTCACAAGCAAAAACATTTAAAACAAATAATTAATGATTCCTAATTTTCAAAAAATTCTTAAAATACTATTTATATTTCATGGGCAGTAGAATATTCTGGCATAATTCTTATCATATTTTGTTGAAAAGTTCATCAACTTGCCAGAACCCCTGACCTACAGATGTCAATCTACAATATATACTGGTATTTCATTAAATCTTATATACTAGTATTTTATTTTCTTGTCTTCTGCTTTTTTTGTTGTTGTTTTTCTTTATTAATTCAACTTACCTTTTTGCTTTTTGTATTATTTTTAAATAATCCATGCTTTTGAATCAATCTAAAATCATATCTGAGAATTAACAATACAAATGTTAATGTTGTATTATTAATGTTATTTAATATTCAAGATATAATAATGCACATTACCCATATTCTTCCTCAATCTCCCTACCCTACCCCAACTCCTAATTGTCTTCTTGGTTCTGCTCGACAGTTGTATTCATAAATTCATTTCATATATTTTATACATGATTTTATGTAACTGTAGAAAAATCTACAAACCACAAATGAGAGAAAACATACAATATTTGTCTTTCTGAGATTGGATCAATTCACTTAATATGATGATCTCCAGTTGTACCTATTTTCCTGGAAAAAACATAGCCTCATCCTTCTTTGTGGCTGAAGAAAACCCCATTGTGCATATAGGCCATTTTTTCTTTACCCATTCCTCTCACTTATGTTCATTCCATAACTAAGCTGCTGTGAGTAGTGCTGTATTGAACATTGTTGTACAAGAACTGTGATTATTAAATTTTAATGTTTATTTATTGTGTGTATGTGTGTATCACAATAAGTATATGGAGATCATAGGATATCTTTCCAGGGCAAGTCCTTGCATTCTGCTTTGTTTGAGGCAGTGGATCTGGTATTCACTGGTGTTAAAAGTAATTCCTTAGCCAGGCTATTTGGCCTGCTCCTGAACTTTCCAGCAATTCTTCTGTCTCTGCCTCCTAACTCACCATCCACCCATTGGGATTAAAGAAGTCCCCCACAGCTACTGCCTTATAAATTAGCCTTTTATAAATTACCCTGGGGTTCCAAAACTCAGGTACTCAGCCTTATGAGAATTTTATTCACTGGGCTATCTCCCCTGCCTTTATAAAGTTTTTTTTCCTTCAAAATTATTTGTGTATGTATATAGGGGTGCAAATCATATAGACATTTTACCTGTTACCATTAGATACTCTGTGAGACTTCAAAATCTTGGTTGGTTTATAAAGAAGAAGAGGAGGAGTGCTGTGGAATGGTGTCATTTGGACACGACATGGTCATTGTACTCATGAACACATGAGTTTCATGTACGGTATTCTATCACAACACATTTCCATTCTTCATATCATGGCTGTTCATTAAACGAATTTTAGTTATGAATTTTAGGATTTTTGGAGAATTTTATAGTCCTAAAATTTAGAGTTTCTCTAAAGTAACTTATTTATGTAACAACAATGTAACAGATATAATTTTCTACAAAATCATGGTATTAGTCAGGAACAGAACTGCTAGAATGAATTATATTAAGAAGGGAATTTGCTGGATTAGTTTACAATAGTCCAATAGCAGTTGCAGGCCCAAGAATCAAGCAGCCGGGTAGCAGCTGCTCAGTCCATGTGGCTGGATGCCTAAGCAGTCCCCATCTGGCACTAAAGGCCTGAAGGCTTCCTGAGGAGCCAACGGTTTTCTCTCCACATGGGTCTTCAGTTGATGCTGGTCTTCAGTGCCGTGCTGGTCTTCAATCCACGCTGGAAGGCAGCAAGCAGCTCTGACAGCCAAGTGGAAGGAAGGAGCTCTTTGCACCCAGAGCTTCCTTGTATAAAATTTCCATCTGAGAGGGGCCACCTGCTCTGGGGGAAGGACTTCCTCCTTCATTTAATCCTTCCTGAAAGCAACCTCAGGGGGATTTCTGTGGATTACTAAACAGATCAAGTTATAACACCTTAACCATCAAAGGTTGTATTATTGGGCTGGATAGATGGCTTAATGGTTAAGCACTTGCCTGTGAAGCCTAAAGACCCTGGTTCGAGGCTTGATTCCCTGGGACCCACCTTAGCCAGATACACAGGGGGCACACACATCTGGAGTTCATTTGCAGTGGCTGATGGCCCTGGCATGCCCATTGACTCTCTTTCTTTTTCTCTCTCTCTCTCCCTCTTTCTCTCTGTCTGTCACTCTCAAATAAATAAATAAAAATAAACAAATTTTTAAAAGTTGTATTATTGTTGCAGTCAGGTTTGCATTACTGGAAGACATCACTGGACCAAGAGCAACTTGTGGTAAAAAAGTGTTCATTTTGGCTTATAGACTCGAGGGAAAACTCTATGATGGCAGGGGAAATGATGGCATGAGCAGAGAGTGGATAATCATCTCCTTACCAACATCAGGTGGACAAAAGGAACAGGAGAGTGTGCCAAACTCTGGCAAGAGGAAACTGGCTATAATATCCATAAACTCACCCTCAAACAATACACTACCTCCAGCAGGCATTAATTCCCAAATCTCCATCAGCTGGGAACCTAGCATTCAGAACACCTGAATCAAACCGCCACATTTCACTCTGGCCCCCATAAATTGATAACCATCCATGATGTAAAATGCAATGCATTCAGTCCCTTTGAAAGTCCTCATAGTTTTTTTTTTTTTTAATCAATTCCAATGAGGTTAAAACATTCCCATAGTGCAAGATCTTTTAACTGAGCCATAATACCAAAAATCCCCCCAAACAAATATATGGCACAAAATAAACATTCACACTGCAAAAGATGGCACTGGGCACAGCAAAGAAATATTCAACCAATACAATATTTAATCAGGGAAAACATCAAACTCTGTAGTTCCAAGTCCAACAATTCTAGTCAGTGAAAAAGAAGTCTCCAAGTCTGATAATTCTAACCAGAAACAAATCTCTAGAGTTATAATTCCACCCCTCCAGCTAGGCTTCTCACAGACCTGGGAAACTTCATCTGGGCTGGCAGCTTTCCTTAGCAGCCATCTTGTGGTCCTGGCACCTCCACTGCAACCCACAGTCCATCCTCACAGCTCCATCCCATCTCCATGCAGACATCCAACAAACCTGCTTCACACTGCCCATGGCTGTTTTCAAAACACAAGAACACATTGCAAACTCAATGACCCTCTCTTTCCTGCATTTCTTAAACTTCACAATACCAGATAGAGTACCAATTTGTTAATCCACTGGGGGGGGGGGCGGTTAAAGCAGACTTTGAAGAACAGGACACTCCTTGAGCACTTAGGCCCCTTCAAATGAGTCTATATTCTTCCTGTTGCCCCAGTGCAGGGCAGGTGGCCCATACTCAAGGGTTGTAACCATTCAAACAAATGGGCAACAGTTTGGGCTGAAATATTTCATTTTATCTGTGCCATATCTGTCTGCTCACACCCGTCCATTTCTATTCAAGGCAACCCTGCACAGCTTCTCAGGACACAAATAGAAGCATGCCTCTCACACAAACTGCTTCTATCTCAGTCCGGGCAAAGCTCTTTCTCACCCTCATAAGCCAAACCTCACAGTCCATAGTTCTTACTGCATTCAGGTCTTTCAAGCCTGACCAGAATAGTCCATCAAGCTATAGTTACAGCACTGGAAGGCATCTCTTAGACCAAGATATCAAATCCCTCCACATTCCTCTTGAAATTCAGCTCCAAAAGGCCAAAGCCACACAGTCAGGTGTCTAGCAGTAATCCACTCCTGGTGCCAACATTACTGTTGCATCAGGTTTGCATTGCTGGCAGAAATCACCTCATCAAGAGCAGCTTGTGGGAAGAAGTGTTTACTTTGGCTTACAGACTCAAGGGTAAACTCCACTATGGTAGATGAAAATGATTGCATGAGCAGAGAGTGGACATCACCTCCTGGCCAATATCAGGTGAACAACAAGAACAGGAGAGTGTGCCAAACACTGGCAAGGGGAAACTGGCTACAATACTCATAAGCCCTCCCCAACACTATACCACCTCCAGGAGGCATTACTTCCCAAATCTCCATCAGCTGGGAACCTAGCATTCAGAACGCTTAAGTTTATGGGTGACACCCAAATCAAACCACCACAATCACCACAATCTAAATAATTCCTTACTATATGTTTTATATCTGTGAATATGACTTAAAAGTATTCCCACTACCTAATATTTCAAACAACACAGTAAATGCTAATTATCCAAATATATTCAAAACACTGTAATAGGTTCTGTGGTTCTCCTCACCTCCCACCTCACTAAAAAGTCCTGGTCTATCACATACAATGTCAATCCCTCCTCACCATGTCAACAATATAAATGAAGTATCATAGGGAAGAATGCTTAACTTTTCCTGAAGACAAAGAATCCAGTTAGATTTAACTGAAAAGATACCACTTTATATAAGAATTTTCAATTTCCTTTCTAAGAAGCAATAAAATAAAATAAAACTACAGATAGAAACATTATTTCAGTTGTAAAAACCAGAAAAATGTGACTTATTTCAAACTTGTGAATTTTCCTTGTGCTGAAACCTGTAAAAAGTAAAAGTGAAGATGATAAAGGGGGAATGATGTAATAGCTATCATTGTCTATCTAGTGGCCTTATTACCACTTTCCTTTCCCCTGGCACCTTCCTGTGTTCCTTCTGGTGTGTGTGTGCCCTTCTGATCCCTAGTAATCATGTAGCTTCTAAGATTGGCCTCCAGATCTAATTAGAAAATTACCAATAAATGTAAAACTGCATTTAATATTAAGAAAATAATAAATAAATAATTCATCTTATAAGCAAGAAAATCCTACTCCTTAATCATTTCATTGAGGAATAGGGTACATATTTCTGTGATAAACAGAGCATAACTATTCTTGTCACTAGAGATTGGCTCAGTGAAGGGCATAAGACCATATTTGGGATTTATGAAATATAAGAACTTTTATCACAAAGCCAGTTATTTTTGTGACTTCCTATTCTTAAGGGAAATCCTCAGGAAAGCTCTCCTATTGATCATTGACATATAATATAGTCACTGGCCAGGCAGAAGACGCAGAAGCTAGGAAATGGATATCCCCTGCTCCATTCCATCCTTTGTATCACAGAGATAATGAAGAAAGAGTCACTGGATTAAGACCAAATTCACTTACCTTTCATGTATGAGTTCATAAATGTTTTTATTGGATAACTGTGCTTGGCTTGGGTCTGCCTCACTTACTGTTACTTTAAGTACTTAAAAACTGGGAATGAAAACCTGGAAATAAAAAGAGCTAACTTAATAAGTAAGGTAAATAAAGTGCAGTAATAATTAATTTAAAATATTTTACTTATTTACTTGCAGAGAGACAGAGAGAGAAGGCATGCCAGAGCCTCTTCACACTGCAAATTAACTCCAGATGCATGTGTCACTTGGGCATCTGGCTTTACATGGGTACTAAGGAATTGAACCTAGCCCAGGAGGCTTTGCAAGCATCTTAACTGCTGAGCCTTCTCCCTAACTCTGTAGTGTTACTTTTAATGAATATGAATTAAAACAATAATAATGGACAAGGGAACTAAAATATCAGAAAGCTAAATATAGGTAGAAAATAAGTGGCTGGGAAGATTGCTCAGTGGTTAAGAACACATGTTGTACACAGAAATCAATGAAGTTTAATTCCCAGCATCCTCTTAAATAGGTAGATATGGCCACACATATGTAATCCAAGTCCTGTAGAGGCCAGTGACCAGAGACTCCTTGGGTTTTCTGAACAGCAAAAATGTTGGACTCTGTACCATGAAAATGGACAAACAAGCAAAAAGAGGACACCCAAAGTTCTCCTCTGGCCTCTGCATATGTGTACAGTGTGTGTACATATGCACATATGTGTGAATACACTATATACACACATCATCACACACCGTACCATACATACTCTAACACACAACAGAAACATACATATATGCAGAAAATGTTACAAATCAATTTACAAAAAGAAAATTCTTAAAATTCAACATTAGTGAGAAACTAAAGAAGTGAAAATACATAAGCAATATTTTTTCAGGCTACAAAAAAAGGCTTTTTATCAGATTTAAAGAAATAACCAGCATGGACACTACTTTGGGAGTGATAAATGTTTCATATAAGAGGTATTCCAGCAAGGTGTGCACAACTGTATGTATCTGGCATTTTGTGTGTGGTGTGCATATTGTGTACATGCCTGGGAGCACACTTGTGTGTGAGTGTGCATGTGCATGTGTGTCTATGTATCCACTTTATTTATGAAGTCGAAGTTTCCCATTGGAATCCAGAACTAATGAACTTGGATAGTTTAGCCATCCAGCTTGGCCTGGGGAAACTTCTTCTCTGTCTCCCGAGTGCCATGCAACCACACCTGCTTGGCATTAATGTGCATGCTGGGGACTGACCTCTCGTCCTTATACTACTTGCATGGCTAGCACTTCATCCACTGAGCAACCTCCTCAGGTCACAATGCCATTTTGAAAGACAAAATACTTCTTTCTGATTTCAACCTTGTAATTCTGAGAAGACATGTGACTGAAGCTCTGTCACACAGTTTTGTGGTAGTTCAGAACACAAATTTAGAATTCAGTGCCTGAGTAGGCATCTTTTACAAGATATGTCCAACAACATGTTTTTCTCGTATCCTTTCTTCTGCATCTCATCATTCTCCTGTCTCTTCACTTGTCTTAACTTGTGTGCTGTTTTTTTCTGTATGTTTCTCTGTGCCCGCCCTTCTCCTCTCTCCTTGATCTCCAGAAGTGCCTGTGTGGATCTCCATGTGTGTGTGAATTCTGTTTCTCTTTGCCTGTCTGTCTCTCTGCACATCTCTGCATTTCTCTGTTTGCTTGTCTGCTTGTATCATATGTCTGTACACTCTTCTTTGGTTACTGTGCATCTCTTTGTTTATGTCTGTACATGAATCTCTGTATCTCCATAATTCAGTCTTTTCACTGTTGGAGTCTCCATGTTCAGTCCTTTCTCTCTGTTCATTTCTGTCTCTCTCTGAGTCATAGTTTGCATGCATCTCTTGTGTCATTTATTATTGATGGCTTCCATAATTATAGACAATAAACCATGGTAATTCCCTCCCCTCCCACTTTTCCTTTGCAACTCCATTCTCCATCATGTCCCCTCCCCTCTCAATCAGTCTGTCTTTTATTTTAATGTCATCATCTTTTCTTCTGAGTATGATGGTCTTGTGTAGGTAGTGTCAGGCACTGTGAAGTCATGGATATCCAGGCCATTTTGTGTCTGGAAGAGCACATTGCAAGGAGTCCTACCCTTCCTTTGGCTCTTACATTCTTTCCACCACCTCTTCTGCAATGGACCCTGAGCCTTGGAAGGTGTGATAGAGATGTTTCAGTTCTCATCACTCCTCTGTTACTTTTTCTCAGCAGTATGATGCCTTTTGAGTCATCCTAGAGCTCATCAACATCTGAAAACAGTGGAGAAAAGGAAGAAACTCATCACAGTAACCCGTTTTGTCCTTTTGTACCTAAGTCAGAAAAGCAAACGTAAAGGTTGCATCCAAATTCCAAGAACTTAACTTAATTAACAATTGCTTCTTAAGGAAGTGCAGTCAGCTAACAGGGATCTCTGGACCAACCTTCGCAGTTTCCTTCAGAGCAGTGATATTATTAGATAATAGTATGTTCCTTGTCTGGTGAAGAAATCTTGTACCTTTGGGTGTCTTATGATGACTCCACATTATAAGAAACATCTGAAACACATACAATACAAATGAAAAACTTCCAAGCACAGCCACACCTTACCTTCAACAAAGGCACATAGCTGCTTTCACAAGTAAAGCACCTTCCTGTGGTGCTTTCCTCTGCGGCATTCTTTGCCTTTGCACTTAAGGTATGGTTGTCCAGTGTGCATTTCCTTCATGAACTCCTGACTTCCAAACCTGTCACAAAGTGGTCTAGATATTACCCAGTTGTTGTTCTTTAAGTTGTCACGAGGATGTTAGTCACATGATCCTTAATTATCCTCTCCAGATCATATCTTTATTGCTCCTTAACTGCCCATTTTCTAATGTTTGAAAGTTCAACCAATATCTGTCCAAGAAACTCATGGTCTAAGCTACTTAGCAGCAAATAACTTGGTGTGATGCCCACACAAGTGCAATAGTGGCACACAGCCATGGTGGGGAACCAATTGCTCTCAATTTGGCTAACTCATACCCTCAGTGGTACGGGACCCATAGCTGGAGCTGGGAAACAAGTCAGAACCATATCCAAACATAAGCCCACTCTCCAATATCAACCTACCATCAATCATGGGCTATAAGAGTGCCTACACCTATTAAATTCTCTATAAAAAAGTAAGGGTTATCTCATTTGTCCTGGTGCTAACTTACTCTCCATTGGAGAATCTGCTTCTCTTTTTCAGATAGATGTAGATCCTAAGGAGAGAGCCACCCCATCATACCTCCAAAGGGCCCTGGCTGAAACTAAGAAAAATTGGAGAAACAAGCAAGGGCGCTGTTTTCCTGATGAACCAGATACCAGCGCAAGGGGGAAGGAGATCAACACAGAGAAAGATCAACTCCTACCAAATCAGAGAGCCAGAGACCCAGAGGCCCCCAACACCTCATCACTGAAGCAGACCAAAAATAAGCCCAACATGGCTCAGGGAAGTTTTGCGGAAGAGGGGGCAGAAAGAATGTCAGAGCTCCATGTTGGGTCATGATATGCAGAGACATTTATCTTACCCATAACTGTGGGCTAACTCCACAATGCATGACCCGTATACCTCAACAAGGAGGGGCTAAGGGTAGGTCATGGATGAGCCTAATAATGGTACCAAACTGACTGTATTTGCTGAATACAAAACTAACTAATAAAGAAAAAAAGAAAAGAAAGTTCAATATCCAATATCCTTTCTATATTTTGGTATGAATTGTCTCATAGTATTTTGTTTTGTTTTGTGTTTGCTTTTCATGGTAGGGTCTCACTCTAGCTCATACTGACCTGAAATTTATTATGTAGTGTCAGGGTAGCCTTGAACTCACAGTGATCCTCCTGCCTCTGCCTCCTGAGTACTTGGATTAAAGGCATATACCACCACAACTGGATGCAGTTTCTTTAAAAAACAAAAAAAAAATTATCAAAGAACAGAATCAATTTTAAATATATGTGCATGTTATTTGTGTGTGTGTGTGTGTGTGTGTGTGTGTGTGTGTGTATGCACAAGGGTGTACCAGGGCCTCTTGTATCTACAAATGAGCATCAAATACTTGCATCCTTCTTTGTATCCTACTTACATGGAACATTGGGAATTGAACCTGGGCCTTCAGTCTTTTCAAGCAAGCACTTTTAATCGCTGACCCACTTTCCTAGCTCCTCCATAGCATTTTCTTATAAAATATGGTTCCAAGGCCATTTTTAACTGTTAACAAAAATATGATTACAGACTCAGTTGAAAACAGAGAACAGTAATCTATGGATCTCTGAAAGGAAGAATTGGAAGCTAAAACCCTGTGTCCTAATCTTTGTGCTGGTTCTGTGCCCTTGGAGGGTGTTGCTTTGCTGTTGTTGCCCATGTGGACATTAAGTAATTATAGATAATAATTTTTAAGCTACAGGTGGACTCCAAAACTTACTAATCATCATAGAAAAATATTTTCATGAAACTAAAATAAAACTTATTCAACTCATGGCATTCATTTAAGGTTAAAAATAATGGTCTATGGGCTGGAGGCTGGCTTAGCGGTTAAGGTGTTTGCCTGTAAAGCCAAAGGACCCAGGTTCAATTCCCCAGGACCCACATAAGCCAGATGCACAAGGGGATGCATATGTCTGGAGTTCATTTGATGTGGTTGGAGGCCCTGGCATGCCCATTCTCTCTCTCCTCTCCCTCTCTCTCCCCCTCTTTCTCTGTCAAATAAATAAAAATAAAATATTGTAAAAATGGTCTACTCTATTCACATTTTCACCAATAAAATCTTAGTTTACTTTCTAAAATGTTAAATATTTATTTTGCATACTAGTTCTAATTTTGTTTAGTTTGTGATTTATAACATATACTATTGTAAAACTTTATCTGAACAATAATTCAATTGACTTGAACTTGTTTTTCCACTTCAAGACAGATTAAGTTCTTCATTTCACCTCTCATTATGAATCCTGACAACTTAGTTTATATTTATTTATTTAAAGTACACTAGTGCCTTATTTACATAAGACAAACTGAGTTTAATATATTTATACTACATTAAATTTCCCAAGATTGTGTTGAGTATTTGGCTTATTATATCACAGACCAACCTTACTAATAAAGACCCTAGGATATGAAATGCATTAATGTGTTTTGCTCTCTAACTAGTTATTCTAGAAGTATAATCTTTGTGGAATTGTAGGACACTATACTTTCAGGCATTTAAAACTTCCTTCCTAAGATATCAGTTCAGTCCAAGATCACAATCAAATGCTATAATAAAACTTATTGCAAAATCAGAATTAATATTGAATATGAGATACTTGGTTAACATTTGAACAGGAGGAATACAATGTGAATTAAACAATGTTGCCATTGTTCCAATGGGGATATCCATGAACATACATTTTGATAACTAAAATAATTTTTGATTGAACTAGTAAGTAAATTTTAAATTACTATGTCCAAGATAGGTCTGGTACAACACATAGAGAACAAATTTGATTATGTCACACAGAGAAAAAAAATTACAAAGAAGCAAGGAATCAAATCTTCTCATTTCTGATTTTCTTTGTCTTACTTTTATCCATTTTAGCTGTCATATAGTGGAACACTGAATTCAAGCATCACAAAAATTGTGCTTTTTTTCAGTAGTCTTAGCATGTAAAATATATTTTGTTTTTTACCTTGACATGACTTTTATTTTCTAGATTTAAATAGATTTGGTATTCTGTCTTTCTTTGTGTTTCATCATTCTAAGACTGTTTTAAACAGGAGGGAGAAGGAAAACATTGGAACCAATATTAATATTTCATAGTTAATTTTGTCTGTTTTTTATCCTGAATCCTGTATTTTGATTTAATAACTTTTGTAAATAGAGAAATTTAAAGGCATGTGCTACCACACCTGGCTCTTTTTTATAAATTTATTGAAATTTTTAGTAAAAGGTTGCACACATAGACCACCTCTTCCCCAAATAGCTTATTTTAGGAAATAGTAAATTTGAATTATATCTTGCCGTTTTATCTTTTATAATTGCCCTTTCTTTATGTCAGCAAATATGAATTATGCATGCTGTCTTGCCTGTACCATAGCACTCAGAAGGCTGAAGCAGAAGGATTGTAACAAGTTTTAGTCTATCCATGGATACATAGTGAATTCCAGGACCAGTTGGCTTCTGGTGTGTGATTCTATATCAAAAAATAGCCAACAAATCTTCCAAGCAACCAACCAAATGAACAAAAAGCAGTTACATATCTTAAATGCCCCCCGCCCCCAGGTAACCTAGATATATACTGAGCACTCAGTGAAGGCACTCATTCCATATTTTTTAAAATTTATTTTATTATTATTTTAAAAAATTAAATATTTTTTATTATTTACTTGAGAGAGAGGAGGATGGAGTCAAGGAAGGAGGAAGGAGAGGAAAAGAAAAAGAGTGAGTGAGAGAGAGAGAGACAGAGAGAAAATGGGTGCTCCAGGGTCTCTAGCCACTGCAAACAAATTCCAGACACATGCATCACTTTCTGCATCTGGCTCATGTGTATCCTGGGGAATTGAAGCTAGGACATTTGGCTTTGCAGGCAACTGCCTTAACCACTAAGCCATCTTTTTAATTTTTTTATTTTTTTTAATTTTTTAATTTTTAAAAAATTTTTTTGCTATTTTTTTTCTTTTCTTTATTAGTCAGTTTTGTATTCAGCAAATACAGTCAGTTTGGTACCATTATTAGGTTCATCCGTGACCTACTCCCTCTCCTTGGCCCCTCCTTGTTGAGGTATACGGGTCATGCATTGTGGAGTTAGCCAACAGTTATGGGTAAGATAAATGTCTCTGCATATCATGACCCAACATGTAACTCTGACATTCTTTCCACCCCTTCTTCCGCAAAATTTTCCTGAGCCATGTTGGTTTCATTTTTGGTCTGCTTCAGTGATGAGGTGTTGGGGGCCTCTGAGGCTCTGGCTCTCTGATTTGGTAGGAGTTGATTTTTCTCTGTGCTGATCTCCTTCCCCCTTGTGCTGGTATCCGGTTCATCAGGAAAACAGCCCCCTTGCTTGTTTCGCCAATTTTTCTTAGTTTCAGCTGGGGCCCTTTGGAGGTAGGATGGGGTGGCTCTCTCCTTAGGATCTACATCTATCTGAAAAAGAGAAGCAGATTCTCCAACGGAGAGTAAGTTAGCACCAGGACAAATGAGATAACCCTTGCTTTTTTTTTTTATAGAGAATTTAATAGGTGTAGGCCCTCTTGTAGCCCACAATTGATGGTAGGTTGATA
This sequence comes from Dipus sagitta, assembly GCA_036346955.1. Lineage (NCBI taxonomy): Eukaryota > Metazoa > Chordata > Mammalia > Rodentia > Dipodidae > Dipus > Dipus sagitta. The sequence goes on along the minus strand of CM070770.1, from coordinate 100,885,063 downwards.
TTGGAGAGTGGGCTTATGTTTGGATATGGTTCTGACTTGTTTCCCAGCTCCAGCTATGGGTCCCATACCAGTGAGGGCATCAGTTAGCCAAATTGAGAGCAGTTGTTTCCCCACCATGGCTGTGTGCCACCACTGCACTTGTGTGGGCATCACAACAAGTTATTTGCTGCTAAGTAGGTTAGACCATGTGTTGCGTTGACAGATATTGGTCATTTTCCCCCAGTTGCCCATGTAGCACCTTCTGGCACTAGACGCGCTGACTGTCTGGGGACTGACTGTCTTCCAACTTCCAGCCATGCCATTCTAATTTGCATGTCAATCACATACGGTGTCTTCAGCAGTAGGGTCTTACCACTAGCCTTTGGTGGGTCATCAAGTACTCTGACAGAAATCTGTCTGTCTTTTAGGAAACCTTGTAGGTCTCTCTGCTCAAAAGCTCATTGTGGATGATAGCCCCATGCTGGATCTGGGAGTTACAGGTCAGTGCCCACTAAGAAAATGAGGAAAAAGATAACTAATATACAAGAGTTAGAGATAAAAGAGAGAGTGAGAAGGAGAGGGGAAGTGAGGGAGGGAAGATGTAGAAGATTAAGGTTACTCCACACAGTCGGTGAACAGGGAAAGCTACCCATCTGTTTAATTTTTTACATTTTTTTTTTTTATTAATCAGCTTTGTGCTCAGCGAATACAGTCAATTTGGTACCATTGTTAGGCTCATCCATGTCCTACCCCTCCCCCGGGCCCCTCCTTGTTGAGGTATATGGGTCATGCATTCTGGAGTTAGCCCATAGTTATGGATAGGATAAATGTCTCTGCGTATTATGACCCAACATGTGGCTCTGACATTCTTTCCGCCCCCTCTTCCGTAAAATTTCCCTGAGCCATGTTGGGTTCATTTTTGGTCTGCTTCAGTGATGAGGTGTTGGTTTTATGCATGTTTTCATCTTTAATTGAATTAGGTATGATTATTTAGAAAGCAAATCAGTATCAATCATCTATTGATCATCTGTCTACCATCAACTATTATTTACCATGGGTGCCATTCTGAAATACTTCTAGCTTTTATTGATCCTTCAGATAACTTTAATATCCCACAATAACTTTGTGTTTGTTTATATATGAAAGAAAGTGTTGTATTTATGTCTTTTTTCTTTTCAGTTCTTCACCAACCATTTAGTCTAGCTCAAACACAGAATGTTTTCATCGTTCAATATTCTTGTACTGTGTGCCTTTGTAAAGTGTTTGAACACTTAGAAAAATCCAGCTACAGCTATTACTTTCCATGCTTTTGTTTATTGGCTCCTTCAATAAAAGGATCTGCCAGCATCCATTTCCATCAACAATACCATTTCTCCACAATTTCTCTTGAAATTCAGCCTCCAATACCTGGATGTATTTCTTTGAAAAAAAATTGATGAAAGCACATTTCATAATTACCTAAAAATGGCATCATTTTCTTTTGCCTCTACATAAAAAGGCAACTCTTAAAATACACTTTTCCTTCCAAAGCTTTCAATTCCCTTTTTCACTTATTTCCAAAAAGTATGTTTTTCTCCTTGTTAAGCTAGGCAGTTATATATTTTGCATTATATTTAGATATGTTTACTTATTATATGTTAGTTAACGATCAATATTATATCAAGATAGAGAAAAAAAATCTAGATTGTGATATATTTGTTCCCCTGATAGGAATCTGAAGGCATTCTTACCTGTCACCAGGAACCTATGTTGTTAATACTACCAATGTCTTTCTAACTAGTCCAGATCTATATGCCTTTTTTTCTTGATCTTATGGCTAACACAAACACTGTCGTATACATAGTCAACAATGACCTTATTAATTATTTGTAAATTTAGTGAATGGAATAACAGAGATTTCAGTGGAAATATAAAAAAGAATTAGGAAACCCTTCATAAAAAGAAGATAATCACTAGTTGTTTAAAAAGAAATGAGGTGGTTTGTAACATCTTAAAATATTTGTGACACTTTCATGCATAAACTCAATGCATTTTAATCCATCTTCCTCAATCGCCCTCTCTCTTTCCCTCCCCTCCCACTAAAACCCTTCCTATCATTAGATCCTTATTCTACTTTCATGCATTTTTATACTCATTTTTTGACCCTTTTGGTTAAATTAGGGTTGCTTATATGATCATGAATGGGAGGTCATTTACATCAGTGATGAGGGAGGGCCCCACACCTCCCAGAATAAATAGTGGGAGTGATTGATGATGAGTGTTGAGGAGTCACGATCTGCAGTGTTAGAGGTGGACTCTCTAGTATATAACCTCCCTTCCATGATCATTCAACACATGAATTTTTGTGACATAGCAATCCACCACTCTAAACTGTGTTAAGAGAGATAATATTATTGGGTAAGTTCACTGAGAATGATCTGTTCCAGGTTCAACCATTTTTGCTCAAATTTCATTGTGTCATTTTTTCTTACTGCTGTATACAATTCCATTGTGTAGATATACCACATCTTAGTTATCCATTCTTCTAGTGATGGACATCTGGGTTGATTCCAGCTCTTAGCTATTACAAATCGAGCCGCTATAAACATGGTTGAGCAAATCTCTCTAGCTTGAGGTTTGAAGGTTTTAGGGTAGATTCCCAGTAAGGGAATAACTGGGTCTGTTGGTATCTCTATGCTTAGCTTTTTCAGAAGTCTCCATATTGCTTTCCAAAGTGGTTGTACCATCCTACATTCCCACCAACAGTGGATGAGTTTTCCTACTTCTCCACATCCTCACCAGCATTTATTTTTATTTGATTTTTTGATGTTTGCTATCCTTATTGGGGTAAGATGGAATCTCATAGTTGTTTTAATTTGCATTTCTCTGATGATTAGGGATGATGAACATTTTCTTAAATGTATGTTTGCCATTTGTATTTCTTCCTCTGTGAACTGCCTGTTCAGCTCTTTTCCCCATTTTGTGAGTGGGGTGTTTGACTTCTTACTGTTTAGATTTTTGAGTTCTTTGTATATTCTGGAGATTAGGCCTCTATCAGTTGGATAACCCACAAATATTTTCTCCCATTCTGTGGGTAATCTATTGGCTTTGCTTATTGTATGCTTGTCTGTAAAGAAACTCTTCAGCTTCATGTGATCCCATTGGTTGAGTGACGGTTTAAGTTCATGAGCTACTGGGGTTTTGTTCAGGAAGTCTTTTTCCATTCCTATATCATGGAAAGTACTTCCTAAATTTTCTTCCAGGAGTATTTGAGTTTCTGGTCTTATATTGAGATCTTTGATCCATTTGGACTTGAGTGTAGTGCATGGTGAAATGTGTGGATCAAGTTTCAGTTTCCTGCATATGGTTATCCAGTTTGTCCAGCACCATTTATTGAAGATGCTGTCTTTTTTCCAGTCTATATTGTTTGGGCCTTTATCGAATATCAAGTAGCTATAGTTGCTTGACCCAAAGTCCGGGTCCTCAAGTCGATTCCATTGATCTATACTCCTGTTTTTATGCCAGTACCATGCTGTTTTTATTACTATGGCTTTGTAATATAGCTTTAGATCAGGTATGGTGATGCCTCCAGAGGTATTTCTTTTGCTGAGGATATGTTTGGAAATGCGAGGCCTTCTGCCTTTCCATATGAAATTTGAGATCATTTTTTCTATCTCTGTGAAGAACAAGGTAGGGATTTTAATTGGAATTGCATGAAATCTGTATATTGCCTTTGGTAGGATTGCCATCTTCACAATGTTAATTCTGCCTATCCAGGAACATGGGAGGTCTTTCCATTTTCTCAAGTCCTCCTCAATTTCTTTTTTGAGTGTTTTTATGTTTTCATTGTATAGATCTGTCACTTCCTTGGTTAACGTTATTCCAAGGTATTTTATTTTTTTTCTTGCAATTGAAAATGGGACTATGTCCCTTATTTCTTTTTCTGTATCTTTGTCCTTTGCATAAAGGACGGCTACTGATTTTTGTGCCTTGATTTTGTATCCTGCTACTTTGCCATAAGAGTTAATCACCTTCAGGAGTTTGGCGACGGAGTCTCTCGGGTCTCTTACATATATAATCATGTCATCAGTGAATAAAGCTAACCTAACTTCTTCCTTTCCAAATTGTATCCCTTTTATTTCCTTCTCCTGTCTTATTTCTTGAGCTAGGACTTCCAGTACTATATTGAAAAACAGAGGTGAGAGTGGACAACCCTGTCTTGTTCCTGATCTTAATGGGAATCCCTCCAGTCTCTCTCTATTAAGTATTATTTGGGCCTTCAGAGCTTCGTATATTGCCTTTATTAGGTTGAGATATGAACCAACCATGCCAATTCTCTCCAATGTTTTGATCATGAAGTGATCTTGAATCTTGTCAAAGGCCTTTTCTGCATCTATCGAAATGATCATGTGGTTTTTATGTTTAACCTTGTTTATGTGGTGTATTACATTGACAGATTTCCATATGTTGAACCACCCCTGTGTTGCTAGAATGAATCCCACTTGGTCAAAGTGGATAATGCTTTTGATGTGTTGTTGATCAGAGAGACCTACAAGGTTTCCTAAAAGACAGACAGATTTCTGTCAGAGTACTTGATGACCCACCAAAGGCTAGTGGTAAGACCCTACTGCTGAAGATACCTTAAGTGATTGACATGCAAATTAGAATGGCATGGCTGGAAGTTGGAAGAGATTCAGTCCCCAGACAGTCAGCGTGTCTAGTGCCAGAAGGTGCTACATGGGTGACTGGGGGAAATTGACCAATATCTGTCGAAGCAACACATGGTCTAACCTACCTAGCAGCAAATAACTTGTTGTGATGCCCGCACAAGTGCAGTGGTGGCACACAGCCATGGTGGGGAACCAACTGCTCTCAATTTGGCTAACTGATCCCCTCACTGGTATGGGACCCTTAGCTGGAGCTGGGAAACAATTCAGAACTATATCCAAACATAAGCCCACTCTGCAATATTAAGCTACCGTTAATTGTGGGCTACAAGAGGGCCTACACCTATTAAATTCTCTATTAAAAAAAAATTAAAGGTTATCTCATTTGTGCTGGTGCTAACTTACTCTCCGTTGGAGAATCTGCTTCTCTTTTTCAGATAGATGTAGATCCTAAGGAGAGAGCCACCCCATCATACCTCAAAAGGGCCCCGGCTGAAACTAAGAAAAATTGGCGAAACAAGCAAGGGGGCTGTTTTCCTGATGAACTGGATACCAGCACAAGGGGGTAGGAGATCAGCACAGAGAAAAATCAACTCCTACCAAATCAGAGAGCCAGAGCCTCAGAGGCCCCCAACACCTCATCACTGAAGCAGTCCAAAAATGAACCCAACATGGCTCAGGAAAATTTTGTGGAAGAGGGGGTGGAAAGAATGTCAGAGTTACATGTTGGGTCATGATATGCAGAGACATTTAGCTTACTCATAACTGTGGGCTAACTCCACAATGCATGACCCATATACCTCAACAAAGAGGGGTCAAGGGGAGGGGGTAGGTCACGGATGAGCCTAATAATGGTACCATACTGACTGTATTTGCTGAATACAGAACTGACTAATAAAGAAAAAAAAAGAGATAATATTACTAAAACCCTACAATTACCATTTATCCATCTGGGGACCTTTTCCTTTCTCTGGGTGGTAACCTTGGGTAGACAAAAAACTTCCAGTGCTGGTCTGTGGCAGATTTCGCTATCCTCAGCTTCTGACAGCAGTGAACAGCAGAGGCAGGTGGCACTCAGTAGTGTTACATCTCACAATCAGGACTTGGTGACCATGTTACAGCCCCAAAGCTAGCCAAGGGAGTCAGCATCCTGCAGCCCCTTGGCAACAGCTAACCTTACAACCTCAAGGTCTATGATGTCCAATGTCTGAAGCCTTTGGTCCTTAGGTCTAGCATCAATATAAAAATTCTGGTTTCCAGCACCATCAGTTTATTCTCTGGCTTACTGTTGCTGTTTACCCTTTCACCTCTTTTGCTTTATCTTTACTTTTCTGATCCTCTGTTTGGACATGAGAAGTCCTTTTCCTGTGGCCTCAGTGGAAATAGTCACAAAAAGTCAGGGTTGGACCTGTGCATTCTAGAGATGGAATCGTGTTTCAGCATCACATGGCTGCAATTGTCTTGTGGCTTCCTCAAGGCGTCTGTGGAATGTTCACATTAACTGGCGCTGTCATAGGGTAGTTTGGCTGCTTGAGTGACAGTCCTCTACTTATAGCAGTCAGGGAAGGAACTAATGGCTGTCAAGTAGTCAAATATACCATCCTTCAAAAGCTTAGCTTATTTACCAGAAAAAAATAACATTAGAGGGAATACATACAATAAATGTCTTAAAATATTATTTATTATTTATTTTCAAGCAGAGAAAGAGACAATAAGTGTGCACTGGTGCTTCTTGCCACTATAAATGAACTCCAGATGCATGCACCACTTTGTGCATCTGGATTTATGTGGATACTGGGGGACTGAACCTAGCCTGGCAGCCTTTGCTAATAAGTGCCTTTCCTACTGATCCATCTCCCCATCCCAATAAATAATAGTTTAACAGTAGTGGTGATTTTAATAGTATTTAGTAGTGCTTTAAACGATGCTTACCACCCAAATAGTGGATGGATGTGAGTCCCCTTCATCTGCCTCACTAGCTCTCTAGTTCCTCTGACACTACCCTGATTCTGAGATACTAGGGCCTCATTCATCTTGCCTGCTTCCTACAATTTTTCAAATTGGCTCCAACCACCTACAGAGCTGTTGTAGACACGTGGGAGGCATCAGGAGTCCAGTGAAGATGTCTGATGCCTAGTTAAGTTTGAGGACTTGTCGATGCCCATCCTTGGTGCACTCAAGTCCACAGAAACTCCTTGTCTTTGGGACTATGATTTTTATTCTAAAGTCCCTGACATACTTGCTTATGGGTTAGGGTTGAACCTCTTATAAAGAGCCAAATTTGAGGGTATTAATCAAATTCTTTTTGAAAGCCAATCTTCTAGGAAGGAGATCCAGTTAATTCACATTCATTTTGAATATTACAGCTTTGTCTAAATTGTTCCTGTCACCTTTGCTATGCTTTCTACCTACACAGTTCTCTTGTATATCTTTTGTTAGCTCTTTGAAAACAATTTGTGTGCATTTGTGTTTAAGTAATTAATTTTTTCACCTTCGAACACATAAATGTTTGTGCTTTATGTTCATGAATTTGCTGCTACCCTTATTTAAAACAATACAAATTTTGTGCACATTTAATACAGATAAATACCAGTAACTGAATAGTAATCCATAATCCTGTATTCATGAAAAACTCAACTTCCTTTATTGTAAAACTGAGGGGATCAGTTAGCCGAATTGAGAGCAGTTGGTTCCCCACCATGGCTGTGTGCCACCACTGGACTTGTGTGGGCACATTGTAAAAGTGATATATCAATATGACAAAGGTTCAAATCACACTGACAATTATAGGGTAAAATTAAACATCTATGCCTTTCAACTATTTTTTTTTCCTTTTCAAAATTAGAGGCCTTTTGTTTTGGTATTCACATATATATACATATATATACATATATATATTATATTATCAGCTATATATTATCACATATTATTAAAAGATACTAAATTAAACTTTAGTATTACTATATTAAACATTATCTGCAGTATATGAAATATCATCATAACATAAAACAGAATGTGTTATATGCACATAGAGAACTTCAATTCAAAAATAAATATAATAGGGATTAAGGGTAGTATGCAATTGTGTTAGCATTTGTACATTTAATGCTTCATCTCTTATAAAAATAAATTCACTTGGTTTGTATTAAAAGATAAGTTCATATTTCTTAAAATCTCTCTCTGTGTGTGTTATCTGTGTGCATGTTCACGTATGTGTGTGTGCATATGTGTGTGTGAATGCAGATGCTAAGAGTGTCATGGCATGCATGTGAAGGTCTGAAGACAACCTCTGGTATTTCTTGCCTTCCTTCTTGTGTGAGACAGGGTTTCTTTGAGCAGGTTTGCTGTTGTGGATGCCAGGCTAGTTGACCTTCAAGCTTCTTGAGAGTCTCCTGTTCCCACTTTCCATCTTGCCACTGGAATGCTGGGATTTCAGATATAAAATACTCAGTTGGCTTTTATGTAGGTTCTGCAGACCTGAACTCAGGTTGTTGTGCTTGTAAAGCAGACACTTTAGGTGCTGAGCCATGTCACCAGCCAAGACATGTTCATAGTTTTAAAATGAAGCAAAATAAGAAAAAAAAATGATTGAACTAATCATGAAACATGAAAGAATATGAAATAACCACGTAATTATCACATTGTTATATAATTTACACATGAAGACCTATATTTCTTTTTTTCCTTTTTCTTTTTATTAGTTTTGTACTCAGTGAATACAGTCAAGTTGGTACCATTGTTAGCCTCCTCCCTATCCTCCCCCCTCCACAGGGACCCTTCTTGTTGGTTATATGGGCTATGCATTGTGGGGTTAGCCATAAATTATGCTAGGAGGAAATGTCTCTGTGTATCATGACCCAACGTGTGGCTCTGACATTCTTTCCACCCTCTTCCACAAACTTCCCTGAGCCATGTTGGGTTCATTTTAGGTCTGCTTCAGTGATGTGGTCCTGGGAGCTGCTGTGTCTCTGGATATCTGGTTTGGTAGGAGCTGATTGTTCTCTGTGTCTATCTCCTTCACTCTTATGCTGATACTAGATTCCCAAAGAAAACAGCACTCTTGCTTGTTTCCCCAATTATTCTTAGTTTCAGCCGGGGCCCTTTTGAGGTATGATGGGGTGGTTATCTCCTATCTGAAAAAGATTCTTTACTGTCTGACAGAGACTAAAGTTAGAAGATAAATGGGATAGCCATTATTTTTTAAAGAGAATTTAATAGGTGTGGGCCCTCTTCTAGCCCACAATCGGTGGAAGCTTGATAATGAAGAACAGGCTCATTTTTGGATATGGTTCTGACTTGTTTCCCTGCTCTAGCTATGGTTTCTGTTCAATGAGCAGATCAGTTAGCCAAATCAAGAGCAGTTGGTTTCCCCCCCTGGCTGTGCACCACTATTGCACTTGTGTGAGTATCATGTCAAGTTGTTTGCTGCTAAGTAGGTTAGACCATGAGTTGCTTGGACAGATATTGATCATTTTCCCCCAGTTGCTCATGTAGCACCTTCTGGTACTAGATGTCCTAACTGTCTGGGGACTGACTCTCTTCCAGCTTCTAGTCGTGTCACTCCTTGTTACGTGCCAGCAGCATATGGTGTCTTCAGTAGTTGGGTCTTACCACTAACCTTTGGTAGGTCATCAAGCACTCTGACAGAAATCTGTGTTTTTCTGGGAAAATTTGTAGGCCTCTCTGATAAAGAGCTCATTGTGGATGACAGCCACCTGTTGGTACTTGGAGTTACAGGTCAGCACCCAAGAAGAGAAGAAAGAAAAAGATACGTATTATAAAAGAGATATAGAGATGAGAGAGAAGATGGAGAAAGAGAGAGAGAGAGAGAGAGAGAGAGAGAGAGAGAGAGAGAGAGAGAAACAGAAACAGGAGAAGATTAAGGTCAGTCTTCAATCGTACCCTCTCTTGGGCCTTGTGACTCAACTATTCCCTCTAAGGGCCTGGTGAAGGTTCAACCATTTGGTTGTCTTTTAGGATGTAGAATTTTATGTTACCCTTGCTGTTTGGGTCCAGATTTGTGTCCCCTACTCCCTCCCTTGCCCTCCCCTCCCTCCCCACTCACCCTATTGTCCGGCCCTCGAGATGCTTCTTAGGTATGTCAGCATCTCGGGTAGATTCAGGTTAGGAGCTGTAGATGAGTGATAGTATGTGGCGATTTTTTTTCTGTGATTGGATGAGTTCACTGAGAATGATTTGTTCCAGGTTCGACCATTTTTCTTCAAATTTCATTGTGTTGCTTTTCCTTACTGCTGTGTAGAATTCCATCATGTAGATATACCACATCTTAGTTATCCATTCATCTAATGGACATCTGGGTTGATTCCAGCTCTTAGCTATTATGAATTGAGCAGCTATAAACATGTTTGAGCAAATCTCTCTGGACTGAGGCATGGAGCTTTTAAGGTCTATGCCTAGTAAAGGAATAACTGGAAGACATATTTCTGTATTAAATTTAGGAACCAGAAACTGCCTGTAATTTTAATAACACTGGTTTTGAACACTTCCCTCTCACACAGTGGCTCCTTTCCTCTATCCCAGTGGGAAGTGAATGCTTATTTGTCCAGCTGCCTTGCTGCATCAAGCATTCCTGTAAGATCCAGGCAAACGAATATGTGAGCACTCCACACATCAAAGGGAAGTCAAAAACAAGGGAAAAAATGGAAGCAGAAAGGTGTAGCTGCTCTTTTCCTGGACTAGTACATGGTGGATTCTTTGTGGGTAAGCAAGCACTGATCTGGTGGGCTAGGTTTCTCTGCTTCATCCCCAGACTTTGGCAATCTGCTTCTCTTTGTAGTTGGTCTTGAGATATTTTCTTAAAGATATTTATTTATTTATTTGAGAGGCAGATAGAGAGAATGGAAGCACCAGGGCCTCCAGCTACTGAAAATGAACTCCAGACACATATACCACCTTGTGCATCTGACTTACATGGGTAATGGGGAGTCAAACTTGGGCCCTTTGGCTCTGCAAGCAAGCAACCTAGCCCCTTAGCCATCTCTCCAGACCTATTCTTGAAATTTTTAAGAAAATAATTTTGTTATGACTTTAGGTCATGTTTTAGATAGATTATTTTTATTTTCTGTATTAAATTTCCACTTTCAATCCACTACTGTGACATTTCTAAAGCAACAGTGCTTCTTACACCCCTCTCCATTCCTACAATATCTGTCAATGAAAGGTCCGTCTAGGTTGAGAACTCATAGTCAGATGTACAGACCTGTGGTGCATACACACCCACATAACCACATATATAATTAATGACTTTGTCTTCCCGTTTCTGTTGTATTGCCATGATATATGTACCCCCTGCTTTTATGTGTATGGTAATGTGTGACCCTCCAGCTAAAAGATATGTGCCCAAATGCATACTTATGAATATCAGTGGTGTACATATATTTTACTATATGAACTCAACAATTTTGGTTAAAATGTAAAATTACTTTAGAAGAATGAGGCTTTGTGAATCAGATAGTGATGTTCTTATTCCAATAAGGTATAGAGAAAATGCTCAGGAAATAATAGCTCTGCTTAAATGTAATCCTGAAAGTTTGGATCATCACACAGTTTACACAAGTGAACTGGATTATAACATGAATAAAAATGTATTTTTCTGTAAGATAAAATAGGAGATCTAATTAAATTTGAAGAGTTGAAAGTAATATGACTTATTTTCTCCTAGAAGATATTTAGAATTATATACTAAGGGTCTGAAGAACATAAATATCATCTGAAGCAATATGTGCATTATGAAAATGTAGCTATTAGTATAATAATCTACATTAGGCAGGAACCAGTAAAAGTAGATTATGCACTATTTATTAAACTTCTTTCATAGATTTCCTTGCACGTTGTCTTCCACTTATTTCTGCCAAAGTGAGTGACAGGTGATGGGGTGATTGGAAGCAGCTAGGCTGCTTCTTCCTCAATTTACCTTAGGAGGAATCTTTAGCAGTGACTCCCACGATTCTAGTTCCTTCTGGGTAGACTCTTCTCTTGACAAGGGCTCTTTCTTTTGTGGTTGACACCTTCTGCAAACCAACACTATGAGAACAATTGCTGTCCATTGTCCAACACCCCAGGTTCTGGTTCATTCTTGGCGGCTCCCTCTACATGGTTCATTTGTAACCCATTCACTGGTGTTTTAGCTCCCCTTTAGTGGCCCTGGCTTCTGGACTCTGACAGCATCCTTTCCTCATCCTTTTGTTTTGAAAATGCAGATGCAGCTTTCTATACATGATTTTTTCACTAAATATCCTCACTTTTCCTGTTGTTACACTTTTTGAATACTCTGTGATGGGTTTGCTGAATTAAATTTCCTGATGTGATGCTGCCTTCCAGGCTGAACACAGGCTCAACAGAGTCACCCTAGCACAGGTGGGACGCTGGCAGCTTATTATAAAGTAACAGATAAGTAAGGGGAAGGGATGCGTGAATGAATCAAATATCTGTTTTTTCTGACAATATTGTTTTATATTCCATAATAACCATTCTGTCCCTTACCACAAATCAACACAGTGATGGAATTCTGATATATGTTCTGTAAGAATATCAGCTGCAAGGAGATTTAGAACTGTGACAGGTTGCTCATTAGCTGCTTCTTGACTATATGACAATATTTCTTCCACTCTGTCATTTGTAGAATTATTTTGCTAAAGCCCTGCCCTTAATGTAAAAATATCTCAGAACTACAATTTTCTAAGAAAGAAATAAGGATGATCTTTTAATAAATTCTCCAATATATCTGTACGTTAATCACTTACAGGGAATAAGTGATTTATTTTCAATAACTAGGTTGTATATCATTCTATGGAATCTATGGAATTAATAGAAATAAATGCAATCAGGAAGATTCTAACATATCCATCTAGTTGGAAAACTATAAAAACAAACTTTTAAAAAATTTTGAATTTGTTAATGACTTTTAGTGTTTGAAGATATATTATCTTCCATAAATTATAGAACTTAAAACAATATTGCTTCCCAAGATAGCAGTATCTGAATCTGGTTTATTCTATAGCTGGATGTGGTATCCTATTTACATCTCTCTCTCTCTAGTCTGAGGAGTGGTATGGTTTGAATGTGTTTGTCAAGATTCAAGTATAGAAATTTAATCCCCATTGTGAGATAAGATGATGGAAAATTAATTCTACTACAGTGTTTAGAGGTTGAGCATTTTATAAATAATTAAAATTACAAATTAATTGGAGTTATTAAAATTATTAAATTGGAGTCCTTATTATTGGATGCTGATGACATAGTAAGAAGAAGAAAGGGCAGAAGAGGTACACATTTATGCTTCCTGTCTCTATATACTTGGTGGCTTGCACTCCTTCAGGTCTCTACCAACAAAACATCTGGCCCCAGGTGTGGCATTTGAACCTTGGGGCTCCAGATCTATGAGACAAAATAATGCTTCTTCTTTATAAAGTTTTCTCTCCTGGGTATTTCATTAATAGAACAGAAAATGGGATAATGCAGTGAATAATTCCAAGACTTCTCCCCTGGATTTGCTGAGTCTGAGTTAAATACAGAAAGTCAATTTGGGATTCAACCAAATTTGTAATGTTCCATATGATGTACTAGATATATTTTTTAAAAAAATCTTTGTTATTCTTTATCAAGTACATTCAGGATCTAAAATGATTTCTTCTAATAAAATTTGGATGAGCCCTATTTAGGCTGAAATAGTCCATTAAAATATTGTCTACTACATCCATAGCATATTGATTAACACTGAGAAGTACTAAGCACCTCCACATTCTCATTTAAAAATATAGTATTAAAGATAGATGTTGTATTTTGTCTTAATGCGCATGGATGAGGGGTATAAATTTTTAGCAGTATAGAAAACTGCTTAAAATTGAAGTGCAACTCAATTAAAGCTAATAATAAGAAAAAAAGCCAGAGGTTGATGTAATCCCTCCATCAGATAACTACTTACCATCTTTTGATTCATAGTGATCATTGAGCAATAACTATATGACAGATAATTTATAGCTATTTTTATATGTACTATGTCTGTGTAAGACTCTATCTCATATTCCAACTGTCTGTTATATTAGTAATCTTAAGCCTGAAACAAAATAAGTGAATCTTAGTATTAAAAAGATGAATTCCAGAGGTTCATGATTATAATGAAAAGGGTGAATGTCTTTCCCAGGAAGACATATAAACTGCTATTAGTGTGTATGTTGTAATGATGCTGAGGTATACTTTAAAACTCTTCAGCAAAAAGCAACTATAAAATAAAATATATAGTAGTAGGTAAAATAATATTTATTATAAGTAGAAAAGCAACAGCTAGAATTTTGCATTTTGGAAAACACATGTGGTGAGCCAAAGGGGAAGGACTACAAGATGAATTATCAGGAGTGAATTAAAAGGATTGGATTCTCTCCATGTATTTGTGGCAACTTGTGTTTTTTCCATCATTTCGTTACACTTGGACAATGGCTGTCCTTTATTTGTCCTATCTAGAGTGGCCTTAGCTGATGATTTTTAAACATGGCTGACAGCTATCTCCAAGCCATGAGAGGATATGTTCAGTTTTAGGCTTCATCTTATTAAGAAATGTTTGCTACTAAACTACTTTGCCAATAAAATAAACCCCAGACGCTGGACATGATCATTTATGCCTATAATCCCAGTACTTAAAAGGCTGAGGCAGGAGAATCGCTGAGAATTGCTGGGCTGCATAGTGAATTCCAGGTCATCTTGGCATAGAGCGTGAGATCCTGTTTCAAACAAAGCAAAATAAAACAAAACCACTTCCACAGTAATCTTGTCCCATATCACCTTCAAATTAAAAAAAAAAAAGTTGACACTATGAAAACTTTCTCTAGAGCTGTTGCTGGTCTGTTCTTACTTAATCATTCTGTATAGATCTGTGTCTCTTAGGAACCAGAACATTCATAATCTGAGGCTGCCTGAATTTAACTTATTCAAAGAAAAGTCTAAATTAAACCCTCTTGTGAACTGTATTTTATAAATTAGATATGAATCATCTTATAAGTTTGTAATTTGTCATGAAGAAGAGAGTCACAAAAATTGCTAGCTATCAATATAGTCATTGTAAGATAAAAATTTCTCTCCAGGGGTGACAAAGGTAAACAATATATAGGTATTTAAATGTTCAAAGATGTTTGAGTATATCCATAACTGTAAAATAAATATTAGGAATATGATATAATTTGAAATGTGCCAAGGTGATGCAAAAATTCTCAGAAAGCTAGAGTTAATAGTAAAATTATTTCTGACTCAAAGTTCATTGCAGGATCCTGCAATAATCCAGAATAATGTCCTCTTTGCTGTAGCATATTGATTATGGCTGTTTGGATTTTTGTGGTCCTCTATATAATCTCAGAACAGGACTTACTAGGTTTTGGAGTTGCTAGCTTGGATTTGAAATTTCCCATAAAGTTCATGTGTTGAAGGTTTTTTTCCCAGTCCTGGTTCTATTAGCAGGTGATAGAACCTTTAGTAGTTGAGGCCTAGTAGAAAGAAGTTCAGTCACAGGAGGTGTTCCCTTGAAGGGGTTCTTGGGACCATGCTCATTCATAAAATCTCTGACTTGCTTGCTCCCTAAGGTGAGTGCTCTCCTCTTCTAGTTGTTCCCACTGTGCTGTATTGTGACACCACAGCGCCATGCCACTGTGAACTGAAGTTCACTCAAAGCACAGCATCTACCGTGAATGAGGCTGGATGGACTGATAAAACTCCTGTGATCATGGAGAGACTGAATGTTGCAGGATCAGAGCCAGATTACCTTGGGCTACATTTAGCCCCTCAATAGCCACATATTGCACAACTCTGTGCCTATCAGGTAATAAGGTGAAACCATTTAAAATGTATTTACAGATGACTAGCATCCACCAATCCAAAGGCCAAGAATGTCATTATCTAACATTTAAAGCTTACAAGAGAGATTTCCTCACTTTGCTGTTACCTGCACATGTGATGTTTCCACAATATATTTGAAAATTGCCTTGCTTGAAGACTCTTTTGTTCTATAACTTTGTTCTGTAACTTTATGAAATTGTAAGCACTTTCCTGTGAAGCCTAAAGACCCGGGTTCGAGGTTCGATTCTCCAGGACCCACGTTAGCCAGATGCACAAGGGGGGCACATGCATCTGGAGTTCGTTTGCAATGGCTGGAAGCCCTGGCACACCCATTCTCTCTCTGTCTGTCACTGCTCTCAAATAAATTAAAAAAAAATAAAATTAAAAAATTTAAAATAAAAAAATTTTTAGAAAAGGAAGCCTGAAAGTGGGGGCTGGAGAGATGGCATAGTAGTTAAGGTGCTTGCTTCCAAGGACAAAGGACACAGGTTCAATTCCTTAGGACCCATGTAAACCAGATGCACAAGGTGGCACATGCATCAAGAGTTGGTTGGCAGTGGCTAGAGGCCCTGGCACACCCATTCTTTCTCTCTCTTGAAAATAAATAAAATACTTTTTTAAAAAATGAAGGCTGAAAATAGGACTTTAGAGCTGGGAGTTTGAAACAAAGAAAGAAACACATGATTTGTACCTTAGTTATCATCTAAAATACAGGGAGTCATGGCAAAGGAGGTGCAGCATTGTGGTTTGATTGTGAGATGTCCTTCGTAGCATCATGTGTTTGTGAAGAAGCCTCACATTCATTTCCAGAGGAGGATCCTTGTTGGAGGAGGTGTGTCACTGGAGGTGGCCTTGGTGTTTCAGGATCCTTCCCTCCTTGCCAGTGCTAGTTCAGCTCGCTCTTGCTGCTTCCTTCTTATTGCCTATATGCGACGATGTAAGCCAGTTTTCTGACCACACCATGCTTTTCCTGCCACAATGATACTTCCTCTCTAAATTGTAAACCAATATGATACTTTTCTTCCCTAGCTACTTCTGTTTGGGTGTTTTGAGCCTGAAAGAGGAGGTAACTTCTATAAGTAGAAAGAAAAGAGAAATGAGGAAGGAGAAGGGAAAAAAGAAGATAGAAGAATAGAGTTATCTTTGGAATTCTTTGGTAATTAAATATTTTGGATTCTTTAGTGGAGGTAAAATAGAAACAAAACTACCTATAATAATAGATTCTGTAAAAACCAAGTAAATAAATAATATAGTATATGGGTTTTTTTTTAAATTTCCCTCCCAGAGATTCATAGTTTCTAATCTATCCTGTTGAGCATCACATGAAGCTGAAGAGTTTCTTTACAGACAAGCATACAATAAGCAAAGCCAATAGATTACCCAAAGAATGGGAGAAAATATTTGTGGGTTATCCAACTGATAGAGGACTAATCTCTAGAATATACAAAGAACTCAAAAATCTAAACAGTAAGAAGTCAAACACCCCACTCGCAAAATGGGGCAAAGAGCTCAACAGGCAGTTCACAGAGGAAGAAATACAAATGGCAAACACACACTTAAGAAAATGTTCATCATCACTAATCATCAGAGAAATGCAAATTAAAACAACTATGAGATTCCATCTTACCCCAATAAGGATAGCAAACTTCAAAAAATCAAATGAAAATACATGCTGGCGAGGGTGTGGAGAAGTAGGAACACTCATCCACTGTTGGTGGCAATGTAGGATGGTACAACCACTTTGGAAAGCAATATGGAGACTTCTGAAAAAGGCTGACTATAGAGATACCAACAGACTCAGTTATTCCCTTACTGGGCATCTACCCTAAAACCTTCAAATCACAGGCTAGAGAGATTTGCTCAACCATGTTTATAGCAGCTCAATTCATAATAGCTAAGAGCTGGAATCAACCCAGATGTCCATCACTAGAAGAATGGATAACTAAGATGTGGTATATCTACACAATGGAATTCTAAAGAGCAGTAAGAAAAAATGACACAATTAAATTTGAGGAAAAATGTTTGAAGCTTGAACAGATCATTCTCAGTGAACTTACCCAATCACAGAAAAATATCGCCACATAGTCTCACTCATCTATAGCACCTAACCTGAATCAACCCAAGATACCTTACATACCCAGCAAGCATCTCCTGGACTAGACACTAGGATGGAAGGGGAGGGAGGGGAGGGCATCAAAGGGATGAGAAACACAAATCTAGACCCAAATGGAAATCGTACCATAATTTTCTACTTACTAAAAGGCAGACCAAATGGCTGATCCTTCACCAGGCCCTTACAGGGAACACTTGAACTACAAGACACTGGAGAGGGTAGGACCAAGACTATCCTTATTCTTCTACATCTTTTCTTCCTCCCTCTCCCTCCCCCCCTCTCTCTCTTCTCTCTAACTCTTGTATATTAGTTATCTTTTTCCTCATTTTCTTAGTGGGCACTGACCTGTAACTCCCAGAACCAGCATGGGGCTACCATCCACAATGAGCTTTTGATCAGAGAGACCTACAAGGTTTCCTAAAAGACAGACGGATTTCTGTCAGAGTACTTGATGACCCAGCAAAGGTTAGTGGTAAGACCCTACTGCTGAAGACACCTTATGTGGTTGACATGCAAAATGGAATGGCATGGCTGGAAGTTGGAAGAGAGTCAGTCCCCAGACAGTCAGCACGTCTAGTGCCAGAAGGTGCTAAATGGGCGACTGGGGGAAAATGACCAATATCTGTCGAAGCAATGCATGGTCTAACCTACTTAGCAGCAAATAACTTGTTGTGATACCCACACAAGTGCAGTGGAGGCACACAGCCATGGTGGGGAACCAACTGCTCTCAATTTGGCTAACTGATCCCCTCACTGGTATGGGACCCATAGCTGGAGCTGGGAAAGAAGTCAGAACCATATCCAAACATAAGCCCACTCTCCAATATCAAGCTACCATCAATTGTGGGCTACAAGAGAGCCTACACCTATTAAATTCTCTATAAAAAAAAAAAAAGGGTTATCTCATTTGTCCTGATGCTAACTTACTCTCCGTTGGAGAATCTGCTTCTCTTTTTCAGATTGATGTAGATCCTAAGGAGAGAGCCACCCCATCATACCTCAAAAGGGCCCCGGCTGAAACTAAGAAAAATTGCAGAAAGAAGCAAGGGTGAACCCAATACCAGCACAAGGGGGAAGGAGATCAACACAGAGAAAAATCAACTCCTATCAAATCAGAGAGCCAGAGCCTCAGAGGCCCCCAAAACCTCATCACTGAAGCAGACCAAAAATGAACCCAACATGGCTCAGGGAAATTTTGCTTAAGAGGGGGTGCAAAGAATGTCAGAGCCACATGTTGGGTCATGATATGTAGAGACATTTATCTTACCCATAACTGTGGGCTAACTCCACAATGCATGACCCATATACCTCAACAAGGAGGGGCCCAGGGGAGGGGTAGGTCACAGATGAGCCTAATAATGGTACCAAACTGACTGTATTTGCTGAATACAAAACTAACTAATAAAGAAAAAAAATAAAAATAAAAAAAGAAAGAATTCCCCAGAACAGTAGCTACTGAGTGTCAAATACATTCTTCATCTGTTCCAGAGGAGATACCTGATGTGGTTATGATCCAGGGTTGGGGGTGTTTTCTTAGATGACTGTATGGAGGATCAGCATTATTTACCACAGTCTTCCTGCTTGTTCATTTTTGAAAGACCACACTAATTAAGTAATATTATGAAACCTGATGTGTGTGTGTGCATGTGTGTGTTTGCATATGTATGTATGCATGCATGTGTGTTGCCATCCATGAGGAATTATTGTATACTGGTCTTGTTTTGAATAAAATGATTAATATAGATTAAGTAAGACTTAGTTTTACATGTGTTTTTGAGCATAATAAAACTTTTTATAATTAATAAATACATTACATTTTTTTATTCTAAAGCAGTTTTTTTCAAGGAAGGTCTCATTTTAGCTCAGGCTGATCTAGAGCTCACTCTGTAGGCCAAGGTAGCCTTGAGCTCATTTTAGAACTATAAAATAACACGTTTATTTTGCTTCAAGTAACTTAGTTTAGTGTCAATCAACATATGTTGTTTAAGTTATAGATACAAATACGCTGTGAGTTCTTGATTATTATATATGTATACAAATTTTGTTGTCCTATTTTATTATAATGAAAGTAAAATAATTTTTAAAGAAAATAAGTCATTGTATTAACAATTACATTGGTCAGTGTGGTGGTTTGAATAGAACGTCCTTTGTAGGCTCATATGTTTTGAATACATGGTCCTCAGCTGGTAGCAACTGGGAAAATTGTGGAGGCTTTGAGTGGTAGAGCTTTGCTGGAGGAGGTGTGTCACTGGTGTCAGACCTTGGGGCTTGTTAGTCAGTCCTACTAGGTATTAGCTACTACTTCCTTCATACTGATGTGGAGATGTGACCCAGGCTTCTTGTTTGGACCTGTCAGGCTTTCCTTGCGCTGATGAAACTTCCCTTAAAGTCTAGGCTGAAATAAACCCTCTCCTCACATAAGCCACTTTTGGTTGGATGTTTTGTCCTAGCAATGAGAAGGTAACTGCTGTAGTCAGTAGGCCAATATCTAATAATGAAGGAATTCAAATATACAATCACACATAAAAGGTCAGTTAGTGAAATTGTTACTGGAGGTATGGGTTAAGGGTCATGTACCAAATAGACAGGAGAAGAACACTGGGTAAAGCTATGCAAAAAATAGGGTATGGATGGTTGTGGACACTTTCTAGGTGGCTTTTGACCAGCTACAACAAATATTCAAGCTTTCTTTCTGTTTACCATTATTACATGATATATTTTCAGTCTGGAAAGCATTCATATGATAGACGTTTCCTTGCAGTTGTTTCCAAAGGTCAGTGATATTGGTTTTCCAGGAGATATGAACACAGCTAAGGGTTCAAGGTTGATTAGTTATAAGGTTGTTAAAAAAGCCTAATTATCTCAACAGTAAACACATGGTACCTAAAGGTCCTATAGTAGGGTTTAGTAGATCCAGAAATAAGCAATCTCTGAATCCTTTCTCTTCAACACTAACTTTCAAGAAAATGCAAGGCTCAGGAATTCTTCAAACTAAATGTAGTTGGTCTTAGATATAATTGTGATGAGTTCCCTAGGATCAGGATTATCTGGGTGGAGTTCCCATCAAAACAAAAGCCTAGTACATGTGCCATAGCCATGCTCCATAAGTAAGATTCTCTTTCTTATTATTTCTCTTTCTACTATTATGCAAATAGTGAGGATTAGTGCTTACTAAACTATCATGTTTGCAAAGAATTTCAAAAAGCAAAATTAAAAGTAGAGAACAATTCTTAATTTGACTTCTATTTCTTTTAGTCAGAAAATTAATGAAGAAGGGAGATTAGACTAGAATTTGAGGGAATGGTAAAGATAAACAAGTAATTTTCTTTTGAGATATATCAGCTAACATATTTGAAACTTCTAAATGGTATGCACTAGTGAAAATGAAACCATCATTTTTGAAATTAATTTCTCCTGTTGGATGAACAATAATACAGGTTATAAAATTCTTGTTGAAGCCGGGCGTGGTGGCGCATGCCTTTAATCCCAGCACTTGGGAGGCAGAGGTAGGAGGATCGCCGTGAGTTCGAGGCCACCCTGAGACTCCATAGTGAATTCCAGGTCAGCCTGGGCTAGAGTGAAACCCTACCTCGAAAAACCAAAAAAAAAAAAAAAAAAAAAAAAAAAAAAAAAAAAAAATTCTTGTTGAATTCTTGAAATCATATGTTTTGAAACACAACATTAACATTTGATTTGAGTATAATTATTTGATAGCAGATATAAAATTTAATACTGCATTTAATCACTTAAATCCACTATTCTATACATTACACTATGTTTGTCAAACAGCATCAACTTCATCAATTTTTAGATTTTGTTTATTATATTCATTTATTTGCTTTTTGAGAAAGGGTCTAGGTAACTAAGTCTGGCTTAGAACTCCTGATCCAAATGCTGGAATTTCATATGTGTGCCACTATTCATGACCAACTTATAAATCTTACTTACCTGAGAATATTAGTTTTGTAGTTTAAATATGCAAATATCAAAATATGCTTTTCAAACCAAGGTAAATAAATTTATTTAAGAAAATTAATAGCCTTTAAAATTTATCTTAAATATATAGTATACTAAGTAAATTATATAATGATTTCATCTTAGTTGACAATCTTGGGGGATTGCAAATTACAGAAATTCAAATGACAGTGATGGTTATTAGGCCCATTACAAATATTAAGTATTAACATTTATAGGGGTACCCAGTGTCAAGCAACATTACAATATTCAAACTTGCTTTTCTTTCCAGGATATTTATGTCTAAATGGTGAGATTTCTTTTCCAGTATGAAGTTAAAATTCATGTAATGTCCAGTCAAGCTTATTTTTTATCAGAACTTACTGATGACATTTGATGAATTATGATCATTAGTGATGAAGAATGATGTGCGCTTCTGGTTTTGTATTTACACATGTAAGAAGTGATCCAATCAACACAATGTGGTTGCATATTTACAATTAATATATCATTAGGTAATTTATCAGAACTTCTCAGGCTTGTCACCAGCTAATGGAGATGCTGGCAGTCCTACTGAGTTCTACCTTCCAAACAACTGCACACATGGTCTGTTTACAATCTTATGTAGGTGCTGGACACACAGCAGGTATAGAATCATATCCATGTGGCTCTGGCTTCCATGGATAATAATATTGTTGAGAAGTGGAAGAAAGTTGTTATTTTTCTCTTGGTTTTATTTATGTTTTAATTTAAAATCTTGGGAAATTTACAGATGTCACTTTTCACTGGTAATTATATAAAAAAATCAATCTGTGTCAATTAAAAACTCCTCAAAGGAAAAATGTATCATGTACTATTTATAATAAAGGCATAAGTTATTTAAAAAATAATTATTACATAAGAAATAATAAAGATAAAATTCAGCAAGCTTCCCAAGGACCAATATTTCATTTTATGTTTAATTTTTCTGAGACACTGTCTTTCTTCCAGACTTGCTGGTGTAGAACTCACTTTATAGCCCAGGATGATTCATGATTCACCTTCCTCATCTTTCCACGTGCTAGATTACAGGCATGTACCACTATGTTCGTCAACGTTTTATAATAGTCATAGATGAAAAAGGTTTTAATTCTATATCATTACTTATTATTTGTTGTAGAGTTTTAAAAATATGACCTAGAAATGTAAAAACCCCTAACAGCTGTGGTTTTTGGCCCAAGATTGAGCCTATAAATGCTTTACCATTATTGATAGAAGGATACATGAGACCCCAGGTATTCAGAGTAGCTAACGGCAGCTCTTGGTTGCCAAAAGAGTGGGGATCACTTTCAACAGTATTGTAGCCATTGATAAATTGTCAATTTCATAGTAAATAAGCTTACATCCAATATTATGCAAGAAACTACAATTTCATGAAATGGGTTAAAATAAAAGCATGAAAGTAAAATGGGTATTAGTGAGAAAGAGGAAGGGTGTTAATGAAGAGAATAAGATCAAAATACATTATATACATATACGAAAATGTCAAATGAGAAAGCAAATATATTTTTAATTAATAATGAAGTAGATATGTGTGATCTTGGAGAGATGTGAGCAAATGCCCATGCATGCCAGATCGAGAACTGAAATTACAAGTAATTTCTAGTTCAAGTAGATGATGCCACTTAAGTGTAGCTTAATGAACCAGTAAAATGATTGGGCTTACTATAAGAGTATGGGTGAGGAGTTTCCTAAGAAACTTGGATGACTCACAGGCAGCTTTACTACCATCAAGCCCACCCCAGTACCAGCTGGGAATTGGTTCGCTATCTCACTATCAGGGAATCAATGCATGCATGTTGATCTGAGACAAGCCCTCAGATTGTTTACTTAACCTTTCTTTGTGTCTCATTGTTTTGTAAAATGAAGCTGGGAGTATTAAAGATCCTAGAAGATGACATGAATAAGACATTGTTTTTTTTTTTTTTTTTAAATGAATGGATCAATTATATGCTTTCCCCACCTCATGTGAATCATTTTCTAGAATCCTTTTTTATGAGATCTTCATATAATATAGTAATCACATTTTTTTTTTTGCCCTGGATGAGTATTTTTTTAAAATCTTGCTGAGTTATACCTCTATGTAACCATAAAAATGACAAAGAATGTTTGTCTTGGATGGTGATTGATACAGGCTTCAAGCAAAATTAATTTGGACAGAATGTCTATTTTCATAATATTTGGGGAAACAGGAACATGATTCAACTCTCTAGTTATCTTTTATTCTCTTTTCTATTAACCTCAGGGGCAAGAAGCTGAATTAAACATCTCCTCCTCTCTTCAAGATGTGCCATTATCTTCTGTGTGGTCAAGGCTCAGCTCTTATTTCATTTCCATTCCCTTCCTAACAAGTCTCCTCTAACTTCCTCTATCGATATCCGCTCAGGTGCACAAAATATGTCCTTGAGCATGTCCCCATTTTGCAGTTCCTTTATGTTGTTAAAACTGAATGCTTACTGCTTATTCTTCAGAATATTTATGTCTCTGTTATAAATGATATTTCCTTGTCAGTTATATAATTTAGGTAGTCATTGCTGGATTCAGGAACATTCTTATGTTTTAATTATTTGTTCTCATTCATTCCTGTTCAGTGAGCTTATTCATTATATGTAACACTTTTGAGTTGAAAACTCAGGATATATTAGGAATGTAATTATATAGTCTATGAATAATTACTTTTTGGAAATTATGATTTGAATCTGAGATGCTCCATATAAGTTTAATATTTGAGAATACTTTTTAAAAATAATTTTATTTACTTATTTGAGATAAGTGTGTGGATATACCAATGGCTCTTTCCATTGAAAATGAACTCCAGATGCATGTCCCACTTTGTGCATTTGCCTTTATGTGGGTATTGTGGAATCAAATCTGGGACAGAAAGCATTGCAATCACACACCCTTAACCTCTGAGCTTTCTTCCCACCCCCATGTAAATACTTTTGAGAGAAAGAGAGTATGTATGTGTGGATGAGTATGTACAGATGCATGCATATGTGCACCAAATGCATGTAATGCAGCAGCCAGAGAAGAACATAGGGATATCCTATCACTTATCTGCATATTTATGTCCTTGAGATGAATGTCGCCTCAACCTGGAGCTCCTGTCCATCAGTGAGACCTAGCAATTCTCAGGTTTCTGTCCTCCCCACCACTGCATTGTAGACTGGGGTTATAGGTGCTCATGGCTGTGCAGCAGTTGCGTTTTCATTGTTGCGTCACAATACCCAGCCAAGTACAGCATATGGAAGAAAAGGGTTTATTTTGGCTTACAGTCTGAGGGAAAAGCTCCACCATGTTGCAGAAGCATGGAACTAACAGGAAGCAAGCTCAGACTGTCACATATCAACAGCAAAAAGTAGTCCAATTGAGCTAACTAGTTAACAGCCAATAGGGCTAGACTAATATACCCCAAGTCCTACCTCCAGTGACACAGCTCCTTCAGCAAGGCTTTGCCTCCCAGAGGATCCACCAGTTGGGGATTGACATGTAGCATTTTTGCAAACACCTGAGGCTACAAGGGACACTTCTCATTTAAACCACTACAATGGTCATATCCAGATTTTTACCTGGTTTCTGAGGAGTGGAACTTGTCTGGGTCTGGCCCAACAGTGGAGATATATATATATATATATATATATATATATATATATATATATATATGTAATAATAGTTAAATATAAAGAACACAGTGGAGATAAATGATAAAGAACTATTTTTTTTTTTTTTTTTGGTTTTTCGAGGTAGGGTCTCACTCTAGTTCAGGCTGACCTGGAATTCACTATGTCGTCTCTCAGGGTGGCCTCGAACTCACAGCAATCCTCCTACCTCTGCCTCCCAAGTGCTGGAATTAAAGGCGTGCACCACCACGCCCGGCCTTAAAATGTGTAGCCCAGGCTGGCCTCGAACTCCTGATCCTCCTGCCTCCGCCTCTTCAGCAATATCCTACCGGCATGCGCCACCACAACCAGCAAGAACTATTTTAATCAGCGATGACATCAATGTATATTAGGCTATAAAATCAGTATTGGAAATTATGAAAGAAGTGAGGATAGGGAGAGAAGAAGTCTAAAGAGAAGAATAAAAGGAATGATATGAATAAAGTCACTTGATAGTGAGTTAATTGGTATGTTTTTTCATTTTTATTATTTTTCATTAAAATGGTTGCATTCTAAATTTTAAAATTATGTCTCTAGAACTAAATCAAAGATATAGTAGTTTAAAATAACTAAAAAAGAATGCTGGCCTTTAAAAATGGCCTAGCCATTAGGACACTTGCCTTCAAAGCAGAAAGACCCATGTTCAGTTCCCCAGTACCCACGTAAGCTAGATGTACAAGGTGGCTCATGCATCTGGAGTTCCTTTGCAGTGGGTGGAGACATGCCCCATTATGTATCTATCATCTATCATCTATCTATCTATCTATCTATCTATCTATCTATCTATCTATCTATCTATCTATCTTCATCATCATCATCATCTATCTATATATCTTCTATCTACCATCTAACATCTATCTATCTATGTATTTATCTACCTCTTTATTTCAAAACAAAAACAAAAACAAATATTTTTGAAAAAGAAAGAATGTTGTCTCAATCAACTAGATCAACGATAAAGTCATTTCAGCAGTAATAATAATTTAAAAATATAATCACATTAAAAGGCATTAATTGTGATTCTAACTGAATTTAGCATAGTAAAGGGAAGCATGAAGATTGTTAAATACCTCAAAAAGTATTTTTTGTGGTAGGCAGTACTGAAACCTCATATGACTTCACTTATTTCTCTGAAAGAAGTTGGAACCTTGGGATTTTAGTGCTATCCAAAGGGACTAGTCAGTGGGAATTTTACTTCAATTATATGGAACATTGATTAACTCATAGACAGGAAATGTGACCATAATACCACTTTGCAAACTTTCCTAAATTCTAACTTCTGTTCTGTTGTTTTTGAGACAGTAACAATGTAAATTGTTTTCTATAAACATAATTCCCCTCCATGTGTGGTGTTCAAAGATTTTGCAATATGTGCCCATTGCAGTTTTACTAAGTGAATCCATTTTTGATGGCTTATGTTGGTACCAGGTCCTCTGTCACCCATGACCTTGAGCTCGTTGCCTACCACATCTTCTTTTAATCTAAAGTAATTGCCCTTCTTCAGGGGACTGCTCATAGTAGACAAATATCTGGAGACATAAGGGTCACTTGGTTTTGAACTATTCTAGTCTTGGATTGTATTGTTATCATATTTCTGTTTTGTCTTGTATTTTATAGTTTTTATACCATTTATTTTAAAGCTAGGTCTTATTTAATATATAAGCTTTCTAATTACTAAAATATGGTGCTAAATAATTTCCCTTGACCCTCTTTTCAGTATGTTTGGAAACTGATCTATAATTTGAGTCATAGCTATTGCTTTTTATTCACCTTTAATAATCTTGGAAGTCAGGGCCTAGTGAAGGATACATTCTCTTGTGTTATACACACTCCATGTATGGACTTGGTCTATGATATGTCTTTGCAGTTCTCTTGAATTCTTGCATTAGGAATAATTTTTTGCAACCATGAGTATAGTTTATAGCCATAGTTTATGGCTTGTTCTTCCAGTTCCTCCCAGTTCTCTAGCAAATAGGACAGTAGCCTTTTCTACCCCTTGAGATTTTAACCAAGTTTATCCAAGTTGCCTTTTATAATTTTTCAACTTCATGTTATTATTTACAGTTATTAGGATTTTTTTTCCTCTCTCCTTTTTTTTTCAAGACAGGGTCTTCCTTTAGCCCAGGTTGACCTGGAATTCACTATGTAGTCTCAGGGTGGCCTCAAACTCATGGCAATCCTACTACTTCTGCCTCCTGAGTTCTGGGATTAAAGTTGTGCCACCACACCCTGCTTATTCTCTCTCTTTTAACTCTGAACTACTTCTACATGATGAAGTTGAGTTATGAAATCTTTCCGTAGCATAACAATCTTTTGTTTCTTTCCTTACCATCTTTTAAAATTATCAAAGGGTAAAGTTATCCCACTTTAGTGGGCCAGTGTCTGTTGAATGTGTAATTCTTTTAAAGCAAGTGTAGTTTCTAGATCTTTCTACAGTCTATTAGTACTCATATATCCAGAAGCCCTTTGGGTTCTTCTTCAGTTGAGTTATCCAAACCAGAACCTGCGGTAAGAATCTATGGCTAAATTCTTAAGAAAATGATCTTGTGGTAAACTGAAAAGAGAGGAGGAAAACCACGAACAAACAGAAGCTCTCAGGTGAAATACCATAGAAGGCAACTTTAGCCTGATGCCAGAAATGCGTGTCTTCATAGCTAAGGATAAAGATCCTTAGAGAATTTTGACATAAGACACTGAGAGGAGACCTTTGTACAAAGTCTCAAGGGCTGGCTTTTGGAAACAAAGTGGAGTTATGCAGGGCTGATAGTATACACAAAAATAAAAAGAGGGCTGTGAGTGGCCCAGAAGAAGCTCTGGCAATACCCAGTGTAGATTTCTTAATATTTCTTTATGGTATAGTTGGACTTTCTCCTGGGATCTCTCTGCAATTGCAGTTCTTTTTGCACTGACTTTATTATAGCATAATAATAGCAAATAAGAAGGCATTTAGATAGCTCTTTGCAAAATTGTTTGCTGTCCACAGAGATGGATGAATAACCCCTGGCCCATGAGGTTACCTTGCTGATTACCCACGTTAAGTACTCTTTAAAAACACATTCTCTTAATGAAAAATACTCTATATGTGAAGCCTTGAAAAGATCTGATGATAGTGAAAGATCTAGGTGGTGATTTCTCATAGCCATTCTCTCAAGTCAAGTATGCCCATAAGTTCCACCTTCCATATTCAAGTTATGTATACCCTCACTGTGAAAATGCTCCTTTGAAGGGCATTATATTAAAAATTGGAATTAGCCCTTGAGAATATATTTGGTTAATAGAAGAAATCCTGATGCTTTCCAGATTTCCATGTTCTTAAAAATAAGTTTGAGTGTTTTTCTGAGTTTTGATGAAAGCAGAATTTTTATAAAGTTCAATTTGTACATTTTTTTGACCCATGACCATCTTCTGTATCTACTTAAATAAAATATATATTTACCCAATCATGAATTTTAGAAAACATGAAAAGTCTTATTTTGAAATAAGCACTGTGCTTAAGGAACTCTGATGCATGCTTTATATGTTTTATTATTTAATCTGGTTTTATTAAAATATGATCATTATTCAAAAAATGAACAGATCTTTTGTATTCTCTTCAAAACTTGAGTGCTAACGTGAGGCCATATGTGGAGAAATCCTCCTCTATCTTCATGTGATGGGTCACAATTGAAAAGTAAACATAGTAAAGTATGCACATGAAAGCAAAGGAAATTTCACATTTAGAATTGGCACCCATTTGCATGATAACACATTTATGCATTTATAGGAATCTGTGTGTGTGTGTGTGTGTGTGCGCGCACGTGCGCACGCGTGCACGCACACATGCACAACTCCAAGATCTGAAAAAAGATACAAAATCCAAAACACATCTAATCCCAAGTGTTTTGGATATGGCATATTCAACTTGTATTGCAAATTTCAATTAATGGCTCCAAAGAACAGTTATGACTTGTTTGAGAAAATAACCTGAGGCAAATAAGAAAACCACTGCTTTTGGAGGGCATGGACTATGAATGGTGCTATATAGAAGTGGTTGTAGGATCAGAAGTTACAAGAGAAGGAATCCAGTCTTCTTTTGTCTTATGTAATGTCATAGCTAGACAGCTTCATTTTAATAGTTTTGTTAATTCAGAACTTCCTCTTGAAACTGTGAAATTCATGCTGTGATAACCATTAGCATTTGGGTGTTCAGAGGAATACTATTGCCCCCGGACATGCTTGTGTAATTATCTTTTTTGATACAGAAATTATCTCACAAAGATTATTAACATTCCCCAAAGTTTGTGCAATTAGGTAAAAATAAGACTCCAAATTTAGATTACATTTGCTTCTCAGTACAATGACCACAAAGAGAAAAAAATTCAAAAGTTTGTTAAAAAGTCTTATAAGGAGGCTAATGGGTTGAGTTTTAAAATTCATTTCCTCCTTAATACTATGCAAATAGTTTCAGAATTGGAGTTGGCATGTACTTTTCTTCAGTCACATTCAAATTTCTGGCCAGAGCTGCCTCTGACACCAGCCCAATAAAGAGAAGACTGGGGCACAGCACCATGAACACACTAAATACCCTGAGATGCACACATACAATAGACTCATGTGATTTTTACCTCAATAAATATTTTTAAAGGAACACATATTTACAATGGTACCCATCTTTGTAGATATTATATGTAACTTGAGTTATGGAGACAAGAGTAACTTATAGTGGTTGGAGAGAAAAAGGTGTCTAATATTAGAGAATGGAATTCAGGGAATAAAATTAGTGAAAACATTGAATGACTCAGTTTAGATGTAAAAAGTTTGCAAAATTGAAGAGTGTGGCTATTTAGGTTAGTCATAGTTGATTGGTTATTATTTTTTTTGTACTTTACAGAAAACATCTACTCAAAGGAGAGCACCATGTGTTATGTTGAGCATTCGCACCAAGATTATGAGTCCAGCTTTAGGCTTCCTCTTTTGAAACCGAGCTGAGTTACTGTCTTGGTCAGAAATCATAAAAAAGTCCAGAGAGAGAGGTGGCTTGAGTCCTAGAATCAAATTAAAATCCTTGTGGTTGGAAAGTGATTTTATCAATTCTTAAGACTAAGGACCATTTGAAAACTAGACCCACAATATGTACTAATAGGTCCATATTTATCCAAGATCTCAGTTTTGCAATCACAATGAACTTAATTATTATAAACAATAATTTCTATTCTTGGAGTTAAGCTCATACTTTAAATGACTTTGTATGGTTAGAGAAAGTTTAGCTAGGAACCAAATGAATGAAGACATTATCTCTTATTTTCAAAACTCATTTATGAAGCTGGCTGGGATGGTTAAACTGACAAATATTATTAATGACAAACAAAAAAGTAGCAGGCACATTAATTATCATTTCAAACATTTTCTTTTTTATTTGCAGCAAGTGGGAAAAAGTTAATTTAAAAGTATTTTAAACTTTGTCTAAATATCTAACCACAATAAAAAAGTATCAACATTTTATGAAAAGGACAAAATACTCACTAGCTTTATGAAACAAAAGCAGTTACAGTTATCAAAGGGGTCAGCCTCAATCTGTCTCTAGGCATCAGTTCAGTTAAAATTCACTGTCTCTCTCCCTCTCACTTGTGCACATGCTGGCATTATGAAGCTTTGGTAAGCTTATCACAATGATTCTAAAGTAAGAGGAAAAGGCTTATTATTCTTGACTGTTTACACTCTCTCAATAAAGCTCAGGAATCTATTAATTTTATAGGCTGGATACAACACATTTTATAAATAACAATATTGATATGGATATTTCCCCTCCTGATACTGGGTTGAACTGGCCTATTTTAAGGATCCTAAGTGAATACCCAATTATCAAACTAAGATGCATATTGATGTTTGATCAGTATATCAAGAATGAATATTTTTATTTTGTATTTTATTTTCACCAGCTGATAGTGAACAAATATATAGTCATAAGTAAATTTTCATTTTAGCATTGAACTGAATGCAATTCAACATCTGAGAATT
The DNA here is from genome assembly GCA_036346955.1 of Dipus sagitta. Classification (NCBI taxonomy): domain Eukaryota; kingdom Metazoa; phylum Chordata; class Mammalia; order Rodentia; family Dipodidae; genus Dipus; species Dipus sagitta. The sequence goes on along the minus strand of CM070770.1, from coordinate 100,853,834 downwards.
AGTTTTTATTTATCTCTGATGATGTGTTAGAACTAACAAAGGAAAATGTAGGAAGAACAAGAACACCCTATGAACATAACAGTGAAATCTTACTTGCAAAGGATATACAATAATAATTGAAATGGCAAATTTTGGAAGATACTATCTCCACCTCTTGAGCAATACCAAATCAAAGCACAATAACCAAACCAAAAAGAAATACCCTGGGGGCTCTTTATGTTATTTAACTTAATAAGAACATGAATTAAGCAAGATAAGAATTTATAGATCGTGTGTTGTTATGTAGAATAAAATGAAAATTGAGCTAGGAAAGGCAAGGAAACAGTGATCAAAACTACATAGGAGACTAAAACATTATAAAAAGGAAGGGACAGAATAGACAAAATTTCATTGAATTACTCATGCAGGAAATTCTGAAGGTAATTGCATAGAATTCAATGTGGAAAAATAGAGAGCAAACACAATAGATGTTGGACACAAAAATAATAACTATAAAGACAAAGATGAATCATTAAAATGTTTAATGACCCTGAAGTAAAAAGAAAAACATTCTAAAAACAATACAAGTAAAAGTATTTAAACAATATTGGAATGTATTTTCTTAGTAAAGAAGAGTCTATTTTTTTTTCTTGCATAGTACTAGGACTCAGATTGAAAACCTTGAAAGACAACCTACTTACACCTTTTAGCCAGTCAACAATTTATAGAGTTACTCTATTAGTTCAAGATAAAAATGGCCAAAATTTGTCACAAAGATATTATTTTAATTTTCTTGAAGTTGCAAATGCCTACTTTCCTATATTTACTTAGGGAAAGTTCATAAGTACCAATAAAGTATTATTTAATTGAAAAATGACCAAAGTACATGAAATACATATGATAAAGTTTAAATGACAAACATATATATGTATATAATCTCATAAACCTTTCAATAATTTATCCAGGTTCAAGTTTGGTTCATATTTATATCAAAGAACTACTGTGTTTTTCACTTAACAGATTGTCAAAATTCTAAAAAGTTTGAAAATACATAATTTTTCCAGGATATAGGAAAGCACTATAATACACTGTTGGGAACATAAATTAAGTAACCATTTGAGTGGAAGATTTGAAACTAGCTATCAGAATTGATTATGTTGCTTAGGAAGATGTATTGCTTAGAGGAGAAATCTATTATCTAGAAGGAGGGAAGCCACCAAGGTTACAGAGGACGAATGAATTACACTAATGAGTTAGGAAAAGTATGCACATGAGACAGAGCCTGGGAAGGGAAAAATGAAAGTCAGAGGCAACATTCAGAGCTAGGACTCTGTACAGAAGGATGCAATTAGATAAACAAAAGGACTCATCCATGGTCTGGTCATTCAAACTGCAGACACATGAGTTACCAAGTGGACAGGTCTTATATCTGCAAAAGAGAAAATATGAGATACAAAACCAGGAAGGGTAGATAGTCCTGATTAATTTCATTTGGGGGAAGCTATGAGTGAGGTAAAGAATGAGGAGGTAGTGCCTCAAGCTTGCATGCACCAGGAAGCAAGGGTGTTTCTACCCCCTTTTTAGAAGCCTTTCATGTAAGTGCCAGTTACATATCTCTATTTTATCTCTACCTTTTTCTACATAAACTATTACCAATTAGCTGCATCTCCTTAAGAGGCCCACTTGTTCAAAATATAGAATGTGCTTTTCAGTCTCATAGTCGTGGCTGAGTGGTTAGGGTGATGAACTAGAATGTGCTTTCATCCATAAAATTTATTCCTTATTATACATAGAAGTACAACAAAAGTAGATGAGTTTAAGAATATTAAAGAAGACACAGAAGACTATTAACTTTTTTTAAAAAAAAAACCTTTGACTCAGATATTGCCTTCAGATCATTATTTTAGTGTTTTCTAGTCTCTCTCTCTCTCTCTTTCTCTCTCTCTCTCTCTCTCTGTGTGTGTGTGTGTGTGTGTGCATGTGTATACATAAATGATAAGACTTGGCTTACAGGAATACAGAGAAATAGAAATCCTATAATCTGTTTAAAATAGAAAATGAGGAAGCTAATCAACCAGTCATGTAATTAAGTGGGTTCCCAAGATCTGAGAAGCAAGGGAGTGGGAAGAGAATCATAAGGAGACTAGAGTCAAGAAGGGAGGGGCCATTGTTGTTATTTCCAGTCTGAGTTCAAATATGCAAGATTCGTGAATGTCAGTTTCTGTGTCAGAGGATAGAAGAGGTATGCCCCAGTTAAAACTGATAGAACAAACCATCCTCCATGGTTTAATCTCTTTAGGCTGTCAAGGGATTGGACAATGACCACAATGAATATTTCTGAATCAGTCTAACCATCCAAATGTTAATTGGCCATCACAGGTGCATCCTGTACAAATGAGTAAGGGAAAATTGATCACCACATTTACAGAAGCTTTTCTCCTTCAAATGTAGACTTTCAGAGCTGATCATGGTGGTGCACATCTGCTATCCTAGCACCTTGGAGGCTATGGAAGGAGTATCACAAATTTGAGGATAGCCTGGCTATACAGTGAAACCTTGTCTCAAAAACTGACCAACAAATGACAAAAACAGATCCAAAAGTTTGTTCTTCATTTGTTGATAACTAGTTTCATGTCTTTGAAATGTCTGTTATTAATTTGAAGATTAAATTGAAAGTAATCTGAAACAAATTAAGCATATTTTCCATATTCTGAGAATATATAGTGAAAATTGATGTTATATGCTTTGTCATTTGAAGACCTTGAACAAATCAGATTTTGCCAGTTTAGATAAACTTAACACTATACTAAACTGTACACATCAATGACTTGAAAAGTATGCCTAGTAAAATATCAACATATATAATACAATTATATATATATATATGAAGGCTGTTTTTCCATTTGTGTGGCATTAATTGTGATTCCATAATAATCTTAAAATAGATGATAGGCAGATACACAGACTTACAATATAAATTGGAATATGCTTTAGTTATTATTTAACTTAGATGAATATGAGACCTATAATCACTCTCAGAAATATGTAGTTTGCTCCTTTAGTGTACTAGGTGGATATTCTTCATTTGCTCAAATTTTTGTTGTTTGTAACACTTTGCATGGGTGAACTGAATCAATTCTACAATGCTAGTATTGAGCTGGAAGTATGTATAGCAGTGAGTTATAGGTTTGTTGAAAATGGACTTGAGTAGGGCTCTAGATAATAACTTTAAGGACAAATCTGGCAGAACTGGAAAAAAAAAAAAAAACCTTGATATTGATGATCTCCATGGCACAGAAAGTGGATTAATATAACTTTCTTCCTACTGTATCTCAGACACATATTATGTATTTTGTTCTCACAACAACCTATGGAAAGCTCTATTGCCATCTGATAGGTGATAACTCTTGGCTCAAAAGAGTTGATTGATATGCCATATCTGTGTGCCATGATAGAGGCACAATTCACATGTAGGGTTTAATGACACTATAGCCTATTATCTGCCAGCCCCCCTGCATCAGTGGTATTTCCCAAGCTGAGGAAAACAGGCCAGAATGGGAGAACTCAGAGCTGTATAAAACAAGAACACAGATAGAAACTGGTGCTTAGACCACAGACGCTGTCAATGTAGTGGCCCTCTCATCCTTCAAATCAGAACAGTCAGGAACAAAAGATTACGGGTGAGCAGTGGAGATCAGGAATCCCTATACAGAAACTGAACCAATCCTCTAATACTATATGAAAAAATAGTCCTCCCTGTAGGAGAGACAACTACTACAAAAGTGTTTTTTAATAACATTATTTGATACTTAGATCTAAATGTATTATTTTATAAATATTTTGCACTGACATACAACTCCTAATACCAGAAATTGGTTAAAACCTATGTTGAGATTTTGTTTAGAAAAACCTACAAAGTCCCCACAAACAAGACAGGCATCTGTCAAAGCACTTGATTACTTGCATGAGGTAAAATATAGGACCCCATTGATGAAGACACCATATGCTGCCTGCACAGAACACAGAGAAACCTGGCTAGAATCTGGACAAAAGCCAGACCCAGACAGCTCGCCTGACTAGTGCTGGAAAGTGCTGCCTGAGTTATTGAAGGAAAGTGGCCAACAATGGTCCAAGAAACCAGGGGTCTAAGCTACTCAGAAGCAAACACCATGTTAAGATGAACACACCAGTGCAATAGTGGCACACAGCTTTTATGGGTAACCAATAGCTTTCTGATTGGCTAAGAGATCTGCTCAGTGGAAAGGAATCCATATACAAAATTAGGAAACAAGTCAGACTCCTATGAAGACAAAGATTATATTCTTAAAAGTCAAGCTCCCAGTATCATTTAGCTAAAAGAGGAGCTACATCCATCAAATTATCCATAAATTAACACCTCCCATTTAACCTATGCTGACTTCACTCTCTGTTGGAGACTGTTTCTTTTTCAGAAGGTAGTGAGACCCAAGGAGATAAACTGCCCTTCACACTTCAGCCAAGCCCCAGCTGAAACCACAGAGGAATTAAGGAAATGAGCAAGAATGCAGCTTCCATGGTGGACCTGATAATCAGCACCAGGGTGAAGTAGACAGATGCTGAGGACACTCAACACCTACCAAAGCAGAGATTCACAGGCTCCTAAGAGCTCATCTTTGAAGTAGACTTAAAACACACCCACCATGACTCGGGGAATTTTGCAGAAGAGCGGGTGGTAAGATTTAAGAACTATAGGTTGGGACATCATGCCCAGAGGCATTGTCTACCCTGACAGTAACTGACTACTGTTCTCACAATGCATAAGCCACAACCCCATGAGGAGGGCCCACAGCAGAATGGGGGCAGGGACAGGGAAAGGATAGTACCAACACATGATATAGCCATACCAAGTATGTCTGTAATAAAATTAAAAAACAAACAAACACATGAGTGAAAGTAAGACAGAGACAAGGAAAAGCAAATGCCTCATGTAGATGGATCACTGTGATCAACATATATGCAAATCTTTTGTTATCCTCCAAATTCCCCATGTAACTTTCTAGCCCTGCTACCACCATGGTAAAGAACATTCTACTTCTCACCTGGATTATTTATATATTATTATAAATTATATCCTCCCTTCAATTATTATTAGATATGATGGACCAGACACCGTGCCATATCAATCTGCTCACACCTGTTCATTTCCATGCAGTTAATGCACCTCTCTACACAAGTTCTCAGGACATGGGTATAATAGCAAACCTTTCACACAAACTGCCGTTAGTTGAGTCCTGAAAAAGCTTTCTTCCCATCATAAGCCATATGCCACAGTCCACAGTTTCCACTGCATTTAGGTCACTCAACTCTGACCAGAATCCATCAAAATGTACTGAGAGTACAACAAGATGTCTCATAAGCCAAGGTTTCAAATTTTTCTACATTCCTCCCTCAACTCAATCCCAAATGACCAAAAAGCACAGTTAGGTTTCTAGAAGCAAAGACCCCATTTCTTGGTACTAATTTTACTGTTGTAGTTATTTTCTCCTTGCTGTGACAAACATCCAGCCAGAAGCAGCTTGTGGTAAGGAAAGGTTTATTTTGCTTTACAGGCTCAAGGGGAAGTTCCATGATAGCTGAGAGAATGATGACATCAGCAGAGGCTAGACATCAGCTCCTGGCCAGCATCAGGTTGATAATAGTAGCAGGAGAGTATACCAAACACTGGCAGGGGGAATCTGGCTATAATACCCATAAGACTGCCCCCAAAACACATCTCAAACAAGATTGCAATTCCCAAATTGGGTCAGCTGAGGATCAAATGTTCATAACACCTAAGTTTATGGGGACCATGTGACTCAAACCACCACAATTTCCTAATAAATTTATAATATATAACTTTAAAAATAGATACAGTACGAAATTTATTTTTAAGAAGAATAGTCATTGTCCCAGGCTAAGCCATGGATCATGAGGTATCCTTGATCTTCACCCTTTTCTCTCTCTCTGATTCTCATTCACCCTGGTAAACCAAGTGAGAATTGTAACTCCCCTGGGCAGGACTGGGAGACCAAATCTGAGTGCATATAAATGCCATTCACCATATCCACAGGATCATCCAAGCCAGACCATCTTTAGCCCAGGCAAATGTGCCACCTCTTGGGCTAAAATTGAATCTGCTCTTGCTGTAGTCCCACTGTGCCACACAGTCACCATGACCCCCATGGTCAGACCCCTGTGACCAGAACCAACTTCTATAACATCCCTACTCTGGCTTTCTATATAATGACCGAGTTGGGAATGTTACAACCAGAAGGACTCCATCTTTGGACTCTGACTTCCATCTCACTGGAACCCTCTGTTTCCCAAGAGTGACTCAACCACCCTTCTGAATTATCACATTACTGGAATGACCCAATACACCTGTCTGATTATCACTTACCGAAAGTGGCCCAAGCCCTGAAGCAGACTGCCCTGCAACCAAAATTCAATGCCCCTTCTCTGTTAAGGGGGCGGGGTATTCTTTTCACCTGCCTGGTTACAGCCTTCCTCAGACATCCCTAATAAAGTCTCTCTCTGCTGTAGGAAAAAAAAAAATAATAGTCACATGATTCACAATTTAAAAAGTGTCTGAAGAGAAGTTAAGGTAGAGAAACTGCCTTCTTTATGATAAGGCAGAGGAAATGAGATGATGGAAATGTATGGGCCTGTTATGCACAGAACCATCCTGGGTCCTTTTGCAGCACCAGCATTCAAGGCTGACTGCTCACTGCATATCAGTTCCTCTTCCCCCTGTCATTGTCAGTAAATCTAGGGATGATAAAAATTTTGCTTTATCCTTCCCTAGGAAACCAACCTAGTTCAATGGTTTTCTGTTCATCAAACATGAGGTCAGTCCTTCTTATACACCATTATAACATACAATGAAATATATATATATATATATATATATATATATATATATATATATATATCAATGCTGGGTATTTTGAAAAGGCCTATTGGGTAATATTGATTTTCTAGAATTGGCTCAGAAACAATTTAAACTCTTATTTTCTATTGAGGGGATTACTAAACTATCAGGAATCAATCTATGGCACTTGGCTTTGAAGATGGATAAAGCTAGTGGTTGTGGACCAAAGGTGGAACTTTTCAGTGTCAAGTCTGTGCAGTTAGCATACTATCAACAGAAACGTCACCTTGTAGAAATAGAAATGATAATGCTACATTGGTGTATTTGTTCTATATATGCCCATGTATTCATATGCATTCATTTGTACCCAATAATGCATTTTGATATGAATGTATAAATTAGAATTAATCAGAAAATAATAGCTTGGCACTAATGTGATAAGATCATTCTAACTGACAATCTCAAGCACGTCCAAGTGCTCATGCATACATGGACTGACTTAGGGTTTCATTTTGACCTCTTGTTTGATGCACTGTTACCTTCTTGAACCAGGTAGCATAACTGATTAGGTGTCCTTTCTCTTTGAATTGTTTTCTATACCATGAAGCTAACATGAAGGAAAATACCTGACAGTTGGCAGTTTACTTCTCTTGAACTCTTCTGAGGGCCATTTCCTCACCTCATTAACAACAAATTTGCTTCTTGCATTAAGTCAAGGTAGGATCAAGTGGGGACATGAACCTAGTTCTTCAATTAACCAAGTTCAGAAGCCATATACCAGATGAGGCATGCAGTGATCTTGTTAATTGGTCTTTTCCTGTTATTTATTCTAAAGTAAGTAAGAACTTGTTTTCCTTTTGAACTATTGTAGAATCATAGAATTCAAAGTTGTTTCATATTGCATATATATATACTTAAGAATTTAGATTTTCCTCATGGCAATATCATTAATTTAAGCATTATACATAATTCTTTTTTTATTAGGTATACATAATTCTTATATAACCTCTTTCTCTAATAAATTGTAATCAAGAGATACATTTGAAACAAGACATGTGTGTTTTAAGCAAGGGGTTACTTCAATCAAAAAACAAAACAAACAACAAAAAAACTAAAAGGTTAAGAGAATGGACTTACTTAAAACACTGGGGGGTTCTTTCACTTCTGGCAGCCCTTGCCTTTTCATGTCCATCAATGTAGAAATTATGAGATTATTGATTAGCTGGGGGATTATTTCTCAAAAGTATATGGTACTTTTATTTTTTTCTTCATTATTGCATTAAAAACCAGCATAAATGAAGACAAAGGATCCACAAAGTCCTAATTAGTGAAATCATGGCTTAATCAAGTGGCTTAATGACCACAAGAATTTTGAGAGGTCTTTGAGTTAGAGTGCCAGGCTAGTGATAGCAGGTGCTTCTAATCAGGTTTCTGTTGTTAAATAAATGTACCATCTCAGTATGACTATCCAGCCTTCTCATTCCTCAGTATCATTACATGTAAAGTACAATGAATGAAATGATGTTTGTGCAAAGAATTAAGATTCTAAATCATGTTCAACTCATTTATTTTTAATTGAAATTTTCATTTATGTAATATGGGGTAAAACTTATACAAAGTTTAAAACTAAATGTGTAGCCAGGTGTGCTGCTACACACTTTTAATGCCAACACTCAGAGGGCAGAAATAGGAGGATCACTGTGAGTTCGAGGCCAATCTGAAACAACATAGTGAGCAAGACCCTACCTTAAAAAAAGCAAAAGAAATAAAGAATTAAATGTATAAATAGATGGTGGTTCAAGTAAACTTTAGAGGAGAGAAATATTTGCAAATATGCAGTTGTTTCTTCAGCCTCGTGATTTTAACAGCTTTCATTAACTGATCAGACCTCATGACTCTGCTGAGGACCCTGAGACTGGGCTTGAGGCCAAAATATTCAAGTATCTGCTGCCTACTGATGATAAAACTGACATTTAGAGTGATTAATGATCATGCAAGGTCATGATAATATGTGAGTGATGGGCTTTGAGCTGAAGCTTGACCCTCTGTTTTTGAATTTTTAACAAGTAAAATCTTTATATTAATAGGTTAATATTCACGAATACTTCAGCCCTATCTTAGCTAGCAATGGGTAACATATAACCGTGCAATGAAATTTATAACAATAAATACTTGGGAGAAAACACAAACAGACACACATTCTCTCTCTCTAAAAGGGGAAATTTATCACAATCTACATCCCTTTAAACAAATATGTATACATATTCAGTGTTCAAGTCTGTGCCAGACATTGGGTATGTAGGGATAAAAGTCATTAGTCTTGCTCAAGAATCATGGGTTATAAAGTTTCATCACTACATAGAAGTAATATTAAATAAGTGTATGTATAAAACATGGTGGGGGTTCTGCATGGGCTGCGGAGAATGTGAAGAAGTATGGGAAATAGCATGGGAATGGTAACTGGAGGCTAATAGTTGATGCCGTGTTATGCCTCCTATAGTCACTCTTCCATCATGGCGAAGTTCATTTCTCAATGGCCGGAGTATTGGCTGTTGGTGTTAGTTTTTATTCTTTTAAAATATTTTTATGTATTTATTTGAATGGAGAGAGAGCAGAGCCTCTTGCACCTGGCTTTATGTAGGTACTAGGGAATTGAACCTGGACCATCATGGTTTGCAAAGCAAGCACCTTTAATTGATGAGCTATCTCTCTAGCCTCAGTTGTTGGTAGTTTAGAGCAAGATCCTTCCCCAGTAATTAACCTTGGTTGAAATAAGCTGTGTTTTTAAAAGCATGCTCAAGTTCATAGTGGCAGGTCACAGCCAGAGAGTAGTCATTGTAAAGTTGCAAAGGTATGACCTCAATGGTGTTAAGTAGAGAAGGCTGTTTCTCTTCTACTTATGCTATTGGTGTTGACTGAAGCCTCAATCACAGTAAAATGTTTTTTTCTCCAGTTCCACTACACTTAGTCATAGATGTTGATGTCAAAAATTCCCCATAATAAGCTTCCTGTATGAAATCTACATTTTAGGCATAGACTGCTTTCCCAGGGAAACATTTATATCTGAGATGGTTCTCAGACTGGATTGAGGTATTTGACTCTAAAACAGGATCTTAGAGTGAATCATATACTGTTCTCTGCTGATAGTGAACTCTGGTGGGATGACAATGGACAAAAGTGCACTGCTAGGTACAGAATCTCTGGTATTTGAGACTGGTGAAAAGTAGTTATTATAAAGACAATGGAGTTGTATGGCTGCTTGAGGGTCAGCTAATGCACCGTTAGCAATTTAGAGCAAAATAGAAACGACATTCTTGTTGCATTTGGTAAGATTCTTTTCTCCTGTAATTGTAGGGGGAATAAAAGTAGAGGGCAAGAATAAATTATATGCATAATAGAATTCTAGGGAAATTCAACTTCAAAGCTCAATATGGTGGTACACTCCTGTAATCCCAGCACTCAGGAGGCTAAGGGTTATGCAGGGAAGGGTCATGAGTTCATGAATAACCTTGGATATAGAGTGAGAACATGTCTTTTTTTAAAGTTGAATTTAAACTTCTGTAAATCTCCTATGACATTTGTATGCATGTCTGAATAACAGAAAAAATGAGAAGGCATTCTAAGAGTGGAGTATTTGGCATGATTCATTGAGGAAACTTAAATCACCAGGACCACTAAGCCCTCTGGACCTGTAGTTCTTTGCTGCTCTCTGACAATGTAAAGACATTTACTTTGCAGTACAACATGCTGGTGCAGTCAGCTCCACATTGCTGGGATGAACATTTAACCAGACACAGTTTATAGGAGGAAGGGATTAATTTCATTTTACAGATCCAGGGGAAGTTTTATCAATGGCAGAAGCTGCTTAGTTCCATACACCCCAGAAAGGAGAATCAAATGGGCCAGCAAACACCTACAAGCAGCAAATAGGAACCACCAGAGCTTGAAGCTGCTCTTGCTACACCTTTGGGCTGGAATTAGACCCCCAGTGGCACACCTCAGGGCTGGACTCCAGGATCTGCCTCCTAGTGACATTCGTCCTCTAGCAGGATTCTGCCTGCTAGGGGCTGAAGTTGCAAACTCAGCTTTAATAAAACACCTAAGTCTATGGAGCCATAGATTCAAGCTACCACACATGCTCAGTACTCAGATTCTACCTCCACTTCCTCTCTGCAACATACTAATAACTACGGTCAATTAATGACATAACCAGGCTGGTAGTTGGTAATATCTAATAATATATTTTATATTCTCACTTCACATGGGCTATCATCAGTAGCATCTGGTAGCTAGTTCCTTCTATTCTTAGAGATATATTCCTCATTCAGCTTTTAGGATATCACTCTTCAATTTTCCCTCTGATGTACTTGCCTCCTCTGTCCATATAGCCTTGCTAATTTCTCATCTGATGCCATATTAATATTAGAATGCATGATCTCAAGTTATTGAGGCTTTTACTTCAGCCATGCTTCATTACCTACCTAATTATCTCCTCATTTCTTATAGTATCAAGATCCATCTTTATTGTAATAACTTCTACATTTATATCTCCAGCCACTAACTGTTCCACAAAACATAGTCTTATATCTTAGTATTCATTATATAGATATTTCAGAGACATCCCGTACTTAGTAGAGTTGATCATAATTAATTTAGACAGAGAAAATTTCAGAAGAAGCAGGTTAAAGAGGAAGTAGAAAAGACAAGGGAGTCAATTTAGGGCATACTAATCCTAAAGTATGTAGGTGCCACTGTTTGACCAGACTTTTCTCTCATCTCTAGTTCCTCATCAAATCTGTGAGCAAATTCACCAAACTACATGTGGAAGCTCACCGCTTCTTTTTTTTTTTAAATATTTATTTATTTATTTATATTTATTTGACAGAGAAAGAGAACGAGAGAAAGAGAGAGAATATGGGTGTGCTAGGGCCTCTAGCCACTGCAAATGAACTCCAGACGTGTGTACTCCCTTGTGCACCTGGCTAATGTGTGTCCTAGGGAATCAAACCTGGGTCCTTTGGCTTTTCAGGCAAACACCTTAACTGCTAAGCCATTCCTCCAGCCCACCTCACCAATTCTTATCATGTCTCTTTTATTTGTAAGCCACACACCGCTTTCTTTGAATTGGTTTCAATAGGTTTGTTCTTCCCTTGTTGTGTCATTAAATCACAAGACACTTTGCCAGAATTTCCATTTCTTTCCTCTTTCTGTTTTTGAAGTAGTGTCTTATTTTAGCCTACGCTGACCTAGAACTCACAGTGATCCTTCTACCTCAGCCTCCCCAGTGCTGAAATTAAAGCTATGCATGGCTTGGAATTTTCATTTCAATGTGATAAATACTCATCTATTTTCTTCTTGGTTTAAGTAGCCATGACTATTAATATCATTGGCTATGTAGAATTACCCCAAGTTATACCTTGCCAAATTTGTGCCATAGAAATTGGTGGGAATGCATGTCATATGGTTTATTGTGATCAACCTTTAGGATACTACGGAATTTTAGACTTCTGAAGCAACAGTGTTTATCTACCCTGGTGCTCTCTGCTGGTTGTTTGACTGTTCCCACACAATGCCATTCTTTTCTGCCTTTGTTCAACCAGAACCAATTGTGAGAACATCCATTTCCCAAAATCCCTTGTCAACTGGATGCTGCTTGAAGTCAGCCCTTTGGAAGCCATGATTAAAGTTGAAAAAAAGGGAAACAGGGAAAAGGCCAGTGGTTTCTCTGCTTTGGAGGTATACTCATCAGTGGGCGATTGCTGAGGAAATTGCACAGGACAGAGTGTCTATGGTCTCTAAGTGACCTTCACAGGCTCTGGCTACAGCACAGGAAACTTCAGTGACAGGAATTGTGTGTCTGGTATTCCATGGCTCTGGTATATCACCATCTCCTTTCCTGTCCTGCAGTGTCTGGTGAGGTGCAGAAATCTGAGTAACTTATGCTTCTCTTTTGACCCTATATTCTTGTCAACACTTAAGTCAAAAGCTCCAGGGATATTGGCAGATAAGAGGGTTCAGTGAGGATTTTCTGGAGGAACTCCAGGATTTTTGTCCTGGTGCAAGGTACTGGGCAGAGATATGGGGATAGTAGCAGAAGTGGGAACAGTTTATTAACAAACACACACTTACTGTGGGCTAACTCCAGAATGCATGACCCATATACCTCAACAAGGAGGGGCCAGGGGGAGGGGGTAGGACATGGATGAACCTAACAATGGTACAAAATTGACTGTATTCACTGAGTACAAAACTAATTAATAAAAAAAAGGAATAGGGGGTAAAAGGGGAGAAAAGGGTTTGAGGAGCTCATTAGCACGCAATACAAAAGACAGGGGCTGTGGGCATTTACCTCTCCTACCACAGCCTTTTGGCTCACTTGCCCAGTCCAGCATTCTTGAGCCATGACCAATTAGTTACATGTACTTCCAGGTACAACTTCATGCATGGCCTATCTCACTAGCCTCTGAAATCTTTACCCAGGGGTGTGCCTTTTAGTATTGCAGTGAGCCACAGGTCACCTTAAGACACTCTGCAGTGCCTCAATGCCAGTGCCAGTGGTCCTAGCCTGTTCTAGTCAGCCTCAGCCAGGGAGACTTCCAGTCTTCCTCTTTGCCATCAAGCTTTTCTGGATGTCACTGTCCACCCTAGTTTCCTGCCTCACCCCTAGAAAGTTCCCTGTGCCTTAAATACTCCCTGATTGACCAGTGACTAGTACATTCACTAGCTTTCAGCCTACTCTGGAAGTGAAAGCTGATGCTCTCCCCAAACTGAAAGTCTTTGTTCATCTCCTCCCGGGACTTTGCATATCACTTTTACTGTATCCAAAAGAGACTCCACCTCCTCTGCTTCTTTGTCACCCTTGTTCTCCCTCCTGACCACTGCACTTCCTGCTGGGCACATTGACCTCTATGAGCTTCTCTGAGCTCTTGTTTTCACTTCAGGACTATCCACTTGCAATTCCTATTGCCTTGGATGCTCTTCCTCATATTTTGACATAGGTTGTTATCGTTTATATCTTCATTTTCTTTTTAAAAAAAACTTTTAAAAATATATTTTATTTATTTATTTATTTGAGAGAGAAAGAGGCAGATATAAAGAGAGAGAATGGGTGTGCCAGAGCCTCTACCTACTGCAAAAGAACTCCAGATGCATGCACCCCCTTGTGCATCTGACTTATTTGGGTCCTGGAGAGTTGATCCTTTGGCTTTGCAGGCAAATGTCTTAACTGCTAAGCCATCTCTCCATCCCTATATCTTCATTTTCTTTCTGTGAGGGCTTCCATAGCACTGGCCAACACTCCCTTCATTTTGACCTATAACATTTTCTCCACTAACACCTTTAATTTCATTTGGTTTATTCTCTGTCCTATTCATTAAAGTTTTATGTTGGTTTGAATGTAAAAATGCCCTGCATAGCCTCATGTGTTTGTGATTAAACTGGTATTTAATTACACCTGTGGAACTTTTGGGAGGTAGAGTCTTGCTGGAGGAGGTGTATTGCTGGGGGTTGGCCTTGGGGTACTGTAGCCCAGCTCAACCAGCCACACTGAGCTTGCTTTTCCTACTTCTTCACTGCTGTGGAAATGTGATGCCCTGATGTGTGCTCCTGTCATGCTTTCTCCACCATGATGAAATTTCCCCTCAAAACTGTAAGAGGGAAATAAACTCTTTCCTTCTGGAAGCTGCTTCTGGTTAGGTGTTTTGTCCCAGCAACAGGAAAGTAACTGCTTCAAGTGCTTAAACCATCAGGTAAGAACTTTTCATTGTTATAAATATTAGACATTAAATCATGGCTTACCAAGACAAATACTTATTTGTGAACTTTCCCATCCTTTTAGCTTTAGGATTGACATTAGTTATAAATATTGCCTTGTAAATATGATGCTTGGGATGGATGCTCTGCAAAACTTCATTCTTAGTGGAATATTCAGACATTTGTAACTTAAAATTCTAAGGTTTGTTTTTCAAGTATTGCCAAGTGAATGGTTTCATGTAAATTATTTAATGCCTACAATTCTAATCTGTTTCATATTTAAAATAAGGTACTAATGATACCTACATTAAAATGCTATGGTACAAATAAATTGAAACAATAACTGAAAATTATTTTTTTTATTTTAAAGAGCAATGAATATCTTAATTATGACATGGAGGCATTTTAAAGCCATTATCTATCTAAAATACATGGTTGATGATACTATCATAGCACTTCAAAAAACAGAGTTCCCTACACAACTAAATTTTCTGGGACTATAAGCATGTAAGCTCTACCATAAAAATCCTTGTTTCAAAAAAAAAATTCAAGCAAAGACAATGAAATATTTAGTGAGCATGTTCTATGTACAAGGGCCATGGAGATACCACAGATGTTGTTTGTACCTTCACAGAGCTCACAGTTTATATCAAAATAAATGTTTCAAACCATCAGTATCTGAATAAATCATGGAACACTGTAGAAAATTTACAGTGTTAACACATTTGAATTATAATCAGGACAAAATGTAGGCATCAAAATAGCTCTTCTTGGGGAAACTGGAACCCATCCTGCTGACTGCATGGAGCTAACACTACCACGGTGAACATGCTGCAACAGTGAACGTACTCATGAGCAGACACAGTTAGGCTCTGAGCCCACTTCCATAAAGAAATCACCCTGGAATGCCTTCTACCAACACTTTTCTGGAATTTGTTCTCAAACTCTCTTAAATTTGCTTGCATAGTCATGTAGTACCGTCACTGAACAAATTAATCTGAGAGCAGCTATAGAATCAGATTGTTTGAACTTGATATTATGACATGTGTCATAGCTCTTCTAAACAACAGTATGAATGAAAGAAAATCTAGCATATCACTTTAAAAAGATGCCAAAGCTGAATAGTTACACTGAAAATTCTAGAGATACAAAAAACTGCATAATAAATTATAACTACCACTTCTAGTTTATAAAAGAGAAAATCTACATTAATAAGACTTTTATTCAGTATTACTGAATGAATATTTCTATTATTTTATAATTAAATATAACACTCAATATTTATTAAATAATCATGAAACACTAAAAGCATTATAACAAAAGTCAGGCAATAGGAGGCACTATCATTGATAATTTAACATTGCTCCAATCTATTAGCCATTTCTGTCGTATAACCAAGAAAACTGAGTATGTAAATGAAATAAAATTATTTGCTGATAATAATGATACACTTATGAAATCCGTACCCTCTTTTATGTTTTCTAATAGGTCAGTTAAGTAGTGGGGAGGAGGGATATGGGGTCAATATACATTGACACAAACAGAAAGATGATGCACAACATTGGGTTGATGAGTTCAAAGCAGTGTTTCAGTTATGTATACTTACTCATCAGGAGAAAGATCACCAAAGACTATGTAAAACCTCAAGGGGAGAGGAGAGTGAGCATCCGGGGTTATCTGAGGTGGAATCTGTGGTAATGGGCTCTGTGACTTAGATTAATAAATCATATTCTCCTACATGATGATGAAAACAGAGGTGTATTTGTCCAAGTGTCGTGAATAATTCTGTGGGCTACCAGGGAAGATGTGATGATTTGCACACGTCCTCTATAGTATCATGTGTTTGAATGCTTAATCGGCAGTTGGTGGTACTGTTTGAGAAGGGTGTGGAGTCTTTGGGAGGTGGAGCCTGGCTGGAGGAGATTTATAACTAAGGGAAGGCTTTGGGATATTATAGCACAGCCCTGCTTGTTGTGCTCAGCCAACTCTTGCTATTTCCTCCCTGTTGATGTAAAGATGTGGGGCTGGGGCCAGGCTATCTGCTCTTGTCATGCTTTCTCCTGTCATTATGAAACTTCCCCATGAAATTTTAAGCTGGACATAAAGCATTTCCTTCCATAAGTTGCTTTTAGTTGGATATTTAGCAATTAGAAAATAATCACTACAAAAGTGAAAACAATAGCCTGAGGACGGATTAAAGCGTATGTAGCTTTTCAGATGACAAAGCACTACTAGCCAGGTAGAAACCTTTTCCAGCTGGGGTGAAGGTAGGATATTTGACCAGAGAATGGGAGCTGAGTCAGACCTTTGCAGATCTGTGAGGCTTAAAGAGGTCCAGACACCACATGAAATTTTAAGCTGTATAATATAGACTGCAATGTATATAATATGTCTGGTATCAGAGGCTCCCAGAGGCATTATCAAACTTCTTTCTTTCTGTCTCCTCTTAATAGGTATTTGAACAACATCCTGTTCACATCAAAACTAAGACAAATCTCCTTTGTGCTTCACTGCATTCATTTCAAGGTAACATGGGTCTTTTCAGGCATTTTTATGTTTTCAAATACATGAAACATTCATATATGCTGATTTTTGTGCTAAATCTCCTGCAAACTTTATTATATTGCAAAGAAGGGAAGATGCTCATAAGAGGATGTGATTTCTTCAACTAGAATAGGCTGAAAATGTTAGCTGATGTTATTACATTGAAATGAACTTCCCTCACTGTCCTTGAAAAGCATTCACACCATAACAGACAATAAGGGCTAAAGACATTGTATGACAATGTAAAGTGCACAGTTCCCTATGAATGAAGAAAGCTTCTGTTTGGAAATGATAATGATTAAAATATGGAGGTTCACCTCTTTCAGAAGATTTAATGGAAGAGAAAGCAGGGGACTTCCTGGGCATTGCAAAGCAGGAATGCATAAACTGTTCTCACTGGAGTGAAATATGCCATGTCATCTGGCAAGAATGATGGATGATCCTGGAGAACACAGCAGGTCATTTCTGAGGGGCAGCCCAGTTGTAAAGCCACTGAAAAAGGGAAGCAGCAGGTGAGGCAGAGATGGCAGGAGGGCCACCCAGGGGTCACAGAGAGAAGAGGAGGTGACCCAAAAGAGTCTTGCTTGTGAGAAAGCCTTGATCACTGTGCTTCCTGAGAGGGAAGAGGGACTTCCTTCATAAGTTTCATTCAAGCAAGTATTTTACAATGACCTTCACTAGGTTGCTGTGATTCTGGGTCAGGAAACTTGAGATTTCACATCCATATTATCCTCTTAACCAAGAAGTGCAAGAGGTTCCTGAGGGACTCAGATAATGAGAAGTCTGGTTCCAAGCACCTCTCTGAGACATATAAGAAAACCACGGTTAAAATCTGCCATGAATGGCAGTAGAAGAAATATCTGTCTTTCAGCTTTTCATCTACACGGATTTTCTTTTTTTTTTTTTTTTTAATTACATTTACTTTGTGTTGTGGTTACCTTTATACTGCTGGGACAAAACACCTGATTAAAAGCTGATGGTGGGAGGAAAAATTTTAATTTGGCTTTCAATCTCAAGGGGAATCTTCATAATAGCAGAGAAAAAATGATAGATCAGAAAGTGTATATCACCCCTGATACTGAGGAAAAAAGCAGCAAGCGAGTGAGCTGTACTGTGACAACAGGGTGGGCCTGGGTATATAATCCCTAAGCCCACCTGTAGCAACACATCTCCTGAAAAGCTCAGAAGATGGATTTTATTTAATATGCTTTGAAGAACTGAGTGTGCCTCACTCTATGATGAATATTTTATTATTGACCAAAAAGCTTCAGATTGAACATCACCTTTGTTATGTCCTAGATAAGAATATTTTACCAGTTCAGAAACTCATTTTTCACAATGTAATAGGGCTAAAGATGAGACAAAAGTAAGTTGACCTGTTTGAAGAACTAACTCAGTATATCATGTTCTAGATGACCCATGCTCATAGAAGGAAAGATGCATAGTTATTTATCAAAAGGGAATATTATGTATTTTAACCTAAAAGTTCCTTTTAAAAATATCCTCTCACAGGGCGTGGTGGCATATGCCTTTAATCTCACTTGGGAGGTAAAGGCAGGAGGATCACCATGAGTTCAAGCTCATTCTAGACTACTTAGTGAATTCTAGGTCAGCCAGGGCTAGGGTAAGACACAAGTGAAGAATACCAAATTGCTGGAGTTTGTCATTCTGTATTTTATTAGACAAATGTGAATCTAGTTAGAAATATGTAAAACACTTAAGGGCAAAGTCTAAAACAGACATTACTGTAGATCAAGTAGTATCATTTTCAAAATGAAGATCCAATGTTGGGAAGTACAAGCAAAGACCCACACTGTAGAGGGGCAAGCTGGGCTTCATCCTTCCCAACCTCTGTACTTGCACTATGAAATCTTGAATGGAACAATAACAATGTCTGGGATAGAGGCTACGATTCTGTAGAGGCCATGCTATGAATCAGCTCCAGTTTATGAACAAGGGCAAGTACAGATCCTGAGCCCTCATTTTAGCACCATAAATTGAGGAGGCCAGTGAGTCAGTTACGAGACTGATTAAATCATACATTGTTTACATGGGAAGAAAAGGATTCACTGTTACTGACATTGGTATCCATTCTTTTTATGAATTATCTTTTACTGCTGACAGCATCATGACAAACAACAGAGAGACCAGAGAATATCTGAATGTTCACAGAAAACACAACATGTTGTACTAGACCAGAGAACCTATTTTATAATGAAAAATATGTGATAACAAAGATATGACTATGGAGTCACTGTGAAAGGACAGATTCTATCATATGTTCATTGGGCTTACATTGGTCCTGGGGAATCAAACATGGGTCCTTAGGCTTCACAGGCAAGTGCCTTAACTGCTAAGCCATCTTTCCAGCCCCAAATTCTTTTCTTAAGGAATTTGTCACAGTAGTGGAAACAAACCAACACACCCATATGTCAGATCATCCAGGTATTTGAAGAGAAAATGTGACAGGGAGGTGGATGGAGCCTTACCTGCCTCCA
This sequence comes from Dipus sagitta, assembly GCA_036346955.1. NCBI lineage: Eukaryota > Metazoa > Chordata > Mammalia > Rodentia > Dipodidae > Dipus > Dipus sagitta. The sequence goes on along the minus strand of CM070770.1, from coordinate 100,834,172 downwards.
CCCTCATGAGATGTACAAATGCATACCATAGTGGAAAGCTATTGGTAAGTGAGATTCCCATTTATGGGCAAAACACTACTTTTAATTGATGAAGACTTTAAAAAAAATAACTATCTGCAGGAATGCTACAAAACCATGACAAGTTTTATTAGTCTAACAACTTCAATCATCACTGAAAAACAAATATTTATTTGCTGTTGTGATGACTACTGAAATTCCAAGTTCAATATGTCAACATATTTACATTGCTTAAAAATATGTTTTCTGTTTTTTTTTACATAAACCAAAATTTGCATAGTAAACAACATTTATCTAAATATTTTAGATCTTATTTATCAATATTTTATGAGTGCTACTTTGGTTTTCTTTCCATAAAAATTTGTCCAATGAAATTTTATGTGACTACCCATAAAATGCCCTATGTTGTACATTTATTACATGATGGTCAATTTAATAATTAAAGGTGGTATGATTGGTTCTTCTGTATTAAATATAACTTAGACAGCAGCATGCTTCTTCAAACTATTAGTATTCTGTATTTTTACAATAGTTGTCAGCATTTATCATGACTTCTACACAAGGAATAACATACAATATTAATGTTCAATAGTCTCCTATGAGTGTCCAAAGTTTAAGGGCTGTGATGGAAATTTTATGGGAATAAAAGGCATACTGCTGCCCTTTTTCTTTATTAGGATAAGATGACAAGGCTTCTAGTTAGTTTTTAAACTATTTTTTTAACTAAAATTTTATTTTATTCATATGGTAGAAAATTTTCATGCACTTCAGTTCTGTAGTAGAACTATATAGGATGAGAAAATTTATGTCACGTTTTCCATTGTTTCAGAATACTATGGTTGCAGACCATCTGATTTTGAAAACAAATCAGTATTTTGCTCAGAGATCTGAAGAAGGAATAATCTTGTTCCTTTTTATTCTTGGACAGGATATACACTAGAGAATTTGATGCATCCTCAGGACTAGATACTATGTTTGTAAGTTTTAGGAACAAAGCCAAGGACATCAAAATTAAAAGCTTCTTGAGGAGCTGAAGATATTGTTCAGTGGTTAAGCCACTTGCCTACAAAACCTAAGGACCCAGATTCTATTCCCCATTACCCACATAAAGCTAGGTGTACAAGGTGGTGCATGCATCTGGAGTTCATTTGCAATGACTAGAGGCCCTGGCATGCCCATTCTCTGTCCTACCTTCTCTATCTCTCTCAAATAAATAAATGAATAAATAAACAAATAAAATATTTTTGAAAAAGCTTCTTGAACTTAGAAAGACTGGGTGTTATATTTTTGTTTGTTTTTATTTTTCTTGCTTTTATTTCTTCTATTACAACTAATGAAAGTCAATCTTGATTTAGATTTTTGACACATATCAGGAAACCACAAACAGGAAACCACAGACAGGAAATTAAAATGAGTATAAAGATCAAAATTCCTTAATGAGTAAAAAAGTGATGACATAGAAATTCAAACTTATCAAGGTAATGCACAATATTTTCTAGAAAGCACTATGCCAATTGAAAAAAGTACTGTTTTTTTTTGGAACAAAGATAGAATGATTTGTCTGTTCTCTAGCAGGGACAAATCATGATGCTTTCCTGGGAACTAAGGGATAAAGAAGAAACACACCAGAAATTTAATCAACACTGATGGACCATTTGGGGAACAAGATATTGAGCAACTAAGTTAACATATGCATTATGTATACAATGATTCTTCAAGGGAAGCCCATAACTTTTGTTTCACAATAGATATTGACAGATTACAGTTATTTGATTTGGGGACTTCCTTTTCTTTTTTTTTTTTCAAGATAGGGTCTCTCTCTAGTCCAGACTGACCTGGAATTCACTACGAAGTCTCAGAGTGGCCTCAAACTCATGGCAATCCTCTTACCTCTGCCTCCTGAGTGATGGGATTCATGTGCCACCACGCCCAGCAGGATTTCTGTTTTGAACTTGCAATCAGCCTGAAGATTAGAATGGGACTAAATGTTATGAATTTTCCCCTGAGGACCGCCTTTATTGTGTCCCATAAGTTTTGGTACGATGTGTTCTCATCGTCATTCATTTCTAGAAATTTCACAGTTTCATTTTTTATTTCATCTACTATCCATTTATTGTTTATGCAGTTGACATGTAACATGGAGTGACATGGCTGGAAGCTGGAAGAGAGTCAGTCCCTAGACAGTCAGCATATCTAGTGCCAGAAGGTGCTACATGGGTGACTGGGGGACAATGACCAATATCTGTGCAAGCAACTCGTGGTCTAACTTACTTAACAGCAAATATCCTGTTGTGATGCTCACACAAGTGCAATAGTGCTGCACAGCCATGATGGGAAACCAACTGCTTTTGATTTTGCTGTTTTGCTCAGTGGAATGGGACCCATAGCTGGAGCTGGGAAACAAGTCAGAACCATATCCAAAAATGAGCCTGTTCTCCATTATTAAGCTACCACCAATCGTGGGCTATAAAAGGGCCTGCACCTATTAAATTCTCTCTAAAATAATAATGGGTAATCCCATTTATTTGGTGCTAACTTTATTCTCTGTTGGAGAATCTGCTTCTCTTTTGCAGATAGACAGAGATCCTAAAGAGAGAACCACCCCATCATACCTCAAAAGGGCACCAGCTGAAACTAAGAATAATTGGAGAAACAAGCAAGGGTGCTGTTTCCTTGGTGAACTTGGTACCAGCACAAGGGTGAAGGAGATCGACACAGAGAACAATCAACTCCTACCAAATCATATATCCAGAGACACAGAGGCTCCCTAGACCTTATCACTGAAGCAGACCTAAAATGAACCCAACATGGCTCAGGGAAATTTTGTGGAAGAGGGAGTGGAAAGAATATCAGAGCCACACATTGGGTCATGATACACAGAGACATTTCCTCCTACCCATAACTGAGGGCTAACTCCACAATGCATCACCCATATACCCCAATAAGGAGGGACCTGGGGGAGCGCAGAGGACATGGAGGAGGCTAATAATGGTACCAACTTGACTCTATCCACTGAGTACAAAACTAATTAATATATATAAAAAAAAGCATGGGACTAAATGTGGCTTCCTGGGGAGCAAATAGGCTTAATAACAAGGAGCCCAGAGTTCTGGAGACAGAACCTTCTAACTCCTCCATGGGAATAACGCAGCACAGTTGTTGTAAATACTTTGACTTTAAAATTTGGGTTATAAGAGTTCATAGGTTAAGATGTCATTTTACTTATAATGCTCTACTTAGAAGTTCAGAAGCTAAAAGCTTCCTTCTATGATTGTTAGAGTATCCTAGGTACCTGAGGAAATTTCATTGTCAAGTATTTTCAGTATCAAATGCAAAAAGTTTCTCTTCATGAACCAAAAACATTGCAGCTTAGACACTCTGGTGATACTTGGGCAATAAGAACTGGGAGTGTATATTTCTTCCCTAGGAAGCTAATATTCTGGGTAATTCAATGCTAGTTTTCAAGATGATTTTCTCAAAAATATCTGTAACTTGCACCTAAAAGATTCTATTTCCTAGCCAGGTGTGGTGGCGCACGCCTTTAATCCCAGCACTTGGGAGGCAGAGGTAGGAGGATCACCACGAGTTCGAGGCCATCCTGAGACTACATAGTGAATTCCAGGTCAGCCTGAGATAGAGTGAGACCCTGTCTCGAAAAACCAAAAAAAAAAAAAAAAAAAAAAAAAAGAAATACTATTTCCTGCTAAGGTAAATTTGGGAGGGCATTCTGATATTTTTTTCATTCCAAAATCCTGCCACCTAGGAAAATGTTTTGTGAAACCTTAGAGTTAGACAAGTCAAGAAAATGACTTTCCTATTCTGATAAGAGTGAGGAATGAATAGAAAATGGACTTTAAATTGTTTTAAAATCTTTTTGAGATAATACCAAAAGGTGTTCCAGTTATGGTGAGAAAGAGCTGACATTTCCCTTGTGGAAAGACCGATCATGTTTTAGGTTTTAGGTTGATTCTAACACTATAGTTAAGTGATTATTTAACTGATAGTTTTTCATTATGAAATCTGATGATAGAATACAGAATTTGGCATGGTATGTACATTGCTGATGGTAAACAGGAACTGGGATTATTTCCTTAGAGATCGCAGTTGCAGCAATAACCCAAAATGAGAAAGTGACTGGCTTTAGCATACTATCACACTGTGGAGATTTTGCATGCTAAATCACAGTATTGTCCACAATAGCACATCTGTTTTCTGTCCTTTTTCAGATGTCCTTTTTCAGATGAAGAATTTGATTATGACAAAAGTTTTACTAGTTTCGACAGACATTACTGATGGATCAGGATTCAAGCTTCTGAACTATGAATTTGGAGGGTTAGTATAAAACTTAAAGCAGGTAGTACTCAGCTTCTAGAATTTTTAATCCAAGAACTTGATGTGCTTTCAGAAATGCCCTTTCTCAAGCTGCCACTGGAAGTTGACTTTTTAGATCACAATAAGAGACCCAGATACACAGCCAGCCTCATTGTCTACGTTCTTAACATCCCCAAGACTTCAGTGATCTTAAACATACATGTGCTCCATTTTACCTCCAATTTCCTCTTTCCAGAGTCTCAAACCTATATCTTAAATTCCAACTTGAACTTATTACCTCTATATGCACTGAACTTAATTTAGCTCAAACTCAACTCTTATTTTCCTTTCAATCTTTCCTTTTCATCCTATTTTGAGTCTCAGCCTCTGTTGTGTCCTATGCAGTCATCCAGAGAACAGAAAATTCTAGGACTTCTTTGTTTCTTATATCCCTGTCTTCCATTATTCTGGTAGAAAATAGATTGGGTTTTATAAATTAGGTCCCATATATGTTGTATGTTGCCCTCTATCCTCACATGCCCTTTTCCTTCCTGTGCTCTGGCTGCAGAAGGTTCAGCAGTGAGAACTTATCAGCATAGAACTTCCTTCAGGCAGGAAGCATCAGAGGTAGGAAAACAAGTGGAAAATACTTGTGCCTTATAATTTCAAACAGTCTCATCTCATTAACTTACAGTATGTTAAAAGTTTACCTTTTCCTCACCAGATTTTTTATGCTTGAATTATTTTATGTTTTTAAATTTTAACTAACTAAATAAATACACACACACACACACACACACACACACACACACACACACACATAGATTGTACTCTTTTACCTGCTAACTCCTGGACCTGTTTCCTAGGCCCCTCTTCAGTGGGGTTTTAGGATCCACTGTGGGGGTCATAAAGGCCTCAGCAAGTCTCTATGGGGTAGCCGGGGGAGTGTGTCTGAGGGTATTCCTACCCACTCTGAGGCTCTAACAATCTTTTTGCCCCCTCTTCTGCAATGTTCACTGAGCCATGGCAGGCCTGTTGACAGTCTGATTTAGTGTTGAGTTCTTCGTAGCTTCTGGATTTCTGCTGTAATAGGTTTTGATTGATCACTTTGTCTGCCACCATCACCCTGGAGCTCGTTGTCAAACTAGCAGTAAGAGCAGAGATCATACAGCTCCTTCCACTATAAGTTTTCCTGGGTCCTGGCAGAAATGGAAGATGTCCTTACCAATTTAAAAAAAATCATGCAGTTTTGGTTATTGGTCTTTCTGTGATTTCAACTTACATGCCAACCTTATTTATTCACAATAATAGCTAAAATTTCCTGTCATATATGTACTACAAATATAAATTCACATGTTACCCTGTTTGTGCTTAAAACAACTGTCATAGTTTGCATCTGAAATGTTATCCATGGGTTCCTGTATTGGATTGTTAGTCCCAGAAAGAGGTGGGTTCTTTCTATTTGAAATAAGTAATTAGGGGCTTTGAAGGCTGTACCTGCCACTAATTCTAGCCTGTGGTCTTTGATGTGGAATGAGTCTCCATTTCCTGCTGTCACTGCCATGGATGGGACTACTTCTACCATCATGCCTTCTCACTCTTACAGGACTGTAACCCTCTGAAACCATGATCCAAAATAAGCCTGTTTTCCTTGAGTTCTTTTTGTTTGGTATTTTGGTCACATTGATGTTAAAGTAGTTCAACCAAGTGCAGTATGCACTATTGTTTTACCACTTTATTTCACAGATGAAGAGACTTATTATATGCAGCTTACAAAAATCTAATAAAAAGTTGAAAACACTTCATATTTTCATACAGTTTTTTTTCCCATTCCAGACATCCAGTCCATGTTTCAGCAAACAGACAAGTCTACTGTAAGCAGTTCTAGACTGGTAGTGTAGATTGGCCCAGCTATTTTAAATTATACTAGCCAATTCTACTCTTATCAGGTTTTCCACAAGGATTTTTAATTTCAAAAAGATACACGCTACTGTGAAATCTTCTCAAATCTCAGAAGATAATGTCAGTTGAGGAGCCTGCCTCATATTTCACATTCATATTCAATTTTCTAATGCTTTAAGTTGCATAGTTGGAAGGAACAGCCAGGAAACAAAGGACTTATTTAGGAGAGTGGAAAGAGCACAGCCATTTCTCTGCATGGGCTCCCTCCACAGGACGTGGATTTCTGTGACTGCTTACAGAGTGTAGGTTCATAGTTTATTTCTCTGTGAAAATTTCTAAGCTAGCCAGACAATGTAACTATCCTAGTCTCCCCAATTTTTCTTGGTTTTCAGTGTGACTAGATCTAGGCATGAGTTCTTTTACTCCCAGAGGAAGAGAAAAAAGGTATTCAGATGATGTAAAACATTAAAATTTGTCTCTGAGAATTCATGACTGATCTAATCAAGATATTTTCTTTTGTTTTACTGAATTTTCATCCACTTTTTATTATATTTAGTTGTGAAAAGAGACCTACAGCACAATAAACATATCTTTAAAATGCTGATTCCCTTTCCCTTAGCTCCCTCACAAAATCAACATTATCTTCTTATTTAGAAGAATGAACAAACACATGCACATTGTTTTTGATATGTGGGCAAGGATTTTTATGTCTAATTTTATCAGGAACAGTTGTTTAAATGTTTCTACCTATTTTGTTTATTTTTCTATATGCTTCTCAGAATAAATCATTAATTGTAGCTAAGGCTCCACTGAGCCATTTGTTTGGAAGCTTTATTATTGTTTTGTCTGTCCCACTGGCATTGTCCTCCCTTCATGCCTTCCTGGAATGAGCGTGATGCTTGAATTCCAAGAATCATTTGTCTTGAGATGAATGAGTTACAATTTAAGAGCAGTTATTATTTCTACTTACTTGGTTTGGGATAAAGTATATACTTTGATGGTATAGTTGAGTATAGTCAAGTTAAACCAGTGAGATTTTTTTTTTTACTTGAGTATTTCTGTTTGTCATATAAATTGGAGGAGGAAAATAATTTTCACTGCTGGAGCATAAAACAAATTACACATAATGGTACATAAAAGGCAAACCATAATCACCCTCTTTAAAATTAATGCTTTTTACAGGATGGGAAGCCATTAGGAAAAAAATTGTCACAACATTTTTAACCTAGTTTGGTTTCCATGCTCCAGTAGCATAGCTGCTCTCTGATGACCACATTCTGGGAAGCTGGTAAGAATAATTAAATCAATTACATTGTAAGAAATTTGGTTACTTAACACAGCGTGAAGTCAACTCTTTCCTTACACTTAAAAATCTGTTCATATTTTTTTTCTTGACTCTAGAAAGAATCTTAAAATAATTTTGCTAGAAAACTGATTTTCCTGAGTGGGACATGTGACCATGGGACATGTGAAAGCTAGCTTGTATTTACAGAAACAAGAGTACAAAGCACAGGGCAAAATACATTAGCCTTAAAGAATCCACACAATGTGATTATTAGTTTTGTAAGTAAATGGATTCTCATGTAATTGCTTTAGGGAGTCCAGAGCATGTGTGTTAGAATTTTCACAGAGCTCTATCTCTGTACCTTAGCCAAGTCAACCTTGTGCTGGCCTTATGTTCCTGAGGCTTGCTATGTACACCTGTAGCCTCATTCTAACATTGTGGCTCTTACCTTCAAGTTTAAAAATTTGCTGAACACTCTTACATTTGGTAGAAGGTACACACTTATTGCCTATATTCTCCAAATGTGTAGCAATTGTTCCTGAAATTCCATTGTATATCAATGAATAAAATCTATCAGTGGACTTTGGTGATTGTGCATAAATATAATTGAGTACAAATGCAATAAGGCAAAGATATTTATAAACTGCCCATTTCAGAAGACATTAATTATGAAATATATAAAATAATTTTAGAAGATTTGAATAAAATATTTAGAATAGAACACCAAGAGTTACTAGAGTACTCCAAGGGACAAGAAAAAGAGATAGAGAGAAGAGAGAGAGAGAGAAACAGAAACAGGAAGAGATAAAGGTCAGTTTTTGTTGTACCCTCTCCAGGGCCTTGTGAATCAGGTGTTCTGTCTAAGGGCTTGGTGAAGGTTCAATCATTTGGTCTGTCTTTTAGGATGTAGAGTTTTATGGTACCATTGCCGTTGGCCAATCTGTAACTCCTAGTCCCAGCAGGTGGATATTATCCAAAATGAGTTTTTTATCAGAGAGATCTACAAGGTTTCCCAAAAGAAGACAGATTTCTGTCAGAATACTTGTTGACCCACCATAGGTTAGTGGTAAGACCCTACTGCTGAAGACACCACATGCTGTTGGCACGTAACATAGAATGACATGGCTGGAAGCTGGAAGAGAGTTAGTCCCCAGACAGTTAGTACATCTAGTGCCAGAGGTGCTACATGAGTGACTTGGGGAAAATCACCAATATCTGTCCAAGCAATGCATGGTGTAACCTACTTAGCAGCAAACAATCTAATGTGATGCGCACACAAATGCAATAGTGGTGCACAGCCATGGTGGGAACCAGCTGCTCTAGATTTGGCTAACTGATCTGCTCAGTAGAATGGAACCCATAGCTGGAGCTGGGAAACAAGTCAGAACCATATCCAAAAGTGAGCCCACTCTCCATTATCAAGCTACCAAAAATCATGGGCTACAAGAGGACCTACATGTATTAAACTCTCTCTAAAAAATAATGTTTTTTTTTATTTATTTGGTGCTAAATTTAATGTCCGATGGAGAATCTGCTTCTTTTTTTTTCAGATAGATGCAGATTCTAAGGAAAGAACCACCCCTCATACCACAAAATGGCCCCAGCTGAAACTAAGAATAACTGGGGAAACATGCAAGAATGCTGCTTTCTTGGCAAACCAGGAACCAGCATAATGGTGAAGGAGATAGACACAGATAACAATCAACCCCTACAAAACCAGATATCCAGAGACACAGAGGCTCCCAAGATCTCAACACTGAAGCAGACCTAAAATGAACCCAACATGGCTCAGGGAAAAATTTGCAGAAGAGGGGTCAGAAAGAGTGTCAGAGCCACACATTGGGTCATGATACACAGAGACATTTCCTCCTGCACAACCCATATACCCCAACAAGGAGGGTCCCTGTGGAGGGAGGAAGACAGGGAGGAGGCTAACAATGGTACCAACTTGACTGTATTCACTGAGTACAAAAATAAAAAAAAGAGACAAGAAAAAAACTAAAACTCAATAGAAAAACTCTAGAGACCTTAAAAGTTATTTTCTCAAGAAGAAACAAAAGTTGTCAATAATTATGAAAATAGATGTTAATCCTCACTTTCATTCTGAAAAACAAATTCAAACAATGCTAAAATGCTTACTTTTATATAAAAACTATCAGGGAAGTATGATCATAACAAGTGATTTAACTGAAGGTATTCTCAAAATGTTCCCTTATAGAAAGAAAATTTATGCATTTCAATAGCTAACACTACTGAAATTTATACCATGTGAACTCAAGTATTCCACTGTTTCTCCTTTATCCAGAGTCAATTATAATTGATGTATATACAAGTTATTAGTGTCAGTATTCCTTATAAAGCAAAATTTCAGACATCCCTGTGTATCAAAAATAGTTGTAATTAAAAGAGATAATATGAACACTATGAAATTCTATTGTATAGATAAGGAACCTACATCATAAGGAACCTACATAATGAGTGAAAAAAGAATGATGCATGCATTATACATCCTTTATTTAAAAGAAACACAAAATATATGTATGCATTTATCTAAGTACATATACACATAGATAAACACACACACACACACACACACACACACACACACATATGGCTATTTGTCAGCAAATACATGGTAATCTTCCAGTGGAATTGCAAACTTACACCACAGGTCAACTCTGGTGAAAACATCAGCCAACAATTGAATGTTTTTTGCAGCATTTGATTTTTGAACTTTGTGGAAGTACTACTATGTTGTTTGGATAAGTAAAAAGAAAACCAATCCTTTGAAAATTAATCTATATTTCAGACTACAACTATTCTGGTAGTTAAGTACTGTTTAGATGAGAGAGTAAAGAGTGAAAAATAGGATTAGAGTATAGTTTGAAACTATATTGAGACACTTTAAGAAATGTACCTGGTAAAGCAAGCATTCAAGATTTTCTATTAAGACATGGTCTTGACAAAGGATAGAAGATGAACTAGATAAAATATTAGGATCATTGAAATACTGACTTTTCTAGGATTTAGTGCTATGTTAGGTTATCCTTATTAAAGGGAAGAATAAGTCCTTCCATGAGGTATGGTGAAGAACAGAGAAAGAAGTAACCCTTGATAAACTTTAGATAGAGAAAAAAATTGTCTGGGAAGGCTGTTTCAATTATTTACAACATTTATTGGAGCCAGGACAAACAACCCTAAGTTGGAGGCAAGCGGCTCTATAACTTGGGTTTCATGGTTCAGTACCTCTGGCATTAGTGGAAATATCTGACCAAGATAAGTACACTCTACAGAGCTACATTAGGCAACCCTCAGACTTCCAGGGTCTTGCTATAAGAATGTGGTTTATCTTGTAATGAGCAATTCTCCACTTTCTACTTGGTTTTTGCCTTGCTGCTAGGTTTTGGTGGAGATTGAATTCTTGGGTATGACACTGAGACTATTTGGCTCTAAATATCTGTCAAACACTAGGCATTATTTGATCAAATAAATCACAAACTAGAACATGTGTAGTAGCATTTCACTCTAAAAATCGAAATAGTGTGTATGAAGCAGGATTTCAGAGGGTCAGAAGACAGAAATAAACAGTAACCATGTGGCTCAGAATCTCATGACAACTGTTTAAGTTGCCAGCAAGCTAAAATAATTTCTCCCCTTTAAGTTGCTATTCTCAGGTATCTGTCATAGCAGTAAAATCTAAAACATCTATTTTTATTTAGCTTTATTTTTGTTTCTTTGAAGAGCTAATTATTGGAATTAGCTGAAGCTTTACAATTTTTGCTATATATATGTATATATATATGCCTATAAACATCCACATTTATGTACCCTATAAATATTTCCAAGTTTTGTTATGCAATCTGTTTTCATTTAAATACTTTTGTGATGTAGTTTTATGCTGTTTTAGGCAGATCAGAGTGATCTTTCATTTAAACCCCTAAGACAATTAACTTATACCAAGACAATCACATGCTTACCTACTTGTCTGTTATGGCTTCGGAAATTATGTATTGGTCTATTTTCTGTTCCTGGAGTGATATTTATGTGGTTGTGTATTTTATACAGAGAGAGTTTTATTTGGCACATAGTTTTAGAAGATGAAAGCCCAAGACTTGGTGGGCCCATCTATTCCGTTTCTTGTGAGGGACCACTCAGCTAACTCATAACATGACAAAGCAAGAAAGGAAATTATTAAAGACAGAAGGGAGCTAGAGTGAAAGAGTGTGGACTATGTTCCATTTACAACAACCTACTATACTATTGTATGTGGCATGTGCATGCATTCCTATGTGTGTGAGTGTGTATGTGTATGTGTGGCCAGAGGTAAACATGTGTTGTCTTCTTCAATAACTCTCCACCTTTTTTTGAGACAATTTCTCACACTGAACCTGGAGCTCACTGATTAGGCTAGACTAGCAGTCTAGCAAACCTCAGAGATCTTGTCTCTAACTCCCAAGTACTGGGATTACAGTAGTACACTGCCATGCCAACCTTTACAGGGAAGGGCATCCAAACTCAGGTCCTCATGCTTTTGTGTCAAGCATTTTACCCACTGAATCATCTTCCCACTCCCTACAATAAACTATTCTTATGAAAAGTAACTCACTCAGTAAGATCAACATTCACAATAACCTAATTACCTTCTACTTGATAACATCACTTAAAGGTTCCAAAACCCCTCAACATGTCTACACTGCAGACTAATCTTCCAGCACATCAGACTTTGGGAGGACACATTGAGTACACATCCAAAGTGTAACAAATATTATAGGGCAATGTAAACTCCAGCCATCATGTCTTCTAAGATTTTTAGTATATCTCTGTTCATAGGTATATCTTTTGTTTAAATATTTTATTTTTATTTATTTACTTATTTGACAGAGAAGAGAGAGAGAGAATGGGCACACCAGAGCTTCCAGCCACTGCAAACGAACTCCAGATGCTTGCACCCCCTTGTGCATGTGGCTAAGGTGGGCCTTGAGGAATCAAACCTGGGTCCTTTGACTTTGCAGGCAAGCGCCTTAACTGGCTAAGCCATCCCTTCAGCCCCATAGATATATCTTATACAATAATAAATATATGCCAGAGTCCAAGTTTTAAATGTCCCCTAGTGATCTATCAAACTTGGTTCCTAGGCTGTGACAGTACTAGCAATTAGTGGAGCCTTTCAAATGTTGGGCCTACTGAGAGGAACTTAGGACACTGGAGTTATGCCCAAAGAGATAGAGGGACCCTGTCCCTCTATCAATATCTCCTTGCCTTTCACTGTCTGACTGCCATAAGGTGAAGAAGTTGTTCACTCCACAGTGTACTCCTTCCCACAATGCATTGGCTCACCACAAGGTAAAAGCAACTGAGCCAAGTGACTAGGGATTGCATTCTCTTCTTTGTAAGAAGTTTATCTCAGGAATTTTGTTGCAGGAACAGAAAGCTAGTGATATACCCTATAGCTAAAAATTTATTACGTATTTGACATCTTCAGGCATTTGACATGTATCTTTTTTTCTCCTCTAGTTTTCAACTCTAGCAGTGCTTGTTTCTTGCAGTGTCACTTGTAAGTCCTTCCTCCACAGACACCATTGGGCTCTTCTGCACTGGGGTCTGGGAAGTCTGCATTACATAAACAGTGGTGGGGCATGACATTTATTTTGATTTTCCTTTCTTAGATTTCTGCTATTTGATGCCCAACATGTGTTATCATTTATTTTTCTCACTTTAATTGATATTTCAATATATGTGTTTAATGTATATTTTACCAAGTCATGTATGGGGCTAATTCCAGTCTGTTATTATACCAAGTCATATGTAAAACTATATTGTTTGGTGCTTTAATTTCATAGTTTTAAAATGAAATTCAAAATGAACCATAGCAAACATTCAAATAATTTAATGGAAGAAATGAAAATATATTAAGGAAGTATAGTTTATAAAATATGATTATTTTATAGCTGAAATACTAAACATTGTGTATAGACTGAATGTGAGAAAGTCAGGATCAGACAGATTAAAGCACAGGCCAGGACTGGAGATTGCTTAGTGAATCTCTGTGAAGCTTAAGGACCCAGGTTGGACTCTCCAGGTCCCATGTAAGCCAGATGCATATGGTGGCACATGCATGTGGAGTTCATTTGCAGTGGCTAGAGGTCCTGGCATGCCCATTCTCACTCTCTGTCTATCTCAAATAAATAAATAAATAAATAAATAAATAAATAAATTTTGAAAAGCACAGGCCAACTTTAAAGTCCCTTTATACTTAGATTTGAGAGGCACAAATCATAGCTGACTTTGGCATTAGTCCCCACAGTGGCTCAGGGATTCTTATTCACTAGTTCACAGAGCCAATGAACAGGCATCACTGAAACCCCTGTGGTAGCTGAACTTCCCTCAAAGAGCTAGTCTACAGTCTACAGAGAGATAACCTTCTACTAATAAATTCTCAGCACATGACTACTGTTTTCTGAGATTCAGATGCACAACAAAAGCATCTGGTTTCTCTGGATAAGAAAATTAACCATCATGATGACATGGCAGTTTTTCTCTTTTTGTTACCATGATTGGAAACCAAATAATGCAAGAGTATTATGTGCCATTGAGTGCCTATGTTCTGTTTTATTTTTTCAAGTGCAGATAAATCAGTTACCATTGGCATCAAATTCTATTTATAGCTTAGTATTTTTTCTCCATATAATCATAATTTAAAATTTACTCATTCTTTAATAAATAGTTCTTAGGAAACTTAAATCAAATAACATTTTCATTGCTGCTTCAACTTCAACAAATGTAAATGTTTGTTTTATTCCTATTCTTCACACTCCTTTCAGTGTGATAGTCCTGTTCATTGACAGGAAACAAATCTTTTTAAATAAAATTTTGTTCTGAAAATTTCCACTGACAATACTGTTAGCTTAATATACCAATCATATATACACGAGTAGATCCACATGAAATAATATCCTTTACTACACTAAACTAAATAAAGCAAATTTAAAAGTACACAACTGTTTTATAGTAGAGGAGATCACCCAGACCACCTGCTGCTTCTTGTCACAGTGAATTGACATCTCTGGGCTAGAAACCTGCAAAGAGGAAAAGGGTGACCACATGTGCCTGGCAACCAAGATGTAGAGTAGCTGAATCCTTTTCTGAGTTTCTACAATGTACTCTGTGTTGGGGTTTAAAGTTGAACATTTAAAAAAATTACTTTATTTTTATTTATTTATTCAAGAGAGACAGGAGGGGTAGAGGCAGACAGAGAGAGAGAGAGAATGGGCATGCCAGGTCCTTTGGCTGCTTCAAGCAAACTTCAGCCTCATGTGCCAGCTTGTGCATCTAGCTTATGTGGGTACTGGGGAATTTAGCCTGGGTTTCTTTGGCTTTGCAGGCAAGCATCTTAACTGCTAAGCTATCTCTTCAGCCCTAAAGTTGAACTTTTAACCCACTACATACATGCATGGTGGTAATTTTCAACAACATATACTCTTCATTAATCTTGTGAGTTGCTTTCTATATATTCTGTTCTGTTCTCTATAAGCTGACAAGTCGGCTGCTTGTCCAGCCAAGGCGTACTGTGCCAAATCTGCACACAGTATTGGCAAAAATTCTTTTCTAAATGTTCTCTGTCCTTTATTTAAATATTTAGGATAAACCCTCTGGTCTCTTTTATGTTTAAACTCCTTTGATGATTAGCCTTTAGAAACAATTCCCAGATGTACTTTTTTAAGTTTCTTAATTAGTTACCTCCTACTTGAACTTTGTAACTATAACCTTGATGGTAAACAGATGTACTTTATTTAATGAAAATAAAGTGCCCCTTGCAGTTGTGCAAATGTTCAGTCAGTTTATCCTGAAGTTGCTCAGTTACAAACCTTGTCTGAGATGTTTCTGTGACACTATCTGGCAACTCTGACCCTTGAGCCTATGTATAAGATGAAATTTCAAACATGTTAAAGGAATTTTCTAGAAAATTTGTTTTCTTTCATTTTATTGCCAAGAATAGTACAACTTTGAAAATGTAGAACTATTAATCAATTGCATTTAAGTATGTCCTAAACTGTGTCAAGTAGTTTATATTTGATAAATAAAAACACAGAAGTTAAACAGCTATGATAATCAAAATCTTTTTCAAGGGGCTGGAGAGATGGCTCAGCAGATAAAGTGCTTGTTTGTCAAGTTTTATGGCCTGGGTTCAAATCCCTAGTACTCACATAGCCAGATGCACAAAGTAGCACATTCATCTGGAATCCCTTTGCAATAGCAGGAGGTCCTGGCATGCCTCTTCCCTTTCTCTGTCTCTCCTTTTTTCTCTCTCTGCTCATAAGTAAATAAATAAAAATATTTTTAAAAATATTTTTATAGAAAATATGTAGTGTAGTCACACTAAAGATACCAAAATATTAAAAATGAGATGGCCGAAGTGATGAAGACCCAGTGCTGAGTCTAATTAGCAGTGTGATGTTGGCAATTATTAAACTTCCCTGAGACCTAGTTCCTTGAGTCATCAAATATAGAGGTTATAGTTTATTACCCATAAGACCATTTGTAACCTAAATTACAGACCTACATTTATTTTGTCAAAGAGGAAGGAAAGGAAATTGTGTTTTACTGAGAAAGCATGATTGCGATCCAATATGAGATAGGAAATGGGATGTGGGAGGATGTGAGTGTGCCACTAGAGGACCAGATTAACACTCCTGAACTCTTTATGGTAGTTGTTTGGTTGAGTCATTCTTTGTAATTGTCTGAGGATTTTTTTTCTCAAATTTTTGTAAGATTGATTCTTACAGCATTGTTGGCTTTCCTAAATGTTGCATTCATTTATTTATATTGATATAAAGCCTTTATTGAAACTTCAGTGATTTTAAAACCCTTAACTTATGATACATTGTAGATAATTTTATAGGCATCTCTAGCTATAGACAATGAATTTTTAATTAGAGCGATGAAAATATAATGAAGCAATTATATGTTAACTGAAGTTTTATTTCACATGTCACTGCCCACCCTTTTTCTGAGTTGACAGATTTGGTTGCATTTATATGTATTTATTTATCATAGAAGGGATACAAGACATCTAGAAGTGAATGCATAAAGATAACATGATAATACACATGAGTGACTTGGAAAAGAAGAAAAATATATATATTTCTCATATAATATGAGAAATCAAAGTAGTAAGGTAAATAAATTAATGACTAACACTGAGTTCACACAATTAAAACTTTAAGGGAAAGCAAGTCATATCCCTGGGACACAGGAGGCCCTGGTTAAACTCACAGTCCCTCATGCCCCTAGGAAAATCCCTCTGACTCTGATTCATAGACAACAGAAATATCAGTTGTGCAAAATCAGAAATATTTGGCTCTGAGCCTGGCTTTGTCCATCCTACCTGGACTGCCTCAGAAAATCTATACTTAGTATCTGGCAAATTCATTCATTGCATAGAAATTAGAATATCCACATCAGAAAGTTCTCTATATGAGTAAATATAATACTGAATGCAAATAAGTTCATAAGATCTTTGAGGATTAAATGGCAATATAAAATTTTGCTATTTTTCATTCTTTTTGCAGAGACTATACTAAGTGTCCAGAGGCCTTACTTAAAACAAACAAACAAAAAACAGAGAAGATCCTAGCAACATCCATCTGGTCAGAGACATTTGGTAAACACCCTATTTACACTTGGTTTGGGGATGCTGAAAAAATTAGGACACCTTTAAGACATAGCTTCTTAAAAGTGGCAAAATTTATATCTCAAAGTGGATGGAAGATTTCAAATAAATTTTTATTTTATTTATTTGAGAGAGAGAGAGAAGGAGGGAGATGGAAAAAGGTAGATAGAAAGAGAATGGGCATGCCAGGGCCTCCAACCACTGCAAATGAACTCCAGATGCATGTGCCACTTTGTGCATCTGGCTTACGTGGGTCCTGGGGTGTTGAACGTGGGTCCTTTGGATTTTCTGGCAAGCGCGTTAACCTCTAAGCCATCTCTCCAGCCCTAGATGGAAGATTTCAAATTAGACCTAGAACTTTGACATTAGAGAAAAAGATAGATGGTAGAAACACTTTAAGACAGAGGAATAGGCAATAGTTCTCTGAGTAAGACTAGTACCTCATAAAATGAAAGCACAAATTTGGCACGAGGACTTGCATAAAATTAAAGTCCTTCTGCACACCAAAGGAAACAATTAACAGAGTGAAGAGACAAAATGGGAGAAAACCTTTGCCAGTTATTCATCTAACAAGAGATTAATTTTCAGAATATGTGAAGATTCCAAAAAATATAAACATCAATAGAACAAATAATCCCAACAATAAATGGATTGATGAATTAAACAGACATTTGTCAAAAGAAACAAAGCACCAATAAACACATGAAAAAAAGAGGCCCAGCATCTTTAGTCTTTGGGGAAGTGCAAATCAAAGCTCCATTGAGATTCTATCAGACTATAATCAGAGAGGCTATTGTGAAGGGAACAAATCACTAACTTTTAGAAGAGGTACAGCCAGAAAAAGGACACTGTTGGTAGAAATATAAATTAATGCCGACATTATCAAAATCAATCTGATGGTTCCCCCAGTAATTGAAATATATAGAGCTATGATATGATCTAGTTCTATCAACCCAAAGGAATGTAAGTCAGTTAACTTTAAAGAAACCCACATGTTCATTTTTATTGCTGTAATGGCAAAGTGATAGTCAAGTTATGGCATAACAGTAGGAGTTCAGAAACCAGAAAATGAACCAGTCCCAATTGCAAGCCTTGCGCAAGAATCCCAAACTGCTAACTGAGCAATTATGTCACCCCACAATACAACACTGTAGGCCCCTCAACCCTGGGACCCTATGACCTTGTCTTTTGACCAGTACTGCCCTTATTTGTAGGATGCCTATTGGGAGAGAGGTGTAAATAGATGAATAGAAAGAATATAGTTGGATACTAGATAAATAGATAGATAGATAGATAGACAGATAGAACCATGTTAATTGCTATTATATACTGTAACTTTGGTGCCATTATGAACATTTAATTTTTGGTTCCTACTAAGTGAGCTGTGTGATCATGGAGAAATCATTCAAATTCTCTGATATTTTTGCTGCCCTGAGTAGCAAGAGAGGCTGTTAATCAGCTCATCAAGTAGTTTTAAAAATTAGATATAGAATATGAAATTATGTGACAACTTCCACATAGAATCTTGTGATATCTCATGCATATAAAATTTCATTCTGGGAACATTATATGTAAATTTTGTACATTTACTTGCCATATTTTAAAACAGATGAAATGTCATCTCTGACAGAAACCAATATTGAAGATTATAGATGGTGAACATCACTTTGGACATATTGCCAGAACTTACACACACACACACACACACACACAAACTTACATAAATAAGTATGTGTGTGTGTGTGTGTGTGTGTGTGTATATATATATATATATATATATATATATATATATATGTATGTATAATTATTCAGACTTCATTTAGAATAGGTTAAATAACTAATAATGGCAACTTATTACATAAAACTGTAGAATGGGGTAGATGCCAAAATGTTTCCATGATCCATGAGATAATTTGAAGTTCTACCTACTTGAAATATATGCTTTCCTAGAATCATCAATCTTTATTTTATTTAGAGTTAGTAGATAAATCCAAAGTGAGGAAAGGAAATATTAACATTGAGCAAATGTCTTCATTAGAACCTGTAATGATGTCATAAAGGTCCTCTGAGGACTGGCACATTTGTGATTGTAGACCTTCATTGTCAAGCTGACTGGACAGAGTCACCAGGGGGCCACACCGATGGATGTGTCAATGACAATGTGTCAAGAAATGCTTAATTGAAGAGGAAATACCCACCCTGAATGTGTCTTGAAAATTGTTTTATTTTTGTCTGATTTAAATAAATCTTCTTTCAGTAACTATGTTCTGGTTTCATGTAAAAGTCTTTGCTATAGATGGCAGGCATTTAATGCAAACTTAAAGACATGGGTGCAGAAAGTGTTTAAAATGAAATTCAGAAAAATAAGACAATTAAAAATGGCTAAAATTAAGGGCTGCAGAAGAGAGTAATAGGAGGTTGTCATGTTCAGTGTGCATGATATAATGAATGAAAATGCCACTATAAACCCATATTTTGCTATATATATATATATATATATATATATATATATATATATATATACACATACATATAAATGAATTGTTTATATATTCTTTCATGAGTGCATGCATTTTCATGCTTTCATAAACTTGTTTCTACAATGTTTCAGATTTTCCTTCTCGATCTCAGTTTTCTTTGTTTGTTAGATAACTTGACCTTTATTTTTGGTTTGTCAATGCCCTAAGCTTTTCAAATCAGAGCTTTAAAATTTCATTAGAAAATAGCTCTGGGAATTGGCAGGAGTTTTAGTTGTAACTTAAGTGTCCAGGTGTCTTTGGCATCCCATTCTGCAGTCTAATCTCTGATCTGCTCTCTATCTACCTTCATGACAATGGGTATCCTTGTTGCCAACTGTCATCAGCTCTGGTCCTTCAGATACATTGTGATACATTGCAAAAGGCTTTATTACCTATAGACAGAGTAGATACTTATGAAAAGTTGAGGCTCAAAGTAGGCTACTGCTCAACCTATAAAGTATATGTCTCCTCACTCTAGTCTTTGAGTGTTCCATTCAATTAATATTTCAAAGGGAAAGAAACATTGCCAGAAACCTTGTTACACAGAAGACATGGAAAAGGCTTCTTTTCAGAAACTTGCACTCACCACTTTAGCACATCTAGGGAATTTATATCATAAATTCTAATTCTATCATGTTTGAAAAATGATTGCTTAATGTGCATATTAAGAAGAACCAAAAATAGATAGCAACTCTCTGATAAGCAATTGTTTGACTTCTTTACTACTTGCTAATGTATGTCCACGGAGTTTAGTTTCAATTCTGAAATGCAAATACTTAAAGTTCAATGTGATTTTTTCTTTCTTTTTTTTTTTTTTTTTTTTTTTTTCAAGGTAGGGTTTCATTCTCAGGCTGACCCGGAATTCACTATGTAGTCTCAGGGTGGCCTTAAATTCACCATGTTCCTCCTACCTCTGCCTCCCGAGTGCTGGGATTAAAGACGTGTGCGACCATGCCCGGAGATTTTCCCCTATTTTAATGGTCAAATCTACCTCACCTAAATTCATCTGGTGTCAAACATGAAATGATATACTGTCTACATATGTTCCGCTCAGTGTGCTGTCCTAGGTTCAGCTGTACAAATAGTAAAGCTAAGTCATGAGATATTTCTCTAAATGCCTCTGCTGGATGGATATAACCTTTTGAAAGTCCTTATATAGTTTATAAAAATGAATGGCTAAGAAGATTAAACCTGTCATGATATTTTGTTTGTATGTATGGATATTGTCAGTAAAAAAAGTACAGAAGAAAAGAGTGCACCTTGGGCTGGAGAGATGGCTTAGCAGATAAGGCACTTGCCTGAGGAGCCTAAGGACCCAGGTTTGATTCCCCAGAACTCACATAAGCCAGATGAACAAGGTGGTACATGTGTCTGGAGTTTGTAGCAGTTGGAGGCCCTGGCAGGCCTATTCTCTATTTGCCTCTTCCTCTCTCTCCTTCTTTTTCTCAAATAAATACATAAAATATTTTTTAAAAGAGTAGACCTATGGAAATCTGTTCAGTGACATACTTGTACAAATATCTTTAAACTCTGAAATATTGCTTTTAGAATTCCTAGAAATGGAATTGGTAGTTTAAAAGGAAATCAAGCAAAGACTTTGTTATTTATTTTCCAATTTACCCCAAAGATGTAAGAGTTTATATTCTAATTAGTACTGTTTTTATACCATTTCAAATATATTTGCTAGTCTTCAAAGTGTATAATAATGTACTTTATTCTGTGATTACCAGCAAACTTCATGTTTTTAAATATGACTAAATCAGTGGTTTCCTACTCCTCTAACTCTTTGTCTTCTACCCCTTCCTCCTCCCTTCTTCTCCTCTGTTTCTTTTTCATTCATCTTCTTAATCCTCTTTCCTTTCTTTTGTTCCTTCTCCTCCTCCTCTTCTTTTTGCTATAAATAAAGATTATTCACATGAGTGAAAGGAGAAGGGAGTGTGGTAGTCACAGGAATCTTAGGAAAAAATGGTGGTACTCCATCATTGGTTCAATTAAGATGTAACTATTGTCACAAAGTTGCTCTGAGAATCCTGATTTGGTATCAATGTGATCTCAAGGGTCACATCCAAAATTTCCTACATTGTCATTACTCATCATTTTTGCTTACATAATTTGTCAATGCCCTCAGTTCCTTGACATGTTAGCCTGAGACTCCTCTCTGTTTCAAGATCTCACACAATTTTGTTACAATTTCAAGGAATCAGGACATTTGGGGCTCTGTGGTTTGTGGGGCAGCACCATCACTAATACCTGGAGTTCCTTACAAATTTATTAATTTAAAATCTCCCGTGTTTTAACATCTTCAGTGTATTTTAAGCCCATCAACATTGTAGAAGCACAGATCCTCATTGTCCTGTAATATTCTAAAACACTCAGGAAATTTCAGTTACTTAGCAGAATCAATTTTTATTCGTAATGAATTCACAATACTTCAGGTTTTAGAACTCTTCCTGGGAGCTGCCTTCCAATTCATGGACCTACGTGCTTGCTGTTTCATGATGCCGTGAACATTTGGCTTCCGTGGTACCACCCAAAGGAAGTGAGCACTTGAGCATGGGTTTTAACTTGAAGCTTACGAGTATGCCTTGTTTTGCACATGTACCCTTGGCAAGAGCTCAGTCCCATAAGCACACATCTAATTGCAATGGAAGCTGCTGAACAGAGAGAAACTTGAGTTGGCATGAGCACCCACATGCAGTTTCTGCTGCCCGCTGGCAGGCCTTTGCTGAGATCATCATTCTGTTCCTTAGGGCGCTAGCAAATGTGCCACCTCTTCATGCAAATTTGATGCTGCTATTCTTCCTTGGTTTTTTGCTATATAGCGGATACTAAGTTTTAATTCCAAAGAAAAGATTTTGCATCTTAATTTTAATAATGAACTTTAACAAATTGCCTTTATGTTGCATTTAATCATATATACTTATAGAATTTTCATTCTTATATTGCAAAGTTGTCCTATGACCTACTTAAATTCAAATTGAATTACTTCAGAATTTGTTAATATTCTTATAACTTTGTTTCTGAGAGTTTTCAGTCATATTTTTAGTCTACTTTACTGAGGGTTTTCTATTGATTCTATTTTTTTTTAAATAAGGAATTCTGTTACTTATGAGGTATTTATATTCTCTGAGATCATGATTCTCTTTTGACCAGCCTCTCCCCAGTTTCAGACTTAGTTGTAGTGAAGAATATGTTCTTGCTTGTGTTTTCGATACTTCATCTTTATGAATTTACTTGGTATTCACAGAATCTTGGGAGCATTCTGTACCTGAACATCATGAAACTATTCCATGTTCTTCAACAACCATGACTGAAGAGAAAGAAAAAAAAGATATGATAGGAATTCAAGAACTTCTGATGGCTACTGGAGACCTAATAAACTGTAGTTAAAAGAACATTCTTTACAAGGAGTGAAATGGTTGGTTTGATGATGGGCTGAAAGACAAAAGTAATGGTATTGACACAGGAGTCCTTCAATAAACCACCTTGCAATTTGTGAGTAGTTGGCAACAGGGACACTTCTGAGAAATAAGCTCCTTCCCAGTTATGTCACTCTGGGAATGGGGCAGTTATTTGAGCCAATCTTACAGCCAGAATGACTGACTCCTCTCTTTGTTTAACCCTGTGTCTCCAAAACAGGGTTTTTAAATAGACCTTTAGTAGTCAGAACAACTCGCTGGTGTGCTTTATATTTTACATGCCATATTAAATTCAACAATTAGACTGAAACCATCACATTAAGCTACTTTATGCCGCCTTTCTATCTCCATTGTAGTCAGAGAACCTATGTGGGAAACATATAGTCCCTTCTAGAATCTTCCCTATCCTTTCACCCAGGACACTTGTTTACTGTTTCTCTATCTCAGGAAGGTGTGATAGTGTTATCACTTATTCCAGTGTATCTTTATCCTATGTACTACAAACCTTATCTCAGTTTTCTTCTCCCAAATAAAAAATACATGTTTTCATCCCTTTTTCTTCTTTTTTTCTGATCAGACTTGATTGTCACCTAAAATCTACACAACCCTAAATAAACATGACCAACTATAAAATTTGATTGTATTGCTTTGGTATGTTTATGTGTGTTTGTGTAGACACATGTATGTGGATGTCAGAGGACAACTTCAGGTGTGTCAGTCTTTGCTTAAAACGAAGTATACAACAAGGTTTCTAGTTATTCACCATACTGCTTTCTTCTAGTTGACAAGCCTGTGAGCTTCCAAGGTATTCTCTTCCCACCCCAAGCATGCTGAGAATACAGACAGAAGCACTACAGTGTCCAGCTTTGTGTGGATCTGGGGGATTCTAATTTAGGCTCTTATGCTTGTGTGACAAGCCCTTTATCCACTGGCCCATCTCCTAGCTCACTCAAATTTATTTTTTAAAGCTATGTTGCTACACTGTCAGATGATCTACTAATTTCAAGTATTGTTATCTATGTTTTTTTAATTTAAAACCAAATCTGGGGCTCAGACCTTTAGTCTCAGCTACATGGGAGGCTAAAGTAGGAGGATTACAATTTCAAGAACTTGCTGGGATTCACAGAAATTGTAAAGCTTATCAAGACAACTGAGAAAGACCTGGTTTCAAAACAGAGTGTCTGAGCCCCCAGTAGACTAAGTCACTTGCATTATGGAATTTTTAACTAAAATTCACTGCCATTTTCATTTATCTGTAGGAATTTACCCTCTTATAAGCATTTTGTTAAGTATACTTTTGATGTCTTAATCACTAGTCACATTCTAAATATTTCTGGACATGTCATTTGTTCACATTTATTGGGTAGATCTCTGATTACAATGCCCAGATCAGAGATTTGTATAACTTTATTCTCCTTTGTAGTTACTCATCTACATTTTATTTATCTGTACAGTGATTGGTATTTTCTGGATATATGTTCTCTGCTAGCTATAAACATTAGAGATTCCTTTGTCTGTCTTTTTACTCACAATGTTTGATGAATAAGTGTTTTTAATTTTTTAACAGGAATTATGCTTTATTTAGTTTTGATTTGTGGTACTAGTCGTCAAACCTAGGGCTTTGTGCACACTGGGTGATCTGTACATCTCATCTCTTAATTGTAATAGACTGATTTTTTTTTCAAGATTTCCGTTATTTGTTTAAGCATTTCCATGCTTGTTTAAGAAATATTTGCTTACCTTAATGTCATGACGAATTCTATATTGCCTTAAAATATTTATGTAGCCATTACATTTGGGCCTCATATCCATTTGGAATTGATTTTGCCATAGTTTCATTAATGTCGTCACAGTCAAATGACTTATTTTCATCATTGTTCTGTGAAAAATTCTGTGTTTATGTGAAGGTCACCAAATCACTGTGGATTTTGTCATATCATCCTGCTTATTAAAGAATGATATGATTTTCAATGGAAATGACAAATTTCAAACACCTTGACAAGGTTATGAGCCACTTCACAATTGTACTTAGTGCTAATCTTCTAACATCATGACCTATAACCCTTTGTTCTGCCACAAAGAATTAGCCAGGACCCTTTGTACCTGCATATTAGGAAATCAGTCATGCATTTCTCTCTGTACTGTTCTTTTGTTGTTGTTGTTATCTCTTATGTAAAGTACTCTTTGTGTTTTCTAGTATATTCTATACTCAATCCTGCTCCTTAAAGCAAATTTATCACATTATTCCCTTAACTGTTCTCATGTTCTCTCCTATTATAACATATGCTATATTCTACTGCCCCATTGAAGGAGGTACATTATTATCTTCCTTCACAGATTAACAAACTTAAGTACAGAGTTAAATTGTCAAAATGATGAATACACTAAAATTTAAATGGAGATAAAGATCAATGAGTAGATGTGTTAACACTTTTTTCCTAGAGTTTTGAAACCCAACATGATTTCAGGGACATTGATGTTTTTCTAAAATGTGGGAAAATGAGTAAAAATTCATGGATAACATTGTAAACAAAGGTTCTTGTTGTTACTGCATTACTTAATATAAAAAATTTATATGCTAAAATCATACTAAATGAAATTTATTAAGGTCAGGACACAAGGGTTGGCTCAAATCTTTATGACTTCAGCACAGGGACTTTCCATAGTGCCCTCATCCTCAGAAGCTCCTGACAAGCCAATTGCGAATGGTGCTTTGATATTTGGGGATCAATGCTATATAAAGTGAATGAGTTTTCTCCAGTTTTCCTTTCAAGAATAAGATACTTTAAAGAAATATACTAAATATTTTGATGTATACGCTTTCATGACAGACTAAGTTCATGGAACAAATAAAGTTTTAAAGCTATTTTCACATGCATGGCAATTTAGCCCCACAAATTCCTAAAATGCCATCTTGAACATAAACTGTGAAACTAAAGGAGGCAAGAACAAATAATACTTCAATCTGGTAATGTGATTTTCTCAATATGAATACCACTTTTCTCTGCAAACTCATATCATTTCTCACTCGTGAGTCTTAAAGTTGCATCCATGCCATCATTTAAAATGCTCAATGAAATGTATGATTGGTATCTCTTAGGCTGCTTTGTAATTGCATATAACAAGAAATCATTGCTTAACATAGCTTCTATTCATTTCTTTAATACATCCTTTTAAGAGAGATGTCTTAATGGGTATGTGATTCTGCCACTCTGAATATAGAAAATACAATTTAAATCCCACTTTTCAAACAAGAAAATGGATAGCTGAAAAGTGGATGAAAAATGGTAGGACCCATCTACTTCACAACTTTAGAGGCATTCTGATGGTACATGCCTCTTCATTCATTTGGTCTTACCCTATGTTTATTTACCAAGGATTTTGCTTTCTACATAGCTCACGTCTCTATGATCAACATTTTGTTCAATTATATTTCAGTATGAGTTTCTTAATAGAGTACTTGGCATACATTGTATAGGGTTTTCTCATTTCTTGAACTGTAAATATTCAGAAGAAACTATCTGATGAGTGGTTGTAAGGTGACTTTGTTGTTGGTATGAATTTGCCACACAAGTGTTACTCATGTTTATGTACAATGGATATCTCATTTTATATCATCAGTTTTACTTATTCCAAAACTCATGACTTATAACATCTGTGTAGGGAAGAAAGGAAGACAAATGGAAGGAAAGAAGGAAATTAAAGATCAGGGCTGATGAGATGGCTCAGTGGTTAAAGTCACTTGCTTGGGAAGCCTCTCAGCCTGGGCTCAATTCTGCAGAGCCCACATGAAGCCAGATGAAAAACGTGGCACATGCATCTGGAGTTTGTTTGGTAGCAGCAAGAGGACTAGGCACGCCCATATTCACTCTCTCCTTGCAAAGAAGTAAATAAAGAAAAAAAATCACAAATTTCTAATATGACACAATTCATCATTTAATATATGATTATATGTTTTTCATCTGGAATAGTTTTAGTGTAGTGTATAATCAAGAAGGAAATCAATGGTAAATCTTAGTTACCTTATCAAACAGTTTAAAACCACTCACCAGCTTCCTGTCCCAGAAACCAACTTGTAACAAATTCTACTTTGTTAATTATAAACTTACGGAGATATTCTCATTTCAGGTAAGGAGAAACAAGACTAGAAGGTATATGAATAATTATTATATTTCTCCTATTGATTAAATCTAAAATCCTTCATAATTCACAAACAAATATCAGAGAATGCTGAAAATTAAATACAGCAATTAGACTGGGTCCAGATCAAAACTCAAAGAATGCTGCTTTATTTACTTATTTATTAATTATTTATTAAAGAATATTATACATTTCATTTTGGTGTGTACATTTTGGACATTTCTTTGCAAAATTTGCACTTATTTTCTTATTTTTGCAGAGTATCTGCATGTATATAGTGTATTTTGATGTTATTTTCCCAAATTATCTGCTCTTATCCCTGCCCCTCCCATCAACACTCTTCTTCAACATTAATCACCATTTTATTTTCTTGCCTTTAAAATATTCATTGGGTTAACTAGGGTTGCTTAGATGTTGACTTACCTTGTCTCTCATGTCTCTTTGCTTAGTCATTAGTATGCCCTGGGGTTGTGAGCACTCATAGACAGAAAATACTGTTGAGTCAGAGGATCAGGAAGGGAGCTTCTTGTACAGCCTTTTGCACATTGCTGTCTGTATCCTAGAAGTTTCCATGAAACTATAACCACATGGCAGAAACAAACAAAACAAAACAAAACAAAACAAAACAAAACAAAACAAAAAAACCAGTGGTCAGCAACGAGAAGAGGTTATGGAGGCAATGGAGACTCATGCATATTCTTGCCAATTTGTCCACCTTCCCATTAGATGCATTTTGGGGAACTGCACAACTGCACTAGGAAACCACGAATCTCTGTTCTTTAGCAGAGTACATGGAGCAGGCCCTAAGAAAACTGAGGGGCTACATTCTGGAATTTTAGAATAAGGTGGTACAATATGCTTACTAGGGGCCATGCAGATGGTCAGAGTTTTTTGTATAATAATTAGCCTGTGAGCATTTTAATAAAGAAAAACAACATCCAAATAGTATTAGAAGTAAAATAGTAGAAATTTATTTGTATTTTAGCATATAAATTAAATAGATTATATAATCAAGTGATGTATGTTAAAAACAAAGCATACCAACTCAAATTGTGTCAAGCATTCATGGGCTCATCATGAATATTATAGGAGAAATTTGAATATGTATGAAGTATTATTATACATAAAACTGCTTTTGGATTGGATTTGAGATAAGAAGAAAATACTTGAGCCATTTGTATTTTGAATAAATTTTTAGGTTTTATACCATGAATAATATTAATGACTCTTTCGTGTTTTAAAGAGATTTATAATGGCTTAGTTTTTATTTGGAGTTCTGTAAATGGCTCAAAAAGTTATTCTTAAAATAAATAATCTTAATTTTTGTATTGGAGAAGGCCTTTATATATAAATGTCTTTAAACACACACTCATATATGCATATGTAAAATCATGCAAAATATTTTGGGATAGGTACAAAAATTGTTAACAGTTTTCCATCAATAAGATTTTGTAGAACATCATCCAAAAACTTGACAAAGCAGATCTTTGCTTTCTCTTCCTGAGATAATTCACTAACACATTTTTTCCTGTTTTAATTTGTCTGAGTAGTTTCTTTGTCATAAAGAAGGCTGGTGAGGTTGTTGGGGTAAAAGTCATCAAATAGTCTATACACCCCTGTCTCTGGATGATGATTTTTCTAATTTCACAGTGTGTACTCACAGCTTCCAGCTGAGGATGGCAGTGGAAGTGACTGACAAGAGCACAGTGTGTCAGTTCCAGTCATGTTCTCCACTTCATGAACAGAGCAGACTAAGACATGTAAGATACGGGCAACAGTCTGCAAATCTGTTCAGTTCACCAAACACTGAGAGCCTGCTATGTGCCGGCCGCTGATCAAGCCCTTTGGATTTAGAGTTGATAAACACTGTGCTTCTTCATAAATGGCAAGCATAATAAAAATAATAGAATGTGATGAGAGCTGCAATGAAGGAATAGAAAGTGATATAGGAATAGACATGACAGAATAGGCAGCTTTTTCAAGAATTTGGAGAAAATTAAAGTAACAGCAAGGTGACCTTGAGTTCTCTTTGAAGCACTGGTTCAAGAATGGGGAGATGAAGATATGAAGACCATGGTGAGACTTGTTTTACTTGGGAGAGGGCACAGATGGCACCTTAGATGCTATTGAAATCACCCTCTTTAGTAGTAATAAAGACCATAATAGCATTTTCATAACATGTACATTCTGCTTTTATAGCTATCTGCTCATAGAACAGAACTTGATGACTCAGTGACACAAGCCAGGGCAACTTCTAACTCTCTAGTTTGAAGCAGTTATCAACTGTGGCTGCCATTAATTTAAGCATGAAGATGCTTATGCAGTTCACTGGTTATCAGAACCAACAGAGGTGGGTGACTAAATCCCACTTAGAAGGATCACTTCTAATTCTGTAGTTTGAAGTGTTGGTTAAATGTGGCTGACATTGCACACTGAACTTTCAAATTACCAAGTTCTCTATACCACTATATTGGGTTGCAATATAGTCACCTCTGACTCCGATGAGTAGGGATGTTGGTGTGACATATTGGGTTGCAATTTGATGTCCTCAAACATCTAAAGGGTATAGACATAACTTTCTTGCATCTAAAAGTTGTTGAGGATGTTTGGGAAATTACAAATATCATTTGTGCATCATTGCTCTGTTTTGGGATTTATGTATATGCAGAAGCTATGTATTATGAATTAAGGTTAGTTTTATGAAAATGCATAATATGGAACAATCCTGGCATTAGAAAAAACAATTTATCACAATGATAACATGATAACTGTTGAAAACTGATGCTATGCAATACCCTCCAATACGAAAGCCAGGCTTTAAGAAGCTGTGGGTTCTCTCTTAGTGGGTAAAGTACAGATACAGAGATATAGACACTTAGAGTCTAAATCAGTCACACACTTTGGATAATGCTACCACATGTCAACAAATTCCAAAAATTTGAATAGCTAACCAAAGGAAGCCTATTTAGAGAGCTAAATAACTAAAATTAAGCAGGCTGTTTGGAAATAAAATGATTATATTTTACTAAACATGGGATAAATTATATTAATTTTTTATATTCTGGTGAAACTCATTGAAGGTCTGAAAAACTAGGCAAATCACTGCAATTAAGAGATCCCAGAGCTGGGGATGTGGCTCAGTTGTTAAAGATACTTGCTTTCACTCTGTGGGCCTAGGTTCAGTTCTCCAGAGCCCACATAAAGTGAAATGCACAAAGTGGCATATGCGTCTGTAATTTGTTTGTAATGAAAGAAGCCCTGGTGTGCCTTTCTCTCTCTCTCTCCTTCTCCCTCTCCCTCTTTTTCTCCTCCTCCTCTCTGACTGCTCATAAATAGATAAATATTTTTTTTTAATTTCCAAAGGTTGGGGCTGGAGGGACAGTTTAGTGGTTAAGGCATTTGCCTGCAAAGCCAAAGGACCCAGGTTTGATTCCCCAGGACTCACATTAGCCAGATGCACAAGGGGTGCATGCATCTGGAGTTTGTTTGCAGTGGCTGGAGGCCCTGGCATGCCCATTCTTTCTCTCTCTCTCTCCCTCTTTCTCTGTCAAATGAATAAATAAATTTTTTTTAAAAATCCAAAGGTCAAAATTAAGGAAAGTATGACTGGAGAGATTTCTCAGCAGTTAAGGCACTTGCTAACAGGGGCTAGCAGCCTGAGATTGGTTTCCCAGTACCCATGTAAGGCCAGATGCACAAAGTGGCACATGCATCTGGAGTTCCTTTTCAGTGCCAAGAGAACCTGGCATGCCCATCCTATGTCTCTCTGCTTGTAAACAAATAAATAAATAAGTAATTTGAAAATTAAGGAAAGTAACCCCAGTCTGAGTGCATTGAGCAGTGTGTGGGAGGGCTCAGCTATCTGGAGTTAGTAGGCCAGACCCATTTCTGGGCCCCTCCCACCTCCCATGTCTGAGTTCCTTGCACAGATAGTAAGTAGGTGGGCATGGGCATGGTGGTCTGGAGTGATTAGGCCTAACCCCTGTATCTGGGCTTCTCCCACTTCCCCAGTCTGGGTTGCCTATGCTGGTCTGTGTGCTGGAGGGCTCAGCATGAAGTAGGCAAGATCCTGACTCCCTTGCTCTTCCCAGTCCCCTGGTCCTGGTAGATCCCATTGTGCCTTGCTTGGGGAGGCTGATCCCTGTGTGAACTGTGGAATCAGGCCTTTTGCTCTGGTATCCTGACTGGCCACTAGGTACCAACATTCCTACTCAACTGAGTCAGAGGGTGAATGGGCCGAAGGACAAAAACTTACTTCCACCTCACTAAAATAAAGAGTCTTCCTAAAATGGATAGACAACAGCACAGAAAAGCTAAGTAATCAAAGAACCAACAATCGTATCAATGAAATTGAACAGAATTGTCTCCTAGAGCATGCAGCTTTTGACAGTAGGCTTAACTTGATTGCAGAAAATGTTAGAATCTTCCAAAGAGATATAAGTAAATTGAAATGGAAGACCTCTATCAACCAGTTGATTAAGAGTAATAAAGACTTGATCAAATGCAAGAATGAACTAGAGGAAGCATCAAGAAAACCAGAACTTGCACTATAATTGTACCTCAAAAAAGAGATGGACACTGTGATGGTTAAGTTTGTGTCAACTTCATCTGTTTAGAAATCCACAGAAATTCCTCTTATGTGGGTGTCTGAGGTTGCTTCCAGGAAGGATTAACTAAAGGAGGAATCATTCCCCCAGGATGAGCCCTTCCCCCAGAGTGGGCAGCCCCTCTCTGAGGGGAGGCTTTATCAAAAGAAGCTCTGGGAAGAAAGGCATTCTCCTCCCCTGCCACCTGTCTGCCTGTGCTTCTTTCTGCAGACCAGTGTGGACTGAAGAGCAGCATCTCTCCAAGACACCTCCAGGCCTTCAGTGCCAGATTGGGACTGCTGAGGCATCCAGTCTCATGGACTGAGCAGCTACCAGGTTCCTTGACTCTCAGGCCTGTAATCTGCTGTTGTTGGACTGTCATAAACTAATCCAATAAATTTCCCTTTAATACAATTCATTCTATTGGTTCTGTTCCTCTAGAGAACTATGACTAATACAAATTGTGGTACCAGAAGTGGTTCTAGAGAAACAAAATTGTAAGGATAGACTTCCCTAGTGGTCTTGGTGCTCTCTGGAGTTGGTTGTCCAACTTTGGTGCCACAAAAGGCTCTACTATTAGTAAGGAGAGTGCTTTTACTGATAATAATGAGAGAACTTTTACTAATAATAAGGAGGGCACTAATAATTCATGGTGTGAACTATTTAAAGAACTCCATGAGATAGATGTGTTTGGTGATCCTGAGTCATATCTTGTGAAGAGCAAGGAATTTAGTGACTCTGTATCTACAACTTTTGAATATTTGTGGAAAAGTAAGATGAATGATGATGCTGGATGGTTCTTTCTAGCATCTCTGGATAAAATACTGAAAGGAAAGCAGAAGCTCAGATAGGAAATTCCTAAGCTTAAGACCCACATACATGATCTGAAGGGTTCTAAGGGAGCCCTGAGGAAAGTATCCTCTCTAGCCAGAACAGGGCTCAAATTTCAGAAAACCAAACCAAAGTTCTCATTGTAAGATTGGCTAACTGGCAACATTAGTTCAATTTCCAGCCTCACAGGCTATCAGAAGTTAAAGTGAGGGCACTGATTGGAAAAGAGTGGGACCCTATGACTTGGGATGGGGATGTGTGGGAAGACCCTGAAGAATCTGGGGACATTGAACTGTCATATTCTGAAGAAGGTGTTTTGCATTAGAATGTGGCCTCCCCTCCTTTAGGGGCAGTTGCATCCCCACCCCCACACCCTGAAGTCTTGCCTTTTCCACCCTTGCCTAGGGGAATTAATCCTTCTTTGTCTGAGGAACCAGCAATGACCCTCCCTGCAGGAGGTGCTGATGCTTCTCAGTGCCTATGCATCTTTGCCTACAAGCCTATAACAAGGCAGAAGGCTAGCATGCCCCTAAAGGTGAGCTAGAAAGCATGACTCAAGAGGAGGTGAGGTACACCAATAAAGAACTTCAGTAGCTTCCTAAAATGTACAGGCAGAATCATGGGGCATACGTGTGGGAATGGATTTTAAGGGTGGGGGATGATGGTGGAAGGAATATAAGACTAGGTCAGGCTGAATTTATTGAAATGGGCCCACTGAGCAGAGATTTTAGATTTAACACTGCAGCTCTTGCAGTTGGAAGAGGTGCCAAGAATTTATTTGATTGGTTGGCTGAAATATGGATCCAAAGATGGCCTATTGTGAATGAGCTCGAGCTCCCTGATATCCCTTGGCTTAATGTTGATGAAGGGATTAAAAGGCTCAGAGAACTTAGAATGCTGGAGTGGATTTGCCACGTAAACTCATCTTTGCCCCACAGTGGGAGTGTCCAGGAGATGTGACCTTAACTAAGACTATAAGAAACAGATTTGTGAGGGGAGCACCAGCATATTTAAAGTGCCCAGTCATTGGTCTTTTATGTAAAGAAGCCATCACAGTGGGAGCCGCAGTTGCTGCATTTGCTGACTTAGATGCAATGGGTTTAAATGGATCTTAGAGTAACAAGGACCAAGTGGCAGCAGTGCATCACCAAAGGCAAGGTGAGGGTGTTTGCCATAATAGACAGAGGAGGTAAAACAATGCTCATAACAGTATGACTTGTATAGACCTTTGGTATTGGCTAATTAATCATGGTGTTTCCTGAAGTGAAATAGATAAAAAGCCTACTAAGTTCGTGCTTGATCTGTATAAGCAGAAAAGTTCTAGATCAAAGGGACAAAAGGCCACTTTGAATTATATCAACAGAGAATCAAGGCCTCTTAACCAGTTTCCAGACTTGAGCCAGAGCCATTTCACAGACCCTGAGCCCCTTTATGGAAGGGATGGCTGGGTCCCCTTGAGGAAGGACCTTCCCTCAATCCCCAAAAGTTTCAATGTTAAGCTTAGTCCTATACTTCCTCAGAGGGACCTGTGGCCTTTTGCTAGGGTAACTAGGTACACTGGGGAAAATAATCAGACCTTTTGGGGCCAACTGGACACTGACTCTGAACTGACCTTGATTCCAGGAGACCCCAAAAACAGCACCGTGGCCCTTCAGTTAAAGTAGATGCTTACGGAGGTCAGATGCTCAATGGAGTTTTGGCAAATGTTAGACTGACAGTGGGTCCAGTGTGCCCCAGAACTCAACTTGTGGTTATTTTCCCAGTCTCAGAATGCATAATTGGGATAGCTATACTTAGGAGTTGGAAGAACCCCCACATTGGTTCCCTGACTTGTGGAGTGAGGGCTATTATAGTTGGAAAGGCCAAATGGAAGCCACTGGAGCTCTCTCCACCAGGGAAAATAGTGAACCAAAAACAGTATTGCATCCCTGGAGGGATTGCAGGAATTAATGGCACTATAAAAAATAGGACTTAAAGGATGCAGGGGTGGTGGTTTCCATGTCTCCCTTTAACTCTCCTATTTGGCCTGTTCAGAAGACAGATGGATCCTGGAGAATGACAGTGGATTATTGGAAACTTAATCAGGTGGTGAGTCCAATTTTAGCTGCTGTACCAGATGTGGTTTCTTTACTTGAGCAGATTAACACATCTCCTGGTACCTGGTATGCAGCTATTGATCTTGAAAATGCTTTCTTCTCCATAACTGTCCATAAGGAACACCAGAAGCAATTTGCTTTCATCTGTCATGGTCAGCAGTACACCTTTACTGTTTTATCTCAAGGTTATATTAACTCTCCAGCCCCGTGTCATAGCTTAGTTTGCAGGGATCATGATCCCCTGTCCCTTCCACAAGGTGTCACATTGGTCCATTATATTGATAACATTATGCTGATTGGATCAAATGAGCAGGATGTGGCAGCCACTCCAGAGTTGCTGGTACAGCATATGTGCATTAGGGGACGGGAAGTAAATCCATCCAAAATTCAAGGACCTTGGTGAAATTTCTAGTTCAGTGGTGTGGGGAATGCAGGGATATTCCTTCTCAGGTGAAGGATAAGTTGGTGCATTTGGCCCCTCCTACCACTAAGAAAGAAGCACAATGTCTAGTGGGCCTATTTGAATTTTGGAGATAGCCTATTCCTCACTTGGGTGTGTTACTCTGTCCCATATACCAAGTGACTCAGAAGAGAAGGCTCTTCAACAGGTCCAGGCTGCTGTGCAGTGGGCTCTTCCACTTGGGCCATATGATACAGCAGATCTGATGGTACTTGAGGTGTCAGTGGTGGACAGGGATGCCGTTTGGAGCCTTTGGTAGGCCCCCATAGGTGAATCACATCAGAGGCCCTTGGGATTCAGGAGCAAGGCCCTGCCATCATCTGCAGACAATTATTCTCTCTTTCAGAGACAGAGAGAATAATTGGCCTGCTATTGAGCCTTAGTAGAAACTGAATCCTTGACAATGGGCCATCAAATTACTATGCAACTGGAGCTCCCCTTTATGAGCTGTGTGTTATCTGACCCACCAAGCCATAAAATTGGATGTGCACAGCAGCAGTACATCATCAAGTGGAAGTGGTATATATGAGATTGGGCTTGAGCAGGCCCTGAAGGCACAAGTAAGTTACATGAGAAAGTTGCCCAAATGCTTATGGTTGCTACTGCTGTTACAATGCCTTCTACCCCTAAGCATGCACCTATGCCATCATGGGGTGTGCCCTATGATCAACTGACTGAAGAACAGAAGACTAGGGCATGGTTTACAGATAGTTCAGCACATTATGCAGGCACCTCCCAGAAGTGGACAGCTGCAGCATTACAACCCCTTTCTGGGACAACTCTGAAGGACTGCGGTGAATGGAAGTCTTCACAATGGGCAGAACAATGAGCAGCACACATGATTGTGCATTTTGCTTGGAAGGTAAAATAGCCAGATGTGCAGTTATACACTGATTCATGGGCTGTGGTCAATGGGTTAGCCAAATGGCTCAGGACTTGGAAGGAGCACAATTGGAAAATTGGTGAGTAGGACATTTGGGGAAGGTGTATGTGGATAGAACTCTCTGAATAGGCAAAAGATATAAACATACTTATGTCCCATGTTAATGCTCATCAGAAGGTGAACTCATCAGAGGATGACTTTAGTAATCAAGTAGATAAACTGACCTGTTCTGTGGATAGTGGTCAAACTCTTTCTTCAACCACACCTGTCATTGCCCAGTGGGCCCATGAACAAAGTTGCCATGGTGACAGAGATGCAGGCTATGTATTGGCCAGACAACATGGACTTCCACTAAGGCTGACCTGGTTATGGCTGCTGCTGAGTGCCAAATCTGCCAGCAGCAGAGACCAACTCTGAGCCAAAACTACCATCTGTAGGTTTACAGAGTGCCTTATTCACCATCATGGTATTCCACACAGCATTGCTTCTGACCAAGGAACTCACTTCACAGACAACAAAGTATAGCAGTGGGCTCATGATCATGGAATTCACTGGTCTTACCATGTGCCTTACCACCCTGAAACAGCTGGCTTGATAGAACAGTGGAATGGCCTTTTAAGGAAACAGATATTGTGCCAATTACATGGCAATAGCTTGGAGGGCTGGGGGAGTATCCTCCAGCAGGCTGTATGTGCTCTAAATCAGCATCATATATGTGGTGCTGCTTTTCCTATAGCCTGGACTCATGGGTCCAGGAATCAAGGGGTGGAAATGGGAACGGTCCCATTACCATCACTCCAAGTGACCCATTAGCCAAATTTTTGCAACCTGTTACCTTATGCTCTGCTGGCCTAGAGGTCTTGGTTCAAGAGGGGGAGTGCTTTTGCCAGGAGGTACAAATAACATTCCATTGAACTGGAAGCTAAGACTTTCCCCTAGCCATTTTGGAATCCTGATGGCTTTGAGTGAACAGGCTGAGAAAGGAGTTACAGTGGTAGCAGGGGTGATTGATCCAGACTACCAGGGGGAAATTGGACTGCTCCTCCACAATGGAGGTAAGCAAGAGTATGTCTGTAGTGCAAGAGATCCTTTAGAGCCTCTCTTGGTGTTACCATGCCCTGTTAACAAAGTCAATGGACAACTGCAACAACCTAATCAAGGCAGTGTGATAAATGGCCCAGATCCTTCAGGAATGAAGGTATGAGTCACTTCTCCAGGTAAAGAACCAAGATCAGCTGAGGTGCTTGCTAAAGGTGGAGGAAATACATAATAGGTAGTAGAAGATGGCAGTTACAAATACCAGCTAAGGCCATGTGACCAGTTTAATATATTTTTAATAATGGACTGTAATTGCCATGAGTGTTTCTGCCTTACCTTGGTAAGAGTGTTTGTACATATCTATACCAATATTAAGATGCTTTTGTTCTTCTACTATTTCTGTATTGGGTAATTAATACTGATTAAGATCATATCACTAGTTAGACACTGTTGAATTTATATTTGACTTATGATATTGGAGACTGAGCATTCCTCATGGAACCTTGCTTTGTATGGGTGGTTTTAGGAGGTGGTGATTGTGCATTTCCAGTTGTACAAGGGATACTTATGTCATGTTAGGTGGAGTTATGACTTTGCTGCTGTCTTCATTTGGAAATTAAGTATGATGTCAAGTTGGTGTCAAGTTGACAAGGGGTGGATTTGTGATGGTTAAGTTTGTGTCAACTTGATCTGTTTAGGAATCCACAGACCTTCCTCATAAGTGGGTCTCTGAGGTTGCTTCCAGGAAGGATTAACTAAAGGAGGAATCATTCCCCCAGGGTAAGCCCTTCCCCCAGAGTGGACAGCCCCTCTCTGAGGGGAGGCTTTATCAAAAGAAGCTCTGGGAAGAAAGACATTCTCCTCCCCTCCCACCTGTCTGCCTGTGCTTCTTGCCACTTTCTGCTTGCTGCTTGTTGTTTGCTGCAGACAGTGTGGACTGAAGAGCAGCATCTCTCCAGAACAAGTCCAGGCCTTCAGTGCCAGATTGGGACTGCTGAGGCATCCAGGCCTCATGGACTGAGCAGCTACCAGGTTCCTTGACTCTTAGGCCTGTAATATGCTGTTGTTGGGCTGTTGTAAGCTAATCCAATAAATTTACTTTTAATGCAATCCATTCTATCAGTTCTGTTCCTCTAGAGAACTCTGACTAAGATAAATTGAGATGTATCTGACCAGGTAGAAGTTGATCTTATGGAACCTTTGTTTTGGAGGAACAGGCATGGACTTGGTGCTTGCAATTGAAGATGCCTTCATGAGTGGTAAGCCAAGTTTTAGGGACTATTCTGATGAGAGTTTGAGATTGTTAAGTGAAGATAATATTAAACTTTGAGGCATTGCTTATGAGCTTTCTAAGGGGAAGGAAAGACTGCAGAGGACTTTGTTAGAATTGGGCTACTGGCATAAGGGCTGGTTGCATTCTGCTTCCCAGGCCCACAGAGTTTGATCAAGGTTAAATTTATAATGGACTGATGTGCTTGGCTAAATATATTGGGCTGAAAGATTTCAGACTATAAGTTGGAAAAACTCAAGCAAGTTAAAATTACAGGCACTGAGACTGGTTTAAGGTTATTGAACCTATTATTGTCAACCACATTAGTAATCTTAAGGAAGATGGTTCAACTGCTTTACATTAAAACAATGGAAAGGATGATGTCTGAGGAAGGACTATCAGGGATAGTGCAAATGCAAACTCTTTTGGGAAATAGTTGACTGAAGAAGAAACCTGCTTTTCAAGGTTATGATTTATTTCTTTCATGGATTAAGAATATGGCTGTGTCCTGCACACCTGGTATTGATTTCAGATGCATGAAAAATGTGTGAAGTGTTCATGAATTCCACAGTTCAAGAAGCTCTGCTGAAGTGTGGCATGAGGCAGGGCCTGATGCCTTGATAGGCTGAAAGAGCCTTTGGAAGACAGATAATGGTTTTCATGAAGACCTGAAGATGTTTTGGATATACCAGGACTATTCAAGGGCTACCATAGACCACACTATTGGCCTAAGATGGATGTGTTCCCTGGCTCCTCTGCCCAGCTGGAGGGGTGGAATTGGAAAATACGGAGACTGTCGGCCACTGGTTATATTGAACTTGAACTGCAGAAGTTTTATGCTTGTTTGATGGTGGTTGAGTTTGCATTGTTTTAGCCTCTCCCTACTAGGCAGTATACCAGTTGAAAATGTTTACTATGTGCCTTTATATGTTGCAAGTATTTAACTTGTTTGATTTTATAGGACTTATTATATTAAATTGGTCAAGACTGTGGGGACCTTTGAAATTGGACTGAGTACAATTTACAATGTGTGATGGTTATAATCTACTGGGGGCCAGGGACAGAATGTGGTAGTTTAAATATATGGCCCCCAATATATTCAGTGTTTTATTAGTTTGTAGTTTGTATCTGAAGCCACCTGGCTGGAGGCAATGTTGCTGGGTGGATCTTAAGGTGCAGTGGTGGGTTTCAGATTTCAATCTAATGATATGCAAAGTATACCTAGCTGGAGTTTCTGATGTGTGCTGTGCTGTGTGGCTTTTGCCTTGTACATCTCTCTCTCTCTCTCTGCTTGGACCTATGAAGGCAGGCCAGCTTCTTTTGCCATTATGGAACTTCCCCTGGATCTGTAAGCTTCAATAAACCCCTTCTTCCATAACTGTGCTTGGTCTGGAAGTCAATCTCGTGAACCTGAAGCTGTCTGCTACAGACATGATGCAAAGTAGCACATTGGCAAACAAAAATCAAATAGAAACTATAAAAGCCTTTCTAGAAATACTCACCAACAGAGTTACTCATGTGGAAGACTGAACTTCTGGCCTGGAAGATAAGGCAGAAGAAATTGATCAGGAAACCAAAAGCTTTGCTAAGTTCAAAAAAATCAAGTGAACAGAATACAAGGGAACTGTGGGATACCCTAAAATGACCAAACATCATGATCATGGGTATACCAGAAGAAGAGGAAATCCAGACCAGAGGCATAGAGAACATATTCAACAAAATTATTGAAGAAAATTTTCTGAATTTCTCGAAAGAGAGGTCCATCCAGATACAAGAAGCCCACAGAACACCAAACAGACAGGACCAAAGAAGAAACTCTCCAAAACACATCAAAATTAAAACTCTTAATGATGAAAACAAGGAGAGGGTGTTAAAAGCAGCAAGAGAGAAGCACTTAAAAACATACAAAGGCAATCTTATCAGGATTATGACGGAGTTCTCAATGGAAATCCTGAAAGTCAGAAGGGTCTGGAATGGAACACTTCAAATGTGAAACACTAAGGCTTCCAATCCAACCTACTTTACCTAGAAAAATTAGCCCTCACAATATATGGGTAAAGAAAAACTTTCTATGAAAAAAGCCAAACATACAGAGAATACTTGAGGGAATAATCTACATAGAACAAAGAACAAATATCAAGAACTAACAAGAAGAAGATCACAGTGAACAAAATAAACCAAGCTCTAAACATAACAGAACACAAGAAAGCACCAAATCCCATAAAATACCACATCATGGCAGGGATTAACTCAAACCTCACAGCAATAAAGTTAAATATTAATGGTCTTAACTAACTCATCAAAAGGCAGAATTCATCAGGATAGATCAAAAACTGGACACTTAAATCTGCTGTCATCAAGAAACCCACCTTACTACTAAAGATAGACACCTCCTCAGGGTAAAGGGTTGGAAAATGATATTATAAGCAAATGGAAATAAAAAAAAAATACCAAGCAGATGTTGCTATAATAATATCTGATAAAATAGACTTAAAACCAAAAATAATCAAAAAGGACAAAGATGGCCACTTATTACTCATCAAGGGAATGATCCAACATGAGCACATCACAATTATAAATATATATGAGCCAAACACAGGGGCGCCACATGTTATAAAACAAAATATACTTGACAATAAAACAGAAATAAACACCAACACCATCATAGCCAGAGACTTCAATACTCAACTATCATCAATAGAAACATCATCCAAGCAGAAAATCAACAGGGAAATAACAGAGCTCAACAACATCATAGATGAAGTAGGCCAAATGGATATCTACAGAACTTTCTACCCCCAGCTCTACAGAATGCACATTCTTCTCAGCAGACTACAGAAACTTCTCCAAAATTGACCATATATTAGGTCATAAAATATGCCTTCATAAAGCCAGGAAAATTGAAGTAACTTCCTACATCATGTCTGATCACAATGGTTTAAATCTAGAAATTAACAACAAGAGACACATGAAAAACTCCAGCAGTTCCTCAAGAGTATGTAACACACTTTTAGACAATGAATGGGCCATGGAAGAAATCAGAAAAGAAATTGTAAAATTCC
The DNA here is from genome assembly GCA_036346955.1 of Dipus sagitta. NCBI lineage: Eukaryota > Metazoa > Chordata > Mammalia > Rodentia > Dipodidae > Dipus > Dipus sagitta. The sequence goes on along the minus strand of CM070770.1, from coordinate 100,792,682 downwards.
TAGAATTGAATGAAAATCAAAACACAAGCAACTAAAACTTATGGGATACAATGAAGGCAGTCATAAGTGAAAAATCCATAGACCTAAATGCCTTTATTACAAAGACAGAGAGATCCCAAATCAATAACCTCACTGTCTGCCTAAAGGCACTGGAAAAAAACAGAAGAAGCCAACCCAAAGAGCTCCAGATGGAAAGAAATAATCAAGATTAAAGAATAAATTAATGAATTGGAAACTAAGAAAACACTTCAAAAATCGATGAAATGAAGAGCTGGTTCTTTGAAAAATTAAACAAGATTGACAAATACCTGGCCAATTTGATCAAGCAACAAGATAAAAAAAGAGAGAGAGAGAAGTCTCTCAAATTAACAAAATCAGAAATGAAAAAGGAGAGATCACAAGAGACATGAAGGTAATAGGAAGAAACATCAGGGCCTACTTCCAAAACCTATCCTCCACAAAATTAAATAATCTGGAAGAAATAGATGAATTCCTAGACATAAACCACCTACCCAAACTAAACTCAAGAAGATTAATCTCCTAAAAAACCTATCACATCCCTGGAGATCAAAAAGCAGCAAAAAACCTCACCCAAAAGAAAAGTCCAGGACCAGATGGCCTCTCAGTTGAATTCTATCAAACCTTCATAGAAGATTTGAAACCAACTTTTCTCAAACTGTTCCACATAATCTGAGATTGAGGAATCCTCCCCAACTCTTTTTATGAAGTTAGCATTACCCTAATACCAGAACCAGACAGAGATGCAACAAGGAAAGAAAATTATAGGTCTGTGTCTCTAACGAACTTGGATGCAAAGATCCTGAACAAAATCCTTGCAAACTGAATTCTACAACAGATGAAAAGCATTATCAACCTAATTGCAGGGATTCAGCAATGGTTTAACATATTGATTGGTCAACATAATACATCACAAAAATAAAGTGAACCATAAGAACCACATTATCATCCGAATTGATGCAAAGAAGGCCTTTAACAAGACACAACACCACTATATGATCCAAACACTGGAAAGAACAGGTATGGAGGGTTTATATCTCAACAGAATAAAGGCTATATGTATAAAGCTCCTAAAGCCTAAATCATACTTAATGGGGAGAAACTCAAGGAGTTCCCACTGAGATTGGGAAGAAGATAGGGGTGACCACTCAATGACTATTCTTCAACATAGTGCCACAAGTACTAGCCCAAGCAATTAGACAGGAGAAAGAAATAAAAGGGATTCAAACTGTAAAGAAATAAGTCAAGTTAGTCCTATTTGCAGATGACATGATCCTATATATAAGTGACCTGAAAGTCCCATCCCAAAGCTTGTAAAGCTGACAAATTCCTTCAGCAAAGTAGCAGGATACAAAATCGATGCACCAAAATCAGTAGCTTTTTTATATGCAAAGGACAAATATACAGAGAAAGATATCAGCGAGGCTGTCCCATTTTCATTAGTAACAAAAAAATTAAAAACCTTGGAATAAGACTAACCAAGGATGTGAAATACCTATAAAGAAAAAATAAAAGCACTCAAAAAGGAAATAGAGGAGGACTTGAGGAGATGGAAAGACCTCACAGGCTCCTGGATAGGACGAATTAATATTGTGAAAATGACAATTCTACCAAAAGCAATATGCAGATTTAATGCAATGCCAATAAAAATACCAGCATCATTGTTCACAGAGATTGAAAAAAAAAATGATCTCAAAATTCATATGGAATGGCAGAAGGCCTAGGATATCCAAACATATCCTCAGCAAAAGAAACACCTCTGGTGGTATCACCATACCTGATCTAAAGCTACATTACAAAGCCATAGTTACAAAAACTGCATGATACTGGAATAAAAACAGAAACATAGACCAATGGAACAGAATTAAAGACTCAGAACATAGGGCAAGCAACTACAACTGCTTGATCTTTGACAAAAGTGCCAATAATGTAGATTGGAGAAAAGATAGCATCTTCAACAAATGGTGTTGGACAAATTGGGTGACCATATACAGAAAAATGAAATTTGACCTGCTCATTTAGCCATACACAAAAGTCAACTCCAGATGGATTAAAGACCTCAATATAAAGCCTGAAACGCTTCAGCTACCAGAATAAAAAATAGGAGGCACTTTCCATGATGTAGGACTAGGAAAAGACTTCCTGAACAAAACCCTAGTAGCCAAGGAAATTAAACCAGCACTGAAATGATGGGATCTCATGAAGCTAAAAAGCTTTTGTACAGACAAACATACCATAAGCAGAACCAGTAGATTACCCACAGAATTGGTGAAAATCCTTGCTAGCTATACCGCTGACAGAAACCTAATATCTAGAATCTACAAAGAAATAAAAATTTAAACAATAAAAAAACAAAAAAAAATCACACTCCAAAAGTGGGGCAGAAAACTAAATAGAGGGTTCTCAGAGGAAGAATTACAAATGGCTAACACACACTTAAGAAAATGTTCACAATTACTAACCATTATTTAAATGTAAATTAAAACAACTATGAGATTCCATCTTACCCCAGTAAGGATAGCAAACATTAAAAAATCAAATAAAAACAAATGTTGGCAAGGCCGTGGAGAATTAGGAACCCTCATTCACTGTTGGTGGGAATGTGAGCTGGTACAACCACTGTGGAAATCAATTTGGAGACTCCTGAAAAGGGTTAATATAGAGTTACCAGCAGGCCCTGTTATTCCCTTACTCGGCATTTACCCTTAAAGCTCCACATCTCAGTTCATAGATATTTGCTCAACCATGTTTGTAGCTGATAAATTCATAATAGCTAAAACCTGGAATCAACCCAGGTGCCCATCATTAGATGAATGGATAACCAAGATGTGGCATATCTACACAATGGAATTTTACTCAGCCCTGTCAAAAAATGGCACATTGAAATTTGTAGAAAAAAAAATGGTTGACTTGGAACAGTTCATTGTAAGTGAACTCACACAATCACAGAAAGACAACCATTGCATGATCACACACATCTGCTATTCCTAACCCTGATCAGCCCAAGTTACTGACCTAACGTAACAGCATCTTGAGGCTTGGACAACATGAAGGGTAGGGCTTGGGAGAAGGGAAAAGTTGGGGGGGGCACAAAACTGAACCCAAATTGAACTGCTACCAAAGAATCCTGTATCCTGGAAGCCAGACTAAATGTAGAATCCTCAAGAGGACCTTAGGGGGAGCACCTGAATCAAAGGGCCTTGGAGAGGGTGAGATGAAACCTAACCTCAAATTTCTCTGTTTCTCTTTCATCTCTGTCTTTTCTTTTCCCTTGGGTTGACCTATAATTCCCTGTACCAGGATGTTGTCTACATCCACAATGAGCTGTTGATCAGAGAGACCTACTAGATCTCCCAAAACAAACAAGACAGACTTCTGTCAGAACATTTGATTACCCACCAGAGGTTAATGGTAAGACCCTACTGCTGAAGACACCAGACACTGTTTGCATAGACAATGGAGAGACAGGATTGGAATCAGGAGGAGAGCCAGTCTCTAGACAATCAGCCCATCTAGTGGTGGAAGGCCCTGCATGAGCTACAGGGGGAAACTGGCCAACATCTGTCCAAGCAACACAAAGTCTAAGTGACTTATATGCAAACAACCTAATGTGATGCTCACACAAGTGCAGTAGTGGCACACAGCCATGGTGGGTAACCAACTGCTCTTGGATTGGCTAACAGATCCACTCAGTGGAAAGAAACCCATATCTGGAACTGGGAAACAAGTCAGAATCATATACAGATAATGATTCTGCTTTCCATTGTCAAGCTCCCACTAACCTTAGAGTATCTACACCCTTTAAATTCTCTCTAAATAAATCATGGTTATCCCATTTAATAGGCACTGACTTCATTCTCTGTTGGAGAATCTGCTTCTCTTTTTCAGATAAGAGTTGGACCTGAGGAAATAAAAGTCTTAGTACACTCCACCCCAGACCCAGATGAAACCACAGAGGGATTGGGGAAATGAGCAAGCATGCTGCTTTCTTAGATACCAGCACAAGGTGATGGAGATAGACACTGAGGACACTCAACATCTACCAAACCAGAGATCCAGAGGCTCCTAAGTGCCCATCACTGAAGTAGACTTAAAATGTTACCAGCATGGCTCAGAGAATTTTGTGGAAGAGGGAGCAGAAAGATTGTTAGAGCCTCAAATTGGGACATTTTTCACAGAGAAATTGCCTCCCCCCCCCCATAATGCATGACCCACAATCCCCATGGAGTTGACCTGAATCTCCAATGAGGAAGGCCTCTTCAGACAAGGGGCAAGGAGGAAGGAAAGGATGGTACCAACATGTGTTGTTTACATACAAAAATGTCTATATCTAATAAAAAACTCAAAAAAGGAAAGTAGAATAATATTTCTGATAAGGTAGATTTTTATTATGTTTAAATACTAGAGATTATTATAATTAAGGTAAATGTGTGATTTAAACTGGAATAAAAGGTATAGTATCATCAACTTAATTTATAGGATTAATGTAGTTCTGATAAACTGCACTTGGCAACTTACATATAAAAACTTGTAGATGTACCATCTTTATTCTGTCAAGGCATTTAACATAGGCATTCTAGTATAATGTCTTAAACCCACCCATATCTGTTTAGTTTTATTTTATTTATTTATTTTTTTTTTTTTGTGTGTGTGTGTGTGTGTGTGTTTGTTTGTTTATATTGCATATAGAGTGTGTATTATTTGATATCTTATGTTTGGAGAGTGTGCAGATGTATATGCAGATGTGTGAGCACACATGTGTTGGTAAGGAGGTCAGAAGATAACTTCAGTGGCCCTTCTCTATTTCTTATCTGAATACTTATTTGAGATGGGGCCTCTTCCCCCTGAAACTTTCATTTTCATTTGGTAAGGCCCAGAGAATCTCTGGTTTCCTTTCTTCCCTCTTCCCACCCTCTGTATTGAAGTTACAGTCATGCTTGGCCACACTCAACTGTTTAATGTGTGTTCTGGGAAGTCAAACTTGGGTGGTATCAAGAGCCTCTCAGGCCCCTATGTATAAGCAGCAAATCCTTTTAACTGCTGAGCTCTCTCCCTGGGAATGGTTCTTTAATTTTTCCTTTCTTCTTCTTTTTATCCCAAGGCAGGTTCTCACTCTAGCCAAGGCTGACCTGGAACTCTATAGTCCCAGGCAAGCCTCCATCTCAGAGCAATCATATTGCCTAGGCCTCTGGAATGCTGGGGTTAAAGGTATGCACCACCATGCCAGGCTGATTATAGTTTTTTCTTGCTAGGCAGGACAGAATAGCTAACACTGGGTAAACATACCTATCAAAAACAACAACAAAAGAAAGAATAAAACAGATGAAAGAGAAATTTTCACCACACTGCCACAAGAGGCAGTGATTTCCATCAAACATTCTTCTGTTTACAGCCAGCCATGAGGGAGCTTGAGGTTGTGGCTCAGGGGTTGAGGTTCTGACAGCTTCACAAACTCCCCAAGATGCAGAGGCAGATATTAAAGACTGGAGAATCATCTTAAGTAGAATGTAAAAATTGCTTGAAAATCATGAATAGCCAAAAATCCCTCAAAAAGAAATAAATAATGCTGGATGTCGTGGCTCACAACTCGAATCCCAGCACACAGGAAGCTGAGGTAGGAGGAGCTCTGTGAGTTCTAGTCCAGCCTGAGCTAGAGTGAGACCTATATCAAACAAAACAAAAATAAGCAAACAAAAATAAATAGATAAGCTTTGAATCCTATGTCTAAAAAATAATTTAATCTGATGCAAATATTTTCATAGACTGGAAGGTTAAAGCTCAGACATCTTTATAGGCCTACTAAACATATAAGGAAGGAATAATTTCAGGTCTATACCAGCTCTTATGAAAATTAATCTAGAGTGTCCATGTCTGATTTCTTTCAACAAGGCCACCATCACTCTGGTATCAAAAAAATTAAAAGATACTACAAGAAAAAAAAATCTATAGGCCAATTTCCTTGTGAACATAGATACCAAATATTATGAAATATTTTAATAAATCAAATACAATAATAAGTATAATAAATATATCATAACCAAATGGAAGATTTAGTATAGGAATGCAAGGCTGCATTTAAGTCTGAACATTAATCAATGTAATACATTATCAGAACAAAATAACATAGGAAAATCATGTGATCATCATGATTAATTCAGAACATTATTAGATTAAATTCAAGGTACATTTTAAATTAGGCTCTTCATAAAACTAGACACAGACTGGATGTTTATTTAAAGCTAATAAAGTCAAGTATTTGAAAAGCTATAGCTTATATCATATTCAATGATAAAAAAATCAGAAACAAATCAAAGTTGTATACTATTGTCATTTCTATTTCACACTATGATGGAGGGTCTAGCTAGTGAAATAAGGCAAGAATTATAAATGAATTAAAAGCATCCAAGTTGATAGAAAGAAGCAAAATGATATTTTTATTTTTTTGCAAAAGACATTATGACCTATACAGCTATCAGGGATTCTAAAAAGTATGTTTGACAGTGTTATATGATCAGTAATCATGATACAACCTTAGTTGAATCTCTATATGCTAGTAATAAATAATTAGAGACAACATATATGAAACACATAGGATATAGTAGTCTAAGAATTATAGGACAAACATATACTGAAATTACAGAAGCATGCTGATAGTGATTAAGGAATCCTAAATGGAGATATATGGTATTCATGGACATGTTGATTCAAAGATTATTGAAATGTAACACCTTCCCAGATTGAATTATAGATTCAATATGATATCAGTAAGTATTCTACTGAATAGCTTTGGAAATTCTAAATATGGATAGGAAATTTACAAAAAAAAATCAAAAGAACAAAATAACAGAAACAAATTTAGAAAATTAAAAAATAGAGCACTAAAGATACCCAGTTTTAAAGTTTTTGTAAAGTAATCAATATAACATCATGTCAATATAAACTAGGCAAATCCTTGAAACAGAATAGAGACAAAAATGCATTGACAAATATATATAGAGATTTTTGCAAGTGATGCAAAGACAATTCAATGGAGAAATGCTCGATAGCTTTTCTATTGGATTTTTCTTAATAACTGGAAATGAACTGAAGGGATTTTTATATTTTTTTTGTTTGGTAGGTGAAGAATACATCTATCTATCTATCTATATATATGGAAACACACACACACACGTGCATATATATATATATATGGATACTTAGACAGAGGTATTCAGTAATAAATAAGTAACTGATATATTAACATAGATTTCCTGTATGTATTCTTATATAATTTGCCATACATTCAAGCCATTTTAATACAAAATTGTGTTTGTTAGATGCTTTCTCTTTCCTCCCTGGATTGGAATCTTACAAAGGAACAAAATTTTGGTCTACTTCTTTGCTGTGTCAGGTGTGTAATTCATGCATTGCACACAGTTGGTAATTAAGAAAGAATTGCTGAATCTGAACATAGGCAATGCATGGTTGTTGAGGAGACAGAACTTCATAACTCACCACTGCATTTAGAAAGAATAAAGCTGCATGATGCAGATCAATGGGAAGTTTACAAAGTCTTGAACATCCCAAATTTCAAGAAAAGAAATCTAGCTTCTGGTCCTCACAACACTAGTGTCTATGAAATCCAAGATAAGCTATGTGACACTTCAGATTTCAGATCTGGGTTCTGCATAGATTTAGTGCATTAAATAATGACCCTGAGGGCTGGAGAGATGGCTTAACAATTAAGGAGCTTGCCTGAAAAACCAAAGAACCTAGGTTCAATTCCCCAGGACCCACATAAGCTGGATGCACAAGGTTGCACATGCATCTGGAGTGTGTTTGCAGTGGATGGAGGCCCTGGCACATCCATTCTCTCTGTATCTTCCTTCCTCTCTCTCTCTCTTTCTCCATCTCTCAAATAAACAAATAAAAGTAAAATATTTTTAAATAAGGACTCTGAGCTTTCTCTATGCCACCAGAACCAACCACAGTGACATATTTACTGTCAAGAAAAAAATGATGTAAAAAGTTGAACTATGAAGGAGAAAACAGGAACAAAAGTCCAGAAATTGAAAACAGTGGTGATGAATTTATTAGACTTGATAAAAATAAATATCAACTGATTAGTGGTCAACTGAGTTACATTCCAATCTAAATTGTAATAATAACAGTTTTAAATGGAGAGGGGGTACCAGCACCAGCTACATCTCTTCTCTCAGGGAAAGGACAGGATTTGAATATATATATATATATATATATATATATATATATATATATATATATATATATATATCTTTGGGTTTTTGAGGTAGGGTCTTGCTGTAGCCCAGGCTGACCTGGAATTAACTGTGTAGTCTTAGGGTGGCCTCTAACTTATGGCAGTCCTCCCACCTCTGCCTCCTGAGTGCTGAGATCAAAGGTGTGCACCACCATGCCTGGCTGGATTTTAATATATTTAAGAAACAAATAGATCACTGGTTTGCAGCATGGCTGTGGGTTGGAATCAGCTGAGGAGTCTTGAAGACCTCTGGCTCTGGTATCCTACAAAAAATTCAGTTAATTAGTACACATGTAGTTGTAGGTTATTGAGACTAAAAACAGATGAGTCCCAAGTGGGGCAGTTCAACTCAAGATTCTGATTTGAGGGTACACTAACCAAGATTTCTGACACTTTTGACTTTTGAATCTGATTGGACTATTGGAGGGTGGATGTGCTTTATCAGCACAAGGGAGTAAACCAATGGGAAGGAATGCACATGTGGATCTCAGAAAAGAAGCAATCAAACTAGCAGTGCAGGACAAGGCTGGGGTTCCAAAGATCTGAGAGGAGAAAGACTCATCCATGAAAGCTATGAGGTAACATCAGAGAAAAGATAGGACCAAGAGCAATGGAGTGGACATGTCTGAAGCAAAGTCTTCTGAAAAGTAGGAAAAATAGTGCAGAAATGTGATTGGAGATGTGCAACATTTTGTTTGGAGATTTTAATGTAATTAGTTAGCAATAGGTCCCAAGAAATCCAAATATGTGAAACACTAAAATATTAACATTAAATGAACATTCAAAACAATGCTCTGTAAATATCTGTTTGGGTAATATATGCAAGTAAAAGCACTGAGTATGTATTTGACAATTTGAATACAATTTTCAGAAGAATGTTACAAAAAAGGAAAATGTTAGTAAAAGAGAACTGAATGAGCTTCTGCATCATTTAGAGTTAATAGGGTATACATTTTATTGTTGATACCAAAGACAGGAGGGTATCAATGTTGAAATGCATACTAACAGCGGCTTTATTTAGGTGCTGGGAATCTGAACTCAGGTTCTCATCCTAGTGTGGCAAGCACTTTACCCAAGTAGCCATGTCTCCAGCTCCATGAATAAACTTTATATGACAGAACTGCATATTAGTTTGGTACAATAAACATTAACTGAACATAAAATAAGAATGTTGTGCTCGAGAGATGGCTTAGTGGTTAAGGTATTTGCTTGCAAAGCCAAAGGACCCTGGTTTGATTCCCCAGGACCAAAGTTAGCCAGATGCACAATGGGGCCCCTTCTCTCTCTCTCTGTTTCTCTGTCAAATAAATAAATAAATAAATAAATAAAAATAAAAAAAGAATGTTGCATTAGATATTTTGAAATATAAAATGTCAAATAGTCACATTTCCCAAGGACTACCTTTTTTTTTTATCAATACCTTTTGTGCTTAAAAAACTACAAAATGTCTCTCTAATGCTGTCACTGCTCAGTGCCTTGTAAGCACAAATGTATAGGTAATGCTGAGCGCACAGATATGTTTAACACCTTATTCCTCAGTTCGGATTGCTTGCTAACCTACCTTTGCACATTATACAAGTGAAAAGGTAATGATGGAGAAATTTTGGAGAGGTTTTGGAGAAAGAGGAAAAATATTCTCAATTCCTTTCTTTTCCCAACATTAGATCGTTATCCATCACTAATATCTGGCACTTTATACCTGCCAATGCCATTTCCAGCTGCCCTTCTAAAACTTGTTCCAACTTCTGTGACTATGAAAACAGATTACCATAAATGTCTACGTTGTACAAATGATAAGTGCTCTGGGAATTCCAGAGAAGAAACCATCACAGCCTCGAGAAATCCTGAGCCAGTGTTAGAATAGCATTCTCTCAGTGTATATGAAACAGGGCCAAGTGCCTTAGGTCCTTATGAGTATGTCAGCAGAAGTCTCTTTCTTACTAAGCAAGACAATCCACTGTTTTCCCACCTTATGTCCAGTGCCAGCCCCTGATGAAGTACAAATAATATTTATGATCTCTCTGTAACTACTAGTCTGTCTCTGCCCACTTAAGATATTTGTTTGTTCTATATTCCAACAAGAAAATTATTTCTGGAAACTGACAATAAGGCTCTGGGAATAAGTCTCTTTTTTATTAAGTTTATAAAAGCTCATAAAGGATCTTAACATATGGTAAGAATTGCATAAATAGAGATTATTTGGAGTGAATGATATTTAAAATTCTCTTTAAATGTGGATTTAAGTGGGTATTCCATTAAATCAGAGACTTGATATACTCTCTTCTGAGCTACTCCCCCTCCAAGGATACTTAATGGCCATCGGGAAAAATAATATTTATCATTTAAAATCAGTTTTTTTTGTGGGTAATGTTGTTATAATTTATTAATGCTGGTAGAACAAAGGGCATTTTCACATGGCCTGAAGTAGATTTTTATTTTTCAAACCAAAGACCAGACAGAAGTTTGCTAGTGAAAATGCTTTGGTAAATAGTATCAATTTTGATGACAGATTATTTTCAATAATCCTTGGCAATTTTGTTATGTTGCCATTATGTTTAGGTGATAGCAAATTAAAATGATAAAATGTCTTTATCTCTTTTCTGCAGCTGTACTAGAATCTCCATAAAATGAGTTTATACTGTCAGTTGTACCTGTCCAGAAGTACATAAATACAGGTAGCATTGTTCATTAACTGTTCCAGTAGTCAGAGCACTGTATACACAATCTACTTGCCCATTTCTAAAGAAAATACTTCACTGTCTGTTTTTCAATTATTGGAAAAATAGACATATTTATCCCTTTGCCTGATGTCAGGGTCATCTCATCATATACATTATGGTAAATTACTATAGTAGGAGTACTTGGCATGTCTCATTACAGTGAAAAGGCAGAACAGATTGGATGGAAATAAAGATCCATTCTTCCTTCTCTGTAGTGTGTATGCCCTGACTACCACCAGGGGAGCTGACTAACCTCTCTCCCATTGTAAATGTTTTCAGAAAGCAAAACTGAACTGAACCAGTGGTGTACTCATACAACCACTCTCTCATTCTGCTGAAGATAGTTTCCTCCTACACAGTTTGAAAAGGACTACTTAAATATAAATATGGATTTAGTTTTGTTCTCCTTGGTGTATCTAAATGCATAGTCTTTTTTTCTTGTATTTTTTTTCCATTTTTAAACTTGATACCCTGCCTTTGTAAGACTTTTCATATTAAATTTCCAGGAATGAAAGGTTTCATTCTTATCATCAGTGTTTACTGGATTCTTCTAATAGCAACATAGCAGGTTTGCTTAAAAAAGCAAGTTCTTACCCCTTTGTTTAATCACGTTGTAGGTATAGATCTTTTCTACAATCATACATGGTTTAAATATTCACCTCTTGCTAGGTTAGTTTCTTGGAAACTGCTTATCTTGAGTATATCCATGCCATTTCAACACCACTGCCTACTCAGATTTAGTACTCCATCAAATTTCTTACCACTTGTCTTGGTCTATTGTATGATGGTGTAACAGAATAGCTGAGACTGGGTTCTTATAAAGAACAAGTTCACTTTGTTTCTTTGCTCTGAAGTCTGGGAAGCTCAGATCATATGGCTATATCTGGAAAGGGTCTCCTGTGCATGACATAGTGGCTGGCATCACATAGTGAGGAAATGGTCAGCACATGAAGGAGAAGAGGACCAAGTCACAGGTTCCCTTTTGTTTTGTAACAACATACTCTGAAGAATTAGTTCATTTCCAGTAGAACTAATCTAATACACAGCAAAAGACATTAAACAGAGGCCCTATACCTAATTTAAACTACTTAAAGTTCCCATTTCCAAACACCTTTACATTAGTAACCAAATTTCAACATGAATTTTGGCAGAGACAAGCCACATAAAGATCTTACTATCATTTTCCAAATGTCCAACTGCAGTAGGCCTCATATGATTGTTGTTTTTATGCTGGGCACTCTAACCATTTCTGTTTGGAATTGGTAATCCTTTAGCACATCAAAATGGCTCTACTTCCAGACAGAATCACTTCCAGCAGGTGTCAAAAATAGATGCTCATTATTGTAAGAAACACTGGGGGCAGTATGGTTTCTGGTCAGCTTTATGTAATTTCTTTTCAAATAATAGTTGTTTTTAATTTGATTATAGGTATAGTACTTCCTTTTATACCTTTAGATCTTGATCTGGAACACACATATAGTCCAGTCACAGAACCAGATTTTGAGCTTTTTGCATATCAATCTCTATTATTTCATTCCATACACTTAGAATTAAAATTAATTGATCTGTTTAAAGCACTTACCAAATAATAACCTATATTCTGAGTACTAAATATATGTCTTAAAAGATAAAGAATGTAAATTTGGTACAACTATTGATTTGAAGAATTTTGTTCCTGAGGATCCTTGAAAACAGCCCAGCCTGGTTTCATGGACAGTGACCATGCCAATACTGGAAACAGGACCCTCTATCCACTTTTAACCCTCATTCAGACTCATTTGTGGAAGGGGAGAGAGAAGGGAGATTGAGGGAGAGAGGGAGTCCCTAGTATCTAGTTCTCACAGGTTACAAAATGGTGATTAACTTTTCTTTGTCAACTCTGAAAATGTTGTTTTTGAGACTCACAAATAAAAATGACTAAAGTAATCCTTTAACAATCTTTAGAAAAAAATGCATTAGCATTTAAGGTTTTTTAAATTGTTATTAACCAAGAAGAAGCTGTGTTCTTAACTTTAGATGTCTCTTATACTATAGTTAAGATAATGATTTGTTTTGTGGAAATAGCACAGAAAATATTATTATAATTTCATAACTATCAAATTCCTTGAAAATAAATGCAGCATTAAAAGGTAAGTACCAAGAATATTGACAGTAGTGTAAAACATGAGGTATCTAGGGAAATTATTAAAGAATAGAATAGCTGAATTTGTGTACAGAACTCATATAACACTTCTGTGAGGGTTTGTGAAGCCACAGTGCTGTGATCTTGGTTGATATTAAGCAGTTACTTGTAAACATGCTTCACTTTCTTCTTGTTGTGGAAAATGGTATTGTTTTCTGCAATTTGGAGAATGTGTCATTGATTCCAACTGAGCCTATTTGTGAAAGGGAAGTCAGTGAGATTGCCTGCAGGAGTCTAAAGGAGATGAAGCAAATGGTGCAATTCCTTGCTGGAAAGGAAGCTATATGTACTGCATAAGTAGGCTATTGTTCCCAACCAGTACTAAAGTGATAAAATGCAGGCATTATATCCACATAAAGAGGCCTCAGTATGAGACTCTATTAGCTATAAGTAATAATACATTTGGCAGTAGGCATTTAATCTTCCTAAACATTTTACTTATCAGAACAATGAGAAAAGTCAAATACTCCAATAAGAGTGATATCAAATTAAACAGCATAATGAACAAAAAACATTTTGCTAAATGAATGACATATACCTAAATATGTAAGATCCCAGTATAAATGTGAATAAAATGTATATTACAATCCACTTTCAGTAGGACAGAAAGTTTATTTTCAGTTGTGTTCTATTTTTACTTTTATTCATATTATTTGAGCATGTGTTAAGCTCTAACTTGAGATGTGACATCAACAAGAACAAATACACATCCAGAAACAAGGATACTAGGTTGATTTTATGTTTAAAAGAACATGTCACAAGAATATGGTAAAGCAATCTCTATTCCCAGAATATAACTGATTTAGACATAGATAGTGCATTTGCAAGAGATCCTTTGGCCCCAGATTGTTTCTGAGCCAGCAATATACAGTATTGGTAGGAACTCTCAGAAAAAAATCACAATTCCATTGATTTTAAGAGTTTTATCCAAGTTATAGACAGCAGAGAATATCTTAGTACTACCTCTTTTCCCTACATATTTTTCTGTGTCTCTCCTAGGAAGTGATGTCTTCAGGATGATAACTTTCCTGAGAAGTATGTCAGAATATAGAATAAAAATTGTCCTTGATACTTTCAGTGGATGTCATTTTGCATGCTTGCTTTTTCATGCATTCATTATCATCATCATGGGGTTTTAGTAAGTGCCTAGCATTTTGCTGGACTTTAGAGATATCGAGAAACAGAGCACAGGCATTGCTAAGGCATTGTATGGAAGAGAGGTACTGAATTCATTAAAGTGTGTCAAGTGAAAAGAAAGGTCAATGGGAAGTTACAATAGAGGCATGCAGCAGGAGACATCTAAGTTGACAGAAGGAAAGAAGTAAATGGAAGGTATAATGGGAAATAAAATATTAATACAAGTTGTGTGAGTGGAGTAAAATGAAGATAAGTTGGTCATCAGAATATTCTAAGAAATGACAATATGGGGGGATGGCTTGGTGAGTTAACATTGCCTAGTATGAAAGCATTAAGATCTGATACCAATCCCAGCACCCAACATAAAAAGCCAGTTATGGCCACGTATGCCTGCAACAACAGTACTGAGGGTGGAAAAGACAGCTTCAATATCTGCGGCTTACTGGTGTGCCACTTTGACCAAAAAGTTATAGCTTCAGCCTCAGTGAAAGACTGTCTTAAGGAAATAAGGTGGAAAGTGATAGAGGAGAATACCTTAAGTTCTACTCTGGTCTCCACAGTGGTGTGGGTAGGGAATGCATCTGCACACATATGTGCATACACAACACAACACAACACAACACACACACACACACACACACACACACACACACACACACAAACAGGAGAAAATGTTCATATGTAAAGGCAAACAAAAATCATTGCAATCTATAAAAGGATTTTAAAGGTATTAAGGCAAATCTTATACTTGAAAAGATTCTCTTTATTAGCTGAGCAGAATTTGCATTTAGAAAGAGGAGAACTTAGGGAAAGAGAAGCTCCCTTAGAATATATCAGAATATTAACAATATATCAGAACTAGGTACTTCTAGATAAAGTAGGCCCTGAAATATGGGGTTCCCAGATCCAGGGATTTGGTCATTTATAAAAAAAAAAAGGGGGGGGGTATTCAATAACTGATTGTATGCACAGTCCTGAAGGTGGTAGGCACAAAGAAGGTAAAGAAATGATTACTGCTCAAGAAAGACGAGAAGAGATTCAGGTTAGCTGCTGTAGATGAATGAGACTATGCGGCGATTTTTTTTTTTTTTTCTGTGATTGGGTAAGTTCACTGAGAATGATCTGTTCCAGGTTCAACCATTTTTCCTCAAATTTCATTGTGTCATTTTTTCTTACTGCTGTATAGAATTCCTTATGTAGATATTCCACATCTTGTTATCCATTCTTCTAGTGATGGGCATCTGGGTTGATTCCAGCTCTTAGCTATTATGAATTGAGCTGCTATAAACATGGTTGAGCAAATCTCTCTGGCCTGTGGTTTAACAGTTTCAGGGTAGATGTCCAGTAAGGGAATAACTGGGTCTGTTGGTATCTCTATACTCAGCCTTTTCAGAAGTCTCCATATTGCTTTCCAAAGTGGTTGTACCGTCTTACATTCCCACCAACAGTGGATGAGTGTTCCTACTTCTCCACATCCTCGCCAGCATTTATTTTCTTTTGATTTTTTGATGTTTGCTATCCTTATTGGGATAAGGTGGAATGTCATAGTTGTTTTAATTTGCATTTCCCTGATGATTAGGGATGATGAACACTTTCTTAAGTGTGTGTTTGCCATTTGTATTTCTTCCTTTGTTTTCCTTTTATTGTTTAGGTTCTTGAATTCTTTGTAGATTCTAGAGATTAGATCTCTATCAGTTGGATAGCCAGCAAATATTTTCTCCCATTCTGTGGGTAATCCCCAGCAAGCAGCTCATGGACTAGACAATAGGATGGGTGGGGATGGAGGGTAGGGAAAGAGGGGGTGGGAAACACAAATCTAGACCCAAATGGCAATGGTACCATAAAATTCTACATCCTAAAAGGCAGAAAAAATGGCTGAACCTTCATCAGGTCCTTAGAGGAAACACCTGAGCCACAACACACTGGAGAGTGTATGATGAAGACTGACCTTAATCTTATACAGCTTCTCTCACCCCCTCCCTTCTCTCTAACTCTTTTATATTAGTCATCTTTTTCTTCTTTTTCTTAGTGGGCACTGACCTGTAACTTCCGGTACCAGCATGGGGCTATCATCCACAATGAACTTTTGATCAGAGAGACCTACAGGGTTTCCTAAAAGAAAGACAGATTTCTGTCAGAGTACGTGATGACCCACCAAAGGTCAGTGGTAAGACCCTACTGCTGAAGACACCTTATGTGGTTGACACATAAAATGGAATGGCATGGCTGGGAGCTAGAAGAGAGTCAGTCCCCAGACAGTCAGCACGTCTAGTGCCAGAAGTTGCTACATGGGCAACTGGGGGAAAATGACCAATATTTGTCCAAGCAACTCATGGCCTAACCTAATTAACAGCAAATAACCTGTTGTGATGCCCACACAAGTACATAGTGGCACACAGCCATGGTGGGGAACCAACTGCTCTTGATTTGGCTAACTGATCCCCTCAGTGGTACGGGACCCATAGCTGGAGCTGGGAAACAAGGCAGAACCATATCCAAACATAAGCCCACTCTCCAATATCAAACTACCACCAACCATGGGCTACAAGAAGGCCTACACCTATTAAATTCTCTATAAAAAGTAAGGGTTATCTCATTTGTCTGGTGCTAACTTGCTCTCTGTTGGATAATCTGCTTATTTTTTTCAGATAGATGTAGATCCTAAGGAGAGAGCCACCCCATCATACCTCAAAAGGACCAGAACTGAAATTAAGAACAATTGGCGAAACAAGCAAGGGGGCTGTTTTCTTGGTGAACCAGGTACCAGCACAAGGGTGAAGGAGATCAACACAGAGAAAAATTACCTCCTACCAAATCAGATATCCAGAGGCCCAGAGGCCCCCAACACCTCATCACTGAAGCAGACCGAAAATGAACCCAACATGGCTCAGGGAAATTTTGCGGAAGAGGGGGCGGAAAGAATGTCAGAGCCACATGTTGGGTCATGATATGCAGAGACATTTATCCTACCCATAACTGTGGGCTAACTCCACAATGCATGACCCATATACTTCAATAATGAAGGGCCAGTGGGAGGGGGTAGGACATGGATGAGTCTAACAATGGCACCAAATTGACTGTATTTGCTGAGTACAACACTGCGTAATAAAAAAGAAAAGAAAGACTAGAAGAAAGTGGGTGGTTGGAGGAGAGAGATTTGGAGATGGGGAGAGTGATAAGAACCAACTGACAGTAAGTGACGATGATTACGCGGTGACAGTCTTTGTGTTAAAGGTGATGGGGTGAAACATGGCACTATACCGAAAACAAATTCATTCAACTTACTTAATGAAAGAAAATCTTGCTATTATTATTGTCATTTAAATTTTTCACCATATCAAATTCCTTATGAAGGCACCAAAACACTAAGGAAGCTGATTAAGGTTACTGAGGCAAGATGTAGTATAATTCCAGTTTAAAAATTTTTTTTTATTAACAATTTCCATGATTGTAAACATTATCCCATGGTAATGCCCTCCCTCCTCCCTCCACTTTTATATTTATTTATGTTTTTAAAGCTTAAGAAAAACAAGCAGAACATGAGGGGAAACAATTCCAGAAAAATTTTGACATAAAACAATTTAATATCAATGAAGGGGGTCCTTCCAGCTGTGATCTAAAGTGTTACATATTCTGACTTTAAAGGAAGGGCAATAAGTGTTTATAAGAAATGAGACTTGTGTTTGTGATATGACTTTACATAATGGAGATTTTCATAACAAAGCTTTTAACCCTTTAAAATGAATTCTAGACATGACGTTTTATTTTTTTATTTTTTATTTTATTTTTTTAAAAGATCTTTAAAAAGCTTTATTGAGGTGCAGTTGACATATAGTAAACTTCATATATGCCATATATAAAATATGATTAGTTTTGACATATCTATGCACCCATGGCCCCATAACCACAGTCAAGATACTGAACATATGCACAAGTCTTATCTTTTTGTGAGGCATATTCTTACTCTAGCCCAGGCTGAACAGGAACTCACTCTGTAGCCCAGGCTGGCCTTGAGTTTATGGTGACAAAGAAAAAAACAGTATGATACCAGAGGACTGTGATGCTTAATCTCTTTCTGTCAACTGGATTATATCGGATCAGGAATCAGCAAAGAGACATGGCTTTTGGCATTGGTGAGGACACTTCCAGGAAGAGTTAACAGAGACCCTCCCCCAATCCTCCTCAGCCCCAAAGTAAGTGGATGCCTCAGTTTTACTATATGTCTACTGTTGGATTCTATTCAGTAGAACCATGAAAAGGAATGAAGCAACAGCCTAAATTGAATAGCAAAGCAATTACACCGAGAGAGCAAGCCAGCTGAAAATGAGTACATATTGTACATTCCTTTCATATACATGTCTAGAAAAGCCAAGTAATCCATGGTGAGGATGGAGATGACGTTTTAACTGAACCACAACAACATCAAGAAAGAACAATTTCCTGTAGCTGGGATTCAGTGAATTAATATTGGACTTAGGTCTCAGAGCTCTGGGTTCATCATATTTCTGCTCTTTTCTGACTCACTATTCTGTAGAACTTGCCATGAGCCTCTGTGTTTGGTTCCTTACTTTGAACTCAAAATTATGGTATCCATTGTGTGGGCATGGGCATTAGCTAACAATATGTCTTATCATCCTGCCAACTATAATATACAGAGAAATAGACAATTGATTTTCTGTGAAAATTTCTCTTTGTTAGACTGTAAGGCTTCATTTAAAAGGTAACTAATATGGGCTGGAGAGATGGCTTAGCGGTTAAGCGCTTGCCTGTGAAGCCTAAGGACTCCGGTTTGAGGCTCGATTCCCCAGGACCCACATTAGCCAGATGCACAAGGGGGCGCATGCATCTGGAGTTTGTTTGCAGTGGCTGGAAGCCCTTGTGCGCCCATTCTCTCTCTCTCTCTATCTGCCTCTTTCTCCTTCTCTCTGTCACTCTCAAATAAATAAATAAAAATGAACCAAAAATATTTTTCAAAAAAATTAAAAAATGGTAACTAATATTACAGATAATCTTTACTTTTGGTTTTGCAATACAGATATTCTCATATCTTCAAAAAACTCACACCTGACATTCACAAATATGTATAACTGTGTAAATATTATTTCATAATGGAAAAAGGGACAAAAATAACACAAGAAAATTCTTATGTTAAAATCCTCCAGAAAGATTACCCCAATGACATCAGGGAGTTTGAGGATGGTCAACAGCAAGTAGAATACAGAAAGTTTACTCAGCATGTGTACCTAAATTACCTTTCATAAATTATTGAAAATGGCTTGTCACCTTATGGCTATTTTGTATGGTTACTACTCAGTTGGTAATTGCATCACATTGATGCTATTAGTAACAGCACAGCTATCAATGGGAACATTAATTACATTTTTGTGCTGGGCTGGTACTGAGAACTACGACCAAGCATATTTCTGCATTGAACAGTCTGTGACAAAGTAGTTATTTAAATAGCTCAGCTCAAATTTTGGGAATGTTTATTCAATATATCCAACTGAGCAAAAACTTCAGTAAATAATGGCACCAAGCCTTCTTACATAATTCATTACTATATAGGCAAGGGATCAGTTTTCAAATTAAATTTTCTATTTTCAATCATATCTAATGATATTTAGACCTGGTATATTGATCCCTATTTTTTATCAATGACTACTTATACTAAGAATAATTCTGAGATGTTTAGTATTGTAAAATCTATGTAGAAAATTAATAAAGTGACATCTTTCCTATGTCACCTCACAGGAGCAAAGTCTGATGGGAATGCCTCCTCAAACTTGACTGCAAATTGAAATCAAGTATGGTGGCTAAGTCCACTCAAACATTCTTATTTGTTAAATGTGGGAGGCAGCTCAAGTATGATTATTGCTTAAATACCCCAGAGTTTCAATATGTAAAGAAATTGATAACCACTCCATGAGAACACATTCATATATAAATGGGGAGTACCTATGTACAAAGGCCAATTCACTTTCACTTTCTTCTTTCTGTATTCTGTCCTTTTCTCTTCCTTTCCTTTCTTCCTGGAAACATTTAGCTTTAATTAAGCACATATTATATGTAATAAAATATGATAGACGCTTAGCAATACAAAGCAAATGAGAAAGTTTTCTTTTTTTATGAGGAAAATTTTAATTTGGTGTACAATTTTTCAATAATGAAACACATCTACTACACAGATAGAGATACTGTCTTGGGGTAGAATTAGTCAAAAGTAGAACTAAAGATTTGGAAATTGCCAGTATAAAAGAGATAGTTGAAGATGCTGTACAGAGATAAGTGTCAGGACTGTGTCCTTGGGAAAACTCAGGATTAGAGTATAAGGGTTTAGAAAAACAACTGCATGCAAGCAGAAGTTAGGAGAGATGTCTATTTGTTTTTTAGATTTCCACCCCATGTTCCCAGAAAGATATCCTCTAGTTACTCTCACTCTCTTCTTTGGAGGAAAAGAATTCTCACAAAATTAAACTCCATGAATAAATTAGAATTCTGAATGAGTGCCACTGCTCTGATGTCACTCTCGCTGGCTGGTCATCATTCTCCACCCCTCTAAGTAGCCTCTGAGACTCTTAAGAGTCCTATTACTGAGCCAAGCAGCAGAGAAGTGAGGTTCCTCTGAAGGTACCACTATTCATCCAGACCTTCAAATATTTCAACTCCTTCATTCTACAGTGTGGGAAAGTAACTGATATGGTTGGTTTTACTATGGAAAATGTTATTAAAATGAGGTTTCTTCAATAAAATAGTTTATTTACATCAGTTTGTTAAAATCATATATTTTTCTTATTTCTTCAAAATATGTTTAGAGGGCTGGAGAGATGGCTTAGCGGTTAAGCACTTGCCTGTGAAGCCTAAGGACCCCGGTTCGAGGCTCACTTCTCCAGGACCCACGTTAGCCAGATGCACAAGGGGGCGCATGCGTCTGGAGTTCATTTACAGAGGCTGGAAGCTCTGGCGCGCCCATTCTCTCTCCCTCCCTCCTTCTCTCTGTCAGTCTCAAATTAAAAAAAAAAAAAAAAAAAAAAAAAAAGGCGTGTGCCACACCACACCTGGCAAATAATTAAAAAAATATATATGTTTAGAAAAAAGAAACTAAGGTTGAAATGACAACAAACATTCCTGCATTTAAAATCTTTGGTCTGCTCTCCATTTGAAGTCTTAACTTCAAGTTTACTACTTCATTTAGATAAAGCATGGGGAAAATAAACCAGGATAGTATGCTAACTCCAAAAATTGAAACCTATCAACTCAGGAAATGTAAAATTCAAGATTCTTAGGGTTTTATTAACTGATTTACATTTCCTTCTTTCTTTCTTTCTTTTTTTTTTTTTTTGGTTTTTCGAGGTAGGGTCTCACGCTAGCTCAGGCTAACCTGGAATTCACTATGTAGTCTCAGGGTGACCTCGAACTCACGGCGATCCTCCTACCTCTGCCTCTCATGTGCTGGGATTAAAGGCGTGCGCCACCATGCCTGGCTTGATTTACATTTCTTAAATGTACAGAAAGCACTAGTGTGGCTGTAAAACTGAATCAACCTAGAGGCAGGCCTTCAATGATTTGAGTAGAACCCTACCACTATTTCTGGGACACAAAATGGACAAAAGTTACATTTTAGGGTAACATTAAATGAAATTAGACTTAGCTTGAGATATTTTACATTGCACTTCCCCGCCTTTCAAAATCACATTATTATCTGGGCGTGGTGGTGAACGCCTTTAATCCCAGCACTTGAGAGGTAGAGTTAGGAGGATCGCTAAGAGTTCGAGGCCTCCCTGAGACTGCATAGTTAATTCCAAGTCAGCCTGGACCAAAGTGAGACCCTACCTCAAAACACCAGAAAAAAAATCACATTATTTTTTCTTCATTTTCTTCTTTACAAACTATCAGGGGCTATTTGTCATCTTTAGATACTTTTTATTTATTTGATGGTTCTTGTTTTTTTTTATTGTGTTTTTTTCTTTTTTTTTTTTCTTTATTAGTTAGTTTTGTATTCAGCAAATACAGTCAGTTTGGTAACATTATTAGGCTCATCCGTGAACTACCCCCTCCCCTTGGCGCCTCCTTGTTGAGGTATACGGGTCATGCATTGTGGAGTTAGCCCACAGTTATGGGTAAGCTAAATGTCTCTGCATATCATGACCCAACATGTGGCTCTGACATTCTTTCCGCCCCTCTTCCGCAAAATTTCCCTGAGCCATGTTGGGTTCATTTTTGGTCTGCTTCAGTGATGAGGTGTTAGGGGCTTCTGAGGCTCTGGCTCTGATTTGGTAGGAGTTGATTTTTCTCTGTGCTGATCTCCTTCCCCCTTGTGTTGGTATCCGGTTCATCAGGAAAACAGCCCCCTTGCCTGTTTCTGCAATTTTTCTTAGTTTCAGCCGGGGCCCTTTTGAGGTATGATGGGGTGGCTGTCTCCTTAGGATCTACATCTATCTGAAAAAGAGAAGCACATTCTCCAACGGAGAGTAAGTTAGCACCAGGACAAATGAGATAACCCTTACTTTTTTTTTTATAGAGAATTTAATAGGTGTAGGCCCTCTTGTAGCCCACAATTGATGGTAGCTTGATATTGGAGAGTGGGCTTATATTTGGATATGGTTCTGACTTGTTTCCCAGCTCCAGCTATGGGTCCCATACCAGTGAGGGGATCAGTTAGCAGAACTGAGAGCAGTTGGTTCCCCACCATGGCTGTGTGCCACCACTGCAAATGTGTGGACATCACAGCAAGTTATTTGCTACTAAGTAGGTTAGACCATGTATTGCTTTGACAGATATTGGTCATTTTCCCCCAGTCACCCATGTAGCACCTTCTGGCACTAGACGCACTGACTGTCTGGGGACTGACTCTCTTCCAACTTCCAGCCATGCCATTCTAATTTGCATGTCAATCACATAAGGTGTCTTCAGCAGTAGGGTCTTACCACTAGCCTTTGGTGGGTCATCAAGTACTCTGACAGAAATCTCTGTCTTTTAGGAAACCTTGTAGGTCTCTCTGATCAAAAGCTCATTGTGGATGATAGCCCCATGCTGGTTCTGGGAGTTACAGGTCAGTGCCCACTAAGAAAATGAGGAAAAAGATAACTAATATACAAGAGTTAAAGATAAGAGAGAGAGAGAGGGAGAGGGGAAGTGAGGGAGGGAAATGTAGAGAATTAAGGTTAGTCTTGATCTCACCTTCTCCAGTGTCTTGTGGTTCAGGTGTTCCCTGTAAGGGCCTGGTGAAGGATCAGCCATTTGGTCTGTCTTTTAGTAAGTAGAAAATTATGGTACCATTGCCGTTTGTGTGTAGATTTGTGTTTCCCACCCCTTTGATGCCCTCCCCTCCCTCCTCTTCCATCCTAGTGTCTAGTCTAGGAGATGCCTGCTGGGTATGTAAGGTATCTTGGGTAGATTCAGGTTAGGTGCTGTAGATGAGTGAGACTATGTGGCGATTTTTTTTCTGTGATTGGGTAAGTTCACTGAGAATGATCTGTTCCAGGTTCAACCATTTTTCCTCAAATTTCATTGTGCCATTTTTTCTTAGTGCTGTATAGAATTCCATTGTGTAGATATACCACACCTTAGTTATCCATTCTTCTAGTGATGGACATCTGGGTTGATTCCAGCTCTTAGCTATTATGAATTGAGCTGCTATAAACATGGTTGAGCAAATCTCTGTAGCCTGTGGTTTGAAGGTTTTAGGGTAGATGCCCAGTAAGAGAATAACTGGGTCTGTTGGTATCTCTATACTCAGCCTTTTCAGAAGTCTCCATATTGCTTTCCAAAGTGGTTGTACCATCCTACATTCCCACCAA
Organism: Dipus sagitta; assembly: GCA_036346955.1. Classification (NCBI taxonomy): domain Eukaryota; kingdom Metazoa; phylum Chordata; class Mammalia; order Rodentia; family Dipodidae; genus Dipus; species Dipus sagitta. The sequence goes on along the minus strand of CM070770.1, from coordinate 100,768,571 downwards.
CAGTGGAAGAGTCTTCCTACTTCTCCACATCCTCACCAGCATTTATTTTTATTTGATTTTTTGATGTTTGCTATCCTTATTGGGGTAAGGTTGAATCTCATAGTTGTTTTAATTTGCATTTCTCTGATGATTAGGGATGATGAATATTTTCTTAAGTGTATGTTTGCCATTTCTATTTCTTCCTCTGTAAATTGCCTGTTCAGCTCTTTGCCCCATTTTGTGAGTGGGGTGTTTGACTTCTTACTGTTTAGATTTTTGAGTTCTTTGTAGATTCTAGAGATTAGGCCTCTGTCAGTTGGATAACCCACAAATATTTTCTCCCATTCTGTGGGTGATCTATTGGCTTTGCTTATTGTCTGCTTGTCTGTAAAGAAACTCTTCAGCTTCATGTGATCCCATTGGTTGAGTGACGGTTTAAGTTCATGAGCTACTGGGGTTTTGTTCAGGAAGTCTTTTTCCATTCCTCTATCATGGAAATTGCTTCCTAAATTTTCTTCCAGTAGTATACGAGTTTCTTGTCTTGTATTGAGATCTTTGATCCATTTGGACTTGAGTGTAGTGCAAGGTGAAATGTGTGGATCAAGTTTCAGTTTCCTGCATATGGTTATCCAGTTTGTCCAGCACCATTTGTTGAAGATGCTGTCTTTTTTCCAGCCTATATTGTTTGAGCCTTTATCGAATATCAAGTAGCTATTGTTGCTTGACCCAAAGTCCTGGTCCTCAAGTCTATTCCATTGATCTATACTCCTGTTTTTATGCCAGTACCATGCTGTTTTTATTTCTATGGCTTTGTAATATAGCTTTATTTTCTATCCACAGGCTTACACTCTAGCTAAGTTCTGTTTCCAGTCTTTGACACTGGGTCCACTTGACGAGATGTTGAGCACAGACACAATAGTGGTCTTTCAGTCCTCAACAATTTTGGAAGTGGTACATTTCTGGAAGAGGTGGATTGTTTGACATGGGCTTTGGAGTGTTATAGGCAGCTCCCACTTGGCAGAATTTGGGTCACTCTTCTACTACTGTTTTCCATGTGTTATAGTAGAGGTAATGTCCACCCTCTGCTTAAGGAACTTCCCCTTGAGACTATATGTCAAAGTAATAACTTTCCTCCCATCAACTGCTTTTGGTCAGGTGCTTTGTCCCAGTCATGAGAAGATAACTAAAATAGCAAATTTGTACCAGTAGAATGAGGTTATTAGTGTTATAATATTGTGTATCTTTCAGAACTTATTTGTGGGAATAATGTGTAGTGTTCTAAGCAGAGTTTGGTGCAGGATTCTCGTCAGAGTTTGAAAGGCCTAAATGCTAAAAGTACTGTGTATTCTGTAGGCTTTCTAAATGAGGAGAAGAAAGAGCTTTATCTAGACTGGCCTACAAGCAGTTTGTGTGAGCAGGTAGCTGCTTTCTGCATATATACTGAGATTTCAAGCAAGATTTTATTTAGTATAAATGGACTAGTATGAGCCAAAAGAAATGGCACATGGGCTGGGGAAATGGCTGAGTGGTTAAGGCATTTGCCTCAGAAGCCTAAGTACCCTGGTTTGATTCCCCAGGACCCATGTGAGCCAGATGCACATGGGGGCACATGTGCTTGGAGTTCATTTGCATTGGCTGATGGCCCTTGCATGCTCATTCTCTCTGCCTTGTCCTTTGTTGTTCTCGCTCAAATACACACACACACACACACACACACACACACACACACACACGTAGAGAGAGAGAGAGAGGGAGGGAGAGAGAGAGAGAGAGAGAGAAATGGCACAGAAAGAAATGAAAGTCTTGTGCTATAGACAGTGGCTTGTGTTAGCTACAATTGATTGAGGAGCACCAACATTGAGATTGCTCCACCATTTCTGTACTGGGATAGCAGGAAGAATGCTGACTTCTTTTGAAAGTGTGGGGCCTGAATGCTGAAAGTATTTTCCTGTCTTCAAGGTAAGCTTTATTCTGCCCCATGTTAACAATTTGGTAGCCTACCTGGTATTATGGGAGTATAACCACTGCAGGAATTAAACAATTAAATTGGATATGTAATGCGGTTTTGATGGAGGTAGCCACTTTGCAATGTGATGCAAGGTTGTTCGAGTCCCTACTTGGAGACCTGATAGAGCCATGAGGATGAACCACTGATTACAGTGGGGACCCTAGGATAATTGAGATGTCAAGACTGTGGCATAGCTCCCAAAGAGAACCACCAGTTCAGGTGGAATATTCCCCAGGCTATGAACAGCTCAGCTGAGAGATAGAACTGGCACACCTGATACTTTGTCATTGGATACAGATGTCTGACATAGAAATGCAGTATTTGATGTTTACCCTACTATTTTTCAATCTTGCATTGGTTCAGTCTTTCCTTGCTATGCAAAATACCCTGTTTTGCAGTGTTTATGTCTAATCCATGCCACCATGCATTTTGTGTGTGTGTTGGGGGGGTGTTATAGGTTCAGAGTTAAAGAACCTTAGACTATGGGAATGTTTGAACAGTGTTGGAATTGTTAAAAAATGTGGAGACTTTTAAAGTTGGATTGAATGCATTGAATTTTACATTATGGGTGGGTGTGAATGTATGAGAACCAGAGGTGGGATGCCATGTTTTGAGTCAGTCGTTCCCCATGAACTCATGTGTTCTGAATGCTTGGTTCCAAGCTTATGGCAATTTGGGAGGTGGAGCCTTGCTGGAGGAGGTGTGTTACTGGGGTTGGGATTGAGGTATTATACCAGTTCCCCCTTGCCAGAATTCAGCTCACTTTCCTGATGCACCTTCTATTGCAGATGTGAAGTCCAGATTCTGCTTATACCATTATTTCTCCTGCCATCATAAAGCTTCCCCAACAGACCCTAAGCCAAAATAAGAACTTCCCTCTCAGAAGCTGGTTTTGGTTGGGTGCTTTATCCAAGCCATGAGAAGGTAACTTCATCATTAGTAGTGGTAGGTTTTAGAAATTATTCTGGGTAGCTTAGACCTCTGGTTGCTCAGACCTTTGGTCATTTCCCCAAGTAGCTAATGTAGTGCTTTCCAGCACTAGACAGGCTGTCTGGGGACTGGCTTTCTTCTGAATGCCAGCTAGTTTTCTCCATGTTCTGTGTCAACGGCATATGGTGTCTTCAGCAATAGAGGCTTAGCTTTTGCCTCAGGTAGGTAATCAAGTGCTTTGACACAAAGCTGTCTTGACTTGGGGACCTCATAGGTCTCTCTGATCTACAGCTCAATGTGGGTAGCAAGTAATCTCTGGTACTGGGAGTTACAGGTCAGAGACAGAAAATTTTTTTTCTTTTAATCTTGAGCTTCATCCCACCCTGTCCAGGACCCTACTTTTCAGGTGCTCCCACATTCCTTTTCAGGGTTATATTTATTAGTTTATCTCCAAGGATAAAGGTTTCTATGATATCAGCTCATTTTGGATTTAATTTTGTGTAAACACCCTGTCATGATGTACATGCCAGTGCAATAATGGGATACAGCCTTGGTGGGTAGCCAATCATAGGTGATTGTCTAAGAGATCCACTCAGCATAAAATAATCCAAATCTGGAATTGGGAAGCAAATCAGAATCCTACAGAAATATTATGTTCTCCAGTTTTAAACTCCACCTAGTCTTTCCCTAAAACAGGGATTACTTACATGAAATTCTCCTTAAATTAATAATGCTTATCCCATTTAAACTATACCGACTTCACTTTCTATTGCACAATCTGTTCTTTTTTTTTTTTTTTCAGAAAGTAGCAAGACCAGAGGAGGTAAACTATCCCTCGCACTTCAACCAAACCACTGCTGAATTCACAGAGGAACTAGGGAGATGAGCAAGAGTGCTGCTTTCATGTTGTTCATGATAATCAGTGCCAGGGTGTAGGAGACAGACCCAGAAGTTACTTAACACCAACCAATGCAGAGATCCAGAATCTGCTAAGACCACATCACTGAAGTAGACTTAAAAGTCACCGAGCATGGCTCAGGAAATTTTGCAGAAGAGGGGGCAGAAAGATTATAAGAGGCACACATTGAGACATCATGCACAGAAGCATTCCCTTTCCCCCAAAATAACTGAGTGCTGCTCCCACAATGTATAAACTACAACCCCATGGGGAATACCTGTAACCCCACCAAGGAGTATCCTCAATGGAATGGAGGCAGGGATGAGGACAAGGAGGGTACCAACACATGATGTATCTATACAAAACATCTTGTTAATAATAATAATTAATAAAAATAAATAAACATTAAAAAATTTAAAAAATAGCGTGAGAAAAAAGGCAAATATTTTTTCTTGGGCTGGAGAGATGGCTTGCAAGTTAAGGCACTTGTGTACAAAGTCTAAGGTCCCAGGTTTAATTCCCCAGGACCCACATAAGCTAGATGCACAAGGTGGCACATGTATCTGGAGTTTGTTTGCAGTGACTGGAAGCCCTGAAATGCCCATTCTCTCTCTCTCCCTTTTATTCTCTCTTTCAAATAAATAAATGAATTAAAATATTTAAAAATAAATAAATAAAATTTATTCAGTTGTAAGTCTCCCTTGCCTAGCTTAGTCTTTTCCTTTTTTAATCCCTTTACATTTTCTATGTTTATTGTGACATAATTTCTGAAAAGCTTCAAGAGTTGTCCAAAGCATACCCTTCCATTAGGATTCTCAAAATACTGAGTCTTGCTGTTTCTGTTTCTACCTTTATGACACCTGTGGTATATAATTCACATCACTGTATGTAGTGAAGCTCATATGTTTTTATGTAGTACAGCTTGGTGCATATTACCTAAGAATAACACGCTTTTGTAAAAGTGTAGCATGATATCTGAAATTAGAAAACCCAGACTGATCTATATTGAGAGTTATTTTAAAGTTTTACTTGGAACTTTAATAATATATGAATAGGCTGTAGTTTAGTCATGCTCCCATCATATTATTTGTCTGTGCCTGCTTTACAACCCCCATTTAACAGAGGTCTCTCCTCTTTCATGATAGTTTTCCTCTCTTTCTGTTGTCTTGTTTTGTTTTCTTATGTCCTCCATGTCAAAATGTTTATGGGCTCAGAGCAGTACAGGTCTTATGGGGTATTTATAGCTATTGCAGGATCATGAGTATACCACTTAGTTCATGTTGGGGATATAGTGCCTCACAGTACATCTTCCCACCCTGCAGCTTTTCATTCTTTTTGCAGCTTTATGCAAAATGTCCTTTGAGCCTTGGAGGATGTGTTACAGATCTCCTTAGTACCGATCTCTCAATGGCCTCTTCTTTCTCTCTCTCTCTCTCTCTTTCTTTCTTTCTTTCTTTCTTTCTTTCTTTCTTTCTTTCTTTTTCATTAGTGATCAACATACTCAGTATGTACACAGCACATGTTGGTGACATTCTTCCCCTCATCCCTGCCCCTCTTCCAATGGGACCCTCCTCGTTGGGGATGCTGGGTATCCCCGTGGGGATTTGGGTCATGCATTGTAGGGGCAGCAGTCAGATATGGGGAAGAGGCAATGTCCCTGTGCATAATGTCCCAACTTGTGTTTCTAACAATCTTTCCACCCCTATTGCACAAAATTACCTGAGTCATGTTGGGTTCATTTTTAGTCTACTTTAGTGATGGGCTCTTACAAGCCTCTGGGTATCTGCTTTAGTAGGTGTTGAGTGTCCTCAGTGTCTATGTCCTTCACCCTTTTGCTGATATCAGGTTCACTGAGAAAGCAGCACTCTTTCTCATTTCCCCAGTTCCTCTATGGTTTAAGCTGGGACCCTGGTGAAGTGGGATAGGTCATTTCTCTCTTCAGGCCCTGCTTCTATGTGAAAAAGAGAAGCAGATTCTCCAGTGGAGAGTGAAGTCAGTTAAATGAGATAACCATTGTTAGTTTCAAGATAACTTAATCCTTGTAGGCCCTCTTGTAGCCCAAGAGTAGTGGGAGCTTGATATTGGAGAGCAAACTCATTATCTGGATATGATTTGTTTCCCAGTTCCAGATATGGGTTCCTTTCCACTGAGTGGATCTGTTAGCCAATCCAAGAACAGTTGGCTACCCACCATGGTTGTGTGCCACTATTGCACTTGTGTGAGCATCATGTCTGATGAGTAGCTTGGACCTCAGAGTTTCTCAGACATATGTTAGCCACTTTCCTCCAGTAGCTCATGTAGCACCTTCTAGCATTAGATTGGCTAACTGTATAGGGGCTGACTCTCTTCCAGATTCCAGTTAGGTCTCTCCATGTTTTGTACTGACAGCATATGGTGTCTTCAGCAATAGGCTCTTAGCATTAAACTCTTGTGGGTAATCAAGTGCTCTGACAGAAATATGTCTTGTTTTGGGAAACCTTGTAGGTGTCTCTAGTCAATAGCTCATTGTGGGTGTTAACTGCCTTCTGGTACTGGGAGTTACAGTCCACCACCAAGGGAAAAGATAGGAGAAAAAGAAAGAAAATAGAAAAAAGAAAGAAAAAAAAAAGAAAAAGAAACAGGAGAAATTTGAGGTAAGGCTTCATCTTAACCTCTCCAGGACCCTTATTCAGATGCTCTCTCTAAGGTCCTGTTGAGGATTCAACTTTTCAGTCTGTCTTCCAGGATATAGTATTTTATAGTACTAGTTCCATTTGGGTTCAGTTTTGTGCCCTCCCACCCTTTCCCTCCCCTCAAGCCATACCCTCCCTATTTCCAGGCATTGAGATGCCTATTAGGTATGTCAGCATCCTGGGCTGATCCAGATTAGGAGCTGCAAATGAGTCAGACCATGTGATGATTGTCTTTCTGTGATTGTATGAGCTTGCTGAGTATGATCTGTTCCAACTTCAACCATTTTTCAATAAATTTCATTGTGTCATTTTTTTCTAACTGCAGAGTAGAATTCCATCATGTAGATATGCCACATCTTGGTTATCCATTCATCCAATGATGGGTAGCTGGGTTGATTCCATTTTTCAGCTATTATGAATTCAGCAGCTATAAACATGGTTGAGCAAATATTTCTGAACTGAGGTATGGAGCTTTTAGGGCAAATGCCCAGTAATGGATTAACTGGATCTGTTGGTAACTTAATAGATAACCTTTTTAGGAGTCTCCATATTGCTTTCCATAGTGGCTGTACCAGCATACATTCCCACCAACAGTGAATGAACATTCCTTTTTCTCCACATCCTCGCCAACATTTGTTTTCATTCAATTTTCTAATTTTTGCTATTCTTTCTGAGGTAAGGTGGAATCTCATATTTGTTTTAACTTGCATTTCCCAGATATTTTCTTCTTTGATGATTTTTTTTTATTAGTCAGTTCTGTATTCAGCAAATACAGTCAGTTTGGTACCATTATTAGGCTCATCCGTGACCTACCCCCTCCCCTTGGCCCCTCCTTGTTGAGGTATACGGGTCATGCATTGTGGAGTTAGCCCACAGTTATGGGTAAGCTAAATGTCTCTGCATATCATGACCCAACATGTGACTCTGACATTCTTTCCGCCCCCTCTTCTGCAAAATTTCCCTGAGCCATGTTGGGTTCATTTTTGGTCTGCTTGAGAACTTAATTGTATGGACATGTTGTATAATGGTCAAATACCCATCTAGTTATACTGTTTTACTCTCTCTCCCCTGCCCCATTCCCCTTTGGGTCCTCCCTCCTCAGTGATGTTACAGATACCCTCTGTGGGGGGATGAATGTACCAGTCAGTCTCTGTGGGAAGGGACAATGCCTTAGAGTACACCTTCCTGCTTCCTGGCATTTTTGATGAATCTTGGGTCTTCCCAGTATTCACTGTCATCTATAAAATGAAGGTTCTCTAATCAAAAGTAATGGCAATATTAATCAAAGTGGATAAACACATATATTTAAAATATTGATAGACATAGTGTCTCAATTTAGCCCAGGAATAAGTGAAAGCTTTCCTCTATAACTATAACTTTGCAAAAAATTTTCTATTATGTTTATGCTGTCCTCTACTTTGGAAGAAAATTCCACCTTATACCTGAAACTCTAGAGCCATACCTTTGTACTATCATGAATTCTGAAACTGCTCTGCTGCCTTTTTCTTTAATGGCACTGACTGACTTGTCATATAATGACCCTCCACTTAGGTTTATCTGATGTTTCTTCATGACTGAGTTCATGCTAATCTATTTTGACACCTATGCCACTAAAGTGTTATGTTCTCAGTTTAACCTATCAGGAAGAATTACCAGTGGCATTAGCTCATCACTTGGGGTTTCTGCATTGTAAAGCTACTATTTCTTTTGTTTTGAATAAATACGTTACACAATTAAATAAAAAATTGAAACCTGGTAACACTCCTCTCTTTTGAGCTTTTCATATCTACTAAAGTGTTTTGCCTGAAACAATTTGTATTTGTCTTCTTTGCCAAATGGCAATTCTTCTTTGCTTTTCATTCCAGTAGTGGAAGTTTGTATTGTCAGATGTGAGCCATGCACTGAGAACTAGGCCTTGTGGACCATATTAGGAAGGTTGTACCAAACAGGCAGGAAGGGTAGGTGAGCCCAGGAGACATTTCCTGAGCCCAAAATGAGGAGCTCATTTTCATGATTATCTTATAAACAGGAATAACAGATTTTTGAGTTAAATTCCTGACTAATGCTCTATATATTTAATTTTAGTGATTTTTAAAAAAAAATTGTTATTTTTATTTACTTATTTGAGAGTGACATACAGAGAGAGAAAGAGGCAGAGAGAGAGAGACAGAGAGAGAGAGAGAATGGGCATGCCAGGGCTTCCAGCCACTGCAAACGAACTCCAGTTGCATGCGCCCCTTGTGCATCTGGCTAACGTGGGTCCTGGGGAATCCAGCCTTGAACTGGGGTCCTTAGGCTTCACAGGCAAGTGCTTAACCGCTAAGCCACCTCTCCAGCCCAAAAATGTAGTGATTTTTTTACATATATAGACCTATATAGATAATTTTATATGGCTTAATCTTCTTGTCTTTTACTATATATGACATATCATAGTAATTAAAAAGATCCACAGGGCAAGAAAAAGACATCTCTGCTTTACCTCTTTGATTGCACAGCATGGTATAAAGCTTCATATATTGTACAAAACCTTGAAAATTTTTTCTACCTTTGGTTGAAATATAGATAATATAGGGATATTCAATATTATAAATCAGAAATGTGGCTCTCTAGTGACATTGTGTTACCACCAAAGACTAGATTATTTTTAGATGAGAAAAATAAAGCCGAGGTTTCTTTTAAAAAAGTTTATCTAAACAAAAACAACTTTTTATGAAAAGAAAATATAATTTTTTCTTTAAAAATGTTTATTTGAGAGACAGAGAAACAGACAGAGAGAGAAAGAGGGAGAGAAAGAGAGACTGGCATGCCTGGGCCTCTAGCCACAGCAAATGGACTCCAGACACATGTGCCACTTTGTCCACCTGGCTTTATGTGAGTACTGGAGAATTAAACCTGGGTCCTAAGACTTTACAGGCAAGAGTCTTAACCTTAATCTTTGCACTCTGGCTTCAACAGAGTTTGATTAATAGGAGAAGAGAGTGGGGAAGATGGAGGACAGGTGATCTTGGTCTGATTTCCACATAAAGAGCATCAAGAAGTGGAACAGATAACAAAATAAGGTAACGTTGAAGTTGGAAATAATGGAGATAAGAAAGGAAAAGAAAAATGTGAGGATGTCTTACATTTTTCCTTGATGGCAACAGAATCCACAGGAAGACGAAGTATGAAGTTGCCTTGCTTAATGCTATAGCTGCAGGGCACTTTCACACATCAAACCCACACATGTTGCATGGCATGAAGAAAGGTCACCTGTTCTTCACTTTACACTCTGGAATGTTTTGCACTTGCATTCCATGCATGACCTGGCTGGGCAAATGACTTCTAACAAAGAAATTCATTGAATCTCAAGCAGAAGAAACATCACTTTTTCTTTTTCTTTCTTTTCCTTTCTTTCTTCTTTTTTTACATTTTATTTACTTATAAGAGGAGAGAGAGAGAGAGAGAGAGAGAGAGAGAGAGAGAGAGAGAGAGAGAGAGAGAATGGGAGCACCTCCAGCCTCTGTAATCTAACTCCAGAAACATGTGCTTCCTTTGGAATCTGGCTGTACCTGGGCACAAGGGAATCAAATCTGGGTCCTTTGGTTTTACTTGCAAGCTCCTTACCTGCTAAACCATCTTTCCAACCCCATTTTTTCTAACTGCCTGGGCATTTTTGGACTTTCACATTTTCTCCAAAATAGCCAAAATTCCATTAGTGAGCGAGACCGTATGGCATAACTGTATTCACAGGCTGCCCTAAGCAGGGAGTTAAGGCTGCAATGGTTGCCACAGCTCCATTCAAACACTGTCACTTCACTTCCCCCAGATTTTGTAAGTACTTTTCATTGGTTCTTTTTGCACACACTATATATATATATATATAAATTATTGACAACTTCTACACTTACAGACAACAAACCATGGTATTTCCCACCCCTCCCCCACTTTCCCCTTTATAACTGTCCTCTCCATCACATCCCTTCCATCTCTCTATTAGTCTCTCTTTTGATTTGATGTCATCATCTTTTTCTGCTATTATGAGGGTCTTTTGTAGGTATTGCTAGGCGCTGCAACATCTTGGATATCGAGGCCAATTTCTCTCCTGAAAGTTGTATGTAAAGAGTGGTACCCATCCTTTGGCTCTTACATTCTTTCAGCCATCTCTTCTGCATTGGACCCTGAGCCTTGGATGGTGTGAGATATTTCTGTGCTGGACACTCCTCCATCCCTTTTTCTTAGCACTATGATGACTTTTGGGCTATCCCAGGGGAAATTGCCATCTGAAAAGAGAAGCTTCTCTAACCAGAAATGAGAGTAGCATTAATGTATGAATATGAACATTAAGTGTAGTGCTTTCAGTGAAATTTGGTGAGAGTAACGTATGTATTTATCCAGATAGGAGCAGGCTTTATACCCCTAGAGGCTCATGACCTCCACTGTCATAGACTTTTGATTAGGTTTTCAGTACCAGGCATGTATTCCCTCCCATAGAGCAGCCTTCAGTCCAGTTAGAGAGCAGTTGGTTTCTCCCAGAGCAGACATGTCACTATTGCTCTTGTTCAGTCATTTGGCCTCTCTGGCCAAACATGAGGCTTCAAATGTCCACTGTTTTCATTGTTGATGACTTCTGTCTGGCAAAAGGCTGCATACACTGTAGCTTTTACCAGCTTTCAGTTGGCTGGGATACAGGGAGAAGGTTTTCTGCTCAGTACCAGCCTTGATTTCTCAGTGACTTTACTGCTCAGGCATGTGAAGTCTTCAGCAATAGGGTCTTACTATCTCTTTCTCATGGGAAACCAAGGGCCTAGGCAATAGCCTATAATGTTTTGGAGGCAACAGGGGCTTCCCTGGCCAACAACTCACTCGAAAGTATCTCATTGCTGGCATTGAAAATTTTCTAGTAACAATCTATGGCTTCTAGATGTGCCATTATTCAAGAAAGTATATTTTCATATGGCTTATTCAGAATATCTTGAATTTTGATTGACCCTCCCCACCCACCCTTCTTTTATAAAATCTTTTCCCCTGACCTAGCTTGGGTTTTCCCTTCCCTGTAATCTGTTCTTCTACTTACATGTATACAATACCATTGCCTAAAGTCCTTTCCTCTCCTCCCCCACCTTATAGCCTTTTTCTAGCTTACGGGCCTCAGCTACTGATTTTTGATTCTAGCTCACACACAAATCTATACATTTGTAGCTAGGATCCACATATAATAGTGAACATGTGACTTTGGCTTTCTGGGCCTGGGTTATCTCATTTAATGTAATCATTTCCAGATCCATCCATTTCCCTGTGAATTTCATTTTTCTTTACCACTGAATAGAACTCCATTGTGTACATGTACCATATCTTTATTATCCATTCTAAGAGTGCTATAGCTCTCTTATAGGATCTCTTATAGGATCATTTAGTAAATCTATTTTTACCTGTCTCAAGAACCTACACACTGCTTTCCACAATGGCTGTACCAGATTACATTCCCACCAACAGTGCAGAAGGGTTCCCCTTTTATCACATCCTTGCCAACATTTATTGTCACTTGTTTTCTTGATGGTAGCCATTCTGACAGGAGAAAGGTGGAATCTCAAGGTAGTATTAATTTGCATTTCCTTGTTGGCTAAGGATGTAGAACACTTTTTTAGATGTTTATATGTCATTTGTATTTTTTCTGACAAGAACTCTCTATTTAGTTCCATAGCCTATTTTTTTTTTATTTTTTTAAGATAGATTTTTTTTTTCTTTATTAGTCAGTTCTGTATTCAGCAAATACAGTCAGTTTGGTACCATTATTAGGCTCATCTGTGATCTACCCCCTCCCCTTGGCCCCTCCTTGTTGAGGTATACGGGTCATGCATTGTGGAGTTAGCCCACAGTTATGGGTAAGCTAAATGTCTCTGCATATCATGACCCAACATGTGGCTCTGACATTCTTTCCGCCCCCTCTTCCACAAAATTGCCCTGAGCCATGTTGGGTTCATTTTTGGTCTGCTTCAGTGATGAGGTGTTGGGGGCCTCTGAGGCTCTGGCTCTCTGATTTGGTAGGAGTTGATTTTTCTCTGTGCTGATCTCCTTCCCCCTTGTGCTGGTATCCGGTTCATCAGGAAAACATCCCCCTTGCTTGTTTCTGCAATTTTTCTTAGTTTCAGCCGGGGCCCTTTTGAGGTATGATGGGGGTAGCTCTCTCCTTAGGATCTACATCTATCTGAAAAAGAGAAGCAGATTCTCCAACAGAGAGTAAGTTAGCACCAGGACAAATGTGATAACCCCCCCTTTTTTTAATAGAGAATTTAATACGTGTAGGCCCTCTTGTAGCCAATTTTTTAATTGGGTTGTTTGATTTTTTATTGTTCTGTTTTTTGAGTTCTTTGTAACTTCTGGATATTAATCACCTGTCAGATGTGTAGCTGGCAAAGATTTTCTCCCATTCTGTAGGTTGTCTTTTTGCTCTATTCATAGTGTCCTTTGCTGCACAAAAGCTTTGTAATTTCATGAGATCCCAGTAGTTGCTGTTTTTGCTAGTATGGCTTTGTAATATAGCTTAAAATTGAGTATGGTGATACCACCAGCCTTATTTTTATTGCTCAAAATTGTTTTGGCTATTCAAGGTTTTTTGTGCTTTCAAATGAATTTTAGGATTGTTTTTCTATTTCTGTGAAGAATGCCATTGGAATTTTAATGGGAATTGCATTAAATGTGTAAATTGCTTTTGGTAAGATTGACATTTTCACAATATTGATTCTTTCAATCCAAGAACATGGAATTTCTTTCTGTTTCCTTGTGTCATCTGTAATTTCTCATTTGAGTGTTTTAAGGCTCTTATTGTAGAGATCCTTCACTTCCTTGGTTATGTTTATTCCAAGGTACTCTAGTTATTAATTAATTAATTTTTTGAGGCAATTGTGAACAGGAGAGATTTCCTAATATCATCCTCCACATGTTTGTTGTTAGTATATAGGAAAGCTACTGATTTCTGTGTATTTATTTTGTATCCTTCTACATTGTTAAAAGTGTTTATCAGCTCTAACAGTTTGCTGGTAGGGGTTTTAGGGTCATTTATGTGTAAAATCATACCATCTGCAAATAGTGATAATTTGTCCTTTCCCTTTCCAATTTATATCCCTTTTATGAGTGTCTCTTACCTTATTGTTATAGCTAAGACTTCCAATACTATATTAAATAAATATGGGGACAGTGGACACCCTTGTTTTGTTCTTGAATTTAGTGGAAAACCTTCAAGTTTTTCCCCATTTAGTACTATGTTGGCTATAGGTTTGTCATAAATAGCTTTTATTATGTTGAGATATGTTCCTTCTATTCCCAGTTTCTGTAATACCTTTACCATGAAAAGATGTTGGATTTTTTCAAATGCCTTTTCTGCATCTATTGAGATGATCATGTGATTTTTGTCCTCCAGACCATTTATATGATGTATTACATTTATCAATTTGCATATGTTGAATCATCCCTGCATCCCTGGGATAAAGCCAACTTGGTCAGGGTGAATAATCTTTTTGATATATTCTTGTATTCCATTTGCCAATATTTTGTTCAGAATTTTTGTATCTATGTTAATAAGGAGATTGGTCTGTCATTTTCTTTTTCTGTTCTGTATGTATCTGGTTTTAGTATAAGGGTGATGCTGGTTTCATGGAAGGAGTTTGGTAGAATTCCTTCCTTTTCTATTTTATGGAAAAGTTTGAGAAGCAGTGGTGTTAGTTCTTCCATGAAGGTCTGGTAAAATTCACCTGTAAATCCATCTGGGCCTGGGCTTTTTTTAGTTCGAGACTTTTTATAACTGCTTGAATCTCTGTACTTGTTACAGGTCTATGTAAATGGTTTATCTCATCTTGATGTAATTTTGGTAGTTCATATGAATCAAGGAAATAATCCATTTCTTTCAGATTTTCAAACTTAGAGGCATATATATTCTGAAAACATGTCCTTATAATATTCTGAATTTCTTTGGTATCTGTTGTAATGGTGCCTTTTTCATCTCTAATCCTATTAATTTTTGTCTCTTCTTTCTTTCTTCTGGTCAAATTTGGTAAGGGTTTATCAATTTTGTTTATCCTTTCAAAAAACTGATTCTTCATTTCATTGATTCTTTGGATTTTATTTTAAATTTTGTTTTCATTTCATTAATTTCTCCCTAATCTTTATTATTTCTTCTTGTCTACTGATTTTTGGTTTTCCTTGTTCTGCTTTTTGCAAGGCCTTAAGGCAAAGCATTAAATTGTTTACTTGTGAATTCTCGAATTTCTTAATATAGGCACTTAGAGCTATAAATTTCCCTTTTAGGACTGCCTTCATTGTGTCCCAAAAGTTTTGGTATGTTGTATTTCATTATCATTTGATTATATGAATTTATTGATTTTCTTTTTGATTTCTTCAGTGACCCATTTATCATTCAATAGTGTCCTGTTTAGTATCTATGAGTTTCTGTATGCTCTGTAACTTTTCTTGTTGCTGATTTGCAACCCATCACCTGCCCTGACAAGGAAAAAGAGATTAGCTCTTCCAATGCAAGCCTATGTACCTGTTTTTTTTTTTTTTTTTGTTTTGCTTGTATTTTCTTGTCAGTTGTCCTTTTACCTTTTGTGGTGGCTTCCAATCTCACCAATGCTGAGTGCTTGCCTCAATCCCTTCTTCTGTGCTGTGGAGCTGAACCAGTGATGAGCTCTGCTGACTGTGCTGCCACTTGGGGCTGAATGCTGGAGGTTCTGAGTTCTGATGGTGGGGCATGGGGGAGTTTAGACTTCTGCAGTTGCTCATGAAGATCCACCTGCTTCCCTTTCAGTAGCTTTTTGGTTGATCTCAGCTGTCTTTTCTTCTGTTTTCTTAACTTTGGAAGGAGGCTGTTGAAATTGGAAAATCCCCTTGTTTGGTCTCTGCTGCTGCCACCACTTGGTGCACCTGGTGGGGTGGTGTGTGTGTGGGGGGGGTGCAGATCCCATGGATGGGGTCATTTTCTTCCTCTCTGGTGGATCTTGGTCTCTCCTGCTTCTCCACTGTGTTTAAGAATAATGTATCCTTCACGTATCAGAAGAAGAGTGTATTTTGATGGGGTTTTGCTTAAATCCCTCCCTAGGCTGGT
The DNA here is from genome assembly GCA_036346955.1 of Dipus sagitta. NCBI lineage: Eukaryota > Metazoa > Chordata > Mammalia > Rodentia > Dipodidae > Dipus > Dipus sagitta. The sequence continues at coordinate 100,753,008 of CM070770.1, read as the reverse complement.
TTGGCATGGCTCCTATGCTGCCATCTTACCCAGAAGTCAACACACATCTTTATGCTAGCCCAGTCATTAATTTATCTCCAAAACCTCATCATGAATGAAAGCCAAAGGAAAAATTCCTGGAGGCATAGCCAGACCCATTTATTTTGTGTTTGGTCCTGTGCTCCCTTGTAAAAACTCCCAGGAAATACAGCAATGGTTCCTAATTATTCTCCTGGGAGCTTGTGCTTGTATTTCTTTGTGTAGCATACAAAAAATAATGATAATTTTTTTGCAATCATATAATTTTTTTTCAAGTGTTGTTGAGAAAAGAATTTAGGGAAAGGGAGCTCAGGTAACATTTTAATACTTAAAAAAATGTTATTTGCTCCATGACTTTAAACTTTATAATTTTCACAAGTAGAAGCCTATTTCATTCAAATGTAAATTGAATAAACGCTTCTAGAATTTGGAATTTGGCATTGGTAGAAAGAAACAGCAGTGGAAATGAGGCTTTTTAGAGATAATCTTCTCTGGGTAAATGATTAGGCACCAGAAGGATATCACAGTCAATGTCTAGCCTCATTTGTTTTACTGATGCTGCCTCATTTAAGCAAAATGTCTTTTTATATCTTAAGCAATTAGGTAATTGATTAGAAGAATATCTAAAAGGAGAAAAATAGATTAGAGAATCATTCCAGTGAAATTGAGAAGGAATGGATATTTAACTTATTCCAAGACTCATTAGTGTCCATTCCTGTATGACCACAAAATTCAGATCACATTCATTTATTATCTTCAAATAAATCAAGAAAGGATCATCTTCAAACCAGCCAGATGTTCTGTATTTCTCGAGTGACAAATAACTAAATCTGTATGTGAAACATATGTGAAAAATACACATTTGTTTGAGAAAGTCACCAACAGTTCAAATATGAGGTATGTTAAATAATGCATCAAAGAACAAAGGAATTGTTTAGTATATTGAAAAGCAAACTAAGTCCCCTAAGTAGCATTATGTGCTTTTATAAGTATGTTCATTATGCATTAAATGTGTAATGACCATGTAGATGTTCATTGACACCCTAGGGAAAATATGTTACTTTCCTGAATTAATTTTCATACTTTTAGTGCATATATTTTTACTTAAAGTATTATATAATTTTTGTAACCATTGATTTATTTCTATTTCTTTCTTTGGGGAAGAAATGTGGGGAGCTTTAGAAATAAGGTCTTACTAGAAAGCTTAGCCTGGCTTGGAATTTTCTTTTTTTAAAAAAAAATATTTATTTGAGAACCACACAGAGAGAGAGAGAGAGAGAATGGGCATGCCAGGGCCTCCAGCCACTGCAAATGAACTCCAGACACATGCGCCCCCTTGTGCATCTGGCTAACATGGGTCCTGGGGAATCAAGCCTTGAACTGGGGTCCTTAGGCTTCACAGGCAAGTGCTTAACTGCTAAGCCATCTCTCCAGCCCTGGCTTGGAATTTTCTATGCAGCCCAGACTGGCTCTTACCTCATAGAAGTCCATCTATTTTAGTCCCTATAGTGCTAGAACTAAAGTCGTATGAACCAACACATCTGGCTGTAATAGGACTGGAGCAGGGAAGAGGGAAGTTTACAGGTGATGTCCATGCCCAGCATTCATGAGGCCTCAAGTTTAATTCCCATCACTACAAATAATAGTGATATCATAATATACATTATTATTTTAAAAAGCATGATTTATATTTTAAGGGTTAAATCTATGAGGGTAGATGCATAATTTTGGTTGTATGTTTTCTGTATTATAAAAATATTTTGGAGCTGGAGAGATGACATAGAATTTAACGCACTTGCCTGTGAAGCCTAGGGAACATGGTTTGACTCCCCAGAACCCATGTAAGACAGGTGTACAAGGTGACACATCCACACAAGGTCATAAATGCACACAAGGTGGTACATATATTTGGAGTTCAAATTCAGTAGCTAGAGGCCCTGGCATGTCAATTTTCTCTCTCTCATAAAAATAAAATAAAAATTTTAAATATACTATTAGAAGTATTTCATAACTTTAAAAACATGAAGGGAAGAATCAGAGAAAACAATGTCCATTATACAAGGATGAACACAACATTTTATATAGGTACAGAAATGAATATTTGTCTGAAAATGAAAAATGATTGCTACCTCTGAGATTCTTTAATGAATGTCAAATATACCATTTGATGAATTGGTGATCTCTGGGATAAGATCACAATACAAGTATATAAAGGATTGTTGGGTAATCAAACAGGCAGTTCTCCTGAAAATAAATATTCAATTATTCTTTAATTATTATTATAAAGGTTGAGGCCATCATTGGAAATTTGTTTGGATAGAAAATATGAGGTTAGTTTGGGGGATGAGAAGACAGTGCTAAGTGGACAGAGGAGAGAAATGAAGAAAAGCAAGCTTAAGGCCAGTGGCATTTTGTTTTGAGAACCCACATGCGATTAAAAGCCTTGTTTTATATTTATGCCAATTTATTTGCTCTCATAGTTTTCTCCATAATTGATTCAATGCCAAAAATATTTGGATTCAGCTAAAACTTCTCAAAGCAGATGAATTAGGGCAGTTTGCAATCAGCTGAGTGGAGGGAAGAGAAAAGCTGAAGTTAGCAGCAGTGATTAAGTGGGAAGGGTGGAGGAAATACAGGAAGAATCTAATGGAGAGGGAGAAAATGGAGGAACCACAGGCCTGTGGATCTCAGTGCAGAAATGTTTATATAGTGGAAGAAAATGAATGTGTGTTAGGATAGGGGGATAGCTGACTTTTGAAGTTTTTTTAACATTTTTAAAATTTTATTTATTTATTTATTTATTTGAGAGTGACAGACAGAGAGAAAGAGGCAGATAGATAGAGACAGAGAGAGAGAGAGAAAGAGAAAGAGAAAGAGAAAGAATGGGCACGCCAGGGTCTCCAGCCACTGCAATTGAATTCCAGAGGCGTGTACCCCCTTGTGCACCTGGCTAACATGGGTCCTGGGGAATTGAGCCTTGAACCAGGGTCATTAGGCATCACAGGCAAGCACTTAACCTCTAAGTCATCTCTCCAGTCCATGACTTTTGAAGTTTTGAGTTTCATCAGTGGAATAGCACAACATGATGACAAAAATCTGATTAGGATGGGACGGAAATATAAAAAGAATGAAAGGTGACAAGTCTGAAGAAAATCTTCAAAAATGATTCCACTGCAGAAAGGACTTAGCTTCCCGTAGGCAATGAGGGCAAGGACCCATGGTGAAGTACAGCCGCTCACTGTAGCTGGAGAACAAAGAGCATAGCTGGACAAAGAGAGCATATGTTAGTTAATAGCCAGCAAAATAAGGCAAGGCTGGAGACCAGTAACACCTACCAGGATTGCTGACCAGCAATAGCAGCTAAGGATAACAGCTAACAACAAAGTCCAAAGATAGAGGAGAGCTTCAATGTGTGACTACCACCACTCCACCCCAACCCCCCCCCCCCGCCCGTGCCAACTGAGTGAGCGGTGACACATGATCATCTCCTTGAGTAGTCTAGTGGTATTTGATAGGAGCATGCACTTCTCTCTTTGGTTTGGCTCACAATACGCTCAGAAAATAATCCATTTCAAAAGAATAACCTCAGCCGTTGAGGCAGCTCCAACCATAAGTCTTATAAAAACCCTCTAAACCAGGTACCTCACAGAAATCTCCCTTTGTTGGTCCTTCCAACTGTACCTGGGAGTCTTAATATTTACAAGTGATTTTATTAATACACTTGCTTTCACATGCTCAGTCCTTTGTTTGTGTCTCTTATTCTCCAACAGTATGAGACAAGCACAACTCCAGAGCCACTATCCACAGGTTGATTTATGGACATTTTAGTCCCTAAGTCAAGCCTCCTAGGCCTGAGAAAGGCCTCAAAGGTTCTGAACCATATTGAGCCCCAGTGGGTGGCCCACCATAGGCATTGAAATCTTCCAGTAATAATGAGTTGGGTGTTGGGAGAGGGCTTGTATTTTCTTGCAAAGCCCTCTATGAATATGGGGTATAAAGCAATGTAGTAGGCTAGAGAAAATGGGGAAGAGAAAGAAGATACCAGTACTGTTCTTCTGCCCCACTAATAAGGCAGTTGCATAGAACAAGAAAGTGGTATCCCTGGGAGAGAGACACTTTTGGTTTAGATTCAGATACATAAGACTCATTTAACATGGAAACTAACTAAGGATGCCTCATTGCCATTGGGCAGAGAGGTCCATAGTGTACAAGGGAAGGATGAGAAAGGAGGTCAGCGAGTCATAGAAGGGAAAATGGGGCATATATCCTAGAAGAAAGGTGAGAGAGGACAGATGATACAGGTTATATGTCTTTGGTGGCCATAACTGAGTGCTCTAGATAGGATCAGCTCCTACAATCAGTCATAAAGCTCCTTTCAAGCCTGAAAATGAGATTCTGCACTCTGAATAGTCAGACTCTAGTTATTGTATTGCATCTCTTAGGTTGGGTCAGGGAAAGTCACATCTCCATGCAAAAACTTTGTAGTTTTCTTCTATATGCATGTGTGACATTTTTGAATAATTAATAATCAATCAGTGCATACTCCATAGGTGAAATTTACTTAAAAAATTATTGATTTATTTGACACAAAGAAAGAGAGAGAGGGAGGAGGGAGGGAGAAAGTAAGAGAGAGAGAAAGAGAGAATTGGCACATCAGGGCATGTGCCACTTTGTGCATCTGCCTTTATGTGGGTACTGAGGAATTGAACCTGGGTCTTAAGCATTGCAGGAAAGTGCCTTAACCACTGAGAAATATCTCCAACCCCATATTAACTTTTTTAAATCACTTTTTCTTTTCTTTTGTGTTCTTTCTTTCTATTACCACTATCTGGACTGGCCTGGACTGGAGTAACCTTTAACATCTAAGTCACTCACTGAACTCTTCTTATATATAAGTCAATAATCACTGTCAGAACAACACTGTCTAGATATTCTTCTTGAACAGGATGCCTGTAATTCACCAATTTAGCTTACTCTTCCATAGAATGCAACATCGTTTATTGACTCTACCTTTCATTTTCTAGCATGCAAGAGAATTATATTTTCATAGGATGTAAGGATAAAATGGAAGATATACCAAGTGTACTGGATTGATACCAAGGGAAAAATATAAAGCAATGTATAGCTGCATCAATTGATCATAAAATAATCCAAAATTAATGAAATGTTGTAAAAGAAAGGTGAAACAACATAATCTAACATACCAAAGAAAGTTACTATTAATTTTCTAAATTAACTTCTAGTACTTTAAGGTGAACTTATAAAGTTGTTTATATAAGTAAACATCATATGCATTATATAATATTGAGGATAATGCTGTAGATACATTTTATAATTTTCTCTGTTACTTAATATGCTTGCAAATATTTTATTGTCATAGATATCATTGAAAAGGCTATGATAATTTTCATTAGAAGACATAATTTATTACAATATCCTATCAATAGAAAATTTACATTATCTTTCTAATACAAATGTATAAATACTCTTTCAAAAATATCTTGCACATATATAACATATTTGTTTAATGTAATTAAACATATATGGAATTATTGTATCTAATAACATGGACATTTTTATATTGATATATATTACTTAAACTATATTCAGTCTACTATTAAAATGGTAAGTTTTTTACTCACAAAATTGCAACCTATTCTACTGTTGGACTCTGGGTTTGGTTTTGTGAATTTCTATTTTGAATAGAGTGTCCTGGAAGTGTCATTGTGCTAGTTCTGAGCTGAGCCTGTTGTGTGGCTATTTCCTCCACAATGAAACAAGGAGGCTCTTAAGAGTTAAGAAGCTGATGAGCCTTATAAGGCTCAGGAAGCTCTCAGTACATCACCAGATCTCTAAAGCCCCTTATAACAGCAGTTAACAATTGCAGTGGAGAGACTGTCAGGTGGAGATGCCAGCAAATCGTACAATCAGCTCCCAGAATACAGCTTTCATGTCATTGCTCCTGCTGGGGGGGGTTTTCCTGCAATGCAGCTGTCTATTAGTCACCCATGCTCCTATAACTAATCCTCATTCGTACTTATGTATGGACTACCATTATATTCATTGATACATCAAGGTAGATTCTAGTGGAGTAGTTTCTTTGATCTGTTGTCAGTTAACTGTTTTTGGTGAACAGACATCTGTTCTCATTTTCCAGAAAAAGCTATGCAACAGAATTTGGACAAAGCTCTGGCAATTTCAGTTATCTTGGGACAGTAAGTAATGATGAACTCCATAAAGTGGACAAACTGTATGGACAGTAGCTACACCACAGGAGTTATTGAAGAGAAAAACCTATGTGTGTGAGAAAAGCAGCATGGGTTGGAAGAGCGTCTCATACCTGCAGGTTTAGGAGCTTGTGTGAAACATCACTCTTCTCACTATTTTTTTGAAAAGATACAATTATTTTCATAAAATATGTTAAGTAGGGTAAACTTATATGTGTTGTGCAGAAATTGGGCTGGAGAGATGGCTTAGTGGTTAAGCACTTGCCTATGAAGCCTAAGGACCCCGGTTCGAGGCTCGATTCCCCAGGACCCACGTTAGCCAGATGCACAAGGGGGCGCACGCAACTGGAGTTCGTTTGCAGTGGCTGGAGGCCCTGGCATGCCCATTCCCTCTCTCTCTCTCTATCTGCCTCTTTCTCCATCTGTCTGTTGCTCTCAAATAAATAAATAAAAATAAATGAAAAAAATTAAAAAAATATATACATCTATGAATATACTGAAAATATTAGTTTGAATTTAAGTAGGTGCATTTTCTATACGAGACTACAGGATTCCTGAGACAATCAGGACTGAAGTTACAGGACTGACGTATTTCTAAGCATTTATTTTTGGCGACTACTTTGGTCTATTAAGTGGCTTGTACCAGCCAGATAATTGCAGTCATCTCCATGGTGTTCAAATGAACATGCTCCACTGTCACCCCCCCCCCCACAAATACGTATGGTAATTAATATAAAGATGAAAATATACATTGCTCCTTAATTCAAAGGAAGAGATTTTGGCTTTATTGGTTAGACCACTAGACCAGTATGTTTTGCTTATATTTAGCTACGGTGTAATATAGTTTATTTCAATTACAATTCATCCTTTTTTTTTTTTTTTTTTGAGGTAGAGTCTCACTTTAGCTCAGCCTTACCTGGAACTCACTCTGTAATCCTAGGATTCCCTTGAACCCACAGAAAACCTTTTACTTCTGCCTCCCAAGTGTTGAGATTAAAGGCATGTGCCACCATGCCCAGCTGTGGTGGTTTCATTCAGGTGTCACCCATAAATTTAGGTGTTCTGAATGCTGGGTTCCCAGCTGATGGAGATTTGGGAATTAACACCTCCAGAAAGCAGCGTGTTGTTGGGGGAGGGCTTCTGGGATTTGTAGCCAGCTCCCCCTTGCTAGTGTTTGGCACACTTTCCTGCTCCTGTTGTCCGCCTTATGTGAGCCAGGGGGTGATGTCAACCCTCTCTGCTCATGCCATAATTTTCCCCTGACATTGTGGAGTTTCCCCTCAAGCCTGTAAGCGAAAATAAACCTCTTTTTCCCACAAACTACTCTTGGTTGGGTGATTTCTACCAGCAATGTGAACCTGACTGCAACACCAGCCATCCCTTTATCACATAACAAAGTAGGTACTTTTAGAAAGCATTTAGACAGCAACTTCAATATGCCATCTTACTCTAGAGAATGATGCTTCATGATTCAGCAAATATTTACTGGGAGCTGGATATCTAACACATCCACAAATGCTTAGAAATTACCAGAAATGTTATGTATGGCTGAATCCTAACAGGTTTTGCATTACTGGAAAAATAGAGATATTGATTGACAAATGCATAAATGCTATGAACACATTTTTTAATATCACTTCTTGTATATTTTAAAAAGGCAAATGTAAAATTTTTAAATCCTTTTAGTGGGACAAGGTGATTTGAGTGAAAGACAGGGCTTGGGTGTGCTAGTTGAAGTTTAACAATATGTATCACCAGTAGACTACACTGGTTGCTAGGTTTGTTCTTGAACAGAATAACACCATAGAATGATATTGATGTTAAAGTAAATCATTTATATAAGATTGCTGGCAGGCAGTAGATGCTCAACAAATATATGTTCCTTTTCTTCTAATAAAACTTGATGCTGAATGAAGTTTCTCTCCCAGTGCAAGTTATTTCTATAATAAAATTTCATTCTAGATGTGGAAAAGAATAAATAAATTCTCACAATTCTATATATATTGCATGTAGGCAGAAAATTAATTCAGTGTTCCTTTCATAATATTTCTTCATACCTAAAGGTATTTATTTTTTCTCTAGCACCAAAAGTAAATGTCATATACTAATCTTTGTGAACTTAAGTTAAGTTTTAAATGGGTAAATTACATTTTATCTGACTTTAGCTGAATATCTTTGACTTTTGTTATACCCTTTAAAATTATATGAAAGTATACCACATATGGAGAACAAGATAAGAATGAACAAAATACAATAAAATGGACAAAGTTTAATGATGTGACATTTCACAATATTTATACAACTCATAAATTACAATTTGTAATGTAGATAAAATAGCACAGGCTTCTAGGAAGAAGGACTCCATTAAAATTAAAATAAAATAAAACAAAAGTTAATGAAAAGTCATTGCTTATTTATATCCTTTTTCTGTTGGAGCTACTGGCTATCTTGAAAGTAGTGTACTATAGAGATTTCTGTTTCCAGATATAATTTATCACAGACCATTGGTTTTTGGTTAGAAAAATAATAAATCTAGATATATGTAAGGTCAGTTTTTTCCCCCACACCATCCATACCAGGCAGCATGTGTGCATAATTCTGGTGATTAACAAAATACCTGAGGTAGGCCTAATGAACAATTTTCTCAACAATGTGTTTTCAAAAATGTGTATTATAGAAAATAAAAAGAGATGTGCAAAAGGAAAGACATGTGGCCCATAATTAGGGTTATGTAGGTAACCTATCAATAGAATAATACTCTAAGATGACTCAGAATTTGAACTCATTTGCAATTACTTTTAACAATATGTAGTCAGTATATTCAAGTAGTCAAAAATGCAATCATAATGAGTGAACTAATATTTAGGTAGCAAATGAAAGTTCTCAAATAGGAAATAGAAAAAAAAACATTAAAAGTCTAGAACTATTCACAATTTGTTTTTTGTAAAATGTCTTTTGTCAAAATAGCAAGAAAAATAAAAAAAATTAGGAAATGAAAAACATAATCATGTCTGTGAAGTGTAGCTAAAGCCATTTTCACTAAGAAATACATGACTTCAATAATAGTATTGAGAAAATGAAGGTTTACGGTCAATGGTGTAAGTTGACACTTGAATTTAAAAAGTAGAGTCATTTAAATCTAAAAGTGGGAAGAAATAATAAAATCAATACAGTAGGAAAATATGAAAACTTAACAAGCCAAAGCTGTACACTTGAAAACTGACATAATTGACTTGGAAAACTGTAATCCCAGCAAGACCAACTGCTTCTGCTTTTGCTCATGATGTATTTACAGAGACAGTAATTAGTCTTCTCTTTAAAGTTTTTTTGTTTTTATTTATTCATTTGAGAGAGAGAGAGAGAGAGAAAGAAAGAAAGAGAGAGAGAATGGGCGTGCCAGGGCCTCCAGCCACTGCAAACGAACTCTAGATGCCTGCACATCCTTGTGCATCTGGCTAATAACGTGGGTCCTGGGGAATCGAGCCTTGAACTGGGGTCCTTAGGCTTCACAGGCAAGTGCTTAACTGCTAAGCCATCTCTCCAGCCCTAGCCTTCTCTTTATTTACACCTTAGTAAGTTCTAAATACTCTAAACATTCTATGTTATTTAAACCTTGAGTTCTGTAAAAGATTGTTACTATATATTGTAAACTTGGCAAAATTAGAACTCGAATAATTTTTCTAATGTCACCCAGCTGGAAAGAGGCATGCGTAGTAACAGCAGAAGTGCCAGTCTAAATCCATCTGGCCTTGAACCTATGCTCTTAACTGCCTGCTCTACTTACACTCTGGATCCAGCTTTGTTATTTTATAATATATTACTATATATTATATACATGTGTGAAAATCAACTATAAGAATGGAGAGTTAAAGAAAAAATTCAATTTAACTTATGATTACATATTTCCTCATTAAGTTTTAATCTGATAGAATCAATTAAAACAGTGTATTGAAAATGATTTTCATTAATAGTATGATTTTTTTCTTTGGGAAAGGTGAAATATGTTTATGTACATTTGTATTTTTTAGTACATTTTATTGAACTTTGTATGTAAGAAGATTATGCTGCTATTACTATAACTTAATTATAACTTTGAATGTGGAATGAGAGTTGGTGATTAACTTTTTAATAGTCATTGTCTTTAGGGGACAACAGAAGCTTAGTTTTGTCCATTCAGGTGAGAGGTTTGACAGAGTCAACCTCATTCTCCTTATGTGGTAGCTTAAAATAAAGCTCTGCCAATAGATTCAGGAGTTTTATGAAAGCTTTTTGGATTTCCAGCTACCTGGCTGGAGGAGATGTCACTGTGGCAGATCCCAGGTGTGAGGTGGATTTGGAATTCCAGTGTAAAGATGTGTAAACTGCCTGAGCTTCGCCTGGAGTTCCTGAAGTGTGCTTGCTTGCTTTTTAGCGGTGGCTTTTCTTTCTGCTTGGGTCTGTGAAAGCTGGCCAGTTATGGGACTTCCTCTGGGACCTGTGAACTTCAACAAAATCCCTTCTTCCTTCCATAAGCTGTGTCTGGCATAGAGGTTCATCCCAACAACATGAGGCTGTCTGCAATACCTGACAAGGTAGTAATATTAGAATTCACACCAGAGGAAATATATAAAGCCTCAAGGATAAAGAAATGATAAACAGCAGTCGGTGTCAATAAAGAAGGATTAAATTTAAACAGACATTCAGTTCACCAGATCAGCATGGTTTTTTGAAAAACAAATCTCTCCCTCCCTCTCTCTCTGGCTTTCACACAGTGATTTGTATTTCAGTAAATAATCAATTCAAATGTACCTTGACAATATTATTTTGCAAGTTACAAAGTATTACAAATCTGTAAGGACTACATAGGCTAGGAAGACTTAAAATGTTCGCTTTCTCAAAACTAGGATGCTTACTCTTGTAAACTCGATTGGCTTAAGAGACCCTTCATGCAGCTCTGATGGCAGGACATCTTCAGAGACAACCAGGAGGGTTCTGATATGGAAATGATCTACTCTTCTTTCTGAGTCCTTTTCTATCCACCAGCAGAATGGAATAGACAGGCCATGAAGACCGAAGGAGCAGGGTGTATTTACATGGGAGTGCAGCACCTTGAATGACACCTGAGTCCTGGTGCCCCAGGTTTGCCAACCAGGAGGGTAAACCAGGAGGGCTATAAAGCTGACTTGGTGCCAGCACTTGAGATGCCAGCGAAGAGAAAAAGAAAGTGTTACAACTCTGAACATATGATAGACCCCTGGGGTTCTCAAGTCCAGAAGCAGCTCAACTCAGCTTCTCTGAGATTTCTGGGAACCTTGCTTACCTTAGCCTATCCCTAACAGCCCTCCCAGGGAGCCCATGAGGCAGGGCAGGGCAGGGGTTCTCTTGAGTCTTCTACTTCATGGGAACTTAAAAACAGGCTGGCTCTGGTTGGTGCATACAAATATGGCGAAGTCACGGGAACCAATCAGAAGAGCCAAGGAACTCACCAAAATTCTACAGTTCCTGTCAAGCACTCATTTGCCTTGGCAATATGGCCACTGACAATTAGCAGCATCAACACCATTCAAAAAGATGGTCAAGCATTAGGAGACTGCTCCTGCGCACGCTCTAACCATTACTGAGGAAGGTTCTCTTCCTCCATGACAGTCAGTGATCTGGAGCAGCAATCAGGTGTCCAAATGGGAGTATGCAGACAGGTATGCAGTTAGCAAGTTGCACCTGAGATTTTCTATGGACCTGACCATTTTGATCATAGCTGGAGGGGAGTAACATTGGGGAGGGCGGAAGGGTAGGAGGTGGAGTTTTTTTGGAAGAGTAATCTAAAAACATATGACCAGAGTTTTATAGATTTGATTGGAAATTAAAATTTGAGCCCTAAAAATCATACCTCTGTGTTTTTAGAGTTTGGGTTTTAACACATTAAAAGCAATAAATCCTGTCATTTTTAGAATCCCATTTCTGTATGTGAACCACTGCCAGTTTCTAAATGAACTGATGTCCTCTATTGATGGATTTTTCCAGTGCTGACCACTGTTTCTATCAAACTCAACCTATAACCCATTGATCTCTTTGGAAACATGATGGAATTATATTGATTGTCAAGAAACCCGAATTTCCCTTACAAACAGCCAATACAGAACACTGCCTACTGTGTTGCTATGACTCTACTTTCTTGAAAATTATTTTGCTTAACATCATTAGAAACTTATAATGTTTAAATTGTGATCTCTCTCTCTCTCTCTCTCTCTCTCTCTCTCACACACACACACACACACATTTCAAACATTCAAGCATTAATAGCACTTATACTTATTTTAAAAACTGAGATCCGTAACCCTGACAACACTGACAGTGTTGACAAGGATGGGGAATCAAAGGCACTCTCAGATTTGGGAAGATGGCTCAGTGGCTCAAGGTGCTTCCCTGTAAAGCCTGCTGGCTTAGGTTCAATTCCTCAGCATCCATGTAATGTCAGACACAAAGTGGCTGGAGATTGCAGTGGCAAAAGACCCTGGCTTCTGCCCACACACATGCACACATGTGTGCACATGTGCACGTGCAAATAAATACATAACATTTTAAAAAGAAGAATTATTGAAAGAGTCAGCAACCATCCCCCAAGGAGAACACTAGGTTCTAAATGTCAGAAGGTCTACTGTGTTTAGTGTTCAAATTTTAATTTCTAGTCAAATCTGCCTGGAGATGAGAAATGGGCCCACTATTTTGAGCAACAAGAAAGAGCTTAGTGTCCCATCATCCCAGAGAACTAGCTTATTTGAAAAGGCACCTTACTTCTCCCACGTCCTTTTTATTCTCTTCCTCATTCTACCAGCAGTATGGCCCTTATTCCCCCCACCATGAAAGCCTTCAGAAAGCCCCATCCAAGTGATATAACTATTCATTCTCTCCTTCTTGGAGTCACAGTGCTGCTTGATATCCAGTCACCCCCTTAGACTCTGAATTAAGTCTGCTCTTCTATTGAGATTGCTATTCCGTTTGTTCTTCCAAACTGGCCTAAAATCGTTTTCCTTACAATTTTCATTTATTACTAATACAAAATTACATAGCCACCTTGGAAGACAGTTTGGGACTTTTCACAAGACTGAAAATACTTTCTGACCATATTTCTGTGTTGTTTGGGGTTAGAAATAGACTGATGTCATGAATCAAAACAGTTGTGATTATACCCTCAGGAGATTCTTGAATATGCCTTCACGGAAAAAGGTGTGGCCCACAATACTCATGCGCTCATGTAGCTCACTAGTCTTCAGGAAACCCTCATGAGACTCTCCCTTCCTGAGGTTGTACAAGAGGTGGCAGGGTGACTGGGAGTGAGGATTCTTCGTTATCTAACTGCTCATCAGTTGTCCGGGTACTCTTCAGTGGTACAGGAATGCTCTATGATGTGAGTGGGACTCTTCTGTGGTGGTGTTGCCCATAATTTTCCCAGGAGACTTCCTGCTGCTTTGTCTGCCTTTCACCACCCAAACTGGAGCAAATAACCCCAATAAACTCAATTCACCAAACTAGATTTGGATGAAATCTTCTCTTTGGTTTATGTGGAGTGAAAAGTCTGCCCCCCCAAAAAAACTCTCCTGTCATATCCAATGCAGTAATAATGCTTTTTGGTATATAACTTATAGAAGCAGAAAGCCTATATACACATCAGAGCCTGCACGTGGATGTCAATTACAGCTTTATCCATATTTTTCAAAAAAGGAAATAATCATCATGACCTTCAGTATGTGAATGAATATATAAACTGTTATATATTTGAGCAATTAGACAGTATTTGGTGCTAAAAGCAGAGCTAGGAAAGGATGAAGAATCATAGCAGAAATAGAAGTGTATATTATTAATGGAAAGAAGCAATATAAAAACAAGCTATGTACTGAATAACTCTAAATGTATGATACTCTAAAAAAGTCAAAACTATGATGATAGTAAATAGATTTATGGCTACCATATGTTATCAGAAAAAAAAATGACGATTAAGCAGAGCACAGGATTTTTAAGGCAGGGGAATGACTTCATAAGGTCCTATGATTGAGCTTGGGGGTGTCTCAGTAAAGATGATTGCTTGCAATGCCTGCTGCATGTGTTTGATTCCCCAGTACCCACATGTGGTGGTTTGAACTAGGTGCCCCCCATAAACTCATGCATTTTGAATGTTTGATCACCAGCAGATGCTAATTTTGGAAGTGGAGCCTTCCTAGAGGAGGTGAATTGTTGGGTGGGGGAGCTTAGGGGTGTTATGGACAGATCCCCCTTTTCAGAGCTTGGCTGACTCTGCTGCTGATGTTTCACTTGCTGTGGCTGGAGTGATGCCCAGTTTGTGCTCATGCCATCTTTACCCTGCCATAATCAAGCTTCCCCTTGAGACTATAACCCAGAATAAACAACATTTCTCTCATTAGCTGCTTTGGTCTGGTGTGTATCCTAGCAACAAGAGGGTAACTAAAATACCACATAAAGCTAGATGCACACAGTAGCACATGCATCTAGAGTTCGTTGGCAGTTGAAAGAGTCCCTGGTATGCATTCTCTCTCTCTCTCTCTCTTTCTTTTTCCTTTCACAAATAAATAAATGATTAAAAAAACAACTTATAATAGTAGACTCACATGATTAAAAAAATTTGTCCAATGTCACAACACCAAGAGTAAGCATATTTTTTATGATGAGGTCTTAATATATAGACAAGGTTAGCCAGAAACTCACTATGCATTAAAACAAATTTATTAAAAATTAATGAAATCCATATGCAATATTCATATTTCATTCACTTGGACTTTCAGTGTCATATCGATGACACTATTACCTCATTCAAGGTACCAAAGATGCTCAGCAAGTTTAAAAATAGTTTCAGACCTTATGTGTAGGTTACTAAACAATTTTAAACAGTTTTGTGTGCAGTTCGGTCTAGGAATTCAAATTTAGCCTATTACAATTGGATAGGCCTAGCACCAGCCATTGAGAAGACTATGCCATCTAAATTGTATTTTTATGTTGCCATATGTAAAATAAACTGACCAAACATAAGATCTTATTTCTTTAACTTAAATTCTATTGATCTATATATTTGCCCTCATGTCAATATCACATGGCTTTAATTTCTCTAGCTTTGTAATAAGTTTTAAAATAGAGAAATATGTGCCTTCTTTTGTCCTTTTGTCTTGGCTTTGCAGGGATCCTTATATTTTCATATGAATTAAAGAATAAAATTGTCAATTTTTGAAAAAGCCATACTTGGATTTTGATAACAATTACATTGAAACTTTAGATTGGTTTTGGAAAATTGCCACTTTAACATTATCTAGTCATCTAGTTCATGTGAGGAAATGTGACATACTTTTTCATCTATTTAAATCTTATTTTTATTTTTTGTGTATGTGTGTGGTATAGGGTGTGTGTGTGTGTGTGTGTGTGTGCACGCGCGCGCATGCACACAAATGTGCATGCTCCATGTGTATACATACAGCTTCCAGTGGAGATTGTTGGGGGTCTCTGGCTTGAGATGTCCTTGTGCTTAAGCAATAAGCACTCAAGTGCTAAGCCAGCTCCCCAACCTTATTTAAGTCTTATTTAATTTCTTTAAACAATATATTATCATATTTACAGGACAAATCTGATGCTTCCTGTGTTATGTTTGTTTCTAAGGACTTCATTTCTTTTAATAATATTTTGAAAAAATATGCTAGTTTACAAAATAATCGCTAGTCTATAGAATTAAATTTGACTTTTGTTTATTGATATCAAATCCTACTATTCTGGTGGCTTCCCTTATTATTAAGATGTATGCATGTGTTTTCCTTGAAGATTTCTATGTGCAAAATCATATCATTGGAATTCTTTCTTTACCCATGAAATCTCTGACTAGAAACTCTTACTAAAAGTGGAGAAGCATCCAACCTCTTCATTTTTGATCTTGAAGAGAACGAATTATCCAGACTCACCATTTAACATGAGAAAGATAAATTCAGGTTGGGGAAGTCTCTTCTTTCTCTAGCTTGCTGAGTGCTTTCTGCTTGTCATCTTGAAGTTACAGTGGATTTTGTTAAATGTTTTTTCAGAACTCACTCTTATGATGATGTGCATTTTCTCCAGTCCTTTAATATTGTATGCTATATTGATTGTCTCTCAGATGCCAAACCAATCTTTCATGCATGAAATAATTCCTTCTTATCCATCCTTTATAATTTGTTTTATATTTTGATATATTCAAGCTATGCAGACTTAGATATTTGCTTCAGTAAGAGAAAATCAATGAACACAATGATATTAGTATAGCTACTCCAGCTCACTTTTAGGCAATGTTTGCATCAACATTTTCCTCTTACTTTCAAATTATTGGATTTTAAATGTAAAGTGCATATATAGTATATGGTATAGGTAGATTATAATTTTTCCATTTTTTTTTATTAGAAGTTTTGTTCCATTTGCTTTAATCTAGTTAGTAATATAACAGGATTAAAAGTGGACACTCCATTTTTGGTCTGCTTCAGTGATGAGGTGTTGGGACCTCTGAGGCTCTGGCTCTCTGATTTTGTAGGAGTTGATTTTTCTCTGTGTTGATCTCCTTCCCCCTTGGGCTGGTATCCAGTTCATCAGGAAAACAGCACCCTTGCTTGTTCCACCAATTTTTCTTAGTTGCAGCCGGGGCCCTTTTGAGGTATGATGGGGTTGGGTCATTATATGCAGAGACATTTATCTTACCCATAACTGTGGGCTAACTCCACAATGCATGACCCATATACCTCAACAAGGAGGGGCCAAGGGGAGGGGGTACGTCACAAATGAGCCTAATAATGGTACCAAACTGACTTTATTTGCTGAATATAAAACTAACTAATAAAGAAAAAAATAAAAAATTAAAAAAAAATAAAAAAATTGGACATTCCACTATTTCTTCTCTGTAGTTCTTAATTTGTTTATTCTTTCAATCATTCATTATAGCCTTCTTTAGTGTGAAGTACTTTTGTATGATATTTTAGTTCCAGTAACATTATTTTACTATACTATATGTATATTTAAGCAGTTTCCTGAATATTATAATTAATATTTTAATTAAATATAAAGTGCAAAGTAATGACTTATACCACTTGAAAAATAATGGCTTCATATAATGTTCTTTTATCCTCTTGTTTTGTCAGATATATTCATCCAGTATACACCTACTGAAATGGTTTTATAGTTATTGCATTAAGAAGTTGTATCTTGGGGCTGGAGAGATGGCTTAGTGGTTAAGGCACTTGCCTGTAAAGCCTAAAGGCTCAGCTTAACTCTCCGGAACCCACATAAGCCAGATGCTTATGGTGGCACATACATCTGGAATTCATATGCAGTAGCAAGAGGCCCTGGTGTACCCCTTTTATCCTTCTCTCTCTCTCTTTCTGTCTCAATAAATAAATTAAAATAAAAAGAAGTATTTTGAAAGAAGATAAAACAAGAATTACAACTAAATTGTGTAGCTATAGACTTTTTAAAATTTACATTTGCTGTTGAGATCTGTGGTATTCTTTTTGCTGATTTCATTTTAGCTATCAAATCCCTGTAGTATTCTCTAGGGAAATGCTTGCTGATCAGGAATTCTATTGTATTTGTTACTTTTCTTGTTGCTATTACAGCAAATATGACATGAGAAACTTCATGATATAAAGGATCATTTGGCCTATGGTTTTAGTGAGATTTCAGTCCATCATGGCAAGACAGGCATGGTGGCAGGAGAAGCTGGCTCCCCCTGTGTTGCCAGAGCAGGTGCGAGTGGGGTTTACATTGTTGTGGAACAGAATCAGGGAGAACTGAACCAGAATCAAAGGTAGACATACTCCTCAAAGGTCCTCCCTTAGTGACCACTTCCACTAGCAGAACTCATATTAACAAGGTTTGTTACCTCCCAGGCAGCCCCTGTAGAATTGCAAAATGTATTTTTTTTTAATATTTTTTTTATATATTTTATTTATTTATTTGAGAGAGAGAGAGAGAGAGAGAGAGAGAGAGAGAGATGAATAGATAGGTAAATACAGAGGGGGTGAGGGATGGGCATACCAGGGCCTCCAGCCCTTGCAAACAAATTCCAGATTCATGCACCACCTTGTGCATCTGGCTTCACATGGGTACTGGAGAATCAAATCTGGGTCCTTAGGTTTCCCAGGCAAGCACCTTAACTGCTAAGCCTTCTCTCCAGCCCCATGTTTTTAAATCTAATATCAAAGATTCCAATAGTTTTAATAGTCTCCTTACCATGGAAAATCCCAAGGTATAAAGTCTTTACTCAGACACAAGGCAATATCTTAGCTGAGAGCCCCTATAAAATACTTCTGATACACAGTGGCACAAAATAACCATTCTCATTTGAAAAAGAGCAAGTGGGAGGATGGTAAGGAAAGACTGAACCAAAGCAAGAGTAGAACCAAGCACAACAAATGCTAAGCTTTTTTGTTCCACGTCAAGAATCTAGAGCAAGTGGTGGAATGATGTGAATTCAACAAACTTGACTGGGACAAAATACTTGGTTCTTCTGCTTGCAACATGCATAGGTTTTATTTTTCACCTGATTCTCAAAGTGTCTGCAACTTTTCTTGGAAGAATCATATGTTCCTGGCATATTCAGTTACTTGGGGTCCCATGGACACCTTGGTTTCCCCTTCAAAGCTACATACATATCCCACTCCCACTGAAGGAATCTTAACCTGCTACAAATTACCTGACATCACAAGCTTTTCTCTGGAAACTGGTTACAAGAATCCATACACCTATAACTCTTACATTCTGAATACATGTAAAGCCAGTGTCATAAGAATGACACCAAGTTCAGCTTTCAGCTTGATAAGTAGCTGGGACCCCTTTTAATACAACTTTACTTTTTTATTTTTATTTATTTATTTGAGAGTGACAGACAGAGAGAGAAAAAGGCAGATAGAGAGAGGGAAAGAGAATGGGAGAGCCAGGGCCTCCAGCCCCTGTAAACAAACTCAAAATGCGTGCGCCTCCTGTGCATCTGGATAACGTGGGTCCTGGGGAATCAATCCTTGAACCAGGGTCCTTAGGCTTCACAGGCAAGGGCTTAACTACTAAGCCATCTCTCCAGCCCCTTTATATTTTATTTCTTTTTATTTTAATTTATTTTATTTTATTTTATTTTACTTTATTTTATTTCTTTTCTTTATTAGTTAGTTTTGTATTCAGTAAATACAGTCAGTTTGGTACCATTATTAGGCTCATCCGTGACATACCCCCTCCCCTTGGCCCTTCCTTCTTGAGGTACATGGGTCATGCATTGTGGAGTTAGCCCACAGTTATGGGTAAGCTAAATGTCTCTGCGTATCATGAACCAACATGTGGCTCTGACATTGTTTACGCCCCCTCTTCCACAAAATTTCCCTGAGACATGTTGGGTTCATTTTTGGTCTGCTTCAGTGATGAGGTGTTGGGGGCCTCTGAGGCACTGGCTCTCTGATTTGGTAGGAGTTGATATTTCTCTGTGTTGATCTCCTTCCCCCTTGTGCTGGTATCTGGTTTATCAGGAAAACAGCCGCATTGCTTGTTTCGCCAATTTTTCTTAGTTTCAGCCAGGGCCCTTTTGAGGTATGATGGGGTGGCTCTCTCCTTAGGATCTACATCTATCTGAAAAAGAGAAGCATATTCTCCAATGGAGAGTAAGTTAGCATCAGGACAAAGGAGATAACCCTTACTTTTTTTTTTTTTTTATAAAGAATTTAATAGGTGTAGGCTCTCTTGTAGCCCACAATTGATGGTAGCTTGATATTGGAGAGTGGGCTTATGTTTGGATATGGTTCTGACTTGTTTCCCAGCTCCAGCTATGGGTCCCATGCCACTGAGGGGATCAGGCAAATTGAGAGCAGGTGGTTCCCCACCATGGCTTTGTGCCACTACTGCACTTATGTGGGCATCACAACAAGTTATTTGCTGCTAAGTAGGTTAGACCATGTATTGCTTTGACAGATATTGGTCATTTTCCCCCAGTCACCCATGTAGCACCTTCTGGCACTAGACGCACTGACTGTCTGGGGACTGACTCTCTTCCAACTTCCAGCCATGCCATTCTAATTTGCATGTCAATCACATAAGGTGTCTTCAGCAGTAGGGTCTTACCACTAGCCTTTGGTGGGTCATCAAGTACTCTGACAGAAATCTCTGTCTTTTAGGAAACCTTGTAGGTCTCTCTGATCAAAAGCTCATTGTGGATGATAGCCCCATGCTGGTTCTGGGAGTTACAGGTCAGTGCCCACTAAGAAAATGAGGAAAAAGAGAACTAAGATACAAGAATTAGAGATAAGAGAGAGAGAGAGAGTGGGAGAGGGGAAGTGAGGGAGGGAAGATGTAGAAGATTAAGGTTAGTGTTGATATTACCCTCTCCAGTGCCTTGTGGTTCAAGTGTTCCCTGTAAGGGCCTGGTGAAGGATCAGCCTTTTGGTCTGTCTTTTAGTAAGTAGAAAATTATGGTTCCATTGCCGTTTGGGTCTAGATTTGTTCTCCCACCCCTTTGATGCCCTCCCCTCCCTCCCCTTCCATCCTAGTGGCTAGTCTAGGAGGTGCTTGCTGGGTATGTAAGGTATATTGGTTAGATTCAGGTTAGGTGCTGTAGATGAGTGAGACTATGTGGTGATTTTTTTTCTGTGATTGGGTAAGTTCACTGAGAATGATCTGTTCCAGGTTCAACCATTTTTGCTCAAATTTCATTGTGTCATTTTTTCTTACTGCTGTATACAATTCCATTGTGTAGATATACCACATCTTAGTTATCCATTCTTCTAGTGATGGACATCTGGGTTGATTCCAGCTCTTAGCTATTATGAATCGAGCTGCTATAAACATGGTTGAGCAAATCTCTCTAGCTTGAGGTTTGAAGGTTTTAGGGTAGATTCCCAGTAAGGGAATAACTGGGTCTGTTGGTATCTCTATACTCAGCCTTTTCAGAAGTCTCCATATTGCTTTCCAAAGTGGTTGTACCATCCTAAATTCCCACCAATATTGGATGAGTGTTCGTACTTCTCCACATCCTTGCCAGCGTTTATTTTCATTTGATTTTTTGATATTTGCTATCCTTATTGGGGTAAGGTGGAATCTCATAGTTGTTTTAATTTACATTTCTCTGATGATTATCGATGATGAACATTTTCTTAAGTGTGTGTTTGCCATGTCTATTTCCTCCTCTGTGAACTGCCTGTTCAGTTCTTTGCCCCATTTTATGAGTGGGTGTTTGACTTCTTACTGTTTAGTTTTTTGAGTTCTTTGTAGATTCTAGAGTTTAGGCCTCCATCAGTTGGATAACCCACAAATATTTTCTCCCATTCTGTGGGTAATCTATTGGCTTTGCTTATTGTACGCTTGTCTGTAAAGAAACTCTTCAGCTTCATGTGATCCCATTGGTTGAGTGACGTTTTAAGTTCATGAGCTACTGGGGTTTTGTTCAGGAAGTCTTTTTCCATTCCTATATCATGGAAAGTACTTCCTAAATTTTCTTCCAGTAGTATTTGAGTTTCCAGTCTTATATTGAGATCTTTGGTCCATTTGGACTTGAGTGTAGTGCATGGTGAAATGTGTGGATCAAGTTTCAGTTTCCTGCATATGGTTATCTAGTTTGTCCAGCACCATTTATTGAAGATGCTGTCTTTTTTTCCAGCCTATATTGTTTGGGCCTTTATCGAATATCAAGTAGCTATAGTTGCTTGACCCAAGTCTGGGTTCTCAAGTCTATTCCATTGGTCTATATTCGTGTTTTTATGCCAGTACCATGCTGTTTTTATTACTATGGCTTTGTAATATAGCTTTAGATCAGGTATGGTGATGCCTCCAGAGGTATTTCTTTTGCTGAGGATATGTTTGGAAATGCAAGGCCTTCTGCATTTCCATATGAAATTTGAAATCATTTTTTTGATTTCTGTGAATAATACTGTATCAATTTTAATTGGAATTGCATTAAATCTGTATATTGCCTTTGCTAGGATTGTCATCTTCACAATGTTAATTCTGCCTATCTAGGAGCATGTGAGGTCTTTCCATTTTCTCAAGTTCGCCTCAATTTCTTTTTTGAGTGTTTTTATATTTTCGTTGTATAGATCTTTCACTTCCTTGGTTAATGTTATTCCAAGGTTTTTTTTTTTTTTTTTTTGTTGCTATTTAAAATGGGACTAGGTCCCTTATTTCTTTTTCTGTATCTTTGTCATTTGCATAAAGGAAGGCTATTGATTTTTGTTCATTGATTTTGTATCCTGCATACCATGTACCAAAGCTAAACACACAGCAGATTAATCACCTCAATCAACCCATCACACTCATGGAGATTGAAAAAGTAATAAAAAACCTCCCAAAAAAGAAGAGCCCAGGAACAGATGGCTTCTCAGCTGAATTCTATCAAAACTTCATGGAAGAACTCAAACCAATCTTCCTCAAACTGTGCCACACAATTGGTGAACAGGGAAATCTACCCAACTCCTTTTATGAAGCTAGCATCACCCTAATTCCAAAACCAGGCAGAGATGCCACAAGACAAGAAAACTACCAGCCTATTTCCCTGATGAATTTAGATGCAAAGATCCTGAACAAAATCCTTGCAAACCGAATCCAACACATGAAAAGCATATCCACTTTGACCAAGTGGGATTCATTCCAGGAACACAGGGGTGGTTCAACATACGGAAATCTGTCAATGTAATACACCACATAAACAAGGTTAAACATAAAAACCACATGATCATTTTGATAGATGCAGAAAAGGCCTTTGACAAGATTCAACATCACTTCATGTTCAAAACATTGGAGAGAATTGGCATGGTTGGTTCATATCTGAACCTAATAAAGGCAATACACGAAGCTCCGAAGGCCCAAATAATACTTAATGGAGAGAGACTGGAGGAATTCCCATTAAGATCAGGCACAAGACAGGGTTGTCCACTCTCACCTCTGTTTTTCAATATAGTACTGGAAGTCCTAGCTCAAGCAATAAGACAGGAGAAGGAAATAAAAGGGATACAATTTGGAAAGGAAGAAATTAAGTTAGCTTTATTTGGTGATGACATGATTATATATGTAAGAGACCCGAGAGACTCCATCCCAAAACTCCTGAAGGTGATTAACTCCTATAGCAAAGTAGCAGGATACAAAATCAATGCACAAAAATCAGTAACCTTTTAATACAACTTTAATAGCCTTTGCATTCCTGGATGCTTAAGTTCAGAAAAAAGCCCTTTCCTATATTCCCACTTTTCTGCAGGATATCCTGGAGACCTCCTTTTCAGGACTTTTTCTTTGAAGAAACTTTTTTTTCAAATAAAAGTCTCTCAGATTAAGTTATTTTCTTTCTATTTTTTATTGAGCCATTTATTGGAGGAATCTCATCCTAAAGGCATATTTCTCATTTTTCTAGTGCAAAGTAGAAAACATCATTTTAATAGTCTTAATACTGGTAATAATTCCAACTCACATGTACAATCTCTACTTACTGGGCCGCAGTTTCACAGGTATATACATGTCAAAATTATACAGCTAAACTTTTTTTTTCTGGTCCGCTTTTTCATCTGATTCTCATTGTAAACATGGCTAAAATCAGTGAGGAATACTGGTACCACAGCTTGAAATCAAAGCTGTCTTGAAGTTGTCTTACATCAGTCCATTTCTTTTGACTTTAGCCTCACTCAAATTTTAAGAACATGGGCAAACTGTAGTATGATTACTTGCCAGGACGTTACACAAATGGCCTCTAGTCCAGTTCCAGATCTCATTTCTACTTGAAACTCTACAAGCAGTCTTACTTACCATATATCTATCAGCACACTAATCTTTTAAATCCCCACCAGAATGACCCATTAATCTCCAAACATGTTCAGCTCCATTAAATGCAATGCTATTCTTTTCCTAGAGGATAGTGGACTTCAATTTCTGAAAAACAAAGCCTGTTATTATGTTTTTCTATGAGCTTTTCCTTCAGTACAATATATTATGACAGAAAAAAAAAATCATATTATCACATAACTAAGGAGGGGGAGAAAGTTTTTCAGCCATGGAAGAGAAAGCTGTGAGTCAAAAAGGGAAATCACAGCACACATATGAATACATGAATTAAAGAGATAAGGCTGAAGAGATGGCTCAGTGATTAAGTGCTTGCCTGCAAAGCCTAAGGACTGGAGTTCAATTCCCCAGTATCCATGAAAATCCAGATGTACAAGGTGGTGAATGTGTCTGGAGTTCATTTTCAGTGGCTTGAGGCTTTAGTGTGCCTATTCTCTCTCTTTCTCTATTTCTATTTACCTCTCCCTCTCTCTTTCCCTCTCTCACTGTCTCTCAAATAAATAAATAAATAAATAAATAAATAAATAAATAATAAAATGTTTTTTAAAAGGGATAAAAGAAAATACATTGAAACAACATTTGAAATGGATTAATAATGTCTGTAGCAATAATAAGGTTATGTGTAAAATAAAAATTCTTTATTCTGGAAACATGTGCCTTATCAGTGTAGATGATTTGCAAACATTTTCTCCAAATTTGTAGATTGTCATTTCATATTGATGGTGGTCTCCTTTGAAGTACAAGTTCTCAACATGTTAATTGATGGAATTTTTGGATACATTGTGCCTTGGGAACTGGATCTAACAAGACATTGCTTAACAAATAGAGTGAATATTCTCAGGTTTTCTTCTAAGAGTTTTTATAATGTTAACTCTTATATTTATTTTTATCAACCATATCCATTTCAAGATACATTCTATATATGTTGTAAGAGCAAAGTCCATTTTCTTTCTTATACATAAACATTCTGTTTCTTATCATTACTTGTTGACAAGACTTTTCTTTACCTAGTTTAATTGCCTTTAGTCCTTGTATGAAATCAACCTACCATGAATATAATATTTATTTATCAACTATGGTGAAATTCCACTGATTTGTGTTTTTAGCTTTATTCCAACACAACACTGAGTGGATAATTATATTTTATGATAATTTTTAAATAGAGACATGTGAGTCTTTAACTGCTCTCCCTTTTTTTTTTTATTAGTCAGTTCTGTATTCAGCAAATACAGTCAGTTTGGTACCATTATTAGGCTCATCCGTGACCTACCCCTCCTTGTTGAGGTATACGGGTCATGCATTGTGGAGTTAGCCCACAGTTATGGGTAAGCTAAATGTCTCTGCATATCATGACCCAACATGTGACTCTAACATTCTTTCTGCCTCCTCTTCCGCAAAATTTCCCTGAGCCATGGTGGGGAACCAACTGTTCTCAATTTGGCTAACTGCTCTCCTTTTAAAGAATGCTGTGGCTATTCATTGTCTTATACTTTCTATATTAATTACAGGTTCAGATTTGCTTTACAGTAAAACTGGAAGAGAGTTTTGATTGAAATTGCATAGAATCTTTTGATTATACTTGAGTCTTACCACAATGACATAATTATCAGAAAGTTTGATTACAATATGCTTTTATGTTGATAGTGGTATTTAATATTTAAATTATATTTTATAGGCTTCATCACACAAAGGTTATACTGGCATTTAATTTATTCCCAAGTGTTTTATTGGACTGAAGCAAATTGTAAGTGGATTTTTAAAAGTTAACTTTTGGATGGTTTAATTGCTTTTATACAAAAATCTGATTTAATTTTAAGGCTTGATCTTGAATCCTGAAAGCTTATTTTACTTCCTTTTTGGTGTTAACACTGCTTCTTCATAGAAGATACCTTATGTGATTGACATGCAAATTAGAATGGCATGGCTGGAAGTTGGATGAGAGTCAGTTTCTTTAGAATTTTGAACATAAAAATATATGCCAGCTGATATTAAATACTTTTCAATTCTGGTCCATCACAATGCTTTCTCCTTTTATGCCTAGTAGTTCTGGTTACAGCATCTAGAAAAATGTTGAAAAGAATTGGCATTAGTAAACATTGCTGATGCAGTTCTGGCGTTATGGAAGAAAACTCAAGTTTATGCCATTATTTATGAAGTTTAGTGAAACTTTTATTAATTCATTTTATCAGTTCAATAATTCCCTTCTAATATGCTTTCATAGATATTTTAAAAAGGGAACATTCAGATTTTGTCAAATAATTTTCTATGTCTTTGAAAATTACTTAGTGGATTCTATCATTCATTTTATTATAGACTATCATACTTATTTTCAGACTGTATAAACTAAATTTTCATTTCTGGAATATATTTCAGTGTATCAAGGTGTATAATTAAAAAAATTAAATATAAAAGGCTGGTGTCAACTGATTTTACACACATACACACACACACACAAAACTAACAAACTGACTTCTTTAGGGAAGTGCTATAGTAGATTTGGTGCATTATGAGATAATTTCATGGTTTTTGTATAAAAATTGTATAAATATACAATTTCGTTTATTTTGTAAAATCTTCGCATTTATTATTAGGGAAGGAAAATACATGTGATAAACTTGTGTTTTTCAGTTAAGACTTCCAGTGAGTTGTTTGTCAGCGAGGTTCCTGGTGCCCCCAAAACATTACAGGCCATTGATGAGGCTCTTGGTTTCCCACCTGAAATAGATGGTAAGACACTATTGCTGAAAACTCCACATGCATAGGCTGCAAGGTCACTGAGAAATCTTGCTGGAGGTGAACTGAAAACATCCTCCCTATAGACCAGCTGACAGAAAGCTAGAAAAAGCTATACTGCATGCGGCTCCATGGGAGAGAGATGTCATCAGTGAACACAAACAACAGTGGTCACAGCCCACCTTAAATTGGGCCAACCAGATCAAATGAGCCAACGGTTGCAATAGTGGCATGTTAGTTATGGGGGAAACAAACCAACTGCTCTCTAACTGGACTGGAGGCCTGCTCCTTGGGAGAGAATACACACCTGGTACTGAAAACCTGTGACAAGGAAAGTCATGAGCCCTAGGGGTGTAACGCCTGCTAATGTCTGGCTAAATGCATATATTATGCTCACCAAAGTGCCTGATAAGCACTTTTCTTAATATTCATACCCATATGTTAATGCTATTCTCATTTTTAGCTAGAGAAGCTTCTTTTTTAGATAGCAGTGACCTATAGGATGATTCAAAAGGCACCATAGTGCAGAGAAGTGACAGAGGAGTGCTCAGTACTAAAACATCTTTCTCACACCTTCCAAGACTTAGGATCCATTGCAGAAGAGGTGGTGGGAAGAATGTAAGAGCCAAAGGATGGGTACCACTCCTTACAATGCCCTCTTCCAGACATAAAATGACATGGATATCCATGATCTCTCAGTGCCTGGCACTACCTACACAAGACCAGTATAACAGGAGGAAAAGATGGTGACATGAAAATAAAAGAATGCTTGAGATGGGAGGGTATGATGGAGAGTGGAGCTGTGAAGGGGAAAGTGAGGGAGGTTTTTTGTCTATAACTATGGAAGTTGTTAATAATAAAAAATTTAAATGCATAATACCAAAGATTATGATAGAATACTTGGTTGAAAATGTATTTTATAGGGAATTCATAGGGAAAAACAACATTCTCAAAATAGAGCATTAAATCTTATATGAATATTCATATAATGTGTATGACAACATAGGTAGATTTCTAGGAAAACAATTTCACATTAGATATTAAGCACTTAATATTGCTTAGTTATTCCGTTTATTCTGGAGGAATACAAAGAGTAGCCAAAAGACTATAAATAGTTAACACTGGGCTTCATATTATGTGTGTGTTATATAAAGGATCCTAAATAATGACCACAATATCATTGATTCTATCCAAACACTGGAACATTCTAAATTTTCTGCTACAGGCAGATGGTTGAAGAAACTGCATTTAACTTCCCAAAATGTCTTTTAAACTAGTATCTATTGACATGGAAATGTGCTTATAATATAACCATGTTGTTTTTATTTTTAACAGACTTTAAAAGGCAATTTACAAAATTCTGTCATCGTATTTATAAATAACATACTTATATGTAGGAAAACATGAAAAGGCATAATAAATTATGATTAACTTTTATAGCTATATAAAAAGATTATATGTATATATATTTCATTTGAAAATAATTATAGTCTAACGAAAATTAGTAGTGTTTCAATCATAGTCAGAAAAAATTCTTTATATAAAAGAAAGTTATAATATAATTTGTACATGAATTATTTTTGATTCATAAAAATTAATATTTTGGGGTTTTATTAATCTTGAGTTTCCTGCTTTTTATAAAGTTCCTAAAGTGGGGCTGGAGAGATGGCTTAGCGGTTAAGCACTTGCCTGTGAAGCCTAAGGACCCTGGTTCGAGGCTCGATTCCCCAGGACCCATGTTAGCCAGATGCACAAGGGGGTGCATGCGTCTGGAGTTCGTTTGCAGTGGCTTGAAGCCCTGGCGTGCCCATCCTCTCTCTCTGTCTCTATCTGCCTCTTCCTCTCTCTGTCTGTCACTCTCAAATAAATAAATAAAAACAAAATTTAAAAAAAAATAAAAAATAAAAAAAATAAAGTTCCTAAAGATAAATGGTATTTATTTTGGAAGGTGCTCCAATATTTTGGTAGAAAAATAATTTTTCTTTATTCCTTAGAAGAGAGGAGTTTTCTCATCATTTACAGAGAGAAATGACAGTAAATCTCAAGTCTTTATAGCTATCAGGTCAATGCAGCACGTTTTTCTATCAAAGAATGCACCAAACTGTGAGAATATAATCCCTGCAAATGCTCCTAAAGAAAAGCGTCAATAGCTTCTACCCATAAAATGAAAGAGAACTGTCTGTTGTTGTGACTGATGAGAGAGGAAAGCACCATGTCATTAGAATGGCAGTGTAAGAAATTCAAGGACATGGAAAGAAATGTCAGCAAAAATTTGGGGGGGGGGTAAAATTCATAGTAGTTTGCATTCCTAGATATTTCTTAGATGCCATTTTTTTATTTTTATCTTTTGGTTTTCTGAGGTAGGGTCGCCCTCTAGCCCAGGCTGCCCTGGAATTCACTATGTAGTCTCAGAGTGGCATGGAACTCACAACAATTTTTCTACATCTGCCTCCTGAGTGCTGGGATTAAAGGTGTGCACCACCACCACACCCGGCTAGCTGTTATTGTTCTTATCATCATATGTGAATTACTTTATATCCACTCCTATAGTCAGAGGCTATTTGATAATACTGATTAACAACATCCTTGTGTAATGTACTTTTCTAAATCTTTGGAACACAAATTTGCTAAACTCTTACAGTCAAAGTCTTTATTACACCAATGCCCAAAAAGAATTTGAAGCAATTACAGAAAATAAAACACAAAACAATTATAATACTTGTTCCTGTCTTGTTACCAGGCAAAAATAAAATTTAAGACACCATAAATATTCCCTAAATCCTGATTCAGACCTTGTTCTTTCTCCCTAGGTCTAATCTTGGCATCTTGACATAAGCAGATTACTTGGCCCAAACCAATAAGCAGGATAAACTTAATTTGGTGGTTGGTATGAGAAGCAGGTAATTCCCACTTCTTCACATATCCAGTTATCAGGATGTCCATCACTACAAGAACAAAAGTTAGAGTGGGAAACACAGGAGCCTTGCTGACTCAGCAGATCCACATGTGAGCCCCTCAAAGAACACAGTGGAAGCTCTAATTTAATATTATTTATTATTATTTTCATATCCACTGTCACTTATTTTACCATTCCTTAGGTAACTTGATACAGATTGCCAATTATAGGTATAAAAAGTCTTATGAGTATGAAGTCATATTATCATGTTAATAATCAGTTTCAATGCTCTGGTATGCACTGTAGTTGAGGATGGAGAGGTTTCATTCAAATATTGCAACAGAGTTTGTATATATGAAGGTGGAACTTCTCATCCAGTATTCTCTCACCAGGACAGGTTTTGTTTTCTTTATCCTCACCTCTGTTCTGCATCCATCATTGCTGTTTGGACTATCTATCGTGGCAAAAGTATTGACAGCTTCCTTCTCACCTTTATGGGAAAAAGTAAAGTTCATTACTTTGCTGTGGCAGATTTTTCTTTTCTTCACAACTGAGAATTATAGGTTTGAGGATTTTTTCTTTTTGCCAGGAAGTGAGGAGAACTATGTACATTTGTTTTCATAGTATTACCACTTTTCTATGCCACAGGTATTCATTGGTTGTTTCTGTGTTCGCAACACACATGTCTCTTCTACTTTCTGTATAGTGATGACAGCCATTTGCTCTGTGAGCAAGTGTTCTTTTGTCTTCAGCCTCATACTATTTTAGTGTCTCGGGAGTGAGACGATATATCCATGCACACCACCAGGGGTAGGCTGAAGTTATTTTGCCCATTCTGCAGTTGACACCCCCATCCCATCCTGATATAAGAAAAATCCTACAGAGAGGAGCACTAGGGAATAGGATGACTAGCCTGATCCAGGTCTTTGTCATGCTGTAGCTGCAGAAAGAGAGAAATTCATCATCCAGGGAAAGGAAATCTTCACAGATTTGTGAGTAGCAGAAATATCTCCAGCTGAAGAGGAAGGAACTCACTTCAGCGTGTCTACTACACCCCTGGGTGACTGATATGATCTGAGTCTATGTGTAGAGAGCTGCAAGTTCGGGACACACAGCAATGGCCAGGTGAAAACAGTGCATTTCACTGTATGTGTTTCCGGTCTCAGTTCTGTGAGATGTGAAAATGGTATAGGCCTCAGGGGCACAGGACAAAAATGAATCTAATTAGTGGAGAGGAGGGTGTAAGTTTGACAATGCCTCAGTTGTTTCAAAGATAAAAGCATTACTCCCTATGTATTATGTTGATTTTTGTTTTCAAACATGGTGTGCTGAGAAAAGGGGACCCATAAAAAAATTTATCTTGATACTGGATAACATAATCTTTGTCTCCATAGAATTCTGATCTGGTTCCCAATTCCAGATATGGGTTCCTTTACATGGAGCAGATCTCTTAGCCAATCAGGAAGCTATTAGTTACCCACTGAGGCTGTGTATGTCCTGTCAGGGTGTTTGCTTCTGAGTAGCTTAGACCTCTAATTGCTCAGACCATTGTTGGCCATTTCCCCTAGTAGCTCATGTAGCGCTTTCCAGTAGTAGACAGGCTGTCTGGGGACTGGGTATTTGTTTTTTCTTTCTTTTTTTCCAGGCAGGTCTTTCCAAGCTCTGTGTCAGCAGCTTATGATGTCTTCACCAATAGGGTATTAGCTTTGGCCTCAGGCAGGTAATCGAGTGCTTTGATAGGAAGCTGTCTTGATTTGGGGACCTCCTAGGTCTCTCTGATCAACACCTCAATGTAGGCAGCAACCAATCTGTCAATCTCTCACTAGTCTTGGCTAAAAGAGTGGTTAGATACATCAAATTCTCCTTAACTCAATAATACTTATCCCATTTAAACTATGTTGACTTCATTCCCTGTTGGAGAACCTGTTCTTTTTCAGAAGGTAGTCAGACTGGAGGAGATAAACTACCCCTCACACTTCAGCCAAGCCACAGCTGAATCCACAGAGGAGTGACGAGACAGGCAAGAGTGCTGCATCCATGGTGAACCTGATAATCAGCACCAGGGTGTAGGAAGCAGTCCCTGAGGATACGCAACACCTACCAAAGTAGAGTTCCAGAGGCTCCTAAGAATTCATCACTGAAGTAGACTTAAAATACACTCACTGCAGCTCAGGGAATTTTGTGGAAGAGGGGACAGAAAGATTGTAAGAACCACAGGTTGTGACATTATGCCCAGAGGCATTCCCACCCTCCAAAATAACTGGCTACTGCTCCTACAATGCATATACTACAACCCCATGGGGAATATCTGCAACCTCACTGAGGAGTGTCCCCAATGGAATGGGGGCAGGGATGAGAGAAAAGACGGTTCCGACACATGATGTATCAATACAAAACCTCTTGTTAATAATAATAATAATAATAATAATAATAATAATAATAAATTGAAAAAGATAAAAATAATCTATCAAAGTCATGGTGGAGCTATTTTCAGCCTTATAGAGTGGATTTCTAGATAAATGTAAGGAGTTTTATAAGGTCCCAAGGAAGCAAGCAGCCCACTGTGCTGTCCTAAGTCATATCAAAGACTGGTCGAGATCTAAGGAATGTACTTCTTAAAAGGCACAGTGACATAGAGGAGCAAATCTTTAGAAAGGGTAGCAGGTAGTTTGTTAAGTAGTATGTGGCTGTGGGACTAGAGAAGGTTAGGTTCTAATATCAGTACAGATGATAGTGTGATAGTTTAAAGCAGATTTCTGAAGTCCTTATGTGGAAGACAGGACAGATACACATAAAAGGCACATATGTATACAGCTGTGTACATACTAATGAAATAGAAGGAAGGGGAACCTCCTCCTCCAGCTGTGAGAAAAACCCATAGCCCTTTAGATAACCTCTGGTGACACCTGAGTGCAGCTTCCTGAAGGCTAGCTTCTGAAATGATCTGGGTGTAAAGGGCCCTTCGCTGGTAATGGCCAGAGTGTGCCCAGGAAATTCTCCCTACTGCTACATGCCCAACCATTTCCTGACTGGCCCTCATGAGTTCATCTTATTAGCATGTACCATATTTGCATGTACCAATCAGCCAACCTGTGTCTATATGAGCTCCCAAACTCAGCTCCTTGGTGTGCATATACACAGGACTCCAAAGAAGGAAGCCTTGAAAAATGAATAACTACCCAGGTGATTAGACCTGAGACTACTTGGAGCTTCTTGTGGCTCCTGTATCTGCTTCTACCTCTGAGAACCCCTAAAGATTGTTTGGTGCTGGACTCCACAATGCAGGGACTACACAAGCTCTGGGTGCTGAAGTCGTTCCTGCCTTTGCCAGTGGGATGCCTGGACTCTGTTGCCTCAGAGAGGCCCAGTGGACCTGATGCCTTGGAAGCCTATGGATCCTCATCCTATGGTGCCTGTTTTGCTCTGGCAGCTTGGGTTCCTGCTTCAACACCTCATGATTGGTTTCCTAAACCCTGTCAAGGATTCAGAGCTGGAACACGTTTGTGTTCTCCTGGCTGGCAATTTGAAGCCACCATGGGGTAGAGCTGTAAGACTTATGCCCACTTGGCTGGAAAAACTGCTACCACCAGGAAATATGGCAAATATGTATGGTGTGTGAAATAATCATTTTGCACCAGTTCTCACTAATTTGTTCACTGACTACCCCTGCAAGAAAGGCTGGAAGAGGAAGTTTAGGTGTAGGCGCCTCGATTGTTAGGGCCAATCACCATGACTCACTAGATGTATCAGTTACTATATTATTGATGGAAGAAAATACCTGACCAGAAGCTTGTGGAAGGAAAAGGGTTTAATTCAGCAAACAGTTCCA
Organism: Dipus sagitta; assembly: GCA_036346955.1. Lineage (NCBI taxonomy): Eukaryota > Metazoa > Chordata > Mammalia > Rodentia > Dipodidae > Dipus > Dipus sagitta. The sequence continues at coordinate 100,719,518 of CM070770.1, read as the reverse complement.
CAGGGCAGAGTCCATCATGTCAGGGAAGGCATGGCAGAGGGGACAGGAAGCCAGCATCATGTAGTCACATTTGCAGACAGAAAGCAGAGAAAGATTGTAGTAGACTCAGGAGAAAGCTAGCTTTTGTAGGCAGTTACAGTTAGTGACAGGAGCCCATAGAGAGAACCAGAAGGTGCCACTCCTCCTTGCTAGGAACGTAACTCATATCTGGCCCAAATTCATCTATAATAACTGCAGTGTTCCCTGCTGCCCACAATGTAGCACACTATCTAGATGGGCTGGCCTTGGAGGTCAGAACTTTAAATCTACAAACAGATAGGTTCTTCCCCTTACATACCTGAATCTGACGTAAGACTTTAAAGGCTTGTCCACGCTATTACAACCCTCTTTGTGCTCTATGAATTCTCTTTGCCCTGAGATCGCTGCCTGGATACAAGTAAGTCTGGCTTTCCCCTCCACTCAGGCAAGCTGGGTAGGGAGAGCAGACCACTGTTTCTTGCCTAGGTAACTTTCTGCTTGCCTCTGCCTTATGCTCTAGGGTGACTTCTTACTTTAATTACATGTATTATTTTCCTCTAATCTCTTGAGTCTACCATGGGTGTTTTTCCTTTGCACTTTAGATCTACCATATAGGTATTTCCTCTGAACTTTTGGCCTGCTACTTGTGTAATTTCTCTAAACTCTGGGCAACCATGGGTGTAATTATCTTTACTACCCATTGCTCACTGCCTGGCACTCTCTTCTATTCTCAAACCATTACCACTTACTTTTCACTTTCTTCCATGGGGAAGCTGAGATGGATACTGTACCTTCCACATGAGTGTGTTTCCTCTAAATCTCTCTGCATAGGTCTTATCTACAACATGATCATAACTGTGCTCCAGCCTCTTTCCCTAAAGACCTCCACTTATCTTAGTATCCCATGAATCATCCTGTGCCTTCCACATGATGCACATTTCCTACTTTCCATGTGCTTGTGACTCTGCTCTAGCCATCTTCCTAGATCCCAATTTCTTTAAATAAACCCCACAATCTTTGATTTCTCCCTAAACAAACACAATAACTCATAACTTATTCTTCTTGAGTCTGTTTTTATCAATTATTTATTTAAAACTAGGATAGGACTTAAAATTGGGGTTCAAAAATTTGGAGGACCCCTACTGAACCCCAAAATCCTGCATTGAGAAAAAGATGCATGCAGCCAGACTATAACACCTCAAACCCACCTCCAGTAAAATATTCCCTCCAGCAAGACTCAACCTCTTAAAGGTTCTACAACCTTCCAGAATAGTACCTCCAGCTGGGGATTAAGTATTCAAATAATGGGCCTCTGAGGTATTTTATATTCAAGTGACCACACTAGGATTGGCATTCACTTATTAAATAAAGAGAAGGCTGTTCTCTGCTATGCTGGATGCAGGGCCACAACTGAGGCATCACCCATAGTTTTGTAACTACTTTACATTGATTTTTACCAGATATCTTGCTTAAGTCCAAATGTCCTGTGAGATCTTCAACACAAAAGTTAGCCTTCGGGTCTGGAGAGATGGCTTAGTGGTTAAAGCACTTGCCTGTGAAGCCTAAGAACCCAGGTTTGATTTCCCAGAACCCACACAAGCCAAATGCACATGGTGGCTCATGAATCTAGGAGTTCATTTGTAGTGGCTGCAGGCCCTGATACTCCCATTCTCTCTCTCTCTCTCTCTGTTTTTCCCATAAAAATTAACTATTTTTTAAAAGTTAGTGTTGGTAAAAATGTGATCACCTTAGCCCAATGTCAAATTACGTGGATAACCAGAACTAGTTGATAGTTAAGTGATTAAATAAATGAATGAAAATATGTTAATATCAGAATCCTCTCCAATGATTTGAATGTCTCCTAAGAAAGCATTTGACATTGCTTAACTAAGAGATTTTCCTGCATACTGTACTATATTTTTTCCATACTTTTATCTACTTAAAATGTATATTCCTATCAGGGTTAAATCCACATCCAACCTATCAATAAGTTGCCATTTATATCTTCTACACCTTGCACAGGCCGACCTGCACTGGCCAATCCATACTGAACCTAAGACCTTCCCTGTTGGATCAATTTATTTCTTTACCTCTGTTTGCTTTGCTATTTGACCAAGCACCTTCTGATGGACTTCAAGCAGTTGCATGGGAGAATTGAAGCAATCTTAGACTTTGACATAGGGCTTTCACAAAGCAGTTGCTCAATGATATTGCAAAATCATTTAATCAGCTGGTAGTGTCGTTTCCAGTCTGTAATCTAAAAGATACATTTAAGCCCTTTGAGAGAGTTGTTATTCTCTCAGAAGATGTAAGTATAGCACAAGTTCATTGCTCTTTACCAAATTCTTACTTTTGTGACAATTAAAATATATTATTTCTCAAGTTTTAAACTTAGGTTTTCATCATCCATTTTTTTTCCCAGAGACAATGTCAAAATTTATGTCACTGCTGGTCGTGGTGGTGCATGCCTTTAATCCCAGCACTCAGGAGGTAGATGTAGGAGGATTGCCATAAATTAGAGGCCACCCTGAGACTACCTAGTGAATTCCAGGATGGCCTGGACTAGAATGAGACCCTACCTTGAAAAACCAAAGGGAAAAAAAAAATATGTTGCTAAAGATGCCACCTTTGGCTTGAGTAAAATTTCATGACAGGCCCTTAACTTTCTTTATTTTGACCTTTTCATGCTTATTTATAGAGCTTTCATCTTCTTGTATTAGCAGACACAACAAAGAGAAAGGCCTAAAGGCTAGTTGTTACAGCAATTATCAATTATATTTGGTTTCATTTAATTGTTGGCAAAATTAGCTTTTTAAAGTATCATTTAATTTGGTTTACAACCTTACTTCTCAAGAAGGTAATTAATGAGCTAACTATAATTACACACGAATGATAAAGCACAAGGAACTTTTAAATTAAATCACTATTGAACTTCGGTTATACTCTGCTATCTAGTACTCAGATACCACAGGACCTACAACAAATCAAGAAACTAGAGCACTGCTTCTAATACTTTCTCTTCTCCATTTTGTCAGTTTTTCAGTTATGTATCTATCTAGTTGGCTAATAATAATAGTGACTATCTAAGTTACTTTCTCAATAATACCAATGATAGCAGCAGTAATAATATTAATTTTGATGGTTTATGGCTATAATGCAAAATTCATTTTAAAAAATACTAACAAATAAAAAAATGCATACTTATATTAACTAGTCATATTCCTGTGGGGTGAATGGCCTATGGCCCTGAAACTTGCATTCCCCCAGGGGACTTCGACCCAGGAACACTATCCCACTTGGCACTGCCCTCCACCCCAGTGCACTGACCAGGCAATCAGGCTAGGGCCCCCCCTCCCTAGGCTCTCCCACCACAGGGGATCTCCATGCCCCTCCCTGCATGACACCTGACCTACAGCAGTCCCATATCCCCACCTTGCCCTGTCATAGAACCAGAAAGTCCCATCCACCCCCTGCTACAGGGCCCCAAGGGATGTACTGTCCCATCCCTTCACCCTTCAGCATCTCAGAACCACTACACATTTCCATTCTACCCATCCATGGCCCCGTCCTAATACCAGTTTGCTTTTTCCCATACTCCCTACCCCCTGTCCTCTTGGGACACCTGACTATGCAATCCCATATCCATAATCACATAACAACAAGCCCCTTCATCAGGTCCCTGGGCTCCCACCAAAGCCTCATGGGCTCCTTCCCTCTGAGCAGGCAGAACCCGCTGCCATCAGAAGCCTAGTGGAAGCAAACATAAAAGGGAATAATCACTGAAGACACTTCAAAGGCAGACTACAGCTTCTCCCAAAATTAAATAAGACTCCTACAGTGTGGTGGGCAGACCACAGCACAAAAGGAATAACATGACAAATCAAGTGCAAGTAAATCCAATAAGATCACCCAGGCCCACAATGGATGTCTGTAATCAAAACTTAGAAGAGACATTAGGATCAGAATCCAAAAATGAAGATACAAGCTATGAATCCTAGACCACGAAAATAGCAGAACTTGCAAAAAAGCAACAAGGGGCAAATAATCATATGAATGCTGTCTTTGCTAGATTAGACTTAATAGATAAGAATCAGGAAGGGTTCCAAAGACAGTTAAATGAGCTGAAGGAAACCAAAAAAAAAAAAAAAAAAAAAAAAAGAAAGAAAGGAGGACCTCAATAACTGGCTGGCTAAGCTCAATGAAGACATCAAGAAATGCAAGGATGAATTCAAAGAAACATTAAGAAAATCAGAAAATGGCATGGAAAGGGAACTCAACAGAGGTTTGGAAATGATACATTAAATAAAGTAGAAAATACAAACCAAATTTAACAAGCCCAAAACTCTACAGAAGCTCTCAAGAATAGAGTCAGCCATGTGGAGGATAGAAACTTGGAACTGGAAGACAAAACAGAAGAAACAGTTCATGAGTCCAAAAGTTTTAATAAGTTCAAAACTTTTTGAGAACAAAATGTGGGATACCCTTAAACATAACATTCAGATCATGGGAATACTAGAAGGGGAAGAAACTCAGACCAAAAGCATGGAGGAGAACTTATCAACAAAATTATCAAAGAAAACTTTCCCACTGTCTCAAAAGAAAGTCTCATCAAGTTACAAGAGCTAACAGAACTCCAAACCGACTGGACCAAAGGAGAAATTCTCCATTGCATATTATCATTAAGACTCTAAATATCGATAACAAAGAGAAAGTCCTAAAAGCAGCTAGGGAGAAACAACACATTACATATAATGGTAACCCCATCAGAATTACATCAGACTTCTCAATGGAAACCCTGAAATCCAGAAGGGCCTGGAATGGAACACTGCAAAGTCTGAGAACCTATGGCTTCCAACCCAAACTACTCTACCCAGCAAAAGTATCCCTCATAATACATGGTGAAAGAAAAACTTTCCATGATAAAACTCAGCTTTACAATTATATAAACACAAAGCCAAACCATCAGAGAGTACTTCAGGGAATTCTCCACACAGAAGAATCACATAACCAACCTCAAGTGCCTACAAGAAGCAGATGATAATAACCAAACTCAGAGAAGGCACAAAAAACTACAAAGTCCAAGAAAACACCAAACCACATAAACCACCACAATATGGCAGAGACTAAATTAAACCTCACAGACATTACCCTAAATATTAGTGGCCTTAATTCACCCATCAAGAGACATAAGCTAACAGGGTGGATCAGAAAATTAGACCCCTTGTTGGGCACTGCCAAGCACAGGCTGGAGCCTCCAGTAGATGGCCCTGAGCTTCCAGGCACTGCTAAGGACCCCCCGGACTACATGAGGCCACTCCCTCACCAAGCCTGGCACACCTGAATGTAGGCTTTGCCCTGTAACCTTTGGCCAGTTGCCTAGGAAACTCCTTATATGATATCAGCCAGCAACCTTTGCACGGCCCATCCCCCTGTACCCTATACCTTCTTCCTGCCATTGGTTATGTGCTGGAATGTATGTCCCCATATGCTGATTAGTCATCAGCAAGCAACCTTGTACATCCAATCCCCTTGGGGCCCTCTTCCTGTTCTCAATTGTGTATAAACTCATTTCCCTATTGGTTAAACTGAGCTGTTCACAGAGACTATCTCCTGAAAGTGATTCTTTCATTATGCTCACTCCCCATGGTTGCCTGGATGCCTTTGGGAAACTGTCACCCTGAGGATTCAGGGATCCACAACCCCTCAATCTGCTGTCTTTAAGAAACCCACCTCACCACTAAAGAGAAACACCTCCTTAGGATGAAAGGGTGGAAAATGATATTCCAAGGAAATGGAAATAAGAAACAAGCAGGCATAGCTATACTAATATCAGATAAACTAGACTTCAAACTAAAAAAGAAAAAAATCAAAAAAGACAAAGAAGGCCACTTCCTATTTATCAAGGGAATGATCCAATAAGAGGATATCACAATCATCAATCTTTATGCACCAAACACAGGTGCACCACAGTTCATAAAAACAAAACCTACTTGACATCAAATTGAGATACAATTACTGTGTTGGAGAGGTGGCATAGGTGCTCACCTACAAAGCCTAAGGCAGACCAAGGATTGATTCCCCAGTACCCATGTAAGCCAAGTGCACATGTATCTGGAGTTCCTTTGCAGTTGCTGGAAGGTCTGGCAGCTCATTCTCTCTCTTTCTCTCTCTCTCTCTCTCTCTGTCTCTCTGTATCTTCCTCTTTCTCTCAAATGAATAAATGATACAACTACCTTAAGTAAAACAAAAATTAATTTCTTTGAAGATTAATACTAAGATTGGAGAGATGATTTAGTGGTTAAGGTGTTTGCCTACAAAGCCAAAGGATCCAGGTTTGATTCCTCAGTATCCACATAAGTCAGATGTACAAGGTGAGTCACGCATCTAGAGTTCATTTGCAGTGGCTAGAGGCACTGGCATGCCCATTCTCTCTTTCTTCCTCTATCTGCCTCTTTTTCTCTTGATTTCTCAAATAAATAAAATATTTCTTAAAAATATTACTAAGCATCCCATTCAAAAGTGTCTGTGGACCTCCCTTCTGGAGAACAGAAATATAATATAATATTTTGATTTTTAATAGAATTGAAAATATAATTTAGTTTTTTTCTCTTCCTTTTAAAAAGTAACTGTTATTTTACAATTGATAAACACAGAAAAGTGCAAAAACAAGAATTTTCAAGTGTTAATATTCTTTAATGCTCTCACAGAATTAGATCTCTATATCTATATATCTCTATTTATGTGTTCATAGACATATCTATCTACATATGTGCATACATATACATATATATCTACATGTGTATGTGTATATATGCATATATATATATGTACATTATATATATATTATATATATATACCTGTATATATGTATAAGTATGTATATATACATATGTATATATACATATGTATATATGTATATGTATATGTATGTATATATACATATGTATATATGTATATGTATGTATATATATACATACTTTATATATATATATATATATATATATATATATATATATACACACATATATATACCTGCGAGGGCATCTCTTTTAGGCATTTAGGTAGGCCTTTGAAAATATTCTTGCAGTCTGTACTTGCTATGGATCAAAGGATGATCTGATTCTTATCTCTTGTCTAGAGGAGATCTGTTTTTCCACAGACAACCTGGGCCTTTCTTGGGTGGGAGATCTCTCCTAGGATTGAAATCTAGCCCTAACTTTGTGGTTGTTCAAAGTTCAGGCCCCAGAACTTGGTGTCATGTCTAGCCTTTTCCTGAGACCACCCCTAGCCCAAGCCAATCTCCTGTCCTGGAAGACAGGCCCCATCACCATAAGGTTATAAATAGTTGTGAGGGGAGAACAAGTTCTCTGTGCTTCCTGACATCTCCTGAACTTCCATTTCCTGGTGATTTCCTCCTTGGCTTCACCCAACTGGATCAAGCTAAGGGGAGAGCCCCTTAGCCCTTACTGTGCACATGGGCTCTTTATCCCTTCAAGCTCCCCACATGGCAAGAAATTTTTGAACTTCTTTTTCTTTCTTTTTCATGGTTTTTCCAGGCTGTCCATGTGGGATCTCATGCCACATGGGTGTTCTTCCTTGGTTCTGTATTTCCCTAACTGTACTTCCCTTACTAAATATAATAATTTAATAGTTATCCTTCTCAATTTTATTTTACTCAATTCTTTGATTAAAAGTAGACATGGGACCAGGGTTTAGTGTTCAAGAACTTTCCAGAACCCCTTTCACCCCATTACATATATATATATATATATATATATATATATATATTACTTTAGATTTTTATATTTCAAATGTTAATAAAATACAGACACACATAAATATAGCATCATTGTAATTTAACCATTTATCATGGTACTTTTACTTTGTTCACATGCTTTTAATGGCTCTTTCATATCCTTGAAATTTACTTATGAAATAATAGATATACTTTTGTCTGTATCTTTGAGAACTTCATAAGCATCATATTTTAGAACTTACATAAGAGGAAGCATTATGCTTCTATCACTCTGTGCATTAATCACTTTTTTATTAATTCAAAACTCAATTGTATGGGCAAATCATCTTCTTATATCCCCTCTTCCTCACCCCTGTTCCACTGATGGCCTTCCTCAGAATTTATCAGTTTAAAATTAGACTTTTTTCAATAACCTGTAGTTTGATGTGGTAAAACTCCTGAGAGTGTGGTGGCACTCTCCTCAGGTTCTCACAGGCTGACATTGAGTCTCCTGCTGGCTTGTCCCATTCCAGAATCTCCCTCCAAGCTCAGGAATTTGAGTTTGAAGTCAGTGCCATGCAGCTGTTGATTTGGGGCTTTGTTTAAGGGCCAATCTGAGTAAGCCACTGAGAATAATCTTATCTTAACGTGCATGGACTAGGGCCTTATGTGCATGTGGAAAACCCCTTCACAGCAGTACCTAAACAGCATTTGAATGAATAACTGTAAGAGGTATGTGACACCAGGAACTGGAAATCTTGAGACTATCATGAAATTTGTTTCCGTTGTTGAGTTAAAGTATACAGCAAATGTCCTTTTATGGTTTAAAGCCAGGAGGAGACTGTTTGAGTAATTCACTTATGTCTGGCTGACCATGGAAATCATATCACGTACCTTTGTGAAGTCATGTCACCTGTCTTACTGATTATGTGAATTGTGTCACCTCTCTGATTTAATTTATATCACCTTTTTGGACTTCAGTTGTCCTTCAAGCCTCAGCCCCTGTTCTGGTTTCCTGACCTGACAGATTACTTCCTTTGGAAGCGAGGCTCTCTAGGACACTTGCCAACCTTTCTTTCCACAAATCTTTCCAGTACTATTTTATTGCTATGTACTGAGAGCAGAGTCAATGTACTCAAAGTTTAAAATTGAAAACCTGGGCTGGAGAGATGGCTTATCAGTTAAGACACTGGCCAGGAAACACTAAGGACCCAGGTTGGATTTCCTAGTGAGCCAGACACACATGGTGGATAATGCTTCTGGAGTTCATTTGTAGTGGCTAGAAGTTCTGGTGCACCCATATTCATTCTCTCTCTCTCTCTCTTCCTCTGAAATACATAATTAAAAATAAAATGACAAAAGAACATTCTAAAATAGAAAAAAACTAAACAAAGGTGAAAAAATGTGTAGATGAATTCTCCCCTCCTATGAAGCATCATGGTGGTGAAATTCCCAGACTACTTCAGATCACCTCAGGATTTGTAAAGTTCCCTGTGCTTTCTTTGGACAGTTGTGGCTCATATCCATGAGACTGCACTTGAAAGGAAGATGATGGGAGTTTGATGAGATTTTAGTACTTTTTGGTGTCACTTAATAAACTCCTTCACAAGTGCAGACACAGTGTGGTAGTGCAGACTCCTATGCTGAGTGATCTCTGGCCTTCACACAGGATGTGGACTACATGCCTGGGGAAGGGGAGGGATCATGGTGCTCAGTTTCCATTCTGATTTCTGAGCATGTGACAGCCTTTTTCTTAAGTGCTGCCACTCCCCTGCAGTGCTCACCAGTGCATTGTCAAGAGACCCTCTTGAATGTACACAGTGCTGCCAGCTATCCCCACTGCCCTCAGCAATAGAAAAGACATTTACTCGGCTTTTCATTCTTCATCAGATTGTGGTGGTTCCTCATAACACAGAGCTTGGGGCTTTCCAAACACATAGACCTTGTAGTATTCATGATGTGTCACATTGTGCAGTCACACATTTCTGAAAGTTCCTCTAGGAACATTGGGCTTTTATAAACGATTTGAATGGATTATGAGTACTTATCTGTGAAGGGCAGTAATTATGTTTGAAATCAATGTGGAGTAAAATGTCCATGTTGCTTAACTGGCTTTGTTACTTGATGTGCATAATTGGTTATTCTGATACATAGTCAAAATTTCCATCTTAAAATTTGCCTTCCTGTCAGAGCTTCATCTACCTAGTGTAGTAGGGGACAGTAAATGATACACAGTGACATCTGAAATGTAATTACTGGGTGTCAGGTAATGGGACAAAGCACAGTTAAGGAGGCTTTTATTATCCAGTTTTACAGATGAGAAAACTGAGCCCAATAACCAGTTCCAGATCACAAAAATAACATGTAGCAAACATAGGATCTCACTAGATATTTTCTGAAACTAAAGACTGTTCTCTGTTGGAAACGAACATTTGAATACTTATTGATAATAAATATTATTATTTTGCCTAGAAACATAATATGGAAAACAGGGAAAAACTTTGCAACTTTTACAGAACTGGATTTACATTCTATTCTGGCCATTGACTATTTCCATATCCTTACTCAAAGTACGTATACTTTACCCTAAGTCCCCATCTCTCTTATAGAGAAATAAAGCATTCTATGGTAGGTATGTGGCTTTATTTCATGTGACACATGCAGTCACTTAAAAGTGGCTATCTAGATGTCTGCATTGAGATAGATACTGTTGTCATTTCAGTGGGAGATGACAGTGATAGATTAGAGATATCAGCCATCAACTCTGAATGATGGTTTTCATAGGAATTATACATTTGCTATCCCTATAATAATATATAATAGAACCCAGGAAATGTGAGATAGGAATTCCTTTCCCCTATCATCAGCTTTTATAATTCAATTAGTATATTTAGAATGTGATTTATCTTGTAAGTTTCTGTAGTTTGTCAAACACTGAGTTAGCTGCTATATGAAATAAAATAAATAATGATCAACGGGGTTATGCGTTTATGTGTAAGTGTAGGACATAAGGAGAAAGAGAAAATTGAAGTAATGTCCAATACTGTTTGAGGGGATAATGTCATAAAAATGCACAGAAATGTACATGCTGATTTTTCTCTAAGGTTAAGGATAGTCGTAACAATTCCTAGTCCAATATTTTATGTCATGGTAAACATTACACCACAGATCTAGAAATTTCAAGAAAGGTGACAGGGAAAATACCAGTGACATCAAAGTATAAACTGGCATGCAAGAATTCATTTGTTTTTCTTCAATATTCACAGTGCAATGAACTCTAATATTCTTCCTTTCACCTGGTTTATTTCTTCTACTTGGCTGTCTTATCCCACAGCATTGGCGAATAGATTGAACTGAGATTTTTCTCGGCAAAGAATCAGAGAAGAAAATCCATGAGTACACATTTGTAGGGAATTCCATTTGTCTCCAGTTCCACATGTCTCACACACTGCCATTCCAGAGGCTGCATTCTCTTTGTACTCTACCAGCCTGTATTCAAGTACAAGTGTCATGCAGGAACAGCTGACCACAGCTTGCATGGGGCTACATTTCACAGCTTTATCTAGAAGCATCCTTACATGTTTGGGCTTGTTACCCATTGCCCCCAACTGGATGTGTTTCCTCAGCTTCTGGATTAATCAGTGATTTGTCCTTACAACAAAGTGTTTTTGTTAAATTAACTGATCAAAGAGGAAATATTTATATCATCTCATAGCTTTAGAATCTCAGCCAATGCTTGAGCAAATCCACAACTATTGTTCCTTCGGCAGTGGTACTGAGTAGTAATAGTGGGAAATATGTGGCATGGAAGACTGGTCAGCACCAGGATATAAAAGAGAAGGAAAGGCTGGATAGACTTGGGTCTCAAAATCTCCCTAAGAGACAAACCTTTAGTGACCCAGCAAGTTCTCAACAGGCTCTGCCTTCTATAGGTTCTTCAAACTACCAAAAGCACCATATGGGGGAGCAGTCATTTAATGAGCTTATGGTGGGGTACTTATCCATACCATAGCAACTTCTTTTCTCAGATGTAATCTTTTCAAGTGACACAATGCTTTATGCTCACAAGGAGAAGTGCTTAGGCCAGGTTCTAGCTGGGCCTTCAACATGTTAGGAGAGGAAGTTAGTGTTTTTTTTTTTTTTTTTTTTTTTTTTTCCCCAGACTAGTATTATCTGACCAGGGACTGTTTGGATCATTTGAACACAAATCGAGGTCTACATTCCCAGAGGTGTATAGATGGATATGTTGTCATTCATTTAACTCTGGTACGGACAAGGAAAGATTAGTACTGTTAATTCCAGATTCTCACCTAGGAGCTTAGTGAAATGAATTGGCTTGTAGGCAGGGATTAAAGTAATGAAGTGTGCAGGTATGCATGTCTCACACATTTTTATGCACTGTATTTTAGCTGGGGTTTAGATACAATTGTTCTCTGAAAATTAACAAATTGTTTTTAATTAAATGTTTAGCTGAAGGATAATGACCCTGACCTTAGTATACACCAGTATATCATATATAGTCTTGAAGCACATACTTGCTGATTCCTTCATAGCATTTACACTGGTATTTTAAAATCATATGTTTTCTTAGTATATTCACTTTTTCAGAGGAATATTTCATATCTTTTGAAAAGTCTGTTTTCATTATCATGCTTAAGTAACACCACATTTTCCATAATGTTTTTAAAAATATAATAACTCATGTCTCCTGCAAACATCTCTCCCTGTTAAGATTCTGTTAACCACTGTCCTTCCTCTGATCTTGTGCCACTTGATTACAACATGAATTAACCAATATTTTCACTTTGGAAATGTCACACAGATTGTTTGATTATACATTGGAAATATTTATTAACTATTTTATTGTCTTAAAAAACTTTTAGACTCAGATGGATTTCTGTAATTAAGAGCCATTATTTGTTATGCACTGAAATATACATGCTGATTTTTCTCTAAGTTTAAGGATATTTTGTGCATAACAACAACAACAGCAACACACACACACACACACTACACACTAGTGAAGAAGTGTCATGACAAATAGTTATAAATTTAGTGGCTTAAGCAAATTTATCTCACAATTTAGTTGTGTCAGGACAGCTGGAAATATTAGAATTATACAAGGTCTACTCCAAATCAAGATGGCAACAAGAAAAAGAATCTGTCACCACACTCTCTCAAGTTGTTGATAAAATTCAGTTCCATTATTAGCATTCCATAATTGGAATTCAGTTGACCAGGACCTATGACACAGCCTTATTGCCAATTGTTCCTGCTCACCTGTGTAGCTCATCATTCTTTCCAAAGTGAACAAAGGTGGGAGAAATTCTTTTCATTCTTTGGGATTCTCTTATTTTCTCCTCCACCTCAACTCTTTTGTTTTCCTCTTTTGCTGTTTCTCTGTCTCTTTAGTATTCTGCTGCTGCTTTTAAAGACTCATATATCTGTATTGAGCCATGAGGAAACCACAGATGTTTCTGCCTAATGGTCAGTGGGTAATAACCTTCACCTAATCTGTTCCATCTGTTAACATCAGTATCCAGCTTTGTGTTTCATGGAATAATCTAGGGATCAGAATTTGAAAGGAGATTGGGATTCTACCTACCACTCTGCTTACATTCTGTTTTATGGTTTTAAAGTTTTGTTTTCAGACAGTGGCACTGCATGTCAAGATGTCACAAAATGAAAAGCGATCTACACTACTTCATTTTGATTATTTTCAATCATTGGCAAATATTCTAAAGCCATTTATATGTTTACTTATATCAAGTATTCCAATAATTGAATTACCGTGATAAATATATTATTCTATTTATCCAGACCTTAATAATAGCAGCAATTGATGAATTAGTCAGTTTTCAATAACTAAATGGCAAACAATAAGAGAAATAAGAGTAAATTTGCTATAAAGTGATGTCTGACACTGTCTGAGCCTTATTGTTCTGAAATGTTTCAAAGAGCAATGTCCTTAGAATTAGACATAATAATACTTTAAAAAGGAAAGAAATGAACTATGAGTTATTGGAGCAAATACTTGACACATTTTCAGAGATACCAATGATTCTTAATACTTCATCTGATTACTACGACCTCAGAGGGGTGGGGTGTTGGACAGAAGTTAGAAAGGTCATTTACTACATTTGATTTTACTGACATTTTACTGTAAATGATTCAAGAAAAGTTTGAAAACATAGATGTTAAGTCATGAGTGATCAGGTTGTTGTTAGTGAGTAATATCAAGATTTCTTTAGTCTCAAAACATGCTTTGAAAATGGGTATAATTAATAGCACTGGTGATGGAGCAAAGCCATGAGAAAGAGGGAGCTTGAGGGGATTCTGGATGAAAGAATATGCTTATATTTAAGTGTGATTGAATGTTAGAGTATTATAAATGGAAAACATTTTAGAGAACCCAACAAGTGGCTCAGATTTTGAGATGTAAATTTACACATAAAATCATGTTTTGTAGATTACAAAATAAAAATGCTAGCTTTCTTTTTTTCATTTTTTTGAGGTAGGGTCTCACTCTAGCCCAGGCTGATCTGGAATTCACTATGTAGTCTCAGGATGGCCTCAAACTCACCACGATCCTCCTACCTCTGCCTCCCAAGTGCTGGGATTAAAGGCATGTGCCACCATGCCTGGAAATACTAGCTTTTATATCAATAAAAACAATACATGATTACTAAGTTCAAGTTTCTTTTAGCATGTGTATATTGCTAATGTGTGCAAGGATGTGAGTACATGCGTATGCAGATGTGGTTGTGTGTGTGTGTGTGTGTGTGTGTGTGTGTGTATGCACATGCAGAAGGCAAAAGTTGACTTTAGGTGTCTTTCTAAATCATGTTCAATTTGTTTTACTGAGTCATCATCTCTCACTTGAACACAGAGCCACAGAGATTTCTGTTTGGGCTAGACTAGCCAGCCAGCAGGCCCTGGGAATTCTCTGTGTTCGTCTCCTGAGTGCTGGGATTACAGGTGGGAGACCATGCACACCTGGTATTTATGCTAGAGATCCACATTCCACTCCTTATGCTTTCATGGCAAGTGGTGTATATACTGAGCCACCTCCCCAGCCCCTAATCTCTGTGTTTCTTTAAATACATACATATACATATGCATATACATATATATGTGTGTGTGTGTGTGTGTGTGTGTGTGTGTGATGCATATGGAAGTCAACATATAGCCTCAGTTTTCATCCTCAGAATGTCATCTACCCTTTTAGAGATGTGATCTTTTATTATCTGCAGCACACCGATTAGGCTAGGCTGGTTAACCAAAAAGACCCAAGGACAGGGAATCTCCTGTTTCCGGCCCCACAGTGCTGGGATGACAGGTACATACCACCAAACCTGACATTTTTATATAGGTACTGCAGAGTGAGCTTAGATCTACATGCTCATGGGGACTTTACTGAAGGAACTACTGAAGGAACCAGCCCCTAATGTGCAGGGTCATTTCAAAGTATGTCCTTGGTTCTGGGAACTTTTTTTTTTCCATGTGCTAACATTTTTAAATTAATCTCTGTGTTTAAAAATAGCACAATGGGGCTTGAAGGATGGCTTAGCAATTAAGGTGCTTGCAGGCAAAGCCAAAGGACCCAAGTTTAACTTCCCAGTACCCGCACAAAGCCAGATGCACAAGGTAGTACATGTGCCTGGAGTTTGCAGTGGCTAGAGGCCCTGGCATATCCATTTTTTTCTCTCTCTCTCCCTGCCTTGTTCTCGCTTTCATAAATAAATAAATAAAATAGCATAATGAGAGCTGGAGAGATAATTCAGAACCTAAGGTGCTTGCCTGAAAAGTCTAGGACCAGGATTCAATTCCGTAATACCTATATAAAGCCAGATGCACAAAGTAGCACATACATCTACAGTGCATTGGTAGTGGCTGGAGGTTATGGTGCACACCAATTCTCTCTCTGCCTGCCTCTTTCTCTCTCAAATAAGTAAACATTCAACATTTAAGAGAAAGGGGGCTGTTTTCCTAATGAACCAGATACCAGCACAAGGGGGAAGGAGATCATCACAGAGAAAAATCAACTCCTACCAAATCAGAGAGCCAGAGCCTCAGAGGCCCCCAACACCTCAGCACTGAAGCAGACCAAAAATGAACCCAACATGGCTCAGGGAAATTTTGTGGAAGAGGGGGCGGAAAGAATGTCAGAGTCACATGTTGGGTCATGATATGCAGAGACATTTAGCTTACCCATAACTGTGGGCTAACTCCACAATGCAGGACCCGTATACCTCAATAAGGAGGGGCCAAGGGGAGGGGGTAGGTCACGGATGAGCCTAATAATGGTACCAAACTGACTGTATTTGCTGAATACAAAACTAACTAATAAAGAAAAAAAAATTAAAAAAACAAACAAACAAACTTTTAAGTGCATAAATTGTGCTCAGCACATAGATATACATACAGGCTATAACACTATAACAACGAGACAGAGAAATAATTCCTGACACATGAATATATACGGTATTAAATCAAAGATCCTGAATAAGGACCCACTAATATGTGCACTTATTATTCTTTTACTCTAGTTTACTTTTTGAGACAGGTTCTCACTTTATTGCCTACACTGGCCTCAAACTCATAGTCCTCCTGTCTCTGCTTCTCAAGTGCTAGTATTACTTGTGTACACCATTGTGCCCAGTGAATTTTAATATTTTCAAATATTAGTTAAAATAACTAGATAAATATGACATGAAATTAGAACAAGGACTAATTTGGAAAATTAAAGGGACTAGTAGAGGGTAAGAGGGACAAGAAAAATTATTGAAGGGGCAAATATGCTCAGGTTACTATGATATATTTATATGAAAATGCTAGAATGAAACCCATTGCTTTGTATACTAATGGGATAATAAAGTGAAAAGAGAGGAAGATATTGGAGGAGAGGTTCCCCAAAAAAGGAATGATTAAGTGAGGTCACAGCAAAAAGATACCTATTGGACCTCAAAGAAAGAGGCTCAGAGGAAAGCAAACTTCTGGCCTCTACAATAGAGAGAGAATAAGCTTCTGCTATTTAAAACTAAATAAGTGAATAAACAAATGAACAAATAAGATTTTAAAAGGAATAAATATGCATCAGACACACAAGTCTAAATATTTTATTTATTTATTTATGAGGGAGACAGAAAGTATGTGTGTGTGTGTGTGTGTGTGTGAGAGAGAGAGAGAGAGAGAGAGAGAGAGAGAGAAAGACAGACAGAAAGAGAGATATTATAGGTGTACCAGTGCTTCCTTCCGCTGCAAACAAACTCCAGAAACATGCACCACTTTTTTGTACATCTGCCTTTATGTGGGCACTGGGGCATCAAACTGAGGCCTTCAGTGTTTGCAAACAAGAGCCTTTAGCAACTGACCCATCTTTCCAGACCTTACCAGCCTAAATTCTAAGTACTATGTTCAAGTTAATGTAGCATAATTCTATAATACTTATCTTTCATTTTTACTTTCTTTGCTTTCTGTTTTTTTTCTGAAATACAAGAAATTACTTTGAAATTATTTTCAGACAACACATACTTATTTATAGAGAAAGTTGCACACAATAAATCAGTTCACAGTTGACCTTAAATCATTTTATCATTTTAACCAAACAATTATTTCAGTTGACTACTGAGCATCCTCAAATGTGAAATGATCATGAAACCCAATAGTGGCCATTATCCTTTAGGAGCAAGAGAAACTAAGCAGCCACGGACTCACTACATTTAATTTACAGGTCTTTCCAATTCTGTGTTTTCTATGCTTATTTTGTTTTTTTCTGAATGGAGTTTTTCGTTTTGTGTTATGAAAATAATGTGAATTAGTACAAAGACAGGTTTGAACTGGTATCACAGAACGTTCTATTGATGAGCTGCTTAAAGAAATATGAGTGTATGATACACACAGCTTAAGAACTTCACTGATCACTTGCCACTCAAATTGTCAGAATATATTCAATTTATTCTCACAAACTTTAGTGTCCTCAAAGCAAGGCTTATGCTTGGGGATGTATGGGGGACTGTTCAAGATCAAAATAAAAATGTAGGTGTGACCAATTGTTATTTTTTTTCTTTTTAACTGTTTATTATGGTTATTGTTATTATTATTATTAACAAAAAATTTCATATGGATACAACATTAGTTGGTACCCTTTTTTCCCTTGTCCCTGCTCCTCAGTGGGGATGCAGATATTGCCCATAGGGTTTTCGTTTATGCATTGTGGGAGCAGCAGTCAGTTATTTTTGGGGGGAAGGGAATGCCTCTGGACATGATGTCTCAACCTGTGGTTCTTACAATATTTTTGGCCCCTCTTCCGCAAAATTCCCTGAGCCGTGGAGGGCGTGTTTTAAATCTACTTCAGTGATGAGCTCTTAGGAGCCTCAGAATCCCTGCTTTGGTAGGTGTTGAGTATCCTCAGGGTTTTATTCCTACACTCTGGCGCTGATTATCAGGAACAGAGTAGAAGCAGCACTCTTGCTTGTCTCCCCATTCCTCTGTGGATTCAGCTGTGGCTTGGTTGAAGTGCAAGGGGTCATTTATCTACTCCAGTCTCGCTAGCTTTCTGCACCCGCTGCGGGCATCCTCCTCCAGTGCCCCAATTTTCTTTCCATTCTTAATTACTTTTATCCTTGCTGTCCTTTCTGTGGCAAAATAGTCGACAAAAGTAACTTAAAGGAGAAGAAGTGTTTGCTTTTGTTTCAGTTTCAGTAGATACAGTCCATCGTGGTAGACAGCTCTACCGCGGCAGAGGTGGGAGGCAGCTGGTCACATTGTGTCTGCACTCAGGAAGCAGAGGTGGATCTCGGCACCTAGCTTGCTTACTCCAGGTTACTCAGTCTTGGACCCTTCCCCATGAAATGGTGCTTTTCACGTTCAGGGCAGTCAAACTCTTCTGGAAACCCCTTCATATGCACACCCACGGGTGTGCTTGTATGCTAATTCTAAATCCAGTCAAGTGAACAATGAAGATTACTCATCACATTATGGAAATATCATCTTTATTATTTTACATAGAAATGGAGGTATAGAATGTATTGCTTACGTAACTAATGCTCATTGTCTACTGAACCCCTTTTGCCTCTTAGATAGTCTATATTTCCCCACGCTGCATTAACTTGCTGTTGGATAGCACCACATACTGAAGTTCTCACTGAGTCTGATCTTTGGTGATGCAAAGCACCTCCTTGTCCAGATCACAGACAGGGGGGAAAAAATCTGTCACAAATGTTTTCTTGGCCTTCATAGATGCTGATGAAGATGCAGCCAGGTGCATGGCAGGAGCCCCCCCTGGGTGGCAGTGCCTTTCATCTTCAGGAAAGATGATGATGCTATTAAATAAAATGCAACACAGGGGTGTTGTAAAAGCAAATTATAATTTTTATTCTGTAATGTCCTAAGATACTACTTAGTGGCATAATTATTACCAAGTAGACTATGCTCACTTGATGTAGGAAAACAAATATGGAAACCCTCTCTTTTTCAAGGTTAGTATTTGTTATTATGTTCAGGGACAGAAATTCACAATCACACAAGATCAGTAGTGGTAATACTAGTGTAATGAACAGCTGTTGAGTGGAGAGAAGCTTTGATTTAGTTAAGCTGAGCTTTGGTTCTTTGTATTGCTGATGTGCTGGCTGAAAATTAAATAATAAATGTTAATGGCTGTGAGCATTGTTGGGTAGCAGATTCTTGTGAACTGGAATATTCCCTCATGATGAGAAGAAGGAGGCTCTGTGGTTTCAGGAACTCAGTCTGGGAGACCTAAAACTTAAATGTTCATACAACCACTCCCCACAGTTATTTTAATTAGATTCTGAAACATTTCTTTCTGAGGTGAGGAGAAGTAGTTCTGGACACTCAGGAAATCCACAAGTCCGGCAAAGGGTTGTAAGACCCTGCCTTAAGGTTATATAAAGAGAAAACAGCTGGTATAGAGACTCTCATTTTTGTGCTGCCTGCCAGTCATATAGCGTTATTGAAACTCTCCTAGATGCCCACAGGTTATGCCCTGTGCTCTAGAGACACAGCTTCCATGAGTCGTCACTTACACTGGGTGGGCTTTCTGGTGATGCAGCTGTCTGTGAGTGGAAGCAGCTATGGGGAGGTTCTCATCCAGGATGGGATGATACTTCTCCGTGGTGTGCCTATGTGGTGGTTTGCTTCAGGTGCCGGTGGTAAACTTATGTGTTCTGAATGCTGGGCCCCAGCTGGTGTCAGTTTGGGAACTGAAGCCTCCTGGAGGCAGGGTATTGTTGGGGTGAGCTTATGGGTGTTATAGGTAGCTTCTTCTTGCCAGTGTTTGGCACACTTTTCTACTGCTATTTCCCTCCTGGTGTTGGCCAAGAGTTGATGCCCAGCCTCTGCTCATGCCGCCGGTTTTCCCTGCCATCATGGAGTTCCCCCTTGAATATGTAATCCAAAATAAACCATCTCCTCCTGCAAGATGCTTTTGTTTGGGTGCTTTCTGTAAGCAATGAGGAGATAACTAAAACTACCTGCCTTTGAGTCATCCATTGCTTCTGTAAGTAACTCCAGTGAGTTCATTGGTTCATCAAAACTGCATTTTGGTGTTACAGCCCTTTTCTCTATTGTCTGTGCCCTGTCTGGGAATGAAAAGATACATGTTCACATCATCTCACAGAGAAGGTTTCTTGCAACATGAATTCAAAGTGATGGTGTTTTCTCATTTTTGCTGTCTCTGTTTTCAAGTAGAATGTTAAAATTGTGCTCACCAATTGTTATATTGTAAGTGATACCTTGTTAAATATGAGAAATATAGTGACTACGCAGGTATGGCTGTTTTTTACAGTTAGAAAATGTAAAGATTGATATTCAATAATTGGCAGCTGCTATATAGGTAAGTTATGCACAGAATGGATAGGCTTCTAAAACATACCTGTTTTCATCACTGTCATAAGACTGTAGATGATACATATTGGAAAGGAATGAATGATAGCTATACATCAAATGAATGATAGCTATACATCAATTTTAAGTAGTAGTAATAATAATTAGTAATAATATCTATGCATCCATTTTAATTAGTATGTGAGAGAAAGAGGGCTTAATGAAAGTGAGGGTTATCCTGATTTTACTCCTATCATTAGTCATTCATTGAAAACCATATTTAAATAATGAAATCACAGTGCCCAAGCTGTACCAATTAGAAAACTTGAATACAACAAAGTATCTCATTCAAATTCTATTTTATAAACACCAAGGTCTTCTGTTTTTTAGTAATAACAAATATTATTAATAAACATTTTGAAATGTAAAGTGTCTAGAATTTGACTCATAACTTTTGAGAACTGATTGAATATACCCCAGATCCTAGTGTCAGACCATTATTGATCTAAGTTCCAGATTTGGTGCTAATTTGTCTTGCCAAATCAGTCTGTATTTATAACCTCTATATGAGTTATATTGACTAATTATTAATCCACAGGATATAACTCATATCCAGTGAGAATGACTCAGGTTAAATAGCAGAACATTCTTTAAAACTTAGCTCAGAGTAGAGCAGGGTTATGTGATTCAAATCACAGGAAGACCCTGAGGTAACTGGCTACTAGCATTAGGTTAGCAACACTTTGATGTCAAGGCCAATATCCCATCCATGTGCTTTTTATCTTATCATTCCCAAATGGCTGCTGTACTTTTGACATTATTTCTACCTTCTCCAAAAAGAAGGAAGAATGAGTTATTTTGTATTAGTTATGTTTTTTAAATATTAGAAGTTTAATATGTGAATATATTGCAACTTCATTTTTATGTATTTTGAAGAATGATTTATTCCATTTCACATACCATATTTGTGATGGAAGTTTTTCACAGGATTTCCTGAACCTCTGAGGATAATGTGAGCTTTCAAACTGCTACCAAAAATGAAACCTCATTTCATTAAAAAAATAGAAAATGGATTTTGGAAGAACAGTGTCTGGCAGAGTAAGTTGTCTGCCCTTTGGCTGGGAATTAAGATGAATAATGTAATAAAGTACCCTAGAAACATGCACCTTAAGCATCCTGAGCAATCCAGTAGGATTTCATGACTCAAAATGCCACATGTATTCAATATTAAATATCAATATAAAAGTGATATAAGTCACTGGTGCATGTGGTAGTATATACTTCACTCTTAAGTTGAAATATATCAAATAAACATGGACAAGAGTGACATATGCTACTTCTAGGTGGAACTTTAAAGGCCATGTGAAAATGACCACATTCTCACTTCTTTTTAGGAAACTGGTATCATTTCAGATGATGGATACCACTTGAATCCATGCCCTGTAGAGAGGATGCTCTAAATCAGAAGCATGGGTTGCCATTTTACTGCATATGCCTCTGTGGTGAGTTGATTCAGGTATCCCCCATAAACTTATGTGTTCTGAATGCTTGATCCCCATCTGGTGGCAATTTTGGAATTAGAAACTTTTTGAAGGTATGTGCTGTTGAGGACAGGACTATGGACGTCATACCCAGCTTCCTCTTGCTAGTGTTTGGCTCAGTCTCATGCTGTAGTGTTCTATCTGCTGTGGCAGAGGTGATTTCCACTTCTGTTCATGTCGTCCATTCTCTTGGCAACATGGCCCTTCTGGATCAGTAAATCAAATTAAACAACTTTGCTCCCAACATCTGCTTTTGGTCAGGTGCTTTGTGCCAGCAAGAAGAAGGTAACTGCAATGGTAAAATTTGTACCAGGAGTGGGGTCAATGCTGTTAGAAACCTGATTTTTGGCTTTTGGTCTTTCCGGACTCATTTATGGGAGGAATATGGAAGGATTTGAAACCTTGGTCTACAAAAGGCTTGGAAGTGTTAAAGGCAGAGTTTAACAGACCATTCTGGTCAGAGTTGAAAGATCTAAGTGCAGTAAGAAATATGCAGTTTGTGTGAAATAGTTGCTATGCTCTGCCTGCCTGTGTCATGAGAACGTGTGCAGGGTTGTGTTATATAAAAATGGACTGGTGTGAGCAGAAGAATATAACACAGAAAGAAATGAAAGCTTCAGGCTAAAGGTAATAGCTCAGCTCATTTGCAATGATTTCAGAGATTACAACAATTGATATTGGGTCAGCTGTTCTGCATTGGGGCAGGAGAAAGAATGTTGACTCTTTTGAAAGAATCAGGCCTGAATGCCGAAGGAGTGTCCTGATCATCAAAGTCACTTTATTTCCACCCTGGCTTAACAAATTTGCTACAACCCCTGGTTCCATGGAGTAAAGCAAATGTAGGAAAGAGAGAGCCATTTGATTTTTAACATGGTTCTGGTTTTTTTGGACATGGCTGTGGGCAGCATGAAGCAGGCTTGCTGAAGGCCCTGCATGAAGATCTGATGGGGCCATGAGGAACTCTGGGTTGTAGTGGAGATTCAGTGGAGATGTCACGACTATGGTATGGCTTCCAGAATTGTTGCTGGCTTAGAATTGTCACTCCAACTGGGAGCAGCCTAACTTGAGGGTAGGGAATTGGAAGTCCAGAGTCTGGCTAGAGATGTCAGACTTGGAGCTATGGAACTTGATGTTTGCCTTATTTGTTTTAAACCTTGCATTGGTTCAATCTTTCTTTGCTATGCCTGATGGCATATTTTTTAATGTGAATGCTTACTTTGTGCCATTATGGTTACTTTTGGTTCCACAGCCCATTTAAGAGACCTTGGACTATAGGTATGTTTGACTAATACTGGAATTGAAAAAAAAAATCTATGGAGACTTTTAAAGTTGGTCTGAATGCGTTACATTTTACATCATGGATGGTCATCAGTTTATTTGGGTCAGGGGCAGAATATAGTCATTTGATTCAGTTATTCCCCTATAAAGTTATGTGTTCTGATCCCTAGCTGATAGCAATGTGGGAATTGGAACCTTATTGGAGGGGTGTTGTTGGGGGCAGGCTTATGGGTGTTATAACCAGCTTCCCTTACCAGTGTTTGGCTCACTATCATGCTGTGATGTTCCACCTGATGTGGAAGAGATTTGGTCCAGCCTCTGTTCATTCCATCCTTTCCCCTGTCATCATAAAGCTTCCCCCTGAGTCTACAAGTAGAAAGAAAAACTTTCCTTCCATCATGTGCTTTTGGTAGTGTGTTTTGTGACTGCAACAAATAACT
The DNA here is from genome assembly GCA_036346955.1 of Dipus sagitta. NCBI lineage: Eukaryota > Metazoa > Chordata > Mammalia > Rodentia > Dipodidae > Dipus > Dipus sagitta. The sequence goes on along the minus strand of CM070770.1, from coordinate 100,695,663 downwards.
GAAACAGCCTTGCTATTACTGTTGCCCTTTACAAGTGAATTAGAGTCAGAGGTTACTGATTCACTGATTGTAGCACAGCTAACAAGCAGTAGAACTTGAATTTGCACTCTGATTCTACGTTTCCACAGGTCAACTAGTGAGTAATATAGGATAGTTTCAGCTCAGTGTTTGAAATGAAAAAGATGACTTATTTGTGTGAACTATCATTCAGTTCCCCATTTTAAAACACTCTCATCAGTCAATAACTCAGTGTGGTCCAGTCAAGATGGCAGCATAGGAACCATGCCTAAGCAGCCTAGGGGAGAAAAAGCCAAAGAAAACCCAGCAAAATACCCACCTTTACTAAAAAGGGAGGTGTATAAGAGACTAAAACAGCAGCAGAGAAGTAGGCGACATACAGAGCATCCAGAGCCCACACAGGCAGGCCGAAGCAGCTCCCGCAGCGGCGGCTCGGGATCTGGTAGCGGCGACTTGGGCTCCGGCAGTGGTGGCTCGGGCTCTGGAAGTGGCGACTCAGGCTCTGGCAGCAGCAACTCGGGCTCCGGCAGTGGCGGATCGGGCTCCAGCAGCAGAAGCAGCAGTGGAAGCCGTGACTCCAGCTCCAACAACAACATCAGCCGCTCTGGCATGGGGCACAGTGGCTTCAGCGGCAGCGAATCCAGCAGTGGAGGCTCCAGTGTCTTCAGCGGCAGAGGCGGATCCCGCAGCGGCAGCGCCAGCAGATCAGAGGTGGTGGACCCAGCAGTGGCAGCTCCAGCGGCTTCAGCAGCGGTGGATCCAGCAGTGGCAGCTCCAGCGGCAGCAGCGGGGATCCAGCAGCAGGGGTGCCCATCTGCAGGGCCACAGTTGCCAGGCTTGGTTTGCCCCACAGAAAAAGCCAGTGCCCAGTTCCACAGCCCAACATCCCAGCCAGCAACTTGACTGAGACCAAAAGCATCCAAAAAGGTAACTGGGATTGAACCAGGGAAGGGTCTCACTTGGTCACAAGCTGACTTGGATCCCTCAACAGATCAGAAATCTTAACCTCTTTGTTGATAGAGGATCTGGTGCTTATAATACCTAATCATTTTCTTTATAATTTTCTTTATAATTTTATGAAAAAATACCTTTCATATTGAACAATAAGAGTATCAAACTAACAAGAAGAAAGGCAGCTTGTGATTTATTATTTTACCTATCTTCAACTTATATTTATCTAATATTCACGGCATATTAAAGTCCCTATATTTCAAAATTATGTCACAAAGTACTTTGGAGACTATCATACTAATAATTTATAGTAAATAAACTTTACATATATTATATTACATTTCAATTTTAAGGGATACCTATGCATTAACCAAATCAATTTAAATTATTAGAAGTATTGTACATTATAGCACAAATCATTGTTCTTCCATAAGCATAAAGGACAAGACTTATATTAACTTTAAATGAGGTATGTTTTACCTTTTCAGAATGAATAAGAATAGGCTTGTTCACTCTGTTTAATGGGTAGAATGTTAGTTTAGTTTCAGTGTTTCCAGACTTTTTCTGTAATATCTGATTTACAAAATATTTTCCACATTCAGTCTTCATTTTAGAAAATACTCAAATATCCTATCTGTCTGTCTATCTATCTTCTATATCTATGTATCTAATCTTTGAGTATAAAGTATCCCTACTTAAACAAGACACTCTAGGAAAAAAGGATCTTGGTCATTTGTTCATTCAGTTAAGAAATGTTGTGGAGGGCTGGGGAGATGGCTTAGCGGTTAAGCGCTTGCCTGTGAAGCCTGAGGACCCCAGTTCAAGGCTCGATTCCCCAGGACCCACGTTAGCCAGATGCACAAGGGGGCGCACGCATCTGGAGTTCGTTCGCAGTGGCTGGAGGCCCTGGCGCGCCCATTATCTCTCTCTCTCTCTCTCTATCTGCCTCTTTCTCTCTCTGTCTGTTGCTCTCAAATAAATAAATAAAAATAAACAAAAAAATTAAAAAAAAAAAAGAAATGTTGTGGAGAGGCTTCTGTGCCAAGTATTTAAGGGACTGATTATATGGACAAAAATATAACCTTGCCTAAGCTTTCAAAGGAGGTAAGACTATAATCACGAGGTAATATTTTAAGGGATATTATGGAGGATGAAGTTGGAGGAGGAATAAGCACTCATCTTAGCTTGGTTGATAGAAGAATCTGCACAAAAGGAATAGACGAAATTATATAGAATGTGTGTAATGGAGTACAGTATACAATGAGATTTGATAGGAAGACCATGTCCAAATTACAGAGTTCAGATCATTAAATATTATGGAGTTATGTGGTATAAATGAGAGTGGATTTATTAAATACTGGAGACAAATGTCTTACAGAGTGCACCCAGTACAGATCTGTCATCAGAAAGTTCACTCTAGAATAGGGATGTTGAACATTCAAAATGAAATAAATTTTACAGGACCACCTGAAGTCCAGTCCAGAATCTTATATGATATCTCATGATGATAAAACCAGTTGATATGGACAGGAAATGTATATTAATGTATGTACAAGTTATAATTGGACTATCTGGATGATTTATCATGTGGGCTATAAGTGCAGAAATGATGAAAGACAAATTCTTGTATTCCTGGTTTACATAAGAAGCCCAGATTCTGGTTTAGGCTACAGGATAAGTTATGTATTTACTGCCAACAAAAAATATTAATGATCCCTATGTTTGAGTGAAAATAGTAGTATTAATCTTGGCATACATTGTACTTTACCCTTTTACTGGTAATATTCACCAAGACCTTGATTACATAGGTATGGTTATGTAAGCCTGAACCAAAAATATGCACAATTCATTAAAGCTGGAAGTTTAATCTTGATATGAGGTCTCCAGGACAGTACAGAATAAGACAAAACAGGGAGATCACTTCTCTCAAGTAACTGAGAAGAGACAATGCAGGAAATAAGAAAAATTATATAAGGTGGAGAGAGCCAGGTGGGCTCAGATGTGCTTAGAATATGTCCAACAGTAGATCTGATATGTAAAGGCCTCCCAGAAAAGAACTAAGAGGAAAGCTAAATTAAGAATTTCACACAAGACAAATCACAAGCTATGTTAGTAAGGGAGGATTTAGTGCAATGACTGAAGGAGAAACCTGGCAGTGGTGGGTTGGAGGAGAGAAAAAATGAGAAACTGTAACTTCCTGAAGAGAGTAGCTTCGTAGAGAATGAACAAGAAATGTTAATGTGGGTCATCAAGTACGCTGACAGAAATCTGTCTGTCTTTTAGGAAACCTTGTAGGTCTCTCTGTTCAAAAGCTCATTGTGCATGATAGCCCCATGCTGGTTCTGGGAATTACAGGTCAGTGCCCACTAAGAAAATGAGGAAAAAGATAGCTAATATACAAGAGTTAGAGATAAGACAGAGAGAGAGAGAGGAAGAGGGGAAGTGAGGGAGGGAAGATGTAGAAGACTAAGGTTAGTCTTGTTCTTACCCTCTCCAGTGTCTTGTGGTTCAGGTGTTCCCTGTAAGGGCCTGGTGAAGGATCAGCCATTTGGTCTGTCTTTTAGTAAGTAGAAAATTATGGTACCATTGCCATTTGGGTCCAGATTTGTGTTTCCCACCCCTTTGATGCCCTCCCCTCCCTCCCCTTCCATCCTAGTGGCTAGTCTAGGAGGTGCTTGCTGGGTATGTAAGGTATCTTGGGTAGATTCAGTTTAGGTGCTGTAGATGAGTGAGACTATGTGGCGATTTTTTTTCTGTGATTGGGTAAGTTCACTGAGAATGATCTGTTCCAGGTTCAACCATTTTTCCTCAAATTTCATTGTGTCATTTTTTTCTTACTGCTGTATAGAATTCCATTGTGTAGATATACCACATCTTAGTTATCCATTCTTCTAGTGATGGACATCTGGGTTGATTGTAGCACTTAGCTATTACAAATTGAGCTGCTATAAACATGGTTGAGCAAATCTTTCTAGCCTGTGGTTTGAAGGTTTTAGGGTAGATGTCCAGTAAGGGAATAACTGGGTCTGTTGGTATCTCTATACTCAGCTTTTTTAGAAGTCTCCATATTGCTTTCCAAAGTGGTTGTACCATCTTACATTCCCACCAACAGTGGATGAGTCTTCCTACTTCTCCACATCCTCACCAGCATTTATATTTACTTGATTTTCTGATGCTTGCTGTCCTTATTGGGGTAAGGTGGAATCTCATAGTTGTTTTAATTTGCATTTCTCTGATGATTTGGGATGATGAACATTTTCTTAAGTGTATGTTTGCCATTTCTATTTCTTCCTTTGTAAACTGCCTGTTCAGCTCTTTGCCCCATTTTGTGAGTGGGTGTTTGACTTCTTACTGCTTAGATTTTTGAGTTCTTTGTAGATTCTAGAGATTAGGCCTCTGTCAGTTGGATAACCCGCAAATATTTTCTCCCATTCTGTGGGTGATCTCTTGGCTTTGCTTATTGTTTGCTTGTCTGTAAAGAAACTCTTCAGCTTCATGTGATCCCATTGGTTGAGTGACGTTTTAATTTCATGAGCTACTGGGGTTTTGCTCAGGAAGTCTTTTTCCATTCCTATATCATGGAAAGTACTTCCTAAATTTTCTTCCAGTAGTATACAAGTTTCTTGTCTTATATTGAGATCTTTGATCCATTTGGACTTGAGTGTAGTGCATGGTGAAATGTGTGGATCAAGTTTCAGTTTCCTGCATATAGTTATCCAGTTTGTCCAGCACCATTTGTTGAAGATGCTGTCTTTTTTCCAGCCTATATTGTTTGGGCCTTTATCGAATATCAAGTAGCTATAGTTGCTTGACCCAAAGTCCGGGTCCTCAAGTCTATTCCATTGATCTATACTCCTGTTTTTATGCCAGTACCATGCTGTTTTTATTACTATAGGAAGACCCTACTGATGAAGACACCTTATGTGATTGACATGCAATTAGAATGGCATGGCTGGAAGTTGGAAGAGAGTCAGTCCTCAGACAGTCAGGGCATCTAGTGTCAGAAGGTGCTACATGGGTGACTGGGGAAAATGACCAATATCTGTCAAAGCAACGCATGGTCTAACCTACTTAGCAGCAAATAACTTGTTGTGATGCCCACACAAGTGCAGTTGTGGCACACAGCCATGGTGGGGAACCAACTGGTCTCAATTTGGCTAACTGATCCCCTCACTGGTATGGGACCCATAGCTGGAGCTGGGAAACAAGTCAGAACCATATGCAAACATAAGCCCACTCTCCAATATCAAGCTACCATCAATTGTGGGCTACAAGAAGGCCTACACCTATTAAATTCTCCTACAAAAAAAAAAGGGTTATCTCATTTGTCCTGATGATAACTTACTCTCCGTTGGAGAATCTGCTTCTCTTTTTCAGATAGATGTAGATCCTAAGGAGAGAGCCACCCCATCATACCTCAAAAGGGCCCCGGCTGAAACTAAGAAAAATTGGAGAAAAAAAGCAAGGGGGCTGTTTTCCTGATGAACCGGATACCAGCACAAGGGGGAAGGAGATCAGCACAGAGAAAAATCAACTCCTACCAAATCAGAGAGCCAGAGCCTCAGAGGCCCCCAACACCTCATCACTGAAGCAGACCAAAAATGAACCCAACGTGGCTCAGGGAAATTTTGCGGAAGAGGGAGCGGAAAGAATGTCAGAGCTACATGTTGGGTCATGATATGCAGAGACATTTAGCTTACCCATAACTGTGGGCTAATTCCACAATGCATGACCGGTATACCTCAATAAGGAGGGGCCAAGGGGAGGGATAGGTCATGGGTGAGACTAATAATGGTACCAAACTGAGTGTAAAAAAAATAATTAAAAAAAAATAAAAGCAGAAAAAAAATAAATAAATAAAATCCTTTAAGCTCCCCCCCCAAAAAAAATGTTAATGTGAACTAAGTATAAAGTTATTTTGGTTCAAAAATGTGAACCATTATTTTAAATAGCGAAGAATTTAACTTGAATGTGTTCAAAGGAACAAAACCATGATAGAGTACCTAACCTGTGTTACTAAAGCATAAGGAATCATGAGAGGATGAACTTGGAGGCTTAAGTGAAAGGATGTAAGAAAAAGCAGAAACGATTTAATGAGTATTGAAATAGGTAATGGGTTGTCAGAGCACTTAATATGGAATAGCTATTAGCTTCATTGATTCTGTCCATAGAAGCAAAACTGTGCTAGACATGCATTGTTGTAAAACATACACAGACCTGTATTTAAATACTCACACTATAAACATTCTAGATAACACATAAAACAGAAAAAAATGACTTTAGATTAGGTAAAGTTTTAGATGCAAAACCATAAACATTGTTCTTAAAATTTTCTTATGACTCAGTTTTCATATTTTTTAAATTCTTTAAAAACTCTAGTAAAATTATGAAAATAGAGATTGAAAGAATGTATTTTAAAATCACATATCTGATAAAGAAATTGGCTTCAGAATACAGGAGCTCTCAAAAAATCATTAGCAAAACAAATACTCAAATAGAAGTAAAACATTTGAGCAGGCATTATACAATGATGAACTCTGGCACATAATCATATGAAAATATGGTCACCACCACTGTTTGCATAATGTAAGTTAGAAAGCCCAGGGATATGCTACTCTATACATAGTAGGATTCTAAAATTAAACATGACTGACCATGCCAGTTTGGAGTAAGAATAGAGAGCAGCTGTCACTCAAAGATTTTAAGTGGGAATGTAAAACAGCCTGGTAATTCCTTTAAAAGTGGAAACATACCTTTTATAAAACATGATCCATCTAAAAGGACTCCAGTTCGATTCCCAAGGACCCAAATAAGTCAGATGCACAAGGTGGAGAGTGCAGCTGGAGTTCCTCTGCAGCGGTTGGAGGCCCTGTCATGCCCATTCTCTTTCTCTTTATCTGCCTCTTTCACTCTCTAACTCTCTCTCCAGTAAATAAATAAATATTTTTTTAAAAATTAAATAAATATCCAAATGTCTGTATTCATGAAAATTATAAAAAGAAAACAATCCAAATGTTCAACAGTAACTGAATGGATGCATAAACTGTAGAACCCATTCCGTGGAACATGTCTCAGTCATGAGTAATGATGACTGGCTGAGACAGCAAAGCATTCAGGGACCTTAAATAAATTCTGCTGAGTGAAATAAACAAGATCAAAACTAGTGAATTCATATAAAATTTCAGAAAATGCAATCTAATCTCTAGTGACGGAAAGCTGATCAGTGGCTGTTTGGTACATTGGTTTACTAACAATGCACTAACAAAATGATGTGGACTGACAGCTTAAAAAGCAGGCATTTTCTTTTCTCACAGCTGAAGAGACCTGAAATCGGTTCTGAAAGGTCTAATTTTACTTTTGGGGCTTTCCCTTTGGCTTTTTAATGACTGTATTCTCACTTTGGACGTCACACAGCTTGTCCTAGGTGAGAACATACCCCTGAAGTCCCTTTAGATATCCAAAATTTCTCTTATAAGGACCAGTCAGATCTGACCAGGCTTATCATGAAGGCCTAATTGTAGCTTAGCTACCTTTGTGAAAGCCTATCCCAAATATATGTTCAACTCTAAAGGGTTAGGAATCAGGAATCCAATATATGAAATTAGGTGCACAATTCTGTCCACAGAATATAGAGATAAAGAGTAGAGCAATATACAAAAGTATAGAAAAAAATTAAGGGAGTGATGAACATGGTCCTTGTCTCTATTTAGATGATGGGTTTGTAGGAATATGCATATATCAAAATGACCAAAGGAAATGTATGAAATACATGTAGTTTCTTATATATCAATTGAATCTCCTTTAAAATTATCAGTGCAGTAATAAGCCATATAAATTAAGCTTGAATATAATCAGATATATTCCAACCCAGACTATAGAAGAAACCCTTTTTTTGACTAATTTTATGAGTAAGAAATCCAAATATACTTTGTAAATCATTAGTCTCATAATCTGGTTGGCATTATATCACATTAAAGAGAGAGAATGAAATTTTTAGTTATAATTAGTTCAGAATATTTATTGTGTGTCCAATCAGTGAAAGCAATCACTAGAGTGATTATCAGGGTGAAAAAATTGAGAGGATGGGGCTCTGGTACTCAGGGATTCTAAAGCGTAAGAACATTACATATAGAAATTTCATTTAAGTTTAAAATGTAGAGTCACACATCTTTCTAAAATAGTTCACTCCAACTGAGTGCCATTTTAATTTTTAACAAAATACAAAAGGCAAGAATCAATGAAAATATACTTACTATAGATGCTCTAAATAGGAACGAGATATTGTAGATGGTAATGCAGACAATTGGGCTTAGTGGTATTACAGAGGTCCCCTTTATCTATAGGAATACTTGCAAAGATCACCAGACAATGCCAGACAAAACCACTGATGATTCTATACATGATTCTATAGACCATGTTTGTTCATATGCACACATGGCTATGATGAAGTTTCATTTCTAAATTGTGAAAAGAAAGAGATCAATGACAATAATAAAATAGAATAACTATGGTCATATACAGTACTTGAACACAGCACAGCAATAGCACAAGAGTAGATCTGGGAGCTGAGATGGCTGTTAACTGACTAGTGGGAAAGTAAATTTTAAAACATAGACACTGGGAAAAGAATAATTTAGCCCTGTGGTAGGTTATGGCAAGATAGCATGCAATTCAAAACTTAAGAATCATTTATTTCTGGAAGTTTCTATTTAACACTTTCAAATTATAATGAGGAGAAAGTTACACTGTGGAAAATGTCACTAGGTATAGTGGATGATGATACTAGACTATGGACTGTCATGTTATGATCTAAACAGGTCACATTACCAAAACATATTACTACATAATTTGTTATGCTATGATTATGGGGTTAATTGACAGCAAAATGAAAGGCTATTTGCAAAAAGACTATTTTTTTGTGATAATTTTCTACAAAAATAAAAATGAACAAAGAGGCAGAAAGATATTTACTTATCAGATTATTTAAGAAAGAGTCACAGGGCTGGTTTTGTTACCTTTTTCATATTAACTCAGTCTCCTCATCCTCATGTCTGTAGATATGTGCATGGCTGACACCATATGGTGTTGTGTTCCCCCTGTTCAGCTGCAGTTCTCAGAGTCACTTTCTGTCTTTGTGTAATATGTATGCTGCATATATTTTTAATGTGAGACCAGTCCCTTTCAGAAAAAGTATTTCTTTGCTTATGAGCTATGTTTTAGGAAGATGTAAGCCCAGCCAGCCTCTTTTTAAATTTTATAAGTTAGTGAGTGTATTTGTAACAATAATGGATTGCATACAAATTCTAAGTTATTTGTATTTTTCCAATAAAACAGTCTTCAGAACTTAATAAGAATGAGTTGTCTAGAGAAAATGAGAAAAGAAGTGTGTCTTTTCGGCTGTTGTAGTTAAAATTCTGCAGATACAAATTAATCTTTCTTTAAAAATACATCATGAAAAGATCTATTGTCTATTTTTTACCTTTTCAATCTTTAATGGGCTCATATCAAAATTTTCTTTTGGAAAGGGAATTTTTATCCTTTAAAAATAATGCTGAAATTTCAGTTCAGGACTAGCAACACTGTTATTACTGACCAGGACAGTTTTGCTCTGGATATTTGGTTCATGTGTTACTCTAATATGAAAAACTCTACTTTTTCATTTCCAATTCAGAAAATACCTTCCCAAGTTCAAGGTCCAGCAAATGCCACTTTCTCAATGAATCCACTTAGGTCTTGCTAAGTGAATCTTGTGTGCTCCCAACGTGCAAAATATTTCTTCCAGAAGTAAATTTGTTATATCACAGTTATTTTGGTAAATGTATGTATTCTCCATAAACAGATTAAATGTTTTAGAGCTGACAACATCTTGCTAATTTGACTTAGTTGTTGGAAAGTTTAAGTAATATTTCAATAAATATTTATACACTTACATTTTAATTCTAAGAGACACATAGACACATGTTTTTGACTCAAACTCATTACTATTTTATAAACAAGTAACTTAAGTGTGCGAAATTGTCTTTCTTTCTACATTTAAAGATAAGCATTATTTTTTTTTCTCCATTTTTATTAATATTTTCCATGATAACAAAAAAAAATCCCATGGTATTACCCTCCCCCCTTTCCCCTTTGAAATTCCGTTCTCCATCATATCCCCTCCCCATCTCAATCTTTCTACTTACATATATACAATACCAACCTAATAAAAGCCCTCCTCCCTTTCTTTCTCTTCCCTTTCTATCTCCTTTTTTAACTTACTGGCCTCTGCTACTGAGTTTTTTCCTTCTCACACAGAAGCCCAATCATCTCTAGCTAAGATCCACATATGAGGGAGAACATGTGGCGCTTGGCTTTCTGGGCCTGGGTTACCTCACTTAGTATAATTCTTTCCAGATCCATCCACTTTTCTGCAAATTTCATAACTTCATTTCTCTTTACTGCTGAGTAAAACTCCATTGTATAAATGTGCCATATCTTCATTATCCACTCATCAGTTGAGGGACATCTAGGCTGGTTCCATTTCCCAGCTATTATAAATTGAGCAGCAATAAACATGGTTGAGCAAGTATCTCTAAGGTAATGAGATGAGTCCTTAGGATATATGCCTAGGAGAGCTATAGCTGGGTCATATGGTAGATCAATCTTTAGCTGTTTTAGGAACCTCCACACCGATTTCCACAATGGCTGGACCAGATTGCATTCCCACCAACAATGTAGAAGGGTTCCTCTTTTTCCACATCCCCGCCAACATTTATGATCATTTGTTTTCATGATGGTAGCCAATCTGACAGGAGTGAGATGGAATCTCAATGTAGTCTTAATCTGCATTTCCCTGATGACTAGGGATGTAGAACATTTTTTTAGATGCGTATATGCCATTCGTATTTCTTCCTTTGAGAATTCTCTATTTAGCTCCATTTCCCATTTTTTGATTGGTTTGTTTGATTCCTTATTATTTAACTTCTTGAGTTCTTTGTATATCTTAGATATTAATCCTCTATCAGATATATAGCTGGTGAAGATTTTTTCCCATTCTGTAGGTTGCCTCTTTGCTTTCTTCACCGTGTCCTTTGCAGTGCAAAATCTTTGTATTTTCATGAGGTCCCAGTGGTTAATCTGTGGTTTTATTGCCTGAGCAATTGGGGTTGTATTCAGAAAGTCTTTGCCAAGACCAATATGTTGAAGGGTTTCCCCTACTTTTTCCTCTAGCAGTTTCAGAGTTTCAGGTCTGATGTTAAGGTCCTTAATCCATTTGGACTTAATTCTTGTGCACGGAGAAAGAGAAGAATCTATTTTCATCCTTCTACAGATATATATCCAGTTTTCCCAACACCATTTGCTGAAGAGGCTGTCTTTTCTCCAATGAGTATTTTTGGCATTTTTATCAAATATCAGGTGGCTATAACTACATGGGGTTACATTTGGGTCCTCTATTCTGTTCCATTGATCTACGAGTCTGCTTTTGTGCCAGTACCATGCTGTTTTTGTTACTATGGCTCTGTAGTATAGGTTAAAATCAGGTATGGTGATACCACCAGCCTTATTTTTGTTGCTCAGTATTATTTTAGATATTCGAGGTTTTTTGTGATTCCAAATGAATTTTTGGATTGTTTTTTCTATTTCCGTGAAGAATGCCTTTGGAATTTTGATGGGGATTGCGTTAAATGTGTAGATTGCTTTTGGTAAGATTGCCATTTTCACAATATTGATTCTTCCAATCCAGGAACAAGGGATGTTTTTCCACTTCCTAGTGTCTTCTGCAATTTCTCGCTTGAGTGTTTTAAAGTTCTCATTGTATAGATTCTTTACTTCCTTAGTAAGGTTTATTCCAAGGTACTTTATTTTTTTTGATGCAATTGTGAATGGGAGTGATTCTCTGATCTCATCCTCTGTGTGTTTGTTGTTAGCATATATGAAGGCTACTGATTTCTGTGTATTTATTTTGTATCCTGCTACATGACTGTAGGTTTTTATCAGCTCTAACAGTTTGCTAGTAGAGTCTTTAGGGTCCTTTATATATAGAATCATGTCATCTGCAAATAATGATAACTTGACCTCTTCCTTTCCGATTTGTATCCCTTTTATGCATGTCTCTTGCCTTATTGCTATGGCTAAGACTTCCAGAACTATATTAAATAAAAGTGGGGACAGTGAACACCCTTGTCTTGTTCCTGATTTTAGTGGAAAAGCATCCAGTTTTTCCCCATTTAGTAATATGTTGGCTGTAGGCTTATCATAAATAGCCTTTATTATATTGAGATATGTTCCTTCTATTCCCAGTCTCTGTAGGACTTTTATCATGAAGGGATGTTGGATTTTGTCAAATGCTTTCTCTGCGTCTAATGAGATGATCATGTGATTTTTGTCCTTCAACCCATTTATATAATGTATAACATTTATAGATTTGCGTATGTTGAACCATCCCTGCATCTCTGGGATAAAGCCTACTTGGTCACTAACATGGGGGTTCCCAAATTCATCAAACAAACACTGTTAGAACTAAGGTCACAGATAACACCAAACACAGTGGTAGTTGGTGACTTTAACACCCCACTCTCATCAATTGACAGGTCATCCAGGGAAAAAATAAACAGAGAGGCATCTGGACTAAATGAGGTCATAGAAGGAATGGACCTAACAGACATATACAGGACATTTCATCCAAATGCTGCAGAATATACATTCTTTTCAGCAGCACATGGATCATTCTCTAAAATAGACCATATATTAGGACACAAAGCAAATCTTAACAAATTCAGGAAAATTGAAATAATTCCTTGCATTCTATCTGATCACAATGGAATCAAACTACAAATCAATAGCAAGAAAGGATATAGAGCATACACAAAATCATGGAAACTAAACAATACATTACTAAATGATGAATGGGTCAATTAAGAAATCAAGAAGGAAATCAAAAAATTTATAGAGTCAAACAATAATGAGAACACAATATACCAAAATCTCTGGGACACAATGAAGGCAGTTCTAAGAGGTAAATTTATAGCTTTAAGTGCCTATATTAAGAAATTAGAAAGGTCGCAAATAAATGACCTAATGCTTCACCTTAAAGCCTTGGAAAAAGAAGAACAAGGCAAACCAAAAATCAGTAGACGGGAAGAAATAATAAAGATTAGGGCAGAAATTAATGAAATAGAAACCAAAAAAACAATCCAAAGAATTAATGAAACAAAGAGCTGGTTCTTTGAAAGGATAAACAAGATTGATAAACCCTTAGCAAATCTGACCAAAAGAAAGAGAGAAGAGACACAAATTAATAAAATTAGAGATGAAAAAGGTAACATCATGACAGATGCCAGAGAAATTCAAAAAATCATAGGGACATATTATAAAAACATATACTCCACAAAGTATGAAAATCTGAAAGAAATGGATGATTTCCTTGATTTATATGACCTACCTAAATTAAATCAAGATGAGATTAATCACTTAAATAGACCTATAACAAGCATGGAGATCCTAACAGTTATCAAAAATCTCCCAACTAAAAAAAGCCCAGGCCCAGATGGATTCACTGCTGAATTTTACCAGACCTTCAGGGAAGAGCTAACACCATTGCTTCTTAAGCTTTTCCAAGAAATAGAAAAAGAAGGATTTCTACCAAACTCCTTCTATGAAGCCAGCATCACTCTGATACCAAAACCAGGCAAAGATAGAACAAAAAAGGAAAATTACAGACCAATCTCCCTCATGAACATAGATGCAAAAATTCTCAACAAAATATTGGCAAACAGAATACAAGAATACATTAGATAAGCATTATTTTTGATGATCATACAGCTTTCTGTTCTACATTTATACTTCCTTATCACTGACTGCTAAGGGATTTTATGTTTGTGCCTCAGAATAATATAACCTTAGAAACTTATAATATATATAACCCATAATTATAATAATATGACCCACCAATAGTGTAAAGAATTCAAGGTGATCTTAGACTGCCTGTCCTACTGTTTATAAAAACCTCTGAGCTAACTTGTGATCTATAGATATAGACAAGTCTGAGATGGATTCAGTGCATCAGCTACCAATCTGCTGGTTGGATATTGTTTACTCTATTGGGATAGAAATCTGCAATAGGCAAAGTGCAGCTTCCTCTGTGTTGGTAAACCTGGGCCCTTGAATACCAAGGACACCTGGGCTGGATTAACAGGTCCAGAAGTAAATGGTTCAGAGTCCTGAAAACTACAGTTATATGGCTCTAAGATCTAGAGGGCAGAAGTTAGAACTCTAAATACCCAGGTCAGAGGATCACTGCTCAAGGCCTTGAATGTCAGTTGCTCTGAACCCAGTGATCCGTAATCCATAACGTTCAGTCATAGCTGGTGTGGTGGTTTGAATGTACAATATCCCCCTAGAGTCAAATATTTGTGATTAAGCTTCCTACTTAGTTTCCAGCTGGTGGAGCTTTGGTTGGTGGAGCCTTGCTAAAGGAAGTATGCTGCTGCCAGCAGCCTTTGGGGTTGATTAGTCCAGCCCTTTGTGTATTCAGACATGGCTAGCTCTTACTTCTTCACTTTCTGCTGCTATTGATAAAGATGTGTGCTAGTTGTCATGATTTCTACACCATGATGAAATTCCCTCTTGAAATTTTAAGCCTAAAATAGACCCTTTCTTCCCATAAGATGCTTCTGGTTGGGTGTTGGTTTCAGCAATGAGAAGGCAACTGCCACAGCTAGCTTGGCAGGAGCAGACCAGTGTCAGTGTTCTCAAGCCCTGAGTCTCAGTATCAGCCGTCCCTACCCATGGCTTAGTGTTACAGTTCTTGGGCTTGGATATCAGGACCCTGATTGTTAGAGTTAGAAAAGTCTATGTGACTTCTTCTATGACTGGGAGTCAGCAGTCTTCCTTTCAATTCTGTACATCCTTCATTTTCCTATAGTTTTGGCTTTCCACCTTCTTCCAGCGTCCTTTGTCATTTCAGCTGCTTCTACTCCATACAGTTTTTGCCCCAGTCACTCTGTTGACTTTAGATGCCATGGCTCCTGCTGTCACTGATACTGTCACTGCCACAGTGGCCTTTGCAGCAGGTATAGCTTCTAGGGATATCTATGGTCTTGCCTTTGTTGTCACAATATTCATGTTTAAAATCTGTATGTAACAGCATGGTACTAGTATCAAAACAGATATATAGACCAATGGAACAGAATTGAAGACCAGGCTCTTAGCTCAAGTAAATAAAGCTCCTTTAATAAAGGAGCCAACAACACTGGAGAAAAAACAGCATCTTTAACAAATGGTGCTGGACAAATTGAATAACCACATGTAGAAAAATGAAACTAGACCCACTCATCTCACCACACACGAAAATCAACTTCAATACAAGACCTCAATATAAGATCTGAAATTTTTAAACTACTGGAAGAAAAAAAGTGGAATTCTCCATGTTACAAAAGTGGGAAAAGATTTCCTGAACAGCATTCCAGCAGCCCAGGAAATTAAACAATCATTGAACCAGTGGGATCTCATGAAGCTAAAAAAGTTTTTATACAAACATGCCATAATCAGAGCCAATAGATTACACATAAAATGGGAGAAAGTGTTCACTAGCTTATACCATTGACAGAGGCCTCATATCTAGAATCTACAAAGAACTCAAAAAGCTAAACAATAAAAATTCATACAACCCACTCAAAAACTAGAGCAGAGAACTGTATAGGGAGTTTTCTGAGGAAGAAATACAAATGGCTAATACTCACTTAAGCAAATGTTCAATATCTTTAATTATCAGGGAAATTCAAATTAAAACTATGAAATTCCATCTTATTCTAGTCAGGATGGCAATCATTAAACAATCAAACAACAATAATTCTTGATGAGGATGTGGCCAAAGAGAAACCCTCATTCACTCTTGGTGGGAATGCAAACTTGTACAGCCACTATGGAAATCAATATGGAGACTCCTGAAAAAGATGAAAATAGAACTACCAACAGAGCTAGTCTTTCCCCTACTGGGCATTTACCCTGAAGCCTCCATGTTGCACTGTAGAGATATTTGTTCAACCATGTTTATAGCTACTCAATTCATAATAGCTAAGAACTGGAATCAGCTCAGGTGCTCATCATTGGACAAATGGATAATGAAGATGTGGTACATTTACACAATGGAATTTTACTCAGCAATAAGAAAAAAATGATACAATAAGATTTGTAGGAAAATGGGTAGACTTGGAACAGATCATAGTCAGCAAGCTCACACAATCACAGAAAGATAGAAAGACATCACTTGTTCTCACTCATCTGTGGTTCCTAACCTGGAAAAGCTTTAGTTGCAGGCGTACCTGATAGTCAACTTGAGGCTCAGACAATAGGGATGGAAGGGCTTGAGGGAAAAGGGAAGGGGAGGTTAGAGGAAATAAATACAAACATAAAATGAACTGGTAACTTCTCCTTGAAGGTAGACTAAAAGATTTAACCCACAACAGGAGTATGGAGGTATCATCTGGAAAGAAGATCCCTGGAGAGGGTGGGATGAAAACAAACATTAAAATATTTGGCTCTGGCCTATACCTCCAAGTACCAGAAATTGATTGCTACCCACATTGAACTGTTAATCCGAGAGGCCTGTGAGGTTCCCCCAAACAAGACAGGCTTCTGCCAAATCACTCGATTACCACCCCCTGAGGTAAAAGCTAAGACCCCCAAACAGGGGCTACATCCATGAAAATCTCCCTAAATTAACAATTCTTATCCCATTTAACATAGGATAACTTCATTCTCTGTTAGATAATCTGTTTTCCTTCATCAGAAGGTAGTGAGACCCAAGGAAATAAACCACCCCTCACACCTCAGCCTAGGTCTAGGTGAAACCACAGAGGAATTGGTGAGAAGAGCAATAATGCTGCTTCCATGGCCAACCTGACAACTTGCACCAAGCTGAAGAAGATAGATTCTGAAGATACTCAAAACCTAAAATACCAGATACTCAAAGCTCCTGAAAGTTTATCACTCAAGTAGCTTTACAGTGCACCTACCAGGGCTCAGGGAATTTTGTGGAAGAGGGCATGGAAAGATTATAAGAGCTACAAGTTGGGAGCACATATCCAGAGGTATTGCTCCCACGCACCCATGACTGATTTCTGCTCTCACAACTCATAAAACACAACCCCATGGGGAATAGCAGTAACCCCACTGGGGAGGGCCTTCAGCAAAATGAGGGGTACGGAAGAGGGAAATGATGGTACCAACACATGATGTGTCCATACAAAATATATTCTTAATAAAAAATAGAAAAATTTCTGTGTGTATGTTTGTGCACATGTGCTCGCACGCATGCACCTGCACACATGTGAGCACAAATACACTTGAAAATTATGTGCTATCTCATTCATAGAAGTGGTGAAATTCCTAAATATAATACCACATGTTAACAATGTTTATGTTGATTTGCTGTCAGTGATGCTATCTGAGTATTAATTTTGACATTAATAAAGGTTATTCAGGGAGTAAAAATTGTTTGTAGAGTATTTACCCCAAGTTATTTTGTTTTTTTTTTTTAATTATTTTTCTTCATTTTATTTATTTATTTATTTAAGAGCGACAGACACAGAGAAAGAGGCAGATAGACAGAGAGAGGGAATGGGCACACCAGGGCTTCCAGCCACTGCAAACGGAACTCCAGATGCATGTGCCCACTTGTGCATCTGGCTAACGTGGGTCCTGGGGAATTGAGCCTCAAACCGGGGTCCTTAGGCTTCATAGGCTAAGCCATCTCTCCAGCCCCCTCAAGTAATTTTGAATCAAGGGCCCAACAATACAGAGAGGCTAAACATTTTACATTGAATATTAATTAAAACCTTACTTCCTCAGAAATGTAGTAGTATTAAGAATTGTAGAGCCATGGCATTTCATCATATTTTATTTAACATGCTTTGTGACAGGGTCTCTCTGTATATCCTTGTCTAACATGGAGTTTACTATATAGACCAGGCTACCCTCAAGCTTGTAGTAATTCTCCTGTTTCTGTATTTTCAGGGCTAGGACTACACATATGTACCACTACATGCAGCCACTGTCAAGGTAGATTCAAGTATGCCATCACTAAGGAGAGCTCATGGTAGTCCACTTTCTCTTCTTCAACTCCATACACAAAGATTAATCCACCTGCATATAAATATAAGAAGTCACAGCTAAATATGTATTTCCCAACACTGTTAATTTTAGGATATATCTGTGAACAGTGCACAAAGGGAAAACCATGGTGTATTTCTATGAATAAAGGTGATATATAGCAATTGTGTGGCTCCCTTGAGATAGAACTGGAACTTTCAAGTCATCCATCAACAAGCATTTATTGAGTGTCCAAAGTTCTTTTACAAATGTAAGAAAGAAAAGTCAATAATGTCATCTATCCCACTCCTGTTGCAGTACAAGAAAAAAGCTCTAAAAATACATACTTCTGTTCTATGGATTTTTTTAACCAAGAAGGTTGCTTTTTCTTTCCAAAGATCAATTCCTCTTAAAAATTTTCCATAGTGAGTATGGAAAACTATTTATCGTAACAATGATTTCTATTAAAAAGTAAACCAGGTGGCATACATATTTTCTTAAAACATGAGAAAAGTTAAAATTAATAGTGAATATTATAAAGCATAAATGGTTATATTTGTACAGTTTATTCAACAGAGTTTTTATTTGCATTTCATCACAGAGAATTGCTGAATTATATTTATTAAATCAGTTTTAATAGAAGTTATGTTTCCCACAAATAATATATTTTATAGATGAAGGTATGATTTGTGAAATCCTCCAGAGCACAAAATTGAACATTTCTATCTAATAGAAAAATACAATAGGAATTTTATGTAATATGTACATGTTTCATTTTGTATATTATGAAACTGGCTAACAAAAGGTTAAGCAGATTTCAATAAATAGAATCAATAAAATAGTACATTACCATAACCTGAATTCAAGTTTTAAAATTTGAACCCATTTCCTTCATCACTAGTTACACAAATGCATGAAAATACTGAAAATAATGGCAATGGTCTGACACCAATATACACTTATTATTTGTGGTATTTATTTAATATAACACATGTAAATCACATTAGTAAACTGAATGTATTTTATTTATGTCCTTGGATTTCAGTTTGTCCAACATATTCATTTTTTAAGGCTCTAAAATCCTATAATATATCTGAGATTAATTTTCAGTCAGATCCAGGTATTATCATTTATTTCTGACTAGATATGTCTTTTAAAAATACTGATTTAAAGATATAGTCAAACAAAATTTTTCCACCTGAGCATTCATAAGTTTTTTTGGGGGGTGGGGTGGTAGGTGGGGGTCTGAAATGACCTTGTGACATTTACTATTTTGTTCTACCTTATTCTATAAACTAACCATAAATGCTTCCTTCTCAAATGTGTCAAAACCTTCCAATTACACTGTTACTAAATTCCAAATTCTGTTTTATGTTAGCCAATTCCCAAGTGAGCCATGCTCTCTTTCCAACTGCACCTTGTGCAATTAATTTGTCATGTGTTGACTCACTCCCACCATATAGGGCTTTTCCACATTCAAGCAGCACTGGGTTTTTCTACTTCAGAATATTCATTTTCTTTCAACCTTTCTCTGAAATATCCTTATTCCATGTATACATGTAGAAATAATTATATTCTGTAGGTCTCTGCAAATATTGCAGTATTGAAGATACAATTCATAAATCATAATGAAAATAAAATATGAAAAAGGTAACCACAGACTGAAATATGTTGAGGATGATTGCTGATTTTATTGAGATTAATTAAAACAAAGTAGCCAAAATTATAAGTAATTAATCAATCACTCAATGAATAATAATAATATAATAATAATAATAATAATAAATCATGGGCTGGAGAGATCATTCAGTTTTTAAAGTATTTTCCTTGCAAGCCTGAGGATATACGCTTGATCTCCAGAACCCAAGTGAAAAGTCCAGATGCCATGCTATGCACTTGTAACCCAGTGCTGGGGCTCACAGACAGGAGGATTCCTGGGGTTCACTGGACAATATTCTGCTCTACTTGACATGGTTAAAATACAGAGAATGGCATCTGAGAGCAATGACACCTGAGGCTGTCCTTTGGCCTCTACATACATATACACCTCCTTCATAGACAAATAATAACAATACTATATATTATACTAAATATTATAAATAAAGATAAAACCAGAGACACGAGGCACTGACTAAGAAAAAGGATAAAAAAGGTACCGATCATCATCTGAATGTTAGGAGCACCTTAGACATGGCTTTGGCTCTTCATGTTCTTCCAGAACATCAGACTCAGGTGCTGTTGAGACAGGCAGATTGAAAGTGCTAAACAGGTTTTATCTAACATTGTCAGATTAGTAATCTGGAAATGCTCATTGGAAATAGAAGATAAAGGGATATGTCTATTGTTAGATGTGTGTATATAATTCACATAATTTATTGTTGAAAATATTTTGGCATTTGTATATGTTTTATTTTACCTTTTATATATCTTATAAAAGATTGTATTTAAAATTGAGCTAAGTCTGCATTTAAAGTATACAATAATTCATCAGGAGATTTTGCAGGTATGACACATTGATTTACATAGGAATGATACTCTGAAACAGATTCAATGAGTTTGGGAAGAGCTTCTTTTTTATTTTATTAAGTATGTACTGCATGGACACATCATGTGTTGGTACCATCATTTTCCTCCTCCCTGCCCCCATTCTGTTGAGGGCCCTTCTTAGTGGGATTGCTGGTATTCCTCCTGGGGTCGTGGCTTATGACCTGTGAGAGCAGTCAGTCATTGGGGGCAGGGGGAAATGCCTCTGGATATGTCCTTCCAATCCGTGGCTCTTACAGTCTTTCTGGCTCCTCTTCCACTAATTTGCCTGAGTCTGCTTCATGGTTGAGCTCTCAGGAGCTTTTGCTTTGGTACATGTTGTGAATCCTCAGCATCTGTCTCATCCACCCTGATGCAGGTTATCAGGTTAACCATGAAAGCAACACTCATGCTCATATTACAAATCTTCTGTGGTTTCACCTGAGCTGTGGCTGAAGTGTGAGGGATGATAATCTCAGTTTTTGCTGTCTTCTGGGAAAAATAAAATAAAACATATTTTCCAATAGAAATTAAGGTCAGTATAGTTTAAATGTGATAAGCATTGTTAATTTAGAGAGATTTTTATGGATGTAACCCCTGTTTTGGCCAAAAACTAGTGGGAGCTTGTCATTGGAGAGCATAATCTTTGTCTCCATAGGATTGAGATCTGGATTCCAGTCTCAGATATGGGTTCCATTCCACTGACTGAATCTCTTAGCCAATCACAAAGCTATTGCTTGCCTGCAAAGTCTAGGTGACACCATTGCACAGGTATGTATGTCTTGTCAGACTGGTTGCTTTTTTATTTTTAATATATATTTTTTTATTGACAATTTCTATATTTACAGACAAAAAACCATGGTATTTCCCTCCCCTTCTTTCCCCTCCCCCACTTTGTCCTTCATAAGTCTGCTCTCTGTCATATCCCCTCCCTCTCTCCATTAGTCTCTCTTTTAATTTGATGTCATTATCTTTTCTCCTATTATGAGGGTCTTGTGTAGGTATTGCTAGGCACTACAACATCTTGGATATTGAGGCCAAATTCTGTCCAGACAGTTGTATGTAAGGAGTGGTATCCCTCCTTTGGCTCTTACATTCTTTCTGCCACCTTGTCCGCAATGGCCCGTGAGCCTTGGTGGGTGTGAGATGCTTCAGTGCTGGACACTCCTCCATCCCTTCTTCTCAGAACTATGTTGCCTTTTGGGTCATCCCAGTGGTCATCACCATCTGAAAAGAGAAGCTTCTCTAACCAGAAGTGAGAATAGCATTAATGTATGAGTATGAACATTAAGTGTAGTGCATTCAGGGAAATTTGGTGAGAGTAATATATGCATTTATCCAGACAAGAGCAGGCTTTATACTCCTAAGGCTCATGACCTCCCCTGCTATAGAGTTTTGATTAGGTTTTCAGCAGATTCCCTCCCATAGAGTGGACCTTAAGTACAATTAGAGAGCAGTTGGTTTCCCCAGAACAGACATGCCACTATTGCACTCTTTCAGTCATTTGGCATGTCTGGCCAAACTTGAGGTTTCCAGTGTCCAGTGTTTTCACCACTGATGACTTCTGTCTCCCATAAGACTGCATACAGTGCAGCTTTTTCAAGCTTTCAGTTGGCTGGGCTACAGAGAGAAGGTTTTCTGATGAGCACCAACTTGATTTCTCAGTGATTTTGCCTCTCAGGCATGTGAAATCTTCAGCAATAGGATCTTACCATCTCTTTCTCATGGGGAACTGAGGGCCTTGGCAATAGCCTGTAATGTTTTAGAGGCAACAGGGACTTCCCTGGCCAATGAATCACTGGAAGGTATCCCATCCCAGGCACTAAAAGTTTTCTAGTATCAATCGATGGCTTCTGGATGTGCCATTATTTAAGAAAGCAGATTTTCATATGTCTTATTCATAATATCTTGAATTTTGATTGACCCCCCTGCCCTATTTTTATTTCTTCCCCTGACCTTACTTAGGCCTTTCCCCTCCCTGTAATCTGTTATTGTACTTACATATATATAATACCGTCCCCTTAAAGACCTTCCCTCTCCTCCCTCCCTTATAGCCTTTTTCTAGCTTATGGGTCTCTGCTACTGATTATTGGTTCCAGATCACACAAAAGTCTACACATCTGTAGCTAGGATGCACATATAAGAGAGAACATGCGAAATTTGGCTTTCTGGGGCTGGGTTAAATCACTTGGTATAATCCTTTCCAGATCCATCCATTTGCCTTCGCATTTTATAATTTCATTTTTCTTTACTGCTGAATAGAATTCCATTGTGTAGATGTACCACATCTTTATTATCGATTCATCTGTGGATGGACATCTAGGCTGGCTCCACTTCCCAGCTATTGTGAATAGAGCAGCAGCAAACATGGTTGTGCAAGTATCTCTAAGGCAGTGAGAAGAGTCATTAGGATATATGTCTAGGAGTGCTATAGATGGATCATATGGCAAATCTAGTTTTAGCTGTCTCAAGAACCTCCACACTGATTTCCACAATGTCTTTACCAAATTACATTCCCACCAAAAGTGCAGAAGTGTTCCCCTTTTAGCACATCCTCTCCAACATTTATTGTCATTTGTTTTCTTGATGGTAGCCATTCTGACGGGAGAAAGATGGAATCTCAAGGTAGTTTTAATTTGCATCTCCACGATGGCTAAGGATGCAGAACACTTTTCTAGATGTTTATATGCCATATGTATTTTTTCTGACAAGAACTCTCTATTTAGTTACATAGCCCTTTTTTTGATTGGGTTGTTTTATTTCTTATTATTCTGTTTTTAAAGTTGTTTGTATATTCTGGATATTAATACTCTGTCAGATGTGAAACTGGCAAAGATTTTCTCCCATTCTGTAGGTTGTCTCTTTGCTCTATTCACAGTGTCCTTTGCTGTACAAAAGCTTTGTAATTTCATGAGACCCCAGTTGTTGATTAGTTGTTTTATTTCCTGAGCAATTGGGGTTATATTCATAAAGTCATTACCTTTGCCAATATGTTGAAGGGTTCTCCCTACCTTTTCCCCTAGCAATTTCAGAGTTTCAGGTCTGACATTAAGGTCCCTGATCCACTTGGATTTGATTCTTGTGCATGGAGAAAGACAATGATATATTTTCATCTTTCTACATATAGATATCCAGTTTTCCCAGCACCACTAGTTCAAGAGTATGTCTTTTCTCCAATGAATATTTATGGCATTTTTGTCAAAAGTCAGATGGCTGTGGCTGCTTGGATTAACATCTGGGTCTTCTATTCCTTTACATTGATCTACGTGTCTGTCTTTGTGCCAACACCATGCTGTTTTTGTTAGTATGGCTTTTTAATATAGCTTAAAATTGGGTATGGTGATACCACCAGCCTTATTTTGTTGCTCAAAATTGTTTTGGCTATTCAAGGTTTTTTCTGCTTCAAAATGAAATTTAGGATTTTTTTTTTATATTCCTGTGAAGAACGGCATTGGAATTTTAATGGGATTGCATTAAATGTGTAGACTGCTTTTGGTAAAACTGACATTTTCACAATATTGATTCTTCCAATCCAAGAACATGGAATTTCTTTCTGTTTCCTTGTGTCATCTGCAATAGTGTACTATTTAGTCTCCATGAATTTCTGTATGCCCTGTAGCTTTTCTTGTTGCTGATTTGCAGTTTAATTTCATTGTGGTAGATAGGGTACAAGGGATTTCAATTTTCCTATATTTGTAGAGACTTGATTTGTGTCCTAATATATGGTCTATTTTAGAGAATTTCCATGTGCTGCTGAGAAAAATGTATATTCTGCAGCATTTGGATGGAATGTTCTGTAGATATCTTTTAGGTCCATTTCTTCCATGACATAATTTAACTCAGATATCTCTCTGTTTATTTTTTGCCAGGATGAACTGTCAATTGATGAGAATGGGGTATTGAAGCCTTCCAGTACAATTGTGTTTGATGATATCTGTGACCTTAAGTCTAATAGTGTTTGTTTGATGAAATTGGGAGCCCCTATGTTAGGGGCATATATGTTTAGGATTGTAATGTCCTCCTGTTGGAGAGTTCCTTTAATCAGTATAAAATGACTTTCTTTATCTTTCCTCACTAATGTTGGTCTGAAGTCTATCCTGTCAGATATTAGGATAAAAACCCCTGCTTGTTTCCTAGGCCCAAAAATACAGAATGCTTCACAAATTATGTGTTGTACTTGCACAGGAGCCATTATAATCTTCTCTGTATCATTCCAATTTTAGTATAAGTGCTGCCAAAGCGAGCACAGGTTAGTTGCTTTTGAATAGCAATGTCTCTGGCTTGCTCACAATCTTCTTGGTCACTTTTTCCCCCCACAGCTCATGCAGTGCTTTCCAGCACTATGCAGGCTAACCTTCTGGGAACTGGAACCCCTTTGATTATAGCTGGATCTCTCAATGCTCTGTGTTGGCAGTATGTGGTATCTTCAGCAATAGGGTCTTACCTTTTGCATTGGTTGAGTAATCAAGTACTTTGACAGAAGCCTGTTTTGTTTTGGAGACCTCATAGGTCTTTATAATCAACAGCTCAATGTGAATAGCAACTTATTTCTGGTATTGGAAGTTACAGGCCAAAGGCTTCATCTCTCTCTAGAGCCCTTCTTACATGTCCCCCATCCATACTTCTGTTGAAGGTTATATCTTTTAGTCTAATATCCAGGATAAATTTATTTTGGATTTAATTTTCTATGTGTCTCTCCCCCAACCTCCCATTCTCTTCCCCCCAAATCCTTCCATCCCTATTGTTTGTCCCTCAAGTTGAGTATCATGTATCAGCAACTCCAGTTTTTCCAGATTAAGAATCACAGATGATGGAGAATATGAAGTATTTGTCTTTGCATATTTGTATGAGTTTGATGACTATGATCTGTTCCAAGTCCATCCATTTTCCTACAAATTTCATTGTGTTATTTTCTCTTACCTCTGAGTAGAATTCCATTGTGTAAATGTAGCACATATTCATTACCCATTTGTCCAATGATGGCCACATGGGTTGATTCTAGTTCGTAACTATTATTAATTGCACAGTTATAACTATGTATGAGCAAATATCTATCCAGTAAAGTGTGGATCTTTTAGGGCAAATACCTAGTAGAGTTATAATTGGGTCAGTTGGTAGCTCTATCTTAATTTTTTTCTGGGGTCTCCATATTTATTTCCATAAAGGGTTTACAAGTTTGCATTCCTACCAACAGTGAATGAGGATTCTTCTTACCCCACATCCTCGTCAAGACTTATTATCATTTGATTTTTTAATCTGCTATCCTGACTGGTGTAAGGTAGAATCTTACAGTCATTTTAATTTGCATTTCCCTGATGGTGAAGGACATTTCCTTAAGTGAGTGTTAGCCATTTGTCTTTCTTCCTTTGAGAACTCCCTATTCAGTTCTCTGCCCATTTTGTAGTGGGTTGTTTGAGTTTTTATTGTTTAGATTTTGTTTATCCATAGTTAATATTAGATGATGTATATATGTATCAAAACTTCCTATGTAAAAGTAGTTAACCCATGAATGTGAAACTATTACTCTCTTGTGTAGAAATTAAAAATAAGGCTAATTTACAATGAACTGCTTTTATTGTAGTAGATAATAGTTTTTTTTTTTCTTTCAATCATTCATCTGTGAAAGTTCTGACATTCAGTCACACTTCCATATTAGTCCAGCTATCAAGTAAACATTTCAGACAAATAGGACTTAATAATCCATTTGGTAAAAATACTTTAAATTTTCAAGGATTAGATTCTTGTAATTAGATCCTGTAATTCTTATTCAAGGTGAGTTCATTATAGATTCTAGATATTAGGCATCTGTCAGTGGTATAGCTGGAGAGGATTTTCTTCCATTCTGTGGGTAATATATTGGCTATGTTTGCGGTATGTGTGTCTGTGCAAAAGCTTTTTAGCTTCATGAGATCCACTGGTTGAGTGACTTTTTAAATTTCTTGGGCTACTGGATTATTGTTCATAAAGTCTGTCCTCACTCCTATATCATGGAACGTTTCCCCTATTTTTTCTTCTAGTGGTTCAAGAGTTTCAGGTATTCTCTATTTAGGTTTTTAATCCACTTGGAGTTAACTTTTGTGTATGGTGAGGTGAATGGGTCCAGTTTCTTTATCCTACATGTTGTTATCCAATTTATCCAACACTATTTGTTGAAGATGCTGTCTTTTCTTCAATGCAATTTGTTTGTTCCTTTGTCAAAGGTAAAGCAGCAGTAATTCCTTGAACTAAGGGCCAGGTCTTCAATTCTGTTTCATTGGTCTATATGTCTATTTTTATAGCATTACCATGCTATTTTTGTTACTAAGAATTTGTAGCATGGTTTTAGATAGGGTATGGTGATACCTCCAGAAATGTATCTTTTGCTGAGGATATTTGAGGCCTGTTGTCATTCCATATGCATTTTGAGATCATTTTTTTCTATCACTGTGAATAATGATGCTGGGATTTTTATTGGTATTGACTTGAATCTCTATATTGCTTTTGGTAGAATTGCCATTTTAACTATATAACTTCTACCTATCTAAGAGCATGGGAGGTCTTTCCATTTTCTTAAGTCCTCTGCAATTTCTTTCTTGAATGTCTTCATGCTTTCATTTTATAGGTATTTCACATCCTTGGTTAATGTTCAGCCAAGCTATTTGATTTTTTTTTTTGTTTGTGTGTGTGTGTGTGTATGTGTGTGTGTGTGTGTGTGGGTTTGCTCTATAATTTATAGTGTACCTGTTTTTGCTGCATATAGACTTGTGATTTTGATATCCTCTTGTTGGATAGTTACCTTGATGAATAAAAACTGGTCTTCTTTGTCATTTTTACTTTTGTTTAGAGGTTTAATTTGTCAAATATTAATACATCCACACTGACTTATTTATTATTTCTAGTTGTTTGAAAACTCACTCACCATCCTTTCACCCTGAGGAGGTGTCTATCTTTAATGGTGATGTGGGTTTTGTAGGCAAAAGTGGAAGGATATATTTTTCTGATCCACCCTGTTAACTTGTATCTTTCATAAGGGAGTTAAGGCCATTAATATTTAAAGTTATAACTGTGAGGCTTGATTTAATCTCTGCCATGATGGAGGGCATATGGGGTTTTGTGCTTTTTACATTTTCATGTCTGGTCTAGTTTTGGCTATCGTGATTGTTGTCTTGTAGCTCTTGTGGTTGGTTGCTCTACTCCTCTGTGTGGAATGTTTGCTGAAGTGTTCTTTGAAGGTTAACTTTGTGTCCACATAATCATAAAGCTGGCTCTTATGTAAAATTTTCTATTCCCCATCAATTATGAAGGATACTTTCTATAGTTGTAGTAATTTGGCTTGGAAGCCATAGTTTTTTAGGCTTTGAAGTACTCCATTCCAAGCCCTTCTGGTTTTCACAGTTTTCATTAAAAAATCTGAGGTAGGGTACTAGAGGGATGGTTTACCAGGTAAGAAATTTGACTTCAAAGCCAAAGGACCCAGGTTTGATTCCCTAGGACCCACGTTAGCCAGGTGCATAAGGGGGCACATGCATCTGTAGTTTGTTTGCATTGGATGGAGGCCCTGGAATGCCCATTCTTTCTCTCTCCCACTTTCTCTGTCGATTAAATAAATAAATAAAAATAAAATATTTTTTAAAATCTGAGGCAAATCTGATGGGATTGCTTTTGTGTGTGTGAGTTGTTTTTCTCTTGCTGCTTTTAGCACTCTCTCTTTGTTTATGTTGCTTAGAGTTTTAAATATGATGTACTTTTTTTGAGTTTCTTCTTTGGTCCTGCCTGTTTGATGTTCTGTGAGCTTCTTGTATCCGGATGGGCCTTTCTTTTGCAAGGTTGGGAGATTTTTCTTGAATAATTTTGTTGAATATATTCTCTATGTCTTTGGCATAAATTTCTTCAACTTCTGATGTACACATGGTCTAGATGCTTGGTATTTTTAGAGTATTCCCAATTCCCTCATATTTTGTTTGACACTATCAATGTTTTTGGACTCCCATTTAATTTCTTCTGTCTTGTCTTCTAGGTCTCTGGTGGTTTCCTCCACAAAATCAACTTTGTTACTGAGGGCTTCTAGAGAGGATTTTAGAAGCACTAATTGATCTTGTTTTCTGTCGCATTTTTTCTGCATCATGTCAATCTCTTTGCTGAATTCAAAAAGGTTTGATTTTCTTGATGCTTCCTGGAACTCACTCTTGCATTTGATCATGTCTTCATTGAGCTTAATCAGTTGTTGTTGAGATCCTCTATTTTTTTTTTTTTACCTTAAATTCATTTCTCTCTCTTTTGACATCTCTCTCTGGTTTTCCTCAATTATATTAAGCCTAGTGACAAAGGATGCATGCATTTCACTTATGTGATTGTTGATTTTTGCTTTCCAGTTCTGCAATTCTTTTGATCAGGGTCTCATTGAGTTTATGTAATAAGTTTATTGTTTTTTCATTGTGGGATTCAAGTTCTGTTGTCTCCTCTATGTTTTCACTTAAGGCTTCCATTGTGGGACCAGGCAAACTTGGTAGAAACCACTGAGCTTGTCATTTTTTCTTTTTCTTTTTTCTTTTTTCTTTTCCATTGCATTGGGTCCACCCATTTCAGGATAAAAGCCTTATTTTATTGAGGAAGAAGGAAGTGTTTGCCCTGGCAGAGTTTTCAGTGAGTTATATTTTAGGTTTGAACTGGATTGGAGTTGGATGGGTTTATAACTGCTGATGCACAGGTTGTGGAGATTGCATGTGTTCTAGCAGCTCTGGGCTGGTGGCTGATACCAGAGCTGATTTGGAGTCCAGAATCTCTTCAGCCCATCATCATAGACATGCTTTGCCTATGGGGCTCAGGAACAGTAGCACTTGCCTCTACTCCCCCACTCTACTGCAACTTAGCAGGTTGTGAAGGTGCATTGATATGCCATTGTGCTTGCTAGATACTCCTGTGCTCCCCACCTGGGGCAGGAAAAAGGTTCCAAGGAGGTAGCAGAGGTGGGGGGGTGAGATTATGGGGGATATTGGCAGCAGGGTTTGGAGTAAATGGTGGACCCTGCCTCCATGGAGCAGATCTGATTGAGAGTCATGGAGGTGGCTGGTGTGGGGGCATGTCTATGGAGGAGAGAGTGGCAGGTTAAGGTATGGCTTAGCACCAATCAGAGGAGGTAACTGAAGGCCCTTGGTAGGCATTAGAACACTAGTCAAAAGGCATACCAATGAAGTAGGAGTAGTGGTCACAGTGATAGAAATAGCTAGTCCTTTCCAAAGTCAAGCACAGGAAATATTCCTCTGGTCATTTTCAAAGTGATTCTGCCTCCAAGATGGAGTAGGAATAGGCCCAGTATTTGACTGAGTGCAAGCAGTTTCAGTAGCTCTTGTATGCAGAAGTGGATAGTGCTATAGAAGAAAACATAAATGTTTTTTGAGCCCTATGGTGAATATTAAGTGAAATACTTAGGGTAATATCTAGTCTATTGTGGGAGAAAGTGCAAATGTAGCAATCTCAAAAACATTACTAGGAATGGATTTGGAAGAGTCTGCATAAAGAACGTGTTTCACAGAGTTCCTTGCACAGACAGTGTGTGGGCAGGCTCAGTGGCCTGGGGTGAGTAGGCTGGACGGGTTTCCTGGCTCCTCCCAGCTCATGGGTCTGAGTTCCTTGCACTGACAGTGTATGAGCAGGTGCAGCAGCCTGGAGTGAGTAGGCTAGACCCATTTCTGGGCTCCTCCTAGCTCCCAGGTCTGAGTTCCTTGCACAGAAAACATGTGGGTGGACAAGTGAGTAGGCCAGAACCCTGTATCTGGGCTCCTCCCACCTCCTCAGTCTGGGTTGCCTGCACTGTTCTGTGTCCTGGAGGGCACTAAGTAAGCCATATCCCTGTTCCCTTGCTCCTCCCAGTCTCCTGGTCCTGGTAGGCATCATTGTGCCTTGCCTGGAGAGGGCTGGTCCCTGTGTGAGCTGTGGAATCAGACAATTTGCTCTGGTATCCTGACTCCAAATATCAACATCCCTGTTCACCTGAGTCAGGATAAATTTTAATTCCAGTAGTGACAGATTTGCCTCCTTCCTAAACACTTCTACACCCATACCTCCCCTTCATAATTATTTCATAAAGGGAAATTAGTGAATGTTTCTTCCTTTAGGGAGGTAGGGAGAGGAGATCCTTTGTTTTGAGACAAGGTTTTATTTGCCACAGCCTAGCCTTGAACTTGTTATGTAGCTAAGTTGGCCTTGAACTCTTGACCTCCTGCTACCACCTCCCAAGTGCTGGGATTGCAGGGTGAGGAAATCTTTCTGATCTTCAAGAAAGTTAATGGAGTAATAGAGTTCTCTTAAAGCTCTGATAGTGCCCCCCACCATCACACAGAAAATAAATAAATAAAAAATTTTGTCCCAGTCTGAGCTTCAATACTTATTCTTGGTACTGGTTCAAATGACATTCTCGTAGAGATAACATCATGAGAAATTTGAGCTTATAACTTTTGTTTCTGTTTTAACTTTTTTTTTTTCAAGGTAGGGTCTCATTCTTGCCCACACTGACCTGAAACTTGTTCTGTAGTCCCAGGATTGCCTTGAAATCACAGCAATCCTCCTACCTCTGCCTCCTGAGTGCAGGGATTTAAAAGTGTGTGCCACCACACCCAGCAGTAGTAATATTTTTGATACTTGTAGATATGATGAACTAAACTAAACTTGACTTAAAAAAAAATCTATTTAGCCCCAGCTGGGAAAGCCTCTGCCTCTCCTTTCACAGTGCTGGTATTAGTGCCACTGCGACCTGCTGGTGCTTTTTCAAAACACTTATGTCTATGAATGTTCAAGTAACAAGTTGGATTTTTGAGTACAGTTTGGGGCAGGGAATAGTTTAGGCGCTGCTTGGACAGTTAGAAAGGCAGGAGCAGAATTTAGTACCAGGGGCACAGAGAACACTTTCTGAAGAGCGTGGCCACTATTTTTGTTGTAGTGAGTTCTGTCCATGTGCATCAGCGGTGGCTACGCTGGGACTACGCTGGGAAGGTAGGCACCTGCGCTCTGCTCCTTGTGTTTAGACTGAGGTGACAAATGGAAGCACTGCATCTTCCTGCCAGAGGGTAGGGAAGGTGAAGAGGCTGGTTTGCTCTTGAGTAGAATACTGTTTTGTCTGTAGAAGAAGCAGTTTGCTTAACTGTGGAGAGAAGTTTATTGTTTTAACATAGGATGTCAAACTGGCAGTAAGCAAAGTTTCAGTTTCCTTTTCCCTTTGAGTTGGATAAACTCAATATATAAAATGCAAACATTTTGGGCTGGAGAGATGTCTTAGCAGTTAAGGCATTTGCCTGCAAAGCCAAAGGATCCTGGTTTGACTCTCCAGGGCCCACATAATCCAGGTGCACAAGGGATGTATGCATCTGGAGTTTGTTTGCACTGGCTTGAGGCCCTGGCATGGCCATTCTCTCTCTCTTTCTCTCTGCCTCTCTCTCAAATTAATAAATAGGTGAAATATATTTTCAAAAGGCAAACATTTTCAATCATTCATTACTCTATTCCTTGAACTTTTCAACATTATTCCCTGGTTAAAATGAAATAATGTTTTTTAGAGAAGCAAAACAAATGCAAATATACATTTAATGTTAAAGATATAACAATGAAACTTATTCAATTATTCTGTCCATTTCTCTATAAATAATTTTCAGGAAAATAATATTTTTATGACTAAGTACAGGCCTGGAAACAAAGCAGAGGTAGAGAAGAGCAGTTTCCTTGTGAGGAAGGTGGGGTGATTTGATTCAAGTGTCCCCCATAAACTCAGGTGTTCTGAATGCTAGGTTCTCAGTTGATGGAGATTTTGTAATTAATGCCTCCTGGAGGAAGTGTATTGATGGGGGTGGGATTATGGTTATTATAGGCAGTGTCCCCTTGACAGTGTTTGGCACACCCTCCTCTTACTATTATGTATCACCTTATGTTGGCCAGGGGGTGATGTTCACCCTCTGCTCATGCCATCATTTTCCCCTGCATTCAAGTAGCTTCCCCTCAAGTCTATAATCCAAAATAAACCTTTTTCCCACAAGCTGCTCTTGGTTGGGTGATTTCTGCCAGCAATGTGAACCAGACTGCAACAGAAGGTTTTATTTTTCTTTCTCCATTTATGCTCCAAAGTCCCACTTTGGACATATTTGTGATGAAATCACTGTGTGAGTTGAATGGTTTACTGACTGTAATGTTTTTAAAAACATAAAAAAATTATCTGTTAAAATAAACACATTGATAATCTTAAGCTTTGCTTATCATAGTTTTTCTAAGTTTTCGTTAAGTTTCCAGTGCTATTTCTATATATAAATTCCATTATTAATTGTAACTTTTTCTTTCTTAAATTGTTAACTCTAATGACAAAATACATCTATATTTCTTGTACTTTTAAATTTAAATCTTATTTTGACTTCCCTGTGGCTATTTGCACAAAAAGACAAACTGAGTTAACATAGGTCATTATTAGAGTATTCATGTGGAATACAGCAGATTAATGCTCACATTTCCATTCTTAACAGTGTGGGTTTTTTTTTTTTTTGGTTTTTTACTTAATAAGTTTATTTGACATGGATTTGGAATCACCTGTGTTCCGTGAGCATGTTCCTATTTTGTGAGGAAAAACTAATATTTCTATTTACATTCTCTGGATGGAGGTTATAATGAAAAACACCTCTTTTTTTTTCTGTCAATGAAAACTTAAACAACTTTCAATAACCTTGGTGCAAGACATTTTCTTTCAGAGTTACTCTAATTCCACAAGGATGTCATGGTGTTGGTATAGAAACCCTGTGTACTCATTGCAAAATTTAAAATGTTTTGTTCTACCCTATCAGATACACACAAAACTATCTTTCTCCACCAGATTATAAGCTCAATGACAGGAGAATATTTTCAATTTAACAACTCTAAGGTGGACATCATATTCCTCCTGCATCATAACTGCTCAAGAAGTGTGAAGTGGGACAATGCCCAGATTCAGGACACAGAGTACAGCTACCATGTCCCAGTCACTGGAACGTGTTCTCACAAACTGGTTTTAACATTTGTCTTTGGTAGTCAGTATAAATTTCCTGAAAATGCTTTGGGATTACACAGAGTTAAATGATTGGATAATAAGACCTTTGCACAGTTCTCAACTGTTTGATTTTGAGAATGTGGATTGAACTTTTTGAAACTAAATACCTCCATTCTTAAAGGATGATATTTGTACTGGGGAATTAGGTCAGTTGGCTACATGGGAGGTTGCAGGCTGCAGGAAACTGGCACATGAGGGGCCTGGGGAGGAGGTGGAAGCCCACCTGGGCTTGGATGCCAAGTCTCACTCAGTCACTACTTGCTCTTTGGTATACACTCAGCCCAGAGACATCGTTGGCAGCAGTGCTGTTGCTGGCTGACTGCGGCTGAGACACTGTGAATTGTGGGTAGGAAATTCCTGTCTGGGATGGTGGATTCTTGCTCCACTCTCCGAGGTCTTTCAGGATACAGTATACACAGGAGGTGGGAGTAGGAAGCCCACCTAGGGACCCATGTTAAACTATCCAGATCCCATGTAAGCCAGACACACAAGGTGATGCAAGTACAAGGTCACACGTGTTCACAAGGTAGTGAACATGTCCGGAGTTCGATTATAGTAGTTGGAGTCCCTGGAGCTCCAGTTCTCTCTCTCTTTCCCTCTCTCCCATTAAAAAAAATAAAAATAAAAATAAAAAAGGACTCACTTAAAAATTGTAATGTTCAGTTGCCTTAGTTCTGCTCTAGTTATTACTACTTCAGAAGGTTTTGTTATTTTTTTTTGAATACCATTTTAAACATAAATAATTTAAAAGTGACAAGCAAATAATCACTCTCTATTGAACAGTCTTGGCTTATTTTGCAGTAGAAAATAATTACTTATATTCATAGAACTTTCATTCTTTGAAAATGTTTGCACTATTGCCATATAAATATAATTTGCTGAATTCATTTTCTACTTCCTTATTTTTCAAAACCATTTATAAATAAGTACTCATAAATCAATTTTTTTAGATGTCTTTCTTTCTTTTAGGATTAATAATGTCATTATTAGAGAAAATGAAGTTTTTAAATCACTTTGCACTATTCTTATTTTTGTTAATTGCATTTAAAAAATCACTCTTTTACATGTTTGCCACCCATCTATCTCATAGAGTTTTGATTTGTTAATCCACTTGAAGTTACATTTACGAAGTCCACTTATATACCATTTCAATTTATTTGTATGACAAATATATTTGGTCATAGGTCTATTATGTTATTTTACTATGTAAAATTTTCTTCATATATCACTTAATGCTTTGTTGTCTATTCTTTTGGGAATCAGTTACTATGATATTTAAGAAGCTTAAACAATTATTAATCTTAGTTGTTACATTTGAAAATGTAAATATTCATAAGATGCAAGCAATTAGAGAAGGCTATATTCTTTACTAACCTTGTTCCTGTCTTCCTACTGCCTTGCCATCACTATTTCAACTTTTGAAGTTCACGCATGGTCATTGAAAATGCTAACACTTCTAAATCTATGATTTGCTGGGACACGTTCACAGCTCCAGTTCATTTCTTCTCCTTGTCTATTCTCCCCTTTATCATACACCTGAGACTCACTTTGCAATATCATCAATGTCTTTGAACTTTTGTTGTTTGAGATATCATCTATTTCTTTGAACTTTCGTTCAGAATTTGTACATATGGACACATCATTAGACATAATTAAGATGCTCTGTAAGAATTTCAAGAAATAATATAGCAATTTATACTTTGTAAAAAGTAAAATCATTAAAAACCCACTTTAAAGCAAGAATTTCCTTACTCATTAATATGTAATGTTTGTTTTCTAACTTTATTTTTTTAATCGCTTCTTTTTTTCTTTATTAGTTAGTTTTGTATTCAGCAAATACAGTCAGTTTGGTACCATTAGTCCACTAAACTTACACATCACATTTTTACATGTATATGTGTGTCATGTGTACACCTATGCATGTTGGTTTATGTGTTGGAATACATGTGTGCAGGGGTGAATGTAGAGGTGTGCATGCTCCTTTGGGCATGTGCATGTGAAGGCCAAAGCAACGTTAACTTTGGTTGTCTTCCTCTGTCACTTTTCTCTTTATTACTGTGGCAGAGTTTCTCCTTGAATCCATGGCTCCCTGATACAGCAGCTTGCCCTGAGAATCACTCTTTGGCCCTACTAAGTGCTGTGATTGCACATGGGCCACCGTGTCCACTTGACATTTGTGTGGGTGTTGGGTATCCAAACTCTAGTCTTTATGCCTGTTCAGCAAACACTTTATCCTCTTGTCATCTCCCCGGTTCCTATATATCAAACCTTTAGAGAAGCAAATTAATAAATTGCTTTTTGGCCTTTTGGCTAAGATCAATTGTGGAGAAGCAAATGAACATATTTTTGAGAATTTTTTCCTTTAAATAATTTATAAACCCATAGGCGAGAACCATAAAAATAAATGCCACATGGAGGAAGAAAGAAATGCACTCAACTTTTAGTCCAATTATGTGCTCTTGACTGTGCTGAGCGCTTCATGGAAGTATTGTTTCCAATGTCTAATCGAGTGATTTCTTATCACCTAGCACATTAATTCAAAGCTGTGGATAAAGCTACATGAGTGTGATAGAATGTCCTGCTCATATATTTTGAGGTTACATTTTAGGCAATCCTTTTGTTCTGTCACTTTAAATTAAGGGAAACAACAATTCAAAAAAAAGTGAATATGGAGTTAAGGCTGTGTTCCTTCTCATAAATGTTTTGTATGATCAAGAACCTTTATGGAACATCTGTCTACTTTTCATAGTCTTCAGATCCAAACCTATCCTAAACATTGTATTTAAAGTTTAACATTAATAGAGAATGTACTATCATTCTGCTCACTGAATACTTCTCACATATATGACTTGATCACAGCCTGGCCTTTGGTGTGGGGCACACTGTGTCTGTCCTCCTTCTTTTTCCCATATCCGATACTCCATGCTTTAATGACTAAGTACACCCCACTTTACCATCATTCACTGCAGAGTGTATATGCTTTCTACAACCAATCCCAATCTCTTACTGCACGTTTTAGAACATAAGGTTTCAAATAATTTTTGTTTTCTCCTTTTCATTGATAAGCCTTTTAGTCACAGAGTGTCTTTCCTGGCTGAGTGTATGCATGGGCTATGGTAACAGTGTCCCATTCCACTGGCTCTTGAGGTCATCCTTTATTTCCCTGAAAAATCCTCATCCAGTAAGTCACTCTCATGTGCTCTCAGCCCAGCCCAGCCCAGCCCAGCCCAGCCTAGCCAGGTACCATCTGGCATCTGTCAGACATCGCTTTTGTTATCTGTGCTAGGAAATGTCTGCCCACCAGGCCACTTGATCTCTCTTAGGCACAAATGTCACAGCCACTTGTGCATTGCTGAGTTGGCCAAGTGTCAGAGGCATTTCTGGGCACTTCTTCTGCTTTCATTGACTATGGCCATGACTGCCAAGTCCTTCTGGCATCACCTGCTGGGCACCACAGTAGACCATCTGGCCTTGTGGCTTCTGCCATCTCTTTCTAGGAGCTGCTGGGAAAGGAGACACTCAGCTTAACCTTGTGAAGTGATCTAGCCCACACAGGGTCAAATGATCCATGTTGCTTCCTTGAAGTTAGTACTTTGACAAAGAGGGGTAAGGGGCACTCCTCTTCCTTACTGTGGTTTACTAAAATTTGTTCTTTTCTTGTGCAAGTCCTGGTTTTTGCATAATTCCTAGATATAAGTCCATCTAAATTGGAAATGATCAGAAATGAATGAAAACTCTTATATGAATGATTGATGCTTGAGATGTCATGTTAAAAGAATGAACTGGGCTGGAGAGATGACTTAGCTGTTAGGTGTGCTTCCTGTGCAAGCACAAGAGCCTGAGACTACCTGAATCAAATCTCATATCAAACATAAAACATCTAGGCATGGGACTGCCTGTATCCCTAGCCAGGTAGGAGAACAGAGACTCAGGATCAGTGGAATCTGCAAGCTCAGATGAGACAGTAGGAAAAGAAAGAGTGGGACACCTGACATTCCACTGTATCGCTGCAAGAGAGTGAGCTCCCTCCACAGGTGAGCTTAAGGAGCACTGCAAGGGCAAATACACATGCTTGTACCTCTCTCTCTCTCTCTCTCTCTCTCTCTCACACACACACACACACACACACACACACACACACACATACACACACACACACACAATTAAAAAAGTAAATAAAATGTTTGAAAAATAAACTATTTTTTCATTGTTTGTTTTGGTTCAGGTTTCCACAGAAGATCGTGAGGTGGAGAAAATGATTTGTTAAATGTTCTCAAATCAAATAGTAAGGAAGTCCAGCAAACAGAAATAGAAAAGGAGAAAGGTCAAACAAAGTTATAATTTTAGGAAAAGTTCCAGCTCCAGCCTAATTTGTTAGGGAACTTTATGTGCACATTATGAGTTGTAGTTTCTTCTAAGAGAAATAGAGCTTTAAAAATTACATGTAATTGAAAGTGCATGTATGGTGTATAACTTGTTTGGGGCAGATTCTCAATAAGTAGCCAAGACTGGTCTTAAACATTTTATCTTCCTGCCTTTCTTCTGATTGCTAGGATTACTGGAGTGTGCTACTAGGTTCAGCTGTATGTAAAGTTGTTATATATGCTTATACTGTGGAATGGAAGGCAATTAACATCTACATTAACATTAGTTCATACTTTCTGCCAGGCATTGGCTAAGGTGCCCTGAGTATAGAAAAATCACTTATAAATACTTTTACTTTCTAAAGTAGACATGGTAGCTCAAGTAGTCCCATGCAGTCTTTTTTTTGGGGGGGGGGGCAGTTAGTTCAGCCAAAGGTACTATTTTGGAACATGTATATGTGTAAGAGCCAAGGAAGGGGTGTAAAGTAATGGTTACATGGCTTGTAGGGGGGTCTTGGTATTAATTGTATACTTTTATTGTATTGATTTAAAAAACTGAATCTGAATTTCATTTGCTTTGAATTGCTGTGGTTATCAGGGATATGAATATTTAATATTAAGATGGAGTTACTTGTGAACTTGGAGGAGGTAATGACCTGTGACTGTTAGGATAGTCCTTAAATGCAAAATTGTTTGCCAAGTAAGTCATATCTATTTTCTTTAAGTTTTCTATTTTCTTTTCATATAAATGCTGGACATACATTGATTACAATTGAGATGTTAAATAAAACTCTACCTAGGACTTATAATCAAGTGAAATCCTCTATTCCTCAGATCTATGCCTCAACAATCAGTGATTAGAAATGGATAAAAATAGGATATGCACTGAGATTTAGCCTGAATTAAAATTATTCCTCATGAAATTCCAATTTTAATAGAAAATGTAATGCTGAAAATGCCAAAAAAATACTTTCAAATGACATGAAATGTGGAAAGTCCAAGGTTCTTCTGTTAATATATTATATAAAGCTCTTCTCTTTTAGTTGTAGTATGTATAAGTGGGTACTATGTACTGTTGAAATTGCATGTTATTGATGAAAACAGATTTGCTGTGTTACCTAAATTAGAAACTACTTGTATTTTGTAAATCATCTCCTCTATCTCAGAGTTTTTATGGGCTGTTATCTGAACCCAATGACAAAAAGTCTTCTTTGTGGTCAATAAAACATCAAAATATTCTGTCACTTTATGATGCTTGTCTTATCCTTAATTATCTCAGATTTTATAGTCCATGGATCTATTATAGAATGAATGATGAGTGACAGGAAATAGAAAACAATTTTAGATGATACAATTGATGGAACAATTGAAAGTAAATACCAACTTGGGTAATACTCAGGGCATTCTCATAATAAAAACACTGATTAAATGATTACACATTGTTACCATTTACTGATGAGAGGAGAAGGCTCATTGAAAAGAGATTGTTGCCTGAAATGCTTGGACACAGGTTCTCTGATTTCATGTTAATAGTCATAGCTCACAATATCCAGGTGACATTAAATATTTGATAGTTCTATTATAACAAATTGCATTGACATTAGTTCAGATATGAATGGGTTCCTCACTTTCACTCTAACTTCTCCAACTACATCAAAAACTTTGACCCAGGTAGGAAATTCAAATACAGGTCTTCCATTTTGGAATATATCTTTTTTAAATTTAATTTATTTTTAAATATTTATTTATTTGAGAAAGAGAAAGATGGAGAGAGAGAGAGAGAGAAAGAGTATGCTAGGGCCTCCAGCCACTGCAAATGAACTCCAGATGCATGCACCCCTTGTGCATCTGGCTTATGTGGGTCCTGGAGAAACCAGTACCCCTGGCTTTGCAGGCAAACTCCTTAACAGCCCCATTTTGGAATATATCTTACATTCCAAGATACATAGTCACAGCTGTATTGCTAGGAGAGGATTTAAAAGCAGACACATGAGAAACTGTCTTGAGACTATATAAGAGCATTAGGAATATAAACTGAATATTCAGATAATTAGATTCAAATCTTAACTATGCATATTATTAATATGACTATTGAGCAATTACTTAACTTCCATTTCCTCATTTGTGAAATTTGGATGATAATAGCACTCATATCCCAAAGTTTATTAAACAATTGAAAGAGTCTTAGATAGAATGTATCTGACATACACTATGTGCTATATACAGGTCTTACATTGTTCTTATCCTAGTTGGGGGAAACTGCATTAGATGGTCCACATACTCAGAGGTTCTACAGGGGAACTTTTAGGAGTTGCCTGCACTGTCTATTCTTTGTATGAGGACAGTGTCTATATAGTGGTTATGAAGGCCTCCCAAAATGTTACTTCCTTATTGGCTTTAAATACATGGCAGGGTGAGAATGATAATTATGATGCAAACATATTAATTAACTAGTTGGAAATTTTTAAAAAGGTACCACAAGTTAAAGGATATATCTAGGAAATATGAACAATCTTAACCAGCCGTGAGCACTTTGTTTTACACTACCAACCAGTCAGGTAAGATGTGCCCACTGGTGTAGTAGTGGCAAGTCTGCTATGCACAGGTAGGTAACCAACTGTTCTCTGATTGGATTTGATGCCTGCCAAATTCATGCCTGGTACTGAAAACTCAATCAAAAGACTAGTACTGGAAGGTCATAGGCCCCAAAGTGAAGCTATTACTGTTGTTTGACTAAATACATATGTTGTACCCATCAAAGTACTCTCTAAATATTTATATTTATGACAATAGATTAGTGCTGCTATCACCTTTGATCAGATAAGCTTCTTTCTGCACATGGTGGTGGCGACTGGGGAGATTAAAGCCTTACGAAGGTACTGAGAAAAAATGGTTTTTTAATGCTCAGTTTTAAATGAGACATACTTGTCACACCCTCCAAAGTTCAGAGAACAGTGCAGAATAGGGGGCCAAAGAAGATAAGAGCTAGAAGATAGGGAGGAGTGCTTTGAAATGCTGTCTTCAGGACATGAAGTGGGCATTGCACTTCTAACCTCACAGGAGTTGCTACTACCCTAACAAGACATGCATAGTAATAGGTTCACCAACATTTCATCATGGGTGATGGAAGAGAGGAGAAAAGATATCAAAGTACAAAAGGGACTAGTTGGAAAGAAGAAGGGAATCAGTGGAAGGGAATGCGGGAGAGGTAATAAGAGAAAGTAATGGGAATATAATATGATCAAATTACATTATGTACGTATTTGAAAATTATCAATAAATTAGTTATAAATGTTGATTTATTACTTGTTCCTGTTCTGGGCTGTCTGTATGAAAATGAATGAAATTCTCAAGGAAATGCAGCTGGGATTTAATTATTATGCATTTTTTGTTTTTTAACTATGAACACAATGGAACTATATTAATATGAATAAACAATAATTTTATTAAGTTTAGAATATATTAAATATTTAGGTATCAAAATAAAAATAAATACAATATTTGTGAAATAATGCATATAGCTTATCACATTGCTAGTAATGTTTTCAGTAACAAAAGAAGCTGTCACAGGTTTATATAGAAATCTGCAATCAAATAATAGAGTACTGTTTATATAAAGAGGTTGAGCTATAATCACAAACAGTAGAGTTTATTTCTTATTAACATAGAATGGATATCCTAGTGGCATCTTTCACTGGCTACTTCCTACTTGCTCTGATCTTCAAAGATGAATAATTTATGCTGGCAATACCATGCTGGTTATTAACAATGACTTGGGAGCACACATTGAGGAAGCAGTTGCTGTTCATGCTGTGGAAAGTGAACTGCTAAGAGTGCTAAGCTGCCTGAAACTTGACAGCAACTTGCCCCCCACACCATGAGTAGGATAAAGTTGAGGGATTATTAAAGACAGATGTCCTATATGGTTTCACAAGGTATAGAGCATTCTTCACAAATGTAGACTTCAGTTTCCAATAAAAATAGCAATATTAATTTCTTAATACTACTGTGGTATAGTGAGTGTATGTAAAGAAAGATAAATATATTGATGTCTTGTTGAGTTTGCCTTCTAGTAAAAGCCAAAGATGGCCAAGGATGTCACTATAATATGAAAAACAGTCTGGGTACCTGGATCATCTAATGTGCCTGTAGGTCAATCTTTTTTTGTTGTTTGTTTGTTTGTTTTGTTTTGTTTTTCAGGGTAGGGTCTTGCTCTAGCCCAGGCTGACCTGGAATTCACTATGTAGTCTCAAGGTAGCCTTGAACTCACAGCAATTCACATCTTTGCCTCCCAAATGCTGGGATTAAAGACATGCACTAACATGGCCGGCTAGGTCAATTTTTTGATTTAGGAAAAGGCACAGGCAAAATGATCTGACTGTTCAGTAGTGATGACTGCTCTAGAGTTAGGTTGCTGGTTTCCTAAGGTTGTAGGTTACTCATTTTGCAAAGGTTCCTTTTTTCTGTATGGTAGAATGATTACCTATATCATTAATTAGACCATGGTGCAATGATAATCATAAAGGCTTTGCAAGTTAACTTTCTACTTTAAAATTTGATATACTTTATTCCTGATGCAAAATCTATTCAGAGAAAAAGTAACTAGATCACAGAATTGTGGAAACTGAAGATTTCATCACAAAATTTCTATTAATTAGTAAACGAAGAATTTGACAGCTTACTTTTCAGAGATGTCAAAATGGTCTCATTTATCTAATGTAGTCAGATGATGAATTAAAATTTTTGTGTTCCAAATTTCTGGGGAAGGGGAGAAAATAATAGTCTCACAATAATCAGGTATAACAAAGTAATGTGCATTTAGTTGGGTATGGTGGCTCATACTTTTAATCCCAGAACTGGGGAGCAGAGGTAGGAGGATTGCTTTGAGTTCAAGACTAGCCTGGGACTACAGAGTGAGTTCCAGGTCAGTCTTTGCTAGAGTGAAACCCTACCTGGAAAAACACAAAAGCAGTAATAATAAAATACAATAATAATTGTTGTGGAGGCTTGGATAATTCCAGGATTCAAGAAAAAGCTTTCTAAAACAGAAAGAAAAAAAGAAAAAGCTTTCTCTTAGAAAATGAAATTTGAGATCTGGGTATGGTAGTTTATGCCTATAATTCTAGCACTTGAGAGGCTAAGGTAGGAGGCTCCCTGTGAGTTCAAGGCCAGTCTGGTCTATAGAGTGAGTTCCAGGTCAGCCTGGGCAAGACTCTGCCTCAAAAAACAAAACAAAGTAAAAATAATAAAATAAAAATAAATGAAATGTAGGAGCTAAGTGTCATGACTCACACCTATAATTTCACCACTCAGGAGGCTGAGATAAGGGAATTGCTATAAGTTCAAGACCAGCCTAAACTAGAGTAAGTTCTGGGTTAGTCTGTACTAGAATGATGTTGCTCAAACAAAACAAAAGAAAATATGAAATTTAGTATTTATTTAGCAAAATCCTAAAATACTATTTAATTATTTATATTAGCCTTTAAACATTTAAATTCACTTTTTCCCTATCCTCTGAAATAATCTCAATTAAAATCACCAGTGTTTTGATAAATTTATTGGGCTTTCCACAATTGTTATGGAAAAATCAGAGATGGGGGAAGGTAAAGGCTATTAAGGTGTTACTTTGTACTCTGGTGTTTGCCTTTACCACTAGGTTACATGCCCATTCTCTCTCTCCCTCTCTCTCTTTCTTTTTCCTTCCATATATATGTATATATTTGTGGATGAATTATTAAGTTGAGCAGAAGAAAATGAAACCAGGATAAAAGCAAGAAGTTTCCCCCTTATATCTGCAAATGATTAACTCTAAAAAAGAAAATCCTTGGGCCTGGCATGACATGCCTTTAATCCCAGCACTTGGGAGGCAGAGGTAGGAGGATTGCCATGAATTCGAGGCCACCCTGAGACTACATAGTGAATTCCAGGTCAGCCTGAGCTAGAGCAAGACACTACCTTGGAAAACCAAAAAGAAAAAAATAAAAAGAAAAAATAAAACCCTCCCCTTAGTGGAATTATAGTTGGATAATATAAAGAAGAAAAAAAAGTTTTGATCCTCCCAGAGTGAAGGAGTTTTTCCTACTGAAGTACAGTAAAATCCTACTATCCTAATTTTTATTTTCTTCTCAATTTTCACTATTCCTCATTGCTATCAAATCTTTCATTGAG
Source organism: Dipus sagitta (assembly GCA_036346955.1). Taxonomy (NCBI): domain Eukaryota; kingdom Metazoa; phylum Chordata; class Mammalia; order Rodentia; family Dipodidae; genus Dipus; species Dipus sagitta. Next base: position 100,651,533 of record CM070770.1, on the reverse strand, counting down.
CCTTTTTGCCAAAATTTGAGAATTTTCTACAACTTAATACTTCTCTTGTCATTTCCGTATCTCCTAGTGTGCTTTCCTCAGCTCCAGAGGTGAAGAAAGGAGGCAGCCTCTGAGAAGCCCCGTGGGAAAGTGAGTGTCACCTGGGGATACAGCTCAGTGGTACAGTGCTTGCTTAGCATGTACAAGGCCTAGGGTCTGACTGTGGTTGGAGGTGGGCACAAAATGAGAAAATGAGAGATTCAGGAAGTCATAGTAATAGTGGAGGGTGAAGGCAGAGGTAGGCCTACTGGAAAGTCCTAGTTTCTTAGAATCTACTGACTTGGGTGATGAAAAAAAAAAAAAAAAAAAAAAAAAAAAACACTTATTTGAGAGAAAGAGGGAAGGGGAAAGAGATAGAGAGACAGAGAGAGAGAGAGAGAGAAAATGAATTAGCATGCCAGGGCCTCTAGACACTGTAAACAAACTCCAGACACATACATCACCTTGTGTATCTGGCTTATGTGGGTTCTGGGATATAAATCCAAGGTCCTTTAGTTTTTGCAGGCAAGCACCTTAACTACTAATCAATCTCTCCAGTATTGTTTAATAATGAAGATAACAGCATATATCTAATCTGTATCCCTGTAAACTCTCTTTCTTCACATCCAAGCCTGCAAAACTTCAGTATTGTTTCATATTCAGTACTTTTCAATATTGCTTCTTTCTTCATAAATCTTTTTATTGAGAACATGTAATAAAACAAAAAAGTCTAGAAGATGAAAATAAATCCCACTATTTATTTGGGATGACTTTACTTATACAGTAGACCAAGTTGTCACATTGCTAAAGCAATGAGGCATTTCTATACTCATTTACTTGGGGCTTTGGTGACATTAGACCCTGTTGTTTATTCTTTTTGTTAGTGCTTCCTGGCTGTCTTTTGATATAATTTGAATTTCACCCTTACCTTCTTAGAGTATAGTGTGGCTGAGTGGGCCACTCATATATATTTATTATGCCTTATTTGTCATGATTTCAGTAACTTAATCTATCTGCCAGGTTAAATTATTGTTTAAATACTGATAACTATAACATCACTGCCTTCACTATTGTTTTCTCTGAAGTTAGGGAGACTAATTCAAGCTTTTCGGGGAAATTGAAGTTTGAGCATTAAACATGTAAAAAGAACTCTCAAACTTAAAACATGTGCATTTTTATTTGTTCTTATCTTTGAGGGTGCTTTTAAAAATAAGGACTTAGCAAAAAGGTGTACATGTTTGTGTGTGTGTGTGTGTTTGTGTTTGAATGTAAGATAGATGTCAAGGCCAGATGTTTCCTCAATTGTTCTTCACCTTATTTATTTTCCTATTTTTTGAGACAAATTCTCTTACAGAACCTGGAGTTCACTAATTCAGCTACACTCAAGCACCAGTAAGTGCTAGAGATCCTCCTGTGTCTGCTTCCCTAGTGCTGGGATTGCAGGTATGAGCTTCAAGTCTGGCTTTTATCTGTAGATCTTATTATTATCTGTAGATCTCCCCAGCTGTATCTCTTAATTTCTTTTTTCATGTGTAATTATGTGCAGCACATGTACATGTGTGTGTGTGTTTCAGTGGGTGTGTGGTGTGGATATGTGGGTGTGGGGGAACGTGTGTGCATATGTGCATAGGCCTGAGGTAGACAACTGTTATCTTCCTCAAATTCTACCTGATTCTTTGATAGAGTCTCTTGCTATACCTAGAGCTCACTAATTCAGCTAGACTAGTTAACCAGTTTGCCCTAGATGTCTACCTACCTCTGCTTCCTCAGTTTAGGGATCATAGGTGAACACAGTCACAGCTTGCATTAAACATTTGCATAAGGTAAAGTCAGCTACTCAATTTGCCTACATAAACTGTTAACACAGCTTTATTAATATAAAGTATGACTTTTAAGAAAAATATTTTATGAATTGAAAGACTTTCATCATTGGTTATAATCCAGCTCTGTATACTCATTACTTTTTTTGTTGCTGTTGTTTTCTTTTCTTTTCTTTTCTTTTCTTTTTTTTTTTTTTTTTTTTTTTTTTTGATTTATCAAGGTATGGTCTCACTCTAGCTTAGACTAACCTGCAATTCACTATGTAGTCTCAGGGTGGCCTCAAACTCATGGCAGTCCTCCTATTTCTGCCTCCTGAGTGCTGGGATTAAAGGTATGTGGTGCAACCACGGCTGGCTCCAGCTCTGTATACTCTTAAAGAACATGCTATGTGATATCAACATGTTCTCAGAAGTAGAATTTATTATCCAGCTGTTCTGTGTTTTATGTAAAATAGTTTTCCCGGAAGAACTTAACTGCAAAAAAAATCCATCACTGAAAAGATCTTCTAGTGAAAGTTAGTGGACAGTGTTCCCAGACTTCCAGCTTCTAAATCTTGGCTTCTGACACTCACTGGTGATCCTCAATATAATTTCATGTTTTCCGTGCCTCATTCTTTATAATTTTAAAACAAGATTGTGATTGATATTACAAAGAATATTGACTAATTTCAAAAAGGGAGTTGTTGTGTTGATAAATAAATTGCATAATTTTGTATAGTTTGTCTACAAATTATAACATCATTTAATTCTAGTAATAACAACAGTGTTCAAAACTAGGTGTAGTGACATATGTCTATACATAATCCTAGCATTCAGGAGGCTGAAGTCAGATTATCACTGCAAGTTTGATGCTAGCCTCAGCTACAGAATATGCCCATCTCAAGCAACAAACAAGAAAACAAAGCACTGTTCTAGAGCAATAATATCCTAGGCAATTTTGCAATTTTGCATAGCTTCCTTCCCCAAATTCCTAATAATAAGCTGAAGAATTCATTGTTGTTTTCCCTGTTTAGGAAATGAAGAAATTGCATAAGAACTGATTAGAGGAAACAGTGAGTATGTGGATATAGCACTTTTGAGAAAAGGGAGAATAGGGATAAAATGGGTTTAATGAAATATGAAATCATGAATTAAGGATTTGATTTTACTGGTCAGGTATTTCTAAAGCTTAATCCTGTTTTTCTTTGGCCATCACCCCATGTGCCTTTTAACTTTGTTGACTTTAGACTATCCTTTTACTGTAACTCACAATCAGCATCAGCCTAGATGATCTCCTGAGTCCTATAAAGCCTTCTAATGAGCCATTATGCTGGAGTGTGGCCTCAGAGATTTCCTCCTCAATATCAACAGTATGTACTACTTTTTCAAAGTATCTCTCTTTTATAGGTTTGTAATTTGCTCATTATTTATGCATGGAATACATACTATGTTTGAGGTACTATACTATGATCAGAGAGCATTGCATTGAGACTCTATCTATACTATGAACCTTGTAACAACTACAGAGGAAATAATGTTTGACATAATGAGCAGTCTCAGCTATGACAAATGCTAAATGGTTAATAAAAACTCATCAAGATTACATGGGCACTTTAGGTGGTATTTTCTTTATAGACAGCAATACTTTATGGAAAGATTTAAATGATGAACAGAAAATCCAAGGTTATGAAGGTAGAAATGAATTTAGAATACTTTATGAACAGACAGAAACAAATTTACTGGATAGAAAAGAAATGAGAAAGAGATTAGTAAGAATTGAAATTAGAATGTTTCCTGTGTGACATGTAAGGTCATGGATACATATTTTTCATTTTTTTTCAATGGCTGATCATCCTTGCCATTTTGACTGCTTTGAGGTAACCTGTGTTTCTACATGTCTTTGAGGACATTTCCAGAAAAGTTGTGGCAGTTTGAATCAAATGTCCCCCACCCCATAAACTGATGTGTTTTGAATGTATTACTTTTAAAGGTGTTTAATTTGGGAAGTGGATCTTTGCTTGAGGAGGTTTGTTGTTGGGGGTTGTCTTTGAGGTATCATAGCCAACTTCCCCCTTGCCAGACCTCAGGTCACTCTCTCGCTGTTGTATTCTACTTGGCAGGAAGTGGTGTATAGACTCTGCTTCTGTCGTGCTACCCCCTGCCATCATGAAGCTTCCTCTCACCACTGTAAGCCAAATAAGCATCTTTCCTCCAATCAGCTGCCTTTGGTTGGATGTTTTCTCCCAGCCACGTGAAGGTAATTGGAACAGAATTTATTTGAGAAAGGAGATCTTGCTTGAATGCAAGTGGAGCTATTATGTGACATGATCTCAGGCTGAGTAGAAAAGAATAAAGGTGAAAGCCATGTGCTTCCCCATCTATCTAGATGTAAGGGGTCCCATGAATTCCTCAGTACCTTCCCCATGCTAATGGGCTATACTGTCTTAAACTATGGCACAAAATAAATACTTCTTCACTTATATTGCTATTTTCAGGTTTATTTATCTATTTATTTGACAGAGAGGAAGAGAGAGAGGGAGAGAGAGAGAGAAAGAGAAAGAAAGAGAGAGAGGAAATGGGCACACCAGGGACCCCAGCTGCTGCAAATGAATTCCAGACACATGTGCCACCTTGTACATCTGGCTTACCTGGGTCCTGGGGAATCAAACCTGGATCCTTTGGCTTTGCAGGCAAGCACCTTAACTGCTAAGCCATCCCTACTGCCCTGTTTTCATGTATCTTGTCACAGCAATGAAATGAGTAATAAATATATGTTATTAACATTGACGACCTCTTTTACTTTGGCACATGGGTGCATTTTACTTTAAGTTTTATTTATTTGTTTAGAAATAGGGTCTCTACATTTATGCAATACTGGAATTAAATCCAGGATTTTATGTATGCTAGGAAAATATTCAGCCAGGTAAGCTACATCCACAACTACTTCAGTTTTCTTGCAGTCACTGGTATTTAATTGTGGCACTTTGGTTGTTTGTTCACCATCAGTCACTGGTACCATATTAGCTAGAATACCTTCATTAGTATTTAAACTGAATCACACCTGGAGAATATTACATATTTGAAAACATTTCTAATCCTTTATGTTTTCTACAGTAACAAAGATGGCATGGAATTTTAGTTCTCTGTAGAATTAAAATAATAATTTTCAAAATCTCTATGATAAACATTTCCTGTCCAATTGAAAGCAATTAAGGGATATATAAATAGGATATAAGAAATCATCTAGAAGTATTCACATTGAATTACTGTCTTGTTTAAATACTTCTTGATATAGACACCCATTAATGGCATTCCTCTTTCCTTGAGCACCTGTTCCTGGTAAAACAAGAACTATATTGATTTGCTGCAATTTATCTTCTCCCAGCATTTTTGTCTTGACAGTGTGAGAAGATTAATTGGAATTAATGGCATTTGCACAGCTAATTAAAGTCACTCTTCCTAAAGTCAAATCAATTTCTTTAATCACAGGAGTGACAAAGCTCTGCTTACTTATTTCACTCTGCATGGAAATGTCCTCTGGATAGATCGCAGTCTCTGTGAGCATTAGGCACAGAACACAATAACGATTGGAGTGGGCCAGGAATTTTTTTCTGCACTTTCTAATTTATAGAATGTCATTTATTTATATGGACATTATGATTGCTTTAACCACAACCACAACTTGCACATATTTTCTATTTGGTTTGTTTTTGCAACTCCTTATAATGGTTGCCATGCATACATACATAAATCCTTAGGACAACTCTTAGGCAAAGTTCACATTATACGTAAGACTGAGGTTTATAAAGTCTGATTTTATTACGTTCTGCCAATCTTTTTCTCTGCATTGCTATACATGTATGGGAAAATTTATCACTAAAATATCACACAAATTATTTCCTGAGAGAAAATTTAAACATATACATTAGAATATGTGTGCATATTGATATTCACTGTTGATGCAATGATGATGTGGAATTTAGCATGAAAATATAATTACAGGTTAAAGGACCTGTACATTCTCTTTTTGCAATATGTAAGAAACTATTTATTTAGCAACCTAATAGACAATATATCTGTGATGATTTCCAGGAGAGTAAATAAGTCTTTAAATCTCTGCTGTTCATTTTAAATAACAGGAAGGGGTAGAATTAAAGGAAAGGGTTCACAAAACTATGAACAAAACTGGATCTTCAGAGTGTAATTAGCTTATTAAGACAATTGGGAAAACAATATGATAGATTATATTATTGTGGGCATTTGAGCATATTTAATTTTAAGTATTTAGCTAGATAAGATTTTATTAAGTACATTCATATGATAGTTTTGTGTTACATATATGTAATAGGTGTGTAGGTTACTGCAATTAAAAATTTCAAATTTGGAAATACAATAAGACATATGCAGTGAGGTGACTATGTACATTTCATGGGACATTAATAACTGGAGAACATCTGATTTCAATATGCCAAATATTAGAATAAGGTGAATGATCCATCCAGGGGAAACCCTTTCTATTGGTGGCTTATAACCAGGAAGGTTTGCTGATGTTTACAGAAAGAGAACAGTAGTTACTATTTTTTACTTTTATTGAGAGAGAGAGAGAGACAGACAGAGAGAGAGAGAAGGAAAGAAAGAAAAAGAAAGAAAGAAAGAAAGAAAGAAAGAAAGAAAGAAAGAAAGAAAGAAAGAAGGGAAGAAAGATGCGTGTGCCACCTTGTGCATGTGGCTTATGTGGGTACTGGGGAATCCACCCTGGGTTCTTTGCTTCACAGGCAAATGCCTTAACTGCTAAGCCATTTCTCCAGCCCCAGTAGTTACTATTTTTATTAATACAAGACATACCACATGTCAAAAGGATAAGTATGTTCAGAATAAAATCAGTAAACCAATCCTCATATATTGTTCCCAAAATAAAATTGTATTTGTTTTACTCTTGAAAAGGAGGTTACCAGGATGGCAGGTTAAGCTAAATGTGATGACAGTCTGCATATTTTAGTAACTACACATTTTGAAACTGTCCTGTTTTGTTATAAACTAAGTATTATTTCCAAAAATTTTACATAACCACCACCAACAACAAAAAAGATGTTTTCCAAGTGAAAGAAATAAGTGAGCTATGATAGGAAATAACTGAAGTTGTTTCATCCTAAAATGAAATATAGTGACAAAAAAAGGGAAGGCAGACCTACAGGAACATCTTAGGCCACAGTGCTATAATCCATTTGAAACCATGAATGAATTTCAGCAAACACACAATGAATGTTTGTGCGCATGGAAACTACCAACTAGGAGCTGGGATTATTAAATGAATTATTAATGACTCTTGCTCTTTAAGCATTTATATTTTGAGGCTGAGAATGGTGGCGCATACCTTTAATCCCAGCAATCAGGAGGCAGAGGTTGGAGGATCACCTTGAGTTCGAGGCCACCCTGAGACTACATAGTGAATTCCAGGTCAGCCTGGGCTAGAATGAGAACCTACCTCTAAAAACAAAGAAGCAAAAAATCTAAAAGAATTTACATTTTGAATCAAAACAGAGACATGTTAAAAGTATTTCTTTTCATTTATTTCATTTTTTAGTGCATGCATGTTGTGTGCATGCGTGGTATGTGTGTTCACAAGTGTGTTTGCACATGTGTGCATGTGGAGGTCAGAGGATGACGTTGGGTGTCTTCCCTGTTTGCCCACCACCTTATTTCTTGAGGCCACATCCACAACCCAGAGCTTATAAATTTGGGTAGCCTTGCTAATCGGCTTGTTCCAGGGATCCTTCATCTCTCCTTCTAAGTTCTGGAATTGAAGAAATGTTTCCAAGCCTGCTTGCCATTAGCATGGGTGCTGGGGGAATGTAGTTCAGCCCTAAAATTTCCAGAGCCAGCTCTCCTACCCACTGGGGATCTCAACAGCCTTATTTCATTTGTTTTTGCTATTCACATTCATTGCTATAATGGAGAGATGATTTCTAGTAGTACAGTTTAGAAGATAATTTTTTATTTTATTTTTTAATTTTTATTTATTTTTCTTTATTAGTCAGTTTTGTATTCAGCAAATACAGTCAGTTTGGTACCATTATTAGGCTCATCCGTGACCTACCCCCTCCCCTTGGCCCCTACTTGTTGAGGTATACCGATCATGCATTGTGGAGTTAGCCCACAGTTATGGGTAAGCTAAATGTCTCTGCATATCATGACCCAACATGTGGCTCTGACATTCTTTCCGCCCCCTCTTCAGCAAAATTTCCCTGAGCCATGTTGGGTTCATTTTTGGTCTGCTTCAGTGATGAGGTGTTGGGGGCCTCTGAGGCTCTGGCTTTCTGATTTGGTAGGAGTTGATTTTTCTCTGTGCTGATCTCCTTCCCCCTTGAGCTGGTATCCAGTTCATCAGGAAAACAGCCCCCTTGCTTGTTTCACCAATTTTTCTTAGTTTCAGCCAGGGCCCTTTTGAGGTATGATGGGGTGGCTCTCTCCTTGGGATCTACATCTATCTGAAAAAGAGAAGCAGATTCTCCAATGGAGAGTAAGTTAGCACCAGGACAAATGAGATAACCCTTACTTTTTTTTATAGAGAATTTAATAGATATAGGCCCTCCTGTAGCCCACAATTGATGGTAGCTTGATATTGGAGAGTGGGCTTATGTTTGGATATGGTTCTGACTTGTTTCCCAGCTCCAGCTATGGGTCCCATACCAGTGAGGGGATCAGTTAGCCAAATTGAGAGCAGTTGGTTCCCCACCATGGCTGTGCGCCACTACTGCACTTGTGTGGGCATCACAACAAGGTATTTGCTGCTAAGTAGGTTACACCATGCGTTGCTTCGACAGATATTGGTCATTTTCTCCCAGTCGCCCATGTAGCACCTTCTGGCACTAGATGCGCTGACTGTCTGGGGACTGACTGTCTTCCAACTTCCAGCCATGCCATTCTATTTTGCATGTCAATCACATAAGGTGTCTTCAGCAGTAGGGTCTTACCACTAGCCTTTGGTGGGTCATCAAGTAGTCTGACAGAAATCTGTCTGTCTTTTAGGAAACCTTGTAGGTCTCTCTGATCAAAAGCTCATTGTGGATGATCGCCCCATGCTGGTTCTGGGAGTTACAGGTCAGTGCCCACTAAGAAAATGAGGAAAAAGATAACTAATATGCAAGAGTTAGAGATAAGAGAGAGAGAGAGTGGGAGAGGGGAAGTGAGGTAGGGAAGAGGTAGAAGATTAAGGTTAGTCTTGATCTTACCCTCTCCAGTGTCTTGTGGTTCAGGTATTCCCTGTAACGGCCTGGTGAAGGATCAGCCATTTGGTCTGTCTTTTAGTAAGTAGGAAATTGTGGTATAGAAGATAATTTCTTAAATATAATTTATGAAAGTTCCTTTTTTTCTGTGTCTGGGATTCAAATAAAACAGTTTATCTCAATGATAATGCATTTTTGCTTATTCATTTTAGTAACAGAGAGTTAATAAAGTTACAGAGTACATTACAGAATTCCAAGTTTGTAAACCTATCTCAAAGTTAATATACACATGTAATGCCCCTTAGATTTTAGTAGTATATCATAACCTGCCTTTGTGTCCCCCTATCCTACTTAATCTCCAAAAGAAGCTGCTGTCCTGACTACTGAGAAAAGAAGTTAATTTTTCGTTTTTTTTCAAATTTAATAATTTGTAATTTGATCATAATCCCCTCATATTGCTCTGTTTTTTTAATTTAAAGCATTTTTAGTTTCTTGTATTTTACAGATAGTGAGAGACAGAGGTGGACACAGAGGGAGAATTGGTGCACCAGGGCCTCAGCCACTGAAATCCAAATCCAAATGTTTGTGCCACTTACAGGGCACGTGCAACCTTGTGCTTGACTTACCTTTGTACAACTGGCTTACATGGGATCTGGAAAATTGAACATGGGTCCTTAGGCTTCTTAGGCAACCACGTTAACCATTAAGCCATCTCTCTAGCTCCCATTGATCTTTTTTTCTCCCTCATTCGCTCCTATTTGATTGAAATCTCCTCTTTGCCAGTAGTTCCTCTTCTATACTAATGTCTCATTCTTTTTGTGTGTGGCAACCTCCATCCCTTATCTATGTCAAAATGTTAAAGAGCTCAGTATTGCACATGACAACTGGTGGTAATGACCTCCAGTGCAATGTCATGAATGCATTGGTCACTCCATGTCTGGAGCACACTATCCCACATCATTCCTCCCTGTCCTGTGGCTCTTACATTCTTTCCAACCCTCTTCCATGATGTTCTCTGAACTTTGAACAGCCTTATAAAGATGTCTCATTTAGCTCTGGGCTCTCAACAGCCTATTTTCAGCAACTGGATGCATTTTGAGTCTCATTATTTACTTTCATCTTCAAAGAGAAGCTTCTCTGACCAGTAGTGAGAGCTGCACTTATATTCTTTCTGTTGCCTCCTCTGCAATGCTCCCTGAGTCATGGAAGATGTGACAGAGATGTATCATCCAGTACTGAACACTCAACTTTACTTACTTCGCATCACTCCAATGAGTCAGGTCTCTCTAACTGTCACCACCACCTACAATAACAAGGTTCTATATCCAAAAGAACTAATCGATGGGTATAAAAAATAAGCATTAAGAGAGCAAGTTGATGGATAATGTATCCTTTTAATGGCTTGTTTTGTGTGTGTGTATGTATGTATAGTACACATGTGTGAGCAGATACACATGTCGCATATGCATGCTCATAGAAACCAGAGGACACCGAATATATGACTGTTACTCATCAACATGTTTCCTGGAGACAGTCTCTGGATGAACCTGGAGCTGTCACTTTTGTTCAGACTGGCTGACCAGCAAGCCGCAGAGACTGATTTATGGGTCTTCACTCCCTCACTTAGGACTGGGGTTATAGGTGTGGGTAGTTGTGCCCAGGTGCTTATGTGAGTGCTAAAGTAAGCATGCTTACCCTCTGAGCCTTATCCTAAGCCCTGCATTATGTTTAGTTGACAGATGAAACTACATGTATTTATCATGCTTAATATGACATACTTATCTAATAAACAGGCATATTATCATACATAGTTTTCACCATATTTTGTTACATCTAATTTCTGTTACTAAAATTTTGATTCCACATTTTTGATCCACATTTTTAAAAACATATGTAGTTTATTTAATTTGTTGCTTATGACACATTATTTATGAATATGCCAGAATGAATTTACATATTCTATTTTTTTTTTTTTTTTGGTTTTTCGAGATAGGGTCTCACTCTGGTCCAGGCTGACCTGGAATTAACTCTGTCATCTTAGGGTGGCCTTGAACTCATGGCGATCCTCCTACCTCTGCCTCCCGAGTGCTGGGATTAAAGGCGTGCGCCACCACGCCTGGCTAGAATTTACATATTCTATTACTGAGGGGCAATAATGCTACTTCTAGCAGGCAACTAGAAGCAGTATATTCACATATCTTTATTGCAAAAATGCATAGAAACCAATTTTGTATGAAATTTAATTTTTATGATACAGGGATTAATAATAGATAAAAAGACATTTCTCAGTGTCTCAGGCTTAGTGCCGATTTACCAATAATGCATGTGTATTTTCATCGCATATATTATTGTCGTTCAGTGTCTTCATCCACTTTGCTAGTACTTTAACAAAGTACCATAATGTGGGAAGTTTACAAGCAACAAACATTTATGTTTGAATTACAGAGGAATCCAGTGTGAAGGCACTCATGGACATATATCTAGCTGTACCATCTCATGGTAGAAAAAAGGTCAAATTGGCTTCTCAAGGCCTGATTTAGAAAGTCATTAATTACAATCATGAAAATTTCACCCCTATCATCTGAAAACCTACCAATGGCTCCACCTCCCGCACGTGGGAGGTTTGTATTCTGACGTATGGATTCAGGGTGCAGGGCTGCAAACACTGACGCCAGAGTGGCCATTTTTCCTTTTGTATTGGTGTTAACATTCTTAATTTACTATTCTGTTGGTTCTATAAAAGCATTGCATATATTTCCTTTATGTTAACCTGATTGCTAATGAGCTTAAAATAATAATTATAAGTTTATTGAAAGTACTGAAATTTTCTTTGCTAGAAATAAGTTGGACTTATTCATGTGACTATACTATGGCTCATTGGTTAAGGTGCTTGATGGCCTGGGTTTGATTCCCTAGTACCTATACAAAGCCAGATGCCCTGAGTGACACTTGCACCTGAAGTTTATTTGCGGTGGCAGGAAGCCCTGCTATGCCCATGCTCACTCTCTCTCTGTCTGCCTCTTTCTCTCTGTTTCTTTCAAATAAATAAATACAATGGAATATTTAAAAAAATTATTGTACCACACTTTTAAAAGTTGAGAACTCTAATAAATGAACAGGCTACAATTTGGTCATGTTCCCATCCCGTTGTCCTCTTTGGTCCCCTTTCTCCTGCCCGCCCCTCCCCCCCCCCCCCAGCCACTGAGTACCTTTGTTCCATGAGCTTTGGAAGTTTGTTAGGAATCTTTGTGTTGTGCTCTGGACAGCCTCTTATTTTCTTCCTTGATGAGTTTTCAATATCTTCAGTGTGTGCCACAATTACAGAGAGGTGGTTCTCTGGCTACCAATGACAAAAACACTGAGATGTTCCCTGATCCCTGGCAGGTATGATAGCGATAACTCATCTAGTTCTAATCCCCTGGGATTTCTCTTCTTCATCCTGATAAGTCTTGGGTCTCTCTGGTATTTGCCTTCATTCATAAAAAGTAGGTTCTTTAACCAAAAGTGAGAACATATAAATTTACAAGGCTGTTTGATGACCATGATGTCTCCATTTAGCCAATAAAAACAGGGTAAGGTTACCATTATACTCTAAGACTTTCCACCCCATAGTCTTTTCACTAAATTCTCAGTACCAGGTATGAATTCCTTTCCACTGAGCAGGGCCTCATATACAATCAAAATTAGTTGATTACCGCATTACATTACTTATGTGCTACTGCTGAACCCTGGGTCCACCTTGTCTGGATGGTTGCTTTTGTAGTTTTCAGGATCCACTGCTTGTTCGTGATGGTGACTTTTCTCTCCCAGAAGTAATCTGGCATTTATTAGCATTATGATGGCTAGTAGACAAAGAAATGGCTTCCATCATAGTTCCAGATTGATTTCTCAGTGTCCTGTGACCATAGCTTGTGATGTCTTTAGCAACAGTGTCTTACTATCAAGTTTTATTGGGCAACCAAGTTATTTGACAACAGCCAGCTTTGTTTTGAAGGCTTAATGGGCTTCCCTGAGCAACAACTTAGTGTTGGGGGGGGGGCGGTGATCCAAGTCTGGCACTAAGATTTGCCAGCAACAGCCTAAGGATTTATTATTATTATTATTATTATTATTATCTAGAAACTTTGTATGGACATATCATGTGTTGGTACCATCATTTTCCTCTTCCCTGCCCCCATTCCACTGAGGCATTCCTCAATGAGATTGCTGATATGCACCATGGGGTTGTGGGTTATGAGTTTTGAGAGCAGCAGTTAGTCTAGGGGGGGTGGGTAATGCATCTGTGACTATTACCATCTTTCTGACACATTTCCCACAAATTCTCTGAGCTGTGGGGAAAGTGTTTTTAAGTTTTCTTTAGTGTTGTACTCTCAGCACCTTCTGGATTTCTGCTTTGGTACGTTTTGAGTATCCTCAATGTCTGTCTCCATCATCCTGGCACAGGTTGTCAGACTTGCCATGGAAGATTAAAGCACAGATATGACTGTAAAAGTTGAAGTGGGAAGGGGGAAGTGTGCAAAGTACTCAACATCATTCTCTGGTGCTTTCATAAATGTTGATTCTTATTAATAAAATTATTGATCATCCAGCGGTTTTAGAATAATAAACAAGCAAATATGTATGTTAGTAATAGGATTATAAGTTGCAAAGTCAGAATTCCCTGACATAGAATAGTATATTTGTTCACTGGAAGTATGTGATCTTTTTTCTTCTGTGGAATATTAAGAATATTCACTTTCAACTCTAGTGAACCCCAATATATGATGAGGAATGTAAAAATATCTGTCCCTGTGCTGGACACACCAGAACTTCAGCATTTATGTGTCCATTTCTCTTTCTTACAGCATGTGTAAGTGATTGGGGGTCATTAACATACTAAGGGCAAGGAAATCATTAAAGTCAGTACTACATTTTGGTTAGGATAATTTGCAGGGTTTTTTTTTTTTTTTTTTTTTTTTTTTTTTTTTTTGAGATAGGGTCCCACTCTAGCTCAGCCTGACCTGGAATTCACTATGTAATTCTCAGGGTGGCCTCAAACTCATGGCAATCCTCCTACATCTGCCTCCTGAGTGCTGGGATTAAAGGTGTGTGCCACCATGCCTGGCAATTTGCAGGTTTCAATAAGCAGAAGACAGAGCAAGCTACTTGGGTTAAGCATCTATACAATGGCAGCAATGCCATGGAAGAAATAATGAATTTGCAATGCTTGCCTGACACTTGAGCTAAGCAGTCAGTGTTTTTTTTTTTTTTTTTCTTGTCTCCATCTGAACCCAGACGCTCAACAGATACATGGTTAATATGATCAAAATGGCATTGTAAAATACTTTATAACGATGAATATTATGATCTCCTTGCTTACATCATTTGTATATCTTGTAAATTATTTCATTCAGAACACAGACACTTTATTTTCCTAGCTAACTACTTTTCCCAGACAGATATTTTCTGGATGCTTATATCAAATTATTAGCAAGCTCAGAGGATAAATATACATTTTTCCTTGTTAAGCTAGACACATCTTAAATATACTTTTCCCTAATCATGTTATCTCATTCTATAATCTTTCAACAAGAGTCATTTCCACTGTTCTCCCAGTGAAAATATTGGTCAATTGGGACAGAGCTTTCTACCAGCTCTTCTCTGCTTCTCTCACTAAAGGAATCAAATTCATGAGCTTTGCATTTGTATGAATATTTCTCTCAGAAGACACAGTTGTCCATACATAATCACATAATCATGGGCCCCATCAGTTTTTTCATCCAGAACAAGTACTTAGGTGCTCATAAGCCCTTAGCATCTCACATTAGTCTTTGTAGGACTTATGTTTCAATATAAATTCACATTTAATTTGTTACCCGTTAACACTCTCAGGAAAGATTTGGTGATAATGTTTCCTGTCTTCTTTGCTCACTGAGTATCTATTACTATTTATGCATCCCTGGAAATGTTAGTGTTCATAGCAGAATTACATCTGGCTATTTTGTTTGTTTGCTTGTTTTTGTGTTTTTGAGGTAAGGTCTCACTCTAACCCAAGCTGACCTGGAATTCACTATGTATCTCAGGGTGGCTTTGAACTCATGGCGATCCTCTTAACTCTGCTTCCCTTCCCAACTGCTGGGATTAAAGATGTGTGCCACCATGCCTGGTGGTTATTTTTTGACTCAGAGTTTTGGCTTTTGCATCTGTGTCAGTTATGTGTCTCTCAATTAAAGTTTGGTTTTAGGATTTAGTACTAAATTTTATATTTAGCACTGACTGAAAATTTCATATGCAAGCCATGTACTACTTCCATCAGACCATGTTAATACTAAGACTAAAGGTAATACAACTTGTAGGTGTTCTATCAGGTATATTAGTTTTGTTTCATCAAATTTATTAAATAAAACAGGAGTATGTATCATTACCCTTGTTTCCTCAAATGTTTTAAATAAAGTAGATTTCCACTTTCACATTATGTGAACAAAAATTGAACAGCAAATGGAAGTTAAAAAGATAAATGACATTACTTTTGTGCTTATGATAACAGTGATATTAATTATATGGGTTCCCAATGATGATAGCATTGCACTGTCATGTGTCAAGTGCACTGTGTGTGTTATGTTGGTGAGACTCACTGTGTAAGAACATTTCTTTATTTTTTGTAGACAGGCACATTGAGCTTCTGAGAGATTCAGTACCTTCTCAGAGGTCATGAAGCCAAAAACATGGAAAACATCTGTAGTTTATAAACTGATGAGCTGTCATTATTTGTTTAAAAATATTTTAATTTATTTATAAGCAAAGAGAAAAGAGAAAGAATGAATGAATGAGAATGGGTATGCCAGGACCAAGTGTTTCTAAAAACAAACTTAGACATATGCACCACTTTGTGCATCTGGCTTTACACAGATACTCAAGAATCAAACCTAGGCAGTCAGGTTTTACAAGCAAGTGCCTTTAACTACTGAGCCATCTGTCCAGCCCCCAAACTAATGAGCTGTTTTCTTTCACTGTGCTGTGGATTGTTATTGTATGGCTTGTAAAAAAATAAATAAATAAAGTCACAAGAGAAAATTCATGGCTGGTACTGAAAACATAGTCAAAAGCCTGTGGCTTGGAAGGTCATAGGTGCCAGTGGGGAAACTTCAATTGTTGCTTAGCTTAATAGCTACATTGTACTCAATATTTTTCCTCCAAATATTCATGTTTATGCTCATGTAGCAGTGCTGCTCACTTTTGATCACAGAACTTCTTTTCTCAGATGGAGGTGACTACTAGGGAGAGTCAGATTCATCAGATTGCTCATAAGAAGTGACAGTTGATCACCCATTAAATGAAACACCTTTGCCACAGCTGTCAAGGTTTCAGGAATGTGTAGAAGAGGTAGTGAAAAGAGTATAAGAGCCAGAGGATGAGGAGGTATGCTTCAGAATGTAGTATCCCAAACATGTGGTGGCCATTACATTCATAACCTCACAGTGGCTGTCATTACTTGCATAATATTGTATGTGTATATTGTATATATATATATATATATATATATATATATATATATATGTATGTATATGGTGTCAATAAAAAGTTAGGAATATAGATACTACTAATAATCATTTCCCATGAGAATCACTACCAGCATCTATCCCAGGATGGTACTGATCTCATAGTCTTGGCACTCTGTTCACTAAAAAATCAAACAAAACAGAAAACTCTGGTAATCCTATTCTGAGTTTTCACTTGCCTTTTAAATCTCTCCTCAGCTTCTGTCTCATTTTGGAATCTCTTTTTACTTACAATTTATAAAATTACATCTTCCCAGATTTAAATTTAAAATGTTATTTATAATTAGCACACCGCAGTGATCTTTCTAATGATGCCATTAAGTGTAAATACAGAGTTTTATGAATGAGAAAGTGTTTGATGGCTCAGTTATTACAATATAGTAATCTTAAATAGCAAGACACATTCCCTATATTGTCAAATATGAATATAAATTCTTCTGAATATGAATTTTATTATAATATAATATTTATGGAACTCAATAAACTCATCTATCTCTCTTTTCCTATTATTCTACTTGTTCTGCAGGGGTCATAAAAGCAGCTTTTCAGATAAATTTGTCATTTTGGAGTGGTTGCTAAGGCATGAGGACTCAATGGTTATAGCAAGTGTGAGAGCCTGAAGTTTTCTTTCTGTTGTGAATAAATATTAAAGAAGATATTTTATAATAGTACACAACATGGATTTTGCCAGCATTTTGCATTTATCAGTACAAAACAGCTTGTAGGAAATGAGCACCTATTCTCCAAGGAGAGAAATAGGAGATTAGGATCCTGCACTAGAATTAAATTGTATTAGCATCTGGGCATATGCCAAGCTCTGATTATCAACATCAAATGCCTTTTAGTTTCCTTGTGATCATTTTCCTTTTTAACCAATTTTAAACTCAATTTTGTGATTTACCAAAGTAGACAAGCATGAAATGGATTTTTTTTCATAGAAAGAGAGATTCTCAATGAATAACAATGCTGAAGGAATGTGTCAGTTTGCAAGACTTCTTTTGACTTCTTTGCTGTGCCACTTCTGCCTTGTTGTGACAGAAATGCATTCTTTATTTTCTGGCCTCATAGCTGTCTCCTTCCTCAGACACTTGTTGCTAGGTAGGGACATGAGAGTGACCTGGGGCCAGGAAAAATGAGTGTACATTTATACCTGAATAAAATTATCTCCATATGATTCTACTTTATTTTCCCTTTTGTAGACTACTTGGAAATCGAGTGTGATAGTTTATGAGTTGCAAAGGGTCAATGCCTATATAAGGCACTAAAGCTCTGAGTATAAAACAGTAAATCTTCCATGAATTGTACATTAATTACTTCAGGACTGAAGTATGCATGATAGATAAGTTCTTGTCTGTATGGAGTAGTCATAAGGACTTAGAATATAAGATTTAAGATGTTTCTACATCTATAGCCTATCTTTCTTTCTATTGGTTTTATGGCAAATTATTTAACCTCTCTTTTTGTTTCAATTGTTTTCTGTAAAATTAGGGTAATCTCACAGGTACGTTTTAAGTACTGAACATTCACACACATATGTAGTTGCTAAAACAGTAATATTTGATAAGTATTCTTTCTAAATCCTTTTTATTATAGATATTATACTTATTTTAGTTCATACTCTTCCTGAAAAGAAAATAAAGTACTCACATTTATAATATGTCCTCTTTAAATCTCCTGAACAATACATCTAAGATAATGTTTTAGAAAGAGATTTAAATAATGAAAATTATTAGTAGGTAGTGGTAGAACTCATGTCCTTAGTTGAAAGTGGAACTTTGTTGTGTCCTTGACCCTTAAAAGTTCACAGATAACATGTCTCCACTTTATTCTTGATTATTACAGTAGAAGTTTGGGTGTGTGCTACCCACCACCCGCTGCCCTTCACAGCCCTGAATTCAGATGTCTCCTACTTTGCTAAGGGCTGTTTCTCAGATCTTAGGCCCATAGACATTTCTAGGCTTCCCACCATGAGGAAGACCTTATTTGACTATGCAGTGCCAGGAGTCTTTCCTAGCCCTGGAGGAACCCTTTCTCTTTTCCCTTGTGGCTTCCTCCAGCCTCACAGTAATTATGCGTTCCTCCCTATTCTGTTGGGTTGACGACATTTATTCATTTTGGAGTCCACAAAGTCTTTGAAAGATGAGAAAAGAGCTCTTCCAATAAGACATATCACATAATTTGTTATGTCATAGAAAAAGAATTGTAAGACATTTTAAACAGATTCAGTTGTCAAAGGGATAATTGCTTCTCCTAAAGCTCTTGATAATTCTAATGCCTGTGAAGTAAGTTCAGCAAATCTTGTTTCTGCTTGGGGAAAACAGTAATCCCTGTACTCTGACCTTCTCTCACCTACAGGAAATACTCAGTAATTCAAATATGGCAACAACTAAATTTTCACAAATTCATGTCATTTCATTTTGCCACTCTTGGTCACTACATTTGAGACACAAATTTCACTGAATTCTATTAAATTTGATTGAGAGTAAACCTAGACCTGGGAAGCTGGGTAAGGGCGAAAATGTGAGCAGTCCAATATGACTAAGACTTAATGCAATGAAGAAGAAACTACAAAAAGGGACAGGAGGGCAAACTACTCGACAGGGGGATAGATGGTTGAAGTCCTGTAGTGTAGGCCATGTTGTAAATATAACAGATGCTCTTGGAACAACTTTCATACTGGAGGCTTGTGCTCAGAATCAGTAGATTATTTTCAATCTCTTTTGAGGTACCTAATTAAAGGTCAAAGAGACATGTTTTATTAGTAGGAGTGTATTAGAAAAGGCTTGCATTCTCTCAATTTGCAGAGGAAGCAATTAAACGTCTCCAGCTAATGCATGAGCTACAAATTAGTTAGGTAGTTTGTTAGTTAATTTTAGTCATGATTAAAATGAAGGCCCTGTACCCAAGCCTATCTTATTCTATAAAATTTTTGCTGTTTTTCTTCTTCTAAGTTTTACATTTGAACAATTTCTTTTCAAAATCAGATACATTTATGTGAAGCGTGTCACTCGGGAATTTTTATAATTCCATTCACATAAAAATTAGCACTGGAGGGGCTGAGAATATAGTCCTGTGGTTAAGAACACTTGGTGCACAAGCATGAGGTTCTGAGAAGGCCCGAGAAGTTATGAGAGGGATTTGAGAAAGTCTCTGGATTTTTGGTAAAAACAGTAGCTCTTAGTGAGTAAGAGATCTGTCTCAAGGAAACAGATGGATGAGCCAAAAGAGGTATGGCTGTCTGATGATCCCCACTGCCCTCACTCTTGTGAGGTTAGGCACACATATGTAAAAACTCCCTGAGTAGAACTTGGTAGTAACCATTTATTATCCATTTATATTGTTGGCTTTCAATATGAATTTCATCATAGTTTAATGCTTTGTATTTAATTTTTCACTATTTGTACAACAGGTTTGTGCTGTTGATTTATGAGTATTTATTGTCTTAATTTAGGCAATCACTAACCGGCTAACTCTTGGCCAGTCACTACTTTAGCTCAGTGTATCAACAAGTTATTCAACAATTCCCTTAAAAGCAGCTTTAGAAAAGCTGCCTTTAGAGGAAGCATATTTCTTCTAGCACATTGACTTCATTACTCTCTTGAAAGACAATATTTTAATTATATTTCTGCGAATTGGATATATATATATATAAAGACTTGATACATGTAATGGCAGCAAAGGCAATTACTATAATTAAAACTCCCAATCTTGGAGTAACATATTTCTCCATATTTCTACCTCTTGCAAAAATATGACTAATATATTTTATTATATATGCTAATAATATTCAAATATCAATATAATCAAATTTATGCTTTTATATGTAATATTTTGAAGTTTGTTTATGGCCAGAAATTTAAAAAAACAGTGATTCAAAGTAAACAGAAAATCTTATTTCATTACTTGAAACAACTGAAAGAATTAATTCTAGGCCCAAGAAGGTAATATACTATTGCAACTGCATTATGCATGATCAAGAGTATATAATTCATGTTTTGTCTACTAGGAAGGTTTTTAGTATAGACTTAATTATGGCTATTGATGTGATCATGTAACACATCGTGGTCTGCCATCACTACAAAAATCCAACCTAGATACATACCTGGCAAGATTTTTGCTATTATTCAGAACATTTGTAGCAATAAAATTTGGTTCAAATCTGAAGGAAGCATAATGGTGTAAATCCTGGGGACAATTTAAAGGCTTAAGAACCAGGAATGCCTATGTCTTTGGAGAAGAGAGGATATAAGACACTGCTCAAATGTGAAGTCAGTTCATCCTATCTTCATCTTTTTTTTTTTTCTTAATAGATACTGAACCCCACTGCCAACAAGAACTCTACTCTCAGCCCATTTCATACTTTCATTTCTCCCAGAAACACCTTCATAGACACACCTGAAATAATGTTTCATCAGATACTTGGGACTGTACTATTGTAGTCAGTTTCACATTGCTGGTAGAAATCACCCAACCAAGAGCAGCTTGTGATAATAAAGGAGAAAATGACGGCATGAGCAAAAGGTACACATCAACCTCCTGGACAACAACAGATGGACCACAGCAACCAGGAGAGTGTGCCAAACACTGGCATGGGGAAACTGGATGTAACACCCATAAGCCCGCCCCCAACAATACACCACCTCCACGAGGCTTTAATTTCCAATTGCCATCAGCTGGGGAGACTAGCATTCAGAATACCTAAGTTTATAGGGACACCTGAATCAAACCACCACATTAACCAAGTTCGTTCATGAAACTATCACAGTTAGAACTTGAAAATGAATTTTAGGTATGGAAACCACACACACACACACACACATATATATATACATACATATATATATATATATATATATATATATATATATATATAATCAGTTATAAGTGAAAAGGATTCTTTCCCTACTTTTTCATAACTGCAATCAAAAAATTCTAGATTTAGAAGGGATGTTATAGGTTGTCATGATAGTGTTTACTTTTGACTGTCAACTAGCTGGTGTTAAGCTATGTTGTTCATTTATATACTCAAGCAATAATTTATGTCTGTATAAAAGTATTTTATAGATGTGCACATCTATGACTGGGTAATGCTTCTATAAACATATATCAATTTTATAAAATAAAGCATTTTATTATGATATAGTTCATGAATATATGTGCTTTGATACGATTCAGGCCTTGTTTGACTTTCTTATCCCTGCCCCCACTTTTCCTCATCCCTGTTCCTAATACTCCCTCTGCCATGGACTCTCAATTCTCCCTGTGAGGAAGAGCCTCTGACACATGACTTTGAAAGCCTTTTTCACTTGGACAGATGATCTCCACCTATTTTCCTGTAAATAACATAATTTCATTCTTGATGGCTTACCAAATGTCTACTGTGTTTACATAATATGCTATCTTTTTTATTCATCTATTTGTAATCAGAATTGCTAATTCCATAGCCTGGATTTCATGAGTAACTGAGCCATAAACATGGATACTCAGGTTGCCTATACTAAAATGACAGATTATTTTGGTATTATTGGATCATATGGAAGTTCTATTTTCAATGTTTTTTTTTTATTAATTAGATTTGTACTCAGTGAATACAGTCAAGTTGGTACCATTTTTAGCCTCCTCCATGCCCTCCCCCAACCCCTTTCCCCTCCTTGTTGAGGTATATGGGTCATGCATTGTGGAGTTAGCCCTCAGTTATGGGTCAGAGGAAATGTCTCTGTGTACAATGACCCAACATGTGGCTCTGACATTCTTTCCACCCCCTCTTCTGCAAGTTTCCCTGAGCCTTGTTGGGTTCATTTTAGGTCTGCTTCAGTGATGAGGTCTTGGGAGCCTGTGTGTCTCTGGATATCTGATTTGATAGGAGTTGATTGTTCTCTGTGTTGATCTCCTTCACCCTTGTGCTGGCACCAGGTTCACCAAGAAAACAGCACCCTTGCTTGTTTCACCAATTATTCTTAGTTTCAGCTGGAGCCCTTTTGAGGTATGATGGAGTAGTTCTCACCTTAGGATCTGTGTCTCTCTGAAAAAGAGAAGCAGATTCTCCAAAGGAGAGTAAAGTTAGCATCAGATAAATGGGATAACCCTTATTTTTATAGAGAAAATTTAATAGGCGTAGGCCATCTTATAGCCCACGATTGGTGGTAGCTTGATAATGGAGAGAGGGCTCATTTTTGGATATGGTTCTGACTTGTTTCCAATCTCCAGCAATGGGTCCCATTCCAATGAGCAGAACAGTTAGCCAAATCAAGAGCAGTTGGTTTCCCACCATCTTACATTCCTACCAACTGTGGATAAGTGTTCCTATTTCTCCACATCCTCACCAGCATTTATTTTCATTTGATTTTTTGATGTTTGCTATCCTTACTGGGGTAAGGTACAATCTCATAGTTGTTTTAATTTGCATTTCCCTGATGATTAGGGATGATGAACATTTTCTTAAGTGTGTGTTTGCCATTTGTATTTCATCCTCTGTGAACTGCCTGTCCAGATCTTTGCCCCATTTTGTGAGTGGGTTGTTTAACTTTTTATTGTTTAGGTTTTTGAGTTCTTTGTAGGTTCTAGAGATTAGGCTTCTGTCAGTTGGATATTCAGCAAATATTTTCTCCCATTCTGTGGGTGATCTATTTGCTTTACTTATTGTCTGTGAAGAAACTCTTCAGCTTCATGTGATCCCATTGGTTAAGTGACTGTTTAAGATCATGAGCTACTGGGGTTTTGTTCAGGAAGTCTTTTCCATTCCTCTACCATGGACAGTTCCCCCTATATTTTCTTCCAGTAGTAGCAGAGTTTCCAGTCTTATATTGAGGTCTTTGATCCATTTGGACTTGAGTGTTGTACATAGTGAGATATGTGGATCAAGTTTCAGTTTTCTGGATATGGTTATCCAGTTTGTCCAGCACCATTTGTTGAAGATGCTGTGTTTTTTCCAGCCTATATTGTTAGGGTCTTTGTCGAATATCAAGTAGCTATAGTTGCTTGACCCAGACTCTGGGTCCTCAATTCTAATCCATTGGTCTATACTCCTATTTTTATGCCAAAGCAGCCTGATCTCACACACAGCGGACCACTGGAGGTGGGCAGATGGGCGGGCTGCCATTGGGTAGATGGGGGATTGGGTCTGAGCCGGCATGGGTGGACATGCAGAGTGAGCCTGAGCTTACGTGGGCAGGTTAAATGAGCCTGAATTCCTGTGTGGATGGGCAGGTGGCTGGAGCAGGCTAAGCTTGCATGGGCAGATGGGTGGCACACGTGTGGCAGGCAGAAGGACAGAATGAGCCTGACCTTGAGTTGGCCAGTGGGCAGAGCATGCCCGAGGTCACACATGGGCGGGGGTAGCAGGGCGATCACCCCTGCATAGTGAGGCAATTGGAACTATGCTGTCCTGGGTCCCCTTCCCTACAGTAAGTGTGGGAGTATCCTGAGCCTGGGACTTTGGCTACTGTGGCTGCTTGGGGGTGTTGGGTGACTGGTGGGCTAAATGCGAGTGAGGAAATCAGCTATTCCCTTTTTCTTTTCCCTCTGGGCCCTCCCACTGGTGATGTATTAGAGATTTCTCTCCCCTAAAAGACCCAGTGAACCCTTATTGCCTTGGCTTTCTTTCCCGGGGAGGTGTGGTGCAATTAGGCAGTTGCCACCTTGACCAGAATTCTTTTCAATGTTCTTGAGGAACCTTTATAATGATTTTCATAGTGACTGGGCTAATTTACACCTCTCTTCATCTGTATATAATATTCCTTTCCCCAATCTCTGCATACTCATCATTTATTTTTTGATTTATTGCTGGCAGCCTTTATAACTGGGGTAAGATGAATCCTCAATGTATCTTTGGTATACATTATACTGATGGTTACATATGTCAAATATTTCTCATGTGTTTGTTGGCCATTGGTAATTACTTGTCCCTTCTAAGATTCTGTTCAGTGTACTTGTTTATTTATTGATTGGGTTATATGCTCTTTGGATGCCTAATGTTTAGAGTTTGTTATATATTAAGGATATTAATCCCTTGTTCCTCGATAGGTAGGAAAGATTTTCTCCACTTCTATCACTGTCACTTCACTGAGTTGCAAAATGTTTTACACGCCAAGTAAGGAACATCATTTTTGATCTCTTGAGAGGGCTTCATCCTAGCACTTGATAGGTCTAAAGAACAAAACAGGTTTCCCTGTGGGGAGTTGGGTCCTGTTCTAAGAAGGTATTGTCAACTTATGCCTCTGCTGCTTAACTGACAGATTTCAATCTTTCTGGTCTCTATAATGATATAAGCTATTTCCTTTAAAAAATCAGTATCTCTATCATCTTTCATCTAGAGATTCACCTCTTAGTTTTCTCTGCGTACTTGACTGACAAAGCTATCTAATGTGATTTCGTACTCAGAGTCCTCTGTTAAATCTCTGACAGAAGGTCCTATAATTTGAAAGTATTTTTACTAGTGGACTGCATCTTACTTCATGAAGTAACTTTTTACATTATTGTACTGATTTATTTGTTAAAATTCTCTGTATTTTGTTTTATACTGAAATTATTACATTTTAACTGCCCTATAATTTATCATATTTGCCTGAATATACTGTCAGATCTTGAAATGTCTGTACAGCAAAATAGTACTATTCACTTATATTTTATCACATATTAAAATTCCAAATAACTATAAACAGAGTATAAGTTATTAATAGATAAGTACTGTGAAGATCTATATATTTCCTACTATTGTGTTTCTGTCTTAGGTACTAAAATATCATTGTTGAATTCAATTTTGACCTGGAGACCAGTGATGTTCATCTCAGCAACTCTGGAAACTATTGATCCTCTCATTTCTCCTAGTATATTGGCTATTCCTGTCTTAAATCTAGATTACTTTTCAGAATTCCAGAATCTATGGGAACCATTTAAATGGAACTCCATATTGAGCCAAGGTTTAGGGTTTTCTTTAAGCTCATCAGATGACTATTTATAAGCCATGGTGAGGAAACACTACTTAGTAGTAACCTAGAATATCTTCCTGCCACTTCTTGCCCACAAGAATATTTTGAAAATTTAAAGACACTTATAATATCTCCTTGACTTCCACTTCAAATGCTGTATTTATAACTCAAATGATTATTATTATCTTACTACAATCTATATTACCCACTTTAGTTTATTCTGGAACTCACATTAATTTATCAAAACCTTCATTAAAATGTGACATTCTCAATATGTAGCCTATAATCCTCTTGGAGACTATGATCCTCCCAAGTGAGATTCACAGTTTCTGAGATAAGCACTATTTTTAGAGCATCATATTTTTGCTTCATTCATATTACAAATAATAGAGGAGCTTGACTGGATATTCTCTATTTCTGTTTATGAATACAATTTTCAATTTTTTTCTTCTCATACATAAATGACAATGATTACAGAACAATATATTCTTTACAATATCCCTCACCAGGAATTTATTTCTAGTTCTACTTGTTGGTCACTTCCAGATCACGTGATTAAAGCAATATTAATTGGGAAGGATTATTTCATCATTTCTTAGAGGAATCAATGACCTCATGCAGCCAGAATGGCAATTGTAGATAGTATTTATAAAGTATTTACCATTTACCATGGAATAAAATATCCAACCTGGAGCAATTTATAGAAGAAAGGGTTTGTTTCTAACTTAAAGTATCAAGGGAAAGTTTCAGCAAAGCAGGGGAAGTATGGCAGGAGTAGACAGCCTAGCACCACACCTGAACAGTGGATATCAATGCCCCACACCAGCATGGAGGAAGAAGAGGGAGTGAGCTATTTAGCCTCTGCATGTGGCACTGGAGTATGACACCCCAAGGCCAGCCTCCAATG
Source organism: Dipus sagitta (assembly GCA_036346955.1). Taxonomy (NCBI): domain Eukaryota; kingdom Metazoa; phylum Chordata; class Mammalia; order Rodentia; family Dipodidae; genus Dipus; species Dipus sagitta. Next base: position 100,625,118 of record CM070770.1, on the reverse strand, counting down.
ATACACCCCTTCCAACAAGGCTCCACCAAATGAAGGTTCTACCAGCTGAGGGCTAAGTGTGATGGTAATCACAAACACATGAGGTTATGGGGAAGATTTCCCATTTAAGCTACCAAAAGTAACAAGCCTCAAGCAGTAGTACCTTAGTATTCTCCTATATGTAACCTGGTACAATTAGCCTTAAGTCCTTCACCTCATCATCAAACACTATGATTGACACACAGAAGGTGATCAAATGATAAACAACTAAATGAGTGACAAATATATCTATGAACTATCACAGTACCTGGACCAAAGGGCTTATATGTAACACACCACAGCACTTACAGTAAAATAGCACTTCTTCCTACAAATTAATATATCTTATGAATTTCAGTGTCTCTCTGGAGAAAGCATTTAGTGTGTCAGTAAAGTTTGGAAAAATGCATTTTTCTCTTGAAATGAGACAGTTTCAGGTGCTCATGAGTGTGCTGTGCACTCAGCCAGTTTTCAGATACATTAAAAATGATTCATGATGAGTTAGGCAAAGATCATTATGCAAATGAGATACCTAAAAGATAGTTTAACTCCAAAGACTCAATTCTTCTCACAATTTAAATATTAATCATTTTGTTCAAATGTCTGATTTTAAGTACCAAAAATCAGACTGGAATAAAAGAACTGATTTTCCAGTATCCAATTGTATCCTAATGCTTTTCTGCCTAGATAGAATTTTAAGTAAGCAGTGGAGAAAAGATGTTGGGTTATTTTATAGAATAAAATTTGGAGTTTATGAAGGTAGTTAATAAAATTTCCATCAAAGAGAAACTGAAAGAAAATTTAATCACTTGGTCAAAATTATAATTTCCCATTTAGGGTTTGAAATACTGAAATTAAGTAATGGTATCTGTGAATTTAAATTTTCATACCAATTCTGATGGAATATAAAGCAAGCCACAGAATTTTCTAATATTGTACAGGAAAGAGAATCTCCTCTGAAGTGAAGATATTATGAAGATTAAATCTTACTAAAACTCTTTCCAGAAAGTTTTATTTTTTAGAGAGTCCCTTCAGATAGAGTGGGAACAGTTCTAAGTATACTTTGTTTTGATATGTTCACATCTATATTTTTTAAAAAGAGATATTTAAATATTCCACATATCATTGATATATTTGTTTTACTATATTACTTTGAAATGTTCTTTATATCCACAGGCATAATTATATAATAAATAGCCATTGCTATTAAATAATAGCTCAGAGAAAGATTTGAGATATTCAAAAAAATCACTAGTACACATATATACTCACATACTCAGAAGATAAAATAGCTTGCAAACCTATGACAAGCCCATCACCTGAATTTGTCATGAGTATCATGATCTTAATTTTTTTACAGAAGAAAATTAAAATGGAGGCCAATGTGATATATTTTCAAAATAAAAAGAAAGCAACCTCTTAACTGCAAAGTGATAGCTCCCTCTTATTTAGACACTCATGACATAAGATATATGCATTTCATGTCTGTGGTGGTTTGATTCATAAACTCAGGTGTTCTGAATGCTAGGTTCCCAGCTGATGGAGATTTGGGAATTAATAACTTCTGGAGACAGTATATCATTGAGGGTGAGCTTATAGGTGTTATAGCCAGTGCCCCCCTACCAGTGTTTGGTACACTCTCCTATTGCTGTCCACCTGATGTTGCTGAAGGGGTGATATCCACCCTCTGCTCATGCTATCATTTTCTTCTGCCATCATGGAGCTTACTCTCTAGTCTGTAAGCCAAAATAAACCTTCCCCTCCCCCCCCAAGCTGCTCTTGGTTGGGTGATTTCTGGCAGCAGTGTGAACCTGACTGCAACAATGTCATTATGCAGATTTGACATGGCTACATGTCATTCATGGGCTTGTTCATATGCAGGAAATATAAAAAATTCAAGGAATTACTTACTTTGATATGACTCTAAAGAATATAAGTTATAAAGGAAAATAAAACACATAACAAGAATAAGATTTTAAATATAAAGATATTAAACTGTGCCTGTGACTTGTTCTTTTTGTCCAGAGAAAACTGACACTCACATTTACATGAGTATGAATACCTTAAACACAATAGGATCTATCACAATAAGCTACATAAAATTCCAATAACTTGAATCAGCATGTTGTTTTCTGGTCATTACAATGGGAGTCAGAATTCATGATATCAATGCTTGATCCTGAGTGAACAACCCCTTAGTGTCTTTGTGAGTTCAGGTTTACTGTGGAAAATGAACGAATTGGACATTTTCATACCTGCCATTTTGGTTCCAGGACTTGTTTGTGATGGTGATTAAAAGGTAACTTTCCCTAAACATGTTCTTGTGATACTTCAAACAAAATAATTTCATTCTCAAGTTTTTGAAAGGATTATTGATTACTCTATAATAAAAGTCTCCATCTTTACCCTTTAAACCACTGAAGATAAGATTCACTCTGATGAAGAGCGATTTTGACGAGCTTACCAGTGAAGCTTGAGTTGCTATGGTAAGGAGATACCCAGCAGCCCTGCCATGCCTGCTTCCTGCTTGCATCTAGAACCTGCCACCTCCTTAAGTTTCCTCCCTTCAGAGACTCTTTTCTGACCTGCTGCCTTGGTTTCACAAGTAAATTAAATTCAGCTCAACAAATTAAAGCCCATGACCTTTCCCTCTTCCCATGTTTTTCTTCTCAGCAAATGATGCTTCCATACCCAAAATCATAAAATTAAAAACCTTAAATTTGAAAATGCCAGTGTGTGCTCAGCTTACTCAGTCATGAACACTGGCATAGGGCTTCAGCCTACCATGAAGGGCCCCTTTCTTCCTATCAAAACTCCACTCAAGAAAACTTGGTCAGCTCCAAGTCAAACATACAAAAACTTTATAAACAGGATTTTCTGGGGAATTGCCCTACAGGTAAAGTATTAAAAATTATGTAAGAAGTGGATTTTGTGGAGCTATAAGCCATTCTGTGAGGGTTTCAGTTCTGATTGTGACTGTGGTGCTGGTGGTTTTCCAGAGCATGGTGGGCCAAGGAGATTTTGACGAGATTAGGGCTAGTAAGACAACACAATTTATGCTCATATTTTTATTAAGATGCCCCTGTTTATCATGAATAATAAAATTCCAGTGTTACAAGATTTATAATTTTCAGTTTTGTTTATTTTTGCAGTCTTTATACATGAGTGTAGGATCTTAAGCATGCTAAGTAGAAAGTTTACCACTGTGCTATATGCCTAGCACTTCAAAATTCTTAAATAAGATGTTTTAATTTTGTGGGTAGATCAGTAATTTCATTGCTTTTATGGGGAAGAGAAGTTTTGGAAACCATGAGTTGCTATTCCTTACTGACTTCATTTTCCATTTATATGTTTCCTTATTTTCTGAAATTATTCATTCAAACCTTCATAAAAAGTAAATTCTCAGGGCTGAAGAGATGGCTTAGTGATTAAGGAGCTTGCCTCCAAAGCCTAAGAACTTAAGTTCAAATCTCCAGGTCCCACTTGCCAGACCCAGTGATTCAAGCATGCAATGTCACACATGCACACAGCGGAGAGCAAGAACTTGGAGATCGCTCACAGCAGGCTGAAAGTCCTGGCACCCATTCTCTCTCTATGTCTCTCTCTCTTTCTCCCAACTTCATTCTCTCCCTCTCTCTCTCCAAAATAAAAAATAATAATAATAATAAATAAACAAAAAAAATTCTTTTCCTCCTTCATTTTTCAGCTGGCATGGCACTTTACTAGAAGAAATATATGTTGCACAGAAGAGCTATCTCATATTTCCTCTATTAAATCAAATAATTTAATTATATATGTGATCATATTAGCACCTTCCTCTTTTTGTAAGGAAAGATTAAAAACCCTCTGTTATTTAAGTCTAACCTGGGATATAAGCCTCATTTCTTCTTTCATACCCCAGAGCTTCATTTATTTTATTTTTTATTCTTTTTAATTTCTTCTCTCTTTTGAATGATCATGCTTCTCCTATTTATTGTATCATGAGAAAAGTTTGCAATATTTATAATATATCCTACATTTAAAGATCTTCTTTCTCAAATACCAGTTAACTTGTTGTTACTGAACTATTCTTAATCTTGAAATTTTGTCTAAATTTCACCAAAATATTTCTCTTAATAGTCCATATTTTCTCAACTCTACTTTCCAAGGAGCCTTCCATTGACAAGGAGTGATGTACTGGTCTCAGGAAGTAGACTCTGGATCTGAACGTGAGCTATTGCGTGAAGATGGGGTGGCTGACCTATCATCCAAGGTAATGTAGACTCATGTCCAGCATGTGAAAATGCAACAAGAAGTTGTTATATGGATTTTCCTTGCCTTATTCAGTCTTTTAAAGAAAACATTTTATTTATTTATTTGCATGGAGAGAGAGAGAGAGAGACAGAGAAAAAGAGAGAGAGAGAATGAACCAGGCAAGGCCTTTTGCCACTGTAAACACTCTCCAAATGCATGTATCACCTTTGTGCATTTGGCATTACATGGGTACTGGGGATTTGAATCTGGGCCAAACACTGGCCATCAGGCTTTACAAACAAGCACCATTAAATGCTGATCCATTTCCCCAGCCTGCCTTATATAATCCTTTAAATATATATTAAATACACAGAAGTGAAGATGGCACTACTTCAAACTTCTTCCTTAATCATATTTTTAACTTGCATTAAGCAAAATACTTCAATAAGGGTCTGGAGAGATTGTTCAGCAGGTAAGAGGCATTATGTACAAACATAAGTGCCTGAACTTTCTTGTTTTACTTCTCAGCTTTCAAGTGAACTGCCTGGTGTGGGCAAAAATGTCTGTAGTCTTACTCCTGGAGATACAGGACTAGAGATTTGCTGGGGTTCACAGAAATGGCAATCTCTGTAATGGGCCAGAGACTCTGCCTCAAGGAAACAAGTGGATGAGTGATGGAGTGAGAACATCTAATGTTCTCCTGTGCCCTCTGCATTCATGCACATGCATGTATCCCAGACCCCCATGCATACACCAGATATACACTGAAGAAAAAAGAGGAAAAAATTCAGAAACATAGATAGCATATTATTTTATTGTAAATTTTCAGCATTTTCCTATAAGATCTATTGACTATGAGTACTGTCTTCTTGTCATGCATGTGCTCTAGCCCTGAGCTGCACTCCCAAATTTAATCATTTCAAGAATCTACACATACAAGAAGCACATTAGAAAAACTAGTTTTTAAAGTATCTGTTTTCCAATATTACAGAGTATGTTGAAAACACATAAAGCTATTTGGAATCATTGAATAATTTTATGCTTAATTTTATATTATACCATGAGTCAAATTGGTTGTGAACCACAGACTTACATTAAAAAGGATGTTCACTTTTGACATCTATCCATTGCCTTTGTGCCTATGGTAATGGTTTGTATTGATGATCAACTGGACAGGACTAAGAGTCACCTGTGATGGCTTATTTAGATTAGATTAGCTTCTGTGCACATCTATAAAAGATTATCTTGACTAGGTTAATTGATATGGGAAGACCTACCTTAACTGTGGGCAGCACCATTCCATGTGCTGGGGTCCTGGACTATATAAACAGGAGGGAGCTGGACTAGATAAAAAGGAGGGAGACGGATGAACAGCAGCTTTTACTGTTCTGTGCTTCCCCACTGTGGACTGAGTGTGGGTAGCTTCCAATTCCTTCCACCATGCCTCCCCACTCATGATGGACTATAACTCTGAACTGTGAACTGAAATAAACCCTTCCTACCTTGACTATCTTAATCTCATATTTCTCAGGTATTTTGTCCCAGCAGTGAGACATGGACTGATGTGCTGTTATCTGTCCAAAAGCATTGCCTTATTTTTCTTATTAGATGTAGAAATATTAACACTGTGTACATACATTGTAGAGAAAATAGAATAAGGGCTAGGGAGATGGCTCAGCAGGAAAGAACTCTTGCTGTGCAAGCGTGTGTACAGAAGTCTTATTCCTACTACCCATATAAAAAGTTGGGTGTGGTTGTGTTTGCATCTAATTCCAACACGGAGGATGGTGGTGACATGAAGCTCACTGGAGCTCACTAATAAACTAATTAAACCAGAGAACAAGAAGCTCTGGGTTCAGTGAGAGATCCTGCCTCAGGGATAGAAGGCAGAAGAGTGATCAAGGGAACCTGGTATCTTCCTCTGGCTTCTGTACATTGGTGCATGGTATATGTACACTGCACACACATGTGTGTATAACAAACACCAATAAAAACAAAACAAAATAAGAAAAATAAAGCAAAACAGCTGTACAAATGTTTGAGTTTTTACTATTTCTTAGAATATTTACTAAATGATTTATCTTAAATTAATTTAGTAAATATTTTGCTTTTTAATTTGTGTTCTGGGTTTAATTTTAAACACTAGCACTATTTTAAGGTATAATAATTTGTATTTAATGACACCATTATAAGTATTCTAAATTATCACCTAAGATTTTCCGAAGGATAGAATGATAATATCCAAAATGTTTGAATGTATATGTAGAAATAGTTCCAGGAATCTTATTTTACTAGGAAGAAAAAAATCTGAACCTTGGGCATACATTTGATGACAAGTAGTAAAATGGGTAAGAGCATCATTCCCCTGAGTGTCTACCTCTGTGTGTGGTGTTTTTATAAGACAACAGATGTTACCAATCCTGTGATTATCACTTGTCTCTCTTTTCCTTAAAAATAGCACATTTGCAATATGTTTGTTCTTAAGTCAGATATCTTCAGAGAGAAGATCAAATGGAACAGAAAAAAAAAATCATTTTGAAATTTTTATCTGATCCTGATCCATTTAATCTAGAGCTCAGCTACCTGGCAGCACTTTTCTCTTAAACCTGATTATCAGTAGAAAAACACTTCTTGTCAAACTACAAAGGAAATCTTCCTAAATCCAGACTCCTGTGAGTTGTCCTGCTTTCAGCAAGTCATAGAACTGGTATATTTGTTTGTTTTAAGGTAGAGTTGTGATTTTTGTTGCTGTGTTATTTCACACTGTGTTTATTTGCTGAAGAACAGACATTCTTACATTTGTCTCTGAAATTCATAATGGTTTCAGAGAAACTACACGGAGACTTTTATTTTGAAGAGCTTAACTTTGGTTAAAGCATAATTCTTTATATATACTCATTTCATGATCATGTTTTTCTGACAATGATTGTTAGAGTTTGTATGAGAAATCCCTGTCACAGCCTCATTCATTTTGAATCCTTTCCCTCCTCCTCTGATGGTAGTTTGAGAGGTGTGTTGCTATGGGCAGGCTTTGGGTTGTTATGGTCTAGCTCTCCTTTGCCTGAGTTAGTTCACAATTAGACTACTTTCCCCTACTGTCTTGAGCATGCTATGGTTTCCCTGTCATGATGAAGCTTCCCCTCCAAAATAAGCTAAAATTACCCCTTTTCTTCCATATGCTGCCTCAGATGTTTTGTCCCAGCAACAAGAAGGTATTTACCACTCTGAATTTGGGGAAAGGGATCCATGTATCATCTCTGGAACATCCTCTTTGTTATAAATAGTGCTTATTTTTCAGGTTAGCTATACTTTCAGATTGTGGCCACCTGACTTAGAATAGAATGGAGGAACAAGAAGACAGCTCCTACGGTTCTTCTCTGAGCCTGAGAAGTGAGCTTTATATATGACTCTGTCGAGCAAAAACAATTCTGATGACTGAAGCGAAGACCAAGCCCATACCCAATTTCTAACCTCTGGCAAATGATCACCAGTACAGAATATTTGACTGAATTAATTTAATGAGAAATGGATTTTCAACTATTATAGTTTAGATGTAATCTATCTACCAGAGGTCCATATGCTCAATGTGTTCAAGGCTTAGTGGGGTCTAGTTGAAAGAAAGGTCACTGAATCTGTCTTTGAAAAAAATTAGAGAAGTTGTTAATCTGGCCCAGAACACCAGGGAGCAAGTGCTTCATTCTATCACAAGCCTTCACATGATAAGATATACTGTCTTGGGCTGGAGAGAGGGCTTAGCGGTTAAGCGCTTGCCTGTGAATCCTAAGGACCCCGGTTCAAGCCTCGATTCCCCAGGACCCACGTTAGCCAGATGCACAAGGGGGCGCAAGCGTCTGGAGTTCGTTTGCAGTGGCTGGAAGCCCTGGCATGCCCATTTTCTCTCTTTCTCTCTATCTGCCTCTTCCTCTCTCTGTCACTCTGAAATAAATAAATAAAAAACTGAACAAAAAAAATTAAAAAAAAAGATATACTGTCTTGCTACAGGACTAAAGACAATGAGGTGCTGTGGTCACGCATGAAATCTCTGAAACCATATCCAAAGTTCACCTTTTCTTTTCATAAGTTGATCATCCTCAGATATTTGTTATAGGAATATCAGTCTAACAAATTGACCAGTTTTAATTGGACAACAGTGGTGTTCTCATTTTGATCTGGACCTCTATATATAGATTGCCTTTCAGTATATTGTTTATAACAAAAATTTAATTCTGCTTCTAAGCTCCTTGTTGTCCTCCCTGTATGATTATGAGCTTGTTTCTTTATCTCAGCCAAAATCACAAGGGACTTAAATGAAAAATAGTGTCGTCATGTTACACCTCTCTAATCTGCCTAAGAGCTCAGGATGAATAGAACTTCTTTCTCATTGGCACAGGAAGAACTATGTGTTTTGTGTGCCTGGGTTTTAAGAACTGTGCTTGATTGATGCTCTTGAGCTGATGTTTGCCGTCACCTGCTGTCAGCAAGGCTGCATGCCTGAAAGAAGCCCTCAGCTGAATGCTCCCACAAATGTACCGTTTTCTGCTTTGACACGGAGCCAGTATCTGTCCTATGCTTATTATTATTTTTTTCTGTTCCGCAGTGGTTTATTTTCACCATTCCTAGAAGTGTCATCTCCCTTGACAACTTTGCATTAAATGAGGGAGGAAATTTGTCAGTGTGCTTGCAGGGAACTGCATATATCAGGGCTGCTTTTACATACTATTTGTTCCCTACAGTCCTGGGATAACCATGGAACTGTCAGCCTCTCATGCCTCTTGCCTATTGGATTCCAATAGGTCAGAAAGGGCCCAACTCCATTTAAATAACTTTAGTATCCCAAAAAACAATTTATTAGATACATATATGTTCACATGTTACTATTTTATGAATTTTCCTGTTAAGACAATTCTCATCATATTTTCTCATTTAATTTTTACATATCAGATTGTCTTGGTTAGTTCAGTGGCTTTTGCTATTTAGCTTAAGGAGAAGATGTTTCACAAAGCTAAAATTGTATGTGTGCTCACTGGTTTTGATACAAATTCCACTAATCACACATGGGAAACTTGCAGCCAATCTCAAAGCAACTCAGGATATCATATGGTTTTCTTTGTTATCTTTTTCTGTAGTATGTTTTCAAAAGCCCAACTTAAAAAAGAATCTATTTATTTGAGAAAGAAAGATGGAGAGAGAGAGAGAGAGAGAGAGAGAGAGAGAGAGGGAGGGAGGGAATGGGTGTTCCAGAGCTTCTAGCCACTGCAAACAAACTCCAGATTCATGCGTCGCCTTCTGCATCTGGCTTATGTGGGCCCTGGAGAATTGAACTGGAGTCCTTAGGCTTTGCAAGCAAATGCCTTAACAGCTAAGCTATCTCTCCAGCCCTAAAGCCTATATGTGTGTGTGTGTATGTGTGTGTGTTTTATTATACATATATGTATGACTATATATTACATGCTCTTTTATTCCCTCCCCCTGTTCCCATTTCCCTGGGACCCTCCCAATGGCGTAGTGTGGGGATTGTGCCTCAGGGTATCCCCACTCACTCTATGCCTCTTACAATCTTTCTGCCCCCTCCTCTGCAATGTTCCCTGATCCATGGCAGGACTTTTGGCAGTCTAATTTTGTGTTGAGTTCTTTGTAGCCTGGGGATTTCTGCTTTGATAGGTTTTTCTTGATCACTGTGTCTGCCACCCTCACCTTGGTGCTGGTTGTCAGTTTAGCAGTGAGTGCAGTGTTCATGGTGCTGCTTCCACTGTCAGTTCTCCTGGGTCCTGGCAGATGTGGAAGAAGTGGCAAGTATCATGGTATTCAGTCAGTTATTTACTTGTCTTATTGATGGATCTTGAGTCTCTCTTTTCTCTGCCCTCTGTAAAATAAACTGGATTATTCAACTAAGAGTGGGCGTAATGTGAATTAAAGGTGGTATTCAAAGTTATTTGAGAGATTTTTTTTTATGTCCAAACCACTCTTATTCACCAGAGGACAGTGGAGACCTCTCTGAGGTCTGAGTTTCCTGACTGTGGGCATCTGACTTGGTTTCCAGTACCAGATATTAGGTCTTTCCCACTGAGTGGGCCAATTAGAGAATAGTTAGTGACCCACAGAGGCTGTGTGCCAGTTTTGTACAATTGTGAACTTCTTTCTGGTTGGTTGATGGGACCCTTCATGCTGTTGGTGACCAACACAAAATTAGACTGCCAAAAGTGACCATTTTCTTCCAGTAGCTCCCATAGTGCTTTCCAGCTGGGAGGACTATTCAGGAGGGACCTAGTTTCCTTTCCAGTTCTAGCATGGTGTTCTGATGTTCTGTGAGTATGGCCTGTGGTGTCTTCAACAATAGGGACTTACCTTTTAGCTCTGGGAGGTAAGCAAGTGTTTTGGAAGTGGCCTACATTGTTTTGGGCTCCTCATGGCTATCCCTGGCTAACATATCACTGCAGGGGACAACCCAACTCTGGGCCTGGGAATTACAGGCCAGAGTCCATTTTTTGGGGGCCTCCTTTTTTTTTTCTTTCTTTATTATTTTAAATTAGTTTTATACTCAATGGATACAGTCAAGTTGTACCATTTTAGCCTCCTCTCTGACTGCCCCCCTCCGCAGGGACATTCCTTGTTGTGGAATTTGGGTCCATTGTTTTAAGGTTAAGTTTTTCCACCTTCTGTCTAGATTGTCCCCCTTCCCCTTTCATTGGTAGTTATATATTGTAGGATGCTTGTTAGAATTAGGATTTATTGATTCATGTTGTTTTAACATTTTTGTAATTCCTCCCCCATCTCCCTACCTTCTATTCCTCAAAGACCCCCACCCCAATATTCTGTCCTCCCCTAATTTGTCATTTAAATCCTCTTCTCCTCTCTCCCTAGTTCTTCTTTCCATTGGTCTCATTCTAGTTTTATGCACGCATTTCTGGTGCTGACTACTGTTTGCATTAAGATCTAATTGATCCCAGTTAAGAACCACAGATGAGAGAGGATATGTGGTGTTTGTCTTTCTGTGCCTGCATAACCTTGCTTGAATGACTTTTTCAAACTCCATCCATTTACCTGAAAATTTTATTATTTCATATTTTCCTTACTGGTATTAGAACTCCATTCTGTCTATGTACAACATCTTCATTATCCATTCATCAGTTGATGGACATCTGTGCTGATTCAAATTTGTAGCTATTGTGAATATAGTAGCCACAAATATGGCTAAGCAACTAAGATATCCTTGAGCTTATTTCATAAAGTCATAAAAAAGACAATACAGTATCTTCTCAGTAGTTGTATCACATTAATTTTGACTGATGAATATAAGGAACCTTTCACCACTATGGAGTCCTCACACTTGTTCTGATCCAACATTCATACTATACATAGTTTGAATCTTCTAAGATATACTTTATCACAGTCTTAAATTTCTATCACTAGAAGCTCTCAATACTGAAGAGGACATGAACCATGAATCCAAGTGCTGCTGCAAGAATGATAAATTAATAATCCATCTTCCTATGAGTATTTATAGAAACTTACATCAAAGTACCCACCAATATGAAACTTCATTCATATACACAGTTCACCAGTTAATAGATATATTACTTTAGGTTAGTTTCTAAGTAGCTTTCAGTTTGTCTCATCATTTTATAAAGGATAATGTAATTATCATGTTTCCATTGTTGAGAGAAATTGAAATTGCTCAATAGGGCTGGAGAGATGTCTCAGCAGTTAAGGCACTTGCCTGAGAAGCTTAAGGACCAAGGTGCTATTCCCCCGTGTCCACAAATCCCAGATGCACAAGGTGGCACATGCAACTGGAGTTTGTTTGCAGTTTCTAGAGGTCCTGGTGCACCCATTCTCACTCACTCTTTTTTTTTCTCTCTCCCTTTCTCTTTCTCTCAAATATAAATAAATATATAAGTAAATAAATATTAAAATTTCTCAAAAATTGTTAATGCTGATAAAAGTCCTAATTCATCAGATATAATTAAAAATGTTTTATACAAATTTATTCAAAGTATCAAGGTCCTTTTTGTTGATTTCTGCTATAGTTTGGATCCCAAGAGTTCCTGTAAGGCTCATGAGTAAAAGACTTGGTCTCCATCTTAATGAAGATAGTGGTCTAGTGGAGGGTTGTTAGGTCATTAGGGTTGTGCCCTTGAATGGGACTTTAGTTTCTTCCTCTTCTCCTCTTTATCTTCCCATCTAATAGGTGAATAGTTTTGGTCCACAATGCAATGCTGACATTTTATTCTAGCACTCACACCAGAGGCCTAAAAGCCAAAGTTCCTAATGATCATGGCTGTGAGCCTGAAAAACCACAAGCCAAGTAAACATTTCTCTTTACAACTTTATTACTATTAACTGAGTAAGATGGGTTGCTTTTCATGGTCTAGTTTACTAAGCAAAGCAATTTATAAACAAGAAGAAACAATGTATTCAGAGTGGGAATGTTCAGGCACTATTCCTAGTTCTTGAATGACTTTGCAAAGGCTCTTGTTTATTAAAACCCTGTTTCCTACAGCTTCTAAAGGACTTTGACACTGGCTGTCTGCCTGACCCCTTTTCTTTCCATCTTCCCTATCCTCTCAACACTTTTGCCTGATACTAAAACCCTTGTAGTACTTCTTTCCTTAAGGCATTTATTTGATAAAGTAACCATGCCTGCAGATGACACTAATCTTTTGGCTGTCTTGTTCTCTCCATTCAAGTTCTCATTTTAAATAGTATCTGCGTGCGTACACACACACACACACACACACACACACACACACACACCAGAAAGAAAAACGGAATGATTATACTAAATAAACTTCCCTCAGCCTTTAATCTTATTTCATTCTTTGCAATGAGTAATTGTGTTATACATCACTAATTACTCTACATTGCCTGTTTATCTATTTAAAATCACAGGCTTCCTGTACTGTGCTTTTTTTCAGTGGACAAAAAATAGTCACTATAAGTTGAATAGAAGAAAGATAAATGAGCCTAACATTTCAAGAGAAATGCTATGATGTCTAATAAGACAAGAGACCTTAGGTATCTCCTGAACTGTAAAATGTGTTGCAAATTATTATTGTTAGACAAATTATAACATTCTTATATTACCCACCCAAAATTATATAGATACTATGTAGGCGAATTAGAATTTGAAACCAGAAATTCTGACTGAAGGCCCTATAATTGTATTTATCCTGCATTGCTACAGATATTGACAAGATAATAATATTTATCCTCTTCAAGCAAAAGTAATATTTTATTAGTTTCAATTGGTGAGTCACAGGAATTTTTGCTCATTAAAACTTCTAGTAATAGAGCTCTACATGATCCTGGAATCTTTGCAACTTGCTTTAAGAACTTGGGTTAGAATTCTTTGTTTTTTTCCTTTAATGTCTATACCCTTTCTCATGACAAAAGCATGTTAGGATATTAGAGAACATTCTTCAGCTTTTCATCTTACTATGTAAGAATGGGGTTGAATTACATATAGAATGCAACCACACTGCATAAATTCTAAAACTTGGCAACCAACTTTTCTATGATCTCCAGAGAGAAGATGAGCTGTATTGAGGCTGGTTTTTGTATTACAGCTTATTTGCCTGAAGTGAACTCCCTTAGGATTCTATTTACAGCTGCTGGAAAGAAAAGTACATAAATGGAGCCATGGGTGTTTGTTTTATAATTGCCTCAGACAGTTCTTGAAAAAAATTCAGTTTCTGTTAACTTAAAATATTGTTTACATAACTTGCTTATATGGGTATCTATCCTCAGGATCTCTTTATGATATCATCAGGATGTAAAATGAGTACGATCCAATTCCTTGTCCTCCATCAATGTCACTTTATATTACTCTGGTTGGCTATATTGTTTGTACATAATGCAAAGTGAGTTTTTCTAGTCCTAAAGCAAATTAATGTTTTTTTTAAATCTCAGTTATGTTATAAAGATTTTTAAGGGCATTGAGTTCTGTATAATAAGTATGTTATCTAGAAAATAATGACAGTCTCATGGAAAAATAATAATTGGTCAAATACAATATATGAATAATAATAATCTAAATTTAACAATGAGAAAATCCCAGTAAATATATCTAAAACTGAAAGCTTCATTTCAAATGCAACAGAGCTGCTCAATTTTAGAGTACACAAAAACCATTAAAATCATAATGCTGAAAGAGTTCTAAAGGACACTGTGCATCACTAATGATACACACAATCTAACCTGGGGGGAATTGCAAAATGATTACTATTATTCTCACATGTTGAAAAAAAAAGGATTATGAGTATTTCAAAGTCTTGCTGTACAGTTGAAAGTGTGAAGTATAAAAGCACAGACTTCTTATGGTGGCATTTGTGATTCACTCTTTTGAAAGCAAGTATATTGTTTTGGGATGCAGTAAGTTTCCCATCAATCCACTATGGTGAGAAAGGCATAGCAGTGCAGCTTTAGTTCTTGGTGGTAGAAGTGTGTGGTGCATGGTGTTTGTATCATGGTAAACCATGAGACAGAGAGCTGCAGAAACAAAGGACCAAATATAACCTTCAAAAGTTCACCTCGAAAGAACCATTTCCACCAGCTCTGTCCCACCTGCTAAAGGTTCCATAGCCTATCCAAGTAGTGCCACCTGCAGGAGAATCAGTGTTCAGAACATGAGGTTGTAGAAGACCTTTCAAATTCAAACAATGTCTTTTCACCCCCTGGTTCCCAAATGCTCCAAGATGCATAATAAAAAACTGCATTTATCTCAGCTTCATGGGTACCCTAGCTGTAGCTCTTCAACATTGTTCAAACATTCAAAGTTCAATGTGTCCTCTGAGATCCAAGGTAAATGTTTGACTATGAGCCCTTGTAAAAATAAAAACAAAGTTACATACTTTCAATATATAATAGCATAGAGTGATCATTCTCATTTTAAATGTGAGGAATAGGGGGAATAGAAAGAAGGAATGAGACCAAAGCAAGACAGAATCTAGCAGGGTACACAGTTAATCCTATACCTCCATTTCCAGGAACCATGGCCTGTGGTGGCATAATGTGATCTCCTACTGACTTGGGCAGGTCCTCACCTACTGCTTTGACCTTTGATGAAGTTATGGACTCTTCTCTTGGTTCTGCTCAGTGGCTGTGGCTTTCCTTGGCAAATGTCCCATGTTCCTGTCATCTTCAGTAACTAGGAGTCTCCCTGGCAACTTAAGTATCCCCCTCATAGATTCACACATAACCCCTTTCAGGGCCTCTCTACTGAGAATACATCTCTCCTACATATTGCCTGTTCTCACAAGCTTTACTCTGGAATCTTCTGGAAGTATTCATGACTCCATAAGTCTTTCACTCTGCATGCCTAGAAAACCACATAGACAACACTGAGTTATGGTAACAGTTTGAGCAGTAGCTGCTCTACTCTGGATCACAGTTGCAGCAATTTCTAAGTTTCTGGGTGGCTGAATACTGGGGGAGAAATCCCCTAAGTGTCCTTTCCCCTAGTGGGTGCCCTGGAGACATTTTCCTTTCAAAGAAATGTCTCTAGGTGAGTCTTCAGTTTTATACTCTGGAGTCATCAAGGATAAGTTCTGGCCAACTCCCAGAGTGACCTATAAACCTTCTTCTTATTGCCCCAGTTTCAAAGTGCTTGAATTCTCTTTAGTGGTCCTCATCTCTTAACAGTGACTACTGCTTTGTCACTTTTAGATGTTATGGGATTTGGCAGGTACAGGGTATGTTTTGCAAGCTAGTAAATCCCAACTTGTAGATTTTTGTTCATTCCAACAATTGGGGAAATAGACCACAAAGGGTTAATTATTAATGAAATTTATTTGGAAAAGACTAATATCCAGGGAAGTTTAAAAGGACACACACACAGTCAGCGGGTCCAAGACCTGATTGGCTTGTGGATGCAGGAGTTTGACCCAGAGTAGCTGAGCTGAGGAAGAAGCAGGAAGTCCCTGCTGGATGTGTCACTGGCAAGCCATCTTGAATGAGACAGAATCAGACACAAGTTCCAAAATGGCATCTTCTTGTTCCATCTTGGGGCTTCTGTCTCTAAAATTAAACAAACAAAATTAAAAAAAAACAAAACTGTGAGGTAACTCCCAGTACCAACAGGTGGCTGTAATCCACAATGAGCTTTTGATCAGAGAGACCTACAAGGTCTCCCAAAAGAAGAAATATTTCTGTCAGAGTACTTGATAACCCACCAAAGGTTAGTGGTAAGACCCTACTACTGAAGACACCATATTCTGTTGGCACATAACATGGAGTGACATGAATGGAAGCTGGAAGAGAGTCAGGCCCCAGACAGTTAGCACATCTAGTGCCAG
Organism: Dipus sagitta; assembly: GCA_036346955.1. Classification (NCBI taxonomy): domain Eukaryota; kingdom Metazoa; phylum Chordata; class Mammalia; order Rodentia; family Dipodidae; genus Dipus; species Dipus sagitta. Next base: position 100,608,574 of record CM070770.1, on the reverse strand, counting down.
AAGGTGCTACTTGAGCAACTGAAGGAAAATCACCAATAATTGTCCAAACAACTCATGGTCTAATCTACTTAGCAGCAAACAACTTGATGTGATGCTCACATAAGTGCAATAGTGGCACACAGCTGTGGTGGTTTGGCTCAGGTACCCCCCCCCCCCATAAATTTAGGTGTTCTGAATGCTAGGTTCCCAGCTGATGGAGATTTGGGAATTAACACTTCCTAGAGGCAGTGTATTTGGGGGGGGTGGGCTTATGGGTGTTATAGCCAGTTTCCCCATGCCAGTGTTTGGCGCACTCTCCTGTTGCTATTGTCAACCTTACGTTGGCTAGGGGGTGATGTCCACCCTCTTTTCATGCCATTATTTTCCCCTGCCATCAAAAAGCTTCCCCTCGAGTCTGTAAGCCAAAATAAACCTCTTTTTCCCAGAAGCTGCTCTTGATTGGGTGATTTCTACAAGCAGTGCAAACCTGACTGCAACAACAGCCATGGTGGGAAACCAACTGCTCTTGACTTGGCTAACTGATCTGCTTAGTGGAATGGAACCCATATCTGGAGCTGGGAAACAAGTCAGGATCATAACCAAAAATGAGCCCGCTCTCCATTATGAAGCTCCTACCAATCATGGGCTACAAGAGGGCCTACACATATTCCATTCTCTCTCTCTCTCTCTCTAAAAAAAAAAAAAAAAAAAAAAGGTTATCCCATTTATCTGGAACCAACTTTACTCTATGTTGGAGAATTTGTTTCTGTTTTTTTTTTCTCCATTTTTATTAATATTTTCCATGATAACAAAAAAAATCCCATGGTATTACCCTCCCTCCTTTCCCCTTTGAAATTCCATTCTCCATCATATCCCCTCCCCATCTCAATCTTTCTACTTACATATATACAATACCAACCTAATAAAAGCCCTCCTCCCTTTCTTTCTCTTCCCTTTCTATCTCCTTTTTTAATTTACTGGCCTCTGCTACTGAGTTTTTTCCTTCTCACACAGAAGCCCAATCATCTCTAGCTAAGGTCCACATATGAGGGAGAACATGTGGCGCTTGGCTTTCTGGGCCTGGGTTACCTCACTTAGTATAATTCTTTCTAGATCCATCCACTTTTCTGCAAATTTCATAACTTCATTTCTCTTTACTGCTGAGTAAAACTCCATTGTATAAATGTGCCATATCTTCATTATCCACTCATCAGTTGAGGGACATCTAGGCTGGTTCCATTTCCCAGCTATTATAAATTGAGCAGCAATAAACATGGTTGAGCAAGTATCTCTAAGGTAATGAGATGAGTCCTTAGGATATATGCCTAGGAGAGCTATAGCTGGGTCATATGGTAGATTAATCTTTAGCTGTTTTAGGAACCTCCACACTGATTTCCACAATGGCTGGACCAGATTGCATTCCCACCAACAATGTAGAAGGGTTCCTCTTTTTCCACATCCCCGCCAACATTTATGATCATTTGTTTTCATGATGGTAGCCAATCTGACAGGAGTGAGATGGAATCTCAATGTAGTCTTAATCTGCATTTCCCTGATGACTAGAGATGTAGAACATTTTTTTAGATGCGTATATGCCATTCGTATTTCTTCCTTTGAGAATTCTCTATTTAGCTCCATTTCCCATTTTTTGATTGGTTTGTTTGATTCCTTATTATTTAACTTCTTGAGTTCTTTGTATATCTTAGATATTAATCCTCTATCAGATATATAGCTGGTGAAGATTTTTTCCCATTCTGTAGGTTGCCTCTTTGCTTTCTTCACCGTGTCCTTTGCAGTGCAAAATCTTTGTATTTTCATGAGGTCCCAGTGGTTAATCTGTGGTTTTATTGCCTGAGCAATTGGGGTTGTATTCAGAAAGTCTTTGCCAAGACCAATATGTTGAAGGGTTTCCCCTACTTTTTCCTCTAGCAGTTTCAGAGTTTCAGGTCTGATGTTAAGGTCCTTAATCCATTTGGACTTAATTCTTGTGCACGGAGAAAGAGAAGAATCTATTTTCATCCTTCTACAGATATATATCCAGTTTTCCCAACACCATTTGCTGAAGAGGCTGTCTTTTCTCCAATGAGTATTTTTGGCATTTTTATCAAATATCAGGTGGCTATAACTACATGGGGTTACATTTGGGTCCTCTATTCTGTTCCATTGATCTACGAGTCTGCTTTTGTGCCAGTACCATGCTGTTTTTGTTACTATGGCTCTGTAGTATAGGTGAAAATCAGGTATGGTGATACCACCAGCCTTATTTTTGTTGCTCAGTATTATTTTAGATATTCGAGGTTTTTTGTGATTCCAAATGAATTTTTGGATTGTTTTTTCTATTTCCGTGAAGAATGCCTTTGGAATTTTGATGGGGATTGCGTTAAATGTGTAGATTGCTTTTGGTAAGATTGCCATTTTCACAATATTGATTCTTCCAATCCAGGAACAAGGGATGTTTTTCCACTTCCTAGTGTCTTCTGCAATTTCTCGCTTGAGTGTTTTAAAGTTCTCATTGTATAGATTCTTTACTTCCTTAGTAAGGTTTATTCCAAGGTACTTTATTTTTTTTGATGCAATTGTGAATGGGAGTGATTCTCTGATCTCATCCTCTGTGTGTTTGTTCTTAGCATATATGAAGGCTACTGATTTCTGTGTATTTATTTTGTATCCTGCTACATGACTGTAGGTTTTTATCAGCTCTAACAGTTTGCTAGTAGAGTCTTTAGGGTCCTTTATATATAGAATCATGTCATCTGCAAATAATGATAACTTGACCTCTTCCTTTCCGATTTGTATCCCTTTTATGCATGTCTCTTGCCTTATTGTTATGGCTAAGACTTCCAGAACTATATTAAATAAAAGTGGGGACAGTGGACACCCTTGTCTTGTTCCTGATTTTAGTGGGAAAGCATCCAGTTTTTCCCCATTTAGTAATATGTTGGCTGTAGGCTTATCATAAATAGCCTTTATTATATTGAGATATGTTCCTTCTATTCCCAGTCTCTGTAGGACTTTTATCATGAAGGGATGTTGGATTTTGTCGAATGCTTTCTCTGCGTCTAATGAGATGATCATGTGATTTTTGTCCTTCAACCCATTTATATAATGTATAACATTTATGGATTTGCGTATGTTGAACCATCCCTGCATCTCTGGGATAAAGCCTACTTGGTCAGGGTGAATGATCTTTCTAATGTATTCTTGTATTCTGTTTGCCAATATTTTGTTGAGAATTTTTGCATCTATGTTCATGAGGGAGATTGGTCTGTAATTTTCCTTTTTTGTTCTATCTTTGCCTGGTTTTGGTATCAGAGTGATGCTGGCTTCATAGAAGGAGTTTGGTAGAAATCCTTCTTTTTCTATTTCATGGAAAAGCTTAAGAAGCAATGGTGTTAGCTCTTCCCTGAAGGTCTGGTAAAATTCAGCAGTGAATCCATCTGGGCCTGGGCTTTTTTTAGTTGGGAGATTTTTGATAACTGTTAGGATCTCCATGCTTGTTATAGGTCTATTTAAGTGATTAATCTCATCTTGATTTAATTTAGGTAGGTCATATAAATCAAGGAAATCATCCATTTCTTTCAGATTTTCATACTTTGTGGAGTATATGTTTTTATAATATGTCCCTATGATTTTTTGAATTTCTCTGGCATCTGTCGTGATGTTACCTTTTTCATCTCTAATTTTATTAATTTGTGTCTCTTCTCTCTTTCTTTTGGTCAGATTTGCTAAGGGTTTATCAATCTTGTTTATCCTTTCAAAGAACCAGCTCTTTGTTTCATTAATTCTTTGGATTGTTTTTTTGGTTTCTATTTCATTAATTTCTGCCCTAATCTTTATTATTTCTTCCCGTCTACTGATTTTTGGTTTGCCTTGTTCTTCTTTTTCCAAGGCTTTAAGGTGAAGCATTAGGTCATTTATTTGCGACCTTTCTAATTTCTTAATATAGGCACTTAAAGCTATAAATTTACCTCTTAGAACTGCCTTCATTGTGTCCCAGAGATTTTGGTATGTTGTGTTCTCATTATTGTTTGACTCTATAAATTTTTTGATTTCCTTCTTGATTTCTTCATTGACCCATTCATCATTTAGTAATGTATTGTTTAGTTTCCATGAATTTGTGTATGCTCTATATCCTTTCTTGCTATTGATTTGTAGTTTGATTCCATTGTGGTCAGATAGAATGCAAGGAATTATTTCAATTTTCCTGAATTTGTTAAGATTTGCTTTGTGTCCTAATATATGGTCTATTTTAGAGAATGATCCATGTGCTGCTGAAAAGAATGTATATTCTGCAGCATTTGGATGAAATGTCCTGTATATGTCTGTTAGGTCCATTCCTTCTATGACCTCGTTTAGTCCAGATGCCTCTCTGTTTATTTTTTCCCGGGATGACCTGTCAATTGATGAGAGTGGGGTGTTAAAGTCACCAACTACCACTGTGTTTGGTGTTATCTGTGACCTTAGTTCTAACAGTGTTTGTTTGATGAATTTGGGAGCCCCCATGTTAGGTGCATATATGTTTAGGATTGTAATGTCCTCCTGTTGGAGTGTGCCCTTAATCAATATAAAGTGACCTTCCTTATCTTTCTTGACTAATGTTGGAGTGAAGTCTGCCTTGTCAGCTATTAGGATAGCAACCCCTGCTTGCTTTCTGGGTCCATTTGCTTGAAACACCGTTTTCCAACCTTTCACCCTAAGATAATGTCCATCCTTTGTAGAAAGGTGAGTTTCTTGGAGACAACAAATTGTAGGGTCCTGCTTTTTAACCCAGTCTGCAAATCTATGTCTTTTGGTTGGAGCATTGAGGCCATTGATATTAAGAGATATTATTGAAAGATGTGTATTTATGCTTGCCATTTTTTTTTTGTGTGGTTCTGGTTCTACCTTTGCTCTCTTATATTAACTAGTATTTGAGTGTTGTTTGTTGTTTTCCAGGTTCCTTATATGTGTGTTTTTCTTTCTCTTCGGCATGGAGGATTCTTTCAAGTATTTTGTGTAGAGCTGGTTTTGTCTTCAAATACTCCTTTAGCCTGCTTTTGTCATGGAATGTCCTTATTTCTCCATCTATTTGAATGGATAGTTTTGCAGGATAAAGTAGCCTTGGTTGACAGTTGTTATCTTTCAGTGTTTGGAATACATCACTCCAAGCCCTTCTGGCTTTGAAAGTTTGTGTTGAGTAATCTGCTGTGATCCTGATGTGCTTGCCTTTGTAGGTAACTTGATTTTTCTCTCTAACTGCTTTCAATATTTTTTCTTTGGATTGTGTGTTTGGTAGTTTGATTATAATATGGCGAGGAGAGGTTCTTTCCAGGTTTTGTCTGGCTGGTGTTCTAAATGCTTCCTGTATCTGCATTGGCACCTCTTTCCCAATTTGGGGGAAGTTTTCTTCTATGATTTTGTTGAAGATGCCTACTATACCTTTGGATTGAAATTCTTCTCCTTCTACTATACCCTGAATTCTTATATTTGATCTTTTCATAGTGTCCTGAATATCTTGAAATTCCCATTCATACTTTTCTATTAGTTTGTCTTTCTCTTTGTTGGATTGTATTAGATCTGCCACCTGGTCTTCTAGCTTAGATATTCTGTCCTCTCCTTCATCCATTCTACTGGTGAGATTTTCTACAGAGTTTTTTATTTCATTAACTGTGTTCTTCATTGCTAGTAATTCTGACTGGTTTTTCTTCATTATTTCTATTTCCTTATTTATGTCTTGTATTGATTTCTTTATTTCGTTAAATTGGTGTCCTGTATCTTCTCTGATTCCTTTGATTTCTTCTTTGAGTTCCTTGAACATATTTACAATCATTCCTTTGAAATCTTTCTCAGGCATTTTCTCTAACTCGTTTTCACTAGAGGTCATTTCTGAAGCATTGATGCTTTTTGGTGGATTTATATTGCCTTGGTTTTTGGTGTTTCTTGTGTTATAATGTATATATTTTTGCATCTTGGATTAAGTTACTGCTTAGATTTTCCAGTTAGCTAGGTATCCTTTGCTGTATCTATTGATCTGATATTGTATATCTTCTATGTAGGAGATTAAGATGTTAGGTGTGGCTCTTACCACTCTCAGAGTATCTAGACACGTGGTCCTAGGGGTTAAGTTTGCCTGCTATGGGAGTATTCAAATAGGTTGAGTGGAATAAAATACAGGTATATTCTAAAATTTAACTAAACCCTATACACATTCAGTCAAGAACAGCACCGAGCATTTATGCAAGATTAGGTATTATAAAAACCAGATCCTCTATCAACAAAGAAGTTAAGATTTCTGGTCTGTTGAGGGATCCAAGTCAGCTTGTGACCAGGTGAGACCCTTCCCTGGTTCAATCCCAGTTACCTCTTTGGATGCTTTTGGTCTCAGTCAAGTTGCTGGCTGGGATGTTGGGCCGCTGTTCTGCTTTCTGGAACTGGGTACTGGCTTTTCCTGTGGGGCAAACCAAGCCTGGCAACTGTGGCCCTGCAGATTGGCGCCCCTGATGCTGGATCCCCGCTGCTGCCGCTGGAGCTGCCGCTGCTGGGACCACTGCTGCTGGATCCGCCACTGGAGATGCCGCTGCTGGGTCTGCCCCCGCTGATCCGCTGGAGCTGCCGCTGCTGGGTCCTCTGCCTCTGATCCGCTGGTGCTGCCGCTGCGGGATCCGCCTCTGCTGCTGAAGCCGCTGGAGCCTCCGCTGCTGGATTCGCTGCCCTGAAGCCGCTGTGGCCGGTACCGGAGCAGCTGATGGTGTTTTTGGGGCTCTTGTTTCTGTTTTTCAGATAGATTCAGATCTTAAGGAGAGAACCACCTCATCATACCTCAAAAGAGCCTCAGTTGAAACTAAGAATAATTGGGGAAACAAGCAACAGCGTTATTTTCTTGGTGAACCTGGTACCATCACAAGGGTGGAGGAGATAGACAGAGAGAACAATCAGCTCCTACCAAATCAGATATCCAGAGACATAGAGGCTCCCAACACCTCATCACTGAATCAGACCTAAAATGAACACAACATGGCTCAGGGAAATTTGCAGAAGAGGGGGTGGAAAGAATGTCAGAGCCACACATTGGGTCATGATACACAGAAACATTGCCTCCTACTCATAACTGGTGGCTAGCCCGACAATGCATGACCCATATTCCAGAAGGAAGGTTCCTGCAGAGGGGGGAGTTCAGGGAGGAGGCTAACAATCATATCAACTTGACTGTATTCACTGAGTGCAAAACTAATATTAAAAAAGATGAACATGGTGGTGGAGAAAAGATGTGAACAGCTTTTTATGAAAATTTGAAAAGGGCCAGGATTTAGAGAATGATAATGAGAGGGCTGACCATAACAGGGATGAGCAGGTTCAGATTTGAGGAGGAACAATGAGCAACTAGACCCCTTACCCACATGGCAAGCTCATTTTTTTATAGTTCATTATGATGGGCTTTACGGTCCAGCTCAGATGGTTCTAGGAGAGAGCTGATTGATTTTTGGACCTAAGGGGTTTGGCTCAAGAGGGGCCAAACACTCAGGTGTGCTAGATTGGGAAGAGTTAGGGGGCACTATTGCAGAAGAATTGTTAATAGCCATTGTGGATGAAACCAGGTCAGACTCCAAGTTCCAGCTTTGCCAAGACAAGCATGGTAGCATCTCCTCAGTCCCTGTCATGAGCTTCCATACCTCACTACTTAGTTAAATACAACTACTTTGCTTCTCTTTCTCCCTCATCAAGATTCTCCTTTTTTTGGCCAAATACTTCTCACATCTTTCTAGTTTTGTCTTGATCCAAATTCTTTGTGTGACTCTCACTAAACAAAGCCTTTGATCCCCCACCAAGTTAACTGGTCCTTTAGCTTCACTCAAATTTTTAGAACATAGGCAAAATGTAGTCAAATTCTTTTTCAGACTATAACGTGTGTGACCTCCACTCTAATTCCCAAATAATTTCCTCATTTCCATCTGAAACCTCTTGAGTCTTACCTTCACTCTATGCATTTTCTTTTTCTTTTTTTTTTTCTTTATTAGTTGTGTACATACTCAGTGGGTTTGCAGCCATTTGTACCATTGTTAACTTCCTCCCTGTCCTCCCTGCTCTAAAGGGACCTTCCTCCTTGGGGCTTGTGAGTAACACATTGTGGGGGTGGCCATCAGTTATGAGGAAGAGGCAATGATTCTGCACATAATGTCTCAACTTAAGGCTCTAACAATCTTCCCACTGCCTCTTCTTTGAATTTCCCTTAGCCATGTTGGGTTTGTTTTATGTCTACTTCAGTGATGAGGTCTTGGGAATCTTTGTGTCTCTGGGTAGCTGGTTTGGCAGGAATTGAGTGTTCTCTGTGTCTATCTCCTTCACCCTTGTGCTGGTATCAGGTTCATCAAGAAAGCAGTCTCCTCAGGTTCTGTGTCCATCTGAAAAAGAGGATCAGATTCTCCAATGGAGAGTGAACTCAGCACTGGATAAATGGGATAACCATTATTATTTTAAAGGGAATTTAATAGGTGTAGGCCCTCTTGTAGCCCAAGATTGGTGAGAGCTTGATATTAGAGAGCAGATTCATTTTTTGGATATGGTACTGACTTCTTCCCCAGTTCCAGGTATGAGTTCTATTCCACTGAGTGGATCTATTAGCCAATTCAAGAGCAGTTGGTTCTCCACTATGGCTTTGTGCCATTATTGCACTTGGGTGAGCATCATGTCAGGTTGTTTGCTGCTGAGTAGCCTAGACCATGAGTTGCTTGGACAGATGGTGGTCATTTACCCCTCAGCTGCTCATGTAGCACCTTCTGGCACTATACAAGCTAACTATCTGGAAACTGACTCTATGACAGATTCCAGCCATGTATCTCCATGTTTTATAACAACAGCATATGGTATATTCAGCAGTAGGGTCTTAGCACTAGCCATTGGTGGGTAATTAAGTGCTCAGACAGAAATCTGTCTTCTTTTGGTAAACCTTGCAGGTCTCTTTGATCAACAGCTCATTGTGGCTGTTAACCAGATCCTAGTAATGGGAGTTACAGGCCAGCACCAAGGGAAAAGAAGGAAGAAAAAGACAGGTAATATAAAAGTGAAAGAGAGAAGAGACACAGAGAGAGAGAGAGAGAGAGAGAGAGAAGAGAGAGAGAGAGAGAGAGAGAGAGAGAGAGAGAGAGAGAGAAATAGGAGAATATTAAGGTTCATCTTATTCATACCCTCTCTCCAGGGCCCTTTGATTTGGGTGTTCCCTCCAAGGACCTGATCAAGTTTTAACATTTTAGTCTGTTTTTCAGGATATAGGATTTTATGGTACCATTTTCACTTAGGTCCAGTTTTGTGTCCCCCCCCTCCCTTACCATCCCTTCCTGCCCATGTCCCCATTGTCCTGTCCTGCAGATGCCTATTAGGTATGTCAGCATTTCAGGCAGATTCAAGTTAGGAGCCACAAATGAGTGAGACCATGTGACAATTTTCTTTCTGTGATTGGATGAGTTCACTGAGAATGATCTGTTCCAAGTTCAAACATTTTTCTTCAAATTCATTTTGTCATTTTTCTTTACTGCTGTGTAGAATTTCATCATGTAGTTATACCCCATCTTGGTTATCCATTTGTCTAATGATGGATATCTGGGTTGATTCTAGTTTTTAGCTCCTATGAATTGAGCAGCTATAAACATGGTTGAGCAAATCTCTCTAAACTGAGGCAGGGAGGATTGAGGGGAAATTCCCAGTAAGAGAATAACTGGGTCTGTTGGTAATTCTACAGTCACCTTTTTAGGAGTCTCTATATTGTTTTCCATAGTGGTTGAACCATCTTACACTCCCACCAATAGTAAATGAGGGTTCCTATTTCTCCACATTCCACATTGGCAACATTTATTTCCATTTGATTTTTTTAATTTTTTATTTTTGCTATCCTTACTGGAGTAAGGTGGAATCTCATAGTTGTGTTAAGTTGAATTTCCCTGATGATTAGGGATGGTGAATATTTTCTTAAGTGTGTGTTTGCCATTTGTATTTCTTCTTCTCAGAACCCCATGTTCAGTTCTCTGCCCCATTTGATGAGTGAGTTGTTTGACTTTTTATTGTTTAGGTTTTTGAGTTCTTTGTAGATTCTAGAAATTAGGCCTTTGTCAGTTGTATAGCCTGCCAAAATTTTTTCTCATTCTGTGTGAAATCTATTGGCTCTGCTTATTATATATTTGTCTGTGAAAAAACTTCAACTTCATGAGATCCCAATAGTTGAGTGCTTGTTTAATTTCCTGAGCTACTGGGGTTTTGTTTAGGAAGTCTTTTTCTATCACTCTTATATTATGGAAAATTCCTCCTATAGGAGCCATTATTATATTGATGTCTTTGATCCATGGGCTTGATTTTTTTGTATGGTAGATTATGTGGATCTACTTTGATTTTCCTGCATATAGTTATCCAGTTTGTCCAGCACCATTTGTTGAAGATGCTATCTTATTTTCCAACCTACATTATTAGGGCCTTTGTCGAATATCAAGTAGCAGTAGTTACTTGACCCAAAGTCCAGGTCATTGGTTCTGTTTCATTGGTCTATGTGCCTGTTTTTCAGTCATTAACATGTTGTTTTTGTTACTATGGCTTTGTAATATAGCTTTGGATCAAGAATGGTGATGCCTTCAGAGGTGTTTCTTTTGCTGAGGATGTGCTTGGATATCTGTGGCCTTCTGCCATTCCATATGAATTTTGAGATCAACTTTTCTATCTCTGTGAAGAAAAATGTTGGGATTTTTATTGGTATTGCATTAAATCTGTATATTGCCTTTTGTAAGATTGTCATTTTTTAAATTTTTTTGTTTATCATTTTTATTTATTTGTATATCTGAGAGCGACAGACAGAGAGAGAAAGAGGCAGACACAGAGAGAGAGAGAGAATAGGCACACCAGGGCCTCCAGCCACTGCAAACGAACTCCAGATGCGTGAGCCCCTTGTGCATCTGGCTAACGTGGGTTCTGGGGAATGGAGCCTTGAACCGGGGTCCTTAGGCTTCACAGGCAAGCACTTAACTGCTAATTCATCTCTCCAGCTCTGATTGTCATTTTTACAATGTTAATTCTGCCTATCCAGGATCATGGGAGGTCTTTCCATTTTCTCAATTCATCATCAATTTCTTTCTTGAGTGTTTTTATGTTTCCATGATATAGGTCTTTCACATCGTTGGTCATTGTTATTCCCAGGTATTTTATTTATTTATTTTTGTTGTTGTTGCTATTGAAAATGGGACCATGTCACTAATTTCTTTCTCTGCATTGTTTTCTTTTGCATATAGAAAGGCAACTGATTTTGTATCCTGTTACTTCACTGAAGGAGGTAATCACAGAGTTTTGAGATGTAGGTTCTCAGGTCACTTATGTATAGAATCATGTCATCTGTGAATATGGCTAACTTAACTTCTTACTTTCCAATTTATATAAGTTTTATTTCTTTCTCCTGTCTTATTGCTTGAGCTAGGACTTCCATTACTATGCTGAAGAGCAGAGTTATGAGTGGACACCCCTGTCTTGTTCCTGATCTCAATGGGAATTCCTTTGGTCTCTCCCCATTAAATATTACTTGGGCTTTAGGAGTTTTATATATAGCCTTTCTTATGTTGAGATATAAACCATCCATGCTATTCTTCCCAATTTTTTGATCATGAAGTGATGTTGTATTTTGTCAAAGGATTTTTCTGCATCTATTGAAATGAAATGATCATTTAGTTTTTGTCTTTAAGCTTATTTATGTGGTGTATTGCATTGACAGATTTCTGTATGTTTAACTAACCAAATGTTCGTGGGATGAAGCCTACTTGATATACATGAATAATGCTTGTGATATATTGTTGAATTCAGTTTGCGAGGATTTTGTTCAGGATCTTCGTGCTGAAGTTCATCAGGGAAATAGCCCTATAGGAGTTGGAAAACTTTCCCAGTTCTCCAATTATGTGGCACAGTTTGGGCAAAATTGGTTTCAATTATACCATGAAGGTTTGAAGGTTCTCAGCTGAGAAGTCATCTGGTCCTGGACTCTTCTTTTGGGGGAGGTTTTTAACTACCTTTTCAATTTCTATGAGTGTGATAAGTTTGTTTAGGAGATTAATCTGCTCTGAGTTTAGCTTTGGTAGGTGGTATATGTCCAGGAATTCATCCATTTCATCCATATTTTCCAGTTTCCTGGAGTAGAAGTTTTTGAAATAAGTTGTGATGATTTCCCAATATCACTTATGTCTGTAGTGATCTCTTCTTTTTCATTTCTAACTTTGTTAATTTGAACCATCTCTTTTTTTCACTTGATCAGATTGGCCAGGGGTTTATCAATCTTCTTATTTTTTCAAAGAACCAGCTCTTTGTTTCATTAATTTTCTTAATTGTTTTCGTAGTTTCCCATTCATTAATTTCTGCTCTGATCTTAATTATTTCTTTCTGTCTGGAGCTTTTTGGGTTGGTTTATTTTTGCTTTTCCAGTGTCTTTAGATGGATGATTAGGTTGTTTATTTGAGATCTCTCTGTCTTTGTTATGCAGGCATTCAGTACTATGGATTTTACTCTAAGGTCTGCCTTCATTGTGTCCAATAAGTTTTGGTATGATGTGTTCTCATTGTCATTCAATTCTAGAAATTTTGCCGTTTCATTTTTTATTACATCTACTACCCATTTATTGTTTAAAATTGTGTTGTTCAGTGTCCAGTATCTGGTGTGATTCTTGGCACATCTTTTGATGTTAATTTCTAGAAACACAGCATTGTGATCAGATATCATGCAGGAAATTATGTTGATCTTCCTAAATATATGGAGGCAGGCTTTATGATCTATTTTAGAAAAGGTTCTATGAGCTGCTGAGAAGAATGTGTAGTCTGTGGTTTTGGGGTAGAATGTTCTGTAGATGTCCATTAGGTCTAATAGATCTATGGTGTTGTTGAGCTCTCTTACTTCCCTGTTAATTTTCTGTTTGGATGATCTATCTATTGCTGATGGTGGTATACTGAAATCCTTGACTATAATGGTGTTGGTGGTTATTTTTGTTTTGTTGTCAAGTAGGTTTTGTTTTATGAGTTGCAGTGCACCTGTGTTTGGTGCATAAAGATTGATGATTATGATATCCTCATGTTGGATCAATCATTCCTTTGATAATTAATAAGTGACCTTCTTTGTCTTTTTTGATTACTTTTGGCTTGAAATCTATTTTATCTGATATTAGTATAGCTATCCCTGTTTGTTTCTTATTTCCATTTGCCTGGAATATCATTTTTCACCCTTTCACCCTGAGAAGGTTTCTGTCTTTAGTGGTGTGGTGGGTTTCTTGAAGACAGCTGATTAAGGGGCCTAATTTTATGATACACCCTGTTAGCTTATGTCTCTTGATGGGTGAATTAAGCCCATTAATGTTTAAGTTAATAACTGTGAGGTTTGATTTAATCCCTCCCATATTGTGGTAGTTTATTTGGTTTGGTGTTTTCTTGTACTTTGTAGATTTTGTGCCTTCTGTGAGTTTGGTTATTGTGATCTACTTTTTGTACACACTTGAGGTTGATTATTTCACTCTTCTGTCTGCAGAATTCTCTGTAGGTTTGGCTTTGTGTTCATATAGTTGTAAATTTCAATTTTATCATGGAAACTTTTTCTTTTACCATCTATTATGAGTGATAATTTTTCTGGGTAGAGTAGTTTGGGTTGGTAGCTAGAGTTTGTGAGACTTGGCAGAGTTCCATTCCAGGCCCTTCTGGCTTTCAGGGTTTCCATAGAAAATTCTGAAGTAATTCTGTTAGCGTTACCTATATATCTAATGTGTTGTTTCTCCCTAGCTGCTTTTAGACTTTCTCTTTGTTACTTATGTTTAGAGTCTTAATGATAATATATCTTGGAGAATTTCTCCTTTTTTCCAGTCTGTTTTGAGTTCTGTTAGCTTCTTTAACTTAATGGGACTTTCTTTTGAGAGGGTGAGAACGTTTTCTTTCATAATTTTGATGAATAAGTTCTCTATGCCTTTGGTCTGAATTTCTTCCCCTTTTGGTATTCCCACAATCTCAATGTTGGGATGTTTAAGGGTATCCCACAGTTCCCTCATGTTCTTTTAACAAAAATTTTTGAACTTATTGAAACTTTTGGACTCATGAACTGTTTCTTCTATTTTGTCTTCCAGTTCTGAGTTTCTGTCCTCCACATGGCTGGCTCTATTCTTGAGAGATTCTTTAGAGTTTTGGGCTTGTTCAATTTTGTTTGTATTTTCTCCTGCCTTTTTATGTATAGTTTCCATCCCTCTGTTGATTTCCCTTTTCATTTCATTTTCTGATTTTTTTAATGCTTCTTGGAATTCATCCTTGCTTATATTTATGTCTTCAGTGAGTTTATCCAGCTGATTATTGTGGTCTTCTTTTTTCTTGCTCACCTTCAGACCACTTAACTGTCTTTGGAACCCTTCCTTGTTCTTTTCTATTAGGCCTAATCTAGCAAGGACAGCATTAATACAATTATTGCCCCCCCCCCTTTTTTGATTTTCTGCATGTTCTGCTAATTTCTTGGCCAGGGTTGCATAGATTTTGTTTTCATTTTGGCTCTTTTGTGCTGGAGGGATGGCTTAGCAGTTAAGGCATTTGCCTGCAAAGCCAAAGGACCCAGGTTTGATTCCCCAGGACCCACGTCAGCCAGATGCACAAGAGGTCACACACATCTGGAGTTCATTTGCAGTGGCTGGAGGCCCTGATGCTCCCATTCTCTTTCTCTTTCTCTCTTCCTCTATCGCTGCCAAATAAATAAATAAATAATAAAAATGGCCCTTATATACATTTGTTTGTCTCACAAAAGTCTAAAAACTCTATTCTAGCAAGAGATAGCCAACTTAGTCAGTTGTCTTGTAAGCACATTAAGGCAACAGAGAAAATACAGAGAACTAAACACTTTATGTTAACTCTTTCTTTCTGAGTCTTGAGTAATCCTGTACATTTAATTTGTACTAACTTCCACAAGAGACAGCTTGTATATTCACTTCTCTCAGTTGCTCACTCCCCATACTAAAGGTTTCTTGCATCCCGCTTTGCAGTTGCTTAACCCCGTACCAGGGCTTCCTTACACACCTCCTCCACCTTTGGACTCCCTTAAACTGTCTGTAGCTGTTTCTCTTGAGGGAGAAGGAATCTGGGGAATAAGACTCCATAGTCACATGTGCCTATTGCATGTCTCTATCCCACACCTTTAACCCTTCAAAATGCCAAACTACCATGGCAGTACTGGGTTCAATATCTTCTACCATGGCTTGTGCATGAGGTTACCTGGTTTCTACCATAATTATGTCCATTTTCCCCAGGAAAACTCTCCAAGATTCATCTGCATAGGTTTCATGGCTCCAAAAATTGCCTCAGGTCTTTTCAGGCTACATTTCTCACTCTACAGAGAACAAAGGGGTCTCTTCACAAATACAGAAATCCTGGATGGAGTACCTGAGCTTGCTGGAAACATCCACTTGAACAAAAGCAGCTTATATTATTAAAAGGTTTATTTCAGGTTTTCAAATTCCAGGGAATACTGTCAATGGTGGAAGCAGCTGGCTTACTTCCATAGATCCAAGCAGAGAGACACCACCAACAGCCAGCACCACAAAACCACCAGAGCTCAAACTACTCTTTTCACTCCTTAGGGCAGCACTCAACATCTGCCTCCTAAACATATGTTAGGGTTATACTCCAAGATCCTCCCTTAGTGACACCTCCTCCCTCCCAGTTGCCAGGGACTCAAGTTACAAAGCCTTTGTGAATCTATGGGGCTATACATCCAAACCATCACGTAATGGCTCCTATGTTATGCTTTTTTTCTGCAAGCTTAAATGACATCCTAACATAAACAACTGCAATCGATAAACATCTATGTGTGTATAATGTACTACTTTACAAAATGTTACCATAATATGGAGTGTAATATGCAATATGTAATATTGAAAAAAGTCCATGGCTTAATACACTGAGGCTACTTTTGTATAGCTGATGATGTGAGTAGAAAGGTACAATTCATGTTGCGGTCAACTATAAAGGCATATTCTAAAAGGAATAAAAGTATGCTCAGTGGTTAAGGCAATTGCATGCAAATCCTAATAATCCTGGTTTTATTCCCCAGTACCCATGTAAAGCCAGATGCACAAAGTGGCACATGAACCTGGAGTTTGTTTACAGTGGCTAGAGGCCCTGGCAAGCCCATTCTTTCTCTGTCTGTCTGTCTGCTTGTATATAAATAAATATTGTTAAATAAGTAATTCCCTTCTTTCATTTTCAACATTTTCTATTTCAACAAAGGCAAAGTATGTAGGTTTAGTATGTATTGCTTCATTTTGTAGTGAAATTATATAAACATCAATTCAAGCATTTTAAGAGGCATTGTCTTTGTGATTTTTTTAAAGATATGAAATATAGGATTGTGAAAGTCTAACACTTAAGAGACCTAATTGCTACACTAAATCATATCATCATTTTGCATGTGATGAGGAAAGAGCTTTAGTATATATTTGTTTGAAAAATATCTTGCCTTTTAGAATATTTTGCTTAAAAGAAATGTTTAGAGAATTAATAATGCATTAGCGACAGCTTTCATTGAAATTCAAATGTCATACCAGGCCACTTTGCAATCTCACTTTTAGCCATCTGCTAAGTTAGGTAGTTTCACCACATTTTAGTTTACTTATGTGTCCTACTTTGAAAGTAGTAACAATTTTTTTGGTTTTGTTTTCTACAGACACTAAATTCAAATAAGTAAATGTGTGAATGTTCCACATTTCTGTGGAAAATGTATCACAGAGAACACACATACTCCATTACTTGAAAAATAATGCTTTTCAAATCTGTATTTAGTTTTTTGCTTGCATATGGATAAAATAATATTAATATTTCTGTTTTATTTAATGGGATGAATTGGTTCCTGAACAAGGTTTTCCTTGCTATATGGTTATTCCCAGCCATAATGATAAAACTATTGTCCTTACTGATTGATAGGCATTTTCATAAAGACGGCTTCATGCCATGAATAGCTCTTTTCCCTCAAGTTGACTTATGTTGCATTTACTTTCTCATTGCTGGAACAACACCCAGTCAGAAAAGCTTCTAGGAGGTAAGGGTTTATTTCAGGCTTACAGAATCCAGGGAAAACACATTAACGAAGGAAGAAGCTGGTTTGCTTATAGATGCATAGCAGAGTGACACCAGCAAACAGCCAGCAAACAATGAACAGCCAGAGCTCAAATTCACTCCAAACTACCAGATCCATCTCCAGTAACACCTCCTCTCCAGGCTTCAGTGGGCTCAGCTCTGTATGGAGAACAAGTAAACAAACATCAACCACTTGCAGTTCAAGTCCAACATCCATTAAACAGTGACGAAAGTCTCCAGATTCTGATTCTATCCCTATAGCTGGGCTGAGCAGGCCAGGAATAATTCTATTCTAAGTGAGATACTCTCCATGGCAGCCATTTTACAGTCTTGATATATCCAAAACAGCTTTTGGTCTTCCCCACAATCCACTGTCCATCTTCACATCTCTATACAATGGCCTTAGTTGTTCTCCATACAGGGGTTTCAACCCTGCTTCACATTTCCCAGGGGCCATTTCCAAAAAAACAAAGGCATGTTGCATTTCATGACCCAATTCCCTTCTTAGTTCATGCTTGCAAAACAAATGCCAGGTAAATGACATAGCCACATTTTTTAGGGGTAATAAACTTTGATCTTGAATAGAAGTTTGCTTCTTTATAATTCTTCCTTCAAGAATTCCTTGCAAAATAATCTGTATTCTTACCTGGGCCCTCCATGTGTGGGTTTCACCCTCAGGCATAATTCCCATTGTTTTAATGCAAAACATTTGTCAATAGATTCATGACTATAGAAAAATGCAAATTCCACTCAGACCAACCTCAAAGGTCCTCATAGTCTTTATCAACTTAAACATTATTCAAAAGTCTAGTCTTACCTGAGACTACCACCTTAATGGTGATAATTAGCTTAGCAATTGTAACTTCAGTAACCAAAAAACAGCCTCTGTTCCAGTAACTTCAAATTTTCTTGTTTTTCTCCTGTGATAAAACATCTATCTTTCATATCTTTCTGTTCTATACCTTAGGCAAGCACACCAGTCTATTACTTTTAAACTCAACCTTTGTCAAGTTTTCTAGAGCATAGGTAGAAGCATGCATGCAACCTTCCTAACTGTAGCCCAGTTCAAACACATTTCTCTTTCTCCTCTTTAAAAGTTCATAAGCCAAGCCTTAAGTCCACAATTTTTCTGCATTTATAAATTTCAAAGTCTCATAAAAATAGGCCATAAACTCTACTTACAGAACTTCCAGGCTTCTCCAGTCCAAAGTACCAAATCTTTCCACATTCCTCTACCACAGAAGCTCCAAAAGGCCAACAACCACATAGACAGATTCATAGAAGAAACAATGTAACTTCTTGGTGCAAATTTTACTGCTGCAAATACTTTCTCATTGATGGAACAAACACCTGAGGAGAAGTTGTTTATGGAAGGACAGGGTTTATTTCAGGATTACATAACCCAGGAGAAATAACATCAATGGTGGAAGAAGCTGGCTCACTTCCATCATTGCACAGCAAAGAAACAACACCAAACAGCAAACAATGAATAGCATTCAAATTGCCACAATATATAAACACTACTGGAATAATCCATATATAAGGTTTGCTAAAATTCACTGAGCATTGTGATAGGTAAAAATGGTCCCGTGGCACCAAAGATATGCCCACATTTTAATACTTACTACCTGTAAATTTTATTTGGAAAAAGGGCCTTTTCAGATGTGACTAAGAATTTTGAGATGAGGAGTGTCATTTTGCATTATTGATGTAGGTCTTATTACATCATAGGCTTCTTGATAATTGGGAAACAAAAATGAAACATGCATATAGTGGACAGGGCTTGGAGACAATGTAGAGAAGGGCAATGTCAGGTTAAACAAAAGAATACAGGTGGCCAGCAGAGAAGGGAAGAAGCAAGACATAAAGTCACCCTGAGTCTCTGGAGTGATCATGGCTAGCAACCTGGAGATTGAACATCTGATCCCCAGAACTGTGTAAAAGTGGGCTTTTAATCCACAAAGTTTGTGGTAATACCTTAATGCAACTACATAAAAACTAATTTGGTTATCTCCTATGTTTTAGGTATAGATAGGTATTTTATATGTTAGTTTATGTTTTTTCACTACATACACACATTATACATATGTATATGTATATATATATATATTCATACATACTTTGAGGAATATTGTTTTCTCTTATTTTTTAGAAGCTAATATAATTTGGATAAGGCTTCTCAACTAGAGAACAGCAGGGTCAACATGTAAGAAATTATTTGTTCCCTAAGTGTCTAACACATTGAACTGCTTATTTAATACCTAATATATTATTCCTTTAAACACTGACTTAAACACTGATGAATTCTTTTTCAAGGAATCCTAGGTAGTAATTGAAAGTTCAAAGAATGATTTCCTTATATAAAGTTTCTTCTATTACTTTCTTGGAGAAATGCTAGCTCTTATATATCTACTCTTTTTTTTCCACCATAATAATGATAATTGTCACATAAAACTGGCCAACTTAAAGTTAGCATCCATTAAGTAGGCTTCAAAACTTGTGATTGAAAATTAACAAAAATAAAAAATAAACAAAACCAATAAAACTATCTTTCTGGCTCACATATAGATTTCTTAGTTTTTGGAGGTTGGCTTCTTGACAAAAAAATCTCAGCTTTGGAGCTGGCGAGATGGCTTAGCATTAAAGGCCTTGCCTGTGAAGCCTAAGGATCCAGGTTGGATTCCCCAGTACCCACATGAGCCAGATGCACAAGGTAACACATACATCTGGAGTTAAGTTGCAGTGGCTACAGGCCCTGGCATGCCCATTCCCTCCCTCCCTCTCCCTCTCTCTCTCTCAGATAAATAAATAAAATATTTGAAATAATCTCAGCTTTGTTCACTAGGCAGTCTAGAAAAATCTACTATCCAAGAAAGAAATCAATTTTCCTTTCCTGTGTCCTAAACAAGAAACAGAAATCATGAAGAAAATATAAAGCTGCATGCATATTCAGTGTGTGCCCATTATACAGTGATTTGTATATTCAATACATTTATGTTTCCAATGCTTTCCTGCTTTAATGTAAGCTGATGGAACTGTATACTAAATTTACTTTTCTTTTTCCATCTTCCTTTTAGTCTATAATATGCAACAAAACACTTTTAAACCAGGACCTGATGTTATGAATATCTTATTGAATTGGTGTAGAGCTGACTAAGCCTTTTCTAAATGACCAGTCAGTCCCACAGACTTCACACTCCCTGCTCTTTCTTGCTCTACTTTTCTACCTTCAGTTTGGATCCAGTTCTCAGGCAAGTGTAGATTTCCAGAGGAAGTACTGTGCCTTGTGATGTAAAGGTCAATTTCATGCAGTCTGTCTTGGGCATGTTGAGATAGAAGTGACAATTGTTTAGGTGTTCTCTGTTTAGGCAGTTCTGCAACAGTGACTACAGAGGTACTTTTATCACATAAAAGATGAAAATATTCATTAAAACAAAGTGGTCTGGTTAAGAAAATGATAATAAAGCACATTTTATTATGTAAAATTTATGTTTAATATAGTTTTATTCACATGAACATAAATTTATTCATAAGCTTGGAGTTCTTTCCTATTGAGTAACAGTAATTCTTTTTCCTCCTTGGTTAAGACACTCATTGCTCCCCTGAGGAGCACTCTCAGTTCTTTTCCTTGTCCCATGCTACATCGAATCTCTCTCACTGCTCTATTCTACTCCTTCTCTTGGGTTAAGTCACTCTTACTTCCCCAGAGAGAAGCACTGCTATTCTCTTCTTTCTCCTAGGTGAAGCCACTCACATTCCTGGATGGGAACCCTCCATTTGTCTTGTACTACATGTATTGATTCTGCCCTTTTATCTGAGTCCTGCAAGATCCTGTCACTTGTCATTTTCTGGTGACAGCTTGATTCGTTATTCCATGACATCACTTGTTAGTTTTGACCATTCTCTGATGTAGAACCTGTAACTGTTCACAGCTTACTTGGTGTACAGCCTTTTGGGTGGCCTATCTCATCCTTGCACAAAGCCTGCGCCTGTTCTCATTGTTACCTCAGGAAGGGCTTTCACAGTCTGCCCATGTAGCACAGGGCAGTTGTATCTTCGTGTGTCATGTGCTGCATTAATGCAAACCTTTCTTCAATCCTTCCAAAGTTAGTTAAGTATAGACTCTTTCATGACTCTAGGGAACAGAAGCAGTCTCCTGCAAAATGACTAAGATTGAATTTCCTCACTAAACATTCAGGAGAGGGGAAAGATAAGGAGGCTGTCAAAACCAAATTGAACTCAGTTTGGAACACGGGGAAATAGCATTCATGCACTGGAGTGTAGAGAATCAAATTTGTACCTATTTTACTTTCACTAGCAAATGACTTTGCTAGACTTTGCCCATGCTCTCTTAAATAGACCATCCATCATTTTGTTCCTCTTACCTTTTTAAAATTTTTCTTTCTCGTGCTTGCCCTATCTGATGTTATGATACATATCTGTTTATTATTTTGAGCCTCTACTTGATTTAGGCTCTGTGAAGAGTCTGTGACTTTCTTACTCACTGCTTTGAAGCTGCTGCTTACAAGAGTCCTTGCGTACAGACCACCCTCAACAAGTGACCACTAATTGAGTGGACAGTTCTCAGAATTTGTCAAAAAATAGTGAATGTAGCAAGAAATTTAATCTTGAAATAGTGAGAAGAAGACGTGTTTCCTAAATGTCATGAAAATAATGCTGTCGTCATTTTGTGTTTTGTTTTAATACTGTTCTCCACCTACCTAATGCTTCATTGATTCTTTTCGGCTCATTTATTTTTCACATGCTCACTTTAGTAGGTTAGATTATCAGTTGGAAAACTGCCTAATTTTATCAGTTCACATAGTTTATTTGCCGTCACAGACTTCTAGTCAATCTCAATTGCCCTTTATTATATAATCTCTGCATAATATATTATCTATATGTATTATAGAACAAAACATTTTCATTACTTATGTAAGGCTTAGCCATAAATCTTCCCAAGATTAGATACTCAGTAAAAATAAATTTTTATCTCTCTTAATTTCTTAGGATAAGGAATTTCAATGTGACTTGGCAGGGAAGCTTTGGCATAGCGACTCTACTGACAGTGAATCAGATATTGGCTGGGAGGGACTATGGTCATTTGAATTTCTTTTCATATTATTTTATTTATTTATTTATTTTTATTGAGTAGAAACTTGGTATGGACATATCATGTGTTGGTACCACTATTTCCCTTCTTACTACACCATTCCACTGAGGGACCTCCTATGTGGGATTCCTGGTAATTACCATGTGGTTGTGGGTTATGGGTTATGAGAGCTGCAGTCAGTCATTTTGAGGGCAGTGGAATGGCTCTGAACATTCCCTCCTAGCCTGTTGCTCTTGAATTCTTTCTGTTCCTCTTCCACAAAATTCCCTGAGTAGTGCTGGGTGTGTTTTAAGTCTATTTCAGTGTTGAGCTCTTAGTAGCTTCTGGATTTCTGCTTTAGTACATTTTGAGTATCCTGAGTGTCTGTCTCCATCACACTGGCCCAGGTTGTCAGGCTCGCTGTGGAAGTAGCACTCTTGCTCAGCTCACCATTTCCTCTGTGGTTTCACTTGGACCCTAGCTGACATGAAAGGGGTGGTTCACTTCATGTCAGGAAGTCAGCTATCTTTTCTTGTCTTGTTAGTACAATTTGGTTGTCCTTCATTCCCCTGCCTTCTGAAAAGAAATGAACAAACAAAAAATGAAAAAAAAAAAAACCCACAAGATTCTCTGAGAATGAGATCAACATAGGTTAAAGGAGATATACATTGCTATTTAGAGAGATTTTGATGGGAATAGCCTCTCCTTTGGCCAAAGGTTAGTAGGAGATTCGTGTTAGATTCTCTAATCTTGGTCTCCATAGGATTCTGACTCAGTGCCCAGTCCCAGCTATGGGTTCATTTCCACTCAGCAGATCTCTCACCCAATCAGAGTTACTGGTAACCCATTTAGGCTGGGTGCTTCAATTACACAGGTGTATACATCTTGTCAGGCTGGTTGCTTTCATCTAGCACTGTGCCCTCCTTACTCACAACTTTGTTGACCATTTTCTCCCCACAGCTTATGTAGTGCTTGCCAGCACTATATCGGCTAACCATCTGGGAGCTGGCTTCCTTTCAAATTTTAGCCAGATATCTTAGTGATATTTGTCAGCAGCATGTGGTGTCTTCAGCAATAGTGTCTTACCTTTTACCCCATGTGGTTAATGACCAATGGCTTTACAGAAGCCAGTCTTGTTTTTGGGATCTCTTAGGTCTCTTGGATCAAAAGGTCAACGTGGGTTGTAGCCAATGTCTGGTAATGGGAGTTTCAGGACAGAGCCAAATATTTTAGGGTTAAAATTTTGATTAAGTTGAAGGGATCACTTTTTGGAGTTGCTATCACAAATTTGGTGTGTTATTCTTGGCTATTTCCAAGAGGTTTCAGTTTTTTTTTTAGTGGGTATCTCTGTGGGGCCCTTTGCCTAGCCTTTCTAAGGACCTGCCACAGTGTAGCCAATACTAAGATGAAAGCAGGAACTGCAATGTTATATATGCCTTAGCTTTATAAATCATAATTTTTCCATATTTATTGATCATGTCAATAAATCTCAACTCAGTGTGGTGGATTAGACAGAATGTCAATGCCATGAGTTGATTGCCATTATAGTTCATGATGTAGGCTGACTTTGATGACCAAGCAGAATTTGTCAAAAACAAATCATAAAAGTTTTCTTGGCTATGATATTTTTAGCATATTTATTAATTGATGTTTTTCCTCTACTGTCTGAACAGATTTTTTTCCACTCTACTATCAGCCTGAGAATACTGAAGAAGGGATTCAAATACATGTTTAGGTAGACATGAAAGAGATCTAAGTAGCTCTTTCAACATTAAAGTATTCTTTTATCAAATATCAGTAAAATTGACCTGTTCTCATTTAAAGATTACAAAAGGGAAAAGAAAACAAATCACAGAATGGAATAATCATACATTTATTTGTTTCATTTTCCTTGCTTTCTCTTGAGTCATCCTTTTTTTGTTTTGTTTGTTTGTTTGTTTATTTATTTATTTATTTGAGAGTGACAGACAGAGAGAAGGAGGCAGAGAGAGAGAGAGACAGAGAGAGAATGGGTGCACCAGGGCTTCCAGCCACTGAAAATGAACTCTAGAAGCGTGCGCCCCCTTCTGCATCTGGCTAACGTGGGTCCTGGGGAATCAAGCCTCCAACCGGGGTCCTTAGGCTTCACAGGCAAGTGCTTAACCGCTAAGCCATCTCTCCAGCCAGACTCATCCTTTCTCACTTCTTCACTTGCCTCAGATCTTTCAGCACTTTCTTCTACCATCATTGTCATATAATGACCTTGCTTCTTATTTTCATTCCCAGAAAACACTTCTGAAAACTTGAACTCTTCCCCTGCTTCTTTGCTACTTTCAACCATTACTTAGTGCACTAGATGCACCCTCTTTTACTAAAGTCAGAAAAATACTCCACCAAGTTTCTTTTTGTTTTACTAGCTTTTCAATTTTTATTTATTTATGTGCAAGAAGAGAGAGAGAGAGAGACTGAGAGACTGAGAGACTGACTGACTAAATGAATGAATATTGGTGTTTCAGGGCCTCTAGACATTGCAAACAAACTCCAGATACATGCACGCCACCTTGTGCATCTGGCTTTATGTCAGTACTCGGTAATTGAACTGGGGTCATTAGGCTTTGCAGGCAAGTGCCTTAACTGCTGAGCCATTTCTCCATCCATCGATTTTTATTTCTTATGAGCATATTCTAATCATCTTATAAAATATTATTCATGTTATACAGTTATACATTTTCCCCTCATTAACAAAGCTCATCAGAAATGTTTTACTGAATTATAGCTTCTGATTCTTTCCTTCTCATTCCCTCGTAAATCTTCTTATGAGTTCTTATTCTCATCACTCCTCAGAAACAGCTCTTGTGCAAGCTAGAAAGAGCCATCATGGTCAGTTCTAAATTGCCGTTACATGTCTAACCAGTAGCAATTGACATAACTGAGCACATTCTTGTCTGAAATATTTTCTCCATTGGATTCTTGGTTCCCAACACATGCTCCATTGCTTTATGTGGCACTGGCTGTTTGTCTTTGTTTGCATTGTCATTTTTATTCAGCTATCTGTTCCCTTCTCAAATAAATACATGAAAGAAGGCTGTAGAATGACAAAAGCTCTTAGAAAGAAAAGATGTTCAGGAAGCAAATTCTATCAATGATAGAATAAGTTTACTTGAAGAATTTTCCATGATTTTTCATAACATTTAAAGAAACATACAAAAATATGATTTAAAGAAACATATAAGGATATAAAACTTATTGATAATAAATAATATTCATACAATAAAAATGTGAAAAAAGATTCTACAAAAAACAAATGTATTAATAATGGAGCATTTAAAAACATCAAATACATTTATATATCTAAAATATATTTTCATAAACTTAAATATATGATAGAAGCAAGCTGTTATTTTAATTCTAATATTCCATGATAATTTTGATATCCTGTTGCCAATAAAAAGATTTGGGTATATGATATAATGTGCATGTGACAAGCAGAAAAATATGATTTAGCCAACTGTCTATATTAAAAATAAAAATGTTGGGCTAGAGACATGGCTTATCAGTTAAGGCACTTGCCTACAAGGCCTAAAGACCTAGGTTAAACTCCCCAGAACCCATGTAGGCCAGATGGACTTGATGGCACATGTGTCTGGAATTCATTTGCAGTGGTTAGAGGCCCTAGCATGCCCATTCTCTCTCCCTCTGACATAAATAAATACATATTAAAAATAAAAAAAAATATATAAAAATGTTGTCCAAGCACTAAGCCCCAATTCTGTTCAGTTATGATTATATGAATGGCATATTTTATGAAAATCCCAACAAATATGTAAGAACATAAGAATTGGAAATAATCACCCCAAGGGGGATGGAGAGATGGTTTAGAGGTTAAGGTATTTGCCTGCAAAGCCAAAGGACCTCAGTTAGATTCCCCAGGACTCAAGTAAGCCAGATGCACAAGGTGGTGCATGCATCTAGAGTTCGTTTGCAGTGGCTGGAGGCCCTGGCACACCTATTCTCTCTCTCTCTCTCTCTCTCTCTGTTTGCCTCTTTCCCTCTCTTGCTCTCTCAAATAAATAAATAAATAAAATTTAAAAATAACTATAAAAATAAAATAAAATAAAATAAATAAATAAACACCCCAAGAATTTAGCATGGATAAGACACAAGATATATATCCTGTCATTCCTTGGTATGCCTGGAATCTCGGTTCCAAAATTCCTAAGAATTCTACATCCTCAAGTGTCTAAGTCCTTTATCTGAAAAAGCCTGGTACTTGCATATACCCTATAATATCTTTCTATGTATTTTGAGTAATCTCTTTGTAGATTACTTATAATACTCAATGCAAATATTTTATAAGTAGTTTTATACCACATTTCCTAGAAAATAGAGGAAATAAAAGAAACTGAGCCGGGTGTGTGGTGCATGCCTTTAATTCCAGCACTCAGGAGGCAGAGGTAGGAGGATCACCATGAGTTCAAGGCCGCCCTGAGCCTACAGAGTGAATTCCAGGTCAGCCTGGGCTAGAGTGAGACCCTACCTCAAAACAACAACAACAACAACAAAAACTCTACATGCTCATTACATGCAGAAATAACTTCTTCCAAATATTTTTGATCTTAAAGTGATTAAATCCACTGAATACAGACAGCCAATTTAAAACAAAACAAAATTTTGAGCACATCATAATCAATGTGTATTAAAATTATCAATGAAATATTAGCAAATACAGTTGAAGTAGTACAGTGGAAAGTAGATCATAATTATAATGAAAACTTAAGAAAGAAACCTCATTAGAAAATTATGTTAGTAAACTAAATACCTATTAAAATAGAGAATGAAGATGTTATGTTTGAGGAAATTGGGTAACAACATGGAAATATAGAGAAGGACACTGAGTCATTTCTAATTACTGAAGAATTTGTAGAGATTATCTTTAAATGATGTAATTTATATACATTAATTCAGATGCCAGTTTGAATACTTCCTGTATCTCAAGCTCTGTCTTTAGATACATGTATACATTACGAATATGAGAGAAACCATCTCTGCTATCACTAATTTTATGTTTTAGGAAATGATTGTTATGGCCTACACATCTGCAACTTTACATTATCTTGAATTGGGCTACAGAAATGGCTCAATTAGTAAACTGCTTGCCACACAAGCATAAAGACGAGTTCAGGTCCACAGTATCTATGTAGAAGATGAGCATGATTGTGGGTAGGCCTCTGTAATCCCAGCTCTGGGGAGGTAGAGATAGGAGGGCCCATGGGGCTTAGCTTGTCTAGCTAAATTGGTGAATTCTGGGTTTGTGAGAGACTTTGTCTTAAAAAACAAGGTGAAGAGCAGGCAAGGGAGATACCCAATGTCAACTTCTGGCTCCACGTGCACACAGTGCATCTTCACACACATGCATCACGTGCATATGAACACACATTCACAAAGACATGCATACCAAGCACATAAAAAGACAAAACACATAAACCGTCACCCATGAATATAAAGTGTAAGTATACTCATGCAAATTTAAAATGTTTAATGATCATTATTGTATAAAATTATATTGGATTTGAGAGATACCTTCTAATCCAATAGTTATTTTGGTATTTAGAAGGATAAGCAATAATCAGGTGACCAAGAGTCAATTCTATGAATAAAATCATCCCCTTTACAGTGAAATCCTAGGGGATCTTAGGTGACATCCATCAGTCATAATGAGGGGAGTTAAAGATCAGGTTACCACTGGCTTAGGTCATTCAGAAGGCTCTAGCATCATTTTCTATAAGATGTATGTGATTTTTCACATTACTTAAGTCCAAACTTGTTTAAAAGTCATGAGCCTATAGATATGTTTACATTATTTATTTTTTATTTGTTTTTTTTTTCATTAGAAAAAAAAATAACCCAACAGGGGTTCCATTAACTCTCAAGAGAATAAAACAGCCATTTCAACAGCCAGTTGTCTGTAAAGGTTTACCTATCTGCTCCAATACTGAACATATACTACTGGTAAAGAGACCAATGGAGAATTATAGTAACATTATGTAGTGACAAAATGTAATCTGGCATTTTTGGTGAAATTATCTAAAAGCACAAATTTCATAACAGAAAAATAAGCATTCTACCAGAGTTTTCCATGTCATTTGTTTAGGTTGTAGGGAAGATATACAGACGTTATGTTTGAGGTTTTCCAAAAACTCTTATTGTCAATAAGTA
Organism: Dipus sagitta; assembly: GCA_036346955.1. Taxonomy (NCBI): domain Eukaryota; kingdom Metazoa; phylum Chordata; class Mammalia; order Rodentia; family Dipodidae; genus Dipus; species Dipus sagitta. The sequence continues at coordinate 100,580,230 of CM070770.1, read as the reverse complement.
GCATACATATTTTAAAGGTTAGTATTTATTTCTTCCTTGTATTAACTATTTTAATTTATTTTAGAAAATTCTAGTAATAAAAACTTGAGAAATATAAACATATTAATGGCTGAGTTTTTTGCAGAGAAATTAGGTACAGAAATAGAACATTTGATCAATGCAAAATAAGAGGGCTTACCATGGGAGAATGGTAAGACCCACCTTGTGACTGTCAACCTCTAATTTACTCTGTAGTCCTCAATAAAGTTTCACCATCCTTTGAACAGTGAATGAGTGTCTATGAAGTGCAACCCTTATGAAAATACTAGTCTTAGATGTAGAGTATCTGTTACCTTTAGCAAAGGAGATTGTCTCTGATGCTCATGTTAGGTGTCTGCATTACAATGGACTCTGTTCAACTTTCTTCTTGATTTGTAATTATGATTATTTTATTGGGAACAGGATTAGGGTCATTATTTTTTGGAAAATGTTCTTTTCTATTCATAGTCAATGAATTCCCTGAGGACTTTTACCTGAATGGTGATTACTTGATTAGGTGCACTTCAAAAATCATAAGATGAAAGTGCTCAAATAGAGGTACTTTTTCTGTTTTTGCTGTTCAGACATGTGCAGGCATGGAGAAAGATTTTCTAGTGACATCCAGAATTATGGACATGCTTAACTGACAAAAACTCTTTCCTCTGTGCTCATTGGCATGTTGTCAGAGCAGAGACCAAACTCCACAAGTATTTAAGCTGAACAAAGCTGTTGCTAAGACAATAAGATCATTGTATTATTTAATAATTTAAATGAGAAATTTTAGTGATTACTGCATCTTCAAATCTTGTTAGTCACAGAATAAAGAAGATGGACAATTTAACCCTCCTATAGAAAAAAATCATGGAGAAATGTTTTTATATATATTAGATATCAGGTACTAATCAATTTCTGTGTTGCTGAGGTAGGGAGTGGATTAGGGAAATTATTCACTAATTTCAGTGATTATTTGAAGCCTGGACAGATGAGAACTGAAAGAAAATGTTTTCTAAAAGCAATTGGACAAAAGAAGTTACTTAAACATACTTTAACTAATTAGCATGTTAATAATTTATTAGAATTCCATTAGTGTAAGAAGTAAGACTTTCTTAGCATATTAACACATAGTAATTATTAAAAAAAATGTGCTCTGCTCTGTAAATTAATTATTTAACTGATATAGTTTATGCTCTGATATATGTTTCTGGTCAATGATAAAATTTATATAAATGTTGTGCATGCTAGCCATACTAATAATATTTTATAATTTCTTAGGAGATTAGTTATAAGTGATGAATTACATTTCAAATAAATTTAGTGAGCTATACTGTTAAATAGAAATCATTGCTGTTTATAGTAGAAAGGATCCAATTAAAGTATAGAGTAAAAAAATTCAAAACCCTTTTGTCCCAATTCTTTTGTAGTAAGTGTAAAAATTGTTTAAAATAAAATGTAGAAAAGAATAAAATTTGCAGTAGTGAATATTCAAAATTATCTAAAATATCTTTTATGCTTTAGTTCCACAAATGAGACAAAATACAATTGTATTTGTGAAACTGACTTACCTCAATTAACATGATAATCATCAATTCCCTCCATTTTCCTTCAAATTACATAATTTAATTCTACATGAAAGTAAGAAGGGACCTGTTAGTGAGATAAAAGGATAATAAAAAGTAATAGAGGGGATGAATATAATTAAAGTACATTATATGCATATTTGGAAAGGTCATAATGATGTCCCTTACTAAGAAATGCTAATAGAATAATTTAAAACAAAATATTAAAATATAGCACTATTTGGTATTTCACTGAATCGGTGAAAATGACTAAGAGCTTGTAAGCATGGTAAGAAACAACTTATAATAACCTTTAAAGACATCAATTCAATCAAGTATAATCTAATTTCATCTTCTAACTATGGCTCAATGGCAATTATTATTTAATTATGATATGTTCGGCATGTTTTGGTATACCATATTCAGAACTGGAAAATAACTGAAAGAACAGTAATATCTAATATAGAAATAAGATTGGTAGTTTTAAGATTAGAAAACATATTTGCCAGGTACTGTTGTTAGAAGTACTCAGCCTACAACAGAGTTCTGGGAGCCAGTAAAAATGCAGTACTAGATAATATTATAGCAATAGAAATTTATGTCAACAGAAATATTAGGTAAATATGGCATAACCATAATTTAGTTTATGTAACTTATGTTATGAATCCACATAATTTTAACCTTCTTTTAATCTATAGGATGTTCGTGACTCAGTACGTTATGGGAATTGCTGTTCAATCAGCATCAGCATAGACTGCTATGCAGGGAGTTATAACACTTTCATTGCTAGTAAGAAAAGAGTTTGAATAGTAGGTTGGACAGTCCCAGATGGCCAATTCCAAAATCATGTGAATTTAATTTTTGTATGTCTGTATGTGCTAATTCCATTACTAGTATAAAAGGTAAAAATGCATTAAAATAGCCTTGGTCCTACTAGACTAATTACTTTTCATTGGAATAATGAAGATATTCATAGTTTTATGAATTAATATGACAATAAAATTAGATATTTATCAATATACTATAAGTGATCAGAAATAAATAAAAAATCAATTTGGTATAGAAAGCTTAAATGGGTAATGCTTTATATAATAATTTCATGCAATTGATGAAATCTAATTTTAGTAATGTTGAGTTATATACAGACTATTAGCTACTTTTTTCATTGCCGTGACAAAATATCTGGAAATAGCAATTTAATGAGGACAGGATCTATTTTGGTTTGCAGTTTCAGGAGAATTTCCATATATCATGTCAGAAAAAGGACATTGGGTCAATTCCTGTTTACGGGAGTATGAGGCAGTTGGTTATATCATAGCAGGCAGGACCAGAAGCAAAGCCAAGTTATGACCTTCACTTTGCAGATGATATTTCACATTTGATACATAAAAGAAACCATTAAAATTTATATATAATTCTTTCAATAATTCTGAAAGTTGCTATAATATGAACATTTAGGGTGATGTTAACTGCATTTGTATTTTTTTTTTTGTTTTTTTCATTTTAAACTATAAGTGATTCAAATGTTGAATATTATAGTATCCAGAAATATAAAAACATTAAGAAATTATACTACTTGTGTGCACAATGGTTTGGTAGTTTAATATACACTTGCAATTAACCTTGGTGAAATTCTGGTAGAGAGGCTGTATGCACTTAGCAAAAACTCAAAAACATTCTGTAATAAAAGCTTGCCTACCATGTTCAGAAAGGTTATTTCATGCCTAAGTTCTTTTTATACAAGTGATCTATGGAGACCTTGAGAACACACCCTCTCAGATACTGTTTCCTCACTATTAGTGTTCTGCTAGCTTGTTTAGTAGTCAGAATACTAATATTGATGATGGATTAAATAGTCTTTCGTGCTTCAGATAAAGTTCCTCTAAGTGGCCAAGCACTTAGTTTTATTGTATGGTAAGCATCTGTGATCATTATACTATCTGTGAAGATAGGCTTTGTAAGGATTTAAGAATATATGGTTGAAATCATGCAATTGTGAGCTATGAAGCTATGTGAAATATTAGGTTAACAGGCGCTATCAAGGCAAATGACTGAGTCATGGATGATGTGCTAGTAGGGACCACTGTACTAATTCAATTAACAGGTAACAAAATATAAGAGTTACTGTAAACTGCATTAAGACTTTGTTAAATCAAAGAGAGGCATAAGTAATAGACTTTCGTTGAGCTATAAAATACACTGTTGAGTCTGTTTTATGGTTAAAAACCAATAAATGTTCTTGCCTATGGCATTCCTAACATCAGTTTAACAAAACAGTTTGCAACAACTTTAGTATTACTCATACCTGCAACTGCAGCTGCTTGAAGATCCCTGCTTTCAACTCTCCTGAAGCACCACAGGTGCCAATGCACTTCCTCTCTAGACCCTTTCTGTAGATGTCTTGTCTCCAGTGAAATACAGCCTTCCTTTGCTCCTGGACATAGTAGTAGACACAGGCTGCTTTTATGTCTTGGTTTGTTTTATCATTTCCAAAATGTATTTTTTGCATAAAGACCATTTCTATAATTTTCTTTCATTTCTATGTCTGAGACTAGTATTTGTTATTAGCTCTGAAGTATTATGTATTATGCACATAATATTAACTAAAAATAACTCACAAAAGCACAGTTGATATTAAGACTTACTGTAAACTGCATTAAGAAATCAGAAAGAGTCTGAGCCAATTTACTTTTAATTATTTTAATTATTTGCTCTTCAGTTACTATGAATTATTTAATTATGGAACAACAAACCATTGCTAAGAAAAAAAAAAAACAGTATATGAGGATGAATCTGTGTGTCTGTAGGCTTTGAAAGTCTTCATTTTGCTTCAGACTTAATAACCCTTTGAATCACATCTATTAGAATTTGTGAGTCATATATAGCTCCTCAGAAAGTTGCTGATCTAAACAATAGTATCATCAGAAGATGTGCTCCATCAATGAGCAATTCCAACTTTATATTTAAAACATTGGCTCTTAAAAGGCAAGAAAAGTAGCCACCACAGGGTATTTTTACTACAATTTTGATGTGTTATAAAACAAATCTAAAAGGTACAATAGACTATGCTGCTCAGACGATTTTTATGTATATATATATATATTTAGAAAAAAAAATATATATATAGTTTTCTGATGCCAGGCTGATTCCTCATTCTTGTAATCCCCGTATTTGGGAGGTTGAGGCAGGATGATTGCCATGAGTTTGAGAACAATCTAGGGAATATAATGAGTTCCAGTCTAGCATAATGTAGAATTTGAGACCCTATGTCAAAACATTAAGAAAGATTTTTTTCTGCACAATACATTCAAATGTATAAAATGATTACAACCTATATGTACTTCAAGATGCTCATCCAATCAGAATAAATGTCGGTATTAAATTGGAGTTATACCTCGTGTGTGGTGGTTTGACTAGAATAGATGGCCCTCAATATATTCAGTTGTTCATTTGTTTGTAGTTTGCTTCTGTAGCCACCTGGCTGGAGGCAGTGTCACTGGGTGGATCTTAAGGTGTGGTGGTGGGTTTCAGATTTCAATCTAAAGACATGCAAAGTGTGCCTAGGTGGAGTTCCTGAAGTGTTGTGTGGCTTTTGGCTTTTGGCTTGTGCTTCTCTCTGTGCTTGGGCCTGTGAAGGCAGGCCAGCTTCTTCTGCCATTATGGAACTTCCCCTGGATCTGTAAGTTTCAATAAATACCCCCTCCTCCATAACTGTGCCTTGTCTGGAAGTTTATCTCAGTGAACCTGAATCTGTCTGCTACATCTTGCTAAATTAAAAAAAAAAGCAAATATCCAGATTCAGTTTTGTCACTAGTAATTTCTGTGACAATTACAAAGAATTATGATGGTAATAACAATGCAAAAATTAATGCAAATTTAAAATGTGTCTGTTATTATGTTATAAAATAATTGTATGTCAGCTAATTACATAAATATAAATAAAATTAAAGATACTTTAAATTAACATAACCCTGACAGGTGACAGAAACAATAGTTAATTCTGCATGTCTGCAGGTGCTGGCTTAGTCACTGACATAGAAACACAGTCTCACTACATTCCTGTTTGGCTATGGCTGCTCAGGCAGCTGAAAACAATGATGGAGGAATAATCAAAGTATACTTATATATAAGAATGCCATGTAGAAAGCACTACCATTAACAGCCTAATGAGTTTCAAAATCCTACCATCGTGATCACATTCCTGGTAAAGAAAAATGATGATTATGATATGGCAGTTCATATAGCTATAAATCATAGCATCTCCCAGCAAAAACCTCATTGTTAAGCTCAGTCTGAATTAGCAGGATAAGAGTAGTATCTACTAATTCTAGTTTGAGCAGGAAGCACTTTACAGAGAAGTGACTACTATGTTGTGTTTAGAATAGTCAAGAGTAGATAAATCTATGCAAATGCCTTAGGGGTATAACCTTTACACAGAAAATGTAAGAGTATGGGATGATTTCTCATTTTAACAAAGCTGAAGGATTAATTTATATACTAAATTAAAAGTCAAAGAAACAATGCAACCTGTATCTGGGAGGCTCCTGCCTCCCCACAAAGTAGATCAATCCAGTGATAGTGGAAAATGTTCTGTTAATGCAAAAGATGTATGTGAGTATGCATACAATTCTTAGTATATATCTTGGAACAAATAGCTGCGTAGCCACTTTTAAATGTATTATGGCTCACATTGTCAGTTTAACTGACATTTGTGTTAGGTAAGCTTCATACATACATCTGTATATTCAATGACTTACCCATTTAGGTAAGACCTGAGGTAGAAAAGTGTTTCTTATCATTTAAACTATTTTGCCTGTATAGTGAGGTTAAATGTATGGCATTAAAAGGCTATAGAGATGGCTTAGCAGTTAAGGCACTTGCCTGCAAAGCCAAAGGACCCAGGTTTGATTCCCCAGGACCCATGTAAGCCAGATGCACAAGGTGGCACATGCATTTGAAGTTCATTTTCAGCCTCTCTCTCTCTCTCTCTCTGTCTCAAATAAACACATAAATTAAATATTTTAAAAATATGGTATCAAAATGTGGTGTCACAAATATTTAGCTATGGTTGAACTGCAATGCCTGTATAATTGGAGTGCTCTCAAGCCAATTACTATTTTTTGTTTAATTACTCTCTGAAAAAGGTTTGATATTATTTGAAATGATCTTTGCCTCTTTTGATTACTTTAGAACTGATTTTTCTTCAGGAAATTTAAAGGTGAACTTAAATTTGCTTTGGATCATGAACTTCCTGTTCTTGCTATAAATCTTTCTCATTTTACCACAGGAAATAATTTGCTCTAATTAAGTGCTTGCAAGTTGCTTGTCTGGTTTTGATGTCTTCAGTAAAAAAAAAAAAAAAAAAAAAAAATTCATTTATGATGTTCCTAGAAGTTCCTTGTGACAAGGGTATGTGACTGCCTATTTGGGTTTTCTTCACTACCTTGCTGATGTGAGGTTTGGTGTAGGTCTTTTCTCCAAATTGAAACATTTCTCTCTTGAGTAAGGAGGGAGGCTTATAAGACTCGGGAAGCAAACAACTCCTAGGAGGCTCAGGAAGCTTGCAAAATTTACAAAATCTTGGAAGCTTAGTGTGTTACAAGAATTACAAGGCCTAGCCTGAGGTTATATAGGCAGTCAATAGTTGCTGGGGAAGAAGAGACATTTTGGTGGAATGCCTATAAGTTGGACCTGGAACTCCTACAAGTTCATGTTACTTTCCTAAATCATCACCCGTGCTATAGTGGGACTTTCCAATCATGAAGGTTCACAAGGGTAATGAATGCTTCTGTCATTAAACTCTCATCTGTGCACCAAGATACAATCCTAGGGACTGGATAGACAGCTCACCACTTAAGGCACTTGGCTGAAAAGGCTAATGTCCTGAGTTTGATTTACAGTACCCACATAAAGCCAGATGCACTAAGTTGCCATGCATTTGGAGTTCATTTTCAGTGGCTGGAAGCCCTGGTGTACCCATTCTCTCTGACTGTCTTCTCTCTTTCTCTCTGCTTGCAAATAACACACACACACACACACACACACACACACACACACACATATCTCCCTGACAAGCTCACTAGTTCACATAGATAGACCTGGGTACGGCTTTTGCTTTGTCATTGGGGTCATATTTTGTGTAAATAGACATTTTTTCATGTCTCCCTAGGAAAAGTTGAACAACACAATTTTGCCCAAACAGGAACTGGCAAAATTAAAGATAAGCTGGTGAGGAGCAGCTGCATGTCCTCTGTGATGCATAACAAGACATGGATCTAAGGCTGAGTCATCTGATACTGGAGTATTCTCAAGGGAAATCCCAGGATGGCCATGTTCTTCTTTGTGATATGTAATGTTATACCTCTTTGATATATGACACCACCACATGAATACAGTGATGTCCCCAAAATGGCTCATAGACCTAAGGACATATGGAAGCTAGATGGTTCATGAGAATGACGGTGAATTATGGAGGGCTACATGGTGTAGTGTCTTCCTTCGATGTTGTATCCAACCTTGCTCTTTTGTTGGAACAATGGCATATAGGATGAAATCTGTTCGTATTGAATTGAATATTGCTAACACATTTTTGGGATCCCCTTATATATGAATCCAAATTAGCTCTTTCTTGGAACAAATACATGTGGGACTTCAGATACAGGTTTCATTTATTTAATGAAAACTTTTAACATAGGCCATTGTCAAAACACTTGGTTACTTGCCAGAGCTAAAACGTAAGGTCCTATTGCTGAAGACACCACAGGCTGAGGTCACAGAGCATTGGGATATCACGCTGGAATCAAAAGGCAAACTAGCTCCCACCTGGATAGCTTTCATAGTGCTGGATAGCTCTATGGGAGCCACTGGAGGAAAATGGTCACCACCAGCTTGAGCAAGTAGGGAACCCTGCAGACTATGAAATCAACCAACCAGTTAAAGAATAAATATGCATGAAATAGTAGCACACAGCCTCTGTGGGTAAACAACTGTTCTCTATTTGGACATAGGCTCACTCAGTGGAAGAGAACACATATCTAGTACTGGAAAACAAGTAAGAATCCCATGTTCTGGAAACTCAGACTTTAGAAAGAAGCTACCACTGCTCTCTGGAGAAGAGGAATGGGCTTGCACACCCATCCCCCCCCCAACAATACTATCAAATAAATTCACATACCCTTTTTATCCCAAGCTGCTTTAACTCTTGGTTGGGGAATCTGTTTTATTTTACAGGTGGAAGAGAAAAGGGAGGTAAACCAAGATCCATCAATAAGACAAGATAGCCAACTGCCCACCATGAAATAGTTTGCCTCTACCACATCTACTAGTGCCAAGGAAAAATTGCAGAGGAAGTGGCAATATGAATACTGCTCTTACTCCTAGCCTGACAACCAGTTCCAAGGTGATGGTGACCAATAAGGTGATCAATCCAAACCTATCAAAGATCCAAAAATCCAGAGGCTACAGGGAACTCAACACTAAACCAAATTGCAAACAGGCCTGCCATGGCTCAGGGAACATTGTGGAAGAGCAGGAGCCATAGTATGGGTAGGAATACCCTGAGACATAGTCCCCTGCTATCCCAGAAGGACTGACTGAGGCCTTCATGGGCTCACAGTGAATATAATAACCCACTGAGGAGGGCCCTCAGAGTAATGGGGGTGGGGAGAGCTGGGGATAGGGCATAAAAGAGGATAACCTGTTATAATTTATATAAATTTTTAAAAATTAAATTAAAAATGAATGCAGCCAATTAATTTGTGATTGGACTTAAGGACTATTCTACTGAAAGAAACTCTTGATTGGTACAGCTCCAAACAGTGAGAAGTCTTCAAGAGGGCCAAAACAAAAACAAAAACAAGGAAAAACAGAGGCTGAAGAGTGGGCAGGCAAATTCTTTTGTTTTGTAAAATGATATCCTGTACCTGTGAAAATATCTTCTAAACATTCAGGTTTACAACCACAGGTAGATGACTGATGCAATCATCTTTACAGTGAGTGTTGCAGACAGCTTTGTGCTGCTGGCAGAAAACACCCAACCAAGAGCAGCATGTGGGAGGAAAGGGCTCATTTTGTCTTACAGACTTGAGGGGAAGCTCCATGATGGCAGGGGAAAACAATGGCATGAGCAGAAGGTGGACATCACCTCCTGGCCAACATTAGGTAGACAACAGCAGCAGAAGAGTGTGCTAAACACTGGCAAAAGGAAACTGGCTATTACTATTATATTATTATATATTATATTATTATATTATATTATATTATTATATATTATTACTATTATAGCCTGCACCCAACAATGCATCACCACCAGGAGGCTCCAATTCCCAAACTGACATGAGCTGTGGACCTAGCACTCAGAACACCTAAGCTTATGGGGGACGCCTGAATCAAATCACCACATGAGAAACTTTTGATTTTTTGGAGTACGTAGTGGTTATTGTAGAGAGTCATATTGGCTAAGCTACTGAGAACAAATGACTATGCCTGTGACACAGCAGTTCACTGTTCAATCATAAGTGGAACAAAATAATCAGACATATATATCACTCCATCTAAGTCTGAGGAGACAATGTGGAAAAGGAGAGACATGAATATTAGTCCTTCATGAAGGATTGGAGTGTTGGGTTGCTATTTCTTCTGAAATGAAATAATCTTTTTTGGAGGAAAGAGGAGGCTCATAAAACATAGGAAACTAATGAAATATAAATGAGGCTCAGGATGCTAACTAATGTTACAAGATTCATGAAGTCTTTCTTTGAGGTTACATAGGGGTCATTGTGGGCTTTGAGATCAATGGATGAGGTCTTTCTCAGTTCTGGACGGGCTCAGAACACTAGGTAATTTGTCCCGAAACTGTTGGCTCTCAAGTATGTTATCTTGTGACCTGTAAAGAATGGTAAGCGTAGACATGTCAGAAGGACAATTTAAGCAAGGGTTTACTAGAAAAGAAGTGAAAGTGAAGTAGAAAGTGAAAGTAAAGCAGAAAAGCTCTCAAGTTGGAAGGGTTCCTGAGAGAAGATAACCCCATAGTGACATAGGGATATAAATACGTCGAAGTGAATTAAATTGGCTACTTTGAATGTATATTGGGGCATCTGATGGACTCTCCATACACTTGGAGATGTAAAATAAACATCAAATCAGAGTGGATTGGATTACTTAGTTTGAATTTATGTGGGGGGCTCCTGATAGTCTGTTCTATTAGGCAAATGATTACTTATTTTGTGTCTGTGGGCCCCACTAACCTCCTGGTGAATCAGTATGAGTCAGAGTTTTTGACTTTTTTGTGGGTCAACATGAGTCAGGGCTTTTTGGATTTCAGTCTCAAACTCTGTTTTCTTAAAATCTCTGTTTTCCTTAGTTATTTTAGGATAAACAGATCTACATTTTCCCTTTGGTCCTATAACTCTGACCAGGTGCTGACAAGCAGGGAATACTTTACTTCTTATTCCTATCATAAGCAATAAATAACCTTGACAAGATGAGAATATGTCATGGTGTTGCCTGTATCCTGGGCAGTAAATTCAAGGGATGTAACTTTTGTGAGGTTGTTATGGATCTTTTCAGTGAGAGTAGTTGCCTGGGAGTCACCCATGTTTTGTAAGTAACTTCAATAAGCTCCTTGTATTACCAAGCTAAACTTCAGAGCAATCATTTCTTTGTTTTCCCATTGGGGTCACAGCAAAGGCAGACAGGCATTTCTCTGTACCTCTCCTGTAAAAGTAGTGCAAAATGGTTATTGAACTCAGTACATTAAGTGTATTAATGCCAATACTCTACCACTAGGCTACATCTCTAGCCTTTTAATTTTTACTGTTCTTAATAATATATATTTTTCCTTTTTGTGATACTTTTTCTTTTTTGAATTTATGTTTGTATTAAAACAACAAAAAAATTTAAAAATTACATAATCCTTTCCCATCCCCTCCCTTGTTTCCCCTTCCTCATTACCCCTCCACTGAACCTCCTCTTTTTTCCTACTATTCCCTTTTCTACATTGATCTCTTTATTTACTCACATTTTACCATTCACCATTATCTGTGACATGCTGATGGGTCCAATATTATGCAGGTGTTCTGCAAGTAACCAACAGCTGCTATGATGTCATGAATACAATGACAAGTTTGTGTCAGAAATAATGTTCCAAAGCATTCCTTTCCATCCTTTGGCTCTGAAATTTTATTTCTCTCTCCTTCCTCCCAATTCTCCTTCTCATCTGCCTTCCCTGCTTCTGTATACTTGTCACATGTATGCATTTGCCGATCCCTCCCTGCCTTCCGGTCCACCTCACCCCCTTTCCCATTTCCTCTCCACTGAAACTCCTCCTTGTTTGTGCTTTTCCCTCTTCTATATTGATCTCTTCTTATTTAATATTTTACCCTTCCTCATCATGTGTGACAGCCTGTTGATAAGCCCAATATTATGCAAGTCTTGTGCAGATAAGAAGATATTATAAGACCTGCGTATCAGATAGAATATGCAGTTATGATCTTTATGAGTTTGAGTCACCAAATATGATTCTTCCAAATCCATCCTTTTCCTGCAAATTTCTCAATTTCATTTTCCCACACTGCTGAATGGAATTCCATGGTGCATATATACCACATTTTTATTATCTATTCATCTGTTGAGCATTTAGGCCATTTCCGTTTCTTAGCTATTATAAATGTGCAATAGTGGCACACAGCCATGTTTGGTAACCAAGTATTCTTGATTTGGCTAACTGATCTGCTCAATGGAATGGAACCCATAGCTGGAACTGGGAAAGAAGTCAGAACCATATCCAAAAAATAAGCCTGCTCTCCATTATCAAGCTCTCATCAACCGTGGGCTACAAGAGAGCCTACACCTATTAAATTCTTTCTAAGATAATAATGGTTATCCCATTTATCTGGCACTGACTTCACTCTCCGTTGGAAAATTTGCTTCTCTTTTCAGATGGACACAGATCCTAAGGAGAGAATCAACCCATCACATCTCACCAGGACCCCAGATGAAAACAAGAGTAGGTAGGGAAATGAGCAAGAGTGCTGCTTTCTTGGTGAACCTGCTACCAGCACAAGGGTGAAGGAGATAGACACAGAGAACACTCAACTCCTATCAAACCAGATATCCAGAGACCCAGAGGCTCCCAAGACCTCATCACTGAAATAGACTTAAAATGAACCCAACATGGCTCAGGGAAATTTGTGGAAGAGGGGGCACAAAGATTGTTAGAGCCACATGTTAGGACATTATGCTCAGAGACATTGCCTCTTACCCATAACACATAGCTAACCCCACAATGTATGACCCACATTCCCTGACCAGGAGGGTCCCTGTGGAGGGGGGGAGACAGAAAGAAGGCTAATGATGGTACTGACATAATTGTATAGACTGTGTACATAACTAATAAAATAACTAAATAATATTTAAAAAACAACAAAGTTTTTTAAAAAAGGAGGATGGGCTAAGTGCAATCTTCATGCTTAATTCAGTTGGGATTTCTATTGCTGACTTCCTTTTTTAAATTTTAATATTATTTTCAAATAGCACAACTTCTTTTCTTATTTGAATTCTACCTTTGAATAGTACATAGTTGAACATATTTATTATGTGATTTCTATTTTGATACATGGATCTGATTTAATCTCTTAGTTTTCTCGAATTTCTTTAGAAGTGCTTGAAAGTTAGAGACCATTTCATGTCATAAAATGATGACAATTCCTGTTGTCTTCTGAACTTTCTAAAATGGTATGATATATGCAGATCAGCAAGTAGTTGAGATGCCACTAGGTGATGATAGAACACAAATTGACAGAATAACTTAAAAATGTTAAATATTTTATATTTAAGCTATTTTAATAGCATGCTGGTGAATTTTATTTTTAAGTAATGATATATGTCTAAATGTTTTTATTTGAGCTGCTAAAACTCATTGAAATATTTTTTATTTGTATAACTTAAAATATTTTGTTTTAACATACACTTAGATCAAGTTATTTCAAAGTCTAGAGTAGTCCTTTTAAAACATAATTTATAGGGAAGTTGAATTAGGAAAACAATTTCCCTTTAACATAAGTCTACAGAAAAGGAATGTGAATTAAAATAATTTAATATTATTAAATATGCTATGAATACTTCTGAAATGTTCATTCCCAACAAAATAAAAAGATGCATATTTGTTTTAGTTTCTAGCTTTAAATAAGATAATCTTAATATCATTTTGATACTTTCATTTTGCATGTGTGAAAATTAGAAATTTGGCATTATATATGTGAAAATTAGAAAGTTGGGAGTACACAGTGAAAGATTAAAATACAGTATTGAAAAAAAGTCTCCAAAAATGATACTCTAGTCACACTCCTGACTTGGTATCTCAAATTCTTCATAAAGGGATGAAAAATTATTATTCATTATCATCTTTTTCAACATTTGTCAGTATTTTCAGAGAACATATTTTTTATAAACTCATTGTTTCATCACTTCAAGAGAAATTCTTTCATATTTCACTGAATATAATTTTCTTTAAGTGCGAGGAGTTTATGCTTTATTCCCTATGTATTGTGTGCAAGAAGATATAGTTACTCCCCATAATAATGCTCAGTATTAACTGTGATTTCCTTTCCAAGAGAGTTAAATATTTCCAAATTAAGAACACATTTAGAGATTTTCATGATTTTTAAAAATATTTTATTTCTTGGCAAGCACTGGGAGAGAGAATGAGAAAGAGAGCAAGAGAAGAAATGGGCACACCAGGGTCACTTTCCACTGCAAATGATCTCCAGATACATGCATCACATTGTATACCTGTCTTTACGTGGCCTCTGGGGAGTCAAACCTGTGTCATTAGGCTTCACAGGCAAGCACCTTAATCACTAAGCCATCTCTCCAGCCTGATTTTTATGTTTTTAAAGAAACAGCAAAATTATGAGCAATTAAATCACAAGGTAGAACTCAGTATTGTTCATTGTTCACCCACACTAACATTACATGATTGTTTCAGGTGGACATTGTAACTGGACAATTACAAACAACTTCATCCAGTAGGTCATTTAGTTAAATGAAGTGGGCTTCCTGTATTTTCAAAGGTCACTGTTTCAGACACACAAACAGACCCAATCAGATGCATTATGCTCAAGAAAAGCAAGTATTTCCTGCCCCCCCCCACAAACACACAACATTTTATTCCCTTGTTTCTTTTCACATTTTAGAACTCTGAATATTCTTATATCAGTGGTATAAATAAACCTATTGTTTCTTACATACTGGTAATCATTTATTACCAGTTACAAATTTCTCATAAAGATAAAATATGTTGTCTAATTCATATTAAAAGACTTCTTTATTCCCTTCTATTCCTCCTTCACTTCTTTCCCTCTTTCCCCCTTCTCTCTGTCTGTCTTTGTTTTGTTTTTTCTTGCACTGCTGGGAATCCAACTTAAAACCTTAGGCTTACTGGGAAAATGCTCTGACACTGAGCTACATCCATAGTCTTAACATTCTTATCTTAGCACATTTATACTCTGAAGATCATGCTCTTTGTGTGTCAGTGATATTGAATGCATGTTCTTGAGAAAGTTTCTTTATCTCAAGTTGTCTAATTGTGATTTTGGTCAAATCCCCATGAAACCATTTAATATGTTAAGAGTAACAAAGAATATGCAGTAGTGCAGATCATTGTTTAATATTCTTAAAATTTCTTCCTGAAAAACTAGAGAATATTCCCAAATCCCTAGACTTAAAATCAGTTAAAGGAGTCACCTCAAAATATAATTATGGGGCTGGAGTTAAGGCACTTGCCTGTGAAGCTTAAGGACCCAGGTTCGATTCTCCAGTACCCATATAAGCCAGATGCACAAGATGGAGCATGCATCTGGATTTCCTTTACAGTGACCAGAGGTCCTGGCATGCCCATTCTCTCTCTATCTGCCTCTTCCCCTCTCTCTCCTTCTTTATCTCTCAAATAAATGAGGAAAGAAAATATAAAGAAAACATTTCAAATATGATTATGATGGCACACTTGGCTCCCTCAGGTTGCTTTGTATTCAGTTTAGAGTAAACCATTAAGCACAGAAGCAGGCCAGACAACTCCAGTCACTCCAGCTGATATTCTCT
This sequence comes from Dipus sagitta, assembly GCA_036346955.1. Classification (NCBI taxonomy): domain Eukaryota; kingdom Metazoa; phylum Chordata; class Mammalia; order Rodentia; family Dipodidae; genus Dipus; species Dipus sagitta. The sequence continues at coordinate 100,564,559 of CM070770.1, read as the reverse complement.
GAAGAGAGTATTGAAGATGCCTTTTCTGGAACTTTCAGATTAAGGAATGTTAGGGGAGCTAACATTAACACTAACCCCACATTTGAAGAAAGGGCATAACTATGTTAATTGAGATCTCTTTAGTTGTAACTTTACCCTTTTTCATGTTGTTTTATTTGTTTCAAGGAAGGGTCTCATTCTAGCACTGGCTGACCTGGAATTCTGTAATCCTTGCTAGCCTTTAACTCCCAATAATACTCCTACCTCTGCCTCCTGAGTGCTGATATTATGGGCATGAGCCACCATAGCCAGCTTTAAATTCTATGCTCATAAAAGAAAACTTATACTAAATTCACTTTCTATGTGACTAGTTACAGGCCTCAATTGACCTTTCATTAAGAAACCCTTTTCTGAGGCTCAGAGATAGCTCAGTTGGTAAGAATGCTTGCCATTAAGCATGAGAACCTGAGTTCCATCCCAGCACCAGGATTGGAAAGGCCAGGCAAAGCAGTGCATGTCTATAACCCCAGCACTGAGGGGCACATAGACAGGAGAATTTCAGGGGCTTGCTGGTCAGTGTAAGCAAAACAAGTGAGATCCAGGTTCAGTAGAGACTTTATTGTAAGCAAATAAGTCAGAATAATGATAGTAGACAGCTAACATTCTACTCTTGTCTCTGCATGCAAACAAACAGGGCTAGTGTATATAACAAATACACATATACAATATCAAAAAAAGAAAAGAAAAATATGAAAAGGAAACCTACTCTGTTTCATATACTATGTGGGATTTGTTGAGATTCATCAGGCTTTAAAGTTTCTAAGGATGCTACATTTTATTTTCTTATTTATGTATTTATTTATTTGAGAGGAGAGAGACAGAAAACACAGATAAAGAGAGAGAATGGGTGCATCAGGGCCTCCAGCCACTGTAACAACTCTGGAGCATGTGCCACCTTGTGTATCTGGCTTACATGGGTATTGAGAAATAGAGCCTGGGGCCTTAGGCTTTGCAGGCAAGTGCCTTAAGTGCTAAGCCATCTCTCCAAACCCAGGATTTTACATTTTAGTAAGAGAAAAATACAAGCAAGCATAGACACTTCAAACCATTCACAAGGACTATCAAGAAAGCATGCTAAATCCACTGGGACATGTATTGTGTGCATTTAGATATGTATGCTATTGATTGAATAAAATAAAGAAAAAAACAGCTATAACTTATATGCCAAGTGATAGAGATTATATTTGTGTAGGATGAGATAATTTGTGAATAGATGAATGAAATTTCAGTTTATTTTTCTTATTTTTTCATATTTTTTCAATTGTATTTGGTCAGTATTTCTGTATGGAGGTAAATGCACATACTCATACATAGGAGTAGGAAAAGAACAAGAAGGATAGTCTAGGAATAGTGCAGTTGATAGTTTTCCAGGTCTATAACCTGCTGGCAAGACTCTTATATTATAAAAGCACCTGTCTCTCAGGGAGCTGCAGACTGTTTGGTAAACCTGGATATAGGACTTGATATGGGCAGTAAGAAAGTGAAAAACAACCCTCACAGCTCACTGACGGTAGCTGACGATTTGGCCTTTCTAAACATAAACAACTTTCTCACAATATAATCAATACTCAGGAGAGGCTACTCTGTGACTGACCTCAATAAAATAAGCTCAAGAATGACACAGTTTACAACCACAGAAGTAACTCAACATACCCTTCTGCAGGAAAGAAGTTGCCACCATTTACCAGTGACAAGCCAGTCTTAAAACATACCTACCTCGACTCAGGAAATTTTGCCAGAGAGAGAAAGATTGCAAGAATGTCATACCCAGAGGCATTATCCCCCACCACACACAATATCTGACTGCTGCTCTCATAATGCATGGCCCACAACCCCATGGGGAATAGCAGCAATCCCACTGAGGATGGCACTCAACGGAATGGGAGCAGGGACAAAGGAAAGGATGGTAACAACACATGATGTATCCATAGTTCAGAATGTACATAATAAAGAAATAAATTAATTTTAAAAAGAAAAGGAAATTGAAATGATGTTTCCAACATGGCACCCAACTCAAAGATGTCTATACCTCTCTGTTAGAATTACCTGGTGTGGTGGTTTGATTCAGGTGTCCCCCATAAACTTAGGTGTTCTGGATGCTAGGTCCCCAGCTGATTGTGATTTGGAAATTAATGCCTCCTGGAGGGAATGTAGCCTTGGGGAAGGGCTTATGAGTGTTAAAGCCAGCTCCCCCTTGCCAGTGTTTCACACACTCTTCTGTTCCTGTTGTCTACCTTATGTGAGCCAGGGTGTGATGTCCACCCTCTGCTCATGCCATCATTTTCCCTGCCATCATGGAGCTTCCCCCTCGAGCCTGTAAGCCAAAATAAACTTCTTTTTTTTCCCACAAGCTGCTCTTGGTTGGGTGATTTCTACCAGCAATGTGAACTTGACCGCAACAGTAAAGTGGTAGCAAGGAGTGGGATTGCTGCTAGAACTCCTGATTGTGTAGATTTGGCCTTTTGAGGCTAATTTTTAAGAGGAATGTGGAAGGACTTGAAACATTGGCCTAAGAGATGCCTTACAGTGCTGTAAGTACAGCTTCATGGACTATTCTGGTCAGAGTTGAAAGACCTGAATGCAATAAGGACTTTGGCTAATGAGGGTGAGAAAGACCTTTCCTTGGACTGGTCTCTAGAGGCAGATTGTGTGAAAAACTTGCTGTTATGTCCATGTCCTGAGAAGTTGTGCAGGGTTGCTTTGCATAGAAATGAACTGGTGTGAGGAGAGGGATATGGCACAGAAAGAAAAATCTTTGGTTGAACTACTGCTCATTCAGTTGCAATTGAGAGATTACAACCTTTGAGATTGGAACAGCTGACCTGCACTGGGGCAACTGGAAGAATATAGACTCCTTTGAAGGGGCCTGAGTGCTCAAGGAGCGTCCTATTCCTCAAAGTGTGCTTTATTCCCTCCATGGATTAACAAATTGGTAGCCTACCTGGTATTGTAGAGTATACGAAATGCAGGAAAGAGAGGGTCATTGAGTTTGTAACATGGTCTTGTGTTTTAGAAATGGCCATGGGCAGTGAGGAGCAGGGTTGCTGGTTGCCTGCATGGGGACCCCATGGGGCCATGAGGATGAACCATGGGTTGCAATGTAGACCCAGTGGAGATGCTAGGACTATGAAATGGCTGCCAAGGAGAGCTGCTGGCCCAGATGAAGTTTTCCAGGACTGTGAGTAACCTAGCTTGAGGGGTGGAATTGGGACTCCAGAGACTTGTTGCTGGTTAGAATTAGAGACTTGTCACTGGCTAAAGTTGTAGGACTTGGAGGTACAGAGTTTGGTGTTTGCCCTGTTTAAATCATGTATTACTTGGGTATTTTTTTTGCTATGCCAAATGCCATCTTTTGCAGTGTGAATGTTTATTCTGTGCCATTATGGGTTTTGGGGGAAGACCTTGGACTATGGGGATGAATGAACATCATTGGAATTGATAAAAACTATGGGGACTTTTAAAGCTGGATGAATGCATCACATTTTACATCATGTGTAGTTATCAGTTTATGGGGTCAGGGGTAAAATGTGGTGGTTCAATTCAGGTGTTCCCCATAAAGTTAGGTGTTCTGAATGCTGGGTTCCCAGCTGATGGAGATTTGGGAATTAATGACTCCTGGAAATGGTGTATTGTTAGGGGTGGGCTTATGGGTGTTATAGCCAGTTTCCCCTTGCCAGTCTTTGGTACACTCTCCTGTTGCTATGGTCCACCTTATGTGGGCCAGGGGGTGATGTCCACCCTCTGCTCATGCCATTGTTTTCCCTGCAATCACGGAGCTTCCCCTTGAGTCTGTGAGCCAAAATAAATCTCTTTTCCCCACAAGCTGCTCTTGGTTGGGTGATTTCTACCAGAAATGCAACCCTGACTGCAACACCTGGATTCAACAACACTAATCCAAATTCTCTAAGGCCCTCCTCATTACTTATTACAAAGACACATTGGTTTCACTGATGTATGTTTTTCCTTTTTACAGCAAACAACAACGGAAAATCCTAAAATAGTTCTGCTACAGGTGACAGGTGCACATTGCTGTCAGTTAGCTTCCCATTCTATAAGAAAACACCCATGATACTCTACTTATAAGGAGGAAAAACATTTTATCTCTCCACTTTGGAGACTTCAGCTCCCATGGTCTCTTGGCCTGATTGCATCTATACAATTGGCAAAGCAACATATATATCACAGGGGGCAGTGGTGGGAATGGGTGGCTGAGTAATATGGCTCACCTCATGGCCAGTGTGCACTGGAGAGACAATGCTGAGGTCTACTTGTCCCCTTTGGGCCTGACCATAATGAACTAAAGCCTTCCATTAGGTCTCATTTCTTCAAATTTCTACCACCTTACAACAATGTCACTCTGAAGAGCAATCACGTAACACATGGATCTTTAGCAGACATTCTGGATTCAAAGCATAGTATGGTAGAATTTTATGATGGTAGGAGATGATACTAATAGTTAGATTGGATTAAGATCATAAAGATTATGTTAGGAAGTATATTGGTGGTTTAAAGAAATGACTCAGCAGTGAGGCAGTTGCTCATAAAGCCTAAATACCCAAGTTTCATTGCTCAGTAACCACGTAAATACTGATGCGTAAAGTGGTACATGCATCTAGAGTTCACTTTCATTGGCTAGAGGCCCTGGCATGCCCATTCTCCCTCCGTATCTCTGCCTGGCGTGGTGGCTTGGACTTGGTGGCATAAGCCTTAAATCCCAGCATTCAGGAGGCTGAGGTAGGAGAATCTCTGTAAGGCCAGCCTGAGACTACATAGTGAATCCCAGGTCAGCCTGGGCTGCAGCATGACCCTAAGTTTGAAAAGGCCCTCCTCCCCCCCAAAATAAAGTATACTGGCAAGGAAATGATAATCTTATTAAATATGGCTGGTCACCATAAGAGTAATCCAGGGGAAGATTTTCAGAAGTGTTTGAAACAATTATGGTGATAATACTGAAGATAAGTTAACTAGAAGATGGAGGAAAGTAAATAATAGAAAACAGCTTTAGAAACCTAGAAAAGAAGTAATAAGGAATAAAAATTAAGAACTGCTAGGATAAATATAAAGACATGGGGAAAGGGAAATGCACTGCTTGGTAGCTGAGGATAAGAATTCACAGACAGGAGTGTGGGAGGAGTGGGTTTGGAAAGGGCGAGTTCGTCACTAACTGCTGTTTTTGCGGTACAGTTTGTTGACCTGGGAGGCAATTCCACACATCAATGAAGTCATAAGACATATTTGGGCTGAAAATATAGATTTGGTAGCTGACAGAGGGATGATAGTTATAGCCAGTGAATCTTTATACGACATTTAACTGCATGCAATGCCAAATGTACCCAGATGGCTCTGTTAATGTGGTTTCTGCTATCTCCTTCTAGCAACTAATTGATCTATTCAATTGTAACACCTACAATGAAACTGAATAGGATAATTTGTATCTGCTTAAAGAAATGAAGGTAACTAGATTCGGGTAATTCATCCATATAACTCAGCAATGAGCAGAGATAACTAAAACGCTTCCTGTTCCTGCATCTGACTTGTCAACAGAACAAACATAGGGCTAGAATTGCTCAGGTGATTCTCCCAGGTCTCATGAAGCCTGGGACAATGGTGGGGATCATGTGACTAGATGTATGAGTGGATGAGGAAAGAAATCTAAACCTTCTTTTTTTCCCGGAGGAGATTACATGCGAATGAGCAGTAGCTAGCAATTTTTACAAATAGCTGTAGATAAGAGAACCTTGGTAATTCATGGTCAAAGTATTCAGTAATCCTTTACCTAAATTAAATCCACTTCCAGCTGTTTTTGTAAGGCAGTAAAGCTTTGGAGGTATACAGTTTCCTGCAGAGAAAAACATATCAGCCTATGATTTGGCAATGTGTTTGAATAGCATTTCCTGGCTCCCTTTGTACTGCAATTATCAGAATTTATTGTTTGACTATGGACAGTCTTATTAAGTGAATTAAGTAAGTCTTAGACAAATATTGTAATTTTCTCATTTGTGGTTCCTAGATTTCATATAGATGCACAAAGTCATGTATGTATCTATGACATGAAGCTAGAAATGAAACTGTCTAGCGTAACAGAGCAGGCTAACAGAAGGGGAGGGTGAGACAAGGGAGAGGATGGCGATATGGAGGGAATGTGCTCAATGTACATATAAGCTTGCATGAAAATTAAAAAATAATAATAATTTATTACTTGAGACCTCATTCTACCTTTCCCCTCTTTCTATTCTTCTTGCTTCTTTTCCTCTTCCTCCTCTTTCTGAATGCCTGAGTTGAAAGTCATGATATCACACACTACTAACCAAGTGCTCTATCTCTGTGCTGCATCTCCAGACCTTTATTTATTTTGAATGCTCGTGTGGCAGAAGCAGGGCTACACACATTGTACCCATTATCTTGTCATCATAAGCTCATGAATTAATGAATGCATCTTGATTTTATAGTTCACATCACTTAAGCATAACAGTGGTTGTCTGGTATAAAGACTCAGTATTTTTTATGACCAGCACTTCACAATGCAAACACAATCAAAATTATCTATGTTATCTGTGAACCTAAAGAAAATGATTTTAGCATCTGACTGGAGAGGTAAAATTACCAAACACAGCAAACCCAACATTGAAGAAGAACATGACGGACACGTTTTGACTTCATGATTTCCTTTTAAACAGCAGGACTTAAGGTAGTGCGATAGTGTTGACTAAAATAGACGAGTCTAGCCTGACCTGGAACACACTTTGAAGTCCCAGACTGGCTTCCATCTCATGCTGGTCATTTTATTGTTCTTATTTGATAGTATTTTTCATAAATTAATTTAGTTTCTGATTACTGTCTTAAAGGCTTATGTTGAATATAAGTTAAGCCATAGCATTTTATACAGTATTATGATTTAATTTTTTTCAGTACTGAATTCTAATCTTCTCTTTTCTTTTTATATGTTCTTATAACTAAAAACTATTTTTAGTATCATACAAAACTACTGTCTTTCTCAAGTATATTCTCAAACAATAAAAAGCTCTGAAATGAATGTATTTATCTTTTGAGTTTTTGGATTTATTTGGTTTCAACTCCTACAACATGAGGAAAGCTCTATTTGGTCGACCACACAATATTCTGTTTTCCCTTAGGTCAAATTTGATGTCTTGTAGGCAAACATCGGTACACTGATTGAAAATGCAGTTTCTGTCTACAAATTATATCTTCTGAACTAGAGTCCATAGGGATGAGGAATGTGAATCTGTAATTGTATTAAGGATTCTAAGTGAGTTGTATGTGCACTATGCTTTGATAACCACAGCTAAATAGATGAATAGTAGGACTTAATTTTCCAGATGCTTTACAGAGCTACTGATCTTTAACCATATGATGAAAACATCTCTAAATTTACTTTGATTTCCTCTGAAATTGCAAATAATGCATCATAAATCCACATACCTTACAATATTGTCAAGATGTTTTTGGTAGCATATAATTGGCACACTAGTATAATCATACATGTGAAACTTAAATGTGAAATAATACCTTTTGCTTATTAAATGATTCAGCATTAGAATTCACAGATTTGCTTTCACACTTTGATGGAGAACAAAGAAAATATATGGCCAGGAACACAGATGATAAGTTTTATATGGCAAAAAGGTAAGGGAGAAAATATAAGACATCTCTGACCTCATTATTAGAAAGTTTATAGGCATTTTCTTGTCATTATTACTCCTGCCATTATTATTATTATTGTTATTATTATTATTTTGTAGTCACTGCCCAGTTTAGTGTGGCAGAATAGCAAGGCAAATATAAAAATTGAAGTTATTTTACTCCTTTTCTAATTGCTGAGACCAAATATCTAACAAGAAGCAAATTAATGGAGGAAGCGTTTATTTTGGCTTGCCATTTGATGGAACACTGTCTATCATAGCAGTGATGACATTGCAGCAAGAGTATGTGGCAGCCCGCTGGTCACATCCAATCAGCAGTCAGGAAGCAGAGAGTGATGAGTGCAGATGCTCAGCTCATCGTGTCCTTTTTCTTCCATGCGGAACTCCAGTGGACAGAATGGTGTTGTTCACATTGATAGTAGGTCATTCCCCCTCAGTTAACTTAACCTGGAAACTTCCTCTTAGACATGGTCTAAAATTTGCCTCCAAGGTAATTATAGAGCCAATCAAGTTGATAAATGAGATTAGCTATCACAAGTCTGTCCCTTATCAACTTGACACCCAAACATGCCAGTTTTTGCGTGTGTATATCTGTATAATATGTGCATGTGTGATGCATGTTTGCATATGAGTGCTGGTGGATATGGAGGTCAGAGGTTGATATCTGGGGTCTGACTTGATCATTCTCCACCTTATTTACTGAGGCAAGAGCTCTCCCTTGAACTGCTTGGCCCAGAGATCTTCTACTTTTAGCTCCTAGGCACTGAGATTTCAGGGAAGCTGCCATGCCACACGGAAGTTACATGACGCTGGAAATTAAAACCAGGCCTTTTTGTTTGCCCTTCCAGTTGACTCATCTCCTTAGTACACTAATCCTATCACTTTTAAGCCATAACCTGCCACCCCTAATTCACATAGGTTTACGAACATGTCATAATGTAAAATCCAATAAGTCCAACTTCAAAAGTCCCCATAGTCCTTAAAAGTCCCCAAATTGTTCAAAAGTCCAAAGTGTCTTCTGGACTCAAAGCAACTGCTTCACTGAGACCACTTAGAAAATTTACTTACAAGTTACATACTTCCAGTATATAATGGTATGGAATAGACTTTCCTGTTCCAAAAAGGAGGAATGGCAGCATAGCAAAGAAATATCAGAGGTAGCCAGACCAAAAGTCAGGGTAAACACAAACTCTTGTAGCTCCATGTCTGTGCTTGGCTTGTGATAGAATATCCCTGGCTGCATGGCACTTGGGCAGTCTTTAGCCTCAAGCTCTTCTTCCTGTACCCCACAAAGTCTCTATCCTGGGACAGCTGGTATTTTCACTGTAACTTAGGCTTCAAATTCAAAGCTTCATGCAGTGGCCTCTCAGGGACCCCTTGCAGGAACTCTGACCCTATTACACAATGCATGGCCTCAGTAGGCAAAACATATTGCAGCATTTTCAGTTTAGGCTTTGTCTTTTAAAATGAATTGACATTTTCCACAGATGGAGCCCTTGATGGGTGGGATCTATGCTCAGATTATGTTTAACTATTGCCCTAGTGCATAGCAGGTGGTTTGGTTTCTCTTTAATGGTGCTGATGTCTTTAACAAGTATGGGTGCTTTGAGTCTGTATTGTCTGTAACTATTTTAAAAATATTTTTATTAGATATGGACATATTTAGTATGTAAACAGCACGTGTTGGTGCCAACCTTTCCCTCCTCCATGCCCCTTTTCTGAAGAGGTCTTCCTCATTGGGGATGCAGGTCAACCCCATGGGGATTGTGGGTCATGCACTATGGGGGCAGAAGTCAGTTATGGGGGGAGGCAATGTCTGTGTGCAAAAGGTCCCAACTTATGGCTCTAAGAATCTTTCTGCTCCCTCTTCCACAAAATTCCCTGATCCATGCTGGGAGAATTTTAAGTCTACTTCAGTGATGGGCACCTGGGAGCCTCTTTTGTGCATAAGGTACATCTGGATGTAGCTTCAAGGTGTGAGGAAGGACTCCATTTTCTGATGATGGACACCTAGCCCTGGGCTGCTCACATCTGCAATCTTTATTGGTTGGGAATTCTAACAGAGAAAGTCACAATGCAGATTTACACCCAATAAAAGCTATCTTGCCTGGAGAACTCTGTAACCTGCATTTTAGGGCAATAGCTTGGGCTCCAGATGCATCAACAGGCCAGGTTTTTCCACTGGTCCCACTGTGCCTATTAAAGAGACTAGGAAGCATGAAAACAGAGAAAGGGGACTTAATCAATGTGAACTGAGTAGATAAACAGATGAAGTAGAGGCCCGTAAGCTCATCTTTCAGAGTACTGATAAAAGGTTAGGTTCAAGTAGAGGAAGAAATGAGGCAGCAAATAAGAGTTAGCACATGTAAGTAGTGTTGGCCAGGGTGTGGTCCCATCCCTGACTGTCTCTGACCCAATGGTTCTACGTGGTCCAATAAGTAGTTGTCATCACTGTTATCATGTGAGAGGATCTATTTGATTCTCATAAGATAATCACTTCTGCTTATAGCCTCAGCCATCATAGATAATTGCCTTTATCTCGGGGCTGGTTATTCTTGAAAGCCAAGGTGACTACAGATTTAGGGCAATGATTCTCTATTCCTTCAAGTCTTGAATGGCAGTGAGACCATTTAGGTATCACTGCAGTTTTACAGAGACACTGCAACAGTCACAACTATGTAGCTTCAGGAAGGAATCTAGCTAAAGCAAAGGAAAATTAAAATTTAAGGTGGACATGCCAGGCTTTCCTTCAATTTCAGTTACATTGGGGGGCTATGTTAGAAATCAATACTATTTAGCCACTTCAACTTGTAAGTGCCTTTATAAGCCAAAGCAGAGGCTGAAAGAGTGGTGCTGGCATTTAGGGTTTCTGCTTGCAAATTATTTATCTATTTAATACTATTAATTTTTTGTTAGTCAATGTATTTAATTTTCACAAGAAGCCAAAGTTTACTTCTATTAAACACAGTGTTCTGAGGAGCCAAAAAAGTTCCCTTATCATAGCTATTATTCATGATTATTTTAAGCAACTACTTCATGTTCTAGTCCCTTTACTCCAGTCTTTACTTTTACATTCTGAACGTGAGCTGCAACTTTATAAAACAAAACAAAAAATAAAACCAACATCTAGCACCCAAAAATAAGTAAGTATCCTGAAGCAGGGAGTTCATGCTGCCAGCACATGATAAAGCCTGCCCCCAAGGCCTCTGTATCCTTGAAGGCTTACCTTGACATAACATTTTCCTATTGGCTGTTCAATCATAGAAACACGTTAGATTAGGCTTTCTTCCTTCAAGTGAATTTGGATTTTTACAAGATAGAGCCTGTGATGGGTGAGGATTTGCCTTCAGGTTACCTTTCCTATTTTCCCAGTGTGATACCAGTTTCTCTTCAATGGCATTTAGTAAACACAGCTGTTTCTTAGAGCACCAGCCTGAATGCCATTCTTCATTGAGATTTTATCTGCCAGATGAATTAGTGCCTCACTTTTGAATCCAGTCTCCTGAAAGTTCTCATGACACAGGAAGAATCAAGCCGGTTTCTTTACTCACATGTAACATTAACTTTCTGCTGCTGATTTCCGATAGAGACCTTCTTTCTCTAAAGATTCATGTGCTAAGCCCTCACCCTCTATGTTTCTCTTAGCATTTGGTCCTTCCAAATCCCTATCAGAATGTCCCATTAAGCTATGCTTATGACATTTTACCTTTCTTGTAGCCCAAAGTTACAGTTTTTCACCTTGCTCCCACAAACCAGTTCAAAAAGCCTAGGATTCACATGATCAGGTTTATCATGGTAATTACTCTACACTCTGTATCAATTCAGTATTAGTTTTCTCACTCATATGACCAAATATCCGAGAAGAGTAACTTAAGGATAAAGAGTTTATTTGGGCTTAGAGTTTAAGAGGAACCATCCATCCTGATGAGAGATGCATGGAGGGCATCAGGAGGCAACCGGTCATTGTCAGTCCAAAAGCAGAAAGAGGGAATGCTCTTGCTCAGCAAGCTGACACAGCCCATGGGATGCTGTGGTGATTTAAATACAAACTGTGCCCCATAGGCTCGGACAGTGAAGGCTTAATCCTCAGTGTAAACATGGATCTGAAAGGTTATGGAAACTTTAGGAGGCAGAGCCTTGCTAGAGGAAGTGTGTCACTGGGGAGTAGCCCTTGGGGTCTTTTAGCTTGGCTCCATTTGTTGGTCTCTCTACTCCCTGTTTGCTGATGTAATGCTGCCTTCCTTTTCCTGCCATGTTTTCCCCACCATGGTGCACTCTACCCTCTGAAACTATAAGCCAAAATAACTCTTTATTTTTTAACCCTAAATTGCTTCTAATCATATATTTTGTCCCAGCAATAAGAAAGTAACTGACACAAATGTTGCCTCCCACAATGAGGGTGGACCTCCCAACTCATTTAAAAAATTCCTAAAAAAATTGCCCAAAGATTTGTTTCCATGAAGATTATAAATCCTGTCAAATTGACAATCAAGATGAACTATCATAATGCCAATATATATAAGTGCACAGATCTATCATCCACTTAGCAGCTATTTTTCTGTGAATAATGTCATTATCTTACATATAATTAACTGTGAAAAATTGTGTGTTGAATTCGTAGGAAATATTAAAAACCAATTATAGTGCAATATTTTTAACACAATATTTTGAGCTAAATATTTAACCATATATGGCAAAGGTTTCTTAGAATCTTAAAGTCATTTCCCAAAGCAAACTATATATTCTTAAATTATGTTTCTGAAAGAATTGCTCCATTAGTATTGTTTAGGTATTTGCTAAAGTTATAAGTTATTGAATCAATAACTGAAAAATTATCATTTCTTGAAATAGAGCTCACTATATGAGCTTTTAATATTCTTGTTTCTCCATGAAGAAATTTGAAGTCTGACTGACCCAGTCTGTTTTCTTCCCTTTAAATTTCTATGGATTTCTCATATTAATTTGGATTCTGTTGCTTCATGTATAACAAGCAGAACCTAATGTGATGATTGAAATAATTCACTGTGCAGAGAAAGAACATGAAAGTCCATCAGTGAGTATAAAACTATTTGATTAAAAGTATGATCCACCCAAATTGCCACGTGTACGAGCTGCCTCAGAATATCCTCAACGCTCTTATTAATAATATAGAACTAAATTTTTTTCCATAAGTCTAAAACCATAGTTTTTAGAGTGGTTCTGGTAGGTAATAGAGAGCAGTTGAGATATTTCATAATACTTCCAATACTGAGATTATTTCTTAAGACAACCTTAACTTCTAATTAATTATAACACCTGCCAAACATAATAACTGTCTTTGTTATGGCTTTGTGGTTGTTAAAGCATAAGCCACAGTCATAATGGCTCAAAGTAAATCTTCTCAAGGGATATGCCTTCAAGTTTAGGCAATCACAATAAAACATGTGGAGGGAATAATTGCTTTGGTTTATCTTTAAGCTTTGAGTTTCCATTCTTTGGTAAAAAGAGAAATTCATCTTTTGGCAAGGTTAGTTTTCAAACTATAATTCATCTTTAGAACCTTAATTGAATGACTGAAGGTACACATAGTTCAAAGCTTTTCCTAGAGGTAAGATACTGGCTCACACATCTTATGACGAAGCCAGTGAAACTAAACAAAAAACAATGTGAATTATGCAGAATAGTGAAAAAAAATCAGTCCCTGAGAACAGATTTCTAAAACAACTGGTAAGACCCTCTAATATGAATAATGTTGATCTGTGTGTTAAAGTAACAATTTTAAAACCTTAATATTATCAATAAATATAATTCAACATCATATTCATGAAGACCAATGTTTTTTATGTTTCTCTTGATGATAATGAAGCTAAGATTATGTGCAAGTTTGCATAGCCTCAAGAGGGGGCAAGTGCTCTAATTGTCAGTCTGAGTCTATCCTGGGACTCAATCTCTAAAAGTTCTTTCAGCATGTTAAGCATTTTTCTGAGATAATAATCAATTTGGGGAATTACCTTCTGAGGGGTTCCAGTGTGTCTCTATATATACATAACAACCTTGGTAACAGCCTCCATGTGGGGGATGACATTAACCAAACTTACTTCTATTATACTTTCAGAAAGTATAGGACCGTATTGACTGAAGCTATTGGTGAAACGAATGGGGAAAATATCCAAAGTAAAGCTGGAATCCCTTCTCTGAGATGTGCAGCGATATCAAAGGGTTTTCTGTGAAATCTGACGTATACTTATGTACAAGCTTATGTGCTTGTAGGTGGAGCTGGGTGACCTCACATGACAATGCATCTGTTGCATGTTGGTGCAGCTAAATTTATGTTTAAACTTACTATAAAATCCTGCCAATAAATTTTAACTGATTTTCATAGAATGGTGTATGTGTAGGAGATGGTTAAGAATATGTTTTGGGACTGGAGAGATGGCTTAGCTGTTAAAGCACTTGCCTGCAAAGCCAAAGAACTCAGGTTTAATTCTCCAGGACCCATGTAAACCAGATGCCCATGGTGGTGCATGGGTCAGGAGTTTATTTGCAGTTGCTGGGGGCCCTGACACTCCCATTCCCTCTATTTGACTTTCTCTCTATCTCTCAAATAAATAAATAAAAATATTTTAATACAAATCTGGGTTTTTTTGGAGGTAGGGTCTCACTCTAGCTCAGATTGACCTGGAATTCACTATGTAGTCTCAGGGTGGCCTTGAACTCATGGCGATCCTTCTACCTCTGCCTCCCAAGTGCTGGGATTAAAGGAATGCACCACCATGCCCAGCTAAGAATATGTTTTTAATTTTTAAATCAAATTTCTCTCTCTCTCTCTCTCTCTCTCTCTCTCTCTCTGTGTGTGTGTGTGTGTGTGTGTGTTCATGTGAATGTGTGCACTTGCTTGCCAAAGCATGCATGATGAGGTTAGAGGACAACTTGCAGGTCTATTCTTACTGTTCAACTGATTTAATGGAATGTTTCTCTAAATCTCTTTTTGCTGTTCTTTTTGTTGAGCTTGCTTCAGGGAAATCCTCCTGTCTCTGCTTCCCATCTCACCATCAGTGTGCTGGGATTATAGAAGTCTTGAATTTTTTCATGAGGGCTGAGGATTGAACTGGGATATGCAGGCTTGAGCAATAAGGACTTTCCACTGAGGCATCTCCTCAGCCTAATAATTTTTTAAATAAGGAACCGGGTTATGAAATAGTAGCCAGTCTTTCTATAGAAAAATACTAGTAAGTGATATTCAGACAACTTTTCATGTCCATGGTACTGATAAACATTAGTTTAGTGTCTGCTTGAAGACTTTATTCTAAAAATTGTATTTCATTAGTAAATCTAATTCTTTATAATCCTCCATGTGAATTACATATGTGTAATGAAATATGGTTATAATCAATTTTCTGTTTTTATCCACTTTCTGATCTCAAAAAAAAAAAAGATGTCTAAAAGATTTTCTGGTATGAATGGAAAGATGAGAAGACATCTACTGCATGGCTATCTCCAAGTCCATGTTCTGGTCTATACCAAACATTGTAAGATCCAAATAAAATAAGTCCACAACTCAAGGGTTATGGAAATGAAATAGCCTAGTCTTGTATTTCCAAGCCTCAGGGAAAAGTGTTCATGATTTCTAATCATTACATGATGATGTCCTTCTCTGGCCCTTATAGTCCTGTCTTGTAATGAAATTCAATAAGATGTTATAAGAAGCTTTTGCTCTGGAGTAGGTCTCATGGCTAGAGTCCACACAATAACCTTCCAATTTGTATCTTTGTAAGAGCTTCCTGCTAGTATACCTTTTTAGTTTTGTTTTAGTAAATCTGTTCTCAGCACTACAGCCAGAAGCTCCTTTAAAAGGTACAGTTATTTCAGGCTGGAGAAGAAGGCTTAGTGGTTAAGGTATTTGCCAGCAAAGCTAAAGGACCCTGGTTTGACTCCCCAGGACCCACGTAAGCCAGATGCACAAGGAGGCACATGCATCTGGAGTTCATTTGCAGTGGCTGGAGGCCCTGGCATGCCCATTCTCTCTCTTACACACTCACTCTTTCTCTCTCAAATAAATAAGTAAAAAATATATTTTTAAAAAGGTACAGATATTTCATTAAAAAAAAAACAACAATAAAACCCAAAACTCTCTCCTCTTGCTATATGGTATACTGTGGTTTGGGATCCTCCTGTTTTTCACATTGTTCATCACAGTCTGTGCATTAGCCATATTCTTGTGTGTAAATACATTGTATGCCAGCTCCTGATTTTGTGGAGCTGGGTTCTTCCCAGCTTTCACTCCATTTCCTACAATGTTTGTGATATTAGCTACCTTATACTATTATTTTATTTTCTTCATCCTTTCCTCAACTCTTTGGATACATACATAATAAAGGGTACCTGTGGACATAGACATATGTGTAGGTATAGGTACAGGTGTGGGTGCACATGGATAGAGATATTAATACTTCCCCTTGTTATGAAGTGGAAGTCCATAGTGTTCATTTAAAACTCATGAGAGCATAAACTGATGCTCTCTTAAGACCAATATCTCTATCCAATAATATTTTAATAATATATTCTTATTTGTTCAAGTTCCTGCTGACATATTCTTAATACAGTTTGTGTTCATCTAAAGCTCATGTATTGGGACATGGTTCTTTCCATGAAATTCAGGGGACATTGTGTTGTGGGCACAGTGACAAATCTTTAGATTATTAGAGAATGAAGTAGACCTTGGGCCATATCTTAGGAGTATTCACACAAGGGCTTTGATGAAGGAGCCAGTCCGGCCCCTCCTATTCTCTTTATGGTACAGATTTTAGATGGAGTCATTAGCTTCTTACTACCATTGTTGTGTGCACCGTGAAGTGATACAGCCGATAGGAGGACCTTTCCATGCACCCTGTCTGTACTGTTTGAACTTTGGAAGTCCCCAACATAAGGAATTAAAACTCTTTTACACATGTAGGCTGTGCCAATTTTCTTGGCACATCAATGCTGCTGTAACCTGACTAATACTCAACTAAGTTTAATGGTGAATCTTTTTGAAAAAAATATTTTATTTTTATTTATTTATTTCAGGTGGACAGAGGGAGAGAGAGAGAAAGAGGGAGGGAGAGAATGGGTGGACCAGGGCATCCAGCCACTTCAAACAAACTCCAAAGACATGCCCCATCTTGTACATCTCGCTTATGTGGATCCTGGGGAATCAAACTTGGGTCCTTTGGCTTTGAGACAAGTTCTTAACCACTAAGCCATATCTCTAGCCCATGTGAGTCCTTTTTAGATATAAATATGTTTGGGTTTTCTAGTGATTCATTCTTGTTTGAAAAGAGAGGTTCAACATTGTTTAGTGTATTCTCCAAGATTTCTTTAAAATGCATGCTTAGCAAATTTTTTATAACATTCCAAGTGTTCTGAGGTATTTTTACATCACTCTAAGTGTTCTAGTTTTTTGTTGTTGTTGCATTCTCACTATTTTATTCATTTAAGCTAATAATATTTTCAACTTAAGTTTACTTTTCTAATGAGTAATTATCTCATAATACATGTAGCATGATAGGAATGACAACACTGTTAAGAATCTTTGTGGGTATCTTAAATATATATATATATATATATATATACATGTATATATATATATATATATATATATATATATATATATAGTTATGTACACAGTGTGTATACAGCCATGGTGGTACCATAATTATCCTCCTCCTCTCCCCCTCCAAAGGGACCCTCATCATTATGGAATGTGGGTTGTGCATTGTGGGGGTAACCATCAGTTATGGGTAACAGGCAATGTCTCTGTGCACAATGTCCCAACTTGTGGCTCTAACCATCTTTCCGCCCCCCTATTTCACAAAGTTCCCTGAGCCATGTTGGTTCATATTAGGTCTACTTCAATGATGAGGTTTTGGGTGCCTCTGTGCCTCTGGATATCTGGTTTAGTAGGAGTTGAGTGTTCTCTGTGTCCATCTCCTTCATCCTTGGCTGGTACCAGATTCACCAATAAAGCAGAACTCTTGCTTATTTCCCCAATTACACTATTGTTTCAGCTGTGGCTTCAGTGAGGTGCAATGGGTGGATTCTCTCCTCAGATTCTGCATGCATGTAAAAAAAGAGAAACAAAGTCTCCAATGGACAGTGAAGTCAGCACCAGATAAATGGGATAACCATTATTATTTTAGAGAAAATTTAATAGGTATAGGCCCTGTTGTATCCCACAGTTGGTTGTAGATTGATATTAGAGAGAATACTTATTTTTTGGTTATGGTTCTGACTTGATTCCCAGTTCCAGCTATGGGTTCTGTTCCACTGAGCAGATCCATTAGTCAAATCAAGAGCAGTTGGTTACCCACCATGGCTGTGTGCCATTATTGCACTTGTATGAGCATCATGTCAGGTTGTTTGCTGCTGAGTAGCTTAGACCACAAATTGCTTGTACAGATGTGGGTCATTCACCCCCAGTCACTATGTAGCACTTTCTGGCACTAGATGAGCTAACTGTCTGGGGGTACTGACTCTCTTTCAGATTCCACCCAGGTCATTCCATGTTCTGTACTAACAGCATATGGTACTTTTGGCAGTAGGGTCTTACCATTAATGTTTGGCAGGTCTTCAAGTACTCTAACAGAAAATTTTCTTCTTTTGGGAAAACTTGTAGTTCTCTCTGATCAACAGCTCATTGTGGATGTTAACCACATGCTGGTACTGGGATTTAGAGGCAAGTGCCAAGGGAAAGGAAGGAAGAAAAAGCTAGGTAATATAAAAGATAAAGAGAGAAGAGGGAGGAGAATAGAGAGAGAGAGAGAGAGAGAGAGAGAGAGAGAGAGAGAGAAGGAGAGAGAGAGGAAAAGATTAAGGTTAGTCTTCATCATACCCTCTCCAGGGCCCTGTGATTCAGGTGTTCCCTCTAAGGACCTGATGAAGTTTCAACCTTTTAGTCTGTCTTTCAGGATGTAGAATTTTATGGTATTATTGCAATTTGGGTCCAGTTTTGTGTTCCCCACCCTACCTTCCCTTCCCTTCCTGCCCCACCCTACCTATTGTCCAGTCCTCAAGATGCTTATTAGGTATGTAAGCATTTTGGGAAGATTCAGGATAGGAGCCAGAGATGAGTGAGACCATGTGAAGATTATCTTCCTGAGAATGATCTATTCCAAGTTCCACAATTTTTCTTCAAATTTCACTGTGTCATTTTTCCTTACTGCTGTGTAGAATTCCACTGGGTAGATATACCACATGTTGGTTATCCATTTATCTAAGATGGACATCTGAGTTGCTTCCATCTCTTAGCTATTATGAACTGAACAGCTATAAACATGGTTGAGCAAATCTCTCTGAACTGAGGCATGGAGCTTTTAGGTTAAAGGCCCAATAATGGAATAACTGGGTCTGTTGGTAACTCTCTAGTCAACCTTTTTAGGAGTCTCCATAATGCTTTCCATAGTGGTTGTACCATCTTACATTCCCACCAACAGTGAATGAGGATTCCTATTTCTACACATCCTCATGAACATTTGTTTTCATTAGATTTTTTTTAAATGTTTGCTATCTTTACTGGGGTAAGGTGGAATGTCATGGTTGTTTTACTTTGCATTTCCTTGATGATTAGGGATGATGAACACTTTCTTAAGTGAGTGTTTGCCATTTGTATTTCTTCCTCTGACAACTCCCTGTAGAGTTCTCTGCCCCATTTTGTGAGTGGGTTCTTTCACATATTATTGTTTAGGTTTTTGAGTTCTTTGTAGATTCTAGAAATTAGGCCTCTGTCAGTTGTATGGTTGGCCAAAATTGTCTTCCATTCTGTGGGTAACCTATTGGTTCTGATGATTGTATGTTTGTCTGTGAAAAAAGCTTTTCAGTTTCATGAGATCCCAATGGTTGAGTGTTTAATTTCCTGAGTTACTGTGGTTTTGTTCAGGAAGTCTTTTCCCACTACTATTTCATGGAAAGTTCCTCCTATTTTTTCTTCCAGTAGTAGCAGAGTTTCTGGTGTTTTATTGAGGTCTTTGATCCATTTGTACTTGAATTTTGTGCATGGTGAGATGTGTGGATAAAGTTTCATTTTCCTGCATATGTTTATCTTGTTTGTCCAGCACCATTTGTTGTCAATGCTATTTTTTTTCCAATCTACACTTGTAGGGCCTTTGTCAAATATCAAGTAGCTGTAGTTACTTGACCCAAAGTCTGGGTCCTTGATTTTGCTCCATTGGTCTGCAATCAAGTACCAGGTTTTTTTTTTTTTTTTACTTATTATTACTATGGCTTTGTAATATAGCTTTAGATCATGTATGGAGATGCCTCCAGAGGTGTTTCTTTTGCTTAGGATATGCTTGGATATCCAAGGCCTTCTGCTATACTATGTGAATTTTGAGATCATTTTTTCTATCTCTGTGAAGAAAAATGTGAGGATGTTTATTGGTATTGCATTAAGTTTGCATATTTCCTTTGGTAAGATTGCCATTTTCACAATGTTAATTCTGCCTATCCAGGAGCATGGGAGGTCTTTCCATTTTTTCAAGTCCCCTCAATTACTTTCTTGAGTGTTTTCATGTTTTCATTGTATAGGTCTTTCACATCCTTGGTTAATGTTATTCCAAGGTATTTTTTGTTGGTTTTGCTATTGAAAATGTAATAATGTCTCTTGATTTTTGTAATGAAAATTGCTTCTGATTAAGATAACATAGAATCCTCCTCTAAGATCTTAATATAGGGCTGTAGATGATTAATTGGTTATTAGTTCAGCAATTTCTCATTATAAGGTGGGTGGGAAAAAGATAAGGCTGGATTCCATGGTAACTGTCTCTCCATTTGCACTCACTTTTGAGCTCCTTAAGAAACCCTATAACAAATGTAAAGTCCAATGAGCAGTTTATAGGTTTGTGGGGGATGGGACTGAGAAACAGAGCTTCTTTTTCACTATAGTGATTCCTGTAATCATCTACTAAAAATATTTTACATTTTAAAACTGCTGTATCTAAGCCGGGCATGGTGGTGCACGCCTTTAATCCCAGCACTCGGGAGGCAGAGGTCGGAGGATCGCGGTGAGTTCGAGGCCATCCTGAGACTCCATAGTGAATTCCAGGTCAGCCTGGGCTAGAGTGAGACCCTACCTCGGAAAACCAAAAAAAAAAAGCCTGCTGTATCTGTTACCATTATATAACTTTCTAATTGCTCTTTATGTATGACATCAATGCAGAGCTACTTCTCAATGAAATTTTTCATACCCACCCACAATTCATACAGTTATCTTTTTAATGGTAAAATGTGGGGGGAAAGTTGTACTGGGACTCTAACACTGCCATTACTTATTTATTTTCAGCAGCATCAAGCTGCCACTACCTGAAAGAAAATGATGTGTAACCCCAGTGAATTGTTTTCACTTATTTGTTCTTTGCAATGCCTACAAGTATAAATGCTTAAATGCTTCTTGTGTTTGCCAGGCTAGCTGGCCTGGAAACTTCTGGTAGATTCTCCTGTCTCTATTTCCCTTCTCTCCACAGGTGCACTGAGACTACTGATGCCTGGCACAGTGCCAAGGCATTTTACATGAATGCTGGGGCCCAATCTCACACTTGTGTGGTAAGAACCAAACACACTGAGCCATCTTCCTAGCTCAACTAGGTTTATAAAGATGCAAGAAATCTGAGAAAATTTAAAAGGGTATGAGAACAAGAAATTAAGATATTAAAAAAATAGTGTACATATGAGACTTTGGACAAGGAGAAATATAAGAGAGAAGAGAAGTGATAACATTTAGTACAAATACCTACAAACTTTGATATATGTACATACATTTGAAAATACTTATTAAATTAGAGTTACTTTTTACCTTGCTCATTTTCTCATCTTTTCTGTTATGTATAATTCATGCTTTAATATCAAATATATTTTATTATTGTATTTATATATGTTCATAACTCTTATGTGACATACACATACACACATATTTGTATGTATGTATGTATGTAAATGCATTGCTTTCTCAAGCTGGGTTCTCACTCTAGCCAGGCTGACCTGACCTGGAATTCACTATGTAGTCTTAGGATGGTCTCAAACTCATATTGGTCCTCCTCCCTGTGCCTCCTGAGTGCTGGAATTAAAGGCATGTGCCACCATGCCCAGCTATATATTAAAGGAATGCATACATACATATATACCTATATAAATATATACCTGTATACATATGTACATATCTTAAAGGAGAAAACAAATACACATTTATGGAAAGTAGATATGACAGTGATATTTTTGTGTTTTGTTTGGTTTTTATATTCTTATAGAGATTTTCTACAATAAAAATTTACTGCTTTTATGCATATATATATGCATAATATATAATTATATATATATATTTATATAGCTTTTAAAAGGGAATCTTGATTCTGGCTGAATTTTAGAATCTAAATGTGTTTAATGTGTTTATTTTGGCTGTATCCTCGATCCTTTTATAATGTAGCTTGTGAAATTATTGTTTATAAATCCTCTCAGATCTGTCACTATGAGAAATATAAATTTATGAAGTTATATAATGGAAATAGCTAAAAGCAGTCAAATGGCATTTGATTAGTAGTTTCTGACCACATTCCTCTCAATTTACTCCAAAATGCCTATAACAAATACTAGGAGAACAAAAATGGATTAATTTTAAAACATTTCTGAGATCTGAAAGTGAATTCTACTAACTTAAATTTTGGTTAATTTGGAATGAGTATAACAGCCTAGTTTCCTTCATAATATTGATTTTCTCTAGTTGACTAGGTTTGTGCTTCCTGACTTCCAAACTTGGATCAGAAAGCATTATTTTCTTAATTTATTCTGAAAATTTGGAACATTTACAGTATTTAATATAGTAATGACTAGTTTCATGGATCCACAATTACTTCTATTTGTGCCACAAAACTATAGAATAAAATTGAGCTAATTACATAGTTTTCAAGTAAATTTAATTTCATGTGAAACATTTTGTAAAATATAATGGTAAAATGAAAAACAGAATCTCCGAAGTGCACATTAAAAACTTGTAATATTTCTAATAAAAATTAATATGTTATATTTGATTATAATTTTTATCTCTAAAAAGGTATAGTCTCTGTATAGTTTAACAGAAGCAAGCTAATTACTTTTTACATAATTATTAGCTGTAAATATCTTATTGAGTCATAAAATGCCTCAAATTTTCAAAAATGATATCTCAAGAATTTTAAATTAAGGTGCTGAGGAGATGGCTTAGTGAATGAAGTGCTTGCTGCCTGAGTCCTGAGTTTGAATCCCTAGACTCCACATAAAAATCCAGAAGCTGTGGAAATCCTTGATAATCAGAGTAAACCTGTGGTGAGAAGGTGGGTAGAGACAGGAGAGTTTCCTTGAAGCTCATAGGTCTAGTGGTGAATGAGAGATTCTGCCTTCAGTGAGATGGGAGGCAAGGACCAATTCAAAAACTGTCCTCTGATCTCTGCATGAGTGCTGCACACCTGCATTGGTACCTATAGCCTCCTCCCCCAATCAATCAATAAATAAATGCAATGTTCAAAAATAAATATTGAATGAAGATAAATAGGAAAATATAAAGCTAATCATAGTGTGTTACAAATTGAGGAAACAAGATGCTATTTGGTGGCTTTATATTGGTTAAGCTGGAAACTCCTTTACCAGAATTCCCTTTTTTCCATGAATTGGATAAGAATCAGTAGTTTGCCCAACATTTACAACATGGAAGTGAAGCAGGTGCTATGTCCTTTCACACAGGTTGGTGTAGGGTGGGATGATGATGTACTTCACACAGATGTCTGAGGATGTTGTAGAAACATGGTCAGCAGCTGACCTGCAGCTCTGGGATCTCTGTAAGGTCATGACCCAGGTTTCCCTGCAGTTCCATTAGGTAGCACCCTAACTCTTCTATAGTCCCCTGCCTTGTTCAAGATGAAGACTGGTGGGTTATTGCAGAAAAATTTATATTCCAGGGAGAGTTCTGTTTATTCCTATAGCTGCATTCATCCTCTTGTGTCCCACTTCTCCCTTGCTTCCTTTAACCTGCTGCTTGTGTTTTCTTCCCAACAGATGATTATGCTAACCTTAGAGCTTCTCCCAGTTACAGGACAGACTGCCACACTCTCTACATATCCTGCAAGGTCTGAGTAATCCTTGCACTCTATAGAATTACTACAATGTCTATACCTGTCTGAATAAACCATTACAAATACTGCTGCTAATGTGCTTTCCTGCTCAGTATTTCTGCTCATCTTTTTAAGTACTTATGAAGGTGAGTGCATTCATCATTTATCAAGACTGACATATGTCTATGCTCACTTAGCAAATGTCAGTGGTTATAATTACACCTCTGTACTGTTACTGAATGAGGTCATAACATAGAAAATCCACTGTTGCATGAGGACTATACAAGCCATATTTAGGATACAAACTCTATCATTGTCTCCCCCTATTTTCTTGATAAATTATGCCTGGAAAAATTACTAATTTACTTTGAGATTAACTTACATTATCCATCACTACTTATCTATTTCTTGAGTAGTAAGAAATTTATATTTTGTCAGTCAAATGCTATTAAGTAGAGAAGTTTCCAACACATATTTCTTTCTGATATTCAAAAGTTTCTTGACCATTTATTGAATCAGAAGAAGGCACCAAGTCTAAAAATCCTTTTCTATCTATATACCTATACACAGCTTGTTATTCTTTGTGATGTTTTATATTGATTGTAACTTGCCAGGACCCCTGGGCATGCCAGTGAGTAATTATCTTAATTGGGTTAATTAAAGTGGAAAGACCCACCTTGGTGGTAGACAGCACCATTTTATGGGCTAGGGCTCTGGACTACATAAAAAGTAGAAAGCTAGCTGAGCATGAGCGTCCATAGCTCTTGATTTCCTCAATTTGAAAACTAGCTGAGCACGAGAGTTGATAGCTCTCAACTTCCTCACTATGAGCTAAAGGGAATGAGCTTGGCTTCAAGCTCCTGTTTGCATTTCCCACCATGGTGGACTATAGCCTGGAACTATAAGCAGAAATAAACCTTTTCTCCTTTAAACTGATTTTTGTCAGGTATTTTGTTACAGCAATGAGAAGATAATAAATATGTTCAGAAAGTCATTATACTCTCTAGAGGTATTTAAAAAATGGAATTTTAAATATATAAAATTGTTTTCAGAGACATGATTAACTTTTTTCTGGAAGATGGAATGCATTTTAGTTACATAACCTTCATTTATACTATGGTCTGTAAATCATAAAAATTTAAAAAGTCTTGAATATATAATGTAAAATGGATGGTCAAGCACTGGAATCAATAGTAGTTAGCTAGAAGACAAAACATCAGTATGAGCTACACATTAATAAAAATCATAGCTGAGGATCCATTGCTACAGGGACCTGAAAGATCTAGTGTCATTGTTTTGAATGGCTGAACTGCAGCAGACTTGTCTTTCTATCCACAATGTACAAAGCCTTACAGAACCTTTGCTTCATATCCAGTTTTACTGATAGACCTCGCTGCAGAAATAAGTCAGTATAATTGATAACTAATAATTAGTAGTAACTGTATATGCTATTGTAGCAAATGAAAGCCAGAGAAATACTTTGTTATTGTCAAGAACTATATCTGAAATGTTTTTGTTACAATGCAAATGAAACAACCTTGAATGATGATACACATATTTAATATGTTTTTTTAAAATATGAGAATAATTTAATTCATTAGGTGTTAAATATACTTGTTGGAATAGTTCAATAGCTTTAAGTATGGAAAAAAGTCAACAGAAGTTTATCTTTTTGTCAAGTAATGCAAAGGATGGCCACAGTCAAAATATAGACTTGATCCTCATGATTTGCAAGAGTTGGGATGTATTAAGGTCACAATGAACACTCAATGAGGGAATACTAGCTATTACTCCCCAAGGAAAGAGGCACTTGTGTTAACCAAAACACTGCTTGGGTCATTTAGTTGCTGACTCCTTTGCAAGAGGAAGCTGGCTCTTTCACATCACTCTTTGTGTTTAGACTACATGGGAGGCATTACTAAAATCTTCTGCAGATTTCTGACCTTAGAGCCTACCTTACCTGCAAGTTTGTTTTCACAATATATTGCCTTTGAAAAGTATGAGCCAGCCATGTGGAGAAGGGTTTAACAATTTCCTATCCCTAGGAGATATAGTGGAATTATTTTGGCTTTTGACATTTTAAAAACACTAAGCATCTCATTAGTTCACAAATTTAGCTACTCTCCCATAATTCCCGTGTTCTACATGTTATTTTAGCACTGTTCAGGGCAGCTTCATATATAGACTGACAGATTTCCTTTTCCCTGCACTGGATGTGCCACATGATTGATTCGTTAGTGTTGAACCCCTAGCCATAAGCGCTGTAACTCATGCCTGAGCAAAGCTTGTTTTTCTAATAAAACACATAACATTTTTCTTCAACACATACCACATCGTTTTGGTGCTTAGGAACGGAAAGAGCCACCCCATCATACCTCAAAAGGGCCCCAGCTGCAACTAAGAAAAATTGGCAGAACAAGCAAGGGTGCTGTTTTCCTGATGAACCGGATACCAGCACAAGGGGGAAGGAGATCAACACAGAGAAAAACCAGACAGAGTTTTAACATGATGAGGGGACAATGGTATACAGAAAAGTTACAACTGAAATCACAAAAATATGAAAAATGTGTGCTGACTAGACTATAAAGGACATTTATCTGCAGTGCTTACAGTGTTCTGCTGTAACAGAACACAGTGTCAGCTGGTGTGCCTCGGCTGGGGAGGAGGGAACATGAAGTGCCACAACTTTTATGCTGTGCTCATGACCACAAATGGCCATGGGGGTTAAAAATATGTTTAGAAACTAAGTAGCTTTGCAAATAGGTGCGTGTCCCACTGCAGAAACCATAGAGGCCAGTTGACAAGGAAGCTTGGCTGAGTGTGCTCAACTATAAAAGCAGTTCAGTGTCTCATGGAAGTCTTCATTACTGTCACACATTGAATTTTTTCAGTGCATGAAAACTAAAATTATTATTTTTTCTTCTTACTCTATAAAGGAAGATAGATGTTTTGCCACTATACTACCAGAATTGTGCCAAATTTTTAATTTAAAACATGATTAAGAAAGACCCAAAATGAACTGCTAGTTCTTTTTCATATTTTGAGGTTTTTATTATTTCCTGTATGCTACATGTAACTTTCAGTAATTGCAGCAACTTATTTGCACATGTACCTTAAATAATTGCCAATTCATCCGTGTATTTGCTCAGGTATCAAAGGCTCTTGGGTGCTGCAAAATTTACTTAGATAAGGATGTCAAGCCAAGTGGCAGAGTGCGGAAAAACAGCACTCCACTACTCCAAAAAGGCAGTCAGTGAGCTGGCAAAACTGTCAAAATCAATTTTTGCAGAAATCTGGAATCAAGTCAAATACTTAAAATCAGCCTGGGAAGGATTATTAGCAGACAGGCTTGCGTCTTACAGTAAGAAAGCTCTAGAGAGTCACAGCCCTGCCACCCCGCAGCCCAGCAACAAGGCAGCCTGAAATGATGCAGTCTGTGGTCTGTGGGCCAGAAGACCACTGTAAATGATAAATTATAAAACCTTATTTCTATAATACATTTCCTGTCTTCCTTCACTATTTTCCATTGTCTTTGGCTTTATGCAGTTTGAATATGATATACTACTCTTTCAGTTTATTTTTCAGTCTGTCAATAAGTTTGTAAAGGTTTATGGAGGTACTTTCTAAAATATTTTTCCAGTATCTCTCTCTTTTCTCTTTTTATTCCAACACCATGTACATAATATTTTTTGAGATCATCCCTTAGTTCCTAAATCTTGCATTATTTTAAATCCTTTTACTTTTGCATTTTGATTATGGATACTACAAATTAATCATTCAACTTTAACTAACTGATTAATTGTTAACTAATTAATCTATTGTAGTAGCTCTAGCCCTGAGCTACATGCTTTTCTATTCTCACCAACTCTTCAGTGTCTTATTTCTTGGGCTATATTGAGTCTATAATCAGACATTTGAAGTCATTCTTCATTTGTATGCTATTTTTTCATTCCTTGCATTTCATTTTTTTGTCTTAGAATTACCTTTTATTTTTGCTTACCATGCTCAGCTTTGCCTGTATGATGTCTGTTTTATCATTCATCAGAGCCATTAACATGTGCCTCATAGCTCTTTTAAGATTTCTGTTTATATTTTGTTCTATAATTTAGATAGATTTGATAGGTGTGTTTTTGTTTTTACTTCTGGAAACATCCATACATGTCTATCAGGAAGTGAGGGAAGCAGGAGTCTAATTTGTAGGGTTTATGCTTATCTGGCTAGGCACTGGGCTTGGTTTAGTGTTTGATGTTGCTATGGTTTCCAGAGATTTCAAATTCTTCTAGTGTTTCTTTTATTTTTATTTTTTATTCTTTCCTCTTTCCTATATATTCCCAGCATGCTATGAAGAAGTCTCATGGTATATTGCAAAAGAATTACCTTTCGCCTCCCTGTCTGACTACATGCCATGCATGTTAAGAGCGTAGTAGGTTTCCTGAATGTCTAGTCTGTGAAAGAGTAGACCCTCAAGAGTATCTCCTCAAATTGGTCTCCACTCAAGCCTCTGGTAATTCATGCAAGCCAGTCTTAGATGGCCTTTGTGCACTTTACAGTTAGATTCACCAAAAGTCGGTCCCCCCCCCCCTTATCTTCCATTACTTACTGGTGTCCCAGATACCTATCTTTCACTGAGTACCTGATTACTTCTATTGTGGTCTGAGAGGGTAGTTTGCATTATGTCATCTCTCTGAAGTGTAATTTGTGTTATATTGTCAAGAATGTTCTTGGTTTGGTGATATGTTATGATAGTTTGAGAGGAATATTAGTTCATTCCTGTCAAATTCAGTATTCTACAAATGACAATTGAATTAAGGTAATGGATAGTGCTGTTCATGTCTTCTGTACTCTTTTATGGCTTTGTCAGCATAAGTTATCAATTGCTGACAATTAAATATCCAATTGTAATGGTGGCTTTGAGTGTTTCTCCTTTCATCTCAGTTTTTGGACCCATTGCTGAAGACACCATAGGCTACAATTGGTTGAGAAATCATAATGAATTTAAATGGAATTGAGCTCTCTGCTGGCTAGGTGTCCTAGCACTGGAATGTGCTAGGTGATAATGGCCACCAGTAGCATGAACAAGCTTTCTATTCTGCAAGCTATAAAATCAACCAACCAGGCAAGATATATCCATATGTTCAATAGTGGCCCACAGGCTACTGAAAAAGTCACAAAGCGGTTCCCTTCTACTTTCTCCTCCCATATTAGTTACTTGACTAAAAGAATTCAAGATGTGTACCCTATCTGGAAAAGTAACTATATATATACATCAATGAAGTCACGACTGTATTTCCTTCCTATAAGTTTTTTCTTAATTAACTGGGCCTTGTATTTCTTTCTTTCTTTCTTTCTTTTTTATTTTCAAGGTAACATACACTTTAATGTCAGCATGGGAGACAGAGAGACAGAGGTAGGAGGATTGCCCTTAGCTCAAGGCCACCCTGATCTTTGTATTTCTTATAAGAAATTTTAGCTTCCCAAGCTACAAATGAACCCAGTAGTTTTTTTCCCACTATAAATTCATCTAAATATTATAGAAGTAGCCAGGAATGGTGGCGCATGCCTTTAATCCCAGCACTTGGGAGGCAGAGGTAGGAGGATTGCTGTGAGTTCGAGGCCACCCTGAGACTACATAGTTAATTCCAGGTCAGCCTGAGCCAGAGCCACAAACCCTACCTTGAAAAACCAAAATAAATAAATAAATAATAATAAATAAATAAATATTATAGAAGATAACTATCTATTGTATGATTTTTTTTCCCAGGGAGACTTCTGGTCCCTTCTCCTCAAAATGGGAACTAATGACAGACCAAAATGTGATTACAACAAAGTCCAACTTGGAGAACCAGTGGGTTTGATAGGCTTAATTACAGAGCATGGATGGGGGCTTGCTTACAGAGTATGAGTGACCCCAAAGCAACCAAATTCTCATGCCAACATGGGTGATTAATTCCAAATAGTTGCAGAGAAGATGTCCCTCTTCAGTGAATTTTACACATGCTACGTACTCTTGCACCACCTGGAATCATGGGACTAGGCCCAGTGGGCAGTCACATACATTTGCCTGGGAGGCATACAAGTACAGTTTGCAATCTCAGGTGAGGGTCTGATAACCATCCCCACTTTCTCTTTTTGTGAGGGAATGTCCATACGTCCAATCTTGAGGGTCTTTGACTAGCAGTTATATCTGCTTATGATGATGCTGGTGGTTGTTGTTACACTGCATTCTTCAACATTTTCTTTGTATTTTTTTTATTTCTGTATTCACTATGTAAACATCACTGGTTCATTCATTTGCAATATTAAGTTTCAGGATTGTAGAAAAAAGCAATTGGTAGATTCATATTGAACCTGGAGAGAAATAAATTATACACTGATAAATAGAGAATGTACCATTGAATATTACATATACCATAACCTATAAGCTGCATGCTTCTGAAGTTATTCAATTAATTGAAATTTTAATAAATATTTAAGTATTTCACACACTGAGGATATTAAACATTGCTTTGCACTAGATATTCTGAAGGTACTAATAACCCTGGTGTTTGTGGTCAAGTTTCATAGAATCTTAAAGATATTAATGTAACAGCTATTTGTTGTTATTCCATTGGTATATATAATGCATAAAAATTATGGAGACTACTTTCATTAAGGTAATAAGGCATATATCCAAAGGAGAAATTATATCAACTATCACATGATATATATTCCTTTTAAAAGCGTCCAAAAGTAAACAAACAACGTAAAAATAGCAACAACAAACAGACATTAACAAAAACACAGGTACTGAAGTAGTGATATCATTTCATAAGGGCATTGCTTTAGTTTCTATTCTCTCTTCTATATTACAAACAAATGCGTTAATGTAAGGGACACATGACTTTTTGAACTTTTTATTGTCCATAGATTTTATTTTTCTTCTTGTGGATTGTTCAGTTGATAGACAAATTGGATCTGTCTCAAAAATGCTATTTTGATGTTGGCACAAATATAGAGTCAAATTTGGTACTTTCTTGTAAATTGAGATATACTCTAATGAGAAATTTCTCAGCTGCTTGAAATGCTTTATATACTTCTTCAGCTTTTACAAGTTGTTTTCTGCACTGGGGAGGTGACTCAGTGGGTTAAGATTTCTGACTGTGCAAGCATGTAATCTTGACATAAAACCGCTCAAATTTGATTCCTTAACACTCACAGAAAAAGCTAGGTGTAGCCATGCAAAACTGTAATTTCAGTCTTGCAAGAGAGAAGAAACTGGAAAACCACTGCGGCTTGCTCCAGGTTGAGTGAAAGATTTCATCTCAAGGAAGCATGTAGTTGTGCTACATAAAAAGATATCCACAATTATCCTCTGGTCTCAGCATGTGAGTGCATATGGTACACACATCTGCACACACATGAATATGCAATACATATGTCACATCAAGCACCACACCACACATGTTCCTCTCTCCCTCTTTCTCTCTCTCTCAAAAAAAAAAAAAAAAAGTTCTTTCCTCTTGCCCCAGTTAGTACAATGCTTGTTGTAAGTTTGGCATATATAGCCTTTATTATTTTGAGATATTGTGGCATGGAATGCTAAAATGTCCCAAAGGCACATGAATTTAAATACTTAATTCCCAGCTGGTGTTGTTCTTTCAGCATGTGGTAGAACCTTAAAGAGGGGGAGCCTTGCTAGAGGAAGTGTGCCACTGTGGTCAGGCCTTGATGTGTTCTAGCTTAGCCCACATACTGTTGTATCTCTGTGTTCTGTGCTGAAATGTAATGCTGCCTTCCTGATCTTCCATGCCTTCACTGCCATGGTGACGCTTCTTGAAACTATAAGCCAAATGAAACCCTTTTCCTTTCACAAGCTGCTTCTAGTCAGATATTTATTTACAGTAATAAGAATGTAACTGACATGGAAAACTGGTACCGAGAAATAGGGTTGTTGTGATAAATCTGCTTGACCAGAGGTTCTTGGTCTTTTGGAACTGTTTACTGGTATGATGTGTTAAAGTATATAGCTTTGGGCTAGAGGAGCTTACAGTGCTATAAGTAGAGCTTCTTAGGCTATTCTGCAAGGAATTTGGAAGACCTGAATGCTGACAGAAATCTGAACAGTGCTGGCCAGAGTAATAAAGTTTCAAAAGGGAACAAGGACTCTATTGAAACTGGGCTACAGGTATTTCATGTATATTTTGCTAAAGAAACTAGCTGTACATTGCATATGTCCTGAGAACTTATGTGAAGTTTAACTTAAAAGTAAAAGGCTGGGCTGGATAGATGGCTTAGCAGTTAAGGCACTTAGCTGCAAAGCCTAAGGACCTATGTCTGACTATCCAAATTCCATGTAAGCCAGATGCACAAAGATAAGGCAAGCCCAAGTCCGCACTGCCCACTAAGGGGCAAGTGTCTTGAGTTAGATTGCAGTGGCTGAGGCCCTGGCACACCAATTCATTCTCCCTCTCTAAAATATTTTTTTAAAGTAAAAGGCTAATATGTTTGGCAGAGGAAATTTATAGGCAGAATAGCATTATGTCTATAGCATAGCTTCTCTTATCTGCTCTTATTCAGCTTTACAGAAAATAAAGAAAATGCAGAGCAGAGAGATATGAAAAGTGTGAAATTTGGCATGGAAAGAAATTTGCACAAGCTTAATGTTACAGACAAGGAGACTAGCCACTTTGGCTATACATGCTAAAGAAATTAACACCATTAACGAGGAGCCTACTGCTTTGCAGTGGGACAATAGAAACAACTTCCCTAGGGCAAGACCCAACCCAGTGAAAACTCAAGATAGTAAAAAATATGAATTATTTTTTTTTTTGTAATAGAGGAAGATTTTATTTCAGCTGATAGCTATATAGACGACCATGAGAGGTGACGAGAAAGGCAGGGGATTGGTGTGAACAACAGGAAACATGTGCATAAAGCCGAAATGGAGGCTATAGTGGGGGAGGGCACTAGAGAAGATTAGTTTGGAGGATTAAAAGGAGGAAGGGAAAGAGGAACAAAATTTGTTTGAAAAATAGCAAAATGACACCTAATTCTTTGTATGGTAATAAAAATGTAAGAAAAATAAAAAGGCCTTTTGCATTTGCAAGTCAGTACTACATCAAGTGTACATCAGCTTTTGTTACTCAGAATATATTCATTTGGAAAAAGTGATTCAGTTGGTTATGTGCATTGAATTTACAATTAAGACTTGTTCCATTGTAAACTCAAGGCATGCATTATAATAATAATGATAAAGGTCAT
The DNA here is from genome assembly GCA_036346955.1 of Dipus sagitta. Taxonomy (NCBI): domain Eukaryota; kingdom Metazoa; phylum Chordata; class Mammalia; order Rodentia; family Dipodidae; genus Dipus; species Dipus sagitta. Next base: position 100,531,531 of record CM070770.1, on the reverse strand, counting down.
TATGTTTTCTTTGTCTCAGCAGTTAATTATTCTAACATAAAGCAGGACAGTATAAACTCCCTTAAATATATTTGTAAGCAGAAATAGATATAGAAATTTAATGTACTATTTAGACTGATATAGAGGGAGAGGGGAATATAATAAATAGTGGAGTTATGAAGGGGAATGTGAGGGGGAGGGAATTATCATGGTTTTTTGTCTATTAAGGAAGTTGTCAATAAAAAAAATAAATATAGCTTTAATTCTCTGTGACTGTTGAAATCTAGCTATGCACTATTATAGTGTATCATTGAGTAATTCTGGTGGAGTAATAAAATACATATTTTTATTCATAACAATGTGTGATACTCTTCAGAGCCAAGTGTGAAAGGAGAAAGATAAAAGGAGATAAGTGTGACAATGTGTAGTAGTTTGAATTTATGTCCCCCATAGATTCAAGTGTTTTATTAAAACTGCATTTGCACCTTCAGCCCCTAGCAGCAAAACTCCTTCTAAAGGGGTGGGGAGCATGACACTGGGGCAGATTTAAATTTCAGCCCAAAGGTATGGGCAGAGCAGGTCTGTGCTCTGGCAGTTTTAAGGGTGAGCTGGTGTTCTACTTCTGGCAGTTTTTCTTTCTGCTTTGATCTATGAAAGGGAGCTAGTTCCTTTAATTTCCCTGAATTTTTAAGTTGAAATAACTACTATTCTTCTAAACGGTGTCTGGTTGGAAGTTCCTCCTAGTAACATGGAAGTGTCTACATCACTATGTGTCGTAGTCAGCTTCAGATTCCTGAGATGAAACTCCAGACCAGACACAAACTATGGGAAGAACAAGATTTATTTAGTGGTTCCAGATCCAGAGGAAATTCCATAATGGTGAAAGAAGCTGGTCCCCTTTCAGAGGTCTACACAGAGAGAAAAAAAACACTATCAGTACAACCAAAACCAAGTACCCACATCAATAGCAAAAGACCCAGGCACAGCTCAAGCACACTGCATACCTTAGGCTGGAATTCAGATCTACCCCCCAGTAACACCTTAGTGCTGGACCCCAGGATCCACCCACAGTGACAGTTTTTCCAGCCAAGTGGTTGGAAATCCATGTTTTAGCTTTATTGAAATATTTGAGTCAATTGTGGGGCATAAATTAAACTACCACATTCTTCCCCTAGCCCCTAAAAGAGTCATGACATTGTAATTTGTACCCAGTTAAACTTCAAAGGTCCCCATAGTCTTTGCCAAGATAAGATACTTCCAAAATCCCAAGTCTCATCTGAGAGTTGATTATCTCTTAGCTGTGAGTCTTGTAAAATCAAAACAAATTATATACTTCTAGTACGTTTGGAAACAAACATACTCTAGAAGTTTTTGGACAATATTAGATCCTAAATATTAATTTTAAGGGTAAGCAATAATTTTCTGGTTAATACAAGACTCAATTATATATCTACTTGTTTTATGCATAGAACTTGTCACAATGGCAGAGAGAGGAATATCATAGCCTAAGTGAGAAATGATTAGTTTTTGTTTATTGTGGGTTTTTTTTTTTTTGCCCTTTTCTAATGTTTTTATGAAGCAGGCTCTTACTGTGTATATATCCTTGACTAGCCTAGAACTTTTGACACTCCTGACTCAATGTCCTGGAGTGCTAGGCAGTTATACGGATGCACCTCCACACCTGTAAAGACAATTGGATTTTTGCTGCTGCTTTGTTATAACAAGGATCAAACCCAGGACTTCTTGTGTGCTGAACAAGCAGTCAATTATGACTCATATCCTAGCCCATATGATACATACCTGTGTACCCATTTATACTCATCAAAAAAGGTGGAAGAAGGATTGCTGGGGGAAGAGGAGTCATTATCTTCTGTGTTATAGCCATTAGGGATGACTTCATTGCACAGTAGCACCAATTAACAAAAGAAGCTGTATTTTTCAAAAACAACTTATTTATTTAAGAGAGAAAGAGAGAGAGAAAGAGAGAGAGAGAGAGAGAGAGAGAGCATGCCTGAAAGATGGCTTAGTGGTTAAGCGCTTGCCTGTGAAGCCTAAGGACTCCAGTTTGAGGCTTGATTCCCCAGGACCCAAGTAAGTCAGATGCATAAGGGGGCACATGCATCTGGAGTTTGTTTGCAATGTATGGAAGCACTGGTGCACCCATTCTCTCTCTCTCTCTCTCTCTCTCTTTCTCTCTCTCTCTCTTTCTCCATCTGTTACTCTCAAATAAATAAAATAAAAATAAACAAAAAAAAAAAGAGAAAAAGAAAGAGGCAGAGATAGTGAGAGAGTAAGAGAGAATAGGCACACCAGGGCCTCTAGCCACTGTGAAAGAACTCCAGATACATGCTCCACCCTGTGCATCCAGCTTTACATGGGTACTGGGGAATCAAGCCTGATTCCTTTGACTTTGCTGGAAAACACCTTAACCACTAAGCAATCTCTCCAGCCCAGAAGAAGTTATTTTTAATAAATCTTGGGAAATTATTAAACTTTCTCAAAACTTGTTCAAGTTTAATAGAACTCAACACTTGCCAGTTATTAAATCTGTTGAGTATCTTTTTGACAAGAGTTGTGTTTTGATTCTTCTTTTAAGCTTGATAACACTGCATTATGTATAAACTCCAAGGCTTCCAACATTTACATGTATCACCTCACTTGTAAGTCCCATAAATATAGCAGAGCATATGGACAGATACACGAAATATCCCAAGGCTCAACCAATATAGAATGTGCAGCACAGAAAGTGGGTTCAACTGAAGCCAGAAGTCCATGGCACAAGGCTGTACCCTTACCTCAGCAGACTGCTTGATGCACAGCTCACACAAGTGGTCATCAAAAGATGTTAGTGAAAGTAAATAATTACTTTGATATGTTTCACTATAGTTATAAGAGCTGCTGGAATGGAAAGAGGGAGACCCAAATAGATACCTGTAGAAAACAAGGACCCTCTAAAAATCCTTGAAAATCAACTTGGAGAGTCTGCCATTAGCTTTATTCTTCCTTGGAAATTTGAAAAACAAAATAATGTGTAACATTGTTAAATAATTGACAAGATTATCAGAAAAATAAAAAATTAGGTTGAAATCTACATCTCCCATTAACAGAGCTCACTGTAATTTTTGAAGATCTGTGCCACCTTTAGTATGTATTCTACAAGAAAGAGAAGATATAATGTCTTGGGCTTCTGGCCAAGATGGCAACCGCCCAGCTGCACCGCAGATCCCCGGGTTCAGTGGGTCTTTTAAGGGAGAGAAATCTCCAATAGATTGCCAGTGGGAGGGCACAGAGGGGGAAAAACAGGGAATTGCTGATTCCTTCGCGGGCGGGTAGCCCACCCCTCCCCCCCTAAGCAGCCACCAGACCCACAGTCCCAGCTTCAGGAAACTCCCGTACTTACAATAGGAAAAGGGTCAAGGGCCAACATAGTTCCACTTGCCTCACTGCACAGGGCCGATTGCCCTGCTACACCTGCCCATGAGGGACCTTGGCCAGGCTACGCCTGCTGGCCCATTGGAGCTCAGGCTCCTTTGATCAATTTGCCTGCCAGTGCCACCACACAGATCTATCCCTGCATGTGGAAGCTTAGACTGCTTCACCCACTCGCTCACTTACTGCTCTGGCCACCGCACATTCACTCAAGCCCAGGCCCATAGCAACTGCCACGCCAGCTCAAACTGTGTCTGTAGCTTGTGCCAGCTCAGGTGCCATCCCCAACTTGTCTGCTGTGTCCCGGCCATCCATCCGCTATTGTCCTGTTGCGGGGGAGTGTAGACTGCTTCCAGGCCCCAATGTTCAGCCATGCCAGAGTTTGGGCTGCTTCAGTGCTTGGTGTCACAGTGCCCCTCCTGGTGTGAGCATTACCGCATGAGAGCTCAGGCAACATTGGTGCCCGGCCAGGCAGGAGCTCAGGTGGCTTTGCCAAGTGAGATCCAAAGCCCAGGCTGCTTAGCATCTGCCTCAGGCTGCCTCAGATTCCCATTGGGCTTGAGCCCAGGCTGATCCACCCACCTACGTGCCCACACACTATGATGGGCAGACCACAGCACAAAGGAAATAACATAAAAATCAAATGCAAGAAAGTCCAGTTAGATCAACCAGTCCTACAATGAATGTCTCTAATCAAAACATAGAAGAGTCATTAGGATCAAAACACAAAAATGAAGCTATGAGCAATGCAACCCTGACCAAGCTACTAGTAGAACTTGCAGAAAAGCAACAAAGGACCAATAATCATGTGGATGCTGCCATCACTAGACTAGACCCAATAGATAAGAAAATGGAAGGAGTTCAAAGACAGTTAAGAGATTTTAGGGAGAATGAAAAAAAAAGAAGACATCAAAAATCAGCTGGCCATGCTAAATGAAGACAAAAAGAAATGTGAGGATGAATTCCAAGAAAATCAGAAAATGATGTGAAAACAGAGCTTGACAGAGGGATGGAAATTGTACATAGAAAAGTAGGAGAAAATGCAAACTTAATTGAACAAATCCAAAACTCTCTAGAAGTTCTCAAGAATAGAGCCAGCCATTTGGAGGATAGAAACTCTGATCTGGAAGACAAGATGGAAGAAACAGTTCAAGAATTCAAAAATTTCAGTAAGTTCAAAAGTTTCTGTGAACAGAACATGAGAGAATTGTGGGATACACTTAAACGTCCTAATATCAGGATCATTGGAATACCAGAAGGAGAAGAAATTCAGACCAAAGACATAGAGAACTTATTTAACAAAATAATTGAAGAAGACTTCCCCAGTCGCTTAAAAGAAAGGCCCATCAAGATACAAGAAACCAACAGAACTCCAAACAGACTGGACCAAAGGTGAAATTCACCAAGACATATTGTCATTAAGACTCTAAACATTGACATCAAAGAGAAAATCCTAAAAGCAGCTAGGGAAAAACAGCACACCACTTTTAAAGGTAACCGCATCAGAATTACTCCAGACTTCTCAATGGAAACCCTGAAAGCTAGAAGGGCCTGGAATAAAATACTGCAAAATCTAAGAACTTATGGCTTCCAACCAAACTGCTCTACACAGAAAAAGTATACCTCATAATAGATGGTGAAAGAAAAACTTTCCATGATAAAACTCAGCTTTATAATTATATGAACACAAAACCAAGCCTACAGAGAGTATTTCAGGGAATTCTCCACTGAGAAGAAACAAATAATCAACCTCAAATGCCTATAAGAAGTAGATCACAATAACCAAACTCAGAGTAGGCACAAAATACTTCAAAGTCCATGAAAACACCAAACCACATACACCATCACAATATGGCAGGGATCAAATCAAATCTCACAGTCATTCCCCTAAATATTAATGGCCTTAATTAACCCACCAAGAGACACAAGCTAAGTGGATGGATCCAAAAATTAGGCCCCTCATTCTGTTGACTTCAAGAAACCCACCTCACCACTAATGACAGACACCTCCACAGGGTTAAAGGGTAGAAAACAATATTCCAAGCAAATGGGAATAAGAAACAAGCAGGAATAGCTATATTAATATAGGATAAAATGCACTTCAAACTAAAAATAATTAAAAAGACAAAGAATCAAGGGAATGATCCATCAAGAGGATATTACAATCATAAATTTGTATGCACTAAACACAGGGGCACCACAGTTCATAAAACAAAACCTACTTGACAATAAAACAGAAATAACCATCAACACCATCATAGTTGGGGACTTCAATACATTATTATCAGCAATAGACAGATCATCCAAACAGAAACTCAACAGGGAAGTAAGAGAGCTCAACAATACCATAGATGACTTAGATGTGACAGACATCTACAGTACTTTCCAACCCAAATCCACAGACTACACATTCTTCTCAGCAGCCCATGGAACATTCTCTAAAATAGACCATATACTGGGTCACAAAACCTGCCTCCACATATTTAGGACGATTGACATAATTCCCTTCATGATATCAGATCACAATGCTATATTGCTAGAATTTAACAACAAAAGACCCACCAAGAATCCCAATGGCACCTGGAAACTGAAAAACACACTTTTAAACAACAAATGGATAGCGAATGAAATAAAAAATGAAATTGAAAAATTTCTAGAATTGAACGAAAACGAGAACACATCGTACCAAAACTTATGGTACACAATGAAGGTGGTCCTCAGGGCAAAATTCATAGCACTCAATGCCTTCATAAAAAAGACAGAGAGAGCCGGGTGTGGTGGCGCACGCCTTTAATCCCAGCACTCGGGAGGCAGAGGTAGGAGGATCGCCGAGAGTTCGAGGCCACACTGAGACTACAGAGTGAATTCCAGGTCAGCCTGAGCTAGAGTGAGACCCTACCTCGAAAAAAAACAAAAAAAAAAACAAAAAAAAAAAAAAGACAGAGAGGTCCCAAATCAATAACCTAACCATCCACCTAAAGGCACTGGAAAACCAAGAAAAATCCAAACCAAAGAGCTCCAGAAGGAAAGAAATAATTAAAATCAGAGCAAAAATTAATGAATTGGAACCTAAGAAAACAATTAAGACAATTGACAAAACAAAGAGCCGGTTCTTTGAAAAAATAAACAAGATTGACAAACCTCTGGCAAATTTGATCAAGCAAAAAAAACAAAAAAAGAGATGCTTCAAATTAACAAAATTCAAAATGAAAAAGGAGAGATCACAACAGACATAAGTGAAATTGAGAGAATCATCAGGACTTATTTCAAAAACCTCTACTCCACAAAACTGGATAATGTGGAGGAGATGGATAAATTCCTGGACACATACCATCTATCAAATCTAAACTCAGAGCAGATTAAACTCCTCAATTAACCTATCACACTCATGGAGATTGAAAAAGTAATAAAAAAAAAAACCTCCCCCCAAAGAAGAGTCCAGGACCAAATGGCTTCACAGCTGAATTCTATCAAACCTTCATGGAAGAACTCAAACCAATCTTCCTTCAACTGTGCCACACATTTGGAGAACAGGGAAAGCTACCTAACTCCTTTTATGAACCTAGTATCACCCTAAATCCAAAACCAGGCAGTGATGCCACAGGAGAAGATAACTACCAGCCTATTTCCCTGATGAACTTAGATGCAAAGATCCTGAACTAAACCCTTGAAAACTGAATCCAAGAACACTTCAAAAGCATTATCCACCTCGACCAAGTGGGATTAATCCCAGGAACACAGGGGTGGTTCAACATATGGAAATCTGTCAATGTAATACACCACATAAACGAGGTTAAACACAAGAACCACAAATCATTTCTATAGATGCAGAAAAGGCCTTTGACAAAATACAACATCACTTCATGATCAAAACATTGGAGAGAATTGGCGTGGTTGGTTAATATCTTAACATAATAAAGGCAATATACAAAGCTCCTAAGGCCCAAATAATACTTATTGGAGAGAGACTGGAAGAATTCCCATTAAGATCAGGAACAAGACAGGGTTGTCCACTCTCACCTCTGCTCTTCAATATAGTTTTGGAAGTCCTAGCTCAAGCAATAAGACAGGAGAAGGAAATAAAAGGAATACAATTTGGAAAGGAAGAAGTTAAGTTAGCTCTATTCCCTGATGACATGATTGTATGTGTAAGAGACCCGAGAGACTCCATCCCAAAACTCCTGAAGGTGATTAACTCCTATAGCAAAGTAGCAGGATACAAAATCAATGCACAAAAATCAGTAGCCTTTCTATATGCAAATGACAAACATACAGAGAAAGAAATAAGAGACATGGTCCCATTTTCAATAGCAAGAAAAAAATACTTTAGAATAACATTAACCAAGGAAGTGAAAGATGTATACAACAACAACATAAAAACACTCAAAAAAGAAATTGAGGAGGACTTGAAAATGGAAAGACCTCTCATGCTCCTTGATAGGCAGAATTAACATTGTGAAGATGACAATCCTACCAAAGGCAATATACAGATTTAATGCAATTCCAATTAAAATCCCTACAGTGTTCTTCACAGAGATAGAAAAAATGATCTCAAATTTCATGTGGAATTGCAGAAGGTCTCACCTATCCAACCATATCCTCAGCAAAAGAAATACCTCTGGAGGCATCACCATACATGATCTAAAGCTAGATTACCAAGCCATAGTAATAAAAGCAGCATGGTACTGGCACAAAAAGATGAGTATAGACCAATGGAATAGACATGAGGACCTGGACTTTGGGTCAAGCTACTGTAGCTACTTGATATTTGACAAAGGCCCTAACACTATAGGGTGGAAAAAAGACAGCATCTTCAACATATGGTGATGGACAAACTGGATAACCATATGCAGGAAATTGAAAGTTGATCCACACATTTCACCATGCACTACACTCAAGTCCAAATGGATCAAAGATCTCAATATAAGACCAGAAACTCAAATACTCCCGGAAGAAAATTTAGGAAGTACTTTCCATGATATAGGAATGGAAAAAGACTTCCTGAACAAAACCCCAGTAGCTCATGATCTTAAACAGTCACTCAACCAATGGGATCACATGAAGCTGAAGAGTTTCTTTACAGACAAGCATAAAATAAGCAAAACCAATAGATTACCCACAGAATGGGGGAAAATATTTGCTGGTTTTCCAACTGACAGAGGCCTAATCTCTAGAGTCTACAAAGAACTCAAAAATCTAAACAGTAAAAAGTCAAATACCCCACTCTCAAAATGGAGCAAAGAGCTGAACAGGCAGTTCACAGAGGAAGAAATATAAATGGCAAACACACACTTAAGAAAATGATCATCATCCCTAATCATCAGAGAAATGCAAATTTAAACAACTATGAGATTCCACCTTCCCCCAACAAGGATAGCAAACATCAAAAAATTGAATGAAAATAAATGCTATGGAGGATATGGAGAAGTAGGAACACTCATCCACTGTTGGTGGGAATGTAAGATGGTACAACCACTTTGGAAAGCAATATGGAGACTCCTGAGAAAGCTGACTGTAGAGATACCAACAGACCCAGTTATTCCCTTGCTGGGCATCTACCCTAAAACATTCAAACCACAGGCTAGAGAGATTTGCTCAACCATGTTTTTAGCAGCTCAATGCTTAATAGCTAAAAGCTGGGGTCAACCCAAATTTCCATCACTAGAACAGTGATTAACTAAGATATGGTATATCTACACAATGGCATTATATACAGCAGTAAGAAAAAATGGCACAATGAAATTTGAGGATAAATGGTTGAACCTGGAACAGATCATTCTCAGTGAACTTACCCAATCACAGAAAAAAAATCGCCACATAGTCTCACTCATCTACAGCACCTAACCTGAATCTACCCAAGACACCTTACATACCCAGCAAGCTTCTCATGGACTAGACACTAGGATGGAAGGGGAGGGAGGGGAGGGCAACGAAGGAGGTGAGAAACACAAATCTGGACCCAAACAGCAATGGTAACATAAAATTCTACAACCTAAAAGGCAGACCAAATGACTGAACCTTCACCAGGCCCTTAGCGGGAACACCTGAGCCACAAGACACTGGAGGGTATGATGAAGACTGACCTTAATCTTCTACAGCTTCCCTCCCTCCCTCCCTCTCTCTCTCTCTCTCTCTTCCTCCCTCTGTCTCTCTCTCTCTTCTCTATAACTCTTTTATATTAGTTATCCTTTTCTTCCTTTTCTTAGTGGGCACTGACCTGTAACTCCCAGCATGTGGCTATCATCCACAATGAGCTTTTGATCAGAGAGACCTACAAGGTTTCCTAAAAGACAGGCAGATTTCTGTCAGAGTATTTGATGACCCACCAAAGGTTAGTGGTAAGACTCTACTTTTGAAGACACCTTATGTGGTTGACACATAAAATGGAATTACATGGCTGGAAGCTGGAAGAGAGTCAGACCCCAGACAGTCAGAGCCTTGAGTACCAGAAGGTGCTACATGGGGAGTGGAGGAAAATGACCCATATCTGTCCAAGCAACTCATGGTCTAACCTACTTAGCAGCACATAAAGTGTTGTGATGCCCACACAAGTGCAATAGTGGCACACAGCCATGGTGGGGAACCAACTGCTCTTTTTTTTTTTTTAGCCTTAAAAACCCAACATTTAATACAAACGTGAACCTAATCCTTGCAATGGGCTTATCGGTAGGATTTCTGGTAGCGAACTCGGGCCCCAGGGCCTCCAAACTTCTTGGCTTCGCAGCGCCGCAGGTCGGCTACCAGCAGGGTGCGGTCATACTGGATGAGGCTGTCTTTGATATCCTTCTTGGAAGCCTCATCCACACATTTCTGATAATAGGACACCAGGGCTTTGGAAATAGACTGCCAGATAGCCTGGATCTCCGCCACATGACCACCACCCTTCACACGGACCTGGATGTTCTCACCAGCAAATCGCTCCTTGCTCAGAAGCAGAACAGGCTCCAGTAACTTGTACTGCAGCGTGCGTGGCTCCATCATCTCCAGCGGGCATCCGTTCACCTTGATGAGGCCGTTCCCACATTTGCAGTGTGCCATGGCGATGGCCGTCTTCTTGCGTCCTAAGACCTGAACCGATTGCAGCGGACCTTTGGATGGCATGGCAGCGAGCGAAGCACATGCCAGGTCCTCACCGTGCAGCGCCCACACCAGAAAAGGAAAGCCTGGGGCCCTCCCGGCTGCTTTACAGAGTCCGCGCATGCGCTCTGGAAACTACCAACTGCTCTTTATTTGGCTGACTGATCCCCTCAGTTGTATGGGACCCATAGCTGGAGCTGGGAAACAAGTCAGAACCATATCTAAACATAAGCCCACTCTCCATTAACAAGCTACCATCAATCGTGGGCTACAAGAGGGCCTACACCTATTAAATTCTCTATAGAAAATTAAGGGTTATCTCATTTGTATGGTGCTAACTTACTCTCTGGTGGAGAATCTGCTTCTCTTTTTCAGATAGATGTAGATCGTAAGGAGAGAGTCACCCCATCATACCTCAAAAGGGCCCTGGCTGAAACTAAGAAAAATTGGCTAAACAAGCAAGGGTGCTGTTTTCTTGGTGAACCAGGTTCCAGCACAAGGGTGAAGGAGATCAACACAGAGAAAAATCAACTCCTACCAAATCAGAGATCCAGAGCCTCAGAGGCCCCCAACACCTCATCACTGAAGCAGACCAAAAATGAACCCAACATGGCTCAGGGAAATTTTGTGGAAGAGGGGGCAGAAAGAATGTCAGAGCCACATGTTGGGTCATGATATGCAGAGACATTTATCTTACCCATAACTGTGGGCTAACTCCACAATGCATGACCCATATACCTCAACAAGGAGGGGCCAAGGGGAGGGGGTAGGTCATGGATGAGCCTAATAATGGTACCAAACTGACTGTATTTGCTGAATACAAAACTAATTAATACAAAAATAATGTTAACAGAAAAAAATATATTAAAAAAAGATGTTATGTCTTGGGTAAATGGTGAATTTAAGGGTAAAATATTCATTACAGTTCTCAGTTTTACTATAATATAAATACCGTGCATTGTTAAGTTTCAAAAGAGGAACAGAAAGCACCTGCCTATGTATTTCAGAGATTAAGTGAGTAAATAAAGGGAGATTTTATTTTCTTTAACAAAGTGGCCCAGCAAGATGAAACCAGAGCTTCGAGAGAAATACCTCTGTCTTGCATGGTCTCTGTACTTGATCCTGGTGCTATAGTTTGATGTTGGATTTCCTCAAATGAACCTTGTGTGAAAGAGTTTGTCCCCATTCAGTATTTTTGTTACTTGCTGTGGACCTATTAGGAAACAGCACCTTGTGAAAAGTCCTTGAGTTACTGAGAACATGCTCCATGTGGGTTTCATGGCCATGCTCCCTTCCTCTTTCTCTGCTTTTCCCTGGCCAGAGGACAGCACTGTTCTGTCATGTGGTCCAGATCACTGCGTCTGGGCACAGTCACCAAAGGCCAAATCCATAGGTCCTTCTGGATGGAATATCCAAAATTATGAGCTCAAAAAATCTGCTCACTTTACATTAATTACTTTGGAAATTTCATTATATTTATGTAGACCTGACTAATATATACTGAGTCTCTATCACAAATCACACAAGTGGCTTTGTCTCCTGTTCTTCATTCTACATGATAGTAGAGACTGTATATCTTCAGTTTCCCTTCAAGCTCTTCTCAAAATTCCATACAGTTTATTTTGATTTTAATTCTAACCCACAGTAATGTTGATCAATAAGAGTAACATTTCTAATATTAAAGACATTTTTCTTAGTGTTTATAATTATTTAATAAATACATAAGTGTGCATTGGAAGAACATTGCTTTCATTCTGTTAAATATCAAACTATGTGCAGAATCAAGACAAAACAATATTGTTTTCTCTTGATTTTGAAAGTAATGCAAGGCAATTGGCGAAACTTATGAAAGTACAGAAAATGAACACAAGAATTTCAAGCATCCAGAACTGTATTTTGTTACACAGAAGTAGGTATCAGCACAAACAAGACACAGTAGAGGTCAATCACTGCGTAGTTATCTGCTGCTCCTTCCCAGCCAAGCCTACACTTTTGTCCTCGTCCCGATAGCTACTTCTTCAACACCTAGATTGTTTATCATTTCCAGAGTGACATAACAGTGGACTCAAACAGTGCAAGCCTTCGACATGAGAAGTATTTCATATGAAGTATATACTGACAAGGGAGTCACGAGTCATTAAAATGGAAAAACAAAATCAATGTTGTGTAATGTGTAGCAAATTCCTTCAAATTGCAATATTATCTCCTAGAGGGAGAAGGACACTCCAGAGGCCAACAATTCTGGGAGAGTAGAAACTTAAAAGGTCATATATAGCCCCTCCCTAAGGCTATGTAAAGGAGGAATGACTGCTTGCAAGGAGACTTTCCCACCAGCAAAGCTGCCTGCAAGTTGTGCAATGAACAGAGCTTCTGTGTGAATCACCTATGCTTCTGTAAGCAACCATTCATTCTTTCTCTGTAAGTAACCCCAGTGAACTCATTGGTTCACCAAGATTAGTGTTGGGGCAGTTGTGCTTTGATCTGTCACCTATGCCTATCTGGGATGAAAAGACATTTCCCCGGGGGCGGGGAGGGGAAGTTTCACACATCAGGCATATTAGACTTTCTCTTTGGAGGAGTGTAGAACATTGTACACACTACATCAACTGGGAAGGATGTGTGTATGAGGATTTTTCCTCTTTATTATCTCACTTAATCCTACTAGTCCTATGAAGTGTATGTTCCTAATAGCCATCGTTTACAAGTACCTAAATGAACACACAGATGAATAATTTTATAACCGTCACACAGCTATTTAGATCAATCTAAGTCCCACTCATATATTCTTTGATCATAATTTGGCTCCCTAGAAATGCTAAATACTTAGCATATGATTTAATAATTTCTGAATAGTTACCAGAAATTAACTTAAATTAACTTATATAAAGTTATACTGTATTTTCCGGCCTTACAAAACCATACTCTATCATTTCTACATCTTGTTTGGAGTACAACTAGCTGCTATTCACTAAAATGTACAGTAGTTTAGCAGGACAAAGACCTGAATTTAATCCTAAGCTTCAGGTGGCAGAGAGCAGGAGGCTCCAGAGTTCAGGACATCCTGGGGTGCACAAGGACTTCCAGAATAAGTATATTCATAAGGTTTAAAGGACGGTTAAATTCAAAGCTGCTGTGCTCTTCCACACATGACATCTTTCTTCACTGTCAATGTGGACAAGTCATCATTTCTGTAGCATTTCTGACAAAATAAGCCTATAATAAACTTATATGAGAGTCTGAAAATTTAGAACATATTGCCTGAATTTCTATTGTATAGTTTTCTTTAGTTATAGTTTTATGTGTCTCTATTAATTGATATATATCTATAGCAATAAATATCTGTACCTCTGCCTCTTCATATATATATATATATATATATATATATATATATATATATATGAATAAAAGTTTTTAAGCTTTGAATTTCATACCCTTGTGGCTGTTTTAATGGCATATATATGTATGGATATATATATATATATATATATATATATATATATATATATTCTCAGTCATTGATTCTTTCAGATTTGTAGCAGTATAATTGATATGTAAAAATCTGAATGTATTTCCTGTACATAATTTGAGAAGTTTGAACATATATATTACCATAAGCACACACATGTGCATATATACATTATACATACACACACACACACACGTGTGTGTGTGTGTGTGTGTGTGTGTGTGTGTGTATTCTTCTATGTGCCTCTGTGAATTTGACTAATTTAGGTATCTCATATAGGTAGACTCCTATAATATTCTTTCTGAGTTATTTCATTAAGAATAATATCTTTTGGGTTTATCTACTTTTCTACAAATGATAAAATTTTTTTCTGTTTTGAAGTTTAATAATGTCCCACTATATATATTACCAAGTTTTCTTCATTTATGTGTTGATGTATATTTCAGTTGTTTTTCTGTCTTTGTCATTGTGACTAATATGATGATCAGGCATGCAGATCGTCAGACTCTGAATTTAAATGTTTTGAAGTGCATTAGCTGAACCATGAGGTAGTTCAACTCCCTTATTGCTTTCCATATTAGAATAACCCTAATGAACAGAATATGCAACAAATTACACTTCATAATTAAATTTATTTTTGAGAATGTCAGCTAAATAGTAGAGAAATATTTTAAAAGTATTCAAAACAGATGCAGATACGGCAAGAGCAATGTAGAAGATTATCTTAAAACATTTGTAAACAAGCTGATTTAGAGACTAAGGCAATTAAAGTAAGGTTTGTGGATGTGACAAGAAAGAGCTGTATGTCAGTATGGATTTCTTTTCAGATTTGTTTAGTAAATGGCTAAGTGTTTGCAAAATGGTCAGTGCCCAATCCTTGTCAGGGAAAATTTATTTAAATTAAAAATATTGATTACATTTATTACCTGTAGCATTTGTGGAAGTGAACTTTTTCTGTGTTGGCAATTGCTTTTGGGCAAATCTGACATTCGTGACTATTAGCAGAGAACCTGTGGTCCTAGTGGAAAACTTGGAAAACTAGTTTTACTGTAAGGGAAAGCAACATGTAGTCACCTAACAGTGATCACAAGCAATTCAAATAAATGTTTTCTAGCTTTGAACCTCACAGCCTTGTGGCTGTTTTAATGGCATCATTAGCAATCATTCAGGCTTCAAACTGGCATATCATATCCTTTGCTTTACTTAGATAATGAAAACATGACATTTCTCATGTCCATACAAAATGGACAAAACCTGAAAAATACAATAGATATATGTTCTATAATAATAAATATAAGAACACCCAAATCCACACATTCCTTATCAAGTTTCAGTGAGTAGATGATACATTTCTCTATTATATGGGGACTTTCTAAAGGAGTCTCATGCATACTGTGGTGGTTTGATTCAGGTATCCCCATAAACTTAGGTGTTCTGGATGCTGGGTTCTCCAGCTGATGGCAATTGGAAATTAAAGCCTCCTGGAGGTGGTGTATTGTTGGGGGAAGGCTTATGGGTGTTATCAGTTTCCCCATGCCAGTGTTTGGCACAGTCTCCTATTTCTGTTGTCCACCTTATGTAGGCCAGAGAGTGATGTCCACCCTCTGCTCATGTCATCGTTTTCCTTTGCCATCGTGGAACTTCCCCTCTAGCCTGAAACCAAAATAAACCTCTTTTTCCCACAAGTTGCTCTTGGTTGGATGATTTCTACAAGCAATGTGAACCTGACTATAACACATACCTTCCAACCATCATAGCCATAAAATGTATGAGTTTTATTTTCCCCTTGTCATTAAAACTTCACTTTTGTGACATTGCCAATTACATTCTGCTATTCCAAAGCATAAGCACTTAGGCAAAATATTAATTTGTTAGAAATTTATTAGAAGTAAATTAATAGACACAAGAAACCAGAAGGTCTCACCTGCAATATCTAATAGTAGGTTTTCTGATTTCTATAGAGTATATCTCAGAAGAAACAATTACCCAATGGTTTCTTCCATCTATAGATCAGACTAAGGCACAGATAATGCACTTACAGTATATCTCTAATCCTAACACATGCTGCCCACATATTATGTCATCAATAAAGCTAAAGTATTTCAAAAAATTAATCAGGTGCAATTTGCATACTCATTCCCTGCAAAATCTAGTAAGGAAACTAGAATAAGAATGTCCCAATCAGTCACAGATGGTTTTAAATTTAGCAGTAAGATTAACAGAACTATTATGTAAAATTGAATAAAGCAAGTTGGAATAAAATATCACAAAGGGAAGAGAGGCAAAATGCTATATATATTCAAAGAAAGTATATATATATATGTAAAACTTTTGGTTTAAATAAAGTTATGAAGTAAAAGTGTGAGCTACACATTTTTTAATGGTCAAAATAGCCATAGAAATTACAACTAAAGTGGAGAAACTTGATTGTATGCAGAGAAAGAGAGAGAGACCTTTTTATTAGGAATTAGATCACTATGTAATTCAATAATCACACATTGAGCTGCTAAATTTAAAAAGATAAATAAGATAAATATGTGTGTATATTATATAATATATATAATACATGGTCTTCACGCATATTATATGTTAAACTAATATCACTGGATAATAAGGACTTTCTCTGAACAACAAAATGAATGGATAATTATGTAAAAGTACACAAGAGCTTCACAGGCCATACAGAAACTGTACAGGCTTACAAGTAATAGATAAGGGTACAGAGTAGGGACATGGACACACAAGGGTGCTACAGAGTGCTCACTTGCACGTGAGAGGACTTGTTGCCAATGGCATCCGGGTGTTTTCAGGGTCTTGGCATCTTACTCAAAGAAGAAAGGTGCACACTAAGAGTTATGTAGAAAGACACTTTATTAAGAGCAAATGGATATTAAAGGTTTAAATACTTTACTCAAAGGACCCAAGAAGTCATCTCTGGCTTCTTTTTATAGGGTTTTTAGGAGCAGATGGACTGGATGCTAGAGGTGTAGTTTAGGTAGTTTGATTAACAGGTCTGGGTTATACTCTACATGTACCTACATTCAGGCTGAATGCCCCTGCTTTTCTCATCCAAGACCTATTTAAATATATATTCAACTGTTACTGACCACAAAGTATGGTCATTAAGGGGAGGAAAAACAAGTACATTATATTAAGTGGGGTATACATGCTAAGTACAAGTGGGGGGCTCGGGTTCCCTTGTGCTTGTCAGAACTGTGTCCTAGGTGGCTAAAGTATTTCCTGTGGGTTTCTGCCTCAGACCTAATATGCAAGGGATCCTAGGTGTGAGTTTATCAAGAGGTGAAGGCTTCCATAAACACCATGTTTTCCTTCAATTTTATTTTTAGGTTTGTATTTTAAACATATGAATTTAAATATAATTTTCATCCCATGAATTTTACTTGTTTGAAGTATATAATTTAAGTTTTGATAAAATTATAGCATCATACTACCATCACAATCTCCAGTTTTGTTTAATTTTTAGGATTCCAATATATGCCTTAAAAATATGCTCCATGATAGGTACATGATAAATTTTCATGAACAATATATTTCTGGTAGAAATTTGATATTAAGTCAGAAGAGTTGATTAGAAGTTACTTTAGATACAAATGTAAGCTGCTACTGTAAAGCCAGAGAGAGGGGCTGGGGAGATGGTCCATAAGTTACTGGCGCTTGTTGTTTCTGTTCCCCAGGACCCCAAAACTAGCACTTGTATCTGAAATTCATTTGCATTGGCAAGAGAACCTGTGAGTCCATACAGCCATACAGACCAATAGAGAGACAGACAGACACACACACACATACACACAACACACACACACACCGGATACATACATACCACATAAATAACAATTTAAAATTGTAAAATAAAATTAAAATGGAGAGAAGTGACAAGGCTAATTATATGCTGTAGAAATGTTAGTTTTAGTGATCTCAACCTGTGTTAACGATGTAAACTAGTCAAGGAAAAATCCTGAGCTACATAAGAGACAATCAGATAAGAGACCCAGAGTAATAGTGCTGGAATCATCTCACCATTCTTCATCGCATGTAGTATTTATATTCTTTGAGGGAGGTGGAGGAGAAGCTTTTGGCAAGGTGTAAAAAATGAAAATTTGAAAATTACATATAAATATGTTCAGAAAGAAGTAGGAAGTGTTTAAATGTACCAGAGAAAAAGACAACAAGCTGTCAGATGAGTTAAAAGATATAAAAACAGTAATTCATATGTCAAGAAAGCTGAATGACTTTAGTTTCTTTAAAGGTCAAGAGTATTCGAATATAAATGCAGATATAAGAAAATAACACATCCTCAGAGAAAACTTTGGAAAAAATATAATCTCTAGAGCAAGCAAGGATTTCTCACTTCCTCACCAGGAAGAATACAGAATGTTGGGTGTTTTTTTATTATTATTATTTTATTTGCAAGCAGAAAGAGACAGAGAGAAGAGAAACATACACTCAGAGAGAGAAGGGCACACTGGACCCTTAGTCACTGCAAGTGATCTCCAGGAGCATGTACCACTTTGTGCATCTGGCTTTACATGGGTCCTGGGGAATTGAACTCAGGTGGTTAGGGTGTGCAGGCAAGTGCTTAACTGCTGAGCCATCTCTCCAGCCTTGCAGAATGTTGTTATTCAGAAATCTGAAACCAATTATGTACAGCCCTTCATGGGATAGAGGTAAACCAGAAAGTATCTGTAAGGAGGGTAAGTTAAAGGGAAAGCTGTAATTTCCACGCTAAGTGAAGTGCTATTTGTGGAGTGGGTGCTGAGCAGATTTTCAGAAGTTAGGACAAAAACAACTAAGAAAAGTGGCATGTGTATTTTCAGTGTGAGGTTTAGTCTTAATGTGTTGGATGCCCCTTACAATCCATGTAGAAACTACTCATGATGAGGACAGAGAGAAGTGTTTCATCAAAACAAAAATGTTTTTCAATAAGAATATGGGGCATTGATCTTAGTCAGTTCAGGTCAAAGAGGTCAGATTTTGGTGATAGAAACTTAAACTAGTATGCAATATTATATTTCAAATACAGTTTTTGGAAGTCTTTCAGTAGATGTAAACTATGTAAGTGAGAATATGATGTAGTGAAAGGAATAATAGACAAGTGAGCCAGACAGATCCATATGATACAACCACTGAAAATAGTTTTCATAACAATTTCCTGATCTGGAATGATGCTAATAAAGTGTTCAGTAGCAAAGTAAAATTTCCAAACATAGAACACAGAGTTCCAGAATATTTTGTGAGTACTAAGAATTTCATAAATATATAAAATATCTCCTTTTGAAGCTGTTCTTTTTGAGAAACAGCCATGAATCTTTAATAACAATTTCTAGAAGGACAAAGAATATTCTAAACATTCTATGAGTTTCTCACTGACTGAGAAAGTTTCAGATATTTTGACATTCCTATTTTAGTTTGCCTCTTTATATAGAGTAATGTTTGCAAAATTGGTGTATCTTTGGGGTAATAAAGACAATATTGGACATAGAGGGACAGATAGCACTTGATTCAACAACAGTGGGTGATGGCAATCACCAACTTCCATTAACAGATAGATCATCTAGACAAAATGTCAACAAATAAATGTCACAGTTGAAGTTCCTTATAGATCAAATGGACTTGATAGACATTTGTAGAATACTTCATACACCTTCAGTATACACGTCCTTCACAGCAGCCCATGAAACTCTCAAAGAGATATTATTCCATGTCATAAAGCAATTATGACAAATACAAAATACCTGAAATAATTTTATTTCATATTGTATCATAGAAACTAACAGCAATAAAACCACAGAAACCATACCAATGCATGAGATTGAATGATATCCTCTGATACCTTTGTTGCTGCTGCTGTTTGAAGATAGAATCTCATATTGTAGCTCAATTTGGCCTGGTCTTACTATATATTCCAGGCTAGCCTCAAACTTGAGACAATCCCATTGACTCAGCTTCACCAGATGCCTAGCACAAACTTATTGATGCATCTCAACATCTTAGAAAAGTGAGAATAGGAGTGGGAGCGGCCCCTTGTGCAACCACTTTGGAAAGCAATATGGAGACTTCTGAAAAAGCTGAGTATAGTGATACCAACAGACCCAGTTATTCCCTTACTGGGCATCTACCCTAAAACCTTCAAACCACAGACTAAAGAGATTTGCTCAACCATGTTTATAGCGGCTCAATTTGTAATAGCTAAGAGCTGGAATCAACCCAGATGTCCATCAATAGAAGAATGGATAACTAAGATGTGGTATATCTACACAATGGAATTCTATACAGCAGTAAGAAAAAATGGCACAATGAAATTTGAGGAAAAATGGTTGAACCTGGAACAGATCATTCTCAGTGAACTTACCCAATCACAGAAAAAAAATCGCCACATAGTCTCACTCATCTACAGCACCTAACCTGAATCTACCGAAGATACCTTACATACCCAGCAAGCATCTCCTAGATTAGACACTAGGATGGAAGGGGAGGGAGGGGAGGGCATCAAAGGGGTGGGAAACACAAATCTAGACCCAAACGGCAATGGTACCATAATCTTCTACTTACTAAAAGACAGACCAAATGTCTGATCCTTCACCAGGCCCTTACAGGGAACACCTGAACCACAAGACACTGGAGAGGATAGATGTAGATCCTAAGGAGAGAGCCACCCCATCATACCTCAAAAGGGCCCCGGCTGAAACTAAGAAAAATTGGAGAAACAAGCAAGGGCGCTGTTTTCCTGATGAACCGGACACCAGCACAAGGGGGAAGGAGATCAGCACAGAGAAAAATCAACTCCTACCAAATCAGAGAGCCAGAGCCTTAGAGGCCCCCAACACCTCATCACTGAAGCAGACCAAAAATGAACCCAACATGGCTCAGGGAAATTTTGCGGAAGAGGGGGCGGAAAGAATGTCAGAGCCACATGTTGGGTCATGATATGCAGAGACATTTATCTTCCCCATAACTGTGGGCTAACTCCACAATGCATGACCCTTATACCTCAACAAGGAGGGGCCAAGGGGAGGGGGTAGGTCATGGATGAGCCTAATAATGGTACCAAACTGAGTGAATTTGCTGAATACAGAACTGACTAATAAACTAATTAAAAAAAAAAAAAGAATTTGAGAATAGGACAGATTGCTCAGTGGTTAAGTACAGGCATGTCTACCCAAGTTTGGAACCCCAGAACTCACTTGATGTGGCTTTAGGCCAGATATTGTGGTAGGCCTTCATAATTTCAGCCATGTATATGGATTAGCAGGAAGACAGAGACAGGAGAATCCAGTGGAAGCCTGGGGACAGTGCTGAACATGAGACCCAGCCTCAAAAGAGGTAGAAAGTGAAGAATGGCACTGGAAAATTATCCTCTGACCTTCACCTGTGGGCTACTTTACAAGCACATCCACACTCACAAACATGAACACATACATATAACCTACAAACACCACATGCATGCATGTGCACGTGCACACGTGTACACACACATCCAGAAGAAATCAAATTGAAAGTCAGTAGATAAAAAGTTATAAAATAAGGATGAAGGAAGAAATTAATTAAGTGGATACTAAAAGAACAATATAAAGAAACAATAATACAAAGCATTGGTTATTTATAATGATAAATATGCAGACAAATTTTTAGCCAAACTAATTAAAGAGACAAAAGACCCAACATAACAAAATTTAGCATGAATAAAGCAACTTTACAACAAATACCAACAAAATCCAGAGATCATTATATAATACAATGGAGACTTACATTACTTAAAAAAAAAAAAAAAAAAAAAAAAACAGAAAATCTGGAAGAAATTGATAAATTCCTAGACACAGCTTTACACTTATATCAAGATGTTATAAGCAGCTGAAACATAGCTCATAACAAGCAAACAAGGATAAAGAGAAGCTCAGCAGAGAAAAGCTCAGGTTGAATAGATTCACTGACAAAATCCCCCACATCATTAAAGAACTAATGCCATGATCTTCAAAGTATTCCATACAATACTCAGGACAGGGACAGTGTGAAATTCTTTCCTCATAGTTGTGTCAACCTGATACCAAAACCAGCAAAAAAAAATAAATAATAAATAAATAAATAAACCCAAACTGTAGATCAGTTCTTGTGACCATGAACACTTTTACACTTTTGTTTAAACACATGTTCACACTGAATCAACAACACATTAAAGATACCAAATAATGCCATGATCAGGTTAGTTTCATTCCATGGATACAAGGTGTGATGGCTTGAATAAGAAATGTTTTGAATGCTTGGTCCCAAGTGGGTGGCAATTTGGGAGATAGATCCTTGCTGGATGAGTCACTAGAGGTGGATCTAGAGGTTGGTTAGCCCCCAGCTTGTCAGTCTTTGTTGACCTCACCTGCTGATTTTGGCCAGCAAAAAGTGAGGTCTAGGCTCTTTTCCACTCACCTTTCCCTGCCCTCAGGAAGCTTCCCCTGGAAAATGCAAGCCAAAATAAATCTTGTCTCCCATCAGTTCTTTTGGTCTAGTGTTTTGTTTCAGCAACGAGAAGGTGATTACAAGGCAGGCCTATTCAACATATGTAAATCAAGAAGTGTGATTCCATCTCACCTCAATCAGAATAGCTGTCATGCAAAAAGCAAATGACAAAAAAAGCAGAGGAGGATCCAAGGAAGATGAAGCCCATTCACTGCTGGTGGTCATGTTAACTGGTATAGCCAACATAGACAGCAGAATGGAGGATTCGCAAAAGGTTAAAAATAGAACTATTATAAGATCCATTCTATTTCTGAGAATATACCAAAGGAATACTTTTGTTTTCATATTATAGAGGTACCTGCACATTCCTGTTAATTGGGCGCTATGCACATTGGTGAAGACTTGGAACCAGCCTGTGTGCTCCTCAACAGATGACTAGATTATGAAAAGTGTGTGTGTGTGTGTGTGTGTGTGTGTGTGTGTGTTTTAATTATAAATAACAATGAATAAAAGGACAGGACTTCCAGATAAGATGGCTGCATAGGAGTCACACCATACCAGCCTAGGGAGGGATCTAAGCAAAAACACAGTAAAATACACTTTTCTTTGAAAAGTGAAGGTGTATAGTTTTTTATTTTCCACAGTAGAGAAGGAGAAGAGACCAAAATCTACCAGAAAGGATGAAACCAGCCAGAATCCCACAGAGGTGCTTGCAGCCCACACATATCTGTGTGCCCACCCTGCCCAGCACCCAGCTGCAGGAGCAAAGACCCAACTATGGGATTTTCCAAGCTCATGAAACCAAAGGGGAGACAGCAGAGATCAGCTAATTAGCTGCTGAAAGGGATACAGGTGGGACCAGCTGAGTAAGTCCAGTAAAACTCCAAGCTTCCTGCACTCTCCCATCCCCCAACTGGCAAAACCACGAACCTCTGGAAAACACATTCAGACCCTGGAGGCAGTGCATCCAGCACATCTTATCAGAGCACCAGCTCCACAGCACAACACAGGGGTACTGAAGTAGGCACTCAGCACTGGTAAGATTGGAAGCTACCCAAAAGGTAACAAGGCTGACTGACGAAAAAGCAGGTACATAGGCCTTCACTAGAAGTGCTAATCTCTTTTTCCATGTCAGGGCAGGTTATCGGTTACATATCCGTGGTTGGCTTTACCATTTTCAGTTAAGCTGTATTTGGGGGTTGGCTATAGTTGCCTTTGATGCTTTCAGATTCATAGGTTCTTTGTGTTTTTCTTCTGTCATTATTGGGAGAAGGATCAGATTCAGACCAGGCTAACGTGGAACTCATTTCAGAACAGAAATCTCAACCTCCCAGCTGAAAGGATTAAGGATATATAGCAACACACAACCTTATGGATTTAGGCTTTATAAGGTTATCTGTTTGTTTCAAACCCCATACTTGCATATTCTGTATTGGTTTTTAATGAATGTGTATATTGCTCAGTTGAATTTTAGAATTTTGCCAGAAAATTGCTCCACCCAGCCCACCAGAATACTTTAATAGTAGGCAAACCCAACATGTAGGATTACTTCTGCAGGTGGATTGGAGTACAAGAGCTACACTTGGCACCTTAAACTTCTACTCTGAAGATACATAAAGTTGGATTTCCAAGTGTAAGAGCACTGCAGATAATTAGAAAACCCAAGCATCAATTCAACTCAGCATGCAAAAATCACTATATTATAATACAAGAAACACAAAGAATCAAGACAATACAACCACAATAAAAATTATAAATCCATCAGAAATGACCCCCAATAAGACTGTATTAAATGGTTTGCCTGACAAAGCTTTCCAAAGAGTTATTTTATTTACATTCAAAGAAATCAAAGAAAAAAAAAAACAAAGGAATTAAAGAAGAAAACAAACTCCTGAAGAAATCACAAGAGAACACAGGAAACAAGCTTAATGAAATAAGGAGGCCATTATAAGACATGTGTAAGGAAATAGAAATACTGATGAAAACCAGGCAGAAATTCTAGCACTGTAAAACACAACTAGTCAAAAAAAAAAAAAAAAAAAAAAAAAAAAAAAAAAAAAAAAAAAAAAAGGAAAGTCTCCTAGTAGAATGGATGAAGCAGAGAACAGAATATCTAAACTAGAAGACCAGATGTCAGATCTAATACAGTCCAACAAAGAGAAAGACAAGCTAATAAGAAGGTATGAATGGGAATTTCAAGATATTTGGGACACCATGAAAAGATCAAACATAAGAATTCAGGGTATAGTAGAAGGAGAAAAAATTCAAACCAAAGGCATAATAGGCATTTTCAAAAAAATCACAGAAGGAAATCTTTCCCAAATTGGGAAAGAAATTCCAATGCAGGTACAGGAAGCTTTTAGAACACCAAACAGACAAAATCTGGAAAGAACCTCTCCTGCCATGTTATAATTAAACTATTAAACATGCAAAACAAAGAACATGTATTGAAAGCAGTTAGAGAGTAAAAGCAAGTCATCTATAAAGGCAAGCCTCTCAGAAGGGCTTGGTATGTTGTATTCAAAATTCTGAAAGATAACAACTGTCAACGAAGAATACTTTACCTTCCACAACAAAAACAGGCTGGACATTCTACAATGAAAACAGGCTGAAGGAATTTATGACAACTAAGCCAGCTCTACAGAAAATAGTTGAAGGAATCCTTCATGCTGAAGATAAAACAAAGCACACATAGGAGGAAACAGGAAAAAATAAACCAGATTCAAACCAGTTAAAACAAGAGAGTAAAGAGAAATCAGGAAGCACGACAAAACAAGAATTGCAAAAGTAAACATATACCTTTTAATAATAACTCTTAATAACAATAGCTTCAATGATTCAAAGACACAGAGTTGTGGACTGGATTAAAAGGCAGGATCTGGACTGAAGAAATCAGTTAGTGGTTAAGGTGCTTGCTTGCAAAACCAAAGAACCTCAGTTAGATTCCCCAAGATCTACATAAGCCAGAGGCACAAGGTGGTGAATGTGTCTGGAGTTCATTTGCAGTGGCTGTAGGCCCTGGCTCTCATTCTCCCTCTCTCTGTCTCTGTCTCTGTATCTCTCTCTCTCTCTCTCTCTCTCTCTCTCCATCTGTCTCTCTCTCAAATAAATAAATAAAAATAAAATATTTTAAAAAGGCAGGATCCTTCTGTTTATTGCCTCCAGGAAACTCATCTCTCAATAAAAGATAGATACTGTCTTAGGTGAAAGGATGGAAAACATTATTTCAAGTAAATGCTCCTAGGAAAAAAGCAAGGTTTGCTATCTTAATATCTGACAGGAAAGACTTCAAACCAAGATTAGTAAGGAAAGATAAAGAAGGTCACTTTATACTGATTAAAGGAACACTCCAACAAGAGGACATTACAATCCTAAACATATATGCACCTAACATAGGGCTCCCAATTTCATCAAACAAACACTATTAGGCTTAAGATCACAGATAACACCAAACACTATTGTAGTGGGTGACTTCAATACCTCACTCTCATCAATTTGACAGGTCATCTTGCCAAAAAAATAAACAGAGAGACAACTGGATTAGATGATGCCATGGAACAAATGGACCTAACATACATCTACAGAACATTCCATTAAAATGCTGCAGAATATACATTTTTCCCAAGAGCACATGAAACGTTCTCCAAAATAGATGATAGATTAGGACACAAAGCAAATCTTAACAATAACAGGAAAATTGAAATAATCCCTTGTACCCTATCTGACCATAATGGTTTTAAACTACAAATCAGCAACAAGAAAAATCACAGAGCATACAGATATTCATGGAGACTAAATAGTGCATGATTGAATGATGAATGGGTCATTGAAGAAATCAAAAACAAAATCAATAAGTTCATAGAATCAAATGAGAATGAGACTACAACATGCCAAAACCTTTGGGACACAATGAAGGAAGTCCTAAGAGGGAAATTTATAGCTTTAAGTGCCTATATTAAGAAATTAGAGAGTTCACAGGTAGACAATTTAATGCTTCACCTTAAGACCTTGGTAGAAGAAGAACAAGGCAAACTAAAAATAAGTAGACAGGAAGAAATAATAAAGGTTAGGGCAGAAATTAATGAAAAAGAAACCAAAACAGGGCTGGAGAGATGGCTTAGCAGTTAAATGCTTGCCTGTGAAGCCTAAGGACCCCAGTTTGAGGCTGGATTCCCTAGGACCCATGTAAGCCAGATGCACAAAGTGGCTTGTGCATCTGGAGTTCATTTGCAATGGCTGGAGGCCCTGGTGCACCCCTTCTCTCTCTCTGTCTGTCTGTCTCTCTCTCTCTGCCTCTTTCTCTCTCTGTTTGTCCCTCTCAAATAAATAAAAATTAAAAAAAATTAAAGTAAACCAAAACAGCAATCCAAAGGATCAATGCAACAAAAAGTTGGTTCTTTGAAAGGATGAACAAGAATGATAAAGCCTTAGCAAATCTGACAAGAAGAAAGAGAAAAGAGGCAAAAGTTAATAAAATTAGAAGATGATAATGGCACCTTTCAACAGATACCAAAGAAATTCAGAAAAATTATAAGGACCTACTTTAAGAATATATATGATTCTTATGCAAAGACATTTATCTTACCATAACTGTGGGCTAACTCCACAATGCATGACCCATATACCTCAACAAGGAGGGGCCAAGGGGAAGGGTTAGGTCACAGATGAGCCTAATAATGGTTCCAAACTGACTGTATTTGCTGAATACAAAACTAACTAATAAAGAAAAAAAGAAAAAGAAAGAAAAAAATAAGTTTGAAAATCTGAAAGAAATGGATGATATCCTTGATTCAAACAACCTACCAAATTAAATCAAGATGAGATAAACAATTCAAATAGGCCTATAACAAGTATGGAAATCCAAGCATTTATAAAAAGTCTCCCAACTAAAAAAAGTCCAGGCCCAGATGGATTCACTGGTGAATTTTACCAGACCTTCAGGGAAGAACTAAAACCACTGCTTCTCAAACTTTTCCATAAAATAGAAAAGGAATGATTTCTACTGAACTCCTTCTACAAAGTCAGCATCACCCTGATACCAAAACCTGAAAAAGACAGAACAAACAGAGAAAATTAAAGACCATTCTCCCTCATGAAGGTAGATGCAAAAATTCTGAACAAAATATTGGCCATATAGGCTCTAGCCCAGAGATACAGGGATGGTTCAACATTTGCAAATAAATAAATATAATACATTATATAAATGGACTGAAGGACAAAATCACATGATCATCTCATTAGATGCAGAAAAGGCATTTGACAAAATCCAACATACCTTCATGGTAAAACTCCTACAGAAACTGGAAATAGAAGGAGCATATATATCTTAACATAATAAAAGCTATTTATGATAAACCCACAGCCAATATAATACTAAATGAGGAAAAACTTGAAGCGTTTCCACTAAGTTCAGGAACCAGGCAAGGGTGTACACTGTCCCCATTTTTATTTCATACAGTACTGGAACTCCTAGCTATAGCAATAAGGCAAGAGACACCCATGAAATGGGTACAAATTGGAAAGGAAGACAACAAATTATCATTATTTGCAGATGATACGATTCTATACATGGAGGACCCTAAAGACTCTACCAGCAAAGTATGAGAGCTGATAAACACTTCTAACAATGTAGCAGGATACAAAATAAACACACAGAAATCAGTACCTTTCTTATATACTAACAACAAACATGCAGATGATGAAATCAGAGAATCTCTCCCCTCCACAATTGCCTCAAATAAATAAATAAATTAATTAATTAAAGTACCTGGGAGCAAACCTAACATAGGAAGTGAAGGGTCTTTACAATGAGAACTTTAAAACTTTCAAGCAAGAAATTGCATAAGACAGTAGGAAATGGAAAGGCATCCCATGTTCTTGGATTGGAAAAATCAATATTGTGAAAATGTCAATCTTACCAAAAGCAATCTACACATTTAATGCAATGTCCATTAAAATTCCAATGTTGTTCTTCACAGAAATAGAAAAAAGATCCTAAAATTCATTTGGAAGGATAAAAACACTTGAATAGTCAAAACAATTTTGAGCAACAAAAATAAGGCTGATTGTATCACTATACCTGATTTTAAGGTATATTACAAAGCCATAGTAACAAAAACATCATGGTACTGGTACAATGACAGAGACATAGATCAATGGAACAATACAGAGGACTCAGATGTTAATCCAGGCAGCTAAAGCCATCTGATTTTTGACAGAAATGCCAAAAATATTCATTGGAGTAAAGACAGCCTCTTCAACAAGTGGTGATGTGAAAACTGGGTATCTATACGTAGAAAGATAAAAATAGATCTTTGTCTTTCTCCATGCATAAGAATCAAGTCCAAATGGATCAGGGACCATAATATCAGACCTAAAACTCTGAAACTACTAGAGGAAAAAGTAGGGAAAACCCTTCAACATGTAGGCATGGACAATAACTTTCTGACTATAACCCCAATTGCTCAGGAAACAAAACCACTAATCAGCCACTGGGATCTCATGAAATTGCAAAGTTTTTGAACAGCAAAAGGACACTGTGAATAGAGCAAAGAGACAGCCTACAGAATGAGAAAATCTTTGCCAGCTATACATCAGCAGAGGATTGATATCCAGGATATACAAAGAACTAAATACATAAAACAATAGGAAATCAACCCAACTTAAAAATGGGCTATGGAACTAAATAAAGATTTCTCATTGGAGGAAATACAGATGGCATATGAACATCTGAAAAAAGTGTTTTACATCCTTAGTCATCAGGGAAGTGCAAATTAAAACTACTTTGAGATTCCTTCTCACTCCTGTCAGAATAGCTACCATCAAGAAAACAAATGAAAGTAAATGCTGGTGAGGTTACAGAAAAAGGGGAACCCTTCTACCCTGTTGCTGGCAATGTAGTCTTGTATATCTATTGTGGAAATCAGTATGGAGGTTCTTGAGACAGCTAAAAATAGATTTACCTTATAATCCAAGTATCCACTCCTAGGCATATGTCCTAATGACTCTTCTCACTTCCTTAGAGATACTTGCACAACCATGTTTATTGCTGTTCTATTCACAACCAGCTTAGATTTCCCTCAACAGATGAATGGATAATGAAGATGTGGTACATTTACACAATGAAGTTCTATTCAGTGACAAAGAAAAATGAAATTTGCAGGGAAATGGATGGATATGGAAAAGATTATAATGAGTGAGGTAACCCAGGCCCAGAAAGCCAAATGTCACATGTTCTCTCTCATATGTGGATCCTAGCTACCAATGTGTAGACTTGAATACGTGCTGGAACCAAAAATTGGTAGCAGAGGCCAGTAAGCTAGACAAAAGCTAGAAGGGAAGGAGGAGAGGGAATTACTTAAGGATACATTATTGTGTATATGAAAGTAGAAGAACAGATTACAGGGAGTGGAATGGCCTCAGTGGAATGGCCAGGGAAGAGATTGAGTAAAAGAAGGGTGGGGCCGTGGTCAAACAAAATTCAAGATATGCTCAAGAAGACATGTGAAAACCTATTATTATTATTTTTTGGATAATGGCACATCCAAAAGCTACAGATTGTTACTAGAAATTTTTCAGTGCCAGGGATGGGATACCTTTCAATGAATTGTTGGCCAGGGAGGTCTCTGTTGCCTCTAAAACATTACAGGCTTTTGCCAAGACTCTTGGTTTCCCATGAGATAGTAAGACCCTATTGCTAAAGACTTCACATGCCTGGGTGGCAAAGTCACTGAGAAATCAAGCTGAGGCTGAGCTGAAAACATCCTCCCTGTAGACCAGCTGACTGAAAGCTAGAAAAAGCTTCATTGCATGCAGCCCTATGAGAGACAGAAGTTATCAGTGGTGAAAACAATGGACACTGGAAGCCTCAAGTTTAGCCAGCCAGATCAAATGACTGAATTGGTGCACTAGTGGCATGTCTGCACTAGGGGAAACCAACTTCTCTCTAATTGGACTGGAGGCCCTCTCTATGGGATGGAATACATGCCTGGTACTGAAAACATAATCAAAAGCCTATGGAAGCAGAGGGCATGAGCCTTAGAGGTATAAAGACTGCTCTTGTCTGGTTAAATGCTTTTATTATGCTCAGCAAATGGACTGGTAAGCACTACACTTAATGTTCATAATCATATATTAATGCTACTGTCACTTTTGGTTAGAGAAGCTGCTCTTTTCAGATGGCGATGAACACTAGGATGATCCAAAAGGCAATATAGTGCTGAGAAGAAATGACAGAGACATGTCCAGCACTGAAACATCTCTATCACACCCTCCAAGGCTCAGGGTCCATTGCAGAAGAGGTGGCAGGAAGAATGTAAGAGTCAAAGGAAAAGTATGATTCCTAACAAAGCAACTGTCCAGACAGAAATTAGCCTCTATACCTGGGACCTCACAGTGCCTAGCAATACCTTCACAAGACTCTCATAATAGGAGAAAAAGATGATGACATCAAAATAAAGAGACTAATGGAGAGAGGGAGGGGTTATGATGGAGAGAGGCATTGTGAAGAGGAAAGTGGGAGAGGGGAGGAAACTATCATGGTTTATTGTCTGTAAGTATAGAAGTTGTCAATAATAAAATTATACATTAAAAAAAGAATATAAGTTCATAGAAAAAAAGTACAAAGGACAGTCACCAGATTTACCTAAGGCTTATACCAGGCTAAAATATGTAAGCCTAACTTATTACAGGATGTCATTCAGGTTATAAATTGGTTTATATCACCATGCCTCATGGTATCATGGTTAAAATTCATTTTATTAATGTTTATCTACTCTTGATAACAATAACAAAAAAAAAACTGGCTTTAAGGTGCTTAATCAAGTTATCTGTGTCTCTATCTGTCAAAGTTTTAAACTATTGGAGAAATTGAACCTTCAGATCAAGGTTTATTCATTAGTTACTGATTTCTATATATCTAACTATTATATCTAAGAACAGTGTAACCTTAGAAGAAGTTAATTTCTAGCCTGGCGTGCTGTGGCATGTCTTTAATCCCAACACTCAGAAAGCAGAGATAGGAGGATCACCATGAGTTTAAGGCCACCTGAGACTACATAATGTATTCCAGGATAGCCTAGGCTGGAGTGAAATCCTACCTGGAAAAAACAAAATAAATAAATAAATAACTACAAATAAAAATAAGAGAAAACAAAAAAAATAATAAAACCAAGTTGTTTCTTTTATGAAACTTAAACGGCACTTGCCTGCAAAGACAAAGGACCTAGGTTTCATTCTCTAGGACCCACATAAGACAGATGCATAAGCTGGCACATGCATCTGGAGTTTGCTTGCAGGGACTGGAGGCCCTGGTGTACCCATTCTCTCTTTTTCTCAAACAAATAAATGAAGAAAATGAAATATTACAAAAAATAAATAAATCTTTAAAAAGTATAAGCCCATTAATAACCATTTAACAGAATTAATATGAATAAAACAGGAAATAAACTTTTTAAAAAATTATATTTTGTTTTTTAAGGTAGAGTCTCGTTGTAGCCCAGGCTGACCTGGAATTCACTATGTAGTGTCAGCTACCCTTGAACTCACAGTGATCCTCCTACCTCTGTCTCCCAAGTACTGGGATTAAAGGTGTGAGCCATCATGCCCAAATTGGTTTTGTCTTATAAAGCTATGTACAACCTAACAGTCTTAGTCAAGATCTTACTTGAGATGACCTGCTTCAAAACAAAACGAAATAAAACAAAACGCCCCAAAGATTAAATTGTCTTCACCTCCAGACTTTCCTGTGTAATTGGTATGTCACCTACGAAGTTATACAGATTAACAATAAAAGAAAAAAACATTTCAAACACAGATGCTAGACTTCATGTTGTTTGAATTGTCTTTTTCTGACAAAGACAATTTCTTGATGTTTGCTTGATTCTTATCAAATAAATTGATTTAGATTTGTTAAAAGAAAAAAAATAATGAAATGTTTTCATTTGCAGGAAGATGGATGGAACTAGAGATTCCTATATTAAGAGAAATAAGCCAGACATTAAAAATATATATAAACCTACATATTTTTTATATGTTGAGTGTAAATTTAACCTCTCTCTGTTACTCACTCTCTCTCTTTCTCTCTCTCTCTAGAAAGTAGAAGGTCTATATAAGGGAAGAAGAGGTCTAAAGAGAGAGCAAGCATGGTAGGATAATTGGGGGACTGAAGATGAGCAAAGCACAAGGAAAATATAATGAGATAAATTATTTTGCATACTAACAAAGGGCAATAAAAGAACCCTTCTTTCACTAAAATCACTTTCTGAGGTATCAAAGGATAAGGCTTCAACTATGAATTTTGGAAAAGGGATGTTTAGCTCATAGCAAAGCTGTAGTTTTAGGTTGACTGTAATTGTTGAAGCTGACTGAGACTGCCTGGCTGAAGGCGTGTTAGTCAGACTGTTGCCCTGGAAGCTTACTTTAGAAACAAATGTATTCTCCCTTTTCTACTCTGTGGAAAGAAGTCACTATGTCAAATATGCAGTCCGTAGGGCATTCTGTTCTGTTCCTCATCACAGAGACTGCAGAGATGATTTGAGATACTTTTTCATGGGAGTTTTGTATATCCTACCCCATTTACTTATTTTATTCTGTCCTTTGTTTATTTCAGTATGAATTATGGATATTTATTTGACACCCTGGTGTGTTTATATAACTTTCTTTCCTTTCCTTTTATGTCAAGACTTGCTGCCTTTTGAATGTCACACATTCTGTAGTTCTCAGAGTCAGACAAAATGCTTTGACAAGAAGGACACATAAACACTCTAATTTCTAGCTGCATTTCATCAGGAAGCACTTAGCATGTAAGTAATCTGCTGGTTGACACTAAAGCTGGCCATCTCACTGAAATGATGCTATTCCTTTGGAGGTGAGATGAGTATTTTTTTCCTTTCTTTTAATTTTATTTTATCTTTTTTTAAATTTTTCGAGGTAGGGTTGCACTCTAGCTCAGGCTGACCTGGAATTTACTAGGTAGTCTCAGGGTGGCCTAGAATTTAGGGCAATCTTCCTACCTCTGCCTCCCAAGTGCTGGGATTAAAGGCATGCGCCACCACGCCCGTCTTTTTTTTCCTTTTTATTTTGTATGTACTTGGTGAGGTGATTCTTGGAGAACATGTTTCATACTGATCTTTCACCACTCTTTTAAGATTAATTTTATGTATTAGCTTAGAAGGCTCAAAGTATTTTTCCTAGTTCATCTTAGTTAATGTTTCTCTGGTTTTAGTTGCTATTATTTTTTAATAGGTTTACTTATTTTTGTGAGAGAGAGAGGAAACGAGTAAGGGCATACTAGGGCTACTTGCCACTGCAGACAAACTCCAGGTGCATGTGCCCACCACTTCTTGCATCGGGCCTCATGTGGGTATTGGGAAATAGTACCCAAGCCTTTGCAAGCAAGCATTTTTAACCACTGAGCTATCTCCCCAGCCCTGCTTATATTTTAGGTGTTGATTTTCATAATTGAACACAAAATAATTTGATCATCCTTCCAGAGAACGAGCTTGAACTTATCCTGCTGATGTGGACCTTCGGAGTGCTGGAATTACAGGAGGAGGGTGCTACAACACCCAGTTTCTGCAGAGGTGAAGGTGGATCCCACGGCTGCATGCCTGCTATGCAAGCCCTCTGCCAACTGAGGCATATCGCAGCCCAGCATTATTGTGTTAAGCTCTTCTTTTTCATTTTTCCTTCATTATAATTAATATGATAATTATCATGTAATGGTTTTCCCTCAACATAGAGTTTTCATTACTCTTTTAGATGCTAAACATGAGCCTACAACTGGGTCCCTTTACACAGACTAGTGCACTTTAGCAGGGCTGTACTACTTTTGAACTCTTCTTTCTGATATATATATATATATATATATATATATATCAGAATATATATATACTTGGTTTTTCGAGGTAAGGTCTCACTCTACTCTAGCCCAGGCTGACCTGGAATTCTCTATGTAGTCATCTCAGGGTGACCTCCAGCTTACTGTTACCCTCCTACTGATGCCTCCCCAGTGCTGGAATTAAAGGCATGTGCCACCACACCCAGCTGTCTGATAAAAATTTTAGAAGGACCTTTTTAAAAAATATATTTATTTACCATTCACACATATATGCTCCCCTTCTACCTCCTCCCCTTTGTTCTCCTGCTAGTATCCTTGAAAGTTTCTTATATTACACACACACACACACACACACACACACACACACATCTTCAGTTCCTTTTTTTTTCAAGAACTATTTGTTCAGATTATTGCGCCATTTGTTGATTGGCAGTATTTAAAAAAATTAATTTATATATTAGAGAGAGGGACAGAAAGAGAAAAACTAGATGATATATAAATATAGAGAATGAATACACCAGGGCTTCCAGCCACTGCAGGTGAACTCCAGACGCATGTACCACCATGTGCATCTGGTTTACGTTGGTACTGTGGATTCAGACCTGGGTCCTAGTCTTTACAGGCCAGCTCCTTAAACACCCCATTCCATCTCTAGCCCAAGAACCTTTTCTGAATGTGTTCTCATGGCAAAAATTAAATAGATAAATAAATAAAGGTTAGCTAGCACCAGGATTATTCCCTCTTAGTCTGACCTCAAAATATTATTCTTTTTTTTCCCTATCTCTTCTTCATTCATTCCTGAATCTAAATGCCATTTTAAAAAAGTTATATGGTGATCCAATTGCCCATGAGAGAAAGACTCTTCTCATAGTTATTTTATTTATTTATTTATTTTTGTTTTTTGAGGTAGGGTCTCACTATAGACCAGCTGACCTGGAATTCACTATGTAGTCTCAGGGTGGCCTCAAACTCATGGTGACCCTCCTACCTGTGCCTCTCAAGTGCTGGGATTAAAGGCGTATGCCACCGTGTCCAACTCTCATAGTTATTTTTTAATCTGTCATATATCTAGAGGCTTTGTAATAAAGTCACAAAATATTTAGACATGTTTATGCTTATTTTTATTAACATATATTTGAGTTAAAATTTGTTTATTGAAAAATATTAGGCTCTTTTAAAATTGTAAGTACACTAGGATCTGAAATGATCATAGATTTTTAAAGTTTTATTTATTTATTTTTTGTGTGTATGTAAGTGGTAAAAGATATTGGAAGAATAGATGATAGTAGTGGCAGAGGTATTGGAGGTTCTCTTCAAGTCCTGCATATCTGCAGATGCCTATGCTTGTTTCTACCAATGACAATAATCAATTCCACTTGAATCAGCTATCATATTTACCTGACCTCCTTGTGGTCCATGAACATAGACTAATCCATAAACTAATTCCAAAAATGTCAATGAATATGTACATCCAAATATTTTATCCCATATTCAGCTTGCAGAATTCTGTGAAGTTTAGCTGCGCATTTGTGGAGTAAAGTAATTGATGGAAGGCAGCTTCCTCTGTTCTTTCTACAGAGAAGTACAGGATTGGATGATGAAAGGAAGGTCGAGCTGACTTACATGTGGCTGACTTTGATTTGTGAGGGTGAGAGGGACTTATTATTATGGAGTATGGGACACAGAGTGATACAAATCAGAATGGTGTGTGAAAGATATGTGACTGATGGGAGGTAATACATAATTTTGTGATCTAAAATTGATGTAAAAGGGGTCAGCTATCAGAAAGCATTGAAGTTCCAAAGAATCAGAATTGGAAAGAACTTCAAGGATGCAGGGAAGAGTTTTGAAAAGAACTTGCTTTGAACTCTGTGCACTTTGCAAAATGATGCAATTCAATTCCAAGTCCCCTGACATTTATTCATGTGGTTTTAGGGGCAGCCCGCAAATCACATCAATGTTGATGGCAAATTGAATTTAAAAAAAAAACACTGAAGAGTCATTCATTTTACTAAATAAAATAGATTCATTTTTACAAAATAAAAGCACACTCAAACTGAATCATATTACCTTCAATAATATCAAAGTTTGTGGCTATTCATACTAGTTTGTTCATTTTCTGCCACTGTATTCTTATTCTCTCAGGTCATTTTCAATTCATTTTGTTTGAAATAAGATTTATAAAACATGATGATGCTTTTCAGGTCTCTTCCAGTTGTTCATGATCAGAATATGCATTTGTAGATAAAACTTTCTGGAGTAATGTCTTTACTTACCTATCACTATCTCTTTGGAAATAATAATAATAATAAACATTAATCTTTACACTATATTCCATGACCATGATTGAGCTGAATTTCTTTGTTGGAACCATGAACTTCACTAATTATTTATATTCAACAGCTAGAAGACTAAATTTAACGTTCCATGGTGGAAGATTGGTTTATAGATTTAGGATGACTACATTAACTTTTGAAGTAAAAAGTAACATTTTGGCTACCAGAATGTGTGATACTCTTTTTTATCCTTATTTAGTATATATGAAACAGAAAGATCACATGAGAAGAGGCATTATAGTTAATCTGAGCAAGCAGTAATACAGATAATAAATACATCAACAGTTTCATATTATTAAAGACAGCTTTTTAGAGACAAAGGTTTTCTTAAAGTAGGTTCATAGGTTCATGGACATATGCCATCGTTGTAAGTGGATATTTATATTTCAATGATATCTATTATGTAGTATTACTAAAATTTCAAGGCTGGAATCAGAGAATAATTGGATGCAGAAGAAACCAAGAATCCTATGCAGGATTTGGTGGCTGCTATAATTAATTGACCTTCTCTTTCTAAACCATAGATAAATTTAAGTACCAGCAAACTTCTTACCTAACTCAGATTTTGCATCTTGACACAAGTCCATGAGACTTAGTGTTCACACAACTAGAGCTAATAATTAAATTAAATAAAACATTTCATGTAGCTTGTGTGGTCTGTTTTCTTTTGTTTCTAATATAATATGATGTGCCAGATAAAAGAACAGCAAAACCTTAATACATATGGAAGAGAATCTTTTGAGAGCTCATAAAGGAGATCTAAGAAAAAGGATGGTTATAATCTTCCTTCCTTTGTATACAGTTCTTTAATGGGCATCTTGACTGGGATGTGATAGAGATAATATCTTTTATATCACTATCAAGGAAAATCACTAGTTCTTGGTATCTGACACATGCACATTCAAAAAAGAATTGTTGGCTACTAACTTGATGGATCTAACATACTGTCATGTACAACTAATAGGTTTTTGAGCTTGAAGAAAACCTTTATCTCTTATCAGTAAATAATATTGATAGAGAGGACATTGACATTTTGAGAAAGAAGTCCATCAAGAAAGAGTTAGAATATAAATTCTGTACGAATTCTGGCTCTTTCTCTTAAATAAAAGCACATCCTTTAAGAATATAATAAAAAATATTAAGTAATATCATGTATATGCATAGTTGGGTATACTTGAAAGTGCTTGGTAAATGTTAATACACAAACAGACATACATGATTTCATTCTTTCATAGGTTCTGCTTTATAAGGTTGTAGATCTAGACATGTGAAATTGCTTAAGTTACAGGTGGTGATATTTATATATTTGTTTGTCATTCTAAGACATTTACATATTTTATTATAATATGTGTGGCTACTTAATATGCTGTATGCTATTTAACAAGTTAATTTTGC
Organism: Dipus sagitta; assembly: GCA_036346955.1. Classification (NCBI taxonomy): domain Eukaryota; kingdom Metazoa; phylum Chordata; class Mammalia; order Rodentia; family Dipodidae; genus Dipus; species Dipus sagitta. Next base: position 100,493,544 of record CM070770.1, on the reverse strand, counting down.
TGTAAGTGAGGCTCTTATTTCATTTCAAAAAGTATTTTTGGACTAATAGTGATCACTGTATGCGTATTGTATGACTAGTAAGTGGAAGGTTTATAAAATATTTGTCTCTCAATTAAAACTACCTAGATTAGCCAATATTATGACATTTTCCTATGTGATATAAAATTTTATTGTTTATTTATTTATTTTATTTATTTATTTCAGAGTGACAGACAGAGAAAGAGGCAGAGAGAGAGAGAGACAGAGAGATTGAAAGAGAGAGGGAATGGGTGCGCCAGGGCCTCCAGCCACTGCAAACTAACTCCAGATGCGTGCGCCCCCTTGTGCATCTGGCTAATGTGGGTCCTGGAGAATCGAGCCTTGAACCGAGGTCCTTAGGCTTCACAGGCAAGCACTTAACCGCTAAGCCACCTCTCCAGCCCAAAAATTTTATTGATATTATTCTATTCCTATCATTTCTAAACAAAATAATTTAATATTTTTCAAATAAACAGATTTCTTTTACGAAATTATCCACCTTTAATTCTTAAATCATTTTATATTCTACTTGTACATTATCACATGAATTTTAACATGTAAATAGTTAAGCTGATGAATGAATTTTAGTTTATTAAACAGTCCTTTACATACCCCATCACTGTTTTACCAGACTGCCATCCTTTTGGTTTGATTTTATCATCTTTGAAGCTTGCCAACAGTATTGTTCATGGCATCCACATAGTCCACAGGGCGCTGAAACTTCAGAATGTCTGTCGAATATTTTGTGACATACTAACAAATTGCTTGGGATACAATAGTGTATGTGTTTTGCTTGCGGTGAGCAAATAAGAATAAAACACTCATGAAACATTGGCTGAAAAGCAGCCAGTGTGTGGCAGTGAGAGACTGTTTCATAAACCTGAGAAATGTTTCAAAGGTGAGAATATATTAGCACACATTCTATCAGTGAACATGATGTCATTACACTTCAAGAGGCCTCTAGACAATTTTTATTGTACTCTTGTAAGTGTCTGAGTTGAAATTTGCATTAAAATGTTATCATTATTATGGAAATAATGTCACTTTCTTGGATTTTCCCCTAAATTCTCTAGGTCCTCCAAGTATCTCTAGCTACAGTTTGATAGATACTTATGCACATAAAGTTCTAGTTAGAAAATTTGAACTCAATTCTAAAGGACAAGTAAGCTTTTGCCAAGTAGATAAGAAAGAGGAAATGCAAATTTATCTCAAAGAAACTACTAAAATGAAAAAATCCTCTCATGCATATGTAATCTTTTGTAAATTGAATAAATTTGATGGTGACATAGACATAGTAATTTATAAAAGGTTAGTTTAAACAAATTTATTGCCGGGCGTGGTGGCGCACTAATCCCAGCACTCGAGAGGCAGAGGTAAGAGGATGGCCGTGAGTCCGAGGCCACCCTGAGACTCCATAGTGAATTCCAGGTCAGCTTGAGCTAGAGTGAGACCCTACCTCGAAAAACCAAAAAAAAAAAAAAAATTATCATGCACATAGAATGTACAATATGCAAATGAATATCTAAGATATTGCATTCACCACATAAATTTAATGTATATCATGCCTTATCTTCAGATTCTTTTAAAGAATATATGACCAAAGTACATACACAACATACAGATGAAGACTTTAAAAGGTTAGAAAACCAGCAAAGCTTTTTGAATCACCCCTACTCTTTACTGGGAGTTCTGTTTTATCAATCCTCAATATATTGTGGAGCTGCAGTATATTTACATTTCCATTCAACCCAAACACCAGTATGGAAAGAAATCCAATGAATTTCCACTTCCACTGCCAGAACAAAAAATTCCCTATTTGGAAATCATGGTTCATTTACTAATACTTAACACATGTGTGACTTACATGAAGCTGAATCAATGCTGTAACTGATATATATATATATATATATATATATATATATATATATATATATATATATATATATATATATATATATATATATATATATATATGTATATATATAATATATGAGTGAACAAATGCAATTTTATTGAATAGTAGCCTAGGAATGTTCTATAACATATTTATATTGGAAATATGCTTAACTGCCCAAAAATTACCTTAGGAACAACAATGAATTAGAAATAATTTTGTTCTAGATTCTATTATCAAATATTTACTCCATAACCACTGATCCATACCTGAACATGAGGGTAACTTCCAAAAAAGTAAATAGTAAAATCATTGAGGAAACATTTGCTTTATTAATATAAATCATGACATGTAATTATAAAATTACATGGTAGAATATGTGTGTGATGCATATTCAAAATTCAGTCAACAGTAGGTCACTCACATCCCATATCTCCTCCAAACCAAAAAGTGCTGACCTGGTCCTAATGATCCTTTTATATATATATGATTTATATGTTACCACTGTTGGATACCTAATGGGACCATCTGTTGTTTCAACACTAACATATATACAGAATAAAGTTTTTTAGGTGGTCTCCCAGTTCAGGGGAATGAAGTATGAGGAGGATGGATTCTTTGCAGGATAATGAACTCAGTAACTATTTACATAACAAATACTGAGATGGAAATTGGGATAAAGACATTTAGAAGCCCCTGCCCCAAAGTTATGTCCTAACCTGTATAGACTTTGCACTGGTTATGTCCTGTATTGTATAGTCTTTTGTATTTGTTGTGTCCTGTACTGTATAGTCTTTCTTTTGAACTGGCTAAGCCTAACACTATAGTTTTTCATTGTTTCAAGGCCATACGCTGTATTGCAGCTCCTATCCTGTAATGTAAATCATCTTATGTTTCTTTATATCTCCAGCTGGAGACATCTGTCTGCTAACTAACCATTTTGTTGTTTCTGTAAAACTTGCCTATTTCATACTCAAGGTTCCTGGCATTAAGCCAGGACATTGAACACTCTGAAACTTAACAATAATAAGACTGGTCCAAGATAAAGTATATACACTCTAAAACACTTTTTGAACGGCTTTGGAAGAAATTCACCTAAGCCCATGCTCATTCTTCACACAGTTTATGGTGCCAGTTCTGTGAGCTTCAGTTTCCTACATCAGTACAAGGCACTTAGCATAGCCGTTTTGCTATTTAGCTCACAGGCATTACTGGCTTGTCATGGTGTGATTGTTAATACATGGGCAAATAAAGACTTTTGTTCAGAGCACAAAGAACACTTTCATATTCTTTAGATTACAGGTTCAATTAAAATTTAAATCATGATCATTCTGTATATATTTATCTTTTTATTTTTACTTTTAAGAGAGTGAGAGAGAGAATTATCATGCCAGGGCCTCAGCCACCCAAATCGAACTCTGATGCTTTCACCCCATAGTGACTCATTTTTATGCATCTAGCTTACATGAGATCTGGAGAGTCAAACATGGTTCCTTAGGCTTCTCAGGCAAACGCCTTAACTGCTAAGTCATCTCTCCATCACCTCCATATATTTATAAAAATATAATTTGAGCCGGGAGTGGTGGTGCATGCCTTTAATGCTAGCATTTGGAAAGCAGAGGTAGTTGGATCGCTGTGAGTTAAAGGCCAGCCTGAGACTACATAGTGAATTTCAGGTCATCCTGGGCGAGAGCAACACCCTAACTTGGAAAACCAAACAAACAACAAATTATATATATATATATATATATATATATATATATATATATATATATATATATAAAGATATATCTTTGAGAAAGTTCCTCATGATAATGTTTACTAAATTACAATAATATAAAAAGTGCAAGTTTTCTAAAAGTGCTTAAGAAGATAATTGGTTTATTTCAAATGGGGTGTTCTTTAAAAAAGTCACATCATTTGGCTGTTTTTAGGCTTAAAATGTGTAACATATTATACATATATATGTATTCTTCTTTTATAACACAGTTTTTAGCTTACATATTTCTATAGCACAATAAATAATAACAAATTTGGTGCTGTACTGGCTGAGAGAAAACTTAAAAAACAATTACTCAAATTTAATAATTTCAATAATGTATTACACTAAACAAATTCAGATGTGTGTCAAACATTAACTACTAAATTTAAAGTATCATGTTCCTAAATAAATGTTTTCTAACATGGACTCTGTATATATCTGCATATGAATGTGCTATAACAGTATTTCAGATTAGGATACAGATAAGTATACATATGTGAGCTAGATATCTTAATTTTTAACTTCTAATAGTCATAATAAAAGAACTATAAAGGATCAAACAAATGGATTTCATTTGGGCTAATCTAATTGAAATACTATTTCAACATGGAAGAAATGTAAAAATTACTGCAGAGATTATGTTTCCATGGTAATAATTCAGAATTTATTATATATTTTATACCTCCCATGAAACTTCTAATTAGACTAGCCACATTTCAATGTTCATGAGCAGTGTGTGTTAACATAGATTTCTACATAGAAGGATACCATGTATCTGAACATTTGCTGTGGTAATGAGAGAAAATTATATTTTTCCCTCAGAATGAATACTTATCCATCTTACTTAAACTTAGATTAAAAGAGAAATTTTGATCTTACAAATGAAAGTCTTGGAAATATATACTGAAATTTATGTGGAAAATAATGAAGTATTAAACTCAAAATCCAATAAGAAAATTATATCAAAGGATTTTTATGATATGCCAGCCAAATAAGTATAATTATATATATTAAATTTAATTTTATTAAATTTAATATTAAATTTAAGTTCTACATATAAAAATAATCTCAGCATTTAGGATGCAGAAACAGGAGGATTAACACAGTATCAAAGCCAGAGTTCTGGTCCAGTTGCTGCTACTACACAGCATAACCTTATATCCTAAAACCAAATACTTAATAATAATAGTAAATAAATAATTAGTAATAATAATAATAATAATAATAATAATAATAGCTTACAGCAATTGTGAGAATTAAGTCCTTTATAAGTGCACTATTATTTTCATTTTGATTTTGAAGTAACTAGTTTTATCTAGTAAATCAAAACATATTGAAGATAGAACAGCAGTTAGGCTTCTTAATATTACTATATCTTGTATTTTCATTAAAATATTTTTTAAAGTTTTTTATGATAAGCTCTATTTTTATGTCTGTTTTAATGTTATTTAATTTATTGGTGTTGATTGTACTTCCAGAAAAAATTTTCCCCTGAGAATTTTAGATTTTGTACCTCTCATGCTATTCTTTCCTTTCATCTAAATTATCAAACTTGTACATAGTTTTATTTTATTATTTTTATAATGTTCATGACACCATAGTTTCTCTTTAATTTTTTCTTTTTCTGTTGGATAGCACTATAATAGGTTTATCACTTCTTTAAAGAACTGTCTTTTTTTCATCCACTTTATTTTCTATTCATTTTTAAGCTTGATCATTTCTTCTGTTTTCCATAAGCTTAAGTTTCCCTTTCATTTAATTTCATAGGAATGTTCTGATCATTGATCTAAGTTTTTTTTCAGATATAAGTGCTAATGTTATATATTTCATTTTTTTCACTCATTTTAACTTAGTTAAAATATATTCTTTAAATTTCTCTTGAGCATTTGTTAATATAAATTCTATTAAGAAACAAAATAGAGTATTTTAAAATTATTCAATATTAAAATAATTTTCCTGTAATCATCCTATTTATGTCTAAATTAGTCCTATTATAATGAAAGAAGATTATTTATTTTCCACTTTTTAACTAGTTTATACACACTTAATGAACACAATGTGTTCTATCTTGCTGACTCAGCCTTTTGAGTAGGGGTGGAATGTGTTTTCTGCCCTTGTTCAGTAGAGTATTCTACAGTAACTAAAAGTTGATTGATAGTGGTCAAATAACTATATTTTCACTAACTTTCTCTCAGTATAATCTATAAAATACTGAGACAAGGATATTAGACAAACCAATTATAATTGTATATTTGCTTCATACTACTGTTTTTGTTATATAAATTTTATGTATTTGAGGCAGAGTCTCACTCTAGCCCAGAGTAGCCTGGATCTCATTGTAGTTCCTGGCTGTCCTTCAACTCATGGTGATCTTCCGACCTCTGCCTCCCAAATGGTGGGATTAAGGGCATGAGCTACCATGCTTGCCCTGTCCCTGATATTTTTAAGCTCTGTTGATAGGTGCATATCTCACTGGTAAAGTACCCATTTCCTCCAGCCCAACCTTAAAAGATAATTATACAGAAATCACATGAAAGATTATTATATCTTTATTATTTTTGCATATTTTCATTCAAAACTGATGACATTCGCAAATAAACCAAATATTCAGTTTATAACAAACTCCTGAAGCAGCAGATTCTTTAACAGTAATATCTGAATTAAAAAAAATCTAGACCCCAAAATTGATTTCATGCATATTCATTTATTTAAGAACTACTTCAGTGACTCAGTTTATTATCATTATGTCCAGTTAAGGATAAACTGAGGAGAACAAATTTAAGATGACTCCCTTATGATCTGAATTCTAGTATTATATCAGGATAAGGAATTCAGAGAAATACATGATATAGAATTCCAAGGCTGTGACTATTCAGTATCACAGGTATCTATGTACCTGCAGGAAGAATAGCATACAAGAGTGCCATTTTATATTCATGTTATCATGGCAAAATTGAAACACATAGATATTTCAAAAATGACAAGCTCAGAATTTTTTTTTTTTTTTTTTTTTTTTTTTTTTTTTGGTTTTTCGAGGTAAGGACCCACTCTAGCTCAGGCTGACCCGGAACTTACTATGTAGTCTCAGGGTGGCCTTGAACTCACAGCGATGAAGTGCTAGGATTAAAGGCTTAAGCCACCACACCTGGCTCAGAAAATTTTGAAGGTTAAAAAATGAAATGATTATAAATCATATATAATAAAACTTAATAATTATAATATAATAAAGATAAATTACAAGATAAGAAAGATAACAAGGTCTTACACTAATAAATTATAAATCCTGGAATTAATTATTGAAATGAAGTATAGAGAGTATACCATACAATAAATGAAATTGCTCTTGTGAAAAAAAAGGTTTAAGATAAGCTTCATATTATGGAGAGTAAAATATAACAAAAAATGAAAAACAAGTTGAAAGGTGGTAGGTATGGCAAATAGACAAAGGATATTTCAGAAAAGCCTAACAATGGTACCAATTTGACTCTATTCACTGAGTACAAAAGTAATTAATCAAAAAATAAATAAATTTGAAAAAAAGGAAATCCATTTAAGGCTATATTTTTCTACGCAACTTAATTTATGATCAAATGAAATCTCACACACCAATTTCTAATTCAATATTAACCCCTTAAAATATGAAACAAGTAGAATGTTTCATGAAAAAAGTAGGACACATTTCATATTTATTGGGGCCTATGTGATTCAGACATGATTCTTTATAATGTGAATGGTATAATCTTGGGAAAAAATAGCATTCTCAAGAAAAAGTGGCATAAGCTCATAGACAGTTTTAGGAATTGACATATGTTCACTTCAAGTTGATAAATTAATACATTTATGCTTATTGTATAATTAAAAATTGAACAGAGCTGGGCGTGGTGGCACACACCTTTAATCCCAGAACTTGGGAGGCAGAGGTAGGAGGATCGCCATGAGTTCGGGGCCATCCTGAGACTACCTAGTGAATTCCAGGTCAGCCTGAGCTAGAGTGAAACCCTACCTCAAGAAAACAAAGAAAAAAAAATAAAATAAATCCTCAATTTCCATATGGAAGAAAATTAACCCAAGTCAAAGAAGAGGAACAAAGTAGATAGCAGTTAAAAAGGTTGAGAGGAAACAAATGCTAAGTGAATATTAGACACATTAAGAATCAAGGAAGGATAAAGGTCCAGACTCCATGAGGGATATTCAAATTGCCAAAAGATAAACATTAAAAATTGCTTCTGGGGCTGTAGGGATGGCTTAGCAGTTAAGACGTTTGCCTGCAAAGCCAAAGGACCTAGATTTGATCATCCAGAACCCACATTAGCCAGATGCACTAGGGGGCACATGTATCTGGAATTCATTTGCTGTGGCTGGAGGCCCTGGTGGGCCCATTCTCTCTCTCACTCTCCTTTCTCTGTCAAATAAATAAATAAATAAATATATATATATTTTAAAAATTAGTTCTGTATTAATAAGCCTGCACAAAAGAATCATAAGTCATATGAAAAAAAATCAGAAAAATCTAAAAATGTATGGCCTTACAACTAAGTCAATAAAATAAAAAATAAAGGTAATCTAAAACAATAATATAAGTGATACTTAGTGTAGAGTGTGAATAGAATAAATAAAAATAGGAATTATAAAGTGTTTATTGTGAAAAATAGGGCAACTTCATATTTGTAGTTATTTGTATCAGACTTACCTGAGCTAAAGAATGAAATGTTTAAAAGGTGTATAAAATGGACAAATTTCTTATCATGTGCTGCTAAAAGATTAAAAACAACATAACTTAAAGAAACTCAAAAAACATAGGAGCCCTGGAAAGATGGCTTGGTGGTTAAGAGGCTTGCTTGAAAAACAAAAGGACCCAGGTTCGATCCAGGTCCCACATAAGCCAGATGCACATGGTGGCATGGCACATGTGTCTGGAGTTCATTTGCAGTGGCTAGAGGCCCTGGTGTGTCCATTCTCACTCTCTTTCTGTCTGTTTCTAATAAATAAATATGTTAATCATTTTAAAAAAGAATATAAGACTAAAAAAAAACATAGCAGTCTGATTAAGAACTGTTTTGTGTATCAATTACTAGACAAGGCAGAAAGAATAACATTTAAAGAACAAATATTTAAAGGTACAATGGTGTATGGTTATCCCAAACCAAGGGAATATCTAGCATAAAACTTGTACATGAATAAGATACAAAAAAAAATAACTCCTCATATAAATGTTTGATGAAATCTTAAAAATAGCACAGGTGCAGAAAAAAAAATATCCATGCCACTGGAAGTTATTTTCCTGTATAGATAAACAATAAATTTTCACAACTTATAGTAGTTTCATGACTAATACTAGGTGTTAAAACATGATAAATTATAAACTTACTCTAGATATATAATATAGGTAGCAATTCAAATCATAAAGATAGATTAACTGCTACATATAAAAATTCTGGGGAACTAGGAAAAATATAAACCTTATGCAAAATTCAAATTACATTAAATAAAAGTATGAAAACCTATAAGACAAAAATAAGTACTTTTTGACTACTGGTTGTATGCTCATGGGATGAAAAAAATCCTTTATAACCATGACATATAAAAACTGAGTCATTATGTCAGCAAATATGTGGCTTATTTTGACATAAGGTAAATACCAATGATGCATTAACATTTTCCATGTTTAAAATTTTTCATTCCTGACATCTTATAAATTATTGCATGTTAAATTAAAAACTGTGACTTAAAATTACATAAACTTCAGTGTTCTAAAAATGGAATCTAAAAACTGCCTTTTTATTCTAAAAATAGACACCCTCCAAATAGTAGTAGTTACAAGACCTATCCCTAAGGCAAAAGGAAAACAATTGCTTGGAAAGACTGTCCTACTGAACTGCCAGAAAGTCCTGTAGTGTCCTCGAGGCTGACAAGCAGGACTGGCTGCAGATTGTTCCAGGTGCTCAAGATATACAGGTTCTGGAAGTTGTCACCTATGCTAGGGTAGTCTTTTCACTGATGCATCTGCTTTTGAGTCAGTATGTGTGTACACACACACACACACACACACACACACACACACACGTATGTCACCACACTTTAGTTCTCAGCCTCAATCTCATGGATATATAGCTGTGATCATTTATATGTCAAACTACAGGTGTGTGTTTGTAAAGAAAGACAGAATATTATAAAAATAGATTATACATGTGCACATGTGAACATATGAACTGAAGTTTGCTGTAGAAATTGAGTCCATATTAAAAATTATGAATGGAGGCCTGTTCCATGGGAGGGAATACATCCCTGATACTGAAAACCTGCAACAGGGGTAGTCATGAACCCTAGGGGTATAAGATTTGCTGCTATCTGGCTAAATGTGTATACTATGCTCACCAAACTGCCCAGTAAGCACTTTTCTTAATGCTCACACCCATATATTAATGCTACTCTCACTTTTGGTTAGAGAACCTTCTCTTTTCAGATGGCAGTGTCCTTGGGATGACTCAGAAGGCACCATGGTACTGAGAAGAAGTGACAGAGGAGTGCTTAGCCCAGAAATATGTCAGTCACACTTTCCATGGCTCAGGGTACATTGTGGAAGAGGTGGCAGAAACAATGTAAGAGCCAAAGGAAGCGTAGGACTCCTTACAATGTGCTCCTGCAGACACAAAATGGCCTGGATATCTATGACCTCATAGTGCCTGACACTACCTACCCAAGAACATCATAACAGGAGGAAAAGATGATGACATCAAAATAAAGGAGAGACTGATTGAGGGGGGGGGGGATATGATGGAGAGTGGAATTTCAAAGGGGAAAGCCGGGGGGGGGGGATATTACCATGGGATATTGTTTACAATTACAGAAGTTGTCAATAAAAAAGAAAAAATGAAAGAAGTAAATAAAACAAAATTTAAAAAGATAAAATAAACATGCAAAAATTTATGAATATTGAAGCTTGTTGTGGTAGCAACTTTAATCATAGCACTCTGAAGGCTAATTTAGGAAGATCACCATGAGCCCAGGGGTATCCTGGGCTAGAAGAGTGAGACCTTACCTCACAAAAAAAAAAAAAAAAAAAAATCTGCATCCCTAGGATAAGCCTACTTAATTAATGCTTTTGATGTGTTGTTAAATTCGGTTTGCAAAGATTTTGTTCAGGATCTTTGAATATAAGTTCATTAGGGATATAGGCCCATAATTTTCTTTCCTTATTGCATCCCTGTCTGGTTTTCATATTAGGGTGATGCTAGCTTCATAAAAGGAGTTGGGGAGGATTCCCTGGTCTGTGAGACAGTTTGAGAAAAATTGGTTTCAATTCTTCAGTGAAGGTTTGATAGAATTCACCTGAGAAGCCATCTGGACCTGGACTTTTCTTTGTGGGAAGGTTTTTGATTACCTTTTCATTCTCTATGGATGTGATAGGTTTGTTTAGGAGATTAACCTGCTCTCAGATTAGTTTTGGTAGGTGGTATGTGTCTAGGAATTCATCCATTTCTGTTAGATTATTTAATTTTGTGGAGCAGAGGTTTTGGAAGTATGCACTAATGAATTTTCAAATTTCACTCATGTCTATTGCGATCGCTCCTTTTTCCATTTCTGATTTTGTTAATTTGAGACTTCTCTCTTTCTTGCTTGATCAATTTGGCCAAAGTTTGTCAATCTTGTTTATTTCTTCAAGGAACCAGCTCTTTGTTTCATTGAGTTTTCAAAATTGTTTTCTGCCAGTACCATGCTGTTTTTATGACTATGGCTGTGTAATATAGCTTTAGATCAGGTTTGGTGATGCCTCCAGAGGTATTTCTTTTGCTGAGGATACGTTTGGAAATGCGAGGCCTTCTGCCTTTCCATATGAAATTTGAGATCATTTTTTTCTATCTCTGTCAAGAACACTGTAGGGATTTTAATTGGAATTGCATTAAATCTGTATATTGCCTTTGGTAGGATTGTTATCTTCACAATGTTAATTCTGCCTATCCAGGAACATGGGAGGTCTTTCCATTTTCTCAAGTCCTCTTCAATTTCCTTTTTGAGTGTTTTTATGTTTTCATTGTACAGATTTTTCACTTCCTTGGTTAATGCTATTCAGAGGTATTTTGTTTTTTTTTTGTTGTTGCTATTGAAAATGGGACTATGTCCTTTATTTATTTCTCTGTATCTTTGTCATTTGTATAAAGGAAGGCTACTGATTTTTGTGCATTGATTTTGTATCCTGCTACTTTGCTATAGAAGTTAATCACCTTCAGGAGTTTTGGGATGGAGTCTCTCAGGTCTCTTACATATATAATTATGTCTTCAGTGAATAGAGCTAAATTAACTTCTTCCTTTGCAAATTGTATCCCATTTATTTCCTTCTCCAGTCTTATTGCTTGAGTTAGGACTTCAAGTACTATATTGAAAGGAGTATAGACCACTGGAATAGACTTAAGGACCCGGATTTTGGGTCAAGCAACTATAGCTACTTGATATTCGATAAAGGCCCAAACAATATAGGCTGGAAAAAAGACAGCATCTTCAACAAATGGTGCTGGACAAACTGGATAACCATATGCAGGGAACTGAAATTTGATCCACACATTTCACCATACACTACACTCTAGTCCAAATGGATCAAAGATCTCAATATAAGACCAGAAACTCGAATACTACTGGAAGAAATTTTAGGAACTACTTTCCATGATATAGGGATGGAAAAAGACTTCCTGAACAAAACTCCAGTAGCTCATGAACTTAAGCCGTCACTAAACTAATGGGATCACATGAAGCTGAAGAGTTCCTTTACAGACAAGCATAAAATAAGCAAAGCCAATAGATTATCCACAGAATGGGAGAAAATATTTGCGGGTTATCCAACTGATAGAAGCCTAATCTCTAGAATCTACAAGGAACTCAAAAACCTAAACAGTAAGAAGTCAAACACCCCACTCACAAAATGGGGCAAATAGCTGAACAGGCAGTTCACAGAGGAAGAAATACAAATGGCAAACATACACTTAAGAAAATGTTCATCATCCCTAATCATCAGATAAATGCAAATTAAAACAACTATGAGATTCCACCTTACCCCAATAAGGATAGCAAGCATCAAAAAATCAAGTAAAAATAAATGCTGGTGAGGACGTGGAGAAGTAGGAAGACTCACCCACTGTTGGTGGGAATGTAGGATGGTACAACCACTTTGGAAAGCAGTATGGAGACTTCTGAAAAAGCTGAGTATAGACATACCAACAGACCCAGTTATTCCCTTACTGGGCATCTACCCTAAAACCTTCAAACCACAAGCTAGAGAGATTTGCTCAACCATGTTTAAAGCAGCTCAATTTGTAATAGCTAAGAGCTGGAATCAACCCAAATGTCCATCACTAGAAGAATGGATAACTAAGATGTGGTATATCTACACAATGGAATTCTATACAGCAGTAAGAAAAAATGACACAATGAAATTTGAGGAAAAATGGTTGAACCTGGAACAGATCATTCTCAGTGAACTTACCCAATCACAGAAAAAAAAAAAAAAATGCCACATAGTCTCACTCATCTACACCACCTAACCTGAATCTACCCAAGATACCTTACATACCCAGCAAGCATCCCCTGGACTAGACACAGGATGGAAGGGGAGGGAGGGAAGGGTATCAAAGGAGTGGGAAATACAAATCTAGACCCAAACGGCAATGGTGCCATAATTTTCTACTTACTAAAAGACAGAACAAATGTCTGATCCTTCACCAGGCCCTTACAGGGAACACTTGAACCACAAGACACTGGAGAGGGTAGGATCAAGACTAACCTTAATCTTCTACATCTTACCTCCCTCCTCTCCCTCTCCTCTCTCTCTCTCTTCTTTCTAACTCTTATATATTAGTTATCTTTTTCCTCATTTTCTTAGTGGGCACAGACCTGTAACTCCCAGAACAAGCATGGGGCTATCATCCACAATGAGCTTTTGATCAGAGAGACCTACAAGGTTTCTTAAAAGACAGACAGATTTCTGTCAGAGTACTTGATGACCCACCAAAGGTTAGTGGTAAGACCCTCCTGCTGAAGACACCTTATGTGGTTGACATGCAAAATTGAATGGCATGGCTGGAAGTTGGAAGAGAGTCAGTCCCTAGTCAGTGCGTCTAGTGCCAGTTGGTGCTACATGGGCTACTGGGGAAAAATGACCAATATCTGTCCAAGCAACTCATGGTCTAACCTACTTAGCAGCAAATAACTTGTTGTGATGCCCACACAAGTGCAGTTGTGGCACACAGCCATTGTGGGGAACCAACTGCTCTCAATTTGGCTAACTGATCCCCTCAGTGGTATGGGGCCCATAGCTGGAGCTGGGAAACAAGACAGAACCATATCCAAACATAAGCCCACTCTCCAATATCAAGCTACCATCAATTGTGGGCTACAAGAGGACCTACACCTATTAAATTCTTTTTAAAATAAAGTAAGGGTTATCTCATTTGTCCTGGTGCTAACTTACTCTCTGTTGGAGAATCTGCTTCTCCTTTTCAGATAGATGTAGATCCTAAGGAGAGAGCCACCCCATCATACCTCAAAAGGGCCCTGGCTGAAGCTAAGAAAAATTGGAGAAACAAGGAAGGGGGCTGTTTTCCTGATGAACTGGATACCAGCACAAAGGGGAAGGAGATCAACGCAGAGAAAAATCAACTTCTACCAAATCAGTGATCCAGAGCCTCAGAGGCCCCCAACAGCTCATCACTGAAGCAGACCAAAAATGAACCCAACATGGCTCAGGGAAGTTTTGTGGAAGAGGGTGCAGAATGAATGTCAGAGTCACATGTTGGGTCATGATATGCAGAGACATTTATCTTACCCATAACTGTGGGCTAACTCCACAATGCATGACCCATATACCTCAACAAGGAGGGTCCAAGGGAAGGGGGTAGGTCACAGATGAGCCTAATAATGGTACCAAACTGACTGTATTTGCTGAATACAAAACTAACTAATAAAGAAAAAATAAATAAATAAACAAAATTGTTTTCTTAGTTTCCAATTCATGAATTTCTGCTCTAATCTTGATTATTTCTTTCTATCTAGAACTCTTTGGGTTGGATTATTCTTGTTTTTATAGCGTCTTTAGGTGGACAGTCACGTTATTGATTTTGGATCTCTCTGTCTTTGTAATTAAGGCATTGATGGCTATGAGTTTTCCCATTACGACTGCCTTCATTATGTCCCATAAGTTTTGGTAGGTTGTGTTTTTATTACCATTCAATTATAAGTATTTTACAGTTATTTTATTTTTTCCATGATGCATTCATTGTTTAAAAGTGTGTTGTTCAAGGTTGTTCAAGGGGGCACACACATCTGGAGTTCATTTACAGAGGCTGGAAGCTCTGGCGCTCTCTGTCTCTCTGTCTCTCTCTCTCTCTCTCTCTCTGCCTCCTTCTCTCTGTAGCTCTTAAATAAATAAAAATAAAACAAACAAAAGAAAATTTTTTAAAAAGTGTGTTGTTAAGTCTCCAGGAGCTTGTGGAGTTCTTGATATGTTTCTTGTTAATTTCTAGGTTTAAGCATTGTGATCTGACATGATGCAGGAAGTTACTTCAATTTTCCTGACTATGTGAAGGCAACCTTTATGGCCCAATATATGGTCAATTTTGGAGTAGGTTTCATAGGCTGCTGAGAAGAATATGTATTCTGTAGAGTTGGGGTGTAAAATTTGGTAGACATCTGTTATGTCTAGTTGATCTATGATGTTGTTGAGCTCTATTATTTCCCTGTTGATTTTCTTCTTGGATGACCTATTGATGAGAGTGGAGTATTGAAGTCTCTATGACGTGCCTGGAGCCAGTCCCACCATGCTCATGTTTTCTCCTGTAGTGCTCCCAGGCCCCAGCACTGATGGCATTCCCTTTGCCCTGAGTCTGCAGTTAGTCCCTTTTGTACTTCTCTCCCTTTAGGTAGCCTCTCTCCCCTGAGCCACACCTACTGATGAGAGGGTTACCCTTTCCCAGTGTTTTTTATTCCTGTGGGGCACACCCCAACGTATTAAAAGTAGCTTTGTAGAAAAATAAATAAATAAATTCTGCGTACTGGCTGACCTTGGCCTAGGAAAACACTGCAGTTTTGGAGACATGAAATTTTGTAGGTCAGGATCAAAATTCTTTGTTTGTCTTTTACTAGCCATAATGTTTTTTTCAAATAATCTATATAAATTTCTTGGTATGCAATTTTTCATCAAACACTGGGGAAGGGATGCTAACACCATCCAAATAAAATTACGAATGTTTTTTCCTTTAGTCGTTGAAAGAGTCAGCAAACAGACCCTGGCAGGACACCAGGAGGTCCACAGGGAGGTGGCACAGGACCTCGCAAGCTTGAGCAACAGTCTGCCCAGAGATTAAAAAATGCCTCCCCTGTCTTGAGCAGCAAGAAGCAGCTTGCTGACCCACAGTGCAAGCCCCAAAAAACTAGTTTATCCAATGAAGCAGTTTACAGTTCCCACGTCCTCATTTTGCAGGCAATATACCCTAACCCCCAATCTAAGGCCAATAAAAGCCCCCACCCAAAGCACAGTCAGAGTGCTCTTTCGTTCCCCCAGGATCATAGTGCTGCCAGAACCGAAACATCCTTCTCAGGCTCTGAATGAAGTCTGCTCTTGCCAATGAGATTTCTACTCATTTGGTTCTTCCTAACTTGACTAAAATATTTTTTCCTTACAGTCATGCCAGATTTGCTTTATGTTTTCAGTTCTCTATTATTAAGTATAAAAGTTGCAGAAATATAACTGACAATAAAAATTTCTTGCCAATCTATAAAACCTCCTCACAAAAATAGATGAAAAAGAGCTGTGCTTTTTATGAATAAAGTATTATGCCAAAATATGGTATGCATAATAAAGAGATCACAAAAAGTGAGATAAATCTCATTGTTTCATATTTCAAATGCACAAACAAATCATTTCATTAACATTCTTAAGATACATGATAACTAGTCCTCATCAAGTAAGAGGCCTTAATTGCACTGCTTGTCACAGAGTTCATGTGACATTCATCTGGGATTGGGCTGCTGCCAGTGCTTGATAAATGTCTTCACAGGAGGGAAAATAAAATTTTCATATTATTGTCAAGATATAGGTTTCTATGTTGAAGCCAGTAGAAATCAGTTATCTTTCTAGAAGACTGTAGAGATAGGGTTGCTCTTTTATGTCTTTTACTTTGCTTTATTAGAAGCTTCTTTTGAACTGACATAACATTGTATGTATTTATGACATTATAGTATGATGTTTCAATACTTGTATGCACCATATAATGATGACAACAGAATGAGCATATCTGCCTCTCAAATATTTGTCATTTCTTTATGGAGAAATATTGAAAGTCTTTCACCTGACTACTTTTCAAAACACACAGTATGTTTTCATTATCTCTAGTCACCCACTGTTCCACAGGGCAGCAGAGTTTATTGGAGTTTATCATGGACCCTGGCTTTGACCTTTTATGCTTCTATTGTTTACTCTTCCCAGCCTCTGGTGGCCTCTATTCTTATCTTAACTTCTAAATGACTAGCACTTCCAGATTCCACATGCAGGATCAAGTGATATTTATCATCAGTGCTTAGCATATACTTTCCAGCTCTGTTCATAGTGCCACAAACGACAGGATTTCATTCTTTATTATGTCTTAACATTATTCCTTTGGGCAAGGTGTTGTGTACTCTTTATCTACTCACTAGTCCTGTTATTCTCACACCTTGTTTGGTGTGTGTGTGTGTGGGGGGGGGAGGTTGAAGGGAATCCTTTAGTTTTACTAGTAGCTTTTTTAGTTTTTTTTTTTTCCATTTTACAGAAATAGATTCCAAGTGTCTCCTTAAGCTCCTTGTTTGCTCAGCCATTATTTACATGTTGCTACGCTCTCATATTGTCAGCACCATGTTGGCATCCAGCTGTGCTTCTCTCCACTCTAGGGACCATGCTGACATGGTATTGTGTTTGCCCATGGTCTCTGCTTCAATTTCCCCATTTCTCTATCGGAATGGTCATTTTCTACTATATACTGAGCATTTTATTTGATATGTAATATAGACTCAGGCTTCTATCTCATTGTTCTGGAAGTAATCTTAAAGGTGAACCTTTGACCCCAGCAGGCTTATTTTGTTGTGATTGGATATTTTTGGGTGCCTCCATTCTTTAGTGAATCTCACAGTCCAGGAGCACTGGTTCTGCTTTCATTTTGGTGGTCAGAAATTTAACATTTTGCTTTCTTCCAAACAATGCCATTCCTTGAATTCCTCAGAGATTAGCCTGCATATGAACTTTTCAGGGGTTAAGCAAGTATTTAGTGGAGGGCTTTACGTAGACTTAGGGGCTCCTTCTACCATTAATGGTTTGTCCTCTTTCTCTCTTGCTCTCAAATAAATAAGTAAAAGATAAAAAAAATTTAAAGGGCTAGATAAATGGCTTAGCAGTTAAGACATTTGCCTTCAAAGCCAAAGAACCCTGGTTCAATTCCCCAGGACCCACAACATAAACCAGATGTGCAAGGTGGCATATGCATCTGGCATTCATTTGAAGTGGCTGGATGTCCTGGTACAGCCATTGTCTCTCTTTCTCTCCCTCTCTCAGCCTCTTTCTCATGTGCTTTCAAATATATAAATAAAAGATTTTAAAAACATTCTTACAAAAGCTTTGTCCTTTCCCTAACTTTCTAGACCAGTATTCCAAACCTAAAATTGTCCCTGTCTCTTCTGTCAAGAGGCCAATTAGACTGCACCTGACCTAAACCCTGTGGCTTGGGTACAGTATATTTCCTTTAGTGAAAAATACATAGACATTTACAAGTTCTTTCTTCTGCAGGTCAAATCCCTCTTATTTTCTGCTTGCTTTTATTTACTTGCCAGTGACTTCAAAGAAACTCTCTGCCCAAGTCACAATTTCCATATGAAGGAATATTAGTCTGGCCAATGCTACTTCTCTATCACCAGAGGTTAGGACTTCTTAAACCATATTTCCTATTTGTATACATATCTAAATATGGTCTCTTTAATATAAAATGGATTTATATGATGCAACCACATTAATGGTTATGATAATACTAGATGTAGATCTAAATTAGCTTTAGAATGATGAATTTCTCCTTATTTAAAAATATTTTTATTCATTTACTAAAGAGACATAGCATGGACACATCAAGGCCTCTTTACATCGCAAATGAATTCCAGATGCATGTGCCTAACTCTTTGGTTATCTGGCTTTATGTGGGTACTAAGGAATCGAATTGGACAGAAGGCTTTCAAGAAGTACCTTTGATTGCTGAGCCATATCCCAGACCCTAGGGTATTTTTTTAAAATAAAGCTGGATGTGGTATAGCTCAGTAACCCTAGCACTTGAGAGACTAAATCAAATAGGATTAAAGTTCAAGGCTAATTTGAGCTAAAGAGTGGGGCTCTGGGTTGGAAGAAAACTCAGCATTAAAGCCACTTGCTTACAAAGACTGATATCCCAGGTTCAGTTCTCCAGTACCCACATAGAGCCATATGCATAAAGTGGTGCGTGTGTCTGGAGTTCATTTGCAGTGTAAGGAGGCCCTAATATGCCCACCCTCAATGTCTCTCTCTCTCTCACTCTCCATTTTTTTTTCTCTCTCTCTCAAATCAATAAACAAAACAGAGTGGGACTCTCTCTAAAGAGAAAAAAAAAACTTACTTTGCTCTTGAAAGTAGTGAGAAATTCATATGTTATTTTCCATCAACAGTCTGGTATTAATGATAGCCATACAAATTCAGGTTCATTTTGAGTGTAAGCTAATAAGTTCTCAACTTGTTATTCAGTGCACCCACAATTAACCTCCTTGGTAGAGCATGCCACTTGTACTCCAGAAGATATAATTCAAGAGCAGAGTGCATATTTGAAGCCAAAGACCGCAACAACAACAAAAGAAGCATCAAATACTTGTTTTGAAAACTAACACATTACTGACTAGTGAGTATATATTTTCACAGAAGAAAGAAGAAAAGCTAAAATCAGTTAAGTTTTCTTAACTAGTATGATAGTTGCAAAGGAATAACACTGATGATCTTATACTGGGACATGATATCAATCTAGAGTTATTATAAGAAGATTTTAAAATTTAATTTCAATCAACTATTGGTTTAATTTCTTTTATCTATCAAATTGTACTCTATTACTCTGCAGACAGGTCTAAGCAACTTCTCCCCACCATGCTCATATTACTGACAGTGAAAGGGGTGGAATGTGTGACATTCCCAGGTATTTAACAATATCACCCATCTGACACTGGCTCAGTCCCCCTATAAACCCTGGTTCATACATTTCCAAGTTGTTTAAGATGAAAATAACAACACTTTATTTTGGTCCTCTTATCTCTAAGGGTCCATATGATGTCCAAGTACATTTCAGTTTTCACCTACTTCTAATCTATAGAGCCATCAGTTTTACTTTCTCTATTCAAAGTTCTATGTGGGTTTTTCTTCAAGATAGCCCCTAAAACATGAAGACTCAGTTAATCAAAACATGTCAAATATATAGCTGATTTTGTTCTGTTTTATGTTACTGGTGGCCTTTCCTTTTGCATAAACAGGACATGCAAATACAAATACATATAGACTTAACTTTTGAACTCTCTCTGGGTTTTCCAGGTACTTCTGCAAATATACGAATAAGAATAACTAGGAAAAGGATTATTGATTCCTAAAAACATATCTCTCAGTTTTGTCCAATTCAAGTTAGGGGTCATCACTTCAGCTGTAAATATTTCAAAGATCACCACAAAAACAAATTATTGTAATAAATCATTTCTTAAAACCACACACACACACACACACACACACACACACACACACACACTGTAGAATTGAATGCAAAAGTGGGACTGTCAAAGGGAGAAAGATCTTCAGCTCTCCTATGTGTCAAGAAAGGTACTGGAAGCTTGGCTTGACACCATGAGGCAAACATTTCAGAAAACTGCTGCTCTTAAACTACAAGATGTTTGGGATACCAAAAACTACAGACTCATGGTTTTCACTCCTCTACTTTTTTTTTTTTTCTTTTTTTTTGGTTTTTTGGAGGTAGGGTCTCACTCTCGCCCAGGCTGTCCTGGAATTCACTATGTAGTCTCAGGGTGGCCTCGAACTCACAGCGATCCTCCTACCTCTGCCTCCCGAGTGCTGGGATTAAAGGCGTGTGCCACCACGCCCAGCTTCCTCTACTTTTCAATAGACACTTATAAATAAAATATAATTTCTAAGTTCTAACTTGACACTGAAGTCCAGTTTGACAGACTGCATCAGCTGTAATGATGACAAACAGACATGTCTTGGTTTTGTTCTTCACAATGATGCAAAAAGTGAAGAAAAAGAAAACCAGATACCTGAATCTAGCCATGCATTTTTAATCTGAAATCATTAACTAAACAATTCTAAAGTTTCTTCTTATACACCCATTCAGAGAGCTTCAATGTTCTAGCACTTCTGTGACTTTTCAATCTTAAAACTATTCATATTAAATTTCATGAGAGTTTCATAGGTTTCCTTTTATTTCATTTCCTGTTATTTTACTCTCCTATGCATAATTGTCTACTCTTATTGTTTAACTCTATTCAAATTTACCTTTTTGTCATATATCCTGCCATATCCAGTTATGTTCAAAATCTACCAATATTTCACTATCATAATCAATAGATAAATATCCCCAAAGAAATGTGTAATCCTTGAATATCAACTAGAAATTAATTTATTAAGAAATGTGCTGCATATAATATAATATGACTATTATTTATAATAAAAAATAATTGAAGTCATTTCTTCCTTGATAACAAAAATCATTGTAAATTAATCATTAAACCTTATAGTGGACAGACATTTTAAATATGATAAATATGATAAAAACTATTTAGATGTGAAGAGCTCTCTGGTTGTATCTGAGCAGATTAGCCCATACATTATAGCACACATTTACACAGAAGCTCAGGAGTCTCTTGTGGCACCTGGATGGATGGGAACTGTCTGAGGAGCTCCTGGGAAAGTGCACTGGTTGATTGATTCACCATAGTCTCCAAATTGTTCAGGTATTCCTGAAGGAAATCACAAAACAATCAAGATCATCTAGGCTAATAAATCATGACTTTACACACTCCTATAGATATTAAACTTGGGGGCAATTAGAGATTCTGCATGGCACCTTGCAAGTCTCTTGGATACTAAGTTCCAAATGTGTTCAGATCAACCTGACAATTCATGAACCAAAGAAACTGCTACAGATGCAAAAATCCTATGCGTTCACAAATGCTGACAATTTTGTGGAAAATTTATTGTTCCTAAAAACAGAACAACTGCCTTAGGTATTTATTATGACTTAAAGCTCATTAGTAATTGTCTGGTCACTAGGACTTTTAGAAGTGAACAGTAAAATGTATACAATTTCAAAGACATTTGCATATATTTCTTCTTAAATGAAGCTTTTAATATAAACATATAAATCACATTATTATAAAATGCACCAAAAGCCACAATCAGTGAAGTTAGAGCGGGTGATTTATATCTGAGGGATTTGTTTCTGGTTTTGTTTCCACTGCCATCAGTTGAATGGATTTTTTTTTTTTTTTTACCAGTTCTTGTCTTAAGGTCAAATACACAAAATAGTCCCTCTAAAATGAACTGAAATTGCTTTAATTCTAAAGATATATATATATATATATATATATATATATATATATATATATATGACTTATGGTTTCTCAATATTGTTAATAGGTTGGTGATAGTATCAAAGCCATCACTGGTATTCCTTCTAAATATATATTTTGACATTTTATTACTCTGAAAAATGCTTATAATTATGAAAAATTTAAATTGATCCTATTAATTTCTAAAAATTATACTAAGATCTATTGCATTCAATAGTATAAAAGATCATTAAAATTAAATTATCTAAGTATCAGTGTCTATTTTATATTTATGATAAAAAATTTTCATGAGGGATGGAGAGATTGCTTAGTGATTATGGCACTTGCCTGCGAAGCCTAAGAACCCATGTTCAACTCTCTAGATCTCTCTTTAGACAGATGCATATAGATGAGGCAAGTTCAAGGTCACACATGTCCATTAGGTGGAGCATCTGAAGTTCAATTTCAGAGGATGAGTCCCCAGCATGCCATTTTCTCTTTCTATTTCTCTCTTTCTTAAAAAATGAATTTAATTCCTATTCTATTCTAGCAAAGATAGCCCTTGACTACTGATGGAACTTTAGCAAAAGTTTAACCAAGTTGACAAAGTTTATGCCTACATAAATAATATAAAATTTATCAGTGTCAGAATCAGGATCATTAATTTAGCCAGCCGATAAACACTTGCTCTTTTTTAAATTCCATGTTGATTCCACATAGTTTAACGAGTTCTTAACATTTCAGAATAAGCCCGTCTGATTATCTGTAGCACCCTGGCTTCTGATTGAGAATAGTGTAACCCACAAGGATGTTTGGGTTTACAGTTTGTTGTCCTTTAGTATTAAGTGGTTTCTTTTTGGTGAAATTGATATTTAGAAATGCCAACTTTAAAATGTTGGATTAATTTAAATCTCAAATTTATTGCCAATCCTTAAGTAAACATGTCAAAATTAAGATAATTAACATTTTCTTTAGTAATTAGATATGATGTTATTGCTAAATGTGTCTCAGGTGGAAAATATAAGATTTTTGTTGTTTAACAAACTATGTAGTGAAACCAAAGATTCTTCATAAAGATGAAAGAAATGTTTTCAAAATAAACTCTATGTATATGTATAGTATTCTGTTTTGAAACTCTTGTCTTTTGTATGGTTGATATCAGAATTCACTGAATTAACTGTTGGCAATGTGCATTCCTGGGCTCCACATAGCTGAGTAAATAAAATTTCTATAAGCCATGTCAGGGGATCTTCATTTGACTTGGTGAATTTTGAAATGGCATAAGAAAAAAGAAGGAAATGTAAAACCCAAGTTTTGGGATGAAGCAAATGAGGATTTTCATTTACAGAGCAGAGGATGACTTAGAAGGACGGTCAATATTTACACATGGGAGCTTTGTTCAGTTTAGAATCCCTCTGGAATTCACAGAGAAAGAATAAGAAATAAATGAGAAGTTTTGTAGAGCAGACAGAACTTAGACACAAATGTGACTTCCTCAACATTTAGATAATATTTCAGAGGAGTAAATGACCAGAGAAGTGTGTGCTGGAGCAGAAAGTAAGAAAACTGAAGATTTTACTACAGACACTTAAAGTCAAGAATTCTGTGATTGCAAGAAGTAGAGGTAAATAACTCAGAAGAAAATCAGCTGCTTACATAGGGAAAGAAGTTCCAGAAGTGTGCTGTGTTCTGAATGTCAAGTGAAGTTTTTCCAAAGGAGTATGGAACATTTATCAAATGCTATTGAGTGGTAGAATGATATGAGCTCAATAACTGATTATTAGATCTACTATTGTAAAAGTCATTGTGAAGAACAATCCTTTTTATGGAGGAAATTACACAGGAGGGGCAGGAAAATTATTGTAGTGAAGTCCTTGAGTAACAGAGGTTAATTAAATGAAAACAGCCTCACTGACCCATATAGACAAATAATGAAAAGTCTATGCAACCATACGTCACAGCTTACCCAAGACAATCTCAATTTACATTAGACAGCCATGATTTATGTCTATGTTAATTACTCGTAAAATTGCTCTTCACTCTCAAAGGTGTCCATTTTGATATTGAAATATGAGCTTATATTGCCTATAGAAACATAATTGAAGTGGGGCCTGGAGGTGCATTCCTTTAATCCCAGAACTCAAGAAGCTGAGGTAGGAGAATTGCCATGAGTTCAAGGCCAGCCTGGGGCTACAGAGCGAGTTTCAGGTCATCCTGGAGTAGAAGGAGCCTCTGCCTTGAAAAAAACAAAACTTACAAGAACAAAAAACAAAACAACAACAAAAAAATCCAAAACATAATTGTAGATCATGTTTAGCAACCCCCAAAAAGACAATTGATATTTTTTCTCCAGCCACATGTAATCATCATAGCATAATATCAGACATGTAGAGATTTGGACTTTATCAAATTATGTGTGAAGTTCTTTTATTTAATAAAGGAAGAAAGAGGAGGGTAAGGGTATTAATGACATAGGCAGAAAACTGACAATGCTTAAGCATTAAATTAAATTATTAAAGACAGATAAAATTATGAGATGAATAATAATAAAAGGGTATACAATAAGTAAGTGGACTATAGATTGCAGAGTCCAGTAGAATTGCATGCTTACTGTATTTCTTCTCTTTTCTACCTGAGGCACACCTAGCAATAGCATCACACCTAATTGCTAAGGAAAATGTTAATTATCTTCATTTTAGCCTGTTTACTTAAGGACTAATAATAAATTTGAGATTTAAATTAATACACCTTTTTAAAGTTGGCATTTTAAAATACCAACTTTATCACAAACAAATCACTTAAAGGACAACAACAACAAAAAGGATAACAAAAGAGAAGAAATATTGCTTACAGAATGGAATGCTCAAAAATGAAGAGTCACTGGAGATGGCAAATGCATCATATATTCTTGTATAGCAGATAAACAATGCTAGCATTGGAAGATAGAAGTTCAAAGCTCACAACAGAAGAATTGGAGAACTCATTTACATGTTTATGATATCAGAAATAAATAAGACTTGTTTTATGCAGGAAAGAGTAGGAGTAATTTTGAAGTTACTATATTTTTAAAATGATAAAGAGAATGATTATGTTGTGGGATTAACTAGCATGGGATCCCAAACTAGATGACTTTAGGAATAAAGGAGATGAAATGGCCCAAAAACAATGTTGAAATTATTGAATGGATCATCCTACTTGAAAAAATAGTGAGAAAATTTGACATTCAAGTGAAATTACTTAACACTGAAGATATCAACATTGACAATGGCTATGGTTGATATATGATTCACATCAGAATTCATTGAATTAACTGTGGGAGTGGCGATGTATGTCTTTAATTCCAATACTCTGGTGGAAGAAGTTGTGGATTGCTGTGAGTTCTAGGCCAGCCTGAGATGACAGAGTGAATTCCAGATCAGCCTGGGCTAGAGTGAGACCCTACCTTGACATAGCCAAGAAAATAAAAACAAAAAGGTCTAGATTTCATGCAACCTAAAGGGTCTCAAGAATTATTGAAAGAATAAATTAAGAATGTGGGAGGATTTTTTCACAGATAGCCCACAAGTGTCAGCAGACAAGATAGAAATAGCTATTGAAAAATGAGAGATTAGTCAGATTGACAATCTTTAGAACCAAATGCATAATGGAACATTACAGATGAGAAGTGACACAGGACTTGGGGCTTCATGAGACATTTCTGTAAACAAAGAAATATGGGATTAAAGCCAGGTGTGGTGGCACACGCCTTTAATCCCAGCACTCGGGAGGCAGAGTTAGGAGGATCACCATGAGTTTGAGGCCACCCTGAGACTACATAGTAAATTCCAGGTCAGCCTGAGCTAGAGTGAAACCCTACTTCAAAAAACAAAAAACAAAAAAAGAAAAAGAAAGAAAGAAAGAAAGAAAGGAGGAAAGAAAGAAAGGAAAGGAAAATGTGGGATTAAAGCACTATCCCAGAAAATTAAATCTAATATTCATGAAAATATTGTTCATGTTGACAGGACAAGGATGTTAAGTCTCTGGAAAGACTGGCTTCTTCTAAGTGCTTTGGTGTATGTACATGTAGGCATCAGGAAAAGAGCCTTTAGATAATGTTTTATAAGCCAAACTTATAAAACGTATAAAAGGGCTTTAAAAGCAGGAATATATTAACCATTATCAATATAGAAAGCTTAACCGTGCAACCAGAGAAAAGATAACTCAAGCGTGTTGGACTCCAACTTGATATTATGTTTATAAATATAAATGAATATTAAATGTAATGACATGGTGTTTAATGTCAAAAACTGTGGAAATAGTCAGACTCAGGCCATAAGTTGGTTATTGGTTCTGTCCTAAAGCTCTGTACCTAAGTGGTTAGAATTTGGGCAAACAATACAAAACAGCTCTTCAACATTGAGCAGCAAGCAACATACAAGTGTGATGCTTGTGAAAAGTAAAGGAAATGCACTTAACAGTTGTTTATGATTTTGTACAACAAGTACTATGGTAGCACATCTTTAGCAGGGTCAAGTAAAAAAAAACACACAGAAGAATTGGGGAGATGAGCAAGAGTGCTGCTTTCTTGGTGAACCTAATAATCAGCACAAGGGTGAAGGAGATAGACACTGAGGACACTAAACCCCTTCCAAGCAGAGATACAGAGGCTCCTAAGAGCCCATCACTGAAGTAGACTTAAAACCCACCCAACATGACTCAGGGAATTTTGTAGGAGAGGGGGCAGAATGGCTGTTAGAGCCACAAGTTGGGACATTATGCACAGAGACATTGCCTCTTCCCCATAACTGACAGCTGCCCCCACAATACACAACCTACAATTGCCATGGGGATGACATGCATCCCCAATGAGGAAGACCCCTTTGGAAAAGGAGCAGGGATGAGGGAAAGGATGGTACCAACATGTGCTGTTTACATACTAAGTATGTCCATACTAATACAAATAAACTAAAAATTCATAATTAATTTGAATTAAAAATATGTTTAAGGCTAGAGATATGTATTACAGGTTAAGGTGTTTGCCATTAAAGCTAAAGGACCCAGGCTCAATTCCTCAGTACCCACATAAAGCCAAATGCACAAGGTGGCACATGCATCTGAAAACAGATATAGAGAGAGGCTGGGCACATCAGGACTTCCAGCCACTGAAAAGAACTTCAGACACATGCTCCACCTTGTGCATCTGACTTACATTTGGGTACTGGGGAATTGAACCTGGGTCCTTAGGCTTTGCAGACAAGCACCTTAACCACTAATCTCCATCACCTAAATAAAAAGTTTTAAGAATTTCTTTCTAAAAAAAAAAAAAAAAAAAGCTATGGCCGAATATATAACAACTAGAAAATTGTATCAAACTTTAAAAAACATGACACCAATTATTCATAATTTATTCTAAACAACAGGGAAAGAAGAAGCTATAACTCTAACATTACTTTGAGAACAAATGAGATAAAGATATTGCAAGAAAAGTTCTGATCAATATCTCTCACTAACATAGTTGTAAAAATCCCCAGTAAAATAAAATTAAATTAAGTTCTGAAATATCTAAAAGTGATGGCATATTATGAGCAAGTAAAATCTATTTCAATGACAGAGCTGATTCAGCATTAGCAAATCCATCAATATTGTTCCCATACCAACAGACTAAAGGGTTAATAAAATAGATAGTTGCAGATTAACTGTGGAGGTATTTTGTTCGTTTCTGTTACTTTTTTTCTTTGAAATTTACCTCCTCATTTTCTAGCCTTTCAGGAAGTTCTGAACTCTGTCCCCTCACTCTGCCAGTTCATTAAACTGGTTTTCTGCTTGAGTTACCAAGCCCCTGCTCTGGTGTTGTGCAGAACACTTCCTTAGAGAAGTGCTGCATAAATAGGTATTTACCCAGAGTGGTCAGGAGGTGGCAGCATTCTAGTCCCTGGTGTGTCCACCCTGTGTGCTTAGGCTTCATTATGTAGTTACCTGGTTACTTTACCAAAGGAAGATTTTTCTTGACTAGCAGGGCCAAAGCAGATGAGCCCTTCAAAAGACTGGAGCTCTTAAAAGACAAGATTTAAAGTAAAGCAAAGACTTTAGTGATAAAAAAAAAAAAAAAACATGACCTCCATTATTGGCCTTCAAGATGGAGGGAATTTTGTGACAAGGGCCCAAAGCAGCATCTAGAGATCAGAGCAATCCCCAGGTGACAATGTTCAAGGGATTGAGTTCCATTCCACACCTGAATGAGCCTCAAAGAGGACCATGAGAGCAGACCTGGCCAATGCCATAATAGCAGTTTATGAGACGGGAGCTTTGCAGTGCTCAGCCCACTCACCCAGCGAACTGCGAGGAAGTCAATCAGTGCTATTTTAAGTGCTTAGGTGTGTGGTAATCTACAGCCTGGCAATTGAAAACTGATACAGGTCCCTCTCTCAGATAATCAGATAATCCCCTCTTCTCTGCCAATGTTCACTTTAATTTTCATTCAAGTAAAATATAATAGCAATTGTAGTCTACCAATAAATGATATGTGCTCTCAGCCTTCAAGCTTGAGTTCACAGAGAGAACACTGCTCAACAGAAGCACTGCACACAGAGCAGGCAGAAGGCAAACCTTCTGGGAAACATACTTTTGTTTGTTCTTGAGAACATCTTGCTGGGACTGAGGTCACTCTGAGTATAATCATTTTGTTAGTATTTGTGTAGAGGGTTTTCTGTTTAAACAAGCTAGCTAATCAAAAACATATTGTTGTTTTTCAAAATTTTTATTAACAACTTCCATGATTATAAAAAATATCCCATGGTAATACCCTCCCTCCCCCCACTTTTCCCTTTGAAACTCCATTCCACATCATATCTCCTCCCAATCTCAATCAGTCTCTCTTTTATTTTGATGTCATGGTCTTTTCCTCCTCTTACAATGGTCTTCTGTAGGTAGTGTCAGGCACTGTGAGGTCATGGATATCCAGGCCATTTTGTGTCTGGGGGGAGCACGTTGTAAGGAGTCCTGCCCTTCCTTTGGCTCTCACATTCTTTCTGCCACCTCTTTCGCATTAGATCCTGAGCCTTGAAAGGTGTGATACAGATATTGCAGTACTGAGCACTGCGATCATTTCTTTCCAGCACCATGATACCTTCTGAGTCATCCCAAGGTCACTGCCATCTGAAAAGAGAAGATTCTCTACCAAAAGTGAGAGTAGCATTAATGTAAGGGTATGAACATTAAGAGAAGTGCTTACTGGGCAGTTTGATAAGCATAGTATATACATTTAGCCAGACAACAGCAGACGTTACAACCCTAGGGCTCATGACTGCCCCTGTTTTAAGTTTTCAGTATTAGGGATGTATTCCCTCCCATGGAGCTGGCCTCCAGTCCAATTAGAGGGCAATTGGTTTTCACCATGACAGATGTGCCACTGTTGCACCCCTTGGCTCATTTGGTCTGGCTGGCCAAATAAAAGGCTTGCAGTGTCCACTGTTGAGTATCTTCACTGGTGATTTCTTTCTCGTATTGAACTGCATGCAGAATGGCTTTTTCCAGCTTTCTGTCAGCTGGTCTACAAGGAGGAGGTTTTCAGCTCAGCTCCAGCAGGGTTTCTCAGTGGCCTTGCAGCCCAAGTATGTGTAGTCTTCAGCGATAGAGTCTTACCATCTATTCCTTGTGGGAAACCAAGGGCCTCGGAAATGGCCTGTAATGTTTTGGGGCATCAGAGACCTCCCTGGCCAACAACTCACTGGAAGGTATCCCATCTCTGGCACTGAAAATTTTCTAGTAATATTCTATGGCTTCTGGGTGCAATTGGTTTTGCAATTTTATTTGTGACACACTATGATTGTTCTGATCTTATGAAGTGAATAAAAGAATCTGGGAAGTTGAGAGCATCTGACTGCTTTTGGCTTTCAGATCCTTTGAACAATCTCATATACATTTGTTTCTTCTTCTGTAGCTCTGTACCTGAATACCTTCAGGCAATGTAGTATGTGTTAGAAACCTTATAGGATGGCAGAAACAAGTGAATGGACTGCGAAGAACTGAGTTTCTGTTTCTCTTAGCCAAATGTGTAATTGTTGTGCTGGACGTAAGATCACACAGACTTTTTAATTTCTTTAGAAATGTTTCCCGTACAAAGGATAATAAAAATGGGCTGGCGAGATGGCTTAGAGGTTAAGGTCTTGCTTGTGAAGCCTAAGGACCCGGGTTTGAGGCTCGATTCCTCAAGACCCACGTTAGCCCGGTGCACAAGGGGGCGCATACGTCTGGAGTTCGTTTGCAGTGGCTGGAGGCCCTGGCTCTCTCTATCTGCCTTTCTCAGTCTGTCTGTCACTCTCAAATAAATAAATAAAAATAAACAAAAAAGTTTTTAAAAAGGATGATAAATGATAGTATGACCATAAAAGACAATGAGAAGCATAAGATCTCTTCAAACATTCGCTTTTGCACAATGATTGTCAGAGCACAGGAAGAGGGCATGGGTGGGAGACAGGATGTCATATGGAATCAGATCTGAAGATGAGACAGTTTTGCACCATGATTTAGCTGACCTGAAAGCGCTGATTATATGTAATGGAACACAAGGATGATCCAGTGGGCAGTACTGGTCTGCCTGAGCACTAACAACTGGCATTTATCTACTTCCCAGGGAACACTTACTGCAACTAACAGTGAACACTAGCTCCCCTTTCCACATAGAAGCGGAAGGTAGAGAGCGATTACACAGTGAAAGGCAGTCACAGTGTGAAGGAGCAGGAGAGCTGTGCTCCACTCAGAGGAAAAGGGTTAGCTGGGTTCCTTTTAGAGCCTTTTTTTCAATGAGCTGTTTGTTACTCCATGTCCCATTGTATAGAAGTTGAGTTTTCAAACATTTATGTTCTGTGGAGAAGGAATAACTTTCACTGGCATGTACAATGGAATACACTTAAAGATTACCTGACAGGGGTGCTCAAATGTGAAACCTTCCTTTCTAAGGTTCTTTGCCTTCTATCAATGTTATCAAGTTACAAGGTGCACTTTCTGTGATGTGTAATTTTATGGGCTGACTCCCTAATAGTTAGTAAAACAATATTTTGGGTATATTTGTGGTTCCAGAGGAGACAAACATGTCAGTTAGTAGATTCAGAAAGAGGATCACCCTTTCCAGTCCCTTTGCTGTATGTGGGAATCATATAGTCTTCCTGTGCAGGTCTTAGGTATAGGGAAAAGATGGAGGAAGGGCAAATTTACTCTGTATTAAAGATACATCATCCTTTTACTTTTTTCATTTGCTAGGACATCTGCATTCCTGGTATTTGATGTTTTGAACTTAGGGAACTTATACTATTATTTCCCCTAAATTTTAGATTTTCAGGTTTGGATTGGAATTATACCACCAGTTTTTCAGGCCTGTAGCTCACATATAGGACACAGTAGTAATGTGAGCTATTTCTTCATATTGCATCTGTACATCCTTCTGTGTATCCCATGACTCTGTTCTCTAAATACCATTGAGTAACTAACATGCCCTCTCATTGAGAGTATCCTTGCCTTTCCTGTCCTATTCCATCCTGTGTAATAATCTGTATAATCTGTCTGCTGCTTTCACTCAGCCCATTACTTAGTTTTCCCATAGAATGACAAACTGATCTTGCGAAATTTAGAAGCTATTGCTCATGCTTGATTTAAAAGATGCTTCAAACACATATGTTTTACTTGGTATCTAGGAAAATAATTCGGTGAATCAATGAAAACTAAAAATAAGAGGTATGTCTTATATCTCTTAATAATCATATCACATAAAACAATGACATAGAAATTAGAATAATATCAGGTGATGGCAGAGAAAGTGTGCCTATGCTAAGTCCAATTACTTGGATCTCCATTTTCCTATGTCTTCAGGTTGCATAAAGATGAAGCATGGATAGTGGTTCTGTCTCTTTCCCATAGCATGGAGAGTAAAGATGAAAATTTCAAACTACTAATTATGGAGTGGTCTTTCTGATGATCATCTTTAATCCAGGAACCCACATCAGATAACGACATCTTATTAGGGTAAGAGTCATGTTTAACTTCTGCAAGAAGTTATAGTTCACTTCCCAGGAATTACATATATATATATATATATATATATATATATATATATATATATATATATTCTACTTTATATGTGTTATTATTTTTACAAGTTTGCTTATACCTAAAACTGTATTAAATTGCTTTGACGTCTCCACATAACCTGTAAAAATAAGTTTGTTTGGGATATGATATTCTGTATTACACGAAGTACAAATTTTAATGAAACTATTCTGCATTTATGTTAAAGAAAATAAATATAACATAATTTTAGGATTTATGTGGTAAAGTGCTTCATTTAAGAATTCTTTGTCATTTGAAAAATAATAAAGCTTTCAATTATGTTTAATATGCATTTTCTGAAATGTCAAAATTCTATGATTGCCTTGAGGTCAGTGGTCAATGCTTTAGAAATGAAATCACTTGTTAAATATAAATATAAGGAAATAAGAGAGTTAAAATTGTGCACTATAATATTAATTGAAAAAATATATTGATGAGATAAAACATACTAGACAAATTGTGAAAAGGGTGTGTATAAATTTTTCATATTTGCTTTAGGAATTGGGATTAGGACGTAGAGACTAGCAAAAGAGAAATGACATCAAAATGAAGAAAAGACAGATTCAAATCAACTATGGGGATAGCCAAACAGTATAAGGTGCAGTGATCAGGTTGAAGTATCCCCTCGAGGCATTGGTTGGAATATCTCTCCTGATTAGCCCACCTTTGGGGCTGGAGAAATGGTTCAATGCTTAAAGGAACTTCCTTGATTGCAAAGCAAAGCCAGGTGTCCAGCATTTGATATTCCAGTACCAATGTACAGCCAGATGCACAAAGTGGCAGATACTTATGGAGTTTGCAGCAGCAACTGGCCCTGGTATGCCATTTTCATTCTCTCTCACATGCTCTCTGTGTCCACTCTCTGTCGAATAAATAAATAATATAATAATATAATAAATATTTAAAAAGTAGCATGATGTCATTTTTCCTTACTGCTGTGTAGAATTCCATTGTGTAGATATACCACATCTTAGTTATACATTCATCTAATGATGGACATCCAGCTCTTAGCTATTATGAATTGAGAAGCTATAAACATGGTTGAGCAAATATCTCTGAACTGAGGCATGGAGTTTTTACAGTACATTCCCAGTAAAGGAATAACTGGCTCTGTTGGTAACTCTATAGTCAGGTTTTTTAGGAGTCTCCATATTGCTTTCCAAAGTGGTTGTACCATCTTACATTGCCACCAACAGTGGATGAGGGTTCCTATTTCTCCACATCCTTGCCAGCATTTATTTTCATCTGATATTTTAATGTTTGCTATCCTTACTGGGGTAAGGTGGAATCTCATAGTTGTTTTAATTTACATTTCCCTGATGATTAGGAATGATGAACATTTTCTTAAGTGTGTGTTTGCCATTTGTATTTCTTTCTTTGAGAACTGCCTGTCCAGTTCCTTGCCTCATTTTGTGAGTGGGTTGTTTGACTTTTTATTGTTTAGGTTTTTGAGTTCTTTGCAGATTCTAGAAATTAGGCCTCTGTCAGTTGAATATTCAGCAAATATTTTCTCCCAATATGTGGGTAATCTATTTGCTTTACTTATTGTATGTTTGTCTGTGAAGAAAGTTTTCAGCTTCATGTGATCCCATTGGTTGAGTGACTGTTTATGATCCTGACCTTAATCTCCTCCTATTTCTGTTTCTCTCTCTTCTCTCTCATCTCTCTATCTCTTTTATAATACTTATCTTTTTCTTCCCTCTCTTCTTGGGCCTTGATCTGTAACTCCCAGTCCCAGCAGGTGGCTATCATCTACAATGAGATTCTGATCAGAGAGATCTACAAGTTTTCCCAAAAGAAGACAAATTTCTATCAGAGTACTTGATGATCCACCAAAGTTTAGTGGTAAGACCCTACTGCTGAAGACACCATATGCTGTTGGCATGTAACATGGAGTGACATGGCTGGAAGCTGGAAGAGAGTCAGTCCTCAGACAGTTATCATGTCTAGTGCCAGAAGGTGCTACATGAGCAACTGGGGAAAAATGACCAATATCTGTCCAAGCAACTCATGGTCTAATTTGACATGATGCTCAAACAAGTGCAATAGTGGCACACAGCCATGGTGGGAAAACAACTGTTTTTGATTTGGCTAACTGATCTGCTCAGTGGAATGGAACCCATAGCTGGAGTTGGGAAATAAGTCAGAACCATGTCCAGAAATGATCCCGCTCTCCATTATCAAGCCTCCACCAATCATGGGCTAAAAATGGGCTTATACCTATTAAACTTTCTGTAAAAATAATGGTTATCCCACTTATCCTGTGCTAACTTTACTTTCCATTGGAGAATCGGCTTCTCTTTTACATGCCGATTCTAAGGAGAGAACCACGCCATCATACCTCAAAAGGGCCCCAGTTGAAACTAAGAATAATTGAGGAAACAATCAAGGGTGCTGTTTTCTTGGTGAACCTGGTACCAGCCCAAGGGTGAAGGAGATAAAAATAGAGAGCAATTGCTGGGCGTGGTGGTGCACGCCTTTAATCCCAGCACTTGGGAGGCAGAGGTAAGAGGATTGCCATGAGTTCGAGGCCACCCTGAGATGACATAGTGAATTCCAGGTCAGCCTGAACCAGAGTGAGACCCTACCTCGAAAAACCAAAGGAAAAAAAAAAAAAAAACAGAGAACAATTAACTCCTATCCAACCAGATATCCAGAGACACAGAGGCTCCCACGACCTCATCACTGAAGCAGACCTAAAATGAACCCAACGTGGCTCAGGGAAATTTACTGAAAAGGGGGCAGAAAGAATGTCAGAGCCACATGTCGGGTCATGATACACAGAGACGTTTCCTCCTAACCATAACTGATGGCTAACCCTACAATTCACGACCCATATATCCCAACAAGGAAGGTCCCTGTGGAGGGGGAAGGGCAGGTAAAAGGCTAACTATGGTTCCAACTGTACTGTATTCACTGAGTACAAAACTAATAAAAATAAATAAACAAATGAATAAATAGCATGAACAGTGGCTGAAAATAATTTTATTAATTCATTTAGTCTAATAATGAGACTTGTCATTTTAACAGATATGACTTTATTATATTTCATATGTGCAAAATATTATGTATGCATATATATGTAAGAACTTGAATATATCTATGTATGTTGTATCATGTTTAAAAACATGATAGTTGCTGTACCTCCACCGTTTGTGGGAGAGAAACCAATGCCTGGCTCAGAGCTGCTGCCCAGGTCTTTAGCTAGTGTCACTTCTACTGGTCCACAATCATGCGTAATATCTTACAGGGCTTTTTTTTTTTTTTTTCAAAAAAGAAATGCACATCCTCATGGTGGGCCTGGGTGCTGCAGGGAAGACAACAATTCTGTACAAACTGAAGCCTGGTGAAATTGTGACCACCATTCCCACCATCGGTTTCAATGTAGAGACCATTGAGCCTAAGAACATCAGCTTCACCGTGTGGGAGGTGGGTGGCCAGAACCAGATCTTGCCACTGTGGGGCCACTACTTCCAGAACACTCAAGGCTTGCTCTTCTTAGAGCAATGACAGCAAGGACAGAGAGTGGGTGAGTGAGGTGGTGAGGAGCTCATGAGGATGCTGGCTGCCGATGAGCTCCGAGATACTGTTCTGCTGCTGTTTGCCAACAAACAGGACGTCCCAACACTGCAACTGTGGCCCACTTCACCGACAAGCTGGGGGCTCTCTCTCACCACAGGCACTGGTACACTCAAGTCACCTGTGCTACCAGCAGGGACATTCACTATGAAGGACTGGACTGGCTGTGCAGTCAGCTCTAGAACCACAAGTGAACCAGACTCCCCTCTCCTTCACTCCCTCCTCTCTGCTCTCAGCTTTCCTTCCATGTGGCAAACATGGACCCTGTGGTCCTGAGTGCCAGAAGCTGTCCCTATGGGTTGGTCAGTGTGCACCATGTGTACATGTGCAGATGCAGCCTGCAGCCAGGATTTTATTGAATGTAACTAGCTTCTGTTTCCACTGAGGCAGTTTCTGGTTCTCCTACAAAACATCATTCAGCTTTTTTTTTTATTGCAAACACACACACACACACACACACACACACACACACACACACACAAATCAACTCACTGTCAGTACTGAGAAGGGATTTGGCTGTCTGGTTAATTGGCATCTGGGAGCCACCATCCCACAGACTGTTGATGGGGTCCATTTGGTGGTTGTTTTTTAGCCCCAAGTCAGTGCAATTTAAAAACAGTTAAAAATACAAGAACACTTGAGCATACAAAAGGGAGACTATGCTTAGTGTAGGTTTTGCAGTAATAGTCTGAATGCTAGAACAGGAGACAGTGACAACAAACCACCGTCTAGTGCATGGTCACAGAAAAGCCCTTGTGACTTGCCTGTCTTACAATCACCTGTATTCCATTGCATTTTGCTTATACTCTTGCTCACAAGGTCACCTAGTGGTGGGCTGGGTGCTTACTGTGAGTTGCAGGGCTCCGTTTTGTACAGGGTTGGTGTGTGCATTCCCAGCTTGCTCTGAAGCCCACTTTGGACAGCTAATGGGAGGCCTGGGTCTCAACAGCAGGAGCAATTTCAAGTTTGGAGTGCCACTTCACTGTAGACCCACATCCAGGAGCACCCCCATCTCCATCAGCCTGCAAGGGTCTAATTTTCCATGGAGAAATATGACCTCTACTGTTTTATTTTGTATTTTGATAAACATTGAAGAAGCTGCAGCTGTTAAATTTATCTTGGGAAAACCTCAGAACTGGTTTATTTGATGTCGTGGAACCTCTTACTGCTTTCAATACATAATTAGTAATCATCTGTTTTGTATACTTGTTTTCAGTTTTCATTTCCAACAAGCACTGTAATTATAGCTATTAGAATAAAGTCCCTTTATTAATAAAAAGAAACAGCTGATTATCTACAACATAAGAATATGCATGCTGACATACATTCCACACATACATACATAAGAAACAAAGAAAAACGCTTGTCATAATGCTCTCCAAACTCTGACTTACTTTGGAGAAGCCAGAGAGACCAGTGTTTCTAAAGATTATTTTATGTTCTTATTCTACCAGGAAATTCCAGACACACACATAAAACAAATTATTTTATTTTTTCTTGTCTTATAATATGCAGCTTGCCAAGTATGGTTGTGCACGCCTTTAATCCAAGCACTTGGGAGGCAGAAGTAGGGGGATCACTGTGACTTCAAGGCCACTCTGAGACTACAGAGTGAATTCTAAGTCAGCCTGGGCTAGATGGAGACCCTACCTCAAAAAAACAGAACAAACTATATATACATACATATAAATGCAGCTGATATACTTAGTATATTTTTCTCCTTTAGCTTAAGTATTCATTAATTTTGCAAACACAAAGATCACATTTTGTGTGTATTTTTGACATAACATATTAATTGCATTTTCTGAAACAAACTGTACAGGAACTCCAAATTTACCTTTGCAGTAGTATTACTTTGCCAAATATTTGATTAATTTTATCAAATTTAATATATATTGTGTGATAATGCATCTTAGATTTTTGCTGCAGTTCTTAGAAATTTTCAAATACTTTGACATTTGGGATAAATAATGGTTAATTCGCAGATGTGCAAAAGCTTGCTATGTTGAGTCCCTAAGTGTGAGAAAGACTAAAACAGAAAGAAGATAATGAAGGGAGGGCTATGGATTTGAAGATATAATTAGAAGAGTCTTGATTATTTTGCTGAGTTAAACTGCTAAATTTAAGCTACAAAAGTTGATATGAGCTGCAGATTAAAAAAATAAACAAAATACACACACACACACACACACACGCACACTCATACTCACACATGAGCAATGGAGGTAAAGATCTATGTTGACATAATTTATGTTTGTCAATAAATAAATGTAAAATTCAAACATAAAATACAATTTAAAATGTTGCTTTAGTGTTGAGTTCTCTGTAGCCTCTGGATTTGGGGATTTTTATTTTATTATTATCATCATCAATATATTTTGTATGGACATATCATGTATTGTTACCCTCTTGTCCCTTGTCTCTATCCCCATTCCTCTGGGGACCCTCCTCAGTGGGGTTGCAGGTATTCCCTATGGGGTTGTGGGCTATGGATTTCAGTTTTGATTGATCACCATGTCTGTCACCATCACCCTGGAGTGGTAGTCAGGCTAGCAACAAAAGCCATATTCATGTTGACTACTTTTTCTGCAATTTCTCCAGAGCCCTGGAAAATGTGGTAGAGGTGGCAAGTCTAATGTTGGGCAGCCGGATATTTTATTGTCTTCTTATTGATGGACTTTTGTTCCCCTCCATCTTCTCTGCCATATACAAAATAAAACAGATTCTCCAACCAAAAATGAGAACAGCATGGGTTAAAGGGGGCAGAAGTGGGACCTTCTCTATGATGTCTATGAGTTTCCTGACAATGAGATTCTGACTTGGCTTCAGTAGCATATACGAGTTTTATCCCACTAAACAGAACTTATGTTCAATCAGAGAACAGTTGATCACCCACAGAGGCTGTATATCACTATTGTACAAGTGTGTACTTCTTGTCTGGATAATTGATTTAATAATCTGCATGGTCCCCTGCTTATTTATGTTTTTGGTGGCCATTGTCTCCCTGGGGCTCTCATAGGATTTTCCAGTAGTACGAGGGCGAGCTAAAGGAGCACTGCTGAAAAGGAGGCAGAAAGATTGTAAGAACCACATAGTGAGGTAGAAACAGCCTGATACACAGTCCCCCCACTACCACACAGGGATTGACTTAGGTGGTCATGAATACAATCCCATTAAGGATGCTCCCCCCTGCCAGGGCAACAGGAGCACAGGTGAGGGGATAAAACAATATAACCTGTTATATAATATATAAAATAAAAGTGAAAAAGGTGTTGCTACAATGAAAATAATCTTTAATATGTAGACTTGAAAGTGGGGCAGAGCCAGGCACTTCTATATAATTTGAAAACTTCCCACTGAATACACTTTTGCACATCAAGGGTATTCTGAATGGGGCCAGCTGGAAGGCTCCTGAGAATCTCTTGCAATGGGTTACTTGACATAATTTCTGCAATATGTCAGCACAGTAGTTGTAAGCTAAAGATTTTGAAACATGGTGGCTTTTAAAGTTCTAAGCACATTTACTAGAAGGTGCGGCGATGCAGCTGTTAGGGTTATTTAAGGTGCGGGGAGGCACCCAACTCTCAGCACCCTTTAGCAGGGTGAGTTACTAAGAGGCTTTAACAAAAACAGCAAGTCGTGTCAGCATACCCTGTCCCAGGAGAGCTCATGAAGTGTCTCTGAGGTAAATATGTGGCAAGGATGATGTCTCCATTTGCACATAATAAAATTGTGTCTGAAGAAGGATCTATCACAACCATGAAATGATGTGGAGACACATGAAACATGTTAATTATCAATGCATATTTGGAGAATGACCTTAATAGTGAATGCATGTGGAAAAGAGGAGTGATGGAGACAGACAACATGGGTTTACAAAGGGATAGTTCTATGGGATAACATCATTTAAAGTCCTATTGTAGTCTGTACCTGGATTCTACATCACTGAAACCTAAGGGGAAACCCCCAAAACTTCAATACGTTGATTTTCAAAAAATGTGAGACAAAATTTCTACTTAGGTCTAAGCCACTAAGGTAATTTGCACAGATTTTAAAAATAACTGGTCATTGGCCTGAGGATACAGCTCAGTGGTAGAACACTTGCCTAGCATGCACAATGTCCTGTGCTCTACCCTCAGCATTGTCAAATAAATAAATAGATAGTGATTAAATCGTCTATTAGGGAAACTCTTTAATGATGCAAGTCTATTTAAATGGACAGGGGAGGACTGGAGAGATAGCTTAGAGGTTAAGCACTTGCCTGTGAAGCCTAAGGACCCCAGTTCGAGGCTCGATTCCCCAGGACCCACGTTAGCCAGATGCACAAGGGGGCACACGGTTCTGGAGTTCATTTGCATTGGCTAGAGGCCCTGGCGCGCCCATTCTCTCTCTCTCTCTATCTGCTTCTTTCTTTCTCTGTCACTCTCAAATAAATAAATTTAAAAAAAATGGACAGGAGAGTTTTTGTGGCAGAATTTTACTGCTAATAATAGGTGTTAATCATTTTCATTATTTCTGTGAATGGGGCTTAGAAATTATTAAGTGATCAGTTACTGGAATGAGTAAGGCCTATTGGATTGAAATGTTGGATCTAAAATAACCTAATTGAGCTAAAACAATGAAGCAAGTCTATTCAGATAAAATTTATTGTTAATTAATGCAAATATTTTCACTTACATCACCAAAATGTTTTTCCAGACGTTAACTGGCTACATGTGAATGCTATTGCATGAGACAAAAACAGCTTATAAGAAGGAAAGATTGATTTGGGCTCACAGTTTGCCTGGTTGATTTTGCTCATTATTTTTGGCTTTCAAGAAGGCAGCATACCAAATCTGCTCAACTTCTGGCAGCCAGGAAGCAAACAAATGAAAGAGAAGCATGTATCAAGGGTCCCAGTATCCTGGTCAAAGATACAACTCAGCGGGGCATGGTGGCACACGCCTTTAATCCCAGCACTCGGGAGGCAGAGGTAGGAGGAGTACGGTGAGTTCGAGGCCACCCTGAGACTCTATAGTGAATTCCAGGTCAGCCTGGGCGAGAGTGAGACCCTACCTCGAAAAAACCAAA
Organism: Dipus sagitta; assembly: GCA_036346955.1. Taxonomy (NCBI): domain Eukaryota; kingdom Metazoa; phylum Chordata; class Mammalia; order Rodentia; family Dipodidae; genus Dipus; species Dipus sagitta. The sequence continues at coordinate 100,452,514 of CM070770.1, read as the reverse complement.
AAACAAACAAACAAAAAATAGATACAACTCAGTGACTTAAACTCTTTCCTTTCAGCCCCATCTCCTACAAGTTTCATTACATTCTAGTCTCACCATAGGCTGGTGATCAAAACCTCAACATATGAGCCTTTGAGGGATGTTTAAGTTTCCAAACATGAGATGCAGAGCATTGTTAATCACAATGACAGTCCGTGTCTGTATGATAAAATATAGTGATTATCATGACTTAAATAGTATAACTTTAAATTGTCTGTTTTATTATTGTTATCTGAATAAGTTATTTCTTTTTTATTGAATATTTTATTAAATATTTTCATAGAGTAATTGATAATGTTCCTATCCTTTTTGATCCCTCTTCTTCACCCCCATCCCCTGAGGACTCTCCTCTTTCAAGGTATTTCCTCCTCTATCAGTTACCTCATCCTTTTCGTTTACTCCTCTACCCTCAAAGTGTTCATGGGCTTAGAACTGTGCTGGTCTCTGGTGGTATAGGTAAGCGTCGCGTGGTCAGGAATGAACAAGTCAGCTTGTGTTGAGTAGACAGCGCCCCACAGTACACCTATGCACCTTGTTGATTTTACATTGTTTCCACATCCTCTTTTGCAATGTTCCCTGAACCATGGAGTCATTGTTAGAACTCTTTACTGTTGAGCTCTCCACAACCTCTGATTTTCTGTTCTGGTGAGATTATAATCTCTTCATTGTCTATCACTATTTCTATAGAAGGCTGTTTAATGGGCATAATGTCACTGTTTAACCAAAGGACAGTGGAAACTTCAGTCTGGGTCTATGACCTTCCATGATGTAATTTTCTCTCCCATGAAGTGGGACCTCTTATTTAATCAGAGAGCAATTTATCACCCCCAAAACTTATTTGGCCCTATTGCATTGGTGAGTCTGTCTGGCCTGGCTGGTGGATTCTGTAGCCTTCAGGATCAATGGTTTATTCACACTGTGATGACTTTCCCCTCCACCACCAGCATCTCACACAGCACCTTCCAGCATTATGACAGCTAACAGACAGGGAAATGGTTTCTATTTGTGTTCCAGCTTGATTTCTCAGCATCTTGTGACTGTAGCCTGTTGTGTATTTAGCAATAGGATCTCAGCATATCATTCTGGTTGATAACCAAACACTTGGCAATGGCTTGTATTGTTTGGGGTCCTCATGGGTCTCCCTCACAAATAGCTCACTGTAGATACTATAGATTGGTGGTAACCCATCTATGACACTTGTATTCACCTACAATAACTCATGGCTTCAGAGTAAAGCTTTCTCCATTGTAGGAGGATTCTTCTACCCAAGTCATTTCTCTTCTTCTTTTTAAATTGTCCTTTAGTTAGCTAATGGACAGGTTTCCATTGTACATATTAATACAAACATTTGTTTCATGTATCCCCTTCTCTTCTCTGGTGTGTCCCTTATATTTTTCCACCTCCTTCATTCTAGAAAAAAAGAAAAGAAAACACCACATTGTTCTCTCTTATATGCGTGCCTTAGTTAGTAATAGTTAGATTTGTTTGTATGTTTAGTAAGTGTAAGTACTAGTGGTCAGGAAGCTAGAAGGGAAGCTTGGAGAGAGAAGTAGGGAAGTATTAGAGAGGGGATAGTAGACATGCAAGTGGTGTTTTATATATTTATGGAATTTACTTTTTATAATAGACTATGTGTTAGACAATGAAATTTTGGAAGATTATGCAGTGTTTCTCCTTATCACCTTATGCTCATCCCACCTTAGAGGACTACTAAGTGCAGTAGGCCTGCTTTCTTTAGGTAAAGAGAATGCAAGATGTAAGGGCCTTAAACATCACAGTAAAAGCAATGTTTTCATTCAAAGTGAATAGAGGAAAAGTGATAAAATGAAAAAATAAGTACAGTAAATTTTTTTCTTAAATGCTAGGTAGTTTGGGTCTTTGGATTATATTTTTACTATCCCAGCAATTATGTTAATTCATGTTTATCAGTTTCTAGTACTCCATATAGAAACAATAAATTAAAAGCACTAAAATAGGAGGTGGAGGGATAGTTCAGTGGTTAAAGATGTTTCCTTGTTAGCCTGCTGGCTCTAGTTCAATTCCTTAGAATCCACTTAAAGCCTTATGCAAACTGGCACAGTGGAAAAAAGGCAATGGGAGGCATAGCTGAGGGAACCAAGCAGCAATGACAAGAGAAACTCAGTCTCAAGAAGGTGGAAGGGGAGAAGAAACACCTCAAGTTTGACCTCTGACTTTCACATGCACATAGCACCACACACACACACACACCATATACGCATATATCACACATACATATGAACATATGCAAATAATAATAATTAAGGAAAAGAACACTAAAACTGGTGATATTGGAAATTTGGGGCCTCAATCAATATAAAAAACAGATTTGGGGAGGGAATGTTGGCTTCATTGAAGGATTAAAATTTCCAATTGAAAATTTTAATCCTTCAAGGAGGTCAACATTCCCTCCTCAAATCAAAATGAGAGAGACTGATTGAGAGGGGGAGGGGATATGATGGAGAATGGAGTTCTAAATAGAAAGCAGGGGGAGGATTACCAGGATTTATTGCCTATAATTATGGAAGCTGTCAATAAAAAATTAATTAATTAATTAATTTTTTTTAAAAAAAAATCCACTTGATACTGTCTTGGGGTGATGAGTTCATTTTCTCTGCCAATTAAAGATTTAAGAGCAGGAAAGTGTTTGCAAGAACAAAGTTCAATTATATTAGAGTAAAAGGGAAAGAAAACAGAAAGATCAGGTTTCTCTGAGGAGCAAGGGATTTTTCAAAACAGAAGATCCACAGTCCCAGTGGGAACTGAACATTTTATTTTTTATTTTATGTTTTTTTTTTTTTTTAAGAGAGAGAGAGAGAGAGAGAGAGAGAGAGAGAGAATTGGCACACCAGGCCCTCAGCTACTGCAATTGAACTCCACACACTTGTGCCACCTAGTGGGCATGTGCAACCTTGTGCTTGCCTCACCTTTGTGTGCCTGGCTTACATGGGATCTGGAGAGTTGAACATTGGTCCTTAGATTTTCCAGGCAAGCCCTTATCCACTAAGCCTTATCTCCAGCCTGGAACTGAACTTTTATTGAATGGAGGAAGGCCCACCCATCCATAGTCTATGGCTTAAGTGAAGGTGAAGGTGCTGATTGGTCCATGATATGTTCAGTAATATGAAGGTCTCAGAAAGCCCAACAAGCCAGCCTGCCAAACCGGCCCACCAGAGAGAAAAGTCCCCCAGGCCAGGAAGAAGGAGGCCATGGAGATGTCTCCTTCACCATCTGGGTTATAATACAGTTACCCACCTACTAAGGGCCCTTTCTCCCTATCTGTCTGCCTAGCCAAGGAAACTATCTAGTTCCTATAGTGGGAAATTAAAATATTTATCTGGGAAATGAAAATGATGGCCCAGACCAAATATTTAAATGTAACACAAAATGTTTTAATATGCACAATGATCACAGGAAAATGTCAGCTGCTCCTTGACCTCTGATTCTGCCTCCTTCAAGTTCTCCCACATACCCTCTGTGCATTCCTTGCCAACCAGTTGTTCTTTAGCTGGAGCTGTGTGCAATCATTGCTTCTTTCTGCAGTGTTCCTTGGAAATACTTTTGTGTTTATCTCCATTATGTTTAGGTGAGAAGTAAAATATTTCCTCCTCAGGGTAAACCTTCCAAATTGCTCTTCATTCCAAATTCTTGATTCTTTTCCCTTCCTTGGTGTTTCTTTGTTGTCTCCTCAATATGTGGAGATACTCTGGTCTGATGTCAGGTGCTCTCACAGGAAATAGCCCTGTGAAAAAGACTCATCTGCTTTGGCTGCTGAAAGTCTCCAGTGCTTATAATAATTCTTTCCCAGATAGGATTTTAATATTAAATATAACATACAGGTTATTTTTAATCTCTAGTTGCATTTAAGTAAAAAGGTTGTTTTTGTTTTTTGCATTTTTGAATATGAATATTAAAGAACTGAGTTAAACAGGTGGTAGATTACGTAAACAGACTTTGTGTGAACAGCTGCTTAATTGAGGTATATTGGATTTTATTGTACTTTCAATACAAAAGTAAGACTCACTCTAAGGAAGCCTACTTTTTATTAGTATTCATAAATTAACAATTATTTTATAATTTGTAATTTTTGCAATGTATTATTACAAAATGAAATGGCCACCATCTAATAAAGCAATAGGTATACTTAATTTGCATTAGACATTAAATCCCTAGCACTAAATGAAAGCTGAAGTCACATGAACTGGGAGAGGCTGCAGGAACAAAAGAGCCTGCAACTGATTTTACAGAGCAGCTGCCTTCTCTCTGTCCCTACAAGCTGTTGCCTTTTCCTTCTCTGCTTCTAATTCTTTAGTTCAAAGATGCTAAAAATGTGGCTGAACCTATAAAGGAGAAAATGAGGAATAGACCATATGTTAGAGGTTTTCTTTTTTTTTTTCTTCTTCATAACTGTTAAAACTCTCCTTTCACTGTGTTTTCCCCTCTCCTCTTCTACTTTTCCCTTGCTCAGTACATTTCATTTCCCCTCCTATGCTCTTCTCAGACTCTTGATGGACTTCTTTCTGCTCTCAGTGGTGCCTTTGAAACACAAAGGTGAAATTGCTTAGAAGGACGGAAGCATTAAAAGTAAGACATGGCAGGCAGCCAGAGAACCGTCTGTGAGTGACAGATTGTTGACAGAAGGCCATGGACCTTTTATAGAAAAGTACAGGCAGCTAGAATTCTGTGATCAAGTACAAAAGAGGTAAGGAAGGTGGTGTGCAGTTTCTGTGTTCCTTGAAGCCTTCTATGAGGAAGGTCATGAGTCTTAGCAGTCTGAAGATTTACCAGAAGTCAAACCCTTGCGCTGCATCTCTGATCTCCTGCTCTGTCTTTCCCATCATCCTGACTCAAAGCCACAGGGCTGGGACAGCTAGTCACTCTTACCTTCCCTCTTCTCCACTACCATTAGGTAGTTGCCCTTAGGTAAAAGCACCTGTTGTGGCAGTCCTGCATTGCTGATGCTTCTCTCTGCTTATGTAGATCAGTCTCCTGGGCTCTTTCTGCTCAGTTGGTTGAAATGTGCCAGATCTTAGAAACCATTTAGGTGTGTCTCCCTAGTAGTTGGAAAGGAGAAATACTAAGGTAAAAAGAATAAGCACTAGAATGCAAGCTCAGACAGAGTAGAGGTTTCCATATAATTTCTATACAGAGATTTCTGTTTTATTTCTGTTCTAAGCACAGTACTGATAATGGTGCAGATTCATACTGATAAGCAAAAATACGTTTTTAAAACTTTGTAGTATATCAATATACTTCAACTAAAATGTTCAGTTATATAGTTTGTTGCCAGAAGTTTAATCTGTAGCCCACCAAATACATTGGTTCGCAAGATCAATTATCTTACCCTAAAGTTCCTTTTTATTTAAAAAGTGGAATCTTTGGAATACTAAATGATGTAATCCAAATGGATAGGGCCCTTTGCCCTTCTACTTCAATTCATTTTATCTGATTTTTATATGCCTTTAGTGTGATTATCTATCAGGTTCTACATTCATAATGTAGCTCAAAAATTCTTCTTCAATGAATTTAATTTCCTCTTGCAAGGAAAGGGTACCCTTAATATTAGCATCAAGCCATCCATTTTGGAATCTGCCAGTCAGATGTGTGACTTACATGTCAAACAGAAGCACAAAGTCAAAAGGCAAGAGGGCACTCGGGGCCTCAGAGATTAATAGGTTTGAGACTCTCTCACCTCCAAGTTATTAATTCAAATTGACCTAGTTCAAAGTAGTCAAGGTGAAACATTTCTCTACATATTTAGAGCTTGATTTTGGCATCTAAAAGTAGTTTCTAAGGGTCCAGCAAACAAAACAAAACAAAACAAAAAAAAAAAAAACAGGCAGAGCTCTGTTGAGGTGGTAGACATGAAGCAAATTTTGGAGACAGAATGCATAACTACATTATTATCTTAACTACAGAAATCCAATTAACATATGTTTACACATGAATTTTAATCATGTAATAAACAAGCTTTTTGAAATAAATTTGGAATCATTTATGACTGTTTCATCTTTATTTCTCTTATTGGTAAGTTGCTATATATATAACACATTTAAGCAAGAGGGATATTTTCTTTTTGAATTTAGAATCATATAAACTAAAACATAAACAGTCATCAGATGAAATTATGCATAGTATAGTAAGAATATATTATTTTAGTAACTGACATTTAAGGGCTATAGAGTAGGTGACGTAGTAGATGACACACATGAAATGATTTATTCAATGTACTCTATGAAATTTGTGCAGAAAATATAGTATGTCTTGTGTATAGTTATACAAAGATTAAGCACATGGATGCATGCATCTTTGAATTCACAGTTGTTATGATTTGAAGCTGAAAGGTTTCCCATGGCTTCATGATTTGAACACTTTCTCTATAACTGGGGAGTGCTGTTTTGAAAGCTGTGTAGTCTTTAGGAAGTAGAGCCTATCTGACAGAAGTGCCCCTACTTCTGACCCATTTTCTCTGTTCCCTGGTCCACAGTAACATGAGCAACATCACCACATGCTCCTGCTACCATGAAACCTGCTGTGTCTTCCCCACCATGGTGGACTGTAATCCTCTGCAATGATGGACTGCATTAAAACTTTCCTGCTTTGAGTGGTTTCTGTCAAGTATGTTGTTACTATGATACAAGACTATCACCAGGTGTTTTCACATGGAAACATGACATTAACTTAGCTTCTCTTCTGAAGAGAAAATCTATGCAACATAAAATGTGGAGAACATATAGCCATTTAACCAGTGATTATTTGGCTTTTTAATAATATATTTCTAACAAAATTCTTTGCCATGCTATACTATCTATTATTCATGGATAGTTGGTAACTCAATCAAAGTATTTACTTATTAACTATACTTTACCATATATTTTTATTTATTTATTTGAGGGAGAGAGAGAGAGAGAGAGAGAGAGAGAGAGAGAGAGAGAGATGGGGGGGTGGCATAGGCACGCCAGAGCCTCCAGCCACTGCAAATGAACTCCAGATTCATGTGCTACTCTGTGTACCTGGCTTTACATGGGTACTGGGGAATCTAATCCAGCCCTGAGACTTTGCAAGCAGGTGCCTTTAACCACTGAGCCATTTATCCAGCTCCTCAATTATTGTTTCTTATTTATTTATTTATTCTTGAACCAAGGTCACTTCAGTCCAGGCTGACCTGAAACTCATTCTGTAGCTCCAGGCTGGTCTTGAGATCACCAAAATCCTCCTACCTCAGCCTCCTAAGTGCTGGAACTAAAGGCATGTGTTATCATGACTGTTTTCTATTTCTTAGTTTTTAATAGATACAAACTATTTGTAAAATATAAACATATCCATATTATAATTGATGTATTGCATACATTATATCATCTTTACTATATATTGTGAAATTATACCATCTTTAGTTTATTACTTAGAGCAATAGTTTTCAAATATGCAATAAAGTCTAAATGTATGGTAAAATGAAAGCATATGCTGAACTTCCATGTTTAAGATGGAGGCTATAGCATAAACTCCTTACTCTACATGCCCTGAGTAAAAAAAAAAAAAAAAAAAAAAAAAAAGTTCTGAAAACTGAGTCATAAAGTGTTTCAGAAAGAGTTTATTGAGTATTGGGGCTGGTGAGAGTTACAACTCAGAGAAGACAAATTTTAGGCAGGATGAAATTTTCTCCATAATCATTCAGACTTCAAACAAATAGCAAAGGCAAAAACTCACATATGGGAGATTGCATCAGTTGTTTGTCGAGAATGTAGTTGGGGAAATTGGGGAAGTTGGAGCAGCAAGGAGCACCATGCAAATGCAGCTAAATGATTTAAACAATCCCCATGAAGCAGTTCCTGGAAGGGAGGGAGCAAAAGATAAGAGCAGATGTTCATGGGACAGGAAGGGAGCTTGGTCCACAGTGAGTGTGGTGGCTGGCTTTAGGGTTGGATTTTTCCCTTTGATGGCAACTCTGGATTTCAGCATGTAAATTTTAGGAACAGGAAAGTTTCAAAGGCTCAAATGTTTATTCAAGGTAGACATGTCCCACCCTGGTTTGTAATGTTCTCAGAGTGGTATTCATGTAACTTTAATTGGAGTCTCTGTAGAACCCTTCCAGAAGCTGGGCTCTACAATTCTTGAATGGCTTTTCACAGTCTCCCATCATCCCCAGTGTTGGCTATTTAGAGCCTCTTTCTGTAGTTTCAGCTTTCTACCACCACTAGCCTTCTCTGACTTACACAGTCCCCTGTGGTCTTTGTAGTCTCTGTTCTGGCTGCTCTGTAGAACTCTCCTCTAGCTGCTGCTGAGTGACCCAAGGGCTTATTTCCTCAGGGGACTGACAGCCTCCTGTGCCCTGTCCAGCTGCCAGCTAGCTGGACACCTCAGGCTGGAAGCTCTGAGGTTCTTCTTAAACTAGCTCACTCATTCTATTCCTAATAAGGACTTCAAAGAGACAATAAAGGGGAGCTTAAAAGATGTGACCACACAAGCTGGTAAGTACACAGGAGGGAAGTTTCTTGGACTGATTTGAGAAGACTGAGAAGCAGGCTGCTTTTATATTCAGAAAAGGGTCACTGCATGCTTGTGAATACCTCTTAGTCCACCAGCCACAGGCTTTTTCTGAGTCACCTTGGCCTAAGTCAGAATAGCTACAAGATAGGTGTGGCCACTCAGATCAACTGTAGGGGAGGCCATCAGGAGGCAAATGAGTCTGGCCATAACCAAATGAAGTCTCCAAAAATTCCCATAAGTTATTTGAACATTGTCTCCTAAAACAAAAGTCATAGCTTTGGCAGTAGCCACCATGAATGCAAGATATTTGGGGTTCATGGAGGGCTTATGAAATCCAACTTTTGGACTCTTATCTGTTCTAATAAATATTTTTTAAAAGTCTCTGAGAAGGATAAAATATGAATTATTAAGTTTATTTAGAGAGAAATTATGAATTGTGAGATTTATTTTAGGGGGAATTAAGATCCAGAGAGGAAAGTAGCTGGAAGCCTCAAGCCAAAGAATTCAGGTTCAGGAAGAAGGATAGTAGCTGAGAGGCTCAAGTCAGAGGAAAATTCTCCTTGTCCCACTGGAAAGGGAGTAGGGAGACAAAGATACCCACAGTGGAAGAAAAAGCATTAAGAACCAAATGATCCCCTTCAAATAAAAGACAAGAGAGGGCTAAGAAATAGAAGACAAGCAGAAAAAAATACCCAAGCTGGGAAAAGTGCTCTCCCCTTCCCAGCCATACTGGTCCCAACCTGGCTGGGAAGGAGACAGACTTACAGGCTCATTCACACCACAGGGTAATCTCCTTTTTATGGATTAGATATCCAATTAGTGTGGTGTAGTCGTCAGACTCAGAGGGTCCAAGACCTCATTGGCTTGTGGATGCAGGAGTTTGACCCAGAGTACCTGAGGAAGAAGCAGGAAGTCCCTGCTGGATGTATCACTGACAAGCCATCTTGAATGAGACAGAATCAGACACAAGTTCCAAAATGGCATCTTCTTGTTCCATCTTGGGGCTTCTGTCTCTAACTGCTTGTGGGAAAACAAACAAACAAACAAACAAACAAACAAAAAACCTGTGAGTTACTGTGAGTTAACTCCCAGTACCAGCAGGTGGCTATCATCCACAATGAGCTTTTGATCACAAAGACCTATAAGGTCTTCCAAAAGAAGACAGATTTCTGTCAGAGTACTTGATAACCCACCAAAGGTTAGTGGTAAGACCCTACTACTGAAGACACCATATGCTGTTGGCACATAACATGGAGTGACATGGCTGGAAGCTGGAAGATAGTCACTCCCCAGACAGTCAGCACGTCTAGTGCCAGAGGGTGCTACATGAGAGACTGGGAGACAATGACTAATATCTGTCCAAGTGACTCTTGGTCTAACCTACTTGGCAGTAAACAACCTGGTGTGATGCTCACACAAGTGCAATAGTGACACACATCCATGGTGGGAAACCAACTGCTCTTGATTTGGTTAACTAATCTGCTCAGTGGAACCAAACTCATAATTGGAGCTGGGAAACAAGTCAGAATCATATCCAAAAATGATCCCACTCTCCAATTATCAAGCTCCCACCAATGGTGGGCTACAAGAGGGCCTATATATGTAGGCAAGTAAAAACATACAAGAGAACCATTTGCAAGATTATTTTGCAAAAATTGAACCGTAGCCCACTATGTGCCCTTTCCTTTCTCTTTTTTTGAGAGCTCATTTCATTATCTGTTAAATTATTCTCAGCCTCATGCTGACAGTGTTATGTGGGTTGAATGAAAATGATGTTGACATCATGAAACGGAATGTTCAATATAATTGAGATGCATTAGTTGTTACAAAAAATGAATTGTTTTGGAAAATGGGAACATAACCACTTAAGGTTTAGAACACAACAGATATTGATAAGTAAACTTCTCTAACCATAGTATGCTGTCTAATCCTCTATTTTAAAGTGAAATTTCTGAGAGAATTTAGCTCTGCCCCCCTGTAAAATTATCATAATAGGAATTGACCAGACAACAAGGCTTATTAGGCTTTCAGGCAAGCATCTTAACCATTGAGTCATCTCTCCAGCCCTTGTTGTTATCTTTATTTATTTCCTTTTTACTTTTTTTTAGAGAGAGTTACCAAGACAGAGATAGAGAGAGGGAGGAGAAAAAGAGAATTGGTCATCCACTGCAATCGAACTCCAGATGCTTTTACTACCTAGTGGGCATATTCAACTTTGTTCTTGCCTCACCTTTGTGCATCTAGCCAAGGTGGGATCCGGAGAGTCAAATATGGGTCCTTAGTCTTCACAGGCAAGCACCTTAACCACTAAGCAATATCTCCATCCCTGTAGTTATCTTTTAATCATTATATTTAAATTAAAATAGATGTAAATAGTCTCAGGTAGATTTTCTGCCTTGATACTACCACCCTTTTGTCAATTATATCATGGCAAGGAAGAAAAAAAGAAATGAAAAATATTTTAATTTTGAGGCAAATACTAGATAAATTTCACTAGAAAAAGGTTTGATTGAATTGAAAGAATGTTTATAGGTAAGAGCTATACAATTGCATTATATGTGGTAAAATTGTTAGTACTATTCAATAATTACAGTCTTCACCTATGTATTACCTTTTCCCTTTTTTTATTACAGATAGATAATGTTTCCACATAGTCTAATTGTGCATACATACATTTAAAAATATAATCTATATTGCAGTAAGTTTATCCACATGATTTTTTGATTATAAAGTAGCAATTAATATAGTTTTGTAGAATATTTTTCATTACTTTAAAACAGTGATATGAATGATACAGGTTATAATTTAAAAGTGTTGGGAAATAAATAAATAAACATATATATATATATATATATATACATATATATATATATATATATGTATATATATGGTAAATAAATATTTCATATGTAACAATCTTATACAATTTATGAAATATATTCATATACAAGAATACCAGTTACTCTGTGAAAAAGAAACTGACATCTTTTTTGTTTAATTATTTTATTTATTTGAGAGAGAATGAGAAAGAGGAAGATAGACAGAGAATGGGTGTGCCAGGGCCTTCAGCCACTAAAAATGAACTCCAGATGCATGTTCCACCTTGTGCATCTGGCTTATGTGGGTCCTGGCGAATCAAATGAGTCCTTTGGCTTTGCAGGCAAGTGCCTTAACTGCTAAGCCATCTCTCCAGCCTGAAACTGACTTCTTTAGTAGCCAAACACCCTGAAGCTCACACTGTTGTTAAGTGCAGCACAAATTTGCCCACATTTATTGTTATACCCCTAGGATAGAAATAAAATGAGGGATACACATAGGATAACAGGTGATAGAAGACCCTCTCAGGATTATAAACATATAAGAATAAGTGGGACCAGGAAAACACAAATGACTTTCCTTATAATGAATTTAATTGTCAATCTGTTCTTCCAGAAAAGTAATAATAAAAATGTAAATAACTTTACTAATAAGCACAAAGAACCGACTGAAATTCAAATTCAGAAAATCATTTTAATCATGTTGAAAAATTTATAGAAGAGTTTTATAGGCACTTTTTATTGCCCATCTTACAATACACATGTGCCAAGGAAAGGTAAGGATCATTAAGGTTTTCATCACAGTGATAAATTTTGCACAGTTCCAGTTGTTAGCAGAATGTTGAAATATTGAAATACTGCACACTCTACACAATTTGTTTCATATTGCTATCATGCATTTATTTTAATAAGACTTATCTGTATTTTACATGCCAGGAAAAAATGAAATTAAAATACACAATTCTGTAAAGGATTGTTCAAATCTTCCTTTTAGATAAAGCAGAATTTTATGAATGGCATCTGTATTTTTAGGTATTTTTATTTAAGAGAGAGGGGTGGAGGACACATACATAGAGAAACAAAGAGAGAGGGAGATTGAGAAAGAATGAATATGATCATTCCAGGTGCCTGTAGGCCTGTAGCAATTGCAAAACTTCAGATACATGTGCCACTTTTGTGTGTCTGGTTTTATGTGGGTATTGGAGATTTGAACCTGTGTTAGGCCTGGCAACAGAGCACTTTTAGCAGCTGAGTCATCTCTCTATGAATGAGATTTGGATGGCCGCAGCAAAATGTTGAAATATTTTTGAAAAAGGATATTGTTAAAATTCAAAATGTTGAGAAAAAAAAATCTTTTTTTTTCTTTTTCTTTTTTCTTTTTTTTTTTTTTTTTTTTTTGAGGCAGGGTCTCACTCTAGCTCAGGCTGACCTGGAATTCACTATATAGTCTCAGGTTGACGTGGAACTCACAGTGATCCTCCTACCTTGACCTCTGATACTGGAATTAAAGGTGTGTTCCACCATGTCCGGCTGACATAAAAATATTTTAAACAACCAATCTTTAAATTCTTAATTTTCTACAGACTAATTTGAATCCAGCCTGTGGATTCATGTGATTGAACCCCCAGTTAATGGCACTATTCCGGAAGGCTGCAATAGCTTCAGGTGGAACACTACTGGAGGAGGTGGGTCACTGGGGTGGGCTTTGGGTTGGGTCCCAGTCCTGCTTGCCTTGCTCTCTCTACCTCTCTCTGTTGCTAGGATGTGAGTTAGCTTTCAGCTGCTGCCATGCCTTCCCTGACATTGTGAACACTTCTTCCCAAAACAGGAAGCCAAAATGAAACTTTCTTTCCACAATCTGCTTCTGGTTGGGTATTGTGTCTCTGTATCAAAAATGCCAACAATTTTGGTCCTTTTCTAAAATGGAAACTAGTCTGTATTTTGAGTATATTGTCCTACATTGGATGGCTAATAAAATTCAGATTCAGGAGTAAAAATAGTAGAGGTATTTTCTCCTTTCTCTCTCTCTCTCTCTCTCTCTCTCTCTCTTTTTCAAAAGGGTTTATTTTGGCTGATGGTTTTATAAGGTTTTTGTAGGCACAAAGATGATTTTTTACAGTCTATCATAGTGGTGAAGACATTACAACAAGAGCATTAGGGAACTGGTCACATTCTTTTCTGTAGTCAGTAAGTGGAGAGTGGACAGGAACTGGGTCCTGGCAATAAAACTTCAAGGCCTGCTCCCAGTCACCCACTTCTTTCATGAGTCTCCACTTTCTAAAGGTTCCACACCTTCCAAAATAGCATCACCAGCTGAGGTCAAAATGTTCAAACACATGAACCTATGGGGGATTCATATTCAAACCACATCACCATGCCACTGCGATTGTGGTGGAACAACGGGAAATTACAAAGTTGCTGGGGAAAAAGGCCCGAGGTTCCTATGGCAACCCTTCCTACCCAAGGACATGATGCCAGCAAGTCTTGCTTGCTGAAGATAAGAACTGCCTGTACACTGTTCTGAAATTCCCCCCTTGTACACCTCCTTCCCCATCTCCTTGTGCAAATTGCTGATGCTAACAGCCATGTATCTGCTTCTGAAACTCCCTCTTGCCTGCTTGCTTGGCTCCACTAATCTCTAAAACTATAAATTGGAAGGAAACATAGTTCTTGGGGCCAGAGACTTTCAGGAGCTATCTTGACTCCAGACCACATGTGAATAAATCTCTTTTCCACCCATTTTGGTGTTTGGTTGACCTCTAGAGGGCATCTCCCATATCATCATTTTGGAGGCCCCAGTGAGAGCCCCCCACCAAGACCCCCACTGGTCGGGGTCTGCTGCTCCTGGACTCTGCAGCCTGCCAGAGGTCCCAGGAACCAGAAATGTGCCCCCTCCACACACACACGGTATTCCGGAGTCCCTTTCCAGGGAGCAGAGGAGGACTGCAGGGCCCTGGACCAGAGCCTCGCCTTGCCTCTGGTGGAAAAAGACAAGATCAGGGTAGATGTCCAGACAAGGTCACCCCACCCGCCCGGTTAACTAGAAATTGGGAACAGGGCGGGTTTGATCACCCCACAGGAGATAGCATCCAAAGCCTTAAAGCTATAGGGACGTGGCGTTGGTCTCCATAACAGGTCAGGTTGGAAGCGTCGAAGCAATACCAAGTTCAAGTTAGAATAGGAATTTAAAATGGAAATGTATAACTTCTAGGCAAATGGTGAATGCATGTGCGAATTTGTTATGATGGTTCCAGCTGCATTTGCATCATCCATGCTTGTTTAAGCAGCCCCTCAGCTCTGCCCTGTAAGTAACCCCAATCAACTCATCGGTTCACCAACACTGGTTTAGGAGCAGTTGTAATTTAGTTTGTCATCTAAGCCCTATCAGAGCTCAACAGACATGGGTTCATGTTAAGACAGAGAGAGAGAGAGAGAAACAGAAAGTTTGCCATGACGCCACTCAAGTGGTGCACATTAAAAAAACAATTGTTAACGCTGCTATTTTAGTATTACTTCAGTTAACACCATCCTTACATACATTGCACTTTTATTGAGGGAGCTAGAGGTCCTGAGAAACTAATCAGCCCTATAGGCACATGCGCTGGGCTTTGTAACAAATTCTGGGCAAGACAGGAGCCAGATTGTCCCTGGAAAGTATGTCTACACAAACTTTTATGGTAGATTGTCTAAGACAACTTCAAAATAGTGACTTATTTACTAATTCAAAATCTTATTTCACACACGTTATGTCAAAATAGTTTCCTAATGAGGCTCTCCAACTTGTAATCTTGATCCTTCCAAACTAGAATCTTCTTCTTGAAAAAAATGTGTTTGGAGATTGTTATACCTATTAATAATTTATTAGATAGGGCTTTTATCCACTGTGCTCACTGACTTTGAGAGAAGCCAGCTTTAGCATGAATCTATAGAGCATGATCTTTAGACTTGCTCACCAGTCCTGTGTCAGCATTCTGGAAGCTGAGCTAGGATGCTTTTAGCTTATCTAAAGGATGTGAGTGACATGGGTAAACTCTATGAGTTTTCACCTTCTAGTCTACAGCTTGAGTATACTTTCACAGGAACAGAGAGCAGTGTGAGGATGTACACACTTGTTCAGGCATCCACATCTGTGTAATCTATTTTCCTAATGCCACCTTCACCAAATTGAAAGACATGGATGAAGTAAAACCTTATTTGTAAATTTAGAAATCTTAATCAGAATGTATAGACCCTTATATTTTAAAGATATAAACTGAGGTAATTGCTGTTGAAGGTGTATTGAGTCTTGGCTTTATTTCAAATTAATAGTAAATAGGAGAGAGTAAGAATGATATAAAAGAGGATTGATCATTAGTTGAAAATAATTGAAACTCAGGGCTGGAGAGATGGCTTAGTGGTTAAAATGTTTGCCTGCAAAGCCAAAGGATCCCAGTTCGACTCTCCAGGACCCATGTAAGCCACTTGCACAAGGGGGCACAAGCATCTGGAATTTGTTTGCAGTGGCTGGAGGCCCTGGCAGGCCCATTCTCTCTCTCTCTCTCAATCTCTCTCTCTCTTTTTTTCCTCTCAAATAAATAAAAAAATATATTTGCCGGGCGTGGTGGCGCACGCCTTTAATCCCAGCACTCGGGAGGCAGAGGTAGGAGAATCGCCGAGAGTTCGAGGCCACCCTGAGACTACATAGTGAATTCCAGGTCAGCCTGAGCCAGAGTGAGACCCTACCTCAAAAAACCAAAAAAAAAATAAAATAAAATATATATATATATATATATATATATATATATTTAAAAAAAAGAAAATTATTGAGACTAGTGTTGTAGAAATTTTCTGGAAAGATCTCTCCAACGCCAGTATGAGTGAAATTAGAGGAGTTTATTTACCTGGGGGACAAGGAGTTTTAATTTCCATTTTATAGGTTTCATCGCCAAGGGGAGGGGTAAGTAAACCAAAAAGACGTGGAAATTTGCATATCAATCATTTCTGTAGTCAGGCCACCCTAACAATGGACTCCATTTTACTTTGCTTTAGCCTAAACTCTCTTTCCTTCTTATAATCTCTTTGGGCCCTTTCTGGACAGTTCCCTCTTTGGGATTTTTTCCATCTGCTGACAAACATAAGTTTAGCTCCTCAGCAGTTAACTCTTACAGAAATTCAGTGAATTAGTTCAACTTTTAGCTTCTTTTCCACCACACTAGAAAATGAGTATATAGTGCTTGTTCTACTATTCTCTATACTTTTGTAATTGGAGGATTCTTTATTACATTGTTATCACATACTAAAATACAAAAGATCAAAATGTAGAATATGTACTAGAAATATGAGACAGACTAAAAGATATTTTAAGGATAATTAAAGATAGTCAAACTATTATTAGTTATTTACCTTAAATAAGGACCTGATGTTAGGCAACTTTAGTAAAAAAAAAAAAAAAAAAAAAAATCCACAAATGTCAGGAAAGATTTACAGTTTCTACTGATTTTCATGACTGGATTAGGCCTATGACATCTGAGGATAATCTCCACATCTCAACATACCTAAACTCACTGACATTTAGGAAGTCCCTAGGGAGATGTGAGATGACCCAGCAGTTATAGGTGATTTCTTGCAAAGCATTATGGCTTGGGTTCAATTCCCCAGTACCCATGACAATCCAGATACACAAAATTGTGCATGCATATAGAGTTTCTTTGCAGCTGCAAGAGGTCCTGGCATGTCCATTCTCTTTCTCTGCTTTCAGACAAATATATAAAGCTATTATAAAGTCTCTCAGGCAATCTTAGGTAATATATGTACAGATTCTTGAATTTAGCATGTGCACATCCATGAAATTCTATTATCCCCTCCCACAAGAGGTAAATTATTGGAAAATAAATGAGCAAAATAAAAATTTGAAATACCAATAGGTACCTTAAAAATATACTGAAAGGTGAATGTGCATCTTGCGTACATGAGAAGGCTTTACTAAGGAAGTAACACTTAAGTTGAGAGCTTTATGACTAATGGAAATGACCTTGTGAAGTTGTGCAGGCAGATGTTTTCCAGAAAAGTCAAAGCCAAAGGAAATACTCAAAGTAGAAGCACAGAATGAAGGTAAATGGGCTGGATCTTAGAACCAGGGGCAAAGTAGTGTTCCATGAGTCTGGGAATTAGTTGGAGGCCAGATTTATTGGCTCATTTATTGTCTGGCTTACTCTGTTATGCACTCTGAATTTCATATAAGTTTCTTAGAATATCTCACAAAGAATGTTAAACAGAGAATAGACATAATAGATTTTTGTTTAAAAATAACATCTGATTGTTTACTGACTAGCCTATTATAGCTGTGTATTCTCCATAGAATAGACATGAGACATGTTTAGAATATCTTGGGACTTGGCTATTTTGTTTTCAATTAGTGAATTAATAAAAATGCCAATATCATAAATATATTCATTTTGCTAATTAATGTAAGCTTGGGAAAGGATTCAGAATGAGATTTTGGGGCAGATACTGGAAATGTAATATAAATATAATTAAAGTTAGGTAAACTGTTATTTACTTTAAGTAAGACCAGCATTGATATTACTGCTAAGGTAATCATGGTATTTTGCATTTATGTCAGTTTCACACAACAATAAGAATAAAATATTCAAAAAAGTTTTTGCAAATGCATTTCCTGCTGCCTGGCTTAGATCTATACCTCAAGATAGTGTCTGGGGTATTCCATGTGTTTTGAAAGCCAAAGAAGATGATAAATAACCTGTTATATTAAAATATTCAAAGCCAGTGTAATATTTAAATTTATAGTGATAAATTTGCAGTTTCAGAAGATTTATTTTCTATATACAGAAAAATTCATAGAAATTATAAGATATGAATAAAAGAAATAACTTTCCAGCAATGAACACTAGTTTCATAAATGGGGGAAAAGTCTGCATTTATACTCTGAACTATGCTAAGCAGATGAGCTGTGTTGTTTTCTGCTGTGATAAGTGTGCTGGAATGATCAATGTGAGTAGGGATGTAATTAGAGGTAGTTTAGGTAGAAGCTATCAGGAAAACAAAAAATAATAAATTATAAACCTCCTTTCACCAGAAAAGGTGTGACTGACCTCCTTTTTCCAAGTCTACCCATTTTCCTGCAATTTTATTATTATTTTTCTTACTTTTGAGTAGAATTCTATTGTATACATGCACCACATCTTCATTATCCATTATTCAGTTGCTGGACATCTAGGTTAATTCCAATTTCTAGTTGTTGTAAATAGAGTAGCAATAAATATGGCTGAACAAGTATTTCTGCAGTGCAAGTAAAGTCTTTGGGGTAAATGCTTAAAAGTGGTATTGCTGGATCAAATGGTATATCTATTTTATGGTTTTTGAGGAGTCTCCACAGTGATTTCCATAGTGGTTGTATATGCTTTCATTCCATCAACAGTGGGTGAGGATTGCTCTTTTTCCATACCCTTTCTAGCAATTGTTATCATTTGATTTTTGATGATAGCCATTAAAGAGTGAGATAGAATCTCAAATAATTCTTTAGATGTTTATCAGCCATTTTATTCCTTCTTTTGAGAACTCTTTGTTTAGTTTTCTGAAGAAAAAGAAACTCTAAAATTCATATGAAAGCAAAAAAGGTCTCAGGTAGCCAAAAATGCGTTCAGCAAAAGGAATACTTTATGGTGGTATCACTGCATCTGATTTTCAAGATATACTACAATGCCACAGTAATAAAAACCACATGGTGCTGGCAAAAAAGACACATAGATCAATGCAGTAAAGCAGAAGTTCCAGATATGAGTTCCAGCAACTACAGCCAGCATTTTCAACAAATGGTGCTTGAAAACGTGGATAACTGTGCATGGAGGAATAAATTTAGACCTTCTCTCTCCATTCACACATACAAAATTATCAACAACAAATAGATCGAGGGCATCAATATAAGGCCTGAAACTTTAAGACAAGTGAAATAAAAATAAAGAGATAACATTCTAAGATATAGGCATAGGGAAAGACCCTAGTAACCTAGATTATTAGATAAACACTTGAACTTTCAGATCTCATGAAACTAAAACGCAGTTATTATACAGCTAAGCAAGTAGACAACAACCTATGGGATAGGAGAAAATCATCACCAACTGTATAACTGAGAGAGGTTTAATTTCTAGAATATGTGAAGAACTTAATAAACTAAGCAATAAAAGAGAGAATGGGCATGGCAGGGCCTTCAGCCACTGCAAAGGAACTCCAGATTCCTGTGCTACCTTGTGCATCTGGCTTGTGTCCTGGGGTCCTAGGGAAACTGGGTCCTTTGGCTTTGTAGGCAAGAGCCTTAACCACCAAGTCATTTCTCCAGGCCAATTTCCACTTTTAATTGTGTGTTCAGAGCTTTCTTTCAAGGTGCAGCCCCTAAAATATGATTATTGCTCCTTTCCATCACTGTATGTCAGGTACCTTTCATGTAAAGGTCATTGATTATGGAATTTGTTTTTTTAGTTTTTCTTCTTAGTTTTTCTTTTTCTTTTTTTTTTTTTTTTTTTGAGGTAGGGTCTCATTCTAGCCCAGGCTGACCTGGAATTCACTGTGTAGTCTCAGGGTGGCCTTGAACTCATGGCAATCCTCCTACCTCTGCCTCCTGAGTGAGTGCTGGGATTAAAGGCGTGTGCCAGCATGCCCGGCTAATTTGGAATTTTTGTATAACACTTTGCCAGGATTTCAGAAGGTCTGAATAGTCCCCCTAGGCAATGGTGGGAAAGAGAAGTAATGAGCCATTACCAACATCCTGAAGGGCATATTGGATAAGAGGGTCTACGTGCCTACTTAGGTTTGTCCTTCATTCTATGGAAATCTGAAAAGTGATATGGTGGCTGACTCCAAATAGCAATGTTTTCCTGCCTGGATTTTAGATGGGAGAATAAAATATTTTAATATCTGGGGAGGTGGGAGGAGTCCGGAAACAGGGGTCTGTCCTACTCACTCTAGACCTCCACGCCTGCCCACACACTGTCTGTGAAAGTGACTCTTTCTTCCCTGTCTTTTCTTTTTCCTTTTTACTTGTCAATGGCCTAAAATTCCCTGTACCAGGATGTGGTTGACATCCACAATGAGCTGTTGATCATAGTGACCTACTAGATCTCTCAAAAGAAATAAGACATACTTCTGTCATAGCCCTTGATCACCCCCTAGAAGTTAATGGCAAGGCCCTACTGCTGAAGACACTATTCACTGTTGGCATGGACCATAGAGAGACCTGGTTTGAATCCAGAGAAGAGCCAGTACCCAAACAATTAGCCTATCTAGTGCTTGAAGGTGCTATATGAGTTACTGGGGGAAAGAGGCCAAGATCTGTCCAAGCAACTGAAAGTCCAAGTGGCTCAGAAGCAAACAACTTGACATGATGCTCACACAGTGCAATAGTGGCTGGCACACAGCCATGGTGGGTAACCAACTGCTCTTGGATTGGCTAACAGATCTGCTCAGTGGAAAGGAAGCCATATCTGGAACTGGGAAACAAGTCAGAATCATATCTACATAATGATTCTGATTTCTATTGTCAAGCTCCCACCAACCTTAGATTATAAGAGGGTCTACATCCTTTTAATTCTGTCTAAATAAATAATGGTTATCCCATTTAACCGGTGCTGACTTCATTCTCCATTGGAGAATCTGCTTCTCTTTTTCAGATGGGAGCTGGACCTGAGGAGACAAGTGAACCATTGCACTCCACCCAGGCCCCAGCTGAAACCACAGAGGAATTGGGGAAATGAGCAAGAGTGCTGCTTTCTTAGTGAATCTGATATCAGCACAGGGGTGATGGAGATAGGTACTGAGGACACACTCAATACCTACCAAACCAGAGACCCAGAGGCTCCGAAGTGCCCATCACTGAAGCAGACTTAAAATGCTCCCAGCATGGCTCATGGAATTTTGTGGAAGAGGGGAAAGAAAGATTGTTAGAGCCACAAGTTAGAACCTTTTGCACAGAGACATTGCCTCCCCCCACCATAAAGCATAACCCACAATCCTCATGGGATTGATCTGCATCCCCAATGAGGAAGGTCTCTCCAGAAAAGCGGCAGAGAGGAGGGAAAGGATGGTACCAACATGTATTGTTTATGTACTAAATATGTCCATATCTAATAAAAAATTCTTAATGTCTGTTATGATGTAGTTAAAAATCATGTTCCCATTCTGATAGAAAGTATCAAACTGCTTTGAAATTGCTCATAAGGATGTGGGACTACATGTACCAGTATGCAATGTTTGTCAGTGCATACAGTGATTTCAGGATTTACTGTGTGGAGCAGATGGTATTATTTGCAGGATGGTCCAGATAATATTTATTCAGCAGCAACTGTGAGATTGCTCATAACTCTGTGTGATGCCTTCATGGAATGAAATAAAAGAGTATGGGTCCTTCAAGCATGAGAAGAACAAAGAGGCAGGCGTGGTGGCACATACCTTTAATTTCAGCACTTGGAAGGCAGAGGTATGAGGATCTCAGCCTGGGCTAAAGTGAAAGCCTACCTTGAAAACCAAAAAAAAAAAAAAAAGAGAAGAACAAAGTTTCTGATTTCAGAGTTCATCACTTACAGAAATCATCTCTATTTTAAAATAAAGTATTTGTTATTTTCATGTTGAACTTCGCAGTAATTATACAGAGGATATTATACAAATTTAGAGGATTCCATTTTATGACCACATTGCATCATTTCAAAGTAGCATTTTCACATTATTTTGCTAGTTAGATAGGAAATCATTTTTAGATCTAATAATGGGTAATCAAAAGATGATTGCCTCTTGTTTCCTGGTTAAATTTTGTGATCATGTTTTTTGTTTTCTCATTTCTAGAAATCACAAATAATCAAATAAACGTACAAACAAAAAGCATCAGGGATAACTATTATAAGATACATAGGACAATAGTAGGAACTTACCATGAGCACCTTGCAACCACCAATGTGATGTCTGATATAGTGTCAGTTGAGACTTACTCTGCCTAGAGAGAATCCACTTATATTTATTTATTTGAGAGAGAGAGAGAGAGAGAGAGAGAGAGAGAGAGAGAGAGAGAGGAAAGAATGGGCATTCCAGGGCCTCCAGCCGATGCAAACGATTTCCAGATGCATGTGTCACCTTATATATCTGACTTATGTGGGTCCTGGAGAATTGAAGCTGAGTCCTTTGGCTTTGCAAGCAAGCACCTTAACCACTAAGCAATTTTTCAGCCCTAGGCATCCACTTTTATATGAGCTTTTGAATAACACAAGTTTTTTTTTTTCCACCACAAGATTTACATGAGATAGTAATGATTCAGTCAGAACACAAAATCTGATGTGTGTGACATAGAGAGGCAATTTGGGGAAGGCACAGATCTGTGAGTCCAGGTCAGTGGCACCTCAGCCTTCAGCATATTTTTCTAAGTATTGGTTTCATAGCCCCACAGAACAGCATGTTTTTTTTCTCTTTTCTTTCTTAAAAGACATAAATGCTTCTTATGTCTGCATTTTGATAAGGAAAGTAGGAATAAAAATCATGAAAATATGAAGAATGGCCACTGATTGTATTATTCAGATAATAAAAATCCAGTGCTCTAGAATCAGATGAACACCACTATTCAATCTTTGAACTAAAACCAAGAGCAAGGTGGTTTTTATTCACACAGTCAGTGAGGTCATCTGTGCCACAGTCAGTTGAAAGAAACTTGAATTAGCTTTAAATTGCATTTTGCTTGAAACAAAACCTGTAAGTGATTATATTAGATTTATGCTGTCTTAATGGAAAGCTAAAAGAAAACATATGGAGGAAAAAAATCATATAGGTCTGGGCAGTAAATTGTTTATAGTTAACCCCAAAAGTTTAGTCTGGAGAAACAAAACTGGACACATAAAATTACATTAAAGTTGAAAACTCTCCCAAAACAAGGCAAACAACTGAGCAACTTAAGAGACAGCCTGTGGAGTGAGAGAATTGATTTGCAAGCTGTGCTTCTGAATAGGGATTAGTATTCAAAAAGCCCAAAAATGTATACAGAATGAAATCAAAGCTTTAGTTAAACTGTGGGCGATGGTTATGAATAGATACTTCTTAAAAGAAGATATAAATTGGCCAACATGACTAATAATGAGAAAGATAACATATTCAGATAACAGTTAACCTGATGAGGAGTGTGTGTGTGTGTGTGTGTGTGTGTTTGCATGTGTATGCATGTGTGCATGAACTGTTGGTAGAAATATAAATCAATACAACCATCATGTAGAATAAACAGTATGGTTTTCTTCAACAAATATAAATGGACTTCAGGGGCTGGAGAGATGGCTGAGTGGTTAAAGCACTTGTCTGCAAATCCAAAGGACCTAAGTTCAATTCCCCATGAACTATTCTCTCTGTCACTCTCTCTCTCTTTGTCTGCCTGTGTCTTTCTCTCTCATGTAAATAAATATAAAAAATTGGAATTGAAATAGTGGGATCCAGGTTAGGAGCCACAGATGAGTGAGACCATGTGCCGATTATCTTTCTGTACTGAGTGAGTTAGCTGACAATGATCTGTTCCAGGTTTGACCATTTTTCTTCAAATTTCACTGTGTCGTTTTTCCTTACATCTGTGTAGAATTCCATAATGTAGTTAAACCACATCTTGATTATCCATTTGTCTAATGATAGACATCTGGGTTGATGCTAGCTCTTAGCTATCATGAATTGAGAAGCTATAAACATGGCTGAGCAAATTTCTCTGAACTGAAGTGTGGAGTTTTTAAGATCATTGCCCAGTAAAGGAATAACTGGGTCTGTTGGTAACTCTATAGCCAATCTTTTTAGGAGTCTCCAAATTGCTTTCCATAGTGGTTGTACTATCTTACATTCCCACCAATAGTGAATAAGGCTTCTTATTTCTCCACATCCTCTCCAGCATTTGTTTTTATTTTATTTTTTAATGTTTGCTATCATTATTGGGAATGATTACTGGATTATCATTACTGGAATCTCATAGTTGTTTTAATTTGCATTTCCCTGATGATTAGGGATGGTGGACATTTCTTAAGTGTGTGCTTGTCATTTGTGTTTCTTCTTCTGTGAACTGCCTGCCCAGTTCTTTGTCCCATTTTGTAGGGGATTGTTTGACCTTTTTATTGTTTAGATTTCTCCTATTTTTTCTTCCAGTAGTAGCCAAGTTTCTGGTCTTATATTTAGGTCTTTGATCCATTTGGACTTGTTATTTGTGCATGGTGAGATGTGTAGATCGAGTTTCATTTTCCTGCATGTGGTTATCCAGTTTGTCTAGCAGTATTTGTTGAAGATGCTGTATTTTTTCCAGCCTGTATTGTTAGGGCCTTTGTCAAATATCAAGTAGCTGTAGTTATTTGACCAAAGTTTGGGTCCTTGATTCTGTTCCATTGGCCTATAGTCCTGGTTTTATGCTAGTTCCATGCTTTTTTTTTTATTACTACGGCTTTGCTATATAGCTTTAGATCTGGTATAGTGATGCCTCCACAGGTGTTTCTTTGGCTGATCATATGCTTGTATATTCAAGGCCTTCTGCCATTCTCTATAAATTTTGAGATCATTTTTTTCTATCTCTGTGAAGGACAATGTGGAGATTTTTTATTGGTATTGCATTTAATCTGTATATTGCCTTTGGTAAGATTACCATTTTCACAATGTTAATTCTGCCTATCAAGGGGCATGGGCAATCTTTCGATTTTCTTTAATTTATTTTTTGAGTGTTTTTATGTTTTCATTTTATAGGTCTTTCACATCCTTGGTTAATGTTATTCCAAAGTATTTTTTTGTTGTTGCTATTGAAAATGGGACAATATTGCTTACTTCTTTCTCTGTATCTTTGTTTTTTGCATATAGAAAGTTTACTGATTTTTGTGCATTGATTTTGTATCCTTCTGATTTGCTGAAGGAGTTAATCACCTTTAAGAGTTTTGAGATGGAGCTTCTCAGATCTTTTACGTATAGAATGATGTCATTCTTAATTTCTTCCTTTCCAAATTGTATACCTTTTATTTCTTTATCCTGTCTTATTGCTTGTCTGAGATGCTTACATACCTAATAAGGATCTCAAGGAGCAGACATTAGGGAGGGCGGTATGGGAGGGAAGGGGAAGGGGGACACAAAAGTGGGCCTAAATGGCAATGGTACCATAAATTTCTAAAGTTCAGTTACATATCCAGTTTTCCAAGCATGATTTGCTAAAGAGGCTGTATTTTCTCCACTGAGTATTTTTGGCATTTTTGTCAAATATCAGGTGGCTATAGTTCCATACCTCAGTTCAGAGAAGTTTGCTCAACCGTGTTTATAGCTGCTCAATTCATGATAGCTAAGAGCTGGAATCAACCCAAATGTCCATCAGTAGAAGAATGGATAACAAAGATGTGGTATATCTACATGATGGAATTCTACAAAGAAGTAAGGAAAGAAATGACACAATGAAATTCAATTATTATTAAATTTTTATTATTTATTTAAAATTAAAATTCATCCTAAAAGACAGACTAAATGGTTAAACCTTCATCAGGTCCTTAGAGGGAATACCTGAATCACAGGGACCTGGAAAGGGTATGATGAAAACTAACCTTAATCTTCTCCTGTTTCTCTCTCTCTTTCTCTCTCTCTCTCTCTCTCTCCCTGTCTTGTTTATATTACCTATCTTCTTCTTCCTTCTTTTCCTTAGCGCTGGTCTGTAACTCCCAGTACCAGCATGTGGCTAACATCCACAATGAGCTATTGATCAGGGAGACATACAAGGTTTTCCAAAAGAACACAGATTTCTATCATAGTACTTGATGACCCACTAAAGGTTAGTGGTAAGACCCTACTGCTGAAGACACCATATGCTGTTGGTACAGAACATGGAGTGACCTGGATGGAATATGGAAGAATGTTAGTCCATAGACAGTTAGCTCATCTAGTTCCACAAGATGCTACATGAGTGACTGGGGAAAAATGACCAAAATTGTCCAAGCAACTTGTAGTCTAAGCTACTCAACAGTAAACAACCTGCTGTGATGCTCACACAAGTGCAAAAATTCATTTGGAAGCACAAAAAAACCTCAAATATCTAAAACAATTTTGAGCATCAAAAATAAGGTAGGTCAAAAAAAAGAAAAAAAATAAGGTAGGTCATATCATCATACTTGATTTTAACCTATACTACAGAGCCATAGTAATAAAAACAGTATGATACTGGCAAAAAATAGATATGTTGATTAATGGAACAGAATAGAGGACCTAGATGTAAGTCTGGGTAGCTATAGCCACCTGATATTCAACAAAAATGCCAAAAATACTCAGTGGAGAAAGTACAGCTCTTCAGCAATGGTGCTGGGAAAACTGGATATGTTTTATATATCCTGAAGAAGGATGAAAATATATCCTTATCTATCTCCATGCACAGGAATTAAGTCCAAATGGATCAAAGGCCTTAATGTCAGACCCAAAACTCTGAAGCTGCTAGAGGAAAAAGTAGGGGAAACACTTCAACATATTGGCCTTGGCAATGACTTTCTGAATATAATCCCAATTGCTTAGGCAATAATACCACAGATTAACTGCTGGGACCTAATGAAACTACAAAGCTTTTGTATGGCAAAAGACACTGTGATTAGAGCAAAGAGGCAATCTACAGAATGGTAGAAAATCTTTGCCAACTATACATCTGATAGAGGATTAATACTGAAGATATACAAAGTACTAAAAACATTAGATAATAAGAAATCAAACAACCCAATTAAAAAATGGGCTATGGGACTAAATAGAGAGTTCTCAGAATTAGAAATACAGATGGCATATAAATATCTAAAAAATGTTCTGCATCTCTAGTCATCAGGGAAATGCAGATTAAAACTACATTGAGATTCTATCTCAGTCCTATCAGACTGGCTACCATCATGAAAACAAATGACTCTAAACGCTGGCAAGGATGCAGAAAAAGGGAAACCCTTCTACACTGTTGGTGGGAAGGCAATCTGGCCCATCCATTGTGGAAAACAGTGTGGAGGTTCCTGAGACAGCTAAAAATAGATCTACCATATGAACCAGCTATACCACACCTAGGCATATATCCTACAGACTCGTCTCACTACCTTAGAGATACTTGCTCAACCATGTTTACTACTGCTCTATTCATAATAGCTAGGAAATGAAACCAGCTTGTATGTCCCTCAACTGATGAGTGGATAAGGAATATGTGGCACATTTACACAATGGAGTTATGAAATTTTCAGAAAAATGGATGGATCTGGAAAGGATCATATTAAGTGAGGTAACCCAGGCCCCAAAAGCCAAATGTCATATGTTCTCTGTCATATGTGGATCCTAGCTACAAATTATTGGACTTATGTGTGAGTAGGAAGAAAACTCAGTAGCAGAGTCCAGTAAGCTAAAAAGAATATATAAAGGGAATAGAAAGGAAGGGAGAGGGGACTTAGTATATGGTATTGTATACATGAAAGTAGAAGAATAGATTAATGGGGCTGGAGAGATGGCTTAGCTGTTAAGCACTTGCCTGTGAAGCCTAAGGACACCAGTTAGAGGCTAGGTTGCTCAGGATCTGTGTAAGCCAGATACACAAGGTGGTGCATGCATCTGGAGTTCGTTTGCAGTGGCTGGAGGCCATGGCATTACCATTCTCTCTGTGTCTCTATGTATCTCTCTCTGCCTCTTTCTCTCTCTGTCTGTATCTCTCAAATAAATAAATAATAAAAAATAAATAAACAAGCTGGATATGGTGGCACACACCTTTAATCCCAGCACTTGGGAGGCAGAGGTCGGTGGATCACCATGGGTTCGAGGCCATCCTGAGACTACATAGTGAATTGCAGGTCAGCCTGGTATAGAATGAGACCCTACCTCAGAAAAAAAAAAAAAAGAGAGAATACATTAATGGGGGTGAAAAGGCCTAAGTGAGGTCATGGGAAGAGCCTGAGTAAAGGAAAGGTAGAGGGAGGGCTAATCAAAATCTAAGAGGATATAAATAAATTATATGGAAACCTACATTTTGGATAATGGAATACACAGGTGCCATAGATGGTTACTAGAAAACTTTTCAGTGCCAGGGATGGGATACCTTCCAGTGAATTGTTGGCCATTGCCAAGGCCATTGGTTTCCCACCAGGAATAGATGGCAAGACCCTATTGCTGAGGACTCCACATATTTGGGCTCCAAGGTCACTGAGAAATACTGCTGGAGCTGAGCTGAAAACCTCCTCCATGTAGACCAGCTGACAGAAAGCTGGAAAAAGCTACACTGCATGCAGTTCAATGGGAGAGAGAAATCACCAGTTAAAATACTCAATACACTGCAAGCCTTATATTTGGCCAGCAAGGCCAAATGAGCTAATGGGTGCAATAGTGGTATGTCTGTTATGGGGGAAACCAACTGCCCTCTAATTTGACTAGAGGCCTGCTCCATGGGAGGCAATATATCCCTGATACTGAAAACCTACAACAGGTTAGTCATGAGCCCTAGAGGTGTAGCATCTGCTGCTCTCTGGCTAAATGTATGTACTATGCTCACCAAACTTCCCAGTAAGCACTCCTCTTAATGTTCATACCCATATATTAGTGCTACTCTCACTTTTGGTTAGAGAAACTTCTCTTTTCAGATGGCAGTGACCTTGGGATGACTCAGAAGGCACCATGGTGCTGAGAGAAAGTGACAGAGGAGTGCTCAGCACTGCAATATTTCTATCACATCTTCCAAGGCTCAGGGTCCATTGTGGAAGAGGTGGCGGAAAGAATGTAAGAGTCAAAGGAAGAGTAGGACTCCTTACAACTTGCTTCTCCTGACAAAAAATAGCCTCGATATCAGTGATCTCACAGTGCCTGTCACTACCTATACAAGTCCATCATAATAGGTGGAAAAGATCATGGCATCAAAATAAAAGAGAGACTGAGCCGGGTGTGTTGGCACATGCCTTTAATCCCAGCACTCAGGTAATCCCAGCAGAGGTAGGAGGATCATCAAGTGTTCAAGGCCACCTTGAGATGACATAGTGAATTCCAGGTCAGCCTGAGCTAGAGTGAGACCCTACCTCAAAAAGCAAAAAAACAAACAAACAAAAAAATAAAAATACTGATTGAGAGGGTGGAAGGGATATGATTGTGAGTGGAGTTTCAAAGGAGAAAGTTGGGGAGGAGGGAATTACCATGGGATATTGTTTATAATCATGGAAGTTGTCAATAAAAAAAAGAAAAAGGAGCAAAGAATGCATGATTTAACAATATTACTAAGGTGAAAAGAGAGAGAACTGTATTACCATATTCACATTTGCACCATTACAATAGTTACAAAATAAACCAAGGTGTTCATCAACAGATGAGTTAGTAGAGAAAAATAAATCACGTATCCATAGATGTGTAGTGACAGAAAACAGCAAGACTTAGCCCAGGTCTGGCAAGGAATAACTAGCTATAATACCCCTAAGCCTGCCTCCAGCAATGCAACCTCATAAAAATTAGTAATTCTTTAAATTAATAATACTTAATTAGTTATAATGTCTGAAATAACAGGAAACAAGGCAATTACCTGGGAGACATTATTTCTTCAGTTTATGAACAATAATTGTTGCAATTATAGATTACTTATGTATTTTAAAGGCTCATAGTCCCTCGGGGATGAGTTAAGTCAATGCTTAAGTGCCAACTTTAAAGTACCATGTTTTCTTCAATATTATTGTAGAAAAGTTATTTGTAGTTACCTTCTTGTTGCTGGGACAATACAGCCAACCCAAAGTAGCTGATGGGAGAAAAGGGCTTCTTTTGACTTACATTCTCAAGGGGAAGTTTCATTATGCATGCGAAAGTATGGCATAGCAGAGGGTGGGAACTCTTTTGCCATAACAGCTGAAAGATAGCAGTAAGAATGAGCAACCTTTTACTTTCAAGGTGAAGTTGGGCTATAAGCACACATATGGCTACCCCAAAATACACTCCTCAAGCAATCATCCACCTTCCAAATTACTACCAGATGAAGACCAAGTATTCAAAATCCATCAGTCTATGGAGTACATCTTGTTCAAGCCACCACACCAACCCAATAAATTGCTGATAAAACCAAAACAGAGATATTGGTGAATAGTTCATTCATATGAAATATGGCACTCTACAACTATGGAACTTCATAAAATAACACAGGTACAAGTTCATGATTTTTTATCTGAAGAAAAAAATGCAGTTTCTTTGATGATGAGCAATAAGGGGCTTAGATTTAAAGAGACAATTTATACAGAGATTTATAAAAATTCTATGATCATTCCTGTATTTCACATCATTTATGATGTTCTCAGCCACCATGGAGCCCAGGTTCATATATGCTTTGTAGGTGTTTTACCAGTGAGGCATATCCTCAGCTCATCATTATACTTTTTTTTAAATTTTGGCACAGTCTGTTATTGCATTACCCACACTGCCTTCGACATACTCTGTAGCCTGGCTAGCTTTTAACTTGTCATCATCCTTCCCCAGGCTTCTGAATAGTTGGGACTATCATCCTGTGCCACCATGTCTGGATAGCACCTATTTTCATTGTATAAAGGTATAAGCAATCTTGATTATTATTATTTTATCAGCATTAATATTAGAAATATTTCAATTACATGGGTTCGTGGAATTTGTATATCTATGTAAATATTCTCTTTCTATTCATGATAATTATAGATGTCAAGTAGATTTACTTTTGATGGTATAAATATTTTAAAGAAAATTCATCAAGATATCAACAATTTAAAAGTATAAACTTGGCAACAGAAGAGTCTTAAAAAAATACTCATGATCAAGTCTACCATAAAATTAAGGCAAGTTTAATGACTTTAGAGAGATATTAACTTGTTTTTATGGATAGTTTAAATGATGGGTATAATTTAATAAGCATAATTTAATTTTAAGAGTTATGTATAATTTAATGAGGGGTTTCATATAAAAGTGACTCAAATTATTGGCCTAATATTATAACAACCTCTTAAGTGGTGGTCATATGAGTTACATGAGCATTCCCAGTAAATAAGATATTTTAAACACAGAAAATGGTTATATAGTCCATCATAAGTGGTACAAAGTTTTAATCATAAGTTGCTTAAAGTTAAATGAATCAAATTAATTAGTTTAAAAATAAATAACTAAATAGATCATAACTACCATGACAAAAATAACTGTGCCTTCTGCATCTGACTCTGGTTAGGACAATTCATCTGTTGTTTAACACGCTCTAGATGACATGGGCTTAGGCACTCATATTTGCTTAAAAATGTTTCTTATCTGCTTAGTTAAGCCATCTCTCCAGCCCCTTGATAACACACTGAAACCCATGAAAATTCTTAGCATTATAAAAGTTATGATATTATTATAATACCCATTATAATATTATAATGGGAAAATTAAACTTTATACCAAAATTATTTATTTATTTATTTATTTATTTATTTATTTATTTTGGTTTTTCGAGGTAGGGTCTCACTCTAGCCCAGGCTGACCTGGAATTCACTATGGAGTCTCAGGTTGGCCTCGAACTCATGGCGATCCTCTTACCTCTGCCTCCCAAGTGCTGGGATTAAAGGCGTGCGCCACCACGCCCGGCTCAAAATTATTTATTATTTACAAAACATGAGAGATGTCTAAAAATAGCAATAACTTTAACATCCTGAGTTATATTTTCTTTTTAAAAAATACTTTCTGTACTCTTTTTATATATTATTTATTTTTATTTATTTATTTGAGAGAGAGAGAGGGGAAGACAGACAGAAAGAGGGAAAGAGAGAGAGGGAGAATGGGAATGCCAGGGTCCCCAGCCACTGCAAACGAACTCAGATGCATGTGCCACCTTGTGCATCTGGCTTAAGTGGGTTACTGAGGAATTGAACTGAGGTCCTTTGGCTTTGCCGCAAGTGTCTTAACTGCTAAACCATCTCTCCAGCCTGTGAAGTAATATTTTCTTAATGAATTAATTTTTCGAAATCTCTGTGTGTTAGTGTGATAGTGAGGGTGCCTTTGTGACACAACATGCACGTGGAGGTCACTAAGCAACTGTGGGTGTTATTCCTTGCCTTCTAGCTGGTTTGAGACCAGGTCTCTTTTTCACCACTGTGTTCACCAGTCAAGCTGGCCTGCGAGCTCATCTCACCTTAGAAGAACTGGGATTACAGATGCATGCTGCCACCTTTGGCTTCATGTAGATTTTGGGAATCTGTACTCAGGTTCTCATATGTGGCAAGCACTTAACCCACTGAGCTATTTCCCAGCTCTAAAGATTTCATTGTATAACTTACCACCACATACATAAAACATGTACAAGTAATAGTGAATTGACAGTAGTCAGGATAATTTATCTTAACTAGATACTATTTTGATTTGGTGTCCAGACAAGTTAAGACTTTTAAGTAGAATTTAAATAGCAGAGAGCTTTCAAATTAGAATGAGGATCCATGAACCCAGATTAAATAGGTATTATAATTAATAAAACCTAAGGCATAAATTCAAAAATAGTGGGTAAGGAGGAAGACAGTAATATTCTAGTTTAACTCTGCAGTGGATGACTTTGGGGAAGACATCTTTGATATCCATCTTTATTCTGTATTTCCAGTGAATCTGATTACTATTGGTAAAGCTGAAATCCTGAGTATCTAACTCACTGGGATATTTTGAAGACTGAATTAGATAATGCACAAGACAGTGCCTTGTAAATCACAAAGTCCCATCCATGTTCCATTCTTACTGAGAAACACGTGCTACGGCTTTTATTTGCTACTGCTGTATTCATAGGCTGTGTCAGGGTTCTCAGTTTAAACATCACTCAACCACTATGGATAAAACCACTATAATGCTAAAACATGATAGCTAATTACATAAGCTTATTCATCCATGAAATTACTTTGTTAATACATAAAGGAACAGATTTGTTATGTGTGTTCTTGCAAATAAATACATCTATGCAAATAGTGACCTTCACAGGATACTTTATTTTCTTTATTCTATTCCTGACAAAATAATATTTGCAGATATACATCTCTTTATCACTTGAAAAAACACAGTAAGATTCATCTAATTTAACATTAAATATTCAAGAACAATATTGATAAAACATGACACTATTAATTCAGGGTATAAATAAGTAATCTAAATGCTTATGTGGGATGAATAGCTATTTTTTATTTATTTAAATTAGCAATAACAAGCCATTAGTGTAAAAAAAAACTCCAGCAATTAGAGGGGTGCTCCTTTTATCATAAGATATTCCCTTGTGTGTTCCTTTCGATCACTTCTTTAATTGCCTTTCTGGCTCAATGGAATCCTTTTTTTGTGGCAGAAACTATTCATTATAATTAGAGATAATGTTTGGGTAACTCATATAGAGTACAGGTTGTCCAATGCAAATTGATTGTCAGAAGGTCTTCAAAATTTAAGAGTCAGCTATCATTAAACCTTTCATTTTTATAATTTTCCTGTGCTTTTGATTCCAACACAAACTTTAATTCTTGAAGTAATTTTTTTGACTTGAATATTTAATGCCCTGAAATTGTCTTATCCTATTCAAGTAGCTGGGCCTGCTTGTTCTGACTGATGGTCGCGTTCCCAGGGCAGGAACCATGGTGATCACATCAGCATAAGTGGCAGAAGAAGAAATAAACAGGGTGGCAACAGTGCGGGAAGAAAAGGAGTATTTGCCGCAGGTTATGAAGTTTCCAGTTAATAGCAAGACAATACCAGAAACTCAATAGACTACTGTTAAACCAGGAAGTTTTGAGTTGCCATATACTAGTGATGTAGCCTTCAAAATTCTGACTTGTGGATGTCAACCTATTTCCTCATTTATAAGGCAAGATGCACAATACATTGATTATGGCTTGACAGTCTCTTGCAAAAAAATAGTTTTCTTTCTTTTGTTTCTTTAAAATATAGCACAGTTAATTCTATTTTTAATTGAACAGTATTGTTTATTTGAAAATGCCCTTTGAGTTTTTGATTCACTCACTACGTGACAATTCAAATGCAGGTTTTGACATTTTTAAAACCTATCTCTTCCTTTCTTCTCCTCTCTCTTCCTCCCTTCATCCCTCCCTCCTTTCTTCCCTCCTTTTACCTCCATCTCTCTCTTGTCCTCCCTCCTTTTTTTAATTCTTTCTTTCATCCCCAAGATAGCCAAACTGACTAGATAAGAAAAAGGACAGGGCTCTTAGAAAACAACACAGCCAGTCTAGGCAGGAACCTACTGGTTGCCACAAAGCTCACCTGCTCCCAATTTTCCAGGAACACAGGCACGGCACTCTTGCCCTTCTACATATTCCTGTGCCTTATGCATCTATTTACAGCAGACTGGGTTGTGGGTAAATGCCTCTACTTGTTACAGAAAAGAGATCACCCAAATTGCTTCCCAGACTGGAAGGTAGAAATGAGATAATAGAGGAAAACAGCCTCAGCCTCATGCTAGCTGTGTCTCTTGATGATCAGACTGTCCCTTTTCTATCCAGACATAGGCAAGCTGTTTCTAGGAGCAGAGCATAAGAGGTAAGAGAGCTAACTCCTGGTACCCTCATCTCAGGAGTGGGCTAACTGCCTCTGGCAGCAGCCTGAGGAAAAAGGAAACTGAAGAGTTTAGTTTAAGGCATTAGTAAACCTGCTGCATCTGCTGTCACTGGTGATTTGATGTTAATGCGGCTGTAGCTCCCTCTGCATATAAGCACTCATTGACACTTATAGAACAGGAAAAAACCAGCAATATGTGAGCAAGTAGTACATTGTATGAGCAAATGGTAAACAACTTCCAACTTTGGATAATCCTTAAACATTTGTAAAAAGAAAGGGATTTAGGGGTATGACCTGTTGGATTCTGCTGATACAGAACACACATATACTCTCACCACAAATATAATCACATTCATGCCCACCTGTTATCATCAACAGTTCAATGTGCTCTTAGTTACTGATGTTGCTGTCTTTGGCACTTTGGTCAGCATTTCTTACTCATGTACATTTGTTCTGAGGAAAGAGACCAGACAGAGAATAGAGCATATTTAAGATCTGTCAGAATCTCCAAGCATTGCTTTCCAACATTGGTCATCTGTGCTGTTCAGGCCAAAGATACTCTGAGGCAGAGGAAACCTAGTCACATTACTTTAAGTGGGTGGATTACACAGTTGTAAGATTAACTTTAAAGCAAATCACAGGCAAGGAGTTTAGCATTTCATGTCAATAATAGCACAAAAGTTATTTGTAAGGTCCATAAGAAATATTCCCACAGTTATTTCACAAAGCTCATCCTCATAGGTCATTTCCACAATGTTTTCTTATAGATCATCCTCACAGCAAGAGAGAAATTATCATGAAAAATTTCATCTTATTTTGGCTGATACAAAATATTATCAGTAAATCAGAGGAGATTGCTCAAAAAGCTTTTAGGAGTGAAAGGTCTAAGTTCATAAAGAATAAAATTATATACCTAACCTACATTAAACATGATACTCTAATGCCTTTTCCTTTAAGAGTAATTGATTATGTTTTACAACTACAGGTTGATGTCACTTTTAGATGATAGATGCAAAGTCTTAACAAAATCCTCTGTGGTTATTGGTTTATTTAAGTCGATGGGAAGATTGTAAGTAAGATGAAAGTAATATTCTAAAATGACAAAATATTAATTCCAAGGCCATGGTGGAAAACTACAGTTAATGTTAAAACTAGAGATTAAAGTAACTAATTAAAAAATAAAGAGGAGTTCTGCAGTATTGTCATGATGCATTGCTTATTTCTACCAAAGGCTCTATATCATCTAACACAATGGAAGCGGCAGTATTATTGGTACTCTAGGGTGATTTTTGTTTACTGGCATTAGCAAACTTGAGAAAATGGATTCTAATCCAGGGGAGGGGTGTTTCATAGTAAGTAATTGAAAATAAAAGGACACCAATTTTGTAGACAGAAAAATAAAAATAACATTATAATACAGTCCCTGAATTTTATAGGAGTTATGTATTTAATAATATATTTTGCTTTAGATTGCCTTAATTTGGCCCCTGCTTGATCTGCATCCATTGATGCAGAAACCAGATATATTCAGATGAAACCTCACAAAATTTCATTTAAAATAGGCCTTAATCTTTTCTCTACACTAGAAATCTCCTTTTGTTGCTGTTCAGACAACTGTGGAAATATACCAAGTTTTTAAGGGTAAACCTTGATCAAAACAACATGAAAGCTAATGGATAAAATATCTGCCTTGTTCTTATCTCAGATTAAAATTCTCTGTCTACTTTACAGATCCCTTGAGAATATATGAATATATGTTATGTTTTTGTGTCCCCATGCAATAACATTTTGATAATCTCTTTTGATAATCTTTAACTTCCATCAGTGTAATTTTTTTGACTCCATTGATTTTTATATATAAGGAACATTTTTTTTAAAAAAATGTCTTCATAGAAGCATTTATATAAGTGTTTCTGTTTGGGAGTAGCTGGAGTGTGAGAAAGGGGACAATTGTCAAAAGAATCAGACCTTCAGAGTGGGATTCTCTATCTGGATATTACTTTGAATCATTGTGGTGGCTTGGAGTAGCATCTGCAAGTTTGTCTTCTATAATTATATAATAACAGTATTGGGAAATATTTTTTTCTGTGTTCATGTTATTGATAACTAATTTACACATAAAACGTTGCCTCCATTTTATGCATCTTTATGAATTTGGAGAATATATATTTAAAACTTAGTATAATGCCACAATCATATCAAGGTATGAAATTTATCCCTCTTCTCTATAAATGTTCTATATTCTTTTGTACTTCCCTCTGTCAAAACAATTCTTATGAGATTTGCTTTCTTAATAAATCTTTTAAATTTTCTTCAAAAATTTTTTATTTTCATTTAAGAGAGAGAGAGAGAGAGAGAGAGAGAAAATAAATGGGCACACAAGGTCCTCCAGCCACTGCAAATAAACTCCAGAGGCATGTAGCACCTTGTGCATCTGGCTTACATGGGTCCTGGGGAATTGAAATTCTATTGATCCCTATTGGAGCTTCTGTAGGAAAAATGGTCACCAGTTACATGAATAAGCAGGGGACCCTGAAGATGACAAAGTCAACCAGCTGGACTTGTACATACTTGTGCAATAGTGGCATGCAATCTCTATATGTAACCAACCAACTGTTCTCTGATTGAACATGAGGCTTGTTCATTGGGAGGGAACTTATACCTGGTACTGAAAACTAAGTCAGAATCCCATAGTCAGGAAAGAGTGGGCTGGGACACCAAAAATCTCCTAAACAACTTTACATGTGTACTGGGAAACAAGGCTAGGCTGACAGACCTTGTAAGCAGGTGTCTTTAACTGCTGAGCCATCTTTCCAAACCCTAACTCAGACTTTTTAAAAATGTTTTTATTTATTTGAGAGAGAGAGAGAGAATGGGTACATCAGAATCTCTAGTCACTGCAAACCAACTGCAGATGCATGTGCCACCCTGTGCATCTGGCTTATGTGGGTACTGGGGATTCAAACCTGGGTCTTTAGGCTTTGCAGGCAAGAGCCTTAACCACTAAGCAATCTCTCCAAAACTCAGACTTGGTTTTTTTTTTTTTTGTTGTTGTTTTTTGAGGTAGGGTCTCACTCTGGCCCAGGATGACCTGGAATTAACTATGTAGTCTCAGGGTGGCCTCGAACTCATGGCAATCCTCCTACCTCTGCCTCCAAAGTGCTGGAATTGAAGGCATGCGCCACCATGCCTGGCCAAAACTCAGACTTTTCAATGGAAACTCTCAAAGCCAGATGAACATGGAACAGAGTATTTTGAAAGTTCAATGAACATAGCTGTCAACCCATACTACTGTATCCAGCAAAATTATCCTCATAATAAGAGAGGAAATAAAAACCTTTCCCACTATATACCATCTGCATGGTTACATAAGCACCTAGCCAAACCTGCAGAGAACACTGCGCAGACTACACATTAAGGAGAAAAACCAACATGCACGTGAGGAGTGAAAAACTGTCAAAACTATCACAGACATAAAAGCATGAATAGACCAAGAAAACACCGAAGTTTTAGCAACATTGATCCATCACTCTCTAGCTCTGAAATTTGTAGTGGGAGGTGATGAAAGCTTGTAGTATGGAACATTTATTTATCCCATTTATTGATATTTTGATGGTTACCAAAAGTAGAATGTTTTCACCTTAACAATAGTTAAAACAGATGGTTATCTCCCCTCAGCTTTCCCAGGAGGTATGTGTGTTCATATGTTCAATGGCTGCTCTTCTCTAAGCCCCAGATTCCTGTCTACTCCATTTGAGACTCTTAATAGGTTCCAGGTGATGACACTATTTTGTATTTTCCATATCAGGAAAAAAAAAAAACAACATAGTGTATCATCTTTGGAATAAATTCCATGTGGACTCAGAGCCATGGTACGGTATACCTTTTAAGAGATACGAAATTTACAAAATCACTGCAACATATGGTTCTTTTCCTTTGGTTTAAAAAGGAATAGTGGGCTGGAGAGATGGCTTAGTGGTTAAGTGCTTTCCTGTGAAGCCAAAGGACCCTGGTTCGAGGCTTGATTCCCCAGGATCCACGTTAGCCAGATGCACAAGGGGGCACACGCATCTGGAGTTCATTTGCAGTGGCTGGAAGCCCTGGTGCGCCCATTCTCTCTATCTGCCTCTTTCTCTCTCTCTCTCTCTCTCTCTCTTTCTGTCACTCTTAAATAAATAAATAAAAATGAACAAAAACAATTAAAAAAAAGGAATAATTACATTGTGCGTGGTGATCACTGTAGAATGTCCCACACTGCAGTATTTAGTAAGCACTGGCAGTTACCACAATGGTAATCAACTATAATGCTTTCCTGTAGGTATTCTGCCTATGCTACAATGCAAGATTCTCAACATAGTTTCCCTTTAACAAATTAAAACACTGGAGAAGTTAAGCCATGTGACTTCAAAGCCAACAATGTGTCAATAATTAAAATTCATAAAAATTATGTTCTAGATCCGCACAGAATTTTCTAAAAAACTATCAGCAGTAAGCAGTCTTTCACCTCAGGCATGAATTGGAACTTGGCTATGAGTGGGTACTCAAACTTCATATGGTTTTCTTGGGATAAGGAAAGACAAGTGATATGGTTAACAATCATTGGAGTTGATGTGGATTAGAATGTGGGACTTTAAATATTCAGCTTATTTTCTTCGTCTGTCAGTTCTCCATCAGAGGAATTTTCTGATGCAGTAGAATTGGAGGCTGGAGTATATCTAGAAAATAGCCACAGCTTTTTGGAATCCTGCTGTATCTAGATGCCAATATTCTCATATGTTATTACAGAGTTCAAGTCCAGTTTGAAATGCATACAGAGTGAGGCTCTAAAAAACTTCAAAACAATAGAGCTCTCCCTACCCCACAATCTATATCTCTAATAATTTTAAAAAGAAAAATTCTTAAATTATTGTCAATAAGAATCTGGTAATGCATTAAATACTGGATAAGTATGTTTCCTCCCTGGGAATGAATAATTCTTTTAAAATTAAATACAATGATATAATATAAAATGTATTTATTAAAATTTAAGTACAATAAGATAGAAGTATTAATACCTTTCTCCCAGATGAGGAATACACAAAGAAGATATTCTCCTATCTCCTAATCACATTGAACCTGAAAGTTTAGCAGGGTCAATGAATGTTATATCAAGATAAAATTCAAAAATATTGGAAAGATTTAACACTATTTAAGATAAAAGATCATATATTATAGTATCTTGACTCTAGTCAGAACTATCCATCAAAGTAATGACACAGACTTCATACATTTCTTATGCTAGACTGGCATTGCATTTCAAACTTCAAAAAGAAACAAAAATTAAAGGATGATTATTTTGCCCTTGATTTTCAATCCATTTTAAGCAAACTTAAAAAATGGAACATTAAACACCTTGAAATATTAGAGTACTGCTATGTTCACCTAATGTAAAAGAAGCATTTATAAATAATATGTGTTTTTAATATAATATATAATCTCATTGGTTACTTGGAAAATAGTGCCCACTTGTTTAGATGAGGTCATTGTAAAATGTCCTGAAAACAGCCTATTGATTATTGCTTTGTGGGAGTGTGTGTGTGTGTGTGTGTGTGTGTGTGTGTGTGTGTGTGTGCAGGAGGTCAAAGGACAACCTCAGGGTAGTGCTCCTCTCTTTCTACATCTTATTTTTTAGAATTAGTCCCTTTTGTTCATTTTAAGCACCTGAAGGCCAGTCTAGCTGGTAATGTGTCAACAGTCTTATAAATCAACTGTCTTTAACCATGTTATCTCCTTAGCCCAAAATATTTTAATTAAAGAAGAAAACTAAATCAATTAATATAGGGAAATATTTGATATGCCTTCAGTATAAATTATAATATAAATATAATATAAATTAGTTTAGCCCCGTTCAAGTATGTTTCACATTACTGTCCTTGATGCTGTTTTGCCACATCAGTTTATTTTTAAGTACTGTTTTTAGGACTCCAGGATGTTTAAACTAAACAAAAAATATTAGCATTACCTTTGCTCTTTTTCTTCAGACTTCATTTGGAGATAGAGCAGATGACAGCTGCAGAATTTTGTGGAGTATTGATCAAGAATCGCCATGCATTTCTTTCTTTTTTTCTTAAAATCATGTTGATGATTACCCCAAATATTCTCATTCAGAGTTCAAAATATAAGACTCATTTTCCTATTACCTTGCTTTGTTTCATACTCTAGGCTCACAATCAAATTTCCTTGAAAATTTAAAATGGGTTGTTTCTATGTTTATATCAGTAATAGGTGATGTTCTCAGCCTTGGTCAAATAGGCTTCTTTTTACAGTGGGTGGTGGTTAATGCAGAGACTGACAACTAATCAAAGTGCTCAGATCAAGAGACTTTTTGTAGCTCACTCCTAAAAAAGACATCAATTTCATACCCTTCAGGCATTAGGGCAACACTGCATAATAGCAGGATGAAATGATGGAAGCAAACAGGATTGGGGATTTAGAGCAGTGGAAGAGCATTTTCCTAGTAAGTCTAAGGCCCTGGATTTGGTCCTCATCATGGAGAGGTAGGAATGGGAGAGAAGAAGAATGAAGAGGCTAGAGATATGGAACTCTGTCTCCCTGACATGACATGGCTGTTATATTCATGAACTCACAGCAGCTGTGGTTGGCTGCCTAAGATTCATACACAAGGTTGGTCTCTCAACCTTCTATCCTAGGTGGGGAAGGCACTTATGAAGCTCCACCCTTGACTGGAAACTTTGGGCAATTAATGCTTGTTTGGAGAATAGGAATCATTTCCTTCAGTGGTGTAGCCAGGGATAAGTTGTCCATGCTCCAATACACAACCTCGCATCCATGCTTCTTCAAGCAAATAATTAAACTCAGTAGATTTCACTTATATACACACCCAAAAGACAAGAAAGCAAGAAGGGGACAAACTAGGAAGAAGAAGGGGATTAATGGGACTGGGAAGATATTAAGAGAAGGTAATGTGATCAATACACATTATATATGTGTATGAAATTGTCAAAAATATAAATAAATATTCAAAGTATTTGTATTTCAAATTTTGAGATGTTTCAGGGAATGTTGAATGGTTTATGTATGAGAAGTTCCTTGAGGCATTATTTATCAAAGGGAAATTCATGGATGGAAATTTATCATAGAAAGATTTGATATTCTATTTATGAGGCTCATAATGAAATATTTACTGAAATAATAAAGACATATATTTTGTAATATATCAGTATTGATTATGAAATTTTATAAATTGGGTGCAATTTAAATATACACATTTATGGGCTGGAGAGATGGCTTAGTGGTTAAGCGCTTGCCTGTGAAGCCTAAGGACCCCGGTTAGAGGCTCGATTCCCCAGGACCCACATTAGCCAGATGCACAAGGGGGTGCATGCATCTGGAGTTTGTTTGCAGTGGCTGGAAGCCCTGGCGTGCCCATTCTCTCTGTTTCTATCTGCCTCTTCCTCTCTCTGTCACTCTCAAGTAAATAAAGAAAAAACTGAACAAAAAAATTTAAATATACACATTTATGCAACTAAATAAAACAATCAGGTTATATGTATAATTGAGATTATATTGCACTTTTAAAATTATGATGATGATATTTACAGTTACACAGAACTTTGTGACTTATTTGTAAATGCATTCCTGAGCAGTAAATGAGCATAAGCAACAATGCTCCTTTTTTCTTATAAAACATACTTGTAAACTAGAGATGGTTTGATCAAAAGAGACAGGGATTAGAAAGAGAAGGAGAGATGGATAGAGGAGGGAGTAGGACAGAAGAGTGACATAGAGCAAAGGGCAGGTGAAAGAAATTGAAGAACAAAGAAGGAATTTTAAAATGGATGGTTGATATGAAAATGAGCTTCATTCATGTTTATCTTTATATCATTCACTGTTTCTGAAAAATTTACATGGCAAATGTATAAATGTTTAACATAAAGCTGCTAAATTTAATATAGAACACCTTCAAATCGTTGTGATGATCTATATAACATACAAATGCACCCTTACAGAAAATGAGTTACAAGTAGCCAAAACCAAGGAAGAGTGTATACATTTACACTTTTGGTTACTGAAAGAAAGGCAAATTAAAACACTGACTGGATATTTTGCAATTTTCTAAATTATTAAAAAAAATAATAATTCAAAGCACATTACCAGAAGTGATAAGAATGCCCTTTCCCCTGCTTTGTTACAAGTGAAAGCATCCATTAATCAAGGCACTTAGTAATTCATAGAAAGTCATAAACAATTTCATCCCTTTATGTAAGCATTAGTATGGAAAAAGGTCCAGAGAACATTTAAACATGAGAATAGTGGGATATATTATGTAACAAATCTCTAGAGATTGTGGATGTGTGTGTGCTTCTTGTTTTTAAGAGATTTTGAAAATCCCTTACCTTAGCTTTTTTATTATTAAAATAATGGTGTCAAATACACTTATATTGATAATGTCACTGCGAACCCACTTCATCCTTACTGACATTCAAACTATTTTACCCTCATATTCTTAAGTTGTGAAAGCTAAAATTTAGATATTTCTAAGCCAGGCTGCTCATTGCTAGTCATAGGCATTGCATATGAATCTCTTGAGTATTCATTACTCTACAGCACTGTGACAGCATGACAAAGTTATTAAGAGCTTCAAGCCTACCATTTTAGTTGAAACCCTTATTCTAATAATAAGTAGCTGATGGCCAAGTTACTTAATTTCTTTATTCCTCAGTTCTATCAACTGTAAAATGAGATACCTTATATTTATTTTAGTGTGCTGTTGTGAGAATCATGAATGTTAAACAATTTAATAAGACGATTCTGTTTATTTATTTATTTATGTGTGTGTGTGTAAATGTGTATAGTAATAGTTCCTAAAATATACTTCTTGTCAGGCATCATAGATCTTACTTTGTACATTAGATCTATATGAGCATTTATCCATCTCAGCTGCATTTTCGCTTCACCAAATCCCTACAAGCACCATTTTGCAATGTGTAATAAAGCACAACACACAACATCAACCACAACCACCTCAACACATTACAGATAAATGATGATAAAAATTATAGCAGATTCCTTTCATCATGCATGTGAACAAAATAGGACAAATGATTAGCCTAGAATTCTATGTTCAGTTTAACTATATTTTAAAATAAAATCTTTCTTACTTAAATGTTGAAGAAACTAATGACCACATGTGGTGATTTGATAAATGTATCCCTCATAAATTTTTATATTCTGAATGCTAGGCCCCAAGCTTGTGGCAATTTGGGAATAGGAGCCTCTTGGAGGCAATGCATTGTTGGGGGTGAGCTTATGGGTATTATAGCCAGCTTTCCCTTGCCAGTGTTTTACACATTCTCCTATTGCTATTGTCCACCTGATGTTGGCCAGGACATGATTTGTACCCTCTGAGCATGCCATTGTTTTCCCCTGACATCATGGAGCTTCCTCTAAAGTAAATAAACCTTTTGTTTTTTTTCCCCACAAGCTACTCTTTATGGTATATTTTCTGCCAGCAACAAGAAGCTCATGGCAACAATAAATTGATACTGAGAAGTGGGCTTATTACTCCTAGAAACTTAACTGTGTGGCTTTTAGACTTTTGAAACTGATTTTCAGGAGGAATGTGGATGAATTTGAAGTCTTGGCCTAAGAGGTGCCTTTCAGTGAAGCATAATGGACTATTCTGGTAGACAATTTTAACTGAGCCACAATACAAAAAAATATAGAAAAACATATAACAGCACAAAATAAAAAAAAGTTGAAAAACTTGAATGCAATAAGAACTATGGACTGTGAGGGTTGGCTTATGAGGATGAGAAAGAGCTTTGCC
The DNA here is from genome assembly GCA_036346955.1 of Dipus sagitta. NCBI lineage: Eukaryota > Metazoa > Chordata > Mammalia > Rodentia > Dipodidae > Dipus > Dipus sagitta. Next base: position 100,407,826 of record CM070770.1, on the reverse strand, counting down.
TGGACTGGGCTAGAAGCAGCTTGCGTAAGAGGCTTGTTCTTATAACCATGTTCTGAGAGAACTTGTGCAGGGTTGCCTTGTTTAGACATAGACTGGTATGCAAAGTGGGATAATTTACAGAAAAAAAAATGAAATCTTTGGGCTGAAACTGCCACCCATTCATCTACATTTGCTTGAGAGAATGGAATAAAACCGTTGAGATTGGGCCAGATGACCTGCACTGGGATAGCAGGAAAAATGTATACTGTTTTGAAGGGGCTTGAATGCTGAGTGCCCTGTTCTTCAAGGCTGGCTTTATTTCAGCCTGGATCAACAAATTGGTAGCCTACCTGGTAATATGGAGTATAACAAATACAGGGAAGAGAAGGTCATTACATTTGTAACATGGTTTTGTATTTTGGAGATAGCCATGTGCACTATGAAGCAGGCATGTTGGATTACCTGTGTGGAGGCCCAGTGGAGCAATGAGGATGAATTGTGGGTTTCAGTAGAGACCCAGTGGAGATGCCATGACTGTGGATAGCTGCTAAGGAGAGCCACTGGCACCAGATGAAGTTTTCTGTGACTGTGAGTAGCCTAGCTGGTGGGGCAGAATTGGAAATCCAGAGAGTTGTCAGTGGTTAGAATGATGAAACTTATTGTCTTGTGACTGATTTTAGTTGTTGGACTTGGCACAACCAAGTTTGATGTTTGCCCTGTTTGTCTTAATTCTTTTATTGGTTCAATATTTTTTTATGCCCAATGCTGTATTTTGCAGTGAATTTTTATTCTGTGTTACTATGTTTTTTTCTATATTTTTTTGGTATTGTGACTCAGTTAAAAGACCTTGGAATATGGGGATTTTTGAAAATCATTGGTATATATAAAAGTATGGGGACTTTTACAGGGATTAAACTGAATGCATTGCATTTTACATCATGTACAGTTCTACCAGCAACAAGAAGCTGATGACAACACCATGTAAATATCTTCTAGAAAATATAAAAAATAATATTTTAGTCAACATGAATATAATCGTAGATGGAATTTTGTATTTGTCTATAAATTCAGTTTAACACTTTCAAAACTCACCAAGTACCAATCAATTCCACCCCTTGAATATCCGTTCTAAGCCCTGGACCCAGACTCAGACATTAGTGCCTTTTCTCATTTCTAGATTGCCTGAAAGTTCCTCTTTAGAGGTTCCATGTCATTTCTGGAAACACTGTCCTTCAATGACCTCATTCAAGACACACTAAAGACTCTGTCAAATTTCCTTGTTCCACGTTACAATAAGTATAACACAGTTATCTTTGTTTAATTAAGAATACATAAAATGGCTTGCTAAAATCACATCAAACACTTAAGAGAATAATACAAAGTATTCAATGGTCACCACACAAATATTAACAGTTTCCCAGAAAATTTGTGATTCAAAATGAATATCAGATGCATGTTTTGTGAAGTATACAGCTGAAGTTTTGATCTCATGTGAGAATTTATTCAAATAAATTAATTTTTATTAATTATTAACAAATTATTTTAAAAATAATTAATAACAAAGAAAATAATTTGTATTTTCTCTTTTCATAAAGCAACAACATTTAAACTAGTTAATTATTAGGATTGCATTTCTTAACCTGAACTAGATAACTTATTAAAAGGGAATTTTAATTTTTAGACTTCAAAAGACACAATGCTCATGATCAGGCTATATACACAGGCTCACTTCTGGTGATGGCTACTTATTGCTTCCAAAATGATGCTTTATCTGCTGCATCTCTTGGTCCAAAGGAGTGCTACATGCTCACTAGGAAGGCAGAAGGTCAAAATTTCTACATGTGGTGTTAAGCCTCATTTTATAAAGACCTTCATCTCTTTCGCAAGAATCAGTGTTCATGGCCCAAGCCCACATTTGAGACAGTACCTCTTGATATCATTACACTGGCAACACCTGAATTTTGGAGGAGGTACATTCAAACTGTAGTCCACTTCTAGTACTTTTTGTAAGATCCTATTTATGCACTATTTTTTTTTAAATATCAGACTTATAGTTCCTCAACCAAGAAATAAGTTCAATCAATATTAAAGACAAAAAGTAGAAACCATCAGATACATGGCTAGTAGTAACTAAGCACTGGATGTTATCATAGTGCATTCTTTATGGTTGTCATGGTTTGTGCCTCTAAATTCCTGTGTTGCAATCCTCACTGCCAAGTGACAGTGTTTAGAAGTGATTAGGGCATGAGGGTCACTGCCTCATGAGTGGAATTAACAACCTGCAAAGGACACTCCAAAGTGATAGCCAGTTCCTTGGATATAGGATGAGAAAGATGTCACAGACACCAAATAAATGATTCCATACCAAATTCTGTGAACAATGCAGGCAAAGCAGAACCTCAGTCATCAGCCTGAGCTGGATGACTCACGCTAGAGCAGAAGGGAGACAGCAGAGGTGGAAAGAGGACCGGGACAACACCTGGAGCAATGCAAGAAGCAGACTTTTCTTGATTGGCATGGGCTGAACTTTGGTTCATTAGTCATGGGCATGGTTTCAAAGATGTTTTCTTTACTGTGTACAAGCCTTCCAGCCTTGAAATTTGAAGGGAAATAAACTTAACCCAGGAACTGCCAATTCCCTCCTTTTGCTGGCATGACTGTCTGCCCAAATGCCCTGGTCTTATGGTGTGAGTCTTAGGCTAAGGCCAAAGAAATTCTGTGCTTGAACTTCTGCAACAAAAAGCACCAGGGTAGAGTAGAAGAAACACATCCTAGCTTTAGTGAGCAATAAGCCAAGATAAGCCTTTATTATTGTCTCGGGGAATGCATTTTTTTAAATGATCAGCAAGTCTACATGCAGGGTTGAACAGTATCAGACTCAAAAATTAGGACAGCAAAGGAGACATAAGTCAAGAATGTTAAGCCGTCTATTCTATTCTGTTATTCAGTTTCACCAGCAGAGTCAAGGAAGCAAAAACTTTCTCAGGTTTTTGTAAGGTAATGTACACAAGTGTTACCATAGCCCACATGTCACAGGTGCTATCATACAGGAAAGCAGGTGTAGAGGTGGCAATGCATTGGCCAAGTCAAGAACAAGTGCTGTGGTTTTGCTCTAATAGCTTGTCTGACCACTGGGTGGACTCTTGGAGCTTACCAAGGACATTTTATGATGTCCTTTTTCCTCACTAGTACACTCACTTTTTCTTTTATTTCTTGAATCTTGAGGGTCTTGAGATCTGTTTGTGATCATTGTGTGGCTGTTTCAATCCCGACAAATATAGGCTTGCTGGGTCACTAGGAGTCCCTACCGTGTAAGCATTTCAGTCTTCAGACCTAGTCTTGTGTTTCATGAAAACCCCACTTAGAAAGTACAAAGATAGAGGCAGAAGGAACATAAATGGCAGCTTCCATGGGTCACATGTTAGCAGCTCTGAGTATGTTTTTCTTTCTTTTCCTTGTAGTAATCCTTGTCTCACCTTCTACTGTGTGAGGGAACAACAAGAAGGTGCTCTCTCTACCATAGAAAATGAGCCCTCTCTGGACATTAGATTACCTTTGATCTTGGAGTCACCAGCCACCAGGACTGTGAGAAATAAATTCTGTTGTTCAAAGTGTTCAGTTTATGGTATTCTGTTGTAGTAGCCAAACAGTCTACAATAATTATTACCTGTGGTTCAAGCTGAACCTGAAGAATTTTATTACCCCAAACTTAATTCTTTTAATTAAAGAAATGAATGTGCTTCTATTAATCAAATATTTATTGGAGCTAGGACTGATGGCTCACACCTTTAATCCCAGCACTCGGAAAGACAGGTAGTATGATCATTATGATTTCAAGGCTAGCCTGGGACTTCAGAGTGAGTTCCAGGACTGCCTGGGCTAGAGCGAGACCCTACCTCAATAAAACAAACAAATAAACTGGGAGGCACAGAGTAGGAATATTTTAAAGGGAATCTCATTGAAATAATTACTATTCAATCTAAATTTCCCATTGACTTTTAGGACATTTATAGTTTTTATACAAAAAAAATTCTCTTAACAGAATGTATCAAAGACTTTGATAAAGGTAATAAAAGGGGCCTATCAAATTCTTAAAATAAGTTAGTTTTCTAAAAGTCATTGCTTATTTTCAAACTACCAATTTTAAATATAGTGCTTTGGTTGAGAAAATTTGTGCTTATTAGTAATATGTCTAACAACTTGTGGCTTTTAATCAAAACCATCCATACATATCATGTCAGACCTATCTAAGCATCTTTTTATCTCTTTATATATATGTATAAATATATATATTAACTAATCTTTCTATATATATTTCCCTTTATATCTATTCCTTTATCCCCTCTCTCTCTCTCTCTCTCTCTCTCTCTCTCTCTCTCTCTATATATATATATATATATATATATATATATATATACATCTTCTTCTAAATCTTAAGAAGATTCATAGAAATATGCTTGCATAATGTTTTCACATGTGAAAGATATACATTTATATATAAACACTATAAATCAGGCTTGTTTCATTGTATTTAGGGATTAATTAGATCTATGTCAGTGCTTGCTTATTTGTTGTTCTGTAATTATAAAGTTATGCATACTTTTCCTAAAACTCATCAGTTAGGACTGGAGGAAGTAGGTGCCCAAACTCTGCTCATGTGTTGTGGATGCCTATCCAAACATGTAGGCTTGGCTAATGATGTGTGGCTATGGAAATATGTTTGTGGAGCGAAAGGAGCTCAGCATCTGCCCAACCCACAGCTGATCTTAAAACCAGAGAATGATCAATGTGTTGCTGTTTTTCCTCAAATCAGCTGTCTAGTCATGGCAAAAGAATGAGGTTAAATATCACAATGATAAGATTTCAAAGCTATTTTGTATATATTGAAGATGTAGACATGCTTATGGTAATTAAATTTTGAATTTGTGTTTTAATTTCTGGGCACAGTTAAATATTAGGCAAACTGTATTATACTAAGACCATTCTAGAGGAATAAAATAGTGTTTAATGGTTTCCTACCTGCCTATTGCATTTGTTCTCCAGTGTAGAATATTCCAGCAGCATGGATTGAGAAAATCTTGCCAGAGTATTTTGTTGTAACTCTCTGTTGCCAATAATATCATCCAGAGTCAGAAAAAAAATGCTGGTATTTTCTAGTTCCATATCACAAGCACCATTCATTTTTTATTTGCCTATAACATCCTAGCAACTTAGATCCTCCACTTGCTAGAAAGAAAAATATGTACTAACAAAATAAATAAAAGTAACTTGTTCATATATGTCAGAGCTACTGTTATAGCACACATAAAGCAGAGTTTCCAAAGCATGTGTTTAGCTGAGGAAGCAGAACAAGCTGCAGAAATGGCTTGAGCAGAGTGAAACATCACAATTTAAAGTCCTGAATCGATACTTGAACTTTAGAAACTTTAGGTCCTTAACCAGCCAAAGTGGTATTTGAACATAGTTACTCTTATTCAATGAGTAGAATGCTCTGGGGTTTTTAATTCCCTTTGGCCTTAGAGCAAGCTATAAAAGGAATTGTCAAATTGTGGGACCTCTGTCCTTCTTCACAGGGGAATATGTTCATAGATGGTGTGAAGCTGAGAACTTCTCTGATTTTTCAGACAGCAGAATGAAAGGGATGCTGTGTTTTTAAATATGCATTCCTTTTCAGTGGTCATAAGCAAGCACCTATTGCCATTTTCCTATACCAGGAATCATTCCCAGCAGCTCCATGTAAAATTAATTTAATAATTTCAATGTTGTAAAGTTCATATAGCCACCACACCCCTGTTTAAAAATAAAAATTTATAAAAAAACAATAAAGTAGATGTTGACTTAGGAAGACACTAATATCAGCCTCTGCCCTCCACACGCATGTGCACACATAAAAATGTGCACCAACACACATGTCTCCACACACACATACACACATGCAAAGAAAATAAATGTCACATTGGTTATCTTTTTTACTTCAAAGACTATTACAACTCATAGTGCTTTCTCATGTATTTTAAACAGTATTTGTGGTAGTTTGAATGTATGCCCCCCATAGCCTCAGGTGTTTTATTAAAATCTGTAACCCTAATTTCCAGCCTTCTGGCTGGGGAAGTGTCACTGGGGGTGGGTGGGGGAGTCCAGACCTAAAATGTCTCTGGGGGTGGATCTGAATTCCAGCAAAATGGGTAGCAGAGCAGTCGAAGCTCTAATAGGTTCCCTGCTGCTTGTGCTGGTTTGTGTTTTGATGCTTTGCTTTTTCTTGGCTGTTTGGGTGGTTCTCTCTGTTTGGATGTATGGAATCAGGTTCTTCTGCCCTTGATGGAGCTTCCTCATAGATTTGTAGGGTGAAATAAACCCCTTCCTCCCATAAACTGTGTCTGGTTTGGATGATCAGCAATATGGTGCTGACTCCAACAGCATCTCTTGATTCCATTTGTAAGAAATAAAAACTATCTGCCCTAAAAAGGGGGGGAGGTGCAGACAAGACTTTAATTCTTTTGTACCGGTGTTCGGATTCAATCTACTCCCTCAGATATTAGGTTCATGACTGGGCACCCCCCTCCACTCTGACACAAGGTCTGTGAGCACTGCTAAGAAGCAGGCGTTCTACACTACAGTAGGTAGCTTTCTATATCATACAGTCATCTTTCAGCAAAATAAAAGCAATTGAAAAATATGTAGAAGAGCTAGGAAAACCAAGATGATAGACAGAAATTAGGAAATGGTGTAGAGCTGGACAAATAGAGACTACATAAAAGCCCCAGGATTTACTAAAGATACAAACAAACAGAAGAATTGCATCAGGGGCTTCTTTTGAAGCTGTGCAAACAAGGGCTGGAGGGCCAGGTCCACCATATGGAGGACGTTTTGTATCTGTGTAGGCCTGGGAGGCCTCTTTTACTTCCTGTACCTGTGTGAAGAAGTGGTGGCTTCCTAAGGACTTCATTTAAACTTGTTAGGAAGCCTTCACAGAAGACTGAGAATTAGAGCATGCTTCCTTAAGAGGCTACCTGTGTAGAGAAGGTAAGCGAGACACTCCTGCTTTTTAGCTTGCTTTGAAATGGGATATTACAGATTAATGAGAAAATTTGGAACAGGCATATAATGAGAATAAAAGGGGGATCCTAGATGGCAGGAAAATGATAGCAGATACTTGACAAGAAGATGCTGCTCTTCTTTAGAGAAATATTGGAACATCTTTTTATTCCTCTAGAATTTTATGGGACATACTATAAAAAAATCTTCTATAAATATTGCAGGCACATAAAGGAGCACTTAGCCACAACCCACTGCCCTGTAGATAGAGAGATGAGATATAACCCAAAGCTGAACAACCACAAAAATGCTCAGCAAGGTAAGAACACTTTGGGGTATAAACAGAAAAGGCAAACTTGCAGGAGGGGGCATGGATCAGCCAAAGAGGGACTGCAGCATGGTCTCAGCACAACATGGCCTTTACAGAGCTTCCTATGTACTGCAGAAGAGATTAACCACACAGAACTGGGATTTGATATAGTTTTAATTATAGACATTGTGTATACTATCCTCAATTTTAATTACCATCACAGAAGAATTTGTTTTGTTCAAATAAACACTTTTCCTTGTAGAGGGATAAAAATGTGTCAGATATATCTAATTCTAAAGAGTAAATTAAGCTCAAGTGTTTAACCTTTGGTTTTCCCCAAAATGGCTGAAGACATTTATATACACTTATCCCTTTTAGAAATCTGGGAAAGGTGCCTTGTGCAAGTCTGTAATATAATGAGTGCTTACAAGTTATAAGGAGAAGAAATCAGATAGAAGATCTCTTAGGGACTTCTCTTCACTGCATATGACAAAGGCCTGTAAATGATGGGGAGAATATGCAACAGAATTTCACATGATGGATGCAATAAACTACAAAAAAGGGAAGGGCCACAGTGAGACAAGGGCTTAGACAATGCAAACCTCACGTGTGACTTCAGGAAGGATGTTCTGTGATTCAGTGGCTGTGACAGCAGTGAATATTGTGCAGAGTAAAGGGGCGATACCAAAAGGGAAGACAGCAAATAATGGCATCCAAGTGAGGAGAGACTTTTCCAGTTGTTGCACAAATGTTTGCTCAAATGGCTTGCCAAACTGCTATCATCACTAAGGAACTCTTGCCATTGAGATTGCAATAAACTTCAAAAAAAATCTGAGGTGCTAAACCAGTTTCTACAGACAATGTGAGTATTAGTTGACATCACAATAATGAATCAGGTGGGCATACAAATAATGCTTTAGTAAAGTATATTTGCCTTGTGTATATTTTGATCAGTAATAAAATATTTTGGGTTGGAGAGATGGCTCAGTAGTTAAGGAGATTGCCTTTGAAGACTAAGGACTGGATTTAATTCCCCAGTACCCATATAACCCAGATACAAAAGGTGGTGCATGTGTCTAGAGTTCATTTCCAGTGGCTAGGGGCCCTGGACTTCCCATTCTCTCTCTATCAACTTAAACAAATAACAAACAAATAAATAAACAAATAAAATTTATAAAAAGAATAAAATAATGATTTGTGTTTCCCACCCCTTCCAAACAGCAATGGTACCATAAAATTTTACTTCCAAAAAGGCAGACCAAATGGCTGCACCTTCACCAGGCCCTTACAGGGAACACCTGAACCACAAGACACTGGAGAGGGTAGGATCAAGACTAACCTTAATCTTCTACATCTTCCCTCCCTCCCTCTCCCTCTACCTATCTCTCTATCTCTCTCTCTCTTCTCTCTAACTCTTGTATATTAGTTATCTTTTTCCTCCATTTCTTAGTGGGCACTGACCTGTACCTCCCAGTACCAGCATGGGGCTATCATCCACAATGAGCTTTTGATCAGAGAGACCTACAAGGTTTCATAAAAGACAGACAGATTTCTGTCAGAGTACTTGATGACCCAGCAAAGGTTAGTGGTAAGACCCTACTGCTGAAGACACCTTATGTGGTTGACATGCAAAATGGAATAGCATGGTTAGAAGTTGGAAGAAAGTCAGGCCCCAGACAGTCAGCGTGTCTAGTGCCAGAAGGTGCTACATGGGCGACTGGGGGTAAATGACCAATATCTCTCCAAGCAACTCATGGTCTAACCTACTTAGCAGCAAATAACCTGTTGTGATGCCCACACAAGTGAAATAGTGGCACACAGCCATGGTGGGGAACCAACTGCTCTCAATTTGGCTAACTGATCCCCTCAGTGGTATGGGACCCATAGCTGGATCTGGGAAACAAGTCAGAACCATATCCAAACATAAGCCCACTCTCCAATATCAAGCTACCATCAATCATGGGCTACAAGAGGGCCTACACCTATTAAATTCTCTATTATAAAAAAGTAAAGGTTATCTCATTTGTCCTGGTGCTAACTTACTCTCCGTTGGAGAATCTGCTTCTCTTTTCAGATAGATGTAGATCCTAAGGACAGAGCCACCCCATCATACCTCGAAAGGGCCCTGGCTGAAACTAAGAAAAATTGGTGAAACAAGCAAGGGTGCTGTTTTCCTGATGAACCGGATACCAGCACAAGGGGGAAGGAGATCAACACAGAGAAAAATCAACTCCTACCAAATCAGAGGGCCAGAGCCTCAGAGGCCCTCAAGACCTCATCACTGAAGCAGACCAAAAATGAACCCAACATGGCTCAGGGGAATTTTGTGGAAGAGAGGGCAGAAAGAATGTCAGAGCCACATGTTGGATCCTGATGTGCAGAGACATTTATCTTACATATATAACAGTGGGCTAACTCCACAATTCATGACCCATATACCTCAACAAGGAGGGGCCAAGGGGAGGGGGTAGGTCACGGATGAGCCTAATAATGGTACCAAACTGACTGTATTTGATGAATACAAAACTAATTAGTAAAACAGAAATAAAATAATGAAATAATGTTTGTATGTTAAGTGTGTGTTGGTCATTTTGTTTGTGGAAAACCTTAATTTTTTCCTATCATGAGATCTCATACTTTTCTGCAGCAGTGTTTATGGTTAGAGAGCATTTTCCTCAATACTGAAGAAGAGATGATTGAAAATCTATCATGTTTAAGTATTTTTACTCCAAGATATGTCCTTATTCACTTGGAGTATATGGAAGGTGGTTTGTGTGGTGAGCCCCATTATATTAATAAAGTACCTACTTTCTTCAGAACAATGATTGCAAAAACTAAGTTAGGTTGAAGCCTATAATTTCAAGTTCTGGGCCATTCTTCACCTCTCATCATATACTGAAAATAAAAGCAAATAGTAAATATAAAACTGAATCATATAATATATATTAAAGGCTAACTGCCCAGCTAGTATATTTAGCTTTACACTTTACCACTAAGGATTTCAGTTGAGATTTGAACCTTAGCCATACATCTTTTATTATTCTTGATTACTACTTTATGCCTGCTTTGAGTTATGTGGGCAGAGCAGTGTTGTAAAAATAGCAGAAGTTTAGGGATAAGATCATAACAGTGACATAACCCGGTAAAAATTTGCAAGTCAATGTATTTTTCACAGGAATCTCATTCTATAGGGATCCTTCTTTCTGTCTTTCTAGATTCCACTGAATCTGTTAAGCACAATTTCACAACATTCTTCTCTACTTTCTTCAGTTCTCACTGTCCTCCTAGTGTACTGAAGTGTCAGCAAGTCCTAGGAAGCAGCTGGAAATGTCATGTCAAGTCAGTGAACTCCCAGTGAAGAAATGTTCTCCTTACTGCGAAGATGCCACACCCACTCTGCTCCTGAAGCATGTTCCACTAATTTGCTTGCTTTTCCAAATTTTGGTTTCCCATAGTCTATACTTAAATGAACTGCTGGGGCTAGAGAGATGGATCAGTGGTTAAAGGCTCTTGCATGCAACCCTGATGGCCTGGGTTCAATTCCCCAGTACCCATGTAAAATTCAGATGCACTAATTCTTTGTGTGTGCATCTGGAATTCGTTTTCACTTGCAGTAGGCCCTGGTGTCATGGTCATTTTCTCTCTCTTGCAAATAAATAAATAAAATATTAACTAAACTTCTGGAATGAATCTCAGTTAATGATCATGAACCTGATGAGGACATATCTGTTTGGAACCATTCATTGTCTACTAATTCCTGTCAACATTAGAGACATACTCTTTTTTACTAAGAAAACAAGACCTTACACAATCTTCCTTTCATTTAATATCCTAACTTACCTGGTACCTTCTGTTCTTTTCAACTACAGCTGGACTCAGAATGTGACACTGTCTCCCCAAATTCTTTGACCTAAATCTCTTTTTGATTTCAAACACTTGCTTAGTTATTATCTAAACAATGTGTGCTACTTACTATTACCATAATTATCTGGATAATATACCACTACAATTATTTACTACTGTAACAACTTTTCTCTCTCTCCCTCTCTCTATTTTTTTTTTTTTTTTTTTTTTTTTTTTTTTTTTTTTTTGTGAGCTAGGATCTCACTCTGGTCCAGGCTGACTTGGAATTAAATATGTAGTCTCAGGGTGGCCTCGAGCTCATGGAGATTCTCCTACCTCCGCCTTCCGAGTGCTGGGTTTAAAGGTGTGTGTCACCACACCCAGCTACTTTTCTTTTTTAATTAGAGTCTTTTCTATTGTTTATCTTTAGAATGAAAATTTCTAAAATACTATGAAGATAAATATTTGTTAATTTTTTATTTATAGTGTGTCAATTAACTGTTGAAATATATAGCTTAAAATTATGAGGTATCTTGTTTTTTCTCGATCCATTGGTTAATACACCTTGAGTGTCTATGATAGCATCAGATGTTGATAGCATCAAGGTCCTGGAAGTATGAATTGTGTGTATTCACTTTTGCTAAGTTTTTTTTTTTAAGTTTTCATTGACAGCTTCCATAATTGTACACAATATTTCATGGTAATTCCTTCCCTCCCCCCACTTTCCCCTTTGAAACTCTACTCTCTAGTATGCTTTTGTAACCTCTACTTTTCTGTCTGGAGAATGTTTTCTTGTTTATGAAAGATATTTTTGTGAGGCTTATGTAGTGTGTGTGTTCATTAAAAATATAAATTAGAGCCATGCGTGGTGGCACACACCTTTAATCCCAGCACTCGGGAGGCAGAGGTAGCAGGACAGCTAGGAGTTTGAGGCCACCCTGAGACTACATAGTGAATTCCAGGTCAGCCTGAGCTGGAGTGAGACCCTACCTCAAAAGACCAAAAATACAAATAAGATAAGATAAAATAAATTAGGAGACTTCTGGTCAATATGGCATCTGCCTAACCACACCTCTTGGAGAAGGAAAGGCAGAAAATTGATGAAACAAAGAGCTTATTCTTTGAAAAAAATAAACAAGATTGATAGCCCCTGGCCAGTTTGATCAAGCAAAAAAGAGAGAGATGCTTCAAGTTAACAAAATTAGAAATGAAAAAGGGAGAGATCACAACAGACATAAGTGAAATTGAGAGAATCATCAGGACTTATTTCAAAAACCTTTACTCCATGAAACTGGATAATATGGAGGAAATGGATGAATTCCTGGACACATACCACCTACCAAAGCTAAACGTAGAGCAGATAAATCTCCTAAACAAACCTACCACACCCATCAAGATTGAAAAGGTAATCAAAAACCTACCCCAAAATAAGAGTCCAAGAACACATGGCTTCTCAGCTGAATTCTATCAAACCTTCATGGAAGAACTGAAACCAACTTTTCTCAAATTGTGCCACATAATTGGAGAATAGAGACAGCTCCCCAACTGCTTCTATGAAGCTAGTATCACACTAATACCAAAACCAGACAGAGAGGCAACAAGAAAAGAAAAGTATAAGCCTTTTTTTCCGGATGAACTTAGATACAAAGATCATGAACAAAATCCTCGCAAACCAAATTCAAGAACACATAAAAAGCATTATCCACCGTGTTTAAATAGGCTTTATTCCAGGAAAGCAGGATTGGTTCAAAATACGGAAATGTGTCAATGTAATACACCACATAAATAAGCTTAAACACAAAACCACATGATCATCTCAATAGATGCAGAAAAAGCCTTTGACAAAATACAATAACACTTCATGGCCGAAACATTGGAGAGAATAGGCATGGATGGTTTATATCTCAACATTATAAAGGCTATATATAATGATCCTAAAGCCCCCCCCGAAATACTTAATGGGCAGAGACTGAAGGAATTCCCATTGAGGTCAGGAACAAGACAGGAGTGTCCACTCTCACCTCTGCTCTTAAACATAGTACTAGAAGTCCTGGCTTAAACAATAAAGACAGGAGAAAAAAAATAAATGGATACAAATTAGCATTTAACAACTTCGGTAAAGCAGGTGGATAAAAAAAATCAATGCACAAAACCAGTAGCCTTTATAGATGCAAAAGACAATGGTACTGAGAAAGAAATAAACAATATTGCCCTATTTCTTTTTTTGAAAATATTTTTATTTATTTATTTATTTGAGAGAGAGAGAGGCAGATAGAAAGAAAGAGAGAATGGGCATGCCAGGGCCTCTAGCAACTACAAACAAACTCCAGATCATGTGCCCCCTTGTGCATCTAGCTCATGTGGGTCTTGGGGAATCGAATCTGGGTCCTTAGGCTTTGCAGGCAAGTGCCTTAATAGCTACGCCATTTCTCCAGCCCTGTCCTTGGTGTTTTTTTCCTTCATTATCATTTTCTATTAATTAGTTTTGTACTCAGTGAATACAGTCAAGTTGGAACCATTGATAGCCTCCTCCATGTCATACACCCTCCCTCTGACCCCTCCTTGTTGAGGTATATGGGTCATGCATTGTGGAGTTAGCCCACAGTTATGGGTAAGAGAAAATGTCTCTGCGGATCATGACCCAATGTGTGGCTCTGACATTCTTTCTGCCCCTCTTCCACAAAACTTCCCTGAGCCATGTTGGGTTCATTTTGGGTCTGCTTCACTGATGAGGTCTTGGGAGCCTCTGTGTCTCTGGATATCTGATTTGGTAGGAGTTGATTACCCTCTGAGTCGATCTCCTTCACCGTTGTGCTGGTACCAGGTTCATCAAGAAAACAGTACCCTTGTTTATTTTGCCAATTATTCTTAGTTTAGATGGGGCCCTTTTGAGGTATGATGGGATGGTTCTCTCCTTAGGATCTGTGTCAATCTGAAAAAGAGAAGCAGATTCTCCAATGGAGAGTAAAGTTAGCTCCAGATAAATGGGATAACCAGAGAGATTCCATACCAAAACTCTTGAAGGTGATCAACTCCTATAGCAAAGTAGCAGGTTACAAAATCAATGCAGAAAAATCAGTAGCCTTTCTATATGCAAATGACAAAGATACAGAGAAAGAAATAAGGGACATGATCCCATTTTCAATAGCAACAACAACAATAACAACAAAATACCTTGGAATAACATTAACCAAGGAAGTCAAAGATCTATACAATGAAAACATAAAGACACTCAGAAAAATAAATTGAGGAGGACTTGAGAAAATGGAAAGACCTCCCATGCTCCTGGATGGGCAGAATTAACATTGTGAAGATGACAATCCTACCAAAGGCAATGTACAGATTTACTGCAATTCCAATTAAAATCCCAACATTGTTCTTCATAGAGATAGAAAAAAAATGATCACAAAGTTCATATGGAAAGCCAGAAGGCCTCAGATATCCAAGCATATCCTCAGCAAAAGAAATACCTCTGGAGGCATCATCATACCTGATCTAAAGATGTATTGCAAAGCCATAGTAATAAAAACAGCATGGTACTGGAATAAAAATGGGAGTATAGACCAATGGAATAGAATTGAGGACCTAGACTTTGGCTCAAGCAACTAGAGCTACTTGACATTTGACAAAGGCCCTAACAATATATGCCACAAGGACAAACTGGATAACCATATGCAGAAATTGAAACTTGATCCACACATCCTGCCATGCACAACACTCAAGTCCAAATGGATCAAAGACCTCAATATAAGACCAGAAGCTTGGCTACTACTGGAAGAAAATATAGGAGAAACTTTCCATGATAAAGGAATGGAAAAAGATTTCCTGAACAAAATCCCAGTAGCACAGGATCTTAAACAGTCACTCAACCAATGGGATCACATGAAGCTGAAGAGTTTCTTTACAGACAAGCAGTAAGAAAAAATGACACAACGAAATCTGAAGAAAAATGGTTGAAACTGTAGCAGATCATTCTCAGTAAATTTACCCAATCACAGACAGATAATTGTTGCATAGTCTCCCTCATCTACAGCACCTAACCTGAATCTGCCCAAGATGCCAACATACCCAGCAAGCATCTCAAGGACTAGACAATAAGGTGGGTGGGGAAGAAGGGGAGAGCAAGGGATGGGGTGGGGGGATCCAAATCTAGACATAAATGGCAATGGTACCATAGAATTCTACATCCTGAAAGACAGACCAAATGGTCGAACCTTCACCAGGCCCTTAGAGGGAACACCTGAGTTATAAGACACTGGACAGTGTACGATGAAGATTGGCCTTAATCTTCTACAGATTCTCTTTCTCTTTCTCTCTCTCTCTCTCTGTCTGTCTCTCTCTTCTCTCTAACTCTTTTATATTAGTTATCCTTTTCTTCCTTCTCTTAGTGGGCACTGACCTGTAACTCCCAGTACCAGCAGGTGGCTATCATCCACAATGAGCTTTTGATCAGAGAGACCTACAAGGTTTCCTAAAAGAATGACAGATTTCTGTCAGAGTAATTGATGACCCACCAAAGGGTAGTGGTAAGACCCTACTGATGAAGACACCATATGTGGTTGACATGTTACATGGACTGACATGGCTGGAAGCTGGAAGAGAGTCAGTCCCCAGACAGTCAGTGTGTCTAATGCCAGAAGTTGCTACATGGGCGACTGGGGGAAAATGACCAATATCTTTGTCATGGTCTCACCTACTTAATAGCAAATAACCTGTCATGATGCTCATACAAGTGCAATACTGGCACACAGCCATGGTGGGAAACCAGCTTCTCTTGATTTGGCTAATTGATCTGCTCAGTGGAATGGGACTCATAGCTGGAGCTGGGAAACAAGTCACAACCACATCCAAACATGAGCCCACTCTCTATTATCAAGCTACCACTAATCATGGGATACAAGAGGGCATACACCTATTAAATTCTCTATGAAAAAAAATATTGCCCCATTTCAATAGCAACAAAAATATAAAATACCTTAGAATAACATTAACTAAGGATATGCTAGACCTATACAATGAAAACATAAAAACACTCAAAAAAGAAATTGAGGAGGTCTTGATAAAATGAAAAGACCTTCCATGCTCCTGGATAGGCAGAATTAACATTGTGAAAATGGCAATCTTAACAAAGGCAATATACATATTTAATGCAATATCAATAAAAAATTCCAACATTTTTCTTCAAAGAAATAGAAAAAAAGATCTCAAAATTCTTGTGGAATGGCAGAAGGTCTCAGATATACAAGCATATCCTCAGCAAAAGAAATAACTGCGGTGACATCACCACACCTGATCTAAAGCTATAATATACAGCCATAGTAATAAAAACAACATGATACTGGCATGAAAACAGGATTACAGACCAATCGAATAGAATTCACGACCTGGACCTTGGGTCAAGTAACTAAGGCTACTTGGTATTTGACAAATGTCCTAATATTGTAGGCTGGAAAAGGACAGCATATTCAACAAATAGTGCTGATTAACTGGATAACCATATGCAGGAAAATGAAACTTGATCCACACATATTGCCATGCACAAAAAAAATCAAGTCACAATGGATCAAAGACCTCAATATAAGTACAGAAACTCTGCTACTATTGGAGAAAAAATAGGAGGAACTTTCCCTGATATAGAAGTGGGAAAAGACTTCCTAAAAAATCCCAGTAGCTCAGGAAATTAAACAATCACTCAACCATTGGGATATCATGAAGCTGAAAAATTTCTTCACAAACACACAATAAGCAGAGCCAATAAACCCACAGAATGGGAGAAAATTTTGGCACGCTATATAACTGTCAGAGGCTTAGTTTCTAGAACCTACAAAGAACTCAAAAACATAAACATTAAAATGTCAAACAATCCACTCACAAAATGGAGCAGAGAACTGGACAGGGAGTTCTCAGAGGAAGAAATACAAATGGCAAACACACACTTAAGTAAAAGTTTACCACTTCTAATTATCAGGGAAGTACAAATTAAAACAATTATGAGATTCTACCTTACCCTAGTAAGGATAGCAAACATTAAAAAAATCAAATGAAAACAAATTCAGGCAAGGATATGGAGAAATAGGAACCCTCATTCACTGTTGAAGGGAATATAAGATGGTAAAACTTCTATGGAAGTTTATGGAAAGCAATACGGAGACTCTTATAAAGGCTGACTATAGAGTTATCAACAGAACCAGTTATTCCCTTACTGGGCATTTACCCTAAAAGCTCCATACCTCAGGTAAGAAAGATTTGCTCAACCAAACCAGAGGCACAGAGACACAGAGGCCCCGAAGACTTCATCACTGAAGTAGACCTAAAAGGAATCCAACAAGGCTCAGGGAAATTCCCAGAAGATGGGTGGAAAGATTGTTAAAGCCACATTTTGCACCATTATGCACACAGACATTGCCTCTTCTCCATAACTGATGGCTACGCCCACAATGCACAACCCACATTACTCAATGAGGAGGGTACCTTCAGAGGGGGGGCAGACAGGGAAGAGGATAATAATGGTACTAACATGGCTGTATACACACTGTGTACATAACTAATAATAATAATAATAATTCAAAAAAAATTTAAAAATATCTTAGTTTGAAAATATTTTAATCTCATGTGTAAGATGAAAACTGAAAACACTTGCAAATATATATTAATCCTGCTATAATTATACATATATATGTGTATATTTATGTATGTATATTTGTATGAATACAAATATATAATATACATATTACAAATATTATAAAGTTTGTACAGTGTCAATTTTTCTCAAAATAAAGGTGATGGTCAATCTCAAACTGCATATACCTATGTACCATTTATTTGTGTATGGGTGAATTTTATGTTAATCCTAGTGCATGAAAATAAGTATAATAAATGAAAAATTTAAAAATGTTTGAGAAATCATATATATGTGTATATGTTATATAAACTCATATTATTGAAAACATTATTGTATGAACATCTTGCATATTCCCAATCAGTTGTACTATTATATTTCCTCTCCCCTGCCTCATTCTTCTGAGGATGCTTGTCAATGGGGTTATCAATATTCACTATGGGTTCATGCATGCTTTAGGACACCCTTTTAACTGTTACTGCAAAATATAAATTAGGAGGTTATAAACCAAATAAAATGAAAACAGTAACCATAGTGTGTATGATCAAATCTTTGAGAGTCAAGAGAAGCTAAACAAGTAAAATACAACAATTTTCTTCTGTCAGATTAACAAGTCACATATTGGGCTGGAGAGATGGTTTAGCGGTTAAGCGCTTGCCTGTGAAGCCTAAGGACCCCAGTTCGATGCTCGATTCCCCAGGACCCACGTTAGCCAGATGCACAAGGGGGCGCACGCATCTGGGGTTCATTTGCAGTGGCCCCAGGAGGCCCTGGCGAGCCTATTCACTCTCTCTCTCTCTCCCTCTCAGCCTCTTTCTCGCTCTGTCTGTTGCTCTCAAATAAATAAATAAACTTACAAAAATAAAAAAAAAACAAGTCACATATTTAATAATATTTACTATGCACAGTAATGATGTAGTGTGGAGCTCTGGGTGTGTTCTCTCATAGATTGGATGAGAATTTGAAAGTCTCTCCTTTTCCTCTGTCTTGTTTTATTGACTCTAGTACTACTGGATATTTTAAAAAAGACCTGTATATTAACAATCTAGACATCAGATTCATGCAATGTCACCAAATCCAAAGGACCATGCAAGACACCCAAAGAAATCAATTGCACTTAGCACAGGGTTTTCTCCAGTGCATGCTGCTATGAGACAGAATTGTGTAGGCAGGAGTACTGCTCTCAACTTTGGTTTGAGAATCTGCTTTATCTTAAGTATTCAGAGATTGCTGGGGGCATCTGGGATACATCAATACCACAAGGGAAGAAAGCCAACTGTCTATCACAAGACGGGTCACCTCTACCACGTCTGCTGGAGCCCAAGAGTCATTGCAGAGAAGTAAGTGACAACACAAGTTCTCACTGCTAGTCTGAAAATCGGTCCCGGGGAGATGGCTACAGACAGTGTAGTCACTCTGGTCTCACTAAAACAGGGATCCAGAGGCTTCAGAGAATTCAATAATAAAACCAATTTTTAACATGCCCACCAAGGCTCAGTGGACATTGAAGCAAAAGAGGTGGAAAGATTGTAAGAGCTTCAGGGTAGGTGGAATAGGCCTGAGGCACAGTTCCTACGCCCCACAGAGACTGACTGAGGCTTCCCACCAAACAATTAATACCAGTAACCCCACTGAGGAGGACTCTCAGTGGAATGGAGGCAAGGGAGAGGAATTATGAGTTTAACCCTAACCTTGAATTTTTCTCCTTTCTTTTCTTCTTCTTCTTTTTTATTTTTCTTTTCCATTGGCTCTGGTCTGTAACTTCTAGTACGAAGATGTGGTTAACACCCACAGTGAGCTGATTGGAGAAATACACATGGACCCACAAAACAGGACAGAATTCTGTCAAAGCAGTTGATTACAGCTTGAGGCTAGTGGCAAGACCCTAGATCTGAAGTCACCATACAATGTCGGCATAGACCATGGAGAGACCTGGCTGGAATCCAGAAGAGAGCCAGACCCCAGAGAATTAGCCTGTCTAGTGCTAGAATGTGCTGCATGAACTACTGTGGGAAAGTGGACAACAACTGTCCAAGAAACCCAAGAATGGGACACTATTCCCAGAGGCATTTTCTCTTCTTAATAACTGACTGTTTCTCCCACAATGCATATCCCACCATCCCCACAAGGATAACCTGTGACCCCAGTGAGCCCCTTTGGAAGTGATGCAGGGATAAGGGAAGGGACAGTACCAACACATGCTGTTTCCATACTAAGTATACCCATAACTAACTTAATAAAGAGTACAATCTTTAAAAAAAAAACGTAAAATTTAATTTTAAAAAGATGATTTTTTTTTCTCCTGGTTCAAATAAGTATTTGCTAAGAACTGAAAGTAATTCTCCTTCTTGACACCATCTGTTTACCTCACCATGTTCACTCAAGTTCTTCACCCATTCCCTTATGTCCTTATGTCTTAGGCAAGGTTTCCACAGTTCTCTAACATTATTTTTTGAATATTCATTTCACGATACTTCTTTTTTTATGATACTTTCTTTTATGTACTGTGGTAACATAAGAAAATTAGTTCATACTCCACTCATTTGAAAATAAGTAGGTTACTTTCTGATAGACCATCTATTTTATCTAAATAAATTTCAAAAACGTAAGCATACAATATGTTGAATTAAGTTAGCTTAATGTTCTTGATATTATTTTTTAACTCTTCACAATGACTCAATAACTTATGTGTACATGATCTCCACATAAAATTCTTAAAATACTCTCCAATCTCATGTTTTAATATTAAACTATGAACATTAAATGGCATCATATAAATTAGAGCAAATATATACACTTAGCACATTATTAAATCATTTATAAATTAACTCTTCAGTGCTTTTAGTTTTTCAACTGCAATAAAAGTGTTAGAGTTATTTATGACTAAATTTTACTTCATTTGCATAGAATATATTTGAATTAGGATAGACAAGAACTTAATTCCATAATTAGGTGAATAGATGAATTAAGTATTCTACATTTTGCTAATTAAAAACATTAAAATATGGGACTGATATATGGCTTAGCAGTTAAGGCACATGCTTACAAAGCCTAAGGACCCAGGTTCAATTCTCTAGGTCTCATGTAAGCCAGATGCCCATGGTGGTGCATGTGTCTGGAGTTCATTTGCAGTGGCTAGGGGCCCTGGGGCACCCATTCTCCCTCCCCTTTTATCTCTCTCTCTCTAATAAATCAATCACAAAAAAATATCAAAACAGCATTGGAGAGATGGATAAATGGTTAAAGTGCATGCATGCAGTGCATAACAACCCAAGTTCTATTCCCCAGTACCTACTTAAAGTCAAATGCACAAATTGCCAAATGCATCTGGGGTTTGTTTGCAGTAGCTGAAGGCCCTGGTGCACTCATTCTTTCTGTTTGTCTCCCTTTTTTCTATGTTTGCAAACAAATATATAAAACATCAAAACAGACCTTTTATTATATTTTATAAATATTTTCTTCATTAAGTTTATGAGTAAGTGGATGGTGAACTGTAAGCCAAGCTTAGCTATGTTACTAAATATATTTGACTAAATTTTGTCCTCAGACATAAACTCAGAAATTAAAAAGAAATAGCAATACCATAATAAATAAAATCATGAAAAGCCACTGAATGAAACACAATCTGGATCAGTTAATCATCTAAAATGTAAGAACTTCAAAAATTTGAAAATGTTTCCATAATAGTCACACAATTACTCTCAAATATTAAATTGAGGAAAATTTTGACTTAAAATAATTCCACATGTTGGGCAGGTACAGCAGTCTGGAGTGAGTAGGATGGACCCATTTTTGGACTCCTCCTACCTCCAGGGCAGGAGTTCCTTGTTCTGTCAGCATGTGGAAAGGTGTGGAGGTATGGAGAGAATAGGTCAGACCCATTTATGGGTTCCTCCCACCTCCCTATTCAGAGTTCCTTGCATGGGCAGGTGTGGCATTCTGCATTGACTAGGCCAGACCCCTGTATCTGGGAGCCTCCCCCCTCGCCAGTATGGGTTGCCTGCACTGGTTTGTGTTCTGGACAGCATGGCGCAAAGTAGGCCAGATCCCTGTTCCCTTGCTCCTCCTAGTCCTCTGGTCCTCGTAGGTCCCATTGTACCTTGCTCAGGGAGGCCTGGCCCCTGTGTGAACTGTGGAGTCAGGCCTTTTGTTCTGGTATCCTGACTGACCATTTGGTACCAACACCCCTGTTCACCTGAATCAGAGGGTGAATGGGGCAAAGCGCAAAAACTTGCTTACTCTTTGATAAAATAGTCACCCTAAAATGTGTACACAATAGCACAAAAAAGCCAATGAAAGTCAGAAAACTGAGAGATCTCCACCAAGGATGCCCAGTCCTACTATGGAAGCCTCCAATGAAATCATAGATAAATCAACTGAAATTCATTCCCAAAATGAAAACAAAACAACCAATGAGAATCTGATTTTTAAAAAGTGCTGAACTTGAAGCAAACTATCAAAGAACCAACAATCATATCAATGAAATTGAAGAGAATCATATCCTAGAGAGTTCAGCCCTGACAGTAGGCTTAACTTTAATTGAAGGAAATGTTAGAACCCTCCAAAGAGATACGAATAAATTTAAGGTAAGTCAAGAAATGGAAGACCTCAATAACCAGTTGATTAAGTTTAATGAAGACTTGATCAAATTCAAGAATGAACTACAGGAAACACCAAAAAAAAAAAAAAAAATCAGAACTCTAATTGGAATCATACATCAAAAAAGAGATGGATGAAATATAAAATAACACAACAGAAAACAAAATTATAAACCTCGTTGGAACCACTCACCAACAGAGTTACTCATGTGGAAGACAGAACCTGTGACCTAGAAGATAAGACAGAAGAAATCAATCTGAAGTCCAAAAACTTTACTAAGTTCAAAAAATCAAGTGAACAGAATATAAGGGAACTGTGAGGCACCCTAAAATGACCAAACATCTGCATAATGGATATACCAGGAGGAGGGGAATTCCAGGCCAGAGGCATAGAGAACATACTCAACAAAATTATTGAAGAAAATTTTCTGAATCTTGCAAAAGAGAGACCCATCCAGATACACCAAAGAAGATATTCTCCAAGACACATCATAGTTAAAACTCTTAATTAAAACAAAGAGAGAGTGTTAAAAGGAGTAAGAGAGAAGCAATTCACAACATACAAAGGCAATCCCATCAGAATGACATCAGATTTCTCAATGGAAACTGAGAAAGGCAGAAGGGCCTGGAATGGAGCACTTCAAAGTTTGAAAAGCTATGGCTTCCAACCCAAGCTACTTTACCCAGGAAAAGTATCCCTCATAATAGACTATGAAGGAAAAACTTTCCATGAGAAAATCAGCTCTATGATTATAAGAACACACAGCCAAACCTAGAGAATACTTGAGGGAATACTCCACACAGTACGCTCAACCAACCAATCTCAAGAACCAAAAGAAGAGATCACAATAAACAAAATGAACCAGGCTCAGAACAGTACACAACACAACAAAGCACCAAACTCCATAAAACAATTCACCATGGCAGGAATTAATTCAAACCTCACAGTAATAACATAAAATATTATTAATCTTAACTCACCCATCAAAAGGCACAGGTTACCAGGATGGATCAAAAAATAAAAATAAAATAAAATAAAAACAACTGGACCCTTCTATCTGCTGTCTTCAACAAACCCACCTCATCACTAAAGATAGACACTTCCTCAGGGTGAAAGGTTGGAAAATGATATTCCAAGCAATTGGAAAAAAAAAAAAAAGAAAAACAAGTGGGTTTTGCTATATTAGTATCTTATAAAATAGACTTCAAACCATGAGTAATTAAAAAGGACAAAGAAGGCCACTTGTTACATATCAAGGGAATGATCCAACATGAGCCCATCACAATCACAAATATATATGTACCAAATACAGGGACACCACAGTTTAGAAAACAAAGTTTACTCAATAATAGAACACAAATAAACACCAACACCATCATATTAAGAGACTTCAATACTCCACTATCATTAAAAGACAGATCATCCAAGCAGAAAATCAACAGGGAAATAATAGAGTTCACCATCATCATAGATCAACTAGACCTGATGGATATCTACAGAACTTACCACCCCAACTCTACAGAATGCACATTCTTCTCAGCAGCCTATTTAATCCTCTCTATACTGGCCATATATTAGACCATAAAGTATGCCTTCATAAAGTCAGGAAAATTGAAGTAAGTTCTTGCATCATATCAGATCACAATGCTTTAAAGCTAGAATTTACAAGAAGAGAAACATCAAGAACTCCACCAAGTCCTGGAGACTAAACAACACACTTTACACAATGAATTGGTTCTGGAAAAAGTTTTTAAAAATGTAAAATACCCAGAACTGAATGACAATGAAAACACAACCTACCAAAACTTACGGGATTCAATGAAGGTAGTCATAAGGAGAAAATTCATACCCCTAAATGTCTTCATTACAAAGATAGAGAGATTACAATAAATAACCTGACTGTCCACCTAAAGGCACTGGAAAAACAAGAATCCAACCCAAAGAGCTCCAGATTTAAAGAAATAATCAAGAAAACAATTTAAAAGATTGATGGAATGAAGAGCTGGTTCTTTGAAAAAAAATAAGCAAGATTGACAAACTAATCAAGCAAGAAAGAGAATTCTCAAATTAACAAAATCATAAATGAAAAAGGAGAGGTCACAACAGACATCAATGAAATTGGAAGAATCATTAAGCATACTTCAAAAATCTCTACTACAAAAGAAATGGATAAATTCCTAGACACATACTACCTACTAAAACAAAACTCAGAGCAGATTAATCTCCTAAACAAACCTATCACATCCATGGAGATTTAAAATGTAATTAAAAACCTGTCCCCAAAGTCCAGGACTGATGGCTTCTTATCTGAATTCTATCAAACCTCCATAGAAGAACTGAAACCAATTTTTCTCAGACTATTCCACATAATAGGAGGTCATGGAATCCTCCCCAACTACTTTTATGAAGCTAGAATCACTCTAATATGAAAAACAGGCAGAGATGCAACAAGGAAAGAAAATTATAGTCCTATATCCCTAATGAACTTAGAGGTAAAGACCTGGAACAAAATCCTTGAAAACTGAATTCAACAACACATCAAAAGCATTATCCACCTTGATCTGGTAGGCTTTATCCCAGGGAGGCAGGGATGGTTTAACATATGGAAACTGGTCAAAATAATGTACCACATAATTAAACTGAACCATAAGAACCACATAATCATCTCAACTGATACAGAGAAGGCCTTTGACAAAATACAATGCCACTTCATGATCAAAACACTGGAAAGAATAGGCTTGGACGGTTTATATCTCAGCACAATAAAGGCTATATATAAAGCTCCTAAAGCCCAAATAATACTTAATGGGGAAAAACTCAAGGAGTACTTACTGAGATTAGGGATAAGATGGGGTGCCCACTCTCACCACTGCTCTTCAACATAGTACTAGAAGTACTAGTCCAAGCAATAACATAGGAGAATGAAAAAAAAAAAAAAGATTCAAATTGGAAAGGAAGAGGTCAAGTTAGCCCTATTTGCAGATGACATGATCCTATATATAAGTGACCTGAGAGTCTCCATCCCAAAACTTCTAAAGTTGATAAATTCCTTCAGCAAAGTGGCAGGATACAAATTCAATGCACAAAAATCTGTAGCTTTTGTGTATACAAACAACAAAAAAATACAGAGAATGAAATCAATGAGGCTGTCCCATTTTTAGTAATAACAAATAAATTAAATACCTTGGAATAATACTAACAAATGATTTGAAAGAACTATATAACAAAAACATAAAAACACTGAAGACAGAAATAGAGGCAGAACTGAGAAGATGGAAATACCTCCCATGCTCCTGTATAGGTAGAATTAATATTGTGAAAATGGCAATTCTACCAAAATCAATACACAGATTAAACACATGTTCAATAAAAATACCATCATCATTCTTCACAGAGATTGAAAAAATGACCTCAAAATTCAAATGGGATAGCAGAAGGCCTTGGATATCCAAACATACCCTCAGCAAAAGAAACACCTCTGGTGGTATCACCATGCCTGATAAAGCTATATTACAAAGCCATATTGACAAAAACAGAGTGGTACTGGAATAAAAAAAGAAACATATACCAATGGAACAGAATTGAAGACCAAGACCTTAGGGCAATAGACTACAGCTGCTTGATATTTGACAAAGTTTCCAATAATGTAGACTGGAGAAAAGACAACATCTTCATCAAATGGTGTGGGACAAATTGGATGACCATATGCAAAAGATGAAATTGAATCCATTCCTTTCACCATACACAAAAATCAAGTCCAATGTATTAAAAACCTCAATATAAAACCTGAAACTCTACCACTACTGGAAGATGCATGCTCCATGATATAGGACTGGGAAAAGACTTCCAGAACAAAATCCCAGTACCCAAGGAAATTAAACAAGCACTCAACCAATGGGATCTCATGAAGCTAAAAAGCTTCTGCACAGACAAACATATCATAAGCAGAGCCAATAGTTTACCCAGTGAATGGGAAAAAATCTTGGCTAGCTATACCACTGACAGAAACTTAATATCTAGAATCTACAAAGTACTCAATAAAACTAAACAGTAAAAAAATCAAACAACACACTCCAAAAGTGGGCAGAGATCTAAATAGGGAGTTCTCAGAGGAAGAATTACAAATGGCCAACACACACTTAAGAAAATGCTCAACATCTCTAACCATTAAGGAAATGCAAATGAAAACAATTATGAGATTCCACCTTATTCCAATAAAGATAGCAAACATTAAAAAATCAAATGGAAACAAATGTTGGTGAGGCTGTGGAGAAATAGAAACACTCATTCACTGTTGGTGGGAATATAAGCTGGTACAACCACTGTGGAATTCAATTTGGAGACTCCTGAAAAGGATGAATATAGAGTTGCCAACAGAGACTGCTATTCCCTTACTGGGAATTTATCCTAAAAACTTCACATCTCAGTTTAGAAATACTTACTCATCCAAGTTTATAGCTGCTCAATTCATAATAGGTAAAAACTGGAATCAACCCAGGGGCCCATCCTTGGATGAATGGTTAACCAAGATGTATATCTACACAATGGAATTCTACTCAGCAGTAAGAAAAAATGACACATTGAATTTGTAGAAAAGATGGTTGAACATGAAACAGATCATTCTACATGAACTCACGCAATCACAGAAAGACAAGCATCACATGATCTCACTCACCTGCCATTCATAACCTGGACCAGCCCAAGTTGGTGACGTAAGTGAATAGCATATTGAGGCTTGGACAATAGGGAGGGTAAGGCTTAGGGGAAGAGAAAGGATGGAGGGAACACAAAACTGAACCCAAATTGAACTGGAAACATAGAATTCTATATCCTAGAAGTCAGACTAAATGGTGGAAACTTGAAGCAAACCTTAGAGGGAGCACCTGAATTGAAAGACAGTGAGACGATACCTAACCTCAAACTTCTCCTGTTTCTCTGTCTTCTCTGTTCCCTCTCCCAACCACTTTGGCCTGTAATTCCCTGCATCTGGATGTAGTCTACTTCCACAATGAGCTTTTTGATTAGAGAGACCTACTAGATCTCCCAAAACAAACAAGACAGACTTCTGTCACAGCACTGTTGACCCACCAGAGATTAATGGTAAGACCCTACTCCTGAAGACACCATAAGTTCTTGGCAGGGAGCATGGGGAAACCTGTTTGGAATCCAGAGAGCCAGTCCCCAGTCAATTAGACCATCTAGTACTGAAAGGCGTTACATGAGCTACCAGGGGAAAGTGGCCAACATCTGTCCAAGCAACTCAAAGTCTAAGTGACTCAAAAGCAAACAACTTGATGTGATGCTCACATAAGTGCAATACTGGCACACAGCCATGATGGGTAACCAACTGCTCTTGGATTGGCTAACAGATCCACTCACTGGAAAGGAATCAATATCTATAACTTGGAAACAATTCAAAATCATATCCACATAATGATTCTGCTTTCCATTGTCAAGCTTCCACTAACCTTAGACTTTAAGAGTGTCTAAACCCTTTTAATCTCTCCAAATTAATAATGGTTATCCCATTTAACCAGCACTGACTTTACTCTCCATTGGAGAATCTGCTTCTGTTTTTCAGATAAGAACTGGACATGAAGAGATAAATGCCCCAGCACACTTCTCCCAGGCCCCAGCAGAAACCACATAGGAATTGGAGAAATAAGCAAGAGTGTTGCTTAGTTAGTTAAGCTGATATCAGCACAAGGGTGATGGAGAAAGATACTGAGGACACTCAACATCTACCAAAGTAGAGACCCAATGAATATGCTCCCAGCATGGCTCAGGGAATTTTGTGGAGGAGGGGGTGGAGATATTGTTAGAGCCACAGTTGGGCACATTTTTCACAGAGACATTGCCTCTCCCCATCTTCCACAATGGTTGA
Source organism: Dipus sagitta (assembly GCA_036346955.1). Lineage (NCBI taxonomy): Eukaryota > Metazoa > Chordata > Mammalia > Rodentia > Dipodidae > Dipus > Dipus sagitta. The sequence continues at coordinate 100,379,557 of CM070770.1, read as the reverse complement.
CCTGCATCCCCAATGAGGAAGGCCTCTTCAGAAAAGGCATAGGGAGGAGGGAAAGGATGGTACCAACGAGTGATGTTTAAATACAAAACATGCCCATATCTCATAATAAAAATAAATTAATTAATAAAATAATTCCACATGTGATCACAAAAGACAATGGGAAATACCAGATATGAATAGAACAGACCACGAGGAATTTCTTTCTTTTACTGCAAGTTGTTTTTGAAATGTATTTTATTTATTGACAGATTGCAAATGTTTTAATGTAGTTTTTTTTCTAAGCAAACCAGTACAATAACTCATTACAAGCCAATGCGAAATGTGTGAATTTCACATTTGATTTGGGCACAATTAAAAATGTTAATATAAAGAGAAAAATGACCCTAAAAAGAATTTAATCTCAATAACTGTAAATTTAACTGATGAAATAAAAAGATTGACACAATAAAAAAATTAAATTATAAGAGACAGGTAACTGATCTTTAGGCTGTCTTTGTATAAGAAAGCATTAATCACGCACATACATGACATGGGAGTGACCTATACTTGATTCATATCTTATGTATTGAAGTGCTGGTTTTTTCATCTCTCCAAGGTGAGAGCTGTTGGGAGATGTAAGGTACAGAGTGTCATATTTTAATTGCTAGTAAGGCAGAAAATTGTTCCCTTTGGATGTGTGTGACCATCAAAGAATCTGCATTGGAAGGCTCTGATTCTAAGTGTTAGTTTCTGGTAAGAGCCTTTCTTAGATCTCTGTTTCTTCTAGGAAGAATGGGCAGGATCACCCCACAGTGTGGCCTCTGTTCATTTTCAGTTGAGATAGGCTGGGATAACAAATTAGAAAGTGAAGACCTTCTGCCACTGTGGCTCCAAGCCACTGATTGGACCCTCAGTTCCTCTTCCCTCTACAGCAGATCATGGGGAGATGGAATACACCTGAACATGCACTATAGACATTTTAAAGCCATCAGAACTCTGAGAGAAAAGGACAAAAAGGAAAAATAGTTACATCCAGTTTTACACACTTTGTGCATAAACAGAATAATTGAACAATATTTATTTTAGGCTAAAATACATTTGACAAGGCATATAACAAAGTAAACTGAGAAAACTTGCAGCATAATTTATTTTATCTTGATTATACAAATGTTCTGGCAAACTATTAACAAGGTGGTAAATTCAGTTTATTTATTTTTTTTTTTTTTGGAAACCTAACAGAGAAACTAACCCCAATACCAAACTTCATATCATAAACATACCCAATCTCTCAATCCACCATCAGTTGCCAATTAATGTGTAATGTATTTTTGAGCTCTCAAGTACCATATTTCATCAAACTACAAAGCTATTATTCCTAAGATGCTTAGTTATGATTTGTGGTGCTACAGAATACAGATCACCAGCTACACTAAGTACAACACACTGCTCAAGCCATTGTTTTGTGTATTGTATTTAAATTTCAGAGATAATAATGTGAAAAATGGATGGAGTAGATAATATGACAGGTAGTTTTTGATTCTAAATGTTTTGGTTTTTCTTAGACTGTTTTCAATAGAATATTTCAATAAAGTTATCTTAGAAATAAAAGGTGCCTAGCATATTTATTGACTCCTGTTCTTGTGTCACATCTGACAAAGCATGTTTCCCAACATAAAAGTGTTACACTAGTCACATCAGAGTGCAGCAGTATTTTATTACATATGATGTGCATACATAAAATACAATAATTTACATAGAATTAGATATTTATATCAAAGTAAATATTTTATTAATTAATTCATGTTACTACATTTCAATAGTGAGTGAATGTGTGAAAATCAAACAGCATATAAAGGAAAATTATTGGTAAATACAAAGTAAGACAACAAAGTAGGACCTGCTCAAAATTATTTGTAAATAGCGCTTTCTTCATTTCTCTTTCTGGCTCTTCTCCTGCCTTCCCTTATCCCTCACTCCATCAACCCCTTGCTTCTTTCTTTTTTTCTCTTTTTGTTCTCCCTACTTTCCTTCCTTCTTTGTTTTATTTTTACTTCCATTCTTTAACAACAGAAAGGGAAATTTGGCATAAGTATTGATTTTTGAGATGAATTAATAGATGGAAAATAAGAAGATAGTTGCTATAAATATGTAGGAATATCATTGTGCTTTATTCATAAGAATAGCTTATGTAACCAACAGCCAGAACATGCATACATACTCCGTGTTTTCATGGAGAGCTCATTTCATAGCTCATACTTGAAAGAGAAAAATTATGGGAGAACTTGTTGTCTTTTCTCATCTTGCTTTTCCCCCTTAATCCTGAAGAAAATTCTCTAATTTAGGGCAGCTTTTCCTCAGAAAGTCATAGCAGAAATGTGTGTGCAATTACCACAGTTAACATAATCAAAATGTTTGAAGAATCCAGGAGAACATTGAAACCATTTAATTTTCCAAAGTACCTCTTTAAGATACTTTTATCCTCATTTAATGAAAATAAAATGGATTCAAATACGGTAAGTGATTCATATAAAATCATTCAATGTGAGTGTAAACTATTTATCCAAACTGTCAGGAAGCGCCTTATAATTTCAATGACATGAAAAAATTCCAAAATTATATAAATTAAAGATCAGAGAAGCAAATTATTTCAGATGAAAGTATAATTTGGCTAACTGATCCCCTCAGTTGTACGGGACCCATAGCTGGAGCTAGGAAACAAGTCAGAACCATATCCAAACATAAGCCCAGTCTCCATTATCAAGCTACCACCAACTGTGGGCTACAAGAGGGCCTACACCTATTAAATTCTCTATAAAAAATAAGGGTTCTCTCATTTGTCTGGTGCTAACTTACTCTCTGTTGGAGAATCTGCTTCTCTTTTTCAGATAGACACAGATCCTAAGGAGAGAGCCACCCCATCATACCTCAAAAGGGCCCCGGCTGAACAATTAGCAAAACAAGCAAGGGTGCTGTTTTCTTGGTGAACTGGATACCAGCACAAGGGTGAAGGAGATCAACACAGAGAAAAATCAACTCCAACCAAATCAGATATCCAGACCTCATCACTGAGGAAGAGCAAAAATGAACCTAAGATGGCTCAGGGAAATTTTGTGGAAGTGGGGGGCAGAAATAATGTCAGAGCCACATGTTGGGTCATGATATGCAGAGACATTTATCCTACCCATAACTGTGGGCTAACTCCAGAATGCATGACCCATATACCTCAACAAGGAGGGGTCAGGACATGGATGAGCCTAACAATGGTACCAAATTGACTATATTCGCAGAGTACAAAACTAATTAATAATAAATTTTTTTAAAAATAAATACAATTAACTCATTTTTATTATATGTAAAATGATCCTTTTATTAGAGAATAATTTTTAATGAATAATGATTCTATGATTCTAAAAATATAATTATTTTCACCTTAAGGTAATAAAACAATGCAGTAAATGCAAATGAAAGCAGAAAAATATTAACTGAAATTCTTTCATTGAGAAATAGCCATCACTAATTCAGTTGAATCTACTTTCAGATTCTTTCTTATAAATATTGAAACATCTGGAGAGAATCAGAAAGACAGGTACACCCACAAACAAAAATTATTAATAAAATATAGCATTTATCCTGGGTGTGGTTGTGCATACCTTTAATCCTAGGACTCAGGAGGCAGAGGTAGGAGGATCACCTTCAGTTCAAGGCCACTCTGTGAATGCATAGTGAATTCCAGGTCAGCCTGGACTACAGTGAGACTCTACTTCAAAAACAAAACAAAACAAAAAAAATGTGTGTATATATACACACACATTTATGTTTTCTTGAATTTAGAAGAAATAAAGATACATATTTAGATGGGGACAAGATAGCTATTAGATTTTCAATAAATATTTATTTTAATAGATTTTATTTAATAGAATAAGTCTTCTAGATTGAAACGACTATAGAATTTATGTGTTGTGGTATTTATTTTTCAATATTATTATAAGAATGATCAATCTTTTAAAATATTTTTATTTTTATTTATTTATTTAATAAAGAGCAGAAGAGCAGAGAGAGAGAGAGAAAGAGATTGATGGAGACAGGGAGAGAATGGGCATGCCAGGGCCTTTAGCCACTGTAAAGAACTCCAGATCCATGTGCCACCATGTGCATATATTTTATGCAGGTACTGAGAAATTAAACCTGGGTCCTTAGGCAAGTGTCTTAACTGCTAAGCCATATCTCCAGCCCTCAATATTTTTATTATTTACTTGAAGGGGAAAAATAATTGGTCCAAGGACTCTTACTGCTGCAAATTCAGACTCATGTGACTTTGTGTGTCTGGCTTTATGTGGGTACAAGGGAATTTAACCCTGGCTGGTAGGCTTTGCACATAAGCACCTTTAACTGTTGAGCCATCTCCTCAGATCTACTGTAAGTCTTTCTTTTTCTTTTCTTTATTCATTTTATTGACACATTGAAGCTGTTTTTTAAAACACCATGATTAAATTTATAACTACTATTCCATCCCCTGCTCTGAAACATAAACTCACTGCTTTCATAATGCTCTTCTCTTCTAAGAGCTACAATTAAATGACATTTATACATTATCAGCGTTTATGTATGTAAGTTTATAGGACATAAATTCTTTCCTCTGAATTTATAATTATGAATCTTAGTTGCTTAACATAATATCCTCACCATCTTATCCAATCATGGTTTCTTTCTGATTTATTGACTTGATTAATCACTATATTCAAGTCTGAAATAAGGGTTTGTTTGTTTCCACATAGGAATACCATTTCACTTAATGAATGCCAGTCTAAATTTCATTTACACTTTAGTTATGCCTTAATAGATAATTTTCTTCTCAAGTCTTAATTTATCTTCCTTAGAATTTTTGTAGACTGCTCTGTGACTTCTGATTTGAATATGGGAGGATCAAAGTAAACACACTTAGGAAGTCAGGAAACAGAAAGAATTTTTTACTTCATATCCACTATACATTTAAGTTGAGTCTACCTTTTCATTACTTAAGTGCATTTATAAAATAAGATGGATAGTGCTTTTAATTAGTCACTCGTGACCTCTTCAGTAGGAACATAGTTTCTATAATGTTGGAGGCAAGGATATGGCAGAGGAAAAAGAAAGGAGATTGGTTGATGCACTCACTGGAACACTGACAGGTAGATTGGTTGTGTGAACTCATTGGAACACTGACACGTACTTGAGGAGCAGAGTCTCAAGCCATGAGTGTGCTCTCATACACTGCATACAAAGCAAGCCTCTGCTACATTCAGAAACAACACCATGGCATATTATATGTTGTTGCATAAACAACAAAGTCATAGTACAAGTTTTCAGTTTGATAAAAAGAAAAGTTTGGAATACAAAAAAAGTGAATTAAACTTTTCTAAAGTGTAATGTAGATGAACTGATATTGAATAAATTTACTTCTAAAAATAAAGCAAACAGAATTGAAGGGTTTGAAAATTTCTTTGGAGTATAAAACTGTTTTAAGCAACCAAATATGAAAATAATCATTTCTCAGTAAATACCTGATGTGACAGGTATAATATATTCTCATATAATAATTATAGCATTATCCTGTGGATTGCCCCACTAAGCACATATATTTATTTTTTATTTAATTAATAAACATTAAGTGAACTAAAAGCCAAAATCATGGAAACTTTTTTTCAATTCATTATGTTTTGACAAGTGTATATGAGTTGTTTACCTATGTGTATGTGGAGATCAGAGATGTCTGTCGGGTGTCTTCCTCACCTCCATTTTTTTAACATTTTTTTTGTTATTTTCTTTATTTGGGAGCGGCAGACAGAGAAAGAGGCAGAGATATAGAGAGAGAATGGGTGCACCAGGGCCTCCAGCCACTGCAAATGAACTCCAGATGCGTGTGACCCTTTGTGCATCTGGCTAACGTGGGTCCTAGGGAATTGAGCCTCGAACTGGGGTCCTTAGGCTTCACAGGCAAGCGCTTAACCACTAAGCCATCTCTCCAGCCCCCTCACCTCCATTTTTGAGACAGGATCTTTCACTGAATCCACAGCCAGTGTCTCTTACTGGACTACAACTCATCATGTAGGATAGACTGCCAAGCCAGCAAGCCCAGGTAACTTCCTATCTCTGCCTCCCCAGCAACGGAATTAAAAGTATGTACTATCACACCTGGCTTTTTGTGTGTGGAGGTTCCAAAGAAACTCAAGTTTTCATGTTTGCAAGGCAACTTTACTGATCTAACCATCCTCCCAGACCCTTACCGTGTGCTGCTGTTGCAAACACTGGACAATGGCTCTCCTTACTCTTGCCTACAGTTGCCTCTGTACTTAAGACAAAGTACTCTATTAATATGAAGTCAGATTTTATACTTCCACCTCATTGGGTCTAAAATCCAAAATCCTTAAGTTGTGTATAATGTTCTCTACTCAGGCTTGATCCATGATGATAGTTGTACCACTTTTCTGCAAGGGAATGTATTACAAGACCTGAAACCACACTGATCATATTGAATATTATAGGATATGCTGGTCTTTATTATATATATTTATACTAATTATACATATCTCTATGTATGATATATATGTGCCAATATTTAGTCTAAAATAGAATGCATATGACAATAGAGTTGTTGCTATCAGCTTTGCATTGCTAACAGCAAACACCTGACAAAGAGCAGCTTGTGGGACAACAGGAATTTATTTTGGCTTATAGACTGGATGGGAAGCTCCACAATGGCAGGGGAAAACAATGGCATGAGTAGAGGGTGGACATCACCTCTGGCCAACATCAGTTGGACAACAGCAATAGGAGAGTGTGCCAAATACTGGCAAGAGGAAGCTGTCTATAATACCCATAAGGCTGCCCCCAAAAATATGCTGTCCCCAGGAGGCTTTAATTCCCAAATTGCCATCAGCTGGGGACCTAGCATTCAGAACACTTGAGTTTGTGAGGGACACCTGAATCAAATGACCATGATAGTATAATAAAATTGTTTTGAAATTATGAAATATTTACTTCTAGTAATTTCCATTCAATAATTTAGAACCACAATTTACTATGGTTAATTCATACCATGGAAAATAACACTGGGGGTTGGCTTCTATAATGCCCCTCCACCACTTATTCTTTCACCTGTCCAACAAGGTTATTGTAATAATCAATAGACTAAAACCTTTGTACAGTAAGGAATTTCATTTGCCATTCTGTCTGAGTGAAAGACTCCTTCTCCAGAAACTGCACTTATCATTTCCTTTAGGTCTCTATGCAGGAGTTACCTTTAAAAAAAATCTTATCTACATAATTATCAAACAGCAGCCCCTATTTCCATTCAAGGGATTGCTTATTACACTGCCTTTGTGTACTGAAACAACAACTCACAAAGTATTAAATAATATGCTACTTGTCAATTCAGTTAATTTTCAGTCTTCTACAGTGATTTAAGCTACCAAAGAACTTTTGTTTTGCTTTGTTGACTGCTGAGTTCCCAAAGCCTAAAACATGACATTGCCCAAAGTTGCACCTAAAACCCTCACTGCCAAAAATAACATTTCTTGCCACATGAAAGATGCTTGGACAGGGACAGGAGAAAATGAATCTACATGCTAAGTGAAATGATGTGAAGAGCTAGATAAAGACATTCATGATTTTTTGTCCCTGTTTCTAGAAGTCTGGGGATTTTAATGAGCAGTGTTTGCATATAGTTTCATTTGCCAACAATCCTTCCAGTAAGAAAACTCATAGCGATGACTTCCATAAAATCACAGTTGACAAGTCTATTTCTTGTTCAGTTTTTCTCTTTTAAAGTCTTGTTCATAAATATGCATAGAATTCAAGTGTTTCTGGACAAAGCAAGAGATTTTAAGTCACTACTTCTCTTCATTGCACTACTGTCTTATTTATTTTAAATAATCATATTAATTAGTTTAATAAGTTAAAAATTGAAGGGAAGCAATGCACTTGCACCTTTAAATACTCTGTGTCCTTGGACAGAGTGATGGCTACCAACTTTTAGTACTAGAAATTTGTAGCAACCCACATTGAGTTGTTAGTTGGAGAGAACTTTGAAGTTCCCAAACAAAACAGACTTCTGTCAAAGCACTTACCTACCTTTGGTAAAAGGTAAGATCTTACAGCTAAATGTACCAGTACATGCTGCCAACACAGAACATTGAGAGATCAGGCTGGAATCTGAAAGGAAACCAGTTCCCAGATGGTGAGCCTGTATAGTGCTAGAGCTGCCGGGGGAAAATGGCCAACAACATAGCTAGCAACAGGAGATACCTGTGTATGAAAGCAGTCAGCCTGACAACACGTACACACCTCTTCAGTAGTGGCACCCAGGCTAGATGTGTAACCATTGGCTCTCTAACTGGCTAAAAGACCCATTCAGTGGAACATAATCCATAACTAGTACTGGGACCAAGTCAGAATCCCATGGAGACAAAGCTTACGGACTCCAATGAGAAGCTCCCACTAGTCTTTGGCCAAAACAGAAGCTATACCCATCAAAATCTGTCTTAATTAACAATGCTATACCCTTTAACCTACGCTGATCTCACTCTCAGATGGAGAAGCTGTTTTTCTTTTACAGAAGTTAGCAAAATGTACAAACAAATTCTATCAACAAGATAAGGAAAGATAGCTGAGCCAAGTGTGGTAGTACATGTCTTGAATTCCAGCACTCAGTATGCAGAGGTAAGAGAGTCACCATGAATTTGAGGCCACCCTGAAACTACACAGTGAATTACAGGTCAGTTTGGCTAGAGTGAGACCTTACCTTGAAAAAGCAAAACAAAGAAGATAACTGACTCCTAATTATGAGATGAGCCACCCTTGCACATCAGCTAGGACCCAGGTGAAACCACAGAGGAACTGACAAAATGAGCAAGAGTGTTGCTTCCATTGTAAGCTTGACAACCAGTGCCAGGATGATGGTGATAGACATTGAGAACTCAAAATGCACCAAAGTAGAAATCCAGAAGCTGCTGAGATCTCAATGCTAAGGTAGACTTAAAATATACCAACAAAGCACAGGAAGTTTTGAGGAAGAGGGGGCAGGAAGATTTTAAACCCACAGAGTAGAAGGGAGTATATAGAGACATTGCACCCCCCAACAATGACTGACTGTTGCTCTCACAATTTATAGCCCACAACCCCATGGGGAGTACCAGAAACCCCACTGAGGAGGGTCCTTAGTGGAATGGAATATGGAGGAGGGAAAGGATTGTAACAACACATGATGTACTAGTTTTTTATAGTTAAAGTATATTTCTTTTCATCAATTTGGGCTTACTTGTGTTACATAGTAGTGGTTCAATACTTGCATTTTCTCTGGTGTTTTTCCACTGGCAGTTATAAGACATATTTGATTTATGACAAATGTTATTTTATTCATCTTCCAGATTGTCCCAACAACATATTATAAGACAGAAAATGTCATGCTTACTCAACCACTCTGTTTTTTTTTTTTTAATTTCTGAATAGAACGCATTAAACTATTGTGGGGTAAATGAAGCAGCTAAGGCATAATTAAGTGTTTACTCACTTGTTTGGCTCATAAGAGAAACATGCAATATTGCCTCTTTGGCATAGTTCCCTACAGGGCACTCTGATCTCTGGAAACAAGTTTTTTTTATTTTAATGCTTTGTGGTTACATAGCATTTACACACCACTTCTGTATTTCAGATAAAGTGGATGATTGTCTGAAAGTACAACCTACTTATCTTCAGATGATAGCCAAAAAGACCAATTACACAGAGGCAGAGAATAAAAGAATCCCAGAGGAAAGAGTCATCTTAGTGAGTTCGGTCAATAAAACTATGAGGAAACAAGTCCAGAGCATTCTGGTGTTTGAATGAGCACACACAGCTACCTGAATAGATACCTGCGATGAGAATCAGGAGTCTCCCCAATTCAATGACTACTCTATTGTGCTATGAGCTTTCCAGTGGAAACACAACCACATGTTACTTAAGAATTTCAATTATTTCCTGAAATAAGCAAAACAACATCACCTCACTATCTAAAAGACAGTACTATTCAGATAAAAACTATTTGACTAGACTTCCCACATTTGACTATAGAAAAATAGACAGTTTATAAAATAGTTAATTTTATATATAATTATGAATTAATAAAAATTATATATCCATATTACTATATACAATGCATCATTTAACAAAATCCAATATATACTCATGATAATAATTTTCCTTAAGTATGGGAAGTAGAGAGAACTTTCCCAGCCTACCAAAGATTATCTCCAAAACACCTACAGATAACATCATCCTAAATGGTGAGAAAGTTATTTTGGGGGTATTATTGTCTTAGATTAGGAACAAGCAAGTATGTCCTCATTCACCACTGCATGTCTGCTCTGCTCTGGATTCCTACATAGCAAATAAGAGAAAAATGGAAATAATATGCTTCTAAATTGGGAAATAAGACATATTTTGTATGATAGTCTAAAAAAGTCTAAAGAATCAAAATAAAAACGGAACAAACAGGTGATATTTTAAAAGTTTCAGGAGGCAAGATTAGCCAAAACTCACTCACTTTCCTGTAAACTTTCAATAAATAAGTGGAGTTTTATATGAAAAAAGTTTAATTGAAAAAACCCACAATACTATTTTTATTAACACTCTAGAGAAGAAAATTTCTATTTAAATCTACTGAAATATAGACAAAGGCTATATGAGGAAAACTATATAGATTTTGGGAAAAATGAAACAAACTTAAAGAAGAACCACAACATGGAAGCATCAAAAATGCAGGATAGGAATTATGCAAATTTTCAAAATATATGATTTTATTTACCAGCTTAATCTCTAATCTGGTATTTATAACTGAAAACCCGAGTCTAAAATTTTACGTAGCCAACACAATATCTAAAAAGAAAGAAATTGGCAGAGTGACATTATCTGACTTCAAACCTTAATAAATGCAAATCTATACTCATTGAGAGAGTGAATTATTGGTGACAGGATAGATCAATACATCAACAGAACATACAAGTGAGCCCAGAAATAAACCACCATCAATATGCTGACTGATTTTGAACAGTGGTGCCAAAACAGTACACAGAAACAGACCTCATACCGCTAATGAAAAAAAACTAAAATAGTCACATAAAATGAACATAGGTGAAAGACAAAACTATAAAACAACAAAACAACAAGAGGAGAAAATAAAGATGTCTTTTGGCTACAATGTCACAGAATCAATAGATGAAAGTCTAAATTGATCAGCTGAGCTTCATTAAAACTAAAAGAACATATTTTATATAGCCCAATAAATGAAGGGGTAATGTTAAAACCTGCAGAAAATATTCATTAAAACAGATCTAACTAACAAAAGGATATTAACCAAAATACATAAGGAAACTTCAAATTAGATTAAAAAGTAGTCCTCAAGGGCTAGGAAGATTGCTTAGTAATTAAGTGTGCTTACTTCTTCTTCTTCTTTTTTAATCAGAATGCTTATTTAATTTTCTTTTAATTTGTAGTACAAATGAAATTTTATTTAACAATTATTCTCATCCATTACTTTAAGGCATTGTCAGAGTGGAAACTCAAAACTGAGTTCCAATGTATAGTTATTTTTGACTCTGACGTAAGTTATGAGATCCACAAATAATAACAATTAGAGTTGCCATTTATTATTATCTGTTAGATATAATCACATTTAATCCTTACAACAATCTTAAGAGATAAGTATTGTTTTCATGTGTGCTTGCTTCTTAAGCATTAAGGCCTTTCAGGCTGGAAACCTCTGAGTTTGACACCCCAGAATCCACATGAAAGACTGGGCATGGCCATACACATCTGCAAGCCCTATCTATGTGAGATGGAGACAAAGTATAAGTGGGACTTGCTGAATAATAGTATCTCTGCATTGAGGGAGAGACCTCTCAAGAAGAAGGACTAAGGAGATCTGTGGTGGCTAAGGGCTGTGTGGGAGAGAATAGGTGAGGACATGAAGGGCAGTGAAAAATGCTTTGTGAGATTCTGTGATGGAAGGTTTATGTAATTGTGCTTTTGTCCCTTGGATGGATTTATATAAACACTGAAGTTTAGTGTGAATAATAGACTCTGAGTGATAATGTTAAGACCAGTAAAGCTCAATCAATTGACCCTTTGGTTGAGGTTGTTGATGATGGGTGAATGTCTACATGTATATGGGGATCTGGTGGTTTTGGGAAATAGCTGTACCTTTTTCTCAGTTTTACTGATAATGTAAAATTCTCTAAATATGAGTTAGATTTTTGCAAAGCTGTTGGAGGAGAAAGTACTGGAAAATAGATTAAGCAATGACACTTCTTCACTTCTTTCCCAGATAGAACCCCTGTATGGAAGTGCAGAAGGTTACCAGGTCTCATGCTGTGGTGGTAGCAGTTACTTACATGGATCCCAGAGACCTTTTGTCTATGTCATCCACATCTATGGCAGGCCAAGTAGATCTAATGACTGAGTCAAATGCTAAAATGTTTCTTAATTTTCTTCTTTATTCAAAAGATCTTCTATTCCAAAATTGTAGCATTCTATCCAAGTTTTTTTTTTCTTTTTCTTTTTTTGGTTTTTTGAGGTAGAGTCTCACTCTTGCCCAGGCTGACCTGGAATTCACTATGGAGTCTCAGGGTGGCCTTGAACTCACAGCGATCCTTCTACCTCTGCCTCCTGAGTGCTGGGATTAAAGGCATGTGCCACCACACCCGGCTTTTCTATCCAAGTTTTTAAACACAAGTTGTTACATCATTTATAATGAAGAAAACAGACTTTTTAACTCATTACTCCTGTGAATGATACTTGAAGGTAACTTGAAAATAAGTAATTGATATCTGTTTTATAATTTTTACCTACCTAACTATATCGCCTTCAAAAGAAAAAGAGTAATAGTCAGTGTAACAACTGGGTGAAGAGTTTGGGCACCTGGCAGTTGGTGTGAGTTGGGCTTCTGGGTCCATCATTAGGTCAAAGTAACTTCTTTATCTAATTTCATTTATAGATGTTTGAAAAGATTATCTAGTGATCATGTCCAGATAGTGGCATTCCAATAGTGTATATAATTAATCTTACTCAAAAAATTATGACCATTTTTTCTTGTAGTCTTTATTAAGGCCATAAAAAGCAGATTAATTAAGAGTTTTGGCCAGAAATTTTTTAAAGATAAGATGTTCTTGATAGTCTTTTTCCCCTATGATAGTGGCTCCTTCAGTTTGTTAAAATTTGAAGAACCTGTGGTAGTCAAGTTGAATACTGAGATATGTGAGCAGCAGTGAACTACTATCTCCCATTTCAATACTTAAGAGAAGAGAGGGTAGCAAACATAAATATCTAAGGTAAATACATGATTTTTGCCTTTGTCATTTCTGTTAGGCTCTGCATAAAAATGTCACTATAGCTGGTGTCATGCACACATTTATCCTAGCACTCACTGACTTGTTAAGTGTGAGGGCTGGGCTTCATGGTTCATGCCCCTGGGTAACTAGAGCTCTGCTTCATGTTCCAGAGCAGGCATTGGCTGGAGCCATTCTGTCTAGGATCCAGCTTGAAGAGGCTGCCATTTCACACAGTGCTTTTTTTCTCATACAAGTGCAAAAGCCCAAGAGAAAAATGCCCAACTGTAGTACAATAATGCGATCTCTCCTTGCCTTTGTTTAAAATATCCCACTGACCAATGCAGGAGACAGTGCAATACCCAGGCCATGTGGAGATTTGAGGAGAGGGTGTATGAATATATGAGACAACCTAAAGGGAAATTAACAATTCATATCAAGAATTTTATGCATGACACATTTGCCTCCTACTTATCTAGCAATTTATTACTCAAGCTTAAATATCTTACTCCTTATTCAGATAGGGCTATATTTACTTTTTCAAAATTCTTAGTGAATAAATCAATCTTGACAGCTTTTCTGGATCTTGGAATATGTAATAAGTGCATAAAGCAAGGCTCTGGGGTATTAAATATATGGGGCTGGGAAGATGGCTCAGTGAATGAAGTGCTTGCTGTTCAAACATGAGAACTGGAGTCTGGATTTCTCAGCACTCATGACAAATTCCATGTGTTCCTGATGGCCTGGCTGTAATCCTAGCACTAGGGAGGCACAGAGAGATACTTATAGCAAGCTGCTAGCTAGACCAGCTGAGTTAATGACCTGTGAGTTCAATCAAATGAGAGACCATGTTTCTATAAATGAGATGGTACAGCAATATGGGAAGATATCAGATAACAATCTCTGGCCTCTATACATGCATGTGTGCACATGTAACCATGCATGTATGAATATGTATATACCACACACTCATGTAATACACAACACACATATAATACACAACACACATATACACACTTAAAATAGTGGGAAGTCCTTGAATATTGTGCTAAAATTTCCTGGCATTCCTTAAACTGGTGAGCTAAATATATCCAGCCTTTTAAGTAAATACATCAACTTCATTGTAATATCAGTTACTCTTCTATGCTATTGCATCTTCCTGAATATCTCAGTTTGCTTTTTTTGTTGTTGTTGCTGTTTTTTGTTGTTGTTGTTGTTGTTGTTGTTGTTGTGTTTTCGAGGCAGGGTCTCACTCTAGCCCAGGCTAACCTGGAATTCACTATGGAGTCTCAGGGTGGCCTCGAACTCATGGCAATCCTCCTATCTCTGCCTCCCTAGTGCTGGGATTAAAGGTGTGTGCCATCACGCCCATCTTTCAGTTTGCTTTTTTGAATATAAGTATATTTTGAATACAGTGACTAATTTTATGTATTTTTCATTGATTAGCAATTTGAAGTAAATTTGTAATATAGCATATAGTATAGTAGAGTGACATGTGACAATTCTTTAATAATTGTCAAAAACCAAACATTCTACCCAAATTTAAGTTTATTTGAGATCAGTATATATTGCTATTGAATGAAAGCCAATGAATGTGCATATAATGAAATGATATCAATTTTAGTGTACAGACATGGTAACTTATAACTTTACTCTCATTAGTGAATTTTAAGTGTCTCATGGGTGTACTTCAGAAAGGAAGCACTATGCTTGCTGCATAACTATTGCTGTATTGTTCATTCTCGGTTAGCTACTGTGACTAGCCATCTTTGATATTAAGCTGTATACTTCTGTTAGGTTCTGTTTGCTATGCTGTCATGCATGGAAAGAAGCTCATAATAAGTTGAAATGTCTATCATTCTCAACATTTTGTAAACTTTACAACTTCTTTGAGCTGAGCTGGAAGATTCCATAATACAAGCACAATTTTATATTTTGCTTTTCCTTCTTAAAGAAGTCTATCATTACAAAATAAACTCCTTAGGCTACTAAATGTGTTTCATTCTTCAATTCAGAACAGGCATTTATTTCATGGAACATTTTCAAAGTCTAGGGCAAAACTAGAAAAGCACGTTAATTTTAGTGCCATGATTATCAAATAACTATAGATATTTTAGTATGTTGGTTTGGAGTTCTTTTTAGTATAAATTGTTGTGTTCATATAGTTGCCATAATGTTGGTCTTACAGAACATTTGATTTACAAATATGATTACACATTTCTTGGAAAGAAAAGCAAAAGTACATCTCTCTTAAAATGACAATGATTACAGACCTGATAATAACTCTCAGTTAACATTATTATAGGGCAGTTCAGGTTTTGTATGCATTAGAACATACACCTCTAATATAAAAAAAAACACCACATAGATACTATTATTTTCATCTACCATTCACAGATAAAAAAAAATCTGATTAAATATATTGTAAAAACAGGTTCTGAATCATGGCTCTAAACATTGTTGAAAATAACAGATTCCAACATGTTTTTCTTCAAATGGACCATATTTATCATGCAACTGGGGAGAGGCTTCTCATGTATTTTCCAAAACTCAGTGGCATAGGCCAGTAAGCTAGAAAGGAGATATAAAAGGAACAGAAAGGGAGGGAGGGGGGACTTAGTAGGATGGTATTGTATATGTGTAAGCAGAAGAACAGATTAATGGGAGTAAAAAGGCCTAAGTGAGGTCAGGGGAAGAGATTGAGTAAAGGAAAGGTAGAAGGGAGGCTAATCAAAATCTAAGAGGATATAAATAAGTCATATGGAAACCTACTATTTTGGACAATGGAACACTCAGGAGCCACAGATTGTTACTAGAAATTTTTCAGTGCCAGGGATGGGATACCTTCCAGTGAGTTGTTGGCCAGGGAAGTCCCTGATACCCCCAAAACATGACAGGCCATTGTGAAGGCCCTTGGTTTCCCACCAGGAATAGATGGTAAGACCCTATTGCTGAAGACTCCACATACTTGGGCTGCAAGGTCTCTGACAAACCCTGCTGGAGCTGAGCTGAAAACCTCCTCCATGTAGACCAGCTGACAGAAAGCTGGAAAAAGCCATGTTGTATGCAGTTCAATGGGAGAGAGAGAAGTCACCAGTGAAGATACCCAACAGTGGACACTGCAAGCCTTATATTTGGCCAGCCAGGCCAAATGAGGCAATAGGTGCAATAGTGGCATGTCTGTTATGGGGAAACAAATTGCCCTCTAATTGGACTGGAGGCTCACTCCATGGGAGGGAATACATCCCTGATACTGAAAACCTACAACAGGGGTAGTCATGAGCCCTAGGGGTATAAGGTCTGCTGCTGTCTGGTTAAAAGTATACATTATGCTCACCAAACTGCCCAGTAAGCACTTCTCTTAATGTACATACCCATATATTAATGCTACTCTCACTTTTGGTTAGAGAGCCTTCTCTTTTCAGATGGCAGTGACCTTGGGATAACTCAGAAGGCACTATAGTACTGAGAAAAAGTGACAGAGGAGTGCTCAGCACTGAAATTTCTCAATCATGCATTCCATGGCTCAGGGACCATTGCGGAAGAGATGGTAGAAAGAATGTAAGAGCCAAAGGAAGGGTAGGACTCCTTACAAACTGCTCCTCCAAACACAAAATGGCCTGAATGTCCATGACCTCACAGTGCCTGACACAACCTACACACTACCATCATAATAGGAAGAAAAGATATGACATCAAAATAAAAGAGAGACTGACTGAGAGGGGGAGGGGATATGATGGAGAGTGGAATTTCAAAAGGGAAAGTAGGGGGGATTACCATGGGATATTGTTTACAATTATGGAAGTTGTCAATAAAAAATTTAAAAAATAAAATATGATATTCATGAAAATGTAAATATTGTGCATATAATACTAAGATAGTAAATATAATGCTATAGCTGTTACTCATCCCGATGGAAATGAGCTTCAACAACATGGGCTCCATTATGGATGAAATAACTGTGATCTCTGTGTGGTAGCTATCTAACATGCAAAGATGCAAGTTCAGCCAGGAACTATATACAGTGTCTATCAGGGTTCATGTCATTCTCAGTGTTCTAGGCATTTGGCACTCCACCAGTTCCTAGTATTTTATTTGGATTTTCTGGTATCTATTTTATTTATTATATGACCTTTAAAATATTTATTTATTTGTCTTTTATGCCTGGCACAAGCACTTGTAAGGGAGCCAGAGGTAGGAGGATCACTGTGGGTTCAAGGCCTCTCTGAGACTATATAGTGAATTTGAAATCAGCCTGGGCTGAACAAGACCCTACCTTGTATAAATAAATAAATAAATAATAAAAAGTGCTCTTTAGGACTGAAGAGGTGGCTTAATAGTTTAGGTGTGTGGCTGCAAAGCTAAAGGACCCAGGCTTGATTCCCCAGGACCCATGTAAGGCAGATGTTCAAGGTGGCTCATGCATCTAGAGTTTGTTTTAATGGCTAAAGGCCCTGGTGCACCCATATTCTCTCTTTCTCTCTTTTTCTGCCTGTTTCTATCTCTCTGAAATAATTTTTTAAAAAGTATGCACTCAATTTAAGACAAAAACTCAGTATTGTGGGAAAAAAATCTCTTAGCATTTATTAGCAAAATGCTCCAGAGAAAAACTGAGCTTTCAAAATATAGAATTGCTATGCATATCATATCTTCTTCATTACTACCTCATATGAGACAAATTGTCCTCAGGACATGTCTTTCTGAAGAATAAATTCATCTGCTTTCTGATCATTCCAAATTTTATCAATGTAAGGAGATGGAGCTCACCTCTCTGCTTTAATCCTTTTGTAATAGATCATCAGTTAAGAAACATGAGGATTAGAATTTCTATTCCATATGGTTTCAGTTTGCATCATGTTACTAGCAGAAAGCACCCAACCCAAAGCAGTTTGTGTTAGGGTTAATTTTGGCTTACAAACTCAAGGGGAAACTCCACAATGTCAAGGGAAAACATAGCATGATCAGATGCTTGCTTCCCTCTTGGCCAACATCAATTGGAAAACAGCAGTAGGAGAATGTGCCAAACAGTGGCAAGAGGAAGATGTCTATATCACCCAAAAGCCTGCGCCCCCCCACCCCCCTCCAAATACACCTCCATTTATATATTTAAAGTTGGTGTTTGCATGAGGGCATATGCATATAGGCAGGTGCATGCCCAAGTGAGAGGACAATCTGAGGTGTTACTCCTCAGGTGCCATCCAGTTTTATTTTTTTTTTTTCTTTGAGAAAGGAACTCATATTGGCCTAGAGCTCACCAAGTAGGCCAGATTGACTGACCAGAGGGACCAAGGGATTCTCCCATCTCCGCTTTGACAGTTCTTCCATTACAAGTTTTTGCTGTCACATCTGGCTGCTTTTTATGTGGGTTTTGGGCATTACACTCAAGTCTTTGCAATTGGCAAGCACTGTACTGAGTGAGAAGTAACCTCAACTCCTTTTTAAAACCACTTTATGACAATCAACTTGAAACATTAAAACCCATATCAGGCAGGAGAGATATTAAACTTTGAAAAATAGTTCAAATTATTCTGAAAATATGACATTTTAATAATTTCATCCATTTGGTGCTTAGCAAGTTTTATGATTTTGTTATACAATTCCTTGATTATGGAAATAATTTAATTTTAAAAGTAGCAATTGATTGAGGAGGCATTTGCCTCCAAGTATTTTTCTCTTTGTCTGATTAAACTCTTAGCTATAATTACTTTGGCCTTAACCAATAATATGAAAATGAATATTAATTATAGTCATTTACATTTGAAATCACACTGCTGATGCTAATTTTAATATGATAAATATATCTGTAAAAACCTTTATTTAAAATAAATACATCAGAGAATATACTTTGAGCAAATTTTCCTGGAATACTATTTCATTATCATAATGATAATTTTCATTTTCAGATTGATTTCATATGAGTTTACATCATTTGACTTGTGAAACATCTTTGTGGGATTGAATGGGCATGTGCTACTCCTTTTTCTGCAATTGAGAAGCAGATTCTTATAGCCCTAGTGGCTTAAATCTTGGGATTCTTAAGAAGAGATTTCAGAAAGACAGAATAAGATAGTCTACTAAGTACTTTACATATCAGTACTTTACATATTCAGAATTCCACATAATATCTCTGTCATTGTCACCAAACAGCCAGTGGAGTATTGTCCTTTTGGATACATGAGATTAATCTGAGCTATATAATGTGATGGTTAATCTTGAATGTCAACTTGTTTTGATTGAGAAATGCCTTGAACACCTTTGGAGATATCTAAGGGCATTTCCAGAGATGATTATATCATAAGGACTGTGACCTAACCAGTGAATTAATCCAATAGTGCATTCAGACTTTGAACAGACTGTTAAGAAGTGGTGGAACTTTGGAAGGTAACGTCGACTTGGAGGAACTAAGTCACCTTTGTCATGAAATTCTGTACTGTACGGGCTTACTGGTCTGTTTACTGCTCACCAAGTTCCCTAAAACTGCAAACAAAATAAATATCTCCACTGCTAAATTGTTTCCCCCATCCCTTCCTCTTGCTATTCTTTTTAACATATCTAGGAACACCTAGGAAAATGAAATGATTAGGCTGGCATGATGGCATATAGCATGTAATTCTATCCCTGCCAAGGATGAGGGAGAAGAATCTCACTTGCTATCCTGAGCTGCATAGTGAGACCCTGTTTAAAGTCACTGAAGAAATGTACACAATACAGCAATATGATATTACCTCAAAATGCTTTAAATGGCCTAAATTCATATCACAAGTGCCTGTAGATGCTGATAATGATGAGAGCAGAATCTTCCAATTCCAATTCTAGTAGAAATGAAACAAAATCTGCTTGATCTAGTCTTCATACTGATGGGAAGTGCTATATAATATGCCAGGGGCTAATTTCAACCAACAGCATCAACAAGCAGGGGATTCTGCAAGCTACCAAATCTACCAGCCAGACAAGATGTACATACACCTCTGCAGAAGCCTATGAAGCCTATACAGGTAATCAGTGGCCCTCTGTTTGGAAAAAAGTGGCCTGCTCAATGGTAGAGAACTCATACATGATATTAATAACCAAGTCAGAATCCTACTGATACAATGGTTATATATTCGACAGAGAATTTTCCTTTAGTCCTTGGCCAGAAATAGTCTCTAGGCCCATCAAAATATCTCAATTAATTACGCTTATTCCCTTTAACTTATGCTGCTCTCACTCATGGTAGGAGAATATATTTTGTTTTTTTCCTTGTTTATAGATGGTAGTGATTGCAGTTGAGGAGGACCTCAGTGAAATGAGAGTGGGGTATAGGGAATATAAGAGAATAACATGAGAGGAATGAGACCAAACTTGATTTGTTCATACAGTAAAGCTGTTATAAAAAATGTATTAATATTGATAACACTTTTATGAGAGAGAAAGAGGGAGAGAGAATTTGTACACCAGGGCCTCTAGCTACTACAATCAAACTCCAGACTCGTGTGCCACCTTGTGTGACCTTGGGTGTAGGGTCACCTTACACATCTGGGTCCATGAACTTCGCAAGCAAGTGCCTTAATTGTTAAGCCATCTCTTCAGCTCCATACCCTTACTTTTTTAAATTTATTTTTCATTTTTCTTTATTTATTTGAGAGCAACAGACACAGAGAGAAAGGCAGATAGATAGAGAGAGAGAATGGACACGCCAGGGCCTCCAGCCACTGCAAACAAACTCCAGATGGGTGTACCCCCTTGTGCATCTGGATAACGTGGGTCCTGGGGAACTCAGTCTCGAACCGGGGTCCTTAGGCTTCATAGGCAAGCGCTTATCCACTAAGCCATCTCTCCAGCCCATAACCCGTATTTTTTAAGGTAACCACAATTCAAAATTTTCTTACGTATATATTTTTTATATTTAATTATATCTAAATTTGACCACTTCATTTCATGTTTTTTTGCTGTTTATTTACTAAACTTTTTATTTTATAATAGTAATTTTTATATTTTCTTTAATATTTATCCAATTTTGACAATTTTGCTGTCTTTGAGAACTCTTGAGGGTTTGTCATTTTAAGCATAAATCAGTTTGTCAAGATTATGTATTAAGGACTACAAAACAAAACTTATGCTAAACTTCTTGGTCATTGAAATCTAATCTTTCCCTATGATATCATGCACCTGCCAAAAGCTCTGTTCAGATTTTCATTCTCACTTCAGAAACCTCTAAAATCTCTACATGTCTCCATAGAGTTCAAAAACAAGACATGTTTCAATCATCATACATGATACATGATTAATAACAAAGTCAGAATCATACTGATACAATGGTTATATATTCCAGAGAGAATTTTCCTCTAGTCCTTGGCCAGGAAAAGTCTCTAGGCCCACCTGAGGTAAAAGGTAAGACCATATTGCTGAAGACACCATATGCTGCCAACACACAGAACATGGCTGGAATCCAGAAGAGAGTCATCCCCAGACAGTTAGCCTGTCTACTGCTGGAAAACACTACACGAGATACTGGGGGAAAGTGGTAAACCAGGGTCTGAGCAACCAGAGGTCTAAGCTACTCAGAAGCAAACACTCTGCCAGGATGTACATGCCAGTGCAATAGTGGCGCACATCCTTGGTGGGTAACCAAGAGCTTTCTGATTGGCTAAGAGATTCGCTTAGTGTAAAGGAACCCATATCTGGAATTGGGAACCAGGTCAGAATCCTATGGAGACAAAGATTCTGACCTTCAAAATGCATATATATG
Organism: Dipus sagitta; assembly: GCA_036346955.1. NCBI lineage: Eukaryota > Metazoa > Chordata > Mammalia > Rodentia > Dipodidae > Dipus > Dipus sagitta. The sequence goes on along the minus strand of CM070770.1, from coordinate 100,357,513 downwards.
TGTGTGTGTGTGTGTGTGTGTGTGTATACAAATATTTATATATATATTATTCCATATATATATATATATATATATATATGGAATAATTAGTACTAGCCTTTCCTGATGTTCTATTTTTGCTATTGCTTTGCGGTTTTTTTTCTTCTTGTTATCAGATGTGTATGGTATGATTATTCCAATGCATACATGAATAGAATAATTACATAAAAATATTTTAATTTTCACTAACATACATTGATTGTATATTTGACATGAGAGTCAGTCTGATATTTTACTGTATACATACAAGATACAAAGATGACATCCGGCATCGCTCCGTCTACTCTCCCACTTTCCCTTTCCCAACTTGCAGTGACTGTTGCTAGTCATATGGCTGGGGTGCCTTTTCCCTACCAAGATAGAAGTCACCATATAGCAATGAGGAGCTTCCTGTGCTGATCCTTGGAAGCTGGGGCAGCAGCCAGGATTGAGGAGGTATAGATAGTGGCCTCTACTATTACAGAATTTGCAATGGACTTGGGAACTGAGACACTTAACAATACACTGACAAATGTCATAACCCCCAGGGGGTCGAAAGTTCCTCAGCCTTGACTGATGTTTTCTTTTGCAAATTCCAGGTGTTTTCTAGTTCCCAGGTCTATAGCATTGAGGTCCTAGGTCTTTTGACAGGGCATTATAGCCCCTTGGCATAGTGTGACACTTGGCTTTTTAATTGCTGGCAGTAGTTTTGCCTCTTTCTGGGAGCCAGGTTCTGCAATTTCTCTTCTTTGGATCTTTTCAAACTTCTTTCTTTCAACCTTACTCTGCTGTTTCTCTTTTACTTTTTTTTTTAACTTTTACTTTCTGCTCTCCTTTTTTGACTTTTGCCAGATCTCTCATTGGTGCCCCAGCCACTGTGTAATTTCTCAGGTGCTGGTCCCTGCTATGGTCACTATTACAGCTGAAGGCACTAGGACAGTGGTTAGCAGTACTTTGATATACTGTTGTTCCTCCTGTCACTGCCATGGCAGGTTTACCACCTCGGCTGCAACTGTCTCGTCTACTGCTCTGCTGCTGGCCCCTGTTGCTCCTGTTGTCTCTCCACTGTGCTGTTCCTGCCCACAGCCCTGTCGCTTCTGCTGAATGGGCTGTGGGTTATTCCCACTGCTCCATTTCTGGCACAGTTGCCTTTGCTGCCTCAGTGGCTTCTTCATGTTATCAGCTAAGCCAACTGTACTACTAATAACAAAAGTGGGCCAAAAAATAAAAGCTTTTTATTGGGCCAGTGTTGTAGCAGCAGGGTGTCAGCATAGGTGGGGATTTCCTTGTCCCTCACAGAGACCTAAATAGGCAGCTAATATAAACAAAAAAGGGGGTGTTTATATAGTACCTACCATAGATCTTCTTGCAAATGAAGAATCATTTGCATAGCAACTCTGGAATTGTCTCCTTTACACCAGCTAGGGTAGTCCCTCTGATAGTTTTCCCCAGAAAGTTCTCTTCTTCTGGCCTTGGGGAAGAGTTCTCAGTAAAAGACCAGTGCAAATTGCAGGAAAAAATAAGGGGGCTGGGCTGTGCCTTCAGCAGTCATGGCAAGCTACTGTAATGGTCATATTTCTTCCTTTGGACCTATGTTCCATGTTCAGTGGGTTGTTGTGGCATAAGGTCAGTCCAGCGGACCACTTGACTGTCTTTTGTTCAAGAGAGGTATTAGAGAAGTGACTACCGGTTAACAATAAGATACTCAAATAATTCTATTCCCTACTTCTTTGCTTATTTACAGGAAAATAAGCAAAAGAAGGAGTTTTAAAATAGAAACTCATTATTAAGGTTGTTGATTTTAATAGCGTTTAAAAGTGCTTAACACCTCTTAGTGCCTGTGAGGATGGGTGTCTTCCTGTCTCATTTATTATATTCTCTTCAGCTTGACTTAACTTTTAAAGTTGTTAGTATGGATTGAGTTAAATTTGTACTCAATGTTTCCTTTTCTAATTTTATTTTCCTATATTATTATACTAAAATCAGAAGCAAATATTATATCTTAGGTTTAGTTTTGCTATCTATAAAATGGGAAGTTAAAATATGTACTATTAATTAAATACTTTCAATGCCATACTTCTTTATATATGTATAATGTTAAATAATTCATTTAAAATATTAATATTAAGGTCAGTCTCTTCTACAGCTTCTCTCTCTCTCTCTCTCTCTCTAGCTCTATCTCTCTCTCTCTATCTCTCTTCTTTCTAACTCTTGTATATTAGTTATCTTTTTCTTCCTTTTCTTAGGCTATGTGGCTATCATCCACAATGAGCTTTTGATCAGAGAGACCTACAAGGTTTCCTAAAAGACAGACAGATTTCTGTCTGAGTACTTGATGACCCACCAAAGGTTAGTGGTAAGACCCTCCTGCTGAAGACACCTTATGTGGTTGACACATAAAATGGAATGGCATGGCTGGAAGCTGGAAGAGAATCAGACCCTACACAGTCAGCACGTCTAGTGCCAGAAGGTGCTACATGGGCGACTGGGGGAAAATGACCAATATCTATCCAAGCAACTCAAGGTCTAACCTACTTAGCAGCAAATAACTTGTTGTGATGCCCACACAAGTGCAGTGGTGGCACACAGCCATGGTGGGGAACCAACTGCTCTTGATTTGGCTAACTGATCCCCTCAGTGGTATGGGACCCATAGCCAGAGCTGGGAAATAAGTCAGAACCATATCCAAACATAAGCCCACTCTCCATTATCAAGCTACCATCAATCGTGGGCTACAAGAGGGCCTACACCTATTAAATTCTCTATAAAAAGAGTAAGGGTAATCTCATTTGTCTTGGTGCTAATTTACTCTCTATTGGAGAATCTGCTTCTCTTTTTCAGATAGATATAGATCCTAAGGAGAGAGCCACCCCATCATACCTCAAAAGGGCCCTGACTAAAACCAGGAAAAATTGGCGAAACAAGCAAGGGTGCTGTTTTCCTGGTGAACCGGGTACCAGCACAAGGGTGAATGAGATCAACATAGAGAAAAATCAACTCCTACCAAATCAGATATCCAGAGACCCAGACGCCCCCAACACCTTATCACTGAAGCAGACCAAAAATGAACCCAACATGGCTCAGGGAAATTTTGCGGAAGAGGGGGTGGAAATAATGTCAGAGCCACATGTTGGGTCATGATATGCAGAGACATTTATCCTACCCATAACTGTGGGCTAACTCCACAATGCATGACCCATATACCTCAACAAGGAGGGGCCAAGGGGAGGGGGTAGGTCACGGATGAGCCTAATAATGGTACCAAACTGACTGTATTTGCTGAATACAAACTGATTAATAAAAAATAAAAAAATTAAAAATATTTTTTAAAAAGTTTTAATATTATTATTTTCTTAAGAAGCCAGGTGTGGTAGCTCACACCTTTAATCCCAGTTCTTGGAGGCTGAGGACTGAATCACCTTGAATTTGAGGTGAGCCTGAGATAAAATGTGAGTTTCAGGTCAGCCTGGGTTATAGTGAGACCCTACCTCAAAAATTAATAATAATGTATTAATCTTAATATACTTACAGATGTGACAAAATATTTTATTATATCATAAACTATTCTTGTACAATTTAATATCTTAATATCTTTAATTTTATTACTTTCAGATGTGAGGAGAAAAGTTTTACATTTAATAAAAATTGCAGTATCATGCATTTCATCAATTATTCAAAATTACAGAAATACAAATGGATGATTATTTCTGTTAATAAATAAATATGTTTTTTAATTACACTAATTTTTTCTATGTATTATAAAATAAAATCCTTTCTTGTCAACATAGTAGAGTGTATTATTTATTTATTTTAATCCAAATGGGCAATTTGTCGGGCAGGAGATTTGCTTTATAGTGGTAGTGACAATTTAGGAGATGCTTGACATGGGATTATACACCATCCTCAACTAAAGAAGAAGAAATGAATATATATATATATATATATATATATATATATATATATATATATAATGTAATGTTATAATATATTATAACTGAACTGGGAAAAAATGGAATTGTCACTGTGGGAAGAAGAGGACATATTTAAAATCAGTCTTATTTGATCCAGAATATCTTGACAATTAAACAGTATTTGAGTGTCTATTACTGTCACATAATTTAAAGATTAATTTATTGAAATTTTCTCCTACTTGATGTGTCATCTTGAGTGAAGGATCTGAATTGCCAATAATTTAAGAAAATGTGAGTAGTCAGTGCATGTGATGCAAAAGAAGTTGGGTTATTAGGAATATTCCATGTAAATTTTCAAACATATCTCCCTAAATATCTAACAAATTCAAATGATTTCATGGACTGTGAGAATTAATGGCAAGATGTGTAGTATTGTTAGGTGATTTCTCTCGCATTCCTTTGTCACATGCATAATGATGCAAGGAGTAAGTTAAAATGGTGTAACTTCTGAGTTTTAGTTCTTGTAATTTGCAGAAGAGCTGTCAAAACAGATCCAGGCATTCTAGATTACATTATGTCACTCTGGGGACATTTCAGCTGCATGAACATCTGGAAGTTTGCATATGCAGTAAGATAGAGCATCCATAATTTCAATTGGTTTCTCAGTGAATATGTTTTCATGGAATGTATTGATATATTTTAAACTATGTAGATTAGGAAATGTCTTCAGAAAATTCAGACATTAAATCATTTATAGTTACATAGAAGACATAGAACCAATATGAATTCATTTAATAAGCTTAATAGATAGAAGTACACCAGCTATAAAGATCATCAAATAATCAATCTTTTATTTTTATACATTTATATGTTTACAAATGCTTGAGGATCTACTTGACAACTGGATTCTGAGTGTTTTTATTGTCTTTCTTCCAGTATCTATTTCATTTTCACATGAATCTGAGATAATTTTACAAAATAGTTTTGCTAATAAAATTTGGAATTTCTTCTTCAATAACACTTGACTTGGCAATTTTTGTGTGAAAATAAGACAATTATATCATCTTAGGTCAATGAGTGATTGAAAAATCACAGCCCGATTCCCATTTCTTGAGTCAATTTCCACTTAGTTGACCATTGAACAAGTTATCAGGATAGATGAGAAGCAGCCTCAGCTGACCATTAAGATCTGAGAACATTTCTTACAAAGCAATTATTTCTCTTATACACACATCTGAATACTGTTTAAAACATCTGTACACACACTTATAATGCATGGACTATTTTTAGTGTTAATATATGCACTAAAATCATTTTACAAATTTCTACACAGGGGTTAATAAAATTAATATCAACAAATAATTTTGGGTACTTTGCAAGCAGGCATCATTTTATGCCTTACTCACATGGTGAAATAATATATTCAATTATAGCAATGAGTATGTCTATATAGAACAGGGTTTTTTTTCTTCAGAACAATTGTCTAGTACCTGGTAATTCCTGTTACTCTGCTTAGTTTTTTTTTTTTTTTCCTGTTTTTCTTTATTAGTTAGTTTTGTATTCAGCAAATACAGTCAGTTTGGTCCATTATTAGGCTCATCCGTGACCTAACCCCTCCCCTTGGCCCCTCCTTGTTGAGGTATATGGGTTATGCATTGTGGATGAATTGCATAAGGGAATACATCTACTCTTCATTTAAAGCAAAACTGAAAATTAATTTAAACTAGTTGAGTTGTCTCAAAACCAGAATGAGGTGGTATGATATTAGAAGAGTGTTTTCTATTACCATCTAATATTCAAGGTCAAACATGTTGTAGCATGGAGAATGATTTGGCTCAATATAGACTTGTAATACAGAAAATCCTAGTAACACTTGTTAGAATTTGGATTGACTAGAGCGACATGAGAAATACTAGAAAGAAAGAAAACCAATACAGACTATGTTTCACTGGTGGGACAGCAGCTTTCCTGGGATGAAACATTAGCTGCTGCATTTGAATGTGGGAGAGAGTAGAGATATATAGGGTGAGAGGTGGGGGGAAGATCTTTGGGAGAGAAGAATGGGGGGAAGGTAAGACCTTTCCTTTTGTTTACTAATTGCCTGTCCAAGTGGCCTGAAAGCTCTTGAGGCCGGATCTTTGAGTTATGAGCTTGCTATGTAATAGAAGTGCTTTGTTATGCTATGGTCCTGGAAATTTTTATGGTCCACCAAGGTCAGTGGTCTGAGGCCAGTGGTTCATTAACCCTTCAGTACTTATATTGGACATAAAAAGCAAAGTGTAAGTTGGTGAGAAGTTGTTTCCAAACAAATATAAGTAGTTCATTTTTGAGTCCGAGGTGTACTTTCAGTTAATCATATGGCATATAGTGTCCCACAGATTCACATACTGACTCTGATTTTAACACAAGTGATTAACATAAAGGAGTCTACTGGGATGGTATGTCATAACCTGTGCTTTAAGACAAGCATGAAAACAATACTGTCACTTCTCATACTCACTGACCTAGTCTTAAAGGACAGTGCACACATATCTGTATAGGCATTCTTTATACTGATCAATTTTCTATGTACTGTACAATTTCTAATTTTAATCATGTCTGGAAAAATAACAGAGTTTGTAGTCATGTTGGTGTGGTGGCCATGTTTACAATTCTCTTTTTCTCAGTTGGGAGAAGATAAATTTTGCTTTCAAGCTCTCTTTATAAAAAAAAAAAAATTCTTCTAGGGCTGGATAAATGGCTTAGTGGTTAAGGTGTTTATCTGCAATGCCTAATGTCCTGGGTTCAATGCCCCAGTAATCACATAAATCCAGATGCACAAAGTGGCACTTGCATCTGGAGTTCATTTGCAGTGGCTAGAGACCCTATCATGAATATTCTTTCTCCCTCTTTCTCTCCTTGCTAATACATAATTTTAAAAAATGTATCCATGAACAATTTCATACATGCAAGTAATGTATTTTAATCACATTTACCTCTATTAACCTCTTCTTCCTATCCTTTCACTCTCACTGAACCCTTTCTTCCCAACTAGCCCCCATCCTAAGTTCATGTCTTTTTTTCTTTTTTGTTACATACTAAATATAGTTAGGGTTCTTCCATGAGCATGAGTGGAGTGTTGTTTACTGGAGCATTGACACAATATCAGTACTACTAATAACAACAGACTACTGACAAGAGAGACAAGAAAAGCCAGAGAAAGAGATGAAGCCATTCTCCAAAACATAGCAAGGGAAGCGGGCATGGAAGTGCCCAGCTATCATTGCAGTACTCAAGAGGCTGAGGGAGGAGTGTTGTTGTGAGTTGAAGGCCAACCTGGGTTATATAGTGAATTCCAGACCACCCTGGATTACAGCATGAAAGCCTGACTCAAACAAAAATAAGGTAAAAGGAAGCTGCTTTGGGTAGGTGGCAGTATTATAATGCAGATGATCCCTGAAAACCCCTGAATAAGCCAAACCTTACCCAACAAAACATAATAAAATGCACACAATACATATACATACAATAGACTTCAAGTAATACACACATACACAACATACCTCTTCCTCTCAAAAGTCATGACTATTAAAGGTGAGATAGATATTTATTCAATAATTCCTTTATTGACAGGTATCATGCTATCTTGTATTTTCCTAGCTTACATGGTGATTTAAATTTAAATACAGTGATATTTTTATACATTTTTGGTTTTGACATAATAAAAAATGTAAGTATGAGTAATAAAAAAGTGAGAATGTATAAAATTATAGACATTTGCTTTCATGTTATATTGCTGGGGAATGCAAAGTTATTAATTACATAATAATGAGACTGATATCTCTCAAAATGTGACTCCATGAAAGCAAAGAAAAAAAAAATCAAAGTTAACAGATAGTGTTCACCTCTGGCTGAAATTCCAGGGGATCAACTTATAAAATTTTTTTTTAATATCCTCACTCTCCTTATCGGTGAACCTCTTTTCCCCAATTTTCTGATACACTTTTCATTATTTTTTACACATAAGGCAACAAGTAATAGAAGGCATGTATAGTTATAGAAGCATATAAAATGACTTATGGTTAATTTTATTTTGTCCATCAATACTCTGAGTTTTAAGTTTCCTCTGTCTCTCCAAATGCTTGAGTGAAATTCATGTATACGAGCTTGTCCTGTTGAAAACTCCATTTTGGTTTAATAGATCAGAAGTTTAACCTTAGCAGTGCCACAGATAATTATTTAGTTGATTTCCAACAAAGAATAGTCAAACCTGGAAACTTTTAGATTTATTTCATGTGTTTGTGTGTTTATACAATTTAATTTTATTTTACTTTGAAAATAGCAGTTGTATTTAATATTTAAGAGATTTTGAAGGACTTTTATTTTATTTTATTTATTTATTTATTTGAGAGAAACAGGCAGAGAGAGAAAGAGGCAGAAAGAGAGAGAGAGAGAGAGAGAGAGAGAGAGAATGGGCGTGCCAGGGTTTCCAGCCACTGCAAACCAACTCCAGACACGTGCACCCCCTTGTGCACTGGCTAACGTGGGTACTGGGGAATCGAGCCTCGAACAGGGGTCCTTAGGCTTCACAGGCAAGCGCTTAACCGCTAAGACATCTCTCCAGCTCTTGAGAATCACTTTTAAATACTGAAAAGTGAGGACTTGCTGCTTCATATTTCTTGATAATTCCACATGAAAGTTGTTCTTTGCAACCCCTCAGTACTATGGTCAATATAAACAACATTTCAGTTCCCATGGAAGATGGAAGCAAAATCCCAATGCTTAAGGAGTGTCCGAAGAAAGCACTTTCAAGTGGAGACAGCATTTATCCGTGATGAATGGTTAACACTGAGCAAATAGCTTTCCTAAGCAAAATAATGTATTTGAATTTTCTGTGGACTTTTTCTTACCACATTCATCTCCAGGTATAAAACACCACTAGTAGAAGCATCCAAACTGTGTGCTTTGTGTGGGTAGGCAGGAAAGGATGTGAATGGGTTCATATCTATAGAGAGGGGTGGGAAAAAAGAAAATGATTGCAGTTTCTTTGCATACAATTTGTAGGAACTCTTTGATAGCTTTTACAAATGAAAGGAACATGGAAGTGAAAAACCACAATGTCTAACAATTGTCTCCAACAGTTTGGGCAGAGAAGACTATGGGAGAAGTCTTGTCTCCATTTTTCTTGTTTTCTTTCCGCCCCCCCCCCCCCACTAGATGTCTTGAGCATTTTCTGGTGTTCAGTGGCCTGAAAGAAAGTAACAATATATTCACACCGTGTTTCTTTTAAGATTCAAATTATGTTTTTCTTGATATCAGATGAGGATGTAACCTTAAGTCACCAGTGAACTTCCTACTAATGCCAGCTAGCCATACATTCTTTCCCACTTTCAGGACCAATGTTTCCTAGCTGAATATTCGTTAAAGAGAATGATGAGGCATAGTATTTAATTCAACTTAAAATAGATTTTTTTCTCTTGTTAGAATTCATATCCTATTCTAAGAAACATAAAGCAAATTATATATATATATATATATATATATATATATATATATATATTTCTATTTTTTTCTTTATTAGTCAGTTGTGGGCTAACTCCATAATGCAAATTATATTTTGTAAACCACATGATCACATAATTCCTATTGATACAGGAATTTTGGGTACCTAGTATGCCAAACTTGGGGTGTCCCTGAATAAGCTTTTTATGGAGAGTGGCTGTGTGAGGAAGACCAGGTCAGCAGGTTACTATGGACAAAGACCAGATTTTACAGCTTTTCCAGTAATCTTAGATAAGGATCCAAGTTTCTGTCCTATAGCTTTAAATGTTTGATCATTATAAAGAAAAAGTTAATATATACTAAAATAACTTTATTAAGCAGCTGATCTCAATGAGGACATAACATAAAATGATTATTCATACAATATATAATAGCAAAAATTAGTAAGTTGAAAAGGTGAAAATAAGTGTAATTGTAAAATATATTCAGAGGGCCTGTTATAGAATTCCACAGAAATAATTTCAAGTAAGATGTGATGTAGATTTCTCTATTACTAGACTGGACAGAGACATTTGCTAACAACTTGCTTGAAAGAGTCTTTTCTTCTTAGTGTTCAGGGAACATTCTTCAACATAGCAGTTTGCTTTCTTTTGGAAGAACAGTTTGAGTTTTGATTGGTGGAATAAAGTGTAAAATGACCCTTCAGAGTGAAATTTATGGAGACTATGAAGGACACACAGGCTGATCTTAGTGTTGAATGGCTCCTATAACAGTATGAACTCGGGCCAGAGAGATAGTTTAGTGGTTAAGGCACTTGTCCGAGAAGCCTAAGGACCCAGGTTTAATTCTCCACGTACCAAGTTAGCCAGATGCACATCATGGTGCATGCATTTGGATTTTGTTTTCAGTGGCTAGAGGTCCTGGTGTGCCCATTCTCTCTCCCTCCATCCCTCTGTCTCTAATAAATAAATATAAACAATAAAAAAATTTAAAAAGTATGAAATCTACCAATCAGGGCTATAGTTATGGTAACATATGGAACAATATGTCTATTGATGGTGATTTCTTTTGATGCTTACTAATGATCATAATTATGAACTAATTATACTACACTCTTATTAACACAGATAAATAAGTTACAAAATTTATATAATCTGAAGTATTAAGAGCAATGTGGGTATTAAATAAACATTACTTAAATCAATTTAATGTGATTTAAATTAAATAAATGATTAATTAGAAAGTAGTTTTCATTACTACTGTCATTCTCATTTTAAAATTTATTTCTAAACTGCTGCTATAAAAGACAAGGAATTAATTTGTTTCAAACTGAGGAAAAATTAATATTGTGGAAATGATACAACTGGCAAAATAATCTTATTTATTCATTTTCTAGAAATAAAATATTATTTTTTAGATGAGGAGTAGCTAAGTTTAATTTTATTTATGTTTGTATTCAAAACGTTACAAAAAAGAATAAATAAGATTAATAAGATTCAGGATGAGGCATAATTATTTATGAAAAATTTAAAACTATCTTAGATTCAGTAATTGATATTAAAATACCAAGTAGACATAGGGCAGTTTTACAGTGTGAAGCAAAGTTGAAATCCCTGTGTGAAAGACCATGTAAGGCCATGGTGTGGAGCTATGAAGACAAACCATGGTTTGCGGTGTACAGCTGATGATATTTTTGATATACCAGGACTATGCCATGGAGAGCTACTTGCTTGGGGCTGTGAGCAGCCCAGCTGGAGGGATGAAATTAGAACCCAGGAACTTCACCACTAGTTATGGATATTCTACTTGGAACTACAAATGTTTGATGTTTGCTTATTAGTTATTGATTTTGCCTTAGTCTAGTTTCTTCTTGTTATGCCATTTTACAGTGGAAGTGTTTACCCATGACATTATGTATGTAACTTGGGTTTTGATTTTACAGGGCTCACAGTTAAGAGAGAGTCTTGAGTCTTAGATGAGACTTTGGGATTTTGATCAATGTTACTGTTGGTAAAAACTATGTTTACCTTTGAAGTTGGACTGAATGCAAGTTGCATTGTGAAATAGTCATGAGTCTATGGGGTGAGGGGCAGAAGTTGTGGTTTGAAAGCAAATAACTCAGGTTTTTTGTTGTTGTTGTTGTTTACCATTCTTATTTAAGACTCCAGAAGTCTGTTGGAAGAGGTGTATCATTGGGCATGGATGTTGAGTCCAGCCCTCATATGTGTCAAGAGCCAGTTTGAGTTATGACTGTTGGTGCTTGCTGTGTTAATTTTCTCTCTCTCTAATGCGGATGCATGCTGGAGTGAGCCAGCTTCTTCCATCTTGATGAAACTTCTGGATTCTTTAAGCATGAAATAAATCTTTCTTCCCATGAGCCACTTCTGGCAGATGCTTGTATCAGGAAAAAAAAATAACTGCAACTGTGGTCAAAATATATTTTTACTCAAACCACTTTTATGAGGTTATATTGTTATAATTATGGAGTTTATGAAATGTAATTTATCTGTTCAAACAAGATACTAGATATTACAATTCAAGACATATTAATGATTACTTTGATTATCTGATAATGATTAGGTATGTACCAGTAGGGCCACTTGGAGATTAGACTGCTAATGAGAAATCCATATATAAAGAGTTACTGATAACTATGAAAGTTCCTAGAATATGGTACCATAGTCTTTCAATAAATTGGGCACTCTAAATGGCACCACATCTTTAGAACTAAGTACAACTATACTTTATGAAATTTTTCAAAAGACAAAGAAAAAAGTATATGTTACAACTTCTTTAAAGAATTATATCTCAAATTAATACTGGTTTTAGAAATTTAGCCTCATGGCATCTATGTTTGAAATCAAATATGTTTTCCTATGTGGAAAAGGATGATGTTAGGAGTTGAAAAATCAAGTAAATTGGCAGTGAATACCTTGCCAATGATTTATCAATGACTGGTCATAGAAGCTTTCAACTTTACATTGTGTGGGCAATGTTATACAAATATCTTTTTCCAAAATACCAGACCAAGTTTTTGCTATCAGTATGTGCCACTATTTTCACCAATTGCTTTTTTTTAAGTTAATTTTCCTGTGAAATGGGACTCAAATGGAATCAGAGAGTTGGTTAAACATGATGGTCATGCCACTATTGTACCATTGGGCACATCTTTCTTATTATTTAATTATTTTTATTAATTAGCTTTGTAATTAGTGAATACAGTCAAGTTGGTACCATTGTTAGCCTCTTACCTGTCTTCCCTCCTCCCCCTGGCCCGTCCTAGTTGAGGTATATGGGTCATGCATTGTGGAGTTAGTCCTCAGTAGTGGGTAGGAGGAAATGCCTCTGTATATCATGACCCAGTGTGTGGCTCTGACAATCTTTCCATGCCCTCTTCCACAAATTTCCCTGAGCCATGTTGGGTTCATTTTAGGTTTGCTTCAGTGATGAGATCTTGGGAGCCTCTGTGTCTCTGGATATCTGATTTGGTAGAAGTTGATTGTTCTCTGTGTCTATCTCCTTCACCCTTGTGCTGGTACCAGGTTCACCAAGAAAACATCACCCTTGCTTGTTTCACCAATTACTCTTAGTTTCAGCTGGGCCCTTTTGAGATATGATAGGGTGGTTCTCTCCTTAGGATCTGCATCTATTTGCAAAAGAGATGCAGATTCTCCAATGGAGATTAAAGTTATCACCAGATAAATGGGATAACCCTTATTTTTTTTTTTATAGAGAATTTAATAGGTGTAGGCCTTTTTGTAGCCCACGATTGGTGATAGCTTGATAATAGAGAGCGGGTTCATGTTTGGATCTGGTTCTGACTTGTTTCACAGTATCAGCTATGGGTTCTGTTCCACTGAGAGGATCAATTGGCCAAATCAAGAGCAGTTGGTTTCCTACCATGGCTGTGCACCACTATTGCACTTGTGTGGGCATCACAACTGATTATTTGCTGCTAAGTAGGTTAGACCATGAGTTGCTTGGACAGATATTGCTCATTTTCTGCCAGTCGCCCATGTAGCACCTTCTGGCACTAGATGCACTGACTGTTTAGGGACTGACTTTCTTCCAGTTTAAATCCATGTCACAAGATGTTACATGTCAACTGCATATGGTGTCTTCAGCAGTACGGTCTTACCACTAACGTCTGATGGGTCATCAAGTACTCTGACCGAAATTTGTCATTCTTTTAGGAAACCTTGTAGGTCTCGCTGATCAAAAGCTCACTGTGGATGATAGCCACCTGCTGGTACTGGCAGTTAAAGGTCAGTCACTGGGCACATCCTTGTTGGTTGGTTTGTTGGTTACTTGTGTAGTACACCGGGTCCACTGCTAGGTTAAAGTTTCTGATGACTTTCTGACAGCTGCCTACATAGCACTTTCTAGTATTAAACCAGCTCTTCTGTAGGAAGGAGGCTTCCAGCTCAGTTAAAACTCAACTTTTTAATGTCCTGCAACTGAAGGATGCAGTGTCTTTAACTATAGGGCATTACCATTCAATTCTGGTGGGCAATCAAGAGCATTGGCAACATACTGTGTTATTGGCTAGCCTAAAGGCCTGCCTGACCAACAAGTCAATGTGGGATGCCCCACTGCTGACCATAATTGGGTTTTATTGCTGTTGTAATTTTATAAAATAAAATGAAACTTTGTGTTTATGAGGACAGCTAGCACAGTCTATGCTGATGACTTCTAAGTCAAATTGCACATAAGCATAAAAATTTGAAAGTACTAACTTTACTTGGTTTAATTTTAACTCAAAATGACTCTGGCAGTAAAATATATGCATAGACATACATTGTAGGTTAATGGAGTATTGAAAATAAAATATCACCTTATTACAGCTTCTGGAATCAATTTCCTTCAGTAGTCAGCAATACAAAAAAAACAGATGTTGGTATTTTAAATAGGTTGCTATTCTTGTTCAGGGTATATTATTAGATGATTTCTCAAAACACGGTTATGAAAGCAGGCAGAAGCCAGGACATCAGGTTGTTTTGTTTATCTATGTTTTCCTCTGATGGTGTGGCTTACTCTGTTTTCCCCTTGCTATAAAACAACATAAGTGATTTTGTTGATTAGTAATCCACATATTTAAAATAGTAGTTTTATTCTCCCACCTGCTTAAAAATGCCTTACATCTACTCGAATGATTATGCATGAATCATCCCCAAATTATTGAATTATTAGTAAGAAATGAATACAATGACTGGAAAGAAACATTTAAAAATATGTTGCTGATGAAACCATGCCATGAGTTAAACAAAACTTGTTGAATAACAAGTTAGAAACAAATAGTTGCAGGAAAGATGAGTTGAAGATAGAGCCACCATATCACCACATGGTTAGAGCCACAGAGGTCTGCTGTATGGAGTCATGTATGGAAGACACATACAGGGAATGCTGTCATGCCACAGTTGACAAACCATGCTGCTTACAAAGAAAAACAAGTATGTGTTACCTTGTCCTTCTAAGTTTGCTAGCCACATACATGACACAATATATTCTTTTTATTTTTAAAATACTTCTTTCTCAATATTTTATTTATTTATTTGAGAGAGAGAAAAAAACAAAGAGAGAGAAATAATGGGTGTTCCAGGACCTTTAGCCACTGAAAATGAATCCAGATGCATGTGCCACCTCGTGCATCTGGCATATGTGGGTACGGGGGAATTGACTGGGTCCTTAAGATTTGTAGGCAAGTGCCTTAACTGCTAAGCCCTCTCTACATCCCTAGGAGATGCAATATTTTAAATTCTGGCCCTGGATTTAAATATCTTGGTAAATTTATTAATAAAACATCAGGTATTTTTAGATCAACTATATATGTTATCTGAAATAATGTCAGCTTCATTTGGGGTTCTGAATTTTGTATTTTGTTTTTTTACTTTTAATGATTAAAAGTAACCCTCGCTCTTTGAAGCTTCTTGTATTTATTCACATGTGCTACTATATAACATAAATAAAGAAAAAAGAGCTGGGTGTGGTAGTGCACACCTTTAATCCCAGCACTCAGGAAGCAGAGGTAAGAGGATCACAGTGAGTTCGAGGACACGCTGAGACTACGG
The DNA here is from genome assembly GCA_036346955.1 of Dipus sagitta. Taxonomy (NCBI): domain Eukaryota; kingdom Metazoa; phylum Chordata; class Mammalia; order Rodentia; family Dipodidae; genus Dipus; species Dipus sagitta. The sequence continues at coordinate 100,342,035 of CM070770.1, read as the reverse complement.
AGTGAATTCCAGGTCAGCCTGGACTAGAGTGAGACCCTAACTGGAAAAACAAACAAAAAAAAAAAAAAAACAAACAGAAATAAAGAAAAAAATATAATGCCCACAATCATGTTTTTAGAGCAAAATGAAAAACTTTCAAAATATTCCTGAGAAGATTATAAGTAAATATAACAGTGTTATATGTTGATAACATACCACAAATTTGCTAGACCTGTTTTCTAGTTTTTTTATTTTTATATTTTTAATTAATTTTGTACTCAGTGAATACAGTCAAGTTGGAACCATTGTTAGACTCCTCCCTGTCCTCCCCCCTTCTCCAGACCCCTCCTTGTTGGAGTATATGAGTCATGCATTGTGGGGTTAGCCCTCAGTTATGGGTAGAAGGAAATGTCTCTGTGTATCATGACCCAACATGTGGCTCTGACATTCTTTCTTCCCCCTCTTCCTCAAATTTCCCTGAGCCATGTTGGGTTCATTTTAGGTCTGCTTTGGTGATGAGGTCTTGGGAGCCTCTGTGTCTCTGGATATCTGATTTGGTAGTAGTTGATTGTTCTCTGTGTTGACCTCCTTCGCCCTTGTGCTGGTATCAGGTTGACCAAGAAAACAGAACCCTTGCTTGTTAGTTTCAGCTGGGGCCCTTTTGAGGTATGATGGGGTGGTTCTCTCCTTAGGATATGCATCTATCTGAAAAAAAGAAGCAGATTCTCCAACAGAGAGTAAAGTTAGCACCACATAAATGGGATAACAATTATTTTCTAGAGAGATTTAATAGGTGTAGGCCCTCTTGTAGTCCACAACTGGTGGCAGCTTGAAAATGAAGAGTGGGCTCATTTTTGGATCTGGTTCTGACTTGTTTCCCAGTATCAGCTGTGGGTTCTGTTCCACTGAGTGGATCAGTTAGCCAAATCAAGAGCAGTTGGTTTCCCACCATGGCTGTGCACCACTATTGCATTCGTGTGAGCATCATGACAGGTTATTTGCTGCTAAGTAGGTTAGACCATGAGTTGCTTGGACAGATACTGGTCATTTCCCCTAGTCGCCCATGTAGCACTTTCTGGCACTAGATGCACTGACTGTCTGGGGACTGACTCTCTTCCAGCTTCCAGCCATGTCACTTCATGTTACGTGTCAACCGCATATGGTGTCTTCAGCAGTAGGGTCTTAGCACTAACCTTTGTCACTAATCCTTGTTTTATAAAATTTTAAATGAAAACTGTATTTTTGTTCTTCATACCTGTGGTAGCCTGAATCATATGTCCCTTATAAACTTATATCTTTTTAATACTTGTTCTCTTGCTGGTGGTTTTTGGAAAGTGGGGCCTTGCTGGAGGAGGTGTGTGCCTTGGGACAGTCTTTGCAGTGAAGTAGACTAGCTGCCCCCTTACCAGAGCTCAGCTCCCTCTCTTGCTGCTATCCACCTGCTATAGCAAGGAGTGATGTCTAGCCTCTCTTCATGCCATGATTTTCCATGCCATCCTGAAGCTTCTTGAGATTACCAAAATAATCCCTTTCATCACATCAGGGGCTTTTGTTCAGGTGTTCTGTAACACCAATGCAAAAGTAATTTAACCATATGTATTGTTGGTATGGATACCATTAAATCCAGAATACTGGAAAGACATGAGGAAGAGAGAAAATGATATAACTTATGAGTGCAAAAGTGCTAGAGAGCTGGAATTGGCATAGGAAGTACTTAGCTATGCTGCCCTGCCCTGCTGGAATGGAACCAAGAAGGGACCATCTGTGGAGGCTGAAGAATGGATGGAGTCCTGTGCTAGGGGCAGGTGTCTTTATGAAAACAAGGAGGTTGGTTTGAGCTGAGAAGAGACCTCACCTTGCTGATCTTTGTGGAAGAGAAGATATGTTTCCTGTCAATGAAATGGCTGAGGTCTGAAAGCACTGTGTGGGCAGAAGGACAGAAGGAGTGTGAGTAGAATGAGAATGCATACAATTCAAGAGCTGGACTCTTACTGGGGGAGTAGGACAGTGATTCTGTAACCATCATTAACATTATTTTGGATTTGTAATCAAAAGGGTTCCATGATTTATCTTTGACTATTCACATATAATTGTAAATTCTGCTTTTACAGCCCCAAGTCCTTTTACATTTGCTTTTTCAAAATGTATTCAATTGCCGGGCGTGGTGGCGCATGCCTTTAATCCCAGCACTTGGGAGGCAGAGGTAGGAGGATTGCCATGAGTTCGAGGCCACCCTGAGACTCCATAGTGCATTCCAGGTCAGCCTGAGCTAGAGTTAGACCCTACCTCGAAAAACCAAAAAAAAAAAAAAAAAAAGTATTCAACTAAAAAAAAATAACAAGACCACTATCTCTACACTTATGAAAGCACAAGTAGTCAATGAATTTCAAGATCAGCTTAGAATAGTTAATATAGAGGAAAGCAAATGAGTTTTTATATACTATTTTTTTTGGGGGGGGCGGGGTTGAGGTAGGCTCTTACTCTGATCCAGGCTGATCTGGAATTAACTATGTAGTCTCAGAGTGGCATAGAACTCATGGTGATCCTCCTACCTCTGCCTCCCAAGTGCTGGAATTAAAGGTGTATGCCACCATGCCAGCTTATATATTATTTGAAATAACTGCTTTTTCATTTCAATTAAAATATACCTTAAAATAGAATATCTGTGAAGGTATACATTGAGTCTATTCCCCCCACATGCCTTACACTCATTTTTCTCTACCTCTTCTGGTTGTTTCTCTATTCCTGTTCCCTATATAGTTTCACTTGTGGTATCATATTATTTATATGTACATGATTCTGTGTAAATAAATTTTAAGAAGCAAATGAGAGACAACCCATTTTTTTCTGAGACTATCTTAATTCACTTAGTATGGTTATTTCTACTTGCATCCATTTTCCTGCCAATGGAATAAATAACTTTGTTCTTTCATTGCTGAAGATAATTCATTGAGTAAAATATATCACATTTTCCTTATTCATTTCTCCTTCATTGAACACTTAGGTTGATTCCCTAACTTAGGCCCTATGAATAGTGTTGCAATTAATATTGGTACACAAGCCTCTCTGAAAAGTGTTGAGATCTTTCAGATGAATACCCATGAGTGTTGTAGCTGGGTGGTATGGCACATTTAGTCCTAGTTTTATGGTTTAGTTTTTATTGTTCTAACTGATTTTGATAGAGCCTTTATTAGCTTGCATCAGCAGTGTGCAAGTATTCCCTTGTCCACATCCTCAAGAGCAGATCTGACCTTATTTGTGTTCTTTATGACTGACATTGTGATTGGAGTAAGGTGAAATCTCCATATACTAATTCCAGTTGAAAAGAAGTAGGGTCGGGAAATATTTAAGCATTATTTTTGATTTAGCTTGACCTGTATTGACCTACCGGTATCAAGGTAGATGTAGGTTCTTTTGTTGTAATTATTCTTCTTATTAGAATATGGATTCCCTTCATTCCTATTTAACTAAAAATTTAAAGTATAAATCAATCATATGTATCAGCAAGGTACACTGGCTTTTGAAAGTACAATGGTTATAATTACACAGTAACTTTTATGTAAAATGTTATTTAAATAAGAAACATATGCTCAAACTTGCATACACACATTTATAAGAATTCACAATAAAATACGTTAGAATTTACTTCTATAATGAGATAGATTACCTTAATGAAACAATGTTTATTGTTACCTTTTGTATGTGTAGATATTTAAATTTTTTTTTATATTTTTCACAAATATATCATACAACCAAGTGCTATACTTGAATGAAAACCCCGGAGAAGGTGTGGGGAAAGAGGAACAATTCACTGCTGAGGAGAATGCAAACTAGTACACCGTTATGAAATTCTGAGTGAATTCTTTTCAAAAAATGTATAAAAGGTCTCCCATATGGCCCACCTATAACATTCCTACCCTACTACAAACATACTTGTACACATGCATTCATTGCTGCTCAGTTTAGATGCCCAGCTATGATTCATGAAAACATGATATGCAAAGGAAAAAATGAAGTTTCATCCATCCTTTTCTTTGTCCTTTTCTTTCAATTCCTCTGTTTTAGACCAACAGTGATGAGTTCATGCCATGGGATATTGAAGTAATGTGCTTTTAAATTTTTATTTTATGGGGGTTCACAGTTAAGATTTTATCTTAAGTGTCAGATATTGAATTTTGAACTTATGAGCAGTGATTAGAATTGTACAGAATATGTGGTATGGAAATGGCCTAAACATTTTATTGCATGAAATAGATGTAAGGTTTTGTATTTTGTTGTTGTTGTTGTTGTTGTTTCCAGAACTAGTAACAAGGCAATTTATTGAGCTAGTAACCTTGTTTTAATGTTCCTTTTTGGCAGCTACTGTCTGTCTAGCAATTCTGTCCTGATCTCTCTGCCCTAAAGTGTCAGCTTACAGCTCCCACCTTGGTCCTTTTTCACCATTTTCATCCCTTCCAGGGCTTGGTGGACCCAGCTGGCCACACTCTTGGAGCCTAGACTGCAGAGGCTGAAAACGATTCTGTTTCTCTGCTGTCCTTCGTAGATCTTGGTCATGGACCACAACACTACTCAGGAGGTTCAAATGTGCTATGGAAGCACCTTGCATGTGGAACCAATTCTCATCATAGGAAGCAAGCTCTTCATGTTTGGCCAGCTTGACTGTGTCCACCCATTCTGGAATTTTCAGCTTCCCCAACTTTTTGAGGAAGGCTGCCAGAGCTCTGATGTACTCCTGCTGGTTTAGTGTTTCACAGTAATTGTAGGTATCCATTGTCCTCTGCACCGCCAGCCAGGGGACAGAGGACATAACATTTGGTGAATGTCAGGGGTAAAAAATTGTTATTTCAAGTTATATATATGACCATCAAGTTGATAAAAAGTGGATGTGAGATAAATAATATTTATATTAATATTGTTGACTGAATTTAGAATTATCTAAGAAATTGAGACACAACACTGGGTGATCTTCTTTGTGTGTCCCCAGAAAAGAACTGAAGGGGGAAATCACCCTGAATATATTACCATTTCATGGGTTAGAGGCCACGATAGAATGAAACTGGATATGGGATAAAGGGAGCAGAGTACAAGAATTCCTGTTTCTTTACTTCTTGGTGGTAAATAGACTCCACCCATACTTGTATTGACATGAACTGAGATATTGTGCCTTGCCCTTAATACTGGAGCAAAATTCTCTGGAACCATTACAAAAATATTATTTTCTGTCATATATTGTGGTTACAAAGGGAGGGGGTCAAAACTTAGTAATATATCTTTGTACTATAGTTTGCTGTATTTTAAAACTACAAAAGGCCACATCTCTGGCTCCAACAAAAGTTAAGAGTTATCATTTGGTTTATTTTGTAACAGTTTTATTGACAACTTCCATAATAATAGTCAATAAACCATGAAAATTCCCTTCCCTCTCCTAGTTTCCCCTTCACAAATTTACCCTCCATCATATCTCCTCCCCTTCTCAGTTGGTCTCTCTTTTATTTTGATGTCATCATCATTTCCTTCTATTATGTGGGTGTTGTGAAGGCAGTGCCAGGCACTGTAATGTCATGGATGCCAAGGCCAGATGCACAAGGGGGCGCATGCATCTGTAGTTCGTTTGCAGTGGCTGGATACCCTGGCATTCCCATTCTCTCTCTCTCTCTAACTGCCTCTTTCTCTCTCTGTCTCTTACTCTCAAATAAATAAATAAAAATAAACAAAAAAATTAATAAATAAATTTTCTTGTGCAAAGAAAAATAAAAGAAAGAAAGAGAATAACCCAACCAAGAGCAAGCACCTTGTGAGAGGAAAGGGTTTATTTTGGGGAAACTTCATGATGGCAGGGGAAAATGATGGCATGGACAGAGAGTAAGCATCATCCCTTGGCCAACATAAAGTGGACAACAAGAGAATACCAAACACTGGCAATGGGAAGCTGACTATAATACCCATAAGTCTGCCCCCAGCATTACATCACCTCCAGGAAGCTCAATTCCCAAATTGTTATCAGCTGGGGACCTAGCATTCAGAACTTATAAATTTATGGGAAACACCCAAGTCAAACCATCACAGCATCGTATCATCTAGTACTGGTGGGAAACCAAGAGCCTTGGCAATAGCCTATAATGTATTGGGGGCATCAGGGACCTTCTTGCCCAACAACTCACTGGAATGATGTATGTTTCCTGGGTGAGCCATTATTTTTAAAAGTAGGTTTCCTAAGGGAATAGAAAGGGAGGGAGATTAATGGAGGTGAAAAGGCATAAGTGAGGTCAGAAAAAGAGCTTGAGTAAAGGAAAGGAGGGATGGCTAATCAAAATCTAAAAGGATATAAATAATTTATATGGAAACTTAATTTTTTGGACAATGGAACACTCAGGAGCCATGGAATGCTATTAGAAAATTTTCAGTGCCTGGGATGGGATACCTTCTGGTGAGTTGTTGGCCAGGGAGGCCCCAGATACCCTCAAAATATTACAGGCCACTGCTGAGATCCTTGTTTTCCTACCAGAATAGAATGTAAGAGCCTATTGCTGAAAACTCCACATATTTGGGCTGCAAGGTCACTGAGAACCCCTGCTTGAGCTGAGCTAAAAAACTCCTCCATGTAAACCAGCTGACAGAAATTTGGAGAAAGCTATGCTGCATGCAGTTCAATGAGAGAGAGATAAATCACCAGTGAAGATACTCAACAGTGGACACTGCAAACCTTATATTTGGCTGGCCAGGCCATATGAGCCAACGGGTGCAATAGTGGCACATCTGTTATGGCGGAAACCAACAACCCTCTAATTTTACTAGAGGCCTACTCCATGTGAGGGAATACATTCCTGGTACTGAAAACTTACAACAGGAGTAGTCATGAGCCCTAGGGTGTAATGTCTGCTGCTGTCTGGCTATAAGTATATGCTATGCTCACCAAACTGCCACATACCCACATATTAATGCTTCTCTCACTTTTAGTTAGAAAGCCTTCTCTTTTCTGATGGCAGTGACCTTGGGATGACTCAGAAAGTACCATGGTGCTAAGAGGAAGTGACAGAGGAGTGCTCAACTCTAAAATATCTGTATCACATCTTCCAAGGCTCAGGGTCTACTGCAGAAGAGGTAGTGGAAAGAATGTAAGAGCCAAAGGAAGGGTAGAAATCCTTAAAATGTGCTCCTCCAGACACAAAATGGCCTGGGTATTCATGACCTCACAGTGCCTGACACTACTTACACAAGATCATCATAATAGGAGTAAAAGATCATGACATCAAAGTAAAAGTGAGACTGATTGAGAGGGGGAGGAGATATGATGGAGAGTGGAGTTTCAATGGGGAAAGTGGGAGGAGGGAGGGAATTACTATGGAATATTGTTTACAATCATGGAAGTGGTCAATAATATATAAATACATTTTTTTAAAATATTCTTTGTGGGCTGGAGAGATGGATCAATGGTTAAGGTACTAGTCTTCATAACCTAACAACCTGAGTTCAATTTCCCAGTAGCCTTTTATTTTATTATTTTTCAAAGATTTTTGTTTATTTTTTATTTATTTGAGAGTGGCAGGCAGAGAAAGAAGTAGAGAGAGAGAATATGAATGGACGCCCCAGGACCACCAGCCACTGCAAACGAACTCCAGATGTGTGCGCCCCCTTGTGCATCTGGCTAACGTGGGTCCTGGAGAATCAAGCCTCGAACCGGGGTCCTTAGGCTTCATAGGCAAGCGCCTAACCGCTGAGCCATCTCTCCAGCTCCCCATTAGCCTTTTAAAGCCAGATGTGCAAAGTGGCACATGCATCTGGAATACATTTGTAGTGGCTGGAGACCCTGGCATGCCCATTCTCTCTGTGTGTCTCTCTTCTATCTCTCTGTGCTTGAAAATAAATACATAAATAATTCAAAAATTATATTTAAAATTAAAAAAATAAAAAAGTAGGTTTCCATATGGCTTATTCATAACATCTTAAATTTTGGTTAACCCTCCTCCTACCCTTTCTTTACTAAATCCCTTCCCCTGACCTCACTTAGGCCATTGTATCCCCAGTAATCTGTTCTGTCCTTAAATACTCTCCTCTCCTTCTTCCCCTAGAGACCTTTTCTAGTTTATTTCCTGCTGCTACTCATTTTTGCTCCAGCTCACATATAAGTAAAAACATTTGTAGTTAGAATCCACATATGAGAGAGAACATGCAATGTTTGGATCTCTGGGCCTGTGCTACCTCACTAAGTATAATCCTTTTCAGATCCATCAATTTCCCTGCAAACTTTGTAATTTCATTTTTCTTTACTGCTGAACCAGATCATTTTTTAAATAAAAAACACAATTTCACTCTTGGTAGTGATGTGTGGCAACTTCATAGGGTACTTCCAGTCACTGAGCCTTCTCCTTCACAAGATGCCCCAGAACATCAGCTGTAAAAGTACCTATCACATGCAAATTGTGCGGTGCCATTTCATGTATCTGCCATATGGATCAATTCATCCTATTTTATAAGAAAATTAGTTTGTTGAACTAACTAACCCAACAGAGGGTGACAGCTGTCATTTTACTAACATGTTTCTGTCCATATTTCTCTTGAAACTTTGGCTATGTCATAGGCCCGAGGGTTGACATGGTCAAAAGCAATATCTCAGAGTAGTTTGTTGAGAGCTCTGCCCCTAAATTATATCTGAATATTTAAAATTATTTTTTGGAAATGCAAATATTGTTCTACCACCTCCTTAGCTCAGTTTTTCTTTAGTCTGACTTGCCTCTGGTTATCAACACTGGAGACCACTTGATAATAACCCAGAATCTCTTTGGAGAAGGTAACTTCTATTGATATTGCTGAAAAAGCCTTTTTTTTTTTTTTTTTCTCCCACTAGTCATGTTTTACTGTTGCAGAGCAGATTTGGTTTGATCTTAATTATTGCTTGAGGCAAAACAGGTGGACTCCCTTCCTTGTTTTAAACCACAGCAGATCAAGGTGCTCTGATGGCAGGTAAACCAGAAGCCTTCATAGAAGCAAGGGTGCTGTGTGCAAACTTTTCTCATTTTGCACTTGTCGTTTTTCATCAAGTTTCCTCATAACTACTTCATGCTGTGTAGCCACATGGCCACCAAAATGACACACATCATTACAAATGAGAGCACAGTGTGAGGTTGTTTGCTTCTGTAAACTGAGAGAATGCTTGAAGAAAAATTAAAAAAAATAAAATAAAAACAATTGATTTCATACTGGATTTTAGACTGTCCTATATATTTTTATTAATATGCTTTTGATTTGAAGTCATACCATACTGACAAATGTATTTCATAAACACAGTATTTCATAAACATTACTAGATGACATACTCATGAAAATATAATTAATTACAAATAGTGATTCCTGTTAGATGAATTATTCATCTTTCCCACTAAAACCAGAATGAGTTACGTTACTCAATGTGATAATACTTACTACATATTATATATATATATATATAATATAGAGAGATACAGATATAATTTGTTTAATGCTATGTGGAAATTAAAATGTTTAGGCTAATCTTTTATGCATCTCTAATTATATAAAAGTGGTATATTTAAGTATTTTCTCTAAATAGGAAATTCATTAACAAGTTTATACATGTATTTTCTCTACTTTTTCTGAAACATATGTTAATTATTGTAGATATATCTAAACTTACAAGCAGTTTTATTAGTTTAAAGACTATATTGTGTAGGAAGTATTTAAAATACTAAAATTTTAAACACATGCAAACTTTGTAATTGCATATGTCACCATTGTTATGGGGATAGCTCTGGGTAGCTGGGCAGAACATAGTTTATTTCCTCTATTAGGTTTCTTGGGCTATTGGAATTTTATCTTATTTATGTTATATAAAATGATCATAATTTTAATTTTAATTTTTTTCATAATTTTTTAAATGACAAATTAGACCTATTTAAAATACTGAGACAAAAGGAATAGTATAAGTTTAATTCAAATTACACTAAAGCCAACAGAATGATTACAGGGTATAGCTTTGTAGGGAAGAAAACTATCTTTTTATTTACTACATTAAAATACCACATAGATTATTACCACAACTATAGCCAGAAAATATAGGACAAGGACATGGGCTGTTATAAGGAACATGGATTAAAATTTTCTGAACTCAATTCTACTTTAGTATTTTAGATGATACAATAAAAGCCAGATAATGTGGCATAGAAAGTGCAAGACAGAACTATGGGGGTGGCCCAGAGTGTAAAGTACTTGTTACATAAATATGCTGGCTTAACTTCAGTTTCCCTGATCCCATGTAAAGCTGGCTTCAAGAATCTCTGTAATCCCAGAGGTACCATAGGGAGATGGAAGCAGAGACAAGAGAATTTTGAAAGCTTCCAGATCAGCCAGACTGTCATTTGCAGTGACAAGAGATCATGCCTGAAACAAGATGGAAGGTGAGAACCAACACCTGGGGCATGCATGCACCTGTACACACACAAATATGTACATATATACACGCACACCACACACACATCACACAAATGCAAGTTCTTAGAAAAGCCTAAACAATTCTTAATAATGAACAAAATGAGGTATTGTATTAAGTATATCACATAATTTTAGTTAACATGATTTCAGTTATTTGCTTCATGAGTTGCCATCTACAAGGTTTCCTAAAAGACAGACAGATTTCTGTCAGAGTACTTGATGACCCACCAAAGGTTAGTGGTAAGACCCTACTGCTGAAGATACCTTATGTGATTGACATGCAAATTAGAATGGCATGGCTGGAAGTTGGAAGAGAGTCAGTCCCCAGACAGTCAGCGCGTCTAGTACCAGAAGGTGCTACATGGGCAACTGGGGGAAAATGACCAATATCTATCGAAGCAACACATGGTCTAACCTACTTAGCAGCAAATAACTTGTTGTGATGCCCACACAAGTGCAGTGGTGGCACACAGCCATGGTGGGGAACCAACTGCTCTCAATTTGGCTAACTGATCCCCTCACTGGTATGGGACCCATAGCTGGAGCTGGGAAACAAGTCAGAACCAGATCCAAACACAAGCCCACTCTCCAATATCAAGCTACCATCAATTGTGGGCTACAAGAGGGCCTACACCTATTAAATTCTCTATAAAAAAAAAAAAAAAAACTAAGGGTTATCTCATTTGTCCTGGTGCTAACTTACTCTCCGTTGGAGAATCTGCTTCTCTTTTTCAGATAGATGTAGATCCTAAGGAGAGAGCCACCCCATCATACCTCAAAAGGGCTCCGGCTGAAACTAAGAAAAATTGGAGAAACAAGCAAAGGGGCTGTTTTCCTGATGAACCGGATACCAGCACAAGAGGGAAGGAGATTAGCACAGAGAAAAACCAACTCCTACCAAATCAGAAAGCCAGAGCCTCAGAGGCCCCCAACACCTCATCACTGAAGCAGACCAAAAATGAACCCAACATGGCTCAGGGAAATTTTGTGGAAGAGGGGGCAGAAAGAATGTCAGAGTGACATGTTGGGTCATGATATGCAGAGACATTTAGCTTACCCATAACTGTGGGCTAACTCCACAATGCATGACCCGTATACCTCAACAAGGAGGGTTCAAGGGGAGGGGGTAGGTCACGGATGAGCCTAATAATGGTACCAAACTGACTGTATTTGCTGAATACAGAACTGACTAATAAAATAAATAAATAAATAAATAAATAAATAAAATAAAGAAAAAGAAAAAGAAAAAGAAAAAAAAGCTCAGAGAAAAAAAATAAAATAAAAAAATAAAATAAAATAAGTTTGAAAACAAAAATAAATAAAGGTGTGAGCCACTGTAAAAAAATAAAAAATAAAAATAAATAAACTACCTGCTGTTCTAGTCAAATTACTACCAGAATTAGACCTCAAGCAATTTTAGCAAGGCAGGTGTACACATTTAATGATGCCACTTCAGAATACTTCAAACGATACCATTGTGAAAGGAAGGAAGTACAATTACCAATGCAGATAGCAGACTGCTGTTTGCTCATTTAGATTTTACTTGTAAGACCCTAATGCTGAAGACACCTTATGTGGTTGACACACAAAATGGCATGGCATGGCTACAAGCTGGAAGAGAGTCAGTCCCCAGACAGTCAGTGCGTGTAGTGCCAGAAGGTGCTACATGGGCGACTGGGGGAAAATGACCAATGTCCAAGCAACTCATGATCTAACCTACTTAGCAGCAAATAACCTGTTGTGATGCTCACACAACTGCAATAGTGGCGCACAGCCATGGTGGGAAACCAACTGCTCTTGATTTGGCTAACTGATCCCCTCAGTTGTATGGGACCCATAGCTGGATCTGGGAAACAAGTCCGAACCATATCCAAACATAAGCCTGCTCTCCATTATCAAGCTACCACCAACCCTGGGCTACAAGAGGGCCTACACCTCTTAAATTCTCTATAAAAGAAGTAAGGGCTATCTCATTTGTCTCGTGTTAACTTACTCTCCATTGGAGAATCTGCTTCTCTTTTTCAGATAGATGTAGATCCTAAGGACAGAGCCACCCCATCATACCTCAAAAAGGGCCCCGGCTGAAACTATGAAAAAATGGCGGAACAAGCAAGGGTACTGTTTTCTTTGTGAACCAGGTATCAGCACAAGGGTGAAGAAGATGAACACAGAGAAAAATCAACTCCTACCAAATCAGAGATCCAGAGACCCAGAGGCCCCCAAGACCTCATCACTGAAGCAGTTCAAAAATGAACCCAACATGGCTCAGGGAAATTTTGCGGAAGAGGGGGAGGAAAGAATGTCAGAGCCACATGTTGGGTCATGATATGCAGAGACATTTATCCTACCCATAACTGTGGGCTAACTCCACAATGCATGACCTATATGCCTCAACAAGAAGGGGCCAAGGGGAGGGAGTAGGACATGGATGACCGTAACAATGGTACCAAATTGACTGTATTCGCTGAGTACAAAACTAATTAATAAAAAAAATTACTTTAAATGTATTTGGTGACATTACACAAAAAGTTATGACAGTTTAGGCAACTAGTTACAGATTATAATATGCCATAATTTTTCTTCTGTGTAAAGTTGCTTCCTTTCCCATGTATTTGCATTTTTTTTTTTTTTTTTTTTTTTGGTTTTCGAGGTAGGGTCTCACTCTAGTCCAGGCTGACCTGGAATTCACTATGGAGTCTCAGGGTGGCCTCGAACTCACGGCGATCCTCCTACCTCTGCCTCCCGAGTGCTGGGATTAAAGGCATGCGCCACCACGCCCGGCTCGTATTTGCATTTTTTACTAAGAATTAGACTAAACTTTAAAGAGGAAAATTGCATTCTAAGTGTACAATTTTAATCAATTAGATCTGTGAAATGGCTAGTGATATTTTGTGTTCACTTAAAATATAGTATCCACTATTCATCTTTATTTCACTTGAAGTAATTTACTTAATTCATTCAGTCTTTTTGGAATTGATCTTCCTGGTACAAATATTCCACAGTCATGGTAAAGCGCATTTATTGAAGGTCATGTAAATTTGCTATTGATTCTTAACATGTTCAATCAATAGACTTGGAAATGTCATTTGAACATAATTATCCCTGTTTACATTTCTTTCTATATCTTAATGACTTTTTTCTAATATATGGAAGTTACACTATATTGATTATAAATACATTTGAAATTAATATATGTTTGTATTTCAATTTCTAGTTGGTTCATCAAGTCGTTCTATATTTAACAGAAGTCTACTGATGTGAAACAGGGATTTAGAAAGTAATTGTTTTAATAACATATCTAGAAGCTAGAATTGACATCTTAATTTAATTGTCAAAATGGGTGTTGGTATAAGACAGTTGAATACAAATCTACTAAAATTTATTGGTTAGAAAATAATGACATTTTTGCCTAAATAATTGTTACCGATTCTAGATAAAAACTATGTTGCATTACATTACTTAGCATATACATTAATATTGTTATCTTTTCAGTGTTCTCAAATTAGTTGCACATGTATTTCATTAATAAATTATATAGGCTAACAATGGTAAATACTTGTCCTTGAATTATTCATGCCCTTCTGTGTCCCATTGGATTTTGCTCCTACATTCATTTTTTAAAATATTTATTTAATTATTTGCACACTTAGAAAGATAGAGGGAGAGAGAGAGAGAGAGAGAGAAAGAGAGAGAGAGAGAGGGAGAGAATGGATATGGCAGGAATTCCAGCCACTGCAAATGTACTCAATACACATGTGCCACTTTGTACATCTGGCTTACATGGGTACTTGTAAATGAAACCCTGGTAGCTAGGCTTTGCAGATAAGCACCTGAACTGCTGAGCCATCTGTTCAGCTCCCTTTTATATTATGATATTTTTATGATAAATATGATGCTATTTTTGATTAAATAGCTCTTTTGTGGTTACTAATAATTTCTTGATATCTTTGATTCACTGTATTTTAATATTTAAAAATGTTTATTTTTTAAACAATATCTGGGGTTGGAGAGATGGCTGTTGTGAAAGCACTTTCTCTACAAGCATTAGAGCCTTAGTTTAGATTCACAGTGCCTATATAAAATACAGTCATGACAGTACACACCTATAATTCCAGCCCTGGGCAAATAGAAGCAGGAGGGTCCATAGGGTTTGGTGGCTCACTAATCTATCCAAATCATTGAACACCAGATTCAGTGAAAGACCCTTTCTAAAAACAATATGGCAGATCCCTTGAGTAAGACACCTGTTAGTGACCCACCTGTTTTACACACACACACACACACACACACACACACACAGGCACCATTAAGCACATCAGAATCCACATAAATAAACACTCATACCACATACCACACACATACACATGTATGTGTACTGATAACATTTATTTCATTACTGCATAATCTTTTCTTCATGACTTACTGAAATTCGCATTTTGCATTCCAGTAAATTAATGTATTTTGCTTATTTAGTATTTCCTTCAATATTTGAACCACAAATTTTAATATTATACATCTTTGTCAATTCTGTAGGATATTTTACATTTAACTTGCATTCACACTTCTTGGTAAATATTTTAGAGTGATTAATAACTGCATTCCTGCAATGCAGTCTAGAATTTTCTGATCAAAACTTGCCTTCTGCTTTAAATTCTATTTCCCATAAAATAAGTTTGATAGTATGTTGATTAAATTTGTTTTAAAAATTATTTAGGCTTCTATTCAAGCTGGATTGTTTGCTTTTTAGTTTTGAGTTGAAAAACTTCCTGTATAATTGTTAGTCTGTCTGATAAACATTTAAGAAATTATTACAGAATTGGTAATTTCCCTACAAGGAAATGACAATGTTTCATTCATGTGGATGGTTGACTATTTTTGTCTACACAACAATTATATTTTCAAGCACTTTTATGACATTAATTCATGGTAGTCTAACATCTGGCTTATAGATGACATCAGATAGAAACATAATTCTATTTGTTTGCAAATAAATTCTGATTTTTGTTTTCATATGTGATTTATTAGTAAAAGATGTCATTATCCTTTCTTGTTTAATAGTAATATTATGGAATTAATGTACATTTTTGAATTTATGAAATTAATTTGCCTAATAGCTGGATGTATGTTCATGCCATTCTTTGTGTGTATGTACTATTGTGTGCATATGGTGTATGCCTATGTCTCTCTGTGTGTGTGTAGATGTACACACACTGAGTGCACACAGAGATGGACTGAAGAGGACTTCCAATATCTGCCTCTTTCACATGAACAACTTATTTTCTCTAGGGAAGGTTGCTCACTGAGCCTTGAGCTCATGCTATTTTTCAGCTAGACTGGCTGACCAATAAATACCTTTAATGCTTCTGTTTCTACCATACTCAGTGCAGAGGCCATAGGCATGCATAGTCAGACACAGACTTTTATATGGGTGCTCTGAATTTAAGTTTTGGTCCTTGGGCTTGGATAGCAAGCATTTTTACCCAATAAGGCATATCCTCAGGTATTCCATGCTATTCTTTAGTCTTGGTAAAATTTTAACTATTATATCACTACCTCTTCTATTTTGGCATCTTTATTTTTTTTCCCTCCTCCACTATCAATGAGGGAATGTTGATGGGACCAGTATTGCGCAGGTCTTGTACAGGTAATGATAGCTGTTTTGAGGTCATGAATGGAAACGGCTATGTCATGTCTGGAAGAAAGGGTTCAAAAGTATTCCACCCCATCTTCTGACTTTCACATTCTTTCCACATCCTTTTCCAGAATTTTCACTGAGCCTTGGAGTAGGTGATATAGATGTTTTATTTAACGGTGACAACTACACCATTACTTATTCTCAGCAATTTGATGAGTTTTAGTCTTACCACTAGTCATCCCCAACTACAAAAATGAGACTCTCTGACCAAAGGTCAGTGTAACACTAACCTATGGCATAAATATAAATATTTAGAAGACATCCTGATGGGCACAACACATCTATGTGACGAAACAACAGTAGTAACCTCCCTTTAAGCCTATGGCTTTCTACACTAATAGGGTTTTGACTAGTTTTTTAGTTCCAAGAGTAAATTTCCTTCTGTGCATAAGGCTTCAAATCCAATCAGAGAGCAGGTGGTTACCTCTATAATAGCCCTACCACTATTTAACTAGTGAGCACATCTTGCCTGGCTAATCTGTTTTGTAGCTCACAGGATCCACTTCTAGTTAAGACCTTTTGTCTTCCAGAAACCAGAATAACACTTTCTGGCATTATGACAGCTAACCACTAAGGTAGAGGTTTCCAGCTCAGTT
The DNA here is from genome assembly GCA_036346955.1 of Dipus sagitta. NCBI lineage: Eukaryota > Metazoa > Chordata > Mammalia > Rodentia > Dipodidae > Dipus > Dipus sagitta. The sequence continues at coordinate 100,325,322 of CM070770.1, read as the reverse complement.
CCAACCTGATTTTTCAGTGTCTTTCAACCAAAGCAAATGGTGTTCTCGGCTCTTGGGTCTTAGTGTCTAGTGCTGGTGGGCAAATGAGAATGTTGACAATAGCTTGTATTGGTTTAGGCATATTAGAATGGGCTCTTTGTCTTAAGTCATGTTTTATCTGAAAATCTGTGAACTAAAGAAGTGAATTATTTATCCTCAATAGTTCATGTGCAGTAAAACAACTAATACAGACAGAGAATAACTGTACTAGGCACTTTTACTCTTACAAGGGTAAAGAGAAAGCATAGTAACTGGTCTGAGCAATTGTGTAGTATAGCTGAATGCTGCTTGTTACTTCCTTAGTTCTCTAATAACAATTCAGTCCTGACTCCTGGGGGAGATTATCCATGGCTTTGTTCTGCCCTCTAAATTCTAATGCTTATTGTAAAAACTATTCTTTATTTTCAGTACAAATTATTCATAGAAAATACAGGGATTTCTCAGTCTGCTTTCTGCTCATGGTAGCTCAACAAATCTAAGCGCCTCTTTTCCCTTTGCTTTTCAGTCTAAGCTTATCTAATTGGCTTAAAAATTGTGGGTTTTATATGCTTTCATTATAATACAACCCATTAGACAAAAGCGTCCACATGAAATTTGATTACAATAGTCTCTAAATTATTCACTATTTTAAAAATGTGTCATTGTCATATATCCTCTATTATTTAATATCATAATTCATGAATTGTTTCATCATTTTCTCTTTATATGTAAATTGCTCTACTGTGGACCAATTTTTTTTCTGTAGTTCTAAAATTTCACTATGATGCCAGGGTATAGTTGTCCTTGTATTAATCCTGATTGATGTTCACTAAATTTCTACAATTTTTTTTTTTACAATTTCAAATCAACAAATACTCATCATTTATTTCATTTTTTTGTCCCATTAAATCTCTTTTTATTACTAGTTTGACCTTGCTACTCTTAAACCACTTGATATTGCCCTATAAACTTCTGGTGTCTGACTTAATTGTTCATAGAAATTTTCTTTGTGTGTTGTTTCTTTCCTTTTGTTAACCATTTCTGTTTCTCTTTTTTTCCTTCATCTATCTTTGAAAATTGTTGATGGGTTCTTGAATACACTAATAATGTCTTTAAAAATATCTTTGCATATTAGTTACAACCTCTGCATTATCATAGTTTCTCTCTGTATAAATCAATTCTTCTTTTCTTTATACTTACAAACTTTTCACATATTGGGATCTAGTACACATTCTAGAAAATTGCATTGATTGAGCTTGGTTTACACTTTCTTCTTTTAAACATGTTCAGTGTTTTCACAAGTGGTTACATATATTACTTCCAATCCTTTGATATACTATGTTTGTCTTTACTACTCACTGAAGTAGACTAATTTAATTGTATTGCCAATTCCTTATACTCCTTACTTACCAGTTATGGCCATTCCAAAATCTGCATCACAGGGTGTTTTGACAGGTTCTTTCAGTTTGGTTTCAACATAAATAAATAATACTCTCAGCTGCCGTTCATTTTCTCTTTTACTTTTTGTGCCTCTGAAAGATAACAGCCGCCTAAATTAAAATTATCCACATGAATAGGAATCTCTTCTCTCTGTTATATCCCTCTTGGATTATATATAGACTTCTGGTAGCAATCCTTATATTTTTCTTTGTATCTGGAGCCTTCATTGTAAACTTCAGTTGTAAATGAAGCATCAACTTTCATTATCTACAGTACAACTCAATGCATTCCTGGAGCTTTGATTGTCTTCTGCTTTCTTTCTTGGTGTTTGAGGAAGTGTTCTCAAGTAGGAAGCTGGAGAGAAGGTGAGATGCAGCTGAGTCTTAACCTCCTGTTATGGATTAAAGTCCAAAGAAGTCAATTTGTCAAAAGCTGAAAACAAAAGGTTGCCTTATCTATTTTGTCAAGACTTGTAGCTATGTAAAGATGTAAGACTGGTTTGCTGCCAGTTATGCCAGAAGTAGAAACTATGCACACACACACACACACACACACACACACACACACACACTAGAGTTTCTAATTGAAAATTTACTGGACAAATACTCACAAAAAATTTCAAATGAATATGAAAAAGGAATCAAATGTACAATGACACTATAAAGGGAGTAGAATTCATGGTCTCAAGATGTCTGTACTTTTGACTCCCACAAAAAACACACATGCATGCACACATTATCATTTGATGTTTTTTTTGTTGTTGTTGCTGTTGTTTTGCAAGCAAGACCTCCACAATGTTGATTCCATCAACAATTTGACACAGAGGATAGCAGAGCACATAAAGAATGAGACAACAGAACAGAAAAAGGACTGTTTTGATGAAAGAGAAAGCTCAGTGGTATAAACCTGGGGAAGAGTAGACACAGAGAGCAATAGGAGGAGTATGTGATCAAATAGCACCATGTTCTAAAATCCTTAGTTATAAAAAGAAAAAGAAACTCAAACTGAAAAAAAGTCACATAACTAATTTACAGTGAAGCATAAAATATAGCATTTGTATAATAATGAAACAAAGGATAGGAAATGAATAAATCTTTGTTTTTTAATACTTGTGTATCATTCTCTAGTGTTGACTGTTGACATTTTTTATTTTTAAGAAAGGAATGGGTTGATTTTCTACTGACAATTACACAGAGGAGTGCATCATAAGAGGAGATGTATGGCAAGAACATTAAGAAAGAGACATGTTGTAACATCCATAGGAAGCAAGTAAAGAAAATGTTGAGAACTGAATTCTCAGATCTTTCTCCTCTTTTTAAATGTTTAAGAGATGTTCCATCTCCAAAACAACAAGCAATATGTATGAAGTTCTATATGGTGGAGTGTGTGGTTTATTGTATTTTGCTTTTCTCAAACACGTCTATAAGTTTTCAATGGATAGAAAAGAAAAGAAAGTTGGATTGTGAGGATACATGGGCTTTAAGGTTCAAACCTACCAGTGTTATAATTCTACTTCTGCTAACTGCAATGAGTATTTACAATTATCTAAACTTCTGAGATTCCCTAATCTCAGTTTTCACTGAACTTCTATATCTCCACATTAATAAATGTTTAGCTACTATTTCATGAATTTTCTACTCAGACTTTTTGTTAAGATTAAATTGTGTAGTGCATTTTAAAATAGCTGATAGAGTGGCAAAAGGTGACTGTACCTAATTTTAGTTTAATTCTTTTTGTTTCCTTTTCTTTTTTGAGGTTTTACTTTAATACAGGCTGACCTGTAATTCACTATTTAGTCTTAGTATGGCTTTTTGCAAATAATGTAAGTAGATCATAGTTGCAAGAATGATTGATTTACATTTTGATTGGTCTTCAATGACCAAAAGAATTCTAATTTTAATTGCATGTCATCACTCCCTTCTTATATTGACACAATATTGTGTACAAACTAGGTTAAATATTCAAAGGGATCATAGAAAACAATAACTGAGTCCAAAAATTGATAAAGAGTAATGTGTTTTTTAAGTTGTAATAAACTGAACATTAAGGAAGTGAAAGTTTTAGCTGTAGTGTGGTGTTAGGTCCTATAGTCTAGGCAAATATAAACTTTCTCTGTCTAACCTTATTCATTAAAAGCATTGGCTAATCTCTGGGGGATTTGAGAAGAAATTTCATTTACCTGGTTTACATCATCATGAAAGAGGAAGTATTTGCCATTTAATACAGAGTCTAGATTGAAAATTTTCTGATTTACAGTGTGTCAAGATTTATGATAAGGGTTATTTAAAACTCTGTGATGGAGAGGCACTAATGATAAAATAATATGTTTGTATAGGCTGGGCTGGAGATCAGGATTTTAGATAACTAAGGCACTTGCATTCAGAATGAATTTGTATTCAGTAATGTGTCCTCTGTTTCTTGATAAATAAACTCTCTCCTGACATTAAACCTGTAAAAAACAACCATCAAAGCTATCAGCAAAATAGACAACATTGTCTCATATATTTATTTCTTATTTACTGAAAATAATTTGGCACTGACGTTAATTAATATTTAGAGCAGTTAAAATCTTTCATTTGATTTTTGGGGTTCAATGTCTCCAAGGTTAGTTAAAGATTAACAAGGCTTATTTCCTTGCAAAACACTTCCTAGAAACATAATATTGCTTTTACAGTCTGGCTCAAATTTAAATAGAACAGCACCAGAAGAAGAAAAAAATAATATTTGTTCTGATAGCTATTTTGAGCTGTGGAAGGAAGAAGTATGCATAAGAAATACATGTACTGACATGGGGGGTGATTTTATGTCAATGGTTGAAAGGTATGTTGTGAGCATAATTCTTGCTTCCTGCACATCTGTAGCTATGTTTTAAGGAACAAATAGTTTATTGTGTCAAGGACAGCAGGAATCAATGATTTTAGTGGATTTAATAATAACCATGAAAAATCTACTCTATGATATATTGGTTTTGACAGACTTTGCAAAGTGTCATGTAGAACTTGCTGAATTGTATCATTGAAAGCTGCAATCCTTAGAGCAGAGAAATGTAGGTCATTGTGTTCTTTTGTATAATCAGATAGAAATAGTGAGAAAGCACTTCATGTCACTTAAATGAAACAAAAACTGCATCATTCACTCATTTTAAGATACAACCTATAATAGACACTATACAAATGCCCTTGTTATCCAAATGCCAGTTAACTAAAAGCGAACCTGTAAAGGTTTAAAAGTATATTTGTTTATAATAATACTGGTTATGAAAAATTGAGTTATTCAAAATAATACTTCGAGTTTTTCTTTATTCTGGAAAGAAGTGTGCACTGAGGAAATGAGCTGACAATAGAACTGAGGGCATTGTAGGCATGACAAATCTTTAGTGCTTCCCTGGACTGTAAAAGGCGAGGTCCTATTTTGGAGAAGCAGCCACAGATTTTAGGGAGCTGAAGCTTTTCATACAAAGGAAGCTACCTATGCATCAGATCCCGAAAATGCCTGAGAAACCCTGTATTGGTCCATCTTGAGTTCACTATTACAGGGCACATTCCAATAGAGACCTGAGGTCTCAAGTACACTGTTCTTTCTTCTCTCAGCTTATTTTTTAAATCATGAAGTTGCATTAGGAAGTGAACTAAATGAAAATGATGTAAACAGAAAAGCAAATTAATCTACTTTATATTTATTTTCTTTACTATATTTACATTGATACCAATGACCTAAATATTATAGCCATGGAACATTAGAAGAGTTCCCATAAAAAGTATCAAGATCTACATATGTTTCTGCCCATTTATCATCTCTCTATATCTATCTATCTATCTATCTATCTATCTATCTATCTATCTATCTATGACTCCTATGACTCTATCTATTATCTATCATCTATCTAATCTCTGTCTCCATTCAGAATGTAGACATCTACAGTCCAGGAACAAAGTGGCATAGGGGATAGAGTCCTTAACAAGAGGTTTGATTCTAATCAACACGAATAGAATTAATCATATCCCATCAGTGAAAGAGATTTATTACTTCTAAAGAACAAATTCTGAAACATTCACAATGTAAATGCTTGCACATGAAATAACATAATTTCTAGGCATGCCAATGGAGCGAAATCTATTACAAATGAGAAACAAAAGACGAGAGTAATGCAACTATTATAAATCTTTTTCTGAAAGTCTTTTATGATTGAAAGAAACTTTAACTTGTTCAATAAATAAGTAAATAAATGATAGAAGAGGTGAAGATATTTTTACCAGACTCATTGATTAAAATGAGTGAAGTAAAATTACTGAATACAATACATATTTAGTAGAGTATCTGATTCAATAAAACAAATACACTGGAAGATAGAAAAGTAGAGAATAATTCAGTGAATGCATTGTAAGAAACAAAGAGGAGGGACAGAAAATTCCATGTAAAGAAGCTAAAGAAAGATAATGTCAGAGAGAAGGTTTGGAGCTAATTCATCTAGATTACTATGCAGATGGAAAGAAAATTTTTGATGATTATCACCAGAGCCATGAGATTATTCTAAGCCATGGAGGGAATGAACAGGCATATATATTGAAGATTCCTTTGGTTGCCCATGTGAAAGACACAGGCATAGGCCATTTTGGAGGCAAATGCAATACTACATGTAATAGATGAGAGTGATTTAGATTATGGCAGCACATGAGGAGAAACTGAATAAAATATAGGTGTGAATTTAAGGAATTGATAATTAAGTGAATGTAAGAGATAAAAATATAATAGACTTGTTCAGAAAGGAGTGAGACTGCTAACTTAATAAAGGGCCCAATATTCACCATGTATTCTTTTTTATTATGTTATTTTTTTCAAGTTTTTATTAACAACTTCCTTGATTATAAAAAATATCCCATGGTAATACCCTCCCTCCCCGCACTTTCCCCTTTGAAACTCCATTCTCCATCATAATTTCATATCACCATGTATTCTTATAAATTATTTAAGGCATGAGAGAAAATCAAATATATTCCACATTGCTTTGTCTGTGTGCTTTTAAGATTAGGTGTTTTCATTAAAGTTCTTGAGTATTTCAATGTATTCTTTGTTTGAGATATTCTCTCCCTTGCTCCATATTTTATAGTCACAAAATCTTTAATTGAACAGATTTGGATATTTAATTGATTCTATAATTTTGTGTCTGTTTTAAAGTACTTTTTTACTCCATATCATGAATTATAGCATGTATATATACAAGTGAGAGAATTTACCTAGTATATCAGATAGTTTGTAGAGAATGCAGAGAAGTATATTTTGAGTTTTAAAGCCTTTGTTGCACTTTATTTTTATGCATCAACATCTACAGTTTTTTAAATCTTATACCAGACATAAATAAATGTAGGCTTACTGTTTCTTATTTCATCCTTGAATATGTTTAAGTCATGACTTGTCTTCACAAAAAATGGAAAATTTATTTATAAGCTGAAAAAAATTACAAAAATGAAGAAACCCTACAGATTAGAATAATTACTATTATTTGTTATATTAATTCTATAATTTAGAGAGAAGAACAGAAAAGTAAGCGAGTGAGAGAAAAGAGTAGATGATAGTAATAAAAAGAACTTGGGGAAAGTAATCGGGACCCTTTGACAGGAAGATTAGGCTGCATTAACCTTTGGGAGATATCTGTGTGTTTGTGCATATCCCCAACAGTTCTACCAGCAGGAGTGGGAGAAACAAGAAGTCATATAAGCAGTAGTAAACAGAAATTGAAAAGGACCCCCTGCCCAAATGATTTTTCAGGCTAATGTACAGCCATTAAAAGTCATTTGTACAATTGTATGGGAAGCTTTATCCTGTGACTAATATGAAACACAATCTACAAGGAATAAACAAAGTGGCTTTATTTTCCAGGCCTGGGTGTAATGAAGGCTTTCCTGCTGTCCCCATTACCACATTAGCTTGGATTAATTGATCTATTTATTACTTGCCAACTAGGAGATAATTTGGCCCAAGAAAAGAGGAATTTGTATGTTTTATTGCAGATAAGAGGCTAAAGCCACTTTTAATCCTGAGCTTCTGCCTTAGAGAGGAGCCTAGGCAGTTGTGGGAGGGTGTGAATGGGGTTGATGGTTCATCTTTAATAGGCAATTGCAGCCAAGATGCACAAATCCAAAGATGGATTTGATCAGCTGAGAAATTTGGCAGTGGGAATTCTTGGCAATAAATATTCGGAAAGGTGGTCAATATTGTTTTCTTGGAATTAAATTTAACACTTCTGTGGGGGCCATTTGCATTTGCAAGGAAGACTGCCTTGAGGCAGAACCAAATTCTTTGAATTGATTTATATCTTCACTGTGTATATGGCTTGATATCAGCAATCTAACACACTTGCTTTGTAGTTAATCTTCCCCTTTCATATCAGGCTCTGAAACTACTTTGACCAGAATGAGCTATATTTCATGTCCTTCTGGTTATAAAGAAATATGTTTTCAGCATGGCTCCAACTGTATTAGTAATTAGATGTGTCTCAAATTGAGTCTACACTAAGAAATTTAAATTACTAAAGAATGTCTTGGATTTGAAGTAACCACTTGAAATCAATAAAACAACAGTAACATGCTAAGTCTACACATCTCCAAATCAATGCCTTTGATGTTGAATAGAACCTTGAGAAACATGAAACCACAATGTATGCATGTGAATGTTACTCTTCATATAAAATTTTGTCATGCTGTATTATCATAAGTCAATAACATGTGAAGATGTATTAAAATTTAGTCTCTTAAAATCATATGATTTGTTTTTCAAAAATATTTGTCAATATATTTTATATGCATTTAGGACTATGTTGCTTCCACATTGCCTCAATAAACATTTGAAATCCAGCTTCCATTTTTCAATGGCTCAGTTTTGCACTGCAGTATGCTTTACCTACAGAATAGATTTTCCAAAGATTCACTTCTGTAGAAATATTTCTCCCCTTAAAGGTCAGAATTGTTCTCTATTTCTCTCAGATTAGATATCAATGTTTCTTGTTATGTTTTATACTTTTATCTTATTACTGTTGTTATAAAAAAGTACTCAAAGTTGCTTATTTAATCCAATATTCTGGAGTATAGTAGACCAAAAAACACGGTGCCTGGTAAGACTCCCATGGCTATGTCATTACATGGTCAAATAACAGAAAATTTTACTGTGTACTAGAGAGGACCAAGAGTACTCTGTGGATTTGCTCTTCCAGACTTTCCCCTCTATGTTTATCCAGGCTCATATTTTTCTTTATATCCATTTCAAGGCATCTAAACGACTCATCTTCCCTTTTGCTTAACTATAAAACTAAAGTCCTTAATATATATCACACTTTATTGAGTGCTGTGGAAAGAGTAGTTAGTAGTAGTTCAATCAGATTCTTCCCATCGTCCCTCTTTCTCTCCCTCCCTCTATCCCTCTGCCCACCCCCCCCTTCTTTTTCTCCTTTCCAACTTTCCTTCTAGTAAGAATCAAAGCCAAGGCCTCACACATGTTAGGCAAGCACTCTAACTGATTTATATACCCAGACATCAACGAAATTTAACTAACCTTTTGAAATAACTACACTGTCCATTAGAAACTCAAAACAAATTAGATGGACTGATGCACATATGTGAGTATTCTATCTCACACAGATAAGCACATTTATTATTAAAGAGTGACAAATAGTTATATATGTTATATTTAACTATATAGACTAGACAGTATTCACAGCAACTAAAATCTATTCACTCACCTTTGCCAAGTGAATTATCATATAAAACAATCATGAAAATACTTCTGAATAAAGTTATGATAATTATTAATGCAGTCCTATTTTTCTCGAATTGAAAGTATATTATTGTATGTATTCTAACCTTGTCACCATGTGATTATAAAATACAATAAAATGGTAAATGAAAACCTACTAAATATTTTATATTGTTAAATTAGATCTTTACTCATCTCTATCTCTGTGCTTTGACTTTCTACATAGCAAAATGCAACCTAACTCTCCAGCCTAATTTGAAAGAATATTCTTTAAATAAGGCATCAGCCACAGAAAATGACAGAAGTTCAGCTTCTGTCCATCACAGGGTGCCACATGATCAAATCATATCCATCTAAGGAGAAAACAAGATGCAATCCATAAAACTCTTTCTCTAATTAAATGTGCTCACATCTATATAAATACTGCATGCTCATATTTCTAGGAGGCACTCTTTCAACCAGCTCTCCCAGAATCAGGGATTGATTAATTCATGAATCATTCTTTGAATACATTAACTTCACTAAATTTAACTACTTTAAAGCATTTTAAAAATATTTTATTTATTTCTTTGCAATCAGAGAGAGAGATAAAGAGAAGATAGACAGAGAGAATGGGCACATCAAGGCCTCCAGTGATTGCAAATGAACTCCACACACACACACTTTGTGCATTGGACTTTACATGGATATTGGGGAATTGAACCTGAGTTATTAGATTTTTGCAAGCAAGTGTATTAACTGCTGAGCCATTTCTGCAGCCCTAAAACTTTTCTTTTAATAATATAAAATGACATATTACAAACATACATAATTCTAGAGCCACAAAGTACTCCAATCATCCCCTTGGCTTTAAGTTGTTGATAATATTATCTAGATGTCTGAAAATAACAGAAGGACTACACTGGGGGAGTAAGGAGATCATTGACAAGAGGGAGATGGGAAAGGCAGTCAGGGGAAAACATGAGCAAAGGGCAATGAAACCTATGGATGAAATGTCACATTTACACCCATCATTTTGTATGCTAACTAACAGATAATATAAATAAATGAAAAAAAATTCACTTTACGGTCTGCAAATTGTCTAATTCTTATGAATAATGTTCACATATATGTGTTTGATTTTTAGTTAAACCTAACTTTTAATTAAAATTTATCCTAAGCATCCAATAATAAAATGGTATTAATATTTCTTTTATTATACAGAAATTAAGTAAAAAATATTCCATGCATATTACTTATGCATTCCTCTCAATAGACTTCAGTCACTTCAAAATGTAGGTGCTGTTGTTCTGTCAGGACATTCATTAATGACCAGTGTTTATCCAGTTTAAGTATATTGGGGTCACTGTAAAATTTGACCCAATCAATTAACATTTAGAGAAAAAATTCCCATATATCAAGAAAATCTAGAGGCCCTTATTAAAAATATGTTATACTTTGATGGTCAGAACATATAGTCAACAATTAGGTGTTTAATAAATTTATGAGTTTAAATGACAGCGGTGAAGGGTTTGAGGTCAGATACACCAATGGTTGAAAATAAATTTTTCAAGTAATAGTGTGTGCCCTTAGTTATTTATTTATTTATTTATTTATTTATTATTCATTTCATCTGAAAATGTACAAAATTCACTGGATTTTTTTTCAGTATTGAAATACATAAGACATCAATTTTAAAGCAAATAATGCAAGAGACTCATTTAAAACAAGTGTTTATAATGATTTATTAAATGTTTATTACTAACATGATTTGTTGCACAGGCATTTTCAAATAATGTCTCTTAAAATTTTTCTGAGTCCCATTTTTAAAACCTATATAATACAAATTATTTGAAAGATATATAGAATTGATGAATTATAATAAATGAGAGCCTTTGAGATTAAAGTATGTGACTGGTTATAGAAAAAACCATTGAACAAAATTATGATGTCTTGCATGCTGGAGAGATAGCTGAGCAGTTAAGACACTTGTTTTGGAAGCCTATGGAACCAGGTTTGATTACCCAGAATCCCAGGTAAGCCAGATGCACATGATGGTGCATGTTTCTGGAGTTCATTTGCAGTGACTACAGTCCAGGGCATATCCATTCTCTCTCTCTCCCTCTCTCTCTCTCTTTAGTAACTAACTAACTAACTAAATAAATAAATAAAAATTTTAAAAGTATGATGTTTTCAGTGTGCTATTTTCACTTCTGCTTTGCTGATCATACCCAGGCTTAAGGACCACAGTCTTCAGGTAGTCCGATTTGCATTGCTGCCTTGTATGGTTTGAATATAAAATGCCTCCATAAGCTCATGTATTTGAGAACTTTATCCCCACCTGGTGACTTGATTAGCTGTGGAACCTTTGAAGGTGGAGACTTGCTGAAGGAAGTGGGTCACTGAAGGTGAGCCACACTGTGATTTTGCAGCCTGGCCACTTCTTGATTGCCCCATGTGTCCTGCCTGCTAAAGTGACAAGAGGCTTCCAGCTTCTACCACTATGCCTTCTCCACCATGAAGTATCCCCTTGAAATTGAAAGCTAAATAGAAACCCCTTTCTTAAGTGTCTTCTGGTCAGCTTATTCACCACAATGGGAATGTAACTAACACATCACCCTTTATAAGGGCCCTAAGACACTTAAGAAACTTTATGCCTATGGTCTAAGAGACATTGGGATTCACTTGATCTATTCATGTCAAACATAAACACTAAAAGTTCATTGGAAATGTATGCAATCTAAATTAAACTTTGTATCCTGAGTTAGGATATATGAGAAGACTATATGATCTCTCCAAATTACCAACAGCATAGTCTTTTACCTCAGTGGTATGTGAAGAATTAAAATTCATCTATTAGTCTTTGGGATATTGTGCGATTTTTTTCTTTATTTTTCACCTAAAATGTGAATAATGTGGATGAATTTTTAAATCTCTAAATCATTTCTTTGAGCTGTGACTATCACATTATTTGAAATCAAACCCAAATTCCTATGCAGATGACATCAACATTTGGGAGAAACATGTGAAGCAGACTGCAGTGCTTTAATATTATAATGTTCATACAGGGTACTGGGCTGGAAAACAGATTCTGGAAAATAAAGCTGTGAACAAAAAACTTTAGGCTGGTGAAATGTAAGATCTGATATGAATATGTCCAAAGACTGTGTGCTGCACTGAAGCAGCATGGCTGGACATCTGAAATCCCAGAAGGAAAAGGTGTTCTGGTAAGTTGCCCACAGTACAGAGGGTAAAGCTCAAAGTGTGAGCATCAAGAAGTACGTGTTTTAATCAAGTATGAACTGTTTCTAATGCTGTTGCAACTTGGGTGCCAAGATATTTAGCTTTTAATGCAAAATATCTCTGGAGATGGGCTGGACCTGTCAAGCCTTGCTGCTAAATGCTTATATGGATTTTGTGTAAAGCTTTTTATATTAAAAAAAAATGGATCCCAGATTGGAACCTTTGCAGAAACTCCAGCAAATAGTCACCAGTGTTTAATTGGCTAGAAAATATTACCCTTACATTTAAAATTTTTTTGGGGGGGGGAGTTGAGGTAGGGTCTCACTGTAGCCCAGGCTGACTTAGAATTCTCTATGTAGTCTCAGGGTGGTCTCAAACTCACGGTAATCCTCCAACCTCTGCCTCTCAAATGCTAACATGGCTCAGGGAAATTTTGCGGAAGAGGGGGCGGAAAGAATGTCAGAGCCACATGTTGGGTCATGATATGCAGAGACATTTATCTTAACCATAACTGTGGGCTAACTCCACAATGCATGACCCATATACCTCAACAAGGAGGGGGTAGATCACAGATGAGCCTAATAATGGTACGAAACTGACTGTATTTGCTGAATACAAAACTAACTAATAAAGAAAAAAAGAAAAAAAACACCAAAAAAAAAGAAAATATTACACTCACACTTAATTTTCAAAATATTTTATTCATTTGTTTATTTGAGAGAGAAAGAACATATATACATGCCATTATTGTTTAATAATTATGGGCTACTTGGGGTCTTGCAGAGGCAAAAAGACTCTAGATCCATGTGACACTTTCTATCCTTGGCCTAAGGTGGGCATGGGGGAATTGAACCCTGACAAGTATTCTTTTTTTTTTCTTTTTTTTTTATTAATTAGTTTTGTATTCAGCAAATACAGTCAGTTTGGTACCATTATTAGGCTCATCCGTGACCTACCCCCTCCCCTTGGCCCCTCCTTGTTGAGGTATATGGGTCATGCATTGTGGAGTTAGCCCACAGTTATGGTTAAGATAAATGTCTCTGCATATCATGACCCAACATGTGGCTCTGACATTCTTTCTGCCCCCTCTTCCGCAAAATTTCCCTGAGCCATGTTGGGTTCATTTTTGGTCTGCTTCAGTGATGAGGTGTTGGGGGCCTCTGAGGCTCTGGCTCTCTGATTTGGTAGGAGTTGATTTTTCTCTGTGTTGATCTCCTTCCCCCTTGTGCTGGTATCCTTACCAGCAATTGTCTTTAACTGCTGAGCCAGCACTCCAGCTATCTCACATATAACACTCTTCCAAGGGAAATATTCTCATGGAAAAGAAACACAAAAGGGAGTTTGCTTATTTAATTGCTGCAACAAGTGATGATGTCATTCCCTTTGCTGTACTGGGAAGTTAGTCACTATCAGTACACTGAGCACTCATGAGGAATCATGTAAAGCATAAGTAATATCCTATGGTTGTATGTGATTTGTTCTCAGTGCAGACATGAATTCTCGATTATGAGCACCATGAGTTCTATAAGGAAGGATTACAATTATAGGTCTTAGTACATTTACAGGGGATATCCAAGACTATGCCATTATTTCAATGGTAAATATGATATAAAATATATTCATCAGAATTAGGATAGACATTGCATTTTTGTACGTGTTTTTGTGTGTTGTTTGTGCAGATTTCTATGCCTATTCACATATATATTGGAGCATATGTGTTCATGCAGAGGCCCAAAGTTGGCATTGGGTGTCTTCCTTGATGGCTTTCTACTCTTCTACTCTATTTTACTGAGGCTGAGTCTATCACTTGAAAGCATAGCTCAACAAATAGGATAGAGTGACTATCCAGCTATTTCTGTCTCTGTCTCCTGAGTACTTGGATTATAGGCTGGCTATATTCTTGCCTTGCATTTATGTATGTCTTGGGGAATCCAAACTCAGGTCCTCACATTTGAGTACCAATCACTTTATACACTGAGCCATACCCACACTTCGATAGAAATTTTATTTATTTTTATTTATTTTTTATTAAGTATACACTTTGTATGGACACACCATGTGTTGGTATTATCATCTCCCCCCTCCCTGCCCTCATTCTGCTGAAGGCCTTCCTCACTGGGATTGCTGGTATTCATCACAGGTTTTTGTATTATAAGCTGTGAGAGCATCAGTCAGTCATGGGGGAGGGGTTCAATGCCTCTGAATATACCTTCCCGCCTTGTTGCTCTTACAATCTTTCCATCCCCTCTTCCACAAAATTCTCTGAGCCATGGTGGGTGTGTTTTAAGTCTACTTCAGTGTTGAGCTGTCAGGAGCTTCTAGATTTCTGCTTTGCTATATGTTGAGTACCCTCAGTTCTAAGGCATTCTAAACCTTCCCTCATCTAAAGAAATAAACTTATGGTAACCTAATAATACCCACCAAAATAATCATCTACTAATTGTTCTATTCAACTCAGAACTTTAAGTAGACTTTAGATTTCTCCTTAATTTGACATATTCCTGAAGCACTGTAATCATTTTAGAACAAATTGGTGAGCTAAACCATTTTTGATATACAAAAACAGGCAAATGCACACTAAATTAAGAAGAGATTTGAAACAGGCTCTGCTACATTCCTTGTGTGTTTCTGTAGTGACTCTTTCATGAATTAATTTTTAAATCTAGAGTTTTTTCCAGCACCTACCTAAACAAATAATATACAAAAACTGTATAATGCTATAGAAAGGTAACACTGGAAATGGGCATGGTGCCTTGACATATTTACTGCATATTTTGGAAATAAAATCATGTACTAAGGCAATAAACCTAACCCTTAATTCAAATGACCCCACAGCACACAAAGGAAATGTTGTTGTAATTATTGACATCACCTTATGCCTTAAAAATGTAAGTGTGCTTTTAATAAAAATGAAGAGAGGGGCTGGAGAGAAGGCTAAGCAATTATAGCATTTGCCTGCAAAGCCAAAGGATCCCAGCTTGATTGTCTAGTACCCACATAAGCCAGATGCACAAGGGGGTGCATGCATCTGGAGTTTGTTTGCAGGGGCTGGAAGCCCTGGTGCTCACTCCCTCTTGCTATCTCTGTTTCTCTCTCCCTCTTTCTTGCTCTCAAATAAACAAATAAATAAAATAATTTTATATTAGACACTGATACACAAACCATTTAATTTCCTTAAAACTTTCTCTGAACTAAGTCAACGACTTCCACCACTTTACTAAACCTCAATGATGCGTACACTGGTATATTCTGACTAGCTTTTAATAAAATTATTATAAATATTTGATGTTTGCATAATTTTAACTTGTCAGTGGTTAGAGTTTTTATGATATCTAATAGAGTTTATGACAGAAAAAAAAACAGGTGGGTAAGTTAGTTAATGATAAATCAGTTAAAATTATGTTACAGAATTAAGATTTTTATAGAATTATGTTAGTGATTTTTCACATCCAAGAAGATATTCACATATGATAACATTCTATGAACTTTTAGAAAAGTCTACAGTAAACAAACTGCCTGTGTGGTCAATTTTTTAATGCTTAGTTTCTTGCACACTAAGGTAATTTTATATATCTTGGGAAGTGCTCTTTTTGTCAGAAAGTGGCTGAACAAAAACTCCTTTCTCCTTTATGTTCTTCTGATTCAAAAGTTACATTATTTTTAATTCAAATTACTATTACTTATGCCCTGCTTATTGTAACAATAAAATTGAATTCTTTAAGATTTCTTGTAACCCTTATTCTTCAAATCTCAATTTTAAGAATGTCCTTATTAAAACAATATTTTGCCTTTATAGGTGAAAGAATTACAAGTGAAAGCTCGATATTGAATAATTATGCATATTTCAATTACAGACAACGTCTTATTTACTATTCTAATTCTTCAAAATAAGTTAGAGCATCAAAACTTATATTTTTCTGTTGATATATTATGGAAGCCAATATAGACTAATAAATTTGAATATATTTTAATCTCAGGAAAGAAGTGTCATTAAACCAATGTCATATTAAATGTAAATTGTCCTTTAAACTAGCAAAGAGAGACATTCTAAGTTCTCTTTTATGCAAGAAATTGCTTTGCTAATTAATAAATACAACAAACACAATCTGTAGCTATAAGGGTATTTGTTATCATTCCTTTACTATGCATATAGAAAGATCAGTATATTAAATCATAATCACCATAATGCCAACCATGGATTGAGTGTATGCTGCATGTGTTAGTCATTGTGATTGAACTGTCATATCTGTCTCTTGATACCATTATGCATTCCTAGGCAGAGATATCCATTGATAATATGAAGTATGGGTTGTGAAACTATCCAATTTCTGAATCTTAAAAAAAATAAAAAAATGATACTACATACTAATAGTGTGATGATTTGATTAAGATGTCCCGCATAAAGTTAGGTGTTAAAATGCCATGTCCCCACCTGAAGGAGATTTGGGAATTAATGACTCCTGGAGGAAGTGTATTGTTGGGGGTGGGCTTATGGGCATTATAGCCGGTTTACCCTTGCAGTGTTTGGCACACTCTCCTGTTACTATTGTCCACCTGATGTTGGTGAGGTGAGGCCCACCCTCTGCTAATACCATCATTTCCCCCTGACATCATGAAGCTTTCCCTTGAGTCTATAAGCCAAATTAAACCTTTATTCCCACAAGCGGCTCTTGGTCGGGTGATTTCTGCCAGCAATGCGAACGTGATTACAACAAATAGAAATGCTCCTTATTGCTCTCCTTCCCTAGCTCGCAGTAATTGTCCCTTCTATGTACGTGTTCTTACATGTTTTGTGTATTCAATGTAATTTGAATGAAGTATTATTTTGTGGATGGCTTCTTTTACTTGACATAAATTTTAAGGTTTATATATGTTTTTCCATGGATCCAAATCTTATCCTTTTTATTTCCAAATAATATTCCTATGACTGTATATACCATACTTGGTTTCCCTTTCATTGATTAAAAGACAATTGTAATATTTCTATTTCAATATTTTTGAATGATAGCATGAATAAATTCATGTACAGTATATTACTTCTAAATATATCTCTGCAATCTACTGGGATTTTTTTTTTTTGCTGCTTTCTTTTTCTTTTTTTTTTTTTTTCTTTATTAGTTAGTTTTGTATTCAGCAAATACAGTCAGTTTCGTACCATTATTAGGCTCATCCGTGACCTACCCCCTCCCCTTGGCCCCTCCTTGTTGAGGTATACGGGTCCTGCATTGTGGAGTTAGCCCACAGTGATGGGAATTTTTTTAATTGGGTGAATTAAGAATGAAGAGAACTCCATGCCTGCGTACACGGAACCCAGTTGTCCCATTACCACTTGTCGCCTCCCAATGGTCTGATATCTGTGCTTTGCTGTGTTTCATTTGAGTTTCATCAAAGTATGGTCTGAAATCTCAGTGATAGTCTTACAGGTCTGAAGCAGATGATTTTGGCTGAAATGCTAAAGCTGCATTGTCAATTTACATCAGTCTTTATTTCAAGAAATATCTATATAAATCCAAGCACACAAAAATTTTTAAATGACTTACCAGTCTTTGCATTTTCTTTGTTTTGTTGAAGGAGCCAGGTGTTATTTTCTCTACAATGACTGTGTAGGTTTCACATATTGCAGGTAATGAAGCTATTATGAAATTCATTTAGGGTTTCTAAAAAAGGTAAACAACAATATATTTACAACATTCCAGATGGTAAATGTGTATCATGTTTATTTTATATTTTCATGCTAACATCTTCTGTGCATTATACATTCCACTCATCAAGGTAGTTTTACTGAAAAATACAGTGTTTACTTTTAAGGTGTTTATGCAATTTCTAAAAAAGATGTTTAAGTCAAAAATCTGTAGAATCAAATATAAATAAAGTAAATTTAAGCTTGTTGCTAATTTTGTTGTATTACACTCAATAGACACTTTAGCAAGGGCTACCTTCATAACTATTTATTTAATTTAACCTCAAATTATGGCTAATGCTTATTTTAATAAATTTAATGATATCTTTAACCTTAAAGATAGATATACTTGTCATGGAACTTTATGCTCAGTAATGAATTTAGGTTGATCACATTAGATTTTTTTAAACAATGATAACAAAAAGACAATGCAATAAAAGCTATCAAATGAATATGACCAAATTTCAATATGTTTAGTTACTAAAATTATCAACTAAAATATAAAGTTTTATTTTTATTTCAAATACAACTAAGTTAAAGAGAAAACAATACTCAGAGAGCAATTTATACCTCTAAATTCCTATATTAACCTGAATACAAACATCAAGTCAATAACTTCAACTTTCAATTGAAGACAAAGATAAGAAAAAATAAACCTAGCATAAGTTGTGCTAAGGAAATAAGGCTGAGAGTAGAAAGAAGTAGACAGAATAATTAAGAGAATCATTGCAAATAATGGTTCATTTAAAAAAGTCGTACCTAATAGTTACAAAATTACTAAAAATTAAAATTTCTAAACATCAAAATCAGGAAAGAGATAATATCTTAGAGACAATTAAATTAGCCCTCATTAACACAATTTTACTGATGAATTCTAAATAAAATTTAAGAATTAATGCTAATATGTCACAAATTCTTCAGAAAAAGAATACAAGAGAATATTTCTCCACTCATTTTGAGATCAGGAAAACACTGATGCTAAACCCAGACAAGGATATCACCAGAAAAAATGAGCAAAGTCACTTATTAATATAGCCAAATTTGGCAATATATTAAAAATGATTAAAAAGGAAGGAATTTTGTCAGGAAAGCAAAGTTGTTTTAATGTCCAAGTCAATGCCTAAACTGCATTGACACTATGGACTAAATTATATCCACCCTAAAGCTGATTTCTTAATTTTCCAATGTACACTATTTTTTATATTTTTTTAATCTGTTTAATATGAAAGTGAGAGAGAGAAAGAGGGAGAAAGAGAGAGAGAGAATGGGTGTGTCAGGGCCCTTAGACTTTGCAAACGAACTCCAGATGCATGCACCACCTGTGCATCTGGCTTACGTGGATTCTGGGTCCTTTGGCTTCACAATCAAGTTCCTTAACCACTAACCCATTTATCCAGCCCTATATTGTTTTTGTCAGTTATGTTCTTATCAGTGTAAGAAAATATTTGGGAAAAACAACCTAAAGAAATAAAAGTTATTAAGACTTACAATTTTAAAGGTTTCAGTAAAAGACCAGTTAAAACCATTGCTTTTGACCTGAGATGGCAAGGAAGAATACTTTAGGGGGATGGGGAGAGAGAAGACAAAATGCATCTTTTATCTTTCAGTGACTAAGTAATGTATTTCGATTTGTCCCTCAGTGCACATTCAGCTATGAACTTTTCAATGGATGAATCCATTAATGATGTTAGTACTCTTATGAGTTAATCATTTTTCAATAGCATTACCATGTACTGGTACCATGTACCACTATATGAACTTTGGAATACTTTTCAATCAAACAGTAACAACTTTCTAGGGGTTAATTAAGTTTTTCAAAAAGACCATAAACATGGGGGTCTTCATTTCTTTGAGGTTTTAGAAAATTATTTTATTTATTTTCAAGGGGGGGAAGAGAGATAAAAAGAGGGGGTGGGGGATGGGTGTGCCAAGGACTCTTGCCACTGCAAACATAAAACAGATGTGTGAGCTACTTTGTGTATGTAGCTTTACTTGAATACTGGGGAATTGAACTAGGGCCATGAGGGTTTGCAAGCAAGTGCCTTTAACCACTGAACTCTCTGTCCAGCCATCCATAGAGTTGAAGAAGAGGAAGCGAGAGCTCTTCTTTCTCTTTGATGGGAAGACTGAGGAAACGGTGCGCAGTGCCATGGAGGCCATCTGAAAATTCCTACAATCTTCCCCTTATCAGAATATGACCCTGGTGCTACCTTGCTGCTCACATTTCAGCCTCCAGTTATGAGAAAATCAATACTGGTTTGTTATCTTTACAATTCAAAATATTTTATGTTGAATATTTAATGGATTCCCATTTGGTAGGATTATTTTGAAGGGTATGGAGACTTGAGGATATGGAATCTGACTGAGAGAAGGAGGTAATAAGGCAAGCCTTTAAAACCCATGCTCACCCCTGGTTCTAAGCTGAGTTTTCTACTTCTTTCCTGCTACAATGAGAACAGATGAGAATGAGAACCTTTGTGGTCGTCCATGAGTGATAAGTTGCTCCTTCTCCTGCCATGATGGGCTGAAATCTGTCTAAACTGTGAAGCAAAACAAACCTTTTATTTTTCCTTTGTTGGCTCTGTCATATATGTGGTCATAGTGATAAAAACAGTAACTAGGAAACCTATTTGATAACACCAAATCTACGGTATGCATTAATACAACCAAATCTATACAAGCATAAAATAAAGGGTTAAACAACACCTTCTCCAAAATCACAGAAAAAGTAATTTGTAAGTTCCAACAAGCTTACTTAAGTTTAACACGAAAGAGCAATCCTGGCACGCAAGAAGCTGAAGCATAATTAACAAGGTCATACTTTCCTTCCATAATCAGGAATACACCAGTATACTACAGACTCGATTTTGAGTCAATGCTATATCAGAGGCTCTAAATAGAACACATAGACAAGATCAAGAAAGAAAGCATATCCAGATATGGAAAGGAGAAAAGTTTCATGATGGTAAATATCATTATCTTATGTAAGAAAAAAAATTGAATCATCCTCTCAAGTGAGTCAGAATTAATAAAACTACTGCCCATACTTTCACAGATTACAACTCTCACTCTATTTCTAAGCATTTGCAGTAAATGATTTGAAAAAGCAAGTAAAGCAATTCAATTTACATTTGGGACTAACTGTCACAAACCTTATGCTAACAATATTGAAAGAATTTATGAGTACTAAAGTAAAGGGAAAGATAGCCCATATTAGTGAATCTGAACTTTACTGGTAAAACTATGGCAATATTACCCAAATAACTTAATTTGGGAATTTACAAATATAGGAATTTGAAGCAATTTCTACAAAAATTCATGCCTGCTATTTTTGCTACAATTAAGGAACTAATCTTAAAATTCACATCACGTTGCAAGAGAACCTTCATGAAAAAACTGGAGTATTGGCAATTCCCAACTACAAAACGTCCTTTAAAAATGAAAGCCATAGGACAGATGGCTTAGAGGTTAAACGCTTGCCTGTGAAGCCTAAGGACCCTGGTTCAAGGCTCGATTCCCAAGGACCCACGTTAGCCCGATGCACAAGGGGGCGCACACGTCTGGAGTTCATTTACAGTGGCTAGAGGCCCTGGCGTTCCCATTCTCTCTCTCTCCCCCTCCCTCTCTCTCTCTGTCTCTCTCTCGCTCTCGCTCTGAAATAAATAAAAATAAACAAAAAATAAAAAAAATGAAAGCCATAGAAATGTGATATTAAAATAAGCATAGATATATAGGTCGATGGAAGAGAATCAAGAGTCCAGAATGGACCTTAATAATTATGATCCATTGATTATTTACAGTAATCCACTGAGACTTAATGGAGAAAAAAAGACTTTCTAGAAAATAATTCTGGGAAAATTATGTATTTACATACAAAAATTCAAGTTGGACTTCTATATTCAATTACTCAAAATACACAAAATTATTTTGAATCACTCAAAACTCATTTAAAAATTAAAAATATGGGTTGGGGTGAAGATTTAGCAATTAAAGTCACTTGCTTACAGAACATTCTGGCCTGGGTTTGATTTCCCAGTACCCACATAAAGGCAGATGCAGAAAGTAGCAAATGCATCTGCGTTTTATTTGTAGCATCAAGATACTCTGACTTATACATTGTCTCTCTCTCTGTTCCCTTTGCAAATAAATAAAGTTATTGTTAAAAATCAACTGGAAGAGAGTCAGTCCCCAGACAGTCAGCACATCTAGTACCAGAAGGTGCTACATGGGCGACTGGAGGAAAATGACCAATATCTGTCAAGCAACTCATGGTCTCACATACTTAGCAGCAAATAACTTGTTTTGATGCTCACACAAGTGCAATAGTGGCACACAGCCATGGTGGTAAGCCAACTACTCTTGATTTGGCTAACTGATCCCCTCAGTGGCATGGGACCCATAGCTGGAGCTGGGATACATGTCAGAACCATATCCAAACATAAGCCCACTCTCCACTATCAAGCAACCACCAATCGTAGACTACAAACGGCCTACACCTATTAAATTCTCTATAAAAAAGTAAGGGTTATCTCATTTGTCTGGTGCTAACTCCCTCTCCATTGGAGAATGTGCTTCTCTTTTTCAGATAGATGTAGATCCTAAGGACAAAGCCACCCCATCATACCTCAAAAGGGCCCCGGCTGAAACTAAGAACAATTGGTGAAACAAGAAAGGTGCTGTTTTCTTGGTGAACCAGATACCAGTACAAGGATGAAGGAGATCAACAGAGAGAAAAGTCAAGTCCTACCAAATCAAAGATCGAGAGACCCAGAGGGCCCCAACACCTCATCACTGAAGCAGACCAAAAATGAACCCAACATGGCTCAGGGAAATTTTGTGGAAGAGGGGGCAGAAATAATGTCAGAGCCACATGTTGGGTCATGATATGCAGACATTTATCCTACCCGTAACTGTGGGCTGACTCTAGAATGCATGAATCCTATACCTCAACAAGGAGGGGCCAAGTAGAGGGGGTAGGTAATGGATGAGCCTAGTAATGGTACCAAATTGACTGTATTCACTGAGTACAAACTAATTAAAAAAATTGATGAATGAATAAATGAGTAAATGAACAAAATCAAACTAAGCAAAAAACTAAATAGAAACTAAATTATAAGACAAACAAAAAAAAAAACCTGCAGGAAAAAAAAAATATATCTGGAGTATGTACCTGTGACCTTTGATGGTACAATTGAGTTTAGATAATGGACATCATAAACAAATTATAAGTGAACAAAGATAAATTCAAGTTTTGTACTAGGTAAAAAATATGTATCCAAAGTGAGAGAAAAAGCTTCATATAAGAAATATATCTTCAAATACCTTACCTGATAAGAGACTTATAACTAGAATATTTCTCTATACTTATAAATCAATAATATAATGACAAACTTATATAGTAAATGAGAAAGTACCAAAAACTGCACTTCTCTAAATGGACACATAAATGTCCAATAACTACAAAAAACTGCTCAAACACCCCAGTAAGGATAGCAAACTTAAAAAAAAAAAAATCAAATAAAAACAAATGTTGGTGAGGATGTGGATAAATATGAACACTCATTCACAGTTGGTGGGATTGTAAGATTGTACAACAACTAAGGAAATCAATATGGAGACTCTAGAAAAAGATGAATATAGTTACCAGCCGGCCCTGTTATTCCCTTATTGGACATTTACCCTAAAAGCTCCACATTTCAGTTCAGATATATTTACTCAACCATGTTTATAGCTGCTCAATTCATAATAGCTAAAAACTGGAATCAACTCAGGTGCTCATCATTGGATTAATAGATAACCAAGATGTAGTATGTCTACATGATGAATTCTGCTCAGCATTAAGAAAGAACTGACTCATTGAAATTTGTAGAAAAAATGTCAAACTTAAAACAGATTATTCTAAGTGAACTCACACAAGCAGAGAAAGACAACCACCTATCACATGGTCTCACTCATCTGCGGCTCCTAACCTGGATCAGCCTGAGTTGCTGACATACCTTGGACAGTAAGGGAGTTAGGATTTGGGGAAGAGGAATGGGGACACAAAACTGAACCCAAATTGAACTGGTACCATAGAGTCCTATATCCTTGAAGTTAGACTAAAAGGTGTGACCTTCAAGAGGACCTTAGGGGGAGCACCAGAATCAAACTGCCGTGGAGAGGGTGAGATGAAGCCTAACCTTAAATTTTTCTTGTTTCTCTTTCTTCTCTGTTTTTCTTTTCCCTTGGTGCTGTCCTATAATTCTCTGTATGAGGATGTGGTTTACTTCAAGAATGTGCTGTTGAACACAGAAATCTACTAGGTCTCCCAAAACAAACTACACAGATTTCTGTCAAAGCACTTGATAACCCACCAGAGGTTAATGGTAAATCCCTACTGCTGATGACACCATACCCTGTTGGAACAGACTATGGAGAGATCTGGCGAAACCCGGAGGAGAGTCAGTTCCCCAATAGCCCATCTATTGCTGGAAGGTGCTACATGAGCCACTGGGGGAAATTGGCCAACATCTGTCCAAACAACTGAAAGTCTAAGTGACTCAGAAGCAAACAACCTGAAATGATGCTCACATGAGTCCAATAGTGGCACACAGCCATGGTGGGTAACCAGCTGCTCTTGGATTGGCTAACAGGTCTGATTGTTGGAAAGGAATCCATATATGGAACTGGGAAACAAGTCATAATCATATCCACATAATGACTCTGCTTTCCATTGTCAAGCTCTCAGTAATCTTGGGCTATAAGAGGGAGTACACCCTTTAAATTCTCTCTAAATTGATAATGGTTATCCCATTTAACTGGTGTTGACTTCACTCTTTGTTGGAGAATCTGCTTTTCTTTTTAAGACAGGAGCTGCACCTGAGGAAATAAATGACCCAATGCACTCCACCCTGGCCCCAGCTAAAACCACAGAGGAATTGGGGAAATGAACAAGAGTGCTTCTTTCTTAGTGAATCTGATATCAGCACAGGAGTGAAGGAGATAGACACTGAGGATACTCAATACCTACGAAACCAGAGATCTAGATGCTCCTAAGTGCCCATCACTGAAGATGACTTAAAATGCTCCCAGCATGGCTGAGGGGATTTTGTGGAAAAAGGGGTGGAAAGATTGTTAGAGCCAGAAGTTGGCACATTTTGCCCAGAGACATTGCCTTTCCCCTATAACTGACTGCTGCCCCCATAATGCATGGCCCACAATACCCATGAGGTTGACCTGAATCTCCAGTGAAGAAGGCCTCTTCAGAAAAGGGGTAGGGAGAAGGGAAAGGATGGTATGAACATGTGTTTTTTACATAATAATATGCCCATATCTAATAAAAATTAAATGTATATATATACATATAAATGCATATCAGTGTTTGTTGCAGTATTTTTGTAAGAGCTATGTATTTTTCCTAATAGTTAAGATATGGAACCAACTCTCATGTTCATCAAGAGAGCAACAGATGCATAAAATGTGACTTATACTCAACAGAATTCTATTCATCCATAAAGAGTGAAGTTATATAATTTTCAGGAAAAAAATGAGCATGCATGGAGAATCATAGTAAATGGGTTAAGTCAGACTCAGAAAGACTATTTTCAAGTGTTAAATCTATTCCTGAATTTTCTATGGATACTTTAAATTGTATGCGTGATACCATGAATGCAAAAGTTAAACTGTCTCCAGAAACAGAGAGGGACCATGGGAGTAGTGAAGTTAGAAGGCAAAGGTAGCAGAGAATAGGGATGATATACTCAAATCACACCATAAACTTACATACAAGTGCTCTGTATAATGCCACATAATAAAAAGAGGTTCTTTTTCATAGCCACATAGAAGGCTAAGCCGAGAAACAAACATAACAAATGTTAGTGAAGATGTGGAGTCATTTCAAAAAGTCATATTTTGCTTATAATTGTTAACATGGTAAAGGCACTTAGAGAACTAATTTCACAGTTCCTCACAGTGTCAAGTTATCCACCAATTTCATTTTCAGGTATATTTTCCATGAGAATTAATTGAAAGCATAAGTCACTTTTATACTAGACAATAAGCACTTAGAACAACACAACATTCATCAGTCCAAAAATAGAGATTTCCAAATGTTCATGAAGTGGAGTATATCAATGAAATGTGACATAGTTCTACAAGGACATACTCTCAGTTTTCAGTAAAAAATAGTGAGAAACTCTGTCCCACGGAAACATGCAGAAGACTGATGGAGTGGGTCCATCTTGTCAGTCTCTCCTAGCATCCACATGTGAACATGGGTATGAGAATCTGAGCATACATGTGCATAGTGTATAAACAAGCACACTACCCATACCACATCACAACAGCATACATACAAATAGTCATAAATTGCCACTGCAAGATGCAACATGCATATATCTTCAAATAATGTTAATTGAATAAATCAGGTTGTCAAAGATCACTGTTTTACAAGATTCCCTTTATATGAAATGATCAGAAAAGTAAAACCCACTGAAAGCGAATATAGATTAGTGGTTGTTAACCACTCAAAATTGAAAAATGGTAGATAATATTTTAGTATGGAACTCCTTTGCAATCACTATAAATACAGTTAAACAGTTGTGAGCTTTACAACACCAAATAAACTAAAGATCATTTTAATGTGAACATTTCAAAGGTAAATTTTATGATATATAGAATTTAGGCAATAAATCTGTGTACAAATAAAATTGGAAACAACATAAGTATCAGAATGGAAGGGAATGTTTAATCCTGACAAAGTTATATAATGAAACATTTAAATATGAATATGCAAGAGTTATATGTATTAATTGCTATGGCTTTTAAAGCCATGTTGAGTGGAGAAAGCAAATTAAAATATATGGGGATGATAAACACTAAGTTCACCCTAGTGATTACATTTCTTAAAGAATGAAATTGAAACATAGTATTTTACCCCCATGAATAGTACTTTTAATTCTTCAAAATCATTTATACCTTCAGTGGAATGATACTGTATTTTTCTTAGTGTATTTAGCTAAAGATTTTATAATTAAAATGTATATTGACACTGGAGCACTTAGAATAATACTAAGTTAAGTGAGGGTTTTGTTTGAAATGTTATACTTCTGTGTGTAGGTATGTGGCTGTGTGTGTCTGTTTACTTGTGTGTCCCCATATATATGAAGGGTGTTATACATGTGTATGCACATACCTGGGGGCCAGAGTTCACTCCAATGTCTCCCGCCTTTTCTTTCTTTCTCTCTCTCTTTCTTTCTTTCTTTTTTTTTTTCTTTTTTTTTTTTTTTTTGAGACACAGCTAACTGAAGCCAGAGCTCATCAATTTGGCTTATCTAGCTGGGCAGGAAGTCCAGGCATCCTCCTATCTCTGTCTCTCCAATTCTGAGAGTCACCCTGCTCAGCTTTTTGTGGGTGCTGGGTAATCTTCACTCAGATCTTCAGGCTTGTACGGCAAGTGCATAACCCACTGAGCCATTTCCCGAGCCTCAATTATCTTCTTTCTCAATGATTAGAGTGATATTTTTACATGTAAGTAATATATGTTTAATAACTTTGAGAGCAAGAAGTCTGTAGTTTCTTTCATGTGTGTATTGTGGTTGAAACCATAGCCTTTCCTAGAATTTTTAAAGTACTCTGTTTTTTTCAGACTGTAACTACTGAATGTGCAGATAGATACTGGGCATGTAATAGTAACTCTTATTATACATAATTGCTTTTGAGATTCTATGCTTGCTCCAATTCAGCGGCTTTCTGTTTGGGCTATGCATTAGAATGCCATTGGGAGATCAATAAACTACAATCACCTACACATGTTCTGGCTTAATGAATTCTATATGAGACACAGGCATTGTCTACTTTTTAAAGCACTGTAGTTCAACACAAGACCAAGTCTGAGAACCAACCCTTGTGCTAATCATTGTTCTCACTGCTGAACTCCTGTGTCCCCCAATCCTCTTTTCATACAGCTCTTCCTATCTTTCTTGAGTTTATTGGCTGTAATGACTAAGCTCAATTATCTACTTGGTTGGATCAAGAATAAACTAAGAAACATACTTCTGGATCTTTTTCTGAGGGCATTAAGGGAAAGACTTAACTGAGGAAGAAAAATCCTCCCCCAGAGTGCCTAAGCTCTTCAGACCATGCAGATATAGAGGTCTAAGGGGAAAAAAAAGTGCTGTTTTTGCCTGCGTGTCCTTGCTTCTTACTGGACAGTGCATCTACTCTGTTGCCTTCAAAGTGTACTCTGCAGCAAACCTAGAGGCTGACTGCACCAGAGTGGGACTGCAAAGACATCTGACCTTGCAGACTGGGCAGTTATCAGATATTTGCCCCTGCAATGAGCAGATACCCATTGTTTTACTGCCCAGCTCATATTACATAAGCAGTTACAATAAATCCCCTTTGTATTAAATATTCATTCTATAAGTTCTGTTTCTCTAGAGATCCACAAGTAATCCACTCGTAATAATAACATTATTTTAATCATCATGTGGCATGGACCTCATCTCCTTTTTATTGTATAGAAAAGCACTTAAGACTAGCATTTACCTTAGCTCTGTAAGAAAGATGTCTCCCCACATTTAATCTCCAAAGCTAAACCCAACTTATATTCCATGAAGGAAAAGCTTTGTAATTTTGCTGCTGAATTGTTATGTTAGTTAGCTAAAAGGTGTTAATAACAAACATCAAAGGGGTGGGAAACACAAATCTAGACCCAAACGGCAATGGTACCATAATTTTCTACTTACTAAAAGACAGACCAAATGGCTGATCCTTCACCAGGCCCTTACAGGGAACACCTGAACCCCAAGACACTGGAGAGGGTAAGATCAAGACTAACCTTAATCTTCTACATCTTCCCTCCCTCACTTCCCCTCTCCCTCTCTCTCTCTCTCTTATCTCTAACTCTTGTATATTAGTTATCTTTTTCCTCATTTTCTTAGTGGGCACTGACCTGTAACTACCAGAACCAGCATGGGGCTATCGTCCACAATGAGCTTTTGATCAGAGAGACCTACAAGGTTTCCTAAAAGACAGACAGATATCTGTCAGAGTACTTGATGACCCACCAAAGGCTAGTGGTAAGACCCTACTGCTGAAGACACCTTATGTGATTGACATGCAAATTAGAATGGCATGGCTGGAAGTTGGAAGAGAGTCAGTCCCCAGACAGTGAGCGCGTCTAGTGCCAGAAGGTGTTACATGGGCGACTGGGGGAAAATGACCAATATCTGTTGAAGCAACGCATGGTCTAACCTACTTATCAGCAAATAACTTGTTGTGATGCCCACACAAGTGCAGTGGTGGCACACAGCCATGGTGGGGAACCAACTGCTCTCAATTTGGCTAACTGATCCCCTCACTGGTATGGGACCCATAGCTGGAGCTGCGAAACAAGTCAGAACCATATCCAAACATAAGCCCACTCTCCAATATCAAGTTACCATCAATTGTGGGCTACAAGAGGGCCTACACCTATTAAATTCTCTATAAAAAAAAAGTAAGGGTTATCTCATTTGTCCTGATGCTAACTTACTCTGCATTGGAGAATCTGCTTCTCTTTTTCAGATAGATGTAGATCCCAAGGAGAGAGCCACCCCATCATACCTCAAAAGGGCCCCGGCTGAAACTAAGAAAAATTGGTGAAACAAGCAAGGGGGCTGTTTTCCTGATGAACCAGATACCAGCACAAGGGGGAAGGACATCAGCACAGAGAAAAATCAACTCCTACCAAATCAGAGAGCCAGAGCCTCAGAGGCCCCCAACACCTCATCACTGAAGCAGACCAAAAATGAACCCAACATGGCTCAGGGAAATTTTGCGGAAGAGGGGGCGGAAAGAATGTCAGAGCCACATGTTGGGTCATGATATGCAGAGACATTTAGCTTACCCATAACTGTGGGCTAACTCCACAATGCATGACCCGTATACCTCAAGAAGGAGGGGCCAAGGGGAGGGGGTAGCTCACGGATGAGCCTAATAATGGTACCAAACTGACTTTATTTGCTACATACAAAACTAACTAATAAAGAAAAAAAAAGAAAGAAAAGCTCCGCCCCCCCAAAAAAAACAATAAACAAACATTCAAATCAAAATTGGTTCAGATTGATAAAGGTCAACAGGCATATTTTAAGAATATATAGGTATTGAAGAGGAAAATGTGTGCTGTTTTACAGTAAGGCTCTGGTCTCATTAATTCAAATCTATGTTGATGTTCTATAGAAGCCTGAATAGTTATATTCTCTCAGCCTTGTATTTACTGTTCTTTTGCTATAAGGCAACCTGCAGGTTTTATACAAAATTTTGGATGGTGGTTCAGATAGCAGATAATGAAAGTAAAAATAAAGAAAGTGCATTGGATCTATTTCTTTGTAATGTACTGATCTCCTAATGTATCTAGTCTGTAGTCTATGAGTAATAAAGCCATGCACATTTCAGCTCTGCTACAGTATAAAGAATGTTCCCTCTTCACCATGGGGTCTAAAATAAAGAATGCTGAGGGTACATCTAAAGTCATTGGTGCTATGCCCACAGAGATCAAAGAAATACATGTTAAGTACAGAAAAAGGTAGGAGTCTCCTACAAGATGACAGCCTAGCATAGGCTGGGAGGGCTCTTTAGCTCACAGACAATGTACTGGGTCTAATGTTACCCTTATGTGGACAGGTGGGGAGGGAAGAAGTCTTCTAGGGTTCTCATTCACAACAGATACTCATACCTAAAGAAACAAACAAAACACAAAATGAAAAGAAAAACATGGTATATTAGTGTTCTCAGGTGCCTTAACAAAATATCATAAACCATGTGTTTTCAATAAACGAAAAGGCACCCCTAACATTTTAGAGACAAGAATTTCAAGTCAAGGAGTCTACATGGTCAGTTTTTTTTTTTTTTTTTTTTTTTTGTTGTTGTTGTTTGTTTTCCTGAGGGCTATCATAGGGAATCTGTTTCAGGCTACTTTCCTAGTTAGGTAGTCTTGGGTATTCCTGGCTTAGAAATACCATTTCTTCCATGTCTTTATATTGTCACTCTCATTTGTGTGTTTTTGTGTACAAATGTCCTTCATACTTTTATTTTTTATTTTTAATTATTTTATTTATTTATTTGCAAGGAGAGAGAGAGAGAGATCATGGGCACCCCAGGGCCTCTTGCCATCACACTCACAACAGATGCATGTGCCACTGGGCATCTTGCTTTATATAGGCACTACATATTTGAACCAGGTTAGCAGCTTTAAAAGCAAGTGCCTTTAACTGCGCAGCAATTTCCTCAGCTCCAAATTTCCTTTATATAAACACACCAAGTCATACTGGATTAGAACTAGCCTAATGTGACACTATGAGATATTTAGGTTTTATATTGTATTGTAACATTTTTATTGCATGATGCAAAGTTACATAATTCATCATTAAAAATTCAGCTCAAAGTTTTGAATGTTTAACATATGATAACTGTCTTGTAATTATCATAAATAGTCCTCTTGTGTAAGAAGAGTGGGCCCCAAGTTTGGGTTCAGCATCAAAAGAAAAGGTGTGCTTTTCCTCATGTTGACCATTATTTCCACTCATTTAAGTGCAAGTGAATGCCATAAGTCTTTCATGTGCCATGCTTATTTATGATCTTAGCAGGTGTAAAGTTCTAAGAAAGTACCAGGTTTCCCTAACATCTCAATGCAAACACAATCCTTGCATCCATAGTCCTTACAAGCTATAGGATAGGAAAGAGCTGATTATTATTATTTTTTACTATGTGCTTAGAATGGCCAATGATTAAGTCACTATTTTGAGTGATATTCTATAAATCCATTGAAAGTTATATAATTGACCCAAACGCTGATGGAATTACAAATAATGCACATACTTTCCTCTTATGCTAGAAGATTTCCTTTTTTCTTTTTCTTTTACTTAATTATTTGCTAGGAGAGGAAGAGAGAGTGAATGGTCATGACAGGGCCTTATTTTGTATTAGAGAGATAGAAACTGCGACTGGGTTTATGTGCCAAGGCCTCCTACTACTGCAATTGAACTCCAGATGCATGTGCCACTTTACACATCTGATTTTTTTGTGGGTTCTAGGGAATTGTACTCAAGACATTAGGGTTTGTATGCAAGTGCCTTAATTGTTGAGCCATCTCTCCAGCCTTAGAAACTTTCTTGACTTAGCTTCTCTGTGTCTCTCTGCCTGCACATTAATCTGCTGATTTATCCACCTTTATGTCAAACACTTATCCATGATATCATTCACTGGAATAGAAAATGATAATCACATAGTGTCACAAACTCTTGGGAACAAAGCATAGCCCTGAGAGAAGGCAAACACAACTGAAGCTTTTCCTAATGGAAGACAGTGTAATTGACATAACCTGCTTGGACATATAGATGATATATAAGCACATAAAACATTACTCGTTATTAACATGAAGAACATGGAAATTAAGATCACTGACATACAACTATACACTTATCTGTGTCAGGTGGCTCTAGCTTCTCTTGAGCCACCACATAGTCAAGAAGCTAGATGGTCTTTTAGGACCTAAGTTCTTTATTTTTGCACAGATATTAGATATATAATTTAGATTCTACTGTAGTATCTTTAGAAAACATGTAAAAATGTATATGACATGAAAGGCACTTAATACACATCAGTCCCTTTTTTCCTTCTTAGTTTAAAAAATGTAGCTCAAACCATGTGTTGCCGTCAGGTTGCCATTGCTGGAAGAAATCAATCAACCAAGAACAGCTTGTGGAAACAAAAGATGTTTATTTTGGCTTATAGGCTTGAGGGGGAAACACCATGATGGCAAGGAAAAAGATGGCATAAGCAGAGGGTGGACATCACCCCCTAGCAACATAAGGTGGACAACAGGGACAGGAGAGTGTGCCAAACACTGGCAAGGGGAAACTGGCTATAACACCCATAAGCCCGCCCCCAACAATACACTTGCTCCAGGAGACATTAATTCCCAAATCTCCATCAGCTGGGAACCTATCATTCAGAACACCTAAGCTTATTGCGACACCTGAATCAAACCACCACACCATGTAACTAGATAAGCAAAAATCTGTTTAGGGCATTTCAAAGAACAGCTTTACCTAAGTTGTCATCAATAAAAGTATAAAGTCAGTGAAATGTTGATGTGAATGAGCTGCTACACCAGCAGCTCTCAAATCTTAAGTTCTGTCCACATTAGCAAAGAATTAAGAACACAACTCAAAGGGGGGTAACTTAGTGAATTAGATTTATTTTAGTGAGAATTAAATGTGAAATAAAATCAGGAAAATATCCAAGCAAACTGAAATTTGTTGGTGGGCTCATGAAGCTGACTCAGGAAGGGCAGCCCAAAGATGCTAAACCCTGGAAAAGTTGTGAGAGAAGCAGGAAGCCAACCCTGGAGTTTTTGCTTGCAACCATGTTAGACGAGACTGAATCATCTTTAAGTTGCAGTCCTGTCAGTACTGGCTAGGTGGTATCCTTGTTTCAGTGGACCAGTCCCTAACTAGCTACCAGGAGAAAGCTAATTCCAATATTGTGATTACACCTATATCAACCAAAGTAGACCTTTAGTACAGGTGGATTCCTACTCTGTTCATCACAATCAGGGGAGATTTGCCACAGACCACACTGCTATCTAATAGTAGAGGCATAACTAGAACTTAAACAGTGAAGGCAATGAGAAAATCTAGGTTCATATACTTGGCTTAAGAACTACCATACCAGCCGGCCGTGGTGGCTCACGCCTTTAATCGCAGCACTCGGGAAGCAGAGGTAGGAGGATCGCCGTGAGTTCGAGGCCACCCTGAGACTCCATAGTGAATTACAGGTCAGCCTGGGCTAGAGTGAGACCCTACCTCGAAAAACAAAACAAACAACAACAAAAAAAAACTATCATACCAACAGATTTTTAAATATATGTAAATGATAACTGGTTTTCTGGTCATTCCTTTACAATTCAGTGTACTAGAGTTGGTTTGGCAATGAGGAGATATTTCAAAAGCTTTCAAGCCAACACCTCATAGGCAAGATTTATTTTGTGATGAGGTTAATGATAAAGGACGCATAATGAATACATACAGATGCATATTGAATTTGCCTCATGGGCCAAATGAAATTCTGAAAATCTGAGCTATATTTTATTTTGCATAATAAATATTTAGCCAAATGCTAAAACTGCATATGATACTTCTTTCTTTGTTTGTTTGTTTTTTTCTTAAGGTAGGGTCTCACTTGGTCCAGGCTGACCTGGAATTAACTAAGTACTCTCAGGGTGGCCTCGAACTCTTGGCAATCCTCCTACCTCTGCCTCTCTAGTGCTGGGATTAAAGATGTGCACCACCATACCTGGCTCTATGATACTTATTTCTTAAGAGGAAGCTAGTAGGTTTTCAGGAAACACAACTGTAGCTAATGATTGCAGAAGAAAGCTCATGTACACAAATAATCTCCTGTATAAAGTATGACATTATGATTCCAGTTCAAAATCTCTAACTTTATCAATCCATCTGAGCGTTGAGGCAGAAGTTGGGGAGATATCTTGAGTGTCCCAGTATTTAAAAATAGAAGCCAAAGTATACATATGTTATTTTTTGTTGTTCATTTTATTTATTTATTTATTATTTGAGAGTGACACACAGAGCGAGAAAGAGGCAGAGAGAGAGAGACAGAGAGAATGGGCGTGCCAGGGCCTCCAGCCACTTCAAACAAACTCCAGACTCATGTGCCCCCTTGTGCATCTGGCTAACGTGGGTCCTGGGGAGTTGAGCCTCGAACCGGGGTCCTTATGCTTCACAGGCAAGCGCTTAACTGCTAAGCCATCTCTCCAGCCCACATATGTTATTTTTTCACTGTTCAGATAACTTTATATGATTATCAGTAGACATGGTTTTATTACACTGGGATTAGAATTTCCTTATGCCAACTCATGTCCCTTTTGTATTTATACTAAAAAAAAAGAAAGAAAAAAAAAAAAGAAAAAAGTCCATAGGAAGCTTTTCCAGTATGATTACTATCACTTTCTTCCTTTAGAAAATGGCATCAGTTAGCCACAGAGCTAAAGAACAATTTATGTTTGTGGTGTAGTTCTGACCACCACACTTGTCTTCTCAATTTGCCTTGGAACTGCATTTGAGACAAGTGTGGTGGTTTGATTAAGGTGTCCCCCAGAAACGTATGTGTTCTGAATGCTACGTTCCCAGCTGATGGATACTTGGGAATTGTCACTTCCTGGAGGCAGTGTATTGTTGAGGGGTAGACTTATGGGTGTTATAGCCAGTTTCCTCTTGCCAATGGTTTTGTTCACTATTGTCCACCTTATGTTGGCCACAGGTTGATGTCCACCCTCTGCTCATGCCATCATTTCCCCCTGCCATCATGGAGCTTCCCCGTTGTAAGCCAAAATAAACCTTTTTTACCCAAAAGCTGCTCTTGGTCAGGTGATGTTTTTTGCAAGCAATGTGGACATGACTGCAACAACATCGACAATGATGTAGTACCTGGCCTTTTTTTGCCTAGTGATTTAATAGAGGGATGGGCTGAATATCTTTTAACATGAACATGACGTTCAATTAAGTAAGTACTCATTGTCATGTTTCTCCATATTACTTTGTTTTCCTTTATTTAAAATTGCCTCCTTATGATGGCTTTTAAAGTAACTATTGAAGTTCCATTTTTTATAAGCAATATATTCTATGTGCATAAAATATTAACTGTTTTTGCATTTTCTTATTTTGTTATAATTTTAGTCATCTCTTGGCTCAGAGATATAATCAATATTATTACTGAAATCATTGCTATTAATAGTGTAAACAGCAACATTTGTGTTGGTGATTTTCAGTACACTGATAGAAAGAAATACTGTGTAAATATTACTGAATTTTCTCACTCAATTGAGTCAAAAATGTTTCATATTCACCTAAAGACTAGAATCACTATGTTAGTATGGGTTAAGATTTAGATTTTTTTTATTATGCTAGATTCAAACCGTTTCTTGTGGCAATTTTAAAAAATATTGAAAACTCTACAATATTAACATTTTGCAATTGATCATATTCTCATTGGGTTATAGTCTTATATCCCATATCTTATTCCACTGAGACCCTCCTCAGTGGGGTTATTGGTAATCACTGTGGGGTCATGAATAAACTAGTCATTCCTTGTGGGAAACATACTTCAGAATATATTTTCCTATCCTGTTCTCCTACATTCCTTCCTTGACTCTTATTTCCTGCATTGTTATCTGAATCTTGGAATATGTGTTATAAGTTCTGTTTAGTGTTCAGTTCTCATCTGCCTCTAATTTTCTGCTTTGATGAATTTTGAGTTTCTTCAGTGTTTATTGCTGCCTCCCTGGAGGATGGTCTCAGGCTAGCTGTGAGAGCAAAACTCATTTAATCCCTCTTGGGAAATTTTTATCATATTTATTTTTGCTATTTCAATGATTTACATGTTTTTGCATTATGACGTTATATAGTGTATGAACAGACCTTTTGTAAGAATAGTATAAATGGTATTTTAATATTGTTCACACTCTAAGCTGAATAAATTTTCTCTGAGTATTTCATTCTCATTGGTCATAGACACAAAGTGACAGGAAGGAAAAATATGCCCATCCAAACAGCCCCATCACTGAAATCAGCCCCAACATTCCATATAGTAAGAGATATTAGGTAATTTGATCACTGTCATGTCTACATCATAAAAAAACATTATAAAAAACAATTATAAAATTAAGATTCAAGATGTAATTAGTCATATGTATACTTTAAAACTAAATCATTTATTTTCATTGTTCATAAGTTTCTATAGCTTCTGTTCCAGAAATCTTCCTAATCTCCCTCTTATGGCTTGTTAATAATAAAGATTCTGATTTCCTTTTGAATTGGAGTGCTTGTTACCTCTAAGCCCCAACCTCCATTTTAACTCCTTTTCCCACTATCCTCAAAATTTGATAAGAAAAAAGTGAGTATTTTTTCTGATAACTGAACAGAAAAGTTAAAATCTCCAACTGAATCAGAAGAATATATCTGATACACACACTATTTTAAATGTGTTCAATTATGTCAAGATATTTATTAAAGTTGTCAACTAATCTCAGTATGAAGTTAGTTTTTGTTCTGGGTAATTACTCTGCAAGGTTTTCTTTCTTTTTTAAATTAAATAAGGGTATGAACAGAAAACAGAATGCCATTTCCAAATTGCCACTCAGATTTGTGGATTTTATAAAGCACAGAAACAAGAGGTTTTGGCATTTTAAAAGTTTAAGAAAGAGACTGATTACATGACAATCAACTAACTT
Organism: Dipus sagitta; assembly: GCA_036346955.1. Taxonomy (NCBI): domain Eukaryota; kingdom Metazoa; phylum Chordata; class Mammalia; order Rodentia; family Dipodidae; genus Dipus; species Dipus sagitta. Next base: position 100,287,946 of record CM070770.1, on the reverse strand, counting down.
GGATATAAAACTTAATTACTAATGAACCTTTATTACTCTCTACTTGTAATCCTTAAAAAATAACTATCTAGAATATACTACCCTGTTGGATATAGGCAGGGCCCTGGGTTAAAGCAAAGCTCCATGGTTAAAGCTCACCACCACAGTTGACTGGGATGCCTTGGGGGACCATTTCCAGCTCAAGGACCCAGGAACCCACAGCTGGTGCCTGAATAGGGACTTGAACCCTGGACCCTCAGATTAAAGTCTGATGCTCTATTGACTGACATCTCTTGGCTGAGGCCACTCTTCAGTATTGACTGAAGGCCAGCTGTCCTCTGCCTGGCCCAACAGCCCATTGGGTTTTGGCAAAAACACTCTATCTATTTCTCTTTCCTCCATCAGAGGGAAGCTATTTTTCTCTTTTTCCTCCTTTACTTTAATGTTGTCTCACACAAAAAGGAATTACAAATTTGTAAATTAAGGACTCTCCTGAAAGTTAGGGGAATGAAGCTCTCCCAGAGGGAGGTCAGCTCCTTTTGGGAAGAAGTCCTCCAGGTCGCCCCCTGGATGATTTCTGGGGATCCATGTGACCCCCAGACACCTAGACCTGCACAGCTTATCTGGCTAGGAAATGAAAAGTTCAGGAAGGCAATTTTCCCTCCATTTTCATCTCCTTTCAAGTTTCTCCACTAGGGCAGCAATGAAACTGCAAGTCAGCTTTGCAAGCACTCCAAAGTGTCTCAGGTCAGGCGGCGGGCTCATGTGTGCCCAGACAATGGGACCTGGCTCGTACAGGTGCCATGTCTCTGCCTCCTTCTCCAGTGCCCCCCCCCCCGGTGATCCTGGGACCCCCTCTTTTCCTAGCAGCCCCCAATGGTCCCAGCCCCCTCCCCCTTGTTTGCCCTTCAGGCAGCTGGAGGACTCAGGCTGGTGGGCCCACAGTCATCTTGGCCATTACCTCCATGTGTAACCAAAAAAAAAAAAAAAAAAAAAAAAAAAAGTCACATTTAACTAAAGCCTATGGTAAACTGAAATTTTACATAAACAGTGCCATACTTTGTTACATTATATCATAAATATAATTACAGAGTTTATGTTCTAAGTCAACTTTAACTTAACATAGAGGATTATTGAAAACAGTGGAATTCTCTCTGAAGTGGTGACTTATAATTTGTTAGGTATTTTAAAATAATAATAAAAGAAAAGATTGTAATGCCCTGTTACTTAAAAGGAGGAGGCAACTGACCTGACTTCTAGGCCAGCCTGCCTCAAGATAGAAACAAAATTTGCCTTAGTTACTCTGAATAAATCATTTCCAAGTGTGTTATTGGTATTAATGATGTAAAATTGTCTTTAATCTAGACTACTTGCTTGTCAGTGAGTAATAGGATTAATCAATTTGGTGTAGTTTCTCTTAATAGTCTTATAAAAAAGATGGTTAATAATGGGGTAGAACAAGTTGATTGAAGGAACTGGGAGAAACTTTTCAATGTTGGACATAGAATGCTTGTTAAAAATTCCTTTTAGGTGGTAGTTACATCAAAATGTTAAAGTATGTGGATAAAGATGTGCATGGGAAGGTAAGAATTTTCAGGCTAAACCTAAACACCATACCTAAAGTTAGAGATTTTTCAACTGCTTACAAACTCTTAAGGAACAAAAAACTAACTTTCAGGCTAAAATATGTTGGGATAGATTGCTTAAGCTTTACCAAATTTAAATCAAGGGTTAGATTAGAATTTAGCTGGCTGTTTTGGCTCAAAAAAGACCAGATTCTGTTCTATTACATGTAAAGTAACTGTATCATTAAGTCCAGTGCTTATAACAAAATTAATCTTTAGACATATTCCCTACTTTAGGGAACAGCCTCATGCTCAAACAATGGTCCTCATCTGAGAAAAACAATTTCAAACTCTGTGGTTCTGTTTCCATTATTCTCTGGGTAGTTAGTACCAATGTTGTTTTTGTTGTTAATGAATCAACTGTTGTTGAATAAGATGTTAAACTTTCAAATCTCCACAAGGAGCTGCTTGATCACTACAAGCCCAAGGACCCCATCACCTGGTTTTCTAACCCTTTAGTCACTTGGCTTCTCCCCCTCCTTATCCCCTTCCTTGCTATAGGAATCCTATTACCTGTAGCCTCCTCAGATTTCTCAGACAACAAATACTAATAATTTTAAGGCTGCTACAAATCAGGTTCTTGTGCACCATCTAGCCCTATCTGAGCTTATGATAAACTATAAGGATTTTACTCAATATCATGACACCTCCCCATTATAAAAACAAAGGGGGAGCTGTTGGACATAGGCATGCCCTGGGTTAAAGCAAACCTAAGCTGTCTGACACAAAGGCCCCAGGCTATGGAGAGGTCACAGCAGCCTGAACCGCTGATCATATCATAGGGGACCTGACTGGCAGGGGTGCTTCTTCCCCTATGTTTGGGGGTTGCAGTGAGCCTGGACTTCAGGACAAAATCGCAGACCCTGAGATCAGCAAGATGTAAGGCCAGTCCCTCTCTGAGCACCACGGGACACCTGGACATTCAGATAAGACTTAGGTTTTACCCATAACCCTGTGGCCTTTGGCCACTTGCCTAGGAAACTCCTTGTATAGTATCAGCCAACACCTTTGCACAACCCCTCCCCCTGTACCATTGCCTGCCTGCTGGAATGAATGTCCCCATCTGCTAATTAGGCATCAGCAAGCAACCTTGTACATCTAATTCCCTTAGGACCCTCAACTGCTTATAGATCCATTTCCCTGATGATAAACTGAGAGCTGTTTACAGAAACTATCTCTTGAGAGTGATTCTCACATGCTAACCACCATGGTTGCCTGGGATGTCTTGGGGGACCATAGCGGGCCCAGGGACCCATGAATTTTTCAGGTCCGGGGAGATGGCTAAGTGGGTAATTGTGCTTTCTTTGTCACTCTGCCTATAGGAATTCCAATGATTAGAGTTTAAATCCCAGCCCACATGTAAAGTGAGATGCAAAGTGATATAAGTGGCTGTCATTCCATGGCTCTAGAACAATGGGAGGTGGCATTAATAGACTCTTGAAGTTTGAATGCCAAATAATCTGGCCCTCTCAGTGGAAAAACAATGAGAGAACTTTTCTCAAGCAGGGTAGAAGGAGAGGACAAAGTTCTCAAGTTGTCTCATGACCTCCACGTGTGTTCTATGGCATGTGTGCCAATACACACACATACATCACTACCATTATCATAATGCATATATATGCATACACAAGCACACAAAAACACAAATATTAAACAAATCCAAGAAGAATTTTCAGACTTATATAATATTGGGTACAGAAAAAAAAACACATTACCATGTTTTAAGGAGGTGTGTTTAGAAAGATCTTTTAGAATTTGTGAAGGTGTTTAAATCAAAATCTTCTAAGTACTGAGCAAATATTTCATTATAGTTAATGAAAAGGAAGGAAACAAATAGTATAAAATAATGTTCCCCATATTAAAGCATTTTTCTAAGTTAAATAGGAATTTAAAATAGTGTCATTGCATTAAAAAGTATATGTGGGGCTATAGGGGTGGCTTAGTGGTTAAGTCATTTGCCTGCAAAGCCAAAGGACCTAGGTTCAATTCCATAGGACCCATGTAAGCCATATGTATGCACAAGGTGGCACATGTGTCTGGAGTTCGTTTGCAGTGGCTAGAGGCCCTAGTACACCCATTCTCTCTCTCTCTTTTCCTCCCCCTTTTTTTCTCTCTGTCAAATGAATAAATAAAAATAAAATATATTTTTAAAAAGGTATATATGAATGAAATGACCATCCAAAAATATCACACATGCTACTTCAAAAAACATATACACATGACATTTTTAGGATAAATACAGAATATAAATTGTAATGATGGGACTATAATAACATAACCTTTTAACTTCTCCTCTATACTAATAAGGTAGTATTTAAATTGGTAATAAATAAATAAATAAATTGCTATTATGTGAAATAAAATTATGCAATTTCTCTCAAATTGGTGACTAAGGAGACATCCTGCTTAATTGGGTAGTGGTTTCTTAAAGTGGTAGGCAGAATGGACAGCTTTAGGTATTTCTTATCAGAATTTCTTTTTGCTAAATAAAATATAAATTTGTGTCAAAACCAGATGTACTTTGGACTAAATATGGACAAATTAGAATATTCTCTTTAGGATAAAGGAAGTGGCATGCAGTTAGTTTACATGAACTTAGTTATTGTGGGTCCTTGGAAGCCTGGGTAGTAACTGTGTGAAGGAAAAATAAAAAGACAAAGCGACAGGACAGCGTTCCAGGTCTAAAGGCCAACTGAAGTAAAGGTAGATCTGAAGGTGAATGAACGTCATGTTCTATAGATTTAGAGGAGGAATGTGGTCAGCTTAGGGTCTGAGCAGACATGCACCAGGATTGGTGAACTGTGCATTCAAAAGCCAACTACATGGACATGTTTTTGAATGGAGAAACACTTCACCCTGAAAATATCAGAGAAGCTGCAGGCTGAAAGGTGAGTTTTGTGGGTGTGATCACTGGGATAGAAGGAAAGGTAGGACAGATTAAAATAAACTTTCCAGGAAAAAAAAAAGAGTAGAATAGAGGGCCACACAATAGGGGAAGGAAACTTACAGTTCTTATTCCAAAGGGCACCGATTCAGCCTGGGAAACAGACCCTATCAACAAACAAATGTTGGTTCTCTTCAAAGTTTTGTGTTCATCACATTCTTTTTTTTTTAATTTAAATCATTTTTATTTATTTATTTTAGAGCGACAGAGAGAGAGAGAGAAAGAATGGGTGCGCCAGGGCCTCCAGGCACTGCAAATGAACTCCAGACACGTGCACCCCCTTGTGTATCTGGCTAATGTTGGGTCCTGGGGAATAGACCCTCGAAGTGGGGTCCTTAGCTTTCATAGGCAAGTGTTTAACAGCAAAGCCATCTCTCCAGGCCTCATCACATTCTTAATAAAGGAGCAATTTGGAACATTTGCTGTCTACCCTACTGAAGGAAGCTAATGTAGATACTGCTTTCTCTTATTTTCCTTCTTTCTCATTTCTGATGACCTGGAATGTTAAAACTAGAAGTGTACAACACCTTAACCCTAAAGGAAAAGAAAATGAAGCCCATAAAATTATTATCTAAAGTAAGTCAAGTTGTTTCATAATTATGTTAGTAAGACTGATTGACACAAACATGATTAGCAACAATTATTCCCTTCAGTGGGAACTAATATTGAAAAACTTGAAACTGGGAGAGAGAGAGCGAAAAAGAGAGAAACTACACATGGTGACACATGACTGTTATCGTAGCACTAAAGTGGTAGGAGCAGGAGGATTGGTAGTTCTATATCATCCTCAGCTGCATATGGAGTTTGTGAACAGCATACACACTCATGAATGCCTCAAGTTTGTTTTCTTTTTTCTTTTTCTTCATAGCTAACCTTAATACACAATGATTCCTAGGCTTTGTCTTCTGCAAATGGTCTAATCAGAACACCAAAATAATGAAGATCCTTTTTCATTTTATCTCACTTAATACTTGAATCTTTCCACTACACCACTCAAAAGAGTAAGTCATACAAAAATGTTATATGTATGACTGTATGAAAAAAACTATGCAAATTATTCAGAGGCCAGAGGTGATACACAGAAGAGTTTCTTGATATCCAAAGGGACAAAATCAAGCCAAAAGCAGAGGTGAAATCCCCTTCCTCAACTTAGAATCCACTGCTCCCCGCCAAAGGATCCAGCAAACATGCAGACTTGCTTCAGAGAGGCAACTTCATTTTTTCCTTTTTTCCCTCTCAGTCTCAGTGATAGGAAGAAGAAAGGTGCTTTCATTGTGAAGCAAGGTAAACCCTTGAGGGCTGAGTTTAGCAAAGCTGATGCTTTAATTATAGATGCTGCCATGACTCAGGGCCAGTTGTAAAGAAATTTCTGCTTTCTTATTTTGGTTTCCTGGGATACTGAAGTTTTTATGTGAACTACTATGAAGAATATGGTTTTATTCAGAAAAGAAACATTTTAAAAGTATATCAAGGTCAACCTGAAGCTGAATATTATTTCTCATTATCCTGGACTAGTGTTGTGAGTATAAAAAGGTCATACTAGTAAGTAGAAGACTTAAAGAAAGTAGTGAAAAGTCTATTAAAGGAAGTTACAAGATCCATGCATGAGTTATGTGGATGGTGGAGAATATAGTGAATATGGTATTTACTCTTGGGGGATGGATAGCCAAGTCCTTCATGTAAATGTGGGTATCTGAGAAGATGTAGGAGTCCAAATAAAGTTAGAGTTACTCAGGAACTAGCTAGGAGTCCTTGACACACTAAACAAGTCTCTCTGCTTTCAATAATGCAAACCTGCCAAATAGTAACAGCTTGTGAGTCTGGGCATGTGTAGTAGTCAGTTCTGCAGTACTGGGATGAACATCCAAACAAAAACAGTTTTATGAGAAGAAAGGATTTATTTCAAACTTATAGATCCAGGGGAAGTTCCATTAATGTTGGAAGAAGCTGGATCCCTTTCATAAACCCAAACACAGAGAGAGAAAAACCACCAGCAGCCAACAAACACCAAAAAGCAGCAAGCATGAACTGGCAGTAACCAGGACCCAGGAGCTTAGACCTATCTACATGACTTTGGGCTGGAATATGGATCTGCCCCCATTGGTGACTTAGGGCTAGACTCCAGGAACCCCCCCCCCCCCACTGACACCTCCTCCAGTCAGGAATCTGGACCAGCTTACAAGTTTAATTTTAACACATGAGTCAATGGGGGGCATGTAGTCAAACTATCACAGCAGGTCATTTCATTTTTCCCTGATTAAGTAATGAATAATTAATTGTCCACCAAACAAGTAAAATCACTTTGAAGGTCAAACATAAAGGAAAAATAAATCAAATAAAAAAGCTTTTTCCTTCGTCTATGTGACACATTGTGTGTATGTATTAGTGTTTGTGAGTGTGTTCCATGAGACACACACATTCTCATATATACTACAAACAAAGTACTAAGGAAAAATTAAGTTCCAAAGAATACTTGAAAAATCCCTTAAGATAATGCTTATTACTCCAGATGTACAAGGTACATATGAAAATAATCAGAGATAGAGTCAATAATTTAATAATCAATAAATAATTAACAAGCAATACATTTTTACAAATTTTCAAGATTTGCTGCTTCAAAGCGAAACAGACTGCAAAAGCTACTTTGATAATAAATGACCAAAAAGAATCGAAGTTAGAGAGCTTGGCTGAGGAAGGAGGAGGGTAGAGAGTAGCAGTTAGTTACAGAAGGAAGAAAGAACTCAGACACCTAGATTTGAAATGGTCTTCTATCTATAGGGAAAAGCACAGAAGAAAGAAGATTATGACTTACAGAACTATAATCACTCCTTCACTACCCTTGACAGGACAGCTGGACATGTGTGCAGCACTGATCAGAGTGGGCCTCTTCTAATAATCTTTGTGGGAGAAAACAAAGAAAGCACTTACTTCTGTCAAAATGGAATCTCTATGGATGAGAACGTATAAGTAAATGTTTCCTCTTTCCTAGGTAGTGCATGCATATGAAAATAAATAGCATTGGATAAATAATAATAAAACTTAGATAAAACATTTCTACAGAAGTAGAGAGAAAATCAAGAGTTAAGTGAGCCATCAGGAGCTGCCAACTATTGTGGGATCATTCGTAAATTCCTTCAAAGAAATATGAGCCTACTGAGAAATCTGATTTGATCCTAGGATAATGCTCCTACTACTGATTAGAATGCCCATGCTGACATTCTTTTTCCCAGGAAAATGTATTCAATCACAGGATACTTAGCACATTCTCTTGTGGAGGTTAAACATAAAATTTAGTTTTTATGCAATCATTTTTCCTTGTGTTTTGCCTAAATATTTCTTAAGAACTCAAAATTAAAGCAGGTTCTCTTATTATCTTTGAGTAGCTCAGATATAGCTGGACCTTACATTATAATTTCTTCATCTTAAACTTTTGTTGTAGTTTTGACATTTGACATATTATGTCAAACTTATTGACAGCTGTTGTTCAATCACTGAATGAAGTCTTCTGTATTAGTGTTATATTCATACTCAGACCTGAGAACTGAACCCCTTGCAAGAAAATAATCTTGCAAGTGATTTTTGCCTCCTTCTGGGAGTCTGAGGATTTCTGATAGATTGGATAGTTGCAGGTTGGCTTGCTTTATGCACATAGTTTCTTACTCTTCATATCCTCAAAGTAACAGAGACCTAGAGGTGAAAACACAGCCAGATCCTAAGCATGAAGGAGACATGCTTGCTTTATAACCTCTTGAGCCCTCAGACTTACAAAGGTTTACAGAATGGCCTATATTTCTTCTTCTATTTGTATTAGCCCCCATCTGGGCACAAGGGGTTGTATACAAGAAGTAACAGAAGGGTCTTGGTTTTGACATTTGCAACTTATCCCTCGTTGCCTAAGACCAAAAATAGAGACTAAGGGAAATAGGTCATAATATCCCCAAATGGAATGAGGACAGCTGAGTTTCTGGGTGGGAGGGCCACCAAATATTCCTAGTACTGGTCTTGGTATAATTTGAAAATAAGAACAATATATTGTTGAAGTCAGTGAATAAATAGATATAAGAAAGGAAAATCCATCTAATTTGAACAACAAAAATGCTTCACTACTGGCATATGTAGAAGAAATTTTTCTTACAAACTAGAATACCAGCATGCAGGTAATAATTTCGCATGCATTACATTTTCTGGAGATCTGCCAACAACCAACTTTATTTAAATATATTCCCTTAGTAATATATTTTACTTTTGAAGATTTTGGAAATGAGAATTTTATCATGCTACATATTTCCCAATCCATACCTAGTCCAACCTACAAGCCCCTCTGAGCTCTGCATCTTAAACCTACATGGTTCAGGCAAGCAGTACATTATCTGTGTATAGTAGCCCTTCTTAAAACAACTACAACAACAATAACAACATCAAAAAGACAGTGATAGCCCTTTTTTAAGACAAGAGAAAACTAAGAACATTGAATAATATTGCAAGTGCTTTGCATTTATGAGATATGACTCTTCTTTTTATCTCAATGCTCCTATTTGTAAAATACAGAATAATAGATATACACAATTGTCATATCTCCCTAAAACACTAGGAATGGTGTATTCCATATGATCCATTTCCAAAATGGTAGCTATTGCTTTATTATGAGGTTCAATAGGCTATCCTGAGTACTGTTTCCAGAAATTATTATTTTTGTTCAAAAATATTTTGATAGTATGGGGTGAGCTTTGAGGTTGCAAAAAGGGACTGTGAGGTATCTGAGAACTGTGTCAAGTGGAGCCTGAGTGAGGGAGCAAGTGACAGTGGACTTGAGGAAGTGGAGGCCACACTTAGAAAGGATTTCTGTATAAATGCAGAGCTCTGCATGACCAAAGAATTGTTCAATGGTGGAGGAACCTACAGTGGTGATACTAGTACATATCATGTAACAAATAGCACTTGTGAGGTTAGTAAGCGCAGCAGGTAATGAGCTCCTGTGAGTAACTGGCCACCTACAGACTTGAAGGCCTCATGAGGAACAGCCTAACAAACTGAAAAAATTTTAGAATTTATTTTTATTGTTTTCCATTATATTGCATAAATTATATCTAAAACAAGCTGACTAGTCACATGCTATCCAAAGATAATCATTAGAATATGGATATGGAGCAGGATGGCAAATGCCTGTAGTTCCAGCAAAAGGATCAGGAGTTCAAGCTACATGGATTTTGAGGCCAGTCTGGACATTACAAACTCATCTCTAAACAAAACAAACAAACAAAACAAATAGACAGACAAAATTCTAACGTGGCATATTCACAAAGTTGGCTACACATGTTTTATACTCTACTTTTACTATAACTTGGATATATTAAGGTTTAATATCACTGATAATAATCACTTTAATTCATAGGTAGTGTTTTATTATATGGGTGCATTTAATTGCTGAAAGATTAATTAGCATCATCTCTGTACAACTATTCCTATTAGATAAGCATCATGATGGATCCCATTCAACACAAGTTTACAATCTTTTATGGAATGTTAATTAAACAAATGATGTTAAATATTTAGCAGTTTTTAAAGGAAATAACAAAAGCCCATGGCACATCCACTTAGGTGACTATCCAAGGACATAGAAAAACTGAAAACTTCCAGCTAGTGCTGAGGAAAAATAGGTGAAATTTGGAAAATAATTTGGCATTTTTTTTAAATGATAAGCATTACCTCACAGCCTGGTGTGGTGGTACATGACTTTAACCCCAGCACTTGGGAGGCAGAGGTAGGAGGGTCGCTGTGAGTGTGAGGCCACCCTAAGAATATATAGTGGATTTCAGGTCAGCCTGAGTTAGAGTGAGACCCTTCCTCAAAAAACAAAAATATTGGGTCATGATATGCAGAGACATTCCATAACTGTGGGCTAACTCCACAATTCATGACCCATATACCTCAACAAGGAGGGGGCAAGGGGAGGGGGTATGAGCCTAATTATGGTACCAAACTGACTGTATTTGCTGAATACACAACTAATTAATAAAAAAAAGAAAAAAGAAAAAAAATGAAACAAAGAAACAAAACATTACCTCACCACACATTTTTTTTTTCTTTATTAGTTAGTTCTGGATTCAGCAAATACAGTCAGTTTGGTACCATTATTAGGCTCATCCGTGACCTACCCCCTCCCCTTGGCCCCTCCTTGTTGAGGTATATGGGCCATGCATTGTGGAGTTAGCCCACAGTTATGGGTAAGCTAAATGTCTCTGCATATCATGACCCAACATGTGGCTCTGACATTCTTTCTGCCCCCTCTTCCACAAAATTTCCCTGAGCCATGTTGGGTTCATTTTTGGTCTGCTTCAGTGATGAGGTGTTGGGGGCCTCTGAGGCTCTGGCTCTCTGATTTGGTAGGGTTAGGGTTACGGTTAGGGTTAGGGACAGACCTATGATATCCTAAGTGAGACTTTTATAGTTAAATCTACACACACATTCCAGATTCTTTACTCAGGATAAGTTTGTATCAATAAGATTCTACTTTGAAAGAAATCCACATGTTTACAGAACTTATTATCATTGGATAAACAGGAAGATACAAATACACATTACCTGGTAGGTAGATTTTGGAATGAATTATGCATACCTTCACCTTTCAACAATGTTCTATTTTGATCTTTAAGGGAAGACACTCCATTTGCTTCATGTTTGCATATTCATACCCCTTTTAAAACTCCACTGTATGGGATTAATTGCATGCTTACTGAATGAGTAATTGAATATTTAAGAGATATTGACCTAGTAGTTGAGAATTTCTTTGGTAACCAAAAACATATTGGTACTGTGAGTAGATGTACAAAATTTCCTTCTAAAACACTTCAGCCCTAAGGTGAAAGGGAGAAGGTGAGACTATCAGCTAAGCTGATCACTTGAGAGAGAAAAATTAAGATGGAAAGTGCAGTTGTTTCGATTTGCTTAGTGTGTTCGTTCCCTGAAGGCTAAAATTCTCTGTGTCTTTTAAAATATTTATTTGTTTATTTGAGACAGCAGAAAATCACAGAGAGATACAGAGAGGGAAAGAAAAACATGGAAAAAGAAAGAGGGAGCGACAGGGTGGGCACACTAGGGCCTCCTGCCTTTGCAAAGGAATTCCAATCACATGTCCCACTTTGTGTATCTGGCTTTAAATGGGTACTGGGTATTCCATCCTAGGCTGTAAGGATTTGCAAGCTATCGCCTTTAACTGTTGTGCCATCTCTCCATCCTCTCCCTCATGTCTTTTCTTAAAATCATTCACAAGAAGGGAGATATTTTACATGCTTAGGAACAAAAAGATGAGCCAGTTATTGCTAGAATGATAAAACCATTTGCTTATTTTTAGTGTTTTAAGGCTCAAACAATATAAGAAATATTTTGTCAAATATATTTACTATATTTTAAATCAATGATATGTTTAATTGCTTTATACCTAAGTTATTCAAAATAATAATAATTACTTATTACAAAATTGTTAATAAATGAGTTTTTTCATAGATAGAAGAGGTGGATGCCTCCTCAGAAAAGGAGCAGGGAGAAGCAAAAGGATGGTACCAACATATGTTGCTTACATAGTAAATATGTCCATATCTAATAAAAATAACAAAAATAAACTCTAGACCCTGTAACAAATATGCAAGGAAAAAAGAAAAAAACTGGTAAATTCACTTATAAAAGCATATATGAAGAGGTATTGACTGTTCATATGTTACAAATACTGCTAATCTAAGTATCAGAAAAGAACTCTGTTAAAAAGTAACTGTGGAAGAGGGGGCGGAAAGAATGTCAGAGCCACATGTTGGGTCATGATATGCAGAGACATTTAGCTTACCCATAACTGTGGGCTAACTCCACAATGCATGACCTGTATACCTCAACAAGGAGGGGCCAAGGGGAGGGGGTAGGTCATGGATGAGCCTAATAATGGTACCAAACTGACTGTATTTGCTGAATACAAAACTGACTAATAAAGAAAAAAAAAAGTAACTGTGGGATGGCACTGGCAAAAGATGACTAATTCATATGATCATATCACTTAATAATGTATTTTTCTCAATTGCTGCCTTAGCATGTTTTGTGTTGCAATAGCAAAATACTTGAAGTTGGGTACTTTGTAGAGAAGTTTATATAGCTCATTATTGTGGTGGTAAGAAGATCCAAACAGCACAGTGCCAGTACTAGGAGAAAGCTATCTGGCTGCTTTAAATCAAGCAGGAAGGTCGAAAAGAAACTGACCAAGTACAGGTGTGTGTGTGTGTGTGTGTGTGCATGTGTGTGTGTGTGAATAAAAGAGCAGGAAACCAGAGATGGAGAGGGCTCACTCCTTTTGTAAGAGTTTTTCTTGTAAGAACTAATCCCCTTCAACCACATTCATCCCACTCTGAAAGGCCAACATTGTCCCAGTCAGAGAGGTCGAGTCCCTTTGGCTTAATTCCCTGGACTAGGTCCCTCATCTCAGAGGTTCTCAACATTACTGCCCTTGAGCCAGTGCATGAAACTTTAAGGAACTTCATAGCTGGCATTTAATTGAAGTTCTTTAATGTTTTAAACTGCTTCAAAGTATGGAATAGGTCATACTTCAAAGTATGAGATATATCAATCTGTCTATTATTTTATCTTTGATTTCCTCTATGTATATTTTAAGCAACAATTATGTTAATAACTTTATTTGTAAATTTCATCTCTAGGTGATATGCCATAACAAAGATGACAGCTACAAAAATATTTGGAATATTGTATAGAGTTAACTGACTTACATTAATAATATGTAATGGGATCACATTTGAGTAGCTATGTATATTAAAAACATATTTATTTTGGAAGTCAGATCTGATTTAAAGCCTTGAAACTGTATTCACATGCTTAAGAGACTGCATTAAAAAACTTTGTTCAAAGCATGCTCTGTGAGCTCAGTTTTTCCTCAGAGGAAAAAAAAAAAACACAAGTGCATATTTATAATGACAAAACTTCAGTGAACATTAAGAATTACATATATTATAGTACTATAAATATATATTGCTGGACCTATCACTAGAATATTTTATCTCTCAACTAAAGCTGTACCTACCAAAGACTTGCTATCCATTTAACTACTCCCAAGTTCTTGGAAAGCACCATTTTGTTCTCTTCTTATATGAATTTGATGAATTAGATCCCACATTTTATGGAATCCTGTGATATTTGTCCTAACAAGCTTATCTCACTAAACATAATGTCATCAAATTAGTCCATGTAGTAACATATGACATTTTCACCCCTTTAAAGGCTCAGCAATATGCATTTATATGCTGTGTTTTTCATTCATTCATTCATCCATCCATCCTTGGGCATCTAGCTTTGGGTCATACATATATTTCACTTTGGGTCATATATATTTTGATTTTCTGTGAAAGATTGTACTTGTGAGAATGTTTTTTTTAGAAAATTTGCTTCTACATTTATTAAAGTTCTTGGCCTATCACTTCATTCTTGTAGATTATTTGCTTGATTTTGGTATTAGGGAGATACTACCTTAGAAAATCTGTTTGAGGAGTCAGGCATAGTGTTTCACACATGGAGTCCCAGTAATCAGGGGGAGAAGGCAGAGGTACCAGTAGTTCAAGGCTACATAGGAAGTTCAGCCTGTGTTACGTACCACCAGGTCTAAAAAAGCAGCAGAGATAGAGAGTTGGCTCAGCAGGTAAGGTGTTTTTCTGCAAAGCCTAAGGACCCTGGTTGGAGTCCCCATGGCCATGTAAAGCCAGATGCATAGTGGTGCATGCATCTGGAGTTCATTTGCTGGAGGCCCTGGCATGCCTAATTCCCTCCCCGTTCTCTCTCTCTCCTCCTTCTCTCTCTCTCTCTCTCTCTTTCTGTTCTATCTATCTCTGCTAGGAAATAAATAAATAAAAATATTTTAAAAATGGAAAAAAAATAGAAAGTCAGTTTGGGAGCATGGCATCTTCTTCAGTGTTTGAAAACAGTTGATAAGGGCTGAAAGTGAATCTTTAAATGTTTCTTAGAATTCCTAGCAAAGCCATTTAGATTTAAACTTTTTAGTGGGCTGATTACCTGAATGATCTGTTAATCTTACTATCACCTTGTTTTTAGTGACTTCTAGCATAGCACCTTCTTGGACCAATGTAAATAGAATGGAAGTAAATCTCTCAGTTAATTCCCCCAAAAGTGTGAATACTGGGCATCCATGCTTCCCTGTGCTAGCACCACACTGGGCTGGAGGGAGGGGGTGATATGTAAATGCTACACGATTTCCTACCAGGTCTGATACAGCCAAGATTATGCTCCTCTGGGGCCCAAGTAACTCACTATTTTTGGATTTCTCACCAAAGGAAATTAGTAAATTTGTGTGTATTTATGAGCATCATTGAATCATGCCTACAAACACATGGACATTTATATTTTTGAGCCATATATATGGATATATATTGATGTAATGTCTGGGACATACTTTATAGTGCATTGACACACTATGTGCACTATGACACAAACATGATACATATGTGTATATATGTCATACACAACCTACCCACTTTCTCTCTTCTCTCTCTCTCTCTCTTTCTCTGTGTGTGTGTGGTTGTGTGTGTGTAGCTAAGAAAAATAGAACTTAGGAAAGACTTTTCTTAAATTTTACTCTTTCTTAGAGTTATTCCTTCAATTTTTTCTGTTATTTATTTGTAAGCAGAGAGAGAGAGAGAAGAGAGAGACAGATTGAGAGAGAATGGCATGCCATGGCCTCTAGCCACTGAAAACGAACTCCACATGCATGTGCCCCTTTTTTTCATCTTGCATACATGGGTCCTGGGGAATCGAACCTGGGTCCTCCTTTGATTTAACAGGAAAACACCTTAACCGCTAAGCCATTTCTCCAGCCCTAATTCTTCCATTTTAAGCAATTTATTTATTTTAAAGTTGGATGAATGCTTCAAATGTTTTTACAAATATTAAAATAACGGACAATTGCCTCTCCTAAATACTACTTGGATCTGATAATAGGTAGATTTCTCCCAATCTTTACATTGTATAAAGGAAATAAGACATACTTCACTGGGAGCATGAGAGTCATGCTAATATTTCATCACGAATTCAACAGCATGGAGACTTCTGTGCCCCTTCACATGAAGACTTCAAGTGTGTCATATTCTGGAAGGCCAAAGCAAAGCCAGTTTTTAAAAATCTTGATCTGATTTATGCTTATAAAGAGGAGAAGATGACCGTCTCCAGCAGTCACTGAAATAACAATTTACTTAAAAGTGAAAGATAAGCGACAGGTAGAGAAAATTGCTGTCAAACCTTAAAGACCTTGAGATGAAAGTAAAACTCCTTGTGATATAAGGAAAGGTCAGATCCTCAGTACTGTTGAGAAGCCTGCCTTGATGGCCTCTTTATTTCTTGATGTCAAAAATGAGTTTGCATGAATTCAGAATTTTACCTAGTTTCTTTGGAACTAAGGCTTAAAATAGATGGGGGAAAACAGATAAAGTAATATGAAACCATATAGAGGCTCAAATTATGGAATATTTTACACCATTAAAAATATTTTCCTTTTATTTATTTTGTTATAGATAGATAGATGAGAGTGAGGGAGAGAGAGAGTATGGGCTTGCCAGAGAATCTAGCCACTGGGAATAAAAACAAAACAAAACAAAAAACTTCCGATGCCTGCACCACATTGTGCATCTGGCTTTATGTGGGCACTGGGGGAATCAAATCCAGGTGCTTAGGCTTTTCAGGAAAATGCCTTAACCATTAAGCAATCTCTCCAGTCCAAATTATGGAATATTTAAAATGATAAATTTTTTTGTATTACCCCTCTTAACATTAGAAAATTTCTATAATTCTTAAAGATATAACACATGCCAGAATAATATGTGTCAAACCAGCATAGCATATTTATTTATTCAAATCATGTGCTGACACAGATTTTTTCCTGGGTACCACCATGGTTTAATATTCAGCAAAGAGCAGTGTTAATTCAGGTAATCTCAGAAACAAATACAATGGACTGCATATTATGAAGGATCAATATATGATGTTATGGACAACAGAAGGGGACAAATGTGTCGTTGATATCCGAAAAATATGTTTATAAGAAAATATACCTCCATAGAAAAACTAATCATGTACTTAGAATACAGGTAAAAGGAAGAAGAAATGTGTCAAGTAATGGATTGTGTAGAACATCAGAAGGATTTTAGCTTTCATCAAATGTGAATTTATGCAGGGTTTTAAGTACCAAGTTGCTATTTAAGCTATGTTTTAATACCATTTTATGCATAAAAATATTGAATAGTTATAACCTCATTGGAGCTCACAATCTTTCCAAAAGAAATTAATGATTTAATTAAAATGAAAATTCTCAGGTATGCTAACTAATCTTGCTCCAACTACAAAACAAGATTTTATTTCCTGAATATGTTCTGTGTACCCATTATATTCAAGCCTCTATAAACAATAGTAAAGAACAGGTGAAATGAATGCTGTGAAATCAATTTCATCACAGAAAGTAAACATTAAAAGAATTAAAACAGCATGACAGACCTGTAAGTTTGACATTCCTGAGATAATCATTACTTAGCTCATAGACATTCTTGGCATCCATCTGTGCCTCACACTATTGTCCCTCTTTTGAATTTGCATATCATATGTTGTAATCATATGTAGTGATCCATGTACTAAGGTACAAAAAAGTTTTGTTGTACAAACTCTGCTGATAACAGACAAATGGAAGAAATTTAGGCTCACTCACATTTAACAATGTCTAAGTTATGTTGCCACTCCCCCCCTGTGTGATGCAAGGAATATATGCATGTGTAGAACTGAACACTACATTCCCATAACTGGGGCTCCTTCCATCTTCTGCTAGGCCCTCTGATTCTCTACTAGTTTCCACGGTGGTTTCATGGGGCAGCCATACTTTCTCAAGAAGCAACACAGTCATAGTTGAGAGTATGTGCTTGAGAGATTATGAAATGACACTTGGATATGTAATTAAAAATATATTTAAAATACGTATTTCCAGTTTTAGCTTTGTGTTTGTGATAGGCTTTTTGTGTGAATGGAGAAACTACCCCTGAGAATAAATCTCCCTTAATAATAAAAGCTTGAAAAAACTGATGTGTTCTTATAGATGTCAGAAAATTATCAGTGTTTATATGCTAAACAATACCTATATAACAATCTGATTCACAAAGCTAGTTAAGCATATAATAACATTTTATTAACTTTCTGTCATACAGGAAGATTTGACTATATACTTTTAATTTATCTTTGTGATATAAAGGTGCAATTTTATCCCCAATGCAATGGAGATAGGGAATTTTACTTCTTAAAGTGAACCTGCTGACCAGCCTGGATTCTTCCCTAGATTCGCCTGCTTTTGTCTTGTATACACCATAGCTGCAGTGTTCATTTTATCTTATAGGTCTCCTTTGGCTTGACTCTGAAAGCTCATTTGGTGGCACTTATGCCTTTAGTTCTCTTGTCTTTTCTCTAACTTTATTTATTAGTTCTATTATCTTTAGCCTTTGTCTCTGTCTGTAGGCACTGGACAAGATTTTCACTATAAATTACCAAACTAAAACTACAAAACTCTCTTCATACTTCTAATCTAAACTTGATCCTAGAACTAATTCTGCCATTAAGTATTTGACTTTGAGAGCTAATGTAATTATTATAATTATCTCCTTATTTCTAAAAATAATATAGTAGTCACTCCATAAAATCTTTTAAAGCACCAATAGCACAATATTAATGTGATGTTGATTCTGAATTTTTCTGTGCAGGAGAGATGGCTTAGTGGTTAAGGTGCTTGCCTGCAAAGTCAAAGGACCTCGGTTTGATTCCCCAGGACCCATGTAAGCCAGATGCACAAGGTGGCACATACTTCTGGAATTCATTTGCAGTGGTTAGAGGCCCGGTAATTCCCATTCTCTCTCTCTCTATCTATCTCTGTTCCTCTCTCTAATAAATATATATTTTTTATTGTGCAATTTACGAGAGCTGATTTTTACATCCTGACTTTGGATCACCATGGCATTATAAGAACTAATTGACATATATTGCCATCCGTCTTCTTACTTTTGTTTATTCTTTTATTAAGTAGAAACCTTGTTTGGACACATCATGTGTTGGTACCATCATTTCCCTCTTCTCTGTCCCCATTACACTGATGGACCTCCTTAGTGGGATTTCTGGTGTTCACCATGGAGAATGTGGTAGTTTGAATAGATGGCCCACAATATATTCAGTGTTTTATTAGTTTGTAGTTTGCATCTGCATCCACCTGGCTGGAGGCTACGTCACTGGGTGGATCTTAAGGTGTGGTGGTGGGTTTGAGATTTCAATCTAAAGATATGCAAAGGGTGCCTAGCTGGAGTTCCTGAAGTGTGCTGTGCTGTGCTGTGCTGTGTGGCTTTTGGCTTGTGCTTCTCGCTGTGTGTTTGGTCCTGTGAAAGCAGGCAGCTTCTTCTGCCATTATGGAACTTCCCCTCGATCTGTAAACTTCAATAAATCATTTCCTCCATAACTGTGAGTTGTGAGAACAGCAGTCAGTCATTGTGGCAATACCCCTCCCACCCAGTGGCTCTTTCCACTCATTCTTCTACAAAATCCCCTGAGCTTGGTGGGTGGGCTTTAACTCTATTTTATTGTTGAGTTCTCAGCAGCTTTGTAATTTCGCCTTTGGTGCAATTTCAGTATCTTTGATGTCTTTGATGTCTCTATTATTCTGGTACAGGTTGTCAGGTTCACCGTGGTAGCATCACTAAATTGCCCAGGAAAGCCTTAAATTTTTGGTCCTCTTAGCTCAGCCTCCTAGTAGCTATGACAAAAGCCTGTAAACCAAGGATCAGTTTTAAGCCAAGTTTTTAAACAACTGTCTTTGAGAATGGAGAAAATCTTTTTCTAGGCTTCTTTCACTGTTATCGTTACCGGGCCTCTTTACAATATACTATAGAGTTCAGAGAGGAATATTCTATAAATATATCTATATATTCTATATAACTATGATTATACTGTATTTTTCACACATTTTAACACTTATAAGGCCTTTAAAATTTTTTATTATTGGTTTTGGGGCTGGAGAGATGGCTTAGTGGTTAAGCGCTTGTCTGTGAAGCCTAAGGACCCCGGTTCGAGGCTCAATTCCCCAGGACCCACGTTAGCCAGATGCACAAGGGGGCGCATGCGTCTGGAGTTTGTTTGCAGTGGCTGGAAGCTCTGGTGCGCCCTTTCTCTCTCTCTCTCTCTCTCTCTCTCTCTCTTTCTCTCTGCCTCCTTCTCTCTGTCGCTGTCAAATAAATAAAAATTAAAAATTAAAAAAAGTAAACAATGGAGCTGTATTTATAAAAGAAAATTATTGGTTTTGTACTCAGTGTATACAGTCAAGTTGGTACCATCGTTAGCCTCCTCCCTGTCCTCCCGCCTCTGCAGGAACCCTCTTCATTGGGGAATATGGGTTGTGAATTGTGGGGTTAGCCATCAGTTATGGGGAAGAGGCAATGTCTCTGTGTATCATAACCCAACATGTGGCCCTGACACTCTTTCCACCCCCTCTTCTGAACCCCATGTTGGGTTCATTTTAGGTCTGCTTCAGTGATGAGGTCTTGGGAGCCTCTGTGTCTGTGGATATCTGGTTTGGTAGGAGTTGATTGTTCTCTGTATCTATCTCCTTTACCTTTGTGCTGGTACCAAATTCACCAAGAAAGCAGCACTCTTGCTTATTTCCCCAATTACTCTTAGTTTCAGTTGGGTGCCTTTAGAGGTGTGATGGGCTGGTTCTTTCCTAAGGACCTGCATCTATCTGTAAAAGCGAAGCAAATTCTCCAATAGAAAGTAAAGTTTGCACCAGATAAATGGGATAACAACTGTTTTTTTTTTTTTTTTTTTTTTTTTTTTGAGAGAGAATTTAATTGGTGTAGGCCCTCTTGTAGCCCATGATTGGTGGGAGCTTGATAATGGAGAGCAGGCTAATTTTTGGATATGATTCTAACTTGTTTCCCAGCTCTAGCTATGGGTTCTATTTCACTGAGCAGATCAGTTAGCCTAATCAAGAGCAGATGGTTTCCCACCATGGCTATGCGCCATCTTTGTACTTGTGTGAGCATCACATCAGTTTGTTTGCTGCTGAGTAGCTTAGACCACAAGTTACTTGGACAAATATTGGTCATTTTCACCCAGTTGCTCATGTAGCACGTGCATGCACTAGACAAGTTTACTGTCTGTGGACTGACTCTCTTCCAGCTTCCAGCTATGTCACTCTGTTATGTGACAACAGCATATGGTGTCTTCAACAGTAGGGTCTTACCATTAACCTTTGGTGGGACATTTATTTATTATTTATTTATTTATTTATTTTGGTTTTGTGAGGTAGAGTTTCATTCTAGCCCAGGCTGACCTGGAATTCATTATGAAGTCTCAGAGTAGGCTTGAACTTATGGTGACATTCCTACCTCTGCATCCTACGTGGTATGATTAAAGGCATGTGCCACCACACCCTGCTATTGTAAGGTTCTTATAACTTTAAAAATTAAACACTTATCAGTCTTAAAATTTTTATGCACTTGCTTTATGCATGCCTAGTTAATGGTGGGATTTTAGGTGCTATACACAATTTCCAAATCAATTTCCAATTTATCTCATATGCTACAAAATTAAAGTTACAAAATATAAAATTGCTATATTATTCTTTGTGTGTTTCATGGAATGGTATAAAATACAATGTGGTTTTTGAAATGTGTACGATATACTTAGCTGCTACCTATGAAACATGAAAAGATATCAAGTAACAAGAGAGCATTACATTTATTAAACCTTTTTGCTTTCTGTAAATCATTGATATATGAGCAAAATCAGACCTTCAGACATTATCATAATAATTATCTCTTTCAACTTTTGTTGCAGTTTAATAGGAAAACAAATAACACAAAAAAACCAGTAAGCTAGACCACCAATATGAGTGTTGGATTTGATTCAAGATCTGTTTAACAATTTTTATAACTCTACTATCCAGACAATTATTGCCTAAAAATATGCAAACTCAAATCCAAGATCCTACAGAAAGGATTATTGATTTTCACTAAAAATAATATGTGTATGAGTACATGACAGTTAGATGCTTTTCTCCTAGGCAATTGATAGGGCATGACCATTCTCTATGGGGAACTGGGTAAAAAGTTATCAGATATTCTAGCATGTCTGTAACTAGTCACCCATAAAAGATAATTAAAAAGTCTGCATATGAGGTGACCTGAGTGCCCTATCCAACATGGTTGTAGAGCAAAGCATAGTAATAATGAGGTTTACTGTACACAAAGACAATTTAAGATAAATAAGATTCTATGCAGAGTGTGATAATGGAACACAAAAACTCAAATCAAGGATGAATATTAAATTTTCCCAGAACTTGGAAATGCTTAAGGCAAGGTGTGTTTAAAGACAATAAGACTGTCTAGGTAATTTGTCTTTAGAAATAATAGTCAAGGAGGAGTATTTTTACTGTTAGGATATGAAACATTATTGTGATGTTTAAAGCAGTTCTATAACTACATAATTAGGGAGTATTGAAGTGCCTGAATATGATGATGTTGGTGGTTATTTCTGTTTTGTTGTCAAGTAGGTTTTGTTTTATGAATTGTGGTGAATCTGTGTTTGGTGCATAAAGATTAATGATTGAGATATCCTCTTATTCAATCATTCCTTGATAAATAAGAAGTTGCTTTCTTTGTCATTTTTGATTACTTTTGGTTTGAAGTCTATTTTCCCCAATATTACTATAGCAACACTTGCTTCTTATTTTTGTTTGTTTGGAATGTCATTTTCTACCCTGTTACCCTGATGAGGTGTCTGTCTTTAGTGGTGAGGTGGGTTCCTTGAAGGCAGCAGACTGAGGGGTCTAATTTTCTTATCCACCCTGTTAGCTTATGTCTCTTGATGGGACAATTAAGGCCATTAATATTTATGGTAATAACTTAAAGGTTTAATTTAATCCCTGCCATATTGTGGTGGTTTATATGGTTTGGTGTTTGCTTGGAATTTGTAGGTTTTTGCACCTTCTCTGAGTTTGCTTATTGTGATCTGCTTCTTGTAGGCACTTCAAGTTGGCTAGTTGACTCTTCTGTGTGGAGAATTCCCTGAAGTACTCTCTGTCGGTTTGGCTTTGTGTTCATATAGTTGTAGAGCTGACTATTGTCATGGAAAGTTTTTCTTTCACCATCTGTTATGAGGGATACTTTTTTTCTGAGTACAGTACTTTGAGTTGGAATCCATAGTTTCTTAGACTTTGCAGTGTTCCATTCCAGGCCTTTGTGGCTTTCAGGGTTTCTTTTGAGAACTCTGAAGTAATTCTGATGGGGTTACATTTATATGTAATGTGTTGTTTCTCCCTAGCTGCTTTTAGCATTTTCTTTGTTATTGATGTTTACAGTCTTAATGATAATATGTCTTGGAGAATTTATCCTTTGGTTCAATCTGTTTGGAGTTCTGTTAGCTTCTTGTAACTTTATGGGACTTTCTTTTAAGAGGTAGGAAAGTTTTCTTTGACTGAATTTCATCACTTCTGGTATTCCCATGATCAGAATGTTGGAATGTTTAAAGGGTATCCCACAATTCCCTCATGTTCTCTTCACAAAATTTTTTTTAACTTATTCAAATTTTTAGACTCACAAACTGTTCCTTTTGTTTGTCTAGGACTAGTTCCCTGAAGAACTTAGACACAAAGATCCTGAATGAAATCCTCACAAACAAAATTTTAAAACACATCAAAAGAATTATCCACCTTGATCGAGTAGGCTTTATCCCAGGAATGCAGGGTTGGTTCAACATACAGATATCTACCACTGTAATATACCACATAAATAAGCTTAAACACAAAACCCACATGATCATTTCTATAGATGCAGAAAAGACCTTTGACAAAATACAACATCACTTCATGATCAAAACTTTGAAGAGAACAGGCATGTATGAATTTTTCTCAACATAATAAAGACAATATATAAAGCACTAAAGCCTAAATAATACTTACTGGGGAGAGACTGAAGGAATTCCCATTGAGGTAAGGAACAAGACAGGGGTGTCCACTCTCACCTCTACTCTTCAACATAGTACTAGAAGTCCTAGCTTAAGCAATAAGACAGGAAAAAGAAATGAAAGGGATACAAATTGAAAAGGAAGAAGTTAAGTTAGCCCTATTCGCAGATGACATGATTTGATACATACGAGACCCAAGAACCTCTGTATCAAAACTCTTAAAAGTGATTACTTCAGCAAATTCCTTCAGCAAAATTCCTTCAGCAAAGTAGCAGGATACAAAATCAATACATAAAAAATCAGTAGTCTTTCTATATGCAAAGGACAAATATACAGAGAAAGAAATTAGGAATATGATCCCATTTTTCAACAGCAACAACAACAAAAAATACCTTGGAATAACAACATGTCTGCTAAGCTTTGAATCAGAGAGACACTAAAGGTAGGAAGACTGACAGATAATGTAGCTGAATATGATGGTGCCTCTTACTGTTGATATGAAGAGGAAATCAATTTAAGAAATTCGTATTTATCTGTGGTTCTCTTTTCAATCATATACCACATGAAAAATAGAACTATGTGATAAGTGGCTAGATATGATATGGAGAAACTTCATCATATTGAATCTCTCTCTCTATCTATCTATCTATCTATCTATCTATCTATCTATCTATCTATCTATCTATCTATCTATCATTGATCTATCTATCCTCTATTTATCTACCTATCTATACTTATATTTGTAGATATATAAATTATATATGTATATAATATGTAATACATATATGTGTTTATATAATGATTGCTTGATTAGTTTAATGAATAGTAAAATTTTGATATAGAAATGTTAAACCCATTATTCTAACAGTTTTTATGATAAGACTAAGTCAGTCCTTACAATACCTTTGAAACCTACTTAATAACCTTTCTAATATTCTCACTGCAAAAGTAGCAGTTGCATTTGCTGGTCATCCAATCAACTATCCACATCATGTTGTTATCTTCTTTGTTTTTCAAACAGAAACTATTCCAAGCATTTATTCAAGTCAATCAGATTAAATATATGATTCTTTAATAAACATTTTATTCATACTGCTGTATTTATGAGTAGGATTAAAATAGAGGTCCTGTCATATATATCTACTGCATTATATTGGAATAACGAACTTTTCCAGTAGAAAAAGGATTGGGAAGTTAAGGGAATGTATGTTTTGAAAACACCTTTACTGAGCCGGGGGTGGTGGCACAGGCCTTTAATCCCAGCACTCAGGAGGCAGAGGTAGGAGGATCGCTGAAAGTTCAAGGCCACCCTGAGACTACAGAGTGAATTCCAGGTCAGCCTGAGCTAGAGTGAGACCCTACCTCGAAAAACCAAAAAAAACCAAAAACAACAACAACAACAACAAAAAACACCTTTACTACATGTCTACAGATACAATATTTGAATGGTCAAATTCCTCAATCAATTTTCTACTAAGAGAGACATGGAAAGGAATGTTTACTTTGCAAAGAGTTAAAGTTCATAGCAAGGAAAGGGCTATGGCACAAAACCGATGGCTTTTTGAATCATATCATGTGTTCAATTGCTATCTAAAGGTCGTCATTCCAAAATGGATGATAAGTGACTTGTAAGTACAATAACCCAACCATAAAAAGGTGATGACAGGGAAATGGTACTAGTAATCCTAGTGTTACTAGAAATTTGCTGGTTCAAATAAAAATAGTAGAAGCTATTTTCTTAGCTTCATTTCCACCATTTTTTTTTCAATATTAACTAAAATTACTAGCCACAGTTAATACACTATATCACTCTGCATACCTCAGTCAGGTTAGAGCACTCACATATATCCCCTCTGCTCCTCTTCTGTTTGGACATATATTTCCACGATTAAATAAATAGGGAGCAGGCATGTACAGTTTGGGTACACTGGAGAGTCCAAATACCTCATTTGATTCTACAATGTTCACTGATTTATGTAAGACTGCTTCTGAAATATATATTGGTCTGAATATCAGGCCATTATGTCTCTGATTTCACACTGACATTCAACTACTTGTTTAGAAGACCTTCACCAAATGTTTTCTTTGGAGTATGATATAAATATGAATGAATGTTTGCCAAAGTTAATTTGCCTGATTGCATTATTATGTTGAAAAATATACTAGCATCTGCTATATCAGAAAGCCAACTATCTCTGGTCCAGCAAACACTGAATGACCTTGAACTTTATGTGTTAGCTCTGCATTGAATGCCTGCCATGTTTTTGGTCCATTTTTCCAGCAGCAATAATGCTTAGAAATAAATGTATAGGTAACCAAATGCTCCCAGGAATGTCCCTTTGCCTCAAAAGCAAAGCTCTACTTTTTAACATGTAAACTGACATTCGCTATCTCTGTGAAGATTCCTCCATGGATAGCATTATAATGCTGCATCCAAGAAGGTCATTAAACACTGTGGAATTCTTTCAAATGAAGTGAGGTTTCATGATAAAGTTTCCAAAAAATAAGCTTAATATGTATCCTCTGTTTATATCCCCACATGATTGAAGAAATCAATACTTAGCACACATGGTAGAAGAATAATCACTCTTGTGCTATTTAATAGATATTTGAAAAAATGTTTGTAAGTCACTTTCCCGCATTTTCCCATAGTCTTCAATTTTTTATTCTTAGGCCCACTGCAAATGCTATGAATAAATGTTCACAGTCCTTTTTGACTCTAAGGAAAATATTTTCTACTTTTCTAGCTGGCAAAATGCCATCTACAGGAACAAAAGATTATTACTTTTCCATATATTATTAACATTTTGAGTTTTATTTGCAACAAAGTTGAAGTTTGAGAAATAATTTTGTCATATTTGTTAGGAGCAAGGCTTAAGGAAAGACAGTATTACATTCCCTAGTGAAGTGAGAAGTTTCTTATTAATATTTTGTACCTTAAAAATTAAAACTACTCTAGTCATCAGGTGCGCCCGTTGTGCATCTGGCCTGCGTGCATCTTGGGGATTCAAACCAGAGTCCTTTGGCTTCAGAGTCAAATTCTCTAACCACTGAACCATTTCCCAGTTCACACATAGTCTCACTCATCTACAGCACCTAACATGAATCTACCCAAATGCCTTACATACACAGCAAGCATCTCAAGGACTAGATAATAAGATGGTCGGGGAGGGGGGGGGATGGCAAGGGAGAGGGAGGGAAACACAAATCTAGACCCAAACATCAATGGTACCATAAAATTCTACATCCTAAAAGGCAGAACAAATGTCTGAACCTTCACCAGGAGCTTAGAGGGAACACCTGAGCCACAAAACACTGGAGAGGGCATGATGAAGACTGACCTTAATTTTCTACAGCCCCTCTCTCTTTCTCCCTCTCTCTCTCACTTCTCTCTAACTCTTGTATGTTAGTTATCTTTTTCTTCATTTTCCTAGTGGGCACTGACCTCTAACTCCCAGTAGCAGCATGTGGCTATCATCCACAATGAGCTTTTGATCAGAGAGACCTACAAGGTTTCCTAAAAGAGAGACAGATTTATGTCAGAGTACTTGATGACCCACCAAAAGTTAGTGGTAAGACCCTTCTGCTGAAGACACCTTATGTGGTTGACAAATAAATTGCAATGGCATGGCTTGAAGCTGGAAGACAGTCAGTCCCCAGACAGTCAGTGAGTCTAGTGCCAGAAGGTGCTACATGGGCAACAGGGAAAAAATGACCAATATCTGTCAAAGCAACTCATGGTCTCACCTACTTAGCAGCAAATAACCTGTCGTGATGCTCACACAAGTGCAATAGTGGCGCACAGCCATGGTGGGAAACCAGCTGCTCTTGATTCAGCTAACTGATCCCCTCAGTGGAACGGGACCCATAGCTGGATCTGGGAAACAAGTCAGAACCATATCCAAACATAAACCCACTCTCCATTATCAAGCTACCACCAATAGTGGGCTAAAAGGGTGCCTATACCTATTAAGTTCTCTATAAAAAAGTAAGGGTTACCTCATTTGTCTGGTGTTAACTTACTCTCCATTGGAGAATGTGCTTCTCTTTTTCAGATAGATGTAGATCCTAAGGAGAGAGCCACCCCATCATACCTCAAAAGGGCCCTGGCTGAAACTAAGAACAATTGGTGAAACAAGCAAGGGTGCTGTTTTCTTGGTGAACTGGGTACCAGCACAAGGGGGAAGGAGAACAACACAGAGAAAACTCAACTCCTACCAAATCAGAGATCCAGAGACCCAGAGGCCCCCAACACTTCATCAATGAAGCAGACTAAAAATGAATGCAACGTGGCTCAGGGAAACTTTGTGGAAGAGGGGGCTGAAAGAATGTCAGAGCCACACTTTGGGTCATGATATGCAGAGACATACATCCTCCCCATAAGTGTGAGGTAACTCCAGAATGCATGACCCGTATACCTCAATCAGGACGGGTCAGGGGAGGGGGTAGGACATGGTTGACCCTAACAATGGTACCAAATTGCCTGTATTTGCTGAGTACAAAAGTAATTAATAAAAAAAACATAAAAAATAAACTACTCAATTTTGTGTGTACCAGATATTATTTCAATGCATTTTAAATTTGCTTTTACCTATGACTAGTAATCCTGAACTAATTTACTTATGTAGATTAACCATTTCAATTTAATCCTGGGTTAATGGTTCATATTCAAAGACAAGTTTCCCAGTGTATGTAGGTATCTTACTTAAATTTGTACTTTGATCATTTAGTTTTTGCTATATGCATTTTGACATGACGATTTGTATCTGTGGATGTCCTATGGCTTAAGATGCTAAAAGTAGTGTTTTTTCATTTTCATATTGTTATAATATTTTCTTTTTTTTTTGTTTGTTTTTTTTGAGGTAGGGTTTCACTCTAGCCCAGGCTGACCTGGAATTCACTATGGAGTCTCAGGGTGGCCTCGAGCTCACGGCGATTCTCCTACCTCTGCCTCCCAAGTGCTGGGATTAAAGGCGTGCACCACCACGCCCGGCTTGTTATAATATTTTCTTATGTTGTATCTTATGTTGTAGTTGCTTTTATCATTTTGGTGTCAAATAGTATATTATTTGCTATATCTATTGGTATAGATTCCCCCAGATGAAAATGTTAAATATCATGGGGTGTGTTTATATGTCATTGTTATATAGTCATCTGCCTATTTTTCCAAAAAGTTTCATTTGTCCATAATATTTCTGAAACAAATATCATAATATTTTATTAATTAGTTTTCTATTAAGTGAATAGAGTCAGTTTGGTACCATTATTAGGCTCATCCATTACCTACCCCCTCCCCTTGGCCCGTCCTTTTTGAAATATATGAGTCATGAATTCTGGAGTTATCCCACAGTTATGGGTAGGATAAATGTTTCTGCATATCATGACCCAACATGTGGCTCCTGGAAGAGAAACCTCCCTTCCACAAAATTTCCCTGAGCCATGTTGGGTTCATTTCTGGTCTGCTTCAGTGATGAGGTGTTGGGGGCCTCTGAGGCTCTGGCTCTCTGATTTGGTAGGAGTTGATTTTTCTCTGTGCTGATCTCCTTCACCCTTGTGCTGGTATCTGGTTCATCAAGAAAACAGCCCCCTTGCTTGTTTCTCCAATTGTTCTTAGTTTCAGCCAGGGCCCTTTTGAGGTATGATGGGGTGGCTCTCTCCTTAGGATCTACATCTATCTGAAAAAAAGAAGCACATTCTCCAATGGAGAGGGAGTTAGCACCAGAGAAAAGAGATAACCCTTACTTTTTTATAGAAAATTTAATAGGTGTAGGCCGTTTGTAGTCTACGATTGGTGGTTGCTTGATAGTGCAGAGTGGGCTTATGTTTGGATATGTTTCTGACTTATTTCCCAGCTCCAGCTATGAGTCCCATACCACTGAGGGTATCAGTTAGCCAAATCAAGAGCAGCTGGTTTCCCACCATGGCTGTGCGCCACTATTGCACTTGTGTGAGCATCACCACAGGTTATTTGCTGCTAAATAGGTTAGACCATGAGTTGCTTGGATAGATATTGGTCATTTTTGCCCAGTCACCCATGTAGCACCTTCTGGCACTAGACGCACTGACTGTCTGGGGACTGTTTATCTTCCATCTTTCAGCCATGCCATTCCAATTCATGTGTCAACCGCATAAGGTGCCTTCAGCAGTAGGGTCTTACCACTGAAATTTGGTGGGTCATCAAATACTCTGACATAAATCTGTCTCTCTATTAGGAAACGTTGCAGGTCTCTCTGATCAAAAGCTCATTGTGGATGATAGCCATATGCTGGTACTGGGAGTTAGAGGTCAGTGCCCACTAAGAAAAGGAAGAAAAAGGTAACTAATATAAAAGAGTTAGAGAGAAGAGAGAGAGGGAGAGAGAGGTGTAGAAGATTAAGGCCAGTCTTCATCATGGCCTCTCCAGTGTCTTGTGGCTCAGGTGTACCGTCTAAGGGCCTGGTGAAGGTGCAGACATTTGTTCTGCCTTTTAGGATGTAGAATTTTGTGGTACCATTGCCATTTGGGTCTAGATTTGTGGTTCCCACCCCTTCCCTTCCAATCTCTTCCCTCCCCAAACATCCTATTGTCTAGTCCACGAGAAGCTTCCTGGGTATGTAAGGCATCTTGGGTAGATACAGGTTATGTGCTGTTGATGAGTGGGACTATGTGGAGATTTTTTTCTGTGATTGGGTAAGTTCACTGAGAATGATCTGTTCCAGGTTCAACCATTTTTCCTCAAATTTCATTGTGTAATTTTTTCTTACTGCTGCATAGAATTCCATTGTGTAGATATACCACATCTTAGTTATCCATTCTTCTAGTGATGGACATGTGGAGTGATTCCAGCTCTTAGCTATTATGAATTGAGCCGCTACAGACATGGTTGAGCAAATCTCTCTGGCCTGTGGTTTGAAGGTTTTAGGGTAGATGCCCAGTAAGGGAATAACTGGGTCTGGTGGTATGTCTATACTCAGCTTTTTCAGAAGTCTCTTCCCTAAAAGTCCCAGTGAGCCCTTAAAAGTCCCAGTGAACCCTTAAAAGTCCCAGTGAATGCTTAATGCCTTGCCTTTCTTTCCTGGGAATGTGCTGCACAGTTAGGCAATCGCCATCTTGGCCAGAAGATCCAAATATTATAAATTTTGATACCCTAAAGGAATTCTCCCCATTACTTTTGGATTTCATAAAATCATTCTAGAATTCTTTATAGGATTTAATAGTACCTCAGTTAATTTTTGATGGAACTAATATTTTAAGACACGGAAGATGGAACTTTCCAGAAATGGGACAAACAAATTTCCTGTGCACCCATGGATCTGGAACTCAACATCTGATGTGCAATTCTTGTAAGAAAGTAGAACTATGGGACTGTGTAAGGGAGGGCCACAGTAAACAGTGGGAAGTAAGATACTAGATAAACCCAGAAATATTGAATGTTGAAGACAAAAGAAAATCTCCAGAGCATACACAGCAAAACAAATTTTATATGACAGACATACAAGCCACATGAAGCACATGCTAGCGCAGGGACACAGTGTGCATTGTGGCGTTTTCCATTTGGTTGGGACAAAGGAGGGAGCCAAGCCTGAAAGAAACTCTCTATTCATATGGCTCTTTTGAGAGAGTGAAAGCTCAGCACTATTACATCTCAAAACCCCAAATTCCTCCACTGAGTAAGTAAAATACTACCTTGAGAATCTTTATAACACTTGTAGTAGGTGACTTGAACATACACTCAGAGGACACCAATATACTCAAGTAAAGATTACAGCATGTATGTAGCAAAATAAAGAACAACAACAACAACAAAATAATAAAAGCCCAAGAAAGAGAAGAATATCCAGCTACAGAGTAGACACAGTCTGCCAGAGTCTCCGAAGTTGCAATCTGGACATAGACAGTTGATACTCCAGTGTTACCAGAACTATTAAGATTAAGTAGCCCTAAGAAACTAGGTTAGACCATCCTTTCTTAATATACAAATTAAAGGACAGACATTAATTAAAAGGAGAAAATAGGGAAACAAATAGAGATCTACTGACCCCCAAGTCCATCTATGGGGCTTGACATGATATTTAGATTTATATGAATGGAAAGAGAAGCATATAACTAAGAATCTCTGTGCAAGGTAAGATCTCAGCCATCAGTGATCATCACCATCTCCTGTAAGGTGGTCTAATAAGTTTTTGGGACTGTGTGAAATCTTCCTGGGACACATGGTTTTCTTCTGGATAACACCAGGACTTCAGACCTGTCCTTTCTCCAACATGAGATTACTGTGGAAATTCCACTTCTTGGAGACCATTGTTTCAATAATCTGATGACCAAAGGGAAAGACATAAATTATCTCCTTTTAGATTATCTCTGTTCCTTCAGAACAGTTACAATTGTCCACTGTTTGCCCAGTGCTTGTTTTCCTTACATCAGTATTGAGATTATTTAAATGAAAGAATTATGGAAATATGCCTTTGTCTGGGGTCCATTCCTGAGATGATGTCCTAGCACATCATAAGGATTGCTGAAGTTCTTATTAGAAGGTGTTCTTTTACAGACTGTTGACAGACAACAGTTATCACTCTACGAGGGGACTACAAAACCCAACAAATGAGGAAAAAATATTTAAAGAAATGTAGTTTGAAAATTAAGTACTTGTTCATTGATGTTTCCTTTAGGTGAACAATACCTATTACCTTTTAATTATTGAGGCACAGCTTGGAGTACATAATGTTAGAACATATGTAATTATCTTTGCTTAAAAAATAGTCATGATACAATTAGGAATACATAAACACAGTCCTGGGAAAGGTTACCATCACTAACATTCTAGCCTGGAGGACAGCAAGTAATATGTACTCATAAGCTGTGTGTCTTAGAAAGCATGTAAAATAGTGCAGTCAAAAATACATTTAATGTATAAAGAAGACAACAGCAATTACTATCACTATGCTGGAATACACTGAAATTCTTAATGTGCTAATTTCGCTTTTAGTTTCAAAGCAAAGTCTTGAAACTTTAGCTTGGTGGGATAATAATCTACAGCACTAACATAAACTTAAATTTCAGATGTCTTACAATTATAGGGACCAATGCTAAAAATCAGAGACACACTCAGTTCTGATGTACAAATGTAGCTTATGTGTAACATACTAAAGTATTTAGTTAAGATAAGTAAAGTAGGTACAAATGAAGGTTTCAGATAGCAGCATTGCCAAAATGGTAGGTATCTGAATGATAATGCAGAGATGTGAAAAGAATTTCACTGGCCAATTTACGTGTTGGAAATTGAGATGTTATAGATTGTCTAAAAGTTAGCAATCTCTTGTTGTTTTACATGTAGTAAACTTTTCTCTTAAGTCTGTTAATTTTTTCACCATATATGGATAAGCATCAGGGACACAGCTCTACACTTTCCTAGTTACTTGTGCATATGGTGTTAAATGAACAAACATCATCTTAACATAATTGTTTATAGATGCTGGGCCAGTGGCTCTGATGGTTAAAGCACATGTAGTGCAAATGAGAGGGCTTAACTTTGGAACACCAGCTATAACTTAATTTTGCATGTGGTGGTATACTGCTGTAAGTGCAGCACCTGGGAGCAGGAGACAGACAGATATCTGGCTGGGGCAAATTGGCAATCGGGGCTCAGCAAGAGATTCTGTCTCAATTAACTGATGTAGAAAGTGACTAAGATGCCAAACATGGATTTCTGGCCTCCATATGTGCACAAACACATGCACATGCATAAATACATATTATGCACATATGCACATCATAAACAAATGAATAATTATCTATAAAGTAATCATGTAGAAGACTTTAACATAATAATTAACTGAAGACATCATTTCCTAAGTAGCAAAAGTCTAACAAAACAATCATAAAGCATGAGCAATTATTATAATAAAACATAAGACTTCATTCTCTAAATTTATGTATTTTTGTAAATGTTAAGTGAATTAAAAATTAAGTAACTTTGTTGTTATGTAAACAAATCTCAGGATCAAATTTAACCTTTTATATTAAATTTCCACCTTATAAAATCAAATTTACTTTAAAAACTATCATTTGAAAAATGTTTGAAACTATTATCAATGAATATAAAGCTGATTTATCAACTGCTACAAAAGTGTATCTCACATTGGGATAATGCTGACTAATCAGAACCGTAGAGTGGTCATTGTGATATGGTTTCATGGCTTAATTCTATCAATCTGTTAATGAAAATCTGATAGCAATATTTCTCAAATTATTCTATAAAACAGAAAAGGGAGATTCATTCTACCAGAAAATTCATTCTACAAATCCATTATTTTTTTTGATCAAAACTAGATACAGACATAACAAAAATATAACACAAATTTTACTGATAAACTATGTTGCCAATTTTTTAAGAAATTGCTTACAAACCCAATTCAAGAACACAATAAGACTAAGACATCATGACAAGGCTGGTTTAATCCTTCATCGTGAGGGACATAAAGATGGTTTAACATATGCAAGTCAATAAATGAGAGAAATGTCATTATAATCTCAGATGAGGAAGGTATTTGACAAAGTTCAACATGTATGCATGACAAAAGTCCTATAGAAGATATCCTCATCAAAATTTCTCTCAAAATTATATGTAAATGCCTCTTAATCAGAGCTCCTGTCACCCTTGGGTGGAGGATCTGTTTTATTTTACAGGTGGTAGAGAATACTGTGAACATACAAGCTCCATCAATTTGACAAGAAAACACAGCAGCTGGTTGCCCACCAAGAGATGTGCCAACTCTACTGCATTCACTGGGGTCCAGAAGAATCTACAGAGGAAGCAGTGGTAAGTATTGTTCCCAATGCTAGGCTGACATCCACCACCAGGGAAATAGCAACAAACATGGCAGATAACTGAAACACATCACAACAGAAATACAGAGTCTGTAGAGAACTCAACACTAAAAATAAACTGTTAACATTCCTGCCAAGGTGTAGGGTCTGTTGCAGAAGAAGAGCTCAAGGATTATAAGAGCCACAGAGTGGCTAGAAATATCTTGAGGCACAGCTCCCATCCAGAGTCTGGAAGAGGCAACAATTATCTCAAAGTGAACACAAAGGACCCTACCAAGGAGGGCACTGAAGGAAATAAAGATGGTTGGAGCAGGGGGGAGGGATACAAGACTATAACCTATGTAAAATATATACATTTATATAAATTGA
This sequence comes from Dipus sagitta, assembly GCA_036346955.1. NCBI lineage: Eukaryota > Metazoa > Chordata > Mammalia > Rodentia > Dipodidae > Dipus > Dipus sagitta. Next base: position 100,253,191 of record CM070770.1, on the reverse strand, counting down.
AAAAGCATAATAAATAAATGAATCTATAGGCAATATTATATGTCATAGGAGAGAAACTGGGAACATTTCTTCAAAAATCTGGAGTGAGAAAAGGATGCCTCACTTGCGTTATCTAATCAATATACTACTCTAAGGTTATAGTCCTTTAAGCAAACAAAAGAAAGATATAAAAGCGACACAAATAGAAAATCAAGAAATAAGTCATTCTTATTTATAGATGACATCATTCTGTACTAATGATGATACCCTATGGATTCATCCAGAAAGCTCATAGATATAATAAATAATTTAGGTAAATTTGAAGGATAAAAATCAACATAAAATTGTAGAATATAGATAGATAGATAGATAATACATAGATAGATAGATAGCTAATAAACTTGCTGAAAAGAACTTGCAAAAAAAAAGCCATTCCCAATACTTCAAAAATCAATATTATGCCTAGGAATTTATATGGCTAAGGATATGGAGTACCTCTGGCATGAAAATTTTAAGTCATTGAAAAAAGAAATCATATGAGATACTAGACAATGGAATGATATTCCATATTATTTTCTTGCCAGAATATTGTAAAAATGATTGTATTACCAAAAGTAATCACCATCAGAATTCCAATGGAATCTTAAACTTCAGTTTAATGAAAGGAGAAATAACCCTGATATAGGTATCACAATACTCCACCTCACATTTTACAACAAACCTATAATGACAAGATAGCATGGTACTGGCATATAGACCAATTAAACAGAATAGAGGACCCAAAATTAAGCCCACACAGCTACAAACCCCTCATTTTTGAAACTAGAAAAACAGATAGTCTATTCAACAAATGATGCTGTCAAAACTGAATATATACAGAAGAATAACATTAAATTCACATTTCTCACCCTGTATAAAAATCAATCCAAAGTGGATCAAAGGCCTTAATTTAAAAATGCTGAAAGTGTTAAAGAAATTAAGGATACACTTTAAGATAAAGATATTGGTGAGAATTTTCTGAACAGTAATCTGATAGCACAGGAGATTGCCCTAAGAATTAAAAATGGGACTACAATAAATTTAAAAACTTTATTCAGAGAAAAGATGGTATCAGCAGATTGAACAGACAGCCTAAAGAATGGCAGGAATAATTTACCTGCTATACTTCAGATAGAAGGTCTGAACTAATCACTTTTCTCATTAATGTTACAACAATGACTTTCTGATCATTGGACAAGAGCCATGTGAACAGCAGGTCTTGAGTTGTATTCTCTTAGGATTCTTCATGTCACACATATTTTGTTCATACTTCTGCTGGCTGGCTCTATAGCTATCTTCAGAAAAAATGTTTACTTAGACAGCTTGTCCATTTTTAAGTAGAGTTCGTTTTTATAAACTTCTATGTAATTATAATTATCTTTTTCTTTTTAAAATTTTTTGAGATAGGATCTCACTTTAGCCCAGGCTGACCTGGTATTCACTATATAGTGTCAGGCTGGTCTCAAACTCACAGAGATCCTCCTACCTCATCCTCCTGAGTGCTGGGATTAAAGGCACGTGCCACTACACCCAGACTTTTATGTTATTTTTTTTCTTTATTAGTCAGTTTTGTATTCAGCAAATAATGTCAGTTTGGTACCATTATTAGGCTCATCCGTGACCTACCCCCTGCCCTTGGCCGCTCCTTGTTGAGGTATACGGGTCATGCATTGTGGAGTTAGCCCACAATTATGGGTAAGCTAAATGTCTCTGCATATCATGACCCAACATGTGGCTCTGACATTCTTTCCGCCCCCTCTTCCGCAAAATTTCCCTGAGTCATGTTGGGTTCATTTTTGCTCTGCTTCAGTTATGAGGTGTTGGGGGCCTCTGAGACTCTGGCTCTCTGATTTGGTAGGAGTTGATTTTTGTCTGTGCTGATCTCCTTCCCCCTTGTGCTGGTATCCAGTTCATCAGGAAAAGAGCCCCCTTGCTTGTTTCTCCAATTTTTCTTAGTTTCAGCCGGGGCCCTTTTGAGGTATGATGGGGTGGCTCTCTCCTTAGGATCTACATCTATCTGAAAAAGAGAAGCAGATTCTCCAACGGAGAGTAAGTTAGCACCAGGACAAATGAGATAACCCTTACTTTTTTTTTTTTAATAGAGAATTTAATAGGTGTAGGCCCTCTTGTAGCCCACAATTGATGGTAGCTTGATATTGGAGAGTGGGCTTATGTTTGGATATGGTTCTGACTTGTTTCCCAGCTCCAGCTATGGGTCCCATACCAGTGAGGGGATCAGTTAGCGAATTGAGAGCAGTTGGTTCCCCACCATGGCTGTGTGCCACTACTGCACTTGTGTGGGCATCACACCAAGTTATTTGCTGCTAAGTAGATTAGACCATGCGTTTCTTTGACAGATATTGGTCATTTTCCCCCAGTCGTCCATGTAACACCTTCTGGCACTAGACGTGCTGACTGTCTGAGGACTGACTCTCTTCCAACTTCCAGCCATGCCATTCTAATTTGCATGTCAATCACATAAGGTGTCTTCAGCAGTAGGGTCTTACCACTAGCCTTTGGTGGGTCATCAAGTACTGTGACAGAAATCTGTCTGTCTTTTAGGAAACCTTGTAGGTCTCTCTGATCAAAAGCTCATTGTGGATGATAGCCCCATGCTGGGTCTGGGAGTTACAGGTCAGTGCCCACTAAGCAAATGAGGAAAAAGCTAACATATCCTCAGCAAAAGGAATACCTCTGGAGGCGTCGCCATACCTGATCTAAAGCAATATTACAAAGCCATAGTAATAAAAATAGCATGGTACTGGCATAAAAGCAGGAGTATAGATCAATGGAATAGACTTGAGGACCCAGACTTTGGGTCAAGCAAATATAGCTACTTGATATTCGATAAAGGCCCAAACAATATAGGCTGGAAAAAAGAAAGCATCTTCAACAAATGGTGCTGGACAAACTGGATAACCATATGCAGGAAACTGAAACTTGACCCACACATTTTACCATGCACTACACTCAAGTCCAAATGGATCAAAGATCTCAATGTAAGACAAGAAACTCGTATACTACTGGAAGAAAATTTAGGAAGTACTTTCCATGATATAGGGATGGAAAAAGACTTCTTGAACAAAACCCCAGTAGCTCATGAACTTAAATCGTCACTCAACCAATGGGATCACATGAAGCTGAAGAGTTTCTTTACAGACAAGCATACAATAACCAAAGCCAATAGATTACCCACAGAATGGCAGAAAATATTTGTGGGTTATTCAACTGATAGAGGCCTAATCTCTAGAATCTACAAAGAACTCAAAAATCTAAACAGTAAGGAGTCAAATACCCCACTCACAAAATGGGGCAAAGAGCTGAACAGGCAGTTCACAGAGGAAGAATTAGAAATGGCAAACATACACTTAAGAAAATGTTCATCATCTCTAATCATCAGAGAAATGCAAATTAAAACAACTATGAGATTCCACCTTACCCCAATAAGGATAGTAAACATCAAAAAATCAAATAAAAATAAATGCTGGCGAGGATGTGGAGAAGTAGGAACACTCATCCACTGTTGGTGGGAATGTAGGATAGTATAACCACTTTGGAAAGCAATATGGAGACTTCTGAGAAAGCTGAGTATAGAGATACCACCAGACCCAGTTATTCCCTTACTGAGCATCTACCCTAATACCTTCAAACCACAGACTAAAGATATTTGCTCAACCATGTTTATAGTGGCTCAATTTGTAATAGTTAAGAGCTGGAATCAACCCAGATGTCCATCACTAGAAGAATGGATAACTAAGATGTGGTATATCTACACAATGGAATTCTATACAGCAGTAAGAAAAAATGACACAATGAAATTTGAGGAAAAATGGTTGAACCTGGAACAGATCATTCTCAGTGAACTTACCCAATCACAGAAAAAAAAAAATCGCCACATAGTCTCACTCATCTACAGCACCTAACCTGAATCTACCCAAGATACCTTACATACCCAGCAAGCATCTCCTAGACTAGACATTAGGATGGAAGGGGACGGAGGGCAGGGCATCAAAGGGGTGGGAAACACAAATCTAGACCCAAATGGCAATGGTACCATAATCTTCTACTTACTAAAAGACAGAACAAATGGCTGATCCTTCACCAGGCCCTTACAGGGAACACCTGAACCACAAGACACTGGAGAGGGTAGGATTAAGACTAACCTTAATATCCTACATCTTCCCTACCTCACTTCCCCTCTCCCTCTCTCTCTCTCTCTCTTATCTCTAACTCTTTTATGTTATTTTTAATTAAGCTTACCAAACAATGGGTTTCATTTTGACACTGTATACTATGTATCCTTGCCATTTGTTCATACTCAACACCAAAGTATTCTCTGGTATGTTTTGCTAGAATTTCTCCCCACTGTTTGAAATCTTCTCACTTCTCACTTTTTCTGTGCTGTGCAGAAACTTTTATATTTTATTATTTAATTTTATATGTGCAGGGTGTGCATGCATATGTATACATGTGTTTGTGCATGTGAGTATAGGTGTTCATGTGTTCCAGCATACATATCAAGGTCAGATGACAACTTTCAGTTCTATCCTCCACATTCCACTTCATTTGAGGCATAGCAACTTTCCTTTTGATATAGTCATACTTTCTTGTTTAACTTTTGTTGTCTATGCTTGAAGTATCATATCCCAAAAGCCTTTGCCCAGACAAATGCCACCGAAAATGTTTACCCCTTTTCTTCTTGAATTAGTTTTGTTTCAGATCATAAGCCTAAATTAATCTATTTGTGGTTGATTTTTGTAAGTATAAGATGAGGATATATTTATAGTATATAATTGTGTGTGTATACATGTATGCATGCATGTCCACACACAGTTTCTCCAGCTAAAGACACTATGCTTTTCACAACATTATGTAGATATGACACTTTTGCCAAAACATATTCTGTCATGTGTCTGTGGGTTTATTTATGGAATGGCTATTCTTTTTGCTGTTGTTGTTGTTTGTTTGGTTGCTTTTTGAGGTAGGGTCTTGCTCTAGCCCAGTTGACCTGGAATGTGCTCTCTGGGTGGCTTTGAACTCATGGTGATCCTCCTACCTCTGCCTCCTGAGTGCCAGGATTAAAGGTGTGTAGCACCAGGCCCATGTTGGAATGGCTATTGTAGTCCAGTGGTATATGTGTGCTTTCATACCAGGTCCATATTATGTTGATTGCTATAACTTCGTGGCAGGATTAAAATTCTAGGGCTTGGTTTTAATTTTAATATTTATTAATTTATTTATTTTTGGTCAAGATTGCTTTAGCTGCTTTCCTCTGTCTTTCACAAAAGCCAGGGCACCAAGAGTGTGCACTATACCCTCTGGCTTTCAGTCATGCTCTCTGCAAGCTCCCTGCGATGTCACTGAATAGTCACATGATTGCTCTTCTACTTCCTAGGATTTTCCAGAGTCTCAAGAGGAAATAAGACCTTGGAGTTTGTTTCATTTCTATCCATCTTCCATTATGCTAAGCTTTACTTCCCTGAGAAAATTGTTCTTTCCTTAAAATTTATAAGGTTTTAAATTAATTTTTTGTTTATTTTTACTTATGAGAGAGACAGAGAGGGGGAGAGAGAGAGAGAATGGACGGGCTAGGGCTTCCAGCCACTGAAAATGAACTCCAGATGTGTGTGCCCCCTTGTGTATCTGGCTAATGTGGGTCCTGGGGAACTGAGCCTTTGATGGGGGTCCTTAGGCTTCACAGGCTTAACCACTAAGCCATATCTGCAGCCCTTAAATTAATTTTAACTTAATATTTATTTAATATTTCATTTCTGTTTATTTGAGAGAGGGGAGTAAAGAGGCAGAGAGAGAGAGAGAGAGAGAGAGAGAGAGAGAGAGAATGGGCATGCTAGGGCATCCAGCTGCTGCAAACCAACTCCAGATTCATGTGCCACCTTGTGCATCTGGATTACATGGGTCCTGGGAAACGGAATCTGGGTCCTTTGACTTTGCATGAAAGCACCTTAACCACCAGACAATATCTCCAGATCTAAGATCTGTATTTTTATGTCATTGCCAGGATAAGTGGTCAGTGAGAAAATCTGAAATTATCTAGGCTTCTTTCAATGTCCCTTTTTCAGGAGGATCACAGACCTTCATTGGCTTATTTTAGTGGCTACAAAGAATTATGAGTTTGTTAATATCTATTTCTAATTGTATTACTTTAAACTTGGGTTGCTTAAATTGTATGTAATTTGCTATTATTTTATGTCTTATTAATTGTGTAAACTTTTATTCCTATTTTTCCTTGAATTAACATTAACATGCTAATATTAGTATTATAGTGTTAATGAAACACTGTTGGCTTTTGGTTCATATTTGTATGTCATTCTGTGTCTTGTTTAAGTATTGATCAATGGTTTTGTGTTATGTTTTGCTTAAACACTTTGGAATCTATTCATTAGTCTGAAAAAATGAAATTCTTGAATTTGTAGGAAAATGAATGTATCTGGAAAGATCATATTAAGTGAAGTGACTCTCAAGTTCAGAAAGACCAAAATCACATGTTCTACTGGTCTGAACTTGTGGTATCTTTAAGTGTATAGATGGGGGACAAAACCTCTAAACATTAAACTGTATTTAAAAGTAAGTACAGATCTGGAGAGATGGATTAGTGATTATGGCACTTCTTTGCAAAGACTAAGGACCAGTGTTTGACTGCCCAGATCCCACATAAGCCAGACATGCAAAGGTGAGGCAAGCACAAGGTTGCACATGCCCACTAGGTAGCACAAGCATCTGGAGTTTGATTGCAGTGGCTGAAGCCCTGGTGCACCAATTCTTTCTCTCTAAAAACAAAAATAATAGTTAAAAAGAGAATACACCTGCTTGTTTCTTATTCCCATTTGCTTGGAATACTGTTTTCCACCCTTTCACTCTGAGGAGATGTCTGTCTTTAAGGGTGCTGTTTTCCTGATGAACCGGATACCAGCACAAGGGGGAAGGAGATCAGCACAGAGAAAAATCAACTCCTACCAAATCAGAGAGCCAGAGCCTCAGAGTCCCCCAACACCTCATCACTGAAGCAGACCAAAAATGAACCCAACATGGCTCAGGGAATTTTGCGGAAGAGGGGGAGGAAAGATTGTCAGAGCCACATGTTGTGTCAAGATATGCAGAGACATTTATCTTACCCATAACTGTGGGCTAACTCCACAATGCATGATCCATATACCTCAACAAGGAGGGGCCAAGGGGAGGGTGTAGGTCATGGATGAGCCTAATAATGGTACCAAACTGACTGTATTTGCTGAATACAAAACTAACTAATAAAGAAAAAAAATTAATAACTAAGTTGAACAGGGCTTGAATCAGTAACATTAGTTTCTTATTTTTTTATATATGATGACCCCAATGGCCTGGACAAGTTTTGAGGATTAAAAAAAGAGAGAGAGAGAGAATACAAGGAGAAGAGCTAGAAGAGCTAGAAGAGAGGAATAGGCAAAAGAATACTCATGACATGTAAACAGAAAAAAATAATTAAAATACAATGAGGATAATAGTGGGAAAGACGGGGAGAGGGTAGGAGAAGCAATAGGAACCAACACAAAGAAGGTGTATTTGAAAATGTTATAAATAAAAATAAAAACTGGGAGAAAAGAGAAAAAATAAATTAATATTATAATGTTCATCATATTTTAAAGTAGGTTTAATTCATAAATATATATTATAAAGTTTATCTTTAATACTTATACTATACAATATCCAAACATCTATACAGATTATATATCTGTTTCTCGATATCTGCTGTTGAATGCCTCAAGTCTACCAGAATTCCATACTTTGAAGATACCCCAAGCCACTATATTAAATGGCTTGGTATTTGCATATAGCCTACGTACATCTTCCATGTACTTAAGCCACCTCTATATTATTTAATATACTTGTATAAAGTAAATGCTACATAAATAAACTGTTAATTGGACAGAGTAATGTAAGAAAATTTTCTGTAAATATTTAGAAGGAATAAAATTATTTTTTGAATATTATCAACGTATACTTGTTTACATCTGAGAGTGCAGAACCTATAGATAGAGATAACAAACTCTATCTACTTTATTGACATATTAGTTACTTGAAAATTTCATTGTCTTTTAAATGTACATTGATATCTTATTTGGTAATTATGTAGCATTACACTCCAATTGAATTTTGTATGATTTGGAATGATCTGAAGAATGATTATACTGAATAAGTTGTCTCTGGTGTGAAAACGAAAACATTAAATATTACATGTTTCCTAACATGAATTTATAAAATATAACTTTGCAATTCCAAACTGAAAACACAATTTCCTTTCAGCTAGTTAGGAATATATCGTAAGTGAACTATAGAATGAACATGCAACTGAAATCATTTTTTAAATTTACTCTGAAATTATGCTAAAGAACTTTTAATAGTCAATGTGTGTTACCTCTACAAATATCTAATTTAAGAATTGTATAAATTATAAAAAGTCAAATTATAATAGCTGAAATGCATTATCTAAAAAGCATGAATGAATAAAATTAGAATGAGACAATTAAATAGTAGGCATAAATTATACTCTAAATACAAGCAAATGGTATAGTGAGTTATTTTATCATTATTAACTGTATAATATCTGGTTAAAATTTTCTCTTAAAATATGCAAACAAAATTAGACTCTGACATTAAAGCAAGTGTGAAGCAAAGAAATACCTATCTAAGTGGAATTTCAATAAATTAACAGAATTCAACTACACATATGCCATTTCATAAATATTTTGTATGTCAAGGATAAAATGTAAACTACATTACTAATAACTTCAAAACAATATTAGTAGCCCTACATAATAAGATAATTTATTAAATATTATAATTTATTCATTAAATTATTTATTTATACCTTTTGTCTTAAGCCTTGGAAAAAAAGTTAATATTAAGAACTAGCAGGCTGCAGAGATAGCTCAGTAGTTTAAGGCATTTCTTTGCAAATTCTAATGGCCTGAGTTCAATTCTCCAGTACCCATGTAAAGCCTGATGCATAAAATGCATTTCGAATGTGTTTGTAGTGGCAAAAGTTCTTGATGCGCCCATTCTTTCTGTGTCTTTCTTTGTGATGAAGGGACCAGTGCTATATGCTGAGAGGTAATAAAATGAAGGTGACCAGTACTGTCATGTGCTGGAAGGTCATGAAATGAGTGTAAACATTTCAATCATGTGCTATAATTCAACAGCTGGAAAACTACAAATCTTGTTCAGAATTTCTAATGACATGTTTCCTGAAGAGCCCGAGTCACTTGGACATCAGTAATAGCTTGGGTTTTATCTAAAGTTGTGATTCTGCCGATAGTCATGAAATAGACATGTGCTGAAAAGAGAAGTCTCAGAATTCATTGGATGTTCTGGACATTGATGAGGAAGTAACTCTTCCTTCATAACAAGTACTTCTTAAAGCAGCTGCATAAAGCAACCTGTGTTTTTCAGAAGTTCAAACTGACTTGGATGGGGATATACACCTGACCAATCCATTGCTAATATTGACAAGAGTACTCTGTTTCCTGTTGCTGTCAACTAGAGAGTTAAGTTCCCTGCAATCTGCGTCTATTTGTAGAGCTTTCAAAACTGTTCATAGCACAGATGCCAGATGCTCCTATAGCTAGCCATCCAGAAGAGACTGAGATGAAACCTACAGCTTATGATCTTACCCCAGAATCCAGAGATTTTCCTTTCTAGTCATTAGAAACAAATAACTAAGCATATATGCTATTGAGAAGACATGCAATGGGTCTGGCTACTGTTAAGGGTAGTAAATTAGCTTCCATCAAATGTCAAAGAATCCTTGAGTAATGAAAATCCATTTTTTTTTTTTTTGGCCACACATACTAAGCATTTGCATACTAGCCTTTATTGGCACATTGTTCTTCACCATAATTCTATTATTAGAAGCAAATACTTATTTTACTTTTAAAATTATTATGTTTCTACATTTAATTTCTGTATGTATATGTGTATGTGGTTTTCATGTTCATATATATGTTTGTATGTGTCTCAGGGTGGGGGCGAGCTGGAAGTCAACATTCTGTGTCTTCCTCAATTACTTTCCAGCTTATGTTTTGGGGTAGGGACACTCCCTCTACATTGAGCTGAGCCATTTGGCTAAGGACTTAAGCAGCAAGTCCCAGGAATCCCCTGTCTCTACCTCCCTGGTGCTATAATTATGGACATACACTACTATACCTATATTTTAGGTGTCTGGGTTTTTGGGATCCGAACTTATGCTTGTGTTATAAGTACTTTACCAACTGCCCCATCTCCTTAGCCCCTATAATACCTTTACATATAGGAAAGTTATTTTTATTTGGAAATATGTCCCTTGTCCAAAATCCCCCAGTAATCCAATGTTGTTACAGAGGAAATATATTACTAAAACTTATGATTATATAACTATCCAACTGACAATAACTACAGGGCCAAATTTTTCTTCTAAGAAAAGACAATATGAAACAGTCTATACACATAATTTCTGTGCATAACTGGAGTTTAATGTCAGAGAAGAAAAAAGGATAAAGCTTCAAGTACATGCAGTTATAGACCATCAACCATTTCTATGGTATGGAACCCAGAAACTCAAGGTAGTCATTTGAATCAATGAGGTTGGATCTCTGTGTTCAAATTTTCTGTGTTCAAATTTTCTTAGGGTAGCAATGAAATAGATGTGAACATGATTGTGATTTTGACCCTTGGGGATGTATAGCTGAGTTAAATCTTGGATTTGTACAGGTTATCCATCATCATCTAGTCTGACATGGACATCAGGGAGCTGTCTGAGTCATTCCAGAAACAAGGGGAATGATTTCTTCTCATTTGTAATTGAAACAAGCCAAGGTATTCAGGACATGAAGCAATCTGAAAATAATATTTCTATAAAATAGGTAATTAAATTTCAAAGAATACAAATCTGAGGTCAGAATCTGAGCCTCTTGGAAAGGTCTTTGTTTCGGCTGGGCTGTCAGGCAGTTTTGTTAAGCATTTTTTGCTGAAATGCTTTTCACCGAGAATTTTCATTTTCATTCAGACACTTGGATGTAGAATCAAAATGAGCCTCTATTATGAAAATGAAGTGTCATAATTTTTAATCAGCATGGATCACCTCTGGGGCTGATCTTATGAAAGACTCTGAAAGTGATAGGAAGAAGAGCAGAAAAAGCAATCACAAAAATCCAGATTATATTGTAAGGACTGCAGCTTAAACTTTAAACAGTTACTAGTAACCTCATTAAAACTTGTCATCTCATATTCCAAAAATATTTGCCTCTGAAAAAATTCAAATCTGAAGTCATGGCAGTTGTAATAAAGTCAAACCAGTACAAAGCAGTTTTACTTATTAATCCTCAGTTGGCTCCTGTAATGTACCAAACACAATGACAGTAATAACAGTACTAATCACATATGATTGACAGAATTTCTAATCAACAATGAGGAGAATCATGAAAAGAGTAAATTGTAGTATACTAGGAATAGTGTCTCATGTACATTAATTGAAAAAACATGATTTTATCTTTATAAAAAAAGAATGAAGAGCAATGAGATTAGCATAGCAATCCTGCATATTGGAGATATACAAACATGGTAGAATTTCAGAGTCATAGCTTTATAATATTGAAATGTAATTCATAGAATCAATCTGAATCATTTTTTAAAAATTTATTGACAACTTTCATAAGTACAAGCAATAAATCATGGAAATTTCCTCCAACAACCGTCTTTTTCCCCCTCCCAATTGCACTGACTATTGATTCCATTTTTCTTTCCAATTAGTCTCCTTTTTTTCGCTTTTAATTCTCTCTCTCTCTACACACACACACACACACACACACACACACGAAGGTTATACTCTTTTATTCTCTTGCCGGTCCTCCCATTCCCCGAGAAGCTCTCCTCATTGGGGTGATGGGACTCACTGTGAGCTCATGGAGGCCTCAGTTATTCCCTGTGGGGTAGTGCGGGGTGTATGCCTCAGGATATTCCTACCCACTCTGTAATTCTTAAAGTCTTTCCACCCTCTCTTCCACAATGTTCCCTGATCCATGGCAGTCCTGTTGTCAATCTAATTTAGTGTTGAGCTCTACGTAGTCTCTAGATTTCCACTTTGATAGGTTTTGAATGATCACCATGTCTGTCACATCACCCTCAAGCTAGTTGTCATGCTAGCAGTAAGAGCAGTGCTACTGTTGCCACTTCCTCTAGAATTTCTCCTGGGACCTGGCCAGTGTGGTACATGAGATGGCACAAGATGAGCAGTAAGCTACTTTGTTTTCTTGTCTTATCATTGATCTTAGTTCTCCATTTTCTCTATCTTCTTCACAGAGTTGTAAATATGTGTTTGAACTGATTAATTTCACAAGAAGTGAATACAACAGAGCTCAGCATGATATATAAACACAAATAACAATTAATACTATTGTCACTAGCCAGATGACTAAAAAAAATCCTCACAATTGCCTTCAAGTATTACTCTAAACAACAAAAATAATGATGTTTTACCTTACATAAACAAACTTCACATTGAAAAGAATAAACTTGTGCAGCTTGAATGTCCCTGCAGACTATTGAACACATAGTAAATAATTTTATAAATGTAATAATGTCATTGATAAACTCAATATAATGCATATATCAAATTTTTTCAATATGTACACATGATTAAAATTTCAGAAAATTTAAATCACAGTCATTATGCAGGTTTCAATTTTTATTTTTATGCATACATATACTATAAAAATTGTGCTATGACATTCAATTCTTGAATAAATATTCTGTAAATCTTACATAATCTCCTGTTTCACATAACCAGCATGATTTACATAAAATTTTACAATTCAAATAGTTTTAAATCATGCTTTTGCTGGGTTTGGTGGTGCTCACCTTTAATCCCAGCACTCTGAAAGCAGAGGTAGGAGATTGGCTGTGAGTCCAAGGTCAGCCTGAGACTACATAGTAAATTCCAGGTACGCTTGGCTAGACTGAGAACATACCTCAACAAAAAGCAAACAAAAAATCCTAAAATCCTGAAATTAATTAGGTCAATATTTTAAATAAATCAGTAATTAAATTTGTAATTAGAATGAAAGAAAGTAGCACAGGCATAAAAAGTCATTCAAATATAGAATGCCAAGATTTTGAGTAGAAAATTTCATGTATAGAAGTAACAAGTGATCTAATGGCATGAATGGAAGGGTAGTGAGGATAGTGGCAGAAAAAAAATAAAGAAAAATACTTCAAGTTCTTTCTTATATGTGGAAGCTAGAAGTGTGTATGAGAGAGAGAGAGAGAGAAGAGAGAAAGAGAGAGACATGGCAGCAGAAGTGGAAATTTGTGGGGAGAAAAGGAAAAAGCAGAGGGAGAATGAGGACAAGGCAGTGTCATAGAGGGTAGCATAAGCAAACTACACTGATGTCCAGGTATATAAATGTCATTATTTTGTTAAAATAAGGACAGAGAAACATTTAGTACAAAAAAGTTGTATTACTCTAAGGAATTAGTTTTATTATGATATCATTTATCACCTAATTTTATTTTAAGAATCAGAATTGTTATAAAAATATATATTCAGAGAAAAATTGTCCCATCCAATAATGCAGCTTAACACATCAACTTATATAATTAAAATATACATGCTATAGCTATGTACTGAAATAGAATAGTTATTGAAAGAGTTCAAAACAAAGTTGGACATTTTAGTTGATTATGCAATTCATTTGATCTATCTATCTATCTATCTATCTATCTATCTATCCTCTCCATGGCTCACTCCCATAAAAGACCACTAGTTGTTCTGGGCTGGCTTTAAGGAAGAGAGGAACAGCCAAATATGTTTCTCAGTTTGTAGCCTACAGCTCTTGCCTGAAGCACTATTTCCAGAAGCTCTCTGTGATGTCTCTGGGAACCCTTCCCTCATCACACTTCTGAAAAAATACCACATAAGAACACAGAAGGGTTTCCCTCACCAACAAACAATTAAGACCATTCATATTGCCATAATCGTACGGGCTTAAGCTCCTTTGCTATTCACCAGCTCTAGCCTTTTCTCATCCTTTGTTATGTCTTGAGACAAGACATTTCTGGTTACTGATGGCCATGTTAGCCATGCACACTGACAGTGACTCTGGTATTCATTTCCCTTCAATAAGCAAAACTTTATTTCTCATCAGGAAGATGAAGCTCCAAACATGTCTGTACTTTATGGAAATATCTAACACATTCTCTGGCCTATAGCTGGTATAATAAATTCTAGAGACTTTGAAGGACTCAGGATAATATATATTAGCCAGATGGATATAACTTGAGTTGTGTCTGAATGCCACGTGATGGAAAACATATATGACACAGCTTCTCAAGTGCTAGGATTACAGATGTGAACCACCATGATCATGGAACTTTAATAACCACTTATTTTTTCCAAAATATCATCAAATTAAGATAAACTATTAGAATATGAAATATGGTAGCATTTTTCTCATTTTCCCAATTCTTCTGTGGTTTCAGCTGGGGCTGGGTTGGAGTGCACTAGGTCGTTTATCTCCTCAAGTCCAGGTCCCATTTGAAAAAGAGAAGCAGTTTCTGCAGTGGGGGGTGAAGTCAGTGCCAGTTAAATGGGGTAACCATTATTAATGTAGAGAGAATCAAAAGGGTTTAGCCACTTTATGTGTAAGGTTAGTGGGAGCTTGACAATGGAAAAGAGAATCATTATGTGGATATGATTCTGACTTGTTTCCCAGTTCCAAATATGGTTTCCTTTCCACTGAGTGGATCTGTTAGCCAATCCAAGATGAGTTGGTTACCCACCATGGCTGTGTGACACTATTGTACTTGTATGAGCATCCTGTCAGGTTCTTTGCTTCTAAGTTGCTTAGACTTTGAGTTGCTTGGACAGATGTTGGCCACTTTCCCCTGGTAGCTCATGTAGCACTTTCCAGCCCTAGATGGGCTAATTATCTGAGGACTGGCTCTCTTCCAGATTCCAACCAGGTCTCTCCTTGTTCAGGGTCAACAGTGTTTAGTGTCTTCAGCAGTAAGGTCTTATCATTAACCTCTGGTGGGTAATCAAGTGCTCTGACAGAAGTCTGTCTTGTTTGTTTAGGTCGCTCTGATCAACAGCTCATTCTGGATGTAAACCACATCCTGGTATAGGGAATTATAGGTGAGCATCTAGGGAAAAGTAAAAAGAAAAAGGCATAGGAGAAACAGAAACAGGAGAAACTTGAGGTTAGGTTTCATATCACTCTCTCCAGGGCCCTTCAATTCAGGTACTCCCTCCAAGGTTCTCTTGAAAGTTCCACCTTTTAGTCTGACTTCCAGGATATAGGATTCTACGGTATACTTCAAGAATACTGAGATTGACATAGATGGCAAGACTAAAGATTTTTTGAAAACACAAACTTGAAAAAAAAATATACTGTCAAAGACATATATGTCAAAGACATATAAATAACAAAATTATTTCCATATGTGTATGCAGTTGCATGAACCACAGGCATAAGCCAGAGGAAAACATAAAGTGTTTTTCTCTATTGCTCAAACATATGTTTCCTTAAAATATTCTCTCACTAAAGCTGGGGCACCATTTTTTTTCATACTGGCTGGATAGTGATTCTCTATCTCTACTCACCACAGGAATAAGGTTACTGACATATGTGGACATGACCATCTGTTTAAGTGGGTGCTACAGTTTAAATTCAGTATAATTAGGCATCCCAGGTCCTTATGCTTGCATACCAAGTACTCTTACCCTCTGAGTCATGTTCCCAGCCCTAGAGAGGTTTTTTTCTATAACACTTAAGTCTTTTGATAGATGTTTAAATCGAGTACAGTATTATTAGATAAACATTGTCGATATTGTCATAGCTTACTTACGTATGTGTTTCTTAATCAAATAATGACTTGCAGTTTTGTAAATTAACAATGTCTTTGCATGATAATCCTCCTGTTGTCATGGATTCTTGAGACATTAACTCTCATATTTCTTCTCAAATTAACACAATTTTCAAAGGAAACTAAACTGAACATAAGAGAAATTATTATCATTATATTTTTAATTAAATCCAGAGCATTTTTATTTGGATAATGTTGCCAGGTGTATCAGACAGCTTCAGGTTCACTGAGATGAACTTCCAGACCAGGCACAGTTATAGAGGAAGGGATTGAAGCCTACAGATCCAGGGGAAGTTCCATAAATTGCAGAAGAAGCTGGCCTGCCTTCACAGGACCAAGCAGAGAGGGAGAAGCACAAGCCCAAAGGTCAAAAGCCACACAGCACACTTCAGGAACTCCAGCTAGGAACACTTTGCATATCTCTAGATTGAAATCTGAAACCCACCACCACACTTTAAGATCTACCCAGTGACACTGCCTCCAGCCAGGTGGCTGCAGATGAAAACTACAAACAAATAAACAACTGAATATAAATAGGGGCCATATATTCTATTCAAACCACCACATTCTGCCCCTGGCCCCCAATAGATTTATAACCATCACACATTGTAAATTGTACTCAGTTCAGTTTCAAAGGTCCCCACAGTCTTGACCAATTTAAGATATTAAGACCTGTAAAATCAAACAAGTTAAACATTTCTAACATATAAAGGCAGAGAGTAAACATTTCCAACTGGTATAATGCATAGCAAGGAGAGACTTAAACAATGCAAACTCAACCACCATGAAACAAACACCAAACTTCTGCAGTCCAAGTTCAATACAACCAGAGAATGACAGACTCCAGATTTTCCAATGCTGCCCCTCCATTTGGGCAGAGTAGCCAGGGAACACTTCCATCCCAGGCCAATAGTGCACTCTATGGTAGCCCTTGCATAATCCTGGTATATCCAAAACATCTTGAGGTCTTCATGCAAACCACGGTCCATCTTCCAAAGGCTCTTTCAGCTTATCAGGGAATCATGCCCTGCCTCATGCCACATCTCAGCAGCAGCTCCTGGAACCATGTGCAATTCATGACCACTCCTCACATTTTCCAAAGGCTCTTTCTGCCTATCAAGGCATCAGGCCCTACCTCATGCATCATCTAAGTAACAGCTCCTGGAAGCATGTGCAATTCACGTCCTCTCCTAGCATTTTTCATGATTCTGAAACCAATACCAGGTGTGCAGGACACATCCATATTCTTAATTCACAGACAAAATAAATCAAAACCTTGAAAAGCAAGTTCCTCTCCAGTCAACTTTTTCCAAAATTGTTTGCATTTCTATGATAGTCTTTCCTCAGGCATCCTTTCCATGGTAAAGCAATTGGATCATCTTCCTTTAAGATTGCTAATGTGTTTGACAATAGGAGATTCAGTAACCTAAAACCAGTTTCAGTGCCTGTAATTTTAACTTGCTTGAGGTTTTCCAGCTTAAAATCTTAAATCTCTCAGTCCAGTATCTGAAGACAAGCACATCAGTCCATTACAAATTTAACCTTGATGAAACTCTCTGGGCCTGGGCAGCAGGATACAGCCAGCCCTTATGCCAGTAGCCCAGTTCCAACAAAGTTCTCTGCAGTCTTTCCTTCCCCTTAGAAAGCTCATAAGCCAAGCCTTGAAGTTCAATGCTGTCAGCACTTAGCATTCTCAGACTCTTATCAGAATAGTCCATAAAACTTGGCTTACCACACCAGAAGACATCTTCAGTTGCAAGGACCAAGTCAATGCCTATTCCTCCAAAACAAAGGTTCCAAAAGATCAACATCCACATAGTCAGGTTCCACTCACCCCACTCCTGGTACCAAGTTCTGTATCAGACAACTTCAGGTTCAATACAACCTGAGATGAACTTTCAGACCAGGCACAGTTTTAGAGGAAGGGATTGAAGCCTACAGATCCAGGGGAAGTTCAATAAATGGCAGAAGAAGCTGGCCTGCCTTCACAGGACCAAGCAGAGAGAGAGAAGCACAAGCCTAAAGGTCAAAAGCCACACAGCACACTTCAGGAACTCAAGCTAGGCACACTTTGCATATCTTTAGATTGAAATCTGAAACCCACCACCACACTTTAAGATCCACCCACTGACACTGCCTCTAGCGAGGTGGCTGCAGATGTAAACTACAAAGAAATAAACAACTGAATATATTGGGGGCCATCTATTCTATTCAAACCACCACACCAGGTTATCCCTACTGTATACTTTGTGTCTGTGTTTTCCATAGACAATGTGAAGTCCATAGACAATGCAGAAATATGCGTAAATGATGTATAACAGACAGCTTCATGTTGTTGAGGTGAACTTCCAGATCAGGCACAGTTATCAAGGAAAGGATTTATTGAAGATAGAGGGAAAGTTTCATAATGGCATAAGAAGCTGGCTAGCTTTCACAGGTCCAAGCAGAGAGAGAAAAGCCATAAACCACCACCAAAAACACACTTCAGGAACCCCAGGGACTTTGTATACCTTGAGAATGGAATTCCAAATCCACCATCACACCTTAGGGCTAGACCCTGAGATCTACAATGTGACATCTGCTCCAGCCAGGGAGCCTCAGGTCCAAATTACAAACTTTAATAAAATCATGAATATATTGGGGAGGCATTTATTCAAGCTACAACATGATGTAATCATTTGCTTATTGCTTTTTCTTTTTAACCAATACTTATTGAGCTTGATTAAATTTTATCCAACATAATTTCCACAATATAAGGAATCTAATATCAAAATTACTTTTTATTGTATTCGTTTTCCTATAATGAAAAATGGGAGGATACTGTGATTGGTCTTTTTATTATAAACTTGTCACCTTAAATAAAAATAAACAAAAAAAAAATTTAAAGGGCTGGAGAGGTGGCTTAGCGGTTAAGCGCTTGCCTGTGAAGCCTAAGGACCCCGGTTCGAGGCTTGATTCTCCAGGACCCACGTTAGCCAGATGCACAAGGGGGCGCACGCACCTGGAGTTCGTTTACAGAGGCTGGAACCTCTGGCGCGCCCATTCTCTCTCTCTCTATCTGTCTCTTTCTCTCTCTGTCTGTCGCTCTCAAATAAATAAATAAAAATAAACAAAAAAAAAATAAAAAATAAACTTGTCACCTGTCTTGACACATTCAATTTTGATTATTAAATTAAAGCATGATTCTTACTGTCTGCAAAGCTCTTAGTTGTTGCAGGCCAGATGTTATTGCCTGATTAGCTACTGAGATATCTTAATCAGCAGATGTGGTTGTATAAACCTGCTCCTAATACTTCACTATAAGCATCCCATCTGTCTTTAGCATCTGGGTGGTCCTTTCAGTTTATCATTTTATTTTACTTCTTTTTTTCATTGTACATACATTTGAGATTAAATCAAAATTTTATCTTGCTTTCTATGACCAAGCCTGATATACAATTATTCTTCCTTTTAACAGTCATTATTTAACAAACAATTTTGTAGTGCTCATGTCTCTATGTGGCTTTTGTGTTTCACATATCTATGCTACATAAGGTGGGCTACATTTTATTATATAGAACAGAACTTTATTCATCAAAGAAAATGCAATTAATCTTATTGACAAAGCTAGAAATATACTTTCCCTTTTTCAAAGGCATTGCCAAAATCTTCATTCACTCATAAAGTGTTCCTATGGAATGGATACAGAAAATAGGGTGAAGAAAAGTTTGTAAGTTGGGTAGTGCATTATTGATATGTGGAATTATATTGTCAGCATATTGGATACAATGGTTCCTCTTATGCCTTGCACACAGTCACTCATTCACCAGTTCTATTTCCTATCCACTTCTCCACACGTCACCTTGGCTCAAGTCTCACTGCCTCTATCAAAATTTGTAATGATACCAACTCACAGGTATTTTTCTTTTTTTTTTTTTTGTACATATGTGTTTATTCAGCTTTAAATCATAGTGACAAAATTTATGAACAAACCCAATTAAAGAACAAGAAGTGGATTTAGGCAGTATCTGAGGTTTTAGTCTACTGTCATTTGACTATGTTCTTTCTTTTTTTTTATTTTTATTTTTATTTTTATTAGTCAGTTCTGTATTCAGCAAATACAGTCAGTTTGGTACCATTATTAGGCTCATCCGTGACCTACCCCCTCCCCTCGGCCCCTCCTTGTTGAGGTATACGGGTCATGCATTGTGGAGTTAGCCCACAGTTATGGGTAAGCTAAATGTCTCTGCATATCATGACCCAACATGTGACTCTGACATTCTTTCCGCCCCCTCTTCCGCAAAATTTCCCTGAGCCATGTTGGGTTCATTTTTGGTCTGCTTCAGTGATGAGGTGTTGAGGGCCTCTGAGGCTCTGGCTCTCCGATTTGGTAGGAGTTGATTTTTCTCTATGCTGATCTCCTTCCCCCTTGTGCTGGTGTCCGGTTCATCAGGAAAAACAGCCCCCTTGCTTGTTTCTCGAAGTTTTCTTAGTTTCAGCCGGAGCCCTTTTGAGGTATGATGGGGTGGCTCTCTCCTTAGGGTCTACATCTATCTGAAAAAGAGAAGCAGATTCTCCAACGGAGAGTAAGTTAGCACCAGGACAAATGAGATAACCCTTACTTTTTTTTTTTTTTATATAGAGAATTTAGTAGGTGTAGGCCCTCTTGTAGCCCACAATTGATAGTAGGTTGACATTGGAGAGTTGGCTTATGTTTGGATATGGTTCTGACTTGTTTCCCAGCTCCAGCTATGGGTCCCCTACCAGTGAGGGGATCAGTTAGCCAAATTGAGAGCAGTTGGTTCCCCACCATGGCTGTGTGCCACCACTGCACTTGTGTGGGCATCACAACAAGTTATTTGCTGCTAAGTAGGTTAGACCATGCGTTGCTTCGATAGATATTGGTATTTTTCTTTATAAAATGTGCATGCACCTAATTGATTCAGATATTGGTTTTTAAAAGCTCAAGTTTGATTTTTCATTAACCAATTAGGTTATAAACCCATTTAATTTTTTTGTTATATTTATTTATTTATTTGAGAGCAACAGACAGAGAGAGAAAGAGGCAGATAGAGAGAGGGAGAGAAAATGGGCATGCCAGGGCCTCCAGCCACTGCAAAGTAACTCCAGACGTGTGCGCTCCATTGTGCATCTGGCTAATGTGGGTTCTGTGGAGTCAAGCCTTGAACCGGGGTCCTTAGGCTTCACAGGCAAGCGCTTAACCGCTAAACCATCTCTCCATCCCTAGAAACCCATTTAAAGAAGACGTCTTAGCTTTTCTTTTTATATCCGTACTTTACTAAACAAAACAGTTTGAAGATGTAGAGATATCTCCACTGGCAGGGCATCCTATTAAGAATATGGAGAAATAGCAGCAAAGCCTAAAGAGAAAATACTACTCATGAGGTTGGGTGTTAAGCCATATTCTCTTATTACCTCTCCCTCCTGCAAAGTCATATACCCTCTGAGATCATCATATATAGATGATGAGTAAAAGCAAGATACGCACTTCATGCTACTTCATTCATCCTATCACATTAGCATCGTTTTGCACAGGTTTGTGGTATGTATGTATATAAATATTTGTATGTGTGTGGCACATGTATGTTGAGGGCAAATGTGCATATGTGCAATGTGTGTGGAAGTCAGAAGACAACCTTGAGTGTTTTTATCAGGTATGCTGTCCACCTCTTGAGACAACATCTATCAATGGCTTGGAGCCTACCAATTAGGCTAGACTGGCTGGCACGGAAGCCTTAAAGATCCTCCAGTTTTAACTTCTTCAACCCTTTAATTACAAGTGCATAGCAACATGCCCAGCATCTTACATGGGTAATGGGGTTGAACTCAGGTCCCCATCCTTGTGCTGGATGAGATCTAACCCAAGATCTTACCTAAGATCCATTACTAGCATCTTAAGTCTGCATTCAAGGGTATGCATTTAACAATGACAAGCCAAATCTGTTCCAGGCAAGAGTGTGTTCTTAAGTGTGTGCTATATCTTATGTAATGTCTCAAGACCCTTTGAAGCAGAGTGGAGCTCAGGTGTGAAAGATCTAAACTCTGATTCTTTCTACTTCAGACAGCAAATAGTAACAGCAGCTTGTGTCAGATAAGTACCTTGTTGTTTAATGGTTTGTATCATCACAGGTGTATCACCCTTCTTTTTTTGCCTGTCACACAAGAATGCCTTGATAAATCGACCAAGGATATTGAACCAATTATAACATCGGGAATAGAGGAAAGACTATATTTATAGTTAAGGTAGCGAAGGTCAACCACCATGTATGATCTTGTAGAACCAAACTTGTGCATCACCACTGGGGGAGATCCACTTGTAGAACTGCTAAAAGCTTGTGTAATAACCTGCATCTCGACTGGATAAGATCCACTTGTAAAAACTGCAGTTTCGTTGTGTAGTCTGCATAAGTACACCCAGAGTTGGTGACTATTATTTACACATTCAGGGTAATATTCTAAGAGATTCAAAACATAATCTAGGTCAGGATTTATAACAATCTTATCTCTTGTTCTAAGTCAATATTTACTTGGCTAAATGGTTCCTTCTAAAAGACAATTAAAATATACCTGTTTAAAATTTATTTTAGGTGATATTAAAGATATTTATTTAAGTTTACTTATCCCTCACGTATTTTGCTGTCAGAAAGGGAGTAGATTCCTATAATACTTTCATCATTTCCTTCACATTTGTATTTAATAAATTGCCTCAAGATAGGTTTCACTTTGTAACTGTGAGACTATTGTAAATATAACCCAGCAGGGCAAAAACTTTGTGCAAAACAAAGTCCAGTTGTATGGGGCCATATATGCTTTTATTTGTTCTTCCTTTATCCAGTCCCTTGACAGGACAGTGGAATTACTTTGCCAAAGGTTGCTCTGTGGTGTAAGAGTCTTAGCAATAGCACTTTATACGGGATCAACTTATGAGCAACATGAAGGTAATACAATTGTCAACTTACATCTTACAGAGCTATTTAACTCTCAACCAAATAGTCTTGTATTTACATAACCAAAATGCAAAGGAACTGAATTATGTATATGATATTCATATAATGTCATGTTTCTTTAAGAAAAATGCAAATATCAAATTTAAAGTAAGCAATAATAATGCACTTTTGAGGCAGTAGTTGTCATTCTACAAGTTCCAGTTTAAATGTATTGGGTCCTTGATCTTTAATCAAATTTTATAATTTTTACATATTTCTTTTTTTTGTGTGTGTTTGTTTTTGTTTTTTTTTGTTTTTGGTTTTTCGAGGTAGGGTCTCACTCTAGCTCAGGCTGACCTGGAATTCACTCTGTAGTCTCAGGGTGGCCTCGAACTCTCAACGATCCTCCTACCTCTGCCTCCCGAGTGCTGGGATTAAAGGCGTGCGCCACCACGCCCGGCAATTTTTACATATTTCTAATGGCAAATATTTATAATACTTTGTAATGCTCATAACTGATTATCAAATATTCTTTGTTTCATATAGTATTAGCATTCAAAGAATATCATATATATTTAATTTTGTATATCAGCCTATGATAGATGAAAATATTATTACCTCAGTGCAAGAATGTCAGTTGAAAAGAACAAGATGAGTTTGGAAGGAGCAATTTGATTTCTGAAAATTTATGCAGTTTTCTAAAAAAAAATGATTTGTTTTCATAAAGAGAGTTGGGTATCATGCATTCAGATATGTTAAAATATAATTTGCTTATTAATTCCCGGCTCTCCCTCCTATGCCTACTTCACATTCCCTCCACTTTGCCTCTGCCTTACGTACTTTTTAGAAGGATGTTTCAATGGAAAGTAATTATGTACATTTCACAAGACTGAATCCTAGAAATTTTCAGACAGTTTTAAAGTTGTCATATGCTTTGAAAGCAGTAATTTTACTTTTTAATTTTGATTGTTGGTGGCAACTTTCCACATAAATGGTGAAACAGAAGATTTCTTCAAAAACATGGAGCACAAAAGATCTAGTACTAATTATGAAATGGGGAATCATTATTCATGGACATTGAAA
Source organism: Dipus sagitta (assembly GCA_036346955.1). NCBI lineage: Eukaryota > Metazoa > Chordata > Mammalia > Rodentia > Dipodidae > Dipus > Dipus sagitta. The sequence continues at coordinate 100,229,270 of CM070770.1, read as the reverse complement.
TACTTCCAAAATTTTATTGGGTAATTACTCAAAAGTTTAAACTGGAAAGATATTATGTTGATTTAAAGACTATCTGTGGAGATGGAGAATATCTGTGATGGAGCAGGTGTTTAGACTTTGAACTTATAAACCATTGGACAACATGGACACTGATGAAGAATGAGATTTGGAAGTCATACTGTAAGACTGGCAGAATGAACTGCATAACTGTGGATGTCATACCCAGGTGCTGAGCAATGAAAAAGCCAGATCCCAGGAGAGCTCTGTGATGTTAAATCCCAATAAATAAATCTTTATGGTTAGAAGCTTCCCATGCCACAGACTAGTTGTATCTTATCTCTTACCATGGTTCATGATGAGCTCTGTTTCCTTGTGCTTGTATGAAACTGTTTCTTGACCCTACATTCTTTTATAATAGGTGCACAAAGTTTTGGCCACATTCATAAACTATGAAATGATTTCGCTGGTCAGCACTCAGAAGTGTTCACTGAGGTAGCTGGTTCATTGATTAACGGATCTTAAGCTGGATGGCAAGCGAATAGCTTCTCCATCTGGTCAAATTTTCAGTATGTGGAAGATATTTTTCACATGCAGTATTAGGGCAATGATAACACAAAAATGCCTGCTTTCTGGCAAATCTCATTTTCTCTGTACTCTATGTGAGCCTGGTGGAGTGCTTTTCTCTGTACTTGATAGATGCAGCCAGAACAGATGCTGCTTTCTCTCCCTACAGATGTCTTTTATAACTACGTTTGGATTTATTTTTGTCTTCCCACAAAATGTTAGCATAAAAGTGAGAAAAAGCGACATCATGATATATATGCAAAACCAAAAAATTCAATAATAGAGTCAATACATTTCCTCACAAAAGCCCCCATATTTATCAACCATCCCCAATCACACAGCTCCTTTTGTGGGTTTTGAAATGGTGAGATCCAGGCCTCGTGAATCTGTTCTCTCAATGCAGAAGCACGTTTCCTTTTTAAGGACAAGGATTATTGAATGAAAACAGGAGACTTGTGTGGGTTTTCCAAGACTAAATCCTAGAAATTCAGACACTTTTTAAATTTTCACATGCCTTGAAAGCCAAAATTGTACTTTTTGATTTTGATATGTTGGTAAAAGCTTCTGACAATATTTATGAAACAGATAGATGATGCAGAGAAAAGAACTCTTGTCCACCCAAGTTTTTGCAATTAGAACTGTTCACTTATCTGCCCACCTCTATCTTTCACAATTCTTTCTTAGCCAAGATTCTCTTGAGAAATTAGAATCTGAGACAAGCTTACATATGTGTGCATGCTTATTTTGAAAAGTTGTCTCAAGAAATTATAGCATAGGACTGGAAATACTGAAAGATAGACAGGAAAAGTCAGTCTAAGGATGGATTTCAAAAGTTATCTCTGTAAGTAACTGCACCCAAACTTGTAAGAATCATTTTGAATATCTATGGAGAAGATTCTTCAAATCGTGTAAGGAGCTGAAAAAAAAAAAAAAACACTTGCTTTATTAGTTTATGTCTGTGTTAGTATGTGGTGGTGAGTTCCTATAGGTATCCTTCTCTGCTAGGTCAGAAAAATACAGAGCAGGAAATCAAGTACATTTGCTAAAGTTTTCTATGAGATAAATTCAAAGGAATTCTTCTTCTTAAAGAACTTGAAAGTATGATTTTAACCCAAGGCCCAAGGAATACAAAATATATTGTTTACTTTTAAAACATTTCAATTGATGGCCAGAGAGATGGCTTAGAAGTTAAGGAGCTTGCCTACAATGTCAAAGGACCCAGGTTCAATTCCCCAGAACCCACGTTAGCCAGATGCACAAGGGAGCACACTGGAGTTTGTTTGCAGTGGCTGGAAGCCCTGGCATGCCCATTCTCACTCTCTCCATCTCTCTCTGACTTTAATAAATAAATAAAAATAAAAATAAAATATTTAAAAAATTGAATACATGATACATAGCTTATTCTTAAAGCACTTAAAATTTTCAATATCATATTAATTATTATAGAAAATCCAGAACTTACTTTCAGTGATAAACACTCCTTGCACTGTGATTTTTCACTTCCTCTTGAGAATTTAGCATACTATAAATAATGGTAAAATTCTATATAACTGATGCAAAGGACTTCTAATTGGAGTGAAGCAAAGAGAAGTCATGTCTTCCAGTTACTGTTCTATGACTGTCGATCCTAGAGAGAGTCATGTCCCTTCTTCTTGGGACGGAATAGGGAACTACGCTGTGCTTGATCCAGGAAATTGGGATGAATCTATACTTGTAATTATGTTTATTTGATAGGTAGTATATATTTGATTGTCAATGACAGGGAAATAGATAACAGCAATGAAAAAACTCCACTAAAAATGAGGATAATGCAGAGGGAATATGGTACATTAGAGACATGATGCATAATCTTTCATCTCTCTGCATGAAAAAAAAACAATAAAATTGCCAGGTATGGTGGCTCATGCCTGTAATCCCAGCACTGGGGAGGCAGAGGTAGGAGGATAGCCATGAGTTCGAGGCCAATCTGAGACTACATAGTGAATTCCAGGTCAGCCTGGGCCAGAGTGAGACCCTACCTCAAAAAACCAAAATAAATAAATAAATAAATAAAATAAAAATAAAAAACCTCCCTCAAATACATGCACAGAATTTTATTTTCTTATACATTCTTCTAGTTCTGTATGAAAAATATAGCAAAGGCAATTCTAAGAGCAAAGTTTGTAGTTTGAATATCCAAATTACAAAAGCATGAAAACTATAATAACTCTAATATCTAAAGCTTTTGGAAAAGCAAAACAAGATGAACCACAATTATTGAATGAAAATGACCATAGAGGTATGGTGGTGGAGAGATTTCTTAGTGGTTAAAGCCTCTTATTTGAAAGCCTGATGACACAGATTCAATTCCCCAGTATTCACATAAAGCCAGATGCACAAAATGGTGCATGTATCTCACTCCTTCTCTCTCTCTCTTTCCCCTAAGATAATAAATAAGTATTTAAAAAAATAAGTACAGTAGTTAAAATTTTTCTAATGGAAATAGAAAGAATAATTCCAATCATTAGTGAATTTTTTGAAAAGATAAAATGGTTGACAGTAAAATTAGCAAAGAGGGAAGAACTAAATTAATAAAATTAGAGACAAAAGCATAGTATAGATAAAGTATACATAAATAATATTAATACATATAACATCATTAGGGAATATTTTGATTCCAAAACTAGATGAAGACATACAAATAAAAGAAAGTACACATCAATTTCTTTGAGGAACATAACTGCAAAAAATCCTTAATACAATCTTTGCAAACCAAATTCAACAACCCATTCACTGAAAAGAAGATACATCATGGGTTAGATGGTTTTATTCTAAGAAAGCAAGGATAGCTCAACATATGCAAATAAATTAATGTAATACAGCTTACAAGTAGAAACAAGAACAAAATCACATGACCATCTTATTAGGAGAAGCAGATAAATGCATATTACCAAAATCAATATCCTTTTATGATTAAACTTTAGAGACATTGAGAATAGATAGATTATACCCCCCTATGATAAAGGCTACATATTGCATACTGATATTAAATATTATAATCACAAATAAAATGAAATATTGAGACAATATTCTATACTACCAGGATCAAAACAAAGGGATTCATCCTCATCACTCCTTAAAAGTTGTGTGTGAAATTTTAGCAAAAGCAATAAGGCACAAAGAAGAATCAAGATACATCTTAATATTAAAGAAATAAATCAAATATTAGTGTTTGCAGATGGTATGATTTTGTGCTTAAAAGTTTTCAAAGACTCTACTAGAAGACATTTGTATCTGATAAAACTTTCAGCAAAGTGACAGGACACAAATTTACATACAAAATTCAGTAGCTTTTTTATTTACCAACAACAAACTCACTGAGAAAGAAACCAGAAATTATATCATTCAATATAGCATATTTGCACACACACACACACACACACACAACACACAAAATTTGTTGTTAAATTTATATATATATTTATTAAATTCAACCAAAGAAATTGTATATAACTGCAGTGTGAAAACTATAAATACTGAGCTGGAGAGATGGCTTAGTTGCTAAGGTTATGCTTATGAAGCATAAGGACCCAGGTTGAATTCCCCAATGCCCATGTAAGCCAGATGCACAAGGTAGCACACACATCTGGAGTTCATTTGCAGTGGCTGAAGTCCCTGATGCACCCATATTCACCCCCTCATATGTGTAAATGAAATTTTAAAAAATACTATAAAATACTGAAGAAAATAATTGATTACCCTAAAATATGGAAGGAAATCCCTTGTTAATGAATTGACTAAATTAAAACTGTTCAAATGGCCATGTTACACAAAGTGATCTAATGACATCCTCATCAAAAATCCAATGATAACCAACATGGCTTGGGGAAATTTCTGGGGTGGAAAGAATGTTAGAGCCCCACATTGGGTCATGATACACAGAGACATATCCTCCTACCCACAACTGATGGCTAACCCCACAATGTATGACCCATATACCCTAAAAAGAAGGGTCCCTGTGGAAGGGGGAGGACAGGCAGGAGGCTAACAATGGTACCAACTTGACTGTATTCACTGAGTACAAAACTAATTTAAAAAAATCCAATGATATATTTCAATCCTGAAATTGCTATGCCAACATAAAAGCATACCCTAATTCAACAATGAGCAAAAATAACAGTGCTAGACAAATAAAAATATCATATCAGACTTTCAACTATATTGAAGAACCACAGTTATAAAAACAGCCTGATATTGCAGAAAAAACACATGAAAATTTATTAAATCAGTAAGCCAACAGCCTTGAAAATATGTACATTATAAGCCTCCTTTCAAAATCAAATAATTTAACATTTTATGCTATTTCCTGACTGTAATTCAGATTCCACAAAAAAATTATTTTGCTTCCCAATCCTCTTCCCCTCATCTCCCCTCTTCCCACCTATCCTCACTCCTCTTCCCTTCTAGTCTTAATGCCTCCCAAATCATGTGTATATCATGTGTAAACTAAAGTAACTTACTGCACCAGTGCATACAAAATTTGCCTTTTCTGAATCAAAAGTACACAAGCTCAGTATTTAGGAATTCATTCCTATAATAAACAGGCAAAAGTAGTTTCTATGAGCAAAGCGCTGTTGCTGTATCTTCTACTACTTTATGATGGGATGGCTCCAGAATTTTTAAGCTCAGTAGACAAAATACCCAAGTCCTAAAGCTATAACTTGGTTTTGGATTTATAGCTATTTCACTAACATAATATGAACTGCCAGTCCACTTTTTTGTACTGGTCCCTTTTGGATGGATTTGGGAAAGTATATAAGAACCCTTCCTACCCTTTGCTCTAGCACTTTAGTTAGTCCACTTTCAAGATATTTAAATGTCAATATTCATTTCAATATAGCTAATTTGAACCTATCCCCATGTGTTGCTTGCAAGTAATGGATGGCTCACATATACAGACAGTGCTGAGGGAACTATCTAAAACTGCGTTTCAAGTCCAAATTATTGCGGAAAAGAAAGTGGAATATGTTTAGAGACTAAGTCCAATTCACATGGACTGGAAAATATAATCTGAGAATAGTCAGTTTTAAAATAAATCAAAGTGAAAATTATGTACAATTTTAGATGAAGAAATGCTTCAAATTCATCCAACAGATACACATTAACTCTCTTTTTATATAATTTTGAATACTGCAGAACTTCTTACAAAAATAAATTTTTTCCAATGAAGAATCCTGATGATATTTTATAACAATTCTACTAAAATTTAACTCCCTGTGGAAAAAAAGACAATAAATAAGAAGAGCAGTATCTAAATACTGTCACACTATTGTCTTACAATAACATAAAATTCTGATACCTAAATTATCTAAAGCCCATGGAAATAAAAAGGGCAATTAGCTTGTGTTCTTCTTCTTTAGTAGAGTATCATCAGACTATTAATGGAATGGGTGGGCAACTTAAAGAAAACAGCAAAGTTTATGTGTAGATGAGATTAGAAATGGTCTAATAAATAACCCATTAAGCAGCTATTTGTGAAATGATGGCTATCCTTGAAGAGATTACTACATTTTCAATACAATTACTGTACCTAAACATACTCAGGAGAAAACATCATGTTGAAAAGGAAATCTTAGATGTAAATTCTTAGCCATGATATTGCAAGGACAAAAAGAAGTGAGGTAAAATATATTGAATCATGCTACTACAGATATTCATATTTAGAAAGTAAAATTGTCTTGGAAAATTAAAAGAAAATAAAAATAAATTAATGTAGCAAATAACCTAATATAAGTTAGATCCTCAACAACTACGAGCAATTAATTTACATTTGCTAAATGCCATTTATTAAAATTAGAATTTGCAAAGATTAAAGGAATATTATTATTATTTGTGCATTTCTCATTGTTTCTTTGGTTTTTTTTTTCCCATTTTTAACAATGCTCCTGGACCTTTCAGTGTTGCCTCTGAATCCTTGTTTATACTTGCTAGTCACTACTGGGAGACCAGGTAGCTTTCCAATACACTGTACAAAAATCTCCCATGGTAATTGCTGGATAGATGGCTTAATGGTTAAGGCTTTTGCCTGTGAAGCCAAACGACCCAAGTTTTATTCCCCAGGAACCACATAAGACAGATGCACAAGTGGCACATGTGTGCGCATGCAGTGACTGAATGCCCTGGAGGGCCCATTCTCTCTCTCTCTCTCTCTCTCTCTCTATATATATATATATATATATATATACACCCCTCTCTCTCTTAAATAAATAATCTACAATGAGCTTTTGATCAGAGAGACCTATAAGGTTTCCTAAAAGAAAGACAGATTTCTGTCAGAATAATTGATGACCCACCAAAGGTTAGTGGTAAGACCCTACTGCTGAAGACACCATATGCGGTTGACATGTAAAATGGAATGGCATGGCTGGAAGCTGGAAGAGAGTCAGTCCCCAGACAGCGTGTCTAGTGCCAGAAGGTGCTACATGGGCGACTAGGGGAAAATGACCAATATCTGTCCAAGCAACTCATGGTCTAACCTACTTAGCAGCAAATAACCTATTGTGATGCTCACACAAGTGCAATAGTGGCACACAGCCATGGTGGGAAACCAGCTGCTCTTGATTTGGCTAACTGATACCCTCAGTGGTCTGGGACCCATACCTGGAGCTGGGAAACAAGTCAGAAACATATCCAAACATGAGCTTGCTCTCCATTATCAAGCTACCACCAATCATGGGCTACAAGCAGGCCTACACCTATTAAATTCTCTATAAAAAATAAGGATTATCCCATTTGTCTGGTGCTAACTTTACTCTCCATTGGAGAATCTGCTTCTCTTTTTCAGATAGACGCAGGTCCTAAGGAGAGAACCACCCCATCATACCTCAAAAAGGCCCCAGATGAAACTAAGAACAATGGGCAAAACAAGAAGGGATGCTTTTCTTGGTGAAATGGGTACCAGCACAAAGGTGAAGGAGATCAACACAGAGAAAAATCAACTCCTACCATATCAGATATCCAGAGACCCAGAGGCCCCCAATACCTTATCACTGAAGCAGACCAAAAATGAACCCAACATGGCTCAGGGAAATTTTGTGGAAGAGGGGGTGGAAAGAATGTCAGAGCCACATTTAGGTCATGATATGCAGACATTTCTCCTACCCATAACTGTGGGCTAACTCCACAATGCATGACTCATATACCTCAACAAGGAGGGGCCATGGGGAAGGGGTAGTACATGGATGAGCCTAACAATGATACCAACTTGACTATACTCACTGAGTACAAAACTAATTAGTAAAAATAATAATAATAAAAATTTAAAAGAGTAAAAAAATAAATTAATTAAATAAAATGAAATGAAATTCCCATGTTTGAAGACTTCAAACCACATATGTGATGCCATTGAGATGAAAGCATTAACTACTTTGATTGGCATTGCAGTATAGGTTTTGATTAATGACACAGTCATGACTCATCTATTGTATTATACCTGCATAATTTCCATTTCACCTCAGCATATGGATAGCTTTTGCAAGATCTCATAACTTCCAGTAGCATTACATTCCTGGATCCTACCCTAGGGGGAGCCAAAACACAGCCACTGAGAACCGGTCCAGAATGTTCTTTCTGATACTTCTCTGTGCCCCGGAAAAATCAGTGAAAAAAGGTGTATTTGCTTGTCATAGAATTCATATTTGCTTCTGTTTCTGACCTTGGGAAAGTATCCCTCCATAGGTTATTGTTATGAACCATAATTATGTCTCCACATATTCTGAGTGGTCTCTTTGAGGTTATTCTCCTTTATATGTACTTAAAATATGTGTCTGTTTTGCCTGATTCTCTCACCAGATTTACTAAATATTGAAGTTAAGAACTAAACATACAGTGTTATACAGAAAAGTTGTAGTGAGTAACTTTATTGAATTTCATATACTGAAATCATCAGCTGCTTTTAATAGGCTTTGTGTCATGTACATTTGAGTTAGTAGGGTGAAAAGTCTTCAAGGTTTCATATGCAATCCATTCATCACCAGGTCTGAATGTAAGCTCTAAAATACTCCCTACTTTCAGTTATTTGTGAGAATGTTATTAATGAAGCTCATCTTTCAGTGAAAAATAATAAATTTTGGTTTCTTTTTTGTACTTGAATCTTATTTCATGGCGTATTGATTATCTATTTCCTTTGCTATGTTGTCTAGAAAACATATCCGTATTAGGCGTGGAGTTGTCCTTCATGCCCCAGTGTGTGTTATCCTGCCTTTAATTTCTATATGACATTACAATATTCTCGTAGCAAAGTTATGGTTATTCCTAGGATGTCTTTAGGTCACTTTACCTATGATAGTGTTACTTTTTCAAGATATTACTTTTCATTCACTTATGGAATGCCATCATTTTTTAAGGGTAGAAATATGTAATTCATTTTAGCCTTCTGAGTGCTGACATTATAAATTGTGTCATCATGTCCACCTAATGTTTTGTTTGCAGTCTTGTTTGTTTGTTTTGTGTTCCTAGCAATGGAAGATAGTACTTCATGCATACTTGGCAATAGTTCTACCACTGACAGATTGCATCTCCAGCCTAGGATGACAGAAATTTCAACTGTATCTTATGGATTTTATATATGTACTCTGCTGACCAGAAAACTTTATTACGGTGCTAGTAAACTACAATTTAGTCCAATTTTGAAGTATATATTATTGTCTCTCTAAATATAGTTTGCTTTAAAATTTGGTATGACACATATTAAGTGAAATATTTCAATTTTAAATATCTTAACGGTAAGTCCTTTGAAGTCTTAACATAAATATCAAGTGTAGTGATGGAAATTCAAAAAAGAATTTTCTTTTCTTTTTATACCCATGAACATTCATTCTTTGTTTAAGCATTATTGTAACCCTGACTGTTAACCAGATCCTGTAGGAAACACTCCCTGAGCAATTCAATCCTCCAATGATTTCAGAATAATACACAGGCAATTCCCAGGTGTAAGTGCCGTGGCAAAAGCAATTCTCACAAAGCTTCCTGTTCGGTCACATAGGGTTCTAAAACATTTAGACAAAAGGTAATGGATGTTTCATTTTCTGTGGGTCAAGTTTGGAGGTCAGCTCCACGAAAAACTGTAGGAGGCTCATGCAGCAATATTTTTTTTCCACTTTTAATGTTCAAAAGCAAGCATAGGAGCCACCTACACACCAGACTTGCTCAAAGTTACTTGATTGGATTCCTGCTGTGACACAGCACATGGATGAACTGCTGGCTGGCTGGAACAGCAAATTTTTCATGAGGTTGTGGTCAGACCTAGCCCAGGAAAACTCAGAGCAGACATGGAGGAGAAGCTTGTTGTCTTTTATTAACAAAGTCTAAAAGGAGTAAGGGAGCAGAAGATTGAGAAGCTGAAACCTGACAGATAAGTTTGGCACACGTGGCATGAAAAGGTTTATTTGAGCTATAAAGAGTTGTTGTGTGTTGATGTTAATCAATGGGTTTCATGATTCAATGAAGTCTTAACCCACAGCACTTTGGAAGCCGCCACATGAGAACAAAGGTGTTCTCATCACACAGGTCTAACCACAATCACTGTCCTAACAGAAATTTGCAGTATTTCCCCAAGAACAAGCCAGTATGAAATAACTCAGAATGAATCCCAATTATGATTCTTTTCACCCTTATCTTGAAACTCTTTGGGATCCAGATAATTGCAGGGCTCAAATTCTACTGTTGTGACACACACCCGTGTCTTTATAATGTCCATGGAAGAAGTGGAGATATGATGTATGCTGCTTTCACTTTCATCTTCCTGTTGCTTTCTATGAGTTTCATTAAGCAGTGAATGGGTTTCACTGGAAGTCCATACATCCTTACATGAGAATAGTACACGCCATTGGACTTTTATTATGTAGTCAAAACATTTGATGATCAAATTGCTTAAAGAGCACAGATTCATCCTCTTTCCAGATATTAGGATCAGGAAGTTTTCTTACAATGGATTCACAGATAGATCACACTAGGATAAAGATATCCAGCCTGTCTCTTTTAGGAAAAATAGCCAATGTAAATGGCAAGTGAGTAGCAGATATAACTAGCTTTTCTTGAATATGTAGCACCCTGAAATTTTAGTTTTTAACTCATTTATTTATGAGTTCTAGCCACAGTGAAAAAATATGTTCTTCACCATGACCACAAGGACAAAAGTGATTACACTTAGGTTCTGACCTCATCATCAATATGAATCTGAGAATGAAGAGCTACTACTAGAATTTGTCTCAAGATGTCTGACATAAAATCTTGGTAATATTTAATGCTGCTTTCAAATAGCATATCTTATTGAATTCCACATTTCCAATTAAGGTAGTAAATAAACGTGATTCCTAAGAAATGTTAATGTTCCCTTTGTTACTTAGATAAAGTGATTAAAGCATGCAATTAGAACTCAACTCAGATTTGTCTGACTGCCAAAAAGGTGTAGCGCACTAGCTGTGGCCATTCTCTGTGGCTGATAAGACATTTACTTTTGTTCAGTTACTATGATCATGTCAGGTATTTTTCAAATTCCATTTCCTCCTCTGAAGGCATGCATTCAATTGTATAATGCTAATGAGTCAGAAAAGTATAGAGAAAATCAACCATTGTTTACTGAGAAATTCATCTACCTTGAGTTTAAAAGTGATAATTTCAATCAAAATATTAATGATTTCCTGGAAAACTACCAGTCAGTGAGAACAAAGGGAAAAAAGATCAAAGAAAATTTATTATACTTAATATCATGACATAACACACAGAGAGAGAGAGAAGCATAGATTTAAGGTTGGCACAAAAACAAAATATGCATAAAAATCACTGTAAAAATATTAATGTGAAATACAAAAAAGATAGTAGATTATATACAGCTGGTATTTTAGTATCCATAGGCCAGCACTGAAATTCATGGAACTCATGAAACCTAATAAATTATATGAAGAAAGAGATAGTTCATAGTTTCATAATTTCACTCATATTAAGAAAGTAACAAAGTACATGAGCTACTATTTTCAGCTCTCCAAGAGGAAGCATATATTTACATGTATCCTAGAAACAGTGAGGTTGGAGGAAGTAGGCAGGCAGTTTTACACAGTGTTCACTAGAATATGGATGTTCGTATCTACAAAAGGAAATTGGAAGACATTTTATAATTACAGAACTCCATGTCCTCTTTAGCAACAATTTCATTTCTAGAAATTTTAAATTACATGTACTTAAAATGCAAATAACAAAGAGAGATAAGTGAAGTTGTTATCTGTATAACTCTGTTGTTGCCAGTCCTAGATATTGTATTTTAATTATGAAAAAGAAAGTGAAATTCTGTTCCTAAGCTGCTGTTATTATATATTTCCTTTCTCCATTTCTCTTCATCCTCAAATAAATTAGAAACATGTGATATTGTTTTAATACTTGCGTGTCAAAATCCAGAATTTGAGGAGAACAAAAAGACTAGAAGACAGGATAGGAAAGAGAAAACAAAGCAAGGATTTAAATAACATTAGGTATAAATAGGACTATTGTTCTATTTTTTCTACTAGTGGTGTGTGTGTGTGTGTGTTTGTGTGTGTGTTAATAAGACAGGGTTTTGCTTTACTAAGCAGCCCAGGTGACCTTTAATTTTTATTCCTCCAGCCTCAGCCTCCTAAATGATAGAATTATAGGCATCTACCACCACACATGATTGACTGCTGTTCTGTTTTCTGGAGCTGGGCACTGGCTTTTCCTGTGGGGCAAACAGAGCCTGGAAGCTGTGGCCCTGTAGACTGGCACTGCTGCTGCTGCAGCCGCCTCTGCTGCTGGTGCTGCTGAAGCTGCCACTGCTGGATCTGCCACTGCTGGAGCCACTGCTGCTGCTGCCAGAGCAGGAGCCAGAGCCGGAATTGCTGCTTCCACCACTGCTTTCGCTGCTGAAGCCAGAGCTGCCACTGCCGGAGCCTCTTCGTTCTGCCTGTGTGTACTGTGGATACTCTGGATCTCTCCTACTTCTCTGCTGTCATTTTAATTTCTTATACACCTCACTTTTTAGTAAAAGTGTGTATTTTGCTGGGTTTTCTTTGGCTTTTTCTCTCCTAGGCTGCTTTGGCATGGTTTCTATGCCGCCATCTTAACTGGAAGTCCCCATGTTTTCATTTTTGAAACAAATTTTGATTACATTATGCAGGTAATAATCTATGAATCAATTGCTTCAAGTATTAAAACTAATGGAAATTTTTATTGATAAAATAAAAAGGGATATTGCTTTTAAATACCTAATAGTATTTGTATAATGTCTTAGCTATATTGAAAACTATATTATAATGGCTGCATAATAAAAGTAATAGATCATGATATTATCAGTTTTGGTTTTACTAGATCTTTTAAAATTTTATTGTTAAAGATTTTCTTGTCAGTACAACTTAACCTTTCTTTTATCATTAACTTTTGTTTCCTTTTTCTTTTAATCTTTGAGATGTAGATATTATTGTTATGAATAAGGAAATCTATAGTTTAAACAGACTAGTTGGTACAACTTCTTATACTGAAAAAAAAACATAGGCATTATCTAGAGTTAGGTTTTAGGATGGGGGAAAATTATAAATAGTTGGGCTCCAAATATTGTTATGCTTGTTGTTGGTTTACTTATGTGAAATGAAGCAAAATATCAGTAGAGAAATTAAAAATAATTTGATAGTAAGTTAGCATGTGTTTGTGATGGAAGATAATTCTCTGCTAGTCATTTTGCTAACTTTCTCATCTCTTTAGCATGGAACATACATGGCCCTCTTGGGGATTAAGCATAAATGAGAATGTAACATCTTTATTTTCATCTGAAACTGCGTATCACATCACACTTTTTTCATAATGAAAGGTGATCACTCATTGGCTATTGACAAGAATATGGCCTGGATTAATTTATTCATTCTTACATTCAAGCATTCATGCATCAGACATTAAGGGAGCAGCTTCTGTGTGCCAGACATCTGACATGGGGCTAAGAATGAATAGATAAAGTAACTAAATTAATAATCAGACAAGTAAGGAAATAAAAATATGTGTTACTATCTTGAAGTAAGATGGACTAAAATAATGCATTTGTGCTGTGGCTGAGAAATAGACTAGGCCTCACATGGACTCTAAAATAAATATTTTTCTTAGGCAGGGAATGTTAAGGGCAGCATTATGAAAGAGTCAATGTGAGACTGAATAACAAAGGGATGGTAAAGAGTGCTATGGTGGGAAAGCTGATCTGCTAAGCATTTTTTCATTGACTTAGAGCTAATATTTGTACATTAAGTAACATAAGGGTATAATTTTGTTCTCATGCATGTGGATATACAATTTTTCCAACAATATTTATTGAAGAAATTGTCCTATGTCCATTATGCTTTCTTGGTACATTTGTGAAAGTAAAATTTATAGCAAATTTGGGGATTTACAATTAGATCTACTACTTGGTTCCATTAGTATACCTGTCATGCTTATTTTAAGTTTCCCATGTGCATGTATGTGTGGTGTTGATGTACACATGTGGATACCCATCAACATCTCTGCCTGTGAGCATGTGTATGTGGAGGTCAGAAGTTGACTTTCAGCTTTCCTCAATTACTGTCTGCCTTATATTTTGAGATAGGTTCTTTCACTGAGCCTAGGTCTCACTGGAGCTATCCATCTAGCCAGCAAGCCTGAAAGAACCTCCTGGGTCCACATACTAAGCACTGGGATCAGAGGTATATAGTATCATACCCACCAGTTTAAACAGGTTTCAAGGGATCTAAACTCAGGTTTCTAGGTTTATAAAGTAAATAATTTATCCATTGAGCCATTTCCTTAGTCTATGTGTCATATTTTATGCTAGGGTTATACTGCCTAATTATTATAGTTTGTATTATATGTTGAAATTAGGGTAATGTCACAGCTCTGTTCCTCCACACAGTATTGCCAAGAATTTTGGGCCCTGTGGTTGCATGGAACTTTAGAATTACATTTTTACAAAAATCAAGTCCTAATGGATCAAAGACATCAATATAAGACCAGAAACTCTGCTACTACTGGAAGAAAAAAAATAGGAATAAGTTTCCATGATATAGAAATGGGAAAAGACTTCCTGAACAAAACACCAGTAGCTCAGGAACTTAAGTAAGAACTCAACAATTGGTATCTCAAAAAGCTGAAAAGTTTCTTCACAGACAAACATACAATAAACAGAGCCAATAAATTACCCACAGAATGGGAGAAAGTTTTTGTTGGCTATACAATTGACAGACGCCTAATTTCTAGAATCTACAAAGAACTCAAAAACCTAAACACTAAAAATTCAAACAACCCACTCACAAAATAGGGCAGAGAACTGAACATGGAGTTCTCAGACAAAGAAATGCAAATGGAAAACACACGCTTAACAAAATGTTCACCATCACTAATCATCAGGGAAATGCAAATTAAAATAACTTCAAGATTCTTCCTTACCACAGTAAATTTAGGAAACAATGAAAAGTCAAATGAAAACAAATTCTGGCAAGGATGTGGAGAAATAGGAACCCTCATTCACGGATGGTAGGAATGTTAAGATGATACAGCCACTATGGAAAGCAATATGGAGACTCCTAAAAAGGTTGACTATAGAGTAACCAACAGATCCAGTTACTCCCTTACTAGGCATTTACCCAAAAAGCTCCATGCCTCAGTTCAGAGAGATTTTCTCAAGCATGTTCATAGCTGCTCAATTCATAATAGCTAAGATCTGGAATCAACCCAGATGTCAATCTGTAGCAGACAGCTTCAGGTTTGCTGAGATGAACTTCCAGACCAAGTATAGTTATGAAGGAATGGATTTATTGAAGCTTACAGATCCAGGGGAAGTTCCATAATGGCAGAAGAAGCTGGACTGCTTTCACAGGACCAAGCAGAGAGAGAGAGAGAGAGAGAGAATCACAAACCAAAAGCTTCTAGAAATGTTTTGCATACCTTTAGATTGAAATCTTAATCCCACCACCACATCTTAACATCTGCCCAAGGACATCACCTCCAGCCAGGTGGCTACAGATGCGAACAACAAACTGATAAAGCACTGAATATATTTGGGGGCCATCTATTCAAACTACCACATTCTGCCCTGGGCCCCCAATAGATTTATAACCATCACACATTGTAAATTATATTCAGTCCAATTTCAAAGGTCCACACAGTCTTGACCAATTTAAGATAGTGAGTCCTGTACAATCAAACAAGTTAAATACTTCCAATATAGGCACAGAGTAAATATTTTCAACTGGTATAATGCATAGAGAGACTAAAACAATGCAAACTCAACCATCATCAAACAAACATCAAACTCAAGTTCAAGTTCAATATAACCAGTTCAAGTTCAATATAACTGTCTCCAGATTTTCCAATTCTGCCCCTCCAGTTGGTAGAGTAGCCAGGGAACATTTCCATCCCAGGCCAACAGTGCACATTAGGGTAGCCCTCTCATAGTCCTTGTATATCCAAAACATCTTCAGGTTTTCATGCAAATTACAGTCCATCTTCAAAAGGTTCTTTCAGCCTATCAGGGCATCAGTCCCTGCCTCATGCCACATCTCATCAGTGGCTCCTGGGACCATGTGCACTTCATGACTATTAGCATTTTTCATGCTTCTGAAACCAATACCAGGTGTGCAGGACACAGTGATATTCTTACATCAGGGACAAAATAAATAATAACCTTGAAAATCAGGTTCCTTCTCTAGTCAACTCTTTCCAAAAGAGTTCGCATTTTTATGATAGCCTTTCCTCAGGCATCCTTTCCATTGTTTTAATATAAAGCAGTTGGGTCATATTCCTTAAGATTGCTAATATGTTTGACAATAGCAGGTTCACTAGCCTCAGAGCAGTCTCAGTGCCTGAAATTTTAACTTGCTTGAGGTTTTCAAGCTTAACAGTCTTAGATGTCTCAGTCCAATTGTCTTTAGCCAAGCACATCAGTCCATTACAAATTTAACCTTGATCAAATTCTCTGGGTCTGGGAAGCAGGACACAGCCAGCCCTTATGCCAGTAGCACAGTTCCAACAAAGTCCTCTGCAGACTTTCCTTCCTCTTAGAAAGCTCATAAGCCAAGTCTTGAAGTTCAATACTGTCTGCACTTACATTCTCAAACTCTCATGAGAATAGTTCATAAAAGTTGGCTTACCACTCCAGAAGGCATATTCAGTTGTAAGCACAAAGTCCATGGCTAGTCATCCAAAACAAAGGTTCCAAAATACCAACATCAACATGGTCAGGTTCATCTCAGCTCTCTCTTTGGTACCATCTTCTGTAGCAGAAAGCCTCAAGTTCACTGACATGAACTTCCAGACCAAGCACAGTTATGGGGGAAGGGATCTATTGAAGCTTACAGATCCAGGGGAAGTTCCATAATGGCAGAAGAAGCTGACCTGCTTTCAAAGGACCAAGAAGAGAGAAAGAGAAGCACAAACCAGAAGCCAAAAGCCACATAGCACAGCACACTTCAGGAACTCTTGATAGGCATACTTTGGATGTCTTTAGATTGAAATTTTAAGCCCACCACCACACCTTAAGATCTGCCCAGTGACACCACTTCCAGCCAGGTGGCTTCAGATACAAACTAAAAACTAATAAAACACTGAATATATTGGGGGCCACCTATTCAAACTACTACTCCATTGTTATACAAATGCTTAAGCAAGATGTGGTATATCTACATGATGGAATTCTACACAGCAGTAAGGATCAATGACACATTGAAATCTAACGAAAAATGGTCAAACCTGGAACAGACCATTTTCAGTGAACTCGTCCAGTCACAAAAAGATAATCTTCACATGGTACCACTCATCTGTAGCTCCTAATCTGAATCTGCCCGTCATGCTGACATACCTAATAAGCATTTTGAGGACCAGACAATAGAGAGGGTAGGATGGGAGGGGAGGGTAAGGGGGGAGGGCACAAAACTGGACCCAAATGACAATTGTACCATAAAAGTCTATATCCTAAAAGAGACTAAATGGTTGAACCTTCATCAGGTCCTGAGAGGGAACACCTGAACCACAAGGTGCTGAAGAGTGTATGATGAAGAAGACTCACTTAATCTTCTCCTGTTCCTCTCTCTCTCTCTCTCTCTCTCTCTCTTTCTTTTTCCCTTTCTCTCTACCTCCCTCTTCTACCTCTTTTATATTACCTATCTTTTTCTTCCTTCTTTCCCTTAGCACTGGCCTGTAACTCCAGTACCAGGATGTGGTTAACAGCAACAATGAGCTGTTAATCAGAGAGATCTACAAGGTTTCCTAAAAGAAGATAAATTTCTGTCAGGGTACTTGATGACCCACCAAAGGTTAGTGGCAAGATCCTACTGCTGAAGATACAATGTGCTGTTAGTATGGAACATGCAGTGATCTGGCTGGAATCTGGAAGAGAGTCAGTCCCCAGACAGTTAGCTCATCTAAGGTCTAACTACAGTGGTGACTGGGGAAAAATGACCAGTACCTGACCAAGCAACTTGTGGTCTAAGTTATTCAGCAGCAAACAACCTGACATGATGTTCACAGAAGTGCAAAAGTGGCACACAGTCATGGTGGGTAATCAACTGCTCTTTATTTGGCTAAAAAGTCCACTCCGTGTAATAGAACCCATAGCTAGTTCCAGGAAACAAGTCAGAACCATATCCAAAAAATGAACTCACCCTCTTTTATCAAGCTCTAACCAATCATGGGCTTCCAGAGGGGCTACACCTATTAAATTCTCTCTAAAATAATAACTGTTATCCCACTTATATGGTGCTGACTTCACTTTCCATTGGATAATTTGCTTCTTTTTTTTTTCAGATAGACACAGACCCTGAGCAGAGAATCAGCCCATCACACGTCACCAGGGCTCCAGCTCAAACAAAGAATTGGAGAATCAAGCAAGAGTGCTGTTTTCTTGGTGACCCTGGTACCAGCAGAAGGGTGGAGGTGATAGACATAGAGAACACTCAACTCCTACCAAACCAGATATACAGAGACACAGAGGTTCCATGACCTCATCACTGAAGTAGACCTAAAATTAACTGAACATGACCCAAGAAAATTTTCAGAAGAGGGGATGGAGAGATTCTTAGATTGCCACATGTTAGGACATTATGCACAGGAACATTGCATTTCACCTATTATTGATAGCTAACCCCACAATGCATGATCCACATTTCCCAACAAAGAGAGTCCCTGCTGAAGACAGTGTGTGGGTGGGGGGGAGACAGGGCGGAGGCTAATGATGGAACCAACATGGCTGTATACACACTGTGTAAATAATGAAGAAGAAGAAGAAGAAGAAGAAAGAAGAAGAAGAAGAAGAAAAAGAAAAAGAAGAAGAAGAAGAAGAAGAAGAAGAAGAAGAAGAAGAGGAGGAGGAGGAGGAGGAGGAGGAGGAGGAGGAGGAGGAGGAGGAGGAGGAGGAGGAAGGAGAAGAAGAGGAAGAAGAAAACAAAATGTTCTGTCACTTCTTGGAATTGTGTTGGATCTGTACCTCATGTCAAGAGTAAGTAATAGGGACATTTTGACAGTATAATACATAACAGTCTAAGTAAAATATTGAGGATGTACTGTTCCCTAAAACCAAAATGTGTGCATAGCAGGCACAGATTTAAGTTCTTGTTATTCAAAGACAAAGTAAATGGCAGAAGGAAAACTGTGAGGTAAAAATGATGTAGAGGTAAATTTACTGGGCTACTTAAGTATCTTGAACAGAAGACATGGGATTATTCTTTTAATAAGTAGCATATCAGAGATATAGGAAGAAATTCCATCCACCATATATCTTCTAATTAACATCTAAGTCTGTCTATCTTACACATACTACAAACACACACATACACACACACACACACACACACACACACACTTTGTAGGCCAAGTGCTGAAAATGTTCCTGAGTCAATGTCACTAATAAATAGGAGTTAAACCGACTTATTGTTTTTTTTTTTTAGT
This sequence comes from Dipus sagitta, assembly GCA_036346955.1. NCBI lineage: Eukaryota > Metazoa > Chordata > Mammalia > Rodentia > Dipodidae > Dipus > Dipus sagitta. The sequence goes on along the minus strand of CM070770.1, from coordinate 100,209,764 downwards.
TTGTTAGTTTGTCTATATATATATATATACATATTTTTTTCTTCTTATTTTCCTGATGTTATCTCAACTTATGATATCTGCACTAGTGAGAAAGAAACAAAGGGAAAGAAAGCCACTATAGAGCTAAATAATTACTTAAAATTTTTACTATAAGTTTTTGACTATAAAATAGAAAATAAATTATTTCTTTCAGTCTCATTCCTAAAATTTTGCTAATAATGTCATAAAACACATGTAGTTATAAGCTGCCTCAAAAGCATTTCCTTGTTTTCCCTTCTGATTCACTAATCTTATAAATGACTAATATACTTGAAATTCCTTCCTCTAACAGTTTTGACATTTTCTTTCCTTCAGTTTCCTGGCCTCATCCTTCCATTTCTAAACTGCCTCCCAATTCTAATTTCACATAATTATAGAGATCTTTCATAATCACCCTAGAAAAGATATTTGTCCTTAGATTTTGTAAAACATTTCCTATTTGACTTCACAGCACTAATAACTGCCTGAAGTTCTCTTCTTTCACTCAACACCCATTTATTTTCTCTGTTGTAAGTATGTTAAAAAGTACATTCTTTGTACAGTTGAGAACAATGTATTTATATTTGTTCAAATATTTTATTCAACTCATCTAGAATGAGGCCTAATGCATAAAGAAGTTAAAGAAATTTAGTTGACTAATTTTAAGTCACATTAGTCTCCAAGCAGAGCAAATGGGAAGGGAATGAAAGAGAGCAATGAAGATCATTGTCAGTTTTGAGTTCAAAGCCTCTTCTGTTTATGAAATTCTAACAATGCATATCTTGTGGCTGTCACATGTGCTTTGTTGACAGTTCAGCAGAGATAATTATAGTTTGTTTATCATATATCACGAGCATTTCAAATATCTTCACAAGATGCTCTTTTTGAAATACATATTTATTTTTTCATTTTTTTTAGCTTTTGTGCCTTTTGCTTCAGTTAGCAGGTATATTGATTGACAGATAATTGGTAAGCTAATAGATGAGATTGTTTAGTAAATATACTAAAATTAGAATGTTACTTATTTACAAAAAGGTTATCCTATGCCCACATGCAGATAATGTTTTTCATTTCCTAGGAAATTACCAACATGATTTATGTCTTATGGATTGGCATTTATTACATATTTGATGTAATTTAAAGAATATTTTCATTTAATTGCAAGAAGAGAGAGAAGAGTTACACCAGGGCCTCTAGCCACTGCAAATCAACTCCAGACACATGTACTACCACATGCATCTGGCTTTACATTGGTGGTAGAGAATAGAACCTGGGTCCTTAGGCTTTGCAGAAAAACACCTTAACTGCTAAGCCTTCTCTCCAGCCCATAATATAAATTTCTCACTGACTCTTCCCTTTTACAAATTTTCAACATTCATCTAAGAAGCAACATGTATCAGTGTTTCTGTTCTTTATAATGCTGAATAACTCTGGATTGTGCATATTTCAAAAATTATTTGCATGCCTTCTGTAATTGATTTTGTTTTTAAATTTGTGGTTATACTGAGAGAAATATCTTCAAAAATTTCTCAAATTCATCTGTTTTTATTTATTTATTTATGTTTATTAATTAGTTTTGTACTCAGTGAATACAGTCAACTTGGTATCATTGTTAGCTTTCTCCATGTCCTACCCCTCTCCCTGGCCCCTCCTTGTTGAAGTATCTGTGTCATGCATTGTGGAGGTAGCCCACAGATATGGGTAGGAGGGAATGTCTCTGCATATCATGACCCAATGCATGGCTCTGACATTCCTTCCACCCCCTCTTCTGCAAAATTTCCCTGAGCCATGTTGGGTTCATTTTTGGTCTGCTTCAGTGATGAGGTGGGAGCCTCTGTGTCTCTAGATGTCAAATTTGGTAGAAGTTGATTGTTTTCTGTGTTGATCTCCTTCACCCTTGTGCTGGTACCAGGTTCACCAAGAAAACAGCACCCTTGTTTGTTTTTCCAATTATTCTTAGTTTCAGCTGGGGCCCTTTTGAGGTATGATAGGGTGGTTCTCTCCTTAGGATCTTCATCTATTTGAAAAAGAGATGTAGACTCTGTAATGGAGAGTAAAGTAAGCAACAGATAAATGGGATATGCCTTATTTTTTAATAGATATTTTAATAGGTGTAGGCCCTCTTGTAGCCCACGATTGGTGGTAGCTTGATAATGGGGAGTGGTCTCGTGTTTGAATATGGTTCTGACTTGTTTCCTAGCTCTAGCTATGGGTTCTGTTCCACTGAGCAGATAAGTTAGCCAAATGAAGAGCAATTGGTTTCCTACCATGGCTGTGCTTTAGTTCTTTTCTATTGGTTTTGTACACAGTGTGTATACAACCATGTTGGTACCATCATTAGCCTCTTCTTTGCCTTCCCCCCTCCACAGGGACTGTCTTCATTGGGGAATGTGGGTTGTGCATTATGGGGTTAGCCCCATTAGTTATGGGTAAGAGGCAATATCCCTGTGCATAATGTCCCAATATGTGGCCCTTACAATCTTTCCTCTCCCTCTTCTGCAAATTTCCTTGAACCATTTTGGGTTCATTTTAGGCCTACTTCAGTGATGAGATCATGGGAGCCTCTATGTGTGTATACATCTGGTTTGATAGGAGTTGAGTGTTCTCTGTGTCTATTTCCTTCACCCTTGTGCTGGCACCAGGTTTACCAAGAAAGCAGCACTCTTGCTCATTTCCCCAATTTCTCTAAGTTTCATTTGGGGCCCTGGTTTGGTATGATGGGCTGATTCTCTCCTCAGGATTTACATCCATCTGAAAAAGAGAAGCAAATTATCCAATGGAGAGTGAAGTCAGCACCAGATAAATGGGATAACCATTATTATTTTAGATATAATTTAATATATGTAGGCCCTTTTGTAGCTCACAATTGGTGGGACCTTGATAATTGAGAGTGTGCTCATTGTTTGTATGTGGTTCTAACTTGTTTCCCAGCTCTAGCTATGGGTTCTGTTCCACTGAGTGGATCAGTTAGCCAAATCAAGAGCAGTTGGTTACCCACCATGGCTATGTGCCACTATTGCGCTTGTGTGAGCATCATGTCAGGTTGTTTGCTGCTGAGTAAGTTAGACCACGAGTTGCTTGGACAGATGTTGGTCATTTTCCCCCACCGCACCTTCTGGCACTAGATGAGCTAACTGTCTGGGGACTGACTTCCAGAATCTATCCAGATCACTGCATGTTCTATATCAATAGCATATGTTGTCTTCATTAGTAGGGTTTAACCATTAACATTTGGTGCATGTCTGTTTTTATTCAGACACATTATTTTTCTTAGCTATATCATTGTGGACTTGCTGAATCATAAAACATGTAGCTGTTAAGTTTCTTTTACTTACAAATATGGAAATTCATTATTTTTCATGTGTTCTTATGACTTGACCAGTTTGCTACATTTATCATTTCATTACTGAACAGTATGTATCTGTTGATATCAGAATATGTTCATTTACTTACAGTCTTACTTAGTTTCCAAAAAATCACAGGAGGAAAGGTTTTATCCTTGCTCACAATTCCAGAGGTTTCAGTGCATGGTCATTTTTCTGGGGCATTGGCCCTGTAGCATTGCAGTGTAGGATGGTGAGCATGTGTGGTTGAATAGGCCACTTCCTTAATGGCAGCTGGTAGGCAGACAGAAACAGGTGAAGGAAGTGATGCTCCAATAGTCTATTCAAAAGTGTTTCTTCTATGACCTCTGATTAGGCTCTTCATCAAAAATGTTCCTGCATGGGCTGGGGAGATGGCTTAGCGGTTAAGCGCTTGCCTGTGAAGCCTAAGGACCCCGGTTCGAGGCTCGATTCCCCAGGACCCACGTTAGCCAGATGCACAAGGGGGCACACACGTCTGGAGTTCGTTCGCAGTGGCTGGAGGACCTGGCGCGCTCATTCTCTCTCTCTCTCTCTCTCTCTCTCTCTATCTGCCTCTTTCTCTCTCTGTCTGTTGCTCTCAAATAAATAAATAAAAATAAACAAAAAAAAATTTAAAAAAAATGTTCCTGCATTTCCTATCAGTGTCACAGTTTAGGGACCAATTGCCACTGAAGACTCAAACTAAAACATTAATCTCTTAAAATACATTTTTTTTTAAAAAATGAGTAACCTTGTTTGCAAACAGTATTGGAGAGAGCAAAAATAAAAGACACAAAAATCCATTCTTTGTAATTAAATTTGTGTTCAAAGATAATGTATCACATAATGAATAATAATGGTATTAGTATTACACATGGCTTTTTATGTGGGTAGAAGTTTTCAACTATTTTTGTCAATACCAAGAAGTAAAATTTCAGGGCTTTATGGTAAAAATGTTTGTTTGGGGAGAAACCCCAAAACTTCTGCTTTTTCAACTGTAATGATCAAGAATCCCTGTAAATCCACATCCCCACCAGAATTTTCTATTCTCAAAGTAGTGACTTTTGGATTTTCAAATCAATATTGGTGATATCTTATTGTTTAGTCCTGCATGAACTTAAACTCACTTGGTCAATGCAAGCAACAACAACATAACAACAAAAGGCTTTCATGATTTCTGATAATGAGACACATATAATAATTAATTGTGTATAGCTGTTAAGGTAGCAATATTGACTTTTCTAGTCACTGAGTATGAGATGTTTGTGAATTCATTTGAAGCATATTTAATTTACTATTATTTTATAATTTTAATTAACTCTTGTGACTGTTTTGCTTAAAATTTTAAGTCACTTATTATTTTTGTTATTTTGGAGTTTTCAGTAAGTCCATTGTGTTTACATTGACAATTTGATATGTTAACCTGGTTCCTGAAAGCTTTATGCTCTCGCTTGTAGTGTGTATGTGTTTGCATATATATATGTATATATATATATATATATAATCAAAATAGAGGCAGAAGAAATCTTATGTGAATGAAGACATCATTTGTTCTCAAGAGACATAGCTTTATCATTCCTGTTTTGCCGGGCTCCCCCGGCAGGTAGTGGTGAGGAAGGAACAGGCCCGCTGGTTCCTCCCAAGGGGTTGAGGAAGAGGGTGAATATCGGACGACTCAGAACCTCTCCTAGTCACCGGAGAAAACCACACTGAGTCGGGAGTCTTGTGGAAGCAGGAACTCGCTTTATTGTTACAGGTGGTTGCCTATATAATGTTGAGAACAGAGGCAGGGATTCTAGGATGGAGGTAGAGTTAAGGGCCAACAGTAAACTGTGACAATTGAAATGATAATTCCAACTCCTACGCGGAAGTAGCAGGCAAGAAGTCATTAGGCGTCTTGCTGAGTCCTAGCTGGCCAGAGACAGGTAGCCAAACTTTAGCTAGGCTCAGGAAGTTCCACTAGGCCTCACATCCAGGCCTCTCAAGGCCCAACACTGTTTTCCATTTTAGGTTTGTTTCTTTCTTTAGAGATAAAACTAGCTATACGATGCTGAATAGAAAGAAACAAGAAGAAAAACAACCCAAACTCCCCCTTTCTCAGATATACAATATATGAGTGCTTTCCAGAGATTCCACATATTTAATCATGTTAATTTTCTTGGATTTACTAAAAAAGTAATACAGAAGATAAATTATGTATTATAGAAAAGAATAGATTCATTTCAGACAAACAAAATTTGGGATAGATTTGCTATACAATTATAGGAATTGAATTAACAATGGAATGCTTGAAAAGACTGGGGCAAAATAATAAAACAGGTGATATTAATTACTATTGCACTGTAATTCAAATTGAATTTAAACCAAATTTTTCAAATAATTTCTCTATTTAAAATATAGACAAAGAATTTGTAAATAAATACATCAATTGTAACTATTCTCAAAAGTTTTTGAACCCAATATGGCTCAGGGAAATTTTGCGGAAGAGGGGGCGGAAAGAATGTCACAGCCACATGTTGGGTCATGATATGCAGAGACATTTATCTTACCCATAACTGTGGGCTAACTCCACAATGCATGACCGTATACCTCAACAAGGAGGGGTCAAGGGGAGGGGGTAGGTCACGGATGAGGCTAATAATGGTACCAAACTGACTGTATTTGCTGAATACAAAACTAACTAATAAAGGGAAAAAAAAAGTTTTTGCATTTCTAATTTTATTTTTGGTCACTCACAAGTAGGAGGGCAGCAAACAATTGAATGGGGTAGGGAAGGGGCACATGCTTTCAGTGTGGTAAAGGACCCCATGGAGGATGAGGATGAGGAGCAAGTTCTGAACTCTGCCACATGCACAGCTTGGTGCTGGCACAGTGAGTGCAGATACATAATGACAGCACTCTGAGAGGCTGGTAATGAGACTCATACCAGCATGCAGAGCCACATCCAGGAAAGAAGAGTGAAATTGCTACTTATGTTTGATGGCTGCCTATGTACTCATCAACTCTGAGGTTAACTTTGAAAAATCATAACATAAATAAAATATAAACAAAATATAAAGCTTTATCTAGATATGTTTTTCATGAACAAAGAACTAAACAAAGGGTTTCTTTATCCAGGAATAATATTTTCATCATGAATTCATTATTTCTTAAAATGATTTCCTCTTACATACTTGGGCAGTATCTGTAGAATGAAGCTATTATTGTTAACCTTGATAGGTTGAAATTTGTCATGCTTTGGAATATAATATCAAGCAAGTGTTTTAAAATCATAGACTTCTGGGAAACCAATGTCTAGCTGGGCTAAAAATATGAATTTCATTCCAGATTTTATTTTTGCCTCATTTTTCACAGGTAAATGTTTTGCAGCACAACTGCAAAGTGCCAAGGAAATTGGTCAAACCAGGTATCAGGAAGGGAAAGGAAGGAAAGTGGTCAAAACCCTGACTGGACCATGATATCCTGGCAGACTTTATCTCATGGATAGCACTGGAACCACATCCCACTGACACGGACACTTGTCACATCAGCAAGTTGACAGGATGGCAGAAGAGACATTTTCACCAAACTTGTATAATATTCATAACTTTTCTTTACACTAGATGTTTGCATCTTGCTTCTTTTTAAAAACATAATCAAAAGCAAGAAGTTTAAAATAGTTCAGCATAACATCATGAAAGAGGAAAACATGAAATGAAGGGAAGTGAAGAAGAATGGAAATGAGAATTAAGATATTTTTGGACCAGTAATGAAAACACTTGATACTGAAATGATTCATTTTTGTGATCTCAGTGCAGATTAAGAAAAATAAAGAGAAAAATTGAGGAAAAGGGAATAATGGAAGAACTGAGATGGCAACGACAGGAAATAGCCATAGTGAGAAACTGGTAATAGTTGCCTGACTTGTAAACATGGCTGGTGAGAGGGATTATTTTTCAAGTATCTAAATCCTAAATCAAGCTGTAGCTTTATTAAAGTTCTTCCAGAACTACTCTACTTAAAAATAAATTTTAATTTTTCCAATGCCTTAGAACACCTTGCTCTTTCAGAAAACAACTCTTGTTGTATTTATTGTGTTCAATGATAGCCATGTTGCACATGTACACTTGAACTTCTGATATTTCCTTCCCATAATGCTAGGCATTCTTCCAGAGAAGCTGAGCATTTTTATAAAATGGATGACCAAAGTAAGCCACTCAGAAAGTGTTTGGTATATTATTCACAGTAATTTCAACAAATATAAAATGACAGTTTTGCTATAGAAAATAAAATAGTTGGACATTTTCATTGTTTCTGTTTATCAGCATACTTATATTTTAGTGTGTGTGTGAGTGTGTGTGTGTTTCTCTCCTTGTGAAAAGTTTCAATATTACACAACCAAAATTTGCTTTCAGTTTTGATATATTCTGATCTTAAAAAATTAATGACAGGCAGATCCGGAATTTCTCATCTTGGTGTATTGCAATCCAGGAACTGAGTTCAGATTAATGCTGTTGGGAAATATGAGGCCCATAAATTCAGAAGAGGCTAGTTTATTATTAACCATATTGTTCAGATTCTAACAAAGTGGATGAAATTATCCTGCATTGTGTTTTACATGATAGGCCTATGTTCTGAAAGCAAACCTTAATTTGAAAATAACTGTGATGTAGGCTGGATGAGGTTTTGCATGCCTTTAATCCTAGCACATGAGAGGAAAAGTAGGAGGATTTTTGCAAGTTTGAGGACAGCCTGGGTTTACAAAGTGAGTTCGAGGTGAGCTTGGGCTAGAGTGAGACCCTACTTCAAAAAAAATCCCTAAAATAAAAAAATACAAAAAAAATGAAAGTAAGCATGAGTTATTTGAATTAGGAAACTCCTTTTCAAAGCAGCATGGCTTGAAATTAAATGATGTATTTGGGCCAAAACTGAATAGATTTTCCTAAATTTAGCCTTGGATTTAGGAAATCTCATTCTATTTATTTCCTTATGAAATTTCCATAAACACTGACTCATGAGCTCACTTGGATAGCATAGATTTAAAGCGATATATTCCTTCCAGCTTTTCTTCATCAACGGTTTTCCAATGAGTCTTCTTCCATGATTATAGAATTAGCTTAGTTTTGAGTGTCATTTTTTCTTTGTTGGACTATATTATGTACTGTGCTGCTAAGCTTTGAGATCTGCTGAGGGAGAGCTCAAGTAGGTTAGAATTGCGGGTTATACTGTCACCCTAAACAATCATCAGTAATGAAAACTTAGATGCTCTTCTTTTGTTTTAGTTGTTTAAAAAAATCACAGATGTCTTCATAATTTCCTGGGGAGATGGCTCAGCTATTAAAGGTGCTTGCTTGCAAAGCCTGCCAGCCTGTATTCAATTCCCAGCCAAGCACCTAAACATTGGCATGCATTCAATTGCAGCATCAAGAGACTGTGGTGCATGCACACACACACACACACACACACACACACACACACTATAAAATACAAACATGCAAACTAATTAATTGTAGAAAGTATATTATATATTTTTTATCATTGTTTCTCTTTTATTTATCTTGTAAGACACTAAAGGAGTATAATATTGGGCAACTCTGAGATCTTGCTAGTTATTTTTACTGTATATTGTGGATGCCAAGGTTGTTTCCCCCAAGGCTGTCTTGGGGCTGCCTAGAAACTGTGAGCTTGCAGCAGAAGGAGACTTTTTGTTCTGTCTTACTGATTGAAGGGCCCCTGCATCCCCAATTCTTGGATCCTCCACTCCAGAGAGTGCAAGCAAGGAGTGATTAGGCCAGATCTCCCTGTTCCTGACCCCCACCCCCAGTTCCCCAGTCCTGGTAGGTTCCCCTCTGGCTGGCTTGGGGCTGCCTGGACCCTACAAGCTTGCTATGGAAGCAGGCCCCTTGTTATACCTTGAAAAATCAAAGGGCCCCTGGGTCTCCAACTCCTGGATCCCACAGCCTCAGAGGGTTGAGCACAAAGTGTGTAGGGCAGAACTACAGGTAGGTTCTCCACCTCCAAGTTCCCTGGTACTGGTACCCCTACTGCCACCTTGGGGAGGCTTGGTCCCTGTGTGGACTGCAGAAGCAAGCCTTTTAATCTGGTTTTCTGACTGGCCCCCAAGTACCCAAATCCCTATTCCCCTTTGTCAGAGGGTACAAAGGCCACAGAAGGAGCTGACATCTTTCACCTGGCTCTCCAGGTTTCTGGCCCCATGTTCCCCAACCCTGATCACCATGTGCTGAAGTGTGGGTAAAAGTTGAGCATGTAGGCCAGATCTCCCACTTATCCACCTTTCAGTTTCTCAGTTCCCTACCTACAGGTTCTCCAGGTAACTTTGATGTACCTGCAATCTCCACAATCTGTGATTCTGTGGTTATAACCTCATCATACACCAATCTGATTCACATTACAAACAGAACACCATTTGAAGGACACCATAAAAGGGGAAAAATACTTGCTTCCCTCTCAATAGAATAAAACATTTCCCCAAGATTGATAGACAACAATGCAAAACAAACAACAGAAAAAAACAAAAAAGTCAGAAAACTAAGAGATTTCCAATAAGGATGCCTACTCCCAAAATGGAAGCCTCCAATGGAATCATAGAGAAATCAACAGAAATTCAATCCCCAAATAAGTATATATTGTATCAATGAAATTGATCAGAATTGTCTCTTATAGCATTCAGCTGTTGACAGTAGTGTTAACCTAATTGAAGAAAACTGTAGAACCCTCAAAAGAGATATAAATGAATTGAAGGTGAGTTAACAAATGGGAGATCACAATACCCAATTGATTAAGCTTAATAAAGATTTGATCACACGTAAGAATGAATTCCAGGAAGCATCAAAAATTCAGAACTTGAACTGAAATCATACATCAAAAAAGAGATAGACACAATGTAAAACAACACAACAGAACACAAAAGTCAGATACAGCTTATTAAAACCTCTATAGGACCCCTCAGTGACAGAGTTGCTCATGAGAAAGACAGAACCTCTAACCTGGAAGATAAGACAGAAGAAATCAATAAGGAGGCCAAAAACTTTGCTAAGTTCAAATCATCAAGTGACCAGAATATGAGAAAACTGTGGGATAGTCTAAAACAACTAAACATTCAGATCATGAGTATACCAGAGAGGAAATCCAGGTCAGAGGCATAGAAAACATACTCAACAAAATTATTGAAGAGAAGTTTCACAAACTTTCAAAAGAGAGGTCCATCCAGATACAAAAAGCCCACAGAACATGAAACAGACAGGACCAAAGAAGAAACTTTCCAATACACATCATAGTTATAACTCTTAACAATGAAAACAAAGAGTGTTAAAAGCAGTGAGGGAGAAACAACTCATTGCATACAAAGGCAGTTCCTTCAGAATTACCTCAGATATCTCAACGGAAACCCTGAAAGCCAGAAGGGCCTGGAATGGAACCCTTCAAAGTCTAAAAACGTATGGCTTCCAACCCAAGCTACTCTGCTCTGCAAAAGTATACCTCATAAAAGGAAAACCTTCCATGACAAAATAAACTCTATGATTATATGAACACAAAGACTAACCTAAAGAGAGTACTTGAGAAAATAACCCACATAGAAGAGTCAAACAACCAATCTCAAGAGCCAACATGAAGATCACAATAACCAAAAATAGACCAGACTCAACATAGTACAAAACACAAGAAAGCCCCAACCCAATAGAACATCACATAATGGCAGGGATTAAAATGAACCTTACAGTTATAACATTAAATATAAATTGTCTTAACTAATCTATCAAAAGATACATGTTAACAGGGTGGATTAAAAAAATGGACCCTTCTATTTGCTGTCTTCAAAAACCTACCTCATCACTAAAGACAGACACTTCCTCAGGATGAAAGAATGGAAAATTATATTCCAAGCAAATGGAAATAAGAAACAAGCAGATGTTGCTATGTTAATATCTGATAAAAATAGACTTCAAACCAAAAGTAATCAAAATGGACAGAGAAGGCCATTTCTTACTCATCAAGTGAATGATCCAACACAAGCACATCACAATCATAAATCTATATGCACAAAACACAGTTGCACCACAATTTATAAAACAAAACCTATTTGATAACAAAACAGAAAGAAACACCAACAGCATCATAGTTGGAGACTTCAATGCTCCACTAACATCAACAGATAGATCATCAAAGTAGAAAATCAACAGGGAAATAATAGAGCTCAATAACATCATAGATCAACTAGACCTAACGGACATCTACAGAAGTTTCCACCCAAACTCTATAGAATACACATTGTTTTCAGCAGCACATGGAATCATCTCCAAAATAGGCATTGTATTAATTCATAACTCATGCCTCCATAAATTCAGAAAAATTGAAAAAACTTCTTGCATCATGTCAAATCACAATGCTTTAAAGATAGAAATTAACAAGAGACACAAAAAGAACTCCACCAGATCCTGGAGACTAAACAACACACTTTTAAACAATGAGTGGGTTATGGAAGATATCAAGAAAAAAATTGCAAAATTCCTAGAATTGAAAGATAATGAGAACACATTTACCAAAACTTATGGGACACAATCAAGGCAGTTGTAAGGGGAAATTCATAGCACTAAATGTCTTAATAATAAAGACAGAGAGATCCCTGGTTAATAACCTAACTGTCCACCTAAAGGCATTGGAAAAACAAGAATCCAAACCTAAGCATCTCTAGACAGAAAGAAATAATGAAGCTCAGAGCAGAAATTAATGAATTGAAAACTAAGCAAACAATTTTAAAAATTGATGAAACAAAGTGCTGTTTCTTTCAGAAAACTGAATAAATAAACAAGATTGGTAAAACCCTGGCCAACTTGATTAATCAGAGAAAAAGAGATTTCTCAAATTAATAAAATCAGAACTTAAAAACAAGTGTTCACAACAGACGTCAATGAATTTGGAAGAATCATCAGGGTATACTTCCAAAACTTCTACTCCAAAAACTTGGATAATCTGTATGAAATGGATGAATTCCTAGGTACATACCACCTATATAAACTAAACTCAAATCTATTAAGCATACCTATCACATCAATATGGATTGAAAAGCTAAACAAAACCCTCCCCCAAAAGAAGAGTCTAGGACTGGATGTCTTCTCAGCTAGAATTTATTAAATCTTTGTTGAAAAGCTGAAACCAATTTTTCTCAAATTGTTTTGCATAATAAGAGACAAGAGAATCCTCCCCAACTCCTTTTATGAAGCTAGCATCACTCTATTACCAAAGCCAGACAGAGATACAAAACATGAAAACTATAGGCTTATATAGGCCAATATCCTTGAATAATTTACATGCAAAGACCCTGAACAGATTCCTCACAAACCAAATTCAAGAACACATCAAAAGCATTATCCATCTTGATCAAGTAGGCTTCATCCCAGGTATGCAGTAGGATAGTTCAACATAGAGAAATTGCACAATACAGCACATAAATAAACTTTTCCATGAGAACCACATGATCATCTGAATTGATGCAAAGTAGGCCTTTGACAAAATACAATACCACTTCATGATCAAAACACTGGAAAAAATAAGCATGGAGGGTTTATCCCTCAACATAAGAAAGGATAAATATGAAGCACCTAAAGCCCAAATGATACTTAATGGAGAAAGACTCAAGGAGCTTCTGTTGATATCTGGAACAAGAAAGGGGTGGCCACTCTCAGCACTATTTTTCACCAAATTACTAAATATACTATCCCAAACAATAAGACCAGAATAAAGAAATAAAAGGGACACAAATTGGAAAGGAAGAAATCAACTTAGCCCTATTTGCATATGACATGTTCCTATACATAAGTCACCTAAAAGTCTCCGTCTCGGTTTTTAACTTTTATTTATTTATTTATTTATTTATTTATTTTTGGTTTTTCGAGGTAGAGGCTCACTGTAGCTCAGCCTGACCTGGAATTTGCTATGCAATCTAAGGGTGGCCTCAAACTCACAGCAATCCTCCTACCTCCTCCTCCCAAGTGCTGGGATTAAAGGCGTGTACCACCACACCCGGCTAGCCATCTCAAAATTTTAAAAGCTGTTTAATTCATTCAGTAAAGTGTCAGGATACAAAATTAGTGCATGAAAATCAGTAGCCTTTCTATATGTAAAGGACAAATAAACAGAGAAAGAAATCACTGAGGCTGTCCTATTATCAATAGCAACAAAAACATTAAATACCTTGGAATAATACTATCCAAGGATGTAAAAGACCTATATAATGTAAACTAAAAAAATAAAAATGAAATATATTGAGGAGGACTCCCATGCTCCTAGATAGGTAAAAATAATATTGTGAAAATGGCAATTCTACCAAAAGAAATACATGGATTTAACACAATAACAATAAAAATTCCACCATCATTTTTCGCAGAGATAGAACAAAATGTTCTCAAAAAATTCACATGGAATGGCAGCAGGCTTCAGATATCCAAACAAATTCTCAGCAAAAAAAAAAAAAAAAAAAAAAAAAAAAAAAAAAAAAAAAAATTAAAAACTGATCCCCTCACTGGTATGGGACCCATAGCTGGAGCTGGGAAACAAGTCAGAACCAGATCCAAATGTAAACCCACTCTCCAATATCAAGCTACCATTAATTGTGGGCTACAAGAGGGCCTACACGTATTAAATTCTCTATTAAAAAAAAAAAAAAAGTAAGGGTTATCTCATTTGTCTTGGTGCTAACTTACTCTCCGTTGGAGAATCTGCTTCTCTTTTTCAGATAGATGTAGATCCTAAGGAGAGAGCCACCCCATCATACCTCAAAAGGGCCCCGGCTGAAACTAAGAAAAATTGGAGAAACAAGCAAGGGGGCTGTTTTCCTGATGAACCGGATACCAGCACAAGGGGGAAGGAGATCAGCACAGAGAAAAATCGACTCCTACCAAATCAGAGAGCCAGAGCCTCAGAGGCCCCCAACACCTCATCACTGAAGCAGACCAAAAATGAACCCAACATGGCTCAGGGAAATTTTGCGGAAGAGGGGGCAGAAAGAATGTCAGAGTCACATGTTGGGTCATGATATGCAGAGACTTTTAGCTTACCCATAACTGTGGGCTAACTCCACAATGCATGACCCATATACCTCAACAAGAAGGGGCCAAGGGGAGGGGGTAGGTCACGGATGAGCGTAATAATGGTACCAAACTGACTGTATTTGCTGAATACAGAACTAATAAAGAAAAAAAAAATTAAAAACATACCCCTCTCTGGAGGTATCATTATATCTGATCTAAAGCTATTTTACAAAGCCATCATAACAAACACAGCATGGTTCTGGCATAAGAACAGAAACATAGACCAATGGAACAGAATTAAAGACTTGGACTTGGACCTTAGGTCAAGTAACTATAGCTACTTGATATTTGACAAAGGTGCCAATAATGTAGATTGTAGAAAATATGGTGTGTTCAACAAATGGTGTTGGAGCAATTGGATAAACAGATGTAGAAAAATGAAACTAGAACCACTCATGTTTCCATACACAAAAATCAAGTCCAAGTGGATTAAAGACCTAAATATAAAATCTGAAACTCTTCTCCTACTGGAAGGAAAAATAGGAGCCACACTGCATGATATAGGAGTGGGGAAAGGCTTCCTGAACAATACCCCAGTAGCCTAGGAAATTAAACAATCATTCAACAGTGGAATATCATGAAGCTAAAATAGTTTTACTCAGATAAACATACCATAATCAGAGATAATCTTTGCCAGCTATACTACTGACAGAAGCCTAATATATCTAGATTCTATAAAGAGGTAAAAAAAAAAAAAAAACTAACCCATAAAATTATCAAAAAACCCACTTCAAAAATGGGGCAGAGAACCGAATAGGGAGTTCCCAGAGGAAGAATTACAAATGGCTAACCTACACTTAAGAAAATGTTCAACTTCCCTAACTATTAGGGAAATGTAAATTAAAACAACCAAGAGATTCACCTTACTCCAGTAAGGATGGAAATCATTAAAAAAAAAAATCTATCAATGACAAGTGTTGGCAAAGATGTGGGGCAAGAGGTACCCTCATCCACATTTGGTGGGAATGTAAATGTGTACAGCCACCATTGAAATTGATATGGATATTCCTGAAAAGGATGAACATAGAGCTACCAGCAGACCCAGTTCTTCCCTTATGGTCATTTACCCTAAATGCTTCATGCATCGCTACTGGCATATTTCTGCAACCATGTTTATAGCTGCTCAATTCATTAGAGCTAAAAGTAGATTCAACCCAGATGCCCACCATTGGATGAATGGCTAACAAAGTTGTGGTACATTTACACAGTGGAATTCTATTCAGCAGTAAGAAAAAATGACACAATGAAACTCATAGACAAATGGATACACTTGGAAAAGATCATATACAGCATACTCATAAAATCACAGAAAGTCAAATGTCACATGTTGTCATTTATCTGCAGTTCCTAACCGAGATTTTCTTGAGTTGCTGACATACCTAATAGGCAACTCAAGGCCCACACAATAGGAATGAAAGGGTTGGGGGAGCAGGAACAAACGCAAAACTAAATCCAAAATGAGCTATTACAATAGAAACCTTTATCCTTGGAGATAGCCTAAAAGATATAACCCTCAAAAGAAGTAAAGGGGGAGCACATGAAAAGTAGGGCCCTGGAGAATATGGGTTGAAGCCTAAATTTAAAAGATTTTTTTTTGTTTTCTGTCTCTGTCCTGTAACTCCCGGTATGAGAGATTAGTTGTTACCTACATTGAGCTGTTGATCAGAGAGACCTATGAGTCAAGTCAGGACAGCTTTCTGTCAAAGCACTTGATTACCCACCTGAGGCAAAAGCTAATACCCTATTGCTGAAGACAACATATGCTGCCAACACAGAACATGGAGAGACTTGGCTGGAATTCAGAAGAAAGCTGGTCCCCAGACAGCTAACCTGTCTAGTGCTGGAAAGCGCTACATGAGCTACTGGGGGAAAGTGGCCAGCAATGCTCTGTGCAACCAGGGGTCTAAGGTACTCAGAAGCAATCACCCTAACACGATGAATATGCAAGTACAATAGTGGTGCACAGCCTTGGTGGGTAAACAATAGCATTCAGAGTGGTTAAGAGATTCACTCAGTGTAAAAGAACCCATATCTAGAATTGGGAAACACATCAGAATCCTATGGAGATAAAGATTATGTTCTCAAGTGTCAAGCCCTCACTAGTCTTTGACTAAAAGGGGCATTACATACATAAAATCCTCCCTAAATTAATAATGTAAAAATTTAAAATATGCTGACTTCACTCTCCATTGGATAATCTATTCTTATTTTTCAGAAGGTAGAGAGACTGGAGGAGATAAACTATACCTTGCACTTCAACCAAGCCACAGCTGAAATCACAGGGGAATTGGGGAGACAAGCAAGAGTGCTGCTTCCATGCAGTACCTGATAATCAGCACCAGAGTGTAGGAGACAGACCCTGAGGATACTCAACACCTACCAAAGCCTAGATCTGGAGGCTCCTAAGAGCTCATCACTGAAGTAGATTCATAACTTACTTACCATGGCTCAAGGAAATTTGCAGAATAAGGGGCAGAAAGGTTGTAAGAGCCAAAGATTGAAACATCATTCCCATAGGCATTCCCTATCCCCCAAAATAACTGACTGTTGCTCCCACAATGCATAGACTACAACCCCATGGGCAATGCTTGCAACGCCACTGAGAAGTGGCCCTGATGGAATGGGGCCAGAAATAAGGGAAAGAATGGTACCAACCCATGGGGTACTCATACTGTGTATGTCTGTGATAATAAAAAAGAAGTTAAATATAAGGCTTACTTTCGACCAAAGCAACTGCAACCCTTAAGTCTGAAAAAAAAAAAAGTTAGTAAATCAGGTCATGGTCTCTGAGTGTACACTTGTATAGATAGACTGCTAAGATTAGTAAATTGAAATGTATTTAAACATTTCTTAAAAATTCCAATGTTTCATATAATTTTTACATTTATGAAAATAGGCATTCTGATAGGCATATTTGCCAACAACACTACTTTAGAATTCATAAAAGACGATTTGCTGTTAACTGGTCTGATGCTCATTATTAGATGAAAACTCAGTAAATGCAAGAAATTTTACTTTACATGTGTAATTACCCAGAAGAATATGCTTGATCAATTTCTACTTATCTTTACCAACCTGAAATAAAATCACTAATTCCACTCTACACTATTATTATTGAATTTTAATGCCAGAGAGATTTGCCTTTTACTATACATTTCCATTAATATTCAGAACAAGATTTTAGTAATATACATTTCTATATTTGTCCAAATGACTGCACAAATAAATAGTAGGATTACTACAGAGAACAAAATATGTCAGCAAGTAGTTCAGAAGCTCAAGTGTCATCTCAACACATTAGTCTTTCCTGAGATGCTAACATTTGCCTGTGTACAAATGATTAGACAACCAACAGCTTTGTTTATTTACAGTGAGAAATTGGATTGGCATTTAAATATCACTGCAAATGCTGGTAATACTTCTGGGGGTTTTGCCACAGCCTTAGTAGAATTGCAATTGAGTTGGGAACAAGGATACATATGAAGAAGATTAATTATCATCAATAAGAGAAAGCATTTTGGGAGAGGGGGAAATAATAAAAAAATTTGAATGAATTATTTTGTGTAGGTTCATTAATATAGGAGCTAATTATATCAGAAGTACACCCGTAATAAAAAATTCTATTTGCTAAGGGTAGGCTAAACTGTATTTTATATTGTTAATATTTAGAAGATATTTGGCTGTAGTAGATATATCTGTGAGAAATAGTCAAGAGTATATTGACTTAATGATTAGATAGATCCTCATGTTACCCTTATTTTATAAGTACAATTGAATAGTGTTAACAAGGCTGGAGTGTTAACAAGGCTTCTGGTGCAGAAGTTTCACACTTAGACAATGGATAAAATTGGAACAGAGCTAGGAAACATGGTATGGGAAGGGATGGGGTTGGTATTTGTATTGTAATATTAGCAGGGAAAAGAGTAGAGGTAAAATCAGAGTAGAAGTTATAGGCAAACCACTTAAGAACAATAATAAAGGAAATGCTGACAAACACAGATTGACTGGTACAGAATAAATGTATGCTGTTGGGAAGTATGTAGCAGAAAACAATTGTGGGCTAGCAAAGAATGGTGCTATGTAGATGTTTTTGTCACCAGTCCCAGGAGTCTAAACAGAACAGCATCATCAAAATGCAGGTTAGGAAGCATTGTGCTATGAAAATTATGGTAACTAGATTTTGAAGATATTGAGAAAAATTAAAAGAAAAGTAAAAACACTGTTAGTTAAATGACTCACAAATTGTGTTGCATTCCAATGTAGTGGCTATTTTGTTTGTGAAGTTTTATTTAAATTCATTTACTTGCATTTAATATTTTCTTTATTTTGATTATGTTGTATGCACATATCACTAGTATTGATTTATATTATATATACAATATGAATGACTAATGAAATATTTAATAAAAGTGGTATATGTTCATAGTAGTTTGTAGATGACATTTAGATTAAGCTAGACTAATATAGCAAAATTGATATTGAATGAGGGTACCAAAAAATAACCAGAAGAAGGAAAGGTCAAACTTGACAAATATCATTAAGGGAAGTACAACAAAGTTTAATAACATACGAGGAATGAGTAAAGAGAATGATAGAGTGAGATCTAATCTAAAACATTTATGCCTGAGAAACTGAGATCATGACATTTAGACTTATTGGAGATGAATTCTGACTAAAAATAGTCTATTGGAATGCTATTTTCTTCTGAGTTATTTATTGTCAAAAATGTTTTGTCTCTGCTTTTCTCTTTGATTTAATATCAGGTTAAGAATACCATTTGAGGGCTGGAGAGATGGCTCAGACTGGGTTAAAGGTGTTTTGTTACAAGGCTTGCCAGCCTGGGTTTAATTCCCCAATACCTACATCAAGCCAGATGTACAAAGTAGCCATGCATCTCTGGAGTTTGCAGTGGACAGAGCTCCTGGTGTGTGTGTTTGTGTGTGTGTGTGTGTGTGTGTGTGTGTGTGTGTTTGTGTGTGTGTGTGTGTGTGTGTGTGTGTGTGTGTGTTTGTGGGTGTGTGTGCGTGTGTCTTTGTCCATAATCTCTCGCTTCCCCCCTCTCTCCTCACCTATCATCTCCTTGCAAATAAGTTAAATATTTTTTAGTAAAACACTGTATAGCTGGTGTATACTGAACAATTCTGAGAGTTCAGAAAATGACAAATGATAAAATAACCCCTTATTCATAAACTTACAATATTATGGAAATGCAGATACAATTTTGTGATTTTTTGATGAAAATTATCTAAATGTGATACAAGGTGCTTGCATAATGTTGTAAAATGATAGATTTTCAAGTGACTGAGTCTACTTGATGATATCAAAAAAGCACTAGCCTTTGTCCATAGTCCTTCACCTATTTCTCATTTGAAATCTTAGTGCTTTGGGAAAGTTACTTACGGCATATGATCGCTAGGCCTTGAGATGGCTCAGTCAGTAAAGTGCTATCATTATGAGCATGGGGACCTGGGTTTAAAGTACAAAATTAATGCAAAATTCAAGCATAGTGGAGTGCACCTATAATCCCAGTGCTGGGGAGGTGGAGACAGGAAGAACTCTAGGATATGCTGGCTAGCTATTCTAGCTTAATCTGTGAGCTCCAGGTTCAGTGAGGGAACTTCTCCCAAAACATAAGCTGGATAGTGAATGAGGAAGGCACCCAATGCCAACATCTGTCCTCCACAGATAAGAAAACATATGCATGCATACTTGCAAACTTGTACAACCACAGGCACACACACACACACGCACACACACACAACATGAATACATACATGCACACCAGACACATATGCACATGCAAAAACATGATTACTACCTATATCAATAAAATAAAAACAATTCTTCTATAGTGATATTTAATATTGAACTATTCATTATTTTCATGGATATGGTTTGTACCCATGAAAATAATTTTAAAAATAATTATTGTTGTTCAAGGTACTGCTTATAGATAATGGAATTAACTAGATAGATAGCATTAACCAAGTATGTAATGATATGTGGAATAAACTAATGATAACCTTCTCATGCAAACCATAATGTTTACTTACAGCTTCATAGATCGTGATCCTGTGCTAACTTGGTAACATTACAGTGTCAATAGGACATGGGTTGATACCCATCTCCTTTTCAACACAACACTGTTTCCATCTTGATTTATCACTTAAAGTAATAGGAGAAAGCTGAGTTTCTCCCAGGCACTTTCCACTACTGTATATTCATGGATGAATATATTCAGACATGTCTCTCTCTTTGATTGAAGAAATACATTGTTGGCATTGGGGATACTTCAGTTTTGCCAAACTATTCAATATTTTTTTTCTTTATTAGTTTTGTATTCAGCAAAAACAGTCAGTTTCGTACCATTATTAGGCTCATCCGTGACCTACCCCCTCCCCTTGGCCCCTCCTTGTTGAGGTATACGGGTCATGCATTGTGGAGTTAGCCCACAGTTATGGGTAAGATAAATGTCTCTGCATATCATGACCCAACATGTGACTCTGACATTCTTTCCTCCCCCTCTTCCGCAAAATTTCCCTGAGCCATGTTGGGTTCATTTTTGGTCTGCTTCAGTGATGAGGTGTTGGGGGCCTCTGAGGCTCTGGCTCTCTGATTTGGTAGGAGTTGATTTTTCTCTGTGTTGATCTCCTTCCCCCTTGTGCTGGTATCCGGTTCATCAGGAAAATAGCCCCCTTGCTTGTTTCCCCAATTTTTCTTAGTTTCAGCCGGGGCCCTTTTGAGGTATGATGGGGTGGCTCTCATTTGTGGAAGAGACAAGGTTAGAAACTATTTACCAAGTACATGGAATTTTACAGAAAAGTAATTATAAAAAATGATTTATCCAATCAATAGGGAAGGTTGAGATGAAGAAAATTACGTATACATTATTTAAACAAAAAGATAAAAAGTGCAGAAAGGGTTTAAAATTATATTGATAAAAAATGTCTTCATCAGGTTTTATTATATTTCAGCTTGTTAACATGCTCTACATATGTGTTTTCAAAATTCATTACAATTTTATTGTCTTTATATAAATTCCATTAAGCCGGGTGTGGTGGCGCACGCCTTTAATCCCAGCACTCGGGAGGCAGAGGTAGGAGGATCGCCATGAGTTCGAGGCCACCCTGAGACTACATAGTGAATTCTAGGTCACCCTGGGCGAGAGTGAAACCCTACCTTGAAAAACCAAAAAAAAAAAAAAAATTCCATTAAAATCACAATTAACAAACATTTTTGATATGTTAGCACCAACTGTTGTAGTCAGCTTCACATTGCTGGCAGGAAACACCTGACCAAGGGCAGCCTGTGGGAGGAAAGGGTTTATTTTGGCTCACAGAGTCCAGGCGATGCTCCATGATGGCAGGGATAAATAATGGCAAGTGCAGAGGGTGGGCATCACCTCCTGGTCAATATCAGGTCGACAACAGCAACAATAGTGTGCCAAACATTGGCAAAGGTAGCTGGCTATAGCACCCATAAATCTGCCCCCAACAACACACTGCCTCCAGGAGGTTTCAATTCCCAAATTACCACCAGGTGAGGACCTAGGCATTCAGAATAAAAAATGTATGGGGCACACCTGAATCAAGTCACTACACCAACTCTGTATTTAAGATTTCAATTTATTGCACCTTTGTTTGATACCTTAGTAATAATTAAAAGAGACCACCATCTTAATATGTGCTTTGGAAAGTGTCCCTGGGACTGTTCTATTTTGCATGTTCATTTA
Organism: Dipus sagitta; assembly: GCA_036346955.1. Classification (NCBI taxonomy): domain Eukaryota; kingdom Metazoa; phylum Chordata; class Mammalia; order Rodentia; family Dipodidae; genus Dipus; species Dipus sagitta. The sequence continues at coordinate 100,187,583 of CM070770.1, read as the reverse complement.
GGTTAGCATCTACCCACAGGCCACTAGTACTACTTTGGATATATATGCAACTGTTCTCAGAGTACTCTATTTTCCCCCAGTTGTTTATATAGTCAACACCCAAGGTAGGCCCCAGTGAACTCTGGGAAAGATAATGAAAACTTCCCCACTGCTTCCTCATTCTAGTATGCCTATCTCAGTAACTAAGGTCAAAAGCCTGTGCACTAGGAAGCCAAAGAAGAATAGTTACAATTGGAGGAGTGAGCATTGTAGAGAAAAGTGACATCTGAATCAGATGGATGAACAGACGACTCTTGGAAATCTGTGGCAAAAGGAACAACACTACACAAATAGAAAACAATCAAATGAAAAGATATGGAAAGTTCCCAGGGGTGGTCAACCCTTGCCCTCACATTGTGGCTTAACACCAAATTTAAAACTTACACTATTATGAGATTGTTGCTTTGCATTTTTTGTAACTCAGTTATGTGGTTCTCAAGCAGAACTTTATGAAAAGAGAGAACAGACAACACGCTATTGCAATGGTAAAAGGTTAGACAGGCCTATGTGTCAGCTAGCTAAACACAGAACTGAAGGGTTTTTGGAAATTGTAGGTATTCATGCATTCTGACAGTCTGGACATAATTGCAGTGGAGCATGACAACAGAAAAGACAAGAAGCACTTTATACATTTAATTTCTAATTCATGTTTGTTTGGGGTTTTTTCACAACGTAGTTACAATGTCCATGGTCACTTACAGATAAAAGTTATGATAGTCTCTAAACAAGCATATTATATGTAAGTTAATGAATCACTATGGTGTTTAATTTATACAGTTTGTGGGATAAGCACTATAGTGATTAAATATTTGATTTACAATAAATAAATATATTTTAATATAAAATATACGAATACATTTTACATAATGGTATAAAATTTTTATGGAATTCATGATTATTAATACTATAATGAAAAGATACTTTAAGTATGTGTCTGTATTATATGTAATTACTACTTATCAGAAATATATTGCTTCAACTCCATTTCTAAATGATCTTTCTATTTAGTGATAATTGAAATACCCCTATTGAATTGAAATGTAAGAAATAGAGTTTACCCAGTTTTCAACCCCTAATGATAACAGTAAACCTATCTTGAATTTTTACAGTTGGTACATTGACGTTGGCACACAAGTCCATGACTACAAAGACCCCTTCTGTTGCTTTTCTTTCACAGCTGACCATGTCCTTTTACTTCACACACTCCTAAACACTTACATTCTGCCATTTACTAACCTGTTTATCAGTTCTTTACTTTGTCAATTCAAAATTGTAATATTAATTGAATATTTGTTATATATATTCTTTTTAAAATAGCATTTTACATTTGTACCTAAACAAGCTGTTTCATATATCAAATTCTTAATTGTCCTGTTGAATACTCTTCTATGGGATGTATGTGCCACAGCATACTTCAGAAACTTACTTATTCACTGATGGACAAAGACTTCTTTCTAGTGTGGGGTTATTTCCGATAAATCTAACAACTCATGTATACATTTTGGTGAACAAACATTCATATATATAGGACAAATGCCAAGGAATAAAATGGACACATCTTTTATTAAGCATACACATTGTAATTTTTCTTTTCTCTCTAATATTTTTATCAAGAATGACTGAATCATTTTACATTTAAAAACTAACACATGGGGGCTAGAGAGATGGCTTAGCAGTTAAGGCACTTGCCTGCAAAGCCAAAGGACCCTGGTTCTATTCCCCAGAACCCACATAAGCCAGATGCCCAAGGAGGTGCATGCATCTGGAGTTCATTCACAGTGGCTGGAGGGCCTGGCATGCCCATTCTCTCTCTGTCTCTCTCTCTCTCTCAAATAAATAAAGTATATTAAAAAAAGATAACACATGGGAGAGTAAGTCTTTCTCATTGTCCTTAGCAATTTTCACTCTTGTTTTTTTATGAGCAATTGTTATAGAGTTGTGGTGATACTTTATATTCATTTTTTAATATTCATTTTATAAAAACTGAGTAATTTAGGAGACATTTCCTATAGGTCATTTGCCCCAGTATATCCACTTTTTCTTGCAAAGCCAATTTGCTGATTGTATTGTTTGAATTTTTTTTTTTAATAGTCAGTTCTGTATTCAGCAAATACAGTCAGTTTGGTACCATTATTAGGCTCATCCGTGACCTACCCCCTCCCCTTGGCCCCTCCTTGTTGAGGTATACGGGTCATGCATTGTGGAGTTAGCCTACAGTTATGGGTAAGCTAAATGTCTCTGCATATCATGACCCAACGTGTGACTCTGACATTCTTTCCGCCCCCTCTTCCGCAAAATTTCCCTGAGCCATGTTGGGTTCATTTTTGGTCTGCTTCAGTGATGAGGTGTTGGGGGCCTCTGAGGCTCTGCCTCTCTGATTTGGTAGGAGTTGATTTTTCTCTGTGCTGATCTCCTTCCCCCTTGTGCTGGTATCTGGTTCATCAGGAAAACAGCACCCTTGCTTGTTTCTCCAATTTTTCTTAGTTTCAGCCAGGGGCCCTTTTGAGGTATGATGGGGTGGCTCTCTCCTTAGGGTCTACATCTGTCTGAAAAAGAGAAGCAGATTCTCCAACGGAGAGTAAGTTAGCAGCAGGACAAATGAGATAACCCTTACTTTTTTTTTTTTTTTTTTGTAGAGAATTTAATAGGTGTAGGCCCTCTTGTAGCCCACAATTGATAGTAGCTTGATACTGGAGAGTGGGCTTATGTTCGGATATGGTTCTGACTTGTTTCCCAGCTCCAGCTATGGGTTCCATACCAGTGAGGGGATCAGTTAGCCAAATTGAGAGCAGTTGGTTCCCCACCATGGCTGTGTGCCACCACTGCACTTGTGTGGGCATCACAACAAGTTATTTGCTGCTAAGTAGGTTAGACCATGCGTTGCTTCGATAGATATTGGTCAATTTCCCCCAGTCGCCCATGTAGCACCTTCTGGCACTAGACGCACTGACTGTCTGGGGACTGACTCTCATCCAACTTCCAGCCATGCCATTCTAATTTGCATGTCAATCACATAAGGTATCTTCAGCAGTAGGGTCTTACCACTAACCTTTGGTGGGTCATCAAGTACTCTGACAGAAATCTGTCTGTCTTTTAGGAAACCTTGTAGGTCTCTCTGATCAAAAGCTCATTGTGGATGATAGCCCCATGCTGGTTCTGGGAGTTACAGGTCAGTGCCCACTAAGAAAATGAGGAAAAAGATAACTAATATACAAGAGTTAGAGATAAGAGAGAGAGAGACAGGGAGAGGGGAAGTGAGGGAGGGAAGATGTAGGAGATCAAGGTTAGTCTTAATCTTACCCTCTCCAGTGTCTTGTGGTTCAGGTGTTCCCTGTAAGGGCCTGGTGAAGGATCAGCCATTTGGTCTGTCTTTTAGTAAGTAGAAGATTATGGTACCATTGCCGTTTGGGTCTAGATTTGTGTTTCCCACCCCTTTGATGCCCTCCCCTCCCTCCCCTTCCATCCTAGTGTCTAATCTAGGAGATGCTTGCTGGGTATGTAAGGTATCTTCGGTAGATTCAGAATAGAGAGATACCAACAGACCCAGTTATTCCCTTACTGGGCATCTACCCTAAAACCTTCAAACCACAGACTAAAGAGATTTGCTCAACCATGTTTATAGCGGCTCAATTTGTAATAGCTAAGAGCTGGAATCAACCCAGATGTCCATCACTAGAAGAATGGATAACTAAGATGTGGTATATCTACACAATGGAATTCTATACAGCAGTAAGAAAAAATGACACAATGAAATTTGAGGAAAAATGGTTGAACCTGGAACAGATCATTCTCAGTGAACTTACCCAATCACAGAAAAAAAATCACCACATAGTCTCACTCATCTACAGTATTGCTTGAATTTTAACTGGTATATTTAGTTAGCCTAATTACTTTTTGGCATAAATATAGTTAACAAAAATTTTCACACAGTACACAGGATACTTCACAGATCATATATTTATAACATTGACATAATTCATTTCACATTTTTCTTCCCTTTTGTTGATGGATCTTGACTTGGGCACAGAATCTATAAAATTGCTTAATGTGAAAAGTGAAGGAATTCATCTTACAGTGTTTTCTTTTATTATTAACACAATTTAATTTTTTTATTTAAAACCTGAGTGGAGAAGGGGGAAGAAGAGGGGAAGAGAAAGAGATAAATATACAGAGAGAGAAAGGAAGCAAAACATTACAACTCCAGACACATGTGCCACTTTTTACATTTGGCTTCATGTGGGTACTAGGGAATTGAACCCAGGCTTTGTAAGTAAGTGCTTTTAACCACTGAACCAGCTCTCAATCTCCTATGAACTTTTCTTTAACAGTATTTCAGTGTTAATACATTTAAGTGCATAATCTATTATGAGTTTTTTAAGTTGCTTGTCTTAGGTCTAGGTCAAGTTTTTGAAGGGAGACAGAAATTGGCTAGGCAGTCAGGGTAACAGAATCCCAAAAATGATTGGCATTTTTATTTCTTGACTAAAAACAGGAAATATCACTAAGCATGAAGAAACCTGGTTGTTACACCCTCCAAGAAAGATCTGTAGATTAAGCTTTCGCCCTTCCTAGAGGACAAAAACTCTGATCCTTACCTAAGCTTATTGGCAATGCTGTAAAATCTGGTGTTTCTCCATAGTAACCTGCCAACCTGGTTTTCCTCACATAGTCACTCCTCATAAAAATAAATAAATAAATAAATAAATAAATAAATAAATAAACACATCTTAGTTCAGAAGTGGGATTCTCAACCACTTCTTGCCTCCTGAGGCAAGAGCTTCACCTTACTTCATTCTCTTATGTTCTAGGTCTATGTCCCTTTCTCTTCATCCTCCTAAAGCTATAAACTGTAACAAAATCTTTCTGAACCTTATCCTCTTCTGTGGATCTCATTCTTTGAATTCATAGGGATCAGGGAACACCACAAATTACTGGTGCATTGTCATAAAGGAAACTGAAAATTCTTGTATCGGTTTCTTCATGTTTTTGGCTTACTGTTGTTGAACCGCTCTCACCTCATTGTTGAAAAGCCAACTTCAGTAAGATGACCTGCTTTTGCTTATTTGCCTTCCCTTCCCCCATCACTTGTCTGTGATTACTGTACAGTGGGATCAGATTTAATATCTCATTTACTGAGCCTATCTACCTTTGAATTCACAAAGATTGTTTTAGATATTCAAGATTTTTGCCAATCTCTAAAAACTTTAAAGAGATATTTTTCTGCATTAGGAAAGAATTCTTTCACTTGGATGGCTGTGATCAAACCCAGCATCTTAAATATGCTAGGAAATTGACTTGGCTATGAGATATGTTTCCAGCCCTCATGAAGATTTAATTCAAACAAGTTAAACCTATATAATGATTTGAATAAATTTAAAATGTGTTTATGCCCACTTTTACTGATCCATAAGGAAAATTGTTTTCTGTGTTCATTTTGATGTCATTTTACATTTCCTATCACATATGTCCTAGCCATATATGTTAGATAATCTATCTATCTATCTATCTATCTATCTATCTATCTGTCTATTTATCTATATTTATATCTTGTTTTCCTGAGTTATTGAATAAGCATTATATTTTAATTGGTATGTACTTCTGTTCACAGTTATACAAAATGAAATTTATTCAAAATTCATCTGCATTCTTACTAAAATCGTTAAGTAGTTCAATGAAAGTCTTTAAAATAAATTTCTTAAATTTTCTACATAGAAATAAGTGTTTTCTGACGCTAAGGCCGGCTTCATACTGAGCATAATTACAGATGTGTTGGGACATATGAATATACTATTTGATTTCTGTTTGTTTTGTGACAGATTTCTTTTGTTTTTACCTGCTCATATTTCAGTTAAATATCTTTTAAATTACATTCTATTTATCTACAGTAGTTTTGTATATATGTCCTTAGCCATTTTTTAAATAATTTTTTTGTTATTTTTATTTATTTATTTGAGAGTGACAGACAGAGAGAGAAAGAGGCAGATAGAGAGAGAGAGAGAGAGAATGGGTGCGCCAGGGCTTCCAGCCACTGCAAACGAACTCCAGACACGTGCGCCCCCTTGTGCGTCTGGCTAACGTGGGTCCTGGGGAATCGAGCCTCGAACCGGGGTCCTTAGGCTTCACAGGCAAGCGCTTAGCCGCTAAGCCATCTCTCCAGCCCCTTAGCCATTTTTTATAGTTGTTCTAAATATTATATTTATAACATAATGTCTGACTGAGGCATTTCACAAGGTTCAGTGACATGCATCAAGCTTAATACTCTGTCCACAACTTCACTCCTCTTTATAGCCTAATAATTGTAAATTGCACGTACATATTTAGAAGGCATTGCATCATATACTTTTGCTTAAAATGTCAAATATTGTTTAGGAAACAAGTGAGCTTGTAAATTCATAGTATTTGTTCATCATTTCCTTTTTTTATTCTGTTTTTTTCCTTAGTGAAACCTCAATTTTAAAAGTTTTCTTTCAAGCCGGGCGTGGTGGCGCACGCCTTTAATCCCAGCACTCGGGAGGCAGAGGTAGGAGGATCGCCGTGAGTTTGAGGCCACCCTGAGACTCCATAGTGAATTCCAGGTCAGCCTGGGCTAGAGTGAGACCCTACCTCGAAAAACCAAAAATAAATAAATAAATAAATAAATAAATAAATAAAAATAAAAAAAAATAAAAGTTTTCTTTCCTTTAATTTAGTCATCTTCCATTAAGCCATCCTTTTATGAAAAATCTTATGTTGAAAGACTCTTTTCATTGTATGTTAACTGATTATGCATACATTTCTGAATGGTACAGGTAATAGGGATGATAGAGTCTGTTGCACTGCATTATTTTCTGTTGTGCTGTGTTATACAGTGCTGTGTTGTTTTGATTCATACTCTTTTGTGTTGTGTAGCTTTATTTTCCTTTGTTGCATTTCCTTTGTGCTTTCCCAAGTTGTAATTGCTTTGTCACTTCCTCTGATTGCTAGGATTTCTAGTGAGAAACACTATTCAAATTGTTTTCCTTTCATTTAAATAAGTGATGAAATTGTGTCCATGTCATTATTTTCATCATTTTCCATGTTTTAGCTTAGGAAGATCAAATGACTATGAGGTATAGCAAAGTGTAGATTTTACCACTTTTTAGGTTTTTACTTACATAATTTTGAGTATATATATTTTTCTCAGAGCTCCATGTTTTTTAACCTCTTTTTTTTTTAATACTGAGCAACCAGAATGTTAAGTCTTTTATTATAGTCTCAAAGGTCTCTCAAACTTTCATATATTTCTTTTGATGCTTCTAAGGTTCTGTTCAATTAAGTGAAGCATGCCAGGGCCTTCTGCATTGCAACAAAACTCCAGATGTATGTGCCACTCTGCATCTGGTCTTCCATGAGTCTTACAGGAGAATTGAACGCAAGCCTGGAGGCTTTGCAAACAATTAATGAAGAAAAACAAATGCAAGAATGAATTCTACCAGCATCAAGAAAATCAGAATTCTAACTGAAATTATAACTCAAAAAAGAGAAGAACACAATGTAAAATAACAAAACAGAAAACAAATATCAAATAGAGCTTACATAAACTTCTCTAGACCCCCTCAATAACAGAAGTACTCAGAATGGAAGGCAGAATCTCTGAGCTGAAATAAAAGACAGAAGAAATTTATTGAGAGCCCCAAAATTTTGTTAAGTTCAAAACATTATGTTAAAAAATATGAGGAATGTGTTGAATACCCTAAAACAACAAAACATCCTGGAAAATGTGTATACCAGAAGAAGAGGAAATCTAAGACAGAGGCATAGATAACATATTCAATAAAATTATTGAAGAAAATGTTCCCAATCCCTTAAAAGAGAGGCCCATCAAAATACAAAAAGCCCACAGAATACCCAACATACAGGACCAAAGAAGAAACTCTCCAAGGCACATCATAATAAAAACTCTGAACAATGAAAACAAAGAGAGAGTGCAAAAAGCAGCAAGAGAGAAACAACTCACTATATACAAAAGCCATTTTATCAGAATTACCTAGGATTTCTCACTAGAAACCCTGAAAGCCAGAAGGGCCTGGAATGGAATACTTCAGAGTCTAAAAATGATGGGTTTCAGCCCAAGCTGCACTACCATGTGAAAGTATCCCTCATAATATGTTGTAGAAAGAAAAAAAAATCATGAAAAAAGCAACTCTATGATTACAGGAACACACAGCCAAACCTACAGAGAATACTTCATGGAATAGTACATATAGAGGTGTCAAACAACCAATCTCAAGAGCCTACAAGAATAAGATCACAATACCCAAAACTCAACCAGGCTCTAAAATGTACAAAACACCAGAAAGCAATAACCCCTCTAAAGAATCCAGGGCAGGGATTTAATTGGACCTCACTGTTATAACCTTAAATATTAATGGTCTTAACTCACCCAACAAAAGACACAAGTTAACAGGATGGATCAAAGTGGACCCTTCTATGTGCTGTCTTCCAGAAAAGCACCTCATCATTAAAGACAGACACCTCCTCAAGGTAAAAGGATGGAAAATGATATTTCAAGCAAACAGAAATAAGAAACAAGCAGATATTGCTATATGAATATCTGATAAAACAGACTTCAAACCAAAAGAAACAAACAAGTACAAACAAGGCCACTTCTTACTCATGAAAGCAACAATTCAACATGAGGATATGACAATTATAAATCTATATGTGTCAAACACAGTGGCACCACAGTTTATAAAACAAAACCTACTTGACAACAATTCAGAAACAAACAACAACACCATCATAGTGAGAGACTTCAATACTCCACTGTCATCAATAGACATATCATCCAAGAAAAAAATCAACAGGGAAATAGTATAGCTCAACAAAATCATAGATCAACTAGACCTAGCAGACATCTATAGAACTTTCCACACCAAAGTCTACAGAACACACATTCTTCCAGTATCCCATGGAACCTTCTCCAAAATAGACCATATATTAAGCCATAAAGTATGCCTTCATAAATTTAGGAAAACTGAAGTAATTTCCTGCATCATATCAGATCACAATGCATTAAAGCTAGAAATTAACAAGAGATATGTTCAGAAATACACTAGTTCCTGGATACTGAACAATGCACTTTTAAACAATGGATGAGTTGTGGAGTAAATAAAAAAATGTAAATTTCCTAGAACTGAATGACAATTAAAAAAACAACTTATGAAAACTTATAGGACAGAATGAAAACAATCCTTTAGGGGAAAATTCACAGCACTAAATGCCTTCATAACAATGACAAAGAGATCCCAAATTAATAACCTAACTGACTACCTAAAGGCACTGGAAAAAGAAGAAGAATCCAACTCTAAGAGCTCCTGATGAAAATAAATAATGAAGATCAGAGAATAAATTAATGAATTGGAAACTAAGAAAACAATTTAAAAAACTATGAAACAAAGAGCTAGTTCTATGAAAAATAAACAAAATTGATAAACCTCTGACTAATTTGGTCAGGAAAACAGTGTCAAATTAACAAAATAATAAATTAAAAGGGAGAGGACACAACAGACATCCTTGAAATTGGAAGAATCATCAGGGCGTAAATCCAAAACCTCTACTCCACAAAATTGGAAAATCTGGAAAAAAAATGGATGGATTCCGAGACACATACCACCTACCCACACTAAATTCAGAGAAGATTAATCTTCCAAACAAACATATCACGTCCCTGAAGATTGAAAAGGTAATCAAAACCTAAGAAAATAATTCAAATCAAAAATCCAGGACTGGATAGCTTCTCAGATGAATTCTATCAAACCTCCATTGAAGAACTGAAACCAACTTTTCTCAAACTGTTTTGCATAATCAGAGAGCAGGCAATCCTCCCCCACTGCTTTTATGAAGCTAACATCACCCCAATACCAAAACAAGACAACTAGAAAAGAAAACTATAAGTCTATAGCCTAATAAATTTAGATGCAAAGAAACTGAACAAAATCCTTACAAACTGAATTCACCATCATATGAAAAGCATTATTCACCTTGATCAAGTAGATTTCACCCAAGGGATGCAGGGATAGTTCAACATGCTGAAATTGGTCAACATAATACACCACATAAATAAAATTAACCATAAGTACTACATGATCATATCAATTGATGCAGAGAAGGCCTTTGACAAAATACAATACCACTTCATGACCAAAACACTGGAAAGAATAGGCATGGAGGGTTTATATCAACACAATAAAGGTTATATATAAAGCACCCAAAGCCCAAATATTACTTAATGCAAGAGACTCAAGGTGTTTCCATTGAGATCATGAACAAGACGGAGTGCCCATTCTCACCACTGGTCTTCATCAAAGTACTAAAAGTACTACCCCATGCAATTGGACAGGGGAAAGAAATAAAGGAAGAAGTCAAGTTAGCCCTTTTTGCAGGTGACATAATCCTATGCATAAGTGACTCAAAAATCTCCATCCCCAAATTTCTAAAGGTGATTGGTTCTTTTAATAAAGTGGCAGGATACAAAATCAACACACAAATATCAGTAGCCTTGGTATATGCAAAGGGAAAATATACAGAGAAAGAAATCACCAAGACTTTCTCATTTTCAGTCACAACAGAAAAATTAATACCTTGTAATTACACTAGCCAAGGATGTGAAAGACCTATTTAATGAAAATATAAAAATCTCCAGAAATAAATTGAGAAAGACTTGAGAAGATGGAAAGATATCCCATGCTCCTAGATAGGTAGACTTAATATTGTGAAAAAGGCAATTCTACCAAAAGCAATACACAGGTTTAATGCAATAACAATAAAACTTATGCATCATTCTCAAAGAGAGAGAGAAAAAAAATTATCTCAAAATTCGTATGGAATGGCAGCAGGCCTCAGATATCCAAACATATACTCAGCAAAATAAACACCTCTGTAGGTATCACCATATGTGATCTAAAGCTGTTTTACAAACCCATAGTATCAAAAATAGCATGGTACTGGCATAAAAAGAGAAACATAGAGCAACAGAACAGAAATGAAAACCTGGAACTTAGGTCAAGTAACTACAGTGACTTGATATTTTACAAAGGTGTCATTAAAGTAGAATGGAGAAAAGACAGCATCTTCAATAAATGGTGCAAGATAAATATAACCATATGTAGAAAAATGAAACTATACCCACCATCTCACCATACACTAAAATGAACTAAAAATGGATTAAAGACCTCAGTATAAAACCTGAAACTCTTCAAATTAGCCCTATTTGCAGATGTTATCATTCTAAACATTAGTGACCAGAAAGTCTCCATGTCAATACTTCTAAAGTTGATTAATTCTTTCAGTAAAGTGACAGGATACAAAACCACTGTACAAAAGTCAGTAGTCTTTCTATATACAAAGGACAAATATGACATGAAATAAATCAGTAAGGCTGTCCTATTTTCAATAGCATAAAAAATCATTATAGCTAAAAAGTCAAATCAAACCAGATGCCCTTCATTGGATGAATGGATAATGAAGTTGTGGTACATTTACATAAAGGAATTCTTCTCAGCAGAAAGAAAAAAATGATACAATGAAATCTGTATAAAACTGGACAGACTTGGAACAGATCATACTCAGTGAACTCGCATAATCACAAGGAAAACAATGCATGGTGTCACTTACCTGTGGTTCCTAACCTGAATCTGTTTGAATTGCTGTCATACATGATACATACTCAAGGCCCAAACAATAGGGATGGAAGGGTTTGTGGGGAGGTGAGGAGAGTGGAAATAGAGGGGGGACAAACACAAAATTAAATCCAAAATTAGCTGATACCGTAGAGACCTTTATCCTTGGAGATAGCCTAAAGATATAACCCTAAAAAGGAGTAAGGGGGTATCCCTGAAAAGTAGGGCTTTGGTGAGGATGGGGAAAAGCCTAAGTTTAAAAGAAAAAAAATTCTGTCTCTGATCTGTAACTCCTAATACCAGATATTGGTTGATACTCACATTGAGCTGTTGATCAGAGAGACGTACAAGGTCCCCAAATCAAGAGAGCTTTCTGTCAAAGCACTTGATTACCTGCCTGAGGCAAAAGCTAAGATCCTATTGCTGAAGACACTATATGCTTCTGACACAGAGCATGGAGAGACCTGGCAGGAATTCAGAAGAAAATCTGTCCCCAGACAGTCTATCTAGTACTGGAAAGCTCGACATGAGCTACTGAGGAAAAATGGCCAACAATGGGCTGAGCCACCAAAGGTCTAAGCTACTGAGAAGCAAACACCATGAAATAATTTAAATGCCAGTGCAATAGTGGCACACAGCCTCAGTGGGTAACCAATACCTTTCTTATTGTCTTAGAGATCTCTTCAGTGTAAAGGAATCCAAACCTGGAATTGGAACCCAGATCAGAATCCTATGGAGACAAAGATTATGCTATCCATTGTCAAGCTCTCATCAGTCTTTGGCTAAAAGAGAGGTTACATACATCATATTCTCCCTAAATTAGCAATGCTTATCCTATTTAAACTATTACGACTTCACTGTCCATCAGAAAATCTGTTCTTTTTCAGGAAGTAGAAGGACCAGAGGAGATAAATTATCTGTCACACTTCAGCCAAGCCATAGCTGAATCCACAGAGGAATGGGGAGAGAGCCCTAGTTCTGCTTCCATGCTGTACCTGATAAGCAGTGCCAGGGTGTAGGAGACAGACCTTGAGGATACTCAACACCTACCAAAATAGAGATCAAAAGGCTCCTCAGAGCTCATCACTGAGGTAGACTTAAAACTCACCCACCATGGCTCAAGGAATTTTGCAGAAGAGAGAGCGGAAAGATTGCAAGAGAAAAAGGTTGTTGCATCATGCCCAGTGTGATTCCCCCCCCCCAAAAAAAAATAACTTATAACTTCTTCCACAACACATAAACTATAACCCTATGAGGAATACCTGCAAGCCAACTGAGGAGCTCCCCAACCGAATGGGGGCAAGGATGAAGGAAAAGAGGGTACAAACACATGACATATCCACAGGAAACATTTTGTTAATAATAGTAATCACTAAAATTATTTCAGTAACAGTACCCAGGGCTTCTGTTAATTTTATGAAAAGAGGACATTTGGGGGGAAATATATGCATTTATAATTGGAATTGGATTTGCTAATACCATTAATGTTGCTAATATTTCCACACATTTGGATGAACTTTACCAAAAAGCATGTTTACATATGCATGTTGATAGCAGCTTTATCCAGTTACCCAACTAAAAGCAACAAGCTACCCTTCTGTAGGCAAATTAATATGTAATCTGTTAAAGTGATAACATGAGATATTCACTTATGAAATGGAAATACTGAAAAGTTAAAAAAGATATAGATGAAACCAAAGTGCAGAATTTTAAGTGTAATTGGTCTGAAGGCTAGGTACTAAATTATTCTAATTTATCCATTCTGAATCTGAAGCCTGGGCTGGAGGGATGGGTTAGCAATTAAGGCACTTGCCCTCAAAGCCAAAAGACCCAGGTTCAATTCCCCAGGACCCACATCAGCCAGATGCACTAGGTGGTGCATGAATCTGGAGTTCATTTGCAGCAGCTAGAAGCCCTGGCATGCACATTCCATCAGTCTTGTTCTCTCTCTCACCCTCTCTCTCTGATTATGTATCTCTCTAAAATCAACAAATAAACATACAGAAGCCCTCCTTAAGAGGAAAAAAAAACCTAAAAATTCCTTGTTGAATAATAAACGAATCCTTGCTGATAGAAAGAAATTGTTGAGCTGGAGAGATAGCACAGCAGTTGGAGGGACTTTCTTGTAAACCCTCACATCCTGGGTTTGATACCCCAGTATTCCCTTAAATCCAGATACACAAAGTGGTGCTTGTATCTGGAATTCATTTTCAGTTGCAAGAGACTTTGATATTTCCATACATACTCTCTCTCTCTCACTGTCTTTCCATGTGCATGCAAATAAATAATAAGTTAAAAATAAATTTTAAATAAATGAATTACTGGTGAGATGTGACCAGAGACAAAGATCGCATTGTATATATGTAAGTAGAAGAACAGATTAATGGAGGTGAAAAGGCCTAAGTGAGGTTAGGGGAAGAGATTGAGTAAGGAAAGGTGGAGGGAGAGCTAATCAAAATCTAAGAGGATATGAATAAGTCATATGGAAGCATACTTTTTTAGACAATGGAACACACAGGAGCCATAGATTGTAATTAGAAAATTTTCAGTACTAGGTATGGGATGCCTTATAGTACGTTGTTGGCCAGGGAGGTCCCTGATGCCCTCAAAACATCACAGGCCATTGCCAAGATCCTTGGTTTCCCACTAGGAATATATGGTAAAACCCTACTGCTGAAGACTCCATATACTTGGGCTTCAAGGTCACTGATAAATCCTGCTTGAGCTGAATGTTTGTCCAGTTCCCTGGTCTAATGGAGTCTTACTCAGAAAGCCTTTTCCTACACCTATTTCTTGGAGTGTTCTCCACACTGTAGCTTCTAGTCAATTTAGAGTTCCTGGCCTTGGGTTGAGGTCCTAGATCCATTTGGAATTGATTTCTGTGCAAGGTAAGAGGAGGAGGTCCAAATTCAGTCTTCTGCATGTGGCTATTCAATTTTTCCAGCACCATTTTCTGAAGATGTAGTCTTTGCTCCAATGAGCATTGTTGGCACCTTTGTCAAACACCATAGCTGTAGTTACTCCACATCATATCTGGATATTCAATTTTATGTCATTGAACTATGTGCTTTTTGTTTGTTTGTTTGTTTTGTTTTGTTTTTTTACTATGGCCTTATACTATAACTTGAAATCAGGTATGGTGATATCATCAAAGCTGTTCCTTTTGCTCAATAGTTTTTTGGCTATCTGGGAACTATTGTGCTTGAATATAAATTTTGTAGAATCTGGTTTTATTTTATCTCTGTGAAGAATGTTACTGGGATTCTGATTGGAATTGCATTGAATTTGTATATTCCTTTTGGCTGGAAGACACTTTTAAAATATTACTTCTTCCAATCTATGAGCAAGGAAGGTTGTTCCATCTTCTCATGCCTTCCTTTAGGTTTTTCTTCAAACATTTTATGTTTTCATTTTATAGGGCTTTTACTTTCTTAGTTAAGGATATCGATTTCCCTGATTTCTTTTTCCATATTGTTGGTCTTGGTACATATATAGACTAGAGATTTTTAAAATTATTATTATATTTCTTGTAATCAGAGAGAGATAGAAAGAGACAGAGATAGGCAGAAGAGAGTTGGGTAACAGAAAATGGGTGCACCAGGGTCTCTAACCACTGCAAATGAAAACCAGACACATGTGCCCCCTTGTGAATCTGGCTCATGTGGGTTCTGGAGAATTGAACCTGGGTCCTTTGGCTTAACAGGCAAGAGCTTTAACTGCTAAGCCAAAACTCTAGCCCTAGAGATTTTTGTTTATTTATTTTATATCCTGCCACTTTGCTGAAATTACTAATCATTTTCAGGAGCTTTTGATGGAGGTTTTTGGTTCTCTTAAGTATAAAGACCTGTCACCTGTAAATAGTGATAGTTTGACTTTCCAATTTGTATCCCTTTTACTTATTTCTCTTGTGTTATGACTTGAGCGAGACTTCAAGCGTTTTGTTGAAAATCAGTGATGATCTTACCCTCTCCAGTGTCTTGTGGTTCAGGTGTTCTCTGTAAGGGCCTGGTGAAGGATCAGCCATTTGGTCTGTCTTTTAGCAAGTAGAAACTTATGGTACCATTGCCATTTGGGTCTAGATTTGTGTTTCCCACCCCTTTACTGCCCTTCCCTCCCTCCCCTTCCATCCTAGTGTCTAGTCTAGGAGGTGCGTGCTGGGTATGTAAGGTATCTTGGGTAGATTCAGTTTAGGTGCTGTAGATGAGTGAGACTAGTGGCGATATTTTTTCTGTGATTGGGTAAGTTCACTGAGAATGATCTGTTCCAGGTTCAACCATTTTTCCTCAAATTTCATTGTGCCATTTTTTCTTACTGCTGTATAGAATTCCATTGTGTAGATATACCACATCTTAGTTATCCATTCTTCTAGTGATGGACATCTGGGTTGATTCCAGCACTTAGCTATTACTGGAGAGGGTAAGATCAAGACTAACCTTAATCTTCTACATCTTCCCTCCCTCAATTCCCCTCTCCCACTCTCTCTCTTATCTCTAACTCTTGTATGTTAGTTATCTTTTTCTTCATTTTCTTAGTGGGCACTGACCTGTAACTCCCAGAACCAGCATGGGGCTATCATCCACAATGAGCTTTTGATGAGAGAGACCTACAAGGTTTCCTAAAAGACAGACAGATTTCTTTCAGAGTACTTGATGACCCACCAAAGGCTAGCAATAAGACCCTACTGCTGAAGATACCTTATGTGATTGAAATGCAAATTAGAAGGTCATGGCTGGAAGTTGGAAGAGAGTCAGTCCCCAGACAGTCAGTGCGTCTAGTGCCAGAAGGTGCTACATGGGTGACTGGGGGAAAATGACCAATATCTGTCGAAGCAACGCATGGTCTAACCTACTTAGCAGCAAATAACTTGTTGTGATGCCCACACAAGTGCAGTGGTGGCACACAGCCATGGTGGGGAACCAACTGCTCTCAATTTGACTAAGTGATCGCCTCACTGTTATGGGACCCATAGCTGGAGCTGGGAAACAAGTCACAACCATATCCAAACATAAGCCCACTCTCCAATATCAAGCTACCATCAATTGTGGGCTACAAGAGGGCCTACACCTATTAAATTCTCTATTAAAAAAAAGGGGGGTTATCTCATTTGTCCTGATGCTAACTTACCCTCCGTTGGAGAATGTGCTTCTCTTTTTCAGATAGATGTAGATCCTAAGGAGAGAGCCACCCCATCATACCTCAAAAGGGCCCCAGCTGAAACTAAGAAAAATTGGAGAAACAAGCAAGGGCGCTGTTTTCCTGATTAACCAGATACCAGCACAAGGGGGAAGGAGATCAGCACAGAGAAAAATCAACTCCTACCAAATCAGAGAGGCAGAGCCTCAGAGGCCCCCAACACCTCATCACTGAAGCAGACCAAAAATGAACCCAACATGGCTCAGGGAAATTTTGCGGAAGAGGGGGCAGAAAGAATGTCAGAGCCAGATGTTGAGTCATGATATGCAGAGACATTTGTCTTACCCATAACTGTGGGCTAACTCCACAATGCATGATCCGTATACCCCAACAAGGAGGGGCCAAGGGGAGGGGGTAGGTCACGGATGAGCCTAATAATGGTACCAAACTGACTGTAAAAAAAAATAATAATAAAATAAAAAATAAAAATGGAAAAAAAAAAAGAAAATCAGTGATGAGAGTGGGTACCCTGCCTACTTTTAGATCTTAAGGAGAATGCTTTGAGTTTTCCCTTTTTAGTACATTACTGGCTTTAGATCTGTTGTGCATTGCCTTTGTCATGCTATCATACAAGCTCCAGTGATTTTTCTCATGAAGCGATGTTGAATTTTGTTGAAGGTATTTTCTTCATCTATTGAGATGATTATGTGGTTCCTAATTTTGAGTCTGTATATGTTATATTACATTTATTAATTTTCACATGTTGAACCAACCCTGCATCCTTAGGATGAAACCTACTTGATTGATATGGTTGATGCTTTTGTTGTGTTCATCAGTTCAGTTAGCAAGAATCATATTCTTTATGTTTAAGTTTACCAGGATCTGTAGTTTTTTCTTTCTCATTTCTCTGTTTGGTTTTGGTGTAATGCTGGCTTCATAGGAGGGATCAGGGGGTGTTTCCTCCTTTTCAAGTGTGTGGAATAAATTTAGAAAATTGGCTTCAGTTCATTAATGAAGATTTGGTAGAATTAGGAGGTAAAATCATCTGGGCCTAGAATTATTTAATTAATTAATTTGGGAGCCTTTTAATTACAGCTCTAATCTCATTTGATGCATCTATTTAGGTGATTTATCTCATCTGGGTTTAGTTTGGTAGGTGGCATGAGATAAGAAATCTATAGATCTTCAAAATATGCCCTGATGATTCTTCTAATTTCATTAGGGTCTGTTGTAACATCACCCCTTTATATTCTGATCATGTTGATTAGAACCTTCTCAATTTTTCCTTTTGATCAATTTGGTGAGGGGTTTATCAATCTAGTTTATGTTTTTGAAGAAGCAACTGTTTGATTTCTCAATTTTTAATTTTTTTTATTTTCAATTCATTTATTTCCACTATGATCTTGATTTATTTATATCTTGTACTATTGGGTTTGGATTTTATTGTTTTTCCAATGCCTTCATCTGGAAGGTTAACTTATTGAATTGGTATTTTGCTGTTTCTGTAATAAAGCATTTAGTACTAAGAGCATCCCTCTTAACACTGCCTTCATTGTGTCCTATAGATTGTGGTGGATTGTTTTCATTATCATTCAGCTTCAGAAAAATTTTAATTTGCTTTTTTGATTCTTCAACTACCCATGCATTACTTAATAGTAAATCTCCAGTCTTCAGGTGTTGGTAAATTTTCTAATGTTAATGTAGGAAATGTTGTAATGTTAATCTCTAGATTTATTATGTTGTGATCTGATATAATGCATAAGATTATGTTGATTTCCTTTAATTTGTTGAGACACATTTTATGCCCAATATATGATTATATTTTATATAGAGTTTCACAAGCTGCTGAGAATAGTGTGTATTCCGTGGCAGTAGGGTGGAATAATCTGAGGATGCCTGCTAAATTCAATTAATCTATGATATTGTTTAACTCCCTTACTTCATGGTTAATTTTATGCTTAGATTATCTGTCTAATGATGATAATGACGTATTGAAGTCTCATAGTATAATTGTGTGGGGGTTATTTCTGCTTTACCATCTAACAGAGTTTGCTTTATAAAATTTGGTGATCCTGGGTTTTGTGTATAAAAGTTTGTGGCTATAATATTCTCGTATATTGTCTATTCAATGAATATGAAGTAGTCTTCTTTATCTATTTTAATTACTTTTATTTTGAAGTGTATTTTATCTGACATCAGTATAGCCACCACTGCTTGTTTTTTTTTTTATTTCCATTAGCTTGGAATATCTTTCTCTATCCTTTCACTATAAGGTGGTGTCTATCTTTAAAGGTAAGATGTGTTTCCTATACACAGAAAATTGATTGGTCCATCTTTTAAACCAATGTCTTTTGATTGGCATAGAGTCCATTTATGTTTACAGTTATAACTGTGAAGCATGAATTCTCCCTGTCACATTGGAGTGTTTGTGGAGCCTGGAGCCTTCTTGTACTGTATAAGTTTTCATGTCTGTTCTACTTATGGCTATTATTTTCCCTCTTTCAGATTATGGGGTGTTACTGGGTATGAATGCTCTTCTCTTCAGCTTGGGTTATTCTATGCAATATTCTCTGTAAGAATGACTTAATGCTCATATAATCATATAGCTGACTATTATCATAAAATGTTTTTCTTTTGCCTTCAATTATAGGGAACAATTTTGCTGAGTATAGTGTTTTCCATTTGCAGCCATAGTATTTTAGGGTTTGAAAATCTCCATTCCAATCTATTTTAGCCTTTAGAGTTTCCATTGAAAAATCACAGCTAATTCTGATGGTTTTACCTTTTTATGTAGCAAGCTACTTTATCTTTCTGTTTTTAGAAACCTTTGTTTATTTCCAGTATTGAGAGTTTTAACTCTATTGTACTTAGCCCAATAAAGGTGGTCTGTCCTACAATAATGCTTGTCAGGTTAGGCTTGAAAGAAATGATTACCGAACATAAGATTATATCCACTGGGTCCAGTGTTGCAAGATGATATAGCCCTTGAAGAGCCATTGTTTTTTTTTTTGGAATGCTGAGGCCTTGTATGACAGCCCTGCAGCCTAACTCTCCCTAAACCAATATTATTCCTTCACTTCTCCAAAGCCTCCGCATAGTGATATGAAGTGCATACCCTAATAACCCTACACCACCCATATATCTACCAGCAGAATACTTATTGAGAAACTCAGCCCATTATAATAGTGTCAACATTGCTTCTATAGAGATTACTAATCAATCACTGATAAAGATGATCCATTCATTGGTGGTAGGTATGAGCCTCACTAGAAAGAAGCCCAGTGTAGCAATTCAATTCTAAAAATTTTCAGTGCTGTATTGTATGCAATACTGGTGCAAAATCTAGTCATGTGGCTAATGTGTTATTCTTTCAAGCAGTCATTAATTTCAGTAATCAAAAGAAAATTGAAACAGATAATGAAAGATGAAGAGCTCAGTCATGAAATAAAGCTCAATGTGAAAAGAGTGAACTTACCAGGATTCAAGTCCTCGTATACATAAAGTTGAAGAAAAGTCAAGATATAGTAAATTCTCTGTTTACAAAGTTTGAAAACAGCATGACAGGACTGTGATTAGGATTGAAAGAAAAGACTTCCTGGTTTATTCCCATGAGAATAAGAAATGTCCACCTCTTCCTTGGTAAGACCAATGCACTTTCTAGTTTAATATATCGCAGAAAAATTTCACTTACAATTGTCTTACAAAACATAATATTTTAAAGATCTGTCTGTATCTCACTTCTCCTGCCTTATGGGCTAATAATTTGGAAATTCCTTCTTACAATACTATCTCAAGAAATTTATGAGAGTACACAGACTGCAAAATAAATGAAATCAAGGGCTGGGAAGATGTCTTAGAATTTAGGGTGCCTCCCTGAAAAGCTAAAGAACCCAAGTTCAATTCCTCAGGACCCATGTAAGCCAGTAAACAAGGTTTATTTGTAGCAGTGGGAGGCCCTGGTATGCACTTTCCTTCCCCCTTCCTTCTCCCTCTCTCTCCCTCTCTCTCTCATGTGCACGCGCGCTCCCTCTTTATATCTCTCACTCAAATAAATAAACCAATAAAATATGTTTAAAAATTAATAAATAAAATCTAGATAAGAGTCATGAACTAGGCCAATCATTCTATATTATGTGAGTTGTAGGGATTATCTATCAGGTAATCAAGAATCAACACTTTAATCAACTCCTACCAAATCAGAGAGCCACAGCCTCAGAGGCCCCCAACACCTCATCACTGAAGCAGACCAAAAATGAACCCAACATGGCTCAGGGAAATTTTGCAGAAGAGGTGGCAGAAAGAATGTCAGAGTCACATGTTGGGTCATGATATGCAGAGACATTTAGCTTACCCGTAACTGTGGGCTAACTCCACAATGCATGACCCGTATACCTCAACAAGAAAGGGGCCAAGGGGAGGGGGTAGGTCACGGATGAGCCTAATAGTGGTACCAAACTGACTGTATTTGCTGAATACAGAACTGAATAATAAAGAAAAAAAAAGAAATATCAAAAAAAAATAAAAATAAAAATAAATAAAAAACCAAATATCTATAAAAAAAAAAAGAATCAACACTTTGGAGATGCAGCTTCAATGGAGAATGAGAGCCCATTATATCTTCATGAATAATGCCTGAGCTGATAGGTTCCTGGCCTAAAGTAATCCATGACTTCTCCTTCCTATATATCATGACATGTCTTGTCCAGAACACAGAGGTAAGACAGAACCTGTGTACATGTCCATGAGGTCATGGCTACATATCTGTCTTTTCTCTGTGTTAGCAACTTTGATGTTGCTTGAACTTTTTATATGATAAGTTTGTCAATAATTTCAATTTCTTAGCTAGTGTTTGATAAAATTGATTATTGCAGTATTTTAGCCAGAAATACTGAGATAATTATTCATAAATATTTGTCACTATTTTGTTGCATTGATAATTTAATGAGAGGAAGTGTTTCGATTGATAACTTTATTTTTAACATTTTTATTCATTTATTTGAGAGAACGAGAGAAAGACTGGCATAGAGAGGGAGAGAGAGAAAGAGAGACAAAGAATGGTGGTGTCAGGGCATCCAGTCACTGCAAACAAATGCCAGACGGAGGTGCACCTTGTATACCTGGCGTATGCAGCTCCTGGGCATCTGCTTTATGTAGATCCTGGGAAAATAAACCTGGGTTATTCGGCATTGCAGGCAAGCATCTCCACTCATTTAACTTATTTTTAAGTTATACATGGACAATAAATAAAGTGAACAGTTTCTGGTGAACTAGCTTTTATATATAAATATAATGTGTGATCTTTCTGAAGCACCAGAGGGATACTCAAATGAACATGCTGAGGCTCTAGCCCAAATATATTTGTTTTGAGGAGGTGTTGTATCCATATATTTTGTTCCTGGGGTATTAAAGAAGTGATAATGGTATTACTATTAGAAAAAAAATGATTTAGTTAATCACACATTAAGGAAATATGATTAGTATAATTTTCCACAATGCTAAGTATATTCCACTTAAGGCCCATTTTCCACATAGTACTTTATATTTGAACAGAGGTTAATAAAGGAGACAATAAAAGCGAGATGTGAGGAGGATTTTTAACAGTCTGTTCAAAAGTCTTTCAAATTTTATTATCTTAAGACCCCCCAAATGAATTAGAGTTCATTATACTTGTACCTTCAAATTGTACTAATTGCAGTGAACTTTTTGTAGCAAAGAAATGTCACAATAGAACTTGACCCATATCATTATATGATACCTTGTCTTAATAATTTAAGAAACAATGACTTCCTAGTGTGAAAAGCCAATTATTGTCTTTTTAAAAATGCAAAAGTTTCCCTAGGTTGCTATAAATTTTAAATAATAATAGTATATAATATCCTGTAGCTCAGTTTTTCTATTTGAAAATATAGTTAATTTCACAACAATTACTTTGCTGCATCACTTTCCCCAGTTGATTTGACATTTTGGTTCATTTCTGATCTTTCTCTCTAACATGGTATGCTTATGAGATAAGAAGTCATGCTTAGGAATTCCATCTTCTGGTAAGTTTTACAGGCTCTTAATCAAATTGATACATGTGTTTTTATTCTTTTTTCCTTTCTATTATAAACAAAGGGAAATAACACATTAGGATAAATATACATCATTAGTTCAATGACTATAATGTCCAAAAACAGTACAGCTTTGGAATCCCTCAGAGACTAACACTGAATTGAGAAATGAAAACAACCTGAAGAACTTGCAAGAAAACATAATTTAAAGGGGGAAAATCTGCTTCTGGGAAGAATATGGAGTTCTGGGCAATACAATGAAAATATGAACACCTACCTTTGTGCCCCTATCTAAATCTTTGGAGAATTATTCACTGATTTATCAAATTTCAAAAGTCCAGGTGTCGAACTATATCAATATTCTGAATGGCAATACATTAGAAAAGGACCAAAAGGATGGATATCAGGATAACTAAGCCTACTCAGACTCCATGTTAATTTTGTCTCCTCCCTGTGAAATAGAATTCATACCAGAAAGGGAAACAGTCTTATGAACTAACCTGGGAGGTTAAGTTTAGACTAAATTCTTAAATTTGTGTATTGAAAGCTTAAGAGCCCAATTAGCACTATGATTTCTCACTTTATTTATATATTTTTTTCAGGTTTTTATTTTATTTTTCTTTTTTGCAGTTTTTTTTTCTCTTTTCTCTTTATTAGTCAGTTCTGTATTCAGCAAATACAGTCAGTTTGGTACCATTATTAGGCTCATCCGTGACCTACCCCCTCCCCTTGGCCCCTCCTTGTTGAGGTATACGGGTCATGCATAGTGGAGTTAGCCCACAGTTATGGGTAAGATAAATGTCTCTGTATATCATGACCCAACATGTGACTCTGACATTCTTTCCGCCCCCTCTTCCACAAAATTTCCCTGAGCCATGTTGGGTTCATTTTTGGTCTGCTTCAGTGATGAGGTATTGGGGGCCTCTGAGGCTCTGCCTCTCTGATTTGGTAGGAGTTGATTTTTCTCTGTGCTGATCTCCTTCCCCCTAGTGTTGGTATCCAGTTCATCAGGAAAAGAGCCCCCTTGCTTGTTTCTCCAATTTTTCTTAGTTTCAGCAGGGGCCCTTTTGAGGTATGATGGGGTGGCACTCTCCTTAGGATCTACATCTATCTGAAAAAGAGAAGCAAATTCTCCAAAGGAGAGTAAGTTAGCACCAGGACAAATGAGATACCCTTTACTTTTTTTTTTTTAATAGAGAATTTAATAGTTGTAGGCCCTCTTGTAGCCCACAGTTGATGGTAGCTTGATATTGGAGAGTGGGCTTATGTTTCGATATGGTTGTGACTTGTTTCCCAGCTCCAGCTATGGGTCCCATACCAGTGAGGGGATCAGTTAGCCAAATTGAGAGCAGTTGGTTCCCCACCATGGCTGTGTGCCACCACTGCACTTGTGTGGGCATCACAACAAGTTATTTGCTGCTAAGTAGGTTAGACCATGCGTTGCTTCGACAGATATTGGTCAATTTCCCCCAGTCGCCCATGTAGCACCTTCTGGCACTAGACGCACTGACTGTCTGGGGACTGACTCTCTTCCAACTCCCAGCCATGCCATTCTAGTTTGCATGTCAATCACATAAGGTATCTTCAGCAGTAGGGTCTTACCACTAGCCTTTGGTAGGTCATCAAGTACTCTGACAGAAATCTGTCTGTCTTTTAGGAAACCTTGTAGGTCTCTCTGATCAAAAGCTCATTGTGGATGATAGCCCCATGCTGGATCTGGTAGTTACAGGTCAGTGCCCACTAAGAAAATGAGGAAAAAGATAACTAATATACAAGAGTTAGAGATAAGAGAGAGAGAGACAGGGAGAGGGGAAGCGAGGGAGGGAAGATGTAGGAGATTAAGGTTAGTCTTAATCTTACCCGTCTCCAGTGTCTTGTGGTTCAGGTGTTCCCTGTAAGGGCCTGGTGAAGGATCAGCCATTTGGTCTGTCTCTTAGTAAGTAGAAGATTATGGTTTCTCACTTTATATTTGCTTGTGTAATGTTTGAAAAAGAAAGTATAGTTTTTTTTTCAAAAATTAGAAATTTCATATGATTTATTTCAAGACATGAAAGTTAGGTCACATGGATCGACAGACCCTGCCTTGAAAATGTTCTGTATTTTTTTTTTAAGTGCAAGCCATACAAGGATGCTGCATGCTACTACGTCAACTCAATGTTTCAACTTTAGGGAGGCCAGCACCCACCCATCATTCCTTTGCCTCTTATTTAATACACAGTGACCCCATGATTATATTGTGAAAGTGGTTAACATAACAGATATTTATTCCCCAGTATAGGAAAAGCAGTATTGCCACTTCTAGGTATTTGGCAGACCTCTATTTTATTCCCTGATTGAAAGTAAAACAAAACTAAAACAGATGTAGAGAAGTCAAATTTATTTCTTCAACTTCACTATGGCATACCCACTATGGCATACAACAGTGCTACAGAATAATCAAGGAATATTGGCATAACTAAGTCTTAGCAACAGTGTAGTAGGTGAGAGGGTGGTTTTTAACAAAAAGAAAAACAACACATATATGACAAAATATGAAAAAAAAACACAACAGTGAGAAATGAATGAGCTGAATTGGAGTGAAATAATTGTGACACTCAGTGAAAGTGTCTGTGGTTTTCACTAATCGCACAATTTAGTGGTGGCAGAGAAGTTGACCAGTGGTGATGGTACTATCTTTGGAATGTGGTGCACTGTGACAATCAGGAAAAGCGGCCAACTGAAAAGTAAATATGAACAGGGCACCAAAGATTCAGTGCTATCTGAACTTCATGGGAGTGTCACAGAGGTCCGGTAGCAGAGGGTCCTCAGTATGTGCATTCAAGCTGCTTCCCCAAAGTTCAATGTTCTTTGTCAGGCTAATTATTCTAAAGTAAAATACATTATGACTTTATCAATATTTTTCATTTAACAAAGATTATTTTTGTATATACATTAACTTTGATATATCGCAGAATTTTTTTATAATAATTCCGATGGTTCTGATGAAGGAAATATCAATAGATCTCCATATAATTTACTGAAAATTATACTTACACTCTAAACATTTGGATTTTTTTGAAAGTTCACTAGGTATTATAATTAAGTTATAACTGATTTTTTTTTCTTTTTTTTTCTTTATTAGTCAGTTTTGTATTCAGCAAATACAGTCAGTTTGGTACCATTATTAGGCTCATCCATGACCTACACCCTGCCCTTGGCCCCTCCTTGTTGAGGTATACGGGTCATGCATTGTGGAGTTAGCCCACAGTTATGGGTAAGCTAAATGTCTCTGCATATCATGACCCAACATGTGACTCTGACATTCTTTCTGCCCCCTCTTCCGCAAAATTTCCCTGAGCCATGTTGGGTTCATTTTTGGTCTGCTTCAGTGATGAGGTGTTGGAGGCCTCTGAGGCTCTGCCTCTCTGATTTGGTAGGAGTTGATTTTTCTCTGTGCTGATCTCCTTCCCCCTTGTGCTGGTATCCGGTTCATCAGGAAAACAGCCCCCTTGCTTGTTTCTCCAATTTTTCTTAGTTTCAGCTGAGGCCCTTTTGAGGTATGATGGGGTGGCTCTCTCCTTAGGATCTACATCTATCTGAAAAAGAGCAGCAGATTTTGCAATGGAGAGGAAGTTAGCACCAGGACAAATGAGATAACCCTTAGTTTTTTTTTTTTTTTTTTTTTAGAGAATTTAATAGTTGTAGGCCCTCTTGTAGCCCACAATTGATGGTAGCTTGATATTGGAGAGTGGGCTTATGTTGGGATATGGTTGTGACTTGTTTCCCAGCTCCAGCTATGGGTCCCATACCAGTGAGGGTATCAGTTAGCCAAATTGAGAGCAGTTGGTTCCCCACCATGGCTGTGTGCCACCACTGCACTTGTGTGGGCATCACAACAAGTTATTTGCTGCTAAGTAGGTTAGACCATGCGTTGCTTCGACAGATATTGGTCAATTTCCCCCAGTCGCCCATGTAGCACCTTCTGGCACTAGATGCGCTGACTGTCTGGGGACTGACTCTCTTCCAACTTCCAGCCATGCCATTCTAGTTTGCATGTCAATCACATCAGGTATCTTCAGCAGTAGGGTCTTACCACTAGCCTTTGGTAGGTCATCAAGTACTCTGACAGAAATCTGTTTGTCTTTTAGGAAACCTTGTAGGTCTCTCTGATCAAAAGCTCATTGTGGATGATAGACCCATGCTGGATCTGGTAGTTACAGGTCAGTGCCCACTAAGAAAATGAGGAAAAAGATAACTAACATACAAGAGTTAGAGATAAGAGAGAGAGAAGGAGAGGGGAAGTGAGGGAGGGAAGATGTAGAAGATTAAGGTTAGTCTTCATCTTACCCTCTCCAGTGTCTTGTGGTTCAGGTGTTCTCTGTAAGGGCCTGGTGAAGGATCAGCCATTTAGTCTGTCTTTTAGTAAGTAGAAAATTATGGTACCATTGCCATTTGGGTCTACATTTGCGTTTCCCACCCCTTTGATGCACTCCCCTCCCTACCCTCTCATCCTAGTGTCTAGTCTAGGAGATGCTTGCTGGGTATGTAATGTATGTTGGGTAGATTCAGGTTAGGTGCTGTAGATGAGTGAGACTATGTGGCAATTTTTTTTTTTTCTGTGATTGGGTAATTTCACTGAGAATGATCTGTTCCAGGTTCAACCATTTTTCCTCAAATTTCATTGTGTCATTTTTTCTTACTGCTGTATAGAATTCCATTGTGTGGATATAACTGATTTTTAACAACCAAATCATGAAGAAGCACTGAGTTCTTGTATATATGAAGCCCATGTTAGCTAATGGTGAGATGATATATTAATATTCATAGTTTACATTTGAGAAAATAAATATTCAGAATCATTGTTAGGCGAATGCCAAGGAAATTTAATAATAACAATATCTCTTAAAATATTTATTTAGTTAATAAACAGCAAAAGAGAGAGAGAGAGAGAGAGAGAGAGAGACAGAGACAGAGACAGAGAGAGTAAGAGAGATAATAGCTATATTATGGCCTTGAGCCACTGCAAACATGTGCATGTGCCACCTTGTGCATCTGGCTTATGTGGGTCCTGAGGAATCAAACCTGTATGCTTTGGCTTTGCAGGCAAGCAACTTAACCACTAAACCATTTCTTCAGCCCCAGTAGCAGCATCTTTTACATAGAGGCTTATATATTCTCTAATGTTGGGAGCTATGTTCTGAGACATGGTTAATTACATGATTTTGTCCTTGAGCAAATGTCATAGAGTACACCTACTTAGAATGGGGGCCATGATGACATCTAGTGATACAATTTTATGAAAATGCTATCATATATTCTACCCATTCTTGACCATATGCCATTATAGAGCCCATGAATATGTACATGTAAAAATATTTATACATATATGTAAATTTTTTATAATTTCCATTTCCTTTTATAAGGAGAAAACATGGCTTACCTCAGTTTAAACATGACTGTCTTTTCTTTATTTATTTTTTAGTTTTGTACTCAGTGAATACAGTCAGTTTAGTACCATTGTTAGGCTTCTGCATGGCCTCCGCTCTTCCCCCTGGCCCCTCCTTGTTGAGATATATGGGTCATGAATTGTGGAGTTAGCCGTCAGTTATGGGAAGGAGGAAATGTCTCTGTGTATCATGACCCAATGTGTGGCTCCGACACTCTTTCTGGCCCCTCTTCAGCATAATTTCCCTGAGCCATGTTGGGTTCATCTTATGTCTGCTTCAGTGATGAGGTCTTGGGAGCCTCTGTGTCTCTGGATATCTGATTTGGTAGGAGTTGATTTTCTCTGTGTTGATCTCCTTCACCCTTGTGCTGGTCCCAGGTTCACCAAGAAAACAGAACCCTTGCTTGTTTCACCAATTATTCTTAGTTTCAGCCGGGGCCCTTTTGAGGTATGATGGGGTGGTTCTTTCCTTAGGATCTGTATCTATCTGAAAAAGAGAAACAGATTCTCCAATGGATAGTAAAGTTACCACCAGATAAATGGGATAATCCTTATTTTTTAATGAGAATTTAATAGGTATAGGCCCTCTCGTAACCCATGATTTGTGGTAGCTTGATAATGGAGAGTGGGCTCATTTTTGGATCTAGTTCTGACTTGTTTCACAGCTCCAGCTATGGGTTCTGTTCCAGTGAGCAGATCAGTTAGCCAAATCAAGAGCAGTTGGTTTCCCCCCCCCATAGCTGTGCGTCACTATTGCACTTATGTGAGCATCAAGATGGGCTATTTGCTGCTAAGTAGGTTAGACTATGAGTTGCTTGGACTGATATTGGTAATTTTCCCCCAGTTACCCATGTAGCACCTTTTGGCACTAGATGCATTGAGTGTCTGGGAAATGACTCTCTTCCAGCTTCCAGCCATGCCATTCCATTTTATGTGTTAACTGCATATGGTGTCTTCAGCAGTATTATCTTACCACTAACCTTGGTGGGTCATCAAGTACTCTGACAGAAATCTTTCATTCTTTTAGGAAACATTATGAATTTCTCTGATCAAAAGCTCATTGTGGATTATAGCCACCTGCTGGTACTGGGAATTACAGGTCAGTGCCCATGAAGAGAAGAAAAAAAGATAAGTAATGTAAAAGAGTTAGAGAGAAGAAGGAGAGAGAGAGAGGCTGTAGAAGATCGCTCTGCCTTTTTGGATGTATAATTTTATGATACAATTGCCATTTGGGTTCAGATTTGTGTACCCCACCCCCTCCCATGCCATCCCCTCCCTCCCCACACACCCTTTTGTCCAGTTCTCAATATGCTTGCTGTGTATGTTGGCATCCTGGGTTGATTCAGGTTAGGTGCTGTAGATGAGTGAGACTATGCATTGATTATCTCTCTGTCATTGGGTACGTTCACTGAGAATGATCTATTCCAGGTTCAAACATTTTTTCTTCAAATTTCATTGTGTTGTTTTTTCTTACTGCTGTGTAGAATTCCATTGTGTAGATATACCACATTTTGGTTATCCATTCTTCCAGTGATCTAACTGGCCCAGTTGACTGTCTTTTCATTAGCCTTTATTTCCTCTGGACTTGAGTAAATGTTAGCTAGAAATACTCAATAGAGTTGTATGTGGTTTATTTATTAGGATGATTGTGGAAACGTTCCACCAAGAATTAGAGTTCCTTCAACCTTGTATAGGTTTTCATGTCAACTATCCTTCCCATACAGGTGCCTGTTCAATCTGGTTATAGCCATTTTTATCGAAGATTTAAAAAACAACAACAAAAAAAAACAGGAAAATTTGCCCCCCTTTTGTTTACAATTTTCAGTGTACTTTGCTGTTATTATACTGAGGAAATTATTATGCAGTTGTATCAGACTGCTTTTCCCCAGATTATGTGATAGGTTAGCTTTAGAGTAAAAAGTAGAACAATACCTTTGATGGTTCCAGGCTCATGTCTCATAGAAACAACAATACTGTGTTATTTGCCTTCATTGCATTATGTCCCTGTCAGCTATTCTTGCAAGTTTTATGTACAATTGTCCCTGCGTTATCTTTGGAATGCATACATATTGATTAAATTTTACAGTTAAATTTAATTTAATTCTATTTAATTTAAACTTGACCTTCTCAAGGTGAGCAAGCTGTGTCATCACTTCAAGAATCTTGCCCTTCACTAAATAAAAAAAGAATAAATCACCTCCTGAAGAAATATACCAATCCTTGGTATACTCTGGGCATTTTAAGTGTGTATTTTATCTTAAAATACTGGATTTATTACCCCTGTAAATACATTTTCTTTGTTAGCATGATTAACATCTTTTTCTCATATTTCTCATTGTAAAGGCTTGTCCTACACATTGTGGAGTGACCATATTGCCTCTGGCCTATGCTTTTTGAGCTTTCATACTACCTGCTCTCTCCCAAAGTTATGACAATCAAAAATATCTCCAGAAACTATCAAATGTATTTCAGCTCTACGTTGTCCCTCCTTTCCCAACAGTTGAGAACCACTAATTTACTAATATAGGTAATAATGTATTATCTGATTATCTAACTCAATAGATGTGTTCTTTCCATGGTATTTGGTTTTAATTCCTAAGACATATTGTGGATTTACAATCTATACAGTTTATTACAGATTATAATGAATATTATTATAATTATATTGTTACTGTCAAAAGTTACATCATTAAATACTTACTTTGAAATCTTAACATACTATTAGACTGTATTTCTAAAATACCTTTAAAAACATAATGCACATGGAATAATTGCTATAGTATTACATTATCTAACTACTGAAAGAAATATCTCTTAGTTACTACTTGTATAACATATATGCTGTATGGCTTAAATGCAATGGCAAAAATGAATGACATAATAGAGAGTATTTACTGAACAATTTTAAATATTAACCTAAGGATAGTACATGCACTATGCTTATATGTTAACTACAACAAAAATGAACTAAATAAACTAACAAAATATTCTCATAGAATTACCTCTTACACTGAGGTTTAATAGACATTATCATTCTTGAAAGGGCCTTCGTTTTGCTAAGGCAGAATTCAATGCTTGAGGATGATGATGATTATGACAATGCTGATGATGAAGAAGGAAGAGGGGTTGCTAGAGAAAGAGGAAGAGAACAAGAAGAACTACTAAGTTATCCTAGTTTTGTCATTGAATTAGTGTTTGGCACATAGGACAAACACTTTCACTGACATTAGATCCAATATTGTAAATTCCAATTATTCTATTTCATTAGATGTAAGTATTCAATAACTCTTCAAACTCAATTTTTATTTTAATTTTAGACAGGTGAATAGTACAGTTATTGAAAGTAAAAAGTCTTATTGGAAGTTATGCAGCTTAAAGTCATTTTGTTAGATGTAAATCCCAAATCTGAAAGCGTTCTAAATCAGGGTCCTTAAACATTATATTATGTTATATCATGTTGTCAAACCATGCTAATTTATAAAAGATGAAATTTAACAATTGCTAGACCCAAACCAGTAGCTAAGAGGAGGAGATAAGAGTCAGTGATATGAGAGGACAATTCAAAATAGACTTTTAATTTTGTTAAGTTGATACTATTGTTACATTTTCCTTTGATCAAATTGCCAGGGGGTTATCATTCTTGTTTATTTTTTCAAAGAACCAGCTCTTCATTTATCCAATTGTCTTAGTTGTTTCCTTAATTTCCAAATCATTAATTCCTGCTCTGATCTTAATTACATCTTTCCATCTGAAACTCCTAGTGATTGAACATTTGTCTTTTTTCAATGCCTTTAGGTGAATGGTTGGTTTAATAATTTGATATCTCTTTGCCTTTGTTACAAAGGCATTTATTGGTATAAATTTTCACCTTCATACTGCCTTCATTGTGACCCATAAGTTCTGTTATGTTTTGTGGTGTTTTTATTATCATTCAGTTCAAGAAGCTTCTCAATTTTTAAAAATATCTTAGATGACCATTTCCTTGTTTAGTAGTCTGTTGTTTAGTCTCTGGGAGTTGGTGCATTTATTGTTGATTCTCTTATTGTTAATTTATAGCTTTAGTGCATTGTGTTCAGATATGATGCAAGAAGTTATACCAATTTTCTTAAATTTATGGAGACATGTTTTATGTCTTAATATATGCTCTATTATTTCCCAGTGATTTTCTGCTTGGATGATCTGTCTATTTATGATAGTGGGGTATTGAAATCCCTTGCTATGATAATATTGGAATTCATTTCTGGCTTTTTGTCAAGTAGATTCTGCTTTAACAAATGTGGTATACCTGTGTTGGGTGCATATAGGTTTATGATTGTTATGGCTTCTTGTTGGATTGTTCCCCTGATGAATAAAAAGTGACTTTATTTGTCCTTTTTCATAACTTTTGGGTTAAAATATATTTTGTCAGATATTAGAACAGCCACACCTGTTGGTTTCTTATTTCAATTTGCTTGGAAGGTCATTTTCCATCCTTTCATCCTCAGGAGCTGTCTATCCATAGTGGTGAGGTGGATTTTTTAAAGACAGCAGATGGAAATGTCCATTTTTCTGATCCTCTCTGTTATCTTGTGGTTTTTGATGTGTGAAAGACCATTAATATTTAAAATTACAACTGTGAGGTTTGATTTAATCCCTGCCGTGTTGTATAATTTACAGGGTTTGGTGTTTTCTTGTGCTTTGTATGCTTTTGTGCTTGCTCTAGTTTTGATTATGATGTTCGTCCTCTTGTAGGCTCTTGACGTTGGCTGTTCAACTCTTTTGTGGGGAACATTGCCTGATGTACTGTCTGTAAGTTTGGCTTTGTGTTCATGTAATCATAGAGATGGCTTTTATCATTGAAACCTTTCCTTCCTCCATCTATTATGAGGTATACTTTCACTAGGTACAGTAGTTTGGGTTGGAAGTCATAGTTTCTTAGACTTTGATGTATTACATTCCAAACCTTTCTGGCTTTCAGGGTTTCTATTGAAAACTCTGAGGTAATTGTGATGTGATTGTCTTTTTGTGTTATGAGTTGTGTCTTTCTTGCTACTTTTAGCACCCTCTGATTTCATTGTTTAGACTTTTAAGTATGATGTGCCTTGGAGAATTGGTTCTTTTGTCTTGTCTGTTTGGTGTTCTGTGAGTCTCTTATATTTGGATGGATCTCCCTTTTATTAATATGGGAAAGTTTCTTCAATAATTTGTTGAATATGTCCTCCATGCCTTTGGCCTGAATTTCTTCCCCTTCTTGTATACCCGTGATCTGGATGTTTGGTTGTTTTAGGGTATTCCAAAAATTTCTCATATTCTGTTCACATTTTTTTTAACTTATCAAGTTTTTGGACTCCTGATCCTTGTCTTCTATCTAGTCTTTCAGATCTGATGCTCTGTCCTCTACATGATCAACTCTGTAAGGATTTCTAGGGAGGCTTTGGCAGCTATATTAAGTTTTTGTTTTCTGTTGAATTCTTACTCTATCATATCCATCTTTTTTGTTCAACTTCAGGTCATGGTTTGATTTTATTGATGCTTCTTGGAATTCATTTTACTTTTACTCATGTCTTTATTAAGGCTAATCAGCTGGTCATTGAGAAACTATATTTGTTGACTCAACTTCAATTCATTTATCTCTTTTTTGAGGTCTCTCTGGTATTTCTCAATTAAGATAATCCTACTGACAAAAGCTGTGTGCTATATGAGTTGCTTCTGTTGAATTCCATTCATGTGATTGTTGGTAATTTCTTCTTTCCAGTTCAACCATTCTCTTGGTTAGACTCCCATTGAGATTATTTAATAATATTATTATGGCTTTTTTATGGGTTTCTATTTCTGCTTCCTCTATATTTTCCTTGGTGGTTTTCATTGTGGGACTATTAAATCTTGGTAGAGATGTTTCAGTCTTTTTTCTTGCATTGCTTTTTCCCCCCTCTTATTACTATTATTAAACATATTTGTATGGATACATCATGTGCTGGTGCTGTCTTTTCCATCATCCTTGCCCACATTCTACCTGGGACCCTCCTCTGTGGGGTTGCAGGTATTCTTTGTGGGGTTATGGATTATGCATTGTGGGATTAGCAGTCGGTTATTTTCAGGGGGAGGCAATGCCTCTGGGAATGATGTCTCAACCTATGGCTCTTGCAATCTTTCTGCCCTCACTTCCACAAAATTCCCTGAGCCATGGTGGATGAATTTTAAGTCTACTTTAGTGGTGTCTCTTAGGACCCTCTGAATCTCTGTTTTGGTAGGTGTTGCGTATCCTCAAGTTCCTTCTCCTTCACCCTGGTGTTGATTACCAGGTTCAGTATGGAAGCAGCACTCATGCTCCTCTCCCCAGTTCCTCTGTGGTTTTAGCTGTGGCTTGGCTGAAGTGCAAGGGGTAGTTTATCTCCTCAGGTCTTGCTATCTTCTGAAAAAGAAGAACAGATTCTCCAATGGAGAGTGAAGTCAGCATAATTTAAATGGGATAAGCATTATTAATTTAGGGAAAATTTTGTTGTATGTAACCACTCTTTTAGCCAAAGACTTGTGAGAACTTGACACTGGAGAGCATAATCTTTGTCTCCCTAGGAATCTTATCTGGTTCCCAATTCCAGATACGGGTTCCATTACACTGAGTGGATCTTTTAGCCAATCAGAAAGCTATTGGTTACCCAGCCAGGCTGTATGCCATTACTGCATTGGCATGTACATCCTGCCAGGATGTTTGCTTGTGAGTAGCTTAGACCTCTGTATACCCATGTCAATTTAGAAGTCTTGTTTAATTAAGTAGGAAGCAATAAATTATCCTTGTAGGATCTTATGTGAGTGTTCTGTTTTGTATTTTTACTGGATTGCCATGGGATAGCGTTGTATCCAGATGTGCAGGTTAGGGAGGTTGCAAGTGCACCACAACCTCTGGGATAGTGGCTAGGTGAGATGAAGTTGGATATCTGGAATTTCTTCAACCTGAAATCACAACTGGGGTTCAGGAGTAATAACATTGCTTACCCAATTATTCTAGCTGGGCCAGCTGTGGAGGAACTCACTGGTACTCCCTGACAGGTGGTTGACAGATATGCCTATGCTTCCTGTCTGAGGCACGAGCGATGCCACAAGAGGGCACCTGTGGGTGGATGCCCTGGAGGGAGGGGAGGGGAGTATGGAGGTTGGGGGTGGGGACATGTTGGTGTGCTTGGCTCCA
This sequence comes from Dipus sagitta, assembly GCA_036346955.1. Lineage (NCBI taxonomy): Eukaryota > Metazoa > Chordata > Mammalia > Rodentia > Dipodidae > Dipus > Dipus sagitta. The sequence goes on along the minus strand of CM070770.1, from coordinate 100,152,132 downwards.
CAAATCTGGTAGGACAACCACTCTATGGAGGTGGCTGTTGTGGGGCTGTAGGTTTGCAGAGGTGTCCAGAAGCACAGCTTGGCATGAGCAGAGGAGCCATCAAAGGCCAGAAAGATCCACTGAGGCTGGTGGCACACGGGGACCCATAGTGGCCAGTGGTGCAGGGTGAGGCAGAATCATGGACACTAGCTGCAGTGCTGTGGGTCCCCACAAGGACCAGTGGCATGGGGGCGGGATGGAAGCATGTGCCCTAGCTTGGGCACTGTGGATACCGGCATGGTGAGTAAGTCCCCCCATCTGAATGAAGAGGTGTTGTGGAATGCTGGTCAGATAGCCCTGCCAAACTGAACTCAGAACACCCGAGTTAGCTCTCAGATTGTTCCAGCATGAGAGCCTACTCGGGTTCCTGTGGTTGAGCCCTAACTATGACAGAGAGCTTAGAAATCAGTATATTCCTGAAGGTGCACCTCTATATCCACCCAGTGGAGTTCTTCTAGATCTGTTCTAGCATTGGAGCTCACCAAATCTTCCCTGATTTCTTCCCCGGATCTCTAGCATCATTATGAGTCTGCCATCTTGACAGGAAGTCCTCAGGTTGTGTCTCATTTATTATTATTTATAAATTAGCTTGCTTATTAACACAAAATGAATTAAATGAATTCCATGATAGTGGGTCTTGGATTTGTTCACGTCTATAGCGCCAGGTATTAGGCTACAGCTTCATGTATAGTTCATCATAAATATTTGTTGAATGCATAAGGAAATCCCTACCTTATTTGTTTCAAACAGAATTGAGTAAATGTGTATTAATACTCCTTTAAAAATGTATAATTCCCCTTCTGTTTTTTTTTTTTTGCTTCAGTATATTCCTTTATGTAGAGAACAATATATTAATTCTACCTTGAAACATGAAGCAGAGGACCCTCTCCAGAAACACCAATTCAGTCAGCACCTTAATCTTGGACTTCTCAGTCTACAGAACTGTGAGAAATAATATTTTATTGCTTATAATTTTCACAACCAAAGTTACTTTGTTATAACAGCCCAAGTTAACTAAAACATAAAAGGTACAAACAAATGTAGCATGAATCACAGATATTCTCTTTCATTCTTCATATCTATCCCTTAAGAAAGTGCTTCAGTCCTTGTGTCTCAAGTGAAAGCCTGCTGCTTTCCATCTATATTATTTAAATTTGCTAGTTTGTGAAATTATTACCTCTATCTGGATTTGCCATTGTTCTAATAATGAGTGCCTCTTCCCCCAATGTATTAGCAAAAGAAAATTGAGTTCTATTGCAAGTTTGTGCCCATACTAGCCCAGTATGTATTCACAATTGTGTCTCACCCATAAATCAGCCTTATGAGAGAATAGTAAAACACAAGGAATTTTTAAAGAAAATACATTCATTATTTCTAAGGCAAGCCCTCTTTCCTTAATCAGAATTCTATATAGTTAAGTTTAATAAATTTCTAGTATATGTTCTAGGTGATAAGAATTGGGCTGCATTTTACAAAACAAAGAAAATAAGAACTGTCATCAATTTGAAAGGAGATTTAAATCTAGCAAGAAGTGGAAAGGTTACACATGTGCCCATGTGCATTTTATTCATTTATTCATACAATTAGTAACTCAAAATATGTTATAAGTAATCTTGTTTTCTAGTTAAACCTCTATAGATACATAGAGTAACAGAGTTGCTCTGCAGTTGCTGCAAGCAGCAGCCCAGGCAAGGGGTTGTGATTTAATCCTGGCCTTCACAGGGCTGTGCAGTACCAAGGCAGAAGACAGCCTGAAGCTTCACTTGAGGAAATCATTCATGGAAACCATAGATAAATTCCTGACAGTGCATATGCCCTATCAAGGCTCACACATTTTTAAATGATTATTAAAATATTATTCATAAATATACATAAATAATCATTGCCAAAATTTTGGGTAACAGAGGCATAGAAAAGTGGAAATACTTATTTATGATTCAGCAGCATCCATGCAAGATGATAACTGGTAAACTTTTGTTATGCAATATCTAGCATTGTCAACCCACATCACTTACAAATCCTTCAACCCTCAGTGTTAGGGACATGTGAAGACACTGGAAAGAGGGGAACTTGCTATATTACATAGCAGCTTTAAATGTGACTACAATATTATATAAAATTTGATGTGTATAAGTAGATTTAACATTTCTTTGGTCCTACATAAATGATTACAGCAAGATTGCTTTGAAAATTTAGTCCTACTTAGTTTTTTTTCTTTAGAGTTAAGTATGGTTTATTTTTTTCTTTTTTTATAGAAGAAATTTGATCTTCATAGATGTGTGAATATTTTATACCTAATGTTTCCTTACATTTTTAATCTATAAAACTTGTACATGAATAAAACTGACATAATATCAAGCATAATTGAATGCATTTAATTCAATCATTGCACATTAATGCAAATGCTATATTTTTCATGTTTCTTAATTACTCTTTAGTACAATTAGTATGTTAAAGTCTAGGCTTTAAATTAGATTTGATACAAATACGATTTCTGATACAAGTGTTTTGATGGATAATTTCATTGAATTAAGAAATAAATTTATAAGACTAATTATTAGGTATCTGTTTATGATGGCTTTCCTCAGAAAGGAATATCTGAAAGGAAGAAAATATTCCTGAATTTTAGAAGCACCACCTGATGTACTAGGGATGTGATCTGAATAAAAACAGTTAAAGTGAGCCAGGCGTGGTAGTGCACACCTTTAAGCCCAGCACTATGGAGACAGAGGTAGAAGGATCACCATGAGTTAAAGGCCACCCTCAGACTACATACTGAGTTCAAGGTCAGCCTGGACCAGAGAGAGACCCTACCTCAAAAATAAAAATAAAAAAAAATTTAAAAAGAACAGTAAAAGCTGAAAGCCCAGTGAGCATCACACTACCCTTGCTCTTCTTCCAGACTCTCTGACATGTGAGCATTCCCAGCCACAGGCTTCCAACACCATGAACTATACCATTTCTTCCTTATCACTGTACTCTCAAATCCTTTAGCAAAACTCAAATTGCTTCTTGTCAGGTAATTAGTCACAGAACACAGGAAAGTAAGTAAGTATAGGTATTTAGTTTGTGAGACATTGTGCTATTTTTAATATTTTTGGAATATTTGCTTTATCATTTTAGCAGATTTTTAATGATACACCTAGAATAGATAATCTTGGAGTTTTAATGACATCGTATTCATAAGATGCCCACTTGTTATTAGCAATAGATTTTCAAATATCCATTTTTTATGATTTAATGCATTCAGCAAAAACACAACAGTGTGAAAAGATAACTGTGATAAATGAATTATTTTGATTTCATGTTTTTATTATAGAAAGATTTAATAAATACATAAGTGTGTAAAAAGGCAAACAAAAATAAAGTCATGATAATAACAACTAGTTAGTATAGACTGTTTTCATCCATGTATCCATTAATCCTTGCATATATTAATGTGTGGCCATAACGTTTGAGAATACAGCCTAGCACTGTACACTGATCCACAAATCCTAATAAGAAAGCATACCCAGTAAGACCAAGTTACTCAGTTATGTTCTCTTTCTGAACTTACTTCAGATTTCTTTCTATAGCATGTATGTTACTTGCCCAAACTGGTGTCCCTTGTCCCAATCTTCAGTGACAAATGTGTGTGTGTTCTTTTAATGCTCTTAGCAAAGACCAATCAGAGGACTCTCTGAGATGGGGTAAGAAGAAGAAAGACCTTGATCCAGGTCTTCTGGCTGCCACTAATCAGTACCCTATCAACGAACAACCATATTTTATGGTTTGTTCCTATTTTTTCTTGCTTCTTTTTATCATTTTTTTTATTAAGTAGAAATTTTGTATGGAGATGTCATGTGTTGGTGCCATGATTTCCCTCGTCACTGCCCTCACTCCACTGAGGACCATCCTTAATGGGATTGTGGTGCTCACTGCGTACTTGTAGGTTATGAGTTGTGAGCACAGCATTTTTTTTTTTCATTTTGGGGAGGGCTATGTCCCTAAATAATCTTTCCTACCCTTCTTTCTGCCTACTCTTCCACGAATTTCCCAGAGCCTTGGTGAGTGTAATTTAATTCTACTTTAGTGTTGTGCTCTCAACAGTTTCTGGATTTCTGCCTTAGTGCATTTTCACATCCTCAGTTTCTGTCTGGATCACCCTGACCCAGTTTATTTGTCTCAATGTGGAAACAGCACCCTTGCACTTCTCACCAGTTCCTTGTGATTTGGCCTGGGCCCTGACAGCTATGTTAAGGGTGGTTCATTTGTGTCAGTGAGTGAACTATTCTAGTCTCATTAATAGATTATGGTTATTCTTAGTTCTCACTGCTTTCTGAAAAAGAAAAACAAAGCAGATTCTTCAATGGAAAGTGAGAACGGGTAAGTTAAAGGAGATATGCTCTGTTAATTTAAAGAGATATTGATGGGTGTGTCCTCACTTTTGGATGAAGGTGAGTGGGAGTTTCACATTGAAGTCCATTATCTTTGTCTCCACAGCATTCTGCCTTGGTTTCTATTCACAGTTATGAATTTATTCTCCTAAGTGGATCTCATAGCCAATCAAAGAGCCATTCATTACTCACTTTGACTGTATGCTGCTATTGCACAATTTTGTACATCTTGTCAGGTTGGTTATTTTCATATACTAGAGTCCCCTGTTTACTCATTACATTGTTGGCCATTCTCCCCAAGCAGCTCATATAGTGCTTTTCAGAAATATATGGGCAGACCATCTGGGAACTGGCTTCTTTTCAGACCTCTCAATGTTCTGCATTGGCAGCATGTGGTATTTTCAGCAATAGTGTCTTACCTTTTACCTCAGAAGGGTAACCAAGTGCTTTGACAGAAACCTGTCTTGTTTTGGGGACCTCTATCATGGGCCTCTCTGTTCAACAGCTCAAAGTAAGTTTGGGTCACAATCCTCTATTAATGAAAGGAGCTCTGACAGTGATAGTTGCACCCTGATGCCACTTCCCACAGAAGGATTGAAAGGCTAATAGGCAATGTACAGTTTCTCGTTACATTAACATTTTCTTTGGTTTGGGATTGTTAACAGATTTTCATAAAACTCTTTTTTTCTCTCTTTAATTAGCACATAAGACACAGGACAGAAATTGATGGTTCATTTCTCATATCTTTTATCTTTGCACTTAGTAGAAAGCACACGTGCCTACGCATGCGCATACACACACACCCACACACCATTCCATGTCTTTATTGTTGTAGAAAGAAAGTTTCATTTACTCAGTCCTTCTGACTTATACCTCCATCTATTTGTTTTCTTACAGCAAGGAACATGATTTTATTTAATAGGTGTGATGGGACAAAATATTCTGTTGATCTGCCCTAGTTGCTATTTATCTTTCTCTCTATCATCCAGATTAAACACAAGGTATACCCAATATACTTTCTGTCAGGTTTTGTTTTGTTTTATGGTAGAGGGCATCACTACTGAGCTCAGGCTGGCATGGAATTAGAGATCCCCTAGCTTAGGCTCCAGAGTTCTGGAGTTACAAGTTTGTGGTGATATACATGGGCCATCTATCATTTCCTTGAGCTTACATGGCAAACTCCCCAAGACTGCATTAAAGACTATGTCTTCATATGTCTATTTATTAGAACTTCATGATTACAGAGCATGCTTTCACCTGAGAAGATTAGATTATGTTCATTCACTCACTTAGTATATTGAAACTCTTCCCACAAGGACAAAACATTATTAAGAAACCCAAATGTTTTTTGTATCCTGCTGCTTTCTGAAGGGGGTAATCACCTTTCAGAGTTTTGTGATGGAGGTTCTCCGGTCTCTCATGTATAGAATCATGTCATCTGCAGATAGGGCTAACTTAACTTCTTCCTTTCCAATTTGTATCACTCTTAATTCTTTCTCCTGTCTTATTGCTTGATCTAGGACTTCCAGTACTATGTTGAAGAACAGAGGAAAGAGTGGACTCCACTGTCTTGTTCTTGATCTCAATGGGAATCCCTTCAGTCTCTCCCCATTAAGTATTATTTGGGCTTTAGGAGCTTTATATATAGCATTTATTATGTTGAGGTGTAGACTGTCCATGCCCATTTGCTCCAATGTTTTCATCATGAAGTGATGTTGTATATTTTCAAAGGTATTTTCTACATCTATAAAAATGATCATGTGATATTTGTGTTTAAGTTTATTTATGTGGTGTCTTACATTGACAGATTTCCATATGTTGAACCACCCATGCATTTCTGGGATGAAGCCTTCTTGATCAAGGTGATAATGCTTTTGATGTGTTGTTAAATTTGGTTTGCAAAGATTTTGTTCAGGATATTTGCATCTAAATTCATCAGGGAAATAAGTCTGTAGTTTTCTTGTTGCATCTCTGCTTGGTTTTGATATTAGGATGATACTAGCTTTATTTTTTATTTTTTTATTTTTATTTTTTTACAGTCAGTTTGGTACCATTATTAGGCTCATCCATGACCTACCCCCTCCCCTTGGCCCCTCCTTGTTGAGGCATACGGGTCATGCATTGTGGAGTTAGCCCACAGTTATGGGTAAGCTAAGTGTCTCTGCATATCATGACCCAACATGTGGCTCTGACATTCTTTCCGCCCCCTCTTCGGCAAAATTTCCCTGTGCCATGTTGGGTCTGCTTCAGTGATGAGGTGTTGGGGGGCTCTGAGGCTCTGGCTCTCTGATTTGGTAGGAGTTGATTTTTCTCTGTGCTGATCTCCTTTCCCCTTGTGCTGGTATGCGGTTCATCAGGAAAACAGCCCCCTTGCTTGTTTCTCCAATTTTTTCTTAGTTTCAGCCAGGGCCCTTTTGAGGTATGATGGGGTGGCTCTCTCCTTAGGATCTACATCTATCTGAAAAAGAGAAGCAGATTCTCCAATGGAGAGTAAGTTAGCATCAGTACAAATGAGATAACCCCCCTTTTTTTTTTAATAGAGAATTTAATAGGTGTAGGCCCTCTTGTAGCCCACAATTGACGGTAGCTTGATATTGGAGAGTGGGCTTATGTTTGGATATGGTTCTGACTTGTTTCCCAGCTCCAGCTATGGGTCTCATACCAGTGAGGGGATCCGTTAGCTGAATTGAGAGCAGTTGGTTCCCCACCACAGCTGTGTGCCACCACTGCACTTGTGTGGGCATCACAACAAGTTATTTGCTGCTAAGTAGGTTAGACCATGCGGTGCTTCGACAGATATTGGTCATTTTCCCCCAGTCGCCCATGTAGCACCTTGGTGGGTCATCAAGTACTCTGACAGAAATCTGTCTGTCTTTTAGGAAACCTTGTAGGTCTCTCTGATCAAAAGCTCATTGTGGATGATAGCCCCATGCTGGTACTGGGAGTTACAGGTCAGTGCCCACTAAGAAATGGAGGAAAACGATAACTAATATACAAGAGTTAGAGATGCTTGTAAGTGCCCAGCACTGAAGTAGACTTAAAATTCTCCCAGCATGGCTCAGGGAATCTTGCGGAAGAGGTAGTAGAAAGATTGTTAGAGCTACAAGCTGGGAAACTTTGCATAACTGACTGCTGCCCATAATGCATGACCCACAACACCCATGGGGCTGACCTGCAACCCCAATGTGGAAGGTCTCTTCAGAAAATCAGAAAAGGGGCAGGGAGGAGGGAAAGGATAGTACCAACATGTAATGTTTACATACAAAATATGTCTATATCTATATCTGTATCTGTATCTGTATCTATATCTATTTATCTATCTATCTATCTATCTATCTATCTATCTATCTATCTATCCATATCTATCTATCTATCTATCTATCTATCTGTCTATCTATCTAGAATAGAGCCAGCCATGGTGGCACACACCTTTAATCCCAGCAATCCCAGCACTCAGGAGGCAGAGGTAGAAGGATCACTGGGAGTTTGAGGGCCCCTGAGACCACATTGTTAATCCCAGGTCAGCCTGGACAAGAATGAGACCCTACCTTGAAAAAACCAAAACCAAAAGAAAAAGAAAAGAAAAAAATAGGAAGAACTTTCCATGATATAGAAATTGGAGAAGACTTCCTGAACAAAACTCCAGCACCTCAGGTACTTAAATAACTGCTCAATCATTGGGATCTCGTGAAACAGAACAGTTTCTTCACAGACAAACCTTCAATAAGCAGAGCCAATAGATAACCCAAAGATTGGAAGAAATTTTTTGCTGGCTATGCAACTGACATAGGGCTAATTTCTAGAATCTACAAAGAACTCAAAAACCTAAACAATAAAAAGTCAAACAACTCACTCAAAAAATAGGGCAAGACCTGGACAGTCAGTTCTCAAAGGGAGAAACACAAATGGAAAACACACTTAAGAAAAATTTCATCATCTCTAATCATCAGGGAAATGCAAATCAAAACAAGTGTGAGATTCTACCTTACCCCAGTAAGGATAGCAAATGTTAAAAAATCAAATGAAAACAAATGCTGGTGAGGATGTGGAGAAATATGAACCCTCATTCACTATTGGTGTGAATGTAAGATGGTACAACCACTATGGAAAGCTTTATGGAAACTCCTAAAAGTGTTGACTATAGAGTTGCCACCAGACCCAGTTATTCCATTACTGGGCATTTATCCTAAAAGCTCCAAACCTCAGTTTAGACAGATTTGCTTAACCATATTTATAGATGCTCAATTCATAATAGCTAAGAGCTTGAATCAACACAGGTGTCCATCACCAAGATGTGGTATATATACATGTGAGAATTCTACACAGCATTAAGTAAAATTGACACAATGAAATTTAAAGAAAAATGGTTGAACCTGAAACAGATCATTCTCAACAAACTGACCCAATCACAGAAATATAATTGTCACATAGTCTCACATATCTGTGTTTCCTAATCTGAATCTCCCCAAGATGCTGACATACCTAATAATAATGTGTCTCTAGGACTGAACAATGGGGAGGAGAGGGTGGGAGGGGAGGGCAAGAGTGGGGTGGGGGATACGAAACTGGACCCAAATAGCAATGGTATCATAAAATTCTACATCGGAAAATACAGACTAAATGATTGAACGTGCATTGGATCCTTAGAGGGAACACGTGAATCACAAGGCCCTAGAGAGGATATGATGAAGACTACTAACCTTATTCTTCTTATCTTTCTCTCCCTCTCTTTCATTTTTATCTCTCTTCTCTCTATCTCATTTATATTACTTAATATTTTCTTGTTTCTTTTCCTTAGTGTTGGCCTGTAACTCCAAGTACCAGCATGTGATTAACATCCACAATGACCTGTTGATCGGATAGACCTACAAGGTTTCCCAAAAGAAGACAGATTTCTATCACAGTACTTGATGACCCACCAAAGCTTAGTGGTAAGACCCTACTGCTGAAGACACCATATGCTGTTGGTATGGAACATGGCATGACCTGGCTGGAATCTGGAAGTGAGTCAGTCCCCAGACAGTTAGCTTGTCTAGTACCAGAAGGTGCTACATGAGTGACTGGGGAAAAATGGCCAACATCTTCCCAAACAACTCATGGTCTAAGCTACTCAGCAACAAACAACCTGATGCATTGCTCACACAAGTGCAATAGTGGCACAGAGCTATGGTGGATACTTAATTGCTCTTGATCTGGCTATCTGATCTGCTCAATGGAATGGAGCCCATAGCTGGAACTGGAATACAAGTCACAACCATACCCAAAAAATGAGCCCGCTCTATATTATCAAGCTCCCACCAATCATGGGCTACAAGAGGGCCACACCTATTAAATTCTCTCTGAAATAACAATGGTTATCCCATTCATCTGGTGCTGACTTCACTTTCCATTGGAGAATTGCTACTCCTTTTCAGATGGACACAGATTCTGAGGAGAGAATGAGCCCATCACACTTCACCAGGGCCCAAGCTGAAACCAATAGTAATTGGGGTAATGAGAAAGAGTGCTGCTTTTTTGGTGAACCTGGTACCAGGACAAGGGTGAAGGAGATAGACATGTACATCTCATCAGGGTGTTTGCTTCTGAATAGCTTAATACCCAGGTTGCTTTGACTGTTGTTCACTTTTCCCTAGTAGCATATGTAGGGCTTTCTAGCACTATATGGGCTAACTATCTGGGGCCTGGCTATCTTCTGGATTCTGGCCAGGTCTCTCTATGTTCTGTGCCCATAGCAAATGGTGTCTTCAGCAATAGAGTCTTACCCTTTATCTCTGGTGGGTAATCAAGTACTTTGACAGAAGCCTGTCTTGTTTTGCGGACCTTTTAGGTCTTTCTGATCAATAGCTCATTGTGGGTGGTAACCACATTCTGGTACTTGGAGTTACAGGCCAGAGCCAAAAACAAATTACTAAAATAAAATAAACTAAATTAAATAAATTTAAAAAACTTAAGGTTATGCTACATTCCACCCTCTCCAGGGCCCTTATTTTCAGGTGCTCCCTACATGCTCCTGTTAAAGGTTCAACCTTTTAATCTATCTTCAAGAAAAAAGGTTTGTATGGTACAAGTTCATTTGGGGTTCATGTTTTTATTTTCTCTCTTACTCTTTCCCTCACCCCAAGCTCTTCCATGCCTATTGCCTGGGCCCTGAGTTGTGTGTAAGTTCAGCAACTCAAGCTGATCCACATTAGGACTTTCAGATGAGTGAGACCATGTGACAATTGTCTTTCTGTGATTATGTGAGTTTGCTGAGTTTGATCTCTTCCAAGTCTGTATATTTGTCTACAAATTAGTGTTACACTTTTTATTGCTGAGTAGAATTCCATTGTGCAAATGTACCAGCAGCTCAATATCCATTCATCTAATTGTGGGCACCTAGGTTAATTCCAGTTCATAGCTATTATGAATTGAGCAGCTATAAACATCTTTGAGCAAATATCTCTTTAGGGAAGCAATACACATTTAGGGTAAATGCCCAATAAGGACATAACTAGGTCTGTTGGCAGCTCTATATACATCCCTTTTAGGAGTCTCCATATTTATTTCCATAGTGGTTGTACAATCTTACCATCCCACCAACAGTGAATGAGGGTTCTTGTTTCTCCACATATTTGGCAACATTTGTTGTCATTTGATTTTTTAATGATTACCAACCCTACTGGAGTAAGGTGGAATCTCATAGTTGTTTTAATTTGCATTTCCCTGATGGTTAGGGATGTTAAACATTTTCTTATGTGTGTATAAGCTATTTGTATTTCTTCCACTGAGAACATTTTATTCAGTTCCCTGGCACAGTTTTGGAATGGGGTATTTGAATTTTATAATTTTTTTTTATTTCTTTATAGATTCTAGATAGTAGGTTTCTGTCTGTGGCATAGCTGGGAAAAGATTTCTCCCATTCTGTGGGTATTTTATTCACTCTGATTATGCTGTGTTTGTCTGTGCAGAAGCTTTTTAGCTTCATGAGAGCCCATTGGTTGAGTGATTGTTAAAGTTCCTGGGCTACTGGGGTTTTGTTGAGGAAGTCTTTCCCCAATCTTATATCATGGAGAATTCTTCCTATTTTTTTTCTTCCATCAGAAGGAGAGTTTCAGGTCATATATTGAGGTCCTTAATCCATTTGGACATGATATTTGTGCATAGGGAGATGTGCGGTTGTACATTCACTTTTCTGCACATTGTTATCCAATTTTCCAAGAACCATTTTATTGAAGATGCTGTCTTTTCTCTAGCCTATCTTATTGGCAGCTTTGTCAAAGATCAAGTAGTTTCTTGACCTAAAGTCTGGGTGTTCAGTTCTGTTCCATTGGTCTGTATTCCTATTTTTATGACAGTAATATGCTGTTCTTGTTGCTATGACTTTGTAATACAGCTTTAACATCAGGTTTTGCGATAACTCCAGAGGCGTTTCTTTTGCTGAGTATATGTTTGTATATCTGGGGCCTGCTGCCATTCCATATGAATTTTGACATCATTTTTTTTCTATCTGTGAAGAATGATACTGGATTTTTTTAAGTATTGCATTAGATCTGTATACAATATTAATTCTACATATCCATTTGAATGGGAGGTCTTTTCAACCTCTCAAGTCCTCCTCAATTTCTCTCTTGAGAGTTTTTAAGTTTTCATTGTATAAATCTTTCACATTTTTGGCTAGGTATTTATTTATTTACATATTGTCACTATTGATAATGGGACAGCCTCACTGGTTTCTTTTCTATATATTTGTCCTTTGCATATAGAAAGTTTACTGATTTTTTGTGTGTGGATTTTGTATCCTGCCACTATACTTAAGGAATTAATCACCTTTAGAAGTTTTGAGATGGAAACTTTCAGGTCACTTATGTATAGGATCATGTCATCTGTAACACAGAAAGACCTGGATGGAATCCAGAAGAGAGCCAGATCTTAAAAAGCTTGTCTAGTTTTGGAAATTGCTGTATGAGCTAATGGGGAAAAGTGGCCAACTATGGTCTGAGCAAACAGAGGTCTAAACGTCCTGACAAGATGTACACACCAGTGCAATATGGCACACAACATTAGTGGATAACTAATAGCTTTTTGATTGCCTAAGGGATCTTCTCAATGTATAGGAGCCTTTATCTGTATTTCAGAACCAGGTCACAATCCCATGGAGACAAACATGTTTTTACTTATATTAAATCACACTTCTAGTTCTATAGTATGTGTGGATTTGGGGCTGTTGCAGAATTTCCCTGAGAAGAGGAGTTGGGAAGCGGCTGCTTGGCTGAGTCACAGTGTCTGATTCAAGCAAAGACCTGAGTTACAGGAACTGTGAGACAGAAATTACGCAGCAGCCTGCTGTCAAAATTATAGAAAAAAATTCTGCATAGCTCTATAATGTTTCCAAGCATAAAAGTGACAACAATTATTAATAGCTAATAATGCCCCTGCCAAATGCACCACACAGATGCTCTGTTGCTCCCTTTGATTCTCTGTGAAATACATTACATGATCCTCCTTCCCTGTGTCACCTATGATACATAGATATTTAGTGTCCATATTTGTCTTCTGTCTCCTGTGTTCTCTGCAGACATTCACCCAATCCCCTTCTTCCTAAGCCTGTTTCCCTTTGGTGGTGGACATTATTTCTCCTTTGCTCTGGCCACAGTTCAGAGTGGCCTGACACATGTCCATTCTCACACTTTCTCAGAACTCTAGATTAAAAATTTATCTCATCCAGTAGAAAAGTTTTACAAAGTCTCCTACCAAATACTTAATCATATTCTAAGTATCACACTACAAGTACACAATTTCAAGAAATTAGAGGAAAGCTTGAGAAATTTGAAATAATATAAGATCTGACAGGTCTAACTTTTAGGGAAAATATCCTTCAGTAATAAAATATTTAGATCCTGGAAAGATATATAGAAAAGCAAATAGATATACTACTAGTGAAGAATGAGACAGAAAGGCAGCTATAGGATGTAACTCAGGGAGATGGGCACAGTACTGACTAAGAAACTCATTCTATTGGGGAAGCAGAGTGTTCCCTATTATGCAGATCAAGTAGAGAATAAAGCAAAGAATAAAGGTTCACATTCTTTTATCATGGCCAAATCTGAGAGTTTGACCAAAATTGATTATTTAAAGGTGAACAGCTCCATATGATAACTAGAATTGATGAATTGCACTAATTAAGAAGCAATAATCTTAGCTCCACTGAAATACTGATCAGGGTACTCGAAGCCTATTAACCTCTTACATTACTCCCACTTGTATGCTATTACTCTTCATGGTTCAACATTGGAAATGTTGAAACTACATTTATCAGATGCTCTGGCATCAGATTACAGTTGAGGTTTCTCTCTCTGTGAACAATTCACAAAACAGAAATTGGAAGCTGTGATTTTTCTGGCACCAGAAGGGTGCTCAGAGCTCCAGTGAACATCTACACAGCCAAAGTGTTAAGAGCTCTGACCTGGGGAGACCAGGGGAGGCAGCATTCATTCCTGTTCTTTCACCACTTCCATAGGAAGGAGCATCTAAGAACAAGTTAGCACCTAATGTTCCTTAAATCCTATCTTTAGATTACAGTTTTATATTTTAAGCTATATTTTTATTACTCCTTTTGTGTTTATACTATATGAAAACAATAACTTAAAATAAGTATATACTTATTGTTTTCTAAAATATTTTAGTCTATGTTTTCTCAGTGTATAAATACTAAATTTAAGATCTCACTAGCAAAAAATCTTCCCACATATTTCTTTGGCTTCATCTATGCAAAGACAATAATTTTGTGATATGCTTTGTCAAATTACTTATTAATCTTATTTGTTAGTCTATATTTCTCTCTTCTTATTTTTCTCTGGATCTATTCCTTAATATTTTATCTATCCAAACATAGTAACAAGACAAACATTGAGTGATTACAACTTTAACTAACTTGGTAATTATTTATTTTATGAGCATTTATAATTTTATTAAAATTGTGTAGCAATATTACTAGCCTTTACTCACTAGACATTCATGGCAGATGTCAGTTATTTCAGGAACATACATGAGCATGATTCTGTCTTTCCTTGATGTCCTTATTTATTAGATAGCAATGACTTGATAAACTGAGTACTACTGATTATATTAGATACACAAGATCACTGATAATAACAGGTTCTATTATTCCGTTATTGATTACTAATATATCACATAATACGTTTCATACACATGTATGTACATAAATTTGTTTATATGATGCAGAATGTCTATGACACTGTTAAAGAGGCCATAGATCAAAGAGCTTTAGTGAAAGCAAAAGAGGTGAGCTGACTTCGAGGTAAAGGGAGTCATTACATTTGATTAGATAAAATATTATGAATCACACTTAGAGATATGTTCCAAGTTAGCAGAGCTAGATCCAAGGACAGAAGAAGTTCAAAACACAGATCCAAATCCAGAATGCCAATTTAAGTAGAACATATTAAGCAGAGGGTCCAAGCTGAGCTGAGGCCTCTATGTGTGTGAGTGTGAGTATGAGTGTGTGTGTGATGTGGTTTGTGTATGTGGTATGTGTGTGGTTTGCAGTGTATGTGTTATGTGGGGTGTGTGTGTGTGTGCCTGTGGTGTGGTATGTGTGTTTGTGTATGTTTGTAGTGTGGTGTGTTTGTGTGCTATAGTCTGTGTAGTGTGTGTGTGTGTGTGTGTGTGTGTGTGTGTAGTGTGTATGTGTGTGTTTGTGTGAAAATAAGGATGCAAATGTGGAGGTCAGAAGACAACTTCAAGATTATTACTTGTCTTCTACCTTCTTTGAATCAAGATCTCTTCTTCATAGCTACCCCTACTTCTGCTGATTATCCTCTCTCCACGTTCCTTCTTGCCATAGACCTACTGTAATTACAGTCTAGCTTTACACATCTCACTTTATGTGAGTTTTGGTGATCTCAACTCAGCTATTCAAATCACTTTATCTACTGAGACATCTCCCTAGTCCCGTTTTTTTTTTTTTTTTTTTTTTTTTTTTTTTTTTTTTTTTCTAGAAGGGTTTTTATATGACCATGTGTTCTTGGGTTCTAATATGACTTTGAAAATTCATCAACAGTAACTTTTGTGTATGAAGAAGTTATCATTCTGTACCTCATGATTTGTGTGGACAGATGGTGTTTGTTTACTTGCATAAACAAGATGTGCAGCCATTATGCCTCAGCATTTGTACTTTAAATGGAGTAAATTGATGTTTTGTAAAATGGAGATATTCAGTACAAGGCACAGGCTTACATCTGTTCTATACAATATAGAGTAACTTAGAATAAGGTATATCCTGATCTCCACAATGCTCCACCCTTCCAAACTCACTCTTGTATAACAAATAGACTATCAATGTTATAAAATATCTCCAAAAGCCCAAATTTCTCCTATTTAAGAAACACTGATTATAAATTTTCTTAGTCTTATTCTCTCCAGCTATGTAGATGAATGTAACAAAGAACTACACACTGTTTTAATATTCATACCCAGCATTTTATGTGATAATTCAAATATGTAAAGATCATTCCTAATTTATATCTCTGGTGGAAATAATTTTATACTTTACTTTCATTTTTCTCTTTATATCCACTAATATCAGAAATAATATATCATTTGATGAAGGGACAAAAATATGCTTCAAAAAGTGAACCTATTTTTCAAACTGCTTTTTCATATTACTGTGAAAATATACAGGTAAATATGAACCAAAACTTATGTGCATGACAAACTCTCCCTGATCTTTGCTGGGGTCCCTGTGAATGAGTTTTTTTTTTTTCCTTTCAATCATTTCCCAACCAATTAAATTATACTCTAGAGTACATAATCCATTGTGATAGAATGTCAGTGTCTGATTCCACTCTAAACAGGTAATTAGCCTTAAATAATTCATTTAACATTTTTTAGCATTTGTTTTACTTATGGATCTCCTAATATCCAATCAGCATTTGCCTTTCCCTTTGGGGAATAATTTAAAACTGTTAAAATACCTCAAATACTTCAATGTTCAGACTTATTATATTTAAGCATAAGACTGAGTTATTCCCTAATGGACATCAAGGATGTAATTTTGATTGATTTATGACCAAAGCAAAGTTGGTGTTAGCAGATGTCTGATTTACAGAAGTTTTATGCCCCTGGGATTTTGGCAAACCATTCATTATACTAAATTTGCTGCTTTCAAAATTTTTCTGTGTGCATGTACATAACAATTTTTTGTGTTAACTTCAATTTATTATTTTTGTATTAGATTAACTGAAGTGTGAAGACTCATCCTAACTCTGGGTGGCAATGTTTCATGAGTGAGGCTCCTGGACAGAATCAAAGGGAGAAATTTAGCTGAACAGCAGCATTTATCTATCTCTGCTTTCAGATTACAGATTAAATATAATCAAGTGCTTCATGCACCTTCTACCATGTCTTCCCTGCCATTACGGTCTGTTTTTTGACTGTATCCCCTCAAGTGATGATTTAAAAGAAACCTTCCCTTGGTTAGTTGCTTCATGTCAGATATGTTGTCATAGCAACAACAAACAAAATAAAGTAATTAATACATTTGGCCATTCATGTTTCATTACATTGTAATATTTGTTGTTTAATTGTTATGTTATTATAATTAGTGGATCTATTTAAATTAATATGGCATTATAGCTATTAACACTTTAATTCATGACATCTTCAAGTTATTAGATTACAATCTGGTGTTTACTTATCCAACAAGCATTGTTGATCTAACATCTCACAGAATAATATTTGAGATGAAAAACACATTAAGATATAATCTCTAACTGACATTAATGAACCATAGAAATATGGGAAACATGCATTTGCACATGTTCCAATAATTAGAACATATGCTTTACATAACCATTCTGAAAATATTCGACAACTTGAAATGGGTTACTAGGGGATCAGGGAAGAAGTCCTTGAACCTCAAACCCTAGGTTCATGTCTAAAGTTAAACAAAGAATAAAATAAGACTGAAAAGGATAATCATTAAATTATTATATTTATTGAGAGAAGTACAGAACTAAGGAAGGGAGAATGAACACACCCACATGGTGGGCCTGGAAAAACCATGGGCAGGACAGAAAAGGAAGTACAAGGAGCTCTTCTCATGTGGAGAAAGAGCCTGTGTGGAAAGTAAGGGCTAGGAGTTGAGCAGAGGAGCTCACCAGAAGCTGTGATTTAGATGTCAGGCAGCACAGAGAATTTTCTCTATCTCCAAAAATGTATTTATAACCTTATAGTTGTGGGCCCTACCTTCCAGTTCAGATGAACTGAGAGACAAGTGATTGGTCTGTGTTAGGGGTTGTCTCAGGAAGAGGCTAGCCATGACACCAAGTTCTGCTGGCTGAACTTGACAAACCACAATATTTGGGCTAGAATTAAATCAGAGGAGAGACCTCCCTCCTAAGAGGAGTCCAGGTTGCTTGTGGAAAAAACAGATCTAGGTAAGAGATAAGAAGTCAGATCATGGGCTGGAGAGATGGTTTAGTGGTTAAGTGCTTGCCTGTGAAGCCTAAGGACCCTGGTTCCAGGCTCGATTCCCCAGGACCCACATAAGCTAGATGCACAAGGTGGCACATCTGGAGTTCGTTTGCAGTGGCTGGAGGCCCTGGTGTGCCCATTCTCTATCTATCTGCCTCTTTCTCTCTCTGTCTGTCTGTTTCTCTCAAGTAAACTAAGATGGAAGGGGAAGGAGGGGAGGGCATCAAAGGGGTGGGAAACATAAATCTAGACCCAAACGGCAATGGTACCATAAAATTCTACTTACTAAAAGACAGATCAAATGGCTGATCCTTTACCAGGCCCCTACAGGGAACACCTGAACCACAAGACACTGGAGAGGGTAGGATCAAGACTAACCTTAATCTTCTACAACTTCCCTCCCTCCCTCTCCCTCTCCCTCTCTCTCTTTCTTCTCTCCAACTCTGGTTTATTAGTTATCTTTTTCCTCATTTCCTTAGTGGGCACTGACCTGTAACTCCCAGTACCAGCATGGGGCTATCATCCACAATGAGCTTTTGATCAGAGAGACCTACAAGGTTTCTTAAAAGAAAGCCAGATTTCTGTCAGAGTACTTGATGACCCACCAAAGGTTAGTGGTAAGACCCTACTGCTAAAGACACCTTATATGGTTGACATGCAAAATAGAATGGCATGGCTGGAAGTTGGAAGAGAGTCAGTCCCCAGACAGTCAGCACATCTAGTGCCAGAAGGTGCTACCTGGGCGACTGGGGGAAAATGACCAATATCTGTCCAAGCAACTCATCGTCTAACCTACTTAGCAGCAAATAACTTGTTGTGATGCCCACACAAGTGCAATAGTGGCACACAGTCACGGTGGGGAACCAACTGCTCTTAATTTGGCTAACTGATCTCCTTCGTGGTACGGGACCCATAGCTGGAGCTGCGAAACAAATCAGAACCATATCCAAATGTAAGCCCACTCACCAATATCAAGCTACCATCAGTCATGGACTACAAGAGGGCCTACACCTATTAAATTCTCTATAAAAAAAGTAAGGGTTATCTCATTTGTCCTGGTGCTAACTTACTCTCCGTTGGAGAATCTGCTTCTCTTTTTCAGATAGATGTAGATCCTAAGGAGAGGGCCACCCCATCATACC
This sequence comes from Dipus sagitta, assembly GCA_036346955.1. Classification (NCBI taxonomy): domain Eukaryota; kingdom Metazoa; phylum Chordata; class Mammalia; order Rodentia; family Dipodidae; genus Dipus; species Dipus sagitta. Next base: position 100,133,102 of record CM070770.1, on the reverse strand, counting down.
TCCAAAGGGCCCCGGCTGAAACTAAGAAAAATTGGAGAAACAAGCAAGGGTGCTCTTTTCCTGATGAAGCGGATATGAGCAGAAGGGGGAAGGAGATCAACACAGAGAAAAATCTACTCCTACCAAATCAGAGATCCAGAGTCTCAGAGGCCCCCAATACCTCATCACTGAAGCAGACCAAAAATGAACCCAACATGGCTCAGGGAAATTTTGTGGAAGAGGGGGCGGAAAGAATGTCAGAGCCACATGTTGGGTCATGATATGCAGAGACATTTAGCTTACCCATAACTGTGGGTTAACTCCACAATGCATGACCCATATACCTCAACAAGGAGGGGCCAAGTGGCAGAGGTAGGTCACAGATGAGCCTAATAATGGTACCGAACTGACTGTATTTGCTGAATACAAAACTGACTAATAAAGAAAAAAAGAAAAGGAAAAGAAAAGAAAAGAAAAAAGAAAAATAAATAAAAATAAAATAAAGTAAATAAAAATAAAAAATACAATTTTTTTAAATAAGAAGTCAGATCATACTTTGAGTTCTAGCAAAGTGGAGAATGCTTGGATAGGCTCAACCATATTCCTGCTTATGACTTTCATGGACCCAGTCCCCCTAAATACCTACTTCCTCTTAAGCTGGTACAATTTGTGCTGAAGTACTCTTGAGAACCAAGCTTGGCAACATTTTCTTACTCCTCATATCTTTCTCATTTTCTGAAGATTCTGAAGAAGATATTTACAATGCTTTTTTTTTAACTGAATAATTTTCAGTACCAAGCAAGAACTTCTTGTAGGCATTCAGACCTATTTTCTCAACATTTTCTGACATTAGCTTTAACATTCAGATGCATTAGTGTTTCTCAAGAGACATAGCTGAAAACTAGCTTGAAGTTCATTGATTTAGTTTTAGAATAGCAGCCTATTATAAAAATTAATTTGAGCAAGGGTACATATTATTAAATATGTACCTATGTTAATTTAATGAAATTATGTTCTTTCTGACCTGTCTTTTATGGTGCACACACCTGCAATGGATCTACAAGAGGTTTTCTTTGCCTTGAGATTAAAAGAGAAGACATGCAGAAATGGAGCAGAATTATTACATTTTCCCTCCTCTGAGCAACTCCTTGTACTCTCATGTACACACACATACCCTTCTGCAGACAGGGAATGTTCGTAGAGGATAACCATTTTATAGTATGCAAAGCAGATATAAGGGTGCACTGGCACATATGTGGAAGCTGATAGACTCTGGAAATGTCTATTAAATCTAACATAAAATAGGATTAGTAAGTAACCTATAACCCAATTTGGTCACATTAAAATTAAAAGGATACTATTAGATGTTACCCTGACATAATAGGCATAAGTCCCATAAACAAATGCTACTCCTTGTCATTGGTTCTGAAGATTAAAAGCTAGATACCTTAAAAACATCCAGATTCTCTAGCATTTTTACCTTTTACAGTATGTAGCATTTTTTTTATTTTATTATATTTTCATATAGTCATCCTTTCATGTAATGTCCATTGTTAGTGATTGAATGATTTTAACTTAAGTATTCTTTCAGAGTTGCCTATTTAATTACTATTGACTTAGTACAAATCTCTAATGAACACATATTTTTTGTATAAATATGTCCATAATTTAAAAAATTATTTGAAATAATAAAAACGATGCCATCTTCTACTTTAATTTGTTTTGCACTAGAAAATTGATACATTATAGTTGAAATTATTTTTTCAAAGCAACATATATAAGGCAGTAATTTTCTTACAAATAATGGCAGCTTTCTATAGCATAAAATATGTTTATCAATAGACAATTATCTTCAAAGTTTCTTCTCAAAGTTGTGAAAATATACTGATTTGAATAAAACTATACCTGCTTTTAAATCCATGTTTCTGAGAATAGATTGATGAATTTTCATTTTCAATATTCAAGAAAATACATAAAAAGAACCAAGAATCCACTAAATTTTATGTAAGAAATGATTCAGTGTCACAGTCTGTTTTGGCTGCCATGACAATAGACCTGAATTTAAATTATAAAGAACATCAGCAAAGTTTTTTTTTTTTTTTTTTTTTCTCTCTTGCAGTTTTTCAGTTCTGGAGAGTATTGCCTAAGTGTCAATCTCTACTGCCAAGATGGTGCCTTGCACATTGTCCTCCCTTTCATTGTGATGTCCATGGTACAAAAAATGTTAAGGGAAGAGGGACCTTGTAAGGTCTTTAATGAGTGCTAAGAATATTTGGCCTACTAAGGGCTGAAGGCCATCATTTAATGCCATTGTTTTGGAGATTTATGAACATGAAATTTGGAATGAACACAAGCATTAAAATCAAAGGAGCAAATTATCATAGATGTTTCATCAGGGCCTTATGAGTTTACATAATTCTGATTTTTAGGTCTCTTTGGACCTAAAACTTTCTTCAATCATTTCCCTAAATTAAATTCTTCTTCTACCTCTTCATATTTCATACCTTTAATCCCAGCACTCGGGAGGCAAAGGTAGGAGGATCACCATGAGTTCATGTCCACCCTGAGACTACATAGTTAATTCCAGGTCAGCCTGGGCCAGATTGAAACTCTACTTCGAAAAACCAAAAAAAAAAAAAAAAAAAAAAAAAAGTGCGTCTCTAAGTTGATCATTTCAAGAGCTTTTGAGCCAAGCAGCACTACATAGGACATGGGAAGACATTCATAGCCATTCACTCAAGAACTGGATGTAACATTGATTTGTGTACCACATTGATTGAGAAAACTCAAAATAATTACAGTAAAAAAATGAAGCTGACTAAATCCAAGGAGAATAAAAGTGCATTCTTCTTTTCTTGCAAATGATGTGAGCTCTCGGTTAAAATGTCCCCAGGCTAAGCTTTCAAAGAATGTGACAGTTAAATTATTTCTTGTCTAAATTTTAGCAGTGTTCACCAAGAAAACAGAACCCTTGCTTGCTTCGCCAGTCATTCTTAGTTTCAGCAGGGGCCCTTTTGAGGTATGATGGGGTGGCTGTCTCCTTAGGATCTATGTCTATCTGAAAAAAAAAAAAAAGCAGATTCTCCAATGGAGAGTAAAGTTAGTACCCGACAAATGAGATAACCCTTAGTTTTTTATAGAGAATTTAATAGATGTAGGCCCTCTTGTAGCCCATGATTGGTGGTAACTTGATAATGGATAGCGGGCTCATGTTTGGATATGGTTCTGACTTGTTTCCCAGTTCTAGATATGGGTCCCATACCACTGAGGGGATCAGTTAGCCAAATCAAGACATTTGGTTTCCCACCATGGTTGTGCGCCACTATTAAAGAGAGTCAGTCCCCAGACAGTCAGCACGTCTAGTGCCAGAAGGTGCTCCATGGGCAACTGGGGGAAAATGGCCAATATATGTCCAAGAAACTCATGGTCTAACCTACTTAGCAGCAAATAACCTGTTGTGATGCTCATCAAGGCAGCAATGATTTTACAAGCTGTAAAATGTGGTTAAATATCCTTGTTTTGAATATCTTGTATTATATGTGTCATCTCCTTCATAAAGACTGTATTTATATTTATAACTCTTTGTACCTATTTCCTCATGATGAAAAGTTGTTTCCTCTACATATCTATCAGAATGTTGCTTTCGTCTTCTTCAAGCATGTATTGAAACATCTGAGAGGCTTCCTAGGCCACCCTAACTAAGGCAGCATTCATGTCATGGTAACTCACATTAGTTTTCTTCCACTAAATTATATACTTTGTGTAATTAGAGATGCTTGTCTCCTTTCTTCATGTCCCTGTCTGGTTGTGCATGACAAACCACACATAGTAAACACAAGTAGAGCAACTGATTGGATGAGAGTCCTTTCAGTAAGAAATCCGTACCTTCACATAGTTAATTCTTCATAATCTATAAACATCTTGAGTGCAAGAATTATGTCACATTTTATACTTAGTTTCCAGAGCCTCTAATAAATTCCCTTTATTAAAGTTATACTCAATCAGTGTTCATACATTTGATTAAATGAATGATTTGATGAAATTATAATGCTCTTAAGTTATATGTCAATTTCAATCCAGTATGATCACAGAATGAAAGCTTCTCATTACAATGAAGTTATCTTCCTGGCACCAAAACAATAAATTTCAATACTTTGCTTTGCCTCATTGACATCTCATTCTCCTACCTAGAAGACATAAATTTGAACTTTATATGACAAAAATGAGAAAATAAATAAATCATGAGCACATATAAGATAGGATGTCAAGCATTAACTCACAGGAAGAGAGTAAATCAAGGGTGGAGAACAAGGAGTAATCAGCGGAGCAAGTCATCATAATAGTGGCTTTGATTAGACGCTCAGAGTGTAGCTGCTGAGCTGAATATAAAATATCAACCCACTCATACTACTAATCAACTATTAAGATAATAATAGTGTCTGGTTTACACAGAAGTGGTTAGGATTGAAACAAAAATATGTTCCTGCAAACACATTTAAAACATTGTCCAGTGACAGCAAAGGCTCAGTGACAGTTAATGAAGAGAATGAGGCCAAGAAAATATGTGGTAAATTGTTACTCTCTAAACTTTTCACAGTCAGCAGATAGATGGACATTTGAATATTGTTCTTATTCAGGTACTAGAGGTTATGGGTAACTACTTGGCAAAAATCAGGTTTCTGCCCTGAAGACAAGCAGAGTTTACAAAGGCATTGAGGTCTCTCAGATTCAAGAGAATACCTGATTCTCTAATGTTATCTGATGTGGCTCTGGAAGTTTTTTTTTTTTAATTTTTAAATTATTTAGTCATTTGACATAGAAAGAGGGAGAGAGAGAGAGAGAGAGAGAGAGAGAGAGAGAGAGAGAATGAATGGGAATGCCAGGGTCTCCAGCCACTGCAAACTAACTCCAGATGTGTGTGCCCCATTGTGCACCTGGCTAACGCGGGTCCTAGGGAATTGAACTTAGGTCTTTTGGCTTTGCAGGCAAATTTCTTAACCACTAAGTCATCCTTCCAGCCCAGCTCTGAAAGTTTTTGATCAAAGATGATGAAGAATTTATCTTTTGTGTCATCTCATCTAGATGAGTCTTCATACAATCTAGCAATTCTTGAGAAATATTTTCATCCCATTAGGATGAATATTTTCTTCCCATTAGGAATGCTAAGTAAGCAATATTTTGAAAATACTAGACTGTGGATATATTACACAAAGGTATAAGATGTATTCATATTCCATAAAAGTACATATTTCCACATTCAGCCCTCAGCGTACTGCACCACATTCTACTGAACTACTGATCCTAGTCACTTTCCAACATTGGATATATTCTACTTATTTCTTCTAGTACACACACCACCCATTGCCATCCTTAATGAAAAGAAAACCCTATTGTTCTGCTTTTTTTCCCCATTGTCTTAGAGAGAGAGAGAAAAAAAAATTCTGATCAGTGATGGAATGATCTCAGTGTGGTTTATGTTCTTTGTGTGGTTTCTGAAAATAAGTTTATATACTTTTTTTTTCAGATGGTACACATAATTAGATAGAAAATCCACATTTCACAAGTTTTCCATCTTGTAGATACTGAATTGCTTATTTTCCCAAGGTTTAACCAAAATAAATTTAATGATAATACTAAATAATAATAATCATAGTAGGAGGAGATAATATCACCACTTAGTTCACACAATATTTTCAAATTTAAAAAATGTATGTCTTCATTTAAAGGGAGGTAGTAGAGAAGAAAGAAAACATACTAGAGCAGGCTACTCATCTGTCACATTCACAGAAATAGTTTATGCTTGCTTCATGATTCCAGCAAATGATTGAGATTCAAATCTCACAGTGAAGATACTCTGTTGCCAAACTCAAGGATCTCTAGAAGTGTTTTCAATTGTCTTGTTTTTACAAACCTACATAGTTTCTTTTCAAAAAGAACTGTTACTAAAGAAAATGGGTCTTGTTGTTATGCCAAAATAATGTATGTTGTTTGTGTTAGCAAAAGCCATATTAACTTATTTGTGTGAAAGATTTATCTTCGAGAGAAAAAAAATACATTAGTGAAAAGAACAAGAATGCATCATTGAATGATCATTTGAGTAACTAATAGCTAAAGAGAAAAATGATTCCAACTATACTAGTCAAAAGTGTATGAGGGGTACTTATTACCCTATCTTAAATGTGAAAACCCTATGTTGCTATATCTTTTTGCCTTATGATATAAGATAAATGATTCATTGCAAAATGAATGGCTGGAAGTTGGAAGAGAGTCAGTCCCCAGGCGCGTCTAGTGCCAGAAGGTGCTACATGGGCGACTGGGGGGAAATGACCAATATCTGTCGAAGCAACGCATGGTCTAACCTACTTAGCAGCAAATAACTTGTTGTGATGCCCACACAAGTGCAATAGTGGCACACAGCCATGGTGGGGAACCAACTGATCTTGATTTGGCTAACTGATCTCCTCCGTCGTAAGGGACCCATAGCTGGAGCTGGGAGACAAGTCAGAACCATATCTAAATGTAAGCCCACTCACCAATATCAAGCTACCATCAGTCATGGGCTACAAGAGGGCCTACACCTATTAAATTCTCTATTAAAAAAAGTAAGGGTTATCTCATTTGTCCTGGTGCTAACTTACTCTCCGTTGGAGAATCTGCTTCTCTTTTTCAGATAGATGTAGATCCTAAGGAGAGAGCCACCCCATCATACCTCCAAAGGGCCCCGGCTGAAACTAAGAAAAATTGGCAAAACAAGCAAGGGTGCTGTTTTCCTGATGAACCGGATACCAGCAGAAAGGGGAAGGAAATCAACACAGAGAAAAATCAACTCCTACCAAATCAGAGAGCCAGAGCCTCAGAGGCCCCCAATACCTCACCACTGAAGCAGACCAAAAATGAACCCAACATGGCTCAGGGAAATTTTGCAGAAAAGGGGGCGGAAAGAATATCAGAGTCACATGTTGGGTCATGATATGCAGAGACATTTATCTTACCCATAACTTTGGGCTAACTCCACAATGCATGACCGGTATACCTCAACAAGGAGGGGCCAAGGGGAGGGGGTAGGTCATGCATGAGCCTAATAATGGTACCAAACTGACTGTATTTGCTGAATACAAAACTAAGTAATAAAGAAAAAAATATTAAAAATAAGAAAAGATAAATGATTCATAATGATTCCTATATAATCGATATTCCCTGCTGTTTTAAGACAAAAATCTCCAATGCAACATTTGCAAACAAAAAAAATAAAAATAAAAAGGAATGAAATAAACCTTAAGTTCTAGGCTTTGACCACTTCATATAATTTTTACTTTCACCAATATAGTGACCAACATTTTATATGTGACTTAAAACTAATGTAACTCAGTAGGTAACATGCAAAACATCTGTGGAGATAGTTCTAGGATTCACCTTATTTTCAAACACAAGAAATAGATGAATTTGATTTGAAAATTTGAGAGCAACCCTAAATTCCAGGGAGTAAAGGAAACAAGTAGAAGAAGGTGACCACTAGATATTTGCCTGTTTGTTTTGTACTCTGCTAGTCTTGTTCCTAGTTGCTTTGGTGCTGTCCTCCAACAGCCTGGTAAAGTCATTATACACTATGAGGTTTGACAACAGACGTTTAAAATCCACAGACATAAATGTAAATACATATTTTCATTTGTAAAAAATGTTCTAAAAAATCAGAGTAAACTATGAAAAAAGTAAGCCTGACAAACTGAAGCAGAGAATCTTAGAATAATTTCTAGAGTCTGAAGTTTGACCCAAGTCTTGCTTGATCAGTTAGAGCCCAGATCTCCTTAGAAGACAAAAGGCACAGGCCTAGACGGACAAGATTAAGTTATAGTATAATGTTGTTTTACCCAACATTAGCAAAATTTCTTAAATGACTGGGGTGCAAAAAATTAAATAATTTATATAAAATTATTGATTAAATATCTGAAGGAAGACAGGCACAAAGCAAGATATTGGCATGTATGCCAAAGTCATAATTAACCCTACTAATATGTATGATTAATATCCATTCATCATTGTAATTTCTACAAGATTGAAAAGGATATAAAAAAAGAAGCTGGCCTGTCTATACTAGCTACTCTCATACCTTGTCCTGAATCAAGTACCTTGATGAGGTCTTTATAGAAACCTTCATAAAGGAGATGATATTATCTTTGAGATAGATAGATAAATTATAGAAATAAATGATAAATGGACAGTATATTGACAATACATAAAGTATATATACAATTGCTTACAATTTATAATTTCTCTTTGGAGACATATTTCTATAATCTTTTATTTTGCCTTTTGTCCTCCTTTAATTTTTTTTCTTACTCTTTTTATCCTATTTTGTATGACTTTCCCTGGAGAAATATGAAAACATGTCTACTTGGCTCCAGGCAGAGTACCACAGAGAGATCAAAGAAATGGTTCTACCCAATTTTAGGTAGAAAACCAGTGAGTTTATGGGGGCTACTTACAAAAGCCTGAGAAGAGGTTATTTACAGCCACATAGATGACTCCAAAGCAATTTTATCAGTGAAAGCTTAAGCCAGCATGGGTGACAATTCAGGACAACTTCATATCTGGAGCTCCTGTACAACTGGTAAAAGCTCAGCCAATGTGAGAGTTTCCTCAACCCAGCAATTGGTACTGCTCATATCAACTTGGCAGAGGTGGTGAGAGGGTGCTTGTAGATGTTATAAGTTTCAGGAGCTTCCTGAGAATTGTGAATTTTTTTTTCCCCCTTTAGTTCCTGAGTCTTAACAATCCTCCCTCCAAAAAAAAAAAAAAAGTTTCAATTTGCAGGAAATAATTACCACATGGCTTTACAAAATTCCATCTTTCTGTAGATCTAAATTGCTTACATTTTAATTTTATTTAATTATTTGTGAGGAGAGAGAGAAAGAGAGAGAGAGAGAGAGAGAGAGAGAGAGGAGAAGAAATACATTACATTCCAGGGCTTCTTGCCACTCTAACTGAACTTTAAATGCATGCGCCACTCTGTGTATCTAGTTTTACATGCGTACTAGGGAATCAATCCCAGTCTTCAGCTTCAGGCAAGTGCCTAAACCTGCCGAGTATCTCACCAGTCCTTCTGTTTACATTTTATAGTATTACTTGTGTTTTGAAGTAGTTGTATTTCTAGGGACCAACTATTTGTGGAAGGTGTGCACAAGAGATGATCCAGTTCACACTCACTTATAACTTTCCCTTATTTTCAAATTATGATAAGCATGTCCTTTCCAGCTATTTGTTTCTTCAGCACACTTAACAGAGAAGGATTCTTAAGCATGCAGTGTCTTCTCCCCCACAAGTACAGCAATGTTCTATTTGCTACAAAGGTGTATTTTATGGGCATTTTTCTGGCTCAATCCTGTGATTTTGTTGTTGTTGTTGTTGTTGTTGTTGTTGTTGTCAACTGGCCAACTAGGAACCACCAGGTGCACAACATACCTGTGAAAGTATTTCCAGAGAGGTTTCATTGAGGAGGCAAGACTTGCCTTGAAGTTGTGTGGGGACATATCACTGGCTGGAGTTTCAGCTGAATAAAAACCAAAAAGGAAACTGTGGACTACACGACAGCATTCTTCCTTTTCTGATTCCTAAGTACAGACACAGTGTGAATATCTTTGTCATGCTCTCACTGACACGCCGTCCTACCATGATGGACTGTAACCCCTCATACTGTAAAGCAACTAAATCTTACTTATTCCTTTGTCAAGTGTAACCAACACAAATTCTGTCTTGTTTCCCTACACTTGCTGAATAAAGTTTACGGAAATTTTTCCATATCTCTTGCTGTGAGCTCAACTGTTAGAAACGAGGAATTGTCAGTTTACACCCATGCTATACAGTTCATACAATAAGGACTTGGTGAGATCTTTGGAACAATCTCCTTTATCTGTCTTCTCTAAATTTATTTGCCCATTCTCATTGAGTAGATTTCACCTTATGCATACATTCTAGCGTTTCTGAACACAGCTTGTGTGTCTCAGTTACTGTGTATTTATTGTTTGTAGAATCTCAGAAAACACAAATTATTTTCTTCTATTATTGTAGAAATATTTGGTGTTTTAATACTAGAAAAATGAAATAAGTTTTAAGTTTGAAAATGAATAATAATAAATAATAAATAATAAATAATAATAAATGCTAGTGGAAATTACTTTTTTCGAAAAGCACATGAAGACGTTAAGCATGTAGTTTCCCTTTGTAATAGTGTCCACTGGATTTTATACAACAGATTGAATACATATTTTGAGCTTATCTAGTATGGTAATTAAAGTGTATGGTCAATGAAAGTTAGTTTGGCTGAATATGACCAAGGAGTAACCTGCAGTTTGCTTTTCAATTTTGTCTAGCAATATTTCCTGTTATGGATATTAATAAGCTTCTCAAATCAGAAAAAAGGGAGTGCTTAAATTATTGACTTCAAAAGGAAATATATTTTTCACACTAGTAAGATAATTGTCTCATTATCGTTTTTTAAATTTATTTATTTTTCTGAGGTAAGGTTTTGCTCTAGCCCGGGCTGACTTGGAATTCACTATGCAGTTTCAGAATGGCCTTGAACTCAAGGCAATCCTCCTACCTCTGCCTCCCAAGTGCTGGGATTAAAGGTGTGTTACATTAAATTAAGAGGTTTGAAGGAATGTTTTACACTTATCCAGCAGTAGGTTGGGTGCTATTCTGATCTTGCAGAAGAAACATCCTACAATAGGGTGACTTTTTGTCCCTGCCACAGCTTTTATTATTTCCTTCCAGACAGTCTAAAAATCCTGGCCTAAAATACCATGAACCATGGTATTTACACTAATTAGTTATTTTCCTATGATGTATTCCTATATACATTTGTGACATCATTTGAACATCTTTTTTTTTTTTTTTGGTTTTTCAAGGTAGGGTCTCACTCTAGCTCAGGCTGACCTGGAATTCACTCTGTAGTCTCAGGGTGGCCTCGAACTCTCAGCGATCCTCCTACCTCTGCCTCCCGAGTGCTGGGATTAAAGGCGTGCGCCACCATGCCTGGCTCCATCATTTTTTTTTCAGGTATTCCTTCCCAAGAAACCATGAACTTCTAAGAAACTTCTGTTTTTTATTTTAACTTTAATATGATGCCCAGGATAGGATAGGTTTTAATTAATATTAAATGAATAAAATAATCATTTATACAAAAGACAAAAAGTAATTAGAAGATGAAATATAGAGGAACAGGAGTAAAGAAGACATATATAATTATCTCACCCATTCATGCCATGACACCAGATAAAGAGAAAAGGTGACATATCACTCAATCAAGTACTCACACTGGCAGGAGACTGGGTAGAATTCAGGCAGTTTGAACTTTGACTTAATCTCTGCTTGTTTGTGCAAGCCACTACCATCCAAAGAACTTTTGCAGGCAGTTCCAAAACAACAGTGTGTTGGCCTTTATATCACATATTTTCAGAAATCACTTCATCATATATGTGAGGAATCTATCAGTGACTGCAGATTATTCCTTAGATAAAGAGGTATATAGAGTATAATAAGAATCAACAGCCTTACCACAGTGAGTGCTTTGTAAAACAGAAAATTTTGACACTTTAATAGCCAGGTAAAAACACTTAATAATATAGCTCTGAGATATTATAGTCATTTTACTTACTCAACAAATGCAAATTTTAGAATAGATGTAACATTGATATATTTATAAATACTTCTTTAAATTTGTACATTACTACTAGAGTGAGAAACATCTTTGCATGTTGTATTTGAGATTTAATATAGCTACCATACAACCATACATGCCCCCCCAAAAAGGTCACAAGGTAGAAAACTTGTATTTGCTTATTTATTTATTTATGAGAGAGAGAGAGAGAGAGAAGGGAGAGAAATGGCAGGCACAGAAAGAGTATCTTTGTGCCAGGGCTTCCAGCCACTGTGGAAGAATCCCAGATGCATGTGCCTCTTAGTGCATCTGGGTACTGGGGAATTGAATTTTAATCCCTAGGCTTTGCAAACAAGCACCTTAACCACCGCACAATCTCTCTAGGCACTCAAGGGAGGACAATAAAACAATATGAAGTTCACAGACTTGGAATATTTACCTAAATTATTATAATTGTTAAGCAAAAACTACTAATAACTAAGCCATTTCTCCAGTCCCAAACTATTGTAATTTGTTTCATATGATAATTCATTGAGGAACAAATTGTATTATTATTTAAAATACATAGAAATTACTGGATGTAACTTTGTGTGGCTTCCACTAATACAGAAAATCTAAGGAAAAGTCTGCTACAGAAACGTGCATTGATGACTACATAGATTTTAAACAAAAGGTCTTTGTTAATAGGAATTACTATAAAACATTGACAGTGATTCTAAAATATTTGATGTCCTTCATGTATCCAGGATTTTAAAAGCAAAAATAAGATCAGCATAAATTCATGTACATCTCCCTGTCTTCTGGGTTTTTCGGCAGCAGCAGCTCATTTAGGCAAAATGAAGATTCATTTAAGTAATCTGTTCCCTTAAGTGGTTGAAAGTATGAGTATATGCCTAGTGAAAATGATAGGAAATTTAATGTAGAATGGCTTCAAATGCTGTTTGCAGAGTGAAGGGACATTCTGGACCCAAATTTGTCTGGTAGCATTGGGCTTTTCTCTGTATACCAAGAAAAAAGAAAAGCTGCTAGTGAGCCTGAGTAAAAAGGTCAAGTCTGAAATTAAACTGGACCAGTGCTTGATTTCACACAGTCTCTGTAACTATGTAAAGGCAATTACTTTGTTAAATTCTCTGATGTCCATCTCAGACTTAAATGTTTTTATATGAATGATTATTTTCTTTCTGATTACTGCTAAGACAATATTTCTGATGGTGGGCATCATCTCTTCTGCCATTTCCCTCTCTGCAGTGCATCTTTTGTTGTTTTCAGCAGTAAGTTGTCTTAAGGATCATTTGAACTTTGAGGTGATTAAACTGAGCTAGACTTCTCTCAAATATTATATTTGGAAAAAGAACTATATATGCTAATGATACAGTGAATATTTGTATAATTTCTTAGGTGGCCATTTCAATATGTTCCAATAATTTAAACTTATAGAGTCTGATTTGTAAAAGTAGGTTGCCCTTTATATTCTATGGCCTTAGAGTAGGTTTTGTTCTTTCAAGATTTGTGAAGTTTGTCATTGATTTGCCACTGTTCTTTTATTATTAAACATACCTGGATTATATGTACCAGGTACAATTTTATTAAAACATACCAGCATAGCTCTCTGATTTCTGCCTCATTTTTAAAAAAATGAAATTGATGCCTTTTTAAGTGTGTAATGTTCCTCAAAGCATTACAATTTGATCACATGGTCCTAAATTATTATGTGGTCTTACATCATATAAAGAGATAAGAAGTGATCAGCCCTACACGCATTCATTGCGCTATAACAACAAATCTGGGTTCTGTATTGTTCAGGTGCCAGAAAAATGCCCTTGGCTGTGGAGAGTGTCCTCAGTCCATTAGTATACTACAAAATCTGCTATGTCTTAGCCATGCCATGGTAGCAAACTCTCTATCAGTATTTTTCACATCCTGAAATATGATTTCTGTATATTTGTACTTTTTCCTGAAACGGTGGAATGTCTCTTTCCATGACACCTTTAGTAGCATTTTCCAGTCTCAGTCACATGCACATAATCTTAGAAGCTGGACTGGAAGCCTTACAATGAACACTGTACCAGCTCCCAGCCAGGGGACTGTGAACATCTGCTAGAAGAGCTAAAGAATAGATTTTGGCTTTCTTTCTGGCCACTCTAGCACATCTTCTCTTTGTCTGCATGGTGCAGCACGCTGGGCTGTCAAGCAGCATTTCTCTGTCTGGTGTGTGAACTATGGGGAAGAAAGAAATTAACCTTTGCCCAGTAGTTAAGTCAGGGCCCAGAGCTGAAAGTGTTTCAGTCAGTTTCGCATTGCTGGCAGAAATCACCTGACCAAGAGTAGCTTATGGGGTAAAGGGGTGTATTTTGGCTTACAGACTCAAGGGGAAGCTCCTTGATGACAGAGGAGAACAATAGCATGAGCAAAAGTGGGACATCACCGCCTGGCCTACATAAGGTGGACAATAGCAACAGGAGAGTGTGCCAAACACTGGTAAAGGGAAACTGGCTACAGCACCCATAAGTCCACCCCAACAATACACTGCCTCCAAGAGGTGTTAATTCTCAAATCTCCCTCAGCCGAGAACCAGCACTCAGAGCAAATATGTTTATTGGGGACACTTGAATCAAACAATGGCATTCCACTCCTGGACCCCATTAATTGATAACCACCCATGATATAAAATGCAATGCATTTAGTCCAACTTTAAAAGTTCCCATAATTTTATCAATCCTAATTATGTTTAAATAGTCCCATAGTCCAAAAACTTTCAAGTTAGCCATAATAGCAAAATATCCCCCCCCCAAAAAAAAAATCCTCAATGGCACAGAATAAACACCCTCAGTGCAAATGATAGCATTGGGCATAGCAAAGAATTATTCAACCAATACAAGATTTACAACAACCAGGGCAAACATCAAATCCTGTAACTCCAAGTCCAACAACTCTAGCCAGTTATAAGTCTCCAAGTCCAATAATTCTAACCAGCAACAAATCTCTGGAGTTCTAATTCTACCCCTCCAGCTAGGTTACTCACAGCCCTGGGAAACTCCATCTGGAGCTGGCAGCTCTCCTTAGCTGCCATTTCTTGGTCCTGGCATTTCCACTGCAACCCACGGGCCATCCTCACGGCTCCATTCCGTCTACATGCCGACATCCAGCAAACCTGTTTAACATTGCCAATGGCTATTTCCGAAACACAAGACTGTGTTGCAAATTCAATAACCCTCTCTTTCCTGCATTTATATACTCCATAATACCAGGTGTGGTACCAATTTGTTAATCAAGGAGAGGGGGGGGATAAAGTAGATTTTGAAGAATAAGACACTCCTTCAGCATTCAGGTCCCTTCAAAAGACTGAATTTTTTTTCTGTTGTCCCAATGGAGGACAGCTAGCCCAATATCAATGGTTTCAATCTCATACTATTGCAGATGATCAGGCAATATTTTTGGCCCAAAGATTTCATTTTTTCTGTGCTATACCCGTCTGCTCATACCAGTCCATTTCTAAGCAAAGCAACCCTGCACAAGTCAGTGCATGGGCATATCAGCAAGCCTCACACAAACTGCTTCTAGCCCAGTCCAGGGAAAGCTCTTTCTCACCCTCAGAAGTCAAACCTCACAGTCCATAGCTCTTACTGCATTCAGGTCTTTCAACTCTGACCAAAATAGTCCATCAAGCGGTACTTACAGAACTGCAAGGCATCTCTTAGGTGAAGATTTCAAATCCTTCCACATTACTCTGGAAAATCAGCTCTAAAATGCCAAAGCCACACAGTCAGGTGTATGGTAGCAATTCCACTCTTCTGGTACCAGCTTTACTATTGCAGTCATGTTCCCATTGCTGGCAGAAATCACCTGACCAAGAGTAGCTTGTAGGATAAAAAGGTTTATTCTTTTTACAGACTCAATGGGAAGCTTCATGATGGCAGGGGAAAATGATGGCATGAGCAGGGGATGAACATCCCCTCCTAGCCAACATAAGGTGGACAATAGGAACAGGAGAGTGTGCCAAACACTGGCATGGGGAAACTGGCTATAACATCCAAAAGCCTACCCCAACAATACACCACCTCCAGCAGGCATTAATCCCCAAATTTCCATCAGCTGAGAACCTACCATTCAGAAAACCTAAGTTTATGAAGGATACCTGAATCAAACCACCACAGAATGAGTACTCATAGTTTTGAGTCCTGTGACTTGTGAGACACCTCGTAGTCAGGAACACTGTTTACAGTCATACAAGTGTGCCAACAACTGTTACTAACTGGATATGAAGTAGTCTAATTTGTTTACCAAAAGCTGTTGGAAAAAAATAGGTAATACCTATTGAAAAAAATAATATTCAAACTAAGAGTTAATAGGCTTAATATTTTTAAAGGATTCTTAGTTATTTAAAGATGTGTGCATGGTATTGTGTGTTAATGTTAGTGTGCAGGCTTGTGTCTACCTCAGCATGCATGTAAAGGTCAGAGAACATCTCTCAGATCCAACTTTGCCTGCTCACCTCATTTAAGCCAGGGTATCTTTTCTGGATTCTGGCTCCACTGATCTTTGTTGGTCTCCCCATCAGCTTTCTTTCAGGAAAGTCTCTTGTCACTGCCTCCCATTTGCCATCAGCATGAGTGTGCTGAGATTATAGAAAAGTCCAGCATGGCTCCTTTCATGAGCTCTGAGGATTGAACTCAGGTGTTTCAGTTTGAGATGAGAGCACTTTATCCATGAGCCATATTCCCAGCTCTATAAGAAAATGTTTTGTGAATGGTTATTTAATTTGTTTTAGGTAGGATTATTCTAGAATGAAGATTATCTTTCTCCAGTGTGATATAATCTATCTTCTCCAAGTTAGGTATCAAAACACATTTTTAAAAAGATTTTTTAAATTGTATTTTATTTATTTGCAAGGAGAGAAAGAGAAAGAGAGACGGGGGGGGGGGGAGAGGTGTAAAGGGCATGCAAGTGCTTCCAGCCACTATAAATAGAATTTCATATACATGCGACACTTTGACACTTTGTGCACTTGGCTTACATGGGTACTGGGGAATTGAACCCAGGTCATTTGGCTTTGTAGGCAAATGCCTTAACTGCTGAGACATCTCTCTAGACCAACATTTTTTTATTATTAGGAAATAATGTATTTCCAATAACTCCACTGAGAAAAGACCTCAGTAGAATGGGGATGGAGGAGAGGGGACAAAAGAGTATATATAACCTGATGGGAATATGATCGGCTCATAATTTGTTCAAAATTAATTTTTAAAAATGTATTTGTTAATTTCCCTTACTTTACCATTCTACAATGTATATGTACTTCCAAATATCATTTAGTATGTGATAAATACATACTCTTTTACCTCCTAGTTCAAGGGGAAATTATAAAATAAAATAAAATAAAATAAACATTCTGCTCCTTCAGTATACAAACAAAATGGAGTGTAGGGTATTATTTACATTGTGACAAAAATATTTTTTATCTAGAAGAATATTAAAGCTCCAATTTATCCAACTTTCCTCATGAAGGTGAGTAAACAGGATCATAGATTTTTTTTTATTTGTTTGTTTGTTTGTTTGTTTTTCGAGGTAGGGTCTCACTCTAGCCCAGGCTGACCTGGAATTCACTATGGAGTCTCAGGGTGGCCTCGAACTCACAGGCGATCCTCCTACCTCTGCCTCCTGAGTGCTGGGATTAAAGGCGTGCGCCACCACGCCCAGCTAGGACCATAGATGTTTTAAATGTTTTGCTCAGCCATGAGAAAGTCAGGCTGAATTTACATTGTACTGGTTTTTTTTTAAAGGCTTTGGTGTTTTTTTTTTTTAATTATTTATTTATTTATTTGAGAGCGACAGGCACAGAGAAAGAGGCAGATAGAGTGAGAGAGGGAATGGGCACGCCAGGGCTTCCAGCCACTGCAAATAGAACTCCAGATGCATGTGCCCCCTTGTGCATCTGGCTAACGTGGGTCCTGGGGAATTGAGCCTCGAACTGGAGTCCTTGGGCTTCCCAGGCAAGCGGTTAACCACTAAGCCATCTCTCCAGCCCTGCATTGTACTTTTTTTTTTTTTACCATATCAAGATTCCTGATAGAATTGTAGAGTTCTAGATTTTGGAGACTGAACTCTTTCTTACATCATGGAGATATGAGCATGCTTTCTGGATTGGTGAAGATGTAAATACTGCTTCCTGAGTAGTACTACTAAGAAAATTCAGTTTTATTCCTGATTTAATACTTGGTTTTCATCATAAAAATATCTTGAAAGAATACACTGGAGAGGAAAGTCATTTCTCTGGAGCTCATACTTTAATGAGATAGAATGTGGACCTGACAGCGAAGTTTTCTGCCGTGCCAAACCCCATTACCCAATGAAATGAATTCTGCTATTCACTAAGAATGAAAGGAGAAAGCAGAAACAAGAGCACATATCCAAATCTTCTTCCTTATTTTCATGGCTATATAGGATATATATATATATATATACATGTATATATATATATATATATATATAGTAGTGCTGCATTTTAATTCATATGCTTAGGTTTGAAATATAATCTAAAAATTTATAAAGCATTTTAATTTATATGCATATTTAAATATAAAAATATATAAGATATGAAAACTTGGAAGTGAACACAGATTACCACCATGCAATAGAGTATCTTATTAAAATTGTTTAATTAATCCTAATGAACTTGGTACTTGCTTTTATGTGAAATTGTTGTCTAGCTTTATAGTACAATATTTTCATTACAATTATTTCAGTTGTAGTACAAAGTTCTTATTAAATCCAAAGTAACAGTTATTTAATTACTTTGGTAGATAATTCAAATGATAAGCTTATGAGAATTTCACACTTGATTTTGTAGAATTACACAATATTGTTTTCAAAATGCAAACAATATAATAGTATGCAATCTTTCCAAAATATATACATATATAAAAATATTCTTACTGCTGGACCCCTAATATTTTAGGATGTCAACTACCCATGTTGCCAAACTCCTGTTAAGTCCTTCCCTGAGTTTTTCATGTTTTTTAAGTTCACCCCTGAATTTTTTGTTTCCATACTAATCCTTTTTCTTTCCACAAGCCATGAACCATTGCATTCAAATTTGGCCTCCTGTGTTGTTAGGCTGCTCAGAATTTCCAAAAGGTGTCACCTGGAAATATACAAATCATTTTTACCCTCATAAATAACCTACAGGGTATGATACACAAATGATTTGTCCTTACTATAAGTAGAATATGACTATGAATGTAGTGGCATAATCTTCAAGGCAAAGGCATGAATTTCTTTTTGAAATAAATAGAAAAAATGAGTGATATTACTTTTATAAATTAGGAGTAAAATTATTCAAAGTGTGGAGACCTATGAGAAGAAACATTAAAGGATACTTGCTAGTGAGCTACAAATTACTGATCTAAGATGTTCTTTCTATCAGTTTACTCTGGAGAATTTGCATGTGTCTCACAGTATACTCAAATGAAAAGATCAAATGCATTGATCTATTTCATACATAGTTCACAGAGAACAAGCTTCGATTAAGACTATTACTTTTATGTGTTTGAATGCATGTGTAAAAATATCAAAACAAACTCTAGTGTAAAAATGTTTCATTTACATAGAATGTCACTAATAATGGATATATATATATATATATATATATATATATATATATATACACACATATATTCCAAATAAGGATGTTGTATGCCTTAACTGCATATTCAATCATGTCCCAATATCTTCTTGTTACATATTTGTACCAATTCTCTATAATCAGTCAATAGTTTAAGTTACAGAAATGAAATTTTAATATATAACTTATCTGACAGTTACTTTCTATACTTTTGCTAATTTCACTCATTCAACTTCAAACAAAAGGAGATCTCAATGCCAAATAAATAAAGAATATTTGCTCCTTTTGAAGTTCACAGTCTCACAAAACAAGTGACTATGGAAAGTGACCGAACCATTTTGAGAACCTAAAGCAAGAATCATAAGTAAATCACTCTCCATTCATGCATAGAAGCTGCCAGAGCTTTATTTTCTGCATACTTTAATCTTCCTTGTACACCACATTAGTGTATTACTTTTAATATTTTATTTATTGATTGGTTGTGTCTGAGAGAGAGGGAGGGAGGGAGAGAGAGAGAATGGGCATGACAGGGCCTCCAGTCAGTGCAAATGAACGCTTGTTGCATGTGTCACCTCGTGCACCTGGCTTATGTGGGTCCTGGGAAATTGAACCTGGATCCTTAGGCTTCATAGAAAAGCACCTTAATCACTAAGCCATCTCTCCAGCCCAAGTGTATCACCTTTTATTCAGTGGTTTCTATGTTAGTATTGTCCTCCAGAGAAACACAAGAGAATAAATATTAAAGCTAGATGATCAGGTGGACACATTAATAAGAATAACCTAAAGTGATCCTGAAGTCTAAAAATCCCATGGTCTATAAATTTGAAGCTGGAGCCCCAGGTGATAAGGTGTCTTTGGAAGACCTGGGAATCACAAGAGGGAGCAGGGGAAGTATATGTTTTAGTCCCATCAGGCAAAGAATGCATTCAGCCTCCCACTGCCTTTCTGTTCTATTCAGATCTTCAGTACATAAGAAGATGCCACTCATGTTGAGTGCAGGAGAAAGAACTCAATCTAATTCAAAAGCAGTCATTTATGGGCTAATATGATACTGACCCCTTCTGTTAATGTTGGCAATTTCATCATTCTACAAATATCATTAAGTGTACTTAGCAAAGTTAGTTCTGATTTCACTAGCTCATATAATTGGGGGGCATATATCATTTACGCAGTCCCCTGTTTTGTCATTATGCACCAGATGGCTTTATTAATGTCTTCAATAGCACCCTCATGGACACATCCAGAAATGATGCATTACTGGATGACTGAACAGCTCATTTTGTCCAGTTAGCTTTACACAGAAAATCAACCATACCAACAGGTTAGTGATAATAGCTACTGACAACTGAGCAGCTCATCTGAATCCTGAATGTGGTTACTGTCATTTTACCATAGCTGAGAAAACTATGATATGCAAATGTTAAGTGATCTTTTCAAGATAACATTCAGTGTTCTCAATTAAACTAACATAAAAACTTTCATTGTTTCAATTAGAAAGGATTGAAGATCTTCACTCTTTTTAAATAATTTGTACAATATAATTTTTACCAGCCCTTAGGGCCTATCTACCTGCCAAGCTAGAGTGCCCAGATGATCATGAACATGGCTCATAAAAGACTCTCTGTTTGTTGGGAAGAATTGCATACAGTCCTTTGCCTGACTCCATTCCTACTCAGTTACTCTTTCTGCATTCTTGCATTATTCCTAAATACTATAACTTTCCTTAAAAGTCATTTTTCTGTTCATGTTTTTTTCTCTTTTAAGACAGGATCTAATCTTCCTCTGAAGCTCACACAGGATTCAACCTTCTAGCATCTTTCTACCTACATCTCCCATCTTTTTACCTCTATAAGGCATAAGCTATCACACTTGTCTCTGATTTCTGCATTTTTCACAACAGATCCTTGGTTGATATATACACTGACTGTCACTATTACATCAAAACCTCCCAGTAATAAAAATGTTAAATTAACTCTTGCAAGCTCTATCCATGCTAAGAACTATACCAAACATTGTCACACTGTTGAAACAGCTTAAAATGATATGAGAAAGACAAAAACCTTAACAATTTAGGAGGGTTTACCAAATAGAAAGATAAACATCATTGTGTATAACTGTTAGGAATGATATGAACATACTAATGTATGCATCCACATTCCTTTTATTTTTATGCTTGGATGTTATCATGCTAGATTTCCATCTGATGTGGGATTCAGTGAAATATCTTTTAAGCATTGACTATATTGCATTTGATAACACTGCCTTTCAAATCTCTATTGCTTCAGTTTCACAACCATTAATTCATTGATGCTAACAGCAGTCCTGACAGAAAGGTAAGGGACACCGTAGTAAATTTACTTTGTAATTATTCTCATATACTCACAGACATAATTTTATCTTTATACCTGTCTTAAATTCTTTTAATTCACATTTAATATTTTGGTAAACTATAATTAATTTTTTTGAAAATTTTGATACTACTACTTGCTTCAGTGAGGGAATATTATTTTATTTTGCTTCTCAAACAAAATGAGACAGAAACTTAGTGCTTCAGCTTTTTAATGAGAATTCTGTTCTTTATGTGATTTACTTCCCATCATGCTATTTCATGCAGAAATCTGAAAATATTTACACTGCTCTCTCAGAGTCTTTACACCAAGCTTAGTAGTTCTCTTATTTGAACTTATATATCATCACAAAAGAATATTACAATTTTTTGGCAGATGATCTATGGTTTTAGATTCACTAATGGAGAAATTTGGACAAACAAAGGGATTGAGCCACATTCTCAGGAATTGCTGGGGGAATGGTAGTAAGCCACATATTGCTTTGCGACAGATCAGATTTGAGTGGTTGAGATTTCACTACCCTGAGGCAGGTTATATTACAGGCCATTTATTTGTCAGGGTAGGATTTTATTAGCAACCAGTTACAGGCCTTGCATGAGAATGAATCTTCTCACTGCCTGAGCATAAAAGACTAATGGAGTTCAAAATCACCCTGCATTTGAGAGCTTTAGCCCAGTTGCAATGAGGTGAGGAGGCTAAAGTTAATGTTCCATTCCGTTCCGCTCAGATGCACCTGACAGCAAACACTACCTGTGCATATGTGTTTTCATCTCAGGTAGTGGGGATGAGTACTAGCTCTCTATTTTAGCTTTTCCACATATGTGTGCTGTGGTAAATCAAAATTGTAGCACAGACATGAAAGGAAATTATAACTTTAGCCATTTTGGACAGAGAGTAGTTACAGGCTTAGGTATTTGCAATGAAGCACAACAATTACACAAGGGTACTAAGAGCTGGCTCTACCTGTCATTGCACTAGGGTTTCTGATGATGAAATAAAAGTTTATGCACAATGTGATCAAACTGCTCACTTCCTATATCTGTATAGAAATGTTTATGTGAGACCCTGATATCTAACATTACACAACTGATAAATGTATGATATTTGTTGAAACTGTTTAAATATTATTCTAAATTGTCTTAGTAACAGCATAGATACAATTCACTATAGCAGAGAAAAGCCTCCTCCTTGACTCTCACAGAACTTTCAAAGATGTTCACATTTCCTGATTTTATAAAGCATGCATGTATGTTATGCTACAGAACCTGAATTCCACTCAGATACAATCTGGCCCAATCTGACAGGTAGGATTCTATGTTTTATCCCAGGGGTGGAGCAGTGAGAGCTAGTGTCCTGGCAGGGGCAAAGGTAAATGGAAATATCAAGGTGAAAGATGCTGCTGAGAGGGCTAAGACGTTCAGCACTCACTATGGGTGATCGGGAGACCTGTAGCACTGATACAGGATTACACTGCTTGTAAACACATCCTAAAACAGCTTCCCTCACTATGCTTCTTGTTTTTGAATCCTTGCATGTTCAGAAGAAGACCATCTACTTTAAAAGCAAACAAACAGGGCATATGGTATGGCTCAGTGGTTGAACACTTGCCTGCTATGTGTAGGTCTCTGGAATCAATCCGTACCACATATATTAAACAAAGCAAGAAAAACAGAAAAAGGATACCTAAGAAATTAAGCCTCTTAGCTGCAGCATCATGCTTCACCCAATATCTACCAAAAATGTAACCTAGAAAACTGGGCATTTGCCTGTAGGATAAATCTAACATACTGCTGGCTACAAAAAAGCAGAGCATACATGATTAAGTACATGTTATAATAGTGTCTCAGCATATTAATGAGAATAATGTTTACTATACTTTATGAACTTACTGCATGGTACTCTGGAATGATTGTGCTGTATCACTTAGGTTTGTGGGAATATACCTTATGATGTTTACAAAACAACAAAACTACCTAATGCCATCTCTGTCACAATTTATCATTAAGGAACACACACTACATACACACACAAGCTAATTATCATATGAATAACCTCATACAGTCATCATTTTGTGTGGACAGAAAACTTTACATCAAATTTCTCAGCATTTTTCATGATGCCATTTTCAACATTTATAAGATATAGAGGTGGCTTAAGAATGAATGATTCACCAATAACAAATGATAAAAGAACAATAGTGGCTCTTATGATTATATGGTAGGGAAACAGCCTAAACCCCATTTGCAGATTCCTAGAAAATTACCAAAGTGGGTAAGCAGTAAGGATTAACTCTCAACCCTTTGGAACTATTTTAATGCATACATGCATTCCTTCTGACCACAGGACATTGTCCTGGAGCCCCATACAGTAGCTTGGGCTCTGCAGCCCACTAGCTGTGCTCTTCATAGGACTGCAATGTCTGATCCTCCCAGAGACCTGCCTTCATGTGAAACAAGAGAACCTGAGAAGTTCAATGCTTTCAACTGACAAGGTAGTTCAGAAGTATATTCACATGGGATATCTTCCCCACACACAATAACTTCCTTTCAGCAGTAGAACCTGTAAAATCACAATTCTTACCATAGTCTCAAGCCTTTTCTATTTTTAACTTCTCTCTAGATATTTCAATAGTCTGCTTGTCTCAATGAAATATCGTACTTCCCTGAGGAATTGCTTCTTCTCACAGAAGCTGCATATTTTCATTCCTAAAAGATTAGTAGAGGAGCTGGTTTCAGCTGTCCTCACACTCAAGGATGTTCTCAGGTCCTTTTTTCCCCCTGTCTTTTAGGATTTGCAGTTCTTGGCTCATTGATTACCCTCCTTCTCTTCTTTATTCTGCCATCTGTCAACTTCCTAGTCATTCCTCAAAGTTCAGCAAAGATTTTTGGTATCTGATTTATGTTGTTTCTATAGATCAGAGCTAGCAGCATGCTGGAAAATTTATGAATTGTAAAATGTAAGTGAAAAAGATATCATTGACTACTTAATTTTTAAATGCTCTTTGACTCTCTGTATCCTAAAAGTTTCCTTAATCAAATTTTGTTTGTCAAAATTACAGATTTCTAGATCTTTTCAAAAAAAAATGTCAGAATTTCCATGTTGCACTACAGTATTTATTTTTTCCAATTTGCTTGTGCATACTTATTCAGAATTTTACATTTGTATTAAAAATTGCAGGATAACATCATTCTACCTTCTACAAATAATGTAGGCAAGTCTGTTTTGTGTCCCTTCCTATTCACTATATTCACTGTCCTTAAAGATTAGTATTCCATTCTTCATCATTTATGCTATATCATGATATTAAGAATGTTGACTAGAGGTACCTTCAATGACTTGATTTTTAAAAATGAATACTATAATATATGATGAGAAGTAGCTATTGGAAAATTGTAAACCAAAAACATTGTTTGGAAAAGTAAGTACTGCTCTTAAAAAACATGATGGAGATTATACTTTCAGTGATCATTTCTTTATATTTATTTATTTATTTTTATTTTTGTAGTCAGTGAATACAGTCAAGTTAGTACCATTGGTAGCCTCCTCCCTGTCCTCACCCATTCACAGGGACCATCCTTGTTGGGGTATATGGGTTGTCCATTGTGCAGTTAGCCTTTAGTTTTGGATAGGAGGAAATGTCTCTGTGTGTCATGACCCAACATATGACTCTGACATTCTTTCTTCTCCCTCTTCTGTAAATTTCCCTGAGCCATGTTGGGTTCATATTAGGTCTGCTTCAGTGTTGAGATCTTGGTAGCCTCTGTGTCTCTGGATATCTGGTTTGGTGTGGGTTGATTGTTCTCTGTGTCTATCTCCATCACTGTTGTGCTGGTTCCCGGTTTTCCAAGAAAACAGAATTCTTACATGATTCCCCAATTATTCTTACTTCAAAAATCTCTACTCCACAAAATTGGAAAATATGAAGGAAATGTATAAATTCCTAGACACATACCATCTACCAAAGCTAAACTCAGAGCAGATTAATCTCCTAAACAAACCTATCATACCCATCAAAATTGAAAAGGTAATAAAAAACCTCCCCAAAAAGAAGAGTCCAGGAACACATGGATTCTCAGCTGAATTCTATCAAACCTTCATGGAAGAACTGAAACCAATCTTTCTCAAACTGTGACACACAACTGTAGAACAGGGAATGTTTCCCAAACTTTCCAAGCTCCTTCTATGAAGCTACTATCACCCTAATACCAAAACCAGGCAGCTATGCCACAAGAAAAGAAAACAACAGGCCTATTTCCCTGATGAACTTAGATGCAAAGATCCTGAACAAAATCCTAGTAAACTGAATCCAACAACACATCAAATCCATTATCCAAGTTGATCAAGTGGGCTTCATCCCAGGAATACAGGAGTAGTTCAACATATGGAAGCCTGTCAATATAATACACCACATAAACAAGGCAAAACACAAAATCCACATGATGCAGAAAA
This sequence comes from Dipus sagitta, assembly GCA_036346955.1. Taxonomy (NCBI): domain Eukaryota; kingdom Metazoa; phylum Chordata; class Mammalia; order Rodentia; family Dipodidae; genus Dipus; species Dipus sagitta. The sequence goes on along the minus strand of CM070770.1, from coordinate 100,107,049 downwards.
GGCCTTTGACAAAATACAACATCACCTCATGATCAAAACATTGGAGAGAATCTGCATGTCAGGTTTATATCTTTTAACACAGTAAAGGCTGTAAACAAAGCTCCTAAAGCCCAAATAATACTTAATGGAGAGAGACTGGAGGAATTCCCATTGAGATCAGGAACAAGATAAAGGTGTCCACTCTCACCTCTGCTCTTCAATATAGCACTGGAAGTCCTAACTCAAGCAATAAGACAGGAGAAATAAAGGAGATAAAATTTGGAAAGGAAGAAGTTAAGTTAGTGCTATTCACAGATGATCTGATTCTATATATAATAGACCCAAGAGCCTCTATTCCAAAATTCTTAAAGGTGATCTCCCTCAGCAAAGTAGCAGAATACAAAATCAATGCACAAAACCAGTAGCCTTTCTATATGCAAATGACAAAGATACAGAGAAAAAAAAGTGACACTGCCCCATTTTTAATAGCAGCAACAACAACAAAATACCTTGGAATAACATTAACCAAGGAAACAAAAAATCTATACAATGAAAGCATAAAATCACTCAAAAAAGAAATTGAGGAGGACTTAAGAAAATGGAAAGACCTCCCATGCTCCTGGATAGGCAGAATTAACATTGTGAAAATGGAAATCCTACCAAAGGCAATCTACAGATTTAATGCAATTCCCATCAAAATCCCAACATCATTCTTCACAGAGATAGAAAAATTGATCTCAAAATTCATATGGAAAAGCAGAAGGCCTCAGATATCCAAGTATATCCTCAGCAAAAGAAACACCTCTGGAGGCATCACCATACCAGATCTAAAGCTATATTACAGAGCCATAATATTAAAAACACCATGGTACTGTCATAAAAACAGGAATGTAATCCAATGGAATAGAAACAAGGACCTGGACTTTGGGTCAATGAACTAGAGCTACTTGACATTTGACAAAGGCCCTAACAACATAGGCTGAAAAAAAGACAGCATCTTCAACAAATGGTGCTGGACAAACTGGATAACCATATTCTGGAAATTGAAACTTGATCCACACATTTCACCATGTACAATAATCAAGTCCAAATGGATCAAAGACCTCAATATAACACCAGAACGGAACACGAGGAGGAACATTTCATGATTTAGGAATGGGAAAGACTTCCTGAATAAAATCCCAGTAGCACAGGAACTTAAATAATTACTCAACCAATGGGATATCATGAAGCTGAAAAGTTTCTTCACAGACAAACATACAATAAGCAGAGCCAATAGATTACCCACAGAATGGGAGAAAATATTTGGTTAATATCCAACTGACAGAAGCCTAATTTCTAGAATCTACAAAGAACTCAAAAACCTAAACAATAAAAAGTCAAACAACCCACTCACAAAATGGGGCAAAGAACTTGACAGGCAGTTCACAGAGGACAAAATACAAATGGCAAACATACACTTAAGGAAATGTTCATCATCCCTAATCATCAGGGAAATTCAAATTAAAACAACTATGAGATTCCACCTTATCCCAGTAATGATAGTAAGGATAGCAAACATCAAAAAATCAAATGCAAATAAATGCTGAAAGGATGTGGAGAAATAGGAACCCTAATCCACTGTTGATGGGAATGTAAGATGGTACAACCACTATGGAAAGCAATATGGAGACTCCTAAAAAGCTGACTATAGAGTTACCAACAGACCCAGTTATTCCCTTATTGGGAATGTACCCTAATAGCTCCATGCCCAGGTCAGAGAGATTTGCTCCACCATCTTTATAGCTGCTTGATTCATAATAGCCAAGAACTGGAATCAACCCAGATGTCCATTATTAGACGAATGGATAATTAAGATGTGGTATATCTACATGATGGAATTCTACACAGCAGTAAGGAAAAACAACACATTGAAATTTGAAGAAAAATGGTTAAACCTGGAACAGATCATTCTCAGTGAATTCACCAAATCACAGAAAGATAATCGCTGCATAGCCTCACTCATCTACAGCTTTCAGTGATCATTTCTATAGTTTGTTACTAGAGAAGTTTCTCTGACTGTGTGGAGTATTGGAAACCATCAGGAGGAGGTGTAGCACTCTCTCCTGAGAATGTAGCTAGCTCTTGGTTTTGCTTTGCTGCAACTGCCACTTGCCATTCATGATTTTTCCTGCTCTTCTTCCAGGGAAGTGGAGGGCAAGAACACAGTCTGAATGATGAAAACAAATAAAACAAAACAAAATATCAACAACAGTAATATTGGCTCATAGCCTTATTCATCATCAAGTGCCATCCCTGATCCTCCCTTGATGGTTAACTGTGCAAGAATTACTTTGCCTTTTGAACTACTATACTTATTTCATAGTGACAATTATACTTATTTCATAGTGACAATCACATTTTGACAACAAATTCCTTGTTCATCAGTTACTGTTACTCGACTTCTGTGGCAAAATTAAACATGAATTAAATAAGGATGGCTAAAATGAATCATTTATACTGTACAGTTAATTGATGCCTGCTGCAACACCTTATGCACTTGGTAGAAACATGCTTCAATCCAAACTCAAGCCCTCATAATGCTTTAGCCATTCTGTAAGTTCTCTTTTCTGTCTACTCCCTCAAAAGTCCTATTGTCTAAAATTTTCCTCTATATCTTAGTCAAGTGATGCCATTTTCCTCACATAATACCCATAAGGGCATTGGGTCACCAGTCGCAGATTTTATTAATATCCCTACCTTAAATTTAATTGTCGTTACAATTGTACCTCCAATTATGCTATCTTTTGCAAGTAAATGGATTAAGTTCTTATGTTATAAACTGAATACTTTAATAGATGAGCACCCTTAGGAGCATACACTGTTTTGTGTGATTATTTGTGCACTTAGAGTGTGGATAAGGTATTTTCACAGATCTTTCTTCATATGTATAAAGCAACCATTAATCTCTGACCTCCACATACTCATCCTGACTCTACTCCTTCTTCAAGAAATGCCTTAAAAGATCTGTCTTGCCTTACTCTCTGATCATCTTAAAACATTATGCATTCACTATTTCATTCATTTCAGGGTATTTTGTTTCTCTATAGTCTTTATTGGCAAAGCATTTTCTATCTCCTTGACTCCTTGGCAGTATTTATGGATTTCCTCTTCAAGGAATACTTGACATCACTGACATTAAACCATCTTGGCATCCTCACATTCTTTTATTTCACCTTTACAGACTCGTTCTTGCCTACTCACCTCTTTATACCAAGTTTTCTCTTAAGCTAAATGTTCCCTTTCCAAAATTCTTGTGCTCTCTTATTAATACTCAATATGCAAATGTGTCATTGTTTTATTTCTTTGGCTAACATTTCTTAATCACTTGAAATATATTATGGGAACTTCAGTGTCACTTTGAACTCCAGGTAAGCAAAAGAATACCATGGCCCATCTCTTCTACTCCTAAAGTTCCTCCTCCAACCCTTTTCTAATTAGCAACACCATACAGCCAGGTGTACAGCCTAAAGGTGCATTAGAATTTCCCATTCATCTTCATTTTCAATAACTATTCCATTTCTCCCCCTTTAAATCATCTTCCAATATGGCTTGATTTTGCCTCTTCCTGCACATTTCTATTTACTATTCTTTGTTTTGGGTTTTACTAATATGACTTCTAAGCCCATTACTTCACATAAATATTTATTTCTGATTATTCAGTTCTATCTGATCATTTGCCACTTCAAAAATCCAATATATCAAGTAACTCCATTCTATTGCATGTTAAAAATTTCCACTGCTTTATTAAGATATGCTTTGTTTTCCACAAATTTCACCCACATAAAGTGTACAATTCAGTGATAGTATATTCAGAGAATAATTCAACCATCACCACAATCAATTTCACAACACATTGCTCACTACAGGAAGAAAAGCCCATACCTATTTCTTTATCAACCATCAAGCCACTATTTTCATGACACCAGATTTTTTTTAAAGAAGAAAATCCATTATGACTCTTACAATGTTTTTATTGTTGCTTTTGTTTTGTTTTATTTTTCAAGCTAGGGTTTCAATCTGGCCCTGGCTGACCTGGAATTAACTATGTAGTCTCAGGGTGGCCTTGAACTCACTCCTACCTCTGCCTCCCAAGTGCTGGGATTAAAGGCATGTGCCACCACACCCTGCTACAGTGTGTTTTATGAACTAAGTATTAATATATGATACTTTGGACTTTAATAATAAAAGTCACTGTAGCAATTGGGTAAATAATTTAATGAAAATGTATCATCATTTCATTATAGCTTTTAAAAGTTACTTTATTCCAACAATAAGAAGTAATCTTTAATTCCATGGCTAAGCATGAAAATCAGGACCTTGTGCAAGCTAGGTAAGCATTCAAACATTGAACTCTAACACCATTTCTTAGATTTGGGAGGTCGTATCATAATCTCAAACTGACCTTGAAATCACTATGTAACCTAGATAAACTAGCTTCAAATTCCCACTCTTCTACCTTCCAAGTGCTGGGATTACTAGTATGTCACCACTCCGGGATCCCTTAACTGTTTTTTATCCATCTATTCTCAAAATTTAAATTTCACTGGTTCCTTGAATTCCATATTCTTGTGTCTCTTCCCCTTTGCATCAAAAGTGACATCAAAAAACTTGACTACCTAAAATCTTCTGAGATTTTTCCATTGCTGTATATTCAAAATACAAGGGGGATTACTTTTTCTTTTCCAACACAATTTCTTTCTCCTCAACCTTGTTGACACTGGCCAGCTAGCATCAAGCATCATATCAAGAACAACATCTAGCTTAAATCTGCTTATACACAGTGGTGACTTATTTTTTTTAGCCCTGCAGTTCATTAACTTCAATATAGGAATGAGGTCCTACTGAATTTTAAATTTATTTTTATATTTTTTCTCTGGTATATATTCTTTATGTATTTTGGGACCTGTCTTGATTTCATTTCATTCATAAACCCTTACAGATGTTTATTTTCTATTTTTCAAATATTTTATTTATTCGCTTGAGAGGGGGGGCAGATAGAGAGAAAGAATGGGTACATTAGGGCATCCATCCACTGCAAGCAAACTCCAGACACATGTGCCACCTTGTGCATCTGACTTATGTGGATACTACAGAATCAAACATGGGTCCTTAGGCTTTGCACACAAGCACCTTAAATGCTAAACAATATCTCCAACCTGATTTTCTGTTTTTTAATTTAATTATATTTATTATTTATTTATAAGGATAAAGAAAGAAAGATAGGTAGGTACAGAGATGATAGATAGATAGATAGATAGATAGATAGATAGATAGATAATAGCTGGGTAGATGATAGTTAGACAGATGATAGATAGATATATAGATAGATAATACACATATAGAGAAATATACGAAATGGGCACATCAGGGTCTCCTGCCAGTTCAAATGGAAATCCAGATACATACGTCTTGGTACACTTGCCTTTGCATGGGTAATGGGGAATGGAACCCAGGTCATCAGATAGATGTCGATTTTCTGAGTGGACAAAAGAGGCTCTATGTATTGGATGCTCCAAGAAAAACCAAAACAGAGAGAAAACATAGAGTTATTCGGGAAATTAAATTCAGTATAACAGGTTCTCATATAATATAATAAATTCTTAAAGCTCAAGTATTGATGATGAAGGCAGAGAATATTTTTTAAGAAAGAACATATGAGTAACAAGATTACTTCTCTACCAAAAGAAGTCATTTATTTAAATTGGAATTAATTTTATGCCGAGATATGTAGAATTACTATGATGAGTGCTACCAAATTAACATAGATCATACAGTATGATTATTAGACAATGGCCTAAAGAGTTTAATGATGTTAAGGAAGGCATACTTATTTGAGAGAGATCTAATGGAAGAAATTAATTTTAAAAAGTATGCTGAAATCATTGAGGTAAATATAAGAATAAAGAATGTCGCAGGCAGGGGAAATCCTCTCTTCTTATCTACAGTAAAATTAAATGTGTTACAATTATACTTTTGTGTATACCAGTGTGATAATGGTCCATGGGCATAAAAAAATAATTCTTCTAAATAATACTAAGAGATTCACCACAAGGGGGCAGAAAGGTTGTAAGAACCATGCCCAGAGGCATTCCCTTCCCCCAAAATAAGTCCCACAACACAGATATCACAAGCCCTTGGGAAATACCTACAACCCCACTGAGGAGCGTCCCCAATGGAATGGGGGCAGGGGTGAGGGAAATGAGGGTACCAACTCATGATGTATCCATATGAAATATGTTAATAGTAATAATAATAAACATTAAAAGAGAAAAAAAAGAATATATACCAGAGAAAAAATATAAAAATAAATCTAAAATTCAGTAGGAACTCATTCCTATATTGAAGTTAATGAACTGCAGGGCTAAGAAAAATAAATCATCACCGTGTATAAGCAGATTTAAGCTAGATGTTGTTCTTGATATGATACCTGATGCTAGATGCTAGCTGGTCAGGAAAACAGTTTCTGCTAATTCATCAATTCTGACTTTTGTTATAAGTCAATTTAAGTAACTGGTCAAATAGACTGACATAAAATAAAACATGGATGCTCACATTTTGTGGAATATATATTGTTATCTTATGAACATACATATTATACAGATAATAAAATTCCAAAATATCTAGAACATATGAGTTATTCACCAAATCAGGTTTATTTTTTGCTGCGTTATCCTGCATATATATTCCAAAGTAATGAGGGGTTATATTCCAGACCACCTCAATGGAGTGAATGTTGCAATTGCATTAACCTCATGAAACTGAATTTCCTAATTAGTATGAAATTATTATTAAACTGCATTGTAGACCAAGCATGCAATAACATTATGTCTAAAGAGCAATGTGTATATTTTATGTAAATTAAACTGTACTGCCAAAAAAAAAAAATTAATGGTTATCTTAAGCCTTCAGTAAGACATTGTCTTTTGTTGGTGGAGGACACTTTCATCATACTACTGACCATTGAGGGTGGTGATTTCTAACATTTGGGGTAAATGTGGCAGTTTCTCGAAGACACCAACGAGGTTTGGTGTACTGACTGATGTCACTTTCTTTTTCAATGACTGAGCAAAGAATCAGGAAGGCACATTCAGGATATTGTCCAATCCTCAAAACAATAAACACGGGTTTTTTTTAGAGGACTGACTGCAGTGCAGGTTTTGATGCATGTGTGCAATTTTCTCATCTCTTTGCCAATGTGCATGTGAGCATTTGTGGTGTGTGTACATGCACTGTAAGCAGATAATTGTTTCATATGTGTGCCTCCTGTGCATGTGACCCACTTACTCTAGCAAGGCTGCATCTCCAAAAGGTTGTACCATCTACCCAAAGAGCACTATCAGCTATTAACCAAGTGTTCAAACACATGAGCCCAAGAGGGACTTTCTCCATGCAAATCACAGCATTTTCTGTTGAGAAAATCAGACTCAGGACAAAAGTTGCAGGATGCAGAACACTAGGCTGGGCAATTTCAACCATTCATCAAAGTAAAGCTGTTTTTCCCTAATATTTCTACCTTGAATATTTTTCTTGTGGAAGAGAATAGTATGACAATGTCAGAAATAACCTCTAAATCTTATTAAATGTTTATCTTCCTCATATTTAGTAATATATTAATCCCTGCTATTTCTGTGTATTTTATTTTTGTTTGACACTGTACTTCCAATCTCTCTGAACAATTACTATACTCCTTGGTAAATAATAATTTTTTCAAAAGATAAATACTGAAAGAGAGGAAGAAATAAAGAAAGAATGAAAGAAATAAGAAGAGTTAGTTATAGTTGTGATAATATGTAGATAAATTTTTTGAGACAGCAAAAAAACAAGTTTATCTATATTTTTGATGTGTTTTATTCATTTAGAATCTTAGTATAGTGTGCCATACACATTTTCTTTCAGGAACAAATTCTATTCAATTAAAAATTTACATTACAATGTGTTTGAATTATGTACAAATAAAACTATGAATATGAACCTTCCATGTGTATAATTATAGGAAATGATTCTGACAGGAAAACAAATTGGATGAGAATGGTCTGGCTGTAGACGACTATGGAGAGCTTACAACTTTTCTTCCACTGCTGGGCATTTGTGCCATTCCCCTGTTATTCCTTGATCAAACTGACAAGGGCAGCAAAGCAGGGCCATTTTATACTCTAAAACAAGTAAGTTGGGTAAAACCATCCTCTCCTAGACTATGTGTGAACATCCAGTTCCAAGGATTCTCAGAAATGAGATAAACAAACATACCCAGAAATGAGGTAAACATATATAAGTATGTTCTATGATTTTTAAATTACTATATTGTACTTAATTCATTTGCAAACCATGACATGTTGAGAAAGAAGAATATCTATTAATACAAATGCAACATTAAGAAGATAACATTTTAAAATTTTTTATTGTTTATTTATTTGATTTTTTTCTAAGATAGAATTAACCATAAGAAAATAAATGGCCATGATTAAAAATTTAGAATGATCTTTTGATTTTTTTTTCATTAAAAAAATTTTGTTTTGATGCTGGAGAGATGGCTTAGCGGTTAAGCGCTTGCCTGTGAAGCCCAAGGACCACGGTTCAAGGCTCAGTTCCACAAGACCCACGTTAGCCAGATGCACAAGGGGCGCACGCATCTGGAGTTCGTTTACAGAGGCTGGAAGCTCTGGCACACCCGTTCTCTCTCTTGCACTCTCTCTCTCTCTGCCTCCTCCTTCTCTCTGTTGCTCTCAAATAAATAAACAAAAAAAAATTGTTTTGGTATTCATCCTTATTTGTTCTTTAAGTCTTTCCCCTTGTGGAATCTGTAGTCATAGTCAATAGTAAATAACCATGTTAACAACCCTCATCAACTTGTACAGAGATCATTTTATCTCAAAATCTAGAAAACATGGTATAATTTAACTATGTTTTGCTAGAGGCAAATGTATATGTGCTCATTTTCTTTAGATGTTTTATTATATCTTATTAATTTTCTTTATTTTATTTTTATTTATTTATTTGAGAGAGAGAATGAGGCAGAGAGAGAGAGAGACAGAGAGAGAAAGAAGGAGAGAATGGGCACGACAGGGATTCCAGCCCCTGCAACTGAACTCCAGATGCATGCACCACCTTGTACATCTGGCTTACATGGGTACTGGGGAATTGAACAGAGGTCCTTTGGCTTTGCAGGCAAGCACCTTAACTGCTAATCCATTTCTCATAATATTAATTTCAATGGAAAATCTTGATCTAATCATCCATGCCATATTTCTGTGTGTGAGTGCATGTGTGTGTGTGTGTGTGTGTGTGTGTGTGTGCGCGTGCGCGCGCGCGCGCATATGCATGTAGTGTCCATGACTGTGTGTTTTCAAGTGTGTATGTTCATGGGTATGTTGGGTCAGAGGTCAATATTTAGAATTTTCCTTAATCACACTCCACATCAATTTTTGAGCTAGTCAATCTAGTACACACCAGTTGGGCCAGACTAGATAACCTGTGAGCCCTGTGACTCTCTGGCTGTTCCTCCTCAGCAATGGGATTATAGGAGTACTTCAGCTCATCCATCATTTTATGTGGGTGCTAGGGATACAAGCCAAAGTCCCCACTTTCCCCAGTAAGCCATCTGTATGCTTCAGATAGTATATTTCTCCAAATTTACAATTTAGCACTATGGAAAATTCCCTGATAATTCCTTTCCCTGAACACTCATTCACTTATTAGGTGTTAAAAATTAATATAGATCAATTCAACATTTTTTTAATATTTCAATTTTTGAGAGACAGAAATATAGAGGGAAAAAGGCAGATAGAGATATAGACCAATTCAACATTTTTTTAATATTTCAATTTTTTTGAGAGAGACAGAAATAGAGAGGTAAAGAGGTGAATAGAGAGAGAGAGAATGGGTGTTCCAGGTACTCTAGACACTGCAAACGAACTCCAGAGGCATGCACTGCCATATGCATTTGCCTTACATGGGTACTGTGGAATCAAACCTGTATCCTTAGGCTTTGTAAGCAAGCATCTTAACTGCTAAGACATTTATCTAGTCCTCTATTCAACAATTTTAATGTTCACTGGATTTAGTACAAATTTATTTTTTTCTGTGAAATAATGCTAATATATCTCTACTCTTGCTGGTTAAATCAGTCTCTTCAATAACGGAACAAGAAGAATCTACTGAACAGTGGAGAACTCTGCAACAATGTTTCACAGGGGATCTAATTGGTAATAGTGCAGTTGTAGAATTTCCACAGCTCTTTCATTTATATCCCAATTTCTCCTCTACAATGTGATTCTCACTGAATCCTTTGTGATATTCATAATCTCACTATAAATTCAGTATGATGAATTTCATAGGACTGAACACAAATCTTACATGATATATATTTAATTCTTTTTCTCATTTCGATTTTTTTGTCTCATTCAGCACAAAAATATTCATGATTTACCTAGTTCAGTGTAGTGAAGGGCTTTCTCCCCGTCTATCAGGGTGCCATATAACAGGTTAGATTTAAATACTTAAAACTAACCCAGATGAGGGAGGTACAGGCATCAAACTTTCTTAGAGTCAATATAAATACTGATACAGGTTTCTGAAAGTCAAATAAATTTGCCATACTTACTGTTGTGGTTTGATTCAGATGTCCCCCCCAAAACTTAGGTGTTCTGTATACTAGGTTCCCAGCTGATGGAGATTTGGGAATAAACACCTCCTGGAGGCAATGTATTGTTGGGGGCGGGCTTATGGGTGTTATAGCCAGTTTCCCCTTGCCAGTGTTTGACACACTCTCCTGCTGCTATGGCCCACGTTTTGATGGCCAGGGAATGATGTCCACTCTCTGCTCATGCCATCTTTTTCCCTGACATCATGGAGCTTCCCCCTAGAGCCTGTAAGCCAAAATAAACCTCTTTTTTTTTCCCCCCAAAGCTGCTCTTTGTTGGGTGATTTCTACCAGCAATGCAAACCTGACTGCAACACTTACAAATAGTACAGAAGTTGAGTCAAGTTCTTTTGTTCTCATTTATGGTTTTTTGTTTTCTGTTTGTATTTTCAAGGTAGGGTCTTGCTCTAGCCCAGGCTGTCCTGAAATTCACCATGAGTCTCAAAGTGGCCTTGAACTCACAAAAGTCCTCCTACCTCTGCCTCCTAAATGCTAGGACTAAAGGTGTGTGCCACCATGCCTGGCTGTGTTCTTCTTATGATTGGGCTTGGAGTACACCCTGCAAGCTTGACTTAACACCTGTGAATGCCTTCTGTGCCTAAGGGTTAGTTCTGAGCTACAGATTTTATTTAAGAGAGTACATGTTCAATAGTGAGAACATACATATTTTAAGCTAAAGATCAAAATATTTATGTCAAGCCATAAAAGTAACAAGTCAATGAGAATAGGTAAAATGCTTTAAATTTAAATATTTGTGTACCACACAATTGCACTTTTCTGCAATTGGTGAATACTTTTTGGATATCTAATATTCTATTGAAATGAAATTCTCATGCAACTATCTTTGTTCTTATATACTTTTCTTAATATTGATTTTTTTTTCAAATTCTGTAGCAAAATTGCCATAACAGTTCTAGATGGAGCATTTATATTCGCAAATTATTATAAATATGCTGGTTTTCTTCTTACCACCTAAAATGCATTGTTAATAAAACTACATTAAAATAATATTATTTATAAATACTGCTTAGAAAGACTTTCACAATATTATTGGATGTGAATTTCAAAGAAATTTTGAGATGCTACTAGTTGCATATTCCATGCAAATGTGAAAATATTGTTCAGCAATAAAATATATAAAAAGATCCCTTAAACATTCTTTCAATTTAATTGATTCAAAGAATGAATGAAAGTCAAAGTCCTTACATTTAGGAATAGAAAAGCATGTAATTTTTGTAACTATATTGCTCATATATTAGGAAGTCTTCTACTTATGAGTGTGTTCTATTCTAAATAGTGATGTTTATGCCTGTTACTGGAAAGTTAAAATTTATTTTCTACTATTGTATGATGAAGGGCCATATTTCTTGTACAAACAGCCCCACACATCCCTGCCATATTTGTTTTTTTTAATTTCAGTTTTTAGTTTTAGCTATTATGATGACATTTCTAAATAGTTTGCTGTAGTAAATTCTCTCCATCTTCCCTTCCCCAGTCTCTCCTTTGCTTAACTTCCCTGCCTCTCTACATGTCACATGTATCGTTGCCATTCTCCAAATCTATTCTATGTCATCCCTCTTGATCTTCTCTTAGTTACCTGTATAGCTTTTCAGTTTTTGTCCATATTTCCCCATATTACAAGGTAGTATCCACATATAAGGGAAAGCATGAAGTCATGGAATTTCTAAGTTTAGTCACCTAGCTTATTATATTTATTTCCAGATCCTCTATTTTCCTACAAATTTCAAATTTTGTTTCTCTTTACTGCTGAGTAAAATACTATTGTGTATATGTACAATATCTTCTTTATCCAGTCCTCTGTTGATGGTCACCTATGGTTGTCCCACTTCCATGCTAATGTGAATAATTCAGGAAAAAAACCAGGGATGTGCAAGCATCATTGTGGTAGGGTATGGAATTCTGGTAAATTCCCACAAGCAGTATACTTGGTTCATATTGTGATTTTATGCTAAATTCTTGAGAAGCCTCAACACTAACTTCCACAATGGCTACAGTACTTCACATTAACACCAGCAGTGACTAAGAGTTACTCTTTTTCCCCATAGGCCTGTCCACAGTTTTTGCCCATTTTCTTGATGATAGTCATTCTGATTGGGGTAAGATGGTATCTCTAAGCAGTCACCATTGCATATCTCTAATGGATAGAGATGTTGAGCATTTGCAATACATTTTGGGCTATTTGAATTCTTTTGTGAACTATTTCAATAGTCCATTTAATTGTTGCCTGTTTTTTCAAAATTCTTGATATTTTTCTTATATTAACATACTACAGTTGGATCATAATCCCCTCCCACAATCATCTTTTGTATGTTTCCTCTGTCCACTTCCATTGACTCATTTTCCTTTCCAGCTAGTCCATCTTCTGTTTGTTGTCTTTCATCCTGTATTTTGTAGTCTCCATTGTCTATGTTGAAACATAGGTGTGCTCACACTCCAAGAGGTTTTCTTGAGGTAAGAATATGCTGCTTTGAGGTTGTAAATGCAATAGTCACTTCATATTAGGAAGCTTACCAATGTACTCTTCCCCATCTTTTGAACTTAAAATATTTCCACATGCTATTTTGCAATATTTCTTGAGCCTTAGTGGGCAGAAAACAAATGTCTTCTTCAACACTGGACACTCAACAGTCACCTTTACTCAGCTCCTTGATGAGTTTTAAGTCTCCATACAAGTTATCATTATGTGCAAAAAGAAGAATCTCTGACCAAGGGTGTGAGTTTCACCAACCGGTGTACATAAACATAATATAGATATTTAGAGGAATTTTGATAAGCACAATATATGCACATAGTCAAATTACAGTAATAGCTTCAAATTTATATCTATGCCCTACACACCCATATGCTTATTAGTATGTTTTTAGTATGAGACAAGCATTATCTCCTTTGGAGAAAATCCAATCAAGATATCATAACAGTCATTCCCATATTGCATCCATAGGAAAATCTTAAATTGGCTAGTTGATTGTGTGCCATGAATGGAAAAAAAAAAAACAATTTGGGATAAGATTTGATGACTTTTTCTACCATCAGCTTGCCTAGCACTTTGCCACACTGTGATAGCTAGCCCACAAGTAGAAACATTCCAACTCATTTCCCACTTCATTTCTCCATATCCTGCAATCAAAGCATGTAGGATCATTTACAATAGGGTCTTGCCATGTAGCTCTGGTGGGCAAGCAAGAGATTTGGCTCTAGCCTTTTTGGGGGGACTTTAGGAGCATACCTTACCACCACTCACTGAATGGTATCTGTAGTAGACAGCTTCAGGTTCACTGAGATGAACTTCCAGACTCAGCACGGTTATTGAGGAGGGAATATTTATTGAAGATTACAGATCCAGGGGATGTTCCATAATGGTAAAATAAGTTGGCCTCCTCTTAAAGGACCAGAAACAGAGAAAGAAAACCAAAAGCCAAAAACCACACCACACACCACAATTCAGGAATTCCAGCTGAACTATACACTTTGCATATCTTTATATTGGAATTTCCACCTCACAACCACACATAAAGATCTGCCTAGAGATACCTCTTCCAGCCAGGTAGCTGGAGATCCAAATTATCAACTAATAAAACATTAAATATGTTGGAGGCTATCTATTCAAACTGCCACAGTATCGCATCCTGGTGCTGTGGTTTTAAGGCAACAACCTATGGTTTTAGACAGCAACATTCTTCATGCCCCACTGGGTATTTTTTTAAATATATTTTATTATTTATTTACTTGAGGGGGAGGGAAAGAGACAGAGTAAAAGACACAATAGGCACATCAGGGCCTCCAGCCACTGCAAATAATTTCCAGAGGTATGCACCCCCCTGTGCATCTGGCTTACTTGGGTTCTGGGGAATCAAACTGGGGTCTTTTGGCTTTGCAGGCAAACACCTTAACCGTTAAGCCATTTCCCCAGCCCCCGCTGGGGGGTTTTTACACACTCTCTTTTTTTCAATTTTTTTTATTAAGAACTTCCATAAGTATAAAAAATATCCCATGGTAATACCCTTCCTCCGCCCACTTTCCTCTTTGAAACTCCATTCTCCGTTATATCTCCTCCCCCAGTCAATCAGTCTCTCTTATTTTGATGTCATGATCTTTTCCTCCTATTATTATGGTCTTGTGTAGGTAGTGTCAGGCACTATGAGGCCATGGATATCCAGGCCATTTTGTGTCTGGGGGGAGCATGTTGTAAGGAGTCCTACCCTTCCTTTGACTCTTACATTCTTTCCACCACCTCTTCCACAATAGACCCTGAGCCTTGGAAGGTGTGATAGAGATATTGCAGTGCTGAGCACTCCTGTCACTTCTTCCCAGCACCATGATGCCTTTTTAGTCATCCCAAGGTCACTGCCATCTGAAAAGAGAAGATTCTCTACTAAAAGTGAGAGGAGCATTAATATAAGTATATGAACATTAAGAGAAGTGCTTACTAGGCAGTTTTATAAGCATAGTATATGCTTTTAGCCAGACAGCAGCAGATGTTATACTCCTATGGCTCATGACTACCCCTGTTTTAAGTTTGCAGTATTAGGGATATATTCCCTCCCATGGAGAGGGCCTCTAGTCCAATTAGATGGCAGTTGGTTTCCACTATGACAGACATGCCACTATTGCACCTATTGGCTCATTTGGCCTAGCTAGCCAACTATAAGGCTTGCAGTGTCCACTGTTGAATATCTTCACTGGTATTTTCTCTTTCTCCCATTGAACTGCATGCAGAATGGCTCCTTCCAGCTTTCTGTCACCTGGTCTACATGGAGGAGGTTATCAGCTCAGTTCCAGCAGGATTTCTCAGTGGCTTTGCAGCCCAAATATGTGGAGTCTTCAGCAATAGGGTCTTGTCATCTATTCCTGATGGGAAACCAAGGGCCTCAGCAATGGCCTATAATGTTTTAGGGGCATTAGGGACCTCCCTGGCCAACAACTCACTGGAAGTTTTCCCATCCTTGACACTGAAAATTTTCTAGCAACAATCTATGGCTCCTGAGTGTGCCATTGTCCAAAAAAGTAGGTTTCCATATGATTTATTTATATCCTCTTAGATTTTGATTAGCTCTCCCTCCACCTTTCCTTTACTCAATCTCTTCCCCTGCCCTCACTCTCTTTTGTATATAATCTCTTAATATAATCACTTCAGATAATCACTTAAAATGTAATGAATATTTAATGTTTTCATTAGGAACCCTCATCCACTGTTGGTGGCAATGTAAGATGGTACAATCATTTGGATTTTTCATATTTTATGTTTTCTAATACCTCCCTACACCCTTCTTTCCTCAATTCTCTTCCCATGACTGCACTTAAACATATCTGTCATCAGTATTCCACTGCACTACATACATAGCTACTATCCCCTCCAATTACCCTTCCCCAGCATCTCATAAATGCCTCTTCCTATTTTTATGGTCTATATTGTCTCTTATTCCAACTTGAAGTTTGGATATACACATAAAAGGAGACACGCATGGGCTATGTTCCTTCCAGTGCCTGGGCTACCTCATTTAGTATAATATTTCTGGAATCCATTCATTTTGTATAAAATTAATAATTTACTTTTCCTTTACAGCTGGATAAAACTACCATGTGGACATGTATGACATTATCATTACCCATTCATCATTTGATTGTCATCCTGGTTGATTCTATTTCTTATTCTATTTCTATTCCTTGTGCACCTGGCTAACGTGGGTCCTGGGGAGTTGAGCCTCAAACTAGGGTCCTCAGGCTTCACAGGCAAGCGCTTAACCGCTAAGCCATCTCTCCAGCCCTCCATCTGAGTTTTTTTTTTTTAATTCATTTTTCTTTAGTAGTTAGTTTTGTATTCAGCAAATGCAGTCAGTTTGGTACCATTATTAGGCTCATCTGTGACCTACCCCCTCCCCTTGGCCCCTCCTTGTTGAGGTATACGGGTCATGCATTGTGGAGTTAGCCCACAGCCCATCTGAGTTTTTGATGATAGATATTCTGAATAGGATGAGATGGAATCTAAATTTTCCTGATGTCAAAAGATACTGAATATTTGAAAAGTACATTTACTCATTGTTATAGTTAGTCAACTTCAGCTTCCCCAAACCAGGAACAAATTATGGGAGCAGTAGGTTTCTTCTTCTTTTTTTTTTTTTTTAATTAGTCAGTTCTGTATTCAGCAAATATAGTCAGTTTGGTACCATTATTAGGCTCATCCGTGACCTACCCCCTCCCCTTGGCCCCTCCTTGTTGAGGTATAGGGGTAGGGGTCATGCATTGTGGAGTTAGCCCACAGTTATGGGTAAGCTAAATGTCTCTGCATATCATGACCCAACATGTGGCTCTGACATTCTTTCCACCCCCTCTTCCGCAAAATTTCCCTGAGCCATGTTGGGTTCATTTTTGGTCTGCTTCAGTGATGAGGTGTTGGGGGCCTCTGAGGCTCTGGCTCTCTGATTTGGTAGGAGTTGATTTTTCTCTGTGCTGATCTCCTTCCCCCTTGTGCTGGTGTCCGGTTCATCAGGAAAACAGCCCCGGGAGCAGTAGGTTTCTTGAAACTTACAGACCCAGAGGAAGTTTCTTAATGGCAGAAGAAGCTGGGTCCCTTTTATAGGCACATGAAGAGAGAAATATCACCACTAGCACCATAAGCAAACACACTCCAGGACCCCAAGCACAATTTAAGCATTTTGTATATCATTTGTCTGGAATTTCAGATCTGCCCCCAAACACACCTTAGGGCTGGACCCTACCATCCTCCCACAGTGTCACATCCTTTAGCCAGATGGCTGGAGATCTAATAAGTTAAAAAGTTATAATAAACTCCTGAACCTATTGGGGAAATCCCATTCAAAATTTTTTATATCTTTTCAGAATCCTCTGTTTAGCTAATAGCCTCATTTTTCTTTTTTAAAGTTTCTTTTTCTTTATTAGTTAGTTTTGTATTCAGCAAATACAGTCAGTTTAGTACCATTATTAGGCTCATCCCTGAACTACCCCCTCCTCTTGGCCCCTCCTTGTTGAGGTATACGGGTCATGCATTGTGGAGTTAGCCCACAGTTATGGGTAAGCTAAATGTCTCTGCATATCATGACCCACCATGTGGCTCTGACATTCTTTCCGCCCCCTCTTCTGCAAAATTTCCCTGAGCCATGTTGGGTTCATTTTTGGGCTGCTTCAGTGATGAGGTGTTGAGGGCCTCTGAGGCTCTGGCTCTCTGATTTGGTAAGAGTTGATTTTTCTCTGTGCTGAACTCTTTCCCCCTTGTGCTGGTATCTGGTTCATTTTTCTTAAAATTTATCTATTTACTTATTTGAGAGAGGGAAGAGAGATAGGCAGATAGAGAGTGAGAGAGTGGGCATGCCAGGTCCTCTAGCCACTGCAAATGAACTCCGGATGTATGCACAATCTTGTGCATGTAGGTATTGGGGAATCGAACCTAGGTCCTTAGGCTTCACAGGCAAGTACTTTAACTGTTAAGCCATTTCTCCAATCTTTATTTGATTTTTTTTTATTGTTTAGGTTTTTAGTTCCTTTTACATCCTAGAAAATAGTATCCTATTAGATGTATATCTGGTAAAGTAGGTAGGTTGCCTCTTGACTCAGTTTAAAAATTCCTTAGCTGCAAAATAGTGGGTTTTTCTGTATTTGTTTTTTAGTTTTATGGCATCCCATTTCTTGAGTATACAACCAGAGTCTTATTCAGAAAGCCCTTTCCTATGTCTGTAACTGTCTATGTTCTTCCTACTGTTTTTCTAGCTCTTTCAGGGTTTCAAGATTTACATTAATATCCTTCATCTATGTGGAGCTTCTTGCTGTGCATGATGAGATATGATGGCCTACTTTCATTAATCAGTATGTAGATACCCAGTTTTCCCAGCATTATTTTAACATTTTTGAAAGTGAAGCTTTGTTTATTTCATTTCAGTATATAATTTTTATAATTATTCATAAATTCTTAATATTAATCCCTGTCAGAATTATAGCTGGCAACACAATTATCCTGTTCTTTGGTCATGGTTTCCTTTTCAGTATATAAGCTTTAAATTGGATGCTGTTCTGTTTGTTGATTCTTAGTGCTATTTTTTGGTGCTATTACAGTCCTGTTCAGAAATGTCTTATGTATGCCAACATCATGATGTAATATATTTTACTCTAATTCTTACAAATGAGTTAGGTTTTAAGTTA
Source organism: Dipus sagitta (assembly GCA_036346955.1). Lineage (NCBI taxonomy): Eukaryota > Metazoa > Chordata > Mammalia > Rodentia > Dipodidae > Dipus > Dipus sagitta. The sequence continues at coordinate 100,088,217 of CM070770.1, read as the reverse complement.
AGATCTTTGATCCACTTTAAATTGATTAGATACACATCTAATGGCATTCTTCTGCAGGTGAATATCCAGTTTTGCCAGCACAATTTGCTTAGTATGCTGCCTTATTTTATGCATTGCTATTGGGATTATAAAATGGTAGAGACATTCTTGAAAATAATTTCAAATTTCTTATAAAATCATATATATACCCTACATTCAATTCAGCATGCGTCATTAATGTAAGTGAACACAATATTCACACTGAAACTTATTCATCAATGTCAAACTAGCTTTTCAAATTTTTTGTAGTACTCAAAAATAGAAATATACAAATGTTCTGTAATAGATAAATATTTACATAAACCTATATAAACATGTCATGAATTTTATTTAACAACAAATAAACAAAATATCAACACCTACTTTAGGCTACACCTTTTGGCTAGAAATCAGATCCTCCCCCAGTGACACCTTAGGACTGGACTCCATTGACATCTCTTTTGGTCAGGTGAAACACCTGAGTCTACTAAAGAGCATGCATTCAAAGTACCACAGCAGGCTTATTGACATGAAAGCACAGGAGGTGATGGAAGAGTTCTTGCTATTTTAACCTAGGGTTTAGATTATGGTAGTATTTATAGATAGATGGATAAATAATAATGTATAGACATGTATTTGCATAGACCCGTATCTACATAGAACTGACATAAAGTGGTACAATAAATAATAAAAATGGAACAATTAAAAAGCCTGTATTTAATTCCTAGTACAGTATTAAAGTATTTTCAAGAACTAATATTGCACTATAACTGTGTAAAGTATTGTCACTGTGGAAGTGTAAATTAAGTTATAGAACACTGAGAAAATCTGAAATGTTATGTGGTTATAAGCATCTCAAAAAAAGAAGGTTAAGGGGAAAGCTATGGCTTCTTATCACCTAGACTATCATTTTCAAAGTTCGATTTTTTTCCTTGTAAAACATTTATCATCCCCATAATACTGCTAAAAAAGCTAGAATACAAAAAGAATAAAATATAACTTGGACATATAACAATTTCCAAATATTTTGGAATGTAATACCACTAGGAATAAAGATTATTAGACATGTCATTTTTAAATATGCACGGGAAGTCATTGATTTTACCTCAATACAAAAGTTTTTAGGACAAAAACTCTTGTTCCTATAAGTTCTTTTTGAAATAATGAAATATTGTACAGAATATTTTAAAGAAATGATTTTCAAATGCTAAACAGAATATTGTTGCATGAATCTGTATATATCCATTCACGGTGTAGAATTTTGATTTCATAGAATTAATTTTTTGGGGGGGGGTGGTGAGGTAGTGTTTTGCTCTAGCCCAGGCTAACCTGGAATTCACTATGTATTTTCAGGGTGGGCCTTGCATTCATGGAAATCCTCCCACTTTTGCCTCCCAAGTGCTGGTACTAAAGGCATGTGCTACCACACCTGGCTAAAATATTTTACTCAATTATTTATTTGCAAGGAGAGAGAGAAAGAGAGAGAACCAGCTTGTTAGCTACTTTAAATAAAGTGTGGTTACATATTTTGATCATAAAAGCAATATATATGCTTGAGGTGAAACGCAAAGATCTATTAGGACACCAAGGATTAACAATACTGAGGCTACATGTGACATTGAAAATGCGATTTCATTTCCAGCTCCTTGTAACTTAAATGTATATGCTTTATTTTTATTCCTTTGGTAACCATATACTTTTGTTTATTCCATGGAAGGGAACAAATTCTGTAATATTTTTGTTTATTCCCTGAAATTAAATGGAATTTATCTTGCAATGATATCACATATTCTAATGTGGATCCTTTAACTGTGAACATTTTGGGGGTGGTCTTTGGATTGAGTATGTGAGAAGTATAGATAACTCTAGTCCCACATAAGATGCTTCAAGCCTGCCCATAGTGACTTACAATGGTTCTACCTATTAATGAGGCATGGAAAATACCAAACTAAACTTGGTGTACTTTGAAGACACTGAAGACTTTGAAGGGTTTAAAGTCAAAATTCTGGAGGCAAATGAGCCATGCTCTTGCCTACTCAAGAATGTGCCTGTATTGGGAGGCTTCTTTTTTTGAGGGGTGTTCAAGGTAGGGTCTCACTCTAGTCCAGTCTGACCTGGAACTCACTGTGTAGTCTCAGGGTGGCCTTGAACTCATGGAGATCCACCTACCTCTGCCTCCCAAGTGCTGGGATTAAAGGCGTGCACCACCACACCTGGTTTGGGAGGCTTCTTTAGGGGGGAACTTTTAAGACAGATTTTTCTACTCATTAGTAAAAATGTTGTACTTCCAGATCATTTCACTTCTACTTTCCAAATATTTGGATCCTATATTAGTTATTTTCTTAGTTACTGTGAATAACAGACAAGAAGGAAACTTGAGAGGAAGGCTTATGTCAACCCTCATTTTGAGGGGATGTGTTCCATCATCATGGGTAGGCCTAATGCAGGAGCATAGGAAACTAGTCACATTCAATCTGCATTCAGGAAGAAGAAAGATAGATGCATGCTTGTACTCTTCTCCCTTTCTCCTTTTAAATTATGGGACACCATCCCATAAAATGGTGTTGTCCTCAGTTAGAATGGTTTTTTTCAGGACTCCATGGTATAATAGTAGCATGCCTGAATCCAAAATGGGTCTTACTTAATTTATAAATTCTCTCATATATATTCCCAGAAAGGATTTATTAGAAAATTTTATATCCAAGAAAGTTAACAAGAAATATTAACCATCATAATTCTACCACTTATCAACTTGTTACCCCAACATATCGGTTTCATACAATAACCCTCCAACTATTGGATACATTGGCTACTGGTCACCTAGCAATACAAAATATTGATTTATTTTTTCTGAAAATTCTGAAAATTTCAAAAGTCCCCATGACTTTTATAGTTTTAACACAGTTTAAAAGTTCAAACCCTCTTTGAGACTCAAAGCAATTGCTAGACTTACAATCTTTTTTTTTTTTTTTTTTTTTTTTTTTTTTTTTGGTTTTTCGAGGTAGGGTCTCACTCTAGCCCAGGCTGACCTGGAATTCACTATGGAGTCTCAGGGTGGCCTCGAACTCACAGCGATCCTACTACCTCTGCCTCCCGAGTGCTGGGATTAAAGGCGTGCGCCACCACGCCCGGCTCTAGACTTACAATCTTACAAAATTAATTCTACATATGATTAATATACAATTCATAGAGTAAACATTTCCCATACCAAAGGGGATGAATCAGAGCAAAGCTGAGCATGGTTGAGCCAAAGCAAGATAAAAACTCCAAATCCCACTGTTCCATGTTTGTAATCTGGGGTTCACGATGGAATAACCTAGCTTCCCACCTATCCTGCTCTACTACCTAGAGCACACATAGCTTAGGTTTTGAGCTGCCTCCACTCCCTTTCCTATAGCTTTACTCAGAAGACCTTCCATGATATTAGCATGGACAACATTCTGGGATTCTCCACTATAACTTTTGCTGCTTCACACACGGTCTCCTTTGAAGAAACTGGCCATGCTTCACATCACTTGGCCACGGGTCTCTTATTCATCCCTATGTTTAATAGCATCCCCTAAAATTTGAATATTGGACATGAAAATGCTTAGGTAGGGATTGAAGCTCAGGGCCCTTCAGGTTTTCCTTTCTGTCTGTATATTGATACTTGTGATGACACTTCCATGGGAAGTCATAATTTGGAAGGGAGTCCATGTTTACTTGTGTTTATCTCACTGAGTGTCCATGGATTTTATTGACTTCATTGAGTCAACATTCTTATCAGGCCTCAAGGTATAAGCACTGGATATCTAGAAGATGTCATCACATTTGCACAGATGTCAAGCATTTAAGAACCTTCTCTGAGAAATTTCCCTTTTATTGCTGCTCCCTTGATCGACATTTATAGGTTGGGACAGCCCATTTAAAACAAGCAGAGAAGGTGCTGATTCTGAACCCATTCATATCCACTGGGAATTTTCCTAAACACAGACACCTTCTTGAGAAGAAATTTCAGTGGGTTCTTACTTATCTTGTTTTACTTTTAAAGCATTCTTAGATAATACTTAAATATTGTACTTCATTTAATAAACAACTCATTTGAAATGCATTAAGTTCATGATTTAATACCTCAATATGTTAAATAATAGGAGAGTGGAAAAAGATAAATATGGACAAAAATTATTACCCAGCCCCATACTGTGTAAATGTACAAGCTAATATTTTCTACCCACTGAATATATGTCAGGCAGTGAGAATACATCCCCAACTTTATTTGCATTCATCCTTATCACCAAAATAATTAGTTGCTGTTTCCTTTATTAGCATAACTATGTCCTCTAACACTGAACCAGGCTAAGTGAACTGCCAATGGCTCTAAGTACAATAATATTCCCAAGGGTGCTGAGAAGTGACAGAGGAGTGCTCAGCACTGAAATACCTCTATCACATCTTCCAAGGCTCAGGGTCCATTGCAGAAGAGGGGGCAGAAACAATGTAAGAGCCAAAGGAAGAGTAGGACTCCTTACGACTGCTCCTCCAGACACAAAATGGCCTGGATATACATGACCTCGCCATGCTTGACACTACCTACACAAGACCATCATAATAGGAGGAAAACATGATAACATCAACATAAAAGAAAGACTGATTGAGAGGATGAAGAGGTATGATGTAGAGTGGAGTTTCAAAGGGGAAAGTGGAGGGCAAGAGGGAATTACCATGGGTTATTGTCCATAATTATGGAAATTGTCAATAAAAAAGAAATTAAAAAAATAAAGTAGAAAAAAATAACATCTCTGAATTGAAAAATTACCTATAATTGAGGAACTCATATTCTGTCAACAAGAGCAAGTTTTCAGGATAATGGGGCTCTTTTTTCCTTTTATAAGAATACTTCATTGATATAGTATAATTTCTCTCAAAGTTATAGTATGCTATTCTCCAAAATAACTACTTGGCATTTGTGTTAGCAAGATACAATTTACAGTTTTAAAGGTGATGCTAGTTTGGGAGGAAGATATTTTTTCCCAGTCTGAAAAATTAGTGTAGAGCCTTCCAATTCTTCATGTAAGTAGAAATAGTTGTTCAGCTTTACTCCATAGTAAGTAATCCAAGATCTTTAATCAGCTTTCTGTGATTAGAGTAAAAAATGACTGTTTAGTAATTAGACATAGATTAAAAGTATAGAAAGCCTTCCTTTTTATACATTTTTATTGCTTGTTTCTGTTCTCACTTAAGTCTTAGGCACCTTGATTCTAAACAATATGGATTGGCTGGTTGATTACAGGGGTGCCTGAGCAGATTGTGGAAAGTCGGTGTAACTCAATATGCCATAAATCAAATAGCAGGTGAGTATTTGTGAAACACAACATACCAACTCTCAAAGTAAAATGATAAAAAAGTAAACACAGTCATTTATTCAACAATAAGCAAGAGCAGTGGTAAATTTTATAGTGCACAGAATACAGTTACACACATTCTTTTTACTACAAAGTTTAAATTATTTGTAGTTTGCAAGTTATGGCACTAGGCAATGCAGGAGATATAAATGTGAATAAAAACATGTTGTGTGTTACTTTAAAGAAAAGGAGATAAGATGTATCACATTACACAGGATAGAGATTAACAATAAAGGTATATGACAATTCAGGGAAATTATGGGAATATTCCCTTGAAGATTCTAAAGAGGAGGAGGCTTTGCCATCCGTATATGATACATTTTTTGTTTATTTTTACTTATTTATTTGAGAGAGATAGACAAAGAGAGAAAGAGGAAGAGAGAGAGAGACAGAGAGAGAGAGAGAGGGAGAGAGAGAGAGAGAATGGGTGCACCAGGGCCTCCTGCCATTCAAATGAACTCCAGATGCATGCACCAACTTGTGTACCAGGCTCATGTGGGTGCTGGGGAATCAAACCTTGAATTGGTGTCCTTAGGCTTCACAAGCAAGCACTTATGCACTAAGCCATCTCTCCAGCCCCATCATACATTTTTAAATTGCAAAAGAAATAGAAATATCAGTATATGCATGGATTCTATTTTCATAGTAGAGACAAACCATAAGAATGCTGATATTTTTAACCTCAGTATCTTCATGGTCAATCATCTGTTTTTGTAAATACTCGTCATTCATTCCATTTGATTTTTCCATACAGGATTCCTTTTCTTTCACTACAATCAACATTTGGAAAGGAGTAGTAGGAGCAGGCAGGTAGTATAGACAGATGAGTAACAGAATATATGAAAAAGATCATTTATAGAGTTTATGTGAGAGTTATTTATTATAGTGACATATAAGATACATTCAAATCTCCATCAATTAGGGAACAACTGACTAAACCATGGTATGACAATTTGACAAATGGTGGATAATAACTAAAGATGGCAATGGGTCTGAAATTTCAAAATAGAAAAAAAAACATATTTGTGTTAAAATATTATTTTCTATAAATGTGTGTGCATGAATTATGAAATATAGAGACAGAAACCCTGATGGAATGAATATATTTTGACATGTGTATAGATGTATGCATCTATATATATGACCATTTCAATGTCAGGAAATTCCATCACTCAGTTGATTTTTTTCAAGATGACTATGATAACAAATGAGTCACAGTATAAATATAGTATTTGTGATAATTCATAAAAATTAAGACAAGTAAATTATAGATATAAATTTATTATTAATAAATGTTCATATTATAAATATATGGAGTTTATATAATCATCAGTTTTAGCGGCAATATTTTATATAATAAGTAACATCATATTTTAATTTTTGTATACTTAGCAAAATAAATGTTGCTTAGTGGTTAAGGTGCTTGCCTGCAAAGCCTAAGGACCCAGGATTGATTCTCCAGGGTCCACATAAGCTAGATGCACATGGTGGAGCATGCGTATGGAGTTCATTTGCAGTGGCTAGAGGCCCTGGCATGCCCATTCTCACTCTCTCTCTCTCTCTCTCTCTCTCTCTCTCCCTCTCCGTCCCACTCTCTCTCTAATAATAAATAACTAAAAACAAATCTTTAAAAAACAACAACTATGGTTATAATATACTGTAATAAAAGTTCTGCACACACAGCCTCTGTTTCTTAAAATGTTTTACTGTGTTATATGCTTTTATTTTTCTTGTGATATTGGTGAGATTATCCAAAACCTGCATGATATAGTGAATTGAATTACCTAGGCATTATGAGAAAGCTTGAGTGAACTTGTTCTTTTCATGATATATCAAGGGGACCACATGGTTAGGGTAATACTACATCATGTAGTTATGACAATAACTATGGCAGATATAAAGTGGATATGATCAACAATGAGAAGATAAATGTCCTGGCCAGATAGAGCTGGATGGTATAATGTTACCTCACAGTACTCAAGACATTTCAATGTTAAATTTTTGAATTGTGGGGCTATGGAAGTGGCCCAGTGGTTAAAGGTTCTTGCTTGATGTGTGACTTTATTTTATTCTTCTCAGAACCCATAAAATGCTGAATGGAACAGGCACATCTCTCTCTAAACCCAACACTCCTATGGCAATGAGAATCCAGATGAATATAGAAACTCTTGAGCCAGGTAGTCTCAGTCAAGCACTGTTAAAACAACAAGAGAGAACCTGTATCAAAGATGGAATAGAACAAGAAGAACCATATCTAAATTCAGGCAACTGCAGCTATCTGATCTTTGACAAAGGGGCAAAAAACACTACAAACTTGAGAAATGACAGCATCTTCAACAAATGGGTGTATAAGTATTGGATAACCACCTGTAGAAAAAATGAAATTAGATTCACTTCTTTCACCCTGTACAAAAGTCACATCTAAATGGATGAAATACTTCAATATAAGGCATGAAACTCTAAAACAACTAAAAGAAAAGAGAGAGAAAATTCAATGATATAGGTATAGGGAAAGACTTTTAGACCCCACTAGTACAGTAAAGCAGATCAGCATTCAATTGCTGAAATCTCATGAAAATAAATGCTACTGTACAGAAAAGCAAACCATCAACATAGTTGATAGGCATCCCACAGAATAAGAGAAAGCCTTTTTCAACTATACTTCCAAAAGAGATCTAATATTTAGAATCTATAAAGAACTCAAAACAATAAAAAATCAAACAAGGGCTGGAGAGATATCTTAGCAGTTAAGGTACTTGCCTGTGAAGCCTAAGGACCCAGGTTTGATTCCACAGTATCCTTTTAAGTCAGATGAACAAGGTGGCACATGTGCCTGGAGTTTTTTTTTTTTTTTTTTTTTTTTTTTTTTTTTTTTTTGCACTGGCTGGAGGCCCTATCACACCTGTTTTTTTCTCTCTCTCCATCTGCCTCTTTCTGTCTCATAAATAAATAAAATGTTATATAAATATAAAAATCAAACCACCTAATAAGATGGGGTTTAGAATTGAACAGTAGAGAATTATGAAAAAAGACAGAAATTAAAACAGCCATTAAACACTTACAGATGTTCAACATGTTTATTCATCAGAGAAATCCAACTCAGAGATTTCAGGGAGAAGTCTCTGCTGCTCTCTGGAGAAGAGTGGGATTACACATCAAAAATCTCTCAAATAACTGTGCATGCCCTTGAATCCAAGCTACTCTCATGCTTGGTTGAAAAATCTATTTTATTTTACAGAAGTCACAGAAAACAAAGGAGAGCCAAGATTCATTGGTAAGACAAAAAGATAGCTGACAACCCACCATGAGATGTGTCACCTCTACCACATCTACTAGGGTCCATCTGAAATTTCAGAGGAAGCAGTAACATGAATACTTCTCTTACTACTAGCCTGATAACCAGATCCAGGGTGATGGTGGCAGACACAGTGATCAATAAGAAGCTAACGAAGCAGAAATCCAGATCATATAGGGTACTCATTACAAATGAGACTGCAAACAGGCTTCCATGGCTCAGGGAATATTGTGGGGATGGTAATATTATAAGAACCACAGTGAAGCTAGAATAAAGTAGTTCCCCTTCTACCTTTCAGGGACTCACCATGGCCTTCATGAACCCACAATAAATGCCACAACCTCACCTAGGAAGGACCCAGAGAAATATGAGCAAGTTTGAGGGGATATGAGGGTAAAATATGTTATAATATAAAATAAAATAAATTTTAGGAAAAGATGGTAGAAGGAGATGGTAGATACATTGAAACTGTCTTCTGAAAGCCATGCCGTGGCATGTATGAGAATCTATATACTTATAAATAAAACATCTTTTTAAATGCATGAAATGTTATTTGAAAATTTTCATTTACTATTTAAAGATGGGAGTATGTCACATAAACTTTTGTTGAAATATTTTTTCCTACCTATATAGTTTTAAAAAGCCTTCCATCAAGGATATAATTCCCTCCATGGTATTTACTCTGGCCACAGTTAGCCTAGAAATAGATTTACATTGTGCTTTCAATTACACCATATTGGGAACATTTTTATTAGGTAAGACAACATCACTGACCTGAACTCATTTTCCCATGTTAGGCTTGATGGATGTAAAGATTAGGAAGGTTGTGTTCATTATCATGAAGTAAATCCAATATATATAAAGTTCTAGAATTTCTGTCTTAAAGTCCATTATTCTGCACACTGTTTAGCATATGTTTATTGAAACTTGCAGGTTAGAGGTAGCAGAAATTTCAATGTATTAGAAAATACCAATTAATTATCATGCTTGTATTCTGGACTGTTTAAGAAACAAAAAGACTAATCCATACTAAGGTATTTTAACATAAAACTACAGCTTGAATATTAATTTCCTTTAAAAATATTCCTAGAAATTTCAGAGAGAAAATTAATGTCTTTATTTGCAGAATCCAGTCAATATTTGCTTTGAAATCTAGTTAGTTTTCATATGTAAAATGAGTCTACCTTTTTGTATACATAATTAAGATTCAATCGCAGCACAGCATTGACTAGTTAATTAATGTAATTAGGACCACAGTGGATCACTGCATGATTTACTGAGACATGAGCAGAATATATCACAGTCTATGATGAAATCAAAGACCTACAGTTCAAAATATTTCCTCTTTAAACAGAAAGCATATTAAAGCTTCAAAGTTTTAACTATTCTAACTACCATCCTTCTAACAAATGAAATTGGTGGGGGAGTAAACCTACAGCTTCCTTGCTTCTCTAGACTTACATCTCGCTGAAGGATTTCTATACCACAAACCTATCTAGTATTTAAAACAGTAAAATCTCCAATACTAAAATTTCTCTCTTAAAATTTTTTGTTCATTTTTATTTATTTATTTGAGAGCAACACACAGACAGAGAGAGAAAGAGGCAGATAGAGAGAGAGAATGGGCACACCGGGGCCTCTAGCCACTGCAAACAAACTCCAGATGCATGCTTCCCCTTGTAAATCTGGCTTACGTGGTGTGTCCTCAGGAATTGAGCTTCAAATTGGGGTCCTTAGGCTTCACAGGGAAGTCCTTAACCACTAAGCCATCTCTCCAGCCCAATACCAAAATTTCTTTACATGAAACATCTTCTATTATATCTGTCTGAGGAAGCAGTGAAAGTTGTTTAGGGAGACAGACCTCCATTTGACAGTTCCCTTGGAGAGCAAGGTTTTCTCTTCCCTTTCCTGAGAAGCACTTATAAGAGTAGCAAAGTTATTACAGGCTTTGAAAATACTTCAATTCAGATTCAAATTCTTACACAAATATTCTGTTTCTAGTGAACTTGCATAGACCACTAAGTGTTTTGAGGCTGTATTAAAATAATGGTAAAGTTATACCTGCCTCATAGATAAGAAGAGATATAGGTTTTATATTATTTAATATTTACTTATATTTTATTAACTTGTTTATTCATTGAGATACCTTATGTTCATGGCTGGTCATTAAAGCAAGATTCTCTTGCTTTATGGTGCTAGGTTGACTCACATTTATCACATGTGAAATAAAACCATACTTCTAGTGTACCCTTAAAGAAAATAATTAAATTTAAGAATTAAAGCAAATTCTACAAGATATAACCAACAATAAAGGGGGGGGGCAGTCTTACCAGAAGTTATACAAAGCTTAACCTTAATACCTTAAATGGACTCTAGCTAGGAAATCCCAGGGCCAGACTTGGGTGCCCCCCCCACAGTGACATGTTGACCAGGGAGACCTACAAGGTCCCCAAAACAATGTAAGTCATTAGCAAAACATTTTATTGCCAACCATAGATAAAGTGTACTACTTTGTTGCTGAAGAAACCACAAGCTGTGGTCACACAACATTAAAATACCATAGTGGAACCAAAAAGGAAACGAGCTACCTCCGGGATGGCCCTCATAGTGCCAGAAAACCCTATGGGATCTGCTTGAAGACAACTCTCACCAAAAGCAAAAATAAGCAGAGAATCCAGCAGTCTATAAAATAAACCAGCCAGACAAGAAGAACACACGTGTGCAATAGTGACAGGCAGCCTCTGTGAGTAACCACCTGTTCTTTGAATGGACATGAGGCCAACCCAGTGGGAGAGAACTCATATCTGGTACTGGAAATCAAGTAAGAATCCCATGGTCAGGAACTAACACTTCAGAGAGAAACCCCCACTGCTCTCTGGAGAAAAAGAGTGAGCTTTCACAGCAAAATATCTCTCAAATAGCTTTGTACACCCCACTTAACCCAAGCTGCTCTCACACTTGGTTGGAGAAGCTGTTTCGTTTTACAGATGGCAGAGGAAATACAGGAGAGCCAAAATCCATCTATAAGATGAGAACATTCCAACTGCCCACCAAAATATTTTCATTTCTTCCACAACTGTAAGAGCCAAGAAAAAATTGTAGAGGAAGCAGGGACATGAATAGTACTCTTACTGCTAGCCTGGCAACTAGCTCCAGGATGGAGGTGACAGATATAGTGACCAATCAAAACCTATCAAAGCAGAAATCCAGAAGCTACAAAGAATTCAACACTAAATCAGATTGCCAACAGGCCTACTACTGTTCAGGGAACATTTCAGAAGAGGGGGTGGAAAGATTGTAAAAGCCACTGAGTGGGAAGGAATACCCTCAGGCATGGTCTCCACAGGTACCACATAGGAAACAAATGAGTCCTTCATGACACTACAGAGAATAACACAACCCTGCTGAGGAGGTAATGGAAGTCAGGTAGAGAGGATATGAGTACGTACTGTTATAATAAATGCAAAAATGCTATTAAAAATATATGAAAGATGACATAATGAATTATAAAATTAGAACAAGTATAAATTCCTACATTCCTAAAAAAAAAAGCCCACAAATCTAGAATTATATTGCCTTCAAAGCAGTTATGTCCTCAAGATCCAACATTTCCCTCAGCCTGTTAAATACTATATTAACCTTCTGAGGTGCATGGTACTCTTAAAGAATTTCACTGAACTTGGGTTAAATTCTGACATGCTAATAGCTCTTTCCTTCAAGAACATTCAGTTAATCTGAAATGGGCCCCTATTTTATTATTGCCTTAATCACGAATAATTTTATAATCCCACTTTTGTTAATTCCAGAAAATATTAGAACTATGCAAAAACTTAAGTAAATAAAATAATGCCATATTTTGTGGGGGGGAAGAATACAGACATGTAACTATTAGTTATTTTCTCATTGTGACTATCTGACAAGAAGCAGCTTTATGGAAAACAGGTTTATTTTGCTTCATGTTCCAGGGGATACCATCCATTATGACGGGAAAGGCATAACACAAGACCAGGAGTCTTCTTGTCCAATTATATTCACAATTCAGCAGCAGAAAAAGTGAACAAGAGGTGTGGTCAGGGTGTGAGACCTCAAGGACCCACAGTGACTCCATCCCACTTATTTCACAAATGTTTTGTCTCTTGAAAGTTCCACAACCTTCCTAAGTAGTGCCCCAGACAGTGAATAAATATGCAAACACACAGTCCCATAGGTCCCATATTTTACATCACCCCACCCCACCCACACACTCCCACGGCTAAGCATTGTCCACTTCACGTTTACTTTAATCTAGCTGACATCTACCAACATAGAACATCTCCGGTGTTTTTTCCATGTTTAAAATTCACTGACAACTGTCATACAAGCAGTGGTAACTGGACAATTTCTTTCTTTTCTTCCTGGTGCCCTCAAGGCTGCCTATGTCTGTTTGAGATTATATTTCACATAGAGATAATCATTTGCTGTCTTCCACAGTGTTATCAAGGTATTAGTTTTAAAGTGTGTGAGACCTGAATTTTAATCTGTGCATTAGTTCAACTGCATTGTACTTCATTTAGCCTCTGATATATCTGACTGTTATCTTTAAAGTGGGATGGAAAAATCATCAGTACAAATCTGCTGTGAGGATTGAAGAATAAACTTCATGATGCAGTACACAGAATTTGTAAATATGCCATGTGCTCATATCTTTTTTCTCATACACAATATTCCCAAGTGGTATAAGGTAGAGTCCTTTTGTGATCCCTTTCATCTTAATAAAATAGTGTCATCCTGGTTATACATTACTGTCTCACTATAAGCTGCTGAAATTTTATGTATTGAAATAGGAAATTGGAAATACTTTTTTTACGTTTCATTGTGTTGTCTGTTAAAATAGATAAGTCTATTTACGCAAGCATTCCATTGTTATCATGTACTAGGACTAGTAACATTGTGCTCACACACAACATATAACATGTAGAACAGCTAATCTCCACTTATTTTCCTTCTACTAATTTAGAGCATAGTCACTATGGCCCTACTTAAAAATTTCACTTGCCAGAATTATCATGTTGTCTGATTTTTGGTCAATGTAATCTAAATTAAATTTTGAAAACCCCATGAAATGTATATAGATAAGTATGGTTAAATATAATCTACCAATATTTTTCAGGTATCCACCCATAACTACTTTGAATTATATTTAATGCCAGTGTTATTTCTTAAGGATCATAACTATGAATAAAAATATTTATGAAGGAGATTGAATAAAAAAAAATTATGTTCTACAGTATTACTCTGTCACTTAAAACTTGTTCTTTTTTTTTTTTTTTTGGTTACTGTGGTTAATTTCTTAGGTGGAGAAAGCTCAGTGACAGATACTTGGTTATCTGTCATTTTCATCTTTATTATTTGACTAATACTTATTGAACACTAGCTCAATATAAGACAGCCATATTATTAGAATTTTTTCCTCAATTTTACTCACTTCAGAGTTTTATGCAGGTGATAAAAAGCTTGAAGAGGTTTGCTCTCCTGAGTGGGAGATGTGGTTTTAAGGGATGGCTAAGCAGAGCATTCCACAACATAGCATGGGCAGGACACAGAGCTGCCCTGAAGAGGCATGCTTTGGATAAAATGTGTGCTTATCAAGATAAAGAGAAGGAAGGCCATTGCGTCCTGGAGGGATAATTGTGTATCTGAAGTGTCTTACTACTTCCTTCAGACAATGTCGTTTTTTTTTTGTTTTTTTTTTGTAGTTATGTACACAGTGTGTATACAGCTATGTTAATAGCATCATTAGCCTCCTCCTTGTCCTCCCCCATCCACAGGGATCCTCCTCATTGGGGAATGTGGGTTGTGCATTGTGGGTATAGTCATCAGTTATGGGTAAGAAGCAATGTCTCTGTGCATAATGTCCCTACCTGTGGCTCTAACAGTCTTTCCGCCTCCTGTTCCACAAATTTCTCTGAGTCTTGGTGGATTCGTTTTAGGTCTACTTCATTGATGAGGTCTTGGGAGCCTCTGTGTCTCTGGATCTCTGGTTTGTTAGGAGTTGTTGAGTGTTCTCTGTGTCCATCTCCTTCACCCTTGTGCTGGCACCAGGTTCACCAAAAAAGCAACACTCTTGCTCATTTCCCCAATTACTCTTGGTTTCAGCTGGGGCCCTGCTGAGGTGTGATGGGCTGATTTTTCTCCTTAGGGTCTGTATCATTCTGAAAAAGAGAAGCAACTTCCCCAACAGAGAGTAGTAAGCACCAGATAAATGGGATAGCCATTATTATTTTAGAGAAAATTTAATAGGTGTAGGCCCTTTTGTAGCCGATTGGTGGTAGCTTGATAATGGAGAGCGGGCTCATTTTTGGATATGGTTCTGACTTGTTTCCCAACTCCAGCTACGGGTTCCGTTCCACTGAGTGGATCAGTTATGTCCTCAGTTCTACTATTCCCGGCCCTCTCAAGCTGAGCTCCACACATTATCCTCATTCTGGCTTCTCCGTCCCCCTTTCACCTGTCTCAGATTCCATTTCTCACTGGAAGCTACAGTGGTCACTTCATGGAACTTTATTTAAATTTCACAATAGTATTTTGATTTATTTCACCTAAAATATGTGTTTATATATAAAAATAATACAGAAAGTATGAAGAGAAGAACAAAAACTGAGACAAGTCAGGCAGCCAGATAATAGCCACTTAAAATATTGATTGTGAAAAAAAGGATAAATATTGATTCTCCAAATCAATATTTATCCTTTTTTTCACAATCAAAACCCCTCCATTAATAGTTTTGAATAACCATTTATTTGAGTGGAATAGTTACTATTTCTATTCTTTTTGCAACATGTTTCCAAACACAGAAAGGAATATAAAAAGAAACAAAGTAGGACCATGATAGTTGACCTGAACAGCATTAAGCTATTAGTATATGTGACCTTTGAAAATGAATGTGACATAGTTTATTACAAGATCAGGGAACTCATTCATGTGGGTAAGAAGGAGAACCTGGTTTATATGTCCACATTGTAAAAAGTATTTATCTGGAGGAAAAATGAAGCACACTACTGTGTAACTCAGATCACAATCTATTATCAGAACAAGAAGTTTCAGCTATAAGCAATAAGGACAGAGAGAACAAGTGTCTTACCCATGACTTCATGGAGAAAGTTTGCTTTACAAAACATAAGCACTTTTGCTTTCACATATAGAAGGCAACTAAGATGTTTGAACAGTGAAAAATGAGAAATTCTCTATTAATAGAGTAAAATATGCACTTACCTATTCAGAAATGACAAGGTTCATAAACACTTTAGTAATTGAACATGAGTGTGAGCACCTGTGATCAAGAAGCAAGTAATAATGTGTTCTTTTCTTTTATTTTATGAATGAAATAATTGTGGCAAATGGGCTTGGGAAGTGAAAATCAGGTCTGAATAATTATGATAAAATTATAATCAGTTACTTCTTTGAAACCTTAATAGAAAGCAGGTCACAATTAACCAGAATTACAAAACTCCTTAATTCCATGCTACCAAGAAAGTATGTTGATATATCTTTGTCTCAGCATTAAAACTAATATTTTTGTTGGGCACAGTACAATGCTATATTGTGCAGTTTTATTACTGCAAGTGACAGTTTTTTTTTTTTTTTCACTTAGAAAGGGCTTGTTCCAGAAAGGGATAAGACGAATTTCAATAAAGATATGTGCTCAACACTGAATAACTCAGGTTTAGAATGCCTTCAGATCAGAGTTATACATTGTTTTCCTTTGGCGAAGTCAAATAGACTCCATAGTAGTAATACTATATAAGAAAAATAAATATTAAAGTCTAAAATAGTTTCATCTTCATGGAAAGAAATGATAAGTTGCTAACATACCATTAAGTAAACAGTATAAATATATATTATATGCCTGTCTGTATAGGCCCATGAGTTTATGTACTTTTGGTGGATTGTCTGAAGTAAATAAGCATTCAATTTATAAATATTTTAATTTATTGAATTTCTTGTTCTCCCAAAATATAACTTCCATTCACACACATGGCAAAAACTACATTTCTATTTGAAGATATAATTTTGTTTCCAATGCACAGAGCTAATATATGGCTTATACATAAAGTATATAATCAAATATATTTCATTTATCCAACTTTATGAAATTAATTCATAGTTTCTTTATGTCTATATGGCTCAGTTGAAATACATATGCATACTTAACAATATAAAATTTACTGAATTCTACTTTCTTTATTGAAATAGATCAGATTGCATGTATTATAATTGTTTTTTTTTTCCTTTCTTCAGCTAAAAGTATAGATGAATTAGTTGTCTGAACATAGTGCATTTGTATGAATAAAACAAGAAAGAACATTAACATGAATATGCTATGTAGTAATGAACTCATTACAGAACCTCTAACTTACAATTGTAGTCATCTGTGTTCAGTCATGGCCCTGCCACCTCCCTTTTCTTCTTGCACAGATGAAGTGCTCTGACTACTGATGTATGACCTGAAAATAAAAGTAGACATATTTTGTGTGAATGGAAATTCAGACTGCCCAACAGTTGATTCAGTTTTCCTAAAATTAGGCAGCCATGCTGATCAGGTCCTGGCATTACATGTTAGAATACAGAATATTCCAATGTTGAGAAATTCATAAGACATAGACTTAATGAAACGTCAGACCTACAATCACCAGCAAGAACTTTGTTCCCATAGGACAGAGAAAATAAACAATTATTCAGACCTGACCTTTCAATTAAGAAGACATGTGAGGAAATCTGCTGTGTGGAGAAGTTCAAAATAATAAAGAGAGGATGTTTTATAGTGAAATATAGTAGCTGAAAGGCATGGCCACTCATGTCAAATTCAGTCTCTTAACAGCAAAGTTCGATTGCTATGATGTTGCAAGACGGAGTAACAGACCAGGTGATATGGTCTTCAGAGTCATAACAGAACTGAGTCATGAGAAAAACTTTCGTCACTGAAGACAGGAATTGCAAGTTTCAATATTAGGGTAGCAAGCAAAGAGAAAAAATAAGATCTTTAGCAGAGGAGAATGCTAAGTAAAGAGGAGTTTCTTCCCTTTATCTTTGTACCTCAATATTCTCTCCCAGTATTTGAGAACAAGGCATTCTTAGGGACTCTGGCATAGCTTTTGCCTATTCAAATTAATAAGTGTATAATAATGTATAATTACATATACAATGTATAATTACATATACAGAAGTCATCATTATAATTAGAAGAGGACAAGTGATATAATTCCTGTCCTTCAAATAAATTATGGGTGAAAGACAACCAAAATGGAGTTTACAGTTGGTGCAACAAAATAGAATTACATTTAATTCTCTGAATGTAAAAAACATTATTAAAATGGAGTCAGGCATTGTGCCACATGCCTTTAATCCCAGCACTTGGGAGGCAGAGGTAGGTGGATCGCTGTGAGTTCGAGGCTACCCTGAGATTGCATAGTGAATTGCAGGTCAGCCTGGGCTAGAGTGAGACCCTACTTCGTAAAACAGACAAACAAACAAACAAATATATATATATATATATATATATATTTGTTTGTTTATATATATATAATACATTATATATATAATGTATTATATATATATAATGTATTATATTATTGATAATATATTATAAATATAAATATAAAATATTATAATATATTATAAAATATATAATATATATTATAATATATCTAAAATAATATATATATTATTAAAATGGTTAATGTAAAAATATGCATTCCTCTAACGGCTAAAATTAAAGGGTAATCTTTAATGAAACAAAATCTTCTGATAAAGTCATATATATGTATATGAATATGTTAAAAATACATAAATATTGTGAGAATTTTCATTAATGAATAGAATCCGTCACATAAACTGCTAAGGGAAATGTCTTCCATAAATTATATGCACATTCTTGAAAGTATTAGTTTTGAAAGGTTGGAAGAATTTTAATGAGAGAGTAGATGGTTTTATTCAACATGACTCAAAAATGTATTGTTTTTATCAAATGCAAATATTCTCTCAATACTGAGTATAAAGTAGTTATGAGGCATTTACAGTTTCTATAGCACTGTAGATGTTAATTTCAGTGAGAAAGAAAGGCAAATAGCCAGTTATTTTCAACATTTTCTGATTTTAGGAATTCTATAATAAAAGCCATAGACTTCATATTCATGAAGATAGATATCTGTGATGCTTTAATTTTACTTTAGTTGTTTGATTGTATCTTAACTGATTACTAAGCAACAACTCAAGTTAGATACTTGGTATGTAGTAACTATCAAATAAATGCTTATTGAATAAATGAGTGATCAAATAAAATATGAAACATCAACCTAGTGAGAGAGAAATGGCTTTTCTGTCTTATGGAAATTCTAATGCTATTTAAACTTTATACCATCAACCCACTAGCAAAACACAAACAAGGGCTCACACAATCTTGATATGGATGAAGAAAGTAAAGCAAAATAGAGATCAATAAGAATAGAATTTTAATTTTCCTTCTCATATATTTATTGACCTTTTGTTGTTTCGTTTATAAGGTACTTTTTTCAGGGGTTATAATTTTTAAATGATAGTGCAAACTTAAAGATAACATTTTATTTGTATAGTCCTAAAATATAGATCCAGAGCCACGCATGGCATTAGTAAGGTCAAAATCAAAGTCTGGT
This sequence comes from Dipus sagitta, assembly GCA_036346955.1. NCBI lineage: Eukaryota > Metazoa > Chordata > Mammalia > Rodentia > Dipodidae > Dipus > Dipus sagitta. The sequence goes on along the minus strand of CM070770.1, from coordinate 100,068,856 downwards.
ATACTTCATCTAGACAAAGACATATAATACATGCACATAGCATGATGGGTATAATGGCTGGATCATTCAATAAAATGATGCACAGTTCTTAGGTGAATGAAAAATCATTCCTAAAAATATAAAAAGAACAATTATTTTCATATTAAATAGCTTGTTTAAACTTTGAACATTTTAAGCATTTTAATGTAGAGTCTTCAAAACACAGTGTTAGTAGAATAAGATTAGCATATGCAAAATTGTGCTACATAGATTTCAAATTGACTGGAAATTTCACATGAAAAAGTTGATTATATTTCATGATCTTTACAAGGTGATATTTCTGACAAAATATGACCAATATACTCGGGTGATTTTATACAAATTTACTTGAAGCAGTAGCAAAGACACATACTTATTATACATCAGTTAATACTTCTGTGATATAAACTGGGAATCCCTGCCCTTGGATGTTCACAAAAAGACCATTATCCTTTCTCCTCATATCTCTTTAGTTGAAGGGGAAAAAAAGACACTTCTGAGCAAAAAATGAAGAGAGAGAGAGCTAGCGAGAGGGGGAAGGAGGCAGGAGGATTAAAGAGAGGGGATGGAAGAGAGTGAAGGTGGCTAAAGTTCATCACACACTTAAAAGACATTTTAAGACTGGGAGAGATAGCTTGGCTATTAAGGCACTTGCCTGCAAAGTCAAAGGACACAGGTTCAATCTCCCAGGACCAAATAAAGGAAGATGCACAAGGTGGCACATGCATCTGGAGTTTGTTTGCAGTGGCTGCATGCCCTGGTGCACTTCTGCCTGTTTCTCAAATAAATAAAAGTTAAAAAAAAAAAGAGGGGGGCTAGAGAGATTGCTTACTGGTCTAGGTGCCTGCCTATGAAGTTTAAGGACCCAGGTTCAATTCTCCAGGTACCAAGTAAGCCAGATGCACATGGTGGTACATGCATATGGAGTTCGTTTGCAGTGGCTAGAGGCCCTGATGTGCCCATTCTCTCTCTCTCTCTCTCTCTCTCTCTCTCAAAAATAAATAAAAATAAAATCTTTTAAAAGAAGATATTTTTACATGAAACCCAATGATATCTTTAATGAATATATGTCATTTTTTCAAAAAATATGGAAAACTAAAGCAAAAAGAAATCTTCCATCCATAACATCAGCTGATGGGGAGAAGACCTGGTTGGCAAAGCTCTCCTTAGTGTTTAGGTGCCTCTTCAGATACTGTTGCCCTCTGCTGTCTGTTCTGGAGATCCTGTTTAACTTTAATTTTGTGTCTTGGATAACCTTAGAATATTTTACAAGTAAACATAAAAGTGCAGTTGGAAAAAAAAAGTGTAGTTGGATTGAATTTTGCAAAGTAGATCTTAAAATCTTAGGAGTAGATTATTCAAAGTTTCAAGGGATCAATTGCAAGAAGCAAACCAGCAATTTCTAGGTTGCCTGACATGGAGGAATCCAAGGTCTATTTCCTTGTTCTGCCATCATCCCACCTAGCACATTTTTCAAGCCTGGTTGATAAATATATTCTTAAGGGAATTGTATAAATTGTGGACACTACCAGATGGATATTTGTATTTCTACCAGGATGTTTTGCTATATATCTTCTTTTAGTTTGATTCACTTTAAAGGTATAATTAAAAATTACCTAAAAACTTTGATTCAGTGGCAAAAATGGAAAAAAAAGTAGCTAATGAAATACTATGCACTTAGATAAATACTTTTCAAATAATTGCATATAATAGGTATAAATGACATTTTATGTTTGTATAGCATACATGCAGAAGTGCTAAAACATAGTAGGGAAGTAATGTGCTTCAATAATTCAGTTGAGCCTTTAATCCCAGCACTCAGAAGTCAGAGGTAGGAGGACTGCCTTGAGTTCAGGGCCACCCTAAAACTACACAGTGAATTCCAGACCAGCCTGGGCTAGAGCAAGACCCTACCTCAAAAAACAGAAAAAAAATCAATAATTCAGTTGATGCTAATTTGTTATGTCAGATTCTCTAAGTTTTATTTTATAAAGCTTTTTTCTTTTGTTTTCTTTTCTGCACTGCTTTTTAATGATGCTCCTGTTCCCCACTTTGATTGTATTACAGAAATATAGGAAATATTTTCAGTTTTCTTTGTTTATGATAGATAATCCTAAATTAAATCAGATAATATTATAGAACAATAATATTTTGCTTATGTTATAATTAATAACGAAGGTAATTTGTACATTTTTTATATATGATCAGTGATCAAATACCAGGTTTTAAATGTAATTTTATTATCAACATTTGTTCAATTCAACATTACTATTTTTTGTTTTGTTTTGTTTTCTTAAGGTAGGGTCTTACTCTAGCTCTGGCTGACCTGGAATTCATTAGTCTTAGGGTGCTGGGATTAAAGGCATGTGCCACCATGCCCGGCTACTATTTTTAAAACAATAGATAGGGCAACATTGTTTCAAAATACATTGCACTGATATCTATTTCTTTTATTTCATTTTAACATTTCTCCTTGTATAATGTTAAGGCTGATATTGATATGAGCATATTAATTCAATTTTTTTAAAAATCCACCCTTTCTAAAGCTAGCAAGTTATAAATTCAATAAGGCTATGTAAATTGCACTGGAATTACAAGCCTTGCTTAGCATTTTACATGAATTCCTGGATTGAATTCAGGTCCTCATGTTTGTGAGGCAAACATGTTGCCAACTCTGCTATCCTATTATACTTCTTGATATGCATAATGGAGCTAATAATAAAATGTCATTAGCACATTTTTGATAGATTGATTTTCTGATAATTCTTGTAAATGATTTCTTATATATTAACACAATGTATTTTATAGTCATGTACCAAATTTCTTTCGTACTATTCATCATCAGATATATATATAACAGAGTTTTAACAGATAAACTCTGAACCTCTACTTAGTTTTAAACAATCCTATTTTTATGCTGCCACCTATGAGATTATTCCAAACAATGATTCTATTCAATTATAGTGTTTGTTAGCAGAGATATGCACTTCTTATCTCAATTTCAGAATTTACATCTTACCAAAAATTTAAATGGTATGGTATGTAGGGGAGGGTGGATTCAAGGGCGTTTATGTCATGAAGACAATTTTAAATATTTTAAACATTTATAAACCATCTTTTCCCCCTTTTAACCTAAATTTAAAATTTGTATATAAGTTTACAATAAATCTGTGTAAAACAGTGATTTCTACTCTTGTAGAGTATATAGAAGTGACTTGCATGATATTTCACAATATTTTATAACCTCACTGAAAATAATACCTGTGATGATCATACGTTCAATGCTTTTTGTTCAGGGTGCTTGTGAATATAGCAATTTCTCTCCCATGAAATGTTCCTGACTCCCTGGCCAATATCTTTTCCTGTCAAGAGATTATACTGTGTCCTGGTCTTTGAGATATTCCTGTAAGACTTAATTTTCCTAATGTATTTATGAACATGACTCATGGGAATCCTTTTCTGAGTAGAAGTTTATGATGCTAGTCGTATGTTTTCATTCTGTTCCAATACAAAAAAAAATTCCTGGATTGAGGGTGGGAAGCATTGTGTATTCCAGAGAGGTGACCTGAAGTGCAACCTTAGTTAACTGACTTTCTAACCTTCCTGCAGAGCCACTCAGCCTTTTCAGACTTCAATTTTCTTTCTTGGAGAAATAAGGAAGTATACATTTTGAAAAGTTTCACTTTCTGTATTTAAATGAAAAAGAATTGAACTAAATATTTGAAGATTAACCTATAAACAATAATTATAGGTCTTTATTCTGTGTGTGTGTGTGTGTGTGTGTGTGTGTGTGTGTGGCGTGGTGTGTGTGTGTGTGTGTGTGTGTATGCGCATGCGCTAGGCTTTTACTCTAGCATAGGCTGACTTGGAACTCATTCTGTAATACCAAACTGGCTTTGAATTATAGATGATCCTTTACTTCTTTCTCTTAAGTACTGGCATTAAAGGTGAGTGTCAACACACCCAGGTGAGATCTTCCTTCTTAATCTTTTTTTAAATCTTTTTTGTTTTTTTAAGGTAGGGTTTTACTCTATCCCAGGCTCAGGATAACTTTGAACTCACAGTGATCCTCCTACCTCTGCCTCCCAATTGCTGGAATTAAAGACATGTGCCACCACACCTGGATCTTTCTTGGTCTTTAAATGTATCTAGAAGAAATGTGACTCTGGGTTTTTCTATATTATTAATGTATTAATATTTAATATTTAGAAAGTAAATGAGGATATTGTAAAAAAAAAAAAAACAGATAATGATCACAACTATTATGTCTTACCTAGGATCAAAGGGAAAGAAAAATACATTGAATAGATTACAAAAGCAAAGCCTAGATAAGAGTCTGCATTAAGCCCTTGGAACCATATTATCCTCATTCACATATTCCTAAAATGAGGTGTGAGGCAAAAGCATTAAAATTTTCTTGGAAAAGTATACAAATAAATGTGTATTGTTCAGAGTATTGGGTAATGATAAAAAAAAAAAACAGAAAAACTAAAAGTACTTGTGGAGGTTTGATTCAGGTGTGACCATAAACTTAGCTGCTCTGAATGTTAGGTTCCCAGCTAATGGAGATTTGGCAATTAACACCTCCAGGAGCCAGTGTACTGTTGGGAGTGGGCTTATGGGTGTTACAGCCAGCTCCCCCTTGTTAGTGTTTGGCATAGTCTCCTGTTCCTGTTGGCTACCTTATATGGGCCAGGGGGTGATGTCCACCCTCTGCTCGTGCCATCATTTTCCCCTGCCATCATGGAGTTTCCCCTTTGGCCTGTATGCCACAAGCTGCTCTTGGATGGGTGATTTCTACCAGCAATGCAAACCTGACTGCAACAGTAAAGTTGGTACCTAGGAGTGGTATCATTTTCTGATAGACACCTGACTATGTGGCTTTGGCCTTTTGGAGATGATTTTCAAGAGGATTGTGGAACGACTTGAACAACCTTGGCCTGAGAGACACCTTGCAGTGCTATAAGTACAGCTTGATGGACTATTCTTGTAAGGGTTAAAAGAACTGACTGTAGTAAGGGTTATGGACTGTGAGGTCTGGCTTAGGAGGGTAAAAAAGAGCTTTGCTTGGTCTGCGCTGGAGGCGGTTTGTGTGAGATGCTTGCTGTTATGCCCATGTCCTAAGAACTTGTGCAGGGTTGCAGTGTGTAGAAACTGACTAATGTGAGGAGAGAGATATGGCACTGAAAGAAATGTTTAGGCTGAATCTGCTGCCTGTTCTGCTGCGACTGAGTGATTACAACCATTGAGAAAAGACCAGCTCACCTTCACTGGGGCAACAGGAAGAATGTAAACTCTTTTGAAGGGATCCTGAGTGCTCAAGGAATGTCCTGTTCTTCAAAGTCTGCTATATTCCCTCCTGGATTAACAAATTGGCACCCTACCTGGTATTGTGGAGTATAAGAAATGCAGGAAAGAGAGGGTCATTGAGTTTGCAACAGGTCTTATGTTTTTGAAACAGCCATGGGCAGTGTGAAGCAGGTTTGCTGGATGCCTGCATTGAGACTCGATGGAGACAGGAGGATGAACTGTGGGTTGCAGTGAAGACCCAGTGGAGATGCCAGGACCACAAGATGGCTGCTAAGGAAAGCTGATGGCCCAGATGAAGTTTTCTAGTACTGTAAGTAGCCTAGCTAAAGGGCCGGCATTGAAACTCCAGAGACATGGTTTTTGCTACTTACAATTATTGGACTTGGAGACTTGTCACTGGCTATAGTTATTGGACTTGTAGCTACAGAGTTTTGTGTTTGTCCTGTTTAAATCATGTATTGCTTGAGTATTTCTTTGCTATGCCCAATGCTACCTTTTAGATTGTGAATGTTTATTCTGTACCATTATGAGTTTTTTTCTTTTGAGGCTATTTTTTGGTATTATGATTCAATTAAAAGATCTTGGACTATAGGCATGTATGAATATCATTGGAATTGATAAAAACTATGGGAACTTTGAAAGTAGGATGAATGCATTGCATTTTACATCGTGTATGATTATCAGTTTATGGGGGCCAGGGGTGGAATGGGTTGGTTTGATACAAATGTACCCCATAAACTTAGGTGCTGTGAATGCTAGGTTTCCAGCTGATGGAGATTTGGGAATTAACACCTCCAGGTGTCAGTGCATTGTTGGGAGCAGGCTTATGGGTGCTACAGCCAGTTCCCCCTTGCTAGTGTTTGGCACACTCTACTGTTCCTATTGTCCACCTTATGTGGGCCAGAGGGTGATGTCCACCCTCCGTTCATGCCATCATTTTTCTGTGACATTGTGGAGCTTCCCCTCAAGCCTATAAACCAAAATAAACCTCTTTTTCCCACAAGCTGCTGTTGGTTGGGTGATTTCTACCAGCAAGGCAAACCTGACTACAACAGTCATGAATAGATACCAAACTCTTAAGAAGATTAAAAAATACAAATAATTAGGAATGAAATTGATTACTGGAGAATGGAATAGCAAAGAAGGACAAAAGCTGGTGACAAATAAGGATAAGGGAAAATTTACATAACATATAGATTCCCCATCCTAGTATGCTTCTAGATTTATTTTCAGAGACCTACTATGTGATAGTATGAGCTGCTATAAGAAGGCTTAGTAAGAAAAGTCCAGTGACATAGAGCCAAACTAAGAACTGGTACCTACCAATTGTCTATGCAGGTACCTGATGAAGAATGGGGACTGTCCACTAGTAGGAAATGGGAGGAATAAAGATGAGACCTTAAGGCAGTACTTGTATGTTAATATTAATATATTGACTAATGTGTGAATATAGTGCCCTAAGGAAGAGATAGAAATCTTAATAGAAATTAATAACAGAAGTTGAATTTTCAAAACAATTTGAAGATAAAATTATTCCATTATGATCATTTTTAGGAAGAGAAATCTCCCAACCCAGTACATGGAAACACAATATACTTCCCTAACTCCTGCAGGAGGTGATGGTGCATGGTGATGGCTGCTGATGTATTACACTTATACTTTCTAGAGTGACAGCACTCGTGATGATATATTACACTAATATTGCAGTTTATCACACGAGCAGTACTCTGATGATGCATTTCAGCAATATGTCATCCAAGCAGCTATGTTTATTTTCTTTCTCACTAATCTAAGTCAAGATCAAAAATCCTGTTTTTAAAAAGCAAAACTTTGGTTTTAATTTATTATGTGCTAGAAAAATCCAAAAAGACCTTTAGGTAAAATGTATGGAATTTGCAGGTAGTTACTATCAGAAATTCAAATGGCTATAAAATTTACTTATTATTTTTTATTGCTAAATTTTTGCATCACAGAACCAAGCCTTAATTATCAGAAAAAATATGAAAGGGTTTTGCATTACATGATAGGAACAAAATTTTGTGTTCATTGTGTTTTTAATAAATTTCATATTTATGGAAGGTAACTCTAGAGAAGGTTAAGTATAAAGTATTCCTCATAATAGATGGTGAAAGAAAAACCTTCCATGACAAAACTCGGCTTTACAACTATATAAGCACAAAACCAAACCTACAGAGAGTATTTTAGGAAATTCTCCACACAGAAGAATCAAATAATCAACCTCAAGTGCCTACAAGAAGCAGATCACAATAACCAAACTCAGAGAATCAGAGAAGAAGAAAAAAACAAACTTCAAAGTGCATAAAAAAAAAAAAACTTCAAAGCCCATGAAAACACTAAACCACATAAACCAACATAATATGGCAGGGATCAAATATAATACTTTCTTATATAACCCAAGGGCTATAATAAATGGCATGTGATCAAATTTTACTAATTGTCCTAACACAAGAAAACTAAAAAGGGCCACTTTACAGTGAGGAAATAATTCTTCAATATTCTTACTTTTCTTCAATAATCAAAGTTTACTATAGAAGATTACATTATTAGACAAACTGAAAAATAATTCTGGATATGGGAGATAATCTGGTGTATAAGGCATTCAAGGAAGGAAAGAATGAAGGAAGAATACTTATAAAGATTAGAAACATTTTTTAAGCAAGAGGTTGATATACATCAATAAGAGTACTTGCTTCAAGTTTGCTCTAGAATTTAAAGCTTATTATTAAAACAAACTCTAATGGAAAAAAATGTATATTTTAAGTAATAATTTACCAAAATAGCTTGAGGTTAAGCTCCCAACAATGCACCAAGGCTATTCAGAAAGCTAAGTATTTTTGAAGAAGTTTAAATTCTTAGGGCTAACCCTCCCCTATCTACGTTTCTCTTCCATCATGTTGCCCAGGCTGGCCTTAATCTCAGTTTGTAGCTGACACTCCACTTAAATTCCTGCTCCTCCCATATCCACTTGTCAAGTGTAGCATTGCAGGCACACAGCACCATGTCAGACCCCTAGGACATTCCTGACAACCCACTTCTCAAACACATTCATTTGCAAATCATAAAAGATGTTGTTCATATTGTGTGATGTGTATGCACCTGTAAGGAAGAGAATCATTGTGATTCAACAAAATTCAGCTCATTTGTGATAATTTGCAAATAAAATAATTTGCAGAATCAAAAAAAGAGATAACTCTTGAGAAATGCGCATTGATTTTTACCATGAATTATGTGCCTAGAAACTTAAAAAAATAAGTAATCTTATAATTATGAAGCAAAGTGTTTAATCATGCTATAATATCAGTGGAGAGACATGAATAGATTATACACTAATATTGATTAAGTTGTAAGAACTGGCACTGGGAACTAACCAAATTAAAAGTAATAGATCTTGCAGTTAACATAGTTAAAATATGCCTAGGGTGACAAACAGTTTAATACTTTGCCTTACAAAGTGCTGTGATATACACAAGACTGTAGAGTTCATGTTCTCATTGCATTGGCACATGTACTTTGGGAGATAAATAGCACCTAGATTAAGAACATGAACATTGGTTCTCAAAATTCTAGGATTGAATTTTAGCTTTCATTCATCAGATGTGGGATTTGTATTAATCAAGAGTATTATTTTCTTATGATCACTAATCCTCAATTTTTTGCATGAACACATTACAGTAGGATGACTTACTTCTGTGTCACAGCATCTGAATGGAAGAATGGAAATGGGTTTGCAAGGCTTACTATATAATGGGCAGGCATTGTATGCAGCCATATACCACATAGTATCCATTTCCTCTACATTGTCACCTTAAATACTAAAATCCGTTTTTATGCAGACATCCAGAGAAGGGGAGTTAGTCACAAACTATATTTACTGATTTGTATCTTGTACGTCTTCTGATGGACAATTGTGTCTTTCATGCAAATTCTTATCAGTGTTGCATTTGAGACAATGGCTTGTCTTGTTCCCATGTCTATTTTCTGAAGTAAGCTTAGACTTCTAAGAGATCATTGACTATATTAATTCAAGTAAAGCTTATCAGGTTAGAGATGCTGAATTATTAACTATAAGTTTGCATTTTGTGCTTTATATCCTGCTTTAAAAATTACCAATGTATATTTTATGTATAAAATGATGGTTTTCATAATGATATTTTTGTTCTAATATAGCATGTAAAATCTGAATTCATTGGCAGGAATGAAAAGGAAATGTTACAATAATATACTTATCATGCAGGACAGTACCCATCACTTGGAGTTGAACACAGCAAGGTAGTTTGACAGAGGCGACAGAGTCTGTAAGAAGATAGAGATGATCTAAAAAGATTCAACAAGCAGCATGCTCAGAATGAATATTTTCCAGAAGATTTATGAATGGGGTGTGGAGAATAAACATTAAATAATTAATATTTAGCAGTATGGAGCATCCATGTAGAAGACAAAAATGTAAAATCACGATCTTTAATTCGAGAATGTAAACAGGAAGGAGGGTTGCACATGTCTCTCTTATAAGTGTGGTCAAGTGAGCAGAAGACTGCTTGTTTTCATGCCAATTGCCAACAATAGAGTGAAATGTCAGTCCTTACACACATGGATATTACATGCATATATACACAGAGACGTACACACACAAGTGAACAGAAGGAGGCTAAAAGGGAGCAAGATAAACATGGACTAAATTTTTCATGAAGTAAAATGAAGAAAATTATCATTGAATCAGAAAATAATGTTTTCTTATGAAGTACAATGGATATCCTAATAATCCAAGAAAAATTAGACTACCACTTTGTCTAATGCCAAATTTATTCAAATTTGTACATGAGTGTTGCAGTCAGGTTCGCATTGCTGGTAGAAATCACATGACCAAGAGCAGCTTGTGGGCAAAAAGAAGCCAGCAGCTCTCCTTAGCAGCCATCTCATGATCCCACTATCTCCACTAGGTCTCCATTGCAAACTATGGTTCAACCTGATGGCTCCTTCAGGTCTCCATGCAGGCATCCAGCAAACCTGCTTCACACTGCCCATGGCCATTTCCAAAACACAAGACCATGTTGCAAATACAATAACCCTCTCTTTTCTGCATTTCTTATACTCCACAATACCAAGTAGGTGCCAATTTGTTAATCTAGGGGAGAATAAAGCAGACTGAAGAACAGGACACTCCTTGAACACTCAGGCCCCTTCAAAGGAGCATACATTCTTCATGTTGCCCCAGTGCAGGTCAGTTGGCCCAATCTCAAAGGTTGTGATCTCTCAATTGCAGCCGAACAGGCAGCAGTTCACACAAAGATTTTTCTTTCTATGCCATATACCTCTGCTCACACCAGCTTATTTTTATGCAAAGCAACCCTGTACAACTTCTCAGGACATGGGCATAACAGCTAGCCTCTCACACAAATAGCTAGCCCAAATCAAGCAAAGCTCTTTTTCACCCTTATAAGCCAAACCTCACAGTCCATAGTTCTTACTGCATTCAGGCCTTTCACCGGAATATTCCATCAAGCTGTACTTACAGTGCTGCAAGGGGTCTCTGGGGGCAAGTTTTCAAATCCTTTCACATTCCTCTTGAAAATCATCTCCAAAAGGCCAAAGCCATATAGTCAGTTGTCTAGCAGCAATCCCATTCCTAGGTACCACTTCACTGTTGCAGACAGGTTCACATTGCTGGTAGAAATCACCCAACCAAGAGCAGCTTGTGAGAAAAAAGAGGCTTGTAGGCTCAAGGGGGAAGCTCCATGATGGCAGAGAAAATGATGGCATGAGCAGAGGATGTTCGCCACTGGACAACATAAGAGTAACTGTAGTAACAGGAGAGTGTGCCAAACACTGACAAGGGGACACTGGCTATAACACCCATAGGCCTGCCTCCAATAACACACTGCCTCCAGGAGGCATTAATTCCCAAATCTCCATCAGCTGGGAACCTATCATACAGAATACCTAAGTTTATGGGGGACACCTGAATCAAACCACCACAATGAGTAATAAATTAAATTCCCCTATTGTTCTCAAACCTCATCCATGCGTTATATCTGCAATGTGGATTTGCTAGAGAATAATTTAATGCAAAAATATGACAGGCACATAAGACAAGTTTAATCAAACTTGTATGATAATGTGGAAGTTATAAAAATAATTCCCATTGACTATAGAAGTAAATTTTCCAAATGATGTGTTAAACTGTCACCTGTATAATTGGCAATAAGAGTAACCCATGAATAGAAAAAATATCAGATTTATTTATAATAATTTAGAGTAATTTGGCTTCTAATCACTGTGTAAGTTTACACTCATATGATAGATATTGCTTCTGTAACAAAACAAAGCTATAAACTACACTCGGATATATTATGATTTTATTAGTAAAAATAAGCAATTATTCATGTAACATAACATTTCCAGAAAATATAATTTAACTTTGATAATCTATTTCTGCATTTGGTTTAGGTCTTTTTGTATTACATACTGTTGCATAATCATTCCTGATAGGTACTGTTATAACAACAGCTTTCCTTTTCCTTTACACAATCTGTAAAACTATAAAAAACTTTGGCCAGATGCCATGTTATAGTGCATTGGAAGACAAAATCACTCTTTAAAATTTGAGTCCAACAACAAGCAAGAAAATATACTGATCACAAAACTAATTTGAATTTGGTGTCCTAAAATACTAATTGTCATACACTCTTTGAGATCAGGGTGTGTTCTTTCTCTGTTACTCCAAATATTGTGTAAAAAGTGGCTTTTCTAACTGTACTTTGCTCTAGAGGACTTCGTTTTACAAGCTGCTTTTGACTTCTTTTTAGGATGTAAAATAATGTTGCTCCTGGCAGCCATGTGAAAAGCCCCATCTGTCTGGCACCACCTACATGGCACAGACAGATAAATGACTTATTCCTGGTACTACAAACCTATATAGGTAGCATAACAGGGTGAACTGGGACTATCAGTGCACATAACATTATTAAAATCATACCAGAAAAACCAAGACTAAAAACTTATTAGAACAACAAATGGAGGATGTGGTATAATTCCTTCACCTGAACCCCATAAAGAAAGAGAGGGATCACCAGTGAAGATACTCAACAGTGGACACTGCAAGCCTTATCTTTGGCCAGCCAGGCCACATGAGCCAACTCGTACAATAGTGGCACATCTGTTATGGGGGAAACCAACTGCCCTCTAATTTGATTAGAGACCCACTCCATGGGAGGGAATACATCCCTGATACTGAAAACCTGCAACAGGGGTAGTCATGAGACCTAGGGGTATAACATCTGCTGCTGTCTAGCTAAAAGTATATACTATGCTCACCAAACTGCCCAGTAAGGACTTTTCTTAATGTTCATACCCATATATTAATGCTACTCTCACTTTTGGTTAGAGAAGCTTCTCTTTTCAGATAGCAGTGTCCTTGGGATGACTCAGAAGGCACCATGGTACTGAGAAGAACTGACAGAGGAGTGTTCAGCACTGAAATATGTCAATCACACCTTCTATGGTTCAGGGTCCATTGCCAAAGAGGTGGCAGAAAGAATGTAAGAGCCAAAGGAAGGGTAGGCCTCCTTACAACATGCTCCTCCAGACACAAAATGGCCTGGATATCGATGACCTCACAGTGCCTGTCACTATCTACACAGAGCATCATAATAGGAAAAAAGTTCATGACATCAAAATAAAAGAGAGACTGATTGAAGGGGATATATGATGAAGAGTGGAGATTCAAAGGGGGAAAGTGGGGGAAGGGAGGGAATTACCATGGGATATTGTTTACAATCATGGAAGTTGTCAATAAAAAAATAAAAATTACAATAAAAAATAGATATGCCATTAGGGAACTTCTGTTTCTGAGTGTTCACCTTAGCTCCATCCCACTGTTGACATTGCCTACTCTACAATCTGCATGCTGGAACAACTATTTGCCTATCTGTTCCTCCCATCCATTTATCTATCAGTTCATCAGCACCAAGTCTTACCATTCATGTGTCCTAGCTCCTGAAGGTCACCTCTGCCCTTGCAGCCAGCCAGATTCAATGGCCAGCAGCAGAAGCACATTCAGGCTCTGCTCCTGCAGATTATTTTATCAATATAAAGATTTTTGCACTTCTATCAGTTTTTCAGCTATGGTCACAGGCCCCTATTAAATTCTTTGCCACCTTTTTAATTCTCTTGCAAACCATTCTGAAAGACAGACAGACAGATGGATAGATAGAGAGGGTATCTGGAAGATTGCTGACATTGAAACTATCATATATTGTGAATATATTACTATCCAGTAAATTATAACATTGTGCAAAGACACATGCATATTTGTTTGCATTTATGACATAGCTTCCTCATAATATAGTTGGAAATGAAATAAGAATGGAAGAGCAAATGTAACGACAAAAATTTGATGAGGGTAGTTGAGTTGCACACTGTTATGTGGTGAAACATCATTGTGTGGGTATTCAGTTCCACACGGAGACCCTTAAACAACAATTTCCAGAACTTAGTGGTTAAGGCAATTGCCTGTGAAGCCTAATGACCCAGGTTCAATTCTTCATGTCCCATGTAAGCCAGATGCACCTAGTGGCACATGCATCTGGAGTTTGTTTTTAGTGGCTAGAGGCCCTCGCACACCCATTCTCACACATGCACTGTCCCTCTCTCTGGCTCTAATAAATAAATAAAAATAAATCAGAAAAAAATATTTAAAAACATTTTGCAGAAAAAAATGCACTTGTCATTATCTTTCACCTTACTCTCCCAATTTCAAATATTTTAAAATATACTTAAGAGTTTTTATAATAGTCAAGAGACCCAACCTAAACTTCCACTTACTGCCTTTGCTGATTTACAAAGTATCAATAATCAACAAAGAGTGCTTCCTCATTCTTAAACCTCATTCTTCTTCTGCAAGACTTTAGTGCTGGCTTCTTGTCTACCATAGACAAATCATGTTTTCTTAGTCATCCTAATGACTATTGTTCCAATTGCAGAGACTTTCAAAACAATATAGAAGTGAATAGTTATTTAAAGGTTTACCACCAATGTTAAATATTTTATGAAATAATGTTACATTTGTGAAAAAGTGGAGTTACTTTCATTCTTCAGATGTTAACCTCTAATACTTCATTTGTATTTTATTTATTTTCTTCTTTTGAAGTTACATTTATTTTGAGTTGCAGTAGGGATGCCCTAAGTGAGACATAAGGGTGTACTTTATTACTGTATATTGCATAATATCATAAAATATTTGGTTTTGTAAGAACTTGAAATGTAATCCAATATCTCTGCATTATAGTTATAGAGGAGGAAGTAAGGTCACCAATACAGACTGGTAAATCTAGCACAAACAAAACCAGAAATAAATCATTACCAATCTTTTCCTATACAAGTATAAAAAAGATTGAATTAACTTTAATATGTGGTATTTAAAAATTATTCATGAGTGGAAATCAAGCATTTTGAAATTTGTTTGTGGAATAAGTATATTTTCCTAAAAGACAGACAGATTTCTGTCAGAGTACTTGATGACCCACCAAAGGCTAGTGGTAAGACCCTACTGCTGAAGATACCTTGTGTGATTGACATGCAAATTAGAATGGCATGGCTGGAAGTTGGAAGAGAGTCAGTCCCCAGACAGTCAGCGCGTCTAGTGCCAGAAGGTGCTACATGGGCGACTGGGGGAAATTGACCAATATCTATCGAAGCAACTCATGGTCTAACCTACTTAGCAGCAAATAACTTGTTGTGATGCCCACACAAGTGCAGTGGTGGCGCACAGCCATGGTGGGGAACCAACTGCTCTCAATTTGGCTAACTGATCCCCTCACTGGTATGGGACCCATAGCTAGAGCTGGGAAACAAGTCAGAACCAGATCCAAACATAAGCCCACTCTCCAATATCAAGCTACCATTAATTGTGGGCTACAAGAGGGCCTACACATATTAAATTCTCTATTAAAAAAAAAAAAAAGTAAGGGTTATCTCATTTGTCCTGGTGCTAACTTACACTCTGTTGGAGAATCTGCTTCTCTTTTTCAGGTAGATGTAGATCCTAAGGAGAGAGTCACCCCATCATACCTCAAAAGGGCTCCTGCTGAAACTAAGAAAAATCGGAGAAACAAGCAAGGGGGCTGTTTTCCTGATGAACCGGATACCAGCACAAGGGGGAAGGAGATCATCACAGAGAAAAACCAACTCCTACCAAATCAGAGAGCCAGAGCCTCAGAGGCCCCCAACACCTCATCACTGAAGCAGACCAAAAATGAACCCAACATGGCTCAGGGAAATTTTGCGGAAGAGGGGGCGGAAAGAATGTCAGAGTCACATGTTGGGTCGTGATATGCAGAAACATTTAGCTTACCCATAACTGTGGGCTAACTCCACAATGCATGACCCATATACCTCAACAAGGAGGGGCCAAGGGGAGGGTGTAGGTCACGGATGAGCCTAATAATCGTACCAAACTGACTGTATTTGCTGAATACAGAAGTGACTAATAAAGAAAAAAAAAAAGAAAATACAAATTATAACATCTGCAAGAAAATGGATGAAACTGGAAATTGTTATGTAAAGTGAAGTGAAATAACCTAGAATCCAAGGGGTCAAGACCTAGATTTGTATACATACTTATCCATATAAAATATATGTTTATAATATATGTATATATTATATATTATGTATGTATGTATGTATGGGTAAGGGAGGAATAGGACATCAAACTACAAAGGAGAATATATGAGAGAAGAAAAAGAACTCCTAAGGAATGAGGGAGGGCAAAAAGAAGGTAACGTAATACATATGATGTGAAAGCAGATGGGGAGAGAGGGAGGAAGGGCCCTGGCAGAGGAGAGGGCAGAGGGACAGAAAGAGAACTAGAGAGGAGAATCACATGAACAAAGTATATGTGAAAATACCACAATGGAAAACATCACTCTGTATGCTAATAAAAAAATTTAAACTAGTAAAAAAAAAAAAAAAAGAGCATAGCACGGGTGTTTCTTTAATGTAGATAGGTTTAATTATGTCTCCACCAAGATTTGTTTTTTCAGTGATTGCCTTCCTACTCAGTCATAGGCTAGAGGCAGCTGACAGCAATACTTTCAAGTCTATTTGTTTCTCATAAGATTAGAGCTCAAATAATCCTTAGAAATAGTAACAAAGAAATTAATATATAAATATTTTAAAGCATAAAGTTTTTTTATAAGCGAATATTAAACCATGGTGCTGTTTCATTTGATTTTTTTAACACACTGATTATTTTATTTCAGTTTTAGACAAGGTAAAAGAAATAATAAATGTTATCTTATGTAAATTTCTGTTTGGAAAGATAGGTCTTAGGTTGTGAGCATGCATCTATCTTCAATTGTAAGGGGTAAATGTTATACGTAAGGGGGAAAAAAGGAAAGCTGTGCGGCTAGTGTTATATGCAAAACTAGAAATGAAGAAATGAAACACTCTGGGATGTCAGATGTGACCTAAATTCCTTGGGTGGTCTGTTATCAGAGAACATTTTGAGACAGAGTTGCTAGTCATCACAGAATGAGTAAAGGTATTCATGAGATTAGAGAAAATTATCGTCATTATTTCCTTTGGATTTTATTTTGATACTGCATCTTCCTAATTTCTATTTCAATGGCCTCCTATGCCTAACCATCAAAGTATGATAGTATCCATATTCTAGGTACTTTTTATATAACCTTGTGTATACAATGTTGTGGCCTATAATAGTCATTTTCTTCATAAGCCAAGAGATTTTGGAAATATATACTAATGAACAATTGAGTCGCGCTGACCTACTTCCTAGGCCTGTTGTTTTCTGAAGACCTTTATGCTTACTTCCATGCCAAAGAGTCCCAACCATTGGCCTGTGCTACAGCTTAGCTCACCAATGTACGGCAGAGGAAAGAGCAGTTCCCTCTGAAATTATCTGAAGTTTTTACCACTGAGATTTGGCCATACTCTCTCTATTTGCCTCTTTCTCTCTGTCACTCTCAAATAAATAAATAAAAATAACAAAAAAAATTAAAAAAAGAAAACAAGAAGTATACTCATAATTTCATATATCCTTCTTTGGAAATAAATTATCCTTATACAGATGTCCGGACTCTGAAGTTGTTAGGTGAGAAAGGATTTTCCACTATGGTGTAATGCCAATGCCAGATTATATCTTTGCAGGAAGTAGGGTTCAGTTCACACTGTGGTTTATTCCCACTCACATAACTATAACATGAAAGAAAATCAGCCAATGACAGTTTATTGAATTCTTAAATGAAACAGAAAATGAAGTGATCAAAACATTGTTTGGGGTTGATGTTAAGCTCACTGAGGAGAAATATTCATGCATATTATTGAACTTCCATATAAGAAAGTATTGCACATACACAAAAGGCAGAATGATAATAGAGAGTCAGATAGTGGACAATTAAACACACCTGGGGATAATAAATTTGCTTTCAAGGAGCTCTAAGTAGCTTTGCTTCCACTCTGCCCATTAATAGTTGATTTTCTGGTCAGGTGCACTATTGATTGAGTTTCACTGAAGCCATTTCTTCCTCATTAGCTTTCCAAACTTTTCTTTACCTCAATTTTCCTCAGACACAAAAGCCTCACAAGATTATAGAAGACTTGTTGCTTAGCAACAATCTCATTCCCCTAACTATAGTGGTTGGGCTACAATGTAACCTTTTTTGGCAAGAGGGGTCAGATGCTTACCTGTTTTCCATGTTTCCTCCTTCTAATTGTGAAAGTGAGATATTTAGTTATTTCAATTGTATTTTTCTTATGCGGATGATTTGATTTTATGTAATTGTAGGTAGCTGTGCTGACAAAGGATACTGGCTTATCGCTTAGTCCAGAAATTTATTTCTCTCTATAAAAATAATACTAGCAAGGAAAAGACTTGCTCTCTCTTTTTTATTCACAGAATCTCTTTTCACCCCTAAGATGTTAATTATCAAAGAATAGAGTATAGCTGTTTATGAGTAAATATATTCTCTGTAGTGAATACATATAACATAATGTTTCCATGTATATTTTTCCACAACTGTACATCCATCACAGTATTAGTATTTGACCAATGAAAGCTGTCCTCTATCATTCATATACTAGTCAAATATAATTTACAGATGGCATAAACATAGCTGCATATAAACATAATATTTTCAGAGTATAACACACTTGTGTACAAAATCAAGCAGAGACCACTGAAGAATATATAAATAAGACAAAAAAGGAAAACTAGGTTGAGATATGTAGCTATTCAAAGAATGAAAGCATACTCTAGGTTCTATCACTTGGAGACAGATCAAATTTGCTACTATATTCTGATATTCTCAATTAAATATTAAGACATTCTCTTTTGCACAATTAGAATTAAGGCTTTTAAAATAGTGTCCTGGATATTATGGTCTTTAAAATAATTGTGCTGTATCAACAAATAAAGAAAGTATCACTTTTCTTAACATAATATTTTAAATATTATTTATTTATTTGTGAGTATTTCACAGAAAGAGAGAGAGAGAGAGATTGAATATGGGTGTGCCATGGCCTCTAGCCACTGCAAATGAGCTCCAGATGCATGCATCACTCTGTGCATCTGGCTTTATGTGTTGATTAGGGAGCTGAACCAGGATGTTTACCACTTAACTGCTGCTTTATCTCTCCAGCTCTCTTCACATAATTTTTAATGAGTGGAGGATCAAAGTATGAGAAATATTCAAATATAAATCAATCATATTAATGCATCTATGGTATGGATTTAGTGGATAATCCTAAATGAGAAAATACAGAATTCTTTTATAAAATGTGTTATTGTTAATATTTAGAATTATAGACAGATTTTCCTGTCAAGATGGCGTCTGCCGAACCACACTGGAAAGATGGAAGCAGATTCTGAGGTGAGAATCAGCCCATCACACCTCTCCAGGGCCCCAACTGAAACAAAGAGTAATTGGGGAAATGAGCAAGAATGTTGCTTTCTTGGTAAACCTGGTACCAGTACAAGAGTGAAGAAGATAGACACAGAGAACACTCAGCTCCTACAAAATCAGATATCCAGAGACACAGAGACTCCCAAGACCTCATGGCTCTGGGAAATTTGCAGAAGAGGGCATGGAAAGATTGCTAGAGCCACATGTTGGGACATTATGCACAGAGACATTGCCTCTTTCCCATAACTGATGGCTAACCCCTCAATTCACAACCCGCATTCCCCAACAAAGAGGGTCCCTGAGGAGTGGAGAGGACAGGAAGGAGGCTTATGAGGATACCAACATGGCTGTACACACGCTATGCACATAACTAATAAAAAATAACATCCAAAGACAAATAAATATAATTGGACAGATAGATATGCTCAAAATTGAAGCATGATAAATGAATAAATCTGCTAATGTCAACTAGGGTTTTTTGGTTAAAAAATCCACTTTTATTTGCTAAAATACTATGATTCATCCATAATCTAAGCACAATATTTCAAAATTCATTGTGTCGTCTGAGGAATATATAGATCAGAAAGCAGTCATATTCTTCTGAGTTAATGACCTGAGACTTGTGCTTCATGAACTTCTCGGCAGTGACGTGATTTAATAAAGTGAATTTAAAACAAATTCATATGTTTTCTTAGATGAATTTCCTTCATTATTATATTTATGATTATGTATTTTTCTCTAACATATCAGCTAATGATGTAGATTAAATTATAAATAAAAGTTCAAGTCTTTGTCACATTCCCTGTATTTTTAGGATCTCTTTCCTATAATCATTCTCTTATGTAGATTTAAGTCAAAATATGATCTGGCCTTACATTTGATAAATATTTTCCAGTATAAGCACCTTGTTCTTATTGGGTGTATTTATTTGATGAATTCATTCTAGTATAAGTATATTTACAAGGTTTTTTTCAAATATAAATTTACTTAACTGGAGTAAGAATTAAGATTTAAGATTCAAATAAAAGTCTTGACACATAAAAATATTTAGAATTGTATCAGCCACAGTTATAATCAATAGTATTATTGTCTTTTGTATGCTACTGATAAGAGGTAAGAGAGAGAGTGGATTACTGTGCTCTGCAATAATTCTAGTTGAATGACTTTCCTTGGGTGTTATGAACAGTGAAGCCCCTTGAATCAGTTTTCAAATAAAAATTGCTCTGTCAACTTAGTAACATGCATGACGACCTTTTCTTCTGTGCTCCCCTTCACCCTATCACTTCATTCTCCTGCTAGGCTCATATGTTGCTTATGTGTCTATTATGTGACTTTTTAAAGGGGAAGTCTTCCACATTTCAGCAGCAGTTCTTTTCTTTTCCTTTCTTTCCTTTCATGGCCATGAATGTTTTGGAGATCATTGTCAAAAGCCTGTTTGTAAGTCCTCTTCTTCACATGGGAAATTATAATTTCAAGTTTAATTTTGCTAAAGTTTTGAAGAGTGTTATTGATTTTGTATTTCTATGAGTGTTTTGAGCTTATGAGGACATTAATTAAGCAAAAACTCACTGTAAAACTAATATAACTAGAGCTACTAGGATGTATCCTTGGTGTGTTGGAGAAGCTGCTGATACAGTAGAAAGATGCTGATGTGTTTAGTAAAATATGTTATATGCTGGGCTGAATGGCATGTTGGATTCAAGGATAGAATGAAGAAGCTAAAGACATGAAATGATACACTAATATTTATATTCGTCATTTTATAATCTTAAAAATGAAATGAACTTTGGTGACATAAAACAAATGCTCACTCATCAATAACAGAAGTTATTTAGATGAGCTGCTACTAGGAAATTCATGAATGTTTAGCAAGATGGATAAGAAAACTTTTTTGCAAGGCATGTGGTTATGGGCATGGTTAAAAGCATGAAATTTTTCTGTACATAATCCTTAAAATAAATTGAAAGGATAGAGTCTCCTATTCCTAAATTAGAATGGTTCTGGTACAGAACATTTGGGATGGACTGGAAGAAAGCTAAATTCAACACAAGCCAAGCAGAACAAAGATCAAAATGTTGGAAAGGTGGTGCAGCAGTTACCTTCTAGATGCTGGGGCAAAATACCGGCCCGAAGCAGTTCATGAAAGAAAAGAGTACATTTCCAGCTTACAGTTTTGAGATGAAGCTTCATCAAGGCAGCGGAAAGCATGATAGGAAAAGACAGGTGGTTATCACATCTCTACAGCACCAGGGAGGCAGTACAGAAAGTGAGCTCTGATTATCCAGCAGAGCCAGCCTAATAAATCTAAAGACTTGTCCTGTAGTGACACACAGCCTCCAGCAAGGCTCTACCTCCCAAAGGCTTCATCAGTTGAGGATTAAGTATGAGACAGGCATTTTTACATTCAAAATACCATAGGTGGGAACCAGGGAAGGAAGCAGCAAACTCTGAGCCAGAGGCAAGTCAGCTTACAGCCCTCATGGCAGAGAATTTTCTTTCTTATGGTGTTCCCTTCTCCTTTACATAGAGAACTATGTGTCTTCCCTATGTGAGTCTTCCTTAACCCTGGCCTATGTAGTAAGGTTTTTAGCACAAGGAACTGATGAAAGTTCAAGGCCATCCACTGCTTCCCGTATCGGTTCTGTCCTCTGTCTCACTTTATCCATTTCTTTCTATTATTATTTCTTACTGGGTCCTATGACCCAAAAAACTACTACCTTCACTGACCTCTGGCTTGACACTCTCTGCCCTTTCTACTTGCCCTTCTCAAAGCAGTTGCTTCAACTGGTCTGCCTCCTGTATATCTTTCCATGAAGCATTTCCTTCCCCACTTATTAACCCTTCTATTGCCAGCTACTCAACTTGTCACGAGCCTCATAATTGCTTTTGAATCTCAGCTCCACCAGATTCCCTTCTTTTTTCTTTTATCCCTGAGTGCCTCTCTGTTATCTGAATAAAGAAGCCACTTAACACAGTCACCCTCTAACTTCATTTTACCCTCAGTAGCAAGTGCTCATTTGCTGACAAAGCAAAGATGGACCTTGAATTTAACAGGCTAGTAACTAAACTTATTATGCTTCCAAAAGATTGTTGGAGTAAATATATGGCTTTGCCACTTTCTAGATCTTAGCCTTAAACCTATTCTTGGAAGGGCTTGTGAGGAGGGGAAGGCAAGGTTGGGACAGAACTAATTAATCAGTGCCATAGAAACCTTTGTCATTGAAGATAGACTAAAAGATTTACCCTCATTGGGAGCATGGGGAAAGAGTCTGGAAAGAAGGACCATGGAGAGGGTAGGATGAAGCTAACCTTAAAACATTTGGATCTGGCCTGTAACTCACAGTACCAGAAATCAGTAGCTACCCACATTGAGTTGTTTATCAGAGAACCCTGTGAAGTCTCCATAACAAGAAAGGTTTATGTCAAAGCACTTGATTGCCCATCTGGGGTAAAAGGTAAGATTCTATTACTGAAGACACCATATACTACCAACACAAATACCAAGAGATCTGGCTGGAATCTGCAAAGTAACTAGTCCCCAGATGGTTAGCCTGTTTAGTGCTAGAAAGCCCTACATGAGCTACTGGGGGAAAGTGGCCAACCATGGTGTGAGCAAGCAAGGGTCAAAGTGACTTAGAAGCAACCTATCTGACAAAAGATACACACCAGTGCAATGATGGCACGCCACCTGGTATGTTTTGTTATATGTTTCTGATTGGCTAAGAGATCGTCTACATTGAAAGGAACCCATGGCTAGAACTGGTAACCACCTGAGAATCCTATGTAGAAAAAGATTATGGTCTCCAACTACAAATTCCCACATGTCTTTGACCTAGAGAGGTCCATCAGAGTCTCTCCAAATTAACAATGCTTATCCCATTATCCTGTGTTGACATTACTCTCCATGGGATAATTTTTTTTTTCTTTTTCAGAAGGTAGTGAGACCCACAGAGATAAATCCCTCCTCACTCTTCAGCCGAGGACCATCTGAAACCATAGAAGACTTAGTGAGACTAGTAAGCATGCTGCTTCCATGCCGAGCCTGACAATCAGCACTAGAGTGAAGGAGACAGACGCTGAGGATACTCAACACATACCAAAGCAGAAATCCAAAAGTTCCTTAGAGCTTAACACTGAAGCATACTTAAAACACACCCACTATGGCTCAGAGAATTTTGCAGAAGAAGGGAAGGAAGGATTGTTGGAGCCACAGGTTGGAAGGGAATACCCAGAAGCATCCCTCCTGACAAGGAGTGGCTTCTGCTGTCACAATGCATAATCTACAACCTCACCGGAAATACCAGCAACCACACTGAGGTTGGCCAACAGCAGATTGGGGGCAGGGAGGAAGGAAATGATGGTATCTACACATGATGCATACATACAATTTATTTATTTATGTATTTTTTGTTTCATTTTTTTTTAAAGAGAGAGAGAAAATTGGTGCCTCAGGGCCTCAGCCACTGAAATTAAACTTCAGACATTTGTGCCACCTAGTGGGCATGTGAGACCTTGTGCTTGCCTCACTTTTGTATGTCTGGCTTATGTGGGATCTGGAGAGTCCAACGCAGTCCTTAGGTTCCACAGGCAAGTGCCTTAACTGCTAAGCAATCTTTCCAGCCCAATTATTTACATATTTATTTGAGGGAGAAAGAAGGGGAGAGAGAAATTCAGATGCATGTACCACCTTGTGCATCTGTCATATGTGGGATCTAGGGAATTGAATCTGGGTCCATAGGCCTTTGCAGGCAAGCACCTTAATGGCTAAGCCATTTCTTTAGCCCTGCAAAGCATATTCTTAATAAAAATAAAATAAGGAAGCAAATGATAGCCAAGGACTACTGAGTAGCCCTCAAAAAGTTAAATAAGCTTCCTTTTTCTGCTGATGTAAGTTGCCACAAATTAGTGGTTTAAAACAGCACAGTTAATTTTGTGATATTCTCTAGATCAGAAATTCTAAAGGAAGCCTTTCTAATCCAAAATCAAGAAATTATTCTACATGGATGTTGTAAAGAAAAATCCATGTCTTTTCCTTTTCATCTTCCACAGTATTTCTGAATTTGTTGGTGTTCCCTTCTGTCTGTTTTAAAGCAATAATATGAGTCTCTTAAAATCTTTATCTGGCAGTGACAGTAAGTCTGTTACTTCTCTCTGTCACTGAAGGACATAGCAATGACATCGGGCCCAACCTATATGATCCAGAAAAATTTGAGAGAAAAAAATCAGCTGTTTCACAACCTTGTTTCCATCCACTAACTTAATTTCCATTGTCATACAACATTACATATGAGTATGTTCTGAGGACTAGAGTGTGACTTTCTTTATTTAAAAAGGGGTTGAATAGAAATACTATTCTGCCTTTCACTCTATAGACTCTTTACCGCAGACTTCTTAAGGAATGAAACTTCAAGAACACCTTATTTTATATAATAAGCATTTAATATATCACTGCCTACAAAATTAAAACGATTTTATTTTAGGGAGAGCCTGTCAAAACAGAGCTTTGAGCTTATAAGAAGGTAGGCTTGGAGCTTAAGAGAAGTAAAAAACTGCTCACTTCTTGCCAAAAGTTGGGGCATGTGTGGTGCTCCTGGAAATGGAAAGGTCCCTTTAGAGATTCAGATTGAGGTCTTTTAAGCACCATCCTGTTCCAGTGCTAGGTTTCTAGGAAGAGGATTATGTTTTAGTCTTCCAGGAATGGGATTATCTTTCTTATCTCTTCTAAATAAGGGGAACCCTTTTATGAAAAAAACAAATATAGGGAAGAACCCGGGTCTAAGGAAAAAAAAAAACTTGGCAGAGAACTCCGTTAGACAAAAAAACAAAAAGCAAACAAACAAACAACAACAACAAAAAAAAAACATGCCAGATACTTCAAACTTTTTTGACCTCTAGTAAAGAGGAGACTGGACAGACATTCCTTGCTTTTACCCCTAAATTGTTTCAACCTCCCCTCTGAATAAGGTGATTTGCCATAATTTAAGATCAAGGATCTATACATTTTACCATCCAGTGTGAAGTGTAAAATTAATTTAATGGCATGTACTCAGAAGTTTAAATAATTTTCAGGATTTTATTATCCACAATAAAGCTTAGATGGTTAGTTTTATTTGTGCATGTGTACATACATTTGTGTCTTAGTGGAGACCAGAGGACAAACGTGGGGTCAATTTCAGAACCACAGTTGAATTCCTCCATAGCACAGGGGGACTGAGGATCAAACTCCGGTTCTCATGCTTGCTAGGCAAGCACTGTACTAATGGAGTTACCACCCAAAACCCTAAAATCATTAAATCATTTCTAAAATATTTTCTTACTTATGTATGTATGTATGCATATATTTATTTACTTATTTATGAGCAATGCAAAGATAAGAGAGAGAGAAAATAGGTGTGCCAGGTCCTCTAGCTACTGCAAAGGAATGCCAGATGCATGTACCACCTTGTGCATCTGGTTTACATGAGTACTGGGGAATCAAACTTGAGTCCTTGGGCTTTGCAGGCAAGCACTTAACCACTAAGCCATCTCTCTAGACCCCTCTTAAATCATTTTGAAAGTAAAATACATATTTTTTTATTTAAAAGTATAATTAATTATTCTAAATATTAGCTTAGGCCAAACTGACGCTTATGTTAAAATGGATTCTGGTGAAAAATAACAGATATTTTGCTTGTGAGTCTTCAGTAACTGCAAATCTTTGACAAGATATTAAGAATTGCAATATGGAATAATTTAACCTACTTTGTTATAACAAAATTTAAGATTATTCCTGGGCGACTGGGGGAAAATGACCAATATCTGTCCAAGCAACTCATGGTCTCACCTACTTAGCAGCAAATAACCTGTCATGGTGCTCACACAAGTGCAATAGTGGCACACAGCCATGGTGGAAAACCAACTGCTCTTTTTTTTTTTTTTTTTTGGTTTTTCAAGGTAGGGTTTCACTTTAGCCCAGGCTGACCTGGAATTCACTATGTAATCTCAGGGTGGCCTTGAACTCATCATGATCCTCCTATCTCTGCCTCCCGAGTGCTGGGATTAAAGGCATGCTCCACCACGCCCAGCCCAACTGCTCTTGATTGGGCTAACTGATCCCCTCAGTGGTAAGGGACTCATAGCTGGAGCTAGGAAACAAGTCAGAACCATGTCCAAACATAAGCCTGCTCTCCAATATCAAGGAACCACCAATCGTGGGATACAAGAGGGCCTACACCTATTAAATTCTCTATAAAAAAGTAACGGTTATCTCATTTGTCTGGTGCTAACTCCTTCTCCGTTGGAGAATGTGGTTCTCTTTTTCACATAGATGTAGATACTAAGGAGAGAGCCACCGCGTCCTACCTCAAAATGGCCCCAGCTGAAACTAAGAACAATTGGTGAAACAAGCAAGGGTGCTGTGTTCTTGGTGAACCAGGGTACCAGCACAAGGGTGAAGGAGATCAACACACAGAAAAATCAACTCCTACCAAATCAGAGAGTCAGAGCCTCAGAGGCCCCCAACACCTCATCGCTGAAGCAGACCAAAAATGAACCCAACATGGCTCAGGGAAATTTTGTGGAAGAGGGGCCAGAAAGAATGTCAGAGCCACATGTTGGGTCATGATAGGCAGACATTTATCCTTCCCATAACTGTGGGCTAACTCCAGAATGCATGACCCATATACTTCAACAAGGAGGGGCCAAGGGGAGGGGGTAGGTAATCAATGAGCCTAATAATGTTTCCAAATTGACTGTATTCTCTGAGTACAAAACTAATTAAAAAAAAAAAAGAAGGAAATGCATAGCTTTTAGTTCTGGAGATTTGGAATTCTGGGATCAAGGCTCCTAAAGATTGAATGTGTACACAGAGAAAAGAGATAAACTAGACCTATGAGCTGTCTCATGGGAGTAGCAATCCCAATCATTTGGGCTCTGTTCAGAGGTCCAACTCACCTGCCTAAGGTTGAACCTCCTGGTACTATTGCCTTGGCAGTTAGGATAGAACATTTGGGTTTGAGAGGACAAACACATGCACAGCATAGTGTTCAATATGTCTTTTTGTTTTGTTTTGTTTTTGTTTTTGTTTTTTTGAGGTAGGGTCTCACTCTAGCCCAGGCTGACCTGGGATTCACTGTGGAGTCTCAGGGTTGCCTGGAACTCATGGCAATCTTCCTACCTCTGCCTCCCAAGTGCTTGCTGGGATTAAAGTCTTGCGCCACCATGCCTGGTATGCAATATATCTTTACAGTTTTATATACATATATATATATATATATATATATACACACATATGACAGAATTTTCATGGCTTTCTCAAGAAGGGAATATTTAGAAACACAAAATTTGTTCACATAAAGAATTTCTCCTCCATTGTTAAACCACACACATGCTGATGAAATATTTTTGGCAATATGTTACAGCTATAATGATTAGCTTACTTCTTATAGTGTTGCAAAAGGTTTGAAAATTCACTGTATTTTCTCTGAGTTGAAATTTAATCTCATGAATTTCAGTTTCTTTCTTTTTTTTTTTTTTTTTTTTTTTTTTTGTTGCTCTAGTTCAGGCTGACCTGGAATTCACTATGTCATCTCAGGGTGGCCTCAAACTCATGGGGATCCTCCTACCTCTGCCTCCTGAGTGCTGGGAGTAAAGGCATGTGCCACCACACCCGGCTTGCATTTCAGTTTCTTTACCTGTAGGCTAAGATGGGACCCCTCACATTTTGCATGTGGAATTGGTTTCATAGAATGGCATTTCTTTGTTAGTAATCAGACTAATTAAAATGCTTTCAGTTGAATATATTCAACTTACAGATCTCATTTAAGAAGTTGTTATTTTTAAGTGGTCATAGATATAGCAAATATGGTAGTAAGTTATATACTTTCTAAAACAGAGTAATTAGTGGAAATGAAAATAGGCACTTGGTGAAATAATTTACTTTGTTTTTTTTGCTAGTGCCATTACATAGTTTGAATAAATTTCATTATATGCTTAATGTTTCAAATTATCAAATTAGACTGATGAAAAGTGTATTTAGAAAATTTTGATGATGTTTACTCTAGGCCTGCCTCACTTGCATTTCTCAGAACATTTCCTGACAAAAGATCTGTCTTTATAATTTCCTGGTATGAATATTAATATGACTTTATTATAGTAAAATAAATTTTTGCACACATACACACACGTCTTTGATGGTTAAGTGTAAATGACACATATTTAGAGAAAGAGTGGGATGTTTCTATCCCTTTCCCCTCTCTCTTATTTTACCACACACAAATATTTATTCGTGCAGGAAAATTGAGTTAGGCAACAAATAATCATTAAAGTCACCATATTAGACAAATATATTTTAATTTATTTTTACAAATATTTAGGCTAGCATTAAAATTATCAGGTTTCATCATGGCTTTGTCATACATATGATTTTATATTTATAAAAAGTATGTAAACATATTATTGCCTCAAGTATGCTTCAATAAGAAGCTTCCTTAGGAAATGGGGTTGACTAAGATATACACTTGTATTTACTAGGAGAAACAAAAGGATATAAAGATGAATTGACTGAGAGGAAGAAGAATCATCGATTTGTTTTCCTGGAAATTTTTCATTTATATTTAAAATGCCACATTGAAGGTTTGCATTTGACTAGATTTCCATAATTAGTTTACACTATTCTACCCCTAATTCAAGAATTTTACAAGAAGTGTAAAGTGATCTTCAAGTACATGTTTCATCTCAATAAAGCTTTGATATATAGCCATATTTCATCTAAAGAAAATTTATTGTGGTCAATAATACTGTGATTTTAATTTATTTTATCTTACTACCCATGAACTTCCCAAGGGTATAAAGGCATAAGAAATATTCATAAAATTTATAAATTCTGGGAATTTATTAATTATGCATGTGTATGGTGAGACCTAAGAAATAATACCGCTGAGCTTTAGAGGGTTTATAATTCCTCTGGGTAATTTGTTTGCTATAAATTATATACCTTAGAAATTCATCCCACTAAAGTATTGAAGGTTTCATCAGTCCTTTTAAAAAATAACTTTTCTGCAGACTTTGAAACTACAAAAAAACTAAAAGTAGAGACATTAACATATTTTAAAAATGCTAAATTACTTTTATTAGACATTCTTTTCAGTGATTCCAAGTTGTCTATCAGATAGCAATTACAGAATAAACAGAAAGTTTCCATTATGCACTCAAGATTTTCACTTGTGGCTGGGAATTTGAGATATGAACCCAAGGAAATGATTGTCTAAGTGTGATGCGATAACAACAAAATTCTAAGAATGTTTTTATGATAAGACTTCTGTGTATATGGTAGTGTATTAAGTCAGAAGACTAGGAGGTATTTTCAAGAAGTCATGGCTATAGACTGACTCTTGAAGGAAAAAATGCCTTATGCAACATAACTATTCCAAATTCAGCTCTAAAGGCCAAAATTAAAGAATGACACTGTGTTGTGCATATGCTTAGGGTAATATGGAGAAAAACTTCATCAAAAGGATTAACCTGTTCTGAGAGTCAGTAAGTATGAGCAGCATATGGAGGGTTCTGAAAGTGAAGCAACAATATTCTCCTCTAGGTAGTTTGGGCCTTTATTGAGTGGCCTAACTGTAGATAGGGTGAATTATAATAGTCTTGTATTTTTTTTAATACCCTGCTTTCCAAACTTACGAAAATTTAATTTCTTAACAACCTGACGTAATTGTGGTTATAGTGCTTTTTCCATGTTGTTACTAGCAGTCTTATTTTCACAAGTATTATAATTCCAAAATCTGCTTAAATACTCAACTTTGTCATGTGATATATTTTCTTTCATAGAAAATGTTGAAACCTGCTATGCCAATGTAAGAATATGTATGATTCTGTGTATGTGTATGTGTGTGTGTTTATGTGTGTGTGTGTTTATGTGCTGAATGGTATTTTAATATTTGAAGGTTTTACTAGTTTCTTCTTTTATATTGATTTAAATTTTTCCTAATCCCTGAATAAACTTGGTATAATGGCTTTATTACAAGAATATCCCCTAATATTCCTGCAGCTCCTTGTACCAAAATAATAATCTTTAAAAGAGTATATTTTATGTTTCTAATGGGAAAGTAATCCTTTGAATTTAAGTGAGACAATCAATGTAGTGAAAATATGCTAGTTCTGGGTATAATTTAAGATCTGAAAAATAAGGAGGTCTGTTTTTGAGTTGCTGGACAAACACCCAACCAAAAGCAGCTTAGAGGATATAGGTGTTTATTGCAGACTTACAAATTCCAGGGTAATGCCATCAATGGTGGAAGAAGCTGGCTGACTTTAATAGATCCAAGCAGAGAGACGTCACAAAAGAGCCAACAAACACCAACAGACAGAGTTTAAACTACTCTCAACAAATCTAGTAAGGCTGAACTACAAGGTTTTCCCTTCGTGACATACCTATCTTCCCAAGCAGGGCTCTGCCCACTGGAGACTCAAATTTCCAGCTCAATCTTAATAAAAACCCAATTCTACAGGGCCACATATTCAAACCACCATATTCTCATATTCTTTCCCTACCCCCACAGAGTCATGATCATCTCACAATACATATTGTACTGAGACCAACTTCAATGGTCTCCATAAGTTTTACCAGCTTTATGATTTTTTTTTTAAACTGGAAGCACTACAATACCAAAATATGGGTTAAATTACTTCCAACACATAATGGCACTGAGTAACATTTCTTTTTTTATTTTTATTAGATTGAGAGAGAGAGAGAAAGAGAGAATTGGCATTATAAAGTGTATAACAAGGAGAGATTGCACCAATAAAAAAAAAATCAATGAACAGCAGATATACATCAAACAGCTGTAGTTCCATGTTCAAAATCCATAACCAATGATGAAAATCTCTGTGTTTCAATGCCACCTCTCCAGCTGGGCTGGTCATAGCCTGGGCAAACATTCAATCTCTATCCAGCAGCTCTCCATGGTAGCTGTTACACAGTCCTGGTATATCTAAAACCTCTTCAAGTCTCCACTGCAAACCATGGGCCATCCTCAGGGCTCCATACAATGGCCTTATAGAGCTTTAAACAGGAACCTCACCCTGCTTTATCCTGCTGTTCATGCAGCTCCTGAACTGTGGACACTCCATGATCTGCTTTCCTGCATTTTTTCTTGCTTCCAAAACTAGCACCAGGTGTGCAGCATAGCCCAATGTTAATTATTAATCCAGGGGATAAATAAACCTTGACCCGGAAGAGCAAGACATGCCTTCAGCAGACTTTCTTCGAGCGACCGCCTTTCAAGAGAATTTTTTATTCTTATTCATTTGAGTCATCCAAGGCTCACCCAAAGGCATCGTTTTATTCTTTCAATGAAAAACACTTGGCGCACCCTTGATGGTGGTGATTTGCTTAACAAGCATAGCTTCAGTAATTTAAAACCAGTCTCTGTGCTAACACCACAATGCACCACCCACATTACCCAATGAGGAGGGTCCCTTCTGAGGGAGAAAGACAGGGAGGAGGCTAACGATGGTACCAACATGGCTGTATATACACTGTGCACATAACTGATAAAAAATAAAAAATAAAATAAAACCAGTCCCTGTGACTGTAACTTTAAACTTGCTAGACATTTTCCTGTGATAAACCATACATCTTTTACTTCTTTCTGTTGTATACCTTCTGCAAAGCACATCAGCCCATAACTTTAAAATAAAATTATTTTATTTATTGATTTACTTGAGAGAGAGAGAAAGAGGCAGATTATATATGGAGAGAGAGAGAGATAATGGGCATGTGATGCCCTCCAACCACTGCAAATAATAATAATAACAATAATTCCAGAGACATACACCACTTGGTGCACCCAGGTTATATCACTATTGAGGAATCAAACCAGGGTCTATAGGCTTCACAGTCAAGTGCCTTAAATGCTAAGTGATCTCCACAGCCCTTGATTATGTTGAAATTTATCCTTGCTCAAATTCTTAGGGCTTTGAAAAACACAGCCAGACCTTCTGCCAGTACCCAAGTCCCAAAAAGATTCCTCACTCCCCTTTGAAAGTTCTTAAGACAAGTCTTCACAGCCCACAATTCTCACTTCATTTGACATTTTCAAACTCTCACCAGAGCATCCAATGAAACTTTGCTTGCCACACTGTGAGGCTTCTCCCGGCCCAAGACCAAGACCTTCCACACTGTTCATCACACACGTTCTAAAAGAACAAAGTCCACATGGTCATATTCATTCTAGCAATGACCTCACTTGGACTTCGCATTGCTAGTCAGAAGCAGCTTGTTTGAGGAAAGGGGTTATAGAGGCCTACTAAATCTAGGGGAATAAACAATGGAAGAAACAGCAGGCTCATGTCCATAATCAAGCAAAAAGACATTATTAAAACCCAGCAAGAGCTCAAACTGCTGTTTATACACTGAGTAGGACTACAAAATCAACCCCCCAGTGGAATGCATCTCTTCCCCAGCAGGGCTTCACACAATGGAGAATCATGTGGCCAGCTCAATCAATAAAACATCCAGGTCTATGGGGCAATACATTTAAACTACCACAGTTACTTTGTTGTTTTTGTATTCTTTGTGCTTAAAGCTAGTATATAAGAAATCCAAGTAATTCTACTGGGAAGATACCAAGAATAAACAGAAAAGAGGAATATTTCATGAGGAAATACGTTCAATCTATAATTTTACTATGCTAGACTGTGATGTCTCACTATTTTAATCAGTTAGTCTTGGTCTTCTCTAAGTTCAGGGGGTACAGAGAATGAAAATATAGTTTCTGAGTTTACTTCTTTTTTTTTTTTTTTTAACTCTACAGTTGTCTCCACAGCTTTCTATGGTAGACCTGGACAAACTGTAGGTAAAATGTGTCAATTTAAAGATGTTGAGTTTTACCCCAATTCCTGTAAATGTATCCTTATTTGGAAGTAGTGCCATAGCAGACAAGCAAGTTAAAGCAGGGTCATTAGTATACCTCATCAAAGTAGAAAAAAGGGAAGCATTGTAGCAGAGGAAGAAACAGATAGAGGGAAAAATGCAAGAAAATGTAAACATACTGGGCAATAGTAGCTCCAAGGCAAAGGTTAAATGAGGCTACAAGAGGCCAGGAAAAACACATAGAACCAACTCTGGTAAAATGTGGATTTACTATGTCTACTTTTAGAATGATAAGACAAATTTCTAATGCCTGCATCACTCAACATGTGGCACTTTGTTGTGGCACCCCAGGAAACCAATACATGCCCTGAAAATTTATTAACACTTATATGTTAACAACTTTCTATGAAATAAAATATTTGAACTGCAACTCCAAAATTTTAAGACTACAGTTGTGGAGTTATCCTCAGAAGGACTTCTCTGTCCTACTTAAATAACAGCAACTGGTTTTCACAGAACTCATAGATGATATCAAAAAATCTAGGCAAAATATTTTCCTACTAAGAGAAAAGCTGGGAGGCGCGGTGTTATGTGAAAATTTGAGGTCTATTTAAATTCATCTCATCTGCTTATATCTTTCTATTTCAGAAGTCTCCATATAAAGATTTTTTTTAATAAGCATTATGCTAACATAGCTTCATCTGTTCTCACTGAATTATTTTCTCAGTTCTTATATAACTCTACATATGAACTTCTATTTTTCCCAGAAGTTATTTCTGGGACTTTGGTCAATTCTACTTTCTTTTGTATATAATGTGTTGATTTTTCTTCATTATCTGCTATTTCTGAATCACATATTTCTTTAGGAATTCTGAAAATATCTTTATGTTTTATTTAAAAGTGTTACCTGATATCTTGTTTTCTATCAATGAAAAATGACTATTGACTTTTTCATTACTTTCTCCTACATCAACAGAAGCGATATCTTATATATTCATCGTATTTTTACTCAATATATATTTTGTAATATGTGGTATTTCTACCATGTCAATTTTTTCTGTTAGTTTTTACTTCATTAATATTTTTATATTAGATACTATTTGGATATATTTGAATGGAAGTGCTAGTAAGTATTAGGTAATATTTTATTTGATCTTTAAAGCTTCTTCTAATTTTCATAAGAAATTGGTCTTGACCACTATCTCCTTCTTGTAATCATCCTTGACAGCAGGAATGATTTGCTTCTGAATAGACTTCCCAGAAGCCATCATCATATATGGAAGTGCTCTTGAGCTCTCATGAGTCAAATAATAAATGCTGGAGTATTTCAAGTAATAAGGAATTCTGATAATAATATGGGAATATTTTAAACTCTTTCTTTGAATTGGTTGATCTTCCTTGTTAGATTTTTGAATAATACTTACAATCAAATAGAATTTTAGTGTTTAGAATTACATGGATTCCTTCTTTAAAGTTTTCCTGGTGAGGTATAGTATATTTTTGAATCAATTCTAGACATGTAAGTTAGATAAATTTCAATGACAGAAATACATTTCAAATCACGTAATTTAAAACAATTGACAATACCTCTTTCTAAAGGGATTCTGACAGAGCATGATGAGGCTGGTTCTCAGTGGTCAATCAGTAGTTCATCAGGATTGACTAGCACCCAGAGGCTCTTAGCATAACATACGCAGTAGCCATCAACAAGAACTTCCTCATTTCTCTCTGCTGACCTGTCAAGCACTTCATAACTCACCCTCATCTTCCAGGGAGCATTCTGGAGAGAATTCTGCCCACACAGGCAAGGAATTCGGGTATTACTGAAAACAGCACACAAAATTTACAAGCAGACAGGATTTGTGTACTATTGCCTACAAATATTTTTTTTTTCAAAAGGCTATGACCTGTATCAAAGGAACAATGATGAAAACTTTAAAAGATATATTAGTGAGGGATCAGAAAGATGCGCCGGGCGTGGTGGCGCACGCCTTTAATCCCAGCACTCGGGAGGCAGAGGTAGGAGGAACGCCGTGAGTTCGAGGCCACCCTGAGACTCCATAGTGAATTCCAGGTCAGCCTGGGCTAGAGTGAGACCCTACCTCGAAAAACCAAAAAAAAAAAAAAAAAAAAAAAAAAAAAAAAAAGAAAGATGCTCTAGTGAAGGAGTATCTGAAAAACCAGTGCATGCATGAGTCACCAGGAGCACTCATCACATAAGAAGTGTAGAACTATAACATGCGGTATTTGGGTGCCCCTTTTCAAGTAATAGAATGAAATTCCATTGCTTCCTGATGTTCACATTTCTATGAGCATCACAATGTATTAATTCAGTATTTTAGAAATAATATTCTTATAATCAAAGAAAGTGAAATTCGCAAGACCTGAAGAATTAGATAAGTCTAAATGTATGCTTAACCAAATCTATTATTTCATTTAAAAGTCTCCTATTTTTCCCATTTTAAAGATAGACACTTTTTTTTTCCTAGTATATATCCATTTGGTAACAATGGCATGAGCATTGTCAAGTCATTACAATACTTTGAAAGTCAATTTTTTCATTAACATATAAGAAAGATAATAATTTTCATATCACAGGATTACCATATATATATATTCCCTTTGTGAATTATAAAATTCTGCAGGAAAATTAAATGTTCACAAGATTTCTATATTTAGTAATAATATTTAGTGCATATACAAAAGGCACAATTGTAGCCATTTTTCTGCTTAAATTCAGAAAATAGGCTTATTTTCAAAAATTCTTTTTATTGGTAGAGATCCATTCAATACATATACTACATTAAAGATATAGTAAGAAAATAAGTACTTGGGCTGGCTTAGTGGTTCAGGCATTTGCTTGCAAAGCCAAAGGACCCTGGTTTGATTCCCAAAGATCCTGTTTCTATTCCCCAGGTCCCACATAAGCCAGATGCAGAAAGTGGCACATGTGTCTGGAGTTCGTTTGCAATGGCTTGAGGCCCTGGCATGCCCATTCTCTCTGTTGTTCATTCTCAGAGAGCCCAGAGCCTCAGAGGTCCCCAACACCTCATCACTGAAGCAGACCAAAATTGAACCCAACATGGCTCAGGGAAGTGTTGCGGAAGAGGGGGTGGAAAGAATGTCTGAGCCACATGTTGGGTCATGATATGCAGAGACATTTAGCTTACCCATAACTGTGGGCTAACTCCACAATGCATGACCCATGTACCTCAATAAGGAGGGGCCAAGGGGAGGGGGTAGGTCACGGATGAGCCTAATAATGGTACCAAACTAACTGACTGTATTTGCTGAATACAAAACTAACTAATAAAGAAAAAAATTAAAAAAAACTTAAAAAATGTTTTAAAAAAGAAAATTATTACTTAGTATTAAGAACAAGAATGGATAGACATTAAAAGAATTCATACAGTGTGATAGCTTAACTTGATATTTTTCATTGAAACAAAGCAAAAATACTGATTTGGGTATATAATGAGGAACATTTACAGAAAGTGTAAATGTGCTTCAGAACTGGTGTCAAAGAATAGTACAAAGATGGTGTTGCAGTCGACTTTATGTTGTTGGGAAGGACTTCCAAAGCAGGCTCAGTCTATGGGAGGAAGGAATTTATTGAAGCTGACAGATCCAGGGAAATTTCATAAGTGGCAGAAGAACCTACACCTGTTTCATACAGATTCATTCAGAGAGAAAAAGAAACTACCATCCAAAAGCAAGCACACTTGAGGAACCCAGAAGAACTCAGCCTGCTCTCTGAATACCTTAGGCTGAAATTCCAGATTCACCTCTGATAACACCTTATGACTGGACTCTAGGATCTGCCCGAGTGACACTTCTTCCAG
This sequence comes from Dipus sagitta, assembly GCA_036346955.1. NCBI lineage: Eukaryota > Metazoa > Chordata > Mammalia > Rodentia > Dipodidae > Dipus > Dipus sagitta. The sequence continues at coordinate 100,031,891 of CM070770.1, read as the reverse complement.
CCAGGCAGCTGGATATTCAAGAAGCTTTAATAAAACTGAACTTTGTGGGGGATATCCATTCAAACTATCGCAGATGGTAAGAACAAGTCAAGTATTGATATTTATGTGGTAGGTCAGAATGTTGTCAACTCAGTCAGAAATATACGAATATTGAATTTGGGTTGCACTAGATATGTAAATATGCACAGAATATTTTTATGTATTGACTAACAGTGTGAAATAAAGGAATATAAAGGGAAATAATGTGGCATACTTTATGATGTCGTCACCTTTGCATTGCTGATCAAGAGCAGATTGTGGGAGGAAAGGGCTTATTTTCACTTAAAGACTCGAGGGAAAGCTCCATTGCGGCAGGAAAAAATGATATGATGAGCAGAGGGTGGACATCACCCCTTGGCCAACATCAGGTGGACAATAGCAACAGGAGAGTGTGCCAAACACTGGCAAGGGGAAACTGGCTATAACACCCATAAGCCTGCCCCAACAATACACAACAATACACTGCATCCAGGAGGCTCCAGTTCCCAAACTGCTACCTGCTAGAGTCCTAGCATTCAGAACACCTGAATCAAACTACCACATTTTACTAAATTAGGTTAAAACAAATAGATGTTAATATAGTGGACTAATGTCTGTACATGAAATCAACTTGTGAAATTGATCAGAATCTGGAAAGTATTCAATGAAAATGAGAAAATAAGCATTTTGGATGTTGATTCTCAGGCTTAAAGGAGGTATATAAATATACATAAATTATTCTGTTAATAATTATCTCCTAAATGATTCACTAATGTAGAAAGAAAAGAGTACCAGCATCAATTTTCAGAGAGTTGAATTTGTTTTAAATGATAGCACCAAAATATATTTCAATTCTAAGAGTACCATTTAAGAAATGATTTCTTGATTTTATAAGAGAAAATTGAAGTTTAAAAGGGGAGATATATATTGACATTTTTATTGGGAGCAAAAGTAAAAAATAAACCCAGTTTCATTTTTCAAGAAATGTTTAATCTTTTATATACAAATGTGTGAATTTCTGTGTGTTCATATACGGGGGGACAAGCATGCATGTGCATATGTGTAAGGAGGTCAGAGCACAGTCTCAGATGATAACGTCAAGAAGGCTGTCCACTTCTTTTTTGGTCTGGAGCTTATGTTAGACTGACTGTCCAATCTTAATGTCTCTGTGCTGGGATTACAGGTACATGTCTTCTAACCTGATACATTTTCAGGGGTTAAATTATGTCATTATCCTTCAAATTCAAACATTTTACTCACTGAGCTGCTCTCTAGCCAAATAAATGTCTAATCTTGTTGCCCTGATTAAATTGTGCTACTCAACTCTCATTCTCAGCTGCTATTTTAAAGCAAATAACAAAGATTTAATTACTTTTGTACAAAAATATTTCAAGAAATGAAATCTGGGTTAGTAATCAAACCTAGAATCCAGTAAGAAAAATAATAAACCTTGTGTGGGCATAACTGGTCAAATTTTGCAATATAATATGCTTTGTTGCTGATGTTTAAAGGTAATAGAGAATTTTTAAAGAAACTACTATAGTAGATGAAAACAAAACAATATAAGAACAAGGCAAAGACTATCCAATAATCTATGAACAGATCAATTGAATTATTCATATTAAAACATAGCCTATACAATACAAAACCCAATAAGCACTACTGAACACATAAAATATCAATTTTCACAAAGAAAATAAAATATTATTTGCATGTATAGGGGTATGTGTAATAGGCTATTTATTATCTACAGGGTAAATGAAAATAGGAAGTGTTATCTTGTTTTCTTAAATTTTTCTCTGGTTTCTCTGAACTTATTTGTCTTATTAAATTTTCATAAATTTCAATTAACCTCTGCCATAATTGCTTTCTCACAGCACTTATAAATTGCATTGACATTTTCCTGTCATTTCTAATGATAATCACTCTTCTAGTAAAATAATGACTAAAGTTATTTTTTAGAAGAAAATTCTTATGATGCAAGGGATGACTCTGTTCCAAAGGAAGAATATAGATAGATGATTGATTATATATATATATATATATATATATATATATATGCATAATCATATACATATACATAAATTCACATATACTACAGTTATATGGGTATTCAAAGCAAATGCAGAAGTTTTAAAAATACAGAGGTTCCATTTTCTTGCAGCCAGGTTCACATTGCTAGTAGAAATCACTCAACCAAGAGCAGCTTGTGGGAAATAGAGGTTTGTTTTGGCTTACAGGCTTGAGGGGAAGCTCCATGATGGCAGGGAAAACAATAGCATGAGCAGATGGTGGACATCACCACCTAGCCAACATCAGGTGGACAACAGGAACAGGAGAGTGTGCAAAATACTGGCAAGGGAAAACTGGCTATAGCATCCATTAAGACTGCCTCAACCATACACTGCCTCCAAGAGGCGTTAATTCCAAATCTCCATCAGCTGGGAACCTAGGATTCAGAACACCTAAGTTTATGGGGGACACCTGAATCAAACCACCAGAAATTTTTAAAGGACATAGTTATATTCAAAATGTTTTATTGCTGGGACAAGGGATATAAATTATTCATGCACAGTGATTCCTTCTACCATTATGCTTACTGTTTTCTTCCACTATCTGCAGTAGATCTACAAAGGAGACTTGCCGGAGATGGCAAGCATGCCATTTCAGGATCATGAGGAATTGAGGAATTGAGCACTGAAGAGCTGCATGACACAGTTCCAGCCCAGCTGTCTCTTCCTTGGAGTCCAATGTGGCCCCTCTATAGAAATATCTTTGGCTGTCTGTGCTACAGATATCTATGGTTTTCTGTATAATGTTTGCCTTTTTCTGTCTTTCACTTGGTGCAGCAATCTTTAAGATTACTTTTCCAGCAAAAATTGATGTTAGTGAAGTGTTGGTCTGTGTATCTGAAAGAAGCTCTGGCACAGAATTGGAAAAACAAGAAAATGAGTGAGAAATAATTGTTTTCCTTAAGGCCTTAAAGAAAGTCAGGCATGGAGTACAGTGCACTGAGGAGGGAACAATGAACCTCCTAGAACAATGTAAAAATTGTTCTATGACTAGTTTTTTTTCTGAATGGTGGCAATTGTAGCAAACTATGACTCTATACCAAGAATCCTTGTGGGAAAAACTACTGAGGTCAGAAAGAGTTCAAATGGGGGGACCAACATCTAAGTATTGGAGGGATGTAGAAAGGTGAATTCAGAAGAAATGGTTGGGGGATAAGTGAGTTTATGGGATCAATGGCGGGAACCCCCATTTTGTGGTTGTTCTGTCTCTCATCTTTAATACAGTAATTGAAAGTAGGAGCTCAGGAAACCACAAGTGCTTGACCGCACATACATGGGGAAAGTGTGAAAATAGTTAATCATGATAGGTGCCTGACCACTGTACTTAAGGTAAATGATTATGGGATTATTTGATGTAAAGAAATAGCAAAAAGTTTCTATGAATTCTGTGGCACTGTACCTTTCTTGAAGTTTGCTCTTGCATGACATCCTCAGAAAATGAAAGACTGAGGTTAAGAGCTGTGGCAGCAGAGCAGAGAAAAAGAGATGGAGAAACTCAGCTGCCTTCAGAATTAGCCTGTCAGCTTGCACCAGTGTCACTGGGAGGATTTTAAGGTGTGGGGGTGGCTTTGAGATTTCAATGTAAAGATATGCAAAGTGTTCCTAGGTGTAGTTCCTGAAGTGTGCTGTGCTGTGTGGCCTTTGGCTTTTTGGCTTGTGCTTCTCTGTCTGTGTTTGGTCTGTGAATGCAGGCCAGCTTCTTCTGCCATTATGGAACTTCCCCTGGATCTGTAAGCTTCAATAAACACCCCTTCCTCCACAACTGTGCCTGTCTGGTAGTTCATCTCAGCAAACCTGAAGCTGTCTACTACACCTGGTAACATTTGAGAGGGAAGAACTACTTCTTTCTTACTGACATGAGGAGCAAAACAATCTGGTCCTGGGTGGAGCCTGTCAAGCAATCACCTGGTCAAGAGACCACCTCTCACCTACAGACATGCTAAAGAGGTTGGTGGAGTAGTTATCTGCTTAATAATATGATGTACTATACCCCTAACAAGCCCATTCCTCATGGAAGTCGCTTGCAGATCCTCCCTGTGGAGTCTGTCCACTTTTCTGAGTTCAAAACCAGAAAGCTAAACTTTTCCTTTTTACCCTCCTCTTTTTTCTTTTCCTCCTGGTTTTCTTTCTTTTCCTTCTCTCCCTCGCTCCCTATCTTTTTTTTGGGTGCTGGCAGAATTTTAATGTATGTTGGACCTATAATTTTGGAGCTTTTCTACATTTATGTCCCCAGCCCTAAGCCCCTGATCATGCATAACCTCTCTTCCTTTTAGGGAACCCTCCAACTCTGTCAGGAGCCTTTCTCTATATTTCCTTTAATAAAATCTACCTTCTTCTCTTCTTGCCTCCTTTTCTGTATTCTTTACTTACTCTGTGATGTGTGACACAGCCTTGAGATCCTTCACTACATTTAGACTGAGAATAGCTCCTTCACCCCCAACATCTGTAATATTTGTAATGACCTACTGTCCAGTGCATTGAAAGTATATGTAATTAACCATTCCCCAAATCATGATCTTCTCACTATTGGAATATATCTTTTTTTTTTTTTTTTCCTACTGGCATGACATGATTTTCCCATCACTACCTGACAGAAGATACTACCTAGGCCAGGTAGTTGAGACAATTAATTGAGCAAACGAGCACAGTGATAGGTCTGCGATAATGGTAATGGAGCTACTATAACCTTTAGCAGAAGGAGAGAGAGGAGCATCACAGGATGTCCAACCATTGCTCTTGGGAGATGTAAATAAGATGCGAAAGGATAAGTAGAAGTGAAGCTCATGGTGAAACTTCAATGTGGTCATCACCACGATGTGATGTGATGTCTGTGATGATTCAGCTGCTTTAAGGTCACCCACATTCATGTAAGTAACTCCTTCCTGTACTCTGCAGGTAAGCACAATAAACTCAGTGGTCCACCAAGTTGGACTTGGGTAGAAGGTTTACCTTGATCTGTCATCATTGTCCTATCTGGGGTGAATAGACATTTGATCACATGTCCCCAGGAAAAGTTAATGCAATAAATTTGTTTCAAACAATGGTGAGGAACATGATAGAATCAAAGGTGAATTTGGGATGAGCAATTTCATGGACCTTGCTTTGGGTAACAGAAGCATGTAAGGGAAGATTTACAGGTTGTTCTGAGTACCTCGATGGGGGTAGGTTTCTTGGGAGATAAGAGAGGATGGGAGGCCTATAAATTTGATGTGAAAGGGCTAATGTGCGCTTGAGAAATGGCTCAGTTTTTAAAGGCATTGTTTGCAAACCCGGATGGCCCAGGTTCAAGTACCTAGTACCCATATAAAGCCAGATGCACAAAGTGTGACATGTGTCTGAAGTTCATTTGCAGTGGTAGGAGGCCCTGGAATGCCCATAATCTCTCTCTCCCTCTCTCTTTCTCTCTCTGTCTCAGTGGGTGTGTGCATGTATGTCAAAATAAATACATAAATAACTCTTTTTTTAAAAAGAGAAGACAATGCTAATGCAATCAAGGGTAGATAAAGGGAGAGCAAATCAGATAAAAGGGTTTATCCAGATCACTGAAAGTTATACATGGCAGTTTCTTTTTGTGTCAGGCTTTGTTTCTTAAGAGAAAACCTGAAAACCCCAAGTATTTTAGTATGCTGAAGGAAAGGAAATCGGAATCACTGTAGCCCCTGTGCAGGCCTACAGACTACCAGATTGAGGCAGCCACCCTGAGGAGCAGCACATAGCCTGTCTCCCCCTTGGCTGTGGAAAAGGCCGGGAAGCTTGAGTCATCCTTGCTGAGCCCACTAGGGATAGATAGAAAGATGAGAAGGGGAAATGATTCATGGAAAATGATTATAGACTCTAAAGTGCTAAATAAGTTAGTGCTTCCCATCCGTAACACTTAATGTTCTTAATATGTCTCTTCTGAGAAAACATATGATATAAGCAATGCAATCTTTTCATGATATATTGGCCTTTGCTAATATATTTCCTTTGAATATTCTTAGTTTATGACTCCTGAGATTAACTGGTACTTGCTGGGAACTGATGATGGGGATACTTCAGAAATCCTAAACACCAGTAAAGGAAAAAAAAAAAAAACATGCTTTCATTATATGTATGTTTTAATGCTAACCTGTGAGTTCCTAGAGATTTGGAACAGTATATCCAGGGCAGTGTAAATAGTGGTTAAAGAATTTGGAAGAACCTATAATGTATGACTGGAAAAATCACTCCCTGAAACCATAACATGGCTAATGAAGACCCCATTACAATGGTGAAACTTCCTATTAGCTGCTATCCACAGAGGCCCCCTGAGGACCCAAATACAATAAGGGCTATTGACTCTGTTGTTGGTTGCACAAAAATATTAAATAGTATTACTGTACTGCTGAAGAGATCATACACATTGGTTGCAGAATACTGAAAAATCAAGCTGGAATGAGGTCAAAAATTCCTCTTTGCTGACTGGTTTTTTGCAGTCCTGGAAGGTGCTGTGCAGGGTGCTAAAGAACAAATTTAACCTACAGTTCAATTGGGCTGTGGATATGGCATGTTAAACTCTAGATGCTTCAAGCAAGACATTCTAGCTGGTGCAATGACATTGGCCGGTATGGCTGCAACAACTAACTTTTTGATTGTATTTAAGACCTGTTCCATAGCAACCAATTTACACCAGGTCCTGTAAGCCAGGAGAAAGCTGTGTGACTGGCAAGGGATAGGTTATACTATTGTTTCAGTGACTGGTTTGTGATGAAACTGCAAAGTCATCTTCTAAACATTTGTGCATATGTCCATGGTGTACTGCAACTGCCTGCTTGACTGCAGAGGAAAATTTCTTACAGTGCATGGTGATTATTAATTGTGAGATTCACAGTTGGTTAAGTTGATGATAATAAAGTGACTGTTGCAGTGACATGGTGGCCCAATGCTCTGAAAGGATCAGTGACATGCCCTTTTGGAGTCTCAGAGAACAACATGAAAGAGAGGACAGAGGACTGAAAGATTGTAAGAGGCTGAGGAAAGGAGTGAAGTTTTTCAGTGTGAGGTTGTCCTCTGGGGAGAACATGGTTAATCCCAGCACTCCCTTAGATTAGATATTTACCTAGGCCCAGTATCATTACATATAATTGAACACAACAATAGAGTGATAACTAAGTCATTCATAATGGTAATTGCACTTGTGTTAGCCATTCTCTAGAGGAAGCAGAGCTGACTGAATGAGTATATATTACAAAATAGATTTAACAGAATGGCTTGCATGTTACTATCTTGAAGTATCACGTCTGCAGAATTGCATGTTGCAGGACTTGGTAGTTGTTCAGGCCACAAGGCTAGATGATTCCACATTCCTAAGCTCTTCCTTGATTTCAGATGTAATCAAGTCAGCAATAGACATTAACCTCCCAGAGTTCTTAATAATCACTAATAAAAGGAGGGAAGGTACAGAATTGTTAGCCTAGGATTCCAGCATTTCTCCCTTTTGCCCTTCCCCACCTACAAGTGATCTTGGAAGGTGCTAGAGGAGACAAGAAGTAAAAGTTTAGCTGAAAGTAGAACTCCATGATACAGTCTCCATGCGGCCATCATCCATGATAAGGTGAAATATGTGGTGATGTGGGGGTCACTGATATTCCTATAAGTAACCCATCAGTCAGGTTGGCTCTTCATTCCCCCTTTTCTTATATATCCCTGTTAAATCCTTGACAGGGGGTTTCTATTTCCATTGGCTGTATTGGTTGATAATGTTTATGAAGAGCAAGTATTTTAGTAGTTTCCATGTGCCTGGATACAAAATTAGTAATGTACCAGAGAATGTGTGACCCAATTGTTAGGGTAAGTAATAAATGGCCTACTGCAGCTGACATAAGAGTAGTTAACCAGGAGGACCAGTTGAACAAAGATTGATATCAGTTACCTCTTTGGAATTCCTTCAGCTACTGACAGAGATAAGGTCAGTTTAACTCTTTTTTTTTTTTAAAGATTTATTTACTTGTTAGAGACAAGAGAAAGGGAGAGAGAGTGGGAGAGAATGGACATGCCAGGGCTTTTAGTCTCTGCAAATGAACTCCACATGTATGTGCCACCATGTGCATCTGGCTTACTTGGGACCTGAAGAATCAAACCAGAGTCTTCGGCTTTACAGCCATGCACCTTAACTGCTAAAGCGTCTTTCAAACCCTTAGCAGTTAACTGTTATAGTGACTTTACATTTCTCTTAGCTTCCCAGTCATCATGCCGTATATTCTAACATGTAATTTTTTCAACGAGGCACAGTGTATACCATGCCCATTTTTTTTTTTTTTTTGAGTTAGGGTCTCACTCTAGCCCAGGCTAACCTGGAATTCTCTATGTAGTCTCAGGGTGGCCTCGAACTCACAGTGATCCTCCTATCTCTGCCTCCCAAGTGGTGGGATTGAAAGCATGTGCCACCATACCTCACACATTTTTTTTTTTAATCTCATGTTGAATTCCTCAAGCTTCTGCTGCATGTAGACTAGTCAGCTTCCTGAATGACTAGAGCAGGGCCGTATTCTCCTATCCAGGGGAGGTGCCCTCTGGAGCTTGACTTGAAGGGGACCCTCTGGGTTCCTGGTATAGAGTTTAGTTGTATAAGCCAGAATCAGACAGGGGAGCCTATTAGTCTGAATCTTTGTTTATATTATAATAGTTTGAAGTTATTTTTTAATTTGGCAATTAAGTCCATGCAGACTGCCAGAGTTAACTATATATTTTGGAGGTCAATAATGGCACTGTAGGAGAGACTTTTAGGGACTGGTCAGAAATTTATGACTCTCAACATTGTCATCTGGTAGGATAAGGCAAGGCAGGGCCTTGCTGACCAAGTGGCCCTCCCTCTTTTAGGAATCCTGGAGAACTGATTTTCTTCCAGTGTTACTCTCCTGTTGCAGATACACTGACTTGGAATTTATCCCTGAGTCTCCATATCCTCTATGTTCAAGAAGACAAGTGACTTACCAGAGGCTAGAAGTTGTCAATTGTCCCATCATCTCCTGTGGCCTTCTGACCTGGAAGCAGGAACCAAACTATTGGTTATCCTTTTAACTCCAATGTTTCTAATTGACTTTGACGTCTATATATGGTTATTAATCATTCAGAGAGACTATCTATACCTGACTAGCAAAACAGATTTAGTTAAAAAGGTATAGACCATATCTGCTTAGCAAGGCAAATCTGGACAGAGAATGACACACTAGTTTTAAATCATTCTGATTAATATTTAAGTTTAGCTGTCAGGAGACAGTGTAAGCTATATCTGGAACATAGAAAACATACACATTATTTTATCTTTTAAGCATCTGTCAGTTATAAGTACAAGCAGAACATTTTAGTAGGCCTGAAAGTAATATTTTATCAATTTCTTTTATTAATAACTTTAAGCCAATTGATATAATCTCAATATCATATTACAGGAATAGATAAGTCAGTATAAAAACTTGGCATATGTGCTTGAAAACAACTTTGGGTAGTCTGTATACCTATACAGGTACCAATTCAATTCCAAACTGAAGCAGAACAGCAGTTTAAGATTATTTTTCTAGGGCAGGAAACATATCTTAAGTATAAATATATCTATGAGCAATGAGCTCACTTACACAAAACCTTGACTGAAACTGATTATACATAGGTTAAGAATAAAGTCAAACCTGGTCATTGTTGAGTTAAGTTTGCTTGATTTTAGCATATATTAGAGACATTGTGACAAACACAAAGTATTGTTTTACCATTTAATATGATAATACTTTCAATACATTGCTATTAAATTAGTCATTTTATGCATTATATTTTATTCTCTTTTATCCTTAGAGCATATTTCAATTGTACAGGTCCAGATTTCAGTCTTCATTCAGACATGTTAGGTCCTATATTGCAAATCATGGCTCAAAAGAACAGATCTAGCACTTCATCTGCCAGATGGCTGGTGCCATCGCAATAACAGAGCCTGGGGCTGGAAGGTGAGTCAACATTCAGTTAGTGTTGAATTCTTGGAAGCAGTCCCTATAAGCAGATGTATTTTTCATACACTTTATGGCCATCCCTATCCATGGGTTCTACATCTATGCATTTTAAAAACTTCAGATTGAAAATATTTGAGGAAAAATATTTGTCTTTGTATTGGACATGTCTATATTTTTTGCATTTTAATTATTTTTTTATTATTAGATATGGACATATTTTGTATGTAAACAACACATGTTGTTTCCTCCTCCTCCCTGCACCTTTTATGAACAGGCCTTCCTCATTGGGGATGTGGGTCAACACAATGGGGATTGTGGGTCATGTATTATGGGGAGTGATGGGCATTCCAGAGCTTCCAGATCTCTGGTTTGGTAGGTGTTGAGCATCCTCAGTGTCTATCTCCTTCACCATTGTTCTGATATCAGATTCACTGAGAAAGTAGCTCTCTAGCTCATTTCCCCAATTCCTCTTTAGTTTCAGCTGGGTACAAAATGGAGTACACTAGATCATTTATCTCCTCAGGTCCAGCTCCAATCTGAGAAAGAGAAGCAGATTCTCCAGTGGGGAATGAAGTCAGCACCAGTTAAATGGGACAACCATTATTCATTTAGAGAGAATTAAAAGGGTGTATACCCTCTTATAGTCTAACTTTAGTGGGATAGTGACAGTGGAAATCAGAGTCATTATCTGAATATGTGTCTGCTTTGTTTCCCAGTTCCACATATGGTTTCCATTCCACTGAGTGGATTTGTTAGCCAATCCAAGAGCATTTGGTTACCCACCATGGCTGTGTGCCACTATTGCACTTGTGTGAGTATCACATCAGGTTGTTTTCTTCTGAATCACCTAGACTTTGAGTTGCTTAGACAGATGTTGGTCACTTTCCCCCAGAAGTTCATGAGGCACCTTACAGCATTAGATAGGCAATGTCTATCCTCCGGATTCCAACCAGGTCTTCCTATGGTCCATGCCAACAGTGTATGGTATCCTCAGCATTAGGGACTTACCATTAACTTCTAGTGGGTAATCAAGTGCTCTGACAGAAGTCTGTATTGTTTGTTCTGGCAGATCTAGTAGGTCTCTTTGATTAACAGCTCATTGTGGATGTAGATCACATCCTGGTAGAGGGAATTACAGGCTAGTGCCAAAGGAAAAGAATAAAGAAAATGACAGAGAAGAAAGAGAAACAGGAGAAATTTGAGATTAGGTTTCATCTCACCATCTCCAGGGACCTTTGATTCAGGGTACTCCCCCTAAGGTCCTCTTGAGCGTTCCATCTTTTAGTCTGACTACCAGTATATAGGATTCTATGGTACCAGGTCAATTTGGGTTCAGTTTTGTGTCCTCCCCCCACCACTCTTTCCCTTTCCTTAAGTCCTACCCTCACTATTGTGCAAGCCTCAACATGCTATTGGGTTATGTCAGCAACTTGGGCTGATCCAGAATAAGAACTACAGATAAGTGAGATCATGCAATGGTTGTCTTTCTGTGATTGTGTGAGTTCACTTAGGATAATCTGTTTCAAGTTTGACCATTTTCCTACAAGTGCTTGTTTAATGTCCTTGGCTACCAGGATTATGTTCAGGAAGTCTTTTACCAGTCTTATATCATGGAGAGTACCTCCTGTTTTTTTTTTTTTTCTTTCTTTCTTTCATTAATTGAAGAGTTTCAGTTCTTATGTTGAGGTCTTTAATCCATTTGGACTTGATTTTTGTGTATTGTGACATGACTGGGTCTGATTTCATTTTGATAATTAAGGTCATCCAATTTGTCCAACACCGTTTGTTGAAGATTCTGTCTTTTCTCCATTCTACTTCATTGGCATGTTTGTCAAAGATCAAGTAGCTGTAGCTGCTTGACCTAAGGTCCGGGTCTTCAATTCTGTTCCACTGGTCTGTTTCTGTGTCTTTTTTCTTTTTCTTTTCTTTTTTCTTTTTTTTTTTTTGTGTTTGATCTTGAATTTTTATTAGACTGTCAGAACTCTCATCAAGGCTATCTTGTATGTTGAGATTAAAGATAATGCTTTACTGAGATGGTAAGGCCTGCTACTCTTGTACCAATTTCTGTGGTTATCACTAGGACCACAAGAAGTGGATTGAGAATGGGAATTCTCTTTCTTTGTTAGTCCAGTTAGAGGGACAGTGCAACCTTGGTTATTGGGGGGGGCTATCTATACATTTTGGGGTCAGTATGCTAAAGTGCACATTTCCATCCAGTTAGTTAAACAGATACACTGAGGTGCCACAGAAGACAAAAATTACCCCATTCAATAGGTAGGTAGAGAGGTAAATGGTCAAAATATGGAATTCATTTTCCCAAACAGGGAGCCAGATAGAGCTGCCCCTGTCAAAGGATGAAGTATGATAGCAGAGTTAGGGTTTAAAGCTTCCCCTTTTCTCCTTTCCAAAATGGCCTCTCTCTCTCTCTCTCTCTCTCTCTCATATATATATATATATATATATATATATATATATATATATATATAATTACTGACAACTTCTATACTTACAGACCACAAACCATGGTATTTCCTTGCCCTCCCCCAGTTTCCCCTTCATAACTCTTCTCTCTGTCATATCCCTCCCTCTATCTATTAGTCTCTGTTTCAATTTGATGTCATCATCTTTTTCTCCTATTATGAGGGTCTTGTGTAGGTATTGCTAGGCACTGTGAGGTCTTGGATACTGAGGCCAAATTCTGTCCTGATAGTTCTATATAACGAGTGGTACTCTTCATTTGGCTCTTACATTCTTTCTGCCACCCCTTCTGCAATGGACCCTGAGCCTTGGAGGGTGTGAGATGTTTCGGTGCTGAACACTCCTCTGTCACTTCTTAGCACTATGTTGCCTTTGGGGACATCCCAGTGGTCATCACCATCTGAAAAGTGGAACTTCTCTAACCATAAGTGAGAGTAGCATTAATATAGAAGTATGGACATTAAGTGTAGTGTTTTCAGGGCAATTTGGTGAGAGTAATATATGCATTTATCCAGGAAAGAGCAAGCTTCATACCTCTAAAGCTCATGACCTCTCCTGCCATAGGCTTTTGATTAGCTTTTCAGTACAAGGCATGTATTCCATCCCATAGAGTGGGCCTTCAGTCTAACTAGAGATCAGTTGGTTTCCCCAGAGCAGAAATGCCACTACTGCACTCGTTCAGTCATTTGGCCTATCTGGCAAAAATTTGAGCCTTCCAATGTCCACAGTTTTCATTCTAGAACTTAGGCCTCTTTCAATTATATAGCCAGCAAAAATTTTCTTCCATTCTGTGGTTAATCTATTGGCTCTGCTTATTGTATGTTTGTATGTGAAAAAATCATTTCAGTTTCATGAGATCCCAATTGTTGAGTGGTTGTTGAAGTTCCTGAGCTACTGGGGTTTTGCTCAGGAAGCCTTTTCCCACTCATATATCATGGAATGTTTATGCTATTTTTTCTTCCAGTAGTAGCAGAGTTTTTGGTTTTATACTAAGGTCTTTGATCGATTTGGACTTGATTTTTGTGCATGGCGAGATGTGTAGATCTAGTTTCATTTTCCTGCATATGGTTAACCAGTTTGTTCAGCACCATTTGTAGAATATGCTGTCTTTTTTCCAGTCTACATTGTTAGGGCCTTTGTTGAATATCAAGTAGCTGTAGTTACTTGACCCAACGTACAGGTCCTCTATTCTGTTTCATTGGTTTATAATCCTGTTTTTATGCCAGTACCATTTTGTTTTTGTTACTATGGCTTTGTAATACAGCTTTATATCAGATATGGTGATGCCTCCAGAGGTACTTCTGTTGCTGAGGGTGTGCCTGGATATCTGAGGCCTTCTGTCATTCCATATGAGGCTTGAGATCATTTTTTCTATCTCTGTGAAGAAAAAGATGGGGATTTTTATTGGTATTGCATTAAATCTGTATATTGCTTTTGGTCAGATTTTCACAATGTTAATTCTGTCTATCCAAGAGCATGGGAGGTCTTTCTATTTTCTCTTGTCCTCCTCAATTTTGTTCTTGAGTGTTTTTATGTTTTCATTATATTTATATAAGACTTTCACATCCTTGGTTGAATGGTTATTCCAAGGTACTTTATCTTTTTTTTTGCTGTTGAAAATGGGACAATGTTGCTAATTTCTTTCTCTGTCTCTTTATCCTTTGTATATAGAAAGACTACTGATTTTTGTGCATTGATTTTGTCTCCTGCTACTTTGCTGAAGGAATAAATCACCTTTAAGAGTTTTGAGATGGAAGCTCATAAAAAGAGTTGGGGAGCTTTCACTCTTCTCTGATTATATGACACAGTTTGAGAAAAACTGGTTTCAGTTCTTCCATGAAGGTTTGATTGAATTCAGCTGAGAAGCCATCTGGTCCTAGACTCTTCTTTTGGGAAGGTTTTTGATTACCTTTTCAATCTCTATGGGTTTGATAGGTTTTTTAGGGTATTAATCTGCTCTGAGTTTAGCTTTGTTAGATAGCATATGTCCAGCAATTCATCCATTTCCTCGATATTATTCCGGTTTTGTGGAGTAGAGGGTTTTGATCATTCTCCCAATTTCACTTAAGTCTATGGTGATCTCTCCTTTTTCATTTCTAATGCCTCTCTCTCTCTCTCTCTCTCTCTCTGTTTTCTTTTGCTTAATCAAATTGTCCAGGGGTTTATCAATCTTGTTTATTTTTTCAAAGAACCAGCTGTTGGGCCTTGAGAGGCCCGGACGCGAGGCATAGTGGAACTTCCTGAGCCTATCTGAAGTTTGGCGACCTGTCTCTGGCCAGCTATGACTCAGCAGGGCACCAATTTGCCTCTGGCCTGCTACTTCTGCAAAAAAGTTAGAGTTCCCATGCATGCATGTGCACGCACTTAGAGCCAATCATTTCAAAAGTTGCGATATGCTATTGGCCCTTACACCTCATACTTTCCTGAGATCCCTGCTTTCATTCTCAACACTATATAAACACCTGCCTGTTACAATAAAGTGAGATCCTGCTTCAACAAGTCTCCCAACTCAGTGTGGTCTTTCTCTGTTGACTAGGAGAGGTTCTGAGTCATTGACACTCACCATCCGGCTCAGCCCCGGGAAGAGACCAGCAGGACTGGCTCTCCTACGGCCCTACCTGCAGGTGAGCCCGGCAACCAGCTCTTTGTTTCAACAATTTTTTTTTATTAATTCTTTCCTTAGTTTCTAATTCATTTACTTTTGCTCTGATCATTTCTTTCCATCTGGAACATTTTGCATTGGATTCTTCTTATTTTTCCAATGCCTTTGGGTGGGTGGTTAGGTTATTGATTTAGAATCTCTCTGTCTTTGTTATGAAGGCATTTAATGCTATGAATTTTTCCCTAAGGACTGCCTTCATTGTGTCCCATAATGTTTGGTATGATGTGTTCTCATTGTCATTCAATTCTACAAATTCTGCAATTTCATTTTTTATTTCATCTGCTACCAATTTATTGTTTAAAAGTGTGTTGTTCAGTTTCCAGGAGGCGAGATTCCTGGTCCATCTTTTGTTGTTAATTTCTAGTAATACAACACTGTGGTCTGATATCATGTAGGAAATTATGTTAATATTCCTAAATATATGGAGGCAGGCTTTATTGCCCAGTGTATGATCTATTTTAGAGATGGTCCATGGACTGCTGAGAAGAATGTGGAATCTGTGGATTTTGGATAGAACATTCTTTAGATATCCAACAGGTCCAATTGATCTATGGTGGTGTTGAACTCTCCTACTTCACTGTTAATTTTCTTTTTGGATGATCTATCTATTGTTGATAGTGCAGTATTGAAGTCCCCAACTATGATGGAGTTGGTCATTATTTCTGTTTTGTTGTCAAGTAAGTTTTATTTTATGAATTGTTGTGCACCTGGGTATAATGATTAATGGTTGTGATAACCTCTTGTTGGATCATTCTCTTAATAAGCAAGAAGTGGCCTTCTTTGTCTTTTTTTATTACTTTTGATTTTAAGTATACTTCATCTGGTATTAGTGTAGCTACACCTGCTTGTTTCTTATTTCTGTTTGCTTGGTATATTATTTTCTACCCTTTCATCCTGAGGAGGTGTATGTCTTTAGTGCTGAGGTGAGTTTCTTAAAGACAGCAGAATGAGGGGTCTAATTTTATGATCTACTATGTTAGCTTATATCTCCTGATGGGTGAATTAACACCAATAATATTTAGGGTAGTAACTGTGAAGTATGATTTAATCCTGTCCTTATTGTGGTGGTCTAAGTGGTTTGGTGTTTTCTTAGACTTTCTAGTTTTTTGTGTTTGGTGATTGTGATCTGCTTCATGTAGACACTTTAAGTTGGTTATTTGCCTCTTTGGTGTGAGGAATTCCCTTATTTACTCTCTGTAGTTTTGGCTTTGTGTTCATGTAGTTGTAAAGCTGAATTTTATTGTGGAATTTTTTTTTTGTTGTTGTTGTTTGTTTGTTTTTTGTTTTGTTTTTTGTTTTTTGTTTTTTGAGGCAGGGTCTCACTCTGGCCCAGGCTGACCTGGAATTCACTATGTAGTCTCAGGGTGGCCTTGAACTCACGGCGATCCTCCTACCTCTGCCTCCCGAGTGCTGGGATTAAAGGCGTGCACCACCATTCCCGGCTGGAATTTTTTTTTTTTTAATCATCTAGTATGAAGGATACTTTTGCTGGATAGAGTAGTTTGGGTTGGAAGCCATACGTTCTTTGACTTTGTAGTGTTCCATTCAGGCCTTCCTGGCTTTCAGGATTTCCACTGAGAGGTCTCAAGTAATTCTGATGTGCTTACCTTTATATGTAATGTGTTGTTTATCCCTAGCTGCTTTTAGGACTTTCTCTTTGTTATTGGTGTTTATAGTCTTAAAGATAATATGTCTTAGGGAATTTCTCCTTTGATCCAGTCTATTTAGAGTTCTATTAGCTTCTTGTAACTTCATGGGACTTTCTTTTGAGAGGGTGGTAATATTTTCTTCCATAATTTTGTTGAATAAAATTTTTCATGCCTTTGGTCTGAATTATTTCCCCCTTCTGGTATTCCCATGATCTGAATGTTGGAACATTTAAGGATATCGACACACATTTCCTTCATGTTCTGTTCACAAAATGTTTTGAACTTATTGAAAATGTTGGACTCATGAACTGTTTCCTCTGTTTTGTCTTCCAGTTCTGAGTTTCTATCCTCCATATGGCTGACTCTATTCTTGAGAGCTTCTATAGATTTTTGGACTTGTTCAGTTTGGTTTATATTTTCTGCTGTCTTTTTTATGTATAGTTTCCATCCCTCTGTAGAGTTCCCTTTTCAGATTATTTTCTCGTTTTCTTAATGCTTCTTGAAATTCATCCTTGCATTTATTTATGCCTTCACTGAGCTTAGCCAGCTGATTATTGATATATATATATATATTTTTCTCTGCTTCTGATCATTTAACTGTCTTTGGAACCCTTCCTGGTTCTTTTCTATTAGGTCTAATCTAGTGAGGACAACATTCATACAATTATTGGACCTTTGTTGATTTTCTGCAAGTTCTGCTAATTTTTTTGGCCAGGGTTGCATAGCTTGTATCTTCATTTTGGGATTCTGATCCTATTGTCTCTTGTATGTTTTGATTAGAGCCATCCATTGTGGGACTGGGCAACCTTGTTGGATTTACTTGCATTTGATTTTTCATGTTAGTCCTTCTTCCCTGCAGTCTGCCCATCATAGTGTAGGAATCTTTTTTAATTTAGGAGAAAGCTGGTTTTCTCACCATTGAAGTGTTTTTGGTGATTATTCCCTTTTATGCTTGCTTCAATTGGGCTTCTGATGGCAACGGGGCCTGTCTGCTCAGCAGGAAGGAGCCTGCAAGGCTTTGGTGGGAGCCCAAGCACCTGATGAATGTGTTTGTTGGTTGGTGGTATCATATGGGACTGTGTGGTCAGGTGGCCTAAGGAGAGTGAGGGTAGGAGGAATGGGCCAAAGCAGACTGGTGTTGTGGCTGGGCAGTGGAAGGTGGGAAGATGGGATTGCATGGTGGTTCTGCGATGCTGAAGGGTGAGGGGATGGGACTATGGTGTCTGGTGGAACCATGTAGCATAGGGTGGATGGTACTGCCAGGTCCTGTCACATGGCAGGGTGGGGATATGGGACTGCTGCATGTCAGGTGATGCTTGGGGAGATGGGCGGCAATACTAGTGGTGGAAAGGGTGAGGGAAAGGGGAACACTAGCCTGCTGTCCTGGGTCCAAGTAGCCTGCAGGAAGTGCAGGAGGACCTGGTCCATGCATGGAGAGGCTGTGGGTAGGATGGTGGTAGTACATGGAGGTCACCAGTGGTGGGAAAACTGAAGGAGGGAGGAGCCCTAGCCCTGCACCTTCCCACTGGAGGTCTACTAGGATCTGAATACTCCTAGAAACCCCCAAAGAACCACAAAGATCTTGCCTTGCCTTCCCTGAGAGGTGACGTGTGGTTAGGCAGATGCCATCCTGAACAGAAGTCCATTTTATAACTTTTTAAGAGTAGAAGAATCTTACAATTTTCTCTTTTGCTTTTTATTTTAATTATTTTCAGTGTTCCTTCCGGGGGACCCTCAACAGTACAATTTTACCATGTAGTCTAGGACACTGGGCTTGGTAGAGAATATCCCCCACAATGAATTTTCAACTATGTTGCACTGTAGAACAAACAACAACAACAAAAGGCAAAGCCTTATCATTCTGCAGCTTTCAGGCTCTAAGCCATACACACACTCATGTATACACACACATTCAGTGTGCACTTTTCATATAGAATACAGAGACACATTTTCCCCTTACACATTCATTCATTCATTTATTCAGAAGCTATGCATTCCAAATTCCTATTCTATTTATAACTCCAAAGACCAAAACAAAACTTTGAAATTATTTTGAGTATAATTTCAGATTTCATATTCAGGATTTTCCAAACCAAAACTGGATTAACCTGATTAGTCTCAATTCCAATTTTTAATTTCAAATTTTCAATTTGGCTGAGTGGTCAGAGTCCCAGTTACCCAAGGACAACCTGTGACTTGATATGCAGCTCCTAGGAGGATCCAAAAATATTAAGCACAAAAGGACAACAAAACAACAACAAAAAACAAACAAAAAAACAAAAAACCAGAAGGACAAGACACAAAAGAACAAATGAAAGACAAAGGACATACAACAATCAAATAATATATGAGCCCAAAAAACAGAACCAAGTAGAAAATGAGCTCAAAAAAACAGAACCATGTAGAAAATGTTATGTCTCGCTATTGCATAGAACCAGGACCAAGTGGACAATGGGGGCTCCTCGGTTGCCTGAACCAGGTGAGCAGTGCAGTGACTTGCAATTGCCCTAGATAGGAGTGTGAATGCACCTCATCAGACACCTCTCTGTCCCCAGAACGGATCCCAGCAGAACCAGAACCATATGTCATACAAGGAAACACCTTATTATGACTTACCTTTGGAGGCCTCCACAGCCACGTGCTTTCTGGTTTAGTTTTTGTGATGCTGTTCATCTCAGCTGTCCATAGAGCAGAAAGTGTGTCCTGGGGTGTTGAAACATCTTCAAGGTGCACACTCCCTGGAAGCAATGCTTCAGTCCAATGCTCAGAGAGATGGGTCCATCTTTTGAATTTGGGTTGGAGTGTCAATCTCACTGGGACCTCCGTTATGTTAACCCAGAATTTGTAAGAGTAAGGACCACCAACCAGAAATCATGGCCAAATTTTAGCAAGCTTTTAATTGTGCACAGTAGAGCCAGTCCAGTGGCTGCCTCCCTAAGGCAGGGGTGTAGAGAGCAGCCACAACTCAGCTTCTCAGGTTCCTTTTTTTTTGTTGTTGTTGTTGTTGTTTTTCGAGGTAGGGTATCACTGCTCAGGCTGATCTGGAATTCACTATGTAGTCATGTAGTCTCAGGGTGGCCTCGAACTCACGGTGATTCTCCTACCTCTGCCTCACGAGTGCTGGGATTAAAGGCATGTGCCACCATGATCAGCTTTCTCAGGCTCTCAAAGATGACCGGTGTCATCTTTTGCAGTGTGAATGTTTATTCTGTGCCATTATGGGCTTTTGGGGAATTGTTTTGGTATTATGGCTCAGTTAAAAGGCCTTGGACTATGGGAATGTATGAACATCATTGGAATTGATAAAAACTATGGGGACTTTTAAAATCAGACTGAATGGATTATATTTTATATCATGTATGATATCAGTTTATGGGAGCCAGGGGTGGAATGTGGTGGTTTGATTCAGGTGTCCCCATAAACTTAGGTGCTCTAAATGCTATGTTCCCAGCTGACGGAAATTTGGGAATTAATGCCTCTTGGAGGGAGTGTGTTTTGGGGGGCAGGCTTATGGGTATGATAGCCAGTTTCCCAAGCCAGTGTTTGGCACACTCTTCTGTTGTTATTGTCCACCTGATGTTGGCCAGGGGTGATGTCTACCCTCTGCTCATGCCATCACTTTCCCTGCCATCATGGAGCTTCCCCCTCAAGCCTGTTAGCTAAAATAAACCTCTTTTTTTGCACAAGTTGCTTTTGGTTGTGTGATTTCTGTCAGCAATGCAAATATATTATTAAATATATTATTTAAATATATATACATGTATATATATGCATATATATTGCATATATATATTATTTAAATATATGTATGTATATATATGCATATATATTGCTAAACAAAGCAGTAAGTAATGGGTAATATGCTATTCATCATTGTGAAGCTTATTGTTGTTGACATTACTAGTGATTTCTTTTTTAAAAGAAGTCGGAGATCTTAACATTAGTAACCTTGATAAAACCTTACCTTTGTAGTTTCAGGTTAATTGTGTTTAACACTTAGCCATAGTGGATAAAATACTGTAGTATATAGCAACACAAAGGTGGCTTCAGTACGCCCAAGAATTGTATAGATGCTTAATAGAAACATGCCTAGGAACAAAATAAATGAGTATCCATAACTGATGATATTAGTCAATATAGTTTTTAACAATGAAGGACTGAAGATCAAAGATCTGTGACCCCTGTCTCAAGTAAAATAGTATGATCCCTTGACTAGTACTTAGGGGCACAGAAGGTCAATCTGTCATGAAATTAAAAAGAAAAAAAAGTCTGTCATGAAGTCATCAATAGTGGATGCATGTAGTGAGGTCCTTGCTTGCTTTGAAGCCTTGGTAAAGTGACCCTTGTGGGATTATTAACAGGATGGTGGGGAGCAATACCCTAAAAAGAGATATCATCTCCATGGATGGTGAGATTGTAATAAGGGACACCTTTCACTCCTGAATATACTGCCCATCTAATAAATATTAACATTAACAAGAATATTTTCAGCACCCTCCACAAAGAATCAACTGTGCTAATACCCACTCCTTTTAGGCACAGACCACTAGAAGATTTCTTCTGAGAATACACTTGGATTTTATTTCCTAAGTAAATGTCTGATTAAACTGATAGTTTTTTGACTTAATTCTTAACTTAAAGGAGACAAGATACACTAAAAAGTAACTGAACCTGATACAGATAGAGATACAACATCTTACTAGAGATCATCAAGTAACTAAGATCCCAATTATGAGCTACAGGTATTGAATTTACAATCTTGAAATTGAAAGAAGTCAGACTCAACCCAATATAAGAGGGGCATGATACATTCTGCTTTGGTCATTAGCAGAATCACTAATCAAGAAATAAAGTACAAGAACAGGTTGACCAGAGAATGATTGATGCCATTTTCAACATAGATATATGCCTACAGCAGACAAGTCTAACAGGTGATAGAGGTAAAAAATAAAAAAAAAATAAAAAAAATCTTAGTTCGGGAATGAGTAGATATAGCATGCTGTTTAAAGCCAAGATATAATGTTGTTCTGTAAATAAGCAGGGATTCAGGTTTATGGTAAGCCTAACATTTAAACCAAATTAAATAATCCTCATATGAAAGTATGAGTTATAGCTGCTCTAATAGATATGAAAATGATAATAGTCAAACTAGATTGCCTGAAGTTACATAGTGTTAAAGAATCTTGGGGTGGGAGGATGCATCATGAATAATAGAAAAAAAAAACTAAGTTTGTTTGCTTATAGTTCATAAGGTATAAGAAAGTGTAAATACATTTTTGAGTCAGAAAAAACCTCCAAAGGAGGTTAATTCACTACAAATTACAAAGCACTTGCTTCTTGACCCCTTCTTCATTATATAAGCAATTGAAAAAATACACAAGTACTTTATATAATTAATGATAAACTACTTGGCAGACTAGGCAGTAACTATTAAGCAATAGCTTAATGCCTTATATTCAGGACTTACCCAAATCAAATTTCAAGAGTCTATCACAATATCTGTCTCTCCTTTTAAATTCTATTAAAACCCTGAAATGTGCATAAAAACATGAGGGCGATAGAAGAAAGTTGAGAAAAATAGAGAAACAACACACACACACACACACACACACAGAGAGAGAGAGAGAGAGAGAGATTCCAGAAGGCCATAGAAATGTGCAAGTAAAGATATCATTAGTTGTGGAATTTCATGATGAGCTATATTTAGTCCTTATTCTGAAGTAGTGTGCTTCCATTAGAAAGTAATTATAATAATAACTATGATTTAAATTTCTGAATTAAAATGGATTTGTGACATATTTATGGGTTTTGATAGGTTATTAAAATTGTATATACAATAATATGTTGCTTGAATGCAATAATATTCTTTTTTAATTCTTATTAATTATTGATAAATACAGGTTCATAATACTGACAAACCTACTCCAAGACAATGGCTGAAGTGGTAAATTCTTGCCTTGAAAGCATAAGGACCTGAATTCTATTTCCAGAATCCAGTTGAAAAGAGCAAGGCATGGTGATGTTACAGTGAGGTGATGCTGTAATTCTAGTGCTGGAGAGGTATAGACAGGCAGGTCCCTGGGCCTCAATCAAAGTGCTGACAATAAGTGACGGTTGAGTACTCAGTTCTAAATGAGACCTCTTATCATATGCTCCAAGGCTCAGGGAACATCGTGGAAGAGGGAAGTGAAAGAAAGTTAGACTCCCGCTCATCTTTGGCTACTAGAGGGTTTACAGCCATTCAATTCTCTGTAAACTAACAATGGTTATTACATCTAACCTGTGCTGACTTCACTCTCCGTTGGAGAATCTGGTTCTCTTTTTCAGAGGGAAGCAGGATCTGAGGAGAGAAAGGACCCATTGAACTTCACCAGTGCCCCAGCTGAAACCATAGAGGAATTGGGGAAATGAGCAAGAGTGATACTTTCTCAGTGAACCTGATATCAGCACAAGGGTGAAGGAGATAGACACTGAGGACACTCAACTCCAACTGAACCAGAGATCTAGAGGCTCCTAAGAGCCCATGACTGAAGCAGATTTAAAACATACCAAACATGGCTCAGGGAATTTTGTGGAAGAGGGGCGGAAATATTGTGAGGCTACAAGTTGGGACAGTATGCACAGAGACATTGCCTCTTCTACATAACTGAGGGATGCCCCCACAATGCCTGACCTACAATCCCCATGGGAATGATGGCATCCCCAATGAGGCTGGTCCCATTGAAGGGGGGGCAAGGATGAGGGTAAGGATGGTACAATAGGTGCTGTTTACATAATGATGTCTATAACTAATATTTTTTTTAAAAGAATGATAGAGCCAGAGTATGGGGAGGAGTACTTTGAGACACCATCTTCTAGACATAAGGTAACCAATGAGTCACAACCTCACAGTGGCTGTTGTTATCTCAAGACCATCACAATATTGATCTCATCAATATTTTGACATGGATGATAGAAGATGGCAAAATATAAATACTGAAGAGAGAATAGTTGGAAATAAGAAGCCCAGTGAAATGAAGGAAGATGAGTTGGGGCAAAAGAAGGTATTAAGAGGGGATTAAGATCTAATTACATTATGCTCATGTATGAAACTTGACAATGAAGCTTTAAAAATTATGTTAAAATTTTAATTATCAGCAGTGTATTTGGTTTGATGTCATTAAATAAACCTGCATGTACATTAACTGTCACTGTTCTAAAAGAAAATGAATTTAGAATTTAAGTTTATTTATATTATATATGTATAAAGATTGTCATATATATTTTATATATGGTAATATATGATTGTCTTTAAACTCATTTACTGGAATAATATTACATAAATTTATATAAATATTGAATAGAACCATATATATTTTATTTAACATTAATTTTCATGAGCATTTCATATATAGACACTGCATCAAATATAAAAAAATTACTGAAATCTATGTGTTATTTACACAGTTTTATTTCATTTTCCATTATGATAATTCCTACAACAAATTATTTCAATAAGCAATTTAATTTTATAGAATTTTAATATATGCCTAGCTTTCCATAGGCATGAACAACTTATGCAGAAATAACAAATAAAATTCGATCATAATCTCTGACTTTTATTACCTTAATGTGTCTTTAGGGTTACAATTTATATTCTCAAAATTATTTGGATTATCAAATTAAAAAATAGCATTGTTTTGAACAAAGTTCTATTTCTTTTTTTTTTTAAGTGACTTTATATTCTAAAGAAACATGTCTTTTTTTGTTTGTTTTTTGGTTTTTTTTTTAGTTTTTTTTTTTAGTATTTTTTTCTTTTTTTCTTTATTAGTTAGTTTTGTATTCAGCAAATACAGTCAGTTTGGTACCATTATTAGGCTCATCCGTGACCTACCTCCTCCACTTGACCCCTCTTTGTTGAGGTATATGGGTCATGCATTGTGGAGTTAGCCCACAGTTATGTGTAACATAAATGTCTCTGCATACCATGACCCAACATGTGGCTCTGACATTATTTCCGCCCCCTCTTCCACAACATTTCCCTGAGCCATGTTGGATTCATTTTTGGTCTGCTTCAGTGATGAGGTGTTGGGGGCCTCTTAGGCTCTGGCTCTCTGATCTGGTAGGAGTTGATTTTTCTCTGTGTTGATCTCCTTCCCCCTTCTGCTGGAATCCAGTTCATCAGGAAAACAGCTCCCTTGTTTGTTTGGCCAATTGTTCTTAGTTTCAGCTGGGGCCCTTTTGAGGTATGATGGGGTGGCTCACTCCTTAGGATCTACATCTATCTGAAAAAGAGAAGCAGATTCTCCAACGGAGAGCAAGTTAGCACCAGGACAAATGAGATAACCCTTACTTTCTTTTATAGAGAATTTCATAGGTGTAGGCCCTCTTGTAGCCCATGATTGATGGTAGCTTGATATTGGCAAGTGGACTTATGTTTGGATATGGTTCTGACTTGTTTCCCAGCTCTAGCTATGGGTCAAGTACCACTGAGGGCATCATTTAGCCAAATTAAGAGCAGTTGGTTCCCCACCATGGCAGTGTGCCACTATTGCACTTGTGTGGGCATCACACAAGTTATTTGCTGCTAAGTAGGTTAGACCATGAGTTGCTTGGACAGATGTTGCTCATTTCCCCCCCGTCGCCCATGTAGCACCTTCTGGCACTAGACGCGCTGACTGTCTGGGGACTGACTCTCTTCCAACTTCCAGCCATGCCATTCTATTTTGCATATCAACCACATAAAGTGTCTTCAGCAGTAGGGTCTTACCACTAACCTTTGGTGGGTCATCAAGTACTCTGACAGAAATCTGTCTGTCTTTTAGGACACCTTGTAGGTCTCTCTGATCAAAAGCTCATTGTGGATGATAGCCCCATGCTGGTACTGGGAGTTACAGGTCAGTGCCCATCAAGAAAATGAGGAAAAAGATAAGTAATATGCAAGAGTTAGAGAGAAGAGAGAGAGAGAGGGAGAGGGAGAAGGAGGGAGGGAAGGGAGAGGGTAGGATCACGACTATTTCTTAAGATAAATAAAAAAAATATGGCTATATTTAACAATTTAATGCTACTTTTTCATTTTTTATTAATTTCTCCACTAGTGTTTGATTTTATGTCTTTTTTGTTTGTTTGTTTTGGTTTTTCAAGGTAGGGTCTGGCTCTAGCCCAGGCTGACCTAGAATTCATTATGCAGCTTCAGAGTTGCCTTGATTATGTCTTATTTTAATATCTGTGTAATTTTTGTAGGTATCTAGTTTGACTACTGTTGGATGCTCTTAAGATTTTTCATCAAAATTTATTTTAAGCAACTTTATTATTATGTTTGCAATTCTGTTACTTTACACTTGTACTTATTCTACTTGAAATTTCTGAAGTTGTTTTGAAAATATTTGTTTATTTAGACCCAGAAAGAGCTAGGCAGGAAAAAGTAAGAGTAAGTGTGGTTGTGACAGATTTCCTGAGGCTCCAAACAAACTCCAGACACATGTACTTCGTTGTGCATCTGTCTTTGTGTGAGTTCTGAGGAAGTGAAACCAAGGCATTAGGTTTTTGCAAGCAAGTATTTTTAACCACTGCCAAAATTTCTGAAGTTTTTATAGGCAGGTGTACAATTTCCTCAGGTTTGTATCATTTTGTGCACACACAAACATATTTTAAACATATGCAAAGTGTTATGCTGTAGTTGGTCTTCACAAATTCTAAGAACAGAAAGTTAGAAATAAAGTAGAATATGGTTCATATATCCACTTATACAGAAGGAAAGTACTTGGCACTCAGTTTTTAATGTGGCTGGGAATGAGGGGTATTAATATTAAAGTTACACCATGAAATTTTTTTTCTGTGATATAACTATGGTTTTTGAAAGTAAATTGAGTGTGTAATCAAAATCTCTATATTTTATAAGATCTATAACCCAGCACATAAAGAATAAAATAGCTAAATGACTAAATAATACTTATTATGATAGAATAGGAAAAAATCCAAGTAAATTTTCAATAATTTAGGAAATTTATCATTTGAAAAGGTATGTGCAAGTGAAGATAAGAGGAAAAGTATGAAAACACATAAAAGATGATAAGAGATATGAGGTAAAGCAATAAAGATATCTCAAAATGAAAGAGAAGTACGAATAATATGTGAAGAAATGATGCTTAAAATGTTCACAACTTAACAATATTGATGTTTAAAGAAATCCTGTCGATTCTACAAAAAAAATCAGTGACATGAAAATATAAATATCAAGTCTAAGCCCAAGGAAAGATTTAAACTTTAAAAGTAATGGGGAAGAAAAAATGAGTTCTTTTAAAAAACTAAAAGTAAAGCTGACATCTGATTTTTCAAAGTATAAATGGAAAAAAAATGAACAACTGAATGCCATGTATGAATAAAATACAAAATGTATTAAATACACATAGAAAATATTTTCCAAATGTGATAGCCAATTAAGTGCAGTTTCAGAGAACTAATTAGGAACTAATTGTAGGTAGCATCAAAAGTAATATTAAACAGTATTTTCGGAGAAAGAACAAAATGATTGTATATCTAATTAGGGCAACACAGAAAAGGAATGGGGAACAATGATAATTTAATGTGGCATTAATATCCATAAATATTTACTTATATATTAATAATTACAGATCATTTTGGAACTAAATTCTATGTACATTCAATATATGATTATCTGTAGACAATGTTGCTGAATTTGGCCGAATATGCAGTGCTTTCTTTATTGTTACTGCAGAAAGATAAAATTAGTCTTTGGGCAATAGTTTAACAAGAAAACAGTGTGCTTAAATAATTTGTTCAATAAAAGAACAGCATATAGATTTTTAAAAAAATATTTTATTTATTTTCATTTATTTATTTGACAAAAAGAGAGAGAATGGGCACACCAGGGCCTCCAGCCACTGCAGACGAACTCCAAATGCATTCGCCCCCTTGTGCATCTGGCTAAGGTGGATCCTGGGGAATTCGAACCTGCGTCCTTTGGCTTTGCAGGCAAACACCTTAACTGGTAAGACATCCCTCTAGCCCAGATTTTTTTTTATTATAAGAATATAGAGGGTTGAGCCAGGCATGGTGGCGCATGCCTTTAATCCCAGCACTCGGGAGGCAGAGGTAGGAGGATTGCCAAGCGTTCGAGGCCACCCTGAGACTACATAGTTAATTCCAGGTCAGCCTGGACCAGAGTGAGACCCTACCTCAAAAAAACAAACAAAAAAAAAGCAACAAACAAACAAACAAACAAACAAACAAAAAGAGTACAGAGGGTTGAGAGAATGGTTAGTGGTTAAGGCACTTGCCTGCAAAGCCTAACAATCCTCTTTCAATTGTCCAGTACCCATGTAAAGCCAGATAAACAAAGCAGTGCATGTGTCTGGAGATTATTTGCAGGGGTTATATAGGTCCTGGCTTGCCCATTCTCCCTGTCTTCCTCTCTTCTCTCTCTCTGCTTGCAAATAAATTAATAAAACTATTTTTTAAAAGAGTATCAGGGATGGAGAGATGGCCCAGCAGTTAAGGGACTTGCCTGCAAAGCCAAATAACTGGGTTTCAATCGCACAGTACCAACATAAGCCCAGACACACAAGGTGAAGCATGCATCTGGAGTTTTTTTGGCAGAGGCTGGAGGCCCTGGCAAGCAAATTTTCCCTCTCTCTCTCTCTCATTCTCTCTCTCTCTCTCTCTCTCTCTCTGTGTGTGTGTGTGTGTGTCTGTGTGTGTGTGTGTCTGCTTGCAAATAACTAAATGAAATACTTAAAAAAAAGAGTACAGAAGTAATTTTTTCCTAAAATAATATATTGGGAAGCAGTGTTTAATCAATTGAAAAAGAAGTGAATGAGCCAAAACAAAATTAACTTAGGTAAATTAAGTATAAAACAAATGGTGGGTATGAAACCAAATAGATATTAGTAAATACACTGTATCACTGTGAAGCAAGGCTTCTAATCAAAGATGAATCTTGAAAACTGGAATTTTAAAATATTGCCCCCAAATGAGAGGCTTTCAGCATACATAAATAAAATGTTGGAAATGGAAATAATGGGAAAAGATAAATTAGGTAACTATTTGCCAAAAGAAGGTGGTATAGCTATATCAATATGAAAAGAGTAGATTTTCAGGGATGATGTGTTACTTTTGATATGCTAGATTGCTAAAGTCCAGTCTTTAGGGTAAAATGGAAGTTTTATGCCCATCAACATCCATCAAATTCAGTAGGTAGGCACTTGAGAGTGTCACTACAATTGCTGTGCTCCACAAATGTATTTGTGACCTCAGCCCATGAAAGTCAATCTTCAACTACCAGTTTACATGGGAATTGTCTCTACACAGAAATCCTCTTCTCTCAGTGTGACACTGTGTCTTAGATCATCTGTATCCAGTGATCAATTGTCTGACAAGTACAAACAAATTTAACTCAAAGCAGGACTCCTCTAAAAGTCAGCCAGTGCTCTGAGCTTCACAGAGGTTGACTGAAGCAGTTTAATCTGTATGGCAGCTGGAATTCTCTTCCTTTTAACCTATTGAGCTTTTGCATTTTCCAAGGGCATATTCTAACACAGAGCAGGAAACGCATGAGAACGAACTCTGTAATGATGGTGAAAGCAAAAGCAATCACACATTAAAGGAGAATTAGGAAAATCTACAGTAATATTGTAGTACATTACTGGAGAATTGGCTTAGCTGTTTAAGACATTGCTTACAAAGCCTGACAGCTTGTTTGAGTCCCCAGAAAAAGTTGGGCATGCATATGGAATATATTTGCAGTAGTCAGAGGCCCTGACATTCCCACTTTCTCTCTTCTCCTCTCTGTCAAATAAATAAATGAATAAAATATTTAAAAAATAAAAAATGTGTCACTTGTAGTAACTACAACAAATTACCACCAAAAATCACATTTCTAGTGAGAAAATGGGTCTACACAGGGAATATGCAAAGTATTTTAAGTAGTTATTGAATTCTCATTAAAATGGATTATATGTTGAAGAAAAGGAGTCATTATTTAATTTTAAATAATTTACATAACTTGGAGCATGTTTGCCATGTACCTACTGTGCTACTAAACAAGTTGCTAAGAAAAATTAATCAGAGAACTACAGTAAATAAATATAAATATACAGTAGATACATATATACAGTAAATAAATATAACACAATAAATATAACATAATAATAAATATATAAAATATAATTCATGGCTAAGAGCAAGTACAAAAATAGAAAGTAGAGAGTGTGTTGAAATACATTAAACTAAAACAATCCACAAATTAGAATTTATTCAGAGGAAATTTTATAGCTTTGTTTAAATGTTTAAATTTATTAAATTTAACGACCAAAAATTACTGATAAAATGTTTCATTTTTAGAAGCTATGTCAAATCACAGCAATCAAATCTAAAGAAAAATAGGATGTGGAGATTGAAAAAAAGTGCAAAGAGTAATAATGCAAATTAAACATATAATATATAAAATATCAAAGTCAAAAGCTTAGCATTTGAAACTTTAATAAAGTTGTTTGCTCACTGTATTAGTTGCTTTTCTTGTAGCTGTGATAAAACACCAGACAAAAGCCAGGTAAAAGAGTAAAGGTTTGCTGTGGCTTGCAGATTGAAGGCATGTTCCAGTGTGTCAGGCAATTTATGGAGCAGAAGACTGAGGCAAGCCTCACACTGCATCCACACTCAGGTGTCGGAGCACAGTGAATTCTGGTGCTCAGCTCACTTTCTCTTTCTTATTCTGTGCAGGACCCTGGATCATAAAATGATCCCAAATTTATGGTGGGTCTTCACATATTAATTAACACATGTAATTCAATCACAGGCATACCATGAATATATTTCCATGGTGGCTGAAAATCCTGTTGCATAGTCAATATTTATTGCTCTCATCCAGTGAGAAGGAAACATGGTGAAAACAGGACAGGAAATAAAATCTTCCACAATGGATAATAAAAGGAGTCAATAATGTTACTGAAAATATAAGAGGAAATTAGGAATAATAGTCTATTGAAATGTTCCTTATTAGTTGATATGATAACATTGTATAAACAAAGTTATAAAGTTATCTCAAAAGTTATTTCTGTAATTATTAAGATAATCATTTTCAAGCCAATATCAGTATATGCTACATCTTTGTCACCTTATCAATTTTATATAAACTTGCAAGTATTAAAAAACTGTAAATAATTCACAATCTACTGTCATATGTGTAAGAAAAATCTGAATACATAAAATGTCAAAGATATTAAGATAACTAAAAATCATATCCTCACATTAATTTAGATACAAATCATTAGTTGATTGAATTCTACTTGGTATGAAAAGAATATTACATCACAGTAGTTTGAGTTTTCTCAAGGGTTACAAGAGTAATTTAGCACTAGAATATCAATGTAATTTAGTTTATTAAAAGTAAATGAAGAGAAAAAATCATGTAATCAGTTTAAAGAAACCAATTAATTATTTCAAAAAATTTAACACACATCAGTGATTAATCAAACCAGAAATAGCCTATTAAAAAAACCTCTTAGCCAACTGGGAACAAAATGTTTTTATTTTCCTATTTGAAAAACAGAATAAACAGGACAGGGAAACATGTAGCCAACCTCCATGTGTGTGTTTGTGTGTGTGTGTGTGTGTGTGTGTGTGTGTATCAGACAGCTTCAGGTTCGCTGAGATGAACTTTCAGACCAGACACAGTTATGGAGGAAGGGATATTTATTGAAGCTTACAGATCCAGGGGAAGTTCCATAAAAGCAGAAGAAGCTGGTCTGCCTTCACAGGACCAAGCAGAAAGAGAGAGCAGTACAAGCCTAAAGCCACACAGCACAGCACACTTCAGGAACTCCTGCTAGGCACACTTTGCATATCTTTAGATTGAAATCTGAAACCCACCACCACACCTTAACATCCACACAATGGCACTGACTCCAGCCAGGTGACTGAAGATGCAAACTACAAACAAACAACTGAATATATTGGGGGCAATCTATTCTATTCAAACCACCACAGTGCGTATGTGTGTACACTCAGATACAGCTATGAAAGCCAGATGTAGGTTGTGTTTTTCAATCACTTTCCACCATGTTTACTGAGGCAGGGTCTTTCTTTAAGCCCATAGCTCACTGACATGGATGATCCAACTATCTAGGTAGTCTAGAAGATAGGCTTGCATTTGCCTCATGAGCACAGGTGCACATTTCCACATCCAGTATTTATGTGTGCTGGGTACCTGAATTCAGAATCTAGTGCTTACAAGGCAAGTATTTTCTGGACTGAGCCATTACCCCAGCCTCACAAGATGTACTTTAACAGTTAAATATTTAAGTGCTAAGACTGAGATAAATCAAGGTGTAAACTATGACTATCCTATCCCTCATCCTATCAGAAATATTACATAGTAAAATAACTGTAAACATTTGAGGGCCACATCTTTATTTTTACTGCAATTAAACAAAATCATTGATAACAATGCATTTGCCATCATAAATGTTTTTGTATTCTTAATAGGTGATTTTAGTGTAATATTATGAACATAAAATTCATATTTATGGTTGAGAAACATTTTCATTTTTTTTCTTTTTTTCTTCCCAGTTTTTTTATTTATTAGCAATATATATATATATATATATTTTATTAATTAGTTTTATATTCAGCAAATACAGTCAGTTTGCTCATTAAATTTCTAATATTCTTTTATTTTTTTCTATGTGACTTTCAATGGAAACCAGCATTTATTGTTATAGTTACACACAAGTGGATATGCAAGATAAATAAAACATCGTTGTTAAAATATTTCTATGGCTCTGCTTTTGGTGAGAGCATAAGATATTGGCATGAAAGAGAAGACTATAAGTATTGATTTATCTCCAAGGAGATATATTTGAGTTTATGTCCCTTGCTTCATTTACAAATACTTAAAAGTCTGAATTCTAAAATTTGTAGCTTGAAACAAAGACACAAAGATCAACAACTAATGACAAGGGGAGGTTGTTGTTATCTTTAAGTTGTCTCTTCCAGGAGCTAGCAAGCCTCTTCAGTATTATTAGTCTCACTGAGCTGCAGATCCTGTTACTCTTTGCTGGCCATTATTTTATTTTATTTGGTAAACTTCAATGACAGTTTTATTACTGGCTGAAAGCAGAATTGATCCATGCCCTAGTTTACTTGGCCGAGCTTTCCAAGGCTATTGATATTCTCCATTAATGGCAACTTTAAAGAAGCATAAAATCAAATATAATCTTAGCTCAATACAGAACTGTTTGCTGTAGCAATTTCTGTTATCACACAACACTGCAGTGTATCCATTAAAAAGAAAGATAATATGTTTAGAAAAGTTTATTAATAATCTGTCTCCCCCTAAAAATTATTTTTAATTACCTATTCAAGTTTGAACTGTCTGTTTGCAAACAGTGCCAGATGGTAAGGGATACTCTATCCTGAGGCTTACTGCACCTGCTGGAGAAATCTCTTAACATTACCAAAGTTATCAAACTGACAGAAATAATTATGTGTCTCTGTCAATTGTGTAAAACTTTCTTACAGCAGAATTCATATCCTTTGTCCTTCCTTTTGTTAAAATAAGAAAAGTCTCCAGCTATGATGGTGTTGGTGTTTATTTCTGATTTGTTGTCAAGTAGGTTTTGTTGTATAAACTGTGGTGCACCTGTGTTTGGCACATACAGATTTATGATTGTGATGTCCTAATATTGGATCATTTCCTTGATGAGTAAGAAGTGTCCTTCTTTGTTATTTTGATTACTTTTGATTTGAAGTCTATTTTATCAGATACAAATATAGGACACCATTTCATGATCAAAATGCTGAAAAGCATAGGCATGGAGGGTTCTATTTCAATATAATAAAAGCTATATATAAAGCACCCAAAGTCCAAATAACACTCAAGGGGGAAAGATTCAAGGAGTTCCAATCAGAAACAAGACAGACATGCCCAATCTCACCACTACTCTTCAGCATACTACTTGAAGTACTAGCTCAAGCAAACAGGTAGAAGAAAGAAATAAATGGCGTACAAATTGGGAGGAAGAAGTCATGTTATCCTTATTTGCAGATGACATGATCTTATACATAAAAGACCTAAAATCTCCATCTCAAAACTTCTAAAGGTGATTAATTCTTTCAGTAAAGTGGCAGGATACAAAATCAATGCACAAAAATCAGTAACCTTTCAATATGCAATGTACAAATATACAAGAAAAGAAATTAGTGAGGCTGTCCCATATTAAATAGCAACATAAAATTTAAACATGTTGGAATAACACTAACTAAGCATGTGAAAAACCTATATAATGAAAACATTAAAAAAAAAAAAAACCTCAAGAAAGAAATTGAAGAGAACTTGAGAAGATGGAAAGTCCTCCCACACTCCTGGATAGGTAGAATTAATTTTGTGAAAATGGAAATTCTACCAAAAGCAACATACAGACTTTATGCAATACCAATAAAAATTCCAGGACCATTCTTTGCAGAAATAGAAAAAAATGATCTCAAAATTCATATGGAGTGGGAACAGGCCTCATATATCTAAACATATCCTCAGCAAAAGAAACACTTCTGCAGGCATCACCAAACCAGATACTATAGCCATATTACAAAGCCATAGTAACAGAAACAGAATGGTACTATCACAAAAAAAGAAACAGAGACCAATATAACAGAATTGAAGACCCAAAACTTAAGTCTAGTAACTATAGATACTTGATGTTTGACAAAGGTGCTGATAAAGTAGATTGGAAAAAATGCATCTTCTAAAAATGATGCTGGACACATTGGATAACCACATGTAGAAAAATGAAACTAGACCCACTCATCTCACCACATAAAAAAAACAAGTCCTACTTAGCAGCAAATAACTTGGTGTGATGCCCACACAAGTGCAGTGGTGGCACACAGCCATGGTGGGGAACCAACTGCTCTCAATTTGGCTAACTCATACCCGCACTGGTATGGGACCCATAGCTGGAGCTGGGAAACAAGTCAGAACCATACCCAAACATAAGCACACTCTCCAATATCAAGATACCATCAATTGTGGGCTACAAGAGGGCCTACACCTATTAAATTCTCTATTAAAAAAAAAAAAAAAAGTAAGGGTTATCTCATTTGTCCTGGTGCTAACTTACTCTCCGTTGGAGAATCTGCTTCTCTTTTTCAGATTGATGTAGATCCTAAGGAGAGAGCCACCCCATCATACCTCAAAAGGGCCCCGGATGAAAGTAAGAAAAATTGGAGAAACAAGCAAGGGGGCTGTTTTCCTGATGAACCGGATACCAGCACGAGAGGGAAGGAGACCAGCACAGAGAAAAATCAACTCCTACCAAATCAGAGAGCCAGAGCCTCAGAGGCCCCCAACACCTCATCACTGAAGCAGACCATAAACGAACCGAACATGGCTCATGGAAATTTTGTGGAAGAGGAGGCAGAAAGAATGTCAGAGCCACATGTTGGGTCATGATATGCAGAGACATTTAGCTTACCCATAACTGTGGGCTAACTCCACAATGCATGACCCTTATACCTCAACAAGGAGGGGCCAAGGGGAAGGGGTAGGTCATGGATGAGCCTAATAATGGTACCAAACTGACTGTATTTGCTGAATACAAAACTGACTAATAAAGAAAAGAAAAAAAAAATCAAGTCCAAATGGATTAAAGACCTCAATATAAAACCTGAAACTCTTCTCCTACTGGAAGAAAAAATAGCAGGAACTCTCCATGATATGAGTAGAGAAAGACATCCTGAAAAGAAAAAAAAAAAAAAAAAAAACCTAGTAGCCCAGGAAATTAAACATTCAATCAACCATTGGGATCTCATGAAGCAAAAAACCTTGGCACAAACTCACCGTAAGCAGTGCCAATAGATTACCCACTTAGTGGGAGAAAATCTTTGCCATCTATACCACTGACAGAATCCTAATATCTAGAATCTAGAAAGAACTCAAAAAAGGAAAAACTAAACAATAAACAATCAAACAACCCACTGCAAAAATTGGGCAGGTGACTGTATAGGGAGTTCTCAGAGGAAGAAATTCTAATGGCTAACACACACTTAACAAAATATTCAACATCTCTAGCATTAAGGGAAATGCAAATTTAAACAACCACAAGACTCCACCTTACTCCAGTAAGGATGACAATCATTAAAAATCTAACAACAACAAATGTTGGAGAGGATGTGGAAAAAGATGAATACTTACCTACTCTTGGTGGTAATGTAAAGTTGTATGGCCACTATGGAAATCAATATGGAGATTCCTGAAAAGGATGAACATAGAGTTACCAACAGACCCAGTTATTCCCTTACAGGGCATTTATCCTAAATGCTCCATGCATCACCACAGAGGTATTTGCTTAACCTTGTTTATAGCTGCTCAATTCATTATAGCTAAGAACTGGAATCAACCCAGGTGCCCATCATTGGATGAATGGATAGCGAAGTTGTCGTATATTTATACAGTGGAATTCTACTCATCAGTAAGAAAAAAGAATGATACAATGAAATTTGTAGACAAATGAACAGACTTGGAACATATCATACTCAGTAAACTCATACAATCACAGAAACACAAATGCCACATGGTCTAACATATTTGAAGTGACTTATCTGGACCTGCTCGAATTGCTGACATATCTGATAGACAACTCAAGGTCCATAGCACAGTGATTGGAGGGTGTGGGAGGAGGGTAAGCAGAGGAGGAGGGAAAAAAAAATGCAGAACTGAATCCAAAATGAACTGGTACCATAGAAACTATATTTTTAGAGATAGCCTAAAAGAAATAACCCTCAAGAGGAGCACCTGAAAAGAAGGGCTCTAGAAAGCATGGGATAAGCCCAAGCTTAAAATAATTTTTTTTTTTGTCTCTGTCCTGTAATTCCCAGTATCATAAATTGGTTGTTATCCATGTTGAGCTGTTGAACAGAGACACCTGAGGATACTGAACACCTACCAAAGCAGTGATATAAAGGCGCCTAAGGGGTTATCACTGAAGTAGACTCAAACTCACCCACCATGGCTCAGGGAATTTTGTGGAAGAGGGAGAAAGATTGTGAGAGCCACAGGTTGAGACATCATGTCCAGACACATCCCTTCCTCCCAAAATAACTGAATCTGCTCCCACAATGTATAAACCACAACCCAATAGGGAATACCTGGAATCCCACGGAGGAGGGTCCCCAGCAGAACAGCATCAGGGACAAGGGAAAAAAGGGTACCAACACATGACTGTCCATACAAAATATGTTGATGATGATAGGAGTAATAATAATAGTAAAAAATACATACAACTTTTTTACCTTTACAATAAACTTTATTGAATATATTTACTCTATTCATTTTAACCCTTATTAGGTTAAGTATACTGATGTGTTCTCATTGATTATCTAGTCATTTAATTTTTGTTCTTTATGCGTTAAGCATTACTACTCAATTAATCTATGATATCTAGATATTTTAAAAATGCATTGATAAATTCCATACATCTCTCCCATTATATAATCATGTGATATATATTTCAAGGGTAGGTTGGGAATGGTTTTGAACCCTTAATCAATATTTAAGGCAGCTAATGACTTGAGTTGATATTGAAGACTTTTTAATTTTTTAAAATAATTTTATGGAGGTCTGTTTTTCTTTTCAAATTTCTAGTGAATGAAGGAAGTTTGCAGCAACATTTTCTGGTACAAAGTTGTTCATTTAAGTTTCTTGAGAAAATATAAATATGAAGGAGCATATCCTTTTCAGATGTATCTCAAGAGAAGGAAAAATAATAATTCTATAATAAAAGAATTTAATGAAGTCTCTAAAGATTCTGATAATCCTTTCAAAGCCTTAGAGAGAATAAGTACATGCAAATGAGATTAATGGTACCATAAAGTAAGCATACTTTTGATTAGAGTTCATACAACTTATTGAAAAGAAATTCAGTAAATGGCATCAGTCATTGAAGATTTCCTCACTTAGCATTCAGGAATAACTTTGTGTTGGTTTTCATGAACATGAACAAGAGTGAGACCACCAAACAAAGGAAGACAGAAGAGATAAACTGTTCAACTACTCTAGTTACCAGTATATTAGTTGGTCAATTGTTAGTATAATTGCATTTCCTATCTATATACCTTGTATATGCCAATATTCCAGCTTTTGGAAAATTGAAAAATAATTCAGACTAAGACAATAATAACACATAATTTTATAACCCAGTTAATAGTTTAATAAAATGAATACATCATAAAATGCTTATAATTAATAAACTGTATGTCTTAGCTATCAAAGGATAAAGATATTTTTATCAAATTCTTAGACAAGTAAAATGTTTTAATTTCTTAGGCTAATTTCATGATGATGGAAATGAGAGCCTCTCAAGTTCTCTAGGTCATTTCTGTCTTTTTCCACCTCTTCCTATTATAACTTCTGAAGTGATGATTTCTCCTGGAGAGATATGCTAATTATGAAAAGAGCCAACATGTTGGGCTGGCAATACTTGTAGCCAATCTGTGTGTATAAAGTGTAAAATGGTCAAATATATGATAACACAATATCAGAAAAGGATGAATCACTTTCTAAACCTACTGTACATAGCCACTCACCCATATATTAGCAAATGCACAAGCACCCTTGGCTCTGTGAACTTCAGTTTTGACAGCCATTGTATTCATCGATAGTTTAATACTACTAATATCTTAGAATACATATTTTTTTTTTATTTGTTATGTTCACAGTGTGTATACAGCCATGTTCATAACCATCATTAGCTTCCTCCCTGTCCTCTCCCCACTGCAGGGACCCTCTACATTGGGGAATGTGGGTCATGCATTGGGGGATTAACCATCAGTTATGGGGAAGAGGCAATGTCTCTGTACATAATGTCCCAACATGTGGCTCTAACAATCTTTCTGTACCCTCTTCTGCAAATTTCCTTGAACCATGTTGGCTTCATTTTAGGTCTATTTCAGTGATGGAATCTTGTGAGCATCTGTGTTTCTGGATATCTGGTTTGGTAGGAGTTGAGTGTTCTCTGTGTCTATCTCCTTCACCCTTGTGCTGGTACCAGGTTCACCAAGAATACAGCACTTTTGCTCATTTCCCCAGTTCCTCTATGGTTTCAGCTGGGGCCCTGGTGAGGTGCAATGTGCTGATTCTCTTCTCGTGATCTACATCCATCTGAAAAAGAGAAGCAAATTCTCCACTGGAGGTGAGGTCAGCAACAGATAGATGGGATAACCATTATTATTTTAAAGAGTATTTAATAGGTGTAGGCCTGCTTGTAGGCCACAGTTGGTGGAATCTTGATCATGGAGAGCAGGCTCCTTTGTTGGATATGGTTGTGACTTGTTTCCATTAGCCAAATCAAGAGCACTTGGTTACCCACCATGGCTGTGTGTCACTATTACACTTGTGTGGGCATCACATCAGGTTGTTTGCTGCTGAGCAGCTTAGACCATGAGTTTCTTGGATAGATGTTGATCATTTTCCCCCAGTTGCTCATGTAGCACCTTCTGACACTAGACAAGCTAACTGTTTGGGGCCTGATTCTCTTCCAGATTCCAGCCAGATCACCCCATGTTCCACATCAACAGCATATGGTTTCTTCATCAGTAGTTTCTTACCACTAACCTTTGGTGTGTTATCAAATACTCTGACAGAAATCTGTCTTCTTTTGGGAAACCTTGTAGGTCTCTCTGATCAACAGCTCGTTGTGGATGTTAACCATATGCTGGTACTGAGAGTTACAGTCAAGTGCCAAGGGGAAGAAGGAAGAAAAAGATAGGTAATATAAAAGAGAAAGAGAGAAGAAGGAGAGAGGGAGAGAGAGAGAGAGAGAGAATGAGAAGCAGGAGAAAACTAAGGTTAGCCTTCATCATACCCTCTCCAGGGTCCTGTGATTCAGGTATTCCCTCTAAGGACCTGATGAAGGTTCAAACATTTAGTCTGTCTTTTGTGATATAGAATACATATTTTAAGATAGATTATCAAAACATATATTCCCACTAAAAGAATATGCATAAAATTGCTTTTATGGCTTTCAGAGCCTTGACTGACTATCCATTTTTCTCAAACTATATTTCTTCTTATCTTCTTTAATAGAACCTTTTTTCATCTAAAATGCTTTCATAAAAGCAATCCATTTTTTTGTTCATTTATTTATTTATTTATTTGAGAGTAACAGAGAGAGAAAGAGGCAGATAGAGAGAGATAGAGAGAGAATGGGCACGCCAGGGCTTCCAGCCACTGCAAATGAACTCCAGACGCGTGCACCCCCTTGTGCATCTGGCTAATGTGGGTCCTGGGGAATCGAGCCTTGAACCGGGGTCCTTAGGCTTCACAGGCAAGCGCTTAACTGCTAAGCCATCTCTCCAGCCCAAAAGCAATTCATTTTTATAAGCTTGGCCAAGCAAATCAGTGTGTCTTAAATATACTCCTCCATGTTTTTTTTTTTTCCAGTTTTTCTCTGTTTACTCACTCAGTCCCATTTAGATGAGTGTTTATATGGAAGTTAACTAGTTACATTTATATTTAGCATCTATGTAAACTTGGACTTCAGGACCAGCATCCCAACTTACTACACTATTTTCCTTCCTTCATAATTACACTTTATTTCCATAGTCACTGAATGATATCTTATTTTTCCAGTTGATCAAGCTACCATGTGCTACATCATCTAATTTCTCATTAACTTCTGTTGTTTCTAATCCCAAATATTTTTCCATCCCTTCACTTTATTGTATTTTTATCATTATTTATTTTGTTCAAATATCTATAATCTTTTAAACAAAAATATTTAATAGTTTTCTTACTAAAACCTCTTATGATTTTCCATATGTTATGAGGTCATTCATCCAATTACCACAATATTTTTCCTAAACATTGCTTTTAAAATTGACCCATTCATATCTCTGTGAATTATCTCTGTGAAGTCACCACCAGCATTTCTAGGAAGATGAATCTTGCCTTCTTTTCTTGGCTACACATTTAAATGTGCTTCTAAAGCACATCTGGTTGTCTAATAGAATATGTATCACAGGGATGGTGAGATGTCTCTCCACTAATCTTTGACTCTCTGTATATTGTATACTATGTGCACCTTCTATGACTAGTACTGTCATCTGTTATGTAGTGACCATTCATCCCATTTCTTTTTTATTTTGATTTTTAAAAGTTTTTAAATCTTTTATTATTATTATTAAGAATATATTTTATATGGATACATTATGTGTTGGTACCTTCTTTTCCCTCATCTTTGCCCCCATTCCATTGGGGACACTCCTAGGGTTGGAGATATTCCCCATGAGTTTGTAGTTTATGAGTTGTGGAGCAGTAGTCAGTTATTTGTGTGGGGAGGATGCATCTGGGCATGATGTCTCAACCTGTTGCTCTTATAATCTTTTCATACCCTCATCTGAATCTTTCCTGAGCTGTGGTGGGTGAGTTTTATGTCTACTTCAGTGATGAGTTCTTAGGAGCTTCTGGATCTCTGTTTTGGTAGGTGTTGAGTATCCTCATGGTCTGTCTCCTTTACCCTGATTCTGATTATCAGGCTCATTGTGGAAGCAGCACTCCTGCTCATCTCCCCAATTCCTCTATGGTTTCAGCTCTGCTTTGACTAAAATGTGAAGGGTAGTTTATCTCCTTGGGTCTCATTATCTTCTGAAAAAGAAGAAAAGATTCTCCAATGAAGAAGTGAAGTCAGCATAGTTTAAATGAGATAAATATTATTAATTTAGGGAGAATTTGATGTATATAACCCCTCTTTTATCCAAAGACTAGTGAGAGCTTCACATGGCACAGCATAATCTTTGTCCACATAGGATTCTAATGTGGTTTCCAATTCCAGATATGGGTTCATTTACAGTAAGAATATCTCTTAACCCATCACAAATCTATTGGTTATCCACCTAGGGTGTGTCCCACTATTGCACTGTTGTGTACATCCTCTCAGTATGTTTCCTTCTTAGTAGCTTAGACTTCTGCCTGCCTTCTGTGGCCACTTTCTCCCTGTAGTTCATATAGCACTTTCCAGCACTAGAGGGGCTAATTGTCTAGGGGCTCTATTTATATATGTTCACTTAAAGCTTTATAATAAAATAGTTTAACTAAAACTAGATATAAACTATATATTTATGTAAAGTTTTTTTTTAACAGAATACAACCATTGTCTATTGTTTTGGTATTATGTACACATGAAAACTGTCATATTAGATTGAATTTAGGAGAGGTCCCAACATTTTCACATCTATTGACAAAGGGGGTGGAGAGAAAATGCTCTGTGAGCTAAATAATTATCCAGACATATGTAGGAAAATTTTGATAGAGACTAATGCTTCTTTCTGATAATGATTCCATAGAAGTTAAGAGGAGGTAGGTGGGAATGAGTTCACTTGCCTACCTATGCTTACCCCTAGCTATGAATGTCTGTCCATCAGTACACTATGCAATTTCTGGAACACAAAGGGAATATGATCTCATTTGTCCTGGTGCTAACTTACTCTCCATTGGAGAATCTGCTCTTTTTCAGATAGATGTAGATCCTAAGGAGAGAGCCACCCCATCATACCTCAAAAGGGCCCCGGCTGAAACTAAGAAAAATTGGAGAAACAAGCAAGGGGGCTGTTTTCCTTATGAACCGGATACCAGCACAAGGGGGAAGGAGATCAGCACAGAGAAAAATCAACTCCTACCAAATCAGAGAGCCAGAGCCACAGAGGCCCCCAACACCTCATCACTGAATCAGACCAAAAATGAACCCAACATGGCTCAGGGAAATTTTGCAGAAGAGGGGGCGGAAAGAATGTCAGAGTCACATGTTGGGTCATGATATGCAGAGACATTTAGCTGACCTATAACTGTGGGCTAACTCCACAATGCATGACCCGTATACCTCAACAGGGAGGGGCCAAGGGGAGGGAGTAGGTCACGGATGAGCCTAATGATGGTACCAAACTGACTGTATTTGCTGAATACAAAACTGACTAATAAAGAAAAGAA
This sequence comes from Dipus sagitta, assembly GCA_036346955.1. NCBI lineage: Eukaryota > Metazoa > Chordata > Mammalia > Rodentia > Dipodidae > Dipus > Dipus sagitta. The sequence goes on along the minus strand of CM070770.1, from coordinate 99,989,085 downwards.
AAAAAAAAGAAAATGTTTGTCAGTTTTTAATGTTTAGTATTCCTGTATAGCAAGTGTTATTCTGATAAAATGATACATTTCATATGAAATGATACAGTGGGGAAAAAATTGAAGAACATATGCAACATACTCTTTGAAATAAAGGAAAGCTTTATAGAAGAAATTCAACCTACTATAATTTAAGAATTATCAGGGAAAAGGAATCATTTAATAACATGTAAAAAAGTGATTTAGGCAAAAAAAATATGTACCAGTTTCTAGGAAAAAGAAACTAGATGATATAACAATTAATAGTTTCCTTTTATGTTATTCACTTCAAATCAGTTTTGCTTTATTTCCTTCCAAATCAATGTCTTCTAACACTGGTTGCTGCAAATGCAGCTGTTTATTCTGCACACTGCTTCATTTCATTCTTGAAAATGGATTAGTATACTTACACAAGATATGGTTCTAACTTAATTTGAATGTGGAAAATCAACTAGAAAGTGTTGTGATGTCTGGAATCATATGTGGCTTAAGTGTGGAGTGGACTCATGGAAGGAGAAATGAGTGTCAGTTAAAATTATGAGGGTACAAGATTCCAAGGACTGTGCAGTTTAATAATCACATATAACAATGACTTATAAGAAACACAGTGTAAAATCCGTCTGTGTTGGTGCTATTAGGAAGCTCAGTTGTATGTAAATTTAAATAGAAGTAATACAATATATAAATTTTACTTGAAAGAGCTAATACAGGTAATTTTTAAGCAATAGTGAAGCAGAGTGAAAAAGTGAATAGGTGTACATCACTTCTTTTCTAAAATGCGTTCTGTATTTCATGAGAAAACACAACAAATTTTAAACAGATATTATTTGGGTATGAAGTTCTGACCTATGAGCAGGTTTATTACAGGACCTACAAGAAAACTTGTACATATTTGTAGAATTTCATATTATTTTACTCCCATCCTATTCTTGAAATGAAAAAGGAGTAAGATAAAATGGAACTATTAACTTATGAACCCCTTAATTTAATGAAAACATTCAGGAATTAGAAAAATCTAACTGAATTCCTCTGTAATGGAAGAAACCTATCTATATTTCGAAGATAGCATTAATAGTAGGGGATGCAGGCTATTCTCTTGGTATCATTAACGATTGTGCCTTGCATTTAAACTTTGGAAAGAGGCAGTGATGCATAAATCATAACAATATTGTAAAGGTTAATGTAAAAGTCCTGAGCCTTAAAGGGACTGGGTAGTGTCAAATGACTTTGCAGTCTTGAAAACATTCACATTACTGTAAGACAGAAATTCTTATGTGTAAACCATTTAAACTGGATATAATCAGTCTTTTTTATGAGTGAGAATCATTTTCATTAGTGAAATATATTGATTTCTATACTGTAAAATATTTCAAGTGTACACTGCTCACATTCATTGGTAAAGTCAAACTTTGTAGTTTTAAAGTGTGAAGTATTTTGTTACATGAAGACACATATAGGTTTCACATTTTACTATATTGTAAAAACTTGAATGAAGGATATTTAATTGATTCTTGGGATGCTCAAACAGACAAAATTGGTATGCTTTGGTGTAGCATTTAATTTTTTGTTACTGGGACAATACACCCAAGCAAAAGCAGCTTATGGTAGAAAAGGGTTTATTTCAGGCTTATAGTTTCAAGGGGAAGTTTTGGCTTGCCAGAGAAGGCATAAGGGACTCCATATTTCCGTACCTGAGCACCTAAGATATATGGAGGAAGCCACTGGAGGGAGCTAGCCCTGAACAGTCAGTGAACTGGATTAATCAATCCCAGGGCTGGCCCCCAGCAACATACCTCCTCCAGCAAGGATTCTCCCCTCAAAGGCTCCACAATCTCAGGACTAAGGTGAAAGCTTGACCACAAACACTACAGGCATTGGGGAGCATTTTATATTCAGACCACCACATTTGGAAGAACATCTTGTTTAGTACTAGAAAAAAAATCCAAACTAATATAATTTTTTAAAATTCATTAATATGACAAATATAAAATTAAAAATAAGCCACTTATTAAGCCTCAAGCTTACTATTTTTTTCCAAAACTACACATATCATATTAAAACATAAAGATATGTAAAATCTTAGTGAACATACTGCTAAATTATTTACATATATAATTAGTCTTTGCAATGCTTGTGGAGTTTTCCCCCCTTGGCAGAAATAACATTCCTTTATAAATCTATGTTCAGGCATCTACTGTCACCTAAATATACTTTTTGTTTTATTCTGGATTTGAATATACAAATATGAAATAATTTTCATTAGAACTCACCTACATGCTCTTATGGTCTCCTGTTCAATGTGTTAGTACCTCTTCATAAAGAATAAAATAGCACAAATTTATAGATGTATAGATAAATGATGCTTACATGTACATAATGGTACATATTGTTTAATGACATATTCATAAGAATTGCTAAAGTCATATTGTTGCTACTGGAAAGCTGGCTCCATACTTGGAACCATATCCAAGGTCTAAAATGTAATAGTTATCATGTTCATTTCAATTTGCTCCCATACTAACTTGCAGAATTATTATTGCATACTACATCTCATTAGTAAGGTTAAAATCAATTTTAATATATATGAGGCAATAAATAAGACATTAATGAATATTTTATAAAATATGTATTATTTTGTGTATAACTAAGAGTAGATGAATTTTGATTCAATAAACTGTCTCCTATCATAAAAACATTTAAAAAATTGAAAAGTGAGTGCATCAATGTTATGCTACAATTTTGTTAAGATACCTACTCTTCTTAGGGAATTTGATCTTATGAAATTGATCACTGCAATGCTAAGAAATTATCTAGTCATTAATTTTCAGAACTTTTAAAATATGTATAATTTATGAAAAGCAGCTATGTTCCTATTATTGTCAATCAGATATTTTATTTCAAGAGATCTTTTCCCATTGTAAATTTCTACCTGGAATCTCATCAATACTTAAGGAAGTAAATTGTAACTAATAATGAAATCTCTGAATTCAAGTGCAATGCCTTCCTAGAGACTCCCTCATAGAGTTCCTAACAGATAAAAAAGGTGTTTAGTAAATGTTGCTATATGAATTAATGGTTAATTAATCATGGCACAGAATGCATGTGGGATGACTAGGATTGTTAAAAATTGCAAGTGAAAACAACCAAGTTTTCTTACAAATGAAGTTTGGACTTCTCTCATGCACATTATTGTGACATAAGTGAATGAATTCTTCTTAACAGTTTATGTTAAGTGTTCCAAAAGTATTATGCTTCTTGAAAATGAAGTGTCATAATCAGATTAGTGATTTAACCTCATTTCACAGGGATCTTCCACAGGTCACATTTTCCCAGAATTTTAAGCCCTTACTGAGGACAGTGATATAAAGAAGGTTCTGGTTGGCACCAGTTATGCAAAGTAATAAGTCTAGTTAAATAAATTTATTATCTACAGGTGTGTGTGTGTGTGTGTGTGTGTGTGTGTGCATGTGTGTGTGTGTGTCAGGGAAGAGGGTCAGATTTGTGACTGTGCAAGTATGTGATATACTAGATTAAAAATTTATTTTGGGCTGGGCATGGTGGCACATGCCTTTAATCCCAGCACTTGGAAGGCAGAAGTAGAGGATAACCTTGAGTTTGAGTCCACTCTGAGACTACATTGTTAATTTCGGGTCAGTCTGGATGGGAGTGAGACCCTACCGAGAAAAAAAAACAATGGTGAAGGAGTTAAAGGTACTTGCTATGCAAGCCTATTCAACAGAGTGCATCTCTCCAATATCCAAGACAGGCCAGAAGCAAACAGGACCTTTTATATATTGATTTTATAATTATACCATGCCATTTTATGACTTGACATCTGTGCACACCCCTCCCAAACCAGTAACCCTAATAAGAATACAATCTAAGGAAGTAAGTAATGTAAGGTTTGGAAGTGACCAAGACCATAAAAACTACTCTGAGGCAAAGACGAAAACTTTTACTCAGGAAAAGCAGGAGCTGCCAGGGCTGACTCTCAAGAGAGGAGCACAACCAGCCTGAGTTTTCTGGTAGTGGGCTTTGTAGGGCTTTTTCAGCTGGGGGAAGATGAGGAAAGGAAGAAGAACTCCTTTGTTAAGTTGAATAGAAAAGTTCCTGTAGGGGAGATCATAATATTAACCATTTAAAATAGCCAGGGTGTGACACCAGAACAGTGACCATGTGATTTAGGGGATAAAGGGGCAGGAAACCATGACCTGGGGCATTGTTAGTCAGGGAGGGGATAATGACCTGGTAGTTTCTTGAAGACTGTGGATCATCCACTTTCCAATGGCACTGCCACCATTCGGTTGACTGTAGTGACTCCATCTTGGGAGCCTGTCCCCACCTAATTAGTATAATTAAAGTTTTTTTGTAATATTTTATTAGTTATGGACAAACTTAGTTATGTAGATAGCATATGTTGCTACCATCCTCTCCCTCATCCCTGCCCCTTTTTCCAAAGGGACACTCCTCATTGGGGATACAGGTCATCCCCATGGGGATTGTGGGTGTAGCCATCAGTTATGGGGAAAAGGAATGTGTAATTTTTTAGCAAGTATATTACTTTCTCATTGCAGAAAAGTAATCATCTGCTCATATTGAAACAACATACATAATTTCTTTTAAAATATTTAACATTGCAAATATATTTCAAGTATTTTTTAAATTTTTTTCCTTTGATCTAATAATACCCTATTATTTGTACCTGCAGACATTTTATTCCTAATCCTATAATACATATCTTTAAACATTTTTAGGAGGATGTAGATGAACATAAGAGCAGTCAATGACCACAGGCCCTCCTCTAGGTTGCATATTTATGTGCTTCAGGTTTATCTGCTTCATCATTCAAAGCTAGGCCAATGTCTCAGGCTCACTGTCTGCTGAAAATGGAGATTCATTGAGTAACTGAGTGTCATCAAGGTCTATTCACCTAAGAAAACCTCTTATACTTTAGAGACAAAAACAAAACAAACAAACAAACAAAAAAAAAACTCATTACACTTTCCTCTATCAGAAGGTTGAAAGAACAAGACTTTTAACACCTCTTAAAAGGAGTGAACATATTTTCAATCATAAGGTTATGGCCCGTATTGATAACTTGAGGCAAGATTGCTAACTAGAGATGAAAAGAACATTATTTTCAACAGTATAGATTAATTTATTTTTCCTATCTCCCTAACTTCTAATTAATTATACTATGTGGTAGTTTGAAGGTATGGCCCCCAATATATTCAGTGTTTTATTGAACTTTGTAATTTAGATCTACAGCCACCTTGCTAGGAGATGTGTCAATGTGGGTTGATCCTAGGGTCCAGACCTATGGTGTGGGGGAAGATTTGGAATTCCAGTCTATACAAATGCAGAGTGCTTGCATTCTACCTGGAGTCCCTGAATTGTGGTCATCTATGCTTAGGTGGTTTTGGGGTTTTGGCTTATGCCTTTTAATTCTCCCTCTCTCTCTGTGTGCATGGACCTATGAAAGCAGGCCAATTTCTTCTGTAAGCTTTAAATAAATTCCCTTTCTCCATAACTGTGCTTGATATGGAAGTTCATCTCAGCAGCTTGAAGCTGTTTACTACATACTACTTTAGATAAAAATATAATAACTTAATTGCTAAATCATGGCATTACCACTTAACTTATGCATATATGATATTATCCTTGGAAGAAATTTTGAGAAACTAATGATTTGAATTATAAATTTACCCTCGAGTTACACTGTAAAGGGAAACCCTACCAAGCCACTTCCCTAGCATGGACTGCTTATTTGTATGAATGTTGCACTTATAATTTAGCAGCATTCTATTGCCTGATGCTAACACTTCACTTTCTTTGGTTCCAGTGAGTATTTGACACCTCTTTCCCTGACACAGGTATCTAATCAGCCTAGTAAAGGCTGCATCATTTCTTGTTGCTTCGGAGATTTTTCTTTTTATCTAACAAAGCTTCACAGGAACAGGTGCCGCTTTGTTTTGGAGGCAAGAATTCTGCCAGGTTCCTTTTCATTTTATTTTTGTGAGGTTTTAAATTCCATTTTGATGACTTTCAAAGTATTTTATCTTATCACTAGTCTTCCAAGGGATTGCCTCTCTTGGGAGATAATGTCCTCTTTTGATGAAACACCATTTCCACCCTCCTTTCCTCTGAAGACCATGGCTTTGGGTTGTTCAGGAAGCATAGATATGGCCAGCTCTCAAACTGGGGCTTATTTCCTGCTACACAGCCTGTAGGTCTCCACTTCATGGTGATTAATCCTGCATTTGCTTTAGTTAGGATACCATTACCTTCACTTGTTTCAGTCTATGTGTGACAACTGCATATAGCAGGGATTCTGAACTTAGCTCTGTTGATCATAAGCTTTTTCTTCATTTATACATATACATATGCATATTCATATACATATATTGATATTCCACACTTATATGTAAACTGATGTCTAGTGCTTTCTATATCATAATTGCACTCTAAATATAATTGAATTCCTTATTCATAAAGTAATTTTATCTAATGGCAAAACTGGAAGTTAAAGCAATATGTAAATCATCATTTTAATACCTAGAAATTGTAGCACAGTTAGTTATTAATACATAATATACTCTTGTTATTATAATCACTGTTTTCCTTTGATTTCAAAATGTATAATTATGCAGTTAAAGAATAAATATATGGATTTAATTTTTTTTTCTTTTGGTTCTTCAAGGTAGGGTATAGCTCTAGCACAGGCTGACCTGAAATTTACTATGTAGTCTCAGGGTGGCTTCAAACTCACAATTACCATCCTAACTCTGCCTCCAAAGTGTTAGGATTAAAGGTTTGCACCACCACGCCTGGCCAGATATTTTAAAAAACAGTTTTATTTACCTAAGCCTCCAGCTGCTGCAAACGAACTCTAGATGCATGTGCCACTATGTGCATCTGGCTTTATGTGGGTACTGGAGAATTAAATGTGGGTCATTAGGCTTTGCAGGCAAGCACCTTAACCACTGAGGAATCTCTGCAGACTGAGCATATGGATTTTTAATCTCACAGAACTTGTTTCCCATACAGTAATAAATTCATTATTATATTTTTTTATGTTGGTTCTGGTTCAACCTGTTCAGTCAATGACATGAAAATTTGATCTTATTTCTACATATAGTCATATTGGATTTAAAGTGATTGTTTCAAGGATAACGTTACTAGAGATTCTAAGTGTGTAAGTCAAAAAGAGTGGATAGAATTTTCATACTTATTAATGATTGCTTGCTCTCTAACAGGGAGTATACTTTAGGAGCTAGAACAAGACATACAGTTACATATGTTTATTTAATGGTGTGAAACTTAAGAATTTCTAGAGTATCATAATATTTCTGGCACTTGAGAAGTGGCCTGGTGAAGAATATGAAGTGAACTAGAAGCACAACTAATTGAAGTAAAATCGTAGGAGGAAAATTACATCAGATGCTAACCAAGTTTTAACAGCTAAGATGGTGGTCTGTAGATAAAGAAAATTGCATTCAAAAATTATTCTAAATGACTTGAAAGTCTATTAGAAAGGGTGGCCCATAAGGCAATGTGGTATGACTTTAGTAATATAATTTAAATATTTTATAAACAGGAGAATTTGGGAGTAGTTAGAAGTTAGACTAATGTTAGAATCTTATTAAATTAAAAACAAGGGCTGTTCAGTGATTAAAGAGACTTGCTTGCAAAGCTTGGTGACCTGGGCTAAGATTCTATCAAACCCACATGAATCCCAATTTACAAAGTGGAGCAAACATCTGGAGTTCATTAGCAGTGGCAGGAGACAGTATGCCTCTTTTGATGAACCAATCTCAAATAAATGATATCTCTTTTCAATGTATAAATTATTATTATTTACTTATTGTTCCCATGATTTGCAATGTTTGAATTAGTTTATTTCAATAACTATATCTCTAACTAATATACTTGTAATTTTTTAAAAAAATATTTTTTTTCATTTATTTATTTGTTTATTTGACAGAGACAGACAGAAAGAGGGAGAGAGAAAGAGAAAGAGAGAGCGAGAGAGGGAGAGAGAGAGAGAGAGAGGGAGAGAATGGGTGCGTCACGGCCTCCAGCCACTGCAAATGAACTCCAGACATGTGTACCCGTGTGTGCAGCTGGCTAATGTGGGCCCTGGGGAATTGAGCCTTGAACTGGGGTCCTTAGGTTTCACAGGCAAGCACCTAACCACTAAGCCATCTCTCCTGCCCAACTTTTGATTTTTTATATTTGCTGGAATAAACATCTGAACAGATGCTGCTTCTGGGAGGGAAGATTTTATTCCAGGCTTTCAGTTTCCAAGGTAAGCTTCATCATGATGTAAGAAATACATAAATCCATAGCAGAGAGACATCAGAAAGCACCAGCAATCAAGAGCTGACTCTGAATCCTCAGAACTGGACTACAACCCAAGGTGCTGTCTGTGGTGACACAGCTCTTCTGTTAGAGATCCACCTTCCAAAGATTCTACTAGATGTGGACTAAGTAGGAAACTAAATAACAAACACATGAGGCTATGGGATATTACAATCAAACTTCCTGATCTTTCACCAAGGGTCCTACCAGTGCCAGGAATATTACTTTATTATTTTTTTAATTTAATTTAACTTAATTTTAATTTTATAATTTTATTTTTTGATGGAGATATATGTTATTATATTTTATTTATTTTTTAATTTTAATTTTTTTATTTTTTATTAATTAGTTTTGTATTCAGCAAATACAGTCAGTTGGGTACCGTTATTAGGCTCATCCGTGACCTACCCCCTCCCCTTGACACCTCCTTGTTGAGGTATATGGATCATGCATTCTGGAGTTAGCCCACAGTTATGGGTAGGATAAATGTCTCTGCATATCATGACCCAACATGTGGCTCTGGAATTCTTTCCACCCCCTCTTCCTCCAAATTTCCCTGAGCCATGTTGGGTTCATTTTTGGTCTGCTTCAGTGATGAGGTGTTGGGGGCCTCTGGGTCTCTGGATCTCTGATTTGGTAGGAGTTGATTCTTCTGTGCGTTGATTTCCTTCACCCTTGTGCTGGTACCCACTTCACTAAGAAAAGAGCACCCTTGCTTGTTTCGCCAATTTTTTTTAGTTTCAGCCGGGGCCCTTTTGAGGTATGATGGGGTGGCTCTCTCCTTAGGATCTACATATGTCTGAAAAAGAGAAGCAGATTCTCCAACGGAGAGTAAGTTAGCACCAGGACAAATGAGATAACCCTTACTTTTTTTATAGAGAATTTAACAGGTGTAGGCCCTCTTGTAGCCCATGACTGATGGTAGCTTGATATTGGAGAGTGGGCTTATGTTTGGATATGGTTCTGACTTGTTTCCCAGCTCCAGCTATGGGTCCCATACATCTGACGGGATCAGTTAGCCGAATCAAGAGCAGTTGGTTCCCCACCATGGCTGTTGCTACTATTGCACTTGTGTGGGCATCACGACAGGTTATTTGCTGCTAAGTAGATTAGACGACCATGAGTTGCTTAGACAGATATTGGTCATTTTCCCCCCGTCGCCCATGTAGCACCTTCTGGCACTAGATGCGCTGACTGTCTGGGGACTGACTCTCTTCCAGCTTCCAGCCATGCCATTCCATTTTACCTGTCGACCACATAAAGTGTCTTCTGCAGTAGGGTCTCACCACTAACCTTTGGTGGGTCATCAAGTACTCAGACAGAAATCTGTCTTTCTTTTAGGAAACCTTGTCGGTCTCTCTGATCAAAAGCTCATTGTGGATGATAGCCACATGCTGGTACTGGGAGTTACAGGTCAGTGCCCACTAAGAAAAGGAAGAAAAATATAAATAATATACAAGAGTTAGGGAGGAGAGAGAGAGAGAGAGAGAGAGAGAGAGAGAGAGAGAGAGGAGGGAAGCTGTAGAAGAATAAGGTATTGTTTTATTAATAGTACCATGTTTACAAGAGAGCTGCACCTGTCCTTGACTTACCTGTTCATGACCTCCAGATCTGTCCATAATGTCACTACTGCCAGCTCCTTTGGAGAAACTTGTCATTGGGATGGTCTTGCTCATGCACCAAAGTTTCTAGATTTCTAGTTTTCAAAGTTACTTTATCTTTATGTAGTTCTTAAGGATTAACTTTGACCTTCCTGGTCAAACTACTTTGAGATCATGGCTCTGGCAAGTGAGATGCTGGTAGGAGTTTTATTTTGTTTCAGTGTTATCCTGGAAGTTGTCTTCACTTCTTCCACATAGCTGACTAAGAACTGTTTCAAATCAAAGAATCTTCTTGAGAAAAAGATGTTCCCAACAATCTTCAAATTAGGATGATTGTAATGACTCTTCAACCAGATATGACATTTTCTCTGGCTGAACGAAGATGGCCTTTCTTGGTTTTCCTGTAGCTGTACTGTAGGGAGAGGTGTGTGGATGAGAGAAGAGTCCCAAGTTAAAACAGTACAGAGCACATCATTTTACCATGATCAAACAGTTTCTCTTAGAGACATATTTCATGTCATTCTGTAGGGTTGGTTGATGTCCAGAGTTCTAAAATCCAAATAAGAAGTGAACTTAGTTACTTTGTTGGTTACCTGGTTAAGAACAGTGTGTATATCATGTACTTGGTTGGCACGTCTAAAGTCAAATTCAAGGCTTGTTCCTTTGATGCCCCAGATCACATTAGTCATTGTTGTCTTGTTTTCTGTAATTAAGTAGCTCTGTATCTCAGTACGCCAGAGCTGACACAAGCCATGGCCCCAGCTGGGTATCCTTGGGGTTCCTCTTTCTCAGGTGAAGTCAACTGTGTGCTGACAGGAAGATTGCTTGCTCTCTGTTATGTGGGTTTCATCTCACTGTATATCATCAACCTTGATCACAAGGAACAAACTTATCCTAGTGTAATATTTTTAAACAATGCAGCAAAGATTCAATTTTACAGTTCTGAACTTGTAGTCATCATCATGCAGCAGGTGGCCTGTGTGCAGGTCTCATGAAAGCTTCTCTTTGCCATAGCCTGGAAGTCCTTCTTGGCAATTTCCCACACAGTAAATTCGATGAACTTCATCACCTTCTGCTTAACTCATTCCATCTTTTAACAAGAAAAGATGAGAACCTTCAATCTACTTCACCATTTGTTGTGTTGACCTGCTTTTTGAATACTGAACAATCACATTTAAAGCATTTCCTGTTAAAGACTTCTGTGTCTGGCCTCTTGGGTTGGGTCATACTTTCATCCATAGTTTTATTGTTAGCCTATTGATACCTCAAATAACACTGACAGAAAATGTATTTCTTTACCTTTCCACTTCACAAAGCAGCATACTTTGTACTTATTTTTTATACAGTTTTTCACAAATTGTCACCACAGTAACTAGTAAAAATTGGCACTCCACCAATTCCAGATCTAGGAATGAGAACATCATTTCTTTTCATCTTTTTTCTTCCAAGTGAACAGAGAACAAGATATGCTGATGCAAAGTGACAGTTTGTCTGGCAGAATCCACCTAAAAAGGAAATGCTGTTCAAACACTATCAGCACAAACTTTTCATTTTGTTTCTAAAATTAATGTCTAGCCTTGTATCAGCCATTCTAACAGAAAATTTGATGCACAAAAAACTGACCTGTCAGACCAAGTTTCCTCTCACCTTACAGATGAGATCTCTATAATTCACCATTTTATGATCAAATAGAGAGAACTCATGTTTATTATAAAGGCTGAGCTTGGTCCTGAGAACATAGCTAGTGTTTGAAACATGCATACTTTTAGTTAAAACTTAAATTTATGAAGCAACTGCCTTTGTGATTCAATAATAAAATAAATGTGCATAAAAAGTGTTAAATGCTTATCAGATGCTGGCTGATGAAAAGACAAAAGCAAACAGAGTAGTATTTGTCCTTGAGGACAAATATGAAAATTCCTTTTTTTTAATCTACATTCATGGTATGTGTTGCAATCAGATTAGCATTGCTGGCAGAAATCACCTGACCAAGAGCAGCTAGTGGGAAAAGAAAAAAAAAAAAAAAAGGTTTATTTTGGCTTACAGACTGGAGGGGAAATTCCATGATGTCAAGGAAAACGACAACATGATCAGAGGATGGATATCAGCCACTCGCCAACATCAGGTGGACAAAAGCAATAGGAGAATATGCCAAACACTGGTAAAAGAAACTGGCTATAACTCCCAGAAGCCCACCCCCAAAAGTACACTGCCTTCTGGAGGTATTAATTCCCAAATTTCCATCAGTTGGGAACCTAGCATTCATAACACCTACATTTATGGGGACACCTGAATTAAACCACATTCTGACCCTGGCCCCCATAAACTGATAGCCATACATGATGTACAATGCAATGCATGCATCCAACTTTAAAAGTCCTCATAGTTTTTATGAATTCCAAAGACATTCATATATCCTCATAAACCAAAGTAATTTAACTGAGCCATAATACCAAAAACTAATCTCAAAAAAACCATAATGGCACAGAATAAATATTCATACTGCAAAAGATAGCAATGGATATAGCAAAGAAACATTCAGCCAATACAAGATTTAAAACAGGGCAAACATCAAACTCTGTAGTTACAAGTCTAACAACTCTATCAGTGGAAAGTCTCCAAGTCTGATAATTCTGAACAGCAACAAGTCTCTGGAGTCCCAATTCCTCCCCTCCAGCTAGGCTACTTACAGTCTTGGAAAACTTCATCCAGAGCCAGAAGCTTTCTTTAACATCCATCTTTTGGTCCTGACATCTCCTCTGGGTCTCCACTGCAACCCACAGCTCATCCTCATAGTTCCATTGGGTCTCCATGCAGGCAATCCAACAAAACTTCTCCACACTGCCCATGGCTATTGCCAAAACATAAGACCTTGTTGCAAACTCAATAACCTTCTCTTTTCTGCATTTCTTATACTCTAAAATTCCAGGTAGGTTGCAAATTTGCTAATCCAGGGAGGAATTAGCATAATTTGAGGGACAGGACACTCCCTGAGTATTCAGGCCCCTTCAAAAACTGCATTCTTTCTGTTGTCCCAATGCAGGTCAGCTGGCCCAATCTCGATGGCTATAATCTCAAAAAATTACAGGTGGATGGACAGCAGCTTTGGCCCAAAGTTTTCATTTTTTCTGTGTCATATCCCTCTGCTCACACCAGTCCATTTCTACCCAATGCAACCTTGCACAACTTCTCAGGACACGGGCATAACTGCAAGCTTCTCACAGAAGCTGCTTCTATCCCAGTTCAAGCAAAGCTCTTTCTCATCCTCATAAGCCAAACCTCATAGTCTATAGTTCTTATTGCATTCAGGTCTTTCAACTCTGACCAGAATAGTCCATAAAGCTGTACTTACAGCATTGCAAGGCATCTCTTAGGCCAAGGTTTCAAATCTTTCCACATTCCTCTTAAAAATCAGCTCTAAAAGGCCAAAGACACAGTCAGGTGTCTACGAGCCATCCCACTCCTTGATACCAACATTACTGTTGCAGTTAGGCTTTCATTGCTGCCAGAAATCACCTGACCAAGAGCAGCTTGTGAGAAAAAGGTTTATTTTGGCTTACAGACTCGAGGGGAAGCTCCATGATTGCAGGAAAAATGACACAATGAATAGAGGGTGTCATCTCCTACTCACCAGCATCAGGTGGACAACTGAATCAAACCACCACAGTAATCAAAACAATAGACAAAACAGAATCACATCAGTGTTCCAGTAAGCTACCTAACATTTCTAATACAGCTACAAATTGATTCTAACAAGGTCATTAGAAGGTGTTACTTAATTTAGCTGCATGCCAGGACCAGTAGTGTGGTACTATTATTTGCATGCCTATGCAGATAGTAGACTGGCCTTGCTCCCATGGTTAACAACTGGATGATGGTAGCCTTGGCCCTAGAGCCTCTAGACTCAAGTGTACACATCTACAGAGATAGCTCAGCAGAATCTGCGTACTAGAGACTTTGGACTTTGGTTTTGGACTTGTCTTGGGAAGCATCAGTCTTCCTGTTTTCTGTTGCTTTCTTTTGGAATGATAATGTCTGTCTTGTATTTTTCACTATATATTGGAAAACATCACTAGTTTGGCTTCACAAGTTTAAATTGAGAAAGGACTTCTGATTTATAATGAATTGGAATTTTAATCTCAGCATATTGGATTTAAATGTTTTCTAGTTGAGTCTTTGGACATTAAACTTTAAAATCAATGCTGGGCTTGTTTTAGGTCTACTTCAGTGATGAGGTCTTGGGGGCCTTTGTATCTCTGGATATCTCTTTTGGTAGGAGTTGAGTGTTCTCTGTGTCTATCTCCTTCACATATGTACTGGTATTAAGTTCAGCAATAAAGCGGAACTCTTGCTCATTTCCCCAAATGACTCTTGGTTCCAGTTGGGGCCCTGGTGAGGTGTGATGGGCTGATTCTCTCCTCAGGATTGATGTCCATCTGGAAAAGAGAAGCAAATTCTCCAGTGGAGAGTGAAGTTAGCATCCGATAAATGGGAAATGCATTATTATTTTAGAGAGAATTTAATAGGTGTAGGCCCTCTTGTAGCCCAAAATTAGTGGGAGCTTGATAATGGAGAGCTGGATCATTTTTTTTTTTTTTTTTGATATGGTTCTGACTTGTTTCCTGGCTCCAGGTTTGGGTTCCATTCCACTGAGCAGATAAGAACATAACTATTTCAAATATCATAGATCTAAACTGAAAGCTAAAATTAGAAATCTCATAGAAGATGGTATGGAGGGATGTAACAATGGTTAAGGCACTTGCCTGCAAAGCCCAACAGCCTAGGCTCAAGTCTCCAATTACCACATAGAACAAGATGCACAAAGTAGAGCATAGATCTCATCTGGAATTTGTTTACAGTAGTAAGAGGCCTTGGCATGCCCATATCCTCTCTCTCTCTCTATGTTGCAAATAAATAAATTAAATTTCTCTTTACGAAATAGTACATGTTTCTGTGACATTTTTCTCTTTCAATATAGATAGGAAAGTAACTAATACAAATAAACCTGATTTATGATACTTGGCACGCACACAAGTATTCATACGGTTCAACATTTTTAGTGTTCCTATGTCCACTTAGGATGTACAAAACCACAAACAACATTGTTAACCCACTTTACTAATATTTATAGAAAAATAGATGACAGATCAGTAATAGACAACATAATAGATAGATGATAAATATCAAATGATTAATGATCAATGATATATAGAAAGAAAAATGATTATGATAGATGATAGATAAAAGATAGATAGATTTCCCCCATACATTGACATACATTGAATAGTGGCAAGCACTAGGAAGTCTCACAGAAAAGCAGACAGATATAGTTAAATTAAGGATAACTAAATGGAAAATATTTTAAAAGAAGCGTTCTGACATAACTCACTGACTTTATAATAGGAGGAGCAAGCAATTGGAGTGATTTGGGATAGCAACCAACAGAATAACCTACATATACTTGCATTTCCAAACTTTAAGGCAGAAACAAAAGACAGTGAGGTAAAAATATACAATAAATATTGTAGTTATTTTAAAGAAAGTGAAGGTATTTATATGTAAGCATAAGATAATTTTATACCATAGGCTAATAAAATTATGAATAAAATAAATATGTATTTAGTTTTAGCCATTTTTCTGAGTTGTGCTGATGTCTTAAATTTATTAGATGTTTCCCCAAAGAGAGGGACTAAAGAATGGCAACAGTGATGATTGGATTTGTCAGTATGGCAGGAAGAATTAATGGTGAATACAGGAGTGGTGGTTTGATTCAATTATACCCCATAAACTTCTGTGCTCTCAATGCTATGTCCTCAGCTGGAGATAATTTGGGAATTGAAGCCTCCTAGAGGTAGTGTTTTGTTGGGATTAGGCTGTGGTGGTTATATCCAGACACACCCTACTTTTATTTTATTTTTTCTTTATCAGTCAGTTTTGTATTCAGCAAATACAGTCAGTTTGGTACCATTATTAGGCTCATCTGTGACCTACCCCCTCCCCTTGGCCCCTCCTTGTTGAGGTATACTGGTCATGCATTGTGGAGTTAGCCCACAATTATGGGTAAGCTAAATGTCTCTGCATATCATGACCCAACATGTGGCTCTGACATTCTTTCCACCCCCTTTTCGGCAAAATTTCCCTGAGCCACGTTGGGTTCATTTTTGATCTGCTTCAGTGATGAGGTGTTGGGGGCCTCTGTGGCTCTGGCTCTCTGATTTGGTAGGAGTTGATTTTTCTCTGTGCTGATCTCCTTCCCCCTTGTGCTGGTGTCTGGTTCATCAAGAAAACAGCCCCCTTGCTTGTTTCTCCAATTTTTCTTAGTTTCAGCCGGGGCCCTTTTGAGGTATGATGGGGTGGCTCTCTCCTTAGGATCTACATCAATCTGAAAAAGAGAAGCAGATTCTCCAATGGAGAGTAAGTTAGCACCAGGACAAATGAGATAACCCTTACTTTTTTTTTTTTAAATAGAGAATTTAATAGGTGTAGTCCCTCTTGTAGCCCACAATTGATGGTAGCTTGATATTGGAGAGTGGGCTTATGTTCGGATATGGTTCTGACTTGTTTCCCAGCTCCAGCTATGGGTCCCATACCAATGAGGGGATCAGTTAGCCAAATTGAGAGCAGTTGGTTCCCCACCATGGCTGTGTGCCACCACTGCACTTGTGTGGGCATCACAACAAGTTATTTGCTGCTATGTAGGTTACACCATGCGTTGCTTTGACAGATATTGGTCATTTTCCCCCAGTTGCCCATGTAGCACCTTCTGGCACTAGACGCACTGACTGTCTGGGGACTGACTCTCTTCCAACTCCCAGCCATGCCATTCTAATTTGCATGTCAAGCACATAAGGTGTCTTCGCCAGTAGGGACTTACCATTAGCTTTTGGTGGGTCATCAAGTACTCTGACAGAAATCTGTCTGTCTTTTAGGAAACCTTGTAGGTCTCTCTCATCAAAAGCTCATTGTGGATGATAGCCCCATGCTGGTTCTAGGAGTTACAGGTCAGTGTCCACTAAGAAAATGAGGAAAAAGGTAAATAATATACAAGAGTTAGAGATAAGAGAGAGACAGAGAGAGAGAGAGAGAGAGAGGGAGAGGGGAAGTGAGGGAGGGAAGATGTACTAGATTAAGGCAATATTCAAAGCTTCGAAGGCCCAAATAATACTTAATGGAGAGAGACTGGAGGAATTCCCATTAAGATCAGGAACAAGACAGGGTTGTCCACTCTCACCCCTGCTTTTCAATATACTACTGGAAGTCCTAGCTCAAGAAATAAGACAGGAGAAGGAAATAAAAGGGATACAATTTGGAAAGGAAGAAGTTAAGTCAGCTTTATTCGCTGATGACATGATTATATATATATAAGGGACCCGAGAGACTCCATCCCAAAACTCCTGAAGGTGATTAACTCCTATAGCAAAGTAGCAGGATACAAAATCAATGCACAAAATCAGTAGCCTTCCTTTATGCAAAGGACAAAGATACAGAAAAAGAAATAAGGGACATAGTCCCATTTTCAATTGCAACAACAAAAAAAATAAAATATCTTGGAATAACGTTAACCAAGGAGGTGAAAGATCTGTACAATGAAAACAAAAAACACTCAAAAAAGAAATCCAGGTGGACTTGAGAAAATGGAAAGACCTCCCATGTTCCTGGATAGGCAGAATTAACATTGTGAAGATGACAGTCCTACCAAAGGCAATATACAGATTTGATGCAATTCCAATTAAAATCCCTACCTTGTTCTTCACAGAGATAGAAAAAATGATCTCAAATTTCAGATGGAAAGGCAGAGGGCCTCACATTTCCAAACATATCCTCAGCAAAAGAAATACCTCTGGAGGCATCACCATACCTGATCTAGAGCTATATTACAAAGCCAAGGTAATAAAAACAGCATGGTACTGGCATAAAAACAGGAGTATAGACCAATGGAATAGACTTGAGGACCCGGACTTTGGGTCAAGCAACTATAGATACTTGATATTTGATAAAGGCCCAAACGATATAGGCTGGAAAAAAGACAGCATCTTCAACAAATGGTGCTGGACAAACTGGATAACCATATGCAGGAAACTGAAACTTGACCCACACATTTCACCATGCACTACACTCAAGTCCAAATGGATCAAACATCTCAATATAAGACAAGAAACTCGTATACCACTGGAAGAAAATTTAGGAAGTACTTTCCATGATATAGGAATGGAAAAAGACTTCTTGAACAAAACCCCAGTAGCTCATGAACTTAAACCGTCACTCAACCAATGGGATCACATGAAGCTGAAGAGTTTCTTTACAGAGAAGCACCCAATAACTAAAGCCAATAGATTACCCACAGAATGGGAGAAAATATTTGTTGGTAATTCAACTGATAGAGGCCTAATCTCTAGAATCTACAAAGAACTCAAAACTCTAAACAGTAAGAAGTCAAACACCCCACTCACAAAATGGGGCAAAGAGCTGAACAGGCAGTTCACAGAGGAAGAAATATAAATGGCAAACATACAATTAAGAAAATGTTCATCATCCCTAATCATCAGAGAAATGCAAATTAAGACAACTATGAGATTCCACCTTACCCCAATAAGGATAGCAAACATCAAAAAATCAAATAAAAATAAATGCTGGAGAGGATGTGGAGAAGTAGGAACACTCATCCACTGTTGGTAGGAATGTAGGATGGTACAACCACTTTGGAAAGCAATATGGAGACTTCTGAAAAAGCTGAGTATAGAGATACCACCAGACCCAGTTATTCCCTTACTGGACATCTACCCTGAATCCTTCAAACCACAGGCTAAAGAGATTTGCTCAACCATGTTTATAGCATCTCAATTTGTAATAGCTAAGAGCTGGAATCAACCCAGATGTCCATCACTAGAAGTATGGATAACTAAGATGTGGTATATCTACACAATGGAATTCTATACAGCAGTAAGAAAAAATGACACAATGAAATTTGAGGAAAAATGGTTGAACCTGGAACAGATCATTCTCAGTGAACTTACCCAATCACAGAAAAAAAATCGCCACATAGTCTCACTCATCTACAGCACCTAACCTGAATCTACCCAAGATACCTTACATACCCAGCAAGCATCTCCTAGACTAGACACTAGGATGGAAGGGGAGGGAGGGAAGGGCATCAAAGGGGTGGGAAACACAAATCTAGACCCAAACGGCAATGGTACCATAATATTCTACTTACTAAAAGACAGAACAAATGGCTGATCCTTCACCACACCTTTACAGGGAATACCTGCACCACAGGACACTGGAGAGGGTAAGATTAACACACCCTACTTTTGCTATTATCCAACTGATGTTAGCCAGGAGGTGATATCCACCCTGTGCTCATGACATCATTTCCCCCTGCCATAATGGGTCTTCCCCTAATGTCTGTAAGCCAATATGAACCCTTTCTTCCCACTAGCTGATTTTGTTTGGATGTTTTCTGAGAGCAGCATAAAGCTAATTGCAACAGTAAATTGGCATCAAGAAGTGGAACCATTGCTGGTAGAAACCTGACTGTGACTTTGGTCATTTGGAACTGATTTGAGGGAGGAATGTAGAATAATTTGAAACCTTGGCCCAAGTGATACTTTCCTGTGCTGTAAGTACAGCTTGATGGATCATTCTGGTCAGAGTTCAAAAAAATGAATGCAGCAAGAACTTTGTACTGTGAGGTTTGGCTTATGAGAGTGAGAAAGAGCTTTGCTTGAAATGGGCTAACAGCAGGTTGTGTGAGAGGCTTGCTGTTATGCCATATCCTGAGAATATGTACAGGGTTGCATTATGTAGAAATGAATTTGTGTGAGCAGAGAGACATGGAAAAAAAAATTAAATCCATGGGCTGGAAGTGCTGCCATTCAGCTACAACTGTCTGATAGATTATGATCATTGAGATTTGGCCAGCTGATCTGCACTGGGACAAAGTAAGGATACATACAGTTTTTTAAAGAAGACTGAATGAAGGAATGTACTGTTCTTCAAAGTCTGCATTATCCCCCCCACCCACTGGATTAACACGTTTGTAGCACATCTGGCATTATGGAATATAACAAATGCCAGAAAAAGAACACCATTGAATTTGCAACATTCATTTGCTTTTTGGAAATGGCATGTGAGGTAGGCTTACTAGATTACCTGTATGGAGACCTGATGGAGCCATGAGGATGAACTGTGGGTTTCAGTGGAGACCCAATGTCAGGACTACGGAATGGTTGCCAAGTTGATTAGAGGGTACTGCATGAGTTTTTCTAGGAATTTGAGTAGCCTATCTGGAGGGGTGAAATTGGAACTCCAGTCTCATCACTGCATCACTCCTTAGCGTTATTGGACTTTCAGACTTGTCACTGGTTAGAGTTATTGGGCTTGGAACTACAGAGTTTGATGTTTATCCTGTTTGTTTTAAATCTTGTACAGGTTGAATATTTCTTTTCCATGCCCAATGGCATCTTTTGTAGTGTGAATGTTTATTCTGTGCCATTATGTTTTTTTTTTTTTTTTGTATTATGACACAGTTAAAAGGCCTTGGAGTATGGGAATGTTTGAACATCATTGGAATTTGTAAAAACTATGGTGAGTTTTAAAGTTGTACTAAAAATATTGCATTTTACATCATGGATAGTTATCAGTTTATGGGGACCAGGGGCAGAATGTGGTGGTTTTATTCAGGTGTGACACATAAGCATATGTGTTCTGAATTATTAAGTCCCCAGCTAATGGTACTAAAGCCTCCTGGAAGAAGTGTATTATTAGGGGCTTGCTTATGGGTGTTATAACCAACTTCTTCTTCCCAATGTTTGACACACTCTTCTGTTGCTATTGTTCACCTGATTTTGGTCAGTAGGCAATTTCAACCCTCTGCTCATGCCATCATTTTCCTCTGACCACCTGAAGCTTCCCCTCAAGTATGTAAGCCAAATTCAACCATTTCTTTCCTCAAGATACTCTTGGTTGGGTGTTTTCTGACAGCGGAGTGAAGCTGAATACAATAATAGGTTAAGAGCGTAAGTGTGTGTGTATTTTTTTATCAACTTCTGTTTCAGCTTTAATGCACTTTATTAAAAAAAATTGAGAAATGGCCCAAAGAACTGAAATATACTTTTCATTAGCTAGTATATTCTAGAGACAGAAGGACATGAAAATCTACTCAATATTATTAGTTATTAGTGAATGTAAATAAAACATACAATGTGCACCTACTAGGAAGATTAATGTGAAAAAGACAAAAACATCAGCTATGATAAAGGGAGTACAGTAACTGTACTTTTTGTATATTTTTGGTATAATTAACAATGATATACACCTTAAAACCTTATTTTAATTCTTAATTTTGAAAATAATTATTAGTTATGTACACAGTGTGTATACAGCCATGTTGGTACCATTAGTCTCCTCTCCACTCCACAGGGACTCTCCTCATTGGGGAAGGTAAGTCATGCATTTTGGGGTTAGCCATAAGTTATGGGTAAGAGTCAATGTCTCTGTGCATAATGTCCCAAACATGTGGCTCTAACAATCTTTCTGCCCCCTCTTCCATGAATTTCCCTGAGCCATGTTGAGTTTGTTTTAGGTCTACTTAAGTGATGTCGTCTTGGGAGCCTCTGTGTCTCTGGATATCTGGTTTGGTAGGAGTTGAGTGTTCTCTGTGTCTATCTCCTTCACCCATGTGCTGGTACCAGGTTCATCAAGAAAGCAGCATTCTTGCTCATTTCCCCAATTACTCTATGGTTTCAGTTGGGGCCCTGGTGAGGTGCCATGGGCTGATTCTCTGCTCAGGCCCTGTGTTCATCTGAAAGAGAGAAGCCAATTCTCCAATGGATAATGAAGTCAGCACCAGATAAATGAGATAAGCATTATTATGTTAGAGAGAATTTGACAGGTGTAGGCCCTCTTGTAGCCCACAACTGGTGGGAGCTTGATAATGGAGAGTGGGCATGTTTTTGGATATGTTTCCCAGAATCAGGTATGGGTTCTATTTCACTGAGCAGGTCCATTAGCCAAATCAAGAGCAATTTGTTACCCACCATGGCTGTGTGCCACTATGGCACTTGTGTGAGCATCATGGGAAGTTGTTTGCTGCTGAGTAGCTTAGACTATGAGTTCTTGCCTTTACTTCTCTGGGAGGAGAGGCGTGGCTAGGCAGGCAGACACCATCTTGACCCGAAGTCTTTTTAAATGCTTTAACACACCCTCTACTACGATATTGTGTTTAAATTCATCAATATACACCTAAGAATAATAAAATTATATGCAGCTGGGTAGGGTTGCACATGCCTTTAATCCCAGCACTTGGGAGGCAGAGGTATTAGGATTGCATAAAATATTTCATGTAAGACTGTTTCTGTCAGTTTTATTTATGTTTGTATGAAGATTCAGTCCAAATATGTATCATTTGATGAAAAATTATTTGACTTATATTTATACCAATATAATTTTTTTTTCCATAGGAAAGAGGGAAGTAACTTAAAGTCATGAGAAAACTACCTATATGGTGGAAAGGCTCATTATCTTGATTTGGATAATGTTTACTTAAGGGTATCAATATGACAAAGTACAAAATCTCTCAAAGTTGAGAATGTTTAACATTCTTAGTACACCTGCAATAACCTCTTTTCAACTTAAAGGAATGACTTCCTTTCTACCACTTCCTTTTAAGTCCAACAAATTATAAATCCTTGGATGAATTTGATTAATATATTGGTAAGATTCGAGCCTGAATAAACAAATCATTTCTCAATAATTAGATCCATCTCCTGGAGAACATACCTTCAACCCCAAACTGGAAATGTGAGAACCACCTGGAGGCAATACTTTTCTCTGCCTTCAATGCAATTGTTTTCAGTTCAAATGGAAACCTTTTTATCTCTGCAAATTGAGCTAAAGCAAAGGCTGGTAAATGTAAGGAAAATGTTTTATGGGTAGTTTCAGACAACCCATGGTTAATGCATAGTAGTTTCAATTATTTTTTTTCAGAGTAGTTTTAGTGCTACATTGTTCTGCAATAAAATGAAAATGTATTGGTTATACACAGTGCAAAACATCCTTTCTTTAATTACAGCATCAATAACTTTCATGGAGAATAAACTATGAGATCTGGCAAACTAAGGGTTAGGCTTCATTTTGAAACCTTTTCTTAAAAGTCCAAAGCATTAAAATGCATGATTATAAACTCAAAGCTAAAAGAAGAAAAATCAAGTCATGCAAAGCAAATACAATTTCTATAAAAAATTATATGAAGTAGAAAAGCTGAATCAAGTGGAAAGCTGGAAAATATGTAAATATGCCTACAAAAGCTATTTTCTTACAAAAGCCAGATTGATACCCTCTGTACTTAGACAACAAACTATATTATGACCAGAAATGCTTAAGCATAATAAAATGTGCAGATAAAGAATGATCCAGTCCCATATGCATCACATAATATACAGTAAATTTTACCTACTAGTAAAAGTAGAAAAATTTAAAAGTCAGCAATGAATTTCACCATGTTAACACTGCAGAGTTGACTAGGAATGCTAGGTTCTATATAATATCTAAGCACTTCCATAACAGAAAATTTCCCAAGGCATCCATATCTAATACGGACCAGGAAGCAATCCACTTAACAGGGTCCAGGAGTGGTGAGGTTTGCACAAAGCACCACAAATATATATATATATATATATATATATATATATATATATATATATATAGTTCCTTGATGGATCAAGCTGCTTCTTCAAAGGAGGTGCTTAGCACATTTTATGGACAGTAGGAAAGAAGGGTTTGACCTCATAGGAAGAAGAACCTGGATGACAATTTGGCCAAAACTGTCTGCATTCTCAGATACTTGACTAGTCCCCCCTTTTTAATATGAACCATCTTTGAAAATTCCTTCTTCCACTTACTCACACAGGATTTAAATGACTGTGTGAGAAGAGTGCTATTTTAGTAAGTATGGAGGATTCACTTGAAATATTCAAATTTTGGAGTGTTTTATTTATTTCCTCCCTCTTTCATATTAAAGTGTTTCCTAGTAATTCTGGAATGCATTTACCTTATGATACTGGACATAATCCATGGTATTTCACAGGAGTATAATTCATTCTAGACTGTAGAGTTTGTTCTTTTAAATGAACTATTTTCTTTTCCTAATGGCAGCTTCAGTCATTAGGTGGTATGGAATAAGAAAGAAAGTCATGATTTCAAATGAATTACTCAGGCATTTTCTAACCTTCTCTTGTCAAATTGTTTCCTTTTACTCTCGCCATCTCAAGGAAAGAACAGCAGGAACATCCATTTATCCTTTGGCAAATAAACAGTGTGCTATAAACCCTGTAAGTGTAAAAGCAAAGTTTGTATCTGTTAATAAACTTCTCTTTGTAGAACAAATTTATATTACAGCAGAGGCGTTCACTGAAGTACGGAGAAAATCTCTTGGGGATGCAGGTCAACCCCATGGGGATTATGGGTTATACATTATGGAGGTTGGGGAGAGGCAATGTCTCTGTGCAAAATGTCCCAACTTGTGGCTCTAACAATCTTTCAGCCCTCTCTTCCTCAAAATTCCCTGATCCATGATGGGAGCATTTTAATTCTACTTCACTAGTGGGCACTTAGGAGCCTCTGGACCTGTGGTTTTTTAGGTACTGAGTGTCCCCAGTATCTGCCTCCATCACCCTTGTGCTGATATCACATTCACTAAGAAAATAGCACTCTTGCTCATTTCCCCAATTCCTCTGTGGTTTCAGCTGGGGCCAGGCTGGAGTACGCTGGGTCATTTACAGGTCCAGCTCCCATCTGAAAAAGAGAAGCAGATTTTCCAATGGTGAATGAAGTCAGCACCAGATAAATGTGATAACCATTATTAATTAAAGAGAATTTAAAGGGTTTAGACCCTCTTATAGTCTAAGGTTAGTGAGCAAACTCACTTTTATTATCAGGGCTGCATACATGCATCAGGTGAATTCTTGTTTTCTATTTTAGTGTCTTTGATCCATAGCTTTAGATATTTCCATCCTGAAAGTAGGGGTTTCCTGGTACACTTTAGTGTCTCCATACTTATTTTCTCATATAATTGATAGATATATCACTTATACTACATTATGTAATTTTAATTAAGCATGCATAATGACCATAGTGAGGTATTGGTGCTCTACTGGTGCTCTGAATCTGCATTTAGCTTTTAATTTTTGTAATTTTTTTTAAATTTTCATCAAGAACACACTTTGTATGGCTACATCATGTATTGGTACCATCTTTTCCCTCCTCCCTGTCCCCATTCTGTTGGGAGCCCTCCTCAATGAGGTTGCTAGTATTTGCTGAAGATACTCAACACATACCAAAGCAGAAATCCAGAGGATCCTAAGAGATCCTCACTGAAGTAGACTTAAAACACACCCACCAAGGCTCACGGAAGTTTGCAGCAGACAGGATGGTTCATATTGTAAGAACCACAGGTTGAGAAGTCACACCCAGAGGCATTGTTCCCATGATGCACTTGGCTTTGTTGAGTATGTGACTCTTTCAAATTAAACTTATTTCTATGGGAGCTAATTAAATACTTTTATTGAATATTGATATTGTAGTCTCTAATTTATAGTGAGTATTTTTAATGCATTAAAAAGGGACAGTATTAGTCTTTTATATTTTTTTCTTGTGTGTATGTGTGTGTGTAGCTTGTGGGTGATATGATATATTTGGTGTATTTATCTGTGTTTGCAGATATGTGTGTGTAATATACAAATATGGGGAGGTCAGAGGTGAACTTGAGGTGCCCTTTCCTGTTATTCAGCAATGCACTTCCATGAGAAGTCACATTCTCAACTCAGAGCTTCTCAGTTTTGTTCAGTAAGTCAAAGTGATTTTAAGAACTATACCCATGATGGACTGGACTTAGAGAATTGGGTGGCCTTTCAAAGCATCTTCAGTTTGTTTTGGGGTTCTGATAGACTGTGGCCCTCCCATTACCTCATGCTTAAGCAACAGTGCTCTTAACTGGTGAGCCATCTCCCCAACTCAGTTCTAGTCTTAGACATGTTTAAAAATATTTTGATAAAAATCTTCTCCACTAGTAAAAAATTTCATTCAGTAACTATTCAATTCTTATATAACATGCACTCAATTCTGTAATACAAATCACTAGTGTCATTAATATACTCGTAGACCTTGCTTTAAGTGAGTAGTAGCAGTAATTAAAGTAATCAACTGTAGCTATTTAGGTAAATAACTTTTTAAGCTTTTGACCTTCTAGGGTGTTAATAATTCCTTATAATTTATTTTATTGCTACTGTTACTTTATAATTTATAAAACTCAGTTTCAAACTATATATATGTATATATATGTATATATAAATTATTGCAAAGTAAATCCTGTTTAGATTTAACAAATTGTTCGTTAAAACGGTCTTAAGATAAATACTTCTTGAAATGGCAAAAGAAGCTAGTTTTAAAAATAACCCTTACAAATGGTTGAGACACTCTAGATCATGGAAGATATGTTTTGACAAAAAAAAAAAAATAGTGAGGTAGATTGAATCCAAAATATTCTCCACAGACTGAAGACTTTGTGACTAAACCTCCTTGTCAATCCCAAATTGGTGGCACTGTGGGGAGGGCAATTCTTGCTGGTGATGATGTGTCATTTCTGGCAGGTGCTGAGGTTCATTAGTCCAGCCCACTGGCTGCTTTGGGACTTCTTCTTTGTTGCTGGTGATACATGAATATGTGAACCAGATTACTGCTCATGTCATGAGTTCCTCACCAAAATGAAGCTTCCGCTTAAAACTATAAGCCAAAATGAACCTTATCCTTCCAACAGGTGCTTCTGGTCAGGTATTTTGTCCCAGCAGTGAGAAGGTAATTACTACAGGAACTGGTACTGAGAGTAAGGTTTCTATTATTTTTCATCTTTTGGACCTAGTATGCATGAGGAATATGGAAGAACTTTGAACTGGAAATGCTTTTCAGTGTTATAATCAGAGTTTGGTGGACCATTCTTGTGAGTGCTTGAAAGAAAGGAACGTAAACTATATACTCTGAAGAGTTGGCTTTTGAGGTTTAGAAGGGAAAGAAAGGCATTGCCAAAACTGGGCTATAGGAAGTTTTGTGATGTTCTGGAATAGGCTGGCTGTATTCTGAGATCTTGAACAAAGATTAAGTTTCAAAGTAATGGACTGGTGTATTTGGTGGAGAAAAGCATAGAGAAGAAGAATGATAAAAATATACTTTGAATTTCAGGCACTGGGATTGATTTTAGGCTGCTTAAACTGCAATAATTTAAGAGATCACCATTAAATATGAGCCATTTTACTCTGTACTGGTACAATTGGAAAGTTTCCCTGAGGGTGAAAATTAATCCGTCTAATGCTCAAACTAGTAAGAATTCTTTTGAAAAGCTGGTACCTGAAGAAGAATGCTGAAGCAGTTATTTAATCCTCAAGATCTAGCTTCATTCCCATGGATTTAAATATTTGATGATAATCCCCATCTTTTACTGGTTTTGAAAGTATGGCAAATTAAGTCAATAGGGTCATTGAATATAACTGTGTTTACAGGAGCCACTGAGTCATAGAAAAACAGGGTTATAGACCTTAACAGTTAGACCATGTGAGGCATATGATGGAACTGTGACAATGAAACACAAGTTGCAATGTAGACATCAGTACTTTGGAGATGCTAATGTAATGGAAGTGTTGGGATTCTTTGCCAATATATCAATGCACCACTAAATTTTACAAGTCCCCATTACTTGTTTTATGAATGTAAAGAATTATAATACATAGGCCAGCAGGTAAGACTTAAAGAGTCTTCATTAGATTAGGAGAAGGAAAGGAAAGAAAGCTCCTGTAATGTGGAAGACAGGAATGGGTAGAGAGCCCACCTGGGAGTATGGGTCCTCTATCATTCATTCTCAGGCTGAGAGGAGGGTGGATGGACGCTGATGAGAGGAGGGACTTGAAAGTTCAGGAAAGGTGAACAACAAAGAAGAGGCTTGACCACCTGGGAAGGACCTACTTATCATCTTAATGTGGTGGCCTTTGCCCTCAGACTCAGGTAATTCTGAAAAAGAACTAATTGGTCTGGACTCAGGGGGCTGGATCAGGAAGAGATCAGCACACCTGAGTAGGAGGTGAGAGTGAGCTGATTAGATGATACTGGATCCGAAGCTGAGTTTCCCTTCATCTGGAGCATGAAGGTGGTGTTATGTTTTTGCTTCATTTAGTTTTTCATTCCCTATTTTGGATCCTCTTGTGATTATCTATATAATAATACAAATACCATACTAATTCCCCCTTACCAGAATTATGAGATGGCTATCAATGAAAACTGATGGCTCTGGTTCAAACAGATTTTATCTGGGAAGTAAGCAGCACATCTGAAGAAATGAAAAGTTTCCCAAGCTTAAAAAACCATGTGCAAACTAGCTCAAGCTTTATAATCAGTTTTTTTTTTTTAATATACGCACACACTCACACACAGAGGATATACTCTTTTATCCCTTTGCTCATGCTCCTCTTATGCTGGGGTTCCTCCTCAGTGGGGTTATGGCAATCACTGTGGGCTCATGATCACCTCAGTCAGTCCCCATGGCCCAACATGGGCACTATGCCTCAAGGTACTCATACCTACTCCGTGGCTTCTACAGTCTTTCCACCGTCTCCACTGCAGTGTTCCCTGAGCCATGGTAGTCCTGATGGCAGTATGATTTAGTGTTGAGTTCTCTGTAGCACCTGCATTTCTGCTTTGATAGGTGTTGATTGATCACAGTATCTGTCACCATCACCCTGGGTGTGCTTGTCAGGCTAGCAGAAGAGCACTAGTCATGTTGCCACTTCCTGTGTCACAGGCAGGCAGGTGTGCTAGGAGTTGCAAGTCTGTGGTGGCCAGTCAGCTATCTTCTTGTCTTATCAGTAGTTCTTGGTTCACCTCTGTTTTCTTTGTCATCTGTAAAATTAAATAGATTCTCCAAGTAAGAGTGAGAAGAGGTAAGGTTAAAAGACTTATGCAAAGTTATTTGAGAGATATTTTGGTGTGCAAGCCCACTCTTCTCCAAAGAGCAGTGGGGATTTCTCTCTGAAGTCTGAGTTTCCTGACCATGGGATTCACACTTGGTTTCCATTACCGCTTATAAGTGACCCAGAGCTACAGGATTTGATGTTTGTCCTGCTGATTTTTTATGTTGTATTGATCTAATTTTTCCTTGTCCTACCTCTTTTTTTGTAATAGCAATGTTTACTCTTTGTACTTATGTGTTGTGAGTATGTAAAGTGTAATGTTATTCTACAAAGCTTAGATATATACATTATATTAAGTCTCAGATGAAACTTTGGACTATAGAATGATGTTAATGCTCACAAAGACTATAGAAATACTTAAAGGTAGAATGACTATATTTTGCATTATGATATGACCATCATTTTATGGTAGCCATGGGAAGAAGTGATGGTTTTAATGTGAAATATACCATATAGCCTCAATTGTTTTATTTTAAGCCTTCCCCTTAGTCCCCAGGTGGGGTGGTAGAGCCTTGGAGAGGGCAACCCTTGCTGAAGATTGTGTGTCACTAGGGGTAGGCCTTGATATTTATTAGTCCAGCCCACATAATCTTCAGAGCTATCTTATTCTGAGACTTATTTATCCATGCTGCTGATATATGAAGATGTGAGCCAGCCACCTGCTTGTGTCAGGTTTCCCTGCCATGAAGAAGCTTCTACAAATGGTAAGCCAAAATAAACCCTTTTATTCGTTTTATGCCTCTGGTCAGTTTTTTTTTATTTCCATTTATTTTTTTCCAGACACATTGAACAACAATTCATGCCAAATGTATTTAATATATGAGATATATATATATATATATATATATATATATATATATGAACATGGAAGCCCCAGAGCCTCTTACTACTGCAAATAAACTCCTGATGCAGGTGACAGTTTGTGCATTTGGATTTATCTGGGGAATCAAACCTGGGCCACGAGACTTTGCAAGCAAACAACTTTAACTGCTGAGCCATTTCCCCTGACTGATATTTTTATTCTTAAGAACACTAATTTAAATGGCTTTCAAATTTTATTATCTAAGAGAAGAAAATAAATTAATTGAATGAGGTCAGATGATATAATTTTCAGCAAAGAACAAGTATATTTTTTCTAATAATTGCATCTGATTTAAATTTGCTAAAGTAGAACTTTCAGATGAAGAGTGGGAACATAGCTGAGGTTTTGTAAATGTTCTTCCTGCACGCTCATGAGGGCTTGAAGGGGTCCGAGACTACCAGTATTTGAATCTCCAGATCTCACACAAGCAGCTAGATAGACCGTGGTTGCAGTATGAGATACCCTTTTTTATTTTCCAGTAAAGAAATTCTATAATGGATATTTGAACTCTGAACATATTGAGCCACATTTCCAAAACATTTCATTTTTACAAGAAATACTACACATAAAGAAGCATTATTGGAAGTCAAGTGTGGTGGTGCACCCATTTAATCCCAGAACTTGGGAGGCAGAGGTAGGAGAATCACTGTCTGTTAGAGGCCATCCTGAAACTATATAGTGAATTCCAGGTTACCCTGAGCTAGAGTAAGACCTTACCTCAAAACAGAAAAAGAAGAAGAAGGAGAAGAAGAAGAAAAGAAGAAGCAGCAGCATTATTGGGCTGGAGAGACGGCTTAATGGTTAAGATGCAAAGGCTAAAGAAACAAGTTTGATTCTCCAATACCCACATAAAGCCAGATGCACAAAGTGGCACATACATCTGGAGTTTGTTTACAGTGACTGGAGGCCCTCACATACTCATTCTGTCTCTTCTCTCTCTGTTTTCAAATAAATAAATGAATAAAAATATTTAAAAAATAAAACTTATTATTTTTAGCTTTATCTGCACTTCAGTGAAAACACTGCTAAAATTAAATTAATTTGGAATAAATAATTTAATAGGACTAAGATTGTGGCTTCAAGTGCACCAAAATGTATTAAATATTTGTTGAAGTATATTGATAGCAATAAACAACTAATATGAATGCATAGTCATGAATATCTTCTAAGGTTTGGAATAGAACCACTATGGGAGTCAATATAGAGACTCCTGAAAAGATAGAAATAGAGCTAGCAACTTACCAGCTATTGCTCTACTGGGCATGTACCCTACACTCCACTCTTCATGGCAGAGATATTTGTTCAACCATGTTCAAAGCTGCTCAAGTCACAATAACTAAGTACTGGAAGTAATCCAGATGCCCATCATTTGACAATAGATAAAGAAGATGTAATACATTTTACATAATGGAATTCTACTCAGCAGTAAGGAAAAATGATATAATAAAATTTGTAGGACAAGGGATGGACTTGGAACAGATCATACTAAATAAACTCACACAAGCACAGAAAGACAAGTGAGGACAATTCTCCCTCACCTGTGGCTCCTAACCTGGAGCAGCTGGAGTTGCAGGCTTTACATGCAGACAACTCAAAGGACAGATAATAGGAATGGGAGTGTTTTTTTTGGCGGGGGAGGCTTGGGAAGTTGCAGGGGGGATACACACAAAACTAAATCCAGAATGAATTGCTACCATAGAAGCCTACCTCCTGGGATAGTAGATAGGAATAAGGGGGGGTGGGCTCATCTGATAAGAAGGACCTTGGACAGGGTGGGATAAAGCGTAATCCTAAGTCATTTGGCTCTGGTTTGTAATTCCCAGGACAAAAAATTGTTTATAACCCAAAATGACCTATGTATCAGACTTATAAGGTCCGAAAACAAAACAGGCTTCTGTCAAAGCACTTGGTTACCCGCCTGAGGTAAATGAGGTAAGACCCTATTGCTGAAGTCACCACATGCTGCAGTAGAGAACACTAAATGATTCAGCTGGAGTCTGGGAGGAAGCCAGTCCCAGATGGTTAGCCTATATAGTCCCAGAAAGTGCTACATGTACTACTGGGGGAAAATGGCCAACAATGTTGTGAGCAATCAGGAGACACTTGTATATTAAAGCAACTACTTTGATAAGATGTACATACCTGTGCAATGGTGTCATTCGGCCTAGGTGGGTGGCCAATGGCTTTCTGATTGGCTAAGGGATGTGCTTCATGGAAATGAACCCGTACCTAAAACTGGGACTTTGATATTTTCCATTAAATTGGATTTAGTTTCTCACTTGAAGTGGAAATTTCCTTAAAATAAGCTCTTATTATACCAACATATCAATTTGAACAGAACTATACTTACTTTTATAAATATAATTTATGAAGTGTCTAAGAAATATATATGGTTTTGCTTTTTGGAGGGCATAACTCCTGATACTCATTTAAACAGATTTTTTTTTTGTATTAACTAATGAATGTAAAGCACATGTAATGATATCCCTGGTTCTATTCTGTAGGAAAGATGCTAGCTCATAACTTCATTTGGTAGCTATATGTTTTATCCTAAAATAAATTCTTAATTTTTTTCATTGTTTTATCAATTAGTTTTGTACTCAGTGAATACAGTCAAGTTGGTACCATTGTTAGCCTCTTCCCTGTCTTCCCTCCTCCCCTTGGCCCCTCCTTGTTGAGGTATATGGGTCATGCATTGTGGAGTTAGCCCTCAGTTATGGGTAGGAGGAAATATCTCTGTGTATCATGACCCAATGTGTGGCTCTGGTATTCTTTCTGTCCCCTCTTCTGCAAATTTCCCTGAGCCATTTTGGGTTCATTTTAGGCCTGCTTCAATGATGAGTTCTTGGGAGCTTCTGTGTCTCTGGATATCTGATTTGGTAGGATTTGATTGTTCTCTGTGTTGATCTCCTTCACCCTTGTGCTGGTACCAGGTTCACCAAGAAAACAGCACCCTTGCTTGTTTCTTAGTTTCAGCTGGGACCCTTTTGAGGTATGATGGGGTAGTTCTCTCCTTAGGATCTGTGTCTATCTGAAAAAGAGAATCAGATTCTCCAATGGAGTGTAAAGTTAGCACCAGATAAAAGGGATAACCCTTATTTTTTTAGAGATAATTTAATAGGTGTAGGTCCTCTTGTAGCTCACTATTAGTGGTAGCTTGATAATGGAGAGTGGGCTCATTTTTGGATATGGTTCTGAGTTGTTTACCAGCTCCAGCTATGTGTTCCTTTCCACTGAGTGGACCAGTTAGCCAAATCAAGAGCAGTTGGTTTCCCACCATGGCTGTGCACCACTATTGCACTTGTGTGAGCATCATGACTGGTTATTTGCTGCAAAGCAGGTTTGACCATGAGTTGCTTGGACAGATATTGATCATTTTCCCCCAGTCACCCATGTAGCACCTTCTGGCACTAGACAGCCTGACTGTCTAGGGACTGACTCTCTTCCAGCTTCCAGCTCCCAGCCATGTCATTCCAAGTTACATGCCAACCGCATATGGTGCCTTCAGCAGTAGGGTCTTACCACTAACTTTTGTGGGTCATCAAGTACTCTGACAGAAATATGTCATTCTTTTAGGAAACCTTGTAGGTCTCTATGATCAAGAACTCATTGTGGATGATTGTCACCTGATGGTACTGGGAGTTACAGATAAGTGCCCATGAAGAGAAGAAAGAAAAAGATAAGTAATATAAAAGTGTTAGAGAGAAGATATATATATATATATATATGGCTCAGTGGTTAAACATGATTGATTACAAATTCTTAAAAAATTTGAATGAGCTACACTGTCACTTTTCCTAAGGACCAAATAATAAGTACTTGAATAAAACTATATCTGATCAAACAAGCATGCTAATGTGCATTATTATTTTTTTTTACAAAAGACAACTAATGTCCTTTTACCCTTCTATGTGTGGATTACAGTGCCTTTTGGATGTTACTGATGTTACTATCTAGAATTTGTTGAATCTTTTCATCCCTTCATACCCATTAGTATAAATTTACATCTCCATATGTTTACTAAATATTTTCCTAAACTAAGATGTTGTGTCTCTTTTCTTTCTACTTTTAGAATCATCTTATTTTTAAATAACTCCTTTATTTGAAATTTTATTTTCAGAAAAACCTTTTAAATGACCACTGATTCTTGAGGGAAGAAAAAAAAGGAAAACAAGAAATAAAATTAACTTGTCTTATAATTTTCTTTAAATTAGCTTAAATAGCTTCACAGAAAGAATTGTGTTACATTCCTCCATTTAATTACCATGTAAGGGAGTTCTTTTAATCCTTCCATTACCTGATGTGTTTTCCTTTATTCATTATTCTTATAAAATTTTATTCATTTCAGCTCACTGGCTCTTGAGATTACTATAAAAAAGTGACCAGAATCCCATTTTAGAATCATGAGGTCTATTTAAACATCTAATTCATTTATGTTAATATTTAAAGTTCATCTAATACATGCATAAACAGAATTAAGGATACGGAACTGCTTTCCATAGAGAGTATACTTTTTCTACTTTACAAATTCATTTAGCAATTCAGTTACATTTTAACTAGCATGTTTAGATTTAGGTATTAAATTTTCTAACACGATTACCAGCTGAAACAGTATTGAATATTTTAATAGAGCATTTTCTTGAGTATTTGGCCATTATATAATTTATGTTTCTTCCTATTATTGGTGAATGTTTGTTTCCCCTGAATGTTACTATTCTCAGAGAATTAAGCTAAAAGACAATTTAATCAGAAGTACTTTTTCTTTTTTTAGTAAACCAAAGCAAAACATACTCTTCAAAGAAAAGATACAGGGAGCTATCTCAAAGTGGGATTTGTATAAGAAAGTTTTAATATTAAAATATTAATATTTATAATCATGTTATTTTTTCTTCTCCCAAATTATGGTGGATATGATACTACCTTTAGGATATTTTTTCCTATACATTTAAATTTTTTGTTTATTTTTATTTATTTATTTGAGAGTGACAGACAGACAGAAGGAGAAAGAGGCAGATAGATAGAAAGAGAATGGGCACTCCAAGGCCTCCAGCCACAGTGAAGTAACCCCAGATGCATGCACCCCCTTGTGCATCTGGCTTACATGGGACCTGGGGAATGTAACCTCGAACTGGAGTACTTAGGCTTCACAGGCAAGCACTTATCGCTACATGTTTAAAATAAATCTAATGCAACGTGTCAAATATGTAGGATGCCAGGCCCTTCATTCTTACACATGTGTAGTAATTGCACACCTACTACACTTCCAAAATAGTAGGAAGGACTAAAGTACAACTGCATCCTATTGGGATTTCTGAATATCAAAAGCTACAGCTGCAATGTTTTAGGCTCCTTAATGACATAACAAAAGATGCATACCTACTAAAGATACAAATATATTTTTCTCAGTTATATAAAATCTACATCCTGAATTCATTCCTAGCCCATACAAAGAATTGTAGTAGACTTGGTATGGTGTGTGTG
Source organism: Dipus sagitta (assembly GCA_036346955.1). Taxonomy (NCBI): domain Eukaryota; kingdom Metazoa; phylum Chordata; class Mammalia; order Rodentia; family Dipodidae; genus Dipus; species Dipus sagitta. Next base: position 99,953,743 of record CM070770.1, on the reverse strand, counting down.
TGTGTGTGTGTGCCCCATGCATATATAATCTACATACACAAGCATCACCCCACACACCAAAAGTTACATTGGATTGCTTTCTTCATTTCTTCATTATTATAGTTTAGCTCTTTCATTCTGATAAAGGCTAGTAGAACAATTTCCATATCAAAACATATGCCTCCTAAAATATGTGGGAGCCTCTTGGTGTATAATATTGTATACATGGTAACTTGCTCAAGTAAACTTAATAAGGGTAGGCGTAATGCTTTTCAAGTTCAAAATATCAGCTTTGCAATGTCTGAGATTTCACCAAAGATTAAAAAATGAAATATTGGTAAATTTGTATGACCCATGTGTTTTTCTTCTGTATGTTCATTTGACGAAATATTTTCAACATTTTTTGTTTTATTTTTATTTATTTATTTGAGAGTGACAGACAGAGAAAGAGGCAGATAGAGAGACAGAGAGAGAGAGAATAGGCGCACCAGGGCCTCCAGCCATTGCAAACAAATTCCAGATGCGTGCGCCCCCTCATGCATCTGGCTAATGTGGCTTCACAAGCAAGCGCTTAACCGCTAAGCCATCTCTCCAGGCCTATTTTCAACGTTTTGATTTTCTTCAGTTATCTTGTTATTTTCAGAAATAAATTGCCTCAATAAGTTTTATGAAATAATTTCAATATTTCTCTTTCATTTGGAAGGATTAATGGTTCACATAATACCAGAAATACATTTTATACCTCTGCATTTCAAATTTCTACTTTGTTGAATATGAAGCCAAGGAGAAATTGAGATCCTATAATTTTAGTGACAAGTGTAACTGTGATAGTATAATTTAGATTCACTAATGTTTAATTATTCAAACAATGTTTATCAAGGCCCTATCAGTTAGCCAGGCAATTGAATAATGTCATGGGCAAATGTATTATGACACACAATTGAGCTATAATGACAATCATACTGCAATTATTGAATAGAATATATATATATAAATATAATATATATATATATATATATATATATATATATTTATATACCCACAAAATACATAATACAGTTGGGCATGGTGGTGCATACCTTTAGTCCCAGTACTTTGTAGGCAGAGACAGGAGGATCACCATGAGTTTAAGGCCACCCTGAGACTACATAGTGAATTCCAGGTCAGTCTAAGCTAGAGCAAGACCCTACCTCAAAAAACAAACAAACACAAAAAGACACATACTGCACAATATCCTATTATGCATTCATAAAGGAAAAAAACACGTATTTGCAGCATGAAGTTTATTTTCAAATATACTACCTAGATAAGAGTGCACTGAAAAGTTGTAATGCAATGTAAAAATGTAAGCAACATGAAGAGAACTAGTGGTAGTAACATGTTGGGAACTCCAGACAAAGGTTAAATAAGCAGTTCAAAACAACTGGAGATTTTGAGGAAATGCTCCATCTGTAACTACAGTGTAGTAGGTAAAATGAGAACATTGCTCGTATGGAAATCAGAGCATTAGAAGAGAATCTGGTCGAAATGTTGCCAAGGACTGTTCCATAAAACATATAGGTTAAAGTATCATTTGTTGTTATGATGATAAAGAATGAAATTCAGGAGATAGAAGAATGTTTCCAAAAAATCCAGGTGAGAATGGACTCTACTAAATAATCTCCTACCTTGTTCATGCTGAGAAACCTCATTAAAACGTAGTGGATTACAAACCCACAAAGAGATGAAATCAAAGTAGAAAAGGGACTGGCTAAGAAAGGAAGAGTTAAGGGAGAGAAAGGAAGAGGAACAAAAGAAGAGAATAAGAATGGATTATCATCAAAACACCTTATATGCACATATAAAATTATTCATAAATGTTTAAAACAATTGCAAAATTGGAAATGACATGATTTGATTAGTCCCCTACTAATAGCAATTGAAGGACTATTAGAGTTTATTATATTATATTATATTATCATATTATATCACATTATTTTTGTGTGTTGAGTGCACATGTATGGGTGGGAACATGTAAGCATGTTTCAGTGTGTATCAAGGCAAAAGACTGAAATCAATTGCCTTTCTCAATTGTTATTCACCTTGTTTTTTAAGGACAGGAATTCAATGATTGAGCTTGACTAGCTAGTAAGCAAGTCCAAGAACACCACCTATCTGTACTTCCCCATACTGGGATTATGGGAACTCACCACAAAATCCAGTTTTTAATTTTTACTTGGGTCCTGGTGATTTGAAATTTAGTCTCCTGTTTTCACAGTGAGCACTTTACAGACTGAGGCATCTTCCCATATCTGAATAACTGGACGCCCTGTGAGTGCCTGTGAGTGTGTATGTATGCATTCTAAAATGAAAATTAAATTATGGAATGTATTTGACAGTTTCATAATAAAGATATCTCTATGGAAACTCCATGTATATATATAATATTATATAATATTAATATAATATATTTATATAATTTATGTACATATGTATATATACTTAGTATGGTATTATGGAAATAACATGGTTGGCTATTGAAGACATACTTCAGCAACAGAACAGTTGCAAGGCCTGCACAAGGCCTTAGGATTAATTATAAGTACATATACATAAAATGACAAGAAATTAATTACAAGATGAAATAAATTATTTCAAAGAAATGTAAGAAAGAATTTCCAGTGTTACAAATGCATCAATAAATTGAAGGAAGGAGTTATACCTGGAGTTTTCAAACTAGATATTATTTAAGCCCTTAATTATATATACCTTTAAACGATTTCAAATGTACCATTTCATACATTTCATACATGACTCATTTTCTGATGCAAATCACAATTTTTGTCCCATATCAAAAAGATAAAGATATAAATTCTACCTTCCATTGGGAAGATATTCAAATTTATAATGCAAAGGAATAGGTACTCTATAAAATAAGAATTGTGGCCAGTTTTTGCAAGCAATCTAACAAAACTGAGATCCTATAGACATGAAAAATATAATAAAATTATATTATGAATGTAATACTTATTGTCCATATGTGGAGAAATGTCATTAAACATTAGATATTTAATGCTAAGAAGGCAAGGTCATTGATGGAAGGGTTGTTCATTGCCTGGATCTTGTGCATTATACATTGTTATGAAGATGTAAAGGGAAAAATGCTTGCACAAACATGTTGTCAGTTTATTGAATAGTGGAAGAGTCACATTTTTCATGCTTCAAAAAATAATCACATAGTCTAAAAATAGAGAAATGCATATATATACAAACTTCTATGCATATAAAAGTTCAGAGAACTCTATTCATATTGTTTAAAGTATAAAAAGTTCAAAATTCATCATGAATAATGAATATATCCAGGCAGTTAATAAGTAAAATGTTATATAAGTGAATTATACTTGTCCATAAGAGATTTATTAATACATACATAATCCCAAGAATGGAAAAAATGTCCAGACCTGAAAGACAACAATAGTCATAAAGTACTACATGCTATACACAGTTGATTTGCTTGAGATAACAGAAAAGAAAAGGCCAGAGATTAATAGGGGCTATTTTGATCACGGTTATGGTTTCATGACTGCATATTTGAAAAACAAACCACATGATCATTTTGATAGATACAGAAAAGGCCTTTGACAAAATACAACATCACTTCATGATCAAAACATTGGACAGAATTGGCATGGTTGGCTCATATCTTAACATAATAAAGGCAATATACAAAGCTCCTAAGGACCAAATAGTATTTAATGGGTGGAGACTGGAGGAATTCACATTGAGATCAGGAACAAGACAAGGTTGCCCACTCTCACCTCTGCTCTTCAACACAGTACTGGAAGTCCTAGCTCAAGCAATGAGATGGGAGCAAAAAATAAAAGGGATACAATTTGGAAAGGAAGAAATTAAGTTAGCTCTATTCACTGATGACATGATTGTATACATAAAAGACCCGAAAAACTCCATCCCAAAACTCCTGAAGGTGATTAACTCCTACCGCAAAGTAGCAGGATAGAAAATCAATGCACAGAAATCAGTAGCCTTTCTATATGCAAATGACAAAAATACAGAGAAAGAAATAAGGGACATGGTCCCATTTTCAATTGCAACAAAAAAAAATAAAATACCTTGGAATAACGTTAACCAAGGAAGTGAAAGATCTATACAATGAAAACATAAAAACACTCAATAAAGAAATTGAGGAGCACGTGAGAAAATGGAAAGACCTCCCATGCTCCTGGATAGGCAGAATTAATTTTGTGAAGATGGCAATCCTACCAAAGGCAATATACAGATTTAATGCAATTCCAATTAAAATCCCAATAGTGTTCTTCACAGAGATAGGAAAAATGATCTCAAATTTCATATGGAAAGGCAGAAGGCCTCACATATACAAGCATATCCTCAGCAAAAGAAATACCTCTGGACGCATCACCACACCTGATCTAAAGCTATATTACAAAGCCATAGTAATAAAAACAGCATGGTACTGGCATAAAAAAGCTAAACATTTTATGTTACCTGATTATTCAACTTTTGTTTAAACTTTTGTTGCTTAAAATGAATATTACTATATATATATATATATATGAATATTATTCCTTTTTTGGAAACCATTTATTAATATACCTAATCGAATTAAAAATAAACTTTCCCTTACACTTCAGCCAAGCCATAGCTGAAATCACAGAGGAATTGGCATAGCTTCCATGGTGAGCCTGACAATCAGCACCAGGGTGAAGGAGACAGATGCGAGGATATTCAACACATACAAAATCAGAGATATAGAGGCTCCTAAGAGCTTATCACGGAAGTAGACCTAAAACACACCCAACACAACTCAGGGAATTTTGCAGAAGAGGGGGTGGAAAAATTGTAAAAGCCGCAGGTTGAGCCATCATGGCCAAAGGCATTGCCTCTCCCCAATAGATGACTGATGCTCCCAGAAGGCATAATCCACAACCCCAGGGGGAATACCAGAAATCCCACTGAGGAGGGCCCCCTGCAGAATGGGGGCAGTGACAAAGTAAAGGATGTTACCAGCACATGAAGTATCCATAATTAACTTTTAAAAATAACAGACAGTAACTCAGTATTAATAATTTCATTATAATGAACAATTTGGATAAAAGACAAAAATCCATGAGAAAACACACATATGAGAAATAAAACAAAAATGTAAATTTTATTACGTATATTGAAAAAATAAATTATAATTAAGATGAAAAACATTACAATATCAGATGCTTTGCACCTATGCACTTAATGAAATTAGAATAATTTTTATAACAAAGATTGACTAAAAAAAATCCAAAGAGAAAAAGAAAACTTTGCAAAATGATATCTACATAGACACTGGCATGAATGCATTGCCAAGTCCCAAACATGGAGCAGCCATTCAAATCCAGTGCTGTTTAAAAACTATGATGTAATATGCATAAATAGTACAGTACACAGATAAAAATGCATTCTAAAAATCATATAGTCATGGAAAATAACATGCAACTTTATTTAAATGATCATTTAATAAACCAGAAAATTATTTAATTAATTCATTCATTTTAAACATTAAGTCTTAGGCAATTAGGCATAGAATAATTTTTATTAGTATCTTAGTCAGATAAACAAGCTACATCCCAAAAATCCTACTTATAAACTGTCATAATTCATTAGCACATTATTTAATGCTTTCTTTCTGAAGTAGAAAGAATGATTCAGTGTCACTATTCTTGTTCTGCCTAAAATCAGTTACAGGCCATAACTGTGACATTTATATATTGATAACATAATTGCATTATAGAAAATACAAAAGACAAACTAATAAAACAGTTATCTAATAAATTTAACCTATGAATTTAAGTATGGAAAATAAAAGAAAGCAAAAGTTGATAATCATTATTTTGAATTATTTCTTTCAAAGATCAGAATTTCAGTTTAATAAAGACATGTTCTGCTCCTCCAACATAAGCTCTCTAACCTCAGATTTTCTACAAAGAAGCCACAGCAGTCAGCCTCTACTATTTTTCTTCTTGAATGCCTGTACTCATTATCATCTCTTCTCCCAAATCTGTAACATGTGGTAAGTGTACATGGTCCATGGCTTTGAACCTCATGCTCTGCTTGCATGCAATCATAGTGAAACATCCTTTGAAGGAGGCAGTATCGTTACAATAATATGGAAAGTATGAAAATGACTATTTGTTACCAATAGAATGGTGATCATTCCATTGCATTATTGACTGTTTCACTCTCAATAATACAATGTACAATGTACACTATTGTACATTGTTCACTATCCACACCACAGAACATTTTTGCCTTCATAACTTTGGTGTGGCATCATGTCCTAGTTTGCTTATGGATCATAAGTATAGGTGACACATGGCACATTTATGGAAGAGCTCCTGGTATCTTTCTGTGGTTGAGCTCAGTCCTCTAAGCTTCTCTTCCTCATGCTAATTGCCAGTTTTCACAAAAGGGCTGCAGCCCTGTCAGAGAGAAGATTCACAGAGCCGCCGGGGCAGTAGCTAGAGTTGACTGCAGATGGTGACATGTAAATTGAGTAAGAAATAACCGTAATTGCAAGAAGCTAAGTTTGGGAGGTTATTTATTATAAAACAAAGCTGGCAAGTACATAAATCTACTACATTCTTTGAACCAATAAGTAGTCTTCTAAACTGAGTCTGACACTTTAAGGTTGGGTTGAATATATCAACAGAGAAAAATAAATGTCTGGATTTCCAAGTTTATATGATTCAAAAAATATTACTGTGTCTTTGTTTTATTTTTTTATTTTCATTTTTTTATTAGTCAGTTCTGTATTCAGCAAATACAGTCAGTTTGGTACCATTATTAGGCTCATCCGTGACCTACCCCCTCCTCTTGGCCCCTCCTTGTTGAGGTATACGGGTCATGCATTGTGGAGTTAGCCCCTAAGGAGAGAGTCTTTGTTTTATTAAGGAAGCATATACTAAGATACACTACAGCAATGACATTCCTATGTAATGTTCAAAATATTTACTATCTAGTGTAAAATATTTTCACTGTTGCAGTCACTACCTGATATGGTTTTGTGGCGATTACAATTGAGGCACAATTGCAGTTTGAGGAAGAAGTGATGAGTGCATTACTTTGCTTGTATTTCCATCTAAATTCAAACTTCAGGCCCATAGTTTTTTTTTTTTTTGTTTGTTTGTTTGTTTGTTTGTTTGTTTTGTATTTGGCCTCAATCAGAAGTGGCTTGTTGATCAGGTGAAAAAATGATGAAGTTAGAATTGGGGCATAACCTAGGTTTTAAATATTATTTTAAAATGATATTACAAAATATTGCAGTTCTAAATATATCAAATCTATCCCAAATGATACACATTTTACCTAGAAATATGTTCACACTTTAACAATCAGTGAGAGAAAAAAGCAAATAAACAAAACTGAGGTCTAATTTTGAAAAACGAATATTTTATTTTCAAGTGACTAAAATATGTTGACTTCAAACACACTTATACGTCTCAGTAGTTAATGAAATATTATTAGCTATACAATTACATAATTTATCAAATAATACTAGAAATATCCAATACCGACAAAACTGCCAACTTCAAACAATATTAAGGTGCAACTGAACCCTCCACATCTCTTCTTAGTCATAGAACTAGGACAGTGATGGGTTGCTTGAGTTGAACAAATCCCTGATCTAGAATTATGTTCTGCATAATAACATCTCCAGCATTATTCAGCTATGTCAGGGGCTTGGAAAGCTAATGTATAGGTTTTATGCAATGGAAAGTTTATTATAGACAATTTTAGAACAATATCTCATTAGATATAAGGAAACTGAAGACCAAGGAGAATAAATCACTTTCTCAAGATAAAGAAGTAATTAGTAATAGGCTCAGGCTTCCAGTTTCAATGTCATTCACTATTCACCTAACTGCAGTTGTAGAAATAGGCATGAGGCAAATGGTGCTTTTTTATTACAAACCTGTGTGTTTATAATGCAAACCTCAGTGGTAAATGCCAAATTCATGTTTGTGGGGGAGTTCTGAATTTATAGGAATCAAAAGCTTATTTCAATACCAGTTTTGAAGAGAATTATTCTAAATGTCTGTTTATAATGATGAAAACATAATCCTATTTTTGTTATAAATAGCTTTAGAGCTCATCAACATCATTTGGGTTATTTTCTGTCTTCCATTCTTTTAATAGCAACTGTATTAGTTTGGACATTTCTAAGAAAAATATGTATGATTTTTTATATGTGCCTTTCTTGTGATATCCATTGCTATGCAGTTACTTCCTTTACTGAAGTGAAAAGATTTCAAGGAATACCAACTAACACTTAGCATACCAAGGGCAATAGATTTTTTACTATAGCAGTCTTCTCTTGAAAGTAACCTGTGTCTTGATCACAGAAATAAGTGAAATAACATATATTAGTTTGCTCTGTAGTGTTTTCAGAAACACAATTATCACTCTTAGTGGAATTGAAGTATATAACCAACCTTTCATGGTACTGGGAGAAAGGATATAAAATATAACATATTTAAATTCAGTATAGAATGTCATTGATAACTTTCATTTTTGTCACTTTCCTGAAATACTTATTAATTTCATCTTACTTTATAGCTTTTTCTGGTTCTTATGTTCTTCATGATTCTGTATAGTTTGTTCTAATTTTGTTTAATTGCATATCTAAATTTTTCACTCACATCCTATTGAGATACTGAGGCTGGTTGGACAGTCACTTATTTGTGAAATTGTGCTTCAGTAAAAACCACAGGGGAAAAATATTCTCTAATTTTTCAGTGGCCATTCTTCAAACAATGTGCTGATTTATGATTTCAAGAATAATAACGGAAGACGACAACACATTATCAACACATAATCATGACAACACAAATCAAAATAAAATAACTGTAAGAGCTAAGTTGTATGAAGTACTACCTATGTACAAGGTGCATTTCTATTTTTAATATTTTACTTTATTTATTTATTGACTTGAGAGAGAGAGAGGCAGACAGAAAGAGAGAACATGAGTGCACCAGGGCCTCCAGGGACTGCACACAAACTCCAGATGCACGTGCCACCTGTGTATCTGGATTACATGGGTACTGGGGAAATCTGAGTCCTTAGGCTTCCAAGGCAAGTGCTTTAACTATTGAGCCATCTCTCCAGCCCTATCAGGCATATTTCAATATAATTTGCATACATTTGCTTATAAAATATCAATGACAAATCTGTACATCCAGAACCATTATTAGCCTCAATACATGAGTGATTTCTGATACAGTATTTTGGCCATAATACTATTGTTTGATTTTCTATTGTTTTAAGCAGGAACATTGAAATGTGTACAGACATTATATTTAGGTGTGTCTTCAATTCACAAGTATATAAAAATTACATCATTTTGAAAACAGTAATATTGTGGTACACATGATTAGTATTGGGAGGTTCCTCTCATATCCATAGTTGTCTTTCTAAATGCTCAGTTCCTGTGCTCACACAACTGAGTGATACATGGAAACAACAAAATGTGAAGATATTAGGGGTATTTTTTGATAATTCTCTTGTTATCTCATTTCTGAGTGCATCAAACTGAATTCTCTTATGGCATAATCACTCAATTTACTTCTAATTATATTGAAAACTACTTAACTGCAGTTAAAGGCTTGTGATGGTTCTAAACAATCCTATGAACTATTGTAGCAAATCTCAACCTAGGAATACGCATGTAGTCCAACATGAGCCTGCCACAGTTCTGCTCCTGGGTGTGTTTCATGGATACACAATGCTTATTCTTAGAAAATCTCCATTTCCTTTTAGCGAAACCAGAATTGTGCACTCTGGAGCTCTGACAAACCACAATCTCACATGTCACCTGGAGACATTTTCCAGTGCAGTTTAATATAAAAGAAACAAAAGTCAGGACTAAATAATGCCTGAGGGGAGAAGAAAGGTAATAGTGGTGAATGTCCATTTTGATATAAGTTTATGTAAGTATTTCTTTTTCAAATTATAATCAACTTTAGTTTCTCTCAAGTACAAATAAAATTACAGGAAACTCAGAATTGACATGTAGCATGGCAATGTGAGATGAAAAGTAAAATGTAGCTGACATATCATTTTATTTTCTATGCCAACAGCATAAATATGATTAGAATCAATATGATTAATAATATGTAATCACAAATATAGTATGAATAAAATAAACTTTAGTAATCTATAAAAAGAAAAATGTAATTCAAAATATATAGAATGACATAACACATTGGAAATTAAGAAAGTGAGAACAAAATTTTGTTTTAGTGATTGTCTTGTTAGGTTTCTAATACTTGTTTATGACCACTGTTTTCAATAATATAATGCACAGTTCAAATTATAGAAAATTACAGAGTAAATAATTATTCCCTTGTTAGCTAATTCTTTTTTTTTTTTTATTAGTCACTTCTGGATTCAGCAAATACAGTCAGTTTGGTACCATTATTAGGCTCATCCATGACCTACCCCCTCCCCTTGGCCTCTCCTTGTTGAGGTATAGGGGTCATGCATTGTGGAGTTAGCCCACAGTTATGGGTAAGCTAAATATCTCTGCATATCATGCCCCAACATGTGGCTCTGACATTCTTTCTGCCCCCTCTTCCGCAAAATTTCCCTGAGCCATGTTGGGTTCATTTTTAGTCTGCTTCAGTGATGAGGTGTCGGGGGCCTCTGAGGCTCTGGCTCTCTGATTTGGTAGGAGTTGATTTTTCTCTGTGCTGATCTCCTTCCCCCTTGTGCTGGTATCTGGTTCATCAGGAAAACAGCCCCCTTGCTTGTTTCTCCAATTTTTCTTAGTTTCAGCCGGGGCCCTTTTGAGGTTTGATGGGGTGGCTCTCTCCTTAGGATCTACATCTATCTGAAAAAGAGAAGCAGATTCTCCAACGGAGAGTAAGTTAGCACCAGGACAAATGAGATACCCCTTATTTTTTTTTTTTTATATAGAGAATTTAATACGTGTAGGCCCTCTTGTAGCCCACAATTGATGGTAGCTTGATATTGGAGAGTGGGCTTATGTGTGGATATGGTTCTGACTTGTTTCCCAGCTCCAGCTATGGGTCCCATACCAGTGAGGGGATCAGTAAGCCAAATTGAGAGCAGTTGGTTCCCCACCATGGCTGTGTGCCACCACTGCACTTAAGGATAGCAAACATCAAAAAATGAAATAAAAATAAATGCTGGCAAGGATGTGGAGAAGTAGGAACACTCATCCACTGTTGGTGGGAATGTAGGATGGTACAACCACTTTGGAAAGCAATATGGAGACTTCTGAAAAAGCTGAGTATAGAGATACCAACAGACCCAGTTATTCCCTTACTGGGCATCTACCCTAAAACCTTCAAACCACAGACTAAAGAGATTTGTTCAACCATGTTTATAGCGGCTCAATTTGTAATAGCTAAGAGCTGGAATCAACCCAGATGTCCATCACTAGAAGAATGGATAACTAAGATGTGGTATATCTACACAATGGAATTCTATACAGCAGTAAGTGTAGCCCGCGTAGTCGTCTCGCCAGCAAGAACGCACACAGACACCAGGATCCTTCTGCAGCAAGCGTTTATTGCAGTTAACAGATGAAAAGAGGAAGACCCAGAGCCCCGAAATGGCGCGGCTTATATAGCCCCTAGGCGGCGTGTACTCTGCTGATTGGCTGCGCGCTCATCACCCCATATGACACCCCGGGCTGGGCAGTGACTTGGCGCGCTTTCACCACTTGCACATGCGCTATTCTACTTGTTCACCAGGACCGAGGCCGGATGTCAGCACCATCTTGTAATGGCGATCACACTCTCTCGGCTCTCCACAAGTAAGAAAAAATGACACAATGAAATTTGAGGAAAAATGGTTGAACCTGGAACAGATCATTCTCAGTGAACTTACCCAATCACAGAAAAAAAATCGCCACATAGTCTCTCTCATCTACAGCACCTAACCTGAAGCTACCGAAGATACCTTACATACCCAGCAAGCATCTCCTAGATTAGACACTAGGATGGAAGGGGAGGGAGGGGAGGGCATCAAAGGGGTGGGAAACATGAATCTAGACCCAAACGGCAATGGTACCATAATTTTCTACTTACTAAAAGACAGACCAAATGGCTGATCCTTCACCAGGCCCTTACAGGGAACACCTGAACCACAAGACACTGGAGAGGGTAAGATTAAGACTAACCTTAATCTCCTACATCTTCCCTCCCTCCCTTCCCCTCTCCCTGTCTCTCTCTTTCCTGTATCTAATTCTTGTATATTAGTTATCTTTTTCCTCATTTTCTTAGTGGGCACTGACCTGTAACTCCCAGATCCAGCATGGGGCTATCATCCACAATGAGCTTTTGATCAGAGAGACCTACAAGGTTTCCTAAAAGACAGACAGATTTCTGTCAGAGTACTTGATGACCCACCAAAGGCTAGTGATAAGACCCTGCTGCTGAGGACACCTTATGTGATTGACATGCAAATTAGAATGGCATGGCTGGAAGTTGGATGAGAGTCAGTCCCCAGACAGTCAGCGCGTCTAGTGCCAGAACGTGCTACATGGGCGACTGGGAGAAATTGACCAATATCTATCGAAGCAACGCATGGTCTAACCTACTTAGCAGCAAATAACTTGTTGTGATGCCCACACAAGTGCAGTGGTGGCACACAGCCATGGTGGGGAACCAACTGCTCTCAATTTGGCTAACTGATCCCCTCACTGGTATGGGACCCATAGCTGGAGCTGGGAAACAAGTCAGAACCATATCCACACATAAGCCCACTCGCCAATATCAAGCTACCATCAATTGTGGGCTACAAGAGGGCCTACACCTATTAAATTCTCTATTAAAAAAAAAAAAAAGTAAGGGTTATCTCATTTGTCCTGGTGCTAACTTACTCTCCGTTGGAGAATCTGCTTCTCTTTTTCAGATAGATGTAGATCCTAAGGAGAGAGCCACCCCATCAAACCTCAAAAGGGCCCCGGCTGAAACTAAGAAAAATTGGAGAAACAAGCAAGGGGGCTGTTTTCCTGATGAACCGGACACCAGCACAAGGGGGGAAGGAGATCAGCACAGAGGAAAATCAACTCCTACCAAATCAGAGAGCCAGAGCCTCAGTGGCCCCCAACACCTCATCACTGAAGCAGACCAAAAATGAACCCAACATGGCTCAGGGAAATTTTGCAGAAGAGTGGGCGGAAAGAATGTCAGAGCCACATGTTGGGTCATGATATGCAGAGACATTTATCTTACCCATAACTGTGGGCTAACTCCACAATGCATGACCCATATCCCTCAACAAGGAGGGGCCAAGGGGTATATAATATGGTACCAAACTGACTGTATTTGCTGAATACAGAACTGACTAATAAAAAAAATAAAAATAAATAAAAATAAAAAAAACAGTGTAAGAAAGAAAATTACAAAAAGCATGTCTGCTTTATGATTATCTAATGTTTATCTAATCATTATTTGGTGATAATCTAATGATTAGTCTGGAGAGTTATGATTTATTCCTAGTGGAATCATACTTTACACTTAAATTATATTCATATACAATGCTGAAATAATCATTCAGATATTGTCCAGTTTCCAGGTGTTTGTCATAATGAATTACCTTACCAATATTGTCTTGAGCCCTCTTACAGCCCTTAAAACTCCTTTATCACTGCAATGCTAGTTATAAAGAATGAGAGCTTCAGTAATACAAGGCAAGAGAATACTCATGTAACAATAACGACTCCATAAAAAGTCGGATATTTGAGTAGCTGGGAGAACCTTGATAACTGAAGCACATAAACCAGCAAACCATTCACAGTGACAGAACATAGAAAAGGAGCCTAAAATATGTAAAATACTTTAGAAAAAACTACAAAAGCCACTTGAACTATTTGATATATGATTTGCTTACTGCTAAATTAGGAACTCAAGATAGATTAGGAGATATTTATTGTGGTACAAGCAGGAGATAATGTGAAATCAGAGATTGGGACCAATGATGATTTGGACAAAAATATAGATTTGAGATACATATCAAATGATACTAAAATAATTGATATATCTGAAAATATCCAAGAACTAACATAAGAAATATTATGTTGAGCAATAAAACAGAGTGGTCTTGAGGAAATGTAATGGTTATCACAAGTGAGTATTAAGTGATGAGTATGGGAAAGGGTTGGGGAAGGTCAAAAGGACACAGATGACATGTAAACAGAAGGGAGAAAGAGACTGAGGGAAGAAAATTCTAAAGCAAGACAAAGGAGAATTAAATACAACACCTTCAATTTAGAAATACCAGAATGAATGACACCTAAATATTTCTACTCCTACAAAAAATTACCAGGCATGATAGCACAATAACTGCATTACATATAATAAGATTGTGTAGGAATGAACCGTCAGAAAATACCTGAGGGAATGAACTATAAGAATGAAATATGGGATGAACTATAGGAAAAAACTGCTAATATACTTCTTATAGACCTTGCAAATAACCTTTTGAGGGTATTTCTATGAGCTGTTATCACCCACTTAAAGCAATGTGACCAGGTTTTCTCTGTCTTGCTATACCTTCATCTTGAACAGCATAGATGACAAGTATTCACTAAGAATGTTTAGAGATGCTGACTGACCTTAAGCTAATTCTTTGCCCAATTTCCTCAGTGGCCTTGTTCAATGCTTCACCCATAAGAAGTGTGTGAATGAGCAGTGCTGACCATAGTCTGGAAGACAATGCAGTCAGTAACTACTTGTCTTCAGAACTTCCACAGATCTGTTGAAGACAATGGGTAGGCTTAGTGTAATTACATTTGTGAATGGAGTGTGTGTTTGTTCTGGATCAGCAAAGTACAACAGATCATGCCCTAAATTCCTTCTGTTAACAAGTGTTTAAATGTTATTCAAAGTTAGAAGATCCTTGTCCTCTTTCCATGCAATTTTTACATGGGATGTGGGGAGTCAAACCCGGGACATTAGGCTACACAGAAAGTCCTTATACTGCTAAACCATCACTCCAACCCAAGCATGACATTTGTACACCAGTAGAAACTTACCGACGTTTTTTGTATAATCTCACCCATATTGAAGTGGCTAGCATGGATTCTCCAGCACAGAATCTCTGCCTTACAAAATTCCTTTGGGCTGTCAATCTTGGCAAAACATCAAATTCTCTAACTCTGTTAACAGATGAGTGACTTCATTTGTGTTACTCTCATGAAGAGTTGTGGTGGTGAGCACTCCTGGTTTGGTTAATATTGTCCTTACTGACACAGTTCTCCTCACGTATTTATTTTAAAAAATGATTTTATAAACTAGCCTAAATACACATGTAAGAAGTGATAGTGCTAAGTAACTTTGGTGATGGTGGTGGGGCTTTTATTACAATTATATAAAGAAAAAACTCCATCTGAGAATGCAGTGATGGTGGCCATTCTCTGGAAAAGTATCACCTTGTGCTGAGGAGAAAAGGTGAATAAAGCACACAGAAGCAGTTGGGTATGAGTTGTCATTCATTGCTCACCTTCCCTTTGGGCTGTGCTCACCTTCAATCCGGGCTGTACTCACCTTCCCTCAGATGGATAATACGTAACAAAAGCATTTGCCATCTCTCCTTGACAAACTTTTTCCGTTATGTTACAGGCGATTCAATTTTTTCAGGATCTCATCCATTTTACTTGGGATTAGGATTCATTCTCTCTCTTATTTACACTGAAATGGAGCATCATATCTACTCACAAGAATATTTAAATTATATGATGGTCTCAGGATTGCTGACATTACATTACCAGGGAAGGGAGCAGGCTTATTGTGAATCTACAGAGTGAAGAATGTGGAAGACAGGTGCCAGGCATGTTAGGGTGATCGTGCATGTGTGTGTGTGGTGTGCAACACGTTGTGGGTGGACTTATGTATGCATAATCTGAATCTACTGGATCAATGATCTTGAATGCTCAGACTCCAGATCTTTAAGAAAATAATTTTATAGTTGCCCAATATATGCTATTTTCATAGTAGCATGGATGGAATAAAATTTTATATTTATAAGATGTTTATATACACATTTTGGCACACATGCATGAATGCAAACACATTTTGCCTATTTTATAAATTTAGTTGACAATTATTATGCTTAAAATCCAGATTGGAGGATAGAGAGATGGCTTAGCCACTAAGGAGCTTGCCAGTGAATGCTAAGGACCCAGGTTCAATTCCCCAGGACCCACGTAACCCAGATACACAAAGTGGCTCATGCTTTTGGAATCTCTTTACAGTGGCTAGATGCTGCTCATGCTTCTGGAATCCATTTACAGTGGATAGAATCCATGGCAAACCCAGTCCATCCATTTGACTCTCTCAAATAAATAAATGATAAATATTACCTTCACCAGGCTCTTAGAGGAACACCTGAGCCACAAGACACTGCAGAGGGTATGATGAAGACTGACCTTAATCTTCTATAGCTTCTCTCTCTCCCTCTCTCACTCTATAACTCTTTTATATCAGTTATCTTTTTCTTCCTTTTCTTAGTGGGCACTGACCTGTAACTCCCAGTACCAGCGTGTGGCTATCATCCACAATGAGCTTTTGATCAGAGAGACCTAAAAGGTTTCCTAAAAGAAAGACAGATTTCTGTCAGAATACTTGATGACCCACCAAAGGTTAGTGGTAAGACCCTACTGCTGAAGACACCTTATGTGGTTAACACATAAAATGGAATGATATGGCTGTAAGCTGGAAGAGAGTCAGTCCCCAGACAGTCAGCGTGTCTAGTGCCAGAAGGTGCTACATGAGCTACTGGGGGAAAATGACCAATATCTTTCCAGGCAACTTATGGTCGTCTAACCTACTTAGCAGCAAATAACCTGTGGTGATGCTCACACAGGTACAATAATGGCACACAGCCATGGTGGGAAACCAACTGCTGTTGACTCGGCTAACTGATCCCCTCAGTGGTACTGGACCCATAGCTGGAGCTGGGAAAAAAGTCAGAACCATATCCAAACATAAGCCCACTCTCCATTATCAAGCTACCACCAATCATGGACTACAAGAGGGCCTACACCTATTAAATTCTCTATTAAAAAAAAAAGTAAGGGTTATCTCAATTGTCTGGTGCTAACTTACTCTCCATCGGAGAATCTGCTTCTCTTTTTCAGATAGATGTAGATCCTAAGCACAGAGCCACTCCATCATACCTCAAAAGGGCCTGGGCTGAAACTAAGAACAATTGGCAAAACAAGCAAGGGTGCTGTTTTCTTAGTGAACCGGGTACCAGCACAAGGGGGAAGGAGATCAACACAGATGAAAATCAACTCCTACCAAATCAGAGATCCAGAGACCCAGAGGCCCCCAACACCTCATCACTGAAGCAGACCAAAAATGAACCCAACATGGCTCAGGGAAATTTTGTGGAAGAGGGGGCGGAAAGAATGTCAGAGCCACATGTTGGGTCATGATATGCAGAGACATTTATCCTACCCATAACTGTGGGCTAACTGCAGAATGGATGACTCATATACCTCAACAAGGAGGGGCCAAGGGGAGGGGTTAGGTCATGGATAAGCCTAATAATGGTACCAAATTGACTGTATTTGCTCAGTACAAAACTAATTAATAAAAAATTTGAAATTAAGCCAAAAATTTTTTTAAGAAATTCACATTTGTGTGTTGTAGTACACAGACAATGGAGTTTTTTTCAATATTTACATATGGAATTAGTAACAAATTTTTTATATGGGGAAAACGATTTGAGATTGTCATAGCAATTGTGTGTTATAAAATAGAGCAATACTTGAGTAGATGAAAAATCAGTGAGAAGAATTGAAAAGAAGCTTGCTACATAATTGCAGCTAGGTCAGAATGCCAAGGCTAAAATAACTTATTATTTCTCATGTGGAATAGACTAGAAAAAAATAAGAAAATCACAGTGGAATTTCATTTATGTTTGTAAAACCAAGAGTTATTTAACTGGCATAAATCTTCAGTGCCACAGATTTATATATTGATTTTTAGGATAATTCTACCATTTATGCACTTTATAAATTGGCCATAAAAGCAGATTTAAAAGTTAGTTATCCAAAATACAAATGTAATACTAAATGATAGCTAAAAATAAAATATGTTCTCAAAGATTCTTATAAATGGTAGGAAGCCATTATGCCAACTGATTTGTTTGGAAAACACACAATTATATTCAGAATTCATAAAATGGCCATTTTCACATTATTCAAGGTAAAGAATGGAAATAAATCAAATAAATATAAACAGTTAAGAATCCAAATGTACTTAATTTATTATAACTAAATAAATGTAATAGGTCTGGAATATTATAGCAATGATGTAAAATTGACATTAAAATGAAACTTTTAAAAATTAAATTATTTTGACTGTGCTTATAAATAGTAACCACCTTATAGGCTCGCTAATACTTAATTAAATACTAGTATAACATATAGGCCAGGATTATTAAAGAAACATTTTCTCCTTCTGGTGATGTATGTAATTTTCATTTCTGCTGTCCTTATTGAAGAACACTGGAGAATAAAACGTGTGTTTTTAAAATATATTTAGAATTGTGAAGTGATTTTCACAACCAAGCCAATTGAAACACATTACTTTTAGTAAATTTTCCTTTATTCTCGCATTGCTAAAACAAAACACCTAACCAAATGCTGCTGATGGGACATCAGGTATTGATTTTGGCTTGTTATAGTTCTGAGGGAAAGTTTTACGGTGGGAGGAGAAAGTGCCACATAAGGAGAGGCTGTACTTCACTTCTCCCACAGAAAAGAGCAGCAGGAGAGTTAGCCATAGTCTACTGGAGAGTTGGCCATAGCACTCCTACGTTATCCCAACAACACAACTCCTCCAAGCTGGCTCCACTTTTCAAATTGCCATCAGTTGAGGACCAAGTATTCAAAATACATGAACCTATGAGTAGCATATGATTTAAACCACCACAGTGAAAATATTTCAAAATCTATACTCATTTACAAATTAAATAAAATGAGAGGGTTATGTCTTTGAAATGGAGAACTGACTCAGTTTTGAAATATTGTATGTACTCTTTGATTTCTTCCCATTTCTCCAACCTCACTCCACTCATGGAAACTATCTAGCTATATAGGTTTCTTAAATGTTGACATATTAATATTTTACATAGAAGAAATTTATCCAGAAATTGTGTTCTTGTACCTGTAAAGCCTAAAGACTCAGGACCCACATAAAACAGATGCATAAGTTAGCTCATACTTCTGAGGTCCATTTGTAGTGGCTAGAGGCCACAACATATCCGTTCTATCTCTCTATCTGTCTCTTTTTCTTTTTCCATGTTGTGTTAAATATAGCATTACTGGCTTATTTTATAAATCTGTGTTATGTCTCATATTGAATATTTTTTTCACATTTTCTTTACATGTCCATTCATGATTACAGACAGCTTAGTTGTTCCCTATGTTGGTCATTATGATAATGCCACAGTGAACGTGGGTTGCAGATCTATAAGTAAAATTGCCATAATATGCTATTTCTAGTTCTATTTTTTTGAGGAATCTCCATATCTTTTTTTCTGTAGTGCTGGACTAATTTGCATTATCACTCACAGTTTGCAAGGGTTCCCTCTCCCGTTATCACCAGCACTGGCTATCTTCTGACTTTTTGATAATGCACATTCTCATTTACTTGAGTTGATGCCTCATTGTGCCCCCCCTTATATCTCTTTTTTAGAAATGTCCATTAAGATAACTTGGCAATTTAGAATCAGTTATGTTCTTTTTATTGAGTTCCATAAACTCCTCATATGTATTGTGTATTAACCACTCTTTAGACATGATATAGTGCTATTTGCATTACCTTTCATTAGCTGGGAAGGGATAATTGTAGTTTAAAACAATGTCATGTGTATATTTTAGTTTTTATGGTTATATTTTAGGACTATATCAAAGAAATAATATTTATGCTTTTGGCAAGAATTTTGGATTTTCAGATCATATACTTATGTCATTATTGCTTTCTGTGATAATTTTACGATTGGTTTGAGATGATAAAGGGATTATTTTATTATTTTCCATGTTAGTATACTATTATTCTTACTAACGATATTGGGCAGTGGGCCTTTATGCCATTGTGAGTTTTTGGCACTTTTAAGAAAGACAAACTATTGATCATATGAAATACTTTTGGGCTCTGTATTCTATTCCCTGCTTTCATTTAGGCCTTCAGTATTGTTTTTGATTAAAATACTTCTAATAGGGCTGGAGAGATAGCTTAGCGGTTAAACACTTGCCTGTGAAGCCTAAGGACCCTGGTTTGAGGCTTGATTCTCCAGGACCCACGTTAGCCAGATGCACAAGGTGGCACACGCATCTGGAGTTCGTTTGCAGTGGCTGGAAGCCCTGGCTTGCCCATCCTCTCTCTCTCTCTCTCTCTCTCTCTCTCTCTCTCTGCCTCTTTCTGTCCTGTCACTCTCAAATAAATAAATAAAAATGAGCAACAAAAAAAATTTAAAATACTTCTAATATATTTGATATCAGGGAATTTAGTGCTGCCTTCTTTGATTCTTTAATATCACTTTGGCTAGTGATTTTTTTTAACAATATGTAAATTAAATGATTTAGTGTTTATAGTTCTGAAAATAACACTAGAAATGTTTTTCTGTTATAATAGCTTTTTGTAAGGAGAAACTGTATGGGTACATCATTTGTTGTTAGCATCATTTCCCTCCTCCTTGTCCCCATTCTGCTGAGGACCCATCTCAATGGGATTGCTGGTATTCACCATGGGGTTGTGGGTTATGAGATGTGAGAACAGAAATCAGTTATTGTGTGTGTTTGTGTATGTGTGTCGAGGGGGGGGGGCAATGCCTCTTAAAATTCTCTTCCACTCTATGACTCTTACATTTTTTTTTCTCCTTCCACAAAATTTCCTAAGCCATGGTCAGTGTATTTTAAAACCAAACAAACAAAAGCAAAACCCCAATCAACTAACTTGGCTAAAAATAACTATTTTCTCTCCCTTTTTAAGGGAATTTTATCCTTTAATTAAGGTTATAATACCACATCATGCCATTTTAGATATGTGTACTTCAAACCTTCCCTCTCCCTTCGCCTCACCAAGACTGCCTCCTTCCTGTGTTTTTGTCCTTCTGTTTGTCTGTCTGTTATGCCCCTCTCAAATGCCCCTCTGCATCTCCTCTTTGCAAGTCACATTCTAGCTTCCTGATCAGTACTATTATGCTGTACCCTCTTAAATTATATGTAATTTGATTACCTAAGAAACATATGAATTGTTAAAGCACTATTTTATACACAGTGTATTATCAAAATATATAAACTACAACTTCACATATGAAACTTGATTTTTTTTCAAGATTATATAGATAGATAAATGATAGATAGATAGATAAAAATGAATTCGAATTCCATTTTCATATTTTTAAAGTTAATTTAATTTATACTAAGCAATTAGTAAAATTGAAAGGAGATGAAGCTTAATTGAAAAAAAATCTGTGATACTTTTCTTGTCTGAGGTGAAGGGTACTGAGTAGCATAATATGTTCTGTTAATCTGCAATTTGTTGATAGTGGGAACATTAATGCTTGTTTCATTTGTGTTTGAACTATTCATTTTGATCTTATATTTTCCAAATCAATAACAGATACCCAAGATCATACATATGCATATACTTACGTATATTACACATACACATATACAACTAGAAATGTACTTTCATTCATAAAATAGTAAATGCAATATTAACAAAGATTTTAAGATAGATATTTTTATAAGCTTTAAAGCTGATAATCAGCATGTAAAGTCAATATTTTTTTATCAATGAGTAATTCAGCCTTAATTTGACATTACTCACTTTCTTCATATATCATTATTTTTTGCTTACTTTTTCCAATATTCCCTACAAATGTTATATTTGTTATCATTCAGCAAGGGAGACATATCCAACAGTAAATTTTCTGATATATGTATCCATCATGTGTATTTGTAAATGAGTGAATGAATTCACACATGAAAAATAGTGACATGTAAGTGGAGATCACATTAGCGTCAATGGCATTACTTTAATTGAATCTCAAGTACTATAATTTAGGAATAGTTAGTTTTACAAAGATATATGTGATAAAAACAAATCATCTGGCCTCCCATCAATCTAATATGAACAATAACACTAATTTTTTTAATTCAAGGAAAAAGCAAGCAAGTATAAGCTTACTTGGCTGAGTCTGTACAGCTGCATTTCATAGTTCTCTTTGAATTATAGCCCAATTTAAAGGAGACATTAGCTTTCTGCAATGCCTGCAAAAATATCTTTCTGCCATAAAACATTAAAACATCCCACATTTTCCTGAGGGAAATATTATTTCTCAATTTGTTATTGCAATAACAGAGACCATAGCTGTGAGTGATAATCTCAGAATGGGGAATAAAATTACTGGTTCTTTTTTCTTGTAATGATGAATGCCTTGCCAGGAAAGTGGTTTTATCCTTTTGCAACAGAAGCATCAACTCATTTCAGTGCTTATCTTTTTCAGAAGTATTCAAATGGCCTCAGTGGATAAGCCATAATTTCAGCTTTGAGCCTCAGTGAAGAACTTGGAGCTTTATTTAGTGGTGCAAATGATTTATGAGCAATGACACAATTTCAGAAAGGTTATCCCATAATGCATTCTTTAGTTTTGCATTAAAGATTCTTAATTCACTGTCATTAATTCTGTAAAAATGATAACCATTGCTTTGTACATTTTTTGATCATCTTAACCTCACTGTTTCAATGAATGAATTTAGGTAGTATGACAGTAAGCCTCTGAAAAATTTAAACCTTCTTGCAATGGTCACATTATACTTTATTTTACTAAAAATGAAGTTACCCCTGAATTAACTTGATGACATGGTGATTGTGAATATCCTGAACATTTGAAAGAGGTGGTATTATACTATATATGATTTAAATGATTCTGCTTTCAAATTGAATCTCATCTTCATAAAAGGCTTTCTGAATTATCAAATGAAAATTGGACATTTACTGCAAATTACATAGTACTAGGAATTGAGGAGCAATACATTCGAGCCAACAAGGACATGCAGAACATTGGCCTTTAGTGAAAGGCCAGTACAGACTTCCCTCTGCTTCTGTTCAGATTCTTACTGGAATTGATTTAATATGTAACTTTTCCACCATTTTTTATGGGACACTTAAGGAGGGAATAGTAGATACAATTTCCAATCAACTTTACCAAACAGGTCTTATTCTTTGTAGGAAAAGCATTAAATAAAGATTTAGGGAGCATTTTAGAATATTTTGTTTTCAAAGACATCAGGCACCATCCTGTCAGCTTGAGCATCTATGATAGTAAAGGATATGTAATGACAACTTGACATCTAGAGTTCAAAATTGTTGGCCTACCTAAGATAAAGCTTCACCTGGTTTTCTTATAGGTATCTGATAGCAAAGATGCAAAACTCATCAAGAAGCTTACAAGAAGGCTGTAGAGATTGCTTAGTGGTTAAGATGCTTATTTGCAAAGCCAAACGATCCAGCTTTGATTCCTCAGGACCCATGTAAGCTAGATATACAAGGTGACACATATATCTGGTGTTCATTTGTACAAGTTGGTGGCCCTGGAGCATCCATCCTCTCTCTCTCTCTCTCTCATAAATAAAAAAAAAAAACTAAAAATATTTTTTAAAAAGCTGAGAATGCCAGGTGGGGTGGCACATGCCTTTAATCCCAGCACTCGGGAGGCAGAGGTTGGAGGATCACTGTGAGTTCTAGGCTACCCTGTGATTACATAGTGAATTCCAGGTCTGCTTGGGCTAGAGTGAGACCCTACCTTGAAAACCAAAATAATAATAATAATAATAATAATAATAATAAATAATAATAATAATAAAACTTGAGAAGACTTGCCAGTGAATTGACTGTGCAACACTAAATGGGACATCTCTATCACCTCTTCAGAGGCACAGAGAATTTGGAGAAGAGATGGTGGAAAGAATGTAAGAGCCAATGGATGAGAAAGAGTGCTTTGGAATACTTTTTTCCTGATACCAATTCAAAACCTCACAGTCACTATTATTACCTACTCAAGACCTACATAATATTGGCCTGATCAACATGTTGTCATAGGTAATAGAGGAGGGAAAAGTTGACATTGAAATAGAAGTAGAACTAGCTGAAAAGAAGAGGGAGTTCAGTGGAAGGATTATGAGGGAAGAAGACAAAAGAGGGTGGTGGAAGGGTACATTGTCAATCAACATGTGTGACAGTAAATAAACTTTTTTAAGTGAAAAAGATATAAGGCAAAAGGAAACTACAATGCAAAGATAAAATATTACCCAGATTGGTCCTGGGACATTGATAGGTACCAAATAAAAAACAGACAAATGCAGAGTTCTGCAGTCCCTTGCTAATGTCTTGCATAAATGTTCATGGCTGCTATTTGACACTTGCAGTGGCTATAGCTGAGAAATTCTGCTCTTCTCTTGAGCATTATGAGTAAATATTTTCATGTTCAAATGTCATCAATTCAATTATAATAATTAAGACTTTGGGATAATGGGTTGCATTTGAATTGCATTAGAATTTACACAATTTATTTGTAATTAATTGAATTTTAGAACAAAAGGTTATATGGTGATTTGTAGACATACACAAATTTTCTTTATAATTCTTGAGTATTCTATCTTAAAAAGTTTGAAAAATCTGAACATATTTTAAATGTAAAGAATAGGACAGAGAATATTTAATATACTTTTATTAACTGTTACAATTTTAAAAATGTTTATATATTTGTAGATTGAGTTTAGAACAATTATTAAAACAATGTAAAATCCCAAAATTAAATTAAAACTGGATGCAATTTACATTGTTGTTGTTCAGAGAAGCTACTATCTTAAAGTAAGTAAATTCCTTTGTTGTTTATCTTTTAAGGTTGCCACATTCCTATATTTCCATAGATAATATATACACAAACACATTTTTAATTTTTTATCAAGATAAGTAATTTCCAAGCTCATTGTTGCTTCTAGGATTTTATCTATCTATCATCTATTTATTTATTTATTTATTTATTTGTTTGTTTGTTTGTTTGTTTATACACCTGCCAGGGAGACATAGAGAGACTTGGGTGCATCAGTGCCTCTTGCCATTGCACACAAATTCCAGACACCTGCGCCACTTTATGCATCTGGCTTTGAGTGGGTGTTGGAGAGTCAAAAACAGGTTAACAGGCTTTCTAAGCAGGTTTCATTGATCTTTGAGCCATCGTTTCAGCACCAATTGTTGTTTCTTATTGGCTATTTGTTGTGAGGGCATGTCCAAACTATGGAAAAATACTAAGTTCAGTCATAGCAGAATGGAATGGTTGAAGACTGTGTACTTTCCTTGCCAATCCAAACATATGCGACATGCAAGTTACTGGAAAATGCTAGGTGTTTTCAATCTACTGATCATTATGACTTTTATTCCACAGTAGCTCTGAAATGTGCAAGAGCTATCTTCTGTAGCAACACATTTATTTGGCACATTTCAAACTTTTTATTTGTCCTAAATCTTTGTATGAAACTATACCTTTGGGATATTATTCTTTAAGTCATAGGGTGTACAAGGACTTTTATGCACTCATTGCCTGTTTTACTTGCACTGAGAGACTTCTATCTTAGGTACATAGACAATAATTACACTGTCATTTGACATTCTGACACTTTTAATTATGCAGAAAAGGAAGCCTGTGTTGAAACTTAAAATCCATTTTCACATATCCAGTTAGAATGGTAAATTGGAAAACAGTAATTGTTACCAATATCCACACCATTTTATGTTTTACCACCTGCTAAATGAATTTACTGATACTTAGATTATGGAGTTTTAACTTATTAATATTTTAAAAGAACACATATGTAAAAACAACAATGAGCAAGTTACAAATCAAAAGTCAATATGGACTCACATGCTGTGTATGTATATGTGTGTGTGTGTGACTATGTGTGTTTGTGTGGTGTGTGTGTGTGTGTACCATGACTACTGGGACACCTTACTCCAAGTAGCTGCCATACCTTCACTAACAGGCCCAGAGGAAGATAGAAGAAAAATGTCATGTTCAGCAACTAAGATACTGGAATTACTGGCCTTGGCTGAGAGCAGCCAGTCAGGCTTCGCTTCTGGTGCCAGTCCTACTACTTGGTCTGTCATGTAATAAACGAGTCTAAAACAAGACATGGTGAAACAATGAGGCAACTATAAACACCACTTTTACAGTTTATTAATTTTATGAATTTTGCTTGATAAATCATGTGCAGGTTCCAGTAAGGGTCAGTGGGGCCATGTTTCATTGTTCACAGACCTGTAGAAAAGGTGACTATTGGCTTCAGTAGCTCCATGTTGTAGTAAATATCAGTGACAAGTAAAAAAAAAAAAAAAACCTGAAAATTTTAGATGAGAAAGCATCAGTTACTTTTCATTGATTGGTTGGTACAGATTTATCACATATCTAGCAGCACTCTACTCAAATAATTCAGTCATGCCTCTAGCACTATAAAACTAATTACATTTTTTCTAATACTTAATAAGACTCATAAATCATCATGTTTAATTTGCAGAACAACATTTTATCTTACACATAGTTTTTTTTTTTTTTTACCTTAGATGTTTTCCTTAGCAGGAAAATAATGTAACAACTATTATTAGTAAATTAAAAGTCACTATATAACTAATATTCATCATATTATATCATTTCATTGTTTGGGTCATTTGGGGTTTAATTTTATAAATCTTCCATCTTTCTTTGAAGGTAGAGTTCCGTATTAAAGCTGGGATGTAATGGTAATTCAAAAGTGGAACCACAGTCTACTTCAGATGGCTACAACCATTTCAAACGTAGGTGTTCTGTGCTTTTGTCACTATGGCTTCATTGCTGAATTTTAAAAAGAGGCAACCAGAGTCCATTCATACAGCTTTGAGAGAGCAGCAGCAGGCTTTGAAACCTCTTTGAAGATGGCTGAGTGTGTAGTGTGTGTCTTCTTGGTTTTATGTGGCCTTGAAACATCAAAATCTTTTAAACTTGCTGAGAAGATTCAGGGTATTTTTAGGTGAAGTCTAGAAATATTTTGATTTCTGTTTCCTTTTATTATTGTCAATGTATTCTATTTTATTCATATTTATAAATATAGTAAATATTTTTATTACTGAAAAATAGCCTTAACTAGAGGAAATATTAAATATTATGTCCCTCAGTCATTCTTCTGTGGCAGAGGTCAGCAAGCTACAACATTCAAATAAAAAGTAGACCACCCACTGTCTAACAAATGCATAATGGGTCAACTATCACTCTCATACATTTATTATTATTATTATTATTATTATTAACAACGTATGTCATATGTACCCACATAAGGCTAGATGCACATTGTGGTAAATATGTCTGGAATTGTTTGCAGTGGCACTAGGACCTTGCATGTCCATTCTCATTCTCTGTCTCTCTTCTTGCAAATAAATAAATAAAATATTTAAAAAATATATTAAATCTGCCTAGCTCATCATACAAAGTCAGTTTAACTTAAGTATAGGACACAAACTTAATTATTAATAAAATTTAATATTTGTCAATAAAATCTATATTTTTTGGGCTCAGTAATTTACTTCTAGGGATTTACACCATGAGTTATGCCATAAGTTATTCTTGCACCTATTTCATTTTTTAATTGGAAATAAAATCCTTGCAACCTATGTAAGTTATATTTATAAATGTTAATTGCTGAAATATCTAGAAATATTTTTCTAAAGCAGTATGTGCTTTGGAATGCAAGAAGTAAGGTATATGGTGTGAATAGATTGGTCTTCTTGACCCTTTGTCTTTGGTATATGATATGGTATATCTTCTATGTAATAGAAGCCATAGCAATGTGTCAGGTACCCAAGACAGAAACTCAGACTCCTGTGGACATCTTAACCCCTTGTTTATTATTGTCCAAGTAATGTGATGGAAATTACCTCCAAAGTAATATGCTCTGTCTCTTCTGCTTCAGTGTAGCCATCAAACATCAGGAAAAATTCTATTTCTCCTTCCTGAATATCTGCTTCCTGAAACCCATGACCCTTTTCCCAGAAATCAGCATTCTACTCTTGAAATGAATTCATCTCATAGTTTAAAGGCATTATTTTCAGAGACACTTGTCCATATAGTTTTCAAAAATTTCTAAGGGTCCATTGTTTCCATGATAAAATATAACCACCTGCCATAGAATATACAGGACCTGGTGTCAGTGAGCCTCTTTTGTAGAGATTACAGGTCTTAAATGCCTATAGGAATGGAGACGCTCAATAATAGTATGACTTTATTGGTTTATCCCATCTCACCAGAACAACTCTTATTTTTACTCTATCATCCCTATTTTACAATGTATTTCAACTCTGTTTACCATCAAGCACACCTCCTATTAACATATATGCCATGGAAGTGCCAACATTCCATTGTCCCTATAAACCTTTGTAACACCCCATATTCTGCCCTTGTTTAAATTAAATCTTACTTATCTGTGACCTGAACACTTCAAATATTTTCTTATATTATTACTATCCATTTTAGAGTTTGAACATGTTTATCTTGTCATAAAATGTAATTTCCATAAGAGTAATTAGTATAATTTTTTTTATAATTCTTGGTCCTTTGATGCCACAGACACGAGAAAAAAATAATGTTAAAATATTAAAAAGTGGTAATATGAATGTTTCTTGGACTGCAGGGAGGATGAGGTACTCAGCATTGTCATACAGAGGTATGGTGAATGCATTATTGAGGAAATAAATTTTTAAGATATATTGAAGAGAAAGTGAGAATTTACAGAGAATTTGCAGATATAGAGAGCAAGGTCAAACGATGAGGAGTAAAGCAAGAAAAGGAAATTCTACAATCATAACAGCAGCATGTGCATCCTCACAGAGTGTGTTACCTATGCTGAGAATGGAAAGAGAAGGATTTCAATAGTATTAAGCTGCATGGGATAAAGAGAGGTGAGAATTAGTTCAAAGCTCAGACAGTGGAAAGAATTCAAAGAGAGAAACACTAAATGTTGATGTAAGTCTTGAAATTTTGTCTTATAGCATGCAAAAAGTCATGGGTGTGTTTTAAGTAGTATATTGACGTGATTCATTTTATCTATTGCTTAGCAAACTATAGTTCAGATATAGAAAGCTTGTTGGGGAGAGAACACATGAAACTGTTGCACCAAAGGCGAGGAAGAAATAGGAGACCCAAAATGGTGGGCATTCAGAACATGCAGTTTGTGAATTTGGCTTTCTTGCAAAAGCCAGATCCTCTAGATTTTAAATCTCACTGTTCTACCTACAGAAGAAAATTCCAAACTAAGCATTACAGGAAAAATTTGAAGGAAATATGGTTCTGTATTTCTACTCATTCTTCAAAAGACAGTCTCATTGTGCTTCTGGAAAGAACCTTTACAAGCAGATTTCATATCTTTCCTTGGCCATGAGGCATTGTTTAGGATTCCTGCTATCCAAAGCTTAGTTATCCCTTCTGCTGCACCCCAGGCCCATACATCCTACAGCACACAAACCTGTCTGTACACATCTTGAATAACTTGCCTATGGATTGCTATGTAGTGTACTTTTTTTATTCTAAGCATTATAGGTTGCAAACAAAGTTCAATGAATTAATAAAAAATGAAAGATCAGTAATGATTGTGATATGTATGAAACATAAGATAGTTAATGGAACTGGAATGATTACTTTCTTGAAATCTTCCTAGCCTTAAGTGTTTTTCTTCTATTTTTGCCTCAATAATTTGAGATAATGCTTTCTTTCATGATTAACTCCACAAAATGGATTATTAATTTTTATTTAATAAGGCACATATTGTGTTTTAAATGCTACATAATAAAACCTGATATAGACTCAGCCATGAAAATTTAATTAAATTTTCTCTCATAAATGCTGTCTAAAATTATTCTATATAATGTCACTTTGTTTCAGGAGCTCAGGTGGAAGTCATAGAGATTTTCAGTTCATACGAGTACCAGAAAACAAGATGAAATTGTAAGATCATAATTTATTTCACTATGATTTAATGGAAATTGTAGAAAACTTCTATCTTGCAAACAATTAGCTGGTAGATATATAATGAATAGTTCAGTCTATATGAGTAAGTACCATAAACAGTGAAATGTTTTTTTTTGTGCATGCATCCATGTTGTATATAAGTGCATGTATGTGTTTTCATATGCATGTGGGTGTCCATATGCATGTGCATATAGAGGTCAGTGGTTGAATTAAGTTGTTTTTCTCAGTGTATCTCCTCTTCTTTTATATATATATATATATATATATATATATATATATATATATATATATATATATGAGAGAGAGAAGCAGATAGAGAGCAGACTCTAGCCACTGCAAACAAACTCCAGATGTATGTATCATCTTATGCATCTGGCTTCTGTGGGTACTGGGGAATTGAACCTGGGTCCTTAGGCTTTGTAGGCAAGCACCTTAACTGCTAAGCCATCTCTCCAGCCAGTCTCTCCTCTGTATTTATGGAGGAAGCATCACTCTTTTGAGCCCATGGCTCATGGATTCAGGTAGTCTAGCTAACCAAATTGCTCCTAGAATCCTAGTTTCTTCTTCCCAAGCACTGGAATTACAGGTAGTTGTCACGTCTTCCCAATATTTATGTGGGTGCTTGAGGCTCTGAACTCTGGGTCTCATGCTTCTGTAAGTGCTTTAGCTACTGTGCTATCTCCCCAGCCATCAGCAAATAAAACTGAGATTACATCCAAATGGTGTATGTGGATTATATATCTGAATATGTCTGAGTGTGTGTAAGCAGGTTTTCTAGGTGTGTTTGGAGGTGGTGATATGTGCCTGTATGTGGGGGCAAGAGGTTGATTTGTGTGTCTTCCTCAATTGCCCTTCACAATATTACTTTGAGAATGAACCTGGAGCTCACTCACTCAGCTACGCTGACTGATAAGCCCACCTCTGGGTACCTCCTGTCTCTGCATCCCTGTGTCTGGTTTTACAAGCTTCTAGCTTTTATGTGGTTTCTGGGCATTTGAACACAACACTCTGCTTGCACAAGAAACACTTTTAGAACTGGGCCATCTTCTCAGTCCCACAACTGACATTTATTTAAAGAACAATTACTTCATGAATGCTATTGATTAAAAGGGAACTGATTCCACAAATGGTGAATAAATACATGACTTTCATTAGCTTCACTAGTTGTGGGTATCCCAATAACAGAGTGAAATAGATGATGATATTTACACAAAAGCATCTTGTCAGTTTTTCCTGGAATGTATGCCACGTTATTTCAAGAAGCAGAAATGCACAGCTATGTTTATATAAAATTAGCATTGAAAACTTCCTTATGTTTGCTTTTTCATAGCACATTATATTATTTACCTTTAAAGCCTAAAGAAAGTAAAAAATAAAACTATAAAGTGGAATATTGTGAAATTATCTTCCTTCTGGTCAGCTTAGGTTTATATAATATATATATATATATATATATACATATATATATATATATATATATCATATATATATGTATATATGAGCATATATATGCTGTCCTAATGATTATAATATCACCAATTACTTATATTTATAAAAGAATAAAATATGGATTAACAAATATAATGATACATACAGTTTTGGAAAAATCATGGTGTTTTATATAAATTGTAGCAGTGAAAATTTCACAGGAATTACTTTCCACAATGCCAGAATTTTGGATGTATACTTGTTTTCACACATATTAAGAAACATATTAACATTATTGCACCTTATAGCTATGGTCTAATACTTTAAAATGGGGAAGATTTACCACGTATGGTATAGCTACATGACGGAATTCTACACAGCAGTAAGGAAAAAAGACACAATGAAATTTGAAGAAAAATACTTGAAACTGGAACATCTTATTCTCAGTGAACTCACCCAATCACAGAAAGATAATCTCCACATAGTCTCACTCATCTACAGTTCCTAGCCTGAATCTACCCAAGTCGCAGACATACCTACCAAGCATCTCGAGGAACAGACAATAGGGAGGGTAGGGAGGGAGGAGAGGGCCAAAGGAGGGAGTGAGGGACACAAAACTGGACCCAAAAGGTAATAGTAGAATAAAACTCTACATCCTAAAAGACAGACAATGTTTGAACCTCCACCAGGCCCTTAGAGGGAACATCGGATTGACAAGGCCCTGGAGAGGGTACAACGAAAGCTTATCATTATCTCCTCCTATGTCTGCTTCTTTCTCTCTCTCTCCCTCTTCTCTCTATCTCTTTTATATCACTTATTCTTTTCTTCCTTCTCCTCATGGGCACTGACCTGTAACTCCTGGTACCAGCAGGTAATTATCATCCACAATGAGCTTTTGATCACACAGACCTACAAGGTCTCCCAAAATAAGACAGATTTATGTCAGAGCACTTGATGACCTACCATAAGTTAGTGGTAATAGCCTACTGCTGAAGACACCATATGGTGTTGGTATGTATCATAGAACAACATGGCTCGAAGCTGGAAGAGAGTCAGTCCCCAGAGAGATAGTGCATCTAATGCCGGAAGGTGCTACATGAGCAACTGGGGGGGGGGGGGAAATGACCAATATCTGTCCAAGCTATGAATGGTCTAACCTACTTAGCAGGAAACAACCTGACCTGATGCTCATACAAGTGCAATAGTGGCACATAGCCATGGTGGGAAACAAATTGCTCTCGATTTGGCTCACTGATTTGCTCAGTGGAATGGAGCCCATAGCTGGTGCTGGGAAACAAGTCAGAACCACATCCAAAAATGAACCCACTCTCCACTTAACTCGCTCTAAAACACAATGGTTATCACATTTATTTGCTGCTAATTTTACTCTCCATTGGGGAATCTGCTCCTCTTTTTCAGATAGATGCAGATCCTAAGGAGAGAACCACCCCATCATACCTCAAAAGGGCCCTAGCTGAAACTAAGAATAATTGGGGAAACATGCAAGAATGCTGTTTTCTTGGAAAACTAGCACAATGGTGAAGGAGATAGACACAGAGAACAATCATCCCCTACCAATCCAGATATCCAGAGACACAGAGGTGCCTAAGATCTCAACATGCAAGCAAACCTCGTATGAACCCAACATGGCTCAGGGAAATTTGCAGAAGAGGGGGAAGAAAGAATGTGAGAACTACATGTTGGGTCATGACAAACAGAGACATTTCCCAGTACCCAAAACTAGAGGCTAACTCCACAATGCACAACGCATATACCCAAACAAGGAGGGTCCTTGTGGGTGGGGGGAGGACAGGGAGGCTAACAATGGTACCAACGGGACTGTATTCACTGAATACAAAATAAAAATGGGTAAAATTTCTCCATGGAGGAATATTTAGTCCTAAATAAATTCTGAAACTCAACAAAACATTTAATAAATGACAGGCATTATAAGACTTTAATACCATGTACGATAGTGCAACCACTTTGGAAAGCAATATGGAGACTTCTGAAAAAGCTGAGTATAGAAATACCAACAGACCCAGTTATTCCCTTACTGGGCATCTACCCTACAACCTTCAAACCACAGGCTAGAGAGATTTGCTCAACCATGTTTATACCAGCTCAATTTGTAACAGCTAAGAGCTGGAATCAACCCAGATGTCCATCACTAGAAGAATGGATAACTAAGATGTGGTATATCTACACAATGGAATTCCATACAGCAGTAAGAAAAAATGACACAATGAAAGTTGAGCAAAAATGGTTGAACCTGGAACAGATCATTCTCAGTGAACTTACCCAATCACAGAAAAAAAAATCGCCACATAGTCTCACTCATCTACAGCACCTAACCTGAATCTACCGAAGATACCTTACATACCCAGCAAGCATCTCCTAGACTAGACACTAGGATGGAAGGGGAGGGAGGGGAGGGCATCAAAGGGGTGGGAAACACAAATCTAGACCCAAATGGCAATGGTACCATAATTTTCTACTTACTAAAAGACAGACCAAATGGCTGATCCTTCACCAGGCCCTTACAGGGAACACTTGAACCACAAGACAATGGAGAGGGTAAGATCAAGACTAACCTTAATCTTCTACATCTTCCCTACCTCACTCCCCTTCTCCCCCCCCCCCTCTCTTATCTCTAACTCTTGTATATTAGTTATCTTCTTCCTCATTTTCTTAGTGGGCACTGACCTGTAACTACCAGAACCAGCATGGGGCTATCACCCACAATGAGCTTTTCATCAGAGAGACCTACAAGGTTTCCTAAAAGACAGACAGATTTCTGTCAGAGTACTTGATGACCCACCAAAGGCTAGTGGTAAGACCCCACTGCTGAAGATACCTTATGTGATTGACATGCAAATTAGAATGGCATGGCTGGAAGTTGGAATAGAGTCAGTCCCCAGACAGTCAGCGTGTCTAGTGCCAGAAGGTGCTACATGGGCGACTGGGGGAAAATGACCAATATCTGTTGAAGCAACTCATGGTCTAACCTACTTAGTAGCAAATAAATTGTTGTGATGCCCACATGGTGGGGAACCAACTGCTCTCAATTTGGCTAACTGATCCCCTCACTGGTATGGGACCCATAGCTGGAGCTGGGAAACAAGTCAGAACCATATCCAAACATACGCCCACTCTCCAGTATCAAGTTACCATCAATTGTGGGCTACAAGAGGGACTACACCTATTAAATTCTCTATAAAAAAAAAAGTAAGGGTTATCTCATTTGTCCTGGTGCTAACTTACTCTCCGTTGGAGAATCTGCTTCTCTTTTTCAGATAGATGTAGATCTTAAGGAGAGAACCACCCCATCATACCTCAAAAGGGCCCTGGCTGAAAATAAGAAAAATTGGAGAAACAAGCAAGGGGGCAGTTTTCCTGATGAACTGGATACCAGCACAATGAGGAAGGAGATCAGCACAGAGAAAAATCAACTCCTATCAAATCAGAGAGCCAGAGCCTCAGAGGCCCCCAACACCTCATCACTGAAGCAGACCAAGAATGAACCCAACATGGCTCAGGGAAATTTTGCAGAAGAGGGGGTGGAAAGAATGTCAGAGCCACATGTTGGGTCATGATATGCAGAGACATTTATCTTACCCATAACTGTGGGCTAACTCCACAATGCATGACCCGTATACCTCAACAAGGAGGGGCCAAGGGGCGGGATAGGTCACGGATGAGCCTAATAAAGGTACCAAACTGACTGTATTTGATGAATGCAAAACTAACTAATAAGGAAAAAATAAGATTTTAATAAAAAATAGCCTAGTCAACACTTATACTAATTAAATACATAATGAATTTAAAAACTTGTCTTAATGCCAACAAATTACCATTACCTGGTTACATATTTCCCTATAATTTAAAGTATAATCTGTCCTTTTCTTTTTGAGTTTTTATGTACTTGTGTGCTTTTGTGTATGAGTGTATTGGTGCATATGTCAGGGGTGTGTGTGTGTGTGTGTGTGTGTGTGTATGTATGTCAGAGGAAAGCTTCTTCTATAAATATTTTATTTGTTTGAGAGAGAGAGAGATAGAGAGGGAGAGAATGGGCACGCTAGTACCTCTTGCCATTGCAAATGAACTCCAGATGCATGTATCATCTTGTGCATCTGGCTCTACATGGGTACTGGAAAAGCAAACCTGGGTCCTTTGACTTTGCAAGTAGGTGCCTTAACCACACCATCTATGCAGACACAGAGGATTATTTTAAAGTGTCTGTGCTCCCCTTCTGTGGGGCAAGGTCTCTTGCCATTACAAAGGGATGTCATACTACCTGGCCTATGAGCTTTGAATTCTCCTGACATCATTTCCTATTGTCTAGGCTGCCCTGAAATCACAGATGCATGAGTCAGTTTCCACGGGCTTTCCATAGAAATTAAACTCAGGCGAGTAGGATTTGCAACAACTGTATTACCACCAAGTCATCTTACCACTCTGCATATCCCATTTTTTGAGATAACTGGGTGAAATTGACAAATATGTCTTAAATATGCTAAAATATGATTAAATATGAGTGATAGAATAGGAAATACAGTCATGTGTAAACATGATAATATTTTGGCTTTTTAAAGTTTAGAGGAGTTATATACGGTTTAAGTGAAAGTATTGAACTAAAACAGCAACAGATTCAAAATGTAAAAAGAAGACCTTATTTTTCATGTGGTGTGAACAAAATAAATAACTCTTATGATACCAGTTAATAGAGTGAATATACATTTTATTAATTGAGGAACATTTCAAAATATAAATGCTAAACTTATGACAATAATTAAAATGGAAGCAACTAATTTTCTTAAGGTAAATCTTGCCCACCAGAATATAAACGACTTTATAAATTCATATTTTTCTGTAGCACTTGAATTTTTCCTTCCATATTTTACAATATTTTTAAACACAGTACAATTGAAAAGAACAATATCAAATTCATTTCTACTAGCATAATATTAAATGTGTGTTAAAACATATTTACAGAAAAGTTTGCACCTGAATATGAAGAATACTTGTTTAGAATAAACTACATTCATAAATTGCAATTGCTTGCTTATTATAACATTGTTCTTCATAATTTGTTATATCATGTTATCAATATGTCAGTCAGTATAATTTTAAATAGAATGTCAAACTAAGCTTTTTTAAATATGTATAATTATGTGCAAATGTGACAAATGGTTGATTCTGTACAAGCAAGCTGAAAAACTGAAAAGTGCTTTGCTGTCTTCAGCTAGTGAATACCTGTACACATTTCACTGTTCTCATATTTATATAGAACTGATATTTCTGTCATTAATACTGTTTTTCAATGACATGCAGAGTTTCTTTGATTACATGTGCTAAAATTATTTATGTGATCACTTATAGCATAGCAAAATCTGAGATTGAAATTAATATCAACTCAGGATTACTTTCCACATTTATGTCTACAGGTTTATAATAGTTTTGTTGTTGGCATTTAAGATGTTATTATGAATTAGTCTTTAGTATACACTGCAACTGAATGTAACATTTAATATATACTTAACATGATATGAGTTTAATAAAAATATCTTACAGTTACCAATATACTAATTAAATAACTCTATAACCAGTTGGAAACTTGTCTTAATGCCAAGTAATTGCACAGTTGCTTGGATTAGATATTTTTCTCTAATTTGAAGTATATATAGAGAAAAAGAATCTAATGAGTTTCATGAAACATTAGTGGGTCAATTTGTACAACTTGGCCTCTTTATAACTCTCAATATTTAAGACAGTGCTATCTTTGAACAGTATAAATTTTATTCAGGGACTTGCTTTATTAGCCTAGGCAATTAGATTGCTGTATTAATTCATACTTGAAAAGCCGTGATAAAGCAAGAACTGTAGATTTTTTTAAACTCTTCATTTTATTTTATTGTCTGAGAGAGAAAGAGAGAGAGAGAGAGAGGGAAAGAGGCAGATAGATAGAAAAATGAGCGTGTCTGGGCCTTTAGCTACTGCAAATGAACTCCAGACACACGTGCCCCTTATACATCTGTCTTATGTGGGTCCTGGAGAATTAAACCTGGGTCTTTTAGCTTTGCAGGCAAGTGCTTTAATTGCTAAGCCATTTCTCCAGTTCCATTGAAGAATTTTTTTTTTTTGAAACATGCTATACTGTTGCTGTGTCCATACATAGACATAATAAAGGTTCCCTTCTCTGATCAATGGCAAAGACCTCAGCAGGTTACATAATGAAAAGATATTCATAGTTTCTTATAGTATATTTATTATAAATTAATATTCATTAGCTTTGAATAATTG
Source organism: Dipus sagitta (assembly GCA_036346955.1). Classification (NCBI taxonomy): domain Eukaryota; kingdom Metazoa; phylum Chordata; class Mammalia; order Rodentia; family Dipodidae; genus Dipus; species Dipus sagitta. The sequence continues at coordinate 99,915,946 of CM070770.1, read as the reverse complement.
GCACCATGAAAAAATAAATGCAAATGTCAGTTGCAAATAAATGGTATTGTATATTCATTAGCATATTCATGTTCACAAATCCAAAAAATAAAATGGAAAAATAAGCCAGTTTCTAAGCTTTCTCAGTTGGGTATTATGAAGATAAACACCCTGGATTTTATCATGAGAAATAAGTCCATGCAAATAAGGTCTATTTCCTAACCATAAATAGAAAATAAATTGTCTTTAGAAATAAAATGTGAATGCATAATCATTCTTGCTCAGTATAACAAATTCTGAAGGGATTTCTAGTCAAAGATTATTATATGAATGGTGACTGTATTAGTCTTTAACACAACCTAATGTTTACCACATATAATTTGAGTGACTGGAAATAAATTTTAATTAACAGTTCAAATTTTATCAGCATGCTGACAACCTGTGCCAAGGTGATGGAGACAAACACTGAGGATACTCAAAATGTACCAAAGCAGAAATCCAGAAGATGCTAAGGGTTCAACACTGAACTAAAATTAAAACATACCCACCATGGCTCAGAGAACTTTACAGAAGAGGGGGTGGAAATCTGTAAGAGTCACAAGGTGGTAAGGAATATGCAGAGGCATTGCCCCACCCCAGTAACTAAGTGCTACTCTCACAACTCATAACTTACAATCCCATGGTGAATACCACCAGTTCCACTAAGAAGGGCCTCAGTGGAGTGGGGGTAGAAAGAAGGAAAATGATGGCACTGGCATATGATGTACTCATACAAAGTCTCTACTTAATAAAAAACATGTATTTATGAAGAAAAATTTGGTGTTGGCATAGGAAGAATTCATGAAATTGAAGCCTTTCTATGAAGTGCCATGTAAAAGGAAGAAATACAGATATCCAAATAACTAGTTCATTCTCCATTATGAAGTTCCCACCAATCTTGGTCTATAAGAGGACTTACCCCTATTAAATTTTCTCTAAACTAATAATGGTTATCCCATTTATCCAGAGCTGACTTCACTCCCCATTGGAGAATCTGCTTCTCTTTTTCAGATGGATGCAGAACCTGAGGAAAGAAACAGTCCATTACATCTCACCAGGGTCCCATCTGAAACCCTAAAGTAATTAGGGAAATGAGCAAGAGTGCTGCTTTCTTGGTGAACCTGGTACCAGCACAAGAGTGAAGGAGATAGACATAGAGAACACTCAACTCCTACCAAACCAGAGATCCAGAGACACAGAGATTCCCAAGACCTCATCACTGGAATAGACCTAAAATGAACCCAACATGCCTCAGGGAAATTTATTGAAGAGGGGCAGAAAGATTGTTAGAGCCACAAGTTGTAACGTTATGCACGGAGACATTGTCTCTTCCCGTAACTAATAGCTACCCCCACAATCCCCATGGGGATAACTGGCATCCGCACCAAGGATGGTGCCTGTGGAGGGGGGAGGACAGGCATGAGGCCAAGGATGGTAGCAACACATGCTGTTCACACACTGAGTATTTATATCACTAATAAAAAATTTGTTTGAATATCAACTGATGAAAAGAGAGAATTAACAGCAAACTTTGTGGTTGTTGATTTACTGACATTTGAGCTATTGAATTGTGACATTCATCTTCCTCAACTTTGGACTTAAGATATTAGTTTTCCTTTTGTTGCGAAAAATTATAAGATACACACTTAGGTATTGGTATTTTGCCTAGGATATAGAAAATGCTAAACATTGTACATTAAGTATTCTTATTACTAGTACAATTGTTAATGTAATTATAACAATGTTAGTGTGCCCAAAATTACTTCTACTCAGATATGGAATGCTTTCACAAAAAATTTTGGCTGTAAATCTGTGTGTGGTGGTATTTGTTTGTAATCCCAGCACTTGGGAGGCTGAGCCAAGAGGATCAGGAGTCATAGCATCACCCCATCACCCTGTAAAGAATAAAGAGGACTGGGGAAATAATTCACTGGTGAGATGCTTGGAGGAGCAAGAAAGAGAGAGAAGGAGGGTGAAAGCCAGAGAGACATAGAAGTGAAGGGAGAGAAAGGCAGAGAGAGAGAGAGAGAGAACAGAAAGACATAAAGAGCATTAACTTTGCTGTTGAAAATATCCTTCTCCCAAAAGTTTTTGCTTCCCCACGGGCAATATATTTGGTAAACGAAAATTTTACATCCCCACATGTAAGTACTTGTCTACAATTCAACTTCATTGTTGCTATGAAGACCTAAAGGCATATTTGCTGAAGCTACCCTGAATCTACTTGTTCCTAAGCAGCTCTCACCAGGAGTCTCCTGTGTGAGTAGTAAACTTTCTTTACATATTCTTGGTTCATGAAATACCATCATCTAACTTCACTTGGATATTCATTTTGTTTTTATAGGGTATGCCCCTTCCATACTGGCACCATCAGTGGTAGGCTCTGTGAAGTCATGCCTCTGTAACGTTTTCACTTTCTCTTGTCTTATCTTGGGTATGATTGAGTGTGTGAAGTATAAAGGATGCCTCTTCTGTTTCCTGCCTACATTACAATTTTACTTGATTTCCACTGTGTCCTATTTATCCAACCTTACAGATTCTGTCTTAGGGATTATACTGACTCCATAAGTATGTATAGACAAAAATATAGGATCTAGACTTTTTAAGGACCTCTTGTTTAGCTCACATTTGTCTGAATGTCCTTGAATAAGTTGTGCTATGGTTGTTGCTAGGGTCAGAGGAAAATTTACTCTGTAACAAATAGTTCAATGTCTCAGGCAGAGTTGGGATCAGTTCTATGAAGGGGACAGGTTAACAGGTAAATATATATATATATATATATATATATATATATATATATATATATATATATATATGTTATATAATTACCAGTGATCACTCACATATTATAGGATCTCCCACCTTGTTTTCATTAGCAAATTAGAAACTATTATAAACAGTCAAATAACCTATGTTTGAGCTGTTGATAAGCAGACTTTGTTCTCCAAGGTAATACTAACAAGGTAAGTCCCAATTTAAGTCTGGGTCTCCAGAAGTCCTTATAACAAGATTTCAGCACTTGCATATATTCTCATATAATTTAAGGTAAAACATCCAGTCTACCTTTTCCCAAGCTATACAGTGTATTCACTCACCTCTACCTGAGTACACAGAGCTTTAGGGTCAATCTCTTCATTGACTTAGCTAACATGATAGCAAATTCTCAAGACTTCTTAGGGACACACATGGATGTTGTCACTAAACAGCCATTCAGGGATAATTATCTCTAATAGTACTATACAGAGTATTTGTTACCCTTCATTAAACAACCTTTCATAGTCTGATTTATCTTGAATCCAAAAACAGAGTGCTGTTGGGGTTTCCACAGAAAATTATGTCTATATTTTCTAAAACATTATGAGGGATAATATTAAACTAAATTAATTAAGTCCTTCTTGTCTTTGTACACAACAAAGCTTACAATGTGGAGACTAAACAATATCAAATACAATAGGTGACATAGAAAAAATTAGATTTTTTACTTTCACATTGAATCATCAAGGTATTTTCACTTATATATTACCTAGTATCATATTTGTTTTTTGTTTTTATTTATGAGAGAGAGAAAGAGAAAGAAAGAGAGGGAGAGAGAGGGAGAGAGAAAATGGGCTCTCCAGGGCCTCTAGCCACTGGAAGCAAACTGCAGATTCATGCACCACTGTGTGCATCTGGCATATTTGGGTTCTGGGAAATTGAACCTGGGTCCTTAGATTTCTTAAGTAAAAGCCTTCACTTCTAAGCCATCTCTCCAGCTCTTCACATTTCTTTGTATTATTTTTTTAATTGAGGTAGGGTATTACTCTAGTGAAGGCTGACCTGGAATTTACTATACAGTCCCAGTGTCACCTTAAACTCATGGTGATCTTCTTACCTTTGCCTCCCAGTGTGGGATTAAAGGTATGCACCACCTTCTTTTCTTCTTCTTCTTCTTCTCTTCCTCTTCCTCCTCCTCCTCCTCCTCTTCCTTCTCTTTTTAAGGAGATCACAAGAAAATTGTGAAATGAATCCCAAGCTTTACACACATATCATCCAATTTAAATTAAATTCTCTGAAAATTTAAATTAAAATTAAACAATTAAAGTCTCTGAACTCTTAATGGAAACAAACCTCTCAGAAAATAAGGACTTTGAAATAAACATATTAAAATGAATTGGGCTGAGATGACTCAGTGGTTAAAGGCACTTGCTTACCCTGCCTACCAGTTTGAGTTCAATTCCCTACTATCCACATACAGCCTGACTCACAAGAGGACCTGAAAGACCAATTATTTCTGTCTCTCTTTCTCAAATCAATAATGTTATTTTAAGAAGGAAATTAAATTAAATGAATGGTCAGCTGATGGAGTCTATGAGATTTTGTTGTAATAAACTTCCTACTGTAGGCACATAAGCTGAGTATGGTCTGTGGTCATTTGAATGGATGTCCCTTAATTCATTCAATAGTTTATTAAAGCTTGTTCTTTAGATCTTCAGCCACCTGGGTGGAGGAGGTGTCACTATTGGTGGATCCTAGGGTCCAGCCCGAAGGTGTGGGGGTGGATTTGGAATTCCTGTCTAAAGATATTCAAAATGCTAGATCTTTGTCTGGAGTTTCTGAAGTGTCCTTGCTTATGGTATTACTCGTAGCTTTTTCTGTCTCTGCTTGGATCTGTGAAAGGGGTGGGGAGCAACATCTTCCACCATTATGAAATTTCCCCTGGATCTGTAAGCTTCAAGTCCAAGCTTTACACACTCTTTGTCTTATAACTGCATCTTCTCTGGAAGTTCACCTCAGAAACTGGAGCTGTCTGCTACAAGGTCCATAATATTATTTGGGTAATTGAGAAATTGCCTTAGACCTCCACAGACATCTTGTGTTTGCTCTGCCTAACCAACTGAAGTCTGAATGAATTTGCTCCACTAAGAACCTCCAAAGGATTGATGCACAGATGTGAGTTTTAAAGTTCATGTTAGAGGTTTGCTTTGCCTGAGCCCCCACCACACACATTTTGGTATATAATCAAATAGTATGATTGAGTATAAGGAGAAATTTGCCATCATTGTTGTTGTTTGACTGTTAATTTATTCATATTTGTCACCCATTTGTTCTTATTTGACCTCCTATAAATCGCAAACACAGACACCTCCTTCTTTGGTTTAAAAAGGTGACTTAAACTTATACTTGGAAACATTTTTTTAAACATTTTTTTTTACTACCTCATCAACAATTTGTTCTTTTTTGTTTGTTTATTTTTATTTATTTGAAAGTGACAGAGAGAGAAAGAGTCATATATATAGAGAGAGAGAATGGGCGTGACAGGGCCTCAAGCCACTGCAAATGAACTGCAGACACATGAACCCCTTGTGCATCTGGCTAATGTGGTCCTGGGGAATCGAGCCTCAAACCGGGTTCCTTAGGCTTCACAGGCGAGCGCTTAACTGCTAAGCCATCTCTCCAGCCCCTTGGAAACATTTTACAGGCTGATTTCCTGGTCATATGGAAGTCAAACCATCAATACCTACCTTGTCAAGAAGCATAGAACTAATTGATTGTTGCTGCTCAGGTCTGCCTAGAAATTCTTCAGGTAAATAATCAACCTTCCCTTGGTTTTCTTGGAGTGTCATCAGTCCTGACTTCAGAACCATGTTACAGATGACAGTCTTTCTGATTGTACTGAATGACTACAAAACATAAGCAAGACCATTCAAGCTGAGAAAATCAACAATATGCAATGGCTTAGTGAGTAATTCTTAAAGATTTTCTATAATAATTTGTTCTTTTTTTGTAATTTAGTACACAATGTGGTAAACAAGGCATATAGTCATCACTTTTAGAAATTCTCTCTCTATCTTCTATCTATCATGATCATCATCTATTTACACACATGAATAACATATATAAGTATATTTCATAAAACTTCAGCAGTTTTTTTGAGGTAGGGTCTCACTCTGGCCCAGGCTGACCTGGAATTCACTACATAGTTACAGGGTGGACTTGAACTCATGGCGATCCTCTACCTCTGCCTCCCGAGTGTTGGGATTAAAGGCATGTACCACTACACCCAGCAAACTGCAGCATTTTTTTTTTTTTTACTTATACATGCTAACAAGAATATATAATGAATGCAAGATATAGTGAAAAATGAATTGGTTCATAAAATATGTACCAAAAATAAACTAAATATTTCTATCACCTTGAGTTTGTTATGGTAAAGTGTACTTTGATTTTCAATCAGTGTTTATGTGATGCCAAACAGTCTTCTATAAGCACATATACACATAAGTTCCTATTTAGTCGTATTGAAAATGTGTTGCATATGTAATATAGTCAACCATATATGTAGTATGTGAATTGTGGTGGTTTGAATAAATGGCCCCCCATATATTCAGTTTTTTGTTTGTAGTTTGCATCTGCAGCCACCTGGATGGAGGCAATGTCACTGGGTGGATCTTAAGGTGTGGTGGTGGGTCTCAGATTTCAATCTAAAGATATGCAAATTGTGCCTAGCTGGAATTCCTAAAGTGTACTATGGCTTTTGGCTTTTAGGCTTCTGCTTCTCTCTCTCTCTGCTTGGACCTATGAAGGCAGGCCAGCTTCTTCTGCTATTTATGGAACTTCCCCTGGATCTATAAGCTTCAATAAATATCCCTTCCTCCATAACTGTGCCTGTTCTGGAAGTTCATCTCAGCAAACCTGAAGCTGTCTGCTACAGAACTTGGTACCAAGGAGTGGGCTGAGATTAACCTGATTATGTGGATGTTGATCTTTTGGAACCTTTGTTTTGGAGGAATAGGCATGGACTTAGTGCTTGCAACTGAAGATGTCTTCTGGAGTGGTAAGCCAAGTTTTATGGACTATTCTGATGAGAGTCTGAGAATGCTAAGTGCAGGCAGCATTGAACTTCCAGGCTTGGCTTATGAGATTTTCAAGGGGAAGGAAAGACTGCAGAGGACTTTTTTTGGAACTGGGCTACCGGCATAAGGGCTGGCTGTGTCCTGCTGCTCAGGCCCAGAGAGTTTGATCAAGGTTAAATTTGTAATGGACTGATGTGCTTGGCTGAAGATATTGGACTGAGAAATTTAAGATTTTAAATGGGAAAACATCAAGCAAGTTAAAATTACAGGCACTGAGACTGGTTTTAGGTTACTGAATCTGCTATTGTTTAACACATTAGCAATCTTAAAGGAAGATGGTCCAATTGCTTTACTATCATAGAAATGCAAACACTTTTGGAAAGAGTTGACTGGAGAAGGAACCTGCTTTTCAAGGTTATAATTTATTTTGTCTGTGAATTAAGAATATGGCTGTGTCCCGCACACCTGGTATTGGTTTCAGAAGCATGAAAAATGCGAGCAGTGGTCATGAATTGCACATGGTTCCAGGAGCTGCTGCTGAGATGCGGCATGAGGTAGGGCCTGATGCCCTGATAAGCTGAAAGAGCCTTTGGAAGATGGACTGTGGTTTGCATGAAGACCTGAAGATGTTTTGTATATACCAGGACAATGCAAGGGCTACCATAGAGTGCACTGCTGGCCTAAGATGGAAGTGTTCCCTGGATACTCTGCCCAGCTGGAGGGGCAGAATTGGAAAATCTGGAGTCTCTCAGTCCCTGGTTGTATTGAACTTGAACTGCAGAAGTTTGATGTTTGTTTGATGGTGGTTGAGTTTACATTGTTTTAATCTCCCCTTGCTATGTCTTATACCTGTCGAAAATGTTTACTCTGTGCCTTTATGAGTTAGAAGTGTTTAACTTGTTTGATTTTACAGGTCTTAATATCTTAAATTGGTCAAGACTGTGCGGACTTTTGAAATTGAACTGATTACAATTTACAATGTGTGATGGTTATAAATCCATTGGGGGCCAGGGGCAGAATGTGGTGGTTTGAATAGATGGCCCCCAATACATTCATTTTTTTGTTGTTTGTAGTTTGCATCTGCAGCCACCTGGCTGGAGGCAGTGTCACTGGATGGATCTTAAGGTGTGGTGGTGGGTTTCAGATTTCAATCTAAAGATATGCAAAGTGTGCCTAGCTGGAGTTCCTAAAGTGTACTGTGGCTTTTGGCTTTTAGGCTTGTACTTCTCTCTCTCTCTCTTCTTGGACCTATGAAGGCAGGCCAGCTTCTTCTGCCATTTATGGAACTTCCCCTGGATCTATAAGCTTCAATAAATATCCCTTCCTCCATAACTGTGCCTGTTCTGGAAGTTCATCTCAGCGAACCTGAAGCTGTGTGCTACATGAATGCATTATATGTAACGCATATAGAAATGATTATAAAATATGTAACTGTATCATATGTAATATGTGCTATATAATATATGATAAATGGCATGCATATATATGTATAAAAATACACATATATGGAATGTTATTGAATTTAATAAAGTATTGGCCCATTTAAATAGTTACCATATTTCAAAGTATACCATATATATGATGATTGATCCTATATATGAATTTTATTTTTTATTTTTATTTTTTTGTTTTTCAAGGTGGGGTCTTACTCTTGCTCAGGCTGTCTGGGAAATCACTATGTATTCTCAGGGTGGCCTTAAACTCACAGCAATCCTCCTACCTCTGCCTCCAAGTACTGGGAATAAAGGCATGCACCACCACACCCAGCTCTTTTTCTCAAACAAAAAGAACTATTCATTAGTAAATATATTTACCTTCATTTGAAATTGTCCATTTGGCAAATTCAAGCCACTTTCAGTTCCTTCCTCAGAATTCTGTAGTAATGACTTTGCAAAGTAGCCTTTCTAATGTGTTTGCAACTGGCACTTTATGCCAGATGGGGCATATAATCCTGGAAAGTCACAAAGCCTGATATGACAATGGGTAGAGTCTTAATGAAATACTCAGTACAATGGAGATCTTAAGAGATTTCAAAGCCTGCAACATTCCTCAGAAAATTTAGGAATGAGAGCTAGAGAGGTACCTTACCTATTAAGGCACTTAACAACAAAGCCTAATGACCCAGATTGGATTCCCCAGTACCCACATAAACAATATGCACATGGTGAAACATGTGTTTAGAGTTCGTTTGTGGGGGCTACAGTCCCTGGTGTGCTCATTCCCTCTCTATCTGCCTCATTCTCTCTCTCTCACTCTCTCTCTCTAAAATAAATAAATAAATAATTTAAAAAAAACGGTAATTAGATAGAAATCAGAGCCTAGATATTCTATCAGTGCAATGCTACTAGAGTTCAGAATTTCCTTTATAACTTCTGCTGTTTTTAGAGAGTATTTCAATTACTTTTCTTATTGCTGAGGTGAAATACCTGACATGGAACAACTTAAGGTAGAAAAGGAATACAAGAGATCATTAATAATGTGATACATACCTCTTTTAGACATGGCAGATTGAACAGATACGGTCTGTGAGTTCAGGAAGATGCCCACTCTTCTCTAGACAGGTCGGGCAGCAGAGAAAGGTGATTACCTGGCTCTCTTCTGTTTCCATTTTTATTTTATCCAGGGCCCCACACTCAGATTGCTCTCTTCTGGGCCATGATGATGAAGAGCATCTTGGCTGATTCCCCAAGGTTGTGGTCAGTATTGCACATGCACATCATTCCTGAGAAGAATACTATCCTTTTAATCCTTACGTTTTACTTTACCATGAAATCAGGTACTTATTTGAATTTCAAAATAAATATATTTTTCAGTATATTAACCAGGTGAAATTGTACATGGTTTATTAAAGAAAGATAAATATGTTATTACTCATTGTACACACTTGATATAATATTAAAGAAAAACAATTACTGACTAGTTATTCATATAATGTAATAATTTTAATTAAATGTATCTTTTACTTATATTTAGAGCATAAATAACCACTTTGTAAGAATTATGTGAATATATTTAAATTAAGGAAGAATAAAGTACTTTCATGAAAAATATAACTTTATAAATATCTTTCTCTTAAAATGATGTCTCACACCTATTAATTCACCATCTGTAGAAGGATGTGACCTACATATCAAGAGGTTGGTCTGCAGCAATACTGTTGAAACTAAGTCTGCATAACAATTATCTCTTCATGGCCCATTATGAAATTTCAAATGTTATATCTAGTTTAAAATGTCATCTATTATTCTATTTATACACCTAGCAAAAATAAAAAAAAACACTTTTTTTTCCTGGATCTCATAAATTGCAATAATCTTTAGAGATAAGTGGATTTATATATAGGGGCTTCGTTTGGGACTTCATAAATTAAGAATGCTTTTTGATTAATATTTTAAGTGTGTGTGTGTGTGTGTGTGTGTGTGTGAGTGCTGCACAATTCATGTGTAGAGAAAAACTTGATGTGTCTTTGCTGTTTGTCTAACCTTTTTAAAGATATTTTAATTTATTTATTGGAAAGAGAGAGAGAAGAGAAAGAAGCAGAGAAAGAGATTGAGAGAATGGGCATGCCAGGGCCTTCAGTCACTGCAAACAAACTCTGATTCCTGCACTGCCCTGTGCATCTGGCTTACGTGGGACCTGGGGAATCAAACCTAGGTCCTTTGGCTTTGTAGACATGGGCCTTAACTGCTAAGCCATCTCCCCAGTCTTTCTTCTAACCTTCTTTAAGACAGGATCTCCTGTTGCTGTAAATATATAGCAGTGTAAGGCTTAAAAAATGGCATAGAGATCAAGGCACTTGATTGTGAAGTCTAAGGGCCCTGGTTCACATCTTCAGTACCCACCTAAACCAGATGCATAAAGTGGTATAAGTGTCTGTAGTGCCTTTGCAGTAGCTGGAGGCCCTGGTTTGCCCATTCTCTCTCTCTCTCTCTCTCTCGCTCTCTCTCTCTCTCTTTCTCTTTCTCCATGTTACATGTGTAGAGGATAATCTTGATGTGTCTTTGCTCTTCTTCTACCTTCTTTGATACAGGATCTCTTGCTGCTGTAACAAAATGACAGTCTAAGGCTGGAGAGATGCTATAGCAGTTATTTATCTGAGAGACAGAAAAAGGCAGCTCTTTCTGTCTCTCAAATACAAAAAATAAAATATTTTAAATTTGAATTCTCTTAATAATCATTGACTTCATTACAAAAAAAAAAAAAAAGAAATGCCAAGGCAACTGTGCCACGAACATCTGATTCTCCTGGCTCCTTCTTCCAATGTTGAGACCTTAGGGTCATGGTTGCATGTGCACTTTGCACATTGCAAAGGCTAGGATGGAATTCAGGTCAACAAGCTCTGCAATCAGACACTTTACCATTTTCCTGAGCCATCTCCCCAGCTCCAGTTATATTTTATTCATTTTTATTTATTTATTATTTTATTTATTTATTTATTTATTTATTTACCTGGTGTAGGGGGTGGGAGCATGCTGGGGTCTCTTGTCATTGCAAATGAACACCTGTGTGGCTTTATGTGGGTGGTTGGGAATTGAACCCAGGCCAGAAAGCTTTACCGGAAAGTGCCTATGACCTTGTATATACCTCTCCAGCCATATAGTTGTTTTTAAATGATGCTTAAATTCCTAAAAATTATGGGAAAGTATTTATTTAACATCACAATTTTAATTAAAAGTTCAACACAAAGATATTATTTTCATGTTACAAGATAGCTATTTATAAGTGTAAAATCACATTGTTTATTCTACTGGTATATTTAATTTCTTTCCTGTTTTATAAAAAGACTATTACAAAGGTTGAAAATATCCAAATGGTGATATTTTTACAGGTCTGGGGCTGGAATTCAGAGCCTTATACATACTAGCCTACTACTTTTCCATCTGAGTTACATCACCCCCTTAATGTTATTCTTAAGGACATCAATATTGCAATAATGTCTCCATAATTAGCCCACTTGCCATGTTTATGGTCATTTATTAAATTTGGAGGTTAATATTATAATGGACACAGATAAAGAAACAACAAAGCATAAATGGATCTGGAAATGAGTAGCTGATAAAATTGTGGATAATGTTTTAAAAATTTCTTGAACAATGGGCTGGAGAGATGGCCTAACAGTTAAGGCCCATGCCTCCAAAGCTTAAGGACCCAAATTTGATTCTCCAGGTACCACATAACCCAGATACACATGGCAGCAATAGTATCTGTAGTTCTTTTGCAGTGACTACAGACCCTGGTTTGCCCATTCTCACTTTCTCTATTTATCTCTCTCCCTTTGTCTGTCTCTAGTAAATAAATAAATAAAAATAAATCTTTAAAAAATTCTTTAATAATATTTTTTCTGTACACCTATGTAAGAGAAATTTTAAAATGAAGATAATTAAATTTGCTTGATTGTCTTATGACAAATCTCCTTATCCAAATATTTTACAGAAGGAGAAATATCTCTGAGGACATAAAGGTTTCTCAGGGTAATGTCGTACATATAGCAGTGAAACAAATAGTTAATGCTTAGCAAATATTCCTTCTTGACCCCATTACATTAAATAATTTTATTCTTCTCCTTTGAGTCATTTGACTAGCTTTGTCAGTGACTTCAGACTGTGCTAGTTGCCATCACTTATAAGTTGAAGTACTTAAAACCTGTTTCTCTTTCCTTGCTGCAGTGAACATGCCATCCATCCTGAAGCTGAGGTAGTAACATCATATGATGAAGGTAATTTGTGAGCAAAGCGACTTCATAGAGTTTCTGCTGACCCTCATTGGAATGCAAGATGATATGAAATGCAATGTTGTTATGTAAGTCATTAGTGTACAGTTTGACATGTTGTGGAAAGTTCCATATATGTATATATAATATATGGTGAAAATATAGGTAAGATCTAGAATATATTCATGGAAGTACTTGGAAAATTTTATAGTTTTATTTAATTTATACTTTATGATTGATGTAAACAACTCTATAAAATAAACAATTATGAAGAAACAAGCAGAATTATTCAAAGTAACTGTAGCATTAGGTAATAAAGATTGACAGGTAAATATTCAGGTGTATTGCAACATACACACAATATCACAAATTTTAGCAGATGTTGTTTCAAAGATGGAAGACAAGTAGATTAGTTTCTTCTTTTGGAAAATTAGACGACATTGGATACTAAGGCTCCTCAACATATCAGTCAAAATTTTTCTCTAAAATATAATTTTCCATCATTTGCCAGTTTTGGGAGTGATACATCTTTTAATACGTTATTTTATTTATTTATTTGAAGGAGAAAGAGGGGGAAAGAGAATGAGAGAGAGAAAGAGAGAGAGAATGGATGTGCCAGGGCCTCTAGCAACTGCAAAGGAACTCCACATGTATGTGCCCCCTTGTGCATCTGGCTAAGGTGGGTCCTGGGGAATTGAGCCTGGGTCCTTTGGTTTTGCAGGCAAACACCTTAGTGTCTAAGCCATCCCTCCAGCCCATGATATATCTTTTAGAGCTAAGTTTTCTCATAGCCTTTGTGTTAGCTTCTAATCTCTGAAAAGGTACTGATAGAGAAATGGTGCCTAATCTGAATTTTAAAGTTTAAGAAAGGTATTTTCAAATAATAATTTAAAAGAATCACTGTAAATGTGGGAACTTCTGTGCTCTTCTAGCTTTACATACCCAGATAGGGATCCCTGGATTGGTTTTTGCAGCCTTGAACCAAGTCTTCTCCATCTCCCATCTGCTTCCTTCCAAAGGACAACTTTCAGGCTCCAAGCAGAGCTCTATCTGTAACAGTCTGCTCCTGAAGTATGACCCCAGAATTCAGTCCCACGAAGACAGGAGACAAGAGGATCCCTCACACTAATGAGATTAGGGGTTTCTCTCTCTTACCAGCTAACCCTTTTGTTTTGGCTGTACATTTCACATTAACCTGAGGAACTCCTGTCTTCTTTCCCAGCAGTAGTTTATAAAGATTTTGTAGGCAAAGGTCTAAAGCTCAGTCATTGATGGGTCCCTGTGTATCCAAAGCTACTGCTTCTTTGGGATGTTTTGAATCCTCTGAAAAGAGAATGACCTTGAAGAAGAGGTGGAGAGAGAGAGACAGACAGAGAGACAGAGGGAGAGAAAAGAAAAGAATGAAGGGTAGAAAGGGAGGGAAGGAGAGGAAGAGAAAGGCAGATCTTGTAGAGGTATAGAAATTATAAAGCTGGGCAGCCCAACAATGGCTGTCTGCAAACTTTACTGTCTGACAAGCCCCACCATCCCAGCCTGGCAAAGGAACAGGCTGAGGACTCACTTCTCACCACCTCTCCATTAGAACAAGGTTGCAGACCCCAACACAAATCAGGGTCACTAGCTTTCAAATAAAGCCCTGACCCTTAAAATAGATTCTTCTTGAGACCAGCACATGCTCAGAAAAGTACTATAATCAACTCTATGCTCCTAAAGAATTAAAACTAGTCCTAAGCAAAAATAGTAATAATATGAACATGTTGTACCATTTATTGGCCAAATATAAATTCAGAAAGTAGTTTCCCAGTGAAAAACAGTAATTTTTTCTGGATATTAAGAATGGGGGTTATTTTAAGTTGAAGTCCTTACAGATGACCAAGTCAAAATTCTCAAGAATTTCTTGTGTCTCAAACACTGTGTTAAATTTTCTTGAAATAAAGAAGCATTCGTAAAGTAGCATACCCTATAAGAATTTAAGCATCTTCAGTTTGGTTTGGATTGCAAAATTTTAATGATAAAATTACATAGTGTTAGTTCTAGTGGTGTGGATACTTGATAAATTAGTAATGTTTTTAGAGATGGAATGATTCTAATCCCTCAAATTGTCCAAGCTCTATTTAGCATTATTGAGCCCTTAAAAGTTTCTGTGTCACACCAATATTGGAGAATGTCTACCTGCTTGCTGGAAAATAAATGTTTAGTAGCTCCACTCCCCTCATCAAAAGAGTATGAATTTCCCCAGAGTTTAACTTCTATCTTCTTTTATCTCATTATCCAAGAGAACTACCCCCATCTATAAACTGAATGACTCCATTAGTGACCTTACAGTCACTAGATCCAAACTGGATCCATCTGTACAATTGTAATTTTTTCCCATCTAATTTCAGGTCAGTTGCATTGATTGCACTGTGGAGCATAAAGCTCAAACCTACTATATCAACTATGTCTATACCACAAATATAAAACTTTACAAGTAGCTTGGTGTAGCACACAGATTTAGGTCACTGAGATGAACTTGCAAACCAGGCATAGTTATGGGAGGGAGGAAATTTATTCGAAACTTGCATATCCAGGGTAAGTTCCATCATGGCAGAAGAAGCTGGCCCAAACAGAGAGAGAACCCAACACCTTCACCAGCACAAGCAAGCACACTTTCAGAACTGCAGGCTCAGCCCGAGCACTCTGCTTATCTTTACCACTGGAATTTCAGATCCATCCCCACATCCAGAGCTGGACCCTAGGATCTGGCCAGTGACACCTCCTTCATCCAGGTGGCTTCAGATTGAAACTACAGATGTTAATAATATCCTGGATATATTGGGAAACTTCCATTGAAACTACTACACTTGGATTCTTCACTGTAATATGGGTTCCACATTTACATTTAGCTATGTAGCCAAAGTCTGCTGCTGTCTCATCCTCTAATATACAGACTTTAAAGAATTCTCTTATAGGCTCTCAGCAAGTGTAAGCATAGACTTTATAGAAGGGGGTCTAAATTTGATATATGAATTCTCTACAAAATCAAACCTGTAACACTGATAAAATTTTGCCATCAAAATAGAGTTTTTTTTTTCAATTGATTTGTGTCACTAAAAAATTAGCATGGAATTTCTGACTTCAAAAGAGGTACATAATTTTCAACCTAAGAATAAACCTAAAGAATATAATACTGAGTATAGTTGTCATTCTAGTAAACATCTGGGTTTTTTGTGATATGAAACAGTAAAATAATAATGTAAAAGTAACAATTTAGTAAGTAAGCAGGTAGAAATTTTATGAATAAATAGGATAAAGTACACCTACTTTTTCATTGCAAGGAGCTAAAGGAAGAAAAGTAAAATACATTTGCTCTCTGAAATTTATTTTAAAATATTTATATACATCAAATGCCTGCTGTGTTTTGTACTACGCAAATTGAATTTTTATTACTGAGATCTTATAATGTGAATTCATACTATTAAACAAGTTTGGTGACATTCTGGTGATTTGAATCACATGTTCTCCATAAACTTATGTGTTTTGGGTGCCTGGGCCCCAGCAGGTAAACCTTGCTGGAAAAGGGGTGTTTGGGGGTATATGCTTAGGAATGTTATAGCCAGCTCTGCTTTACCAGAGTTAGGCTCACTTCCTCTTGCTGTGATCCACCTGCTGCAGCAAGGAGGTGATGCTCCATTTCTATCAGTGACATTTCTTTCCCCTGCAATCATGAAGCTTCCTCATGAGACTATAAGCTAGAGTAAAATCTTTCCTTCATCAGCTGCCTTTTATAAAGTATGCTTTTGTAATGAGGAGGTATCTACCATTGAAGACTTATTCAAATTTCTTCAAAACTATGTAAGAAATCCATGTATTTATAATTTTCTTTTATATTTATGCCATTGTAGGTGGTGATGGCCATACATCAGAAAGGGAGAAGGTCTCTCTTTTATATATTTTTTTTAATTTAATTTGAGAGTTGAGGAGAGAGAATAAATGAGTATGGGAAAGCCAAGTCCTCTTTTCCACTGCAAACAAACTCCAGATATATGTCACCTGGTGCCTCTGGCATTATGTGAATACTGGGAAATTAAACCCAGGACATCAGGCTCTCCAAATAGCACCTTTAACAGCTGAGCCATCTCTTCAGCCCCTACAGGAAGACTGTTATTTTGAGCATTTTTTTCTGCAGCTATGTTACTCTTAAGGTCCTTGACCTCAGATTTACTAATGCATGAATAAAGTATAATTGTTGCCTATATTTATAGCTTAATGCTGTTCTGAATATTTTATTTTATGTTGAGCATACAACACATTTACTTGTATTATGATACACTCACAAAATGCAAACTGTATATTGTATTCCATATATCTTTTCATCACAAGCTTATGACATTTCGCCATACACTCTAATAAGTAAGTAGAGATCATACTTGAATACAGAACAGTCCTAACAAACCTATTAGAACTGTTTTCTCTCATTTTGTCTTACAAAGAATCGATAAAAAAGGAACAACCCATGATTGCATAAGCAGAAAGATACTCAAACTTACAGCATGAAATTCCAATTGGTTTTACCAGGAACATGAACTTTGTTTCATGCTACAATGCATATTATATTAGTATATTATTTTTTAAATGTTTAATTTTTATTTATTCGATAAAGAGAAAGATGCAGTAAGAGACAGAGAGAGAGTGAGAGAGAAAGCGAATGGGTGCATCAGGGCCTCCAGTCACTGCAAATGTATTCCAGACACATGCACCACCTTGTACATCTGGTATACATGGGTCTTGGGGAATCCAACCTGGGTCCTTTGGCTTCGCAAGCAGGCATCTTAAGCTCTAAGCCATCCCTCCAGCCCTAGATTCTCCATAATCTTATGTAAGTTGAAGCAAATTTGAACCTAGGATCTGTCCCTTTATATTTATCCAATTTCCCTATGAGATTTTCTGTCTGTTTGGGGGTTTATGAGGCTTTTGGCTAAGTAAATAATCTTACAGTGACTAGACCAAGATATGGAAATTTGAAGTATAGCCCAACATCAATCCTCACCAGATGCCCATGTCAGGGAATTGGTCATGCTCCTCTTTGTCTTCATGAATGAGCCTGGGTGGGGGTTCAGCACCCACATGTAAGCTCTGCAAGCTCCACCAGAAAGACACAAAATGGAATCAAGGATGAAAAACAGGCAGGGTAGCTGCCTGGGGGCTAGCTGAAACCTAAGAGGAAGACTTTTTCTCAGAGTTCTGCCCTTCCTTTCAAATTATCAGCTTGGAATTCCGGTTAAGATGGCAGTGTAGGTACCATGCCAAAGCAGCCTAGGGGGGAAAAAAGCCAAAAATAAATAAATAAATAAATAAACCAGCAAAATACACATTTTTACTAAAAGGTGAGGTGTATAGGAAATTGAAACAGCAGTGGGAGTAGGAGAGATCCAGAGCATCCAGAGCCCACGCAGTCCAGCAGAAGTGGCTCTGGCAGGTCCACCCGCGGGACTGTGGCAGCTGCATGCCAGTCAGCCACCAGACTTGGCTTGAGCCGCAGGAAAAGCCAGGTGATGGGATTTTCCACTCACACGGGAGCTCTCCGCAAACTCAAGAAATGTGAAGGGAGAATGGCAGTGAACAATGGAGGAGCAGATCACAAGGTAGAGGAACACGTGGAACAGCCAGAGAACTAGAGCAGCATCGGCAGCTTCCCTGCCCCCACCGCCATTTCCCAGCTCCCGTGAACAGAGCAGCGATCCAGGGACCTGGCCACGCCTACTTGAACCAACACCGAGACCCAAGCAGGAGCAGAATAACTGAGACCAAAATCATCCCAAAAGGTAACTGAGATTACACCAGGTCAGTACCTGCCTAATAAACCTGGTATATAGGCCTGAACCAGAGGTGTTAATTGCACCTTCCTTATCAGGAGAAATTATATGTTAAATCTGATGGATGGTCAAATTTACCATTCTTAAATAAGCTCTATTTTGGGCTTGTTATTTGTTGCTTCTTGATTTATAGTGGCTTTGTTTCCTCTTCTATTATACATTAGGGAAGGGTCTCTCCTGGTCACAAGCTGATTGGAACCCCCTACAGATCAGAAATCTTAACCTCCTTGTTATCAGGATTAAGGGAGTGGGTGAGGTACCACACAGCCTAAGGGACAGACAGAGGATCTGGTTGCCATAATACCTACTCTTCCATAAATATTTTGTGCTGTTTTTCAATGAAAGTGTATATTGTTTAGTTAAATTTTAGAAACTATCTGTATTTGTTTCCACTCAGCCTACTTGAATACTCTCATAGCAGGCAAACCCAACACCTAGGGTCACTTCTGCAGATACTCTGAGAGTCTTGAGAGCCACACCTAGTGCCTTAAGCTCCTACCCTGAAGATATATAATACCAGATTGATTGATACATCTAATAATACCCATCTAATTAGAAAATCCAATCATTAAATAATCCAGGATGCAAAAATATATACATTATAACACAAGAAACACCAAATTTCAATACAATATAAACCCACCAAAAAGTATTAATGCATCAGAAATGACCTCCAGTGAGAATGAGTTAGAGGAAATGCCTGAGAACGATTTCAAAAGAATGATTATAAATATGTTCAAAGAACTCAAATAAGAAATCAAAGGAAGCAAAGAAGACACAGGACACCAATTTAATGAAATAAAGAGGTCAATACTAGACATAAATAAGGAAATAGAAATAATAAAGAAAAAACAGTTAGAATTACTATCAATAAAGAACACAGTTAATGAAATAAAAAAAAAAAAACTCTTTAGAAAATCTCACCAGTAGAATGGATGAAGGAGAGGACAGAATATCTAAGCTAGAAGACCAGGTGGCAGATCTAATGCAGTCCAACAAAGAGAAAGACAAACTAATAGAAAAGTATGAGTGGGAATTTCAAGATTTTTAGGACACTATGAAATGATCAAACATAAGAATTCAGGGCATAGTAGAAGTAGAAGAATTTCAATCCAAAGGCATAGTAGGCATCTTCAACAAAATCATAGAAGAAAACTTCCCCCAAATTGGGAAAGAGGTGCCAATGCAGATACAGGAATCCTTTAGAACACCAGCCAGACAAAACCTGGAAAGAACCTCTCCTTGCCATATTATAATCAAACTACCAAACACACAAACCAATACATATATGTATATGTATGTATATAGAAAGCAGTCAGAGAGAAAAATCAAGTTACCTACAAAGGTAAAGACTATCAGGATTACAGCAGATTACTCATCACAAACTTTAAAAGCCAAAAGGGCATGGAGTGATGTATTCCAAGTTCTGAAAGATAACAACTGTCAACCAAGGTTACTTTATCCTGCAAAACTATCCATTCAAATAGACAGAGAAATAAGGACATTCCATGATAAAAGCAAGCTAAGGGGGTATTTGAAGACAAAATCAGCTCTACAGAAAATACTTAGAGAATCCTCCATGCTGAAGAAAAAGAAAAGCACACATTAAATTATCAGCTTATCTATTTTATACTTGGTTGTAAGAGTTCTAATTATTCTTCTTTAGTGTTCCCAATTCTACTTCCCTAACAGTCACATTGTTGCATTAAAAGATGAGAACAGAAGACAAAACTGCATTGCAACTGAACACAGAAAAAGGTTATTAACTACCAATGGCCCTTACTCACTCACCGACAAGTTTCTGCCTTCTACTCTCTACTGCTAGTACTCTGGTGGATTTCCTTCTAGAAACTACGTATTTGCCCTTACCTATCCTTATTAGATCCTCTTTCAGGAGTGGGCTTAGCTGTTCAGGGATGTTTGGGGTCTGTTGTCATATTTGTCTGCTAGGCTCCCTTATCATGGAAATCAGCAAAGTACTCTAGATGATGCCTGCAGCATCTTTCTTCAACTGTCATATCTCTTTCTGCATTCCTGTCTTAGCTATTTTCCCAGCCTCTGGTTTTGCAGGTGTCTCTCCCCTGCCCCACAGTCACTGATAAAGTGACTAAGGTGGATATAATTTAAGTGACAAACTGTTTTGATGAAGTGGATGCTTTAGAAAGTTGATTTTTAGCAGTTTATGTTTTGGAAAAATTAATCTTTCCAGAAACTAATTTTTGGACAATTGACCTGACAAATTTTAAACTTTTTAGTTCTGATGCTAATCACTGAGATGCAAAGAAATGGTATTACTAAAGCCTCCAGTCTTTATGATCTATCATAATTCACTTTTAACAAAAAGTGCTAACTCACCCAAATTAAATAATGGACATACAGAAAAGTGAGCATATTGAATCCTCATATACTTATTTTATGGTTTTCCTGGCCATGGAATAAAATTTCCAAATCCCACTGTGTTGAAAGATGGACCTTAAAATGTCCTCCTTAGGTAAAATCCTCCACATTAGGAGAATGTATTTCCTGTTCTCACACTTTCTGCTTTGTACACCTTGAGAGGTGATGAGAGAAAACTGATGCATTAGATTTATGATCTTATCAATCTTTGATAATTCCCAAAGCGTCAGAAGTTTTTTCAAAAATTCCAGAAAACATATAATAGAGGTGATGCTAAAGAACAGATGGCTGTTAAATCATTTATCTGCTCAAATTAAAATAGCCATAGATAACATGAATAAAATGACAGTGATTCTAGGAGCAGTATATATTAGCAATGTTACTTCTGTATTTGTCACATGTGACATTAGATTCTATCCAATCCTGACATCCTCTTATCTCTGCAACATAATGCTAGTAGTATTTTAAGCAACAAGATTCACTGTTGAATTAATGTAAGTGATAACCAGATATGTGTAGTTTCTTCTTTTTTCTCAACATTTCAAATGTCAAAGGTAGAAATCCTTTCTATTTTTCTTTGTTTCTCATATGTATGTGTGTAGTTCATATGCATAGGTGTGTGTGTGTGTGTGTGTGTGTGTGTGTGTGTGTCTGTCTGTCTGTCTGTCTGTCTATGCTTGTGACAAATGTGCAGGTGGGGGTGCATATGACCAAAGTTGTGGATGTGGAGATTAGAGGATTTCTCAAGTGTTTTCCTCAATTACCATCCTATTCATTTACTGAGGCAGTGTCTCTCACTTGAACCCATATCCAGTCAATTCAGCTAATCTAGCTAACCATCCTGCCTCAGAGATCTTTAGTATCTGCCTTCTGAGTGCTGGAATTACAGTTGGCTACCATGCCTACCCAGTACTTATGTAGGTGCAAGGAGTTGGAACTCATCCCTCACAATTTTGTGGCAAGTACTTTGTCCACTGAATTATCTCCTTTGCCCAAAGGTATATTTTACACACACACACACACACACACACACACACACACACACACATTTGCCTTAAATTATTGATCCCTTAACAACAATTACTTCAAATATATTACGCAACTTACATGCTTAGATCCATTTTAGTGCTTTTTTAAATGATTTATAAAGTAAGATGAATTTGTAAAATAGAAGAAAGAATTTAAAATGAAAATCTAATTTAATGATATTAATGAAAAGAAACAATTGTTTTTAGAAATATGAAATAATGGAATATGAAAAATTTTAGGCAGTTAATCCATAGCATCATTAAAAACATCATTAATATGTAGATATACCACACCTTCGTTATCCATTCTTCTAGTGATGGACATCTGGGTTGATTCCAGCTCTTAGGTATATCTACAGCAGTAAGAAAAAAATGACACAATGAAATTTGAGGAAAAATAGTTGAACCTGGATCAGATCATTCTCAGTGAACTTACCCAATCACAGAAAAAAAATCACCACATAGTTTCACTCATCTACAGCACCTAACCTGAATCTACCCAAGATACCGTACACACCCAGCAAGCATCTCGTGGACTAGACACTAGGATGGATGGGGAGGGAGGGGAGGGCATCGAAGGGGTGGGGAACACAAATCTATACCCAAGTGGTGATGGTATCATATAATTCTACTACTGATCCCCTCAGTGGTATGGGACCCATAGCTGAAGCTGGGAAACAAGTCAGAACCATATCCAAACATAAGCCCACTCTCCAATATCAAGCTACCAGCCAATCATGGGCTACAAGAGGGCCTACACCTATTAAACTCTCTATAAAAAAGTAAGGGTTATCTCATTTGTCCTGGTGCTTTCTTACTTTCCACTGGAGAATCTGATTCTGTTTTTCAGGTACATGTAGATCCCAAGGAGAGAACCACTCCATCATACCTCAAAAGGGCCCTGGCTGAAACTAAGGAAAATTGGCGAAACAAGCAAGGGGGCTGTTTTCGTGATGAACCAGATACCAGCACAAGGGGGAAGGAGATCAGCACAGATAAAAATCAACTCCTGCCAAATCAGAGAGCCAGAGCCTCAGAGGCCCCCAACACCTCATCACTGAAACAGACCAAAAATGGCTCAGGTTAATTTTGGGGAAGAGGGGACAGAAAGAATGTCAGAGCCACAGGTAGGGTCATGATATGCAGAGACATTTAGCTTACCCATAACTGTGGGCTAACTCCACAATGCATGTCCCATATACCTCAACAAGGAGGGGCCAAGGGGAGGGGGTAAGTCATGGATGAGCCTAATAATGGTACCAAACTAACTGTATTTGTTGAGTACAAAACTAATTAATAAAGAAAAAAAGAAAAAAAAACATTAATGTGAATAATCATAAATGCTAATCAAATAAAATAAAAATTAATACAAATAAAAATTAGTATTCCTGGAAATTTTTATTTGACATAAAACATAAGTAATTGAAGATCCATGTGAAGTAAAGATTATGATAAATTTTTACCTATGTACTCAAGAAGATCTTGAGCAAAGGGAACATAATTAATCTTACACAGACGTATAGCCTTATACATATGAAATTATAAATACATGTCATTGTTTTAATTTATAAATTTTATTTAGTTTTTATTTTAAATATTTGTATTCATTTATGTGTAAGCAGAAAGGGGCAGACAGAGAGAGAATAGGCATGCCAGAGTCTCTAGCTACTGGTATCTAATTCAAGATGCATGTGTTACTTTGTACATCTGGCTTTACCTGGTTCCTAGGAAATCTTACTAAGATGTTAGGTTTTGCTGGCAAGTGCCTTAACCACTGAGCCATATCTCTAGCCTGAAGACATTTTTATTAGCAGCAAAACAGCCTAATGAGTAAAAATGATTTTCATATCCTAGTAGAATAATATTATCAGAATAATTAGAAGCACTTTAAGGGTCAAAGATAAAAGTTGTCTTATGAAATAAAGAACTATTTTTAAATAAATTTTAAGTCAATGATTATGACATGGTTTCAATAATACTTCAAGGGACCAGTTAATTGTATATAAATTTTCTCTGATTAAAATTTTTGCATATGAATCTAATGAGATCCTGTAAAAGCAGATGTAAATATTAAAGTCATCATTAGTTCAATAAATTAACATATGACTTATGAACACAAAACATGGCAACCATCATCAATTATAACTTATAAAGTCAAGAGGACATGTTAAAATGTAAAACAAATTTATTTACAGAAACAATAGAAGGTTAAAATATAAAAAAAATAAAACTATCATATGGGACAACTATAGAAAAATGATCAGCTGATATGATCAATTTATGAAAGAAGTACAGTTAATTGAAAATTAAGAATTAAATGTGTACTTTAAATTAAAAATAGAAAAGGATAAGGCCTAGTTTTAGAGACAACACCCAGAAAAAATCACCACAATTAGCATGCCAATACAAAATATGAATGAAAGTTTTATAATACCAAATTGCAAACTTTTTAAATCATAGTTCTTTATAAGCAAATAACTTAATTGTCTTCCAATTGGATAAATGCATTATGGTAACAATCATTAACACACTGATATTTCTCATAATAAAAATCAGGTAGCAATGTATTATATGTAGAATGAAGATTGTACAAAACCATGAACATTATCAACCCATATACTTTTAAGAGCAAGAGAGAGATTATTATTTATCTGGTGGAGAGAGAGCCAGATACTTTAAAAGAACTCTGTGTGAACAAATAGGTGAAATATATTTTCTATGCTGGATTTCCTGAATACTACATAGTTGAAACTTTTTATAAGAAAACAAATATAGAATTTAGAATTTTTATATTTGAAAACATAAACATTTATATGCAGATTTCTGAAGCTGGTGAGTATAATTAGCTATTCTTAATGAACAATCTGCCAAGGCAGCAAAGCCAACAATGGTAGAACATATTTTAAATAATTTTGTTCAATAAATTATGAAATAAATCTGCACTGTACCATGTACATGTTTTGTGAATGTCTAATAGGTAGAATATATATATATATATATATATATATATATATATATATATATATAAATTCATGAATGGGTGTAGCAGACAGCTTCAAATTCACTCAAATGAACTTCCAGACCAGGCACAGTTATGGAGGAAGGGATATTTATTGAAGCTTACATATCCTGGGGAAGTTTCATAATGGCAGAAGAAACTGGCCTGCCTTCACAAGACCAAGGAGAGAGAGAGAGAGAGAGAGAGAGAGAGAGAGAGAGAGAGAGGAGCACAAGCAAAAAGCAAAAAGCCAAAAAGCCACACAGCACACTTCAGGAATTCCAGCTAGGCACACTTTGCATATCTTTAGAATGAAATCTGAAACCCACTACCTCACTTTAAGATCCATCCAATGACATTGTCTCCAGCCAGGTGGCTGCAGATGCAAACTACAAACAATAAAATAATGAATATATTGGGGGCAATCTATTCAAGCTACCACATTCCCCTGGCCCCCAATACATTTATGACCATCACACATTGTAAACTGTACTCAGTTCAATTGCAAAGGACCCCACAGTCTTGACCAATTTAAGATAGAAACTCCTATAAAATCAAACAAGTTAAATACTTCCAACATATAAAGTTACAGAGTAAACATTTTCAAGTGGTTTAAGGCATAGCAAGGAGAGACTAAAACAATGCAAACTCAACCACCATCAAACAAACATCAAACTTCTGCAGTTTAAGTCCAATACAACCAGACACTAATAGTCTCCAGATTTTCTAATTCTGCCCCTTCAGCTGGGCAGAGTAGGCAGGGAACACTTCCATCCCAGGCTAACAGTGCACTCACTGCATAATAGCCCTTGCACAATCCTGGTACATTCAAAACATCTTTGGGTCCTCATGCAATCCACAGTCCATCTTCCAAAAACTCTTTCAGCCTATCAGGGCATCAGGCCCTGCCTCATGCCGCATCTCAGCAGTGGCTCCTGGAACTGTGTGCAATTCATGACCACTTCATGCATTTTTCATGCTTCTGAATCCAAAACCAGGTGTACAGTACACAGCCATATTCTTAATTTAGGGACAAAATAAATCCTAACCTTGAAAAGCAAGTTTCTTTTCCAGTCAACTCTTTCCAAAAGAGTTTGTATTTCTATGATAGTCTTTCCTAAGGTATCCTTTGTGTTTATTTAATGTAAAGGCGTCATCTTTTTTAAGATTGCTAATGTGTTTGACAGTATCAGGTTCAGTAACCTAAGAACAGTCTCAATGCCTGTAATTTTAACTTGCTTGAGGTTTTTCAGCTTTAAAATCTTAAATTTCTCAGTCCAATATCTCTAGCCAAGCACATCAGTCCATAACAAATGTAACATTTATCAAACGCTCTGGGCCTCAGCAGCAGAATGGAGCCAGCCCTTATTCCAGTAACCCAGTTCTAACAAAGTCCTCTGTAGCCTTTCCTTCTCCTTAGAAAGCTCATAAACCAAGCCTAGAAGTTCAATACTGTCTGCACTTAGCATTCTCAAACTCTCATCAGAATAGTCCAGAAAACTTGGCTTACCACTCCAGAAGGCATCTTCAATTGCAAGCACCAAATCCATGCCCATTCCTCCAAAACAAAGGTTCCAAAAGATCAACATCCACATGGTCAGGTTCATCTCAGTCCACTCCTTAGTTCTATAGCAGACAGCTTCAGGTTCTCTGAGATGAACTTCCAGACCAGGCATAGTTATGGAGGAAGGGATATTTATTGAAGCTTACAGATCCAGGGGAAGTTCCATAATGGCAGAAGAAACTGGCCTGCCTTCACAGGACCAAGGAGAAAGAGAGAGAGAGAAAGAGAGAAGCACAAGCCAAAAGCCAAAAGCCAAAAAGCCACACAGCACACTTCAGGAACTCCAGCTAGGCACACTTTGCATATCTTTAGATTGAAATCTAAAACCCACCACCACACCTTAAGATCCACCCAGTGACATTGCCTCCAGCCAGGTGGCTGCACATGCAAACTACAAACATTAAAAAGTGAATATATCGGGGGCCATCTATTCAAACTACCACAGTGGGTGAAGATGAAATTAATTAAGCTGCAGTGAAAATAATTATTTCCATCTTATATTTTCTTTTCCTAAATAAGTTTTAAAATATTCTTCAGATATATGGAATGCTATTCCAACAAACCCTTAATCCTCAGTATTTAAGTCCAACAGCTAAAACAATGGTCATGTTTGATGCTCCTAATATTATATATAATTTACCAAAAGAGATGATCCTTTCAGTGTGAAGTCACAAAATAGCTAGTTATCCTAAAATACACTCAAGGTTAGTGATATTTTTTTTCCATTCAAATTATTTCACTAGGGAGAAAAAGATGGCAAGAAAGGAAGGGAAGGATCAAAAGAAGTAGGCAGCAAAGAAGGTGGAACTAATGGAGGTGTGATTAGATGGAAGGAAAGAAAGAAATTGCAGTCGTGTCACAAATTTTAAATTTACATTGCATAAACATTCATTAGGCTTTTAAACTATGTATGTATTTTGTATGTATGTATCTATCTATATACATATACATCTGTATATGTATAAATGTGTGTGAATGTATAGATATGTGTTCTCTGATAATTTCATCATCTAAAAAATAAGTTATCTTTTTTACCTTTATCTCATTCTGCCTTTGAATTATGTACTCCCTATTTAATTTCAGTTCTAATCTATCTCTTTCTCAATGAAATGACACAATTTTCATCAGTGCTTTGAATTTTAGACTGTCACTCCAATATTTGTATTTAATGTGAATGGAAAACTGTTTTAATAAAATAAATGTAAATACCACAGGAATAACTATTGATTTCTCAGTCCTTCATCAAAAACAACTTTTTGGTGGGTGATATATTCCTTATGCTGTCCTTAGTATTTTCAAATAAAGGTTCCAAAATAATATAAAAGGACTCATGAAAGTACTGGGTATAGTAGGTATTCATTTTTTCACTCCACATGCATGTTGAACTGTTTTGTGCATCAAGAACTGTTAGGTAGGGGAATCACAAAGGCATACAATTCTGTGTGTAACACTTGACCAGAACTCTAATTCTGATGACACAAATTAAAGCAATATAATATCTATTTCATACAAACAATGGAAAGATAAGGAAAACTATATCCCAGTGACTCATTTATTAAGTAAGAAATGAATAAAAAGGTCTAATGGAAAATGACTAATCTCACTGGGGTATAAACTGACACTAGTGAGACCTAAATTACAAAATGTTATTCAGACTACTTAGTGGTAAAATAATTTAAGGGAAAAATACGCTGTGTTTCATTAAGGTGTAATGAAACTGTGAAAAACATTTTTATCTCAAAACTAATTCCTGCTGTAAGCATTATGCAGTTTGTGGGAAAGAATCAAAAACATAGAGCATCCCATTCAAAAATTGAGCTTCAAGTACATTTTTAAATAAAATTAAGTTTCATATAATTAAATTATGTTTAGAAAACAAGAAAACTAATCTATATACCTCAACTAGGAGGGGCCACAGGGAGAGGATAGTATATAGATGAGCCTAACAATGGTATCATCAACTTGGCTGTATTCACTGAGTACAAAACTAATTTGAAAAAAATTAATAAATTAAAAATAAATAAATTACAGTAAAAACAGTGAGAAGTCAAACACCCCACTCACAAAATGGGGCAAAGAGCTGAACAGGCAGTTTACAGAGGAAGAAATAGAAATGGCAAACATACACTTAAGAAAATGTTCATCATCCCTAATCATCAGAGAAATGCAAATTAAAACAACTATGTGATTCCACCTTACCCCAATAAGGATAGAAAACATCAAAAAAATCAAATAAAAATAAATGCTGCTGAGGATGTGGAGAAGTAGGAACACTCATCCACTGTTGGTGGGAATGTAGGATGGTACAACCACTTTGGAAAGCAATATGGAGACTTCTGAAAAAGCTGAGTATAGAGATACGAACAGACCCAGTTATTCCCTTACTGGGCATCTACCCTAAAACCTTCAAAGCAGAGAGATTTGCTCAACCATGTTTATAGCGGCTCAATTTGTAATAGCTAAGAGCTGGAATCAACCCAGATGTCCATCACTAGAAGAATGGATAACTAAGATGTGGTATACCTACACAATGGAATTCTATACAACAGTAAGAAAAAATGACACAATGAAATTTGAGGAAAAATGGTTGAACCTGGAACAGATTATTCTCAGTGAACTTACCCAATCACAGAAAAAAAAAATCGCCACATAGTCTCACTCATCAACAGCACCTAACCTGAATCTACTGAAGATACCTTACATACCCAGCAAGCATCTCCTAGACTAGACACTAGGATGGAAGGGGAGGGAGGGGAGGGCATCAAAGGGGTGGGAAACACAAATCTAGACCCAAATGGCAATGGTACCATAATCTTCTACTTACTAAAAGACAGACCAAATGGCTGATCCTTCACCAGGCCCTTGCAGGGAACACCTGAACCACAAGACACTGGAGAGGGTAAGATTAAGACTAACCGTAATCACCTACATCTTCCCTCCCTCCCTTCCCCTCTCCCTGTCTCTCTCTTTCCTGTATCTAATTCTTGTATATTAGGTATCTTTTTCCTCATTTTCTTAGTGGGCACTGACCTGTAACTCCCAGATCCAGCATGGGGTTATCATCCACAATGAGCTTTTGATCAGAGAGACCTACAAGGTTTCCTAAAAGACAGACAGATTTCTGTCAGAGTACTTGATGACCCACCAAAGGCTAGTGGTAAGACCCTACTACTGAAGATACCTTATGTGATTGACATGCAAATTAGAATGGCATGGCTGGAAGTTGGAATAGAGTCAGTCCCCAGACAGTCAGCGCGTCTAGTGCCAGAAGGTGCTACATGGGCGACTGGGACAAAATTGACCATTATCTATCGAAGCAACGCATGGTCTAACCTACTTAGCAGCAAATAACTTGTGATGCCCACACAAATGCAGTGGTGGCACACAGCCATGGTGGGGAACCAACTGCTCTCAATTTGGCTAACTGATCCCCTCACTGGTATGGGACCCATAGCTGGAGCTGGGAAACAAGTCAGAACCAGATCCAAAAGTAAACCCACTCTCCAATATCAAGCTACCATTAATTGTGGGCTACAAGAGGGCCTACACGTATTAAATTCTCTATTAAAAAAAAAAAAAAGTAAGGGTTATCTCATTTGTCCTGGTGCTAACTTACTCTCCGTTGGAGAATCTGCTTCTTTTTCAGATAGATGTAGATCCTAAGGAGAGAGCCACCCCATCATACCTCAAAAGGGCCCCGGCTGAAACTAAGAAAAATTGGAGAAACAAGCAAGGGGGCTGTTTTCCTGATGAACCGGATACCAGCACAATGAGGAAGGAGATCAGCACAGAGAAAAATCAACTCCTACCAAATCAGAGAGCCAGAGCCTCAGAGGCCCCCAACACCTCATCACTGAAGCAGACCAAAAATGAACCCAACATGGCTCAGGGAAATTTTGCGGAAGGGGGGGCAGAAAGAATGTCAGAGTCACATGTTGGGTCATGATATGCAGAGACATTTAGCTTACCCATAACTGTGGGCTAGCTCCACAATGCATGACCCGTATACCTCAACAAGGAGGGGCCAAGGGGAGGGGGTAGGTCACGGATGAGCCTAATAATGGTACCAAACTGACTGTATTTGCTGAATACAGAACTGACTAATAAAGAAAATTAAAAAGTAAATAAATAAATTAATAAATTAATTAAATAAAATTAAAATAAAATAAGCTAACACAGGTTTCAAACTAAAATTTATAAAGTTAATTCTTGTTAACTTTACAATTTACTTTCCTTACTTGCTGTTTTCTATATTTTAGAATCACTTTTATTTTCTTATCAAGTATAAAAATAATGAATAATAAATTTGGATGAATTTTGGATTTAAATCCTTCTTTAATATTTCTATTGTTCATTGTCAACAGAAGGTTATATCACAGAACATTGATATATATATATATATATATTAAATATATTGCTTATGTCAAAGGAATAGAAAATAACAACAGAAAATTAAAATTATTTGATATATACGAATATTATTTTGAAATACTTTTTTAATGTGAAGTTTTAGAACATTCTAATGATTCTTTGGTTATTGCCAAGATTAGTGGTGCACACCTTGAATCCCAGCACTCTGGAGGCAGAGGTCAGAGTATTATTGTGATTTTTTAAAAATATTTTTTGTTTATTTATTTGAGAGAGACAGACAGAGAGAGAAAGAGGCAGATATATATGTAGAGAGAGAATGGGCAGGCCAGGGCCTCCAGCCACTGCAAACAAACTCCAGATGCATGTACCCCATTGTGCATCTGGCTAACATGGGTCCTGGGGAATTGAGCCTCGAACCGGGGTCCTTAGGCTTCACAGGCAAGTGCTTAACTGCTAAGCCATCTCTCCAGCCCGATTATTGTGATTTTGATACCAGCCTGGGACTACAGAGTGCCACAACAGCATGAGCTGCACTGAGATCCTACCTTAAAAAACAAACAAAGAAAAAATGTTTGAATGGTTGTTATGCAACATATATATCTGTGAAACATTTTATTTTTTGTACTCACTAGAATTTCTATATTATTGCTAGTTTAATAAATTCTCCTGTACAAAAATTTCATTTCATCAATAATTATTTCAAAAATTAATTATAGAATATTTTCTGGCTTCCAAAATATGGGAAATAACCTTCAAGTTGTTTAAGAAAAATGGGATTGGGTACCCTGACAAACATAAAATTCTCATCAGTTTGTCATTTTCATGGGTGTTAAACCAAAGGCTGAAATAACACTAAGTGAGTTACTCTCTGCACTCCTGTTTCATAATTCCTTTGAGTGGAGTCACTGTGGTGTATGCCTTTCCAGCCAATAGCCCTCAGCTACTCCAAGTATATATTACTTTTATAGTTAATAGTTCCAAAGGAAATAACGATTTTCTGTCACGCTGATTCTAACCCAGTTCTTTTATTAAGTCCCTTTCATCTATCTTGGGTCAAGTAATTACTCCTCAAATCATAAAAATGAACAGAGTCTTATAAATCTCTAAATGCCTGTGATTGTCCCAGAAAGCATAGCTTGCTTATCTGGTTGTGGGATAGATTCTACTCCACTCAAAGCAATTGATCCACCTAGTATATTAGATTATATGTTTAATTACATGCATGTCAGTGTGTTTATCATAAATTTGAATTTATTTTAGTATTAGTTATAGTACCTTACATTTTGAAACCTCCCTCACCTGCCTATCATACAGATAGGTTTATAAGTTGCAAAATAACTAATCTCTCTCTACTCTGAGCACTTCTTCAAATACTTAATAGTAAACTATTCAGAATTTTTTTCACATTAAAAATTGGACAAAAATCAATCATGTTTGATGAACCCAGGGTGTTTTCTGACTTGCTCCATATTTATTACAATATATACACTGGGTTAGCCATTCAAGCTCACTAAATCACCAGGATTCTCATAGAATATGACAGATTACAGCTAATTATTTTAAGTTCTTAATGTCTATACATAATCATATTTAAAGAATTATAAATATCCTGTCTTCATGATTTTCATGTTCAGATAATTTTTATGTTCATATAGCAATAGTCTATATTAGATAAACACAGTGAAGAAATGTGTGTGTGTGTGCATGTGTGTGTGTGTGTATTGGTCTTTGATTGAGTAGAATTTTTATTTTGTGTCATTTTAAGAATGTCTGTTTTAAGCAGGGCATGGTAGCGCACGCCTTTAATTGCAGCACTTGGGAGGCAGTGGTAGGAGGATCGCCGTCAGTGCGAGGCCACACTGAGACTCCATAGTGAATTCCAGGTCAGCCTGGACTAGAGTGAGACCCTACCTTGAAAAACAAAAAAATGAACAAACAAAAAAAGAATGTCTGTTTTTGACAGGCTATTTGTAACAAAGAAGGATCAATCTCTCTTTTACTTAATTAATTTCAAATAATTTAAAGGACGTATACTATCCAAAAATCTAGATTAAGGCCATTGAAATGGAGACAAGGTCCCTGCTTTACTTCAAGAGACCATGTATATCCTAACTACATTGATTATTTATTTGATTATTATCAGTCATTTGGTGTTAAATACAGATAAAAACAATTATAATTTAATTTACATTAATCAAACATTATACTAGCTTTTCTTATGGTTCTCACCATGTTTTTCATCAAATATTTTCAAATAAATTTTATTTTCCCCAACAGGAAAAAGACTGAGGAGACTATCTCCATGTCTCCTTTTGAAAAAAAAAAAATATGTAAGTTCAGTACCTCCTCCTCCTCCTTCTTCTTCTTCTTCTTCTTCTTCTTCTTCTTCTTCTTTTCATTTTTATTTATTTATTTATTTTTCTTTATTAGTTAGCTTTGTATTCAGCAAATACAGTCAGTTTCATACCATTGTTAGGCTCATCCATGACCTACCCCCTCCCCTTGGCCCCTCCTTGTTGAGGTATATGGGTCATGCATTGTGTAGTTAGCCCACAGTTATGGGTAAGCTAAATGTCTCTGCATATCATGACCCAACATGTGGCTCTGACATTCGTTCCACCCCCTCTTCTGCAAAATTTCCCTGAGCCATATTGGGTTCATTTTTGGTCTGCTTCAGTGATGAGGTGTTGGGGGCCTCTGAGGCTCTGGCTCTCTGATTTGGTAGGAGTTGATTTTTCTCTGTGCTGATCTCCTTCCTCATTGTGCTGGTATCCGGTTCATCAGGAAAACAGCCCCCTTGCTTGTTTCTCCAATTTTTCTTAGTTTCAGCCGGGGCCCTTTTGAGGTATGATGGGGTGGCTCTCTCCTTAGGATCTACATCTATCTGAAAAAGAGAAGCAGATTCTCCAACGGAGAGTAAGTTAGCACCAGGACAAATGAGATAACATTTTTTATATATATAGAAAGAGAATTTAATAGCTGTAGGCCCTCTTGTAGCCCACAATTGATGGTAGCTTGATATTGGAGAGTGGGCTTATGTTTGGATATGGTTCTGACTTGTTTCTCAGCTCCAGCTGTGGGTACCATACCACTGAGGGGATCAGTTAGCCAAATTGAGAGCAGTTGGTTCCCCACCATGGCTGTGTGCCACCACTGCACTTGTGTGGGCATCACAACAAGTTATTTGCTGCTAAGTAGGTTAGACCATGCATTGCTTCAACAGATATTGGTCATTTTCCCCCAGTCGCCCATGTAGCACCTTCTGGCACTAGATACGCTGACTGTCTGGGGACTGACTCTCTTCCAACTTCCAGCCATGCCATTCTAATTTGCATGTCAATCACATAAGGTGTCTTCAGCAGTAGGGTCTTACCATTAGCCTTTGGTGGGTCATCAAGTACTCTGACAGAAATCTGTCTGTCTTTTAGGAAACCTTGTAGGTCTCTCTGATCAAAAGCTCATTGTGGATGATAGCACCATGCTGGATCTGGTAGTTACAAGTCAGTGCCCACTAAGAAAATGAGGAAGAAGATAACTAATATACAAGAGTTAGAGATAAGAGAGAGAGAGAGAGAGAGGGAGAGGGGAAGTGAGGGAGGGAAGATGTAGAAGATTAAAGTTCGTCTTGATCTTACCCTGTCCAGTGTCTTGTGGTTCAAGTGCTCCCTATAAGGGTCTGGTGAAGTCAAACACCCCACTCACAAAATGGGGCAAAGAGCTGAACAGGCAGTTCACAGAGGAAGAAATGGAAATGGCAAACATACACTTAAGAAAATGTTCATCATCCCTAAACATCAGAGAAATGCAAATTAAAACAACTATGAGATTCCACCTTATCCCAGTAAGGATAGCAAACATCGAACCTTCAAACCACAGGCTAGAGAGATTTGCTCAACCATGTTTATAGCGGCTCAATTTGTAATAGCTAGGTGCTGGAATCAACCCAGATGTCCATCACTAGAAGAATGGATAACTAAGATGTGGTATATCTACACAATGGAATTCTATACAGCAGTAAGAAAAAATGACACAATGAAATTTGAGGAAAAATGGTTGAACCTGGAACAGATCATTCTCAGTGAACTCACCCAATCACAGAAAAAAAAATCGCCACATAATCTCACTCATCTACAGCTCCTAACCTGAATCTACCCAAGATACCTTACATACCCAGCAAGCATCTCCTAGACTAGACTCTAGGATGGAAGGGGAGGAAGGGGAAGGCATCAAAGTGGTGGGAAACACAAATCTAGACCCAAACGGCATTGCTACCATAATTTTCTACTTACTAAAAGATAGACCAAATGGCTGATCCTTCACCAGTACCTTCTTCTTACATTTTGATTTTTTAAGTTTCATTTTGAAACCATCAAAATAAAAAAATATATTGAGTTATAGTATTCAAAGGAAAAAATGCTCTGAAAAGCTACCAGTTTAAAAATATACACAGTTTTATCTTACAGTGTATCAGTCAGCTTCAGGTTCGCTGAGATGAACTTTCAGACCAGGCACAGTTATGGAGGAAGGGATTTATTGGAGCTTACAGATCCAGGGGAAGTTCCATAAAAGCAGAAGAAACTGGCCTGCTTTCACAGGCCCAAGCAGAGAGAGAGAGAGCAGTACAAGCCTAAAGGTCAAAAGCCAGAGCACCCTTCAGGAACTCCAGCTAGGCACACTTTGCATATCTTTAGATTGAAATCTAAAACCCACTCCCACACCTTAAGATCCACACAATGGCATTGCCTCCAGCCAGATGGCTAGAGATGTAAACTACAAAAAAATAAACAACTGAATATATTGGGGGCCATCTATTCTATTCAAACCACCACATACAGTGTTATATGTAACTGAGAAAAATCACCAAACAGACTGTGTAGCATGACATGCATCACATATGTGGAAACAATACTGTTCCCATTTCTGCATAAACAATGAATTTGTAATGAAAAAACTACAAATGGACAGTTCTATTGCACTAAATACAAAGGTTCAATTCCAGAGTAAAAATGAACAAGAACTGAAGAGTGTTACAAAACTTAAATTTGATTTCAGTTGCTCAAATATTTGTCTTAGTTACCACTATCAAAAAGTGTATCTAGTTCCTACTCCCTTGTTTAAAAGCTGATTCAGGCAGAAGGAGAAATATGTTGATTCAGATTTTAGAGTAGCAAACAAACTACAGGGTGTTTATAGGATTCTGATTATCTCTGGAAATTGTAACTTTAACTTTTAGATATTTCATCTAATATCTATTCTATAATATTCTATTTATGCTTCTAATCACTTTTCTAGCATTCAGCTAAAGAGAACTATACCAATAATAATAATATAAAATCTACCTGAGTTTCATGGGTTCATTTTAATTATAATTTTCTTCATGTGTAAATTATGCATTATATCAAATGAATAACATTCTTACTATATACTTTATATTTATCTAGTATCTCCCCATTACACATTTTTCCTATCTTGAATAGGAGTTAGTATTCATTTTAAATGTACTCAGTAACCCTCCCATATAAATTTTGTAAGTCCCAATATTATATGATACATTTTTCAGTGATCAGTACATCAATTTTGCCTATCAGTTAATATTTATTTGATCATGTATCCTTTAGTGAGAGTGAATGTAATCCCCACGAAGCAGTTTGTGGCACATTGCTTTCATCGTTCTCTTCTGTGCCTGTACTGATGGAATATTACAACTTCCTCGGGCTCAGGCTGGAATTCTTATTTCTTGCTTCAACAGTTCATTTCACAATCATGTCCTGTTGAAAATTTCCTATTCTGCCTTTTCTTCAATTCAAATTACAATTTTATCATGCAAAATGCTAAAATATATATATATATAAAACCTTTACTCTGCTAGTGACAAGATATCCATTATACTCAAGATTTTTCACAGGAGACAAAAATAGAACAATCCAGTATAGAAATTGTGTGTAATCTCTCTCCATCTCTCTCTAATTCTATCGCATTTTTTCCATCCTCCCTTCCCTTGTTGCCCTGACTATTCTCCTCCATTTGCTGTGGAATTTCTCATGAGGTTATGGGGTTTGTCAAATAAGAATTAATCAGGGTTAACCAGAGAGTGAGACAACTGGGAAAAATAATGCTGCAGGCATTGCTGCTCATGTCTGAGAATAGGCTGAATTTCTTTTTGTTATCTTTGTCTCTGAAGGTCCATTAGGAAGTGGCCACCAACATTCACAAAAATTACTTTCTTTATACAAAGCCTGCTGATTAGAGACTATAGTTCCATGGTAGATCATTTGACTGCAAAGCCTAGTGTTTGAAATTATAACCCTATCTGAAAATACTCTCTGGTGATGTCTAGATTGCTGTTTGACCAAATATTTGGCAATCATGCCTTCACTAGCTGGATATATTAATTGAGAAATGGCTCAATTAGTAGGGATTCCATCTTATTTTGATATTTTAAAAATGAATTTCAAATAAATGTGGAGAGGTAAACTAAATGAAAGTATGCACAGCATCCTCTTTGTATATAGAAAGAAAATGTTTATTTCTACATTATGTTTTTGTAATTTTCGTATTTATGTATATTTAATTTTCAAGCAAATAGCTACTATTTAGACTTAAAACATTTACTATTCACAAATTAGTTATCATTGTTATTATATAAGAATGATGATTTTGACAGGATGGGAGAAAATTAATATAACTGATAAAAGTTTATAGGGGGACAATTTGAACTCAATTAGTAAGTGTTCATATTTTTCCATATATCTATTCCAACTCTCTCTACAGGGTAAAAATGAAGTTAATAAGGTTTAATAAAATTTAAAATTTCAAAGTTATAAAACATGCTTCCATTTGTAACATATCTGCTTTTCTAAGGACTGAGCTAGAGATAGGAGGACTGCATTGATAAAGATGTTACCAGTCCAAAGACAGAGAGATGTATGCTTTCTTTAGATATAAAAGATATATAGAAACCCCTCTTTATTCCCTATATTCCTCAAATGTTCTTCTGTTTAGAATTTTGACACACAGACAATATTTGCCTCTAGTGTGTGACTACATATAATCAATTATAAAATAAAAATGTATAACACATAAGCCAGGAATGCAATAGTTTAAACTTTACATCACTTACTTTGCTGACAATATGTGAGCAGGTTGTCATTTAGTTGTGCTAGTAACCAGGCAGCTTTTCCTCATGTTTTTGTAGCTACAGTGGCTCACCTTGTATTTCTATGTATCAGGCAGTGAAGACATGAAATCACACGAGGTTTCCTTTGATCTTCCATGAACTAGGTGCAAAGAAGCATAGAGTGAATAGAGATATGTGAAGAAGTTTCTGAGAGGCAAGTCTTAGTACTGAGACACTGCCTATGCCATATGCCATTCACCAAAGCCTATAGTGGTGAGTAGCAAAAGCCAAGAGTTTGAAATTGGCATACTGTCCATGCTAGAGCATACAGCTGATTGAGGACAGGATGGAACAGAACCAAGGATAATAAGTCACTATAGCAACAGGTATACCCCAATCACTTCCTGCGAAAGTGTTTTATGTCCCTTCAGCAGAGATGTACATCGTTTAGTGACAATGTAGAAAATGACTTCAGGACTTTCCTCTGCTAAAATAATTAGAAAATTCTGACTGAAAGGAACCTGTATTTTTAACATTTCATAGAGATTTGAAGAACTTTGAAGACTATACAAGAGAAAGACAGACCCTTCCTAGGTGAGAAGTGACTTCTAGCAGTATTAGTCATTGTAGGTCTTGAAAAAATATCTTTATGGATACACAGTATGTGTAAGATGAGGAAAATGGAAGACAGCTAATGAAGGCATAGGAGCTGGTTTGAGAAATAAAAAGCTACTTGGAATGCAAATACACAGGCATTTTTCCAGGCAATCCCATTCTCACTAGTGACGTATTCCTACATTTAGAGCTGTGCTACCTAGTGGTTTATAACTCTAGGAATATGAGTAGAAAATAAACATACTGGCCCAAGTCTTAATGTGCTAAAAATCTAAAATTATTCTGGGAAGTGTAGCTTATTCCCTCACAGTGCATTTCCTCACTATGTAACTTTTGGTAGTAGATATGATCAAAACTAAGATGATGGACAAACAAAGTAATGAACAGATCATAAGATTATCAGATGTGCATGGGAAAATATCAAGTTTGGTATAATTTTTAGTGTAGTTCTCACAGCAAGAGAATATCTGAGGCAGAATAAATATTTTCCACAGAAAGGTCTGAATAGTAATACCTATTTTAAATGCCAATTCTGTCAGAAACAATGCTGATAAATGGATTTGATACTTTTTCCTCAAAGAGAACAGTCAGCCTACTTACATTGCATTACATTCTACATATAAAGAGCAGAGAAGTAATAAATGTTGCAAATACAGATCTATATTTTTTGCCTACACTCAACATCAAATAAGCAAAAGCATTGAAAGTTCTTGGTCTTCTGTTATAGACTCTCAAGACATATTCTTGGATCCAATAGCTCACTAAGTATCACACATGGTAGGCACATACTGTGGCATCATCAGTGCACTGAGCTGCCAGCATGGGGAATGATCTCTTGTTGATTTTCCTAAGTTCCATGCTTGGATAAGACATGCTTCAAAGTGGCAGCAAAATCCTTTAGGATTCTATGCATGCTATATGCTAAACCCATATGTGGTACTACCACATGATCATG
Organism: Dipus sagitta; assembly: GCA_036346955.1. Lineage (NCBI taxonomy): Eukaryota > Metazoa > Chordata > Mammalia > Rodentia > Dipodidae > Dipus > Dipus sagitta. The sequence goes on along the minus strand of CM070770.1, from coordinate 99,876,485 downwards.
TTTATAGTTTCATGACTGTATAGTTAAAAAGCTGAACTTTTCATGTTTCTAGATTGTTCTATTTAAAATTTTCTTGCTTAAAATGAATATCTATATCTATCTACCTATCTATATATATGAATTATTCATTTTTAGAAACAATTTATTAATATCACTAATCAAATTAAAAAATAAACTGCCCCTCACACTTCAGCCATGCCCCAGCTGAAACCCCAGGGGGATTGGGGAGATGAGCATGAATTCATCTTCCCTGATGAGCCTGACAATCAGCACCAGGGTGAAGGAGACAGAAGCTGAGGACACTAAACACCTACCAAAACAGAGATCCAGAGGCTTTTAAGAGCTCATCACTGAAGTAAACTTAAAATACACCCAACGCAGCTCAGGGGATGTTGCAGAAGAAGAGGAAAAAAGATTATAAGAGCCACAGGTTGGGACTTCATGCCCAGTGGCATTGCCTCCCCAATAAATGATGGCTGCTCCCACAATGCATAAACCACAACCCCACAGGGAATACCCAGCGAGGAAGGTCCAAAGGGTGAGGGAAAAGACGGTATCAACACCTGATGTATCCATACAAAATGTTGTTAATAATAAATAAATAAATGCTACTAAGTTACATGTGTACATGACCGGGGGTTGAGAATGGAATAAAAGCAGTGAGAGTGATATGATTCTTCAGCACCTCACCTGTCTCTCTTGTATCACCCATGCTTCCTATTTCTCTGTAGGCTGTGTGGGTCTAGAGGTCATTGAAGAGAGAGATGTACTCAATCAAGGATATTGGAATAAAGCCACTAGATTTGAAACTATAACTATCAGAGATGACTTTGGACTCCTGGTAACAGTAGACTGAAAAATACAGAAGGAAGTTATGGACATAGGATGATGCATGGACTTTCATCATCATAGGATTTAGGTCATCTGTTGTCTAATGAAGCTGGCCAGAGCATGTATAATACTCAGTTTACCCAATTATATGACTTTTCCCTCTCATTTCTTTTTTTAATTAATTTATTTTTTATTAATTAGTTTTGGACCCAGTGAATAGAGTCAAGTTGGTACCAATGTTAGCCTCATCCATGTCCTATCCCTCCCCCTGCCCCCTCCTTGTTGAGGAATATGGGTCATACATTGTGGAGTTAGCCCACAGTTATGGATAGGCAAAATGTCTCTGTGTATCATGACCCAATGTGTGGCTCTGATATTCTTTCTGCCCTCTTTTCCACAAAATTTCCCTGAGCCATGTTGGGATCATTTTTGGTCTGCTTCAGTGATGAGGTGTTGGCATCCTCTGGATCTCTGGATATCTGATTTGGTAGTAGTTGACTGTTCTTTGTGTTGATCTCCTTCACCCTTGTGCTGGTGCCAGGTTCACCAAGAAAATAACATACTTGCTTGTTTCTCCAATTATTCTTAGTTTCAGCTGGGGCCCTTTTGAGGATTGATGGGTTGGTTCTCTCCTTGGGATCTGTGTCTATGTGAAAAAGAGAAGCAGATTCTCCAATGGAGAGTAAGTTAGCACCAGGACAAAAGAGATAACCCTTACTTTTGTATAGAGAATTTAATAGGTGTAGGCCCTCTTGTAGCCCATGATTGATGGTAGCTTGATATTGGCAAGTGGGCTTATGTTTGGATATGGTTCTGACTTTTTTTCCCAGCTCCAGCTATGGGTCCTGTACCACTGAGGGGATCAGTTAGCCAAATCAAGAGCAGTTGGTGTCCCACCATGGCTGTGTGCCACTATTGCACTTGTGTGAGCATCACGACACATCACGACAGGTTATTTGCTGCTAAGTAGATTAGACCATGAGTTGCTTGGACAGATATTGGTCATTTTCCCCCAGTCACCCATGTAGCACCTTCTGGCACTAGACGCGCTGACTTTCTGGGGACTGACTCTCTTCCAGCTTCCAGCCATGTCCTTCCATTTTACATGTCAACCACATATGGTGTTTTCAGCAGTAGGGTCTTACCACTAACCTTTGGTGGGTCATAAAGTACTCGGACAGAAATCTGTCTTTCTTTTAGTTAGCCTTATAGATCTCTCTGATCCAAAGCTCATTGTGGATGATAACCACCTGCTGGTACTGGGAGTTACAAGTCAGTGCCCACTAAATGAAGGAAGGAAAAGATAACTAATATAAAAGTGTTAGAGAGAAGAGAGAGATAGAGAAAGGGAGAGAGAGAGAGAGAGAAAGAGAGAGAGAGAGAATGTAAAAGATTAAGGTCAGTCTTCATTGTTCCCTCTCCATTGCCTTGTGACTCATTTCTTATATTAAGTACAAATTAGCAATAAGAAACCCCAGTGCATAGGAATATCATAGCAATAATTGACTGAAATCACTCAATATTGAAAGTATGGGTCATACTACCAAACAAATAATAGCCTAGGGGAAGTAATAATTAAATGGGAGGGGCCCTTAGATGGGTAGTGGGAAATGATGTTGATGAATCAAATGGAACAATGGCTCATATGTATTGTCCCAATAACTCTTCTCTAATTATTGCCAAATGAGCAAATGTAGAAACTGGCACCAGATGGTGAATTAATGCAGTAATTATAAGTTATATTCAAATAGTATTTGCATAGTTAATACATAAAAATATGGTATACAACAATGAAGAAATTGTAAGCTTCCCAATTTATTATTCCATAAATATGGATAGCTCAAAAAAAAGAAAATGGACTTCCTGTGCTTTCAAATACATTTAGTCAGTACATATTATCAGAAAATTTGGATTTTAAATGAAATAGTTTTACTACCTCGAAATTAGAGAAGCGAATAATGACTATTCAAGAACACAACCACGTTGTTGTTAGTGACTAAGCAAATTAGGTAACCTTAATAGGATTCCAATATTAACTTATCTTCAAGTGTCCTTTCCTTTAGCTACAGGTAAAAACTTTTGTGGGAAAAAATCACAGAGGACATTCCTTCTGCTTTATATTATTTATGGTCTGACACCTTGGCATTATGACAAATAAATCAGCTATATGGCATACTGTGTGTGTCCAAGAACATTTTCCTCTTCTGTGTCTACATACAAGCAACATATCCATATCTATCTGTCTCTTTCCTTCTTAATCTATGATTCAAACAAGGCTTGCTAAATTGTCTGCATCACTAATTAAGCATGCTTGGCAATGTGCCCACTCCTTAAGTGACTTCCCATATGAAAATGTGTAAGCCTTCAAGTATAAGATCCTCACACTTGCCTTAATGAAGTAGAGCATAACTTTATAATTAACTTTGAGCTGTCTCTATCTATAAGAATTCAGTTGTTCTTCACTCTTTCATCTCAAGGCAGTGTTATTCTTGTCTTGAATTCACTGGAATCTGAAGTCAATAGTTCTGATTATGTGTTCTCAAAGATCATTTACTTTAGCTTCACTAAATAGACAAATCCAATACAGGAAATCAAAATATTTCATGAGAAATTATTTCAGTGTGCAATTGATAAGTTTGAATATAGTTAATGAAATATTTCTTTAGGTTTTTTAACCTGCCATGGTCACACAAATGCTAAGTATGTATTTTTCCAAACAGTGACACCTTCAGCACCTGTACCATCAATATGTACCAAACGAAAATTTCAAAATAAATACTTATATGAGTATGGTGCAATAGCATGAAATTCACAAGTACTTCCCAGAATATTCAAAATTCCTTTTCCTTAACATCATTAATATTATGTAACTAATGAGAACACTGAAGAGAAGATAAAAATTCCACACGACACATCGCTAGGAATAGAATGAAATATTGTAATCCTATATTAGAGCAAGCATTCACAAACTACATTCAAGGGAAAATAGCCATTTTAAAAGTATGGCAGTCATAACTTACATTGTTCTTCCACAATATAATTTAATTTGTGGGTCTGTGCAGGATAGATTTTGAGTACACACTATCTTAATACTTTAAATTGACATCTCCAAAGTCTACTCCAATTTGATTTTCTGATAATTCTGATTTTCACCATTCCAGGCTTGTTTTTAATCTGGAAGCAATAGGAAACATAACTACAAAATATTTCTGATAGTCAATGTATTATTTTATGTTTCTTGGCAAAAGAATATATATCAACTCATAAGGAAGATTCAGGAATTTATTATCATGTATGGTTGTCCTTCTGCTATTTGGTTGAATATTCATTTTGTGTTCAAAGATGACTATGCATTGATGCTACCAGTAATGTTTAAATTGCAAAAAAGTAAGTCTCATTTGTGGATATAAGTAATGAACCAAGTGGAACAAATAATCCAAGAAATCAAGTGGAAACACAAGAACATCAGTAGCCAAGGCAGTCCTCAGGCAAATTGACTAAGCTGGTGATATTACACTGCCTGACCTCAAATTATACTTAAGAGAAATAGTCACAAGGGTATCAGGGCATGGGCACCAAAATAGACATGTAAACCAATGAAATAGAATAGAGGACCTCAAAATAAACACATACAAATTTGGACACCTAATTTTACACAAACAATCCAAAATATTTAGTGGAAGAAAAGATAGTCCATTCCTCAAATGGTAACAACAAAAGTAGATACAGTTGAAGAGGCAGGAGATTGTATTTGCATCTTTCATCATGTACTAATATCAACCAATTTGAAGTAGACCAAAGATCCTAATTTCAACCCTTGAATACTGAAAGTGTGAAAATGAAACTTTGGGGATATACTTTGAGATATAAGAATAGGTAACAACTTTCTGACCACGACTCTAAAAGCACAGGAAATAGCCCCAACAATTAACAAATGGCACAATGTGAAATAACAAGTTTTCTTCACAGCAAAATGACCAGAAACTAAGTGAATAAAATGCCCTCATAATGGGGTAAATAATACAACCATCTTAGGCTTCAAAGAGCTAATAAGCAGAATTTACAATTGACTGGAAAAACTAATCATCACAAAAAATAAAACAGCCAGTCACCAAAGAGTCTAATAAAATTAATAGAGCATTTACAAAAGAAGAAAAACAGATGATCAATCTGTATTTTACAATGTGTTCAAAATCCATAGTTATCAGGGAAATACAAAGTTGAGACCACTTTCAATCACCATCTCACCAAAGTCAGAAGGTCTACCATCATGAAAATACACAGTAAATATTAGAGAGAGTATGAGGGATGAGAAACCTTTATCCAATGCTTAGGGGAATGCAAACTAGATATCCGTTGTAGAAACCAGAATAGAGGTTTCTCAAAAAATAGAAATAGAACTGTTATATAATCCAGTTATAACAATCCTGTGCATGAACCCTTAGAATTCCACAAGGCACTACAGAGATACTTGCACATCTAAGTTTACTGCTGCTCTGGTAATAATAACTAAGAAATGGAAGCAGCTTAGATTCCCATTCACAGATGAATGTATAATGAAAATATGACACATATTCACAATGTCACTTTACTCAGCAGTATGGAAAAATAAAATTAACTACATTCAAGGAAATCAATGAATCTGGAAATCTGTATCAAGCAAAGTAACCCAAACACAGAAAGTCCCAAATGACATGTTTTCTCTCATGTTGCCACAAGCTTTTAATATGTACATGTGTGGGGAAAAGGTGTATTATAGATATGGATGCTATAAAGCTAGAATGGTAACCAAGATTAGGTTTAACAAGGGAAGTGGTTGGAGAAGGGTGGAATGACACAGTTGTTAATGGGGGAAATGAGGATAAGGGAGAGGAGCAAGGAGGAGAATCAACTGAACAAAATTGAAAATACCAGAAGGTACCTAAAATTATGCATGCTAGCTAAAAGACAAAAGTTTACAAAAATATAGAACAACTGCAATTTCTGAATTTTTTGTTTCCTACAAAAATTTATGAATAATTTGGTGAATCAAGAAGGCTTAAAATCGGACTGGAGATATGGCTTAGCAGCTGAAGCACTTGCCTGTGAAGCCAAAGCATCCAGTTTTGATTCCCCAATACCCACACAAGCCAGTTGCACAAGGTGGCATATGCGTCTGGAGTTTGTTCACAGTGGCTAGCCAAGCACTGGTGTGTCTATTTTCTCTATATATCTGCCTCCCTTTCTCTCTCAAAAGAATAAATAAGGGCTGGAGGGATGGCTTAGCAGTTAAGGCATTTACCTGCAAAGCCAAAGGACCCAGGTTCGATTCCCTAGGACTCACGTTAGCCAGATGCACAATGGGGCACACGTGTCTGGAATTGGTTTGCAGTGGCTGGAGGCCCTGGCATGCCCATTCTCTCTCTTTCCATCTCTCTCTGTCAAATAAATAAAAAAAAAAAAATTAAAAAAGTAAAAAAGAATAAATAAATAAAATACGTAAAAGAGGAGACAAAATCCAGGAAGCTTTGCTCTAGAAGCCTTTGCATTGGATTGATCATTCATTTGCATGCTTTTTATTGGCTGCTAGTAAAATTAGCATGATCATAGATGCAGAGAAAATAGTTCCATTACCACTCAGTTTTCAGTGAAAAAGTAGTGGACCTTTGGGTAATTAAAAATTCTATGTAGGCTTTTTTTCCTCAGCTGCCGCCAAGGTGCTCGGTTCTTCCCAGGAAGCTAAGGTCGCGTTTGGGGTGAGGCCCTCACTTCATCCGGCGACTAGCACCGCGCCCAGCAGTCTGCATCATGGCCTCCGTCTCGAGCTCACCTGCATCTACTTGGCTCTCATCCTGCACAACGACGAAGTGACCGTCACGGAGGACAAGATCAATGCCCTCATTAAAGCAGCCGGTGTGAATGTTGAGCCCTTTTGGCCCGGCTTGTTTGCAAAGGCCCTGGCCAATGTCAACGTCGGGAGCCTCATCTGCAACGTAGGGGCTGGTGGGCCCGCTCCCGCGGCGGGTGCTGCGCCCGCAGGAGGCCCTGCCCCCGCTGCCGCCGCCCCAGCTGAGGAGAAGAAAGTGGAAGCCAGGAAAGAAGAGTCTGAGGAGTCCGATGACGACATGGGCTTTGGTCTTTTTGACTAAACCTCTGTCACACACTCAATAAAAAGTCTGTTGTTGGTCAAAAAAAAAAAGAAAGAAAGAAAGAAAGAAAGAAAGAAAGAAAGAAAGAAAGAAAGAAAGAAAGAAAGAAAGAAAGAAAGAAAGAAAAATTCTATATAGTTTTTGCAGGCTAGAGAGACGGCTTAGCAGTTAAGGCATTTGCCTGCAAAGCCAAAAGATCCCGGTTCGATTCTCCAGGACCCACATAAGCCAGATGCACAAGGGGGCTCATGCATCTGGAGTTCATTTGCAGTGGCTAAAGGCCCTGCCCATTCTCTCCCTCTTTCTCTCTCTGCCTGTATCAAATAAAACATACTTTTAAAAATTCTGTACATTTTTGCAATTTTAATAGATTCCTTAGTTTTAGTTTAAGTTGTTGGGATTTACTATATGTATTTTAGATTACAATATCAAATATTAAAAGTAAAACATTTACTCTGGTGATTCCTTTGCTTGAGATATTCTAAAATTCTTACAGGACTGACCTTTTCTCATTTCAAGCTTTAGCTGAATAATCACTCTTAAAGAGGACCTTTCTTCCATTCAGTAGTAACCCCAAGAGTAACCCTCTGATAGAGATGTTGCTCTGATAGAGACTACATGCTTACCATAGAATAAATGGGATAACTTTTAAAAATATTGCCACTGGAGCCCTCTTTGAGGTTAATTAATTTGAAATGTCCCTGGAGTGGGCAGGCATCTGCTCTTGTAAGAATTGCCATAGGAGATAATATCTGCTTCTAATCTGTAGAGGATGATATGGTTCAGCCACCCACCTGAAACAAACAAAAATATGGCAAAATGTATAGAATTAGAATAGCTAAACATAGTGATCAGTGGTCTCTGACAGAATGGGTAAAACAGAGCGAAGATCAGAATGTTTAGAATGGAGAAGTTTGCCAGGGTTCACAGGCAGAAAAAAAAAAAAAAAAAAAAAGCATTAAAATCTGAGGAAGTTTCCCTTTAAGATCTTAGTAGTGTCTCTGTCTCATAAAGGGCCAGTTTTGTTACACAACATGTAGAATGCCTTGTTTTTCTAGAGTTGTGTTTTTCAGTCATTTCTTCAAGGGAAACTAAGTGATTTACTTGGAGAAATAATGTGTGTGTTAGAATAATTCTTTGTGGCAGTTCTCGTTGCGGAGTCAGAGATCTCAGTGAGTCAAGGCCACTTTTATGCTTCTGGCTCCAGAGAGACTCACTTTCCTCAGCAGTGGAGACAGCACACTAGTAGGATAGAATGAGGATAGACCAAGGAGGCTAATGTTACACCCTACAATGCAAAGTATACAATGCTTGAATGTAGTATCTGTTCCTAGTGTTAATTGGTGGGCTTGGGAAAATGTCATCTGCACACTGCTCTGGAAGGCTTAAGATCTCATAAAATAACAGCCCAAATGGTCAACTTGTTTTCAAAATACTTCCCTGTTTCTATGAATAAAGCTCAGAAATGCTTACAATAATGCAAACATGCCAATAACCCAGAAGATAAAAACATACATTCTAAAATATCATAAAAAAGAAGCATAAAACCATCTCATACAACCTGTTTCTTTCATTGCAATACAGACCATTATAACCTAACTCTCAGCCCCACCCCCTATTCGTTAATCAGGGTGTTTTTTCCCACTCCTTTTCTACATATGAATATGTAGAATATGCATGCTAACATTGAAACATGCAGATAAGTAATTAGAGCTGCTTAATGAGTATTTCATAATGTTGATTATTTAAACTTCTGTCACTTACCTGTCTTTCTGCTGGGAATCCCCAATGTCATAGTTTTTGCTGTAATTTAAGAGTTCAATCTAGTTGAAAAATCTAAGTTTCTACCATTTCAATGCATGTATGCTTTTATTCCAAGATATGGGACATATTTGTGAAGACCCTCAAAAACCAATATGATTATTTTAGAGTATTCATAGGTTATAAAATGTTTAAAAGAATGGATTGCTATATGAACATGCAACTTATAGTTTTATATTCCCATCTAAAAAATATTTAGGGGCTGGAGAGATGGCTTAGCAGTCAAGCGCTTGCCTGTGAAGCCTAAGGACCCCGGTTCGAGGCTCAATTCCCCAGGACTCATGTTAGCCAGATGCACAAGGGGGCGCATGTATCTGGAGTTTGTTTGCAGTGGCTGGAGGCCCTGCTGAGTCCATTCTCTCTCTCTCTTTGCCTCTTTCTCTGTCACTTTCAAACAAATAAATAAATAATAAAATAATAATAATAATATTTAGCAATTTGTTAGAGAAAAATTTTTCCACTGATTAGATAATATTATTGAAGTCCTGGCCATCATTCAAAACTTAAAGGATATGATCCCATAAGTGGTCTGAGTGTTACAGAGCTTTCTTCATGGATTTGCTGAAGGTACCTGAGAAACTCGAAGTAGCTTCTGACTACATTACCACAGTGAGAAAACAACCTAGAAGAAGGGACAAAAGACTCGGTCTCATTTGACTAGTTTAGAAATGACCAGGACTTATGAATCTTCATACACACCCGTGCACGCACGCGCGAGCGCGCGAGCACACACACACACACACACACACACACACACACACACATTCTTGTTCCAAGTGGATGTATAGTGTTGGTGTTGGCTCAGGGCTTCCCACAAAGGGAGCAGGAAATGGAGTGTCATGTTTCCACATAGAATCCCCTCATACTGAAGAATCTTTAAAGCTCCTGTCATTTGTTTCCCTCTGAGAATGTCTTTTCAAAGGAGTTGGGCTTCTTTTTCAAATATACTATGTAAATTCTTATAATAGAAAGAAAGCCAGTTTTATTAAAAAATATTTTCTCTTTACCACTCTCTTACATTAAAATAAACCAATACTTCTCTTTCACTGCCTATAGGAAGCAACAGGATAGAGAGAATAATGAAATGTTCTTTATTTTACACATTCTTATTTTGCAAGAGCACTGGAATGTAAAGGGTGAAAAACTGTGTAAGTAACTATAGAGGAAAAAACCACCACCACCAAAAACAAGCAAAACAAAACAAAACAAGCAAACAGATAAAAAGGAAGGAGTGAATTGTTCTCTGGATTGCAGGCTTGTTTAAGGCCCACCCAAAATTAACTATTATCATTGATATCATGCAGTCCTACAGCATTATTAGTGTATTCTTCCTAGTAAATAGTTTTGTTTGTTTGATATTTTTAATTTTTAAAATTTTATTTATTTATGAGAGAGGGGAGGATGGGCACAACATAGCCTCTAGCCAGTGTAAATGAACTCCAGAAGCATGCACCACCATGTGCATCTGGCTTCTCGTGGCTCCTGGGTAGTCGAACCTAGATCCTTAGGCTTCACAGGCAAGTGCCTTAACTGCTAATCATCTCTCCAGCACAGAAAGAAAACCTTTGAGACAAGTGTCGTGGTACAAGTTTAGAATACCAGCACTCACTATGCTTCAGCAAGGGGACTGCAAATCTGGGACAGCCTCATCTAACGAGCAATACTGTTGTAACCTGTGTTGAGAATAAACTCATCAGACAATATCCATTATTAGGTTTACAAACAATCTATGCCAAACTGCTACTTGTTTACTTCATTTCTGAGAGAGGTATAAAAATAAGTCTCTCCTTTAGTTTTATGTTCTTGAAGATATATAAAGTTTATAGATTTAATAGCTTCATGATGAATTAGATGTTTTATTGCTATGGATTTAACTCCTTAATCTACAATGAGTCTTAACAATGAAGTCTACTTATATAATACGATTATACATAGGACGAATTTTGTTATGTTTAACATATGTAATGCAATTTTTCATTTCAACTATGTTGTGTCTTTATTTTTATCCAAATCTTATGTTCTGACCTATGAAAAGCTATATATGATTCCATTCTTCCTTTTATTTCTAAGATTTTTGAGGGACGGTCTCACTCCAACCCAGGCTGACCTGAAATTCACTATATAGTCTCACTACGGCAGTCCTCCTACCTCTACCTCCTGAGTTCTAGGATTAAAGCCGTGGGCCACCACACCTGCTTAATATCATTCTTAATCTCTTCACTTGACTATCTGAAAACAGGTCAGCATTAGGACGTCATAAACTGAATACATGTTTTACCTCCAAATCCCTGCAGCTCCTTTCAAATAATGAGTTTAACTTTCACGTTTCCTGAAGTCCTCTATAATTTATTTTCTGACATTCAATTTTGAACATGCAGAATTGTCTCTAGATTCAAATTGGATTAAACCACTTCTCACCTCACCCCATTCTCTATTATGATTATACTCACTGTTACTTTGTTGGTAATTATTTATCTGAAATCAAATATTGCTACAAAAATTCTGCACAAAACTTAAGTCTCTGCATAATAACACCAACAACTGAGCAGACCCTATATTTTCCCTTTCCTGTATGACAGAGGTCCTGCCTTGCACCTCCCAAGGAACTGACCAGACATAAGAGTTACTGAAAAGTCTATTGTAACCTATTAGTTTTAATTGAATATGATTTTTTTCTTTTGTTCTCTCTCTTTTTTTTTTTTTTTTTTTTGTGTGTCTCTGTGTGGTAGGGTCACTTTCTGGCCCAGGCTGACCTGGAATTTATTATGTAGTCTCAGAGTGGCCTCAAACTCAGTGATATTCCTACCTCTACCTCCCAGGTGCTATGCTGAAATTTATAAAATTGGAATATACATTATGTGCTGAGTTGTGTCTAACTTCTACCACTCAATATGTTTATGAGATTCAAATGCTATATGTATAATATTCTCTTATTTTCATTGTTTAAAAGTATTCAAATGTATAGATAGTCCAAAGTTAATTGACTTGATTTTTTTTTCTTTTTTTCTTTATTAGTTAGTTTTATATTCAGCAAATACAGTCAGTTTGGTACCATTATTAGGCTCATCCGTGACCTAACCCCTCCCCTTGGCCCTTCCTTCTTGAGGTATATGGGTCATGCATTGTGGAGTTAGTCCACAGTTATGTGTAAGATAAATGTCTCTGCACATCATGACCCAACATGTGGCTCTGACATTCTTTCCGCCCCCTCTTCAGCAAAATTTCCCTGAGCCATGTTGGGTTCATTTTTGGTCTGCTTCAGTGATGATGTGTTGGGGACCTCTGAGGCTCTGGCTCTCTGACTTGATTTTTTTTCTACTTATAGGCTGTATGATAGGAGTTTTGGTCAAACAAAGGTGCAGATTTTCAAACTATGTAGTTTCTCATATATATATGTATATATATATATATATATATATATATATATATATATATATATATATATACATCTGTGTGTGTGTGTACATATATATATATATATATGTGTGTGTGTGTGTGTGTGTGTGTGTGTGTGCATTTCTGATAGTCATCTACAACATGCAAGAGTGGAATTTCTTAGTCAGTGAATCATAGGACATCTGTATCTTGAATACAAGCAACTATGTTGCTTTGCTTTTTGCCAATCATGATAGTGGATTGCACACATATTCACTTGTGTCTACTCTTCTAGTCAATTGCATGTATGCATATGTGTGTATGAATCCACTGATCCTGTTGTGTAGTCTTCATGATCCCTTTTCCAGCCATGCCACACAAAGGCCCTACTAAGGAGGAATTCTTGATATCATCAGATTGAAACAGACTGCTATTGAATTCTTATTTTTATATGAAATGAAATATCTTCTTATGCTTAAAGATATTTAGATATTTTATGTTTCTACTGTTCATTTTACCCTTCCTTTTGCTCTTAGGTTGTGTCTGCTTATTTCTTATTGATGTGCAGAAACTCTCCATTTCATTTTTATATAAATAAATGCATTGTTAGGTAGCTATGCTGAAAATATATCACTAAGTCTATTTTTTTGTTGTTTTATTTTTCTAAGTAGGGACTCACACTGGCACAGGCTGACCTGAAATAATTAACTCTGTAATCTCAGGGTGGCCTAGAACTCACGGTGATCCTGAGAATGAATGGACTTTTTACCTCTTCCTCCCAAGTGCTGGTACTAAAGGTGTGTACTACCATGCCTGGCTCTCACTGAGTCTATTTCCTATTCCATTCTGCTAATACAATTTCATTAGCAATGTTTTTAATAAAAAATTCTATAATTTTGGCTAGGGAGATAGCTCAGAGGTTAAAGAAACTTGCTTGCAAAGCCTGCCCTCCTGGTTTTGATTCCCTAGTATGCAGGTAAAGTCAGATGCACAAAAAGGCACATTTACATGGAGTTTGTCTGAAGTAGTAGTAGCAACAGGTCTTGGTATGCCCATTTCTCTCTCTTCCCTCTCTCTCTCCCCAGGATTAAATAAATACATAAATAAATTCCACAACTCAAATTATTTCAATTGTAATTACAGGTTGCCTCTTAAGTAAATCATTGATTACTTGGAGGTCACAGATACCACTATTTCTTTCAAAAATATTTTTGTAAGTTTCTTATTTAGATCAGCATTCAACACAGAACATAATTTTTCATGTACATAGGATAGACCCAGTGGCAATTTTGTTTCTGATTTTATTTTATTTTTTCAATAACTTTTTTCTTTATTAGTTAGTTTTGGATTCAGTAAATAGTCAGTTTGGTACTATTATTAGGCTCATCCATGACCTACCCCCTCCCCTTGGACCCTCCTTGTTGAGGTATATGGGTCATGCATTGTGGAGTTAGCCCACAGTTATGGGTAAGATAAATGTCTCTCCATATCATGACCCAACATGTGGCTCTGACATTCTTTCTGCCCTCCCCCCCTTCGCAAAATTTCCCTGAGCCATGTTGGGTACATTTTTGGTCTGCTTCAGTGATGAGGTGTTGGGGGCCTCTGAGACTCTAGCTCTCTGATTTGGTAGGAGTTGATTTTTCACTGTGTTGATCTCCTTCCCCCTTCTGCTAGTATCCGGTTCATCAGGACAACAGCCCCCTTGCTTGTTTCGCCAATTTTTCTTAGTTTCAGCCAGGGCCCTTTTGTGGTATGATGGGGTGGCTCTCTCCTTAGGATTTAGGTCTATCTGAAAAAGAGAAGCATATTCTCCAACGGAGAGAAAGTTAGCACCAGGACAAATGAGATAACCCTTACTTTTTTTTTATAAAGAATTTAATAGGTGTAGGCCCTCTTGTAGCCCACAATTAATGGTAGCTTGATATTGGAGAGTGGGCTTATGTTTGGATATGGTTCTGACTTGTTTCCCAGCTCCAACTATGGGTCCCATACATCTGATGGGATCAGTTCACGGAATCAAGAGCAGTTGGTTCCCCACCATGGCTGTTGCTACTATTGTACTTGTATGGGCATCACAACAAGTTATTTGCTGCTAAGTAGGTTAGACGACCATGAGTTGCTTCGACAGATATTTGTCATTTTCCCTCAGTGGCCCAGGTAGCAACTTCTGGCACTAGACCTGCTGACTGTCTGGGGACTGACTCTCTTCCAACTTCCAGCCATGCCATTCTAATTTGCATGTCAATCACATAAGGTGTCTTCAGCAGTATGGACTTACCACTAGCCTTTGGTGGGTCATCAAGTACTCTGACAGAAATCTGTCTGTCTTTTAGGAAAACTTGTAGGTCTCTCTGATCAAAAGCTCATTGTGGATGATAGCCTCATGCTGGTTCTGGGAGTTACAGGTCAGTGCCCACTAAGAAAATGAGGAAAAAGATACCTAATATACAAGAGTGAGAGTTAAGAGAGAGAGAGAGAGAGAGAGAGAGAGAGAGAGAGAGAGGGAGAGGGGAAGTGAGAGAGGGAAGATGTAGAAGATGAAGGTTAGTCTTGATCTTACCCTCTCCAGTGTCTTGTGGTTCAGGTGTTCCCAGTAAGGGCCTGGTGAAGGATCAGCCATTTGGTCTGTCTTTTAGTAAGTAGAAAATTATGGTACCATTGCCATTTGGGTCTAGACTTGTGTTTCCCACCACTTTGATGCCCTCCCCTCCCTCCCCTTCCATCCTGGTGTCTAGTCTAGGAGATGCTTGGTGGGTATGTAAGGTATCTTCAGTAGATTCAGGTTAGGTGCTGTAGATGAGTGAGACTATGTGGTGATTTTTTTTCTGTGATTGGGTAAGTTCACTGAGAATGATCTGTTCCAGGTTTAACCATTTTACCTCAAATTTCATTGTGTCATTTTTTTCTTACTGCTGTATAGAATTCCATTGTGTAGATATACCACATCTTAGTTATCCATTCTTCTAGTGATGGACATCTGGGTTGATTCCAGCACCTAGCTATTACAAATTGAGCCGCTATAAACATGGTTGAGCAAATCTCTTTAGTCTGTGGTTTGAAGGTTGTAGGGTAGATGCCCAGTAAGGGAATAACTGGGTCTGTTGGTATCTCTATACTCAGCTTTTTCAGAAGTCTCCATATTGCTTTCCAAAGTGGTTGTACCATCCTACATTCCCACCAACAGTGGATGAGTGTTCCTACTTCTCCACATCCTCAGCAGCATTTATTTTTATTTGATTTTTTGATGTTTGCTATCCTTATTAGGATAAGGTGGAATCTCATAGTTGTTTTAATTTGCATTTCTCTGATGATTAGGGATGATGAACATTTTCTTAATTGTATGTTTGCCATTTGTACTTCTTCCTCTGTAAACTGCCTGTTCAGCACTTTGCCCCATTTTGTGAGTGGGGTGTTTGACTTCTTACTGTTAAGATATTTGAGTTCTTTGTAGATTCTAGAGATTAGGCCTCTATCAGTTGGATAAACCACAAATATTTTCTCCCATTCTGTGGGTGATCTATTGGCTTTGCTTATTGTTTGCTTGTCTGTAAAGAAACTCTTCAGCTTCATGTGATCCCATTGGTTGAGTGATGGTTTAAGTTCATGAGCTACTGGGGTTTTGTTCAGGAAGTCTTTTTCCATTCCTATATCATAGAAAGTACTTCCTCAATTTTCATCCAGTAGTATACGATTTTCTTGTCTTATATTGAGATCTTTGATTCATTTGGACTTGAGTGTAGTGCATGGTGAAATGTGTGGATCAAGTTTCAGTTTCCTGCATATGGTTATCCAGTTTGTCCAGCACCATTTGTTGAAGATGCTGTCTTTTTTCCAGCCTATATTGTTTGGGCCTTTATCGAACATCAAGTAGCTATAGTTGCTTGACCTAAAGTCCCAGTCCTCAAGTCTATTCCATTGATCTATAGTCCTGTTTTTATGCCAGTACCATGCTGTTTTTATTACTATGGCTTTATAATATAGCTCTAGATCAGGTATGGTGATGCCTCCAGAGGTATTTCTTTTGCTGAGGATATGTTTGGAAATGCGAGGCCTTCTGCCTTTCCATATGAAATTTGAGATCATTTTTTCTATCTCTGTGAAGAACACTGTAGTGATTTTAATTGGTATTGCATTAAAACTGTATATTGCCTTTGGTAGGATTGCCATCTTCACAATGTTAATTCTGCCTATCCAGGAACATGAGAGGTCTTTCCATTTTCTCAAGTCCGCCTCAATTTCTTTTTTGAGTGTTTTCATATTTTTGTTGTATAGATCTTTCACTTCCTTGGTTAATGTTATTCCAAGGTATTGTATTTTTTTTGTTGCAATTGAAAATGGGACTATGTCCATTACTTCTTTTTCTGTATCTTTGTCATTTGCATAAAGGAAGGGTACTGATTTTTGTGCATTGATTTTGTATCCTGCTTCTTTGCTATGGGAGTTAATCACCTTCAGGAGTTTGGGATGGAGTCTCTTGGGTCTCTTAAATATATAATCATATCATCAGCGAATAAAGCTAACTTAAGTTCTTCCTTTCCAAATTGTATCCCTTTTATTTCCTTCTCCTGTCTTATTGCTTGAGCTAGGACTTCCAGTACTATATTGAAAAGCAGGGGTGAGAGTGGACAACCCTGTCTTGTTCCTGATCTTAATGGGAATTCCTCCAGTCTCTCTCCATTAAGTATTATTTGGGCCTTAGGAGCTTCATATATTGCCTTTACTTGGTGAAGATACGAACCAACCATGCCAATTCTCTCCAATGTTTTGAACATTAAGTGATGTTGAATCTTGTCAAAGGCCTTTTCTGCATCTATCTAAATGATCATGTGGTTTTTATGTTTAACCGTGTTTATGTGGTATATTATATTGACAGATTTCCTTATGTTGAACCACCCCTGTGTTCCTGGAACGAATCCCACTTGGTCAAGGTGGATAATGCTTTTGATGTGTTGTTGGATTCGGTTTGCAAGGATTTTGTTTAGGATCTTTGCATCTAAATTCATCAGGGAAATTGGCCGGTAGTTTTCTTTTCTTGTGGCATCTCTGCCTGGTTTTGGAATTAGGGTGATGGTAGCTTCATAAAAGGAATTGGGTAGCTTTCCCTGTTCACCAATTGTGTGGCACAGTTTGAGGATGATTGGTTTGAGTTCTTCTATGAAGGTTTGATAGAATTCAGCTGAGAAGCCATCTGGTCCTGGACTCTTCTTTTTTGGGAGGTTTTTTATTACTTTTTCAATGTCCATGAGTGTGATGGGTTGATTGAGGTGATTAATCTGCTCTGTGTTTAGCTTTGGTAGATGGTATGCGCCCAAGAATTTATCCATCTCCTCCACATTATCTAGTTTTGTGGAGTAGAGGTTTTTGAAATAAGTCCTGATGATTCTCCCAATTTCACTTACGTCTGTTGTGATCTCTCCTTTTTCATTTTGAATTTTGTTAATTTGAAGCTTCTTTTTTTGCTTGATCAGATTGGCCAGGGGTTTGTCAATCTTCTTTATTTTTTCAAAGAACCAGCTCTTTATTTTGTCAATTGTCTTAATTGTTTCCTTCGTTTCTAGTTCATTGATTTCTGCTCTAATTTTAATTATTTCTTTCCTTATGGAGCTCTTTGGGTTGGATTTTTCTTGTTTTTCTAGTGACTTTAGGTGGATGGTTAGGTCATTCATTTGGGACCTTTCTGCCTTTTTTGTGAAGGTATTGAGTGCTATGAATTTTCCCCTGAGGACCGCCTTCATTGTGTCCCATAAGTTTTGGTACGATGTGTTCTCATTGTCGTTCAATTCAAGAAATTTTGCAATTTCATTTTTTATTTCATCCACTATCCATTTATTGTTTAAAAGTGTGCTGTTCAGTTTCCAGGAGCCGTTGGGATTCTTGGTGGGTCTTTTGTTGTTGATTTCTAGCAATATAGTATTGTGATCTGATATCATGCAGGGAATTATGTCAATCTTCCTAAATATGTGGAGGCAGTCGTTGTGACCCATTATATGGTCTATTTTAGAGAATGTTCCATGGGCTGCTGAGAAGAATGTGTAATCTGTGGATTTGGGACAGAAGGTTCTGTAGATGTCCATTAGGTCTAAGTGATCTATGGTTTTGTACAGCTCTCTTACTTCCCTGTTGAGTTTCTGTTTGGATGATCTGTCTATTACTGATAATGGTGTATTGAAGTCCCCAGCTATGATGGTGTCTGTGGTTATTTCTGTTTTATTGTCAAGTAGGTTTTGTTTTATGAGCTGTGGTGCCCCTGTGTTTGGTGCATACAGATTTATGATTGTAATATCCTCTTTATTGATCGTTCCCTTGATAAGTAGGAAGTGGCCTTCTTTGTCTTTTTTGATTATTTTTGGTTTGAAGTCTATTTTATCCGATATTAATATAGCTACACCTGCTTCTTTCTTACTCCCATTTGCTTGGAATACTGTTTTCCACCTTTTCACCCTGAAGAGATGTCTGTCTTTAGTGGTGAGGTGGGTTTCTTGAAGGCAACAGATTGAGGGGTCTAATTTTTTGATCCATCTTGTTAGCTTGTGTCTCTTGATGGGTGAGTTAAGGGAATTAATATTTAGGGTAATGACTGTGAGATTTGATTTGATCCCTGACATATTGTGATGGTAAATGTGGGATGGTGTTTTCATGGACGTTGAAGTTTTTTGTGCCTCCTCTGATTTTGGTTGTTGTGATCTGCTTCTTGTAGGCAATTGTGTTTGATTATTTTTTTCTTCTCTGTGGAGAATTTCCTGGCATACTCTCTGTAGGTTTGGTTTTGTGTTCCTATAACTGTAAAGCTGAGTTTTGTCATGGAATGTTTTTCTTTCACTGTCTATTATGAGGGATGCTTTTGCTGGGTAGTGTAGTTTGGGTTGGAAGCCATAGGTTCTTAGACTTTGCAGTGTTTCATTCCTGGCCCTTCTAGCTTTCAGGGTTTCCATTGAGAAGTCTGAAGTAATTCTGATGGGGTTACCTTTGAAGGTGGTGTGCTGTTTTTCCCTAGCAGATTTTATGATTTTCTCTTTGGTGTCAATGTTTAGAGTCTTAATGATAATATGTCTTGGAGAGTTTCTCCTTTGGTCCAGTCTGTTTGGAGTTCTATTGGCTTCTTGTATCTTGATGGGCATTTCTTTTAAGAGACTGGGGATGTTTTCTTCAATTATTTTGTTAAATAAGTTCTCCATGCCTTTGGTCTGAATTTCTTCTCCTTCTGGTATTCCACTGATCCTGATATTAGGACATTTAAGTGTATCCCACAATTCCCTCATGTTCTGTTCACAGGAGCTTTTGAACTTACTGAATTTTTTGAACTCTGTTTCTTCCATCTTGTCTTCCAGATCAGAGTTTCTATCCTCCACTTGGCTGACTCTATTCTTGAGAGCTTCTAGAGAGTTTTGGATTTGTTCAATTAAGTTTGTGTTGTCTACTACTTTTCTATGTATAATTTCCATCCCTCTGTCAAGCTCCCTTCTCACATTATTTTCTGATTTTCTTGATGATTCTTGGAGTTCATCCTTGCATTTCTGTATGTTTTCATTTAGCATAGCCAGCTGATTTTTAAGGTCTTTTTTTTTTTCACTCTCCCTCATATCTCTTAACTCTCTTTGAAATCCTTCCAATTTCTTATCTGTTAGTTCTAGTTTAGTGATGGCAGCATCCACATGATTATCGGTCCTTTGTTGCTTTTCTGCAAGTTCTACCAGTAGGTTGGTTAGGGTTGCATTGCTCATAGTTTCAATTTGGTGTTCTTGTCCTATTGGTTCTTCTATGTTTTGGTTAGATGTATTCATTGTGGGAGTGGGTGATCTAACTGGATTTTCTTGCATTTGATTTTTCATGTTATTTCTTTTGCACTGTGTTCTGCCCATGACAGTGTATGGCAGGTAGGTGCGTGTATCAGCCTGGGCTCAAGAACAATGGGAATCTTAGGCAGCCTGGGGAAGTTGCCAAGCAGCCTGGACTTTGGCTCTCACTTGCCAAAGCCGCCTATCTACTGCCTGGCAGGGGTGCCAAAGTTGCCTGAGTTCTTAAGCCATCATGTGCCAAAGCTCCCTGCG
This sequence comes from Dipus sagitta, assembly GCA_036346955.1. Taxonomy (NCBI): domain Eukaryota; kingdom Metazoa; phylum Chordata; class Mammalia; order Rodentia; family Dipodidae; genus Dipus; species Dipus sagitta. The sequence goes on along the minus strand of CM070770.1, from coordinate 99,856,279 downwards.
TTTGAGCTAAGAGTGGCACTGAGGCACCAAGCACTGAAGCAGCCTGATCTCTGGCTGGGAACACTGGGACCCAGAAGCAGTCTGTGCTCCCCTGCCACAGGACAATGGTGGCCGGCCAGCGTGGCAGACAGGTAGGGGATGGCACCTGAGCTGGCACAAGTGAGAGGCACAGTCTGAGCTTGCGTGGCAGCTGTTGTGGGACTGGGCTCGCTCAGTAAGTGGACGAGTGGACAAGAGTGCAGAGCAGTCTAAGCTTCCGCACACAGGGAACAATCGGTGCGCGGTGGCAGCAGTGGCGGCCGGTACAGCAGGGGCAGCAGCGGCGGTGCTTTGAACACGGTGGTTATTTGGGGTGAGGGGTGGGCTACCCGCCATGAGGGGATCCACGATTCACTGTTCCCCTGCCTCTGTGCCCTCCCAGATTTCTCTCCCCTAAAAGCCACTATGTGCCCTTAATATCTTGCCTTTCTTTCCCTGGGATTTGCAGCTCAGCTAGGCGGTCGCTGTCTTGGCCGGAAGTCTCTTTCTGATTTTATTTAAAGTACTGTTATTTTTAAGCCTTTCAAACTATTCCTGGTACATTGAACTGTCATCTACTTTATTTTGTACTTGTCATCATGGGGCTACCAACACCATATCCTGTGAGGAATTTTCTACTTTAGGACACTTAATAAATAAAAGAGTTAGGAAAGTGAAAAATGCATGCAAATATTGTTTGTGATGCTTGTGTCTTGCTAAAGACACCCAAAACCATTTTAGTGTTTGTACAAGTTTTGGTGATTTTATCTAGAAATAAAGTAATTTTATTTAAGTAATAAAGTTCACATGCACTCACATGTATTCTGTTACATTGCATATGATCAGTGGCAACATGTGCCATCCTTTTAAATGACAATTTTATTTTCCTCATTGTATTTCTTTTTTTATATTTTTTTCTGAGAATGGACTTTTTACTATATCAATCAAGTATTTCTTACTTTAAAAAAGCTGAGAGTGAATACTTGAACAGTATTTATAAGTATAGATTTCCTTTCGCATTTAATATTTATACAAGCTAAAATTTCATACTATCTTTTCAAAATGAGAGATAGAATAATGATTCCATAATTGTCTTCTTAATTTTACAATAAAATCTTTTTCACTCTTCTAAGTTCCAATGCTGGGCTGTTTTTTTCTCTCCGGCCACAAAAGTTCATTATATTAATAATAACCATGACTTGACTTGAGTAGTAACATGGTACAGATTTGAGAATAAATTCAGCATTGCACTGACTAGAATGAGTGGTGTGCAGCATAGCTTCACTCTGGTGTACTTATATTCTGCTTGTAAATCTGTGCCCTGAAGGAAACTGATAAAGACAGTTCCCCTATATTTCAACTTCAAGCATGTTAGAGTTACTTTTCTGTCTTTTCGGATTTCATGAACAGTAAAATGATAGGCACCCTTTCATTCCAACCCCATAGAAGAAATAGGTTCTGCTTCAGTACCTCCTTCAAGGACAATCCTTTGAAATCTTCACAGGAGCCCCTCTAAGAGCTGACCTTCAGATGAAAAGATTAAAGGGTAAAATCAAGCAAAAAGGCTCTTTTTTCTCCCATATTTTATAAAAAATGGCATTACTGCAAAATGCCTGCTACAGGCTAAAATGATCCTTTGTTTTTTTTCTTCCTTTTTGTTTTTCCATCTGCTTTTTCCTTCCTCAAGTTTTGTCTGTTTTCATCTCCATAGATTGATTGAGAAATGCATGGCTGCTAGGCTCACTCTCAAGGGTCTGGAGAGTGGGTCATCACTGGGGAGGTCACATACAGATGATGATGTTAAGAGACATGGTAGGTCATGTACAGAAAATGATGGTTAAATTCATGGTTTAAGATTGTGGTACAATCAGGTTTCAAACACAATCGTATTTTGTATTTATTTACCACTTTTTTATTAAGTAGAAAATGTGTATGGAGATATCAGACGTTGGTACCATTGCCATCCTCCCTTCCTCCATTCTACTGACGGTCCTCCTTAGTGGAGCTACTGATATTCAGTATGGAGTTAGGAGTTATGAGTTGTGAGAGCAGCAGTCAGGCACTGGGGAGGGAGGGCAATGTCTCTGGTTACTCTTTTTCACCCTGTAGGTCTAATAATCTCTCCACCCCCTCTTTCACTATGCCCCCTCCGCATTAGCACATTATTAGTCTACTTTACAGTTGAACTCTTGGCAACTTCTGGAATTCTGCTTTGATACATTTTGAGTGCCCTCAGAGTCTATCATCATCACCCTGGCACAGCTTGTCAGGCTTGTCTACACAGCAACACTCTTGCATAACTTATCATTTCCTCTGTAGTTTCACCTGGACCACTTTTGATATTCTAAGCATTTACATTTTGGAATATCATTTGTTTTATTTAATTTTAATATTAATTTACCATTGTATTGTGTTGTCAATGATGCACGTATTTGATTTGGAAACAGATGAAGTGCTGACAGAATACCAGGAACATTATTAACTGTCAGTTTTGTGAAAGGTTTGTTCATCATGGTTATGGTTGTTGTCATCATGATTATTTTTCCATCCAATACTATTGTGTGTGTATATATACTATTGCCTATTATCCAGATAATTGTTAACACTGTTATACTTGGATTATCTTAGTAGAATTCAGATTAAGGTATTTCTTCAGTGGAACTACAAATTAAGTGAAAGAAGTGAATATTAAGTGAGGGGAAAGCTGTGCACATTCTTGAAGTGTGCACAGGTCTTTGGCACTCAACAGATCATTGCTATCAAGTGAATTGAAATTTGAGGAAATATTTCCACAGTGAACTCTTACACATCACAAGACAGTCTGAATCTGAGGAAAATGACTACTTATTTCTTACTCCACTTATGAAGTTTGAATCATGCTCTTGGTGGTGCTGTTTGGAGCTTTGAAGTAAGGTCAAGCTTCTTCCATTTCTTACAGGTTTCCTTAAATCATTTCACTTGGCTTGAAAAGGGATACATGTCACATAAAGTTCAGGTCTTCATTTTATGGTAGCATAATTTATAACTATGAAATAATTTAATAAGATATTGAGACCATCATTTAATCAAATTTGATGAAAAAGTTAAAAGACATATGAATTCTATTACATTGGAGAGTTCTTATCTGCTCCTTTGGAACCAAATCAGACAAGAGCCCTAAGCAGGTAACCTTGATGTCATTTCTTCCTTCAAAATATTAAGTAGGATGTCCCTACTTATCTTCTGAGATCACATGATATCTGTTCAAGGAGGCATGGCTTATATGCTTTGACCTCATCACTATCACCATAGCTCAGTTATTACTATTAACATATTTTGTATGGATACATCATGGGTTGGTACCCTCTTTTCCCTTGCCTCTGTCCCAGTACCACTGAGGATACTCTTCAGTGGGGTTACAGAGATTTCCTATTGGGTTATGAGTTATGAATTGTGGGAGCAGCAGTCAGTTATTTTGGGGGGAAGGGAATGCCTCTGGGCATGATGGCTCAACCTGTGGCTCTTACAATCTTTCTGCCCCCTCTTCTGCAAAATTTCCACAGCTGTGGTGGGTGAGTTTTAAGTCTACTTCTGTAATGAGCCTTTAAGGAGCCTTTGGATCTCTGCTTTGGTAAGTGTTAAGTATCCTCAGGATCTGTCTCCTTGGCCCTGGTGCTGATTATCAGGTTCAGCATGGAAGCAGCACTCTTGCTCATCTCACCCATTCCTCTGTGGTTTCAGCTGTGGCTTGGCTGGACTGTGAGGGGTAGCTTATCTCCTCTGGTCTCATTGCCTTCTGAAAAAGAACAGAGTATATAATAGAGAGTGGGGTCAGCATAGTTTAAATGTGATAAGCATTATTAAGTTAGAGAGAATTTGATGTATATAACCTCTCCTTTAGCCAAGGACTTGTGAGAGTTTGACACTGGAGAGCATAATCTTTGTCTCCATAAGATTCTGATCTGGTTCCCAATTCCAGATAAGGATTCCTTTACACTGAATGTATCTCTTAGCCAATCTGAAAGCTATTGGTTACCCACTTAGGCTGTGTGCCACATGTAAATCCTGCCAGTGTGTTTGCTTCTGAGTAGCTTAGGCCTCTGGTTGCTCAAACTGCTGTTGGCCACTTTCCCCAGTAGCACATGTAGCACTTTCCAGTACTAGGCAGGCTGTCTGAAGACTGGCTATGTTCTGAATTCCAGCCAGGTCTCCCAATGCTCTGTGTCACCAGATTATGGTATCTTCAGCAACAGGGTCTTACCTTTTGGCTCATGTGGGTAATCAAGGTCTTTGCTAGAAGCCTGTCTTGTTTTGGGGACCTTGTAGGTCTCTCCAATCAACATTTCACTGTGGGTAGCAATGGATTTTTGGTACCAGGAGTTACGGGCCAGAGACAATACTGTTTTAAAGCTTAGCTTTATCCCACCCTCTTCAGGACCCTTCTTTTCAGGTGTTTCCCCTCCCCCCTTGCTATTGTTGTTGGTTATATGTTTTACTGTACTTTCAAGGATAAAAGTTTCTATTGTACCAGTTCATTTTGGATTCAGTTTGGTGTTTGTTTTCTCCCAGACCCTTTCTCCTCTCCCCATACTCTTCCATTCCTATTGTCTGGGCCTTGAGTTGCCTATCAGGTATGTCAGCAAGTTGAGTTGGTCAAGTTTAGGAACCACAGATGAGAGAGATCATACAGTGTTTGTCTTTCTGTGGTTATATGAGTTTGCTGAGTGTGGTCTGTTCCAAGTCTGCGCATTTTTACACAAATTTCATTGTATCTTTTTTTTTTTTTTTTTTTTCTTACTGGTGAGTAGAATTCCATTATAGTGGGTGTATGAAACCATACACTGGGTGCTTCCTTTTCTTCTGGCTTCATTTACTTATTAGAATATCTTTTATGGTATTATATTTCTAGTAAATCATCTTATGACTTCCTTTTAATTCTGAGTACTATTCCCTGCTATGAGTTAAAATTGGTGTGCTATGCATTTTCTTTTAAAAAATTGTTTAAAAGTAACTTACAAAGTAGCAGTTTTCCTTTGGGAATTTTTATGTATTCTTTCCTGTGTGGTTGACATTCACCTCCATTCCATTCCCTTGCCCTCTGTATTAGTCAGGGTTCTCTAGAGGAACAGAACTGCTAGAATGAATTATTTTAAAAGGGATTTATTGGATCAGCTTACAGTAATCCAATAGCAGTTGCAGGCCCAAGAATCACCGAACCTGGTAGTTGCTCAGTCCTCGTGGCCAGATGCCTCAGCAGTCCCGACCCAGCACTGCAGATGGTGCTGGAAAACCTGGAGGCTTCCTGAGGGGCTGCTGGGTTTCAATCCACGGGGGTCTTCAGTTGATGCTGGTCTTTTGTCCGCACTGGTCTTCAATCCATGCTGGAAGGTAGCAAGTAGCTCCAGCAGCCAAAATGGAAAGAAGGCAGGAAGGAAGGAAGGGACTCTTTTTACCCAGAGCTTCCTTGTATCAAGTCCCCCTTTGGGCAGGGCCGCCCATTCTGGGGGAAGGGCTCACCTGCAGGGAGCTGCAAGCAGTCACCATTACAAGATGGCGCTGGCTTCCTGTCTGTGTTGAGGTATACAACTCCATATTAGGCAGTGCCTTGGCGCCATCCGTGTTCAAGGTAGGCACATGTGCTTGACGCAACCTGTCCCGAGTCTATCCCATGGCGCCTGGTGGTGACAAGCTGGTAGCAACCAATCAGTGGGCGCCTCGTTGTACTCCCCGCTATAAAAGCAGCTGCACATTCCGCCTCGTGCCTCTCGCCATCAACCTTTCTGTTAACCAAGAGCTCTCCAATAAAAGTGTGATCAAGAAGAATCTTCGTCTTGTGGTCGTTCTTCCCTGCAGGTCAGGGGGGCTCGCCGCACTCACCCTGGGGAAAGACTTCCTCCTTTAGTTGATCCTTTCTAGAAGCAACCTATGGATTACTAAACAGATCAAGTTGACAACTCCTTAACTATCACACCCTCCTTCTCCACTATACTTTTTTGCTTCCAGTGTTCTCATATTTTTTGAATTCTATTGCATTCCCCTCCCTTCCCTTAATGTCTCTTTTCTCCAGTGTTCTGGGCCCTACTCATGGGCCCCATTCTAGTTTCTTTGTTTTTCCTCCCCATTTAATTCAACATAGATACACATATATAACATTTAGGAGTTAAGAACAATTGTGAGAGAAGACATGGTATTTATATTTCTGGGCATGGCTATCTTCCTTAATATAATCATTCCATTTCTATCCATTTTCCTTCAAATTTTACAATGCTTTATTTCTTTAAAGTTCAAGAAAATTCCTTTGGGCATTTTCTCAGTAGCAGTATATATATATATATATATATATATATATATATATATATATATATATATATATATATATATAATCTGTTACCATTTTCTTTTGGTTAAAATGTTGATTCATCCCAGTTCTTACCTAGTATGAATAAGTTTGAATTTGACAAATCATAAAGATTTTTATAAAAAAAGTCATTCTCATAGATAAAAATCTGGAGTGAAATTGTTTAGTACTTTAGGAAGCTAGTCAATTGTTCCCATAAATGTGTAACACTGAACCCATTGTCCTGATATATGAATTCTAGCTGCTCTGCTCACTGCATTTGGGATTGACAATTCTATTCACTTCCCATTTAATTGGTATCTAAAAGCATCTCATTGTCATTTAATTTTCTTTTCTCTGATAACTCATGAATTTGTATCCTGATTTTTGAGGCTGGATTTAAATCTTGCACATTCATATTGATTTTGTCTACTTCCTCTTTCTGTTAATATCATTGATCATGATTAGGAGACTGTGATTTTTTTTTTTTTTCAGGTGTCCCCAATAAACTTAGGTGTTCTGAATGCTAGGTTCACAGCTGGTGGAAATTTGGGAACTAATGCCTCCTGGAGGCATTGTATTGTTGGGGGCAGGCTTAGGAGTATTATAGTCAGTTTCTCCTTGCCAGTGTTTGGCATATTCTTTCATTCTCTATTGTCCACCTTATGCTGGCCAGGGGATGATGTCCACCCTCTGCTCATGCCATTGTTTTCCCCTGCCATGATGAAGCTTCCCCTCAAGTCTGTAAGCCAAAATAAACCCTTTTTGTCCCCACAAGTTGCTGTTGGTGAGATGATTCTACCAGCAATGCAAGCTTGACTGCAACAGAGACTAACATATAACATCCTTTAGTCTTGTCAAATACTTGTTTCTATATTAGAGAGCTTCATTACTCATTATAGGAAAAATATACATATACCATTATGTTTCTTACTTTTCTACCATGCCTTCTTTTTAAAATGTCTTTGATAGTTAATAATAGTCTTTATTGTGAACTTCATTGTATTTGTTCATAAACTACTTCCTGCTCCTTAATGCTCATATGGCTATTTATCCATTCTTCACTTTCAAATTAGTTTTATCTTACTGTTTAACTTCCTATTCTGTCATAACATATCTCATCTTGATTTTTATGTTCTATATACTTTTTGATTTCTGTTCAATGTGATCATGTGATTTCAGATGCATAATGATAATAGAAACATATTATATATTATCTCCTGTGATCTCATTATATGATGAAAATTATTTTGTTGTTGTTGTTGTTGTTTTCTTGAGGGAGGGTCTCACTCTAGGCCAGGCTGACCTGGAATTCATTATGGAGTCTTAGGGTGGCTTTGAACTCATGGTGATCCTCCTACCTTTGCTTCCCAACTGCTGGGATTAAAGATGTAAACTTCCACACCCAGCAAAAACTAATATTTTCATGTAGTATTGTACTAGTTGAATTTCCTAAAGTTAATAATGATTCATTTCTTAAGGAGATACATAATTTCCATGCATACTCAGAATGAAATGCTGCATTGATTATAAAAAGTAAGGTGAAATAAGAGTCTAGTGCTAAAATAAGTACACATGTGTGCTCAATGATCCCCACCCTTTCATCTGCAAAATGGAGAACTGTGTCAGATTAGAAAGTCTGTTGGGATAGAATGAACTCTAAACCACACTGATTGGGAGAGGAACTGCTCTGATCTATGAGGAAAATAAAAGTTATGCAAGTCATTTTTGGAGGTGGAGTCAAACTCTTCTAAAGGAGAAAACATAAGGAAATAGACATAAAAACTAAACATCCCTGGAAATATGGAAATTGCCCCATTAAAATTTTTAACATGATTATAGCCACTTATCTGTAATCCACAATCTTAAAAAGAAAACTCAATATGACAAAATTTTTGTTTTTGGATTTTCTTTTTGTACAGATATATTATCTAAAATAGAAAAATCTGAATTACTTTAGTGCATTTAAATGCATACTTAAACTTCAGAAGCTTCATATTCAGATATTTTGTTACAGCAATGTTTAAGCACATATTTAATGTGTCACTGCTTCTGACTGCAAGGTAGGTACCAGAACATAAGATAAAAAACACGTTCCTTTATAACATACAAAACATTCTCATTTATGAAAAGACTAGCTTTTTCATTATTTAATATTTTGCTTTATTTTTTTTCGTATGTGACTTTTAGGAAATTAAAGAGGTAAAAATATTTATAGTCCTGGTATAAGTAGCTTTTTTTTTTTTTTGGTTTTTCGCAGTAGGGTCTCACTCTAGCCCAGGCTGACCTGGAATTCACTATGGAGTCCCAGGGTGTCCTCGAACTCATGGTAATCCTCTGGGATTAGAGGTGTGTACCACCACGCCTGGCATAAGTAGATTTTGTTAAACTAAAATCCAAATATGTTTATATCAGAACTTAAAGTTAAACATATTTGTATTTTACTTGATAAATCTACTTATGACAGGTTTTAAAAGATTATCTATAATGTATATATATATATATATATATATATATATATATATATATATATTAGAGAGCTTCATTACTCATTATAGGAAAAATATACCATTATGTTTCTTAGATATATATATATATATATATATATATATATATATATATATATATAATTTAGTGCATATGCAACTCCCCTAACCATGGTTGTCCTCAGTGAATTCTGGTTGTCATGTTGGGGTCATGAAGACTTAGTCAGTACCTATGTGGTAGTGGGGAACTGTACTTCAAGATATTCCTACCCATTCTATGGCTCTAACAATCTTTCTTCCCCCTTTTCCACAAAGTTTTCTGAGCCATGGCAAGCCTGTGGGCACTCTGTTTCAATGTTAAGGTCTTTGTAGTCTCTGGATTTCTGCTTGCATAGGTTTGGTTTTCTATCTGTCACCGTCATCCTGGTCCTGGTTGTCAGGCTAGTAATGAGCAGCATTCGTGATGTTGCTTCCTCTGCAATTTCTCCTGGGCCCTTGCAGAAATGGTAGAGGTGGACAGTCTCAAAATTGGCAGTCAGCTATGATGTTTTCTTATGGCTCTCCTCCATTTTCTCTACCTTCTGTAAAATAAAACAGATTCTCCAATCAAGTGAGAAAAAATTTTGGTTAAAGGGGTATGCAAGATTATTTTGGAGATTTTTGGTGTGCCAGCTCACTCTTTCCTGACTCCTGACTTAGCTTCCAATCAAGATATTAGTTCCTTCCCATTGAGTCAACTCATGTCCAATCAGAAATGAGTTGGTTACCTGTAGAGGCTATGTGTCACAATTATGTAAGTGTATCTCTTGTCCTGCTGGTTGATTTTTGTAGTCTGTAGGGTTCCCTGCTTATCCATGCTGTTGGTGACCAGAAAAGTTCAGGTGAAGAACCCTAATTTACAATATCTTGACCTAACTTGATGAGGTTGAACATTGATCATATTTCAAAATAAATAGTTAAGAGCAATGGAAAATATTCTAATCATAACATAAAATAAATTGTTGCCATATAAGTATATTTATAAGCTTATTGTAGATGTTACAAATATATAAGTATATTGTAAATTTACGTTAAATGCAGGTAAATCTATAATGAACCTGGATGGTTTCCATTACATACCTGACACTTTATTCATGCCCTTTGTTTCCTTCAACTACCTTAGAGATTCCCTAAAACCATGGCTTTTTCTGCTAGTTATCAGCACATGATTCTATTCTGAATTGAATTCCACATTAAATTATTTCTTGTTCGTATTACAATACTATTGTATACATGAAGATGTTACAGTCATTAGACTAAGATCTTTTCAATTTTATGAGGAATAAATTGTTTCTAAAATCTACTAATAGAAAAAAAGAAACTTATTTTCCATACAAAAATGAAATATTGAAATTCATCTTATTTCCTTTGGAGTTTTACACAAATGAAAACTAGACCCAGTTTCTTGCTATTTAAAAAAAAATGATTGGGCCATATTTCTTAAACACATTGCTTCAAGGTTATCATTGATGAGATTTCAAAGATATATAGTTAACTTATTTATATAATATCCCTCTATCATTGGTTAAATCTGCATAGTAAAATAACCAAAAAACTGATTTCCAAATTTCTTTTTTTATACATATACCTATTGCAGGGACTTATCAGACATTAAAACTTCAAATGCAGCTGGGTGTAGTGGCCCATGACTGCCATACCAGCACTTTGGATGATAAGGCATGAAGGTGAATTTGACATCAATCTTGTCTACCTAGTGAGTTCTAGGTCACTGTAATGTTTTGCAAGAACTCTTCTGAAAAACTAAGCAACAAATAATATTGATTGACGTATAAAGTTTGAAGTTCTTGTTATGTAAATATATCAAAACTAGTTCAAGAAATAGTGTTTCTGACATCAGACTGATTTCATAATTATCCATCTGTATTACAGTTCACATAAATAACATTTGAATGTTTCATTGAGAACTTTAATGCCTCAGCATACTGTAACTTGATTGTCTTCCTGTTCCACTATGTGTTTTCTCCCCTGATTTCATGAGGGGAGAGTGTATTTAATGACTTTACCAATAATATATTTTGACTGACTTTATATAGAATTTATAAGAATCATTAAAGCTGATATTAACTTTTTTATTCATCATGATAGAAATTCACTGTGGATATAATGAAAATTTAATCTATAGTTAAATAATTAATCAAAATAAAACTATAAAAATAGGGAAACAAAATTACAATCAATAGAAAAATGTTATTTTCAGTAGGGTAATGATTATTAAGCATTTACTATTTAATATTTATCCATGTAATCTGAATCAGTTTATATATGATGACACATTTCTATTGGCATATATACTGGAATATAAATTTCTTCAAAATTGTTTTACATTTAGAAATTTAATATATTGATATACTGTCAATTGAATTCTTCCAGTCAGGTTACCCTCTTTTATCTCTCTCCCACTCCCAAATTCCATTCTCTTCTCTTTCCAAGTAATTTTTCATTTGTCCACTTCCTCCTATATATAACAAAACTTATTTTCATTATTATTTTTGGTGAAGACCTGAAAAATCAGCTGAAGTGATTCTTTTATTGTCATTTATAATGTCTGCATCTATTTCAATTAAACTTATACATTATAGCATTTAAATCATTAAAGAACAAAGTATAATGAGATTTATATATATTTGTGTATATGAAAATGTAACAATAAAATCTTACTATGTTTGATAAAATTAATAAAAATTAAAAAATAAACAGCATAAAATAATACTACAATTATTCAATAACATAGAAGGGGTATTGTTATAAAATGTTTCATATTGCAACCCACTGGTGATCTAGGACAAATCAAAACATTCAGATATTATTCACCATGAAATGCAGAAAAAATATTGAAGCTATATCCAACAAGATAGCTCTCAAGTAAATTTCTTGAAGTATGTGACATTTCTGTACATATGCTGAATTATATAAAATGATTCAATTTCATAACAAAATTGTCTCATCCAAATTTTCTAAGTGTTTCTGTGTACCTGACATATACCAATAAGATTTAGAACCAGCCTTGCATCCAAAAAAGAAAACCCTTAAATCCTTTAGCATGAGTTAAAGCAAACAAGTGAATACGCAAATCTAGGTCATAGTTCTTGTCCCCCAAGAGCATTATAATAAAGACTCATAGTGTATGCCCCACCCCTTGCCTGTTACAAAGGGCTAACCACAAAGACAGCTTGACTTAGCATGTTTCTAAGGGTAGTAGAGAAGGTTCCTGAGGATACCTTCCATAATTTTGTTTATTAAATTTCATCAAATTTACATGTAAAGAAAATGAATTTTTCTGAAAGATATGTGAAAAACAACTGATGGATTCAAGTAAATATGATTTTTTATGCTTTTTTAAGAAAACTAAAATATTTTTATGGCTATGTCATGTATTGGTACCATCTTTTCCCTCCTCCCTGCCCCATTCCACATGGAGTCCTCCTCAGTGGGGTTGCTGATATTCCCCAATTGGTTGTGTGTTATGCCTTGTAGGAGCAGCACTCAATTATTGGGGGTAGGCAGTGTCTCTGGGCATGACATTCCAAGTTGTGACTCTTACAATCTTTCTGTCCCCTCTTCCTCAAAGTTCACTGAACCTTAGTGGGTGTATTTTAAGTCTACTTCAGTGTCGAGTACTTAGGAACCTCTGGATTTTTTGCTTTGCTATGTGTTGAGTATTCATAGCATCTATATCCTTCACCCTGGCACTCCTTATCAGGCTCACCATGGAAGCAGCACTCTTGCTCATCTCCCCACATCCTTTGTGATTTTGCCCTGGACCTTGATTGAGATGAAAGGGATGGTTTATCTCCTCAGGCCTCATTACCTTCTGAAAATGAAAAGCAGATTCTCCAATGCAGAGTAAAGTCAGCACAGGTTAACTTGGATAAGCATTATTAATTTAGGAAAAGTTGGATGGATGTATTCCTCTTTTAGCCAAAGACTAGTGGGAGCTTGACACCCAGCGGATCTTTTAGTCAATCAGAAAGACATTGGTTACCCACTAAGGATGTGTGCCACCATTGCACTGGTGTGTCAGGTAGGTTGCTTTTGAGTAGCTTAGACCTCTGCTCATTTACACCACTGTCAGCCACTTTCTCCTAGTAGCTAATGTAGCACTTTCCAGCACTACATGGGCTAACTGTCTGGGGACTGGCTCTCTTCCACAGTCCAGCCCTGTTTCTCTGTGTTCTGTGCCAGAAGCATATGGTGTCTTCATCAATATGGTCTTACCTCTTATCTTGGGAAGGTAATAAAGTGTTTTGACAGAAGCCTGTCTTGTTTGGGGGACCTCATAGGTCTCTTTGATCAAGTGTTCAATGTGGGCAGCACGTAATTCTGGTACTGGGAGTTATAGGTCAGAGCCAAAGCTTTGTAAGGTTAGGATCTATCCCGCCCTCTGCAGGACTCTTTTTTTTTTTTTGAGGGGGGGATTCTCACCCTATACTCAACAAAGAGAAAGGTTTCTATGGAACCAATTAATTTTGGGTTTACTTTTGTTTTTATTTTTTCATACCTCCTATTTCCCTCCTCTGTAAATCCTTCTATCCCTATTGTCTGGTCCTCCAGTTTCCTATCTGGTATGTCAGCAACTCAAGCTGATCCACGTTAGGAACCAGAGATGAGTGAGAACATGTGAGGTTTGGTTTCTGTGATTGTGTGTGTTTACTGAGTATGATCTGTTCTAAGTCCACCCATGTTCCTACAAAATTTGTTATATCATTTTTTTCTTACTGCTATATAAATGCACCACAAATTTGTTTTCCATTCATCCAATGATGGACACCTGGGTTGATTCCAATTCTTAAGTATTATGAATTGAGCAGTGAAAAACATGATTGGGCAAATATCTCTGTAATGAAACATGGTACATTTAGGATAAATGTCCAGTAAAGGAATAACTGGGTATGTTGGTACTTCTATATTTATCTTTTTCAGAAATCTCCACATTGATTTCCATAGAGGTTTTGTAAGTTTGCATTCCCAATAACAATGAATTAGGCTTCCTCTTTTGCCTCATCCTAAACATTTGTCATAATTTGATTTTTTTAATGAATGCCATCCTTACAAGAGTAAGGGGGAATCCCATAGGTGTTTTAATTTACATTTCCCTAATGGTTAGGATTGTTGAATATTTTCTTTTTTCATTATTAGTTATGAACACAGTGGATATAAAACCATGTTGGTACCATGGTTAGCCTTTTCCCTGTCCTTGCCCCTCCACAGGGACCCTCCTCATTGGGAATGTGGGTTGTGCATTGTAGGGTTAGCCATCAGTCATGTGTACGAGGCAATGTCTCTGTGCATAATGTCCCAAATGTGGCTCTAACACTTTCCACCCTCACTTCCGCAAATTTCACTGAGCCGTGTTGGGTTAATTTTACGTCTACTACAGTGATGAGGTCTTGGGAGCCACTGTGTCTCTGGATATCTGGTTTGATAGGAATTGAGAATTCTCTGTGTCTAGTTCTTTCCCCCTTGTGCTGGTACCAGGTTGTTGCAGCCAGGTTCACACTGCTGGTTGTAATCACCTAACCAAGAGCAGTTTTTGGGAAAAAGAGGTTTATTTTGGCTTACAGGCTCAAGGGGAAGCTCCGTGATGGCAGGGGAAAATCATGGCATGAGCAGAGGGTGGATATCACCCCCTGGCCAACGTAAGGCAGACAATAGCAACAGGAGAATGTGCCAAACACTGGCAAGGGGAAATTGGCTATAACACCCATAAGCCCGCCCCCAACAATACATTCCCTCCAGGAGATGTTAATTCCCAAATCTCTATCAGCTGGGAATCAAGCATTCAGCAAACCTAACTTTTATGGGGGACACCAGAATCAAACCACCACATTCTGCCTCCATAAACTAATAACCATACATGATATAAAATGCAATGCATTCATTTAACTTTAAAATTCTCCATAGTTTTTATCAATTCAATGATGTTCAAATATCCCTGTAGTCCAAGACTTTTAACTGAGCCATAATATCAAAAAATTCCCCCCAAAAGCCCATAATGGCACAGAATAAACATTCACACTACAAAAGATGGCATTGGGCATAGCAAGGAAATATTCAACCAATACAAGATTTTAAAAAACCAGGGCAAATATCAAACTCTGTAGCTTCAAGTCCAGCAACTCTAGTCAGTGACAAATCTCCAACTCAAATAATTCTAACCAGCAACAAGTCTCTAGCATTCCAACTCCGTCCCTCCAGCTAAGCTACTCACAGTCCTGGAAAACTTCATCGGGCAGGCAGCTTTCCTCAGCAGCCATCTCATGGTCCCAGCATCTCCACTGGGTCTCCACTGCAATCCATGGTTCATCCTCATGGCCCCATGGGGTCTACTTGTAGGCAATGAGCAAACCTACTTCACATTGCTCATGGCCATTTCCAAAACACAAGACCATGTTGCAAATTCAATGACCCTCTTTTCAGCATTCCTTATACTCCATAATACCAGGCAGGGTGTCAATTTGTTAATCCAGGGGAAAATAAAGCAGACTTTGAAGAAAATGGCACTTCTTGAGCACCTAGGCCCCTCCCAAAGAGTCTACATTCTTCCTCTTGCCCCAGTGCAGGTCGTGAAATCTCAAAGTTTGCACTTTCTCAATTGCAACTGAAAGGACAGCAGTTCACCCAAAGATTTTACTTTCTGTGCCATATCCCTCTTGCTCACTCCAGTTAATTTCCATGCAAAGCCACCCTGCACAACTTCTCAGGACACGGGCATAACAGCAAGATTCTCACCCAAACTGCTGGCCGTGATGATTACGGATGATGAACATTTTCTTAAGTGTGTTTATGCCATTTGTATTTCTTCCTCTGAGAACTGCCTCTCCAGCTCATTCTTCCATTTAGTGAGTGGGTTGTTTGACATTTTATTGTTTAGGGTTTTGTTCTGTGTAGATTCTAGAAATTAAGCCTCTGTCAGTTGTATAGGCAGCAAAATTTTCTCCCATTCTGTGGGTAATCTATTGGCTCTGCTTATTGTGTGCTTGTCTATGAAGAAACTTTTTAGCATCATGAGAACCCAATGGTTGAGTGCTTGTTTAATGTCCTGAGCTACTGAGATTTTGTTCAGGAAGTATTTTCCCATTTGTGTATCAGGGAAAGTTCTGTCTATTTTTTCTTCCAGTAGTAGCTGAGTTTCCACTCTTATATTGGGTCTTGGAACCATTTGGACTTTATTTTTTGTGCATGGCAAGATGTGTGGATCAAGTTGCATTTTCTTGCTTATTGTTATCCAGATTGTCCAGCACCATTTATGAAGATGCGGTCTTTTTCCCAGCCTGCATTGTTAGGGCATTTGTCAAGCATCACGTAGCTGAAGTTACTTCACCCAACGTCCAGGTCCTCAATTCTGTTTCATTGGCCTATAATCTTGTTTTTAATGGAAATACCACTTTTTTATTACTATGGCTTTGTAATAGCTTTATATCAGGTATGGTGATGCCTACAGAGGTGTTTCTTTTGTGAAGGTTAGGCTTAGATATCTGAGGCCTTCTTCCATTTCATATGAATTTTGAGATCAATTTTTCTGTGTTTGTGAAAAAAAATGTTTGGATTTTTGTAGGTAGTGCATTAAATCTGTATATTGTCTTTGGTAAAATTGCCACTTTCACAATGTTAATTCTGCCTATCCAGGAGCATGGGATGTCTTCCATTTTCTCAAGTCCCCCTCAAATTCTTTCTTGAGTGCTTTTATATTTTTATTGTGTAGGTATTTCACATTCTTGGTTAATATTATTCTAAGGTATTTTTTGTTGTTGCTGTTGTTGTTGCTATTGAAAATAGGACAATGTCGTTGTGGTGGTTTGATTCAGGTGTCCCCCATAAATTTAGGTGTTCTGAATGCTAGGTTCTCAGCTGATGGAGAGTTGGGAATTAATGCCTCCTGGAAGAAGTGTATTGTTGTGAGTGGGCTTATGGGTGTTATAACCACTTTACCCATGCCAGTGTTTGGCACACTTTCCTGTTGCTATGGCCCACCTTATGTTGGCCAGGGGTAATGTCCACTCTCTGCTCATGCCATCATTTCCCCCTGCCATCGTGGAGCTTCCCCTCAAGCCGGTAAGCCAAAATAAACCTCTTTTTCCCAGAAGCTGTTTTTGGTTGGGTGATTTTTACCAGCAATATGAACCGGACTACAACAGTAAAGCACAGAAAGAAAAATCTTTGGGTGAACTGTTGCCTGTTCAGCTGCACTGAGAGATTACAACCTTTGACACTGGGATAGCTGACCTGTGCTGGGGCAAGAGAAAGAATGTTGATTCTTTTGAATGGGCCTGAGTGCTCAAGGAGTGCCCTGTTCTTCAAAGTCTGCTTTATTCCCCTCTGGATTAAAAAACTGGCACTGTACCTGGTATTATGGAGTATAAGAAATGCAAGAAAGAGAGGGTCATTGAGTTTGCAACATGGTCTTGTGTTTTGGAAATGGTCATGTTCAGTGTGAAGCAGGTTTGCTGGTTGCCTGCATGGAAACCCCATGGGGCCATGAGGATGAACCATGGGTTGCAGTGAAGACACAGTGGAAATGCTGGGACCACCAGATGGCTGCCAAGGAGTGCTGCTGGCCTAAATGAAGTTTTCCAGGACTGTGAGTAGCCTAGCTGGGGGAGTGGAATTGGAAGTCCAGAGACTTGTTGCTGGTTAGAGTTATCATACTTAGAGATTTGTCACTGACTAGAGTTGTTGGACTTGAAGGTACAGAGTTTGATGTTTTCTCTCATTGTTTAAAATCTTGTATTTACTGAATATTCTTTGCTGTGCCTGATGCCATCTTTTGCAGTGTGAATGTTTATTCTGTGTCATTATGGGTTTCTTGAGGTTACTTTTTGGTATTATGGCTCAGTTAAAAGATCTTGGACTATGGGGATGTATGAACATCATTGGAATTGATAAAAACTATGGGACTTTTAAAGTTACATGAATTCATTGCATTTTACATCATGTATGAATAGGAAGAATGTGGTGGTTTGATTCAGGTATACCCCATAAACATAGTTGTTCTGAATGGTAGGTTCCAGCTGATGGAGATTTTGGAATTAATGTCTCCTGGAGGGAGTGTATTGTTGGAAGCAGGGCTTATGGGTGTTATAGCCAGTTTCCCCTTGCCAGTGTTTGTCACACTTTGCTGTTGCAATGGTCCACCTTATGTTGGCCAGGGGGTGATGTCCACCCTCTGCTCATGCCATCGTTTTCCCCTGCCATAGTGGAGCTTCCCCTCAAGCCTGTAAGACAAAATAAATCTCTTTTTCCCAGAAGCTGCTCTTGGTTGGGTGATTTCTACCAGCAATGCGAACTGGACTGCAACAGTCACTTATTTCTTTCTCTGTTTCTTTGTCTTTTGCATATAGAAAGGCTACTTAGTTTTGTGCATTGATTTTGTATCCTGCTACTTTGCTAAAGGATTTAATGACCTTTACAAATTTTGAGATGAAGGTTCTCAAATCTCTTATGTGTACAATCATGTCACCTGCAAATAGGGTAAATTAACTTCTTCCTTTCCAATTTGTATCCCTTTTATGTCTTTCTCTTGTATTATTGCTTGGGCTAGTAATTCCAATACTATGTTGAAGAGCAGAAGTGAGAGTGAATACCCCTGTATGTTCCTGATCTTAATGGGAATTCCTTCAGTCTCTCCCCATTAAGTACTATTGAGCTTTAGGAGATTTATATATAGCCTTTATTATGTTGAGATATAAGCCTTCCATGATGATTCTCTCCAATGTTTGATCATGAAGTGATGCTGTATTTGTGAAAGACCTTTTCTCCATCTATCAAAATGATCATGTGATTTTGTGTTTAAGCATATTTATGTGGTGTATAACATTGACAGATTTCCATATGTTGAACCACGCCTGCTTTCCTGGGATGAAGCCTACTTGATCAAGGTGTATAATGCTTTGGATGTTGTTGATTTTGGTTTGTGGGGATTTTGTTCAGAATCTGTTTCTACAGTCATAATGGAAATAGACCTATAGCTTTCTTTTCTTGTAGCATCTCTGCCTGATTTTGGTATTAGGGTGATAGTGCCTTCATAGTAGGAGCTGGGGAGCTTTCCCTGTTCTCCCATTATGTGGCACAGTTTGAGAAAATCTGGTTTCAGTTCTTCCATGAAGGTTTGATAGAATTCAGCTGAGAAGCCATCTGGTCCTGGACTCTTCTTTTTGGAGAGGTTTTGATTACTTTTTCAATTTCGATGGGTGTGATAGGTATGTTAAGGAGATTAATATGCTTTGAGTTTAGCTTTGGTATGTAGTATGTGTCCAGGAATTCATCCATTTCCTCCATACTATCCAGTTTTTTGGAGTAGAAGGCTTTGAAATAAGTCCTAATGATTCTCCCAATTTCAATTATGTCTGTTTTGATATCTCCTTTTCCACTTCTAATTTTGTTAATTTGCAGTTTCTCCTTTTTCATCTGATCAAATTGGTCAGGGGTTTATCAATCTTGTTTATTTTTTTCAAAGAACCAGCTCTTTGTATTAACAATTTTTGTAAGTGTTTTCTTAGTTTCTAATTCATTATTTTCTGTTCTGATCATAATTATTTCTTTCTGTCTGGCACTTTTTGGGTTAGATCCTTTTTGCTTTTCCACTGCCTTTAGGTGGATGTTTAGGTTACTGATTTGGCATTTCCCTATATTACTTATGAAGGCATTTAGTGGTATGAATTTTCTCCTAAGTACCACCTTCATTGTGTCCCATAAGTTTTGGTCTGATGTGTTCTCATTGCATTCATTTCTAGAAAATTTGCAGTTTCATTTTTTTTTATTTTTTCCACTACCAATTTACTGTTTAAAAGTGTATTGTTCAGTTTCCTGGAGCTCATGGTATTCCAGGCACATCTTTCATTGTAAATTTCTAGCAATGCAGCATTGTGATCTGATATCATGCAGGAAATTATGTTGATCTTCCAAAATATATGGAGGCAGGCTTTATGACCCAGCATATGATCTATTTTAGAGAAGGTTCCATGGGTGCAGAGAAAGATATGTAGTCTGTGGATTTTGGGTCAAATTTTCTGTAGATATCTGTTAGGTCTAATTGATCTACAGTTTTGCTTAGCTCTCTCACTTCCCTGTTAATTTTCTGCTTGGATGATCTATCTATTGCTGATAGTGTATTCATGTCCCCAGCTATGATAGTGTATTGATGTCCCCAACTATGTATTGATAGAGTATTGATGTCCCCAACTATGATGGTGTTAGTGGTTGTATCTGTTTTGTTGTCAAGTATGTTTGTTTTATGAATTTTGGTGCACCTGTGTTTGGTGCATAAAGATTGATGATTGTGATATCTTCTTGTTGGTCATTCCCTGATAAGTAGGAACTGTCCTTCCTTGTCTTTTTTGAGTACTTTTGGTTTAAAATCTCTTTTATCTGATTTTAGTATAGCTCCACCTGCTTGTTTCCTATTTCCATTTGTTTGGGATATCATGTTCCACACTTTCCACCCTGAGAAGGTGTCTGTCTTTAGTGCTGAGGTGATTTTCTTGAAGACAGCCAATTGAGGGGTCTAATTTTCTGATCCACCCTGTAGGTAAATTAAGGCCAATCATATTGAGGGTAATGAATGGAGAGTTTGATTTAATACCTGCCATATTGTGGTGGTTTATGTGGTTTGGTATTTTTTTGGAGTTTGAAATTTTTTGTCCTTTTTCTGAGTTTGGTTAATGTGATCTGCTTCTTGTAGGCACTTGAGGTTGATTATTTGATTCTTCTGTTTCTAGAATTCCCTGAAGCAGTCTCTGCAGGTTTGGCTTTGTGTTCATGTAGTTATAAATCTGAGTGATATTGTGGAAAGTTTTTCTTTCACCATCTGGTATGAGGGATATTTTTCTGGGTGCAGTAGTTTGAGTTGGAAGCCATAGGTTTTTAGATTTTGCAGTGTTCCATTCCAGGTCCTTCTGGCTTTCAGGATTTCCATTGAGAAGTCTGAAGTAATTCTGATGGGATTGCCTTTATATGTAATGTCTTGTTTCTCCCTAGCTGCTCTTAGGACTTTCTGGTTGGTATCAATGTTTAGAGTCTTAATGATGCTATGTCTTGGAGAATTTCTCCTTTGGTCCAGTCCATTTGGAGTTCTGTTAGCTTCTTGTGACTTGATGGGACTTCCTTCTGAGAGAGTGGGAAAGTTTTCTTTGATAAATTTGTTGAGCAAGTTCTACATGCCTTTGGTCTCAATTTCTCACCCTTCTGTTATTTATTCCCATGATGCAAATGTTGGGATGTTTAAGGGTATCCCACAGTTCTCTCATGTTCTGTTTACAAAATTTTTTGAACTTATTGAAACTTTTGGATTCACAGACTGTTTGTTCCATTTTGTCTACTAGCTATGAGTTTCTATCCTCCACATGTCTGACTCTATTCTTGAGAGCTTCTATAAAGTTTTTGGCTTGTTCAATTTTTTTCCTGCTAATTTTAATGTATAATTTCCAACCTTCTATGCAGTTCCCTTTTCACATCATATTCTGATTTTCTTCATGCTTCTTGGAATTCATCCTTGAATTTCATTATGTCTTCATTGAGCTTAGTCAGCTGGTTATTGAACTCTCTCTCTCTCTCTCTCTCTCTCTCTCTCTCTCTTTTTCTCTCTCTCTCTCTCCTTCAGATCACTTAACTGTCTTTGAAACCCTTCCTGGTTCTTATCTATTAGGTCAAATCTAGTGACTACAGCATCCATATGATTATCTGTCCTCTGTTGCTTTTCAGCAAGTTCTGCTATTTGCTTGGTTAGAGTTGCATAGCTTGTATCTGTATTTTGGGTCTCTGAGCCTGTTGTCTTTTTCTGTTTTGATTAAAGACATCCATTGTAGGACTCGGCAATTTTGTTGAATTTACTTGCATTTGATTTTTCATGTTATCCTTCTTGAACTGTGATCTGCCCATCACAGTGTAGGAGTCTTATTTAATTTAGGAGGGAGCTGTAATCTACTCTTGAATTATCTTCAGGGATTATTCCCTTTTATGTTTGCTTCCATTAGGCTTTTGATGATAATTTGGCCTGCCTGCTCAGAGGGGAGTAGCCTTTTAGACTCTGGTGGGGGCCCAGGGACCTGATGAACGGGCATGTTATTCTATGATTTGAGATATGGGGCTGCAGGTGCCCAAGGGGACACAGAGTATGTCAAAATGGTTCAAAGAAGACTGGTGTTGTGGCTAGCATGTGGAGGGGGGAGAATGGAAATGTGGTTCTGCAATGCTGAATGGTAAAGAGGTAGGATAACTGGTCCCTTGGGACCCTGAAGCAGGGCATGGATGGGACTACAAGATAATGTGACAGGGCAGAGTGGGGATATGAGACTGCTATAGATCAAGTCACATGTGGGAAGGGGTGGAGGTCACCTATTGTGGGAGAGCCTAGGGATGGGGGAACCCTTGCCTGCTGGCTTGGGTCCCTGCATGGAGGGGCAGTGGTGTTTGGAGGTCCCTGGTTGTGGTTGAGGGAGCACTGGTCTGCTGATCTGGGTCCACATAGGGAGGTAGGGGGTGGCAGCAAATGAGGTGTTCTCCTGTGGAAGGCCCCTGGGAGAACGCAAGCCTGTTTGCCTGGATCTGCACATGGAGGTGGGTGTGTGCTGAAGTTCTTGTTTGGAGCTCTGTAGTGTCAGGAACACCTGGGAGGTGGGACAGTTTCCAGCTGGCCTGTGTCTGCACACAATGGCATGTGGGATGACAGCATTTGCTTGTGGAGGTTGCCTGTGGGAATGCTAGCCTGCTAGCCTGGGTCTGTTCATGGGGGTGGGGGGAAGGTGGTGAGTGGGACAGGGTTGGTGAGCTTGGAGGCGTAGGTTGAGCTATGCTGGCCTTGTGGCCTGCGTCCCCTTGCCTAAGGTTGTGGAGAAGGAACCTGTGGCTGGGACTATGACTAGGACAGCTGCTTTAGAGGATTGCGGCACTGGTGGGCTACTCCAGAGTGTGAGAATCAGTGGATTCCCTACTTTGCTCCTCCATGCCCTCCCTTACCCCTAGAATATCCAATGAACCCTAAACATCTTTCCTTTCCTTTCCTGAGAGGAGCAACATGGTCAGGTGGATGCCTTCTTGACCAGAAGTCTGAACATTTTCTAAGTGTGTGTTGGCCATTTGCATTCCTTCCTTTGAGAACTCCCTGTTCAGTTCTCTAGTCCATTTGTTCAGTGGGATGTTTGACGTTTTATTGTTTTGAGTTCTCTGTAGATTCTCCATTTTAGGCTTCTGTCAGTGGCTTAGCTGGCAAAAGTTTTCTGCCATTCTCTGGGTAATCTTCGTTCTGCTTATTGTAAGTTTGTCTTCACAAAAGATTTTTAGCTTGATGAGATCCCATTCGTTGAGAGATAATTTTCTGGGCTACTGGGTTATTGTTCAGCAATTCCTTTCCCTTTGCAATATTATAGAGTCTCTCCTATTATTTCTTCCAGTAGCTGAAGAGTATCAGGTTTTATAGTAAGTTTTAATCCATTTGCAGTAGTAGATTTTTTTAAATATTTTGAGATGAGTGGATCTAATTTCATATCTCTGTGATTATCCAACTTGTCCAGCACCATTTGTAGAAGATGCTATCTTTTATCCAGTCTACATTAGTGACATCTTTGTCAACAATCAAGTAGGTATAACTCCTTGACCTAAGGTTTGTGTTTCCAATTCCATTCCATTGATCTATATTTCTGTTTTTATGCTAGTACCATGCTGTTTTTGTTAGTATGGCTTTGTAATATAGCTTTAGATCAGGTATGCTGTTCTTTATAGGTGCCTTAATAGGTGTTCCTTTCGCTGAGTATATGTTGGGATGTCTGAGACATGATGCCATTCTATATGAATTTTGAGATTATTTTTTCTGTCCCTATTAAAAATGATGGTGGAGCTTTTTATTTGTATGGCATTAAATCTGTATATTGCTTTCAGTAAAATGGCCATTTTTCTCAGTACTAATTCTACCTAACAAGGATAATGTGAAGTCTTTCCATTTTCTCAAGTCTTCCTCAATTTCTTCCTTGAATGTTTCTATATCTTCATTGTACAGTCTTTCACATCCTTGCTTAGTGTTACTCCAAGAAATTTGATATTTTTTGGGGGGGTGTGGCTATTTAAAATGGAAAGGCATCATTGATTTCTTTCTCTGTGTATTTTTACTTTGCATGTAGAAAGACTACAAATTTCTGTGTGTTGATGTCACTTTACTGAAGGAATTAGTCATCTTTAGAGGTTATGAGTTGGTAACTTTCAGGTCACTTATGTGCAGCATCATGTCACCTGCAAATAGGGCTAATTTGACTTATTCCTTTCCAATTTGTATCCCTTTTTTCTTTCTCCTGTCTTATTGCTTGGGCTAGGACTTCTAGTACTAAGTTGAAGAGCACTGGTGAGAGTTGGAACCCCTGTCTTGTTCCTAATCTCAATGGGAAATCCTTGAGTCTTTCTCCATGAAGTATTATTTGGGCATTGGTTGATATATATATATATATATATATATATATATATATATATATATATATATATAATTTTGTTGTGTTGAGATATTAGCCATCCTTTCCCATTCTCACCATTGTTTTGATCATGAAGTGGTGTATTTTTTAAAGGCATCTATTTAAATGATTATATAATTTTTGTGATTAAGTTTATATAAGTGGTATATTACTTTTACCAATTTCCATATGTAGTGCCATCCCTGAATCCACAGGATGAAATCTTGCTTGATCAGGGTGGATAAAGGTTTTGATGCGTTGTTGAATTTAGTTTGTAAGGATTTTGTTTAGGATCTTTGCATCTAAGTTCATCAGGTATATAGGCCTACAGCTTTCTTTTCTTGTTTCTCTTTCTGGTTTTGATATTAGTGTAATGATAGTTTCCTAAAAGGAATTGTGGAGGATTTCATGTTCTCTGATTATATGAAATAGTTTGAGAAAAATTGGTTTCAGTTTTTTAATGAAGTTTGATAGAATTTGTCTGAAAAGTCTTGTGGTAATGGGCTGTTCTTTTGGGGAAGGTTTTTCTCATTACCTTTTCTATCTCAATGAATGTGATAGGTTTGTTTAGGAAATTAATCTCCTCTGAGTACAGTTTTGATAGGTGGTATATGTCTATGAATTTATCCATTTCTTCTAGATATTCCAACTTTTGGAGTAGAGGTTTCAAAAATATGTCCTGATGATTCTTCCAATTAATTTGATGTCTGCTGTTACCTCTCCCTTTTTCTTTTCTGATTTTGTCAATTTCAGACAATTTTTTTTCCTTTGAACAAATTAGTCAAAGGTTTATCAATCTTGTTTCTTTTTCAAAGAGCCAGTTCTTTGTTTTACTGGTTTCCTTGGTTTCTAATTCATTAATTTCAGCTCTGAATTTGATTTTTTTTTTTTTTTCCCTGTATGGAGCTCTTAGGGTTGGATTCTTCTTGTTTGTCCAATACCTTTAGGTGGATGGTAATCTAATTTGAGGTCTCTCTGTCTTTGTTATGAAGGCATTTAGTGCTATGAAGTTTATCCTTAGGACTGTCTTTATTGTTTCCCATAAGTGTTGTTGGTAATCTTTTCATTATCATTCAATTCTAAAACTTTTACAATGTCTTTTCAAATTTCTTCCAAAACCCAGTCATTGTTTAAAAGTTGTGTTGTTCAGTCTGCAGAAGGTGGTAGAGTTCCTGATGTGTCTCTTATTAATTTCTAGCTTTAAAGCATTGTAATCTGACATGATGCAGGAAGCTATGTCAATTTTACTGAATTTATTGAGGCATGCTTTGTGTTGGGCTCTGAAAGGCCCAGGTGTGAGGCCTAGTGGAATTTCCTGAGCCTAGCTAAAGTTTGGTGATCTGCCTCTGGCCAGACGTGACTCAGCAAGACACCTAATGGCTTCTTGCCTGCTACTTCCTCATGGGATTTAAAATTATCATCTCAATAGTCACAGTTTACTATTGGCCCTTACCTTTCCCCACCGTCCTAAAATCCCCGCCTTCTTCCCCAACATTATATAGGCAACTGTTCATAGCAATAAATCGAGTTCCTGCTTCGACAAGACTCCCGACTCAGTGTGGTTTTTCTCCGGTGGCCAGGAGAGGTCTGAGTCGTCGGACGCTCATCTCCTCCTCAGCCCCTCGGGAGGAACCAGCAGGGCCTGGTCCTTCCCTCGGCACTACCTGCCCCCGCCGGTGGAGCCCGGCATCTGGTGCCTAACGTGCGGCTCTTGGAGTCCGGCAGACTAGTGACCCCTGAGAGATATTCATTGAGGAGGTCAATCGGTGTACATATGTGGGTGAGCGTACCCACATAAGTTATGAGGTAGTCTTCATATTTAATGCGCTAAACTTTGCTTCTATAACCTGTACTTGTTTGTCAACATCTCTTCGTTCCTTTTCTCTTTCCTTTCACTCTCGATTTGCCGGCAAGCTGCATCTGCGACTTTTGTATTTCTGAAGGCTTGTGCTTCTCTCTCTCTCTCTCTCTCTCTCTCTCTCTCTCTCTCTCTGCTTGGGCCTGTGAAGGCAGGCCAACTTTTTCTTCCATTATGGAACTTCCCCTGAATCTGTAAGCTTCAATAAATATCCCTTCCTCCATAACTGTACCTGGTCTGGAAGTTTATCTCAGCGAACCTAAAGCTGTCTGATACAGACCAAGGAGTGAACTGAGATGAACCTGACTATGTGGATGTTGATCTTTTGGAACCTTTGTTTTGGAGGAATAGGCATGGACTTGGTGCTTACAACTGAAGGTGTCTTCTGGAGTGGTAAGCCAAATTTGATGGACTATTCTAATAAGAGTCTTAAAATGCTAAGTGCAGATAAGATTAAACTTCAAGGCTTGGCTTATGAGCTTTCTAAGAGGAAAAAAGACTACAGGGGACTTTGTTGGAACTGGGCTACTGGCATAAGTGTTGGCTGCGTCCTGCTGCCCAGGTCCAGAGAGGTTAGTCAAGGTTAAATTTGTAATGGACTGATGTACTTGGCTAGAGATGTTGTACTGAGAGATTTAAGATTTTTTGTTTTTTTGTTTTGGTTTCTTGAGGTAGGGTTTCATTCTAGCCCAGGCTGACCTGGAATTCCCTATGGAGTCTCAGGGTGGCCTAAAACTCATGGTAATCCTCCTACCTCTGCCTCCCGTGTACTGGGATTAAAGGCGTGCACCACCACGCCCGGCTGAGATTTAAGATTTTAAGCTGGAAAACCTCAAACAAGTTAAAATTATAGGCACAAAGACTGGCTTTAGATTAGAAATGCTTAACATGTTTGATTTTACAGGTCTCAATACCTTAAATTGGTCAAGACTGTGGGGACCTTTAAAATTGAACTTAGTACAATGTATAATATGTGATGGTTATAAATCTATTGGGAGCCAGGGGCGGAATGTGGTAATTAAAAAAAAAATAGATGCCCCCCCCTCCTGGCAGCTTGTGCCTGGCCCTCCCCTACTGGTAGTTGGCAGGCAGTCCACCTCCTGGGAGGCTGCCACGTGGCTCCCTTGGACTGATCCTGGTGGGGGCAGAGGAAAAATCTGCCCTCTTGTGGTGGCTGGGCTCCCTGATATTTTTCTTTCAGCCGATACCTTTTCGCGCGCCTGCTGGGCGTTGACGCATGCTGGAAAAAATCTAAACATGCCATTAGTCATATACTTCAACATTTTGCCACTCTCCGGCTGCCTGACCAAATTAAAACAGATAATGGCCCCTGCTTCACAAGCAAGGCTTTTGTAGATTTTCTCCAGACCTGGAAAATCTCACATTCCACAGGCATCCCATACAACCCTCGAGGGCAAGCTATTGTTGACCAAACACTTAAATCACAATTACAAAAACAAAAGGGGGAATCACTACCCCCCCCCCATGATCAGCTAAAGAATTATTCACCTTAAATATTTTAAATTTTCCTAGAAATGGCCCATTGACTGGGGCCTGGAGAGGACCAGGCCCACTCCTCACAGCAGGGAAAGGGTTTAAATGTGTCTTCCCTCAAGATAAAAAAAAAAAAAAAAAAAAAAAGACCCATTTGGCTTTAGGCTTGTACTTTTAATGTGTAACTATCTTTTATACTCACAGCTTTAAAGTAGCTCCTGAAAAAGTTCAAACTGTGCCTCCCTTTGAGATCTTGGGCTCGATACTTACCCTAGATACAGTTTCACCTGTTAGACACTCTGTATGATGTGGTTACGTACTTGGGTGAAGAGATACTAAGGTTGAAAGTTAAAACTCATTTGAAGTGTCATGTAGATTTTCTATAGATTTGTGTTACTTCTAAAAAATATAATAACAGTCAACAGCGTTGGCAAAATGCATTTAAGAGGTATTTGACATAATGATAATATTTCCTTGGATCTGATTCAGTTACATTCAGAGATTTTGTCTTTGCAAAATAATCATCTTACTTTTGAAAACTACTGATGACTTAATATCTGCTTTTAAGTTTGCCTTGCCTGGATGGAATTCTCTCACTTCTTGGACAGGAAGCTTTGCTGCTACAGGTGTTTGTCTTTTGCTCATTCTGTGTCTGCTGCCCATACTCGTTAAATGCCTTTTGAGATCCTTTATGGATATCCATACAGAAGTACATGGGATACAGCTACAGACCCGACCCCGGTTTCCTGAGACATTATCTTAAAGCCCCTGCAGAGGCTGGTAGTCAAAGACGGGTAAGATTCTCTCGAGTTAGGTCAACCTAAGACAGGGCATGGATGCTGGAATTCATGTACCGATGACGGGTAAGGCCTAAATATCATAGAGGACAACCTAAGACAGACACAGTCTTTCTGCACTGAGGCCCAGAAGGGCCCAGCTCATAAAAAATAAAAAAGGGGGAATTGTCAGACGCCATTTGTCTGGCCTTGTATCCATAGCTCTGGCCCTTTGGGAGCAAGACTTTAGCACCTACATGTAAACAAGATTATGTACATTCAGTGTCGGAAGCCATTTGGCTGGCCTTGATAGTCTTTTGTACTGCGAAGTGATTAAAGTACAAAAACTCTTGTAACAAAAAGGAGTTTTTTGATAGAAACTTACGTCTAGGGTGTGTCCCACCCGTGAGGACTGTTCCTAAAATGGCCCTTCACCCTACTAAACTAAACAATTCCCTCCCTTGTGGAGGATTGCTGGCTTTGCCTCCAATCTGGGCCTCTCTGGCTGCTTGCAGTACAGTTGCTTCCTCTGGGCATTTGGGCCCCGTCTTCCCCTAATAATTCCAGTATAGATATGGGATACATTCATCCTTCCTTCTGTACTTTTAACACAACTGAGCCCAATGCTCAACACTGCCCACCTTCTGGAATGGTTTATGTTTGTGGAGGCGGGATGGCCTATGACTTTCTGCCCACCAATTAGACGGGCCTTTGTGCCCCAGCTACCTTAATCCCAGATGTAGATATCATCCCTGGAAATGAGGCCCTCCCTATATCAGAGGGAGACCTATCTTCAACAACAGCTAGATTCCCTGGCTGAGGTAGTCCCACAAAACAGGCGAGGACTAAACCTACTAACGGCTGAAAAAGGAGGCATATGTTTGTTTTTACAGGAAAAATGCTGCTTTTACGCCAATAAATCAGGAATCGTCCAGGACAAGATTAAGAGGCTCCAGGAAGACTTGGAGAGGAGGCAGCGGGACCTCCAGGACAACCCGCTGCGGACGGGCTTATATGACTTCTTACCCTACCTTCTGCCTCTACTTGGGCCCCTCTCCCTCCTTCTCCTTCTCCTTCTCCTCACTGTCGGGCCTTGTGTAATTAATAAGATTACACAATTTATTCACAAACGGCTAGAGGCAATAAAACTTCATCAGGTCAAAATACATTATCACAGGCTGGCAACTCAGGAATTAAGTTCCGCAGATAACCCACTGCCACCTCCTCTGCCCTCCATGTGACCAATGACGGGTAAGATCCCCATAGGGGGACAACCTAAGACAGGCCATGGAGTGGGTTCTCAGAGAGCTAAACACATGGTACCCAGTGACGGGTAAGATCCCCAGAGGGGGACAACCTAAGACAGGGGCCATGATGAATGCTCTGAGCTAAACACCTGGTACCCAATGACGGTTAAGACCCCCAGAGGGGGACAACCTAAGACAGGGGCCATGGTGACTAATGCTTTTACAAAAACAAAAGGGGGAGATGTTGGGCTCTGAAAGGCCCAGGTGTGAGGCCTAGTGGAACTTCCTGAGCCTAGCTAAAGTTTGATGATCTGCCTCTGGCCAGACGTGACTCAGCAAGACACCTAATGGCTTCTTGCCTGCTACTTCCTCATGGGATTTAAAATTATCATCTCAATAGTCACAGTTTACTATTGGCCCTTACCTTTCCCCACCATCCTAAAATCCCCGCCTTCTTCCCCAACATTATATAGGCAACTGTTCATAGCAATAAATCGAGTTCCTGCTTCGACAAGACTCCCGACTCAGTGTGGTTTTTCTCCGGTGGCCAGGAGAGGTCTGAGTCGTCGGACACTCATCTCCTCCTCAACCCCTCGGGAGGAACCAGCGGGGCCTGGTCCTTCCCTTGGCACTACCTGCCCCCGCCAGTGGAGCCCGGCAGCTTTGTGGCCTAATATATGATCTATTTTGGAGAAGGTTCCATGAGCTATGGTGAAGAATGTGTATTTTGTAGAATTGGAATGGAAAGTCCTCTAGATGTCCATTAGTTCTAGTGATCTATGGTGTTGAATTCTATTATTTCCCTTTTGACTTTCTGCTTGGATTGTCTGTCTATTGATGACAGTGGAGTATTGAAGACCTCAGTTATGATGGTTTTTTTGTTTATTTCTGCTTTGTTTTCTTTGTTTCCTAAACTGTGGTGCACCTGTTTATGGTGCATATAGATTTATGATAGTGATGAGCTTATGTTAGATCATTCCCTTGATGAGTAAGAAGTTGCCTTCTTTTTCCTTTCTGATTACTTTTGGTTTGAGTCTATTCTATCAGATATTAATATTGCAATACCTGCTTGTTTCTTATTACCATTTGCTTGAAATAAAATTTTCCATCCTTTCACACAGAGGGGTTTCTGTCTTTAGTGATGAAGTGTGTATCTTGAAGAAAATAGATAGAAGGGTCCAGTTTTCTGATACACCTTGTTAACTTGTGTCTTTTGATGGATGAGTAAAGACCATTAATATTTTAGGATATAACTGTGAGGTTTGATTCAGTACTTGTCATAATGCTAGCAAGCACAGCAAAGAAGAATAGCTAGGATGAGAAAGAGGCATCCCTCCTCAAAGGAATTGAAGTTGAGGACAGACACCCAAGGCAATTGTCTTCTGACCTCCAAATGCACAACTTAGCATATGCTTGCTCACAGGAATACATGCATGCATACACACACAAATTAAAGAAAATTACTGGAAGAAAACAAACAAAAATTATCCATCTCATCTGTTTTGACAAGCAGGATCAGGATATGGCAAACTTGCATACACAAAAGAAAACATAAAATTTAAAACAAGGTTTAACATCAGACTAATTGACTCCTGCAATGAAAAGGAAACATTCAGTAGGGAAAACCTATGAAGATAAAGGAAATGGTTACAAAGTATACATCTGATTAAGTAATAACATATAAAAACCATGAGAAATTTAAACAATTAATGAGCAAGATAATATATTACCTAATTAAAAAAAAACATGCAAAACACTTTAAATGACACATGAATGACTATATATACAAAAATCCACAGATGTACATATCACCAGGGAAACGCAAATCATGAGTACAATGAGACCATTACTTCACTTCATTAAGGATGGTTATTACCCAAAAGATTAAAGATAAGATGTGTAAGAAAGGATTAGCAAAAAGGGAAATTATATAAGCTGCTGGTGGGAATATAAATCAATCTGATTATCATGAAAATAGTATGAGAATTGTGGTGCTTTGAATAGAATAGATGGCCCCCAATATATTCAGTTGTTTATTTGTTTGTAGTTTGCATCTTTAGCCACCTGGCTGGAGGCAGTGCCATTGTGTGGATCTTAAGGTGTGGTGGTGGGTTTTAGATTTCAATCTAAAGATATGCAAAGTGTGCCTAGCAGGGCTTTTGGCTTTAGGCTTGTACTTCTCTCTCTCTGCTTGGGCCTGTGAAGGCAGGCCACCTTCTTCTGCTTTTATGGAACTTCCCCTGGATCTGTAAGCTTCAATAAATATCCCTTCCTCCATAACTGTGCCTGGTCTGGAAGTTCATCTAAGTGAACCTGAAGCTGTCTGATACAAGAACCATTAAGATTAATAGTATGGAGGTTTTATACCATTCAAAATAAAAGTATTATATAATTCAACAATCCTATCTCGATCCATAAGAACAAACAAAATAAAACCATATGTTCACTGCAGAATTCTTTGCCATAGCCAATATATGTAAACCATCTAAGTGTGCACTAATGGATAAAGAAAATGTATAAATGCATATAATAGAATTGTATTCAGTCTTTAAAAAGAACACCTCATCATTTATAGAATGATTTTATCTGGAGATATACAATATATATATATATATATATATATATATATATATATATATATATATATATATTTAATGAAGTAAGCCAAACACAAAGAAATAATGCATGAGCACACATAATGTAAAATCTAAAAAAAATGAACTCATATAAATAGTGACTATAAGAATTTTTGTCATTGACTGAGGCTGAGTTATGATCAACCTTATACAGTTCCAGCTAGACAGGATGAATAAATTTTGGAAATTTTGTATAGCATACTAGCTTTAGTTTACAATGGTACATTTGAACATTTTTAATAAAAAGACCTCTAATGTTCTCAACAGAAAAATATATCTAATAAATATGTGAGAATATGGATCTTGACTTTATCATTTCAAAATATATACATGTAATATGCCAAAGCCCTACCTGAAACACAGTAATATATGTAATCTTATTTCTCAATTATAGTTTTGTAAAACTAAAAGGAAACTAAGATTTGAGAGCAGAGAAAAGAACACTAAAAAGAGTTTGATAATTAATTTATCCCTCCTTCCAACTAATCTATAGAGAAGAAACACATTTTAGTAGGTCTGTGTTAATGACATTGATTTCCCCAAGTTCTCTGACATTCAAAACTTTAGAACTATATTATGAGAAGATGAAAAGTGCTCAGCCCTTTGCCATCTTCCATAAAAGGTTAACTGTCCCATTTTGAAAAATGTTAGCTAAATAACATCCATTTTGCTTATTTGCTGCATTGGGAAAAGGTCAACTTTCCTAAAAAAAAAAAAAAAAAAAAAAAAAGCAAAAAAACCATCTTTGTTATTAAACACCTAAGTTTACTCACTTTAATGATGCTATTAGACATTTTAATTTAATTAGAAAAATTATTGGAAGTCTTGTAATGACTAAAAAGAAGCCAAGAAAATATTCAAATAAAGGCTGGAGAGATGGCTTAGTGGTTAAGGCACTTACCTATGAAGCCTAAGGACCCAGGTTTATTTCCCCAGTACCCACATAAGCCAGATGCATAAGGTGAAGCATGCATCTAAGGTTCACTTGCAATGGCTAGAGACCATGGCCCACTCATTCTCTCTCTCTCTCTCTCTCTCTCTCTCTCATAAACAAATAAATAAATAAAAGCACAAGCACCAGCATATACTCATATTTTTGAAAATCTTATTGAGCAGAATATATTATTGTTGATATGTATCATGATAATTTGCATTGATATAGTAGTGACTAGAAGTATCACACTGTCAGTATATAACCAATGCTAAGTTCTAAGACTTGACCCTTTTCACAGACTAATGTGCCACAGAGTAATAATAGGTAAGCCTCCACATATTTCCACTTGCATTAGACATTTGAGTTCTGATTCACAAATATTTCACTCTACACCTAAATTTGCCAGTAAAAGATTTCCAAATATAAAGAGTTTAATGATAGAATAACAATATTACTCATAAAATTTAAGTGGTAAAAGCAGCATGTTATATTTACTTTCAAAGGCTATATGGATTTTGAAGTCCTTAAGAATGTGCCTCTGGCGTCTCAATAAGGGATTTAAAACTCATCAAAAAGCAATTTTTAGTTTTCTGGCTTAATGTTTATGTAAAAATGTTTTGAAAAATACAACAAAACTTTAGAAAGTTTTAAGTTTTTTTTTCATTTTCTTATGTAGCAAATATTTTTGTAAGTTACTAGAGATCTTTGTGCATTTTCCTTCTTATACTAAATGCAAACTACATCCAAATGACTATTAGAAAAAGTTGGCATACCCAAAAAACAGCTTTTAGACTGACATCCCATCACTAATTTTATTTTTCCTGATTATCTGTATGTGGTGTGTATACATACTTGTATATATGTGAGTGAATGTATGTGCATGGTGTGCATGCACAGCTGCATGCATGTACAGGTAAAAAAATGACATAAGTTTTCTGTAATAACTACTATTTTTTTTGAGATAGTGTGTCATTGAACCGGGAGCTCTCTGATTTTACTAAATTAGCTAGCTAGTCATCACTCCCCAAGGATTCTCCTTTTCTATTGCCCCTGCACTGGAATGATAGGTATGCAACATAGTGCCTGAATTTTGCTTGGGTGCTGGGGATCTGAATTCAGGTCACTAGGCTGGTATGGCAAGCCATTTACCAATGAGCCATCTTCCTAACTGCCTCCTTATTTCCATTTACTAGAATACAATAATTATCTTCTAAGTGCTGTTCATTAAGCATCGTGTGTCTATTAGAATGACCAAGCACTAGATCCTGGGAGGTTCATGGAAGTGGAAGGTCAGTCCCATCTGGGCACCTATCCTTTTAGATCATTTGTCAGGGTCCCAGATATGGTTAATTTGAGCTTCTGAGAAATGTGAATGTGTAGGGGTCATGACACACAAGGATCAACCAACTCTTTCCTGTCAGTGAGCAGGTAGTAAATACTTTTTAGACACTGAGGGCACTGAGTTTCTATCACAACTACTCATTTCTGCCCCTGCAGCAGAAGCAGAGTGTCTATAGATGGCAAATGACAAATGAGTTCCACTGAATGAATTTGTTGGAACTATCTTATCTTTTTGATGTTTTATTGGCTCTACCTGATAAGATGTAAGGGACTGATCAATATTTATTAGATATAGCTGGGCGTGGTGGCACACGCCTTTAATCCCAGCACTCAGGGAGCAGAGGTAGGAAGATCGCCGAGAGTTCGAGGCCACCCTGAGACTATATAGTTAATTCCAGATCAGCCTAGACCAGAGTGAGACCCTACCTCGAACCCCCCCAAATAATATATATATATATATATATGTATATATATATATATATATATATATATATATATATATATATATATTAGATATAATATACCCACATTGAGATAGAAAACAAAGTGTTTCCCACAGAAACTACTGCTTGAATCACATTATTTTCCATTTATTGAAATGATTCTACTTTCATACTTTCCATTATATCCATAGAGTTCTTAATGTTCCTGGGAACACCAAATGTTGAGAAGTGGTTTTGAAGTTAGATGTAAATGAATTTTTATATTTAAATTTAACAAGAATGGATATGTTAAGGTGCATTGCTTCAAAATATTTAATGCAAAATAGCAGTGTGGCCCGCCCCTAAGTTAAGTTATCTGCAAAACTCAAGCAATCGCATTTGGGGATTTTATTTAACAATATATTTAGATGGAAAGAAAGCACAGTCAGTAAGATGCTTGCATTAAAAGCATGAGGACCTAACTGTTGGTGCATGCTTGTAGTTAAAGTGCAGAGGATGCCCAGGTCTTGGGGTTCACTGGAGCTCACTGGACAGGCAGCTAGCCTACTCAATAAACTTCATGCCAATAGGAGACACCTTTTCTTTTTTCTCTTTTAATATATTCATTTATTTACTTGAGAGAGAGAGAGAGAGAGAGAGAGAGAGAGAGAGAATGGGCATACTAGGGCTTTCTGTTACTGCAAATAAACTCCACGGAATGTGCCAGTTTGTGCATCTGGCTTTTGTGAATATTGGAGGTCCCTGATCCATTTGGATTTCATTCTGTGCATGGAGAAAGACTACTATTTATTTTCATCTTTCTACATATAGATATCCAGTTTTCCCAAAACCACTTGTTGAAGAGGCTTTCTTTTCTCAAATGAATATTTTTGGCATTTTTGTCAAAAATCAAATGGCTGTGGCTGCCTGGATTAACATCTGGGTCTTCTTATTTTGTTCCATTGATCTACATGTCTGTCTTTGTGACAATACCATGCTGCTTTTGTTACTATGGCTTTGTAATATAGCTTAAAATCGGGTATGGTGATACCACCAGCCTTATTTTTGTTGCTCAAAATTGTTTTAGCTATTTGAGGTTTTTAGTGCTTCCAAATGAATTTTAGGATTGTTTTTACTATTCTTGTGAAGAATGCCATTGGAGTTTTAATGGGGATTGCATTAAATGTGTAGATTGCTTATGGTAAGATTGATATTTTCATAATATTGATTCTTCCAAACTAAGAATATGGGATGTCTTTCCAATTCCTTGTATCTTCTGCAATTTCTCACTTGAGTGTTTTAATGTATTCATTGTAGATTACATTTAATGTATTCATTCTCTTTCACTTCCTTGGTTAAGTTTATTCCAAGGTTTGTTCTTTCTTTCTTTCTTTCTTTCTTTCTTTCTTTCTTTCTTTCTTTCTTTCTTTCTTTCTTATTTATTGAGGCAATTGTGAATGGGAGAGATTCCCTGATTTCATTCTCTACACATTTGTGGTTAGAATATAGGAAAGCTACTGATTTATGTATATTTATTTTGTATCCTGCTACATTACTAACAGTGTTTATCACCTTGAACAGTTTGCTGGGAGAGTTTTTAGAGTCTTTTATGCATGGAATCATATCATCTGCAAATAGTGATAATTTGATCTCTTCCTTTAGACTTTGTATCGTTTTATGAGTGTCTCTTGCCTTATTGCTATAGCTAAGATTTCCAGTACTATATTAAATGAAAGTGGGGACATCAGACCATTTGTATGATGTATTCCATTTATTGATTTGGTTATGTTGAACCATCCCTGCATCCCTGGGATAAAGCCAAGTTGGTCAGGGTGAATAATATTTTTGATATATTCTTGAATTCTGTTTGCCAATATTTTGTTCAGAATTTTTGCATCTATGTTCATGAGAGAGATTGGTCTGTAATTTTCTTTTTTTTGTTCTGTCTTTGTCTGGTTTTGCTATGAAAGTGATGCTGACTTCCTTGAAGGAGTTTGGTAGCATTCCTTCCTTTTCTATTTTATGGAAAAGTTTGAAAAGCATTGGTGTTAGTTCTTCCATGAAGGTCTGGTAAAATTCGCCAGTGAATCCATCTGGGACTGGTCGTATTTTAGTTGGAAGATTTTTTTATAACTTCTTGGATCTCTGTACTTGTGATAGGTCCATTTAAATGATTTATCTCATCTTGATTTTATTTTGGTAGGTCACATGAATCAAGGAAATCATCCATTTCTTTCAGATTTTCAAACTTAGAGGCATATATATTCTTAAAGTATATCCTTATAATTGTCTGAATTTCTTTGGTATCTGTTGTAATGATGGCTTTTTCATCTCTAATATTATTAATTTTTTTCTCTTCCCTCTTTCTTCTGGTCAAATTTGCTAAGAGTTTATCAATCTTGTTTATCCTTTTAAAGAACCAACTCTTTGTTTCATTGATTCTTTGGATTTTTTTTTTTTTTTTTGCTTTCTATTTAATTAATTTCTGCCTTAATCTTTATTATTTCTTCTTGTCTACTGATTTTTGGTTTGCAATGTTCTTCTTTTTCCAAAGCCTGAAGGTGAAGCATTAAATTGTTTATTTGTGAGCTATTTATTTCTTAATATTGGCACTTAGAGCTATAAATTTCCCCCTTAGGACTACCTTCATTGTGTCCCAAAGGTTTTGGTATGTTGTATTATCAACATCATTTGATTCTATGAATTTATTGATTTCTTTTTTGATTTCTTCAATGACTCATTGATCATTCTGTAGTGTACTGTTTGGTTTCCATGAATTTCTGTATGCTATGTAGCTTTTCTTGTTGCTGATTTGCAGTTTAATCCCATTGTGGTCAGATAGGGTACAAGGGATTATTTCAATTTTCCTATATTTGTGGAGTTTTGCTTTGAGTCCTAATATATGGCCTATTTTAGAGAATGTTCCATGTGCTGCTGAGAAAAAAAAATGTATATTCTGCAGCATTGGAATGGAATGTTCTGTAGATATTTGTTAGGTCCATTTGTTACATGACATCATTTAATTCAGATGTCTCTCTGTTTATTTTTTTGCCAGGATGACCTGTCAGTTGATGAGAGTGGGGTATTAAAGTCTCCCACTACAATTGTATTTGATGTTATCTGTGACCTTAAGTCTAAGTAGTGTTTGTTTGATGAAACTGGGTTTCCCCATCTTAGGTGCATATATGTTTAGGATTGTAATGTCCTCCTGCTGGAGAGTTCCTTTAATCAGCATAAAATGATGTTCTTTATCTTTCCTCACTAATGTTGGCCTGAAGTCTATCCTGTAAGATATTAGGATAGCAACCCCTGCTTGTTTCCTAGGCCCATTTGATTGAAATACTCTTGTCCATCCTTTCACTCTAAGGTGGTGTCTATCTTTTATTGAGACATGAGTTTCCTGGAGGCAATAAATAATAGGATCAGAATCACCAGGTCATGAAAAAGTTCTGTGTTACTGGATGAGAGAGTACCAAAAGTTTTCTGGGAGTGATTACATTATTGTACCTTCCCATTTTATATGGCAAGGTATTGCAGTCAGGTTTGCTTTGCTAACAAAAATCACCCAAGCAAGATCAGCTTTGTGGGTAAAGGGGTTTATATTAGCTTACAGACTCAAGGGGAAACTCTATGATGGCAGGGGAAAGGATGGCATGAGGAGAGGGTGGACCTCAGCCTCTGCCAACATAAGGTGGGCAACAGCAACAGGAGATTGTGCAAACACTGGCAAGGGGAAACTGGCTATAATACCCATAAGCTCACCCCCAACAATAAACTGTCTTCAGGAGGCATTAATTCCCAAATTTCCATCAGCTGAGGACCTAGCATTCAGAACACATACATTTATGGGGGACACCTGAAGCAAACCATCACCTTCTGCCCCTGGCCTCCATAAACTGATAACCATACATGATATAAAATATAATGCATTCAGTCAAACTTTAAAAGTCCCCATAGTTTTATCAATCCCAATGATGTTAAAACATCTCCATAATCCAAGGTCTTTTATCTGAGCCATAATACCAAAAAAAAAAAAAAAAAAAAAACACCCTACAAAATCATAATGCCACAGAATAAACACTCACACTGCAAAGATGGCATTGGGTACAGCAAAGAAATATTCAACCAATACATGATTTAAAACAACCAGGACAAATATGAAACTCAGTAGCTCCAAGTCCAACAACTCTAGTCAGTGACAACTCTCCAAGTCCAATAATTCTAACCAGCAACAAGTCTCCTCATAACTAAACTTTGAATTCATTTAGCCTGGTGTTTTGTTATGGAAGCCCTAGTAACCTACTAGTTATAATAATTATTTTATTCAAATAATAATTTTGAAACAGTCTGAGAACATGTGCTATAAACTGGATATCCCTTTAAAGGAAATTCTTTTACACCATTTTTTTAAATCTTTTTTTTTTGCAGCTATCAAATTGTTATATCCTTTCTTGCTTCAATTGTTCTTTAATTTCTGCCAACTCTGCATCTTTTGATCTATTACATATGTGAAATATTGTTAGATACATTTGTCTTCAAGGATTCCTGTTGGACCCTCAAGCCATTTATGTAAAACTAGACACTGCTTTTTTTTTTTTTTTAACACAGGTTTAATTTATAGGCTTCACTAAACTATTTAGAAATAAATATAAATAATGTATATGCAAAATCTATTCTTGCATCTGAACCACAATAATATGTTGGAAATGTAGTGACAATGCTTACAAAATTGTTTGAAAAAATACCATTGAAAGAACAGATTTCTGTCAGTGTACACCTAAGGTTAGTGGTAAGAGAACTTACTGCTGAAGACACTATGTGCTGTTGGCACGTAACATGGAGTGGCATGGCTGGAAACTGGAATAGAGTCAGTCCCCAGACAGTGTGTCGAGTGCCAGAAATTGCTACATGAGTGACTGGGAGAAAATGACCAATATATGTCCAAGAAAATCATGGTCTAATCTATTCAGCAGCAAACAACCTGAAGTGATGCTCACATAAGTGCAACAGTGGCACACAGCCATGGTTTCTCTCTCTCTCTCTCTCTCTCTCTCTCTCTCTCTCTTTCCCTCTTCTCTCTATCTCTTTTATATTACCTATCTTTTCTTCCTTCTTTTCCTTGGCATTGGCCTGTAACTTCCAGTACCAGCATCTGGTTAACATCCACGATGAGCTGTTGATCAGAGAGAGAACCTACAAGGTTTCCCAAAAGAAGACAGATTTCTGGCAGAGTACTTAATGAACCACCAAAGATTAGTGGTAAGAACACACTGCAGAAGTCACCATACATTGTTGGTACAGAATATTGAATGACCTGGGTGGAATCTGGAAGAGAGACTTTCCCAAGACAGTGAGATCATCAGTGTCAGAAGGTACTACATGAGCCACTGGGGTTAAATGACCAACATCTGTCCAAGCAACTCATGGTATAAGCTACTCAGCAGCAAACAACCTGACATGAAACTCATACAAGTGCAATAGTGGCACACAGCCATGGTAGGTAACCAACTGCTCTTGATTTGGCTAACTGATCTGCTCAGTGGAATGGAACCCATAGCTGGAGCTGGGAAACAAGTCAGAGCCATATCCAAAAATGAGTCCACTCTACATTATCAAGCTCCCACCAATCATGGGGTACAAGAGGGCCTGCATGTATTAAATTCTCTTACAAAATGGTTATCCCATTTATCTGGTGCTAACTTCATTCTCCATCAGAGAATTTGCTTCTCTTTTTTCAGATAGATGTAGATCCTAAGGAAAGAACCACCTCATCACACCTCAAAAGGGCCCCAGCTGGAACTAAGTATAACTGGGGAAATAAGCAAGAGTGCTGCTTTCTTGGTGAACTGCAGGGAGCTGCAAGCAGTCGCCATTACAAGATGGCGCTGGCTTCCTGTCTGTGTTGAGGTATACAACTCCATATTAGGCAGTGCCTTGGCGCCAACCGTGTTCAAGGTAGGCGCATGTGCTTGACACAACCTGTCCCGAGTCTATCCCGTGGCGCCTGGTGGTGACAAGCTGGTAGCAACCAATCAGTGGGCGCCTCGTTGTACTCCCCGCTATAAAAGCAGCTGCACATTCCGCCTCGTGCCTCTCGCCATCAACCTTTCTGTTAACCAAGAGCTCTCCAATAAAAGTGTGATCAAGAAGAATCAAGAAGGAGTGTCAGAGAGCTATAAACCCAGTCAGAAAAAAGGAAATAGATGCTTGGATTAAGGCGTGCCGCGAGATAGGCGGGCCACTGTCCAATGCAGGCCTGGCGGCGGCAGTTCTTGCTGCCACAAAGTCTCAACAGCCTCGAACTTCAAAGGGGTGCTTTAAGTGTGGACAGCCTGGTCATTTTAAATGCCAGTGCCCTCAGGCCGGGGGGCCTGCCCCCGAGGCAGGGGGCCAGAGACCACGGCCTCCAGGCACCTGCCCGAGATGTAAAAAGGGCAAGCACTGGGCCAATGAGTGTAGATCAGTGAAGGACATCAATGGCATGCCCATACCCCCCTTACAGAATACTCAGGATCCAAAAAACGGGGTGAGGGGCCCTTGTCCCCAGGGCCCGCAAATTTACGGGGCACTCCAGGCACCGGTCCCAGTGCTGGGTCCACCGCCAGCCTCTCACTCCGAAGAGCCACGTCAGGCTCCGCAGGGCTGGACCTCTGTTCCGCCTCCGGATTGGTCCTAACTCCTGATATGGGTGTGCAAGCCTTAGATACTGATGTGTGTGGTCCCTTGCAGACTAATACTGTGGGACTTCTTTTGGGACGCTCATCCTCAACTTTAAAAGGCTTGCTTGTTTTTCCTGGAGTCATTGACCCTGACTTCACAGGCATAATAAAAGTCCTTTGTCACTCCCCATATGGAGTTGTTTCTATTGCCCCCAGGGACCGCATTGCTCAATTATTGATATTGCCCTCCAATCACTCTTCATTCCCTGCGGAAACAAGGGAAAGGGGAAATGAGGGTTTTGGGTCTACTGGAGTGGACCTTGCCTGTTTATCATTGGAGTTAGATCAGAGACCACTTTTGCAGCTAAGCATTGAGGGAAAGATATTTTCAGGCCTAGTAGATACAGGGGCAGACAGAAGCATTATTCAAATGAGCTCTTGGCCAAAAACTTGGCCTCTTCAGAAGTCTTCCCAGACTCTACAGGGCCTGGGGTATGCTGAGACACCACAGATGAGTGCAAAAGAACTAACATGGTCTACTGAGGAGGGACAAAAGGGAAAAATACAGCCCTTTGTGTTGGCGGTTCCAATTAATTTGTGGGGTCGGGATGTTCAGACACAGATGCGCCTCCGCTTAACTAATGATTATTCAGAGGCTAGTAAAAACATGATGAAAATACAAGGTTTTGTCCCAGAACGGGGACTGGGGAAATGTCTCCAGGGGCGCCTAGAACCTATCATCCCCAGGGAGAAACAGGATCACCATGGATTGGGTTTTTCTTAGGGGCTGTTGAAAATTCTGCTTCCGAAAAGATACTACCGGTGCCCATACCCTGGCTAACTCAAAAGGCGGTGTGGGTCCCTCAATGGCCCCTATCACAAGAAAAGTTGGAAGCAGCTCAAAAGTTAGTCCAAGAACAATTAAACCTTGGTCATTTGGAGCGCTCTGTCTCCCCCTGGAACACTCCAATTTTTGTGATCAGAAAGCAGTCAGGAAAATGGAGACTGCTTCATGACTTGAGAGCCGTCAATGCTCAGATGCAGGTCTTGGGACCCGTACAGAGAGGTCTCCCAGCTCTCTCTGCTCTGCCTAGGGGCTGGCCAGTGATAGTTTTAGACATCAAAGACTGTTTCTTCTCCATACCTCTTTGCCCCCAGGATAGGGAACGATTTGCTTTTACTCTTCCCTCAGTTAATCATGAAAAACCAGATGCTCGTTTTCAGTGGCGAGTGCTGCCCCAGGGAATGGCTAACAGCCCTACTATATGTCAGTTGTTTGTGGACGCTGCTTTGACTGCTGTCCGTCAAGAATTTCCTTCTCTTCGGATGATCCATTATATGGATGACATCCTGTTGACAGCCCCCACGTTGGACGTTCTGCATGCCTCCTTTAAGAGGGTCATTAAGGCATTAGAACATAATGGTTTAGTAATAGCCCCTGAAAAGGTTCAACAGACAGACTCAGTCACATTTTTGGGATCCCTTGTGAACAAAAATTCGATCAGACCACAAAAGATGTGCATTCGTACTTCACATCTACATACTTTAAATGACTTTCAAAAACTGTTGGGAGATATTAATTGGCTGCGCGGGTTCCTCCATGTCCCCCGGTCGGAGTTGTTGCCACTTTTCTCCATACTTGAGGGTGACCCTGATGTTACCTCTCCACGCAGGCTTATGCAGCCAGCCCGTGAGGCACTCAATAAAATTGAGGAAGCACTCACAAAGGCACAGCTTGATCGCTTTGAGCCCTCAGAGCCACTCCTTCTCTGCATTTTAAAGACTAAGGATGTTCCTACAGGAGTAGTCTGGCAGGAGGGACCTCTTTTGTGGCTTCATGGGAATTCCCTGGGTGCTCGCACCCTCCAGTATTTTTCACAATTGGTAGCTCAGCAAGCTTTCTTGGGACTTAAGTATTGCTTAATGCATTTTGGGAAATTTCCTGACAAGCTTATTATCCCCTATACCAGAGAACAGGTGGAAGTTTTGTCTGGCACTGTGGATGCCTGGAGTGTTCTTTTATGTGCTTTTCCAAATGTTATTGACAATCATTATCCAAAAAATCCTATTCTTTCCT
The DNA here is from genome assembly GCA_036346955.1 of Dipus sagitta. Lineage (NCBI taxonomy): Eukaryota > Metazoa > Chordata > Mammalia > Rodentia > Dipodidae > Dipus > Dipus sagitta. The sequence continues at coordinate 99,812,527 of CM070770.1, read as the reverse complement.
TTGTAGAGCATAATTTGGTCTATTTCCCAAAAATCACTGCTCGAGACCCCATAGCATCAGCTCCTGCCATTTTCACTGATGGCTCAAAAACTGGCCGCGGAGCATATTTCATACAAGGCTCGTAGCCTGTGGTGCGAATGTTCCGACCCGAATCTCCTCAAATTGTGGAATGCATGATTGTTCTAGAAGTTTTTCAGACTTTTTCTACTCCTTTTAATTTGTTCACAGATTCTCAGTATGTAGCCAATGCAGTAGCCAATTTAGAGATTACTGCCTCCGTTCGGTCTGCTAGCATGGTTTCTAATATTCTCTTACAGCTTCAATCCTTGATTTTGCAGCGAACCTCCCCCTTTTATGTTACTCACATCCGCGCACACTCATTGTTGCCTGGTCCTTTGTCACTAGCTAATGATTTAGTAGATAGAGCCACTAGGTTGGCTATGTTTCCTATAGATGATTCAGTCACTTTGGCTACTGAGTTTCATAAGTTATATCATGTTCCTGCAAATACTTTGAGAAAGAAGTTCTCCATCTCAAGAAATGAGGCTCGCAACATTGTAAAATCTTGCTCATCCTGTGTCACCTTCTTGCCATCTCCTCATGTGGGTGTTAACCCCCGAGGCCTCTGCCCTGGAGATTTATGGCAAATGGATATAACTCATATCCCAGAGTTTGGGAGGTTAAAATACTTACATGTCTCAGTGGACACTTGCTCAGGAATTATCTTCGCCTCACCGTTAGCAGGAGAAAAGGTTTCTCATGTTAAAACTCATTGCCTGGAAGCCTGGGCAGCGTGGGGAAAACCACGTCGTCTGAAAACTGACAATGGCCCAGCATATACATCTTCGGGTTTTCGAGCATTTTGTGCACACTGCAAGTTGCTCATACCACTGGCCTTCCTTATAATCCCCAGGGTCAAGGCATTGTGGAAAGAGCTAATAAAAGCATAAAAGCCATTTTATTTAAACAAAAGAGGGGAATAGCAGAGGACGCGACTCCCAAGGAGAGAGTTTCCTTGGCCCTATTTACCCTTAACTTCTTAATTTTGGATGATAATGATAAATCTGCAGCTGACAGGCATAGCCAACATGATACCCAGTCACACAGAGAAATGGTGATGTGGAAGGATGTCTTAAATAACAAATGGAAAGGACCGGATCTTGTGGTAGTGAGATCCAGGGGAGCTGTTTGTGTTTTTCCACAGGACCAAGAATCACCCCACTGGGTTCCTAGTCGGTTGGTGAAGACGGTCCGACCTTCTCTAGAGGACAGCTTGGAGAGCCAGGATGATCCTGAGAAACCAGAAAAACCAGATGTGGACGAGTCTGTGGATGCTGACCCTCCAGTGCTTGGCACTCAGTAGAGGAGAACAGCGCTGGGGCATCTTGTCAGTCTTTCCTAAGCCCATGCTGGTACATCATGCCGCCACGGTCTTCCCTCGATTCTTCACCACTCAGAAGGCGCTGGATCTCCCCACTCTGCAGGGGGATACCTCCTATGTCAATTTGGGGGAGGAACGGAGCTTTAGTGAGGTTGGAGCTCTTTGTTTTACAATTGACACACCCCGTAATTCTTGTATAGGGCTGAGAAAACAGGCCTTTGGCTGGTTTAAGGATGATAGGATATGGGAGAAAATGTCCCAAGAGAGACGTAATTCCAGATTTGGCGTAAAAAATGATACCTCTCCATATTATTTTTGCAAATTATACCTTCTATGATCAGGCAGTTTGGTTTAATGGAACCTTTTTTACTGGTGTTACAACAGCGGAACATTTGTCCCAGTCCCGCCTGGCCCCCCACTGTTGGGGAACTTATGAAGGGGACCTCTGGCCATGGACAGAATGCCAGTCTGCAACTGTGGGATGGGCAGATGAAGGACATTTTTTTTACTTTCTCCCCGGATATGAAAGGCCCCCAGCCCCAGCCTGCCACCTGGACTGAAGGACTCTTTCTCCAAGATGAGAGGATTAACCCATTCTCAAAATGGGTGTTGTGTGGGGTGAATGGCAGCTGCACGGATTTGACACCTCTCGTGTTGCTCCAAGGAGGTACTGTAGCTTACAGTAATGTGTCTGGACTCATGCAAACCATGTCCAAGGTGACTGATGAGGGAAATACTGGCTATGGACCATCTTATGAATGTGTTAATACCTCTGGAGGGATTGAGAAGGTCATACAAACTTTTGGGAGAAATGCTTCCTATACCCCTGCGCCTGTGTGTGTTCATCCCCCATTTCTGTTTGTTCTTAGTAACTCTTCTTTTGACAAATGTACCAATGCTTCTTGTTACCTATCTCAATGCTGGAATTCCACAAACTTTAAGAATGCTATGGTGCTTAGGGTACCCCGGTGGGTCCCTGTACCCGTGGAAGCGCCCAACACCTTAACCTTGTTTAGGCAAAAGAGGGATTTTGGTGTTACAACAGCCGTGGTGGCCATCATGGCTGCAGTGGCAGTTTCGGCTACAGCCGCGGGACTGGCTATGGCCCAGTCCGTGCAGACTGCCCAGACCTTGAATGAGCTGGCCTCTTCCACTACAGTGGCCCTGGAAGCTCAGGTTTCTGAAAATGCCCATCTAAAAGGTGGCATCACGATCCTGAACCAAAAAGTGGATCTGGTGCAAGAACAGCTTGACATTCTGTGGCAGATAGCTCAATTGGGATGTGAATGGAAATTTGAGGCATTATGTGTCACCAGTGTCCAATATGTAAACTATACTAGGGCCACTAACCTGTCTCGTGAACTGTCTATATATATCTCAGGAAATTGGTCTAAAGAATTTGATAAGCATCTAGAAGAGTTAAGAAAAGCCATAATTCACATTAACTCCACCAGAGTGGATCTCACTTTAACTGAAGGATTTGCCTCCTGGGTATCCTCTGCTGTTAGTTATTTCAAAGAGTGGGTAGGAGTGGGGATGTTTCTGGCATGCTGCCTGGGGGATGTGTGCTTTGCCTCTGGTTGGTTTGCCGCCTGCGAGCTCAGACCAGGCGGGACAAGGTGGTCATTTCTCAGGCACTTGCCGCTTTGGAGTGTGGGTCCTCCCCCCAGATTTGGCTGTCGGCCCTAAAGAGCACCTAGTTTCCCCTGGCCCTTGCACCCTTAGGGCCTGAAGTGCCCATTGCACAAGGATGGGCAGAGGATTGGTGTTGGGAGCACGGCACTCATCACGCTCAGGATGTGAGACAAAGTACTGCACGTGGGGCGAGCTCTTAGCAGCCTCATGGAGGGCATGTCTGATTGCATATGGGTTAGTACTGTAATCCCATCTCTGAGAAAAGGTACCGGACGGGTGTGACACCAGCCTGGCTGGCCACTAGGCCTGGGGTCATCACAATGTCCTTTCGAGCATCAGAGATCAGACCTCTACCCTTGCCTGTTGCGAACGGTCACCCTGAGTGGACGGCAGATATGCTGATGGGACTTGGCCCACATATGGCTGATCAGGTGAACCTGCCGGTAGAAGTTTATCAGCAGATTAATGATATTCATTATAGGGCATGGAGAGCCATTCCAAATAAAGGAGAGGTGATAGGCAACCTAACAAAAATCATACAGGGTTCAACAGAGCCTTTTGCAGATTTTGCGGCCAGAATGATGGATGCTGCAGAGAAGACTATAGGTACAGCAGATCATACTATGCCCTTTGTACTTCAGTTAATATATGAGCAAAGTACAAAGGAGTGTCAGAGAGCTATAAACCCAGTCAGAAAAAAGGGAATAGATGCTTGGATTAAGGCGTGCCGCGAGATAGGCGGGCCACTGTCCAATGCAGGCCTGGCGGCGGCAGTTCTTGCTGCCACAAAGTCTTAACAGCCTCGAACTTCAAAGGGGTGCTTTAAGTGTGGACAGCCTGGTCACTTTAAACGCCAGTGCCCTCAGGCCGGGGGGCCTGCCCCCGAGGCAGGGGGCCAGAGACCACGGCCTCCAGGCACCTGCCCGAGATGTAAAAAGGGCAAGCACTGGGCCAATGAGTGTAGATCAGTGAAGGACATCAATGGCATGCCCATACCCCCCTTACAGAATACTCAGGATCCAAAAAACGGGGTGAGGGGCCCTTGTCCCCAGGGCCCGCAAATTTACGGGGCACTCCAGGCACCGGTCCCAGTGCTGGGTCCACCGCCAGCCTCTCACTCCGAAGAGCCACGTCAGGCTCCGCAGGGCTGGACCTCTGTTCCGCCTCCGGATTGGTCCTAACTCCTGATATGGGTGTGCAAGCCTTAGATACTGATGTGTGTGGTCCCTTGCAGACTAATACTGTGGGACTTCTTTTGGGACGCTCATCCTCAACTTTAAAAGGCTTGCTTGTTTTTCCTGGAGTCATTGACCCTGACTTCACAGGCATAATAAAAGTCCTTTGTCACTCCCCATATGGAGTTGTTTCTATTGCCCCCGGGGACCGCATTGCTCAATTATTGATATTGCCCTCCAATCACTCTTCATTCCCTGCGGAAACAAGGGAAAGGGGAAATGAGGGTTTTGGGTCTACTGGAGTGGACCTTGCCTGTTTATCATTGGAGTTAGATCAGAGACCACTTTTGCAGCTAAGCATTGAGGGAAAGATATTTTCAGGTCTAGTAGATACAGGGGCAGACAGAAGCATTATTCAAATGAGCTCTTGGCCAAAAACTTGGCCTCTTCAGAAGTCTTCCCAGACTCTACAGGGCCTGGGGTATGCTGAGACACCACAGATGAGTGCAAAGGAACTAACATGGTCTACTGAGGAGGGACAAAAGGGAAAAATACAGCCCTTTGTGTTGGCGGTTCCAATTAATTTGTGGGGTCGGGATGTTCAGACACAGATGCGCCTCTGCTTAACTAATGATTATTCAGAGGCTAGTAAAAACATGATGAAAATACAAGGTTTTGTCCCAGAACGGGGACTGGGGAAATGTCTCCAGGGGCGCCTAGAACCTATCATCCCCAGGGAGAAACAGGATCGCCATGGATTGGGTTTTTCTTAGGGGCTGTTGAAAATTCTGCTTCCGAAAAGATACTACCGGTGCCCATACCCTGGCTAACTCAAAAGGCGGTGTGGGTCCCTCAATGGCCCCTATCACAAGAAAAGTTGGAAGCAGCTCAAAAGTTAGTCCAAGAACAATTAAACCTTGGTCATTTGGAGCGCTCTGTCTCCCCCTGGAACACTCCAATTTTTGTGATCAGAAAGCAGTCAGGAAAATGGAGACTGCTTCATGACTTGAGAGCCGTCAATGCTCAGATGCAGGTCTTGGGACCCGTACAGAGAGGTCTCCCAGCTCTCTCTGCTCTGCCTAGGGGCTGGCCAGTGATAGTTTTAGACATCAAAGACTGTTTCTTCTCCATACCTCTTTGCCCCCAGGATAGGGAACGATTTGCTTTTACTCTTCCCTCAGTTAATCATGAAAAACCAGATGCTCGTTTTCAGTGGCGAGTGCTGCCCCAGGGAATGGCTAACAGCCCTACTATATGTCAGTTGTTTTTGGACGCTGCTTTGACTGCTGTCCGTCAAGAATTTCCTTCTCTTCGGATGATCCATTATATGGATGACATCCTGTTGACAGCCCCCACGTTGGACGTTCTGCATGCCTCCTTTAAGAGGGTCATTAAGGCATTAGAACATAATGGTTTAGTAATAGCCCCTGAAAAGGTTCAACAGACAGACTCAGTCACATTTTTGGGATCCCTTGTGAACAAAAATTCGATCAGACCACAAAAGATGTGCATTCGTACTTCACATCTACATACTTTAAATGACTTTCAAAAACTGTTGGGAGATATTAATTGGCTGCGCGGGTTCCTCCATGTCCCCCGGTCGGAGTTGTTGCCACTTTTCTCCATACTTGAGGGTGACCCTGATGTTACCTCTCCACGCAGGCTTACGCAGCCAGCCCGTGAGGCACTCAATAAAATTGAGGAAGCACTCACAAAGGCACAGCTTGATCGCTTTGAGCCCTCAGAGCCACTCCTTCTCTGCATTTTAAAGACTAAGGATGTTCCTACAGGAGTAGTCTGGCAGGAGGGACCTCTTTTGTGGCTTCATGGGAATTCCCTGGGTGCTCGCACCCTCCAGTATTTTTCACAATTGGTAGCTCAGCAAGCTTTCTTGGGACTTAAGTATTGCTTAATGCATTTTGGGAAATTTCCTGACAAGCTTATTATCCCCTATACCAGAGAACAGGTGGAAGTTTTGTCTGGCACTGTGGATGCCTGGAGTGTTCTTTTATGTGCTTTTCCAAATGTTATTGACAATCATTATCCAAAAAATCCTATTCTTTCCTTTGTAGAGCATAATTTGGTCTATTTCCCAAAAATCACTGCTCGAGACCCCATAGCATCAGCTCCTGCCATTTTCACTGATGGCTCAAAAACTGGCCGCGGAGCATATTTCATACAAGGCTCGTAGCCTGTGGTGCGAATGTTCCGACCCGAATCTCCTCAAATTGTGGAATGCATGATTGTTCTAGAAGTTTTTCAGACTTTTTCTACTCCTTTTAATTTGTTCACAGATTCTCAGTATGTAGCCAATGCAGTAGCCAATTTAGAGATTACTGCCTCCGTTCGGTCTGCTAGCATGGTTTCTAATATTCTCTTACAGCTTCAATCCTTGATTTTGCAGCGAACCTCCCCCTTTTATGTTACTCACATCCGCGCACACTCATTGTTGCCTGGTCCTTTGTCACTAGCTAATGATTTAGTAGATAGAGCCACTAGGTTGGCTATGTTTCCTATAGATGATTCAGTCACTTTGGCTACTGAGTTTCATAAGTTATATCATGTTCCTGCAAATACTTTGAGAAAGAAGTTCTCCATCTCAAGAAATGAGGCTCGCAACATTGTAAAATCTTGCTCATCCTGTGTCACCTTCTTGCCATCTCCTCATGTGGGTGTTAACCCCCGAGGCCTCTGCCCTGGAGATTTATGGCAAATGGATATAACTCATATCCCAGAGTTTGGGAGGTTAAAATACTTACATGTCTCAGTGGACACTTGCTCAGGAATTATCTTCGCCTCACCGTTAGCAGGAGAAAAGGTTTCTCATGTTAAAACTCATTGCCTGGAAGCCTGGGCAGCGTGGGGAAAACCACGTCGTCTGAAAACTGACAATGGCCCAGCATATACATCTTCGGGTTTTCGAGCATTTTGTGCACACTGCAAGTTGCTCATACCACTGGCCTTCCTTATAATCCCCAGGGTCAAGGCATTGTGGAAAGAGCTAATAAAAGCATAAAAGCCATTTTATTTAAACAAAAGAGGGGAATAGCAGAGGACGCGACTCCCAAGGAGAGTTTCCTTGGCCCTATTTACCCTTAACTTCTTAATTTTGGATGATAATGATAAATCTGCAGCTGACAGGCATAGCCAACATGATACCCAGTCACACAGAGAAATGGTGATGTGGAAGGATGTCTTAAATAACAAATGGAAAGGACCGGATCTTGTGGTAGTGAGATCCAGGGGAGCTGTTTGTGTTTTTCCACAGGACCAAGAATCACCCCACTGGGTTCCTAGTCGGTTGGTGAAGACGGTCCGACCTTCTCTAGAGGACAGCTTGGAGAGCCAGGATGATCCTGAGAAACCAGAAAAACCAGATGTGGACGAGTCTGTGGATGCTGACCCTCCAGTGCTTGGCACTCAGTAGAGGAGAACAGCGCTGGGGCATCTTGTCAGTCTTTCCTAAGCCCATGCTGGTACATCATGCCGCCACGGTCTTCCCTCGATTCTTCACCACTCAGAAGGCGCTGGATCTCCCCACTCTGCAGGGGGATACCTCCTATGTCAATTTGGGGGAGGAACGGAGCTTTAGTGAGGTTGGAGCTCTTTGTTTTACAATTGACACACCCCGTAATTCTTGTATAGGGCTGAGAAAACAGGCCTTTGGCTGGTTTAAGGATGATAGGATATGGGAGAAAATGTCCCAAGAGAGACGTAATTCCAGATTTGGCGTAAAAAATGATACCTCTCCATATTATTTTGCAAATTATACCTTCTATGATCAGGCATTTTGGTTTAATGGAACCTTTTTTACTGGTGTTACAACAGCGGAACATTTGTCCCAGTCCCGCCTGGCCCCCCACTGTTGGGGAACTTATGAAGGGGACCTCTGGCCATGGACAGAATGCCAGTCTGCAACTGTGGGATGGGCAGATGAAGGACATTTTTTTTACTTTCTCCCCGGATATGAAAGGCCCCCAGCCCCAGCCTGCCACCTGGACTGAAGGACTCTTTCTCCAAGATGAGAGGATTAACCCATTCTCAAAATGGGTGTTGTGTGGGGTGAATGGCAGCTGCACGGATTTGACACCTCTCGTGTTGCTCCAAGGAGGTACTGTAGCTTACAGTAATGTGTCTGGACTCATGCAAACCATGTCCAAGGTGACTGATGAGGGAAATACTGGCTATGGACCATCTTATGAATGTGTTAATACCTCTGGAGGGATTGAGAAGGTCATACAAACTTTTGGGAGAAATGCTTCCTATACCCCTGCGCCTGTGTGTGTTCATCCCCCATTTCTGTTTGTTCTTAGTAACTCTTCTTTTGACAAATGTACCAATGCTTCTTGTTACCTATCTCAATGCTGGAATTCCACAAACTTTAAGAATGCTATGGTGCTTAGGGTACCCCGGTGGGTCCCTGTACCCGTGGAAGCGCCCAACACCTTAACCTTGTTTAGGCAAAAGAGGGATTTTGGTGTTACAACAGCCGTGGTGGCCATCATGGCTGCAGTGGCAGTTTCGGCTACAGCCGCAGGACTGGCTATGGCCCAGTCCGTGCAGACTGCCCAGACCTTGAATGAGCTGGCCTCTTCCACTACAGTGGCCCTGGAAGCTCAGGTTTCTGAAAATGCCCATCTAAAAGGTGGCATCACGATCCTGAACCAAAAAGTGGATCTGGTGCAAGAACAGCTTGACATTCTGTGGCAGATAGCTCAATTGGGATGTGAATGGAAATTTGAGGCATTATGTGTCACCAGTGTCCAATATGTAAACTATACTAGGGCCACTAACCTGTCTCGTGAACTGTCTATATATATCTCAGGAAATTGGTCTAAAGAATTTGATAAGCATCTAGAAGAGTTAAGAAAAGCCATAATTCACATTAACTCCACCAGAGTGGATCTCACTTTAACTGAAGGATTTGCCTCCTGGGTATCCTCTGCTGTTAGTTATTTCAAAGAGTGGGTAGGAGTGGGGATGTTTCTGGCATGCTGCCTGGGGGGATGTGTGCTTTGCCTCTGGTTGGTTTGCCGCCTGCGAGCTCAGACCAGGCGGGACAAGGTGGTCATTTCTCAGGCACTTGCCGCTTTGGAGTGTGGGTCCTCCCCCCAGATTTGGCTGTCGGCCCTAAAGAGCACCTAGTTTCCCCTGGCCCTTGCACCCTTAGGGCCTGAAGTGCCCATTGCACAAGGATGGGCAGAGGATTGGTGTTGGGAGCACGGCACTCATCACGCTCAGGATGTGAGACAAAGTACTGCACGTGGGGCGAGCTCTTAGCAGCCTCATGGAGGGCATGTCTGATTGCATATGGGTTGGTACTGTAATCCCATCTCTGAGAAAAGGTACCGGACGGGTGTGACACCAGCCTGGCTGGCCACTAGGCCTGGGGTCATCACAATGTCCTTTCGAGCATCAGAGATCAGACCTCTACCCTTGCCTGTTGCGTTTAAACAAGAAGGGGGAACTGCAGGGAGCTGCAAGCAGTCGCCATTACAAGATGGCGCTGGCTTCCTGTCTGTGTTGAGGTATACAACTCCATATTAGGCAGTGCCTTGGCGCCAACCATGTTCAAGGTAGGCGCATGTGCTTGACGCAACCTGTCCCGAGTCTATCCCATGGCGCCTGGTGGTGACAAGCTGGTAGCAACCAATCAGTGGGCGCCTCGTTGTACTCCCCGCTATAAAAGCAGCTGCACATTCCGCCTCGTGCCTCTCGCCATCAACCTTTCTGTTAACCAAGAGCTCTCCAATAAAAGTGTGATCAAGAAGAATCTTCGTCTTGTGGTCGTTCTTCCCTGCGGGTCAGGGGTCTCGCCGCAGTGAACCTGGTACCAGCACAAGGGTGAAGGAAATAGACACAGAGAACAATTGACTCTTACCAAACCAGATTTCCAGAGACACAGAGCCTCCCAAGACCTCATTACTGAAGCAGACCTAAAATGAATCCAACATGGCTAAGGGAAATTTGCAGATGAGAGAAAGGAAAGAATGTCAGAGCCACATGTTGGGTCATGATATACAGAGACCTTGCCTTCTACCCATAAATGTTGCCTAACTCCACAATGCATGGCCCCTATTCACCAACAAGGAGGGTCCATGTGGAGGGGGGAGAACAGGGAGGAGGCTAAGATTGATATCAACTTGACTTTATTCACTGAGTACAAAACTAATAAAAAATGAACTTTATTTTCTCAAAACTTTATAAACATGTATGCATGTATAGACACTCATAAAATGCTAAACCACTAGCTATGTTAAACTAAAAGTCATACATGAAAGATAAAACCATGAAAATATAAGAAAAAAAACAAACAGAATACTCCTACTTAGATATTTACAGGATGTTATCCACGTATTTCTTTACTTTGGGTGAGATTATATAAGTATGGATTAAGGAAAATAAAGAAATTTGAATATGCTTGTGTAGATTTCCCTTTTTATAAGAGGAAGAGACAATTTTTATTTTTATGCCTCTGTTGATGGGTGAACTGTTCATTTTAAGTCTACTTTAGCTTCAGTAGATTTATGGATAATTTATATGATCTCAGTGAGAAAATTGACAGTTCATTTTACCTAGATCAAGAATACAAAACCTACATAAAATTGGACGCTGACCTTGCCTTAGGCAGCTACATGGCCATACTTGTCTGGTCTCAGCGGTGGTTTTTAATGACAAAATGGAAATCCTGGTAGTTATTTAGAACCAATTGGTTTGAAAAATCAAACAGAAATTTTGTTATCCCAATTCACAGCATGCAGATCATGACTGATGGTGAATGTATATATGTAAGCACAGTAGATGTGTACAGAACAATACTACTTCAATACTTTTGTATTATTGTTTTATAGTTGTTGATAAATTGTTCCTAATAATGTTATCAATATTTTGGCAGGGTGATGATGATTCTATTTATACATAATTTAACTCCATTGACTCTTTTTTCATCCTCTACCTATATCACTGTGGAAAATACAGCTTATCATGAGGTATAGACTTTAGAGATACTTAATGAATGACCATATACCAAAATGAAAATGAAATTACCAAATGATAAATTTGTAAGGCTTTGGAGGTTCATTCGTTATATCATCTTACTAATTTTGGGCTGAGATAAAAACAGAATCACCATCAGACAATTCTTAGACATGACCAGTGTTAAGAAGATTAAATCACCCACTAGGAATTGAGTACTGTTAAATAGCTATTCTCCTATGGCTGGAGAAATAGCTCAACAGTTAAAGCACTTTCAAGCAAAGGCAAAGGACCCAGGTTCAATTCCACAATACTTCCATAAAGCCAGACGCACAAGGTGGCACATGAGTCTGGAATTTGTTTGCAGTGGGTGGAGGCCCTGGCATAACCATTCTCATTCTCTCTCTCTCTCTCTCTTTTTCTCTTTCTCTCCTTCTCTCTTTCACACACACATACACAGATGAATAAATAAATAATATTTTGAAAAATAGCTGTCCTCCTAAAGATATTAATTTAGTAGTATCTACATTCCAATAATTCCTAAATACATGAATACATGCTTTTTGTAGACAATTATATAGTCTTCCTAACTTTACATGTAGCCTTTTAACTCTTAATTTCCATTTGGATAATTGGAAATGAGATACCATAAAAACCTTGGAAGTTTTTGTACTTGTATCTATTGTTCTTGAACTTTTCCATCAGCTGTGAGAATTAAGTGAAGACAGCATTATATTTATGTTCCCAAATAACAGCAGGATAAATATCAGACACAGTAGCCACTCCAACAAGGACATTAAGTCCAGAGTCCAAGCTGCAGTAAATGCACTTTCTGCCACATCATGATTATTCCATTTCAAGCTACTAAGAGTTTCTATTCATTCTATTATATTTATATATTAATCATCAACACATTATACTGTTTATGTCATAAATACAACATATATACATATAATATTGATCAATATTGTTGTTACTAATATTTGACTATCCTTTGAAATAAAGGATGAATAAATGGTTAGCTTATTAATATTTGTTTAAAATATTGTATTAATTCATAACACCAGTATTCATCATGTATCATTCATCAAATATTATTGGAGACACACAAATTGAATGAATGAAACATTACACTGCTTTATGAGAGGTTTTATTTTTCATAAATTCACACAGTTTCTATGCTAAAATATGCTATGCATTTATTTTTTCATTTTTCATCATTTATCTATGACTATGTAATGCTTAATTTAGCAAATACTAACTGTAGCAGATATTTATATTATTGTACATGTAATTCATGTACAATACAGAAGTATGCCTTCACATAATATCATTTGACTTGTGATTTCCCCAAGGTGAGATTTGTATATTCTGGTGGATCTGAGCAAATTTCTCATTGCCAGAGTTGGATATAAATCAACTAAGTGGGTAAATCCAAAGCAACCATAGATGATTTTAAGCAAATAATCACACGCCCTCCATTTTCCTATGAAATCCACATGAGAGTCACCTAGGTTGCTCTTCACTTATGGTTTTGTGAATTTTTAGTAAAATAATTGAAGGTTGTGATTGATGATTTATTGTGAGATTTCTAATCTAAAGGTAATATAGATATGTTACCATGCTGTTATAGTTAATGACTGACAATGGAATTTCCTGGTTAAGAGTAAGAAATGAAAGATAAATACATCCTACAATAATAATTATTGGAACTTAACAATCTATCTTTCTAGTTGGATACAACATTTTATAAAGTGCTTTTTTATATTTGTTTATTTTTATATTTTTAGTGCATCAATTTTCAAAGAGATTTTGTTTTCCTCTCCTCTTTTCCCCAACGGTCTACCTTTGTGACCTTCCCTCAACTAGATCCTCCTTTCACTTTCATTCTATACATTTCTTTTTAACCCCCCCCCGCCAACAGATATTTATCTTATCACCTCTTGCATATGGTCTCCTGTATACTTACCTCTCCTATATTTTTCCTAGAATCTCTTGCTTATATACATAGAATCACTAAGAGTTAGGATTGTCTTATGAGGGAAAATATGTTATTTTTGTGCCTTGGTTAATTCACTTGGTATGATTTTTCCAATTCCACCTTTTTTATTTTTTTTGCAAATGTTGTGGCTTACTTTGATAAATAAATTTCTATTGAGAATATATGCTACACTAACAGAAAGAGAGTATTTTGATTAGCAATACAGTGAATGTCATCACCAAGTAGCTGTCAGCTGTTTTATATTCTTATTCATTAATGTAGCCATGCTCCTAAAATATTTACAGCAGAGTCCTTGAGTGTTTATTTACTTGTCATCACTGTGAAGATTTCAACTGGATTTTAATAATCAATATTTATTTAAAACATTGCTGATATTCATTTAAGATGCATTCTTTCTTATTGTCATACATTTAGATTTCCTTTGCACCTATACATTATTTTAAAAGTGATTAAAGAAAATGCCTAATGGCATATTAATGGTAAGTTATTCTCATAGTTTTCACCTACTGAAGTTACAAATCCTACTGTCAGTCTGAGAAAAATTCTGTAGTATGTATGAATCTAAGAGTTTATTGCAACTGTAATACAGTGTATAAGTAATTTAAATAACATTAGCCTAAAATCCTTGTTTTTTTTTCTACATGAGTAGGGGTGTTCTAAAATATAAAAATTAGTTTACTAAAGCAGAAGAGAAAACATAGGATAAGATGTTCAATATTATTGTGAGAAAACAAGGTCAGCCATGTGAATTAACAAGACAGAGATTTATGATGAGACATTAAACTTGGCAGGAACAAACTATCTGGAATCAGCAATGGTCAAAGGCAGCACTAGTAGGGCCTAGTTCAAGACCAAAAGTCTCCATAACTTGTGATGGAATCTAAATCAATTCTGAAAAAAGTGTCGTACTATGAAATTACTTTTCTAAAGCTACTGGAAGCTTCTATCTGCTCTGTACATATTTAAGCATAGCTTCCAGAAAAAATGTCTATTGTTAATTATTTCCTTACCTAAGATATCTAGAAATCACAATTCTAAGATTATTGAAATTAAACACAAATAAATTGATTCATGTACATCTAAAACATTGCAAGATAGTAAAAACCTTAAACTACACTTTGTAAAATTCAGTGGGGGAATTTGGAAATTATCCATTTACAATAATCTTAACCAGAATAAATAATGAAAACTGCTATTTAATATTTGATCAATACTTTAGAGAGGCAAAATAATTTATGAATGTATATCAATTGTGAATATATGAAAATGAGCTAACATACTTGACAGTGCAATATTTCTGCATTTCTAATTAGAAGATGGAGCAAAAAAAATCGCTTAAGCGCTACCAAAAGCAAATGCAGTCTTACTGAAGATAAATTTGAGAACCCAAGGTAAACATCCAAACTGTGCTTCTAATACAATATTTATTATAGTATGCCAATATCATTCCAGGTTACTCATAACATAAACATAAAGAGAGTTTGTGTATGCTTTCATCGCTTGTAATATTTTTGAACATTTACTTTTGGATTTTTTTCATATCTCTTTCCCTGTGTGTGTCTGTGTTTCATGCAAGTGTATATGACCATGTGTCTTATGATACTCCATCCTTCTTCAGCCCATATTTATTTGAGCCATAGTCTCTTACTGATCTCAGAGCTTGACCCTGCCCCTTAAAAAATAAGATTTTTAGTGTACCTCTCAATGGTCTCTCTGGTCATTTTTACTTTCCAAGGTTTGTTCTGTAGATTTCTTAGCAAGGGAATAGGGGATCTGGTTCCATAAACCATAGATGACACTATGTCTGTACCCTTTATATATGAAAGTCTCTTCTGCTGAACACACAGCCAGCCCTTGGCTCACATTTTCTTTTCTTCAGTATTTTGAGGATGCCATTTTTTTTCTAGAATAAGGTGCTACTGTCAAAAGTATGATAATAACCTAATTTTCTCTTTCTTTTATGTCATATGCTCTTTTTTTTCTTTATTAGTTATGTCCATACTCAGTGTGTGAACAGCCATGTTGGTACCATTGTTACCCTCCTCCCTGTGCTCCCCCCACTGAAGGGACCCTAGTCCTTGAGGATTGTGAGTCATGCATTGCAGTTATGGGGAAAAGGCAATGTCTCTGTGTGATAGTTAAGGTGTTGTCAACTTGCTCTATTTAGTAATCCACAGAAATCCCTTTTAGGTGGCTCTCCAAGGTTGTTTATAGGAAGGATTAACTGAAGCAGGAAGTCCTTCCCCCAGAGTGAACCTTTCCCCAGAGCAGGCAGCCCCTCTCACCTGGGAACTTTATATAAGGAAGTTCTGAGTGAAAAGATCCCCCCCACCTTTTCCTTCCTTCCACTTGGCTGCCAGAGCTCCTTGCTGCCTTCCAGCGTGGATTGAAGACCAGCGCTGACAGAAGACCCTTTGTCTAGCTTCTCTTCATGCTCCTTCTGGGAAAGTATTCCCCTTCTCCCCTCTTTCCGCATGATGGGACCCCAGTCCCTTTATTGCTAGCAGGTAAATGAAATCATAATCATAATCGAACCTGTGTGGTTTTAACCTCCAAATATAGCCAATACCTTCACGCATAGGAATCTACTAGTGCTTCTTTTGTTACTGTTGACAAATCGTGCCTTTGTTTTAGAGAGAAACTCTCATATTGTATAATATATATCATGTTACCTGACAACTAGTACTTCTCCATCACTTTCCTTTTCCTTGTCAACTTACCTTTTATTAATTCTCTATGGACTCTTTGTGAAAACTATTCAATTATACCTCCTTTTAGAATAAGTAATTCCTACCCTGATCCTTCATGTGTCTGAAGTTAGCACTCACCACACTTATCTTAGCAAAATGCATCAATACTTCATATTTCTTACCCAGAATGACAAATGTTTTGTATTCTATTAACTCTCCCTTAGGCGGTGAATCTATGATTTCTTAATGACTTCAAATTACTAGATCAGATGGCTGTACCTTGCTTCTTGCATCACAAACTCTAGCAAGTGCATTTAGATGTCACTCACATTTATGTGTCCCTGAAATACATTTTCACCTGCTGCTTTACTTTCCCATGCATTTCTTATCTTTGAATACTGAAATATGGTAGGCTCCAGTTTAACTTTCACTTTTTTTGTGTGTGTGAGTGTGTGCATGCATGTGCAGATGTGTATAATGTGTGTATATGTGTAAGTGCATGTGTGACATGTTACACATGTGGAGGTTAGAAGACAGGTTTGAGGTATTTCTCCTTTCCTTCCACCTTACTTCCATTCTATGAGCTTACTAATAAATCTAAAATGTTATTTTTATACCTATTAATAAGGATCTGTCCAAAATAAGCTGCATCAATTATGTGGCAATCAAACACTACAATGAGTTATCCACAGGAGCTGATATTCCATACAATGTGCACATGGTTTTATGATTTGGGAGAATAATATTGGTTTGTGAAAATTAAGAAAATGTGTTTGTATCTATATGATGATAACATTAGCTAGAGAAGACACTATGTTTTTGACATGTACACTTTGCTTCTATAAACACAAAGAGTAAACCACACATAGTCATAATACCTCATGAAAGTAGAATACTTACTATATATCAAGAATAGCATGTCCTATTAAACATTTACTTAAATAAATTCACATGCTTTTATAGTAACCTAATGAGCTGGATATTCTAGCTTGCCATTAAATGCATAAATAAACTGGGACAGAGAGTTTAAGCAAAGACATGATGTTCATACAGACTCATGCTAAAAACTATGCCTACTGACATACCTCGAATTAGAGCAATAGCATTCAACTTTCATTGAATTGAGTATTAACTGTGAATATGTACAGACAGTTAGAACATTAAGAGGTATCTTTAGTATAAATCTTTAAAATGTAATTTAATTAACTTTAATGCATATTGTAATTATTATAACAGTATCTTTCTTTAATTATGTGTATAATAAGGAATAAAATGTGGTCAGTCAGAGACCAGAAGTAAAATTTTAGGACAATGTGACACCCCTTGTAATGACATTGAAAAATAAATTACATTCACTATATATTTTTTTAATTATTTGCAAGCAGAGAGAGACAGGAGAGGGAGAGGGCTCGAGCCAGGGCCTCTGTCTGCTTAGCTGATGCCAACAAACTCCAGATACCTGTGCTACTTTGTGCATGTGGATTGACGTGGATACTGGAGACTCAAACCAGGATTATTGGTTTTTGCAGGAAACCACCTTAACTGCTGAGCCATCTCTTCAGCCTCATTTTCCATATTTCTATTTCAATGACTATACTCCAAAAACCTTAAAAATAAATTTTATCACACTGTTAATATTATATATGTTTCTAATTTCATATTGTATGCCCTCTGTTTCTTAAAGTGGAAGCAACTTACTATGGAAATGAAGTTTTTGGTTTGATGAAAGAAATGTTGAGTTGAGATATTGATTCTGCCAGTTGATAGCCATGGGTAAATGTTTGAACTTTAACTTTATGAGCTGTAGAGAACAGATAGTATGCATTGAATTCTAACTTCTTTGTGAACTTTGAATATTTAAAAATGTATTTATCTAATCACTAGTATGATTTCATGGACCTATATTGGGGACCTATAGCATTAACTGATAAGGAGAAGGATGACTTATTTATGAAGTTTTCTTGTAAAATCTCATTGAATTATGAGTTTCAGCATTCTATAGTATGTGTAATATATTACTTATTTAATATAGATTATGTATTTTATTATACTAATAAAGTATTAGAAATGTATGCCTGAATGTAACTACTATTGCATAATATATTTCAAGAAATAATTCATTTTCATAGCATTATCCTTATACAAAATTACATATATATGTATAATATTTTCATTATCATGTTAACTAGAAATCAAATTTCAACATTCAACACTGCATGCTAAATTACCTAGTTACTTTGGAAGACATCAAGAAGACTACAATTTGGCCATTCATTTTTTTCTATTTTTTACTGATTTATTTTAGTTAATTAATATATCTGTTTGAGAGAGAGAGAGAAAGAGAGAGAGGGGAAGAGAGAGAGAGAGAATGGGCAAGCCATGTAGCCTCTGTAAATGAACTCCAGATGCATGCACCAACATATGCATCTAGCTTATGTGGTTTCTGGTGAGTTGGACCTTAATTCTTAGGCTTTGTAAGCAAGCATGCTAATCACTAAGCCATCTCTCCAGCCCAGTATTTCTCTTTTGACAGAAATAAATGTTAATAATAACGATTGTGTAGTAGAATTGTTAGGCAGATCCTGTGTCCCCAGAGAAAATGATGGAGTAGTCCTGTATATTAGTGATAGAAATCTAGTCTATGAGAATACTCATTTTGACCATTCTGCAGATAAATTAGTGCCTCAATATGCATCTTTATTTCCTTTTGGCTAATTTAATGACTCATTTAACATGCTTGTAATTTCTAAGGAAATATTAGAAATGTGTTCTATAATTATACCTCAGTTCCTACATAACATTTAAATTCTAAGAAACTCTACATCACAGGTCTATTAAGGTTACATTAAAAATGTAATCTCTTACTAACTGAAAAATGTCAATAATGAATTATGTTTAGCATATTATGCTGGGCATGGTGGTGTAAACCTGCATTCCCAGTGTTTGGGAAGCAGAGGTAGGAGGATCAGTATGTGTTCACGACTACCCTGAGATTACAGAGTGAATTCAAGGTAAGCGTGGATTAGACTGAGACCCTACCTCAAAAAAAAAAAAAAAAAGACAAATACATATATCATATTAAAATGAATATATTTCTTTATGATATTAACAAAATAGTGATACTATATTATGGAAAAAAAACTCTGCAGAAACCATATTTTAATTGGAAACTTTAATTAATTTATTATTTATTTAATGTGGTGTATTACATTGACAGATGTCCATATGTTGAACCACCCCTGTGTTCCTGGGATGAATCCCACTTGGTCGAGGTGGATAATGCTTTTGATGTGTTGTTGGATTTGGTTTGTGAGGATTTTGTTCAGGATCTTTGCATATAAATTCATTAGGGAAATAGGCTGGTAGTTTTCTTTTCTTGTGGCACCTCTGCCTGGTTTTGGAATTGGGGTGATGCTGGCTTCATAAAAGGCGTTGGGTAGCTTTCCCTGTTCTCCAATTGTGTGGCACAGTTTGAGGAAGATTGGTTTGAGTTCTTCCATGAAGGTTTGATAGAATTCAGCTGAGAAGCCATCTGGTCCTGGACTCTTCTTTGGGGGGAGGTTTTTTTTTTATCACTTTTTCAATCTCAGTGAGTGTGATAGGTTCATTTAGGAGATTAATCTGCTCTGAGTTTAGCTTTGATAGATGGTATGTGTCCAGGAATTTATCCATCTCTTCCACATTATCCAGTTTTGTGGAGTGGAGGTTTTTGAGATAAGTCCTGATGATTCTCCCAATTTCACTTATGTCTGTTGTGATCTCTCCTTTTTCATTTTGAATTTTGTTAATTTGAAGCATCACTTTTTTTTTTTTTTTTGCTTTATCAAATTGGCCAGGGGTTTGTCAATGTTGTTTATTTTTTCAAACAACCAGCTCTTTGTTTTGTCAGTTGCCTTAATTGTTTTCTTAGTTTCCAATTCATTAATTTCTGCTCTGATTTCAGTTATTTTTTTCCCTCTGGAGCTCTTTGGGTTGGATTTTTCTTGCTTTTCCAGTGCCTGTAGGTGGATGGTTAGGTTATTGACTTGGGATCTCTCTGTCTTTTTTATGAAGGCATTGAGTGCTACGAATTTTCCCCTGAGGACCGCCTTCATTGTGTCCCATAAGTTTTGGTACTATGTGTTCTCACTTTCATTCAATTCTAGAAATTTTACAATTTCATTTTTTATTTCATCCACTATTCATTTATTGTTTAAAAGTGTGCTGTTCAGTTTCCAGGTGCCATTGGGATTATTGGTGGGTCTTTTGTTGTTAATTTCTAGCAATATAGCATTGTGATCTGATATCACGCAAGGAATTATGTCAATCTTCATAAATATGTGGAGGCAGTCTTTGTGACCCATTATATGGTCTATTTTAGAGAATGTTCCATGGGCTTCTGAGAAGAATGTGTAATCTGTGGATTTGGGATGGAAAGTTCTGTAGATGTCCATTAGGTCCAAGTGATCTATGGATTTGTTGAGCTCTCTTACTTCCCTATTGAGTTTCTGTTTGGATGATCAGTCTATTACTGATAATGGTGTATTGACATCCCCAATTATGAAGGTGTTGGTGCTTATTTCTGTTTTATCGTCAAGTAGGTCTTGTTTTATGAACAGTGGTGCCACTGTATTTGGTGCATACATATTTATGATTGTAATATCCTCTTGATGGATCATTCCCTTGATAAGAAGGAAGTGGCCTTCTTTGTCTTTTTTGATTATTTTTGGTTTGAAGTCTATTTTATCCGATATTAATATAGCTACACCTGCTTGTTTCTTATTCCCATTTGCTTGGAATATTGTTTTCCACCCTTTCACCCTGAGGAGGTGTCTGTCTTTAGTGGTGAGGTGGGTTTCTTAAAGACAACAGATTGAGGGGTCTAAATTTTTTGATCCATCCTGTTAGCTTGTGTCTCTTGATGGGTGAATTAAGGCCATTAATATTTAGGGTAATGACTGTGAGATTTGATTTTATCACTGCCATATTGTGATGTTATATGAGGTTTGGTGGTTTCATGGTCTTTGAAGTTTTTTGTGCCTACTCTGAGTTTGGTTATTGTGATCTGCTTCTTGTAGGCATTTGGAGTTGATTATTTGTTTCTTCTCTGTGGAGAATTTCCTGAAATACTCTCTGTAGGTTTGGTTTTGTGCTCGTATAATTGTAAAGCTGAGTTTTGTCATGGAAAGTTTTTCTCTCACCATCTATTATGAGTGATACTTTTGCTGGTTAGAGTAGTTTGGGTTGGAAACCATAGGTTTTCTCAGACGTTGTAGTGTTTCATTCCAGGCCCTTCTTGCTTTCAGGGTTTCCATTGAGAAGTCTGGAGTAATTCTGATGTGGTTACCTTTAAAAGTGGTGTGCTGTTTTTCACTATCTGCTTTTAGGATTTTCTGTTTGATGTCAATGTTTAGAGTCTTAATGACAATATGCTTTGGCAAGTTTCTCCTTTGGTCCAGTCTGTTTGGGGTTCTGTTGGCTTCTTGTATCTTGATGAGCCTTTCTTTTAAGAGACTGGGGAAATTTTCTTTGATTATTTTGTTAAATAAGTTCTCCATGCCTTTGGTCTGAATTGCTTCTCCTTCTGGTATTCCAATGATCCTAATATTTGTACGTTTAAGTGTATCCCACAATTCCCTCATGTTGTGTTCACAGGACCTTTTGAACTTACTGAAATTTTCGAACTCTTGAACTGTTTCTTCCATCTTGTCTTTCAGATCAGAGTTTCTATCCTCCCCATGGCTGACTCTATTCTTGAGAGCTTCTAGAGAGTTTTGGACTTGTTCAATTAGGTTTACATTTTCTATTATTTTTCTATGTATAATTTCCATCCCTCTGTCAAGCTCCCTTTTCATATCATTTTCTGATTTTCTTGATGATTCTTGGAATTCATCCTTGTATTTGTTTATGTCTTCATTTAGTATCACCAGCTGATTTTTGAGGTCCTCTTTTTTTTCACTCTCCCTCATATCTCTCAACTGTCTTTGAACTCCTTCCATTTTCTTATCTATTAGTTCTAGTCTAGTGATGGCAGTATCCACACTATTATCGTTCCTTTGTTGCTTTTCTGCAAGTTCTACCAGTAGCTTGGTCAGGGTCACATTGCTCATAGCTTCATTTTGGTGTTCTGATCTTAGTGACTCTTCTATGTTTTGATTAGAGATGTTCATTGTAGGACTGGGTGATCTAACTGGATTTTCTTGCATTTCATTTCTCATGTTATTTCTTTTGTGCTGTGGTCTGCCCATCATAGTGTACGGACATGTAGGTGGGTGGACCAGCCTGGGCTCAAGCACAATTGGGAATCTGAAGCAGCCTGAGGCTGTTGCCAAGCAGCCTGGGCTTTGGCTCTTGCTTGCCAAAGCCACCTGAGTTCATGCCTGGCAGGGCGCTAAAATTGCCTGAGCTCTCATGCGGAAATGTGCCAAAGCTGCCTGCACTTGCGCTAGGAGGGACACAGAGGCACTAAGCACTGAAGCGGCCCCAACTCTTTTGTGGTGGAACACTGGGACTGGGAAGCAGTCTGCGCTCCCCTGCAACAGGACAATGGCAGTTGGCCGGTGTGGGAGACAGGGAGGGGATGGCACCTGAGCTAGTATAAGCAACCGACACAGTCTGAGCTCACATGTGGAGTTGGAAATTGACCTGGGCTGGCACACGTGAATGTGCAGCAGCCAGAACAGTAAGTGGGAAAGTGGTCGGAGCGGACTAAACTTCCACAAGCGGGATCAGAGTAGCAACAAAACTGTTTAAATTTATCAAGGGAGCCTGAGCTCCAATGGGCCAGCAGGCGTAGCCTGGCCAAGGTCATTTGTGGGCAGGGGTAGCAGGGTGATCACCCCTGTGCAGTGAGGCAAGTGGAAGTATGTTGGCCTGGGACCATTTTCCCAGAGTAAGTGTGTGAGTTTCCTGAAGCTGGGAGTGGGAATGGGGCCTGCTTGGGGGGAAGGGTGGGCTACCCATCTGCGAGGGAACCAGCGATTCCCTGTTTTTTCCCCGTCTGTGCCCT
This sequence comes from Dipus sagitta, assembly GCA_036346955.1. NCBI lineage: Eukaryota > Metazoa > Chordata > Mammalia > Rodentia > Dipodidae > Dipus > Dipus sagitta. Next base: position 99,789,681 of record CM070770.1, on the reverse strand, counting down.
CCTACTGGCAATCTTTTGGAGATTACTCTCCCCTAAAAGACCCAGTGAACACCTAATTTTTTGCCTTTCTTTCCCGGGGATGTGCTGTGTAGTTAGGCGGTCGCCATCTTGGCCGGAAGTGATTTATGTTTATTTGAGGCAGTGTCTCACTCTAGCCCAAGCTGATATGGAATTCACTATGTAGTCTCAGGGTGTCCTCAAACTCATGGAGATTCTCCTACCTCTGCTTCCCAAGTGCTGGGATTAAAGGTGTGCACTATCATGCCCAGCTCTGAAAATTTTAATATGTGAACATATTACAAATTGGTCAAGTTCCATTTGATTATCATCTACTGATCCCTTTCTCCTGTTCCCTTACCCCTGAGGGCCACCTTCAATGGGCTCATGGATGCATTATTCAATATCTATGGGAAGAGCAATGCCTCCCAGTACACTATACCTTCCTGTGTTAGAAGCCTGTTTGAGTGGTGAGTTCTTGTTTTCTGCTTTGAGGAGTTCTGTGTCTACCCTGCCTACCACATTTCATTGGAGGAGGTTGTCTGGCTAGGCTAGGTACAGAGTAGCATTTATATATATTCTACCATTTATTCTGTAATGTTTTTTGGGACCCAGTGGGTATAATATAAATGACTCCACTTTTGCTGAGAACTTGGGTTTTTCTCAGCATTCTACTTAAAAAGTATATATTGCTATTGAAAGTAAGCCTTGTTTGGAACACATTTAATTATATAGGTACATTTCAGGATCCCTTTCCACTGTCATATGTACTTTGTAGAGATAATTCATATGAGTTAGCATTATATCCTTGATCCAGGTACCAACTTAAAAATGTGTTGATACAGTCTGCATGTCAGAACTAAACCTTGGAAGGTGAGAGTGAATTACCCCATTTCATTAGAAAGTAATATGCCTATCAGGAATATTACTTTTAACTTTAGAAACATAACAAAGATGGTAATCAATCTCATGTGAGATTGTTACATTATTGAAGACATTATGTGTTACCTACAATATACTTTTAAAACTTGATTTTTACTCACAGTTACTCATATTTGTTTTCCAGAAGAGCAATTTAACAGAAGGTTTACTTACAAATTAAGGTATTTACTTAGAAAATCTGGTTTTAAAGAATATGCAAGGCTGAGGAGTTGGCTGCTAAAGTTCTTGTCTTGCAAGTATGAGGACCTGAGTTCTTTTCTCAAATTTCAAGTGTAAATACAGTGATGGTTACAGCCACTTATTCTAGTGCCAGGGATGCAGAAATACAGGAATTCTTGGAGCTTAGCATCCAGCCACTTTATTCTACTTAATGAACTCTAGTCAATGAGAAACCCTGTCTTGCAGAGAAACAGGTGTACTGTTTCTGAGAGGAAGCTGTGCCGTCTGCAATCCATACAAGATAGGCAAACATGAACACATATATTCATGAAAATTAATGAATGAGTAAATAAATACATAAAATGAAAGGTAAGTAAATAAACAAATTACTAACTTTAAGCTTTAATATTATTCAGTAAGAGGGAGCTCACCTAATTCTACAATGAACATTTTATCCCAGTCTAGTTTCCATATAACTATACATACTTATATCTGTTCCAGAAGAAAGTATAAGCCTGAATTAACAAATTGATAATAAACACCACAGTGTTGTTCTTTAGGAAGTCATGACTCAGGCCCTGTTTTTATTAAAAGTTAAGAGATTATTTTCAATATGCCAAGCCATTCCATTAAGGTATAATATAATGAAGTCATGAATTTGTGTGTGTGTGTGTGGGGGGTCTCAGGATTAGAATCACGTTGGTTGATGTTTATTGATTTTCAACCTTTATAAGTCATTTAGAATTTGAATTATGCAGACTTTCACTAAAAAGCCTAAGATCTGAAAGTTTAGATGACGGAAAGACAAAAAAAAATGTGAAATCGTCTTTAGTCAGTTTTTGTAATTTTACTTTATCTCCTTCCCTTCTTTCCCTTCCTTTCTTCCATCTATCCTTTCTTCCTTCTTCCTTCCTTTTCCTCTCTCAGTTTTTTTCTAACTCCCTCCTTCTCTTCCACACCTTTCCTCATCTCGCTCTCTTTTCTACCTTTCCTTCATTTTATTTATGTCAATTTTACTTCCTAGAAATCTCTTCATATATTATATGCTAGCTTAATGGTATAGATACTGTGATTTGCATTTTATGAGTTAAGTCATCCAAAAAATAAGTGGTTTTCAGTTTGGGAGACAAATTATAAGCCAAGTCAACATGGACATTGCTATTGAGAGCACCAAAGACTTTGAAAACATTCTCAGGTGTTTAAAAAAAAAATGTCATTACCAATTGTGTGGTCCTTAAATAGGTTTTATCATTGCTCCTTCTATTTCAATGGCTCAGACAGAAGATAGAGCAAGATACTGTCTCTGGCAATCTTGTGTCCAGGAAAACTGTTCTCTCATGGTTTTTATTATAAAAATTAGATAAACCTGGAGATTTTTATAATGAAAAGAAAAATTAATTTGAAATATAAGTCTCCTAACAAGTCAATGAGCATTGAGTAAAACATAAGAGGTATAAATGGAATTTTCACCATTCTCCTCTTATAGAAAATTTGCTGCATTCTAAAACACCATTTTATTACTAAAATTAATTAATAATATTATATATATACATATATATGTATATATATGCATATATATACATATATATGCATATATATATATTTGCTACATATAATTACATGCTAATATATGAAATATATTTGTTAGCTATGTTTGCTACATGTGCCTACCATATGGTGTGTTTTGCATAATAAGTTTTGTTACTCAACTTTCCTATATAACTATCTTATAGTAACAAAATAGCTTGAAGGAAATACTGAGAGTGCTCTTCAAGTTGATTTACTTTCTGTCTGAGTAGAGCTTGAAAATTGGTAATTCTATTTCCAGTATCAACATATATTTTGAATATTGATTATTCCTGACAGGCTCATGTATTGAATATTTGGGGCCTAGCTGGTTATATTATTTTGGAATGTCTAGGAAATTTAGAAAGTACTGCCTCCCAAAGGAAGTAGGTCATTGAGTAAGACTCATTTAGACCTTGCCCTACACATGTTTTTCTCTTTACCTTACTACCTCCTAGTCTCTCTTTTTTGCTTTACTTCTCTTCTTCTTCCTCTCTCCCTCTTCTATTTCTTCTCTCAAACTTGTATTACATGAAGAGAAGAAATTTCTTCCCTCACAAAATCCCCCTGACATTATGTCCTGCTAAGGCTCAGGGGCCAACAAACCATGGCCTGAGCCCTCTGAAAACCTAAACAAAATAAATTCTTTCTAATTTCAATTGTTGCAGACTAATATGGGTAAAAACGATGACTAGTGGAAATGATTTGTGATTAATATACACATTGGGAGAAATTTTATTGAGGCATTTGGTGACTTAAATATTTAAAGGTTATTAAAATATAACTAACATAATTTGGGTCCAAATGTTAGCATCCATTCAACAAGTATGAAGTTACTAAAATATAATGTAAGGTAAACTTTTCTGTTTGCAAAATTGACTTATCTAATAGCACATATAAATATCTATATAAAACTCTTGATAACCACTTTTTTCTATCATGTGGGCCAGGGTCACTTTTTCCTATTTGCATAAATTTAGTGTATGTGTTGGAGGAGGTGGAATTAAAGAAAACAAATGGCAACATGAATCAATACCATAGAAACCTTCCTCCTATATAACATTATACACAATACAGCACTCAATAAGGTGAAGGTGGGTGAGTGTGCAGACAGAAGTGCCCCAAGAAAGTGGAGAAATGTGTCTCTAAAATCATTGGATCTGGGAAATAAATGTCAGGTTCACACTTGGGGTATTCCCCCAAAGGAGGTTTTTGTCAGGGACACCCATGAAGTCTCCAAATAATGCAGGCCATTGCCAAAGCAGTTGGATATCTGCCAGATGTAAAAGTAAAATCTTATGACTAAAGACAACTCAGTCTGCAGTCACAGGACATCGAGAGACCATGCTACAACTGAGAGGGAAACCCATTACCTCCTGGCTTGTCTCCATACTGCTAAATGTACTATGGGAGCTGCCAGAAGTTAATGATTGCCAACAGAACAAATAGAAAGAAGATTCAGCAAGTAAAAAAAAAAAAAAAAAAAAAAAAAAAAAAAAAAAAAAAAAGCATCCAGACAAGACATATACACCTGTGCAACTGTGGTACACTTTATGTGGGTAATCAATGTTTTCATATCTGGTATTGAGAAACAACTCAGAATTCCATGGATTGGAAATTCAGAGACTCCAGAGAGAATCTCCACTGCTCTTTGACTAAGGAGAGTGGGTATACACACCAATAAGTCTCTCAAATAATTATGCTTATCCATTTTAACAGAAGCTGCTCTTCGTTTTGGTTGGAGAATCTGTTTTATTTTACAGACGGTAGATAATAGTGCACCAGCATACATCAAGGCAACAAGAAAAGATAGCCAAATGGCCATTATGAAATTAGACACCTGTACCACATCTGCCTGCAGCCTAGAAGTCATTGCACAGAAGCGGCAACAGGAATATAGCTCTCACTAATAGCCTGAAAACCAGTGCAAGGAAGACGGCTACAGACACTGTGGTCACTCAAATCACATCTAAACAGAAATACAGAGAATTGAACACTAAGTAAGATTTATAACACATCTGCTAAGGCTCAGGAAACATTGAGGACAAAAACTGTAAAAGCCACAGGGTGGGCAGGAGTTGGCTGAGGCAAGCCCCCCCCCCCACCATCACCACACACAGAAACTAAGGCCTTCAGGACCCCACATAAATACCAGTAATAACCCAACAGAGGAGGGTGCTCAGTGGAAGGAGGGCAAAGGAAGAAGTGATATAAAATATAGCCTTTAAAAATGTAAAATTTAATTTAAGAGAAACTTCACAATTTGCCAATACAAAAAGATGTAAGTCATGAACATGGTTCCCATTAATTTTCACAAAATGAACAAAACAATATTGCTGTTAACCCACAAGTCCTTCTGAGCTCTCTCCTCATCACTGACACCCAAGGAAGGCTGACTGATTTTCTGGCTTCTTATGACTCAGGACTGTTTATCTGTTTTTTTTTTTTTTGTTTGTTTTTTAAGATTTAGTTTTATTTACTTATTAGAGACAGAGAGAGAGGGAGAAAAAAGAGAGAGAGATAGAGAGAGAGTGTGTGAGAATGGGAATGCCAGGGCTTCTAGCCACTGCAAATGAACTCCAGACACATGTGCCACTATGTGCTTCTGGCTTATGTGGGACCTGGAGAATTGATCCTGGGTCCTTAGGCTGCGCAGGCTTGTGCCTTAACCACTAAGCCATCTCTCCAGCCCTGTTTGTCTGTTTTGAAACTTATAATCTGAATAATGTTGTATATATTTTGTGAATGGATTGCTTTATTATATATCATGTTGGTTATATAAGGGTTGTTGTAAATACAAATTTTCCATCTGATTTTATTTCTTCACATTATTCCAATACATAAATACACATCTTGTTTAGTCTGCTACATTATAGATATTTTTCAATTTTTGGATATTACTCATAATTTTGTCAGTGTAGTTTCTATGTTAGTAAAACAGGTAACTAGTACTTCACTGAAAATGAAATTATGTTATATAGACATTCTCATGTTTACTTTAATGTGTTATTTTCTTTTTAAAAATATTTTATTTTTATTCATTTATTTATTTGACAAGAGGAGAGAGAGAGAGAAAATGGGCATGCCAGGGCCCCCAACCACTGCAAATGAACTCCAGACGCACGTGCCTCGGTCCTGGGGAATCGAACCTGGGTCCCTTGGCTTTGCAGGCAAATGCTTTAACTGCTTAGCCATCCCTCCAGCCCTAATGTGTAACTTTCATGATATTTTCAACACTTAAGAATTTGTCACAAGGAGACATTATTTTACCATTTACTATAATGTTGTCTATATTGTTTCTTAGGACAATATCTAAAATACACTCTTGTGAATTAAAATTTAGAACTTCCCACAACACAATGTGCTTATTAGTATAAGCTGGGTAATGGCAACATCTTTCCTTTATTGTAGCACTTAATACATTTAATTGCACTTTCATAGCAATACCAGGACAAATATTATCCCAGTCAGAAATTTGCCTCAAGTGTTTTATTGTGATTCTTTTATGCATAGTTTTTTTCTTTAATAGATAACATATTATCCCCAGAGTTCTAACATATTTCTGTTTTCCAACCATGATTACTATATTAACAATCATTCATAAACAAAAATCAATATTTCCTTGAGAATATCCAATGGTATCCATTGTTTAATGTGCTTAACAACACATTGAAGGCTATTTTAATTTTCCTAATGTGTTCATAAATGCACGAATAGATAGAATAGTGGTGAATAATTTTATATTTTGAAAAGTCATCATTTCTCAAACTAATATTTTATATTCTTCATTAATTTTATGCCAAAATCACATCCGGAAAAAATAAATCATGTCAATCTTTCCCGAGGGTTCCTATTTCCATTAATGTGTTATTTGATGTGAGCTTTCACTGATTGATTAGATGATTAGATAATTCATTATGATTTTACATATATCTATTAAATAATTTCTGACACTACTCTGTGATAATCTTTACACTAGCTACTACAGTTCCAGTCATTCTCTGAAGGATTTATTCTTTAATGTAATTAATATTTCCTAATAGTCTGAAGTTATATTAGTACTGCTCCAACTTGAATACTAGGAGACTTTAAATCATCAGATATTTAGTGCAGGCATTTATTTTCCTCAGTGGAGGGCTCAAATTAAGAAGACTTTACCTGGCTATATTACTTTTCTTGTGCCTAGCATGTTGTCAAAAATAAGAGTTGGAGGGCTGGAGAGATGGCTTAGCAGTTAAGCGTTTGCCTGTGAAGCCTAAGGACTCCGGTTCCAGGCTCGATACCCTAGGACCCACGTTAGCCAGATGTGCAAGGGGGCGCACGCATCTGGAGTTCGTTTGCAGTGGCTGGCAGCCCTGGCGTGCCCATTCTCTCTCTCTCTCTCTCTCTTTCTCGCTCGCTCTTAAATAAATAAAAATAAACAAAAAAATTTTTTAAAAATAGGAGTTGGAGTAAAGGATTGTGAAAAGCAGTTACAAAATGGAACTTGGAAGTTGTAAAAATTAGAAGACCAAATTAGAAACTGTATGAACGTGAATTCATTTCTTCCATGCCTCCATTTTCAATGATAATTTTCCTTTTCAATATTTTTATTTATTTACTTGCAAGCAGAGAATGACAGACAAAAAATGGGCATGCCAGGATCCTTAGCCACTGCAAAGGATCTCAGACACACGTGCCCCTTTTGTGCACCTGGCTTTACCTGGGTACTGGGGAAGCTAACTCAGGTTGTTAGATTTTGCAGGCAAGCTCCTTAACAGTTGAGCAATCTCTCTAGCCCGAGGAGTTTTCTTTATGATTAATAGGTGTCACAGGTAACTCTGGGCCAAACAGAAAAGTTTAACTAAATTTGGAAGTTTAGGAGCTACGGACTTTACTGCTCTCTCCAAACTACTAGAACAGGTGAGCAGGAAGTCACCATGACTCATCGTTCCTTTTGCTCCCCATGGACCTCCCATGTTTGGAAAGAAGGCGACAAATTCACTCATCATTCCAAATTGTGAACAGAATGCCTAGAAATGTACATGGAATTTACACCGAGCAGTTCATTCTAATTTAGTGAGATGGACACAGTGGAATTTATTTCCTGGATGTCAGGAAACTCTTCTACAGCAAGGGCAGTACTGCTGTTTGCTGAGTGGTGGCTCACACTTTTAATCACAGTACTTGGGGAATTGAGGCAGGAGGATCACTATGAGTTTAAGGCCAGCCTGGGCTAGAATGAGACCCATCTTCAAAAAACAGTAAACTATGTAGTCAAATTTTAAGGAATTTAATTTTCTCGGGTTTCTGTCTCAAAGGGATATTTAATGTATCAAAGACAATAAGTCTGAGATTATGAGCTAGATGTAATTAGTCACTTCATTAATGAACGACTTTATCAATAGATTGGTCATAAAACACTTCTTTTATAATTCTGATGTTTACTAAAATTTTGCTGGGATAGTATATTTTAATACATTTATTTATAGGATTATAATTTATTCTAAATTCCTTTCTGTTTTCATAATAGCTTGTATAAATTATTTATTGTTCTCATCTTCTGGATTCTCCTTCCTGGCTCTGTTCCTTTGCTATATATATTATAAACAAAATTATAGTCTGCTTTGTTTTATGGAGGTAAAATTTAGGAAGAAGGTGAGAGGTTTCAGTCAGCCTCAGATGTTAGAAAACTTAAGTATGTTTATGTTGTTTGAAACAATTTCCACAGAATAAAAGGATTACCTTTGTTTGACAAAACTAAAGAGTTTGTTTGTTTGTTTGTTTGTTTTGCAATGGTTTGTTTTCCAGGGAGAAAAAACAGAATCAATAGAGTAGCACAAGTTGGTTACCTTAGAATGTTTGTACATGGTATTTTTGCACTGATTATATTTCCACTTTAATTTGAACATGTTCTAGGGATGGAAACAGATAATGTCCCCAGCATTGTTATAGTCTGTAAGAAATACTTCTGTTTATGAAAAGCAGATAAGGGATCAAATTAAAATTTTGCACACTAATGTATTTTAATGTCTTCATTTTTTAGAAGAGACATATAGTATTAAGGTGCATGACTATACATATACATATACCATACATATGTGGAATTAAAAATTTTATAACTAAATACTTTTACATTTGTATGTATATGTAATATACTTACAAATGTAAATATCACATTATATATTATATATGCAAATATATATACATACATATCTATGTAATATATATATACATATGCATGTATATGTATATGTATGTATATATATATATATATGTATGTATGTATACATACATACATATGTACTTGGTTTTTCAAGATATGGTTTCCCTTTAGCCTAGGCTAACCTGCAATTAACTATGTAGTCTCTGGGTGACCAGGAACTCAGGATGATCCTCCTGCTTCTGCCTCCCAAGTGCTGGAATTGAAGGTATGTAACACAACTTCTGGCTAGAACATGTAGATTTTATTAGAGTTTGGATATAATATCTTAGGTTCTTGAGTATTTCATAATTTTTGTGGAATAATATAACATAGTTACTTAAAGCAAAGATGGAATATGATTAGGAATCTTAGAAAACTTGAAAACAATTGTATTGACTCTATGATGTTTATAGGAGACAGAAATTGGCTAGACAGCTTACAGGTGACCAACCTCAAAGTGAATAGTCTTCTCTTAGCTATGTGAAGGAATTGTCCATGGGCCTATAGAAAAAAATTAAAAACCAACTAGGTAAATGTACTTTATTACTTGTCAGAGTCAGAAGGATTTTGCCTTTTCTTACCTTTGTCCTTTGTGTGGTTTCTACATGCTCAAGCTAAAGGTAGCTAATCATTCACCACATTACGACCTTGACGAATTGCTGATAGCATTCAAACTCAGGAATATCTTGGAGAAAGGGCCAGTGGGGACCATGAAGATAGAAACTAGAGATCTGGTAAACAAACAACACCAACTATTTATCATTCTTTCCTACCAAATGGTAAGTAAACACCTAGGCAAATAATAATAATATTAATAATAATGATAATATTAAAACAATGATAGGCACCTGATTTTTGACAAAGATGTCCAAATATACACATTGTCAAAAAGAAACCCTCTTTAACAAACGGTGCTTGGGAAACCAATTATCCAAATGTAGAATAATAAAATGAATTCCTATCTCACACTCTGCATAAAAATTCAACTCCAAATGGATCAATGGATTTAACACTAAACAAGAAATTATGAAATTGTTATAAGAAAAAGTAGAGAAAATAATTCAAGATATAAGTACAGGTAAAGATTTTCTGAATAAATCCCCAGGAGGTCAGTAAATAAGAGCAGCAAACATCAAATGGGACCTCAACAAACTAAAAAGTTTCTGCTCATCAAAGGAAACAGGTACTTTAGTAGAAAAAATGAGCCTATAGGATGGGAGAAAATATTTACCACCTATATATCTGGCAGAGGATAAGATATAAAATACACAAACAACTCAAAAAAGTGAACAAAAAAACAATTCAACCAATAAATGGGCTAATGCAATGAGCAGACAGTTCAAAATGATAGGCAAACAGTCAATATGTATGAAAAAATGTTGACTCTCACTGACCATCCCCATCATGCTGACTTTACAGGACTTCACTGGACATCTAGAGGTGTCTGCATCTCACATATTATAACCAGGGAGGAAGCCTCCTTGATGATCAACTAACTCATAAAATGGCTCGTAGAGGGCCAACCTAAAGGCTGACTTTTCCTACCTTCAATTTGTTTGCATACATAATCCTTTTTTCTATATACCTAAGCCCTCCTATTTTTCAGTATGAATGAACTCTTAGCATTTAGGTCTAAATACAAATATAATCCCCTCAGCAAGTGTGCTTGATGGCTTTCTCTCAACATGGAAATTTGTGTTCTAAAACATCTCTCATGCACTGAACTACTTCTCAACTGTGAGCAGAGAGGAGGGCCTTGGGATTATTTCTCCTGCCATGATATAGATGAGGAGCCTGTTTGAGCTGTGAGTTCCCTCTAGTTCTCCTTAGTTCCATTAGTTCACTTTCATGACTAAATTCTCCTGAATAGATCATACTCATGCTCATTTTAATGCAGTCCCAATGCAAACTACAAAAAAGATTGAGATGCATTTTATGTATTGCTACATCCTCAAATACACTTAGTAAAGACCTTATTCATGATGAATTAGTCATAAGTATTAATTAAGGTTTCCATAAATTTGGATCTGAAGGAAAATATTTAAAATTATTTGAGGAACCTCACTGCTTTCTTCCAAAATGATCGACATTATACAATGAACATATGCAATGAAAATTGTGTCCAGAAAGTTATACACAGTAGTAAATCTAGTTGTGTTTACTGTTTTAGTTATTACCTACTGTAAGGCAATCCCCCTTTTAAAACGTGTATGAATCTCAGTCTATTTCTACAGTTTTCCTCATTTAATGTCCTTATAATATTGTCATGGGCATTTCTGGCATGGCAGCTGGGAGGGGTACAGATGACTAATGTCAAGTTGGACATTCACTAAAGCATGAGACTAATGTAGACAATCGTTGTGATATTGCTGCTGTCATAGCTCTATTAATATAAGAATTCATTACAGAAACAAATGAATTACATGCATGCTTCCTGTATTATTCCTTGTTCTTTATTCAATTATTCAATGTTATTACTCAATTATCTTAAGATAAGAATCAAAATTCACAAAAATGGATCTCAGGACACTTAGTTCCATGACAAAGTACATTCATTCACTGAAGATACTGAGATTTTTTTGAAGCCACATTGTGAAAAATAATATAATGATGATTTTCCTTAATATTTTGCTAATAGAGAACTGGGAATTAGAATAATTTTTTAAAGTTACATTAGTTCTAGGTTAAACTTTGTATTTAAAAAAATCATAGCAAGCTCATAATCACAACTACATTTTATTCAGACATCATGATTAAGTTTTGAAGATATGACAAATTAGCTCTGCTTTCCCATGCATGATATCTCTACTACTTGAATTTATCTACTGAAGGGTTGGTATGGACCTTCATTTACTGCATTCCCTTCAAAATAGAAGGCTAGAGATTTCTCAAGAAATGACAGAGGCACACTTGAACAAGATGAAAGTTTCAATGCTTACTGTGGCCTTAGCATCACACTGCTACATTTATACTTATGCCTTTGTTCATTTTGTGAAAACATACATCACTACGATAGCCAAAGACAAATATACATTGTCTTTCTTAAAAATATTCCACTCATACATGACATGATGAAGGAAGGGCTAAAACTGGGATTATATTGCAGACTACCACAAATTCCAAAGGAGATTATTTTTCTTAATTGGAAAATATCCCTATTGACATGAACTCAATTTTAGACAAATGCCTTTATGTTGCTATATTCCTTTATAACAATTTATAATACAAAAGCCTGAGAGCTATAACTATAAGAGATTTAGGGAAAATAATGATGAGTTTGTTTTACAATGTCACACATTTTCTCTGTTGATAATTTCAAGCATGACTTTATATTTATCAACTAAATATAGCATGAAAGAAGATATGACTGCTCAATATATTAAAAAGAAACAAAACTTGATTTGTTTTTAATTAATTAATTTATTTATTTATTTTAGAGAGTCAGAGATAAATACTGAGCATGCCAAGGACTCTAGCTATTGCAAACAAACTCCAGATACATGCATTACTACGTGCACCTGGCTAAAGTGGGTTGTGCGGAATGAAACCTGGCAACTTAGATTTTGCAGGCAAGCACCTTAAACACTAAGCAATCTCTCCTGCCTTTGACTTGGTTTTGGTCATTTGTTTATTCGGAAGGAATATGTTCAGCTATGATATGGATCATATACATATGCTGGTACTGTGAACATTGATTATGAAACTAGTATCTTTTTATAAATATTTATTTTTGAGGGAATGCAGAGTGAGCATGGGCATGCCAGGACCTCTTGCCATTGAAAACAAACTACAGATACATGTACCACTTGTGCATCTGGCTTGATGTGGGTACTACGGAATTGAACCTGGACCAACAGGCTTTGCCAGCAAATACCTTTAAGCACTTAGCCATCTTCCCAGCCCAGGAATACAATCAAGTCTGCCTCACTCCTTGCAACGGAATTGTTGAATCATATGGAAATATCATGAACAGTCACTGCATGGAATATATTCTTATTTGAAAAGACATAATTTCCAGGTACCACCAAAACCCTACTTTGAGTTCCTCTTTATTAGTTAGATGTTGAATGCTAAGAGCTCATGGTAATGAAGGGGAGATTATATTCCTTTTAAAACACAAAGGACTTATAATGTCCATATGATTATTAATGAGCTTTTAATTATAATATTGATACTTGACATTTATATAATGAAATCCATGTGACAAACTATTATTTCAAAAGAAGTTTATTTAGCTCATAGCTCTATAGGTCAGTGTTCAAGTCTGGCGGCTTCTTTGTATCAGCCTCTGAAAAGAGCAGCAGATGAAGTCCTCATAGTAGATCAACTTGGTAGCAAGTCATCCTATCTTGACAAGAAGGAAGAGAAATCTGGTGTTCTTTTTAAGTTTTGTAATAACCATTTTTGAAGAAACTGTTCAAAGTTACCCAAGAAACAGCTACATCTTGCAGAACTTGTGCCAACGAATTCTGGGCTGGAGAGATAGCTCAATGATTAAGATGTTTGCCTGTAAAGCTTAGTGAGCTGGGTCTGACTCCCTAGAACCCCTCATAAAGCCAGATTCACATTGTCACATGAATATGGGGTTCATCTGCCGTGGCTGTATGCTCAACATGCCCATTATCTATCTCTCTGTCTCCATCCTCTTTCTGTTTGCAAATAAATACATAAAAATATTTTAAGGAGTTTATGTCTCTGTCTAACCACTGCTCCTACCAATGTTTATCTAATTTACAATGATTCAAAAATAAAAACAAAGGCATTATTTATAATATCACATTTTAAATAAGTATGAAAATGTTTCCTATTCAAATTGTGTTTAATGTGAAACCTAAAAGATAGGCTTTAGAAGGGCCTTGATAAATAGATTAGCAGGTAAGAACATTCAAAGCATGACGGCCTGAGAGCATCTGAGGCCACCTGGTTTGATACTTATCATCCATGTAAAAAGTTCATCTGCTGTATCTGTCTATAATCCATGTCTTTTGTGAGCAGAAATAGAACTATCTGGGCTCACTGGTCAGTGGAAATAACTGAAAAAAAAAAAGAGGTCCAGGTGCAGTGAGAGACTCCATCTTCAGTAAACAAAGAGCAGAGTGATAGAGGTGGAAATCTGACTTTCTTCTGTGGCCTCTGCATGCACACACATAAGGAGCATTCATCTGAAATTCCATGTTCAAACACCACACATATGTCACACACCATATTACATGCACTGTACATACAAACAAAAAATGGACGGGCTTAATAATATTAAAGATGGCATAACTTAAAAGAATGTTAAAACACAGCAATATGTATTTTCTAAAAATGTAAGATTTAAAATATGGCACACATTTTAATTAAAGAATCAAAAGCAATGAATTTAATGACAGATCAGTTGTTTTTATTACCTTTCCATTATTATTTATTAAGAATCATGAATATTTTTTCAGAGTATGACTTGGATCATTCTAGGATTAGTGAAAACGTATAGGTTTGTTCAATTTTATCCTAAATAAAATGAAGAATAAATACTAGAAACAGAGGAAGGTACTGGATAAATAGCTGGTGAAGAAATGTTTTCCTGGCAATCATGAGGACGCAAGTTCCGTTCGTAGTATACACCTAACATTCTGGATATAGCATCACATGCTTCTTATCCCAATGTGGTAGAAATTGGTTCAGGAGGACCTCCGAGGCACACTGCTAACAAATCTGGCCCAATTGCTAAGTCATGGGACAATGTTAGGCCCTGGCACAAAAAGAGGTGGACACAATTCCTGAGGATACTATTTTAGTTTGTCCCCTGGAATACACACACACACACACAGGCACACATGCACACATGCACACATGCATGGAAGTATGAACATGTACCTGTATCCACCCATATACCAACACACATATGAACAGGCAAACACCTACACAAACATATATAAAGAAAACAACTGAGGAAGAGACAACTCCACTAATTGAAAAATAATATTTCAAAGCCAGGAGTGGTGGCCCATGCCTTTAATCCCAGCACTGAGGTGGCAGAGGTAGGAGGATCGCCATGATTTCAAGGCCACCCTGAGACTACATAGTGAATTCCAGGTCAGCCTGGACTAATGTGAAACCCTACCTTGAAAAACCAAATAAAAATAATAATAATAATTCAAAATTAATCATTTAATTCCTATTCTGTAAAAGGAATTCTTGGAAAGGCTTGTAGTAGATTCTAAGATGAATGAACTAATATCAAGAAGTTTTGATCTTATGAACACACATATTTATATAAAACTTATCCTGGAGAGAAGCAAGGAATTCATATATGGCTTTATTATTGGACTAGACACTGCTACAATTCTATAAGAAAGAATTGGTAATTTATTTATAATACCCACAACACATAAAAAGATTCAGTTTGCTGTGCTTATATATCAAAACATAAAATGTTTCAAGAAATGTTTTAAACTAAAATATTGTAAGTTAGCTTCAAAATGAAATGAAAGAATATAATTATAGTCATGACTGACCAGTCTGCAGTCAGCAGTTAAGTTGATTTGATTTTAACCATATACAGTGTTTATTTCTAAAATTGTTATATTTAAATCCAAGTAAATAGAGAAGTGTTTCATCAGGATCCAGAAATAAAATTGTTAAGACTATTCATTGCACCCTTAAAGTAGGGTATATACAGGGCAGAAAATAAGGCTGTCCATTGTAGACCTGATGCGTTGCAATAGCATCTAACTTCTGAAAGCAGATGTCACAAGAGTTATGCTAGGAACCACTTGCTCTCTGAGATGTGAATAAATTGGAGTGTTTTGTATAACACACAATGGAAAATTGAAGTAAGCTCAATATATTTCATTTTGAAGGCTGGTTTTCTTGGCAAATATGATAATATGAAAAAAGTGTTTATCTATAATTGCAGGAAAAACCTGTAAATGATAATGTGATATGAATCGCATGCATCACTTAGAATACATAGAAACAATACAACCCTTTCAGGAAAGAGCCAATTTAGTTTAAAATCACAGAATAAACCAAGAGGATGTGAGCTCCTTAAGCTTACAGTCAATTAAGCTCCAGAGATTTACACACATTTTATTTCCCCAGTTTATAAAATGAAGTATTATTTTACTTTTTTTCATTGTTCAAAAGGCAGCTTCATTAAAACAAAGGATAGAATGTTAATGAGAAGTTGTTCTCCTTATTTTGTAGGAGCAATTAAATATATGTGTAACATGATAGCCTGTGTACAACTGTGCATTTTTTAATTATCATTATGGAAATGGGTGGAAAGATTTTATGTCTCCCCCTCTTTGATGATTTTTTATATGTCCTAACGACTTTATTCTTCTTCGTTCCTGAGTGCCATATATATGATGAATTCTATTATGTCTTTTTATTTTTCCAGTTCACAAATAATAGAAATGACAATTTCTACTATTTTTTTCTCATTTCATTTTCTTTCTTTATTTGTATCATTGGCAGCATGTTAATTTTAGTAAATTATTTTCTATTTAATTTATCTTGTAAATAGTTTCAAAATGTTCTAAGTTCTCTTCAGTAATGGTCAAGGGGAGTATACAGAAAACAGATATATCACCAAGTTTTATTTTCATTGGGGCATAATAAATGTCTTATTATTGAGACACAGGGTATGACTCTCTACCTGTCTCTACCATCTATCTATCTATCAATCTCTCTTTCCTCCCATATTCTAATCTTGTCTATTTCCTGTCTTTCTCCTTTGAGTAATTCCTGAAGAGTCATGCCAGTGCACCTGTGGGTTAGCTCTATAATATTATGTTGAAATTTTTTACTCCAATACTAACTTTTCTTCCTTGACAACTGCTATGAACTGAAATGTATAACCTCAAAATTCTTATAATGGAGGAAACTTGAGCACCTCAGCATCAGTCTATAGTTACAAAGAGGGATTTTCAAGAGGCAAATAAGTTAAAATGAGCTATTATAAGAGGGGCATGACAGTTGTCCCTCCCACAAAGAATTGTGAGTAAATTCATAACCCCATAGTGAATACCAATAATCTTACTGAGGAGGGCAATTAGGGAAAAGTGAGTGAGGGAAAGAAAAGATAAAAACCCAGGGTAATATGACCAATATACAATATATTCATATGGTAAAGTTCACAATTAATAGTAAAATATGGGGTCTAACGCAGTATGGCTTATATGAGAGGAAATTTGGTCACAGACAACATGGAAGTTGACTACATGAGGGCACAAGTAAAAGGCAGCTGCTGCAAAACCAAGCCAAACAAGAGGCTTTGATACAAATCAAACTTGCCAACTCACTGACCTTGGACTTCTATGTCTCTGCAACTGTGAGAAAATAAAGTTCTGTTTTTCAGCCACTTAGCCTATGGGATTTGATCATAGCAATCTTAACAAACTAATGAAGTATAGAGTTTGTATTTAGAAGCTACACCTTAAACACTTTCCATCACTGTTTCTCCTCTATCCCAAGTATAGGAATATATTCTCTTTAGGCTGTTTCAAATGATTAAATCAAATATCTGCAAATTCAACTACAATTGTATTGGTATGGTGCTCAAAAATTACTTTCCATTCAAGAATCTCTATAATGGAGCTGGAGAAATGGCTTAATGTTTAAGGAGCTTACTGTGAAGCCTAAGGACCCAACTTCTATTCCCCAGTAACCATGTAATCTAGATTCAGAAGGTGGCCCGTGTATCTCGAGGTCATTTCCAGTGACTAGAGGTTCTGGCATGCCCATTCTCTCTTTCTCTCTCTCTCTCTCTCTCTCTCTCTCTCTCTGTATGTGTGTATGTCTCTCATTCTCTCTCTCTCTCCCTCTTTATCTGTTTCAAATAAATAAATAAATAAAATCTATATAACAACTGAAGCCTGTATATAAAGTTTTTTAACTAATTTCTTCTTGGTTGACACATAGTCGCTCCATACTTATAATGTCCCAGATGAATCTTCAGATTTCTCTGCATATTATATTTGTTTAGATTTCAAGCACCATTCTTTTTAAGTAAAATATGAATCCACTATTACTCACTGATGGAGATGCAGTGACTTTTTACAGCTGAGTTAATTTTTAAGAAGATATTTGGGCTTTTTATGCAGAAGAAAAATATTCACACATTTGATGTTTTTGTTAAAATTTTGTACCCATTATTGATTTTTCTTTATGTAGAGCTCAATGTCCCTCAGTAGAAAATGGCTGTGATGTGTGCATTGTTCCTGAATTTAATGAAGTTCTTACAGTGTTTCAAGGTGGTGTTTATTAAAGCTTTTCTTTTTTCTGTCCTTTATTGTGTTGAAAAAGTCTCATATTTCTTTGATAACTAAGAACTTTTATCATAAAAGGGCTCCTTTAAAAACCTATCTTCTGCCTCAATAGATGTAACTGAATATTACTGCATTCACCTAATTATCAACATAGTAAATATATCACATTAATTTTGTAATAAAAGAATATGTTATGTTCTTAGAACCAAAGTAAGACTTTGATTACACTAAATTTACTGATGTTTGGCTAATTACTGCTTTGTAAGCTCAGTAAAGTTTTCAAGTGATTTTTTTACTGAACTAAAATTTGTGAATGTTGTGTTGCTCTCATAAATGTCCTATTTAAATTTCTGAAAATTTAGTATGAAATTATAATTAATATGTGTGAAAACAGCTTTTTACAGTCAAGTAATAAAGCATAGCACACTATATATTTTGAACAAAAGCTAGACTCAAACCCTTGTATTTAAAAAGAACTCTATGTAATTTTTAAGGTATACTCTGTTTTTATTTATTTTATTAAGCAGAAACTTTGAAAGGACACATACATTATATCTTGATAAAATCACCTTCATCTTCCTTGTGCCTATTCCATTGAGGGTTTTCCTAGTGGGATTGCTGGTATTCACCATGAAGTTGTGACCTATGAGTTGTGATAGCAGCAACAGTCATAGGAGGGTGGGCTATGTCTAAATATTCCTTCCCATCATGTGGCTCTTATTCTTTCCATCTCCTTCTGAAAAATTCACTGAGCCATGGTGGGTGTGGTGGTTTGAATAGAATAGATGGCCCCCAATATATTCAGTTGCTTATTTGTAGTTTGCATCTCTAGCCACCTGGCTGGAGGCAAGGTCACTGGGTGGATCTTAAAGTGTGGTGGTGGATTTCAGATTACAATCTAAAGATATGCAAAGTGTGCCTAGCTGGAGTTCCTGAAGTGTGCTGTGGCTTTTGACCTTTAGGCTTGTACTGCTCTCTCTCTCTCTGCTTGGGCCTGTGAAAGCAGGCCAGTTTCTTCTGACATTATGGAACTTCCCCTGGATCTGTAAGCTTCAATAAATATCCCTTCCTCCATAACTGTGCGTGGTCTGGAAGTTCATCTCAGCGAACCTGAAGCTGTCTAATACAGTGGGTGTGCTTTAAATCTACTTATTGTTGAGCTCTGAGTAGCTTCTTGATTTCTGCTTTGGTGTGTTTTGACCATCCTCAGTGGCACAGGTTTTCTGGCATTCATGGAAGCAGCCCTCTTGCTTGTCTCACTAGTTCCTCTGTGCTTTCACTTGGGCCCTACCTGCTGTGCAAGGAAGAGTTGGTTCATTTCCTACCATGAAATCACCTACTTTTCTTATCATGTTGGCAGATTTTGGTTTTCCTCAGTTCTCACTGCTTTCTGCAAAAGAAAAACAGATTTTTCAACATAGATTGAGATCAGGATAGGTTAAAGGGAATAATTATTGTTAATTTAGAGATTTTGATGGTTGTAGCCTCAGTTTGGACAAAGACTAGTGAGACCTTCTCACTGGAGATCATAATCTTGGTCTCTGCAGAATTCCGACTTGGTTCCCAGTTCTAGATATGGGTCACTTTCCACTGGGCAGATCTCTTAGCCAATCAGAGAGCCATTAGTTACCAACCTAAGCTGTGTGCCACTCTTGCATAAGGGTGCCTATCTTGTCAGGCTGGTTACTTTCATATAGCAAGTGTCCCTGCTTGCACACGGCACTGGTGATCATTTTTCCCCGGATCCTCACTGAAATGAGTGCAAGGAGAATGAAGATAATGTTACCATTTTCATTTAGCACTTCTCAGCAGTATGTGGATAACCATCTGGGTAGTTGCTTCTTTCCAGATTCAGCCATATCTCTCAAAGTTCTTTGTTGGCAATATGTGTTATCTTGAGCAATAGTCTCTTACCTTTTACATTAGGCAGGTGATGTAGTGGTTTGACAGAAACATGTCTTATTCTGGGGATCTTGTAGTTTTCTCTGATCAATAGCTCAATGTGGATTGTAACCAATTATTGTACTGAGAGTTACATGGGAGAGCCAATGATTTAGGGTTAGGCTTCATTCCAAAGTCCCCAGGGCCCTGCTTATCAGATGAACGCTCCATGCTTATACTGAGGGCTACTTCTTTTAGTCTGCTGTCTAGGAGGAAGGTTTCTATAGTACTAGTTCATTTTGGATTTGGTTTTTTGTATATCTCCCATTCCCTCCCATTTCTCTCCCCGTAAATCCTTTCAAATCCCCCATTTGCAGATGATATGATCCTATACATAAGTGATCACAAAGACTCTACCACAAAATTCTAAAAGTGATAAATTCCTTCAGCAAAGTGGTAGAACACACAATCAACACATAAAAATCAGTAGCCTACCTATATGCAAAATACAAATATACAGAGAAGTAAATTAGTCAGGCTTTCACATGTTCAATAGCCACAATAAATAAATAAATAAATATATAAATAACTTAGAATGACACTAACCAAGGATGTGAAAGGCCTACATAATGAAAACATTAAAACACTGAATAAAGAAATTGAAGAGAATGGGAGATGGAAAGACCTCCCATGCTCATGGATAGGTAGAATTAATATTGTCAAAATAACAGTTCTACAAAAGCAATATACTGATTCAACACAATGCAAATAAAATTGTCACCATCATTCTTCACAGAGGTAGAAAACAAATCTCAGAATTTATATAGAATGTCAGAAGGCCTCAGATATTAAAAAATATCCTCAGCAAAAGATACACCTCTAAAGGTATTACCATATCTGAAATAAACCTATACTGCAAAGCCATAGTAACAGCAGCAGCATGGTTCTGTCATAAAAATAGACATGTAGACTGAGGGAACAGAATTGAAGAATCAGCCCTTGGTTCAAGTAACTATAGCTACTTGATCTTTGACAAAGGAGCCAACAGTGTATACTGGAGAAAAGGCAAATGGGGCTGGACAAATTGAATAATCACATGTAGAAAAATGAAACTAGACCCAATCCTCTCGTCAAGCACAAAAATCAACTCCAAATGGGTTAGATACATGAATATAGGACTGAAACTCTTAAATGACTGGAAGAAAAACTAGGGGAAACTATCCAAGATATAGGAGTGAGGACAAACTTCCTAAACAATACCCTAGTTGCCCAGGAAATTAAACAATCACTAAACCAATGGGCTCACATGAAGCTAAAAAGCTTTTTAGACAGAGCCAACAAACTACCTAGTAAATGGGAGAAAAGTTTTGCCAGCTATACCACTGACAGAGGCCTAATGTCTATAATATGCAAAGAATTAAAAACATAGCAACAAAAACTAAAATAATCCACTCAAGAAAGGGGACTGAAAATGGAAAATTGGTGAGGACACAGGGAAAGAGAAACCCTCATTTACTGCTGGTGGGAGTGTGAATTTGTGCAACTACTATGTAAATCAATATGTTGACACCTGGAAAATGAAAACAGGCTAGTAATTGACCCATTCTCCTACTGGCCATTTACCCTAAAGGCTCCACTCTTCCCTGCAGATAGTTACACAGCTACATTTATAGCTGTCCAAGTCACAATAGGTAAGAACTGGAATCCATCCAGATGGCTATTGTTTGATGAAGAGATAATGAAGATGTGGGATATATATATATACACACACATATATAATGGAATTATAAACAACACTAAGGAAAATGCTGCAATGAAATTTGCAGGGAAATGGACAGACTTGGAACAGATTGTACTAACCGAACTCATACAAAGCCAGGAAGACGTGTTCACCCTTATCTACCGTTCCTAAAAATCTGTGTAATATTTGGAACAATTTTATGCCTCATTTTTCTAACAACAAAATGAAAATTAAAAGGTGTTTATTTAAGTGTTTTTGACGGATGAAAAATACTGATAAATTATTATATCAATATATATTATTTTTGTATATATTTACTTAGTAAATTTCATTTTTGGAGGGGTGAGGTAGGGTCTTGCTATAGCCCACGCTAACCTGGAATTCATTATGTAGTGTCAGGGGGGCCTTGAACTCATGACAATTTTCCAACCTCTGCCTCCCAAGTGCTGGGCTTAGGGTGTGTGCCACCACACCCAGCAAGCAAATTCTATTCTTACCTGTGGATGAACCTTTGTTATAGTTAACAGTGTGATATTTCAGTAACTGATATTATTAAATTTATATATAAATAAAAACAGATTTGTCCACTGATATCACTCTTCCTTCATATTTTTCCTCTAGTCATACATTAGAACTATATACAGAGTAACAACAGATGTATAGCGTATACATATTTGTTTCTTATGCTTTCCTATTCTTGGTGTTATTGAAGCTTTTATATATGCATTTATTTGAATTTGATGTTAAACATTTCTGTAATACCAGTCAGGTACAAAAAAAATCTATCCACAGTGACACAAAATTCATATATTTATAACCAAAAACCAGAAATTTAAATGGAAATAAATTTACAGGGTGAAATTACAACATTATGCCAGTTCCATGAGGAGTCTACCTCAAACAATATATACTTATATAGTCATAGAATTTATATATGTAGAAATATACTACAATGTGATATTTTAATAACTATAAATGAAAATATGAAAAGAAATGTCTGTTATCAAGTTATGTCAAGAAAGTTGATAAGGGTTCAGGAGATGGCTAAGCAGATAAAGGTTGCTGCTTGGAAAGTATGCCAGGGTTCAGTTCTCTAGCCACCTGTGAAAAGTTGGACAGGCATTCATTTACAGTGACAAGAGGACCTGGAAATGCACACACACACACACGAAACCAAATAAGTACAAATTAAAGAAAAAAAAAAAAACAAAGACAGATATTCAGAAAATAAAATGTTTTACATATGAAGTAGAAATACATGTTTGACAAAGTATTACTAAGAATGAGGTATTCCATCCCGAGCTAGTATACTATCACAAAAAAGGCAGACTAAATGAACAATTTTTTTTTAAAAAGTAGGTTAGGGATAGAGAGATTGCTTAGTGGTTAAATTGCTTGCTTGCAAAGCCAAAGGACCCAGGTTTGATTCCCTAAGAACCACATAAGCCAGATGCACAAAGTGGCCCATGCATCTGAAGTTTGTTTGCAGTGGCTACATGCACTAGTGTGTCCATTTTCTCTCTCATATGAATAAATAAAAATAAAGTATCTTATGGTGGTATATATATATATGATTAACTGCTCATACTTAAATCTGGTTTTAAAGTTTTAAAGAGAGTAAGTATGGAAATAAATGTTTGGAAATAATACTTGATTTACTTAATTAGTGTGGGTGGACCTAAATAGATATTTACAAATATCTCATTAATTTAATAGAGATTGAATCAAGATAATAAAATAATTATTTGTTGCATATATGTACCAATTTTTAATTAGTCAGTGTTGCCTTCAAAGTAATTTCAGTATTCTCTATTGTCATTATGAAAAACATGGCCTTTTGTTTTCATACTTACCCTCAACATAGTTCTTGGTGTTTTATGTGATAGATACATAGTAAATTACTTGCATCTTCAGTTCTACTTTATCTGTATATTATAATATAATTGTGAAAAAAATAGCTTCGTTCATCTCAGGTACTCAGTTCTAGTATATTCTGAGCAGATATTACTTTCTGCAGGATATCTTGATTCTAATTTTTGTATTGTAGTATTTAAGTATTTTCACCTAAATATCTATATAGATATTGATTTTTCTCCCTTCACAGGGACAATTTTTCTCCATAAATGTATTTTTTAAGTCAAAACTCATCATGTATCTTGTCTCTTTAAAATAATTTTGAATGTTTACTAAAATTAACTGCTATAAAATAATAGGTTTCATATTTTGATCTCATTGCACTACAGAATATGAATTTTCCATAGACAATGCAGATTTTATTTAAAATTTTTTCTTAAGTTCAAATACAATTTCTCAAATTTAATGTATTTCTTTGGGCTCATGCTTACTTTTTTGCTAACCCCTATAACACAAGTATATTTTTATGTGAACTTCAGATTTATCTGTGCTGGCCTGCAGCACAAGTCGAAACAGACCTCGAAGGAGGGAGTGGGAATGAACCTGAGACAAGAACACAAGGAATGGAGCCAAGACAAGTTCTGATCAAGGCTCAGGTTTATTCAGGCAAACACAAGCTTATATACAGAAAAGAAAACTTTTTTCAGCAATGCCTCGTGCCTAAAGTCAGCTTCACCAGGGTCGTATAATAATTTATGCCTCTGTGACTGGCGCCCACTTCTCCAAAGCCGTACAATAAGGCCTCTATGCCTGGTGCTCACCTCACCTAGGCTGTATGTTAAATAATGCCATTGTAACTGGCGCCATCTCACCTGGGCTGCCTTCTCACCTAGGCTGTAGGATAAGGCCTTTGTGTTAAGAGATCAAAGACCACCTGCAGCTCCCGAAGTCAAAGAGCAGCTGCAGCTCTTCTGTTTTATTTGGCAGCCTAAATTTTAGGACAAATTATGTGATTGTTTTCTTTTTAAGTGAATGTGAATATGCATGTATGTAGAGCATGTATGGTATTATTTAAACAAGTATATGTGCAAATTGGTGTGTTGTGTGTGTGCATATGGAAGCTAGAGGACAACTTCATTTATCCTTCTCATGCAAGTACTTTTTTGAGACATGATCTGTCCCTGAACACCAAGCTGCTATTTTCATGACATCAACAAGCCACAGGGATGCTATGGTCTCCGCACTGGCAGACTGGGGTTACAGACATTCTTGGACTGGCTCATGGGTTCTGGAAGTTGAACGAAAAGCAATCTCTGAACCTCCATTCCTATCATGTTTCAGCAGCAAGCTTTCTCTCATGAGGTTCAGACATTTTTTTTTTAAACTCATTTGGTCATGAACATAAATGACAGATGCTGCAACTATCAAGTGAAATAATTTGTTAAAATATCATCTCATAATGCTTTCACCGAAACTATTTTCTACTTTCAGAAAAATCAGAAAATTATTTCTAATAATATCTGGCCCAAACTATTTTTTTACTGGCCTATGTTTTTACATTTCACAATGATTAGAAAAGTAAGCAAGAATAACTTTTGGTAATATTCTTGCACGTTTAATATTCATTTGTTATTAAAATCCACTATCTAAGGCTCCATAGCCTCCAGAGAACTTGGTAGTAGCTGCAAAGATCAAGTGACCAGGATTCTGCAGAAAAGGCTGACAATTTAGCCTCCAATAGGGGAATAGTGTTCTACAAGCCCATATGAAAATTTTCATAGTATATATTTAAGATGATGCAATGTTTTGTCTTGATTTTAACCAAACATGTTTACTAAGTGCAATCTCTCTTCACTATGATACAATATTTTGCTAAATTATGAGTTCACCTTATTACTGAAGAACAGATGGATTTCACTTTAAATTAACCCTTAACTTAATTTAGAATAGGCATAAGATGTAATTTCAGGCACATCTTGAAATTTAAAAAAAATCAAAATATCTCAACATTTAAACCATATTTTGAATGGAAGAAATGTTTTTTTTTCCATATCTCTTGTAAATGATAATGGCACTATGAACACAAAGCCATTTAGTTATTTCTGAATAATGGTTCTAACGCCAGCCAAATCTGAAATGGTGGAAGCACTTCCTTGTTTGTGCATGCAAACTTATGACATAAATTGTACCATAATCCATTAAAATGTCACTTTGTTCAGGTATATGTTCATGACCTACATTACTAGGCCGTTTGCTGTACATATTGATTATATTAATGTATTTAGTGAAATCTAATGCATGCTTAAGTACAATAGGATAATGTTACAGGAAGGGCACTCCTAACTCTGGCATGACATCATCACGCTAAACAGACAACTGCACTTCTTTGTGGTGGCCGGGGCCAAGGGGGAAGCATTGGTAAGGAGGAGATGGAGGGATGAGGGAAGCCAGCAGCAGTGATCATGCATGATGAGTATCACGTGACAAGGCTTTGTTCTTTCTTCTGGGTGGATGGACATAACAGACAAGGGTGTCTGCTGAGGTTTCTTTATACTTTGAACACTTCACATGCACATACTTTATGATACTGTCACTATCCAAATTTCCTATTTTCATATTTTACTAATATACATTAGATGCTTAAATGCTAAAGTTATTTTTCATATTTTACTAATATACATTAGATGCTTAAATGCTAAAGTTATAAGGGCAACTAGTGAATTTATAAGTATGTCCTTCAGCATTTAATTGTGACTTGTTCTGTTTACTTTTCTTGGTTTGTAATCAATCCCGAGCACCACATGTACTAGGCAAGCATGGTACACTTTCACAAATCCTTAGCTCTAGTATTTATTTTCTTACAAAACATAAACTGCTGGCTCAGGAAGATTTTGACTTTTCTCATGGGAAGAGACAAGGCATACCCTTACAAATGTCAACTTGAATCAGGAGGTTCTGAACTTGTACCTCAGCCAGGTGCCTGCATTTATTTCATTCTCAACTCTCAACAAGAGTCCTAAGCAAAGACTTTAAATGTGATCTTAGTGTTCTTCACTGCAATTCCAAGATACATTTCTTTAAACTTATCTATACAAGAAGGAAATTGATGTTGCTTTGAGCTATGCTTTCTACTTCTAGGACAGCAGAAATCAACATTGTAGAACCATATGTTTTATGTGTTTGCTCCACTGTAATGTAATGACAAATAATTAAAAATGGCTAAAAACTTAGGACAACTTTTCATAAAGCAGATAACAACAACAACAACAACAACAAAACAAAAGCAAAAATACATTCACAGTCACCTAATGGTGTATTTCAGGTATCCAGTCTCATTTTCTGGTTGCAAACTGTCAAGCACATATAATGTATAAAATTAACTTATAATTTTTTTCATACTTCCCTCATATAGACAAGTAATGAATGTTTCTTTTATAAAAATTTATTTTTATTAGATATGGACATACTTAGTATGCAAACAGCACATGTTGGTACAATCCTTTCTCTGCTCCCTGTCCCTTTTCTATAGAGACCTCCCTCATTGGGGATACAGGTCAAACCCATGGGGATTGTGGGTCATGCATTGTGGGGGCAGCAGTCAGTTATGGAGGAAGGGCAATGTCTCTGTGCAAAATGTCCCAACTTGTGGCTCAAACAAATCTTTCTGCACCCCCTTCTGCAAAATTCCCTGAGCCATGTTGGGTGCATTTTAAGTCTACTCCTGTGATGGGCTCTTAGGAGCCTCTGGATCTCTGGTTTGGTAGGTGTTGAGTGTCCTCAGTGTCTATCTCTTTCACCCTTGTGTTATTATGAGATTCACCAAGAAAGCAGTACTCTTGCTCATTTCCTCAATTCCTCTGTGGTTTCATTTAGGACCCAAAGTGAAGTGTGCTGGGTCATTTATCTCCTCAGGTCCAGGTCCATCTGAAAAAGAGAAGCAGATTCTCTAAAAGAGAGTGAACTCAGCACTTGTTAAATGGGATAACAATTGTTAATTGAGAGGGAATTTAAGAGATGTAGACCCTCATACCTCAAGATTAATTGAAACTTGACAATGGAAAGCAAAATCATTATCTGGATATGATTCTGACTTGTTTCACAGTTCCAGATATGGTTTCCTCTCCATTAGAATATAGGCCTTTCCATAGATCTGTTAGCCAATCCAAGAGCAATTGGTTACCCACCATGGCAGTTTGTCACTATTGCACTTTTGTGAGCATCACATCAGGTTGCTTGCTTCTGCATAGATTAGACCTCAAGTTGCTTGGTCAGATGTAGTTCACAGTCCCAGTAGCTCATGGAGCTCCTTCCAGCACTAGATGGGATAATTGTCTGTTGACTGTGTCTCTTCCAGATTCCAACCAGTTCTCTCCATGATCCATGTCGACAGTGTATGGTGTGTTCAGCAGTAGGGTCTTACCATTAACCTCTGGTGAGTAATCAAGTGCTCTGACAGAAGTCTGTCTTATTTGTTTTGGGAGACCTTGTAGACCTCTCCAATAAACGGCCTATTGTGGGTATTAACCACATCCTGGTACAGGGAGGTACAGGCCAGGGCCAAGGGAAAATAAAAATAAAAATAAAAATAAAAATAAAAATAAAAATAAAAATAAAAAAACAGAAAAGAAAGAGAAAAAGGAGAAATTTAGGTTAGGCTTCATCTCACGCTCTCCAAGGCCCTTCAATTCAGGTGCTCCCCCTAAGGTCCTCATGAGAATTCTGCCTTTTAGTCTAACTTCCAGGATATAGGTTTCAAGAGTACCAGTTCAACTTGGGTTCAGTTTTGTGTTCCCCCATTCTCCCCCTTCCCCCAAGCCTTACTATCCCTATTGTCCAAGCTTCAATATGCCATTCAAGTATGTCAGCAACCCAGGCTGATCCATGTTAGGAACAGCAGATGAGTAAGACCACACAATGTTTGCCTTTCTGTGATTGTGTGAGTTCCAAGTTTGGTCATTTTTCTACAAATTTTATTCTGTCATTTTTTTTTTCTTATTGTTGAGTAGAATTCCCTCGTGTAGATAAGCCATATCTTAGTTATCTATTCTTCCAATTATAGGCACCAGTGTTGATTCAGGTTCTTAGCTATTATGAATTGAGCAGCTAAAAACATGGTTGAGCAAATATCTCTGAACTGAGATGCTGAGCTTTTAGGGTAAATGCCCAATAAGAGAATAACAGGGTCTGTTGGCAACTCTATATTCATTCTTTTCAGGAGTCTTCATAATAATTTGTATAGTGGTTGTACGAGTTTACATTCCCACAAACAGTAAATCAATATTCCTATTTCTCCACATCTTCACCAACATTTGATTTCATTTGATTTTTTAATGTTTGCTATCCTTACAGGTGTGAGGTGGAATCTCACATATATTTTAATTGGATTTTCCCTAATGGTTAGGGTTGTTGAACATTTTCTTAAGTGTGTGTTAGCCATTTGTAATTCTTCCTCTAAGAACTGGATGCTCAGTTCTCTGCCCCACTTTTGGAGTGGTCTGTTTGATTTTTTATTGTTTAGTTTTATGAATTCTTTGTAGATTTTATATACTAGGTGTCTGTCAGTGGTATAGTTGGCAAGGATTTTCTCCCCATTCAGTGGGAAATATATTGTCTTTGCTTATGGTATGCTTGTCTTTGCAATACCTTTTTAGATTCATGAGATTCTATTGGTTGAGTGTTTGTTTAATTTTCTGGGATACTGGGGTTTTGTTCAGGAAGTTTTTTTTTTTTTTTTCCATTGCTATATCATGGACAGTACCTCCTTGTTTTTCTTCCAGTAGTTTAAGAGTTTCAGGTCTTATATTGAGGTCTTTAATACATTTGAAGTTGATTTTTGTGTATGGCAAAATGAGTGGGTCTAATTTCACTACATATGGTCATCCAATTTGCCCAACACCATTTATTGAAGATGCTGTCTTTTCTCCAGTCTACAGTATTGGCACCTTTGTTAAAGATCAAGCAGCAATAGCTACTTGAGATAAGGTCTGAGTCATCACTTCTGTTCCAGTGATCTATGTGTTTGATTTTATTCCAGTACCATGCTGTTTTTGTCACTATAGCTCAGTAATATAGCTTTAGAAAAGGTAGGGTGATAAAACCAGAGGGCTTTGTTTTGTTATGTTTTGCTGAGGATATGTTTGGATATCGGAGGCCTTCATATGCCTCATATGAATGTTGAAATCATATTTTTTTAATCTCTGTGAAGAATGATGCTGGTATTTTTTTAAAATTTTTTGTTCATTTTTATTTATTTATTTGAGAGTGACAGAGAGAGGAAGAGGCAGATAGAGAGAAAGAGAGAGAATGGGCACGCCAGGGCTTCCAGCCACTGCAATCGAACTCCAGACGCTTGCGCCCCCTTGTGCATCTGGCTAACGTGGGTCCTGGAGAATCAAGTCTCGAACCGGGGTCCTCAGGCTTCACAGGCAAGTGCTTAACCGCTAAGCCAACTCTCCAGCCTGTTGCTGGTATTTTTATTGGTATTGCATTAAAATCTGTATGCTGCTTTTGGTAGAACTGCCATTTTCAAAATATTAATTCCACCTATCCAGGAACATGGAGGTCTTTCTATCTTCTCAAGTACTCCCCAATTTCTTTTTTGAGAGTTTTAAAAATATTTTCATTATGTAGGTCTTTCACATCATTGGTTAGTGTTATTCCAAGATATTTTCATTGCTGTTTTTGTTGCCATTGAAATGGGACAGACTCACTGATTTTTTTCTCTGTATATTTGTCCATTGCATATAGAAAAACTACTGATTTGTGTGCATTGGTTTTCCTATCCACTCACTTTACTGAAGGAATTAATCATCTTTAGAAGTTTTGAGATGGAGACATTCAGGTCATGTATATATAGGATCATGTCATCTGGATATAGGGCTAACTTGATTTCTTCCTTTCCAATTTGAATTTGTTTTATTTCTTTTTATTCTCTTATTGCTTGGGCTAGTATTTCTAGTACTATGTTGAAGAGTAGTAGTGAGAATGGGCACCCCTGTCTTGTTCTCAATCACAGTGGGAATTCCTTAAGTCTTTCCCCATTAAGTATTTGGTCTTTAGGTGCTTTATATATAGCCTTTATTATGTTGAAATATAAACCCTCGATGTCTATTCTTTCCCGTGTTTTGATCATGAATTTATGGAGGCATGCTTTGTGTCTTAATATATGGTCAATTTTGGAAAAGGTTCCATGGGCTGCTGAGAAGAAGGTGTATTATGGAGGGTTGGCATGGAAATTCTGTAGATGGCCATTAGTTCTGGTTGATCTATGAAGTTGTTGAGCTCTATTATTTTCCTGTTGATTTTCTGCTCATATGATCTGTCTATTGATGATAGTGGTGTATTGAGGTCTCTGACTATGATGGTGCTGGTGTTTGTGGTGATTTGATTCAGGTATCCCACATAAACTTACATGTTCTGAATGCTAGGTTCCCAGCTGATGGAGATTTGAGAATTAATGCCTCTTGGAGGAAGTGTATCATTATGGGTGGGCTTATG
The DNA here is from genome assembly GCA_036346955.1 of Dipus sagitta. Classification (NCBI taxonomy): domain Eukaryota; kingdom Metazoa; phylum Chordata; class Mammalia; order Rodentia; family Dipodidae; genus Dipus; species Dipus sagitta. Next base: position 99,758,603 of record CM070770.1, on the reverse strand, counting down.
GGTATTATTTCCAGTTTCCTCTTGCCAGTGTTTTGCACACTGTCCTGTTTCTATTGTTCACCTTAAGTTGGTCAGGGGTGATGCCAACCCTTTGTTCATGCCATGGTTTTCCCCTGCCATTATGGAGCTTCCCCTTGAGTCTGTAAGCCAAAATAAAACTTTTTTTTTTTTTTTTTGGCAAGGTGCTCTTTGTCAGGTGATTTCTGCCAGAAATGTGAACCTGAATGCAACAGTGTTTATTTCTATTTTATTGTTAAGTACATTTTGTTTTTTGTTTTTTTGGTTTTTTTTTCTTGCTTATTTATTTTTTATTGACAACTTCCATGGTTGTAAACAATATCCCATGGTAATTTTCTTCCTCCCCCCACTTTCCCCTTTGAAACTCCACTCTTCATCCTATCCCATCCCCCTCTCAATCAGTCTGTCTTTCATTTTGATGTCATGATTTTTTCCTCCTATTATGATGGTCTTGTATGGGTAGTGTCAGGCACTGTGAGGTCATGGATATCCAGGCCATTTTGTGTCTGAAGGAGCATGTTGTAAGGAGTCCTATCCTTCCTTTGGCTCTTAATTACATTATTTCTGCCACCTCTTCCACAATGGACCCTGAGCATTGGAAGGTGTGATAGAGATATTTTAGTGCTGAGCACTCCTCTTCACTTCTTCACAGCACCATGGTGCTTTCTAAGTCATCCCAACATCACTGCCATCTGAAAAGAGAAGCTTCTCTAACCAAAAGTGAGAATACGATTAACATATGGGTATGAACATTAGTAGAAGTACTTACTGGACAGTTTGGTGAGCATAGTATACACATTTAGCCAGACACCAGCAGACATTACACAGCTAGGGCTCATGAGTACCCCTCTTGTAGTTTTTCAGTATCAGGGATATATTCCCTCCCATGGAACAGGCCTCCAAGTTAGAGGGGGTTGGTTTCCCCCAGAGCAGACATGCCACTATTACACCCATTGGCTCATTTGGCCTGGCTGGTCAAATATAAGGCTTGCAATGTCCACTGTTGAGTATCTTCACTGGTGATTTCTCTCTCTCCCATTTAACTGCATGCAGCATGGCTTTTCCAGTTTTCTGTCAGCTGGTCTACATGGAGGTGGATTTCAGCTCAACTCCAGAAGGATTTCTCAGTGACCTTGCAGCCCAACTATGTGGAGTCTCCAGTAATAGGGTGTTACCATATACTCCTGGTGGGAAACCAAGGGCCTCTGCAATGGCCTGTAATGTTTGGGAGGCATCAGGGACCTCCCTGGATAACAACTCATTGGAAGGTATCCCATCCCTAGCACTGAAAATTTTCTAGTAACAATCTATGGCTCTTCTGTGTTCCATTGTCCAAAAAATGTACATCTCCATATGACTTTTTAATATCCTCTTAGATTTTGGTTAGCCCTCCCTCCACCTTTCCTTTGCTTAGTCTCTTCCCCTGATCTCACTTACATCTTTTCACCCCCATTAATCTATTCTTCTACTTACATATGTACAATACCATCCTATTAAGTCCCACCCCCTTCCTTTCTATTCCATTTATATCTCCTTTCTAGCATACTAGAGTATGCTACTGAGTTTTCTTTATAAACAATGGCATACCTGTGTTTTATACCTATATATTTATGACTGTGATGTGCTCATGTTGGATCATTTCCTAGATGAGTAACAAGTGGCTTTCTTTTCCTTTTTGATTACGTTGGGTTTGAAGTCTATTTTATCAGATATTAACATAGCAACACCCACTTTTTTTTAAATTTCCATTTGCCTGGAATTTTAAAACCTTTCACCCTCAGTAGGTGTCTATCTTTTGTGGTGAGGTGGGTTTCTTGAAACAGCAGATAGAAGGGTCCATTTTTTTTTATACATACTGATAACCTATATCTTTTGATGGATGAGTTAATACTATCGATATTTTAGGTTATTACTGTGAGGTTTGAATTAATCCCTGCCGTAAGGAGTTGTTTTACAAGGTTTGGTGCTTTCTTAGGTTTTGTACTATGTTGATACTGGTATATTTTTGGTTATTGTTATATTCTTCTTGTTGGCTCTTGAGATTGTTGTTTGACTGTTCTGTGTGTAGTATTCCATGATATATTCTCTGTCAGTTTGGCTTTGTGTTCCTATAATCATAGATTTGACTTTTTTCATGGAAAGCTTTCCTTTCATAATATATTATGAGAGATACTTGTACTGGGTAGAGTAGCTTGGGTTGAAACCATAGTTTTTTCGACATTGAAGTGTTGTATTTCTGGCCTTTCTGGCTTTCAGGGTTTTCACTGAGAAATCTGACATAATTCTAATGGGATTGCCTTTGTTCATTGTGGGTTGTTTATCTCTTGCTGCTTTAGCATTCTCTCTTTGTTTCCATTGTTAAGAGTTTTAACTATGATGTGCCTTAGATAGTCTCTTCCTCAGTCCTGCCTGTTTGGTGTTCTTTGGGCTTCTTGTATCTGGATGTTCCTCTCTTTTGAGAGATTTGGAAATTTTTCTTCAATAATTTTGTTGTATATGTTCTCCATGCTTCTGGCCTGGATTCCCTCTCCTTCTGATGTACCCATAATCGGGATGTTTGGTCATTTTGGGGTATCCCACAGTTCCCTCATATTCTGTTCACTTGATTTTTTTGAAGATAGCAACATTTTTGGCCTTCCGATGAATTTCTTCTGTCTTGTCTTGCAGGTCAAAAGCTCTGTCTTCCACATGAAGTAGGGTTCTAGGGAGTTCTTTTTTTTATTTATTTTATTTATTTATTTATTTGAAAGAGAGACAGAGAGAGAGAAAAAGAGAGAGAGAGGATGGGTATGACAGGGTCTCTAGCCACTGCATACCTACCCCATATGCATGTGCTACCTTGTGCATCTGGCTCACGTGGGGCCTGGAGAATTTAATCTGGATCCTTAGACTTCCCAGACAAGTGCTTTAGCCAGTAAGCCATTTATCAGCCCAAGCCTTCTCTCTAGCCCTCTATGGAGGGTTTTATAATTTCTATTTGATTATTGTTTTCTTTTTCTTTTTTTTTTTTATTTTGGTTTTTCGAGGTAGGGTCTCACTTTAGCCCAGGCTGATCTGGAATTCACTATGGAGTCTCAGTGTGGCCTTGAACTCATGGCAATCCTCCTACCTCTGCCTCCCGAGTGCTGGGATTAAAGGCGTGCACCACCATGCCCAGCTTGATTATTGTTATCTATTGTGCTATTTTGCATTGTGTCCATCTCTTTTTTGAGGTGCAATTTCAATTTGACTTCTGATTTTCTTGATGCTTCCTGGAATTCATTCTTGCATTTCATGAAGTCTTCATTAAAATTAATCAATTTCTTCCCTCACCTTCAATTCATTCATATCTCTTCTAAGGGTCATAATGTTTTCTTCAATCAAGTTAATCCTACTTTCAAAATCTAAATGCTCTTAGAGACTATTACTTTCAATTTCATTGATATGATTGTTGGTTCTTTGATGGATTGCTTCCAGTTCAGTGATTCTCTTGATCAGGGTCTCATTGATTGTTGTGTTTTCATTTTGGTATTGAATTTCTGTTGATTTCCCTATGATTTCATTGGAAGTTTCCATTGTAGCACAAGGCATCCTTGGTGGAGATCTTTCAATTTTCTGACTTTTATTGGCTTTTTTTGCATTGTGCTCTACCCATTTTAGGGAGACTCTTTATTTTAGAAGCAAGTTCTTCTCCTTTGGCCTGTGAAGCCTTTGGCTCAGGTTAACAAGTATGTTGGTACCCAGTGGTCAGTCAGGATACCAGAGCAAAAGGCCTGATTCCATAGTCATACAGGGACCAGGCCTCCCCAAGCAATGCACAATGGAAACTACTAGGACCAGGGGACTGGGATGAACCAGGTAACAGGGGTCTGGCCTACTTAGCCTTATGTTCTGCCAGCCCATACACACTCTGTTGCAGGAAACCTGGACCAAGGAGCTGGGAGGAGTCAAGATATGGGGGTCTGCCCTACTCACTCTGTGTCGTGCCCCAGTAATGAATGTTTCCTAAAATAATCTACACAATTGACCATCAAGTGGATAGAAGAGGGACTTTCTGAAGGGAATGCCCATGCTTTACTATGTTTTTGATTGTACAGAGATAGCTTTCAGTTAGATGTCAATAAATGCTACCTGTCCTTAAAGTAATACTCAGAAGGTATTGAAAGTAGCATGAAATGGAAAGAGGGATCACATAACAAATCAACACTCCCAAAGATAAACATATAGGGCAGAGGGAAGAAATTTCAGTGATTAAATGTTGTTCAGAGAAATAGATGGTAAACAGCTGAATACTGGATAATTGCTAATCAATTTATTTATTTTTAATTATTTATTTAATTTTTATGGTATTGGGATGAATCCCCATTCCTTATATGTTCAAAGCATTCATTCTACTGTGGTCCATACTAGTTTCTGAAACTTTTTTTTTAATACAACATAAGAAAGACATTGTTTCACAAAATATGCTATTCCTTACCTAAAATTGAAATAAGGGTTAGATGGTTTAAACTATTAGGATAATTTAAATGAGTGTACAATATATGATTAGGAAGTTGGAAATAGCATGTAGACATCGTTTGATTTTAATCAGCAATAATTGCAGAAGAAATAAAATAAAATCACCAAAGTCAATGTTATAAGGAATAAAGTTCTAAATTTTTTGTAAATATTTATATCAATTCTTGGGGGGGGGTCCAGAAAACTTTATTTTTTCAGTTTTTTTATTAACAACTTCCATGATTGTAATAAATATCCCATGGTAATGCCCTCCCTCCCCCCACTTTCCCCTTTGAAACTCCATTCTCCATCATATCCCCTCCCCCTCACAGTTTCTATTTTATTTTGAAGTCATGATATTTTCCTCCTATTATGATGGTCTTGTGTAGGTAGTGTCAGGCACTGTGAAGTCATGGATATCCAGGCCATTTTGTATCTGGGGGACGCACATTGTAAGGAGTCCCACCCAAGAGGCCAACATACCTAGCAAGCATCTCAAGGACCAGACAATAGGATGGGTGGGGTGAGAGGGGAATTTAAGGGAGGGGGGGGGGAACAAATCTAGACCCAAACAGCAATGGTACCATAAAATTCTAAATTCTAAAAGGCAGACCAAATGGTTGAACCTTCACCAGGCCCTTAGAGGGAACACCTGAGTCACAAGGCACTGGAAAAGGTACAATGAAGACTGACCTTAATCTTCTACAGCTTCTCTCTCTCTCTCTCACTCTCTCTCTCTATCTCTTTCTCCCTCCTTTCTATAACTCTTTTATATTAATTATCTTTTTCTTCCTTCTCTTCATGGACACTGACCTGTAAATCCCAGCACCATCAGGTGGCTATCATCCACAATGAGCTTTTGATCAGAGAGACCTACAAGGTTTCCTAAAAGAATGACAGATTTCTGTCAGAGTACTTGTTGAACCACAAAAGGTTAGTGGTAAAACCCTGCTGCTGAAGACACCATATGCAGTTGACATGTAACATGGCTGCAAGCTGGAAGAGAGTCAGTCCCCAGACAGTCAGTGTGTCTAGTGTCAGAAGATGCTACATGGGCGACTGGGGGAAAATGACCAATATTTGTCCAAGCAACTCATGGTCACACCCACTTAACAGCAAATAACCTGTCGTGATGCTCATACAAGTGCAATAGTGGTGCACAGCCACTGTGGGAAACCAATTGCTCTTGCTTTGGCTAACTGGTCCACTCAGTGGAATGGAAGCCATAGCTGGAGCTTGAAAACAAGTCAGAACCATATCCAAAAATGAGCTCGCTCTCCATTATCAAGCTACCCTCAATCATGGGCTACAAGAGGGCCTACACCTATTAAATTCTCTCTCTAAAAAACAAAAAAAAAAACCTAAGAGTTATCTCTTTTATTTTGTGCTAACTTTACTATCATTTGGAGAATCTGCTTCTCTTTTTCAGATATACTCAGATCCTAAGGAGATAACCACCCCATCACACCTGAAAAGGGCCCCAGCTGAAACTAAGAATAATTGGCAAAATAAGCAAGGGTGCTGTTTTCTTGTTGAACCTGGTACCAGCACAAGAGTAAAAGAGATTGACACAGAGAATAATCAACTCCTACCAAATCAGATATCCAGACATAGAGGCTCCCAAGACCTTATCATTGAAGCAGACCTAAAATGAACCCAACATGGCTCAGGGAAATTTGCAGAAGAGGGGGTGGAAAGAATGTCAGAGCCACACATTGGGTCATGATGCACAGAGACATTTCCTCCTACCCATAACTGAGGGCTAGCTCCACAATGCATAACCCATATACGTCAACAAGGAGGGGCCAGGGGGAGGAGGGAGGACAGGGAAGAGTCTAACAATGGTACCAACTTGAATGTATTCACTGAGTACAAAACTAATTAATAAAAAAAATAAATAAACAAAAAAGTTTGAAGTATTCAAAGTGATTTAATCATTAAATTAATCATAAATCAAGTTAATTAAATGTTGAATCTATTTTGAGACAATAGCTATAATTTTGTAAAGTACTATAGACTTTGTCTCATAATCCAATAGAAAGGCTGAAATTTAGCATAGGACATATTTCATTGGCTGCAATATTTTTGCTGATGTAATCTAATTCTACCAAGAGACCTTCAAAGTAAGCTAGGGCTGAGAGTAAGATAATTTCATGTTTGAGGAATCATATAAGGTCAGTAATGCTGACTCCTGGACACAGCTTGTGGTTCTAATTTAAACATAGAAGTGGAGGCAGTGAACTCATATTCATGTGTTTGGCATTATGATGTATAGTCAGTTGTTACATGTTAGGTGAAGTTAAATCTTCCTTTATTCTAAAAGGATATGAACTGTTTCCTCTTATATTTTTTCAAAAAAATATTTGCAAGCAAAGGTAGAGAGAGACAGAGAAACAGAAAGACACAGAGAAATAATCGGTGTACCAGGGCCTCTTGCCCCTGCAAACATACTCTGGATGCATGTGCCACATTATGCATCTGGATTTATATGGGTGCTGGGGAATTGAACACAGGCTATAAGTCTTTATAATCAAGCACTTTAACCTCTGAGCACCTCAAGCCCCTCTTTATCTTTTTAAGTGTGTGTGTGTGTGTGTGTGTGTGTGTGTGTGTTCATGATTTGTTAGTATGTTGAGATGCACATGTTCCATGTGTGGAGGTCTGAGGACAATCAGATGGTATATGTCCTGTCCTTCAATTTGCTTGAGACAGATTATGCCTTATTGTTGGTTTTTGTCACTTATTTTGTGCCAGTCTAGTTGGTGCACACACTTTAGGATTCTCTGGGATCTACCTCCCATTCTTGTAGTTTTATTGGCATTGAAATAGGGACTGCGTCATTGAAACATACCTGACAACCTTGTCCAAACTGGCAGGACTAGAACTCATCTCTGGTTCAGTTACATCCAAGATGGCTACATGCATAGATTCCAGTGTCAGCTTCCTCTTTCTTCCTCAACTCTTCCATGGTTTAACACCTGTGTGCTGGCTTCTTTGAGGGGAGCCTTTTGAGCCCACAAATCAATGAGTCTGGTGATGAGGCTCATTATAACTGGATGTCTGATTGATGTAATTGGACCTGAGGTATATTGTGAGTTCTCTCTTTGCTCCTCCTTGTAGTGGTTTGATTTAGGAGGCCCCATAAACTTACATGTTCTGAATGCTAGGTTCCCAGCTGATAGAGATTTGGGAATTAAAGCCTCCTGGAGGCTTTGTATTGTTGGGGGCAGGTTTATGGGTGTTATGTCCACTGTCCTTTTGCCAGTGTTTGGCACACTCTCCTGTTCCTGTTGTCTGGCCAGGGGGAGATGTCCACCTTCTGCTCATGCCATCATTTTCCCTGTTATCATGGAGCTTCCCCTCAAGTCTGTAAGCCAAAATATTTTTTTTCCCCTACAAGCTGATCTTGGTCAGGTGATTTCTGACAACAGTGCAAACCTAACTTCAACATTCCCTTTCTTTGCTTCCTCTTCGCTCTTAGACCCTTAACCAGAGGCTTTTTTCCCCCCAAAGAAAGAGATGTAAGGGAGAGTTTCTTCACCTTGCCTCCCTCTTCACAGGATGGCTAGGAAGGAGAATTTCTTTTTGCTCGGGTGCTTTCCTGCTTAAGTCTCCCTAAAATACATCTCATGATTCATGTGTGCTACTCTGAGTGTATGTTCTTAATTCTTTGTTAATGTGGATAAGAACCCTAGAATTGAGAGCTGATGGCCTAGGAGATCTAATGCCACAAAGTTCTCTGTCACATGAATATCACTTTATATCTGGCTTTACATGGGTACTTGGGAATTTAACTTGAGTAGGTGTGCTTGCAAGGAAGCATCTTTAACCTCTGAGGCATTTCCCCACCCTCACAATCTCAACAGTTTTCATTTTTAGTGGCAAGGATTATATTTCGTGAAATGCTTACCTTCACCATAGAGTGAAATTTAGAAAAAGATCACAAGTCTTATTGAAAGCTGATTGAACTGGCTTATAAACATGATGTTTTCTAAGATTTAGGACTTTATCTGTTTATTAAAAAGGCCAACAAAATTTTTTTCAGGTTTAGGAACATTTCTTCACTGATGAGAACAGAAAGCAAAATGCAACAATTTTCCTTAGAGATTTTAATTGATTTGTTTCAAATGTACCATAAATATTTTAATGTGGTGTGGACTACATAATAAATTTGGAAGTTTGTTATGGAAGAAATGTAGTCTTTCTAGATGATAATAAACTTAAGGCTAATGAATTCTCTCAAAAATCTGATTAATGTTCAAAGAAAAGAAATCAAATTAAAACCAAAGTGTCATATCTTCAGTGTCAGAGATCATGGCAGCAATTTTGTTGTGACTGTTTCAGGACCAATTAAACCATTTACAAAAAACCTTTTGATCCACTGATGAATGAAAACACTTTATTTTTCAAATACTTAAACGTTTTGTCTGTTGTGATAAAGCAGTATGTCCCTTGTGTGTAAATTTTGCTATTTTGAATATTAATGCTGTCTTGAAGGAAAATGAATCTAATTCTAAATGCACTGTAGCTTCAAAAGCTGTATACTGCTAAAGAATGCTGAATAACCAATCTCCTTTTACTAGAGGTCTTGTTATAATAATAGCAAGATTAATTCATTCTCTTCTTGATCCAACTCCCCACGAATGTAATTAGAGGTAGAAATGCATCCTGTTGGATATCTTCAGATGCTATTACAATTTAGTATTAGTTTGAATTTAATTAACAACAAAATGTGACCAACTTTATGAACATGCATATCTGTCATGCAAATACTCATGTATGGGGCATAAAAAGCTGGAAAAATAGAAGATGTCTTTGAACATCAATGTTGTTATTTATTTCACATGAATATTTTCTAATTAATCAAAATCAGAAAATTTCAAGCCACTGTCATTTCATAGTGAAATGACCTTTATATAAACAGGTATTATTGGATTCTGTGATTCTCATAGTCAGCATGTCAGACAGTGACTTTCACAAACAGAATCTAATCACTGTAACAGGCTAAATTCCATTGATATTAGGAAAATATATGTAACTAAAGTTATACTAAATTTTGTAAATAGGTAAACTAATAAAATTACTTATCATATGGGTTTAGGTAATCACATAATTTCATTAATTAAAGAAGCTTAAAAATAATTGCTCATGTAATCTGTTCTAAGGACTTTGTTAAGAATTGTAGATCCAGCCTAGCATGGTGTTACATGTTTCAAATCCCAGAACTAGAGAGGAAAAGACAGGGTGATCAGGAGCCTGATATCAGTCCATTCTATCTGAGCCTTTTGCAAGACAAAGCAAAACAAAGCAAAATTTGTAATACTATATGACAGCAATTTCTTGACACTGAAGTGAATACCAAAAACCATTTTGCAAATAACTGCATCAGACAATAATTGTGTTGAGGTAGATTGAAATTATAGACTTAGAGAAACCCAACAGAGGACCACAAAACAGTTTTATAAAATCAGGAAAGGCATCTGTGTGATCCTCATCCTTAGACCAAGTCCTGAAAGAAAGGAAGGGTAATTAGATAGACAAAACTCATGTGAAATAGTAAATTTGGGCAGTTCACAACTGTCAAACATCAGCTTGTCAAAGACAGTGTACAAAACAATAGAGTATGTAGCATATTATTAGACATCTTACTTAGTATTTTCAGATATTCAATACTCAAGTGAGGCACTGCCTTCTGTACCATACATCCAGCATGACATGTTTTTTATGCATTAAAAATGAAAATTATAATGGATTTGAGCCCAATTAAATAATACTTTGACCAAAAAGATATTTTACCTGAGATTTGAAAAACAAATTGAAGTTCTGTAGGCATACTTTTCTTTCAAGGGTACAGGTAGGACTGGGTACTATGAACTATTGCCCAACATCTAGTTGAGCTGCTGGTTCCCTTCTAGCATGGGCTTGCAGGCATGTTATAGCTCAGCAGTTTTCCATCAACAGCTTCTTCAGATTCTATGCCAAGTACCAACTTCTTTGCATTACATTCTTGTCATTGAGTTTGGAGGTCTGGGGCCATGGCAGATTAAGAGGCTCTAGCATCCCTTTCTATGACTGGCTCGTTTTCAAAGGTTCTAGATAATTCATGGTTTCCCCCTCTACTGAACAGCTTGTCTTCTTTACTAACTGATATGATTCTCCCAGTTTATTCCTATTCTACCTTTCCACCTAAATTTATCTTGAATAGCTAGAAATAAATAAATTGGAAAAAAACCTAAATCCTAAAATTTTAAATTTATTTATTTAGAAATCTTCAGTATTACCTGAACCTTAGAGGGTGAGTTAGAATCCTACTTTGGTTACCTTGGTGTTGAGAGCTCAACATACTTTTACTTTCTGCATTGATGTGTTTTGAGTTTCCTTATTTTCTAATTCCACCTCTCTGGACAATTTATCTCGCTGGCAATGAGATCAGCACTTATATTTAATCATTCTCTTTCTCTGCAATGTTTCCTTGTCCTTTGCATGTATGATAGAGATGACTTGTCTTAACTTGTCACTCTGACAGGTTGTGGGTCTCTCTCTGTTATTCAAAGCTATCTGTAAAAGGCAGGTTCTCTAATCAGCAATGTGAACAGCATTTGATCAAAGGGTTTAAACATAAATCTAGAAGAGTTTTTTGGATATCCCACTCTATTTAGTAAAAAAAAAAAAAATATATATATATATATATATATATATATATATATATATTTACATATATAGTGTAGGCTTCTATTAACAGTCTATAATCTTTAAAGCCATAAGCTTCTGACTTGGTTCTCAGTACCAGGTATGAATTCCCTCTCACTGATTAGGTCTCATATTCAAGCAGAAAGCAGTTGATTGTCCCCATAACTTATGTGTCATCATTACACTGGAGAATACATCCTGCCTGGCTGGTTGACTTCGTGTGCTATAGGATCCTCTGATTGTTGACACTGTTGGTGACATTTATCCCCCAACATCTCAGAGAGTACTTAAGAACACTGTTATAGCTAGCATGTAGGGAGATGGTTTCCATGTCAATTTCAGCTAGAATTCTTAATACTATGACCCTAGCATGTGGTGTCATTATGAACAGGGTCTTACTATTGCAATCTTGTGGGTATATCATGCCCCAAGGTATTCCCACCCACTCTGTGACTCTTACAATCATTAGGCTACCTGTTCCACAATGTTCCCTGAGCCATGGCAGGGCTGTTGGAAGTCTGATTTAGTGTTGCATTTTTTGGGGTTTTTTTGGGGTTTTTTTTTGTCACTTCTGGATGGGTAGGGCAGCTGCTTGGGGGGATTGGAGGACTCGGGCTACCCGGGAGTGAGGGAATCAGTGATTCCATGTTTTTTTCACCTCTGTGACCTCCCACTGGCAATATATTAGATATTATTATCCCCTAAAAGACCCAGTGAACCCTTAATGCCTTGCCTTTCTTTCACGGGAATGTGCGGCACAGTTAGGCAGTCGCCATCTTCTTATATTTTATTCTTATTTGTGTAGTTGAAGGAAGTGTAAACTGCTGGAGGAGCCAATATGAAAACCAGTGTGGCGTTTTCTCAATACAGTAGAAACAAAACTACCATATGACCTAGATATAGCACTCATGGGCACATATCCACAGGAATCTATGTACTACCAAAGAGATACTTGCACACCATGTTCACTACCGATCTATTTATAAGTCTGAGAATTACACCCTTAAAGTAATAAAGTTGTGAGTTTTTTTTTTAATGTGATTTTAGATGCACTAACCAGCTAATAGCATTGCATTGGTACTTTTCTCTGAATTTTGTAATCTATGAGGTTTCATGCAATTCTTGTACATATAGGATGAATATTAGACCATATAAATCTACAATAAATACAAAATACATATTAAACTTGGTTATTCTATCAACATGTATCCACTATATAAAAACCAAATTGTTCTAATACTAATTGTTAATTGCATGGATGTATAATGTAATATTATGGATTATTTCATAATATATTCGAGATAGGGGGCAGTGTGGAGTGAGTAGGCTACATCCCTATTTCCTGGCTCCTCCCAGTTCACCAGTTTCAGTTCCCTGCTCCAGACTGTGAGGGCGGGCATAACATGGAATAAGCAAGCCAGATCCTAGGTTACCTGACTCCTCTCAGTTCCCTGGTCCCAGTAGGTCCTACTCTGCCTTGCTTGGGGAGACCTGGTCATTGTGTGGACTGTGGAATCAGACATTTTGCTCTGGTATCCTGATTGGCCACTGGATACCAACATCCCTGTTCACCTGAGTCAGAGGGGGCATGGGCCAAATGAAAAATAAAAAACTTGCTTCTTTCTCAATAAAATAGAGTCTCCCTAAAATGGGTAGACCGCAATGCAAAAACGCCAACAAAAGTGAGAAAATGAGAGCTCTCCACCAATGATACCTAGTTCTGCAATGGAAGCTTCCAATGAAATCATAGAAAAATCAACAAAAATTCAATACCAAAATAAAAACACAACAACCAATCAGACCCGGATCAAAAGAATAGGTAAACTGGAAGCAAATGATCTAAAAAGCAATAATCATATCAATGAACAGAATTATCTCTCATTCAGCTTTTGACAGTAGACTTAACTTGTTTGAAGAAAATTTTAGTACCCTCAAAAGAGATATTAATGAACTGAAGGTGAGTCAAGAAATGGTAGATCTCAATAATGACTGATTACTATTAATGATGACGTGATCAAATGCAAGAATGAATTCCAGGAAGAATCAAGAAAATCAGAACTTAAAAAAAAAAAAAAAAAAGAAAGAAAATCAGAACTTTAACCAAAATTTTACCTCAACAAAGAGATGGCAAGATGCAAAATAGCAAAAAAGAAAACAAAAATCAAATAGAACTTTTAAAAAATCCTCTCTAAAGCCAGGCGTGGTGGTGCACGCCTTTAATCCTAGCACTCGGGAGGCAGTGGTAGGAGGAGTGCTGTGAGTTTGAGGCCACCTTGAGATTACTTAGTGAATTCCAGGTCAGTCTGGGCTAGAGGGAGACCCTAACTCGAACCCCCCCCCCAAAAAAAATCCTCTCTAGAATCCCTCACTAACAGAGTTACTCATATGGAAGACAGAACCTCTAACCTGGAAGACAATACAGGAGAAATTATTTGGGAGGCCAACATCTTCAATAACTTCAAAAAATCAAGTGAATAGAATATGAGGGAACTGTGGCATAACCAAAAAGACCAAACCTCCAGATCATGGGTATACCAGAAGGAGAGGAAATTCAGGCCAGAGGCATAGAGAACATATTCAATAAAATTGTTGAAGAAAATTTTCTGAATCTCTCAAAGGAGAGGCCTATCCTGATATAAGAAGCCCACAGAACACCAAACAGATAGGACTGAAGAAGAAACTCTCCAAGGCACAACATAGTTAAAACTCTTAACAATGGAAACAAAGAGAGAGTGTTAAAAGTAACAAGAGAAAACAACCCACAAAGTATGTTGGGCATAGGTTAAGGGTCCTGGGCCACTGAGGGTTAAAATGGGCCTGAGCTGCCAGGCACAGTTAAAGGCCCCAGGCTACAGGAAGTCACTCCTTCCCCAGCCATGGACACCTGGACATCCTGATAAAATTTAGGCTTCACTCATAGCCCTGTGACCTTTGGACAGTTGCCTAGGAAACTCCTTACATAGTATCAGCCAGTAGCCTTCACACAGCCCATCTGCCTGAGACTCATACCCCATACATTTTCCCACCACTAAATAGATCACCTGACTTTCTCCCTACATGGAATGAATATCTCTAGGCATCAGCAAACAACCTTTAAACTCATCCATGACTTTAGGACCCTCTTCCCACTCTCTGTATACTGCTTTTAAAAACTCTGTCCCCTGACAAATAAACAAGCTGCTTTCTGAAGCTTTCTGCCAGGTGTTTCTTCCCATTGCACTCATGGTCACTCAAGACCCTGCTCCACAGTTATCTGGATGCTTCTGGGGAGCCAGTGTGGAATGGCCTCCTGAGGAACCAGGGACCCCACAAATGTACAATGGCAATCCCATCAGGATTATGTCAGTTTTCTCAGTGGAAATCCTGAAAGCCAGAAGGGCCTGCAATGGAACAATTCAACATCTAAAAATCTATGGCTTCCAACCCAAGCTACTCTACTCAGTAAAAGTATCCCTCATAATAGATGGTGAAAGGAAAACTTTCCATGAAAAAAGCCAAGTATATGATTATATGAACACAAAGCCAAGCCTATAGAGAATATTTGAGGGAATACTCCACATAGAACAAAGAGCCAATCTCAAGTGCCAATAAGAAGAAGATCACAATAACCAAAAATAGACCAGGCTCAACATAGTACAAACACAAGAAAGCACCAAATCTTGTAAAACACCTCTTCATGGCAGGGATTAATTCAAACCTCACAGTAAAAACCTAAACTATTAATGGTCTCAAATCACCCATCCAAACACACAGGTTATCAGGGAAGATTAAAAAAATTGGACCATTGTATGTGCTATATTCAAGAAACCCACTTCACCACTAAAGATATATGTGTCTTCAGGGTGAAAGAATGGAACATGATATTCCAAGCAAATATAAAAAAAGGAAAAAGAAATCAAGTGGGTGTTATATATTAATATCTGAAAAAAATTGAGATAAAACCCAAAGTAACCAAAAAAGACAAAGAAGGCTATTTCTTACTCATCAAGGGAATGATAAAACATGAGCACTTCACAGTCATAAGTATATATGCACCAAACACAGGTGCACCACAATTTATAAAGCAAAATCTACTTGACAACAAAACAGAAATAAGCACCAATACCATCATAGTCAGAGACATCGATACTCCACTATCATCAATAGACTGATCATCCAAGCAGAAAGTCAACAGGGAAATATAGAGCTGAACAACATCACAGATCAGCTAGACCTAATGGACACCTACAGAACTTTCCACCCCAATTGTACAGAATAAACATCAGTATCCCATGGAACCTTCTCCAAAATTCACTATATATTAGGCCATAAAGTGTGCCTCCATAAAGTTAGGAAAATTGAAGTAACTCCTTGCATCATGTCAGATCACAATGCTTTAAAGCTAGAAATTAATGAGAGACACATCAAAACACTCCACCAGATTACTAAAACAATAAAAATAAAGATTGCAGTTCTTTATCCACTCTTCAGAAAATCTGATTTTGCTAACTTCTAACACAGACATAGCTGGACTGAAAACCTGGCATCTGTTTCTGCAGTCTGCTGCTCAAGGACATCCATTGCAGGTGACTGAAGCACATGGATCATCTGGTCTCAGGTCACCAGAGACCAGGCAGAGAAAGCAGAAGGTCTGTAAATGCAGTGCCCTTGGTATGACTTGTGCTATTCATCGTTAAACATGAACAAATACAGTCACATTTTTACCTAACTTAAGCATGGAAGAACAAATATGATATACAAAATATGTCATTAGGAGTGAATAAAATCCAAACATGTTTTTCAAAATCATAAGTGAAGATTTTTTGTATGTTTCAGGGCTCAAATGATATTCTAGCAAAATAGGAAAATGTGAATGCCATTAAAAATCCCACATTTTAAATAATTCAGTGATATTATACAATTATGCAATTCACATAATAAATTTAATTATATAATTACTATAGTGTGTAATTATATAATAATCATAGCATAATTATGTGATTCCTAAATTCATTAATAATGGTTACTGTTCATGTAAAAATGTCCATTGCATTTCTCCTTTCACCTAGAATATTATGTATTTCCATTTATTTCCAAAGGCACATGAAATCACTCCTCCTTCATTCCTATAAATGCCAAGTGAGAAGCTTTTAATTTGTATTTAAACATTAAAGGAGAAATTAGAGAAATGGATTATGAAAATTACATTGTTAATAGAGGTAATAATTTGCAATAAGTTTTGATTATATGCCATGTTATATAGCATAATAAATAATTCATAGATTTTACAAGACAATGTATAGATATAACACAGTTACTCATTTAAAACTTTAAATAAATCAGAATTTTAAGTTTAAATATGTGTCATCAATAATGATCTCTATCACCAGTTTTAAAAATTTTTAAATGTTTTTATTGGGAAGGAGGGATGGTTCAGGAGTTAAGTCATTTTCCTGCAAAGCCAAAGGACCCAGACTCAATTCCCCAGGACCCACATTAGCCAGATGCACAAGGGGCTGCACGTGTCTGGAGTTTTTTGCAGTGGCTGGAGGCCCTGGTGTGCCCATTCTCTCTCTCTCCCTCTTTCTCTCTCTCCCTCTCTGTCAAAATAAATAAATAAATAAATAAATAAATAAATAAATAAATAAATAAAATATATAAAAATAATTGTTTTTTACTAATTTATTTTTGAATAAAGGGTGGAGAGAAATGGACACTCCATGTCTTCTTACCACTGCATATGAACTCCAAACACATGTGCATAATTGTGCACATGGATTTACGTGGGTACTAGCGAATCAACTCTCATACAGACAGGCTTTGCAAGCAAGCACCTTTAAGTGTTGAGTCATGCCCCAGCCCCAGAACCTCAATTATTAAAAATTAGAAGTTACAAAAAAATTAGAAGTTACATATGATTTTATATACAATTATGAAATTTATCATAATAAAATTATATCATTGTTAAAAATTCAATAACAAATCTTTCCTGTAAAATTATATTGTAAGGTACAATAGGAAGATATATTGTGGATTAGAAATTTATCTTTCACATTGCTTTTAGCTCTCATAAATCTATGCTATTTTTAAAAAGTAACCATACCTCAGAGATTAGTAATCACAAAAACTGTTAGCTTCCTAAATTCAGAAGATATCTTAATTATTTTATAATTGTTTTGTTTGGAGTTTTTACAACTTCAAATTGGATGAAATAAAATTAATGACTATAAACACAGTCACATATTAATTAATGTAAGAGAGAGTGTATTTATTCTTAAGAAGACTGATTAACAAAAACAAGAATTATTGAAAGTCACAACAGGATCTGAGGATTGTAAATTGGAACCCATATCTCTGCATTATATACTCTATAGAATATTTATCAAAAATGCACAATTATTTTTACAGGCAAGAACTAACTCAATGTAGACAAATCACATACCAACAAAATCAGAAATATACTTACATAATGTTTAATAGACATACCCCAGGTATATGTAAGAATTGAGTAGCAATTTTCTTTCTTTGGGGAAGTGATGCCAGAAAATACAGTATTTTCATTTCACTTTACAAAATACATCAAAAAAATAATTACTTCTCTTCCCATCCTTGTGAAATTGGTTGAACATCATCACAGTCCATCAAATATGTCATCTTCTAGAAGAACTAATCTCATCATGTCTTTACTAGTTTCTGCAAATGTCAATATGAAAGAAAATTCACAATATTCATGTAAGTAGATATAAATAATTGTAATACATGAAATTATATAGTTGGTTACGTTTAGTATCTGAATATAATTTTCAAATATAGTAAAAATAAAATTAAAGTAATTATATATGTAACTAAAGAACTAAATAAATACAGATACATGAAAAACTGGTTTCTAGCTATGTCAGACTTTCTGTGGTACATGCAAAGATTTATTTGTATATGAGTTAGTAAACTAAAATGTCTTTTTTATTATTAAGTAGAAATTTGCATGGACAAATTATGTGTTGGTATCATTGTCCTCCTGCCAGCCCTCATTACTCTGTGGGCCATCCTCCATGGGGTTACTGGCATTTACCATGGGATTATCAGTTATGAGTTGGGAGAACATTAGTCAGTCATTGTTGGTGGGTGTTAGATACCTATGGATACTAATTTCCACCCTGCACATCTTAAAATCTTTCTACCTCCTCTTCCACACCCTACCCTGAGCCTTGGTGGGTATGTTGTAAGTCTAGTTTATACTCTTGAAATTTCTGGATTCATGACTTGGTATGTTTTGAGTGTCTTCAATGTATATCATCATCACAGTGGCACAGGTTGTCGGGCTCAATTGAGATCAATACTCTTGCTTGAATTATCAATTCCTCTGTGGTTTCACCTGGATCCTGGATGTTGTGTGAGAGTAGCTGGTACTGACATAAAAAAACAGACATACAAAGCCAAGCGTGGTGGCGCACACCTTTAATCCCAGCACTCAGGAGGCAGAGGTAGGAAGATTGCCATGAGTTCGAGGCCACCCTGAGAATGCAGAGTGAATTCCAGGCCAGCCTGAGCTAGAGTGAGACCCTATCTCGAAAAAAAACAGAACAAAACAAACAAACAAACAAAAAAACACAAACAGAGCAATGAAACAGAATAAAAGACCCAGCCCTTAGTTCAAGCAACTATAGCTATCTGATCTTTGACAAAGCAGTCAAAACATACACTGGAGAAAAGATAGTATTTTCTACAAATGGTGCTGGAGAAATTAGATAACCACATGTGCTAAATGAAACTAGATCCACTCTTCTCATCATAAAAAGAAATCAACTCCAAATGGATTAAGGCCCACAATATGGATTCTGAAATTCTTAAGGGATTGAAAGAAAATGATCGGGAGAACTTTCCACCATACAGAACTGGGGAAAGACTTCCTGGAAAAGACCTCAGTCGTTCAGGAAATTATACAATCACTCGATGGGTAGGATCTCATGAAACTAAAAGGCTACTGTACAAATAAGTATACCATAAACAAAACCAACAGATGACCCACAGAATGGGAGAAAATCTTTGCCAGTGATACCACTGACAGAGGACTAATATTTGGAATCTATAAAGAACTCAAAAAATTAAGCAATAAAAAACAATCAAACAATCTACTCAAAAAATGAGGCAGAGAACTGAATAGAACATTCTCAATGGAAGACATACAAATGCCTGATACTCATTTAAAGAAATGTTAAATATTCTTAGCCATCAGTGAGAAGCAAATTAAAATAAATATGAAATTCCACCTTACTCCAGAAAGGTTGGCAACCAGTAAAAACTCACATGACAATGCATATTGGTGATAATGTGAGGAAAGAGGAACCCTCATTCACTGCTGGTGGGAGTGCAAACTTGTACAACCGATATGGAAATCAGTAAGGAGACTCCTGAAAAAGATGGCTAATTTGTAAAGAATTAAATTTACTTTACAAAAGAGATTATTCTCTAGAAAAAAATATCTAAACAGACTCTAGATAAGAGAAAACAGTTTTATTAAACAAAATACCAGCTTTTCATATGCGTTACAATTATACTTTTTAAATGTCCAGACTATTTTGTTTGAATGTTCCTTTCTCCTTCATTTTCTTCCTGTCTCTTTCCCATAGTTTCTTCCTTCCTTTTCTCCTACCTTCCTTCTTCTTGCCTCTTTCCTTCTTTCTTCTAGTCATAAATTCAGTTTACAACTATATTGTGTGCTGGGCGTGGTGGCACACTGCTTTAATCCCAGCACTGGGGAGAAAGAGGTAGGATTACTGTGAGTTCAAGGCCGCCCTGAGACTACGATGTGTATTCCAGGTCAGCCTAAGCAAGACTGAGACCCTACCTCAAAAAAACAGAAAACAAAAAACAAAATAAAACAAAAACTATATTGCGTACCTATTATGAACCAAGTACCAAATTTTTACATGTGACACTATTAGTTCAGGCTGGAAGCACAAGCCTGTAGTCCAGGCTACTTGGAAGGATGGGGAAGAAAGATTGCAAGTTCAAAGCCAGCTTGGACTACATAGTGAGTTCAAGGCCAACTTAGCCAACTTTAGGGAGACCTTGTCTCAAAATATACAGTAAAAAGAAGGTTTGGTAGAGTGCTTTTCAAGTATTTGTGAGGCCCTATGTTCAATGTCTTAAACATCTGGCTGCTCTGGTCATCTTGAAGCAGATTGCAACGAATTTTTTTTTTAATTTTTTCATTCCAATTGTTCACATATGAGTGTTGGATAATACATGTTTACCTCTCTATTCATAAGTACTACTTTCAAGAAAGATATAGCATTCAAAGTGGATAGATCTGGAGAAGACACTGACTTATTGCTTCTTACAGGTTAGCTTGCAAATGGTTGCTTTTCTGGTCACTTAGGGTCCAACGAGTCTTCTGAAAAATAAAGGATTCTGCTCCCTGAACCTCAGACTCTGAAGGTGTCACATAGAGATCAGACAACTTTACTTTCCTGCTATTTCATTATTTTTTAAAGTTTTAGACCAACATAGAAACCCATGAGAAGTAAATAAACAACTGTTCAGTTTTCCTAGATTCAATGTTATTTCCACATTTCTTTAATGTTTCCCTATATATACACATATAACTATATATGCATATATATGTAACTTATTTATAATTAATTGCCTTTTTACTCATATATGGCATTATGTCTTAATTACAATATATATACACATTAGCTAATTACGATATGTTACGTTGAATAGTAGGATGTTATTCTAATAACCCTGCATTTAGATATGAACTCTAGCTCTCTGTACCCTTTGTAGGGTGAATTTGATGTTTTGATAATAAAATGATATAGGGAATTTCTTTTCTACTGTTATTTGGTTTCTGTATACCTCTTACAACTGTTTGGGCATGTTTTTCTTTAGACTTAGGGAACTTATTTTCTAAAGTTTTATTGAAATATTTTCCATTATTGGCTGGAAGTTAATCTCATTCTATGTCCATTATTTAAATATTTTGTCTTTTCATGGTGGTACAAATAGCTTTCATGTTTCCTTCATGTGAGTTTTTGAAGTGTTATTCTATCTTCTTGATCCATTCTGTAGGTATAGCTCTCCATATCACTTTTTAATTGACTTATTGTATCTGTAATTTATATTAAGCTTCTTTTTATCTATAACTTTATTGAATACTATCTTAATTTCCTACTTCCTTTCATTTAGTTGTGTTTTCTTGAAATTTATTTACACATTTATTTGTGTCCACTTTGTATTCATTCAGGAGTTCATTCAAACATTGTTTATATATTACTTTCCTGAGTTCTTTGACATGTACAGTCATTCTTTTAGTTATTTGTCTAGAATTTTTTCTAAATAGCTCTGTAGTCTTCCACTGTGAGAAAGGTTACTATTGTGGGAGACATCTGTGTGTGTGTGTGTGTGTGTGTGTGTGTGTGTGCCTGGAGATAGGTCAGGTCTTTGTAAAGCTTAGGTGTTTAGTGAGTATTTGGAATGAATTTTAGCATTTCATTGTGTTTGCTCATCTTTCTTTGCTTTGTGCTGCTTGGATTTCAATCTTGGAGATACTAGGTGCTCTTTTATGGATCGAGTAGGTGAAGAAATCTCAGTTCAGTTGCAGGTATGTGTAAACTGATGCCCAATAGTCAACTCCAATGATTCAAATGTCAGTTAACCAGGAATGAGAAGAGAGGCAGAGCTAGAAAGAGTCTTCTGTGCCAGAGCTCATGGTGGAAATATTGGCTGCTTGAGGTGAGCAAAGTAGAGAGAGCTAGGTGGAAACAAACCCACTCTTGGATACCAGATCCAACTGTAGAGATGCTGGCTGACTGAAGCCTACACAATCTCTCATTTGCTTTCATTTGTTTCATTTTAGCATGAAAATATAGTACATGTTTCCTTTAATTTGCACAACATTATTTTAATTTTGGTAGGTTTTAATTAAGTGGCAATTAATAAAATAGTGAAATTATAATGCTTTACTGCTTTTATAGTCTGTTGCAGTTACCATTGCCCTTTGGGTCCAGTTTTGAGTCCCCTAACCCCTCCCTTACCTTCCCCTCACTCCCTACCCACCCTATTGTCCAGTCCTTGAGATGCTTGCTAGGTATGTTGGCATCATGTGTAGATTCAGGTTAGGAGCTGTAGATGAGTGAGACTATGCAGCGATGATCTTTCTGTGATTGGGTGAGTTCACAGAGAATGATCTTTTCTAGGATTAACCATTTTTCTGCAAATTTCATTGTGCTGTTTTTCCTTATTGCTGTGTAGAATTCCATCCTGTAGATATACCACATCTTAGTTATCTGTTCTTCTAATGATGGACATCTGGGTTGATTCCAGCTTCTGGCTATTATGAATTGAGCAGCTATAAAAATGGTTGAGCAAATATCTCTGAGCTGAGGCATGGAACTTTTAGGTACATTCCCAGTAAGGGAAATATTGGCTCTATTGGTAACATGACAGTCAGTTTTTTGGGGAGTCTCTGTATTGCTTTCCAAAGTGGTTGTACCATATTACATTCCCACAAACAGTGGATGAGGGTTCCTATTTCTCCACATCCTCGCCAGTATCTATTCTTATTGGATTTTTTGATATTTGTTATCCTTACTGGGGTAAGGTGGAATCTCATAGTTGTTTTAATTTGCATTTCCCTGATGATTAGTCATGATGAAAATTTTCGTAAGTGTGTGTTTGCCACTTGCATATCTTTCTCTGGGAACTACCTGTCTAGTTCTTTGCCCCATTTTGTGAGTGGGTTGTTTGATTTTTTATTGTTTAGGTTTTTGAGTTCTTTGTAGATACTAGAGATTAGGCCTATGTCAGTTAGATATTCAGCAAATGTTTTCTCCCAATATGTGGGTAATCTATATGATGCTGACATGTAACATGGAGTGATATGGCTGTACGCTGGAAGAGAGTCAGTGCCAGAAGGTGCTACATAAGTGACTGGGGAAAAATGACCAATATCTGTCCAAGAAACTCATGGTCTAACCTATTTAGCAGCAAACAAGTAGAAGTGATGCTCACACAAGTGCAATAGTGTCACATGGTGGGAAACCAACTCCTTTTGATTTGGCTAACTGATCTGCTTAGTTTAACAGAATCCATACTTGGAGGTGGGAACCAAGTCTGATCCATATCCAAGAATGAGCCAGCTCTCCATTATCAAGCTCCCACCAATTGTGGGCTAAAAGAAGTCCTACATCTATTAAATTCTCTCTAAAAAATAATAGTTATCCCATTTATCTTGTGCTAACTTTACTTTCCATTGGAGAACTGTTTCTCTTTTTCAGATACATGAAGAGCCTAAGGAGAGAACCACCCATCATTTTTCAAAAGGGCCCCACCTGAAACTAAGAATAATTAGGAAAACAGCAAGAGTGCTGTTTTCCTGGTGAACCTGGTACCAGCCCAAGGGTGAAGGAGATAGAAGCAGAGAACAATCAAGTCCTACCAAACCAGATATCCAGAGACCCAGAGAGGCTTCCAAGTCCTCATCACTGAAGCAGACCTAAAATGAACCCAGCATGGCTCAGGGAAATTTGTGGAAGAGGGGGCAGAAATAATGTCAGAGCCACACATTGGGTTATGATATACAAAGACATTTCCTCCTATCCATAAGTGATGGCTAACCCCACAATGCATGATTCATATACCCCAACAAAGAGGGCCTCTGTGGAGGGGGTCCGACAGGGAGGAGGCTAACAATGTTACCAATTTGACTCTATTCACTGAGTACAAACCTTATAAAAATAAAAAACAAAAACAATATGGTACAAAGCTCTAATTAACTCAGAAGCCATGACCTGTTTTACCATCACCAACAATAGCAATCTTTTTGTATATGTGGTTAAATTACTCAAGTGAAATTATTAGGATGTTATTTAATTATATATGAATGCCAATATGGACAATGTACTTCACTTAGGAGCTTCAGTATGTAAAAGGGACTAATTTAACAAAACTTCAAAAGTCTATTATGAATTGATACTACAATATATTAATTGATATCCTAGATCACAGTAATGCAATAAATGAATTAAAATTTACATAAATTAAGATTAAATTTTTAAAATTTAAGGTATTACATATGAGCTGATATATATTTTATAAATATGCCTTTTTTTTTACTTCGAGAAAGTGATTTATGATGGGCCAGAAAAACATATTGCATTTAAGTTCTAATATCATTTTTATTTCTCAGTTCCTTCATATAATATTATGTAAAATATTCATTTTTTGCAAGCAAAGATTAAATTTAAATAAATTATTTTGAGATACAGCCAGCATTACTTTTGTGAACTTGAAATATATAAAGGAAGATAAATCCTATGTCGGTTAATACTTGAATTTCCAGTAAAGGCTTAACTACATGTATCTCCTATTATTTAATTATCTTGAGATAACAGTCTACCAATTAGCACACTCTATATATATTGGGTACTTGTCCTTGCCCTGTGCATTATTTCCTAAATGTTTTCAGAACATTTGAATAAAAAAATTGTGTTTTTTCCCCCACTAACATACTACTTTAATGAAGTAGAGCAATTATTGCAACAAATAGAAACCTACAGGACAAGGCTTACATTTTTGAGGAAAAAAGTTGTAAAGTTAATGTTTTAATGGATCAAATATGGTCATGATGAATTTGTGTTTTAAAATTCTGATAGTTTCAGAAGACACCACATGCTGACAACACAGGACATGAAGAGATCTGGCTGGAAGCTGGAAGGAAGCCATTTCCCAGATTAACCCTTATAGTGCTGGACAGTGCTACATGAGCTGTTGGGGGAAAATGACCAAAAGCATGGTGAGCAAGCAGAGGACACTGCTATTTGAAGGCAACTAGCCTAAAAAGACATACACACCTGTGAATTGGTGGCACCCAGCATAGGTGAGTAACCAATGGCTCTGTGATTAGCTAAGAGATACACTTGGTGGAAAGGATCCTACAGCTGGAAGTGGGAATCAAGTCAGAATCCTATGGAGACCAGTATTATGGACTACAATAAGAAGTTCTCACTAGTTTTTGGTCAAAAGAGAGGCTACAGCCATAAAAATCTCTTTAAATTATGTTGATCTCACTTTCCTTTGGGGAATCTGTTGTTTTTAAAGAAGGCAGTGAGAACTCAGGGCAATCAAAATCTGTCAACAGGACAAGGAGAGATAGGTGACTCCCTGGCAGGAAATAAACCACCCCTTCCACATCAGCTAGGGTCCACAGAGGTATTTGGCAGATGAGCAAGAGCACCACTTATATGGGAAGCCTGACAACTTGCACCAGGAGGATGGAGGGAGATAGACACTGAGGATACTCCAAATGCACCAAAGCAGAAACCCAGAAGCTACTGAGAGCTCAACACTAAAGCAGTCTTAAATCCCACCAAGGCTCATGAAATTTTGCAGAATAGAAGGTGGAAAGATAGTAATAGCATAGGATTGGAGGGAATATCCAGAATCATTCCCCCCACCACAAAAACTAACTGGTGCTCTCACAACTTATAACCCACAACCCCAAGATGAATACCAGCAGGGCAGGAAGGAATAAAATAATGGTACCAACACATGGTATGTCCATACAAATGTCTACTTAATAAAAAATTGCTCAAAAATAGAAAAAAATAAATAAAATCATGATATTTTCAAAACTGATTTCTGTAACAAAATGAATTAGCTATTTGGTGCCCCCTACCTTCATTAAGGTATTTACTTATGAATAATGCTGAGTAGGAAATGATCAGAAAATGTAATATGGATTCATTTGACTTTAAAACATTTAAGACTATATTGTAGCAGACAGCTTTAGTTCACAGAGGTAAACTTTTAGACCAGGCACAGTTATGGAGGAAGGGATTTATTGAAGTTTACAGATCCAGGGGATGTTTTATAATGGTAGAAGAAGTTAGCCATCTCTTAAAGGACCAGGCAGAGAGAGAAAAAGCCAGGAAACCAAAAGGAAGTCCACACAGCACACTTTAGGAACTCCAGGAGGAACTTAGGCACTTTGTATATTTTTTGATTTGACATTCAAATCTACTATCACACCTTAGATTCTGCCCAGTGACATTCCCTCCAGCCAGGTGGTTGTAGATCTAAACTACACACTAATAAAGTACTGAATATATTGGGGTCCATCTATTTAAACTACCACATACATGCATTATTTTACCAGCTCTCAACCTTTCTTTAATATCTGGAAGCTATTCTCCACATTTTCTTATCCCTAAAACAGGTATTTTTTCTTAATTTTTATAAATATTTTATTTATTTATCTGCAAGCTGAGAGTTACACACACACACACACACACACACACACACACACACACACAGAGAGAGAGAGAGAGAGAGAGGGGGGGGGGAAGAGAGAGAATGAACATGGGCATACCAGGGCCTCTAGCTGCTATAAACAAGCTGCAGATGCATGCACCACTTGGGACATCTGGCTTATGTAGGTTCTGGGGAATCAAACCCAGGTCATTAGGCTTTGCAGGCAAGCACCTTAACCTCTGACCCATCTCTCCATTCCTTATTCTTGTTTTTTTGGCACCTCCTCTTCCCTACCTGTGCTCAGTTTTACAGAGAGCACTCTCTGCCAGTCTTTAGTACACCACAGAGGCTTGAGAATTTCAGCACTAAAGCATCTCAGAAGACAACAGGGCAGCTGGAGCTAAGTGCATCTTGGGTTCTGGTTTGTGCTTCCAATTGTGTGGTGCACTATATGTTAGTCCCGCTCATTCATGTGCTGACCTGGGCCTCAAACTAATGGCACTGATTTGTGGGTGCAGGAAATCTACTGGTTTAATTCTAAAGCTGATGGCAACATTTTTCGATTGTTAATATTTGAGGTTTTTCTGAAGTTTCTCTGAGACATGAAACAGATTTCCTACATAGAATTCCCCCAATTAAAATACTTAAGAAAAGTTTCTTCTTGCTTGTCTAGATCATTTGTGATACCATTTTTCACAATTTGTACTAACACAGAATATATCGTATTTGAGTGTGGGAAATGAATTTTTTTCATTTTTGTCAGCACTGATGTTAGCAGTGATGTAATGATACTATTGAAATATTTTTAGATCATGAAATCATATAAATTCATGCCATCGATATTTTTTATTCACCTGTGGCCAAATATAATACACTCTGTCAATATTCAGTAATTTTTTGATTACATACTTATTTTCTGTAATATGCTTTTTAATTAGAATCATGATTATTCTTTTTCAAATGATAAAAGCTGCATCACATTTATTTGTTTGTTTAATTGCTTGGGAATAGCTCTTTGGATTGGCTGCGTGGCTCATGAAACAGGGCAAACTTTTTCAATTATAATGTGACAAAATTCACTCATATTACCATTAATTTGTTTATTTATTGATTGATTTATTTGAGACTGAGAGAGAAAAAATAAAGATGCTGCATATTTCTATTTTGAAATATTATTTGACGTTTACGGTCTCCTCGTTTTGCCAACACTGAAAATATGAATGCCTTTAATTTCAAAGTTATCAAATATATGGTCTAGTTAATTATGAACATTACTCCAAAATAAATGCTGGAATAGTTTAGGAGGATTACATATAAAATTTCGTTTTTAAGACATATACTGCAGAAGAACTAAGGAAGAATTGCAAGGTACTGTTTAGTATATAAATGTAAATTCCTTTCAAAAGCAATAATTGGAATACAGTCTTTCTTGAAATGCATAACCCACACTGTTATAATAACTTCATATTAAATTTTTAGAACCAAAGGAACTTTAGTTTTTCAATTTAGGAGTATATTCCCAACAGATGCTATCTCATTCTAATTTTTGCCTAGTGAAATGTGAAAAAAGTGATTTTTCTTTAGTATTAACAATGTATTAATAATAATTTACTTCCACCATGAAGTATATATCAGTAAAAAATATCTGAGGATTTTGCTAGACTGTCCTAAGTTGAAAAGAGATGAGAATTTTTATGCATATGATTTATTAACCATGGTGTCTTAGAAGAATGGGATTAGTGAATTAGGACATGTTGAATAAAAAGAAAGAAATAGAAAGAAAGAAGAAAGAAAGAGAGAAAGAAAGAGACACAAATGCTAAGCCATAATTTTTATTCCTATCACAGAATAAGGTTCAGCTTGGTCATGTTAGACAGACATTACTCTTTTGCTACCTGAGGTGGAAATGTGCATATCCCCAGAGGCGGTGCTGCTCAACCACAAGACTTCTCCAGAGAAGAGGCTCCTCTGAGTTGTTGACAAAACACAGAGAAGCTGAATGATAGATGGACTGACATTGTAATGATGATATCAATAGTCCACCAACAGTAATACTTAATTCTACCTCTCCCAGCAGTCAAATCCACTTTGTAAAATTTAGCTTTCAATACAATTTTACAAGCTTCTTTTTGTAAAGCAGCCAGGGAATTTATAAGAGAAAGGTTAAAGACATGAATTTTAGCTGACGCTTGCTATAACTGGTCCCATGGAATAATGACTCTTCTGTCCAGAATATACCCTCATATAGATGTAACCCAGAATATATGCCAATAACAGATGAGACAAATTAGATTAAATAACTTAAACGTTAGTTTCTTTGAGAAATGGTAGTGTCATTGAATCAGGCTTAATCTATGATGAGGTCTTTTTTGAATATTTTGTTTGTTTGAATTTTTGTAAGCAGCAGAGATGAGAGAGAGAGAGAGAGACAGAGAGAGAGAGAGAGAGAGAGAGAGAGAGAGAGAGAGAATGGGAGGGTTAGAGAGAGAAAATGAGTGAACTAGGACCTCTAACCACTGCAAAAGAGCTCCACCAACATGGGCCATTTGTAAGTACTGGGGAATCACACCTAGGTCCTTTGACTTTTCAGGCAAGCAGCTTAACTGTGGAGTCATTTCTCCAGCCCAAACATGACATTTTATTTATCAACTATCTATCTATCTGTCTGTCTATCTATCTATCTATCTATCTATCTATCTATCTACCTATCTATCATCTATCTATATTTGAGAAAGAGAAATAAATAAGCAGATAGAGAGTGAGAGAGAATGGGTGTGCCAGGGTCACCAGCCATTGCAAATGAACTCCAGATGCATGGGTGTTATAGCCAGTGTCCCCTTGAAAGTGTTTGGCACACTCTCCTGTTGTTGTTGTCTACCTTATGTTGGCCAGGTGGTGATGTCCACTCTCTGCTCATGCCATCATTTTCCCTGCCATCATGGAGATTCCCCCTCGAGCCTGTAAGCCAAAATAAACCTCTTCCCCCCCACACTCAGCTGCTCTTGATTGGGTGAACCTGACTACAACAAGGGGTGAAGGGAAACAAAACATTGTATGAATATACTACAATGAAACCAGTTCTTTGTAAGATAATGAATATTCTAAAATAATTAAGAAATTGAAATTGTAATTCAACCTGCTGAAAGAATCAAAGGTTGGGAGAGAGTTGTTCACATAACATACTGTTTTAATGACAAAGAAACACAATAAGGGTCCAAATTCCTTGAGATATTTTTTCTTTGGTTTGTTATTTATTAATTGATGTTCTGTGATTTTGTCTCACTTATTCTTTGTGGAGTGGAGGACAAAAAGAATATTCCCCATATTCATGAATATTCAGTAGATAGACAAAAGTATAGAAATATTCAATATAAAGTAAAACTCTTTTATGAAATGTGTTATCTAATTTGTATGGCCATCACAATCAAGAGGTAATTTTACTTACATAATGAAATGAATGTTGAATTAAAATTAAAAATTATTAAAGAAAATGATCAATAAATATATTAAATAAAAATGCACATTATGAATATCAAATTGATTGGAGGAAGGAACAGGAAAACCCAGTTGTAAGGGCAAATTTTAATACGACTGTATGTTTAATGATAACAGCACTGTAGGTACAGGTAGATGGAAAGAAAGATAAAATAGAAAATATTGGGGCTGAGGAAATGGCTCAGTGGTTGAATGTACTTGATCCACAAATATCCTGAATTAAGTTCAAATTTGTACTACCCAAAGTAGCACACTTGTTTGTAATCCTAATATTCCTATAGCACTGATAGGAAGGGTCAAGAGAATCTTGAACCTTGTGCACTAGCTAGTATGTCCTTTACAGCAGCAAAAACATAAGACTTCATGTCAAGCAAGGTGGAAGGCATGGAACGACATTCCAAGGTTGTCCTCTGATTTCAACACACACTTAGTGATATTTGCATATATACACACAAGTTTATGTACATATGTATTATGTGTATGTATATTTAATGTATACATTGTGTGTTACATATACTGTTGTATATGTATATTTTGTAATATGGAACATGTATATACAAGTGTGTGCATGTATCTAACTATATATAGTGTACATATACATACACAAATTTATATATATAAATATACACATATATATGCAAAATTAATACTAGTACATACTAGTACATAATTTGTACATACCAGTACATACTAGCATATAATTAGTACATACTAGTACATATGAAAGTCAATACTATAACCCTTGGCACATACTGCATTAAGTTGTTATTTAATAATTGTTAATGATCATTATAGCATGCTTATAGATTTATCTGGTCACAAATCTAATTTTCTGGGTAGAGATTATTGTCCTTCATAAAATTTTTAGCACATGTTTGTTCACAGACACAACACCAGAGCAGGAGGGATGTTTTAGTGGTTAAAGTATTTGCCTGCAAAGCAAAAAGACCCAGGTTCCATTCCATAGGACCCACATTAGCCAGAAGCACAAGGTGGTGCGTCTGTCTGGAGTTCATTTACAGTGGCTAAAGCCCAGGCATGCCCATTCTCTCTTTCTCTGTCTCCAACAAATAAGTTAAAATAAAATATTAAAAAAGAACACAACATCATCTTGTAAATATAATAATAAATAAAATACAAATAATACTGATGTTTCTAAATCTACTTAAAATACTTTTAATATAAAATTTCATTGGCCTGTATTCAAAATAATACTCAACATAACAATCAATTTTATAAAGATATTTTAATAGAAGTACATGGTGTACTTTAAACATGATCACCTACTACCCTTCAATTTCTTCCACTACCCCTCTCTTCCTTCCTATTCACTTCATTATTGTAGCTTCTATTTTCCTACTCTATATCCATATATGACCTTTGGCATCCACACCCTCTCTTTCCTGGGAAGTCTCTCAACTGCAGGTGCTTTGAATCATTGAAATACTATATTCATTCTTGTGCTTATAAATGATCTTCCTCAAAACATGGCTATCCTTCCATGAATTTGTATTCATAATTAGTCTTTTTAAAAATATTTTATTAATTAGTTTTGTATTCAGTATACACAGTCAGTTTGCTACCATTATTAGGCTCATCTGTGATCTACCCCCTCCCCTTGGCCCCTCCTTGTTGAGGTATACGGGTCATGCATTGTGGAGTTAGCCCACAGTTATGGGTAAGATAAATGTCTCCGCATATCATGACTCAACTTGTGGCTCTGACATTCTTTCTGCCCCCTCTTCCACAAAATTTCCCTGAGCCATGTTGGGTTCATTTTTGGTGTGCTTCAGTGATGAGGTGTTGGGGGCCTCTGGGTCTCTGGAAATCTGATCAGGAGTTGATTTTTCTCTGTGTTGATCTCCTTCCCCCTTGTGCTGGTATCCAGTTCACCAGGAAAACAACACCCTTGCTTATTTTGCAAATTTTTCTTAGTTTCACCCTTTTGAGGTATGATGGGGTGGCTCTCTCCTTAGGGTCTACATCTGCCTGAAAAAGAGAAGCAGATTCTCCAATGGAGAGTAAGTTAGCACCAGGACAAATGAGATAACCCTTACTTTTTTAATAGAAAATTTAATATGTGTAGGCCCTCTTGTAGCCCACAATTGGTGGTAGCTTGATAATGGAGAGTGGTCCTATGTTTGGATATGGTTCTGACTTGTTTCCCAGCTCCAGCTGTGGGTCCCGTACCACTGAGGGGATCAGTTAGCCAAATCAAGAGCAGCTGGTTCCCCACAATGGCTGTGTGCCACTATTGCCCTTGTGTGGGCATCACAACAGGTTATTTGCTACTATGTATGTTAGACCATGAGTTTCTTGGACAGATATTGGTCATTTTCCCCCAGTCACCCATGTAGCATCTTCTGCACTAGACGTGCTGACTGTCTGGGGACTGACTCTCTTCCAGCTTCCAGTCATGCCATTCTATTTTACATGTCAACCACATAAGGTATCTTCAGCAGTAGGGCCTTACCACTAACCTTTGTGGGTCATCCAGTACTCTGACAGAAATCTGTCTGTCTTTTAGGAAACCTTGTAGGTCTCTCTGATCAAAAGCTCATTGTGGATGATAGCCCCATGCTGGTACTGGGAGTTACAGGTCAGTGCCCACTAAGAAAATGAGGAAAAAGATAACTAATATGCAAGAGTTAGAGAGAAGAGAGAGAGAGAGAGAGAGAAAGAGAGAGAGAGAGAGGGAGGGAGGGAAGATGTAGAAGATTAAGGTTAGTCATAATTAGTCTTTTGATAAACAGCCTTTACAACTTGTATTTTTTTCACTATAATGCTATTTTGTAACTCATTCCCACTGTATCTCTTTTTCTATGTCTTTTATAACTGTTATGCCAAACAGTGTAGTGGTAGATCTAAACTTTTGCTATAATGGAGCTACAATAAATAATGGAAGTTCTCTCTTTGTCCCTCATTATCCCGAGACCATCACTGGATCTATTCTTATGTTACTGGTGGAGAGGGCTAACCAAAAGGAGAAACAATACCAGATAGACTACTACTTATGTTTTTCTTGGCTCTTCTCTAGTCAGAGAAAGAATGCATAAATGCGGCAAAGTAAGGTATTAGGAGACAGTTTTTTATTATACAGTGAAGGTACATATGAAAGGGAAATTTGTTTTTACTTAACTTCTGAGGGAGTTGCATCCACTGCTGTGTGGGCCAACACCTTGTATGGTCAATAAAAAGGGGGAGTACTCATGATCCCAGGGGGGTATTTATGAAATGGCTTAGTATTTTCCCAGAATAGAGCATACAGCATTTTTTTCTGTCAAAAGTTGGTAGCCAAAAAACAATGCCAGTAACATGAAATCCTTCTGTAATAAAGCAAAGCAGAATAAGTAGACTGTCAGTTGGTCAGCCATGTTTATCTCAGCCAGTTCTGACAAGGTCCTGCTTTTTGCTGTCTGGCATATGATGTATTGCTGTGATGTACCCGCACTGTTGCATCAAGTTTTGTGACAGTGCCTTGTCTTCTGTTACTCATGCCACGTAGCCTGATATACATCAAGCCCTGTTGGCTAAATAGATTTTTATAAGGTTTCTTTACCCACAAGTCCACACAAAAGGATGTAGATCACCTGGACGGCAGGCACATCTTTGGGAGTTTTATTATAATTTCTCCTAAAGCTAATCTTCTGGAAGAAATTATAGGGTCTTTTTCTAAGCTGATAATGCTATTAAATATATTATTTCTATTTCTTTATATTTGTATGATTAAATATAAAAAATATTTAGATAAGAGGATTATGACAATATTCTCCTTATATTGTTTCTATACCTGAAAATTACTTTTAAAATTAAACCTAATACTTGACTTTTTTGTGTGTTTTAGGCTGTTCTTATTATTGTCTGGCATGAGTTAAGTCTTGCATGTCCTCATGCCAAATAATAGGAAAGAAGCTGGGTGTTGTGGCGCACGCCTTTAATCCCAGCACTCGGGAGGCAGAGGTAGGAGGATCGCTGTGAGTTTGAGGCCACCCTGAGACTCCATAGTGAATTCCAGGTCAGCCTGGGCTAGAGTGAGACTCTACCTCGAAAAACCAAAAAAAAAAAAAATAATAATAATAATAATAATAGAAAAGAAGTCACTTTATAAAAGGAGTATAGTTAGAAAAAATGTTTATGTTTGTTGTTATTTCATATTACTAACAATACATTTATTACTAACATATCTATGGTATTTCAATATTGCGTTAGAATGTAGTCTCCTTTAAAATGCATTCACGTTATTGTTATCCTCCTCTGAAAACCTCTAAGTTTAAAATATTTTTTTTTAATTTTAGAGCTGCTTTTAATTTAGAATAACTAATGCTAGTTGACTGAAAGATAGAATTATTAAATGTAGATGGTTAAACGTGAAATTTGATCCCATCCATCAACTTTCTCTCTTTTTTTTATTAATTAGTTTTGTACTCAGTAAATACAGTCAATTTGGTACCATTGTTAGGCTCATCCATGTCCTACCCCCTCCTCTTGGCCCCTCCTTGTTGAGGTATAGGGGTCATGCATTCTGTAGTTAGCCCACAGTTATGGGTAGGATAAATGTCTGCATATCATGAGCCAACATGTGGCTCTTACATTCTTTCTGCCCCCTCTTCTGCAAAATTTCCCTGAGCCATGTTGGGTTCATTTTTGGTCTGCTTCAGCGATGAGGTGTTGGGGGCCTCTGGTTCTCTGGATATCTGATTTGGTAGGAGTTGATTAAATTTTCACTAATTTCCTTTTGTTATGAAGTAGAAACTTTGGATATCTCATGGGTTGGTACCATAATTTCTGTCTTCCCAGCCCCCGCTCCACTGAGGGCACTCCTTATTGGGATTGCTGCTGTTCATCATGGAATTGTGGGTTATGAGTTGTAATTGCAGAAGTCAGACATGCAGAAATGCTTCTGGATATTCCCTCACACCTTGTGGCTTTTACATTATTTCCTCCCACTCTAGGGCAAAATTCCCTGAGCCTTGGTGGGTGTACTTTAAGTCTGTTTAAATGCTGAGCTCTCAGCAGCTTCTGGATGTCTGCTTTGGTACATTGCTTTGGTAGAATTTTTATTTTCACAATAGTAATTCTGCCTATCCAGGAGCATGGCAGGTCTTTCCACCTTCTCATGTTTTCCTTAGTTTCTTTCTTGAGTGTTTGTATGGCTTCATTATACAGGACTTTCACTTTCTTTGTTAGTGTTATTCCAAGGTATATTTTTTGGTGTTTGTTTGTTTTAGGGAGTTTTTCAGTGGCTATTGAAAATGAGGCAGTTTCACTGGCTTCTTTCTCATTTTTATTTTGCATATTGGAAAGCTACTATGTTTTGTGTGTTTGTTTTGTATCCTGCCATTTTGCTGAAGGGATTTATCACCTTTAGATGGTTCAGGTTACTTATATGGCATCATGTCATCTGCAGATAGGGCTAGTTTGACTTCTTCCTTTCCAATGTGTATCCCTTTTATTTCTTTCTCCTATCTTACTGCTTGGGCTAGGACTTCTAATACTATGTTGAAGAGCAGTGGTGAGACTGGGCACCGCTGTATTTTTCCTGATCTCAATGGGAATTCCTTGAGTCCTTCCACATTGCTTAATTTGGGCTTTAGGTGCTTTCCATATCCACATTATGTTTAATTTGGGCTTTAGGTGTTTTCTATATAGCCTTCATTGTGTTGGGCTATAAACCCAGTGTTTTGATCATAAACTGATGTTTTATTTTATTGAAGGAATTCTCTGCATCAATTGAAATGACCATATAGTTCTTGTGTTTAATATTATTTATTTGGTGTATTACATTAATCAATTATGTATTTTGAACCATCCCTGCATACCTGGGATGAAACCTACTTGATTGAAAAAGAAAATGCTTTGTTGAATTTGGTTTGTGAGATTTTGTTCAAGATTTTTGCATCTAAGTTCATTAGGGATATAGGTATATAGTTTCCTTTTCTTGTTAAATCTCCATCTGGCTTTGGTATTAGGGTGATGCTAGCTAATCTTACTTTTTAATTTTTTTAATTCATATTAAAACAACAGTAGAGAAATGAGGGAATATTTTATAATATCTGCCAACATGTAATTTGCACAGTCCTTGTTAGTAAACAAGTTTATAGTATTTAGCTAACTGAGCCTTTATTACTCATATGAATGATATATATTTCCTTTTTCATGTGCCATTAAAGATTATATAGTGACAACTTACATTTTTCTCAGCTAAGGAAACATAATTAACAATTTTTACTTAGAAAAAAAAAACACATAAAATAGGAGTTCTGACTCCTGACTCTCTAGATCACTCCCTGCTGGCATCTGGCCTCAGTGACAAAGGTGGAGATCTCATAGCCTCTTGCCTTCCTTAGCATCCCAATGGAACTTTAATTCTATCTTAATTTCTGACTTTATTCTGCATATATGCCCATATATTCTCCCTACATGGTAAGTCAGTGCTTATGGGGAAAGACTTGAGATAGTTAAGAGGAAAATAAAATAAGATGGGAAGATAGCCAAGGTTTTCTGTTTTTAGTTGAGAGCCACTGTCAGCGTGGTGCATTCCTCAAAAGAATCAGACTTGAGAAACTAAGCAACATCCTGTCCTCAGGTGCTATTTTGCAGGATACTGTCTGTGGCAGAAGGTGTTGGAGACAGGGACAGGGCCACACTGCTGTGGCAGACTGAGGAGTTCTTCCAGAGACCTCTAATCTAGGAAGCAGAATTTTGATTTTGAAGCCAAAAAAAGTTGAACTTGAGTTGGTATGAAATAATGTTGAAATTTATACTAAAATAAAATTTTAACACAGATTTAAATATGACAGTGAATAGAAACAGAGGCATTTAGGAAAAAAGCAGTAAATATCCAAGTGTTTACATGGACCTCTCAAGAGAATGTAGTACTCAAGTGTTTTAACATCTGTAGCATATACAATTTTGGAAACTTTTCAAGTTACAATAGTAAAATGCTTTTTAAGAGATCCCCTTCTTTGTCTCTCCTTTTGGTAAATGAAGTCATGACATGTTTGACAAAAATACATTGGGTAGGGGCTGGAGGGATGGTTTAGCAGTTAAGGCATTCGTCTGCAAAGCCAAAGGACCTAGGTTCGATTTCCCAGGACCCACATTAGCCAGATGCACAAGGAGTCGCACGTGTCTGGAAGTTTGTTTGTGGAGGCTGGAGCCCTGATGTGCCCATTCTCTCTCTCTCTCTCTCTCTCTCTCTGTCCCTCTCTCTCCTTCTAATTCTCCATCTTTCTCTCTGTCAAATAAATAGATAAATAAATATAAAAAATACATTGGGTAGGATTACAGTCTTTGAAGCTAAAACCATTATTTCATATGATTTCATAAGGGTTTCACCCTGCTGTTTTTTATTTTATAAACTAAATTTACAGTTTTATTTATGCAATTTGCAGAAAATGGCAGATTTTTTGCCAGAAAGGAGTAGTTCCATCACACACACAACACTATATATATGAGTATTTAACATATAAATCATATATCATTGTGTGTGTGTGTGTGGTATACACACACACACACACATATATATATATGTATGTATATATATATGCATTTTTGTATGTGTGGACATACATGTTTGTGTGGATGTACATGCACACAAGACAGAAATTGACTTCCATGCATTCCTTTGAGATATGGCCTCCCATTGAATCCAGGACCCACCAGTTTGGCTAGACAAACTAGCTAGGAAGGCTAGGAGATCCACCTATAACTGCCTGCCTAACTGTGAGATTATAGGTATGTAACAACATGCCTTGCATTTTACATGGCTACAAGCAGACTGAACTCAGTGTGACAAACACTTTACAAACTTAACTATCTCCATCACTAACAGCATATAATTTAAAGATACTACTTTATCCCACTATTTGAAATATTTTTATTTCTAAAATGGATTTTATGAGAATATAGAAAGCCATGATCTATGTTGGTTGCTGTTGATGATGTCCTTAGTTCTATCAAAGTAGACTTTCTAGGCAGGACTCAATTTGTATTTTGTATTTTAACTGGAGGCAGAAGAGCATCCCAAAACAATTAGAGGAATGCCTACGCAGAAAAGAGTGGCAAAGATCATGAAAAAGAGGACATAGAAGTGCATGAGGAATTTTCTTAACATTGTAATGCTATATTGGTGCTTGAAAAAGTGAGTGAACTAAACCTAAAACCCATTTGTGAAATTTACCAGTTTTCACTGAATCAGAAGTCAGTCAATCTCAATTAAACTAGAGGTCATGGGGCATATGTTGCTATAAGAAGCACATACTAAAATCACTCAGCTGTAATGAAATAGACTTGCTGACAACTGGGAGTGTCAATTATTCAGCATTTAAAGTCAGTGATACAAATTGGGGTATAATGTGCATGGCTTGTATAAAATAAACAGTAGATTTAGCTCAAATGTAAACAGTGGTTCTTGGCAGTTCCTGGCACTAGCTACATTTTGATAGCATTAATTTGATAGCATTAATTGAGAAACAAATCAGGTGCTAGATGTTTAAGTAAACTCTTTTCAGTAGTAAATGGTTTATTTGACATATAGTCTTGGAAAGTAGCTATAACATAAAGGCTACTTTCAATGTTATAGAAAAAGCATATATTTAATGTTAAATAGTAATGCAGTTGAACACAATTTTATTGACACAAAACATAGCTCTCACCTCAAAGGGAATAAGAGATAGTTTATTCTGGAGCAAAATATGTGGGAGCATGGCCCTGGACCACAGAATTTGTTACCCCAATTTCATGTTCTGCTGTGTTAACAATTTCATTAAGCTTGTATTGTCACAGAAAGAAATGGTATCCAAATCAAGACACTTTTCAAATAGACTGGTGGAAACATTAGCTGGGTGGGTTACAGTATACC
This sequence comes from Dipus sagitta, assembly GCA_036346955.1. NCBI lineage: Eukaryota > Metazoa > Chordata > Mammalia > Rodentia > Dipodidae > Dipus > Dipus sagitta. The sequence goes on along the minus strand of CM070770.1, from coordinate 99,719,827 downwards.
AGAGAAATCCCAGATACAGCCTTTAGATGGTGTTGATGACTGTACTTGGTATCAGGGTTGGTGGAAGCTGGTGGTCTGTTAGTACACTTCAGAAACTTTACAACTGATAAACCAATAAGATGTTAGGTTGGACAGCAAAGTGGGCAACAAATGCTTACTAAGTAGCTAAAAGTAGCCAAGGAAGATACCATACATATCTAGCAAGCATCTTGTGGACTAGACACTAGGATGGAAGGGGAGGGAGGGGAGGGCATCAAAGGGGTGGGAAACACAAATCTAGACCCAAATGGCAATGGTACCATGAAATTATACTTACTAAATGGCAGACCAAATGGCTGATCCTTCACCAGGCCCCTACAGGGAACACCTGAACCACAAGACACTGGAGAGGGCAGGATCACGACTAAACTTTATCTTCTACATATTTCCTCCCTCCTTCTCCCTCTCCCTATCTCTTCTCTCTAACTCTTTTATATTAGTTATCTTTTTCCTCCTTTTCTTAGTGGGCACTGACATGTAACTCCCAGTAGCAGCATGGGGCTATCATCCACAATGAGCCTTTGATCAGAGAGACCTACAAGGTTTCCTAAAAGACAGACAGATTTCTGTCAGAGTACTTGATGACCCACCAAAGGTTAGTGGTAAGACCCCACTGCTGAAGACACCTTATGTGGTTGACATGCAAAATAGAATGACATGGCTGGAAGTTGGAAGACAGTCAGTCCCCAGACAGTCAGAGCATCTAGTGCCAGAAGGTGCTACATGGGTGACTGAGGGAAAATGACCAATATCTTTCCAAGCAAGTCATGGTATAACCTACTTAGCAGTAAATAACTTGCTGTGATGCCCACACAAGTGCAATAGTGGCACACAGCCATGGTGGGGAACCAACTGCTCTTAATTTGGCTAACTGATCTCCTCAGTGGTATGGGACCCATAGCTGGAGCTGGGAAACAAGTCAGAACCATATCCACACATAAGCCCACTCGCCAATATCAAGCTACCATCAATCATGGGCTACAAGAGGGCCTACACCTACTAAATTCTCTATAAAAAAAGTAAGGGTTATCTCTTTTGTCCTGGTGCTAACTTACTCTCTGTTGGAGAATCTGCTTCTCGTTTTCAGATAGATGTAGATCCTAAGGAGAGAGCCACCCCATCATACCTCAAAAGGGCCCCGGCTGAAACTAAGAAAAATTGGCAAAACAAGCAAGGGGGCTGTTTTCCTGATGAACCAGATACCAGCACAAAGGGGAAGGAGATTAACACAGAGGGAAATCAATGCCTACCAAATCAGAGAGCCAGAGCCTCAGAGGTCCCCAACACCTCATCACTGAAGCAGACCAAAAATGAACCTAACATGGCTCAGGGAAATTTTGCGGAAGAGGGGGCAGAAAGAATGTCAGAGCCACAAGTTGGGTCATGATATGCAGAGACGTTTATCTTACACAACCTTGGGCTAACTCCACAATGCATGACCCATATACCTCAACAAGGAGGGGCCAAGTGGAGGGGGTAGGTCACGGATGAGCCTAATAATGGTACCAAACTGACTGTATTTGCTGAATACAAAACTAACTAATAAAGAAAAAAAGAAAAAAAAAAGTAGCCAAGGAAGTGTGAGTCTGACCCTGCAGTCATAACTCTCTCCATGATAACAGGAGATCTGTCCACCATCCTTGTTTGAAGAAGATGTAGAGATTTTCAGGAATTTTCATTCACAATTTAAATATATTGTATAGATAATTTGTAGACCTGTTGCTTTCAGTTTATGGATTGACTTCCTTCTCAGCATTGTCAAAGAATAGCATATACAGTGAACTTAGCTGCTTCATTTGTATTTTATGCACTGTAATATTGAAGTCCAAGCTATGAAAATGTATCTAATCCCCAGGGCAGAAGGATTGTACCTGTTTCTTAACACAAATTTTACAGCTTTATATTTAGATGTAGAGTCCACCACAGGTCATTTTATAAATAAATACAATTTTTGTGAGGTAGGGTCTCACAGTAGTCCATGCTGACCTACAACTCATTCTGTAGTACTAAGAAGGCCTCAAATTCATGGCAATCCTCTTACCTTTGTTGGGATTAAAGGTATGAACCACCACGTGTTTATTATGGGTTGATTTTAGAAAAATCAGACTTCTACAGTGGAATCTTATCTTCTTTCCTTCTAGACTCTTCTTTGAAACTCCATGCATATTTAGCTCATTGAAGTATATCGCAGATAATTGGAACTGTCATCTTTTTTGTGATAGGTTGCCTGATGGTAGTTGGTATGTATGTCTTTATTTTAGAATATTTTTCTTACTATTTCATTAGGTTCTCTAATAACTGTTTTCAAATTTGTTTTATTTATTCGAAAGAGAAAAATAGAGGGGGTGGGGAGAGAATGGACATTCCAGGCTCTTTAGCTGCTGCAAATGAACTCCAGACACATGTGCCACCTTGTGCATCTGGCTTACATGGATCCTGGGGAATTGATCCTGAGACCTTTGAATTCTCAGGTAAGTGTCTTAACCACTAATTCATCTCTGCAGCTCCCTAATAACTATTTTGAAGTGTTTAATCTTCTGCTTGTTTTGGCTGTAGTTACCTTCTCATTCCTGGGACAAAACACCTGAGCAAAAGCACCTGATGGAAGGAAAGTTATTTGGCTTGCAGTCTTGAGGGGAAAGTTCGTGATGTCAGGGAAAGCATGGTATGAGCAAAGGCTCAACATCACCTCTGCTGTAGCAGGCAGAAGATAGCAGTAAGAAAATGAGACATATTCTTGCATGGGGGAGCTTGTTATAACACTGTAAGCTTGCTACTAGCAACACACCTCAACCAGCAAGTCTCCACTTCCCAAATTGTCATCACCAAGCATTCAGAACACATGCATTTATGAGGGACATTGGATAATTTATTATGAATTGTACTTAGGTTTTTGCACAACTGAAATAAAATTGTAATATCCATTCTAATAAGAGCAGACACAGTCTATGTCATGCATTACTTATGAGTAGTTTGACTTTATTTCTCATGTACAGCATTTATTACTTCTCTAGATAGGTTTGTCCGGATAATAGGTACTGTGGATTTCATCTTGTTAAGTATTATATATTACTTATAGGTGATCTTGTATCCCCTATAAATATACTTGAGCTTAATTTTGTGAAGCAGTTTTAAAGAAGAAAACTTTACCTTTAAGGGTGTGTTTTTATAATTTATTATATTTGGACAGTTAGTGATTTATTGAGGGCTATTTTTTTCCCATTGCTAAGGAAATTTCATTTTTGAATTTTATATCCATGCTCCTGTGGCATATGAACCATCACTGTCTGGTAAAAATATGGACCATTCTGTATACTCTCCTAATTTATCATCTCAGTCCTCTGATCCTTTGGATGATCATTTCTCACTACCCAATGTGCTATACACATGTCCACTATTTTCAAACCAGTTCATGTTTTCTAGTTTAATTTTTCATAAAGAATAATTGTGCTCTGTTATTCCATCTGAGTTTAAAGTAGAAGCTTCACTTCAAATAAGTTCAATAATCTATTCAATAACTACAGTAGAAAATGATTCAACATGAATTACTCTTCTGTCTAGAATATTGTTTTCATAGTCATGCACACACCTTCCTCACAAGTTGCTGTTGAAAGAATAACAGCCCAAGAGGATTTTTTTTTTAAGTGGGAAGAGAGCTTCAGCATTTGTTAAGCCAGGAATTGACAAATGGAAAGTTCTCTTGTAATTTGAGATAAACATAAACAATGTAACAAACAGTAGATTGTGAAGAATGCACATAGAAACTCAGAACATTACTTTATATATCAAATGTCCAAAACATGTGACTCTGTGCTCTCAAAAATGTTATTAGCAAGATTAAAATTACTTTAGGATGTAATACAAAATTAAAGCAGTTCATATTAATATTAAACTATTACTTCTAGCCTATTTTCCTGATACTGGGTTGAGATGGGTATATTTTATTATTATGTCACTTAATTTTAAAAATCATTTTAAATGGGCTGGAGAGATAGTTTAGTGGTTAAGGCGCTTGCCTGCAAGGCCAAAGGATCTCAGTTGGATTCCCCAGTCCCTACATAAACCAGATGCACAAGGTGGCGCATGCATCTGGAGTTTGTTTGGAGTGGCTGGAAGCCCAGGTGCACTCATTCTCTCTCTCTCTCTCTCTCTCTCTCTCTCACACACACACACACATACACACATACACACATACACTCTGCCTTTTTCTCTCTCAAATAAATAAATAAATAAAAATAAAATCATTTATATTGGCAAAAATTCATTTGAACTTATGACTAATTCTGAAAGTACTGACATCTAAGGTATAACTTCACTATACACTGAACAACAAAAAGTACTTTAAAAACCAGAAACTGGAATTCTACAGAAATATTTTATACCACTACCTAAAATTACACATAGTTTCTCTATGAGTTTCAAGCTATATTGATGCAGGTGATGGCGATATCAAATTTGTATTATAATATAATAATGTAGTATGAAACAGTGTGAATGTGCTATTTCTACTTCCTCCACTTTTATTGTGTAACATTTTTGTTATGGATTATACTATCAAGTATAATTTCTATTGATGGTAAACAGTTATTATTTCATTATTTTGTTTTATTATTTTCATATTCAATTAAATTTAAAGCAATATAAAAATTTCTGCTATATCTGTAATTTTATCCTTTTTTTTTTTTTTTTTTTTTTTTTTTTTTAGTTTTTTGAGGTAGGGTCTCACTCTAGCCCAGGCTGACCTGGAATTCACTATGGAGTCTCAGGGTGGCCTCAAACTCACGGCAATCCTCCTACCTCTGCCTCCTGAGCGCTGGGATTAAAGGCGTGCGCCACCACGCCTGGCTCAATTTTATCCATTTTGATTCTCTTGATTTCCCTGTTTAATTTCAATATATGTCTATTTTAATACTACTTCTGTCTCAGTAAATTACTTTAAAATGTATTTTAGTCTTGACCTGTTGGCTATGAACTCCTCAATGTTTATTTCTCTGAAAATATCATTATTTATTTATTTATTTATTTCAGTTTTTCAAGGTAGGGTCGCGCTTTAGTCCAGGCTAACCTGAAATTAACTATGTAGTCTCAGAGTGGCCTTGAACTCACAGCAGTCCTCCTATCTCAGATGTGCACCACCACACCCAGATTAACTGTTTTTTTTTTTGTTTTTTTGTTTTTTTTTTTAGCACTGTGTGAATTGAGCATAGAATTCAGGCCAATTTCTTCCTTAGTTCTTTTAAGTTTTTATATGAATTGGCATCAGACATGTGAAGCAATTTAGTGTAGCATCTATTTTTCCTTTCTTGGTAATGTTCTCATTTTTCTGTTCCTAAAATCAAGATTGTTTTCATTATCTTTGTTTTTAGTATTTTGTCTAGTCATATTTTTATATACATTTCATGTAGTCTTTTTTTAATCAAACTTTGTTGGTGTTCTCGAAGCTTTTTGCATTTATGATGCATTCCCTTTCAAAGTTTTAAATTTCTAAATAATCTCCTCAACCACATTTTCTTTCCTTTTTTCTTAGTTTTTTGGGAGATTCAATTAATTGAATTTTAGTGAATTGTATATTGGCATATGAGATCTAGACTTTTGTAGCTTTTGTTTATTTTGATATTTTTTATTATATGTATGCTTCAATTTATATAATTTATACTTATATATTATACAATGTGCTGTTTCTCTCTTTAACTCTCACCAACTTTTTAAATTCTTTTAAAAATATTTTATTTATTTGCAAGCAGAGAGAAAGAACGGTAATGCCAAGGCTTCTTGCCACTGCCAACAAGCTTTAGAAACATGCATTTTGTGTATCTGACTTCACATGGGTACTGGAGGGTTGAACCTGGAATATTAGACTTTGCAAGCATTTTAACCACTCAGTCATCTCTCTAGCCTAATTATTTATTTATATTTTCATATTTTCAGTTTTCTAGCATTTGTTTCTGTCTTTTATTAAATTATATCAGTGCTTCAGAGATTTCTCAGTGGTTAAAGTGCTTGTTTGCAAAGCCTGATAGTCCAGGATTCACTTCCTTTGTGCCCACATAAAGCCAGAATCACAAAGCAGAGCATGTGTCTGAAGTTCATTTGAAGTGGTAGGAGTCTCTGGCATGTACATACTCTATTTTAAATAAATTAATAAAAATATTTTAATAAATTATCTTATTAATGATAATTTGGCTACTAAGTAATTTCAAGTTACAATAACAATAGCAATCAAATTTTCTTGTCTTTCTGACATCTTTGTTACTGCTTTCTACTTTTTCTTTAACCTTATTTTAGAACTATGTAGGTTCACAAGCATTTTGGAATTTAGCAAAGGCTCTAATCCACAAATTAAGCTAGGTGCACAGAGAAGCTGCCTAACAGAGCAGAAAATATATTGCTACTGTGGTTTGGGGTTGATATTATGAACTATAGATCATGTCATAGCGAGAAAGTGTTTCAATAAGAAGTAATGCTGGGAAATCAGTCATCTCAGAAATTTCTTTTCATGGGTGAAGAGTAAAGTGAGGAGCAGTCAGGAATAAGCTTTGGGTCAGATTTATAAATTTCATAGATATTCTCCATTTTCTTTAGAGGTAACCAGCCTGCCAATAGAATTATTACATTTTTAGTAAGAACATTTTATTTGAGACAAATAATAATCAAGTTTGTCATTCAGATGATTCTTTATAAAAAAAAAAGGTATATTTCAAGTTTAATTGATTTAGATAATGTTTTAGCATTCATGCTGAACACATTTCATTTCTTATCCCATAAAGATAGATTATATGATCTATGGAGCACCAGCTGCCTCTCCGATGGTTTAGAAAGAAGTTACAATGCAACAGACACATAAGCTTCTTGGTCTTGTAAAATTCTTTGTTGTTGAATAACATGGATAGCATTTTGTAAATATAATTATAGAGAGAAAATTATATGATTTATTTGAAACCCAAATTTCTGTAAATATTGCTACAAAATAAGAAAATCATATCTGGACTATTTAAATCCCTTCCTAATAATTTATTTAAAATGTTTTACAGGCCAGGCGTGGTGGCGCACGCCTTTAATCCCAGCACTCGGGAGGCAGAGGTAGGAGGATCACCGTGAGTTCGAGGCCATCCTGAGACTACACAGTGAATTCCAGGTCAGCCTGAGCTAGAGTGAGACCCTGCCTCAAAAACCTAAAAAAAAAAAAAAAAAAAAAAAAAAATGTTTTACAGGTTATTACAGGTTGTAGATAATTTCTCTTTTTAAAATCACTTTTTGTATGCATGAATCTAATATATCTTTTGTTTACTTACAGGATTTTTTTTCTGCAATTCCTTAACTAGAACTTAGAGTGTGATAATACAGGATAGTAAAATAGAGCACTTCCAGTGAAATGTCCCTAACAAGACTGATTAAAAATGGAACCAGTTTGTGACTTTACTTATGTCTGGAAGTGTTGAACTATATTATCTAAAAACAGAGCTCTTGATATTCTAAATAATTGCAAATATTTTTATAAGATATTAGTGACAAATTGTATGGCAGTATATTCAATGTACCATGTTGAGGCACTAATGTACTAAGCATATCAAAAGAACAGCACAGGAGCTCTGGGAATAGATAAACATACATGACTGGCAGAAAGGACTCTGGCATAATTCATATACAGAAGAGAATGAATGGTTCTAATGATTTTGTGTATATCAGAATTCATATTAGAGTGGTGGATGTGAAGTGGTAAACAAAGGAAATTTGGGGAATTATGGATATTTTAAATACTACTTTTTCTTTACCCTTGTTTTAGAATTATGTAGGTTCACAAGCATTTTGGAATTTAGCAAGGGCTATTAAGTGGATAGATATAAATTAGAAATAAATAGATAATATTGTGAAAAAGAGTGTTGTGAGATAAGTGGGGGGATATTTGGGACATAAGATAAAAATATATTATATACACATATGAAAATGTCAAAATAAAAATAAAAAATCCTTATCAAGATATATGATTAATGTTTATTTTATACATTTAACTATTTGCAAATATAAAATTTCTCTTACAAAACACACTGGAATGATGTGTTTTACACAGTATGAGTGTAGGCAAGAAATGTCACTGACAGGTTCACTGAGCAGTAATACTCTTAAAGGAATATATATATATATATATATATATATATATATATATATATATATATATATATATATATATATATATATATATATATATACATATACACATACAGGTCATGGGAATATAAGCATTTTGTCTAATTGCAAAGTGAAGAATATCTGTCTAATGGAATTGATAATTTTACTTTTTCCCTACTAGGTATGGTGGTGCATACCTTTACTTCTAGCACTCAGGAGGCAGAATTTGGAAGATTGTTGTGAATTCTAGTCCAGCCTGATGTTATAGAGTGAATTCCACGTCAGCCTGGGTTTGAATGAGACCTTGCCTCAGAAAAATAAATACATACATTTGGGCTGGAGAAATGGCTTAGTGGTTAAGGAACTTGCTTACAAAGTCAAAGAACCCAGGTTCAATTCCCCAAGACCCATGTAAGCCAGATGCACAAAGTTGCACATGTATCTGGAGTTTGTTTGCGGTGGCTGGAGGCTTTCCCATACACAATCTCTCTCTATGCATCTCTTCCCCTCTCTCTCTATCCCCTCTTAAATGAATAAAAATAAAATATGAAAAGTTTAAAAATACAAGCCAGGCCTGGTGGGACATGTTTTAAATCCCAACACTTGGGAGGCAGAGGTAGGAGAATCATTGTCAGTTCAAGACCACTCTGAGACTACATTGTGAAATCCAGGTGAGCCTGGACTACAGCAAAACCTTCTCTCAAAAACCAAAACAAAACAAAATTAAAAAAAATACATATATTTCTGATAATGTTGTTGACTAGTTTATAACTAATTCAATTATTTTAATATTTGAAACAGACTAGCTTCTTAAAGAATCCTTGGGATGACTTTACCATATTTTTGAAAATTTCATAAATTTATGAGGGGATTCAATTTTTGATATAAAAAAATAAAAGTTTTAAATTATTTTATTTTACTTATTTGAGAGATAGAGGGAGAGAGAGAGGCATACAGAAAGAAAGAAAAAGTATGCCAGGGCCTCCAGCCACTGCAAACAAACTCCAGACTCATGTGCCACCGTGTGTATCTGGTCTAAGTGGGTACTTGGAAATCGATTCTAGGTCTTTAGCCTTCACAGAAAAATGCCTTAACTGTTAAACCATCTCTTCAGCCCTAGAGTCTTAATTTTAATCCTTAGAAAATTGTACTTCATCAAATAGCTGGACAATAATTTTAGCTTTACAATTCTGAACATCACTCCTATTATATGGTTCCTTACATATTAAATTGTTATTTGACTGGGAATAACAAATACAGAGTGAATTATTTTAATAATATACAAAGACAAATTGGTGAACCATGTTAGAAATCTGAGCTATAGTTAGGTTCTCCTGCTGCATCTTTCTGTGTAAAATATAATCCCAGGAAGTCTTACTTGAATGTTCTCAGAATACGTAACAGAATCAGTAGCATCTTCTGCTGCAGAAGTAAGCATGTTATTGAAAAGTTCATCAGAAATTCTGCTCTATGTTGTTTTATTATTTTGTCTGAATTTTAAGCAGCATAAGAAACAATCACACATATTATTCCGGTATACTTCCAAATCACAATGTAATCACATTCACTTTGCTCTATTAGAAAGCCAGTTTCAAGTTTCCAGCTTCCAAGAGGTTATCTCTTATGACTTGAAACACAATACCTTACCAAGTGTAAGTCTATATTTCTAGCATATATTTCATTTCTTTTAGGTGGCTCATTCAAAAATATAGAAAGAAGACTTCCTGTTAAGATAGCTGCAGGAGAGTCATACCAAACCATCCTAGGGAGGGGTTTAAGGCAAAACCACAACAAAATATACTTTTCTTCTGAAAAGTGAAGGTGTATAGGTTTTTATCAGTCAAAGTAGAGATGTAGGAGAGAAACAGATCTACCATAAGAAGGAAACCAGCCAGAGTCCCACAGAGGCACTTGTGCCCCCTCTCCCCCAGATCCATGCACCCAACTGGCCCAGCACCTAGCTACAGGAGCAAAGACCAAACAAGATTTTCCAACTTCATCAAACCTGAAGGGGAGACAGTGGAGATCAGTTAAGGAGGTGCTGAAAGGGATACAGGTGGGACCATTTGAGCAGTTCCAGTACAACCCGTTTTCCTGCACTCTCCCATCCCCCAAGCATCAAAACCCTGAACCTCAGGAGAACACATTCAGCCCCAGTAGTAAGGAATCCAGCACAGCTGATCAGAGCACAAGCTCCACAGAACAACATGGACAGATGAAGCTGGGCACTCAGCATTGGTAATATTGTAAGCCATCACAAAAGGTAATGAGGCCAACTGACAAACAGGTACACAGGCTGGCACTGGAAATGCTAATATTTCTTTCCATTTCAGGGCAGGTTATGGGTTACATATTCGTGGTTGGTTTTATCATTTTCAAATAAGCTGTATTTGGGGGTTTTACAATTGTTGCCTTTGATGGGCCTAGGAAACAAGCAGGGGTTGCTATCCTAGTATCTGACAGGACAGACTTCAAATGAACATTAGTGGGAAAGATAAAGAAGGTTACTTTATACTGATTAAAGGAACACTTCAACATGAGGACATTACAATCCTAAACATATATTCACCTAACATAGGGGTTCCCAATTTCATCAAACACTATTAGAGTTAAGGCCACAGATAACAACAAACACAATTGTAGGGTGTGTCTTCAATATCCCACTCTCATCCCAGCAAAAAATAAACAAAGAGACTTGTGCATTAAATGATGTCATGATAGAAATGAACCTAACAGATCATTCCATCCAAACACTGCAGAATATACATTTTTCTCAGCAGTACATGGAACATTACCCAAAACAGACCATATATTAGGACACAAAGCAAATCTTAACAAATACAGGGAAATTGAAATAATCCCTTGAACTTTCTTTGACCATAATGGAAATTAACTAAAAATCAGCAAAAAGAAAAAATACAGAGCATACAGAAATTCATGAAGACCAATAGTACACTATTGAATGATGAATGGGTCATTGAAGAAATAAAAAAAGAAATCAATAAATTCATAGAATCAAATGATGATGAGAATACAACATACCCAAACCTTTGGGACACTATGAAGGCAGTCCTAAGAGGGAAATTAAGAGCTCTAAATTCCTATGTTAAGAAATTAGAGAGTTCACAAGTAAACAACTTAATGCTTCATGTTAAGGCCTTGGAAAAAGAACAAGGCAAACCAAAAATCAGCAGATGATTGAAGGTGGAAAGTAGTTAAGGTAAATTAGTATGACCTATTTGGAAATCAGTGGGTGATGATATATTTTTATTGTATTTGCTCTAAAGAATCAAATTAAGTTTATCAAAAAATGACTGAATATATGGGGATATTTATTTAAATGCCATATTCTATCCTTTTCACCATATATCCATAACCACATAACAATGCAGACTGCATTCAGTTCAACTTCAAAGGTCTACATAGTCTTTTCCAACTTTAAGAAGATTTAACAACCCAAGTCTCATTGGAAATTTAAGAAACAGTCTCCAAACTGTGAGTCATTTAATAGCAAAGCATAACTTATTTCTTCCAATACATGATGGCACAAAGTAAACATTTTAATTGTAAAAAGATATGAGATACTGGACCAATGCAAACAATAAGAAGCAGGTAAAAATCAAACATCTGAAGTTCAAGTCTAGCATCTGTAACCAGTGACAAAGTCTCTGGATTCCAATTCCACCCTTTCAGCTGGCATTCCACTATCCTTGTATATACAACAAATCTTTGGGTCTACATTGCAAAGCATGGTTCATTTTCATAGCTCCATACAATGGCTTTTTTTGGCCTTCAATATTTTAACCCTATTTCCTCTGCAACATCTCAGCATCAGCTCTGATTCACCTTAATACAATGGCCTTACTGGTTCTTTACACTGGTATTTCTACTCTGCTTAACTTTGCCCAGGGGCCATTCAAAAGAAAGTCATACATCCAATGATCTGATTCCTTGCATTTGTCATGCTTCCAAATAATTGGTAGAGTCAAGTGTCTAAATCCAAGGGGAAAGAGTATATATATATATATATATATATATATATATATATATATTGTTCATTTTATTTATTTATTTGAGAGTGACAGAGAGAGAGAGAGGCAGATAGAGAGAGAGAGAGAATGGGCACGCCAGGGCTTCCAGCCACTGCAAACAAACTCCAGATGCGTGTGCCCCCTTGTGCATCTGGCTAACATGGGTCCTGGGGAATCAAGCCTTGAACCGGGGTCCTTAGGCTTCACAGGCAAGCGCTTAACCGCTAAGCCATCTCTCCAGCCCGAAAGAGTATATTTTGACCTTGAAGAGCAACATACTTCTTTAGAATTCTTCCTTCAAGCTACCTATTTACAAAATAATTTGTACCTTCACTCATTTGAGCCTTTTTTGAGTATATTTCCATCTTTGTTATCTTTTCCATTGTCCCAATGCAAAGCATTGCTGGACAAATACTCGAACATAAGGAGATTATGAGAAAATAGGGTTTATTTCAGCCATACAGACTCCAGGTAAACACCATCAATGGTGAAGAAAGCTGTCTCGCTTCAGCATACTCAGCAGGGAGGAACAGCTGCAAGGGGCAATAAGCACTAGAGTCAGAGTTCCAACTGTTTTCTATACATCTAGTATGGCTGAACTGAATCCACCTCCAATGTTATCCCCCCACCCCCACCACTAAGCAGGGTTCTGCATGCTGGTGACTTAAATAGGAATTTTAGTATTAATCAAAAATGCCTGTGTCTATAGGACCATAATTCAAAACACCACTTGTTGCAAGCTTATAATCATAGCATTGTGGAATCAGAGACAGAATATTCCTGGGGTGGCTCACCTTCCAAACTAGCTTAAGTATGTGTAGTCCAAGTCAATGTGGGATCATGTCTCAAATAACATTAAACATAACATAATAAATATTAATTTTGGTAGCAATCATTGGACCCATTCACAGCAGGATATTTGTGGTAGTCTGACTCAGGTGTCCTCCATAAACTTAGGTGTTCTAGATGCTAGGTTCCCCAGCTGATGGCAATTAGAAATTAAAGCCTCCTGGAGGCTGTGTACTTTTGGCGGCAGGCTTTCCCCATGACAGTGTTTGGGACACTCCACTGTTCCTATTGCCCACCTTATGTGGGCCAGGGGTTGATGTCTAACCTCTGCTCATGCCACCGTTTTCCCCTGCCATCGTGGAACTTCCCCCTTGAGTTTACAAGCCAAAATAAACTTATTTATCCCACAAGCTGCTCCTGGTTGAGTGATTTCTACCAGCAATATGAACCTAACTGCAACAATAAAGTGGTACCGAGGAATAGGATTACTGCTAGACACCTGGATGTGTGGCTTTGGTCTTTTGGAGTTGATTTTCAAGAAGAATGTGGAAGTATTTGAAACCTTGGTCTAAAAGATGCCTTGCAGTGCTGTAAGTACAGCTTGGTTGACAATTCTGGTCATAGCTGCAAGACATGAATGCAGTAAGAGCTATGGACTGTGAGGTTTGGCTTATGAGGGTGAGAAAGTGCTTTACTTGGGCTGGGCTAGCAGTTTGGGTACAAAGCTTGCTGTTATGCTCGTGTCCTGAGAAGTTGTGCAGGGTGGCTTTGCCTAGAAATGAACTGGTGTGAGCAGAGGGATATGGCACAGAAAGAAAAATCTTTGGGTGAACTGCTGTCCTTTCAGTTGCAATTGAGTGATTGCAAACTTTGAGATTCGGCAAGGTGACCTGCACTGGGGTAAGAGGAAGAATGCAGACTCTTTTGGAGGGGCCTGAGTGATCAAGGAGTGTCCTGTTCTTCAAAATCTGCCTTATTACCCCCTGGATTAACAAATTTGCACCGTACCTGGTATTGTGGAGTATAAGAAATGCAGGAAAGAGAGGGTCATTGAGTTTGCATCATGGTCTTGTGTTTTGGAAATGGCCATAGGCAGTGTGAAGCAGGTTTGCTGTTTGCCTGCATGGAGACCCCCATGGGGCCATGAGGATGAACCATGGATTGCGGTGGAGAGCCAGTGGAGATGCCAGGACCATGAGATGGCTGCTAAGGAAAGCTGCTGGCCCCGATGAAGTCTTCCAGGACTGTGAGTAGCCAAGCTGGAGGGACAGAATTGAAATGCCAGAGACTTATTGCTGCTTAGGATTGTTGGACTTGGAGATTTGTTACTGGCTAAACTTGAAGTTACAGAGTTTGATGTTTGCCCTGTTTAAATCATGTATTGTTTGAGTATTTCTTTGTGATGCCCAATGCCATCTTTTGCAATATCTATGTTTATTCTTTTGTTATTTTTGTTTTCAAGCAGAGGGAGAGGGAGAGAGAGAGAGAGAGAGAGAGAGAGAGAGAGAGAGAGAGAATACAAGGACTTCTTGCTGCTGCAAATGCATGTACCACTTTCTATACCTGGCTTTGCTTTGTGCATCTGGGTACTGGGTAATCAAACCCAGGCTGTCAATCTTTGCAAGCAAGAGCCTTAACCACCAAACAATCCCTCCAACCCCCCTTACCTCCTTTAGGTCATGTGTTTTGTATCAACAATAACATAACTGCAACAGTTTATAAATTTTCATTTACTAAAATTTTACAACATGTTCATTTCTACAACCATCAATTCATGGACATTCACACGGCCATGATGAAAAATAAAATTCTAGCCAAACACACTTAAAAGAAAAGTGGATTGAAAAAAAGAGGAAAAAGTTTAGAGGTATACTATGAAAATCCTCTGAATATCTATTACTTTTGGTCAACAATCTCATCTTTTTTGTCCCATTGATTGTATATTAATGTGTAGTCAGGTGATTTTAAATTTGATCTTCTAAGATTCAAAATCCTCTTGCTTTACAAACATCAATGTCTGAATTGCAGAGTCAGTTGCTCCATGATGTTGTTTCAGTCATTGACAGGCCTCTCATATTTATGGTACATTATAAAAAGAGGGGCTAGTTGGTCAGGAGAAGAAGTTTAGTGGAAGAGGGATGGCAAAGGGAGGCAAAAGAAGTTAATATAAGGGGACCTTATTAATAATACATTATGTACATGTATACAAATTCTTAACAAAATAGTTGTTTGAAAAGATGACCATGGGTCTAAAAATTTCACATTGCTTATAATTTTATAGAACTTATCATATTTATAAACACAAATATCATCATGTGGCAACTCCTTATGATAGTAATATGTGATATATATATATATATACATATATGTATATATATGTATATATATATATATATATCCTGGGATCAAAGATATACTACAGAACTGTTTATGTATATGGTACATTATACTATATACTATCTACAAATATGGACATATAGTCTTAAAACATTCACATGAATTTATCTAACAACACATCTTTCACATTGTATTCTTGTCATTAAATAATGACCAAATTCCTAATGTAAATGAAAATATTGAAGCAATAAATATCAATCTTAGTATACCCCATAATGTATTCTTCTTTAAGCATTGCTATTTAAGTTACTGTTGAGACAGGGCTAAGCTGGGAGATTGGGTCATCATACTGCCTGCTTCACTGACCCTGAAGAATCAATCTACCATAGCATTTACCTGTCTTACTGTCATCCAATTGTCCAGAATCTGCTCCCTTCATATCTCTACAATTCCAATTGTTACCCTACCTACCTGATATTTTACGATAACCTCCTAGCTGGTTTCTCTGCTTACACACAAATATAACTTTAATCTGACCCTAGTTTCATTTACTATAGTGCAATTGATCTCTCTTATCTCTGTTCCCATTTGGACATAACCTATACTTAAGTTATATTTATCTGTTTAGGATTCCCTGGATGTCTTCTGCCCTTGAACAAATTATTCCTTTATGCAATGCTCCCTTAGTTTGGCCTATTTTACATTCACCTTCTCTTCCAAGAAGAGCTGTAATTACCCTTCAGGACTCAACATTGATGTGACCCTCTCCCGATGTCTTTCTAGCTACCTTTAGGAATACTGCTTTCTCTACCTTCAGTAGAGATAAATCTGTGCATAATCTATCAAAATGCACAATTTTGGTTTATGCTTCTTTTGCCTTGTCCCAGCTTGACAGTTTTGCTGTTGTGTGAGGTTCTGGCATACACTGAATATATATTGTTCCTGTTTTTATCCCTAGGGGAAATCAGATAGCTTCAGAGGCAATGAGCTGCAGTTAATGTTTGAGATGTATGGTAAATGCATGAGCACATGTCTATTCTATTACAAATATATTCCTGGCTGGACAATCAATTAACAACATGAAAATTTTCAGACTTGTAAAACGAAAAGGAAATGTTTCTGTATAGTATTTATTGCCAAATACCACTTTTCTGAAGGTATAACTCTCTTTGTATATATAACAACTGATCAGTTTCAGAAAGCATTATGATAATGCCAGTTTCATGTACTTGGATGTTTCAGGTGCTTAGAGTTCTATGTTAATCAGTTTTCTACATTATGATATATCTGTCATGGTTGTTTAATCTTATAACATTTATAATATGTTTTATTACTATTTCTTTGTAAGCAATGCAGTTTCACTGGAGAGAAACATTTTAAAAAATCTGATATGTGAAACTATTCTTATATGCCTAAGTCTATTCCATTGACAAATAGCAAAAATTGTTTGGAGGCACACAGGAGGTAACTTAAATAAGTATACACTTGAAGCTCTTCATCCACTTGGACAAGAAAACCACTTCTGACCACTGCTATAGCTCCTGAGCCCTGATGTTCTGGTGGATAGCACTGCCTCCTGCAGCATCATGGAGCACACGACTTGAAGGCTGTTCACCAACTTCAGGAATATGAGCGACCATTTCACCAGTGACGGTAAAGACATCCAACTGCTTTGCAAAGCTCTGGCATATTTTCTGGGACACTGTATGTTCCTGGACACTATCACAACTGCTAGATAGCATTGTTCTTCCCTTTTTTAATGCACTGAAACTCCTGTTCAGGAGTTTCAACTCCAGAAATCACTGTGTCTGTGCTCCATACACCCTTCTGGCTCCCAGTGTGGTCAGCACAATTGCCAGTGATGACACAGTCTGCCACTGTTGTGTTTTCTAATCACAAAAGAGACAATGAACTCTGAAGTCTTCATGATCCTGAAATGGAACTGTGCTCCACAAGTAAGATTTCACCATAGCAACACAGGGATAAGCAGTGTTAGTATCATCATTCCTATGCCCTGGCCTCACTTAGTTCTGTGAATATGTTTATTATCTTTAACTCTACCTCACTACTTCTTTCTCATATAGTCTCTACCCACACTATTCTTATAAAACTGAGTCCAGAGCCACATTTAATTTTATGGTATTATGCTGTGATAAGGCTCACTTCATCCTCTGTGGGTCAAGAGAGTAATTGCCAAATGTTCTTCTGTGACATATAGCTTATAAGATAATTATAAGATAAATTGGGAGGATGTCATATTACAGCTTCCTCACAGATATCCCCTACATACATATGTGTTATAAAATTTCTGTGAAATGCTACAATAAGGTAATAAGAAATTTCTGTTTAATCCATTGCATTTTCTACTTATGTATAGTGTGTGTGTGTGTGTGTGTGTGTGTGTGTGTGTGTGTGTCTATTACCTATTACTATTACCTAAACTTATTAATGTTCTGTCTGAACGTGACTATGGCTTTCTTATGGCACCACATTGTCTTGATAATTTGTTCTACTTAGACTGTTCTCTCAGAGAAATGTAATCAATCTCTCGTAGAGAGGCTTTTAGAGTTTGATTACACAAGGTCATTACCTGTTATTGGGAAAATATGATTAGACATTAAGGATTTAAGCAATAATTTTCTTTTCCCATGGAATGTTAGGAAAGCTCTTTCTACCTCTCAGATAACCTATGTATCATTTCTGTTTGCTCATGTGTACATATTCATTCTCAAAACAAGCATACATGTGCGATATTCTTGAGGACATAAGCCTTGTGTTTGATCTACACAAAATTACAGACATGATTTTTTTCCTATAGTTAATATTTGTTTTGGTATTATACATAGAGGAGACCAAATTTATTGTTTCAATAGGACTCTTTGTTAATGTCCTGAGGCTGAATGATTATAACATTTGGCCTCTTAATATCTCAGTCTTTTGTGTATTCTATCTTCTTATGGCCAAATGGTATCACATCTTTAGTTAGATTGCACTTCCCATCATTGAAGAAGAATTGTTTCTTTGATTTGATGCCAGCCTGGAAGGCCTGAAGTAAGCCTTTCCACAGATGCCCATTTATAAGATGCATCTGTCTCCACATCTCATTCTGCCAGCTGGCCTTGGTAGCTATCTGGCAGTGTGCACGATCTCAGACTGCTGGCCAATACACTGAAGCCCCAGTTCACTGGCTGCTAAATCTTATGGGCATATCCCTGAAGGCACCAGAGAAAATAGGGAACATTATAGAAATATTGCCACGAAGGGAGTTTTTCTATATTATAGGAATATGAATAAATAACACATGCAGTGTTAACATTGGTATATGAACTGGGATGATTTAAAAAGTTAATTCAGACAAATTTCCATGAGGGAGAAGCATGTATATAATAATTCAACACAGGGATTTCTTGCTGTGACTTTGAGGATATTATTGAATACAAATAATGAATAAGAAAGGCAAAAATATGATGAGCTTCCAGCACTGATTAGGCATAGACAGGTGGTGTTTCTCCAGAGAGATTTCAGGGTAAGCCTCCAAGAATGATTGGCTCAGCATTTTTAAATTTTAGCCCTGCCTTGTCTTCTGTTTTGCTGAAGAGCCAGAAACTACTGAACTAAAACAGAGTCCAAGGTTACCTTCACCATTTCATTGGCAGAGGCATTCTACAAACTATTTCCAGCAAATGGGTATTTATGTCACTCCCTGGGTTCCCAGTCAAAAGACCCTTTATTCTAATTTAACAAGGTTGCCTAATGATACTGATCATGAAATCATACTTGCCTCTCTATTTCATAAGCAGGACACAATTAAAATAAGTCAGTTGAATTTTAGTCCTTCCTTTTTGTGTGTGTATGGGATATAAGATATAAGGTGCTTTCCATTTGTGTCAGGAGGAGCTGAAAACAGAACCTAATAGAAATTTCAAGATCTTAGCTTTGCTTGCACTCTTAATTATATGACCTATTTTCACACATTGTACAAGTTTATTCTTAAGAATTAGAAATTGTATCTTTTGAGACATCAATATGTGTAATTGCAAATAAGACGCATTATAAATGAAACCATAGCTTGGGCACACTTTTATGATATTTTTTCAATGTAGATGCAAACAACTTTCCTCCTGTCTTCTTTCCTCTTGCTCTCATATCCTTGACTACACAGGCTTTCCTGTGATTGATAGGTGTCTTCTTACTCATCCTAGTTAAGGAGAATTTATCTCAAAATCTTCCTTATTGCTGCTTCATTCTGTACAAGTTAGTATGGTGTTGCTACTGCATGAAGAAAGACAGGTGGTCCCACTATTATTAGTCATGACAATAGCTAATCAAGTGTTTGGGAAGCTCCAGGGACAAAGTTGGAAATATCTCAAGGCATGAATGGTAGAAAATTATAGAAGAAAGTATTTTAAATATTAATTTACCTTTGAAATTATCACTGTATTTTTTAGTGTAAGTTTTTTAGACATTCACTTTCTTTTCTTATTTCCTATGATGATAAGATATAGGAACACTTTGTAAATAATTTTTTATAACTTGATGTATAAAAAAGAGATATTCATAAAGGATAACACATACTAATATTCTCCACATTAAGAAGGTGGTTGTAGCCAGGCGTGGTGGCTCACGCCTTTAATCGCAGCACTTGGGAGGCAGAGGTGGGAGAATCACCGTGAGTTCAAGGATGCCCTGAGACTACATAGTGAGTTCCAGGTCAGCCTGGGCTAGAGGGCTAGAGTGAGACCCTACGTCAAAAAACCAAGAAAACAAAACAAAACAAAACAAAACAAAAAAAACAAACAAAAAAAGGTGGTTGAAGGAAAATCTGAAGTTCAATGCAAATCTGGGTTACATAGCAAAACCCTGTTTCAGAAAAAAACAAAACAATAAAAATGATAGAGAGGAATAAGAGAATGAGAGGAGGAAAGAAAGAGTTATTTTACATCAGCAAGAAACTACTAAATGATATATTTGGTGTTTTCAAGAAAGCAGAATGCTTATTTTTAGTCAAGCCTTTTGTTTTAAACCATACGTTTTTCGTTGAACATTGTTGAGTATCAAATTCCTCTAAACTGAAATATTCCACCTGGAGGGAGGAAGGAATCAGGAGATCAACTGGTTTGAGAGAGCGGAAAACAAATAGGTCACATGGCCACTCCCCCAGGTTATAGGAAGAGTAAACAACTGTTGAGGGGAAGATACTACCCAATGCTTTGTACAGTTTTTTAAACTCAAAATGTTTCAAGCCCCTTACATATGGTTGTATAAATGGCAGACTGCTTGAGAAGAGACTATGGCCAGCCAAGTCGTCTGTGGGCCTTGCAACGAACTCAAGATGCAGCTTCTATAAGTCACCACCTGTACTGGACTGGGGTTTTCATTGATACAAATACCTTTGAGTCACCCATGATTCTATAAGCAACTTGCTTTAAGTAACCTCAATAAACTCAGTGGGTCAACAAACCTGGTTTTAGAGTAACTGTGCTTTGGTCTGTCATCTGCATCCCATATGGGGTGAATAGACATATGCTGGTGTCTCCCCAGGAGAAAAAAGTTTCAGGCAACAAATATCATCAAACTATTTTGGACTAGAAAAGATGGTATAAACCTATATCTCCCAGTTCCTTCCCACTGTTACGTGATAAACAACCACAAACTCTGAACCTAATAAAAGTAACAAAAGAAGAACTCTGAAACTTGGTAAAGTAGGAGCTGATTTAGGGAGCCAATGCAGATGGCCAAAGGGACATCAGCAGACCAGATATACTCATGCCCTCCAGAAGCCTGCTAAGGTTGATTTATTGGTTTTATGTTCTCCCCTCGAACTATGCACTGAAGGAAAGGCAGCCCATGTCAGTTCTTTACATTGCTAGATAGAACAGGAATTCATTTGGCAATGACCACAAGCTAATACAGCTGGAAAAGTGGAGGTTCCACACAAAAGAAATATCCAAAAATAGACCATCTTCCTTAGCAGGTCAGAGAATCCCCATGTCTGCTGAGAGATACCATGGTAAGTGGAAAAGGCAGGAAGTCCTCAGCTGCAGCATTTGACTCAGCCCCAAATCTGCCTGTTCCTGTGAGACTGAGGCTTCCTCTTCATAATTAGGTAGGGTCCAGAGGCAGACTCCATAAAACAGACCAGCACAAAATGTAATTGAGCCTTAGTTTTTGCAATCCCTATCCTGAGCTTTCCCTATACCATCAAGTGATATCTGATAAGCCAGTTTGTGAAACTTCTACCCAAAGACTCTGTGAGATGAGAAAAGTTGTGGAAGGTTGGATGTGAGCATTTAAATGTCTGGCCTCATAGACCTAGATGTTACATTTAAACTGAGTTTGTAAAGTAACCCCTAGCAGGCATATCCCTGATACAAGTGAGTGTGTCACTGGGGGCAGATCATGGAGTGCAGGTGTGTTTGGGAGAACATCTGATCTCATTCCCAACGGTATAGAGAAAGCAGTTTGAGCTCTGGAGGTTTTACTTACTGGTGTTAGTGATGCTGGCTGTTTGGTTATGTCTCTTTGCTTGCATCTTGAAAGTGAGCCAGTTTCTTCTACCATTGATGCTATCCCCCTGGGATTTTTAAGCCTGAAATAGAACACATTCCTACTAAAATGTGTCTGGTTGGATGTTTGTCTTAGCAATGAGGAGCTAACTGTAACAACAGTGGAAACCCATACATAAAAGATAAGTGGATTAAAAACAAAGTAACACCAAAAATACTCAGAAAATGGCAGTGTTATTAGAATGACAGAATGTAGAAGTAGGCCAAGATCTGCTGACTAAACTTAAGTAGGATGACTGTCTCCTCAACTGAACGATTTCAATAGAGCCTAGAGTCTACTAACTTCAAAGAAAACCATGTTCACTATTCATGAAAAATCAACCATCATGCCAAAAAGCAAGAAAATGAGAGGAGATCATCACATTCTGAGTTAGACAGATCAGATATATAAATTATATGATAAGTATCTTGAAAGTGAATTCATGAAAACATTACAACAAAGATTAGACATCATATTGGAGGCAATTAAAACAAATCGGGAATCTTAGTAAAGAAACACAGCATATATAAAAGTGAATGGGAATCATCAAAATAAAAAATAGATGATCAGATGTTTTAAATATATCTTGCTGACTGAGTTCTCTTATATAATGAAAATGAAAGAGAAGAGAACATTTGAGGTAAGAGATTATATATTAACTTTAACCAATCTGAATGATAGCAAAAGCAGAATGAAAAAGTCAAAAAACCCTCAGGAAAGTGCAGAGGGCTGGAGAGATGGCTTAGCAGTTAAGCGCTTGCCTGTGAAGCCTAAGGACCCTGGTTCGAGGCTGATTCCCCAGGACCCATGTTAGCCAGATGCATAAGGGGGCACACGCATCTGAAGCTTCTTTGCAGTGGCTGGAGGTCCTGGCGCACCCATTCTCTCCCTTTCTCTCTCTCTCTGTCTCTCTCTCTCTCTCTCTCTCTCTGTGTGTGTGTGTGTGTGTGTGTGTCTCCCTCTTTGTTTCTCTGTCACTCTCAAATAAATAAATAAATAAATAAATAGTTAAAAAAAAGAAAGTGCAGAATATCTAGCTATCTCCCTATCCTATCACAAGTCTAAGAGGAAAAAGGTCAGTGAAGTGAAAGACTCCAATAAACTACTGACCCAAATCCCAAATGTGGAAAAAAAGACAATATCTTAAAGATTTAAAAACTTATCTGATTGCCAAATGTGAAAAATGTGGGAATAAAAGTAATTCCAAATTTCATGAGAATGAACTGTCTGTGGAAACCGAACCATTCTCAAAAGCAGCAAAGAAGCAACAGTCCAGTGATGATGGTGAGCACCCCAGGAAGGATTTCTTGTCTGAAAATGTCAGAGGAACTAGCAAACCAGAGGAACTCGCAAAATGTATTTAAATTTCTACAAAAATAGATTTACTAGTTGTGAATGTGAAATGCCAAGAATTTTTCACTGATACATCTATAAAGACTGGCAGAACAGAGCTATTTAGAAAAATAAGGAAATGATAAACCAAAGAATATTCTTGTATTGAGAAGTATGAATAAGCAGTGGAAAAGGCTGTGATGTTTTTATATGAAATAGACTGGGCTTTTTCCTAATGAATTTTATACATTAGAATTAAATTTTAAAGTAGGGTTCTATATGGTATTACAGGTCAGTTAGGGACTCTTTTCCTTATGCAATTTAAATAAATTGTAGGCTATAATAAACTTTAAGAATTTATTTATTTATTTATTTATTTATTTATTTATTTATTTATTTATTTGTTCATTTATTAAACAGTTAAAGAAAATGGACACTCCAGGGTCTCTAGCCACGGCAAACAATCTCTAGACACATGTTCTACCTGTGCATCTGGCTTTATGTTGGTATTTAGGAACTGGAATTGGAATCATTAGGCTTTATAGGCAGGTGTCTTTACAACTGTGCTATCTCTCCAGCCCTATAATAAAATTGAATAAGTCAAAATTATATGTTTTTAATACTCAGAGGAACTGGACAGAAAACAAGACAGAGGTATATTCTCAAATGCTATTATGAATAATTAATGATCAGGGATATGTAAATCCAAATGATACTGAGATTCCACCTTATCCCAGCATAAATGGCTGTCATCAAAACAACCTGCAGATATTGGGGAAGAATGGTGTGTGGGCCAGTTACACTTATATAGTCCTAGTGAGAAAGTAGCCTGATGCAGCCATTATGGAAATCATTATGGAGGTTCCTCAAAACACCAACAATAATACTGCCATGAGATTTAGGTACACCACTTCTGGGTATATACTACAAGGAATTTAAGTTAGCTTACCAGATAGATATTTGAAATTCTCAGTTATTACAGGACTATTCCCAATACCAACAAATAGAACAACCTCAGATTTTCATCAAGAGATGAATAGGCAAATCAAATTATATATAGTCAAAAAGAAGAATGAAATTTTGCACTTTACAAATACATGCATAGCAAGCAGAATAAATGAAAATCTGAAAGGCAAATAATATGTCTTTTCTATGTTTGGAGTTTAATTGTTTACAGACAGGATAACAGAAGGAGAATACTTGGGAAGAATAGGAGTTCCTAGGAAGATGATAATGGGGTAAATGTGATCAAAATACATTATGTACATGAAAGAAGAAAAGAATATTATTATGTAAATTGATATTAAATCTAGTGAAAAAAATTCTAATGACCCACAAGAAAGTAAGAAAGGAGAAGATGAAGATAATGAAACTAAACCAGAAAATAAAGAGAATTAAATAAGAAATAATAATAAAAGGAGAGTTGAACATCATCATTTATAATTATCTTGAAAGTTAATTATCTGAAATTATAGAGACTAGCACAGTGAAGGAACCCACATGAAGTCTAATACAGTAAGGCCTATGAAACAGAGTTCCAAATTCAGCACTTTATGGAAATCTTGTCTCCTTCTCTTCCTATTAAAGGAAATAAAGATTTCTTGACATGTTGCCTAATAGGACTTCTGATGACTGCATGTCAGCTTCTGCTGATAATTAGTCATCCTATATAATGGCTTGATGTGGGTGGATTGATTATACTTAGCACATGTCAATAAATTCTAACATTAAAGTGTAAAGAGGTATGGAATTCCCTCCTCTGCCATGAGGAATCCCCAGGACAGATCAATATACAAAGTTAACCATTTCATATGTATGGAGTTCTTGTATTTTAGTCTGTTACTTTATAACTAGCAGGTGTATCCTAAAATATAAGAGACTCCCCATTATTGCTTTTCTTTTCTCTAGTTATATTTTATTTGTGTGTGTGTGTGTGTTTCTGGGCTGGAAAGATGCCTTAGCAGCTAAGGAACTTGTTAGCAATCTTATAGGACCCAGGTTCAATTCCCCAGGACCTACATAAGCCAGAAGCACAAGGTGATTCATGCATCTGGAGTTTGTTTGCAGTGGCTGGAGATCCTGGACAACTCATTTTTTTCTCTCTCTCTCATAAATAAAATAGAATAGTATAGTTTTTTAAATCTATTCTAGACATCTATTGAAAAGTGAATTGAGTTTTCTGAAATTGAAGTTTGTAAGAATTTCATTAAAGTAGTTAGTTACTGTTTCTATTACCATAAGTAACAGAAATTAGGAAGCTGTGGTTTCATCTAAATTCACATCTAGCCTAGCTAAAGATTTTTGATATCTTTAACACTACGTTGATCTAATTTGCATATTGATTTCATAGAAAAGTATAGTTGTAATTCTCATTCTTAACTTTTGATCATGAGATCCATGTTTCTTACCACAGTGTGCCAAAAAGTGATTAAATGTAATGCATGTGTCTCTACTGAAAGGGCCCTTCAGAAAAAAAAATGTGTGACTTGCTAGCAATACATGCAATAAATCAATACTTTTGCTTGCTAACATAGTCATTCCCCTTGTTAATATACTTGATGGAAAATTATTGCTGAAATATTTAAACATATAGATCATATATGGGCTGTTAAACATCAAATATTAAAGAACACAAAACAAAAGCATTTCATCTTTTTAAAAGTAGTAACATTCATTTATAATTTAGGACTGTTGAACTGAAGCTTAAGAGCTGAATAATAGGTAACCATGAAAAGAAGAACAGGTTTCAGGGGAAATATGTTTGTTCAGGTAAGTTCTAGAGTTGTTCCCATTAAAATTATTTAAGTATAAGTTAGGGGTATATATACTATGCAGACTCTCTTGAATAAATTCCTTAAAAACACTTAGACCACTTTTCATAATATTAGTTTTGTATAGAGTTAGAAATGAGCTTGTAAATCAGAGAAAGCTTTAGTGTAAAATAAGGACAGAAAAATTTTATTATATGCATTGTAGACTTTCAGCACAGAGTGAAATTGTTTACATTAAACAATATTTGACTTGCTTTCTATGGCCTAACTTGTATTATTAATGATTAAGTGTTATATATTGATCTAGATTCTAATAGTGTTTTGTTCATTAAAGAAAGTTTAATTACTCTAAGAAAACCTATGTTTTCTCCAAATTTATTACCATTCCCAAATGCATGTCTTGCACAGCTGTCAGAATGACCTTTATAAAATACAGAACTAATCATGTCACACCCCAGCTAAAAATTCTCCAAAGCTCTCTAATGTATTTCAGATAAAGTTCACACTCCTTAGCTGGGCCACATGATAGTTCCTAATCTGGCCTTTGATGTCTGCCCTTTTCTGGCTTCAAAACTAGGGTCATACCCCACATGTCATTTTTGTATTCACTCTCATGTTCTTGAAGTCTTGTCCATATTTCTAGCTTGATTCTGATTTTGCCTTTTAATCTTTTGATTTTTTAATATCTATTCAAGCATTATACAATATTTTCTATTGGCTTATATTTTACTCATTTGAGTTTCTCTAGAGGCTGACTGTCCTAGTATAACTCCTAGTTTGGCTTCTTGCCTTTAGTTCTAACCCTGAATTTTACCTAAAGAGCTCATTTATATTCTGGTCTGTTCCTTGTCTTCCTAGGTGACCTAAACTCCACCTGCACATCAAATCTAATACTTTTTGAATTTTAAATTATCCTTTTCACCTTTAAATTCTTTAAATCTTCATTTATCCCATTATCTTCATTTATGAAGGAACCATCCAACAGCAAATGGCATAATCTGATCCCCTTCACCATATTGACCACTAATATAGGTAAAAGTGATCTTTAATGTGTGATGGATGATTTGTTCTAAATTTTTTGTTTTATATTTTATAGCTATTGCTGAGATTTAGAGTGAATATAAGTGCAATTTGATTTTATGTATAGCCTTTTCTAATGATTCAATTAAAATATTAATATCTAGCAGGGTAGGATGGTGCACACCTTTATCCCCAGCACTCGGGAGGCAGAAGTAGGAGGATTACCACGAGTTTGAGTTTGAGGCCACCCTGAGAATACATATAAATTCCAGACCAGCCTGGGCTAGAGTGAGACCTTGCCTCAGAAAACCTGTGTGCGCATATATATACACTTGAATTTTAAGATATATATATATATATATAGTCTTAAAATTCAAGTTCAGACTTTCCGAGTACAAACGACAAAATCTGCACTATTAATTTATGTTGAAAGTATTGAATTGTGATTATTAAATGATGGTTTAATGACAACATTTAAGAATTCAAAATGACACAAGCACACTGACACCTGGGTTTAATTGTATAGGTTGTACTTCTTTTTAAATTAAGGATGATGATGAAGGAACCATACGCAATTAATAAAGCTTGCAATTTTCCTTGTTTTATGTCTTCAGGAGAATTTAGTAACTGATGTCATAAAGCAATGCCTGTAAATGTCTAAACTCTTATTTTAAAGTAAGTTTAACTTGTATGAAAGTATTTTTCCATCAAATGTGCCTGCTTAGTCACTTATTTGACTTTAGTTACTAAAAAATTGATATTTATTTGTAAAATGTTTTCCAGTATGAGAATTAGAAGAGTGAATGTCCATTTAAACTAACAGAAGTGCTAAAAGACAGGCCTTGAACCTAGCATAGTGGTACATACCTTTAATCACAGCACAGATCACTGTGAGTTTGAGGGAAGCTTCAGACAACAGATTGAGTCCTACATCAGCCTATCAGCCTGGTCTAGAGTAAAACCCTAATTAAAAAAAAAGAAAGAAAAACCAGTAAACCCCATAGTCATTGTGTTGGAAATATAGCTCAGTATTTAAAGGCAGTTGCAAAATATGACAATCTGGGCTCAATTCTCCTTACCCACATAAGCCAAATGCACAAAGTGGCACATGTGTCTGAAGTTTATTTGCAATGGCAAGAAGCCCTAGTGCATCCATACTCTTGTCTGCCTTTTCTTATTTGTCTTTCTCTCTCTCTCCCTCTATGTTTGTGTGTGTCTCTCAAATAAAGAAATTAACATATTAAAAAAAGACAGAACTTAATTTTGAATCAGCAAGTGCATTCTTTCAGAGACCTCAGCTTAGAAGGACATTACTCGGTCAATGCAGGAGCTGGGCTGATCTGTAGTACTCTTACAAAAACCTTGTCCATTTGTTCTCTCTCTCTATCTGCCCTCCTCTTAAATAAATAAATAAATAAAACATGTTTAAAACTATTAAAAATAAAAATGCATATAATGCACATTTTTTAGCACTTTTCATTTGGTATGGGCTTGATAAATTTCCAAATGCAGAACATAAATTATCAATGATACATCATATTTAAGTATAAAATTAGATCTGTTTGGTTACTGGCTATATTATGATTTCAGGATATAAAATTACACAGTACATATTTCTCCTGCACAGTGAAGACCAAAGGAACCATATCATCATCACTAATAGAGTCTCTTCTGCTTTGACAGTAAAAGCTTCTCAGTATGTCTGTAGCACCAGGTGCATCCCAGAGTTACTAGTCATGTATAGATTACTAAAATGTAAGAACACTTGACCAATGAGGGACCACTGAGAAGCTTGAATATATAAACATAGCCATAATACACAGCAGCTTCAGATTTTTTGTAAGATACACCTTCAAGATCCAAGGAATTCAATGAACATTTGACAATTACTGCAGATGCTAACAGCAGGTCATGATTCTACTCTATATCCTTTTCAATCTGGGATACAAACTGAAGGGAGAGAATATCAGATTATCAGGCTTATGCCCAGGGGTTGCACACATCACTTCCCTTCTTCATATTCCATTTTATAAAGCAATCTATATAGTCATCTACTGTCTCTTCAGATGTAATATATAATGACATTCAAAGTAGAGAAAGAAATAAGCACAATAATACTGCCTGTTATGCCGTTATGAAAAAAAATTCAGGATCGGAGTTAAAAAAATCTACCTATTTTCATGTGTTAAAACTATTTCTTCATAATTTTGTTAGCTAAATATTTACTGATGATATTTAAGTAGTAAATAATTAATAAAATAAACAGAAATCTCTTCATGCTGTTTCAGAGCCACAGAGTGCAAATATTCCATATGGCACCAGGATTGCTGCTTAAGGCTTAGTGCATTGGGGATAGCAGTGATTGACATTAGGCATGATACATGCGCATGACCTTGCAAAAACATTGTGAATGTATTTGGAGAAGGAACCAAAATTTTTACTCATTGATTTATTATTATTATTATTATTATTATTATTATTATTTTAAGGTAGTAAGGATGAATAGTAATCACAATTTGTGAACTACCCTACATTTGAGAATTGAATAGTAATCACAATTTGTGAACTACCCTACATTTGAGAATGGTCATATATATATATATGGCTGGGGATATGTTTAAGTGGTTTATGAGCTTGCCTGCAATGCCTAATGACCCAGGGTTGATTCCTGAGTACCCACATAATGGCACATGCACAAAGTGGTATATGTGTCTGGAGTTTGCAGTGACTAGAGGCCCTGGAGTATCCCTTCTCTCCCTTTTTTCTCCCTCCTCTCTCTCTCTTTCTCTCTCACACACACACACACCCTCCTACCCTCTCTCCCTCTCCCTTCTTTTCTTTCAAATAAATTATGTATATATATATATATATGTATATATATATATAGATATAGATATAGATATATATCTCCTTACATAGATATAATAATGAAGTGTTTTCATGCTTTGGGGAACTTGCTCATTTTTAATATTAGTCTTAATTTATTTGCAAGGATGAAGAGAGGAGAGAAAGAGAGAAAGAATAATATTTCCAAGTTCTCTTGCCACTGCAAATGAACTCCATACTCGTGTGCCACTTTGTGCATCTGTATTTATATAGGTACAGGGGAATTGAATCCAGGCCATTAGGCTTTGCAAACTAGCACCTCGAATCACTGACCTATCCCCTCCAACCCTGGGAGCTTATTCTATCCATAAAAGTCTACTACAAAGTATGCTATTATCAGTTCTATAACTTATCTAATTTTGCACATACAGGAAAAACTTCTGTACTTTCCTTTATGTCTCTACACCTTTGTTCCACATCTCTACTTCTGTCTATTTAATTCCATCATGTTTTGAACTGATCTAAAGGAATAAAGCAGACTTTTAGAAAGATAAGTGTCAAACACTACTATTTATTCCAGGACATAAAATTTATTTGAGCTTAGTTTTGTCTGGGATTTTTCCAATGCTTGAATATTGACTCAATTATTTTATAATTGAATTTTAATACTCACATTTGTATATTTATTTATTTAAGGCACTCATTCCATGTATTAATTACTAATATTTCTGGAGTATTAAATATTCTAATTCAAAAATAAAGGCAATTGAAGAAATATAAACTATTATAGCACTCACTTGTTTAAGAATTATTATAGAGGTGATGGAAGCTGACTTATCAGGTAAAGGTGCTTTCTTGCAAAGCCTGCTGACCTGAGTTCAATTTCCCAGTACCCACATAAAGCCAGATGCATGAAGTATCACATATGTCTGGAGTTCATTTGCAGAGGAAAGAGGCCCTGATGTTCCTATATTCACTTCCTCACTTCTCTCTCTGTCTATCTCATACACAAATAAATAAAATATTTCAAAATTAATATAGAAATTGTCCTTGTAAACCTTTTTCACCTAAAAGATTTTACAGCCTAAGGAAAGCAGCTATCCATCAATCCATTCACTTTTTCTACTGGAACCCTCTAGAAAAATAAAGAACAGTGGCCAGATTAAGTGTCCTATAGGCTGTCTTTACTAAAACAACAACAACAAAATGCTTTATTAGAATGTACCTTGTATCTGGATTGCTCAGAGTGAATATAATTGACCATTATGGATTTATATGACACAGATGACTGCACAAAAATGCTAAGTAAATTGTGTATATAGTGAGGTAGTTATATTCATGATCAAAATATAACTATAAATGTTAGCAGTTATGTAACTTAGAAATCTCATTTTTGTTTCAGTCTGAGCATACTCTTTGCTACAACAAAAGGTGTTACATGTAGGTTGGAAGTCCTAGATTTGTTCTTCATTTGCAGGTACCTCTAAAATCACAAGTCCCTACATATTTTAATAAGGATTAATGATAATATTAGCCCATATTTATATGAATCTCATTTTGTAATTTATCAAAAATATTTGGTTAATAGTTGTTTTGTTGTAATTATAGTACTGAAAGTCTGTGGTAGATGATTTGATATGCTACTGAAAGTACAAAGTCAAAATTTATAGATAATACAAGACAGACAATAATATGCCACTATTCTTTTGTTCATGGAGTGGTGAGAGAACAAACACAGTGCATACACAACTAATATGTAGGAGGTAAAGAGTAATGATGGTAAAATGTATATCATGAAAGTATGCATAAAACCGGGTGTACTTAACACTATATATTAAGTGTATCTATTTATGCAATGTGACCAGAAGAGTGGAGTGAGTCACTTAATAACAAAGTAAAATGAATTATTTTGCCCCTTCCTGATTTGCCAGCAGTAAGTTTATCAGCTACAGTCATTTTTGCTTCATAATTCTAGGAATTTCACACATGTTATGGCACACATCAAACAACCCTTTAAGGAGCACTTGCCACTAAGTCATATTGAAAAGTAAGAAGAGTAGATACATATATGTACATAATCTTAGTAATATCTTCTTTAAAATCTTCTACTTTATATCACATGGAATAAAGCATTAATAGTAAGTAACATCTCTCTGACTCAACAAAAGAAAATGACATAGATTTCCATGGTGGTGGAAATGGAAATCCTTCCAGCCTTTAGTTTTTTTGTTGTTTTATTATTATTATTACTTATGTACACAGTGTATATACAGCCCTGTTGGTACCATGGTTAGCCTCCTCCCTGTCCACCCCCTCCAAATGGGCCCTCCTCCTTGGGGATTGTGGGTCCATGGGTTATGGGGAAGAGGCAATGTCTCTGTGCATAATGTATCAACTGTGGCTCTAATAATCTTTCTGCCCTCTCTTCCACAAATTTCCCTGAGCAATGTTACGTTAGTTTTAGGTCTACTTCAGTGATGAGGTCTTGGGAGCGCCTCTGTCTCTGGATCTCTGGTTTGGTAGGAGTTGAGTGTTCTCTGTGTCTATGTGCTTCACCCTTGTGCTGGTACCAGGTTCACCAAGAAAGTAACACTCTTGCTCATTTCCCCAATTACTCTTGGTTTCAGCTGAGGTCCTGATGAGTTGCAATTGGCTGATTCTCTCCTCAGGTTCTGCATCCATCTGAAAAAGCGAAGCAAATTCCCCTACAGCAAGTGAAGTCAGCATCTGATAAATGGGATAACCATTATTACTCTAGAAAAATTTAAGAGGTGTAGGCCCTCTTGTAGGCCACCATTGGTGGGAACTTGATAGTGGAGAGCAGGCTCCTCGCTTTTAGTTTTTATGTGTGATCTTTGGTAGGATCAAGGAAAGCAGTTAATACTAAAGCAGAACAACTAGAGAGCATCAAAATTGCCTTAGTAATTCCAGGAGGATCATCCGAAGAAAGGAAAGCCAGAAGAAATGACCAAGGCATAATGATTTTATATTTTGAGAACAAACAAAAATGAAGGTGTGAAGGAATTACAGGTCAAGGAACATGTGACCTAAATTAGCAGATTGTAATGAGCTTTCTAACACATGTATAGATTAAAGTGATTGAAATTAGTGAAGCAATTGAAAACACAGTTACTTAGAAGAGTTTGTTCATTCAAGATCCCTGCAGCCCCAGTTACCAGTCTCTGTGATTTAGGCTGTCTTCCAATATGTGAATAACATCCATCCCCAAGGCATCTTTATGGATTGCTGTGGGTATAAAAAGCACAGGACAACATGCTGTGTGAAATTACTGTCTTCCAGCAATTTCAGCTTAAAATAATCTTCACAGGAATTAGGTGTATTTTGAAATGGCACATTCTTTAACTTCTTTGGAATTTACAAAATATGAAAGTAATGTTGTTTGTGAATTAATTCTTAGTTCTCTCCCACCTATAATTTATTACAGTCGTGAGCATGTTTTCTACTCTATACTACAATTAATAAACAAAAGATTAAATTATGAAATTTCAGCCAGAGATATCATATAATATTCAGTTTATTTAAGATATTCTAATCCATCTAGCAAGTAAACCTTAATGTACAAACATAACCAAACTAAATGAACATCATTCATCTATTTTCTTTATTGCTTAAAACCAATGATACAATATGGCTTCATTGACCTCTGAGAATACACTTAACAAATCCAGAAGCAATTTAGCATTTTCCCAAGTCACATCTAGCGCAATATTTAAGAAGATGTTATCTAATTGAACACATGTTGGAACAAATTTAATAAAAGTGATCTTGTAAATGCTTAAATGGCTAGATGGGAGACAAGCTAGGCAGGCAGTGGAGTGAACATCATTCCGGTAGCGCTCTTCAGGCAAAGAAGACATTTGCAAGATGTTTTGACTGCTGAGACTGTCAGCCATAATCAATCTCTGAGAGAGAAGGAGGCCACAAATGGCAGAGGGAATGTTCAAATTCATTGAATGATTACTAGTCATAATAAAGGGTAATGGATATTTTTACACTACTTCAAACATATTCAATGAACATTTGGGTTCACAAAAGAATATATTTCTGCCAAGGCTGAGAAATGTAGTTGATGTAGTTATGTCCTACATTCATTACCTTACAGTTCTCTCTCTCTGCATCTCTATCTTACTCCCTGGGCTTAGGCAAATGCATATTACATACAAGCTCATTTTAATCAATTTTTCACTTGAACTTGATTCCTAATAGAAATACAAAATTACATATATACACACATATATACACAAATTTCCTGTGTATATTTTTAGTAGTACTTCTTTTTAAATATTTTTATTTATATATTTGACAGAAGAAAAAGAGGGAGGGAGAGAGGGAGGGAGAGAGAGAGAGAGAGAGAGAGAGAGAGAGAGAGAGAGAGAGAATCGGTGCACCAGGGCCTCTAGCCACTGCAAAGGAACTCCAGATGCAACGCGGCCCCTTATGCATCTGGCTAACATGGGTCCAGGGTAATTGAACCTGGGTCCTTTGGCTTTGTAGGCAAATGCCTTAACCTTTAAGCCATCTCTTCAGCCCTCCTGTGTATAATTTTAATAAAAATTTGAATTTCCCCTTTATTGTTTAAATACAATTTCTTATTCTATCAGAGTATTTAGAAGTTACAAAGTAAACATGTCTACCTTATGAGCATACCTATGTCATGGTAAGTAATTTATCTACTTATTTACTGAAGTTAGAGGGAGGTTGATTTGGGATTTACATTTTAAATGACTATGTGAAACATCATTTTATTTGTTGTGGCATTTTAAACATCTAAATCTTTTCTAAAGATAATTTATAAGCTATAAACTGTCTTGGAAAATTATTTTTTTGAGAAAATATTTTGATGTTTTTTTTATTAATTAATTTATTTATTTGAGAGCGACAGACAGAGCGAGAAAGAGGCAGAGAGAAAGACACAGAGAGAATGGGCGTGCCAGGGCCTCCAGCCACTGCAAACGAACTCCAGACGCGTGCACCCCTTTGTGCATCTGGCTAACGTGGGTCCTGGGGAGTTGAGCCTCGAACCGGGGTCCTTAGGCTTCACAGGCAAGCACTTAACCGCTAAGCCATCTCTCCAGCCAATTTGATGTTATTTAATGATACTATTTTCTCACTCATTTAAAAGATTTTAGGGAAATTTTGCGGAAGAGGGGGTGGAAAGAATGTCAGAGCCACATGTTGGGTCATGATATGCAGAGACATTTAGCTTACCCATAACTGTGGGCTAACTCCACAATGCATGACCCGTATACCTCAACAAGGAGGGGCCAAGGGGAGGGGTAGGTCACGGATGAGCCTAATAATGGTACCAAACTGACTGTATTTGCTGAATACAAAACTAACTAATAAAGAAGAAAAAAAAAAAAGATTTTAGGTTTAGAGCTAGAGAGATGGCTCAAATGTTAAGACACTTTCCTGCAATATCTAGTTACCACAGTTTGATTCCCTAGTATCCATGTAAAACCAAGTGCACAAAGTGGCACATGGATATGGAGTCATTTGCAACAGCTAGAGGCCCTGACATACTTACTCCCCTCTCCCTTCCTCTTCCTCCTCATTTGTTTCTTCTTCTGTCTCTCTTCTGCATATAAATAAATAAATACATTGCACTCCCAAATAAATAAATATTTTTAAATAAAAAACTAGATTTTAAACTTAAACCCCAAATTGCATAAACACCTAAGGGCAAAGGGCTATGCTGAAATTTGAGGACACAATGTAATAGCTAATCATTATCAAACAGCTATGAGCACATGAAGAAGCATTTCAGTTCTGGTCTATGTCAAGAATATTACTGGGGATCCACCTGTACCATGTACACAATGAAATTTGTTATGTGGCTGTTCACTAAAACATAGGAGGAAGTTTGTTTTCTGTTATGAACCAAGAAAAATACATGTGGTGTCACAGGGTGTGGGATATAGCAAAGGAATTTTTAAAAGTAAGAAAATACCAGAAATGCATTATGTCCTTGATTTTCCTTCAATTTTGCCTTAATAATTATGCTTTGAAGTTATCATTCACAACATCGATGATCTGTATGTGGCCAGAAAGAATTACCTTCATACCCATAAAAGATTCAATGAGTTACTACAGGACTTTAATTTATCTTATGCTAAGATATTATATTTGTTGAAATCACCAATAAATATTCCACTTTGAAAATTTCAATATTAGTACTTACAATTTGTCATGACAAAGCCAGTCTCTATCTATATTCCAGGTGCACTGGCTTAAAATCCGAAGAGTTTCAAATGTGAGGAGAGAGTAAGCATTATCTATGCTGCTTTGCGGCATCAGGACATCACTATGCTTCCTTCTTGCAACCAAATTTCAGAGCTGGCTAGCAGTGATTTCCTATTAACCTGATGCCACTGAATATAAATATTTCTCAAAATATATGTTTATGAAATTAATACAAATTTCTATCAATTTATGTTTTATTATTCATTTACCCCCTTCTTTGCCTTTCTTCTTTCCTTCAATTCCTTTTTCTTTCTTTTGAAATAGTTTTAAGTGACAGGGATTAAGTTAAGAAAGATTTGCTTTTTTGTTTTTATTAATTTACTTTTAGTTACATTTGTTGTTGTTTTGATTTATTTTATAGTGAGACACTATGTCTACAAATGTAAATTTTGCAAAATTTGTCAGTGTGTTACTTGAAGCCTGAACACACAAATACTCTTATCTATAGAATGGGTTACCAGCCAGAAACACACAGCTATTTGATAATAGTGGTTGTGAACAAATTTTTCAAACTATGAAGTGACACTCATGAGATTATTACCTGGGTTGTTTAACTACAGAGGGAAAAGACAGAGTCTGGGGAACTTGAGTTTTCCATGTAGTCAAATATACTTCTCTGTGCAACAAACTCAGAAAATAGTGATACACGCACAAGATCCAACAGAAAATACATGGATTACTATATTAGGAAAAACTGGTTACTAGTTTTGTGTCATTTTTCACTTTTCAAACTAGTTCTGTGTATATTATGACAATTAATCAAATTAGGTTTAGCATCATTTTATTTGTAACTCTAATATAACAGTAGATTTTGCTTTATAAGAAATTAGTTAGATAATGTCCAAAGTATGCACAGCAAGTGAGATTTAATTTCAGTGAGTATAAATACTCAAATATTTGGGTCAGCAGCATGGACAGATGTTTAAGTAGTAAGTACAACAGCCTTATAGTCTTTTCATTTACAATTTTCATAGGACATAATGAGTTATACATCAGTTTTCTTAAAATAAAAATACAACAAAAGCAGCAACAGCAGGCAAATTATGGAAAATCATTCAATAATGGAATTTATATTGGCTAGAAAAAATGTATATTTCATGAGAAATTATATTTCTCAAGTTTTTAACTTTTCTTTTCATTTTAATATTTCATATTGAATATGAAAGCTCACAGCATCATTTTCACAAACACAATATTTCTACCCTAAAAGAAATGAGTGAAAAATTAGTATAGTTTAAAATTTCTAGCTTGGGAATGCTCAAATGTGTATATGCACCTCTGGGGCTCCATGAATATTAATTCTGATTTTTGATTGAAAAATAATATATGAAAATACTAAGAAGAAAGAATGGTTTTAGGGAAGAAGGTATTAAAATGACTACTATACTACTATATGTAAGGCCTAAATATTTCACTTAATGGTAGTTTTTTTTATAATTTCTAACCTATTAATATGCCAGAGATAATGAAAAGTGACAAAATTCAAATAAATGCATTGTTTTTATTTTTAATACTCATTTCATTCTCTTAAAAAATGTCCATTAATGTAACTATTCATTTAACTACTAGGAGTTTTTTTTTTTAATTTTTTGTTTATTTTTATTTATTTGAGAGCAACAGAGAGAGAGAGAGAAGCAGATAAAGAGAGAGAGAATGGGCGTGCCAGGGCCTCCAGCCACTGCAAACGAACTCCAGATACATGCGCCCCCTTGTGCATCTGGCTAACGTGGGTTCTGGAGAATCGAGCCTCGAACTGGGGTCCTCAGGCTTCACAGGCAAGCGCTTAACCGCTAAGCCATCTCTCCAGCCCTAGGAGTTTTTGTTTTTGTTGGAACATTTTTATATTGCAATTCAACAAAAACTGTATTTCCTTGTTGTATAAAATATAATGAAAAAAATACATGTTCTTTTATTACTAACATTGGTTATAGCATAAAATTATTAATAACTTGGAAAATGGATTTAAGAAACATTATGTTAAAAAAACCAAATAAGTTGTATTTTTCCTAAGGAATGTTTCCTAATTCCTAATTTTTTAACTATTTAGCCATTTCCATCACCTCTATCATTTCTTGAAACTGGTTACATTTCCATTTTTTTTTTTTCACTTTTAGCTCACCCCATTTGCCAATTGTGATGGTCTAGTATCATATCTGGAAATTTCTGTTTATCTTTAAATTTGTTGTACCTTTATCTTTTCTCTCCTGTTTCTTTTTTGTTTACTTTTTTTTTTTTTTTTTCAAGTAGGGTCTCACCTAGTGCAAGCTAACATGGATTTCACTCTGTGGTCCTCGGCTGGCCTTGAATTTACAGTGATCCTCTTATCTCTGCCTCCTGAATGCTGAGATTAAAGTGTGCACCACCACTCCTGGCTCTCCTGTTTCTTTGATAGCATTTTCTATCCTCCTTCATGAATGCCCTTGCAACCTTCAGGTTTTCATAATCCATTTCTCTTTTGATAGGTTGGTTTTATTTCCAAGCTATTGTAAATATAGTGGGAATAAACATGGATTAGTATTTATGTAATAGGATATGGTGTCCTCTGCATAAATGTTGAATAGTAGTATATCTGACACTTATGAAAACTATTAGTTTCTTGTATGAGAGAGAGAGAGAGAGCCAAGACCTCAATAATAATTTTTTTGAAAAACTCCCATACTATTTCCACAATGGCTATACTAGTTTGTAGTCACATCAGCAAGGCATAAAGGTTACCCATTCACGACATATTTGCCAGTATTTATTGTCAGTTTACTTCACAGCACCCATTCTGACTATAATGAGATAATTATTAGCTATATGACAAACACAAAAATGTTACCAGATTGAGAAGTTATTTGATTTTTTATTCATGTATATTATATTATGAATTGCCATTTGTACAAAGAATTCAACTCATCTTTGTCTATTATTCTTATGGATTTTTCCATAAAAACCATTGTTATATTTGTGCTTATAAATATATTCCAGCATATGACATTTAAAAATTATTAAATGGGTTTCTTGTCTTATATTGAGATCTTTGATCCATTTGGACTTGAGTGTAGTGCATGGTGAAATGTGTGGATCAAGTTTCAGTTTCCTGCATATAGTTACCTAGTTTGTCCAGCACCATTTGTTGAAGATGCTGTCTTTTTTCCAGCCTATATTGTTTGGGCCTTTATCAAATATCAAGTAGCTATAGTTGCTTGACCCAAAGTCCGGGTCCTCAAGTCTATTCCACTGATCTATACTCCTGTTTTTATGCCAGTACCATGCAGTTTTTATTACTATGGCTTTGTAATATAGCTTTAGATCAGGTATGGTGATGCCTCCAGAGGTATTTCTTTTGCAGAGGATATGTTTGGAAATGCAAGGCCTTCTGCCTTTCCATATGAAACTTGAGATCATTTTTTCTATCTCTGTCAAGAACACTGTAGGGATTTTAATTGGAATTGCATTAAATCTGTATATTGCCTTTGGTAGGATTGTCATCTTCACAATGTTAATTCTGCCTATCCAGGAACATGGGAGGTCTTTCCATTTTCTCAAGCCTGCCTCAATTTCTTTTTTGAGTGTTTTTATGATTTTGTTGTATAGATCTTTCACTTCCTTGGTTATCGTTATTCCAAGGTATTTTATTTTTTTTTTTTTGTTGCAATTTAAAATGGGACTATGTCCCTTATTTCTTTCTCTATATCTTTGTCATTTGCATAAAGGAAGGCTACTGATTTTTGTGCATTGATTTTGTATCCTGCTACTTTGCTATAGGAGTTAATCACCTTCAGGAGTTCTGGGATGGAGTCTCTTGGGTCTCTTACATATATAAACATGTCATCAGCGAATAAAGCTAACTTAACTTCTTCCTTTCCAAATTGTATCCCTTTTGTTTCCTTCTACTGGCTTATTGCTTGAGCAAGGACTTCCAGTACTATACTGAAAAGCAGAGGTGAGAGTGGACAACCCTGTCTTGTTCCTGATCTTAATGGGAATTCCTCCAGTCTCTCTCCATTAAGTATTATTTGGGCCTTAGGAGCTTCGTATATTGCCTTTACTAAGTTAAGATATGAACCAACCATGCCAATTCTCTCCAATGTTTTGAACATGAAGGGATGTTGAATCTTGTCAAAGGCCTTTTCTGCATCTATCGAAATGATCATGTGGTTTTTATGTTTAACCTTGTTTATGTGGTGTATTACATTGACAGATTTCCATATGTTGAACCACCACTGTGTTCCTGGAATGAATCCCACTTGGTCAAGGTGGATAATGCTTTTGATGTGTTGTTGGATTCGGTTTGCAAGGATTTTGCTTAGGATCTTTGCATCTAAATTCATCAGGGAAATAGGCTGGTAGTTTTCTTTTCTTGTGGCATATCTGCCTGGTTTTGGAATTAGGTTTTTGGAATTAGGGTGATGCTAGCTTCATTGAGAAGTCTGAAGTAATTCTGATGGGGTTACCTTTGAAGGTAGTGTGCTGTTTTTTCCCTAGCTGATTTTAGGATTTTCTGTTTGTGTAATCTGTGGATTTGGGATGGAGGGTTCTGTAGATGTCTGTTAGGTCTAAGTGATCTATGGTTTGGTGGAGCTCTCTTATTTCCCTGTTGAGTTTCTGTTTGGATGATCTGTCTATTACTAATAATGGTGTATTGAAGTCCCCAGCTATGATGGTGTTTGTGGTTATTTCTGTTTTATTGTCAAGTAGGTTTTGTTTTATGAACTGTGGTGCCCCTGTGTTTGAAACTCGTATACTACCGGAAGAAAA
This sequence comes from Dipus sagitta, assembly GCA_036346955.1. NCBI lineage: Eukaryota > Metazoa > Chordata > Mammalia > Rodentia > Dipodidae > Dipus > Dipus sagitta. The sequence continues at coordinate 99,679,002 of CM070770.1, read as the reverse complement.
TTTAGGAAGCACTTTCCATGATATAGGAATGGAAAAAGACTTCCTCAACAAAACCCCAGTAGCTCATGAACTTAAACCATCACTCAACCAATGGAATCACATGAAGCTGAAGAGTTACTTTACAGACAAGCAAACAATAAGCAAAGCCAATAGATCACCCACAGAATGGGAGAAAATATTTGTGGGTTATCCAACTGATAGAGGACTAATCTCTAGAATGTATAAAGAACTCAAAAACCTAAACAGTAAGAAGTCAAACACCCCACTCACAAAATGGGGCACAGAGCTGAACAGGCAGTTTACAGAGGAAGAAATAGAAATGGCAAACATACACTTAAGAAAATGTTCATCATCCCTAATCATCAGAGAAATGCAAATTAAAACAACTATGAGATTCCACCTTACCCCAACAAGGATAGCAAACATCAAAAAAATCAAATAAAAATAAATGCTGGAGAGGATGTGGAGAAGTAGGAACACTCATCCACTGTTGGTGGGAATGTAGGATGGTACAACCACTTTGGAAAGCAATATGGAGACTTCTGAAAAAGCTGAGTATAGAGATACCAACAGACACAGTTATTTCCTTACTAGGTATCTACCCTAAAACCTCAAAACCACAGGCTAAAGAGATTTGCTCAACCATGTTTATAGCGGCTCAATTTGTAATAGCTAGGTGCTGGAATCAACCCAGATGTCCATCACTAGAAGAATGGACAACTAAGATGTGGTGTACCTACACAATGGAATTCTATACAGCAGTAAGAAAAAAATGACACAATGAAATTTGAGGAAAAATGGTTGAACCTGGAACAGATCATTCACAGTGAACTTACCCAATCACAGAAAAAAAATCGCCACATAGTCTCACTCATCTACAGCACCTAACGTGAATCTCCCCAAGATACCTTACATACCCAGCAAGTATCTCCTAGACAAGACACTAGGATGGAAGGGGAGGGAGGGGAGGGCATCAAAGGGGTGGGAAACACAAATCTAGACCCAAATGGCAATGGTACCATAATTTTCTACTTACTAAAAGACAGACCAAATGGCTGATCCTTCACCAGGCCCTTACAGGGAACACCTGAACCACAAGACACTAGAGAGGGTATGATCAAGACCTTAATCTTCTACATCTTCCCTCCCTCACTTCCCCTCCCTCTCTCTCTCTCTCTTTTATCTCTAAGTCTTGTATATTAGTTATCTTTTTCCTCATTTTCTTAGTGGGCACTGACATGTAACTCCCAGAACCAGCATGGGGCTATCATCCACAATGAACTTTTGATCAGAGAGACCTACAAGGTTTCCTAAAAGACACACAGATTTCTGTCAGAGTACTTGATGACCCACCAAAGGCTAGTGATAAGACCCTGCTGCTGAAGACACCTTATGTGATTGACATGTAAATTAGAATGGCATGGCTGGAAGTTGGAAGAGAGTCAGTCCCCAGACAGTCAGCGTGTCTAGTGCCAGAAGGTGTTACATGGGCGACTGGGGGAAAATGACCAATATCTGTCAAAGCAACACATGGTCTAACCTACTTAGCAGCAAATAACTTGTTGTGATGCCCACACAGGTGCAGTGGTGGCACACAGCCATGGTGGGGAACCAACTGCTCTCAATTCGGCTAACTGATCCCCTCACTGGTATGAGACCCATAGCTGGAGCTGGGAAACAAGTCAGAACCATATCCAAACATAAACCCAATCTCCAATATCAAGCTACCGTCAATTGTGGGCTACAAGAAGGCCTACACCTATTAAATTCTCTATTAAAAAAAAAAAAAAAGGTTATCTCATTTGTCCTGATGCTAACTTACTCTCTGTTGGAGAATCTGCTTCTCTTTTTCAGATAGATGTAGATCCTAAGGAGAGAGCCACCCCATCATACCTCAAAAGGGCCCCGGCTGAAACTAAGAAAAATTGGCGAAACAAGCAAGGGCGCTGTTTTCCTGATGAACCGGATACCAGCACATGGGGGAAGGAGATCAGCAAAGAAAAAAATCAACTCCTACCAAATCACAGAGCTAGAGCCTCAGAGGCCCCCAACACCTCATCACTGAAGCAGACCCAACATGGCTCATGGAAATTTTGCTGAAGAGGGGGCGGAAAGAATGTCAGAGCCACATGTTGGGTCATGATATGCAGAGACATTTAGCTTACCTATAAGTGTGGGCTAACTCCACAATGCATGACCCATATACCTCAAGAAGGAGGGGCTAAGGGGAGAGGGTAGGTCATGGATGAGCCTAATAATGGTACCAAACTGAATGTGAAAAAAAAATAAAAATGAAAATAAAATAAAAAAATAAAATATATAAAAAAATAAAAATTATTAAATGGTATATTTTCCAAAAATAGTCAACAATAGTAAAAACACTCTGAAAGCTTATAACACAAAAAAATTATAATAAAATGTCAGTAACACTTGATATATAGGACAGTAAGTACATGAAGTGGATAATTTAATTCCATTTTAGTTTTATTTATTTACTTATGAGAGAGAGAAAAAAATAGAGAAAGAGAGAATGGACAAATCAGGGCCTCCAGCCTCTGCAGATGAACTCCAGGTGCATATGCCACCTTGTGCATCTGGCTTACATGGGTCCTGGGGAATCCAGCCTGGGTTCTTTGGCTTTGCAGGCAAATGCTTTAACCACTAAGCCACCTTTCCAACACTTAACTACTTTTAAAAATATATTTATATGTATTTATTTTAGAGAGAGAAAGCTACAGAATGGCATGTTTGAGCCCACACTGCCAACAAACTCCAGATGTGTGTGCCACTTTGTGTATCTTCCATTATGTAGATACTGGAGAATTGAACCTGGACCACCAGGCTTTGTAGGCAAATTTCTTTAATCATTGAGCAATCTCTCCAGCTTTAATTTAATTATTATTATTTTGTTTTATTGTTTTCTAGGTGGAGTTTCACTCTAGTCCAGGCTGACCAGGAATTCACTATGTAGTCTTAGGGTGGCCTCAAATTCATGGCGATCCTCCTACCTCTGCCTCCCAAGTGCTGGGATTAAAGACGGGTGCCACCTAGCCTGCCTTAATTTAACTATTTTTATCATCTATAAACTCCAATGAACTCCTCAATTTAACTATTTTTATCATCTATAAACTCCATGAACTCCAATGCCTCTAGAAAATAAGTTTTTGGTTCATTTTCACGAATCTTTCTTTTCCTTTCCTTTCCTTTCCTTTCCTTTCCTTTCCTTTCCTTTCTTTCCTTTCTTTTCTTTTCTTTTCTTTTCTTTTCTTTTCTTTTCTTTTCTTTTTTTTTTTTCCCTGAGGAAGTGTCTCACTGTAGCCCAGGATGACCTGGAATTCACTCTGTGTTCTTAGGGTAGCCTTGAACTCTTGGTGATCCTCCTACCTCTGCCTCTGTGTGCTGGGATTAAAGGCATGTGCCACTATACCTGGCAGATTTTTTTTAAATATATTTAATTAATTAATTTATTTACTTGATAGACAGAAAGAGGTAGAGAGGGAGAGAGAGAATGGGCACAGCAGGGCCTCCAGCCACTGCATGGGAACCCCAGATGCATGTGCCCCCTGTGCATCTGGCTTACTTGGGCCCTGGAGAATTGAACGGGGATCCTTTGGCTTTTCAGGCAAGCACCTTAACTGCTAAGCCATCTCTCCAGCCCACAAGTATTTATTTACATCTCTTGTAATACATTTTTGAAATTTACTGGCCCTCACAAGTTCCTAATTTTCTACTTCTTGCTTATTTCTTCCACTTCTTAAGTCTTATTTGTAGAATTTAAATGTGTAATTTTATAGGATTTATATAAAATATATGTCATATCAAATGTTAACAATAATTATATGTGTAATGTTATGGAATATTTTTGCATCAGTTAGGTTAAATATCTGTTTCCATTTGCCCCACCTTCTTATTTCTTGTTCATGTGATCTGTACATAAATGCTTGCATCACTCAGTAGCATTTCATTGTATTATAAAAGCTTTTATTTTTCAGGAATTCAACAACTTACAGATATTTTTGCAGTCTCTATTTTCACAAAATTGCTTGAATATTCACTATTTCTCTGAATAAACATGGATGCAATATCTGTTTCCATATGTCTTAGAATGTTTTCTAAAATAAGCAATGCATTTCTGGTGGTTTGAATCAGGTGCTGCTATATACTATGTGTCTTTGAATGCTTGGTCCCCTGCTGATGGCAGGTTTAAGGTTGTTATAGCCAGGTCCATCTTTGTGGAGCTCAGATCATTCTCATGCTGCAGTCTTGCATCATCTATGGAGCAGGTGATGTCCAGTTTCTGCTCATCCCATCCTTTCCTCCTGCCATCATGGAGCTTCCCCTTCAGTCTGTAACCTGAAATAAACACCTATCCTTCCAAAAGCTGTTTTGGGTTGGGTATTTTATGCCAGAAACAAGATGGTGACTGCAAATGCATAATACAAAAATTGTTTTTTCTTGATAATTTATATTGGTGTTATTTCTTATTTCCTAATATTTCTAAGGTTCAGTACTTTCTGCTCTTAATCAAAGTCTGTGGATTAATAAAGCAACACAAAATATTAACAATAGTAAAAATAGGAGAATTTAAAGCTTATATTTGAAAGCCATTCACAATTAAATAGACATAAGACAGTGATAAATTGGTGGAAGCCAGTCTGTTATCACAGATAGGTTTAAAAGGGAGAAATTCCCATTTCACATTGAACAATGATCTCTGATCATTTTATTTTTGTAACAAAGAAACTCAAATGACAAGAAACCTGAGAACATCTCAGACACAATGATAGGAAATCACCTGGAAATGAGAAATTGGACAAGAATATTGTATGGATCTGAAGGGACACATGGAGTTGTTAAGGGGCTGCCAGTCATTGGGAGTAATATTGATTTGTTTGAAAATATTATTAACACAGTGTCTCTATATTTATCTTCTGTCAATTGTTTTAACTTGTAATAAGCTCCAAAATATCTTACAGAAATTCAGCGGTCTTCTTCATGTTGAATGTGTATTTCCTGAAATGATTAGGAGAGAGAAAGAGATTGATTCTGTGCTTAAACCTTGTCAGATTTGCTGATGTTTTTAAACTGTGAGAGCTTTCCAGAACTTATATATGTATGTCATTCTACTTTTTAGTAATGCCACAGTGCTAGAAAAGAATATTATTTATAGTTATAATTTTCTAATGTCCAGGGTGGGGTTGATTTGAGTTTAGGCAGGATGATACAGAGAAATTCCCTTTAAGGAGTAAACTATCATGCCCTAATGAAAAATAAAATGCTTGGGGCTACAGAAATGGCTTAGAGGTCAAGGTGCTTGCCTGCAAAACCTAAGGAGCCAGGTTCTACGTGCCAAGGCCCCCTCCTCTGCAAGATTCCCTGATTCATGGTGGATGAGCTCTTAGAAGCCTCTGGATATCTGCTTTGGTAAGTGTTGAGTATCTCAGGGTCTTACTCCTACACCCTGACACTGATTATTATGCTGTGTGTGAATAATGGTATTTAATGATGTTTGTTTACACACACAAACACACGCACACATATATATATTATATATATTATATATGTGTAACATATTATTTATATATATTTCTAATAAAATATAGTATATATTATAGAGTATATATAATATAACAGTGATATATATATAGTCTTTTACATACATACAAACATATATATATATATATATATAATTGTTCTTTAAAAATCTTACATTTGGTAATTTTCCTGGAGTATATTGGATTGAATAAAATAAAAGTAGTGAATGACAGTTAGAAAATTATTCCATGTTATTAATGAACCAATAGAGTAAACTTGAGCCACACTTATTGAAATTTTTACTGATTTAATGTTCCTAAAGATAAACAATGATAATAATGTAGCTAGGAAAGTGTTATGTACAGTATATAAAGAATGTGTTAGCTGTATTTTGAAAGTCTTCAAATATTATAAATATGAATCATATTTATAAGTGAAATTTTAAGAAATATTATATTCCCTGTGCTTCCATAACACCTGGCTGATAAAGTTTAAATGCAAAGCTTTAATCTAACAATGTGGATTGTTTTTAATATCTCTTCTTTGTTAGGTTGTAAAATAATAAGATATATTCAAAGACATTTTTCTTTCAATTTTATTTTCATATTTTTGTTCAATATGTTCATTAAAATTTAATATGTGTTACATATACTACTTTGGTTATCTCATTTTGGGATAGATTGCTTTTAAAGTACTTGAACCTAAGAGATATGTCTGATTCTTTATTATTGTTAATTCTTTAAACATTGGCTATATATAATTTTATTATTTTTCTTTATAATTATGCTTGCCACTCCAATAGGTTAAGAATCAAATATAGCAATTGTTATCTAAAAATAGGCTATTAAGTGGTATGTTTTAATTCTCTTTATAAGATGTAGTCATACTGGCCATGTTAATGTGGACAGTAGGCATCTCCCCAGGGGCTGCTCCTCAGATTCTTTCCCACAGGCCCAGTCAGACCATGCTGAGGGCACTCAAACCCCCTGCTCAGCACAAGCCTCTCTGTTTGCTATGAGTACAGCTCTCCAGACACATGCGCCACCTAGTGCACCAGGCTTTATGTGGTTACTGGGGAATCAAACCTGGGTCCTTAGGTTTTATAGACAAACACCTTAACCACTGAGCCATCTCTCCAGCGACTGAAACACAGAAAGTTCTTCATGTAACAGGCAGAAGTGAACACAAAGTTGCTCAATACAAAACCACAAAGATTAAGCAACTAGCATGCACTCAGCCTTCAAAGAGAGATCTACACCACACCCTCCAAGGCTCAGGGAACATTGCAGACTAGCAAGAAGGGAGAATATAATAGCTGTAAGATGGGGAGCAGGGCTATAGAATGCTTTCTGGATACATTCATGGACGCACAGCACATGTGCTCATTTGCACAAGATTGAGCCTGTCAATACTTCATCACAGGTGAAGAGAGAGTCCACGAAACCCCACACCTCCCATAGCAAATACTGGCAAAGGTTGATTTCTGTGTGAGGGGGAGTTATGTACTTTAGTGGTAGAGCCACTGGTGGGTTGTCCATTATTCAGTAAGTAACTTTCTGTTTTGTTCATATAAGCTAAGCACCCATAATTTATTCACTAGGTAAAAATATTGAAGCAAGCAAACAAACAGAACACAATAGAAAAAGGTACTATGAAAGGTTTAACTGGAATGGGGAGGAGAATGATGGAGGGAGATTGGGCAAAGTGGGATCAAAATGCACTGTATACATGTATGAAAATATCAAAATTTTTTAAAAAAGGCTGGTGAGATGGCTTAGTGGTTAAAGCACTTGCCTGCAAAACAAAAGGATTCAGGTTCAATTCCCTAGTACCTACATAAAGCCATATGCACAATGTGGTGCACACATGTGGAGCGTCTTTAAAGTGAGTAGGAGCCCTGGTGTGCCTATTCTCTCTCTCTCTCTCTCTCTCACACACACACACACACAAACAAATAAAAAATAAAAATATTCAAAATAAAATAAAAAGAAGCTCACTTTCATATTATATAATTTTAATTATGTATCACATCTATTCACATGAAAAGTAGCAGGATTAATAATCAATGCACAAAAATCCATGGTATTTCTATATTCAAAAGACCAAAATACAGAAAAAGTTAATTATAGACATTGTCTCATTTTCAATAGCAACAACAACAAAATATCTTGGAAAAACATTAGCCAATGATATGAAAGACTTATGGAATGAAAATATTAAAAACACTCAAGAAAGAAATCAAGGGAGACTTGAGAAAATGGAAAGAACTCCCATGTTCCTGGGTAGGCAGAATTAACATTGTGAAAATGGCAATCTTACCAAAAGCAATATACAGATTTAATGCAATACCAATAAAAATCCCAACATTTTTCTTCGCAGAGATAGAAAAAGCTTATCTCAAAATTCACCTGGAATTACAGAAGAACTCATATATCCAAGCATAAACTTGGAAAAAGAAATACCTCTGGAGGCATCACCATATGCGATCTAAAGCTATATTACATAGCCATAGTAGTAAAAACAACATAGTACTGGCATAAAAACAGGATTATAGACCAATGGAATGGAGTAGAGTACACAGACTTTGGGTCAAGTTACTACAACTACTTGATATCTGACAAAGGCCCTAACAATATAGACTGAAAAAAAAAAAAAGCATCTTCAACAAATGGTGCTGGATGAACTGGATAATCATAGGAAAATGAAACTAGATCCACACATCTTTCCATGCACAAAAATCAAATCCAAATGGATCAAAGACCACAATATAAGACCGGATGGTCTGCCACTACTTGAAGAAAAAATAAGAGGAAATTTCCATTATATGGGAGTGGGAAAATCTTCCTGAACTAAACTCCAATAGCTCAGGAAATTAAATAATCACTTAACCACTGGGATCTCATGAAGCTGAAAAGTTTTTTCACAGACAAACATACAATAAGCAGAGCCAACTGATTACCCACTGAATGGGAGAAAATTTTTTTAGACTGTACAACTGACAGAGGGCTAATTTCTATAATCTACAAAGAACTCAAAAACATAAAGAATAAAAAAAAATCAAACAACCCACTCACAAAATGGGGCAGAGAACTGAACAGGGAGTTCATACAGGAAGAAATATAACACACACTTAAGAAAATGTTCAACATCCCTAAATATGAGGGAATTGCAAATTAAAACAACTATGAAAAACAACTATCTTATCCAAGTAAGGATAGCAAACATTAAAAAATCAACTGAAAACAAATGCTGGTGAGGGTGTGGAGAAATAGGAACCCTCATTCACTGTTGGTGGAAATATAAAATGGTACAACCACTATGAAAATTAATATGTAGACTCCTGAAAAGGGTGACTATAGAGTTACAAACAGACCCTGTTATTCCCCTACTAGGCATTTACACTAAAATCTCCGTGCCTCAGTTCAGAGAGATTTGCTCATCCATGTTTATAGTTGCTCAACTCATAATATCTAAGAACTAGAATCAACCCAGATGTCCATCATTAGAAGAATGGGTAACCAAGATGTGGTATGTAATGAATTTTGTTCATATCAACCCATATTCTCTTGTTCCTTTACTCTTTCCACTGAACCTATACTCCTTCCCATTCAGTTTTGTTAGCTTTGAGCTTGATGGAGATTGCACTCCTGTGTCACTCTGTCTCTTAGTGGCCTAAGGGCTTCTCTTTTCAGAGACTTCCACTTAGGGGATATCACACCTACCTTCACTCCAACATTGTTTTAAAAATGTAACTCATACAGTTGTAAGGTAGGTTTATGATGGGTATTGTTTGGGCCCAGATTTCAAAGTGCTAGGGATGTGTAGGTCATTTTTGCCCTAAATAAGCCCAGTTTATTTCCTGCTTTCGACAGGATGCCTTATTGAAAATATAGACTTTCTCTGTAAATCATTTAGCCTTATCATTGGCATCTGAGTTTTTCAGCAGAAAGCAAATCAAATACTAGGAACAGGTCCTTTTGTTATCTTCCATGTTTTCATCTCCTTGCCATGACAATTTTGTTTATCCATCTTTCCTGATTCAGTCCTACTTCTATTCTACTTCCTTGTGACCTAGTGAGTTACAGTTGCCTGCATGAGCATTAGTGGGGATTATTCATCATGGAGAATTTACCAATAGCTACATCATTGAAGAAAACAACTCTTGCTCCCTCAGCAAACATTAATGGCTAAGAAATGCTCAAAGAGTGGTGGGGCCTCTGTCCTAGGAGCTAGCTCTTCATAGAATTTAACTTCTGTGTTAATTTTGTTGAGGACTAATAATTAAAACAGTTTAGAGGTTTCAGGGCCCCTGAATATAACTAAGTGAAAAAGTCCTTGAGACTATAAGTGCATATCTGTTTTTAATTTAATTTATTTTCATTATCCCCTTTACCCTAAAATCTGACAGGTGTATATGAATAAGATGACTAGGAGGTGCTCCCTTCTAGTAAATTTCCACAAAAGAGACCAATCATTGTCTCCAGGTACTCTTGTATTTCTAGAAACCACCTCATAGGCAGAATCTCTGCCTACCTTCCATTTCTTAAGCTCTATAAAGTCCTAAACTTCACCTTCTGTGGTATGTGAATTGCATTAATTGAAATTCATAAGGCAAGAACCTAGAGGCCACCGACTACATGGAAGTTTTGTGTGGATAAGTGTCTGGTAGTCTAATTCCTGAGTTATAGCCCACTGAGAGGCAAGGAAAGCTCCATCTTTCTCAACAGACACCCAGATTTCCACATCACAACCTATTCCTGCGTGTGCATCTCCTTGGGCCTGTTGCTTTCAACTGAAAGAGAAAGGGAGCATTTTATGAGGCATATAAGACAAAATTGCTTATGTTAAACTTGCAGTGACTACAGCATCGTCATTCTTCCTATGACAAACCTTAATAAAAAGATGATGAAAATTTCTCAGTCCCAATTCCCATGAGATGTTTAGAGCTAAAGTGATGACTATTTCCTGCCTATTTCTATTTGACTGGCTGAATAAAGAGAACTTTTATTCTACTATCTCAGACATAAACAGACTACTATTTTTCTGTGTACTCTGTTTCCCCACTCATTAGCACCATGATACTTTGAAACTTTACAAGTAGTAATAATGTATCCTTAGGGCCAGTGAGAAAAGGAATGACAGACCTACAGCATGATCCTTAGTTGTCATGTCTGTCATCTCTCCCCACTCCCCTGCCACAGGCAATATGCTTTTTCATAAAATTCTATGGTACTAAGAATGTTTTTATTTAAATGAGCACATTAATGGCAGGTTGGGAGGCATACAAATAAATAATGCTTGTAACTATAGTGATTATGTCCACACATGGGCATAAACAAAATCTGCACTGTGAAAGCTTCCCCACACCACTGAAATCTGCATTAGTAGCAATCAAGATGGAACTAGGAAGAGTTCATTTTTGTTATTTGAGAGGGTTCTGTTTGTTGATTGGTTCTTTGTAAATGTCATGATATTGATGTTTGTATTTTTTTTCAGTTATCTCCCTGGATTGCTTTTGATACTTGGCTAGTTGTACAGGGAGAAAATTTGCTTCAGTATAAGCCTGTTTCTTGCCCAAGAGCGTATAACTAGATATCATTGTTCGAATTAACACATTAAAACAAAACAGTACTAGGAAATGTCAAGGCTAATTTTAAAATAAAATGCCTATTTGGTTTTATTTTGTGTGTGTGTGTTTTTTTTTCTTTTTGAAGCAGAGTATCACTGTAGCCCAGGATGACCTAGCACTCACTCTGTAACACACAAGCTGGCTTTGAACTCATGGTGGTCCTTCTATCTCAGCTTCACTAATTCTGGGATTAAAGGCATGTGCCACCAGTCCCAGTATAAAAATAATTGCATTTTAAAATAGTGTTTTCTTAGTTTCAGCCGGAGCCCTTTTGAGGTATGATGGGGTGGCTCTCTCCTTAGGGTCTACATCTATCTGAAAAAGAGAAGCAGATTCTCCAACGGAGAGTAAGTTAGCACCAGGACAAATGAGATAACCCTTACTTTTTTTTTTTTTATAGAGAATTTAATATGTGTAGGCCCTCTTGTAGCCCACAATTGATAGTAGGTTGATACTGGAGAGTGGGCTTATGTTTGGATATGGTTCTGACTTGTTTCCCAGCTCCAGCTATGGGTCCCATACCAGTGAGGGGATCAGTTAGCCAAATTGAGAGCAGTTGGTTCCCCACCATGGCTGTGTGCCACCACTAAGAAAACTTCGAGAAACAAGCAAGGGGGCTGTTTTTCCTGATGAACCGGACACCAGCACAAGGGGGAAGGAGATCAGCATAGAGAAAAGTCAACTCCTACCAAATCAGAGAGCCAGAGCCTCAGAGGCCCTCAACACCTCATCACTGAAGCAGACCAAAAATGAACCCAACATGGCTCAGGGAAATTTTGCGGAAGAGGGGGCGGAAAGAATGTCAGAGTCACATGTTGGGTCATGATATGCAGAGACATTTAGCTTACCCATAACTGTGGGCTAACTCCACAATGCATGACCCGCATACCTCAACAAGGAGGGGCCAAGGGGAGGGGGTAGGTCACGGATGAGCCTAATAATGGTACCAAACTGACTGTATTTGCTGAATACAGAACTGACTAATAAAAAAATAAAAAATAAAAAAAAATAAAAAAAAAGAAAATGTTAAAACATATTTATCTTGAATAATAATAATAAGGGGAAATGATTTGAAATTCAACGTGATACTTAATAATTTATGTGCATTATGAATAAAGTGCCTTATTTTCAATTTATTACATAAACCATTTACTCTTGACTGAAATAGATATTGGTATGGCAATCTATTTACATTTTCAAATTTTTATTTATTTATTTTTACATGTTTTTATTAGCAATTTCCATACATGAATAAAATGTTTTTTTTATTTGTTTAAAAAAAATAAAATAAAAAAAAAATAAAATAAAATAGTGTTTTCTATTTGTCAATTCCTTTTCCAAAATAATACTGGAGACACCTGGCACTGTTGCAGAAAGGCCTATGGAAATATTTCACTTTAGATTTCAAAGAAACTGAGGTCAACTGGCTATTTCTCCTATTTTTCCAGTAACTCTTTCATTCAAAGTTTGATGTCCCATTCACCCTGCCTCCACCAGCCAAAGCTCTTTCCTAAGCAAACTTCTTGCTGTTTTTTTCCCATAATTCTTTATATTTGTTTCTAATGGATACTCAATAAAATGTTTCCTAACCATCTTATTTAAAATCACAAATTGTCCCCTGTATATTTTTATAATTAACTATGCTTTATTTTCCTCTAACAACATCCTTCATTTACTATTTCTATTTCTTTCTAAAAATGAAAAAAATAGTTCGGGAAACCAGTGATTTTATATTTTATATTAACTCCCCTAAATGAAAAATTAACAATTAGCAATAGAAAATAAGCTAATGATTATGAATGAATAAATGGTTAATGGATACTTTAGATCACAGCCCAATATCCCAGTATCTTATTATATCAATATATATGGTTATTTATTTCCTTACTCAGTCATTTTTTTTCAATTATCATTGTGTATTAATTTATTAGAGATTTGTAGTCCCTCTTTTTCCTACAGCCTTAAATTCTGTCTCAGGCTCTAACATGTCTTGCTATTATTATTAATTACTATTACCTTGCATACTCTCTACCACATCTTTGAAGCATTCCACCATTCTCATTCTCAATTCCTTCATTGCAACACACATTTGTCTGCCTGATCATTTCATTCATTTTGTTTCCTCCAATATATAATTTAACTTTTCCATAGCAATGAAAGAGGATCTGTGAGCACAATACTTAAGAGATTAGTTTCTAGATGAAAGCTGAACTGAGGTATTCTGGTTCTAGGGTTTATTAGTTCAGAAGCCTAATCTGTGGTTTAAAAGAAAATATATTTTAAATAAAATGCTCATGTGAGTGAACACTTGATTCCCAAGCGGAGGTCACCATTGTGGGAGATTATGACTCCTTTAAGAGGTAGTGCCTTGCTGGAAGAAATGAGTTGCAAAGTATAGGTTTTATGGATTGTACTTTTATGATCCCTCCTACCAGCTGAAGATGCTATGTAACCAACTGTGGCCAATTAGCATCACCCTGAGCCACCTGCCACCATGCCTTCTCCTCCATAATGTACTCTATCACCAGTCATGAGAAAGAGAAAATGCTTGTTTCCTAAATTGTTCCTATCAGGCATTCTGTCATATTTATGTAAAAGTAACTAATACAGATAGGTAATCAGCTTCTCAACTATATGGTTACTTCTCATGAAAAATTGGTATGATAATTCAAATATTTCATTACTTCTCTCATAGAGAAATTACCTCAAATTTATATCTCAGTACATCTTCAGTACTTTGAAGAGCAACAGTGTGTTGGTTTGAATGTGAATGTATATTCCCCAGAGCCTTAGGTATTCTTTGATTAAGTTCAGACTTCCAGCTGAAGACTCCACCAGTCTGTTGGGGGTGGGTATTCATTGGGTGAGCCCTTTGCAGATTTGAATTCCAGCCCACAGATGTGTGCAGGACAATTTGAGCTCTGTGTTCATGCTTGCTGTTTCTTTGGTGTTTGCTGTTTTTTTTTTTTTTTTTTTGTGTGTGTGTGTGTGTGTGTGTGTGTGTCCTTTTTTTCTCTCTCTCTCTATACTTGGATGTATGGAAGTAAGCAGCTTATTCTACCATTGATGGAACTTCCACTGGTTCTGTAAGCTTGAAATAAATCCCTTCCTCCCATATACTGTTTGGTTTGATGTCCGTTTCAGAAACTTGGAACTGATTACAACAAGCAGTTACATAGATTTCCTAGATTTTTATGATTTCACTTTCATTTTACTCAAATCATCTCCTCAACAACAGGACATATATAAGTGTCTCACTTCATTATTATAATCTTCAAAGAAGTCCTCCCTTATGTATCTATAAATATTGCTTAATGCTCAGCAATAGGAACTTCTCTGAAATGTTTACTATGGTTACATATATACTTCTTCACTTATTACTATTCAGTAAAGCTTGTTTTGCAAGCTTATTAGTCTTCTTATATTACACTCTTAAATGATATGTTTTCTCTTACAACTTCATTTTGCTAGTCATTTATATATGGAATATATTCTTCCACAGGCTTTTATTATGCTTCTCTGTTGTGGGTTGTGTTTTCTCTGGAAGCTAATGTGAATTTCTAACCACACCTTAAACACTGGTTCTTCTTATTGTGGTATTTTACCACAATTTAAAGATTAAATTATACACTCTATTTGTGCTATGTAATGCATTCATCTATTCATGATTTTATCACTTCTCAATGGACATCACTTTTATGAGTACTGTATTAGAAACCAGTTGCTTAACGGACACATTCATGAAACACATACTCCTAGCACAGTACTTGTTCAAAGCTGAACTCAGATCCTGTTTTAGCAAATAGAAATACAGGTAACATTGTTGTAGCTGAAAATAGTAGAATCAATGAAAGCAAGCATTCCTTACTTTGCTAGAATTTAACTCTGCTATAGACTATACTTATGTGAGAAGAAAATCATTTTGATTGCTCTTCATAAAATGTTTTTTGTTTATTGCACTGTTTTTCCATATATGAGCAATGTGGAAATAAATATAACATACATTTCCCTTAATGCTGGGAAAACATACATAATTTAGATATTGTATGATTACTAGTAATTATATGCTTGTGTCATACTCATTGGTGAACAATCCACCTTTTATGATTAATGAAAATTTAAAGTAAAGGGCTGGAGAGATGGCTTAGTGGTTAAGCGCTTGCCTGTGAAGCCTAAGGACCTGGTTCGAGGCTCGATTCCCCAGGACCCACATTAGCCAGATGCAAAGGGGGGCGCACACGTCTGGAGTTCGTTTGCAGTGGCTGGAGGCCCTGGTGCTCCCATTCTCTCTCTCTCTCTCTCTCTGCCTCTCTCTCTGTCTGTTGCTCTCAAATAAATAAATAAAAATAAACAAAAGTATTAAAATAAAAATGTCTTTCCAATAAATGATAAATTTTTTTAATGTCAATTTTGATAAATTTAAACAAATTAAGGTGATTTTATTTTGGTAAAGAGAAGAAAGATAATGGGTATGCAACTCTAACAAGCAAAGGTAATATAAGTACTAACAATAATATGAATGGTTTCTGAGGTTAAGCAAAGATTTATCATGCTCAGTAAGTTCATTTTAAATGTTATTTCTCCTTTCCAAGTGTTGGATTCAGCTCTACATGGCTGGAATGAATATTCAACCAGACACATTTTGTGGAAGCTACAGGTTTATTTCAAGATTACAGATCCTGGAGAAGTTCCATTAATAGTGGAAGAAACTGGATCTCTTTCATACATCCAAGCAGAGAGAAAACACTATCATCCACAAAACAACACAGCAGCAAGCATGCATCTGCCAGAGTTCATACTGCTCTCCCACACTTTTGTCCTGGAATCAGATCTGCCCCCAAACACACATTTGTATGGGACCCCAGGATCTGCCCCTATTGACACCTACTCCAGCCAGGTGCCTAGAGACCCAAGTTACAAGCTTAATAAACCACCTAAGACTATAGGGGACATTCACATTCAAGCCACCACACCAAGTGTGTTGTATTTGTGACTTTAATCCTACCAATTAGGAGCCAAGGGAGGAGAATCATGAATCAAGAGCCATCCTGGGCTACATAGCAGTTATATACAATATCCTTCAAAAGCTTTTCGAATGACAATGTCATGCTATTTTTAATAATAAAGATTTCTATTTAATATTCTTAAATATTTATATTCTTAAATATTTAAGGCATTTCTACCAGCACTTCTTGTTGCCAATATTATTGGTAAATATTCCAAAATTAAAAGAATCCAAGAGCCCCTATACATGAATTCTTTATTCTTCTCCCTCAGAAATTCTTACAAAATTATCTCTGATTTTTCCTGCCATTGTCCCTTACACCATAGAACAGTTATTACTAGATTTTTATTGGTCAGTGACATAGGTACAATAATGGCATTTTAAGCCATACATAGCTTTCAACTTAAAAAAAAAAAACATATCTCAGGGCTGGAGAGATGGCTTAGTGGGTAACCGCTTGCCTGGGAAACCTAACGACCCCAGTTTGAGGCTCGATTCCCCTGTACCCATGTAGACCAGATGTACAAGGTGGCACATGCATCTGGAGTTCATTTGCAGTGGCTGGAGGCCCTGGCACACCCATTCTCTGTCTCTCTGTCTCTTTCTTTCTCTGTCTGTCACTCCCAAATCAATAAATAAAAATAAATAAAATAAATTATTTCATATTTGTTGCTGGAAACTTTTTTTTTCTATTTATATTTCTTATGTTGTTGAGATATGAGATAATGCTACCAAAATAGGGCTACATCTATATTTTTCATAAGTTTGTTGGATTTCTAACCAATTGGATTTTTAAAATTGATGGTTTATTTTTGTTAATATTCAGAATTTCAAAAGCCATCTCTAATATACCCTTCCTTTCTCATAGTTACAGAAGTTTAAAATGGCTCTATTTTAAAATATTATACTAAATGAGGTAGCTCAGCCTCAGAAAGTGAAACACTCTATGGTATGTTGATCTTAGCATCAAATGCTTAGATTTGTAAGGAAATGGCTTTAAGTTCTATACCATTTCCCCTAACACAAATGCTTGTATTTGTATGTGAGTTATAGTTAATGTCATTAGTAGAGGCCAGGAACCTAAAAATTTTGTCTGCTTCTTTCTTTCCTTCTTTCTTTCATTCTTTCATTCTTTCTTTCTTTCTTTCTTTCTTTCTTTCTTTCTTTCTTTCTTCCTCTCTCTTTTTCTTTCTTTTCCCTTGGTGGTGGCCTGTAACTCCCAGTACTAGGCTGTAGTTAATAGCCCAATGAGCCAAGGTTACCCAAAATAAGACAGACTTCTATCAGATCACTTGATTACCCACCAGAGGTTAATGGTAAGACCCTACTGCGAAAGACACCAATATGCTGTTGGTAGGAACATGGAGTAACCTGTATGGAATCTGCCAGAGAGCTAGTCCCCAGGCAGTTAACCTTTCTAGTGCTAGAAGGCACTACATGAGCTACTGATGAAAAATAGCCAAAATCTGTCTGAGCAACCTGAAGTCTAAGCTACTCAGAAGCAAACAACCTGACATGATGTTTATACAAGTACAATAGTGGCACACAGGCATGGGGGTAACCAACTGCTGTTGGATTGGCTAACAGATCCACTCTGTGGAAAGGATCAAACTCCCACTAATCTTGGGCTACAAGAGGGCCTACACCCATTAAATTCTCCTTAAATTAATAATGGTTATCCCATTGTGTTGACTTTACTCTCCCTTGGAGAAGCTGCTTCTCTTTTTCTAGATAAGAGTGGACCTCAGGAGAGAAACCACCCTCCGCCCTTCACCAGGGCCCCAGCTGAAACCATAAAGGAATTGGGGAAATGACCTTCCTGGGCGAACCTGATGTCAGCAAAAGTGTAAAGGAGGGGCCTGGAGAGGTGACTTGGTGGTGAAGCACTTGCCTGTGAAGCTTAGGGACCCCAGGTCTTCCCCAGGACCCACGTTAGACAGATGCTCAAAGGGACGCATGCATCTGGAGTTCCTTTGCCATGGCTGAAGGCCCTGGCTTGCCCACTCTCTTTCGCTAGCTATCTGCCTCTTTCTCTGTGTCTGTCACTCTCAAATAAATAAATAAAAATAAACATTAAAAAAAAAAACGGTGAAGGAGATAGATACTGAGGACACTCAACATCTACTACAACCAGAGATCCAGAAACTCCTAAGAGCCCTTCACTGAAGTAGACTTAAAATGAAGCCAACATGGCTCAAGGAATTTTGGGGAAGAGAGAGCTGAAGGATTGTTAGAGCTACAAGTTGGGAAGTTATACTCAGAGTCATTGACTCTCCCATAACTGACAGCTGCCCCAACATGCATTACCCACAATCCCCATGGGAGGGACAGCGATGAAAGGATGGTACCAACATGTGCTGTTTATGTACTAACTATGTCCATAACTAATAAAAAAAATCAGGTGGCTGTAGCTGCATGGGTTTCTATTATAATATTTCTTCTATACCTTTCGATGTATATGTCTGCTTTTGTAACAGGGCCTTGCTACTTTTGTTATTATGTCTCTTAAGTACCTTAAGCCTTGCTCTTTTGGTCAAGATTACTTTGGCTATAGAGGGAATTTTGAGTTTCAGTATGAATTTTAAGGATATATATAAAATTCTAATGACTATATATATATTTAATTAATTTAATTAATTTTTTAATTTATTTATAATAGTAATGGACATACTTAGTATGTAAACAACACATGTTGGTAACATCCTTTCCCTCATCCCTGCCCCTATAGATTGTGTTTGACAGTACAGTCATTTTTACATTATTCTGCCCAGTCTATGAACATGTAAAATCTTTCTGTATTTTAATGTGTTCATCTGTAACTTTGTTCAGTCTTTTAAAATTTTAACTAAATATGTCATTTACTTTCTTAGTTAGGTTTGTTGCAAAGTGGTTTTTGTTATCTATTGTTGAATGGGACTGTTTGTTTCTGATTTCTTTTCAGCATGTTTATCATTAGCATGTACTAAGCTACTGATGTTTTGTATATTTATTTTCTATCTTGCCGAAAGACTTCATTGGGTGTAAGACGTTTGTTTTGTAAACATCATTATCTCTTTTCTATATGACCATATTGTCTACAAATGAGGATATGCTTTTTCCTTTCTTAATTGTATTTTTAATTTATTTCTCTTATTTTTTCATACAGTGTATTGAACATAAATGGATAAAATGGACAGTCTTATTTTGTTCCTCATTATAGTGCAGATGATTTCCCCCCCCCCACATAGTATAATGTTGGCTACTGGATTGTCTCATATAACTTGAATTATGTTGAATTATTTTCCTTCTATAGCTAGTGTTTTTCAGGGTTTTTTATCATAACAGGATGGATGTTGGATTTTATTTTTCAAAAGTCTTTCCACATCTATTGAAATGATTATGTGATATGAGCTGTTGCACCCATTCATTTGAAATATGATATGAGTGGCATTGCTTTTGTTGATAAATTCATGCATCTCTAGAAGAAACATAACTTGATCACAGTAAATAATGGTTTTGATGTGTTTGTGAATTTAATTTGAAAGATTTACATCTATGTTCATCATGAATACTGGTTCATAATTTACCTTTCTTAAAGGATACCAGTAGTTTGGAAATAAAGGTTTGGTAATATTTCTTCCTTTTTATTTTGTTTTGAAAAATTTCATGAGCATTAGTGTTAGCTATTTAAAGGGCAGTGGAGACATAATGTACAGGAGCTGTTTGGATTCTTGATTTAAGGTCTGATAGAACTCAGAGGTGAAGCCACCATGACCTGGACATTTTTTGTTGGGAGATTTTTAATTACTTTTAATTATTTAATTAGAAGTAATGTTTGTTTAGGAAGTCCATGTGTTCTGGATTTAATTTTGGAAAGTAATAAATTCAAGTAATTTATTCGTTTCTACAAGACTTTCCAATTTTGTGTAATATAGGTTTTTCAAATATATCCTATGATTCTTTCAATTTTGTTGGTGTCAGTTCTGATGTCTCCATTTTCATTTCTAATCTTGCTGATTTGAGTACTTTTAAGAAAATTGGCCAGTGGTTTATCAATATTGTTTATTTTTCAAAGAACCAACTCCTTGTTTTATCAACCTATTAAATTGTTTTCTTTATCCCAAGTTCATTGATTTCTATATCCTTTACCCTGCTTAAAATTAGTTGAAAATGACTCAAAACTCATTCTGTAAGATGTGACTTTCAAACATCTAGAGAAAAATGCAGTGCAAAAAGTACAAAACATAGGCATAGGCAAGCACTATTGTAAAGGTTTCCAGTAGTAGCATGATAAAAGCTTCTGCATAGGAAAAGAGCCATCATCAGCATGATGAGGCAGCCTATGGAATGGGAAAATTAGCCTTTGACAATTATGTATACAAAACATTACAACATTACATAAAATTATCAAATCATCCACTCAGCCAATGGACTATGTAGTGGAATAGAATGTTTAAGAAATAAAATAGAATACAGTACCCAGAGAGACATTGCCTCTTCCCTATAATTGACAGCTGCCTCCACAATGCATGACCCACCATCCCCATGGGGATGACCTGCATTGCCAATGAGGAGGATCCCTTTGGATGGAGAACAGGGATGGAGGAAAGGATGGTACACACATGTGCTGTTTACATACTTAGGATGTCCATAACCACATAAAATATAGTGCCCAATAAATATTTCAAAAAATGTGTTCAACATTCTTAGATGTCAGGGAAATACAAGTCAAATCTGCTTTCAGAATCTATTCTAAACCATTAAGAATGGTCATCACCAAGAAAGCAAGATAAAAGTGGGTAAGATGTGGAGGGAAGTGGAGCCCTAATTCACTACAGTTAGGAGTATGAACTGTTATAGTAAAAATTAATATGGAGTATCATCCAACCTAAAAATTAAGTACCATATGACAAAGCTACACCTCTTGGGTACATATCTACATAAATCTAAGTTAACATTTAAGTACCATATGACAAAGCTACACCTCTTGGGTACATATCTACATAAATCTAAGTTAACATTTAAGTACCATATGACAAAGCTACACCTCTTGGGTACATATCTACATAAATCTAAGTTAACATAAAATAGAGATTTTTTTGCATAACCCTGTCTATTATTGCATTATTCACAAATGTTAGGAAATAGAACCAACCATAGTATACATCAACACAGGAATGGATAGATAAAAGTGGATTATATATGAATAATGTCATTTTATACAGCTATAAACCATAAAATTATAAAATCTGCAGGAAAATTGAAACACCTGTAAATCATTATTCTCTGCAAAAATAAGTCAAACTCAGAAAGACAAATTTATCATGTTTTATTTTATATGAACTTACATTGTGCTTATATATATATATATATATATATATATATATATACACACACATATATCTTTGTTTATGTATATGATGAATATGTATATGCATGTGTATGCCTAGTTCAAAAAAGTAGACACAGAATCATGAGATAAGAGATCTGTTGCCTTGATGCCAACCAGGAGGTATTGATTTTGTCTCCTGAGACTGCTTTTTCAAAAGTGCTTCAATTTTTTTTTAAATTTTTTGTTTGTTTATTTATTTATTTGAGAGCGACGGAGAGAAGGAGGCAGAGAGAGAGAGAGGTTGAATGGGCACGCCAGAGGTTCCAGCCTCTGTAAACGAACTCCAGATGCGTGCGCCCCCTTGTGCATGTGGCTAACGTGGGTCCTGGGGAATTGAGCCTCGAACCAGGGTCCTTAGGCTTCACAGGCAAGCGCTTAACCGCTAAGCCATCTCTCCAGCCCAAAAGTGCTTCAATTTTTAAGATCTAAGAAAATTTAGCAAACTAGTGGTTTTGTCTCTGGTACTCATGTACCTATTCAGAACTATGAATTTTCTCAAAAAACTGAAGGCAATATTACAACAAATTTTGAAATCACCATGAAATTAAAATATTTTATGCAGATATAATTTATAACCTTTTATAAGTCTGTAAGTCAAATAGTAAGATAAACAATAATAGAATTTAAAATGTATATTAATAGCTTTTATTCACCATGTAAAAGTTGTTATAAGGTTAAAGACAACCCGACATTAAAATAACTATAATAGTAGGCTTTCATACATAACAGAGACAGAAACTGGCCTAAAGTAAATGACTGCTGATTATAGAGTAAAAGGAAAAGCATTCTCACTAAGTTGCAACCAATTTCCAACTCAACTTTATTTTAAATCTAGTTTTATAATTTTAATTCATGGTTATTATTCTTCTCACAAATACTCTTTCTTAATATTGTATTGCTTAGAGTTTTGAGCTCAAGTAACATTATATTTTAGATAATAGAAAATAAAAATAGAAAAAAAGTCACAGAAAAATTCCACATAAATCATTTGACAATGTACATCTACAGTTGGTTTTAAAACATGTTGTAAATGTCTTCCACAATAGCTACTTCCTGTCTGATATTTAAGCTTTTACCCTCCCAATTTTAAGAATGTTTCCTTTAAACCTCTAGTAAATGATTTTTTTCCCCCTGTGAAACAGCAGAGTAATAATACTTTGAGATTATACCACATTTTCTGTTTTTAAAATAGTATTTCAGGGCTAGAGAGATGGCTTGGCTATTGAGCGCTTGCCTGTGACGCCTAAGGACCCCGGTTGGAGGCTCAATTCCCCAGGACCCACGTTATCCCGATGCACAAGGGGGCGCATGCATCTGGAGTTCGTTTGAAGTGGCTGGAGGCCCTGGCACGCCCATTTTCTCTCTCTTTCTCTGTCTGTTACTCTCAAATAAATAAATTAAAAAAAAAAAGCCACTGTTCTAGGGCACTTCACATTTGTGAAAAAAAATGAATGTTTCTCATTTCCTAACAATGTGATGAGCAGTGTCAAATTCAGTCTAAGTCTTAAGTTTACTGCTCAATAACAAAATAAGATTGTCCCTTACCAATATTAAATGCCTCCTAATTCATGATGCTTTTCTTTGAGTAGCAGGATGTTTGTTCCATGTATCCTAAACATTACAATATAAAAATTTCTAAGTAGTTCAGCTATGAACATCGGTAGGGGATGTCACAACATATATGTGAATTATAATGAGATAAAATGTTCAGAGTTAGGGCTGGAGAGATTGCTTAGCAGTTATAATGCTTGACTGGGAAGCTTAAGGACCCAGGTTCTATTGCCCAGTACCCACATAAGCCAGATGCACAAGATGTGACACATGCATCTGGAGTTCATTTGCAGGACTGGAGGCCCTGGTGCACCTATTCATTCTCTCTCTCTCTCTCTCTCTCTCTCTTTCTCTCTCTCTCTGTCTCGCTCCCTCTTTCTCTGTCTCTATAAATAAATAAATATTTAAAAATATATTAAAATATTCAGAGCAGGTGTGTGTGTGTGTTTGTGTTTCTTATGTGTTTGTCTGCATAAAAGTGCTCATAGTAAAGGGTGGAAGGAATGTGACACAGAGTAAACGAGATGTATGAAACAAAAGATACAATGCAGCCAACCTCACAAACAACATTAACAAATTTCTAGGGGACATGAGGTCTGTTTTAACAGCTTTATGATCTAGCAAACTATTTCCACATAGAGAAAATTTATCATTACCCCAGGATTGTAATTCTTGTGTTCCTTTCAGATTAATAATCATATAATAGTAAACTATCACCTGCTAAGAGATCTTCTAAACATTTCCTTTAAAACAAAATTAAAAATGCCTGGAGATATGGCTTAGTAGTTAAGGTACTTGCCTGAAAAGACAAAGGACCCGCTTTCAATTCCCAAGATCCACATAAGTTAGATGCACAAAATAGCTCATGCATCTGGAGTTAGTTTGCAGAGGCTGATGGCCCTAGCACACCCATTCTCTCTCTCTTCCTCTCTCTCTCTCCTTATTTCTCTTTCTCTGTCTCTCTCAAATCAATTAGTAAATATTTTATTAAAAATAATAAAATAAAAATGTCCTCCTCAGATTAAAACTCTACCTAAAAATAGTAGCACAATCTACTTTACTAATTTTACCTTCTCCTATTCAACTAACCTCCCTTCTTTACTCCTCTTGTGCATTTTGGGAGATGAAACTCTAAATAAATCACATTTCCCACCAATTGGACTTAGTACTTATGTGTGTTGGGAAGATGAAAATGGGATCATAGATCTGTATTTGGAAAGGAAAGATGAGCATAGTGTATGACAGTTTTATCCTCAAATAGGGCATATTTTTTTTTTATCAGAAACCTGCTTTGCAGAGGTGTATGTAATAGCCTTTGATATTCCCAGTACAGTGAAGTTGTTGGTTTTAGAGTTAGTATATTGAGAGTACTGAGCACCATACCCTATGAAGTCATGCAAATTTCAAAGCAATAGAATCACATGGTGTTTTAGTTCTAATTGGTTGAATATATGGTTCCAGGAATCAAGGAAACAAAAAAGTATAACCTTGGTCACCATTGCTACTATAGAGATTTACAAAATTATGTTTCCCATCCAGGAAAAGAGAGACTCTGATAACAATAGGTCTTGGATCATGAGAAGAATCTTTTTCACTAATTTATCTTAAAAGATTTTAGATAATTTTAATCATGATTATCTCCTGATAATTTCAGAGTTACTGTGACAAGATAAAAAGACTTGAAGAAAGAAGTAACTATCTCATAGCTATAGTAATTTACTTACCATTAGGGAGACATAAGAGGTATTATTACACAGGGTAAGAAGGAATAATATATTTTGTAATAAGGTGACCAAAAGGGCTAATCTTACTTATCATGAGATTGATTTGGAGATCGGTAATAAGTGTCTCACTTACAAACTAGGAAGGGCTAAATGCATGTTCTAAAGATGTGATGCACCTGTTGGTCATAGTCATACAACTAATTAATTCAACACTTTCATCCAATTTAGCATGGCTACCAACTTAGGGTGAAAGGAAATTAGAAAGAAAAAAAAAACAGAATTAAATAAGACCTGTCAATGGTATAGAGAGTAATTTTTAAAGACACCTCTGTTTAGGGAGCTGTGCCAAGAAAGAGGTGAAAGAGGTTTCATTCAACACTGGTCATGGCAGCAGAGTATCCATGACAGGAGTGGTGTTTTAAGGAAAATTTCAATAAACAAGCTTCACTCACTTGTTAGTTATCAGGAAAAATCATGGCTATAATCAATGATGATAACATTTATAGCTTGGAAGAATTGGATAATGGTAGTTTAATTTAAAAAAAAAACTATGAATCTCGGCTTAGAATTACTGAGAGGTAAACTATAAATATATCTATAGAATTCTAATTTTAAGGTAATTTCAAGACAAAATGTAATTGATGACAGGAGTACAAGGACATGAAAACAGAAAAAAAATATTGATACTTAATATTGCTACATGGTGTATAGAAGAAAAAAGTGTTTAAAAAGTTAGTTTAGAGAGTTTTAATGAGTACAAAAACCTAAGGCATTGTTGTGTCTTCCAATTAAAGAAAGTCAATGAAATGGAATTAAAGCGGGCTGGAGTCAGCATCCAGACTGTAAGCTCTTTTATTTGACATAATACTAGATTATATACACAATACATTTATACTGGCCTCAAAACCTCAAAATTCAAAAAGGAATTTGAGGATAAATATTTTATAATCAAATAATAGGAACATAGTTTGATTTTATATCATTTATTGTCTATTGATATTGATTACTATGTGTAACCATAGCTAGTCCTGCCTGGGATGATTACAGAGCACACTTATGCCCATCTCAGAGCAATCTTCTTCACTATTTCTATTTGACTAATTGTTCTGCTGTACCTTGAAGAACAAAACTGGCTCTTCTTATTCAACTTCTTTTACATAGTACTCTCATTCAATCAATAACTACTCTCTCTTTGATATTTTGCAAAAGCACATTCATATTTTGAGATAATGAGTTTGAATGAGCTTATGTATTTTATTTATCAGTCTAAAAACCATGGATATTTCCCAAACTTTGTATCAAAATTACATAGTCATTACAACAAAATTTATAAATCAGGTAACTTCACCTCAATAAGCTATTTTATGATGCAATGTATCTATTTTTTACATATTTATTTTATTTTGAGAGAGAGAGAGAGAGAGAGAGAGAGAGAGAAAGAGAGGAAATTGAAGGTGCATGTACCTCTTTGTGCATCTGGCTTATGTGGATACTAAGGGATTGAACCTGGTTCCTTAGTCTTTGCAAGCAAGCACCTTAACCAGTAAGCAATCCCTATAGCCCCTGAAATACAAGTATTTTTATAAAACATTTAATAAATGCTTTAGTCAAAAACAGAGAACCAACAAATATTTTATTGATATCACTGCATTGGAAATTTATTTTTATTCAAAAAATAGCCCTCATTTTACTGAAATAAAAATTGGTAAGACTAAAGACAAAACATTAAAGAAAGCAAAAATTAAAGTTTCTATGTTTTGAAAAATAACATATCTATGAACTTGGCATAATATTAATGTATTGTGAGGTTAGATGATATTCCACAGCTGAGATAGCATATTAAATCAATAGAACATAATACTATAGCATATATATCACAATAACACTCATATTTTTTTATATCTTATAATTTAATCTATGTTGCGTTGTGGATTTCTCTTGCTTCCACAATAATTTAGTTTCAACAATAAACATTTATTGAAGGTTTATATTGAAAATGTTCACCATTTCACCTACTGAAAATGTTTTTTCATTAGAAAAGATTCAACCCTCCAATTGATGAAATAACCAGTTATTCCAATATAGCTTGAAATAGGTATATTATGATTACCAAAATTAAAAATAGAATTTTACGTTACCTCCAAAAATTGGAGTATTTTCTTTTACTTATGTAGTTTTCTGGAGAGATACCAGAAGGTCAGCTGGGATACAGCACCGTCTTAACTTCGTATTCTGTAGATATGTTGGATTGTATCTAATAAAGTATTTTCTAAAATAAAACTATTCAATGTTTAATTATTTTAACAACTAAACATA
The DNA here is from genome assembly GCA_036346955.1 of Dipus sagitta. Classification (NCBI taxonomy): domain Eukaryota; kingdom Metazoa; phylum Chordata; class Mammalia; order Rodentia; family Dipodidae; genus Dipus; species Dipus sagitta. The sequence continues at coordinate 99,651,871 of CM070770.1, read as the reverse complement.
TATCCTGCTATTATTTTTCCAAAACATATTAAATTCACAATATATTAGGCAAAACAATGAAAATAATAAAAGAGGCAGCCACAAAACAAAAAATAAAGGTAGGCCTTAACAAAACAATTTACAGAATGAGTTGTGAATTAAGATTGATACATAACATATATGTCTATAATAGAATATTTTGATTTGATGCTTTAAAATTATTTGAGAAAAATTATCAAATCACATTAGAGTTTTCTTCATATGATTGTGATAGGGTCTCTATAAAGAAAACTGTCAAAGTGAATGATCAATTGACTTCTTTAAAGTTAATATCCACACCCAGCTTTAAACTGGTTCTTAATCTAACCAGCTTCAGTAATTGCAAGCTTTTGTACATATGTCCAAAACTGACTCTGTCTTTACATATCCAGAACTTCAATGTGTCTTCCGTGAGCTGATGGCTATATCTTCAGGTATCTAGCTCTTTGTTGTCTTTCTGGCCTCTATAGGTATGTCAGTTGTTAGCTTTGCAAATTTGGATTATATAACATTTATGATATCACCATTTTGTTCTCTTCTTTTTAGGGTTATTGTGAGTATTCAATGAGATTGTGCCTATAAAGAGCACAATGTCTGAAGAGAGTAAATGAACAGTACTGGGGTATTCACCATTATAATTAATGCCTTAGCACATATGCTTCCTGCTGTTTCAGAAGCAAAGTAAAAATTTTGTTCATCATCTTTGATTACTTGCCAAATAACAGTGTTGGGTTATTTTTAGTATAGTCATAAGTTATGTACTGCTGAGATAATCATGCATTTTTTGTCTTTTTTATACTTTTAATTTAATGATCTGGAATGCTCTTAGTGTTTGATATTTTTAGAAAACTTTAACACATAATATTCAAATCATAAGATTCCTAGGGCACACTGTTACATTTATGAGCTTTCAGTTTCCTTCAGATTTTTGCAGGGGAACTCTATCTTTGTGGTGATTTTTCTTAGTTTATTTTACCTTGAAGTATCATTATGTCCTTTAGTTGGTCAACCTACCTTTGTTTAGCAAGCCTAGGGGGTCATGTTTAACATGGTGCTCATGAGACACAAAATCAACTTAACTATGTGAAATATAGACTAATTCCATTGCTAAAAGATCTCCTAAAATCTTCCCACTCATGCCATATATGATTAGCATATTAAAGAGACTCAAGTTTTACAAATAAAGTAAGTATATAAAATTAAAAAAAAAATCTTTTAAAAAAAGTGTTGCTTTGAATCTCCTAGGTCCTTCTGCTTTCTGCTAAAGGAACAATTTGATGCACCAGGTATTGCCCTACTAAAGTGTGTGAAGGGAGTTTGTAGTCCATTTAGGTTTCCTGGTTTATCAGGTCCCATGCTGAATATGTTAGCTCCACTCAGCCAGACCCTTACTGTAAACATTATGCTGTGTCCTTCCTAAACTTCTTTGTGCTTCATAGAAACTACAGTCTATTTTTCCCAAGGAAAAGGGATAATGTAAGGAGATAAATAAAATTGAGCAAACAGCAGCAACCAAGCAGTTTTTATTTACTTGTTATGACTAAGAAGAATATTCTTCCCCTTGAAATTAAATAGTAGAAAAAGCAGACAAAGTGAGGTTTGGGGCTGGGATTTTGGACTAGAAGAACAAGGAGAACTCTTCAAAACAGAAGTTTCATACATGATAACTGGTTATACATATCTACTTATTTTTTGATTATTGATTGATATAATTGAATTTTTCAACAGAAATTATTATAAAGTTTATATATGAATAATTATGTTTTAATGATTTATTGTACACCTTCAGAAAAAGCATGGTTTTCATAAAGTATTCAAAATTTGTAGAACACAGCACACAATAGTGCATGTGTTAGGAGACATAAGTGTTCATGATTTAAATAGATTCCAACAGGAAAGATCAAAACAAAACAAGATCCTACAAAGGCATCACACCTTGAACACTGCCATGATGTTACCTGATGGACTGAATAATATTTATCATGGAGAAAAGGAAGAAAAGGTATTTTATTTTCAATAAAATGAAATTAAGCTTCATCTAATTTTAAGAGTATCTGTGATAACACAGATAACAAGAACAAAAGATTATCTCTAATTTTGTGATGGCAAATAAGCTACTATAAGTCTAAGCAGTGATACTGAAAAACAAAAAGTCAATAGAACTTTCTAGTGAAAGACACCTAGAAGGCTAACACTGGAGAACTTCAGAGGGTACCTTTTCATTCTAAGTTTGAATTACTGGACAGGAACATACCAATGTAGTCATTTTTGACATTTTCCAAATCAGATCATCCTCTCTGCTTATGTCTTCCATAACTATGCTCATTCTTCTTTGTATACCAATTTTCCTGTTAGATAATAACCTATATATTATCAGTTTGATAACTTTTTAAAGGAATAGTTGTTCATCCTTTTCACTGATCGATACAAGTAGAAAGAGCTTATACAGGTTTTTTTTATTCTTTTGAACCAGGATAAGTACCATATTCATAGTGTAATCTAATTTGCTGCAATTTTTAAGCATATATTTTATAGTCATTTAAATACATAAACTTAGCCACAGATGTAAAACTTACAAATTATAGCATTGGTACTTCCTATCTAATAATATAGTATATTCCTTGTAAATGTTAATTCTACAATTTGTTGTTCAAAGTACAAATCACAATGTAAGCGTAGAACAGGGAAGTGATTTTCTAGTATGACAAAAAACTGGGATTTAGAATGGCTATGCATATAATAAAGATAATACTATTAATTTGATTAAGTAAAATCTACACTCATTCTGCTTTATGTTTTCTGTTTGCTTTGTTTACAATTTAAGCTAGCACATACTGAAATACATCCTACCAAGTGTGTTAGAATGTATTAAGTAATTTAATATTATAGCACTGTAAATTATGTTATTACCTGAACACACATGATCATATCCCAAACTGTGAAGGAGCTTAAGCATGAGTCCAATGCCACATAGCAAGTGTGTGAGGAGGCAGAAAGTTGCTATGGTATGACCAGTGCCTGTCAGCCTTTCTGACATTTGTACTCTCAAACTGTGTAAATCCATCTTTACTTCATATACTTTATCGTCTCTTGGCATAACAGTGACATGCGCACACGTGTGTGTGTGTGCGTGCGTGTGTGTGTGTGTGTGTGTGTGTGTGTGTATTTTCTCTCCTCAGTAAGATTCAAGCTCTATGAGCATAGGTTTTCTTTGTACTACTGTAGCTCTTTGTATGACTGGACATCACTAAACCTATATCTGGCTCAGAGTAAGCATCACATACTTTTAAAAGAGATATAAATTAATACACCATTATTAATTTTCATCTGAATTATTTTAATAAATATGCCTTTTGATAATATAATATTTGTAGCTTTACAACTCAGAGCCCTTTTCATATATATTTTTTTTGTTACCTTCTCATTGCTAGGACCAAATACCTGAGCAGAAGCCATTGATTGATGGGACAGGTTTACTTCAGCTTTTCCATGGCAGGGAAATGATAGCGGAATGGAAACTGGAGTTCATTTTTTTCCATAGAAGGCAGCAAGAGAATGAGATGAGTTCTGGAAAGGGAAAGCTGGCCATAACACCTCAAGCCTTCCTAAAGAAATACTTGCTCTGAATCATACTAATCTTTTGTGCTGAAATTCTTTTAAGACTTCATCCATTTTAATGGATTTTAAGAGATATATCAAGATGATTTAATTTGGATATCACTAGCAATAATGTTGAGGGAAATTACAAGTGTGTATAGCCTATGTGCATATGTTTGTTAAACGGTGTCTTAGTCCTCATTTAGTTTTATGTGGAGTTGTTAGTCTTTTATTGGGGCTATAATGTATTGCAAATGTTATATCTATACATTTTGTGAGATATTTGTCCTTAAACTTTTTAATCCAATTCATTTCATTTCTATTAAATTTGCTTTCTTTTCGAAAATAATTGTGTCTATTAAATTGATTGTTTGCCTTTCATCAATATTACCTTTATTGTGGCATAAATTAATACATATATCTTTGTACTTTTGAACATATGTATTCACCTCTGGTATCACAGCAAGACCATGGCAAGGTGTCTCCTTACACCTGATAGGATGCTCTATTTTAAAAAGTTGTAGTGGGGCTGGAGAGATGGCTTAGCGGTTAAGCGCTTGCCTGTGAAGCCTAAGGACCCCGGTTCGAGGCTCGATTCCCCAGGACCCACGTTAGCCAGATGCACAAGGGGGCGCATGCATCTGGAGTTCGTTTGCAGTGGCTGGAGGCCCTGGCGCGCCCATTCTCTCTCTGTCTGCCTCTTTCTCTCCCTCTCTCTCTGTCACTGTCAAATAAAAATAAACAAAAAAAATTAAAAAAAAAAAAAAAGTTGTAGTGATGGTGTGGAGAAATCTGAGCACAGTTACTCTTGGTGTTATGGAAGAGAAGGGTATTTACAGTATGGAGGTTCCTAAACAGGTAAAAAAAAAAGAACAACAATTTGATCCAACATATCCATCCTGGGTATTTATCCCAAAATTTTTGAAGCAGAATCACAAAGAATAATGTGTATGCTATTGTCTCATTGTCCCCAGAAACTAATCCATAGAATATCTAGGCAGTGGTGTGTGTTTTTTTTGTTTTTTGTTCTTTTTGGTTTTTCGAGGTAGGGTTTCACTCTAGCGCAGGCTAGAATTTAAAATTCTGACCTGGAATTTACTATTACGTAGTCTCAGGGTGGCCTTCAACTCCCTGCAATCCTCCTTCCTCTGCCTACTCAGCGCTGGGATTAATGGCAAGAGCCACCGTGCACGGCTAGGCAGTGTCTTGACAAGTGTAACTTCACAGTAAGAATTAAGTGAGAGAGAATCCTCCAATCGTACTTTGAAAATAGTAATATTTCTTATAGGTCCTTTGCACTTGCTTATATACAGTGGAAATCATGGATACTAAAGATTTTAACTGGGTCCTTACGCTTTGCAGGCAGGTGCCTTAACTGCTAAGCCAGGTCCCCAGCCCAACCACTGAGTTTGTTTCCATGTTTTTGTAGATTGTCTATAAGGAGGCTTATTCATATACTTGCGTGAAGCCTAGAGATGCCGGGCTCCGCCGGCGGGGGCAGGTAGTGCCGAGGGAAGGACCAGGCCTGCTGGTTCCTCCCAAGGGGTTGAGGAGGAGATGAGCGTCTGAGGACTCAGACCTCTCCTGGCCACCGGAGAAAAACCACACTGAGTCCGGAGTCTTGTCAAAGCAGGAACTCGATTTATTGCTATGAGCAGTTGCCTATATAATGTTGGGGACGAAGGCGGGGATTTTAGGATGGTGGGGAAAGGTAAGGGCCAATAGTAAACTGTGACTATTGAAATGATAATTCTAGCTCCCATGTGGAAGTAGCAGGCAAGAAGCCATTAGGCATCTTGCTGAGTCACGTCTGGCCAGAGGCAGATCACCAAACTTTAGCTAGGCTCAGGAAGTACCACTAGGCCTCACACCTGGGCCTTTCAGAGGCCAACATAGAGAGCTGTTTATTTCTATTTTCTTTTTTCAAGGTAGGGTTTCTCTCTAGCCCAAGCTGACCTGGAATTCACTATGTAGTCTCAGGTTGGTCTCAAACTCATGGCGATCCTCCTACCTCTGCATCCCAAGTTCTGTGATGAAAGGCGTGCACCACTACACCCAGCTTATCTGTTTCTTTTTAACAGACATTTGTATTCATCTACTATAATCTTAAACTTTATTTTACATACTCCAACTTAATACCATCTATACTTTTTCTAAGTAGAAGTATAAAGTATGATCAGAAAATGTGCTATCTCATATGGCTCCTGTAGTATTCTGACAAGGTAGATTTTTCTCAAATTAAGGCTGTGAAAAGCTAAGACTTGAACACTATCTCATCTGAAAAAGTAAAAGAATGAAAGAATATAAACATTGGCCAATTAATAGTGATGTGATACAGAGAGACCAGGAGAGTTCCCAAAGAAGTAGTCAGAAACACACACACACACACTCACACAAACTATATATAGAATATTAATATATTTAATAAACTTATTGATACCTGATTTCCATGACTCAGAGTAGAGCTAAAGTATCCCCCAAACCTATGTTTTCCACTGTGTTTCTGAGATAGGTTCTCTAAAATGTGTCATATTATACAACAACTAGAGAAGAGCAATTACTAATTGAGATAGCTGAGATGAAATTTGAGGAAATAGGTGGTTTTAGGAATTCAAATGCCTGTATAGAAAATTGTTTTTCATGTAAAAATTTAGATACAATATCCTTTGCCATGAATATAAGAGATATTATAGCAAATAAACTAGTAATTTAGAATAAAAATAATTTATCAGTCCTATACATTCTTAAAACTCTCCCTTGTCCTGGCATAGTGGATAATAAAGTATGACATATTTATGGCACATGGATAATTGCAATTTTTTCTCATGGTAGGAATGTCATTTCATAAATAAACAGCACACACAGTGTTGTGTAGTTGACATTTGCTTCTTGTCACTTTCTGACCCATGCCTCTATGGGAATCTCTAGTCTTTCCAATGATAGGTCAATGCTAGAAAAACAATGGAAAGTAGCTACAACTGGATAAAAGTTGAATTTCAAGGTTGAATCAATTCCTTCAGCTATAAAGAAGTGATATGATAAAAAGACACTCAATAAAGAAAAGCAAAATACATTGTGGTAGAGGGTCTGATAACAAGAACATATTCAGAAATGATTTACAGTTTTGTTTATGACTCAAATCTTAGAGCTATTGGTAACATGGTCTATTGATTTAAATTTTTCTTTTGTTTCTTTAAACATGAAAATGGATATGCTGAAAGACCTAGAGGTATTAAGGATCCTATTGTTATAGAATCCTTAAATAAGTCTGAGTATTCAATTGCCTCATGATTTTGAGTTTATAAGTCTTCACTAACTTTGACCTATCTTGACTTTGAAATCCATAAGAAAGAATCTATGGGACTCACAAAAATTATGAAATATAAAATATAAAATAAAAAATATAGGGGCTGGAGAGATGGCTTAGCGGTTAAGCACTTGCCTGTGAAGCCTGAGGACCCCGGTTCGAGGCTCAATTCCCCAGGACCCACATTAGCCAGATGCACAAGGGGGCACAAGTGTCTGGAGTTTGTTTGCAGTGGCCAGAGGCCCTGGCGTGCCCATTCTCTCTCTGTCTATATCTGCCTCTCTCTCTCTCTCTCTCTCTCTCTCTCTGTCCATTGCTTTCAAATAAATAAATTTAAAAAAAAAAAAATATATATATATATATATAAAATGGATGAAAATCTGGAAGCCTAGGAGATTTAAGACAATCTGAATCCTGCTCTGTATTGCTATGGAAAAGTTTTCTTTTTAATCACAGCATATATGCAATCCAAAATAAGGATTAATTTATTTAACAAGAAGACATTTCCATAAAATTACAGTATTAGTTATGCATAGGTCAAATGTGAGCTAGTACTAATTAATGGGAATTATATCACAAATACATCATGTCTGGTGGAGAATTGTGTGCAGTTATGGGGGTTATAGGACAAAAAAAATATTCTATTTTGTCCAACTGAAATCTTTTCAGACCATTCTTTGCATTGGCTATCTGGGATGAGCACTACCATCAGGAGACACAGCCAATGATGTCAGCTACTCAGCCTGAGGAATTAGTCCACAGATCACTAGTCAGGTTTACCCATGATATTGATTTATATTTCAGAAAGGTTCAGTAAATTTTGGAATAAATCAAAGTTTGGCTTTATGAAGAATATGACAATACATGCTCAAAGACAAAATTATTGCTTGGATATTAAGACAGATATGTGCTTATGTCTTAAGAAAACCATCTTTAATATTTTTATTTGTTGAATTCAAAGACTGTAATTTGTGTCCTGGTACAAAGATTAAACAAAGTTAAAATTTCAGTAAAATGTAAAAAATAAATAAATTATAATATGAGGTAGTTATTTTTCTTAAAGGATTTTATTTTTAAATGAAATTGTAAGGTGGTTTATTGTTTGGGTTTATATATGAAAAATGAATATTGGTAAAGTTAAAGTCAAAGATTACACAGTGAAGTCTATGCATGAGTCATTAGCTGTTTGAACATTTTTCTTTACTTACCATGGTCTAGACAAGAGGGGATTGCTTTTGAGTAGACAGTCTTTATAGTAGTTTTTGTCAGTTGTGTTGAAATCCTTAACTTACTGCCCACAGGAATCATAAACCAGACCACAGGGAAGTCTTTTCCTCTTCATACCTTATAAGCTTTCTCTTTTTATCTTACCTTAGGGACCCTGGAAAGTTCTTATAAGACTGAATAAAAAATAACAAGGTATGGAGTGAGGAAGACAGATAAATGGTAGCATCATGTATAATAAAGGGTGAAGGAGACAGACACAGTGAACACTCAATTCCTACCAAACCAGACATCCAGAGACAGAGACTCCCCTAAGACCTTATCACTAAAGTAGACCTAAAGTGAACCCAACATGGCTCACGGAAATTTGTGGAAGAGGGGGAAGAAAGATTGTTAGAGCCACATGTTGGGTCATTATGCACAGAGATATTGCCTCTTACCCATAAGTGATGGCTAACCCCACAATGCACAACCCATATTCCCCAAAGAGGAGGATCACTTCAGAGCAGGGAGGGCAGAGAGGAAGCTAACAAGGGTGCCAAAATGACTGTATACACACTATGTACATAAATAATAAAATAAACTTTAAAAATTAAATAAAGTTTATGCATAAATTATAAAACTATTTAAAGAAAATTCTTAAGCAACAGTGCTTGGGAGTAGAGACAGTTGTTTAGGAATATGCAGGCAAGACTCCAGATATAGATAAGAAGGCAGTAAGAACAAGAGCTTACCTAGTGTATAAATATTGAAGTTATTCAAATATAACTGAAAAGCTCTGAGGGTGAGGAAACTTGCTTACCTTAAGTTCCACACTGAAACATTCAAACTGGACAATGGCTATCTGTCACTCTCAAATAAATAAATAAAAATGAACAATTTTTTTAGAAAGCCTGGAATAGCAGTATTTTTCCCAAAGATTCAAATTTAAGTGTATAAAAAGTTCTCTAAACATTGAGATTTTTTTACATTTTTCTAGTCATATAAAAACATACTAAGTTCACACATGATGTGAAGTGTAGATTTTCTATAACTTAATTTAGTTTACAGACTAATTTTGCCAAGTGATAAAAAAGGACTGACCCTTCCAATTCCCACTTTCTGCAGTGTCCTCATGAATTATTCAGCATTCACATTTCTGTGCCATTTGTTTGGTTCCTGCTAAAGAATATGTGAGCTCAGGAGGCACACAGTGCAGCGTGGTGTCTGAAGAGCAGTGTTGCTGTCAGTTGTCTCTCTGCTGAACTGTGCTGGGATGTAAATCACATTGAAAGGTGTCTCCCTGTGCCATCACCTCCTGATGATTGCATTCCTATATGGAGTCTTACCATTGATGGGTCAGAAAACTAAACCATATTTGAATTGTGAAGGTTCTATTTTCTTACAGTTTTGAAGCTTTTTAAGAGGACTTGGATTTTCCTAGCTTTTCCATGTCACCCACACTACTGTGATCACATATAGGATTTCATAAGAAATTGATAATTCTAGGTTTAAACTTAGACTTATTGCTGAAAATCTTTTAACAATGTGCTAGAGGAAATTGCTGGCAGAAACTGCTCCCCTTGGACTAGAAAACAGTGAGACCCTAAAGACCAGCTGAAGGAGAGAAGCAAAGAATTGCAGGGGTCAGGCTTTAGACTGAGGATGAAAGACTTCTTTTCCTCCAAACCAAAACTAAAAATAAATAAATAAGGGACAGTTGGCATTTTTTTTTCTTTTTTTGTTTTCCAAGGTATGGTCTTGCTCTAGCACAGGCTGACCTGGAACTCACTATGTAGTCTCAGGGTGGCCTCAAACTTATGGCGATCCTCCTACCTCTGCCTCCCAAGTGCTGGGATTAAGATGTGTGCCACCATGACCGGTGAAAGTTGGTATTGTTGATGGTTCCTCTACTAGTTGGAGGACCAAGGACAGATTACTCACTAAAAAGAAGCAACTTTCAGGTGTTCCCTGTAAGGGCCTGGCACACAAGTGCAGTGGTGGCCCACAGCCATGGTGGGGAACCAACTGCTCTCAGTTTGGCTAACTGATCACCTCATTGGTATGGGGCCCATAGCTGGAGCTGGGAAACAAGTCAGAACCATATCCAAACATAAGCCCACTCAACAATATCAAGCTACCATCAATTGTGGGCTACAATAGGGCCTACATCTATTAAATTCTCTATTAAAAATGTAAGGGTTATCTCATTTGTCCTGGTGCTAACTTACTCTCCATTGGAGAATCTGCTTCTATTTTTCAGATAGATGTAGATCCTAAGGAGAAAGCCACCCCATCATACCTCAAAAGGGCCCCGGCTGAAACTAAGAAAAATTGGAGAAACAAGCAAGGGAGCTGTTTTCCTGATGAACCGGATACCAGCACAAGGGGGAAGGAGATCAGCACAGAGAAAAATCAACTCCTACCAAATCAGAGAGCCAGAGCCTCAGAGCCCCCCAACACCTCATCACTGAAGCAGACCAAAAATGAACCCAACATGGCTCAGGGAAATTTTGAGGAAGAGGGGGCGGAAAGAATGTCAGAGCCACATGTTGGGTCATGATATGCAGAGACATTTAGCTTACCCATAACTGTGGGCTAATTCCACAATGCATGACCCATATACCTCAACAAGGTGGGTCCAAGGGGAGGGGGTAGGTCACAGATGAGCCTAATAATGCTACCAAACTGACTGTATTTGCTGAATACAAAACTGACTAATAAAGAAAAAAAATTAAAAAAGGAAAAATAAATGCAGTGTGTGGAAAGGTCAAAAAAAAAAAAAAAAAAAAAAGAAGCCACTTTTTTTGTTTTTTGCAACACCATTCCAACAACTGCAGAATGAATCATAGTCTTTGGAAGTGGTCATAGATTCTCCTATTTTCTTAAGTAGATAAAGAATAGTGTTTAACTTTTTTACAAATGCTGCATTCCTCAGTTGCTGATTCCTGTCAGCCATAGTCAGCCCCACTATGTTCTTTGACATAGCCAAAGATGATGAGCCCTTGGGCCCCAACTCCTTTGTGCTGTTTGCAGACAAAGTTCCAAAGACAGCAGAAAACTTCTGTGCTCTGAGGACTAGAGAGAAAGGATTTGGTTATAAGGGGTCGTGCTTTCATAGAAATATTCCAGGATTCATGTGTCAGTATAATGGCTTCACACATCAAAATGCACTGGTGGCAAATCTACTATGGAGAGATATTTGAGAATGAAAACTTCATCCTGAAGCATGTAAGTCCTGGTATCTTGTTTATGGCAAATGCAGGTTCATACACAACAGTTCCTAGTTTTTCATCTGCACTGCCAAGACTGAATGGTTGGATGGTAAGCATGTGGTCTTGGGACAGGTAAAAGAAGAAGGCATTAATTAACATTGTGGAAGAAATGGAATGTCTTGGGTCGAGGAATGGCAAGACTAGTGAGAATATTACCTTCACTAGATTTCCAAAAAGAAAGACAGATTTCTGTCAGAGTAGTTGGTGACCTACCAAAGGTTAGTGGTAAAACCCTACTGCTGAAGACACCAAATGCTGTTGGCACATAACATGGAGTGACATGGCTGAAGCTGGAAGAGAGTCAGTCCCCAGACAGTCAGCACGTCTAGTGCCAGAAGGTGCTACATGAGCAACTGGGAGGAAATGACCAATATCTGTCCAAGCAACTCATGGTCAAACCTACTTAACAGCAAGTAACCTGTCATGATGCTCACATAAGTGCAACGGTGGCACACAGTCATGGTGGGAAACCAGCTGCTCTTGATTTGGCTAACTGATCTGCTCTGTGGAACAGGACTCATAGCTGGAGCTTGGAAACAAATCAGAATCATATCCAAAAATGAGCCAGCTCTCCATTATCAAGCTTCCACCAATGGTGGGCTACAAAAGGGCCTACACATATAATATTCTCTCTAAAATAGTAATGGTTATCCCATTTATCTGGTGCTAACCTTACACTCCATGGGGGAATTTTCTTCTCTTTTTCACATAGATGTGGTTCCTAAGGAGAGAACCACCCCATCACACCTCAAAAGGGCCCCAGCTGAAACTAAGAATAAGTGAGCAAACAAGAAAGAGTGCTGTTTTCTTGCTGAATCTGGTACCAGCACAAGGGTGAAGGAGATAGACACAGAGAAAAATCAACTCCTACCAAACCAGATATGCAGAGACCCAGAGGCTCCCAAGACCTCATACTAAAGCAGACCTAAAATGAACCCAACATGGCTCAGGGAAATTTGCAGAAGAGGCGGTGGAAGGAATGTCACAGCTACATATTGGGTCATTATACATAGAGACATTGCCTCCTTCCCATAATTGATAGCTAACCCCACAATGCATGACCCATATTTCCCAACTAGGTGGGCCCCTGAGGAGGGGGGAAGACAGAGAGGAAGATAACAATGTAACCAAATTGACTATATTCATTGGCTACAAAAGTAATTAAAAAAAAAAAAAAAGAATATCACCATCGCTGACTGTGGAGAATTCTAATATGGTTGGCATGTTTGGTCTTAACCACCATGCTATTCCTTCTGTAGCTCAGGACAGCGCTTTGCACCCCCACCCCAATCTGCTCAATGTATCCTGTAATCTGTGTGCTCTCACTGCAGTTCTCCGGGATTCCATATTTTCCTTATTCTCTGCCAATTCTGGATGGATTGGAGAGTTAAGTTTACAAGTATGAAAAAAAAAAAAAAAAAACTAAACTAAGAAAAAAAACAGAATATTGTTTGAATAGAAAGAAATCACTTTTTTGATCAACCCTAAGAGCTTTGTACCCTGCCACCTCCAAGAAATTTTTACCTTTCTTTTTTAATGCTTATTATTATTATTAACAAGATGTTTCATATGGATACATCATGTGTTGGTACCTTCATTTCCCTAGTTCATTCCCCCATTCAGTTGGGGACTCTCCTCAGTGGGGTTGCAGGTATTCTCCATTGGGTTGTGGTTTACACATGTGGGAACAGTAATCAGTTATTTTTTTTGGGGGGGGGGGAGGAAATGCCTCTTGGCATGATGTCACAACCTCTGGCTTTTATAATCTTTCTGTCCCCCACTTCTGCAAAATTCCCTGAGCTGTGGTGGGTGAGTTTTAAGTCTGCTTCAGTGATGAGCTCTTAGTAGCCTCTGGATTTCTGCTTTGGTAGGTGTTGTGTATCCTCAGGATCTGTCTCCTACACCCTGGCACTGATTATTCAGATTAGCATGAAAGCAGCACTCTTATTTGCCTCCCCAGTTACTCTGTGGATTCAGTTGGCTTGGCTGAAGTGTAAGGGGTAGTTTATTTCCTCCGATTTTGCCACCCTTGAAAAAAAAGAACAAATTAGGGACCATCCATGATAACTCTTAGAAACTTTCTGGAGTAAAAATTAGAAAATGATATGGATTTTTGTACATTCTGGATAACTCATAATATTGTGATTTATCTTTCAGACATTAAAAACAAGAAGGATACACAGCCACAATACTGAGAGTGAATTTTGTCCCCACCTCTCCTTTGGGAAATCACTCTGATTAGGAGAAATACATTTTTTGATCATTGGTATTTTTTATACAAAATTATTCTATAATAAAATAGATATGCAGAGCTTCTTTTTGGTAGTAATTACTATTTTTATTCTTCTTTATTGTCAATGCAAGAGGAAAATACAACTTTTCATATAATAGACAATCTAAATTTTTCCAACTTGTCATTAACAGAATCAAAATAGAGCAAATATAATTATGCTGCAAATGATTTGCATTTATTTATCTTATGCATAAGTAGAGTAAAGACATTACTGTCAAATAATTTCTTCTTCAAAAGAGATTTTCTTAAAGGAACTTATAAGTATTTATATATTTAAGCTATAAAATATTTTTGTCAGCTAAATAAAATCTCAACTTCACTACTGTGTCTTAATCTGAAAATAGCACATGTGTGTTGATTTAATTTCCATATTATTCAAAAGTCCCTACTGCTCATAGAAAGAATAAACAGAGTAATAAAATATGAGAGACAAGAAGTGCAACAAACCTCCCAAAGATAAAGCATGTGTGAGTTTTATAGCCACATCAAATTCAATGAGATGGAAGTTAAGTTGTTTTCAACTGTTCTATGCCTGTTTTTCATAGAATGACATTTTCTCTTTTATGCGTTTTTCCAAAATAATAGGAACCCAGGTTGACATAAGCCCCTTTAATTTAGGAATTAATGCCATTGTACAGCAAGGAAATATTTACAGTAGAACTAGAAAATGAAACCAGAAATAATTCGAAAACATTTAATATTCATGCTTCATTTTTAATTAATTCATATAATTATTATTCATTAATATCTGTATGTTATTTGAAATTTTATCTTTTTGTGGAATTTTGTTTGATTTTCCATAATGTACTCCAAACATCATTTTCAGCACAAACACAACAGTAAAAGAGCAAAATAATGTGATCATTTTCAAGCTAGCAATAAATATCTGTTCTTTCTAGAGCAGCTTCTCCTTGGATTGACCTATGATAATTATGGGTAGTTTGTGATTTAGTTATATTATTCATGTTTGTATCTTATTTTCAAATCAACAGATTATTCATTTCACATTGTACATATTTCTGAAGCAATATTTCCTTCTCTACATTACTGTTACTAAGGCTGTAGATCAAGACCTACCATTGGTGTTCTCTGTCATTCTTATAGTTTGGAATAAGATGCCCTCCAAAGGCTTATATATTTATGCTATACACCATAAATGGTGGCGAGTTCAGCCATTAAGAAGTGATTGGATCATAAGATTATGACCAAGTCAATGGATTGATCATTTGATAGATACATAAATTAATGTCATAATTTGGAAGTGGTTAAAAATAAGGCATGGAGACCAGACAGAGGAAGTGAGTTACTGATGTGTTCCCTACATGATTTTGTCTTGTTTTTATCCCTTTTTTGCATTACTCTTCTACTTCCTGTCAGGAGAAGACATCTCCTCTATGCCCTGCATGCCATCTGCAGTGCCACCTCACTACAGTGATGGAGCCAGGTTAACATGCACTGGAACTTCTCACACCATGACTCAAGTAGATGTTGTATGTTGTTTCTCTCAAGTACATTTGGTGTCACAGAAAGGTAAAATTATCTCCCACCTTTATTATCTTTGTATAATAAATCTATTCTCCAAATCCCCAGAGCACATTGTTGTGAAATGCAGGATACATTATGCACCACACATATTGTTGTGAAATGTAGGATATATTATGCACCACATCCATCTTAGAATTCTGTAATGGATTTCCTTCAGCTACAAACTAATACAAATATCCACCCTTTCAAAATTATTTTATGCCTCTCATGGTCTGGATTGGGTCACAGCGACATGGCCAAACGCACCAAGAAGGTCGGCATTGTTGGTAAGTGCAGGACCCGCTATGGTTCCTCCCTCTGAAAAATGGTGAAGAAAATTGAAATCAGCCAGCACGCCAAGTACACTTGCTCCTTCTGTGGCAAAACCAAGATGAAACGACAGCATGTGGGTGGCTGGCACTGAGGTTCCTGCATGAAAATTGTGGCCGGTGGGGCCTGGACCTACAATAAGACTTCTGCTGTCATAGTCAAGACTGTCATCAGAAAGCTGAAGGAACTGAAGGACCAGTAGAAGCCCTATTATTTGAGACATCTCTAGCCTGCAATAAATGAGTTAAGTTATGTGACAAAAGTATTTTACTTTGATGTATGGATCAAGTAGAAGAAAAAGTAGTTGGGAAGAAGAAGGGGTCTGCAGGAGAAAGAGAGGATGAAAGAAGGTAACACAAGGTGAGAATGGCCAAAATACATTATATACATGTATAAAATTGTCACTAGTAAAATATATTTACTTAAAAGTGAAAAATGCTGATTGCATTGGCAGCACATACATTAAAATTGGAAAATACAGAGAAGATTAGCATGGCCTCTATGCAAAGATGACACACAAAATTGTGAAGCATTCCTTATTAAAGTAAAAAACAGAGGAAGAAAAAAATAAAAGTGAAAAAAATTCTGTGCATTTGAGGCTACCTGAGATATAGTGATTTCCAGGTCAACCTAGGCTATAGCAAAACCCTACTGCAACACAACCCTCAAAATAAAAAAAAAAATAGTCTACATTAATATGACATAATGGCTTTCAATATGTTTCATGCATGTGTTTAATATGTTTTTATTATACTCACCCTCTATTAAGCCTTCTCCTCCCACTCATGCCCTCACTGATCCATTTCTTCCCAACCTGTCACTGTATTGTAATGGTTCATCTCTCATTGTCAACCATACAGGACTTAGAACTACCTGGAAAACAATCTGGGTCTTCTCTAAGAGGGCTTTTCTGTATTTGGTGGGAGGACCCCCATTAACTGTGGGTGAAGTCTTGCCATGTCCTTGGTTACTGAACTTTTTGAAAAAAGAAAGCTGGTGGAGCAGGAGGCAATCACCACAATCACTACTCTCTCCCTGCTGGTGTGACCGTGTGGCACTGGCTGTCTGTCTCTGCCATGATCTCCCCACCATGAAGGACTTCCTCGTGAATATCTAAAATGAAATGAACCATATTTATTTTATTTTTTCTGATACAATGAGTTTAATTAAATTCCCTTATGGGAGGATGAATAAGTGGTTATTTATAAATGCATGAGCAATTTACCATCGATTACACCATTGAAGAAAATGTTTCTCCCTGTCCCAGTAACCTTCCACAGGCAGGAGAGGATCTGCTGGATCCCCTGCCCTCTAGCTTATCAAATGTCTATCAATAAGAAGCAGCCTTTGTGAAGAATTTGAAGAGGCTCCCTTCCATGGCCTTATGTTAATGGCCCCTTTTTTGTGCAGGTCTCGTGCAGATAATCATAGCTGCAATGACGATGCAATTTGGGAGATGGTTAAAATAATAGCTGGGCAAAAATGTGTCCCGAGTTCAGATACGCAGCACCATGTAAAAGCTGAATGGCAGCATACATGTGAATCTTGGCAATGAGAAAGCTAGACAGGAGGGTCCTTAAGACTTCCTAGCTAGCTAGCTTACGTAAATCAGTGCTCTGCGGTTTTTTTGAGAGACTGTCACAAAAATTAAGGTGGAGAGCAATTGAGGAAAGCATTCAACACCAACATCTGGCTCTCACGTGCACATGGACACTCATGTGCCTACACAGATATGAACATGTTTACACAAATGCATACAAACCACACACACACATATTCACAGTTTCTTCAGACTTATATCATGAGATTTTGAATTTTACAAAAGATTTTTCTAAATCTTTAATAATCATATGATTATATGATTATAATATGATTATCTATTGTTGGTGTCAGGTTCACATTGCTGGTAGAAATCACCCAACCAAGAGCAGTTTCTGGGGAAAAAATGGGTTTATTTTTGCTTTTGAGGGGAAACTCCATCATGGCAGGGGGAAATGATGGCATGAGCAGAGGTTGGACATCACCCCCTAGCCAACATAAGGTGGAGAATAGCAACTGGAGAGTGTGCCAACACTAGCAAGTGGGAGCTGGCTATAACACGCATAAGCCTGCCCCTAACAATACATGGCCTTAAGGAGGCATTAATTCCCAAATCCCCATCAGCTAAGAACCTAGGATTCAAAGCACCTAAGTTTATGGGGGACACCTGAATCAAACTACCACACCTATGATGATCAATTTATATTGTATGTTCTAACTATTGATTTGTATTTGTTGAACATTTCTAGCATCACTTAGTTGATTAATGTAATTTTTGGTTCTCTCCCTGGTGCTCTCACCAATTTGGCTGAGTCCTGTGTGGGCATAGGCTGAGTGGGAACCCTTGGCCTCAGCACCAGATTTAATATGGGATGTTTCTTAACCATAACAGTTTCTCACTTCAGTCTCAGATTCCACAGCAAGGACAGATCTCCAGGCTCTCTGTACATGGAAGCATGCATATCTTTTTGTCTCAATGGCTCTGGCCTCTGCCATAGGTCTTTCCTGAGTGTGTCACAGGACCATTTGTGGACGGGAGATGATAATCATTGCCTAGGTGCTCAATTTGTCTTCATCAAATTCTTATGCCCTCCTTCAACAACTTCAGTTCCTTGACGTCACTGACAATTTAGCACGCAGTCTTTGGTCATCCAGCTGACTACTCCTAAAGGGCTGCTGTGTGTGAAGACAAACAAACATCTCCCAGGTGATCTCTGTTGTCCTCAGTGGACTAGTTTGACTTGGCTAGGTGCCAATACTCAGCTGTTAATGTGTGCTTCACAACAGAGACCTCAACTATCTTAATAAGTTTCTCTAAAGATCTTGACTCTTTCAAGAAAAGGAGATTGCTGTGTACTATGATATCTGTTCTTTTATTTATTTATTTTTTTTTACCAAGTCTCATTGGTGAGGCTTTTTGTTTTGTTTTGTTTTGTTTTTGTGGTTTTTTTGGAAGGTATTTTTTTTTATTTCTATTATCAGATATGGACATATTTTGTATGTAAACATCACATGTTGGTACCATCCTCTCCTTCCTCCCTGTCCCTTTTCTGAAGAAGCCTTCATTATTGAGGATGCATTTCAACCCCATCTGGAATTTGGGACATGCATTATGGGGGCAGCAGTAAGTTATGGGGGAGAGGCAATGTTTCTGTGCAAAATGTCCCAACTTGTGGCTCTGATAATCTTTCCGCCTCCTCTTCTGCAAAATTCCCTGAGCCATGCTGGGAGCATTTTAAGTCTACTTCAGTGATGGACACTTAGGAACATCTAGATGTCTGTTTTGGTAGGTGTTGAGTGTCCTCAGTATTTTTCTCCATCTCCCTTGTGCTGATATCAGCTTAACTAAGACAGCAGCATCCTTGTTCATTTCTTCAGTTCCTCTGTGGTTTCAGCTGGGGCCGGGGTGGAATGTGCTGTGTTGTTTATCTCCTCAAATCCAGTTCTCATCTGAAAATGAGAAGCAGATTCTCCAACAGAGAGTGAAGTCAGTGCCAGTTAAATGGGATAACCATTATTAATTTAGAGAGCATTAAAAAGGGTTTACACACTTACAGCCTAAGGTTAATGGAAGCTTGACAATGGAAAGAAGAATCATTATCTGAATAGAATTCTGACTTGTTTCCCAGTTCCAGATATGGTTTCCTTTCCACTGAGTGGATCTGTTAGCCAATCCAAGAGCAGTTGATTATCCATCATGGCTGTGTACCACTATTGCACTTCTGTGAGCATCATGCCAAGTTGTTTGCTTCTGAGTTGCTTAGACTTTGAGTTGCTTGAAAGATATTGGCCACTTTTCCCTGGTAGCTCATGTAGTGCCTTCCAGCACTAGATGGGCTAATTATCAAATGACTGGCTCTCCTTCAGATTCCAAACAGGTCTCTGCATGGTCTGTGACAAGAGTGCTTGGTGTCTTCAGCAGTAAGGTATTACCATTAACCTCTAGTGAGTAATCAAGTGCTCTGACAGAAGTCTGTCTTGCTTGTTTTGGGAGATCTAGTAGGACTCTCTGATCAGCAGCTCATTGCAGTTGCAGACCACATCCTGGTACAGGGAATTACAGACCAGCACCAAGGGGAAAGAAAAAAGTAAAAGGCAGAGAAGAAAGAGAAAACATGAGAAATTTGAGGTTAGGTTTCATCTCACTCTCTCCAGGGCCCTTTGACTCAGGTAATCCCTCTAATGTTGACTTGAGGGTTCCACCTTTTAGTCTGATTTCCAGGATATATGATACTATGGTATCAGTTCAATTTGGGTTCAGACTTTTTGTTCCTACCCCTTCACCCTTCTCCTTCCCCCAAGCCCTACCCATCCTAATGTCCAAGCCTCAAGATGCTATTCAGTTATGTCAGCAACTTGGGCTGATCCAGATTAGGAACTGCAGATGAGTGAGATCATGTGACAATTGTCTTTCTGTGATTATGTGAGTTCACTTAAAATGATCTGTTCCATGTGTGACCATTTTTGTTTTACAAATTTCAATGTGCCATTTTTTTCTTACTGCTGAGTAGAATTCCATCGTGGAGATATACCACATCTTGGTTATCCGTTCATATCACCTCTGATGGTATCACCATACCTTATATAAAGCTATATTACAAAGCCATAGTCACAAAAATAGAATGGTACTGGAATAAAAGCAGAAACATAGACCAATGGAACAGAATTGAGGACCCAAATTTTAGGGCAAGTAACTACAGCTGCTTCATCTTTGACAAAGGTACCAATAATGTAGACTGGAGAAAAGACAGCATCTTCAATAGATGGTGTTGGACAAATTGGATGACCATATGTAGAACAATGAAATTAGACCCACATTTTGCCATATACAAAAATCAAGTCCAAATGGATTAAAGACTTCAATATAAGACATGAAACTCTTCAATTACTGGAAGATAAAAGAGTAAGCACTCTCTAATACACAGGACCGAGAAAAGATTTCCTGAACAAAACCCCAGTAGCCAAGGAAATTAAACAAGCATTCAACCAATGTGATCTCATGAAGCTAAAAAAGCTTTTACACAGACAAATATATCATAAGCAGAGACAACAGATTACCCAATGAATGGGAGAATATCATTGGTGAGGCTTTTAATCCACCATCATACTCAGAAGTGTAATGTCCTCTCTCTCTCTCTCTCTCTCTCTCTTTGATTTATAATGATAAGTTTCATAATGACTCTCAAATTCAACATTCCATTGTGTGACTGTAGCAAAAAGCTTCTGATTTCTTTCAGACACTTTTTTTTTAGCAACATTTCACAAGTATTTACAAGTATTATTTTGGTGCTTTTGTTTTGGAAACTCCTTGTCTTGTAAGTATTAATGATAGTTGATATTTTGATCATTTTCTCCAGTAAAAGTTTAATATTCAAAATCTTTGTGCCCCACTAATGCAAAAATGAATTTGGATTAATCAGGTAACATTTGCAAACACACTTTCACTTGGGAGAAATTTATATTATTCCTCAATTTTAATTGCTTGGATTTGTTTTGTGCTGGCTAAGTCCTCCACTATAGTGCTGAGGAAAATTGGTGAGACTGAAAATTCTGTATCCTTTCCTGGTTTTGAAGGTAAATTTATGTGCAACTGTTTTGCTTTGTACTTTTATCTGAATTCATCTTTTTTTGTTTATTTCCTATATTTCATTTCTGTCTTTGTTAAAACTTCTGCAGTTTTGGGCTGGGAATGTTGCTAGGGGTAAAGCAAGCATTTTCCTAATATCCATGATGTTAAATCCCCACTACTGGTCATAAAAATCATGAGTTTTATCTTCAGTTGTGCTTCACTGTCACCCATGAGGTAATAGGCTCCTTGACATTTTTTTTTTCCTTCTTTTCAAAGACAAGTGGGGGAAATAGAGTTTTCAGAATAAAATACCTTGGAATAACGTTAACCAAGGAAGTGAAAGATCTATACAATGAAAACACTCAAAAAAGAAATTTAGGAGGGGGCTGGAGAGATGGCTTAATGGTTAAGAGCTTGCCTGTGAAGCCCAAGGACCCCGGTTCAAGGCTCGATTCCCCAGGACCCACGTTAGCGAGATGCACAAGGGGGCGAACACATCTGGAGTTCGTTTGCAGTGGCTGGAAGCCCTGGCGCGCCCATTCTCTCTCTCTCTCTATCTGCCTCTTTCTCTCTCTGTCACTCTCAAATAAATAAATAAAAATGAACAAAAAAATAAAAAAAAAGAAATTGAGGAGGACTTGAGAAAATGGAAAGACCTCCCATGCTCCTGGATAGGCAGAATTAACATTGTGAAGATGGCAATCTTTCCCTGATTTGAAATTGTGACTTATGGTAAAGTTCGAAGTAACTTTATCTTTCTACTACTCTAAAGATTAGAAGATATGGAGTAGTAAATATTTCTCAAAAATCTACAACCAAATACCAGTTCTATTTACCAGTCCAATGGAAGCTATGTACATTTCATATTCCTGAATACTTAAATCCTATATAACATTAAACATAATCCAGATTGATATATTTATCTCCTATTGTCTGTTCAGATTTGTGATGTGAACTAAGTGTTTAAATCTGCTTGCCCTTTTCTAATAGTGCTGTCATCCATCACAGTAATTTCTATTTTTTATTGCTTTGTGTTTTGTCAGTTGATCATTTTATTTCTTTATTGTCATTATTTTCTGCTTGAGTTTCTGAGAGTAGATAGGATTCACATGATTATTATGTTATATATAAACTATATATAAGTAATATGTGGATAATTTTCTAAATATGTTTTCTTAAACTTAAATCTTGTTTTATATTGATTTTATAACTAATTAAAAGTATTCATTTTCTTGACAGGAATGGTAGCACTCACCTTTAATCCAGTACTTGGGAGGCAGATGTAGAAAGATTGTTCTGAATTTGAGGACTACCTGAAACTGCAGATTAAGTTCAGATAAACCTGTGCTAGGGTGATAAATAACCTTGAAAAAACAAGAAAACCATTCATTTTCTGAAAAATGTTCATAATTAATTGTCCTTTAAATATTTCATAACAATTTAAGGATTTCCATTTCACATTTTACCAACATCATATGATGGCAATCTGTGTGATCTTGTGAATATGATGAAAATGTTTGTAATTAATTTCATGGTAGCACATGCCACCTGTTTTATTAATTCTCAATGTTGCAGTGCAGGAGCAGTTCCAGGAAATTAATCACATGGACATTCTCTCAGGATGACATGACTGAGAAGTGTCAACAGTAATGCATTTTTGACTATATATTACATTGCTGCCTAACTGAATATTCAGAGTTTTATGCATTATATCAATACCCTCTTCTAAATTCTCTTCTCTCCTTTGGGCTTTTTGAAAGTATGGTGACCATGACAAGGATTCAGGCTTTCTTAAATGGCTTAATAAATGCACGTTTTTAGTCTAAACTTCTACTGGACAGATGCCAAACTATGAAAATTTGAAAATAGACTGAAATAGAGTTCTGTGAAAGAAGTTTCAAAATAATATAAATGTATAAGCACTGGAAATTCTCATGAATATAATTTTCTGGGTTACAAAAAATTATTGACTATTATTCATTAAAATGATGGATGTGTACTATTTAGCTTGCCTGCACAGTGACCAATTTGTTTACCTATTTATCATCATGTCATTGTAACAGACAAGTCCTAATGTAAAGAATAGACGTTGATAACTCATTTGAAAGCAGGACATATGTCCAGCATGAATGAACAAGGGCTTCTAACCAATAATCACAATTTAAAAGCCTTCCGCAAAGTATAATCTTTAATCAGACAATATTTTCCACTATTATACAAAATAAAAACCAGGCTTAGAATGTCGTGAAGCTGTCTGTACCTTCTGAAGACATTCAGAAAACAGTTGTGGTAAAAAAAAATAATCTGGACAAATTAGTAATTTTTCATATGAAACACAAAATTCCTTTGACACTTTTACATGTAATTAACATTTTCCCAGGTCTTGAAGAGCACTTTAATTTACTTATGTATCTATTTATTTTATTAAGGAAATACTTAGCATTGATACATCATGTGTTAGTATCATCTTTTGTCTTGTACTTGCTCCCAATATATTGGGGCCCACTTCCATGGGGTTGCTGTTATTCCCCATGGGGTTGTGGTTTATGTGATGTGGAGGCAGCATCTTAATGTTTTTTATGCATATATTATTTAAAAGAATATGATGGTGTATATATTGCATACATTTTATGTTTACAAGATTATAGTTTTGGCAACAGTATCTACGTCTCTTTTTGTCTTCTTCATACTAGGTGACATTTTACTAGCTTTTATTAACTAGCAGCAGGAAGAGCAAAGTTATTTAATTATAAATTAAGTAAATTCTTAAATTGAGGGGGACTGGTCTAATTACAAGCTCAAATAATAAACAATTGCTCACTAAATTTAAGGGAAATGAAACAAAAATTCTTACAAATTTCATTTATGTGTGAAATTTAATTTCATATTACTACTTCTGTACTTATTATTTATATTTCTGTGTACTCGGAACTAAATGAAAGCATGTTTTTGTTACTCACTATGGTTTACACTGCATTCATGGTGGGGTGTTAAAATCAAGGTGAGTAGGAAGAACAGAAGAATGGCACTGGGGCAGAATGAGGTGGGCATTTTTCATTTTGTTAAATTTATTTATTTAAGAGAGAGGGAGAGAATGGGTATGCCAGAGCCTAGCCACTGCAAGAAAAAAAAAAAATCCATAAGCATACATCACCATGTGGATCTGGCTTACCTCTGTTCTGGAGAGTTGAATTTGGGTCTATAGACTCACAGGCAAGCACCATACTTTTAGGCATCTCTCCAGTCCTAATTTTCAGTTTTGTGTATGATAAAAGAACGTAGCTAAGAAATGATTTTCTAGAAAATTAATCCAAGGGAAGCACAGTCATATTCAACTAATTCAAAAATGGGGACAAAATGTGGTGTACTAAAGAACACATTTGAACTGGTAGTTAATTAAGCAAGATTTTATTTCAGAGATCTGGTGTACAACAGGGATTTAACTCTGACAAAAATAAATTTCTACCTGGGGAAATCTATCAATTGCCATTTTTTTAAAACTTTTTTTGTTTTATTTTTATTTATTTATTTGAGAGTGACAGACAGAGAAAGAGGCAGAGAGAGAGAGAGAGCAAGACAGAGAGAGAGAGAGAGAGAGAGAGAGAGAGAGAGAGAGGGAGAGAGGGAGAGAATGGGCACGCCAGGGCCTCCAGCCACTGCAAACGAACTCCAGATGCATGCGCCCCCTTGTGCATCTGGCTAACGCGGGTCCTGGGGAATTGAGCCTTGAACCACGGTCCTTAGGCTTCACAGGCAAGCGCTTAACCACTAAGCCATTTCTCCAGCCCGCCATTTTTTTTTTTTTTTTTTTTTTTGTTGTTGTTGTTATCTCGTTCCGGAATAGTAAAAGACTAATGAGTCTAAAGTGTGTTGGGATATATAGGCCAGTTTTAACATGAAAAGACATTGCAAACCTCATCAACTATGAGGCTGAATATGGCATGCTTCATGTCCTAGTTATATTACCTATAGAATATATGACAAAAATATCAATTATGTGTCAAGAATTGTGCCACATGTGAAATGTGTCAAGGACAGTCATATAGAAAACATTAAGACTTTGTAAATATAAAACAAATATTCACTATAAAAAGCATATAAGGAGTTATGCAATTTTGACAAATATATGATTCAATTTTCAATGACAAATAGGTCTAGCAAATTGTCAATCTAGTCATCAAATAAAAATTTATTTCACCTTTTTCTATTTTCTACATTATCCTCATCCTCAAATTGTTCCTCTCCATCTTTCTCTTCTACTCCCTTTCTCTTATTTTGAGAAAAGAAAACATTAGTGGTTTCATAATATGACCTATTAAACTACTTTAGAAAACTATCTACTTTATTTTAACATATGTGTTAAGAAGAAATTAATGTTTGTTTGTTTTCCTCAAATATCATTTGGAAAATTCATTCCATTACATCTACATTTCTGCTTAGTTTTTTTTTTTTCCTGCATGTATTAGATCTAACATCCACATATTGCAAAGGTTAAAACTGAGGATTATTATTTTATGGCATATTCTCTGATTTTTTACATGAATCATGTCAAGAAGGCAATTCTTTGTTATCTCATTAACAGTCCTCATTTTTTACATTAAGCATCACACTGAAATAAACTGAGCAGTATGCCTTAAAGTTCAGACTGAAATTTCAGTTTTTTAATTAGTATTGTTATCAGAACATTAACATTTGTACATATCATCATTCTATGCTGCAACTGACATTAACATTTCATTAACATTTATTATATTACCCCCTTTTCAGTTGTACTCTTTGTGAATTTTTCTGTATATATCAAAGTTCTATAGAGAGAATCAATTTAGAGAGACAGAGAGAGAGAGTTTGTGTGTGCATGTGAAGGGTTTGGTTTGTGAAATTATAGAAAGTAGACAAAATTGAAATGGGAAGGTCATGCCTGCAGATTAGAAATGAGATTTTAGCCTGTAATATTGAGACAGAATTTCTCCTTTGTAGAAACATTTTTTAAGGCCTTTGGTCTCATTGGATTTGGTACATCACTTTATCAAAGGATACCTGCCTAAAATTAACTGAATATAGCAACAAATTATACATGTATAATACTCATCCAGGAGGATCTAGTTTAGTTTTTTGTTCTATAGTGGATTACTGTAGGCTACCCAAGTTTATGTGTAAAACCAAACATCATGTGAACTTTTCTTTTTGTCATAAAAGCCACACAAGCAAACAATTTAGTACTCAGAGCATTACTTTCACTATTTCACAGAAACACATTCAAAATTGGAAGTATAGACACCATCATGGTTTCTATGAAATATAGTGTTCAAGCACAGTGCAGAAATATGTTGTGGAAAAAAATCTTAATTTCACCTAAGTCATCCTCTAGAGAAATAACAAAGATTTCAAGGAAAGAGAAAAGCCTCATATCATGTGCAAAATGTCTTTGCAATAGTAAAATATAGTTGTCTTTTCAGGTAAATACAGTACAGTGCAACTACACATGCATCTACTCTCAGGAGGCTGATGACACACAAAATAATAAATACATATTTCACCTGAGGACATCAAAACAAGTTGAGCTTGAAAGGTTGTTTTTCGTATAAATAGTAGCATCCAGGATAAGGTAAATCCTAGTTGTAAGAAGTACTTAATCACCACTGGAAAGCATGGAAAAGTATCTAATGAATGTGTCCATTGCCACTACCAGATGAGGATGCTTCAAGCAATAAAGGATGATGCAGATTTAGGATTGACAGGTGAACATCTACTCTAAGACATGACATGTTTTGCATAAGAGTCACAACTTATGATCATGTACTCAGTTCATGGTAGAGTGATTATCTAGCATGAATATAGCCCTGGATTCATACACTTACATCAAAAAAGAAAAGGAAAGAGGCAGAAGAAAGGATGGAAAGAACTAAAAGATATTCTTTGTGGACTATTTTTCATACATAATGTCACTAATATGGTAGGCAAAAGTTATTACCCTTTTCTAATGGAATATAATTCTTTTTTAGATATTTATCATTTTTTCTCAATTTTTATTTACATTTTCCATGATTATAAAAAATATTCAAAAAATATACCATGGTAATATCCTCCCTCCCCCCACTTTCCCTTTGAAATTCCATTCTCCATCATATCCCCTCCCCATCTCAACCAGTCTCTCTTTTATTTTGGATGTCATGATCATTTCATCCTCTTAAGATGGTCTTGTGTAGGTAGTGTCAGGCACTATGAGGTCATGGATATCCAGGCCATTTTATGTCTGGAGAGAGCACGTTGTAAGGAGTCCTACCCTTCCTTTGGCTCTTACATTCTTTCTGTCACCTGTTCCACATTGGACCCTGAATGTTCGAAGGTGTGATAGAGATGTTACTCAGTACACCTGACACTTCTTCCCAGCACTATCTACTTTTATTCACATATCCTAAAATATTTCAATGCTTTTTGCTTACCTTTTTAATCATACCCAAACTCTAAGCTAAGTAGTGGCAACAAGTCCCTAAAAGTGCAGAAATCTCGAGGAAGAGGATGTCCACCCCTGGCCTCACATGCACACACACATGCATATACAAAAATCGACACACATACCTTACACATATATAAAAAGAAACAGTAATAAATAAATAAAATGGCATTGATTATACAACATATGCATGCTTTAAATGTTCAGTAGACATGTCTTTTATTATCTAAATAGTATATAAGACATATGCATTATTTATATAACAGTTTATATAAATAAACTATTTAACAAAAAAGGACAAGAATATACATTTCATGGTAAAAAAAATTAGCATCCTTGGTTTAAAGGGATTAAATATAAGACATAAGATAATAAATGCATTATAGGAAAGGGGTTAAATGCTTCAGAACTTTGAAATAGGCAAGAGAATGTTATATATGTGACAATCCATGAAATAAGAGCATAAGTGTAAAAATTCTTTCTCAGAGCAAAGGAAATGATCAAAATATTTGTGAAAAATTGCAACCTGCACATTTGATATGATATAAATTTCCAGAAGGTATAAGGATTCTAAAATCTTAAAACTCAGTAGAAAAAAAAACAGAAAGTACACAAGAAATCTTAATTGACATTTATCAAAATAAGTGCCATAAGTGGCCACAAAGATATGAAAAATCACTCACACCAGTAATCACTAAATACAAGTTAATAACAATGGCTATTATCTCACTGCTGATAAAAAAAAATCATTGGGTGACTCCTTTCTCAGCATGCTGGAGCTCTAGGTTCAGTCCCTAGTACCAAGAAATAAGGAAAAGAAAAAAGAAAAAAAATGGGTATTATCAAAATACAAAAGATAAGTGTAGAGAAAGATGGAGAAAAAGGAGGATATATTCATACTGTGAGAAATGTCATCTACTACAGCTGTTATGGAAAACATTATGGAACTCTCTGAAATTTATAAGATAGAACTACATTATGATCCCAAAATCACTCTACTGGGTATATATCCAAAGGAAATTAGCTCAGTATGTTGAGGAGACATCTGAACTCATATATTCATCCCCATTCTATTCAAAAATTTTCAGAAAGGGAAAACCTTGCAAGTGGTGTGTAGACAAAGGAGGTCCTTCAGCTTACATAATGCAGCACTATGCAGCCATATAAAAAAAGAAATCTCATGTTTTGAGATAATATGGATAAAATTGGAGAACATTATATCATGTGAAATAAGCCAGGAACATAAAGAATAGTATGGTGTGATATCATAAATATTTAGAAATTAAAAAAAAACTCATGCAAATTCAGAATGTAATAATGGTTGCCTAGGGCTGGAGTAAGTTGACATTAGGGATATTTCCCAAAAAAAAGTTCAAATGTTCAAAGTGGTTGTGAGGAGCAAATGATTCGACATTCTGTTGTATGGCAGGGTAGCTGCAAAAGAAATTAAAAAATCTTTATTTTATGTCTATGGGTTTCGAAACTTTTTTCTCTCTGTTGAATTTTTTTACAGTAAACTTATAGGACAATATATTAAAATATTCTGTTTTAAGTGACTGTGCCGCAACATCAAATAGCAATAAGGAACCCAGTGTTTATTCAAATTTATATTGTGTGCCACTAACCCATGATTTGAACTCATGCTGGAACATTAATAAGGCAGAACAAAGAGTAAAAATCATTGCAATCTATCATGCTAACTTAAGTAAGGTGTACCACCAATAAATATTTCTAGTGTATAAATTTAGAGTCTTTTAAGTAATAAAATGCCATTATGAAGTATTCATCAATCAATTAATTAATTGATGATGTAAAGATCTTTCATGCATTAAGTCATTTCCACCTTCTGTTTATTGTTGTATTTCTCGCTAATTTTTTCTTTTTGTAAACACTTTTATTTATTTATTATTTATTTGCATGACAGAGACAGAGAGAGTGAGAAAGGGTGCATCCAGCCACTGCAAACTTCAGAAGCATGCATCACCTTGTGCATCTAGCTTACATGGGTCCTGGGGAATTGAATCAGGGTCCTTTGGCTTTGCAGGCAATGCCTTAACCAGTAAGCTACATCTCCAGCCCCTCTTTCTTCATACTAGCTCTTTCTCTCCCTCCCTCTCTCTACCCATGTCATTTTATTACCAAGACTTTATTCTCCTCCTCCTATTTCTCTTCTTTGACTTCCCCTTTACTCACCCATAGAGCACTGACTGACATCTAATTTTGTTACCTCAGACAAGAAGTTCAAATCTTAAAACATGTATGTCCAAAAGAAAATGTACTTATTCACTCTGTTTTTCCCCAATTGAAACAGGTAAAATGTGCTCCAAATTAAAAAATGCAAAGTGGGTTTTGCATTGAGTTGTCTTGGACTCTTGCAAAAACTACTCTTCAAAAATTTCAATAGGAGATAATTTTTTTTTAAAAAAGCATGAATTTTGTTATATTACTTTATGAATCTTAAAAGTAAAATTTAGTATTTTATAAGTATTTTAGAAATTGACTCAAGTAATTTTTTATTCTTCAAAATATTTTGCTCTGACACATGTTCAAATATTAGATCAGCAGAGAGCAACAGATCACATAATTAAATTTCTTCCTTTAACAAATACTTAAGGGTTATTTAAAGTCAGAAGTTTCATGCCTTTTATTAATGCAATGTTCAATTTTTAATGTATTACTCTTCTTTGGCTGTTCAGTAAAACACAACTGCCTGTGAGTGGAATCTATACCTTCAGGATACCAGACCAGTAGTGATGGCAGAGGCAGTGGGTTCACCCTTGTTTGAACAATCCCAAGGATCAATTTTCTTTCCTTCTCTCAGATTCTGCTTTAACCTGTATGTGCCTAACCCATGCTTGAATAAACTGCCCAAGGGCTAGTATCCTATACCTCAGGCTTTTCTCCTAGAAACAGCTTGCTGACTTTAGGATAAATTACTCCAGTGGTTAGTCTCTATACTTCCAGGGTTATTCCACACTCTTGCGCATACTTATATAAGTAAGAGCCTACTATGTTCTTTTCTCCCTCCATCACAAAACTTTTGGTGCTTCTTATTCATGGTAACAAATTGTCACTTTAGAGGAATCATGGCAATATTCTATGTAGCACACTGAATTACACATTGAGTCAAGCACAGCATATAATTTAACACACTGTTCACTTAATTTATAAATGCATAGATATCCCTAACTCAAACATGCATGCACACACACACACACACACACACACACACACACACACACTCAAAACTTTAGAGTGGCATACCAGAGAAAGTGTGAAATAGTGAAGACATGGACTACCTCTTACCCCCAGACATAGAAAATTTGCAATGGACAGCTTAGGTTTAGAGTAATTTCACAAAACAGATTTACAAGGAACCTGTTGGCATTAAATCATGCCTTGCCTTTTTATTTTATCTCCACTATTACTAAAAATCAAATTCACTGAAAGATTGATTTTAGAGTACTTGGAGATCAAACGTGTATAAGTGACTACATAAATAATATCAATTTGTATTATAACTATGATAAATCAAAACCAGATGCACTCTAAACTTTTCTTTATGCCAATCTTTCTCAGCGTAACAAAAATGTGCCATGATTTATTCATATAGAGTATAAATTATCTTTCTAATCAGATAAATAAAAGATCACAGAGTCCCTCTTCATTTCATAAACATGAGTGGGTTTATTCATTTTTGTACTCTATTTTCTAAATCATAAGATAGAGCTGGGCGGTTACCTTGTCACTTTTTCTTTATAATGGGTGCTGTACACTTTTATTGATAGAAAACAGTATTTATGTATTCTTGTGCTCCAATAAATTATGTACAACAGATATTCCTTGTTTCATTTTAACTTTAATGAATAAAAAATCTGATTAATATTTTTCTACTTATTTTCATAGTATTGAAGATAGAAACTTCTTAAGCTTGGAGTAAAATAATTGAAAAGTATCTCTTATGAGTGGCTATATGATTCTCAGTTTTCAAGATTTAGGGACTGTTCAGTGACTTTTTTCCACTATGCATGCAATGTGTATTTCATCTTTTTCCTATGTGTTTTCACAATTACTCATTACAAAAGGAACTTATAGGGATATGCAATAAGTTTCCCTCTGCCTGGACACTCAATACACCCTCTCTGGGTTATGGCTAGCAATCAAAACCATGTTTCTCTAAAGAATTATAAATTAAATTGAATTTTACAGTATTAACTTAAGAGAATGATCCCCAGTGAAAAATGTATAGAAGAAAAGATCCTACCCTGAAACATGAAGAATGTTTTCAATAGGCATGTTTATGGATGCCCCAATACCTCCCATGAACATATATTTTCACTCTAAAGCATATTATGTTGCTTGATGACAACTGTTTTGGATATCTGTGTTTATCTAAAGTGACCCCAATATGATGATTGTTATTTTTCCCTGTCTCAATTTAACCATGTAATTAAGGGAAAATTCTCTATTAAGTGAGTAAATTAAGAAAAATAACTAGAACAGTACTTTTGACATCATTCCATTAATTTTTTAAACTTTTTACTAACAAGTTCCATAAATATAAGCAATATACTGTGATCATAATCTTCTGCCATAACCCCCCTTTTCCTTTTCCCAAGTGCCTCCTGCATTGAATCCCTTGTCCTTTCCAACTAGTCTTCTCTTTTGATGTCATCATTTTTTCCTCCTATTATACAGGTCTTGTGTCATTAATGTCATCCCCAGTGATGTCATGATTACCATGGTCACCATGTCTCTGGGAGACATTATTTTAAGCACCCCTCTCCCCTTCTTTGACACTTATATATTTTTTTTCTACCTCCTCTTCTGTAATGGACTCTGAGTATTGGAAGGTAGAAAAGTGAAGCTTCTCTATCCTAAATAATAGTAGTATTAATATATGGGCATAAAAATAAGTACTCAGAGGGTAGTTTGTGAGCATAAAATATCAATTTAGCCAGACAACAGTAGTAGTTCCCATCTAGAACTTGCCACCTCATAAGCCAAAGGCTTTTTATTGAATTTTCAGTAGCAGATATGAATTCCCTCTTGTGGAGTGAGCCTCAAGCCAAATCAGAGAACAGTTGGTTTCAACCATAAGAAACATGCCACCATTAAACCACTTGGTACATTTGGCCTGGATAACCATTCACAGAACTTATGGTGTTACTGATCACTAAGACTGCTAACTAATTTTCTCCCCCAAGAAAGAAAGACTCCAGCTGACCCCCAAATTGATTTCTTAGTGACCTGCAGCCCAAGCATGTGGAGCCTTCAGCAATAATGTCTTACCATCTAGTTCTGGTGGGCACCCAAAAGCCTTGGAAATAGTCTGTAATGTTTTGGGGTTACCAGGAGCCTCCCTGGCTAACAACTCTCTCTGGAAAGCTTCCTTCCCATGGTACTGAATATTTTTATCATAACAATCTATAGCTTTTTTCCACAACATTGCCCAAAACCACAAGATGCTTCTGCCCAAACTCTCTATTTTAACATATGAATTAGCTACCTAGAATAATATTTACATATTAAATATATTTCAAATAGTCAAATTTACATATTAAATTGACAAATTTACATATTAAATATATTTCAAATGAGTGAAAAATCTTAAATACATAAGGAAATATAATATAATACATATATAAAAATGTGAGGAATCTAGCTAAAGCATTTCCATGAAGAAATTTCAAAGCATTAATATACATGTGAAAAAAGATAAACATTCACTATCATTCGTGCTCTCATCTCAGTAAGACCAGTTAAACATACCAAAATCAATCAAACAAAAGTGAAAGGTAAGTATCTATGTGTTATGGTGGTTTGAACGTGAAATGCCCCCTATCCTTTCATGTGTCTGTGATCAAACCTCATACTTCATTACTAGCTGGGAGAGACAGTAAGAAATGACAGCTTGCTGGGGGACATGAGGCACTAGAGTGAGGCTTTGGTGTCACATCTCCCCAAGCAAGCTCTCATCTCCTACTGTCTCTCTTTCCTTTCTGCTAATGCGTGGGAATGTGATACCTGACTATTTGCTTTTGCCATGGTGTCTGTGCCATGATGAGACTTAACTGTAAAGTGAAACAAACCCTTTCTTTCTATAAGCTGCTTCTGGTTATGTGTTTTGTAACTATATATGAGTTATAATGAGCGAGAAAGCAAAATAACAAAACTCAATGTGATGAAGTTGAGTTTGAAAACAGTAGTAAAACTGATATTCTTTAGTCAGAATGTTTTAAAACATGAAAATTGGAATTTCACTACCAAGAAGAAAAATGATCCAAGTTCAACTTATACTTAATAAGCCATCACAAAATATTAACATGTTAGGGCTGTACTATATTAAAAATATTTCTTAATATTTTCAAAAACTGATAAAGAAAAAATATAAATGTAAGCAAACTTACAGCCTTGAATTTGTAATTATGAATGTTCACACAAAGGAGGTACATGCACTTAAAGAAGGAAAAAATACAAAATAAAATACATTTATGAGACCAGAAAGATTATGAAGGTAGATTTGAGGACATTGAATGCAAAAGAATGTTAAAATGAATAAATCTAAAACTCATAAACTTAATATTAGAAAACTGAATTCTGTTTTAATAAAATAAGTGAGATTTATTCCAGACATTTAAGGTTATTTTATTATTCAAAAGTAAATTCATAAGACTATAAATAAAATTTAGAACATGGTATTAGGAATATGTCAAAATATCACTTGGTTAAATAAGCCAGAAATTATTTAAAGGGACCCAGCACACTAGAAATGAATGCATGATGAACATAATAGCTAATATCATCTTTTGACAATGTCTTCTTGAAATGAAGCTCTGCTCACAGTACCAAATCCTTTGTAGCTCAGTTGCTACCAGCTCATAAATCAAGATTTCATAGATTTTTCTGAATATATTTCCTCATTTTTCATGGATTCTACAGACTTAAAATTCCCTATAACTTAAATGTTTAAATTTTAAATGTATAGAATTCTTCATTATGACATTGTATTATCCATTACTTTGCATTTTCATTATTTCTTTTTTATGTAATTTGTTTGCTATTTTATGAGTTTCTTGAGGGTAGGTCTGCATGGTTTTATTTTGAACACCAAGAAACCTTTAATAGTATCCTTATCATAAAACAAATCTAATAAGATAATAATTCTAATGAATATACTATAAAATTAGTAGTAACAGAACAGTTTCTCTCTTAACAACGTAGCTAGGTTGTATATCTATGTATACAAACCAAAATAGATAAGTATAATTTTTGCTTTGTGAAAGATTTCACAGGTTTAAAAATATATTCCACTTGAAGCTATTAACAGATATTTTCTGTATTTTAAGGAGCTTGAATTTTCTTTCATTTTAAGTGTCTGGTTTTATAAATCAAAAAGAGATATTCTAAGATGAAATATTAGTTGCTAGTTAGTTATTTTTCTTTACAGAGTTTTAATTTTTCCCATATGATGATATTAATTTGTGAATACAGAATTATGGCGTTATTGAACATTATTGTTCTTCCTTTGCAAGGGTAATGAAAGTAAGAATTTCAAAATTCCTGGCTGGAAGGGGCAATCAGGTTTCTTATGTATATAATCATGTCATCAGCAAATAGAGCTAACTTAACTTCTTCCTTTCCAAATTGTATCCCTTTTATTTCTTTCTCCTGTCTTATTGCTTGAGCTAGGACTTCCAGTACTATATTGAAGAGCAGAGGTGAGAGTGGACAACCCTGTCTTGTGCCTGATCTCAATGGGAATTCCTCCAGTCTCTCCATTAAGTATTATTTGGGCCTTAGGAGCTTTGTATATTGGCTTTATTATGTTAAGATATGAACCAACCATGCCAATTCTCTCCAATGTGTTGATCATGAAGTGATGTTGTATATTGTCAAAGGCCTTTTCTGCATCTATCAAAATGATCATGTGGTTTTTGTGTTTAACCTTCTTTATGTGGTGTATTACATTGACAGATTTCCATATGTTGAACAATCCCTGTGTTCCTGGGATGAATCCCACTTGGTCAAGGTGTACAATGCTTTTGATGTGTTGTTGGATTCAGTTTGCAAGGATTTTGTTCAGGATGTTTGCATCTAAGTTCATGGGGCAAACAGGCAGTTCACAGAGGAAGAAACAAAAATGACAAACACACACTTAAGAAAATGTTCATCATCCCTAATCATCAGTGAAATTCAAATTAAAACAACTATGAAATCCCACCTCACCCCAGTAAAGATAGTAAAAATCAAAAAATCAAATGAAAATAAATGCTGGCTATAATGTGGAGAATTAGGAACCCTAATCCACTGTTGGTAGGAATGTAAGATGGTATAACCACTTTGGAAAGCAATATGTGGACTCCTAAAAAAGCTGACTATAGAGTTAGCAACAGACCCAGTTATTCCCCTACTGGACATGTACCCTAACACCTTTAAACCTCAGTCTAAGAGATTTGCTCAACCATGTTTATAGTAGCTCAGTTATATTAGCTAAGAGCTGGAATCAACCCAGATGTCCATCACTAGAAGAATGGATAACTAAGATGTGGTACATCTACACAATGAAATTCTACAGAGCAATAAAAAAAATGACACAATGAAATTTGAATAAAAATGGTTGAACCTGGAACAGATCATACTCAGTGAACTTACCCAATCACAGAAAGATAATCACTGCATAGTGTCACTAATCTACAGCACCTAACCTGAATCTACCTAAGATGCCAAAATATCCAGCAAGGACCTTGAGGACTAGACAATATGGTGGAAGAGGAGGGAGGGGAGGGTAAGGGAGGGGGTGTGAGGCACAAATCTAGACCCCAACAACAATGGTACCATAAAATTCTACCTCCCAATAAGCAGACCAAATGGTTGAACCTTCACCAGGCCCTTAAAGGGAACACCTGAGCCACAAGGCACTGGAGAGGGTATGATGAATACTGACCTTAATCTTCTACAGCTTCTCTCTCTCTCTCTCTCTCTCTCTCTCTCTCTCTCTCTCTCTCTGTCTTTCTCTCTCTCTCTTCTCTCTAACTCTTTTATATTAGTTATCTTTTTCTTCCTTCTCTTAATGGGCACTGACTTGTAACTCCCAGTACCAGCATGTGGGTATCATCCACAATGAGCTTTTGATCAGAGAGACCTACAAGGTTTCCTAAAAGAAAGACAGATTTCTGTCAGAGTACTTGACGCCCCACCAAAGGTTAGTGGTAAGACCCTTCTGATGAACACACCATGTGTAGTTGACACATAACATGGCTGGAAGATGGAAGAGAGTCAGTCCCCAGACAATCAGCGCGTCTAGTGCCACAAGGTGCTATATGGGTGACTGGAGAAAAATGACCAATATCTATCCAAGCAACTCATGCTCGAACCAACTTAGCAGCAAATAACCTGTCATGATGCTCACACAAGTGCAATAGTGGTGTACAGCCATGGTGGGAAACCAATTGCTCTTGATTTGGCTAACTGATCCACTCAGTGGAATGGTACCCTCACATGGACCTGAGAAACAAGTCAAAACCATATCCAAACATGAGCCCACTCTCCATTATTAAGCTACCACCAATCATGGGCTATAAGAGGGCCTACACCTATTAAATTCTCCATAAAAAAAATAAGGTTTATCCCATTTGTCTGGTGCTAGCTTTACTCTCCTTGGAGAATCTGTTTCTCTTGTTCAGGTAGATGCAGATCCTAAGGAGATAACCATCCCATCATACCTCATAAGGGTGCCAGCTGAAACTAAGAATAATTGGCAAAACAAGCAAGAGTACTGCTTTCTTAATGAACTGGGTACCAGCACAAGGGTGAAGGAGATCAACACAGAGTACAATCTGTTTTTATAAGTCTAACTTGTGTAGAATAGTGCTGCCCAGCCCAAGCATAATACTATCTATCATGTATCATCTATCTAACATCTGTCATCTATCTATCCATCTGCCTATCTATGTACTATTTATCTATCTATCTATCATCTATCTATCTATCTATTTATCAATCAATCAATCAATCTATCTATCTATCTATCATTCAACCTATATATCAGGTCTATTATGTATATATTTAAGTAATGTTTATCTATCTAATATATCTATTCATATTATCTAATTTTCATATATATCTATATATGCTTACATGAGATATATACATATGTGTGTGTGTGTGTGTGTGTGTGTGTGTGTGTGTGTGTGTGTGCTGTGTGTGTGGTATGATGTATGTCTGTGAATGCAGGCATGTGCCTGTCATAGTGCATGTGTAGAGGTCAGAGGACAACTTCAAGTGTCTGCTCTCTTCCATATTATTTAGAGATAACATCTCTGTAGCTTTTCACTGCTGTGTTATCCAGGTTTTTGCCTGCAAGCTTCAAATTTCTCATCTCCACTTCTCTTCTTGTCATAGGAGCACTGGGATTCTGGAAACTTGTACTAAACATCTAGCTTTGTGTGGATTCTGGAGATCTAAACTCAGGTTATCAATTTTGTGCAGCAAGTGCTTTACTCACTGACAGGACAGCTCCCAGCTGTAACGGGCTTTAGGGGTTCAAAGACTGTCATTAAACTACAAATTTTGAGTTTTTGTTTGTGTTTAATTAAGAATTATAATTGGACAGACTAAGAAGGATCTTTTATAACTATTACATTTATTCAGGGATGTCAGGGGAATGAGCCCATGAACCAGGGAAAGGGGAATGGATGCATCCTTGTGGTATGACAGACCATGCAGGACTGGAGTATGGGCCTGGGAAAAGAACATGAAACGAGATTCTAAAAAGTGCTGTGCCACATGGGCGACTGGGGGAAAATGACCAACATCTGTCGAAGCAATGCATGGTCTAACCTACTTAGCAGCAAATAACTTGTTGTGATGCCCACACAAGTGCAGTGGTGGCACACAGCCATGGTGGGGAACCAACTGCTCTCAATTTGGCTAACTGATCCCCTCACTGGTATGGGACCCATAGCTGGAGCTGGGATACAAGTCAGAACCATATCCAAACATAAGCCCGCTCTCCAATATCAAGCTATCACCAATTGTGGGCTACAAGAGGGCCTACACCTATTAAATTCTCCATTTAAAAAAAAGGGGTTATCTCATTTGTCCTGATGCTAACTTACTCTCTGTTGGAGAATCTGCTTCTCTTTTTCAGATAGATGTAGATCCTAAGGAGAGAGCCACCCCATCATTCCTCAAAAGGGCCCCGGCTGAAACTGAGAAAAATTGGAGAAACAAGCAAGGGGGCTGTTTTCCTGATGAACTGGATACCAGCACAAGGGGGAAGGAGATCAGCACAGAGAAAAATCAACTCCTACCAAATCAGAGAGCCAGAGCCTCAGTGGCCCCCAACACCTCATCACTGAAGCAGACCAAAAATGAACCCAACATGGTTCATGGAAATTTTGCGGAAGAGTGGGCAGAAAGAATGTCAGAGTCACATGTTGGGTCATGATATGCAGAGACATTTATCTTACCCATAACTGTGGGCTAACTCCACAATGCATGACCCATATCCCTCAACAAGGAGGGGCCAAGGGGTATATAATATGGTACCAAACTGACTGTATTTGCTGAATACAAAACTAACTAATAAAGAAAAAAATTTAAAAAAAATAAAAAAAAACAAATAAATAAATAAATAGATAAAAGACCATATAAAATAGTAGAAAAATAATATCTTTTCCCACTCTGCATCCTGACTGATACAGTGGAAAGGACATGGTCTTACCAGTGTATTGACCACCTCCACAAGCTTCAGTCATGGAGTAATGAACAGCCAAGTCGCTTGAAAACTATTAGAGAAGATGCACCTGCCTTAAGTCTCTATTTATTTGAGGTCAAGGGCTTGTATCTGGAGGAGGTTGACACACCCGGGTACAGTGGGAGAGCTGGTTGTCCTTGGCTCAGAGAAAGGGTACATACATACACATACACACACACACACACACACACCTGGGTAAGATGAGGAGGGCAGAAGTGAATGGATGAAACTGAGGCAGACAGAGAATTACAGTTCTGTTGCTAGAGCAAGTCTACTCTGTGACTTGAGAATTCTTTGTTGTAAGCCTTTCTCTAAACAGGCTAACAAAGCTACTTAACTTCCTCTCATAGTCCTTTACATAGTTTTACAGTTCTAATCATCAAACTTAATGTAATTCAAAAAGAAAAATGTATTAATTTCACTAAGCTTTGTTATTTAATATAATATGCCCAAATATTTTAAATTTAAATATAGATTACTTTTTTATATGAATATATACTTGATCTTTGAAATTACTATGTATTTGAATGCGTATAGCCCATCTCTTCATGAGCACTTGTAATTAATCAGAGATACATGTTCTATATTAGGCTTCCCAAAACTTTTGTTTGAAAAATATTTTCACTTATACAGGTTGTTTTAAAGAATCTTTTTTCATTGAGTCAAGTAAGAACATAAGTTTGATCTTCATTAATATTTGTCCCCTTTTCTGTGAAATTAGGCTATAATTCTGTACAAAACAAGATTAGAAATTGAAGCACACTAGTCTAAAAAAATGAAATAAACTCATTAACACTTGTTTTAGGTAAGTATTATTATTAAATTCATTAGGTTATGAACTAAATTATAAACAAATCCAAATTTATGAATGCCAACAAAACATTCCCTACTGTTTTTATTAGATTTCCAGTATTATTTAAATTGCTATCAATTGAAATTTTAAAAAAGTGGTCATAAAACTTATTATAGATTTATATTAAAACATTTCAATGTCAACAAATGTTTCTGTACTTATCTACCAAGGTCATAAACCAGGTTTTCTTTACCTGAAGTTTAAATTTGGTTTGTTCTAAATAGTCAGCAAAAGTAAAAAAAAAAAAAAATTGTTATTATATTTATTAGCCAGGAGTGGTAGCTCATGGATTTAATCCCAGCACTCGGAAGGCAAAGGTAGGAGCATCACCGTGAATTTGAGGCCACCCTGAGACCTTATACTGAGTTCCAGGTCAGCCTGGGATAGATCAAGAACCTACCTTGAAAATCAAAAAAAGTAAAAGAAAGAAAGAGACAGAAAAAAATGTATTTAATAAAGAAATTAAACAAGCACTCAACCAATGGGATCTCATGAAGCTAAAAAGCTTTTGCACAGACAAACATACCATAAGCAGAGCCAATAATTACCACTGAATAGGAGAAAATCTTTGTCAGCTATAATAATGACAGAAGCCTAATATCTGGAATCTACAAAGACCTCAAAAAACTCAACAATAGAAAATCAAACATGCCAGGTGTGGTGCTGCACTACTAGCACTCGGGAGGCAGAAGTAGGATTGCTGTGAGTTCAAGTCCACACTGGGACTGCATAGAGAATTCTGGGTCAGCCTGGGCTAAAGTGAGACCCTACCTAGAAAAACAAAACAAAACAAAACAAAACAAAACAAAACAAAACAAAACAAAACAAAATCAAACAACCCATTCCATAAGTGGGGTAGAGAACTAAATAAGGAGTTCTCAGAGGAAGAATTACAAATGGCTAACACACACTTAAGAAAATTGGGCTGGAGAGATGACTTATCAGTTAAGTTCTTGCCTGTGAAGCCTAAGGACCCCGGTTCAAGGCTCTATTCCCCAGGACCCACGTTAGCCAGATGCACAAGGGAGCACACATGTCTGGAGTTCATTTGCAGTGGCAGGAATTCCTGGCACGCCCATTCTCTCTCTTTCTCTCTGCCTCTTTCTCTCTCTGTCTGTCTCTCTCAACTAACTAAATAAATAATAAAAAGGAAAATGTTCAACATCCCTAACTACCAGGGAAATGTAAATTAAAGTACCTATGAGATTCTGCCTTACCCCAGTAAGGATAGCAAACATTAAAAAATCAAATAAAAACAAATGTTGGTGAGGCTGCGGGGAAATAGGTACCCTCATTCTCTGTTGGTGGGAATGTAAACTGGTACAACCATTGTAGAAATCAATTTGGAGACTCCTGAAAAGGATGAATATAGAGTTACCAGCATAGCCTGTTATTCCCTTAGTGGGCATTTACCTGAAAAGCTCCACATCTCAGTTCAGAAATATTTGCTCAACCATGTTTATAGCTACTAGATTCATAATAGCTAAAATGTAAATCAACCCAGGTGCCAATCATTGGATGAATGGATAACCAAGATGTGGTATATCTACATGATGGAATTCTATCAGCAGTAAGAAAAAAATGACACATTGAAATTGGTAGAAAAATGGTTGAACTTGGAACAGATCATTTTACATGAACTCACAGAATCACAGAAAGACAATTGTGTGATCTCACTCATCCACAATTCCTAACCTGGAGCAGCCCAAGTTGCTGACATAACCCAATAGCACCTTGAGACTTAGACAACAGTGAGGGTAGGGCTTGGGGGAAGGGAGATGGTGGGGAGACACAAAATTTGAACCAAAATTGAACTGGTATCATAGAATCCTATATCCTGGAAATCAGACTAAAAGGTGGAACCCTCAAGCAAACCACAGAGGGAGCATCTGAATTGAAGGGACTTGGAGAGAGTGAGATGAAACCTAGCCTCAAATTTCTCCTATTTCTTTACTTTTCTGACTTTTTCTTTTTTCTTTTTCCTTAGCACTGGCCTGCAATTCCCTGTACCAGGATGTGG
This sequence comes from Dipus sagitta, assembly GCA_036346955.1. NCBI lineage: Eukaryota > Metazoa > Chordata > Mammalia > Rodentia > Dipodidae > Dipus > Dipus sagitta. The sequence continues at coordinate 99,609,628 of CM070770.1, read as the reverse complement.
TCTACATACACATTGAGCTGTTAATCAGAGAGACCTACTAGATTTCCCAAAACAAACAAGACAGACTTTTGTCAGAGCACTTGATTACCCCCTAGAGGTTAATGGTAAGACCCTACTGCTGAAGACACCAATTGCTGTTGGCACAGACCATGGAGAGACCTTATTTGAATTCAGAGAGACAGTCCACAGATAATTAGCCCATCTAGTGCTGGAAGACACTACATGAGCTACCAGGGAAAAGTGGCCAACATCTGTCCAAGCTACTCAAAGTGTAAGCGACTCAGAAGCAAACAACCTGGCATGATGCTCACACAAGTGCATTAGTGTCACCCAACCATGGTGGGTAACCAACTGCTCTTGGATTGGCTAACAGATCCACTCACTGGAAAGGAAACCATATCTGGAACTAGGAAACAAGTCAGAATCCTATCCAGATAAAGACTCTGCTTTCCATTGCCAAGCTCCCACTAACCTTAGACTACAAAAGTGTCTAACCCTTATAATTCTCTCCAAATTAATAATGGTTATGCGATTTAAACTGACTTCACTCTCCGTTGGAGAAACTGCTTCTCTTTTTAAGATGGGAACTGGACTTGAGGAGATAAATGCATTCCACCTGGGCCCCAGCTGAAACCACATAGGAATTGGGTAAATGAGCAAAAATGCTGCTCTCTTAGTTAAGCTGGTATCAGCACAAGGATGATGAAAAAAGACACTGAGGACACACAATACTTACTAAGCCAGACATCTTAATGCTCCTAAGTGCCCATCACTGAAGCAGACTTAAAATGCTCTCAGCATGGCTCAGAGAATTTTGTGGAAGAGGGGGAAAATTGTTAGACCCACAAGTTGGGAGATTTTGAACATAGACATTGCCTCTGTATGCTTACAAAATCTGGATGCTTATAAAAACCATCTAAAGTGGATAATTTGATAGATAATAAGAAGCCAGAAATTTGAGAAATTAAATCTTCCTTATATTTTTAAATCAATTTGTTAAACCTGGGTAGAGTTACAAGACTACAAGTTAAGCACAATAGCCAGTTGAATGTGAATAGATGCATAGGCACAAAATTACTGCACAAAAGTTAAATACTGTTCTTCAAAAGTATATGTGGTAGCTTAAATATAAAATGTCCCACATGTTGGGTCATGATATGCAGAGACATTTAGCTTACCCATAACTGTGGGCTAACTCCACAATGCATGACCCGTATACCTCAACAAGGAGGGGCCAAGGGGAGGGGGTAGGTCATGGATGAGCCTAATAATGGTACCAAACTGACTGTAAAAAAAAATAAAATAAAAAATAAAAATGAAAAAAAAAGAAATTTTCTTCCTAAAAAATAAATAAATAAATAAATAAATAAAATGTACCCCATAGAATCATGTGTTTAAAGAGTTAATACCCAGTTGATAGTGCTGTTTTGGAAAGTTGCTGAGGCTGTGGTAGCAGGAGGCTTTTTGGAAGGAGCATCTCACTGCACAAGATCTTGGGGGTTCCATAGCCAAGCCCTATTTGCACTCTCAGCTTGTTCTTTCTGCTTCTTCCCTACTGATATGAAGATGTGATGCCTAGGTATCTTTTCCTGGTATGGCTATTCTCCACTATACTGAAACATTTTAAAATTCTAAGCTGAAATAAGCCAATTGCTTTCATAAGCTGTTTCTGTTTGGGAGTTTTCGTCTAGCCAGGAGAACATACCAAGCACAGGATATTAACCCTATTCTGTAGTTGTCTTGTTTGGTTGTGTTGATATGAGGCCTCACTATATTGCCTAGGCTAGTATATAACTGCTGATTTCAAGTAATTCTCTTACTTTCCAAGTAGATGGAAATATATACACATTTGAACACCTTTTGCAAAGTAAAAGGAATGACCTTTTATAAGAGATGTTCACTAAATATACTGTGTTATTTACTAACATCCTGCTTTACCATTCTATTTTATGGATCATGGAAGGAAAATGAATATGTTTAATTTTAGACAGGTCTTCCTGAGTCACTGATTCTGTCACTACACATTTAAGGTTCAGGAACATTTATAAAAATCATATGGGATTTTGTCAGGAAAAAAAATAGCAATAATGTTTTTTATACATCTCAGAGAAAGGCAATATGAGACAGGGCTGGTAAGGGAAGAAAGAATTTGACAAAATAGAAATCATACAGCATAATGTGTATATAATCTTTACCTACAGGAAGCAGGTATTATATTAACATGAATGAATGGTAAACACATATAATGTTGGCAATTTTAGAAATGATAAATATTCAAGGACAGTATGGACTAAATCTGATGACACTAACTCAAAATACAAATTAATTTCTTTTAGACTACACAAACAACTTTTCTAAAATTGTTTCTGTGAGATGCTAAACTTCTTACGTGTAACTTGTCCTAAAGTTACTTTACAAATATCTAATCCACCAACTTAAATGTGATTATGTTTTCTCCGCCTTAACAGCACAGATGACCAATATTCCAAATGTTTAGAGATGCAGACTTATCTTATGCTATAGTTTGCCCAATTCACTCAATGACCTGGTTGAACTTTACACTAGAGTTAGTATATATGTGTAAAAAGTGAGCACAGCACCATTGACAACAATGAGCTCAGTAACTAAGGGCCCTCAAATCTGCTGAAGACAATAGATGGGCCTAATTTGATTACATTTGTTATTAAAGAATACAAGTGTACAAAAGTATATAGTAGAGTACAAAACATCATAGTCCTAAATCCCTTACTTTAACAAATGCTAAAATACTATCCATGTCGAAAGTTCCTTGCCCTTTTTCATAAAATGTACTATTTTTTAACATATTACTGTATCTGGTTGTTCAATAAAAATACCAATGAGCATCTGGGTGTGGAGGAAGTTAAAGTTGCAGTAAGATCAAAGTGGTGGTGACACCAGATGCACGGGGTCCTTAGGCTTCACAGGCAAGTGCTCAACCACTAAGCCATCTCTCCAGCCCCTAAAGTTTTAACTGAACACTTCAGCTTCATTTCCCTGTAGGCTGTTGCTAGAGGCAGCTAGAACTCAGAAGAGTAGGTTGGTAGATTATACTAAATATTTTGGAATAAAATAATAAAGTGTGAATATGGCTAAAGTGCATGATATACACTAAGGAAAATATATTTTGAATCCTATTGCTTTTTATAATAAATGTATATTAATAAAAAGCACACGGACAAAATCATTATCATAATATTACACAAGGACTTCCAGAAACTATAACAGCACAAAGTTTCCTGCATTCCTTTATTTTATTTTATTCTTAATTTATTTTTATTTATTTAATTGAGGGGGGGGGTTCAGGGAGAGAATAGGCACACCAGAGCCTTTAACCACTGCAAATGAACTCCAGACAGATTTGCCACCATGTGCCTCTGCTTTACATGGGTACTGGAGAATCAAACCTGGGTCCTCAGGCTTTGCAAGCAAGTGCCTTGACTGCTAAGCCATCTCCCCAATATCTGGATTCCTTTTATGAGAGTAGCATCATCTAAATAAGATAATAAAATATTACATATAATATATATTACAAACCAGCCCACTGACATCAGTCATTAACACATACTTAGGAAATGTAAGTAAATATCAATACATTCCATCTTTAAGATTATAAAAATCATATAATGCTAAAGATTTGCTCTAGCAATGGAAGGAAAATTGAACATTCAGAAAATGCTTTTTCATTATAGGAGAAGACAAAGAAATAGCATTTGTGATTTTCTCGGTATATACAGAAATCTGTTTACTGAAATTCAGTAGCAATTTGTCAAAGCAGGACACTTAAACATAAGCATATACTCATGCAGGTTTTTTTTTTTTTTACATTTGCTATCTCTTTTTTATTTAGAAAATATATAGGCATTACTGAAAACAGTATTGAGGACTTAAGATGTAATGATACAAAGGAGGATGTACAATACTCTGAGGCTGTAGATTTAACACTAGCTTCTAAATATATATTCTTCACAGAGGAGCTGCTTCAATTGGATATAGCTGTAGCATCAACATTTTCCTTCTATGAGACAATAACAGTTTGTTGTAAAATGCTGAACCTATGGTATTTGGGGATAAATAACCTGCTAAAGTGCAGTGAGTTAGAAACTGTAATGAAGTTTGAACTTTGGACATAAATTCCTTCTGTAATCTTTTTAAAACACATTTTAAAAATAAACAAGGCTTGAGCAGGGTGTGGTGGCGCACGCCTTTAATCCCAGCACTTGGGAGGCAGAGGTAGGAGGATCGCCGTGAGTTCGAGGCCAGATCCTACCTCGAAAAACCAAAATAAATAAATAAATAAATAAATAAACAAGGCTTAAACTGGCTGAGAAAAATGCTTGTAATAGGAGGAAGAGAGGACTTAAGTATGAATCATTTATTTTTCAAAATAAAAACAAATATGAAAATACAAAGAAATGAAAAGCTATTATTGAAACATATAGAAAACTTGAAAACATACTCTGCTATAGTCTAGCCAAGAGAGTATTTCAAGAAAAAAATAAAATCACACATTGTTAATGCCAAATGATGTTATAAATATGCATTTCTATATACATGTAGGAAATCTGGTCATTTTAATAAGTTTTATTTCAGTGAGGTGCCATTGAATATGAAATAAGTTGAAGAATGACAGTATGAGAAATGAAGAGTGTGATAATAGATATCTCAATAGTTTAAGGTAATGTTATCAAAATGAATTTGTTAAAATGCAGCATATTTATATAGAGAAAGACACTGTCCATGTTTTTTATTTTAAAGAAAATCTTATAATTAAATCAGTACTGACATCACTTCCCTAAGCCTCTCATTATTTAGCACAAAATAAATGTAAAAAAAAAAAAAAGTAAGGTAGTAATGGAGGGAGGAAAGCATGAATGGAGGGAGAGAGAGGGAGGGAGAGAGAGAAGGACTGATGGAGGGATGGAAAGGTAGGAGGGCAAATCATATAACTTTTAAACTCATAGGCAAAAAGTTGCCATACTAAATCATAATGTATTATTTGTTTGTGCCATGTACTTTATTAAAAAGATCAAATAACTATGGAGGCAGGAAACATACCGCCTAAGGATTTAAATAGTAAATTCAATTATTTATATATAAAAGTAACTTAAAAGCATCTGTGTAAATATTGTTGGTGAGTAGGTAAGAAGGTATGATGTTGAGTTTCCACTATTCAACTACCTAGGTCTATGTATTAGTCAGGGTTCTCTAGAAGAACAGAACTGCTAGAATGAATTATTTTAAAAAGGGGATTTATTGGACTAGTTTACAGAAGTCCAATAGCAGTTGCAGACCCGAGAATGACCGAACCTGGTAGCTGCTCAGTCCATGTGGCCAGATGCCTCAGCATTCCCAACCCGGCAGTGCAGATGGTACCTGAAAGCCTGGAGGCTTCCTGAGGAGCTGCTGGATTTCGATCCACACGGGTCTTCAGTTGATGCTGGTCTTTAGTCCTCACTGGTCTTCAATCCACACTGGAAGGTAGCAAGCAGCTCTGGCAGCCAAGTGGAAGGAAGGCAGGCAGGAAGGACGGGGCTCTTTTTACCCAGAGCTTCCTTATATCAAGTCCCCCTCTGAGCGGGGCTGCCCACTGTGGGGGAAGGGCTCACTCTGGGGGAAAGACTTCCTCCTTTAGTAGATGCTTCCTGGAAGCAACCTCCCAGACTCACCTGAAAGGGATGTCTGTGGATTACTAAACAGATCAGGTTGACAACACCTTAACTATCACAGTTTATATGAGAATTCCTGGGTAAGGAGAAACTGTAAACCATGTTAAATATCCCTTGATTTAAACATTCTGCACTTTTTCAAAACATATTAACAACCAAAAAAAAAAAAAGTCATAAGAAGAGGTACTATTAACCAGATGGCTAATTTTATTGGGTATAGAAGTTTGTCCAGAGTCATACTGAATACTTGAACACTAAAATAGGTGGAAATATGTTCCCCTGATGAAGGAAACCATAGTAGGTGAAAGGCTGTTGGGACATCAAATTTAAACTGAAATTGATTTATACTCTACTTTTGATCTTAAAGTTTTCAGGGAAGTGCCCCTACTTGAAAAGCTGAGTAAAAATGACAAAAGAACATTCTAGAAAGGTAGGTATTCAAGTAGGAAGAAATAGAAAAAAATAATGGCATAGAATTCCCCATGGTGATTTCCAATGAAAGTGGAGCAAAGTTCATAGAAAATGTCTTTTTGAATTCAAAACAATTCAAGAGGGAAAAAGTCTCAAAAAAGAGTTCAGTGCATCCAAATGGTATTGTGAAGAGTGAGACAGAGATTAAAATAATCATAGGTAAAAAAAATAAATGCCTATATTAATGCAAAATGTTAAGAAGTGCTGATGGGTAGAATAGGAGCCTTAAAGGTCAGTTTCATTACTATAAATTCATGGACATTATAGAAAATATACATTATCAGATATTAAATGGGAGAAGAGAGGGACAGAAAATAATTATGGATAAGGTAGATATGGAAGACTTTTGCACAATGAGATAATAAGTCAAAATATTTGCTAATGAAAAGGACACAGGAGCTATAGTCCAGTCACCACAGTGCTTCCCACACAAACCTGAGGGAATGAGTTTAATCTCCAGAAACAACAAAAATAAGACAGATGTGGAATACGTTTACTACTTTATAACTTCCAGGACAATAAGATAATCTGTCTCAACAAAGATAGATGGCCTCTAAGGAATGAGACCTGTGGTTTTCCTCCATTGTCCATGAGCACATGCACACATACAGCATAAAAAAGAACGAAGAAATATAAATGACAATAAATTTGCTTAATCATATAGTAGAGTTGTATCACGGAATAAATAGTGAAAGAAAGACTTACTAAATTTTATTCCCCAGTAAGGTCATTGGAAAATATTTTCATAAATAATTCATTAAGAAATTAAGAAGTCAAGCAAATTTGTAGTAATCTGGGAACACTTACCTAAAAGATGAGTGAGTTCACTTTTGTGCTTTGAGGCACTATGAATTTCTCCTATTTTCATCTATTCCCCTATGTTCTGTCATAGATTTGAAAACCATGCATCTGCAATGATGAAAGCCTACAGGAATATAGGATACAGACAGCAAAGCCAAAACACTTTTGAGCTTCATTCTTATTCATTATGTGCCTAGGAAATCCCATCACCATGTTTGTCTATTTGACAAGACTCAAAGCTTACCTCATGTGACCAATAGCTGTTACTTCAGGTATTTTGTAAAAAAGAAGCAGTAGCAGTAAGTTAACATTGCAACTCTCTGAGACAGTGATGAAAGCTGGAGTAAACGTAAAGCTGATGATTTTTAAAAGGTAGTACTGAGGAAGGGGAATAGAAGTGAGTGTTTTGGAAACCTATAAGATCTTAAGTATGTGTCAAGTTTGTTTATTCCTAAATGAATATGGTTGTATGATGAAAAGCATACTAATAAGCCCCTTGTCCTAAATCCCAAGTTACTTTAATCCTTTGGGTGCTCTATATGAAGAGAATATACTATTCTTCAAGAAATACATATAATATGTATGAGAAGTGGTAAGAAGCTACGGTATTATATATGTAACAACTCCAAATATCTGTATAAGATGAAATGTTCAGTCATCTAAATTCAGTAAGAAATTCATACAGGGTGGATGGTGATGCTGTGTGAAGGTCAAACAATAAAGAGAGGAAGTGTCTTTGTACAGTAGATGGTTCATGGACCAGATAACCAAAGATTTTATAAGCTGCTGGGTTAATGGTTGTGAAAGTTTAGATTCTACTTATTTAATCTCTTATATCTTATTTAATCTCTTATATGGAAATTTCTCCAGTGGTAGAGAACTCCCATTTATGAATGTAAAGAAAACATATATATATATATATATATATATATATATATATATATATATATATATATTGGTTTTTCTAGGTAAAGTCTCACTATAGCCCAGGCTGACCTGGAATTCACTATGTAGTCTCAGGGTGGCCTCAAACTCAAGGCAATCCACCTACCTCTGCCTCCCAAGTGCTGGGATTAAAGGCGTGTACCACCATGTTGGGATAGAAAACAGATATTTGACTTTCCCCCAAAGATATACTCATTATTATTTTTCTATTTATTAAATTCAAGATGAGTTAAAATGACTTTTAAATGCTATTTTTAAGAAAACTAGACTCAAGAACTGTTAGTTAACTTGTGGAAGGAACTATAGCTAATAGAGCTGAGACATTAGTCTAGAGACTTCTGACAAAAGGAAACCTGGCAAAAAAGAGAACATTGCCACTATTTCTCCCATAGGAAAATGATGTGGCTTTTCATAGTAGCTTCCATTACTATGTCTTCAGCTGATTTTTTACTATTTGCAGAACATAGGTGACTGTTTCTACACAGAACATAAAAAGAAAGACAATCTGTCCCAGTACAGGGAATAATTCACATTAGTCCAAGTCCACTTGTGAACCTTTTTTTTTTTGAGGTAGGTTCTCACTTTAGCCCAAGCTGACCCGGAATTCACTATGTAGTCTCAAGGGGGCCTTGATGAATCTTAAAACAATAATTTTACCAACAAATCCAAAGGATATGAATAATTGTACTACATAATAAATCCAAAAAGTCAACTTATGAAATATGTTTCCAGTGTATTAGAGGACATGATGATTTATACTGCCAAAGGTATTGAGAGCCATAGAGCCTTTGTCTGGTCTGGGTGGGCTTGGCTTAGGGGTTCAATGGTCATTAGACCTCCCTAAAACAGTGGCTATCTTGAGTCAGTTTCTTAAAACCAGCAAAAAAAAAATTGACAGGTGTAGACAATGTAGAAGCGAAAGTTAAACAAAATTTATTTATGGAAAGTAAAGCACCAAGATTAAAAAGCTGGGGGGAATCCCAGTAGGTAATCAGCTTGTTAACTGGAACTAAAGGTTCTCACATCCTCAGGGTGTGTACTAATCGCCAAGCAAAGACGGAAAGAATTGGTTGCTTTAGTTTGCATGGGGGTTCTACCCAAGAGGATGGAAATTAGGTATCAAGTCAGGGTAGAGTGGATTGGCTATTTTGAATGTATATAAGGGCTCTTATTAAAAAAAGAACAAAGTCACAAGGAATGGGGGTCAGGAAACATCACAATGACTTCATGGTAAGCCAGAGATATTTGGAATTCAATACTTGAACTTCACTCTCTGAACTTGTCATTAGTGATATTCTTTTTGGGCCTATAACCTTGACTATGTGCAAAATGGGTGCTAAATTACTTCTAATTTCTATCAACACCTATAATCCTGAAGTTTTAATGTATAATGAAGCAGAAATTGTGTGCATGATTTTTATTGGGAAACACAGTAAAATTAAACTGTAAACCTAACAGATCCATTTTCCAATATAGCAGTAATAAATAAATGTATATTTTATATTACCTCATGTAATAAAAAATTGACATTAAATTAAACTAGTGATCAAGATTAGAAGCCGTAGTTATTGAGTGGAAATTGCTTATGTTGCACATATAAAATATCTTTCTCAGGTCATTTAGTTTTAAAATAAAATAATTAGTTAATAGAACTATCCCAAAACAAATTTTGTAGGTACAATGTAAGTGCAAATCAATTCTACAAAGCTATGCTAAGTGTTAGGGGTGCTAGTTTGCCTATGCATTTATTTATGGGTGAATTGGCTATGTTTCAGCACAAGAAAGTAACAAGTCTTTCAGTAGACAACTAGACCTATTTTTATCCTCTTACTTGAATGAGTCCATTTTTTAACCTGACATTCTCTGCATGTTTTTCAAAACTCTGTCATAAATAAGAATTTGTAAAGTTAAACAGATATTATACACTGTCAGTTTGGTACAAAAGTCTCTGGTCTTCTATAAACATGGTAATATTTCAGTATCATTTTTCATTTTACCTAGAGTTAGAAACGAATATTGGTCTCTGGAAGACTAGCATGAGAGCCACAGAAAAGTACAGACAGTAAGTCAGTAGAGGATGCACATCACATATATTGCTGTCTCTTCTCTATCCTGATATGAAAAATTATACCGATGCTAATGTATCACAAAAGGAGGAATGATACTCTCAAAATTGATTCAACTTATCAACTTCTTTTCACATTATTTGTAACCCAACTTACACTTATTATTTATTCAATTAATACCTGCCATGGACTGAAATTATTTTTCTAAAATTTATAATTTAACGTCTCTTTTTTTTAAATCTTTATTTTTATTTTTTTATTTTTATTTTTATTTTTTTTTCCTTTTTATTTTTTATTTTATTTTTTTTTACAGTCAGTTTGGTACCATTATTAGGCTCATCCATGACCTAAACCCTCCCCTTGGCCCCTCCTTGTTGAGGTATAACGGGTCATGTTTTGTGGAGTTAGCCCATAATTATGGGTAAGCTAAATGTCTCTGCATATCATGACCCCACATGTGGCTCTGACATTCTTTCTGCCCCCTCTTCCACAAAATTTCCCTGAGCCATGTTGGGTCTGCTTCAGTGATGAGGTGTTGGGGGCTCTGAGGCTCTGGATCTCTGAATTTGTAGGAGTTGATTTTTCTCTGTGCTGATCTCCTTCCCCCTTGTGCTGGTATCTGGTTCATCAGGAAAACGGCACCCCTGCTTGTTTCTCTAATTTTTCTTAGTTTCAGCCGGGGCCCTTTTGAGGTATGATGGGGTGGCTCTCTCCTTAGGATCTACATCTATCTGAAAAAGAGAAGCAGATTCTCCAACGGAGAGTAAGTTAGCATCAGGACAAATGAGATAACTCTTTTTTTTTAATAGAGAATTTAATAGATGTAGGCCCTCTTGTAGCCCACAATTGACAGTAGCTTGATATTGGAGATTGGGCTTATGTTTGGATATGGTTCTGACTTGTTTCCAGCTCCAGCTATGGGTCTCATACCAGTGAGGGGATCAGTTAGCCAAATTGAGAGCAGTTGGTTCCCCACCATGGCTGTGTGCCACCACTGCACCTGTGTGGGCATCACAACAAGTTATTTGCTGCTAAGTAGGTTAGACCATGCGTTGCTTCAACAGATATTGGCCATTTTCCCCCAGTCGCCCATGTAGCACCTTCTGGCACTAGATGCGCTGACTGTCTGGGGACTGACTCTCTTCCAACTTCCAGCCATGCCATTCTAATTTGCATGTCAATCACATAAGGTGTCCTCAGCAGTAGGGTCTTACCATTAGCCTTTGGTGGGTCATCAAGTACTCTGAGAGAAATCTGTCTGTCTTTTAGGAAACCTTGTAGGTCTCTCTGATCAAAAGCTCATTGTGGATGATAGCCCCATGCTGGTTCTGGGAGTTACATGTCAGTTCCCACTAAGAATATGAGGAAAAAGATAACTAATATAAAAGAGTTAGAGAGAGAGAGAGAGAGAGAGAGAGAGAGAGAGAGAGAGAGAGAGAGAAGTTGTAGAAGATTAAGGTTAGTCTTGATCATACCCTCTCCAGTGTCTTCTGGTTCATGTGTTCTCTGTAAGGGCCTGGTGAAGGATCAGCCATTTGGTCTGTCTTTTAGTAAGTAGAAAATTATGGTACCATTGCCATTTGAGTCCCGATTTGTGTTTCCCACCCCTTTGATGCCCTCCCCTCCCTCCCCTTCCATCCTAGTGGCTAGTCTAGGAGATGCTTGCTTGGTATGTCAGGTATCTTGGGTAGATTCAGTTTAGGTGCTGTAGATGCGTGAGACTATGTGGCGATTTTTTTTCTGTGATTGGGTAAGTTCACTGAGAATGATCTGTTCCAGGTTCAACCATTTTTCCTCAAATTTCATTGTGTCATTTTTTCTTACTGCTGTATAGAATTCCATTGTGTAGATATACCACATCTTAGTTATCCATTCTTCTAGTGATGGACATCTGGGTTGATTCCAGCTCTTAGCTATTACAAATTGAGCCGCTATAAACATGGTTGAGCAAATCTCTCTAGCCTGTGCTTTGAAGGTTTTAGGGTAGATGCCCAGTAAGGGAATAACTGGGTCTGTTGGTATCTCTATACTCAGCTTTTTCAGAAGTCTCCATATTGCTTTCCAAAGTGGTTGTACCACCCTACATTCCCACCAACAGTGGATGAGTGTTCCTACTTCTCCACATCCTTGCCAGCATTTATTTTTATTTGATTTTTTGATGTTTGCTATCCTTATTGGGGTAAGGTGGAATCTCATAGTTGTTTTAATTTGCATTTCTCTGATGATTATGGATAATGAACATTTTCTTAAGTGTATGTTTGCCATTTCTATTTCTTCCTCTGTAAACTGTCTGTTCAGCTCTTTGCCCCATTTTGTGAGTGGGGTGTTTGACTTCTTACTGTTTAGATTTTTGAGTTCTTTGTAGATTCTAGATATTAGGCCTCTATCAGTTGGATAACCCACAAATATTTTCTCCCATTCTGTGGGTGATCTATTGGCTTTTCTTATTGTTTGCTTTTTGTAAAGAAACTCTTCAGCTTCATGTGATTCCATTGGTTGAGTGATGGTTTAAGTTCCTGTGCTACTGGGGTTTTGTTGAGGAAGTCTTTTTCCATTCCTATATCATGGAAAGTACTTCCTACATTTTCTTCCAGTAGTATACAAGTTTCTTGTCTTATATTGAGATCTTTGATCCACTTGGACTTAAGTGTAGTGCATGGGGAAATGTGTGGATCAAGTTTCAGTTTCCTGCATATAGTTATCCAGTTTGTCCAGCACCATTTGTTGAAGATGCTGTCTTTTTTCCAGCCTATATTGTTTGGGCCTTTATCGAATATCAAGTAGCTATAGTTGCTTGACCCGAAGTCTGGGTCCTGAAGTCTATTCCATTGATCTATACTCCTGTTTTTATGCCAGTACCATGCTGTTTTTATTAGCATGGCTTTGTAATATAGCTTTAGATCAGGTATGGTGATGCCTCCAGAGGTATTTCTTTTGCCGAGGATATGTTTGAAGTCTCAGCCTCTAATAAAATGGTACGTGGAATAGGACTTTTAGGCAGATAACTGGGATTGATTGAAGATATAAAGCTTGGTCTCACATATATTAAAAATATAATTACATAAATGGCCCACTACATTTTAGTAAGTAAATTGTTAAAATTTTGGATCATAATATCATGTAGAGTTTTTATAGCAGTTATATAAAATGAATCAAACATATCCTTATCAATATACAATAGTATAAACTAAGATACTGAACTAATCATAGGTGCTGGACATTGTGTATAAATATAATATGTAGTTTCAGTACTATTAATATAGAACTATTTTAGTTACATATATAAGTCTAACTTGTTTTTAATTTGTCAGAAAAGTAAAGCACTCACTACCTTTGTAAAAGAAATAGAATTTCTGGGAGTTACAGGTCAGTGCCCACTAAGAAAATGAGGAAAAAGATAACTAATATACAAGAGTTAGAGATAAGAGAGAGAGAGAGAGAGAGAGAGAGAGAGGGAGGGAGGGAGAGGGGAAGTGAGGGAAGGAAGATGATATTCTGAAATCAATTTATGAAGAAATGCAAGTAAAGCAAATAAATCATATAAAGTTAATTAAAGGATAATGCATTATATATGGAAAAGTAAATAGATGAAAGAATTGTTTGATTATGTTATAGATAATAGCATGGATAATTTGAAGATATAGAGCTTGGGGAGACTTCCAGCCAAGATGGTGACCGCCTAACTGCGCAGCACAGCCCCAGGAATAAAAGGCAAGGCATTAAGGATTCACTGAGTCTTTTAGGGAAGAGCAATCTCTAATAGATTGCCAGTGGGAGGGCACACAGGGGAAAAAGAAATGGAATTGCTGATTCCCTCGCTCAAGGGTAGCCCACCAGTCCCCCAATTCCCCCAAGCAGCTGCCATACCCACAGTCCCAGCCTCAAGATACACCTGCACTAATGGTAGCAAAGGGGACCCAGGCCATCATAGTTCCACTTGCCTCACTGCACAAGGGTGATCATCCTGCTACCCCTGCCCACTCGTGACTTTGGGCAGGATCTGCACGCTGGCCCTGCTGGAGCTCAGGCTCCATTTGCCTGCAACAGGCGATCCGCTTGTGCAAGCTTAGCCTGCTCTGCTCATTTGCCCACTTACTGCTCTGGCCACCACCCATTCACGCTCAAGCCCAGGCCCACTCTACCTGCCCATGGGAGCAAAGGCTCACTCTGCCTGTCAGCCTGCGCCAGCTCAGGTGCCAGCCCTTTCCTGTCTGCCATGCCAGCTGACTGTCATTGTCCTGTTGCAGGCAAGATCAGACTGTCTCTGGGTCCCAGTGTTCCAGCACACCCAAGTTTAAACTGCTTTGGTGCTGGGTCTTCAGCGACCCTCTGAGCTCAAGCACAGGAAGCTTTGGCACATCACTGTGTGAGAGCTCAGGCAACTTTGGTGCCCCTGCCAGGCAGGAGCTAAGGTGGCTTTGACAAGTGAGAGCCAAAGTTCAGACTACTTGGCATCTGCCTCAGGCTGCTTCAGCTTCCCTCTGTGCTTGAGCTCAGGCTGATGCACCCACCTACATACATGTTAGCTCAAGACCACTCAGCCCATCTGCTTTCCTGCCCGCTAGTCCAGGCCAGCTCTCCCAAGAGGCACCAATTCCCCTGCCCATCGAGACCATAGTCCTACTCTCCCTGTCCATACACTGTGATGGGCATGCCACAGCACAAAAGAAATAACATGAAAAATCAAATGGAAGAAAATCCAGTTAGATCACCCAGGCCTGCAATGAACATCCCTAACCAAAACATAGAAGAGCCAGGCATGGTGGCACAGGCCTTTAATCCCAGCACTCAGGAGGTAGTGGTAGGAGGATCGCCATGAGTTCAAGGCCACCCTGAGACTACATAGTGAATTCCAGGTCAGCCCAGGCTAGAGCGAGACCCTACCTGAAAACAAAACAAAACAAAACAAAACAAAACAAAACAAAACACAGCAACAAAAAAACAACAACAACAACAACAAAAAAAAAACAAAAACAAAACCAAAAACATGGAAGAGTCATTAGAATCTATGAGCAATGCAACTCTGATGAAGCTACTGGTAGAACTTGCAAAAAAGCAACAAAGGACTGATAATCATGTGGATGCTGCCATCACTAGACTAGACCTAATAGATAAGAAAATGGAAGGAATCCAAAGACAGTTAAGAGATATGAAGGAGACTGAAAAAACAAGAGGACCTTAAAAATCAGCTGGCGATGCTAAATGAAGAGGATGAATTCCAAGAAGCATCAAGAAAATCAGGAAATGATGTGAAAAGGGAGCTTGACAGAGGGGCGGAAACTATACATAGAGAAGTAGTAGAAATTGCAAACCTAATTGAACAAGTCCAAAACTCTCTAGAAGCTCTCAAGAATAGAGTCAGCCATGTGGAGGATAGAAACTCCAATCTGGAAGACAAGACAGAAGAAACAGCTTGAGAGTTTAAAAGTTTCAATAAGTTCAAAAATTTCTGTGAACAGAATATGAGGGAATTGTGGGATACCCTTTAATGTCCTAACATCTGGATCATGGGAATACCAGAAGGGGAAGAAATTTAGACCAAAGGCATGGAGAAATTATTTAACAAAATAATCAAAGAAAACTTTCCCACTCTTTCAAAAGAAAGGCCCATCAAGATACTAGAAGCTGCCAGGCATGGTGGTGCACACCTTTAAACCCAGCACTCAAGAGGAAAAGGTAGGAGGATTGCCATGAGTTCGAGGCCACCCTGAGACTGCATAATGAATTCCAGGTCAGCCTGAGCTAGAGCAAGACCCTACCTTGAAAAACCAAGAAAAAAAAAAAAAGATACAAGAAGCTAACAGAACTCCAAACAGAGTGGACCAAAGGAGAAACTCTCCAAGACATATAGTCATTAAGACTCTAAACATTGACACCAAAGAGAAAATCCTAAAAGCAACTAGGGAAAAACAGCACATCACTTTTAAAGGTAACCCCATCATAATTGCTTCAGACTTCAGAATGGAAACCTGAAAGCCAGAAAGGCCTGGAATGGAACACTGCAAAGTCTAAGAACCTATGGCTTCCAACCCAAACTACTTTACCCAGCAAAAATATCCCTCATAATAGATGGTGAAAGAAAAACTTTGCATGAAAAAAATTGGCTGTACAATCATATGAACACAAAACTAAACCTATAGAGAGTATTTTAGAAAATTCTCCACACAGAAGAATCAAATAATAAACCTCAAATGCCCAAAAGCAGCTCGCAATAACCAAACTCAGAGAAGGCACAAAAAACTTCAAAGTCTATGAAAGCACCAAACCACATATACCAACACAGTATGGCAGGGATCAAACCAAACCTCACAGTCATTACCCTAAATATTAATGGCCTTAATTCACCTATCAAGAGAAACAAGCTAACAGATTGTATCAGAAGATTAACCCCTCAATCTGTTGTCTTCAAAAAACCCACCTCACCACTAAAGACAAACATCTCCTCAGGGTGAAAGGGTGGAAAACAACATTCCAAGCAAATGGGAATAAGAAACAAGCTGGTGTAGCTGTACTAATATTGGATAAAATAGACTTCAAACCAAAAATAATAAAAAAAAAAGATGAAGAAGGCCACTTCCTACATATCAAGAGAACAATCCATCAAGAGGATATCACTATCATAAATCTTTATGCACCAAATACAGGAGCACAACAGTTCATGAAACAAAACTTACTTGGCAATAAAACAGAAATAGCCACCAACACCATCAGACAAAAAAGGACCCACCAAGAATCCCATAGGCTCCTGGAAACTGAACAGCACACTTTTGAACAATAAATGGGTAGTGGACAAAATAAAAAAAATGAAATTGCAAAATTTCTAGAAATGAATGACGATGAGAACACATTATACCAAAACTTATGGCACACAATGAAGGTGGTCCTCAGGGGAAATTTCATAACACTAAATGCCTTCATAACAAAGACAGAGAGATCCCAAATCAATACCCTAACCATCCACCTAAAGGCACTGGAAAAGCAAGAAGAATCCAACACAAAAAGCTCCACATGGAAAAAATAATTAAGATCAGAGCAGAAATGAATGAATTGGAAACTAAGAAAACAATTAAGAAAATTGACAAAACAAAGAACTGGTTCTTTGAAAAAATGAAAAAGATTGACAAACCCCTGGCCAATTTGATCAAGCAAAGAAAGGAGACACTTCAAATTAACAAAATTCAAAGATTCTTTGAAAAAATAAACAAGATTGACAAACCCCTGGCCAATTTGATCAAGCAAAGAAAGGAGACACTTCAAATTAATAAAATTCAAAATGAAAAAGGAGAGATCACAACAGACATAAATGAAATTGGGAAAATCATCAGGATTTATTTCAAAACCTCTAATCCACATCAGGATTATATATGGAGGAAATGGATAAATTCCTGAACAGATACCATCTACCAAAGCTAAACTCACAGCAGATTAATCTCCTAAGCAAACCTATCACATTAATCGAGATTGAAAAGGTAAAAAAAAAAAAAAAAAAAAAAAAAAAAAAAAAAAAAAAAAAAGCTCCCCCAAAAAGAAGAGTCCAGGACCAGATGGCTTCTCAGCTGAATTCTATCAAACCTTCATGGAAGAACTCAAACCAATATTTCTCAAACTGTGCCACACAACTGGAGAATAGGGAAAGCTCCCTAACTCCTTCTATGAAGCTTATATCACCCTAATTCCAAAACCAGGCAGAGATGCCACAAGAAAAGAAAATTACCAGCCTATTTCCCTGATGAACTTAGATGCAAAGATCCTAAAAAGCTGACCATCATGTAGCCAATACAGCCAGTTATTCCCTTACTGGGCATGTACCTTAAAACCTTCAAACCTCAGTCCAGAGAGATTTGCTCAACCATGTGTATAGCAACTCAATTCATGATAGCTAAGAGCTGGAATCAACCCAGATGTCCATCACTAGATGAATGGACCACTAATATGTGGTATATCTACACAATGGAATTTTACACAGATTCAAGAAAAAAATGCCACAATGAAATTTGAAGAAAAATGGTTGAACCTGGAACAGATTATTCTCACTGAACTTACCCAATCAGAGGAATATAATCACCACATAGTCTCACTCATCTACACACCTAACCTGAATCTACCCAAGATGCCAACATACTCAGCAAGCATCTCAAGGACCAGACACTAGGGTGGGTGGGGATAGAGGGAAGGGTAACGGAGGGGTTGGGGGGACACAAATCTCGACCCAAATGGCAATGGTACCATAAAATTCTATATCCTAAAAAGCAGACTAAATGGTTAAACCTTCATCAGGCCCTTAAAAGGAACACATGAGTCACTAGGCACTGGGGAAGGTACCATAAACACTGACCTTAATCTTCTACAGTTCCCTCCCTCTCTCTCTTTCCCTCTTCTCTCTAACTCTTTTATATTACTTATCTTTTTCTTCCTTCTTTTCATGGGCACTGACATTTAACTCCCAGTACCAGCAAGTGACTATCATCTACAAT
Organism: Dipus sagitta; assembly: GCA_036346955.1. Classification (NCBI taxonomy): domain Eukaryota; kingdom Metazoa; phylum Chordata; class Mammalia; order Rodentia; family Dipodidae; genus Dipus; species Dipus sagitta. Next base: position 99,591,184 of record CM070770.1, on the reverse strand, counting down.
GAGCTTTTGATCAGAGGGATATACAAGGTTTCCTGAAAGAATGACAGATTTCTGTCAGAGTACTTGATGACCCACCAAAGGTTAGTGGTAAGACTCTACTGCTGAAGACACCATATGTGGTTGAAATGTAACATGAAGTGACATGGCTGGATGCCGGAAGAGAATCAGTCCCCAGACAGGCAGTGCATCTAGTGCCAGAAGGTGCTACATGGGCAACGGGGGGAAATGAGTAATATCTGTGCAAGCAACTCATGGTCTAACCTAGTTAGTGGCAAATAACCTGTCGTGATGCTCACACAAGTGCAATATTTGCACACAGCCATGGTCGGAAACCAACTGCTCTTGATTTGGCTAACTGATCACCTCAGTGGAACAGAACCCATTGCTGGAGCTGTGAAACAAGTCAGAACCATATCCAAACATGAGCCAACTCTCCATTATCAAGCTACCAGCAATCATGGGCTACAAGAGGGCCTACACCTATTAAATTCTCTCTAAAACAATAATGGTTATCCCATTTATCTGGTGCTAACTTTACCTCAAAAGGGCCCTAGCTGAAACTAAGAATAATTGGTGAAAGAAGCAAGGGTGCTGTTTTCTTGGTGAGCCTGGTACCAGCACAAGGGTGAAGGAGATCCACACAGCAAATAATCAGCTCCTACCAAATCAGATATCCAGAGACACAGAGGCTCCCAAGACCTCATCACTGAAGCAGACCAAAAATGAACCCAACATGGCTCAGGGAAATTTGTGGAAGAGGTGGCAGAAAGAATGTCAGAGCCACATGTTGGGTCATGATACACAGAGACATTTCCTCCTACCCATAACTGAGGGCTAACTCCACAATGCATGACCCATATACCTCAACAAAGAGGGGCCAGGGTGAGGGGGGAGTGCAGGAAGGAGACTAACAATGGTACTAACTTGACTGTATTTTCTGAGTACAAAACTAATTAATAATAAAAAATTGTTAAAAAATAAGTAAAGGCATGCAACACCACACCCAGCTAAATTAAATAATTTTAAATAAATAAAATAAATTTAAAACAAAATAATGGCTCACATGGATTTGGCTTTTATGATACAAAACTGATCATCTCCTAACAGAGTTTCAAGCACAATCTTTCCTAATTTGTACCAGATATTATGCTTTAAAAATTAAATGTTCTTTAAATACAATACATTTTGTTTTAAAGGACTCAAGGTGCATGCCTTTCCCTTATCATAAGTTGACATACTGGAGAGATTACTTGTGAATGGAGTAGAGACAGGGGCAAAAATCCACACAATTGCTGTTCACCAGGATTTGAACAGACAGTTGCAATTAACTTTCTAATGAATTTGGACAGAGTATAAGAAGAGTTAGGAGACATGTACTATAGATGTGAATGCAAGTTTCTCACAGACAGTAATTGTTAGCTCATCCTTAACTGGTCCTTTCCTTATTACATGAAGGCTTTCTCTTTCCATTTGCATCAAAAGCATACTACAATTTCCTAATCTATCATTATTGAGCTAGGAAGTAATTTTAATGCTCATTTCTCATGGCGTCAAGGAGTGGTACAAATGGACTTACCTTATGCATTTTTCTATAATAATTTAATACCATAATACTTTCATGAGATAGAAAAAAATGTACATTTTTATGTAATTGGATTTTCACATACAATAACAGTAATGTCCTTTCTTCATTTCCTGCATGTAAAAAAGAATAGATTTTCTGAACATGTAATATTGAAGGACATATCAGATCTGTATGATCTGTTGTGAAAATGCCTATTTAAATGAGGTGCTCTGGGATGGGATCTGGGTTAGACTTTTTTTTTTTTTTGCAATTGGAGCAGATTTGAGCACATTATGTTATTATCAACCTCTGTTTTAACAGTAGCGGTTACAAGAGCAGTGACTGCATTAATCTTGCTCACTGTTCTGACTTGTGGTATGGATTGTTATGTCACAGAATTTGAAGAATCTTAGAAGATACCACAATAAAGTTACTTTTCTTGTCATTATAAGTTGGAATGATTTCAAGTAAAGGTATTCTTATTAAAATTACTTTCTATTGTTAATAGTTACTAAATTCTAAGAAGATAAAACTTAGAAGATAATATATTACAATATATTGCTATAATATTCCCTCCTCATATTTAATTGACTTTAAAATTCATTATTATTTAATTATTATTTATTCATAATATTTATATCAACCATTAAGGAATAACCAAGATAATTGTAGTGGCTTATATGTGTGGCTCCATAGACTCAGGCTTGAATCTTGAGTATCCAGTGGGCAGAGCCCTACTGGAAAGAGGCATGCCACTGGAGGTGAAACTTGGAGTCCAGCCCTAAGGTGTGAGGAGAGCAGCTTAGAGCTCTGGCTATTTGCATACTGGTGTTGGTGTTTGCTAGATACAGCAGTCATCCTTATCTCATTCCACATTTTATAGAAAATGTTTTAATTTTCCCCAATTAATATAATATCAGCTATGAGCCTGTCTTATATAGCCTTCATTATTTTCATGTATGTTAGGTCTATTTCTAATTTCTCTGGATTTTTTTTCATAAGTTTATGTTCAACTTTGGCAAATACCTTATGTGGCTCTATGAAGATTATCCCTTGATTTATGCCTGTAAGTTTATTTATATAGTGAATTACATTTATTGATTTGATTTATGCTGAACAAACCTGAGATCATACATACTTGGTCATGATGTATTATTTTATAACATACTCTTGAATTCAGTTTCCAAGTAATTTGTTTACAAATTTTGTTAACATGTTCATCATGGAAGTTGATCTGTAGTTTTCCCTTTTTGTTGTCTTCATTTGGTATTGTTATTAGGATAATGCAGTCATGGTACAGTGGTTTTATTGGTCTTCCTTCCTATATTTTTAGAGCAGGTTGATAAGCCTTGGTATTACATCTCCCTTAAATGTTTAAAAGAATTCATCAGTGAATCTACCTAGCTTTTCATTGTCAGTAGACTTTTAATTACTGCTTCAATATTGTTGCCCATTATTAACTTGTTTATATTATTTGTATATTCTGTCTATAATGTACATAGTTCATAAGCACTTAGAATTTTATACATGTCATCTAGGTTTTTAAACTTTTGGAGATGCAAGTGTTCTTAGTATTCTGGGTTTTATTGGATTTTGTAGTCACAACCATTTTTTCTTCCCTAATTTTTATTTATTTGGATTTTCATTTTCTTTTAACTAGTTTAGATATAGATTTATCAGTGTTTTTAGCTTTTTCAAAGAATGAGTTCTCTGTTTGATTAATGTTCTGAAATGTTCTTTTAGTTACTATTTCATTAAACTGTGTTGTAATCTTTGTAATTTTTGCCATATACTCTACCTGGATTTTGCTTCTTGTTTATATAGCCTCTTAAGTTAAATCACTAGCTTTAAATTTATTTTGTGAACACTTGCAACTATGAACTTTTAGGAATACCTTTAATGTATGCCAAAGAATTTGTTAGGATAGTTTATCAATTTCATTATTGACTTACATTTTTAATGACCTTCACACTTTCATCAATGACCCACTGTTCACTCAAGAATGTATAGTCTACTCTCTAAATATTTGAACGTGAAATGTAAGAAAGAATTCTGTGGGGTCACTTTACATATATACATATGCATATATATATATGTATTAAATTTCATTTCTTAGTATTTCAATGATTCAGAGTACATTTAAAATTGCACTTAGTTTCTAAGTATTTGTGTATTTTCTGACGATTCTCTTGCTATTATTTTCTAGTGTTTTCCATTTGGCCTGATAGGGGTCATGTCATTATCCTGACTTCTTTGTATATATTACTACTTGCCTTGTGGACTATACTGTAGCTAATTTGGAGAAACTTCCATGAACCACCAAGTAGAATGCTATTACCTAATTATTGGGTGGTCTCTTCTATAGATATATGTTAAGTCTGTTAACCTCTGGTATAATTTGTCTTAAGACCTGTTTGCTGATTTTAGAATAAAATATCTATCTAAGTATGTGAGTGGCATATTAAGGGCTCCAACTTATTATTTCAGGTCCTATGAAACTTTTTATGCATTTCAGTGTTTGAATGATTGATGAGTTGGTACATGCATTTTTATGATTTTTATGTCTTCCTGATGAATTGTTCACTTCATTAAAATGTAATTTTCCTCTTTTTTTTCCTCTTCTGATAAGCTTTGCTTTAAAGTCTACTTTTCCAGATATAAAAATAGTCTCACTGGCTTATTTATAGTACTTTTTCTTGATACGCTATTTTCTATCTTTGACAATAAGATTTTTAGAATTGTTTTTCAAGAATTGGGTGTTTCTTGGAGACAATAGATGATTGTATCCTGTTTTATAATCCAATACCTTATACTATGTCCCTTTATTGATGAATTGAAGTTATATGTGCATTATTATTATTATTGATGGTGCTTCTCTCTATAACTGTGTTAGTGATGTTCTATTTGACTAGGTTACTGGCATTTCTTTCTCTCTCTCCAATAGGTTTTGGGAAATTGTTTACTTGGTGTTGTGGGTGTGATTTATTCATTTCCAGGCCTACTCTGGTTTCTGTGGCATTCTTGGAGGCTGCTGTCATATGTATTTTCAGGAATAAGACTGATGTTCTTCTTCATCTCTGTACTGGATACCTTTATATGTTTTTGTGTATATGTAGTATTGGTTTGGCTATTAAGAATCACCTTAACTTTTTTGTCTTGAGATATCCTTACTTCTCCACATGGCTTGTAATATAACTTTGCTGAGTATACCATTCTTTGTTAGCTGTTATTATTTTTAGAGACTAAAATATGTAATCCCATGCTTTTCTTGCTTAGGGGCTGCTGATGAATGATCAGAAGTCATTCTGATTTTGTTTTCTTTACCACTGTATGTGAGTTGTCATCTTCCCTTGCAGCTTTTCTTATTGTCTCTTTATTTTTATTTTTGACATCTTGACAACCGTGTGTCATGGCGAGGTTCCTCTCTGAGTGTGTGTTTGGGATTCTAAATGCCTCATGTTTGCATTTTGACACTCTCCATCTTGTTACCCCACCCATCTATTCCTTTAAACTTTCTCTCAGATCCTTCTTCTACCCTATGGATTCTAAATGTTGGTCACTTGAATATATCCAAGACTTCTTGGAAGTAATGCTCATGGCCCTTGATTTCTTTTTCTTTATAAATGCCTATATGTTTTATTGTTCCAACTTGATCTGCATGGCCTTGTCTGTTGTGTATGATTTAAAAAAAACGATTATTTCTTCCATTTTCAGAATTCCTGATTGATTTCTTTCCAGTGTTTCAATTTCCTGGCTAAAATTATCCTCCATGCTTTTGGCTTTTTCTTCCAGTTTTCAGCAATTTCATTCATATCGTAAACTCTCTTCTCGAGGTCTTGAATAGATTTCCTTTGCGCATTCACCTGATGGAGTCTTCTGCATAGCCGCTGATCCACTGTACCCACCTTGGTTGTCGTGGTTCCTACTATGTGCACTTTGACGCTGGGAATTGGTCTGGATGAATTGATGTCTGGTTGCCCTATTGTGCTTGAAGCATCTGTTGAAATGGCTGTGTCTTCCAAATGGGACTTCCCTTTTTTTCTCAAACCTAGTTGGTTAGATATTTCTGTCAGTTCTCCTAAAAGCCACATCCCTGGTAAATGTGTCCCCATACAACCAGTAATACAAAGGTATGTTGGTGGTCCTACCTTCTTTATTGACATTCTAAATTTTGAATTTCTTTCACAAATAATTTGAGAGTCTATATCATTCTTCAATAGTGAAAACTGAACTGTTGAAAGTTAATAGCTTTGATTTATTTATCATTGAAGATAAAAGGCTTGAATTAAATTTATTTTTGAGTTTTTGATAAAACAGAATGAAAACTGATGGTAAAATGTTTTGAAAACAGGCATTACAAGAAGAAAAGTAATTTATTCTTCCCTTGCTTATAAGTGGGATTAAAACGAATAGAGTAGGGGCTACATAGATGACTTATCAGTTAAGGTTCTTGCCTCCCTAGTACCTACAAAAGCCAGATGGTTCAATTCCCTAGTACCTACAAAAGCAGATGCACAAAGTGCACACAATGGCCCATTCGTCTGTAATTTGTTTGCAGAAGGCTACAGGCCCTTACATGGCCATGCTCATTCCCATTTATTCTCTCTCTCTCCTTTCAAATAAATGAATAAAATATTAAAAAACAGTAAAATATACTTTGAATTTTTGTATTAATGAGCTAAAATTATGTTAATATATTGACTACAAGTTGAAAAGAGACATCAAATGAATGATAAATGAAACAGCCTTTGTTCTGAAAACATAGCAGTTGCAAAATCAGTAACCATAATTTATAGAAGCAAAATATTTTTTGTAAAAATTGAGATTGCAATAAATATTTTTAATGTACTAATAACTTTTACTGGCTTAAGAATAATAAATCCATTTCTCTACTGACCATAATGAAAAGAACAGTTTCAAAACAGTTAATATTTTTTTTTCTTTTTTCTTTATTTTTTTTCTTTTTTCTTTATTAGTCAGTTCTGTATTCAGCAAATACAGTCAGTTTGGTACCATTATTAGGCTCATCCGTGACCTTGGTGGAGGACACCTATGACCTTGGATCCTGCTGGCAGGCATAGGGAAGAAGAGTACAGTCAGATTGCTGCCAAAATAAAATTACCCCAAAGGAGCTGTAGACATAGCTCATGTACAGCAATTACTTAGTATTCCTGAGGCCCTAGCTTCTATTCTCAGTACTGAATAAAAGATGATACATGGGACGTTAATTTAAAATTCATAAAATATTTTTTATGGAAAAGTCCATAAATTACAAGTATATTTAGCACAGTATTCTTTTTACATAGTGAACATTTGAATATAACAATGTTAACATCCTTGTAGCACCCCATAACATGCCTCATCACTCCTTTCATTGTTACTCTATACTCTAACTCACCATAAACACATGCTCCCTACACTGGCAAATAATATGCACATACTAACATCCTGGATTAGTTTTGAGCTTTAAAAAAGAAACCTTTTTTGAAAATAATCAATGAGTGAAATTTGTTTTGTTAGAATACAGAGTATAAAATCAATGTAGCATTTTTGCAATGCCATATATTTGGTAAATATGAAATCATATCTTTTATGCTTCCATGTATATGCTTCCTCAAAAAGATAATTCTTTTAATTCCCTGATGGCAATTCCAGTTCAATTTAAAATTCATAAAAATGTAACACAAACCCCATAGGCAGAAGAAGAAATGGATTTCCATTCATGCATGCTTCCAGTCATTCATTAATCAAAACTCAGCAAAGTCCTATTATGTAAACAATTATGTAAGTTATAAAACCATGTCCAACATTCATTCTCTGTCCTCCAGAGGCTCAGAGTGTAAAGGCTCAGCATGACAGGTAAATAAATGTTTTCACTGTAAAGAATAGGGACCATAACAGTCTAGGAATATGTAGCAGGTGCTACAGCAAAAAGAAAGGTGAGCTGCACATGGTAAGACTACACTGAGTTTACTTACATTTAAGATAGAATAAGAAGATTAACATTTCAGATGAAGTGGAAGATTAATACTTCATGTGATGTAAAGACCTTATAGGTATAATAACAAAAGTAAATATTTCATAGGTAGATATGCATGATAAAGTTGTGTTTTTACAATTTTAGAGGGAATATTTAAAGTCTTTTAAATTTTTTTCAGACATATCAAAGTTGTAAAGTCCAAAAATTCTGAAATGTTGGTCATCTGACTAGCTCACTGATATTAGAATCCTTTTAAACAGTCTGGTAAGTTTATTTGTTTTTAGAAGGAAACATGAAGGATTGTATTTCCAAACATATTATATTGATGCTGTTAATGGTAACTATGAAACATTTGAGGATGTATGGTTTACACTTGGGTGACAATGCTAGTTATTAAATAAAATATAATATGTAAAGTCATCTGTTTCATTTGCTTTTTCACATGCATTTATTAATTATTGAACAAAATACAGTGTTTTAAAACTATAGTACAATGCCACAAAATTGATGTTCTTATTGTTTTTGGCATTTCCTAGCTATGCCTTGTAAGTGTGTGTGTGTGTGTGTGTGTGTTACAGAGAGAAAGAGAGAGAGAGATACTAATATCAATACATTTTATCACATGATTATTTGATATAACCACAGCTGTTGTGGTAATAACAACTAATGTTGCTATTTATTATTTGTTATTACCACCACAATTATCTCCCTCCTTTTCAACCAAACCTAAGCCCTATAGAACTCTTAGTCTGTTCTTCATTTTTATTTTTTTTATGTAAAGAACACTAAAATGTTTTCTACATATCACCTTATTGAAGCTTGAACTGTCATCATTTTCAATCAGTATCATATCCTGAATAATAATCCTCATTAAAAGTTTTATTATACTCCCTTCTTTGCAACTGTTAATAATATTTCATGGTTTGTTTATATGCCATATATGCTTCAGCCATTCACTGAATGATATTATTATCCATTAATAATGTTTTTCATAGAACTTTAGTATCAAGAAAAAGTTCTATGAATGTTCCATATCCCTCCCAACACACAAATGGCAAACCTACATATTGTGAACAATCAAAGTTCAAATCTCATGTTAATCTTTGAACCTAGTGTGCTTTATTTGCTTTTGTCAAGACTTAGGGCACCTTTGCATAGTTACAGTAAAATATTTCCAATGCACCCCAAATCATTGGTGTTCTACCTGTCAACGTCCCTTGTCCCACCTGTGCCAATCACTAATCATTTTTCCTTTCCATCTACTCCATTGTTTTCTGCCTATACTATGTGCTTGGTGCTGCATCTATTCTTTTTTCTTTAAGATGCTAATATAGTTATCTCTTAACTGGTATTTCATTCCTTGCAGAGCATTATCTATGTCTGTAAATAAACTGCAATATGATTAAACTAGATAGATAGTAATTAAGATTTAACCCATTCTTTTCATTGCCATTTTGCTGAAGCACACTAGTAACTTATTTAACATCTGTAATTCATACAACAGAGTATCTGGCTCTACTCTCATCCAAATTTTTGCTTCAAGTCACTATAAACAACACTTCACTATGAATTGTCAAAGTATCATCAAAGTATCATACTGTCACTGCAAATTTTAATTATGTAAGTATAGTGTCATGATGTCAAAAATATGCTAATAATTATCATAGAAATAGCAATTGCAGTACTTAAAATTTAAGGAGCTAGATTTTATTCTTATATCTGTCCCTTTGTAGAAAATGAAATATGAATCTTTGCGCATTAGATTTTCCTTTCTATCTTTGGCTCATTGATCCAATAATACAAGAAATTATTTATGGAAATGTCTAGAGTACAACTCTGTCTATTGTATGTATTAGTGCTCACCAATGATTTATATCTTCTATAAATTAAAACCATAAATATTAAGGACTTGTTTTATATTTAAAAAAACATGAATATTTATGTGAAGGCAATACTCAAAAGGAACACTTACCAGTAATAAAATGATGACTTTGAATTCATCAGTGTTTATATATTGGATTGTTGAAAATATCTTATTTTACAGTACAGGCTGTTCTAGAATTCATTATACAGAACAGGCTGGCCTCAAACTCAAGCTACTGTTGCCATAGCCTCTAGAATGCTGGGTCACAGGCATGTGTCACCACATTCAGCTTCTCTGGTCTTTTTAAAATGTCATTATCACATTTATATTATTTTTAAAACTCACTTATAAAGGAAATTTATAATGCATATTGAAAGTAAAACATAAAAATGAAAGATAAACATATTTTTCTGAGTCTAATTTTTTTTTTTTTTATCTGAGCCAGCACTGGAGAATGAAATGGCAAGGTCAGGGATCAGTAAAAGCCTGTAGCTCAAACAAGAAATGGAGGGAGAGAGACATTGAGTGGGACGTGAAGGACATTCATAATAGGCCACTACAGGTGAATGCATGGGGTTCAGCAAGGGCACGTGCAAGGGTGTACACACTACACTGCAAATATATACCAGCAATTTTTTTAAAGTCAAGAAAAGATCTTGTATTATTTGTGTTCTAGCATGATTCATCTTTTGTTAAATGTATATTTCAATGTCATGTAATGAAAGGCTCTGAACCAAGTGATTCCCTAAAAATGCATGATCTGTTGAGGGGCATTGAATAATACAAGATTAATATTTCTACTTATATTAGAAGTATGAGCTCAAGGGACAGCAATAATTTAGGTGAGGTGTACATAGATCAGCAACCATTCTAGCAGGTATATTGCCTGATACCAAAATACCAAAGAAACAGAAAGTGAGAAACATGAGAAAAAATGAGAATATTGGAAGTATGCAGATATGAAAGTCCATGAAATATTCAGTACCTTTTGTCCACTGAAAGAATTTTCTTATTAGAATGTTTATCAAAATATTTTAATGAACATAAAATTCATTGGGAATAACAGGTCATATACTAAGAGTGAAAATATTGACAATATATCAATGTAGTGAAAAAGTCATGTTTATTTTATTAATAAATGTTGAATGTTGTGCAATGAAAAATCAAATGCAACTAATTTAATAACAAGGAGTTCCAAGGAGAGAATAGAAAATCAGATAGTGTCAGTAAATTTGTGATATACTGAAAAGAAACTTAAGATTGAATTTTAGAATATATACTTAGTGGACAAGACTGTGTCAGATGAGTAAGAGCTTTTTACTATTAATAATATTAACTAATTACCAATGTTACTAGTGATTAATTATTAAGGAAGCAATTCTTTTTCATGTTCTTTGTAACTATTTTTCCTACTTATCTAGCTTACAATATAGCTATTTATGTTCATGTATTACTTTGACATCTCTACATCTTCAGGTGGGTTCAGTTCTAACTGTTCCTCCAGAAAGTGCTGGACACTAGAAGTTAGGTCTGAGAAGTTCATCCTTCATGCATTACAAAGATGCAATATGTTTCACCTGAAAAAAAATTAAAAACAGTGAAGGAATCTTCTGTTATATACCCTACTGTGTGAACATTTCTTGAGACTTATTTCTACTATGTAATTGTGTATTCTTTTTTAAAATTTTGTTGTTTATTTTTATTTATTTGAGAGTGACAGATAGAGAGAAAGAGGGAGAGAGACAGAGAGAGAGAGGGAGGGAGGGAGAGGGAGAGAGAGAGAGACAGAATGGGTGTTCCTGGACCTCTGGCCACTGCAAAGGAACTCCAGGTGCGGGTGCGTGTGTCCCCTTGTGCATCTGGCTAACCTGGGTCCTGGGAAATCAAGCCTCGAACTGGGGTCCTTAGGCTTCACAGGCAAACACTTAACCACTAAGCCATCTCTCCATCCCAAATTGTGTATTCTTAACAAATAAATAATTCCTGATTTTCGTAGATTTCAATATTTCATTTAAGCCTCAGTCCATTTGTTAGTACTTTATTGCACATCTCCAAGAAACTTTTGTTAAAATTAAGGAAAAGGGGCATGAAGGTCATCTGTAGACATTTTCCTTTATGAATTTCAATAATGGCTTTCACATTTAGATCTATTATGAATAGAGAATTGGGATTCTTTGAATAATATAAAGATAAAAATTCCCAATTTGCCACAGATGGGCATAGTGGTACAAACCTGTAAACAACTCATTACAGAGGATGTGAAAGGAAAATAGTGTGTTTGAGAGTGAATTTGAGGCTAGTATGGTCTACAGTGTGGAGCCCCAAATCTAAAGAAAGTAAAGGAAATGAGAGACAGAGGTAGGGAGGGAGGCAGGATGGGAGAATGGGTGGGATAAAATTCTTGTTTTTCATGTAGAGAAGCCTCACTCAGTCTGCAGTGCTAATGATATCTTTGTCATAAAATTGAATTAATTTATGTTTCTTAGTCAACTTCTTTATCCTGAGAAAACTATCAAAATTAGGATTACTAGATCATAAATCACATGCTGAGCTAAATTTCTTGAATTTCTTCTTTACATATGAAATTGCTTCAACTATTTTCACCCACTTTTTTTTCCATATGCATTAGAGGATCAGCTTGTTAGTGCCTATAAAATACCCACTTTTATTTTGAATAAAAATGCAACTATAGTCCAAGTAAGATTATTAATTAAAATTTAACATTTTATTATTCAAAGCACTATTTTTCACTTCATTTTAGACAATTGGATAGTGGTAATCAGTAGGAGAATAAAATGTAAATAAAAGCTGAGTATTAAATCAGAACATAAATTTTAAAAAGAGTAAGGAAAACTGCAGAAAATAAAATGAAAGTACAAGTCAGTTTGGCTTCTTGATGTGCCATATTCAAGATTTGTCAGTGTTACTGTGTGTGAACATGTCATCAGTCAAAAATGCCTATACACGCAACCACACACACACACACACACACACACACACCACACATCCTTTACTTTCCTTACTCCACTCTTTCTTCCATCTGGTAAATCATTCTGATTTAATTCTTACTATTGATTATTATAATATAAAAAGGATAGATAACTTAGAGAAATGTGATTAGTTGGCATTGTCAGCATTAATTCAACTGCACATGTTTAAATTATACAGATATTAAATTTAAATATCTATGTATAACAAAGTATTGTTATTATTGAAGAGTTAAAAATCTATATGACCCATAAAGCTGGTTTTCTTCCTAATAATGGCTGATGAAAAAGTTAATGAATTACAGTAAAGCAGGATGCTGAGCCAAAACAAAGCCTTAATACCACCCAGAGCTTCCTGACTCATAAGATTTTTCCTAGAAGCATTCTGATGAAACCCCATTCTCACGTGCCCACTCTTTCTATAGTCCATCCCCACATCTTCTTGATGTAACCAGGTTCTGAGCTATGTAACCTTGTGCAATTCATCTCACCATCATCCCTATGTAAACAAGGTTCTTGGTGTGCATACTTGCTGTGTTGTTCTTGGTATTGGAAGTCGTTGATAAATTTCTTGATTGCTTGACACTTTTTTATGCTACATGTATGTACAACCGTTTCATAGAGCTTTCTTTCTTAGGTGGCAAGCATGCCATCAAGGCAAGCTCCTACTTCTGTGACACACATCCTAAAGCACTGGGAAAGGAGAGTGTGGAATGAGTGTGTGTTCTACTTTACTTTTGTGCCATCTCCATTTATTTTGGTGCTTCTGCATACTGGAGCATTGAGGGCCTGCTGTGTATCTGGGTGAATAATCTACACTGCGATTATTTTCTTTCTCTAAGCATGCTTTAAACCATTCACAAGAAACAGCAGCAAAGATTTAACAAATTGATGACCAGTTGATCATGTAATTGCCTTTACCCTTGTTGTCTTTTTTTTTTTTTTTATCTATTTTATAAAACTCGCCAACTAAAACAATCACTGTAGGCTCCAGCTACTTAAATTGTGGATTGGACTCCATATAACTGAATATGGGACTTGTGAAAAATTTGGTAATAGTAAAACTTTTCTGAATTTGCAGACACCACAGTATAAATCAAAGTAAAACAAATAACACATCTGAGGTGTTTTCTGGCTTTGTTTCTTGCCCATGTTGAATTGCTTGACTTCACTGTTCTCTGCATTGAACACACTGCTTCAGATTTGGAACTGTTTATGTTATGAATAGTAGTTATGAACAAAATTTTCTGTTCTCAAGAATACCATGATTTAATTACAGAGAACAAAATGCCCTACTATCCCTCTCTACAATGTAAGTTTTCAGTATGTATTTGGTTTATACTGTGTTGTAATGTTTGATTTTATTTTATTTTATTTTATTATTATTATTATTTTTTTTTTGGTTTTTCGAGGTAGGGTCTCCCTCTAGCCCAGGCTGACCTGGAATTCACTATGGAGTCTCAGGGTGGCCTCGAACTCATGGCGATCTTCCTACTTCTGCCTCCCGAGTGCTGGGATTAAAGGCGTGCGCCACCAGGCCCGGCTTTGATTTTAAAAATGACTAGTTGAGTTCACTGACTTCAGATTCATAAAAAAAAAATAAAGTTATATGAATTTGGAGTTAAGATTACAAAGTTCCCAACCATTTCTAAATTTTCAATAAAGATGTCTCTACAATTTGTTTTGCCATTTTGGAAAATGTTTATGATGATAAGCATACTTAACATTGAAGATTATAAAATCAGAAGAGAAATCAATTCTGAAAAGAATGTTTATTATTCTATTCCATGAAGTATCAAATATTGTGTCAATATTACTTTATGTAAAAATAAATAAGCACACCCATCTCCTTAGTTTTTAAGTTTGATTGCACCTTTAAAATTGCTAGCAATACACAAACACAAACACACACACACACACACACACACACACACACACAGGCATTAGAAATGTTCCACTAAGCAAAATCAAGGGTTCACACTCTATTTTTAATCTATATACAATCTAGTGACATTTCTGACATGCACTGTGTTGATAAGAAAATAAAGGGTAGAAGGAAAAGGAGTTTGGCTTACTCTGTAGGCTACTGAAATCCATTATATTTTCTACCAGTGAGCCAGGTGTGGTGGTGCGCTTCCTTAATCCTAGCACTTGGGAGGCAGAGGTAGGAGGATTGATGTGAGTTCTAGGCAACCCTGAGACTACATAGTGAATTCCAGGTCAGCCTGAGCTAGAGTGAGAGCCTACCTTGGAAAAAAAAAAAAAAAGAAAAAAAAAAAAAAAAGCTTTCTACCTGTGCTCATACATTTGGCACATCATCAGAGAAACACAATTAAATGATTAATGTAAGACTTTCAAAAGAGAGCAATAAACCAAATATAATGCTAGAGTCATTTCCATTTTACAAGTTGTATATCCATGGCAGTCGCTAATAAAATTATTAATTATAATTTGAAGTAGCTATTCATAACTGGATGATACAAGATTCTGAAATTCCATTTGGTAATTTCATTTGCTTTACAGTTGATTATATGTAATGATATCTGATTTCATAGCTTTATTTTTTTATTAGTTTTGTACTCAGTGAATACAGTCAAGTTGGTACCACTGTTAGCCTCCTCCCTGTCCTCCTGGCTCCACAAAGACCCTCCTTGTTAGAGTATATGTGTCCTGCATTGCGGGGTTAGCCATGGGTAGGAGGAAATGTCTCTGTGTATCATGACCAACCTGTGGCTCTGACATTCTTTCTACCCCCTCTTACACAAATTTCCCTGAGCCATGTTAGGTTCATTTTACGTCTGCTTCAGTGATTTTCAGGTAGATGCAGATCCTAAGGAGAGAACCACCCCATCAGACCTCTAAAGGGCCCTAACTGAAACTAAGAATAATTGGGGAAACAAGTAAGAGTGCTGTTTTCTTGGTGAACCTAGTACCAGCACAAGTGTGAAGGAGATATACACAGAGAACAATCAACTCCTACCAAACCAGATATCCAGAGACACAGAGGCTCATAGCTTTATTTTTCATTCTTTTCAACTTACATGTTATTTTATGACCAGATATTTAGACTATGATTAATATGCCATTTGTACTTTGGGCTGCTGATTAGAGGTACTATCTTAGTAGAGTATGAGTGACAGTTCCCACTTTCTGATTATTGAAAACTTCTCATTGATTCGTACTTGGCTGAAGAAAAAAATGGTTAGATGTACATTCAAAGATGCATATGCAAATGAAAGAATAGTTATACTATTATTATTATCTTTCCATAGTTTCTGAATAAATGTTCTGGTTATTCTGAGAGATTATTACATCAATCCTTGATTGTAAAACAAAATTACATTTCAGGTGCCTATTTCACTACACATAGAAAGACAAGTTCTTGCAATTTATGCACTAATTTAAAACACATGAACTTACACTGCATTTTGTAAGAACATACATGCACATTTTTAAAGTTATAGTAAAACTGTATTTGTTCTGAATGTTATAAAAATAGATTCTACTTATTTCTACTTGCAGTTAGACTAAATTTGATGTGAAAATATTGATTAAGGAAATTCATTAATAGAAAGGAGTAATTACGATGGAAATTTAACATCCTGATTCATAATACAAAAGAAATTTCCATGGTTTTTTCTTCCCTTATCTCAATCAAATGTTTGGAATCTTGGAATTAAATATTAGAATGAGGAATTTTCTCCTGTGCCCTCCTTTATATTAAAACAATTTATCCAATATTAGAACTCTTTTAAGAACTCAAAAAAGTGAGATAAAAGGGCAAGGATTTCACAAGTTGAATTTTGTTCTCCTTATTGTGCATCAATAAAGAAGAAATTTTATGGCAGTGAAAACTTCCACAGCAGTTCAGTTTTCTTCACTCATGTACTGCATTAATGTCTTTCACTGATAGAGATGAAAAATGTTATCATCTTGGCATTTATACATATTCTATATTTTAAAATATTTTGTTGTTTTTTTTTCATTTGAAAAAGAGAGAAGGAGAGAGAGAGAGAGAGAGAGAGAGAGAGAGAGAAAGAATGGCCACACCAGGACCTCCAGCCACTGCAAATCAACTCCAGATGCATGCACCACCTTGTGAATCTGGCTTACATGGGTCCTGAGGAATAGAACCTGCCTCCTTTGGCTTTGCATGCAAGTGCCTTAACCACTAAGTCATCTGTCAAACCTGTATTCTATATTTTAAACAACAAAATTGAAAGTAATATGTTAATACAAGTATGTTGTAGTTTTTTAATTCTTTTATTATTCTTCACTTTCTCAGCTTTTATTCAGTGTATATTGCATGATAACATTAAAATTTTGTTCATGGATCAAATAAAGAAAATTCAAAGCAAATATATACTTCAAATTAGGAATTAAGCTAGCTATGTTATTGAAAGTACTCTGGTGTGTGTGTGTGTGTGTGTGTGTGTGTATTTGCTACTTTGGATTACAGAAATTAAAGTGTTTTAAAAATCTAGTATCATTTGTTTAAATTTAGAATTTGGAAATCATCTTAGTTACTTATCATCTAATTTTATTAGACAAATTTATAAAAAATGAGAAATGGCTAGTAATTTTGAGTAATGATAGTTATTTAAGCTATAAATAGTAGTAAATAGCAGGAAAGAGGGTGAAAGTTTTAGCCACTAAGTTGGGCAAACATTCCGATATAACCTTTTGCAAATGTTATCATGTAAACTGAGCATGCCTGTGGACATTTTTGGCCATTATTTTAACCTAAGTATTGGTTTCATGACTTTAACTGAGTATATTCAAAAGCGTACCTCTTACCCTAGTGTAATAGACAGTTTCAGGTCACTGAGATAAACTTCCAGACCAGGCACAGTTATGGAGGAAGGCATGTTTATTGAAGATAGAGG
The DNA here is from genome assembly GCA_036346955.1 of Dipus sagitta. NCBI lineage: Eukaryota > Metazoa > Chordata > Mammalia > Rodentia > Dipodidae > Dipus > Dipus sagitta. Next base: position 99,573,903 of record CM070770.1, on the reverse strand, counting down.
AGAAATTCCATAACGGCAGAAGAAGCTGGCCTAATTTCACAGGACCAGGCAGAGAGAGAAAAGCCCCACATCAAAAATAAATAAGCAAATAACCCCAAAAGCTGCACCCCACACAAGCACACTCAGGAACTTCAGACATGTTGTATATCTTTAGACTGGAATTGTAAATCCACCACCACAGCTTAGGACTGGACTCTAACATGCATCCAGTGACACCTCCTCTAGCCAGGTGACTACAAACCCAACCTAGAAACTAATAAAACACTGAATATATTGAGGGATATCTATTCAAACTATCACATTACTCCCTTGGCCCCCAACAATTTATAACCATCTCACATTGTAAATTGCATTTAATCAAATTTCAAAGATCTCCACCATCTTTACCAACTTAAGATAGTTCTGAAGTCCCAAGTCTACTCCGAGATTTAAGGGTGTCTCTTAGCTGCGAATCAAAAAACTTACATATGTGTAACATATAAGGGCACATAGTAAACATTTTCAGCTGTAATGAGGCACAGCAAGGAGAGACAGGAATAATGTAAACTCAACAACCATTAAGTAAACATAAAACTTCTACGGTTCATGTCCATTATAACCAGTGACTAACAATCTCTGGATTTTCTCATTCCTCCCCTCCAGGTGGGATGAGTACTCAAGGAAAACTTCCATCCCTAGCCACCAGTCTCCATGGTAGCCCTTCCACAGTCCTAGTATATCCTAGTATAACATATTTGCATCTCCATATAAATCATAGTCCATTTTCAAATGGCTCTTTCAGACTATCAGGCTTACCATATCCTGTCTAATGCCACATCTCAGCAGTGGCTCCTGGAACTGTATGCAAGTCATGACCATTCCACACATTGTTCATGCTTCTGAAACCAATACCAGATGTGCAGGACACAGTCATATTCTTAATTCAGGGATAAAATAAATCATGACCTTGAAGAGCAGGTTCCTTCGCCAGTCAACTCTTTCCAAAAAGTGTATTTCTAGAGTAGTCTTTCCTTAGGCATCCTCTCCTTTGTTTCAATGTAAAGCAGTTGGACCATCTTCTGTCAGAGTGCTAATGTGCTTGACAGTAGCAGCTTCAGTAACCTAAAAGCAGTCTCAGTGCCTGCATTTTTAAATGGCTTGAGATTTTCCAACTTAAAATCTTAAAACTTAGTCCAATAACTTTAGCTAAGCACATCATTCCATTACAAATTTAACCTTGATCAAACTCTCTGGGTCAGGGCAGGAGAATGTAGCCAGCCCTTATGCTAGTAGCCTAGTTCCAACAAAGTCCTCTGCAGTCTTTATTTCTCCTTAGAAAATTTATAAGCCAAGCCTCCACATTCTTAAGCCAAGCCTCCAAACACACAATTCTTTCTGCACTTAACATTCTCAAACTCTCGTAAAAATAGTCCATAATATAACACTTGGTTTACCAACTCAAAAGGTGAGTTTAGTTTCAAGTTCCAAGGTCATGTCCATTCCTCAAAAAAATAAAAAAATATAAATAAAATAAATGAATAAATAAAAAGACCAAAATGTATGTGGACAGATTCATTACACTCCACATCTGGTAAAAATTTATTTAGTGGACAGCATTAGGTCACTTAGATGAACTTCCAGGCCAGGCAGAGTTATGGAGGAAGGGTTATTTATTGAAGATAGAGAGTGTTGCGGTCAGGTTCACATTGCTGTCAAAAATCACCAGACCAAGAGCAGCTTTAGGGGGAAAAAAAAAAAAAAAAGGTTTATTTTGGCTTACAGACTGGAGGGGAAGCTCCATGATGTCAGGGGAAAACAATGGCATGAGCACAGGTTGTACATGACCCCAAGGCCAATATAAGATGAACAATAGCAACAGGAGAGTGTGTCAAAGACTGACAAGGAGAAACTGAATATAATAACTGCAAGCCTATCCCCAACAATATACTGTCTCCAGGAGGGATTAATTCACAAATCTCCATCAGCTGGGAACCTAGCATTCAGAACACCTAAGTTTACGGAGGACACCTGAATCAAACCACCATATTCCACCTTGGCCCACATAAACTGACAACCATGCATAATATAAAATCCAATGCATTCATCCAACTTTAAAAGTCCCAATGATTTTTATCAATCCCAATGATGTTCAAATATCCCCATAATCCAAGGTCTTTTAACTGAGCCATAATAAAAAAGAGTGCCCCCCAGAAAACCCATAATGGCATAGAATAAACATTTGCACTGCAAAGATGGCATTGGGCATAGCAAAGAAGTATTCAACTAATACAAAATTTAAACAGGGCCAACATCATACTCTGTAGCATCAAGTACAACTGTAGTCTAGCTAGTGACAAATCTCCAAGTCCAATAATTCTAACCAGCAACAAGTCTCTGGAATTCCAATTCTGCCCCTCCAGCTAGGCTGCTCACAGTCCTGGAAACTTCATCTGGAGACAGCAGTTCTCCTTGGCAGCCATCTTGTGGTCCTGGCATCTCCACTGGGTATCCACTGCAATTCACAATTCATCCTCATGGCTCCGTTGGGTCTCCATGCAGGCATGCAGCAAACCTGATTCACACTGCACATGACTAGTTCCAAAACACAAGACCATATTGCAACTTAAATTATCTTCTTTTTCTTGCATTTTTTTATGTTCTAGAATACCAGGATGGGCACAAATTTGTTAGTCCAGGGGAAAAATAAAGCAGACTTTGAAGAACAGGACACTCATTGAGCATTCAGTCCCCTTCAAAAGACTGCATTCTTTCTGTTGTCCCAATCCTGGTCAGCTAGCCCAAGCTCAATGGTTGTAATCTCTCATACAATTGCAGCTGAGCAAGGAGCAGTTTCAGTGCAAAGATTTCTTTTTGTGCCATATCCCTCTGCACATGCCAGTCTGTTTTTATGCATTGCAACCCTGCAGAAGTTGACATTGGCAGAACAGCAAAACTCTCACATAAACTACTTCTAGCCCAATCCAGAAAAGCTCCTTTTCATCCTCATAAGCCAAACCTTACAGTTCATAGTTCTTAATACATTCAGGTCTTGCAACTCTGATCAGAATAGTCCATCAAGCTGTCCTTATAGCACTATAAGGCATCTCTTAGGCCAAGTTTTCAAATCCTTCCACAAACCTCTTGAAAATTAGCTCCCAAAGGCCAAAGCCACACAGTCAGGTGTCTAGCAGGAAATCATACCACTTCTCAATAACAACTATAGTGTTGCAGTCAGGTTGGCATTACTGGCAGAAATCACCCAATCAAGGGCAGCTTTGGGGGAAAAGAAGGTTTATTTTGGCTTACAGACTGTAGGGGAAGCTTCATGATGGCAGGGGAAAATGTTGGCATGAGCAGAGGGTAGACATTACCCCCTGGCCAACATAAGGTGGAAAACAGCAACAGAGAGTTTGCCAAACACTGGAATGGGGAAACTGGCTATAGCAACCATAACCCCAACCCCAACAACACACTGCCTCCAGGAGGTGTTAGTTCCAAGATCTCCATCAGCTGGGAACTTAGAATTCAGAACACCTTAGTTTATCGGGGACATCTGTATCAAACCACCACAGTGTGGAAGTTCCATAATAGCAGGAAAAGCTGGCCTGCTTTCACAGGACAAGGCAGAGCAAGAAATGTCCCAAGTCAACACAACACAAAAGCAATACTACACACAAGCACACTTAGGAACTCCAGGCATTTTATATGTGTTAGACTGGAATTATATAAATCCACCACCACACCTTAGGGCTGGACTCTAAGATCCTGCCAGTGACAGCTTCTCCAGTCAGGTGGCTGCAACAAGCAAATCAATAGCCTTTATCTATACCAATAATACACACTAAAATGTAATTTGAAAACAACCTATTCATAATATCTTTTTAAAAAGTAAAAAGAATAAAAGAAATGAATGCCCTCTAAAAATAAAATTTTGGAACATTGAAGAAATAAACTGAAGGAAATATTAGATGACAGAAAAACTTCCCACTTTGTGGTAATTGGGATGATAAAAAGGAATCATATTAAATGTATGTAAGGGAGTGAATCAATCCATCAAAAAGGAACATTTGTGAACAGAATGAATAGCCAAAGCCAAGGAGAACAAATTTCAGAGATACAGAGTAAGGTTAAAACAATAATATATTCTGAAAAAATAAAGAAAAAAAGTACATGACTGAAAATAGTGCGCAATAGTTTCAGGTGACAAAACCTGAGAACCCATGAAGTAAACAAGAACATAAAGATTTAATGTGTAAATATTTTTTACAATGAAATTTCAATATATCCTAATCTTAGAGAAACAGACAAACAAACTCAGGCCCTGAAATAGACCTGACAAGGGAAGAACAGCTCCATAATATATCATTGGCAAGAAAGAAAAAAAAAAAGCACAAACAATGACACATTAAAATCTAAAAGGGAAAACATCAAATTATATACAAAGGCACAAATATCACAGTAGCATCTCATTTCTCTATAGCAATGTTAAAACAAGGAAACACGAAATTATACATTCCAATCATTGAACCTAAAAACCTTTTACCCAAGATTACTATATCGAGCAAAATTATCTTTTAAAATTGATAAGGAAATGAGGATATTTCTAGGTAAATCCAAATTAGGAAATTCATGAAAATTGAGTAACCACTAAAGAAAATATTTAAAAGAATACAACACACAGAAAAATCAGAAAAATGCTCTCATCCATGAGAGATTTTATTGTATAAGTAGTTTAGACAAAAAAAAAAAAACAAAAAAAAAAAACAAATAAAAGGTCATGCCTAATGGTAAACAATCAAACCCATAATAGTATCTGGGAAGGAAGGAAAAATTCAATAATAACCCAACAAACCTGAACAGGAAAAAACAAAAGAAATAATAAACTCCTCTCACTAAAATCTTAAGTGCAAATGTTCTCAACTCATCAATTACAAATCACAGATATAATAACTGTATAAAAAAGGAAACCCAGCTAGTAGATGTCTCCAAGAGACATACCCAACTGCATAGAAGTCAATCCAACATGTCAATGAAAACTGTAAAAACAAGACCAATGTAGCTATTATGTTTGATAAAATAGATTTTAAATAAACACTAGCCTATAGGGATAAGCTAAATGATACATATTAATAAATGGAACAATATTTTAAGTTGTTATAACAATTATAAAAATATATTGAATGTTGTAGTCAACATCTAATAAAACAAATAATGAATATGAAAATATAATTGTAGAAGAGACCAGATAGGTGATATTTGTAATATCACTGCATATAGATGCATATTCAAATATAGTAGGAAACTCATACATTACTCTTATTTTAGATATGTCTTCCAAATTGAAAACTAGTACAGAAACTTCAAAGGTAATGATTTCTAATATCAATTTAAACTAATGTGGACATACAGGCTATCACAGCTAACAGATAACAAAGACACATTCTCTTAGCAGCTCTTTGAATGTCCTCCATTTTTTCCCTATTATAGACCACAAAGCAAACCTTAACAAATACAAAAAAGGAATACCTTATAACATATCAGAACAGAGTGGAAAAAAATATATAATTAAGCCATAAGACAAAGACAAGAACTAAATAAATACATAAACTGAAAAATTAACTTTTGATTGAACAGTGAGTAATTTAAGAATTTAGAAAGGAAATTTAATAAACTTACAAAGTCAAATGAAAATGATATTAAAGTCTACCAGAAACAGTGGGATATAGCTAATCCAATTTTACCAAGGAAATCCATAGTTCACTTTAAAACAACAGTGAGATCTCAAATAAATACTGGAATAATCCACCTCTTGGTTCTAGAAACGCAAGAAATCATCACACTCAAAGGTAGTAGTAGATGTTAAGAAACAGTATAGATTAGACCAGAAAATCATGAAATAGATTCTAAATAAACAATACTTAGAATCTATCAAATGAAGAGCTTATTTTTGAAAAGAAAAATATTTGAGAAACTAAATCAGCAGCTCTCCTTTGGAAGCCATTCCAAAGTCCTGGTATCTTCCAAAAATCTTAAGGTTACCACTGGAACCCGAGGTCACCTGCATAGCTAAATTGGATTACCATGAACTGACTTGCAACATCCCTGCCTCGCATGACCCAGTGGCCATTTTGAAAAAAAAAAAAAACAACAACAAAAAAAACTGAGCAGCAAATCCAATGACCCTTACCATCTGCATTTGCTATTCTCCTACAGTACCAGGTCAGCTGCCAAATGTATAAATCCAGAGAGGAGTAAATCCAAATTTGAAGATCAGCAGCACTCAAGCCACTTACTTTCAGAAGAGTTAGCATGCTTCCTGTTGTTTCAACGGAGAAGAGCTGGTCAGATCTCAATGTAGGTAATCTCTCAAGCAGTTGCAGCTGATGTGGCTACTTTACTCAGCCTTAACTTTCATTTTTTTTCTGAATATATATATATGTGTGTGTGTGTGTGTGTGTGTGTGTGTGCCTGTGTGTCTGTGTGTGTGTAATACCCATTAGTTTTTTTAAAATTAACCCTGCTCAAATTCACATGACATAGGCAGAACATGAAAAGCATCTCACAAAAAGTAACTGAGTACAAAATTCCCTCTTCCCCTCTTAGGTTTACACAGTCCACAGTTCTTTATGTATTTAGGTTTCTCAACTCTGACCAGAATAGTCCACTAACTTTTTATGGCACTACAAGGCATATCCAAGGTTTCAAATGCTTCCACATTCCTCCTGAAAATCAGTTCCAAAGGCCAAAAGTTGCATAGATTTTTAGCAGCAATATCTATACTCCTCTGGAACCAAATTTTTGTTAGAGTTACCTTCCTGTTGTGATAAATTACTCCCCCCCCCAAAAAAAAAAACAGCTGATGACAGAAAAGTTTCATTTTATTTATTTTTTCTCAATTTTTATTAACATTTTCCATGATTATAAAAAATATCCGAAGGTAATAGCCTCCCTCCCCCCAACTTTTCCCTTTGAAATTCCATTCTTCATCATATCCCCTCCCCACCTCAATCAGTCTCTCTTTTATTTTGATGTCATGATCTTTTCCTCCTCCTATGAGGTCATGGATATCCAGGCCATTTTATGTCTGGAGGGAGCAAGTTGTAAGGAGTCCCACCCTTCCTTTGGTTCTTTCATTCTTTCCGCCACCTCTTCTGCATTAGACCCTGAGCCTTGGAAGGTGTGATTGAGATGCTACTCAGTACTCCAGTCACTTCTTGCCAGGACTATGATGCCTTCTGAGTTGTCCCAAGGTCACTGCCATCTGAAAAGAGAAGATTCTCTACCCAAAGTGAGGGTAGCATTAATATAAGGCTATGAATATTAAGAGAAGTGCTTACTGGGCAGTTTGAAAAGCATAGTATATACACTTATCCAGATATCAGCAGATGTTACACCCCTGGGGCTCATGACTACCCCTGTTTTAGGTTTTCATTATCAGGGATGTATTCCCTCCCATGGAGCAGGCCTCCAGTCCAATTGGAAGGCAGTTGGTTTTCACCATGATGGACATGCCACTATTGCACCCGTTGGCTCATTTGGCCTGGCTGGCCAATTATAAGGCTTGCAGTGTCCACTGATGAGTATCTTCACTGGTGGTATCTCTTTCTCCCATTAAAGTGCATATAGAATGGCTTCCTCCAGCTTTCTGTCAGTGAAAAGTTTCATTTTAATCATTCATTTATTTTTTTATCTTAAATTCCTGTGGGGATCCTCCATGATGGCAGCAGAAAGCATTGCAACAGCAAAGCTGGTCCTCTCCTCTGCCACAGAGGTAGGACAATAGCAGCAGAGGAGTGAGTCAGTAACACTGGCAAGCTAGGGGCTAATATACCTCAAGGTCTACTCCCAGCAACATATCTCCTCCTGCAAGACTCCACCTCCCAAATTGCCACCAGCTAGGGACAAAGCATTTAGAGAACATGAGTTTATGTGGGAGAGGGACATCATATTTAAACCTCCAAACCAGTTGATGGCAATTTGGGAGGCGGAGCCTTGCTGGAGGAGCTGAATTGTTGCTGGAACACTGAGGGGAGTTATGGTCAGCTCCCCTTGCTAATTAGAGTTCAGCTCACTCTCCTATTGCTGTTTGCCACCTGTTGTTGTCAAAGAGGTGATCTCCAACTCTACTATCTTCTCCTTAGCATCATGAAGCTTCCCTTCGAGACTGTAAGCCAAAATTAAAAACAAAATCCTCTCTTAAGATGGTTTTCGTTAGGCATTTTGTCCCAGCAACATGAAGATAATTAGAAGAGGGACAAAAATCTTCAAGAAAGTGAAACATCTCCATAATAAGAAATTAAAACACTGAGGAAGGAACTTGAATATACTAGAAAATAGAAAGACATTGCATGCTTTTAGCTAATATTACAATATTGTGAAAATGGCTTTTTTTCCTGAATTAGCCTACTGATTCAATGTTATTCTCATAAAATCTGTAATGTCATTCTTCACAGAATTAAACAAAAAAGTGTTAATATTCATATGGAAACACAAAAACCTCAAAATAGCCAAAACATTCCAAAGCTATAAGATTATAATGTTGGAGCTATCACAATAGCTGATATCAATTTATACCATAGTGCCATAGTATAAAACACCATATGGTATTGGCCCCAAAACACACATTTAGAATGTAAATAATTATTGAATGTAGAACATTACATTCATTTACACATAACTGAAAAACACTGGAAAAAAAGACATAATCTTCAACAAATAGTGCTGGAAATCTGTATATCAATAGAGGATAATAACATCATACCCATTATTCTTTGTGCATAAAACTCAGTTCAAATGGAACAAATACCTTAATGTAAACTAAAATGTTAAAATTTCTAGTAGGTTTGTCTAAGTTATTTTATACTGAAACATGTTCTTGTCATCTTCAAATGTGTTTGGCCACAAACATAGCTATCCCAAGATGCATGCAGCCTTTGGGCCACAGGTTGGGCAAAGTTAGAGGCATGGTTAATGCATTCTGGAAAGGATTCTAATATTACAAGAAATATCCTGATAAATAACAAATGAGATTTCACACAATCCAAAGGCTTCTCTCTAGCAAGGGGAACTATCATCAGAGTGAAGAGACTGCATAAAATCTTTGTCATCTATGTTTTACACAGCTGACTAATATATGCACTATTCAAACAACTAAAATGTTAACACCAAAAATATTCAATAAATGGAACATTTTACTGCCTAGAAAAGGCAGTTCTCAAAAGAGTAAATGTAAATGGCTAATAAATAATGGGAAAAGTGTTATTCTTTGCAATCAGACAAATTAAACAAATTAAAAGTGCCTTAAAATTCCATGACATCCTACTCAGAATTTCTCCCATCAATAAAACAAATGATAATAAAAGCTGTCATGCATGTGGGTAAAAAGGAACCCTTATTCACTGCTGGTATTGTGAAAATGTGTGAAGCCACTACAGGTATCAGTATGGAGGGTTCTTTAAAAAAGTGCAAAATTGAACCATCTTTTGACCCATTCCTGGCTATATTCCCAAAGGATACTAATCACTACAACAAAGATACATAGACATTTGTATTGCTCACTATTCACATGAGCTAGAAAATGGAACTAGCCTAGGTTTCCACCAACAGAAGAATGTCAAATGAAAATATGGTACATTTATAAGGGCATTTAATTCAGCTATAAAGAAAAATGATATAAAGATTTGTATGAAGATTAATTGAAATGGATATTATTACCTTAAGTGAAGTGCCTCACACCATGAGGGACAAAGGCAAATTCCCAGGATTCCATGGTATTTTTTCTCTTATATGTATATGACTTATTTAAATTATATATATAGAATGCCACTGAGGGCTTGAAAACAAATGGGGAAAGAAGATCAACAAAAACAAAGTATGCATGAGGCTCCCATGTGACACCAATTACTTTGTATATCATCTGGAAACAAAAGTTAACTAAAATGTATTTAGAAGTAATGTATCTCATAATCATTAATACTATGCATAATAAGCCCACAGCTTATATCCTATTCAGTATGGAAGCACTCAAAAGTTCTGTTTAATATCTGGAATAAAGCTCAATTGTTTTATTCCTTTTCTTTAGTATAACACTAGCCAGGGAAACTAGACAAAGCAAATAAATAAAATTTATATAGTTCGAAAAGTAGTAAAATTATGTCTGCAGACTACATAACCTAATATTTAGGAGCCAGTAAAGCTTCCACAAGTAGAATAGGGATGTAATTGTTATAAATTTTTTTTCAGTAAGTTGATGTACTATTAACCAAGAAATACACATCTTTCTTTGCACTAACCCTTTCAAAACAGATTTAAGAAAATAAATACAGCATACATTTATACTATACAATTTTCAGAAATGGATGGAATTGGAAAATATCCTGAATTAATCCAGGTTGAGAAATACAAATATTGCATGTTGTGTCTCATATGTCGATCCTAGCTTTAAGTTTTTAGCTCTGTGTTTTTGAGTTAGTGTCTGCAAAGGCTAGGAAGATGGAAAGAGGACATGATGAGGGGGAGACATTTGGTGGAGAAGGGGATAATTGTTGATAGTGATATATGGGAGGCAAGTCATGGACTTCAGTTCTGTAGCCACTGGTAAGTTGGACATTTTCAGTATATAAACTGTTGCAGTCAGGTTCACATTGCTGGCATAAATCACCAGACCAAGAGCAGCTTTTGGGAAAAAAGGGTTTCTTTTGACTTACAGAGTCAAGGTGGACAATAGCAACAGGAAAATGTGCCTAAACACTGGCAAGGAAAAACTGTCTATAAAACCCATAAGTCCGCCCCCAACAATGCACTGCCTCCAGGATGTATTAATTCCTAAATCACCATCAGCTTAGAATCTAGCATTCAGAATGCCTAAGTTTATGGAGGACACTTGAATCAAAACATCACATTAACTTACACCCATGTTCATGTCAGCAGTCATCAAAAGATTTATGTCATCAATGCCAATACATGGAAAATTCAATTCAACCTTGTCAAAATAACAGGGATATTTATTACATTTCTATTCCTAAAGTCACATGTAGTGATAGCATATCAAGAACAAAATAGACAAAATTCTTGACAAAAGAAAAAATAAATAAAACTATATACATAATAATTCCTGACTTCAAAATATGTTTCAAAGCATCAGAAAATACAGCAGTATGGTTTTGTTATGAATACTTATCAGCCCATGAAGTAGAATAGAGAGTCCAGAATCAAACCACATGTATAATGTCCAAATGGTCTCCCATGTGATAAATAAGCATACCTTGGAAAAAGGTAGCCCCTTTTATCACTGGATGTTATGAACAGTGGGTACTTACATGACACAAAATGAAACTGAATTCAAATCTTATTCTACCCACAAGAATAAAATCCAAACTGGACTGAAAGCATACACATCAAACCTATGAGCTCTAAAATTTAATTGCCAGGAGGACGTGGAACAGAGGGAAAGCTTTGGCTTAATGTGGATTTCCTGTATACAGCATCCAAAACACAGGAAATAAAAGTTAGCACAGAGAAAAGTCTTTATACAAAACTAGCTATCTTCTGCTAAGTACAAGAAACAATAGAAATAAAAAGTAAATAACAGAATTAGAAGGATGTTTTCAAGGTCTGAGTGTGATAAAGTGTTAAAATACAAAATGTACTAAGAACGCCTACAAATAAAAATCAGACAAACAAATGATAGAGATAAATATTGACAAAGGAATAGAAATCTGTGAAAAGAAGACACAAATGGTTTCAGGCATATTATAAGGTACTTAAATCACAAATTATCAGGCAAATGCAAACCAGAAACAGTGAACTATAACCTCCCATCTATGATAATGACTACTATGACATCTAGCAAAAGATAGTGGTTATTGATGAAAAGTAATCATTTGCGTACAAGATATTACAGAAGATAAAATAAGCCAGGCACAGTAGATAAATCTAGTAGTATTCCAAAAACATGACTTATGTAAAATAGCGAAATACATAAAAGCAGAGCAGAGTGGTGATTGCCAGGGACTACAGGTAAGAAAAGAGTAAAGTTGTTTAATGGTCATTAAATTTTAGTTAGACATTATGAATATGTTCTAAAGTTCTGATGTACAATATATTACTTATAGAAAGCAATATTGTATAGTACACTTACAAATATTTACTTAAAGTATAATTTCATGTTAAGGAAAAGAGGCAGTGGAGGAAGCAGCCATATAAAATATCTCTCCAGCCCCCAGGTTGGTTTCTTTTCCTAGCTAATGTGAATAAAGCAACAATATACATGATTGTTGAAGTATCTCTAAGGTATTGAAAAGAGTCCTTGGGATACATGCCTAGGAGTAGTGTAGATGAGTCATATGGTAAATCTATGTTTAGCTTTCTGAGGAACCTCCACACTGATTTTCTACTTGAGATTCCATCTCACTCCTCTAAGAATGACAATAAACATTGGCAAAGATGTGGAAAAACAGGAACCTTTCTACACTGTTGGTGGGAATGCAATCTGGTAAATACAGTTTTCTTTAAATTTATAACTATATAATCATATATATAGTCACTATCTATGCATTCAACTGTTCATATGGTTTAGAGCTCTTTACACCCATTGTGAAAGTTCTCATTTTGAATAAAAATGACAATTCAATAAAAAACAGGATTCATTTTTTATAAAATTCATCTGAATTTCATTCTTAATGTACAACCTACAGGGCAATGTTCAGCTTATCTGCCCACAGAAATTAAGTGGTTTTCCTGACTCTGGTTTTGATACTGTCATAGGATTCCCAATTTTTAAACAATGGTAACCAGCATAACTGGGAAATGGTCATTAATTTTGCAATAATGTAAAATGCTTCTTAGTGGTTCCCTGGTCCAGGTTCTCTGCACCAGTGTAGGACGGTTTGGTAGCTTGGAGGTAGTAGGCTAGATCCCTGCTTTCTAGCTCCTCCCAGTCCCCTGGTCCAGGTCCCCTGCACTTGACAGTGTGCAGGCAAGGTGCGGCCTGGAGTGAGTAGGTCAGACCCCTGTTTCCTGGCTCCTCCCAGGCTCCTGGTCCCAGTTCCCTGCACTAGAGGGTGGGCAAGTGGGACACACAGTAAGAAGGCCAGATCCTTGTTCCCTGACTCCTCCGAGTCCCCTGGTCCTGGTAGGTCTCATTGTACTTACTCGGGGAGGCCTGGTCCCCATGTGTGCTGTGGAATCAGGCCTTTTGCTCTGGTATCCTGACTGGTAACTGGGTACCAATATCCTTGTTCACCTGAGTAAGAGGGTGCACAGGCCAAAGGACAAAAACGTGCTACCTCCTCAATAAAATGAAGAATCTCCCTAAAATGGGTACACCACAATGCAAAAAAGCCAAGAAAGTCAGAAATCTGAGAGATCTCTATGAAGGATGCCTAACCTTACAATGGAAGCCTCCAATGAAGTCATAGAGAAATCAACAGAAATTTAATGCCAAAATGAAAACACAACAACAGATGAGACCCTGATAAAATCAATCACTGAACTTGAAGCAAACCATTAAGAAAACAACAATTGTAACAATAAAATTGAACAGAATTGTCCCTTAGAGCATTCAGTTTTTGACAGTAGGCTTAACTTGATTGAAGAAAATGTTAGAACCCTCAAGAGGTATGAATGAATTAAAGGTGAGTCAAGAAATGGAAAATCTTAAAGAAAACAATCGATTAACCTTAATGAAGACTTGATCAAATGTAAGAATGCATTGCAGAAGCATCAAGAAAGTCAGAACTCAAACTGAAATTGTACCTCAATTAAAGGATGGACACAACAAGAAAAAAAAAAAAAAAAACAGAACTTACAAAAACCTTCCTAGAAATCGTCACTAACAGAGTTAGTCATGTGAAAGACAGAACCTCTGACCAGAAATACAAGACATAAGAACTTGATTGGGAGGCCAAAATCTTCAGTAAGCTCAAAAAAATCAATTGAACAGAATATGAGGGAACTGTGGGATACCCTAAAACAACTAAACATCTGGATCATGGGTATACCAGGAAGACAAGAAATCCAAGCCATAGGAATAGAGAACATATTCACCAAAATTACTGGAGAAAATTTTCCCATTCTCTCAAAAGAAGAGCCCAGCTAGATACAAGAAGTCCACAGAACACCAGGCAAGACCAAAGAAGAAACTCTCCAATTCACATCATAGTTAAAACTCTTAACTATGAAAACAAAGAGTGAATCTTGCTAAAAGGAGCAAGAAAGAAACAACTCAAAACATACAAAGAAAATCCCAACAGAATTATGTCAGATTTCTCAATGGAAACCATGATAGCCAGATGGGCCAGGAATGGAACAAGCCTTTGAGCTTCCAAACCAAGCTACTCTACCCAGCAAAGGTATCCCTCATAATAGATGGTGAAATGAAAACTTTCCATGAAAAATGTCAACTCTATGATTATATAAACACAAACCCAAACCTCAGGGCATACTTCAAACACAACTAATCTCAAGAGCCAACAAGAAGAAGATAAATTTAATCAAAAGTAGACCAGGCTCAACAACAAGAAAGCACAAAACCCCATAAAACACCTCATTATGGAAGGGATTAATTAAAACCTCACAGTAATAACTTTAACTATTTATTGTCTTGACTCACCCATCAGAGGGCCCCAGTTATCAGGGTGGATCAAAATAATGGATGCTTCTATCTACTGCCTTCAAGAAACTCACCTCACCACTAAAGACAAACACCTCTCAGGGTGAAAGGATAAAAAATGATATTCCAAGAAAATGGAAATAAAATCAAGTAGGAGTTGTTATACTAATATCTGATAAAATAGACTTCAAACAAAAAGTAATCAAAATGGACAAAGAAAGCAGGGTGTTGTGGCACATGCCTTTAATCCCAGCACTTGGAGGAGAAGGTAGAAGGATCGCCATGAGTTCGAGGCCACCCTGAGATTACATACGAAATTCCTGGTCAGCCTGAGCTAGAGTGAAATTCTACCTTGAAAAAAAAAATGATGAATATATATATATACACAAAACAAAGGTTCACCACAGTTTATAAAAAAAATTTATTTGACAACAAAACAGAAATAAACACCAACAACACCATAGTCAGAAACTTCAATACTCTACTATCATCAATACATAGATCATCCAAACAGAAAATCAACCTTCTTTAAAATTGACTACATATTAGGCCATGAAGTGGGCCGCTATAATGTAAGAAAAATTTAAGTAACTTTCTCATCATGTCAGATCACAATGCTTAAAGGTAGAAATTAACAAGATGAGAAACATCAAGCATTCCACCAGCTCCTGGAGACAAAACAGCACACTTTTAAAAATTGAAGGGATTGTGGAAGAAATCAAAATAGATATTGTAAAATTTCAAGAATAGATTTATAATGAAAACACAACCTACCAAAACTCATGGGACATAATGAAGACAGTACTAAGGGGAAAATTCATAGTGCTAAATGTCTTCATTACAAAGACCGAGAGACCTCAAATCAAAACTTTAACTGTCCACCTAACAGCAAGGGAAATCCAAGAAGAATACAATCAAAAGAGCTCCCAATGGAAAGGAAAAATAAATAAGATTACAACAAAAATTAATGAACTGGAAATAGAAACATTCATTCACTGTTGGTGGGAATGTAAGCTGGTCCAACCACTATGGAAATCAACAAGGAGACTCCTAGAAAAGATGAATATAGAATTACCAACAGATCCTCTTATTCCCATCCTCAACATTTACTCTAAAAGCTCCAAACCTCAGTTTAGGGATATTTGCTCAAAAATGTTTATAGCTGCTCAATTCATAAAAGCTAAGAAGTGGAATCAACCCAGGTGCCTATTGAATGAATAATCAAGATGTGGCATACATCCATGAAGGAATTCTACTCACCAGTAAGAAAAATAATGTCACAGTGAAATTCATACAGAAATGGTTGAACTTGGAACAGATCATACTAAGCAAACACACACAGTCACAGAAAGACAATAGTCTCATGTTCTCACTCATCTGCAGTTCCTAATCTGGATCAGCCTGAGTAGCTGACATAATTGAATTCCATCTCTAGGCTTGGACAATAGGGAGATTAAGGCCTGGGGGAAGGGGAAGGATGTAGGGGACAAAAACGGATCCCAAATTTGACTAGTACCATGAAAGCATATATCCCAGAAGTTAAACTAAAAGGTTGAAACCTCAATAGGACCTTAGGAGTAGCACCTGAATTTAAAGGCCCTGGAGAGGGTGAGATGAAGCCTAACCTTAAATTTCTCAGGTTTCTCTTTCTTTCTGTATTTTTCTTTTTTCTTTCCCTTAGGACTGCTCTATAATTCCCTGTTCCAGGATGTGGTGGGCATCCACAATGAGCTGTTGATCAGAGAGACAGACACATTCTCTGAAAACAGACAAGACACTCTTCTGTCAGACCTCTTGATTACCCACCAGAGGTTAATGGTAAGGACCTACTGCTGAAGACACCTTACAGTGTTGGCATGGACCATGGACATACCTGGTTGGAATCTGGAAGATAGCCAGTCCTCAGTCAGTTAGCCCATCTAGTGCTGGAAGGTACTACATGAGCTACCAGAAGAAAGTGGCCAACATGAGTTACTCAGGAGCAAACAACCTGACATGATGTTCACACAAGTGCAATAGTGCCACACAGCCATGGTGGGTAACAAGCTGCTCTTGGGTTGGCCAACAGATCCACTCAGTGAAAAGGAAACCATATCTGGAACTTGGAAACAAGTCAGAATCATATCCAAGTAATGATTTTGATTTCCATTGTCAAGCTCCCACTAATCTTGGGCTATAAGAGGTTCCATACCCTTTAAATTCTCTCTAAATTAATGATGGTTATCCCATTTAACCAGTGCTGACTTCTCTCTCCTTTAGAGATTCTGCATCTCTTTTTCAGGTAGGAGCGAGACCTGAGGAGATAATCTACCCAGCACACTTTGCCCTGGCCCCAGCTGAAACCACAGAGGAACTAGGGCAATGAGCAAGAGTGCTGCTTTCTTGGTGAACCTGATATCAGCACAAGGGTGAAAGAAGTAGACACTCAGAACACCAAACACCTACCTAAGCAGAGATTCAAAGGTTCCTAAGATATATAAAAGAAAGTGATGTTATATTGATTAAGGGAACAATCCAACTAGAGAACATTGCAATTCTCAACATAATATTGAACATTGGTACACCAAATTTAAAACAAAAAAAACAATAAAAATTTGAAGAAAAATGTCTGAACCTGGAACAGATCATTCTCAGGGAACTCACCCAATCACTGAAAGACAATCATCACATGTTCTCACTCATCTCTGGCTCCTAACCTGAATCTGCCTAAGATGCTGACAAACCTAATAGGCATCTTAAGGACTGGAAATTTGGGAGCTTGGGAAAGGAGGGGAGGGCAAGGGTAGGAAGGTAACACAAAACTAGACCCAAATGGAACTGGTACCATAAAATCCTATATCCTGAAAGACAGACTGAAAGGTTGAACCTTCATCAGGTCCTTAGAGTGAACACCTGAACCAAAGGGCTTTGGAGAGGGTATGATGAAGACTTACCTTAATCTTCTCCTGTTTCTCTCTCCCTCTCTCTCCCTCCCTCCCTCTCTCTCTCCCTCCCTCCCTCTCTCTCTCTCTTTCTGTTGTATATTACCTATCTTTTTTCTTCCTTCTATTCCTTTGGTGCTGGCCTGTGACTTCCAGTACCAGGATGTGGTTAACATCCACAATGAGCTGTTGATCAGAGAGACCTATAAGTTTTCCCAAAGAAGACAAATTTCTGTCAGAGCACTTGACTACCCACCAAAGGTTAATAATAAGACTCTACTGCCAAAGACATCATATGATGTTGGTATGGAAAATAGAGAGACCTGACTGGAATCTGGAAGAGTCAGTCCCCAGACATTAGCTTGTCTAGTGCCAGAAAGTGCTACATAAGCAACTGTGGGAAAATGACCCACATCTGTCCAAGCAACTCGACCTAAGCTACTCAGCAGCAAACAACCTGATGTGATTCTCACACAAATGTAATAGTGGCACACAGCCATTATGGGAAAACAACTGCTCTTTAATTGGCTAATGGATCCACTCAGCATAATGGAATCCATAGCCAGGATTAGAAACAAGACAGAACCATATCCAAAAACTGAATTTGCTCTCCCATATCAAGCTCCCACCAATCTTGGGCTATAAGAGGGCCTACACCTATTAAATTCTCTCTAAAATAAAATGGTTATCCCATTTTTCCTGACTTCACTCTCCATTGGACAATGTGTCTCTCTTTTATAGATGGATGAAGAACCAGAGGAGAGAATCAACCCATAGCACCTCACCCAGGCCCAAGCTGAAGCCATAGAGTAATTAGTGAAATGAGCAAGAGTGTTGCTTTCTTGGTGAACCTGTTATCAGCACAAGGCTGAAGGAGATGGACACAGAAAACACTCAACTCCTACCAAACCATATATTCAGAGACACAGAGGCTCCCAACACCTCATCCCTGAAGTAGACCTAAAAGTAACCCAACATGGCTCAGGGAAATTCATGGTAGAGGGGTGAGAAAGATTGTTAGAGCTCCAAGTTGGGACGTTATGCACAGAGACATTTCCTCTTCCCCATCAGTGATGGCTGTCCCCACAATGCATGGCCCACATTCCCCAATGAGGAGGGTCCCTGGGGGGGGGGGACAGGAAGGATGCTAATGATGGTACCAACATGGCTTTTTATGTACTGAGTATGTATATGACTAATAAAGAAAAAAATATAAGTACCTCAGGGTGGGAAGGAGTGCTTTGTGCTACTGTCCTCAAGACATGAAATGGCATTTGCCTCTTGTGCTCTATAGCTGCTGTGGGGAGATTATGCATAAATCAGTCCATTGTTTGGCAACTGCCTAGAATGACATTATAACAGTACATATACCTTGAACCTTGAAAGAAAGAAAGGAAGGAAGGAAGGAAGGAAGGAAGGAAGGAAGAAAGAAAGGAAGAAAGAAAGAAAGATAGGAAGGAAGGAAGAAAGAAAGAAAGAAAATTGTATTCCTGTTGCAGGAACACTGAAAATAAGCTGCCACAACAAATTCAGTTCTAGAAGGTTTTGCTTCAGCCAGGACTGCTTCAGATTGGAGGAACTTGGAGGAATTTGGTCATTCCAGGCCATGTGAAATCTGGAAGATGTTGCTTACCCTGCTGTTCTTCTCACTCAATTACAGAAGGAGCACTTCCCCCAGTGACTCAAAAGAAACCTTATGAATGACAAAATGTCAAGCTTGTGACTGGTCCTTATATGTGGCTTCCTAGTGGTCTTCATGTAAGAGTTGTGATTGCTGAAACAAGAAGCTATTGTTTGCTTTGTGAAAGTTATAACTGTGGCTTGTATTGTGTTCAGCAAAAGATCTTACCTTTTAGCTCTGTATTTAGCTCAAGTATTTTGCAAATGGCCTACATTGTTTTGGGAACATAGTGGGTTTCCCTAGCCAACAGGTCACTGGGGGGGGGGGGGGGTAACCCAACTCTGGGCCTGGGAATTACTGTCCAGAGTTCATAGGTTTAAGATGTTTCAAGATTTTTCCACCTTCTGTCCTGACTATCTCCCTCCCTCTTTATTGGTGTTTATATTTTGTAGACTGCTAATCAGAATTAGGATTTTCTGGAACTGATTCATGTTTGCCTAACTTTTGTGTGATTCCCTGTCAACCCTCTTTATACCTGATCCCTCCAAGACCCCCACCCCACCCTGAGTATTCTGCCCTCCCACAACTTGTCAGGTAATCCTTCTCCTTTCTCGCTAGATCTTCTCTCTTATCTGTGATTCCTAAATAGGATCAATTACAGATGAGTTCAAATGGTAGTCAGTAGCAGAAATATGGGCAAAAAAATAGAATGAGAGCAGTAGAAAGCTTTTTTTTTTTTTTCCTTTCCTTTTTATTGTTTTACTTACTTTCACCACTACATTTGACAATTGGGAGAAGGGATGGGGTGTGAAAGTTGTGTATTCATTTCAATGTCACAGATGTTTCTTTTCTTGATTTTTTTTTATTTTTTATTAATTAGTTTTGCATTCAACAAATACAGTCAGTTTGGTGTCATTATTAGGCTCATCTGTGACCTACCCCCTCCCCTTGGCCCCGCCTTGTTGAGGTATATGGGTCGTGCATGCTGGAGTTAGCCCACAGTTATGGGTAAGATAAATGTCTCTGCATATCATGACCCAACATGTGGCTCTGACATTCTTTCTGCCCCCTTTTCTGCAACATTTCCCTGAGCCATGTTGGGTTCACTTTTGGCCTGCTTCAGTGATGCAGTGTTTGGGGCCTCTGGGTTTCTGGCTCTTTGATTTTGTAGGAGTTGATTTTTCTCTGTGTTGATCTCCTTCACCCTTGTGCTGGTACCTGGTTCACCAGGAAAACAGCATCCTTGCTTGTTTCACCAATTGTTCTTCATTTCAGCCAGGGCCCTTTTGAGGTATGATGGGGTGGCTCTCTCCTGAGGATCTACATCTATCTGAAAAAGAGAAGCAGATTCTCCAATGGAGAGTAAGGTAGCACCAGGACAAATGAGATAACTCTTACTTTTTTTTAATAGAGAATTTAATAGGTGTAGACCCTCTTGTAGCCCACGATTGATGGTAGCTTGATAATAGAGAGTGGGCTTATGTTTGGGTATGGTTCTGACTTGTTTCCCAGCTCCAACTATGGTTTCCGTACCACTGAGGGAATCAGCCAAGTCAAGAGCAGTTGGTTTCCCACCATGGCTGTGTGCCACTATTGCACTTGGGTGGGCATCACAACTGGTTATTTGCTGCTAAGTAGGTTAGACAATGAGTTGCTTGGACAGATATTGGTCATTTTTCCCCAGTCGCCCATGTAGCATCTTCTGGCCCTAGATGCGCTGACTGTCTGGGGACTGACTCTCTTCCAGCTTCCAGCCATGCCGTTCCATTTTATGTGTCAACCACATAAGGTGTCTTCAGTAGTAGGGTCTTACCACTAACCTTTGGTGGGTCATCACAGATGTTTCTGATACTCACATGAGACAAGGAAGAAACCACAGAGCTTTTCCTTAAATACCATTCCTAACCTGCACACTGTCTTCTTTCTGCCTTTCAGATTATTGCCACTTTCCACTTTCCATGATGGCTGAATTATTTTTAGAATATTAAGCTGTATTTACAGAGGAGGGATTGAAAAAAAATCCTTATGTGCCATTTTGTCTCATAACTGAAAATGTGATTAGGTTTTATACTTGAAAACTAAACAGTGCTGGGCAGGGTGGCACATGCTTTTTATCTCAGCACTTGGAAGGTAGGGGTAGGAGGATCTCTGTAAATTGGAGGCCAGACTTAGACTACATAGTGAATTCCAGAATAGCCTGGGCTAGAGGAAGAAAAAAAAATATTTATCAAGCATAGAGTGGTAAGCATGCATTGTGGAACCACGCAGGATAGACCTAGTGTTGTAAGTCATCCAAGTATTGCTCTTAAACACTAATCTATTGGAAATCAACATTAAAAGCTTCCTGTTAACAGTCTTTTCTTCTTTGGAGATAATCACTGCAATGTATTTTATACTGAATTTGTGAATTCATACTTCTAAATGTGAACACAGCTGCTGTCACACTTTGAAGTTTTAAAATGATATAACAATGTTGCCTTACTGTATATGATAATAAACAATTTATCAATCTATCATTTGTTTTTCCACACTAACACTTAAGATATTACTTGTAGAATCATGAATACTAGGTAAGTAAGCTCACAATATTCAAATAATAATGTAGTATAAGAATGCCATAAGTTGTAATATCTTTGGATTTGGGCTATCTATTCTATGCTTAATAGCTGCTATACTGGCATGCGATGGGCTTGTTGGTCATACAAGAACAACGTATAAATTTCTATGGTCATTTATTTCTACAAACTTGAAAAAAAATGTTCTGTCCAGATTTATTTAATCTTAATCTACCATCTCTTCTTAGTACACACTTTATGCCTGGACATTCATTCAAAATATATTCAGTATTAATTTCTCCACCCTGATTCCTCTTAATTCTCTCCATCATGCAATATCTTATTCCTTGTGGGAAGAGAATTAATTATATTGCAGTGAAAAAGAGGGGAAGAAAGGGGCTGGGGAGATTATTTAATGGTTAAGGTGCTTGCTTGCAAAGGCTGGGGACCCATATTTGACTCTTTTTGTTTGTTTGTTTTATTGGTTATAGACATACTTAGTATGGGAATATCACAAGTTGATACCATCCTCTCCCTTATCTCTGCCCCTTTTCTGAAGGGTCCCTCCAAATTGAGGTTCACAGGTCATCCCTGTGGGGATTATGAGTTATGTGCTATGGGAGCATCAGTTAGTTATTGGGGAGAGGCAATGCCTCTGGTGTCCCAACTCGTGGCTATAACAAACTTTCTGTCCCCTCTTCTACAAAATTACCTGAGTCATGGTGGGTGAGTTTTAAGTCTACTTCAGTGATGAGCTCTTTGGAGCCTCTGTATCTCTGCTTTGGTAAATGTTGAGTATCCTCAGGGTGTATCTCCTACACCCTGGCATTGATTGTCAGGCTCATCATGGAAACAATACTCTAGCTCAACTCCCCAATTCCTCTTTGGTTTTCGCTGGGGCTAGGCTGAAGTGCAATGGGTTGTTTTTGTCCTCCTGTCTTAAAAAAGAGAAGCAGATTCTCCAAAGGAGTGTAAAGTCAGCAGAGATTAAATAGAATAGGCATTGTTAATTTAGAGAGAATTTGATGGGTTTAGTTCCTCTTTTAGCACAAGACTAGTGGGAGCTTCATATTGGAGAGCAAAATTATTGTCTGAATATGATTCTGACCTATTTCCCAGTTCCTTTCTTCTGAGAAGATGTCTTAGCCAGTCAAAAAGCTTGTGGTTACCCAACAAGGCTGTGTGCCACTATTGCACTTGTGTGTGCCTCACATCAGGGTGTTTGTTTCTGAGTAACTTAGACCCCAGGTTGCTCGGAAAGTTGTAGGCCACTTTCCCTCAGTAGCTCATGTAGAGCTTCCCAGCACCAGACAGGCTAATTGTCTGGGGCCTGGCTCTTTTCTGGATTCCAGCCAAGTGTCTCCATGTTCCATGCCAAAAGCATATGGTGTCTTCAGCAATAGGGTCTTACCATTAACCTTAGGCAGGTAATCAAGTGCTTTCACAGAACTCTGCATTGTTTTAGGGACCTGTAGGCCTCTCTGATCAACAGTTCATTGTGGATGGTAACCACATCCTGGGGTTTATAGGCCAGAGACAAGGGGAAAAAGGAGAAAGGAAAAATTTTAAGTTTAGGTTTCATCGTACCCTTTCCATGGCCCTTCTTTTCAGGTGCTTCCCCTATGTTCCTATTGAGGATTCAACCTTTTAGTCTATCTTCAAGGATAAAGGTTTCTATAGTACCAGTTCACTTTGGGTTCAATTTTGTGTTGCCCTTCATCCACCCTGCCCTCTCCCCAAGCCAGATGCACAAGGTCACACATGTGCAAAAGGTGTCATAAATGTCTGGAGTTTGATTATACTGGCTGGAGGCCCTAGTGTGCAAATCTTCTCTCTGTATCTTCCACCCATCATTAAAACAACATGAAAAAGAAAAAGAAAAAAAACAGAGGGATAACATCCTACCTTAATATTGGGGGCCTATTTATGTAATATAATTGCACACATTTGGAGGTAACTTTTACAGTATTCTATTTATATCTTTAAATACTGAAATAAAACACTGTTTTCAGGCACTCTTCTGTTTAATAAGGTGGTAAGCTGCATAAAGTTTAGGTTTTGAAACTCAAAGATTCTAATGAAGTCTTTCACTTCAAAATGACTTCTTTAAAATTAGAGACTTCACATCTTAGAATTCCCACAGGGAGATCTTGTCTGATTTTATATGCCATGTTGACTAAAACTCCTTAGCACCTCACAGGCCCCATCCTCCACAATGGCTTTGAAATAATATATTTTTTTTAATTTTTCATTTTCTCTGACTTGTACTTGGGGGGGGGGGATATATTTAGTCATCACCTCACAGTGAAAGTGAAATAGCAAGCTCATGTGTTTCTAATAAAATGTCTCATGGCAGCTGTCTGTTGACACTAAAAATGGCACCATGCATTGAATCATCACCAGAAGTCATTGTACCTTTTCCCAGAGTTATCCCTTCTTCTCAATTTTTGAATATTAAGTAATTAAATATTTTCTTAGCTATAGTGATCTTTAAAGTTCCTTTTAAATATTTACTTTTATTTATTTATTAGAGACAAAGAGAAGAAGAGAGAATGAGAGAGAGAGAGAGTGAGAATGGGTGTGCTGGAGTGTGTAGCCACTGCAAACAAACTCCAGACGCAGGCACCACTATGTGTATCTGGCTTACTTGGGACCTGGAGAATCGAACCTGGATATGCGCCTTAACTGCAAAGCCACCTGTCTAGCCCCCTTATAATTTTTTGGGTTATGAACTTTGAGTACCTTGTCCTTTGAGAGGAAAAATGTTTTCAAGTGCATTGTTCTGATTTTCATTCTTTAGCCTTGTCTTACATTTTGAAGATTTCTGCTAATGTATTTATTGCTTAACTTTATAAAACTGAGGCATGGACTTATCTTTACTCTGCCTCTGGAAACTGGCATATAGATTGCATATTTATGAAGCTTAAGTAGTGTGCATTTCTAAGCCTGGCAAGGACATCAAATGAAATGCAAGTTTTATTGTGACATTTTGACTCTGTGAGCTGAAGGTCACTCCAGTAATTAGTGATAGATAAAGCCAGAGAACATACTGTGAAAGTGTGTTCATGTCAGCAGTACTCACTGTTACTAACAAACACAAAGTGATTGGAATTTATCTTGGAGCTATGAACATATTATTAGCTATTTTTCAAATTTTTCCACATCCTTGAGGAAAATGTATTTACTTCATTTGATGTGTAATACAGAAAATTACAAATTACAAAAATATATTTATCAAAATTATATTTTAATATTTTATACTTATTTGACAAATTGTCTCAGGTCATTAACATTGGTGTTGTCTTGCAATAATTGTTCTGAATTACATATATTACCTGTCTGTGGCATTTATTTATATTTTAGACCTAGATGTAAAGAGTAATAAATTAATATTTGAGTAATATGCATAAGGAGATAATATAATAATTCAAATTAGAAAATGACTTTCACTAAAAATAACATACAAATATTAGGATATTTTTTTTTAGTGAAATTCAGATAACTCTGGGAGTTCTAAAAAGAAATGCATATATGTCCACTAATATTAAAGTATGGCTACACATATTATGAATATTTAAGTGAGGAAAATATCTACAAAATTAGGTATCTTTTCTAGAGAAAGGAAAGCTATTAGTACTAACAAAATGCAGTTGAAACACAAACAGATACATATGTGCCAATAGAATACAACTGGCTTTCTAACAGCAAGCATCTCCTAGACTAGACACTAGGATGGAAGGGGAGGGAGGGGAGGGCATCAAAGGGGTGGGAAACACAAATCTAGACCCAAACGGCAATGGTACCATAATTTTCTACTTACTAAAAGACAGACCAAAGGGCTGATCCTTCACCAGGCCCTTACAGGGAACACCTGAACCACAAGCCACTGGAGAGGGTAAGATCAAGACTAACCTTAATCTTCTACATCTTCCCCCCCCCACCCCTGACTTCCCCTCTCCCTCTCTCTCTCTTATCTCTAACTCTTGTATATTAGTTATCTTTTTCCTCATTTTCTTAGTGGGCACTGACCTGTAACTCCCAGAACCAGAATGGGGCTATCATCCACAATGAGCTTTTGATCAGAGAGATCTACAAGGTTTCCTAAAAGACAGACAGATTTCTGTCAGATACTTGATGACCCACCAAAGGTTAGTGGTAAGACCCTACTGATGAAGACACCATATGTGATTGACATGCAAATTAGAATGGCATGGCTGGAAGTTGGAAGAGAGTCAATCCCCAGACAGTCAGCGCATCTAGTGCCAGAAGGTGCTACATGGGCAACTTGGGGAAAATGACCAATATCTGTCAAAGCAATGCATGGTCTAACCTACTTAGCAGCAAATAACTTATTGCGAAGCCCACACAAGTGCAGTGGTGGCACACAGCCATGGTGGGGAACCAACTGCTCTCAATTTGGCTAACTGATCCCCTCACTTTTATGGGACCCATAGCTGGAGCTGGGATACAAGTCAGAACCATACCCAAACATAAGCCCCCTCTCCAATATCAAGCTACCATCAATTGTGGGCTACAAGAGGGCCTACAGCTATTAAATTCTCTATTAAAAAAAAAGGGTTATCTCATTTGTCCTGATGCTAACTTACTCTCCGTTGGAGAATCTGCTTCTCTTTTTCAGATAGATGTAGATACTAAGGAGAGAGCCACCCCATCATACCTCAAAAGGGCCCCGGCTGAAACTAAGAAAAATTGGAGAAACAAGCAAGGGGGCTGTTTTTCCTGATGAACCGGATACCAGCACAAGGGGGAAGGAGATCAGCACAGAGAAAAATCAACTCCTACCAAATCAGAGAGCCAGAGCCTCAGAGGCCCCCAACACCTCATCACTGAAGCAGACCAAAAATGAACCCACATGGCTCAGGGAAATTTTGCAGAAGAGGGGGTGGAAAGAATGTCAGAGCCACATGTTGGGTCATGATATGCAGAGACATTTATCTTACCCATCACTGTGGGCTAACTCCACAATGCATGACCCGTATACCTCAACAAGGAGGGGCCAAGGGGAGGGGGTAGGTCACGGATGAGCCTAATAAAGGTACCAAACTGACTGTATTTGCTGAATACAAAACTAACTAATAAAGAAAAAAAATCAAAAAAAATAACATTAACTCTAAATATTTATGCTCAATTGTTCTGTGTATACACATATATTTATAGATGTGAATATCTATACAAATATATGCTGGCATATATTTATATGTATATTTCTGTATGTATATATGTGTTACAGCCAACCTAAAAATTCACCATATTTTATCCATTTCATATAAAGCTTTGTGTTTAATAAACTTAAAACAGGGCTGGAGAGATGGCTTAGCGGTTAAGTGCTTGCCTGTGAAGCCTAAGGACCCTGGTTTGAGGCTCAATTCCCCAGGACCCACCTTAGCCAGATGCACAAGGGGCGCACGCATCTGGAGTTCATTTACAGAGGCTGGTAGCTCTGGCGCCCTCATTCTCCCTCTCCCTCTCTCTCTCTCTCTCTCTCTCTCTGCCTCCTTCTCTCTGTCACTCTCAAATAAATAAATAAACAAACAAACAAAAAAATAAACTTAAAACAGCAAAGACTTATGACACCAATGAATACAAAAGTGTTTACTACAAAGAGATTTGTTTCAAAATAATACATATAGGTCACACTCTGGAATCTGAGCAGCCTGTCAATTACACATTTTTATTTGAAAAACTGATAGTAAAGGATGGTGAAATACATTTCCAGTTCTATCAATATGAATTTATTTCTCTTGACAATAAGCCAATACTTCTTTTGACACAACACTGATAGTAGTAAGAATCATTGATGTAATTCACTCTCTAAGATGCAGATCACTATGCCATGCCTTAGATTCTTTAAAAATGTTACACATGCTAAAGTTTGTCCCAGTGAATATTATTTTATTGGCCAAAGTGTGAGTGCATCCTTAGGTTACAAATAACAGCAGTTATTATTTTGAAAATATTAAAGTGAAGGATTAATTTCACTGGATATGCCAACCAAAATATGGCAGGAAATAAATGATGAATTCAATTCTCATGAAAGGTTGAATTTCA
This sequence comes from Dipus sagitta, assembly GCA_036346955.1. Lineage (NCBI taxonomy): Eukaryota > Metazoa > Chordata > Mammalia > Rodentia > Dipodidae > Dipus > Dipus sagitta. The sequence continues at coordinate 99,546,147 of CM070770.1, read as the reverse complement.
GATGGCAGATCAGACTATGAATAAATTTTTCAGCAGATGGAAATTATCTACTGAGATAATACATAAAACACAAGGTTTAATTAATCTCCTTACGTGTGTATGTGTGTGTGTGTGTGTGTGTGTGTGTACGTACCTGTCCATTTGGTGTACCCTACTCTTGCCAGTGGTGGAGTGTGCTCACCTGTGGTGGCCAGATCAGAAACTTAGTTGTCCCACTACATTGCTCTTCTGCTTGTTTATGAGGTAGAGTCCTTTACTCATCCTGGAGATTGCCATTTTGTATGCAAGCTCCATCAATTCTCATATTTCTGCTCCCCTGTTGTATAAGAGATAAAGATGCTCATGATCATATCTTGTTGTTTAATGTTGGTTTGGGGATTAAAATTGAGCAGTCTCAGGCCTCTACTGGTCCTTGTGATTGCACAGGATGTGCTCTTAATAGCTTAACAGAGATATGATCCATTTCTCTAGCCCCAAAATTTTATATATTTATGGAATAGAGTCTTTTATGAAAATACCTGATATGTAAAGGACACTTATCTCATAACTACTTGTGATACATGGGACTTTAGTTTAGTTGATTCTCTAGAGTTTATATTTCTAATAAATAATGTGCATAAGTTGGATTGTTTCATTTTGAATGCTATTAATAAATTCAAAGTTTGTAAATAAATCCAGTATCACTAAATGTCAAATTTAATACTTAAGAAATCATACTTAGATCCCCTTACACTTACCCCAATTTTGCTGAGGATCTTCTTCAGTAGGGTTATTGGTATTCATTGTGGGGACCAACAGCCTAAGTTAGTTTCTGAGGGGTGGATACAGTGCCTCAAGCTAGTCCCACCCAATCTGAGGCTCTTTCAATCTTTATAGCCCCTCTTCTGAAAAGTTCACTGAGCCTTTTCAGGCAAGATGGGCATCTGATTTACTGTTAATTTCTGTGTAGCCTCTGGATATCAGTTTGATATGGTTGGAGTGACTACAGTGTCTGTTGCCACCTTCCTGGAACTGGTTTTCAAGCTAGCCTTGAGAGCAGTATTTGCATCACCTCTTCATCTGTAGTGACTTCTTGGCCTGAGCAGATGAGGTGAAGGTGACCCATCTCATCATAAGCAGTTGTCTCTCTATTCTCGATATATTCATGTATCCTTGTTCTCCCCAGTGTTCCACACCATCTATGAAATAGAGCAGATTATCCAGCCAAAGGTGAGCACAGTTTGAACAAAGGATAAGCCTAGTTATTAAAGATACTTTTTGATGTGTATGCCATATGCTCACTCCTCTTAGTTAAAGAGAAGTGGAGGTTCTCTCTGGAGCCTGTTTCCTGTCCTAGGGAATCTGGCTTGGTTCCTAGAACCAGATGTGAGTTCTCCCCCACTGAAATGGTCTCATATCTAATCTGTGAGCAATCGGTTACCTGCATAAACTCTGTGTCACTATTGCACATGTGTATACTTCTTGCTCAGCTGGTTGATTTCTTTTTTTAATTTGGTGGTATCTCCTGCTTATCCAACCTGTTGGCAACCATTATTCTCCAGTTGCTCTCGTAGAACTTTCCAGCACTATGGGGGCTCTTTGAGAGGGAACTGGATTCTGTCTCGGTTCTGGCATGGTCACTTGATGTCCTGTGGTTGCAAGCTGTGATGTCTTCTGCAATATGGACTTAACTTTTAGTTCTTGCAGATAATCAAGTGTTTTGCAATGCCTTGTATTATTTTTGGAACTTCATGTCTCCCTGTCCTACAGATCTTTGCGGGGAGAACCCAATTCTGACCGTAGGAATTGCCACCTAGAGCCCAGGGTTTTACGGTTATGCATTTTCCACAATTTTCTGGCTTTCTGAGCCATTTTAGTGGATAATTTCTGTATTTTTGTTAACTTTCTAATCAATCCAAATAGCCTATTAACATTGCAATTAATATTTCTCCCATATAATATATTTCTTGTTCATTAGCTTGCCAGGAGAAAAATCTGACCATTAAAGTACAAAATAAACATGTTAGATGCCTATTGAAATACATCCCTGCACTGATAATCTGTAACCTTGAAAGGTCAGAAATTCACTTAGGTTAAGTGTGACCCATAAATTTCAGTCACTGTGAATCCACAGAAAGTAATGACTGGTATGAATGGACAAAGATTAATTCTTACTAAATAATATGATGCAAATGTGAGATATGAGGACACAGGCCTTGAGGCTATATTTTTATGGAATAAATTCTTGCATTTTAATGTGCATGAAAATTATGCTGGGTTAATTTTAAAATGCAAATTCCAACTCAGTAAACATTTGTAGGAGCCTAATATTGTGCATTTGTAACAAATTTCAAAAACATACAGATATTGCTGAATGAAAAATCACAATGTGCAAATCACAGTAAAACCTTCCTAATTGCTGTTATAATCATATAGGTAGTAATTTTTCCTTTTATTGTGTGTTAGCAGTATGGATCAGCACTTAAGGCAATTGCTTGCAAAGCCTAACAACCCAGGTTTGATTCTCTAGTACTCATATAAAGCCAGATGCACATGTGTCTGAAGAGGCCTTCCTCATTGGGGATGCAGGCCAACCCCATGGGGATTGTGGGTCATGTATTATGAGGCAGCAGTCAGTTTTGGGGGAGAGGCCATGTCTCTGTGCAAAATGTCCTGACTGTGGGTCTTACAATCTTTCTTCCCCCTCTTCTGTCAAATTCCTTGAGCCATGCTGAGAGTATTTTAAGTCTACTTCAGTGATGAGCACTTAGGAGCATCTAGATGCCAGGTTTGGTAGATGTTGAGTGTCCTCAGTATCTTTCTCCATCACCCTTGTGCTGATATCAGCTTAACTAAGAGAGCAGCATTCTTGCTCATTTGTCCAATCCCTCTGTGGTTTCAGCTGGGGCCAGAGTGGAGTGCATCTGGACTTTTGTGGGCACTGGGGAATCAAAGTAGGGTAATTAGGTTATGCATGTAAGCACCTTAATGACTAAGCTATCTCTCCAGACCAAAAACTGATACTTTAACAAAAATTTTGAACAACATTCACCAAACGGGATGAACATATATTTTAGAAGGCTTTTTGAATATATATATATATATATATATATATATATATATATATATATATATATTCATACCAAGCCCTTCTCTTTCTTTTTGAGAAAATAATTTTAATTAGCTAATGAAGAAGTAGGTTTTATAGTGATTTTTGATGTTTGCAGTTGACTCCTTCAGTAGCATGTCTGACAAATGTGGGAGAAATAGAACACTGCTGCCCTGCTTCCTGATTCCCAAGATTCCCATTTGGCTTTCTACAGTTGTGTTTACTGGAAATATTTGGAGAAAACATGCCTATTCTTCGTTTTCTTTTTTTTTACATTAGAATGTTATAGTTTTAAAATTACTTGGTGACATGACACTCTTTCCAAAAATAACATTTAAAAATATGTAACAAGCCATGTACAACAATTTGTAAATATTATTTCTGGTGTAGTTTAATTTTTACATAAGCTACAAAAATCTTTTGAAGTGGTAATGATGTATTTCATTACCATAAATATATTTTAATGTTAGTTATTCTTTTCTTAACTTATATTTAATACAAAATTTTAGGGGTTTACAGAAATGTCTCATGTTAAACTAACCAAACAGGGCAGAGGGAAGAAACTTCAAAAGTAGTTAGGGAAGGGGTCTTAGGAATTAGCAGTTCTGTCTTTTATTGTTGCCTTGAGAATATAATGGTTAAAGTGAACATTAGTTTTAATGCAGAAAAGACAAAACACCAAGGAAAATAAGGGAGCTTGCTACTAGGTATGAGAAAGTCACACTCATCAGATAAGAGAGCAGCAGGGGTCAGTTCAGGGAATTTTGTGGAAGGGAGGGTGGAAAGATTATAAGGGCCATAGGTTGGGACATCATGCCCAGAGGCATTGCCTCCCAATAACAATTGACTGCTGCTCCCACAATGCTTAACCCGCAATCCCATGGGGAATAATTGCATTCCCACTGAAGAAGGCCCCAGTGGAATGGGGGCAGGGACAAGGGAAAGGATGGTACCAACATATGATGTATCCATACTAAGTATGTCCACAATTAATAAATATTTTTTAAATAACTTAAAAAAATCAACAAAGCCTGTCTCAGCAGACTCCTTCTGGTCACCATAAAGCTCCACTACCATGGTTATCATCCTCGCTTCTATTATGCTTCTCCCTTGCAAAGCTTGCAGTTGAGTGCTGAACACCCTGCTGCCCATGCACAGAGACATGAAAGAAAATGAACACATTCCTGATGATCAAGGAGACTCATAGACACCTCATGAGGAATGATTGAACAAGAAATTCACTTCTCTATATCTCAGACTATCACTTTTAAACTATTTAATTAATTTATTTATTAAAGAGAGGGGGTGGGAGAGAAAATCAGCACACCAAGTCCTTTAGCCACTGCAAATGAATCCGATTTATGCACTATTTGTGCATGTGGTTTACATAGGTACTGTGTAATTAAACCCAGGTCCTGAGACTTGGCAGGCATGTGCATTAACCACTGACAAGTATCTCTCCCCTCAGACTGTCATTTTAAATATCAAGTTATTTCTATAGCCAGAAACCCTTATAAACTCCAATACACAGAAACTTATTGTCAATCCACTTTACAGGAAAGTTTTATGTTGCAAGGAGCTTTTTTAGATTCATTTATTTTACTTTCAGGGTCAACCTGTCATGGGGTCCTATCTTGTATGGAATTTACTCATATGGGAACTTATTTTCTCTGCCTTCTCTATGCTATAAAATTTATTTCCTCACTACAATATACTTTTTTCCACTCTAAATTTGTCTTTTCTCTGTTATCAAGTTTCTTCTTTCAAACATATCCTTGTTGTCTGTGAGATTCATTCTATTTTAAAGTATATTTGTTTATTTTATCAACTTTTATTTTTAAAATTGTATTTATTTATTTATTTACTTACTTATTTGCAAGTGAGAAAGAAGCAGAGCAAGATAGAGACTGGGCATATTGGAGCCTTCAGCTGCTGCAAACTAATGCCAGAGGTGTGTGCCACCTTGGGCTTCTGGCTTACATCGGTTCTGGTGAATCAAACCTCAGTCCTTTGGCTTTGCAGGCAAGGGCCTTGATCACTAAGCCATATCTCCAGCCTGATATTCATTCTTGAACTCCTAGAGAAAAAGACTCTGGATTTTTGATGACTACTGAACATCTAGCACCATGGTTACTAAGTCAACTCTACTTAAGAGCTGAGATAAAGCTCCATTGCTCTCAACAAGACCTGCTTCACTGAATTTTTAACTATTCTGTAAATGTGTGGGTCTCAACTTATAAAGCAAATGTTATCAGGAGGATTTCATTTTAATTATAAGTAAATATTTTTAAGTAAATCATGAAGTGTTTGAAACTTCAGTGTATTTTGTGAAAATAAATACTGCTTATGAAATTAAATTATATGATACAAGTAGTTTCATTTACATAATTTCAAAGAACGTTTAAATCTATTATAAATATTTTATGCAAACACTTTTTTTTTCTCATCGTCTCATCAAGACCTCCTGTTTAACTTCTTTTCAGAAGCAGGTAATCTTTATTGGTAATTCTAACACAAATGATTTATGATAATATCAATTCAAGGAAACTTCTGGAATGTATTGGTAAACAGAAGAGTTTCTGAAAAGTTTGAACTCTGTTATTTCTACTGATACAAATGCAGAAAAAGACTTAAATGATAACTTTGAAATATATAATAGATTCTGAAATAAGACATATAGATGATATTATTTCCTAAGAGCATGCAGGTAACATGATATTGCTGTAAGCATACATTAAAATTGGAATATGCAGTTCTTTAAATGTTGAAATGGGACTTAGAGTCATTCATTTACTAATAGATATTAAATATGTGTGTGCATATATTGACAGTTACACAGGGTGTATGTATAGATTTATACAGGCTCACATAAACACATACTTTCATTCCTTTGGTTAACTGAAAAGTGATCAAAACATGCCACTCTGAGAACATCAATAGATCATGCTGCCATTGAGAAGGAATCTAGTTCCCTTCCACATAGTGCTGGAAAGTGCTATGAGAGCAGCTAGAGAATAATGGTTGACAACTTATTGATTCAGTATATCTTGTAAGTAAAAAAAAAAAAAAAAAAAAAAAAAAAAAAAAAATCAAGCAGCCAAGCAAGTATACACTTGTGCAATGGTGGCACTCAGCCAAGGTAGGTAACCGACTGTTCACAGATTGGACAAGAGATGTGCTCAGTGGGTGTGAATTCTTATCTGATTCTGGGAAATAAGCCAGATTCCCTAGAACAGGAAAATAATAGGCTCCATAGAGGAAGTACACCATTTTCTAACCAAGAATGGATAAACACATGTATGTATCTCTCTAATGACTAAGCTTATCCCCTTTTATTCAAACTGTTTTCACTTTTGATTGAGAATCTGTTCCATTTTACAGATGGAGGAGAAAAAGGCTACATCATTGCATCAAGAAAAGAGAGCTCTCTACCAGGAGATGGGTCACCTCCACCTAAAATGCCCATGCCCCAAAGCCCTTACAGGGAAACACTGACATGAATATTGCTCTCATGGCTAATCAGAAAACCAGATCCAGGGAAATGGTGACAGGTAGTGTGGTCACTCAAACATCATAAAAACAGAAACAGAATCTACAGAAAACGACTAACACTGAATTAGATCTCTATCTTCCTCAGCAAGGCTCAGGGAACATTGAAGATAGGGTGGAAAAAATCTAATAGTCTCAGTGTGGATGGGAATAGCCTGATACCCCATGCTTCCTTGATCCCTGCAAAGATTGACTGAGGCCACTTTGTCCCCACAATGAGTAACAATAAGCCACTGAAGGCCATCAGCAGAATTGGGGCATGGACAGGGGTTCTATATGTACAATGTTTTCATAAAATAATTAGTAAATTTAAAAAAAAATAGCCAGGAAGGTAGAGACATGAATGGCTTCCTCACAGAGATATCTTACTGGCAAATTTTCAGCTAGGCAGTGCTATGGATTAGGAGCATAGCAGCTTTTTCTTGATAGGTAGTCAGCTAGGAACTGGTTCAGAGAAACATGGATGCCACCTTGCCTGCCCTGGCAGGGCTAGAACTCACATCGGAACCAATTTCATACACGATTGCTAAAGTCAACAATTCTTCAGAAACAATAATTTTTCTCTTCTAATAAAATTTCACAGCCTTAACCCTTATTTGTGGGCCCATCCTGAGTCAATGTTCCACTGGGCCAATGAGCCAAGTAGGTCCTTTCTTACACGTCTGAGCCTAATGAAGAGACTCATTCTAATTGAATTGCTTGGCTGATTGAAACACGTGTTTAAGACCCTTCTTCTATTGTCTTTCCTTTCGCAGAGGCTTCCTCCCTGAACACAGTATCTGCATATAACTTTTGGTAGGATGGCCATTTTTATAATATTAATGCAGCCCTTTGTAAGGCATAGTTTTCTGGTGTCCTTTCCTTCTGACCTGGGTGCTTTCTTGTTTTGTTTTCCTCTTATCTTTGCTCTCCCTAATGAAATCCCATAATTTCCATTTCTCTAAGTTCATATTTTTCAATTCTTTGATAACTTGGTCAAGACCAAATTTGTGGTTCATGAGCCTTTGTGTCTCCTGCATCTCTAAACCCACTTGGGACTCCAATACAACATCAGTGGTCAAATTAATGTTGGTAAATATAGCTCATTTACTTACTGCTTATTCTTTTTTAATTTTTTTATTAACAACTTCCATGATTATAAAAATACCCCATGGTAATGCCCTCCCACCCCCCACTTACCCCTTTGAAGCTGCACTCTCCATCATACCCCCTCCCCATCTCAATCAGTCTTTTACTCTTGATGTCTTCATCTTTTCCTCCTCCTATGATGGTCTTATACAGGTAGTGTCAGGCACTGTGAGGCCATGGATATCCAGGCCATTTTGTGTCTGGAAGGAGCATGTTGTCTGCAGTTCTGCCCTTCCTTTGGCTCTTACATTCTTTCTGCCACCTCTTCCACATTAGACGCTGAGCCTTGGAAGGTGTGATACAGATATTGCAGTACTGAGCACTGCAATCATTTCTTTCCATCACCATGATACCTTCTGAGTCGTCCCAAAGTCACTGCCATCTGAAAAGAGAAGATTCTCAATGAAAAAATGAGAGTAGCATTAATATAAGGTTGTGAACATTAACAGAAATGCTTACTGGGCAGTTTGATAAGCATAGTATATACATTTGGCCAGACAACAGCAGACGTTACACACCTAGGGCTCATGACTACCCCTGTTTTAAGTTTTCAGTATCAAGGATGTATTCCCTTCCCCTGGAGCCCTCCAGTCCAATTAGAGGGCAGTTGGTTTCCCCCATAACAGACGTGCCACTATTGTACCCGTTGGCTCATTTGGCCTGGCTGGCCAATTATAAGGCTTGTGGTATCCATTGATGAGTATCTTCACTGGTGATTTCTCTTTCTCCCATTGAACTGCATGCAGAATGGCTTATTTCAGCTTTCTGTCAGCTGGCCTACATGGAGGATGTTATCAGCTCATATCCATCAAGATTTCTCAGTGGCCTTGCAGCCCCAAGTATATGGAGTCTTCAGCAATAGGGTCTTACCATCTATTCCTGGTGGGAAACCAAGGGCCTCGGCAATGGCCAGTAATGTTTTGGGGGCATCAGGGATCTCCCTGGCCAACAACTCACTGGAAGATATCCCATCCCTGGCACTGAAAGATTTCTAGCAACAATCTACGGCTCCTGAGTGTTCCATTGTCCAAAAAAGCAGGATTACATATGTTTCATTTCTATCCTCTTAGATTTTGATTAGCTGTCCTCCACCTTTCCTTTACTCAATCTCTTCCCCAGACCTCATTTTGGGCCTTTTCACCCCCATTAACCTATTCTTCTACTTACATATATACAATACCATCCTATATTGCTTATTCTTGGTATGATGAGATGATATTGGAATTTATCATTCTACTACCCAAATTCATAGTCCCTTTATAATCATGAAAATGTGCAAGAAAATTCTCTACAAAGGTGCATTTGCATAATACTTTGCTAGTAATCCTGAAAACAGTCAATGCTATAACAAAGAAAAGTAAAAACTGTGGTAGCCAAGAGAAACCTAAAGATACAGCTAAATGGGGTGTGAAGCCTAAGGATCCATGTTCAAGGCTCGATTCCTCACTACTCACATAAGCCAGATGCACAAGGGCATGCATGAGTCTGGAGTTCGTTTGCAGTGACTGGAGGCCCTGATGTCCCCATTCTCTCTATCTCTCTCTGCCTCTTTCTTCCTCTGTCTGTCTGTGTCCCATAAGTAAATAAAAATAAACAAAAAAAATGTAGAGACAGAAAAAGACTGAGTGTGATTATATGGGGACATTTCATTCTATGCACAATCTCCCTGATAATTCCAAATTATTATGAAAGATAGAATTTATTTTAGAAATAGCATAATAACAACTTGACTGTGAATTTCTGTTCAAATTCTATCTGGCAGCTTCCCATGTGACATTTGGAATAGGTAATATCACACTGATTTTTTATTATTCCAGTTAATCTATTTGCAAGCAGAAAGAGAAGAGACACAGAAAGAGAGAGAGAGAGAAAAAAAAAAAAAAAGGCATGCCAGGACCTCTAACCACTGAAAATGAACTCCAGATGCATGTGTCACCTTGTGCATCTGGCTTTACATGTGTACTGGGAAATCAAACCTGGGTCCTTTGGCTTTATAGGCAAGCATCTTAAATGTAAGTCCTCTTGCCAACCCAGTGTCATACTGATTTTGACAGCATTATGTTGATGACTTTTACCTTGATCCCAAATCATGTCTAGCTTTTGTTAAGGAAAGAGACAAAGAAACACCATCTGTGACTAAGCTTGAAGTAAGCTTATATTATTTTATTCATGAATAAAAGTTATCAGAAATAGGAGTGAAATAAACTGTTATTATGAATAAAGTATCCAGTATCTAAGAAGGGACTATGCTGGCTGTATAGATTTGAACACTTTCGGTAATCTTTGCTTACCACTTTTATTATTTGTTTACTTGTCTGATATTGGGATGAATAATTAACATAAGCATTCCCTAAGATTTTTTCTTTATTTTGTTCACATAATACTGTTCTACTCTTTCAATTAAGTCATTATGGTTCAATTGCTAAAACAATTCCCAATATTTATCTTTCATTTATACAAATATACTTCAAATTATATCATAATTAGTATCATTACATGCCAATTATTTTTCTGCATACCTGTCACTTACCCTGTCACTATCTCATATAGTCTCCTGAACCAGTTTAATCTGATTATGATATTCCCCTGAATAAATAACTCTCTCATATATGTAGAAGAAAATCCTACTTCTTCCCATGACCTGGAGAAACCTTCCTTTTTTGGTCCCAGTTTGCATCATTTTCTTAATTTTCTCATGCTTACTCATTCATATTTTATAGTACAGCTACATGGATCTTAAATTGCTAGGCCCTTCCTTCTCAGAAGCTTTGACTATGATGTGCATTTTCATGGGACTATTCTTCCTATTTATTTCCATACAACTGGCACCAAAATTGTTATGAAAACCTTAAATTAAATAGAAACTACTGAGATTTGTTCTCATTATCAAAATGTTAGCATGAAATCTTTCATTCCCATTTTTATACTGAGAAGTAAAGGAATACCACAGTATTATTTTAGTAGTAACCAATAACTAAATTTACAGAACAAAATATCACCTCAAAATCTGAAAGGAAATCAGGTGTGGTTGTGGTTCATGTCTATTATCACACTTGGGAGATTCAGGTGGGAAGTTTTCTTAGGATTTGGGGACAACCTGAGCTACAGAATGAGTTTCAGGTCACCCTGGGCTGCTAGAGTGAGTCCAGGCCTCAAAAAAAAAAAAAAATGAAAAAAAGAAAGAAAGAAAAGTAGATAAGTAAAAAGAGTTTAGCTAAGAATTGCTTCCTACAATAGAAGTTGCTTGTTCTGTTTGAAACAAAATAGTGGTGCTCAAAATTTTCAAATTGTGAGATATAATAGGAAAGGAGGTGAGAGTGAGGACTCCTTGAGTTTATTATTAGGACAACTCTGGGAGAGGAGTTCTACTACAAGGAAATCTATTGCTATCTTACATTAAGGTTCCTAGAAATACACTTCTGACACAACAATGAACCAGAAGAGTAACGAAAGAGAACTAAGTTAACCCCCAACACAAAAACCTGTTCTTTTAATGCAAAGACAGCCAGAACATTTCCCATAGTGGTAAAGGACTAAAAATCATCAGGGCAAAATTGGAATAGTTGCAGTAACCTGAGACATTACAATTTTCACAATAAAGAAAATAGTCAGGGATAAAAAGTAGACTTATAAAATGGTAATGAAGTCATTTCTCCACAAAGACATTATGATCCTAAATAAGTATGACCTTAACAATAGAAGATCAAATTTTATATACAAAGATATAGATTAGATATAGATATAGATAGATAATCAGAGTGAAATAAATATATGATCAAGATTGAATCCTCAGACCTTCCCAATTCAGTGTTTGATGGAGTAAAGAAAAAATGAATAATCTCAAAGATGACCTGAATAGCAAATAAATCAAGGGGACAAAATTGACATTATAGAATACCCCTCAATTCAACAATAGTTAATCAGTCTTCTGATGTGCTAATGATAAATTCAGAAATGCAGACTTCATTCTGTCATACAATACATGCATTAATACATTCAGAAGCATGGATAATTCAAGACTTTTTCATAGAAAAGGGTGGAATTAGTAAGAAATTAACAACTTGTTGAAATATACCAAAATACTTGGAAATTATACAAAACACATAAGCATGTGTGATGGAATAACGAAACTTCTAGTGACATGTAAAAGCCTTTCAGACTGAATCAGAAGCACTTAAACATTGTAACATGATTCTGAAATTGTTCTTTGATGGAAAATTATAGTATTAGATGTAGGTATTAGACAATAATAAAGGTATGAAATCAATACTCAAAGCTATCTTTCTGTTTTCCTCAGTAGTGTAAGTGCTGAAGGCAGGGTCTGGAGTGGAAGCTTGTTCCTGATGTCATCACCACAGAGGAAGACACAGATTCATTGAACATAACATACCCACAACAGACAATATTAAGTTTGGATTAAATATAATTTCTGCTACATGGTTTTGTGGGGCTCAAAGCCTAAATGTAATACCTGATATTAACAGGTCATCTAGAAATGAAGAACAAAATTTTATTCAACCATATTAACCACTCATCTTTGAAGGAATTGTTCAATATAATAAATGATGCAATTTGGACTGCTTGAAATTATATTTGCTTTTTTTTACCAGCCATTTCTGGAGGAACTTTTAAATTATTTTCCCCTTCTATGTTCAATTTTATTTTTTTTAATTTATTTTTATTTATTTATTTGAGAGCAACAGACAGAGAGAGAAAGAGGCAGAGAGAGAAAGGAGAATGGACGTGCCAGGGCCTCCAGCCACTGCAAACAAACTCCAGACACGTGCGCCCCCTTGTGCATCTGGATAATGTGGGTCCTTGGGAATCGAGCCTCGAACCGGGGTCCTTAGGCTTCACAGGCAAGCACTTAACTGCTAAGCCATCTCTCCAGCCCCTATCTTCAATTTTCAATGATAGTGTTTATTGCAGAAGTAGACCCCTGTTTCCTGGCTCCTCCAAGTGCCCTCCTCTGGGTTCCTTGTGTGGATGGTATGTGGGCAAAATCTTGCTTCCTCTTCAATACAATAGTCTCCCTAAAATGGGTAGGCAACAATGCAAAAAAGTCAATGAAAGTCAGAAAACTGAGAGATCTCCACCAATGATGCCTAGTCCCGCAATGGAAGTCTCCAGTGAAATCATAGAAAAATCTGTAGTTCCTGTGTGCCCTGGGGCCACTGTGCATTGGTTTTACAAGGGCATCCAGGCTAATGCAGAGCAAGGTCTTGAGTGGCTGTGAGTGTGACAGAAAGAAACACCTGGGAGTCAACTTCAGAGAACAGTTCATTGATTTGTCAGGAGAATGTGTTTATAAGCAATGGTGAAACAACAGGAAGAGGTACGGGTCATAAGGGGATTGGTTAGTACAAAGGCCCACCGATACCTAATTAGAATGTAATGATGCCATGGGTGAGTGGTAAAGGGTCACAGGGTCTAAGTAGTGGAGGGAAAAGGTATAGGGTATAGATTGTAGGGGGTCTGGCTGTGTGAAGGCTTTTGGCTGATACCTCATTAACATATAGGGTCATGTTGGGCAAGTGGCAAGAGGTCACAAGGCTCTGGGAAAAGTGAAACCTAAGTTTTATCAGGGTCTCCAGGTGCCCTAGGCTGGGGGGAGGCAGTGGTCACACTCCTGCTGGCCATGGAGGCCCAGAGGTTATCAGGGTCTAGACTAGCTGTGACATCCAGGGGGGAGGGAGCAGCCTCACTTTGCCTGCTCTGGAATCCAAGGTTATTGGGATCTAGGCTTGCAGTGACCTCCTTTAGCCTGGGGCCCTGCTTTAAGCCTTACCTGTGCCCAACTGCTTCCACTTTGTTTTTATAGTGGGACAGTGTCATCATATTGAGTGAGATATTTATAGTCTATCATAAGTCCAGATAGAGTTAGATGGTATATGAGGACCTGATTAGTAGCAACCTTACAAATATCAGTTATTTGTTGTCTGAAAAATTTGATGAGGCAGGGGGCTACAAGTAATAAGGTTCCTATAGCAAGGATAGAGGAAAGAGGGGAAAGAAGTAACTAAAGGTTTGGTGAAACAGGTGGTGGGATCCTCAGGCTTGTAGCTGTCAAGCAGCTTCTCTAAGAGTTTCTTGAAAGTTTTAACATTTTGTTTAACAACATTTGATTCATTAACCAAAAAAAAATTCTCCAATTCTACACATGCACCCCATATTCAACAGTTATGAGGTCTAAGGTTCTGCAGTTTTGAAGTACCACACCCGCAAGAGAGTTCAATTGTCTCTGGAGAGATTGGAGGCTGTTGGTGGTAGATATCATGGCCTGGTCAAGCTTGTTTTGGAAGTTCTCTGAGAGGTGGTTGGTCTGGACAACAGTGGCTCCTGCAGCACTGGAGGCACCCAGGGATAGCATCCTGCCCAGGCCCACCATCAGAGGGATGGAAACTTGTCTTGGTTGATTTGGGCGGAGTTTGTAGGTAGCGTCTTCTTCCTCATAGAGATGCACCTGTGAAACAACCAAGACTGAGAACAATAAGTGGGAGAGGAAACATTTGTTCATGGGGTGATTTGTCCTTTGCACCATAGGAGAGTGGGTGTTCTGACACAAGCAATCCTGATTATGGAAATATTGAGGAGACATTCAGCTCTGTTTGGCTTGGAGCTGGACAGGCAGAGGAGCATGCCTTGACCGGAACCAAAGGGACGCAGCACACACAAAGCTTATTGTAATTCCATATGCTTAGAGTTGTTGATTCTTCTTCTTTCACTTTAATTTCTGTTGTGAACGTTTATATTTATGGATTCTCTGAAGAAAGCACAAGTAAGCCAAGTGTGATGCTCACAATATGAACCGACCATATGAAAATCATTAGACATTGGTGCAATGGAGAAAGGATCAGAAGGTATTCCTAGGGTCCTGCCAAATATTCATCAATCCTCCCTTTCATAAAATCCTAGTAAAATACATTTTTACACCTTCTACCTACACTCTTCAGGTGAATACTAATTTCTTCAGAATATTTTAACTGAGGTGAGTTCTTGTTGTTGTTGTTGTTTTTTGTTTGTTTGTTTGTTTTTTCCTGAGGTGGCTAGCATTACTGATTGCTTAGAATTCAGGAGCAATAATCTATGGTCATATCAGCCTGAATGCGCATGATTTAATCTGATCTCAGAAGTTCAGCAGGGTCAGGCTTATTTAACACTTAAACAGTAGTTTTGAAACATTTTACATTTATTTAAACTTATCTTAATTCCAATATTTAGTTCACCTTTTTCTTTGTTATACCAATTTTAGTATAATACAATTTCTGGATTTTCATTGCCAAAATAGTAAAAATTTCTCTGCTAAATTGAAGAGTACATAATGCTTAACACACACACACACAGATACACACAAACATACATGCACATGTTGTGAAGGTTTAAGGGTGTTATAGTTAGTTTCCCCATGCCAGTGTTTAGCACAATCTCCTGTTGCTATTGTCCACCTTATGTTGGCCAGGGGATGATGTCCACCCTCTGCTCGTGCCATCATTTTCCCTGCCATCATGTTGCTTCCCCCGTAGATCCTATAAGTCAAAATTAACCTGTTTATTTTCCCTACCAGCAATGTGAACCAAACTGTAACTGTAAGATGGTACCAAGGAGTGGGACTGCTGCTAGACACCTGACTGTGTGGTTTTGGCCTTTCGGAGCTAATTTTCAAGAGAAATGTGGAAGGATGTGAAACCTTGGCCTAAGAGATGCCTTGTAGTGCTGTAAGTATAGCTTGATGGGCTATTCCGGTCAGAGTTGAAAGCCCTGAATGCAGTAAGAACTATGGACTGTGAGGTTTGGCTTATGAGGGTGAGAAAGTGCTTTGCTTGGACTGGGCTAGCAGATTGTGTGAGAAACTTTCTGTTATGCCCATGTCCTGAGAAGTTGTATAGGGTTGCTTTGTGTAGAAATTAACTCATGTGAGCAGATGGATATGGCACAGAAAGAAAAATCTTTGGGTGAACTGATGCCCATTCAGCTGTAATTGACAGATTATAAGATTTTAGAGCCGGAAGCAGCGGTGGAAGCCGTGACTCCAGCCCCAAAAACACCATCAGCTGCTCCGGTACCGGCCACAGCGGCTTCAGGGCAGCGAATCCAGCAGCGGAGGCTCCAGCGGCTTCAGCGGCAGAGGCGGATCCCGCAGCGGCAGCACCAGCGGATCAGAGGCGGAGGACCCAGCAGCGTCAGCTCCAGCGGATCAGCGGGGGCAGACCCAGGAGCGGCATCTCCAGTGGCGGATCCAGCAGCAGTGGTCCCAGCAGCGGCAGCTCCAGCGGCAGCAGCGGGGATCCAGCATCAGGGGCGCCAATCTGCAGGGCCACAGTTGCCAGGCTTGGTTTGCCCCACAGGAAAAGCCAGTACCCAGTTCCAGAAAGCAGAACAGCGGCCCAACACCCCAGCCAGCAACTTGACTGAGACCAAAAGCATCCAAAGAGGTAACTGGGATTGAACCAGGGAAGGGTCTCACCTGGTCACAAGCTGACTTGGATCCCTCAACAGACCAGAAATCTTAACTTCTTTGTTGATAGAGGATCTGGTTTTTATAATACCTAATCTTGCATAAATGCTCGGTGCTGTTCTTGACTGAATGTGTATAGGGTTTAGTTAAATTTTAGAATATACCTGTATTTTATTCCACTCAACCTATTTGAATACCCCCATAGCAGGCAAACTTAACCCCTAGGACCACGTGTCTAGATACTCTGAGAGTGGTAAGAGCCACACCTAACATCTTAATCTCCTACATAGAAGATATACAATATCAGATCAATAGATACAGCAAAGGATACCCAGCTAACTGGAAAATCTAAACAGTAACTTAATCCAAGATGCAAAAATATATACATTATAACACAAGAAACACCAAAAACCAAGGCAATATAAATCCACGAAAAAGCATCAATGCTTCAGAAATGACCTCTAGTGAAAACGAGTTAGAGAAAATGCCTGAGAAAGATTTCAAAAGAATGATTGTAAATATGTTCAATGAACTCAAAGAAGAAATCAAAGGAATCAGAGAAGATACAGGACACCAATTTAATGAAATAAAGAAATCAATACAAGACATAAATAAGGAAATAGAAATAATGAAGAAAAACCAGTCAGAATTACTAGCAATGAAGAACACAGTTAATGAAATAAAAAACTCTGTAGAAAATCTCACCAGTAGAATGGATGAAGGAGAGGACAGAATATCTAAGCTAGAAGACCAGGTGGCAGATCTAATACAATCCAACAAAGAGAAAGACAAACTAATAGAAAAGTATGAATGGGAATTTCAAGATATTCGGGACACTATGAAAAGATCAAATATAAGAATTCAGGGTATAGTAGAAGGAGAAGAATTTCAATCCAAAGGTATAGTAGGCATCTTCAACAAAATCATAGAAGAAAACTTCCCCCAAATTGGGAAAGAGGTGCCAATGCAGATACAGGAAGCATTTAGAACACCAGCCAGACAAAACCTGGAAAGAACCTCTCCTCGCCATATTATAATCAAACTACCAAACACACAATCCAAAGAAAAAATATTGAAAGCAGTTAGAGAGAAAAATCAAGTTACCTACAAAGGCAAGCCCATCAGGATCACAGCAGATTACTCAACACAAACTTTCAAAGCCAGAAGGGCTTGGAGTGATGTATTCCAAACTCTGAAAGATAACAACTGTCAACCAAGACTACTTTATCCTGCAAAACTATCCATTCAAATAGATGGAGAAATAAGGACATTCCATGACAAAAGCAGGCTAAAGGAGTATTTGAAGACAAAACCAGCTCTACACAAAATACTTGAAAGAATCCTCCATGCCGAAGAGAAAGAAAAACACACATATAAGGAACCTGGAAAACAGCAAACAACACTCAAATACTAGTTAATATAAGAGAGCAAAGGTAGAACCAGAACCACAAAAAAAAAAAAAAAGAATGGCAAGCATAAATACACATCTTTCAATAATATCTCTTAATATCAATGGCCTCAATGCTCCAACCAAAAGACATAGATTTGCAGACTGGGTTAAAAAGCAGGACCCTACAATTTGTTGTCTCCAAGAAACTCACCTTTCTACAAAGGATGGACATTATCTTAGGGTGAAAGGTTGGAAAACGGTGTTTCAAGCAAATGGACCCAGAAAGCAAGCAGGGGTTGCTATCCTAATAGCTGACAAGGCAGACTTCACTCCAACATTAGTCAAGAAAGATAAGGAAGGTCACTTTATATTGATTAAGGGCACACTCCAACAGGAGGACATTACAATCCTAAACATATATGCACCTAACATGGGGGCTCCCAAATTCATCAAACACTGTTAGAACTAAGGTCACAGATAACACCAAACACAGTGGTAGTTGGTGACTTTAACACCCCACTCTCATCAATTGACAGGTCATCCCGGGAAAAAATAAACAGAGAGGCATCTGGACTAAACGAGGTCATAGAAGGAATGGACCTAGCAGACATATACAGGACATTTCATCCAAATGCTGCAGAATATACATTCTTTTCAGCAGCACATGGATCATTCTCTAAAATAGACCATATATTAGGACACAAAGCAAATCTTAACAAATTCAGGAAAATTGAAATAATTCCTTGCATTCTATCTGACCACAATGGAATCAAACTACAAATCAATAGCAAGAAAGGATATAGAGCATACACAAAATCATGGAAACTAAACAATACATTACTAAATGATGAATGGGTCAATGAAGAAATCAAGAAGGAAATCAAAAAATTTATAGAGTCAAACAATAATGAGAACACAACATACCAAAATCTCTGGGACACAATGAAGGCAGTTCTAAGAGGTAAATTTATAGCTTTAAGTGCCTATATTAAGAAATTAGAAAGGTCGCAAATAAATGACCTAATGCTTCACCTCAAAGCCTTGGAAAAAGAAGAACAAGGCAAACCAAAAATCAGTAGACGGGAAGAAATAATAAAGATTAGGGCAGAAATTAATGAAATAGAAACCAAAAAAACAATACAAAGAATTAATGAAACAAAGAGCTGGTTCTTTGAAAGGATAAAGAAGATTGATAAACCCTTAGCAAATCTGACCAAAAGAAAGAGAGAAGAGACACAAATTAATAAAATTAGAGATGAAAAAGGTAACATCACGACAGATGCCAGAGAAATTCAAAAAATCATAGGGACATATTATAAAAACATATACTCCACAAAGTATGAAAATCTGAAAGAAATGGATGATTTCCTTGATTTATATGACCTACCTAAATTAAATCAAGATGAGATTAATCACTTAAATAGACCTATAACAAGCATGGAGATCCTAACAGTTATCAAAAATCTCCCAACTAAAAAAAGCCCAGGCCCAGATGGATTCACTGCTGAATTTTACCAGACCTTCAGGGAAGAGCTAACACCATTGCTTCTTAAGCTTTTCCATAAAATAGAAAAAGAAGGAATTCTACCAAACTCCTTCTATGAAGCCAGCATCACTCTGATACCAAAACCAGGCAAAGATAGAACAAAAAAGGAAAATTACAGACCAATCTCCCTCATGAACATAGATGCAAAAATTCTCAACAAAATATTGGCAAACAGAATACAAGAATACATTAGAAAGATCATTCACCCTGACCAAGTAGGCTTTATCCCAGAGATGCAGGGATGGTTCAACATACGCAAATCTATAAATGTTATACATTATATAAATGGGTTGAAGGACAAAAATCACATGATCATCTCATTAGACGCAGAGAAAGCATTCGACAAAATCCAACATCCCTTCATGATAAAAGTCCTACAGAGACTGGGAATAGAAGGAACATATCTCAATATAATAAAGGCTATTTATGATAAGCCTACAGCCAACATATTACTAAATGGGGAAAAACTGGATGCTTTTCCACTAAAATCAGGAACAAGACAAGGGTGTCCACTGTCCCCACTTTTATTTAATATAGTTCTGGAAGTCTTAGCCATAGCAATAAGGCAAGAGACATGCATAAAAGGGATACAAATCGGAAAGGAAGAGGTCAAGTTATCATTATTTGCAGATGACATGATTCTATATATAAAGGACCCTAAAGACTCTACTAGCAAACTGTTAGAGCTGATAAAAACCTACAGTCATGTAGCAGGATACAAAATAAATACACAGAAATCAGTAGCCTTCATATATGCTAACAACAAACACACAGAGGATGAGATCAGAGAATCACTCCCATTCACAATTGCATCAAAAAAAATAAAGTACCTTGGAATAAACCTTACTAAGGAAGTAAAGAATCTATACAATGAGAACTTTAAAACACTCAAGCGAGAAATTGCAGAAGACACTAGGAAGTGGAAAAACATCCCTTGTTCCTGGATTGGAAGAATCAATATTGTGAAAATGGCAATCTTACCAAAAGCAATCTACACATTTAACGCAATCCCCATCAAAATTCCAAAGGCATTCTTCACGGAAATAGAAAAAACAATCCAAAAATTCATTTGGAATCACAAAAAACCTCGAATATCTAAAATAATACTGAGCAACAAAAATAAGGCTGGTGGTATCACCATACCTGATTTTAACCTATACTACAGAGCCATAGTAACAAAAACAGCATGGTACTGGCACAAAAGCAGACTCGTAGATCAATGGAACAGAATAGAGGACCCAAATGTAACCCCATGTAGTTATAGCCACCTGATATTTGATAAAAATGCCAAAAATACTCATTGGAGAAAAGACAGCCTCTTCAGCAAATGGTGTTGGGAAAACTGGATATATATCTGTAGAAGGATGAAAATAGATTCTTCTCTTTCTCCGTGCACAAGAATTAAGTCCAAATGGATTAAGGACCTTAACATCAGACCTGAAACTCTGAAACTGCTAGAGGAAAAAGTAGGGGAAACCCTTCAACATATTGGTCTTGGCAAAGACTTTCTGAATACAACCCCAATCGCTCAGGCAATAAAACCACAGATTAACCACTGGGACCTCATGAAAATACAAAGATTTTGCACTGCAAAGGACACGGTGAAGAAAGCAAAGAGGCAACCTACAGAATGGGAAAAAATCTTCACCAGCTATACATCTGATAGAGGATTAATATCTAAGATATACAAAGAACTCAAGAAGTTAAATAATAAGGAATCAAACAAACCAATCAAAAAATGGGAAATGGAGCTAAATAGAGAATTCTCAAAGGAAGAAATACGAATGGCATATACGCATCTAAAAAAATGTTCTACATCCCTAGTCATCAGGGAAATGCAGATTAAGACTACATTGAGATTCCATCTCACTCCTGTCAGATTGGCTACCATCATGAAACCAAATGATCATAAATGTTGGCGGGGATGTGGAAAAAGAGGAACCCTTCTACATTGTTGGTGGGAATGCAATCTGGTCCAGCCATTGTGGAAATCAGTGTGGAGGTTCCTAAAACAGCTAAAGATTGATCTACCATATGACCCAGCTATAGCTCTCCTAGGCATATATCCTAAGGACTCATCTCATTACCTTAGAGATACTTGCTCAACCATGTTTATTGCTGCTCAATTTATAATAGCTGGGAAATGGAACCAGCCTAGATGTCCCTCAACTGATGAGTGGATAATGAAGATATGGCACATTTATACAATGGAGTTTTACTCAGCAGTAAAGAGAAATGAACTTATGAAATTTGCAGAAAAGTGGATGGATCTGGAAAGAATTATACTAAGTGAGGTAACCCAGGCCCAGAAAGCCAAGCGCCACATGTTCTCCCTCATATGTGGATCTTAGCTAGAGATGATTGGGCTTCTGTGTGAGAAGGAAAAAACTCAGTAGCAGAGGCCAGTAAGTTAAAAAAGGAGATAGAAAGGGAAGAGAAAGAAAGGGAGGAGGGCTTTTATTAGGTTGGTATTGTATATATGTAAGTAGAAAGATTGAGAGGGGGAGGGGATATGATGGAGAATGGAATTTCAAAGGGGAAAGGGGGGAGGGTAATACCATGGGATTTTTTTTTATTATCATGGAAAATATTAATAAAAATGGAGAAAAAATAAAAAAAAATAAAAAAAAATAAAAAAAAAAGATTTTACATGGGGCAGCTGAATGGGCACTGGGGCCACAGAAAAAATGTAAACTCTTTTGAAGGGGTCTGAATGATGAAAGAGTGTTCTCTCTTCAAAGTCTGCTTTATTTCCCCCTGGATTAACAAACTGGCACCCTATGTGGTGTTGTAGAGTATAAGAAATGTAGCAAAGAGAGGTTTGCAACACAGTCTTTTGTTTTGAAAATGACTATGGGCAGTGTAAAGCAGGTTTGCTGGATGCCTGCATGGAGACCCCATAGTGTCATGAGGATGAACTATGGGCTGCAGTGAAGACCCAAAGGAGATGCCTGGAGCACAAGATAGCTGCCAAGGAGAGGTGCAAGAGCTGGATGAAGTTTTCCAGGACTGTGAGTAGCCTAGCTGGAGGGGTAGAATTGGAACTCCAGACACTTGTTGCTGGTCAGAATTATTGGACTTAGAGACTTGTCACTGGCTAGAGTTGTTGGATTTCGGACTACAGAATTTGATTTTTTCCCTGGTTGTGTTAAATCTTATAGTGGTTGAATATTTTTTTGCTTTGTCCAATGCCATCTTTTGCAGTGTGAGTGCTTACTCTATTTCATTATGGCTTTTGGGGGATTCTTTTGGTATTATGGCTCAGTTAAAAGACCTTGGATTATTGGGATGTATGAACATCATTGGAATTGATAAAAACTATGGGGATTTTAAAGTTGGATGAATGCATTGCATTTTACATCATGGGTGGTTATCAGTTTATGGGGCCAGGAGTGGAATGTGGTGGTTTGATTCAGGTGTCCCCCATAAACTTATGTGTTCTGAATACTAGGTTCCCAGCTGATGGAGATTTGGGAAGTAATGCCTCTTGGAAGAAGTCTATTGTTGAAGGTGGGCTTATGGGTGTTATAGCCAGTTTACCCATGCCAGTGATTGTCCAATGTGCCCATGAACAAAGTGGCCATGGTGGCAGAGATTCAGGCTATGCATTGGCCCAACAACATAGACTTCCACTAAGTAAGGCTGACCAAAGGTATGGCTATTGCTGAGCACCAAATTTGCCAGCAGCAGAGACCAACTCTGAGCCCCCGATATGGAAGTATTCCTTGGGGTGACCAGCCAGGAACTTGGTGGCAGGTTGACTACATTGGACTACTTCCATCATGGAAAGGGCAGCATTTTGTCCTTACTGGAGTAGACACTTATTCATTTGCCTCTCCTGCATGTAGTGCTTCTGCCGAAACTACCATCCATGGGCTTATAGAATGCCTTACCCACCGTTATGGTATTCCACACAGCATTGCTTCTGACCAAGCAACTCACTTCACAGCCAAGATAGTATGGCAGTGGGTCATGATCATGGAATTCACTGGTCTTACCATGTGGCCCACCACCCTGATGCAGCTGGCTTGATAGAATGGTGGAATGGCCTTTTAAATAAACAGCTACAATACCAACTAGGTGGCAATCACTTGGAGGGCTGGGGGGTGTCCTGCAGCAGGCTGTATGGGCTCTGAATCAGTGCCCTATATATAATACTGTTTCTCCTATAGCCCAAATTCACTGGCCCATGAATCAAGGGGTGGAAATGAGAATGGTCCCACTTACCATCACCCCAAGTGACCCATTAGCTAAATTTTTGCTTCCTATTCCAGCAATCTTACATTCTGCTGGCCCACAGCAGAGGGGGGAGTTCTTTATTAAGGAGACACAAAGAATATTGAACTGGAAGTTAAGATTTCCCCCTGGCCCTTGGATGAACATGCTGAGAAAGGAGTAACAGTGGTTGCGGGGGTGATTGATCAATACTACCAGGGGTGAATTGTATGGCTGTTCCACAATGGAGGTAAGGAAGAGTATGTCTGGAGTGCAGGAGATCCTTTAGGGTGTCTTTTGGTGTTACCATGCCCTATTATCAAAGTCAATGGACAACTGCAACAACCCAATAGAGGTAGTGTGATAAATGGCCCAGATCCTTCAGGAATGAAGGTATGAGTCACCCCTCCAGGTAAAGAACCAAGACCTGCTGAGGTGCTTGCTGAAGGTGGAGGAAATACAGAATGGGTAATAGAAGAAGGTAGTTACAACTACCAGCTAAGGCCAGGTGACCAATTACAGAAACAAGAACTGTAATTGCAATGTTTCTTTCCTACCTTGATACGGAATGTTTGAACATTATCTACACCAATATTAAGATTATATCAATAGCTAACAGTTGAACTTATATTAAACCTATTATATTAGAGACTAAGCATTCCTCAAGGAACCTTGCTTTGTGTTGGTGGGAAGACTTTGCATTTCTGGTTGTATGTGGTATAGTTATACCATGTTAGGCAGAATTATGAGCTTGTTAATGTTTTCATTTAGAAATTAAGTATGATATAAGGAGATAAGGTTTGGTGTCAAATTGACAAGGGGACTTGTGATAGTTTAAGTGTTGTCAACTTGATCTGTTTAGTAGTCCACAGAAATCCCTTTTGGGTGGGTCTCTGAGAAGGTTGCTTCCAGGAAGGATTAAGTTAAGGGGGAAATCTTCCCCCAGAGTGAGCCCTTCCCCCAGAGTGGCTCTCAGATGGGGTCTTTATATAAGGAACCTCTTGGTGAAAAGAGCCCCATTTTCCTTCCTTCCATTTGGCTGTCTGAGCTGCTTGCTGCCTTATAGTGTGGACTGAAGATCAGAATAGACTGAAGACTTGTGTCAACTGAAGACCCATGTGGATTGAAAATGAGTGGCTGCTCAGGAAGCCTCCAGGCCTTCAGTATCAGATTAGGACTTCTGAGGCATCTGGCCACGTGGACTGTGAAGCTATCAGGTTCCTTGATTCTCAGACCTGCAACTGCTATTTGATTACTGTAAACTAATTCAATAAATTCAATTTTTAATATCATTCATTCTAGCAGTATTGTTACTCTAGAGAATGCTGACTAATACATCGGGTTACTGCTCTAAACATCTCTTAGGCCCTCTTGGCATTGACTATTTTAAACATGTGCTAATTACTGAGTTTTAAAAGATTCCTTACACTCTTCTAAAATCAGCTAAATAAAAAATGACAGTCCACTATTTTGCCCCCAAAGCCTATGATACTTATATAATGTAAGTTTTCCTAGTAGTTTATGTTAAACTTCTTGCTGATTTTTTTTTTTTTTTTCATTCTGGCACTTCCCTTTTTAGCAGGAAATGTGAGGTTATGGCTCAGAAAATAGTCAAATAGAAAATAGAAATTTTGTGAATTAAGAGTAATTCTTTTTATCTTGGCATGGTGACACATGCCTTTAATTCCAGCACTTGAGGGACAGAGGTAGCAGGATTTCCATTAGTTCAAGGCCACACCAAGATTACTTAGCAAATTCCATGTCAGCCTAGGCCAGAGTAAAACACTACATTGAATTATTTTTTTATTAATTAGTTGTGTACTCAGAGAATACAGTCAATTTGTTAACATTGTTAGGCTCATTCATGTCCTACCCCCTCCCCTTGGCCCCTCTTTGTTGAGGTATACGGGTCATGCATTGTGGAGTTAGCCCACAGTTATGGGTAAGATAAATGTCTCTGCATATCATGACCCAACATGTGGCTCTGACATTCTTTCTGCCCCCTCTTCCACAAAATTTCCCTGAGCCATGTTGGGTTCATTTTTGGTGTGCTTCAGTGATGAGGTGTTGGGGGCCTCTGAGGCTCTGGATATCTGATTTGGTAGGAGTTGATTTTTCTCTGTGTTGATCTCCTTCCCCCTTTTTCTGGTACCCGGTTCACCAAGAAAACAGCCCCCTTGCTTGTTTCACCACTGGTTCTTAGTTTCAACCAGGGCCCTTTTGAGGTATGATGGCGTGGCTCTCTCCTTAGGATCTACATCTGTCTGAAAAAGAGAAGCAGATTCTCTGATGGAGAGTAAGTTAGCACCAGGACAAATGAGATAACCCTTAGTTTTTTAATAGATAATTTAACTGTTGTAGGCCCTCTTGTAGGCCACAATTGATGGTAGCTTAATAATGGAGAGCAGGCTTATGACTGGATATGGTTCTGACTTGTTTCCTAGATCCAGCTATGGGTCCCGTACCACTGAGGGGATCAGTTAGCCAAATCAAGAGCAGTTGGTTTCCCACCATGGCTCTGCACCACTATTGCACTTGTGTGAGCATCACGACAGGTTATTTGCTGCTAAGCAGGTTAGACCATGAGTTGCTTAGACAGATCTTGGTCATTTTCCCCCAGTCGCCCATGTAGCACCTTCTGGCACTAGACGTGCTGACTGTCTGGGGACTCACTCTCTTCCAGATTCCAGCCATGCCATTCCATTTTATGTGTCAACCACATATGGTGTCTTCAGCAGTAGGGTATCACCACTAACCTTTGGTGGGTCATCAAGTACTCTGACAGAAATCTGTCTTTCTTTTAGGAAACCTTGTAGGTCTCTTTGATCAAAAGCTCATTGTGCATGATAGCCACATGCTGGTACTGGGAGTTACAGGTCAATGTCCACTAAGAAAAAGAAGAAAAAGATAACTAATATAAAATAGTTAGAGAGAAGAGAGAGAGAGAGAGAGAGGGAGAGAAGCTGTAGAAGATTAATGTCAGTCTTCATCATACCCTCTTAATAATTATTTTAAAAGCTCAAATCGAATATGGTATATGTATTATTTTTCCTATGATGATAGCTGAACTATTTAATAGTTTCCTCACTATAATTAAAGGTAATGTCTTAAGTGTTACTATTGGCATCTGGTGTACACAGCCTTCAGAATACTTTATGTCACTACATCACAATTCTCACCAGAGTCCTAGAGGACTGGGATCTGTTCCTATTTCTATCTTACAGTTAAACAGTGTATAGACAGTGATCTGATATATTCAAATTTTACAAAAGGTAATATCTTAAATCAGTATTGCTTTTGTTTTAATTTGATATTCCTTACATTTTTTGCTGCTTGAAAAAATTAAAACATTAATGCACAATAAAAGTATGTAATATTTTAGAAAAGTATTTCACATAAATGGTCATTATTTCTATAATTAGAAGAACTTCATTTGTTAATTAATGCACACCCTGAAGTAGTGAAAGATATGAAAACACTGTTTTTGCTCCAGTACTGCTTAAGATTTATGTGTAGTATTACTATAACATACGGGAATGCATGGCACATGAGCAGAAGTAAGTAGCATTTTTTTTGATTTAACTAATTAACTATAAACATTCTGCTTTCAAGCATAAAGAGGAAAGTCTTTACAATTGCACTCATTTCCCTTACTTATTTTTTCCTTGATATGATAGAATAAAAATATTTTCATTCAAATGTGTCTCAGTCTGATCTTTTTTGGCTCAGTTAGAGTCTTCTTAAATCCTAGTCAGCCAATGGCTCTTATAGCTGTCTATAGTAGGTGTTTATACATGTCAAATTTTAAGGATTTTAGAAACAATCGATTGAAATTGCTATATATGTTTCTTTCTAGTTATTATTTTTTTTATTTCAAAATTGTGCCTCCCACTCCTAGTTTTCCAAACATTTTTTTTCAAACTTTAAGAAAGGAACTTAGATTTTAGGTAAGGTATAGAAAGTAGAATTAAAATTTTAAACTTGAGAAGAAATTTATTTCTACTTTCTTTCACAGCTGTGTTTATAAGCTTTGCATTCAAATTGGAAAAGATTGGAAGAAACACAGGGAAACAGACATCATTCCTATCTTACTCTGATAGAATTATGAATTAAATGTCTTAAATTTTGTAAAATAGTTTCAATTAATTATCTCCATAAAAACTAAAGCAAATATTCAAAAATTATTTTAAATTACTGTAATTAATTTCTGTGAACCAAACCTATATGCAACTTCACTTAACAAATAAAACTGTGAAGCATGTTAACAGGGATGTTTGAAAATGATTGATTAACATATATGGAAAATTTAAAACAGAAGAAAAAGAATTATAAATGTGCCCACACAAGTTACATTTAGATAGATTAAGTGCTATACAAACTGTAGTGGGCAATGTCAGTGAGGTTTTTCTCACACCAGAAGCCAACACTTCTCATGTTTAATAGTATGTACTGGGTTGGAGCATGTTCCATTACTTTATTCTGGAGATATAATTGAATAATAATATACCCTTCAGAAGATGGAGTTTGACACTAAATTTAAAAAAATGTTGGCTAATTATTTTAAAATTTTATTTAAGTGACAGAGAGATAGAGTGAGAAAGAAGCAGAGAGAAAGAGAGAGGGAGGGTAGTAGAGAGAGAGAGAAAGAGAGAGAGAAAGAGAGAGAGAATGGGTGTTCCAGGGCCTTTCAGCAGCTATGAACAAACTCTAAATGTATGCACCCTTTTTGCACATGTGCAACATTGCATGCTTGCATCACTATGCATCTGCCTATGTGGGACCTGGAGATTTGAACAGGAGTTCTTCAGCTTTGCAGGCAAGCACTTTAACCACTAAGCCTCTCTCCATCCTTTGTTCATATTTTTTGTCAGCAATCTATATTATAACATTATCTAAAGTCAATGATTATAGGTTTATCTACCAGGGTATATTAGTAAACCAGAGTGTCTACACAAAGGGTGGGGTTACAGGTGTTTAATAGTCCCCTTTATCACATATATTAATTCTGTTGGTTCTTTCCTTCTAGAGAACCTTGAAAAATACAAGTGACTTACAAATTTGTAAAAACATTTGAAAGCATAGTAAAGATAGCAGTTTAGGTGTTTAAAGGAAAGTACCTTGCATGAGTGGGAAAGCCATAATACTGTTTCACAAAAGTCCTAGGGCCAAATAGGAGAGTTAAAGGGAGATGTGGTGGGAACCACCACCCCTGCATCCTTCAAGTCCTTTATAGTGGCATTAATTTCTGAAATCCCTCCAGGGATGCAATACTGTTTTTTATTCACTATTTTCCCCAGTGGTGGGAGCCTCAATGGCTTCCATTTGGCCTTTCCAACCATAATAGCCCTCACTCCACAAGTCAGGGAACCAATGCAAGGGTTCTGCCAACTCCTAATTATATCTATCCCAATTATGCATTCTGGCACTGGGGAAATAACCACAGGGTGAGTTCGGGGACCCACTGGACCCACTGTCAGTCTACCATTTGCCAAAACTCCATTGATCACCTGACCTCCATAAGCACCTACTTTAACTGGAGGGCCACGGTGCTTTTTGGGGTCTCCTGGAATCAATGTCAATTCAGAGCCAGTGTCCAGTAGGCCCCAAAAGGTCTGATTATTTCCTTTCCCCCAGTGTACAGTTACCCTAGCAAAAGGCTGCAGGTCCCTCTGAGGAAGGATAGGTGTAAGTTTAATATTGAAACTTTTGGCAGTTGCGGGGGGTCCTTCCTCAAGGGGACCTGACCACCCCTTCAATCAAGGGGCTCAGGATCTGTAAATTGGCTCAAGTCTGGAAATTAAGAGGTCTTGATTCTCTGTTGCTATAATTCAAAGTGGCTTTATGTTCCCTTGCTCTGGAACTTTTCTGCTTATACAGATCAAGAAGAAATTCAGTAGGCTTCTTATCTATTTGACTTCTGGGAACACCATGATTAATCAGCCAATTCAAAAGGTCCATATGAGTCATACCTTTATGTGCATAATTTTGCCTATGCTGTCTATTACGAAAAACAGGTTCACCCCACCTTTGGCGATTCAGCGCTGCCACTTGGCCATTGTTACCCCAAGTTCCACTTATGCCTATTGCATCTAAATCACCTAATGCAGCAACTGCAGCTCCCACTGTGAGGTCTTCTTTACATAAAAGAGCAATGATGGAAGGCTTTAAGTATGCTGGCGCTCCCCTCACAAATCTGTTTCTTAAAGTCTTAGTGAAGGGTACTTCTGGATGCTCCCATTGTGGGGGCAAAGATGAGTTTACATGGCAAATCCACTCCAGCATTCCAAGTTCTCT
Organism: Dipus sagitta; assembly: GCA_036346955.1. NCBI lineage: Eukaryota > Metazoa > Chordata > Mammalia > Rodentia > Dipodidae > Dipus > Dipus sagitta. Next base: position 99,516,482 of record CM070770.1, on the reverse strand, counting down.
GAGCTTTTTAATCCCTTCATCGACATTAAGCCAAGGGATATCAGGCAGCTCAAGCTCATTCGCAGCAGGCCATCTTTGGATCCATACTTCAGCCAACCAATCAAATAAACTCTTGGCACCCCTTCCAACTGCCCAAGCTGCATTGTTAAATCTAAAATCTCTGCTCAATGGGCCTATTTCAGTAAATTCAGCCTGATCTAATCTTATGTTCCTTCCTCCATCATCCCACACCCTTAAAATCCATTCCCACACATATTCCCCATGCTTCTGCCTGTACAAGTTAGAAAACTCCAGAAGTTCTTTAGGGGTGTACCTCACCTCCTCCTGTGTCACACTTTCTGTCTCACTTTTAGGGGCCTGCCTAGCCTTCCCTCTGGTTATAGGCCTAGAGGCAAAGACGGGTGGTAACTGAGAAGCACCAGCACTTCCTGCTGATTCCCCAGACAAAGAGGGATGAATTCCCTCAGGCAAGGATGGGGAGGGTAATACCTCAGGATGTGGGGGTGGGGATACAACTGCTGCTAAGGGAGGGCAGGTCATATTTTCATACAAAACATCTTCTTCAGAATCTAACACTTCGATGTCCCCAGGTTCTTCAGGGTCTTCCCACACATCACCATCCCAAGTCACAGGATCCCACTCTTTTCCAATCAGTGCCCTCACTTTAACTCCTGATAGGTGGTGAGGCTGGGATTTGAGTTTACACTGAAAATTAGCCAATCTCACAATGAGAGCTTGGGTTTGGTTTTCTGCAATTTGAGCCCTGTTCTGGCTAGAGAGGAGACTCTCCTCCAGGGCACCTTTAGAAACCTTGAGGTCATGTATGTGGGTCTTAAGCTTAGAATTTTCCTTTTTGAGCTTCTGCTGTTCCCTCACTAGTTTGTCCAGAGATGCTAAAAGCAACCTACCAGCCTCATCATTGGTCTTACTTTTCCACAAATACTCAAAAGTTTTAAATACAAAGTCACTAAATTCCTCGCTTTTCACAAGACATGATTCAGGGTCTCCAAATACATCTATCTCACGTAGTTCTTGAAATATTGCACACCATGGATTATTAGTGCCCCCCTTATTTCCAGGAAAAGCGCTCTCCTTATCACCAGTAGGGCCTTTAGCAGCATTGAAATTGGAGAGCCAACCCCAGATAGCACAAAGCCCACTAGAGAAACCCATCCCTACAATTCTGTTTCTCTAGAACCACTTTTGGTACCAAATTCTGTATTAGTCAGGGTTCTCTAGAGGAACAGAACTGCTAGAATGAATTATTTTAAAAGGGGATTTATTGGATTAGCTTACAGTAGTTCAATAGCAGTAGCAGGCCCAAGAATCACCGAACCTGGTAGTTGCTCAGTCCTCGTGGCCACATGCTCCAGCAGTCCCGACCCGGCATTGCAGATGGTTCTGAAAAGCCTGGAGGCTTCCTGAGGAGCCACTGGGTTTCGATCCACAGGGGTATTCCGTTGATGCTGGTCTTTCGTCCGCACTGGTCTTCAATCCACGCTGGAAGGTAGCAAGTGGCTCCGGAAGCCAACCCAGAGCTTCCTTGTATCAAGTCCCCCTCTGGGCGGGGCCACCCATTCTGGGTGAAGGGCTCACTCTGGGGGAAAGACTTCCTCCTTTAGTTGATCCTTCCTAGAAGCAACCTATGGATTACTAAACAGATCAAGTTGACAAAACCTTAACTATCACACTCCTTATGAGCTATTAGCCAGGGAGGCCCCAGAGGCCTCCAGAGTGATGGAGTCTATGGCCATTCTTGGTGGTTGCATTCCAGAACTAGTTATTTAATTTTAATATATTTTACTAATACATTTTCAAAGAGAAGGAGGAAGAGAGAGACCGTGGATACATCAAGGTTTCTGTCAGTCCACACAAACTCCAGACACAGGCACCACTTTATTGAGCTAGTAGGCTCTGCAAGCAAGAACCTTTAACCACCTAGCCATATCTCTAGCTCTACAACTTGTTAGTAACACATATTTCTGAAGATGCCACATGTTTTCTTTGCAGACCACTTTACAAATCAGGCTGGAGCTTCAGTTCTGTCCCTTCTGGATAGCTTTCACAGTACTGGAATGCACTACATAGGCTCTTGGGGAAAATTATCACCAACAGTACTAAATTGTGGACTCTACGTATTACAACCCTCTTCTCATGTCACCATTTCCCCTGCCATCATGCAGCTTCCCCCTTGAGCCTATAAGCCAAAATAAACCTCTTTTGTTCCCACAAGCTGCTCTTGTTTGGGTTATTTCTACCAGCAATGTGAACCTGACTACAATAAAGTGGTACCGAGGAGTGGGCTTGCTGCTTGGACACCTGACTGTGTGGCTTTGACCTGTTGGAGCTGATTTTCAAGACAAAACGTGGAAGGATTCAAAACCTTGGCTAAAGAGAAGTGCTGTGAGTACAGCTTGATGGACTATTCTGGTCAGAGTTGAAAGACCTGAATGCAGTAAGAATGATGGACTGTGAGGTTTGGATTATGAGGGCAAGAAAGAGTTTTGGTTGGACTGGGCTAGAAGCAGTTTGAGAAACTTGCTGTTATGGTAATGTCCTGAGAAGTTGTGTAGGGTTGCATTGAGTAGAAATGCACTGGTGTGAGCAGATGGATATGGCACAGAAAAAAATGAAATATTTTGGTCTAAACTACTGCCTGTTCACCTGAAAATTGTTTGAGAGATTACAACCATTGATATTGGGCCAGTGCTGGGGCAACAGGAAGAATGTAGAAGGGACCTGAGTGAACAAGGAGTGTACTGTTCTTCGATGTCTGCTTTATTCCCCCCTGGATTAAAAAATTGGCACCCTACCTGGTATTATGGAGTATAAAAAATGCATGAAAGAGAGGGTCATTAAGTTTGCAACATGGTCTTGTGTTTTGGAAATGGCCATGGGCAACGTGAAGCAGGTTTGCTGGATCCCTGCATGGAGACCTGATGGAGCCCTGAGGATGAACTGTGGGTGGCAGTGGAGACCCAGTGGAGATTCTGGGACCACAAGATGGCTGCCAAGGAGCTTCTGGACCCGGATGAAGTTTTTTAGGACTGTGAGTAGCCTATCTGGAGAGGTGGAACTGGAATACAAGAGATTTGTTACTAGTAGTTATTTTATCTTAAATATGTAATTGAACATAAATTAGTGTACATTATATTTTTAAATGCTGCAGTATAACCCAATTTACCTTCTTACTGAAGGATAATAATTTCATCATGAAGTAAATTAACCATATACTAATGTAGAAGTTATTATATTTTTTCTGTCATTAATTTACCTGGCATACTCTCAGCAATTAATATTTATGATCCTTTTCATGTAAGCAAATGTTTATTTGTTCAGAAGAAAAAAACGAAAACAGAAATGAAGAAACTTACCATTTTGCAATATTTGAGGGTAAGCTATTTCTAACAATTTATCAAATTTAACATAAAATATCCTTTTATATCATCAAAAGTATTCAAAGGCCTGGCATGGTGGGGTACACCTTTAATCCCAGAATTTGGGAGGCTGAGGTAGGAGAATTTTTGTGAGTTCAGGACCAGCCTGAGGCTACATAGTGGTTTCCAGGTCAGCTTGTGCTAGAATGAGACTCTACCTCAGAATAAGGGGGAAGGAGATCAGCACAGAGAAAAATCAACTCCCACCAAATCAGAGAGCCAGAGCCTCAGAGGCCCCCAACACCTCATCACTGAAGCAGACCAAAAATGAACCCAACATGGCTCAGGGAAATTTTGTGGAAGAGGGGGCAGAAAGAATGTCAGAACTGACTAATAAAAAAATAAAAATAAAATTGAATTCACAAATAAAAAAAAATCCAATAACATGCATATGTTACTTCCTAATGTGTAAGAATGTAAAATTTAAAATACAATCACATTTAATGCCAATTTTCTCCTTATTTACATAGGATGCATGTATGGAAATGTAATTTACCAATTACCTATAATTAATTTTAATCTAATGGATGGAAATTGACTAAGATATCAGAAAGTACAACTAATTTTAATGTGTAAAGGCTATAATAATTTTAGTGTTAAAAATTGCATCAAAAAAACTTTAACCAATTACAGACATTTGCTCCTCCCCATAACTGATGGCTAACCCCACAGTGCACAACCCACATTCCCCAATAAGGGGGGGGTCTCTTCAAAAGGGGGAGGACAGCAAAGAGGTTAACTATGGTAACAACATGGATGTATACACACTGTGTACATAAATAATTGAAAAAGAAAAAAATAACCAATTATAAGCAAAGCTTATTAAACAAATACACATATTTTGACAATGAAAATTTATTTGATCCCTCCAGTAATTTAGAAAAAAGGAATAAGTGAACAAACCCTTAACATAACTGAGCACTGCCATCTTTCTGACAACTTTGCAGGGAATTTATGAAGTTCTGGTTAAGATAAAAGCACTGAGAACAGTGGTCTATTTCCTTAGTATTTTAAATATGCATGGGGTTATTTGAAATCTGTGAAATGAGTGGTTAGAAAAATCAAACATTTGCATTTCTGCATAAAATTAAATGGATCATAAGAAGTTATGTTGCATGAAAACTTTCATAATATTAATGCCACAAACTAACAGGGTGTCATGCAACCAGATTTTCTTTAGAGTGATTTAAGTCAAACCCTGAAGACAAGAAGTCATCAGGAGTGAAAGATGCATTGTTATGATTTTCTCAAAAGATAAAGGTTTTGGTCTGATCATAGGAGATGAAAATTAAAGCCCAGACTTGGCCCTCTTCCTTTGCTCTGGCCATTTGTAGTGGATAACCAGAATATCTTACTTTAGGAACCAAAACCACATGTTTTCATGCTGACTGCTATACCTGAACTCTCCTAAGATAGACATAATTAGTAATAAGGTATCATGCTTTCTCAATACCTTTGATTCACATATGATAAAAAAAAAAAAGTCTTGAATTTGAGAAATCCCAAAGATTAGGGACCTTGGAAAAGCTGTTTCCAGTGAATGCCGTGGATCTCAGTGCTCTGTAGTAATTCTTCAGTGGAATAAGACTGAAATGGCTGAGACAAGGTTATGAGAATACATTATTTTTCTATTTTGTTTTTATTTTGTTTTGTTTTGTTTTTCAAGGTAGGGTCTCGCTCTGCACTAGGCTGACATGCAATTCAATATGTAGCTTCAGGGAGGACTTGAATGCACAGTGATCCTCTTACCTCTGCCTTCCATGTGCTGGAATTAAAGGCATGCACCAACACATCCTTTAACCTGCTTTTGTACCTACATAACTAAGTGTATATGTGCACTATTATTAAGAATGTTCTGTTATCAACAGGAAGTTTTCTTGTTTGATTCTTTTTTTGTACATTTTTTTTTAACTGGGAAGGAAGAGTTTATGTTGGCTTCCATTCTTTTTTAATTAGATTTTTTATTAAATATGGACATTTTTGTATGTAAACAACACATGCCGGTACCATCCTTTTCTCCACCCTGCCTCTATTCAGAAGAAGCCTTCCTCATTGGGATGCAGGTCAATCAAATGGGGATTATGGGTCATGCATTATGGGGGGGGGAGGGAGAATATCTCTGTGCAAAATGTCCCAACTTGTGGTTCTAACAATCTTTCCACCCCCTTTTCCACAAAATTCCCTGAGCCTGGCTGGGAGCATTTTAAGCCAACTTCAGTGATGGTACCTCAGAAGTCTCTGGATCTCTGTTTTGGTAGGTGTTGAGTGTTCTCAGTGTCTATCTCCTTCACCCTTGTGCTGATATCAGATTCACTGAGAGAGCAGCTCTGTAGCTTATTTTCCCAATTCCTCTGTGGTTTCAGCTGGGGCCTCAGAGGAGTACACTGGGTCATTTATCTTCTCAGGTCTAGCTCCCATTTGAAAAAGTTAAGCAGATTCTTCAAAGGAAGATGAAGTAAGCACCAGTTAAATGGGATAATCATTACTGATTTAGAGACAATTAAAAGGGTGTGGACCCTCTTATATTCTAAGGTTAGTGGGAGCTTGACAATGGAAAGTGTAATGATTACCTGCATATGATTCTGACTTGTTTCCCAGTTCCAGATACGCTTTCCTTTCCACTAAGTGGATCTGTTAGCCAACCCAATAGCAGCTGGTTACCCACCATGGCTGTGTGCCACTATTGCACTTGTGTGAGCATCACATCAAGTTGTTTACTTCTGAGTCACTTAGACTTTGAGTAGCTTGGACAGATGTCGGCCACATTCCCTTGGAAGCTCATGTAGCCTCCCAGTACTAGGTGGGCTAATTGTCTAGGAACTGGCACTCCTCCAGATTCCAATCCGGTCTCTCTATGATTCATGCCAATAGCATTTGGTGTCTTCAAATTAAGGTCTTAGCATTAACCTCTTTAATCAAATGTTCTGACAGAACTCTCTCTTGTTTGTTTTGGGAGAACTAGTAGGTCTCTCTGATCAATAGCTCATTGTGGATATAGACCACATTCTGGTACAGCACATTATATGCCAGCACCAAAGGAAAAGAAAAAAGAAAAAGACTGAATAGAAAGAGAAACAGGAGAAATTTGAGGTCATGTTTCCTCTTACCCTCTCCAGGGACTATCAATAAAGGTGCTCCCACTAAGGTTTTCTTGAGGGTTCCACCTTTCAGTCTGACTTCCAAGATATAGGATTCTATGGTACCATATGAGGGTGGGTTTGGTTTTGACCCACCCACACCCTTTCCCTTCTCCCATGCCCTACCCTGTGTATTACACAAGCATCAAGATCCTATTCAGTTATGTCAGTAACTTGGGCTGATCCACATTAGCAACTGCAGATGAGTGAAACCATGTGGCAGTTGTCTTTCTATGATTGTGTGAATTCACTTAGAATGATCTGTTCTAAGTTTGACCCTATTTCTACAAATTTCAATATGTCACTATTTCTTACTGCTGAGTAGAATTCCATCTTGTAGATAAACCACATCTTGGTTATCCATTCATCCAATGGGTCACCTGGGTTGATTCCAGATTTTAGCTATTATGAATTGAGCAGCTGTAACCATGGTTGAGCAAATATCTCTGAACTGAGATATGGAGCTTTTAGGGTAAATGCCCAGTAAGAGAATAACAGAGTTGATTGGTAAATATAGTCATCCTTTTAAAGAGTCTCCATATTGATTACATACTGGTTGTACCAGCTTACATTCCCACCAACAATAAATGAGTGTTCCTACTTCCCCACAGCTTTGGCAACATTTGTTTACATTTGATTTTTTAATGTTTGCTATCCTTACTGGGGTAAGGTGGCATCTCATAGTTGTTTTAATATATATTCCCCTAATGGTTAGGGATGTTGAACATTTTCGTAAGAGTGTGTTAACCATTTGTAATTCTTCCTCTGATTACTTCCTATTTAGTTCTCTGCCCAACTTTTGGAGTGGGTTGTTTGATTTTTTTTGTTTAGTTTTTGATTTTATTTGTAGATTATAGACATTAGGTTTCTTTCAGTGGTATGGCTGGCAAATATTTTCTCCTATTCGCTGGGTCATCTATTGGCTCTGCTTATGGTATGTTTGTATGTGCAAAAGTTTTTAGTTTCATGAGATCACATCGGTTGAGTGCTTGTTTAATGTCCTTGGCAACAGGGGTTATGTACAGAAGTCTTTTTTCCAGTCAATATATCATGGAGAGTGTCTATATTTTTTCTTCCAGTAGTTAAAGAGTTTCAGGTCTTATATTGAGGACTTTAATACATTTGGTGTTGATTTTTGTGTACAGTGAAATTAGTGGGTCCAATTTCATTTTTCTACATATGGTCATCTAAGTTGTCCAATACCATTTGTTGATGATGCTGTCTTTTCTCCAGTCTACATTACTGGCACCTTTGTCACAGATCAAGCAGCTGTAGTTGTTTGCCCTAAGTTCTGGGTCCTTAATGCTCTTCCTTTGGTCTATGATTGTGTTTTTCTTGCAGTATCATGCTGTTTTGTCATTATGACTTTGTAATATAGCTTTGGATCAGGTATGGTAATACCACTAAAGGTGTTTTATTTTTTATTTTCATTTTTATTTTATTTATTTTTTTGTGGAGGGTGTTTTTGGACATCTGAGGCCTTCTCCCATTCCATATGAATTTTGAGATCATTTTTGCAATCTGTGAAGAACGATGCTGGTATTTTTATTGGTATTGTGTTAAGTCTGTATATTGCTTTTGGTACAATTGTAATTTTCACAATATTAATTCTTCCTATCCAGAAGCATGGGAGGTCATTTCATCCTCTCAAGTCCTCCTATATTTCTTTCTTGAGTGTTTTTATGTTTTCATTATGTAGATATATCACATCCTTTGTTAGTGTACTGTAAGATATTTAATTTTTTGATGCTATTGGAAAAGGGACAGCCTCACTGATTTCTTTCTCTGTATATTTGTCCTTAGCATATAGAAAAGCTACTGATTTTTTTGTTTGCATTGATTTTGTATCCTGGCACTTTGTTAAAGGAATTTATCACCTTTAAAAGTTTTGAGATGGAGATTTTCGGGTCACTTATATATAGGATCATGTCATCTGCAAATAGAGCTAACTTGACTTCTTCCTTTCCAATTTGAATCCCTTGCATTTCTTTCTTCTGTCTTAGTGCTTGGGCTAGTATTTCTACTACTATGATGAAGAGCAGTGGTGAGAGTGGGCACCCCTGTCTTGTTCCCAATCTCAGTGGGAACTCCTTCTGTTTTACCCCATTAAGAGTTATTTGGACTTTAGGAGCTTCATATATAGTGTTTATTGTGTTGAGATATAAAACCTCCATGTCTATTCTTTCCAGTGTTTTGATCATGAAGTGCTGTTGTATTATGTTAAAGGCCTTCTCTGCATCAATTGAGATTATCATGTGGTTCTTATGGCTCAGTTTGTTTATGTGGTGCTTTATGTTGACTGATTTCCAATGTTAAACCATCCTTGATTCCCTGGGATGAAACCTCCTTGATAAAGGTGGACAATGCTTTTGATGTGTTGTTGAATTTGGTTTGCAATAATTTTGTTCAGGATTTTTACATCTAAGCTCATTAGGGATATAGGCCTATAATTTTCTTTCCTTGTTGCATCTCTTTCTGGGTTTGGTATTAATGTGATGCTTGCTTCATAAAAGGAGTCAGGGAGGATTCCCTGGTCTCCAGCTATGCAGAACAGTTTGAAAAAAATTGGCTTGAGTTCTTCTATGAAGTTTTGATATAATTCACCTGATATGCCATCAGGTCCTGGCCTTTTCTTTTTGGGGAGGTTTTTGATTACTTTTCAATATTCATGGGTGTTATTGGTTTGTTTAGGAGATTAATCTACTCTGTTTGGTTTAGTTTTGGTAGGTGGTATGTGTCTAGGAATTCATTCATTATTTTCAGATTATTTAATCTTGTGGAATGGAGGTTTTGGAAGTATGCCCTGATGATCCTTCCAATTTCATTGATGTCTTTTGTGATCTTTCCTTTTTCATTTCTGCTTTTGGTAATTTGAGACTATCCCCCCCCCCTTTTTTTTGCTTGATCAATTTGGCCAGGGGTTTATCAATCTTTTTTAATTATTTCAAAGAACAAGCTCTTTGTTTCATAGATTTTTTAAATATTTTTAGCCTAATATATGGTCAATTTTGGAGAAAGTTCCATGGGCTGCTAAGAAGGTTGTGTATTCTGCAGAGTTGGGGTGGAAAGTTCTATAAAATCCATTTAGTGTAATTTATCTGTGGTGTTGTTGAGTTCTATTATTTTCCTGTTGATTTTCTGCTTGGATCATCTGTCTATTAATGATAGTGGAGTATTGAAGTCTCTGACTATGATGGTGATTGTGTTTATATATTTTTTGTTGTCAAGTATATTTTATATTATAAATTGTAGCACACCTGTGTTTGACACATATATTTTTATGATTGTGATATCCCTTGGTGAGTAAGAAGTGGTCTTCTTTGTCCTTTTTGATTAATTTTTGTTTGAAGTCTATTTTAACCAGATATTTATATAGTAACTTCCACTTTTTTATTTCCATTTGCTTGGAGTATCATTTTCCATCCTTTCATCCTGAGGAGGTGTCTATTATTAATTGTGGGGTGGGTTTCTTGAAGATAGCAGATAGAAGGGTCCATTTTGTTGATACATCCTGATAACCTGTGTCACTGATGAGTGAGTTAAGACCATTAATATTTAAGGTTATTACTGTGAGTTTGAATTAATCCCTGCCATGATGAGATGTTTTATTGGATTTGTTGCTTTCTTGTGTTATGTACTATTTTGAACCTGCTTTATTTTAGCTATTGTGATCTTCCTCTTGTTTGCTCTTGAGATTAGTTGTTTGATTCTTCTGTGTGGAGCATTCTCTCAAGAATTCTCTGTAGCTTTGGCTTTGTGTTCATATAATTATAGAGTTGAATTATAGAATTATATGAAGGGATGTCACAAAATTTTCTTTCTTATCTATTATGAGGGATACTTTTCCAGGATAAAGTAGCTTGGGTTGGAAAACATAGTTTTTCAGACTTTGAAGTGTTCCATTCCAGGCCCTTCTGGCTTTCAGTGTTTCCATTGAGAAATCTAGAAATCTGATTTTTTTTTTTTTTAATGGGATTGACTTTGTATGTTGTGAATTGCTTCTCTCTTGCTTCTTTTAACACACTCTCTTTGTTTTCATTGTTAAGAGTTTTAACTATAATGTGTCTTGGAGAGTGTCTTCTTTGGTCCTTCTGTTTGGTGTTCTGTGGGCTTCCTTTATCTGGATGGACTTCTCTTTTGTAAGATTGTGAAAATTTTCTTCAATAATTTTGTTGAATATGTTCTTTATGCCTCTGGTCTGGGTTTCTTCTCCTTCTGGTATACCCATGATCTGGATGTTTGGTCATTTTAAGCGTGTCCTACAGTTTCCTTATATTCTGTTCACTTGAATTTTTGGAATTTAGTAATGTTTTTGGCATTCCAATCTATTTCTTCTCTCTTATCTTCCAGGACAGAGGCTCTATCTTCCATGTGAGGCACTCTTTGGTGAGTGGTTCTAGAGAGGATTTTATAATTTCTGTTTGATTTTTGTTTTCTGTTGTATTGCTTTGCATTGTGTACATCTCTTTTTTGAGGTATGATTTCAATGTGAATTCTGCTTTTCTTCAACAAATGGTACTGGAAAAACTGGATAACCATATTCAGGAAATTGAAACTTGATCCACACATCTCACCATGTACAACACTCAAGTCCAAATGGATCAAAGACCTCAAATAAGACTGGAAACTTGGCTACTACTGGAAGAAAATCTAGGAGGAACTTCCCACGATATAGGAATAGAAAAAGACTTCCTGAACAAAACTCCAGTAGCACAGGATCTTAAACAATCACTCAACCAATGGGATCACATGAAGCTGAAGAGTTTGTTCACAGACAAGCATACAATAAGCAAAGCCAATAGATTACCCACAGAATGGGAGAAAATATTTGTGGGTTATCCAACTGACAGAGGCCTAATCTCTAGAATCTACAAAGAACTCAAAAACCTAAACAGTAAGAAGTCAAACACCCCACTCACAAAATGGGGCAAAGAGCTGAACAGACAGTTCACAGAGGAAGAAATACAAATGGCAAACACACACTTAAGAAAATGCTCATAATCCCCAATTATCAGGAAAATGCACATTAAAACAACTATGAGATTCCACCTTACCCAAGTAAGGATATCAAACATTAAAAAATCAAATGAAAAAAAAAAAAAAAAGCTGGAAAGGATGTGGTGGGAATGTAAGTTGGTACAACCACTTTGGAAGGCAATATGGAGACTCATAAAATAGCTGACTATAGAGTTACCAACAGACCTAGTTATTGCCTTACTGGGCATGTACCTTGTTTTTCTTGATTCTTCTTGTAGTTTATTTTTGCATTTGATCAAGTCTTCAGTAAGATTAATCAACCAGTTGATGAGGTCTCCCATTTGTTGATTTACCTTTAATTTGTTCATATCTGTTTGGGGAGTTAATCATGTTAAGTCTACTGTCAAAAGGTGAATACTCTAGATGATTTTGTTTAATTTCATTGATATGATGGTTGGTTCTTTGACGGTTTGCTTCAAGTTCAGCATTTTTGTTGTTGTTGTTGTTGTCGTTTTTAATCAGGGTGTCATTGGTTGTTGTGTTTTCATTTTGGGAATGAATTTCTGTTTATTTCTCTATGATTTCACCGGAAGCTTCCACTGTGAGACTAAGCATCCTTGGTGGAGGTCTCTCAGTTTTCTTGCATTCACTGGCTTTTTTGCATTGTTGTCTACTCATTTTAGGAAGACTATTTTATTGAGGAGGAAACATGTTTTTGTCCTTTGCCCCATTCACACTCTGACTCAGGTGAATAGGGATGTTGGTACCTAGTGGCCAGTCAGGATACTGAGTGAAAGGCCTGATTCCACAGCTCACACAGGGCCCAGGCCTTCCCAAGAGGGTCCAGTGAGACCTACCAGAACAAGGGGACTGACAGGAGCAAGAGAACAGGGATCTGGCCTACTTACTGCTGAGCCCTCTAACACACAGACTAGGGCAGGCAACTCAGACCTAGGAGGTGGGAGGAGCCCAGAAATGTGACTGGCCTACTCACTCCAGACCATGGTCCCTGCCCACACAGTGCTCAAGCAATGAACTCAGACAGAGGAGTTGGTAGGAGCCTGGAAATGGGTCTGACCTACTCACTACAGACTGAGGCTCCTGCCTACACACTGTCTGCACAAGGAACTCAGGCATGGGAGCTTGTGTGTATATATTTTTATTGTTACAATGCAACTGGTATACTTAATGTTTAAAACTGAGCAGGATCTTTTTCCTTTCCAGTGAAAACAAAGGAAATTTAAAAAGAAAACAAAATTACAATAGAGAAAGTCAATTCCAAATAAATCCCCCAGGTTCTGATTCTCCCATAGAGTGGTAGGGTTCCAGTCATCATTAGGAGAGACTTTTATTTTAAAGTGACATCTTAAACTTCAAGGATGTCCATTAACTATCACAATTAAACATGCCAAAGGAGAAGCCATGTTGTCAAAATGCTCACTTAACACATCCAGTCATCTCAAACCCATCATTTCCTGACCTTCTATATCCCATTTTCTTAAAAAAAGATTTTTTTAAATTTTTATTAAACAAGAGAAAGTAGACAGGTACCTGTCTGTATTCACATAGAGACATAGTGTAATCTCTGAGCCCAATATACAGAGATAGGAGGAAAGAAGCTAGAATCTGTGTACTAGTACACAGGGCCACCACTCTTTAGCTTCCATCAGTGAAGGGAGCAGAAGGGCCTTCTTTTCTTCCCCCAGAGCACAGTGGTGGTGTTGATTCCATACTGTAATGTTTGTTTGTTTTGAGGTAGGGTTTCACTCTACAACAGGCTGACCTGGAATTCATTATGTACTTTCAGGGTTGCTTCAACCTCACAGGGATCTTTCTACCTCTGCTTCCCAAGTGCTAGAATTAAAGGCATGCACCACCACACTGTGATCAATGGGAAGGTTTTATGCTATATTCTGCATATTATTTACTTTAGATATTTTTTAGCTAATGCCAATCAGAATGAACTAAAAAATAATAATAGCTGCTTTATTGTGTTATTAAAGTTGACACAGTATACTACTACATAAAATAGTTTAATTTATAGCATGAAATACATAACTGATAAATGCTATTAATATCATTCATATTTATTCTATTTATTAATATTCTTAACATGCATTCCATTGTGGAGAAGTTCTTCATATTGCTTTCTGATAAACTAATAATCCTAGATACTGTAGCAAGGCCCCAACTTGAGATGTGTGTGTTGTTCGAAGTAATCCTTCTATGGGAGTAAGACAAATCTTGTATAATCCTATTTCTTGTACTCCATAGTCATTCCACCTCACTAGTGGTTAGCAGTGATTTAAACCTAATTTTCTTGGAAGAGCACTGTGATCCTAGTACCTAAGCCTGCTCAGTGTCCCCACAACAACAACAGGATTTCAGCCCTGGTCAGAGTGCAAGAATGTAATGTTTTCCATAAAAATCCTATGGTTTTGCATTTAAGAGTCTGGAATTAGATATTAATATAAAAAACATGACAGAATGCACTCATACGAGAGGCAATGAAATGATGTCTTGGAAAGAGTTGTAAAATACACATCTCAAAAGGTAGAAATTGGGTTAGGTATGTTACTTAGTTGTTAGGTTAACTATGTTACTCAGTTGGTCACAGCAATGAGTAAAATAACTAACCCAACATAAAAGTGTAATAGTTTATGGTTTGTCTTTCAATTCCCCAAAACATTATCTTCAGAGATTCTCTTTGGGTCCACCTCCACTTGATCCACACAAAAAATGATTTTGTGACTTGATATTACATATACATTCTTCACATTGCTTTTGCATCCTCTGTAGAGTCCAAAGGCTGAAATAAGTGACATCATATACCCCATAGAGTAAATCAGAATGTGGACTGTGGATCTTTGGGATCATTACAATAGTGGATTCTGGGCTAGCTTCTTGACATTCCAAATGACTCTCAAGGTCAAATGGTAATTATTTAAATGATACATCACTTAAACATCATAATTTTGTCACAGTGACTTATTAGACATTAATTAATTAATTTGAATAATTTGTTAAATAACCTATTCCAATCTAGTAAGTTAGAAATTGAATATTGTATTCATGTATAGGAACTGTATTTGTGTAAGATTCCTGAATTTATTTCAAAAAATTAGTTTGAAATTGGAATATTTTATACATTTTGGTAAGAATGTTTTTGTATAAAAGGAATTAAAATTTTTGTTTCAAATATAATTCTTAAGAGTGATCAGGGATTTTTTTCTTTGGAATATAAATATTTTTACTTCTTCAATGCAGTCCTTTACTAACATTGCATTTTAACAAATTTGAATAATATATGTGCTCTCAATAATAACTTTATTTTGAGTATTGTTTAATTATTGAGAGCTACAATAGTCTGTAGATTTTATGGATTCTATGGTGTTAATCTTTTCTTTAAATTCATACTTTCCTTAAAAAGAAAAAAATCCATTTATGATTATGAACTATCATTAATATCCAAATTTGTTCAATAACAGAAAAGCTTATTTGTAACATTTTATAAACCTTAGATCCTTCATGACAGACTGCATAAAAATATCAGTTTCACATAATGCCCTACATACAAAATATCATCATAGCCATGAACACAAAAAACAGATACTATAAATACCAAACTATCACACAGAAAGAACACTATTTTGCTATAAAGGAAAAATTGCTAGAATATCAGTATTTTCAAGTGGTTATGGATGATGTTCTTGCTTTTATTTATTTACGGAACTTTCTTTTTCTGTTTTTTTAGTAAGTATAAACTTTGCATGAACACATCATATGTTGGTTACATCTTTACCTTCTCCCTGCCCCCACTCCAGTGGAGAGTGAGATCAAGAAAGGTTAAAGTGGATTAGCTTGGTTAATTTAGAGAGATTTTGATAGGTGTAGCCTCACTTTTGGATGAAGGCTAGTGGGAGCTTCTCATTGGAGTCCATTATCTTGGTCTCCATAGTGGTTGACATCGTTCCTTGTTATGGGTTTCTTTCCACTGATCAGGTCTCATAGCTAATCAAAGATTGATTGGTTACCTACCTAGCCTATGTGCCACTATTATTTTAATAATACCTAAAATTAGAGTGCAGCATAGAGAGGTCATGCTCCTCTTATTACTTGTCACAGAACTATTGCTAACTTTTTACAACAAACATTTTGGGGGCAATCCCAAATAGTACAAATGTATTTCTCTTACACTATCTCTTGTTACCTACAGAAAGGTTTGGCCAAGACCTGATTTTCTTTTTCTAGGAGGGTGATTCATGGGCATGTAGGACATAATAGCTCTAAAATAATCGATTATGGTCCTAGAATAATCAACTATTCAATATAAAATAGGAATTTGTATTATTCAAAGACGTTTTCCATCCCTGAAACACCAATAGGAAAATCAAGTTTTAGCAATGAAGCAGCCAAATTTTGCATAGTTGACAGTAGTAGTGCAGAAGTATGATTTACTTATACTTTAGATGCACCATGTTGTTGCCATTCTTGATGGGTCTGCAGACTTAAATTTTAATTCTACTTTATAAGCACCATCTAGCTGTCACACTTGATGGGACTGCAAAAGTATGGCTTACCTGCACTTTCTGAGCACTATCCTGTTGAAATCCTTGATGATACTGCAAAAGAATGCTTTATGTTCTAAGCATCATCTGGTCAGCATCCTTGACCATATTGCAGAAGTATGCATTGCCTACACTCACTAAGGATCTTCCTTTTACCACACTTTACAGTACTGATGAAGTAGATTTCACCTATACTTTCTAAGAATCTGCTAGTTGCATACTGCAGAGGTATGTTTTATCTATATAAGTATCATGGAGTTAGCATACTTGGTAGTGCTGCATAAGTATGTTTACTTATACTTCACAAGCACCATCCAGTTCCCATGAAAATCAACTGGATGAGATAATAAGTTACACACAGAAAACACTTAGCAAGCATTTGTCTATGGCTGTTAACTGGTAAATGAATAAATGCAATTCTGTAAAAGGGTTTCATTCATTTCCTAAGTTGACTTTGAAAGTACTTACAACCCATTAACCATATGATAAAAAGATTCATATTTAGGACTCCTGATAATAATTGAAGGCTGATGGGAAAGTGAGTAGCAGAGATCTGTATGAAACTGAATGGAGTCACTGAGCTCAGAAATAAAAGGGCATGGGAGAAAGGCACTGAAGCTAAGTCCAGAAGTTTTTGCATGAGTTGAACCACATTACAAGCATATCAATAAGAACATACAAAAAGTTGTATAGATAGCCTAGGTTTAAATTCCAAATCCAGCAATTATATTGTGTGTAGTCTATGTCAATTGCTAAGTCCATGCACTTTTGTTTCCTCATCTATGAAAATCAGGAAAGTATAGTGGCTAGAGTACAAACTCCCTTTGAAGATAAAATGCTTGTGTAATACATAGTTAGGGCCTGTCAGGACAAGCTAATAAAGAAATGGTAGGTTATGTAATTATTGTGGCTGCTACAATGGATATCTATGGATGTAGATTCTTTGAAGAAGTTGGAAGGGTCAAACTTGGAATGGTTGTGTTTACAACATCAAAAAGAATTGTGCTTATCAATGTAATATATGGCATACATTAAGTTTCTATCTCACCGTTATTTTATATACACTTCTCAGAGAAATGATATGAATTATTTTTTTAAATTTTCTGTTTATTTTTTTTTTCTTTTTTTTTCTTTTTTTTTTTTTTTTTTTTTTTTGGTTTTTCAAGGTAGGGTCTCACTCTAGCCCAGGCTGACCTGGAATTCACAATGGAATCTCAGGGTGGCCTCGAACTCACGGCGATCCTCCTACCTCTGCCTCCCGAGTGCTGGGATTAAAGGCGTGCGCCACCACGCCCGGCTTATTTTTTAATTTATTTGTTTGAGTGACAGACAGAGAGAAAGAAGCAGAGAGAGAGAGAAAGAGAGAGAGAGAGAGAGAATGGGTACGCCAGGGCCTCTAGCCACTGCAAATGAACTCCAGATGCGTGCGCCCCCTTGTGCATCTGGCTAACATGGGTCCTGGGGAATCGAGCCTTGAACCAAGGTCCTTAGGCTTCACAGGCAAGCGCTTAACTGCTATGCCATCTCTCCAGCCTGATACGAATTATTTTTAAAGAAAGAATTATGTGGCAGATAGCTTTTATCAAAGTGTCCAGTTGAAAATCTGCTGGAAGACAGGTGGGATATAGTGAATTTATACTAAATCAGAGGTATTGGCCAAAAAAGCATGATAATAAAAGATATATTGTAGAAATATATGATATAGTACTTGGAAATTTATTGAGTCCTTGGAGCATGAGAAGGATAAAGCAAGATAATGAACACAGACTTTTTTAAATAAAGCAGTTATTATTTATTCAGAGATTATTTTGTGGCCTCTTTATTATATACAAAGTACCCAATACTCATAACAATTTCCAAAGTTAGGTCTTAGTTGAGGGCATAGAGGCATAGTGAGTTCATTACCAGGGAACAAACACACATGTGGTAAATATTAGAAATTTAGTTTGAGATCAGCTTTGTCAGGTTTTAGAATAAATTCAATATTCACTAAGTAAAAAGTTAGTTAAGTATTTCTAATGAGACTCATGAATGTAAATACATTCTATTTTATTCCATTGGAGAGGTGTCATAGTCAGTTCAGGCTACTCTAACAAAATACCTTAGAGTGCATAATTTATAAACAATATAAATTCATTTATCACTGTTCTGAAAATTGAAAAGTTTAAGACAGTAACAGATTTAGTATCTGGGGAAGGCTCTCTTTTTCATATATGATACCTTATTCTTCTAATTTCCCTCAAGCCTCTTTTATAAGTTCGTGCCACCCTTTCATTAGGGTGTGCATGCAATGGCCTAAACATTTCCTAAAGTAGTATCTCATTTATTATTTATGCATGGTGTTTAGTTTTAAATGTACAAATATTGCTGCGTGGAGAGTCATTTGTGGTAGGAAACATACCATGCCATGCCCTGATAGGCTTGCAAAGCCATTGAAGATGAACTGTGGTTTGCATGGAGACCCAAAAATGATTTGTATATACCAGGAATATGCAAGGTCTATCAATGAGTGTTGTTGGCTTGGGTTGGAAGTTTCCCTGCCTATTCAGCCCAGCTGGAGGGATGAGATTAGAAAATCCATAGATGCCTCACTGCTCACTGGTTATTATGTTGGACTTGGACTGCTGAAGTTTGATGTTTGTTTGATGGCTGTTGAGTTTTCATTGTTTCGGTCTTTCCTTGTTATGCTTTACAGCAGTTGGAAACATTTATTTTGTGCCTTTAAATGTTGAAAGTATGTAACATGTTTTGTTTCTGCAGGACCCCAAACTAAGATACAATCTTAAATCTCAGATGAGTTGAGACTTGGTACTATCTTAAATTGGTAAAGAATATGTGGACCTTTGAATTTGGACTAAACACAATATACCATGTGAGGTGGTTATGAATTTATTGGAGACCAGGGCTAGAATGTGGTAGCTTGATTGGAAGCCCCCCAATAGATCCAGGAGTTTTTTCCAAGCTAGTTACTTGGCTGGAGGAGTTGATACTGGAGGTGGATTTGAATTCCAGCCTAAGATATGCAAACTGCCTGAGTTATTCCTGGAGTTTGCTTGTAGCTTTTGGTGCTGCTTGCTTTTCTCTCTCTGCCTGGGCCTGTAAAAGTGGGTCAATTTCTTCTGATATTATATAATTTCCCCTTGATCTGTAAGCTTCAATAAATCCCATCTTTCTCCCATAAACTGTGTCTGGTATGAAGTTCCATCCCAGCAACCCGAGGCTATCTACTACAAGGTTAAATGACTCATCAAACTATGAATGCAAAAAAAATTTAAAAAGCCGTGTTTTAACTCCAGTTTATGTGGACTCACTGCTAGTTCCTTCCTTCTCCTCACCTATGAGAGTGGATATTACCCCCTTAGAAAGAATGCTTCCCTTCAAACTAAGATCTCTAAATATTTACTTTTCATTATTAGTCATGTACACAGTGTATAAAGCCTTGTTGGTACCATCATCAGCCTCCTCCCTCTCCAGAGGGACGCTCCTTATTAGGGAATGTGGGTCATTCATTGTGGAGTTAGCCATCAGCTATTGGTAAGAGGCAATGTCTCTGTGCATAATGTCCCAACATGTGGCTCTAGCAATCTTTCGGCCCCTTCCTCCACAAATTTCCCTGAGCCAGTGGGTTTGTTTTAGGTCTACCTCGGTGATGAGGTCTTGGGAACCTCGGTGTCTCTGGATACCTGGTTTGGTAGGAGTTGAGTGTTCTCTGTGTCTATCTCCTTCACCCTTGTGCTGGTACCAGGTTCACCAAGAAAGCAGCACTCTTCCTCATTTCCCAAATTTCTCTTGGTTTCAGTTGGGGCCCTGCTGAGGTACAATGAGCTGATTCTCTCCTCAGGATCTGTGTCCCTCTGAAAAGGAGAAGCAAACTCTCCAACAGAGAGTGAAGTCAGCACCAGATAAATGGGATAACCATTATTATTTTAGAGAGAATTTAATAGGTGTAAGCCCTCTTGTAGCCCGTGACTGATGGAAGCTTGATCATGGAGACCAGGCTTGTTTTTTGGATATGGTTATGACTTGTTTCCCAGCTCCATCTGTGGGTTCCATTCCACTGAACAGATCCCTTAGACAAATCAAGAGCAGTTGGTTACCCAACATGGCTGAGTGCCTCTATTGCACTTGTGTAAGCATCACATCAGGTTGTTTGCTGCTGAGTAGGTTAGACCATGAGTTGCTTGGACAGATGTTGGTTATTTTCCCCAGTTGCTCATGTAGCACCTTCTGGCACTAGATGAGCTAACAATGGGGACTGACTCTCTTTCAGATTCCAGCCAGATTACTACATGACATGTACCAACAACATATGGTGTCTTCTGCAGTATGGTCTTATAACTAACCTTTGGTGGGTCATCAAGTACTCTGACAGAAATCTGTCTTCTTTTGGGAAACCTTGTAGGTCTCTCTGATCAACAGCTCATTGTGGATATTAACTACATGCTGGTACTGGAAGTTACAGGCTAGCACCAAGGAAAAGAAGAAAGAAAAAGATAGGCAATATAAAAGAGAAAGGAAGAAGAGAGAAGATTAAGGTTAGTCTTCATCATAGCCTCTCCAGGCCCTGTGATTCAGGTGTTCCCTCTAAGGACCTGATATTTGCTTCTTTTAATTGTCAGTAATTTGTACAAACTGGTTCTAAATTCTTATTCATTAGTTTTCCACTATTCAGTTTGGTTTTTTGTATGTACTTTGGTGATTTAAATGGTAGAGAAACATTGATTTTAATATCATAGAAAATTCAAACATCTTTGTGGGAAAAACTGAACAATTAAATGGTTAAACTATAGAGGACAGTAGCCAAGAAAGAGGATTATTTTAAAGAATCTCATTTTAAGTGTCACCATTTTGTCCTATTCAAAAAACAGGTGGAACTGTCTAAATTCACAGTTCTGCCCTGATGTCCATAAGCTTTGCCCTGCTGAAAGAAAATATTTCATATCTTGGAAGGCTGTGCCAAAGTTCAACTTCCGCCACTCAATATCACAGCAGGAAAATCACAGCCCATCACTTCTAAAAGTTAATGTACCGTCCTTCGTAAGATTCTCTCTAGACTAATATTGCCAAAGGTTAAATGGCATTAATATAGAAGTTCATGACTGCATAATGTGGTGTCTAATCCAGAGGATATATGTGAACAGCAACAACCATTCTTCTCATGTTCCTTTTATCTTTTAGAGAGAAAAATTACTCCTATGGGAACTTATCATTTCCTGAGGGTATAATTCATGGTGATGGAGCTACATGGGAAGAGAAAGGCTGGAACCATCAGTAAGAAACAAGCGTGGATAATGAAAGCACCTATAATTTAAGGGCAGTTGAATCCTACACAGTTTTCTTCTACCCCATCTTTCCTACAAAACAGGATATGTTGAACTGTCTTATTTATATTGGGTTCCTAAGTAAGTATATGTTCCTCTTTATATACCATGTCCTAGGTACTCCATTCTTCTGAGAAGGATTAATGGTATTTCCATTAATCACAGTCAAACTATGTTGTCATTCTGGTTTATGTATATTTTAGATTGTCTCTAAACAATGCCATAAAGTCTGGAATTTATTATTTATAGCTCAAACATTTGTTTAATTTCCAATACACTCATCTTCTTTAGTGAACTAGGCTATATACAAAGAAATTTTAAGAAGTCTTATAACATTTATTTTAAAATTTAACCTTATAACCAAGAGTCAGAAAGTCTTTGAGTCTACTTTACTTGGTGTTACACAGCCAGTTTTCAGGGAAGACACTTTATTAACAATCACTGTAGCTTGTTAAGTCAATAGCTGATCAGAAAACATAACCTTTATGATATTAAAATATTTTTTTCACAGTTCAGAATTCTGGCCCTATTATTTGTTTTTACTTCCACAATTAATGATTTTTAAATTAAGCAATAAATGTAAGGTTGCATTTATAAGATTTCTTATTTTAAATCTTGATTTTTGTGCCTATTTGTATCATTAAATAATATGTTTAACAATTCTAATCATCACTAAAGTTTACAAATGATAAAAAATGAGTGAATTTCATGAACACAATCAAAACAACATTTCCAAACAAATCTAATTTAATAATTTAGGCATCTATTTTCATTTGTTTGTTTGGGTGTGTGTGTGTGTGTGTGTGTGTGTGTGTGTGTTTCAAGGTATGGTTACACTCTAGCACAGGCTGACCTGGAATTCACTAGCACCACCATGCCAGAGTGATCCTTAATGTCTTTCATTTTTTTAATATTTATTTTTTAAAATAATTTTATTTAATCAGCCCAGGTGCCCATCATGGGACAAATGGATAATGAAGATGTGGTACATTTACATGATGAATTTTACTCAGCAGTAAGAAAAAAAATGACATAGTGAAATTTGTAGGAAAACGGATGGACTTGGAACAGATAATACTCATCAAACACTAAAACACAGAAAGACAAACACCCCATGTGCTCAGTCATCTGTCATTCCTCATCTAGAACAGCTTGTGTTGCTGGCATATGTGCCAGGCAACTCAAGGACCCAGAAAAAAGGGATGGGAGAGTTTGGGGGAAGGAGAATGGGAGGTTAGGAAGAGACACAAAACTCAAAACGAGTTGGTGCCATAAATACCTTTTTTCTGGCCAGTAGACTAAAGGATATAACTCCCAACATGACTATGGGGGAATCATCTGGTAAGAAGGGTCCTGGAGAGGGTGGGATATCACTAATCTTCAAGCATTCTATTCTGGCCTATAACTCCAAGTACCAGAAATCATTGCTTCCTAAATTGAGCAGTTTATTGAGAGACCTATGAGGTCCCCAAACGATGACAGGCTTCTGTCAAAGCACTTGATTACCCACCTGAGGTAAAAGGAAAGACTCTATTTCTAAAGATGCTGTCTACAGAACATGGAGGGACCCACCTGAAATCTGTAAGGGAGTCAGTCCCCAGATGGTTAGCCCATTTAGTGCTGGAAACTGATACATGAGCTACCTGGGGGAAAGCAGCCAACAATGGTGACAGCATGCAGGAGTCTAAGATGCTCAGAAGCAACTGGGAGGACAAGTTGTACACACAAGTGCAGTGGCACATGCATCTTGATTTCATTTGCACTGACTGGAGGCCATGGTGTGCCCATCTCTCTTTTTGTCTATCTTCTGTCTCTCTCTTCTTGCAAATAAATCAATAAAATATTTTTAAAAACATAGAATTATACTATGTCATGTATATCTTAGCCCATCTAGTGCTGGAAGGTGCTATATGAGCTACAAGGGAAAAGTGGCTGAGCAACTCAAAGTCTAAGTGAATCAGAAGCAAACAACCTGACAGGGTGCTCACACAAGTGCAATGGTGGCACACAGAGACTGGCAAACAAATCAGTAGAAAGGAAACCATTTCTGGAACTGGGAAACAAATCAAAATCATATCCAGATAACAATTCTGCTTTCCATTGTCAAGCTCCCATTAATCTTGGGCTATAAGAGGGTCTACACCCTTTAAATTCTCTCTAAATTAATAATGGTTATCCCATTTAACTGGTGCTGACTTCACTCTCCATTGGAGAATCTGCTTCTCTTTTTCAGATGGGAGCTGGACCTGAGGAGATAAATGACCCAGCTGCATTCCACCCTGATCACATCTGAAACCACAGAGGATTTGGGGAAACAAGCAAGAGGGCTGCTTTCTTGGTGAATCTCATATCAGAATAAGGGTGAAGGAGCTAGACACTGAGGACACTCAACACCTACCAAACCAGAGATCCAGAAGCTCCTAAGTGCCTGCCCATCACTGAAGTAGACTTAAAAAATGCACCCAACATGGATCAGGGAATTTTGCAGAAAAAGGGGTGGAAGGATTGTTAGAACCACAAGTTGGGACATTTTGCACAGAGACATTGTCTCTCCCTCCCATAATGCATGACCCACAATCCCCACTGGGTTGACCTGCATCCCCCATGAGGAAAGCCTCTTCAGAAAAGGGGCAAGGAGGAGGAAATGGATGGTGCCAACATGTGTTGTTGACATATTAAATATGTCCATATGTAGTAAAAATAAATTAAAATAGAATTTTATGTTAAAATTTCTTTAGTAATATCTGGATTAAAGATCCTGTGTTAAGGGCTGGAGATATGGCTTAGCGGTTAAACTCTTGCCTATGAAGCCTAAGGACCCCAGTTAGAGGTTCGATTCTCCAGGACCCACATTAGCCAGATGCACAAGGGGGTGCATGCGTCTGGAGTTCATTTGCAGTGGCTGGAAGCCCTGGCTAGCCCACTCTCTCTCTCTCTCTCTCTATCTGACTCTTTCTCTCTCTGTCACTCTCAAATAAATAAATGAACAACAACAAAAAAAGATCCTGTGTTATTGTAACAATTTGTACATAATTCTTTGCCACTATGCCTTATGAACATCAATTTAAACCCTTTACTCACATCTGCAGTCTGGTGCTCATAGATATATCTACCTAGATTATAATACCCATGACAGTATCATTGCTTCATTCTGCTAAATTACTTCATTTGGGCAACTTTAGCTGACATGTCAAGAAGACACTTAAGGCACTCCATGGAGAGCAGCACATGAAAAGGAACTGCGTGCTTGCTCCCAAGATCCTACCTGGAAATAGAAACCCATCCTTGGTCAAAAAATTGGGCCAGAACCAGCCAGATAAACTGTGGCTGTTTCCTGACCCAGAGTAAATCTTTATTTGGAAGGAATTTTCTAAGCATTAGGTCACAATAAATATAGATCTTTTTATTCCAGAACTTCTGACAAAACTTATATACTGATGATACTGATGAGTATTTTCAGTCGAAGGAAAGACCTACACTATAATGAGAAGTAAGAACTCTTTTTACCAAATGACCAATTTCTCATGTAAATTTCTTGCAGTCATAAATTTTTGAAACTGTCAATGCATCGAAAAATTCTTATAAGAAAACAAACATTTTTTGGAAGCAATTATGTACCAAGATTTTATATCTGTTAATCTCTTTCTCTCTCTCTCTCTCTCTCCATATATATGTGTGTGCATATATAATCTATATTTATAGCTATATCTATATATCATATATATATATACCATTTTATATTGTATACACTATATTATATATCCTTTTATCATTGTACTATTTAACTATTTAGCAATAATGGCAAGGAGAAAATTTATTTCTCTTTGGATATGCTTTGGCTGTCTACCATAGTACTAGAGTTTACATATATGATTTGACTAATTAATTAATTAATTAATTAATATATACAAGTGGATTTGGAACATGATAGCTCTGGGCACCAATCTTTCAAAGTTAAAATGAGGAAAATTTATTTCTGATTAGTATTTCTTTTCAAACATCAAAATTCTGTAATTTCAGCACATGCCTTTAATCCCAGCATTTGGGAGGCAGAAGTAGGAGGATCACGGTGAGCTTGAGGCCACCCTGAGATTACATAGTAAATTTCAGGTCAGCCTGAGCTAGAGTGAAACCCTACCTCAAAAGAAAAAAAAAAAAAAAAAAAAGAAAAGAAAAATAAATCTGTAATTTCAGAGTACAAATTAAAATGTAAGAAAAGTATATTTAGAGCTAATTTTAATAAATGTGAATGTTAGATTTTAAAATAATTTCTTAATTTAGAATAGAAAGAATCTATTAATTTCAATCACTAGTCATAGTACAAAATTGTTGTTCCAAAACATCATCACAGTAACAGAATAGATCTCAAAGCTATGAAAGAAATATTATTGATTTATATAACCAAAAGTCCAAGGGTAAGATATTTCAGGGTGAGTGAATACCTTATATATTACAAATTAATTACATAGTTGGATATCACTGCTTGCTTCTTCATATATATGGAACCAATATGTGCAAAAGCTGAAACATATTCTCATCCTTTACTTGTTTTTCTGTAAAGCAAGGGTACCAACTTTCAACATCTCCCTTTTAACTTATAAGTTTAATTTGTACCATCTCCATGACAAATTATGAAAAAAAAAACTGACTTAGCAGAACTGGTTATACTTATTTGTATTTAATCTCTGACTCTGGAGATAGTACCACGAAACATATATGTTACAATAACAAGAGAAAATAATAACTACATTTTTTAAGCAATGAGATTTGATTAGAGAAATTTCCTCTTTAGATGGAAAATAATGTTTACTGAAATAGAAAGGTGAAATGCTGAACACTATGGAACTCAACTTCTCTCTTTCCCTGTGTTTCTCAAGTGTTAAAAATAAATACTAACTTTCTTTGCAAGCATATGTGTGTACTATGTGTTCATATGGGTAGGTTTCTTCACACGTGTGTGGGGATATATGTGTGAGCTAGTGCATAAGCACTTGTTTGTGGAGAGTAAAGGTTGACATTGGTGTACTTCTCAAATATGCTCCACCTTAATTTTTGAGACAGGATCACTCACTACACTTGGATGTCATGAATACAGCTAGACTAGACAGGCAACAAGCCCCCAGAGTTCTGTCTTTTTACATCACTCCAGTCAAAAGTGATGACCTGGCTTTTATACAAGCCAAACTCAGGTCCTCAGGTTTATATGACAAGCACTTTACAGACATACAGATTGAGTTATCCCCCATCCCAACAATCCCTTACTTAAAATATGGCTATGGATTGATATATGAGATAGCATACATACAGATATGTGTGTGTAAAACAGATTGTTATATAGATGTATCATGTACTTGTTCACTCATACATACACATGTGCATTCATCATTGTACATATGCATGCGTAAATGAATTTTGATTTCTTTTAATTGAAACTGGCTTTACTTCAGTTATTTCAAATGGGTAAATTTTGGATTTATTGGAGATAATCAATAGAGCATAACAAACTATGTGGTAATTTCCTGAATATGTTTCCTCAATTTGTTGTTCTTTGATTTGCATAATATCCTCAGAGGTCCTTAAATATACCTAAAAGGCAGGTTTTCTACATGCCAAATCCTACTCATACCCTTTAGTTTCATTTTCAAATAGTTGTGACATGAAAGCACAGGTTGTTGTCATGGAGCAAAAGTTTGCATTGGCATAGTTATATCATTATCCACAAGGACAGGTGGCTTGAGAGTAGTCTGACACTTCTGTACACCCAGGAGACTGCACAGACAAAGCCCCACCACGTAACGAGCAGGACAAGTACCAGAGATCACTGCCAACCTCAGACAGTCACTGCTGTTGCCATTAGAAACACAATTAAGAATCCCCGCCTTGAATAATAGAAATTCTGTTTTAAAATGCCTACTTGTAATGGGAAGTCACACATTGTGTGAAAGAATTCTATGGTGTTGATGTTAGTAAACCTGCAGGGACTTTGTGAAGGATTGCTGGGGTTAGTGTGTGAAAGCAGTGGGATGTCATTTTGTCAGGCATTCTATTAGCTGCCTTTCCAGTTGAGGAACCAGAAGATTGCTTTCAATCTGCTTGTTCCTGCTTTGTTTGGATACCTGTACTTAGTAACACCTATAAATGCTACTTACATTTAGCATATAATGATGACATATTCATTAGTTTTCTCATTTCTAGAACAAAATACCTGAAAAAAAAAAAAACACTTTAAGGTAGTAAGGATTTTTTTTAGACTCACAGTTTGAGCTTATGTTCAATCATGGCAGAGAATTCATAACGACAGGAACTTGAGGCAAATGGTCAGATTCAGTCAACATGAGAAACCGGAGAGGGATGAATTACACAGCAAGGTCTCTCATATATGTAGAGTCCAAAACCTTGACCATAGAATGGCACAAGACACAGCATAAGTTGGGTCTTCACACTTTAATTAACCCAGTCAAGATAACCCCTCATAGGTAATGCTCAGAGGCTAACATATTCTACAAATTCTTCACAAGTGATTTCAGGTCCTGCCATGCTGAAAGTCAATGTACATCACGAAAAGCCCTCAATTTATAGTTAGGCTTTCTTCCTTGGCATGGGTGTGGAATTTCACAAGATGGGTAACATCTTACCCTCAGGACATCTTTTGTAATGTCCCAGTGTAGAACAAGACATTTCAATGATGCTGATCTCTTTAATAACTGTATTCACTTTCTCCCCATCAGTCTAAATGTTATTCTATCTTAAAATTTCCTGCATCTCAAGATATTGGCAAAATGCAGCCAGTATCTTTGACAATACATAGCATTAACTGCCTCATGCTTAGTTCCTGATTTTTCCTTGTTTTCTTCTGAAACCTCATTACCTGGGCCTCCCATGCATTTTGCTCTCAAACTCTTATCTTCTAAGCTCCCACAAAAATGTGCCATTATGCTCTGCTGTAGTATTCACGTATTCTCCTTGCCCAAAGTTCCAGATTCTTCCATATTCCTCCTAAAAATTCCAAAATCCAAAACACATACTCAGGTTTATCATACTAATGAAGCCATTTATTGGTACTAATTTTCTGTGTTTATTACCTTTCTTATTGCTGGGACAACATATTTGACAAAAAAATGAGTTTTAGTGGAAAGTTTCAATTACCTCCTTATTGCTGGAAGACAATACCCAACAAAACAGTCATTACAGTGTAGATACACTTGAACACAATATTTTTTCTTGTTGTCTGAATTTTCATGGGTATTGGGGGATCGAACCAAGGTCATCAGGCTTTACAAGCAAGCACCTTTAACCACTAAGATATCTTGCCATCCTTATTTTTTACCGTTTTGTAACACTTAGTACTAATTTAAAACCTAATTCATGCCACAGACTATTATGCTAGTCGGATACATAGGGATATTTTATTTATGCCATTTAGAGGAAGATGCATTGAGTTAGAAGAGGCATTCTTTGTATTTTATCCCCTTTACAATTTTTTATCTATAACTAGCAGGAAGGAGACAGCCCAAGGGGGGGGGGGAAATTAACAGCCAGTTATAATTTATTTTACAGGATTAGCACACAGACACTGAAATTCAGGGCTTCCTGGCTTCTGAAGAAAAGAGAAAGTAAAGAAACTGCCTCACTTTACCATCAATTTTTATGCTCAAAGCATTTTCATATTCTTAATCTGTGTGGAAGAAGAAGTTAGGAAGACAAAAAAGAAAGCTGAGTATAAACTAATAAATACTAAGCAGAAATTTTGATTAGATATCTTAACATACTTGGCTTCAAAGTTAGTGTTTTGGATATGCACAGTATAAAAATCCCTAGAAAATATTACAAATTTATAATTCATTCCTACCCAGCTCTTCACTGCTGAAAATCAACAACAGCAAGAATAACATTGGTTTCTCTGATACTGATAGTCTCTAATACCTAAGCCTCTACTATTCCATATAATTATCAGATAAAAATCAAACCTTGATAGACTTAGTGACAATCACATAGAGATGCTAAGATTTTTTTTTAATTTTTTGTTTTATTTTATTTATTTGAGAATGAAAGACAGAGAGAAAGAGGCATATATATAGAGAGAGAAAGATAGATAGATAGAGAGAGAGAGAGAGAGAATGGGCGCACCAGGGCCTCCAGCCACTGCAAATGAACTCCAGACGCATGTGCCCCCTTGTGCGTCTGGCTTTATGTGGGTCCTGGGGAAGCAAGCCTCGAACCGGGGTCCTTAGGCTTCACAGGCAAGCGCTTAACTGCTAAGCCATTTCTCCAGCCCCGAGATGCTAAGATTTTTCAACACATTAAGTGCACTAGATTAAACATTACTAGACATACCTATACAAAGAATTAAGTTATTCATCATCAGACTTAAATATTATTTTAAAACAGACCCATGTTTGTCCAGATTTTTAAAATATATATATATTTTTTATTGACAACTTCTATACTTACAGACAACAAACCATGGTGTTTTCCTCCCTTCCCCCACTTTTCCCTTCATAACTCTGTTCTTCATCATATCCCCTCCCTCTCTCCATTAGTCTGTCTTTTAATTTGATGTCATCATCTTTTTCTCCTATTATGAGGGTCTTGTGTGGGTATTGCTAGGCACTGCGAGGTCTTGGATATTGAGGCCAAATTCTGTTCTGACAGTTGTATGTAAGGAAGTGATACCCTTCCTTTGACTTTTACATTCTTTCTGCCACCTCTTCAGCAATGGACCCTGAGCCTTGGAGGGTGTGAGATGTTTCAGTGCTGGATTCCTTCTTGTTAGCATTATGTTGACTTTTGGGTCATCCCAGTGGTCATTGCCATTTGAAAAGAGAAGCTTCTCTAACCAGAAGTGAGAGTAGCATTAATATATGAGTATGAACATTAAGTGCAGTGTTTTCAGGGCAATTTGGTGAGAATAATATAAACATTTATCCAGAGCAGGCTTTATACCCCAAAGGCTCATGACCTCCCCTGCCATAGACTTTTGATTAGGTTTGCAGTATTGTCTAGATATTGAAATCAATAAAAGCAATGATCACTAAGTCTATACAAATAAAATAAAATTTATAAGAGAACTAAAATGCAAGAAATAGTAGAGTTTTAAAATGTAGAAAATAAAATTCAGAAAGTGTGGCTGGGAAAATAGGTCAGTCAGTAAAGCATTAGACACAATAGCAATGAGGACCTGAGTTCATCTCCCCAGCACTCACATTAAATAAGGGTATTGTGGCATGCATGTGCTTGTGCTTCCAGTGCTGAGAAGACAGAGACAGGATAACCTCTGGAGCTTGCTGATGAGACATTCTAGTAGAATCAGTGATCTCCAATTTTAGTGACAGACCCTGTCTCAAAAATTAAGGTGGAGAGAAATTTAAGAAAGCACCGAATGATGACATCAACTTCCACACATATGTTATATACCACATACACATAAGCATGCAACAATCAGCAATAATAAATCTTTATAATTATATTGGATGAACAAAAATCAGTAAATTATATCACAGGTTAGTACAACATGATGGAAAAATAGAAAATAATTATTTTGAATAGAAAACATTTGAGAAAAATAGGAAATTTCCAATCTTCATGAAAGTACCAGAAGGCAGGGTAAGTTGACTCACAACAGATAAGGAAAGAAAAATGTCAAGGATTCAGGAGAATTTCTAAACTTCAATAATGAATACATAAAATGCCACAATTGAAATAAGCATTTGAAATTGTTAATGAAAGATAATTATTAAAAAACCTTCCAGAAGAAAAAAGATAACACTCTGTCCAAATAATCAGTAAGATAGATCATTGAAATTTAAAAATATCTACTCAGAGAGTAATACTATCATAATAGTTTATTTCATTGAATTTGGAAATAGTTCACTAAATGATGTTACCCTTATAAGACAATTGGCTAGTATTTCTTTTAGAATTAGGCATGAGTCATCAGACACAAGGCCTTTATATCTCTTAAGGGACATTGAATACTAATTAATTGCTGGATGTTAGTGTTCCATCAGTGTGACAATATCTGCCATTATCACACTAAGGAAAGGAAATAACATTTTGGCTTATGTTCTTGGTGGTTTCATTGCATGCTTAGTAATCTCACTGCTTTGCAGGTGGAGCAGGGCACAGGGACTTGGCAAGGAGGGTGTGGCTGGGTAAGGACTTCAAAGTATGACAGCTAGGGAAAAAGACAGACAAAGATAGGAACTGAGGACTCACATCCTTTTCAGTGTCACATGTCCAGTGAATGTTCTCTCACAAAGTGTTCTGTCACAGAAAGCATAAACCCACTCCTAGGGACACCTTGTGAGGAGATTCAGCTTTTAACACATGAATCTTTTACAGACATTGAAAATCCAAGCTATAAGATTCAATTTGGGGGCCAAAGACTCATGCCCATCTCACAATGAACAATATATTTAATATATAAATTGCCAGAAATTAACTATTACATCATTTCTCAAAAGTCTAACGTCTTCTCTAAGACTTAAGGTAAATTCAGCTGGAGCCCCTGTACAAGTGACATAAGAAAGAAAAATGAGAAATATCAAAATGACAGTGGTACAATGGAGCAATCCAAATAACCCCATTCCAAAGGAAACAATAGGAAAATATTAAAAATAAATTGCATCATAAAATGACTCAATTCCAGTATGTCAAACATTAAAATCCTAAAGCTCTATGTCTGGCATCTGGAGCACAGGGCAGTGTGATGTTAATGCATAAGGATTTATGCTGTCCCTGTCCTATAACCTTGCTGCTTATAGCACATATTGCTACTTTCTTAAACTGGGGTTGTCCATAGTTTGGAGCCTCCCCCAGCAGATAGTCCACGTTGTCCCTGTTGTCTCTCACACTTGAATTCTCCATTATGGCTTCAGCTTCATGTTCTCACAGCCATTATGAATAACCCTAAAAGGTTAATTTTGCAAGGACTTTACCTCTACCACACACTGTTTGGCCTCACAGGCTGTTGCTGAATTCTGGAGAAAGCCTACATAGCTTTGGAACTCTTACACTGAGATATAAAATCATCATTATGTGGACAATGCCAAGGGCTACTGTTAGCATATGCTATAATGGGGTCACTTGAACCACAGCATCAGTAGCCTCTGAGTTAATTGCCTAGCTGTCTGAAACAAATTCCCAGGAAATGACACCCTTTGCTGTTCAGGATGGGCTGGGCATATTTAAACTCTTTCTCAACATCTCTGTCTTTCTCATGCCATGATACTAGTCGTCATTTCTACCATGCAGATGAAACTGACTGGTCGCTTAGCTTTGGATCAGGCAGCTGGCTATAGGAGGCTCACAGGACAGGAACCTCACATCGCACCCTCAGCATGCAGGACTTAGAGTCTGCTGGTCTCATCCCATCAAATCTCTCTCTGCAGTGTGCACCCCACCCAGGTATAGGGAGCCCCTTCCCTGAGACCAGCCAGATTTCTTTGGGCCAAAAACTTTCTTTTCTGGCTCCTTGACTGCTCTTACCTGGGTCTCCATGCCATTAAGACTATGTCCTTCCCACTTGGAAGGCTTGGTGGCCAGAGTGGGAAGGGATATTTCTTTGCATTCTATTGTTATGGTCTCTTGATTTCTTTGAAAGTGCAGTCCTTCATAAATAAAATCACTGTTCACATTTTTGTTTCCAAGGCCCATGTTTGTTTTCCCACATGCGCTCACAGACAAAGCACGTGATCACTTTCCTCTCCTTGGTTCAGAAACCCGCTGTCTCCCTCTCTCTTTGCATATTATTAACTAAAATGTAATGTTTCATAAATTATCCTGTTCAGTCTGGTTTATCCAATTCTTTGGCTACAAGCTGATACAAACTCAGTTTGGAGTTCAAGGACTCTTCCTGAATTCCATAAACTTCATTACACTGGCACAAAGTGTTTGGCTTCCTTTCCATGTTGCTAATCTCTTTAGCAACTGTGCGGCACTCTCCTGGGCAGGATCTCTAAATACTCCATTTTTGGCCCAGCTGAAAATGTTCCAGATTTTTCTGCACCATTCCTCTCTGATCCTGAGTTTTACAGTAAATTTTCCATTTAAAATTTTTATGTATCTATTTCATTTCCACATGTATGTGGGCATGTCAGGGTCTCTTGATGTTGCATATGAATGCCTGCCTGGTTTTATGTTAGTTTAAGAGAAATTGAACCAGGTGATGTCAGACTTTGAAAGTAAGCGACTTTAACTGCTAAGACATTTTCCCAGCCCCAGATTTGGTTAAAAAAAATAATACTCATTCCACTTCCTGGATGCTATATTGCTTTGCAATTTCCTCCACCAGTTAAAATAGGATATCACTTTAATATTCAAACACAGCATTCCAGGGCATGAACAAAATGTACCCACATTTCTACTACAATGCAATATGGATAGATTTTAATCAAATTTCCACCTAAAACTTCATTAACCTTCACTTCATTGAAGCTTATGTTGCCTTCATTTCCATCAGCATCCATCCTGGTTCTCTGTGCCCTCCCCAGAATTGTTAATCTCTGCTTATATACTTCTTAGACTCCTTTTGTCTCTCTGCCAAAGCCAAATTTTTAGCTATGACCTATCATTTTGGACACAATCATGACAAAAAACTGACTTCTTGGTACCATTTTTCTGAGGTAGTCAGCTTTATTTTGCTGAATTGAAAGTATCTGAGAACATCAATGTAGATGGAGAAAATGTTTATTTTGACTCCGAGTAACAGAGGGGACAGACAATGCATACATGGCCCTTTGGCTTTGGGAAAGTGGTAAAGTCACACATCCTGATGGGAATTCTTGGCCAAAAGAACTGTTAAACTAACTCATG
The DNA here is from genome assembly GCA_036346955.1 of Dipus sagitta. NCBI lineage: Eukaryota > Metazoa > Chordata > Mammalia > Rodentia > Dipodidae > Dipus > Dipus sagitta. The sequence continues at coordinate 99,482,229 of CM070770.1, read as the reverse complement.
GTGTCCAGGTATAAAAACAGAGTAAGATAAAGGGCCTCGGTCCTAAAACTAATTTCAAGAACATGAAGCTCAGTGACCTAATTTCTTCAACCTAGATTTCAACTCTTAAAGTTTTCACATCTAGCAACAATTCCTGGGCTGGGGACCAAGTTTCAGTGCATGGACTTATTGGAGACATTCAAGATCCAAACTATGATATACCACAACAACAGAAGAAGTTGGAAGACAAGGCTTTGATAAAACTACCTTTATTTTTAGTCAGGCATGCTGGCACATACCTTTAAATCCAGCACTCAGGGAGCAGAGGAAGTAGGATTACTGTTAATTTAAGGCCAGCCTGAGGCAACTACATAGTGAATTCCAGGTCAGCCTGGGCTAGAAAGCAATACCCTACAACAAAAAAAGAAAAAAATATATATCCTATTTTGTTATAACATTACTATATCCCTTTTCTCTGTAATTTTAAACATTTGGGAGATATAAAGTTATTGCTTTTTTTCATTGCTTGGTTAAGTTTATTAAGCTATAATAAATAAAGCCATGTAATTTACCTTCTCTAAGTTTGTGATTCAATTTTCATTATATTCACAATTAGGTGTGTTTATCACTGTAGCAGACAGCCTAATGTTGCTGGGATAAGCCTCCAGACCAGACACAGTTTATGGGAGACAGAAGGGACTTATTTGAATCTGACAGATCCAGGGGAAAATTTCATAATGGCAGACATTGCCCCCCTTTCACAGGACCAATCAGAAAGAGAGAAAAGCCAAAAGCAGCTAATACCAGCACACACAAACACACTTCAGGTACCCATGCAGAACAAAGGTACTTTGCATATCTTTAGACTGGGATTCCAAACGCACTTCCAAACATTCTGGCTGGACCCTAGGATCCCCCTAGTTACCCCTTCTTCCTGTCAGTTGGCTGCAGATCTAAATTACAAAGTTTAATAAAATCCTGAATATATTGGGAGCCATCCATTCAGACTATGACAATAACCATGGTCAAGTTTTAAAACTTCTATTTTCTCCTGGATAAGAAATTGTGCACCCTATTTACTATCAATATTCTAACCTTGTAATTCCCATGCCTAACCCTAAAAATCAACTAAATTACTCTCTGCCACTATAGATTTCTTTATTCAGGAAATCCATGAATGAAATAATATTATTTCTACTCATTCTATGCATTTTGACTAGCTCTTTTCACTTAGCATATTTTTAGAATATTTTCCTATGTTGTAGCACATGTGATTGAATGTTTTATTGTATGTGTATGTCATGTAATAGTTATTCACTCTGCTTTGGATGAGCATTTGGGTTGTTTACACATCTTGACTATTAATAAAATTGTTGCTGCCATGGGGACAGATTTATGCAAGCATATGAATTCATTTATCTTGGTTATACACCTAGTAGTCAAATAGCAATACCACACAAAACTATATTTCTCTATTTAAGGAATAAGCAGAGTGCTTTTCAGAGTTTCTAGAATATTTCCCTTTTCTACCAGCTATGTAGAATGGCTTCGGTTTCCTGCATATTGACCCACAATTGTTATTTTCTCACTATATGATTCCAACCATCCAGTTGAAAGGCATAGTGTTTATAATTTCCATTTGCCAGTGACTAATGCTAATAAAAATAGTTTCATGTGTTCACATCTATTTTTATATCTTCCCAGAACTAATATTTATTCAGGTCATTTCCCATCTGGAATTTGAGTCAATTAAATCATTGAGCTTTTTCTTTATTAACAAGTGATAAAAGTCTTTGTATATTTGGGATATAAGTTACTTCAATATCCTATTTTCAAATCACTTTCCTATGCTTGCTGTTTTTTTTTAATTTAATAATGTTTATGAATAAATTAAACATAATTATGATGATGATGATTTCTTTCTTTTGCTTTGTTAGTGCCAGTGGTGTTTGTATCACTTCTAAGAAACATTTAACAAATGTAAAGGCATGAACATTTTCCTTACGCTTTCCTCTGAGTGTTTACAGATTAGGCTTTGCAACAAGGAGGTTGATAAAGCTTTGCTATGTTTTGTATTTGGGATATGCTAATGCCCCACTTTTTTCCTTCAGTTTCGGTATACCTACTCCAGCAGAACTAGCTGAAATAATTGTTTTACTCATTGTACGGATTTGGCATGGTTTCTGAAAAATCAACTAACCAGAGATGTGGCCTAGTTTCTGCACTTTAAGCTTTAGAACATTGACTTATGTCTATCTTTTAGTAAGAACACACCATCTAGATTTCCATTGCTTCATGATTGTGAAATCAGAAAAAAAGATTGTGTTTCCATTCCAAATTATTTCCTTATTCTGTGTCCCTTCCAATTCCTAATGAAGTCTTTAATCAGCAACATATGTTTACAGTAAGTTTAATTAGATTTCTGAAGGGGACTGCTGTGAATCTTCTAGCTTTCATTGGAGAGTATTGCCATCTTAGCAGGGTTAGATCCCCCAATGATAAAAATCCATGAAGTATTTAATTATTTGGGTTTTGCTGAAAATTTTAACTAATATTTCATAGTTTCAGATAAAATTTATATTTTATTTTTATTATGAATATTCTGTGCATTTTTTTCTTTTTCTGAAAGACTACTTTTCATAATTTTATTTTTAGACTTCTCATTGTAAAGGTAAGGAAAGAGTGCATTAAATATCTAGTTTTGCCTAACCCAAAAGTTTCTGTAAAGCAGATGAACTATGAAGTCATAACTTCTGGTTCTTTTTATCTTTACTTGAGGAAAGAAATGAAAGCAGATGAGACAAATAAGCAGAGACTTGAAGAGTTGTTGGTTTACAAACATCTAAATAAGTGAATATGAGGTTCAAAACAGACGGCATATATTCTAAGGCCTCATAACACTACCTTAGAGACACTTGCACATCCATGTTTATTGCTAATTTATTTACAATAGCTACGAATAGGAACCAGCCTAGATGTCTCTCAACTGATGACTGAATAATAACAATGGCCTATATTTACACAATGAAGATCTATTCAGTGGTAAAGAAAAATTAAGTTATGGAATCTGCAGGGAAATGGATGGATGTGGAAAGGATTATACTTAGTGAGGTAACCCATGCCCAGAAAGCCAAAAATCCAAGAGGGTATGACTAAGTCATATGTAAACCTATTTTTCTGGACAATGGTACATCCAGAAGTAACCAATTGTTATTAGAAAATATTCAGTACCAAGGATGGGATATCTTCCAATTAGTTGTTGGCCAGGGAGTTTCCTGATGCCCACCAAACATTACAGGCTATATCAGACAGCTTCAGGTTCACTGAGATGAACTTCCAGACCAGGCACAGTTATGGAGGAAGGGATATTTATTGAAGCTTACAGATCCAGGGGAAGTTGTATAATGGCAAAAGAAGCTGGCCTGCCTTCACAGGCCCAAGCAGAGACAGAGCAGTACAAGCCTAAAGGTCAAAAGCCAGAGCACACTTCAGGAACTCCAGCTAGACACACTTTGCATATCTTTAGATTGAAATCTAAAACCCACCACCACACCTTAAGATCCACACAATGGCATTGCCTCCAGCCAGATGGCTAGAGATGCAAACTATAAACAAATAAACAACTGAATATATTGGGGGCCATCTATTCTATTCAAACCACCACACAGGCCATTGCTGAGGCTCTTGGTTTCCCACCAGAAATAGATGGTAAGGCCCAGTTGCTGAGGACTCCACATTCTTGGGCTACAAGATCACTGAGAAACCTTCCTGGAGCTGAGCTAAACCAGGTGACAGAAAGCTTGAAAAAGCTGTACTACATATGCAGTTCCATGGGAGAGAGAGATATCATCAATGGAGATAAACAACAGTTGACACTGCAAGCCTTAAGTTTGGCCAGCCAGGCCAAATGAGTCATGTCTATTATGTGGGAAACCACATAGTTGGACTGGAGGCCCACTCTATAGGATGGAACACACACCTGATATTGAAAAACCTAGGATGAGGGAAGTCATGAGCCCTAGGGGTGTAATATCTGCTGGTGTCTGGCTAAGTGCACACATTATGTTCACCAAACTGCCTGGTAAGCACTTTTCTCAATGTTTATACTCATGTATCAATCCTAATCTCACTTTTGGTTAGAGAAGCTTCTCTTTTCAGATGACAGTGACCGATGCGGTTGAGAAGAAGTGACAGAGGAGGGCTCAGCTGAAACATCTTTATCACACTCTCCAAGGCTCAGGGTCCATTGCAGAAGTGGTGGTGGAAAGGACATAAAAGCCAAAGGAAGAGTAGGACTGCTTACAATGTGCTCCACCAGCCACAAGATGTCCTGGATATCCATGAGCTCACAGAACTTGGCACTACTTACACAAGGCCATTACAATAGGAGCAAAAGATGATGACATAAAAATAAAAAAGAGACTGATGAAGAGGAGGAGGGGATATGATGGACAGTGGAGTTGTGAAGGGGAAAGTAAGGCTATCATGGTTTATTGTCTATAATTATGAAGATTGTCAATAATAAAAGATTTAAAAAGTAATTTTGTGAAAAGGACTCACTATCTCTAAGTAAAAACAAAATCTATTGATTTGTTCACTGATTCACTTACACACATTGCATTCATATTCAGCTGGCATGAATTACAGTCTTTGGAATACAAGAGTAAGTCAGACTCCTTTGCTGATGATTATGCTTGTTTAATCTTTATTTTCACTAAACTAAAACCTTTGATGTCCATGATTATGTTCTTTGCTCTTTGTGTATAAGAGTGACAAAATATTCATGAAGAGGAATAGCCCATTGCCACAGTGATTTTTGGAGCTTATCTTTTTCTTTCTATAAACTGAATATGGTAGGCAAAATGATTATACAACCCCCTGCACAGAGCCACATCCTAAAACCTGAAAACCTATGGGCCTAATACTTTACATGGAAATGGGAACTTTGTGACTAAATCAAGTAACTAGGTAATTTAAGAGATGAACACAGTCCCAAAGTTCCTTGTTAAAGCGGAAGAGGGGGCAGAAAGAATGTCAGAGCCACATGTTGGGTCATGATATGCAGAGACATTTAGCTTACCCATAACTGTGGGCTAACGCCACAATGCATGACCCGTATACCTCAACAAGGAGGGGCCAAGGGGAGGGGGTAGGCCACGGATGAGCCTAATAATGGTACCAAGCTGACTGTAAAAAAAAATAAAAAATAAAAAAATAAAAAATAAAAATAAATATAAAAATAAAAATAAAAAAAGAAAAGTAGACATAGTAGTGTCTGTCTCAATAATGAAGCATGTAAGAAAGACTTGAGTAGCCACCCTTGATCATTTCATCATTTCATTTCCTTAAAGATAGAAGGGACCAGATCCAAAAGACTGTAAGCAACTGGTATGTAAATTGCCTGACAACAGGAGCAGATTCTCCTTTGCAGTCTTCAAAAGCAATGTAGTCCTGTCAACAAGTTCAGTATACTCTAGCAGGACTCATTGCAGAAATTTAACTCCAAGAGCTGTAACATTACACATTATTCTTCCTTAGAACTTCTATCTGAGATATTTATATAGGAGGAATCAAAAACTAATATTATATGTATATATATGTATATATATCATGTGTAAAAAGGTCCTTGCTACAAAAAATAATCATGGTAATGTAGAGAGAGAATATATCAGGCTTAAAAATACAAAATAGAATTTAAGCCATGACAAGATATGTATTAATAGCAGAGACAAAACTATGAAAATTGTTGTAAATTTTGTAAGTAGTTAAATTTTACTGAGGATAGTAATAATTTGATATAATTTTTGTTTTAGAAAAGTTATTCATTAATGATCCAAACTAGGTACGTAGCCATTGGTACAAAGGTGAAAGAGGGAAATAAGTTAAATAGGAATAAAATTTAACCAAATGTAATGAGAATGTAGAAAAGGGAAATCAAAGTTAATATTAGGTATTCTCTCTTAAATAATGGGTAGATGGAGGAATTATTAAATTGTATCTTGTCATGAAAGGAATGACATTGGAAGAAAAGTTGTTAAGTCATTGTACGTACCAACTAGTAAGTTATCTTTACACTGAGATTCCAATTTGACATGTCAGTCTGAACAATAAACATGAAGATCAAAACGTAAACATGAATATAAAAGATGATTGACATTTAGAAATAATATGCATATTCTTTTCCAAAAAGACTGAAGTAGAAAAATAGGGGCTTAAAATATAACCTGAAAACAAAGTATAATAGAACTTTAATCTTAATATTTAACTGCTTTAATTTTTAAATATTTTATTTATTTGGAAGAAGAGGGACAGAGAAATAGAAGAGAGAAACAGACAGACAGAACTGAGTCTTCAACCATTGCAATGGAACTCCATCATATGTACCACTCTGCATCTGGCTATATGTGAGAACTGGGGAATTGAACCTTGATTGTTAGATTTTGCAGGCAGACACCTTAACCACTGAGTCATTCCTCCAGCCTGCATTATTTTTATATAATCTACTGCATCATGGACTTTGAAATCTGAGGAATCTAGGCATAAAACAACCATTTATAATTCAAAATCAGTTTCATTACTTTGAATCTGCTATGTATTTTGAACTGAGTAGAAGAATTTCAAACTTGATTATTGTATGAAGGTAAGGTAAAGCAAAGTAAGCAATTGGTAATGCTTACCAAATGAATAACTTTTAGTAAATGATCACTAATTAGGATGAATCCTTAAGCCCACACTTGACATAAAGAGATGAGTATATGCTCAAGTACTTAGCTTTTATTAAATTTATTTGCTTATTTATTTGAGAGGAGTGAGAGAAAGACGGGGAGGAGGGAGGGGTTGAGAATGAATGGATGCTCCAGGGCCTTCAGTGGCTGCCAACCAACTCCAAATGCATGTGCCACCTATTTCATCTGCTTATGTGGGGCCTGTGAAATTGAAGCTATGTCCTTTATCTTTGTAAGCAAGAACCTTAACTGCTAAGCCATCTTTCCAGCCCAGTACTAAGCTTTTATTGCTGACATGTTCTTCATGATATAGTTGCCTTATAGAAACAAATGCCTAAGAAAATGTTTTCTCTTTCTCTTTATCCTCTCCTTTTCTCCACACAAAGCTTCCAGAAAAGACGGGTAGAGAGAAAGGAGCCATCTGAAGGTAAAGCAAAGGAAACTTATTGGGTGCTAGACCTGAGGCACTTTGATCTTTAATTCCAATTCCAGATTGTAAGAAATAAACATTAATGCTTGGTGTTTGAGTACAAAAGACTGAAAAAACATTATAAAGCTTGTGCAGATACTATTTATACTCAGACTATTTTGAGGATACTTTCCTACTTCATAAAAGTTACCTGTGGACTAATAATTCTAGAGCGAAAATTGATACACTTGTTTTAAGGTTACTGTGGGAACAGGTTATAATTACCAACTTGTATAGTAACCAATGTGACAAAAATACACAAGTACATATATGAAAAACATTACATATATATATATATATATATATATATATATATATATGAATAAACATACAAATGTTGATCAAATTTTAACTCGATCTCCATTTAAAACACAAAGATTGAATATATATATATATATATACATATATATATTCAATAGGTATATAATATATTATATATAATATATAATAATTATTATATAATATATAATATATTATATATATATATATATATATATATATATATATATATATATATGTTTTGTACTCAGTGAATACAATCAAGTTGGTACCATAGATAGCCTCCTCCCAGATCTCCCTCCTCCGCAGGTACCCTTCTTTTTTGGGGTATATGGATTCTGCATTGTGGGGTTAGCCATCAGTTATGGGTATGTCTCTGTGTATCATGACCCAACATGTGGCTGTAACATTATTTCGGGCCCCTCTTCTGCAAATTTCCCTGAGCCATGTTGGGTTCTACTTTGAGTATTATTTTCACCCAATTCATCATGCATTGTAAATTATATGTTGTGACTTTTCTATACCTATTATAAATATTAATTTTTCTTATTATTTGTTAACTTCTCTGTGATATAATTCCTGTCATAATCTTTCCTCCATAAACTATTGCAATATTGAATAAATCAACTAAAATATATTGGCTAGAATTTGTTCATACCTGATGTTTTAAACAGAATGTATTTAAATATATACCTATTTCATTATTCCATACATAAATATTATGCATGAAACCACTGTACTTGCAGCTATGAAAGAGACTAAATAATTCTAAAGACATACTGTCATAATTCAAGTTTTTAGAATTTAATTGAAAAATGGGGATGCATAACGATTAGTTTCAGTGTAAACTTAAATAAAATTATAATAGCAATAACAGGATGAACATGATGGGAGGGTTATTTGATTCCTGGGTGATAGGAAGTGAAGACTGAAGAAGCGAACTCAGTAATTTGGTATTATAAATGAAACGAGACAGCATGAAGGCTTTGTAACCTTTCCCAGACTCCTAATGGAAGATATGATGCTGAAATGCTTAACAATTCCTCATATTGAACACATAAAAATATTGCAGGATGGACTTCGGCCATGAATTTAGATACAAAGATCCTAAAAAAAATCCTTGCAAACCGAATCCAACAACACATCAAAAGCATTATCCACCTTGACCAAGTGGGATTCATTCCAGGAACACAGGGGTGGTTCAACATATGGAAATCTGTCAATGTAATACACCACATAAACAAGGTTAAACATAAAAACCACATGATCATTCCGATAGATGCAGAAAAGGCCTTTGACAAGATTCAACATCACTTCATGCTCAAAACATTGGAGAGAGTTGGCATGGTTGGTTCATATCTTAACCTAATAAAGGCAATATACGAAGCTCTGAAGGCCCAAATAATACTTAATGGAGAGAGACTGGAGAAATTCCCATTAAGATCAGGAACAAGGCAGGGTTGTCCACTCTCACCTCTGCTTTTTAATATAGTACTGGAAGTCCTAGCTCAAGCAATAAGACAGGAGAAGGAAATAAAAGGGATACAATTTGGAAAGGAGGAAGTTAAGTTAGCTTTATTCGCTGATGACATGATTATATATGTAAGAGACCCGAGAGACTCCATCCCAAAACTCCTGAAGGTGATTAACTCCTATAGCAAAGTAGCAGGATACAAAATCAATGCACAAAAATCAGTAGCCTTCCTTTATGCAAAGGACAAAGATACAGAAAAAGAAATAAGGGACATAGTCCCATTTTCAATTGCAACAAAAATAAAATAAAATACCTTGGAATAACGTTAACCAAGGAAGTGAAAGATCTATACAAAGAAAACATAAAAACACTCAAAAAAGAAAATGAGGCGGACTTGAGAAAATGGAAAGACCTCCCATGTTCCTGGATAGGCAGAATTAACATTGTGAAGATGACAATCCTACCAAAGGCAATTTACAGATTTAATGCAATTCCAATTAAAATCCCTACAGTGTTCTTCACAGAGATAGAAAAAATGATCTCAAATTTCATATGGAAAGGCAGAAGGCCTCGCATTTCCAAACATATCCTCAGCAAAAGAAATACCTCTGGAGGCATCACCATACCTGATCTAAAGCTATATTACAAAGCCATAGTAATAAAAACAGCATGGTACTGGCATAAAAACAGGAGTATAGATCAATGGAATAGACTTGAGGACCCAGACTTTGGGTCAACCAACTATAGCTACTTGATATTTGATAAAGGCCCAAACAATACAGGCTGGAAAAAAGACAGCATCTTCAACAAGTGGTGCTAGACAAACTGGATAACCATATGCAGGAAACTGAAACTTGACCCATACATTTCACCATGCACTACACTCAAGTCCAAATGGATCAAAGATCTCAATATAAGACCAGAAACTCGAATAATACTGGAAGAAAATTTAGGAAGTACTTTCCATGATATAGGAATGGAAAAAGACTTCCTGAACAAAACGCCAGTAGCTCATGAACTTAAACTGTCACTCAACCAATGGGACCACATGAAGCTGAAGAGTTTCTTTACAGACAAGCATACAATAAGCAAAGCCAATAATTACCCACAGATTGGGAGAAAATATTTGTGGGTTATCCAACTGATAGAGGCCTAATCTGTAGAATCTACAAAGAACTCAAAAATCTAAACAGTAAGAAGTCAAACACCCCACTCACAAAATGGGGCAAAGAGCTGAACAGGCAGTTCACAGAGGAAGAAATAGAAATGGCAAACATACAATTAAGAAAATGTTCATCATCCCTAATCATCAGAGAAATGCAAATTAAAACAACTATGAGATTCCACCTTACCCCAATATGATAGCAAACATCAAAAAATGAAATAAAAACAAATGCTGGCGAGGATGTGGAGAAGTAGGAACACTCATCCACTGTTGGTGGGGATGTAGGATGGTACAACCACTTTGGAAAGCAATATGGAGACTTCTGAAAAAGCTGAGTATAGAGATACCAACAGACCCAGTTATTCCCTTACTGGGCATCTACCCTAAAACCTTCAAACCACAGACTAAAGAGATTTGCTCAACCATGTTTATAGCGGCTCAATTTGTAATAGCTAAGAGCTGGAATCAACCCAGATGTCCATCACTAGAAGAATGGATAACTAAGATGTGGTATATCTACACAATGGAATTCTATACAGCAGTAAGAAAAAATGACACAATGAAATTTGAGGAAAAATGCTTGAACCTGGAACAGATCATTCTCAGTGAACTTACCCAATCACAGAAAAAAAATCGCCACATAGTCTCACTCATCTACAGCACCTAACCTGAATCTACTGAAGATACCTTACATACCCATCAAGCATCTCCTAGACTAGCCACTAGGATGGAAGGGGAGGGAGGGGAGGGCATCAAAGGGGTGGGAAACACAAATCTAGACCCAAACGGCAATGGTACCATAATCTTCTACTTACTAAAAGACAGACAAAATGGCTGATCCTTCACCAGGCCCTTACAGGGAACACCTGAACCATAAGACAGTGGAGAGGGTAAGATTAAGACTAACCTTAATCTCCTACATCTTCCCTCCCTCACTTCCCCTCTCCCTGTCTCTCTCTCTTTTATCTCTAACTCTTGTATATTAGTTATCTTTTTCCTCATTTTCTTAGTGGGCACTGACCTGTAACTCCCAGATCCAGCATGGGGCTATCATCCACAATGAGTTTTTGATCAGAGAGACCTACAAGGTTTCCTAAAAGACAGACAGATTTCTGTCAGAGTACTTGATGACCCACCAAAGGTTAGTGGTAAGACCCTACTGCTGAAGATACCTTATGTGATTGACATGCAAATTAGAATGGCATGGCTGGAAGTTGGAAGAGAGTCAGTCCCCAGACAGTCAGCGCGTCTAGTGCCAGAAGGTGCTACATGGGCGACTGGGGGAAATTGACCAATATCTGTCGAAGCAACGCATGGTCTAACTTACTAAGCAGCAAATAACTTGTGATGCCCACACAAGTGCAGTGGTGGCACACAGCCATGGTGGGGAACCAACTGCTCTCAGTTTGGCTAACTGATCCCCTCACTGGTATGGGACCCATAGCTGGAGCTGGGAAACAAGTCAGAACCAGATCCAAACATAAGCCCACTCTCCAATATCAAGCTACCATCAATTGTGGGCTACAAGAGGGCCTACACCTATTAAATTCTGTATTAAAAAAAAAAAAAGTAAGGGTTATCTCATTTGTCCTGGTGCTAACTTACTCTCCATTGGAGAATCTGCTTCTCTTTTTCAGATAGATGTAGATCCTAAGGAGAGAGCCACCCCATCATACCTCAAAAGGGCCCCGGCTGAAACTAAGAAAAATTGGAGAAACAAGCAAGGGGGCTGTTTTCCTGATGAACCAGATACCAGCACAAGGGGGAAGGAGATCAGCACAGAGAAAAATCAACTCCTACCAAATCACAGAGCCAGAGCCTCAGAGGCCCCCAACACCTCATCACTGAAGCAGACCAAAAATGAGCCCAACATGGGTCAGGGAAATTTTGATGAAGAGCGGGTGCAAAGAATGTCAGAGTCACATGCTGGGTCATGATATGCAGAGACATTTATCTTACCCATAACTGTGGGCTAACTCCACAATGCTTGACCAGTATACCTCAACAAGGAGGGGCCAAGGGGAGGGGGTACGTCACGGATGAGCCTAATAATGGTACCAAACTGACTGTATTTGCTGAATACAGAACTGACTAATAAAAAAAATTAAAAAAAAATAAAAAATATATTGCAGGACTTTTCATGCAATAGTCTTTTCATTTCTTTAATCTCTGAAACATTTTCTTACTAGTGTTATCAATAACAAATTGTGCAATGCTTCGACTATGAAACATTAATGTGAATAAGCACTTGTGCTAGGCCAATACCAATACGATATGTATAATAAATGCAGTGATTATTTTATGCCATTGCTCATTGTTTCATTTATATTAATCTATGTGTGATCGAAACTCATATACAATTCAACCCACATCTTAATATTTCCAAATCTGTGACTATACTGACTCAGACAAAAAATTAAACAAAGTAATAAAAAATAATAGCATAGAGTAGTCTCAGTCACAAAATACATTCAGTCTTTGTTTACTAATGTCAACTGGTAAAATGACAGTGTATGCCATTAAGAAAGAAAACAAATGTACATTTAAAATGTTTTGATGTTCTTCCTAGGGTTAGTCAGGGCTTGAAACTGATCAAATTGCCAAACCTTCTCCTTTATAGTATGTATGAAAGAGTGTGCCTTGTATTTTCAATGAGGAGACTTAAAATTTTTAAATTAGATTCTCTTAATTTTTTTTTTTTTTTTACTTGAGAGAGAGAGAATGAATTTGTGTGACTCAGCCACTGCAGTTGAACTCCAGGCACTTTCGCCACCCAGTGGGAATGTGTGACCCTGAGCTTGCCTCATCTTTCTGCATCTGGCTTAGGTAGGATCAGGAGAGTCAAACATGGGTCCCTCAGCTTCAAGGCAAGCACCTTAAACATTACGCCATCTCTCCAAACCTTAAGTAAGATTTTAAATAGAAATCTTTTCATAAAAGCATGTGGAAAATCAGTGGAAAAGATTGGTCATGTCTTGACTAATTCATCAATATTTATTTTTAATTAACACCTGGACAAAGTTAAAAATAATAAGTGAAAAATAGAACTTTTCAGTAATTAAAATAATCTTACAAATGATCTTCAAATATTTCCAACATAAAGCATGAGCACATGCCCATAAAGTGTTCAAATGGATTACATAAATAAATGATTTATAATAATTGAGAAAAAAATTTCGGTTACTTAGATATTTACTTATATACTTACTGAGTTGCTTATATAGCTATAATAGTTGATTAAAGCTAAAATAAATTTATGTAAATTACCTTTTTTCTGATCTCCAAGCTAATAATTTATCTTTATCCTAGGTGGCTATTAGTAATAACTTTTAAGATAATAAGAATTTATAATTGACAAGTTTAATGTTTAAAGCTGCAATTTTCTTTTCTTTTTTTCTTTATTACTTAGTTTTGTATTCCACAAATACAGTCAGTTTGGTACCATTATTAGGCTCATCCATGACTTATCCCCTCCCCTTGGCCCCTCCTTGTTGAGGTATATGGGTCATGCATTGTGGAGTTAGCCCACAGTTATGGGTAAGATAAATGTCTCTGCATATCATGACCCAACATGTGGCTCTGACATTCTTTCCGCCTCCTCTTCCGCAACATTTCCCTGAGCCATGTTGGGTTCATTTTTGGTCTGCTTCAGTGATGAGGTGTTGGGGGCCTCTGAGGCTCTGGCTCTCTGATTTGGTAGGAGTTGATTTTTCTCTGTGTTGATCTCCTTCCCCCTTCTGCTGCCCACACAAGTTCAATAGTGGCACACAGCCATGGTGGGGAACCAGATGCTTTTAATTTGTCTAACTGATCTCCTCAGTTGTAGGGGACCCATAGCTGGAGCTGGGAAACAAGTCAGAACCATATCCAAACATAAGCCCACTGGCCAATATCAAGCTACCATCAATCATGGGCTACAAGAGGGCCTACACCTATTAAATTCTCTATAAAAAAAGTAAGGGTTATCTCTTTTGTCCTGGTGCTAAAGCTGCAATTTTCTAATAAGGCTGAAACCTGAGACTTACTTCATTTCACATTATACAAAGCAAACATTTTAATATTTGTTTCCATGACACTAATTTGATATGTCAGGTATCAGACCACACATTTCACTTAAGATTTTCACATAAACACTGTTCTTTGTCTCCCCATTTTGTGCTGTTATTTTTTAATCCTGAAACTTCTTTTATCGTGTTAATTGGCTTATATATATTCTTCAAGAATGAAAAAAAGTTTTCATTAGTAAATCAAAAGTATTACTTTTGTCCTTTTGTTACATTGTCAATGTACAATACAATTGCTTATTTGGTGATGAATGTCAGCAAATATAAAGCATGTATTGTGGAAATTAATTATTTTAGAAATCAATATAAATACTTCTTTAAAAAAATATGTGATGTTACAACATTTTAAATTGCATCTTCATCATAGTAACCTATTCAGTATTACTTAAAACCATTCCTGGGCTGGAAAGATGGCTCAGTGGTTAAAGGCACTTGCTAACATAGCCTGACAACCTGGTTTCAACTCCTCAGTCCCCACGTAAAACCACGTGCACAAAGGAACACATGCATCGAGAGCTTGTTTGCAGTAGGAAAAGGTCCTGGTGAGCCCATTTCCTCTCTCTCTCATTCTCTCCTTCTTTCTCTCTGTCTCCTTGCAAATAAATAAATAAAATATTTATAAAAAAGAAACCACTGGGCTGGAGAGATGGCTTAAAGTGCCTACCTACAAAGCTTAAGGACCCATGTTTGATTCTCTAGGACCCACATAAGCCAGATGCACAAGGTGGCCCATGCATCTAGAGTTAGTTTGCAGTGGCTAGAGGCCCTGACATGCCCATTCATAGTCTCTCTCTCTCAAATATATATATATAATTATATATTATATTATATAACATATTATAATTATATATATACATATATACATACATATATATATATATATATATATATATATATATATATATATATATATAAATTGAGAGAGAGAAAACAGCTGATTCTTAAAAAAATGCCATGCATTCACTCCATCTGTTTTCTTTTGGAAGTGCACGGAATGGAACCTAGAGCTTCTTGCAGGCTAAGGAAGTGCCTCAGCACTGAGCTAGCACTAACTCTGCTACATCATTTAAACTGAATATCCTGCCATCCAGAATATAGCCAAATTTCAAACTTATTGAATATTTTATTAACATTTTATGGTATTACATATTCTAGAAGTATCTGAAAGTATGTATACCATAAACACTTTTGCATTCTGAAATCCTCATATTTGGATGGATCTCAACTATGTATATTCTGGGGAATTAAAGACTTGAGTGAGTATTTGGAAAGAGAGTATACTTCAATAAAAGCATATTTTTTTCAAGATGATCTTAATTTAGATAAATGTTATGTAATTTTTATTGGCTTCTTTCAGACTTGAAGTATAATGGAATCTCAAGGTGATAAACATTCCTTACATTGGATTATGAAACTTTTGACAGGTTGTCATATGCACACATACTTATTACCCTTCATTTTATGAACTCTAAAAGCATATTTTTCTCATGAACTAAAAATTCCATAGAATTTTGTAGAACAAGAGAGAGTATTTAGGATTGGGTTGAAATGGTGTCTTTGGCCTGAGGATTTCCAAATTGATTATGAACATCATTGAAGTATATTAAACATCTGTCTGACTCAAATAACCTTCACCTGTATAGTATACCACTAGATGGAGTTTGGGTTTTGTTTTAGACAGTTTTATATATGATATAGAATATCAGAGAAAAAAATATAGACACTTGATTCAACTACCAGCAAGAAATCACCAGCACACAAGATTGGCTTTCTCTTGGCCTTGTTGAGACTGTTGCAAAGATTAATTTTAAAAAATGTGTGTGTGTGTGTGTGTGTGTGTGTGTGTGTGTATAATGGTTGTGACATAGTAATGCTTAGAAAAACACGCAAAAATCAACATAACATTAATCTCCAAAAACAGACATTAAAAATGAAAAAGAGTATAAAATATTTGGTTTAATGGTAATGTAGAGTTAACACTCTCAAGCAACGTTGGGCTTTGCTTCACAGGTGTTTTACTGACCACTGACCTTGAGATTAATGAAATAGTTTCAACTGGATTCATCCCTGTTATCAGTGGTCAGCATGTGGAGCTAAGGGTGTGCTGAAGACAAGCACCAGAATTTATGCAACCTCCACATCACCAGAAATTGATTTAACCACAACCTATCTGGTAAGAGTTTAGGAATGAAGCTATAAATGCCACCTTTTTTTCACAATATATAGGATTTTTACATTGTAGAAAGTATGAGGACATAGGTACAACATTGGTCAAGAAAATCTTTAGTAGCCAAGGTAAAAAAAAAAAAGGCACCTAAAAGCTTGTAAGACTATGCCTATGTAGCAGAGCATTGACATGAAATTGTGAATCAGGTTCTAGTTTTTAAAAATGCCCCTGCAAATTAACCCAGTCCTAAAAATTTCTAAATTCTATAATTCTCCTAATAACTGTATTTGAACATGGCTTACAAACATTTGAGTGATTCACTCTTCCCTGAGAAGAGGCAGGTGAGGCTCTTGCTATCTATCCAAAGAGAATTTCATTTATAGGTCAGTGTCCTAGTGAAAGGACACCTAAAAGCACATGTAGTATCTGATTAGTAAAATTTCTTTAAAAATGTGCATTTATCTATTGTGGTAAAAGAGAGAGGAAGAGAGGCAGAGGGCAATAGAGAGAGAGACCTCTTGCCTCTGAAAATGAACTTTTCACATGCATGTGCCACTTTGTGCTTCTTACATGAGTACTGGCAAATTGAATCAGGGCCTGCAGGCTTTGCCAGCGTCTTTAACTTGTGAGCCATCTCTCCACCTGTAATAAGCTTTCTTTTACACTTAACCATATAGAATAAATGCTCATGTGTGGGCTCCGGGGTTCTTGCTGGGGGGGGGGGGGCGACCGCAGTCCCCGGAAGAGGTCCAGGCAACCAGGGTGGGTGAGAGGGTGAAAGTAGAAGACTTTTTCCGAAGGAGTTTTGATGAACAGCTCTCTCAGTTTATTGTCATGGAAAATGGGTTTATAAGCATCTGCGGGTTGGGGAAGGACCCTAAGAGGATTGGACTACCAAGTTCATCTCTGATGAATAATTAGCATATGGGGACATTCATTCTAGCATCTAGGCACTGACAGGGGGGTGTCAGGTGATCTAGGGTCTCAGGGGGATGGGCTGTGTGAAAGCTGATAAGGCGTTTCCTAGGCAACTGGCCAAAGGTCACAGGGCTATAGGCAGAGCCTAAATTCAGGTTTGCGGGACTTGGAGGGGGTGTGGTGGCCTCCTATAGTCTGGGGGTCCTTATCCATGCCTGGCAGCTCAGGCCCCTCTCTGGAAGGCTGCAGCCTGTACCTGGCAGTGCCCGCACTCGTGATTACGTCAGATTTGATTTTCTTAGCTACCTCTTCTGTTTAGTCAAGGCTGGAAGAAGAATTCTGAAAATGAAAGGTAGCTTATCTGTTTCTTACCTAGTTAAGACAGAGGGGATTATAACCAACTGTGCCAGAAGAGTAAAAGACCGTCTCTGCTTGAAATGACCTCTCTTGCACCTTGGCTGCTTTCTGATCTCTGAGATAGAGAGTCACTGACAACTTTGAGAAAAGTAATTGTGATGGCACCATGTCAAGGGTATCACCCTAGAGTGAGAGAAGATTTTACCCTAGGTGTGATAATAGAACTATCCAGACCGTCAATGTGGGCTTCTATTTATCTGTCTATTCCTACAGTCCTCATGCATCACTTACTATTCTGTACTTCAAAGTCAAAGGGAACGTCTGGATTACTCTCTTATACCATTGGCCAAGAGTTACAAAAAAAAAAAAAAAAAAAAAAAAAACGCCAAAATACAATTTAGTTTTCTATTTTAAGAACTAAATAAAACACATAAAATTTATAGCTTCAAATGAAAGAAGTATTCTTATAAGCTGTTCTTCAGTACAGTTTACTTTTTATATCCAATTATAGGATATTTTCTAAAATATTGATTTAACAAAATAAAAACACCTATTTAATCTATACACAAAATCAGTGTATTTGAAGAAATAGTAACATGGAATGTGTGAAACAATTTCATTCAGCCTAAATTTTATAGGGTACTTTCCATATATAGTTCACCTTAAATTAATAAAAGGCATATGAATCACAGAAGATAGGATTTTTTACAAGACAAATTCTAACATTTAGTTCAGCTCAGCCTGGCTGAGAACTCACCATGTAGCCAAGAAAGGCCTCAAATTCCTCTGAATCCACCTGTTTTTGCTTGCTGAATACTCTAAACTCAGACATGAATCGTTCCTGACCTTTACAAAATTTTTAACAGGGGGTTGCTTACAAACCCTCAGTGCTGAGACTCCCAGTTCTTTCAGTTCTAACTTGGAAAGTGAAACCTTTTCTTCTCTATTTTGCCTTCTTTAGATACCTCCCTAATTGCTAAAGATGTTTGCTCTGACAGTCTGTG
Source organism: Dipus sagitta (assembly GCA_036346955.1). Lineage (NCBI taxonomy): Eukaryota > Metazoa > Chordata > Mammalia > Rodentia > Dipodidae > Dipus > Dipus sagitta. Next base: position 99,463,628 of record CM070770.1, on the reverse strand, counting down.
GCTTGTTTACCTTTTTGTCAATAAATCCCCTTTGCTCTACTTAGGACTCATCATCCCTCTGCTCTGCAATAGGAAAATTGGCCACGTTTCTGAAGTCCCACCAAGATATTGTGAGATGAGATGAGGACGTGACTGTCATCATGCCCTTCTTCTGTGCCTCTTCAGTTCCAATGATTCAAGGCATGCTTTCAGCACTTTGCTTGTCTGTGCCCCTCTGCTCTGTCTGCCAGGCTCCATTTAAAGTTTCTAGGCCAAATCTTGCATGATGTTTATGGACAACCTATGAGTCAAAATTACAAGATCCTTGTCAACAGGATCAAAGCCAATGTAGCAGTAGGTTTATTTAACTTTCTGCATGCTTATTTTTGTCTATATATATATATATATATATATATATATATATATATATATATATATACAAAATGGAAAATATATATATATATATACATACATATATATATATATACAAAATGGAATATATATATATATATATATATAAAATGGAAAAGATATGATGACCTTATATTTTCTTCATTCTTTTCCCTATGTGATCTTATAAGGCTACCATTACCCTTCCCAACGTGAATGGAAAGAGGGAGTATTTTGCTTCTTGTTGGACACTTTCCCTCTTTGCTACTCACATGTTTGAACCCCTTCCACAGAGTCTTCTTTCCTGGAAAGTGACCCTTCCTGATGTGTGGATGATTTTTGTGAGGAGGAGTTCTCCCCTCCCCCTTCCCAGCCAGACAGGGAAAGGGGAGAATTGCTTTTGGCTTAGGCTTTCCTGCTTTGATTTGCTGCTAATTTCTAAGTCTACTTAATATCAATTACAAACCTTACAGTCACCATGAGTATGTGTTCTCACTTATTTATTAACAGAGACAAGAACACTTGACTTGAAAGTTACTGCAATGGGAGTTCTAATACCACAGAGTTCTCCTGAAGCAGTGTCAGTCTTGGTCCTTGTTGAACTTGTCTACACCTCATTTGGACTTCTCAGTCAAAAACCCCATGAGTAATTATCACATGGTGTCTGTGGACAGGTCGGGTAGCCCTTCCAAATCCTCTTCCGCTATTCATTTCCATGGCCTTGATGTAGCTAGCAGTGCCTGTGAAAGTGGTAATGGTGTTCAATTTAGTAATTGAAGACCTATTCAATGCCCAAATAAGTTGACTAGTGAATAGTTAATATTGAAGGGGAAAAAGGTAATCAACTAGGTGTCTAGGCACTAAAAATGGATTGTTCTGCTTTTGGTAATATATACTTAGTAAATTGGCAAAAATACATATCTTTCAATGCAATTATTTATTAACAATAGTGTTATTCAATTAACAATCATCTAAACAGATTATTAAATAAAGGCTTAAAGTCATATTATGAAATAAACAATTAAAATTAATAGGAAGGCGCTGAATGCATATTATCATAAAATGAGATGTGTAAGTGGCAAAACCAATTCCTATTCCTCATTATTTTTTATTAGTTATGTATATAGTGTGTATACAGCCATGATGGTACCATCCTTAGCCTTCTCTCTGTTGTTCCCCCATGGGTCATGCATTGTGGGAGTGGCCATCAGTTATGTGGAAGAGGCAATGTCTCTGTGTATAATGACCCAACTTTTGACTCTAACAATCTTTCTTCCCCCTCTCTCGTGAACTTTCCTGAGCCATGTTGGGTTCATTTTAGGTCTATTTCTATGATGAGGTCTTGGGAGCCCCTGTGTCTCTGGATATCTGATTTGGTAGAAATTGAGTGTTCTCTGTGTCTATCTCCTTCACTCTTGTTCTGATAACAGGTTCACCAAGAAAGCAGCTCTTGATCATTACCCCCACTAACTCTATGGCTTCAGTGGTGCCCTGGTGGGATGCGATGGGCTGATTCTGTCCTCAGGTTCTGCGTCCATCTGAAAAAGAAAAGCAAATTCCCAGCAGAGAGTGAGGTCAGTGCAAGATACATGGATATCCATTATTATTTTAGAGAGAATTTAATAGGTGTAGGCCCTCTTGTAGCCCACTATTTGTGGGAGCTTGATATTGGAGAGTGGGCTTGTTTTTGGATAAGGTTCTGACTTGTTTCCCCATTCCAGGTATGGGTTTGGTTCCACTGAGCAGATTTTTTAGCCAAATCAAGAGCAGTTCGTAACCATCCATGGCTGTGTGCCACTGTTGCACCTGTATGGGCATCACGTCAAGTTGATTGCTGCTGAGAAGCTTAGGCCACTTTTTGCTTAGACAGATGTTGATCATTTTCCCCCAGCTGCTCATGTAATAAATTCTGGCACTAGACAAGCTAACGTCTGGGGATTGACTCTCTTCCAGTTTCCAGCCAGGTTGCTCCATGTTCAGTCCCAACATCATACATTCTCTTTGGCAGTAGGGTCTTACCATAAACCTTTGGTGGGTCATCAAGTACTCTGACACAATTCTGTCTTCTTTTGGGAAACCTTGTAGGTCTCTCTGATCAACATCTCATTGTGGATGTTACCCACATGCTGGTACTGGGAGTTACAGGTCAGTGCCAAGGGAGAAGAAGGAAGAAAATATAGGTAATAAAAAGAGAAAGAGAGAAAAGAGAGAGAAACAGGAGAAGATTGAGGATAGTCTTTATCATACACTTTCCAGGCCCCTGTGAATTAGGTATTCTCTCTAAGCACCTGATGAAAGTTTGACTTTTTAGTATATCTTTCAGGATGTTGGATTTTATGGTGCAATTTCCATTTGGGTCCAGTTTTTTGTCCCCATCCCCCACACTTACCCTCCTGTTCTGCCCCACCATTCCTAGTCCTCATTCTTTAAGATAATTTTATTTCAAAATTATTTTTTATTTTATTATATTGTATTTTTCTTTGTGGATTGTTCTGTAGAACTACTTAACCCAAAATTATGTTTTATTAGGTTTCCCTGTGTGTGTATGTGTGTGTGTGTGTGTGTGTTCATATGTATGAGTGTGGTTGTGTGTTTGTCATGGCACATTTGCAGAGAAGAGGACATCAGGTGTAAGTCCTTGCCTTCTACTTTATTTGAATCAAGGTCGTTTGTTGCTCAATTCTGTACATGCCAGGCTAGCTAGACTGTGAACTTCCGTGGTTTCTACAGTATCCATATCCCATCTCACTGTAGGAGGCCTGGGATTATTGACACTTACATTGAGTCCAAATTTATGTGTGTTCTAGGCATCCAAACTCAGGACATAAAGTTTGTGAAGGAAGCACTTTTACCTTATGGGTCACCTCCACAACCTTAATATATGACTTTTAAATTACAAACCAAATGACTATTTAGAATTAAAATGAGACAAAATTGCTTTCAGAAAAAATCCAACACATCAGTTACTTACTAATGGATGTTTCAAGCCACATATAGTTTTAAACAGAAAATGATTCCATATTATGGCTGATGAGCACATTGAACAAACATTTTCAAATAGTAGGAGGAAGAAAATATGGGAAGGTTTATAGTAATTATAAATGTTTACTTATACACTTGTAAATACAAATAAAATAAGGTAGCCAAGATGTATTTCAGAATAATGAATTCAAATTTTCTGTGTTAAAAATCTCCTGATGAAGATTTTCTTTTTTCCAGCAATGGGGTCCTATGAGTATAGTTGAGAATTTAGGGACTTTTTCTTAGAGCACCTACTAGATAACCCAGGAGTTTTCATTTTCATGTGCTTTTATTGCATCTTTTTTTTTTTTTTTTTTTTTTTGGTTTCTTGAGGTAGGGTCTCAACCTAGCCCAGGCTGACCTGGAATTTACTATAGAGTCTCAGGCTGGCCTCAAACTTGCAGTGATCCTCCTTCCTCTGCCTACCAGTGCAGGGATTAAAAGTGTGTGCCACCACACCGGGCTTTTATTACATCTTTACCATGCAATGAGAACAAGCTAATAGATTTGGGAAAAGTAGCAATATAGAGTGGATGAAAAGAAAGCCACTTTTTATTCATCAAGGGAATGATCCAACAAGAAGACATCACAATCATGAATCTATACACAGCAAACAAAAGTGCATCACATTTCATAAAATAAAACCTACTTGAACACAAGCCAGAAGTAAACCTCAAGACTATCATAGTAGGTGACATTAATACCCCACTAGCATCAATATATAGATCATCCATGCAGAAAAATCAACAGGGAAACAACAGAGATTAACAACACCATAGATCAACTAGTCCTAACAGATATTTACAAAACATTCCACCCCAAACCAAATAGTACACATTCTTCTCAGTAGCCTATGGAACCTTCTCCAAAAGAGATCATATATTAGGACATAAAGCTTGCTTCCATAAATTCAGGAAAATTGATGTAACTTTCTGCAACATATATAACCAAATGTGATAAAGTTATAAATTAACAATAACAGAAACAAAAGGAACTACACCAGCTCCTGATGACTAACAACACACTATTAAATTATGAGTGGGTCATGGAAGAAGTCAGAAAGGAAATTGGAAAATTTCTAGAACTTAATTATAATGAAATGACAACATGTAAAACTTATGGGACACAATGAAAGCAATCTTGAGGGGAAAATTTATAGCACAAAATGTCTTCATAATAAAGATGGAGTGATCTCAAATTAATAGCTAACCATCCACATAAAAACATTGGAAAAACAAGAATAAGCCAACCCTAATATTTCCAGATGGAAAGCAATAATTAAGATCAGAGCAAAAATTAATGAACTGTAAACTAAGAAAATAATTGACAAAATGGAAACCTGATTTTTTGAAAAAATAAACTAGATTGATAAAACCCTGGCTAAATTGTTAAAATGAAAAACAAAAGTCTCAAATTAACAAAATTAGAAATGAAAAGGGAGAGTTCATGATAGACATCAGTGAAATTGGAAAAATCATCGGGATATATTTCCAAAATCTCTACTCCACAAAATTGGGTAGCATGGAGGAAATGTATGAAGTTCTAGACATATACAACTGACACAAACTAAATTCAGAGAAGATGAATATCCAAAACAAACCTATTATATCCATCAAGATTGAAAGAGTAATCTAAAACCTCCCCAAAAGGTAAAGTCCAGGACATGAGAGAGTCTCAGTCAAATTTTATGAAATTTTCATCCAAGAACTGGAACCACTTTTTCTCAGGGTTTTCATATAATTGGAGAACAGGGAACTCCTACTATGAAGCTCAAATCAAGTCATTACCAAAACCAGACAGAGATACAACAAGAAAAGAAAATCATACACTTATATCCCTGTTGAACTTTGATGCAAAGATCCTGAGCAAAATCCTTGCAAACCAAGTCAACAACACTTTAAACTTCAACCAAGCAGACTTCATCCCAGGGATGCAGGAGTGATTCGACATATGGAAATCAATTAATGTACTACACCCACATAAATAAACCTAATCACAAGAACCACATGATCATCTCAATCAATGTGGAGAAGGCCTGCAACAATGTACAACATCATTTTATGATCAAAATGCTAGGGAGACTAAGCATGCAGGGTTTATATCTCAATGTAATAAAAGCTACATACAAAGTTCCTAAAGATCAAATCATGCTTAATGTGAAAAGATTCAAGGACATCCCATTAAAGTCAGGAACGAGATAGGGGTTGCCACTCTCACCATTGTTCTTCAACATACTACTTGTTGCAGTCAGGTTCACATTGCTGATAGAAATCACCCAACCAAAAGGAGGTTGAGGAAAAACAAAAAGCTCAAGGGGAAGCTCCACAATGGCAGGGGAAAATGATGGCATGAGCAGAGAGTGGACATCACCCCCTGGCCAACATAAAGTGGACAATAGCAACAGAAGTGTGTGCCAAACACTGGCATGCGAAACTGGCTATAATACCCATAAGCCCACCCCCAACAATACACTGCCTCCAGGAGGCGTTAATTCCCAAACTGCCCTAAGCTGGTAACCTAGAATTCAGAACACCTAAGTTTTATGGGGGACACCTGAATCAAACCACCACAGTCCTAAAAGTCCTAGACCAAGCAATTAGACAGGCAAAAGAAATAAAAGATATAAAAATTGAAAAGGAGGGCTGGAGAGATGGCTTAGCAGCTAAGCACCTGCCTGTGAAGCCTAAGGACCCCGGTTTGAGGCTCAGTTCCCCAGGACCCATGTTAGCTAGATGCACAAGGGGCCACACACATCTGGAGTTCATTTGCAGTGGCAGGAGGTCCTGGTGTGCCCATTCTCTCTTTCTCTTTCTCTTTCTCTCTCTCTCTCTCACTCTCTCTCTCTCCTTCTTTCTCTCTCTGTCACTATCAAATAAATAAATAATAAAAATATTTAGAAATTGAAAAGGAAAAAAGTTAAACTTACCCTATTTGCAGATGACATGATATTGAAGTCTTTGATCCATTTGGACTTGAGTGTAGAGCATGGCAAAATGTGTGGATCAAGTTTCAATTTCCTGCATATGGTTATCCAGTTTGTCCAGCACCTGGAAGACTCTATCATAAAACTTCTAGAAGTGACAAACTCCTTCACCAAAGTGGGAAGATGCAAAATCAACCCACAAAAATAATAAGCCTTAATATAAGCAAAAGATAAATATACAGAGATAGAAAACAGTGAGGCTGTCCCATTAATCAATAGCCATACAGATGCAGAAAGAAATCAAATACCTTGGAGTAACACTAATAAAAGAAGTAAAAGACCTACATAATGAACACATAAAAATACTAAATAAAGAAACTGGGGCTGGGGAGATGGCTTAGCGGTTAAGCGCTTGCCTGTGAAGCCTAAGGACCCCGGTTTGAGGCTCAATTCCCCAGGACCCACGTTAGCCAGATGCACAAGGGGGCACATGCATTTGGAGTTCGTTTACATAGGCTGGAAGCTCTGGCGCACCCATTCTCTCTCTCTCTCTCTCTCTCTCTCTCTCTCCCTCCTTCTCTCTGTGGCTCTCAAATAAATAAATAAACAAAAAAATATTAACAAAAAGAAAAGAAACTGAAGTGGACAGGAGCAGTTGGAAAGAACTTCCATGCTCCTGGATAGGTAGAATTCATATTGTGAAAATAGCAATTCTACCAAAAGCTATATGTGGATTCAATTAAATACCAATAAAAATACTACCATCATTCTTCACAGACTTAGATAAATAATTACAAAATTCAAATGGAATGTCAGAAGGACTCAGATATTCAAAACTATCCTTAGGAAAGAAATACCTCTGGAAGTATTACCATACCTGATCTACAGCTATACTACAAAGCCCTACTATGGGTGGTTTGATTCAGGTGTTCCCCATAAACTTAGGTGTTCTGGATGTCAAGTTCTCCAGGTGTTGGCAATTGGAAATTAAAGCCTCTTGGAAGTGGTGTATTGTTGGGGGTGGGCTTATGGTTGTTATAACCAGCTCCCCCTTGCTAGTGTTTGGCACACTCTCCTGTTGCTATGGTTCACCTTATCTTGGCCAGGGGGTGATGTCCACCCTCTGCTCATGTCATTGTTTTCACCTGCCATCATGGAGCTTCCCCTCGAGCCTGGAAGCCAAAATAAACCTCTTTTTCACAAAGCTACTCTTAGTTGGGTGATTTCTACCAGCAATGCAAACCACACTGCAACAGTAAAGTGATACCAAGGAGTAGGATTGCTGCTAGACACCTGACTATGTGGCTTTGGACTCTTAGAGCTGATTTTCAAGAGGAATGTGGAAGGATTTGAAACCTTGGCCTAAGAGATGCCTTGCAGTGCTGTAAGTACAGCTTGGTGGACTATTCTGGTCAGAGTTGAAAGGCCTGAATGCAGTAAGAACTATGGACTGTGAGGTTTGGCTTATGAAAGAGGTTTGCCTGGACTGGACTAGCGGTTTGTGTTGGAAGCTTGCTGTTATGCCTGGGTCCTGAGAAGTTTTGCATGGTTGCTTTGCACAGAAATGAACTTGTGTGAACAGAGGGATATGGCACAGAAAGAAAAAATCTGGGGCTAGGGAAATGGCTTAGCGGTTAAGCACTTGCCTGTGAAGCCGAAGGACCCCGGTCCAATGCTCAATTCCCCAGGACCCACGTTAGCCAGATGCACAAGGGGGCACTCATGTCTGGAGTTTGTTTGCAGTGGCTAGAGGCCCTGGCGTGCCCATTCTCTCTCTCTCTCTCACATAATCTCCCTGACTCTTTCTCTCTGTTGCTCTCAAATAAATAAATAAATAAATAAATAAAATTTTAAAAAAAGAAAGAAAGAAAAAATCTTTGGGTGAACTGTTGCTTATTCAGCTGCAATTGAGAGATTACTGACTGGGCCAGCTGATCTGCACTGGGGCAACAGGAAGAACGTAGACTCTTTTGAAGGGGCCTGAGTGCTCAAGGAGTGTCCTGTTCTTCAAAGTCTCTTTTATTCTCCCTTGGATTAACAAATTGGCACCCTACATGGTATTGTGGAGTATAAGAAATACAGGAAAGAGAGGGTCATTAAGTTTGCAACACAGGCTTGTGTTTTGGAAATGGCCATGGGCAGTGTGAAGCAAGTTTTGTTGGTTGCCTGCATGGAGACTCCCATGGAGCCATGAGGATGAACCATAGATTGTAGTGGAGACCCAGTGGAGATGCCAGGACCAAGAGATACCTGCTAAGGAAAGCTGCTGGCCCCAATGAAGTTTTCCAAGACTGTCAGTAGGGTAGCTGGAGGGGCAAAATTGGAATGCCAGAGACTTATTGCTGGTTAGCATTATCAAATTTGGAGATTTGTCACTTGCTAGAGTTGGTGGACTTGAAGTTCAGAGTTTGATGTTTTCCCTGGTTGTTTTACATCTTTTATTGGTTGAATATTTCTTTGCTATGCCCAATGACATCTTTTGCAGTGTGAGTATTTATTCTGCACCATTATGGTTTTTGGGGGGATTTTTGTTAGTTTTCAGTTCATGAATTTCTGCTGTGATCTTTCTTATTTCTTTCCATCTGGAGTGTTTGAGTTTGATTCTTCTTGCTTTTCCAGTGCCTTTAGGTGGATGGGTTAGGTTACTGATTTGGGATCTCTCTGTCTTTGTTATGAAGACATTTAGTTCTATGAATTTCCCCTGAGGACTGTCTTCCTTGTGTCCCATAAGTATTGGTATGATGTGTTCTCATTGTCATTGTTTTCTAGAATTTTTGGCAGAAAACTGAGTAAGGAATTCTCAAAGAAGAAATGCAAATGGCTAATACTCACTTAAGAAAATGTTCAACATCCTTAACCAACGTGGAATTGCAAATTAAAATAACTATGTGATTCCACCTTACTATAGAAAGGATGCCAATCATTAAAGAATAAAACATTAATAAATGTTGACAAGGATATGAAGAAACAAGAACTCTCATGCACTGGTGGTGGGAGTACAAACTTGTGTAACCACCGTTCATCACACTAGCTAAGAACTGGAATCAGCCTAGGTGCCAATTATTTGACAAATTGACAATTGAATGGTAACCAGCAGTAAGTAAAATTGATATAATGAAATTTGTATGCAAATGGATGGACCTGGAACAGATTATGCTAAACTAATTCACACAAGCAAAGAATGACAAACGCCCTATGATTTCATTCATCTGCAGTTTCTATTCTGGAACAGGTTAAGTTGCAGGCTTGCCTAACAGACAACTCTAGGGACACATAAGGAAGGAAGGGTTTAGAGGGAGGGGAATTAGTGGGTGGGGGGGAATATATATATGAAACAAAATCCAAAATTATTTGGTACTATAGAAAATTTTCTTCTGGCTAGCAGACTAAAAGATATATCCCTCAAGAGGAGTAGGGTGTGATTGTCTGGTAAGACTGGCCCTGGTGATGGTGGGATGAAACCTAACTCTAAAGGATTTGACTCTGGCTCAGAACTCCCAGTACCAGAAATCAGTTACAACCCACATGGAGCTATTGACCAGAGAGACTTATGAGACCCCACAAACAAGACAGTCTTCTGTCAAAGCACTTGATTAACCACATGAGGTAAAAACACTATATACTGCTAAAGTTTCCACATGCTACTGACATAGAACATCAAGAGATCTGGCGGGAATCTGGAAGAAAGCCAGTTATCAGCCCATATAGTGCTGTTAAGAGCTACATGATCTATTGGGGGATAATGGAGAACCATTTGTGAGCCAGAAGGCAGGCAACACTGCTATATGAATGCAATCAGCCTGAAAAACCAAGCACACCTGTGCAATTGTGTTATCCAGCCTAGGTGGGTAAACAACCACTTTCTGATTGGCTAAGAGATGTGCTCTGTGAAAAGGAATGCATATCTATAACTGGGAAATGAGTTGGAATCCTATGGAGACCAATGTTATGGACTCCAATGAGAGGGTCCTACTAGTTTTTGTCCAAAAGATAGGCTACATCAGTCAAAATCTCTCTAAGTTAATAAGTCATATCCCTATTAATCTATGCAGATCTTACTCTCCACTGAGAATCTGTTTTTCTTTAACATATGGCAGTGAGAACCAAGGACAATCAAAATCTTTCAACCAAGACAAAAATAGGTAATGATTCCATGGCAGGAGATGAACTATCCCTTGCATATCAGCCAGGGTCCACTTAAAACCACAGAGGACATGGCGAGATGAGTAAGAGTGCTGCTTCCATGATGATGAAGACAGACACTGAAGATACTCAACACATACCAAAGTAGAAATACATAAGCTCTGAGAGCTCAACACTGAAGTAGAATTAAATCTCGCCCACTAAGATTCAGGGAATTTTGTTGAAGAGGAGCATAAAGGTACTGAGAGCCACAGGGTGGGAGAGAATATCTATAGGTATCTCACCACCACCCCATACACACAATTACAGAATGTTTCACAGTTTATAACCCACAATTCCATGGTGAATACCAGCAATCCCAGTGAGGAGGTCCATCAGTGTAATGGGGCAGGGAGGAGGGAAATGATGGTACCAACACATGATGTGTCCATACAAAGTTCCTACTTAATAAAAAAATATAATAAATAAAACAATTACACATGGAAATTAATGTAAAGCTGAAGAAAGAAGAAAATCCTTTAGGTACAGAAAGTATCATAATTAATAAAAGTACTAGAATTCTTTGTGAAAGTGATGTAAAATTTTCTTGCCATCAGAAATTTTTTTCTCATATAACTGATATGTGTTGAGGTTCCATTCACATCACTAATTAGGAAGAACACATTTTTTGTTTATTATTTTTATTTATTATTTGAGAGTGACCGAGAAAGAGGGAGAGAGACAGAGAAAGAGAGACAGAGCGAGAAAGAGAGAGAGTATGGGCCCAGCAGGGCCTCCAGCCACTGCAAACGAACTCCAGATGCAAGTGCCACCTTGTGCATCTGGCTTAAATGAGTACTTGGGAACTGAGCCGGGAACTGGTGTCCTTAGGCTTCACAGGCAAGAGCTTAACCACTAAGCTATCTCCCCAGCCCTGGAAGAACACGTTTTTATCTCTCACATAAAAAAACTTCATTTCTGGTTCAATATAACCTATTTATCTGTTTCTATCTGTGATTGATTGATTCAATCCAGTCACCTATGTGTTACTACTTGACAAAATGATTCAGAAAAATTATATAGACAGATATGGATCTAGATATATAAATATAGGTATATAGACATACATTATCTTAGAATGTTATATATTAATTGATGCATACACTCAAATGTCATGTGCTTTCTTTGTAATTTACTTTTATGAAATTTTATGTTTTATCATTTATATTCTCTTATTGTTCTCTCCTAGTAGTTAATGTCAACAAGTGAAAGATTTTCATTGTTTGGTTCCTACTTTACAATATGTATGTAAACTAAAATTGTTACATAGTATAATGCAATAAATATTTGTCAATTGAAGACAATTTTGTTGAAAACAATAAAATTTCAAAATTTATTAAGGAAAAAATGGTTGATGACTACTTCATATTTGGTCCAGGCCACAGAGGTACATGGTCATAGAGCTAAAATTTGAACCCAGATATGATTAAATCTAATATTTGTATTAATTTTTAAACTAAGATGTACCATCAAACTGAATTATCTTGCATTTCACACCCCTCTGGGTCTATAATGAATGTAAATTTAAGAAGTGGGTATATCTTCAAGCAAAATACAGAATAAAAAAGTATGATTATTTGTGACTTTGATATTAGATTAGTTCTGTGATATATCAGAGCACTATTATGTTAAATATCTACAAACATGATTTCTATATAACAGTTTGAAGTCCCTCCTAGGTCCACGTTCTTATATAAATAACTGCTAACTGAAAACAAATACATATTCATACTAATTTTGCCATCTTCCTTGAAACCCTTTCATTGGTGTACTTGTTACTTTATAGGTAACAATACCCTGAGATGGTGACAGAACATGGAACAGAGGCACCCATGCAGGCCCCAAGAGAGCTCACAGACTGTGGAAATGCAGATACAAGGTTACAATTAAGAAGCCATGAAAAAAAAAAAAAACAGGAAAAATGACAACAAACATTTACATTCTCCACAAAACATTCCATCTATTCCATCTTTGGCAGAATTTAATTTAAAACATTTCTGACATTCAATTATTCACTGTAGACAGAATCTGAATCAGATCATCTGCTGGCAACAATAAATGATCAAATGGAGAGACATAAACCTGAGTGTTTTCTGCATAATGAGAGTCCATAATGATAAAAAATTTTCCTAAAGGCATCATGTACTACAGATATTAACACAGATTCCAAGTAGGAAATAGAAACCTAAACAAATGTGCTCACATACTCCAAAACAGAGAAATACCTTGAGAAATAAACTTGAAACTCTCAGTAAAGATTTTAATTGGATTCAAGTTAGATTTAATAAATTTTTATTTTGTTATTTTACTACTGTCTGACATTTATTAGCACCCTTTCAAGCAGCCTTCTTATCTATTTACATTTTGTCTTGTTGACATGTTTTAATGAATATTCAAATTTGGTAGATGAAATGGATTAGCAGCCAAATGTAGAAAACCACCACATATAATGGTGATAATATCAAGAACTCAAAGGGAATCTTTATTAACCACATGTGGCTTTTACACATAATGAAGGGATTAGATGTATCACAGAGGCATTTACCAAACCATAGTAGAGTAGGGTAGACAGTAGAGTCCTTGCTAATCTTTGATTATTTGAAATATGTTTGACATTTGATTTTATTTTAAATATCTTGGTAGCATGTCATTGTCTGGGCCAGTCTTCTAAAATGAGCAATTTCTTCGATACCTTCAACCATACAAATCATCTGATGTATTTATTAATAAACATTAACTTTAAAAATAATGGGCTTCATTATATTTTCATAAAGTATACAGTGTAATATTGATACTCAACTCCATTTCCATCTCTGTCCCCACCCTTGCCTCCTCCTGTTCCTCTTCCTAATGGTTTTCCTGCTATTTTCTTGTCTTGCATCTTTGCCAGTCTCATTTACCATGCTTGAAACAATGAAACTGTTTCACATAGCTTTTACAAAATAAGTTTCATCTCTTTGCCATTGTCCTCTCCTTTTAGCTATACTGTCTCTGTGTTTTAGTGCCATATTGAATAAAATGTCAATAAAATAAAAAGTCAATAAAAATGATTTTCATGTAGTCAGACTTAGTGTGGGTTAAAATGCACAAAAATAGTGTGATAGAGTGTCTCACAGAAATCAAATTATGTACATGGTTGAAGATTTAGGAATAAGTAAATTAAGGGATTCAAATATGTAGATAACACTTCATTCTCTGGCCCCTTCTAGCATGCCCATCTTTCATCATCAGTTATACTGCAAAACTAAGTGCACCTTCTCACAACCACACTAAACTATGCAGTATAAAGTGTTACTTCCATGCTGTATCTGATAATAAATGCCAGGGTATAGGAGAGAGACCCTGAGGATGCTCAACACCTACCAAAGTAGAGATCCAGATGTTCCTAAGAGCTTATCAATGAAGAAGATTTTAAACTCACCCACCATGGGTCAGGATATTTTGTGGAAGAGGGGGAGAAAAGATTGTGAGAGCCACATGTTGAGACATCCTGCCCAGAGGCATTCCCTTCCCCCCAAAATAACTGACTACTGCTCCCACAAGCATAACCTACAACCCTGTAGGGTATACCTGCAACCCCATTGAGGAGCATCCCCAATGGAATTGGGGCAGGGACGAGGGAAAAGCAGGTACCAACACATGATGTATCCATATGAAATATGTCAATAATAATAATAGGAAGAAGAGGCAAAAGGAGAAAGGAGGACAAGGACTAGGAGCAGGAGCAGAAGCAAAACCAACAAAAGCTAACATGGACTAGTCTCAGGCAAACTCCCTTTCTTGAGATTAGTTTCAGTAAAAGAAAAAAAAAAGTCTGCAGTATTGTCTTGTGTTAAATCAGTTAACTTAGAAATACAGTCGCCAATATGTATTAATCATTAATTTTCATATGGTTCTTAGTTATATTTGCTCAGTATTGCTCTCCTGTTCTATACTCTTGGCCCAAAGTCACCCTGTAGTTCATCTGAACTACTGCAAGTGTTTCAGTTGATATCTCTGACCTCTGCCTTCCTTTTCACCTCATTTTCAAGGAACATAGAAGCCAAGCCTTATATAGCTATTATGAATATCTGACCATCTCACTACCATACTTTGGTCGATAATTAGGATTACATATGGTCATTAGGGTATATCCATAGGAAGACGGAAAGACAACAGAATATGAATACTTATGCATGTGTCCCTGTCTCTTATCATATCATACCCAAAGCAGTGATAAAACTCTGACAGCATGAAGCCACAAACAGATGTGGACACTTAATCTTGCAATTCCAAAACTGTGAGCTTTTTTTTAATATTATGTTTACATTATGTTATTAGCAACGGAAAACAAACTATGATATCTTCTTAATTGGATGGTCAGTGAAAGCCATTTAATGGGTATAATGGGTATAAGGACTTCCAGCCAAACATAACACTGTGTCATGACAATTGTCATCCTACAGAAGGCTTTAAGATGTAAGATGTTCAGATGGTAAAGGTGACAGTAGAGACAACAATGAAAGTAAGAAGTTGGAAAAAATGTGGGGACTCTATTGTAATTGCCACATGAGGTTAACAAGGGCTGGCAGCTTGAGAGTGGAAAATACATAATGCCTTCTAAACATTCAACAAAGACATTATTGGCAGCTTGTTGAGTCTCAACAATCAATCTCTTTTTCTCATTCAGTATTTATGAAAGAAATTGTACAGCTGGTATAAAATCATGCCGCATATCTAATAAATTACACATTATGAGTACATGCAATATGATAAATCACATAGGGAAAAGTGTATTATTTGAATGCTAGGACCTACTTAGAAGACTTAAAATTTTCTTCAAACATTAGAGTTTTGAAATATTACAAAATGACTTTCAAAAGGTTGAAGGGGGGAGGAAGAAGATCAGAGTATGAAGGACTAGTTACACTGGTTTATCCTGAACTGTAAAAGATTTGCCCCACCTGAACCTTCTATGCATTCTTCCTTGTCAACCATAACTAGTTTGCAATGCTTCACAGTTTCTTCCTGGTTTGGAATGTCACTGTATACATGGTTGAAAGAAAAAGAGACTGGATTTATAAAGAGGGAGTGAAAGAGTATAAAGAAATATAAGCATGTACTCAAAATTTTATAGTGAAAGTATATATATTTGTGTTTAAAAAAATCACTCCTGTGCCAGAAACTAGGTGGAGGAATTAAGAAAAAGAAAAGAATCCTTCTTTTAGGCTAGAAGTCATATTTTCAATAATATTTAAAAATGGAAGAGGAGTTTAATGCATTTGAGTGGCCTGTTTTTGCTGGTCAAGAACAGAGAGAACAGGTCAGTTTGACAGCTACACCTGGCAGTAAATAGTGAAAGAAATAGATGAAAATGTAGCTGGTGATAACTGAATCTGCAGATGCAATTGACCATTACTAGAATGTCTGAGTATATCATAGGAAAAGCTGTGGGATAATGCAAAATTTTCAAAAATCTATCCATAAGAATGTTACTTTTCCATTTTACATGACTCAGGGAAATTTGGCAGAAGAGGGGGTGGAAAGAATGTCAGAGCCACATGTTGGGTCATGATATGTAGAGACATTTCGCTTACCCATAACTGTGGGCTAACTCCACAATGCATGACCCATATACCTCAACAAGGAGGAGCCAAGGGGAGGGGGTAGGTCACGGATGAGCCTAATAATGGCACCAAACTGACTGTATTTGCTGAGTACAAAACTAATTAATAAAAAAAATAAGAAAAAAGAATGTTACTTTTAGGAGTCTCTCCAATGTCATCTTTTACTCATACTTTTCATGAACATTTTCTCTCCCATTACCAACTTCGTAATTATCCTTTTAACCCCACTTACAAAAGGATTATATGTATAATTTCTTTCAGAAATTTTCACTGTTAGAAATATTCTTTGTAGAACTTGTTATGAATATACAACCTTGTGTTTAGCAAACCTTTTTTAAATTGAATACTACAATTCATAAATTAATAATTGATCATAATAATAATATTGATCATTTTAATTTATACACCAAGAATATATTAATTATTTATATTGATGGATGATAAAATCAGTGAAATTCAATGTAATTTTTAAATTTTTTTATTTTTATTTATTTATTTGAGAGCAACAGAGAGAGAGAGAGAAAGAGGCAGAGAGAGAGAGAGAGAGAGAGAGAGAGAGGAGAGAATGGGCACGCCAGGGCCTCCAGCCATTGCAGACGAACAGCAGATGTGTGTGCCCCCTTGTGCATCTGGCTAACATGGGTCCTGGGGAATTGAGCCTGGAACCGTGGTCCTTAGGCTTCACAGGCAAGCGCTTTACCGCTAAGCCATCTCTCCAGCCCATCATTGTATTTTTCACAGAGAAGGCTTCTATGTATTATGTGAACAAAAGAGCTATGAAAAAAATAAACAGGCATGTTGGTCCAGTTACCTTCTCATATCTGGAATAAAGCACTTGAACAAAAGCAGCTAATATGAGGAAAGCTGTCATTTTGGCTTTCAGTCCTAAAGGAAAATTTCATGATAGCAAGAGATAGATGGTAAAGCAGAGGTTGGACAGCTGGAAAGTGGGCCAAGCTCTGACAAGGGATAGCTACCTGCCTATACCACACCAAAGTCCACTCCCAATAACACACCTCTACCAACCCAACACTACCTTCCAAAGGGACATCAGTTGAGGACCAAGTATTAAAAAGCACATGAGTTGATGAAAGACATCTAATTCTTACCACCACACAAGGTACTAAGCTTAAATTCACTATGACAAATCAAATTAATATGTCACACCAAACTTAGACTACATACTTCATTATCCAATCTGCATATTCAAACTATACCTGCTTTTCCAGAAATTAAAAAAAAAATCTATGTTAAGCCTTTCGCTCTAATCCACAGACTTTCAGGACTGGAGTATTCTATCTTATTCTCTTTGCTAATCTGAATTACAATCAATTATCAAATATTGAAGAGTTAGGTGTCTTCTGCTAACATTTCTGATAAGTCTAGAATCTCTCTTGCATGCTTCCTGTTCACTGGCACATTTTACTTATCACCTGCTCTTCAGTCCTCAAGGCTGAAACTATCTATGTGCATTCTGTCTTGGACAAAATCACTTTTGCTCTTACCAATATATATTCCTCTATTTCTGAATCTGCACCTACGGATCCACTTGTTCTTGCATGGAAATCATCATTCTGTTAGGCAGGAGGTTACCTCTAGAAGAGATTGACCAACAGGACTCCAAAATCTGGATAAAAAGAAAAGGGGCATAGGTCAGTCTAGATGCACTAGCTCAGGGCACCAGGAATGGTGTGGGTCACCAAAACAAGAAGTAAAAGAATTACAATTTGTGGTTCTCCAGCTCAACTAGTCAGCTAAAAGCAACTTCAGGCAGTTCCTCACGAGGAAACATGTGCAGAATGCTGTTAACCTTTCTCTAGTGAACTGTATTCATCATTGGGTGATACTTATGCCCTATATGTAGTCTTACATCTGCTTATGTTGAATTATGGGTAGGTAAAATAGCATTGGTGGAAAATATCTGCTTTCTTGCATGTGCCTGACCTGGTAAGGCATGGGGAAGAAGTTAACAGGAAGAACACCATGAGCCCCATGCTGGCCAGGGTTGGTCCTTTTATTACTTGGCTCAGCACACCCCTTTTCCTCAAGAGTGTCTTCTTGTTTCCTTGCTGGCACTCATTAGAGTCAGTTTGTTTGCTCTGGTCTTGTTTTTTTTTTTTTTTTTTTTTTTTTTTTTTACTTGTTTATTTGAGAGTGACAGACAGAGAGAAAGAGGCAGAAAGAGAGAATGGGTGCGCCAGGGCCTCCAGCCACTGCAAACGAACTCCAGACGCGTGCACCCCCTTGTGCATCTGGCTAACGTGGGTGGGGAATCGAGCCTGGAACCGTGGTCCTTAGGCTTCACAGGCAAGCACTTAACCGCTAAGCCATCTCTCCAGCCCAGTTGTTGTTTCTTTTTAATGAATTCTTCTCCACATACCACCTCTAGCAATAGTTTACTATTACATTGTATTCTGAAAAAAAAAATTGATCTGTCTATTTACTCTTGTCTCACAGCACCGTATGAGCAGGTTGCAGGGACCTGGTTAATCAAAAATACACAGTTTAAATTTGGTTGTGAATACAAACCTGAGATCACAAGTCAATTTAAATTGGTTGTGAATACAAACCTGAGATCACAAGTCAGAGAATCTGGCTCTTACGTTTGTGGAATATTCCTTTGTTTATATTAATTTTAGTAATATCTTATGTTGACTCAATGAAACGATTTCCAGTTTGTTTTAATAAAAGAGGAAACCAAAGAAAAGGTGAATGGATATACCTAAACTGAAGAAGAAAAACATGTTGAGCTTTACCTCCTGAGACAGGTCACTTGTTTCTTCATGTTAAGTGTACTGTCTTTGATATTCTCCACGGTAACTAAGTCAACAGATACTCACATGTGCATTAATATTTTATAAGTATGTTTCTAGTGTGTGTACTTATGGTAGAGATCATTGCTGAGCTGGAATCATGGCAATCTCTCTAATTTAGGAGCCATCCAGCAAGCACATTCTCACAAATGTCCACACAGGCAGGCATAATGACTGTTTTAATCTCTTAAAAATATTAAAAGTGCAACTAGATTATATTTGTGTTTAAAAATTTATAAAAGTTGTTTTTATTTATTTATTTTTGTTTTTTGTTTTTGTAGGTAGGGTCTCAGTCTAGCCCGGGCTGACCTGGAATTCACTATGGAATCTCAGGTGGCCTCAAACTCACGGCAATCCTTCTACCTCTGTCTCCCGTGTGCTGGGATTAAAGGCGTGCGCCACCATGCCCGGCCAAAGTTGTTTGTTTTTAAAGTTAGAACATTGAAAAAAAATAAAAAATAAAAAAAAGTTAGAACATTGAGTAGCATTCCTTTTAAAAAAATCATTAAAACATTTATTTATGAGAAAATTTTATTAGATAAGTTGCATTTTATATGTGGGTAGATAATATAGGTATATATTTAAAAATTGAAGTGATATTCCAAAGTTATAGTAGTGTGTTTAATAATTTTGGAAAAAAATTCTGTACCTTTTTAAAAAATATTTTATTTATTTATTTATTTGTTTGAGGGAAAGGGAAAGACAGAGATAAAGAGGCAAATGGGAGAGAGAGAGAGAGAGAGAGAGAGAGAGAGAATGGGTCTGCCAAGGCCTCCAGCTACTACAAACAAAATGCTGACACATGTACCACCTGGTCCACCTGGCTTACATGGATACTGTTGAATTGAACCTGAGTCCATAGGCTTTGCAGGCAAGCACCTTAACGACTAAACCATCTCTCCAGCCCTTGTGTACCTTTTGATATAAATCTGCTGTGAGAAAACTATAAACTGATGCTGCTGTGATTGTTGCTGCTTTTTGATTTTCAAGGCAGTGTCTCAGATGCTCTTTCCCAGGGTGATCTGGAATTCATTATGTAGTCTCAGGTTAGTCTTGAACTCACAGCAATCCTCCAGAGTGCTGAGATTAAAGGTGTGTACCACCATGCCAGGCTTGCTTTGGACATTTTTGTAGATGTATATTCTATTATTTTTACTAGATATATCTGGCATTCACTACTGGAATGGCTATGTCAACTTTTCATAATTTCAAAAATGGAAAAGAAGTATGTATTTATACAACAGGGTTAAGAACAGCATATTGTACCAAAATAAAAGAAATACTATATCTAACATTAAGGCTAAACTCAGGTCTCTAAAAGTACATATGCCTTAATGAAGTTTAGAAATACAAGAGAAGAATTTAAGAATATCCAAAGTTCATCAAACCTGTGTATGTTTGGATACCTCAGCTAAGAAAACATTTAAATTTTGAAAAAAAAAATTGAAAAGACTTGGGTACTGGTCTGGTTGAAAGAATGTATTTGTGTAAATCCAGGATGTGGGAACTGGGACAGGAAGATTACATGTTTGAAGTCAGCCATTATGGCATCAGTAGAACTTCCTTCAAAAAACAATAGTAACAGGGCTGGATATTGGCTCAGCAGTTAAGGTACTTGCCTACAAAGCCTAACAACCAAGGTTCAACTTCCCAGAACTCATGTAATCCAGATGCACAAAGTGGTGCATGTGTCTGGAGTTTATTTG
Organism: Dipus sagitta; assembly: GCA_036346955.1. Taxonomy (NCBI): domain Eukaryota; kingdom Metazoa; phylum Chordata; class Mammalia; order Rodentia; family Dipodidae; genus Dipus; species Dipus sagitta. Next base: position 99,443,008 of record CM070770.1, on the reverse strand, counting down.
CTATGGATAGAGGCCCTGACATGCTCATTATCTCTCCCTTTCTCTCTTAAATAAGAAAAAAATTGTAATAAAGTTTATTTTTTAAAAAAAAAATAATAAAAGAGGCAACAAATGGTTCTTTTGTTTACTACCATATCTACAACCTTCTTTATAGTGTAGTAAGTGAGTGTATTTTCTTGAATGAAAGGAAGGAAGAAATGAAGGAAGTAAAAAAGGTGGGAAGGAAGGAAGAAACACAGGTAGGAAGGAAGGAAGAAACAAAAGTAGGAAGGTAGGAAAAAAAATAAAAATGGGTATGAAATAATACAAGTTAAACAAGTGTGGGAGCTACTACCTAAAATTTCAATAAGAAATTATCAGAGGAAAAAAGTTGAAACAGGTCAAACTTATTTCAGACAAGTTCATATTGCTTACCGTGTGGTATACAGGTAGTGTCATTAACAGATTATTGTACCATGACCAAACCATAAGTCTGATATTCCATTAACAGAGAGTATGTACAAAATAGAAAATGTCCCATTTAGTGAGTCTACATTAACAGATATATAAAATGGTATTTAAAATATAAAGCTTGGTATTCTTTACCACAGTTAATCAATTTAAGTGCTGATCAGCAGCTCAATGAGTAAAAAAAAAAAATGTAGTATAAATATACAACGGAACTTTAAGAAAGCCTTAAATAAGCAGGAAGTCCTGCCAAGTACCAATGTGTGGATGCACCTCTAAGTACAATAAGCCAAGGACAGGGAGAAAACTATTAAATGATGACACTTATATTTAGAATCTAAAATCTTCAAACTCATAGAAGGTGAAAGTAGAATGATGGCCACTATAAGCTACAAATACTGTTTAAAGGATGCAAAATTTCAATCAAAAAAGAAATAGTATTGTGTATCCCTTGCACAGTATGGTTACCAAGTTAATAAGAATATATTATACATAAAAATTGCTAAAAATAAATTTTAATTATTCTTCCCCATACACACTGAGTTGATGATATTTTAAAATGTATAATACATAAAATTAATGTCACACACACACACAAATGCCTTTGTTTATTATTACACCAAAAAAGCTGAAGGGGAAAAACTGAACTCCATTTTCATGAAACCAGAATTACAATTTCAAAGGAAACTTTCTTCTTCAACTCTGAGGCTCTGCTTCAAAAATCCTATTCCTAAGACTCTGTATCTCCAGTAACTAGTTCAGCAACTGACAGGCTGAGATAATTCTGCTCGGAATGCCCGCCTCCCTTTACAACTCTTCCTCACAGGATTATGTAAAGCAGATTTTCTAGGAAACTGTATGGGAAAGCATTAAAAAATTATGAAATATTGTAAATGCCTGTACAGGTTGTAGTTATTTCACCATTTCACTGTTAACTTTATGACTGCTTTGACATTATTTGCCAGAGCACAGGAATCAACTTTTCGACCTGTTGACTGTCCTGGATGAGCCTATACTGTGTGTACATTGTTAGACACACTGGATTTCCTCAAATTCTACAAGAATATAAACCCACCTAGAGGGAATTTATCACTAACAGGCTTATTTAAATTATATATATATATGAGAGATAGTAGAAAATGTCTATTTGGTTGGTAAGGTAGCCTCATCTTGTCTATTTTCCTTTCCCTTTTCGTATCTCATAAGAATAGGAGTTCAGTTCACAGTATTAGGAAATTAAAAATGAAACAGTCCTCTTATAGGCAATAGCAAAATAACATGACACCTCATTTTAACCAAGACTCTAAAAAAATTTGTTTCACTTACACAGAATAAAATATTCCACTATTTAATTATAAACTTCATATGAAAAATGTTACATGGGCTGGAGAGATGGTTTAGTGGTTAATGCATTTGCCTGCAAAGCTAAAAGATACTGGTTTGATTCTCGAGCACGCACGTAAGCCAGATAGATGCACAAAGGGACACATGCATCTGGAGTTTGTTTGCAGTGGCTGGAGGCCCTGGTGCATCCACTCTTTCCCTCTCTCTGTCAGCATATTTCTCTCTCTCAAATAAATAAATAAAATATTTTTAAACAAGAAAAATGTTACATATATATAACATTGTTACATATATATACATATCTGAATGTAAAGAAGTTTTAAATCATGTTAGAAGTGTTTGAGGCAAAATTTGCAATGAAATATAGTAAGGCCCCTGTTTGGTCACCACTGCAATTGTAGGTATCTGCAGTATGCCCATGTCAGAGCTTCTGGGTTTTAAGTTTGGGATGAGTATGCAGATGTACTATATAAAATGAAAGGAGCTGAATTTTCTAATCATTTCAGCACAATCTAAGATATGATGTACCTTTCTTGCCTTTCATTTTTGAAAAAGGATTATTTTACCTATCATAATTGTTCAGAATATACAGAACTCACTGAACAGTTCTTATAACACATTTATTTGAAAGTACCCAGAAAAGGATGCACTCCAAAATGGTGCTAAATATCTGCTCACTGTTTCACAGTAATACTGAGTTACTCAACACTTTCTTCTTCCAAAGGTCTGTATGCCAGTAAGCTGGTCTCATTTTTATTGAATTAGTTATTAGCTACACTGTAATTATGGTCTCTCCATCACAGCACATGAACTATCACACAGCCAAACAGCCACTGTGCAGAAGAAAACCAATGCTATGCCCAAATCTCTATAAAGTCCACATTGTTCTCTATTGTCCCTTTAGTATTTTATAGACCTATATGTAGCTAATAAATTATTCAAGCCACCTCCACTTCATGAACTTCACATCTTTTTTATGTGGGTTTTGTCAAAGGACCTGAGATGTAGTCATCTACAGGAAAACTTATGCTGTATCAGAATTGAGCTGAACTGGGGAGTAACTGACAGTCTTTTCCAGAGCATTTACCGGCACGACTTTCCTCAGGAAGTGAATGTTTGCACTCAATTGGAGTGCTTTCTCTACAGCAAATAAGCAAAGACTCTTCTTGTATCTTAGTCTTAAATATCCTCTCTAAAATACTGTCGTTTGTTGTACTCCAAATTATTAAATAGAAAATTCTATCACCTTTGGTGGTAACTTTGTGTTGTCTGAGGTAACAAGGAAGGTTGTTTGAGGCCCACCTACAAGTGCATGTGACTAACTTGGCTGTTGAAGTAAACTAATATCAATTATGAATTTTAGTTATCATGATATTCAATGTATATAAGAACATAGAGTTTAGGGCTGGAGGGATGGCTTAGCAGTCAAGGCATTTGCCTGTGAAACCAAAGGATGCAGGTTCTATTCCCCAGGATCCACGTAAGCCAGATGCACAAGGTGGCATATGTGTCTGGAATTCAGTGGCTGGAGGCTCTGGCGCCCATTCTCTCTCTCTCTCTCTCTCTCTCTCTCTCTGCGTCAAGTACATAAATAAAAAATTAAAAAAAAATATTTATTTAAAAAAGAATATAGAGTTTAAAGTAAGATTTTTTTTTCTTGGTTTTTTAAAGTAGGGTCTCACTTTAGCTGAGACTGACCTGGAATTCACTATGAAGTCTCAGGGTGGCCTCAAACTCATGGTGATCATCCTACCTCTGCCTCCCTAGTGCTGGGATTAAAGGTACGCACCACCATGCCTGGCTAAAGTAAGATTTTGAAAGAATTACTAAAGCAGCAAAAAAGATGTTCCACATGCAAATAAACCCTATGGGTAATCAATTCTGAAAGCAGATACAAAAAGATTTGTTCAGGATCATGACCTTACACCTGAAGAAACTGAATTATAAAGTGATAAATTTCTTTGCTCAAGTCTGGTAGCAAGAAAATGTCAGGGCTTAGGATAGAAATTTGTTCTGTTTCAAAAAGAAAATTTATACATTTTTGCACTCTGATCTCTTTTATTTTTACCACCATTACTGAAAATCAGAAATGTGGAAAACTAATGAAAACATTAAAGTTGGACCTCAGTTTGCTATGGACATGGTTTGGCCAGACTTCGATATATACCACAACATCCAAACATAAATGATAGTGATTTTTAGCATGTGCCAGTGTTGTTTACAAAAGTCAGCATTATAGGCAATTAGCATTGGATTCATCAGAATGTTATTATAATTCTGGGTTTTGTTTGCTAAGCCTTTGAAGTTTCTTTGTTTATACTGAAATGTGTCTGAGTTGTTTGCTTGAAATTTTCAATGCTTTGTGTAGTTAGTCTGTATGGTAAATTTGTTTACTACAGTGATAAAATACATAGTTTTGTACTGGAGCCTCCATTGATCATTCGTCTTCTACCAGTGTGTGACAAAACTACATTATTTTCAACAAAATGAAAACTACAATCAGTATCATTTTTTTTCAATAATTTGTTCCCACTTATAGCCATTAACACACTATACCATCTGTGTTTAGTGTTCTACTATGTTAATAAAATTCATTAGAAAATAAGTACTTTTTAATTAAGTGTATGCCTTGGAAAATTTTGTAGGCTCAGGTTCACAGATGCTAGCATTTTATTTGCTGATTTTCAAAATCATTGCTGTTTGTATTCTGTTAGTAAATAATATTATTCAGAGGAAGCCTTATTTTATTGAATTTGAATAAAAATTCTCTGTATCTGATTTTGAAAGAAAAAAATTAGATACTTGAGGGCAAAATCCTTGACTGATCAAGGACATGATGACACCCATAAGGTCAACACTCAGGATGTGGAGGTAGGAGGATCAGAGAATCTAAAAATTCTACACTAGCCTTTGTAACACAGCAAAGTTGAGGCCAATCAAGTCTAAATGGAATTCTGTCTCAGAAAAACCAAATGAAAATAAAAGTCCATGATTTAAGTATAGATATTGTGCCATAAATAAGTCAAAATTGGGATCATTTAATTCCAGGAACTTGACAATTTACTTATTTATTCATTTTATTAACAATCTCATATATTTTAAGAATTATGAAAATATATTCTGGAAATTAAAAAAAACTAAACTTAATTGTTGCTTCCAAAGAAATTATCAATGACATTCTATTAGGTAAATTGATACGTATGGGAAAATGTTGTTTTGTTCTTCTTTGAAATTTAAATCAAGATGTTCCACTATAAAGACTAAGTGAGTTAATAAATTTTAAAAAATCATGTTTTGGGCTGGAGAGATGACTCAACAGTTAGGTCACTTCTCTGCAAAGTCTAAAGACCCAGGATCAATTTCCAGTACCCATTTAAATTCAGATTCAAAATATACAACATGCATCTGGAGTTCATTTGCATTGGCTGGAGACTCGGCATGCCCATTCTTAGTCTCTGTATCTCTTCTATCTCTTTCTGCTTGCAAATTCATAAATAAAAAATATTTAAAATAATAAAGATTATGTTATAAACCTAAAATACTTATATTTAAAACACATGAGTTATGGAACAATAGTTTTATATACTTTAGATATATAAGGTTCATTACTATTACAAAAAGATAAAAAATAAAGTAATAAGTTTCTAACACAGGAAAACTTTTGTTTCAAGTAAACAATCAATGAGAATTTGTCAAAATAATTATTGACCATATAATTGAATACCACAGTGAACAGTTTTACTAAAATTAGTAGAACATTTAAGTGAGACTTAACAAGCAAATATGAACAGTATAAGGGAATAAAAGCCATATAGAAATAACAAATATTAGGCTGGGCATGGTGGCACATGCCTTTAATCCCAGCACTTGGGAGGCAGAGGTAGGAGGATTGCCATGAGTCCGAGGCCACCCTGAGACTACATAGTTAATTCCAGGTCAGCCTGGACCAGAGTGGGACCCTACCCCTCAAAAAACCAAAAATAAATAAATTAAATAAATAAATAAATAAATTTCATGAGCAGACTTCATGGTATTTTTATACTTTGTAAGAAATAAATCCAATTTCAAGATTCTATTATAAGAGGTCAATTGTAAATGAAAAAAGGATAACCACAAGGTTATTCCACAGACTCAGTTATTCCCTTAATGGGCATGTATCATAAAAGCTCCATGCCTCAGTTCAGAGAGATTTGCTCAATGATGTTTAGAGCTGCTCAATTCATAATAGCTAAGAGCTTGAATCAACCCAGATGTCCATCATTAGACGAATGGATAACTAAGATATGGTATATCTACACAATGGAATTCTACACAGTAATAAGAAAAAATGACACAATAAAAATTTGAAGAAAAATGGTTGAACCTGGAACAGATCATTCTCAGTGAACTCACTCAATCACAGAAAGATAATTGCCACATAGTCTCACTCATCCCCAGCACCTAACCTGAATCTACCCGAGATGCTCACATACCTAACAAGCATCTTGAGAACTGGACAATAGGATCGGTGGGGCAGGGGGGGGGGCAAGGGTGTGGGTGAGGGACACAAAACTGGACCCAAATGGCAATGGTACCATAATATTCTACATACTAAAAGACAGACTAAATGGTTGAACCTTCACCAGGCCCGTAGAGGGAACACCTGAATCACAAGGCCCTGGAGAGGTACAAAGACTGACCTTAATCTTCTCCTGTTTCTGTTTCTCTCTCTGTCTCTCTGTCTCTGTCTCTCTCTCTCTCTTCTCCCTATCTCTTTTATATTACCTGCCTTTTTCTTCCTTCTTTCCTTGCACTTGACTGTAACTCCCAGTACCAGCATGTGGTTAATATCTACAATGAGCTGTTAAACAAAGAGAGACCTACAAGGTTTCCCAAAAGAAGACAGATTTCTGTCAGAGTACTTGATGACCCACCAAAGGTTAGTGGTAAGACCCTACTGCTGAAGACAACATATGCTGTGGGTAAGGAACTTGGAGTAACCTGGCTTGGATCTGGATGATAGTCAATCTCCAAAAAGTTAGCTCATCCTGTGTCAGAAGGTGCTACATGAGTGACTAGGGGAAAATGACCAACATCTGTCCAAGTAATTCATGGTCTAAGCTACTCAGCAACAAACAACCTGAGGTGATGCTCACACAAATTAAATAGTGGCACATAGCCATGGTGGGAAACCAACTGCTCTTGATTTGGCTAATGGATCTGCTCAGTGGAACGGAACCCATAGCTGGAGCTGGGAAACAAGTCAGAACCATACCCAAAAAATGAGTCCGCTCTCCATTATCAAGCTCCCATCAATCATGGGCTACAAGAGGCCTACACCTATTAAATTCTCTTTAAAATAATAATGGTTATCCAGTTTATCTGGTGCCGACTTCACTCTCCTTTGGAGAATTTGCTTTTCTTTTCCAGATGGATGTAAATCCTGAGAAGAGAATCAGCCTATCACACCTCACCAGGGCCCCAACTGAAACCAAGAATAATTGGGAAAATGAGCAAGAGTGCTGCTTTCTTGGTGAACCTAGTATCAGCACAAGGGTGAAGGAGATAGACACAGAGAACACCCAAGTCTTACCAAACCTGATATCCAGAGACACAGAGGCTCCAAAGAGCTCATCACTGAAGTAGACCTAAAATGAACCCACCAAGGCTCAGGGAAATTTGTGGAAGAGGAGGCAGAAAGATTGTGAGAGCCACATGTTAGGTCATTGTGCACAGAGACATTGCTTCTTACACATAACTAATGACTATACCCACAATGTATGACCCACATTCCCAAATGAGGAGGGTCCCTGCAGAGAGAGGGGGGAGGACAGGGAGGAGGCTAACGATGGTACCAATATGACTGTTTACACATGGTGTACATAACTAATAATAAAATTAAATATGTTATGCAAAAAATAAAATGTATTTATAAGTTAATATAATAAATGTGGATAAATTAAGCTATAATTAAAAAATAAAAGTAAATTATGTATGTATATTATGACAGTGATAATTGTGAAGGAGATAAATACTTTTAAGCTAAATTCACAATAAAAGTATGAACAGATTATATTATATTTTATTTTTTAAGATATTTTTTTTTTTTTATTTGAGAGAGAGTGAAAGAAGCAGATATATAGAGAGAATGGGTACACCAGGCCCTTCACCCATGGCAAACAAACTCCAAATGCATATGTCATCTTGTTCATCTGGGTACTGGGGAATAGAACCTAGGTCCTTAGTCTTTGCAGGCAAGTGCCTTCACTGCTAAGCAATATCTACAGCCCCAGATTATATTTAAAATACTACTTTTACCTTTTTCTATTATTTATAATCACTCAATATTTTCTGCATTGTTGGGGATTGAAATTAGAGTTTCCTACAAGCTATATAAGTGCTCTATCCTGAGCCCCAGTCCTCAGTCTACAACAGATAGTTTAAGTGTCAATTATATGCCAACATTTTAGATTTTGAGCATAGAAAACTAGAGAATTGTCTAGTGTAATGGAGATTGCCTGCTGTAGATGGTAAAGGGTAATCAAATATGAAATATATATATATATATATATATATACACATATGTGTGTGTGTATTGTATATATATGAGATTATAAATAAAATAGACCATTGTATCTTGTTGGATGGAGATTACTATATAGATACCCACAGATAATGTGATCAGGAAAGATTCCACTGAATAAATGCTTTTTTATTCTTCTTCTATTCTTTTATGATTATGATTATGATTATGATTAGTTATATACACAGTGTGTATACAGCCATGTTGATGCCATCATTAGCCTCTTCCCCACTCCACAGAGACCCTACTTGTTGGGGAATGTGGGTCATGCATTGTGGGATTGACCATCAGTTATGAGTAAATGCTTGTTAACGCATCATTTAAGAGGATGAAAATATAGACTCCATGGTTGTCTGGCCAAATTCCATTACAGGCCAAGAAAGCAGAAAGTATCAAATCCCAGCTTCTAGATCTTAGTTTCCGAGGGAAAGTCACATGTATCTGTGGGTGAAAGTAAATGAAGCCAGAATTAAAAACATCAGCAGAGTAAGTGAAACCAAAATTATAAAAATTACCTTCAGAAGTTGGATTACAATATATGGAAGAAAGACCGGAGCGTTGGCTCAGTGCTTAAAAGTGCTTGCTTGGAAGCTTGTTAGCCTTGGTTGAGTTCCTTGAGCACCCATGTAAAGTAGGATGGATGGACACACACAGATAAACACATACACATAAACACTTAAAAATGTGTGGAAGTATTGAAGTATTTTAATTACAATACATACTTGGTACCTCTGTAAATCTCTTTTTTATTTTTTATTACACAAAATGGATGAGATCAAAAGGAATAAGTTATTGAGGTGGGAACTGTTCCTTCTAAGAATTTGTAGCTAAGGTCTCATTCCTATAATTTTGAATTACTAATCTTAATCTTCATTTTCATGCAGTACTGGTGTAAATAGCATATGTAAGTTCATGTTCAGTCCCTAAGTTCATGGAAATATTTGGCTTTTCTCTGTCTTTTCTTTTGCCTTCCAGCTAGACCTGAACCTCAGGGTAGCAATCATTGAAATTGTATAGCTCACAGTTAAAGGGTGAGACTCTAACATGATAGAAGAATATGTCATATTGCATGAAGATTCAGAGATGTGGGGTCAGATGTAATGGAGGTCCATCCATCTATATTATTTCAATTCTACACTGTGAATACAACAAATTTGCCAACTATTAAATACATGTTACCAAAATTCTCAGATTTTATTTTATTTATACCCCTACTGATCTTTCATTGTTTAATGTTTCTTAGCTGTATGATTTTAGAGATAAAACTGTTTAAAGAACTGTACATCAGAGACATTGCCTCTCCCCCGTAACTGATTGCTGCCCCATCATGCATGACCCACAATACTCATGGGGCTGACCTGCATCCCCAATGAGGAAGGCCTCTTCAGAAAAGGGACAGGGAGGAGGGAAAGCATGGTACCAACATGTTATGTTTACATACAAAATACATCCATATCTAAAAATAAAAAATAAAATATATATTAAAATAAATAAATAACTGTACATAATCTAACCAGCTCCTTTACTGATCAACCTAATTGTTTCTCAAATACATTGAATAAATTTCAATCTCAGAGCCTCTGTGCATTTCCCTGTTTGAAAGACTCTTGTTCCACTAAAAACATGTTCTATTTACCCATGTAGAGAATTGTATTTCAAGACATTAATTGTTCTGAAATAAGACATGTTATTTGTCCCTATGCTAATACTACATAAACATTAAAACAGCTTAAAGTATTCATTTCAGGGAAATATTCAGAGAAGTAAAACTAAGTCATGAAAAGTTTATCTGCCAACCAGCCTCACCATGAGGTGCCTCAGGATCGTGTTTCATTTTGTCCATCAGTCCAAAGACATTAGCCCTATAATCTGCCCAACTCCAGCTTGCAGGGCCCACCTGATAATCATGAAGCCTGGGTTCTAAAATATCTTAATATATATTGATGTTCCTCACTTTGAGATGTACCTAACAAATCATGAAGGCAGTGTTCAGTATTTATAAATTGTCTTAAATTCAGCTTTATATTGTGACCAACATGTTTTCTAATCATATTTGTGAGAAAAACCTCAGTATAATAAATAGATATTGATATAACTTATTTCTCAGAGAATACTTTCCTGCTGGGCTTGGTAATACACACTATAATTCTTGCTAGCTGGAACACATACAAGTTCCAGGCCAGCCTGATATTTTTAGAGAAACTCTTTTAAAAAATAAAAAAAAAAATAAAGAAAAAATAAAACAGTGAAAAGAAAACAATAAAAAACTTTCCCTGAGCATATTATTTTAAGTGTTACATTCCACCTCTTCTTCAGCATCTTTTCCATCTCTGTTTGTCTTGATTTATTATTCTTACTATATCCTTGTGGCATATCATCTATTTGTTTCTTTCTAAGACCATTTGGGTTCTCTACATGAACCATCACAGTCCCTTGAAATTCAAGATTCAAAGCACTGATATTGTTCTGCTCACTAATTTTGTTGGTTCCTGGAACATGGCTCAATATTAGTGAATAAGTTAATATCAGAGTTGTCAGATTGTCATACAAAAATCAGTTCTTTCAGTACCTTGTCAGGTAGCAGCTAGCTGTGTGCAGTCAGCCATATTGGCCTAAGGCTCTCTTTCTTAAAACTTTTAGACACAACCTTCCAAAAAAAAAAAAAAAATGGAACCAAGCCAGGTGTGGTACCAAGCACACACCTTTAATCTCAACACTTGTGAAGCAGAGTTAGGAGGATTGCATTGATTTCAAGGCCAACCTGAGACTGCATAGTGACTTGTGAATTCCAGGCCAGCCTGGGCTACAGCAAGCACATACCTTGAAAAATATATAAATACATAAACAAATAAAAGATGAAACCATTCCCTACTGATTGCATTTCTTCACATGGGAATAAAAGCTGGGATAATGAGCAGACAGCATGCAAATAATTTACAAGGATGATGCTATAAAGGACCATAATGAAAACTATACAATTTATTGGTTGAATTCCCTATTATTTGTTCCTCACATGTATTGGCATACATGCATCTCTAACCATCAAGACACTTCTATTTTAATTTTGTGATAAATACATTTCCCTTTATGCATGGAGGTTTTAGTTTAGAATCATAACCATTAAATATTAACTATGGTTATCAAGGTACATATACTTTCTATAATGCTTGAAAGACTACTCATAATTTTGTATGTTGATTTAGCAAATTTACAAAATATTGTACTAGCAATTTAGTGTTCTGTTAGTATGAGTTTGTTTTCCATTGTGAGCTATGAAAGTGATAACTAAAGCTAGTCTTTCATTTCGCTACCCTGACAGATGTCTATAATCTATGACAAATTTAAAGCAGGTAAGAAAAGATTGCCAACTAAATTAAAGTGATATTTTAGTAAAATATACCAAAATAGTACACAGAAGTTAATTTACTAAAAAACAACAACAACAACAGGAAAATCTCATCTTATGTTCAAATTTTTTTGGACATCTTGCATTTCAACCTGCTAATTCTGGCATACAACTTTAGGGTAAAATAAATATTCCTGTAGTATTGTCAACAGGCTAATAAAAAGCCTTTTGTGCCCAGCCATGGTCCTTTCAAACAAGGTTATAGCCAGGCATAGTGGCACACGCCTTTAATCTCAGCATTCAGGAGGCAGATGTAGGAGGATCGCCGTGAGTTTGGGGCCACCCTCAGAATACAGAGTGAATTCCAGGTCAGTTTGGGCTAGAGTGAGACCTTACCTCAGAAAACCAAAAACAAACAAACAAACAACAACAACAAAAACCCGAAGATATAAGATTAAGTAGTTATGGGTGATAGTAAGAAAGATTAAGAAAAATGAAGCACAAATATTTATACATTGGTTTATATGGCTCTGTCATTTTTGAAGCATTCAAGATATCCTTATTCCTTCTTTAGGTTGAGGTAATATAAGACCTGCTGAAAACCAGACTAAGTATTCCTTCTCAGGAAATGGAACCCATGGGTTACTGAAATTGCTGAAAACTGACCTTAACATTTCCACTACCAGGAGATCATCACGACAGGTAAATTCTAACAAATAACTTTCATCTGTCAAGTTAAAATACTTTTCTGGTCCATTTTGACCATTATTTCCTTCTATGGAACTATAGTTAGGTAGCTACCATACTCTGAGACAACTTTGATGGATCAATAGCAGGAGGATTTTATTTGAGTATTTTCAGCAGCAATATGTGAACACATTTTAAAGAAAATGCTAGTAAGTTTATATCTGCTATTAAGGTAAATAAAAAGGCTGTGTTTACCATGAAATTTTATTTGTATTTTTTTCTTTCTTTGTTTAGATACTTGTTATTAGTCCCAAGGACCATTTTTATATTACTCTAAAACATTTCCTCATCAGGGTATACTCTCCATTATTTTCTGCATTCCTGACATTTAAAATAATATTTTCATATAATACGTTCTAAATACAAAGTGTAGAATAGGAAATTTTTTGACTTCTCCTCAAGTGGCATCAGCCTAACCATGCTGCACCTCCTGGGGAAGGAAAGGCAAGACATTAAGGGTTCACTGGATCTTCCAGGAGAGAGCATACTCTAATAGACCCCCAGTGAGAGGGTGTGGAGGAGCACTAAAAAAGGGAATGGGCTGATTCCCATACTCTTGGGTAGCCCACCAGTCCCCAACCCCCTCAAGCAGATATCCTAGTTCCAGCTACAGGTTCTTCCTGTACTAACCACAGGCAAGGGGACCTTGCAAATGCAATCCCACTTGCCCACAAACGCTGTTCCACTCAACCCCATGTGTAATGCCATCCCACTCACAGCCAGATGTATCAATGCTGTCCTACTCAACAATGCCCCTTCACCCCCATGCCCAGACAGAAGCTGCCAACCCAGCATAGCTTTCACACATGCATCCAGACTTGGGAACACCATCCCCATTCCCTGCCACCCACCCATCCCCATGCACCACCCCAAGCCAGCAAGCCAGCATAGCTCCACCCATGCCTCTAGGCCCAGTAACACCATTCCATTAGCCACTGCCCTCACCCCTGTGCACTGACCCAGGCAGGCCAGTATAGCTCTACCCACATCCCCAAATTCAAAAATTTTTGTGAATAGAACATGAGGGAACTGAGGGATACCATTAAATGCCCCAACATTCAGGTCATGGGAATACCAGAAGGGGAAGAAATTCAGACCAAAGGCATGGAGAACTTATTCAACAAAAAGAAAACTTTCCCGCTGTTTCATGAGGAAGGCCCATCAAGTTATAAGAAGCTAACAGAACTCCAAACAGACTGGATGAAAGGAGAAATTCTCCAAGACATATTGTCATAAGATTCTAAACATCAATACCAAAAAGAAAGTCCTAAAAGCAGCTAGGGAAAGACAATACGTTACATATAAAGGTAAACCCTTTAGAATTACTTCAGACTTTTCAGTGGAAACACTGAAAGTCAGAAGGGCCTGGAATGGAACACTGCAAAGTCTAAGAACCTACGGCTTCCAACCCAAACTATTTTACCCAGCAAAAGTATCCCTCATAATAGATGGTAAAAGAAAAAGTTTCCATGTTAAAACTCAGCTTTCCAATTATATGAACACAAAGCAAACCTGCAAAGAGTACTTCAGGAAATTCTCCACACAGCACAATCAAATAATCAACCTCAAATGCCTACAAGAAGCAGATTACAATAACCAAACTGAGAGAAGGAACAAAAAGCTACAAAGTCCAAGAAAACACCAGACCACATAAACCACCATGATATGGCAGGGATCAATTCAAAACTCATAGTTATTACCTTAAATATTAATGGCTGCAATTCACTTATCAAGAGACATAAGCTAACAGGATAGATGAGAAAATTAGACCCCTCAATCTGCTGTCTTTAAGGAACCTACCTCACCACTAAAGACAGACACCTCTTCAGGATGAAAGGGTGGAAAATGATATTTCAAAGAAATGGGCATGAGTAATAAGCAGGCATAGCAATACTAATATCAGGTAAAATAGTTATGTATCAGTTAAAAATGAAAGTTTTCAATCAGTCTCTCTTTTATTTTGGTGTCATGATCTTTTCCTCCTCTTATGATGGTCTTGTGTAGGTAGTGTCAGGCATTGTGAGGTCATGGATATCTAGGCCATTTTGTGTCTGGGGGGAGCACGTTGTAAGGGGTCCTACCCTTCCTTTGGCTCTTACATTCTTTCCACCACCTCTTCCACACTAGACCCTGAGCCTTGGAAGGTGTGATAGAGATATTACAGTACTGAGCACTCTGGTCACTTCTTTCCAGCACCATGATACCTTCTGAACCATCCCAAGGTCACTGCTATCCAAAAAGAGAAGATTCTCTACCAAAAGTGAGAGTAGCATTAATGTAAGGGTATGAACATTAAGAGAAGTGCTTATTAGGCAGTTTGATAAGCATAGTATATACATTTAGCCACACAGAGGATGGAGCTTCAAAGGAGGGTATTACCATGGGATATTTTTTATAATCATGGGAGTTGTTAACAAAAAGTTGAAAAAAAAAATCTGCAGAATAGGGGTGGAGACATGGCTTGGTGGTTAAGACGCTTGCCTATAAAGCCTAAGGACCCAGGTTTGAGTCCCCAGAACCCATATAAGCCAGATGCACATGGTGGAGCATGCATCTGAAGTTTTTTTTTTTTTTTTTTTCCAGTGGCTAGGGCCTCCAATGCACCCACTATCTCCACATAATAAAATAAATTAAAAAAGAAAGTTTTTTAAATTTTTAATCAAACATAACATGTGACCAACACTTTATATATATATATATATATATATATATGAATATATAATCTGTCTCCCTCTCTTTTATATTATTTAACATTTTCTCCCTTCTTTTCCTTGATGCTAGCCTGTAACTCCCAGTACCTACATGTGTTTAGCATCCACAATTAGCTGCTGATCAGACACCTATAAGTTATCCCAAAAAAAGATAGATTTCTTTCAGAGTACTTGGTGACCCACCAAAGGTTAGTGAGTGGTAAGACCCTATTGCTGATGACACCATATGCTGTGGGTATGGACCATGGAGTGACATGGCTGGAATCTGGAAGAGAGTTAGTCCCCAGACAGTTAGCTCATCTAGTGCCAGAAGGTGCTCCATGAGCCACTGGGAGAAAATGGGCAACATCTGCCCAAGCAAGTCATGCTCTAAGCTACTTAGAAGCAAACAACCTGATGTGATGCTCACACAAGTGTAAAAGTAGCACATAGACATGGTGGGAAACCAACGGCTCTTGATTTGGCTAACTGATCTTTTCAGTGGAATGGAACCCATAGCTGGAGCTGTGAAACAAGTCAGAACTATATCCAAAAATGAGTCCATTCTCCATTATCAAGCTCCTGCCAATCATTAGCTACAAGAGGGCCTACACCTATTAAATTCTCTCTAAAATAGCAATGGTTATCCTATTTATCTGGTGCTGACTTCACTGTCCATTGGAGAATTTGCTTCTCTTTCTATCAGATGGAAGCAGATCCTATGGAGAGAACCACTCCATCACACCTCAACAGGGCCCCAGCTGAAACTAAGAATAATTTGGGAAATGAGCAAGAGTGCTGCCTTCTTGGTGAAGCTGATACTGGCACAAGTGTAAAGGTGACAGACACAGAGAACATTAAACTCCTACCAAATCAGATATCCAGAGACACAGAGGCTCCCAAGACCTCATCACTGAAGCAGACCTAAAATGAACCCAAGATGGCTCAGGGATATTTGTGGAAGAGGGGGCAGGAAGAATGTTAGAGCCACACTTTGGGTCATTATGCATAGAGATATTGCCTGTTACCCATAATAATGGCTACCTCCAAAATGCACTACCCATATTCCCCAATGAGAAGATTTCCTGAGTTGGGGGGAGGACAGGGAGGAGGCTAACGATGATATCAACATGACTGTATACACAATGTGTACATAACTAATAAAAAATAATAAAAAATTAAAATCTCCAAAAAAAGTTTAGAATAAACTTGTGCAATTGCTTTGCTGATTAAAAATAGGTTCTATTGTCATTTATCTGCACTAACTTGAGTTTCCCTTAACTTTGTAGTACCAATTCTTCTGTATTTCAGAGAAGTCAGTAGGCAAGAGGTTGAAAAACCTGAATTAGGAACTCACTTTAAAGAATACCACAAGTGGTTTTATTAGCTGCAGCCATGAAGCATCCTCAAAACTGTGTGTAAATTATATTCAGTGTCTCTCAAATTTTCAAACTTTGTGAAATAAATCATGGTAATTGGGGATGTACTTCAGTGGTTGAGAACTTGTCTAGTTTATTCAAGGTCCTGGGTTTGCTCCACAGAGTGTTTATAAAAGAATATTGGAAAAGAAATTGGGTTTGATTTTACTAATGCAACTAAGCTACTGTACTATAAACCAAAGTTCTGCATTCTTAGAAAAACCTGTGAAAATATTTATTGCATCTAGATATAAAGCAAGTGTATTAAAATGTATTACAATTTTCCCTATGCTATTTTTTCAATGGACAGCAACATAATACATAATAATAATAATACATAATAAGAATAAAATAATAATAATATAAAAAATCTGGCAGAAGAAATTTAAGGAAGGAAATGTTTATTTTGTTGCTGTTTCAGGGTGATTTTAGGACATCATGGAAGGGAAGACAAGGTAGAGTGGCTCTATCTGATGACAAGACAACGTGGCCAACTGTACACATCTCCACAGACTAGGAAGTAAAGGGAGCTGGGGGGGGGGGAGTGGAGGGGTCCTGAGTGACTTACTTTCCACTCAGGTGCCACATCCTAATGGTTCACAGCTTTCAAAGTAACAGCACAGAAGGCTGGTGAAAAAGCTTTCAAAACAGTATGCTGTGAGAGACATTTCATGTTCAAACCAAAGCAAATAGGATACGTGTCTCATCATCACTCTGCTGTTATTCAACTATTGTCAAAATTTGTTTCTAAAGACCTAGATATAATTATATCTATAATATATTATAGATATAATATATCTATTATATCTATAATTATATATATATATGTGTGTGTGTGTGTGTGTGTGTGTGTGTGTGTGTGTGTATAATTTATTTACAAAAGTCTAGAGAGGACACAACTACACTCTAGCTGCAAAATGCTACTCAGTATTAGGCTACAGCATAAGGAGGCAGGAAAGGGCCCCATGACTAATGATTGAGCTGTAGATACTTAAATGAAAATACCTGGCAAAATCACTGTATTGTAACAAATAATTGGTACATTTATTAGAGCTCATTTATAATTTAAAATACAAAGATATATAAATCTAATTTTGTAATTTCATTCTTAAAGGTTAGTTATAATGAATACCTTTAAGGCAAGTTTTTAAGAGAAAAATTTCCTATATTATGAAAAATGAATGAAATGCATTCTTTATGTTGTTAGTTAGAAATGATTTGATTTTAAAGTATGATAAATTAACATTAAAATGTTTATCAAATGTAGGTACTAAAGAATCTTTACTTCAAAATAAGTTTTTTATAAACAGTTATCAAGCCAGCATTGTTGAGATAGTCTTTAAAGTGCCTAAATTTTGATCATCTGTCTTCCTTTTGACTGTTTAAGCTTTTTTTTGACAATATTTTAGTATATCATCTGAATGGATGTGTTACTTTGATGCCAGGAAACAGAGATTGGTTGTACCTTGAAGAATGAAACTTTGTTACATTTCTATTTCTCCCAATATCTGACTAATACATTTATATTTCAATAATAATACCCACTAGGCAGTAAATTTTCAGGGGATTATATCCAGCATTGCTGAATTACTAATGTGGGATAATTTTACCTCTGAGGAAACAAAAATTACCCTTAAATTCCACTGCCTAGGGTGTACTACACTTTTAAGAAACAAAAAACTCAAGTAAGAATAAATAAAACAATTTTCAAGTTAGTCAAAGGAGAGTACATTATATTGACTGATATCATCATGGGATATTAATCAATGCTGGAATCACATAAAACCTTTTTCCAAATTTGGTAAAATGACTTACAGGTGCTTCTAGTGCTGTGGAAATCAGGAAAACGAGAAGTGATGAATAGCATGAACACAAAATGATCTTAGTATAAAACTAAACTTTCACTAAATTTGAATAGATCCAGGTTTATCATTATTTGATGACTCAAAAACCAGAAGATAAAAATGTTCATGTTTTAGTCAATGTAACTATTATTTGGGACTAGTATATGAGAAAATCCTGAAATGAGCTGGGCATGCTAACACTCTGAAATGCCTGAAACTGGAGCATTCAGTATCTCTGGACATGCTCTGCTTCATAAAAACTTTTTGCAGGTATGTTGGTCTTTCTTGTTTTCAGTACATCATCAGTCTCTTTTTGTTCTGTATTTTGTTTTTGACATTAGGAATATTCCTCTTTTCTAGCTCATAACCAAGTGCTAGTTCCTGGAACTTGTCACTCCCCAGACCATTTATCATATTATGTTTTACTGACTTGCTTCTTATCATTTGTCTCTTTTTTGTTTATAGTATGTACTTTTAAGGCCTTCCTACAAAAGCTTTGCTTATTTGTTTGTTTTCAAAATAATCTTTATTCTCTTCCACTTTTGAAAAGTTGTTTATCTGAATATATTTTGCATATTAAGGAAAAGTAATGGACAAATTCTTACCTAATGGAGATTTGTTGTACAGTTAAGGTACATAGATAATTTTATAGACCTTGATAAAAATGACCAAGATTATTTATAACCACAGTCCTATAGTGCCACCATTCCTATATCCCAGTTTCTTAGACGAGTCATTCATTTTCAAGTATTTGTTTCATGACAAAGGGAAGACTTTGTTCCATCCACTTAAATAATGAAGAGCTCATGTAAAGAAATAATAATGTAATTACTGAATCATTAAATAAAAATATCAATTATTAATGACTTTTATCTAGTCAATAATTAAACTGTTACTGCATGTTTCCTTATTTGTCAATGCTGATACTTTCTAATGTCATCATGAGAATGTTGCTATTTTAAAATACTTATACCTAGTATTGTGGCAAATATTTTGATTAGTATGGAGATAAAATAAAATAAAATTTCATAATTATTTGCTTTTTTACATATATACGTTTTGTTCAGCTTTACAGGTGCCATATCTTTCATATAGCAATGATAATCTTTTGAGTTAATAAGGACAAGTAATATTCTTATTATATTATTGCAACTAATTATTACTAATTATAGACTTCAATAGCTTAAATGATATTTTAATATCAGAATTCATTTAGTGAAAATGTCTTCTTCTATTCCCTTCTCATAAATAATTTTTCTATAAAAGAGATTTATTCTAAGTAGAAATTTCTGCTTTTATGAATTTTTATGAAATAAAATGTATTCCTGTTCTTGCACTGTGACTTAGCCCTAATTTAGCTACATACAAGAGTCAGAAATTCTAAGTACTAAAAAAAAAACATTTAATGAGTGAAGCTGGATAGGGAACCCCACAATTTCAATATACAAATTATTGTACAGGATGTAAATATAAACATGTAATGTGGATCATATATACCCTCTTACTGTACTAGCTATAATTGCCACAGTGAGCAGTTATGTGGGCATAGCTGAACATACATCATATTTCACTGTAATATTTAAATTTATATTAACTGAATCAAAATGCCCAATAATAAGAGAATTATTTATAAAACTTGGTTTATTAATATACACTCAAAGCTACAAAGAAGAGCTTCATGTATATGCAAAAGCATATGTGCACATGATAGAATAATATGACCGTTTGTTTCCTTGCACCTACTAAGTTTCTAGTAAATATATCATCTTATTTCTGAGCTGACAACACTAAGGTTTGAGTATGTTATTGGAATATTATTTCTGCTTGCAGCTCAGTATTTCCCATATCTCAATAGTCTTTACTCTTTAGTTCAACATGCTGGCATTGCTCTTCAAACTTTCAAAGTTTCCAGTTGACTTTAAAAGTCCTGATATACCGTATATGACTTAAAACATATAAAGAGATGAAAACCAACCTATAAGCTGATCCAGTTATTCCTCTGTTGGGTATTTACTCTAAAGGATCCATGCTTCACTACAGACACATTTACTTATCTATGGTTTTTTCTTTGTTTGTTTGTTTTTGTTTTTGTTTTGATTTCGAGGTAGAGTCTCACTGACCTGGAATTCACTATGCTGTCTCAGGGTTGCCTCACACTCATGGCAATCCTCCTACCTATGCCTCCCAAGTGCTGGGATTAAAGGCATTGCCACCATACCCAGCTGGTCTGTTTCTAGGTTCCCAATTCACAATAGCTAAGAACTGGAATCAACCCAGGTGCCCATCATTGGGCAAATGGGTAATGAAGACATAGTACATTTATAAAATAGAATTCTACTCAGCATTAAAAAAATATATTTAATTAAATTATAGAAAAATGGATGGACTAGGAACAGATCATAATCAGTGATCAAAAACACAGAAAGAAAAATGCCACATATTCTCCGTCATCTGTGGTTCTTAACCTGGAACAGCTTGAGATGCTGGCTTACCTGACAGGCAACTTAAGAGCCAGACAATAGGGATGGAAGTGTTTGGAGGGAGGACAATGGGAGGTTGGGGAGAGATATAAAACTAAATCCAATATGAATTGGTACCAGAGAAAACTTGATATAACCCTCAACAGGAGTGTGGGGGGATTGACTGGTAACAAGGACACTGGAGAGTGTGGGATGAAGCCTAACCTTAAATTATTTGGTTCTTGGGCTTGACACATGGTTCAGTGGTTAAGGCATTTGCCTACAAAACCTGATGTTTGAGTTTGATTCAGCAGTATCCATGTAAAGTCAGATGCACAAAGTGGCACATGTAACTGGAGTTCCTTTGCAGTGCCTAGAGGACCGGGCATGTCCATTCTCTCTGTTTCTTTCATTTCCTCTGTGTTTTTCTCCTTGTAAACATATATATATATATATATATATATATATATATATATATATATATATATAATGCACATATATATATATAATGCACATATATATAATGCATATATATATTTGGCATATATATATATATATATATATATATATATATATATCTGGTTTTTTGAGGTAGGGTCTCACTCAAGTCCAGGCTGACCTGGAATTCACTCTGTAGTCTCAGGGTGGTCTCGAACTCACAGTGGTCCTCCTACCTCAGCCTCCCAAGTGCTGGGATTAAAGGCATGCACTACCATGCCTGGCCAGTAATAATTTTGTGTTTTACTTTTTTAAAAAATATTTTGTTTATTTATTTGAGAGTGACAGACACAGAGAGAGAAAGAGACAGATAGAGAGAGAGAGAATGGGCCCGCCAGGGCCTCCAGCCACTGCAAACAAACTCCAGACGCGTGCGACCCCTTGTGCATCTGTATAACGTGGGTCCTGGGGAATCGAACCTCGAACCGGGGTCCTTAGGCTTCACAGACAAGCCCTTAACCGCTAAGCCATCTCTCCAGCCCTAATTTTGTGTTTTACATACACTGAAATGCAAAGGAGAAAACTGTCTTGTAGGTAAAATAAGCTGCCAAAGTCGTTTAAGTCAAGGACACAGGTTCTGTCATGCCTCTATTCTTCCCTGAAATTATTTCCTTAGAACTAAGTTCTTGGCCATTTCTATGGAGGATAGTCCTATCTGGCTTGTGAATTTCCTGTGGTCATTCAGCAGCAGAAAATATAATCACCACCCGAACTTTGAAAACAGAATGATTAAACAGCTGTAGAGTACATGTTCACACAAATTCAACATATTATGCTGTAAAACGTAAGAATGAGTTAGCTTAACTTAAGAATGTGTAGCAGTCCATCTGGGTGAGATCAGTCACTATGAAATGAGAGTAGACACCTAAGGGAGAAGCATCCATACTCAACTTCATGCATAGTTATATGATATAATCAGTCTGCATTGCTAATAATTAAACTGCTTCACTTGCTTAAACTTCAAAACAGCTTACACTTGATTTCTTATCCTCAGTTCTTAGAAATCATGCCACTATTGGAGCTCTGAGCATTAAAACTTTAGAACTCAAGCATAATTTATTTTACTTACACCCACGATGGATTTTACCTATCCGTCCCACAGAAGCCCTATTTCTGCCACTTAACATTACCAGGGAAGGTAAAATAATGCATGGTTGTGGGATGGCTGTCAGAAAAGCCAACATTTCTTCTGGTGCACAGTTTTACCATCAGACATATAGGAATGAATAGTGAAGTTCTGACGCCTATCCTAAATGGTACTGATAGGTAATAGAGTTAACCAATTTTCCACTAAAGAACATTTATATTTTCATAGCCAAATTTAAAGTTTTACTTCATATCCTATCCTTCCTATATTTTTCTCAAAGTTATACATTTGTGACCTGGCCTAAATATGGAAACCTATGACAGTAATTTATAATAGTACTATTAAATAGCATGTTTTGTTCATATACATATATTTATACATATATGCAAACATAGGGAGATAAATTAATTTTATAATTGGCTGTCATAATTATTGGCTGACAGGTCTTAACTTTTCATTCTGAGTCCTAGGAAAAAATTAGTGCTGGAGTTTTGTGTGGGAGAACAGTCTTGATCTAGTGTTCTATCTTTCTCAGAGTACAATGGTCCTCCTTTCTTCCTCATGGTCTCACTTCCCATATTTTTGGTTGTACATGGCCGATCATGGTACACAATGATCACAAGAGAATTTTCCAGATCAATATCTGTATGTACATATATAAATACATACCTATAATTACATACAATGTATATATGAGGTATATTGGTCTGAAAAAATATGTATGAGTGTGAGCTTTATGTGATAATATGAGTAGCATGACAAGTCTCATATCCTATCATGGATGTGAGCCTCTTCCTTATCCAACATATTCATGCTGTATATGGTCCCCAATCTTTTTTTTTTTTTTTTTTTTTCGAGGTAGGGTTTCACTTTAGCTGAGGCTGACTTGGAATTCACTATGTAGTGTCAGGGTGGCCTCGAACTTATGGTGATCCTCCTGCTTCTGCCTCCCGAGTGCTGGGATTAAAGGCATGCGCCACCATGCCCGGCATGGTCCCCACTCTTAATTGTCTTCATTATCAGAACAAATGAGTTGGAATTGGATTACCTGTTTACAGATAACAATAACATGGTAGCCTGGGGCTGCATTATAATGCTAGAATCATTCTACTTACCTCATTTCCTCAAATATGCAGTGTTATCTCACTTTATCTCAAGAAAGCAGTTTGACATACAGTAAGATATTTTGGGCAGAGAAAAAGATACGTTCAGATAAATTAAATGCTTTGTATTGTTAAAATCATTTAATTGTATTACTCATCTTACTATATCAAATTAATAAATTACATTTTATCATAAGTAGGTATAAATGCAAAAAGAATAGTATAATATCAGGCTTACTATTGTCTATGGTGCACAGTGATTACTGACACCTGCTATAGCTTTAGGCTTGTTATTTGGGTACTGAGAATCAGAACTCACATGCTTATGCTTGTGTGGCAAGAAACTTCTCCACTGGGCTACCTCACCAGCATCCTATATGATATTTATTACAAACGACCATAGTCTCTATTTCAGTGACTGTAATAAAATGCATCTATTTTAGCATTCATTGAATTTTGCCATTCTAATATTATTATGATTCTCATCAGTATTTCTGTCATTTGAGTTTTTTTTAAAAAAGCAAATTATAGACACAACATTAATTTCCTAGAACATTACTCTTTAGGTAGGGTTTCTGTTTTCCTGAGATATCTCAAAAATTAAGAGAAAATTATGCCCCACACATGATAATTACTGCTGTTGTGGTTTGATCCACGTGTTCCCCATAAACTTAGGTGTTCTAAATGCTAGGTTCCCAGCTGACGGAGGTTTTGGAATTAATGTTTCCAGGAGGCAGTGCATTGTTGGGGGCGGGCTTTTGGGCGTTAGAGCCAGTTTCCTCATGCCAGTGTTTGGCACACTCTCCTGTCCCTGCTGTCTGCCTGATGTTGGTGAGGAGGTGATGTACATCCTCTGCTCATGCCATCATTTCCCCCTGCCATCATGGAACTTCCCCTTGAGCCTGTAAGCCAAAATAAACCCATTTTTTTCTCACAAGCTGCTGTTGGCCAGGTGATTTCTGTCAGCAATGCAAACCTGACTGCAACTGCAACTGCAACATACTGTTAGACAAAATGGGTATGTTGTGTGCCCAACAAAACGTTCTCTAAATATATCTATCTATACCCATAGATTAGTGCTGTTCTCATCTTTAGTTAGAGAACCTTCTCTTTGCAAATGGCAGAACTTACTGAAGAGACTCCAAACAAGTAAAAGGTCTGATGATGAGTGATAATGAAGTAATTGGCACTCGTAGTGACATCATAAAACCACCTCCAAAGTTCAAGAAACAATTTGGAAGAGTAAGCAGAAAGAATGTAAGAGCCAGAGTCTGTAAAGTAGTACTGTGGAATTCTGTCACCTGGTCATGATACAGCTGTTGTTTTATGAAGCACAAGACTCGCATCATATTGGGCCCATCAACATCCCATTATGAATGATGAATACTACATGAGAATCACAACCTTCTCTGAAGATTTATAGTTTGTAGTGGATAGGAGAGAAGGAGACATGTTTATATAGAGGTATAGCCACTGATATAACCCATATACTCTGGCAAATAATCTTTCACCTATGCCCATACAAGCAACCATAATGAAACTCAGCGGGTCATAAATGTACACATACACATACACTAACGTGGAAAAAAAAGGCATCAGAGCTGGAGAGATAGTTTAGCAGTTAAGTATTTTGTCTATGAAGCATACAGTCCCAGGTTTGATTCCCCAGTACCCACGTAAGCCAGATGCACAAGGTGGCACATGCATCTAGACATCACTTGCAATAGCAAGAGGCCCTGGCATACACATTCTCTCTCTCTCTCTCTCCTTCTCTCTCTTTCTCTCTCTCAGTAAATAAAAAAATGCATAATTTAAAAGACATAAAGGAGAAGAGGAACTAGTTAGGAAAGAGAATGACTTCAGAGGAAGGAGATCATGGAGTTATGTCAAGAAAAGGTAATGGAAGTGGATCATCAAACTATATTACACACATGTATAGAAACTGTCAATCAAAAAAACTGACAGAAAATAAAATTACATTGTATTTTCTTTTGAAAGTAAGTTTTTTAAATATATTTTTTATTTATTTGAGAGAGAGAGATAGAAGAGCAGAGAGAGAAGAGAATAGTCACACCAGGACCTCCAGCCACTGCAAACTAACTCCAGATGTATGCACCCCCTTGTGCATTTGACTTACATGGGTCCTGGGGAATCAAACAGGGGTCCTTTTGCTTTGTAGGCAAATGCCTCAACCACTAAGCCATCTCTCAATGCTACAATACACTTTCTTAATTGTTTAAGACTTTGACACACTTGACTTTAAGTATAATTTGATTCATTTGTTTTAACATACACATTCTATTATTATGTGAAAGAGCATATTTTCCATGAATCCACTCAAATATTGCCTGTCTTGCTATTCATTAACTATTTATATTTATAACTACTGTTTGCTACTTAACTACATTCAAAATTTTGACATTGACATATTTGTTATATAAACCTATTTAAGTAATATGAATTCTTCTGGAATTTTAAGGTATAAAATGGTTAAATATTTTTCAAGATGTTAAGGTCTAAAAATGTTTAAAGCAGAAAGATGACATCCAAAACATGATATATGATCAGTGAATGATTTTAAAATGTGTGTTTCAGAAGAAAAAATGAAAGAATGTATTTTATAACTGTTTAAATAATCTTAATAAGTATCCAAAAATCATTATCTCTATACTGTAGACCCATTCATTCTTTAAAAGTGTGTTATTTAGTCTCCAGGAGCTGGTGGAGTTCTTGATGTGTCTCTTGTTGTTAACTTCTAGCTTTTAAGTGTTGTGATCTGACATGATACAGGAAGTTACTTCAATTTTCCTGACTTTATGGAGGCTTGCTGTATGGCCTAATATATGGTCAACTTTGAAGAAGATTCCATGGGCTGCTATAAAGAATGAGTATTCTGTAGAGTTGTGGTGTAAACTACTATAGATGTATTTTTAACGTTTCTTTTCTTATTGTATTTCCTTCTGGTTATAATATTAGGGCGATACTAGCTTCATAGAAGGAGTCAGTGAGCATCTCCTGTTCTCTGATTATGTGAAACCGTTTGAGAAAAAGTGGTTTTAGTTCTTCATTTAATGGTTGGTAGAATTTGACTAAGAAACCATCAGTTCTCTGACTTTTTTCTTCTGGGAAGTTTACGATTTTATTTTCAATCATGATGAATGTATTAGGTTTGCATATGAGATTTATCTCCTCTGGACTTAGTTATTGTAAGTGGAATGTGTCCAGAAATTCATACATTTCTTCCAGTTTATCTAATTTTGTGGAGTAGAGGTTTTGGATGTACATGCTGATTATTCTTCCAATTTCACTGATGTCCATTATGACCTCTCCCTTTTCATTTCTAATTTTATCAATTTGAGACTTCTCCTATTTTTTTCCCTTTTGATTAAATTGGCTGAAGTTTTATCAACCTTGTTTGTTTTATCAAATAACATGCTCTCTGTTTTGTCCACTTTCTTAATTGTTGTCTTCATTGATAACTCATTTCCTTTTTTGTTATTTCTTCATCAACCTATTCATTGCTTAGCAGCATGTTGTTCAGTATGCAGGAGCTGATGTATTTTCTGTTGTTTCTCTTGTTAATTTCTAGCATTATGGTCAGATAAGAAGCAGTCGCTTGTTTCTTACTTACATTGGTGTAGAAAATCATTTTTCATCCTTTCACCCTGAGGAGGTGTCTATCCTTATGATTAGGTGAATTTCTTAAAGACAGCAGATGAGGGTCCATTTCTGATCCATCTTGTTATCTATGTCTCTTGATGGATACTTAATACCATGATTATTTAAAGTTATAACTGTGAGGCTCAATGTTATCCCTGCCATATTGAATCCTTTTTTGCTTTGGTATTTTCTTGGGTTTTGTATGTTTTTGTGCCCACTCCAATTTTTGTTATTGTGTTCTTCCTCTTGTTGCCACTGTGGTTTATTTATTCAACTCATCTGTGTTGAGTATTTCCTGAAGTATTCTTTGCAGGTTTGGCTTTGTGTTCATATCATCATAGAGTTGACTGTTGCCCTTGAAAGTTTTCCTTACTTCTTATATTAGGAGGGATACTTTCACTGGGTACCGTAGTCTCAGTTGGAAGCCATAGTTTTTAGACTTTGAATTATCCTATTGCAATCACTTCTGGCTTTCATGGTTTCCATTGAAAAATATGAGGTAATTCTGATTAGACTGCCTTTGTTTTTAGTGAGTTGTTTCCTTCTTGCTTCTTTTAGCATTCTCTTTATTTTTGCTGATTAGAGTTTTAACTATGATGTGCTTCGAAGAATTTCATCTTTGGTCCTATCTATTTGGTGTTCTGTGACCTTTTTGTGTCTGGACTGGTCTCCTTTTGCAAAAGTTTATGTTTTTTCTTCATTAATTTTATTGAATATGTTCTTTATGCCTTTGCCCAATTTTCTTCCTCTTCTGGTATACCCATTATCATATATTTGGTTGTTTTAGGGTATCTCACAATTCCCTTCTTCCCTCATATTCTAGTCACATGACTTTTTATACTTATTACAATTTTTGGACTCCCAGACAATTTCTTTGTCTTGTCTTCCAGTTCTGAGGTTCTGACATCCACATGATCAAATCTGTTAGTGAAGGTTTCTAGAAAGGCTTTTAAAGGATTTATTTGATTTTTGTTTTCTGTTGCCTTCTTCTGCATCATATCCATCCCTTTGTTGGGTTCCAATTTTAGTTCAAGGCTTGATTTTCTTGATGTGCTTTAGAATTACTTCTTGAAATTGATCACGTCTTCAATAAGCTTGATAAACTGAATATTGAAATACTATATTTGTTGACTCATCTTCTATTCATTTACATATCTTTTAAGGTCTCTCTGGTTTTGTTCAATTAAATTAAGTCTAGTGGCAAGTTTATGTGTTGTAAAAGATGATTGCCCTCAATTTAATTTATGTGGTTGTTGGTTTTTTAATGAATTGCTTACAGTTTAGTAACTTGCTTGGGGAAAAAATATATTTTTTTTTTATTAAGAAGGAAGCAGGTATTTGCTCTCCTACGATCTTCAGTGAGGGTTCTATTTCAGGTTTGATCCAAATTGGAGTGTTATGATGTAATATCCATAGGTATGTGGGTTGTGGAGATTGCATGTTTGCCTGCAGTTCTGGGATGATAGAAGATCTATGGTTGGACATATGGAATCTCTTCAGCTCAAAATCACAAGTGCCTTAGCATTTGTCCCTGCTCCCCACTGCACCCAGATGAGGAAGTCACAGAGGACTCACTGGTACCTCTGGTGGGTGGTTGTCAGATACTCCTGTGCTCCCTGTCTGGGGCAGAAGAGATGTGTCAAGAGAGCTCTGGTAGAAGCTAGCAGTATGAGGGGCAGTAGGGAATGATAGGGGGTGCAGGTCACCTGGCTTTAGAGATTAGGCTGGGGCTAAGTCCTCTGAGTTGGCACTAGTTGTTGCACAGGCCTCAGACATACATAGCTCCTCATCAGTCCAGAGTGAACAGTTCCCAGACACACAGTACCACTCATCAGCCTGGAGCTCACAAGCCCCAAACATGCTGGTGCCTGAAAACCTTGAAACACTCAGGTCCCAAACATGATGAGACCCTCACCAGCCTGGAGCTCACAGATATATATATATATATATATATATATATATATATATATATATATATATATATATATTGACAATTTGCTTCCAGTTCAGCCATTTATTTGGTCTGTGTCATATCTCTTTGCACACACCAGTCTGTTTCTATGCAAAGCAACCCCTGTAGAACTTCTCAGGACATAGGCATAACTGCAAGCCTCTCACAAAAACTACTCCTAGCCCTTTCCGGACAAAGCTCCTTTTCATGCTCATAAGCCAAATGTCACAGTCTATACTTCTGATTGCATTCAGGTGTTGCAACTCTTACCAGAGTCGTCCATCAAGTTGTACTTACACACTGCAAGGCATTTCTCAGGCCAAGATTCCAAATCCTTCCACATACCTCTTGAAAATCTGTTCCAAAAGGCTAAAGCCACACAGTCAGGTGTCTAGCAGCAAATGACACCATCCTTCAGTACCAACATTACTGCTGCAGTAAGGTTCACATTGCTGGCAGAAATCACCCGACCAAAAGCAGTTGGGGGGTGGGAAGCTTATTTTGGCTTACAGACTCAAGGAGAAACTCCATGATGTCAGGGGAAAATGATGGCATGAACAGAATGAGGGCATCACCCCCTGGCCAACATAAAGTGGACAACAGGCACAGGAGTGTGTGCCAAACACAGGCATGGGGAAACTGGGTATAACACCCATAATTCTACCCCAACAATATACCATCTCCAGGTGGTTTCTATTTCTAATTGCCATCAGCTAGGGAGACCAGCACCCAGAATATCCAAGTTTATAAGGACACCTGAATCAA
The DNA here is from genome assembly GCA_036346955.1 of Dipus sagitta. Lineage (NCBI taxonomy): Eukaryota > Metazoa > Chordata > Mammalia > Rodentia > Dipodidae > Dipus > Dipus sagitta. Next base: position 99,413,087 of record CM070770.1, on the reverse strand, counting down.
ACCAGCACAGTCTCATTGACTTTATTTAATAAATTGATTGTGCTTTCATTTTAGGATTCTATTTCTGTTGGCTCCTCTATGTTTTCATTGAAGACTTCCATTGTGGGACCAGGCAATCTTGGTGGAAATCTCTTAGCAGTAAATAATGATCTTTGTAAGATCTACAGTGAGTGCTCTTGTTTTGAGTTGAACAGGATTGGAAGGGGATGGCATTATATCCACAGGTGCCAGGTTGTGGAGGTTTCAAGTGCACTAGTAGCTCTGGGTTTGTGGTTGATATGAAAGCTGAATTGGGAATCCATAATCTCTTCAATCCACGATCAGGCACAAGCGACTTGTGGTATTAAAACTTCCTCCCCCAGGTGCAACACTTCCATGGTTAACAAGATTTCTCAGCCCCAAAAGCCTCTTTATTCTTTCTCTAATAAAGTTTTTGGGGGGCTGGTTATGTATCTCAGTAGTGTAGCAATTGCCTAGCACGTATAAGGATCTTTTAACAACCTCAGTGCCATGAAAACACACACATACAAACACACACACACACATACACAGACACACACACAAACATACACACATATGTACATGCATATGAACACTTACACACATTTTTTTTCCACTGGTATAAAAGAGCCTGTATTTGTGATTGTCATTACATGTTTTTGATTTCTTGTTTTGCAATGCAATTTTTGGGGACTGTTTATCTTTGAGTTTTCTCGTAGCTCTCTTCTCTTTTTTAAAGTATTTTATTTATTTATTTATTTATTTATGAGAGTGAGGGAGAGTGAAGAATGGGCGTACCAGGGCCTGCAACCACTGCAATTGAACTCTAGAACCACGTGCCACCATGTGCATCTGGCTTATGAGGTCCTTAGGGAATCAAATCTGGATCTATAGGCTTCACAGACAATTGCCTTAACTACTAAGCCATCTCTCCTTCCCCTAGATATCTTTTCATAGTAACATTTCCTCATTAGCAAGATCAATCCAATAATCACCTATATTCTAAAGTACTCAAACAGCTATTCTATAACAGCTTATTTCAAACACACCAAGACAGGTTTACCATGTGCATTTGTGTTTTACAATCTACATGAATCATGATAAAAAGAAAATGAGTATCAGGGTTGAGAATTTGCTCTGTGTTTGAAGGCCCTTGCTTGCAAAGTCTCATGAGTAGTACCTAAGTAAAACCAGATGCACAAAGTGGATTATGTTGAGTTCACTTGTGGTGGCAATAGGACCTGGTTTGCACTTACTCTTTCTCTCTCTCCCTTTATCTCTTCTCTAAAATAAATAAATGATAATACTTAAAAATATAAAAATAATAATTAATATAATTTTCCATTCTGTGGTTCTATATATTGCTATAACACACTATAGTCTACTCCCTTAACATAATACATACTGTATATCATTGCTGACTCTTCTATAGATTCTAAAATGCACTCATCTCCATGATATCAACACCATAATTTTCTTGGTTACTGCATATGTAAAATATATTATGATAGTTGTGAACAGCTAAATAAAGTAAGATTGGATAAAATACTATTTGGTATTTGTAGTGGCAGTCAGGTAACTCAAAACCATATTTGATTTTCTATTTTGAATCCTCAAACCTATTACCAGTCCTCCGTGAGGAATGATTTTATGTGGTATGAGATATCCTCAATTGTTCCATGCATCATACTGCTCTCAGGAATGACACAAAGCTGATTGCTCATTATTCTTTTAATGAAGGTATACTGATGCCTCTGTGACCCATTTAGAAAAACACTGCTCTTTCTTTTGCTAGTAGAATGAATGATCAGTGTCTGAAAATCATAATTAGTGTCTATTGCTATATAACTATTATGTCATAACATAAAAGATTGTGTTTCAAGTTTTTATTTGATTTTTTTTCAAATTTATACTTGTTACTAAATTAAGAAAATGCCATCCCTATGTACTGCATGTAAACACCTGACAAATATAAATGAGGCAATGCACTAGTGGATGGTGTTGAAAATAATCATGCGCTTTCAATTTTAAAACTGAAACCTATGAGAATCAAACTATTAATATAGTTTCCAAGAATGAATTCAGAGTGATAATGTTCAAGGTGAAGTTTCTGAAAAGGTGCGCAACACTGTTTGTGCATATTACAAAAGAAATTGCCAAATCTCAATTATTAGATCATTTGGAGATCAAAGTTTCCCACAGGCAGATTAATGACTAAATATAAAACATGAGTAAAGCTTAACTGATCTCATTTGCTTCTGTGGCACCATTTATTTCATTGGTTTTGTTCAGTGCTATTTTGTTTTATTTGCTTATTTGTTTGTTTGTTTGTTTTGATACAAGGGTCTTTCTGAATGTTTTTCTGGATAGCACAAGTGGCCTCAAATTTGTAATCCCCCTGCATCAGCCTCCCATATATTTGTATTACAGATGAATGCCAGCATTTCTGGATTAATATGGACTTTTGTATGTTTTGAGTATGTGTGTTTGTATGTGTATGTGTGTAGTGTGTGGGGTGTAATGTGTGTTTTTGTGTGCATGGTAGCATACATGTATGTGGAGTCCAGAAGTTGATGTGTCTCTCGTCTTTGCTTTCTACCTTATTTTGAGAAAGAGTTTCTCCCCTCACCTGGAGATAAACAATTAGGCTGGACACGGAAAATTTTGACAGTACTGGAGTTATTCCTGTCTTTACTTCTCCAGCTCTGGCATTACAGAAGCACGCCACCACGCCCAATGCTTCTGGTGGGAACTGGGGTTCTGAACTCAAGTTTTATGCTTACAGAGCTAGCACGTTTACCCACTGAACCCATTTGGAGTTGTAAAAGTTAAAGGTTATTTTGATCTGGAGTGGGGAGAGATACTCAGAGTCATCATTTCCCAAAGAGGTGAAGCTAGCTTTTTGTAATTTGAAAATATGCATCATATCGTTTATTATGTCACGATAGTTCCCATAGTGGTACCATTTAACTAAATATGGGAAAATAAATTATTTCCCATGTCAATATTCTCTTGTCATCTGATATGAAAGGACATCTCAACATTTCCAGTGGAAAATGAAATTTTCATTAAAAATATGTACTTTAGCCTGGGGAAACTATCTTTCTTCAAATCTTCTTTAAGAATGAATGAAATAAAGTAAAAGCAAGTTAACATACTCAAGTATTAAGAATTATTTGATCATGTCTAAGGTAATCTTGGGTTTGAGAAAAAGAAAGAACCAAATAAATCCCAAAATAGTATGTATGTTAAGGCAAAAATGTTAGAACATTTGAAGAAAAATGAGCTGGGAAGATTGCTCAGTAGTTCAAGGGTCTTGTTTGAAATGCCTGCCTAACTTGGCTCATTTGCCAAGTAAGAGGGATGCACAAAATAATGCAAAAGAGCCTAGTGAACTTCTTACACAATCCTAACAATTAATTAACTAATTAATTAAAAATAATTGTAAAATATTTACTAATTACAATACTTAAAGACATTATACAAACAATGGGATAGACAGATAAGTATATCAATTAATCAACTTATATTATTATCAGTTAGTGAATAACTAAAGAAAGCAGTAGTTTTAATGCTTCTAAAATGATGTTAAATCTCCAAGATACAAGTATATTCAAAGTCATCTTTTCTTTTTATTTTGAGAAAGAGAGAGAAAGAAAATGGGCATGCCACAACCTTCAGCCTGCTCTGAACAAACTGTAGATGCATGCGCCCCTAGTGTGCATGTGTGATATTGTACGCTTGTGTCACTGTGCATGTGGCTATGTGAGACCTGCAGATTTGAATATGGGCTCTGAGGCTTCATGGGCAAGCACCTTAACAACTAAGCAATATCTCCAGCCAGCTCCCCCCACCCCGGTTTTTTTAACAAAGTTTTTTTTTTCTATTTATCTAAAACATGAAATATAGGGAGAACAAAGAGCCCAGAAAGTACTAGAAAATAAGGTAAGTTATGATTGTCTATTCTCAGAATGTATTTATAAGATTATTCACAACAGCATCAACATTTACCTTTGAGGAAACAATTTGTACATGTATGTTGCCCTTCACATTTTTCTATCTACATAGCTCCTACAAATTTCATACCATATTAGTATGTAAGTTATTCAAGATACATGCTCTGCTTCTTAATTATTCCAAGTTATAGTGAGTTCAGTATTTCTTGAGAAGACAGATACCATCAAGGTAGCACTGGGGGAGAACTAAAGGTGATTTTATTTAAAGGGATATCATTCTCATTGTGTGACTATTATGTGTTACTAAAACTTTATACAGTTTATTTGTTGGTCTATGCATTACAGAAGTATTGATTTTTTTCAAATAAGAGCCCTAATACCCTGAAGCACCTCTTATATGTAGTACACTGAAAAATCATTTTATTTTAAAGTCATTTCACACAGATAATTGGGAAGATTCTAGTAACACACCTAACATGATGTTACATGCAAGGCAGAAATGTTTGCCCAGTATTAGAAAAACAAAAGTGCTATTTGGAGAGTAAGTTTGGAGCTAAGAAAACAGTCCATCCAATCATGTGTAATGTTGTAAATACACTTTGCAGCAATTACCTTAACGCTGGGACAAAGCACAAGACAAGAAGCAGTTTATGGATTTCAAACTTATAGTTTCATGGGAAAAATTTATCACCATGGAGAAAGCATGGCAATCAGCTCATATCATCATTGATCATCAAAAGAGAAAAATAGCAGCAAGAGGGAGCTCAGTGGACTGAACTAATTAACCTCAATGACCAACCCCAGCACCACCCTTCCTCCAGCAAAGCTCCAAGTCACAAAGGCTGCATTAGGTAGGTGGGGACTAAGCAGGCAGTTTGCTGTCAAATACCCGATGCTATGGAGGATGTTTTTCAACTCAAACCTGCACATACTATTAACTTCCTTACTGATATCCTGCTTCCCCTACACTTTACACATTTGCGGATAAAGAAAACTTAGTGTGGCCCCATTGAAAATGTAGTGCTGCTTATCATTCTACTTCTTAAAGTTTAAACTTTACTGCAGCCATGTCACTCTTGATTTCTTTTTTTCTTTTTTGGTTTTCCGAGGTAGGGTTTCACTCTAGCTCAGGCTGACCTGGAATTCACTATGTAGTCTCAGGGTGGCCTCCAACTCATGGGGACCCTCCTACCTCTGCCTCCAGAGTACTGGGTTTAAAGGCATACACCACCACGCCTGGCTTTGAAGTATTTTGAAAATGTGTTCACACATTTTGAGTCTTTTTTCACTTATATTGATCAATTTGGAGATGGTTTTGTATTACTATAAAAATAAAAATATCAATTTTTATTATATAAATGAGGCACACCATATTTTTTTGTCTTATAATGTAAGTACAATAGCATTCAGTGCTAGATATTGAGTAGTCAGTATTAATTTATTGTATCATTCATATAAATCTGATATTTTAGAATTATTTTTGCAGCTTACTTTTAAAATAACTATTTTTTGAAACATAAGCTTCACATCTAATATTAAACCAAGTTGCATAGATAGCTTAAGTGTATAATAATTAAGCAATTATGTTTCAAAAGATGATGATTACAAAGATGTCATTCATTATCTGCAACCTCATTGAGGACCATTCCCAAAGGAATGGGGGCAGGAATGAGGGAAAAGAGGGTACCAACACATGATTTATCCACACAAAACATGTTGCTAATAATAATAATAATAAACATTAAAAATATATCATTCATGCTTGTCATTGTTTTGAAAAGCACAATATACTTTTATTAACATATGAAATAATTTAAGAAAATCAGTTTATTTCAAATTCACTTACAATCATGCTACAGAAAATAAAGATACATTGGAGACTGGATATTCCTGTTATAATTGTGCAAAGCCTGAATTTTCCATGTGACATGCACTTGTGAGATACAGAGGTTCTGCAATTTGTAGAGTTGGTTCAATTATTTATTTAAGTATACTTCAGAAGCTTCCCACTGCACTGCTCTGGAGATTAGAGACATTCAGTCTGAGAAGTTAACCACCTGTTTTAACTAGAATTCAAAAAAAAAAGAATGCACATAATTATATTAAGGAAATGATAATGAAGAAGAATAATTATAATTGAGTCAAATTTTAAATAAAATATTGATAAATTCCATAATTATAGAAAATAAACTATGGTATGGTAATCCCCCCCCACCCTCACATTCACCTTTGCAACTCCACTCTCCAAAAAAGAACATAAAACACCAATATGTTGGTTCTATTCTGACCTACCAATGTAGGGTGAAAAGTAAAAGCATGTGAGAAAGTACTTGCGCGGGCCTGGTGGCACATGCACTTAATCCCGGCACTAGAGAGGCAGAGGCAGGACGATTGTTGTGAGTTTGAGGATACCTTGAGACTATTATATAGTGAAGTCCAGGTTAGCCTGGGCTACAGCGAGACCCTACCTCAAAACTAAATAAATAAAGTACTTGTCATTTATGAAAATTGATTTCAGAAAAGATTGTTTACATAAATACTATTAGCATAACAAATTATAAAAAAAACATATGGAATAAGACTCATCAAAATTGATACGTACACTAAATACTATATCAGCGAACTCAGCAGTTGATTCATGTTCCAGTTTTATAGTAGAACTGTAATCATCAATGTTGCTAAATATTAATAATTTACATAAAATAAATTATGATTACATATAATTGAAATGCTAGTATTGATTCAAAAAATATTGCGAACAAAAGGAATACTTAGAATGTCAAGGTAAGATAGGAAAGTATATTACACATTGTTCTGCACCGAGAAAGCGTAAAAATATTTTTATAAAAATCTAGAAGACACCCAATAGAGATGTTACAAAAAGGCACAAATATATACAATAACTTTTTATAGCCAGCAGGTAGATCAGCCTATCAAAATGTCTCCTTGATCTGCAATGTCTCCCCCACACCCAGCCAAGAGGCTACATTCCCTGTGTGACAAAATTCTGCAAATGGATGTAAATATATACACATTTTCAAAGAAGCAGACTGAGAGATAAGAGAGTAGCTCAGTATAAGTCTTAACAACTTGACAGCGAAGATTCTTCTATCAATTTGTTTAGTGGCTTTTAAGTTAGTGTCAAATGGCAGAGCATAACGGAAGAAGTGCTTGCAAGAGACTATCACTATCCCAAGCCGTGGAGACACGCTAAGCACACAAACCATTGAGAACAAGCAGAGGAAACAGAAGTGAAAAAGAAGCAAGCATTTACAAATAAAATGATGCTTTAAAATTTCCTAGAAAAATCCATCCCTCCACATCTGTTTCTCTAATAGTGGCAGGGATCTAAAACTACAGAACTATGCTATGTGCTTTGTTCTGCTTCTGATTTTAGGAGTTAGAAAATTCATTCATGAAAATAAGTAAATGGATAGATAAATTCAAGACATAATATCCAAAGTTGACATTTCTCATCACTGAAGTACACTTAAAATGCAGCATGGCTCAGGGAAAGGTTGTGAGAGCCACAAGATGGGACATTTTGCAGAGAGACATTGCCTCTCCCTCCACCATCCCCATGGGTTTGACTTACATCCCCAATGAGGAAGGCCTCTTCAGAAAAAGGGCAGGGAGGAGGGAAAGGATGGTACCAACATATGTTGTTTACATACTAAATATGTCCATATCTAATAAAAAAATCATAGTGGAAAGAATAGCTTCTAGGTCATCTAAAAATAAATATAACCTAAAAGCAATCTTTATGAAGAATGAAGAAAATAAATATGTCTCACAAGATAGGAAGAGAAGCAAGTAAATTCATATAAAATATGTTTTCTGACAAAATATGCTTATATAAATAAAATAGTGGAAGACATAGTAAACAGAGTAATCCTGAAAGAAATTCCAAATAGCAAAAGATAAGATAAGGTTAGGTAGGATAGAAAAAAAATAAATAAAAACAAGAAGAATCAGTGGTTGAATTGGATTAAGGCAAGGAATAGCGCATTTACACATGATAATATCAACCAGAAATGGTATATCATGTGTGTCAATCAATATTTGCTTATAACCTATTAAGGAAACATCCTTTCCCTCTAACTTTCTCCCTCTCTCTCTCTCTCTCTCTCTCTTTCTGTCTCTGACACACACACACACACACACACACACACACACTCACATGGAGTGCCCATTTAATATTAAAGATAGGAACCATGTACCCTTGTATGTCTCACGTGTTTGTAGAACACCTAGGATGACTTTGTTGCTATGTAGAAACCCTAGATCTCTGCTTCTGGGCTATAGGTGGAGTTCTGGTCGGCTCTATTGTCTCATCTATAATGTGAATTAATAAACTATCCAAAATTAAGATTGTTAGAAATATCTCAATTACAAAATAAAATCCATAAGTTAAAATGGTATTTAAGGGCCTTATTGTAGGGCTCACATATTCTTTCCACGTTATTATGCATTTTAAACGAAAAAATAAGCAGAAGTTTACTTGTGTAGTATTAAAGAAGGATAGCAGAACGCTAGTTTTTTTTTTTTTTTTTTTTTTTTTTTTTTCAGGCAGTTTCAGTTTGGGATTGAGGATCAAGGACCATGAGATGCCACCCCAAAATGAAACAGATATATGATCTAGGTTGATCTATAGCGCCCTCTGCTGCTCAGTCTAGCATGTTACCTATACGGATGGCCCATGGATCCATTCTCTAATTTAACCAAAGTCAAATCTTCCCCTTCCCTATAAAAAGACTCCTCTCTTTTTCCATGTTGAAAATCCACCCAACTCTGTCTACTGGCTCAGCTCTGCTGAGTTTTGTTTCACTGCTCTGCCCGCCTTCCTCTCTTCATTCAGGCTACAAGGATATACACGAGTATGGCCTCCCTCTCCTCCAGCCTGGCTGGGAGGGTGGAGGTGGGTGAAAGAGAATACAACTGTTTCTTGCTTTGGATGGCTTTTCTGCTTGCCTCTGCGTTATAGTTTGAGGTGGCTTCTCTCTGATTACAGGCACGATTGTCCTCTGCTTTCTGAATCTACCATGTGTGGGTTCTTCCCAAGTTTCCCTACACAAATTCTTAGACTCTACTTTCTGCGTGCCAGCAGCTTTACTCTAGTCTCTCTTTAAAAGCCCTAGTTTCTCTGAAGACCACATGCTCACAGCTGTACCCTAACTTCTCTTTAAAAGCCTCAATTTCACTTAAGTCCACATGCTTGCAGGTGTACTCCATCCCATCCCCCCAAAAACCTTGATTTCTCTTAAAAGAACCTCCTAAACTATGCAATTTCCTAAATGTCACAATTTCCGATTTATCCCTTAAATAAACCCCATAATTTGTGATTTACCTCTCAATGACCTTAATAATTCATAACTTATCCTTCTTGAGTCTGTGTTTAGCAGTTCTTTAATAAAAGGTAAGACAGAACCGAAAAGTTGGGGCTCATACAATAGGGACCCCTCCTGAGCCCCCAAATCCTGAATCACTATGATAGTTGCTATCAGATTGATATTTTTTATTTAAAAAACCCATAACAATATAATATGAATAAGGCTTCTCATTTCAGGTAGAATATAGAAAACTTAAGTGTTCTCATCCACAATGTAACAATGACAGTAACCAAGACAAGTCACACAATAATCATTTTAAAAATGATGCAAAATGCTTGAGGATACATAGTACCTAAATCAATACAAGAACAAAAATGATAAGGTAACCTTGATTTTTCTCTGTTGATGATAGAGAAAGTCAGAAGTAGAAGTTGATCAGAACATGGATTCTGTATGGTGCATTATATTTTCATAAGTTAAATGAAAGATTAGACTTCGTTAGGCTTCTAAAAACTATAGAATGTTTACCAAATATGTTTTACCATTGGCACATAGATAAGTCTATCCTTATTTAACACAGTCATCAAATGTGTGCTTCCATATATTTTTCAAAATAACCCACAGCATTAATAAATTCAGCTGATTAAGAACACAGTGCAAGCTGGGCATGGTGGCACACACCTTTAATGCCAGCACTCAGGAGGCAGAGGTAGGAGGATCGCCATGAGTTTGAGGCCACCCTGAGACTACATAGTGAATCCCAGGTCAGCCTGGGCCAGAGCAAGACTCTACCTTGAAAAACCAAAAACAAACAAACAAAAAAAAAAAGGTGCACCCGGTTTTAACATGTGTGTTTTGTATTGCTATAAGATAAATTATTTTCAAAGCCAGAGGAGGAAATCTAAATCATCAATTTCTGGCCTCCAGACCTGTGAGCTAATATAGTTCTGTTATGGTAAGTCTCTCTATGGGGAATTGGAATGTAGTTCAATGGTAACGGGTTTATCTAGCATCAGAGGATTTCTGGGTTCTCTCCCCTAAATTGGAATTACAACACAAAAGTAACACAGCTTATAATTGTTACATACCTCCCAGGAGCTGAATGCCATTTGTGGCATTGTTTGGTGCGTGGATGCATCTCTCTTCAACGGTGATCTTAACTTTGTGTTTGTATTTTTCACCTTTTCCTTTCAAGGACACATACCACTGGATTAGCACAGTTACATTTGCAAAGACCTGGTTTCCAAATTAGATTGCTTTCATAAGCACTATAATATAGGATGCTTTGGAGACATAGTTCACCCAATACACTAGCCACCCTTCTTTGTTTTTGTATTAATAAGAAAATAAATATAGGTATGTTGATATCAATTGTAAACCGAACTATACAAATCAGAGGAAAAATTCCTAGTATACTCAGCTGAGGACTAGGTTTCCAACATGTGCCTACAACCTGTTCAATTTTAGCCTCAGTGTTCAGACTAAAGTTTATACAAATGCATAGGTGAAATGGTATAATAGATATGTAAGATGGGATGATGTAGATAGCAAAATACAGGTACAGTTCTTGGAAGAAAATGCAAACTGGGTTACTAACATACACTGCTTTGCCCTGCTTAAGAGTTAAAAGAAAACTGTCTTAGGGTCATTATTGATATCACAGCTGCTTGTTTTCAGAGTTTAAATAAAGTATGGAGACTTAAGAACCAACATGATTATTTTATTCCATGAAATCTTTATCTAGACCAGTGTTCTTTCCACTTAGTCAGCCATGTTTTATTTTCCTATTTGGTACATATTACATAGATCTATTTGATACCAGAAATCCATGTAGTTTGCATTAAAAATTAGTGTTAAGTGCTGGAAAGATGGATTAGCAGTTAAGGCATTTGCTTGCAAAGCCAAAGGACCTCAGTTTAATTCCCCAGGACCATGTAAGCCAGATGCACAAGGTGGCACAAGTGTTTGGAGTATGTTTGCTGTGGTTTGGAAACCCTGGCATGCCCATTCTCTCTCTCTCTCTCTCTGTTTCTTATTCATGCTTTCAAATAAATAAATAAAAACAAAATACTAAAAAAAAGTGTTAAAATCACATAAATCATTGTATTTTTTTTTTTACTTTTACATTTTCCTTCCCTTTTGTATAAGCCAAATTTTGTTTCAGTAAATTCTCATGGGCATTTTGCCTTTATGGCATGCACCAATATTAACAATTTTGTAAGTTTTTAATTAAATATTTGATCCATCTTATGTATTCATGCTTATATATTTCAGAATTGCATCTAATGATATTCATATTGGTTCTTACATTTTTTTCCTACATTTTGCTGCAAGAAAAATATCTGGGCATATTTACTTTGCAATATTTAATTAAAATGTAACATAACCTTAAGTTGTTATTACCGGGACTTAGCCTTTGGTCATTTACTTTTGAACTTTAACAAAAGTAGGAAGCGTGTTTGCAAGTACTTTGCTAATTGCCTGCTTTAGCTGACTAAAACCCTCCCAATGTCATTACTCTCACTTCACTATAATTCCTGAAGCTGAACATTAGCTGCAATCATAAGTGCTATACAAATTCCTTATATAGTTTTAGATGTGATAGTAAAAAAAACATTATAAATCATTTTTCTTGACATACCTTATCCAGTATAAATGTCCTGAAATTTGGATAAATTTTCCTTTAACTTTACAATTTTCTGTTAGTCATGTACTCATATTTATGCAATACAATTATGATTAAATATGAGGATAAGTTATAAATAAACTCCTTGGTAAGGTATTACAATTATGAGATTGGCTCCAATCTATTCAGAGAGTTCTTGATTTCATAATGGTGAGAAACATTCATGGTAAAAGAAATATTTTTAAAAGGCTGGGCTAGAGACATGCTGGACATTAGAGATGGATTAGCAGTTAAGGTGCTTGCCTGCAAAGCCTAAGGACCCATGTTCTACTCTCCAGATCCACTTTAGCCAGACCCACAAAGGTGAGGCAAGCACAAGGTCACACAGGCCCACTAGGTGGCACTAGTGTCTAGAATTCAATTTCAGTGGCTGAGGCCCTGACATGCCAATTCTCACTTCTCTCTCCCTCTTCTTAAATAAAATAAAATTAACTAATTACAAAAGGCCATGTTCCCTGCTTGAAAATCCTGTGGCAAAATCAAAGGTAAAAGCAAGGATTGAAAAGTAATATGTCCATATCTAACAATAAAAATAAATTAATAAATAAAAATTACATATTAAAAACATATTAATTAAGATTGGCCTCAAAAGCTTCAAACCATAGGCCAGGAATTGAATTCAACAATACAAAGGTGATTGAAATGAAATACAGCCAAACAGTATCACAATTCAAGAGACAGTCTGACAGACTGGAGCATTTCATGCAAAGGAGCTGATATACAAATGTACTATTGTGCCTTTGATCATAAAAACAGTCAAAGGATGACTTCTGTGTCAACTGTATCCCTCCTGTGAAAACAGGTTTATAAGGTGGCTTGTAAGATAGCTTTACTCTATGGTTCAGGATAGGATGAGGGATGCTACACAGCAGAGAAACCGTTGCCTGAGGGTCTATGGCTGCACTAATATAACTTGTACAGAGCCTGTGGAATATTGCCAATGTGCATTATTATTTTCTTGTGAATTTATTTAAGACTTCATTCTGTCCCTCAATCAATGTTATCTTCCAACAAAGAACTAATCAACAAGAAAAGTTAATCTGATCCAAATTAATCCAAATCTATCAGCATCAAGAGACAGAGATAGTCAAAGTGGATCAAGCAACCTGAAATTTATGTCGTCAGTTTAAACATGAGAAAGAAGGGAAAGATAGACCATTACAATAATAACCCAGAGACAGCAGGGGGATCTTCGCTAAATTCAGAAAGGACAAACAATAAGGCAAAGGATAAATAGATTAAAATGTGGATTAAATAATCATAGTTTTTTTTCAATTACCCAAGAAGACATAAGTATTAATGCATATATGCCTAACAAAAGCCATCAAAATATATGAGACAAAAGCCTCAGTGATTTACAAGGAGACTTAGGCAAATCTATTATACAGTTCTCTATAAAAACTGACATAATCACCAGACATAGTCAGGAAGAATGTAGGTCAACTAAGCCTCAAATTATAACTTGCCCAGTACATATAGAACATACTGCAACAGTAAAGTGGTACCAAAGAGTGGGATTGCTGCTAGACACCTGACTGTGTGGCTTTGGCCTTTTGGAGTTGATTTTCAAGAGGAATGTAGGAGGATTTGAAACCATGGCGTAAGAGATGCCTTGCAGTGCTGTAAGTACAGCTTGATGGACTATTCTGGCCTGAGCTGCAAGACCTGAATGCAGTAAGAACTATGGACTATGAGGTTCAGCTTATGAGGGTGAGAAAGAGCTTTGCCTGGACTGGGCTAGCAGTTTGTGTGAGAAGCTTGCTCTTATGCCCGTGTCCTGAGAAGTTGTGCAGGGTTGCTTTGAGTAGAAATGAAATGGTGTGAGCAGAGGGATATGGCACAGAAAGAAAAATCTTTGGGAGAATTGTTGCCCGTTCAGCTGGAACTGAGAGAGTACAACCATTGAGACTGGGCCAGCTGACCTGCGCTGGGGCAACAGGAAGAATGTCGATTTTTTGAAGGGGCCTGAGTGCTCAAGGAGTGTCCTGTTCTTCAAAGTCTGCTTTATTCCCCTACCCCTAGATTAACAAATTGGTACCCTACATGGTATTGTGGAGTATAAGAAATGCTGGAAAGAGAGTCATTGAGTTTGCAACATGTTCTTGTGTTTTGGAAATGGCCATGGGCAATGTGAAGCAGGTTTGCTGGATGCCTGCATGGAGACCCCTTGGGCTCATGAGGAGGAATGGTGGCTTGCAGGGGAGACTCAGTGGAGATGCCGGGACCATGAGATGGCTGCCAAGGAGAGCTGCCAGCCCTGATGAAGTTTTCCAGGACTGAGAGTAGCCTAGCTGGAGGGGCGGAATTGGAATGCCAGAGACTTGTTGCTGGTTAGAATTATTGGACTTGGAGATTTGTCGCTGGCTAGACTTGTTGGACTTGAAGCTACAGAGTTTGATGTTTGTCCTGGTTGTTTTAAATCTTGTATTGGTTGAATGATTCTTTGCTATGCCCAATGCCATCTTTTGCAGTGTGAATATTTATTCTGTGCCATTCTGGGTGTTTTGAGGTTATTTTTTGGTATTATGTCTCAGTTAAAAGATCTTGGACAATGGTGATGTTTGAACATCACTGGGATTAATAAAAACTATGGGACATTTATTTTTTTGTTTGTTTTTTCTTTTCTTTTTTTCTTTATTAGTTAGTTTTGTATTCAGCAAAAGAGTCAGTTTGGTACCATTGTTAGGCTCATCCGTGACCGACCCCCTACCCCTGGCCACTCGTTGAGGTATATGGGTCATGCATTGTGGAGTTAGCCCACAGTTATGGGTAAGATAAATGTCTCTGCATATCATGACCAACATGTGGCTCTGACATTCTTTCCGCCCCCTCTTCCACAAAATTTCCCTGAGCCATGCTGGGTTCATTTTTGGTCTGCTTCAGTGATGAGGAGTTGGGGGCATCTGGGTCTCTGGCTCCCTGATTTGGTAGGAGTTGATTTTTCTCTGTGTTGATCTCCTTCCCCCTTTTGCTGGTCTTCTGTTCATCAGGAAAACAGCACCCTTGCTTGTTTCGCCAATTTTTCTTAGTTTCAGCCGGGGCCCTTTTGAGGTATGATGGGGTGGCTCTCCTTAGGATCTACATCTATCTGAAAAAGAGTAGCAGATTCTCCAACGGAGAGTAAGTTAGCACCAGGACAAATGAGATAACCCTTACCTTTTTTTATAGAGAATTTAATAGGTGTAGGCCCTCTTGTAGCCCATGATTGATAGTAGCTTGATATTGGCGAGTGGGCTTATGTTTGGATATGGTTCTGACTTGTTTCCCAGCTCCAGCTATGGGTCCCGTACCACTGAGGAGATCAGTTAGCCAAATCAAGAGCAGTTGGTTCCCACCATGGCTGTGTGTCACTATTTCACTTGTGTGGGCATCACAGCAAGTTATTTGCTGCTAAGTAGGTTAGACCATGAGTTGTTTGGACAGATATTGGTCATTTTCCCCCAGTCGCCCATGTAGCACCTTCTGGCACTAGACGCGCTGACTGTCTGGGGACTGACTCTCTTCCAACTTTTAGCCATGCCATTCTATTCTGCATGTCAACCACATAAGGTGTCTTCAGCAGTAGGGTCTTACCACTAACCTTTGGTGGGTCATCAAGTACTCGGACAGAAATCTGTCTGCCTTTTAGGAAACCTTGTAGGTCTCTCTGATCAAAAGCTCATTGTGGATGATAGCCCCATGCTAGTACTGGGAGTTACAGGTCAGTCCCCACTAACAGAATGAGGAAAAAGATAACTAATATACCAGAGTTAGAGAGAAGAAAGAGACATAGGGAGAGGGAGAGGGAGGGAGGGAAGATGTAGAAGATTAAGGTTAGTCTTGATACTACCCTCTCCAGCGTCTTGTGGTTCAGGTGTTCCCTGTAAGGGCCTGGTGAAGGATCAGCCATTTGGTCTGTCTTTTAGTAAGTAGAATTTTATGGTACCATTGCCGTTTGGGTCTAGATTTGTGTTTCCCACCCCTTTGATACCCTCCTCTCCCTCCCCTTCCATCCTAGTGTGTAGTCCATGAGATGATTGCTGGATATGTAAGGTATCTTGGGTAGATTCAGATTAGGTGCTGTAGTTGAGTGAGACTATGTGGCAATTTTTTTTCTGTGATTGGATAAGTTCACTGAGAATGATCTGTTCCAGGTTCAAACATTTTTCCTCAAATTTCATTGTGCCATTTTTTTCTTACTACTGTATTGAATTCCATTGTGTAGATATACTGCATCTTAGTTATCCATTCTTCTAGTGATGGACATCTGGGTTGATTCCAGCTCTTAGCTATTACAAATTGAGCGACTACAAACATGATTGAGCAAATCTATCTAGCCTGTTGTTTGAAGGTTTTAGGGTAGATGCCCAGTAAGGGAATAACTGGTTATGTTGGTATCTCTATACTCAGCTTTCTCAGAAGTCTCCATATTGCTTTCCAAAGTGGTTATACCATCCTACATTCCCACCAACATTGGATGAGTGTTCCTACTTCTCCACATACTCACCAGCAAAAAATCAAATAAAAATAAACTATGGGACTTTTAAAGTCAGACTGAATGCATTGTATTTGACATCATATATGGATATCAGTTTATGGGGGCCAGGGCGGGATGTGGTGGTTTGATTGAGATGTCCCCCATAAACTTAGGTGTTCTGAATGCTAGGTTCCCAGCTGATGGATACTTTGGAATTAACGCCTCCTGGAGGGAGTGTATTGTTGGGGGCGGGCTTATGGGTGTTATAGCCAGTTTCCCCATGCCAGTGTTTGGCACACCCTCTTGTTGCTGTGGTCCTCCTTATGTTGGCCAGGGGGTGATGTCCACCCTCTGCTCATGCCATCGTTTTCCCCTGCCATCGTGGTGCCTCCCCTCAAGCCTGTAAGCCAACATAAATGTCTTTTTCCCAGAAGCTGCTCTTGGTTGGTTGATTTCTACCAGCAATGTGAACAGTTATAGTGACCAAAATAGATAGTATTCTAGCCCATGAATCAAGTTGTCACAAATTTAATTTTTTTTTGTTTATTTTATTTATTTGAGAACCACAGGCAGAGAGAGAAAGAGGCAGAGAGAGAGAGAGTGAGTGAGAGAGAGAGAGAGAGAGAGAGAGAGAGAATGGTTGCGCCAGGGCCTCCAGCCAGTGCAAACAATCTCCAGACGCGTTCGTCCCCTTGTGCATCTGGCTAACGTGGGTCCTGGGGAACTCGAGCCTCGAAGCGGGGTCCTTAGACTTCACAGGCAAGCGCTTAACCACTAAGCCATCTCTCTAGCCCACAAACTTAAATAATATGAATTACATAGGGCTTTTTCCTTAGAAATTTTTTTAACATGTATCAGAGACAAAATCATAATTGAAAAAATAAATCCCAAATAACATAAATACCAACCATCATCATTATAAAGCAAGCAAACTAAATTTGGTGTAACTATATGAAAATTAAAATAGAATTTATTGGGCTGGAGAGATTGCATAGTGGTTAAGGAGCTTGCCTGCAAAGCTCAAGGACCTAGGTGGGATTCCCCAGAACCCATGTAAACCAGATGCACATGATGGCACATATGTCTTGAGTTTGTTTGCAGTGGCTAAAGGCCCTGACATGCTCACTCTCTGTCTCAAAAATAAAATAAATTTAAAAAATAAAATAAGATTTACTAAAGTGTGCTGGTTGCATCAAACCCAGAACTCAGTGGTAAACATATAAATATTACCTTCTACTGTGTTTTGCCATTTGGTTAATATACCAAGTCCCTACCTAATGTCCACTGTTCTATAAACCATGTGTCACTCCACTCAGATATTAAAAAAAAAAAAACTAACATTCTTTTATTCTAGAGCATATACTATGCTGTTTTTTGTTTGTTTGTTTTTTTTTCACTTGGGTTTGATTCTAGCCCAGGCGGACCTGAAGTTCACTATGTAGTGTCAGGTTGGCCTAGAACTCACAGTGATGCACCTACCTCTAGCCTTCAGAATGCTGGGATTAAACGTATATGCTACAACCTTTTGCTCATTCTGGAACTCTTTTGTTCTATGTGTTTACAAGTACCTGTTCTTTGGAAATTAACATCTGATATTGATCTCCTTCACTTCCATGCATTTACCTGAAAAATGAGAACAATACTATTTATTATATTGTATATAAAGGATTCTAATAATAAAATTGTTAAACAATTTTAACATCTGTAACTACTCTGCATAGCCCTGCTCAATAGTCATTACTTTTCACAGTTTTATCTCCTCACTTTCTGTTTGGTTGTTTCTGTCCTTTAGATTCATTTTTACCTACAAGTTTACCTCAATCTAGAACTTAACTCTCTTGGCCCTTGTAAATTATCGGAAGTATGAATTTCTAATGTTTTCTAAACTTCTGGCAGGCACAGCCAAAGTCATTCCCTGATACAGTGTACCTTTCTTTCTACTAAATTCAAAATAATTTTATTGTATTTTTGACCCAATAAGTCATGTTATGTTTATGTAAGTATTCTCTAAAATTCATGGTTGAAGGTTGGATCCCAACAAGCAGTTTTGTTGGGAGATGAAGGAGCCTTAAAGAGAAGATCCTAATGACAGGTTGTTAGATCATAGAAGGCACTTCAAAAGGGTATTCAGTTAATCCAAAACTATCCTCTGTTTCACACTATTGGTTTTCCTTGCTTTTTGGCCTTGAGGGGAACTATGCTACAGCATACATGCCGTGCCATAGTCATCTGGTGCCCCAACCAAGGCCTAAGAGTAGTGGGCCTCCTTGACCATGAGCTTAAATCTTTTTTTTTTTTTTCTTCCTTTATTAGTTAGTTTTGTATTCAGCAAATACAGTCAGTTTGGTACCATTATTAGGCTCATCCGTGACCTACCCCTCCCCTTGGCCCCTCCTTGTTGAGGTATATGGGTCATGCATTGTAGAGTTAGACCACAGTTATGGGTAAGATAAATGTCTCTGCATATCATGACCCAACATGTGGCTCTGACATTCTTTCCGCCCCTTCTTCTGCAAAATTTCCCTGAGCCATGTTGGGTTCATTTTTGGTCTGCTTCAGTGATGAGGTGTTGGGGGCCTCTGAGGCTCTGGCTCTCTGATTTGGTAGGAGTTGATTTTTCTCTGTGTTTATCTCCTTCCCCCTTGTGCTGGTATCCGGTTCATCAGGAAAACAGCCCCCTTGCTTGTTTCTCCAATTTTTCTTCGTTTCAGCTGGGGCCCTTTTGAGGTATGATGGGGTGGCTCTCTCCTTAGGATCTACATCTATCTGAAAAAGAGAAGCAGATTCTCCAATGGAGAGTAAGTTAGCACCAGGACAAATGAGATAACCCTTACTTTTTTTTTTTTTTATAGAGAATTTAATAGGTGTAGGCCCTCTTGTAGCCCACAATTGATGGTAGCTTGATAGTAAATTATGAGATTTATTTTAGGGAGAGTTAAGATAGGAGGGAAAACAAAGCAGGAAAGTGCTCAAGCCAAAAAAAATGGGGAGAGGAGACAGAGAAGGTCTCTTCACACAGGGAAGGATGAAGAGGCAAAGGGACTCACATGTGGCTCACATCCCATGTCATAAATCAGGCATCTGTCCCTCATCACCAGGCTAAGGTGTTCCCTTGAGGGAGGAATCTGATGGGCTGGTGGGCCCAAGAGCAAAACCGAATCAGGATGGGTCAGCCCATGGGTGCCAAACCCATGAAACTTAGGAAAGAGGGGAAGCTGTTGCTGAGGGGATATGGTTAAGAGGTTGTTGCTTGCAGCCATCTTGAATGAAACAAATCAGACTAGAGTTCTAGTTCTGCCTGAGTAGGCAGGGTGGCATCCGTGTTTTTTTTTTTTTTTTTTTTCCCAGTCCCTAGCAACTAATTACCAGGAGAAAACTACCTTGCTCTTGACTGTATCACTAACTCATGCCAGTAATCCCAGCACTTGGGAAGCTGAGGTAACAACTTGTGCTATAGTATGAGTTCCAGGTCAGCTTGGACTACAGTGAGACCCTGCATCAAAGCAAACAAGAGCAACAACAAAACAAAACCAAAGCAAAACGGAGGGTGCTTATTATGAAGACTTATCATTAGCATTCAGTGGCAATATATTCAACAGTACCCTAATGATGCCTTTACTTCTGCCCCAGTGAATCAGACAGAAATAGGTCACTTTGCCTCACTTTCAGCTTATAATTTGTTGATCAGCTAATATACAATTGAACAATATGAGTCATCCTGGAAAACCTTTATTTGGTGGTTGTTACTAGCTAGGTACTGTCTAATGCCATAATATAGACTCCTAGCTAACTGATTCAAAATGAGTGAACATTGAATATTTACTCTATAACAGATGGTCTTTCCTCACAGGATCTGTTACTGTAACTCTCGTACAATCTTGTGAGAGACTGTTACTAGCTTCCTTCTTATAAATAAGGTACTGAGGCTTAGAAAGGCTAAAAGGGTTGCCTCCGGTTACATAACAGCTAGAGAATATATGAGGGAAGGTGGAATCTCAGAGCACGTTGCCCCATCTCACAGTCCACACTCTTAATTCCCAAACTCTCGGAATGTTTGAGAATACTCTTACCCCTCCCCCGCCCAGGTAGGATTCTGATACTTTTGCACCTGTCCAACTGTTGTTCAACTTTTATGAATGTTCTTTGTTTGGGATCTGCTTTTCAAAACGCGGAGAGCACTGTACAGGGGAGAAAGCCTTTCACATGGCAGGGGGAATGCAATTCAACAGCATTGAAGAGGAAGCCTCTTTCCTCCGTTTAGAGGCACCTTAAAATCTCTATATAGTTCATACAGTGCACCCCCCCTCGGATTTTTAGAGGACATTGTGTGAGTGGGTGTTCTTTCTGGCAGCATGGGTTCTTTTGTTGTTATTTGGTTGGTTGGATGGTTTTGGTTCTTTGAGGTATGGTCTTCCTCGCTCTAGCCCAGGCTGACCTGGAATTATGTAGTCTCAAGATGGCCTTGAACTCAAGGCGATCTTTCTACCTCTGCCTCCCAAGTGCTGGAATTAAAGGCATGAGCCAAAATGCCCGGCCAGTGTGGTTAACTCTGGTAGTTGGGGGAGGGGACTCCAGTGTTGGAAGTGGACCTTCACTTCCAGTCTGTCTGGATCAGTTCTATACTGATAATGGCAAAGCAGCAAAAATGTGACCTTTAACCTTGACTACAATGGGCCTGGCTTAGTAGTGCTGAATCTTATTTTTGCACCATTTAACATCCATCCAAACACTCACAGGTAGTCATATGTAGACTCTCCAGGTCATGAGGATTGTGCTGTTTTTTTTTTTTTTTTTTTCACTCCTTTGTCACTAAAATTCCATTTATTTCAGCCTCCCCCATCTCAATATTAATGTAGCTTTTTTTTTTCAAGGACACGTATGGGTGATAGGGATACTTAATAAGTATTGGAGGATGTCAACCCTCCAGGACTGCCATGCATTGTATGGCAACTGTCCCCACTGTGAGTGTGAAGATTACCTCTAAGCAGAAAAATCCAAGAAGTCACACTTCTGTCATTGTTGTTGTTCTCTATGGGTAGAAAGTGACATGATGCCTCCTGACAAGCATCCAAAAACAGTGCTCTCCTGACTTTTATCAAAGCTCTAGCTGTTAATTTTAGGAGGAAAAATCTGGTATCCGATACTTAAATAAGCTAAAATATTCAACAATTTTGTTTATTTTTAGGGTTTGTCTTGCCTATTGGATTTAGGCCCTGTCTCTGAATTAGCATTAAATGATGTGCATATTTAACATTGAATTTTTTATTATTATTAGTTATGTACACAGTGTGTATACAGCCACGTTGGTACCATCAGTTAGCCTCCTCCCTGTCCTCCCCCTCTGCAGGGACCCTCCTCATTGGGGAATGTGGGTCGTGCATTGGCATTGTGGGGTTAGCCATCAGTTATGTGCAAGAGGCCATGTCACACTGCATATTTATGGGAGGTCAAGATATCCTTCCCCCTTGTAGCTCAGAGGCTATGCACATGCACTCGTTTGACTATGTGAGATGGTGAAATGATGATATCATTGCAAATACGGTTTACTCTCCATGAATAAAAATTTTCAGTAGCACCCACAAAACAAATTTAAATTTTTGTGGCATTACTGCATATTAATAAAGTGTGTAAAAATAATAACTTGACTTGCATAATACTAGAAAGATCGAGCATGCTTTATTTTTATAAACATACATGAAACTTTTACTTGGAGAGCTTTATGGTAAATATGATAAGAAAAACACATGTTCAAATGGTCAGCTTTTATTTCTGTCTTTATTCTATGTAGATAATTATTGATATTTTCTAGTCAGTGATAATAGACTACATTCTTATTTCTTCTAAGAGATTTTTATTCATAACCCTTGAGATTGAACAAAGTAAGGACCTTATGTACTATGGACAAGTTCTCTCACTCTGCTACCTCCTCATCTAGTGATTTGATTGACTGATATTCTTATTCTCTATGTTTTTATTATCTGTAACTATATACAGAAATAGCATCTTATTAAATGTACCTTTTTTATCTGTTGTACTTATTAAATAGCTCTGTCATGGATCTAAGTACTTGAATGTAATAGGTTAAATAAAATCATGACCATTAGCCAGGCGTGGTGGTGCATGCCTTTAATCCCAGCACTCGGGAGGCAAAGGTAGGAGGATCACCGTGAGTTCCAGGCCACCCTGATACTCCATAGTGAATTCCAGCTCAGCCTGGGCTAGAGTGAGACCCTACCTCAAAAAACCAAAAATAAATAAAATAAATAAATAAAATCATGACCATTATTATTATCATTATTATTATTATTTGCTTATATGTTTGCTGAAAAACATGAATTTGGAACAAAAATTATTTATCAATAGAAGAGTAGCAATTTATAACTAAGTTTACCAAACTGCTATAAATATAATTTCCTTTCTTGACACAGTAAATATTTTTGCATGTCAACTTTATTAAAAAATAAGGCTTTTGTACATTTAAAATATTTTTGTGTGATCATACATAATCAAGGACTAGGACTCATGCTTGCACTGTTACCTCCACTAAGCTTTAATTTTTAAGTTGTGCCCATTAGGAGTGAGCTTTAACATTATTTTCAAGCCAGTATAAAAAAGTGAATTCTGATCAAACATGTCAGTTATATTTTATCTCATCCAAATTCTCAAAATGCATGGTGAGCAAAATTTTAATGATCTTGATTTTTGAATTCATGTTTTATAGGAATGTGAGATAATTGTACCATGTTTCTTTCAAAAAACAATCTCACCTAGTACATAATTGGCTTGTTGAGTAAAGGAAGTTAAGATGGTGTTCAATTGCTCAGCTTTTGACTTAAAATAATACAGTGATACCACTTCCCAACCTTCTAAGTCAAATGTGAGTGGATTGTAATTCCTTCCAAGCTTGCCTCTTTCACCCCATTTTTTATTTTATCAGTATCGAAGTTCATGCCAAATAAAATATTTTAATTCTAAGTATGTCGAGATGATATCCTGAAGCAGTAAGACTTATCCACTGCATGTATTTAAGATCAATGGCAGCATCTTAACAGTTCCTGACCCAGCAGTATATAAACTGTCATTTTCAGAAGCAAACCAGTGGTGATGTAAACTTTTTGCAAAGAAACCTGAAGTTACAGATTTCGTACTTGCTTTGCAGCTGAGACATCCCCTGCTCACTCACGTGTTTCTGCAAGTTCTGCTGAGACAGCAGGAATTCAAAAGTAGCTGTGAAATTATATTTCCCTGTCATGAGCAATGAGACCTGTCATCAGTCTGATATCTAAAGAGAGAAAAAACTATGTTACCATGGTACTTTATAATCCCTAAGAATATTATCTCTGATCATAATATGCAAAGTGTGATGTACAAACTGAAGTTGACTTTTGGGTATTACAGGGTTTTTAGTAGGACTTGAGCTCTGAAATTTCATTCTCTGACAACATTTTATGAAATCTATGATTAATAAAAATACTGGGAGAGATTTCTAAGTCAAAAGTAAAAAATAACTTGCTGTGTGAAAATAGTTTACATTTTCCTTCAACAGATTTTTAAGCTTTTATTGATAAAACTAAATACTATAGAACTTTCTGAGGACTTCCATGCTATCATACAATCACATTTTTCAGTGTCCCTTTTAATATGTTAGTGTTCATGTTGGTTAAAGCTTATCACTTATATATGTAAATTAGAGGTTATTTTCTGAAATATCAAGATTTTTGAGTAATTTTGTTTGGCTATTGTTTTATTTTTGTTTTTGTGTAGATGCAATCCAAGTTCTTGGCTGGGAATACCCTCCTCCACTGAGCAGCATCCCAAACCATAGCCACAAGTACATCATATTATCAGTAACATACAGGGCAGAATTCTCCTCTCTAAGGTACATACAATGATAGTGTTATGATATTGACATGCTTTCTGTAAAGTTATTATTTGTTTTACATTTGTTTCTTATCCTAAGTGGTATGTGCTAAGAGTGATTCCTTTGGTGATGGTCATTCAAAGGAGTAGAACAGGTATTATTACAATGGAAATCTGGCCAAACTAATTAAACTTGGTTCACACTGAGCAATTGAAAATCTAAATAGTAATAAAAACCTCAGAGTCCGTCCCCAGACAGTCAGCATGTCTAGTGCCAGAAGGTGCTACATGGGCAACTGGGGGAAAATGACCAATATCTGTCCAAGCAACTCATGCTCTAACCTACTTAAGCAGCAAATAACCTGTTGTGATACCCACACAAGTGCAATAGTGGCACACAGCCATAGTGGGGAACGAACTGCTCTTGATTGGGTTAACTGATCCCCTCAGTGGTATGGGACCCATAGCTGGAGCTGGGAAACAAGTCAGAAACATATCCAAACATAAGCCCACTCCCCATTATCAAGCTACCATCTATCATGGGCTACAAGAGGGCCTATACCTATTAAATTCTCTATAAAAAAAGGTAAGGGTTATCTCATTTGTCCTGGTGCTAACTTACTCTCCATTGGAGAATCTGCTTCTATTTTTCAGATAGATGTAGATCCTCAGGAGAGAGCCACCCCATCATACCTCAAAAGGGCCCCAGCTGAAACTAAGAAAAATTGGCGAAACAAGCAAGGGGGCTGTTTTCCTGGTGAACCAGGTACCAGCACAAGGGGGAAGGAGATCAACACAGAGAAAAATCAACTCCTACCAAATCAGGGAGCCAGAGAGCCAGAGACCCAGATGCCCCCAACTCCTCATCACTGAAGCAGACTAAAAATGAACCCAACATGGCTCAGGGAAATTTTGCGGAAGAGGGTGCAGAAAGAATGTCAGAGCCACAAATTGGGTCATGATATGCAGAGACTTTTATCCTACCCATAACTGTGGGCTAACTCCACAATTCATGACCCATATACCACAACAAGGAGGGGCCAAGGGGAGAGGGGTAAGTCACAGATGAGCCTAATAATGGTACCAAACTGACTGTATTTGCTGAATACAAAACTAATTAATAAAAAAAAATTTTTTTAATTTGAAAAAACAAAGAATAACCTCAGAATAGAGCTACTGTCTTAGAAATACAGACAAATGATTTAAGAACTCCTTGGACAGAGTTTATAATTTTTAAAAGTTTTTGCTATGACTTATATTTGCTTCTCACAATAAACAGAAAAGAAATTAGGATACTAAGAGAAATTCCAAAATTGGTACAAAGATTCTCCATCTACAAAACTGATAGAAAGACTATACAAAATAAAATTTGTGTGTTGCTTATACTTGAAGACACTGAGATAATTTACAAGAAAGTAATCAATGAGTCATCTAATTCACTACCCAACGTTCTCTTACCATGTTCAGGAAATACAAGCTTGGAGTCAATCCAGTGTTCAACATTCTATAATTTTAAAAGCTGGACATTCTTTTTTTAAAAAATAATTTATTTATTTATTTAGAGAGACAGAAAGAAAGGAAGAGGCAGATAAGAAAAGAAAGTGAGCATGCCAGGGCCTTCAGACCCTACAAACAAATTCCATATGCATGCGTCACCTTGTGTATCTTGTTTACGTGGGTACTGGGGAATGAAACTGGGTCCTTTGGCTTTGCAAGCAAATGCCTTAACTGCTAAGCCATCTGTCCAGCCTGAAAGTTGGGCATTCTGTGATTATGCCACCTGATACAGTGAGGAACCACAGTGTTTCCATTTTCTCTTAGTCTATGAGCACCTACCTTCCTATGCCAAGACCAACACTACCAGGAAAGGGAATGTAGATATAGTATTTATAAGGTGTTCATGTGAAAGTCTATGAAAAGTGACCCATATTAATTAGCACCAGTACTCCAGACTCCTACTTATAAAATTTAAAAAAAGAAATTGTCCATGCTAGGCAAGCTATTCCACCACTGAGCAACATCTCAGCCCACAAAATTGTATATTGAAAGAATAAAGTATTTAATCATAAAAGAGGGACAAAATCTTTCAATTCTAAATACCATAATAACAAATAAGATTAGGTTTCATGGTCTTGAAAATAATACAATTTTTATACTTATCCATGTTTTACATGACTTGAACAATGCATTTTTTCTGTATTTTATTTAGAAAATATTATTTTAAATAATGCCCCTGTGAGAAAATGGGTATTTGATCTGCAAGTTTATTAAAATTATCAAATAAAAATATCCATATAAATTCTATCTACTACTAGCTATTTGATAGTATTAATAAATTTCAAGTGGTTTACTTTTATTTATTTATTTACTTAGTTACTTATTTGAGAGAAAGAGAGAGAGGGAGAGAGAGGCAGATAGACAGAGACAGAATGAGCATGCTAGGTCCTTTAGCTACTGTAGATAAAATTCAGATGCATGTGCCACCTTGTGCATCTGGCTTTTGTGAGTACTGGGGAATTGAACCTGAGTCCTTAGGCTTCACAGGCAAGCACCTTAACTGCTAAGCCATCTCTTCAGCCCTCAAATTGATGACTTTTAACGGGAGAGACTGTGTTCCTTTATTTCTTATATTGATTTTGTGATGAAACTGATATTATTCATTTTTGACTGATAACAATAAAGAAAACGAAGCTACAGGTAATTGAAGTGTGACTCCAATTTACACCACTATTCCTAGGTGTATGTTTATAAATGTGTTTGAAATTTTTGTTGCATTAACAAATATTTGTATATTGACAATTTTGTGCATGTAAGTAATATATTTTGATCCTAATCTTCTCCAATTTCCCTCTCTTGTCATTCTACATCTCCACATCCCATTGGAATCATTCTTCTTCCCAAGCAGTCCTCTTCTACTTTGTGATATAAATATATATATATATAATCTCAAATGTGTATGTTTGTGTCCTTCTAAGTTTAATTAGGGTGGTTGTACTCCATTTTCTTTTTTTTTTCTTTTTTCTTTTTTCTTTATTAGTCAGTTCTGTATTCAGCAAATACAGTCAGTTTGGTACCATTATTAGGCTCATCCGTGACCTACCCCTCCCCTTGGCCCCTCCTTGTTGAGGTATACGGGTCATGCATTGTGGAGTTAGCCCACAGTTATGGGTAAGCTAAATTTCTCTGCATATCATGGCCCAACATGTGGCTCTGACATTCTTCCGCCCCCTCTTCCGCAAAATTTCCCTGAGCCATGTTGGTGCAGTGGTGGCACACAGCCATGGTGGGGAACCAACTGCTCTCAATTTGGCTAACTGATCCCCTCACTGGTATGGGACCCATAGCTGGAACTGGGAAACAAGTCAGAACCATATCCAAACGGTAAGCCCACTCTCCAATATCAAGCTACTATCAATTGTGGGCTATAAGAGGGCCTACAAGTATTAAATTCTCTATAAAAAAAAAAAGTAAGGGTTATCTCATTTGTCCTGGTGCTAACTTACTCTCCGTTGGAGAATCTGTTTCTCTTTTTCAGATAGATGTAGATCCTAAGGAGAGAGCCACCCCATCATACCTCGAAAGGGCCCCAGCTGAAACTAAGAAAAATTGGAGAAACAAGCAATGGGGCTGTTTTCCTGATGAACCGGATACCAGCACAAGCGGGAAGGAGATCAGCACAGAGAAAAATCAACTCCTACCAAATCAGAGAGCCAGAGCCTCAGAGGCCCCCAACACCTCATCACTGAAGCAGATCAAAAATGTATTCCATTTTCTACCAACTTATATAATTTGTTCTCTGGACTAACAGGAAAGTGAGATAACCAGTTTAGAAACTTAAATTACTTGAATTCAGATATATATTTATATATACTAGTAGAGAGACCATAGATAAACAACATAATTATTTCTGGATCTTGTCTTCTTTTCATGAATGGTGGGAAAAAGAGTACTTACATTACGGAATTAACATGAAAAATAGCTAAGGATTAATTACCAACACATAGTAATCACAAAATGAATTGTATATCATATATACACATATAAATTAGTTGGGGATTTAACATTTATAATTAATGTCAAATATATTGACTCAATTTTTAACTAAGAAGTCTAAATTATTAGTGTTCTTTTGTGTATGGGATATAAACTTCT
Source organism: Dipus sagitta (assembly GCA_036346955.1). Lineage (NCBI taxonomy): Eukaryota > Metazoa > Chordata > Mammalia > Rodentia > Dipodidae > Dipus > Dipus sagitta. The sequence continues at coordinate 99,384,647 of CM070770.1, read as the reverse complement.
AGTGGTAAAACAAAGTGTTTGATAGCAATGCTTTTCTTTTCACCTTGCCATCTGATGGTGTGTCTATAGTGGGCTGGAGCCAGTATATCATCACATCAGGACTGTGTGGGCATATTTCTCCTTATCACCAGGTTCTTATTAGTGGAATCAAATCAAGATCATGAAATTAGTTATAATTATTACATCATAATAATTGAAAAATCCCAATAACACATAATTGTCTCTTTTTTAACTATACAAGTACCTCCCTGATTAAATGTTTAGAAATACAGATTGAAACAAAGTCTCTGTAATTGTGATTCTCAGTCTCATTATTAGAATCTTTGAATATTTGCTTTCATTTCCCATGACATTTATAGAATGTAAATATGTGGGTACCATTATGCTGCCAGGTGGAGGTTAAAGGAAAATAAATACAATAACGGATATCTCAATGGAGATGCTATAATGCAACAAAAGCTTCTGCTATGGAGCTTGTTCATATCTATAATTATGCACACATGGAGATAATATAAACATATGTACGATGTATTAAATATCCAGCCTCTCACACAGTAAACTTAATCAAATTTTTGAATTATTTTGTGATAGTACACTTATTAAAATCCTAGAAATTAACACTATGTTGATATCACTAATTCTTAACATGGGGGTGCTTAACCACATTGAGGCTGCAAACTGAAATGGTTTATAAAAAACATTTCCTCAGGCATTTTTGCTGCAAAGCCTCTCTTAGAGTGTTTGTTCAAATACGCAGTCATAATCTCTATCGTCCCTCAATGGCACCAGACCTTCAGGAGTGTATGCTGTAATTTTCTTCTTTTTTTCAGTTGCTTGATGGTTTCTCAAATCTGGAAGCAGTAATTAGTAGATGGTAAGTTGGCAATTTCAGTGGGTGAAGCAGGCTGAGTGAGCCCTTTGGTAACCTGGGAGAAATTCTGCCTGTGACTTTTCGATATAGTGTATTTTGACTTCTAAATTGTCAAGATATTCTGGTAATGGAGATTGTGGCCCTAATTTAATGTGAACACACACAGAGACATCAAATTATCAAATTGAGAAGGGGGAGGCTAGTTGGAAATAAGTGCTTCAGTGGAAGGAGGGCAGAGAGGGGGATGAGAGAAAGTAATTGGAAGAGATTATACTCAAATTATATAGATGTACAAAATTATCAGATATATATAAATACAATAATTATTTTAATTTTAAATATTAATAAATTATTCGCTGTTTTTATATTATTATCCTTCAAGGTATACTAAACATTTTAATACTTTTCTAACATTAAAATGCACTTCCCTACCTTCTCTTAAATTATTATAAAAGATAATAGCAAGTGATAGAAATCAATTTCTATTTTATCTAGTCTCTCTCTGTCCTTCTCCATTCTCTATGATTCTTGGCAAGTTGTAAAGTGAACAGAATGCACAGCTGGGTAAGATTGTTATTGGTTTTTCTTGCCCGGGGACTTGCACAGCAAACATGGAGTAAACTTCTAGCCCAGTTCCATCTTCCTTTCTTTGCTTCCTGCAACCAAAGCATATAGTGTCTTTATCAATTAGTTTTGGTGGAGATCAAAAGCAACAGCAATAGCCAATATTATTTTAGGGACCTTTTGTTCTCTCTAACTAACAATTTATTCGGAGGTATCGCATCTCTGGCACTGGGATGTTTAGGTAATATGCTATGGCTACTGATAACAGCTTTGTGTGTTTTAAGTTTGTTTTGCAAGTAGTAAGTTTTCATACCCTGTCAACAACTCAGCTTAGATGAAGGAGCGGTCCATGGGACTTCCACAGTCCCACAGTAAATAGTGGAAACCGATGGTTGCTGGAAGAGGGGGAAGCATTCCTTTAAAGATGCAGCCACTGAAGTATTGCTCATTCTCCAGTAAACAACCTCGCTTCCGAAGATTTTTAAGGAATCCAAATTTAAATCAATGGATCAAAAAATAAAGAAGGTATGAAATCTAAATAGGAAGAAGAAGGGTTATGAAAGATCGAGAGAAGCAGCGGAAACAGAATGCATTGTTTGCATGTATGAAATGGTCAAAAATATAAAATACCTATATGAATAAATGTTTTTTTTCCATAATACAGATGCTATAGTAGAAAAAATGTGATTGAATGCAAAATGATAAACTTAATTAGTATTAAAAAGTAGAGGAAATGGAAAATACTTCAGAAAATGCTTTTCTTCTGCATCAGGAAGACTTCATGAACATTTGCTGTTCCTATGTTTCACATTATATTCTGCCTCCAAAATGTCACCTAATAATAATATTCATAAATGAATTGGATCTGCACACAGTGAAAATGATTATAACTGATATAGCAGGATGATGTCAGCTGGGTGATATCCTGTTGATAGATTTTGTCAGGTGAACCTATTTTCCTGTTTGGGATGTGTGTGTGTGTTGCTGTAATATAATGTCCAGAGCAAATTAATCCTTCCCAAAAAGTAGCTCTATGGATGATAAGTGAATTAATAATTGCCTAATTAAAATAGACAGTTGACATATATGGTGTTGTTCACCATGCTGTGATTATGTTCACTGACAACCCACCTCTCACAGATGTAAATGTGTTTCTTCAAGTTATTTTAGAAAATATGCTAGAAAGAATAATTATAGACAATAACCAGACTCATAGAGTAGCTCAACAACCAGGCCAGTGCCTGTCATCCCAGCACTTGGGAGGATGGGGGCAGAAGCATGAGGAGTTCAAGACCAGTTCCAGGTACCTTGTGAGTTTGAGGGATGCATGAGACCCTGTTTCCAAATGGATATATATATATATATATATATATATATATATATATATATATATATATAGTCATGTATCATTTATAAGTTGGCTGGTATGTCAACTGCCAAACTTATGTTTGCCCAATTTTTTTTTTGAGGGGAAATGATGAGATTGGCTTTGTATACTCACTGAAAATTATTGGAGTTTAAAGAGGTTATTACTTCTGAAAAAAGAACAGAGGGTCCTTTCTAAAGGGGTAGTAGGAAGCTGTCAGGAGCTAACAATGGCCCTACATTTTGGAAAGGCTTCAAAAGGAAAATTATGGTTCTAAATTTGCTTTGCTTGTACTCATATATCTGGTTCTACCAGGATGATGTCTATCTCTGTATGTAATTATATGTATATCTATCTATATCTATATATATATATATATCATCTCTCTCTCTCTCTCTCTCTCTCTCTCTCTCTATATATATATATATATATATATATATATATATATATATACACACACATTCATTTAATTTTTTGTACATCAGCCTTTTATTTTATTTGTGATTTTCATTTCTTCAGTTCTGGGGGTTGAATTTAGGGATTGGTACATACTTTTTAAAATTTTTATTATTAAGAACATATTTTGTATTGAAACACCTGCCTCCCTTCCGCAGGGGGCCTTTTTCAGTAGGGTTGCCTGTGTTCCCCATGAAGTTGTGGATTATGATTCATGGAAGCAGCAGTCATTTATTGGAGGTAGGCAGTTCCTCTGGGCATAGCATCCCCACCTGTGATTTTTGTAATCTTGCCACCCCCTCTTCTGCAAAGTTCCCTGAGCCTTGGTGGGTGTGCATTAAGTCTACTTCAATAATGAGCTCTTAGGAGGTGCTGAATTTCTGCTTTGGTATGTGTTGAGTATCCTCAGCTTCTGCCTTCTTCACGCTGTCACTGCTGTCAGGTTCACCATGGAAGGAGCACTGTTGCTCTCCCCATATCCTATGTGATTTCACCTGATCTTTGTTTAAGATGCAAAGGGTAGGTTATCTATTTGGGTCTCACTGATTTTTGAAAAAGAAAAACAGATTCCCCAATCGACAGTCAAATCAGAATGGTTTAAATTGGATAAGCATTATAAATTTAGGGAGAGTTTGATGGACGTAGCCCATGTCTTAGACAAAGACTAATGACGGTTTGACATTGGAGAGCATAATCTTTGTCTCCATGGGATTCAGACCTGGTTCCCAGTTCCAGATATGAGTTTCTTTGCACTGAGTGGATCGTGTAGCCAATCAGAAAGCTGTCAGTTACCCTCAAAAGCTGTGTGCCATCATTGGATTGATGTGTGCAGCTTGTCAGGCTGGTTGCTTCTGAGTAGAATAGACATCTGCTTACTCACATCTTTATGGACTTCTTTCCCCCAGTAGCTCATGTATCACTTTCCAGCACTAGATGGGCTCATTGTCGGGGGTCTGACTGTCTTCTGGATTCCAGCCAGGTCTCTTGTGTCTGTGCCAGGTGCATATGAGGTCTTCAGCAAGAGTGTCTTACCTTTGACCTCATGCATGTAAGCAGGTGCTTTGATAGAACACTGCCTTGTTTGGGGGACTTCATAGGTAACTCTGAATCACAGCTCAATGTGGGTAGCATTCATTTCTAGTACTGTGAGTTACAGTCATAGCAAAAATTTAGGCTTCATTATACCCTCTCCATGGCCATTCTTTTTGAACATTTCCCCTATATTCCTACTGAGGATTATATCTTCTCATATACCTTTAAGGAGAAAGGTTCATTTTGGGTTTAGATTTGTCTTTATTCTCCCCACCATCTCCCTCTTCCCTCCCCCCAAGCCCTGCCATCCATATTGTCTGGGCATCAAGTTGCCTATCCAATATGCCAGTAACGCAAGCTGATTTAGGCTAGGAACAACCGATAAGTGAAAATATGTGGTGTTTGTCTTTTTGTAATTGTGTGTGTTTGCTGAGTATGATCTGTTCTAAGTCCATCAATTTTCCAGCAAATTTTGTTGTATCATTTTTTCCGACTGCTGAGTAGAATTCCATTGTGAAAATGTACCACAACTTTTCTACCCATTCATCCAATGATGGGTAACTGGATTGATTCCAGTTCTTAGTTATTATGAATTGAGCATCTATAAACAGGGTTGAGCAAATATCTCTGTAATGAAGGATGGAAGATTTAAGGTAAATGCCTAGTATGTGTATAATTGGGTCTGTTGGTAGTTATATATTCATCTTTTTCAGGAATCTCCATATTTATTTCCATAATGTTTGTACAAGTTTGCATTTTCACCAACAGTGAGTGTTTCTCTTTCCCCACATCCTTGTCAGCACTTGTTGCAGTGTTGGTTTTTTTTTTTTTTTTTTTTTTTGATTGCCATCCTTAGTGGAGTAAGGTGGAATATCATAGTTGTTTAAATTTGCATTTCCCAAGCAGTTAGGGTTGTTGAACATTTCTTAGTGTGTGTTAGACATTTGTATTTCTTCTGAGAACTTCCTTTTGAGTTCTCTATCCCATGTTTTCAGTGGAATGTTCAGTTTTTTGATATCTTTATAGATTCTAGATATTAGGCCATTCTTAGTGGTATAGCTGGCAAAAATTTTCTTCCATTCTGTGGGTAATCTATGGAGTCTGCTTATGATATGTTTCGTCTATGCAAAATCTTTTTAGCTCCATGTGATCCCATTGTTTGATAGATTGTTTTATTTCCTGGGCTATTGGGGTTTGTTCAGGAAGTTCTTCCATACTCCTATATTGTGGAGAGTCCCTCCTATTTTTTTCTTCCAGTAGTTGAAGAGTTTCAGGTCCTATATTTAGGTATTTAATCCATCTGAGGTTGATTTTTCTGTATGGTAAGACAAGTGGGTCTAGGCTCTTTATTCTACTTGTTATCCAATTTGTCCAGCGTTATTTGATGAAGATGCTGTCTTTTCTCCAGCCCATATTACTGGCATCTTTTTCAAAAATAAAGTAGTTATAACCACTTTACTTAAGGTCTGGGTCTTCAGTTCTGTTCCACTGATCTATATTTCTCTTTCTCTGCTCAGACCATACTTTTTTTTTTTTTTTTTTTACTATGGTTTTGTACTATAGCTTTAGATCAGGCATGGTGATACCTCCAGAGGTGTTTCTTTTTCTAAGTACATTTTTGGATATCTGACACCTGAAACCTTTCAATTTGAATGTTGAGATCATTTTTTTCTATCTCTGTGAAGAATGATGCTAGAATTTTTATTGGTATTGCATTAAATCTGTATATTGCTTTTGGTAGAATTGCCATTTCACAATATTAATTCTTCCTATATGGGAGCATGGGAGGTCTTTGCATCTTCTCAAGTCCTCCTCAATATTTTTCTTGGGTGTTTCAATGTATTCATTACATGTGTCTTTCCCATCCTTGGTTATTGTTATTCCAAGTAATTTAATATTTTGTGGCTATTGAAAATGGAGCAGCCTCACTGATTTCTTTCTCTGTATACTTGTCCTTTGTATACATAAAAGCTACTTATTTTGTGTGTTGAGTTTCTATCCTGCTACTTTGCTGAAGGAAATAATCACATTTAGAAGTTTTAAGATGGAGACATACAGGTCGCTTATGTATAGGATCATGTCGTCTGCACGTAGGGCTAATTTGACTTCATCATTTCTAATTTGTATTCCTTTTATTTATTTCTCCAGTGTTATTGCTTGTGCAAGAGTTTCCAGTACTATGGTGAAGAGCAGTCATGAGAGTGAACACCCCTGTCTGGTTCCCAGTACCAATGGGAACTCCTTGAGTCTCCATTAATTTTTATTTGGGCTTTAGGTGTTTTATGTATGCCTTTATTATAATTAGATATAGGCCAACCATGACCATTCTATCCAGGTTTTTTTGATGATGAAGTGATGTTGCATTTTGTCCAAGGCTTTCTCTGCATCTATAGAAATGATCATGTGGTTCTTGTGATTAAGTTTATTTATTTATTGTATTATGTGGTGCATTATGTTGACTGATTTCCATTGTTGAGACATCCCTGCATCCCTGGGACGAAGCCTGGTTGATTAAGGTAGACAATGCTTTTGATGTATTGTTGAATTCGGTTTCTGAGGATTTTATTCAGGGTCTATGCATGTAAGTTTAATGGGGATATAGCCCTATCATTTTATTTTCCTGTTGTATCTCTGTCTAGTTTTGTGAAACAGGTTGTGAAAAATTGGTATCAGTTCTTCATTGAAGGTTTGATAGAATTTTTCCAAGAAGCCATCTAGTCCTAAACTTTTCTTTTGGGGGATTTTTTTTTTTTTTTGATTAGCTTTCCAACCTTGATGAATATGATAGTTTTCTTTATGAGATTAATTGGCTCTGAGTTTAGTTTTAGTAGGTGGTATGTGTCTCTAGGAATTTATCCATTTCTTCCCAATTACCCAATTTTTTGTGGTAGAGATTTTGGAATTGTGACCTCTCACTTTTCATTTCTGAACTGATAATTTGAGATAAATGTTTCTTTCATTTGATCAAATTGGCCAAGGGTTTATAAATCTTGTTAATTTTTTCAAGAACCAGCTCCTTGTTCAATCAATTTTTTTTCATTGTTTCATAGTTTTCAATTAATTTCTGTTCTGATCTTTATTATTTCTCCCCTTCTGTCTTTATGTGGACAGTTTGGTTATTAATTTGGGATTTCTGCATCTTTGTTATGAAGGCATTTAGTGCTATTAATTTTCCACTTAGGACTGCCTTCCTTGTGTCCCATGTATTTTGATAGGTTGTTGTTTCATTATCATTCTATTTTAGAAATTTTACAGTTTCTCTTTTGATTTCTTTCACTACCCATTCATTGTTTAAATGTGTGTTGTTCATTCTCCAGGAGCTGATGGAATTCATGATGTGTCTCTTTTTGTTAATTTCTAGCTTTAAAGCATTGAGATCTGTATGATGCTGGATGTTACATTAATTTTCCTGAATTTATGGAGGTATGCTTAATGGCCTAATGTATGTTCAATTCTGGAGAAGACTGTGTGGGCTGCTGAGAAGAATGTGTATTCTATAGAATTGGGATGGAAAATTCTGTAAATTTCTTTAGTGATTTTGGAGAAGGTTATGTGGGTTGCTAAGACAAATGTGTATACTGCAGAATTGGGGTGCAAAGTTCTGTAGATGTCTGTAAGAATATGTATACATGTGTGTGTGTTCTCAGCTATACTTCATTTAGCTATGGGACATATTCATCTTAATTGTCTGAACTTGTGTTACACACAAACACCCAACCAGAAGCATCTTATGGTAGAAAAGCATTTATGATCGGCTTACATAATCCAGGGGAAATTCCACCATAGCAGACAAAGCTGTCTCACTCCAAAATGCATAGCAGGAGAAAGAAAGAGAGAGAGAGAGAGAGAGAGAGAGAGGGAGGGAGAGAGAGAGAGAGAGGGAGGGAGGGAGAGAGAGAGGGAGAGAGCGAGAGAGGGAGAGAGAGAGAGATCAACACCTGCAAACACCAAGAGCCATCACGACAGAACAACCAAAGTTCCAACTGCTGTGAACATACCTTCTGGCTAGAGTATAAGATCTATCCCTAGTGACAAATTATACAGGAGGCTGTTGGAGACTCGAGTTACAAGCTCTGGTTATGGAGGACATACAATCACTTTCAAACCACCACATATGCTCTTTAACAGTGTATACAGGTCTTAAGAAGCACCAAACCCATTTCTGTCCCATATGTAAGAGCAAGATATATGTCTTAGCAGAGGACAGCAATTTTCTGCTACAGCAGGAAGAAATGGAAATAAAGACATGTAGCCACCTTCGTTCTTATTTACTGACATAAGACATATTCCTTTAGTAGCATATATTCCTCTGTGAACTGTATAACACATGAATAGATGAGACTGGCTTTCCCATCAAGAATACTGCTAAGAGGTCAGAAAAGAGTGGGATTGCACACCAAAAATCTTCTGAACAAATTTTCACACCCCCTTCAACCCAAATCGCTCTGACACTTGGTTGGAGAATTTGTTTTATTTTTACAGATGGTAGAGAAAACAGAGGAAAGCCTTAGACCTATTGATGAGACAAGATAGCTGACTGCTCACCATGAGAGTTTACACCTCTACCACTTCTTCCCAGGTCAGGAGAAATTTCAGAGGAAATGATGTCATGAACACTGTTCTTACTTCTAGCCTGGCATCCAACCCCAGGGTGATAGTGACAGACATTTAGGATAATGAAAACCTATGCAAGCAGAAATTTCAGAGGCTACAAAGAACTCAACACTTAATTCCCTGGAGTTCACACTATGACCAAGATTCCACCAGCAATATTCACTTCTGTAGAAATGTTGTGGATTTTTCCATAGTTACACATTAAACTTTCTTGTGTGCCTAGGACACCCTCCTATATTTGTCCCAGCAGCACTATTCATATGTACATTAGATATATTGTGTAGGGAAGGTGGTAAGGGGAATAATCTGAAACTTAAGATATTGTGAATTAAATCCACAGACACTTATCTTTTAAATATATATATATATATATATAGATAGATAGATAGATATAATATATATATAATATTTGCATATATTTCATATATATATATTATTTTTGTAGTCAGTGAATACAGTCAAGTTGGTACACTGTTAGCCTCCTCACTATTATCCCCCCTCCCCAGCTCCCCAAGGACCCTCCTTGTTGGGGTATATAGGTTATGCATTGTGGAGTTACACTTTAGTTTTGAGTACAAGGAAATGTGTCTGCATGTCATGACCCAACATGTGGCTTTGACATTCTTCCTACAACCTCCTCGGCAAATTTTCCTGAACCTTGTTGGGTTCATATTGATCCTGGGAGCCTCTGTGTCTCTGGATATCTGGTTTGATAGGGGTTGATTGTTCTCTGTGTCTATCCCCTTCATTGTTGTGCTGGTTCCCAGTTCACTAGGTTAGACCATGCATTGCTTGGGCAGATATTGGTCATTTCCCCCAGTTGCTCCTGTAGCAACTTCCGGCAATAGAGGCACTAACTGTCTGGGGACTGACTCTCCTCCTGCTACCAGCCATGTCACTACATTATACATGCCAACAGTGCATGGTGTCTTCAGCAGTAGGGTCTCACCACTAACCTATGGTGGGTCATCAAGCACTCTGTCATAAATCTGTCTTCTTCTGGGAGACTTTGTAGGTCTCTGTGATCAAAAGCCCATTGTGGATGATATTCACCTGCTGGTATGTGGAGTTATAGGTCAGCACCCAAGAAAAGAAGGAAGAAAAGAATAAGTGATATGAAAGAGATAGAGATATGAGAGAAAAGAGGGAGATAGAGAGACAGATAGAGAGAAGAGGAAGAAGAAGAAGGAGGAGGAGGATGAGAAGGAAGAGGGGAAGAAGGAGGAAATAATGGTCAGTTTTCATCATATCCTCCAGGGCCTTGTGAATCCAGTGTTCCCTCTAAGGGTCTGGTGAATGTTCAACCTTTTGGTCTGTCTTTTAGGATGTAGAGTTTTATGGTACCATTGCTGTTTGGGTCCAGTTTTTTGTTCCCCACCCAGTCTCCTCCCCTCCCCTCCCTCCCCACCTTCCTTATTGTCTGGTCCTTGAGGTGCTTGCTAGGTATGTTTGTAACTTGGGTAGATTCAGGTTAGGAGCTATAAATGAGTGAGACTATGCAGTGATTATCTTTCTGTGATTGGGTGAATTCACTGAGAATGATATGTTCCAGATTTGACCATTTTTCTTCAAATTTCATTGTGTCATTTTTCCTTACTGCCCTGTAGTATTCCATTGTGTAGATATACCACATCTTAGGTATCCATTTGTCTAATGATGGACATATGGGTTGATTCCAGCTCTTAGCTATTATGAATTGAGCAGCTATAAACATGGTTGAGCAAATTTACCTGAACTGAGGCATGGAACTTTTAGGATAAATGCCCAGTAACAAAATAACTGGATTCGTTGGTAACTCTGTAGTCAATCATTTTAGGAGTCTCCATATTGCTTTCCATAGTAGTTGTACCATCTTACATTCCCAACAACAGTGAATGAGGGTTCCTATTTCTCCACATCCTCTCCAGCATTTATTTTCATTTGATTTTTTGATGTTTGCTATCCTTACTGGGGAAAGATGAAATCTCACAGTTGTTTTAAGTTGCAGTTCCCTGATGATTAGGGATGATGAACATTTCCTTAAGTTTGTGTTTGCCATTTGTATTTCTTCCTTGTGAACTGTCTGTCCAGTTCTTTGCCCCATTTTGTGAGTGGGTTGTTTGACTTTTTCTTGTTTAGGTTTTTGAGCTCTTTGTAGATTCTAGCAATTAGTCCTCTGCCAGTTGGATCTTCAGCAAATATTATCTCCCATTCTGTGGGTAATCTATTGGCTCTGCTCATAGTATGTTTGTCTGTGAAGAAACTTTTCAGCTTCATAAGACCACATTGGTTGAGTGGTTGTTTAATATCCTGTGCTACTGGGGATTTGTAAAGGAAGTCTTTTCCCATTCCTAAGTCATGGAATGTTTCTACTAACTTTTCTTCCAGAAGTAGCTAAGTTTCTGGTGTTATATTGAGGTCTTTGATCTGATTGGACTTGATTATTGTGCATAGCAAGAAGTGTGGATCAAGTTTCAATTTCCTGCATATGGTTATCCAGTTTGTCCAGCACCATCTGTTGAAGATGCTGTTTTCTTTCCAGCCTATATTGTTAGGGCCTTTGTCAAATATCATGCAATTGCAGTTTCTTGTTCCATTTTTTGTTTATTCATTTACAAGGACATCTGGCTTTATGTGGGACAGGGAAATCAAACCATGGGCCACCTAGGCAAGTGCCTTAACTACTGCTGATGCATCTTTGCAGTCTAAAGTATGTATGCATGTATGCATATATGTATGCATGTATGTATGTGACAGAAACAGAAATGGCACATCAGGACTTCAAGCCATTTCAAATTAACTCCAGATGCATATGCCTGCTTGTGTATGTAGCTTTATGTGTGTACTGGGGAATGGAACTCAGGTCCTTAGGCTTTGCAGACAAGTGCCTTAATCTTAACCACTGAGCCATCTATCCAGTGATGTCTTCATATTAGTTAACAATCTATGAGATATAATCACTAATAGACAGAGTGGGTGTGCAATCTAGATAGAAACAATCCACTGAAAATGGGGCAAACTTAATCTTAAAACCATGAGATCTGACTTAACAGGAAATCTTGAGTGCAACTTTTACTTGGCAAGTTTTCCTTGCCCAGTGTTCTTTACTGATTCATATAATGATGAATGTATCTAAGGTCACTGTAATTTCAACTATTTCATCTCCCTATCCTCCTGATAATTATTTTATAGTGATGAGTCATTTAAATCTTTCATGAGAAGTCTAATAAGCTGTGATCTAGCAATGTCAACTGGAAAAGTTCAAGACCCTATCTACTAGGATTGACTAACTACCTATATGAAGAAAAAAACACCTATCAGGCAGGCTTTAAGACAACTCTGTAACAGTAAACTTCCTGATCTGGCTACCAATAGACTCTATTATTAATTAGAAGTAAAGCATATGGAAGCCAGACAAGACATTACTTCACCCTTCGCATTGAAATACTACCTCTGCTGCTTACTATATGATGATTGTAAACCTTTATATACCTACATGTTCATAAATATTTTAAAGAAAAACAGCATCAATGCTGATATTTTTCTATTTGTGTTCTTAAAAACCTATAATGCTATGGATCAAAAGATGGTAATTGACTGGACTTTCAAACAATTGATTTGATTGAAAATGAGTGACATTTGCATAAATGAAGGATTTGTAATATTTGATTAACAGTCAGACAACTACTGGTTAATCAGAAACAAAGATCTCAGCCCTTTTAAAGACATGTGTTTTTGAGAATCTGATCATTAGGAGAAAGTCTACTAAGACCTGCTGAATCTAGCATGCCAACAGTTTGAAAATGAAAAAAACAATTCCATGATTGAATGGCAGGGTTTCTTTTGCTATGCCTAATAGCATTGTTTGCATTTTGAATGTTTATTCTGTGCCATTATGGGGCCTGGGGGGATTTTTTAGTATTATGACTCAGTTAAAAAACCTTGGAATATGGGGATGCTTAAACACCATTAAAACTGATAAAAACTATGGTGACTTTTAAAGATGGACTGAATGCATTGCATTTTATATCATGTATGGTTATCAGTTTATGGGGGCCAGGGGTGGAATGTGGTGGTTTGATTCAGGTGACCCCCATAAACCTAGGTGCTCTGAATGGTAGGGTTCCAGCTGGTGGAGATTTGGAAATTAACACCTCTTTGAGGCAGTGTATTGTTGGGGATGAGCTTATGAGTATTATAGCCATTTCTCCCTTGCCAGTATTTGGCACACTCTCCTATTGCTGTTGTCCACCTGATATTGGAGAGGAGGTGACCGCCACCCTCTGCTCATGAAGTCATTTCCCCTGCCATCTTAGAACTCCCCCTCACATTTGTAAGCCAAAATAAACCCTTTTTCCCCCCAAAGTTGCTCTTGGTCAGGTGACTTATGCTGGCAATGCAAACCTGACTGCATTAATAAATTACTTCCTTGTTTAATATCATGTACTATTAAATTTATTTTGTTGATATTTGGTATATGGTACAAAAATATAAGTAAGGACAAAGTTTGGCATCTTTTGGTAACATTGTGGACCATTATAACAAGTGCATAAAGACAAAAAAAAGTGGATTTTTTACAATCAAAGGGAAAATGTTTCTTGTGCAATTCATTTGTTTTTTTCTTTTGAGAACCCTTAAGAAGGATGCATCTACCCCCTCAGTGAAAATGTTAATTTATAGAAAATCAGTTTTCTTTTTTTTTTTTTTTTCAAGGTAGGGTCTCACTGTAGCCCAAGTGACCTGGAAATCACTCTGTAGTTCCAGGCTGGGCTCAAACTCACTCAAAATCCTCCCACCTCTGACTCCCAAGTGCTGGTATGCACCACTAAGTCCAGATTTTTTATTTGTTTTTATATTAAAAGAAGCACAACTAGTTGACGACAGACACATTTTTATGGCTTTTAAATACAACATTCTCCTTTGTCATAAACTCTAAGGAGCATTGTAATGTAGTATTTGCTTCCCATCAGGATGATTGTGTCTAATGCCTTTGTTGTGTCATTACTTTGAAGCACGTTATCTTAGAACTCCCTGAAACAAAGGTTTGGTGGATGTCAATCATCTACTTCTCCTCTATGATGTAGACAATATCTTACTTGACAATAATACAGACAATGCCTTCACAAGCTGGAATGGGATGGGAAATAAAATAGACAAAATTAGCACAGGGAAGTGAAGTGAAGGTAAATGAGCTCCTGTTTGTAGAGTGTGGTGTCCTGATTCTGTGTCTGAATCACAAAATGAGTCAGGACATTAATACAGGCAGTTGCTCACACCTGGTACACATATTTAAAGTGATGAGTCTAAAGAATGTAACCAGGGCTGGAGGGGTGGCTTAGTGGTTAAGTAAGGCACTTGTCTGCAAAGCCAAAGGACACAGGTTTGATTTCCTAGATTCCACGTTAGCCAGATGCACAAGGAGGCACATGCATCTGGAGTTAGTTTGCAGTGGCTGGAGGCCCTGGCATGCCCATTCTTTCTCTCTCTCTCCCTCTCCTCCCCCCTCTTTCACTGTCAAATACATAAATAAATAAAAATAAAATATCAAAAGAATGTAACCAGAGTGAACAGAAAGATTGAAAGGCAGTTCAAAACATCATTTCCAGAACATCTAGTATGTAATTAATTATTTATTTGTGTATTTTGGGTTTGTTTATGTGTGCAATATGTTGTATCTGTCTATTCTCATGCATGTAAGTACAATATGCCTAAGTGTGAAAACAAGTGGGTGAGGGTAGATGACTTCCCTATTTGCACTTTTTTTTTTTTTTTCTCTTTTTGAGGTAGTTTCTCACTCTAGCTCAGGCTGACCTGGAATTCACTATGTAGTCTCAGGGTAGCCTCGAACTCATGGTGATCCTCCTACCTCTGCCTCCCGAGTGCTGGGATTAAAGGTGTGCACCACCATGTCCGCCTTGCACTTACTGTTTGAGAAATGGTCTCTCAGTGGTCTTGGAGCTTATGAATTCATATACAATATCTTGCCTGAAAGCTAACAGGTCCATTCTGTTTCTGCCCTCCAACCTGGTATTACAGGCATGTACCACTTGGCCCAGATTCTATGTAGTTGATGAGGATTTGCACTCAGGTCTTCATGCTTACATGACAAAATTTATAGCAAATGAGCCATCTCTCCTAAATCAGCACTTGTAGTAGAATTATGAGCGCATGTATAATTTTCTGTCTGCAAAATCACATTGAATTTTAAAATTGTGGTATAACCCAGGTAATTTCTTTCAGGAACAGGGAACATGTAATATATTATTTTGTAATGTGTAAAAAGGTATAGATGAGAATAGAAAGGCAATAACACATTGATGAGTAACATTCTTGGGAATAAATTCAAAGTATTCAACTAGCTTGCATACTTTGTCAATGTTTTCAGTGACCTCAAAGTTTTTATTTAGCATTATATACTATTATTGTGTTTTTGCTAACTAAATATCTCATGTAGTTTAATGGCTACTCAATATATTTTTTCATTTTTGTAGAAAATATGTTTTTTATTTTCAATATAAACTTCTCCCTTTACATATGAGGCATATATTCCTCCGGCAGTTACCATTTTTTTGTATTTAATAAATAATTTTTTATTAATCAGTTTTGTACTCAGCAAATACAGTCAGTTTGGTACCATTGTTAGGCTCATCCATGTCCTACCCCCTCTCCTTGGCCCCTCTTTGTTGAGGTAAATGGGTCATGCATTCTGGAGTTAGCCCACAGTTATGGGTAAGATAAATGTCTCTGCATATCATGGACCAATGTATGGCTCTGACATTCTTTCCACCCCCTCTTCCGCAAAATTTCCCTGAGCAGGTTGGGTTCATTTCTGGTCTTCTTCAGTGATGAGGTGTTGGTGGCTTCTGGGTCTCTGGATATCTGATTTTGTAGAAGTTGATTTTTCTCTGTGTTGATCTCCTTCACCCTTGTGCTAGTGCCAGGTTCACCAAGAAAACAACACCCTTGCTTATTTTGCCAATTGTTCTTAGTTTCAGTCAGGGCCCTTTTGAGGTATGATAGGGTGGCTCTCTTCTTAGGATCTATGTCCATCTGAAAAAGAGAAGCAGATTCGCCAATGGAGAGTAAAGTTAACACCC
Organism: Dipus sagitta; assembly: GCA_036346955.1. NCBI lineage: Eukaryota > Metazoa > Chordata > Mammalia > Rodentia > Dipodidae > Dipus > Dipus sagitta. Next base: position 99,368,668 of record CM070770.1, on the reverse strand, counting down.
GACAAATGAGATAACCCTTACCTTTTTTTATTAATTAGTTTTGTACTCACTGAATACAGTCAATTTGGTACCGTTATTAGGCTCATCCATTACCTAACCCCACCTCTTGGGCCCTCCTTATTGAGGTATATGGGTCATGCATTCTGTACTCAGCCCACAGTTATGGGTAGGATAAATGTCTGCATATCAGGACCCAACATGTGGCTCTAACATTCTTTGCACCCCTTCTTCTGCAAAATTTCCCTGAGCCATGTGGGGTTCATTTTTCATCTACTTCAGTGATGAGGTGTTGGGAGCTTTGGGTCTCTGGCTCTCTGATTTGATAGGAGTTGATTTTTCTCTGTGTTGATCTCCTTCCCCCTTGTGCTGGTACCCGGTTCACCAAGAAAACAGCACCCTTGCTTGTTTCACCAATTGCTTTTAGTTTCAGCCGGGGCCCTTTTGAGATATGATGGGGTGGCTCTCTCCTGAGGATCTACATCTATCTGAAAAAGAGAAGCAGATTCTCCAATGGAGAGTAAGTTAGCACCAGACAAATGAGATAACCCTTACTTTTTTATAGAGAATTTAATAGGTATAGGCCCTCTTGTAGCCCACGATTGATGGTAGCTTGATAATGGAGAGCAGGCTTATGTTTGTATATGGTTCTGACTTGTTTCCCAGCTCCAGGTATGGGTCCCGTACCGCTGAGGGGATCTGTTAGCCAAATCAAGAGTAGTTGGTTTCCCACCATGGCTGTGTGCCAATATTGCACTTGTGTGAGCATCACGACAGGTTATTTGCTGCTAAGTAGGTTAGACCATGAGTTGCTTGGACAGATATTGGTCATTTTCCCCCAGTCACCCATGTAGCACCTTCTCAATACCTGTCCTGAATTATTATTTGAAGAAATGTTTTATTTTGGGTGACAGTTTCAAAGGGGACATTTTCCCATGGTAGGCAAAGCATAGCATAGAGGCAGTTGGGGCATCATATCTTGTCATAGCAGATAGAAGGAGGTAGGCTTAAGTGAGGTATCTCTTAACTCTCGATGGGCTGGACTAATAAATCTTATGACCCACCCCAAGTGACACCTCTCATCCGGCAATACTCCACCTCCAAAGGTCCCAGAGTATTTCCAAATTGTTACCAGCCAGTAACAAAATGTTCAAAACACATGAGACTACAGGGTGCATTTTGCATTCAAACCACAAGACCTAAATATTCATTCACAGATGAAAGTCAAAATTATCATCCAAACTTCCAATACCCAATACAAGCTACCTTGTTTTGCATCAATCAATTCTAATATTATCCTACAACATACTGCAAAAAGACCATTTATATTACATGTGGAGGTTGCTTTCTGTCATACACAACCACAAAGTTTGCTTTGATTGGCCCACAATACCTCCCAATGTCCCAGTAAAGATTTTGAATCAAAATTATAAGCATTTGTCAACATATTTACAACCCTATTCTATCTATAGTCACAGATTACAAACATGCCCCTATCTTCTCTCTCTCTCCTTTTTAGTAGCTCCCTTACAAACAAAACCCTTATACCACTGCATTCCCTATCTTGAGCAATCCTTCCAAAGTATATCACATTTTTCTGTTCACATGATGTTTCTTAGTGAAAGAGTTCACTATTGTATGACGCAAGTAGTGTCCCACACATATTTGTTATTCTTTTCCTAGTCTAGTTTTCCAATACCAATTAACTCCTATAAAACAGGCAGCTTAATTATAAATGTTCTTTCACGTGTGTCTCTGCTCCATGAAAATTAATCTTGGATATATAAATAATTTTCACTGATTTGTTAATTGTCATTTAATGAATATTCATCAACAATTGTTGAATGATTGAGTTAATTAATTCTTTGACCCATGTCTTGAAGAATATTCAATATGATTTGGGAGCTATTCATCTGCCAAAATTATTTAACATTTTTATCAAATTGTTGTTCACTGGCCATCTTTACTAGTTGACCTCTATAAATAAGGATTAAGCGGGTAACCTTCCAGGAAAGAAATGGTCAAAAACTGTTCTCAAGAAACAACAGCAGTCCAAGAAATTCTTAATCTGATAATTATAGATGATAGGCAATGACAAGAAGAATACTTCTTGAAATTAATGATTATTTCAACCCACATGGCTTGAGAAATAAGTGAGGCAAAAAGTATTTGTTCTAATGTCTTCTAGTAGTAATATGCATATGCAGAGCTCACATCTACTAAGAAAATTATATGAGATGATAAACTAACTTACAGGTTTTAGTTCTCAAATTCATTTTAATATATGCAGAATATAGCTTTGTTATTATGCAAGTGAGAAAGATGCATTTGTCTAGAGTAAAAAACTCATTTTATTTAAGAAATGTGTGCTTAACATATTCAATATTATTAATTGGTACATTTTATAAGTTAAATACAATTTGAGGAAATGTATCCTATTTGAAATTTTATAATTTACCTTTGAACAATGACACATATTAACCTAAATGAGATAAATGAATCTGTGATGAATAAGAATGTTTTAGTTATTAAAGCACACAAAATATTTGAATAATATGATTACCTTTGGTGTAATAATGAAACACCTTTTCCAAAGAGAAAAAGACTGAAATATCTAAATAGACGAATATAATTTTATTCAAGTTCACTTACTATGGCTCACTGAAAGTTTAGTTCAGCAAGGGAATGCTTTCTATTAGCTCCTCATACTGAATGAATTTTTACATCTATGGCAGATGTTAGTAAATGAATTTCGATGACAAAACAAGATACAAGGAGCTGGAAAGATGACTCAGCAGATAAGGTGCTTCCCTGCAAATCCTAACATCCAAGTTCAGTTCCCTAGTATGCATGTAAAGCCAGATGTACAAAGGGATGCATGAATCTGTTTATTTGTAGCAGCTGGTGACACTGGCATGCCCTTTCTCTCTATCAAACTCTCTTCTCTCTGTTTCTCTTTGCTTGCACATAAATAAAACATATTTTCCAAAAACTAGAAACAACTCATAAACACTTATCAAACAAATATATTTTGCAAATAATGTTTTACAATCATAGCAAATGTATTAGATAGAGTATGAATCAAGATATTTTTTCTATTTTATATTTTTGGCTATTTACTCCACTGTCCACCAGGATTTTTTTCAAACATGAACTTTTATCATGAAATTGCATACACCTTATGTTATATTTAATTAGGCAACACAAATAGAATACTTTAAATAAATAATGGAATAACCAAGTCTTAATGCAATTTTTTATAAACTTTTTCAAAAATTTTACCAGAACTGACCATCAGGACAATAAGATTTTTATTTTTTTAAACTTTAATTTTTATTTATTGAATTGAGAGAGAGGCGGGGGGAGGGAGAGAATGGGCTCACCAGGACCTCTAGGCACTGCAAATGAACTCCAGACTCATGTGCCCCCTTATGGATCTGGCTTAAGTGTGTCCTGGAGAGTAGAACCAGGATCTTTTGGCTTTGCAGGCAAATACCTTAACTATTAAGCCATCTCTCCAGGCCAAACAGATTTGTACATGATCATCACTAATTCACTAAATCTAAAAAAAATCATTTTAAGGTGCATTAGAAGAATACATCATTTTTTATAAATTTACCTTCAATTAAAACATAATTTTAGATATTTATCCATGAGGTGATATATTGACACATGCATACAAGATGAAGTGATCTTGTAAGTCACTACCATGTCCACTGCTTCAAAGGTTTGTTTCTTTGTGTTGGCAACATTCAAAAGCCTTCCTACTGAGTATCTTTAAGCATGCTATTACCTAGGTGTTAACAACATAGATTATTGTATATTTTAAAATAATACCATTAAGAACTTCTCCATATCCTAAAATATATTTGGTAATATTACAAATATCTTAATCAGCATATTGATTATATGTGACTATAACTTTTTATACTTAAATTTATATAAAAATGCTCAATAGAAATGTATTAACTTTAATTTTACTAATATATTTTTTATAAAAGTATAAAAATGTTTTGTCATATTCAAATTGATTAAGATTATTTTTAGTTTAAAACCCTATTTTACTAAGGTTATATTTTTATTAACTTGAATTCTTAATTGAAATATTGCCAAAAATACCGTTAATTTTTCTTTAAATGTAACCTGAGTATACTTAAATGTATGTTCTTTCCTTTTATTTCAACAGTTATATTTCTCCATGCAAAAATACTCAAAATCCCTCAGTATAAATCAGTATAAAATGGGTCACACTAATATAATCCATCATGAAATTACTTTGGTCAAAGCCTCCAGGGTTCTCAATAATAGCAGGGGTTTTGGTTTTCTTTTCTTTCATTTTACTTTCAAGTTACCTGTCTTCAAGTATAGGGGCTAAAATACATATACACATATTTTTAGCCCACATCTTCATGTTTCAGAAAGTCTGGCTTGCTCTGTGGGAAAAGAAATATCCAATTATAAAGCCATCTGGCATTTTGATTTTTAGTTGTAAAGTTAAGATTTCCATTTCATACCTCCACATGCAGCAAAGCACATGAAAGCAGGCACAGCTTCTTTTCAGCTAAGCTACAGCTCTTTTATTGCTCCATTCAAAGCACTGCAAAAGAAAAAAGAGAGAAGATAGAAAACACAAACATCTGCCTGCTCCAGCTGCTACAGTGTAGAGAGGTTGATAGAATCCCTGTGTGTTGATATCATTTTGTTTTTCACATGGAGTGGAGGCATCTTGAACCATTTTCTTCAGGTTATATTTGCTTCTCCAAATAAGAGACTAAACCCGGTAGATGATTGTGATGCGATTTGCTCTCTGCTAGTCGGTCTTCCTGGTGATATACTAGTTTTATGGAAATGTCTAATGCCTTCAAAAGTAAAACTATAATTTAAGTTCTATAGAAAATAATAGATCATTCTGATACTATTATTACCTTTACTCATGGTCATTTAAAAATAATACGTAATATGTAATTCTACTCATGCCTTAATTTTTGAAGTATTTTCTAGCCATAGGGAATTATAGCAAATATATATGGAACCTCAGAAAGCTGTTTCATTTTATCACATGTAAAACTAAGCAGTACTCTGAAGTTGTTGCAAATTGTAAATTTTATATTACTTTAAAGTGCAACAAAGCCATCATTTTGTAATTTTGTAATTTTTAAGATTGATTGTTAAATACAGGACACCTATACATCAGATTTGTGGCATTTTTTTTCTTTAACAAATAAGCAGCCTATTATTCACAATATTTTTATGATAGAAAAATTCTTTTACATAAAATCTTTCTTGTTCTTTAAACATTACTTCTGAAGACTTCTGCTTATTGTTCTAAGAATAGAATGTTTGCATAATTGTTGTGCTGGTTTTAAGTATTAGCTACTATTGCATAGTGTAACATCATTACAAGTTAAAATTAGGAATAAAAGTCCCCTACAGGTCTTCTAAGCCCTGGGAAGTTTGAGAAAGAAGCTGTCACGGGAGTTGACAGTTGTAGGTATCCTAGATGATATCTGGTCAGATACAAGTATTGTTCTTCCAGGGCAAGCAAAGTGACATTCAAGTTTCAGTGGGCCAATTTCTACCTAAGTATAATTCAGGAATGAAAAAAAAAAAAACTGCACTGTTACTAACCCATGTCACTTGTTCCTAACCCATATTATTGGGGTTTGAATACAGATAGATGAGGTTATACATTCAAACAGTAATAAAGAATAAAAAATAAAATAGGAAATTGTAGATAAAACATGCAGAAACTAAAAGAACTAAGAGACAAGATTTTTAAAAATGAATGAATAGTTGGTATAGGCACATGTGTTAAAGTACAGGATGAAGGCACAGCAAACATACTCAGTTAGAGATTCATATATTTCCCATCTTATGAGATAGGTACTGACATCTGATAAAGTACTGATGGCTACCCCAGGTAGACACAAGCAGTAAGGAATGCAGAAATATTGCATTTTTATTGTTCTACCAAAAATAGAGAAAAAATAAAGAATAATAAAGCCAAATTGAGAATTGTCAGGTCACACAGAAAGGCAAACTTACTTGAATAATATATTTCTCAGAAGGAAACTTAAAATTAATGAGGATAAGAAATAATGTACTTCATGCCTTTATGAAAACAACTGGAAACTCAGTGACTATATCCAAGTAATTGATCAATTACTACATCCACGTTATTGATCAGAACTGAAAGGGAAAGAAAGTCTTTCTGAGATAAAGATACATGACAGAAATTCCTAAGCACTAAACCCCCATCAGTGAAGGTATTTAAAATTTTCCCAAGAAAGAGGGAAAAGTAAGATAAATTAAGTCATGTGTATGAGGAAGACTAACCCACTAGAGAAAACAGACAAGCAAGTGAAGATGAAGGAGAATCACACATGAATAAGTAAACAGGATAACCTACAAGATAAATAAAGTTGAGAATTTTTATTTCAAAAAGAGAAAAAAATATATACAAATCCACAGAAAGAAGACTCTAGAGCATACCTTTAAATACATTCTCTGTATGCCTGAGGCATCAGTTGGACAAAAATAATTATGGTGAGAAGAGGCATATACAACAGAATCAATACTAATGAAATGGATAGTTAAACTTAGTTTAAACACTCATGGAACATTCAAAAAATTTGATATGAGTTTCCTCTCACAGAATAATTTGTGAATTCTTCTAATATGCAAATATTTCAACTCATGGTTGATCAAAAATCTATACAACATGTCATTACCAAAATTTTTAAAAGACCATTTCATTTTCTGTTTGATTTTTTTTTTGTGTGTCTGAAGCAATGTCTTACTATGTAGGCCAGGTTGGTCTCAAGAGACATGGGAAAATGACTGCCTTAGTTTCCCAAGTGTGTGAATAACAGCAGGTAATCTCTCCCATGCCTTAGTTTATTGAAATAATTTTATTTTGAACAAAGGTCAAAAAGCCTAAAGTAACATAACTTCTAAATAGTTGTACATATTAATACATGATAGGATTTATGAAATACATTTACAATAATGTACAATAGAATTTTGCAGAATCTGCAGGAAAAATAAGTACTGAAGCAAATATGAGAGACCAAGTGTATTCTATTTAAAAATAAATGACATCCCTACAAAACATGTCAATCCAACTGTTCTAACAAATTTGTGAAATACATGTATTTTCACAAAATACATTACTTTCATTAATGTAAAAGGAGTTTTCCTTTTTCAGTTAATGAAATCTCCATGGATTTATTATATGATAAGGCAAATATCAATATGAAACTGTCTAAATAAAATTTTTTCTGTAACCATTTTTTCTCAAACTGTTTCACATGTAATGTGGATGATGATGATCTTCTATGACCACAGAAGTGGTTACCATAGTGACGAATAGGCTGTTTTTGGAAACAGATGTGTCAGTCTTCATCAATTCTGTAGTGAATAGTCAGCAGTGTTAAGGGAAAAACCCCTTCTGTGGACAACAAAATTGTAGGTCCAAAATGAGACAGAAACAGCAGATAGTGACATTAACTATCTCAAATTATATTAATGCCCACCTTAAATCACTACCATTGTTAGCAGACAATCTGAAAGAGAATCATTTACAAAATACAATGCAACACATTGTAAATTAATACGTCATAAAATAATTGTGCCAAATCTACTAGCCAGAAAAAACAAGAGATTCCATTTCTTCTGATTTTTACAGAAGTTTTAAGTGTTTATGATATAATATGACATAATGTGTAGAGATATATATATATATATCACCAGAAGATTATAGATGTTTTCCTAACATTTACACAATAAGTTGAATAGCAGAAATTATTTTATATTATATTATATGTTATTATAATAACTGGCTATATTTATGATTCCATGGAATAATGATAATAACTAGCATTTTTTCAAATTGTGAAGATTCCCATAGGTGGCACAATATAAGTGTCCAGAACAGTACCTCATATAAGCAAATGCATGATAATAAATGTGTGTTGCCTTTCCTTTTCAATGCCCTACCTGTGAAGACCATAGGATAGAGAAGAAATGTCTTTTCTGTTTACCAGTATCACATAGCTATGGAATAATTAAAATGGTTGAAACTTAAATATGTAGAAACTAGGATTAGCCGTAAGATATTTTGCTATAATTGTAACATTTTGATAATCACAGAAATACTCGCTCAAAATAGATGTGAAGATAATTGTTTTCCTTCTGCAGAAGAGTTGAGTCTACTTCTTAGGCCCAATCCATCTGTCAAAATTTACCTTTTCAATTGCCCTAGGACATTTTCATTCTTCTGAAAAGTGGTAGAGGGCAATGTGAAGTAGAAACATGCTTAGTACGTGGTCTATTTAAACCAATGCCAGGTCAGTGGGTAAAATGGAAAATAGTCCTCCAAACATGAGAGCAATATTTCACAATTATGGGGAGTCTGGAGAGATTCAAACAGACCTTTCTGTGGTTTCAGATACTACAAGGCAGGAAAATTGCCATTTTAGTTTTGATTTTGCTGTTGCCCTGACCTTCCTCACTGAAGGAAGCTTTTCTGGGACTTGCACCTAGGCTGAGCTGAAGCGGCTGATTTGCTGCCGCTTCCTATTGATTGTTTTCCATCCGTGAATCTTTCCTGTATTGAGCCGACTAGGAACACAGCATTAAGATGGTGTGTTTACCAAAATTACTTCTCAGCAGTTTGAGACACTGGTTTGAAAAGTCTAGTATACAAACCGACCATGTTTAGGTATACACTTTCTAAAGACTATCACAGGCAGCTCTTTAAAAGGAAAGAAAAGTAAGATTGATTCCCTTATTAAAGAAACATGGTCAATGCTATCTTTAATCCAACACACTGCACATTTCTAGTATAGAAAGTTTCAGTTCCATTAGCTTTACCTTCATATAACCAAACAGAAATCCAAGTAATTTCTAAAATAAATTATACTAAGTCTTCTTTACATGTAATATAGAAAGGATTAGAGTATTATAGTTTAGAAAAAATGGAATACCAGATTTAATCATCTTACTGTAAGGAAATCTTAATATGAACCTCAACCACATTTTAAATTAAAAACCATTTTTTTATTGTCCACATGGTGCACAGGAGCTTGCATGGGCTTGTTTGACATTCTGGGATCTGTGGAAGCCATGTGGTACTCAATTTGTGTAATTCCCAAATTATTTGTCAGTCTGTTAGTTCTTCCTCATATTCTAGTTTCTTCATCTGTAAAACTGACAGGTCAGCATCTATTGCAGAGTTCTAATTTGAGGATTGAATATAACACTGGATAAGTGGGCTATGGAAACTAGTGAAAGTATTTGTGGAATTTCAGTCTTAAAACAATGCCAAACTTTTATAGCATTTTGGAAACATATATTAATATTTGATATGAATCAGCTACATAACATTTATGTGTTGTGAATCTTTAATAGTATAGTCTGACTTTATCGATTTTTGTATAACCACAATTACTCGCAGTAAAATGCAGAATGCTGACAGCATGAGAACCAATCTTATTATATCCTCTCATACTCCATATACTATTGATGGACTTGGGAACTTACTAATGAGCTAATGTACAATAAAAACTATATAACATGCAATTTAATATAAAGAGAGCTCTGAGCTTAAGCACAATGCATACTTTCCCAGAATCTATGCTCTAAGACTTCTATTGTAAATTCCCTGAGACTCAAGAACCTCATCAATAATTTTGCAATAACACTTAAGGAACTTTCAAATAAATGCAATTGACAGGGTAAAATATTATGTGGCATATCAAAGGAAGTGTTAAATTATAGAACATACAAATATAACCTATTAAAGAGTTTAAAAATTTAACACAACATACAATTCTGCTGATGGAAGTGTATTATATTGGTTTCTATATAAAATTATTAGTTAAGGCTTCAAAAAGTGGATGTTGAACTAAATTAAAATTAACATACAGAATAAACCAATAAAAGTGATAGTCATTGAATATATACCACAACATATTACTGAAAAATTAATATGGTAATTTAAATATAAATATATGTGCCCACATAGATATATGATCATTTTGATAGATGCAGAAAAGGCCTTTGACAAAATACAACATCACTTCATGATCAAAACATTGGAGAGAATTGACAGGATCAGTTCATATCTTAACAAAATAAAGGCTATACACAAAGCTCCTAAAGCCCAAGTAATTCTTATTGGAGAGAGACTGGAGGAATTCCCATTGACATCAGGAAAAAGACGTGGATGTCCACTCTCACCTCTGCTCTTCAATATAGTACTAGAAGTCCTAGCTCAAGCAATAAGACAGGAGAAAGAAATAAAAGGGATACAATTTGGAAAGGAAGAAGTTAAGTTAGCTCTATTTTCTGACAACATGATTCTATATGTAAGAGACCTGAGAGACTCCATCCCAAAACACTTGAAGGTGATTAACTCCTTTAGTAAAGTAGCAGGATACAAAATCAATGCACCAAAATCAGTAGCCTTTCTGTATGCAAATAACAAGGTACAGAGAAAGAAATAAGGGACATGGTATGATTTCAATAGCAACGAAACAAAACAAACAAAAACAAAAACAAAATCTTGGAATAACGTTAACCAAGAAAGTGAAAGTTCTATACAATTAAAACATAAAAACACTCAAAACATAAATTGAGGAGGACATAAGAAAATGGAAAGACCTCCCATGCTCCTGGATAGGCAGAATTAACATTGTGAAAATGGAAATCTTACCAAAGGCAATATACAGATTTAATAAAATTCCAATTAAATCCCAAAATTATTCCTCACAGAGACAGAAAAAATTATCTCAAAATTCATATGGAAAGGCAGAAGGCCTTGGATATCCAAGCATATCTTAAACAAAAGAAATACCTCTGGAGGCATCACCATACCTTATCTAAAGCTATATTACAAAGCCACAGTAATAAAAACAGCATGGTACTGGCATAAAAACAGGAGTATAGACCAATGGAATAGAATTGAGGATCCAGACTTTGGGTCAAGCAACTACAGCTACATGATATTTGACAAAGGCCCTAACAGTATAGGCTGGAAAAAAGACAGCATCTTCAACAAATGGTGCTGGACAAACTGGATAACCATATGCAGGAAATTGAAATTTGATCCACACATCTCACCATGCACAACACTCAAGTCCAAATGGATCAAAGAACTCAATATAAGATGGGAAACGACTATTGGATTAAAATATAGGGGGGACTTTCCATGATATAGGAATGGAAAAAGACTTCCTAAACAAAAGCCTAGTAGCACACAATCTTAAACAATCACTTAACCAATGAAATCACACGAAGCTGAAGAGTTTCTTCACAAACATACAGTAAGAAAAAACAATAAATTACTCAGAGAATGGGAGAAAATATTTGCTAAATGGGGCTATCATCCACAATGAGCTTTTGATCAGAGAGACCTACAAGGTTTCCTAAAAGACAGACAGATTTCTATCAGAGTACTTGATGACCCACCAAAGGCTAGTGGTAAGACCCTACTGCTGAAAACACCTTATGTGATTGACATGCAAATTAGAATGGCATGGCTGGAAGTTGGAAGAGAGTCAGTCCCCAGACAGTCAGCGCGTCTAGTGCCAGAAAGTGCTACATGGGCGACTGGGGGAAAATGACCAATATCTGTCGAAGCAACGCATGGTCTAACCTACTAAGCAGCAAATAACTTGTTGTGATGCCCGCACAAGTGCAGGGGTGGCACACAGCCATGGTGGGGAACCAACTGCTCTCAATTTGGCTAACTGATCCCCTCACTGGTATGGGACCCATAGCTGGAGCTGGGAAACAAGTCAGAACCAGATCCAAATGTAAACCCACTCTCCAATAACAAGCTACCATCAATTGTGGGCTACAAAAGGGCCTATACCTATTAAATTCTCGATAAAAAAAAAAAAAAGGTAAGGGTTATCTCATTTGTCCTGGTGCTAACATACTCACTGTTGGAGAATCTGCTTCTCTTTTTCAGATAGATGTAGACCCTAAGGAGAGAGCCACCCCATCAAACCTCAAAAGGGCCCCGGCTGAAACTAAGAAAAATTGGAGAAACAAGCAAGGGGGCTGTTTTCCTGATGAACCGGACACCAGCACAAGGGGGAAGGAGATCAGCACAGAGAAAAATCAACTCTTACCAAATCAGAGAGCCAGAGCCACAGAGGCCCCCAACACATCATCACTGAAGCAGACCAAAAATGAACCCAACATGGCTCAGGGAAATTTTTCGGAAGGGGGGGCGGAAAGAATGTCAGAGCCACATGTTGGGTCATGATATGCAAAGACATTTAGCTTACCCATAACTGTGGGCTAACTCCAGAATGCATGACCCATATACCTCAACAAGGAGGGGCCAACGGGAGGGGGTAGGTCACGGATGAGCCTAATAATGGTACCAAACTGACTGTATTTGCTGAATACAAAACTAACTAATAAAGAAAAAAAATAAAAATAAATAAATCCTACCAAGTTGACAACTGGAAGTTAACTGTCAAAAAAAAAAAAAAAAATATTCGCTAAATATCCAATGCACTGAGGCCTAATCTCTAGAATCTACAAAGAACTCAAATATCTAAACAGTAAAAAGTCAAACACCCCACTCACAAAATGGGACAAAGAGCTGAACAGGCAGTTCACAGTGGAAGAAATATAAATGGCAAACATACACTTAAGAAAATGTTCATCATCCCTAATCATCAGAGAAATGCAAATTGAAACAACTATGAGATTCCACCTTACCCCAATAAGGATAGCAAATATGAAAAAATCAAATAAAAGTAAATGCTGGTGAGGATGTGGAGAAGTAGGAACAGTCATCCACTGTTGATGTGAATGTAAGATGGTACAACCACTTTGGAGAGCATTCTGGAGACTTCTGAAAAAGCTGACTGTATAAATACAAACAGACCCAGCTATTCCCTTACTGGGCATCTACCCTAAAACCTTCAAACCTCAGGCCAGAGTGATTTGCTCATCCATGTTTGTAGTGGCTCAATTCATGATAGCTAAGTGCTGGAATCAACCCAGATGTCCATCACTAGAAGAATGGATAACTAAGATGTGGTATATCTACACAATGGAATTCTATACAGCAGCATGAAAAAATAACACAATGAAATTTGAGTAAAAATGGCTGAACCTGGGACAGATCATTCTCAGTGAACATACCTAATCACAGAAAATAAATCGCCACATAGTCTCACTCATCTACAGCAAGTAACCTGAATCTACCTAAGATGCCTTACAGACCCAGCAAGCTTCTCATCTACTAGAAAATATATTGGGTGGGGAAAGAGGGGAGGGGAAGGGAGGGGGTGGGAAACATAAATCTGGACCCAAATGGCAATAGTACCAGAAAATTCCCCATCCTAAAAGGCAGACCAAGTGGTTGAACCTTCACCAGGCCCTTAGAGGGAACACCTGAGTCACCAGGCACTGGAAAAGGTATGATGAAGACTGACCTTAATCTTCTACAGATTCCCTCTCCCTCTCTCTCTCTCTCTCTCTCTCTCTCTTTCTCTCTCTCTCTTTCTCTCTCTCTCTTCTCTCTAACTCTTTTATATTACTTATCTTTTTCTTCCTTCTCTTTGTGGGCACTGATCTGTAACTCCCAGTACCAGCATGTGGCTATCATCCAAAATGAGCTTTTGACCAGAGAGACCTACAAGGTTTCCTAAAAGAATGACAGATTTCTGAGAGAGTACTTGATGACCCACCAAAGGTTAGTGGTAAGACCCTACTGCTGAAGACACCACATGTGGTTGACACATAACATGGAGTGACATGGCTGGAAGAGAGTCAGTCCCCAGACAATCAGCATGTCTAGTGCCAGAAGGTGCTATATGGGCTACTGGGGGGAAATGACCAATATCTGTCCAAGCAACTCATGGTCTAACCTATTTAACAGTAAATAACCTGTTGTGATGCTCACACAAGTGCAATAGTGGCACACAGCCATGGTGGGAAACCAACCGCTCTTGATTTGCCTAACTGATCCACTCAGTGGTACAGATCCTATAGCTGGAGCTGGGAAACAAGTCAGAATCATATCCAAAAATGTGCCTGCTCTCCATTATCAAACTACCACCAATCATTGGCTACTAGAAGGCCTACCTCTCTAAAAAAAATAAGGGTTATCCCATCTATCAGGTGCTAACTTTACTCTCCATTGGAGAATCTGCTTCTCTTTTTCAGATTGATGCAGATCCTAAGGAGAGAACCACCCCATCATACCTCAAAAGGGCCCAAGCTGAGACTAAGAATAATTGGCAAAACAAACAAGGGTGCTTTAGATATCACTAGACATTGTGAAGTCTTGGGTATTGTGGCTAATTTCTGTCCAGTATGTAAGGAGTGGTACCCTTCCTTTGGCTCTTACATTTTTTCTGCCACCTCTTCCACAATGGACCCTGAGCCTTGGAGGGTGTGAGATGTTTCTGTGCTGAACACTTCTCCATCCCTTCTTCTCAGCACTATGTTGCCTTTTGGGTCATCCCAGTGATCATTGCCACCTGAAAAGGGAAATTTCTCCAACCAGCAGAGAGATTAGCATTAACATATGAATATGAACATTAAGTGTAGTGTTTTCAGGGCAATTTAGTGAGAATAACATATGCATTTATCCAGATAAGAGCTGGCTTTATGCCCCTAAGGCTCATGACCTCCCCTTCCATAGGCTTTTGATTAGTTTTTCAGTACCAAGCATGTATTCCTTCCCTTGGAGTGGGCCTTCAGTCCAATTAGAGAGCAGTTGGTTTCCCCTGGAGCAGACATGCCACTATTGCTCTCATTCAGTCATTTGGCCTGTCTGGCCAAACTTGAGGATTCCAGTGTCCACTATTTTCACCGCAGATAACTTCTGTCTTCCATAAGGCTGCATACAGTGCAGCTGTTTCCAGGTTTTATCTGGCTGGGCTACAAAGAGAAGGTTTTCTGTTCAGCACCAGCTTGATTTCTCAGTAGCTCTGCTGCTCAGGCATGTGAAGATTCCAGCAATAGGGTATTACCATATCTTTCTCATGGGACACCAAGGGCCTTGACAATAGCCTATAATGTTGTGGAGGCAACAGGGTCCTCCCTGGCCAACAACTCACTGGAAGGTATCCCATCCCTGGCACTGATTTTGAATAAATGTTAGATGATAGCCTCTCTCTCTCTCTCTCTCTCTTTCTCTCTCTCTCTGTCTCTCTCTCATGAAGAAAGAGAGATATATAGAAGAGAAAACAAATTACAATAATCCCAGAAGACCAATCAGAGAAACTAATATACTAATATTAAATACTAAACCCCCTCCCTCAAAAAATGGAGAGAAGCCTTCACCATCATGATAGATGCAAAAGTAACTAAAGGAAAGATTCTCTCCTAAGGATGTAAAGCTATATGTGTGATCCTACAGTGGGAAACCATGGTTGTTGTTGTTTTGTTTGCAGAATTCTCACTGATAAGTCAAAGGCATCAAGTAAGCAAATTATATGTTACGAATACAACAAAAGAACAAATAATTGGTAAAACACAACTATATAGATTTCCACCTATTAAACATATACTTACTCAGATGAAAGAGAGTATTTTAAAATCAATCCATATTTCAGTATAAGATTATCAGTAGTTGATTATATATAGGACAAGTTGAAGGAAATTTATTTCTAACATGGATGCCAAGATTAGAAAACAAAGAAAAGGCAAGATAATTTGGACAATTTATGCTAGTAACTTTCCTTGACTTAAGTGCTTTGCTTTCATGGTAGGGGCAACGGGGTCTAAAGGGAAAGATAAGAATAAGTGGAATCACAATAGGAACAGTATAAACTGTATACTGTATATAGTACATTTATAGTATATAGTATACTATATAGTATATATACTGTATAGCATATTGTATGAAGCAGAACTGCATGCTATCAGTCAATTCCTCTTCTATTGATTAATTTAAAAAGTGTAAAGGTAAGCAGAGAAAATCTCCACTTGTATCTCTAGGGTAGAAACCTCTAGGGAAAGGGCTTACAAACATGGAAAGCAAAGCAGGAGAGTCCAAGTCACAAAGACCCCTTGCATAGTGGGTCAAAGCAAGCTATAAGAGAATAAGGGCCTCAGAACTTAAAGAGATATTACACATTTAGCAAAAGGGAATAGCAGCTCAACTCAAAACACATGTAGAAACAACTGGGAAAATTTACAGACAAAAAGAAATTCTCCTCATTCCCAGTCAGTTTGGGAATCTGAAAAGCTTATATAAAAAAAGAAAAGGGAGCAGGAAGGAAGGGTCAGGCGAATCAGGGGCCCAGGAGAGTGAAAGATACACAAATACACTCTATGGGATTTGTGTGGATCAAACATCCATTTTGAATGAGCCTCATCATCAGAATTAGAATCATAAGGGCGATCCCTGATTTGTTGCTGAGCTTAGGAGGCTGGCTCAGCAGGGGCCAGGTCACAGGTGTGTTAAACTTGGAAAACATGAACATACAGGAAGGTGTCACTGAAGTTTTTTGCAGCCATCTTAGCATGACTGGGCCAGATGCATCTTCTATTACTGTTAGGGCTGGCAAGGTGGCATCATCTTAGACCTCTGTCTCTGGATGACTACCTGACTGCCTATAAAATAAATCAATAAATAACTATCTTACTCTTATTATGTATCAATACCACCTTCCAGGAAACTTGGGAACTATTCTACCTACTAGAGTTAAGTTAAAATTTAAAATATTGAGCTCATCTTATGTGCATACATGTACAGTCTACAACCAATAATATTTGTTTTCAGCTAGAAAACATGTCAATACCTGTGGACATCAGAAATACATGAATGTGAAAACGTAAAAGCTTCCAAAGTAATTTCTATGAGCATTGTAATTATTATTCAAATTTCATGTCAAATAATGATGTTTTAGCCTTAGACGCATTCATAAGATACATTGTGAATTTCAGGGGGAAACTTGCAGTTCACTAGCTCACACCTGTTGCATGAACTGTAAGGCCAAATAACAAAAGTACATTTTAAACTTAATTTTTAAAAGAAGCAGTAAAGCTTTCTTATAAAAATGCTTTTTCACTCTCCCCATTTCAAACTGAACCTCAAAAGTGTTGGATATTTCACAAAAATATGTCATACTTGTCATATCCAGCTTTTTAAAAACATATATCCATTATTGTTTTATCATAATACCATTGCTCATAAATATATTAGCATTTGTTAATGTTATTCAATTAATAAACAGATTTAAATAGATATTGAAGTCTTAGAAATATTGAAATAAATGAGAAACAGTTTCTAATAATCTATATGTACTACATATAATAAATATGTACCAACTCTTGAGTAAAAAACAAAAAAAAAGCAGTAAAAATGTCAACATGAACACATACATTCTAATGCAACCCTTTCCAAAACTACAGTATGGTAATAGGGATGTGAATTGAACACATTATTTCTGAAATACAGTGAAAACAAGAAAACCAACAGTAGTGGCCTTTAGGAATTTGATGACAGATGGACCCAGAATATTGGTTAATCAAAGCCTTTGTCTAGCACAAAGAGGCAGCTCTAGTTATCACTAAATTGGCTATCATCTGGAAGTCCTAGAGCCTGAGAGTAATTAGACATGGATGATGTTATGAGAATTTATTTGATTACTATATTATAAAATCTTAGCGCATGCCTTTAATCCCAGCATTTGGGAAGCAGAGGTAGGAGAATTGCCATGAGTTCGAGGCCACCCTGAGACTACATAATGAATTCCAGGTCAGCCTGAGCTACAGCAAGACCCTATCTTGGGGGGGGGAGGGGAAGCCTTAGAACCTGGCAGAAGTTTTCTAGTCAAAGAGCCTAAGACATGGATTAAGGTGTTTATTTTATTTTTTTTAATTTTTTTTTATTTATTTGAGAGCAACAATGAGAGAGACTGAGAAAGAGGCAGAGAGAGAACGTGTGCGTACATGAGAGAGAGAGGGAGAGAGAATGGGCATGCCAGGGCCTCCAGCCACTGCAAACGAACTCCAGATGCATGCGTCCCCTTGTGCATCTGGCTAACGTGGGTCCTGAAAAATTGAGCCTCAAACCAGGGTCCGTAGGCTTCATAGGCAAGTGCTTGGCTGCTAAGCTATCTCTCCAGCCCTTTTTTTAAATTTTAATAAAGAATTATAGCCGAGTAGAGAAAGAAAAAATTGTTAATGCAAAATGGAATTTTTAACTGACATGTAGCATTAACTGTTTCAAAGTTATTTTTCAGTGAGGCCAGGATATTTTCATGGTTATAAAAAATTATACAGGGATATATCATACTTTGATCAAAAGGATAATTCACTCAAATACGAAAAGGGCTAAGTAACAAAAGTTACTGAGAATATGATGAGAAAAAATACAATCCAGAAAAAAGAGGAACTATGTGCATGGGAAAAATTGAAATTCACAAGTGAATTTGGAACATAGCAGACATTTTTCCAATTATGTTATGAAACTATAGTACATCACATGATACTTTCTGGATAAATGTTTGCTTTTTAATATATCAAGAATTATTAAGCAATTAAGTATTACATAAGAAATCCAAAGATAGCCTACTGGTACTTATGATAAAAGAAAACTTTACAAGGATTCTTTTTAGAGTGACATTATTTGTAAAAGCTATAATAAAATTGTGAAATGACAACATACTTTTGCATACATGGCAATATTTAAGTGAGAATGCTTAATCGGAAAAGAACAGAAACTACATTTGACAGTGTAGCTATGTAAAGTACAGGTATCTAAAGGTTAGTTGAAGGCCACTTTGGCATATAGCATGTCCTTATTCTGCCATTTCCTGACTCTTAGTTTGGATTCAAATATCTTGTGACATTTTCTTCTTTTTTGCTGATTGTTGCAGGAATCAAATGAACTTTAGCAGCCTACATATGTATCAATCCCTAAACTGTATTTCATTTTATAACTATTTCATTAATAGTTTCAGTTGTAAAATAAGTTTAACAATTCCTCAGTATTTTATTAAGTTTCTTAGTGGCATATATTCAATGTACATAGAGTGAGTTTTATAATGGCAATTTGGTTTTAGTGTTTCATGCATTTTGACTATATCCACTCCCTATATCCTTCATTTTCTCTCATTTGCCTTTCTTTTCTTCCTCCACTTTGCCTTTTTCCAGTCTTCCTTCTCCTGTTTTGGAATTTATGTACACATATTGTTTTCTATATATAGAGAGAAAGAGATAATTAAAGAACTGAAATGTGGGAAATCATATATTAGTTTTTCTGAGACTGGTTTATTTTGCTTAATATGTGTCAGTGTTTTCATCCAGCAAACAGCATAATTTCACTGTTGTGTATTGCAGAATTATATATATATATATATATATATATATATATATATATATATATAGAGAGAGAGAGAGAGAGAGAGAGAGAGTCAATTTTTTATCTATTCATCTATTACCTGATTTCTGTTTCATATGTTTAGCTGGTTTCAAACATAGATGCCTAAGTATCTCCACAGTATATTATCATAGAGATAGAGTCCTTATAGTAAATACATAGGAGTGGTATAGCTGGAATCTTTTACCTTTTTTATACTTTTAAGAAATCACTATACTGATTTTCATAGTGGCTAGAACAGTTTTCATGACTACCTTTCTACATTATATAAAGTTCACTCTGTAGCCCAGGTTACACATCCTTCTACTACTGCCTCCCCAGTGCTAGAATTGTAAGTATGACTGACTATGTCAGGAGCGAACACTTGTTTGTTGATGTTGTTTTGAGACAGGGTTTTCCTTTGTAGCTGAGGTTGTCCTAAACTCGGTGTTTTGATCAATCTGTACTTGACCTCTTGATAATTTGCCACTTTAGCCTCTATAGTGATGGAATTACAGGCCTCAGCCACCACACCTCACTTTTCCCCTGAGTTCTTAGCAGCATTGTTTTCTTTTCTGTCTTGATGTTAGACATTCTGGCTAGAGTGAAAGGAAGTATCAATGTAGTTTTTAATTACATTTCTCTGATAGCTAACAATGTTGAAATTTTCACAATATTTGCTGGTTATTTATATTTCTCCTTTTAAGGATTGCCTTCATTTCAAAAGTGCATTTATTCATTAGGTTATTTGGTATTCAGTTGTTTTATTTTTAATTAGTCACTTGAGTTCCACTTATCTGTATTTCTGACCATTAAACCCATGCCATCACACATACAAAGAAAGCACTCTACCAACTGATCCATTCCACTTGCCCAAGAATTTAGTTATTAGACCTCTTTATATATTCTAGATAGTTATCACCTGTGAAATATGTAGCAAGAGATTTTTTTCCATGTTCTGTGCTATTATCTGTTGCTGTGAAGTTACTTTTTATTTACATATATAAATTATTTGTCAACTTTTAGTATTATCTCACAGATTATTGAAGTCCTTCTCAGAAATTGTTTGGTTATGTTCATACCTTGAAGTGTCTTTATTATTAATTCTGCTAGCTGTTTTAATCTTGTCTTACTTTAAAGTATTTGATCTTTTTTAAATGATATCTGTACAAGGTGAGTGATATGGATATAGTTTCATCTAGATGTTGATATCCATTTTTCCTAGAACCATTTGTTTGAAATAATTTATTTTAGGTAATGCATGTTTTTTGGCATCTGTGTCAAAACAAAACAACCAAACATGAACTAAAAGGTATTTAGGGTTAATTCTGGTTCCTCCTTCTTATCCCATTGATCTGTGTCACAGTTAGTACAGTGTTGCTAGAACAAATCCCTAACTAGAAGCAGGTTATAAGAAGGAAAAGTTTTTTTCAGGCTTATAGAATCTAGGGGAAGTTCCATTATAGCAGAAGAAGGTGGTTCACTTTCATAGATCTGTAGTAGAGAGGGATCACAAACAGACAGCAAACATAAACAGAGCTCAAACTGTCCTTTCCATAACTTAGGGCAGGACCAAAAAATCTGGCCCTAGTGAATCTTCCTCAAGCAGGCTACTAGAGACTTAAATGGGAAGCTTAACCTTAGTCAAAAGTTGGTGAGGCTAAGAGGGGCATATATTCTCATTCAAACCACCACAATATGCCTGCAGAAATTTGTGCGAGTCCAGTGCTGTTTTGATAAAGTCAATCTGTATTATTACTTGAAATTAGGTACTGTGATAACTTCAGGGTTTTTTGTTGTTGTTGTTCAGAATTGCTTTTATTTTGTGGTCTTTTGTGCTTTCATTCTAGTTTGTGGCATTTTTTTATGTCTGTAGGGAAGAAAATATTATGATTTTAATGATTGTTACAGTGATTCTATTGTTTCTTGCAGTACAGTCATTGCCATCTATATTCTTCAGGTATGGGAAGTCTTTTCATTTTCAAGTCTCTACACAAACTTTGGAGAATATACATTCTTCTAGAAGCCCATAAGATTATTATTAATGATTCAAGGCAAGTACCACCAAATACAAAAAATGTTCCATGCAAATATATAACTCTGAGGACTTAACAAAATAAATATGAATCATAGGCTCAATGTGATTTAAGAAAAACTGATATTCATTAATGTGATGCTGAAATGAATTAAATTTAATAGAGGTATATAGCCTTTAAATATAATGAGTCAGTTATTTGAAATGCCAAAATTAGGATATATTATTTTTATGGAAAATTCTCTTAAGCAAATATAACTATCAAAACTTACATATCCTGAACAGCTCTCGAGTATGAATGAATTGGGTAATCCTTTCTACAATGCATAGTTTTGCTATGACAAGCTGAACAAATAAAGTAAAAATATTACATACTTACTGTAATTCAGATAGTTTTGATTTTTGTTTTTAATTTGAAATTGAATATTAAATTAATTTGACCAGTTTGAAATGCTAAATAATATGGATTATTTAAAGAACACAGCCAAACCTTTCTTAATATTTTAAAGGTTTTGGTGCCATTTTATCCCTTCATTGAATCAAAGGTGACATAAGCATTTCTGTAAGCTTTTTAAGTTTTTCCTTTGTTTATAGTATTGGAAAACTAATTCTCATTGTGCATGTGTGAATATTGATGAATGTATGCACATCCCATATATTAAAATAAAGAGTAATGTAAACAAGTGCTGAGAACTTTCCTCCCCCCTTGTCTCTTCCAGAAAGTATTTATTCATTATTCTCTCCCTAATCAAGAAAATAATGGAAGAGCAATGCAAGTGGGCACTTGACATCCTTCTATAAACTCTAGACAGGTGCACATGGGGGCATCTGCACATGCATGTGCATATACATACACAAAACAATCAAATAAAGAAATAAAAATAAAAGTAGAGTGAGTTCATAAAGATATAAAGATCTGTTCTTCCTAGGTAGCTGACTGTCTATATGTTTATCTAGTGAGCTCTGTTATGTCTGATTTAATATCTTGCTAACCAGATTTTGTGTGAGTTCCAGACTAGGACTTAAAAACTTTAAACTCAAGGTTGTGTAAAGGCATATCATAAAACATTCATATGATTTTTCCCCAAGCATAAACTTACTTACAGGAAGATTTTACTTCATTCAAGATCTTAAAACTTGTTTTTTGTAATTAAGATTTAATCCATTATGTTGACAAATTGCCTTTCTAATGTCACCCACCCTGACTTTAAGTGGTCTTTTAGAATTAAAAGAGGAAGTAATGCATGTGGCAAGTTGATTTTATCTGTGTGCATGTATGTTTTCTTTCAGTATTGCATCTTCAAGTGATAAAAATATTATCTGTCCAAAGTACTATGTGCCCACTTTGAATTGTCAAGAAAGGGGAAAAAGTATATCTTTCCAGTTGTGTTTTCTATTAGAATGCAGTATGATGAACTATTTTCACTTATCTTACAGAATGCTACTGTCAATACATTTTACAGGCTAGCCAGTAAAATACAAACTTTATCATTACTATAACTATTGGCTACTACCCCTAAAGTTTATTTTTGCTCTAGTCAGAAAATTATAATAATATCTCCTATATTTTAAAAATGATGTGTAATAATTTTATGTCCTTCTACAGATAGCAATGCAATATTTTTTTTGCTATACTATCCTATACCAAAATTTAAACTGGAGCTTCAATAAAGTAATGTATGTACACTTAAAAGAAAAATCAGGGGCTGGAGAGATGGCTTAGCAGTTAAGGCATTTGCCTGTAAAGCCAAAGGATCCCAGTTCGACTCTCCAGGACCCATGTAAGCCAGATGCACAAGAGGGTGCATGTATCTGGAGTTCATTAGCAGTGGCTAGAAGCCCTGGAATGCCCATTCTCTTTCTCTCTCTCTCTCTCTCTCTCCCTCTTTCTCTGTCTCAATTAAATAAACAACAAATAATATGTATTTAAAAGAAAAGAAAAATCAGTTCTGAATTCCATACATAGACAGTGTGTGGGTTAGTGCAGCAGCCCAGAGCGAGTAGGCTAGACCTATTTCTGGGCTCCTCCCACCTCCCTAGGTCTGAGTTCCTTGCACGGGAGAGTGTGTGGGTGGGCATGGTGGTCTGGAGTGAGTAAGCCAGACCCTTGTATCTGGGCTGCTTTCACCACCTCAGTGTGGGTTGCTTGCACTGGTCTGTGTCCTGGAGAGTACGACATTGCACAACATAGGCCAGATCCTTGTTCACTTGCTCCTCCCATTCCCCTGATCCTGGTAGGTCCCATTGTTCCTTGCTTGGGGATGTCTGGTCCCTGAGGGAGCTGTGGAATCAGATCACTTTCTCTGGTATCCTGACTGGCCACCAAGAATCAACATCCCTGTTCAGCTGAGTCAGAGGGTAACCAGGCCAAAGGAGAAAAACTTGCTTTCTCCTCAACAAAATAAAGAGTCTTCCTAAAACGGATACACAACAACAAAAAGCCAGTGAAAGTCAGAAGATTGTGAGATCTCCACCAAGGATGCCTAGTCCTACTATGGGAGCCTCCAATGAAATTATAGAGAAATCAATATTAATTCACTCCCAAAATGAAAATACAACAGCCAATGAGACTCTGATAAAATAATCACTGAATGTGAAGCAAATTATGAAAGAGCCCACAAGTGTAGCAATGAAGTTGAA
The DNA here is from genome assembly GCA_036346955.1 of Dipus sagitta. NCBI lineage: Eukaryota > Metazoa > Chordata > Mammalia > Rodentia > Dipodidae > Dipus > Dipus sagitta. The sequence goes on along the minus strand of CM070770.1, from coordinate 99,344,648 downwards.
TAGAATGGTATCTTAGAGTGTTCGGCTTTTGATAGTAGGCTTAAACTGATTGAAGAAAATGTTAGAACACTCCAAAGAGATATGAATAAATTGAATATAAGTCAAGAAATGAAAGACTTCAACAACCAGTTGATTAAGCTTAATGAAGACTTGATCAAATGCAAGAATGAACTACAGGAAACATCAAGAAATTAAGAAATCAAGTTGAAATTGTACCTCAAAAAAGAGATGGACATGATGCAAAAAAAAAAAAAAAAAATACAGTGGGCTACAAGAGGGCCTACACCTATTAAATTCTCTATAAAAAAAAAAAAAGGTTATCTCATTTGTCCTAATGCTAACTTACTCTCCGTTGGAGAATCTGCTTCCCTTTTTCAGATAGATGTAGATCCTAAGGAGAGAGCCACCCCATCATACCTCAAAAGGACCCCGGCTGAAACTAAGAAAAATTGGAGAAACAAGCAAGGGCGATGTTTTCCCGATGAACCGGATACCAGCACAAGGGGGAAGGAGATCAACACAGAGAAAAATCAACTCCTACCAAATCAGAGAGCCAGAGCCTCAGAAGCCCCCAACACCTCATCACTGAAGCAGACCAAAAATGAACCCAACATGGCTCAGGGAAATTTTGCGGAAGAGGGGGTGGAAAGAATGTCAGAGTCACATGTTGGGTCATGATATGCAGAGACATTTATCTTACCCATAACTGTGGGCTAACTCCACAATGCATGACCCATATACCTCAACAAGGAGGGGCCAAGGGGAGGGGGTAGGTCATGGATGAGCCTAATAATGGTACCAAACTGACTGTATTTGCTGAATACAGAACTGACTAATAAAGAAAAAAGAAAAAAAAATACAACAGAAAAGAAAATAAAATAGATATTATAAAAACCTCTCTAGAACCATTCACCAACAGAGTTATTCATGTGAAAGACAGAATCTTTGACCTTGAAGATAAGACAGAAGAAGTAGATTGGGAGGCCAAAACTTTGCAAAGTTCAAAAAATCAAGTCAACAGAATAGGAGGGGAACTGTGGGACATAATAAAATGACTAAACATCCAGATCATGAGTACACAATAAGGAGAGGAAATCCAAACGAGAGGCATAGAGAATATACTCAGCAAAATTATTGAAGAAAATTTCCTGAATCTTGCAAAAGAGAAGCCCATACAGATACAAGCCTACAGAACACCAAACAGACTGGACCAAAGAAGAAACTCTCCAAGACATATCATAGTTAAAATTCTTAACAATGAAAACAAAGAGAGAGAGTTAAAAGAAGCAAGAGAGAAGCAATTCACAAAATACAAAGGCAATTCCATCAGAATTATATCAGATTTCTCGATGGAAACCCTGAAAGCCAGAAGGGCATGGAATGGAGCCCTTCAAAGTCTAAAAACCTATGGCTTCCAACCCAAGCTTCTTTACCCAGAAAAAGTATCAATCATAATAGATGGTGAAAGAAAAACTTTCCATGAAAAATGTCAACTCTATGAGTACTTGACCACAAAGCCAAACCTACAGAGAATACTTCACATAGGACAGTCAAACAACCAATCTCAAGAGCCACACAGAAGATCACAATAACCAATTAAACTAGGTTCAAAATAGTACATAGCACAAGAAAGCACCAAACCTCATAAAATACCTCATCATAACAGGGATTAACTCAAACCTCACAGTAATAACCTTAAATGTTATTGGTCTAAACTCACCCATAGAAAGACACAGGTTATCAGGATGGATCAAAAAAACTGGGCCTTTCTATCTGCTGTCTTCAAGAAACCTACCTCGTCACTAAAGATAGTCACTTCCTCAGGGTAAAAGGTTGTAAAATGATATTCCAAGCAAATGTAAATAAAAATCAAGCAGGTATTGCTATATTAGTATCTGATACAAGACATTTCAAACCAAAAGTAATCAAAAAGGACAAAGAAGGACACTTCTTACTCATCAAAGAAATGATCCAACATGAGCACATCACAATCATAAATATATATGTGACAAACAAAGGGGCACCACTGTTTATAAAACAAAATCTACTTCACAACAAAACAGAAATAAACACCATATAATCTACAAAGAACTCAAAAAAACTAAACAATAAAAAATAAAATCAAACAGCCCACTCCAAAACTGGGCAGATAACTTAATAGGGAGTTCTCAGAGGAAGAATTACAAATGGCTACCACACACTTAACAAAACGTTCAACATCCCTAACCACTAGGCAAATGCATATTAAAACAACTATGACATTCCACATTACTCAGTGAAGATGGCTAACATTAAAACATCAAATGAAAATAAATGTTGGCAAGGCTACAGATAAATAGGAATACTCACTTACTGTTGGTGGGAGTGTAAGCTGGTATAACCAATGTGGAAATAAATATGGAGACTCCTGAACAGGAGTTACCAAAGTTACCAACAGGCCCTGCTATTCTCTTATTGGGCATTTACCCTAAAAGCTCCACATTTCAGTTCAGAGATATTTGCTCAACCATGTTTGTAAGCTGATCAATTCATAATAGCTAAAACCTGGAATCAACGCAGATCCCCATCATTGGATGAATAGAGGATGAATTGGATAACCAAGATGTACTATATCTACAAGATGAAATTCTACTCAGAAGGAAGAAAAAATGACACATTAAAATTTTTAGGAAAATGGAAGAGTATATATTTGAATGAGACATAAACGTTTAAATATCCATTGTTCATGACATAGAAATCCAAGAATGCTATTTGGTCATTTCAATAGATGTTGGTTTATTTGGTCAAGAATATCCATGTTCATATTGGTCCAAAGCCTACATCAAATATTTTGTCTTTAGGCTGAAAATGGTCAAACTTGGAACAGGTCATTCTAAGTGAACTCACACAAATCACTGAAGGACAACTGTCAACATGATCTCACTCATCTGCAGTACCTAACCTGGATCAGCACAAATTGTCATCATAACTGAATAGCATATCGAGGCTTGGACAATAAGAAGTTAGGGCTCGGGGGAAGGTAGGGGGCACACAAAACTGAACCCAAATTGAGCTGTCACCGTACGTCTTATATCCTGGAAGTTAGACTGAAAGGTAAAACCCTCAAAAGGACCTTAGAGAGTGCACCTGAATTGAAGGGCCCTGGAGAGAGTGAGAGGAAACCTAGCCTCATATTTCTGCTGTTTCTCTTTCTTCTTTGGCTTTTTCTATTTTTTAATTTTCCTTTTGTGCTGCATGTATCTCCCTGTACCAGGATGTGGACTACATTCACAATAAGCTGTTGATCACAGGGTTCTATTATATCTCCCAAAACAAACAAGGCAGACCTCTGTAAGAGCATTTGATTACCCACCAGAGGTTAATGGTAAGAAACTACTGCTGAAGACACCAAATACTATTGTCATGGACTGTGGAGCGATTGGATCAGAGTCCTGAGGAGAGCCAGTCCCCAGATAATTAGGCCATCTTGTGCTTCAAGGCACTACATGAGCTACACAGGGAAAGAGGCCAACATATGTCCAAGCAACTCAAAGTATAAGCGACTCAGAAGCAAACAACCTAACATTATGCTCACACAAGTGCAATAGTAGCACACAGTCATGGTGGGTAATCAACTACTGCTGGTTTGGCTAACAGATCCACTCAGTGGAAAGGAAACGATACCTGGAAATTGGGAAACAAGTCAGAAAGATATCCAGATAATGATTCTGCCTTACGTTATCCAGCTCCCACTAACCTTAGAATATAAGAGCGTCTAAACCCTTTAAATTTTCTCCAAATTAATAATGGGTATCCCATTTATCCAGTGCTGACTTCATTCTCTGTTGGAGAATCTGGTGATCTTTTTCAGATAGGAGCTGGACCTAAAAGATAAACAACCCTGTGTATTCCCTTCCGGCCCCCAGCTGAAACCAGAGGAGAACTGGTGAAATGAGCAAGAGTAATGCTTTCTTAGTGAATCTGATATCAGCACAAGGGTGGTGGAGAAAGATACTAAGGACACTCAACACATAGCAAACCAGAGATCCAGGGGCTACTAAGTGCCCATCACTGAAGGAGACTTAAAATGCTTTCAGCTTGGCTGAGGGAATTTTGTGGAAAAGGGGCTGAAAGATTGTTAGAGCAGCAAGTTGGGACACTGTACAGAGACATTGCCTCTCCTCCCACCCATAATGCATGACCCGCAATCCCCATGGGTAAGGCCTCTTCAGAAAAGGGGCAGGGATGAGGGAAAGGATGGTACCAACAAGTGTTGTTTGCAAGAAAATATGTCCATATCTAATAAAAAAAAAGATAGGAAAGAAAGAAAAATCAGTTAAGTATAAATTTTCAGGATCTTTAGTATCAGGAGTCAAGAATATATTAGAAGAAGCTGGGTGTGGTGGCGCAGGCCTTTAATCCCAGCACTTGGGAGGCAGAGGTAGGAGGAGAATCACAGTGAGTTCAAGGCCACCCTGAGACCACATAGTGAATTCCAGGTCAGCCTGGGCTAGAGTGAGACCCTACCTCAAAAAACAAACAAACAAAAAAAAAGAATATTACATGTGAGATATGAACCATTTGCTCTGAGGGAATGCAAAACTATGTCTATTCGACCCAGATAGAACACAGACAACAGACTACAGCTTGACTGCATCCAAATCAGTTTTCGTGAATCAATGAGCTTATTAAAGTCAATTACAGATTAGAGTGAGAGGTTGCCTACAGGGTCATGGGCGATACAAAGGCAGCTACAGCACTGAAAATCCCACCCTAGCATAGACAATGATTCATGGAAGCTGCATCTCTGGAGTGACTACACAACCTGCAGGCATCTGAGCAAGGCAAGTTGGAGAGTTTTCTTCTAAAACTGTTGTTTTCCATTTATTTAACCTTAGAGACCGCGTCTTGGAACCTTTTCCCCAGACTTGTTCATTTACTGAATCTCCCAGCCTCTTTCCACCCATGGGGAGGGAATACTTCAGCTTAGAGAAAATTACTACAACACTGGTCAGTGTCTGCCCCTCAACAGTTGTTTACTGCTTCCATGACTTGGTAGAATGGTCCTGTGACCTTTTAGTTTCAACTTTCTGAGACTTGACCTCCTGAAGATCATAAGTCTCCCTCATCCTTTCAGGAAGTACTACTTCAATTCTGAGGCATTGCTACAGAAGAATGTGATAATAAAATAATAATTTTCTCAGAAGACATGTTTATTACCACATCTGAGTATATTACTTAAGAACGGTTTGCACAAATTCAGGATGTTTATTACAACACAGATATTCTTAATTAATTAATTTTATACTTAACATTTCTCTGTTGTGATATTGAAAATTTTTCCATATGTTTACTGACCATTGGTATTTCATCTTATGAGGACTGTCTGCTCATTTATTTGGCCTGTTTATTAATTGAGGTGATTGATTTCTTGTTGTTTAGTTTTGTGAGTGGTGTGTACATTGTAGATTTCATGCTCTATCAGTTATATAGCTATCAAATATTTTCTTATATTATGTATGCTAGTTTTACTCAATTAACTTTCTTTGTGTGTAAACCTTTCTTAATTTCATGGGTTTACTTATCAATTGTTGGCTTTATTCCCTGAGTAACTGAAGTCCTAGCCAGAAAATCCTTGCCTATTCCTATATCTCAAATGTCAGGATTATCTGTCTATTGATTAGAATGTGATATTGATGTTAACCACTTCTATTGTATTGTCTTGGGCTTGTTCTGTATTTACAGGACAACATTTACTTAAATTTATTAATATCAATGTTCTTCTATTCATTTTTATTTTGTTTAATAAATAATCTCTACTGAAATGGAAGTGATTTGGTATTCTTTATAATAATTCATAAAACCCAGGCTTTCTTTTTGCACGCACACACACACACACACACACACACACACACAAACACACACACACTTGTGCAATATAAGCCTTTCAAACTAGAGTTATCAACAATATCACTGACTTATGTTTAAATTCCTAACAGAATATTTTACTTTTAATAATACACTGTGGTTTGGCAATAGATGGGGGTGTTTCTGTGCTTATGATAACTTCTGAATAGCTGACATAGAACTAGTCATGTTTGAAGATTTTCTTTTATTGCTTTCCACCAGTACGTTATTTTCAATGTCATGTCCCCACCATACAATTCCTTACTTGTAGATGAATGTCAAAACTATAACAATATCATTTTCTATCATGAGATGGCATTTTCTCTTGTTAAGATTACCTAAAAGCTGTTTGCAAGCAGATATCAAAATGAACCAGTGGCAGTCAAACCAACACTTAGATAGTACTAATATATACTTGTAAAATGAGCTCTGTTATTAACCTTGTTACAACAAAATATAACTTTAAATGGGTCAGAAAAGTATCTGTGAAATGTAATAAAAGCATTTGAAGACACTGTCTTGCCATACAAGATAACAAACATTATAGAGTTCTGATGATAAATTGGCAAAGTAACATGCTTACAGGTAAGCACATGCTATGCAATTTCTTCTCTTTTCAGACTGGTTTCCTTGCTTTAGTATCTATAGTAACATAAAGAAAAATCACTCTTTTTAATTTTTACATATTTATTTGCAAGCAGAGAAAAAGGGATACAGGGAAAGAGAGAGAGAGAGAGAGAGAGAGAAAGAGGAAGAGAAAGAGAAAGAGAATGGGTGCACTAGGGTCTCTAGCCACTGCAAATGACTTCCAGATATCCAGGTAGATGTACCACTTTGTGCATTTGGCTTTAAGTGGGTACTGAGAAATTGAACAGGGGGCATTAGGTTTTCCAAGCAAGTGGCTTAACCTCTGAGCCATCTCTCCAGCACAAGAACAATTATTCTTTGAAGGAATAAAAACAGCAGCTGAAATATGGGAATGCTCAGGTCAAATTTTTATAGAAACAAATAATAAATTACATGTAAGGGGTATCTACCCCCTTCACCCGTGAACCAAATAGATATTTCTGATATTTTCAACTAAAAGATTAAATTTTGGACATATTTTTACTAAACTTTAGGACAAAACATTTAAATATTCTCACTTATCTGGGCTTATTGGGACTTGATAGATTATCAGATTTTCCTTGTTTTGATGTCCTTGATGATTTTAAGGAGTATTGGTAACACATTTTGATCTTGTAGCAGTTAGAAAAAGAGAAATCTTATTTTTTACTATTATAACCAGTAACTGTTATGTCAGTTGTTTGTGTTTAGATATGCTGACATAGGTACATGTATCCTATTATTGTCTTAATTTGAAAGATCATTCTTTTCGTGCATTAAAGTGTAAAATAATTTAGTTACTAAAATAATACATATGTTTTGCTTTCTGCTCTGTTGATGTATGTGAACCACATGAACAGTGTTTGGAAAAGAAATCAATGTAATTCCCTATCTTTCTTTATGTAATATGAGGACCAAGCACATGTATCCTTTCCTGTGCTCAATAATGCTGAAGAGAAAAATGTAGTATCTACTCTTTCCTCAACATACCAATTCCAAACATTAAATGAACTAATATTGTTTTCTTTTAAAAATTAATGCATTGGTTATTAGCTATAGTCAAGTCACTGCTAGATTCACACACTATTTCTTATTTTTTAATCATTCATTTGAATGTATTGTGTGTGAGAGAGTGTGCATGTGCTGTAGCTGCAACAGAATACCTATCCCAATTTCTGTGGGTGCCTTGTAAATTGATCCCATGCTTGCATATGTTACAATCAAGAGCCTGTAACTGTTGAGCCATCTCTCAGGCTCCTGAAACATTGATTCCAAAATCCAAACAAAATATGTCTAAACTTCAGCACTGTACTTGCTGAAATACTCATTTTATACTGCATTAGGTACTTTTCTTGATGCCGTGACAAAATAACTGATGGGGGTGTTTCTGTGCTTATGATAACTTCTGAATAGCTGACATAGAACTAGTCATGTTTGAAGATTTTCTTTTATTGCTTTCCACCAGTACGTTATTTTCAATGTCATGTCCCCACCATACAATTCCTTACTTGTAGATGAATGTCAAAACTATAAGAATATCATTTTCTATCATGAGATGGCATTTTCTCTTGTTAAGATTACCTAAAAGCTGTTTGCAAGCAGATATCAAAATGAACCAGTGGCAGTCAAACCAACACTTAGATAGTACTAATATATACTTGTAAAATGAGCTCTGTTATTAACCTTGTTACAACAAAATATAACTTTAAATGGGTCAGAAAAGTATCTGTGAAATGTAATAAAAGATAGACTAAATGGCTGATCCTTCACCAGGCCCTTACAGGGAACACCTGAACCACAAGACACTGGAGAGGGTAAGATTAAGACTAACCTTAGTCTCCTACATCTTCCCTCCCTCACTTCCCCTCTCCCTGTCACTCTCTCTCTTATCTCTAACTCTTGTATATTAGTTATCGTTTTCCTCATTTTCTTAGTGGGCACTGACCTGTAACTCCCAGAACCAGCATGGGGCTATCATCCACAATGAGCTTTTGATCAGAGAGACCTACAAGGTTTCCTAAAAGACAGACAGATTTCTGTCAGAGTACTTGATGACCCACCAAAGGTTAGTGGTAAGACCCTACTGCTGAAGATACCTTATGTGATTGACATGCAAATTAGAATGGCATGGCTGGAAGTTGGATGAGAGTCAGTCCCCAGACAGTCAGCGCATCTAGTGCCAGAAGGTGCTACATGGGCGACTGGGGGAAATTGACCAATATCTATCGAAGCAACGCATGGTCTAACCTACTTAGCAGCAAATAACTTATTGTGATGCCCACACAAGTGCAGTGGTGGCACACAGCCATGGTGGGGAACCAACTGCTCTCAATTTGGCTAACTGATCCCCTCACTGCTATGGGACCCGTAGCTGGAGCTGGGAAACAAGTCAGAACCATATCCAAACATAAGCCCACTCTCCAGTATCAACCTACTATCAATTGTGGGCTACAAGAGGGCCTACACATATTAAATTCTCTCTAAAAAAAAAAAGTAAGGGTTATCTCATTTGTCCTGGTGCTAACTTACTCTCCATTGGAGAATCTGCTTCTCTTTTTCAGATAGATGTAGACCCTAAGGAGAGAGCCACCCCATCATACCTCAAAAGGGCTCCGGCTGAAACTAAGAAAACTTCGAGAAACAAGCAAGGGGGCTGTTTTTCCTGATGAACCGGACACCAGCACAAAGGGGAAGGAGATCAGCATAGAGAAAAATCAACTCCTACCAAATCAGAGAGCCAGAGCCTCAGAGGCCCTCAACACCTCATCACTGAAGCAGACCAAAAATGAACCCAACATGGCTCAGGGAAATTTTGCGGAAGAGGGGGCGGAAAGAATGTCAGAGTCACATGTTGGGTCATGATATGCAGAGACATTTAGCTTACCCATAACTGTGGGCTAACTCCACAATGCATGACCCGCATACCTCAACAAGGAGGGGCCAAGGGGAGGGGGTAGGTCACGGATGAGCCTAATAATGGTACCAAACTGACTGTATTTGCTGAATACAGAACTGACTAATAAAAAAAAAAAAAAAAAAAAAAAAAAAAAAAAGAAGAAAAAGAAAAAAAAAAAAAAAGAGGAAGCAAGGGTTTGTTTTGGCTTATGGTTGGAGGGATCTTGAGGCAGTTGAGAAGCAAACAGAGCATTGAAGAATTGGCCTTGTTTTCTCATTTTCATCTAGCCCAGGGCTGCTGGTCAGGGAATGGTGCTGTTAGTATAGGATTTCCCACTTCAATTAACCCATACTAGAAACTCCCTCACACCAGGTATGCCCAGCAGTTTCTCTCCTTGTTGTTTCCAGATCACGTCAGGTTGACAATCAACTTTAACCATGACAGGTCTACCCTTCGTCAACCTGACACTCAAATGCATCATCTTTAAGCTGTAATTCTCCATCCTTTGTCACCATATTTGATGAAGTGGATTTTCTCAAGAGGAAGCCATCAATGTGTTGGGTCTTGCCCTCAGAGCAAGCTCCTATTAAAATAGAAAGCAGGACAAGAGGTTTCTTTATAATTGTGCCATTCTCTTTAAGAATCACAGCTGCTTTCACAGCATGAATATGGCCTGACCTTTAAGTCCTCTCCTTTCCTCTACTAAAAGCATATTTTTATCTTTCTGCTTGGCTATAGTTTTTTAACACAATGGATCTTGAAAAGATCAGTGAACAGCAACTTTGATATAGCCTGATTTCTATCCTATCTTGAGAGTTCCACCACCAAACAAATGTGTCCATTACTTTTGAATTCAGCCTCCTTCAAGCTCTCAAGAATGAGAAGAATGCAACCAGGTTCTTGGCCAGAATATTACCCAGAGATCTCTAGTCCAGTTCCCAAGAGAGCCCTTGTTTCCAGTTAAAATTCTTGAGCCATATTTCTGTTGTCTATATTTCTTTCAACTCTCTTTCCTCCCAAATGTGTGCCAGGATGTCCCATTACGTTCTAATTACAGCGGTCAAATGATTTTCTAGTCCAAAGTTGTAAACACTTCTACACTTCCCCACAAACTACCTCAAAAATGCCTAAAAATCACATGGGCAGGTTTATTGTAGAAATGGCCTCATATCTTAATACTAATTGTCTATGTTAGTAACTTCTATCATTGCTGCAGGCCTCATATCTTAATACTAATTGTCTATGTTAGTAACTTCTATCATTGCTGCAGTAAAGCACTCAATGAAAGCAACATAAGGAAGGAAGAATTTATCTTCACTCACAGTTTCCTGATACAGTTCATCACGTGGGTGAACTCATGCTGGCAGGAGGTTGATACAGCAGGTCAGTCAAAGGTTAGGAAGCAGATAGAGATTAATGCTGATGCTCAGCTTGTTTTTCCTTTTTTCATTTAGTCTAGTAACCCAGCCTATACAGTGGTACTGACCACTGTTACAGAGGATCTTCTCATTTTAGTTAAACGAATCTAGAAACTGCTTCAAAGACACATCCAGAAATTTTTTCCTAGATGATTTTGTTAAGTTGAAAGACAGTATTTGCCCTCAAATAAACTGCTTAGTCTAACTACTAAAATGCTGTAAATACATCTTTCTGGCATCACTTTCTTTTGTTGAAGATTTTTTTATTGACAACTTTTATATATGTACAAAATGTATACTGTCCCCTTGGGTTCCTCAATATATTTTCCAAACCCCCATATTCCCTCCATTGAACCCACCCTCCCTCCCACTAGTCCCTTTACTATGTTGTTCATTGATTATGAACTGTATTTTCTGAACTTGTAAGGTGTTGATCATGTTTTTATTGGATAATACTCTTATAAACTCCTCTTCCCCAACTCCAATCCACTAAGGGCCCTCCTCATTGTGGTTACTGCTGTTCACTGGGGGGTCATGACTATATCTGCCAGTCTTTGTGTGAGGAGATCAATATCTCAGGATACTCCTCACCCTGTGGCTCTTACAATTTTTCTGCTCCGTCTTCCACAATGTTCCCTGAGTCTTGCTGTGTGTGTTGTCAGTCTTTACTGTTGAACTCTCTATGAAGTAGAGCCTTTGAAAAAATTGTTACATTATGAATGTTACGGTTACCGTCTCATTCATTGCTGGAACAAAATACCCAATAAAACTAACTGGTGGGAGGAAGGCTTTTATTTTAGGCTTTCAGGGTGTTTGTTTGTTTGTTTGTTTGTTTGTTTTTAAGAATATGCTTTGTGTGGACACATCATGCACCGGTACCTTCATTTCCCTCTTCCCTTCCCCTAATCCATTGAGGGCCCACCTCAGTGGGGTTGCTTGTTTTCCATATGGGGTTGTGGGTTACAGTTTTTAGGTAAAGTTTCATCATGGCTGAGAAAGCATGGACAGGCAATTAACTCACATCTATATACATTAGCATGCTGAGTAGGGCTGGTCTAAAAAATAAAAACACCTCAAGTTCCATGCCCAGTAAAACAACTCCAACAGGCATGCTAATGGCCAAGTATTTTGTTATGAATTCTATATTATTTATTTTAAACAATGTTTCTATACAATTCATTTGACTATATATATTACATAACTATGTGGCACATATTTCCACATTCCCACTGTTGTCTTCCATGAAAACTATTGAAATAAACATTGATTTTTATATTCCATAGGAAATGATAAATATTTTGTTATATAATGATGAATATGTCATTTTAATTTTTCATAAATTTATAAATTCTGTTCCCCCTTATTTTCAACTTTTATTATTATTATTTATTTATTTATTTTTGCCTTTTTGAGGTAGGATCTTGCTATAGCTCAGACTGACCTGGAATTCACTATGTAGTCTCAGGGTGGCCTTGAACTTGCAGCAATCCTCCTACCTCTGGCTCCCAAGTGCTGGGATTAAAGGCGTGTGTCACCATGCCTGGCCTCTGCTCTCTTTTTATCTTAGGGTTATTTTTTCTTAATTTTACTTTTCACGTGTGTTTCATGTTAGATATCCTGTGTTTGTACAAGTAATCAGTTTCATATATTATCCTCAGTAATGAGTCAATCTTGTAATATTATCTCTAAAAAATGATTCAATTTCTTGTTAATTTATGCTTTCAATTTTATCTTATTAAAATTTAAGACACATATACATGTACTCCTAGTTTTATTCTTCTCCTGGTGCCTTTTCCTCTTCTTGCTTTATTGCAATATCATTGTTACTGACACAGCTTCACAACTTACATTGCTATCTGGTGCATAAGACAATCATTACCTTATCATGAATCCCCCTTCATACTCCTTTTCATGTTTAACTAAGCTACTTGTCTTAGTTATACCATAATTAAATCTTAGTAATTCCAAAATTTGTTTTACTAAATAATATTACATCTGCATATTCATTATCCACTGTCACAATTATTTAGTTAGTTTATTTGTAAGTATGAGCATATACATACATAATTGAAAAAGAGTGAATTCTCTCCAACTCCTTTTATGGAGCTAGCATTACACTAATACCAAAAGCAGAGACACAAGAAGAAAAGAGAATTGCTGAACAATATCCCTGGTGATCTTAGACACATAAATTCTCATCAAAATTCTTCCAAACCAAATAAAAGATTACAACATAAATATCATTTTCCTTAATCAAGTATATTTCACCCCAATAATGCAAGGATGGTTCAACATTAGGAAATCAATAATCAATAATATATCATATAAACAGACTCAAAGAGAGGAAACACATGATCAGTTCAATAGATGCATGAAGACTTTCAGCAAAATAAAATGTATCTTCATGAATAAATAGTGGTGAAACTAGAAATGGAAAGATCATATCTCAACATAATAAAATAAATATACAAAAGACTTAAGGCCCATATCATAATAAATGGGATAAACTTTGAAGCATTTTCATTTAGGTCTGTTACTAGACAGGGTTGCCCACTCCCACCACCATTTTTAAACACAGTACTTAATGTCTTAGCTCAAGCAATAAGACATAAAAAAGAAAAAGACTCCATACAGTAAAAAGAAAAACCATGCTATAAGGGATAAAGGTTTCCAGAAAAGTGACAAGATGTAAAATCAACACAGAAAAATGAGTAACCTTCATATATGACAATGATAAAGAAATCAGGAAAGCTCTCCCATTTATAATAGCCATGGAGTTTTTAATTAAATATCTTGAAATATCCCCAAATAAGGAAGTGAAATATTGATCTATATTAAGGTTTAGAAACTAATATCTACATGTGTATTTACATGTATATATGTATTGGTATCCACAAATACTACTATATGCATATATATGGAAAAATATTTTAAGTTCTAAATTATTGTTATATATTATTATAACATGATATAAGATATTGTGTTAAAGTGGGAAAAGTGTGATCATTTAAGCTGTAATTTAATAGTTTAAGGTACAAAATGAATAATTATTTTTTTAACTTTTTTTTTTTTTTTTTGGTTTTTCAAGGTAGGGCCTCACTCTGGCCCAGGCTGACCTGGAATTCACACTGTAATCTCAGGCTGGCCGCAAACTCATGGTGATCCTCCTACCTCTGCCTCCCGAGTGCTGGGATTAAAGGTGTGCGCCACCACACCTGGCCAAAATGAATAATTATTAACTACTACTATATTCTGTCTTAACCTTATTTTGTCTTAATATTATTTCATTAATAATATGTCCTAGGATGCTTCTTTGCTCCTCTGTCCTGTGTAGACAAGAGGTCTGGTAATCTACCCTACTGAAGGAGGCAGTGATATTCCTATGGCACTAAGTAGAAACAAATCACGAGAAACCTAAAGTTTTCTTCAAGCTCTCAATTCTGCATATTAGCCTTCATGCAAAAAAGGTTGAATCATTGGATTTGTACCATGGTTTGTTTGCTTGAAATGGCCATTGGGTAATGTGAGGTAGGGTTGTTGGATTCCCTATGTGGAAGCCCCATGGAGTCATGAGGATGAACTGAAGGTTGAAGTAAAGACCTAGGATTTTCGACATTCCAGGTTCATGGGATGGCTTCCAGTTAGAGCTGCTGGCTTTGTATAGATTATTCCCAAAGCTGCATGGGTTCATTTTTTCCTTGCTATGCCCAATGCCATCTTCTGCAGTGTCAATGTTTACTCTGTACCATTTTGTGTATTGGCTCTAAGGGACTAAGAGACTACAGGCATTGATATTGATAGAAACTATCAGTACTTTTAAAACTGGACTGAATGCATTACATTTTACATAATGGATGGTCATTATTTTATGGGATCCAGGGGCAGAATGTGGTGGTTAGAATCAGATGGTCCCCATAAACTCATGTGTTCTGAATGCTTACCCCAACTGGTGGCAATTTAGGGAGTGGAACCTTACTGGAGAAGGTGTGTTGGTTGGGGGCAGGCTCCCCCTTACAAGAGTTAGGCTCATTCTTCCACAGATGTTTTCTACCTGCTGTGTCAGAGGTGAGGTCTAGCTTCTGCACACACCATGTTTCATGGTGTTTTGTCTCCAGACTGTGAGCTCAAATAAAAATAAAAATAATAAAATAAAATTTTCCTACCAGCTGCTTTTGGTCTAGTGTTTTTTCTCAGCATCATAAAGGTAACTGCAACAAAGGGATCAGCCTGGTTTTGGCTTTAATCTATTTATTTAAACTATTTATTAAAGAAACCTATTTAATCTTTAATCTATTTATTTCTAACAGTAATAGGAAGAGATGTTTGATTCATTTACTTTCAAAAGTAGTTGTGTACTGATAGTATCCACAACCAGTGAAATGTAATGGACCCTCAGTAGGAGCATGGAGGGCTTATCTGGTAACATGGACCCAGAAGGGGAGGGAGGAAGCCTAACCCTAAAATATTTGACCCTTGCTGGTAAATCCCAGTACCAGAAATGAGTTACAACCCATGTTGAGCTGTTGAATATAGAGAGCTATGAGGTTTTTTTATATATAATAAGCACTATAAATACTTGATTGCCCACCTGAGGGTAAAGGTAAGACCCTATTGCTGAAATGGAGATAGAAAATATTCAGTTAATTCCAACCTTCAATTTACTTCTAGAATTAGTATGAAAGTGTCATTATGAAAAAAAAATCAAATACAATTATGTTTCAGAGAGAAGTCATTAAATTTAGATATCACTCCTACAAAATTACTCCTACAAAAAGGAGTGGAATATCACTCTTATAATAAGAAGGATTATTTTGCTAAAATGTAGAAATGGTCAACTCAGTAAAGACAAAAAATTGGAGATTTTGTTGTTAGGGGCAAATATAGGCATCAACATTCACACTCACAGAAGAATAGGGCTGCAAAAATGATGAAATAATTGCAAAATCAGAAATTTACAAAAGAGCAGTATGCATTTCTCTATGGAACCCAAAGAGATATTTGTAAATATTTTAAGGTTTTCATCTAGCATGCCATTATGGAATATTTCAAATATTAAAACACTATGAAGTAAAAAAATGACATAATACCAAGAATTTTGTAGGTGCAGATATTCTAAGAAAACCAGAGTCATGTTAATTCTTATTAATTAAAAAGAAACATGTCTGAGGATATCATATCACACCATATGCCCAATGTCAGGTCTAGAGATTATAGAATTCACAACTGACTTGTTCAAAGGACACCACTACCTCCTGCCAACATTCCAACATTTGGAATTAAGCTTTCCCTTCTCTTGACCATTGCCTTAGGTAAGAACTTACACTGCTGGGAGCATCAATTGAATTTGACTTTGACAGATGGTTGCTTTTGAGGCATACTGAAATGACCAATGTATACTTAGTGTAATATGCTATTTCCATCTTAATCACACACCAGGAACCTAATAAACATATCTCCCTTCTGAATAACCTGGTGTGTGGTATGTGTGTTCTCTAAATTTTCTTTTGCCCTAAAGTCTAGAGATGAATGCAAAATATTAATAATAGTTATATTTGTGGGCTGATAAAAACTTTATTAGTTCTGTCTAACACAGCATATCACTTTGTGTTCAGAAGAAATTAGAAGCCGGAGAAGAGTTTAGAAAAGAATCTGAAGAAAATTGATTTCTTGTCTTTCAGTTTTTATGTAGGTTGGAATGTCTGATACTTTTATTCGTATTTGTAATTGCCAAGAAAGCAATTGAAGAAGAAATGCTAAACCCACATCTACAGCTGTCATAGACTTTCATTCTTTCCCAACCCTCCAATAAAACTGATGTTCAGTGAATGACAAAATATTATTTTGATAAAAGAAACAGCTTGTAATCTGGTTTACAGTTGTATATAATGACTCACAATGGTCATTATCATGGAATTATTGTGAAAGGGTGGTTAGAACCCATGGTAGAAAATATGTTCTTGATTACCCAATCCATGATCCATGCACCTAGGTCAAAACTCAAAGATACAAATAAACATTTGCTAAGAATGTGAAATATACAAAAGTTTATTAATACCTATTTAAGGTGAAGTAGGTTATAATAATCCCTATATTTGGTTTTGTTTTCTATAATTTCAGTTATCCATGTTCATCTTTACTAAAAATATGGGTAAATTCAGTATCAAATGATACTTTTGTAGACCAAGAGAAAGAGAGGGAGGGGGAGAGAGAGATATTGATTTTTCACATTGATTTTATTATAGTATCACATACTATAATGTGATACTAAAATAAAATATAATGGTCTGTTTGCCATTAGTTGTTAATTTTTTACTGAGCCTATCTCTAAAGTAAACTTTCTCATAAGCTTGCATGTACAGGGAAGCATAATATATACAGGACTTGGTACTGTCAGTGGTTTTAGAAAGTCACTAAGAGTTTTAGATGGTACAACATAAGGTTAACCAGATACTAATGTATTGTTTAAATGAATGTGAGAATGTCAGATCTAGAAGAAAAATTATAAGATATTTTCCTAACTTTGACAGCTGAGTGAATAACAATGAAAAATCATAAACTGAGCTTTCTAGTATGACCTCACTTTAGGCCTAACCTCACCATACCCAGAGAAAATTAATTCAAATAATAAAATTAAGCTATGAATTTGAGGTAACAATCATAGCATACCAGGTTTGGAGATGGCTCTGTGGATAAAGTGTTTGTAGCACAAACCTGAGACCTTAGTTTAGATCCACAGAACCCATATAAAGTTGAATATACTAGTGTCAGTGCCTGTAATCTCAGCACATCTGTAATGAGAAGGAAGATGGATACAGGACAAACCTTAGCTGCTGTAGGCCTGTAAGCCTGTGAATGCAATGGCAAGCAACAAGAGAGTCTAAAAGCAAGGTGGACTCCTCTAAGCCTTAGAGAACTTCAAGGAATTGGGTTCAGGAGGATGGAGAGGATTACTGATTGTTGTTTCCTTGACATAATATATCTGTTATACTCTTGAACTACAGCAGAGGTGGATTCATACCCAAGTCTGAGCCTGTCAATATTTCATCTTGGATGGGTAAAAGGCTCATAAGAACCCACATATCCTGCAATAGCTAATGGCAGCTAGTAGTTGTCATAAAAAGGAGTTATGTTCTTCAGTGGAATATCCACTGTGAACTTAATCACCTACTCATGGTCACACAAGTTTCCTTAATTTAATTCAATAGATTAAACAATAGCAACAAGAATAAAATGAGGCAGAAAAGTAGAATGGGAATTTATTGGGAAGAAAGGCTTTATTAGTAGTAGGAGATTGTGATAAGAAAGAATATTAGGAGAATTTACATCAAAATATACTTTTTTTTTTTATTAGTCAGTGCTGTATTCAGCAAATACAGTCAGTATGGTACCATTGTTAGGCTCATCCGTGACCTACCCCCTCCCCTTAGCCCCTCCTTGTTGAGGTATACGGGTCTTGCATTGTGGAGTTAGCCCACAGTTATGGGTAAGCTAAATGTCTCTGCATATCATGACCCAACATGTGACTCTGACATTCTTTCTGCCCCCTCTTCCGCAAAATTTCCCTGAGCCATGTTGGGTTCATTTTTGGTCTGCTTCAGTAATGAGGTGTTGGGGGCCTCTGAGGCTCTGGCTCTCTGATTTGGTGGGAGTTGATTTTTCTCTGTGCTGACTCCTTCCCCCTTGTGCTGGTGTCCAGTTCATCAGGAAAACAGCCCTCTTGCTTGTTTCTCCAATTTTTCTTAGTTTCAGCCTGGGCCCTTTTGAGGTATGATGGGGTGGCTCTCTCCTTAGGTCTACATCTATCTGAAAAAGAGAAGCAGATTCTCCAATGGAGAGTAAGTTAGCACCAGGACAAATGAGATAACCCTTACTTTTTTTTTTTATAGAGAATTTAATAGGTATAGGCCCTCTTGTAGCCCACAATTGATGGTAGCTTGATATTGGAGAGTGGGCTTATGTTTGGATCTGGTTCTGACTTGTTTCCCAGCTCCAGCTATGGGTCCCATACCACTGAGGGGATCAGTTAGCCAAATTGAGAGCAGTTCGTTCCCCACCATGGCTGTGTGCCACCACTGCACTTGTGTGGGCATCACAACAAGTTATTTGCTGCTAAATAGGTTAGACCATGCGTTGCTTCGATAGATATTGGTCAATTTCCCCCAGTTGCCCATGTAGCACCTTCTGGCACTAGACGCGCTGACTGTCTGGGGACTGACTCTCATCCAACTTCCAGCCATGCCATTCTAATTTGCATGTCAATCACATAAGGTATCATCAGCAGTAGGGTCTTACCACTAGCCTTTGGTGGGTCATCAAGTACTCTGACAGAAATCTGTCTGTCTTTTAGGAAACCTTGTAGGTCTCTCTGATCAAAAGCTCATTGTGGATGATAGCCCCATGCTGGATCTTGGAGTTACAGGTCAGTGCCCACTAAGAAAATGAGGAAAAAGATAACTAATATACAAGAGTTAGAGATAAGAGAGAGAGAGAGAGGGAGAGGGGAAGTGAGGGAGGGAAGATGTAGGAGATTAAGGTTAGTCTTAATCTTACCCTCTCCAGTGTCTTGTGGTTCAGGTGTTCCCTGTAAGGGCCTGGTGAAGGATCAGCCATTTGGTCTGTCTTTTAGTAAGTAGAAGATTATGGTACCATTGCCGTTTGGGTCTGGATTTGTGTTTCCCACCCCTTTGATGCCCTCCCCTCCCTCCCCTTCCATCCTAGTGTCTAATCTAGGAGATGCTTGCTGGGTATGTAAGGTATCTTCGGTAGATTCAGGTTAGGTGCTGTAGATGAGTGAGACTATGTGGCGATTTTTTTTCTGTGATTGGGTAAGTTCACTGAGAATGATCTGTTCCAGGTTCAACCATTTTTCTTCAAATTTCATTGTGTCATTTTTTCTTACTGCTGTATAGAATTCCATTGTGTAGATATACCACATCTTAGTTATCCATTCTTCTAGTGATGGACATCTGGGTTGATTCCAGCTCTTAGCTATTACAAATTGAGCTGCTATAAACATGGTTGAGCAAATCTCTTTAGTCTGTGGTTTGAAGGTTTTAGGGTAGATGCCCAGTAAGGGAATAACTGGGTCTGTTGGTATCTCTATACTCAGCTTTTTCAGAAGTCTCCATATTGCTTTCCAAAGTGGTTGTACCATCCTACATTCCCACCAACAGTGGATGAGTGTTCCTACTTCTCCACATCCTCGCCAGCATTTATTTTTATTTGATTTTTTGATGCTTGCTATCCTTATTGGGGTAAGGTGGAATCTCATAGTTGTTTTGATTTGCATTTCTCTGATGATTAGGGATGCTGAACATTTTCTTAAGTGTATGTTTGCCATTTCTATTTCTTCCACTGTGAACTGCCTGTTCAGCTCTTTGCCCCATTTTGTGAGTGGGGTGTTTGACTTCTTACTGTTTAGATTTTTGAGTGATTAACTCCTATAGCAAAGTAGCAGGATACAAAATCAATGCACAAAAATATACTTTATATGTGTATGAAAGTGATAAATAAAACTTTTAAAAAGTAGCTACCAAAAATGGTAAAGTATTCACAATTAAGAATAAGTTTCCTATAAAGAGAAAAAAAATGCTAAATATTTTCAATGTTCCATGGAACAGCAGGGAGCAGAGGGTACTTTGGGATATTGTCCCATGCCCACGTATGCAGTGTCGCAGTTCCTTTCTTGTTTCTAGGAAAACAGGGATGGACCAGAGTACCTTATGGACGGAAAGGATTCATTTTTGGCTTACAGTTTTGAGGGGTGGTGTCATCGTAGAAGGGAAGCATGGCATGAGCAGACTGTTGAGCATCACATCTTCACATCAGCAGGGTGAGGTACAGTTATCTGAGCAGTACAAGCAGGGCTGAGTCATAACATTGCAAGACCCATCCTTAGTGACACACTTTCTGCAGCAAATTTCTACCTCTTAGAGTTATTAACAACAGCTAGGGGTTATTTATGAGGCCTAATCACAAATGCATGCTTCATTACATTGTTGTAATCAGCAGATAAAGCAAAAAGTGCACAAAGAATCTATATCAACACACAGCTCTGAATAGATACTCTATGCATATTGAATATTTTCCTCCATATCTTATGAAGTTACTTGCTGTTAACTTGATCTTACATATTTGTTTATAATTGTTTAACTTATTTTGACTTTTTTGTTTGTTTGTTTTTTTGAAATAGGGTCTTGTTCTAACCCAGACTGACCTGGAATTCACTATTTAGACTCAGGCTAGCCTCAAACTCATAGAGATACTCCTTACCTCTGCCTCTTGAGTACATAGGATAAAGATGTGTGCTCCAATGGCTGGCCTCCAGACTCTTTGATGTGTATTATGAAGAAGATTTTTACTTAAACAGATGATTTGTAAACAAAATAAGATAATAAAGTATAAATTTTGATTAGTTATTTTTGAGATCCAACACATATTCTATAAAGAATCCCTTAACTAATCATGCAATATTTTATATTTCATAGTCTTGCAACAGAGACCAATAAAAATGAAAGATGCATACAAAAGCCATTGAATAGAAAGGAATAACAGATGTGTATAAATAATTGCAGGCAAAGTGACATAATGATAAGCTACTTAAAACTTTCTCAAATATATTTTATTTTTACTTTAAAACAAAATACAGACATATCACTACTAAAGAAATTTAAGGAAAACCACCACTTTTTTGTTTCATGAAGCAAATCAACTCTGTTTAATTAGGATGTTTTCTTAGAGACAGATTTTATAGTTTTAATTTTTTTAAAGGATAGTACTTCTCTAATCCCTTTCTTGAAAAAAGTAGTCAAATCATAAAGGCTCAACTATTCAAGTGTCCATGAAATCATGTTCCTTAAATTTACAAACATCTTTAAACAGGTCATAAACTCAAATGATAACAGGTGCAAAATGCATAGTAAAATAAATGACATAATTGGATTTAAGGCAATTGGAAATAGATGGAACTGTGATGAACTGAAGATAACATACTCATTATAAAGACATTTCAGAATACTGGAAAAAATACACTGCAATGTTAGCAGAACAAATTCTCCCAATCTTCTTAAAAATGTTAACCTTTTTAAGAACCAGTATTCTTCATAATCAAACATTTTCTTGTTCACCAATTTATTTTTAATTATTTTATATTCCTGTAGATAGGTTGATTTAATATTTTATCAAATAATCTTGGGCTAGAGAGATGGCTTACCAGTTATGGCACTTGCCTGAGAAGTCTACAGAGCCAGGTTCAATTCCCCGGGACCCACTTGTGCAAGATGCACAAGGAGGGACGTGCATCTAGAGTTCATTTGCAGTGAGTGGCTAGAGGCCCTGATGTGTCCATTCTCTCTTTCTCCATCTCTGACTCTTCATATCTACATCAAATAAATAAATGAAATATTTTTAAACAATCTTAACATTTTCATTCAAAGTTTCTGCATACTAACTTCAAGTGGATTTGCTATCATGTGTTTATATTTAAATATGGCTAAGAAAGACATGATCAAATGTAACATTTACTACTTACTCACCATTTGACAATGTTCTCTTCACTGTGAATACAAAAGTATACATAGCATATAAAATACTGTGTCTTTGTGAAAATATTAGTAAAAAGGAAGGGAAAATAATATGAAGAGAAGTACAGGAGAGTGGACACAAAATAGGGATATTTAAGGAAATATATTTTGTTGAGTAATTTACTATAATAGGTCTAGTGAAAAGTCTTAAGCATTCCTGAGTTATAACAGAGGGAATCTATTATGAAGTATTGAGGTAATGAACTGTGAAAAGGTAAAAGGTAAAACACAATTATGAAGTTATTACTGCAACAATAGCTGCAGAAAATGAGACCTATGAACAAATAAAAATATTAAAAAATATAATAAATTTAGGGCCGGATAGATGGGCTAGCCTGTGAAGCATAAGGACCCAGGTTTGATTCCCCAAAACACACATAGTGCAGATGCACATGGTGGTGCATGAATCTGTAGTTCATTTTAAGCCCTTAGAGACTTTGCTCCAAATTTAGAGACATCAGAACTTAGAGACTGTGTATTCTTTTCAAACCAGCATCCAGGTTTCTCGTTTCCTTCTCAAAATAACCTTGTTAAATAGCTTACATTTCCTTTTATGTGGTTCTAACAGAGGCTGTTTTCTTTTTTAATATTTTATTTTTATTTATTTATGAGAAAAGGTCAGAATGGGTGTGTTACGGCCTTTACCATTACAAATGAACTACTTATTTGTTTAAAGGGCAGGGAGGTCAACAAAGGGGTGGGAAACACAAATCTAGACCCAAACAGCAATGGTACCATAAAATTCCACTTACTAAAAGACAGACCAAATGGCTGATCCTTCACCAGACCCTTATAGGGAACACCTGAACCACAAGACACTGGACAGGGAAGGATCAAGACTAACCTTAAGCTGGGCGTGGTGGCGCACGCCTTTAATCCCAGCACTCGGGAGGCAGAGGTAGGAGGGTCGCCATGAGTTCAAGGCCACCCTGAGACGACAGAGTTAATTCCAGGTCAGCCTGCACCAGAGTGAGACCCTACCTCAAAAAAACAAAACAAAAAAAAAAAAAAAAAAAAAAGACTAACCTTAATCTTCTACATCTTCCCTCCCTCCCTCTCTCTCTCTCTTCTCTCTAACTCTTCTATATTAGTGATCTTTTTCCTCATTTCCTTAGTGGGCACTGACAGATAATTCCAAGTACCAGCATGGGGCTATCATCCACAATGAGCTTTTGATCAGAGAGACCTACAAGGTGTCCTAAAAGACAGACAGATTTCTGTCAGAGTACTTGATGACCCACCAAAGGTTAGTGGTAAGACCCTACTGCTGAAGACACCTTATGTGGTTGAAATGCAAAATAGAATGGCATGGCTGGAAGTTGGAAGAGAGTCAGTCCCCAGACAGTTAGCACATCTAGCGCCAGAAGGTACTACATGGGTGAATGGGGGGGGGAAATGACCAATATCTGTCCAAGCAACTCATGGTCTAACCTACTTAGCAGCAAATAACTTGTTGTGATGCCCGCACAAGTGCAGTGGTGGCACACAGCCATGGTGGGGAACCAACTGCTATTAATTTGGCTAACTGATCTCCCCAGTGGTACGGGACCCATAGCTGGAGCTGGGAAACAAGTCAGAACCATATTCAAACATAAGCCCACTCGCCAGTATCAAGCTACCATCAATCATGGGCTACAAGAGGGCCTACACCATTAAATTCTCTATTAAAAAAAGTAAGGGTTATCTCATTTGTCCTGGTGCTAACTTACTGTCCGTTGGAGAATATGCTTCTCTTTTTCAGATAGATGTAGATCCTAAGGAGAGAGCCACCCCATCATACCTCAAAAGGGCCCCTGGCTGAAACTAAGAAAACTTGGCGAAACAAGCAAAGGTGCTGTTTTCCTGATGAACCAGATACCAGCACAAGGGGGAAAGAGATCAACACAGAGAAAAATCAACTCCTACCAAATCAGAGAGCCAGAGACCCAGAGGCCCCCAACACCTCATCACTGAAGCAGACCAAAAATGAACCCAAAATGGCTCAGGGAAATTTTGCAGAAGAGGGGGCGGAAAGAATGTCAGAGTCACATGTTGGGTCATGATATGGAGAGACTTTTAGCTTACCCATAACTGTGGGCTAACTCCACAATGCATGACCCATATACCTCATCAAGGAGGGGCCAAGAGGGAGGGGGTAGGTCACGGATGAGCCTAATAATGGTACCAAATTGATTGTATTTGATGAATACAAAACTAACTAATAAGGAAAAAAGAAAAGAAAAAAAAAAGAACACAAACTACCAAAAAAAAAAAAAAAATTGACTTCTGACCAATCAACCTTCCTGAATATAAGTGTTGGAATCGTTTCAATACTATCTGAGAAACTAAAAGCTAGAATCAACTGGGTCCCTGGATCAATTGTCACTACCAGAAAGAGGGAATATAGGAAATATTATGATGGCATGAAGATAATAGAGAAAAAAATGTAATACCAAGCACATAGGATCTTCATGTTCCTTTTCCCTCTTCTTGGCTTCACAATCCGTCTGTGGTGGTTTGAATAGAATAGATGGCCCCCAATATATTCAGTTGTTTATTTGTAGTTTGCATCTCTAGCCATCTGGCTGGAGGCAATGCCATTGTGTGGACCTTAAGGTGTGGTGGTGGGTTTCAGATTTCAATCTAAAGATATGCAAAGTGTGCCTAGCAGGAGTTCCTGAAGTGTGCTGTGTGGCTTTTGGCTTTTAGGCTTGTGCTTCTCTCTCTCTGCTTGGGCCTGTGAAAGCAGGCCAGTTTCTTCTGCTTCTCTGGAACTTCCCCTGGATCTGTAAGCTTCAATAAATCCCTTCCTCCATAACTGTGCCTGGTCTGGAAGTTCATCTCAGTGAACCTGAAGCTGTCTGATACAGAGTATCATATCTTATTAGTAGAAGTGGAAAGGTGCCTAATAAAGAGTGAGATTTCCTCAGTCCTGTCTCACTCTGTAACAATAAATTAAATTATAGAAAGCAGAAGTGGGAGACAATACCTAAATTAGCTTTCATTTTAATTTATTTTTATAACATTGTGGACTAATTCACACATATCTCCATCTAAGTTATGAAAACATAATATGTAAACAAAAATGTGAATATGGAGAAATCTAACAGGAAAAATTTGAGAAGAAAACTGTGAGTGAGCCGGGCATGGTGGCGCATGTCTTTAATCCCAGCACTCTGGAGGCAGAGGTAGGAGGATCGCAGTGAGTTCAAGGCCACCCTAAGACTCCATAGTGAATTCCAGGTCAGCCTGGGCTAGAGTGAAACCCTACCTCGAAAAAACCATGAAAAAACAACAACAACAACAAAAAAAACTGTTAGTGAATGAGAAAGTGACGATGAAGGAAATAAAAATGGACAAATAAATGGAGAAAAAGATGGAGAAGTAAGTAAGGCAAAGAAGATGTAGTGGGAAGGTAAAGAGGAAGAGAGAAAGGGTAATATAGGAGGAAGCAATGATACCATTCTAGCTATTAAGCAGCAATAATGTGATGAAATTTCTGAATTACCTGATATATGTGATATTAAAGTGTATAAAAATAAGATGTTTATTTTTCTCAACTAATTACAAACATTTAATTTAATCTTTAAAAACTAAAAATCATAAAGTGTGTTTGTTTTATTTGTTAATTATTTATTGTTTTAAATTTATTTGTGGGAAAAGAGAGAGAGAGAGAGAGTATGGTGATGCTAGGGCCTTTTGCTACTGTAAATGATCTCCAGATGCATGTGCCACTTTGTGCATCTGGCTTTGCCTGCAGCCTGGGTAATTAGACTTAGAGCCAGGAGGCATTGGGTTTAAGTACATTTAACCTCTGAACCATCTCATCAGCCCCATTTTTTTACTTTTGATTAAACAATTTATGTTTCTATCGTGATTCACTTCACAGTGGCACTGATTCAAAGTGTATCATGTATGTTATCAGTTCTACAGCATGAATGTAAAGGTCCTAACTGAGAAAAGTTTACAAATAGCATTCTGAGCTTTGCTTTCCTTTGCTTGGTGAACTTATTGGTGCCAGTCACAAAAAAAATAAAATAAAGCTGGACATGGTGGCACATGCCTTTAATCCCAGCACTAGGGAGGCAGAGGTAGGAGGATTGCCATGAGTTTGAGGCCACCCTGAGACTACTAATAGAGTGATTTCCAGGTCAACCTGAGCTACAGTGAGACCCTACCTCAAAAAAGAATAAAAATAAAAATAAAATACTATAAATAAAATTATGTACTAATGCTGCAAGAATGTATATTACAGCACATGTTAAGATATTTAAGTGGATTTGGTCTTTGTTAGTATTAGAAGAACATTTTATATGATAAAATAGGATTAGTTCTTATTTGAATTAATTTTTAAATTATTTTAATACATTTAAAATTAGTTTTCCTTGAGCCTCTAAGCTTATGTCAATCTAATAATTATCTTTAAAATAAGGTTAGTCATTTACCTTTTGATTTATGTTTAGCTTACTTATACATAGATACTTAAATCTATTTCAACATTTACATAAATGTTAATGTTAATATATTTAATTTAGCAAATTAATTTACATAGCAATCTACAATCAAAAATGTAATATCTAATTATCTTAATTACATTAAAATTTAACAAGACAAATGTGTGTTTTTATATGTAAAATATTATCACTACCTTGTATAATAGTATGTATAATAAATTGTATTTATAAATTTAATAACAGATTATTTTAACCATTCAAAAGTACTTAAATTTCACACAATGTAATTCAACAGTACACTTTTACTTGAATTGCTAATATACACTACATAAAGCTTTTGATAAAAAGTTCATATATTCTTTGCATGGTGATAAATATTTTCTCTTGTGCAGTAAAAGCTAATGGCCAACTGAAGCCTGTGGTAGCTCTGATTGTATATAGCACATAGCCCGAGATTCAGTACCTGGGATATGAGTGAAGGTAACAAGAAAACTCAACCTAAAATCCACCTAATTCGTTCTTTTCCACAGAAAATAATTTTATAGTGATATTTTTTTTCTTTCAGCATATATAATCTTATATCCATTGAATATACCATAGACATTGATTTTATACTCTCTCGAGTATGTCCACATAGAATAGACAGACAGAAAGACAGAGACAGAGATAATTTATTCAAATCAATGTTTATACATTCAAATTTTGAATTACATAGGGAAAATTAACAACATGCAAAATCCAACCAAGTAAAACGTTAAACCTTAATCATGTCACTTATCTAATGTGGAACCAATAGTTGTAACACTAAATATTTCTAAGTTTTTACACTCAGTAAAAATCTTTACACTGTCATTGACTCACTTATTATATGTAGTTGCCCATTTGAATTTTTGTGAACACTACAAAGCAGTATTACATTATTCTAAAGCAAGTATGAGATTGAAAGATTGATCAGCATGAGATGAAACAGTTTGGGTATATTCACTGTGTGTTACTTTATATATAGCTCAAATCCATTTATGCATGGCCATTTTTTTTTTTCCCTTGGGTATTACAAAGTAGGGTTTCACTCTACTTCAGACTGACCTGGAATTTACTATGTAATCTCAGGGTGACCTCAAACTCACGGTGATCCTCCTTTCTCTGCCTTCCAAGTGCTGGGATTAAAGGCGTGCACCACTGTGCCTGACTTGTATAGCCATTCCTTAGCCCAGTTTTAGTACCAGTATAGATTCATGGCTTTTCAAAGAATTAATTTTTCAATCAATTCCAATAATACATTGCTTTGTTTAGGGAATTTGCTGCAAGCCATCCCTTTGGTATCATTCAAAATGGTCTTATTTTATAACAATATTGTATCTTATGTTTATATTTTCTTTCCCAACAATCAGATAGTTCTTAAAATTCTCTCTCCTTTCAGTAAGGAATAAAGTGAGCATGAGGTCATTGTAGACATGTAAAAGCTTCTACTAATGTAAAACACGGCTTCCTGGCCACATTAGAGAAGTAAAAAAAAAATGGTACTTATGAGGAAAACATATTTCATTAGCATTTTCAATTTATTTCATTTGAATAGTAAGTTTATCAACCTACATTTTCCTTTTTCCCTCTCCCTTATATGTTTTACCAAATTTATTGTACTAAACATATTTGCAAATATTATATAATTATCTCACATAAAGCACATATTTCGATTTGAGACTATGTCTTCTTTTGATTGAGTTTATATATATTAATGTGTTAATATTCATGTCTATTCATATCTATTCATATATATGAATACATATTTCATCACTTGCTGATACTTCCTCGGCTCTGTGGGAAACAGAGTGGATGTTTCTATTTGTTAAGGGTAGGTTTCCATCATAAGAGAAGATGCATTCTTCTAATCTCTTAGCATAATGAGTGTGGCTGTAGAAGTTTGGGATATGCAGCATTCATTTTTATTGGCCAATTTATTTGTCATTATTATTCATCAGTTGTGGTGCCACTGGCCATGCAATACTTTCCTTCATCTGTGATGGTTTGACTGGCTGCAACATGCTGCTTTCAGCTGCTAGAAATTTTATTATCTGAATGAATACTCACTGCTACATAAAAGTGAACATTTTTTAACTAAACTGCTCAAATCAGACAGGCTTCCAGACAGATAGTCCATTATTTATCAAAGTAGATATACTAAGATGAGTTAAAAAAAAAATAAGACCATGCAATCTTTATCCAGTTATTTCACTTGTCATTATTCATTCTCTACTTTCTTATCTGGTTCAAACAAAAAGAAAAAAATATATGCTTTCAAGACACTAACAAAATACATTTAAAGAATTGGTTGGTCCCAGTTACAGGAAAACTCTGTATAATGAGCAACTGCACAGAAATAGCAGTAAAATATTGATAAATTCAACATGATATGTTAGACCAAGTCATTTTACCAGTTAAAAATGTGTAAAACATGAGATGACACTTCATGTACCACGAGCTTAGATCACATGCTCAGAGCTATTACAGCTAAAGTCACACCTAATTATCTACATTACATGTGGTCCAAGAAAACCCTTCTTTCCCCTTTTCCCATCATTTCACAGACTGGACAGGAGTAAACAAAATTATTGTATTCACAGTATTTATTCAAATAGAACAATGATCAGAAGGAAAATTACTTTTTATCCTCAACAAAAGCAAAAACACTTCATGTTTTCTTGTTTACTTTCTCTTTGTATTTCTAAAGCCAACATACTGTATTTTCAATCTTATTGGTTACATTTTTCAAGACCTGTGCAGATTAAGCATTTTTTTAATATTTTATTTTTATTTATTTGAGAGAGAGAAATAGACAAAGGGAGAGAAAGAGAGAGAGAGAATGGTATGCCAGAGCCTCTAGCCACTGCTAACAAACTCCAGATGTGTGTGCCCTCTTGTTCAGCTGGCTTACCTGAGTACTGGGGAGTCAAACTGGGATCCTTTGGCTTTGCAGGCAAGTGCCTTAACAGCTAAAGCATCTTGCCAGCCCCCAGATTAAGCATTTTAATGATGCATTAATTCATCTCAAATCCATTAAGAAAAACATACTACTGTTTTTAGTTTTCTTCTTGTGGCAATTTTTCAATTTTTGGATATTTGTTCTAAATAGACCAGTATCTTACTTCTCAAACAATGCAATGACATGGAAGTTCTATTTTCATAGGTCTAAAATGATGAAGAAAAGTCTCAAATGCATTAAAGTTTCTACAACTAAATTTCAGAACTATTCTTTAAAACCATGTGAGTTTAATATACATGGGATTAATTTTAATCACGCTGCTTGCTTCTCATGAATAATTGGGAAGGATTACCTGATATAATCTTCTTTTGGGAAACCTGTGGGTCTCTCTATTCAACAGCTCATTGTGGGTGTAAACCACAGCCTGGTACTGGAAGTTATAGGCTAGCACCAAGGGAAAAGAATGAAGAAAAAGATAGGAACTATAAAAGAGAAAGTAAAAGAGAGAAAGAGAGAGAGAGAGAAATGTAATGCTTTCCAGCACTAGACAGGCTAACTATCTGGTGTTGGGTTTTCTTCTGAATTCCATCCAGGTACCTCTAAGCTCTGTGTCAGCAGCATATGGTTTCTTCAGCAATAGTATCTTGACTTTCTTCTCATTTGGGTAATCAAATGCTTTGGCATAAAGCTGTGTTAATTTGGGGACCTTTTGGGTCTCTCTGATCAACAGGTGAATGTAGGTAGCAACCAATCTCTGATACTGAAAATTAAAGGCCAGAGAAAGAAAAAAAAAAAATATATATATATATATATATATGTTCATCCCAACCTCTCCAGGCCCAATTTTTCAGTTGCTCCTCTCTGACTCCTTTTGAGGGTTGTATGTTTTAGGTTATCTTCAAGGATAAAGGTTCCGATGGTACCAGCTCATTTTGGATTTAGTTTTGTGTTGATTAAACCCTCCCTTTCCCATTGCCCCAGAACCCTTCCATCCCTATTGCCTGGGCCTTGAGTTGCCTATCAGGTATGTCAGAAACTGGAGCAAGTCCAGGTTAGGAACTGCAGACAAGTGACACAATGCAGCAGTTGTCTGTCTGTGATTGCGAGAGTGCACTGAGTATGATCTGTTCAAAGTATATCCAGTTTTATACCAATTTCATTGTATAATTTTTTCTTACTGCTGAGTAGAATCCCATTGTGTAAAGGTACCACAACTTCATTAACCATTCATCTAATGATCAGCATCTGGATTGATTCCAATTTGTAGCTATAATGAATTGAGCTACTATAAACATGGTTGAGTAAATATCTACTTAGTAA
This sequence comes from Dipus sagitta, assembly GCA_036346955.1. Lineage (NCBI taxonomy): Eukaryota > Metazoa > Chordata > Mammalia > Rodentia > Dipodidae > Dipus > Dipus sagitta. The sequence continues at coordinate 99,313,527 of CM070770.1, read as the reverse complement.
TGCATGAACCATTTAGGATAAATGTCCAGTAAGGGAATAATTGGGTCTGTTGGTATCTCTATGTTCATCCTTTTTAGGAATCTCCATATTGATTTCCATAGTGGCTGTACAAGTTTACATTCCCAGCAACAGTAGATGAGGGTTCCTCTTTCCTCACATCCCTGCCAACAGCTGTTACTTATAGATTTTTTAATGATTGCCATCCTTACTGGAGTAAGGTGGAATCTCATGGTTGTTTTAATTTGCATTTCCCTAATGGTTAGGGATGTTCAACTTTGTTTCATCATTAGTAATACGAATATTCTATAAGATTATATTAAATGGAAATTCTACTGCATAAAACATGGTCCTTCATTTTCTGTCTATATTTGGCCTTAAACAAGGTGAAGTACTATTATTGGAATTAAATATTCTTGATTGTGAAACTCTTATAATATTATACTCTGTGTAGTTTCCTATTTTGTACTATGGGCAATGTTATTATGATATGATATGATATGTGAATTGTTGTGATAACTACATTTGAATTCTTGACTAAGGTATTGAACTTAAGCATGGATGGTAACAGAAGAAATACTCATATCCATCCCAATTAATGAGCACTATGATGGGTGAGATGGGAAGGAAATGTGTGATCAGAAGACATATAACCTCTGTGATTCACTCCAAGGGTCTGCCTGTGTAGTGGCATTAGGGTGAGGAAGAAAAATTGGATAACCATATTTTTACCTTTTAATCCCAAAACTGTCACTCAAATTATCAGACGCTGAGGCCTCTAATTGCTGTATGTCATATATTTGTACTTTACTGGTAACCTTAAAACCATGCTTCATGTTCATCTTTTTCCTAAAATGTTTGTATATCACATTCTCCCAATTTCTGTTTACTTCTGCTTCAAATCAAGCATTCACAATTATGAATTTGAAGAGTTAGTTAATAGTTCTGTTCCCGATGCATACACAAATTACTAATATATTTCAGTATGTTATATTATTGTTATTAATTTAGTCTTCATTATGTTTTCAGATTAAGTGATTTGAGTGTATCTGTTATATTAAAATTATATCTTTGTTCTATATGCTTTAGTCAAAACAAACATTCTATATGTGAATTGAATTCTAATTAAACATAACATTGGCACATGTCACTCTGTCAGCTTTTATATGGGTTCTAGAGATTTGAACTTGAGTCCTATGCTTGCACAACAAACATTTATTGACTAAGTCATCTCTCCAAATTTGATCATAGGTTTGATACTCATATCTGTCATAGGTATGATATTTCCTATTTGTTTCTAAAGTGTGTGTAATTTTCCTAATTTCTATTATAGGTATGATATTCCTACTTTATAGGATAGGTGTGATATTCTTAGCTTCTGCCATTGGTTTTATAACTCTAGTTTCTATCTTTAATGAATTGTTATGATACTATAAACAAACTTAATCTTAAAGAACTTATGATGCAGGATATAAGACTCCAAAATAATTAAATCAAAAGTATTAATTAATGTTATATATGTTCAAGGTATAATGGAAGAACTATGATTCTCCATAATATTTCAATTCATAGAACATGGCTACAAAAATGGACAGAATTAATGTATGAATAATTAATCAATCTCAAAACAAAACCTTCAAAAGTCAAATTCAGGTGCTATATTTTTTGTGAAAAATGTATACAATTAAGTAAAAACTATTTCCCTCAATTACAACTAGGATGATTCCTCATGTCCCTTTATTATATATTACATATTTATTACATATCATATCTCATATAGCATATACTTTATATTATATATACATATATACATGTGTGTGACATAAACTAAATATTAGTATAAACAAAAATACTTGAGGAATAAAGAAAAAATTAACCTTTTAATTGATAATTTATATGTAATTACATACTGCATATTTTTTGTGTTCTCATCTCAGTATTTCATTTACTATGAAAAAAGACAACCACTACTATAATGATTACAAGACAGTATTTGATGTTCAAATCTAACTTACTAGAGTCCCCACGTGCAAGACTTCTAGTGACTTCCTCTTTATCCGTTTTGTTTGGAGACAGACAACTAGGACTGTGACTGTATGACCAAACTCAATAATCAGATAAAATCCAATCAATCATAGAGCCACGTAAACTGCAACCAGAAAGTTAATTTGGTATGGCAGGGAAAGGAAATGAAACCACATTTTTTTTTCCTTTGAGGTAGAGTTTCACTCTAGAAACCACGTATCTTTATAAATGTTTTATTTTTTTACTCTCTTTACAAATTGTTTCATTTGTAAGCAGATTTATGTATCATTGTCTTTATCAATAATATATGGATTCACTCTATTTCCAAGTAGTTTTCCTCTAATAATTAATTTAAATAGATAGCATACCACTAACAACCAAGGTTTAGTCATCATTCTCCACCTCCTGAAGAAACAATGGGTGCATTTGGTGAGAATATGAATGGGAATTTGTGGGAAAATAGGTAGATAGTAGGCTAGATATTTGTCTAACATATCAAATGGTATATGGTTTATGATGATTTTGCCACAAGAAAAGGCAGCTAAGAGACACTGGTTCTCTTCCAGGCAAACTTTCACATTACCATGCCCTTCAAAAAGTGGATTCATTTTCATTAAAACTTTTTTGGAAAAAAAAAAATGTTTTGTCTTTGACTATAGAGCCAGAGTATCTCAATCTAGACTAAAATGGCCTCAAACTAAACATTCTTAGAAAAATACCCACCTGGATCCCCTCACTGGTACGGGACCCATAGCTGGAGCTGGGAAACAAGTCAAAACCATATCTAAAAATAAGTCCACTCTCCAATATCAAGCTACCATCAATCATGGGCTACAAGAGGGCCTACACCTATTAAATTCTCTATTAAAAAAAGTAAGGGTTATCTCATTTGTCCTGGTGCTAACTTACTCTCCATTGGAGAATCTGCTTCTCTTTTTCAGATAGATGTAGATCCTACGGAGAGAGCCACCCCATCATACCTCAAAAGGGCCCCGGCTGAAACTAAGAAAAATTGGAGAAACAAGCAAGGGGGCTGTTTTCCTGATGAACCGGATACCAGCACAAGGGGGAAGGAGATCAGCACAGAGAAAAATCAACTCCTACCAAATCAGAGAGCCAGAGCCTCAGAGGCCCCCAACATCCCATCACTGAAGCAGACCAAAAATGAACCCAACATGGCTCAGGGAAATTTTGCAGGAAGAGGGGGCGGAAAGAATGTCAGAGCCACATGTTGGCTCATGATATGCAGAGACATTTATCTTACCTATAACTGTGGGCTAACTCCACAATTCATGACCCATATACCTCAACAAGGAGGGGCCAAGAGGAGGGGTAGGTCACGGATGAGCCTAATAATGGTACCAAACTGACTGTATTTGCTGAATACAAAACCAATTAATAAAAAAAAAATTAAAAAAAAAAGAAAAGAAAAATACCCACCTGTAAAATGCTTTCCTATGTGAATATGTGTTGGTATGGGCTCCCTAAAATATCCCCACACTTCCTTTGTTCAAAAAGAACATAGATTTGCAATAATGCCATTGCTCTCCTGATGTCCTTTGAAAACCAAATTTTGTCTTTATTCTTGTATAGCAGGCTCTGTCACTGGCTTTCTGCTCGCCAAGAAGGGAAACCGTTGTATTTGGTTGCAACTGGTGTTCCAAGTGGGATTTCCTACTTGATGCTCTTTGAATCCCAACAAGAGAGACAGGGAGCAGAGGGATATTACAGTTGTCCTGTCCTCCTCTAGCAATAGCAACAATTCCTAAGATGGCAAAGGGAACAACTTCTTATTTCCCCATTGAGCACTCTGGCACTACTATTACATTCTTAGGTGGGCTAGGCAGCTTTTCCGATTCATGGTTCAGAACTATCCTTGAACAACCAGTGACACTGGTTGTTTTGAAACACCCAGTCAGATCTGGTATCTAAAGTAAATTCCAAACATTGGATCTGAGCTCATGAAATCACATTACAATTTCTCAATGGAAGAGATTGTACTTAAGATTTTCAACAACTGAGATGAGGCCAAAGAGAAGATGGAAGAAATATGTCATCTCTAGTGAATGTCCCCAGCCTCCAAGCAGGGTCCATGAGTTATCAGTAGATCTAAGACCAAACCAATGTGGATTCTGTAAGTAAGAGTTCTATCAGTAAAGGGAGACATTGACAGGGGAAATGCCAAGACCATGCTTACAGAGGGAGGAAGGGGAACAACCCAACTCCTATTACCTCTCTTATATTCAATAAGATGGGAGTGAAGGAGCTCCCTTAGAAAAATACAGATTTTTCTCCCAGAAGTCTTGCATTATCTTAGTTATATCTTGAAAAGAGGTTGAGTTTTTATTCGATACTGAGCAACAAATTGTTTAGACTACTAAAAAGAAGGTATGCTGTCTATGAGAAAATATAACATAATGGGGATATCAACAATAAGAAAGATTAAATAGTTCATTGAGCCTCTGACCAGTGAAGAGTGTTGACATCCCTTAGCACCTAAAGTCATTGCTTAGAACAGGTCCAGGCTGGATTTAAAAACATGGTTTAAGAAGAATAATACTTCTACCATACTGGTTAAAAGTCAGAGACATAAGAATATAGGAATATTTAGGATTTAGGGATAATAAATGAAGATATTAAAGATTTTTTTCCAATAGTTACTAATTCTTACACTTGTTAGCTAACCTTCCTCAGGAGAAATGTTCTACACAGACCCAGATTTTAGAAGACAACCTGGCTCAGAAAAAAATTTTAGTAGAAGGACCCAGAAAAATATCTAAATCAACAATGTTACTGGACAGTGATTTCACAGGGATTCAAAAAATCATGATGTTGGGAAATCTTGAGCAAGGTTTTGAAAGAATTAAATCTAGAGAATGAGTATTAGCTATGGTGTGTTTTATAAATGATGGCCTAATTATAAGGCTATCTAATACCTTTGATTAAAATACATCAAATTTTGATTTTTGTTGTTGAAATGAAAATGTTTATAATGTTTGTGCTCAAAAAAGAAAGAACACCTCTAGTAATATTTTTATTTCTTTTTGGCAAAGTCTCATGTACCCTGGCTGGGCTTGAGTTTCTGTGAAGCTAAGGATAGTCTGGAACCTGATCCCCTTGCCTCTACCTCAATAATGCTGGGACTACACTTGAGTGTCATCACACCTAGCTTGTGTGTTACTGGGAATCAGATGTAGAGCTTTTAAATAAAAACTGAGCTCCATCCCCCCACTCAGGAACAAGTATCTGAATAAATGGTAAAATGTGTAGGTTTTGTTATCCACCAAGTATAACAGAACCCTAAAATTAACTTCAGAGATTCTGAAATAAGGCAATTTTTCTGATATATTTTTTATTCAGTTTTGGGTAAGTTTCCAAGCTTTTAGATGACAAGATACAAGATTATTCCAATGAACAAATTATGGAAGATTTTAATCAGATCAAGAATCTACAAACAATCCCCCCTATACTAGTTCTGTCTTACATCAATAACCCATTTGATTTATGTGTGTATGAAATACAAAGGGTGCATTATGCATTATGCAGATGGAGAATTAGTGGTTTATTTCTCTGAAAATCATGTACTATGTTTTAGAGTTGGCCAGATGCTTAAGAGTGGTGGCTACAACTTATTAATCAAAGAGGCAGAAAAAGTAATTATTGGGTTTAGATCTTACATCAGGTCTCTAAAACTCTAGAATTAAAAGGCCACAATTGGCTAACAAGGAGCCACATATTTCAGTAACTGGCTCAGTAATTAGCTTTCCTCAGATGACTCTGAAACCTAATCAAGCACAACCCAGTCTGCCCAGAACTAACAGACCAGGTATCCTGAAGCAAAAACAAACAAAACAATGAACAAAAACAATACCACCACTCAGCATCCAGAGTAAGCCATGCCAGAGACTGAAAAGATAGTTTGTGGTAGGGAGCAAAACTCTAATAAATGGCTAATATTAAGCAGGATTTGTAGTGGGAATTCTCAAGGAACCATTGAAGAACGAGACATTCTCCTCAGAAATTTACATCGAAAATGAGAAATTTACATAGGAAATGGGTACCTTATTCCATCAGTTAGATCAGTTAGGAAAATAGGGGTATTAATGCATTCTGTGTGTGTGTGTGTGTGTGTGTGTGTGTGTGTATGTGTGTGTGTGTGTGTGTGCATCAGATATGCCTGGTGAGTAATTCTCAGTAATTATGCTGATGGTTCAACCAGAAAAGAGAAAATTTGAGCTGGAGGGATAGCTTGGCTGTTAAGGTTTTTGGCTGCAAAGCCAAAGGACCCAGGCTCAGTACCCCAGGCCCCACATTAACCAGATGCACAAGTTCATTTGCTGTGGCTGGAGGCCCTGGGGCTCCCATTCTCTCTCTTTCTCTCTCTCCCTCCTTCTGTCAAGTAAATAATAAATAAAAATAAAATATTTAAAAAAAACAAAATTTCTCTTGCGGTAAATAAATACCACTAAAAAGTAATTTTACTTCAGGTTTCATCATAGAGGAAACTAAGACATGGAAAGAAGCCACACAGCTGGCATTGTTGTAAACAGTAGCCTTGTCCAGAGACATTTTCTAGCTATCTACTGTCCTCCTGCTTCTCTGAAACCACTGACCCTCCTACTTGAAAGAAAAAGCAACACAAGCAGTCTTGCAGACATGTTGTTTTTATTTTTTATGTTTATTATTGTTATTAAGGAGATGTTTCTTATGGACACATCATGTGTTGGTACCCTCTTTTCCCTCATCCCTGCCCCAATTCCATTGCAGAAGTGGGGTTGCAGGTATTCCCCAAGGGGTTGTAGTTTATGTGTTGTGGAAGCAGCAGTCATTTCTTTATGGGAGCAGGGAACACCTCTGGGCATGATGTCTTAGCCTGTGGCTCTTATAATCTTTCCACAAAATTCCCTGAGCCATGGTGGGTGAGTTCTAAGTCTACTTTAGTGATAAGCTCTTAGGAGCCACTGGGTATCTACTTTTGTAGGTGTTGAGTATCCTTAGGGTTTGTCTCCTTACACCCTGGCACTGATTATCAGGCACAGCATGGAAGCAGCACTCTTGATCCTCTCCCCATTCCTCTGTGGATTCAGCTGTGGTTTGGCTGAAATGTGAGGGGTAGTTTATCTCCTTAGGTCTCTCTACCTTTTGAAAAGGAATAGATTCTCAGTATAGTTTAAATGGGATAAACATTACTAATTTAGAGAGAATTTGATGCATGTAACCCCTCTTTTAGCTAAAGACTAGTGAGAGCTTGACACTGGAGAGCATAATCTTTTTCTCCATAGAATTTTGATCTGGTTCCCAATTCCAGATATGGGTTCCTTTACACTGAGCAGATCTCTTAGCCAATCAGAATGCTATTGGTTACCCACTGAGGCTATGTGCCACTACTTCACTGGTGTTTACGACATGTTAGGGTGATTTCTTCTGAGTGGCTTAGTCCTCCAGTTGCTCAGACCATTGTTGGTCATTTTCCCCCAGTAGCTCATATATCACTTTCCAGCACTAAATGAGCTAACAATCTGAGGATGGTCTCTCTTCTGGATTACAGCCAGTTCTCTCCATGCTTTTCCATTTTTAGTATTTACTTAAATTGAGAGTAGGTTGAAATCCATGACCTCTCCAAGATCCTTTGTGGCCTAGAGGTCCCATGATGTTCAATTTACTTTTTTTTTTCCAAATTTTTATTAACAACTTCCATGACTATAAAAAATATCCCATGGCAATACTCTCCCTACCCCCCTTTCCCCTTTGAAACTCCATTCTCCATCATATCCCCTCCCCATCTCAATCAGTCTCTCTTTTATTTTGATGTCATGATCTTTTCCTCCTCTTATGATGGTCTTGTGTAGGTAGTGTCAGGCATTGTGAGGTCATGGATATCCTGGCCATTTTGTGTCTGGAGGGAGCATGTTGTAAGGAGTCCAACCCTTCCTTTGGCTCTAACATGCTTTCCACCATCTCTTCTACATTAGACCCTGAGACTTGGAAGGTGTGATAGAGATATTGCAGTACTGAGCACTCCAGTCACTTCTTTCCAGCACCTTGATACCTTCTGAGTCGTCCCAAGGTCACTGCCATCTGAAAAGAGAAGACTCTCTACCAAAAGTGAGAGTAGCATTAATATAAGGGTATGAACATTTAGATAAGTGCTTACTGGGCAGTTTGATAAGCATAGTATATTCATTTAGCCGGACAGCAGCAGACATTACACCCCTAGGGCTCATGACTATCCCTGTTTTAAGTTTTCAGTATCAGGAATGTATTTCCTCCCATGGAGTGGGCCTCCAGTCCAATTAGAGGGCAATTTGTTTCCACCATGATTGACTTGCCACTATTGCACCTGTTGGCTCATTTGGTTTAAGAAATTAAATTTCTTTCTAGTGTTATTAGCTGGTCAAATAAATTCATTATCAGATAGATTTTTTTTGCCCAAAGGTTTGTTTCCCCCCAAGATATATTTTTCTTAGTACAATCCAGTATACCTCTCTGAATTATGTATTATAAAACTCTAAAAAGTACAAGGTCAATTGGATATATTGTATGTTGGCTTTGATATACATAAGAAGTATTTATGTTTAAAGGATAAAGATGAGAATACATTTTGGTTTGCTTCAATTCCCTTAAATATACTATAATTCAATTTTTAGAATATCATTTTATATTTAGAAATTTTCAAATATATTTTCTATGAAAAAATATATTTTCACCATTAAATAACATTTATTATGAGTTTACAAGCCAATCCAGTTAAGTTTATAATTTCTAAATTTATAAAATAAAGTATAAAAAGCATGTTCATGTTTTCATAAATCTATTTTTGTCTTAGTTTACTATTCTGAGTTTGATCCTTTGTTGGTTCTAGAAAAAAGTTGGGATGATTGTCTTAAGGACTTTAGTTAGATATTACCATATTACATTATAGATGTTTGAAAAAATCTCATTTTATAAGAAATTAAATTCCACTTCCTGTGTATAATACTATCTTCAAGTACATAGAAAATCTCCATGATACAACAACGTCATCACCTAATGTGCGAAAACAAACTAGTATACTTGTTATGGTCTAGTCTGGTGCCAAATTAAAACATATGCAATTACTTTTAGAGAAAAATAGAATCACTATCTGAAACACCATGATTTTTAAAGTACCTGTAAGTATTGTTTACATGTTATTGCAAAATTGAACATAGAATTCACCAAGTGTCTTTCTAAGACTTGAGAAAGACATTTGTAAAGCTGTATTAATAAGTATATATGAAAGGAAGTGAAATGGCATGATGACAAGAACTGATATAGTATTCATAGTCATACTGACAAGGAAGGAAAGGAATAACAACTCAATAAAGCAAAAACTATTCATCATATCAAACAGAAGCAGATTGTCTATGAACTATAGGAAGTTGCCTTATGTGACATATTTTCACATAAGTTTATATTTTCAAAAATTATAAATTTGAGTAATTTCCTTTTTAACCTAGTTTTCCTTCATCATTAAAGGAAATGTTCAGATATGAACTTTTTCCTTGGGTTTCATAAAGAATTTACAGGATAAAACTTATTCCTGAATTTCTGTTATAAAATATTAGAATTTTTGTTAGCATTTTGAGGGTAGTAAAACAATTTGAGACTAGTCATTCAATAGCAGAAAATATATTGATTTAAATGAAAACCTATAAGAAGAGCAGATGTAAAGATCATCAAAATCATGCCCATCATTTTTCACAGTAACACTTTAGTAGTTAGCTTTATATAAACATTTCTATAGCTTTATAAAAAGTAGGGTTAATTTTTTTCCTCGTTTCTATCTGGAAGATCTAGTTAATACCATTAAACTGTTTTATTATTGATGAATGAATACAGTATAATTCAGATATGAGAAAATGTGAATATCTAATTAGTAGGCAAAAATAAACAGTGGATAATATCAGCAAGTATCTCATTTTGAATTGAGAATGCTCTAATTAACCATGCTATTGGTAGGAAAGCCAAATACTAAATGATTTGTTTAATATGGGAACAACATGCAATTAAACCTATCCTTGTTATTCATACTGGACAAAACATCTTCCAGAACTCATAAGAATGATCTTATCTTCAAATTTAATGTTTGCTTGTAGTTTTCATCTATATAAACTTCCTACTTATGCAATCTCTTAACCATGTTTGTGCCTGGTAATAATTTTCCTGTCTTAGGTTAATAGTAGACAATACAATGATGATTCAAATTTCTCTAATTTCTTGTTTTCTTTTTATTTTTAGTTCTTAAAATAACTTTATGACTTTTAGAGTTCTCTGATATTCTAATCTTGTATCTCTCTCTTATATTCTAATGTATGGTAGTAGTTTGCCTCCATTCTAGGATCTTTACCAATAGGGCTAATTTCTAATAGTAGAAATCATTCCATTTGCTAGTCAACCAAGAATATTCACTATTTCTCCTAGAGTCCTAACTCTATGCCTTGTTAGTCATTGTATATTACTTTCGATATTGGAAATAGTTCATTATCCCAAAATTATATAAATAAAAATGATAATAAGAGACAGAAGTCGAATAATCCCAATTAAGTATGATTTAACTCAGTTTTTATATAAAAAATGTCTTTACCTTCAGAATTCCTCTTTAATGATTAAGATTAGCAACTATAAGGGACTGGGGAGATAATTCAGTGGTTGTAGCTCCCACCACTCAAGCCTAAGTACCTGAGTTCAATCCTCCACAGGCTTTACATTAAAAGCAAGAAGCTAGAGCAAGTCAGAGGCAAGGAAATTGCTTGAAAACTGTGAGCATTGTACGAAATATAATAATAGCACAGCAATGTCACAACAGCAGAAGGAGATCCGGGGAGAGTAACTCTGGCTCAAATGAAGTGGAAAAGCAAAGAATAACCCAAATGTTGTCCTCTGAACTCCACATGTGTTCTGTGGCATATGCATACCTTCAGGAACACATTTGCATGTGCAAACACTCACAAGCAAAAAATATATGAAGCATGAAGCCAACTTCTTGGATTTCACCCCATCTTCCTTCTCTAACTGGCTGTATAATAGAGAAAAATTAAGGTTAGTCTTGATCTTACCTTCTCCAGTGTCTTGTGGTTCAGGTGTTCCCTGTAAGGGCCTGGTGAAGGATCAGCCATTTGGTCTGTCTTTTAGTAAGTAGAAAATTATGGTACCATTGCCATTTGGGTCTAGATTTGTGTTTCCCACCCCTTTGATGCCCTCCCCTCCCTCCCCTTCCATCCTAGTGTCTAGTCTAGGAGATGCTTGCTGGGTATGTAAGGTATCTTGGGTAGATTCAGGTTAGGTTCTGTAGATAAGTGAGACTATGTGGCGATTTTTTTTTTTTTTTTTTTTTTTTTTTTTTTTTTTGTGATTGGCTAAGTTCACTGAGAATGATCTGTTCCAGGTTCAGCCATTTTTCCTCAAATTTCATTGTGTCATTTTTTCTTACTGCTGTATAGAATTTGTTGATCAATTTGTGCATAAGTACACTTATAAAATGTTATATAGTACATACATTGGTTATTTGTCCAAACATGAAAGGACAAAAGATATGGATGATAAACATTTCATCATGGACAGGTGGGTAGACACTAATGAGGAAAAAAAAAAACCCTGTGTAGCCACTGCAGCTATTGGTTGCTGGAAGTGTGAATTTCTTTGCTGATAAGTTGAATGTGTTCTGATAAATAACACCCAAAGCAACAAAAGCAAAGTTAATAAACTCTGGGGGTTCAATTAATAGCAAACATGAAAGTAGAAGGAGTAAGGGTATAACTTGATAAGAAGTAGGTATTCATCAAGAGTGGGAAGAAAATAAGGCGGCATATTATAGAATTAAAAGGATCAAAATACTTTATATACACATGAAAATGTCATTTGAAGAAAAAATGAAATGAGTTAATACAAGTTAAATATAAAAATACTGCATTATAAATTAATCAGTGTCATATAACATTTGTGAATATTTATATCCCTAATGTATAAAACTCACAAAATTCTTTAGACCATTTATAACACCAAGCATCAATTTTTACTGTGTACTATAATATATGTGTGACATAAACAAATATGTAAACATATTTAATGCATATTTGTTAATGCAAAAATATGTGAACAATATCCACTCTGTTAGAATTTCTGGCAAATCATAAAAATACATTATATAAGGAAGTGAGCCAGGAGTGGTGGTGCATGCCTTTAATCCCAGCACTCAGGAGGCAGAGGTAGGAGGATTGCCATAACTTTGAGGCCACCCTGAAATTTCATAGTGAATTCCAGGTCAGCCTGGGCTAGAGTTAGACCCTACCTCGAAAACAAAAACCCAAAAAAAGGAAAAGTGATATTTTAATCAATTGTGGTAAATAATATTCCCTGTGGTAGTTAAATCTGTAAACTTGATAGGATCCAGAACCACTACAGAGACAAACCTATTGACTTGTGTGTTAGAGAATTTCTAGATTTAGTTAATTGAGGGGCCAGAAGGCCCCCACTGTGAGAAATTCCATCCCGTAAACAGGTGTCCAAGACTGAATCAAAAGAGAAAGTGGGCTAAGCTTGAGCATTCATATCTGTGCTTTCTCACTGAGGATAAAATTTGATCAGTTGCCTGTGCTCCTGTCTCCATAATTTCCCCATCTCTACATTAACTGTAAACCAGAATAAATCTCTTCACCCTTAAGTTGCTTTTACTAAGTATTTTCACAGAGTACCAAAAAGTATATATGGCAGAAAACTGATATTGAGAAGTTGGACCATTAGTGTAATAAAACTGAACATGTGGGACTTAGTTCTTTATAGCATGTTTGGATGAGGAATATGGAAGTTTGGAATTTTTGGCTTACCTAGCCTATAATGCTATAAACATATCTAAAGAGGACATCCTGGTATAACTTTGGATGACTAGAATATCAAGAAAAATGTATTTAGTGGAGGCCCAGCTAGCAAGATATCAGGGAAGAACTAGTATTCACTGGAACTTGGATTGAAATTCTTTGTGTAGTGCTCCAGCAAAGAATCTATATGTATTCTTTCCAAATTCTGAACATTTGAGTGAAGCTTAATTGCAGAGTGATGGAGCAAATTGCTTGGTGGAGGAAATCCCAGGACCGTATAACATTCCAGTATTGTCATTGTTATTACTTGTTCTTATTATTAAGGTCTATAATTAGAGAGAATGAGAAGTGACACTGAAATATGAAAAATGTGCAGTTTAGACAGAAAATGAATATGTATAAAATTACAATGTGGGATCAAAAGTAACTGTAATTATTCAAGAAATTCACACCTTTAGAGTTCTGGTTAAGATGGCAGCATAGGAACCATGCCAAAGCACCCTAGGGGAGAAAAAGCCAAAAAAAAAAAAAAAAAAAAAAAAAAAAACACAAGCAGCAAAATACACTGTTCTACTAAAAAGTGAGGTGTACAAGAAATTACCAACTGCAGCAGACAAGTAGGAGACATCCAGAGCATCTAGAGCCCACATAGGCAGGCAGAAATGGCTCTAGTAGTGGCAGTACCAGGTCTGTGCAGCCAACAGCTGCAGTCTCAGCTAGAGCCACAGGAAAAGCCAGGTGAGGGTACTTTCCACTCACACTGGCCTGCTTGCAAACTGGCACACAGCCATGGTGGGGAACCAACTGCTCTCAATTCGGCTAACTGATCCCCTCACTGATATGGGACCCATAGCTGGAGCTGGGAAACAAGTCAGAACCATATCCAAACATAAGCCCACTCTCCAATATCAAGCTACCATCAATTGTGGGCCACAAGAGGGCCTATACCTATTAAATTCTCTATAAAAAAAGGGGGGGGGGTATCTCATTTGTCCTGATGCTAACTTACTCTCCATTGGAGAATCTGCTTCTCTTTTTCAGATAGATGTAGATCCTAAGGAGAGAGCCACCCCATCATACCTCAAAAGGGCCCCGGCTGAAACGAAGAAAAATTGGAGAAACAAGCAAGGGGGCTGTTTTCCTGATGAACCGGATACCAGCACAAGGGTGAAGGAGATCAACACAGAGAAAAATCAACTCCTACCAAATCAGAGAGCCAGAGCCTCAGAGGCCCCCAACACCTCATCACTGAAGCAGATCAAAAATGAACCCAACATGGCTCAGGGAAATTTTGCCGAAGAGGTGGCAGAAAGAATACCAGAGCCACATGTTGGGTCATGATATGCAGAGACATTTATCTTACCCATAACTGTGGGCTAACTCCACAATGCATGACCCGTATACCTCAACAAGGAGGGGCCAAGGGGAGGGGGTAGGTCATGGATGAGCCTAATAATGGTACCAAACTGACTGTATTTGCTGAATACAAAACTAACTAATAAAGAAAAAAAATGTGAAAAAAAAAGAAACACGAAGGGAGGACTGCAGTAACCAATGCAGGAGAAGCTCATGAGGTAGAGGATCATGTGGACCAACAGGAGAACTATAGCCACCACCCACAACCTCTACTCCCCCATTGCCAGCTCAAGCACCTGCAAGCACCAGCAAGCACCAGAGACCTGAGGAAAGGAGCTCACAGCACACAGCACTGGTGACTAGATCAGTGATCCAGTGACCCAGCCACCCTACTTAAACCCACAGCACAGTAAAGAGGGGCCCAAGCAGGAGTGCAGTATAACTGAGACGAAAATCATCCCAAAAGATAACTGGAATTACATCAGGTCGGTACCCACAAAAATATGCCTGGTATATATAGGCTTGAATTGGAACTATTACTTGCCCCTCCCATATCAGGATAAATTATATGTTAAATCTGATGGATGGTTGGATTTGTCATACTTAAATAAGCTATATTTTGGGCTTGTCATTTGTTGCTTCCTATTTAATAGTGACTTTGTTTCCTCTTCTGTTGTTCATTACAAAAGGGTCTCACTTGGTCACAAGCTGACTTGGAACTCTCAACAGACCAGAAATCTTAGCCTCCTAGTGGACAGGATTTAGGGTGTTGGGCAACACACATCCTAAGGGACTGTGACTTTGTTAGAGGATCTGGTTGTCATAATACCTACTCTTGCATAAATACTCTGTGCTGTTTTTCATTGAACATGTATATTGCTTAGTTAAATTTTAGAACCTGCCTGTATTTTGTTCTACTCAGCCTACTTGAATACTGTCATAGCAGGCAAACCCAACATCTAGGGTCACTTTTGTAGATACTCTGAGAAACTTAACAGCCACACTTAGCACCTTAAGCTCTTACCTTGACACAAGAAACACCAAAAATCAAGATAATATAAATCCACCAAAAAGTATTAATTCATCAGAAATGACCTCCAGTGAGAATGAGTTAGAAGAAATGCTTGAGAAAGATTTCAAAAAGTGATTATAAATATGCTCAAAGAAGTCAAAGGGGAAATCAAAGGAATGAAAGATGAAATCAAAAGAATCAGAGAAGACACAGGAAACCAATTTAATGAAATAAAGAGTTCAATACAAGACATAAATAAGGAAATAGAAATAATGAAGAAAAAAACAATTAGACTTACTAGCAATGAAGAACACAGTCAATAAAAAAAAAAAAAAAAAAAAAAAAAAAAAAAACTCTATAGAAAATCTCACCAGTAGAATGGATGAAGGAGAGGACAGAATATCTTAACTAGAACACCAGGTGGCAGATCTAATACAGTACAACAAAGAGAAAGACAAACTAAAAGGAAAGTATGAATGGGAATTTCAAGATATTCGGGACACTATGAAAAGATCAAACATAAGAATTCAGGGTATATTAGAAGGAGAAGAATTTCACTCCAAAGTGAAATCCACAAAAGCATAGAAGAAAACTTCCCCCAAATTGCGAAAGTGATGCCAATGCAGATACAGGAATACTTTAGAACACCAAACAGACAAAACCTGGAAAGAACCTCTCCTCACCATATTATAATTAAACTACCAAACATACAAACTGAAGAAACTATATTGAAAGCAGTTAGAGAGAAAGATCATGTTACATGCAAAGGCAAGCCCTTCAGGACAACAGATTACTCAATACAAATTTTAAAACCCAGAAGTGCTTGGAGCGATGTATTTCAAGTTCTGAAAGATCACAACTGTCAACAGGGTTACTTTATCCTGAAAAGCTATCCATTCAAACAGAAGGAGAAATAAGGATGTTCCACAACAAAAGCAGGCTAAAGGAATATTTGAAGAGAAAACCAGCTCTACAGAAAATACTTGAAAGAATCCTCCATGCTGAAAAACAAACCATACTCAAATACTAGCTAATACAAGAGAGCAAAGGTAAAACTGGAAGAACTACAAAAAAAATGGCAAAAGTAAATACATATCTTTCAATATCTCTTAATACCAACAGCCTCAATGCTCCCACCAAAAGACATAGGTTTGCAGACTGAGTTAAAGAGCAGGATCTTTCAATTTGTTGTCTCCAAGAAACTCACCTTTCCACAAAGGATGGACACTATCTTAGGGTGAAAGGTTGGAAAATGGTGTTTTAAGCAAATGGGCCTAGAAAACAAGCAGGGATTTCTATCCTAATATCTAACAAGGTAGACTGCAGTCCAACATTACTTAGGAAAGATAAGGGAGTTGACTTTATAGTGATTAAAGGCATCCTGTAACAGGAGGGCATTAGAATCCTAAACATATATGCATCTAACTCAGGCACTCCCAACTTCATCAAACAAATGCTATTAGAACTGAGGTCACAGAGAACACAACGCACAGTTGTAGTGGGTGACTTCAACACTCCACTCTCATCAATTGACAGGTCATCCTGGCAAAAAATAAACTGAGAGGCATCTGGATTAAATGAGGTCATAGAACAGATAGACCCAACAGATATATACAGGACAATTCATCTAAATGCTGAAGAATACACATTCTTTTCAGCAACACATGGAACATTCTCTAAAATAGGCCATATATTAGGATACAAATCAAATCTTAAATACAGAAAAATTGAAATAATTCCTTGCATTATATCTGACCACAATGTAATCAAACTATAAATCAATAGCAAGAAAAGCTATGGGGCATATACAAAATCATGGAAATTAAATAATACACTACTAAATAATGAATGGGTCAATGAAGAAATCAAGAAGGAAATCAAAAATTTCATACAGTCAAATGATAATGAGAACACAACATACCAAAACCTTTGGGATACAATGAAGGCAGTCCTAAGAGGGAAATTTATAGCTTTAAGTGCCTATATTAAGAAATTAGAATGGTCTCAAGTAAACAACCTAA
The DNA here is from genome assembly GCA_036346955.1 of Dipus sagitta. Classification (NCBI taxonomy): domain Eukaryota; kingdom Metazoa; phylum Chordata; class Mammalia; order Rodentia; family Dipodidae; genus Dipus; species Dipus sagitta. The sequence continues at coordinate 99,296,281 of CM070770.1, read as the reverse complement.
TGCATCACTTCAAAGCCTTGGAAAAAGAAGAAAAAGCAAACTGAAGATCAGTAGATTGGAAGAAATAGTAAAGATTAGAGCAGAAATTAATGAAATAGAAACCCAAAAAACAATACAGAGAATCAGTGAAACAAAAAGTTGGTTCTTGGAAAGGATAAACAAAATTGATAAACCCTTAGCAAGTCTGACCAACAGAAAAAGAGAAGAGAAACAAATTAATAAAATTAGAGATGAAAAAGGCACTATCACAACAGATACCAGAGAAATTCAAAAAACCATAGGGACATACTATAAAAACAAATACTCCAATAAGTTTGAAAATCTGAAAGAAATGGATGATTTCTTTGATTCATATGACCTACCTAAATTAAATCAAGATGACATTAATCACTTAAGTAGACCTGTAACAAACATGGAGATCTAAGCGGTTATCAAAAATCTTCCAACTAAAAAAAGTACAGGCCCAGATGGATTCACTGGTGAATTTTACCAGAACTTCAGGGAAGAACTAATATCAATGCTTCTTAAACTTCTCCATAAAATAGAAAATGAAGGAATAATACCAAACTCCTTCTACAAAGCCAACATCACCCTGATACCAAAACCAGGCAAAGATAGAACAACAACAAAAAAAAAATTACAGACCAATCTCCTTCATGAACATAGATGCATAACGTCTCAACAAATATTGGAAAACAGAATATAAGAATATATCAGAAAGATCATTCACCACAACCAAGTAGGCTTTATCCCAGAGATGCAGGGATAGTTCAACATACACAAATCAATAAATGTAATACACAAAAAAATCACATCATCATCTCATTAGATGCAGAGAAAACATTTGACAAAATCCAACACCCCTTTCGTGATAAAATTCCTACAGATACTGGGAAAAGAAGGAACATATCTCAACATAATACAGGCTATTTATGACAAGCCTACAGCCAACATATAACTAAATGGGGGAAAACTTGAAGTATTTCCAGTAAAATCATGAACAAGACAAGGGTGTCCACTGTCCCCACTTTTATTTAATATAGGACTGGAAGTCTTGGCCATAGCAATGAGGCAAGAGACACACATAAAAGGAATACAGATTGGAAAGGAAGAGATCAAGTTATTGTTATTTGCAGATGACATGATTCTACATGTAAAGTCCCTAAAGAATCTACCAGCAAACTGTTAGAGCTGATAAGCACCTATAGCCATGTAGCAGGATACAAAATAAACACACAGAATTCAGCAGCCTTCCTATATGCTAATAACAAACACACAGAGGATGAAATCAGAGAAGCACTTCTATTCATAATTGCATCAAAATAATAATAATAATAATAAAGTACCTTGAAATAAACCTAACTAAGGAAGGGAAGGATTTCTACAATGAAAACTTTAAAACACTCAAGTGAGAAATTGCAGAAGACACTAGGAAATGGAATGACTACCTCATTCTTGGATTGGAAGAATAAATGTGGTGAAAATGGCAATCTTACCAAAAGCAATTTAAAAATGTAATGCAATCCCCATCAAAATTCCCAATGGAATTCTTCACAGAAATAGAAAAAAAAAAAAAAAAAGAATCCCAAAATTCATTTGGAAGCACAAAAATTCTTGGATAAATAATACAATATTAACAACAAAAATAACGCTGGTGGTGTCACCATACCTCATTTTAACCTATACTACCGAGCCATAGTTACAAATACAGCAGGGTACTGGCACAAAAGAAGACATGTAGATCAATGGAGCAAAAAAGAAGACCAAGAAGTAAGTCTGTGTAGCTATAGCCACCTGATATTTGACAAAAAGGCCAAAAATACTCACTGGAGGAAAGACAGCCTCTTCAGCAAATGGTGCTGGGAAAACTGCATATGTATCTGTAGAAGGATGAAAACAGAACTTTTTCTCCCTCCAGGCACAAGAGTTAAGTCCAGATGGATTAAAGGCCTTAATATCAAACGTGAAACTCTGAAATTTCTAGAGGAAAAGGTAGGGGAAAGCCGTTTCAACATATTGGCATAGGTAATGACTCTCTGAATATAACCCCAATTGCTCAGGCAACAAAACCACAGATTAACTGCTGAGACCTCGTGAAATTACAATGACTTTGTACAGCAAAGGACACTGTTAATAAAGCAAAGAGGTAACCTACAGAATTGGAAAAAAAGTATTTGCTAGATATACATCTGATACAGGATTAATATCTAGGATATACAAAGAACTCAAAAAGTAAATAAGAAATCAAACAACCCAATTTAAAAAATGGGCTATGGTTCTAAATAGACAGTTCTCAAAAGAAGAAATATAGATATCATATAAGCATCTAACAAAATGTTCTACATCCCCAGTCACCAGAGAAATGCAGATTAAAACTACATTGAGATTCCATCTCACTTCTGTCAGATCGGCTACCATCATGGAAACAAATGACCATAAATGCTGGCAAGATGTGGGGAAAAAAAAAGGAACCTTTCTACACTGTTAGTGGAATGCAATCTGGTCCAGCCATTGTGGAAATCAGTGTGGAGGTTCCTAAGACAGCTAAAAATAGATCTACCATATGACCTAGCTATAACATTCCTAGGCATATATCCTAAGGACTCATCTCATTATCTGAAAGATACTTGCTCAATCATATTTATTGCTGCTCTATTCATAATAGCTGGGAAATGGAACCAGCCTACATGTCCCTCAACTGATGAGTGGATGATGAAGATATGACACATTTCCCCAATGGAGTTCTACTCAGTGGTAAAGAAAAATGAAGTTATGAAATATGCAGGAAAATGGATGGAGGTGGAAAGGATTATACTAAGTGAGGTAACCCAGGCCCAGAAAGCCAAATATTGCATGTTCTCTCTCATATGTGGATCCTAGCTATAGATGATTGGACTTCTGTGTGAGTAGGAATAAAACTCAGTAGCAAAGGCCAGTCAGCTAGAAAAGAGATTTAAAGGGAATAGAAAGGAAGGGAGAGGTACTTAATAGGATAGCATTCTATATATGTAAGTAGAAGAGATTAGTGGGAATGAAAAGGCCTAAGTGGGGTCAGAGGAAGAGACTGAGTAAAGGAAAGTTGGAGGAAAGGCTAATCAAAATCTAAGAGGATATAAATATATCATACGGAAACCTACCTTTTTGGACAATGGAACACTCACGAGCAATAGATTGTTACTAGAAACTTTTCAGTGTCCGAGATTGGGATATCTTCCAGTGAATTATTGGTCAGGGAGGTCCCTGATGCCCTCAAACATTACAGGCCATTGCCAAAGCCCTTGGTTTCCCTCCAGAAATGGATGATATGACCCTATTTCTGAAAACTCCACATACTTTGGCTGCAAGGGCGCTGACAAATCCTGCTGGAATGGAGCTGAACTGATAACCTCCTCTGTGTAGACCAGCTTACAGAAAGCTGGAAGAAGCCACTCTGCGTGCAGTTCAATGGGAGAAAGAGAAACCACCAGCGAAGATACACAACAGTGGACACTGCAAGCCTTATATTTGCCAGCTAGGCCAAATGAGCTTACATGTGCAATAGTGGCACACTGTCATTGTGGAAGCCAACTGCCATCTAATTGGACTGGAGGCCTGCTCCATGGGAGGGAATACATCCCTGATACTGAAAACCTACAACAGGGGCAGTCATGAGCCCTAGGGGTGTAATGTGTGCTGCTGTCTGGCTAAATGTATATACAATGCTCATCAAACTGTCCAGGAAGCATTTCTCTTAATGTTCATTCCCATATACTAATGCTACCTTCACTTTTGGTTGAGAACCTTCTCTTTTCAGATGGCAGTGATCTTGGGAAGACTCAGAAGGCATCATTGTGTTAGGAAGAAGTGACAGAGGAGTGCTCTGCAATATCTCTATCACAATTTCCATGGCTCATGGTTCATTGCAACAGAGGTGGCAGAAGGAATGTAAGAGCTAAAGGAATGGTAGGACTCCTTACAGTGTGGTCCTTCAGATACAAAATGGCCTGGATATCCATGACCTCACAGTGCCTGACACAACCTAAAAAAGACCCTCTTAATAGGAGGAAAAGATCATGACATCAAGATAAAAAACAGACTGATTGATAATGGGAGGGGATATGATGGATAGTGGAGATTCAAAGGGGAAAGTGGGAGGAGGGAGAGAATTACCATGGGATATATTTTTATAATCATGGAAGTTGTTAATAAAAGATAAATTAATTAAAAAGTAAATAAATAAAAAAAATATTTTAAAAAGAGAGATTCACACCTTTAAAGGTTAAACTAAAGCTGTCCACTGAGACAATAGGAAAGGTGCAAACCTCAACCACAAAAGGTCCTTGCTAATTCAAATTCAAATTAATTTGTAAGCAGAGACCCTAAACAAGAAATGACAAAAACAGAGATAGCTTATCAAAATAAAATAAAAAAATAAAACATAAAAAATAAACAGACAATGTGTCCCCAGTGACAGAACAGAGACCCAAGGACTTACAGTATTGTCATGTTATTGGTTTTATATATATGATAAATGCATGCCTGAACCCTGAGGTTATGCTGTGGGTGCAGGCCCCTTGCTCTGCCTTCCTTGTTGAATGGCTCCTGGGTCCCCAACTACTGGATCCCCTGCACTGGAGGGTGCACATATGGAATAAGTCGGCCAAAGCTCCCTTTTCATTCCTCACCTCCCATTTCCCTGATACAGGTACTGCTGCTGCTGCTATGGGCAACCTGCTCTCTGAATGTGTGCTTCAGAAACAGGACCCTTGCTCTGGTTCTCAAATTGACATAGCCCTGAGTCCCCAAATTCCTATTCCCCTGAGCCAAAGGATGCACAGGCCATTGTGCCTCTTGTCCCTGGCTCCCAGCTTTCCGGCTTCTATGTCCTGAGCCCTGGTCCCCTTGTGTTGAAGAGTGTGAACAAATGGACTGAGTAGTTAAGAGCTCCTCGTTCTTCGCCTCCCCACTCTCCAGGTGCATTTGAAGTACTTGCTATCTCCACAATCTCTGCATCTGTGGATATAACATCACCATACACCAATCCAGTTAACATTTAAAACAGAACACTCACTAAAGATCTTACCAGGAAAAATACTTGCTTCTCCTTCAATAAAATAAATATTTTCCCCAAGATGAGTATACCAACACACACACACACACACACACACACACACACACACACACACACACTGGGAGAGAGAGAGAGAGAGAAAGAGAAGAAAGTAAAAAAAACTGAGAGATCTCCACCAAGGATGCCTAGTCCCATAATGGAAGCCTTGAATGAAATCATAGAGAAGACAACAAAATTGAATCCTAAAATTTAAACACAACAATGTGACCCTGATCAAAAGAATTCCTGAACTGGAAGTATGCCATCAAGCAACCAACAATCACATAAATGAAATTGAGCAGAATCATTTCTTAATTTAACTGAAGAAAACCAGAAAAGCCTCAAAAGAAATATAAATGAGTTGAAGGTGAGTCAGCAAATACAAGATCTCAATAACCATCTGATTTAAGCTTAATGGACACATGATCAAATGCAAGAATGAATTCCAGGAAGCATCAAGAAAATCAGGCCTCTAAGTGAAATCATACCTCAAAAAAGAGATGGACACAACAGAAAACAAAATAAAATAGAGCTTTCAAAACCTTTTCTAGAACCCCTCACTAAGAGAGTCACACATGTGGAAGACAGAACCTCTGAGTTGGAAGACAAAACATCGTGCAAAATTTTATGCAAACAGAATATGAGGAAACTGTGTGATACCCTAAAATGACAAAATATGTGGATCACGGTTATACCAGAAGGAGAGGAAATCAAGGCCAGAGGCATAGAGAACATATTAAACAAAATTATGGAAGAAAAATTTCCCAATATCACAAAAAAGAGAAGTCAACCCAGTTACAAGAAACTCACAAATACCAAAGAGACAGGACCAAAGAAGAAACTCTCCAAGGCCCATCATATTAAAACACCTGCCAATGAAAACAAAGAGAGAGTAATAAAGCAAGAGAGAAACAACTCACTACATACAAAGGCAATTTTATCAGAATGACCTCAGATTTCTCAATAGAAACCCCGAAAGCCAGAAGGACTTGGAACAGAATACTTCAAATTCTAAAAGTCTATTGCTTATAAACCAAACTACTATACCCAAAGAAATTATCCTTCATAATACATGGTTAAAGGAAAACTTTCATAAAAACATCAACTCTATGATTATATGAACACAAAGATGAACCTACAGAGAACACTTCAGGGAATACTACAAACAGAACAGATGAAAACCAGTCTCAAGAGCCAAGAAGATCACAATAATCAAAACTATACCAGATTCAAAAAAGTACAAAGCATACAAAGTACAAGAAAGCACCAAAAGCCATAAAACACCCCATCATGGCAGGGATTAAATCAAACCTCATAGTTATAACCTTAAATATTAACAGTCTTAACTCACCCATCAAAAGGCACAAGTTCACAGAGAGGATCAAAAAAAAAAAAAAATGGACCCTTCGACCTTCTGTCTTCAAGGAACCCTCCTCTATACTGAAGACAAACACCTCCACAAGGAGAAAGGATGGAAAATGATATTCCAAGCAGATGGAAACAAGAAACAAGCAGGTGTTGTTATATTAATATATGAGAAAATAGACTTCAAACCAAAAGTAATCAAAAAGAATCAAAAATAAGATCACTTCTTACTCACCAAGGGAGTTATCCAATCTGAGAACAGTACAATCATAAATCTATATACACCAAACACAGGTGCATCACAGTTTATAAAACAAGACCTATTTGAAAATAAAACAGAATTAAACACCAATGCTGTCATAGTTAGGGACTTCAATACTTTACTGCCATCAATAGACAAATCATCCAAACTAATAATCACCAGGGAACTAATAGAGCCCAATAACACCGTAGATCAATAAGCCCTAGCAGACATCTACAGAACCTTCTACCCCAGTTTTTACAGAAGACACATTCTTCTCAGCAGCCCAGGGAACCTTTTCCAAAATTGACCATATATTAGGCCATAAACTCAGGAAAACTGAAGTAACTTCCTACATGATAGCAGATCATAATACTTTAAAACTATAAATTAAGAAGAGACACATCAGGACCTCCACCAGCTCCTGCAGACTGAATAACACACTTTTAAACAATGAATGGGTTGTGGAAGAAATCAACAGAAATTCTAAAATTTCTAGTATTTAATGATAATAAAAACACAACTTAGGCCAGGCATGGTGGTGCACACCTTTAACCCCAGTACTTGGGAGAAAAAGGTAGGAAGATCACCATGAGTTTGAATCCATGTTCAGACTATGCAGTGAATTCCAGGTCATCCTGGGTAGAGCTAAATCCTACCTCAAAAAAGAAAAACACAACTTACCAAAACTTATGGGACACAATGAAGGCTTCCCTAAAGGGAAAATTCATAGTGCTAAATGCCTACATAACAGAGACAAAGAGATCCCAAAATAATAACCTAACTGTCTACTTAATGAAATTGCAAAAAAAAAAAAAAAAGAATCCAACCCTAAGAGCTCCATATGAAAAGAAATAATCAAGAACAGAGCAGAAATTAATGAATTGGAAACTAAGAAAACAATTAAGAAAATCAAATGAAGATCGGGTTCTTAAAAAAATTAACCTTTTTACTCAAAAATAAATAAAAATACATAAATACGATTGATAAACCCTTACTAAATTTCATCAAGTGAAAAAATAGAAGGCCCAAATTGACAAAATCAGAAATGAAAAGGAGAGGTCACAAATGTATCAATGAATTTGCATGTATCATCATGATATACTTCCAAACCCTCTACTCCACAAAATTGGATAATCTGGAAGAAATAGATGAATTCTTAGCCATATCCCACCTACCAAAACTAAAATTACTGCAGATTAGTATCCTAAACAAACTTATCATATCCATTGAGATTGGAAAGGTAAGCCAAAACCTGCCACAAAAGAAAAGGCCAGGTCCAGATGGCCTTTCAATCAAATTCTATCAAACCTTCATTGAAGAACTAAAACCAATTATTCTCAAACTATTTCAGATAGTTGGAGAGAAGGGATTCCCTCCCAACTTCTTTTCGGAAGCTAGTATCTCCCTAATACCAAAACCAACTAGAAAAAACAAAAAACAAAAAAAGCTATAGGCCTATATACTTAATACATTAGATGTAAAGACTCTTTAAAAATCCTTTAAAATCAAATTCAACAACACATCAAAAGCATTATACACCTTGATCAAGTTGGCTTAATCCCAGGGATGCAGGGATGGTTCATCATATGAATATTGGTCAACATAATACACCACATAAATAAACTCAATGAAAAGATCCACATAATCATCTCAACTGATGCAGATAAGGCCTTTGATAAAATACAACACCATTTTATAATCAAAATGCTGGACAGAATAGGCACGAAGGATTAATATCTCAACATAATTAAAGCTATATACAAAACACCTAAAGCCCACATATTTCTGAATGGGAAAGACTGAAGGAGTTCCCATTGATATCTGCAACAAGACAGGGGTGTCCACTCTCACCAGTGTTCTTCAACATAATACTAGAAGTCCTAGCCCAAGCAATAAGACAGAAGAAAGAGATAAAAATAAAGTAAACAAATTGGAAAGAAAGAAGTCAAGATAGCCCTATTTGCAGATGACCTGATCCTTGACCCAAAAGTCTCTATCTCAAAACTTCTAAAGGTGATTAATTCCTTCAGTAAAGTGGTAGGATACAAAATCCATACACAAAACAAGTACCCTTTCTATATGAAATGGACAAATATACAGAGAAAGAAATCATTAAGGCTGTCCCATTTTCAATGGCAACAACAACAAAAATTAAGTACCTTGCAATAACACTAACCAATAATGTGAAAGACCTATATAATGCAAACATAAAGAAAACTTTAGAAAGAAATTGAGGAGGAATTGAGAAGATGGAAACACCTCCCATGCTCCTTCATAGGTAGATTAATATTCTGTAAATGACAGTTTTACCAAAAGCAATATACAGATTTAATGCAATACCAATAAAAATTCCAGCATCATTCTTCACAGAGATTTAAAAAAAAATCTCAAAATTCATATGGAAGGGCAGCAGGCCCCTAATACCCAAACATATCCTCAGCAAAAGAAATAACCTCTGGAGGTCTCAATATACCCAATCTCAAGCTATATTACAAATTCATAGAAACATGGATAACAATATGTAGAAAGATGAAAATAGATACACTCATCTTACCACACACAAAAATCAAATCCAAATGGATGGTAGACTTTAATAGAAGACCTTAAACTCTTCTCCAACTAGAAGAAAAAACTAGGTGAAACTCTATGAAATAGGAGTGGGGAAAGACATCATGAACAAAACCCCAACATCCCAGGAAATTATACAATCACACAATTAATGAGATTTCATGAAGCTAAAAAGCTTTTGCATAAACAAACATACCATAATCAGAAGAAATACAGTACCCACAGAATGGGAGAAAAATTTTCCCAGTTATACCACTGACAGAGACCTAGTATCTCGAATCTACAAAGAACTCAAAAAACTAAACAATTAAAAATCAAAATATGCACTGAAATAAATGAGAAAAAGAGGGCTGGAGGGATGGTTTAGCCATTAAGGCATTTGCCTGCAAAGCCAAAGGACCCATGTTCGCCAGATGCACAAGGGGGTGCATGCATCTGGAATTTGTGTGCAGTGGCTGGAGACCCTGGGCACACCTATTCTCTCTCTCTCTCTCTCTCTCTCTCTCTATCTCTCTCTCTCTCTCTCCTCTCTTTCTCTCTCTATATCCCTCCCTTCCTCCTTCCCTCTTTCTCTGTCAAATAAATAAAAATAAAATGAGACAGAGAACTGAACAGGAAGTTCTCAAAGGAAGAAATACAAACAGATGACACACACTTAAGAAAATGTTAAGCATCCCTAACCATTAGGTAAATGCAAAGTAAAACAACTATGAGATTTCCCCTTACTTCAATAAGGATTGATATCATTAAAACAGGAAATGACAACAAATGTTGGTGAGAATGTGGGGAAAGAGGAACCATAATTCACTGTTCATGGGAATATAAAGTTTTACAACCACTATGGATAAAAATATTGAGATTCCTGAAAAAGGTGAATATAGAACTTTCAACAGACCCAGTTATTCCCTTACTGGGCATTTATCCTAAATGCTCCATGCTTCACCACAGAGATATTTGCTCAACAATGTGTATAGGTGCTCAATTCATTATAGCTAAGAACTAGAATCAACCCAGGTGCCCATAATTGGATGAATTTATAACAAAGTTGTGGTACATTTATTTACACAATGGAATTCTACTCAGCAGTAAGGAGAAAGGATACAGTGGAATTTGTAGAAAAGTGGAGAGACTTGGAGCAGATCAAACTCAGGAAACTTACAATCACAGAAAGACAAAGACCACATCATCCCACTCATCTGAAATTCCTAACCTGGACCAGCTTGTGCTGCTGACATACTCAATAGGCAACTCAAGGCCCAGAGGCAAAAGGTCATACCCTATTGCTAAAGACACCATATGCTGCTGACACGGAGCATGAAGAGATATGGCTTGAATCTGGAGAAGAGCTAGTCCCCAGAATTAGTCCTTCTAGTTCTGGAAAGTGTTACATGAGCTGCTGGGGGAAAGTGGCCAACAACAGTCTGAGCATCTTTTTCAGGGCATGAGGGGAATGTAAGGGTGAGGGAACACAAATCTGAACCCAAATTGAACTGGTACCATAGAAACCTATATTCTAGAAGTTACACTAAATGGTTGAGCCCTCAACAGGTCCTTAGGAGGAGCACCTGACTCAAAGGGCTCTGGAGAGGTTGAGATGAAGCCTACCCTTAAATTTCTCCTGTTTCTTTTTTTTTTTCCTTTTTTTCTTTTCCCTTGGCTTTGGCTTGTAACTTCCAGTTCCGGGATGCAGTTAACAGCCATAATGAGCGGTTGATCAGAGAGACCTACAAGGTCTCCCCAAACAAAACAGACGTCTGTCTGAGCACTTGACTACCCACCAGAGATTAGTGGTAAGACCCTACTGCTGAAGACACCACATACTGTCAGCATGGAACATGGAGAGATCTGGCTGGAATCTGGAAAAGAGCCAGTCCCCAGACGGTTAGCCTGTCTAGTGCTGGAAGGTGCTACATGATCTACTGGCTGAAAATAGCCAACTAATCTTCCACTAATCCTGGGTTATAAGAGGGTCTACCCATTAAATTCTCTCTAAATTAATAATTGTTATTCCATTTAATGTGTGCTGACTTCACTGAGCATTGGAGAACTTGCTTCTCTTTTCCAGCAGGACCTGAGGAGATAAACAACCCTTCACACTTTTCTCCAGCCCCTGCTGAAACCACAGAGGAACTGAGGAAATGAGCAAGAGTGCTGCTTTCTCAGTGAACCTGATATCAGCACAAATTAAGGAGGTAGACACTGAGTACACTCAATACCTATCAAACCAGAGACCCAGAGACTCCTAAGATACCATCACTGATGTAGACTTAAAATGCACCCAACATGTCTCAGGGAATTTTGAAGAAGGGAGTATAGAAACATTGTTAGAGCGAAAAGTTGAGGCATTATGCACAGAAACATTGCCTCTCCCTCATAACTGACTGCTGACCACCAGAATGCATGACACACAATTCCCATAGGGATGGCCTGCATCCTAAACAAGGAGGACCCCTTCAGCAAAGGGACAGTGATGAGGGAAAGGATGGTATCAACACGTGTTTACATACCAAGTATGTTCATAACTAATAAAAATAAATTTAAAAAAACCTCAAAGCAACCCTCTCAAAAGTGAGACAGAGAATTGGATAGGGAGTTTTCAGAGAATTGAAAGTTAAAACAACTATGACATTTCACCTTACTGTAGTCATTATGGCAAGCATTAAAAAAATCAAATGACAATAAATGTTGGTGAGGATGTGAGGAAAGATGAATCCTCACTCATTCTTGGTGGAAATGCAAACTTGTACAACCACTGTGGAAATCATTATGGAGACTCCTGAAAAAAATGAAAATAGAACTATCAAGAGACCCAGTTATTCCCCCACTGTGCATTTACCCTAAAAGCTCCATGCTTCACTTCAGAGATATTTGCTCAATCATGTTTATAGCTGCTCAATTTACAATAGCTAAGAACTGGAATCAACCCAGGAGCCCATAATTGGACCAATGAATAATGAAGATGTGGTAGATTTACACAATGGAATTTTACTCAGCTGTCAGAAAAAAAAATATAATACAATGAAATTTTTAGGAAAATGGACACACTTGGAACAGATCATATTCAGTGAACTCATACAATTACAGAAATACAAACACTATATATTCTCATTCCTCTGTGGTTCCTTACCTGGAATAGATTGAGTTTCTGCCATGCCTGATTGGCAACTCAAGGCCTAGACAATAGGAATAGAAGGATTTTGGGAAGTACTAAGGGAGGTTGGAGGGAAATAAACACAAAACTAAACCTAAAATGTACTGGTACCATAAAAACCTTTCTCCTGGAAAATAGACTAAAAGAATTAACCCTCAACTGGAGTATGTGGGGATATCTGAAGAGAAGAGCCCTGAGATGGGTGGGATGAAGCCTAATCTTAAAATAATGGTCTCTGGCCTTCCAATAAACTTCCAGTACCAGAAATCAGTTGCTACTCACATTAAGCTACTGATCAGAGATTTGAAGTCCCCAAAACAAGACAGGCTTCTATCAAAACACTTGATTACCCACCTGAGTTAAAAGGTAAGACCCTATTTCTGAAGACACCATATGTTGCTGACACAGAAAATCATAAGACTCAGCTGGAATCTGGAAAGAATTCAGTCCCCAAGTGGTCAGCCTGTCTGGTGCTAGAAAGCATTGCATGAGCAACTGGGGGAATACATCCAACAAAGTTTTCAGCAAGCAGGGGTCAAAGATACTCAGAAGCAACCAGTCTGACAAGATGGACAGAGCAGTGCACTAGTGGCACACAGCCTTGGTAGGCAACCAGTGGCTTTCTGATAGGCCAAGAGATTATCATCAGTGTAAAGAAACCCATAGCTGGAACTGGGAACCAGGTCAGAATCCTATTGAGACCAAGATTATGTTCTCCAGTGACAAGCTCCAACTAGTCTGTTGCCACAAGTGGAACAACATCCATCAAAATTTTCCTAAATTAACAATGCTTATACTATTTAAACTATTCTGACCTTATTCTCCATTGGAGAATTTGTTTTTCTTTTTCAGAAGGTAGCAAGACCCAAGGCACTTCAGCCCAGATCCGGGTGAAACTGCAGAGGAATCGGTGAGATTAGCAAGTGTGCTGCTTCCATGGTGAGCCTGAGATTCAGTACCAGGGTGAAGGAGAGAGGTGCTAAAGATCCTCAACACATCCCAAAGCAGAGATGTAGAGGCTCCTGAGAACTTTTCACTGAAGTAGACTTAAAACACACCTGTCATGGCTCAGGGAATTTTGCAGAAGAAAGGAAAGATTGCAAGAGCCATAGGTTGGGAAGATTCTTACATACCTGGAGGCATTGTTCCCCTCCCTGGTGACTGACAGCCACTCTCACAACAGAAATCCCATAACCCCATGGGTAGTGCCAGCAACTCCACTGAAAAGGGACCTCAGGGACTAAAGACAGGGAGGAGGGATATGATGATACGAACACATGATGTTTCCATACAAGATATATTCATAATTTAATAAAATAGAGGGTTGGATAGATGGTGTAGAGGTTAAGCCACTTGCCTGCAAAGCCAAAGGACCCAGATTTGATTCCCCAGAGCCCATGTTAGCCAGATGCACAAGGTGGTGCATGCATCTAAATTTTGTTTGCAGCAGCCAGAGGCCTAGCATGCCTATTCTCTCTCTCTCTCTCTCTCTCTCTCTCTCTCTCTCTTTCCATTTAACTCTCTCAAATTAATAAATAAATATTTAAAAAAGAAAGTTTGTTAAATGAGATGGGAGAACCATTTTAAATGTGGGGAGCATCATCCTTGGGCTGGTCTCTCACACTGGGTAACTAGAGAAAGGAAGGTGAGCACCAGTGTGAGCATGCTTTCTTTCTGACTACTTATGGGTTATTGTGGCCTTCTGGAGCTACAATAGATGGGTCCAGATTTTTCCTGACACAATGCTACCTCTACAAGGATCATGGACTCTGACACCTGGACTTCAATCCCGTAAGTCCCATATTGACCTCAGAGACTACAAAATGAAGCACATGTTTAGTTATGTTCATAATCACTTACTACAATAATAACAAGATAAGAAAAGTATAGCAATGGTACCAATATACCCCCATACAAGTATGCTGGATTTTCTGTAGACTTCTTCCATTTTGTTCTCTTTGCAGACATAAAACATAAGTTTTTAACTAAAATGAATTATATATATAATTCATTTTGCTTTTAGACAACACATGACTGATTAAAGAACAAGGGTAATTTTATTTATTGGTATTGTACTAAACTTTGGTCAAATATTAGGGGTCTGGATAAATCAGTGCTCTGCTTTGAATACGTGATGTTGGAAATGCCAATCCAATAGGGAAGGGAAGTTGTTAAGTGCAAGTTGTCATTACTGAGCAATTCAGGTGACAGTTCAAGTGTGAGAAATGTCTAGCCTAGAGATACAAACTAGGAAACTAGAATTAATGCAGTTTTTCAAATCTAGTTAAAAGTTGGGTTTTTTTAATCATATAGTACAAAAATGAAAGGGAAAACTTCCTCTGCAGCTGAACTCTGGGGTTTTCCAAATTTGAGAAAATGTAGAAAAAGAACAAATCAGACTTGAGAAGGAGGCTTTAGACAAGATTTATTTATCATGTTGTTCTATGTGATTTATTACAAAAAAATGTTTATGGCCTATTTCAAAGATGGTAATAACCAGTGTTTAGGAAAGCATAGTGCCAGGTTACGTAACTAAGATGAATTTGCTGATTTATTAAGTTTCCAAGCCTCAAGTGTTAATCATGAGCCCAATTGTATGTAAAGGATTGTTTCACATACTTGTGAATTTCAGTAATGGAATTACTGAAAACTTCTAAAGTTTCACATGTCAGATGCAATGTTATTTGTGATTAAAGATCCCTTGTTGCTCCCCATTTTCCTAACCACAAAACTGCTCACAGCTGGGATATGATCCATTATTACTTATTCACTATTCTGTAAGATAGTTTACCAAGAGCATAAAAAAGGAGTGAATAAGGATGTTGGATCGGAAGAGCCACAATACAGCAATTCAAACTGGTTCTTACTGCATCATTTCTCCCCTGTTGGTGATATCCTTTCAATTGTTGAGTATTATCTTACACTTTAAACATCATGTATATGGGGGACTGAAAAACATTTCATTAAAATTATCATAAAGCTAGCAACCAATATCAGCTCTAAATAATCTCACTGCATAAGGAAATGCAATATAAACATTTCCTAGTTTAATATAAAAAGTTGTGTGGGATGTGTAAGAAAGTATTGTAGAATCTGCAAACTGAATTTTACTTTCATCTTACTTTTTCTTTCTTCAGCTATTATTATACATGTAAATAGAGAAAGGAAGCGAGAGAGATGGGGCTAGGAGAAAGGAGACAGAAAGAGAATTGCTACGGAAGCAAGCTTTCTGTATTCCTCATTGTAAACAATATTCATGATTGCTATACCAATACATCTGAAAAATTTACAGTTAATTAATGGAGAAACATACTTTAAGATCAAAGGCCAAAACCGACTCATTGTTGGGTACTCTGAAGTGCTCAATGATTTTTTTTTTCAATTTTTAAGTATGTATTTGAGACAAAGAGAGAGAGAGAGAAGGAGAGAGGGAGAGAGAGAGCATTCCAGGGCCTCCAGCTGCTGCAAACGAAATCCAGATGCATGTGCATCTGGCTTATGTGGGTCCTGGAGAATCAAACCTGGGTCCTTTATCTTAGCAGGCAAGTGCCTTAATGGCTAAGCTATTTCAAAAACCCAGGTGTGTCCAGTTTAGTGTGTGTAAGCAAATATAGATTTCTATATATTGTCATATGTAGAAAATGAAACTAAACACATTCTTCTCACCATGCTCAAAAATGAACACCAAATGGATTAAAAACCTCAACTAAAGATCTGAAATTCTTAATTGCCTGGAATAAAAACTAGGGGAACTCTCAAATCTCAAATTCATCCAGTTAAATGTCAGACTCCTATAAATTCTATTTCAGAAAATAAAGACATAATAGCAATATGGGCAACCAGTTACTGGGTATGCATTGTAATTTCAGTTGTTAGAATTCCACATCAATCTATCTTAATAGAGTGCTCAATTATAGGATATAAGTACTTAATTCTAGATTTTAGTGTTTAAGTTCCCAATAAATTCTGACTTTTATTAATCAATATGGATATTTCTAGAGTGAGAGAAACAAAGGCCTATTTAAACTACTGGATGAAAAAATAAGGGGAATGCTCAACAATATAGGACTGTGGAAAGACTTCCTGAACAATAACCCAAAAGCCAAGGATATTAAACAATCACTCAGCCAGTGGGATATAATGAAGCTCAAAAAAAGTTTTTATACAGAGCCAACATACTACCCACAGAATGGAAGAAATTTTTTTTCAGCTATGCCACTGACAGAATATACAAAGAACTCAAGAAAACAAATCAATAAAAAAAAAATCAAACAATCCACAAAAAACAAATGGGGCAGAGAATGGAATAGAGAATTTTCTAAGGAAGGAATACAAATGGATAATACTCACCTAAGAAAATGTTCAGCTCCTTAACCATTGGGGAAATGAAAATTGAAACAACTAAGAGATTCCACCTTACTCCAGTCAGGGTGGGAATAATTAAAAAATCAAACAACAATAAATGTTGGAGAGGATGTTGGAAAGAGGAACACTCACTCAGTGTGGGTGGGAGTGCAAACTTGTAAAACCACTGTGGAAATCAAAATGGAGACTCCCGAAAAAGATGAAAATAGAGCTACCAACTGACCCAGCTATTCCTCTAGTGGGTATCTACCCTAAAGGCTCCACTCTTCACTGCTGAGTTATTTGCTCAACCATGTTTATAGCTGCTCAATTCACAATAGCTAAGAACTGGAATCGATCCAGATACCAATCATTTGTCAATTAGATAATGAAGATGTGATACATATACACAAAAAACTCTACTCTAGGGCTGGAGAGATGGCTTAGCTATTAAGCACTTGCCTGTGAAGCCTAAGGACCCCAGTTCAAGGCTCAATTCCCCAGGACCCATGTTAGCCAGATGCACAAGGTGGCACATGCCTCTGAAGTTCCTTTGCAGTAGCTGGAGGCCCTGGTGGGCCCATTCTCTCTCTCTCTCTTGCTCTCTCTCCCTCTTTCTCTCTCTGTCTGTCACTCTCAAATAAATAAAAAATAAATTAAACAAACAAACAAACAAAAACCTCTACAGTAGGAAAGAAATGATACAATGATTTTTTTTTTCAGAAGATGTACACACTTGGAACAGATCATACTAAGCAAACTCACATAAGCACAGAATTATAAGTGCCATATGTCTCCCTCATCTATGGTTGCTAACCTGGAACACCTTCAGTTGCAGGCATACCTTGAGGGTCAAATAATAGTGATAGCAGTTTTGGAGGGAAGGTGAATAAAAGAGTGGGGTGGAGGGGATACCCAAAAAACTAAATGAAAAATGGTTTGTACCATAGAAACCTATCTTCTGAATAGCAGACTAAATGATACAACTCTCAACAGGAATATGGAATGATTTTCTGGTAAGAAAGGCCCCAAAGAAGGTGGGATGAAGCCGAACCATAAAATATTTGGGTCTGGCTTGTCAGAAATCAGTTATAACTCACATTAAGCTCTTGATCACAGAGACATACAATGTCCCCCAAACAAGAAAGGTTTCTGCCAAAGCACTTGATTACCCACCTGAGGTTAAAAAAAAAAAAAAAAAAAAAAACTATTGCTGAAGACACCACGTGCTGCCAATATAAAAAATTGAGAGATCTGGCTGGAATCTAGAAGGAAGCCATTTCCCACATTATCTACCCATATAGTGCTGGAATATGCTACATGAGCTGCTGGGGAAATTGGCCAACAATCTTGTGTGCTAGCAGGGGATATTGCTATGCATAAGCAAGCAGTCTGATCAGGTGGACACACATGTGTACTAGTGGCAACAGCCAAAGTGGTTAACCAATGACTTTCTGATTGGCTAAGTGATCTGCTCAGTGGAAATGAACCCATAGCTGGAACTTGGAACTGAGCCATAATCCTATGGAGACCAACACCATGGATTCCAGCAAGGAGCTCCCACTAGTCTTTACCCAAGAGAGAGGATATACCCATCAAAATATCTCCTAATTAACACTACTTATCCATTGAACATATATTCTCCATTGGAGATTCTGTTTTATCTATTTCAGAAGTCAGTAAGAACCAAAGAGATAATCCATCCCGTGCATGTCAGCCATGGCCCAGGTGAAACTACAGAGGAATTGGCAAGATGAGCAAGAATGTTGTTATGATGGCAAGCCTCACAACCTGCACCAGTCATGTAGAAATACACTGTGGATATTCAAAAAAAGGCCAAAGCAAACATCCAGAACTTACTGAGAGCATAACACTAAAATAGACTTAAAACATGCACACCAAGGCACAGGTATTTTGCAGAAGAGGGGGAAGAAAGATTGTCAGAGCCACAGAGTGGAAAGGAATGTCCAGCAGCATAGCCTACTACCCCCTTACAATGATTGACTGTTGCTCTCACATCTCATAACCCAAAACCCCATGGTGAATGGCAGCAATCCTACTGAGGACCCTTAGCAGAGTAAGGGCAGGGAGGAGGAAAGTGATGGTACTAACACATGATGTGTCCATACAAAATTTCTACTTAATAAAAAAAATGAGAAGTTGTATATATAGGCTGCTCACTACCTTATAAACTATATTTAAGGATATTTTTGAAAAACATTTTCTTACTTCTATAAGTATGTTATATTCTTGTACATTGCTATCAAATTTGATGGGAATGGAGGCAGAAGTAAGGGTTAAATTTTACCTGAGAGGAATATTGCCATAGTATTGGCTCAGACATTCTAATTGTGTGTCTATCCATGTTTCAATAATCTGCCTTTTGAACAAGTCCATTTTGGAAACAGTAGTATAATTATACTTGTTTTTGAAAATTATTCTTCATTTTGAACCATCATAGGTTTCATTTCTGTGGTTGAGAATATTCTTTAACTTTTTCATAATTATCTCATGATTTGTCAAGTCTCCATTCAATATTCTTCTTCACTATACTTTTTTCTTGAGCCTGTGAGCCTCAATTCTTAAATAAAAGCATCAATATTTTGATCTCCATCAAGGTTAAAATCATAGAATCCATTTAATAACTTGTTAAGTTGAATCACGTGCACATTAAAAATTTAGTTTCACTGGCTGGACAGATTGCTTAACAGTTAAGGCACTTACATGCCAAACTTAAGGAACCAGGTTCTACTCCCAGAATCCAATTAAGCCAGATGCACATGGTAGCACATGCATCCGGAGTTCATTTGCAGTGGCTAGAGGCCCTGGTGTGCACAATCTGTCCCTCTCTTTCTCTCTGTCTCTCTGTCTCTCTCTCTCTCACACACACACCTTATATTTGGCCAGCCAGGCCAAATGAGACAACAGGCGCAATAGTGACATGTCTGTTATGGGGGTAACTGACTGCTCTCTCATTTGTCTGGAGGTCCTCTCCATGGGAGAGAATACATCCCTGATACTGAAAACTTACAACAGGAGTAGTCATGAGCCGTAGGGTGTAATGTCTGCTGCTGTCTGGCTAAATGTATGTACTATGCTCACCAAACTTCCCAGTAAGCACTTCTCTTAATGTTCATGCCCATATTAATGCTACTGTCACTTTTGTTTAGAGAACCTTCCCTTTTAAGATGGTAGTGACATTGGGATGACTCAGAAGGCATCACAGTGCTGAGAAGAAGTGACAGCGGAGTGCTCAGCACTGAAATATCTCTATCACATCTTCCAAGTCTCAGGGTACTTTGCTAAAGAAGTGATGGAAAGAATGTAAGGGACAAAGGAAGAGTAGGACTCCTTACAACATGCTCCACCAGACACATAATCACCTGGATATCCATGACCTCACAGTGCCTGACACTACGTGCACAAGAACAATGTAATAGGAGGAAAAGATCATGATATCAAAATAAAAGACTAATTGAGAAAGGGAGGGGATATGATGGAGAGTGGAGTTTCAATGGGGAAAGTAAGGGGAGGGAGGTAATTACCATGGGATATTGTTTACTATCATAGAAGTTGTCAACAAAATATTAAAAATAAACAAATTAATTAACAAAAGAAAGAAAAAAATAAAAAAATAAGTAAAATTAAATAAATAAAATTTTTAAAAGTTTCACTCTCTCACCTTTCACAGAAGCCTTTTTTCTCTCCAAATATAATTAATACTTATTCTGGATTTGTAACAGTGGAAATATAGTGGTGAATGCATCAATGGTATTAGAAAAAGAAATTCTATTGCATTAAATCTGTATATTGATTTTGGTAAGATTGCCATTGTCACAATGTTAATTCTACCTATCTAGGAGCATGGAAGGTCTTTCCATGTTCTCAAGTCCTCTTCAATTTCTTCTTGAGTGTTTTATGTTTTCATCAAGTAGGTCTTTTACAACCTTGGTTAATGTTATTCCAAGATATTTTAATTTTGTTCTTGCTATTAAAAATGGGACAATGTTAAAGTTCTTATCTGGTTTGGCTACCAAAAAAAAAAAAAAAAAAGGGACAATGTCACTAATTTCTTTCTCTGTATATTTGCCTTTTGCATATAAAAAGGCAACTGATTTTCATGTTTTGCTTTTTTTATCCTGCTATTTTGCTGAAGGAGCTAATCACTTTTAAGAGTTTTCAGATAGAGGATCCCAGGTCACTTATGTATAGATTCATGTCATCTGCGAATAAGGCTAACTTAACTTCTTTCAAATTTTTAACACTTTTTATTACTTTCTTCTGTCTTATTGCTTCAGCTAGGATTTCCAGTACTATGTTGAAGAGCAGAGGTGAGAGTGGACACCCCTGTCTTGTTCCTGATCTCAATAGGAATTCCTTCAGTCTCTACAAATTAAATATTATTTGGGCCTTAGGAGCTTTATATACAGCCTTTATTGTGCTGAGATATAAACCCTCCATGCCTATTATTTCCAGTGTTTTGATCATGAAATGGTGTTGTATTTTGTAAAAGACCTTCTCTACATCAATTGAGATGATCATGTGGTTCTTATGGTTCACTTTATTTATGTGTTGTGTTACATTGACTATTGTCCATATGTTAAACCATCCCTGGGATGAAGCCTACTTGATCAAGGTGGATAATGCTTTTGATGTGTTGTTGAATTCAGTTTGGGAGGATTTTGTTCAGGATCTTTGTGTACAAGTTCATGAGGGAAATAGGCCTAAAGTTTTCTTTTCTTGTGGCATCTCTGCCTGGTTTTCATCTTAGGGTGATACTAGCATCATTTTCCTTCTTAGAGATAGAAAAAATGATCTCAAAATTCATATGGAATGGCAGAAGGCCGTTGATATCCAAGCACATCCTCAGCAAAAGAAACACCTCTGGAGGCATCACCATACCTGATCTAAAGCTATATTACAAAGCCATAGTAACAAAGACAACATGGTATCGGCATATGAACAGGATTATAGATCAATGCAACAGAAACGAGGACCCAGATTTTGGGTCAAGCAACCATATCTACCGGGTATACGACAAAGGGCCTAATAATGTAGACCAGAAAAAAGATAGCATCTTAAACAAATGATATTGGACAAACTGGATAACCATATGCAGGAAACTGTAACTAGATCCATACATCTCATCATGCACAAAAATCAAGTCCAAATGGATCAAGGACCTCAACATAAGCCCAAAAACTTTGCTACTACTGGAAAAAAAAATAGGATAAAAATTCCGCAATATAGGAGTGTGAAAAGACTTCCTGAACAAAACCCCAGTAGCTCAGGAAATTAAACAATTACTCAGTAATTGGGATCTCATGATGCTGAAAAGTTTTGTTGTTGTTATTTCACAGAGAAACATACAATAAGCAGAGCCAATGAATTTCCCAAAGAATGGAAGAAAATTTTTGCTGCTATAAAACTGACAGAAGCCTAATTTCTAGAATCTATATAAAACTAAAAATCCTAAACAATAACATATCAAACAACCCACTCACAATGTGGGGCAGAGAAGTGAAGAGGGAGTTATCAGAAGAAGAAATACAAATGGCAAACACACACTTAAGAAAATATTCAACATCCCTTAACATCAGGAAAATGCAAATTAAAACAACTATGACATTCTACCTTACCCCAGTAAGGATAGCAAACATTAAAAAATCAAATGAAAACAAATTCTGGTGATGATGTAGAGAAATAGGAACCCTCATTCACTGTTGATGGGAACGTAAGGTGGTACAACCACTATGGAAAGCAATATGAAGACTCCTAAAAAGATTGACTATAGAGTTACCAACATACCCAGTTATTCCCTTATTGGGTATTTACCCTAAAAGCACCATGCCTCAGATCTGAGAGATTTGCTCAACGATGTATATAGCTGCTCAATTCATAATAGCTAAGAACTGGAATCAACCCAGATGTTCACCATTAGATGAATGGATAACCAAGATGTGGTATGGCTACATGATGGAGTTCTACACAGCAATAAGTTAAAATGACACAATTAGATTTGAAGAAAAAAGGTCAAACTTGGAACATAACATTCTCAATGAACTCATCTAATCACAGAAATAAAATTGTCACATGATCTCACTCATCTGTGGCTCCTAACCTGAATCGGCCTGAGGTACTGACATATCTAATAGGCATCTCTAGGATCAGGTAATAGGGAGAGTTGGGAGGGAGTGAAGGGACACAAAACTAGACCCAAATGAAAATGGTACCATAAAATCCTATATCATGTAAGAGAGACTAAATGGTGGAACTTTCATCAGGTCCTTAGTGGGAACACCTGAATCAAAGGGCCCTGGAGAGGGCATGATGAAGACTAACCTTTTTTTTTTTATTTTTATTTTTAAAAATTTTTTTTGGTTTATTTACTTATTTGAGAGAGACAGAGAGAAGGAGGCAGAGAGAGAGAGAGAGAAAGAGAGAGAGAGAATGGGCGCGCCAGAGCTTCCAGCCTCTGTAAACGAATTCCAGATGCGTGCGCCCCCTTGTGCATCTGGCTAACGTGGGTCCTGGGGAATGGAGCCTCGAACCGGGGTCCTTAGGCTTCACAGGCAAGCGCTTAACCACTAAGCCATCTCCCCAGCCCAAGACTAACCTTAATATTCTCCTGTTTCTCTCTCTCTTCTCTTTCTATTTTATATAACTATCCTTTTCTTCCTTCTTTTCCCTTGGCACTGGCCTCTAATTTCCATTACCAGGATGAAGTTAACATCCAGAATGAGCTGTTGATCAGAGAGACCAAATGAGGTTTCCCAAAAGAAGACAGATTTCTGTCAGAGCAATTGATTACCCACTAAAGGTTAATGGTAAGATCATACTGCTGAAGATACTATATGTTCTTGATACAAAACATGGAGAGAACTAGCTAGAATCTGGAAAAGTTAGTCTCCAGACAGTTAGTTTGTCTAGTGCCAGAAGGTGCTACATGAGTGACTGGGGGAAAATGACTAACATCTGTCCAAGCAACTCTTGCTTGGTCTAAGCTACTCAGCAGCAAACAACCTGACATGATGCTCACCAAAGTGCAATAGTAGCACACAGCCATGGTGGGTATCCAATGCTCTTGATTTGGCTAATTGATCTGCTCAGTGGAATGGATTCCATAGCTAGAACTGGGAAACAAGTCAGAACCATATCCAATAAATGAGTCTGCTCTCCAATATCAAGCTCCCATCAATCTTGGGATACAAGAGGGCCTACACCTATTAAATTCCCTCTAAAATAATAAAGGTTACCCCATTTATCCAGTGCTGACTTTACTCTCCATTGGAGAATCTGCTTCTCTTTTTCAGATGGATGCAGAACCTGAGGAAATATTCAGTCCATCGCACCTCACCAGGGCCCCAGCTAAAACCATAGAGTAATTAGAGAAATGAGCAAGAGTGCTGTTTTCTTGGTGAACCTCGTACCAGCACAAGGGTGAAGGAGATAGACACAGAGAACACTCAACTCCTACCAAACCAGATATCCAAAGACACAGAGGCTCCCAAGACCTCATCACTGAAATAGACCTAAAATGAACTTACATGGCTCAGGGCAATTCATGGAACAGAGGTGGAGATTGTGAGAGCCACAGGTTGGAACATTACACACAGAGACATTGTCTCTTCCCCATAACTGATGGCTACCCCCACAATGCATGACCCAAAATCCCCAACAAGGAGGGTCCCTTTGGAGGATGGAAGACAGGGAAGAGGTTAACAATGGTACCTACATGACTGTATATACACTGAGTATGCACATAACTAACAAAGAAAAAAAGGAAAAAAGAAATGAAACATATTGGAAAAACACAGAACAAAGATTAACATAAAACCAGAGCAAAGCAAATGAAAGAACCGGGTTGATATAAAGAAGTGTGTTGTGAGAAACTTCCCACCCAATGTTTATTACCTCATACTAGGTACTGCTGGCTTAACTTCATAATTAGTAATCTGTCTTATCTTGTTTCACTGTCAGAAAAGTATCCGCTGCTATGAAAAGCATAGTATTTCCATCAAAACAATAATACACACTTGCTCTATCTGTTTAACATGGTGATTTAAAACTCGTCTACATAGGTTCTGAGATGTACAAAACTGATAATTCTGATTTGATGGCTTGAGTCGGTGGCTGAAACTCTGTTTTAATACTCTGACTCTGGGAACAT
Source organism: Dipus sagitta (assembly GCA_036346955.1). NCBI lineage: Eukaryota > Metazoa > Chordata > Mammalia > Rodentia > Dipodidae > Dipus > Dipus sagitta. Next base: position 99,271,350 of record CM070770.1, on the reverse strand, counting down.
TCTTATGCAAATATATTCTCATGATGGTGTCCATGGATGATGCGACATAACTCTCTGCTGGAAGTTGAACTGTGGTTTCCACTAATGTGTGTTAGATATGCTAAAAGCATAGTGATCAATTTTATGTGCCAACATGAAGGAGTTTATGGATATCCACATAACCTAGTATTGATGCTCATCCAATGCCTTTTGTTTCCAAAAGAACAATAACATGGAAAAAGCCTTATTCCCTCTATAGGACATTCATCTTCTCCTGCTCTGGAATATAAGAGTTATTGATGCTCAGGCATCCAGCATACATTTGAATCTTGTTTTCTTGAACATTCTGAGGCTCCAATGTATTAACTTAATGACTGACTCAATAATCTGGTGATGCAGATCAGGAAAGATTCTATTTAGCAATGATGCCCACTAAATTGATGGATGAGGTTGTCATTTGGTATACTTAGATTTCATGTAATATTTTCTTATCAGTTATTCCTGCTACAAAAGTTTCAAATATTCACTCTTTTATCAATATATATGTATATTACAGTTATGTAATTATGTACATTTAAGTCATATAGCTCTGTGCTTCTTATTCACTTATATACCCACATTCATGTATGTGCTTAAAAAATGAAAATGATGACAAAGTGGGGAACATTACTATCAAAACAAACTGATAATATTAAGTCAGAGATACTTATTTTTCATATATTCACAATTTATTGCAGTGAGACTCTACTTCAGGTTAGTAAGGTAAATCCATAATACAGTTTAGTGTTCATCAACTGTACATTGTGAATTCACTGGCTGATGTGGTAAATACATTGTGGATTTATGGAATTTTTATTTATTTATTTATTTTTTCTTTATTAGTCAGTTTTGTATTCAGCAAATACAGTCAGTTTGGTACCATTATTAGGCTCATCCGTGACCTACCCCTTCCCCTTGGCCCCTCCTTGTTGAGGTATACGGGTCATGCATTGTGGAGTTAGCCCACAGTTATGGGTAAGCTAAATGGCTCTGCATATCATGACCCAACATGTGGCTCTGACATTCTTTCCGCCCCCTCTTCAGCAAAATTTCCCTGAGCCATGTTGGGTTCATTTTTGGTCTGCTTCAGTGATGAGGTGTTGGGGACCTCTGAGGCTCTGGCTCTCTGATTGGGTAGGAGTTGATTTTTCTCTGTGCTGATCTCATTCCCCCTTGTGCTGGTTAAAAAAATATACAGTTGATATATATGGAAGGTTTAATCACTCTAATAAAATAAATAGACACTATTGTAGTAATCACACAGGGACATAAATAAACCAGACACATACTAAATTAGAGGAAAAGAAAAAGAAAAAATGAAGCTTTCTAAAATATTCTTAAGTTGAAACAAAAAACAAGTAACATCTATGAAGTTGACAGATGTGTGAGTTTGTGTGAGTTGTATGTGCACATGTTGGGTGTGTGCATTTTCATATAAGTGTTTTGTGTTGACATAAATGTGCCTAGGAAGTTAAAGTAGTCTAAGTAACAAGACATATTGTACATCAGCAGTGACCAAGAAATGCTGACTGTAGCAGACAGCTTCGGGTTTGCTGAGATAAATTTCCAGACCAGACACAGTTATGGAGGAAGGGATTTATTGAAGCTTACAGATCCAGGGGAAGTTCCATAATGGCAGAAGAAGCTGGCCTACCTTCACAGGCCCAAGCAGAGAGAGACAAGCACCATCCAAAAGCCACAAAGCACAGCACACTTCAGGAACTCCTGCTAGGCACACTTTGTATATCTTTAGATTGAAATCTGAAACCCACCACCACACCTTAAGGTCCACCCAGTGACACTGCCTCTAGCCAGGTGGTTGCAGATGCAAACAATAAAATCTGTATATATTGGGGGCCATCTATTCAAACCACCACACTGACTAAGTTATAAAATGAAATAAAAGTTTTTTCATGTTTAGTTAGAAAAATAGAAACATTTGAAAATATTATGGGTTATACTTTTTAGCAACACACCTTGTACAATTGAAAGTGAGCCTTGAGCACACTATTATTATCAGCATTTACTTCTATATTCTTAACATCCAGTGAAAAGAAAATATATATTCAGAGACTTGTAGGCATAGTGATTAAAGCACAAGAACTACATTGATAATCTTGGCAAGAAAGATACAGTTATCAAGTACAATTCTTAAGATTTGGTTACAGATTTGTTGTGGATAGTGAGTAAGAGAATATTGTATAACACCCAGGCTGATTCAGCTTACAGTACTTGCAATAATAGTAACTGAAAATATGGGAAACAAATGAGATTGGAAGAGAAGGGAGACAGAGTTTAAACTCAGTAAAATAGTATTAATCTCAACATTATCTTCTTTGGCATCCTGTAGTCATTTTTAGTGGAATGGATGTTTAACATGTTTCTTGGGATGTAAAATTTTTGCATACTGAAACACATAGCATACTGGTATCTTTGTTTCTTCTAAATTCTATTTAAAACTAAGCCATGACAATCACCATGGCATCTCTTGCACCATGGCTCAATATTTCATAAAATATAAAAGTAGATTGTCAACATTTACCAAAGCAGAGATCCGGAGACTCCTAAAAAGCTCATCGCTGAAGCAGACTTAAAACTCACCCATGATGGCTCAGAGAATTTTGTACAGCAAGGGACAGAAAGGTTGCAAGAGCTATAGGCTGAGCCATCATGTCTAGGAGTGTTCCCTCTCCCAAAAAACAACGTGCTGCTCCCACAATGCATAACCCACCACCCCATAAGGCATACCTGCAACCTCACTGAGGAGGGTCCCCAACAGAATGGGGGCAGGGGCAAGAGAAAAGAAGGTAGCCAGCACTTGATATATCCATACAAAATATGTAGTTAATAATAATAATAATAATTACTGGGCTGGGGAGATGGCTTAGCATTAACGTGCTTGCCTGAAAAGCCAAAGGACCCAGGTTCAATTTCCCAGTACCCACGCAAGCCAGATGAACAAGGGGGACACATGCATCTGGAGTTGCTTTGCAGTGGCTAGAGGCCCTGGTGCACCCATTCTCTCTCTGTCTGTCTCCTCTCAATCTCTCTGCTTGCAAATAAATAAATAAAATGATAAGTATTATTATTAGTATTCCAAAAACAGATTTTCTATCCACTTATTTCACACTAAGTAGATTTTTTTCTCATGTTATTTTTTTCTACTTGTGCATTCATAGATCCTTTTTAAAGCTCTATTATCATTCCAGACACTTCAAAGGAGGATATCACCCCAAGTTGGCACTTAGTTTAATCTGCATATGGGTGGTTTGTTTTTCTCTTGTTGATCCTTGAAGACTTCCATTTGTTTCTCCCATATGGTGAAAATGGGTACATATTTTGAGAGCATCTGCAAAGCAATATTTAAAACCTTCACATTCCTATGAAATTATGTTCAGGCTGACACATATTTTCATGCCCAGTGTAGTGAAATTTGCAGTGCCATTCTGCCCAAAAAGGGTTGGAACCAATTGTCAGTTTTGCTGAGCATTAGGAATGCAATCTGATGCTTGCAATTCACTTGGAGGAAAACACTGCATATTAATTATTTCATTTCAACAAATTTATTGCCCATTCAATGTGTTTCTTTTTTCGTATCACAACCAAATGTTCATCATCAAAAAAAAAAAAAAAAGCTGAAGGATGAAAGGCAAAAATAATATGACATGATATCACAAATGACACAATACACTTCATGTTTATATGTTCCATTTATGCCAAATATGCCATTCTATCCTTGGATATTGCAGTTTTGATATTTTAAACACTCATGAAAGTATCCAATTTTTTAATGATCTTTTGATCAAAATATTTAACATTTTCTTAGTGAATATTACATGAGAATCAGAGTGTAAGCCACCTAGGGTAATGTAAACCATTGTTCTATTTATTTTCACCCAAAATATTTTATTGTATGCACACACACACACACACACACACACACACACCACACACACTACTCTGTAGCTTAAGTCTGATACAAAAAAATGTACATTTCAAACTGGAACCATTAAAGGACAAATGTTTTTTTTTTTTTTTTTTTTTTTTGGTTTTTCAAGGTAGGGTCTCACTCTAGCCCAGGCTGACCTGGAATTCACTATGGAGTCTCAGGGTGGCCTCGAACTCACGGCGATCCTCCTACCTCTGCCTCCCGAGTGCTGGGATTAAAGGCGTGCGCCACCACGCCCGGCTGACAAATGGTTTTTGACACTGAGGTTAATAAGTACCACAACTGATTTAAAAATGTCATTTGTATAAATTTAACTTGGCAGTAGCAATACCAAATTGAGGATGGCACTTGATAGTACTCTAGAAATACTTTTTTACAATAAATAATGGAGCAGTTATTAAATATTGGTGTGAAAACTGCATCTAGCTCTGGTAATTTATTTAGTGTTTTATTTATGAGATGACCTGAATTAAGGCAAAATTTTAGGTAATATCATGCATATTTCCCATCTGGGATATAGTCAGTGGGCAAGAAGGTCAACAAAGACACCAATAAACAAATTGCATATAACTATGTTGTAATAAAACAATTTACTAAAAAAGAGGAGGTAGATCAATCTCCAATCAATCATATTTAAATATTCTGCAAATATCACTCATTTTTTATGCCCCACTTAATATGTATTTAGTTCAAAATGGAGTTTGAAGTTAATACTAACTAAGGCATGAGATGAGTCTGGGTAGTGTGTACACAACATAAAACACCATTAGTGTAATTTGAGAGAAAACATCCTCTTTGTATTGTACATTGTAGTTACCTTCTCGCTACTGTGATGCAGTGCCTGAACAAAAGCAAATGGTGGGAGGAAAGATTGTGATTCTGGCTTAGAGTCTTCAGTCAAAGCTCCACGATAGCAGGGAAAAGATGGCATGAGCAGAAGCTGAACATCACCTCTGCCACAGCCATGGAAAAGAAACAGCAGCAGGAGAGTGGGCACAAACTCTAGCCAAGGGGATCTGGCTATAATACCCATAAGCATACAAAGCAACCCATACAATATCCACAACAACACACCTTCTTCAACAAGGCTCCAGTTCCCAAAGTGCCATGAAATGGAGACCAAGCACCCAACACCCATGAGTTTATGGCAGACAACTGATTCAAACCACCACTGAAATATTTGATTGATCTCATTCATCCCACCAATACTTACAGAATAAATAATAAATATCAGTATTAGTAGTAGGAACAAAAAAGGGATTAAGAAAGCAAACACAGTCCTGTTCTAAGGCATTCTGAATTTAGTGTGTTGAGGCAGAAGCAGTAGGCTTTGGGATATCAACCTCTACTCTGAGAAAGCAGAGCTAAATGAACTTCACATAAGATTCTTTTTGTTGTTGCTTTCTATTGTATCAGTTCATGTCTCCAAATTTTCAATATCCTAAGTACCAAATTCCACTAAATATTTCAATAAGCAAACACATAATATATAGGTGAGATCATACACTACTACATGAATAATACAATTTCAGAAATAAAGCTTGTAGAATTTGATCAAGGTGAGTAAGCAATGATGTGTAGAAAATCATGCTGTACATGATTCCCCTCATTGGGGGCCATAATGTTCTTCAATGTTTTTTCCTGAGAAGAAATAGAGTAAAATGCACATGAAACAAACAATTTTTTCCACCTGCCATTTACTAAAGACATGCCAAAGTGCTCTAAATAATGGTAAGCCACAAACATCCTATAAAGTTCTGAGTATTTTCTCTATTTGGCATTTGTGAAGGCTATGCATTATTTAAAATTTGAATAAAGCAGACTAAGAAGAAACAAAGTCAAATTTTCCTTCTTCACACAAAAAAAAAGTTATTGACACAATAGTGTAATTATGTACAATAGATGATAATAATAAGAAAGCTTAGCTCTAAAACCATAGGCTCAGTCTTTGGAATCCCAGACCTGAAACTTGGTTACCTCCATAGTCAGCAATAGATCAGGGAGATCTTTGAGGTCCCAAATGCAACACATGCCTTGCCAATCACTTGGTTACTTAACAGTGCTGAAAGGTAAGACCTTAATTCTTAAGACACCACAGACTTCCATCTCAGGGTATCTAGAGACCACATGGGAACCAAGAGGTAAACCAGTCTTCTTCTCATAAAACATCATAGTGGTGGAAAGTGCTGGAGGGGATACTCTGTAGCAATGGTCACCAACAGCATTAATAAGCAGGAGACATTTCAAATTATGCAACCCATCAGATGGATAAGAAACACATTTGTTCAATAATGGCACAAGCCCACGTGAGGAACAAACTGCCCTTCAATAGGACATGAGGCCCATTCATGTGGGTGAGTGCTAATATCTGGTGCTGGGAATCAAGCCAGGGCCCCAGATATTAGATAGGAAACACACAGCCTCAGAGAGAAGGCCTCATTGTTCTTTGGATAAGTTAAGTGAGTATCCTCATCAAATTTTACCTCAAAATTATAAGCATACTCTCTTTAATAAAAGCTGTTGGGCTGGAGAGATGGCGTAGCGGTTAAGCGCTTCTCTGTGAAGCCTAAGGATCCCAGTTCAAGGCTCCATTCCCCAGTACCCATGTAAGCCAGTTGCACAAGGGGACACATGCATCTGGAGTTCCTTTGCAGTGACTGGAAGCCCTAATGCACCCATTCTCTCTCTCTCTCTCTCTCTCTCTCTCTCTCTCTCTCTCTCTCTCTCCCTCTCCCTCTTTCTCTATCTGTTGCTCTCAAATAAATAAATAAAAATTAAAAAAAAATAAAAAATAAAAGCTGTTAACATCTTTTTTTTTTTTTTTTTTTTTTTTTTTTTTTTTTTTTTTTTTTTGATAGATAGCAGAGGGCACTGGAGAGTTCCAAGACCAAACAATTCAACATGAAAACATAGCTGACTTCTCACCACAAGATATGCTACCTCTACCACTTTCACCAGTCCAGGAGAAACTGTAGAGGAAGCAGAAATACTAGCCTTGCTCCCAATTCTAGTCTTAAAGCCACCTCGAGGGAAATAGTAACAAACATGGATATGAACTGAAATAAATCATAATAGAAACATAGAGGCCATAGTGAATTCAACACTAGAAATTTACTAACACATCCAAGGATCAGGGATTGTTGTATCAGAGGACAAGGGAATTGGAAGAGCCCCAGAAACAAATTGAGACCTTAATTACCTCACAATGGACACCAAAGTCTCTATTGTGGACTCAGGATAATGGAGGCCAGGGATGAGGGGATATATGACTATAACCTATGTAAATAAAAATTATATTTATAAATTAAAAACAACTAACATTTATAGGATAATTTGTAACTGACAAACATTTCTCATATAGATTAATTACCTAAAGAATATGAATCTCATCTGTATGTTCTTTTTAAAATATATTTCACTTAACGCCAAGAGAGATAAAAAAGAGACAGAATAGCCTTGCCATGGCATTTGACCACTGCAAACAAATTCCAAATACATGCATCACTTTGTGGATCTTGCTTTCAATGGGTACTGCAGAATCAAACCCTGGTCTTCAGGTTTGCAGGCAAGCACTCAACTGCTGATTCATCTCTCCAGTCCTTCTGCATATGTCCTAGATTATTTTCTTAGCTCTAATTTTTTTTTTAATTTTTATTAACGACTTCCATGATTATAAAAAAAAATTCCATGGTAATACCCTCCCTCCCCTCACTTTCCCCTTTAAAATTCCGTTCTCCAACATATCCCTTCCTCATCTCAATCAGTCTCTCTTTTATTTTGATGTCATGATCTTTTCCTCCTACTATGATGGTCTTGTGTAGGTAGTGTCAGGCACCGTGACGCCATGGATATCCAGGCCATTTTGTGTCTGGAGGGAGCACGTTGTAATGAGTCCTACCCTTCCTTTGGCTCTTACATTCTTTCCACCACCTCTTCTGTATTAGACCCTGAGCCCTGGGAGGTATGATAGAGATATTGCAGTACTGAGCACTCTGGTCACTTCTTTCCAGCACCTTGATACCTTCTGAGTCATCCCAAGGTCACTGCCATTGGAAAAGAGAAGATTCTCTACCAAAAGTGAGAGTAGTATTAATATAAGGGTATGATCATTAAGAGAAGTGCTTACTGGGCAGTTTGATAAACATAGTATATACATTTAGCCAGACATTAGTAGATGTTACACCCCTAGGGTTCATTAGTACCCCTGTTTTAAGTTTTCAGTATCAGGCATGTATTCCCTCCCATGGAGCAGGCCTCCAGTCCAATTAAAGGGCAGTTGGTTTACACCATAACAGATGTGCCACTATTGCACCCGTTGGTTCATTTGGCCTGGCTGGCCAAATATAAGGCTTGCAGTGTCCACTCTTGAGTATCATCATTGGTGATTTCTCATTCTCCCATTGAACTGCATGCAGAATGGCTTCTTCCAGCTTTCTGTCAGCTGGTCTACATGGAGGAGGTTATTAGCTCAGTTCCAGCAGGATTTCTCAGTGGCCTTGAAGCCCAAGTATGTGGAGTCTTCAGCAGTAGGGTCTTACCGTCTATTCCTGGTGGGAAACTAAGGGCCTCAGCATCAGCTCAAAAATTTTGAACACTTTCCTATGTTGGAAGAATTTTAGTTTATGTTCTGATTAAAAGTCAAAACTCAAAATAATATGCAATTGATTGACTATTTATTTTAAAAGGATTTCTCATATGTCTTGGGCTTTAACAAAAAGCACATGATGGGAGAAAAGGTTTTATTTGGAATATAATTGAAGGGTACTGTCATCATCAAATTTTTCACTGCTAGACTGGGCGTTTATAGTTCAGCCTGTAGAGGTGACTGGAATGATGCAGAGATAGGAGTTTGACACACCACTTTGGATACATATTTTATTTAGAGTAAGCATAGATGGATAGATATGGAAACATTTAAATATATGCAGATATGGCTATGGAGATGGCTTAGTGATTAAAGACATTCTCCTGTGAAGCCTAAGAATTCATGTTCAAATCTCCAGGTCCCACATAGCCACATGCAAAGTGACCCAAGGGTGCAATGTCACACATGTGCACCAGGGGGCAAACACATCTGGAGTTTGTTCACGGTGGGTAAAAGGCCCTGGCATGCCTATTCTCTCTATCTTTCTCTCTCTGCCTCTTTCTCTCTCTAAAAATATGTTGAGAAGCTGAAGAAGAAGGAGGAGGAGGAGAAACATAATAAATATATGCAGATGGTAGTCATATATGAATCCATGCACTTGTCAGTCATCCAGCAATACTTAATCACATCTCAGTAGAAATGAACTCATCTATCATCTAGTTTTGATTCTCATATCATTTTTTAATATTTAATTATTAGTTATTTATTTGAGGGAAAGAGGCAAATATACAGGGATAGAATGGGCACGCCAGGGCCTCCAGCCACTGCAAATGAAGTCCAGACGCATGTGCTGCCTTGTGAATCTGGCTTACATGGGTACTGGGAAATTGAACCTGGGTCCTTTGGCTTCGAAGACAAGTTCCTTAATCACTAAGCAATCTCTCCATCCCATGATTTCTAGTAACATTATTCAATGAATGAAAACAGGGCTGTTTTCATAAAATGACTAATCCTAGGTCCGCAAATATACAAGATGATCTGGAATAACTCATAGCCATGAAAACAGGAAATTACTAAATAAAAACACCAAACAAATTACTACACTCAAGTATTCACATGTACCACACACATAAATAATTGTGAGGCATTTCAAATTGACATAGAACAGAGCTGAAAGTGTCCTTATGAATGAAAGTCAAAAAATTAAGACAACAAAATAAAATGTTATTATTATAAACAATAAAATCAAGTAAATACCTATGTATATAACCGACATAAATACTTAATTCTGTAAATAATTAGTAAGTGAGATGAAATTTCAAAATAAATGAGTAAAGGTGACTTTTTATATGTCCTCTGATCTCAAAAATTGGTTGAAGGGTGACTAAGGTCACCAAGGAAAATATAGGGATTGCTAATGACTTATTTTAAAAGCTTTTGTTTCAAGTCTGAGAACTATAACATTTAGAAATAGGTAAGAATATATGAATTATTAAAATCATGTTTTCTTTTCAGAAAAAAGTAAATAAATGAGTAAACATTTCTCAAGTAAAGTTCCAAGAAATGTCTATAAAAATCTTCCAACATGTTTTAAAGCTTTAGTTTTCCTTTTTTTCTTATTTGTTTTTCAGCACCCTCTTTTTTTTAAGTGTGAGTTGCATACAGTGAGTTCCATCCAGAGTGTGGTAAGGAAGGGTGCATGAAGTAACAGTACAGTGGGATACATGGCAAGAACTGGCTCCCAGATAGTGCAAGTTAGTATCTACAATGATAAGTCATGTGGCTATAATATAAATCTCAGCTAATGTGATGTTGTGCATATGGCCATTTTCCTCTATAGTTTTCTCCCCAAAACATATACATTTCCTAATCATCAGAATGACAACAGACTTAGCACAGTATAGGGGAATACTACCACCTCATGAGCAGCCCTCAAAACTATTAAGGTGGTCAACAAGAAGAGAAGTTTGAGAAACTGTTATGGCCCTAAAACACCCAAGGAGACAAGGACATTAAATCTAATATGACATCATGGATGAGATCATAAAACTAAAAAGAACACCGGAGCTGCAGAAATGGCTCAGTGGATAAGACGTTTGCTGTATAAGAGTGAATACTGAGAACAGATGTCCAGGCTCCACATAAACATAGATACTGTAGTGGTCATCTGCAATCTCAGTACACCTCCAGCGGGATGAGGAGAGAGACAGGAGAATTCCCGGAAACTTTTAGGCCAACTGAGCTGGTGAATGCAGCCGAGAACAACAGAAGAACCTGCTTTAAACAAGGTGGAAGAAGTGGATATAGCAGAGGTTGTTCTTTAACCTCCATGTGTCTTGGCATCAATGTGCCTGCACTCGCACACGTAAATGCAAACACACACACACACTTTGGGAACAAAGTACAGACTTTACCAATATATGTGCGTTTGTTAAGACAAAGAATTCTCCTCATGTAAATTAACCCGTTGCAAAGTAAAGTGGGCTTGAAATACATGGGAATTCTATGCCATTTTTGTACTTTCTCTTTACAGTTAAATTTCTGTACAAAGGTTGTACTTTTGAAATTTTCTAGCTGAGATTTATTTGGTCCAACTTCTAGTCTACTCAATGAAAACGCACTTGAAAGTGAGAGGAGTTGTCGCAGTGAAATTGTCATGTTTCTGTTAACCTTATTTATTGAGCGTCATCATAATTTAAGCCAAGTGATAAAAAGAAAAGCTAAGAACTCTGAGCAAAATCACTTAAATATGATATTTTCTAAATCTTCTCATGTGAATTTCAGTGAAATATGTTCCATAAAATATCTAAACTTCACTTTCTTATAATATAAACAGTCTAAAGTTTAGTAAAGTTGAAGAAGTCTAACTTATCCAAATTAAAAAGGGATACTCTTGCCGGGCATGGTGGCACACGTGTTTAATCCCAGCACTTGGGAGGCAGAGGTAGGAGGATTGCCATGAGTTCGAGAAAACCCTGAGACTCCATAGTGAATTCCAGGTCAGCCTGAGCTAGAGTGAGACCCTACCTTGAAAAACCAAGAAAAAAAAAAAAAAAAAAAGGATACTCTCCAAAATATAGTAAACTAAAACAATCTCCGGTCCCCCTAGATGAGAGATTTTACTGAAATAATCATATGCTAACACCTATTTGATTGTGGTACAGGTGCATAAAGATATTTATCTTTTCATTCAAATTAAATCAATTGTCTTATCTTAGCTCTAGATATATAATCATTTGTTTTGTTTTGTTTTTTCAAGGTAGGTTCTCACAGTAGCAAAAGTTGACCTAGAACTCACTGTGTAGTCCCAGGCTGGCCTTGAACCTGGTGATCATGGCGATCCTCCCACTTCTGCCTCCCAAGTGCTAAGATTCAAGGTGTGTGCCACCACGCCCTGCTTGATATGTTAAATAATACAAAATACAACACCTATGTAAGTATTTGAGGTGTTTTTCATCAATCTCCATGAGAGACCTTCTTCTAAAGCAGTTTTCAGAAATATTGACTTCATAAAATTTTCACTGTATGTTTTAGTGAATCCTTTTAGAGGAAGTAATTCTCTTACGCTCAGGATGTAAAAGAAAATGTTTTCCCTGTACTTAGTTCATTACCTAAGAAGCAATAAGTGCCCTGATATCAACCCAATGAAAGGAAAAAAAAATACAAGTTGCTACTGGGTTAAGTGCATCACATTGTTATCTATAAAAATTCAGAGGAAACTGAGAGGTCTTCCCATCTCCTTCATCATATCAATAAAACAGTGTGAGAATTTCATTATGTGTGTCTAATCAGCAATGTTTTAAAACTTCTATATTACAACTGCAATCCCACACAGTACAAGATTATTTTTCATTTTCTATATTTTTTTTATGTAAACAAAGCTTACTATTTAGATGTTGGTCTCACTAAAATATTATTTACCCAGAGTGATTATTTTCTTTGCTTATTTTTATTGTAGTGCAGATTCCAAAAAAATAGTCTGTGTATAGTCAACATAAATGTCTATAATGTACATAAATAGCTATGATTAAAATTGTCTTAGAATGTAATCACAAATATATAATTTAAAAACTGCCATTTTCATATATGTAGGTTTCTCCAATCTTAATATGAATGTCATTGTCTTTGCTGAATTATTGCACACAATGCTGGACCTCATATTTTCATGAGGATATTAGAATTGAGTAAGTATTTGAGATCATTATCAAAATACAATGGATGTTTTCCTTTCTACTTTTCGATATATAACTCAAGGAAAAGGGTTTCTCTTCAGTTCTCTTATCAGATTTAACTTACAGTGACTATGAATAACAATGATATATTTTCAAAGTTTTCAAGTATCTCCAACATCCTTTTAGTAAAAGTACTTTATTTGGTTGTTTACTTGTAAAGGATTTTTTAGTTTCTAGGAAATTGTTTTGAAAATGCTTATTTTTATAAGTACAATGTTGATAATATTCAAAAGTTGTAATTTGTGCTGTAGATAAATCTATTATAGTCTAGAAGATTGACAGAAGCAGGTCTGACATACCATTGTATGATGATAGGTTAATATAAACAATTTAAATCACATCATTGGAAGTAAGTCCACATAAAATCAGATTTTTCACTGTGGAGAAAAATGAAAAATGTTTACAATCTCTATTTTTTTAATTTCATGTTGAAGTTCACTTTCTCTATTGCTCTCTCATGTGCTTTTCTCCTGAGCCTTGGTAGCATATCAATAGCCTAAAAATCACATTGCAAATATGATAGGTGTAATTTGGCAAGGTAGGTCAGGTTAAACCTGCATCCTTTCTTTTTCTTTTGTAGGTCACCACATATGCAGTGTAAAGTAACCTTTAAAAATGCCAATGTACCAAATGACTCCCAAAGAGCACTGTGTTTTCTTTCTTCAGGGTTTCAAAAACTATTGGGTTTTAATACTACTCTCTTCTCTCTAAAAATGCCTAGATGTCTGAGCTGCATACTTTTTACCCTAAAAACTATAGATTACCATCGACTAAAGATTAATCTGTATATTCCTGTATTTGTAGGTAATATACTACAAGCAGGGTATGGAACAAGATGTCCATATGTAATGTACCCCCTATTTCAAAGCAAGCCTGAGGTATTTCCTTATTGTACAAACTAGTTATCTAGAAAATTGCCATTATTTCAGAAAAGTACAATTCTTTTTCAAATTATGTAGAGATTATGTGCTCTTAAAGGTACTTTGAAAATGATGGGTTTTCCAAGGAAACTCTTAAAAGCATTTATGGGAATCCAAAAAATGTGCTTTCAGTAAAAGAAAGGAAAAAATAACACTTTGATTCTGCTAAATAAATAACACAAATTATTCCCTGCACAGATTTTCAATGGAAAGTTACGTTGTGAGTGCTAGGGTGTTGTTAACTTGATCTGTTTCATAATCCACGGAAATCTCTTTAGGGTGGGTCTCTGAGGTTGCTTCCAGGAAGGATTAACTGAAGGAGGAAGACTTTCCCCTAGAGTGAGCCCTTCCCCAGAGTGGGCAGCCCCTCTCATATGGGAACTTTATATGAGCAAGCTCTGGGTGAAGAGTTCCATCCACTTGGCTGCTGCTTGCTGTCTTCCAGCTTGGATTGAAGACCAGCCCAGACTAAAGGCCAGCATCAAACAAAGATCCATGTGGATTAAAGACGGGCAGCTACGCAAGAAGCCTACTGGCTGAGGCACCTGGCCATGTGCACTGAGCAGCTACAGGATTCCTTGATTCTCAGGCCTGCAACTGCTATTGAACTACCATAAAGGAATCCAATAAATTCTATTTTTAATGTATTCATTCTAGCAGTTCTGTTCCTGTATAGAACCCTAATTAATACATACATTTTCCCTAGTCCTTTACATTCCCATATTTTTCCTTTCTAAAATTACAATATGTAATGTAATTTTGATTACATTAGTAGGATAGTTTTTGGAAATACTTAAACACAGAAAGTAATATAAAATAAGAAAAAAAGCCAACTGGAAAATTCACTCTATTAACATATTTCAAGTGAGTCTTGATTTAAAATTTGCATTTATTATTAAATTATTCTTTCTGATCACTCTTGAGGATAAAGGCACACATCAAGCCTGACTGTATGTCAAAAATAAAGAAATTGTTTTCTAATTTATAGAAGCACTTAAAATAATTTGCTTAGATTTCAGTTATATCAAACTAGAGATATGAAGAAGGGCCACCAAATTTACCATGTTATTTCAAAAATTATCAATGGGACTCAGAATCTCTTGAGTCAAAATATATTTGTGTTACAGGAAGCACCTAGCTATCAAAAATGTAGCATTGAAAGGAAGAATACAAATTACTTTTGGACCTATATTTCTTTCTATTTCATTTATGTTGAAATTAAACAGAATGTTGACATACAGCTAAGTGATACTCAGAAAGAAAACTTTTTATTAATTAACTTTTTGGGGAGGGCATAGGTTCTTGCTGCCTCAATCTGGCAATTCGTTTTCCTCAGTTAATCACATGCTGTTTTTATAGGTGTATGCTATTTTATGTGATTTAAAGTCCTAAAATTTGAGGATACACTTCATCATCTTGGGCAATGTGTTTTTTAATCATGTTACTGTTTCCTGATGGGGGGGACAGAAAGCAAAGGCAAGTGTTAATTAAGTTATTCTTGCATGAAGAATTGCATTTCTGAAAAGAGAATAGTAAATAATGAAACTTCCTGCATCCATTTCAGATAACATCTGCATTAATGCACTGCATTTTCGGGTAATATCAGAGAGTGCCAACATTGATGCATGTCATTTTAAAGTAATAATTCTGCTAAGAGTAAATAAGATGAATCTGCTTATGTATTTTTTATTTATTTATATGCAAGCAGAGAGAGAAATAGGATGAGAGAATGAATGGACATGCCAGGGAGTTAAACCACTGCAAAGGAAATCCACACGCATGTACTACTTTCTGCATCTGGGTTTATGTGGGTACTGGGGAATTGAACCTAGCTCTCTAGGCTTTGCAGGCAAGTTCCTTTACTTCTGAGTCATCTCTCCAGCCCCTGCTTAGGTATTTTGATATTTGAATGAAATTTGGGGTTTCAGAGTGTCATAGGTATGAAGATGAGCAACTTCCATAAAGCAAGCTGCTCTTTAGTTTCTATTACAACCTTAAAGGCTGATCAAAGAGGCTGACCAAACAATTTACATCATCTTAATTTCATTACTATGTTTCTTTCAATGTGTTGATTTTTTTTTATAAAAAACTAGTTCATTCTGATATACTATTTAATTTTTTAAACACATAGATTTTTTATCTGCTTTTTAAATATTTTATTTTTTATTTATTTATTTGAGAGAGAGAGGGAAGAAGAAGAAGAAAAAGAAGCAGCAGCAGCAGCAAAGAGAGAGAGGCAGACAGAGAATGGGCATGCCACGTTCTCCAGCCACTGCATGCAAACTCCAGATGCATGTGCTACTTTGTCCATCTGGTTTACATGGGTCCTGGGGAATCAAACATATGTCATTTGGCTTTGCAAGCAAGCAACTTAACCACTAAGCCATCTCTCTAGCCTTCATCTGCTTTTTTTTTAACGTATATATTAAAAAAAGTGTTCTCAAATTTTAGGGCATTAAGTCACATAAAATGTGTACAACTGTAATTGTAGTATGTGATTAGCTGAGGAGAAAGAATTGCTAGTAAAAAAGTACATATAAACATATATATATATATATATATATATATATATATATATATATATATACATACACATACATACACACACATACATACATGAGAAAGAAAGAAAGAGACATACTAAGAGAAAACAAGTATGAGGACCTCATGCCACTGCAAGTGCACTGCAGACACATACAACACTTTGTGTGTCTGGTTATATGTAGGAATGGGGCAATTGAACCTGGCCTTCTGGCTTTATAAAAAAATGACTTTAACCTCTAAGCCATCTCCTGCCCTCATCTGCTTTTGTAAACCATAAGTTACAGCAAGTAGTGATGAGGTAAATATGGTTGTACATATGTACATAAATATGCTCAGGAACAATAAGTTTGATATGAAAATTAGGTACTTTCTTTTCACTCATATTATGAAACTCTTCATTAATTTAGAAATTGAAAAATAAGGAAATGTTTAAGTAGTGTCCCAGTACAATTGTAATATCAGAGATAAGGTTAAATGTTTGCCATATGTACATGCAATTCACATGTATTATATGCAATATTACATACCTTTGTATGAAAAAGAGAGAATAATTTTTTATGGTTTGCTTCAGTCATACTGTAGTTGTGGCTGTCAGTAGTATTTCTAAATGAAACAAAATGAAGTGAGTAGAAAATAGATCAGTTTCTTTATCTATATGATTGATAAATAATGCCTAAAATATAAGGGTAAATATGTGAATTGAATGAAATTCAAAGGCACAAAGCTTGGCCTATGTTAGATATATATTTTAGGATTTTTCTTCCATGAACTAATGACCAAGGATGTTTCAGAACACAGCAATCACTGTATTTAATTTTTTATTTTTTTGGTCTGTTAATAAAAAAAGTAAAATTGAAAACTGGAGGTGAGGCTAGAGAAACTGAAGATGAAAGAGTTTCTACAAGCTAAACAATAGCCCCTAATGTTTGACATCAGGGTCTTCCTCAAGAGAGGTGCCCTTGGCTTTGTAAAATAGGAAAAATATCATTAAAAATAATACTGCAAAAATTATGTTGCTTTAAATGTATAAATATTTGAAAGCATGGTCACTTGGATGCCATCCAAACCCCAGATTTTTTTTTTAAAAAAAAGCTCTTTGATAACAAAGATAACAGTAATCCAATTCTATTTATAAACTCATCATAATGCTATTTGCAGCAGAGCTAGATGAGTCATTTGACCTACTCTAGAAGATACAATAGCTTGACTTGCTTTGGCATTGTTCACAAAACTCACCAGCATCTAAACCATGAGACACAAGTCAGCTCCTTCCAAAGGGGAATATGGGATGTTGAGAAGTATTTGTCTTCCTGAAAATATTAATCACAACGGAAATAACAGGCATGTGTACACTCCGACATCATAAGTATTTTAGAAATGTGATTTCTCACTATTAAAATGAAATCAACTGAATGTTAGATTGAACAAAAGCTAGAAATATTGATCATTATTATTCTCTGAACTTTAAGTTAACATGAATAAGCATAGAGAGGTCACCTGAAACTACAGTAAATTTTTTAACTAAAATATGTGGGTGTGATTCCTGGTGAACATGATCAAGAGACATGAATGGATGTCATCTACTTTAGTTTGACAATCTCTACAAATATATACACTGTGTTTCCTATGAAATTAAATATAACCTGGTATAAAATGTAGGTTGTGTTCATATAGTTTCCTAAAATATGAATCCAATTATATGTTAATCACTTTTCTATCACTGTAATTAAAAAAAAATCTGAGTTAATAAACTTGCAGGAAATAAAGGTTTATTTGGGCTGGTGGCTGCAAACATTTAAGTCTGTAATTGGTAGCATGATAATTCGGGGTCTTTGGTTAAACATTATGGTGGGAAGCACAAGGTAGAATAAAGGTGTTCTCCTTCTAGTGACCAGAAGTTGCATAAAAGAGGAAAAGGGGTTGGGTTGTCAATATCCCCTTCAAGAACAGACCCCAAATTTCCTAACTTCTTTATACCAGGCCCCCAACTCCTAAAAGTCCCAGCATCTTCCAATTATAACACAGACTGGGGATCAAGCTTTCAATACATTAGCATTTTTAGGAAAACATTCAAAACCCAAATTGCAACACCTTTGAGCAAATTCATGTTTAAAGGAAACATTATTTTAGACCTATTATAGTTTGGATATGTAGTACAGTGTGACTGTTTTCACTTTTTTTCCTTTACCCCTTCAAAAAACCTAGAAAAAGTCAATGTTTATAGTAACTGAAAAACTCTCATACTGTGACTCTCTGGTGCATTCGTGACCTTGCAATGAAAGCTGCTACCTCCATGAAGTGGAATCTCTTCTGGAATAATGAATAAGTTAAAAACAAATCAAAATATTTTTATCACACCAGTGCATTCCCAACAGAGAGAATTTAAAATGTATTCATGGTGAAAATTATTGTCATGAAAATACAATGAACAAGTTTGATCAGTGATGATATGATGTGATTATATGTGCTGAAGATATAGGTTAATAAAATTATGCAATGATCAAAATGCTGGAGAGAATAGGCATGGAGGATTTATACCTTAACACAATAAAGGCTATATATAAAGCACATAAAGTCCAAATAATACTTAGTAGGGAAAGATTCAAGGAGTTCCCATTGAGATAGGGAACAAAACAAGGGTTCCCACTTGCACTACTGCTCTTCAACACAGTACTGGAAGTCAGAGCACAGGCAGTAAAACAGGAGAAAGAAGTAAAAGGGATACAAATTGGGAAGGAAGAAGTCAAGTTAGCCCTATTTGCAGATGACATGATCCTATACATAAGTGACCCAAAAGTCTCCATCTCAAAACTTAGAAAGGTGATTAATTCTTTCAGTAAATTTGCAGGATACAAAGCCAGTACAAAAAATCAGTAGTCTTTCTATCTAAAAGGAAGAAGATGCAGAGAAGGAAATTAGTGAATCAGTCCCATTTTCAATATCAACAAAAAATAATTAAATACCTTAGAATAACACTAACCAAGAATGCGAAAGACCTATATAATATAAATAAAGCAAAGAAACAAACAACAAAAACAAAAAAACAACTCAAGAAATAAATTGAGGAGGACATTAGAAGGTCAAAAGACCTACCATGTTTCTGGATAGGTAGAATTAATATTATGAAAATGGCAATGCTACCAAAAGCAATATATTGTTTTAATGCAATACCAATAAAACTTCAAGCATTATACTTCTCAGAGATTAAAAAAGTCTTAAGATTCATATGGTATGGCAGCAGGCCATGGATATCCAAACATATCCTCAGCAAAAAAACACATCTAAAGGTATCACTATAACTGATCTAAAGCTATATTACAAAGCCATAGTAACAAAAACAGCATAGTACTCTTGTAAAACAAATATAAACCAAAGGAACAGAACTGAATACCCGAATTTAGGTGAAGTGACTACAACTACTTGATCTTTGTAAAGGTTCCAATAATGTAGACTGGTTTACATATGTCCACCATATAGTATGTGTGTGGGAAAGCCTTTGTTTGAAAGTATGAATTAAACTACAGAATTGAAATAGTGTAATTTCCGTAGTCCTGCCTATCTTTACGTGAGAAAGCATTTCATATCAGAACAAAATATGTAATTACAAAGTCTTTTTAATATTTATTATTTATTTATTTATTTGACACACACAGAGAGAGATAGAGAGAGAGAGAGAGACAATGGGCACACCAGGGCCTCTAGCCACTGCAAATGAACTCCAGATGCTTTGATCCTTGAGATACATACATACATTGCAAGTCATTAAACCACAAAACAGGGTATAAGGCTTTTAGTTTCAATTTTAATTATTGCTGTATGATTAGAGATCATGGAGCTGTTTCTCAGCACTAACTGACTTATTGACAACAGTAGAAATGAATTTGGATATATGCCTAAATACTCAATTTTATGAAGTAGAAAGTGCACATCTGTCTCATTGCTCTGTCATCTACAAAACTCCTATTATGTGTATGTAATGTCTTGATAATCTTGTAAATTTAGTTATTTTGTCTGTGAATAGTGAGATCTCATACACAAATAAGCAAATCAAAATGTGTGGCAAACCAGATGGTGACACAAGCCTTTAATCCTAGCACTCAGGAAGCTGAGGTAGAGTGGAACACTGTGAGTTTGAGTCCAGCCTCAGAACTACATAGTTAATTCCAGGTTAGCCTGAGCTAGAGGAAGACCCTACCTTGAAAAATAAAAAACAACAACAAAAAAAACCCCACAATCTCTTTACTCTAAGATTCCCTAGGTTAATAATACAGCCCCGCATTAAGATTCACAACTATCAGCCCCAAGTGAAATAATTTGTGATAAAAAGTTGGGGGAGCTAGGATACAACAATACAACAAGAAAAGATAGCCAAATGCCTAGCATAAGATGTGCCACCTATAGATGTGCCACGATCTTCCAGGGACCACAAGAAATTGTAGAGGAAATGGTAATAACCAGTATAGCTCCCACTACTAGCCTGACTGCCAGGTAGAGGCATGGCAAAAGACACTATGGTCAATCAAAACTCATTGAATTGGGATGGAGACATGGCTTAGCAGTTAAGGCACTTGCTTGCAAAGCCAAAGGACCTAGGTTCAATTCCCCAGGACCCACATAAAGCCCGATACACAAGGTGGTAGATGCATATGGAGTTTGTTTGCAGTGGCTGAGGCCTGATGTTTCCATTCTCTCTCTCTCTCTCTCTCTCTCTCTTTCTCTGTCTCTCTCCTCCTCTTACTCTCTCAAATAAATAAATACAAATATATTTTAAAACAACACATTGAATCAGAAACGCAGAGTCTTCAGAGAACTCAGCACTGAACCAAACTGTTAACAGACTCTCCAAGGCTCAGGGGCCATTGCAGAAGAAGGGGTAGGGAGATTGCAAGTGCCACAGGGTAGGTAGAGATATCCTTAGACACAGCCCCCACCCCACCATTGCCAGAGACTAAGACTTTAATTACCCAACAACTCTATTGAGTAGATCCCTCAGGGAAAGTGGGAATGGGAGAGAGGGATATATAACTACAACCTTTGTAAAAAACAGTAAAAAATAACAATAAATCAATGAAAACCAATGGGAAAAAAAAATGATTCAGCAGAGCTGAACTGCTTCCCTCTCATTTTACTAAGACATTTTGGGTGATACTCCTGCCTCTCACTCTTTTCTCTGTAGTTGTGCTGGGGTTTCAGAGGCACACACTAGGGCTTTATATGTGTTTGATGGCATCCATGTGGAGGACTCCTCATGCACTCTCCACCTTATGATTATTTTTTTAAACAAACTCTCTTACTGAACCTAGAACTCACAAATTCAACCAGATTAACTATCAAGTAAGGCTGTGCCTCTCAGTCTTCTCAGTACTGGATTAGAGGCACCACCACTTCTGTTCATCTACATAAATTCTGTACTTGTACTCAAGTACTTGTGCTTGTACCAGAAGACCTTTTTCTAATGGACAACTCCATACACCCTGTTTTTGCTATTTTATGTGAGATGAATATGAACCAAAATATTATTGAAATATTGATAAAATTTCTTTGGCTAAAATTTGAAATTTAGAGATTAAATATGATGGAAGATATTGCTAAATAATAAAACCGATCTATTTTAATAATACTAGCTTACCATTACTAGTGATGCCACCTATGACTTATAAACAAATCAAGCTATATTATATTAGGATTGGCATGTGAAAAGTTCATGGGTCATTTGCCTTCTAATCCGTAAATTTTAAAAAGGGATAAAATAATTTATGGAGATACTCAATAAATGATTAATATATTTTCTACAATGGAAACCAGTGACCTGTAACTAATGGAGATATAAGCAAGGTAGAAAATAATTCAGTCTTAAATCTTCCATTTCGTTAAATCAACCATATTAAACAAAAGCAAAGCAAGTTTCTAAACCCCTGTTACAAAGCGATGTAAGTCTTTAAGACTAGTTATATTTAATTTGTTAAGAGGACACAGAAATGTCTCCAGCATGTTTTGCCTGTGTTTCAGATACAGCTTACTAGGGTTTTAATTGAAGCACAGTTATTTTACTAAGACAAACAATGATTTGTTAATTTTATAAATATAAAAAGGACTATAAATTTAAAAAATGTGATATAAAAACCTTATACTTTTTAAAGATATTTTTGATAAAGGACATTAAAGAAGAGAAAATTTCCTTTACATGTAAAGTGCTGTTAGTTTATAAATTAGTTTTGTCCTAAGGTAACCTGGTTCAAAATAGAAAATGATTGATGAAGACAAAACTCCAAAGTATGTCATAAAAATGTGTGAAAATTAAGTCTAGGTTGGACCCATGTTCGACTCTTAAGATCCCACATAAGCCGTACCCACAAAGGTAAGGCAAGTGCAAGGTCACACATACTCACTAGGGGGTGCAAATGTCTGGTGTTCTCTTGTAGTGGCTGAAGTTCTGGCAGGCCAATTCTCTTCCGCTCTCTGTCTGTCTCTCTCTCCCTCTCATGTTCTTTTTAAAAAATGGCATGGACATGACTAGGTTGGCTATAATTAAGGGTTACTAAGTTTGACTGGATCAAAATTCCATATCCTGATGAAATTGGTGCCTGGTTTATTGTTCACAACAATTAAATTATCAAAAAATATTGACAACTACTTAGTAAAACAAAAATATTTTAAGTGGCTTGGCAAACAAGGATTTTATTTTATCCCTATGCTAAATGAGACATATAAAACTTGGTGATTATATTTTATAAAAATGTTAAATTTTACTACTGAGTAAAAGACTCAATGGGTCAAATAGCTACTTCCTTTTGAGTAGGAAAATCAAATAAAACCAATGATTTCTGCTTGGGACATTCCTGCTAAGTTACACAGTAATCCTAAAACTTTTTCAGTAGACAAATATTTAAATCCATTTGTAAAAATTGGCCTATTATGTGTTTGATCTCCAAGTATCTGGTGTGGGGGAAGTAAGGAAAAGACAGTAATTTTCAAAATGAATTAAAGCTTTCAGCTTCCATACCCAAGGGCACTACCATTACTTCTAAATCTCAGAACTAGCCCTTTAAAAAATATCCATTTTCTCCTAAAATAAATGCATAAGCCCTAGAAAAAGGAATGAAGACCTGTATGAACCATCTCTTCTCCATTAAACATTATCGTAAGGAAATCTGAGAAATAATAAACTCAGAAATATTTACATAGTCTTTCTACTTTGGGCTCCCTGTAGACAAAGGATGAAAATAAAGGTAGCTAAAGCAGATGATTTTGTCACTTGAATAAAAGACACAAATCAAAGATTCCCTTTGGCATGCAAGTAATTCTATCAGGTAGTTGTATGTACTATCTTTCTGTGCTAGAAAATCTCAGGAGATGAACTCTTCCATTTAATCTTCCCACCTCAAACTCAACTCAAACTCAAACTCAAACTCATGCTACCTTATTTTGAGGAGACTTCCATATGGACATCAAAAAGCTGGTGATACGTGTCACCTTCACCTATATCAGCAAGTGAGTGCTCCATGTGACTAAACTCTGCTCACATTTCTATTGTCATATTTTATTTCCTAAATTGTCTTTTAATTTATATAAAGATTATCCAAGATGTTTGGAATTTCTTTAGTTTTAAGTGACAGAAGTAGTGCTAAACTCAGTCCCAGTAAAACCACATATGACAATGACGCTGTGAACTCTCAGTTAGTCATGGTTCTGGTTGTGGTTGCACTGTTCACGGGCCCTCTATATCTTCCCTTCACCCCACAGCCCAGGTGGTGCCTCGCTGTAACCCAGGCTGACCTGGAATTTTCTGCTGAGTCTCAGGCTAGCTGCTAACTCACAGTAATCCGCCTAACTCTGCCTCAAAGTGTTAGGTTTGAAGGAGTAAACCACCACACCTGGCTCAGACTCTTATCTTACTTGAGCCAAGTCTTTATGTTTTAAAAGACTCACTTTTTCACTACCTTTGTAAATAAGCATTTGCCTTATTCAGCATGATTTGGATAAAATGGTTTATGTAATAATTTGACAAAACCTTACTTTAAATTTTGGCAAAAACACAAAATATCAGTTTGGGAGTACCACTTTTTTTTTTTCTTTAAACCCAAACTAAGTGCAAAAAAAAAAAATTTTTTTTTCTAACTAAGAAAAAAGGAATGGATATGAACTAAGTCAAACCAATTGTATTATTATGTTACTTTTCATATGAGAAATGTCACAATTCAAGAAATTAAAGGTTCTGAAACCCCATGGTATCTGCAGATTTCTGACTATTATAAAATAAGTAACTCCATTGACTCTTGTTAATTATTCCCAAAGATTTAAGTTGATTCAACTTATCCAAATTATACAAAAGGTGTCTGTCTCCAATGACAACAATATTCACGGCCTTATACCTTAAGAGCCAACATTTTCTGATTAAATGAACACTTAAGTTGTCCTGTATAATAGTTATCCAGGAGTTAAAAAAATACCTATTATGTCAATAATAAGTAAATAAACAATATTACAAAATGACTACCACTTAAGTTATACTTCTTTTTTATTGCAAAGTAAGAATATGATTTTTGTTGTACCCACAAGACCTATGAAATCCTGATTCCTTACAAGACCAACCTCATATTTCTATTACTAACAGTATTAATATTTGCTACAGGGGAAAATACAGTATAATTAGAAGGGAATTTAAAATGATAACGTGTTATCTTGCTTCTTCCATATGTGCTTTTTTACTTCTCCATCTAAAATCTGACATAGTACCATAATAGGGCAAACTATATTTTGCATTTTATTTATACTTAACTTTTTATTCACTTATTTGAGAAGGAGTGAGAGAAAGAGGGAAAAGGAATATGGGTACAGAAGGGCCTCTTATCATTGCAAACAAATTCCAGACATATGCCTCACGTTGTGCAACTGGCTTTATGTAGGTTCTGGACAATTGAATTCAAGACAACGAGTTTCATAAGCAAGTGTCTTTGACTGCTGAGTCATCCCCTGGCCAAAGTTGTCGTTTTAGTTACAAATAAGATAACATAATGATTTTAGGTATCAAAGACATCTCTCACAGAATTAAAAATACTCCTCATGAGATTATAACTATAAAATAAAGCATAGCAACCATTTTATGTACTCTCTAAAAGAAATTTCGTGTTGGTAAAACAAGAGATTTTTTTTAAGTGACAAATGTTATGAAGGTAGGATGTCAAGCAAGTTCTTTCCACTACATATAAAATTTACTACTTGAATAAAAATTCAGTTCTGGTATTAAATTCTAAAACCAAACTAGCCAGGTGTGATAAGGTACAACTTTAATCCTTGCATTTGGGAGGCAGAGGTAGGAGGATCGCTGTGAATTCCAGGCCACCCTGAGACTACATAATGTGTTCCAGGTCAGCCTGGGCTAGAATGAGACCCTATCTTGAAAAAAAAAAATTGAGAATTAAATACAAAATACTTTGAGTTTTGAATAACAGATATGTTCCTCTTCTTGCTTTTATGTCAGTGACCTAAATAGATGCTTAAAAATTAAGGTACATAGTGGGAAATAATAAGAATAGTATTTGTTTAGAAACAGGTTTCTGTACCTTTTATCATTTTTTATTTTTGTTTATACACACACATTATGTATATGTATATATATACATTATGTATATGTATACATATTATATATATAATATTATAATATATATTAATGATATTATATATATATATATATTATAATATATATATAATATATATACATATACATACATCCCCTTGTCATTGCTTCCATTACCCTGGCCCTTTCTTAGCTTGGTTATGGTAATCACTGTGGGGTCAGTCCATGTGGGATAGTGGGGTAGGGGGAACTTGCCTCTGTTATTCCTACCCACTCTGTGGCTCTTTCAATCTTTCTGCCTCCAATTCTACAATGTTCTCCGAGCCACAGCAGTCCTGCTGATAACCTGATTTAGTGTTGAGCTCTCTGTAGTCTCTGGATTTCTGATTTGATGGGTTTTGATTAATCACCATGTCTGTCATCATTGCCCTGGGGCTGGTTGTTTTGGATTGATATTCATGGAACACTTATTTATGCCACAGTGGAATAAAATATTTTATTTCTAAAAATTTATAATTCTCCTACTTCTCACCAATATATTACAGATTTTTGTATGTTCTGTGAAATACAAAAAACAAATCCATTGTTATCATTGGTTGCATTTAGCTAGATACTTAGCTATTTACAGACTCAAGTAACTTTTATTTTTTCAAAACAGAAGAATGGTCACTATGGCAATTGTGTTTATCTCATTTATGTTGTACTTTCACACTACACTGTAGCCACAGTAGGCAAAGGAATCCATTATTTGTCCTCTGTCATGGAGTGAGCAAATCTGTGTGTTTCATATTAATTGTGACAGTCCTGTGCTTAAGTATTTTGGGTCAAACTGTGTGTTTCTATGTATGTTTGTAACTTGTGTCTTTCTTTTTTATACACTCAATCTATTTCTGTTCTCAGTTTGTGTAAAAAAACTGTATCTTTCAGTTGTTATGATCTCAGTACTCAACAATAAGTATGAGATGCTTAAACTGACGTCCCTGCTAGTCATCATATATAAACTGTATATACAGCAGTCATGAAAAATGAAATAGAAGAATGTTTCAATGTAAACAAAAAAAAAATAGTGGTGAAAATAGTGTTGGGAGAATATTGTACACACCCTGGAGACCATATTGGAATAACCTACCAAGAAAATTGCAAATATGCTATATGAGAAATTATTTTGATACTTGAACTGGCTTTTAAAATAAAATACCTTGGAATTATGTTAACCAAGAAAGTGAAAGATCTATACAATGAAAACATAAAAACACTCAAAAAAGAAATTGAGGCTGACTTGAGAAAATGGAAAGACCTCCCATGTTCCTGGATACGCAGAATTAACATTGTGAAGATGACAATCCTACCAAAGGCAATATACAGATTTAATGCAATTCCAATTAAAATCCCTAACTTGTTCTTCACAGAGATAGAAAAAATGATTTCAAATTTCATATGCAAAGGCAGAAGGCCTTGCATTTCCAAACATATCCTCAGCAAAAGAAATACCTCTGGAGGCATCACCATACCTGATCTAAAGCTATATTACAAAGCCATAGTAATAAAAACAACATGGTACTGGCATACAAACAGGAGTATAGACCAATGGAATAGACTTGAGGACCCGGACTTTGGGCCAAGCAACTATAGCTACTTGATATTCGATAAAGGCCCAAACAATACAGGCTGGAAAAAAGACAGGCTCTTCAACAAATGGTGCTGGACAAACTGGATAACCATATGCAGGAAACTCAAACTTGAACCACACATTTCACCATGCACTACACTCAAGTCCAATTGGATCAAAGATCTCAATATAAGACCAGAAGCTCGAATACTACTGGAAGAAAATTTAGGAAGTACTTTCCATGATATAGGAATGGAAAAAGACTTCCTGAACAAAACCCCAGTAGCTCATGAACTTAAACCGTCACTCAACCAATGGGATCACATGAAGCTGAAGAGTTTCTTTACAGACAAGCATACAATAAGTAAAGCCAATAGGTTACCCACAGAATGGGAGAAAATATTTGTGGGTTATCCAACTGATAGAGGCCTAATCTCTAGAATCTACAAAGAACTCAAAAATCTAAACAGTAAGAAGTCAAACACCCCACTCACAACATGGGGCAAAGAGCTGAACAGGCAGTTCACAGAGGAAGAAATACAAATGGCAAATGTACACTTAAGAAAATGTTCATCATCCCTAATCATCAGAGAAATGCAAATTAAAACAACTATGAGATTCCACTTTACCCCAATAAGGATAGCAAACATCAAAAAATCAAATAAAAATAAATGCTGGCGAGGATGTGGAGAAGTAGGAACACTCATCCACTGTTGGTGGGAATGCAGGATGGTACAAACACTTTGGAAAGCAATATGGAGACTTCTGAAAAAGCTGAGTATAGAGATACCAACAGACCCAGTTATTCCCTTACTGGGCATCTACCCTAAAACCTTCAAACCACAGACTAAAGAGATTTGCTCAACCATGTTTATAGCAGCTCAATTTGTAATAGCTAAGAGCTGGAATCAACCCAGATGTCCATCACTAGAAGAATGGATAACTAAGATGTGGTATATCTACACAATGGAATTCTATACAGCAGTAAGAAAAAATGACACAATGAAATTTGAGGAAAAATGCTTGAACCTGGAACAGATCATTCTCAGTGAACTTACCCAATCACAGAAAAAAAATCGCCACATAGTCTCAATCACCTACAGCACCTAAACTGAATCTACCCAAGATACCTTACATACCCAGCAAGCACCTCCTAGACTAGTCACTAGGATGGAAGGGGAGGGAGGGGAGGGCATCAAAGGGGTGGGAAACACAAATCTAGACCCAAATGGCAATGGTACCATAATTTTCTACTTACTAAAAGACAGACCAAATGGCCGATCCTTCACCAGGGCCCTTACAGGGAACACCTGAACCACAAGACACTGGAGAGGGTAAGATTAAGACTAACCTTAATCTCCTACATCTTCCCTCCCTCACTTCCCCTCTCCCTGTCTCTCTCTCTCTTATTGCTAACTCTTGTATATTAGTTATCTTTTTCCTCATTTTCTTAGTGGGTGCTGACCTGTGACTCCCAGATCCAGCATGGGGCTATCATCCACAATGAGCACAGAGAGACCTACAAGGTTTTCTAAAAGACAGACAGATTTTGTCAGAGTACTTGATGACCCACCAAAGGCTAGTGGTAAGACCCTACTGCTGAAGATACCTTAAGTGATTGACATGCAAATTAGAATGGCATGGCTGGAAGTTGGAAGAGAGTCAGTCCCCAGACAGTCAGCGCATCTAGTGCCAGAAAGTGCTACATGGGCCACTGGGGGAAATTGACCAATATCTGCCGAAGCAACGCATGGTCTAACCTACTTAGCAGCAAATAACTTGTTGTGATGCCCACACAAGTGCAGTGGTGGCACATAGCCATGGTGGGGAACCAACTGCTCTCAATTTGGCTAACTGATCCCCTCACTAGTATGGGACCCATAGCTGGAACTGGGAAACAAGTCAGTACCAGATCCAAACGTAAACCCACTCTCCAATATCAAGCTACCATCAATTGTGGGGTACAAGAGGGCCTACACGTATTAAATTCTCTATTAAAAAAAAAAAAGTAAGGGTTATCTCATTTGTCCTGGTGCTAACTTACTCTCCGTTGGAGAATCTGCTTCTCTTTTTCAGATAGATGTAGATCCTAAGGAGAGAGCCACCCCATCATACCTCAAAAGGGCCCTGGCTGAAACTAAGAAAAATTGGAGAAACAAGCAAGGGGGCTGTTTTCCTGATGAACCGGATACTAGCACAAGGGGGAAGGAGATCAGCACAGAGAAAAATCAACTCCTACCAAATCAGAGAGCCAGAGCCTCAGAGGCACCCAACACCTCATCACTGAAGCAGACCAAAAATGAACCCAACATGGCTCAGGGAAATTTTGCAGAAGAGGGGGCGGAAAGAATGTCAGAGTCACATGCTGGGTCATGATATGCAGAGACATTTAGCTTACCCATAACTGTGGGCTAACTCCACAATGCATGACCCGTATACTTCAACAAGGAGGGGTCAAAGGGAGGGGGTAGGTCACGGATGAGCCTAATAATGGTACCAAACTGATTGCATTTGCTGAATACAGAACTGACTAATAAAGAAAAAAGAATAAAATAAAATAAAATAATGCTCTCTCTGATGCTGATGGATTAGCAGAATTAAAACTTAAAAGTTCATTTTATCAAAAAGCATCTATAGATTCAATGAAATCATTATTAAAATTCTAATGTCCTTTGTAAAAGAAATATGAAAACAAATTTTAAAATTTAGATTAAAACCGAAAACACTATAGCCAAAGTAACCTTCAGCTAAAAATTTATAATGGACCTGGGCGTGGTGGTACACACCTTTAATCCCAGCACTCAGGAGGCAGAAGTAGGAGGATCACCCTGAGTTCAAGGCCACACTGAGACTACATAGTGAATTCCAGATTTCAGGTCAGCCTGAGCTAGAATGAGACCCTACCTACAAAAACAAAAACAAAAAAAAATAAATAAATAAAAATAAAATAAAATTAAAAAAAAAACAGGAGAATGGACAAACGTAGTAACAAAAATGTATGGTATGGTAACAAAAAACAGACATATGGACCAATGGAAAAGAAGACATATATATATAAACCCACAAAGATGTCAAAAACACACATTGGAAATATACAGCCTCTTCAAAATTGATGCTGAGTAATTTGGATATCACATATAGAAGAATGAAACTAAAAACCAACTCCAATACAACAAGAATACAATGTAAGCCTTGAAACTGTGAAACTGTTAGAGGAAGAAGTAGATAAATTATGCAAGGTATACATATAGACAAGGACTCTCTTAAAGAGTCAATTTTCTCAGGAAATAAGGTCAGAAATTGGCAAATAATACCTTCTTTAATTTAAAAAAAAAAACAAAGCTTCTTCATAGCAAGGAAAACAATCAAATGAAGAAACACTGCCCAGAATGGGAGAAAAATTTTCTAACTGTATATGATTAATGTCTACAACATACAAAGTGTGTGCGTGTACACGCATGCACATGAACACACACACACACACACACACACACACACACACACCCCTCAACAACAAGGAATCAAACAACCAATCAATAATTGGAATAATGAAATGAATAGGCAGTTCTCAGAACATCAAATACAAATGGTTTGCAGACATGAAAACAATGATCTCTAGTCATCAGAGAATGAAAATAAAGACTACATTAAGATGCCACTTCATCCTAGCCAGGAAGGCAATTAAGAGAACAAGTAGCAACAAATGTTGGCATGCACATCCACATTAGGTAACCCTTATATTCTCCTGGTGGGAATGTAAATTATTTAATCTACTAAAGAACAGTATGGAAGGCTCTGAAAACACTATTAACAGACCTTCCAGGTACTAGTGATTTATCCTAAGGACTAAGTCGACATACCAGAGAAAACACAATGTCAAAAATATCTCAGAGAATGCTTAATGTAAATTAAAAATCAACATTTCAGAAAATGCTGCCAAACTGATAGGTACTTACTGAATACTCATCACAAGAAATAAAATACTAATTGTAAAAGTATTAATTACATTGACTTATAGTATCATTAGTTTTTTCTGACGCAATCAATGCTATTTAAAGGACAACTGGATGTAGTTTCTATTATTTAAATGGCAACTTAACAAGGCATGTCCATTTTTGTAATGACAAAGAAGAGTATAAAAATATGTCTCAGTACTGGATACTTTCAAATGAAATTATGATGTGAGAGCCCTTGTGTAGATGGTATTATACTTTGGGAAAAGGAGAGGGGGAAAATGTGATCTGTGTTTTCCTACACAGTGATGAAAGATTGGGCAAGCGATGAGTCATTGGTTAGGTAACTGTTGTTCCTCACAGCCTCCATCATGACAACTTCCTACTCAGGACTGACCTTGAGGTATCATGGCCAGGATTCAAAAACGATTCATCTCTACCTCAAAGATAAACAAAATAGAGGCACTTGAATCTTGCCATTCTTTCTTCTGTTCGTTCAATAAGTGTATTTTTTGGTACAGGCTTTTGAGAATGCCAAAACTGAAAAGAAGTAAGCCTTTGAGAAACTCAGTCAACTATGAGAGGAAACAGTTATAAAGTTATTACCCCAAATAACATATGGTATTTAAAAAGCAGATGTGAAAGAGAGATGGCTAAGAAAACAAGTTAGGAGACAATTGCTGCCATTACTTGCATAGGTATGTTTAATGAAAACAATTACTACCATTCTTGTAGAGCTGATGTGGAAGAAGAACATGCACACATCCTCACAGGAGTAATGACAGGAGGAGTTAGCACTTTCAGTTTAGCTACCAAAGGAAAGGTACTGAAATTTCTCAAGTGTAAAAGCCCTGCAGATCTGGAACCCTCTCTGCTATGGTCAGTGCACTTCACATCTGCTATGGGTGCTTCGGGACATCTCAATTCTGGGACTCAGACTTGACAGAAGACTGGAAAAAGATGGTTTTGGTTTCTCTGATATGCCACAGTCAGGTTCTGAGGGTCTGAGCAAATGGGACACAAGCTAGGTGTAGAGGCTTAGGTTAAAATTCTACCTATCCAGGAAGCTGATACAAATGGATTGGAAGTTCAAGACTACCCTAGGAAAATTAGTACAATTCTCTTTCAAAGTTGAACACAACATCAATGTACAACAATGGCAGAAATTTAAAAATATTTTATTTGTTTGTTTATTGAGTTATTTGAGACAGAGAGTCAGGGAGAGAGAGAGAGAGAAAGGATGGGCATGCCAGGGCCCCTAGCTACTGCAAAGAAACTCCAGATTCATGTGACACCTTGTGCATCTGGCTTACATCGGTACTGGAGAATCAGATCTCAGGCAAGCACCTTAACCACTAAGCCATCACTCCCGCCCTGGTGTGACAGACTTTCTTCCTAGCATTATCAATGTGTCAATGTCAAATTCAAGGTGGATGGTGTTGTCAATACTGATAGAAATGGAATCAAGCCTCATATTTGAAGCAAAGGGAAGATCAAAACCTATCCCCATGTTCTGAGTTAAGACTCCTTTTACTACCTACAGTAGCAACTAAAAATAATAAACTCCCAAATCTAGAATATAGTTTTTCTTTTAACTTGCAAGGTACATTTTATTATTCTACTATGTGATATGTTATTAAGTGCACCAGACCACATTTTCTCAATTACCAAAAGAGACATAGGTTAATAGTGCCTTGATTCTCTTAAGAACCTCAATATACATCATCTGTCTTTTGGAAGGTTCAGTTTCTTATGACGTCTGTGATACTGTCCATGAGGGTACCAATGCTGCTTAATAATGAAGATTTTGCTAAGTTGCACTATCATGTGTCCTGGCTCATCAGGTTGACTTTTGACTTCAAATTTAGTTTTCAGCTCTTGATCCAGTGGTTTCTCATGATTATGCACAGTATTTGGTCTAGGATTAGATTTTCATATGTACTTTGTATAATTGTATGAAATGTCCACAGAAGAGTGGTATCCTATGATGGTTTTGCCAGCAGAGGTCAAGACCAACTCTGCCTTGAAGTCATAGTCATCTGCAAGAGGAGACTATGTATATTTATGACAAACACAGGATAAAGTTCCATTTTAAATTGAAAATAAATGCTTCAATATAGTTGTGTTTGATATTACCCAATTTACTGTTGTGGCTGCCAGGGCATATCAAAATCTTTATCAGGTGAAATGGGAAAAGGCATTTTGAAGAGAAACTTCCTTTAGGATCTGCTTCTAGGCACCCCAAATTTTATTCCTTGACAGCAACTCACAGTGGGCCTGCCATCTTACTGCAATCCAGAATATAGTTTTAATAGAAAGGCTGGCATCAAATCCAAATATAGAGTGATGAATCATTGCTGAACCAAAGACAGTGGTTTTTAGTCAGGAAATCAGTGTAAAAATTTTAATGTGTGGTACAATGGATAAATTTAAGAAATTGAAAGAAATAAACTATATGGAAAGCACACAAATGTAGCAGGAGATGATGTTCACCATGGACACAGGACCAGAATCTTGGTACAAGATTGGATAATGACACATGGAAAGCAGAATTTTCCAAGAAAAGGCAGCTAAGATGAATGACCTACCAAGAGCATTAGCGGGAATTTATATTTAAAGGAAGGCGATAAAATTTGATAAATTAGTGAGATTTCCAGGTTATCAAAATGGGAGCAA
The DNA here is from genome assembly GCA_036346955.1 of Dipus sagitta. Taxonomy (NCBI): domain Eukaryota; kingdom Metazoa; phylum Chordata; class Mammalia; order Rodentia; family Dipodidae; genus Dipus; species Dipus sagitta. The sequence goes on along the minus strand of CM070770.1, from coordinate 99,237,287 downwards.
TGTTATAGTAATTTGATAAGCTTACATTGTATAGTTATAAAAGCTAATAATGGGATCAAGGTAGCTATTCTTTAAAGCAGACAACTATGACTGTAGTCTCAAAGTGGAAGGAAAGAGAGAGGATGAAATAGAGTCCAATAAAAAAATAATATCATAGGCTGGAGAGATGGATGAGTGGTTAAGGCACTTGCCTGCCAAACCTAAGGACCACGGTTTGATTCCCCAGGACCCATGTAAGCCGGATATACAAGGTGGCACATGTATTTGAAGTTCATTTGCAGCAGCTGGAAGTCCTGGCATGCTCTCTCTCTCATCTGCCTCTTTCTATCTCTCCCTCTCTCAAATAAATAAATAAATAAATAAATAAATAAATAAATAAATAAAATATTCTAAATGTCATAATTATAGCTTACAAAGTCATAATATGAATATAATAAAGTTATAGAGTCAATACTGATAATTTAAACAAATTACAAACAAAATTAACCTGTTGTTAAATTTTATTGAACATGAGTAATTAGAAAAAAAAAACACTTTTGTGTATGAATCATAACGTCCATGAACTTTTATTTTACATTGACAATGTATTTTATGTTAAAATGTTTAGATTGTTATTAATTAGATGTGATCTCTTAGATGATAGGAATAAATAAGTTCTGAAAATGTATATTTTGAAATAAGAGGTCATTTAAAATGGTCAGATCCTCTAGTCATGCCATACTAAGGTGAGAGAAAGAGAAATATAAATCAAAGACACTGAGAGCATTTCAAAGAACTCAGGCCTTGGAGCTGGAATGCCCACAGTATTTAAAAGAAAAAAAGGCGGCTCACTTCCCATGGTTCTGAAGAATAAGAGGTCTAAGAAGGGCAATCCCCATTTGTCTAAGAAATGATGTAACCTTTGAGAGATCAATTTCTGTAGAATGTAAGGCCCAGAATCTAAAGTACAAAGTATTGAGGAAGAAAAGTTATTGACAAAGTTGGAAGATTTTAAGAATCAAAAGAAACAAGAAGATATGATAATTCTCAAGAAGGCTGTTTTCAGATTGAAAAATGTCAGAGATTTGGAAAAGTATCTACATATATTATTAAATACCCTATAATGCTGAGGTGAATGCTTCACATGTATTATTTACTGCCCACATTTGAAAACATATTAATGATCTATAGAGGAAGAGACTATTACATTAGCGATCGTAGTAGATTTATTAGGGTCGCAGATCTAATATGCTTAAAATTTCCAGCTATTTTAATGTACTCATGTGTTTTACCCTTTGATTTTCCATTTATAATTTTCTTCTTTTCATATTGTGCATTATGAATTATCATTCTTAAATATGCTAGTATAGTTTTAAGGTCCATGCTAATATTAAAGTTGACAAAACAACCTTTATATCGTTATTGTCTTATTTTCTGGAAAGATATTTTTGCACTCTTAGCTTATTTCTTTCTGCATATTTCAATTTAATATTTACATATCCAGCTGGCTCGAGGTATCTTATCTTACCTAATGATATATGTATATATATGTGTGTGTGTGTGTGTGTGTGTGTGTGTATTTTGGTTTTTCAAGGTAGAGTCTCACTCTAGCCCAGGCTGACCTGGAATTCACTATGGAGTCTCAGGGTGGCCTCAAACTCATGGCAATCCTCCTACCTTTGCCTCCTGAGTGCTGGGATTAAAGGCATGCGCCACCACGCCCAGCTCCTAATGATATTTTTAATAGAAATATTTAGTTGCTTTCATTTAATGAAATTACTGATCATACTTATTGTGAGGCTCCATTGTTCAATTTTCCTGTTTTCCATTTCTTTGTTCCTTATTTTTGAAATTATTCTGGATTAATTAAAATTTTGAGGTGCTCTATTTAATTTCTCTGTTCATATTTGTAATTGTAACTACATATTATTATTTTCAAGTGTGTGTGCACACACTTTTATGTGCAGGTATGTGCAGACTATAGGAAGATGTCTGGTCTCCTCCTCTATCACTCTCCTAATTTATTTCTTCAATACAGGATCTCTCACTGAACTTGAAACTGTTGAATTTTTGATGAAATTAGCTGACCAGCAACCCCCAGAACTCCTCCTGTCTCTATTTCCCTCAGTGCTTTGGCTACAGGTATTCATAGCTTGGGGTTGCAGTCAGGCCCTTATGCATGCATGGCAAGCACTCTTACCCATGACTCATCTCCCCAGTCCCTGATATCTATATATATATTTTAAGTGCTAGAGTCAGGATAGTAAGGCATTTTCTCTTAACAGAATCTCCTTCATATAGAGTACAAAAGCTGCATAAATTAGCTTCCTTCATATTCTCATTTTCTCTTCTATTATTTTCATGTGCTTTATATCTTTTTATCAACTTCACAATAAATTTAGAATTAAACTGACAACTGTCTTCCTGATAAATTATAGATGCATCCTTTCTTACCTCAAGACTGATATGGAAGATTTTCCTTCATATTCCTGAATAGTTCAGAAAGAGTGGCTATACATTCTTCCAGTTTTCTTCATTTGGAAAAATATTTTCCTTCATCAAAAAATATTTTCACTGGATATGGAATACAGTCATTGTTTTACTTGATTTTGATATAAAAGCATTTGTTTCCATAATTAAGAATAAAATCATTTTATACAACTCAGTTTGAATTTTAGTCACTGCAGTATATGCACTGTAATTATAGTAAGATCAAAACTCCATGGCTATCCGTCCACAAGTCACTGTGTAAGTGACAGAGGAACATCAGAAGTTTTGAGTAATGACATTATACTTCTTTCAAAGCCATTTGGTGATAGAACATCAAATACCTGTGCCCAGATGTAGCAAGTGGTTGTAATGCCTTCTTGATTCTCAGTATTGCACACTAGTGATGTTATAACAAATGGATCATGGGGAAATGAATAAGCAAACAAAAACTTTAAAAAACACAACATATTCAAACATATAAACATTCATTGTTTTACTTGTCAAGATATTTATAATCTCTGTTCGCATTTCCATCATTTCCACAAGAAAAAAGAATACACATATTCACATGTAAAGAAATATAAAAGTTAATTCAAAGATATTACCCAATGTGGAGGCCTCATAGATAAAATGAACACAATTAAATACACTTTGACATGATGTGACATTTTAGCTGCTAAACATGTAGATTTCACAAGTGAAAATGTTATATTCTTTAAACAACTCTAGTTACTTGAGACCTGTGACTTCTGTAGAAATCTTGGGTAAGGAATATGTGATCCCACAGTCCTTTAAACCAGAGTATCTCATGTGTATTAAACAAGATAAATCCTCCCCCATGTTATTTGCATAAAGGTCATCATTTACAAAATAATATGTAAAATATTTTTGTTAAAAATCAAATGATTTGTAGTAATAATACAGATTCCAATCAAATGAGGAGCATCCCCAATGGATGGGGGAAGGGATGAGGGAAAAGTGGGTACCAACATATGATGTATTCATATGAAACATCTCGCTAATAATAATAAGCATTAAAAAAACAGGCAATGTATAAAAGCAAAACCCATCATCACACCATGATATATTTACTGTGATTATGAGATGGTTCAGTTAAATTCTACCTCTCCACTACCACCCACTGGCACAGTGGAGAGTATATAGACCATGATGATTTATGTTACTTCTTAAATTGATAAACTCTGAGAACTCATTCAATTCCAATTAGTCTCCTTAAAGAAATCAGTATGAATCTCCTTAAGTAACCAGCAAGGAGTAGGAGTGGGCTCAGTAATCAAGAGTCTCACAACTGCACTCTTTTGTCAGTTCTTAACCTACCAGATCAAATGAAATATTCACTCTCTCCAGGATATGCATGCCATTAACCACTGACTGAAATGCTGCTGAAAATGATTATGTAGCAGAGAGCTTGTACACTAATATGGTCTGAAAATCTTATTTCATTATATGCTTCCCATCATCTTGCATTTACATCATGTCTCAGTTAGCTATTGTTTATCCTAATGAAGGAAGATCTGTTGTAATTAACCTCTGGCTTGTATTTATAAAAACAGATATAATTTGTGATAGCATATGAGCTCCCATTAATTGAATAAAAATGACTAATGGAATAAGGTTCACTGAGTAATTTTTCTCAAATACATTTTGCACATTCACTATCAGTATCTCTCTCTCTATCAGATGTGCTATGCAGAGAAATACAGGAATCTAATATGATTTCTTCCTATTATATATTTTATATATGCATAATATATAAGTATGTGAATACATATTTGCCTTATGAAATGTAAGTATAGAGTTTTACCCACTTGAACTAATTTGAACCCTTCATTTCTGATTCATGCGAATTAGAGAATGAATGATTTCTGAAATCAATAAGCTCTGCATACGATGCACCCAATTTAAAATCATATATTTTAGGCATCTATTTTTAATTTAGAATGTTTCATTCTTTAAAAATAATTTACCAGAATCCTAAAGTATATTTGAGAGATAATGCTATTGACTTTAAAATTCATTCCATGTATAAGGTTTAATTATACTGAAATTCATAATGCTTTAGTTTTTTGAAAAGAAAAACTTAATATCCATTAGATTATACATTTTTATTTTTGTAGCAGTGTATATAGAAGCTAGGCTTTCTTGTTTGATGAACAAGCATTCTGCCACTGAGATGCATCCCCAGCCCTGTTTATGTTTGCATTTTATCTTTCTGTGTTTTAAGTTGGATCATTTGTGGATTTAAACAGAATTTCTTTTATTTATCTTGATAATAAAGAGTTCCTTCTTTCATATACATATATATATATATAATGCTATAAGTGTAGCATATCCAGACTTACTGAGTAGCAAGGATTCCTTTTATAAAATGGGTACAGGGATGGAGAGATAGCTCAGAGGTTAAGGCATTTGCCTGCAGAGCCTAATGACCAGAGTTCGATACCCTAGTACCCATGGAGTTTGATGCCCAAGTAACCATGTAAGGCCAAATGCAATAAGTGGCTGGAGGCCCTGATTCACTCATTTACTCTACCTCTACTCTTTGTCTCTCTGCTTGCAAATAAATAAAGAAATGAGGTGCTGCCTTTCAGAAAGAAGCATATGGGTACAGATCCCTTATCAAATGAATAATAATTGCTAATATTATGCTCCATTGGGACTTTTAATCTAATAGTGATTTTTAAAGGCAAGTTTGTTAAAAGTTTACTACATATTATTTTATATCATTTTATTTGTCTAAATTATAAATATCTTCCCTTATTTTCCCTTCTGTAATCATAATACCTTTAGTTTTTATATTAATATTTTATTTTATTTTTTAATTTAAGAGAGAGAGAATGGGCATGCCAAGGTCTCCAGCCACTGCAAACAAACTCCAGATGCATGTATCATCATGTGTGTCTGGCTTACATGTGTTCTGGGGAGCCTACCCTAAGTCCTTAGGCTTTGCAGCAGGCAAGCACCTTAACCACTGAGCAATTCCATCCCCCTTTAAATAGATTTTCATTTTTATTTAATTTATTTTATTTGAGAGAAAGAGAAAAAGGGAGAGAGGGAATGAGGGAGGGAGGGAAAGAGGGAGAATGGTGCTCTATGGCCTTCAACCACTGAAGATGAACTTCAGGTCCTGAGGAACTGAAGCTGGGTCCTTTGACTTAGTAAGCAAATGCCTTAACCACTTAGCCATCTCTCCAGCCCTAGTTTTTATATTTAAATCTATAATCCCATATTAGTTTATTTTTAGTATGAGAGTCACTGTTTATTTTTATAACACTTTATTTATTTGTTTGTAAGAAGGGATAGAAGGGGAGAGAGAGAGTGTGTGTGTGAGCACAATAGGCCATCTTGCAATTATACCAGAAGTGAAAACGCATGTGCCACATTGTGCCTCTGGTTTCATATGGTGTGGTGGTTTGAATGTATGTCCCCCATAAATTCAAGTGTTTTATTGAAGCTTTTAACATGGTTCTCCAGTTGCTAGGCTGGAGAAGTTATCACTGGGTGGTGCATCGTAGGGTTCATTCAGCCCAAAGATGTGTTTAGGGGTGGATATGAATTCCAGCAATGAATTGAGAGAGGTCTGAGCTCTGGAGACCCTGCTTGTGCAGGTTTCTGTTTGCTGCTTTTTGCTATTTCTGGCCAGTGGTTGCTTTTCTCTCAGCTTGGAACAATGAAAGGGAGCCAGCTTCTTCCACATTAATGACACTTCCCTTGGATCTATAACCGAAATAAATCCCATTCCTTCTGCAAACTGTGTCTGGTTTGGATGTTCACCCCAGCATCAGGGAGCTAATACATGTGGGTAGTAGGAAATCAAATCCAGGTATCCTCTGAGCCATCTCCTCAGCCCTCATTTTCATTCCATGTGGAAATCCAATGTTTGCAGCAATTTTCAAAAAAATTTTTTTTCACCATTATGGCATGTTTTAGTTGGCATAATAAAAAATCCAAGCAACCTAAATATTTTGGTAGGATGAATGATATTATAAAGATTATGTTCTTCCATAATATTTCACATTTCTTACCACAAAAATGTAGCAAATTTCAATTATTACATCCTTTATTCTTAAATGAACAGGCCTTGGAAATATATGCCCTCCAAGAAATAAATGACTGTAGATGATGAAAATGAAAAATTAAATGGTCACACAGTCTCTAAGGGAATGCATACATGCACAGAGTGTTCAGAATGGCCCTGTCACTCATGAAATGTCACTGTTACTTTTATGTCATCTTGCTCATAAAGTAGAGCTGATCTTTCTAAGTTTTGCTTTCTTGTTTTGCTATATCAAGTTACAACATTTAATCTTTTCCTTAATTCACTAGTCCCTCATTTCTTTAGAAAAATGTATTGATTTCTCACTTTTAATTCCTATCTTATTTGTATAAATGAAAATCCACATGTTACTTATAATAATTTTCCAATATTCTTAGCTAGCAGCCATAATACAGAGAAGCAAAAATAAATATCCACTATTATAATCAAATCAACCAAGAAGTTGTGATGTAACTTTTTTTCTCCTGAAAAAGAAGAAAGGGAAGTAAAAGTATATAAACTATATGAAAACCGAAGAGAAAATCTAATTGAAATAAAAATGATTTTTATCCTACTCATTCACTTATCTCTTTGTTATTGACACCAGGAATGTTTCAGGGACAGACTGAGCAGACATTATGGTTTGTTCTAGAGTATTACAGAATCTCCTTTGCTGTAGTAAATGCTCATCTCCCTGCTCACCCCTTAGTGATTGATACTTGATAGTCTTATTGGAGTTTTGGAGATCCTTGCTAATGCCTATCACACCAATAAATGTAGGGTTCCCTGAATCCTTGTCTCATGAATTTAAAGAGCTGAATTTATAGACCAGAGGATATGCCTTAGAAAGACATTATTAGAATTAGAGAGAAGAAAAGAAGCACAGAACTCTCGTCATGGGGAAAGCAGGAGTGGTACGGAGCCCATGTGGGAATAGAGGTCAGGTTAGGGGCTCTTACCAGAGCAGAGCACGGGAAGTCAACAAAGGTGAAAAGACAAAAAGGAGTGTTTCCCACCAAACAAGGATCTATTCATAGTCATATTATGGTGGGATTTAACCCCAGAAGCAAGTGACTCTGAGAGAGAGCTGATTGATCTGGGCTTTGGGTGGCTCTGGAATAGAGAGCTAGAGTTGGTTGGTTGGCTGGACCAGATGCTGAGCTCTGGTTCTCTCAAGCAGGCAGGCATGGTGTTCCACGGCTACCCAATTCCCCCTTAATAGTATAAGACATCCTAAATGTTTCTTCATTCTTCCTTTTTTTTTTTGTTATTTTTTGTGAGTGCCAAGGAAATCTAATTTTGATGTGAAAATTATTTCACTAAGGCTGTCGCTTATACTGTTATTTTATTATTAGATAAATTTAAATAATTCACATTAAATATTTCATGATGTTTTAGGTAAAAGTAGCTCATTCAATTTTTACAATTATAGGACATAAATATTGTATTACAGAATGTTATACAGATAAACTTTATATATTTATATTTACATACATATATATGCTCAATTAAATCCTTATTCTACACAATTTTATTATCATATACAGATGGGAAAATAAGTTCACATACACTATTTTGCCCCAGATATGTTAAAAACATAGGTGTTAAAACATACATGTGATTCAAACCTGACTACATAGCATCATTTAACTACTCATCTTTTTAAAACAGTTCTCATTAAATCATGTCTTCTTTCTCCTTCTGGGAGGGAACATATTGAGAATCCAAACATAATCTGGCTGATGGTGGGGAGGATACTACCTTAGGTCAGAAAAACAGGTGGGAGTAGCACTTTAGTGCTGGTTCCTGGGGCTGCTCAGTGTACCTCAGCTCGCTGGCGCGCTCGCTCTCTCTCTCTCTCTCTCTCTCTCTCTCTCTCCCCAATAAATGTCTTTTTTTTTTTTTTTTTTGTAAATAGTGGGCTAAAATCTCCAAATTTCATTATTAACTTTTCTACTTCCTTGAAATTACTTTTTTTTTTTACTTTGCTTTGCTTAAATGCTGAACACCCATTCTGTCCACTACAGTAATGACTAGCCAAGTGTGACTATTTAAATTCAGATTGTAATTCAAAAATATTTCACACTAACCACATTTCAGATGAACATTACCACATATTGGACAATGTCATTTATATGAAATAATGAATATATGAAATATATTGGGACATGTTTATAAAGAACATAGGCAGTAAATTTCATTGTTGATACGGAATTAGTCATTTAATATATGAACAAGTTCATGAGCATACTTTTCTCTGTTGTTGTCTAATGTGAGCAATACTGGCTTTTTATTACTCAATAACTACTTCTAATGCTGACATACAGTTGGTTGCTCATAAATACTCCCCTTGACTCTTTGAATCTGCTAAGGATATGTAGGTGTGTTTGCCTTCATTCAATGCCATGAGAGGCTTTAAATGTTTCAATTTTTTGTTATCTCTGAATCTAAAATCGTCATACATAATATTCTGTACTGAGCTATTTCTTCTGATTATAACAAGGGCCCTAGTTAAGGATCCATTGAAATTAGTGCTGCATTATTGTGGTAAACCAAGAATTAATAAGTTTAAGATTTTTAAAGAACACTGGTATTAAAGTTCACTTAAACTTTTTACTTTAATTTCTGTTACTTATGTCAGGTTTTGCATTTTTTTCTCACATACCACAGCTCACATCCTGCCCAAAGCAGTCATTTAGCATCATTGCAATAAATATCTTTTGTTCCTGAGACATATTAATTTTATTATCACTAGTGCATATTAGTTTTGTTTCCAATTTCTTGATGTATTTTTATTTTTTTCTTTTGACTAAACAAATTTCTGCACACCCAAATTATCTCTACACTGACTATTATAACTGATTGTTGTCAGAAAAATATCTAAAGCCAGGTGTGCAACTATTACTCTACAAAAAATTGTTCTGCATATTTATGTATTATTCATCTTTTACTTGATACTTTGCTATTTTAGTGCAATGTTAACAGAATGAAGTATTTCTATTTATGTAATTTATATACTCAGAATACTGTTTCAAAATAAGAACAAATTTAAATTTAAAAAATAGCCACTATCTTTTTAAATAGAACTTTCCCACTATTTCTTTTTGCTTCTGGAACAACTATAGTTTAAAAATAGTGTTTTTAAATAGCAATTTATTCCAAGAACCCTAACTACTGTTATATTTTTACACATTCATTTTTCCCTTTATAGAGTTCTATCTTAATCAGTACTAGTCTACCATTCATTCAGTGTTTTATTCTTAAATTCTGTTTACTTCAAATTTTATTTCATATCTTGCTTATTCAAGAGCTTATTCTTTTAAACATTTCTAACTGGATATTCACATTTCCATTTGTTTATTTTTTTAATTGCTACTTCATGTAAAACTGGAATCTATGTACCTATATTTTTCTATTTCACATAATAACACTCTTTGAAAGAGTCTTGTGTACTTACTCCAAGTGGTAAGTTTTTATACAAGTTATTGTTGTTTTTGACTATTTAGCTAGTTTCATTACCTTGAATGGGGCATGTGGAATTTGGGTAAAGTGTTGTTTTTTTTTTAATCATCTCACCATTCTAGAATTACTTCTGATTTTCACTGATAGTCCAGATGTGTACACTTAACCCATTTACCTCATAACAATGAGCCAAGTCTTTAGTAAAGCTTAGACATTTTGTTATTTGTTATAGTAAGAGTACTGTCCACTAACTTCTCTGTATGTAATGTTTTCAAGAATTCTGGACCAAGGCAAGGCCCATACCACCAGGAATAGTGTATGGGAAGCCTGCAGTTTCAGTACTCCTTCTTGTTCTTTTTTTATTATTCTATTTTGGGTCTACAGAAAATTATATCTTGTACGTTAGCTATGTTAGCACAGCAATACCTTTTAGATTCTTCCTTTTTAATATTTTATCAGTTATTATAAATTTATATTAGAGAAGACCTTCAAAGTATGGACTCCCACTCTAATTTAACCTGGATGCCAGGGGCATTAATTTTCATAAACATGTGTAGCTGATCTGCAGAGCACTGAAGCTACTCATGCTTCAAGCATTTTTATTACCAAAACATAAAGGCAGCATTATAAATTATGCACTATGCAAACATGATAGGAGAAACATAATGCCTCTATCAGGGAAAATATTTTATGTGATTTTAAGCTTGATTTTATCAAGATATGTTATCTAATGATACAACTTAGATGTACTGTTTTAACAATACATATACAGACATGCTTATATTATTTTTATAAGTGCATATTCATGGCAATATTTCAAAGCATAATTTGATTATTTCTGGTACTTTAACAATCTACTTTGTCACACTATGTCTTCAAAGTAAAGTAATACAAGTTTGATTCTGGATATGGTGATTCTCTTCAAAAATTGATAGGAATGGCTCAAGGCATAAGGCCTTAGATCTACAAAAGAACTTAAGGAGAACTTTATTTTTTTCTTTCTCTCTCCTTTTCACACTGTTCTTTGATGCTTTCATCATCTATTTGGCCTTTTTTTTTTTTTTTTCAGATTCACGTTGAAGAACATAAGTTCAAACACTTTGGGTTAAACTGAATACTGTAATTACAGCATTGGATTTGTCCTTTATGAAAATACTAGTCATTGGCATCCTACAAGCTTGAGGTGAAATGATTTTTAACTACATATAATTAGATGTTTTTTTTCTACTTTCATGGCTGCATATTGCTTATGCATTTTTGTAGGTAGCTACATTAACATATGTGGTGCCATTGCATCTAACTGTTCCTGTGATGCTTGGCCTCTCTTTAGCTAGACCTTGAAATTTAATATTGCCATTCTGAACTAGAGAACAAAGAGAATAATATTATTCTACATGTTGGTTGAATTTTAAAACTGTGATTACAAAGTGAAGACATTGGATGAAGAAGATATGAAACCCTAAGAACTTGGGTGATTTCCCCTAAGCTAATTAATCTGACTCCAAGAGCTTACTATAATGATCAATCTAGTTTTGTAAGAGATCACTGAAATAGACAAATGAAGGACTGAGACTCTGATAAATAGTAGTCAGACCAATTAGATCGACAGTATTATAAAACAATGATAACAAGACATGAATGAAATGAAATTATACTCAAAAATAAGTCTGCCTGGGTGTGGTGGTGGGTGTCATATTGTGTACCTTTAATTCCAGTACTTGGGAGGCTGAGGTCAGAGGATCATTGTGAATTTGAGGCTAGTCTGAGACTACATACTGAATTCCAGGGAGGCCTGGGCTAGAGTGAGAGCCTACCTTAAATAATAAATAAGCAAACAAACAAACAAACAAATAAATAAATAAATAAATAAATAAATATGAGTGTTTTGAGGCAGTGTGATAAAAATAAAGTAATGAATAATAAAATCAGATTTAAAAAATATAAAAGCACATAACAAACAAATCAGCACCATGTCAGAATAATGTTATACTGGTAGTATTGGTGCCCCAATTCCTTGATATCTCTCACCCAAATATTTATTTTTCTAGTAGTAAACACCAACATAGATGTAACCTCTTAAAAATTCTAAGTGAGCAATGCACTCTTGCCATGTATATACCTAATAATATTCAGCATATCTTGGGGAATTATTCATGTCATAAAACTCAAATTTTGCAACAATTACATATGACCTCCATTATGGAAGTGAGCATTGTAGCATCCTCTTTCAGATAGGATGCTGAAGTGAAAAAATTCTATATATGTTTTATGTTCTAATAGAAATGAAGGACATCAACAAAGAAAACCTCGTAAATGGATAGTAAGCAGTGATATAGAAAAACAACCTAGGTCTATATCCTGGAAGAAAAATCAGATTCACAAAAAATTAAGGAAAAGGAGAGTTGTAGGGGAGAAAGATGCTTATGACCTTATTTCTCTCCTTATATATATGACTGGAAAATTACCCCAAGAACAGCATCAGTAGATATTGTTTGTTAACTTATTTGCTTGATATTGTCTTCACAGCTTTTCAAACTCACGATACATGGTCTAGTTCCATCTACTGAGTAATGAATTATACTGCTTAAAATGTCTTTTTAGCATATGTATTGGTGTCCACCATCTTCAGCTGATAAAATTTAGGGACAAATATTCAAATTTAAAATTATGAATAAGTAAAAAGAATTTGAATTAGAACTTTGAAAAATCATCCATTACTAAGCCATTAATTATTTTTATATATAATTCTATAATATGAGCCAAGTTAGTTTCTTTGCATAGAAAGTCTGATGCCAAATTTTGAGATACACTCTGAGCTCAGAAGTATATTTTTAGATAACTTTTTATAACATATTTATTTAGTTGCAAGAATTTTGTATTATATCATTTATATTCTGATACCTATAATAGCAAGACTTTTTACTTCTTTTACATGGTTTCTTGCCTACTTTTTATTTTTTACTAAATAAAAATGTTAAAATAGTTACATAATTCCTTTTAAACCAACCTAGCTCATCACCTCACACCCTTCATTGAATGTCTTCTTCTCTACTATTACCTCTCTTCTTCACATCGTCAATCATTAACACTCTAGTGATGGGTTCAACATTCTGCATGTTGCTACCAACAGCCTCTGTGTGCTCTTGAATGCTTCAGCCACTTCGTGACTAAGGGGTGGGAAACACAAATCTAGACCCAAATGGCAATGGTACCATAATTTTCTACTTACTAAAACACAGACCAAATGGCTCATCCTTCACCAGGCCCTTACAGAGAACACTTGAACCACAAGACACTGGAGAGGGTAAGATCAAGACTAACTTTAATCTTCTACATCTTCCCTCCCTCACTTCCCCTCTCCCTCTCTCTCTCTCTCTCTCTCTCGCTCTCGCTCTCGCTCTTGCTCTCTCTTATCTCTAACTCTTGTATATTAGTTATCTTTTTCCTCATTTTCTTAGTGGGCACTGACCTGTAACTCCCAGAACCAGCATGGGGCTATCGTCCACAATGAGCTTTTGATCAGAGAGACCTACAAGGTTTCCTAAAAGACAGATAGATTTCTGTCAGAGTACTTGATGACCCACCAAAGGCTAGTGGTAAGACCCTACTGCTGAAGACACCTTATGTGATTGACATGCAAATTAGAATGGCATGGCTGGAAGTTGGAAGAGAGTCAGTCCCCAGACAGTCAGTGCGTCTAGTGCCAGAAGGTGCTACATGGGCGACTGGGGGAAAATGACCAATATCTGTCAAAGCAATGCATGGTCTAACCTACTTAGCAGCAAATAACTTGTTGTGATGCCCACACAAGTGCAGTAGTGGCACACAGCCATGGTGGGGAACCAACTGCTCTCAATTTGGCTAACTGATCCCCTCACTGGTATGGGACCCTTAGCTGGAGCTGGGAAACAAGTCAGAACCATATCAAAACATAAGCCCACTCTCCAATATCAAGCTACCATCAATTGTGGGCTACAAGAGGGCCTACACCTATTAAATTCTCTATAAAAAAAAAAAAAAGTAAGGGTTATCTCATTTGTCCTGGTGCTAACTTACTCTCCGTTGGAGAATCTGCTTCTCTTTTTCAGATAGATGTAGATCCTAAGGAGAGAGCCACCCCATCATATCTCAAAAGGGCCCCGGCTGAAACTAAGAAAAATTGGAGAAACAAGCAAGGGGGCTGTTTTCCTGATGAAACGGATACCAGCAGAAGAGGGAAGGAGATCAGCACAGAGAAAAATCAACTCCTACCAAATCAGAGAGCTAGAGCCTCAGAGGCCCCCAACACCTCATCACTGAAGCAGACCAAAAATGAACCCAACATGGCTCAGGGAAATTTTGCAGAAGATGGGGCGGAAAGAATGTCAGAGCCACATGTTGGGTCATGATATGCAGAGACATTTAGCTTACCCATAACTGTGGGCTAACTCCACAATGCATGACCTGTATACCTCAACAAGGAGGGGCCAAGGGGAGGGGGTAGGTCACGGATGAGCCTAATAATGGTACCAAACTGACTGTATTTGCTGAATACAAAACTAACTAATAAAGGAAAAAAAAATGAAAAAAAATTAAAAAAAATAAAAGCTTTCTCCCCATCCTTTAGCTCTTACATTCTTTCTGCTGCATTTTCTGCTATAGTCTTGAGCTATTGTACTGTGTAATAGAGAAGTCTCATTAAGCGCTCCTTATGAACATTCAACTGTTATTTCTTCTTAGCACTTTCATGAGTTTTCAGTCTCCTCCGCAGTTAGCCCTTCTGAAAAGAGTAACTTCTCTAACCAAAAATGAGAGCAGCATCTCTACATATATATTCATAAACATAAGTATTTAGAGGGCAATTTCATGTGCTTAATAGATCCACGAAGCTAAATATGTATTCCTGTAATAACTGCTCCTCTAGGACTGGTGACCTTTCTAGTAATAGGATTTTAACTAAGTTTTCAGTATCAGGTATTAATTCCCTCCATTGGAGCATGTCTCAAATCTAATCCTGATAACAAACAAACCACTATTGACTATTGGGCACATGTTGCCTTGATGACCAGTTGTGTGATTTTCAGAGTCCACTGCTGGTTGATATTGCTAATAATTTTTCTCCCCCAGAAAACTGCATAGCACTAGTCAGCAGGGAGGAAACCTCCAAATCAGTACCATGATTTTTAAGCCTCATCTGAATTTTTCCTCATCCGAATTTGCAATTATTTTCCTCTTCTTCTACTATTATATACCTTTCCTTTTAACTTTATATTTTAGTTATTATGACAGTAAGTGATATAGATGTCCTTTATCTCTTTCCAGGATAAACAGAAATGGTAAATGTGTTTAAGTAAGAATGGGGCTATATCACAGTGACATATAACATAGTGAAGGCTTTGGCTTCCATCCCTAGAATCTTAGGAAAGGGAAAAAAGGGAAAAGGAAGGGAAGGGAAGGGAAGGGAAGGGAAGGGAAGGGAAGGGAAGGGAAGGGAAGGGAAGAGAAAGAATTGTTATACAGCTTCTCAAAGACTTCAAAAGAATGCATGTCTTCTAATGATTACATTCAGTCTAATACACATTAATCATTGTGCATACTTAGTTGATATTTATATAAAAGTTAGTTCTACAAGTTAAATCTATTACTTGATACTCAAAAGAAAAGTGTTGGCATAGTTACACTTAGTTGCATTTCAAGAATGGAGTTATGTTTCCAATAGCACTGTTTAAAACTTGTTTAACACTACAGGTGGCCTATTTGTGGTGATTAACCCTTGGGTCTGCTGTGAGCTTAGGTTTTATGCAATAGTATTACCTGGTCCTACTTCTTTTCCATGATACCAAGAGCTACATTAGGTCAGGGTCTGCATCTTTCTTCTTCTTCTTCTTCTTCTTTTTTTTTTTTTTTTTTTTTTTTTTGTTTGTCTGTTTGTTTTTCAAGATAGGTTTTCACTCCAGTCCAGGCTGACCTGGAATTCACTATGTAATCTCAGGGCATCCTAGAACTCATGGCGATCGTCCTACATGTGCCTCCAGAGTGCTGGGAATAAGGAGTGCCCACCACGCCCAGCTCAGGGTCTAAATGTTGATTGCTTTTCCAAGATTTAACAAAGGATGTGAATTTAAATTATCTGATGCAAGAATGCATTATTACCAGCAGTAAATCACAGTTCACTTTTAAAGTAAGAGTAAGTGCAGTTTACATGAATGCCTCACCCCCATTGACTCAGGTGTTAATTAAAATTGAGTTTTCAGCTTCTGCCCCTAGCCTGCAGACTCCTGCTAAGGGGGTAGGGAGGTCATGTCACTGTGGGTGGGTCTGAATTCCTAGCCCAAAGATATGCAGAGTAGAACAAGCTCTGCCTGGTTCCCAGCTGTTTGCCGCCTTTTTGTGTTTGCTTGCTTATGGTGCTTGCTGGGTGTGTTTATGTGTCTCTGCTTGGGTCTGTGTATGGGAGGAAGCCTCTTCCACCATTATGGAACTTCCCTTGGATCTGGAAGCTGCAAATCCCTTCTTACCATAAACTGTCTGGTTTGGAAGTTCATACCAGGAATGTAGAACTGTCTATAACAGTGAATTTGAGGATACAGAGCTTGATTCTCTTTACTCAAAAGGTTATGATAATTTTCTATTTTCCAAAGTCTCTGTTTTTCTTAGAAGTTTCTAATTTTATGCTAGCATTAGTTTTGTTAAGAAAATTCATTCTTTTACAATCCTCCTCCTGAACACATTCATGGCAGTCCTAATTTTCCTCATATTATATTTAAATCATTTTTCTCCCAACTATCTTCTTCCACTGTATTTTGTCACAGAAAATGCTAAGTTCTTCCAGAAATTTCCCTGCTTGCTTGGACTCTTTTCTATTTACTCTGTAATGGTAGAGTGGGGATCACACTTTCTTTCCTTTCCGCCACATGACACTGCCTCTGTGTTCTGTGCCTTACTTAAATACCACCATCAGCTAGCTCTCTCTACCTTTTACTCTTCCATTCATACTTCCAGCAAGCTGTTATTATGGCAATTATCTCCAATTATAACTGAACCCACTTTTGAGTAAGACTTTTCATAATTGGCATGCTCCAGGCAATGGGAAACTATTCCTAATAACTATAAAGTCAGTCTATGCTAAAGGTGAATGCCAAGAGAAAATACCCAACATAACATGAAGCTAAAATAAGAGGGCATACTTCTTTACTACAAGAAGGTGTAGTGAAAACCACAGGAAAAACAGTAAAATGCAGGAACACTCATCCCCAGTGTTGGCTGCTCTGAATTGTCATTGCCATTCTGATTTGAACCTTGCAGATGAAAATGGGCAGAGCCCAAACTTTTCTAAATGAGATTCGGGAAACCTAATCATTGGAAAAGTAATTTTCATTATTTATATCCTAAAACATTTAAAAATACTTGCTCTTAATTATATGACAGGGTTTTATATTGATAACTGTTTTGGGGGAGTATATCGAGTAGTAGAGTTCAAGATTAGAAGCTACTGTAACAGGGGCTAAAAGTCCAGGAAAGTCCTTCCACCCCAAATCCTAGGTTTGCTTCTAAATTTAACCAAAGAATTGAATGAAAAAGAAGTCTGAGGAGGATAATAATTAAATTATATTTATTGAAGGTAGTACAGAGCCAAGGAAAAGCACACATGTGGCTAGAGATCCCAAATGGAGGGCTTGGAAAAAAAGCATGGAAAGAGAAAAGAAAATTCAAGAAGATCCTGTCATGTGGGGAGCTAGAGGGGATAAAGAACCCATGTGCAGAGTAAGGGCTAGGGGACCTTCTGGCTGGGCCTGGGCCTGGGCCTGGGCCAAGCCAGCCCAGGCTTAGCTGAGGGAAAAACTCACCAGCAGCTGGAAGTTCCCAAGTGATCAGAGAGAGTCTGCCTTCCCCTTGCAAAGGTATTTGTGACCTTAAGGGGGTGGGCTGTCTTCAGGCTCAGGTGAACCAGAGGGCCAGCTGGTTGCTTAGGGTTAGGGGCTGTCTCAGGGAGAGGTTAGGGACTGACCTTGACCAACCACAATATTTAAATCCTATGAAAGATCTTCCTCCCATGAGGGTCCTGGCTGTTTATGAAAAACACATCTGGGGAGCTAGGCAAGAGATAAATCAGATCATCTTTGATTTTTAGCAGGTGCAAATTTTCCTGCACTTTTCACCTTCAGGGTCCAGTCACCCTAACTCTACCTCCCTCTCACTACAGTACAAATTTTGACTACAGTTATACCAAATAGTTTAATCTCTTTTATGACTATATATTTTAATACTTGAATTTAGAAAGATTTTTATATTTGCCTACTATTTCACATTGTTGTTTTTCTGATGTTATCTTTAAAGTTGTAAGGTTCAGGTGTGACCAACACCATGGAGACCACTCTGAAGCAAAGATGGAAGCTTTTATTCAGGAAAACACAAGCTGCCAGGACTGACTTTCAACTGTGTATGATAGCCAACTTTGAGATTACAGATAGTGGGCTATATAGAGTTCTTCAGTTGTGGGAAGGTGAGGAAGAGAAATACTAGGGTGTGAGACCAGAACAGTGACCAGGTGGGAGATAAGGAAGCAGGAAATCTAGACCTGGGGCATTGTTAGGCAAGGAAGAGATAATGGCTGGGCAGTTCCCTGAGGAATAAGGATGACCCACTTCCTTATGTTTCTGCCTCCTACAATCCTTGGTGATGCAAATTTGTCCCGATCTAACAAAAGTTATTGTAATACAATTCACATTTAAAGTCACCATTGATACCATTGGATTATTTCAATAATATGGGTAATGTTTTCTCTTTATTGCATTGGTTACCTTTTCTTTGTCTTCTTTCTTTTAGGAACTCTAGTTTTCATTGAGCATTTCATCTAATTTATAGTTGAGAGTTAGATATAGAGAGAAAGAGGAAGACAGAAAAAGAGTGATAATGGGCACAACAGGACCTTATACCACTGCAAACAAACTCCAAACACATGTACTATTTTGTACATCTGGATTCATGTGGGTGCTGGGGAATTGAACTGGGCTGTTAGGCGTTGCAGGCAAGTAATTCAACTGCTGAGCCATCTCTCTAGCCCAAATTTACGTCCCTTCTAATAAGAATAATCCACTTCATCTGAAGAACATAATGTCAGTATTACCATGTCATCCCTTTCATTCTTTTATAGATGATTAGATAGATTTATATATACATATTTTTGATGAACTCTTCCATCTCCCAGCAGTCTTCTAAGAACAATGCATAAGCCAGGAATAGCTGCATGTACTGTAAGAGTGTTCTTTTTATTTTTTTATATTAGTTATAAATCATCTATTGATTTTGGGTTAACCATCTCCTTCCCCCTCTTTTTTTTTTTTTGACAAAAGAATTTTGTTTTCTTTATTAGTTAGTTTTATATTCAGCAAATACAGTCAATTTGGTACCATTATTAGGCTCATCCGTGACCTACCCCCTCCCCTTGGCCCCTCCTTGTTGAGGTCATGCATTGTGGAGCTAGCCCACAGTTATGGGTAAGCTAAATGTCTCTGCATATCATGACCCAACATGTGGCTCTGATATTCTTTCTGCCACCTCTTCGGCAAAATTTCCCTGAGCCATGTTGGGTTCATTTTTGGTCTGCTTCAGTGATGAGGTGTTGGGGGACTCTGAGGCTCTAGCTCTCTGATTTGGTAGGAGTTGATTTTTCTCTATGCTGATCTCCTTCCCCCTTGTGCTGGTATCCGGTTCATCAGGAAAACAGCCCCCTTGCTTGTTTCTCCAATTTTTCTTCGTTTCAGCCAGGGCCCTTTTGAGGTATGATGGGGTGGCTCTCTCCTTAGGATCTACATCTATCTGAAAAAGAGAAGCAGATTCTCCAACGGAGAGTAAGTTAGCACCAGGACAAATGAGATAACCCTTACTTTTTTTTTTTTTTATAGAGAATTTAATAGGTATAGGCCCTCTTGTAGCCCACAATTGATGGTAGCTTGATATTGGCGAGTGGGCTTATGTTTGGATCTGGTTCTGACTTGTTTCCCAGCTCCAGCTATGGGTCCCATACCAGTGAGGGGATCAGTTAGCCAAATTGAGAGCAGTTGGTTCCCCACCATGGCTGTGTGCCACTACTGCACTTGTGTGGGCATCACAACAAGTTATTTGCTGCTAAGTAGGTTAGACCATGCATTGCTTTGACAGATATTGGTCATTTTCCCCCAGTCGCCCATGTAGCACCTTCTGGCACTAGACACGCTGACTGTCTGGGGACTGACTCTCTTCCAACTTCCAGCCATGCCATTCTAATTTGCATGTCAATCACATAAGGTGTCTTCAGCAGTAGGGTCTTACCACTAACCTTTGGTGGGTCATCAAGTACTCTGACAGAAATCTGTCTGTTTTTAGGAAACCTTGTAGGTCTCTCTGATCAAAAGCTCATTGTGGATGATAGCCCCATGCTGGTTCTGGGAGTTACAGGTCAGTGCCCACTAAGAAATTGAGGAAAAAGATAACTAATATACAAGAGTTAGAGATAAGAGAGAGAGAGAGAGAGGAGAGGGGAAATGAGGGAGGGAAGATGTAGAAGATTAAGGTTAGCCTTGATCTTACCCTCTCCAGTGTCTTGTGGTTCAGGTGTTCCCTGTAAGGGCCTGGTGAAGGATCAGCCATTTGGTCTGTCCTTTAGTAGTAGAAAATTGACCCCTTCTGACTGATTGCATTTTCTTTTTAGCATCGATGCCATTTATTTATACTTCAAAATTTTGCAGTGTTTAGGCCTTTCTAATTTTTTTCCTAATGAAATATTAATAAACATCTCTTAGATAGAAACCTGCTATTTTAAACATGCAAGCTTTACTGAGAATTTGTTTGCTATGATCACATTGATCTGTTATGGAAGGGTCAAGTCCATGAAAAGCACGTCGATTAAATGAAGAGACACAGTTCACAGGAACGTGAGTGTCCATGCCCACTGTTCACATTCAGGGCTTCCACATTGCCTCAGCTTGACTAATCTTTCATTCTTTGAATATGACTTTCCTTTCCATAGAAAATTTTGTTTAGAAAAACATAGTTGTAAATATTTTTCTACCCTTATGACTTAAAAGTCAGTTTAAAAAAATGCTGAGATATGTTTTCCAGTTTTTTTTAAAGAAGTATAAAAAAAACTCTCGAAAGATTTACAACTCACCAATATTTTGTTTTGTTTTTAGAGACCTGGCAACCATGCTTGACATAGAAATTTCAAGTATTTCCAAAGTAGAAATACAGAGGCACCAGAAAAAATTATATATACATATATGTATATATCCACAGGGTGGGAAGAAGTATCCTGAGGCATTGTCCCCTATCCCAACCGAGACTGAATGTTGCACTTATGATCTCACAGGGAATACCAATAACATCAATGACAAGGGACTGCAATGAATAGGGCTGGGTGAGAGGGCATATAAGATGTTAAATGAGTGGGGAATATGGCTGACACAATTTGTTAAAATAGTAAGAGTCATAATTAATAAAAATAAAATTATTAAAACATAAAGACTGCCTATTCCTTGAAATAGTATACTGAAAGTGCAACACATTAAAGAGAAAAACAATACTTGAAAAACGAAGCAAGACTAAGCTATACATGTTCCCTATAGAGAACAACAAGAAATAATTGTAGCCAAGTTCATTAGAAATCATGGAACAAAAAGAGTATTATGGAGTGATTGTTATTTACTTTACATTGAATATTGTAAAGGAATCACTAACTTAGAATTTAATTATTGGAAATATATTTCAGTAATGAAAGATTAATACAGGCTTTTTCAGACACCAGTGAAGATCAACAGTTGGCTGTAGACCCACATTATAGAATTTTTAGTTTGGTGTAGGTCCACTTGTTAATTGATTTTGTTGCCTAAGTTTTTGGGGTACATATAATTTTTTTCCCAGTTTAATATCCTGAATAATATTCTCTACCATTTTTAGAAATTATTTTATTTTATTTATTTATTTAATACACAGAGAGAGACAGAGAGAGAATTGCCATGCCAGGGCCTTCATCCACTGAAAATGAAGTGCAGATGCATGTGCCATCCTGTGTATCTTGCTTATGTGGGTCCTGGGGAATTGAACCTGGATCATTTGGCTTTCCAGACAAGCACCTTAACTGCCAAACCAACCCTCCAGCCCACTTTTTTTAATATTTATTTTTATTTATTTATATTTTTTATTAGAGAAAGAGATAGAAAGAGAGAGAGAGAGAGAGAGAGCGCCTCCAGCCCACATTTTTAATGCTTACATAATTTGGGGTCTAACACTGGCAGATTTGGAATATGTCCACCATAAATAAATAATGACAGTATCAGTTGGTGAAGATGATAATAAGCCTGACTTTATCATTATTCAATATATATGGATAAATTGTACCATGACTTTTTACCTCATAATAATGCACAAACATGTAAATCAACATAATAGATTAAAGCAAAGTAGTATTTAAGAATTAAGGAATAACGAGAAGACTTCCACTCAAGATGGCATTTATTTAACCACGCTTCAGCTCCCAGGATAACACCAGGTAAGATCTGTGGGGTTCTGGGTTGAGTAGGTGTTGGGCCTAAAGAAGCCCGGGTGTGAGGCCCAGTGGAACTTCCTGAGCCTGGCTAGAGTTTGGCGGCCTGTCTTTGGCCTATGACTTTCGCATAGGAGTGACTCAGCAAGGCCTGACCTAAAACTGCCTCAGCCCAGCTACTACTAACGTGATGAAATATTATTGGCCCTTAAACCTCACCCCGTCCTAAGACTCCCACCCCCTACCTTGATGCTATATAAGTGCCTGCTTGATACAATAAAATGAGATCCTGCTTTGACAAGTCTCCTGACTCAGTGTATTTCTCTCCGGTGATGAGGTTCGGGTCTGGGTCATCAATCCTGCTCAGCCCCAGGGAGAGACCGGCGGGACCGGCTCTCCTACAGCCCTACCTGCCAGAGAACCCGGCAAGTAGGTCCTAAGAGACCTCCAGTGGGAGGGTGCAGAGGAGCACAGTAGGGAATCCAGTGATTCTCATGGTCTCTAATAGCCCAACAGTGTCCCAAACCCCTCAAACAGCCATGCCAGCCAAGGGGCTGCAGACCAGGTTCACTCCTGCACTATGTGCAGGCTCCATGGATCCAGGCCAGGTGCTTCTCACCTTTCCCCATGCCAAATGGCTCATTCCACCCTCCCACCTGCAGCTTTCATCCCTTCCTCCTCCCTTTTCCCACCACCAGGCCACAACTTCCCATGCCCCACCCCACCATGCCACCAGGTCCTTTCCATCAGGTCCATGACATTCAATCCCTTTGCCCCACCACCCACCAATAGGTCTGTGCCATGCCATCACCCTGCCCCACCAACCACCAACAGGTCAATGCCACTGAGTCCACACTGTCTCTTACCCCCTGCCTGCTCTACCTGTCTGAAACACAAAGTTTTTGGTCTTCTCTCCCAACTCTGCCACCAGGTCTTTGGGTCCCCACCAGGGCCATGCTGACTCACCCTCCTGAGCAGACAGAGCCCCTTGCCATCAAACGCCCATTCTATGGTCTATAAACAGGAACAATCACTAAAGACACTTCAAGGGAAAACTACAGCTTCCTCTTGAATTGAATAAGCTTCGCACACTGAGATGAGCAGTGCAAAAGGAACAACACAAAATATCAAACAAAAGGAACCCCAATAAGACTGCCAGCCCCACAATGTAAGATTCTAATTAAAACATAGAAGACACAACAGGATCAGAACACCAAAATGAGGTATGATTGTGTGAATGTTGTCCTTGCTAGCTTGGACCTAACAGAGCCAGAAAGACTTCCAAAGAGAGTAAAGTGATCTAAAGGAGAGAGAGAGAGAGAGAGAGAGAGAGAGAGAAAGAAAGAGACCTCAATAATAACCTGGCTAAGCTGAATGAAGATATAAATAAATAAATAAATGGAAGGATGAATTCCAAGAAGCATTAAGAAAATCAGAAAATGACCTGAAAAAGGAACTCAACAAAGGGATGGATACTATACATAAAAAGGAAATAGAAAATACAAACCAAATTGAAAAAATCCAAACCTCTCTAGAATCCCTAAAGAACAAACCTACTTGACAACAAAACAGATATATCCACCAACACCATCAAAGTCAGGGACTTCAATACTCCACTATCAGCAATGGATAGATCATTCAAACAGAAAATTAACAGGGAATTAAGAGAACTCAACAACACCTTTTGTTTTTTCTTTCTTTATTTTTTTCTATTTTCATTCTTTTTCTTCTTTCTTTTCCCTTGACACTGGCCTATAACTCCCAGTACCAGGGTGTGGTTAACACCCACAATGAGCTGTTGATCAGAGAGACCTACAAAATTTCCCAAAATAAAACATACTTTTGTCAGAGCACTTGATTACTCAGCAGAGGATAATGTTAAGACCCTACTGCTGAAGACACCATATGCTGTTGGGATAGAATTAGCTTTTTCTTTTTTCTTAGGGAAGTAGTATCTGAGGGGAGAAATGACCCATCTCACTTCACCCTGGCTGCAACTGAAACCCTAGAGGAATTAGGGAAATGTGCAGGAGTGCTGCTTTCTTGGTGAATCTGATATCAGCACAAGGGGGAGGAGATAGACACTGAGGACCCTCAACACCTACTAAAGCAGAGAAACAGATGCTCCTAAGAGCAGATCACTAAAGTAGACAAAATGAATCCAACATGGCTCAGGGAATTTCTCAGAAGAGGGGTCAGAAAGACTGTTAGTGCTACAAGTTGGGACAATATCCACAGAGACATTGCCTGTTTCCCATAAAAGATGGCTGCCCCACAATGCATGACACACAATCCCCATGGGGAGGGTTTGCATCTCCAAAGAGGATGGTCCCTTTGGGGAGGCAGGGATAAGATAAAGGAAGGTACCAACATGTGCTGTTTACATACTAAGCATGTCTATAACTAAAAATAAAAAATTACTTAATAAAAATAATTAAGGTATATAATTTGTGTGAGAAATTTATAACTGTACTAAAATAGCATTCGAAATGTGATAACTGAATAAAAATTAACTGAAATATACTTTATTAATTGACTAAACAGAAAAAAAATTCTAAATAATAATGTCAACTTTTCTGCTATTACAACTTTTTAGTAAGTGAAGTGAATAAATGAATTCTGAGATAAGAGGGAGTTGAGGGGATATTGCATTGTAATATACTTGGATTGTTGTCCGTATAGTCATATAGCCTTAGTTGAAAGTGGAATTAAATTCATTGTCAAAATAAACTGCAAATACTAGAACATCTTCTTGAAAAGATGTAACAGAGGTTTAATTGATGTTATGAGAAGAGAGTGAAATCCTATGAAATGCACAATTAAAGATACAAAAGATAGAAAAAAATCATCAAAGACCAAAAGGAAATAATGAACAAGCAATGCATAGAAAATATATGGTTTGGGTTAGAGAGACAGTTTAGTGGTTAAGGCACTTGCCTGTGAAGCCTAAGAACTCATATTAGAATTTCCAGGTTCCACATAAGCCAGATGCACAGAGACACAATGTCACAAATGAGCACAAGGGGCACACACATCTGGAATTCATTTGCATCAATGAAAGGCCCTATCATGCCCATTTCTCTCCCTCCCTCTCTCTCTCTCTCTCTCTCTCTCTCTCTCTCAAATAAAAAAGAAAATATATGGTTTAATATAATGGATAACAATCCAACTATATCAATCACTAAATTTTAAAAGTTTAAATGAAACAATGAAGAGAAGTTCAAAATATATGCAGAACTAACATTCAAAATCAATAGGAAAATTGCATTAAATATAAATACAAGGAAAATATAAAAGTAAAAGGAGTGAGAAAAGCATAGCATGCCCACACTAATAGAAATGGAATTGCTATAGTTTTATTTAAGCAAAACAGACTCCAGAGTAAGAATTAACATTGATAAAATGAGACATTTCATAATAGGAAGGGGTTATATATTGAAGAAAATATGGCAGGCCTTAATTTGTATACATCTGAGAAAATATCCAAATGTGTGAGGAAACATATGGAGATATAGACACATTGGCTAGAGTAATTGTTGCAGTCAGGTTCACATTGTTGGTAGCAATCACCCAACTAAGAGCATATTGTGGGTGGGGGTTGTTTTGGTTTACAGGCTCGAGGGGAAGCTCCACAATGGCAGGGGAAAATGATGGCATGAGCAGAGGGTAGACATAATACCCTGGCCAACATAAGGTGGACCATAGCAACAGGAGAGTGTGCCAAATACTGGCATGGGGAAACTGGTTAGAACATCCATAAGCCCACCCCTAACAATACACTCCCTCCAAGAGACTTTAATTTCCAATTGCCATCAGCTG
This sequence comes from Dipus sagitta, assembly GCA_036346955.1. Taxonomy (NCBI): domain Eukaryota; kingdom Metazoa; phylum Chordata; class Mammalia; order Rodentia; family Dipodidae; genus Dipus; species Dipus sagitta. The sequence goes on along the minus strand of CM070770.1, from coordinate 99,210,981 downwards.
GGGAACATAGCATTCAGAACACTTAAGTTTATGGGGGATACCTGAATCAAACCACCACAGTAATGAAGGCATCATTCCATTCTATCAGCTATTGCCAAAACCAGGAAATGGGAAGTCAGTAAGATAAGTATGAACTTATCAGCACTCCCAATCTCCTGGATGGAACTGGCACTAATAAAGAGTTTATACAACAGCAAGAACTGATATCATTGTAAAGAGCCCAAAAGGCAATGGTACCATAAAATTCTACTTCCAAAAAGGCAGACCAAATGGCTAAACCTTCACCAGGCCCTAACAGGGAACACCTGAACTACAAGACACTAGAGAGGATAAGATCAAGACTAACCTTAATCTTCTACATCTTCCCTCCCTCCCTCTCCCTTTGCCGCTCTCTATCTCACCCGCTCTCTCTTATCTCTAACACTTGTATATTAGTTGTCTTTTACCTCTTTTTCTTAGTGGGCACTGACCTGTAACTTCCAGAACCAGCATGGGGCTATCATCCACAATGAGCTTTTGATCAGAGAGACCTACAAGGTTTCCTAAAAGACAGATTTCTGTCAGAGTACTTGATGACCCACCAAAGGTTAGTGGTAAGACCCTACTGCTGAAGACACCTTATGTGGTTGACATGCAAAATGGAATGCCATGGCTGGAAGTTGGAAGAGAGTCAGTCCCCAGACAGTCAGCCTGTCTAGTGCCAGAAGGTGCTACATGGGCGACTGGGGGAAAATGACCAATACCTGTCCAAGCAACGCATGGTCTAACCTACTTAGCAGCAAATAACCTGTCGTGATGCTCACACAAGTGCAATAGTGGCAAACAGTCATGGTGGGGAACCAACTGCTCTCAATTCGGCTAACTGATCCCCTCAGTGATATGGGACCCATAGCTGGAGCTGGGAAACAAGTCAGAACCATATCCAAACATGAGCCCACTCGCCAATATCAAGCTACCATCAATCATGGGCTACAAGAGGGCCTAAACCGATTAAATTCTCTATTAAAAAAAAGTAAGGGTTATCTCATTTGTCCTGGTGCTAACTTACTCTCCATTGGAGAATCTGCTTCGCTTTTTCAGATAGATGTAGATCCTAAGGAGAGAGCCACCCCATCATACCTCAAAAGGGCCCCGGCTGAAAATAAGAAAAATTGGAGAAACAAGCAAGGGGGCTGTTTTCCTGATGAACCGGATACCAGCAGAAGGGGGAAGGAGATCAGCACAGAGAAAAATCAACTCCTACCAAATCAGAGAGCCAGAGCCTCAGAGGCCCCCAACACCTCATCACTGAAGCAGACCAAAAATGAACCCAACATGGCTCAGGGAAATTTTGCAGAAGATGGGGCGGAAAGAATGTCAGAGCCACATGTTGGGTCATGATATGCAGAGACATTTAGCTTACCCATAACTGTGGGCTAACTCCACAATGCATGACCTGTATACCTCAACAAGGAGGGGCCAAGGGGAGGGGGTATGTCATGGAGGAGCCTAATAATGGTACCAAACTGACTGTATTTGCTGAATACAAAACTAACTAATAAAGAAAAAAAAAGAGCAGTGAAACATCCATTCACATCAGTTTGGAACCACAAAATACATCTCAACAAAATGAAAAGAAATCACACACAGCATGTTTTTCTTTTACTTTTTTAAAATTTATGTTTTATTTTTCTTAAGCACATGGCGTGTGCATTACTTCTCCTGCTCACCAATACCCCCTCTATTGAATCTTGTGTTCTTTCAAACTAGTCTCTCTTCTATTTTGATGTCATTATTTGTTCTTCTATTATGCAAGTCTTGTGTAGGCAGCATCAGCCACCAAGTCCTGTAGTAACTACATGACCTTATAGAAATTCATATTAGTACTATATTTATATTCGAAACAATTTAACTCATAATTTATTATCTTCCATAACATTGAGAATTGTGTTTAGATTATTTCCCTGGTGTATTCTACCTAATATTGAAAGAAGAAATGCTACTGCTTTTGTACAATTTTCCCTAGGAAATATAAGCAGAAGGATCTTCCTAAGTTAGTGTATAAGGCAAAAATTATATCAGAGCCAAAATCTAAATAAAATATATCAACAAAGAATATAAAGAATAATATATTTCATAAATTTTCAAATAATGGTAGTCAACAAAATTGATCAATTTGATAAAAATGCATAAAATATGATTATATACTAACATTGAACCACTGAAAGAGATTTCCTCAGGTCAAAGAATGCTGAGATAAATTTAAATCAATTAGCATATCCTGACACATTTAATAAGCTAAAGAAAACAAAAACAGTTTTTATAAATGTTGATTTTATTTTTTTCTCTCTATATATGTTTTTCAAAATTCATTTTATACTGTCATTCATACATTTAATTATCTTTTATCAAATTCACTTTGATTATCTTTTCTTATCTCCTTCTCACAAGTTATAGATCCCATCTTCTCAACCCAATACTTTTGCATTATTTTGTGTGTATGTGGCCCATAGAGTTAAATTAGGTTTGTTTACATGAGCATAGGCAGGAGTTACTTGGTAAAATATATTGATAACAAAACAACAAAAGCAGCATTCATTCATAAAAGAAATTCTTAGAAAATGACAGATAGTGGAAATTTTCACAACTGGAAAATATAATTAAAAAAAAATATAAATATTATGATATTCAATGATGAGAAAATGGTTAATCCACCCTACATTTAAGAACAACAGAAAAATACCCCTACTTACCATTGCAAATCAATGCGATGCTAGAAGCATAGCTAATGTATTATGACAAGAAAGGCAAGTAGCTGGGAGTGGTGGTATACAACTTTAATCCCAGCACTTGGGAAGTAGAGGCAGGGGAATGCCATGAGTTTAAGGCCACATAGAATACATAGTGAATTCTAGACTAGTGTAAGTTAGAGTAAGACACTGCTTCAAAAAACAAAACAAAACAAACAAAAAAAATGTAAAACAAAAGAAAGAAAAGCAAAGAAAATAACTTGAAAAGGAACAAAAACTCAATTGTCATGGTTTAATGTAAAAATCTCAAAGATACTGAAAAACAGTACTCCTAAAAATTATAAACAATTAAGCATTTAAACATATTAATCAGCAAAATAATAGAAATCAAATTAAACCATAAAACTAGGTATACTATCACCAAGAATGAAATAAACTATAAAACACACTCACACACACACGCACACACACACACCATAAATAAATATGTGAACAATTACAATACCTTAATGAAACCCTATTAAAAAGAGACTTTGAATTTGACATTGAGGTTTTAGGAAGACCAAAAGCACAATCTGTCAAAAGAAAAACTGTCAAGGTAGCTGTACAGACAATAGTAGGCCTGGAGGTCATTCAGGATGTCTGTTTCCCCTCATGATTAGATGTGGCCCCAATTTCTGATTCCCTCATAAGACACCAACTTAAAATAGTGGAAACACCAGTGTTCTTCATTTGGAATTTAAGTACTATATGAAAGGGAGTAGGACAGAGGTATCAGAGTTTTGTTGAGGGCTGGCAAGGAAAATCTTCCTTTGGATCAAAACAATAGCCTGAGAGTTCTACCTTTCACCCTGGGTGGAAACATAACGTTCAACACTGCTCAAACATTCCATGCTGCTCTCCCCTCCTCACTCAAACTGGGCCCATCCACTGGCTGGCCAGAAATCAACCACTCAGGAAAACTGAAATACCAGAACACAAGTTAGGAGATGGAAAGAATAGTTGTCTCCTTAATGAGATAATATAAAGACACCCCAAAAGCTCTTCCCTTAAAGTATTTTCTTCTGGGTTTCTACTGCTAAATCTGCATATTTTTCTGAGTTATAACTGAGAAACATTAACTTTTTCCCCACTTTTTTTTTTTTTCTCCAGATAGGGCCTCACTCTAGGCCAGGCTGACCTAGAAATTATTTTGTAGTCCCAGACTGGCCTGCAACTCACAGTGATCCTCCTACCTCCCCGGTGCTGAGGTAAAAGGTATGAGACACAACAACCAGCACTTTTTTACTATTTTATATCGCATTTTCAGATCCTAAGCCTGTCTGCCTTGACACTCCAGATATCCTCATTCTCCCTGAAGACATCACCCCTAACATGCAGCTATATAGAAACCTCCAGTGCAAACAATCCTATTTTCTTGCTTACTGAACCTCTTATTTTACTTTCAAACTCTAATAAAATGAGCTTCACTCTGAGTCCATTTCTAAATTATGTTATCTATGAAAAACTCACAAAAGAACACATGTTTCCATGTACCAAAGTGTACATTACTAAAATTAAAATTTCTTTATTGCCAGAAACATTGTTAAGGAAACAAAGAAACCAGAATATGATTAAACATTTGCAAATTCACATATAATAAAGAAATGTTGCTTAAAATAGGTGTTATATCCTTAAACTGTGGTAATAAGAAAGCAAATAAATCAATTAAAGTCATTGTCAAAATAGTTGAACAGATAGCCCACAAAAGAAGATAGATAGCAAATATGCATAAAACTATCTGAGGAGATTTAAAACTAACACAATAATAAGATAAACAGCTATCATCATAGCAAAGTCCAAACTACTGATAATAATTAATGTTGGCAAAGACATGAAATAAGAAATTTCTATCATTGCTTTTTTGTTTGTTTGTTTTTTGAGATAGGTGGCTACAGATCCAAACTACAAACTAATAAAACACTGAATATATTTGGGGCCATTTATTCAAACTACCAAATCCCATAAACTGCTTCTGGTCATTTTTTCCCCAGAATGAGTAGGTAACTGATACAAATGGAAAGACCTGAGGGATATGCAGGTGAGCAGTTACCTCTGATTCTGTCCCTGTTTTATGAGAAACCCACAAAGGAAGTCTACCTTCTTTAGTTTGACTGATGAAGACTTGAATCTGTACTGACTTACAATTTCCTTCTATCTGAAAGAGCCTCAGTTGACTCTGTAGATGTACAAACTAATCCCAGCACTCAGAAGGCAGATGTAGGAGGATTGCCATGAGTTCGAGGCCACCCTGAGACTACATAGTGAATTCCAGGTCAGCCTAGACTAGAGTAAGACCCTACCTTGAAAAAAAATTAATTTAACAAAGTTAGGGCCATGTTATTCTACCTTGAATTTTTCTGGACCACCTATTAAAGGTCATCAACATTCCTCACTGAAATCTTTGGTAACAGTCTCAGGCAGCACTAGTTAGCATGCTCCAAAAGACACATCTTCATATATTTATTCCTAGTCTTATCTAGCTAACTCACTGCACTCCTGAGTGTTAGAAAAAGATCTAAACAAAGAGAAAGAAATCTCTATGACAAAGGAGCTTTAATGGAGGTCAGTCATAGAAGGACACTTCACATTTCCACAGTCAAGACTCTGGAAAAATGAAGTGATCCCTAGCAGTGAGCCGGGGGGGGGGGGGGGGGGTGTTATGCCCAAGGAGGGAGGAAGAGGGGGGAGAGGGATAAGCAAGTGTGAAGGAAGCTAACTTCTTTGAACAAGGTATCTGGCTCCCCTGAGGTTTTCAAGATAGCAGGGGTCTGTCTCCTGACAGACTTCTTGGCATTTGTCAGTAGTGTGTTGAATTACTGTCATGCTAATGAACTTTTCAATGAGTATAGACTCCTCTATTGACAAAAAAATTCCCCTTGAGGTATAGAATACATTTTTTCCTTGATAATTACTATTCAACCAACCCATAAAAAAGTTTATTGTCTCAAGGCTCACATACCCAATACAGCTCACATACCAAATAATTTCAATATCCCAGGAACTTCCAGAAGTACAGACACAATTAGCTTTATTTATAATGCCTCTTTGTGCATTTGGGTTTACATGGGAACTGGTGAATCAAGCCAGGTCATTAGGTTTTGCAGACAAGTGCCTTAACCACTTAACTGTCTCTCTCGGCCCTACATCTTTCCTTTTGCATGATACAGGTTCTTTATCAAGTAGCTGTTAGTAATTATATGGTGCAGCACTTTGCATTACAAGCAAAGCTAGTTATAAAAATAAGTATGCACATAATTACAGAAATGAGATACAAGATATTTATATTAGTATTAGGATAAACATATGTCTGAGAAAATCTTTATGTGTGAGTGCTATATACTTTCTGTTTTATAGCTAAATCTAATAATATTCTAAAATAATTCTATTGATAATCCAACCTTAATAAAGTGAAAAGTTTTTTTCTGGAAAAATGTGTTCATGCCACACATCTCAAAAACAGAAGCTGTGCCCCATGTAATAATCAATCATAAGAGTTAATAAAAAGAAAAATCTTCACAATAATTAATGAGTATTATTTAATTATTTCACAATGAAGATTTATAAATTGGTGATAAGTATATGAATACTCTTTACTCATCTGGAGAGATGGCTCAGATGTTCAGGCACTTGCCTCCAAAGCCTAGTGATCTGGGTTTAATTCCATTGTATCTATGTAAAGCCAAATGCACGAAATGGTGCATGCATCTGGAATTCATCTACAGTGGCTAGAGGCCTTGCTGTGCCCATTCTCTCCCCCGTTTCTTTGCTTCTTTCTCTTTCTCTTTGTAATTTTTTTTTTAAATTACAATGATACATTACTGCACACCTATTAGGATGGAGAAGTAAAACATAACTAGAATAGAAAACTTGGCAAAGATACAAAATAATTTGAACAGTGCTGCTAAGAGTGTAAAAATCATCAAATGACTTAAAATAACTGGTTTGACAATCTCTCATTGAAGTTAATGTCACATCAATGTTAGGAACCAGTAATTTAACTTTTTTGATATTTTGCAGGTGGTATGAAAAGTTATTTCTACAAAAAGACATATACCAAGTAAGCATCCCTTCTTCATTTATAATAATGAATAAGTAAAAACAACCAAAATGTCTATCAGCAAGAACATGGGTAAAAATATTTTGACTTAGTTATGAAATGCAATAATGCTAGGTTATAGAAGAACAATTTATACATACACATTTGTATGTGGATTAAATTAAAAATACTTTAAGCATAAGAAATAGAAAACAACATGGTACATAGATTACAATTCCATTAAAGTGAAACTCATAAATGGGCTGAAGAATGCCATAGAAAATGAAATAAGAATGGGAATTGATGAATGGGATGAACAGTGGATTCCATGGAAGAATCATATGAGCTATTAAGGAGAATTTAAATTGGGTGATGTAAATATTCTGTTTCAATAGAGGTATAAGGATATTCTTCTTGTTTCAGACCAATATATATTTTTTAAGTTTTTGTTAAGTGTGTGTTTCTGTGTATGCACACCAGGGTATCTTGCTGCTCTAAACCAATGCCCATCAGACTTTATATGGGTAAATCAAGAACTGAACCCAAGCCATAAGGCTTTGTAAGGAAGCACCTTTATCCACTGACCCATCTCTACAGCCCCAAAGCAATAAGTTTTATACATGTACTCACTACATGTGAAGTATGCCTCAGTAAAAGAAGTATGTATGCATGTATGTATGTATATACATATATACATATCTATATATCTATGTATATATGTATGTACTATTGGAGTGCTAAAATTAAATCAGGCATACTAAAAGCTATTATTTTACTCATGTATACTTCCAGCTCATAGAATAATATTGTAACATTCTAGAGCTATCACAATACCTGACTTAAAGATTTTATTACCTGAGATGTAGTAATAAAAGCAGCATAATAATAGCAAAACACAGACATGTAGCTCAATAGAATAATGACACAAAGTTAAGTCCAGGCAACTACAGGCACATGACTTTTGACAAAGTTGACAAAAAATGTACGTTGGAGAAAAGGTAGTATATCCAATTAATGATGTTAGGGAACCTGGATATCTACATGTAGAAGAGTGGACATACATAAGTATCTCTTGCTCTGCACAAAACTCAACTTTATATGGATCAAGAACCTCATCATAATACAAGAATCCTATTGTATCTTCTATATTTTGGTTAGGGACATCCATTGTGGGACTGGGCAATCTAGCTGGATTTACCTGCATCTGATCTTTTGTGCTATTACTTTTTCCCTGTGGTCTTCCCATCACAATGTTTCAGAAAGCCTAGGGTGTGGGGAGCTAGAGTGCAGTTAGTGGGGTGGTGATGCAGTTCAGAAAGACTAGAGTGGAGACACTAGCCTGGGTCCCTGTTTGGGGGTGGGATGGGGAGCAGTGAGATGGATGGCGATTGCCTGGGCTCAGAGGGGCTGTTCACGAATGGCTACTGGGCCAGATATCACACGTGGAGGTCTGAAAGGCTGTGAGGGAATAGTTATCTAGCATGTGTGTGTGTGAGTCTGCAAGGTTGGACAGCAATGGTGATTGTGTGCATGTGTGGTGATCACCAAGGCTGGGAGGGAAGGGTGATCACATGCAGGGGTCAGCAGGCCTGGGCAGGAACAATAATTGCATACACACAGGGGTCAGCAAGGCTGGGTTGGAACAGAGATCGGGAGCAGTGGTCAGCGAGGGTGGGTGGACATGGAAATCACGTGGGGATCTTCAAGGTGATGGCATGGTCAGCCAGGCTGGGTGGGAATGACAATCATGTGCAGAGGCCCGCAAGGCTGGGCTGGATAGGCAATCGCCACGGTCAGCAAGGCTGGGTGGGAACGGTGACTGGGGCAATGATATCACCCATGGAGCTCTGCCCAGTGGCAGGAAAGCCTAGGGCGGAGGACCTAGCCTGCTAGCTTGGTCCATTTGCCCTGCAGTTAGTGCAGGAGGGAACTCCTACTGGAACTGCGGCTAGGCCAGCTGCTAGTGGGGATTGGGGGACTAGTGGGCTACCCAAGAGTGTGGGAATCAATGGATTCCCTATTTTGCTCCTCCACACCCTCCTACTGGAAGCCTACTAGAATCAGCAAACCCCTAAACAAAAATACCCCTCCTGAACCTTAAGGGTCTCTCCTTTCCTTCCCCATGAGATGGGGTGAGGTTACACAGTTGCCAACTTGACCGGAAACCCATTAAGGAGAATTTAATTTTAAAAATTTACCAGCTGTAGATGACATATAATTGTATTATTATTATTTTTTAAATTTTTATTATTTGTTTATTTATTTATTTGACCGAGAAAGGGGGAGGGGGAGTGGGCATGCCAGGGCCTCCATCCACTGCAAACAAACTCCAGATGCATGTGCCACTTTGTGTATCTGGCTTAAGTAGGTCCTGGGGAATCAAACCTGGGTCCTTTGGCTTTGCAGGCAAATGCCTTAACCACCAAGCCATTCCTCCAGACTGAGAACATATAATTTTACAGATAGGAAACATGTTTTTTATTTTATTTAAAAATATTTTATTTATCTATGAGAAGGAGAGAGAGAGAAGCATATAGAGAGATAATGGGCATACCAGGGCCTGTAGCCACTGCAAACAAACTCCATGTGTATGTGACACCTTGTCCATCTTGCTTTACATAGGTACTGAGGACCGAACCTGGGTCATCTGACTTTGCCAGCAAGTGCCTTAGCCACTAAGAAATCACATCACCCCAAGGAATCATGGGATTTTTGATTGTTTTACACAGGCTCTGGTTATAAAAACCTAAATTTCATGGTCTTCCTGTCTCTCCCACCCAAGAGCTAAGATTATAGGGATAGTTGACCACAGTAGATAGAATATTGGCCTTTAGTTTTTCTTTTCCTAGAAAGGTTAAAAAAATACTAACACTGAGTGTTGTTTTTCCAAACCTAAAATGATTTTTTTGCCAATTAAAATAGTTACTGTATCATTCTTGTCAAGCTCCTTTCATAACTGGAACATAGTGATGGGAATGTGAAACATCAGTAAGGTAGTGCCATGGCTTCCCCTGTCTTCTCTGCTGTTTCAGCTGATGTTTGCTGGTTTGGTGCATTCACTTGCATCCAGAATTACTGCTATAAAGTCTCCTAAATTCTCAAAATGCCTGTGCACCAATTTCAATAGTGTAATTCCGAGAGAAGTAAAGCTCAAGTTTTAACAAACGTTAGAAATATGTCCACTTAGTATAAGTAATATGATTAAAGTACATTGAATTATAAATGAAATATAATTTCATTTTTATATCTAATCCATTTAATTAAAGCTACTTGTTATTCTTAGACTATGACAAATAAGAAAAAAGTCCTTATATTTAGTAGTTATATACCAGTCATTTGTCTAGTTTGAAGTATTTTCAGATAACTCACTATCTTCTCTTTTCTAAGGTCATTTGATTAATAATTGATGTCCGCTGTTGCTATAGGAGGAACAGTTGTATGAGATGTTCTTATCTAATAGTGGTGGATCTTCAGCAACTTTGCTTGTTCCTGGAACTTCAGTTAATTCAATTTGATTATATTCCTTTTTAAATTTAATCTTGAAGCAATTTAGATCAGGACTGTCTTCATGGTAGAAGGATTTCCAACAAAGGAGGAATTATTCAGAAAAAGTACTTTCTTTTTCTTTTTTTAATAAATTTTATTGAAAACTTCCATACATACATACAATCTACCCTGATCAATATCACCTCACACCACCTTTCTTGGCCCCATGACCTGAACCTCATTTTTTCAACTAGCCCCTCTTCTATTTTAATTTAATTATGCCCTTGATTATATCTTTTTGGTACTAGTGGCTAATGCAAATCACAAACCAGGAAAATTGAACTGCATACAAAAGCATTTATCTCTTAATGGGAGGAGGTTAGGTATGGTTTCCAATGTTAATATCTAACACACACACACACACACACACACATATATATATGTATGTATGTATATATGTATTAGCCCAAATAGTTCATATATAGCATACATGAAATATATCTTACACATATAAGTATATGTACATTTTGTATAAGTATCTATATTATAAAAATATTACCTATGAATAAAATACTTTAAAATACCCTCCCTAAAATAAAGAACAATCACGTCACTTACATGTTCATTTTTCTGAAGTCAAATAAAATGTTTTATCCTAAGTGCATAATAAATTATCATCAATCATCACCTAGTCAGGCATGCAGGTCTGTCATATTAAAGATCTAGAAAAAGAAAATTTGTGGCTGGAGAGATGGCTTAGCCATTAAGGCACTTGCCTGCAAAGCCAAAGGACCTCATTAGATTCCTCAGGACCCACGTAAGCCAGATGAACAAGGTGGCACATGCATTCGCAGGCTAGAAGCCTTAGTGCACCCATTCTCTCTCTTTCTCTGCCTCTTTATCTTGCTCTCAAGTAAATAAAAATAAAAATAAAAATAAACACAACTTGAGTAACCACCTCAACTTTTAAAAAGTTAAAAAAAAGAAAAAGAAAATGTTTATGGTTAGGTATCTAGGTGAATGAGTTTAACTTATGAAAACATTAGGAATTAGCCTAAACAAATCCTAAATAAATTAGTATAATTATTGCCAAATAATCCTAATGGAAGTAAGAAACAAATTCACTGGTAGGATTCAAGAAGTAAAAAACAGAGAAGAACGGTATTACAGGACTAACAGTGAAAGACTCAGATCAGTTTACTGATGAAAGTCAGAATCTTACAGAAAATGATCATCTATAAAACAGAACTAAGGAAATTAATGTTATAGGAAAAGGAGAGTTACTTAATACTCTTAAAATTAAAATTCAAGGGCTAGAGAGATGGCTTACTAGTTAAGGTTCTTGCATGTGAAGCCTATGAAGTCCTGTTGAAGTCACCAGTTCCCATCCATATAAGCCAGATGCACAGTGATGCAAGCAGGCAAAGTCACACATGTGCACAAGGAGTTCATTCACAGTGGCTGGAGGTCCTGGTGCACCCATTCTCTCTCCCCCTCTCTTTCAAAATAAATTTTAAAAAATAAAATAAAAATGTGGTATACATAATGTTCAATTACTTCTCTAATTAGCAATTCCATAGGTAATGAAGGAATGTATGTTTTCACCTTAATTACCTTATTTTATTTTGTTTAAATTAACCTCTTTTTAATGATCTTTAGTTTGTACAAAACATGCAACACATACATAAATATAAATACAACCAATTCCTTTATATAGTGTCTAATAAATAAATGATTACTTTAAATGCTTGATAAGTGTTAAACAATATAGAAGTATTAGTGAAATAACTCAATTTAGACAATGGTCCCGAATTTCCCTAGTGTCAGGGAGTTTTTTTTTCCATGAACTTTCTGGTGATTTTAATGGACAAAAACACCATGTGCTAGATCTCAAAGAGAATGCTATGACTTTGTAAAACCAGATCTAACTCCAGCCCAGGATATATGAAGAGAGCATAATACTGAATTTATTACAATTTAAGAAGTAATTTGCAGACAGCTGTTAGTGTGATATACATTTTCTTTTTCTGGCTCAACATCACATGAAGAAGATATTTCCAAACCTCTTAGAAAATGTGTTTGTGCTGTTTGGATATTTAGAGAAAAAAAGAGATGTTTCCTATATCCATGTTGAAGCAAATATAAGTCTTGACTGTCCGGAAGCAACAGAGCAGAGAGATGGCTTGAGGGAATGCACAGAATGTGATTTCCACAGTATCTTATATGCTAATTATGCACCTGTTCAAGAAAGTTTGAGCAAAGTGATCTCAAAAGTATAAGTGGGTATGTGTAGGGAGGGTTGACATCTAGAAGGTAGCAGCTAAGGAGAGGAGTGGTCATAGAAATCTAAAGAGAAGAGGCCTTAACTCCATCAAGAACTATCATGAATATAGTCTCCAATGATATTTATCTTGGATAAAAGAACTGCCTTTTGTAGCCATCAAACACTGTATTTATTTTCTATAACTCATCAATCATATACCCCTTATCAGGACAGATAGAATCATCAGGTAGACTAAAAAAGGTATGCAAAGAAAACAGAAGAGAAAAGAAAACATGAAGTCTATAGAAACTCTTATAGGATATTCACGTTAAGCATACTTAGAAAGAAAAAAGCTTTGAATAATATTATATAATATTTTAAATTAAATTAGCCAGAATTTATAAAGGGTAGAATATAGTTATAAAAATTGTTGGGTGGAGAGATAGGTTAGTGGTTAAGGTGCTTGCCTAAAAAGCCTAATGACCTGGGATATATTCCCCCAATATCCAAATAAACCAGATACACAAAGTGGCACATGCTTATGGAGTTCATTTGCAGTGGATAGAGGCCCTAGCACACCCATTGTCTCTCTCGCCCCCTCTCTATCTCTTCTTTCTGTCTTTCTCTGCTTGCAAATAAAGAAAAAAATATCCCAATGTTCTATGAAAGGGCAGCAAAGGACAGGTTAATAGAGCTGTTTGAAAAAACAGAAAAGAGAATGGATGAAACTATTCATGAATTGAGATCATTGAAAACACCAGTGGTAGCCTAACTCATTTTATTTTAAGATGTATAAAATTTAGATATCTCAAGAAATGACGAGCTGATGAATGAAGTTACTGATGTGTTAAGTGTACATAGACATATTAAAAAACAAACTGGCTCAATGACTAGGATGTGGTGATACCAAAGCCAAATCAGGGAAGTATTCAATAGGAACACACAGCTCAGTCTTTGAATGCTGCTAAGATGCAGCTTAAGAAGACATGTTTGAAGTAGGTCATCATAAATGTAAACTGTATGATTTTTTTGTAAGAAAATTTGCCTTTCGGTATTATTCTAATCTATTTAGAAGCACTAACTATTTTAAGTGATTCCAGCCACGTCATAGTCAGTGGCCAATTATGATCAGAAGGAGCCACACACGAATACCAAAACCTTTAAAGTCATGGTGAAAAAACAACTTTTTAAATAAAACAACAGTCCAGCATATTGTCTTCAAAAGATGCAGAGATTGTAACCCAACAATTTTAATGTAGTTTTAAAAGTTGTAAATGAAAAGGGGAAATAATTTTGTTTTATTAGATAAAAAGTAAGTAGAACTTGAACATTATTATGGAAAATGAAATGGAAAGTTTTCAATTATAGATGTAGATATTCATACATTTGTCCCTTATCTGTTTAAAAAGTTTACTACATTGTAGCCAAACATTGTCAAAGTACTTATGGCACTGGATTATTATTTTTAAATATCCCTCTAGAATATTTCATAAATTGAAGGTTGAAACTTATGGCTTATAATTAGAAACATAATTTTAATCAGGTAAAACCACATTTATTCAGGACAAATATTTTCTTCTTGAAATTCTCTCTCTCTCTCTTTCCTTTCCTTTTGTGTGTGTGTGTGTGTGTGTGTGTGTGTGTGTGTGTTTCTAGCAATACTAAGATAATGGGTGGCAGACACTGGATTATGATTCTTTTTAAGTATAGTTGGAATGTTTCTAGGCACGTATAACAGAGGTGGATGGATGAACATTAGGAAACGTTCTGTTATAAAGACCTATGTGATTATAATTGGAGGTGAGAACTTGTTAGCTGACACTTAATTATAATTAGCAAACTGATAGGATCAATACATTTTCAGAAATTTGAGTAGTAGAATTTCAGAAGTTGAAATGTAACATTAGAGGCTATGTCACTGAATTCTGATTATGTGGTACTCTGAACGGTGGCCAATTGGGCAAATTGGCCAAAATAGGCAACTAACTATATCATGGAATAACTCTCCTGGAATTGAGTTTTCTTTGTTCTCAAGAGACTAAGCATTCCATGTGATCCCAAATAAGTAAGGCAATAATTATTTACTTAATTCCTATTTCCCTGGAACATTCATCCACATTATATTCATGTCATTTTCTCCTTCATTAGAAAGGATGCATCCTCAAAAATAAACTGCTTAAATCAAATTTTGGCTAAAATTTACACTATTAATACTAGCCTCATCTGGGAGAAATTTGATGCGGAGATATCAGATCAAACCAGTACTGTAAAGCAGGTTTTTGTTCATTAGACAATGAATAATATAGGTTTTAGTATTTTCTTAATCATTATGAAAGATAATTTTAATAGGTATTCAAATTCCATAGTGCATTTTACAAAATCCTCATTGTGAAATTAACTTAAGCATGTATGCAAAGACATACACTAGTAATATCAGTACTTAGGAGACTGAGGCAGGCAGATCCCAAATTAAAGCAAGCCTCTGACACATTTAATAAGATCATGTCTCAACAGAAACAATTAACATCAAAACACAAAAAGAAATTAACATGAGCATATTATTCTTTGTAATTTAAGCCACAGTAGGCAAACTTGGAATAAATGTTAATTTACTAGATATAGAAAACTTTATTAAAAATAGCTATAATACCCATGTCTCAATTTCTAAGCTCTTTTTCATGTTGGCTTTCCTATTCACATGTCAAAAAGTGAAGCCTAAATCCAGCCTTTGAATCTACGTTTTTGTTAGTTAACTACTTGCAACCCAAAGTGAGCCTGAAGTGGCACAGGCTGCCTTTGTGAGACTGGCTTTGCATCTCCTAACTTGGTCTCAGAAAGCACTAGCTTTCTTTATGCTACTACCACTTTGAAAGCCTCCTCTATACTCAGCTGCAGTGAAGTGAGAACTCAGGTCATGTTTAGGAATTCCAGTCAGCCATCTTCAAGTGAGTGCATCCTTTTGGTCTACCTGTATGTCAGACCTGTGAGAGAGGTCTTCAACAATTCTAGCCAAAGAAACTTAGATATTCCACTTGTGTCTGCCGACTCTCCAGTTATGATCAATGAAGATCAATCACTTTTTCTTCTGCATGTCTAAAGTTCTGATCACATAGTTAATTTAACATGAATTTTTGTTTTACACAACTAAGTTGGGGAACATTGTTCTATAGCATACAATAATTGGAATACAGTTAAATATGTGAACATAACAGCAATGTAACAAACTCACAACAGCACTGGGTTGGAAACAGAGTCTCAAGGCCTTGACATGGCTATCAGTGAGAGATTAAAAGAACAAATGAAAGATTATTCAGTTAGAAGAAAGATGAAGTTTCTCATAGTATACGCTTTGACTATACTGTCACCTATGAAAAATAAATGTAGTAAATTGCATAAACTAACACATAAATGTAGAAAATCAATTCAAACAATTTTTGTTGTTGTTGTCATTTTGTTTTTCTAGGTAAGGTCCCAATCTAGCCCAGACTGACCTGGATTTTCCTTTCTAGTCCCAAGGCTGGCCTCAAATCATAAAGCCAAGGGTATGATTGAAAATTTCCTTTTAAAATCTTCCAAAAAATCTGTAGTGATAACTCAAGGACTCTTTCAAACAAACAAAGATGCCTCTATCATTTTTAAGTGTATGCTTGAGTCTTTCACTCCTGAAGCATATATTTCTCTTTTTTTTTTCAATGAGAGAGAGAGAGAATTGGCATGCCAGTGCCTCCAGTCACTGCAATCAAACTCCATATGCATGTGCCCCTTGTGCACATGTGTGACCTTGCATGCTTGCATCTCTTACTTGAGAGTTGAACTTGAGTCCTTAGACTTCACAGGCAAGCACTGTAACTGCTAAGCCATCTCTCCAGCCCTGAAACTTATGCTTCTAATAGTCTTAAAGATGTTGCCCCTCAGCTACTGTACAGAACCCCAAGCAACAAATGAGTTATCACAAAAAGATTTGTGGGTATGGGCATCACTTCATGGGGCATATTGTAAATTAATATACAAGAACTGAGAAATAAGGCTTATCTTGGACCAAAATAACAAGAGCAGTACAAAATTAACAAAAAAGACTTCTGAAACCAGTAATATACCCAGATAACTTGTATGATGCTATGTGGCAGTGAGTGTTGTGTTCCTTTCATTTCACCTTTTTGGGACATATTTCTTGTAATGGTTCCATGATTAGCTCATGCTTAAATGTTGGGTTTCTTAGGGAAAGATAACTTTTGACTTTAAAAACAATCTGCATAGAGATAAACCACAGGAGGTGGGGACACTGATGCAGAAGAGACTGCATGTAGCTGATTCTGATACTTTGGTATAATACTGTTTGGGATCAGACATTTGGGGTCTTCTGAAGATAGTTGTAGTTTGCATGTGGATACCTGTGAATTAAGAGGAGAAGGAAGAGTGGGATAAATTGTGTATCTCACAGATGACAACAATACTGTCTCCTATTCCACACACTCCTCTGCTGTCACGTCTCACCACTCCATGATTCAGAGGCTTTCACTCACCCTGCAATTGCATCTGGACTATTATGCCAGACAATCACAATTCATGGAATTTCATGGAAATTTGGTAAAGTGACTATGATTTCCATCAGAGGCCAGGTAAGAAGAAGCCTTTGCGCTTCTGCATGTTTTTGTGTTCTTTCTGCATAGCCCCTTTGAGGCCCCAGCTTCCAGGATGAAAGAAATACAATATGTATGAAGATACCATAGATGAGTGCTGCTGTCCACAGCTTCCACTGGGTTGAGCCTCTGAATTATCCTGCCACCACTGCAGCAAATCACTGAATAACTCTCCAACTGATTCAGGACACAGTCAATTGAATCATCTCAGAAAATTCAGTCCTCAAAGGCAGGACATCAAAAATCATGGATCAGGGAATTAAGCAACCCTCCTATGCATATTCCTCACAGAAGTCTCAATTTCAGAATTCATTAACTTAATTAAATTATGATGGTCTCATACCATAAAGTCAGGTATAGTTTATAATATAGCAATTGATCACTGAAGCACCAGAAATTAATGATGGATTATTTTAAATATTCTTACTCCACTTTTATAATAATTCCTATTTAATACTCTGTTCATTCATCTGAGAATTGATTATTCCAAATGAAGGATGTCTTGAAACTAAGCACTGACAAGCTAAAGTTAATGCATAACAGGAAAGAACCTCATAGGAAGTCCAGAAAGAATAACTGGACCTGACAAAAATATAGCTGAGCCACAGGAATATATAGATTAATGGCTTAGCAAAGAAGTGCAAGCTGTCTTCAAGTATGTGAAGGGCTGTCATGTGGAAGATGGATTAGACATGTACTATAAAGCTCTAGAGAGCAGAACTAATACCACACATTGGCTGGCACAAGAGAAGAGATATTTGTAGCTCACATAGGAAGCATTTTCTATAATCAGAGTAACAAAGACTGCTTCTTGAGGTAGTATGCTTTTATAGTTTTCTTTGAGGACAGCTTTTATATTGTAATGATGATGATTTCCTAGAGAAAATTCATATAATGGATTAAACCCTGTAGTAAGTAGGTGTCCCAACATATTACAAACATATGGTTGTACTATATACATATATATCTATATATCTGTATATATATATATATATATATATATGTGTGTGTGTGTGTGTGTGTGTGTGTGTGTGTGTGTGTATAAATTTGTATATGGAATGCGTATATGTATATATTTTGTATCAAAAATTTGACATACAGTGTAGTTAGAAGACAAATAAAATAATTAAAAATATTTTTGCAGTGTGTGACTTCCTTCATTAAGGAGAATAAAATGGCTGACTACAAAGAAGGAACTAAGATTTTGAGACAGGTATGGCATATTTTTACCCCTTAATGTAGCAGGTTAGGGATTGAATAGAGGTCTTTTATGGTGACCAAGCCCAGTTAAATATACTGCAGAGCAAGGTTGTGTAGATGAGATCTGAAATGCTTATTTAGAGAGGATTGGTTGTTTTATCTATAAGAGGATTGGATATTTTATCTGTACATTATTGTTCTCTAATATAGTTTACATTTCCTGTGAATCCATAAATAAGTCATTTCCTATTATATTTATATATTTATATTCTATAGTAGCTGTAAGTGTTCCTTATTGGTCCGTTAATAGCATTGAGAGAGACCTGTCAATACCATTTGTATACAGATAAATTATAGATTACTCAGACTATAAACAGTAGGAAAAATTAGTGGAATCTCTGGAAAGAAAAATAAATAGTGAAATTCAAGGAGAAAGTGTGACCAGGCTAAATACTGTCTACTTAATACTACTTTCCATACTAAAGAAAGGCAGGCAATATTCCAAGGAAATGAAGAATAGAGGATTGCCTAGGTTTTCCTAAAAACAATGTTGAAACTGCTAACACAGTATCATTTCCTAGTGAAAAGGTCAATTTTCATATAGAATAGAATAGAATAGAATAGAATAGAATAGAATAGAATAGAATAGAATAGAATAGAATAGAATAGAATAGGCAGTATCTGGTTAGATAAGTATTAATCTGTGGAATGAGTACAGGTGTAGAATAATTTTCAAACTTCAGGCGTGATGATCACTAGAATGCTTCACTGACAATGGAAGAGAATGTGTAGTTTTTAGGAAAGAGGGAAGAAAGTTATATGAGAATTCTGGAGCTGAGGAGAGATATAAATTACTTTGAATATTTTGCTGGTTCTTGAAAGTTTTCTAAGGAATTTTATATGGTGTACATTAAAAATTGCTAAGAAGGAATTAGAGTCTTGTTCTTAATTTGCATGTTACTTATAAAAATTTATGTGGAAATGAAAATTGACATATTCCATAAAGATCAAGATTTTAAATTATGTAGATTAATAATGAAACCTGTGATATGTAAATACACTTAAGGGATTGAAAGTTGCACATGCCTCTAAGAATGAAGCTATTTACTATTGACATATACTATGCTACCACTGGAAAAAATGAATTCTAAATTTTACTTTATTTTTTGCCAGTGCTCAAGAATGAACTTCATGAAAGATAGGAAAATGCTCTACTACTGACATACATCCCCAGCCCTTTAAGACAATATGTTGAGAACTTAAATCAGCTTTGGCTATGTCATCTTTAAATTAACTAATATGCCCAAGTAACTATGGTTAGTAACATTTTGCTCAGAAAAAAAATTGCAAAATTTCAGTTTTGTCATAGTCTTTTATTTTGAAAACAATAGCATAGTGATTAAGTTTAATCATATATTCACTGAAATAATGAGATTTCACAAAACTGATTTTTAGATCAGACTTATAGAACCAAAGATCTCATGTGGCAAATGATTCAGTGCTATCTTTGAAATCTTAGACCCCATACTACTGTTTATATTTAATTATCATCTTAAATTTCTATATTTCTAACATCTAACACCCTAAATTTATAAATTTGAATTAATTAATTTAAATGAATTTTATAAGTATAGTAGATACATCACACATTTAGGCTGAAAGTAGGTATTTAAATTTTTAAGTATACTTAGTACAATCATTTACCTAATTAGTAAGTACTATTCCAATGCTTTATAGATCATCTTAAGTAGATACCCAATTTTTCAATGTGCTATGTCATTAGAAATGCCTGAAGATGCTCACAATCATGTAGATTAGAAGTATAAACATGTTTTCCTCATAATCACCATATATATATATTTCTATATTCATATATGTGTTATATATTGTTCTGTGTTTGGGGCATTTATAATCATTATTATTAGCAGTATATTTAATATGGATACATCATGTGTTGCTACCCTCTTTTCCCTCATCCCTGCCCTATTCTACTGGGAACCCACCTCAGTAGGGTTGCAGGTACTTCCAATGGAGTTGTGGGCTATACATTCTTGGAGCAGCAAACAGTTATTGGGGGGTGGGGGGAGAGAATGCCTCTGGGCATGATGTCTCAACCTGGGTCTCTTACAATCATTCTACCCCCTCTTCTGCAAAATTCCCTGAGCAATGTTGGGTGATTTTAAGTCTACTTCAACGATGAGCTCTTAGGAGCCTCTGCTTTGGTAAGTGTGGAGAATCCTCAGGGTCTGACTCCTTCACTCTGGCACTGATTGTCAGGTTCATCATTGAAGCAGGACTCATGTTTGTCTCTCCAATTCATCTATGGTTTCAGTTGTGGCTTGGCTGAAGTGTGAGGGGTAGTTTACCTCCTTGGGTCTTTCTACCTTCTGACAAAGAAGAACAGATTCTCTAATGGAGACTGGAGTCAGCATAGTTTAAATGGGATAAGCATTATTAATTTAGGGAGAATTTGATGTATGTAACCCCCCTTTTAGCCAAAGACTAGTGACAGCTTGACACTGGAGAGCATAATCTTTGTCTCCATAGAATTCTGATCTGGTTCCCAATTCCAGATATGGGTTCCTTTACACTGAGTGGATCTCTTTGTGAATCAGAAAGTTACTGGTCACTCACCAAGCCTGTGCACCACTATTGCACTGGCATGTACATCCTGTCAGGGTGTTTGCCTCTGAGTAGCTTAGACCTTTGGTTGCTCAGACTGTTGTTAGCCACTGCCCCCCCCCCCACAGTACCTCATGTAGTACTATAAAGCACTAGATAGGCTAACTGTTTGGGGAATGGCTTTCTTCCAGATTCCAGTCAAGTCTCTCCATGCTGTATGTCAGCAGCATATGGTGGATTCGTCAATATGGTCTTTCCCTTTTGCCTCAGGCCAGTTATCAAGTGCTTTGACAGAAACTTGTCTTGATTTGGGGAACTTGCAGGTTACTCTGATCAACAGCGTATTTCTGGTACTTGGAGTTACACACCAGAGACAAAAAGAAAAAAAAATTAAAAAGTTAAGCTTAGTCTTCATCCCACCCTCTCCATTTTGAGCTTCAATTTCTCTTGATTTTTCTG
The DNA here is from genome assembly GCA_036346955.1 of Dipus sagitta. Taxonomy (NCBI): domain Eukaryota; kingdom Metazoa; phylum Chordata; class Mammalia; order Rodentia; family Dipodidae; genus Dipus; species Dipus sagitta. Next base: position 99,189,504 of record CM070770.1, on the reverse strand, counting down.
TGATGTAGTTGGAGGCTTCCATTGTGGGAATAGGCATCCTTGGCGGAGATCTTTCGTTTTTTTGATTTTTTTTTTCATTGTGGGCTACCCATCTTGGGGAAGTTTTTCATCCTGTTGAGGAAGAAGCAGTATTTGTCATTGTAGGATCCTCAGTTGGTGTTCTGTTTTAAATGTAAACTGGATTGTGTATGATGGGGTTATAACTGCAGATGTGTATGTTGTGGAAAATGCAAGTACATCAAAGGTAGCTGGGTAACTGGGAGTTCTGGCCTACTCATTCCCTTAGCACCTACTCTTCAGCACACAGCAATCAGGGGTTAGGTACCCAGAAGCCAGGAAGCTTGAGAGTGAGGCACAAGAGACCAGCTCCTACAGTAGCCAGTGAACCCTCTGGCTCAGGTAAATACGGATTTGGGTACCCAGGGGGCAGTCAACCTGGAAACTAGAGCAAAAGGCTAGCTTGAGCAGTCCACATGCAGGGAACAGGCTGCTCCAAGGTAGCAGCAGGGGTACCAGAGACCAGGGAACTGGCAGGTGGGGAACCAACCAGGGTCTCTGTCCTGCTCACTCCTCAGGAGTAGAGGATCCAGGAGTTAGGGAAACAGGGGCCATTCAATCAGGAGGGCAGAGCAAGGGGCCTGCTCCCACGGCAAGCTGGCAGGTTCCAGTCAGCCTTAAGTCAGCATCAGCATCAGGGGAACCAGGACCAAGGAACTGGGAGATGGAGAAGGAAATGGGAGCTCTGGTCAAGTCCCTCCACCCACGCACTCTCTGGAGCAGGGGATCCAAGAATTAGGGAACCAAGGGTCATTCAATCAGGAAGGCAGAACATGGGGCCTGCTTCCACAGCAAGCTGGCAGGGTCCAGGCAGCCCCAAGGCAGCTGCAGATGAACTAACCAGGACTAGGGAACTTGGAGGAGCAGAGAGGGAGATCTGGCCTACTCACTTCAGAGCACCCTCCAGAGCAGGGGATCTGGGAATTCTGTATTTTTTTAAATTCCAACAATATTGATAATTATTTCTCTTAACATTATACCATGAAACAACTTGTAGTTATTTTATTTAATCTTGAAAGTCAAATAAAGGAGTCATATAGTGAAGAAACAGTTAATGTAAGAGCAGTGACTAACATTCAACTCAGACACTAATTCCTGTGTACAGAAAACCATCTACAGCCTTCTACTTGGGGGACATGGTTATTAGTTTCTGCTCTTCCTGATTGCCATTTAGTTTCCAAGAAAACTAATTTCTCTACCACATTAAAGTTTCTTCCCTTACCTCTGTTGTATCTTTTTTCACCACCTCAGTTTTTCACCAGTACATCCAGATGACACAGTATTGATATATTTGGTTTGCTAAATTAAAAATGAAATATTCACACTCAAATATTTTCATTTATTTAATTTCATGAGAGAGAGAGAGAGAGAGAGAGAGAGAGAGAGAGAAATTGAGATTGAGCATGGGTATTCCAGGATACCTTGCTATTGCAAATGACCTCCAGATATTTGTGCCACATTGTGCATCTGTCTTTTCATAGGTACTGGGGAATTGAACCCTGGGCCAATAGGTTTGCAAGCAAGTACCTTTAACCAGTTACCCATCTCCCAAAATCTCAGAATTTTTTATAATAATTCAGTTGTTGGCAAGATCAACTTTCAGAAAATGTGCAACATGTAATTAAGCCTGATATTCTGTTTTATGATTTCCAGATATGATGATTCAAAATCTCAAGCTGTATATTTAGACAAAATTTATGATTCCCAACTGGCAGTGTCTATAATGGAAGTAACAACAAATAAATCCCCAAATGTGTTGGCCCAAATGTGTTGGCCTAGTGCCAATGGGAGATAAGGAAGTGTGGTTGTTTTTAATGTATGGCCCCATGTACTCAAGCTTTTTTTTTTTTTTCTTTTCTTTTCATCTAGCCCAGGCTGACCTGGTGGCCTGGAATTTACTATGTAGTTTCAGGGTGCCTTCAACTCATTAACATTGAGCTTTCAACTTTAGTCTTCAGCAGCCTGCTGGAGGATATGTCAGTGGGGCAGATCATAAGGCCAGCCCTAAGGTATGTAAAGAGTAGTTTGGCTCTCTGGCTATAAGATTTGCTGGTGCTGTTTTCTCTCTCTCTTCTCTCTCTCTGTCTCTGTCTCTTTCTTTCCTATAGTGCATGCTAGAGTCAGCTTTTTCTTCCATGATGGAGTTCCCCCTGAAACTATAGTCTAAAATTAACTCTTTGCTCCCACATTGATTCTGGTTGGATGCTAGTTCAGCAAGGTGAAGGTAACTGCAACAGGCAAGAAGTTGTGTTGCGCACCATTCTTTGTGAATAGAAACACTCACAACTTCAAAGCATTTGTCTTATTCTATATTTTGCAAATGTGGCAAAGTATATGTAACATTTTTTTCATAGGTAGAGAAATTTGGAAAACCTGTACTGTAAATTTAATATCTCTTTCTTAAAATGTGATAAACAAATAGATAGTAATAAATAAATACTAAATAGCCTTTCTTGTATATTACACTAAGTTTTAGTGTCCTTAGTGAAACTAGAACATAGGAGTTTAGGTTAAACTCTTTTTACAGATTTTTTCTAAAATTATATATCATACACAGCCCCCTATTAGACTTGAACAATAAACAATTGCAATTTCTTTTCGAACTAATGTTCTGATATTTTAATTTTATCCATTTTTCTTTTAATTTATACACACTTGGTGAGTTGCCATGGCATTAAAAGGGGCCTTTGATACCTTTTATTACTTTTGAACAAAGAAATAAACAATATTAAAATGAAAATTTGCAGAAAGCTAAACAGACAGGATAAACAAAACCTAAATAATGATTAGTGCTTGTAAGTCTATACTTGAATATATACCATATTTAATGTGAAAGTCTTATTAATGTTCTAATTATTGATACTGCTTCTCTTTTACATATGGAAGAGGAAATATTATACATACATCATATGAATGATGTTTTAGTAGTTATGTGAACTCTTGAGTATGTATGCATATATGAATCATTGTGTATGCATGTGTTTTTCAGAACAGCATGTATTATTACTGCAGTACCTTATTTCCATCAGGATTCTTTTTCTATAACATTTTTGATTTAGTTACTTTTAACTAATTTCTTGCATCCAAATATAATCATTTATTTTTTATTGTATTCTTATCAGCTATAGGGTAAACTTGCTCCAGTCTTCCCCATGAAACTCTGATCTCAAAGCAATTCTGCGTCACAGAGTTCTCTCTCCCTTTACATAACTTTCTTTGCCCTCTTCTCAATACATTTTTCAGTGATGATCCAGGACTTAAATTTTGTCAATTTTTCTTTTAAGTTACATAAATTCCTTGGATAGCTCTGTGTTTTTCATGCCTTCAACAAACACTTATGTCAAAAAGTGTCTGTCCAATTTATAAAGAGTGTGGAAATTGTACTTGTGAAGTAAAATAGTCTAGTAGTGTTATGTAATTCTAGTTAAACTTTCTTTTTTTTTGTTATTGATGCCTTGCTCTACCCCAGGCTAACCTGGGAGCCAGTATGTAGTCTCAGGCTGTTCTTAAACTCCCAGCGATCCTCCTACCTCTGCCTCCCAAGTGCTAGGAATTAAGGCATGTGCCACCATGCCCACCTGGTTAAATTATCATACTGCTTATCATACTAGAAATGGCCTGTTAAGGATTATTGTCATAATGTAACCATAAAAGGAAAATAGTACTCATGTATGGGTTATTCTTGAGTTGTACTTGGCTTTGAATTAATTTAGTTCCAGTGTATAGTACTGAAAAAATTGCTGTTCTCATGTGGTTGGGATTTGGTGATTAGATTAGATGTAAATTCTATTGCCTACAAGTGGTGATAATGATTAGTTTCCACCTAAATATAGGTCATTCAGAGAAGTGTAGCTTTTTGTCAATAAATTCCACACCAACCTGAAATATAATAGGCAATGAACCAAATAATACAATTATTTTATAAAAATTAGAAACCACAAAATATTATTGAATCAAGCCAATTGTTGCCATAGAGATCTAAACAGTAGAAAAAAGTAGAAATGAGCATTTCCAAATCAAGAAAATACTAGACATATGCAGTCTATTATAGTATGTGAGTTGTGAGTGGCTTAGAGAAAACACACACACATACACATATGTAGTGAGGATTTACGTAGGTTTATATTTTCTATAGATTTTATTATTGTCCATGTTGAATTGCCCTGATATTACTAAGACATTATTAGATGAACCTTTACATCTCCGTAATTTTAACAGTGAAAGTATTATCCATACCAATATTAGAAACCAAGCAGGCATTGCTCTTCAGAAGCTCAAATCAATAAAAATGCATAATGTCCTTTGAGTTACTCTAAACCACACAGTACTTTCCTCAGACTTGAGGTTATAGAAATAGCTGAGAGAGCCAGTTTCATCACTTAGCATTAAAATGAGTTGAAGAATGAAAGAAAGACTCAGGTTCAAGCCTCACATTGAGAAATCATACCAAATTGTAATATCCTTGTGAGTTATAGATGTGATAAAATCTACTATGCAATTTTTAAAATGTCAAAGACAGCATTGTAGCATCTTGGATTACCAGGTCAGTAAATTGCTGTGTAGAGAACAGCTTCACACTCCCAGAGTCATGTTGTGTGCTACACATTATTTGAAGATGAATCTATTTAAATGCAAATATACAATCCCAAAGCAGTGAAACCAAATTATATGCAAACAAATCTAGTTGAAGAAATTGAGTAGTTTAGCATTTTTCAATCAAAATCAAAGGCTGATTTGTTTCCTTTCAAAAAGCTCTACTTAGCAAAGTTTAAACATGCCTATTCCAGAGTTGTTATTGAATTACATTGTCTAATATGCCTATAGAAATATACCATATTTTCTTTATATATATATATATATATATATATATATATATATATATATGTATGTATACACAACTTCTATACTTACAGACAGCAAACCATGGTATTTTCCTCCCCTCCACCTCTTTCCCCTTCATAGTTCTGCTCTCTGTCATATCCCCTCCCTCTCTCCATTACTCTCTTTTAATTTGATGTCATCATCTTTTTTCCCTGTTATGAGGGTCTTGTGTAGGTATTTCTAGGCACTGTGAGGTCTTGGATATCGAGGCTAATTTCTGTCCGGACAGTTGCATGTAAGAAGTGGTACCCTTCCTTTGGCTCTTACATTTTTTCCGCCACCTCTTCTGCAATGGACCCTGAGCCTTGGAGGGTGTGAGATGTTTCAGTGCTGGACACTCCTCTGTCCTTTCTTCTCAGCACTATGTGGCTTTTTGGGTCATCCCAGTGGTCATCACCATCTGAAAAGAGAAGCTTCTCTAGCCCACAGTGACAGTAACATTAATATATGAATATGAACATTAAGTGTACTGCTTTCAGGGCAATTTGGTGAGAGTAATACATGCATTTATCCAGACAAGAGCAGGCTTTATACCCCTATGGCTCATGACCTCCTCTGCCATAGGCTTTTGATTAGGTTTTCAGTACCAGGCATGTATTCCCTTCCATAGAGCGAGCCTTTAGTCCAATTAAAAACCAGTTGGTTTCCCTAAGAGCAGACATGCCACTATTGCACTCGTTCAGTCATTTGGCCTGTCTGGCCAAACTTGAGGCTTCCAGTGTCCACTGTTTTCACTGCTGATGACTTCTATCTCCCATAGGGCTGCATACAGTGCAGCTTTTTCCAGCTTTCAGTTTGATCTCAAAAGTATAAGGCTATCTATAAAAATTAGCACATCATAGTCTGAGAATAAATATTTTTAAAATAATATTATTTTCCTCAACAAAATGAAGGCATATCCACCAAATTCAACACTTTTTAATGTTAACCACTTCCAACAAACTTGAAAAAGAAAGGGCATCTTAATCAAAGGTAGTTACATAAGACCTAGTACTGAACTGAGTGCAAAGCTCAGTGTATAAGCCTTCTTGTCTTGCAAGCATGAATTCCAGAGGATCTGAGATGGTCTGAGTTCAATTTCCAGCACATATCCTCACCAAATATATTATACACCACATACATTATCCACATGCCTCACCACATGTACTATACAATTACACACACACATTCATGCCAACAAAGCACTGTACTTATATTGTTGCATATATATAGATATAGATATAGATATAGATATAGATATAGATATATATATGTATAGATAGATGATATAGATATAGATATTTAGATCAACTCACAAAATAAAATTCTGGTTTAGTGTTGGGTATTGTTTCACACATGCATCCAACACATCAAAAATAATAAGCTACAACTTCATAAACAAACAAGAAAAGAAACCTTTTAGCCATGACATTTTTAACCATCTCATATAAACCAGTTGCTTAGTACAGCTAGATACATACACACACACACACACACACACACACACACACACACAAATTAACTAGGATAAGATTTTTTACAAGTCTTTTTTTTCTCCTTTGAGATTATAATGAATATACTCATACCACAAGTAAAGTCAGAAGAAGGACAGAGACTACTCTGTAGGTTGATCTGTTCAACCATTATCATTAAAAATGGCTGACCCTGAGCCTGGCATGATGCCTTTAATCCCAGCAGTCTAAGGCAGAGGTAGGAGGATTGCCATGAGTTCAAGGCCACCCTGAGAATACAGAGTGAATTCTAGGTCATTCTAGGTGGGCTAGAGTGAGACCCTACCTTGAAAAACCAAAAAAATAAAAAATAAAAAAATAAGGCTGACCCAGGCAGGAGAGATGGTTTACCATTTAAGGGCTTTACCTGCAAAGCCAAAGGACCCAGATTTGATTCCCCAGTACCCTTGTAAACTAGATGAACAAAGTAGTGCATGTGTCTAGAGTTCATTTTCAGTGGCTGGATGCTCTGGCATGCCTCCTTCATTCTCTCAAAATAAATAAATAAAAACAAAATATAAAAATAAAATTAGTGACCCATAACAATATGTACAAAAATATAAAATATAAATAAAAAATACAAATAATCTTCCTTTTAAAGCATTTTTTTAAAAAAGAGAAGGGCTGCAGAGATGGTGCAGCAGCTAAGGCACATGTCTGTAGAGCATAACCACAAGAGTTTGATTCCTCATTACTCACGTACAGCCAGATGTACATGGCTGGAGGCCCTGGACCACCCATTCTGTGTTTCCCATCTCTCTCTGCTTTAAATAAATAATCAAAGAAACAAACAAACAAAAACCAGGGCATCAGAAGTTTTGGTTTTCTCTTCCCCTAGTTGCCAATTCTCATTGAGGTTTTGGTGGAGTAGTGAAGAGAGTGTGTCATCTACGGGTAGCAGTGTCCCTTGTAAGTAGAGGGCCTGCCTCTCTACTAGAAGGTGACCACATTTACGTTTTGAAAGTAAGTGGAGGGTGAACATGTCATGGTGACCTTTTTTTAAATAGCTTTCCTGGGCTGGACATATTGCTTAGCAATTAAGGCATTTGCCTACAATGCCAAAGGACCTCAGTTCAATTCCCCAGGACCCACGTAATCCAGATGCATGAAGTAGCATATGTGTCTGCAGTTTGTTTGCAGTGGCTGAAGGTATTAGTGCTCCCAGTATCTCCTCTCTCTCTGTCCCCACCTCTCTCTCTCTCTTTCTCTCTCAAATAAATAAAAACAAATTATTAAAAAATAAAATAAAAGGACTTTCCTATTTTGCCGTTTAGTAGTCATCCTCATCTGTTCTCTGCTTGTTGGTATCAATACCATCATCTTCATCATCTACAGCTGGCCCCTGCCAGTAGCTGCCTCAGCCTCTTATCTTCATCTCCATCATCTTCTTCACCATGATCTTCTTCCTTCTCCTCCTCCTCTTCCAACCCCACCTTCGTCTTTCAGCTCATTGTCAGCCACCTGTTCCCCATTTTCCTCATTAGCATTTCCATTAGCAGGGGCTTCTCTTCCATTCTTTGCTTCCACTGCAACTTCCTTCTTTTCCTGCCAATCCTTCGTGGTGATCTCAGAGCTGGTGTGCACATCCGTGCCTGACATGGTGGGCAGGCTGGTGAGTTGATGCAGGTGTGAAAGAAAATGAGAGTTCAGTGAAAATGCTGATGGAGGATTCCTCAGCACCTGAGAAGGCAAGCAGTGAAGTGGTTGTGGTGAGTGCAGAGATGGACCCAGGAAGCAATATGAAGATAGCTTTTCTAAGCAATTTATAAAGAACTGATTTTTATTATAGTATTTTTCCTTTTTTTAATGATGGAATATGGCAGGTCTTACTCCATAATATACAGAAGGTAGAAATTATCATTTTCAATACTTCTACTCTTTCTTGTACCAGAGGTCGCAGACTTCAATAAAAAAGGAAAAAAATGCAAAACATAAACATTAGAAAAAGTGAAAGTCTTATTAATATTTTTTAAGTTTTTAATTTATCTATTTGAGAGAGAAAGAAGGAGAGAGAATGGGAACATCAGGACCTCTAGCTACTGCAAACATCCACCAGACACACGTGCCACCTTCTGATGAATTTTGAAGAATCGAACCCAGGTCCTTGTGTTTTGCAAGCAAGTGACTTAACTGCTGAGCCATCCCTCCAGACCCAATAGTGGAAGCATTTATTGGGGATGTCATTATTGTCTATGTATGCTAGACTCAGGCATGAAAAAGAATGCGGCTGGAGAAATGGCTTAGTAGATAAGGCATTGGACTCTGAATCCTAAGGACCCATATATGATTCCACAGTACCCACATATGCCAGATGCACAAGGTGACACATGCATCTGGAGTTCGTTTGCAGCCGCTGGAGGCCCTGGTGTGCCCATTTTTCTGCCTCTCTCTCTAACTGTCTCTCTCTAACCTTGCAAATAGATAAATTAATTAATTAAGAAAACCAGAATTCATCAATTCATTAAGTAATGCTGCACGTGACAATATCAATTGAAATTTATTAGTTGCTTTTTAACAACCATAAATACTGAAAATTTTAATTTTAAAAGTTCGCTTGTAATTGTATCAAATATCTTAAATATTTAGCAGTATATCCATAATATATGTCCACAGTAAAATATAATGTTAAGGGAAACTAACAAAGAAGAATGAAGAGAGAACACACATTCCTCAGTCAGAATAGTCTATGGTGCTCAGCTATCTATATTTCATAAATCATAAGCTCAGTGCAAATCTGATGTAATCTCACATTATATTCTTACAAAACTTGTCAAATAAAATTATTTAAACCATTTCAAGCTATTTTGAAAAATAAAGAAAACACTGAATATGTATTTTCTATTTTTTAAATTTCTATTAGAGCTACATCAGTGACAACAGTATAATATCAATAGAAGGCTGGGAAACTAAGAGATTCTGAAATAGACTACACATATTGTTTGTAGATGTTATGTAAGGACCACAAGACATTTGTATAAGGAAAATATGGTACCTTTAAAATATGATGCTTTAAACACTGGATGGTCATGTGAACAGAACAAACTATAGCACCATAAAAACATTAGTATTACATGAAATGCAGTGTTAAATTAAGAGCTAAAACTATTTAATGCATATCAAGTAACATAAAAGAGAATATTTAAGATCAATATGAGTATTTTTTAATGCAGTATGCAGAAAAAAAATCATGAAACAGAAGGGAAATACCATTTGCATTTCAGAAGTTACTATTAAGAAAGCACAGGCTGTATTAAAGTGCTCAAAATACATATATAAAAGTACGAATATATATGAATATATACAAACCTATATATATATATAAAACATATGTCAGCAAGACTTTGGAACATATGGATCTCTAGTTAATTGAAACAGAGTGCAAATGGTCCAGCCACTTTAGACAACTGAAAAAGAATTTCCTATAGAGTTAGACATAAAACTAAATAGGCCTTGATCCTGTATCTCCATTAGACAAAAATATATTATGGAATATTCAAAATAGCTTATTCACAACAAATATCAACTGCTGAAGAGGTAAGCAGAGTGATGTATTACCACTAAGCATCATGAAAGAATCTCATAAATTTTAGAAACAAAATTAAACAACTCTATATAGATTTCTTATATAAAATTCCAGAAAAGATATAAATAAAGTCAAAGAAATCCCATGTCATTAACTCTAGAGTAGGGTAGATGAACTAAAATAGAGAATATAGGACTTTTCAGTGAAGAAAATATGGCCTTAATTTCATGGTGATTACCCAATCTATTTATATGTAAAGTCCCTTCAAGAATTGTTCCTGGAACACATGCTGAAATAATTTGGGAAAGCTCTGATTGGTGTGATCAATCAACTATAGATAATAAATCATGATCTTAAAATAACAGTTTAAAGGAAGCCTTTTTGTAATTATTGGAGGAAAAATGAAGGCATTCGCCACTCATGTAGACAGATGTAGTATTTGTCTGAATTATAGACAGGCATTTTACACTGTTACCATGCTATTGACTTGCCAGTGTTCTGGGAAATGAAAATTGATAACTTGTTATATGAAAGCATATGTGGTAGGTATTATTGGTTTCTTTGTAACAGAGCCTTGACTTAGCTAAAGTGTTTCATTGTGTGGGACTTTATCCTTTCCTAATTTTGAGATTATATCAATTTTTCTAAGCCTCTAAAATGATCCAATTTCTTTAGTCAGTTTCTGGCTTAAAATTGCCATAAGGACTTCCGGCCAAGATGGCGACCGCCTAGCTGCGCTGCAAATCCCGGGGAAAGAAAGGCAAGATATTAAGGGTATATAGTGGCTTTTAGGGGAGAGAAATCTGGGAGGGCACAGAGGTGGGGGAACAGGGAATTGCTGGTCCCCTTTCGGGCGGGTAGGCACCCCTCGCCCCAAATAACCGCCGTGTTCAAAGCTCCACCCCTGCCGCTGCTGCTGCTCCGGAGCCCGCACGGCTGCCACTGCGCGCCGATCGTTCCCTCCGCGCGGAAGCTTAGACTGCTCCGCACCCTCGTCCACTCGCCCACCTACTGAGTGTGCCCAGTCCTACAAGCTCAGACTGTATCTCTCGCTTGCGTCAGCTCAGGTGCCACCCCCTACCTGCCTGCCGCACCGGCGGGCCGCCATTGTCCGGTGGCGGGGGAGCGCAGACTGCTTGAGAACTCAAACAATTTTGGCGCCCCTGCCAGGTAGTAGATAGGCGGCTTTGGCAAGTGAGATTATTCCCTGCGTGCAGAAGCTTAGACTGCTCCGCACTCTCCTCCATTTGCCCTCTGTCTGCCGCGCGGCTGTCCACAATTGTCCTGTGGCGGGGGAGCGCAGACTGCTTCCGGTCCCAGCGTTCCCAGCCAAAGTCTGGGCGGCTTCAGTGCTTGGTGCCTTAGTGCCACTCCTAGCTGGAACGCAGGTAGCTGTGGCACAATACCGCTTGAGAACTCAACCAACCTTGGCGCCCCTGCCAGGTAGTAGATAGGCGGCTTTGGCAAGTGAGATTATTCCCTGCGTGCGGAAGCTTAGACTGCTCCGCACTCTCCTCCACTTGCCCTCTGTCTCCCGCGCGGCTGTCCACAATTGTCCTGTGGCGGGGGAGCGCAGACTGCTGCCGGTTCCTAGCGTGCCCAGCCAGAGTTCGGGCGGCATCAGTGCTTGGTGCCTCAGTGCCACTCCTAGTTCGAACGCAGGCAGCCTTGGCACATCACCGCTTGAGAACTCAGGCAACTTCGGCGCCCCTGCCAGGCAGTAGATAGGCGGCTTTGGCAAGTGACAGCCAAAGCCCAGGCTTCTTGGCAACGCCCCCAGGCTGCATAAGATTCCCATTGTTCTTGAGCCCAGGCTGATACGCCCACTTATCTGCCCATACACTGTCATGGGCAGAACACAGCGCAAAAGAAATAACATGAATAATCAAATGCAAGAAAATCCAATTAGATCACCCACTCCCACAATGAATACTTCTAACCAAAACATAGAAGAACAAATAGGACCAGAACACCACATTGAAGCTATGAGCAATGCAACTCTAACCAACCTATTGGTAGAACTTGCAGGAAAGCAACAAAGGGCAGACAATCGTGTGGATGCTGCCATCACTAAACTAGAACTAATAGATAAGAAATTGGAAGGATTAGATAAGAAAATGGAAGGATTTCAAAGAGAGTTAAGAGATTTGAGGGAAAGTGAAAAAAAAGAAGACCTTAAAAATCAGCTGACCATGCTAAATGAAGACATAAAGAAATGCAAGGATGAACTCCAAGAAGCATCAAGAAAATCAGAAAATGATGTGAAAAGGGAGCTTGACAGAGGGATGGAAATTATACATAGAAAAATAATAGAAAATGCAAACTTAATTGAACAAGCCCAAAACTCACTAGAAGCTCTCAAGAATAGAGTCAGCCAAGTGGAGGATAGAAACTCTGATCTGGAAGACAAGATGGAAGAAACAGTTAGAGAGTTCAAAAATTTCAGTAAGTTTAAAAGCTCCTGTGAACAGAACATGAGGGAATTGTGGGATACAGTTAAACGTCCCAATATCAGGATCATTGGAATACCAGAAGGAGAAGAAATCCAGACCAAAGGCATGGAGAACTTATTTAACAAAATAATTGAAGAAAACTTCCCCAATCTCTTAAAAGAAAGGCCCATCAAGATACAAGAAGCCAATAGAACTCCAAACAGACTGGACCAAAGGAGAAACTCTCCAAGACATATTATTATTAAGACTCTAAACATTGACACCAAAGAGAAAATCCTAAAAGCAGCTAGGGAAAAACAGCACACCACCTTCAGAGGTAACCCCATCAGAATTACTTCAGACTTCTCAATGGAAACCCTGAAAGCTAGAAGAGCCTGGAATGAAACACTCCAAAGTCTAAGAACCTATGGCTTCCAACCCAAACTACTCTACCCAGCAAAAGTATCCCTCATAATAGATGGTGAACAAAAAACTTTCCATGACAAAACTCAGCTTTACAATTATATGAACACAAAACCAAACCTACAGAGAGTATTTCAGGAAATTCTACACAGAGAAGAAAAAAATAATCAAACACAATTGCCTACAAGAAGCAGATCACAACATCCAAACTCAGAGTAGGCACAAAAAACTTCAATGTCCATGAAAACTCCAACCCACATTTACCATCACAATATGGCAGGGATCAAATCAAATCTCACAGTCATTACTCTAAATATTAATGGCCTTAATTCACCCATCAAGAGACACAAGCTAACAGGATGGATCAAAAAATTAGACCCCTCAATCTGTTGCCTTCAAGAAACCCACCTCACCATTAAAGACAGACATCTCCTCAGGGTGAAAGGGTGGAAAACAGTATTCCAAGCAAACGGGAATAAGAAACAAGCAGGTGTAGCTATATTAATATCGGATAAAATAGACTTCAAACCAAATATAATCAAAAAAGACAAAGAAGGCCACTTCCTACTTATCAAGGGAACGATCCATCAAGAGGATATCACAATCATAAATCTGTATGCACCAAACACAGGGGCACCACAGTTCATAAAACAAAACCTACTTGACAATAAAACAGAAATAACCACAAACACCATCATAGCTGGGGACTTCAATACACCATTATCAGTAATAGACAGATCATCCAAACAGAAACTCAACAGGGAAGTAAGAGAGCTCAACAAAACCATAGATCACTTAGACCTAACGGACATCTACAGAACATTCCATCCCAAATCCACAGATTACACATTCTTCTCAGCAGTCCATGGAACATTCTCTAAAATAGACCATATATTGGGTCACAAAGACTGCCTCCACATATTTAGGAAGATTGACATAATTCCCTGCATGATATCAGATCACAATGCTATATTGCTAGAAATCAACAATAAAAGACCCACCAAGAATCCCAAAGGCACCTGGAAACTGAACAGCACACTTTTAAACAATAAATGGATAGTGGATGAAATAAAAAATGAAATTGCAAAATTTCTGGAATTGAACGACAATGAGAACACATCGTATCAAAACTTATGGGACACAATGAAGGCGGTCCTCAGGGGAAAATTCATAGCACTCAATGCCTTCGTAAAAAAGACAGAAAGGTCCCAAATCAATAACCTAACCATCCACCTAAAGGCACTGGAAAAACAAGAAAAATCCAACCCAAAGAGCGCCAGAAGGAAAGAAATAATTAAAATCAGAGCAGAAATCAATGAATTGGAAACCAAGGAAACAATTAAGACAATTGACAAAACAAAGAGCTGGTTCTTTGAAAAAATAAACAAGATTGACAAACCCCTGGCCAATCTGATCAAGCAAAAAAAGGTGAAGCTTCAAATTAACAAAATTCAAAATGAAAAAGGAGAGATCACAACAGACATAAGTGAAATTGGGAGAATCATCAGGACTTATTTCAAAAACCTCTACTCCACAAAACTGGATAATGTGGAGGAGATGGATAAATTCTTGGACACATACCATCTACCAAAGCTAAACACAGAGCAGATTAATCACCTCAATCAACCCATCACACTCATGGAGATTGAAAAAGTAATAAAAAACCTCCCAAAAAAGAAGAGCCCAGGACCAGATGGCTTCTCAGCTGAATTCTACCAAACCTTCATGGAAGAACTCAAACCAATCTTCCTCAAACTGTGCCACACAATTGATGAACAGGGAAAGCTACCCAACTCCTTTTATGAAGCTAGCATCACCCTAATTCCAAAACCAGGCAGAGATGCCACAAGAAAAGAAAACTACCGGCCTATTTCCCTGATGAATTTAGATGCAAAGATCCTAAACAAAATCCTTGCAAACCGAATCCAACAACACATCAAAAGCATTATCCACCTTGACCAAGTGGGATTCATTCCAGGAACACAGGGGTGGTTCAACATACGGAAATCTGTCAATGTAATACACCACATAAACAAGGATAAACATAAAAACCACATGATCATTTCGATAGATGCAGAAAAGGCCTTTGACAAGATTCAACACCACTTCATGTTCAAAACATTGGAGAGAGTTGGCATGGTTGGTTCATATCTTAACCTAATAAAGGCAATATACGAAGCTCCGAAGGCCCAAATAATACTTAATGGAGAGAGACTGGAGGAATTCCCATTAAGATCAGGAACAAGACAGGGTTGTCCACTCTCACCTCTGCTTTTCAATATAGTTCTGGAAGTCCTAGCTCAAGCAATAAGACAGGAGAAGGAAATAAAAGGGATACAATTTGGAAAGGAGGAAGTTAAGTTAGCTTTATTCGCAGATGACATGATTATATATGTAAGAGACCCGAGAGACTCCATCCCAAAACTCCTGAAGGTGATTAACTCCTATAGCAAAGTAGCAGGATACAAAATCAATGCACAAAAATCAGTAGCCTTCCTTTATGCAAAGGACAAAGATACAGAAAAAGAAATAAGGGACATAGTCCCATTTTCAATTGCGACAAAAAAAATAAAATACCTTGGAATAACGTTAACCAAGGAAGTGAAAGATCTATACAATGAAAACATAAAAACACTCAAAAAAGAAATTGAGGCGGACTTGAGAAAATGGAAAGACCTCTCATGTTCCTGGATAGGCAGAATTAACATTGTGAAGATGACAATCCTACCAAAGGCAATTTACAGATTTAATGCAATACCAATTAAAATCCCCACAGTGTTCTTCACAGAGATAGAAAAAATGATCTCAAATTTCATATGGAAAGGCAGAAGGCCTCGCATTTCCAAACATATCCTCTGCAAAAGAAATACCTCTGGAGGCATCACCATACCTGATCTAAAGCTATATTACAAATCCATAGTAATAAAAACAGCATGGTACTGGCATAAAAACAGGACTATAGATCAATGGAATAGACTTGAGGACCCGGACTTTGGGTCAAGCAACTATAGCTACTTGATATTTGATAAAGGCCCAAACAATATACGCTGGAAAAAAGACAGCATCTTCAACAAATGGTGCTGGACAAACTGGATAACCATATGCAGGAAACTAAAACTTGACCCACACATCTCACCATGCACTACACTCAAGTCCAAATGGATCAAAGATCTCAATATAAGACCAGAAACTCGAATACTACTGGAAGAAAATTTAGGAAGTACATTCCATGATATAGGAATGGAAAAAGACTTCCTGAACAAAACCCCAGTAGCTCATGAACTTAAACCATCACTCAACCAATGGGACCACATGAAGCTGAGGAGTTTCTTTACAGACAAGCATACAATTAGCAAAGCCAATAGATTACCCACAGAATGGGAGAAAATATTTGTGGGTTATCCAACTGATAGAGGACTAATCTCTAGAATCTACAAAGAACTCAAAAATCTAAACAGTAAGAAGTCAAACACCCCACTCACAAGATGGGGCAAAGAGCTGAACAGGCAGTTCACAGAGGAAGAAATAGAAATGGCAAACATACACTTAAGAAAATGTTCATCATCCCTAATCATCAGAGAAATGCAAATTAAAACAACTATGAGATTCCACCTTACCCCAATAAGGATAGCAAGCATCAAAAAATCAAATAAAAATAAATGCTGGCGAGGATGTGGAGAAGTAGGAACACTCATCCACTGTTGGTGGGAATGTAGGATGGTACAACCACTTTGGAAAGCAATATGGAGACTTCTGAAAAAGCTGAGTATAGAGATACCAACAGACCCAGTTATTCCCTTACTGGGCATCTACCCTAAAACCTTCAAACCACAGACTAAAGAGATTTGCTCAACCATGTTTATAGCGGCTCAATTTGTAATAGCTAAGAGCTGGAATCAACCCAGATGTCCATCACTAGAAGAATGGATAACTAAGATGTGGTATATCTACACAATGGAATTCTATACAGCAGTAAGAAAAAATGACACAATGAAATTTGAGGAAAAATGGTTGAACCTGGAATAGATCATTCTCAGTGAACTTACCCAATCACAGAAAAAAAATCGCCACATAGTCTCACTCATCTACAGCACCTAACCTGAATCTACTGAAGATACCTTACATACCCAGCAAGCATCTCCTAGATTAGACACTAGGATGGAAGGGGAGGGAGGGGAGGGCATCAAAGGGGTGGGAAACACAAATCTAGACCCAAACGGCAATGGTACCATAATCTTCTACTTACTAAAAGATAGACCAAATGGCTGATCCTTCACCAGGCCCTTACATGGAACACCTGAACCACAAGACACTGGAGAGGGTAAGATTAAGACTAACCTTAGTCTCCTACATCTTCCCTCCCTCACTTCCCCTCTCCCTGTCTCTCTCTCTCTTACCTCTAACTCTTGTATATTAGTTATCTTTTTCCTCATTTTCTTAGTGGGCACTGACCTGTAACTCCCAGAACCAGCATGGGGCTATCATCCACAATGAGCTTTTGATCAGAGAGACCTACAAGGTTTCCTAAAAGACAGACAGATTTCTGTCAGAGTACTTGATGACCCACCAAAGGTTAGTGGTAAGACCCTACTGCTAAAGATACCTTATGTGATTGACATGCAAATTAGAATGGCATGGCTGGAAGTTGGATGAGAGTCAGTCCCCAGACAGTCAGCGCATCTAGTGCCAGAAGGTGCTACATGGGCGACTGGGGGAAATTGACCAATATCTATCGAAGCAATGCATGGTCTAACCTACTTAGCAGCAAATAACTTATCGTGATGCCCACACAAGTGCAGTGGTGGCACACAGCCAACGTGGGGAACCAACTGCTCTCAATTTGGCTAACTGATCCCCTCACTGGTATGGGACCCATAGCTGGAGCTGGGAAACAAGTCAGAACCATATCCAAACATAAGCCCACTCTCCAGTATCAACCTACTATCAATTGTGGGCTACAAGAGGGCCTACACATATTAAATTCTCTATAAAAAAAAAAATGTAAGGGTTATCTCATTTGTCCTGATGTTAACTTACTCTCCGTTGGAGAATCTGCTTCTCTTTTTCAGATAGATGTAGACCCTAAGGAGAGAGCCACCCCATCATACCTCAAAAGGGCTCCGGCTGAAACTAAGAAAACTTCGAGAAACAAGCAAGGGGGCTGTTTTTCCTGATGAACCAGACACCAGCACAAGGGGGAAGGAGATCAGCATAGAGAAAAATCAACTCCTACCAAATCAGAGAGCCAGGGCCTCAGAGGCCCTCAACACCTCATCACTGAAGCCGACCAAAAATGAACCCAACATGGCTCAGGGAAATTTTGCGGAAGAGGGGGCGGAAAGAATGTCAGAGTCACATGTTGGGTCATGATATGCAGAGACATTTAGCTTACCCATAACTGTGGGCTAACTCCACAATGCATGACCCGTATACCTCAACAAGGAGGGGCCAAGGGGAGGGGGTAGGTCACGGATGAGCCTAATAATGGTACCAAAATGACTGTATTTGCTGAATACAGAACTGACTAATAAAAAAAAAAAAAAAAAAAAAAATTGCCATAAATTTCACCTATGCCCAATGAGATCAAGAGATTTATCTGAGATAATGAATGAATATCTTGAAATATACACTGTAATCTTCAATAGAAGAAAAAAGTACTGTCATTTCTGACTATTACTACATTTGGTAGGAACACTTGGAAATACCACAGAGGTACCATGAGATGTCAGGGTAACGGAATGGAATACAGACAGTTTGCTGATTATATCACTTAATCTTTAAATTCATCTTTCTTTTTTTCTTGAATCTATGAAGCTTTGATTTTAATGTTACATAAGGAAAAAGTTATTTCCTTTTTTAATTGTTTTACTTATTTTTTATTAACTAGAAACTTTGTTGAATGGACAAATCATGTGTTGGCCCATTTGTGTGCTCTCTGCTTCCATTCCACTGAGGAACCTCCCCAGTGGGGTTATTCATCATGGGGTTTTGGTTATGAATTATCAGAGCAGCAATCAGTCACTGTGGAGGGACAACAGCTCTGGACATTGTTTTTTACCTTGTGGTTCTTATAATCTTTCCACCCCATCTTTTGAAATGTTGTCTGAGACTTTGTGAGTGTGTTGTAAGTCTACTTTACTATTAAGCTCTCAGCAACTTCTAGATTTCTCTTTTAATACATTTTGAGTGTCCTCATTATCTATCACCATCTCCCTAAGACATGTCAGACTCACCTTCAGAAAAGCACTCATGCTTGACTATTCAGTTCCTCTGTGGCTTCACCTGGATCCTGGCTCATGTACAAGAGGTGGCTCATCTCGTGATATAGAGCCAAATATCTTTTCTTGTCATATGGCTGGATTTTGGTTGTCCCCTGTTTTCACTGCCTTTTGTAAAAGAGAAAACAGATTCTTCAATGAGAGTGAGAGCAGCATGGGTTAAAGAGGGCAGGAATAGTTAATTAAAAGAGATTTTGATGAGCATATGCTCTCTTTTGGCCAAAGACTAGTGAGAGCTTCTCACTCAAGTCTGTGATCCTTGTCCACAAAGGATCCCTGACTTGGCTAACCCTCATAGTGCTGGAAAGTGCTACATGAGCTGTTCTGGGAACATGGCCACCAACATTATGAACAAGCAAAGGATCTCTAGAAATGAAATCAACCAGCCAGACCAAATGAACATACCTGAGAGATAGTGGCATTCAGCCTAGGTTGGTAACCAATGCCTCTATGATTGGATAAGAGACCCACTCAGTAGGGGAAAACAAAACCTTCTGACTGGTACTGGGAACCAAATCAAAATTATTTGCTTTTTAAGTGCCATTGAATTGAATTATCTTAGTGATTGAATAATGCATTCTTTCTGATAAAGCACTAAACATAACAGAATGAGAGGAAAATGGCCACAAGCAAGATATAAACTTCCCTATAGTATTTTGCAATTGGAAAGAATGCTACAAATAACATTTAATAAGAGTTTTAAATAACCCTGCTAGTTATTAACATAAATTTAAGCAGTGCTATACTGTATATTCCACCTATGCCCAATATGACTATTACATAAAGTTAAAACTCACAAGTGTGGAAAAACTGAAATGTTGTTGTCCGTTTGAAATTAGCTATTTCAAGTAGATTTTAGAATACCGTTCAAGTATGGCCATAGTATTTACATTTGTTTTCAGTCTTTTGAACTTGGAGATGTTATCATTCCCAAACACACAGATCACTCATATCACCACTCCATCACAATTCAGTTACTTCAAACACACTATTTTACACCTGTTATGTGTCTAATTTAACATACTTGTTGCTAAATTGGGTCCTACTATTTCCACAAGTCAAGCCCATTCTCATTGGATGAAGACTTTCTATCAATGTCCATATAATCTGTAGACAATTTTAGTCAAAAGACTTAAATTTTTTTGGTCAAAATAATGTTTTTATAGTTGTTTAAACATGAATAAAATGAAACAAAAATTACTTTTAAAATTTTCCCATGTTTAAAAAATTGTAGCATAAATATCCTTTAGTAAACAACCTCTACTTGGAGAGGTCAGGTACATATTTTATATTTGCTTTGCTAGCTAATTTTTTAAAATGTTTACTTTTTGTGAACTTTATTATTAATTTTATGTTGGTTATATCTTCTTGGTGTTATACTATAATATTTACTTCCCTTTGTCTGCCTGCCACTGAAGGCCCTTCTTAGTGGAGTTATTGGTATTTACCTTGGTGTCATTAATGCATCAGCCAGTCGTTACAGATCTGGTTAATGCCTCAGGATAGTCCTTTGCACTCTGTGGCTCTTATATGTTTTTTGTGCCCTCTTCCATAATGTTCCCAGAGGCTTAATGGTATGTTATAAGAACTCTACTTTAGTGCTGACTTCTCAGTAACCTCTGGATTTTTGCTTTGATGAGCTCTTCCATGTCCTCTGTGTCTATCACCATCTCTCTGAAGATTAGCTAATTTTTAAGAGTTTATTGGTTTAATTTCGTTATCATTGGTTTATAAGTGCAATTTATAAAACAGAGACAGAAATTACATTTTCACCAAAGAAAAATTAACAATTTTAATTCTGTTATAAGAATGGGAATATGAAGAAGATATATAAAATCATTGCTTATGCTTTATTTCACTTTAAGTTCCAATCTAACATGTCACACCCAAAACTGACTTTGAGCTTCAAACACAGTAAAATCTGATTCTATTCCTGAAGAAAAGCCTTTAAATCTTAAACTATTCCTGAAAAAAAAAAATGCTTTAAGTCTTAAGTGTTGATTTAATCTTCTCATTTTCTTTGTCATGCTTTGCTTTCAGCCTTCTTTTCCTACCAGTACATTCTTATTTGTTGATGATTTTTACATATTTCTTACATAAATCTTGATGTTTGTGCTAAGTAGACACTAATCTATTTCTCTGTTTAAAATATCCCTTTATTTAAAGCTGACTGGCCAGCACCAGAGGAATCATCACTATCATATCTGCCAGGTCCCAGGAGACATTACAGAGGAAGTGGTAATTTAAACATTTGTGGTGATAGCCTGAAAACTTCCTCTAAGGAAATGGTGGCAGACACTGACGAGATTCAAAACTCATCAAAGAAGAAAATTAGAGGCTGCTGAGACCTCAACACTAATAGTCACTTGCAACAACAAAACTCAGGGAACATTTTGGAAGAGACAGCAGGAAGACTATAAGAGCCACAGGATAGGAAGGAGTATCCTGAGGCACCAACCACCCATACTCAGAGACTGATTGGTGTATTCATTACCCCATAGTTATTACCTCTATCTCCACTGAGAAAGGCCATCAGGGAAATGGGGGAGCAGAAAAAGTAACATAATAGTGTAACAATAGATATATGGCCAATATTCAATATGTTCACACAGTAAAGTTCACAATTAATAAAAAATGTTCCTTTCTTGTTTACTTTGCACTCTGCCTAAGAAACACCATTAGAAAACTCCTTAGATATGTTCTTCCATTGCCAGAAACTAAAATGCTCAACTAAAGTATCATCATTTTTTTTTCCTTCTCACTGCTAGGGTTTGTGCCCAGGGCTTCACATATGCTAGGTAAGTGCTCCTCCACTGAGATATATCCCTAGTGCTCATCAGAAATTTTATTGTAGCTTAGCTAACGATTTGGCACTATATCTAGTTTGAATCTTTGATTTGTGTATAAGAGATCTAAAGAAATACAGGAGAAATGGTTCAGCAGATAAAGGCACTTGCTTGGTAAGCCTGATTGCCCAACTTCAATTTCCTCGTACCCATGTAAAGCCAGATGCACAAAGTGGCACATACATCTGAGGTTCATTTGCAGTGGCACGAGGCCCTAGTGTGCACTCTTTCTCTCTCTCTTTCAAATAAATAAGTAAAATGCAAAAATATTTTATAAATATAAAAAAGTCTGAAAAAAGTAGTAGTAACACTTACGAACTCAAAATTTACAATAAATTCCTCTTGTTATGTAATAGAACAAACATTTCCTCCTACCCATAACTGAGGGCTAACTTCACAATGCATGACCCATATACCTCAACAAGGAGGGGCCGGGAGTGGTGGGGAAGACATGGAGGAGGCTAACAATGGTACCAACTTGACTGTATTCACTGAGTACAACACCAATTAATAAAAACAAAGGGATAAAAAGCTAAAACTTCCTATAAAACAATGAAATAGTCAATGCTTACTTTAAAAGGTAATTCTTTAGTTGTGTGTGCATGTGTGTGTGTGTGTGTGTGACATTTATAGGATACATAGTTAACACTACTAAAATTCACAATAAGAAACAATTAGTAATCATTAGCTTTGTACAGTGTACATTTGCTTGTTTGATTATCTGAGATTCTGATTAAATTGGCTCTCTAGTTCTTATAGATATATCTGACAGTAGATAGAGAGAGATCAGTCATAGATAGCTATAGTTCTGTTCAAATGAAGAAAGTTTGCTGAAATTCACCAAGGGGCATTCCATTTCATTTCTAAAGTTGATTGACTAATGTTTTCACCAAAGAAAACATTAAGTATTGATTAATAGAACTACATAAGAGATTATGACTTATTATTATAAGAAAATTGGGAGTCATTAGAAATGTTGTAAGTAAAAATCACTGATTTTGCTAATAGATATTTCCAACAAGTAGGAATTACCAAACCAGATCCTGTATATTAGAAACTTTAGATATATCTTAAATGAATATTATATATTTGCATCTACGACATGGAAATACCTGGGCATCAAGGAAACATATAAATTGGTTATTACAGAAAAATGCTGTTGAAACTCCTTCCATGACATGATTTTTAGAACTGTGTTTCCCTCAGTCTTGTGTACCCACATTCAGATTGACAAATGCCTATAACACTTGCTCCTCATAAAACTGTCAACATGCATGCCAATTAATGCCAATTGGGACACAGATGCCTATTCACCAGGAACTGGACTGAAACTAGCACCTAATTTCACATAGGCCATTGAACAGTAATGACTTTCCATCACTTACAACCTGAGCTACTTTTAAACTAGTGACCCAGAAAAGAAAGGCTGAGGATCACATTATCATTTCCTTGCAAAGCATTGTTCCCCTGAGATCACTTAGTCCTAAATAGGTCTAAAATGCTTTATTGGCTTGAACAGGTTGTATCAGAGGGGCAGAAAAGCCAGATTTCATTATAATTTGTATTTGAAACTATTTAAAGCAACACTGTCAATTTCAGTGGGTAATGACAGATGTGATGTAAATTAAAATTTCCTGACATGCAGGAGAAAATAATTTTGTGACTTTCTTAATTATTATTTTCTAGTATGAGTCTAACTCTTCACAATGAATGTCAATTTATGACAATAAGCTGTCATTTATAAAATATGAACAATTAGGTGCCTCTACTAATGATTACAGATGTCTGTGCATTAGTATATACATGAGTGTGCACTTTTTATATTATTAAAGTTGATGATACTTAAATAAGTATGAGATTACCCAAAATATATGTTTATAGAAAGGAAAGAAAATCACTAACTGCAGAATATATTCAGAGTTAATGATTATGCAATTCCTGATTTCAAAATACCTGATTTCATTATGTTTACTTAAATAGTTCACTAATTTCAAAAAAAGTAAAACCAATAAATATCATATTATGATCTGAGATTACAATTACACATTACTTCTGTGAAAAAATTGAGTTTCCTTATTTCCTATTTTGCAATTATAACTTAAAATTCAATGCAACAGTGACTCTGGAAGTGTCTGAGCAGGTAAATGAGGTGCTGTGCAAGCACGAAGACACAAGCTGAGGTGCGCAGCACCCGTGGACATGCTGGCAGGTGGCACACACCTGCGATTCCAGCACCGTGGAGGCAGATTGAAAATACCTGGGGCTGATTGACTAGCTAAGAAAAGTGAAACTGGTGAGTTACAGCCTTAGAGAGAAATTATGTCTCAAAGAAGAAAAATACACATACACTAACAAACATGTGCACAAGCACCATCATACACAAATATGAAACCACCCATGTGTACACATATGAACAAACACACACACACATACTACCCTCTATACACATGTGAAAAAAGGTTACATAAATTACTGTCAAAACAATTTGATTTTTGCCATGAATTACTTAAATAATCCTGGTCTTTTAGTCAAAAGATAAGTTTGAATACTGGCTCAATTATTCACTAAGTGCTTAATTTTGAAAGATCTAAATAAATTTCTTTGCTTCCCTAACTTCTTATCAGAAAAAAGTGACATCATCTGTATTAGTTACTTTTCTAGTCACTTAAAAAAAAAAAAAAAAGACCTGACAGGGGCTTGCAAAGATGATTTACCTGATACAGGCACTTGCTTACAAAGGCAACAGGTTAAAATTGTTAAACCACAAACATGAGGCAGACACAAACTCTGTCTGAAGCATCTAGTGATTGCGAGGAGCAGTAAGAGACCTTGCTGTGCATGGGCACCACAACTCCACACGCATATACACCTCGGTAAATGAATAAATAAATTCAAATACCTGATATGAAACACATAGAAGAGGAAGAAATTTCACTAGCTGATGATTGCAGAAGCTGCAATTCATGGTCCTTGACTCCACTGACTCTGAGTTTCTGGTGAGGAAGAACATCATGGTAGGAAGCATGGGAAAGAGGCTCTAACAGTAGACAGGAAAATGAAGGGTGAGGGGAATACCTGGGTCCAGACATTATATTCAGTGATAGTGATTAAGAAATACAACAGATGATAAACCTGAGTGTACAGATTTCCACTGCTTACCTTAACTGACTAATCTAAGTTCAGCAGAGGATTATGGTTCTAATGCAAATGTAAAATTACATGGCAACATGGAAAACTCAAAACCTTATCACACACAAAGAAATTTCATTACTATCCTTGCTTGTTTGAAGTTAGTTCTTCTATAAAAATTGTGCAAAGATCTTAACCCCCAAAAGGGCTAGATTATATCAGGCTTTGATTAGAACTATGAATAGCCTTGTGATTTTTCACCCTAACCCTATGTGGGGTGGGAGTTACTAGAAGTGACAGCTTTTATGGCTAGAACACCTGTAAAGGCATTACATACAGTGCACTTCTCACTAATTAACTTCACCTGCTTAGGTGCAATTTTCCTATCAAGAGGATCATCAATTTTATGAAGAAAAAAACAAAACTATTTCATTTATATTTTTTCTACATTTTTTCTTTTCTTGTTTTTCTTAGCTATCAAAATGGAATTAGTGAAATGATTGTGAGATTATACAATGTCATCCTACAGTGTGAGTCTATAGACTGTATTGAGCTTGAGTGCCCTGTATACATCTCCTTTGGATCCACCCTGCATACTCATCAGTATTTCACATGATAAACCAAGTATTCCAGTTAGTTGGAATTTATGCACCAGGTACCCAGATGACAAGTGAAGTTTGGAGTTAGGAAAGAGTGTCAGATAAATAATCTAATGCTTGTGAGATGGCTATTTCAGTAAAGTGCTTTCTGGGCAAGCAAGAAGAACTGAGTTCACAGCTCAGCATGTGAAAGTCCACCATGGTGGTATGTGACTAGACTATAGCACCAGGTTTGTTTAAAGACCTTGTCTCAAAAAATAAGGTGGAGAATAATTTAACACCCGATTTCATATGAAATTCAACAAAAGCGACACAATTGTTTGGCATTAGACTTACTTTAATATGAGACATTAGAATTTAAAATCAGAGGTAAAGTAAGGTATAGAGCAGGTTTAATACAGGACACATATTAGGAAGGGCTTCACACATACTTGAAAGCACTATCTACCTAGCACTTAACAATTTAACTTTTGATCTAGGGTTGTTTAAATAGAACATGATTAGATCGCAGTCTGGATCTTTGCAGAGGAAACAAATGCAGTATCAGTGTGTGGGCTCCTGTGCCACCTGTTCACACATGCAGCATCACAGCAGCACGGGCTCTGGCTGGACCTACAATGTTTGTGCATGTGGGTCCAGTGAGAGCCCAGACAAGTGCAATGAATACATGTCATGTGTATAACGGTGGGGATGCTATCAGTCCAGAGAGGCCACAATTCTCCTTGATAAAAAAATAAATAAGTGCTCTGTGAAATGTGACTAACCAAGAAACCTTACCATACAACATCATTTTAGTAATTCTTCCTTGCTTTAGTCAACCACTATGCCAAAAATGATAAAACGAAAGAAAGCCAAAGGTAAGAGAGCTTTGCTTTCAGTATTTTCTTCCCCATCTGTAAGCCTGAGGTAGAGAATGTGCATGTCAGGTTCAATGAGACAAGACAGCTCATTTTAGTTGGCCTCTCCACTGTTCAGCATAGAAGGAAATGTCTATGCATAATGAGCTATAAAATGCAAATTGTGTAATATGGGTGATTTTGCATCTGAATTAAAGGCTCTTTTACTGGCATATGAAAGCAGTATTGCAATAATAAAGATGAATTAAAAGTCCAAGTGAACAATTTTATTTTTAAATTTTAGTTCAGGGTGACATTAAATAGTAAATAAACATGGAAAATATAGAAAGTAAAATAATAGAAAATGTTGTATAATTTTAGAATCTTTCTAGCATATTTCCCTGCTTTTTAAGTATTTACTCTTACTATGATATTATCCATATAACAAGACTAATCACTTTAAAATACATGACTCAGTGGCATTAAATATATTTATGGGCTGGAGAGATGGCCTAGCAGTTAACATGCTTGCCTGTGAAGCCTAAGGACCCATGCTTGACTCTCCAGATCCCATGTGAGCCAGGTGCACAGAGGTGAGGCAAGGGCAAGGTTGAACATGCCTACTAGGTGGCACCAATTCTCTCTCTTCTCTCTCTGTCTCTCTCACTTTCTATAAAATAAAAAAAATAGATAAAAAGAAAAGAAGAAGGTGCCTGTGTTTAAATCTATTAATAATGTCAGTCTAGCACTACATGCTACCTAGTTGTAGAAAGTTTCAATCATCTCAGACTGAAGTCATGTATCTATTAAGCATAACTTCTCCAATATTCTCACCATTCCCCACTAGCAAAAGCAATATGTTTTAAATGTGTTTGCCTATTTTGACTAATTCATATGAAAATAATCATATAGTATATAGTCTTTTGTATATGTTTATTTTCATTTGCTTTTTAGACAAGCTACTATAAATTATGTAGCAAAATCTGGTTTTGGTCTAGGTTAAGGAAGAAAATTAGCTCAAATTTGTTTGATTTGTAATAGGGATACCGTTATTTATAATAGGTACAGATTAAATATTTGTGCTGGATTTTCTCAATTAATGAAAGAATGGAAAACATCTCTGAAGTTTCAATGCCCCTGGAAGACAGATTCCTGCTAGAGGGGCTGTCACTGAGGGCAGATCCTGGAGTCCAGTCTGAAGGTGCATTTGGGTGAGGATTTGTTTCCAGAAAGATGTACATAGAACAGTTTTGATGTCTGGCCACTCATGCTTGCTTGTGGTGCTAGCTGTTGGTGATTATTCTCTGCTTGGATCTATGAAAGGGAGATAACTTTTTCTACCACTGATGGAACTTCCCATGTTGTAAGCTTTAAATAAACCCCTTCCTCCCATAAATTGTGTCTGGTTGGATGTTTGTCTCAGCAATGAGGAGCTGACTGCAACAGTAATGAAGATGATGATGAAGAAGAAAATGACATTTTATAAAGTCGAAGAATACTTGTCAGAAAATATTTTATCAACCACAAATCTGAAATTAAATTTATTACAGAATCTTTAGGCACTGAAGATGTGTCAAAGAATCATTGAAGCAAAAATGACACACTATATGAAAATGAAGCAAACACAAGGTCATACATGCCAACTAAGTGGCAAAAGCATCTGGAATTTGATTGCTGTGGCTGAGGTCCTCCCAAGCCAATTCTCTCTCCCTCTCTCTAAAAAAAATAAATAAAAAAGAATAGAATGAAAACATCACTCATGTATCCAACTAAAGGATGCTTATATGAATAATTGAAATTAACATCTCAAAGAGATAGAAGTATCTCAAAATCCACTGAAGCACTCTCCCTAATAGCTAAGATACTAAATTAAAGCAAAACTCACTAAGTAGTAAAGAAAAAAATTTACATACATATAGTAAGATATTATTTAGGCTTCAAAAGGAAGTATAGCATGGCAACATGGAAACTCAACGACTTTGGTCGAAGTGAAATAAAGTAAATTAAGTCAAGTATTTATGATTGTTTATAAAGGTGGAATCTATTACCCTACAGGACTGATTTTTCTAAAGTGTTAGAACTAACAAATACAATCAGAAAAGTGGCAGATAAATTTAGGTAAGTTGTCAAATTAAAAGATAGAATGGTGGTCTCCCGGCTCTGACGGAAGCACTGCAGCACTGCCATACCAGGGTTGGTTTATTTTATACCCACTCAGAGGAATTGTGACAACAACTTTCTTTCATCAAATATAGATAAAAGCATGGGAAGGTAGAGACAAGGTCAGATGATGAGGCAACTTCAGACTGTTTTTCTCCACATACTGTCTTCTACACAAATTCAGGCCTATACAAGCAACCCAAGAGGAGCAAATAAGGACACTCTGTGCCCCAATCCAATCTCCACAGGTTCAGCTGGTGGTAGACATGGCTGTGTCTGTATCTATATCAGTGGCTTCAACTGGTGGCTATCTACATGAAACAACCCTGTTACTGTTACCCTCAGACACTGGAGCCTGCTTTCAGGGGTTTTTCAATATAGACTGAAGGCAAGTGGCTCTTCAGGCCTTCAGTGCCAGACTAGGACTACCAAACCATCTAATAGAATGAGCAGTGTCAGGTTTGAACGTATGTTACCCATAAACTCAGGTGTTTCTATTTTATTATTAAGAACATATTTTGTACGGATACATCATGTGTTGGTACCATCTTTTCCCTCCTCCTGCCCCCATTCCACAGTGGGCCCTCCTCAGTGTGGTTGCTGGTATTGCTTACGGGTTTGGGTTATACATTTTGGAAGCAGCAGTCAGTTATTGGGGGAGGCAATGCTTCTGGACATGGCATCCCAACCTTACAGTCTTTCCGCCCCTCTTCTGCAAAATTCCCTGAATCTTGGTGGGTGTGTTTTAAGTCTACTTCAGAGGTGAGGTCTTAGGAGTCATTGAATTTCTGCTTTGATATGTGTTCAGTATCCTCAGCATCTGTTTCCTTAACCCTGGTGCTGATTGTCAGGCTCACATTGGAAGCAGCATTTTTGCTCGTCTTTCACTTCCTCTGTGGTTTTGCCTGGGCCTTGGCTGAGATGCGAGGTGTAGTTTATCTCCTCTGGTCCTGATACCTTGTGGGAAAAATAAAATAAAAAAAATTATCCAACAGTGAGTAAAGCCAGGATGGGGTAAACTGGATAAGTATTATTAATTTGGGGAGCGTTAGTTGGATGTAGCCTCTGTTTTACACAAAGGCTAGTAGGAACTTGACATTGGAGAGCACTGTCTTTGTCTCCATAGGATTAAGACATGGTTTCCATTTCCACATATGTTTTATTTTTCCCATGAGTGGCTCTCTTAGCCAATCATAAAGCCATTGGTTACCCACTAAGATTGTGTGCCACCATCCACTGGTGTGTACTTCTTGTCAGAAGGTTGTTTCTGAATAGCTGAGACACCTGCTTGCTCTTACCATTGCTGACCACTTTTCCACAATGGCTCATGTAGCCGTTTCCAGCACTACACAGGCTAACTGTCTGGGGACTTGCTCTTTCCTGGAATCCAGCCAGATCTCTCTGTGGTCTATACCAGTAGCATATGGTGCCTTCAGGAATAGAATTTTACCTTTTACCTCATGTGGGTAATCAAGTAACTTGACAGAAACCTGTCTTGTTTGGGGGAACTCATAGGTCTCTCTGATCAACACCTGAATGTAGGTAGCACCTATTTCTGGTACTGTGAGTTACATGTCAGAGCCAATTTTTTTTAAAAGTTAGACTTTATCCCACCCTCTCCAGGGCTCTTCTTTTTGGGCATTCCCCTTGTACTCCTTCTGAGGGTTATATCTTTTATTCTACCTACAAGCAGAAAGGTTTCCATGGTACCAGTTCATTTTGGGCTTATTCCCACACACGCTCCAATTTCCATTCTTCCCAAACGCTTCCATCCTATTGTAAGAACCTCAAACTGTCTATGTGGTATGCCAGGAACTAAAGCGCATCCATGTTAGGAATAGCAGATGAGTGAGAACTTGAAGCGTTTGTCTTTCTGTGATATAGTGTGTGTTCAGTGACCATGATCTAAGTCCATCCATTTTCCTTCAAATTTCATTCTTTCATTTTTTTCTTACTACTACTGAGTCGAATTCCATTGTATATATGTACCACAACTTTGTTATCGATTTGTGCAATAATGGGCACCTGGGTTAGTTCTCGTTCTTAGCTATTAGGAATTGAGCAGTTATAAACATGGTCGACCAAATATCTCTGCAGTAAAGAATGGAACATTTAGTGTAAATGCCCAGTAATGGAATAACTGGCTGTATTGATAGTTATATATTCATTTTTTCAGGAATGTCCATATTGATATCCATAGTGGTTGAATAAGTATGCATTCCCAGCAATAGTTAATGAGGGTTGCTCTTTCCTCACATCCTAGCCAACATTTGCAGTCATTTGATACTTTAATGATTGCCATATTTACTGGAGTAAGGTAGAATCTCATAATTGTTTTAATTTAATTTCCCTGATGGTTATGATTGTTGAACATTTTCTTAAGTGTGTTTTATCCATTTGTATTTCTTCCTCTGAGAATCCCCTACACAGTTCTCTACTCAATTTTGTGAGTGGGTTGTTTGATGTTTTATTGATTAGTTTTTTTTTTTTCTTGAGTTCTTATAGATTCCAGATTTTAGGTCTCTATCAGTGGCATGTCTGGTGAAAATTTTCTCCCATACTGTGGGCAATCTATTGCCTCTACTTATGGTATGTTTGTCTCTGCAAAAAATTTATAGCTTCATAAGATTCCATTGAATGAGAGATTTTTTTCTTTTGCATTTCCATCCTGCATCATGTCTTTTTATTTTTTTTATTTTTTATTTTTTTCTTCTCTTTTTTTTCTTTATTAGTTAGTTTTGTATTCAGCAAATACAGGCACTTTGGTGCCATCATCCATGACATACCCCCACTCCTTGGCCCCACCTTGTTGAGGTATATGGGTCATGCATTGTGCAGTTATCCCACAGTTATGGGTAAGATAAATGTCTCTGCATATGATGACCCAACATGTGGCTCTGACATTCTTTCCACCTCTTCTTCCGCAAAATTTCCCTGAGCCATGTTGGGTTCATTTTTGGTCTGCTTCAGGGATGAGGTGTTGGGGGCCTCTGAGGCTCTGGCTCTATGATTTGGTAGGAGTGGATTTTTCTCTGTGTTGGTCTCCTTCCCCCTTGTGCTGGTATCTGGCTCCTCAGGAAAACAGCACCCTTGCTTGTTTCACCAATTTTTCTTAGTTTCAGCCAGGGCCCTTTTGAGGTATGATGGGGTGGCTCTCTCCTTAGGATCTACATCTAACTGAAAAAGAGAAGCAGATTCTCCAACGGACAGTAAGTTAGCTCCAGGACAAATGAGATAATCCTTACTTTTTCATAGAGAATTTAATAGGTGCACGCCCTCTTGTAGCACATGATTGATGGTAGCTTGGTATTGGTGAGTGGGCTTATGTTTGGATATGATTCTGACTTGTTTCCCAGCTCCAGCTATGGGTCCCGTACCACTGAGGGGATCAGTTAGCTGAATCAAGAGCAGTTGCTTCCCCACCATGGCTGTGTGCCACTATTGCATTTATGTGGGCATCACAACAACTTATTTGCTGGTAAGTAGGTTAGACCATGAGTTGCTTAGACAGATATTGGTCATTTTCCCCCAGTCACCCATGTAGCACCTTCTGACACTACACGCACTGACTGTCTGGGGACTGACTCTCTTCCAACTTCCAGCTGCACCATTCTATTTTTCATGTCAACCACATAAGGTGTCTTCAAGACCAGAAACTCAAATACTACTGGAGGAAAATTTAGGAAGTGCTTTCCATGATATAGGAATGGAAAAAGACTTCCTGAACAAAACCCCAGTAGCTCACAATCTTAAACCGTCACTCAACCAATGGAATCACATGACGCTGAAGAGTTTCTTTACAGACAAGCATACAATAAGCAAAGCCAATGGATTACACACAGAATGGGAGAAAATATGTGCGGCTTATTCAACTGATAGAGGCCGAATCTCTAGAATCTACAAAGAACTCAAAAATCTAAACAGTAAAAAGTCAAACACCCCACTCACAAAATGGGGCAAAGAGCTGAACAGGCAGTTCACAGAGGAAGAAATACAAACGGCAAACATACACTTAAGAAAATGTTCATCATCCCTAATCATCAGAGAAATGCAAATTAAAACAACAATGAGATTCCACCTTACCCCAATATGGATATCAAACATCAAAAAATCAAATGAAAATAAATGCTGGCGAGGATGTGGAGAAGTAGGAACAGTCATCCACTGTTGGTGGGAATGTAGGATGGTACAACCACTTTGGAAAGCAATATGGAGACTTCTGAAAAAGCTGAGTATAGAGATACCAACAGACCCAGTTATTCCCTTACTAGGCATCTACCCTAAAACCTTCAAACCACAGGCTAGAGAGATTTGCTCAACCGTGTTTATAGCAGCTCAATTTGTAATAGCTAAGAGCTGGAATCAATCCAGATGTCCATCACTAGAAGAATGGATAACTAA
This sequence comes from Dipus sagitta, assembly GCA_036346955.1. NCBI lineage: Eukaryota > Metazoa > Chordata > Mammalia > Rodentia > Dipodidae > Dipus > Dipus sagitta. The sequence goes on along the minus strand of CM070770.1, from coordinate 99,156,449 downwards.
GACGTGGTATATCTACACAATGGAATTCTATACAGCAGTAAGAAAAAATGACACAAAGAAATTTGAGGAAAAATGGTTGTACTGCTAACAGATCATTCTCAGTGAACTTACCCAATCACAGAAAAAAAAAAAAAAAATGTCACATAGTCTCACTCATCTACAGCACCTAACCTGAATCTACTCAAGATACCTTACATATCCAGCTGGCATCTCGCGGACTAGACACTAGGATGGAAGGGGAGGGAGGAGAGGATATCAAAGGGGTGGTAAACACAAATCTAGACCCAAATGGCAATGGTACCATAAAATTCTACTTCCTAAAAGGCAGACCAAATGGCTGATCCTTCACCAGGCCCTTACAGGGAACACCTGAACCACAAGACACTCGAGAGGGTAGTATCAAGGCTAAACTTAATCTTCTACATCTTCCCTCCCTCCCTCTCCCACTCCCCCCCTCTCTCTCTCTCTCTCTTTTATCTCTAACTCTTGAATATTAGTTATCTTTTTCCTCATTTTCTTAGTGGGCACTGACCTGTAACTCCCAGAACCAGCATGGGGCTATCATCCACAATGAGCTTTTTATCAGAGAGACCTACAAGGTTTCCTAAAAGACAGACAGATTTCTGTCATAATACTTTATGACCCACCAAAGGTTAGTGGTAAGATCCTACTGCTGAATGAGAGATTTTTTTTTTTTAATTTCCTGAGATACTGGTGTATTGTTCAGGAGATTCTTCCCACTACTGTATCATGGAGAGAACCTTCTATTTTTTTCTTCGAGTAGTTGAATAATTTTATGTCTCATATTCAGGTTTCAATCCATTTGGAGTTGATTTTTGTGTATGGTGAGAGTTCTACATGTGGTTATCCAATCTGTTCTACATTTTTGGAAGACGCTGTTTTTTTTTTTTTTTTTTTTCCAACCTACGTTATTTGTATCTTTGTCAAAGGTCAAGTAGTTATAGCTACTTGTCCTAAGGTTCAGGTCTTAAGTTCTGTTCCTTTGACTCTGATGTATGCTTCTCTTTATATGCCATAGCCATGCTTGGTTTTTGTTACATGGCTTTGTAGCATCATTTTAGATCAAGTATGGTGATTCTTCCAGACACATTTCTTTTTCTTTTTCTTTCTTTCTTTCTTTCTTTCTTTCTTTCTTTTTTTTTTTTCTTTTTTTTTTTTTCTAGGTAGGGTCTTATTCTGGTCCAGGCTGACATGGAATTCACTATGGAGTCTCAGGGTGGCTTCTAACTCTCTGCAATCTTCCTACCTCTGCCTCTTGAGTGCTGGGATTAAAGGCATGTGGCACCATGCCCAGCTGTGTTTTTCTGAGGATATCTTTTATGTATCTGAGGCCAGCTGCCTTTCCATATGAATTTTGAGATTTTTTTTCTGTCTCTGTGAAAACGATGCTGGAATTTTTATTGGTATTCCACCAGGTCCTGCAGAATGATAATGAAAATACAATTTGCCAAACCTTGTGGGACATAATAAAGACAGTCCTAAGGAGAATATTCATATCACTAAAAGCATTAATAATGACAAAGAGATCTAAAATGAATCACATAACCATGCACCTAAAAGCATTGAAAAACAACAATAATTCAACCCTAAGAGCTCTAGATGGAAAGAAATAGTTAATATTAGAGCATAAATTAATGAATTTGAAATTAAGAAAACAATTAAAGCCAGGCGTGGTGGCGCACACCTTCAATCACAGCACTCGGGAGGCAGTGGTAGGTGGATCACCGTGAGTTCCAGGCCACCCTGAGATTACATAGTGAATTCCAGGACAGCCTGGGCTAGAGCAAGATCCTCCCTTGAAAAAACAAAAAAACAAAAAACAAACAAAAAAAAACAAAGAATTAAGAAGATTGATAACACAAACAACTGGCTCTTTGAAAAAATAAACAAAATTGGGGCTGGTGAAATGGCTTAGTGGTTAAGGAGTTTGTCTGTGAAGTCTAAGGACACAGGTTTGATTCCCCAAGATCCACCTGAGCCAGATGCACAAGAGATGCATGCACCTGGGGCTCATTTGCAGTGGCTAAGGGCCCTGGCACACCCATTTTCTCTTTATCTCTATCTGCCTCTCTCTCTCAAATAAATGAATAAATAAATAAAAGAAAAGAAAAGAAAAGAAAAAGAAAAAATAAACAAAATTGCTAAACCCATGGCCAATTTGATTAAATAATAAAGAGAAGCCTCCAATTAACAAAATCAGAAATGAAAAGGGAGAGGTCACAACAGACATCAATGAGTTATGGAGAATCAACAAGGCATATTTCCAAAACATCTGCTTCACAAAATTGGATAATCTGGAAGAAATGGCTGGATTCCTAGACACATGCCACCCAACAAAACTAAACTCAGAGCAGTTTAATCTCCTAAACCAACCTATCACATCCTTTGGGACTGAAAAGGTAATCAAAAATATTGCCAAGGGCTGAGGAAATGGTTTAGCAGTTAAGGCATTTGCCTATAAAGTGAGAGGACCCAGGTTTGATTATCCAGGACCCAGAATTACTGCTCAAACTGCTCTATAATGCCTTTAAACTATGAACACTCATTTGAAATATACGTTAACAGTAGTAACTAATCTCTACCATATCACTGCCAACATAAGGGCTTTTAAGCTTTATCTTACGTAGCCCTCTCAACTAAACAGTCTCAGTACATTTTTAAAACAAGAAGCACCCATTATTTTTCTCATAATTAAAACATACTGTTGAGCCGGGCGTGGTGGCAGACGCCTTTAATCCCAGCACTCGGGAGGCAGAGGTAGGAGGATCACCATGAGTTCAAGGCCACCCTGAGACTCCATAGTGAATTCCAGGTCAGCCTGGGCTAGAGCGAGACCCTACCTCGAAAAAAAAAAAAAAAACAAAACAAAACAAAAAAAACATACTGTATGTTGTTGACAATAAATATCTGCAAGAAAATTATTTCCTTAAGGAAATTATTTATGCTCCAATAAATTTATGTATTCAAAAGGACTATGTTGCACCAGGAAAGTAAAGTTTTGGTTTGATACTAAAGTTAATGAGATTTTAAAGGAAGTATGCCATGGAAGCCATAATATTACCATGAAATGATCAAGTCCAGTAATCATTTATAATAACTTGGAAAATATAACCACCTGTGCATGTAATAGTCTGATATTGTGAGATGAGTTCAATGAGAGGTAGGAAAAATCGATTAAAATTTCTTGAAATTGTCAGGTATATGTATTGATCAAGTCATCTTTTAATTTGTCAAAGTTGCATTCATTTGCTTGACAATGCTCAAAAAATGTTGGGCAGGAGAGATGGCTTAGTGGTTAAGGTGCTTGCCTGTGAAGTCTAAGGACCCATGTTTGACTCTTCAGATCCCACCTTAGCCACACACACAAAGGTGAGGACAAGGTGGCACATGGCCACTAGGTGGTGCAGGCATCTGGAGTTCGATTTCAGTGGCTCTCTTGCCAGTTCTTTTTCTTCTTCTGACTCTCTCTCTTGCTCTCTCTAAAAATAATAATAAAAAAGTAAAAAGTGTGCATGGAGATATCAGTCAGTTTAGCTTTCTTCTTCATGCTTACAGGAAAGGTGATGTTTTACCCAGTTATGAAGGCTATGAACTCAGGATTGTTAACCTGCACTGAAAGCCTTAAAGCATTCCAGCACTGTAATAGATCACTCTTCAGATATATAAAAAGCTGTACTGATATAAGAGTAGGCTGGCTTTACCTGTAATAAAATTTGGGATGATTCCTGCTAAGAAATTATTTAGGCTTTAATAGGTCCTATTCCTTAACATATTTTTATTTGCATTAATTCTGCATTTACTGTCTCTATGAATCCATTTAAAAATTCCTTTATTTATTTTTTTTAATTAATTAGTTCTGCATTCAGCAAATACAGTCAGTTTGGTACCATTATTAGGCTCATCTGTAACCTACCCCCTCCCATTGGCCCCTCCTTGTTGAGGTATATGGATCATGCATTGTGGAGTTATCCCACAGTTATGGGTAAGATAAATGTCTCTGCATATCATGACACAACATGTGGCTCTGAAATTCTTTCCACCCCCTCTTCCACAAAATTTCCCTGAGCCATGTTGGGATCATTTTTGGTCTGCTTCAGTGATGAGGTGTTGGGGCCTTCTTAGGCTCTGGCTGTCTGATTTAGTAGGAGTTGATTGTTTTCTGTGTTGATCTCCTTCCCCCTTGTGCTGGTATCTGGTACATCAGGAAAACAGCACCCTTGCTTGTTTCACCAATTTTTCTTAGTTGCAGCCGGGACCCTTTTGAGGTGTGATGGGGTGGCTCTCACCTTAGGATCTACATCTATCTGAAAAAGAGAAGCAAATTCTCCAATGGAGAGTAAGTTAGCACCACGACAAATGAGATAACCCATACTTTTATTTATAGAGAATTTAATAAGTGTAGGCCCTTTTGTAGCACATGATTGATGGTAGCTTGATATTGGAGAGTGCGCTTATTTTTGGATATATTTCTGACTTTTTCCCAGCTCCAGCTATGGGTCAGGTACCACGGAGGGGATCAGTTAGCCAAATCAAGAGCAGTTGGATCCCCACCATGGCTGTGTGCCACTATTGCACTTGTGTGGGCATCACAACAGGTTATTTGCTGCTAAGTAGTTTAGACCATGAGTTGCTTGGAAAGATATTGGTCATTTTCCCCCAGTTGCCCATGTAGCACCTTCTGGCACTAGATGTGCTGACTGTCTGGGCACTGACTCTCTTCCAACTTCCAGCCCTGCCATTCCATTTTACATGTCAACCACATAAGGTGTCTTCAGCAGTAGGGTCTTACCACTAACCTTTGGTGGGTCATCAAGTACTCTGAGAGAAATCTATCTGTCTTTTAGGAAACCTTGTATCTCTCTCTGATCAAAAGCTCATTGTGGATGATAGCCCCATACTTGTACTGGGAGTTACTGGTCAGTGCCCACTAAGAAAATGAGGAAAAATATAACTAATCCTAGCTCAAACAATAAGACAAGAGAAGGAAACAAAAGGAATACAATTTGGAAAGGAAAAAGTTAAGTTAGCTCTATTCGCTGATGACATGACTGTCTATGTAAGAGACCTGAGGGACTCCATCCAAAAACTCCTGAAGGCGATTAACTCCTATAGCAAAGTAGCAGGATACAAAATCAGTGCACAAAAACCAGTAGCCTTTCTATATGCCAATGACAAAGATACAGAGAAAGAAATATGGGACATAGTCCTATTTTCAATAGCAACAACAAAAAAATAAAATACCTTGGAATAACAACCAAGGAAGTGAAAGATCTTTACAATGAAAACATAAGAACACTCAAAAAGAAACTGAGTAGGACTTGAGAAAATGGAAAGTCCTCCCATGCTTCTGGATAGGCAGAATTAACATTGTGAAGATGACAATCCTACCAAAGGCAATATACAGATTTAATGCAATTCCAATTAAAATCCCTACAGTGTTCTTAACAGAGAAAAAATGATCTCAAATTTCATATGGGAAGGCAGAAAGCCTTGCATATCCAAACATATCCTCAGCAAAAGAAATATATCTGGAGGCATCACCATACCTGATCTAAAGCTATGTTACAAAGCCATAGTAATAAAAACAGCATGGTACTGGCATAAAAACAGGAGTATAGACCAATGGAATAGACTTGAGGACCCAAACTTTGGGTCAAGCAACTATAGCTACTTGATATTCGACAAAGGCCCGAACAATATTGGCTGGAAGAAAGACCGCATCTTCAACAAATGGTGCTGGACAAACTGGACAACCGTATGCAGGAGATTGAAACTTAATCCACACATTTCACCATGGAGTACACTCAAGTCCAAATGGATCAAAGACCTCAACATAAGACCAGAAACTTGAATACTACTGGAAGAAAATTTAGGAAGTACTTTCCATGATATAGGAATGAAAAAAGACTTCCTGAACAAAACCCCAGTAGCTCACAATCTTAAACAGTCACTAAACCAATGGGATCATGTGAAGTTGAAGAGTTTCTTTACAGACAAGCACACAATAAGCAAAGCCAATAGATTACCCACAGAATGGGAGAAAATATTTGCGGATTAACCAACTGATAGAAGCCTAATCTCTAGAATCTACAAAGACCTCAAAAATCTAAACAGTAAGAAGTCAAACACCAAACTCACAAAAAGGGGCAAAGAGCTAAATAGATAGTTCACAGAGGAAGAAACACAAATGGCAAATACACACTTAAGAAAATGTTCATCATCCCTAATCATCAGAGAAATGCAAATTAAAACAACTATGAGATTCAACCTCACCCCAATAAGGATACCAAACATCAAAAAATCAAATGAAAATAAATGCTGGCGAGGATGTGGAGAAATAGAACACTCATCCACTCTTGGTGGGAATGTAAGATACCACAACCACTTTGTAAAGCAATATGGAGTTTCCTGAAAAAGCAGACTATAGAGATACCAACAGACCTAGTTATTTCCTTACTTGGCATCTACCCTAATACCTTCAAACCACAGGCCAGAGAGATTTGCTCAACCATGTTTGGAGTGGCTCAATTCACAATAGCTAAGAGCTGGAATCAATCCAGATGTCCATCACTAGAAGAATGGATAACTAAGATGAGGTATATCTACACAATGGAATTCTATACAGCAGTAAGAAAAAATGACACAATGAAATTTGAGGAAAAATGGTTGTACTGCTAACAGATCATTCTCAGTGAACTTACCCAATCACAGAAAAAAAAAATTGTCACATAGTCTCATTTATCTATAGCACCTAACCTGAATCTACCGAAGATACCTTACATACCCAGCAAGCATCTCATGGGCTAGACACTAGGATGGATGGGGAGGAGGGGAGGCCAACGAAGGGGTGGTAGACACAAATCTAGACCCAAATGGCAATGGTACCATAAAATTCTACTTCCTAAAAGGCAGACCAAATGGCTGATCCTTCACCAGGCCCTTACAGGGAACACCTGAACCACAAGACACTGGAGAGGGTAGGATCAAGACTAACCTTAATCTTCTACATCTTCCCTCCCTCTCCCTCCCTCCCTCTCTCTCTCTCTCTCTCTCTCTCTCTCTCTCTCTCTCTCTCCTCTCTAACTCTTGTATATTAGTTATCTTTTTCCCCATTTAAATATTCTTAATTGAGGGGGGGTAATTTTTAATCTTTAACTAACTCAATTATTAGAGTATTTAATGCCTCATATTCCCTCAGTAATGTAATAAAAGAGCCAATCAGATGACTTCTAAGCCCTCTTCCTGCTCTCAAAATTTCTGATTCTCCCACCTGGTTTAGCAGGCAAGGATACAGAAATTTGGGTTGTAAAATTGCCTCAGTAAATTATTATGTTCCTAGAGCTGAACAGGGTTCCTCCGAAGAATAGTGGCCTGACCAGAACCAAGGACCCTGAAAGGATGTAAAAGTCAAGACCAAGAGGCGTAGCATCATTTCTATTAATATCTAAGGTAAATGATGTTGTTAGCCTTATTTCTGCTGCTATGATTTGTCAAATTCCTAAAACCACCATGATGCAAATTTTACACAAATGATTTTGTTCTCTAGCATATTTCCTTCCAATGAACTTTTATGAAAAAAAAAGTGTCTTTGAACATAATCTTCCTCTGTTCAAACAAATTTCTACATCATGTGGTAACTTATATTAGCATTTCTGCTTCAGTACTGGAGAGGGACAAAATAACAAAGATAGCAAAGTTAGATACCTCAGGACCATATTTCAGGGCAAGCAAATCTTGATCCCCTACTTGGTTTATTCAGACCATCCAAGATGGAAGGAATGAATTCTGACTGAGAGGATAGAAAATTGAAGAACAAGCTTCTTACTGTGGTGTATTGCTATACTTAGCCAGATTGAAAACTTCTTGGGTGATAAGAAGAGCCAAAAAGGGGCAATTCATAAGATAGGTAGGCTACACATATTAATAGCATACATATTTTTGTAAGTTTTCTAAGTTAAATACCACCTCTGTCATAATCAAGTTAAAATGAATGTTTTTTTCTTATTTCATTTCATTAAAGGGAAATTTATATGATTCTCCAACATATGTAATGGAGTACATTAATAATATTGTGCCATCACCCTCAGTATATTTTCATCAAAATAAATAAATTATGAAAGGAAATAATTCTTCTTCTATTCTCCTCTCTCTTAATCCCCTGTTATACCAACTGGGATTTGGACTCTATTATGAATATTCAGTGACACTTGACCTAGGTTATAGCAACATGTCTTTATTCTTTTGTAGGTAGTTTTACTTCAGATACGCATACAAGAGAGCAGTACATACTCCTGTGGTGCCTCAGACCATGTTAATAACACCATTGTAGCAGATCCAATGGATATTTTCTAACATTGACCCATATACGTTATCATTAGTTACTAATTAGTATTTCTTCCTCAAATTAATGTAAATTTCATTTGTAGTGGGTCTAGATGAGTGCAAGAAAGCTATCATGGAAGCTATGCTGGAATATGGCATCAATCATCAATGAAATTTTCTTTCCATGATTTAAAAAAATAACCTTTCTAACATATTATTAAACATATGCATACTTCTATGTTTGTGTTGTGTATTCAAATACCATTTTAAAGAACAATGCAAATGATGCTTATATAAAATTCAAAACAGATTGATTTTCTGCTGCAGTACATTTTTTTTTAAAAAATTCTCTGATAGCTCCAAGAACTACCTATAAAAAAGTATAATATAGTCTTGAAACATCTAATAATACCAGGTTACCTGAGGCTCTCTTAGCTATCTCTGATATTTCTTCCCAGGTTCAGTTAATAATAAAATGTGTGAATGTGGGCTCTAAATCTGCTTACATGAGCCTAGTGATAAATTCGTGGCTTTTTTAAACTCCATGTGTACTAAAAAAAAAATGATGTTTTAGAATTTGGCTTACAGAGTAAAAAATCTACATTACCTAAGATATTAGTTCTACACTACCATCTTGCTGTTTGGATGTGAAATAGTGACATAGTAACTGTTAATGAAAGCCAGTTGTCCGTATGCATAGTACATGTTGCACAATATTTTAGAAAAAAAGTGTTCATTATTTTTAGCAGAATGTGACATTTTTTATCAAAAATAAGTAATTCTGGCTGGAGTGGCAGCTTACTGGCTATTTTAGAAATATTTCAGGAAAAAAGTGCTCATTATTTTTAGCAGAATGTGACATTTTTTTAATCAAAAATAAGTAATTCAGGCTGGAGTGGTAGCTCAGTGGTTAAGTGTGCTTCCTGTGCAAGTCCACAGGAGGCCTGAAACCACCTAATTTGGAATCTGTAGAACCCATGTAATCATCTGGATATGACCATACACATCTGTAACCCCAGTCCTGGGGGCACTAGAGACTAGAGACACTCATAACTGGCAAGCTGTAGAATCATCAACAGACTCTGTAGGGTTCCAGTACCTGTCCATAAAAAAAGGTGAGCAGAGGTTGTTTAAAGAAAGTATGTTCAGAGCTGGAGAGATGTCTTAGTGGTTAAGCTCTTGCCTGTGAAGCCTAAGGACCCCAATTCAAGGCTCAATTCTCCAGGACCCACGTTAGCCAGATGCACAAGGGGGCGCACCCGTCTGGAGTTTGTTTGCAGAGGCTGGAAGCCCTGGCGCACCCATTCTCTCTCTATATATATATATGACTCTTTCTCTCTCTGTCACTCTCAAATAAATAAATGTAAATTTTAAAAAAACAGTGGAAAAAAAAAAAGAAAGTGTGTTCAATTTCTCTTTCTGGAGCTGCCCTGAAAAACTGCCATAACTTACAAGTTTCTCAGGGTACTGAATTCGCCATATGGAAGGTGTTCATTGAAAAACACTGAAGACCACATAAAGATGATATAAAGTCTTGGGATAAAAAGCAGACACATCGAAAGTCTTGGAAGGACAACTGGGGATTGAAACTTTGAGAAAGGGCTTTGAAAGTACAGACATATAGAAAACCTAGAAAATCACATGCACACCCAGGAAAGGAAGCTTGTATATATAGTCCAGCTGACTTTTACTTTCAGCATAGGCAGTAAGAAGAGGCTAAGATAGCATTGAAAAAGGCAATATAAAGCTGGAGATATGGATAAGTGGTTAAAGGTGCTTGCTTGTGAAGGTTGAAAGCCTAGGTTTGATTCCCCAATATCCATGTAAAGCCAGATGCACAGTGGTACTGGAGTTCATTTGCAGTGGTATTAGACCCTGATGCATCTCTCTCTGTCTCTTTACCTATCTCTCTCTGTATATACCCTCTGATTGCAAATAAATGAAAGAAAAAGACAACACAGCTAGACATTAAGGATAAGTCCCAAAACAATGAGAAAAAAATTGGAAAATGTTAGGAATAAATTAAACCAAAAATGTGAGAGACATACACAGAAAACTATATAACATATTAATGGGAATAAATAAATAAATAAATACTAAGCTACTCACATTTGCAAATTAGACAACTTAATATTGTTTTACCAATACTACCCAAATTGATCTATAAATTCATGAAAATTCCTATGTAATTCCAGTGGGTTTTGTTTTAGTAAGTGTAAAGCTATAACCAAAATAAATCAGACTTTTTCATCTCAAAACATTGGGTAAAAGCTGTCATCATATTGAAGAGTATTTATGTGGAATTTATATGAAGAGGAATATGCACAGAATAGGAGAATATTACTCCAGTCATAGTGTGGTAGTTTGAATTTGTGCCCACAAATGGACTCAAATCTTTTTTTTTAAATTTTTTTTAAATTTTTCTTTAGTTTTATTTATTTATTTGAGAGTGACAGAGAGAGAGAGAAAGAGACAGAGAGAGAGAGAGAGAGAAAGAATGGGTGCACCAGGGCCTCCAGCCACTGCAAACAAACTCCAGACGCATGTGCCCCCTTGTGCATCTGGCTAATGTGGGTCCTGGGGAATCGAGCCTTGAACCAGGGTCCTTAGGCTTCACAGGCAAGTGCTTAACCGCTAAGCCATCTCTCCAACCCTTAAATCTTTTATTAAAAAGTTGTAGCATGGATTTTTAGCCACCTAGCTAGAAAAGCAAGTGTGAGCAAGTCTGGGATCCATCCCTAAGGTGTAACTAGGACCAGATGTGAATTCCAATCTAAAGATATGCAGAATACTTGAGCTCTGCTTGGAGTTCCTAGAGTGTGCTTGCTTGTGGTGCTGGTGGTGGGTTTACTCTGCATGGATTTGGTAAATGGGGCCACCTTCTGCCATTGTGGATCTTCCCCTGGATCTGTAAGCTTCAAATGAATTCCATCTTCCCATAAACTATGTCTAGTCTAGAGGTTCATCCCAGCAGCATGAAGCTGAGTACACTACATAATCATACATATGGTCAATTACTTTTCTCACATGAAAATTCAATGGATTAAAAAAAAAGTCATTTGGGTCTTAGGAATGTAGGTCACTAGTGCAGTATAGGCATATTCAACTAGGTTTGTACTCTAGCACTGTGAAAAAATAAGAAAATCTAATAGCTTTACCCACCAAATGATTGTGGGCCAGCTGGACACATGCATGCACAGACACTAGCACATGCACACAAACACGCAACTCAACTCCTAATATTTGAACAGAATTAATTAAACATGGATCAAACATGCCAAAACTTTAAGAATTTAAAGTCAACCATATAATTAAATCTTCAAAGCCAAGTATTTGGCAATTCCTCCTTAAAAGTACTGAAAAAATACAAGCAACAAAAAATGGCATTTTACACTTAATCAAAAATTTAAAAATATGTACACTAAAGAGAACATTTGTAAATCATACGTATCTAATATATAGAATGCATAATTAATCCATGCTACACCATAAGGAAAAGAAATCCCTAAAATTTGGGCAAAGTGTAATGTAGCATTCTGACCAAAGTCGTACTAGAGCAGTGGCTGTGAAGAACAAGAGGAAGTGTATAGACTTAATCTTTCCTAAAACTTATTAAGAGGGAGATAATGGGAAGGGAATCAGCTCCCTAAAATGGAGGTCTAAAGGACTGAGTATAAGAACAGTGGAACTGTTAGAAGGTCAAACGCTCAGTCTTCATAGTGTTCCCAGGTAACTGGCTACTACAGAATATAAAGAGGGTAGATAATATCACCATTTGCATCATGACTTGGGAAGTTGAAGGCAGCATTTCAGGGTCATGATATTTGATGTCCTACCTGTTTCAGGGGGAATGATGTAGACTTTCAGAATAGATATTTTTTTCAAAACAGATAAAGAATTGGCCAACAAATGCCTTAAAAGATGTCTGATACTATTAGTCATTAGAGAAATCCAAATGTAACCATAAGAAGTTTCTATCATATCCACAAAAATTATCAAAAAGAGAAAATAAATACAGAAAGAACATAGAATGATTGGAAACTTTATAAAATAAAAACCATGCAATCACTTTGCCAAGTAATTTAGCAGTTTCTCAATACAAGAAACATTTGATTGCCATTTGATATACCAATTCACTGTGTAGGTACATACTACAAAGCTTTGCAAACAAATCTCTGAATAAATACTTTTACATGAATGTTCATAAAAGCCTTATTCTCAATTAAAAGGTTAAAGAACTCAAGTGTTTATCTTTAGAGGAAAGCATGAGAAAAATATGCATTAAGTTTATTATTATTCAGCTTCCTCAAAACTGATATGAAATCATGAATGAATCATGGAAACAAGTGAAAAATGCCAGATGCAAATGGTCACGTATATTATCATTTATATAAAATGTGCAGGTTGACCAACTCTATAGGCAAGAAAGGCACAAGTGGTCACAAGGGGCTGGAAAGAGAGTCAAAATGATGGTAGATATAAAACTGTTTCTTTATTTTCTGTTGCAGCAATAAAAATATTTCTGGAAGTAAACAATTGTAATCTTTTCTCAGCATAATAACATTAGTATGTCTTGCTACTGCCCAGTATACTTTAAAATGGGTAAATGGTAAATTTCTGTTACTTGTATTTGTCATAACAAAAATGATGCTAAAATGTTGACCTATTTTTCTACTTCTATCTTAAAGCTACATTCATAAGAGAGTCTTCTCTATTGACTCTTTATAGAATGCAATGTGACCTTGAATAGAGGTAAAGTAAATGATTTCTAAGCATTCAACCAGAAATATTTGAGTGCACATGGGACAAATTTAGGTAGGCACTTAGAATTTTTCACACTGAAGTCTGATGTAGTGTAATACTCTTAAGTGAAAATAAATGACTACTGTTTCATTTTAGATATTCATCCTAAGACCACTAAAAAGACAGCAATAAAAAGAAATGCTTTATATTAAATAAAGACAAATCATTAATTTGTGAAACAGTGAAAAGAATGATTGCTTATTCAAAATCAATGATTCTATATGTATGCTTCAAAAACTAAAATTTTATTTCTGTTATCTAAAATATTTGGAACTTCCTCAGTCAATGTTCTTGAAAACAATACAAAATAACCTCAATGTAAAGTTACCTTTTGATTTGAAAATATATGAAATGTGCCCCTAATAAACTACCCATATTTACTCCTCCCCTTAATGTAAATATTATTGATTTTATTGATGATATTTAAAGTACATGCAGTTTGCTATTTTTATTCTTCCTAATATAAGTAAAATGGAATAAGCAATAGCATAATTAAGAGAAAATTAGTCATTTGTGGACTTAAATGAACATTTAAAAAATATATCAACATAGAGATGCTATTTCTAGAATGGCTGCACACACATAATTAGTTGCCCAAACATAATTTTCTGAGGATATGTTTGTACATCCAAGGCCTTCTGCCATTCCATATGAATTTTGAGATCACTTTTTCAGTCTCAGTGAAGAATGATGCTGGTATTATTATTGGTATTGCATTGAACCTGTATATTGTTTTTGGTAAAATTGCCATCTTCACAATATCAATTCTACCTATTCAGGAACATGGGAGATCCTTCTATCTTTTCAAGTCCTCCTCTATTTCTTTTATGAGTGTTTTATGTTTTCATTATATAGTTTTTTATACCCTTTGTTAGTATTATTCCAAGGTATTTGATTGTTTTATTGCTATTTTAAATGGGACAGCCTCATTGATTTCTTTCTCTGTATATTTGTCCTTCACATATAGAAAACTACTGATTTTTTTTTGCATTGATTTTGTATCCTGCCATTTTGCTGAAGGAATTTATTACCTTTAGAAGTTTTGGGATGTAAACTTTTGGGTCATTTACATATAGACTCATGTCATCTGCAAATAGGCACAAAAATTAAATACCTTGGAAAAACACTAACCAAGGATGTGAAAGACCTATTTAATGAAAAAATCATAATACTCATGGAAGAAATTGAGGAAAACTTGAAAGGGTAGAAAGATCTCCCATGTTCCTGGATAGATAGAATTTATATTGTGAAAATGGCAATTCTACCAAAAGAAATGCACATACTTAATGCAATATCAGTAGAAATTCCAGCATCATTCTTAATAGGTATAGCAAAAAGTGATCTCAAAATTCATATGGCCTAATATCCAGAATCTATGAAGAACTCAATAAACTGACCAATAAAAGCATCAAACAACTCACTCAAAAAATGAAGTAGAGAACTAAATAGGGAGCTCTCAAAGGAAGAAATATAAATGGCTAAACACAGTTATGAAAATGTTCAACATCCCTAATCATTAGGAAAATACAAATTAAAACAACCATGAGATTCCACCTTACTCAAGTAAAGATGGCAATCATTAAAAAAAATCAAACAACGACAAATATTGGTGAGTATGTGGGCAAAGATAAACCCTCATTCACTGTTGCTGGAAATGTAAGCTTGTACAACCACTATGGAAATCAATATGGAAATTTCTGAAAAAGAGGAAAATAGAGCTACCAACAGACCCAATCATTCCTTTACTGGACATTTACCTTAAATGCTCCACATTTACTACATAAATATTTGTTCACCTATGTTTATAGCTGCACAATTCATAACAGCTAAGAACTGGAATCAGCCCAGGTGTCCATCATTGCGTGAATGGATAATGTGGTGGTACATACACACAGTGAAATTCTAATCAGCAGTAAGAAAAGAAATGATACAATGAAAATTGTTGGAAATGGATGGACTAAGAACAGATCATTCTCAGTGAAAACACACAATCAGAGAAAGAAAAACGTTGCATGTTCTCACTCATCTGAGATTCCTAACCTGGATCAGCTTGAGTTGCTGGCATACCAGACAGGCAACTTGAGGTCCAGACAACAGGGATGGAAGGGTCTCTTGGATGGGAAAGGGAAGGATGATGGAAATAAACATAAAGCTAAACCCCAAATGAACAGGTACCATAGAAATCTTTCTCCTTTTAGGAAGACTAAAAGATAAAACCCTGAATAGGAAAATAGGGGGAATGACTGGAAAAAAATGGCCCTGGAGAGGGTGGGATGAAGGCTAATCTTCAAAACAAACAAACAACAACAACAACAACAACAACAAAACCTTTGGTTCTGACCTGTAACTTATAGTTCCAGAAATAAGTGCTACTCACATTGAACTGTTGATCAGAAAGACCCACAAAGTCCCCAAAACAATGTGGGATTCTGTTAAAGCACTTGATTACCCAACCTAAGGTAAAATGTAAGACCTTATTGCTAAAGACACCATATGCTGTCATCATAGACCACAGGAAGACATGACTGGAACCTGGACGAGAGCCAGTCCCCAGACAGTTAGCTGGTCTAGTGCTGGCAAGTTCTACATGGGCTACTGGGGGAAAGTGGACAATGGTGTGAGTAAGCAGGGGTCTACGCTACTCAGAAGCAACCAGCCTGACAAGAGGAAACCAGCCATGGTTGGTGACCACTGTCTTCTGATTGGCTAAGAGATCTTCTCAGTGGAATGGAACCCATAGATGGAACTAGGAACCAGATCAAAATCCTATGAAGATCAAGATTATGTTCTCCACTGTCAAGCTCCTACTAGTCTAGATAAAAGAAAGGCTACATCCATTAAACTCTCCCTAAATTAATAATGCTTATTCACTTTAATATATGCTGACTTTACTCTCTATTTGAGAATCTTTTTTTCTTTTTCAGAAGATAGTAAGCCCCAAGGAGATAAACTACCCCTAGCATCTCAGTCAAGGCCCAGGTGAAACCACAGAGGAAGTGGGGAGACCAGCAAGAACACTGCTTCCATGGTGAACTGGACAATCAGTGCCAGGATGATGGAGACTGATGCTTATGATACTCAACATATACTTACCAGAAATTCAGGGGTTCTCAAGAGCTCCTCACTGAAGTAGACTTAAAATGCACCCACCAAGGCTCAGGGTGGTTTTAGGAAGACAGGGTGGAAAGATTGCAACAGCCACAGGTTGGGATGTTACGCCCAGAACCACTGCTTCCCCCCATAACTGACTGTGGCTCCCATAACACATAACACACAACCCCATGGGGAATAGCAGCCACCCCACTAAGGTGGGCCTCCTGTGGAATGGAGGAAAAAGATGGTACCAACACATCATGTACCCTCACTAAATAATTAAATATGTTATTCTTTTTTTTTTTTTTTTTTTTTGGTTCCTCAAGGTAGGGTCTCACTTGACCTGGAATTCACTATATAGTCTCAAGATGGCCTTGAATTCACAGCAATCTTCCTATTTCTGCCTTCTGAATGCTGGGATTAAAGGCATGCACCACCATGCCCAGATCTTTTCTTAATAAAAATAATAATAAAGTGATATTTCTTTGCAACCATCAATGAAATTTAGGATTTGTAAAGAATTGTGAATGAGAAACAGACTATGTTATCAGGATGCAGGGAAAAAATATGGAAATTTACTAAATTGAAGATGTTCATGGCAAATCTTTTCTATGTAGATGCTGCATATGTCAGTACAGATGAGACTGTACATGATCAGGAGTATGTCTATAGGCTGGTAAATAAATATAGAATGCTACTGCTGCCTAACACTTTGGGCTTGTGACAAAGTCACAAGTGAACTCATGAAATTAACATTCAAATTAATGTTACTGTTATTAAACTTTATCAAAACATGAGGGATTACATTAACTCCATAAAGGTCAAGCGAATTGCTTTTAAAAAATATACTTTCATTTATTTATTTGCAAGCAGAAAGAGACAGAGAGAAGGGAGACAGACAGAGAAATTTGGGCATGCAAGGCCTTCAGCCACTACAAACAAACTCTAGATGCATGTGCCTCTTTGTGCATCTGGATTTCCTTGGGTACTGGGGAATTGAACACAGGTTGTTAGCCTTTGTAAGCAACTGCCTTAACCACAGAGCCATCTCTCAATCCCAAATGTATAGCTTTGTAAGGAATTTTGCTTCATGTAAGCAATGGGAAAAAAGGTATGTCAGATTAAAAAAATCTTTCCATTAACACATATTTGTGATTATAATTCCATATTACAAGTGCTAACTGGAGGTAAGTTTTCACTGATTTGAGGGCCATTTTTCTCTTGATTAATTTCTTTTTATATTTTTTACATATTTTATTTATTTATTTGGGAGAAAGATACACACACCACATATCCAAATTTAGGACCAGAGATAGAATTTTTCCTATTCTATTGGAAAATAATAATAATAAAAAAAACATTTAACAGAGTTCATTTAAAATAAAGTAAACATGGGAAACTTAAGAGCCATCCTTTATCAAGAAGTAGCAGCCTCGATGAGGCTCAACAAAACCCTGTTGTCCTCACCTCTTCTATGGCGTTTGATCACTAGCTCACCTCCTCTCTGCTGTCTGCTCTTTACCTCACTACCGCTTTTGTGTCTGATCTCTGTCTCACCTCATCTTTGGTGTGTGAGCTCTACCTCATCTTCCTCTCTAGTGTCTGATCTCTATCCCATTTTTCTCTCTTCTATATGCTCTCTAGCTATTTCTCACATGACATCTTAACACTTAGGGAGGGACAACTGTGATGTTTATTCCTTTTAAGGATGTATTTTATACTATAAGCACTGACAATGGTGATAGTAACCCTTCATTAAAACTAATGTGTTAATGGTGACACAGAGGATGATTCAATGCTGCTTAGGAGGGAGGGGTCCATTTTCAACCACTTTTAAGTCCGCTAATTTCTAACTAGCTGCACAGTCATCTCGATATTTTTATAAATATTAGAGAAATTAAATTTTTGGTTATCTAATCACCAACAAGCATAGTTTACCCCTAAACTTTTTCAATACTTTGTGATGTTTTATTCTTGTCAAATATAGCAAGTGATTTATGTAGACTGAAGAAAATTAAGCAAAATAAATCACATGTTGTAGGAGATCAAATAAATAAGTAAAAATTGAACCTGAAAAAATTAGATATAATAAAGAAAAAAGGCTTATAGAACTTAATGTGTGAAAGAAATTTCTTTTGATAATAAGATTACTATAAAATACCAGTATGATTTTATATTATGTCTAGTCAAAACAATGCTTTCTGATAAGAGGTAAAGGACTAAGCATCAGAATTCTTACTTCATTTATGGAAACATATGCAAACACTACCATAAAGCCCCAGATATACTGCCTGAAATTTTATGGATAAAAACTGGACTCTGTCAACTCCAACATGTTGGGCTATACCACCTACCCATCCCTAATATGACAACTGAAGGAAAAAGTAATGGCAGAAAGAGAGATTTATTTATATTTATTTGCTTATTTGTTAGAATACAGAGATTTAAGTATCATTAATTCTGGCATCTTTAAAACGTTTTTTTTTTCAGTGTATATTAAAATTTATTTTTGTATTATTCAGTTATATATTTTTATTTTATTTTGGGGGGGTTAATTAGTTTTGTACTCAGTGAATACAGTCAAATTGGTACCATTGTTAGCTTCCTCCCTGTCCTCCCCCCTCCTCCTGGCCCCTCGTTGTTGAGGTATCTGGGTCATGTACTGTGGAGTTAGCCCTCAGTTATGGGCTGGAGGAAATGTCTCTGTGTATCATGACCCAATGTGTGGTTCTGACATTCTTTGCACCCCCTCTTCCACAAATTTCCCTGAGTCATGTTGGGTTCATTTTAGGTCTGCTTCAGTGATGAGGTCTTGGGAGCCTCTGTGTCTCTGGATATCTGATTTGGTATGAGTTGATTGTTCTCTGTATAGATCTCCTTCACCCTTGTGCTAGTACCAGGTTCACCAAGAAAACAGCACCCTTTCTTGTTTCACCAATTATTCTTAGTTTAGGCTGGGGCCCTTTTGAGGTATGATGGGGTGGTTCTGTCCTTTGGATCTGCCTCTATCTGAAAAATAGAAGCATATTCTCTGATGGAGAGTAAAGTTAGCACCAGATAAATGGGATAACCATTATTTTATTTTAGAGAGCATTTAATAGGTATAGGCCATCTTGTAGCCCACAATTGATGGTAAAACATTTTGTTTTAGTTGTTTCTTATTCCCTCTCTCTCCCCAACACCATACCATTCCCAATCCCCCCTTACAATATCCTCCCCTCTTCTGCTAACATGTCCCTCATCTCTTGAGACTTACTCTTGGTTACAATTTTCTGAGATTTATTTAATTTGAACACATTTGGAAAAAGACAATATAGAGTATTCCATCTTCAGGGTACTAGTATGAGAAGGTTTAAATATAGCAATACTTATGGCAAGTTTCAAAAATGTGCATCATGGAGTATGTCCTGTATAGACATAGCTTGTTGATCGTTATCTTTGATCCTGTTGTGAAAGATGGCCTGAAGAAGTCTTTACTCATTCAGAGGACAAAGTGGCTGCCAGGAAATGGTTATTTCAAGGTACAGCTTCTCATTTTGGATAATTGTACTCATCTGGATAGTGGTCTACCTTGTGGGCTTCTGCTAATTCAGAAAACAAACTTGACTCCAGATGAAAGACTAACGGCAATGGCAGCTCACTGCCTTCAAAGAAAGTTATGAGACAGACAAAAACACAAAATGAAGACAAAGGAACCAGGCTGTCATTATGTTTTTAGTTCCTTTGGGCTGAAGAGAGAGGTCAAGGCTATTGAGCAAAAGTGTCTTCTAACTGCCTCCTTCAATTAGGGACAAAGTTAGTAAAATCTAAGAGTTCATAATGGCTTCACTTTTCCTCATGCTATTTTTTTTTAAATTTTATTCATTTATTTGCAAGTAGAGAGAGTTAGAGTGAAGAGAGACAGACATAAAGAGAATGAGCAAGCCAGGGCCTCTAGCCACTGCAAACAAACTCTAGACACATGTGCCCCTTGTACATCTGGCTTATATGGGTCCTGGGGAATTGAACCAGGGTCCCTTGACTTCACAGGCAAATGCATTAACCACTAAGCCATCTCTCCAGCACCTCTCATGCTATTTTTGAAGATTATGTATAAGTTAAATGTGGTCCTTAAATCCATATTTTAATATGCTTCCATAACTCATCAAATGGTCCAGTCTTAACCAAATTGTTTGAAATTTCAGAATCATGGATCAATGAAACACCCTGTTTGGAATCTAAAATTCTCCACTCACCCTACATAAGTTTTGTTGATAGGACAAAGCATTGAATGCGCATCAACTGTCTTGCTCTTGGCATCAAAGGTGCAAACATTCCTGTGATGTCAAAATTTTATTAAGATTTACTAAGGCACTAAATATCAAAATGAAAGGAATACTAATTAAGAACTCATTCTGCCATTAAACTGATCCTTTTATAGATTATAGTATCCTCACTTAGGGCTCTTTGTTATTTTAAAATAGGATGTAATTGAAGGTTTCCTTGTACTGAAGATAAAGAATTCTGTGGGTATAGCCTTTCTTGTAGTGTTTTTGAAATATGGAAACAACTATATGTGTTGTTTGCATATGAATCGCTGTATTTAACTATTCTTATTTCATGTTCAAAGCACCCATTAACCATAGGGTTAATTAATTGACTAATCATAGGGTAACAGTTAGAGTAACAATTTCTGTTCCAAGTAGATGCATGTTCCAAATGTTAAGACAAGATCAGGAACCCATTTTCTTTCTTTTCTCATAACTCTGGCCTGATATCAATGAATATCATAATTAAGTTATATATATAAATCAATTCATATAATTTAATTTGCACACATCTAAATTAATTATCTTTAAAATGATAATGATTTATTGGATAATAACAACAGATTTAATACACTTAGCCCAATACCATTTTGTGTTTGTATGTGTGTGTGTTTGGAGACTCGGAATGTCTACTCAATCTTCTACTTATTCAAGGAATTGTGAATTAAAATCCCAAAACTTTATTTTTGGTGTATCCAATAAATATTTTGACATAATTATGGTCTTGGCAAAGACTTACAAAGTAGGAAATTCTGTAGCTGTGCAAATGGCACAGTGGTTAAAGGCAAAATGTGACAGCCCAGGTTCCATTCTCAAGCCTTCATGTAAAGAAATGTTATGCAAGCCTCTGGTGTTCCTTTTAGTGGTAATAGACCCCTACACATATATGCAAATAAATAAATAAATTTAAAATATAAAGAGGGCTGGAGAGATGGCTTAGTGATTAAGTGCTTACCTGTGAAGCCTAAGGACCCCGGTTCGAGGCTTGATTACCCAGGGTCAATTCCTCAGGACCTATATAAGGCAGTTGCACAAGGAGGCACATGTGTCTGGAGCTCGTTTGCAGCAGCTGGAGGCTGTGGTTTTCTCACTCTTTCTCAAACAAATAAAATAAATAAAAAATAATACGGGAATGTGGGAAAACGAAAACAGACATGCTGCTTTGAAAAATTAGAACCAGGGAGAATATTCCAAGAATATAAGGCATGACATTTATAATATTATAAATAATAAGAAAAGTGCTCAGTTCCAAAGGAGGTAAGGTGCAACAGTTCTAAACTTTATTTCAGGATAAAATAATATTTCAGCTATTAACAATATGAGATGACACCATTAGGAAAACTGAAGGAAGTAAATTAGAATTAATTTTATATACCCTCTCTTCATGTAAAACACTTTAATATTATGTTGTGTTTATTTTGTAGAAAGGTACAACAAATGGGAATACAGAAAACTGAGAAAATGAAATAAATTCCAAAGGGAAAATATTAATAATTAGATTTCATTATTTAGAAAAAAAGAGCATGGCATTTAATTATAACATATAACAAACCATATATAAAAAAGAGAAAGAATGGTAGTCTTCAAGAGAAGAAAACGTTTTATATACATTCACCCATATAACATTCTAAGCATATTTCATATCTAAACACATACATATATAAACACAATGTTTTATATTTCTGTTTTACACTTAGAAGATCAATTTTAGGATATAATGATTAGAAGTACATTTAAAAATGACTTTGTAAATAGTAAATGCCTAAAGCCAAATTCACTCTCAGAAATAGATATGGGTATATTGGATTTATAACTGTAGATGTGTCTTTATTGTATTGTTCTTTGTATCCTTAGGGAAAGCTCATTGCATTACCTATGAAGTTTAGGTAGTTATCCACCTATAGAGCATATAAAGATGCATATGTACCCATCATTTGTGTGTGTTGCTTTAAACTAAAGCACCAAAGAACTCTAAGAATGGCTCTATTGAGAACATAATCTCTCTTCCTGTGTATTTAATGTGTCTCACCTGTTATAGAAACAGTACTTCTTGATGAATCTACAAATGAAGCAGTAATATCAATATGTTACATTTGAATAGAAAAACTACAATATGAAGCATGTAACAAGTACCTCAATCCAATTGTTTTTGTGTTTGGCTTTAAAGTGCTGCTCATCAGTTGAAGCAAAGCTTCTGTAAACTTAATTTACAAATTTGAAGTAATTTTATCCTGACAGTATAAAGTACAGAATGGTTATTTATAAATAGAATATTCTGCTGTAAACAAATGCTATTTGGAAGAGTATTTTTAATTATACTTATTTTAATTAATACATAAATAAAATAAAAAAACCTTTATGTTAATGGGTTACTATTGTGATGTTTTGAAAGTTACATACATTCTGTAGTGTTTGTATGGGCAAATAAATCCATCTTTCACGTATTATCATTTTTATGGTGAAAATAGTTCAGATACTTTTTTCTAGATGTTTTGAAACATGCAGTCCATTATTATTCAGAGTAATCCTACTCTGCTATAGAATATTTTTGTTATTCCTTGAATATAAATATAACTGAGTATCCATTAATGAGATTCTCTGAATCTCTTCCTCCCTAGTCTGTTCATCCTCTGGTACCCTTTATCAACTTCCCCAAGTTCTTTATTTATAGAATCCTGTTTTGGATGAGATAGATTGTACTTGTCCTTTAGTGCCTAGATTATTTTACTTGACCATATAATATGCTACTTTAGGTAGGATTACGGTTAACAAAGGCAGTCTTTTGGCCATCAACAACAGCCACACCTGAGTCTCAGAGCACCATGGCCTCCTTACTCTCAGGTGCACACCCACTTACATCGGACAGCTAGAGGTTATGAAAGGCATATACCTCTTCCCTCTTTGGAGCATGTCTCCCTCTGCTGTGTGCACAGACTTTTAAAGGCTCTGCTTTAAACACTAGCCTGGGGAGAGCTGTTTGGCCTATAATTAGAGACTGTGAGTGTAGAGACAGTTGCCTCTGCTGTCCCTGGAGCCAAATTGGTTCCTACATGCAGCTTGTCTGGGATCCTGGGCCTTATAACTCGGATCTTGGCAGATTCCTTTGCTCAGCTTTTACTTACTTACTCTGAGCAAAGGGGCTGTTGCCCATCATATTCAGAAGCTAGTAAAAAGAAGCTGTGAAGCAAATTTTTCACAAATATAATTAACACTCTGAGTATTCCCCCAGACTTCCTAGCAGCTTCCCTGCCTTTGGATAAAGGAAAAAATTAAACAGAGTCGCCGTAGGAGCACCCTGCAGTTCTGCTGACGTTCCCCAACTCAGCAGGCTGTAAGTTGCACAGCTGCCCTGACCCAAGTTCACTATTGAAACTTTAGAAATGTGCATCATAACAATTTGTTGACCTGCAGGTTTCTTTAAATTGTTATTTAATGATCATAATTCTTTTACTCCTAAAGCATAGGTTATAAAACTCTTGTAAGTAGGAAAAATAAAAAGAAAATCATGGATTAAAATGTATAGATACCATCATGTTCCGGAAGTTTTCTTATTGAACATACATGCATTGTCTTAATGGTTTAAAGTTTATATTCTATTCTATAATACATTTTAATATACTTCAGTAAAGTTTATGTAATTTCCCAGTGTCTTGCTGTAATGCAATAATGGATTCATCTGTATGTAAAAATGATCAAAGTAGTATTCATTCTATTGCAAGAAGTATAAGCAAGACACCAGGGATTTGTGAAGCAGGTTATATTCAGGCTGCATCCTGGTCCACAGCACTCAAATCCAAAGTCTGGACCTCAAATAGAGGAAGCTCTTACATTTTATACTTTGGGTTCTGAGTTTTAGCAAAGAGAGTAACTTCCATGTTAATTGCCTCAAAAAACTGTTTATAAGAAATGAGTCAGTTATTTGAAAAGAAAGAAAAGAAAAAAATGTAAAATGTTCCTGTCTGAGAAACATAAAAAGAAGAAGTTCCTGTTAAGAAGGGTAGTGGAACAACCCTGTCAGTAGACTTTTGCTGGCAGAAGCATGGATAGAGAATATAAAATCCTTGTTTAAAAATCCTTGTTTTATTTTTTTCACTGTGTTTAATATCAATTTAACAGAGCAATTGTACCCCTTCAAAATCCACTAACAAGACATTTGAAGATGGCAAAATGATCCTTAGGGCTCTCTAGAAATTTTTCCATTGAAACTTTTATGATATTCTAAAAAATAACAGACAAAGAGACTTACAAAATGAGTATCCAAGGCTTTTAACACATACTGAAGATGATTAAAAGAAGTTGCAATTATATTCTCCATGGAACACAAGTAGAAAAATGCTTTAAATGGTGGGATTTTAAGAACCATGTGCCTTAAAGCTGTAAAAATGGCTCATTGGTTAGACACACTTGCTTGCAAAGTCTGACATCCTGGCCTTCATTCCCCGGTTCTTACATAATGCCAGATGCACATATTGATGTATGCACTGGAATTTGTTAGCAGTGGTAAGAGGTCTTTATGCTGTGCCCATTCCCATTCTCTCCCTTTCTTTCTTGCTCTCCTTGCAAATAATTAAATAAAAATTTAAAAATTTAAAAATTTAAAGGGCTGGAGAGATACCTCAGCCATTACGGTACTTGCCTGCAAAGCCTAAGCTCCTGAGTGCAATTTCACAGAACCCACGTAAAGGCAGATACACTGTGGCTCATGGGTCTCGAGTTCATTTGCAGTGACTGGAGGCCCTAGTGTGCCAGTCCTCTATCTCTTCACTCTATCTCTCTCTGC
Organism: Dipus sagitta; assembly: GCA_036346955.1. Classification (NCBI taxonomy): domain Eukaryota; kingdom Metazoa; phylum Chordata; class Mammalia; order Rodentia; family Dipodidae; genus Dipus; species Dipus sagitta. Next base: position 99,131,123 of record CM070770.1, on the reverse strand, counting down.
TTCCAAGTGAAAACATAACTAAATAAGTTATTTAAAAAAAAATAAAAATAAACTGAGCTTGGAGGTTGACACCTTTAATTCCATCACTCAGGAGGTAGGAAAATTGCCATGAGTTTGAGGGCACCCTGAAACCCCATAGTGACCCATTTAGTGGGACATCTATTGGCTCTGCTTATGGTGTGCTCTCTGTGCAAAAGCTTTTAGCTTCATGAGATCTCATTGTTAGAGTGATTGTTTAATTTCCTGGGCTACTGGGGTTTTGTTCAGAAAGTTTTTCCATATATATATCTAACTGCTTTCAATATACTTTCTTTGGTTTGCATATTTAGTACTTTAATTATAACATGGTGAGGAGAGGTTCTTTCCAGATTTTGTCTGTTCCAAAAGCTTCTTGTATCTCCATTGGCATTTTTTTCTCAATTTAGGGGAAATTTTCTTCTATGGTTTTGTTGAAAACACCTACTAAGCCTCGGGGTTGATATTCACTTCAGTTTGGAACCAAAGAATACATCTCAACAAAATAAAAATAAATCACACACACAGTATGTTTCTTTTCTTTTCTTTCTTTCTTTTTGTTTTGTTTTGTTTTGGTTTGGTTTTCTGAGGTAGGGTCTCACTCTGGTCCAGGCTGACCTGGAATTTACTATTTAGTCTCTGGGTGGTCTCCAACTCTCTGTAGTCCTCCAACCTCTGCCTCCTGAGTGCTGGAATTAAAGACATGTGCAACCACATCCAGCCTATTTTTCTTTTTATTAAAATTTATGTTTTATTTTTTATAAGCACCTCCCATCTGCATTTTTTCTCCTACTCACCAATCCCCCCTCGATTGAATGTCATCTTTTTTCACACTAGTCTCTCTTTTATTTTGATATCATTATTTTTTTCTTCTATTATGCAAGTCTCGTGTAGGTAGCATCATCGCCAAGTCCTGTACTAACTACACAACCTTATAGAAATTCATATAAATACTATAACTATTTAGATTTAAAACAAATTTAATTCACAATTTATTACCATCCATAACATTGAGAATTGTGTTTAGATTACCTCCCTGGTGCATTCTACCTAATATTGAAAGAAGAAATGCTACCACTTTCATACAGTCTTCCCTAGAATATGTAAGCAGAAGGATCTTGCTAAATCACTGTATATGGCAAAAATTATATCCAAGCCAAAAATTTAATAAAATATATCAACAGAGGATATAAAAGAAAGATAAATTTGAATCAATTAGTATATCCTGACACTTCAACAAGCCAAAGAAAGAAAAACAGATTTTATAAGTGATGACTTTATATGTTTTTCAAAATTTATTTTTTATACTATCATTCATACATATAATGAATTTTTATCATATTCCTTGTCATTATCTTTTATCTCCTTCTCACAAAAAGTAAACCCCATCTTCTCAACTAATTGCCTTCCTTTTTATATTGTTTTGTGCATATGTGACCCATGCAGTTAAGTTAGGGTTGTTTTTACATGCATAGGTGGGAGTTACTTGGTAAAATATATTGATAACAAAACAACAAAAGCATTCATTCATAATAGAAGCTCTTAGAAAATGTGGGATAGTGGAAATTTTCTCAGCTGGAAAAATAGAATTTAAAAACTATAAATCTTATGATATTTAATGCTGAGAAACTGGTTAATCCACCCTACATTTAAGAAGAGGACAGGTATACGACTACTCACCACTGCAAATCAATACAGTGCTAGAAGCATAGCTAATGTATTTCAAGAAAAGCAAGTAGCTGAGCATGGTTGTACACAACTTTAATCCCATCACTTGGGAAGCAGATGCAGGAGGATTGTTGTGAGTTTGCGGCCACCCTGAGACCACATAGTGAATTCTAGGTCAGCCTAGGCCAGAGGTAGATACCTGTTCAAAAAACAAAAAATAAATAGCAAAACACAAAAAAGAAACAAAGAAAAGAAAGTAAATTCAAAAGGAACAAAATCTCAATTGTCATTTGTTCAATGTAGAAATCACAAACTTACTGAAAAATAGTACTCTTAAAAATAATAAGGAATTAAACATTTAAACAAATGAACAAGCAAAATAACAGAAATCAAATTAAACCATAAATCAGGTATACTATCACCAAGAATGAAATGAACTAAAACACACACACACACACATACACACCAGAAATCAATATGTGGACAATTGCAATAATCTAATGAAATCCTATTAAAAAAGAGACTTTGAATTTGACACTGAGCTAGGAAGATCAAAAGCATAATCTATGAAAAGAAAACTATCAGGTAGCTACACAGTCAGTAGCAGGCTTGGAGGTCGTTCAGGATGTCTGTTTCCCCTCGTGATTACATTCACCCCAATTTCTGATTCTTTCATAAGACACCAGTTTAAAGTAATGGAAACACCACAATGTTCTTCATTTAGAACATTCATATGAAAGGTATCAATTTTGTTGAGGCCTGGCAGGGGAAATCTTTCTTTGGATCAAAAGAACAGCCTGAGAGTTCTAAGTTTCACCCTGGGTGGAGACAAAATGCTAGACACTACCCCAAACATTCTATGCTGCTCTCCCCTCATTTACTCAAACTGGGCACATCCACTAACTGGACAGAAATCAACCATCAGGAAAGCTTAAAAATGAGAAGACAAGTTAGGAGATGGAAAGAATAATTATCCCCTTAGTGAGAAAATAAACGCGCCCAAAAGCTCCTCCCTTGAAGTATTTGCTTTTGGGTTTTCACTACTAAATCTGCATATTTTTCTAAGTCATAACTAAGAAACATTAACTTTTTCCCCACGTTCTTTCAAATATATTTTATTTATTTATTTGAGAGAGAGAGAGAATGGGAATTCCAGGTCCTCCAGCCACTGCAAACGAACCTCAGATGCATTTGCCCCCTTGGGCATCTGGCCTTACATGGGTCCTGGAGAGTCCAACCTGGAATCCTTTGGTTTTGCAGGCAAATGCCTTAACTGCAAAGCCATCTCTCCAGGCCCCACATTTTTTTTTCAAGGTAGGGTCTCTCTCTAGCTCAGGCTCTCTAAACTAACAACAGTTATCCCGTTTAACCTGTGCTGACCTCACTCTCCACTGGAGAATCTGCTTCTCTTTTTCAGAGGGAGGCAGGACATGAGGAGAGAAACAGTCCCCTCACACCTCACCAGGGCCCCAGCTGAAACCATAGAGGAATTAGTGAAATGAGCAAGAGTGCTGCTGTCTGACTGAATCTGATAACAGCACAAGGGTGAACCAGACAGACACTGAGGACACTCAACTCCTACCAAACCAGAGATCCAGAGGCACCTAAGAGTCCATCACTGAAATAGACTTAATAGGGCACCCAACTGTGGCTCATGGAATTTCATGGAATAGTGGGCAGAAGATTGTTAGAGCCACAAGTTGGGACACAGAGACATTGCCTTTCCCCCATAACTAATGGCTGCCCCCACAATGCACAACCTACAATCCCCATGGGGATGACCTGCATCCCCAAAGAGGAGGAACCCTTTGGGTTAGGGGGCAGGGATGACATGTACCAACATGTGCTGTTTACATATTGAGTATGTCCATAACTAAAAAAAAAAAATCTTCCAGGTCAAAAATATAAAAATAAATGAGGATAGATAGATTGTTTAGTGGTCAAGGCGCTTGCCTGCAAAGCCTAAGAACCTGGGTTTGATTCCCCAGTACCCATGTAAAGCCAGATTCATAAGATGGTGCATGCATCTGGAGTTTATTTTCAGCAGCAAGAGGCCCTGGCTGTCCATTCTCTCCTCTCTCTTTCTCTCCTTCTCTCTCTACCTCTTTCTCCCTCAAATAAGTACATTTGAAAACAAAATACTGATCTGAGTCTCCAGGGGTGCTCTCAAACCCCATCTGGCCTCCCTGGGCAAGAGCTCCACCTTGTTTCCTTCTCTTATGTTCTAGGCTTACGCCCCCTTCTCTTCATCCTCCTAAAGCTTTAAACTGTAACAAAATCCTTCTGAACCAAAAGAAAAAAAAAGCCTTAATAATTATTTATGTATGTTAAAAAATTTTTCTTAATTTTTGAGAGAGAGATTGAGACAGAGATAGAGACAGAAAGAGAGAGAGAGAGAGAAATTTGTGTGCCAGAGCCTCAGCCACACTTCTGCCACCAACTGGGCATATGAGACCTTGTGCTTGGTCCACCTTTTGCATCTGGCTTATGTGGGATCTGGAGAGTTGAACATGGGTCTGTAGGCTTTGTAGGCAAATGCTTTAACTGCTAAGTTATCTCTTCAATAACCCCCCCCAAAAATTTGTACATAATCTTTATAAGCTGTAGGAAAATGAGAGAAAATAACTTCTTATTATCACACTGAATAAATTTGTCTCTCTCAAACATCTGATTTTTCAGCCATCTTATCTTTTAAATCCAATCTTATTCCTTTTTTGTTATGTACTCTCTGTCAAAAAATGCAGTGAAGAGACTATTGAACTTTTGCATAAAATGAGGAGGAGGATGAGAATGAGGAGGGTGTGAAGAAGAAGGAGGAGGCGGCGGAGATAATTCTTGGTTTAAGAATGTGAGATGGGGCTAGAAAGATGGCTCAATGGTTACAGGTGTTTGCTTGCAAAGCCTGCTACCCGGGGTTCAATTCCCAAACTTCCCATGTTTCTGGACACAAAAACTTGCATAAGTGTCTGGGCTGCATCTCTAATGGCAAAAGGTCCTGACACACCACACACATACACACAAATAAATAAATAAATAGTTTAAAATAAAATAGGGCTGGAGATATGGCTTAGTGGTTAAGGCATTTGCCTCCAAAGCATAAGGACCCATGTTCAATTCTTCAGATCCCACATTAGCCAGACGCACAAAGGTGAGGCAAGCTCAAGGTTGCACATGCCCACTAGGTCGCACAAACATCTGGAGTTTAATTACAGTGGCTGAGGTCCTGGTGCACCAATTTCTCTCTCCTCTCTTCTTTTCTCAATCTCTGTCTCTCTCACTCTCTATTAAAAAAATTAAAATTAATAAAATAAAATAAAATATGAGTTGTATTAAAAACAAAGTGGAGGCTAGAGAGATAGCTCATTGGTTAAGACACTTGCCTGCAAATCCTAAAAATTCAGTTTCAATTCCTCAGTACCCATGTAAAGCCGGGTGCACAAAGTAGTGTGCATCCATCTGGAGCTGGTTTACAGTGCCTAGAGGCCCTGGTGTGCACATTCTCTCTCTGACTTTCTCTCTGTGTGACTGTATCTCTCTGCTTGCAAATAAATATTTTTTAAAAACAAAGTGGGCATAATTATCGAGTCATCAGTTTTCTTACTGTGTAAAAGAAAATAATTTTATTCCAACAAAAAGCAAGTTAAATAGATTTAATGTTCCTATGATATAGCTTTTAATGAATTAGCTTCCCATTGTATTAAAATAAGTTATTATGTATATCTCCCTTACTATTTTCTATGTAAAATAAAAAACATAGTAGTTTATATAGGGGTTATTTGTAAAGATTTCAGGGTTTAAAAGTTTCAAGCTTCCAACATTGTTTTCTAATAAAATAGCAATTATCAAGAAGAATATATATCTGTATATATATGGCTTAAAGAAATTAATTTGCAAGAATAGAAATATTTCAAATGTTTAATCTCATAAAATTTAATAATGTTATGAATAATAAGGGATTCATGTGTTGACTTTAGTTATAATATATAAATTCTTAATTAAATCTAAGACTATGAATTAATCTTAAATTGTGTTAAAATGTAATCTTCACTATTTGAGTAATTTCAAATAAGAAAGGATTAGAAACAATCATTTTTATGCTCCATAAAAGAGTAACAACTACTTTGAATGATAAATACGCTTTGTTTTTGATAAAATTGAAGAGTTCAAGGATGTTTAAAAATGGCTTGTACGAAGTGAATTTATTGTTCACTTTAATATGTCTATGCTGAATTATCAAAGTTTGTTTTTTGATAAAGATTAATATGAATTATAAGTTACATTAAAAGTAATAATTATAAAATAACACATTACTGTATAGAAAATATTTTAAAGTATTTTTTGTACTTTACTTAAAATTTTTAATATAAAATATAGAATTTTATTTGAAAGTTAATGAATTTAATTGTTTACTATAGTATATACATAAACTTATATGTGAAGATTATAATCGCCAATATAGGTGATATACTTGGAAGAAAGTGCCTCTATGAAATGTATCATTAACTATAAAATGAATGCAAACTTATGTAAAAATTATATCACTTTCCGTAGCTATGAGAAGGATGAATGGATTGAATGCTTGTCCACTTACAAACCCAGATGTTGAAATCAAATGCTCAATATCATGGCTTTGGGAATTGGGACCATTTGGAGGCAATTAAATTCATGCCATGAAGCAGAGCTCTCACAAATGAAACTTTTGCATTTATAAAGGAGATCTCAGGGAGCTTTGAGAATTGTTTAACAAACATGAAAATTTTTGACATCATACATTTATTGTACTTTAATAGCTTTTTCAAGTTAAAACCAAACCACTTAATATGCTTAAGCAAAAAGACTTGGAACTTTGCTATTTCCTATTGATTCTGATTCCTACATTTCTTTATCAAACATATAAAAAGTGATAGTTTATTACACATCAATTTGTACAACTTGATTGATGAGATAAACCAAAAACATTTTAAAAATGTGTCAATGTTGTCTCTGTGAAGCTTTTCATTCAAGTATAATCAATTACTGCTTTCAGTTAAGGGCAACTTAATTTTAAAGTTCCTAATTGTCTAAAAGTTTATCCACTTGGATAATAAGAGAGGTTTATGTTATAAATGTATGACCTGCCTTGGATGGATGTAGTTAATGTGCTAAGTTTTTGTGTGGGGTTAGTGTTTTAGCAATAACCTTCAGTCAGTTTCTCCAAACAGTTATAAGTTGGGCTTCAGTAATAGTATTAACGAAGCAAGAAGACAGGGCCTTCTCAGCATTTGCCCTGCTTGTTTGAAGCAAAGACTTTGGAGACTTGGAACCTATGGATCAGAAACCAATACACGTGCTCAGAAAAAACAGCAGCAAAACTAACAGTTAGCAGAGAGGCTTGCACCATCATATCATAGCTTTTATGCCACATGCACCTGGTCATACATATGATTTTCCTCAAGCGCCTGATATTGCCAAAGAGGGTTTATCTGCTTTCATGGTTATATTCAAATGTTAAGTTTATTTACTGAGTGGGGTAGTTATACCTTTTTTTCATCAGGTTGGGGAAATTATTCTGGATTATTAATTGGAGAGAAGGAGAGTCTTCATAGTAACCTGGATACTGAAGAATGTTTTTGCAATACTGTGATCTTAAAGTCAAAGAAATTTTGTATCAGAGGGACATATGTATAAATGCAAGTTACTCTATGGTTAATAATTTTTGAAAAGTATTTTATTTATTTATTTGTAAGCAGAGAGATCCAGAGGGAGAGAGACAGTATGAGAATGAGTATAGGCACACTAAGGGCTATTGCTACTGCAAATGAACTCCAGATGTATGTGCCACTTTGTGCATCAGGCTTAAGTGCATACTGGGAAATAGAACCCAGGTCACTAAGGTTTTTAGGCAAGTCTGTAACAAATGAACAATCTTTCCAGCCCTATTTAATAAATTTTGAGAGGTTATCTTGGCCTCCAATCTTTATGGTATGTGGTCATAATTGAAGCAATATGTATATATATGTATGCATATATATATGCATATGGAATATACATAAATATACTTATATTCATTTTTTATTTGTGATGTATTTCTTTAAACGTGATTAAGGACATTGGGAAATTATTTTTAGAGGTACTATGAGTTGTGAGTCATTCAATGAGTCTTCAATAACAGAAATTTTTGTCTGAAACAAAATATTCATTTAGAGTAATCATTGCCATCTTATAACATTATATTTTAGTTTTTATTCATTAATATAATTTTGATACTTTATGAATATTGTGGTAGTTTGAATAGATGGCCCCCAATATATTCAGTTTTTTATTGTTTGTAGTGGCTGGAGACAGTGTCACTGGGTGAATCTTAAGGTGTGGTGGTGGGTTTCAGATTTCAATCTAAAGATATGCAAAGTGTGCCTAGCTGGAGTTCCTGAAGTGTGCTGTGTGGCTTTTGGCTTTTGGGCTTGCGCTTCTCTCTGTCTACTTGGACCTGTGAAGGCAGGCCAGCTTCTTCTACCATTATGGAACTTCCCCTGGATCTGTAAGCTTCAATAAATATCCCTTCCTCCATAACTGTGCCTGGTCTGGAAGTTCATCTCAGCAAGCCTGAAGCTGTCTGCTACAGAACTTGGTACCAAGGAGTGGGCTGAGATATACCTGGCCATGTGGGTGTTGATTTTTGGAACCTTTGTTTTGGAGGAATAGGCATGGACTTGGTGCTTGCAACTGAAGATGTCTTCTGGAGTGGTAAACCAAGTGTTATGGACTATTATGATGAGAGTTTGAGAATTCTAAGTGTAGACAATATTGAACTTTGAGGCTTGGCTTATGAGCTTTCTAAGGGGAAGGAAAGACTGCAGAGGACTATGTTGGAACTGGGCTACTGGCATAAGGGCTGGCTGTGTCCTGCTGCCCAGGCCCAGAGTGTTTGATAAAGGTTAAATTTGTAATGGACTGATGTGCTTGGCTGAAGATACTAGACTGAGAGATTTAAGATTTTAAGCTGGAAAACCTCAAGCAAGTTAAAATTACAGCCACTGAGACTGGTTTTAGGTTACTGAATCACCTATTGTCAAACACATTAGCAATCTTAAAGGAAGATGATCCAATTGCTTTACCATGGAAAGGATGCCTGAGGAAAGACTATCATAAAAATACAAACACTTTTGGAAAGAGTTGATTGGAGAAGGAACCTGCTTTTCAAGGTTATGATTTATTTTGTCTGTGAATTAAGAATATGGCTGTGTCCTGCACACCTGGTATTTGTTTCAGAAGCATGAAAAATGCGAGGAATGGTCGTGAATTGCACATGCTTCCAGGAGCTGCTGCTGAGATGTGGCATGAGGTAGGGCCTGATGCCCTGATAGGCTGAAAGAGCCTTGGAAAATGTGAGGAGTGGTCATGAATTTCACACGGTTCCAGGAGCTGCTGCTGAGATGTGGCATGAGGCAGGGCATGATGCCCTGATAGGCTGAAAGAGCCTTTGGAAGATGGACCGTGGTTTGCATGAGGACCTGAAAATGTTTTGTATATACCAGGACTATGCAAAGGCTACCATAGAGTATGCTGTTGGCCTAAAATGGAAGTGTTCCCTGGATACTCTGCCCAGCTGGAGGGGCAGAATTGGAAAATCTGGAGACTGTCAGTCCCCTGGTTGTATTGAACTTGAACTATAGAAGTTTGATGTTTGTTTGATGGTCGTTGAGTTTGCATTGTTTTAGTCTCTCCATGCTATGCCTTATACCAGTTGAAAATGTTTACTCTGTGCCTTTATATGTTAAAAATATTTAACTTGTTTGATTTTGCAGGTCTTAGTATCTTAAGCAGACCGTGGGGACCTTTGAAACTGAACTGAGTACAATTTACAATGTGTAATGGTTATAAATCTATTGGGGTCCAGGGATGGAATGTGGTAGTTTGAATAGATGGCCCTCAATATATTCAGTTGTTTAATATGTTTGTAGTTTGCATCTGTAGCCACCTGGCTGGAGGCATTGTCACTGGGTGGATCTTAAGGTGTGCCTAGCTGGAGTTCCTGAAGTGTACTGTGTGGCTTTTGGCTTTTGGGCTTGTGCTTCTCTCTGTCTGCTTGGTCCTGTGAAGGCAGGCCAGTTTCTTATGCCATTATGGAACTTCCCCTGGATCTGTAAGCTTCAATAAACATCCCTTCCTCCATAACTGTGCCTGATCTGGAAGTTCATCTCAGCGAACCTGAAGCTGTCTGCTACAAATATCATAATGTATTTTCATCATATTATCCCACATATTAACCTATTTTTCCTCTGCCACTCTCACTGTACCATTTCTTCTTTTTCTACTTTAATGTGTGTGTGTGTGTTGATTTTCATTTTTGGTGAACTGCTAACTTTAATTAAGGTTGCATGAATGAGTTATTTACCAGAGCATGGGTAACTTTCCAGTGGCTTCCACAGAAAAGAAAATGTCTTACTCTCACTCCAGCAGTTACCAGCAGCTTCTCTGGGAGGTTTGGGAGCACATGATCCTCTCCCTTAATCAAGAAGTAATGTTAACAAACCCAGTCTTGGACAGAGAATCATATATGCTGTGAATTCATAATTGCAACAGCCATTTTAAGTCTGGAATACAGTGTTTCACAGTACTCCTTAACCTCTATCTCTTCCATTCTTTCTTTAAAAAAAAACTTTATTTTATTTTATTTTATTTGTTTAAGAGAGAGAGAATGAGCATGCCAGGGCCTTCATCCACTGCAAGAGAACTCCAGATGCATGTACCATCTTGTGCATCTGGCTTACGTGGGTCCTGGGGAATTGAACCTGGGTCCTTTGGGTTTGCAGGCAAGCATCTTAACTGCTAAGCCATTTCTCCAGCCCCATTTTCATTCCTTCTTTCCAGTCTTCCAAGGGGGTTACCTGAGCCTTGCAGAGGTTTATAAAATGTTCCATTTAGGGTCATTGGAAATAGATGGTATTGCTGAATACACCATGGACTTTGGCTCCAGGTATTAGAGGAATAACACTGGAACTGCTCTGTAAACTTACCCCTTGCTTGCTAGCTTTCAAAATTCCAAAAATCTCTATACACACTTATAGGGGACAACAGCCATATTACTCAGATGTTGACCCTGCTTGCTACATAACTGACCTGATAGAAAAGATTTACATACAAGTGCAATAATGAGAAGCTTATTATAGGATAATCAACTACTCTTTGATTAGATCTGAGTCTTGTTTCACAGAGGTATTTTATGCCTGGCACTTTAAACCTTAGCAAAGGCTAGGGAGGTAACAGATAATGGGTATGGTGTTCCCATGCAATTGTCTTCTCAACATTTTTGTGCATGTACATATATTGGTACTGCTGTCAGCTTTGATCATAAAAGCTTCTTTTTGAAGTAGGTAGCAGTTAATGTAGAACTGGTCAAAGTAACTTATGAAATTTTTTAGTAGTCCATCAAGCCTCTAAAAATAGCTGTCAAAATTTATTGGAGAAATGAGATGGTTTTTAAAATGTTTATTATTTTCACATGTGCACGTGCGTGTGTGTCTCTTTATGTGTGTGTTTGCCACTTGCTGTCACAAAATGAACACCAGTTGCTTGTACTACTTTTTGCACCTGGCTTATGTGGGTGGCTGGGAAATTGAATTCCGGCCAGCAGGTTTTGCAAGCAAGCACCTTTAATTACTGATCCATCTTTCTATCTCCCAAGATCTACTATTATTTAATGACTTTATGAAGAGCCAAGTATTGTGTATCTAGTGAAATTTCTCTGGATTTCTCAGGACTGCTATCAGTAGGGTCCATAACTGCAAGGATGTTAAGAAGTGTCTTGATCAAGCTTGTCATGTAGTTCTAGCATTTAGAGAGGCATATGTCACCTCTGTTTACATTTCTAAGACCTGAGAAGCATGAACATTTCTAGACTATTGTAGAAACTTTCAAAGTATTCCTCTGAAGCACAACCTAATTAAGAGATAAAAAAAACCACAACCTCCCCCCACTGAGCTACATTCCTTATTTTGATGAAGGGTCATCCATATAGTCAAAAAGTGCTCATCACCACTTACTCAGTGTTGCAGTCAGGTTCACATTGCTGGTAGAAATCACCCAATGAAGAGCAGATTGTGGGAAAAAAGAGGTGTATTTTGGCTTACAGGCTCAAGGAGAAGCTCCATGATGGCAGGGGAAAACGATGACATTAGCAGAGGGTGGAAATCACTCCCTGGCCAACATATGGTGGACCATAGCAACAGGAAAGTGTGCCAAACATTGGCAAGAGGAAACTGTCTATAACATCCATAAGCCCGCCCCCAACAATACACTCCCTCCAGGAGGCATTAATTCCCAAATATCCATCAACTGGGAATCTAGCATTCAGAACAACTAAGCTTGTGGGGGTCACATGAATCAAACCACCACATTCTTACCCTGGCCCCCATAAACTGTTAACAATCCATGATGTAAAGTGCAATGCATTCAGTCTATCTTCAAAAGTCCCCATAGTTTTTATCAATGCTAATGGTGCTCATATATCCCCATAATCCAAGGGTTTTTAACTGAGCCATAATACCAAAAAATAATCTCAAAAAACCTATAGTGGCACAGAGTAAACATTCACACTGCAAAAGATGGCATTGGGCATAGCAAAGAAATATTGAACCAATACAAGATTTAAAACAACCAGGGCAAACATCAAACTCTGTAGCTCCAAGTCCAACAACTCTAGTCAGTGACAAGTCTCCAAGCTCGATAATTGTAATCAGCAACAAATCTCTGGTATTCCAATTCCACCCCTCCATCTAGTCTACTCACAGTCCTGGAAAACTTCATCGGGCAGGAAGCTTTCCTTAGTAGTTGTCTCATGGTCCCAGCATCTCTATTGGGTTTCTACTGCAATCCATGGTTTATCCTCATGGCTCTGTTGGGTCTCCATGCAGGCATCCAGCAGAGCTGCTTCACACAGCCCATGGCCATTTCCAAAACACAAGACCATGTTGCAAATTCAATGACCCTCTTTCCTGCATTTTTTATACTCCACAATACCATGTAGGGTGCCAATTTGTTAATCCAGGGCAAATAAAACAGACTTTGAAGAACAGGACACCCCTTGAGCAGTCAGACCCCTTCAAAAGTGTCTACATTTTTCCTGTTGGCCCAGTGGAGGTCAGCTGGCCCAATCTCAATGGTTGTAATCTCTCAATTGCAGCTAAACAGGCAGTAGTTTACCCAAAGATTTTTCTTTCTGTGCCATATCCCTCTGCTCACACCAGTTCATTTCTATGCAAAGCAACCCTGCACAACTTCTCAGGACCCAGGCATAACAGCAAAGCTTCCCACATAAACTGCTAGCCCAGTCCAGGCAAAGCTCTTTCTCACCCTCATAAACCAAACCTCACAGTCTATAGTTCTTATTGCATTCAGGCCTTTCAACTCTGACCAAAATAGTCCATCAAGCTGTACTTACAACACTGCAAGGCATCTCTTAGGCCAAGGTTTCAAATCCTTCCACATTCCTCTTGAAAATAAGCTCCAAAAGGCCAAAGCCACACAGTTGGGTGTCTAGCAGCAATCCCACTCTTTGGTACCACTTTACTGTTGCAGTCAGGTTTGAACTGCTGGTAGAAATCACCCAACCAAGAGCAGCTTGTGGGAAAAAGAGGTTTATTTTGGCTTTCAGGCTCAACGGGAAGCTCCACAATGGTAGGGGAAAATGGTGGCTTGAGCAGAGGGTGGCCATCACCCTCTGGCCAACATAAGGTGGACTATAGCAACAGAAGAATGTACCAAACACTGGCAAGGGGAAACTGGCTATGACACCCATGAGCCCACCTCCAACAATACACTCCCTCCAGGAGGCATTAATTCCCAAATCTCCATCTGCTGGGAATCTAGCATTAAGAACACCTAAGTTTATGGGGCCATCTGACTCAAACCACCACACTCAATTAACTCTGAGGTCTCCTCAAGTAGACAAATGATACAAAGGGAAGTATTTTCCCTTAACACCAATGGCATTCTGACAAGAGATGGAACAACCTAGAGGCCACCTCTGCTGATGGTGGAGTATTAAAGAAGTGCCGGGCTGGAGGAATGACTTAGTGGTTAAGGCACTTGCCTGCAAAGCCAATGGACCCAGGTTTGATTAACCAAGACCCACATAAGCCAGATGGACAAGGTGGTACATGCATCTGAAGTTCATTTACAGTGGGTGGAAATCCTGGTGTGCCCATTCCTTTTTTCTCACACATTTTCTCTCTGCCTCTTTCTCTATGTCAAATAAATAAATAATAAAATTTTGAAAACAAGAAGTGCCATGTTCTATCACAAAGGCTGCATTAATCATAATTGAGATTATGCCAAGTCTGTGGTATTATCATGGAAGTTTGTGTATGGAGAATCAGAGTCCAGCTCAATAAGAATCTCTGTTTCCAGTGACATTAGTTCATGACTAGCAATTTTTGCTCTAATGTGACCTAGGATAGTTCCTAATAACTCATTACTTCACAGTTACTGAGACTCATGGAAGCAAGACAGGATAATATTAAACTCTGTACAAAGGATAGGTATTTGAAGAACTACAGAAGTCTATACAGGATTTTGGATCAAATTTAGTTTTTGTTTTGAAGTAAGTACCAATAAATTGGCTCAGTTATGTGTGTCAGCATAATTAAGATTGAGTAGAATTCGTAAATGAGCATCCAAAGTGGACTAAAATATGGTAGATTTGCATAATCTTCATGAGTGGATAATGAGCAGAAGATATTGTTTATGTAAGGCCAAACCTATCCTCTTGGAAAAAGGAGATAAAGTCTGTCTATAATGATTATGTGCCCTGAAAAAGCCATTGAGGTATCCCTGTGTGGCTTGAATACATGCAGTATGTCCCTTTGGAAATGATAACAAACAATGCTGAGAAGTTATTGAAAGATACTGAACAGAACATACTAGACAATTCTATAATAGCAAATAGTTACCAGTTTCTGATTGAATGAAATCATTTCAATATTATTGTTTTTAGAGTACAGTTCTTATTAATGTAACTATATTGTAGTAGTTGAAATAACATACCAAAAGATGACATTTTTTTTGGTAGGGTTTAACCACAAACAAAATATAGTTAGCTGTCAAGTAGTTCTTTACAAGTACTTACAGTACTTCAGGGCCAACCACAAATCTTGGTTTGAGATGGATGTTATACAGCAGAATGTTCAATATACTAGAAATATCACTCCAAATAACACAAGGCAATGATTTCCACATATTTTAATTACATTCTTCACCTACTCTTGTAACATTATGTCTCCACACTTCTTTTTTTTTCGAGGTAGTGTCTCACTCTAGCCCAGGCTGACCTGGAATTCACTCTGTAGCCTCAGGGTGGCCTTGAACTCACGGTGATCCTCTCACCTCTGCCTCCCTAGTATTGGGATTAAAGGCATGCGCCACCATGTTAAGTCTTGAGCTAATGGTCTTTGTTGTCTTCACTCGTTCCATACAATCAAGCATATTTTCAAAGTAGAAGGTTACTTTGATGTTTTTATGGAGTTGAAAAAATTTCTTTGGAAGCTATACTCTATTTTGGTGCTCAAATATTTCCATGCAATATTTATTAAATGAGAGACACTGGAGAGGGTAAGATTAAGACTAACCTTAGTCTCCTACATCTTCCCTCCCTCACTTCCCCTCTCCCTGTCTCTCTCTCTCTTACCTCTAACTCTTGTATATTAGTTATCTTTTTCCTCATTTTCTTAGTGGGCACTGACCTGTAACTCCCAGAACCAGCATGGGGCTATCATCCACAATGAGCTTTTGATCAGAGAGACCTACCAGGTTTCCTAAAAGACAGACAGATTTCTGTCAGAGTACTTGATGACCCACCAAAGGTTAGTGGTAAGACCCTACTGCTGAAGATACCTTATGTGATTGACATGCAAATTAGAATGGCATGGCTGGAAGTTGGATGAGAGTCAGTCCCCAGACAGTCAGCGCATCTAGTGCCAGAAGGTGCTACATGGGCGACTGGGGGAAATTGACCAATATCTATCGAAGCAACGCATGGTCTAACCTACTTAGCAGCAAATAACTTATTGTGATGACCACACAAGTGCAGTGGTGGCACACAGCCAACGTGGGGAACCAACTGCTCTCAATTTGGCTAACTGATCCCCTCACTGGTATGGGACCCATAGCTGGAGCTGGGAAACAAGTCAGAACCATATCCAAACATAAGCCCACTCTCCAGTATCAACCTACTATCAATTGTGGGCTACAAGAGGGCCTACACATATTAAATTCTCTATAAAAAAAAAAAAAAGTAAGGGTTATCTCACTTGTCCTGGTGCTAACTTACTCTCCGTTGGAGAATCTGCTTCTCTTTTTCAGATAGATGTAGACCCTAAGGAGAGAGCCACCCCATCATACCTCAAAAGGGCTCCGGCTGAAACTAAGAAAACTTCGAGAAACAAGCAAGGGGGCTGTTTTTCCTGATGAACCAGACACCAGCACAAGGGGGAAGGAGATCAGCATAGAGAAAAATCAACTCCTACCAAATCAGAGAGCCAGGGCCTCAGAGGCCCTCAACACCTCATCACTGAAGCAGACCAAAAATGAACCCAACATGGCTCAGGGAAATTTTGCGGAAGAGGGGGCGGAAAGAATGTCAGAGTCACATGTTGGGTCATGATATGCAGAGACATTTAGCTTACCCATAACTGTGGGCTAACTCCACAATGCATGACCCGTATACCTCAACAAGGAGGGGCCAAGGGGAGGGGGTAGGTCACGGATGAGCCTAATAATGGTACCAAAATGACTGTATTTGCTGAATACAGAACTGACTAATAAAAAAAAAAAAGAAAAAGAAAAAAATAAAAAATAAAAAAAGTATTAATAAAGAATTAAAAAAAAATGAGAGCTCTGCTTATCTTTAGCACAGTAAAGATAATAATTAAGTGAGTTGTGAGACAGATACCCCCTGTTTCATTATACAGATGTGTATTTTCTGCAGATACTATTCAAATAACCAACAAACATGGATATTTTTAAGCCATTGTACTTATGTAATTAAAAGTTAGTTTACTGATTTGAAACATATTGTACAAGTTTGTTCTCACCACAAGAAGAGTTAACAATAAGATTACACTGGTTAACATCTTCATCATTTACAGATGATAAGGTTTAATAAGCAATTTTGCTTGCAGAGAAGAACTATGTATGTGCAAAGGCATAAACTATTCCATAGTAGACCACTGTAACAGGTTATTCTGTTTTTCTACCTTCAGAGAAGGCCCTTCAGAAAATAAACAGAATCCTCAGTTCATCATGGTTATACACATTTAGTTCTTATTGTAAATTCCCAACATAAATAAAATGTAATTTTTGTAATAAACATACTGCTATAGTAATCATTTAAATATCTAATTATCTTGACCACTGTGGGCTCCAGTGAATGGCATTAATTAATTTAATTTTTTTTCATTTTTAGAAGTTAGAAACTTCTTTCAATGAGAATTGCTCAAAAATATTTGATAATACCTTGTAGGATAAATTCCAAGTCACAGGAAGCACACCATTGAAAGAGAAATAAATGAAGTTAGCATATAGTGGAGCATCTAAATTGAGGAAAAAGGATGAAGAAAGTCAGAGGATATACAGAAGATGGAAGAGATGTTTGACAATGTAATGGATAGTAGTGAACATGAAATTTCATACTTGAGATTAAGCCAGTGAATGAAAACTCATCATAGATCTGAAATTCTCATCAGGATGGGTTCATGTCCATGTCTGGATGTCATCATCAAGGGTGATTTCAAATGTGTGTTATAGTGAATTGGCAGTTCTTAGCCAGTAAAAGAATTAGTTTAAGATGAAATTCAAGAACTTCCTTTGATGTATTAAACTTATGGATCAAGTTTAGCTGCTTGTTAGAACATTATAGAAATGTATGGATTTATTTGGATAATGAAACTCACAGTGAAAAAGATACTGGGTCCCCCAACTTGGCATGATATTGAGCATAATGATTTTCAAAGTAGTTGGTGCACATGCCACTATAGGATGCTTCTTTGTGATTTTTTTTTAAGTTGTCTGTCACATTTTGTGATAAATGTGGTATGCCCTAAGGAATTAATTTAAGAAGCTCAACAAAGTAGTATGAATAAATTATTTGTGCTGCCTTCTATAGGGTGATATCCTTGTTAATTTAGAATAGCAAAAAGGTACCATTTTAAATACTGTGAAAATTTTTGCCTGCGAAATAAGAGTGAAATTACAGTTCAGTTTAGTAGTTAGTTATAACAGGTATGAGTAACTCAAATATGAATGGCTGGCAAGTTGGGCAAAATATAATCTACTAGCGATTACACTATCATTTTGAGTTCTACCAATTGTCCATTTTGTTCCATTAAACGTACATGCAAAGACTATTAAGTGTCAGAAGGCTAAGCAGCAGCTTTTAGCCCACCTGCATGTGCTCGCTAGGAGGGAGACCCTAATGAAGAGCAATTGAACAGCATGTGCTGAGTGTAGAAGTATATCATCTCCATTCCTGGCCTATGTGGTTGGAGGAAAAGTGCATTTTTTAGCAAAAGTCCCTATATATGATTATTTGTAATATTTCCTGGGCAATTTTGCTGTCCTAATTTTTTAAAATATTTATTTGTTTGACAAGAGAGAGGGAGAGAGAGAGACAGAGAGATTGAGAGAGAGAAAATGGGTGCTTCAGGGCCTCCAGCCACACTGTAAATGAACTCTAGATGCATGAGCCCCCTTGTGAATTTGGCAAATGTGGGTCCTGGGGAATCAAACCTGGGTCATTTGACATTGCAGGCAAATGTTTTAACTAGTAAGCCATACCTCCAGCCCGCTGCTGCACGAATTTTTTTGGGGGGGAGGGGGTTGTTCAAGGTAGGGTCTCACTTTAGCTCAGTCTGACCTGGAATTCTCTATGTAGTCTCAGGGTGGCCCCAAACTCACGGTGATCCTCCTACATCTGCCTCCCGAGTGCTGGGATTAAAGGCGTGCACCACCATGCCCAGAAGCTGCACTAATTTTTGTCCTGGGCCCTAGAATAATATTTTCCATTTCTTAAATGATGGTATGATTAACATTATTAAGTAGCTAGCTATCTGTTATAGCTAGAATCTCACACCAGAATGCTAGGCTCCAGAGAAACATGCAAGAGTGAGTGGTTCATGCTCTACAAGCCATTTTCAGCCATTTTTATACTGTCTCACTGGTGGCAAGTCAAAAAATAGTAGGAATATCTAAGAAGGCATTTCTGGTTCTATATGGTTTTCATAATCGCTAATGTGATTATAAACTCTACAGAGAGTCAGGAAAGGTAATTGAAGTATTAGGTGCACTTGATATAAACAGTAATTTAGTATAATGAGAGCTACTTTCAGAGGCAATGTACACTTAGAAGATCATGTTATCATACAATTTTAGTATGTTCAGTTAAAAATAAGCTATGGGGTGTTCTATAAGCCCTGAAAATTGGCTGATATAGAAGGTGATTTTCTCTCAATGCCTTATTTAAAAATCCAGTGTAGGAAGCTGGATGTGCTGGCACATACCTTTAATCCCAGCACTCAGGAAGCAGAAGTAGGATAATCACTGTGATTTCAATGTCAGTCTGGGACTACAGAGTAACATCTTGGACAGCCTGAGCTAAAGTGTGATCCTATCTTGAGAAAATTAAAATAAAGTTGTCCAGGGTCAAGATAAGAGCAGTGAAAGAGAAAGGAGTTAGATGTTCTGTATCACTTATTTTTTTAAATATTTAATTTATTCAAGAGAGAAAGAGAGAGAATGGACACAAGAAGGCCTTCAGCCACTGAAAATGAACTTCAGATGCATGGGGAATGGAACCTGGGTCCTTAGGCTTCATAGACAAGTGCCTTAACTGCTAAGCAATCCTGCCAGCCATGTATTGCTTATTTTAAAGAGACTAGAAGTCTTACCAAAATTCACATCACTGGAGAACCATAGAATCTAAAGTACTAGTTCAAAAGCCTTAACAAAGAGTTTATAGGAATAGGGATCACCTTGGGAATTCTCAAGTGAAAGTTTGCCTTGGTATTAGTCTGTTATCTTGAACACTGAATACCAGTGTCTCTGGATCTCATGAGAAAACAGTAACTAGGCCATCTAGGCATTGTTTAATAGTAGATGTTAGATAATATCAGGAAAATCTACAATTGCAGCTAAGAATTCACTATAAGATATTGGGGGAAAAAAAAACTTCAGGCATCTGTCAAAATAAATCTATTCAAGAAATACTCATGCTTCCCAATTCTTGGAACAATTGCAAAGTAATATAACTTTGCAGTCTACAAGTATTTCTTAAAAGTTGGTCCTCCTTCTCTAAATATTTAAGTACATAATGGCATATGAAGTAATAACTGCAATAGCATGGTGAATTAGTTTTCATGCTGTTAACATGAGTTGGAGAAAGAGGAAGCAGGGAGCTGCTCCCATGACTATGGGAGGGGCAGACATTGTCACCATTTCAATAAGCTGAAGAAATCTTAGTACGTTATGAATTTCACTATTATCAGAGTTACCAAGAAATTGGTATATCTTGGCAGAAGTTAAAATATTTCAAAGCCAGAATTATATAAGCAGAAAAGCTAATTAGCACCTTTTCCTCTGCAAAACTCCTCTCATAAATTTCAGGCCTTTAAATGTGTC
Source organism: Dipus sagitta (assembly GCA_036346955.1). Taxonomy (NCBI): domain Eukaryota; kingdom Metazoa; phylum Chordata; class Mammalia; order Rodentia; family Dipodidae; genus Dipus; species Dipus sagitta. The sequence goes on along the minus strand of CM070770.1, from coordinate 99,110,792 downwards.
ATAACACAGACCCTAGTTTCCATTATCTCCTTCTGCATTATGACTTTCGGATGGTCATAGATATATTTTTGAGGAATTTAATCTATGTTGAACATGGTATTGAGCCTCTTTCATGAGGAAATCCTAATTAATGGCCAGAGCACTATTTGTATGTCTTGTGGTGTTAACCTATTTGTGTTTTTTTTTTTTGTTTTGTTTTGTTTTGTTTTGTTTTTTGCTGTTGTCCTCAGGTCTAAGGCAGGTGCCCTAGCACTCAAGAAAACCCATGTTTCTTCTTAATATGCTTTACGATTAATCAATAAGAGTATAATATTCTCTGAATATTTGAAAAAGTTCCAGATTGAAAAAAAACAGGACCACTTTGCCTAAACACTCTTGCTGTTGTATGTCATGATTGTCTCTTCTTTAATCTAAAGACTAGGATATTTATTAAAATAGACACTTAGAAAGCAGGGGCAGAAGGGACTTTTAATAGTCATCTGTTCTCTTTTTGCTTCTATTTTCCCCTTTCTCTTAAGTCTCTGTCTTCTGAGTACACATATCACATATGCTATAAATATTTCCCTTTAACATTATTTAGAACTGGGAGGGAATTGTTGCCTGGTTGAGAAATAGGAACTAGTGAACAAGCAGCAAAAGGTGCTCCCTTGAGTGCACCACAAACTGCAGCTTATGCTGAAATCATGATTCCTTTCAGAAACCCAGAGAAAATCCAGGGCCAGTTTAAAGAATAACCAATACCTTGGTCTTGTCCCCAATTGTCAATTACTGAAACTTCTGACTTTGATGGACTAATAGGATCAATGTATCCTAGAAATTCAACAAGACTAGAAGAAAGTAGTGCAATCAAGTTAACTAAAAGCATAAGCACATAGGGAGAAAGCTAGACCATTCCACACATTATGGAAAGAGGTGCTTGCTCAGTAAGGTAGTCAAAGTGACAAATGTGTATTAGATGAGCAGCAGCCATCGTTAAAACATTCTGTTTGTGATTCTATTTGTTTTTCAAATTGTGGTAGTTTGAATAGATGCCCCCCAATATATTCAGTGTTTTGTTAGTTTATAGTTTGCATCTGCAGCCACCTGGCTGGAGGCTGTGTCACTGGGAGGATCTTAAGGTGTGGTGAGATTTCATTCTAAAGATATGCAAAGTGTGCCTAGCTGGAGTTTCTGAAGTGTGCTGTGCTGTGTGGCTTTTGGCTTGTGCTTCTGTCTCTGTTTGGACCTGTGAAGGCAGGCCAGCTTCTTCTGCCATTATGGAATTTCCCCTGGATCTGTAAGCTTCAATAAATATCCCTTCCTCCATAACTGTGCCTGGTCTGGAAGTTCATCTCAGCAAGCCTGAAGCTGTCTGTTACTTAAATGCATGCAGAAAATTGGGTGGACACATAGCTAAAATTTGGTTAAGATATTGGCATCAATGATTTTGCACAGAACAAGAATATTGCCTGTTTTTGGAAGTTCATTACCATCTGTTGAATAATTCATTCTATTAGATTAAAGTTTTATTTATACCTTCCTCTTGTTTAATAAATTGCTTAATGTGTGTAGCCATGGGGATTATTAGTCAATGCACATCAAGTTTTTGACAAAAGAATTATTTTTGCCCTATTCTTTGTAGATAAATTCTAGTACTTGTAAATTATATAATATGGATTTCCAAAACCTGATTTTTCACAAGAATGTAATAAATCTTTATTTGTAAAATTATGGGTTCTATGCTATGTTATAATAACTTTAAAGATTCCAATGCATAATATGTTTTTGAGTGTTGCATATATACTTGTTTATATATGTATGGGCATGTGTATGTTTCTCTCTGCATGTGGAAGCCAGAAGTCAATATTTGATATCTTACTTAATTGCTATCTCCTTATTTTATGCTATAGAGTCTTTCACCAAACCTGAAGTTCACTGATGATGCCAGACCACCTGGGTTTCAATCCCCATGGACTCCCCTATCTCTATCATGCTGGTACTGAAATTAGAAGTCACCGTGCCCAGCTTTATGTGAGTGCATGCTAGGAATACAAACTCAGGTCTTCATGCTTGCTCAGGTAAGCACTTTAACAACTGAGCCATATCCTGAGCCCCATATTTTTTTCCTTTAAGTCAAAAAAACAATAGGATAAAATGGGGTGAAGCTAAGGATTTGATGGTTTGCTTTATGAGCTTATATATTTAGAGTTAACCCAACTTTCTCAATTAAACAGTTCTGAAAATTTGATGGCACAGGAGATAGCTGTTTCATCAGGTACAATTAAATAAGGGTGAAGGACAGAATACACAGTACCACAGATAGGAAACACAGAAGAATATGTTAATAATCAGTTCTTAGAACCTAGTACACTGTGAGTAGTTCAAAAATAAAGGAGACATATTTTGTGTATTGCAAGATCACATTTTTTTGATGATTAAGATGGGGGAGGGGTTGGGGCTAGGGAGATGGCTTAGCAGTGAAAGTGCTTGCCTGTGAAGCCTAAGGAACCAGATTCAATTCCCCAGAACCCACTTAAGCCAGATGCACAAGGTGGCAAATGCATATGGAGTTTGTTTGCAGTGGCTAGAGGCTTTGGCATGGCATGCCCAGTCTCTCTCACTCTCTCTCTTCAAGTTTCTCTCTCTCTCTCTGTCTTTTATTCTCTCAAATAAATAAATGAAATATTTCTAAAAGATAGGCATTTTTAAGTAGAGATTTCTATTATATAAATTATCAATAATATTTAAAGAAATATTTATAATTTTGATAAAGGTGTATTTTTTCTTGTCACATACACACAGATTTTTATTAAAATTTAACTCCCAAACTAGAAAATAATATACAATGAGAACAATTGGTGTGGGGAGGGCATAAAGTCAACTGGGATGGTAGTAGTAAAATCAGACTGTTTCATTCCAGGGCTGGAGAGATGACTTAGTGGTTAAGGCACTTGCCTTCAAAGCCAAAGGGCCCACCAAGGATTGATTTCCAAGGACCCATGTAAGCCAGATGCACAATGTGGTGTATGTGTCTGGAGTTCATTTGTAGTGGCTGGAGTTCCCTGGAATGCCTATTCTCTCTTCCTGTATCTGCCCCTCTCTCAAGTAAATAAATAAAAATAAAATATCAAAAGAACATTTTATTCCACAATTTAATATTTATCTTCCATTTTATCTATTTTAAATATGCTTGTTATTGTTGACCAATATTTCAAATATTGGTCATACACTTGGGCATAAGTACTGTGACAACATAGCACATATAAAAGTACAACTATGTAATATCAAAGACACCAAAATCTGTTGTATGCAGTTTGCATACATATTCAGAGAATGTATTACATTCAGAACAGAAACTTGGAGTGAAGAGAATTAAGGATATGAGGTAGGATGAGAATCAATTAAAGAAAAATTTATTGGAAAATGCCAGAATAAATAATATCTAAAACTCTGTATGCTAACAAAATAAAAAATAGATTAATTATATACCATAGAAAAATAAAGGTATAATTTTATTTTCCTTTTAATGATTCATTTCTAGTATAATGCATAAAACTTTCTTCAAGATGTTAAAACATTCGTATTTTGTACTTACTCTCTTTTCTATCAAAATAAAATATGATATGTCAAATACATTTGCAAGTCAAAAAAAAACAGACAGCTGGTTTGTGCAAAGAAATTAATGATTGCTAACATTTAATATATAATGACTCTTAATATTACTGACATAGTCGTTGCATAATTCTCTGGAATTACTTTAATAAAACTATTACTTGGTTTTCAAACAAGGGTGCTATATTAAGACTATATATTAGTGTCTAGTTAGACAGTTTCATGTTGTGATGAACTTCCAAACCAGACACAGTTTATAAAAGGAATGGATTTATTTCAACTTAAAGATCCAGAGGAAGTTCCATCAATGAAGAAGTTGGCTCCCACTCATAAATCCAAGCAAAGAGGCTCCACCAAGTAGCCAGAACCACAAGCAAGCACCAATGGGAGCCAACACAAACCTGCCAAAGCTGGGACTACTCTCCCACACCTTTAGGCTAGAATCAAATCCATCTCCAAACACACTTTTTGACTGGATCCCAGGATCTGCTCCTGGTAACACCCCTTCCAGCCAAATCATAAGCTTAATAAAACATCTGAGTCTATGGGGGACATACATTAAAAATACCACATAGTAAATGTAAACAGACTTATTTCATTAAATGCAAAATATTAAAGTGGAAGATAAATAATGAAAATCCTGTAACAAATAAAATATTATAACTAGTCTGTGTATGAGAATAATTGAATTTTCTTTCAGAATGGAAAGCTCTGGTTTTCTACTAATTGTTGCACTTTTTTTCAGCAAATAAAATACCAGTGAGAAATACAGTCACTTTAGTAGCCAGCTCCACAATGCTGGCATGAACACCCAACCAAGTTTATGGAAGAAAGGGATTCATTTCATGCTTACAGATCTAAGTAAATTTTCATCATTCATACATTCAAGCAGAGAGACACCACCATCATCCAGCAGACACCAAAAGAGCAGCAAATACAACACTGACAGCAAGCAGTACCCCACAGTTTACACAGCTATCCGTACCTTTGGGCGGAAATTCAGATCTTCTTCCAGTGCCCAGTGACATCTAAGGGCTGGACTCCAGGATCCACCTCTCAGTGACACCTTCTTAGGCAGCAATTTAGAGATCCAAATTACAAGATTAATTTTAACACCTGAGTCACTGGGCAGGGGAATACATTCAAACTACCAGTCACTTAGGTTTACTCAATCCTTGAGAGTCCGAATGAGATGATTTATGTTAACTCATGTGCAATTCCATGCATACTTTGCAACTTAAACTTCTGCCCGGCTTAGGGTGAGAGTAGTAACATGGGTATAGAGAGGAATAGTACAGTTTTATTGCATGAAGCAGAAGACAGCTAATCTGTTTGTCAAACCAAGTTTCTTCCCTAAACCCTAAGTTACTGTGCTATGCAATGCAATTATTATTAGAAAATTATTTTAGTTAGGAAAATTTTTACATATTTCAATTTAAACTATTAGCGTTGATAGTTTACAAAAACAGAGAACTCAAATGATATTCTGGATGACATGTTTTTGAAAATTAAAGCTATGATATATCTTCTTTCTATGACTTTAAAACAAAGAATAATGATGCTTAGTAAATAATACCAATTAAAAATTTATATAGGACCTCAAATAAACTTTCCCAAATAGAATTTTGAGCTATATATATTGAAGTTACTTTTAAAAATTATTTTGTTTTAATTTTGTGTGTTTCTTCAAGAGTATGCACACGTGTGCACATGCATGTGGTGGAAAGTGGATGACTTTGGGTTTCATTCTTAGGAACATCATCCAACTTATTTTTTGAGGCAAGCTCTCTCACTGAATATGTAGCTCACCAACTGGGCTAGACTAGCTGGCCTGTAAGATCCAGGGATACTCCTGTCTCTGCCATTAATAGGCTGAATTTATAGACATGTACCTGCATGTACAACTTTTTCATGATTTCAAGGGACCTGAACTCAGGTCCTTATACTTACACAGCTATACTTTACCAACTTAGTCATCCCCCACCCTTCCCCTTCTACATGAAGTATACCATAATAACTTGCCAAGTATGCTTCTAAGATATTCTGAAACAACATGGAATTTTTTATGATTCATTGGTAAACTGGTTCTATAAATTTAATACATCCAACCAAACCAAACAAGTCAAATCAACTAGAAGAATTCCTTTATACTCTTCTTAAAGAATATACTTAGAAAAGAAAAATAAATAAATGCTGTTTTTGTATGACAAGATGTTAAAAAATAACACTGAAAGTTACTGTAGATGACAATGCTTTGAGAAAAAGCATGAAGGAGACTTGAAAAGTTGTGGTTAACACTCATGAGTACTAGAATGGCAGGAAATATTCTTTGAAATTTGTGCAAGTCTCATATAATCTAATCATGTCTGAGTTGGGAATAATCAGCAGTCCATTCCATTGTAAGGGTAAAGAAACTAAGGCATGTAGCCTTTAAGTTATATATGATTCAAGGCTGTGTCAAGTTTGAACTATTAGTAATCTGTCCAGCAAGCATTTAATGAATTCTTATAGTGATGCTCAGATTAGAGTATAATGAACTTCTCAGGTTCCAGAAGATGGGCTAAGAAAGATCATTCCAAGCATTCTACCCTGCAGGGAAACAGTCAATATGGATTTGAATCCTATATCATACAACTGTTAGACTAACTTGCCTCTCAAGTTATTTCCAATTTTGTCCTTATATGGCTCTATAAATGTTAAATTAATGAATTTCGCTAGACTGCTGAGCCTAGAGCCAAGATTCAGTGAGAACTACAGTGTGAAAAGAAGCCACTAATTGCCTACTCTATAGACAGAAAAAAAATGTGTTCAAAGTGTCCATTTCCAGCAGGAGATTCCAATAACTGAGTGTTGTACTGGCAATCACTTATCTGTTGGTGGAAGGTGATAACCAAAATTATGGGCTATTGCTCAATCTCTGTTCCTGCAGACAGTTACTGTGAGCCACTATTTAGTAGTATGTGCCCATGGCAACTGGGATGGCTTGAGGGGTGGTTTGAATAAAAATGTCCCCAATACACTCATGTGTTTGTGATTAACCTTCATAACTGATCATATACAAAGTAGTACAATTTGGGAGGTGGAAATAATGTGGCTAACTCAGTTTACCTGAATCACTTTTGTTTGTCTTTCAGAAATATATACCCAAAGCATCTCTTCTAGAAAGCTTGTTTTTTCAAATAGAAATGTATGCTATGTGTCCCTTCCCTCAGCTGTAAATATTTTCTCTTACTGTGTTGGTTATACATCTTGTCACTGTGACAAAATACCTGGTACAAACATTTAAAAGAAGAAATGTTTCTTCAGGCTCATCATTTCAGAGAATACAGTGCATTGTGGCAGAGGAGACTTGGTGATTGAAGTGACATCATCAACAGAATCAGGAACATATAGCACCTGCTCTTCACCACGGTGCAGAGAACTCTAACCGTTAAAAACAAAACAAAATTTTAATAAGCATTACTAATCATAATTTCATTTGTATTCTACATGAATAATCATCACTAATTTGAATTATATCATTTTATTAGGAAATATATATTATTTTATGTAATAAAGTTAAAAGTGAATTACCTAAACTTTAAGTAGAAAGTAAATGAAGAACAAAAACTGAATGCCTAGGGAGATGGTTCAGCAGTTAAAGGTGCTTGCCTGTAAAGCCTGATGGCTCAGGTTTAATGCTCTGCAACCCACACACAGCCTGATACTTTTGTTTTTTAATTGCAGAGACCCTGATATCCCCAAAGCATCATGAACATAAGACAAACATACACACACACGTATAAACAAATAAATGATATAATGAAAAAGAACAAATAGTGAAGGAAATGGCTATTTTTTTTTCAAAATTTAGTGGATGTTTCAGCATACCCATAACTTTGTGGTTTTAACACCAAATGGAAAATAAAACTGTATTTCATTATCAGACATTTCTATATCCTCAACTACCATGCTATTCTGGCTTTCAGGACAACATAAATAGGTTGGATAGATGGACAAATGATAAGAGTATTAAACTAAAATGGAATTAGTGGTGTAACAGAAACATGTATGGTCCTTGGTACACAGGAGGGAGTCTGGAATTTGGTGTTAAACTTATAGTTCCTTCATGTTTTAAATTATAAATACAGCAAGATGCTGCCACACTAAAACTGTCATTTTTGCATTTTATTTGCTATTTTACAAGACTCCATATTTTAAGTATTTTATTTATTTATTTTAATTTATTATTTTTTTGTTTTCTTTTGGTTTTCAGGGTAGGGTCTCACTCTGGCCCAGACTGACATGGAATTAACTATGTAGTCTCAGGGTGGCCTCAAACTCACAGCAATCCTCCTACCTCTGCCTCCCAAATGCTGGCATTAAAGGTGTGCGCCACCAGGCCCAGGATTTAATTATTTCAGAGGTATGTATGTATGATACATATGGAGAGAGAAAGAGAATGAGAAAGAATGGGTGTGCCAGGGCCTCTAATGAACAAACTCTAGATGCATGCACCACCTTTTGCATCTGGGTTACGTGGGCATTGTAGAGTCAAATCTGGGTTCTTAGGCTTCGCAGGCAAGCACCTTAAACACTAAGCCATCACTCCATCCCTAAAAATCTGTGTTTTGATATCTTAATTTGGTGTCTTCAATAACTAAGCTCTAAACCTTTTAAGTTTTGTCTGTGGTCCCACTTAGTGAGTTTACTGTTTCTTTGTAATGTTGGGCATTACAGTTAGTTAAATATTCATGTGTAATTACGACTTCAAATTGGGCAGAGACTCAAATGTTTCATTTAATATTGATAAACCTTTAATAAGAGGACAATATTAGCTGGTGATTTTATCTCAGTGTTACATTCCAGAAGTATCTTCAAAAATGAATTTAACTGTCAAAAGGAGCAATGCTGTATTGTGTGAAGTTTTTCTGGTGATAGACAAACAAAAATCTACTTCCTATAGATGGGGTACCAATGACAGACCTAAGTAGTGATTTCATTCAAGTCTCACTTTACTCAGTTTCTACTGAGTTTCACTAGCATTACTTACAGCAACATGAGTGAGAGGTTATTTATAGGAAAAGGAACAACTTATGAGAGAATACACCATTTAAAAAAAAAAAGTCTTTAACTTCCAGTAACCATTCACTGACTATCCTCAACAATAGCAGTTACCTTCTTGTTGCTGTGACAAAATACCCAAACAGAAGCAGCCAATATGTGGGAAGGGATTAATTTAGGCTTGCGGTTTTCAATAGAAACACATCATTGCAGAGAAAAGCAAGTGGCTCACATCACATATCTATAGCACAGAGAACAGCAAGCAGGAGCTGGCTGTGAACACACAGTAGGCTAGACTTAAGATTCACACCCCACTGACACACTTCCTCCAGCAGGGCTCCACCTGCTGGGGACTAAGTAGGAACCATAAGCACAAACACAAGTTTGTGAGGGTTTATTTGCAGTCAGACCACTGTGATACCTCAAATGCTCCTCTTCTTAGCAGTTAGGACCTGCACATTCTACAGAAGGGCTGGGGCTTTGTGTCCCCACAGTCTAACAATTAACAGCATATATAAATCCTTGATGAGGGGGCTGGAGGGATTGCTCAGAGGTTAAGTTGCTTGCCTGCAAAGCCTAAAGACCCTAGTTCCATTCCCCAGTACCCATGTAAAGTCAGATGCACACTGGCATATGCATTTGGAGTTCATTACAGCAGCTGGAGTACCTAGCATGCCCATTTTCACTCTATGTTTCTATGCCTCCCTCCTGTCTCTCTCTCTCTCTCTCTCTATCTATCTATCTCTCTGCTTGCAAGTAAGACAAATATATATATATATATATATATATATTATATTTCATATTAATATTTAAATATATATATTTAAAAATAAGTAAAATAAATCCCTGAGGAAGGTCTAGGCCTCGTGAGTCCCTTCCTTGTCTAGGACAGAATGACAAGGGGCCACATCCTCTGCAAGTTTCTTGCTAGTAATTACAGGAATTGAAACTTCAAGGGAGTAAGAGCTGTGCCATACCCAGAGAACAGTTTTCACAGTAACCTAAGACCTGGTGCTCTCAATATTCTTTTTGGCCATTTATTACCTTTAACATCCTTTCTTTCAACAGGGTAATTAACATGTTAAATTAAAATGAAGAGAGCTGCGTGTGGTGTTGCATGCCTTTAATCCCTGCACTAGGAAGGCAGATGTAGGAGGAGGCCACCGTGAGACTACATAGTTAATTCCAGGTCAGTGTAGACTAGAGAAAGACCCTACCTCAAAAAAAAAAAAAAAATGAAGCTCATAGGTCATTTCAAAATGTTTAATATTCCTTATCAGTGTGGTTTATCTCTGGTGTCCAGGGCCCATGCAATCTAAGGCATAGAAAATCTGGTTATACTATTATAAAACAGCTGATTACATTGTTGTAAATTAAATTCAAAACAGAAGTTCAGTTTAGTTAGGAAGTTAACAGAAAAGGCATTCCACAAAAATATTCTTAGAAAAGTTATTTATTAGGTCCATGAGATGTATTCTCACAGTTCTTTTCATAGTTCATTTCAACAGTACATCACATCCATTAAGCAAAACAATAGCAGTAGTTTCCTCACTAGGACTTATGACCTTCCTAGCCATGAGATTCTTGACCAGGCTTAGAGTACCAGATGTGAATTCCATCCTGTGGAGTGGGCCTAAAATCCAATTGAAGGACAAACAGGAGCAACATAGCTTTCTCACAGGCCATCAGTCAGGGGCAGAGTCTCAAAGAGAGAACAGGGAGATGCCACCCGGCCTGTCCCGGATACACTAGAACTCAGTTTTTTATGTCATTTCATCCAAAATGACTAAAATCAATTCCTCAAAAACAGCATCCCCTATTTCTTTCTCAATCTAGCAAATAGGTGGGCTTCCTCCTCTTGAGTCAGCCCCATTGAGTCTAAACCAACAGATCTCTCCATTGCATATCTGAGTTTGATTTCAAGGTCCACCCTCATTAGATGTCTGAGCGATAAAAGGGCTTGGCTTATGCATAGTTCTCTTGGCTACTCATTTTCTTAGCATCTAAATATCCTGGTCCCTGTTTTTTTTTCTATGTCCTTTCAAATTAATATCTCTCTGTCTTCCATTTTGGCTGTCTGTCCTGTGTTTTTTGCTTGGACACCAGTATTTGAGTTCCTCCCCCTCCCCTACTTCTAGTGCTCTTGTTACTTGTCTGAGTATTTTTCTGTTTGCTTCTTATATCTATTTTGTTTTCAGATGCTTTCTTATTTTATTACATGTATGATTTCCCCCTAAACTCTGGGTCTGCCACATGTATAATAACTCGCTTAACTCTCTTGGCTGTATTTTCATGGCACAAGACTCTCCTGATTCGTGGTTTGGTGCTCTCTTGCTCTGCTACATGTGCTGTCATTCTTTAAGCCCTGAATCCTTCACTGTTCTACTTCTTAGTCTTTCTTGACTCCTATGTAATTGCAAAAGTGTAGGCCCTGCTCTCTTGTGCTCTGCTTCCCACCTGTGTTTCTTCTGAAACCTTTGGCTTTGTCCTCCTATATGCCCTTTCTATGGGCTTCTCTCTTGGAGATTTCCCTAACATCTCCCTGTCCAGATAGGCAAGGAAGGGAATTCCCTTCTGGTGTGGGTCTTGCAGCCTTCCTCTGGATACCAATTTTGCCTAAATAAACTTAATGAGTCATAATTTACCCTTTTCAGAGATTATTTTCTAATTTTCTTTTGATAATGGATAAGAACCCAAAGGTTCACAAATCTGGAGGACCTCCCTGAAACCCCAAATCCTACATTACAATCAGAAAGGATCTTGATGCATGCATAAAGTAGTACTTTTCCAGCAGTGGGTACAACTTTCTTGGTGTGTTAGTTCAGCACACAGGGTTCATAGCTGAGGGTAATTATTGTTGACAATTTTCCCCAGAAGCCTTCTAGCTCTGTGAAAGCTAGCCATCAGGGATGAAGTCTTCAGCCTGTTTTCTTTATGTGCAGCACCAAACTGTACAGTGCTCCATCAGTAAGGTATTATTATCTTGTCAGATGGGCAACCAAGAACAACAGTACTGGCTTTCATTGTAGGAACAGCATAAGGAATCTCCTTAGCTAAGAACTTTTTGTGAGGTACCTCACCATTGGTGCTGTGACTTTAATTTAACGAACTTTACATTATTTTCTTATTAACATAAAGTACCTTCATTCAAATTCTTTACCACTGAATTACTGTTTATAAGCTCAGATTGCTAGATTATTTCTCTTATCCTCTTTGTTGTATGCCATCTGTATTTTACCTAGTCATAAAGTTTCCAAGAATTTCACATCCATCTGTGTGGCCTATGCACCTTGTATGAGCTGATTTTCCATCTTTGATCTATTCTTGCAGATCATTCAGATACACTTTTATTTTGCCAAATGCTCAGAAGTTAGTATTACATTATTTACAAAATGAAATGTCTCTTCCAAGGACAAGCAGGATCTCTGAAGACCCATACTTCCATGCAAGTGAAATGATATCTTTCTACAAAGGTTGGGCAGGGTCTCTGAAAACCTGTCACCATCATTCTGAGAAAGTGCCATTTGTTCTGAAGCGTCAGTGGCTAAAGGGTTGCTGAGGAAAAATGTTAGCAAAGAGCAATAAAGAAAGAAAAGATTCCGCAGCTTGTATTTATTATTTCATCAAATTTCAATGTTATCTGGATGAGAAGCATTCCCTTAGTTAACCCTCTACAACCCACTGTCATTTTCTACGAGCCATCCTGCCTCCTCATTCTGAGGTGCTGTCACCTATCTTCAGTGTATCTCCCCTCTCTTACAGGATTGGCTAGATGGGCAGGGTTGGTTCTTTGTGCTCTGGCTGGCATAAGGCCAAGGGGAAACATGGCTGTGCTCTAAAGGACCATGCCTGCACAAGCTCTCTGCTGCGCCAGTCCCTGGACCAAGCTGAGGCTGCATGCTTTCTGTCATTGGTCTCACCTGCCTGATAAGAAGTACCCAAGCTGCGTGAACATTTTCCACCCCGAGTGTACCTTCTCGCAGGAGAGAAATGTGAAGTCCTTACACTGGAGGGGATAATTGCCCAAACCAGGATAAGCCCAGTGTTTTTCATCTGTACTGCTCCATCATTTTTATTTTCAGTAAATTTTTATTCATGTCTACAAGCACTGAATATGACTTTTGTCACCCCTTTCCTTAAAAATATTGGCATGACACAAATCTTGTCAAATTTGTTTTCAAATGTCCCAAACAGACACCCCCCTTCTTTCTCTCATCCAATTTAGATTACTTTAACTATTTACTGTACTGACCCATATCTTTTTAAATATTTTACTTTTTATTTATTTTTTTGAGAGGGGAAGGGAAAGAGAGACAGAGAGAGAGAGAGAGAGAGAGAGAGAGAGAGATAAAATGGGCACTCCAGGGACTCTAGCCTCTGCAAATGAATTCCAGAGGCATGTGCCACCTTGTGTATCTGGCTTATGTGTGTCCTGGGAAACTGAACCTGGGTCTTTTGGCTTTGTAGTTAAGTGCCTTAAATACTATGCCATCTCTCCAGCCCCATGACCCATACTTTTATGCCAGTTCAAATCACTCAGATCTGCTAAAGCCTCTCCTACCTCAAGAACATTATGCATCATCACTAAAATACAAAGCAGCCCAATAGTACACACCAGTCTATGTTGAATTAACTTCTTTCTTAATTCTTCTCTGAACACAGTACTATCTGGGCCAGTAAACTGGGTATCCAACACTGACTCTCTTTTTACCAGTCTGCTCAGTAATCCTATCCTTCCTCTATTGTCCTCTAGTCTTTGGTATTCTTGAGACTAATAGGCAGTGGCAAGGAAGTGTCCCTAAAGGCTCATATGAGTCCATTGTTCAGGGGCTGATTTCCTTGTATGCTACTTGAGATTACACAGTCTTTGTATTAAAGAGGGATGGTTAATTATAATATTCAGTTGTTTTTTTTTTATTTTCCACAGCACTTACACTGATCCCATCAGCCCCATGTCCCACATTTTCACGAGCAACACTGTAAACTCTTTCAATGCTTTTAAAAGTATTTCCCAATTCAAGCAGTTCAAAAACAAAACATTCCCTGATCATGATACTTTCCTATAGTGGGCCATTATTAAGTCCCCCATATGTATGCTGTCTCATGGATATTCCATTCCTCTATATTAAAGGCCAGAACTGAGGGGTATCATCTGCCATTTCTACCCAACTCTCTCCCCCTTTACTGTTGAATTCTTCCCATGGTTTCAGAGCCTTTAGAGCCCAGGGGTAGCTACCTAGCAGATTGAATGGGTGCTGATCTTCCCTTAGGTGCCCTCTCCCCAGCTGTAAGAAATGGCAACTCGGCACCTGCATCTCATCATATGCCTTTTCACTTTTCTGTCACTTAAGAGGGAGCACAAAGGATAACTTTCATATGTCATTTTCTCTTTTCCATCCTTACCAGTATTTGTTGTTACCAGCCATTGATCAGCATTCAGTACATATTTATACTGGTTTCCTATGAAGACTCACTTTATTTTGCTGGGTATGATGCATTGCATATTGGGCAAGCCTTCTACCAAAGAGTGACATCCCCTGAAAGGCTCCCTTACAAAACCTGCTGTGGTGGTTTGATTCAGGTGTCTCCCAAAAATTTGGGTGTTCTGAATGCTAGGTTCCCAGCTGATGGAGATTTGGGAATTAACGCCTCCAGGAGGCAGTGTATTGTTGGGGCAGGCTTATGGGTGTTATAGCCAGTTTCCCCTTGCCAGTGTTTGGCACATTTCCTGTTCCTGTTGTCCACCTGATGTTTGCCAGGGGGTGATGTCCACCCTCTGCTCATGCCATCATGGAGCTTCCCCCTTGATCCTGTAAGCCAAAATAAATCTCTTTTTCCTACAAGCTGCTCTTGGTTGGGTTATTTCTGCTAGCTATGCGAACCTGAATGCAACACCTGCCTAGCCTGCACTAAATACATTCTACCCACCTCTAATTCTGACTTAGATTACTTGTGTTTATCATCATACTAAAACATTTCAGGTAAGTTAGACTTGGATCTGTGGTTTCCAAACTTTAAGCTCCTTATATTTTCGTGTATTTTAATTTTAGCAAAATTTAGCTTGGTTAAGCTAGTGGGCAGCTGGATAATGCATGCTTATATGGTCACAAGGGACAATCCTCAAACAATAAAGAAAATGGGATCTTGGTTCAAGGTTCTAGCCTCTTTTATTTTAAATACAACATTATGTGGCTCCTCAACTATCTAACTTGAATTTGGATCAAGACCTACAACAATGGCCTTGATAATTCATCCTTACATTGGATACGCTTTCAGTGCTGTTATGTTTCCTTATTTAAGCACCCAAGTCCTTGTTTAATAATCTGTTTTTAAGGAAATCTAGTTCAGGTATACTCTTTAGTAGTACAGAATAATTTATTCCTGATCAAATCTGCCTAATTAAGTCCTAATCACAGGCAATCAATAGGAGGCCCCATGCTTTCACATCTTTCTGAACAAATTAATCTCACTTTTACTCTGTAATTTGTGATGCAGTGGACTTTACTGCATTTGGGAGCACTGGAGCAGATCTAAAGCTGATCGTGGAGCACGATGTTCGAACTCCTTTAGAGAGAAGAAGCTGACACTTAAGTCCAAAAAAATATTAGTTTTGAAATCTGAATCTAAAGGAAGTGGAATATTTATGCTGAATCTTTATCACATACTGTAAATCAGTTTTGTAAATTGATAATAAATAAACTCATTGAAGAAACTAATACACTGAATATTTAAAACTGAAATATACAAAGAGTTTATAACCCTGATTATCTACATTTTACTTTGAAATAGAGGACCAGATATATTCATCACATACATGTATGCTGGGTGTATTTTTTCCAGTACTAAGGCATGAACATGTGTTTGCATGATATACAAATGTATCTTAGAAAAAATAAAAAAGAAATATATCTGATAAGATGTAATTTGACAATATTAACTTTATTCTTAGTATTCATCAAAGACTTAAATGAATGAATAAAGACTATGTGAAACTCATGCATCTGTTTTGTATGAAAACTGTCCTTCACAGTACTCACTTATTTATTTATTTATTTGAGAGCAACAGACAGAGACAGAAAGAGGCAGATAGAGAGAGAGAGAATGGACTTGCCAGGACCTCCAGCCACTGCAAACAAACTCCAGATGTGTGATCCCCCTTGTGCATCTGGCTAACGTGGGTCCTGGGGAATCGAGCCTCCAACTGGGGTCCTTAGGCTTCATAGGGAAGCGCTTAACTGCTAAGCCATCTCTGCAGCCCATCACTTATTTTTAATATGGCAACTTACAAGATAAATCGACTCCCAGTCTAGTATTGATTAAAAAGTAGATAAACTGGGGCTGGAAAGATGGCTTAGCAGTTAAGGCACTTGCCTGCAAAGCCTTATTACCCAGTTTCGATTATCCGGTACCACATAAAGTCATGTGCACAAAGTGGTGCATGTATCTGGAGTTTGTTTGCAGTGGCTGGAGGCCCTGGCACACCTTTTGTTTCTGTCTTTGTTTTATCTCTCTCTGCTTGCAAATAAATAAATGAATATTTAAAAATTAGACAAATTATCTTAATACAATTTTACTTTATTATTATTATTGTTATTATTATTAACAACATATTTTGCATGGATACATCATGTGCTGATACTCTGTTGACCCTTGTCCCCGCCCCCATTCTGCTGGGTATGCTCCTCAGTGGGGTTGCAGGTTTTCCCTGTAGAGTTGTGGATTATGTGTTATAGGAGCAGCAGTCAGTTATTTGGGATGGGATGGGGGAGGGAATGCCCCTGGACATGATGTCTCAACCTGTGGCTCTTACATTCTTTTTGCCCCGATTTCAGCAAAATTCCCTGAGCTGTGATGGGTGAGTTTAAGTGTACTTCAGTGATGAGCTCTTAGGAGCCTCTGGATCTCTGCTTCAGTAAGTGTTGAATATCCTTGGAATCTGTCTCCTACACCCTGGTGCTGATTATCAGGTTTAGCATGGAAGCAGCACTCATGCTTGTCTCACCAATTCCTCTGTGGTTTTTATCAAAAATGAAATTTAAATGTCCTTTTCAGTGCTCTGCCAGATGGTTAGAGGTCCCATCTTTAGAGATAATTTCCTTTCCATGTGTAAATTAGAGAATTAATCTAAAGAAAATTAACCTCTAACTGTTTTATTTACCTTAATTGTGCTTTTTTTTGGTTTTTTTGAGGTAGGGTCTCACTCTGGCCCAGGCTGACCTGGAATTCACTATGTAGTCTCAGGTGGCCTCGAACTCACAGCCATCCTCCTACCTCTGCCTCCTGAGTGCTGGAATTAAAGGCATGTGCCACCTTGCCCGGCTCTTAATTGTGCTTCTAGGTATCATGTTAAACAATTAGAGGAATTATAGGTAACCAGGATATGGATGTATATTCTATAACATTACAAAACAACCACTTTTCATGTTTCTTTAGCAACCATTATTTTGAATAATAAAATAAATTTGGGTCTCCAAAGTTGGAATTCCATTTTGTAAAATAACAAGAAAATATGTTTAATCTCTATTCCCATCATTCTTCCCATTAATGTAATAACTTATAATGCATAGGGAAATTTCAAATTTAGGTTTTAGACTATCTTCTAAGGACTTCATTTAAATTCAACTGACAAAATAATGAAGACCCAGTCCTATGATTATTTTCTGTTAAATACTCAGTGTTTCCTTGTACTCATCTTATTACCCAAAACTATTTTATTAGAGTGTTGGGAGGAATACAAAATCTAAAATAGCCTGGTCTATTGGTCTGCCTTTCATCAAACGACCCTTTATTTAGGTTCCTGTCATGCTTTCCATACTGATAGCATTCATAATAGCAGTGCTCAGTTCTGCTTCTGATGCTTGTGTAGTAGGGGCTGTGTGATTTCCAATGCAAGCATCAGTCTCATAACAGGAAGAATGGCAAGAAAAGAAGTCATACACACAGGAATGTCACTGCTATCCTCTATTTGTTAAATATAAAACTAGATCTATTATGGTCAATTTCCAATCATTTTGATACACTAAATCTTTGAACATACTAAGTGAATTGAAAACACAAAATATAATCAGTTTCCTTTATTATACTGCATGCTGAGAAAGGTTGAAATTTGAATGTATATTCTGTGAACTAGTTTCAACCAATAAACTCACCAGTTCACCAAAACTGGTTTTCATACAATTATGCTTTATTTTCTTATCTAAGCCCTATCTGGGGTAAATAGACATATATGTGTATATCCCTAAGAGAAAAGCTTCCCCTGACAGATATATAGCAAGAACTTGTCTGTTATTTTGACAGTAGTTTATATTTAAACAATTAGGAATTTGTAGGCCTAAATTCTACTACAAATAACTCATGGTGGTTAAGTAGCACAGCTGCCCTCTTATTTTGACTACTTTCTGAGTATGAGCTGCAGTGTTCGTGTCTGCAACGGCAAAAGGACCTCTATGGATTCCTCTCCAGTACAACAAGCATGTGGGTAAAACAATGTAATCACTCAAAAATACAGAATGCGTTTAAATGAATATACTCTGGACACCAAATGTATACCATAAGAACTATATTTAGTAAGAAATTGTACACATGCAATTTTCTAAATGACATCTTCAATGTTCTCAACACAGACACACACAGAGGTAATTATGAGTATGACAATTAGTGGAATTTTGATTGTAATTTCAAAAAGTATATGAAACCGTGATTTCCTACACCATAAAATATACAGCTTTTGCTTTCAGTTACACTCAGTAAAGCAAGAAAACGGCCATGTGAAAGAGATCAGCTTTAATTAAGTCAGATGGTTAAACAAGTTATGCTCATGGTACTGTAAAAAGAAAACAGAGCAGTGAGCTGCCAGTTTATGAAGCCTAATATTGAATGGGATCAAGTAGTAACACAGTCACAGAGAGCCTTGCTAAGGGCACTGTTCTCCTGAGTGGCTTTGTGAAGCAATGGCTTTGCCCACTCTGTAGCCACAGCACAGACATACGGTGGCCACTGTAGATGAAGTGGTTGGAGAAACCTCACTAAAATAAATCATCCAGTCACTGAAAAGGTGAAGAAGAAAACAATTCCAGCAATCTCTAAGTGGGTGCAGGGAGTGCATTAGTCAAATTTTACATAATCACAGTAGTAAAATACCCTACATAAATAACCTAAGTGAGGAATATATATTTTAGCCAACATTATTCCAAGTTTCCATCCATGTTCCTTTGATCTTGTGAAAGGCAAGACATCATGGTGGTGAAAGCCTGCAGTTGAGAGAATTCCAACAGACAGGAATCAGGAAAAAGGAAAGACACTACTGAGCAGGTATTATTTTCAAGGCAAATCCCACCCCCAGTGATCTCCTTCCTCTAGCTATATTCTACCTCTGATGTTTCCATAACTTCCCAAAATAGTTTCAAGCTAAGGTTCATGTCTTTAACATATGATTCTATGAGAAACATTTCATATTGAAACCATAACAGGGGACAATATTTTAAAAATCTACTCGTTTCTCAGAAAGTTGTGATATAACCATCACACCCATATTGCAAATAATACCTAACTGTGTGAGGGTGTACATGTCATCTTTGATGGTTATATTTTATTTATATAAAAAGTTTTCATTTATTTGCATGTGTGTGTGTTTGTGTGTGGGTGTGGGTGTGGATGTGTGTCTGTGTGTTTTTAAGTGTTCACCAAGGCATCTTGCCACTGCAAGTGCAATCCAAATACCTATGTCACTTTTGTGCCTGTCTTTATATAGTACTGTGGAAAGATTTACAAGCAATTGCCTTTAACAACTGAGCCATGTCCCCAGCCCAACAGATACATTTCAAGGGATCCATCACAGATATACTCAAAGAAGGCAAGGAGACTTTCTTTAATTAAGAAGTAAAATCTAAATAAAACACAAAATAGCAACAGAGCAAATATAAAAAAATACCATGTAAAAAGTACTATTTGAAATGAATGATTCACATGGTAAGTTGATGAATTGTTAAACAAAAGAAGTAATATCATAAAGTTTAACTGATAAGAATTATACTATCTGAAGAAGAAAGTATTAAATATAAAGGAAAATTAACAGAGCCTAATATAAAAAATAGGACACCATATAACATATTAATTTATGCACCATTCATTAAAATATATCAATATAAACAAAAGTCTGAATTGTATTATAACATATATATATATATATATATACAAAAGATATCAAGTATAGGTAATAAAGGAAATAGTTGGAAGGATAGGCCTACTAGAACTTTGAGTCTTTAACTCAAATTTCTATAGGCTGATGGCTGTCTTAAGATAGTCTCGTGATCTAACCTACTTAGCAGCAAATAACTTGTTGGAATGCCCACACAAGTGCAATAGTGGCACACAGCCATGGTGGGGAACAAACTGCTCTTAATTTGGCTAACTGATCCCCTCAGTGGTACAGGACCCATAGCTGGAGCTGGGAAACAAGTCAGAACCATATCCAAACATAAGCCCACTCGCCAATATCAAGCTACCATCAATTGTGGGCTACAAGAGGACCTACACCTATTAAAATCTCTATAAAAAAGTAAGGGTTATATCATTTGTCCTGGTGTTAACTTACTGTCTGTTGGAGAATCTGCTTCTGTTTTTCAGATAGATGTAGATCCTAAAGAGAGAGCCACCCCATCATACCTCAAAAGGGCCCCAGCTGAAACTAAGAAAAATTGTCGAAACAAACAAGGGTGCTGTTTTCCTGATGAACCGGATACCAGCAGAAGGGGGAAGGAGATCAACACAGAGAAAAATCAACTCCTACCAAATCAGAGAGCCAGAGCCTTGGAGGCCCCCAACACCTCATCACTGAAGCAGACCAAAAATGAACCCAACATGGCTCAGGGAAATTTTGCGGAAGAAGTGCCGGAAAGAATGTCAGAGCCACATGTTGGGTCATGATATGCAGAGACATTTATCTTACCCATAACTGTGGGCTAACTCCACAATGCATGACCCATATACTTCAACAAGGAGGGGCCAGGGGGAGGGGGTAGGTCATGGATGAGCCTAATAATGGTACCAAACTGACTGTATTTGCTGAATACAAAACTAACTAATAAAGAAAAAAAAGAAAAGAAAAAAAAAAAGATAGTCTTATTTATACTAAAGAGTTATCTTATTGAAAGGTATTAAACAATCCTCAAATCGCAATGTGGGACTTAGTTGCATACCATTGCATATGTGTGTGATGTCATGTGGGTGCTGTGATGTAGGAGTTGTATACATGTATGTCTACATCTCATATCTGTGCATATGGAGGCCAGTGGAGAATGTCAGGTATAATCCTTTTTAGTTCACCCTTTTATGTAAAGACATGGTCTCTCTCTCTCTCTCTCTCTCTCTTTCTCTCTTCTCTCTAATCTCTTATCTCTTTTATATCACTTATTTTTTCCTTCCTTCTCTTCTTGGGTGCTGGCCTGTTACTCCTGGTACCAGCAGGTAGATATTCATCCACAATGAGCTTCTGATCAGAGAGACCTACAAGGTTTCCCAAAGGAATACAGATTTATGTCAGAGAGCTTGATGACCCACCATAGGTTAGTGATAAGACCCTACTGCTGAAGACACCATACACTGTTGGCACACAACATGGAGTGAAGTGGCTGGAAGCTGGAAGAGAGTCAGTCCCCAGACAGTGTGTCTAGTCCCAGAAGGTGCTACATGAGTAACTGGGGGAAAATGACGAATATCTGTCCAAGCAACTCACAGTCTA
This sequence comes from Dipus sagitta, assembly GCA_036346955.1. Classification (NCBI taxonomy): domain Eukaryota; kingdom Metazoa; phylum Chordata; class Mammalia; order Rodentia; family Dipodidae; genus Dipus; species Dipus sagitta. Next base: position 99,089,419 of record CM070770.1, on the reverse strand, counting down.
ACCTACTTAGCAGAAAACAACCTGACTTGATGCTCATACAAGTGGCGCATAGCCATGGTGGGAAACTAACTGCTCTCAATTTGGCTAACTGATCTGCTCAGTGGAAGGGAACACATAGCTGGAGCTGGGAAACAAGTCAGAACCATATCCAAAAATGAGTCTACTCTCCATTAAACTCTCTCTAAAAAAATAATAATAATGGTTATCACATTTATTTGGTGCTAACTTTACTCTCCGTTGGAGAATCTGCTTCTCTTTTTCAGATAGATGCAGATCCTAAGGAGAAAACCACTCCAACTTATCCCAAAAGGGCCCTAGCTGAAACCAAGAATAATTGGGGAAACATGCAAGAATGCTATTTTCTTGTGGAACTGGGAACCAGCACAACATTGAAGGAGATGGACACAGAGAACAATCAACCCCTACCAAAGCAGATATCCAGAGACACAGAGGCTCCCAAGATCTCAACACGGAAGCAGACCTAAAATGAACCCAACATGGCGCAGGGAAAAGGAAAGAATGTCAGAGCCACGTGTTGGGTCATGATATGCAGTGACATTTCCTCCTACCCAAAACTGAAGGCTAACCCCACAATGCACGACCCATATACCCCAACAAGGAGGGGCCTTCTGGAGGGGGGAGGACAGGCAGGAGGCTAACATAGATACCAACTTGACTGTATTCACTGACTACAAAAAAAAAAAAATTAGAGATTTGGCTGGAGAGATTGCTTAGCAGTTAAGTGCTTGCCTGTGAAGCCTAAGGACCCCAGTTTGAGGCTTGATTCCCCAGGACCCACGTAAGCCAGATGCACAAGGGGGTGCATGCATTTGGAGTTTGTTTGCAGTGGGTGGAGGCCCTGGCGCACCCATTCTCTCTCTCTCTCTCTCTCTCTCTCTCTCTCTCTCTCTCTCTCTCTGTGCCTCTTTCTGTGTCTGTCACTCTCAAACAAATAAATAAAAATTTAAAAACATAGAAATTCAAGGGACTGGAGAGATAGCTTAGCACTTAAGGTACATGACTGTGAAGGCTAAGGACCTAGATTTGATTCTCCATGTCCCACATAGGCAAAATGCACATGGTGCCACCTGCATCTGGAGTTCATTTGAAGTGGCTAGAGGCCTTGGCATGCTCATTCTTCTCTCTCTCTCTCTCTCTCTCTGTCTCTCTCATAAACAAATAAATAAAAAATAAAATCTTTAAAATATACAAGTTCAAAAATATTTATTTGAATTAGCTTTTTATAATGATGAAAGTCAATGCAAATAAGGACTTGACTTACTACTGACTTTATGTGCAAACATCGAACATGATACCATGTGCACTTCACAGTGTAGGAAGCAGGAAAGTAATAAAGAATCCATGGAAAAAATAAATATGTTATGAAAAGAAACACCAAGGAAGGACATGCTGTAAGGAAGTCAATATTTTCTTTTATTTGATTCAACTCCTTTATATGCTTTAAATCATAAACAGCAGTAATTTTCCTCAACATTTGAAAATTAAGTATAGAAAGTATTGAGTTCAGCAGTTCCATATTTAATATAGTAAATATTAGATAGTAGAGAACACAATTTAATATATATAAAAACACAGTGTAAGTGTAAATTGCAGAGTCACACAGTATGCTACATTTCTATACAACATTCTATAGAACTGTTCACCTTCAAAAGTTTGAAACATTGTTTCTACAATGATAATAATTATATTACTCTACCATATAAGTAAAAAAGTGGTGAGATTTGAAAGTGAATATTTTGGGAAAGACACTTAATGTTGTAATCAGAAGAAGGCTTAAAATGAAACACACTTCCAAAAATGGAGGACCTTGTTTCAGCCTCCTAGTTCAGGCTAATGCCATCACATTCCTCTATCTAAAAATGCAAATTCCTTTCTGTACAGCATTCCCTGGGACCTTGATCCCCCTTGTTTTCATGTCTGCTTGGGGACACAAACATTGAATTTTATATGAAGTTCACAAGTTTACTTATGTTTATTATTGATAAAGATATTAAAATGTCCTGAAAAGATTCTATTCAGCAAATTGTATAAAACATATAAAATAGATTGCATGAGCTGATTAGACTTTAATGAAGGCCAGTTAAAACTGAACAACTAGTAACATCATTTCCCAACAGACACATTTTGAAGGGCTGCGGAAGGAGCAGTAATAAAAACAGCGCACAAACCTAGATTTGGTGTCAGGATAAATGCCTCAGGAGTATTTCCCCATGGAGAAATAATCTTGCTTAAGAAGCTAATTTCCACATTGCTTTCCTCTGATTTTCAATAATAGTGTGATTAGGATCATGCTCTCTGATTTTAAATATTGTGTTGCCTAGTTCATTTCTAATTTATCAATCTCAATATTTACTATCACTTGTCTAATCTGATCTCATCTAAATGGAAATGTCTCTTCAGACAATCCAAAACAAATCATTCTCATTCAATTAAGTTTTTCTGTTTAGATTTTAAAATCACAATTTTGTAATTTGATTTTACATGAAGTATTAAAAAATGAGCACAGCAGCAACAATTAAAGAACCACATAAACACAACTCCATGAAAACAATCTGAGGTCACAGAAGGTTTAACAAGATGCAGTAAAGAAGCAGCATGGTCAGACTTAGCAGTTTACACCTCTGATTTTACTCTTTGTCTTCAATGAGAGAGCTTGGAGCAGATTCCTCACATCTTATTGCTATGGGCTTCACAATTTAAAATATGCTCATTATAACTTCATTTCTGAATCACGAACATTTATTCATTCATAATTGATAATACTGATTAATACTGGATAATATGCTTAGTCTTCTGCTGCCTAATGGGCTCTTGAAAAAAATGTGGCCCTCAAAGAGCTTGCAGTCTAGTGTACAGAGAAGATATATGTGAACAAGTCCTCAGGCTAACACACTTAGGTAACATACAGCAGCAAATGCAACAGGTACCAGTGAGATTCAGTTGGTTCATAAGAAGCTGATTAACTGTATAATGGCGATATCATAGACACAACTTCCACTGAACAAAAGTCAGTGACGATGCAGTCAGTAACCCATTGAATGGTCTCTGCACTTATAAATGGTAGTTAGTATATTTATTGTAAAACTGCTCTTATGTCTGCAAAGGGAATGATTTGAGATCATACTGTAATATTGAAGATCAAAGTAAAACCCAGATCCAGTGGAACATGGGACTCAAGATGAATGTAAGAACTGGACATGAAAAAAAATGATATTTCAAAGTAAAGTTGGAGGAAAAGAAGGATCCAAGGGAAGAGTTGGCAATGAAGTGCATTTAACAAGTTTGAGAGGACAGAGCACCCCCTTCCCTTTCTACATATGATGTAGACCCTGCACATGACTTGACAGGTCATAAGCCACAAAAATGACACATGTGGGAAAGGCCAGAAAATAAGCAGTTATGGAAAATTAGTCCAAACAGCTGTCACATATAGCTGTGATCAGTAAGGTTTCTAAGGAACAAAGATTTGAGGTACATTTTCAATAAATGGGAGCTGTGATTTAGCTTACTATGAAATGCCATTTTTTATGAGTACTTTTCAATGCCTGTCTTTTGGACCATGGTATCCAGAGAGTTTAAAGGGACTTTATTTATTTATCATTCTTTTGTTTCAGACCAGCAAATCTGGATCATTTTGCTTTGTAAATAGACATTTTTAAATAACCTAGCAAATTGTTCTGATGTAAATGAGTAGTTGTCTATCAAAAGTCTGAAAGCAAAGGTAGACAGGTCAAATTAGATTCCCTCATTACTCTTCAAAAGTCAAATGTATGATTGATAACTAATGTAGAAAAGGATAAAACTACCAAGTCAATTTCACATGTGTCCAGAACCCAGGCTTTTCAAAACATAAAAATAAAAGTTCATTTTATACTGTGAAGAAAATTGTAATTGGCAGTTTGGATCTACTGTCATGCAAAAGCCTTTGAAAATCATGTTGTATTCTCAAGTTCAATAAGTAACTCAAACTCAAATTCACAATTAAGCAGTTTAAAGCAATCTACATTATGATTCAAATTATTTCTAATAAAATTAGTTTAAAATTAATATATATATTTATTCATTTTTCCTTTGTGAATCTGGTTCAAATGATTTTTATGTTGGGGTGCAATTAACATTTAATAATTGGTTAATGATTTGATCAGGTAAAGCTATATTCTGTGAATAAGAGCTTTAAATTGCATTGTCCCTCTAAATCTCCTCATGTTTTATTTTTCCCCTATGGTGCTGGACACATTTTTATTCTTCTACAAATAGTCAGACCTTAGTTAATTTACTTACCTTTCTTGTTCATTTTCATTCTTGGGATGCATCCACTGTCTGTGATTGGAACACAGAGAGGAATTATTAGGAGTTAAGTGAGCCTTCAATGCATGCCCAGCCTACACACAGCTAGACATGGAGCACACTTTCTTCACTCAATAACTTCATGAACGTCTTAACTGCGCTGAGCTTTTGTTGACTGACCAATAAGTCTACGGTTTTAATTTATTTTGACATTATTTTTATTGTTTTAAAACTGGTTTTTCACTATTAGCAGCAAAGGGTATCCTAAAGAATCTGTACATACTCCATTCAAATATATAACGAAGTAGCTTATAGTATTTGTGAAGATATTCTTTCTTCAGACTCTGTTGTAATAGAAAAATAGTGACTTTTTGTAACAGGGATATCCTCCCTTTATAATAATGTTTGAGAAATTATTGTTATATATTTAGCAAATGTAGCAATTAATTTAACATTTATGAAAAAGATTGGTTGTTCTAAATCTCTAACCTTTAAAAAAGATATAGTATGCTTTCTAATAATGAAACATGTTTAATTTATGTGAGTATAATCTTATCATTTGATTTTCATTAATATTTTCAGATGTTAACCTATAAAAGTTAAGCTATGATTTTATCCCCCTCATTTTCTTGCCAATTTTACCCCAGATATATATTTGTATAGGTACATCTCCTTAATTTCTTAAAATATATGACATTAGGCTTAAATTTTTCTTGAGAAGCCCATGTGTTTCTTGGCTCATAAAATTTGATTACCAGGGCTGGAGAGATGGCTTAGCGGTTAAGGCATGTACCTGTGAAGCCTAAGGACCATGGTTCAATTCTCCAGGTCCCACATAAGCCAGATCACATGGTGGTGCATGTGTCTGGAGTTTGTTTGCAGTGGCTAAAGGCCCTGGCTTGCCCATTCTCTCTCTCTCTCTCTCCTTCTTTCTGTCTCTAATAAATAAATAAAAATTAAATCTTAAAAAAAAAAGATTACCAAAAGAGTGTATTTGACTTAAACATATCCTATAGGATTTTAGCACATTTCCTTTCTCTTCCCTTGTAGGAGACAGTATATCTGTTGTGTGGTTATTCTAATTTTAATCATAACTTAATGTCCTAATGGAAATCCTAATCAGACAGTAATAGAAGCTGCCAGGGAGACATTTCTATGACTGCTGCTCCCACAACACATAACCCACAACCCCAGGGGAAAAACCTGCTATCCCACTGCTATGGAGCCCCAGAGGAATGGGGGCAGGGATGAGGCAAAGGATGGTACCAACACATGATGTAATCATACTAAGTATGTCCATTACTAATAGAAAAATCACAATGAGCTCACTCATGTTCAACAGCAATGGAAAATGGACAGAGATGTCCATCTGAGTATGTGGTAAGCTCCAGTCTATGTATAGAAATTTTAAGATGTCAGAGTGAGCATAATATGTCTGTAAGATTAACAGTATTTGATATTTAAAAAGAGTGCTTTCATGTTTTCTAATTTAGGTGGCTGGATAAAATTATTTTCACCCTAACATATGGACCAGGGGAAATTTCTGAATGGGCAGAGATTGCCTTGAAATTTCTTTTGTTCCAATGATTTTACTTCTCCAACAGAAAAAAAAAAAAATCTCAGAAAACCTCACAGTTATTTAACAAACTACATTGCATTATGCTTTTACAACTTAGCCTCTTTCATAGTCATTCATTTTTTTAAACTTTTTCTGTCTTCTAATAATTATCCTACTCTAGCTGATCTCCACCTCTGTCAGTGTCCTGTGCGATATTTTATGCATAGATTCTGATGCAAAGAGGACCAGTAAAAGAAAAATGAGAAGAAATTCTGGTCAATGTTGTCTAAAATGTGTCATACATCTAAATATTTGCTGTCATTCTTATTTAAAGCTAGAAGATATCCCAAATGCCATAATTGTGTGACTATGAGATGTGCACTCTCTGTGAGAAAATAAATCATCTGTGTCTCTTTTGTTACTTGCTTCTATCTCCATTGTCCTCTTCCAAAACAAAAGCCATGTTGTTGTGAGTCTACCTCTTAACAAGTACAGGGCTCCCTCCTGTGGGCAAGTAGCTGAAACAGTCTTCATGGCAATAGACAACTCCCAAGCCTGATATCAAAGACTGGCAGAGAAACCACCCGATTCTACTAGAAGGAAATAGAAAACGGAATGGTAATCTTGGAAAAGAGAAATGCGGACCAGACAAAAAAATGTTGGTAATGCTATTCTGAAGATTCAACAGAATAACTGGTGGAAGAAAGAGAAATGACTAGCAGGATTTATAGTAGTTTCATCATGGGAAGGTGGGGGGAGAGGATGATATGATGTTAACATAGATATGTCCTAAAATATACAACCATACCACACTCATTCAAACACATGATAATGAAGCTTTAAGATTAATAGGTTACAAAATATAGCAAGTGAAAGGCCACAATAGCAGAGTGTTCTTGATCTGCCTGATATCCAGTGAGGAACATTTAGAAAATGGATCTGTCATTTACCATCTGGCAAAAGCAGATTTGAGAAAATTAGTGTAAGATTAGATTCCCAGAAATGAGTCTGAAAAAAGTTTTTGTCAATGTATTGTTAACGACTTACACTCAATGAGGAAGAAGGGCCAATGTATTGTTACAAATTACATATACTCATTGGTAAGGGAAGAATAAGATGGAATAAATGTGAAAAGAAATATAATTTGCATAACAGAGGAGGCAACTTCTTGGGTAAGAAATGCCAATATTTCAATCTCAAAGGCTATCTACCATATATACTTCAGAGAAGAAGTTGAGAAAGAAGGAAAAAGAATGTACCCAGCAATTGCCTGACCCCATTACCAATTCACATCAAATATAATATAATTACTATATATCTCTAAATAGTCTTTTAGAGAAATTAGATCCAGCTGTTTTCTGCCTATTTGACAGCAAAGAAGACTTGTAAAAACCATGGCCCAACAGGGATGGCAAGTGGTCAACCAATTTCAAGTTGTTCCTTGTGCAATTTGTTGACTAAAGCATTGACTGTATTAAGATTAAATTTGTTTAGCCAAGTGAAATAGAGAAATAATTGGCAAGTACCTCTTGATATAGATAATGCTGATCTGGTATGTTAGGGACAATTGTATAATTTCCAACCATAGATACCAACTAATTTATGGAATAGTTAATGATGACTATGGAAAATAGTCTTAAACAAACAATTTTAACCCAGGGTCCACATAACATTAGTCAATTTTCTGTAGTTAATACAGGAGAAAGGTGAGAATAAGGGAGAGAAAGAGAAAGAGCGTGAATTGATTTGCACCTAATAATACATAATTACAATTTATTGATAACATATAAAAATAATTTTAAATGCAAACAAATAATAATAAATAAATAGTAAAATAAATATGTAGATGTACAATAAATTACTCTTTTTCTTGGTTTTTCAAGGTAGGGTCTCATTCTAGCCCAGGCTGACCTGGAATTCACTATGTAGACTCAAGGTGGACTTGCAATCGCTGTGATCCTCCTACCTTTGTCTTCCAAGAGCTAGGATTAAAGAAATGCACCATTCCTGGCTGAAAAAACAACATTTAGAAAATATTTTTCCATGTTCTCTTATTGCATACATAGCAGGTTCAAATTTGAGTTTATGTGAGTCCATTCTGCTTTGGGGTTAACCATAATGGTTAAATTCTTTTATATTTCGGTTCAAATATTTAGTCAATTTAGCACTGAAAGATAGCTATTAAAGTCTCCAAATCTTTTCCTTTGCTATTTTTACATTCTCACTCTTGTCAATGTTGCTGATAAAGTTTTAGTGACTTTTAAAATTATTTATAAGACAAAACGTTTTAATATACATTTGGATCATAATCTGTTTATACTCTTTCTATTGTTAGGCTTAGTGGCATTTACTTCTGTTTATCTAATAGTCTTCGATATGTGCTATCATTTTACTTCTTTTTTTCCATTATTTCCTTTGATGATAAACAGATATTTTAAAGTATACCATTCAAATTACATTACATATTTACTACAATTTTGTTTATTTTACTAACTATTATATGGAATGAAATAGTATCATAATTTAGAAATAAGAGTTAACAATAATACTAAATTTAGATAGTGTACCATATCATGCCCCACTATTTTTATTGCCCCTATCTTTATACTATTAATGTAAACATTTCATGTTTATTTATTAAATTTATAATGTTTCTATCATTATTCTTCCTATAATCTCATTTTAGTAGAGAATAAAAATAAATAGAAACAAAAACTCATTTACGTTGGCTTTGATATATACCCATGTGGTTAGTTTGATGTTAAGATAAATTTTCTTGAATGAATTTGCATAATTTGGTATTTTATGTTCTTTCAAGATGAACAATTATCTTTAATTTTTCATGTATTGAAGATATACAAACAAGTGATCCTCTGATTTTTATTTACATAGGAATGAGTTGATATGTATTTTCATTTAAAGGACAATTTTGCTAGGTATGTAATTTTTAGTTAATAATATTTCAATAATTCAAATATGTTTCTCAATATCTTCTGATCTCCATGGTTTTGAAATGAAGATATTTATCAGTGTGAGAAACTTACAAGCAAGCTTTTTTCTATAATGACTTAAGATTTTTCCTTTTTCTTTTGTGTTCTTCAATTGGAAGATAATGGGTTGAGAGAAATATTTGTTGAAATTATTTTACTTGCAATTTTTGAGCATTTTGAATTTGAATATTATTATCCTTCATCCTATTTAGACAAGTTCTGTAACTCATTTCTTTCATCAGAAGAAATAGGTGAGAAAATTTATTTAGTCTTTTCTTTTGATATTTTCTGTATATGTGGATATACTTGATATGGACTCACATATCTCTATGATTCTATTCCTTGCTTTGTCTGCAAGTTAAACTGGATAATCTCAATTGGCCCAGCTTCAAGGCATTCAGTGATTCATCTACCTACTCAAAACTCTTGGTAAATTAACTTTTTTTATATTTTCATTTCTACTTATATCTTTAGTCACTAAAAATTCTGCATCATTCTTTTTAAGTTTCACCATGTATTGCTTTTCTCTATTATACAAGGCAGAGCTATTTTAATTTAATTATTTCAGGTATGTTTTATTTTTATCTTTTGGAAGTAAAGTATTTATGTCAGCTTATAGCTTCAAGGGGGAGTTTCATCATGGTGGGGAAACTGAGCAGATAGCTTTAGTGTCACACTTCCACAGCAGTATAGAAGAAGTAGAGCAAGTGAGATTAAAACACTCAGTGGAGCTGGACTATTAAGCCTCAAGGTATGCTCCCAGTGTCATACCAGCTGCAACAAGGCATTCACATTCAAAAGTTTCTCCATCTGCTAATCAATTATCAGGCTTAAACACAAACACATGAGGCTATGAGGTTTATTATGCATTCAGATCATCACATTCTGCCCTAGGCCCTCTTAGACTCATGGACATATCATGTTGTAAAACGTAATCAGTCCAACTTTAGAAACCTCCATAGGTTTTGCACATCTGAACACTTTTCAAAAATCCACAGTTCTATGCCAGGTGTGGTGGCACATACCTTTAATCCCAGCACTTGGGAGGCAGAGGTAGGAGGATCACTGTGAGTTTAAAGTCACCTGAGACTACATAGTGAATTCTAGGTCAGCCTGGACTACAGTGAGACCACACCTTGGAAAAAAAAAAAATCCAAAGTCGTATGTGACATCCAAGGCAATCTCTTAATTGAGAGCCCTATAAAATGAGTTACATAATTCTAACATATGATAACACAGAATAAGTATTCTCATACCAAAAGTAACAGTGGTTAGATACTGACCCAACCTGGAGCCATAGCACAAGTAGTCATCCCTTCAGGTACGTGGTGATGCTTGTGCTGAGTGTCTCACAGGCCAGCTCTGTGTGCTATGAGGGCATATGGGGAAGACAAGGAAATACTTCCCAAGAGTACTTGAGGTTCTAGCTAGGTCAAGAAATAAGAAAGAAAGAAAAATCTATTTGGAAAAAAGAGAGTGTTGCTATGACAGAAAGGACATGCACATGGAGAAGGGAGAACAGCTTTGACTCTTCCCAGGCTTGCAAGCAGCACAAGTGGAGGGGCAGACTTACTCAAACCTTTCAAAGCCCAGACATTGAGTGCAGGATGCAGATTGGAAGTTCAGGATTTAATGTTTGTCCTGCTTATTCTTGATATTGTATTCGTAAGTGTGATGATTAAATTTGTGTCAACTTGATCTGTTTAGGAATCCACAGACATTCCTCATAAGTGGGTCTCTGAGGTTGCTTCCAGGAAGGATTAACTAAAGGAGGAATCCTTCCCCTAGGGTGAGCTCTCCCCCCCCCCCCCCCCAGTGGGCCAGTGGGCGGCACCTCTCAGATGCAAGGCTTTATCTAAAGAAGCTCTGGGAAAGAAAGTATCTTCCCCTTCCACCTGGCTGCCTTTGCTGCTTGCTGCTTTCCAGTGTGGACTGCAGACCAGCATGGACTGAAGACTGATTTCTCTCCAGGACACCACCAGGCCTTCAGTGCCAGGTTGGGACTGCTGAGGCATCCAGCCTTGTGGACTGAGCAGCTACCAGTTTCCTTGACTCTCAGGCCTGCAAACTGCTGTTGTTGGACTGCTGTAAACTAATCCAATAAATTCCCTTTTAATGCAATTCATTCTTTCCATTCTGTTCCTCTAGAAAACCCTGACTAATACAGTAAGGCATGCTTTTTATTAATTTATTGAACATAATTAGATACGCCATTTTCAATATTTGTTTGATAAGTATAAAAGTTTAGTTTTCTAAATGACAATACATCCTTTTCTTCCGACTGTATGGCCCTATTTATCTTTTGCTCATCTTAAAAGTATCAATGTTAAATCTATTTTGATTTTAACATCTTAAAGGCAAAATAAATTAAGTGGTCAAGATGGCTTTTATTTATATATGATAATGGCAATATTTATACAAAATAAAATATTATAATAGTATTTCCTTTTCTGTCCTTTAAGTTTCTGGCATATTTTTAGTCTATCTTTGCATTTCTTACAATTTGGCTTACAAAACTGGACATTTTCAACCAACATATTGAAACAAGTATTATAGTTGTTTCTGCCTTCCCCCCAAGTTATTAAAAATATTTTATATACTTTATTATTTTGTTATTTATTTGAGAGAGAGAGAGAGAGAGAGACAGAGAAAGGCAAATGTAGAGAGAGGATGTCTGTGCCAGGGCTGCCAGACACATGTGCCACCTTGTACAGCGACCCTACATAGATAGGTATCAGAGAATACAACCTGGATCCTTAGGCTTCACAGCCAAGCACCTTAATGGCTAAGTGATACTACTGGTCCCTTGGATTTAATTTATTTTATGGTTGTACCTTTGTTATTTGTTTAAAGGTGAAAACAAATTAGATGTTAAAATCTAAGTTCATATCATGGTTTATTGTCTATAATTAAGAAAGTTTTTAATAATAAAAAATAAAAATAAATTAAGTTCAGGGAGTGGAAAACAAAATGCAAGTTTGTTACTAAAATGACTTATGTCATTGTCTATTATAATTATAAAATTTTAATGTTCATATCTATATTGGTAATAAGAATAAACTATTAAACTTTACTTAAATGAAGCTATATACTTTCATATTTGCTATAACACATGCAATATCACATACGTAATAATAAAATATGGCAATTTCTAAAAGTAGGGGTATTTTTCAAAAGTAAATGAAAACTTTCTTACTCTTCATACAGTTTCAAATAATTTCATGGGTATCTTTAGCTTTATATGGATACTTTGTTATCAGTCATTCATAAATATTTTTAATTGTGATCCTCATAGATTTTGTTTTTCAATTTTTGGATAATGACATTTTGCACTGCCTTTTCATTTTACTCTTTATTACAAGCTGAAATATGTGTAAAATAAGTCAAAATTACATTTTAAATTACAAATATAGTGAAATTAGACTAAGCTTAGCATGATATTTATTTACCATCTAATATTTTGCCATAAGATAGCTTAAAAAAATAAAACAGGGCTGGAGGGATGGCTTGGCTGTTGAGGTGTTTGCCTGCAAAGCCAAAGGACCCAGGTTCAATTCCCCAGGACCCTTGTTAGCCAGATGCACTAGGGGGCACACACATCTGGAGTTGGTTTGCAGTGGCCGGAAGCCCTGATGCACCCATTTTCTCTCTCTCTCTCTTTCTCTGTCAAATAAATTAATAACTAAAAATAAAATATTAAAAAACAAACAAAGTCCGGGCGTGGTGGCGCACGCCTTTAACCCCAGCACTTGGGAGGCAGAGGTAGGAGGATCGCAGTGAGTTCGAGGCCACCCTGAGACTCTATAGTGAATTCCAGGTCAGCCTGATATAGACTGAGACCCTACCTTGAAAAACGAAAAAAAAAAAAAAAAAAAAAAAAAAAAAAAACCTCAGATAAATATCCTCTATAAAGATCTATTTTGATCATCTTCAACTTTGCTTCATGTGCTCAAAACATCTGTTTACTGAGGCCTATGAAATAATAAATGTCTGAAAATTAAAAAAAAACACATAGCTTAGGAAGCATGTCTGCCAGAAACTGTGTATAAATTAGGCTTCTGTTACTACAAAGAAGGCTCATGAGTATAGTACATTACCTTCCTGAAATTGTGTACTCGTCTTAATACTGGGAAAAAAATTACTACTGAGCTGAAGACCTAACCTGTGATATGATATGAGTTTACATCGCTAAACTTTTAGATTTTTAAAGTTGATATATATATATATATGTATATATATATATATATATATATATATATATATATATATATATGATATACATCCTTCATAATAGGTAAAATGGGTAATACTATATATTCTTCTGCTGAATTGGGATTGAACCTTCTACCATTTACCCCAAAAGTAGTTTGCCAAACATTAAGTAGGACTGGGTGTGGTGGCGCACGCCTTTAATCCCAGCACTCGGGAGGCAGAGGTAGGAGGATCGCTGAGAGTTCCAGGCCACCCTGAGACTACATAGTTTAATTCCAGGTCAGTCTGGACCAGCGTGAGACACTGCCTTGAAAAACCATGAAGTAGGGTAACTCTCAGTTTCTGCCCATGGAGACTATCAATTCAATTTTACAAAACCTTATTTATATTCTAGTAATTTTATATTAGTGCTATCTAGCTTCCGTTTTTGAAATTATAAGAAATTTTTCTTTAACTCATAAGATGTTTTAGTCTAGAATATTATGTCATATGCAAATAGGGATAACTTACATTTTCATTTGTAATTTGACTACATTTTCTTTTCTTCTCTTATTACTTTTAGTAATATTTCCCATACTATGATAGATATAAATAGCATGCATTGCCATGTTTACCTTGCAATATATGATAGAAGAAATGTCTTAAGTTTTGCTCTACTGATTATAATGTTCAATGTGGGATTTTCACAGATGGTTATTGCAAATACTCTAAACAAAGTGTCAGAAGTCAAACCAGGAAATTGGCCAATTATTAGGAACCATACAAAAAGAGTGTGCCTTGCAGGGAATTGGCAGAACTGAGGTGTGCAAACATAGATAGATGAGTGAGAAGGTAGAGAGCTCTCCCTGAGGAATACTTTACATACATACCTCCTTCCTAGACTTCTTGAAATAGGCCAAGTAGATTTCCAATGAGAAAGTGTTCTATGAGGATGAGCGTAGCATTTCATGCTATTACTGTGTTTCTACTTTACTCTCTAGCTTGGTATATCCTATTAACTGTAAATTGTCTTTACAGCTTTGCATTGTCTCATGCTGTGATAGTTTAGCTTACCACATTATTGTTACTGCATTCCTGATGAAGGCACATGGAAATAATGCCAAATCTGGAGTTGTAAGAAACGAGAGATAATTTTCTTACATCAATAAAGAGTCACTATTTTAAGTTTATTTATTTATTTGAGAGAGAGAGAAAGAAAGAGGGAAAAGGAGAGAGAGAGAGAGAGAGAGAGAGAGAGAGAATGGGCACACCAGGGATGTCAGTCACTAGAAATGAACTCCAGACAAATGTGCCATCTTGTGCATCTGGCTTACATGGGTCCTGAGGAATCGAACCTGGGTCATTTGGTTACAAAATCAAGCTAACAGAGAGTTTTTAAGGTATGTTATGGATAAAGCATACTTTCCTCAAGGTTAAAAAGAAATGATTTGAAAGTAAGAGGGCCCAGGGTAGGAAGAATACCCACCAGAGGTAGGCATTCCTTTTGCAAGCCCTTACCTGTGTGTGAATCACAACAATTAGCCACATAAATTGTTTGGTTCCTGACCTATTGTAGTGAGTCACATTTCATCATAAAGGGATTGACCAGAGGGTTAGAGAGTACAATATAATTTCCAATACTGAGTATTCACTCATAAAAGGCATTTATGAAAGTCTACAAGCCTTTTATCTAGGAAAAAACCTTATAAATGAACTGCTGTGCTGTCGTTAATGGTGAGACATAAATTGTTGTCTAAATCAGATGTGTTTCAAAATGCAATTGCCTGATGAAATATCCACTGTCTAGTATAAGAATGACAAGCTTTTATGAATGGTTACATTTAGAAACATTATTTAATACATGCCTCCTGTTTTTTTCATTAGTGCCAGAGAAGTACATCATCTTAGATTTCAGAGCAGATGCATAAAATGGCTTCAGGGGAATGATGAAAAGCTTTTCTTTACACACTGCATTGAGAAAAATATCTTACTTCCTTTAGATTTAGTAAATGGAGGGACAGATTTTTAAAATAAATGCTATAATATGTATTCTCCACAGTAGCAGAACCAATATAATACAGATTAGATAGATAAATAGGTATGTATGTAGGTAAATGGATGAATAGATAGATGATAGATGATAGGGAGAGGGGGATATAGGAGATTGGTTGGTAAGAAATTGGATCATGTTACTGTGGAGGCAGGTAATTAAAGAATTTCAGGGTATATCACCACCAAAGGGAAATTATGGAATCGTTGTAGCTCAATTCAGAGGGATTCTGCTATCATACTTTCCTCTTTTGGCAAAATCTGTAATTTATATAAAAGCTTTTAACTGATTGGATGAGGATGGCTTAAATTATGGGTGAGAATTTCTTTATACAAAGTCCACTGATTTCAGTGTTAACTCGATCTTAAAATTACCTCCAGAGCAAAAGCTGGACCAAGGTCCTGAGTAACACAGCTGAGAAAACTGGTACATGCAATTGATTATCACAGAGGCAGTCTTGTGTCACAGATTCTGTGGTTGTCCTACTGAGTTCAATCAATGAACAGCAAAAAGCCCACTGCTTATAGTTCTTAAAAGGCAGGGTTTTATTATTATTATTAATTATTATTATTATTATTATTATTTACACTCGATGCAAGCATTTCAGAAGCACTTCTTTTATGAACATACTCCTTGAGGGTCAATGTGACTTACCCACTCTCTAACTGAAGCTCTATAGCCAGTAAGGCAAATTGGGCTTTCAGCCTTTCATAATTTAATCAAATTTAATAAAATACCACTGATAGGTAAGTCAAAATGCTTTAATTATGGCATTGAAGAAAACCATATTGTAAGCTTCAGTAGTTTATTTCAGCATTATAAGATATTTTAGTATGCATTTCCTCTTGTTACTATCTTGTTCTTTGACATTTACAAAGATATACAACAGCGTTGCTCTCAGACTATTCCATTAGTCTCTGTATTGAAAGGATATTAATGAAAGATAAGGGAATAGAAAAAAATAGTGGAATAGTTTCAAGAAACATGTATTGAAACCTGTATCCTTACACTGCCAAACTGAACTACACAATATTAGGGTGAACTGTGATTTTTTTTTTTTTTTTTAGAGGGAGATATAGTGAGCTATTTATTCCTCACTGGCTTGGCAACAAAAGTGTTGTGTTTGTAAAATATTATATAGAATTTCTTAATATGAAAAAAGACATATTTTAAAAAATTCTTCATGCTTTAGAATATTATTATTCTCCCTCAAAATTGCTTTGGGTAATTTTAAACATTATCATATTCATATATATTTAAAATCATGTTTCTCTCAAGAAAAACTACTTTTGTTTTGATTGAGATTATGTGCAATGGATATATAACTATGGGTGAATTTACTTAACAAAATTGAGTTTTCTGTTTTATGCAACAATCTCTCAAGGTATACAAGTACATTTTTATACTTTCTTAAGCAATGAATGATAACTGTCAAAAAGAACATACAGGGCTGGAGAGATAGCTTAGCAGGTAAGGCATTTGCCTGCAAAGCCAAAGGATCCAGGTTCGACTCTCCAGGACCCACATAAGCCAGATGCACAAGGGGGTGCATGTATCTGGAGTTCATCTGCAGTGGCTAGAGACCCTGGCTCGCTCGTTCTCTCTCTCTCTCTCTATCTCTCTACCTCTTTCTTTCTTTCAAATATATATATATATAACAAGGGCTAGGGAGATGGCCTAACAGATAAAGGTTCTTGCCTATAAAGCTTGTCAATGCAAGTTCAGTTTCCTAGTACCCATGTGAAGCCAGATGCAAAGTTCAGCATAACCCTTAGACATCTGGAGGCAGAGGCAGACCCACCTGGTGTTTGCGGCAGAAAAATGAGACACTATCACAAAGGTAAAGGAAAAGCACATATAATTTGAGCTTTTCCTCTGACATCCAGATGTGCTTCTGTATCTATGCACACATGAGCAAATAAATAAATACATATTTTCACATTTTGCACTAGTTATTGATATTTTTAATGTAGTTTATTTATCACCAATAAATAAAAATAGAACAGACTATTGCAATTGATTTTGCATTCTGTAACTTTGCTTAGTTATTTTTCATTCTACAGCTAGAGTTCTACTGTTATTAATTAATACTAATAAAATTAAAATGCATTTTGTAGCTCACAGCTAATTTTTCTCTAGGCTACAGGGTTGCTTGTACTTAAAATCAATTCTTTATAAATTTCTATACACACATGCACACACAAACACATTCCAAAGTGTATGTGTATATCAGTGTGTATGCTGCATGAATCTTAAATTATATATAAATGATATTAATGATGAATTTCTCTCCTAAACTATGAGGGCCTCTTCTTACAACTTCTTTCTAAGGTGTTCAGGCTGCCTAGTTTGATGAAAGACAGACACCTTCTCAGGGTGAAAGGGTGTAAAACAACATTCCAGGCAAACAGGAATAAGAAACAAGCAGATGTAGGTATATTAATATTGCATAAAATAGACTTCAAACAAAAAATAATCAAAAAAGACAAAGAAGGCCACTTCCTACTTATCAAGGGAATGATACATCAAGAGGATATTACAATCATAAATCTGTATGCACCAAACACAGGGGCACCATAGTTCATAAACCAAAACCTACTTGACAACAAAACAGAAATAAGGCCCAACACCATCATAGTTGGGGACTTCAATACACCATTATCAGTAATAGACAGATCATCCAAACAGAAACTCAACAGGGAAGTAAGAGAGCTCAACAAAACCATAGATCACATAGACCTAATGGACATCTACAGAACTTTCCATCCCAAATCCACAGACTATACATTCTTCTCAGCAGCCTATGAAACATTCTCTAAAATACACCATGTACTGGGTCACAAAGCCTGCCTCCACATATATAGGAAGATTGATATAATTCCCTGCATGATATCAGATCACAATGCTATATTGCTAGAAATTAACAACAAAAGACCCACCAAGAATCCCAATGGCACCTGGAAACTGAACAGCACACTTTAAAACAATAAATGGATAGTGGATGAAATAAAAAATGAAATTGCAAAATTTCTGGAATTGAACGACAATGAGAACACGTCGTACCGAAACTTATGGGACACAATGAAGGCAGTCCTCAGGGGAAACTTCATAGCACTCAATGCCTTCATAAAAAAAAAAAAAAAAAAAAAAAAAAAAAAAAAAAAAAAAAACAGAGAGATCCCAAATCAATAACCTAACCATCCACCTAAAGGCACTGGAAAAACAAGAAAAATCTAACCCAAAGAGCTCCAGAAGGAAAGAAATAATTAAAATCAGAGCAGAAATTCATGAATTGGAAACTAAGAAAACAATTAAGACAATTGACAAAACAAAGAGCTGGTTCTTTGAAAAAATAAACAAGATTGACAAACCCCTGGCCAATTTGATCAAGCAAAAGAAGAGATGCTTCAAATTAACAAAATTCAAAATGAAAAAGGAGAAATCACAACATATATAGGTGAAATTGGTAGAATTATCAGGACTTATTTCAAAAACCTCTACTCCACAAAACTGGATAATGTGGAGGAGATGGATAAGTTCCTGGATGCATACCATCTACCAAAGCTAAACTCAGAACAGATTAACCTTCTAAACAAACCTATCACACTCATTGAGATTGAAAAAGTAATAAAAAACTTCCCTAAAAAGAAGAGTCCAGGACCAGATGGCTTCTCAGCTGAATTCTATCAAACCTTCATGGAAGAACTCAAACCAATCTTCCTCAAACTGTGCCACACAATTGGAGAACAGGGAAAGCTACCCAACTCCTTTTATGAAGCTAGTATCACCCTAATTCCAAAACCAGGCAGAGATGCCACAAGAAAAGAAAACTACCAGCCTATTTCCCTGATGAACTTAGATGCAAAGATCCTGAACAAAATTCTCGCAAATCAAATCCAACACATCGAAAGCATTATCGACCTTGACCAAGTGGGATTCATTCCAGGAACACAGGGGTGGTTCAACATATGGAAATCTGTCAATATTATACACCACATAAACAAGGTTAAACACAAAAACCACATGATCATTTCGATAGATGAAGAAAAGGCCTTTGACAAGATACAGCATCACTTCATAATCAAAACATGGAGAGAACTGGCATGGTTGATTCATCTCTTAACATAATAAAGGCAATATACAAAGCTCCAAAGGCCCAAATAATACTTAATGGAGAGAGTCTGGAGGAATTCCCATTAAGATCAGGAACAAGACAGGGTTGTCCACTCTCACCTCTGTTCTTCAATATAGTACTGGAAGTCCTAGCTCAGCAATAAGACAGGAGAAGGAAATAAGGAGGATACAATTTGGAAAGGAAGAAGTTAAATTAGCTCTATTCACTGATGATATGATTGTGTACGTAAGAGACCCTAGAGACTCCATCCCAAAACCCCTGAAGGTGATTAACTCCTATATCAAAGTAGCAGGATACAAAATCAATTCACAAAAGTCAGTAACCTTTCTATATGCAAATGACAAAGATATAGAGAAAGAAATAAGTGACATGGTCCTATTTTCGATAGCAACAAAAAATAAATAAAATACCTTGGAATAACATTAACCAAGGAAGTGAAAGATCTATACAATGAAAACAAAAAACACTCAGAAAATCAATTGAGGAGGACTTGAGAAAATGGAAAGACCTCCCATGCTACTGGATAGGCAGAATTAACATTGTGAAGATGGCAATCCTACCAAAGGAAATATACAGATTTAATGCAATTCCAATTAAAATCCCTACAATGTTCTTCACAGAGATAGAAAAAAATGATCTCAAATTTCATATGGAAAGGCAGAAGGCCTCTCATATCCAGACATATCCTCAGCAAAAGAAATATCTTTGGAGGTATCCCCATATGTGATCTAAAGCTATATTACAAAGCTATAGTAATAAAAACAGCATGGTACTGGCATAAAAACAGGAGTATAGACCAATGGAACAGAGTTGAGGACCCGGACTTTGGGTCAAGCAATTATACCTACTTGATATTTCACAAAGGTCCTAACAATGTGGGCTCAAAAAAGACAGCATCTTCAACAAATGGTGCTGGACAAACTGGATAACCATATGCATGAAATTGAAACTTGATCCACACATTTCGCCATGCACTACACTCAAGTCCAAATGGACCAAAGACATCAATATAAGACCAGAAACTCGACTAATCCTGGAAGAAAATACAATATGGAGACTCCTGAAAAGGCTGACTATAGAGATACCAACAGACCCACTTATTCCCTTGCTGGGCATCTACTCTAAAACCTTCAAACCACAGGCCAGAGAGATTTGTTCAACCATGTTTGTAGTGGCTCAATTCATAGTAGCTGAGAGCTGGAATCAACCCAGTTGTCCATCACTAGAAGTATGCATAACTAAGATGTGGCATATCTACACACTGGAATTCTATACAGCAGTAAGAAAAAAATGACACAATGAAATTTGAGGAAAAATGGTTCAACCTGGAACAGATCATTCTCAGTGAACTTACCCAATCACAGAAAAAAATCGCCACATAGTCTTACTCATCAACAGCACCTAACCTGAATCTACCCAAGATGCCTTACATACCCAGCAAGCATCTCGTGGACTAGATGATAGGATGGGTGGGGAGGGGGGAAACGTAAATCTAGACCCAAACGGCAATGGTACCATAAAATTATACATCCTAAAAGGCAGAACAAATATCTGAACCTTCACCATGCCCTTAGAGGGAACACCTGAGCCATGAGACACTGGAGAGGGTATGATGAAGGACTGACCTTAATCATACAGCTTCTCTCTCTCTCTCTCTCTCTCTCTTCTCTCTAACTTTTTTATATTAGTTGTCTTTTTCTTCCTTTTCTTAGTGGGCACTGACCTGTAACTCCCAGTACAAGCATGTGGCTATCATCCATAATGAGCTTTTGATCAGAGAGACCTACATGGTTTCCTAAAAGAAAGACAGATTTCTGTCAGAGTACTTGATGACCCACCAAAGGTTAGTGGTAAGACCCTACTGCTGAAGACACCTTATGCGGTTGACACATAAAATGGAATGGCATGACTAGAAGCTGGAAGAGAGTCAGTCCCCAGACAGTCAGCACGTCTAGTGCCAGACGGTGCTACATGGGTGACTGGGGGAAAATGACCAATATCGTTCCACGCAACTCATGGTCTAACCTACTTAGCAGCAAATAACCTGTCGTGATGCTCACACAAGTGCAATAGTGGCACACAGCCATGGTGGAAAACCAACTGCTCTTGATTCAGCTAACTGATCCACTCAGTGGTATGGGACCCATAGCTGGAGCTGGGAAACAAGTCAGAACCATATCTAAACATATGCCCACTCTCCATTATCAAGCTACCACCAATTGTGGGCTACAAGAGGGCATACACCTATTAAATTCTCTATAAAAAAAGGGTTATCTCATTTGTCTGGTGCTAACTTACTCTCCATTGGAGAATCTGCTTCTCCTTTTCAGATTGATGTAGATCCTAAGGAGAGAGCCACCCCATCATACCTTGAAAGGGCCCTGGCTGAAACTAAGAACAATTGGTGAAACAAGCAAGGGTGCTGTTTTCCTGGTGAGCTGGGTACCAGCACAAGGGCGAAAGAGATCAACACAGAGAAAAATAAACTCCTACCAAATCAGATATCCAGAGACCCAGAGGCCCCCAACACCTCATCACTGAAGCAGGCCAAAAATGAACCCAACATGGCTCAGGGAAATTTTGCGGAAGAGGGGGCAGAAAGAATGTCTTCATAGCAGTAAATGCCTATATAACAAAGACAGGGTGATCTCAAATCAAAAACTTATCTACCTAAAGACGTTGGATAAACAAGAAGAATCCAACCCAAAAAACTCCATAGAGAAAGAAATTTTCAAATTAGAACAGAAGTTAATGATTTGGAAACTAAAAAGAAACAAGAAAGTTGATGAAACACAGAGCTGGTTGTTTCAAAAAATAAACAAGATTGAAAAACCATTAGCCAATTTGATTAACCAAACAAACAAAAAAAAAAAAAAACACAGAAAAAAGAAATACTTCAAATGAACAAAATTAGAAATGGAAAAGGAGAGATCACAGTACACATAAGTGAAATTAGAAGAATCATCAGGAATTATTTACAAAGCCTCTACTCCACAAAATTGGATAATCTGGAGGAATTGGATAATTTTTGGACACAATACCACCTACCAAAGCTAAATTCACAGCAGATTAATCTCCTAAATAAGCATATCACAACCAATAATATTGAAAAGGTAATCAAACACCTCCCCAAAATGAAGAGTCCAGGATCAAATGTCTTCTCAGCTGAATTCGTTTAAACCTTCATGTAAGAACTGGAACCAATTTTACTCAAAGTACTCCCAGCTCCTTTTATGAAGCTATAATCACCCTAATACCAAAAGCAGACAGAGATACAGAAAGAAAAGGAAAGGAAACTACAGGCCTATTTTCCTGATGAATTTAGACACAAAGATCCTGAACAAAATCATCACAAACCAATTCTACAACACATTAAAAGCATTATCCACCTTGATCAAGTAGGCTTTATCCCAGGAACAAAGGGTTAGTTCAACATATGGAACTCTATCAATGCAATACACCACATAAATAAGCTTAAACACATAACCACATGATCATTTCACCAGATGCAGAAAGGTCTTCCACCTAATACATCACTCCATGATCAAAACATTGGAGAAACTCAGCATGGATGGTTTATATCTCAACATGATAAATGCTATATATAAAGCACCGAAAGCCCAAAAAATACTTAATGGGGAAATACTCAAGGAATTCCCATTGAGATCAGTGACAAGACAGGGGTGCCCACTCTTACCTCAACATAGTATAAGAATTCCTACCCCAAGCAATAAGACAGGAGAAAAAAATAAAAGGGATACAAATTGGAAAGGAAGAAGTTATGTTAGCCCTATTTGCAGATGATACGATTCTATACATAAGTGACCCAAAAGCCTCCATCTCAAAACTCTTAAAGGTGATTAATTCCTTCAGCAAAGTGGCAGGATACAAAATCAATGCACAAAAATCAGTAGCCTTTCTAAATGCAAAGGACATGGATCCAGAGAAAAATGATTAGCAAGATTGTCCCTTTTTCAATAATAAAAACAACAAAAATATCTTGGAATAAGACTAACCAAGGATGTGAATGATTTACATAAGGAAAACATTAAAAACACTTAAGAAAGAAATTGGCCGGGAATGGTAGTGCACGTCATTAATCCCAGCACTCGGGAGGCAGAGGTAGGAGGATTGCTGTGGGTTCGAGGCCACCCTGAGAATCCATAATGAATTCCAGGTCAGCTTGGGCTAGAGTGAGACCCTACCTCAAAAAACCAAAAAATAAATAAATAAGTAAATAAATAAATAAATGAAAGAAAGAATAAATGAATGAATGAATTTGAGGAAGAGTTGAGAAGATGAAAAGATGGAAAGACCTTTCATGCTCCTGGATAGGAAGAAATAATTTTGTTAAAATGCCAATCTTACCAAAAGCAATACACAGATTTAATGCAACACCAATATAAAAATCCCAGCATTTTCCTTCACAGAGATAAAAAAAAATCTCAAAATTCATATGTAATGGCAAAGGGCTTCAGAATTCCAAGTACATCTTCCTCAAAAGAAACAACTCTGGAGGCATCATAATACCTGATATAAAGCTTTGTTATATATCCATAGTAACAAAAACATCATGGTACATGCATAAAAATAGGATTATAGACCAATGTAACAGAATTGAGGATCTGGACTTTAGGTCAAGTAACTACAGCTAGTGGATCTTCTACAAAGGACATAATAATGTAAACTGGAGAAAAGACAGCATCTTCAACAAATGGGGCTGGAAAAACTGAATAACTGAGGACAGGAAAATGAAACTAGACTCACACATCTCATCATGCACAATAATCAAGTGCAAATGGATCAAATATTTTCATATAAGATCAAAAACTCTGCTACTACTGGAAGAAAACACTAGTTGGAACTTTCCATGTATAGGGGTGGGAAAAGACTTTCTTAAAAACAAAACAAAACAGTAGCTTAGAGACTTAAACAATCACTCAACCATTGGGATCTCATGAAGATGGAAGATTTTTTTCACAGACAAACATACAATAAGAATAGCCAATAGACTACCCACAGAATGGGAGAAAACTTTTTCCAGCTATACAACTGACAGAGGGCTAATTTCTAGAATCTACAAAGAATTCAAAAATCTAAAGAAGTAAAAAATAAAATAAAATAACCAATTCCCAATGTGTAGCAGAAAACTGAACAGGGAATTCTCAGAGGAAGAAATACATATGGCAAACATATACTTAAGAAAATGTTCAACATCCCTAACCTCAGGGAAATGCAAATTAAAACAACTAAGAGATTTCACCTTATCCTAGTAAGGATAGCAAACATTAAAATAAATCAAATGAAAAAAATGTTGGTAAGGATGTGGAGTAATAGAAACCCTAATTCACTGTTGGTGGGAATGTAAGATAGTACACCCACTATGGAAAACAATATGAAGTCTCCTAAAATGGTTAACTATAGAGTTAACAATAGACCCAGTTATCCCCTTACTGAGTATTTACCATAAAAGCTCCATGCCTCTGTTCAGAGATACTTGCTCAGCTGCTGGAGCCCACCGGCAGAATGGAACACTACCTGAGGGGGGCGTAGGATTAAGAAAAAGAGAAGAGACAAAAGATGAACTAGGGAGGGCTGTCAGTGAATACTGGAGCCCCAACTTTATTTACTTCAGCTGTTTTATACTTCTTCTCTGAGTACAAGAATGCAAGCAGAACAATGTTAACATTTACACAGGATCTCTTAAGAAAGCCACATCCTCCTACATTGGTCAAAGAACAGTCAAATTGTAGCCTCCAGCTCAAAATATTACTTCTTTCTCAATTCCCAGAACCTCGGCTGATATCTAATCTCATGCTTGGCAAAACATCCTGCTTCTCTCTGGCCCATTGTATAAGTGTACACAGGTCATAAGCAAATGTCCGGGCAAATGGCTCCCCACACTCAGCCATGTTTATAGCTGCTCAATTCATAATTGTTGGGCACAGGTAAGGGCCTTGGGCCACTGAGGGTTAAAATGGGCTTGAGATGCCAGGCACAGCTAAGGGTCCCCAGACTACTAGAGGCTACTCCCTCCCCCGCCTGGGACACTTGGACTAAGGCTTTGCTCATAGCCCTGTGACCTTTGGACATTTGCCTAGGATACTCCTTATATGGAATCAGCCAGCAGCCTTTACACAGCCCATCCTTCTCCCCACCACTGCATAGATCACCTGACTCCCTACATGCTAGAATGTATGTTCCTAGGCATCAGAAAGCAACCTTTGAGCCAACCAATCCCCTTAGGACCCTCTTCCCTCTCTCTCTCACCAGCTTTTAAAATCTCAGTCCCCTGACAAAAAATGAGCTGTTCTTTGAAGCTGTCTGATTGATGGATGTTTCTTCCTGTTGCACTCACTGCCGCTCAAGACTGCTCCACAGTTGCCTGGACCCCTCCAGGGCACTGATGTGAAATGCCATCCTGAGGAACCAGGTACCCCACAGCTGGTGCATGGACAGGGACCCTCTGAGATGTGCCAGGGCAGGGAGTGCTCTCCCAAAGAGATAATCGTCATCTGGGGAACATCAGCCCCCTTTGACCTTGCCTCCATATTTTGAAGGCTGACATGTTTCTCTCTTTCCTTCTTTACTTTTGGTTCATGCCATCATGATGGACTACACATGATGAACTGGCAACTGATGTCTCTTGGCCAAGGCCACCCTTTGGCATTGACTGAAGGCAAGTAGTCCACTGCCTGGACCCCAACAGCCCATTTAAGCATTGGCACAAACCTTCTCTCTATTTCTCTCCAACACACACACACAAATGGTAATGCATTGACTTCTTAAAAGCCTGTAGGGCAGTTGCCAGTCTTTTGATATTGTGGACAGGCTTGCATCTGGACCACTGGGGAATGCTGAGTACTATTCAGTCCTTGGGAACATTGCCCTCTCGTCTTGTCATTTCCACTCTTTCTTTTTTTTCATTTTTTTAATAATTAGATATGGACATATTTTGTATGTAAACATCACATGTTGGTACCATCCTTTCCCTCCTCTCTGCCCCTTTTCAGAAGAGGCCTAATTATTGGGGATTCAGGTCAACTCCATGGGATTGGGGGTCATGCATTATGGGGGCAGCAGTCAGTTATGGGGGAGAGGCAATGTCTCTGTTCAAAATGTCCCAACTTGTACTTGTGGCTCTAACAATCTTTCCACTCCCTCTTCTGCAAAATTCCCTGAGCCATGCTGGGAGTATTTTAAGTCTACTTCAGTGATGGGCACTTAGGAGCATCTTGATGTCTGCTTTGGTAGGTGTTGAGTGTCCTCAATTTATTTCTCCATCACCCTTGTGCTAATATCAGCATAACTAAGAGAACAGCATTCTTGTTCATTTCTCCAATTCTTCTGTGGTTTCAGCTGGGCCTGGGTGGAGTGCGCTGAGTTGTTTTTCTCCTCAAGTCCATTTCTGTGGTCTGTGCTGACAGCATTTGGTGTCTTCAACAGTAGTGTCTGACCATTAACCTCTGGTGGATAATCAAGCATTCTGACAGAAGTCTGTCTTGTTTCTTTTGGGAGATCTAGTAGGTCTCTCTGATCAACAGCTCATTGTGGATGTTGACCACATCCTGGTATAGGGAATTACAGGCCAGTGCCAAGGCAAAAGAAAAAAGAGAAAGCCAGAGAAGAAAGAGAAACAGGAGAAATTTGAGGTTAGATTTTTGTCTCACTCTCTCCAGGTCACTTCAAATCTGGTGTTCCCTCTAAGATTTGCTTGAGGGTTCCACCTTTTAGTCTGATTCCCAGGATATTGGATTCTATGGTACCAGTTCAATTTGAGTTCAGATTTTGTGTCTTCCCCCTCCTCCCTTTCACTTCCCCCAAGCCCTACCCTCCATATTGTCCAAGCCTCAAGGTGATATTCAGTTATGTCACCAGCATGGGCTGATCCAGGTTAGGAATGGCAGATTAGTGAGACCAAGTGACAATTAACAAGCATTCTATGTCCAACATTGAAAAATTCCTTCCCAGTTTCTTCAATCAACTGATTTCACCCCATAATTAACCATCTTTCTTATGAGACTATTAAGAAAAATCACACCAAATTGATTAATCCTATTATGCACTGAAAAGCAAGTAGTCTAGATTAAAACAATTTTATGTCATCAATACCTCTAACAAATTCAGAAATGTTTTTATTAGGAGTAACTAAGGCAAATTTTTGTTTCTGTCTTGAGGCAGTGTGGTAGTTTCAATAGATGGCCCCCAATATATTCAGTTTTTTTTTTTTTTTTATTGTTTGTAGTTTGCATCTGCAGCCACCTGGCTGGAGGCAGTGTCACTGGGTGGATCTTAAAGTGTGATGGTGGGTTTCAGATTTCAATCTAAAGATATGCAAAGTGGCCTAGCTGGAGTTCCTGAAGTGTGTTGTGCTGTGTGGCTTTTAGGCTTGTGCTTCTCTCTCTCTGCTTGGGCCTGTGAAGGCAGGCCAGCTTCTTCTGCCATTTATGGAAGTTCCCCTGGATCTATAAGGTTCAATAAATCACTTCCTCCATAACTGTGCCTGGTCTGGAAGTTTATCTCAGTGAACCTGAATCTGTCTGATACAGAAATTGGTACCAAGGATTGTACTGAGATGAATCTGACCATGTGGATGAAGATATGAGTATATAGAAAGAATGTAAGTGATCTAAAATCACCAAATTTTGCCTAAAATTAATTTCCT
The DNA here is from genome assembly GCA_036346955.1 of Dipus sagitta. Classification (NCBI taxonomy): domain Eukaryota; kingdom Metazoa; phylum Chordata; class Mammalia; order Rodentia; family Dipodidae; genus Dipus; species Dipus sagitta. The sequence goes on along the minus strand of CM070770.1, from coordinate 99,061,522 downwards.
TTTATAAGGAACAGAAAGCTAATTTTCAAGCTAAACCTAATCACTGTGTCTAAAGTTAAAGAATTTTCAATTGTTTATGATAAGCTACCATATCTTTTTCCTCTTACTTACTGTTTTTGCTATTTAAAGTCATGGAAAGCTGGACTCTGGAGAAAGATGGAAAACACCAATAAGCTACAGGGATACTCCTGGGTCCCTAAAGTCTCATTGGGAGAACCATTAGTGACCTCCAAAACTAACCCTTGATTAAATTTTGGCTATCTGCTTGGTTGTAAACACTCAGAGAGAAACGTATAACCAAAGATAAAGAGATATCTCAAATATATGAATGGCCTATTAAGTAATACAACAAGAGCTTTCTAGCAGGGGAAACATGGCCTAAAGACACATTGTCACCTTCTCTAATAATTCTAATTCTATAATTTAAAAAAAATCATAAATGTTAAAAGGGTTATTTTCAAATCTAGAAGTTATATAGATGGCACTGACTAAAGGTTGCTTAATTCAAAAGGCTTCCTTATACTGGCAACAATGGTTAATCTCTTCTAACTTGTGCCAGGACATCCTTAAGTGAGTTCTGAGACCAGAAATATATTTGTACAGCCTTTAGTGGCAATCAGTGTCTCTATGGCACCAACCTTTGGTCCTGGCTATCCCCAGGATGAATTTTTAAAAAGGTATCAAGGTTAAATGTTGTGTATATGTTTCTGAAACCTCTACTAACATCTTATCTGTTTTACAAGCCATATAGAAACAGGTTCAGGCCATGTCAAACACTGCTGTCCCACTTTATGCATAGTTCTGAGAGAAAATCTCAGTCAGATCATGCTCAGGTGGTCCCGAGACAATCCAACTCCATCTACCTGGGTTCATTTGAATACACCCCAAGGCTTAGAGTTCCTCAAGAAGGATAGCCCTGAAGGCAATCAGTTTGCTGTGTGTTCACTTCTCATTAGCTCCTTACTTTCATTCTTTCTCCCTGATGTTATCTTCCAAGATTATCTTCCTGCACTCCATCGATACACTTTACACTTTTGGCGTCCTTTAGAATAGTTCACATCTCTGGAAGAGACTATCTAACTGCCACAAATTCATTTCCTATTCAGCAGGAAATAGTTAATGATCTGACTTAATTTCCACCTTGTCCTCTAACAGCAGTTAGAGTGTCTTCTTATGAGAAAGAGACATTAAGGGCAGTAGATTAGGGTGAGTAGACCCCTGAAGGTAAAAAGGGCAGAAAAGTTTTTCTTATCTTTTTCCCAGTTCCATAGAACTGTTTTTAAAGTTCCCAACTGCCTCAGGGTACCCAAGCGGGTCTCAAATTGCCCACCTGCATTGCCATGATAATGTGTGCCACATTCCTGGTTCTGCAAAGGACAGGATTTGCCCTCTTCTATGCCAGTCAAGGCATGCCCCTTTGCCTGACCAGCTCCAAGCCAATCAGAGTTGAATGCCCCCACAATATTTCTATAATCAGGACTACTTGTGTCAAGACACCTGCTATCCTTTGGTGCAAAGGGGTAACCACCCCATGCATAACGTTTCCTCTCCCACTTATTGTTCCCAAGCCTTGATTGTTCCACATGTGTATCTCTATGAGGAAGAAACGGCCTACAAACTCCATCCACATCAACCAAGAGAAATTTTCATCCCTCTGCTGGTGGGCCTCGACATGACCAACCACTTCATGGTACACTTGAAAAGAAGCTTGACCAGGCCATGATATCTACCATCAGCAGCTTCAAATCTCTCGAGAGACAATTGAACTCTTTCGTGCTTATAGTATTTCAGAACCATACATCCTTAGACCTCATTACTGCTGAACATGGGGGAATATGTGTGGTCTTGGGAGAAGAATGCTGTTATTTTTTTTTTAATGAATTAAATGTTGTTGAACAAAGTGTTAAAGTTCTCAAAAATGTCCACAAGGAGCTGCTTGACCGCTACAAGCCTGAGGTCCCCAATAACTCGTTCTCTAAGCCTTTAGTCACTTGGCTTCTCCCCCTCCTTATCCCCCTCCTTGCTATAAGAACCCTATTACTCGTAGCCCCCTGCATAAAAAAAAATTTCTCAGACAACAGCTAATTAATATTACTAAGGTTGCTACTAATCAGGTCCTTGTATACCATGTACTTCTAGTTGCACCTATGATAGACTATAAAGATCTCACTCAATATGATGACATTGCCCCATTATAAAAACAAAGGAGGAGCTGTTGGGCCCTGGGCCACTGAGGGTTAAAATGGGCATGAGCTGCCAGGCATGGCTAAAGGTCCCTGGGTTACAGGAGGCCACACCCTCCCTAGCCTGGGACACCTGGACTTAGGCTTTGCTCATAGCCCTGTGACCTTTGGCCAGTTGCCTAGAATACTCCTTATATGGTATCAGCCAGCAGCCTTCATGAAGCCCATCTCCCTGGGACCCGTACCTTTTCCCTCCAGTACATAGATCACCTGACTTTCTCCCTAAATGCTGGAATAAATGTCTCTAGGCATTGGAAAGCAATCTTTGAACCTACCAATCCCCTTAGGAGCCTCTTCCCGCTCTCTGTCAACTGCTTATAAAAACTCAGTCCCCTGACAAATAAATGGGCTGTTCTCTGAAGCTGTCTCCTGGTTGTTTCTTCCTGTTGCACTCATAGCTGCTCAAGACTACTCCACAGTTGACTGGATGCCTCTGGAGAGCCAGTGTGCAATGGCCTCCTGAGGAGCAAGGGACCCCACACATAATAGCTAGGAAATGGAATCAACCCAGATATTCATTACTGGATGAATAGATAACCAAGATGTGGTATATCTACATGATGGAATTCTACTCAACAGTTAGAAAAAAAATGACACAATGAAATTTGCAGAAAAAAAAATCGTCAAACTTGGAACAGATCATAGTCAGTGAACTCACCCAACAACAGAAAGTCACTCATTACATGGTCTAAATCATCTGTGGCTCCTAACCTAGATCAGCCTGAAATGCTCACATACCTAAAAGGCTTCTCAAGGACTGGACAATAGGGAGAGTGGGATGGGAGGGGAGGTTAAGGGTGGGGAGGAATGCAAAACTGGACCCAAATGGAAATGGCACCACAAAAACCTATATCCTGGAAGACAGACTAAAGGATTGAACCCTCATCAGGACCTTAGAGGGAAGACCTGAATCCAAGGATCCTGGATTGGGTGAAATGAAACCTAACCTTACTTCAATCTCTCTCTCTCTCTCTCTCTCTCTCTCTCTCTTTCTCTCATATTTATTATGTTTGTCTTCCTTTGTTTGCCTTGGCTTTAGTCCGTAACTCCCAGTACCAGGATGTGGTTAACACCCACAAGGACCTGTTGATCAGAGAGACCCACAAGGTTTCCCAAAAGAAGACAGACATCTGTCAGAGCACTTGATTATACACCAGAGGTTAATGGTAATACCCTACTGCCAAAGATACCATATGCTGTTGGTAAGGAACATGGAGAGACCTGGCTGGAATATGGAAGACAGCCAGTCCCCAGACATTAGTCCATCTAATGCCAGAAGGTGCTACATGAGCTTCAAGGGAAAAATGGCTAACATCTGTCCAAGCAACTCATGGTCTAAGCTACCCAGAGGCAAATAACCTGATGTGATGCTCACATAAGTGCAATAGTGGCACACAGTAATGGTGGGTAACCAACTGCTCTTGGATTGGCTAACAGATCTGCTCAGTGGAAAGAAATGCATATGTGGGACTGGGAAACATGTCAGAACCATATCCAGATAGTGAGTTCACTCTCCAATATCAACCTCCCACCAATCTTGGGCACAAGAGGGCCTACACCTATTAAATTCACTCTAAACTAACAACAGTTATCACATTTAACCTGTGCTGACTTCACTCTCCATTGGAGAATCTGCTTCCTTTTTCCAGATGGATGCAGGACCTGAGGGGAGAATCAGCCCATCACTTCACCAGAGCCCCAGCTGAAGCCAGAGAGTAAATGGAGAAATGAGCAAGAGTGCTGCTTTCTTGGTGAATCTGGTACCAGCACAAGGGTGAAGGAGATAGACACAGAAAACACTGAAATCCTGTCAAACCAGGTATCCAGTGACACAAAGGCTCCCAAGAACCCATCATTGAAGTAGACCTAAAACAAATCCAACATGGCTCAGGGACATTCTCAGAAGACAGGCCTGAAAGATTGTTAGAGCCACAGGTTGGGACATTACACACAGAGACATTGCCTCCTCCTCATAACTGATGGCTACCCCCACAATGAACAACCCACAATCCCCATGGGGATAACTGTTATCCCCAACAAGGAGGGGGACAGGGATGAAGTTACTGATGGTAACAACATGTGCTGTTTACATAGTAAGTATGTCCATAACAAAAAAATTAAAAATAAATAAATAAATCTTTCATGGAAAAATAAAATATTGGCATAAAAAAAAAGAAAGCTTAAGTGTCTAGTGCCAGAAGGTGCTACATGGGCGACTGGGGGAAAAAGAGCAATATCTGTCCAAGCAACTCATGGTCTAACCTACTTAGCAGCAAATAACTTGTGATGCCCACACAAGTGCAATAGTGGCACACAGCCATGGTGGGGAACCAACTGCTCTTAATTTGGCTAACTGATCTCCTCAGTGGAACGTGACCCACAGCTGGAGCTGGGAAACAAGTCAGAACCATATCCAAACATAAGCCCACTCGCCAATATCAAGCTACCATCAATCATGGGCTACAAGAGGGCCTACACCTATTAAATTCTCTGTTAAAAAAAGGAAGGGTTATCTCATTTTTTCTGGTGCTAACTTACTCTCCATTGGAGAATCTGCTTCTCTTTTTCAGATAGATGTAGATCCTAAAGAGAGAGCCACCCCACCATACCTCAACTAAGAAAAATTGGCGAAACAAGCAAGGGTGCTGTTTTCCTGATGAACCAGATACCAGCAGAAGGGGGAAGGAGATCAACACAAAGAAAAATCAACTCCTACCAAATCAGAGAGCCAGAGCATCAGAAGCCCCCAACACCTCATCACTGAAGCAGACCAAAAATGAACCCAACATGGCTCAGGGAAATTTTGCGGAAGAGGAGGCGGAAAGAATGTCAGAGCCACATATTGGGTCATGATATGCAGAGACATTTAGCTTACCCATAACTGTGGGCTAACTCCACAATGCATGACCCATATACCTCAACAAAGAGGGGCCACGGGGAGGGGGTAGGTCACGGATGAGCCTAATAATGGTACCAAACTGACTGTATTTGCTTAATACAAAACTAACTAATAAAGAAAAAAAGAAAAGAAAAAAATATATTACAAAGTAACAATAAAAAAAAGAAAGCTTAAAATGCCTAGTACAATGGAATTAGATGTAGATGAATGCCCTCCTTTGTATTTTAGGAATATTAAAAACAAAATAAATTTATTTTGTTATTCTGTGTGGATGCAATTTGTTTATCTATATTTTTTCTGCAGTCATTGAATCCACATATAAGAAAGAGCATATATAGGAGGCTAACTGTATTAAAGTTATAAAACATATGGTAGAAATAAAAGTTAAAATTTTTTAAATGCAGTTACAACAGTAAGAAGGTTGTAGAAAAGAGGGGATACACATGCACATCAGTAAACCACAGGTAAGAATATTTTAAAAATAGCATGCACCCAGGAAACCCAGAATACAAAACAAAAATTTGTGATTCCAAACTTCCTTCTCTTTCTACTGCTCTGCACCATTTGTCTAAAACTGTGTTTGACTGAAATGCCCTTAGCTATGTGTTTTGATTAGGTCACTGGCACTGTCTGCCTAGGAGCTGTCGGTATGAAGTTCACCACTTTTAATGCAGAGTCACTGTAGCTTTTTGGAAGTTAGCTCCATGTCCTCACAGAGCTTCAGCTTTGTCCCCTCAATCAAATCTCTTTGCATTTGTACACATAATCTCAAGCCTCGAAGGCTACCTTGATGGAAAAGTAGCAAAGAAATTCAATCCAACTGAAATTCTTCTCAGGTGGTAGAGAAAATACCTCAAAGAGAGGTGTGTGTGTGTGTGTGTGTGTGTGTGTGTGTGTGTGTGTGTATGTGTGTGTAAGAGAGAGGGAGAAAAAGAGAATCTTACTACAATTCAGAAATTTGGAATATTAAGTAAATGCTTATTTATTGGCAGAGCAAAATCACCAAAGGAAATCTTTATGCGAATTTCCAATATAAACAGTATGGGGGGAGCAGAATCAGAATGTTCTGAGCCAGGAAATACTTCTTTGGAAAAACATTTGCATCACCAGATAATGTATAGTCTTGTATGCTTTCTCTTTCAAAATAGCATATATCATTACACCACACAGAACTTGTATGTTACTGTGTATGAGGGTCATAAGTGGCATAAATACAACCTTTCTGCATCATGACTGTCATACAACATTGTACCTCCTGCAGCACAGGGGATGGTGGCAAGGTTTTGTTGATTTCTTCTCTTTGTTATTTTTATTTTATTTAGTTTGCTTTTGTTCCAATCTAGTCTGGAAAGAAAGTGGAATAAATTTCACTGGGAGCCAGGATCATCCATCTTGACTTTAATTTTGGTTCTGTGGACAACAGAGCTTAACAGAGTAAACCTTGTTTGCAGATGCTTGTCCTTACATGTCCTTAGAGATTTAAGCTACCTCCTGCCATTGCAATGTCCTTCCATTTCATTAGTACTAAAAGGCTGTTGGTGAAAAGATAGATAGTTTTAATTAAGGCATTAAAATTATTAGTAAGAACATTTTATTGTGTTGATTTAAAATAAATATTTGTTTTAATAAATGAGTGCAAACACCAGTCATCTCATAAATATATGCAATATTAGAATTCATATAAAAGATATAACTAGCAATATCTGTCCAAAGTAACACATTGTATTGAGAGAAAACTCCTCCTGCAAAAACAATTCTTTTGCAGGGAGAAGAAAATAATAATACGCACAGCGGAGGATGCATTCTCAATACACAGCACTGAAGGCAGTTAGCCCTGACGGCAGCTGCAATTCCAAGGTGGACACCTGGGCTTTGTTCACCAGCATGTATCACCAGCAGGCTGAACAGATGGAGCCCCATCTGCAAGGTGTCTGTGTATGTGCACCCATGTTCTATCATGTGCTGATGGATAAAAATCTATCAATAACCCTGTTAATTAAGCCCGTTTACATATACAAACTATTGGAAAATCTTTTTAAAAATCTTATCTAGATGATAGAAGAAAAAGAGTATCTGTTCACCTTTTGGTTTATCATCTTTCTACACTTGATTTTAGCTAAAAGGCCAAGAAGTGATGTTCAACATTTTTCTGACAGTCATGTTAATGTGTTTAACATGATTCCTGTTTTACACTTGTATATAAAGTTAAGAAAGGCGGGCTGGGGAGATTGCTTATTGGCTAAGAGCTTGACTGTGAAGCCTAAGTACCCCAGTTTGAGGCTTGATTCTCCAGGACCTATGTAAGCCAGATGCACAAGGTGCCACATGCATCTGGAGTTCATTTGCAGTGGCTGGAGGCCCTGGTGTGCCCATTCTCTCTCTCTCTCTCCTTCTCTCTCTCTCTGCCTCTTTGTCTCTCTGTCTGTTGCTCTCAAATAAATAAAAATAAACAACAAAAAAAAAACTAAAGAAAGAAAGGGTAAAAAGAGAGTGAAAATAAAGTCAAATACTTTAAAGAACTTATGGTCACAAAATCTAAAGTGTTTGCTACCTGAAGAAAAATTATATTTGCAAATGTTTAGTTTATCTGGATAGTAAAATGGTGATTATTTTACATTTGTATGCATGTGTGGTGTACATGCAGGTGTATGTCAGTGTTTGTATGTGTGTGAACACATGTGAACACAGGTGCATGTATACACATGTGGAGGTCACAGGTAGGACTTGGGTGTCTTTTTAAATAACTTCCCATCTTATTATTTTGGAACAGGGACTCTCCCAGAATGTGTAGCTCATTAACTAGGCTAGAAGAGCTAGCCAGGAAGCCTTGGGGATATTACAGGATATTCCCCACAGTTAGGATTATTGGCTGGATTTCACATAGTTGCTGGAATTTGAACTGAGGTCTTTGTCCATGTGTGCAAGCACTTTGCTCACCAAACCAGTTCCCCAACTATTGGTTTTTAAAAAATAATATATTCTACAATTTAATTTTTTAATTTGCTATTATTAAAAACTTATTTTGTATGGGTACACCATGTGTTGGTACACTCTTTTTCCTTGTTGCTGCCCCCAATCCACTTAGGACCTTCCTTAGTGGGGTTTCAGGTATTCCACATTGGATTGTGGGTTATGTGTTGTGGGAGCAGCCATCGGTTTTGGGAGGAAGGCAATGCTTCTGGGCATAATGTCTCAACCTAGGGTACTTAGAGTCTTTCTACTCACACTTACACAAAATTCCCTGAGTTGCAGTAGGTGTGTTTTAAGTCTACTTAGTAATGTGCTATTAAGAGCCTCTGGATGTCTGCTTTGGTAAGTATTGAGTAACCTCAGGGTCTGTGTACTCCACCCTGGCACTAATTGTCAGGTTCACCATGGAAGCAGCACTCTTCCTTATCTCCCTAATCCTCTGTGGTTTCAGCTGTGGCTTGGCTGAAGTGTGAGGGGTAGTTCATCTCCTCAGGTCTTGCTACCTTCTGAAGAAAAAAAAATAGATTATCCAATGGAGAGTGAAGTCAGCATAGTTTGAATAGGAAAAAGCATGATTAATTTAGGGAGAATTTGATGTATGTAACTCATCTTTTAGCCAAATACTAGTGAGAGCTTGACACTGGGGAGCATAATCTTTTCCTCCACAGGATTTTGACCAGGTTCCCAATTCCAAATATGGGTTACATTACACTGAGTGGATCTCCTAGCCAGTAAGAAACCTATTGGTTACCCAACAAGGCTGTGTGCCCTGGCATGAACATCCTGCCAGGGTGTTTGCTTCTGAGTATCTTAGATAGCTGGTTTCATAGATCATTGTTGGCTACTTTCCCCCAGGAGCTCAAGTAATGCTTTCCAGCACTAGATGTGCTATCTGGGGACTGGCTCTCTATACCTGTCTCTTGAAGCTCTGTGTTGGCAGCATATGGTGTCTTCAGCAATTGGGTCCTAGCTTTTGGCTCCAGCAGGTTATCAAGTGCTTTGACAGAGACTGTCTTGCTTTGGCAACTACATAGATCTCCTTGATCAACAGCTTTTGTGGGTAACAACTAATTTCTGGCACTGAGAGTTAACAGGCCATACCAAAAAAAAAAAAAAAAAAAAAATCAAGGTTAGGCTTTATCCCACCCTCTTCAGGGCAGGTGCTCCCCCTTACTCCTGTTGAGAGTTATATATTTTAGTCTATCTTCAAGAATAAAGGTTACTATGGTACCAGTTCATTTTCGATTTAGTTTTTTGTTTGTTTGTTTTGCCCCACTATCCCTTTATCCTCCCCCTAAATCCTTCCACCCATATTGTCTGGGCCTTGAGTTGCCTAGTAGGTATGTCAGCAAGTCAAGCTTGTCTGGGTTAGGCATTTGTGGCATTCGTCTTTCTGTGATTGTGTAAGTTCACTGAGTATGATCTGTTCCAAGTCTGTCCATTTTCATAAAAATTTCATTGTCTCATTTTTCCTTACCATTATGCAAATGTACCATAACTTCATTAACCATTCATCCAATGTTGGGCACCTTGGTTGATTCCAGTTCTTAGCTATAATGAATTGAGCTTCTATAAACATGGTTAAGCAAATGTATCTGTAGTGAAGCATGGATCAGTTAGGTTAAATGCCCAGAAAGGGAATAACCCAGTCTGTTGATAGTTTCATATCATTCCTTTTCAGGAATCTCCATATTGATTTTTGTAGAGGTTGTACAAGTTTAGACTCCTACCAAAAGTGAATGTGGGTTCCTTATTCCCCACATACCAACATTTGTTGTAGTTTTTATTTATTTTTTTAAATGATTTCTATCCTGACTGCAGTAAGGTAGACTCTCATAGTTATTTTAATTTTCATTTCCCTACTGGTTAGGAATGTTGAATATTTTCTTAATTTTGTGTTAGCCATTTGTAAAACAAAACAACAACCAAAAAAAGAAACATATTCATTCCTCTACCCCATTTTTGGAGTGGGTTGTTTGATTTTTTTATCCTTTAGTTTTTGAGTTCTTTGTAAATTCTAGATATTAGGCCTCTGTCACTGGTATAGCTGGTAAAATTTTTCTCTCATTATGTGGGTAATCTATTGTCTCTGATTATGGTATGTTTGTCTGTGAAAAAGCCTTTTGGCTTTGTGAGAGTTCATTGGTACAGAGATTATTTAATTTCCTTGCTACTAGGGTATTTTTCAGTATGTTTGGGTTTTCATGGTAGTGTTTCACACTAGCTCAGTCTGACCTGGAATTTACTATAAATTCTCAGGGTGGCCTTGAACTCATGGCAATCCTCCTACTACTGGGATTAAATACATGTGCCTCCACACCTGGCTAAAGTCACTTTTAATAATTTATTGAGTAGCTATTTATCTCTTTAATAAAATAAAACTTCCCCAAGATGGGTAGACCACAATGTAGAAAAAGCCAAAAAAAAAAAAAAAAAAAAAAAAAAGAAAGTAAGGAAGAAAGAAAAGAAAAAAAAAAAAAGAAAAGAAACAAAAAAGAAAAGAAAAAAGTCAGAAAATTGATAGATCTCAACAAAGGAGGCCTAGTCCCACAATTGAAGCCTGTAATCATATCATAGAGAAATCAACAGAAAATCCCAAAATGAAAACACAATAACCAATACCCTGATCAAAAGAATTGCTGTAATAGAAGCCAGCCATCAAAAACCAAAAATCACATAAATGAAATTGAGCAGAATCATCTGTTAGAGCATTCAGCTTTGACACTAGGCTTAACTTAATTGAAGGAAACCTTTGAAGCCTCAAGAGAGATGTAAATGAATTGAAGGTGAGTCAACAAATGGATGATCTCAATAACCAGTCAATTAAGCTTAATGAAGACTTGATCAAATGCAAGAATTAATTCCAGGAACCATCAAGAAAATTAGACCTCAACTGTAATTGTACCTTAGAAAACAGATGGACACATTGCAAAAAACAAACAAACAAACAACAACAACAAAAAAAAATACAAACAGAAAACAAAAATCAAATAGAGTCTTGAAAAATATCTTTAGAATACCTCACTAATAGAGTTACTCATGAGGAAGACAGAACCACTGAGCTGGAAACCAAGGCAGAAGAAATTGATCAGGAGTTCAAAAACTTTGCTAAGTTCAAAAAATCATGTGAACAAAATAAAAGGGAACTGTGGGATACCCTAAAACAACCAAACATCTGGTTCATGAGTATACCAGAAGGAGAGAAAATCCAGTCCAGAGGCATAGAGAACATATTTCAGCAAAATTATTGAAGAAAATTTTCTCAGTCTCTCAAAAGAGGGGCTTATCCATATACATGGAACTCATAGAACACCAAACAAGACCAAAGAAGAAAATCTCCAAAGCACATCATACTTAAATCTCTTAACAATAAAAACAAAGATAGAGTGCTAAAAGCAGCAAGAGAGAAACAACTCACTACCTACAAAGGCAATTACATCAAAATTACCCAAGATTTTTCAATGGAAACCCTGAAACCCAGAAGGGTATGGAATGGAACACTTCAAAGTCTATAAAACTATGGCTTTCAAGCAAAGCTACTGTACTCAGTGAAAGAATCCCTCATAATAGATGGTGAAATGAAAACTTTCCATGAAAAAAAAAGTCAACTTTTGATTATACTAACACAAAGCCAAACAAACAAAGAATACTTCAGGCAATACTACACACAAAAGAATCAAACAACCTATCCCAAGAGCCTACAAGAAGAATATCAAAATAACCAAACTTGAGCTGGCTCAAAAAAGTACAACATAATTAAGGCTATGTGTAAAGCACCTAAGGCCCAAATAATAAATAATGGGGCAACACTCAAGGAGTTCCCATTGATATTGGGAACAAGACAGGGGTGCCCACTCTCACCACTGCTCTTCAACATAGTACTAGAATTCCTAGCCCAAACAATAAGACAGGAGAAATAGATAAAAGGGATATAAGTTGGAAAGGAAGAAGTCAAATTAGCCATATTTGAAGATGACATGATCCTATCCACAAGGGACCTGAATGTCTCCATCTCAAAACTTCTAAAGTTGACTAATTCCTTCAATAAAGTGGCAGGACACAAAATCGACACACAAACATCAGTAGTCTTTCTATATGCAAACAACAAAAGCACAGCAAAGAAAATCAATAAGGCTTTCCCATTTTCAAAAGCAACAAAAAAATTAAATACCTTGGAATAGCATTAAGCAACTATATGAAAGACCTATATAATGAAAACATAAAAAATTCAAGAAATAAATTGTGGAGGAGACTTGAGAAAATAGAAAGACCTCCTGTAACTGTCAGGGTTCTCTACAGAAATAGAATTGTTAGAATGAATTGTATACTGGAGGCCTGGAGTCTTCCTGGAGAACCACTGGACTTCAGGCCACACTGATTTTCAGTCCACACTGGAAAGCATCAAGCAGCATCAGGAGCCAGGTGGGAGGAGGAGATAATTTCCTTCCCATAGCTTCCTTAGATAAAGCCCCCCTCTGAGAGATGCCTCCCACTCGTGGGGGGGGGGGGAAGCTCACCCTCCAGGAAGGACTTACTCCTTTAGTTAATCCTTCCTGGAAGCAACCTCAAAGACCCACTTAGGAGGAATGTTTGTGGATTCCTAAGCAGATAAAGTTGACACAGAATTTAACCATACCTCCCATGCTCCTAGATAGGTAGATAGGTAGAATTGTGAAAATGGCAATTCTACCAAAACCAATATACAGATTTAATGCAAAACTAGTAAAAACTCCAGCATCATCCTTCATGGAGATAGAAAAAATTATCTCAAAATTTATATAGAATGGCAGCAGGATTGGATATCCAAACATATCCTCAGCAAAAGCAACACACCGGAGGTATCACAATGCCCAATGTAAACCCTTATTACAAAACCATTTTAACAAAAACAGCATGGTGCTGGCATAAAATCAGAAACATAGACCAATGGAAAATAATTGAAGACCCAACTTTAGGTTAAGCAACAACAGCTACATGATCTTTGACAAAGCTACCAATAAAGTAGATGGAGAAAAAACAGTATCTTCAACAAATGTTGCTGGACAAATTGGATAACCATATGGAGAAAAACAAAACCAGATCTATTTATCTCACCATACATAAAAATCAATCCCAAATGGATTTAAGACCTCAACATAAGGCCTGAAACTCTACTCCTACTGGAAGAAAACTTAGAAGGAACTGTACACGACATAGGAGTAGGGAAAGGCTTCCTGAACAAAACCCCAGCACCCCAGGAGATTAAGCAGTCACTCAACCGATGGGATTTCATGAAGCTAAAAAGCATTTGGGCAGACAAACATACCTTAAGCATAGCCAATAGATTACCAGCTGAATGTGAGAAATTTTTTTGCCATCTCTACCACTGACAGAGGCCTAACATCTAGAATCTACACAGAACTCAAAAAACTAAACACTAAAAAAATCAAACAACCTACTCAAAAAATGGGACAAAGGACTGGATAGGGAGTTCTCAGAGGAAGAAGTATAAATGGCTAAAACACCCTTACGAAAATGTTCAACATCACTAACCATTAGGGAAAGCAAATTAAAATAACTATGAGATTCAACCTTTCTCCAGTAAGGATGGCAATCATTAAAATAAATAAATAAATAAATAAAACAAATGTTGGCAAGGATGCAAGGATGTGGGGAACATTCACTCTTGGTGGGAATATAAAATTGTACAATCGCTATGGAAATCAATAGGGAGACTCTTGAAAAACATGAACATAGAGCTACCAACAGACTCAGTTATTCCCTTAGTGAGCATTTATCCTAAATGCACCATGCTTCACTACAGAGATATTTGTTCAACCATGTTTATAGTTGCTGAATTCATTATAGCTGAGAACTGGAATCAACCCAGGTGTCCATCATTTGATGAATGAATAAAGAAGTTGTGGTACATTTACACAATGGAATTCTACTCACAGTAAGAAAAAAAATGATGCAATGAAATTGAAGAAAAATGGACAGACTTAGAACAGGTCACACTCAGCTAACTCACAGAATCATAGAAAGACAAATGATGCATGGTCTCACTTATGTGTAGTTTCTAACACGGACCAGCTTGAGTTGCTGACATATCTGATAGGGAGCTCAAGGCCCAGACAATAGGGATAGAATGGGTTGGGGGAGTGGAAGGAGAAGGAGAGGGTGGGGAAAATAAACACTAAACTAAATCCAACATGAACTAGTACCATGAAAACCTTTATCCTTGGAGATAGACTAACAGATATAACACTCATCAGAAGGAAGGGGGAAGCATCTGAAAAGAAGTGACCTATAGAGGATGGTATGAAGCCTATGCTGTTTTTTTTTTTTTTTTTTTTTTTTTTCTGTTTGTTTGTTTGTCTCTGGCCTATAACTCCCAGTACAGAATTGTTTGCTAATCACAATGAGCCCTACCAGGTCCCCAAAACAAGGCATGTTTCTGTCAAAGTACTTAATTACCTGCCTGAGGCAAAAGGTAAGACCTATTGCTGTAGGCACCATATGCTGCCAACACAGAGCATGGAGAGACCTGGTGGGAATCTGGAAGAGAGCTAGTCCACAGGCAGTTAGCCTGACTTGTGCTGGAAAGCACTACATGAGCTACTGGGGAAGCTACTGGCCATCAAGTTCTGAGCCACCAGAGATCTAGGCTACTCAGAAGCAAATGCCCTGAAAGGATGAACGTGCCACTGCAATAGTGGCACACAGCCTTGGTGAGTAACCAATAGCTTTCTGATTGGCTAAGAGACCCACTCAATGTAAAAGAACCCATTATCTGGGATTGGGAAACTGGTGAGAATCCTATGGAGACAAAGATTATGCTCTCCAGTGTCAAGCTCTCACTAGTCTTTGACTAAAACAGTGGTTACATACATCAAATTCTACCTAAATTAATAATGCTTATCCCATTTAAACTATGCTGACCTCACTCTCTATTGGGGAATCTGTTCTTTTTCAGAAGGTAGCAAGACCTTGAGGAGATAAATTTCTCCTTACACTTCATCCAAATCACAGCTGAAACTACAGAGGAAATGGGAGATGAGCAAGAATGCTGCTTCCATACTGAACCTGATACTCAGTGCCAGGGAGAAGTACACAGACTGAGGATACTCCACACCTACCAAAGCAGAGATCCAGAGGCTTTTAAGAGCTCATCACTGAAGTAGATTTAAAACTCACCCACCACGGTTCAGGGATTTTGAAGAAAAGGAGGCAGAAAGATTGTAAGAGTCATAGGTTGATACATCATTCCCAGAGGTATTCCCTTCCCCGAAAGATAAATGATTGCTCTTCCCACAAGGAATAACCGACAACCTCATGTGGAATACCTGAAACTCCACTGAGGAGGGTTGCCAGCGGAACAGGGCAGCGATAAGGGAACAGAGGGTACCAACACATGATGTATCCATACAAAATATGTTTAATAATAATAATAGAGATAACTTAAGGCTTACCTAACACAGAGTCAGTGCTCAGCTTATATTACATGTTGTAATGGATTATGCTATTTGCAACCAGGATATTAGATAAAATCCTTGCCAACAGTTCCTCAGAACAGGACTGGGTGGAAATTTGTTACATCGTCCACTGCAAAATGATAGTTAAGTATTTTCCTCTCTTATACTACTCTTATATTAAGGCTGATATATTTGGGAACTTGATGTTTGGAATTTTCAGGGAAATTGTTAGAATGTGCTTAGTATACCTGGTAAGATTTCTGCTATGGATTTGTCTACCCAAATCCATTGGTTAGTAGAATTAAATCTTTTTCAAAATTCTCGCTCTATTTTTGGCTTGATTTTGCTTTCTTTTTATAAATTACTCTGTTTTTGAAACTGAGTTTTTCTTATGAGCTTGATATTCTTCCAGTAGCTCCTGCATTTATTAGCACAGTCTTCTTCTTCTAGGGGTCCTTTGTGACTTTCTCTTCCTCTTATATAAAAAGTCCTGCTGTGATCAATTATCTCCAACCCAAAGCAAAATTATCCCTAGGAAGTATGATGAATAACACAAATCAGGGTTCTAATACTTCAAATATACTTGTAAATTTGAATGTGAGTCTCTCTGACAGCTCTGTGCTTTTCTTTCTGCATTTGTCAGTACATAAATTAAAAAAAAAAACCTGCTATTCCAACAACATAGAAAGCAGGTACAGGCACCCTTGGTATTTCAGTCAATGCCTTGGTGAAATCACTGAGGAAGTGGGGAGATGAGCAAGAGTGCTGTTTCCATGGTGAGCCTGACAATCAAAGCCAGGGTGAAGGAGACAGACCATGAGGATACTCAACACCTACCAAAGCAGGAATTCTGAGGCTCCTAACACCTCATCACTGATGTAGACTTAAAACACACCCACCAATGCTCAGGGAATTTTGTGAAAGAGGGAGTAGAAAATTGTAAAAGCCACAAGTTGGGAGGTCATGCCCAGTGGCATTGCCTCCCCCCAATAACTGACTGCTGCTCCCACAATGCATAACCCACAACCACATAGGGAATATCAGCAACCCCACTAAGGAGGGCCCCCAGTGGAATGAGGGCAGGGAGGAGAGAAAAGATGGTACCAACTCATAATGCATCCATACAAAGTATGTTCTTAATAAAAAAGCATAAAAAAGAAAACTTTTAGAGGGATTGATTATATCTGTGAATTCTCTAGAAGTAAAATATGCTTGGGTAAGCATGTCCCAAATGCCTCATACCTTGAAGACTCTAACTGAGTCTGACCCTCTTTGAAGCAAGGGTTTGAAATTAAGATTAGTAAATATAACATGTATACCTTATATGTTTGTGATTGTAAAGACATGAATGTTAACTGGGAACATTCATGCTTAAAAATAGTTTGTGTATTAACAAAAATGTAGAACCCAATCAAGCATGGAACTCTGTGACTGTAACCCCAGTATTAAAGAGTAGACACAGAAGGATGCCCTTCAAAGCCAGCCTGGAATACATAGTAAGGCCATGTATTAATACCTTCCCTCATATGAAACTATATTACAGTATTATCTTAATGTAAACCCTATTCATAAAGAAAGCCAGATATTACCTCACATTTGTCCACTATGACTAAATTATGCAGGAAGAGGAGAAAAATGCAGTATAAGAATTACTATCCTGAAGCAAAAATAAAAACAACAAAAATAACTCTTTCCATTTTCCATTATTAGTTACACAAACCCTAAAAATAATAAGTCATATAGGAAGGAAATCAGATAGGAGCCAAATGGTTTATTTTGGGGTTAATTAGTAATTCTTTGAAGCCAACATGATGGCTCATGTTGAGGCAGGAGGATTATTGCAAAATCAAAGCCAATCTGAGCTACACAGTGAAGCCCTATTTAATGAAATAAAAATATAGATGCACATTAAAAAAATGAAGGGTATGAATAATTGTATATGTTGGGTAAATTTATTTCTTATTAGTACTTCACATCAAAATTTATCAGACCTTTCATAAAACATGGATGTTTGTACCATACTCCAAACCTTATGTATTACAATGTCCTCTAACATTAAGTTACTATTTACAACCACTGTTCAGAAATACTGCTCTAGGCTATGAACTGTTGCTTTATTTGCCTACCTACTTCTAATTTTATTTGTATATATATGTGTGTATGTTCTTTCCATATGTATACTCATGTGGGGAAACACGGGTGTGGATGTCCCTGCACATATACATATGTGCATGTAAGGATTGCAGGTTGACATTGGATGTCTTCCTTGAAAGACTGTTTCTTTAATTACTAAGACATGGTGTATCACTGGAGTCCAGTTCTTGTAGATTCAGTGAGTCTATCTATTCAGTTTGTTTCAGGAATAAAGCTCCCCTACCTCTGATTCTCCAACCCTGGAATTGCAGGCAGGCACCACACTCACCCAGCATCAATGTTGGGCCTGGAGATCCAAACTCTTGTCTTCATGCTTTTGTGGCTAATTCATTATCCCCTTAGCCTTATCCCTTCTCTCAGCTTTTTAAATTTTCATTTACATATTATGAGGAGTATGCTATATCCTAATTAAACATTGCTAATTAATTGCTGATGTCTCTGTCAAGTGAAAAATGAAAATAATATTGTGAAACACATAGCCCTCTTGGGGAATAACTAATTTCACTTTTTTTGGTCTCACTCTAGCCCAGGCTGACCTGAAATTCACTATGTAGCCTCAGGGTTTCCTCAAACTCATGGCAGTCCTCCTACCTCTGCCTCCTGAGTGCTGGGATTAAAGGCCTGCACCACCACTCCCTGCTAATTTCACATTTTTAAAGTAAACTCTTGTCTATGAAGTATAATGGGTATTGAAACTCTACAGCCTTGAGAGCTATGGAGCCTTTCTTCATTAGGGAAGGCTTAGGTTAAGGCTTGGAGTTTTAGACACTCTATAGTTGCTAAAACTCCTCAAGCCAGTAGCTCTTATGATCATTGTCTCCTGGTCATAAAATACAGAATACAAGCAGAAGAATATTCATAGAATTTGCAAGAAAGACATTTTGAAAAATACTAGAACAAATTTCCAAATATGGAAGAAGGTAGGAGACTCAAAAAGAGTTAGCAAACAGCACTCCAGATTAGTGCTTTTTGTAGGTTTGGAATGAGTCTGAGTGGTTACTCATGAAAATTAGGCACTGAAGTGATACAGATCATGGTAGGTGTACATAAACACATGCAAGGATCTCTTACTGCTAAAGAGACAAGGTCAGGTTGCACATGCCCACAGAAAGCTTGCCAACATTCTAAGGAATTCAGAAGTGGGGAACATGCCAAACTTCTAAGGAATTTTTGGGATCAGAAAATGCACAGAACAATGTGCAAAGGCAGGTGGTATCCCTGCCAACTGATGAGTCAGTAGCCATTATCTTGAAGAGCAGGAGTTCTCTGAGAATTTCAGGCTCAACTTTGATTGTCTTATTGGCAGATATTCAGGCAGATCAATAATTATCTCACCAGGGGTCTGTGACCTTAATAAACTACCCGCATCTACCATGCTACTAATTTCTATAAAACTATCAGTATTAACCCAAGCAAGTTACAATAAAGCTAACAGAAATTTCTACAAGTATTTTTATTATTCTAACACATGATCTTGATATTTTCAACAGTGAAATATAATTTACATGAAGAAATGTGTATAAATTACTGCTTGTTAAAGTGAATTTATAATACAACCTTTCATATATCAAACACCAAAAGCAGCATATCAAATTTTTAAGCATCTTGTTTTGGCTAAGTGTCTCATTCCAATGATAGTACTCTCTGTAACTTCTAAAGATAATCTTTATCCCAAATGTTACAATAAGTGCCTTATTGTGTTTCTGCCCTATTACAATAAAACTCTTAATGGAAAGAGATATCAGAACTTTACAAAAATTTGTTAATAAATTAATAAATCCATTCTACCTTTACGGTATAAAAATGACCATGTTTGGTGAAAACTTTATGACACTTCTAGAAACAGTCTGGACAAGAACTCATGTTTGCTAAACCAAGAGCTAAGGAATGTTTTGCAAATGAAAAAGAAATAGTTTGTATTGGATCTACCGTGTCAATTAATAAAAGGGAGCAAATGTGAGGCAGGGAAATGGAGGGCAAAGAATACACAGAGTAATGGATTTTACAGGAGTGGATGGGTTCACAGTGTAAGAACTTTACAGGATAGCAGAGCCTTGATGGTCAGCAGTGATGAGATATAAGTTCTCAACATAGATTAAAATACAATGAGCTGTATTTTGTTGCTTTTGTTGGCAGCTCTTGACTGAATAACCTCCAGTATCTCTTTTCATGCCAATCATCTTGTTTTACCCCAACAACAGAATTTGGGGTATTTCAGAATTTTTCTTTTATTAGTACCTTCTTTTTGTATGGTTTAATTACCTTTTAAGCTTTCATAAGCAATCTACTTTAGGTTTTCATATAATTAGACTTACATAAAGTGTATTGTAATCTTATGCTCTCTGTGGCAAGCTGCTATTAATCAAAATTGTGTTTTTAAACTCCATATTCTTTTCTTAAAGGCTACTGACTTTATTGATCTAAAAAAAAAAAAAAAACTTTACAAGGACAGTTAACTGTTCTGCCAAGTAAAAAGGAGCCAAACAGATCAGAGGTGAAAGGAGGTGGAATGGGACACGAGTCCACTCAGGAAAGCTGGTAACTGTTCCCATGAAAATGTAAAGGAAGGAGAAAGAACAATGCATGTAAGGCTGAGAATTGAAAAAAAATTGAAATAGTGAGAGGAGAGAATTCACAGAATACCTTGGAGTACATCAGAGGTGAGTGACAAAAGAAACCTTGTCCTTTGTAGAGCATGGGGGGGAGCCCCACACGATGCAAACACTGACGGCTTGATGCTGGGGCTGGAGTACTGACGGATCCCTAGAGAAGACCACAAGAAGGTGTCACACCATTCTTGAAGGCATCCAAAGCAGTCCCGGGACTGCTTAGTATTGGCGCCACATGTGTCTTTCAGCCATCCTTCTGGCCAGAGTTCTTCATCTTCTGTTAGTACTAGAAACCGTCAAGGACCACATAAGCTGTGTCAAAGCCCTTTTCCTCAAGTTTCTTGCCCAGAACTTCACCAATCCCAGCCTGTCTCCCCAGTTGCTCCCACCCCCATGGCCTCTGCCAGGGAGTCTCCATGCTTTTGGGAGGTTGTCATCTTGATCAGTCTTAACCTGCAACTCTGGCTCCAGAAAGGGCTCCTCCAGCCAACCAGCAGCTCCAGAGAATACCTTAAGCCACCAGAGAGTTCCTCAGCTTCCTTTTTGGGTCATCTCATGAGCTGTCTTCTCCATATTCTTTTGACTTGCATTTCCCTGATGGCTAGAGGTGTTATTTTCTTAGGTGTTTGCTAGCCATTTCTGATTCTTCTTGCGTGAACTGTATGCTCATTTCATACTAGGTAAATTAATTCATACTTAGACCAAAACCACATGTTCTCTCTAACATAGGTGTATTGGATTGCAATAAGTATGTAATATGGGGGGGGGGGGCAAATGAAGATTAAACATTTACAAAATGAAATTCTTCTCAGTAGTAAAGAAAATGATATGATGGAATTTGTACTAAAAAATCATACTAAGCAAAATTACACAAACACTTAAAGAAAATGTCACATGTTCTTTTTGATCTGTGGTTCCTAGCCTGGAAAAGCTTGATTTGCAGGCAAAACCCTATAGACAACCTGAGGGACAGACAACAGTGATAGAAGGCTTTGGGGGGAGGGGAATGGGAGGATAGGGGAAGACACACACAAAACTAAATCCAAAATAGTTTTGTACAACAGAAACTTTCTTCCTGGATGCTAGACTAAAAGTTATAGCCCTCAGTGGGAGTATGGGATGATTTTCTGGCAAGGAGGACCCTGGAGAAAGTGGGATAAAGCCTAATCCTAAAGCAATTGGATATGGCTTGTAAGTCCCAGTACCAGATATTGGTTACAAATGACATTGAGCTGTTAGTTTGAAAGACAGTGAGATCCCCAAGACAAGACAGAATTCTGTCAAAACACTTGATTACCCACCTGGGGTAAAAGGTAAGACCTTATGCTCAAGACAAGAAGTGCTGCCAACACTGAACATTGCAAGTTATGGCTGGAATCTGAAAGGAAGCCCGTTACCAGATGGCTAGCCGATATAGAGCTGCTAGGGAGAAATGACCCACAACATTGTGAAGAAATGGGACAGTGCTATATGAAAGCAACTAGCCTGGCAAGATATGCACACCCATGCATGGAGCATACGTAGGTATCCAGTGGTTCTCTTATTGGCTGAGAGATCCACTCAATGGAATAAACCCACAGCTGGTACTAAGAAACACGTCAGAATCCTATGAGACCAAGATTATAGAATACATCAAGAAGCTCCAACTAGGAATGGAGAGATGGCTTAGTGGTTAAGCACTTGTCTGTGAAGCCTTAGGACCCCAGTTTGAGGCTCGATTCCCCAGGACCCACGTTAGCCAGATGCACAAGGGGGCGCATGTGTCTGGAGTTCATTTGCAGTGGCTGGAGGCCCTGGTGCACCCATTCTCTCTCTGTCTGTCTCTCTCCCCCTCTGTCTCTTTATCTCTCTGTGTCTGTCGCTCTCAAATAAATAAATAAATAAAATTAAAAAAAGAGAAGCTCCCATTATTTTTTGGCCAAAAGAGAGGCTATACCCATCAAAATCACTCTAAACCAACAATGCTTATCCACTTTCACCTATGCTGATTTCACTCTCCATTGGAAAAAATCTTTATTTTTCAGAGAGCAGCAACCCAAATCTATCAACAAGACAAAAAAAGATAGCTGACTCCCTAGCAGGAGATAATCATCCCCTGCACATCATCCAGGGGCCGGGTAAAATCACAGAAGAATTGGTGAGATGAGCAAGAGTGCTGCTTCCATGGTGAGCCTGACAACCAGTGCCAGGGTGATGGAGACAATACACTGAATACTCAACACATACCAAACCAAAAATCCACAAGCTACTGAGAGTTCAACACTGAAGTAGACTTAAAACACCACCATGGTTCAGGGAATTTTGTGAAAAATGGGAGAAAAAGATTGTAAGAGTCACAGAGAGGAAGGAAATATGCAGAGGCACCTCCCATAGCTAATTGCTGCTCTCACAACTCATTACCCACAACACCATGGTGGATACCAGGAATTCCAGTAAGGAGGACCCTCAATGGAATGGGGCAGGTGGAGGGAACTGATGGTTTGTGTTTCCACACAAAGTTCCTACTTAATAAAAAAAAATAAAATAATGGTAACACCATTATCAAAAATAAATATAATGATGAGAGAAGATGGGAAGATTGTAAGTGCCACAGGAAGGATAGAAATTTCCTGAGGCACAACCTCCACCAAAGACTGAATGTGACCTCATTTACCTCACAGTTGACACAAATAACCCTTATTTGGAGAGCCCTCAGGGTAAGTGGGGCAGGGGGAAGGGAAAGGGAATATCAGACTACAATCATTATATAAAATGAAAATAAATAAATTTTAAAAAAGAGCCTACAGTGTCTGACACTATATAGACTTAGTTTGAAATTCAGATCTTCAGTTCACAAACTGTATACTTGTGAATAAGACTTTTCTCACCCTGGGGTGTGTCTCTAAGCCTGTAAAATACGAAAGCTATCAGTGATCAGTGATTACCATCTAGTTTGTATGGGTCATATTAGGTAGTGAATGTAACATAAATGTGCAATTATGTTACATTCACTGAAAGACCCACACTAATATATCTCTTTCCCTAATGAAAATGGTAATAAACTGATGCTTATTCAAAGTCTATAAAAATTAATAGGATCAATACTGAGTAAATATGACAATTTTGGCTTATAAATAATAATGATATTGTGATGGTGAATCTTCATTTTCAATTTTATTTGTTTTAGATTATCATGGAAACACACATCTGAGTATATCCATGAAGGTGTTTCTAGAAAGGATTAACTAAAGAAGGAAGACTCACCCTGACTGTGAGTAGTACCATTTCATGGGGCTGGTGTTCCAGACTGAAAAAAAAGGTTTTTTATTATTATTATTATTTTCTCATGCTCTACTTCCTGAGTGCAGTTGCAGTGACTCACTGCCTCAGCATTTGTTGCCAAGGCCTTCTCCATCATGATGGACTATATTCTCAAACTGTGAGCCAAAGTAAAGCCTTCCTTCCTTAAATTGCTTTGGTTAGATATATTGTCACAGAATATAACAAACAAAGGTGAGAACTAAATTATTAAGTCAGGAAATAGCTCTATGGAAAATTTTTTCATAATATAAAAATGTCCTTGATATACTAAAAATCAGTTACCTCATTTTCCCCATCAGGGTCTCCATAGAGCAAAAAATCACCAGAAAATATTCTCTTGGCTATGGGTAAATTTGAGAAGCATGCTTGACATAAAAATATGAGCCCAACTTTCCTGCATCTCTATGTCATCCTTGGTAAATGTATACTGATTATTTTTCTTACCAAGACTACATTAATTCTATCATTGAAACAAAATGATAGACATGGTAGGATAAATAATGCCCCTCCAAAAGATACAAATTCTAGAGAACTGGACATTGTGGTACTTTGAATCAATGACCCCCCAATAGATTCAGGAATTTATTAAAGCTTCGTAGACTTCCAGTTACCTGGCTTGAGGAGGTGTCACTGAGCAGATCCTGGGTTTCAGCCCTAAGGTGTGGTGGTGGATTTTGAATTCCAGTATAAAGATATGCAAAGTACCTGAGTTCCACCTGGAGTTCCTGAAGTGTGTTGTATGGTGAGACTTTTGGGTTTTTGCTCTGTGGCTTCTTTCTCTGCTTGGACCTGTGAAAGCAGGCCAGCTTCTTCTGCCATATGGAACTTCCCCTGGATTTATAAGCAAGATGGAACCTGGTTATAATTTATTTTGTCCCTGAATTAAGAATATGGATCTGTTCTGCATATCTGGTATTGGTTTTTGGAAGCATAAAAAAATGCATGTAGTGGGTCAAGAAGTACACACACATTTCCATGAGCAACTGCTGAGAAGCACCATGAGACAGGGTATGATGACCTCGATATGCTGGGAAAGCCATTGGAAGATGTACCATGGTGTGTATGGAGACCCAAAGATGTTTTGGATATACCAGGACTGTGCAAGGGCTACCATGGCTAGGGATGGAAATTTTCCTAGGCTACTCAGCCCAACTGGAGGGGCAGATTTAGAAAATATAGAGTTAGTCAGTCACCGGTTATATGAGACTGGAACTGCACAAGTTTGATGATTGCTTGATCGTTTTTGAGTTTGCATTGCTCCCATGTCTCCCTGTTATGCCTTATAACAGTTGAAAATGTTTGTGCATTTATATGCTGAACATATGTAACTTCTTTCATTTTTCAGGACTCACAGCTAGGACACAATATTAAATTTCTGATGAGACTTCAGATTTTGGAACTATATTAAGTGGGTAAAGACTGTGGGGACCTTTGTAATTGGACTGAGTATAATTTACAATGTGAGATAGTTTTGAATCTATTGGGGTCCTGAGTTCTGTCTGGAGTTCCTGAAATGTTCTATGTGGTGTGGCTTTTGGGTTTTTTGCTTTGTGGTTTCTCTCTCTCTCTCTCTGCTTGGACGTCTGAAAGCAGGCCAGCTTCTTCTACCATTATGAAACTTCCCCTGGATTTGTAAGCTTCAATGAATCCATTCCTCCATAACTGTGCCTAGTCTGGAAGTTCATCTCAGTGACATGAAGCTGTCTACTACAGACATAGATAGCTATTGTGTTAAATGGCCTAAAGTAAGACCACAAAGATGAGATTGAATTGAAAAAAGTATACCAGATTGTCCAGTGTTAATCACAGGCAACCTTTTTGTGAACAAACACCAACTTGGCACTTATGGGCTAAAACTGAGGAACTTGAAAAGACTGGGAAGCAGGAGTATGTTAATGCATTGATTTGGGCTCCCTGTTCCAGAGTGAAAGCTTCTGTCCTCTGTATTTGTGAGAGAATAAATTATGTGGTTTTAAATTACAAAAAAATAATAACTCTAATGAAATGAACTAGAAGATTGGGGAGGGAAGCACAAAAGTATTCATTGACCTGTAAAGACAAGGGGGCAAAATACAGGGGAAATGGAACTGAGGAGAAGAGAAGGGAAGTAGGAGGGGGGATAGAAATCAACAGAAACAAATTATACTTGAAAATTTCAAAAATAAAAGAATATAATAAAACTCAGCATATTGTTTGTCCATGTAGCTGTAGTCTATTAATATTTATTGCTTGATATTCCCTTTATTGACTTAAGCAATTTTAATAAGTATACTGTCACTATGCATATCAATAATCAATTATGCATAAATTTTGGCTTAGAAATAATGATACTAGCATGATATCATGTACATGCCTTATATTGTATGTATGATTATATTTCTCTAAAGAATCCACTTAGGAATGCAATTACTGAGTCACACTTTATGTCTGTCACAATGCAATGCACAATTATATTGATTGTGATGACCTAGAGTTAGTGGCCTCCAGCCACTGCAAATGAACTCCAGATGCATGCACCAATTTGTGCATCTGTCTTACATGGGTTGTGGGGAATCGAGCCTCAATCCAGGGTCCTTAGGCTTCACAGGCAAGTGCTTAATCACTAAGCCATCTCTCCAGCCCTAGTACCATTGCTTTGTGAAACATTTGTTGCTACATGTCTATTCATCAGTTCGTATTATATGAGTCAACTTATGATTTCTTCATCCTATTTTGCTAGTCAGGAGTGGAAATTATTCTATTGTTTCCATTTTCAGGTATGACCGGCTATTCCTGGCTTCTCACATTTTGATATACATTTTACAATAAACTCATTAAAAAAATATACATAGCTATTATGAATTGAGCTGCTATAAATGTGGTTGAGTAAATCTCTCTGGACTGTGGTTTAAAGGTTTTAGGGTACATGCCCAGTAAGGGAATAACTGGGTCTGTTGGTAATTCTATAGTCAGCTTTTTCAGGAGTCTTCATATTGCTTTCCAAAGAGGTTGTGCCATCTTACATTCCCACCAACAATGGGTGAGGGTTCCTACTTCTCCACATCCTCGCCAGAATTTATTTTCATTTGATTTTTTGATGTTTGCTATCCTTACTGGGGTAAGGTGGAATCTTATAGTTGTTTTAATTTGCATTTCCCTGATGATTAGGGATGATGAACATTTTAAGGGTGTGTTTTCCATTTGTATTTCTTCCTCTGGGAACTGCCTGTCCAGCTCTTTGCCCCATTTTGTGAGTGGGATGTTTGACTTTTTATTCGTTAAGTTTTTGGGTTCTTTGTAGATTCTAGAGATTAGGCCTCTGTCAGTTGGATAATCAGCAAATATTTTCTCCCACTCTGTGGGTAATCTACTGGCTTTGTTTATCGTATGGTTGTTTGTAAAGAAGCTTTTCAGCTTCACATGATCCCATTGGTTGAGTGACTGTTTAAGTTCGTGAGCTACTGGGGTTTTCTCAGGAAGTCTTTCTCCATTCCTATATCATGGAAAGCTCTTCCTATATTTTCTTCCAATAGTAATTGCGTTTCTGGTATATGGATAATTGAAGTGTGGTATATCTACACAATGGAATTCTACACAGCAGTAAGAAAGAATGACACAATGAAATTTGAGGAAAAATGGTTGCACCTGGAACAGATCATTCTCAGTGAACTTACCCAATCACAGAAAGAAAATCGCCACATAGTCTCACTCATCTACAGCACCTAACCTGAATCTACTCAAGATGCTGACATACCCAGCAAGCATCTTGAGGACCAGACAATAGGGTGGGTGGGGAGGAAGGGGAGGATAAGGGAGGGGGTAGAAGACACAAATCTATACACAAGCAGCAACGGTACCATAAAATTCTATATCCTAAAAGGCAGACGAAATGATTGAACCTTCACCAGGCCCTTAGAAAGAACACCTAAGCCACAAGACACTGAAGAGGGTATGATGAAGACTGACCTTAATCTTCTATAGGTTCTCTCCCTCTAACTTTCAGTATCTCTTCTCTCTATCTCTTTTATATAAGTTATCTTTTTCTTCATTTTCTTAGTGGGCACTGACCTGTAATTCCCAGTAGCAGCATGTGGCTTTCATCCACAATGAGCTTTTGATCAGAGAGACCTACAAGGTTTCCTAAAAGACAGACAGATTTCTGTCAGAGTACTTGATGACCCACCAAAGGTTAGTGGTAAGACCCTACTGCTGAAGACACCTTATGTAGTTGACATGCAAAATGGAATGGCATGGCTAGAAGTTGGAAGACAGTCAGTCCCCAGACAGTCAGCCCGTCTAGTGCCAGAAGGTGCTACATGGGCAACTGGGGGAAAATGACCAATATCTGTCCAAGCAACTCATGGTCTAACCTAATTAGCAGCAAATAACTTACTGTGATGCCTGCACAACTGCAATAGTGGCACACAGTCATGGTGGGGAACCAACTGTTCTCAATTTGACTAACTGATCTCCTGAGTGGTATGGGACCCATAGCTGGAGCTGGGAAAAAGTCAGAACCATATCCAAACATAAGCCCACTCGCCAATATCAAGCTGCCATCAATCATGGGCTACAAGAGGGCCTACACCTATTAAATTCTCTATTAAAAACAGTAAGGGTTATCTCATTTGTCCTGGCGCTAACTTACTCTCCATTGGAGAATCTGCTTCTCTTTTTCAGATAGATGTAGATCCTAAGGAGAGCCACCCCATCATACCTCAAAAGGGCCCTGGTTGAAACTAAGAAAAATTGGTTAAACAAGCAAAGGTGCTCTTTTCCTGATGAACCGGATACCAGCAGAAGGGGGAAAGAGATCAACACAGAGAAAAATCAACTCCTACCAAATCAGAGAGCCAGAGACCCAGAGGCCCCCAACACCTCATCACTGAAGCAGGCCAAAAATGAACCCAACATGGCTCAGGGAAATTTTACGGAAGATGGGGCGGAAAGAATGTCAGAATCACATGTTGGGTCATGATATGCAGAGACATTTATCCTACCCATAACTGTGGGATAACTCCAGAATGCATGACCCATATACCTCAACAAGGAGGGGCCAGAGGGAGGGGGTAGGACATGGATGAGCCTAACAATGGTACCAAATTGACTGTGTTCACTGAGTACAAAACTAATTAATAAAAAAAGAAATATATAGTAACTATTTTAATTTGCAAGAATTCATTTTAGGTTTGGTAAAATAACACTCAGTGTTAGTATTTTTTTAACCTTCATAGGAAAAGAAAAACTAAAGGCCAATGGGTCATGATATGCAGAGACATTTCTCCTACCCATAACGGTGGGATAACTCCACAATGCATGACCCATATACCTCAACAAGGAGGGACCAGAGAGAGGGGGTAGTGCATGGATGAGCCTAACAATGGTACCAACTTGACTGTATTCACTGAGTACAAAATTAATTAGTAAAAAAATAATAAATTTAAAAATTAAAAAAACATTTTTTTTACTTACTCTCCTTTGGAGAATCTGCTTCTCTTTTTCAGATAGATGTAGATCCTAAGGAGAGAGCCACCCCATCATACCTCAAAAGGGCCCTGGCTGAAACTAAGAAAAATTGGAGAAACAAGCAAGGGGGCTGTTTTCCTGATGAACCGGATACCAGCTTAAGGGGGAAGGAGATCAGCACAGAGAAAAATCAACTCCTACCAAATCAGAGAGCCAGAGCCTAAGAGGCCCCCAACACCTCATCACTGAAACAGACCAAAAATGAACCCAACATGGCTCAGGGAAATTTTGCGGAAGAGGGGGCAGAAAGAATGTCAGAGCCACATGTTGGGTCATGATATGCAGAGACATTTAGCTTACCCATAACTGTGGGCTAACTCCACAATGCATGACCCATATACCTCAACAAGGAGGGGCCTCAACAAGGGGAGGCGGTAGGTCATGGATGAGCCTAATAATGGTACCAAACTGACTGTATTTGCTGAATACAAAACTAACTAATAAAGAAAAAAGAAAGAAAAAAATTTAGATCATTAAAAATGTACATAGCACACAATTTTGATTATTTAGCAATTTTGGAAAATTGACATCCTTATTTTCTTGCCTTCCTCAATATGAAAGAAAATGAGACATCTCTCTGTTTTTAACATGGAAATATATATCCTATCCCACAGAAAATCTGAGAAATTTCTATTTAGATTTTTTCGAGGCTTCTGTGCATGTTTTATCAGGATGTGTTTTCTGGATTACCTGTTATGGATGAGGATTGTCCAAAATGTTTATGTTATCTACAGATAATGTTTTTGCAATGATAACATGTAGAATCAACTCTCTACAACCTACCTGCACCTTAATACCATGAGAAAACTTTGGAAGATGATTTGAGTTAGAAATAAACTTCTTTATTTATTTAAGATTTTTATTTTATTTTATTTATATGAGAGAGAGAAAGAGGTAGAGAAAGAGAGGAGAAGAGAATGGGTGTACCAGAGCCTCTTAGGTGGTTACTAGGGAATTGAACCTGAGTCCTTAGGCTTCAGAGGCAAACGTCTTAATTGCTAAATCATTTCTCCATCCCAGCTTCCTTATTTTTAAAGCTCTAATTTTACATAATTGAATATAAAATCGATATCTTTAAAAAATATTGCTAAAACCAGATGAGTGAATGCTTGTTAAAGAAAGTATGTTAATCTATTTTGGTATATTGGAAAACCTGCATCAGTTTCAAATATAAATATCTATGATAAGTGAGTAAATTATTTAGTGGTATTTGCTCTTACTTTCATGTTGTATCAGACAGCTTCAGGTTCACTGAGATGAACTTCCAGACCAGGCACAGTTATGGAGGAAGGGATATTTATTGAAGCTTACAGATCCAGGGGAAGTTCTATAAATGGCAGAGGAAGCTGGCCTGCCTTCACAGGACCAAGCACAGAGAGAGAAGCACAAGCCTAAAGCCACACAGCACAGCACACTTCAGGAACTCCAGCTAGGCACACTTTGCATATCTTTAGATTGAAATCTGAAACCCACCACCACACTTAAGATCCACACAATGGCATTGCCTCCAGCCAGATGGCTAGAGATGCAAACTACAAACAAATAAACAACTGAATATATTGGGGGCCATTCTATTCTATTCAAACCACCACACATGTGATGATATATATTCAAGTAGTTTTGTTGTTGTCATCTATTTTTGATCTGCAAATTGTCATAAATGTAGTTGTACTACATTTTAAAGATGTTTCTAAATCACCTTGATTTTTCTTACTTAAATAATAAAAAAGAAAAATCCTTCAAAACACAGCCTCTTTCCAATTAAAGCAATATTGCAAATATTAATTTCACAGTTATGATTAATTGGTTGAAGAAAAATGTTTAATCTAGGTTATCAATTTTTCAAGATAATACCCTATGACTCTAACTAGTATATATCAGATTATCAATAGTCAAGGAGAAGGGAAAGAGAAGGTAATTCAAGCCTAATAATGGATTCTGACAGCTGAGTTTATATTGTTTATGATTGCCCTTCTTAGAGGAACCTGTTCCTTTTAGATCCACGTATTGGTTCACTGTCATTGAACTATGGCAGCCTATGAGTGTAGGACAGTAATTAGTATTTTGTCTCTAATTTCAAATGTCTATAAAAGAGGCCAAGGAGCCATTACATGGGAGGTCAGAGAGCTTTATGAAAAAGGCTACCTCAAAATATATCCTGGTCAGAAATCCTGCCATCAATTTTGAATGACATTTTTACCTAGAACACAGAGAGCTCACATCAATTCACTTGTTGAAGCTTCTTTTGACTCATTCTCTAGCAGGAAGCTCTGGTATACACCAGGGCATATTTGAAAATGCTTCAGCTCTGCTACAATATATTATTTAAAAATGTCAAATCTGTTTTTTTTGGTTTCTGGAACTTAAATGATGCAGAATGAATAGCTTGTATAGACTCAGAATCAGTCCTTCACAATTTTTTAAATAATCCACTGTGACCAGACTGCAGGAAACAGATTGGTTTTACGCTTGTGCAGCATTGCTCTCACATTTCTCCTGATCATCTTCTCACATCTAGACAGGACCTCCGGCAGGTTGAAAGTAAATTAAGTGAAAAAAAATATTATAAGCCCCAAATGTCTTTGTTACATTAAAGGATATTATGTCCTTTCAGCCAGATTAAAAGTCCAAGTCCATAATGGGAGATTGGATTTTTATTAAAATGGAAAGGAGTCTACAATTGCTACATGAGTTTGACCTCTGTCTTGCCCAGCCACCTTAGCTACTTCTTGAAAACATTGAACCTTTTTAATGTTTTGGATTGATTTATCTTTTGCAAGAATGCATCAGAAATATTTCTGAATCCCCATCATTTTCATTTTAATGATACAAATTTTTATGTATTTTATCATGTCCCATTATTTTAATCATTTTAAAATACTGAATTTGGAAGTAGCAAACTGAGAAATACAAAATCCCTGTCAAGTATGTTGTAATGAAATTAAACAAAATTCATTACTGTCCAATATTTCTCTGAAAAATATCAGTATTATAACTAATCCATAAGAAAAAAGAGCTCCTGCTATTAGTCTATCCTTCTAAGAGCTTCTAATATTATTCATAAATACAAATTAATGCATACATCATAATCTGTAAGTTTACACTTACAGAACAAACTGCAGCCTAGAACATTTGTGAGTAGCACACGTTTGACATCTGAGGACCATTTCTCCATATCTCTGAATCTGTTTCCTGGAAATAAAATGTCTTCAGATGAGTGGCCTGTGAATTTGCAAGTAGACTTCAATTTCTTCATGCAGAATGAATCAATGAACATTAAGAGAAATGCTTACTGGGCAGTTTGATGAGCATAGTATATACATTTAGCCAGACAGCAGCAGATGTTACCCCTAAGGCTCATGACAACCCCTGTTGTAGGTTTTCAGTATCAGGGATGTATTCCTTCCCACGGTGCTTGCCTCCAGTCAACTTAGAGGGTGGTTGGTTTCCCCCATAACAGATGTGAAACTTTTGCACCTGTTTGCTCATCTGGCCTGGCTGGCCAAATAAAGTTCTTGCAGTGTCCACTGCTGAGTATCTTCACTGGTGATTTCTCTCTCTCCCATTGAACTGCATGCAGCATAGCTTTTGCCAGCTTTGTGTCAGCTGGTCTACATGGAGGAGGTTTTCAGCTCAGCTTCAGCAGGAACACTCCGTGACCTTGCAGCCCAAGTATGTGGGGTCTTCAGCAATAGGGTCTTACCACCTATTCCTGTTGGTAAACCAAGGGCCTCGGCAATGGCCTATAATGTTTTGGGGGCGTCAGGGACCTCTGTGGCCAACAATTCACTGGAAGGAATCCCATCCCTGGCACTGAAAATTTTCTAGTAACAATCTATGACTCTTGTGTATTCCATTGTCCAAATAGTAGGTTTCCATATGACTTATTTATATTCTCCTAGATTTTGGTTAGCCTTCCCTCCTCCTTTCCTTTACTTAATCTCTTCCCCTGACCTCACTTAGGCCTTTTCACCCCCATTAATCTGTTCTTCTATTTACATATATACAATACAATCCTATTAAGCACCCCTCCATCCCTTTCTATTCCCTTTATATCTCCTTTCTAGCTTACTGGTCTCTGCTACTGGGTTCTTTCCCTACTCACACAGAAGTTCAATCATTTGTAGCTAGGATCCACAAAAGAGAGAAAACCTGTGATGCTTGGCTTTCTGTGTCTGGGTTACCTCACTTAGTATAATCCTTTCCAGATATATCCATTTTCCTGCAAATTTCATAACTTCATTTTTCTTTACTGCTACACATTAGACACTCCATTGTGTAAATGTGCCACATCCTTATTGTCCACTCATCAGTTGAGGGACATCTAGGCTGGTTTCATTTCCTAGCTATAATGAAGAGAGTAGCAATAAACATTGTTTAGGAAGTACCTCTAAGGTAGTGATTAGGATATATGCCTAGGTGTGGTATAGCTGGGTCATATGGTAGATCTATTTTTAGCTGTCTCAGGAACCTCCACATTGATTTCCACAATGGCTGGACCAGATTGCATTCCCACCAACAGTGTAGAAGGGTTCCTCTTTTTCTGCATCCTTGCCAGCATTTATGGTCATTTGTTTTCAAGATGGTAGCCAATCTGACAGAAGTGAGACAGAATCACAACACAGTTTTAATCTGCATTTCCCTGATGACTAGGGATGTAGAACATTTTTTAGATGTTCATATGCCATCTGTATTTTATCTTTTGAAAACTTTCTATTTAGTTCTGTAGCCCATTTTTAATTGGGTTGTTTGATGTCTTATTTAAATTTTTGAGTTCTTTTTATATCCTAGATATTAATCCTCTATCAGATGTATAGGCAGGCAAAGATTTTCTCTCATTCTGTAGGTTGCCTCTTTGCTCTATTCATAGTATCTTTTTCCATACAAAAGCTTTGTAATTTCTTGAGATCCCAGTGGTTAATCTCATTTTATTGCCTGAGCAACTGGGGTTTTATTCAGAAAGTCTTTGCCAAGACCAATTTGTTGAAGGGTTTCCCCTACTTTATTTCTCTAGTAGTGGCAGAGTTTCAGGTCTTATGTTAAGGCCTTTAATCCATTTTGACTTAATTTTTATGCATGGGGAGAGATAAAGATCTATTTTCATCTTTCTACAGATACATATCCAGTTTCCTCAGCACCATTTGCTGAAGAGGCTGTCTTTTCTCCAACGAGTATTTTTGACATTTTTGTCAAAGATCAGGTGGCTATGGCTACGCTGACTTACACCTGGGTCCTCTATTCTGTTCCATTGATCTATATGTCGGTTTTTTTTTTTTTTTTTTTTGCCAGTATCATGCTGTTTTTGTGACTATGGCTCCATAGTATAGGTTAAAATCATGTATGGTGATACCACAAGCCTTATTTTTGTTGCTCAAAATTGTATTAGGCATTGAAGGTTTTTTGTGCTTCCAAATGAATTTCTGGATTTTTTTTTCTATTTCCATGAAGAATGCCTTTGGAATTTTGATGGGACTTGCATTAAATATGTAGATTGCTATTGGTAAGATTGCCATTTGCACAATATTGATTCTTCCAATCCAAGAACTAGGGATGTCTTTCCATTTCCTAGTGTCTTCTGCAATTTCTCCCTGGAGTGTTTTAAAGGTTTTCTTATAGACATCCTTCAGTTCCTTGGTTAGATTTATTCCAAGGTATTTTGTTTATTTATTTATTTATCTATTTATCTATTTATCTATTTATTTATTTATTTTGATGCAATTGTGAATGGGAGTGATTTTCTGATTTCATCCTCTGTGTGTTTGTTGTTAGCATATAGGAAGGCTATTCATTTCTGTGTGTTTATTTTGTATCCTGCTACATGGCTATAGGTGTTTATCAGCTCTAAAAGTTTGCTGGTAGAGTCGTTAGGGTCCTTTATGTGTAGAACCATGTCATCTGCAAATAATGATAATTTGATCTCTTCCTTTCTAATTTGTATCCCTTTTATGTGTGTCTCTTGCCTTATTGCTATGGCTAAGACTTCCAGTACTATATTATATAAAAGTGGGGACAGTGGACACCATTGTCTTGTTCCTGATTTTAATGGAAAAGCTTCAAGTTTTTCTCCATTTAGTATTATGATGGCTGTAGCTTTGTCATAAATAGCCATTATTATGTTAAGATATGTTCCTTCTATTCCCAGTCTCTGTAGCACTTTTTTTCATGAAGGGATGATGGATTTTGTCAAATGCTTCTTCTGTGTCTAATGAGATGATCATGTTATTTTTGTCCTTTGGTCCATTTATATATTTTATTACATTTATAAATTTGTGTATGTTGAACCATCTCTGGGATAAAGCCTTCTTGGTCAGGGTGAATGATATTTCTGATATATTCTTGTATTCTGTTTGCCATATTTTGTTGAGAATTTTTGCATCTATGTTCATGAGGGAGATTGGACTGTAATTTTCTTTTTTTGTTCTGTCTTTGCCTGGTTTTAGTATCAGAGTGATGCTGGCTTTTCAGAAGTAGTTTGGTAGGATTCCTTCTTTGTCTGTGTTATGGAAAAGCTTAAGAAGCATCTGTGTTAGTTCTTCTCTGAAGATCTGGTAAAATTCACCAGTGAATCCATATGACCTGGACTTTTTTTAGTTGGAAGATTTTGATAACTGCTTAGATCTCCATGCTTGTTACAGGTCTATTTAAGTGATTAATCTCATCTTGATATAATTTATGTAGGTCATATGAATCAAAAAGATCATCCATTTCTTTTAAGATTTTTAAACTTATTGGAGTATATGTTCTTATAGTATGTCCCTATGATTTTTTGAATTTCTCTGGTATCTGTTGTGATGCTGCCTTTTTCATCTCTAATTTTATTAATTTGTGTCTCTTCTCTCTTTCTTTTGGTCAGATTTGCTAAGAGTTTATCAATCTTGTTTATCCTTTCCAAGAACCAACCCTTTCTTTCATTGATTCTTTGGATTATTTCTTTGGTTTCTATTTCATTAATTTCTGCCCTAATGTTTATTATTTCTTCCCATGTACAGATTTTTGGTTTGCCTTGTTCTTCTTTTTCCAAGGTTTTAAGATGAAGCATTAAGTTGTTTACTTGCAACCTTCCTAATTTGTTAGTATAGGCACTAAAAGCTATAGATTTACCTCTTAGGACTGCTTTCATTGTGTCTGAAAGCTTTCGGTATGTTGTGTTCTCATTATCATTTGACTCTATGAATTTTTTGATTTCTTTCTTGATTTCCTCATTGACTAATGCACTATTTCATAGTGTATTGTTTATTTTCCATGACTTTTTGTATGCTCTATAACTTTTCTTTCTCTTGATTTGTAGTTTGACCCCATTGTGATCAGATAGAGTGCAAGGAAGGTTTTCAATTTTCCTGTATTTCTTAAGGTTTGTTTTGTGTCTTAATATATGGTCTATTTTAGAGAATGGTCCATGTACTGCTGAAAGAATGTGTATTCTGCAGCATTTGTATGAAATGTCCTGCCTATATCTGTTAGGTCCTTTTGTTTTATGAGCTAATTTAATTTTTAAGATGCACCTCTGTTTATCTTTTGCTGGGATGACCTGTCAATTGATGAGAGTGGGGTGTTGAAGTCCCCCACTAGCACTGTGTTTGGTGTTATCTGTGACCTTAGTTCTAATAACATTTGTTTGAGGAAGTTGGGAGCCCCCATGGTAGGGGCATATATGTTTAGGATTGTAATGTCCTCTTTTTGGACTGTGCCTTTAGTCAATAAAAAGTGAGTTTCCTTATCTTTCCTAACTAATGTTGGACTGAAGTCTACCTTGTCAGATATTAGGATAGCAATTGCTGTTTGTTTTCTAGGCCCATTTGCTTGAAACACTGTTTTCCAACCTTTCACCCTGTTGCAGTCAGGTCTGCATTGCTGATAGAAATCACCCAACCAATAGCAGCTTGTGGGAAAAAAGAGGTTTATTTTGGCTTACGGGCTCAAGGTGGAAGCTCCATGATGGCAAGGAAAATGATGGCATGAGCAGAAGATGGACATCACCCCCTGGCCAACACAAAGTGGACAATAGCAATAGGAGAGTGTGCTAAACACTGGCAAGGGGAAACTAGCTATAACACCCATAAGCCCACCCCCAACAACATGCTCCCTCCAGGAGGCCTTAATTCCCAAATCTCCATCAGCTGGGAATCTAGCATTCTAAATACCTGTTTATGGGGGACACCTGACTCAAAGCACCACACACCCTAAAATACTGTCCATCCTTTTTAGAAAGGTGAGTTTCCTGGAGGCAACACATTGAAGGATCCTGCTTTTTAACCCAGTCTGCAAAGCTATGTCTTTTGGTTGGCGCATTGAGGCCATTGATATTAAGAGATATTATTTAAAGGTGTCTGTTTATTTTTGCCATTTTTCTTGTTTTGTAGTT
Source organism: Dipus sagitta (assembly GCA_036346955.1). NCBI lineage: Eukaryota > Metazoa > Chordata > Mammalia > Rodentia > Dipodidae > Dipus > Dipus sagitta. Next base: position 99,024,026 of record CM070770.1, on the reverse strand, counting down.
CTTCCGGTTTTCTCTTTGTTCTCTTGTATTAACTAGTATTTAAGTATGGTTTCTTTTTCCAGGTTCCTTATATGTGTGATTTTCTTTCTCTTCAGCATGGAGGATCCTTTCAAGTATTTTCTGTAGATCTGGTTTTGTCTTCAAATATTCCTTTAGCCTGCTTTTGTTGTGGAATGTCCTTATTTCTCCATCTATTTGAATTGATAGCTTTGCAGGATAAACTAACCTTGCTTGACAGATTTTATCTTTCAGAACTTGGAATACATCACTCTAAGCCCTTCTGACTTTTAAAGTTTGTGTTAAGTAACCTGCTGTGGTCCAGATGAGCTTCGTTTGTATGTGACTTGATTTTTCTCTTTAACTGCTTCCAATACATTTTCTTTGGTTTGTATGTTTGGTAATTTACTTATAATATGGTGAGGAGAAGTTCTTTCTAGGTTTTGTCTGTTTGGGTTTCTAAAGGCTTCCTCTATCTGCATTGGCATCTCTTTCCCAATTTGGGGGAAGTTTCCTTCTATGAGTTTGCTGAAACACCTACTATGCCTTTGGACTGAAATTCTTCTCTTTCTACTATACCATGAATCTTATGTGTGATCTTTTCATAGTGTCCTGCATATCTTGAAATTCTCATTTATACTTTCCTATTAGTTTGTCTTTCTCTTTGTTGGACTGTATTAGATCTGCCACCTGGTCTTCTAGTTCAGATATTCTGTCCTCTCCTTCATTCATTCTACTGGTGAGATTTTCTATAGTTTTTTATTTCATTGACTGTGTTCTTCATTGCTAGTAATTCTGACTGGTGTTCCCTTATTATTTCTATTTCCTTATTTATGATTTGTATTGACCTCCTTATTTCATTAAATTGGTTTTCTGTGTCTATTTGAGTCTTTTGATTTCCTCTTTCATTCCTTTGGTTTTCTCTTTGATTTTATTTTAAATTTTGTCATCACAAATTGTGTCCATATATGAAATATTAAGGAAAACAAAGGAACATTTCAGACACTTCTATATTCAATGAAAGTACAATTTGTGTAGGACAATCTTCTTGTTTGGAAAGAATTTATCCTCAAGAAATACTGTGAATGAAAATTATTTCATAAAGGAAAACAAAAATCAAAAAATAAAACAGTTTTGATGGGTGAGATGCAAATAAAAAGCACAAAAGTAAATATCATATAGATTGTTTTAAAAATGACGAAAGCACCAAGCAACAATGGAGGTTGGCATAAAAAGTATATTAGAATTATATTTTTGAAATTAAAATTTCAAATTTTATGTAATCTTGTACTAAATATTTAGTCATATTGCAGAGTTGTCTATGTTCTGTTATATTGGAAAATGCTGAATTTGGAATTCCTTCAAGTCCACACAAGTAAAATGAAATACAAGTCAGTAATGCCTTTGCCTCTCTTGTGCCTCCTAGGTTTGATGTATCAAACGTTCTTTAATTCTACCACAAAAATGCATTTAATATTTTGCACCACATAAATTATTTTACGCTTTAATCTCTAATATTATATGCACCATGTAACATAACACAAATTTAATCATTTCAGTTAACTTACCAACTGCAAAAAAAATATGGGATATACATGTTATCTCATGTACTCATTTAAGGTTTTTGCAGATCAAGTTTCAATATAACATAGTTGCATTTGTTTAAAATTCATCTTAATGAAGTAATGATATATGGACTATTTTTATTATAACATTATTTTCCTCAAAATGTTGTTTTTTGATTCACCCATGGCATTGTGTCACAATTTTTGTTTTCTTTTTTTTTATAGTAGCAGCATTTTATTACATGAATAAATCACATTAATGAACAAGTGTCTAATGATAGGCATTGTCATGGTTCCTATGTGAGTTTACCAAGCACCTGTGATAATTGGTGCTACACTGAGTTGATGTGTGCATGTATGCTCATTTGTAAAAAATAAACAAATATTTCAAGATATTTTTCAAAATATTTTGACCTTCCTTGTTGCATACTATCACAACTGTGTTGTGCTGTCACTTGTGTTTTAAAGATATTCTTCAGATGGAAAGTGTCATTTCATGCCTTCAATTTGCATTTCCAAGACATATAAACAGAGTAAGTCCATTTCATATGTCTATTGACCATTTGTATAACATCTTTCCTTTATTTTTTTTAATTAGCTTACAAAGTATTATTAGGTTTCCTTATGTCATTCTCATAGAAACTTAGTTTAAGGTTACCTTTCCAAATCACACAGTGACTTCCTACAGTGAATATATGTCCCTTTTCCACCTCAAACTTACCAGAATTTGTTTTAATTTATTTTCTTAACATTAAAAATTCTTACAGGTATGTGGAATTTCAAAGTAACTTTAATTTTGATTAATTATTGCTTGATTTAATGTGTATTCATATCTGTGTTTATGTGTGTGAGTACAGACAGGCACATGCCATGGTGCACACGGGGAAGTCAGGGAGCAATTTTCAGTTCTGCCCTTATCTCTCCAGCATTGTTTTGAGCTCCATTCATGAGCTTCCAAGAAGTTCTCCTGCCCTTTTCATCATTGGTGCACTTGGGTCCAGATGCCGGCAACACCACAACGTATATAGTGGGCTCGCGGAATGATAGCTTAAGTATTCAGAGTTGTGCGCTTTACCCACTGAACCATTTCCCCAACCTTCAAAGTAGTTACAGTTTATATTTCCTTGATGGCTAATAATGTTGAATGCTTTAAAAAAATTGTACTTATTTTTTTGAAAAACTCTCTGTTCAGTTGCTCAGCTCACTTTTTGATGTAGCTATTTGTTTTAGACAGATTCTTTGAGTTCTTTATATGTTCTAGTTATTAGTACTCTATCACATATTTAGCTAAAAATTATCTTCCTCAATTCTGAAGACTAAATCTTCACTCAATTGTTTCCTATGCTATATAAAACATTTAATTTCATGGGTCCCACTTGTCTATCGCTGCTCTTTCTTCCCGAGTAACTGGAAACCTACTCAGAAAGTACTTACTTATTTATACATTTAAACTTTAAAAAAATTGAAGTTGCTCAAAGATAGGTCTTTTTATGTATTCTGAAAGCAAAACTTCTATTGTGCTTTTTGTTTTAAATTTTATTTATTTATTTATGAGAGATAAAGAGAGAGAGGCAGATAGAGAGCAAGAGAAAGAATGGGTGCAGCAGGGACTTCAGCTGCTGCAAATGAACTTCAGACACATTTATTACCTTGTGTTTCTGATTTACATGGGTCCTGGGGAATTGAATCTGGGTCATTTAGCTTTGTAGGCAAGCACCTGCTCTCCAGCTCATAGTGTGTTTTCTTACAATGTTATTTATTTAGTATTCACTTGTAGTTCAATGTATCTTTTAGAGAATTTTTTTTCTGTGTTGTTTGACATACTTTGTTCACTCCTATATCCATTTGCTTCTGGAACATTTTTTGAAAGTTCTCCCTTTTCTCCTGACATAGCCTTAGGGTCCTTTATGGGCAGATGATCCTTGGAAGAACTTCAGAGCTCATCATTTTGTTTCCCTGTGCCTGTCATTATTTATACCAACACCATGCTATCTCAGTTTGTCATTGTATACTATTTAAATCAGGTATTAAAAGTTCTGTAAATATTTTTTTCTATTTAAGATATCACTTTGGTTATACTAGGGAATTTGTGTTTTGTATATGTGACAAAACCTTTTGTTTCCTTGGATTTTAATTATCTTTGCTTTGCATGTATAAATCATCAAAGAGGATAATTACTATTTTACTATTCAGACTGCAAATACATGGAAATAATATATACATCTATATGTACATTTATGTAAATGCATACATGAGTATATACATAAATATGTATTTCCTGTTCTTTTAAAATTTGATTTATTTGAAATTTTGAAAACTTTAATTTTTCAGTATATGTTGGTGATTTTTATATCAAATTTATTTCTAAGTTTTCAATAAAGCAAAAGTTAGTGCTTAAATGTGCTTTTTTGGTTTAAAATTGATTTCTGTATCTTGAATTTTATTAAAAACCTAATTTAATCCTAGTAGAGATTTAATTATAAATTTCTTGAGATTTTTTACATAACTATTCATTTGATCCCAAAAATAAGACCTGATTCTTTTCTAGTATTTATCCAATTCATTTTGCTCTATTTTTGCTACATGTGAAATCACAGTGGGAAATGGAAGTTTAATGAGAAAAAAATTTTCTGTTTATTACATCTTAATAATCTTTCTTTCTGATCTTTATTTTTTTTTATTTGTTTACTTCTATTTTTTAGCCTGCATTATGAGGAGGGCCCTCAGTGGAATGGAAGCAGGGAGGACAGAAATGTTACCAAAGCATATGTCCATGCAGTTTCTTCTTAATAAAAATAGTATTTATTATTTTGTATCACTGTGATTTCCCTTGTATGCTTATTCATTATTTATTTAAATGTTCACTGAAGTTTTTATGTCTTGAACATTTGCAGTGTGATGAGTTTTGCTGATATAACAGGCAGACAGGAGGTGTCTTTGCTCACTGGAGATTTGCACATGTGTCTAGATTTCCCTTTCATGCACTTTGCCCCCAGCTTGCCTAAATATGTTCCCCCAAAGAGTGTGTGAAATGTACAAGCATACATCCATCCTTTCATAAAACACTGAAAAAGTAAACATGATTTACTAAAAAGTAGATGAATTACAAAAATCTTAAACAAGTAAAATACTGTAAGTTATACCATAAATTGTTAAACTATCTCTGGAACTCTTTGCATAACTGGTTATCTATCATCACTTGGTTTGTCATGTTACAAAGGCAATCAAATATAAAGAATGATAAATGACATTCAATGAAAACATTCGAACTCTACTTTCTTCCTGATAAAATCGAACTTGGTTGCTTTGCTTTCTACTAAAGTAATATATGTTTTGCTTTCTTTCCTTTTTTCTTTTCAGCCTTTGTTAGTGATTCTGTTTACTTCCAACCATTCCCTCCACCATCTGTCATAGTGTAAAAAACAACTTAATTGATCTAGCAAAATTGTAATTACTGCAAGTGGTTAGTAGCATCAAAAATCAAAGGTCCTTTAGTTTTCTTTTTCTTCTCAAAATTCACATGTGTGGCTCTTCTAGCTAATCTATCCCAACTAATTGCATCACAGCAATTTCAAGAGCTGGCAGAATGAGTCTTTACAGAGATTATTTTACTGGATTGCATTTATATACTCTAATTATAAATATAGGATACTCTTAATTACTAAAATTAATTGCTTTATATAATCTATTCCCATGACCCAACCTGAATTTACAGAAGGGGTCATTATTTTAAAAATACTCCTAATTTGGCACTAACTTGTATATAACTGTGGCAGCCTGGTGATTGGGACAATAATTAGCTGCTGCTGAATTATTCTACATGAGTACTGTGGTGGTTTGATTCAGGTGTCCCCCATAAACTTAGGTGTTCTCAATGCTAGGTCTCCAATTGATGGCAATTTGAAATTAAAGCCTTATGGAGACAGTGTATTGTTGGGGCTGGGCTTATGGGTCTTATAGCCAGCTTCACCTTGCCAGTGTTTGACACATTCTCCTGGTGCTATTGTCCACCTAATGTTGCCCCAGAGATGGTATCCACCCTCTACTCATGTCATCATTTTCCCCTGCCATCATGGAGCTTCCCCTGAAGTCCGTAAACAAAAATAAACATATTTTCCCCACAAGCTCCTGGAAAGTACTACATGAGCTGCTGGGGGAAAATGGCCAACAACATTGTGAGCAAGCAAGGGACCCTGTTATATGAAAGCAACCAGCCTGACAAGATGTACACACCTGTGCAATAGTGACACACAGCCTAGGTGGGTAACCAGTGGCTCTCTGATTGGCTACTAGATCTGCTCAATGGGAAGGAACACATAGCTAGAACTGGGAACCAAGTCAGAATCCTATGGAGACCAAGAATATGGACTGCAATGTGAAGCTCCTACTAGTCTTTGGCCAAAAGCAAGGCTGTGCACATCAAAATCTCTTTAAATTATTGTTCTTATCCCCTTTAACCTATTCTGACCTCACTTTGTATTGGAAAATCTGTTTTGCTTTTTCAGAAATCTGTAAGAATCAAGGAAAACCAAAATCTGTCAACAATACAACTAAACTGAAGATATAATACTATCAACCAACATATCATACATGATCTAACATTCTTTCACTAGCGCACAATTATAACATTTCTTAGCATGGTTGCATAGTGTGGTGGTTTGAATGTAAAATCCCCCAAAACCTCTCTCATATATTTGTTATTAAGCCTTATATGTAGTCCCAAACTGGTGGAGCCTTGGAAGGTGGAGTCTTTCTGGAAGAGGTGTGTCACTGGGGATAAGCCTTAAGATTTTTTAATACAAACCTACTGGTATTCATTAGCTGAGCTCATTCTTGCTGCTACCTTCCAGCTGATGACACAAGATGTGATGTGCAGCCTATCTACCTACTCCTTCCATACTTTCACTGACATGAGGGAACATCCCCTCCTGATTGTAAGCTGAAATAAGCCCAACTGCTCCTGATTTGCTACTTTGATCCAGAAATAAGAAGATAGCTGTAAAGGAAGATCATTATCAAGAAGTGAGTTCACTGCTGCAATAAACCTAAAAATGTGGCTTTTGGTCTTTTGGCAGTAGTTTTCAAGAGTAAATTTAAGGATTTGGAACTTTGGCACAGCAAAGCCTTGCAGTGCTCTGAGAGGAGCTTGATGGGGTATTCTATTTAGGTTCTGAAAGACTTAAACACAGAGAGAAATGTGGAATGTGAAGACTCAGCTCATGAGGTTTCTTTCAAAACAACAAAAAATGACTTTCAGGGACTGTAGTACAATCTGAATTCTTCTTATGTCATGAGAACTTAATCAAATTGTACTTAAAGGTAAACAATTGAATGTTTTTCAGAGGAAATATGTGCAGGTTCAGATCACAAGCACAGAAACTTCAGACTTTTCATCTCCAAATATTTAAGAGATTACCACCATTGAAGATTAGGCCAATCTCTTGGTATTGGGACAATAGCAGTACTGATTCTACTGAAAAAAGGTGTCTGAGAGAAGAATGATGAAAACTTTCATTCTTCAAAGTTGGCTTTATTCCCCATGGATTTACAAATTTGGTGGCTTACCTCATTTTTTAAAATAATAAAATAAAATCTATTGCCAAAGTAATATACATGTATTAGTGACATTAGTGGGGCTGTCATACCTCTAACTAGAAATTAATATCTACACCCTGCTGAGACCTGCTGCTACATTGGTAAACGGTTGTGGCACTGCTCATTGTCAGGCCACAGGCTCCCTGATTGGCACACCACACCCAATGTGGAAGAGTACTGGACAGAACTAGTGAAGTGTTCATGAAGGAGAAGATCCTGAGCAAAGCGGAGTGCAGCAGGGTTTATAGAGGAAAGAGAAGGGAGGAAGACAATAGGGGAGAGAGAGTGTGTACTTACAGGCAGAGAGGCAAATGGAACTGCCATCTGATAAGTATATATTTTCTTAGAGAAGTAAGGTTACATGGCTTTGGTTGAAAGGCAAGGAAGTGGAAGTGGCAGAGGCTTAAGTTCAGTTCTTATGTAAAGCAGGCTTCAGGGATGTGGTACTTGCAGAATGGATATTGAGCTGAAATATGACCCTGGGTGGAGAGAGGGAATTTGTTCTCACCTCTGGTGTCTGTCAAGTTATGAAGATTGCCTTCTAGAGAGTGGCTAGAGAGGGACAAAAGAGAGCCTGAAGAACAAAGTAATCAGATACTCCATACCCCAACTCATCAGGACTCCACCACTCTCACAGGGGAAGTTGATGAGGCCTTTCCTGTCCTTTAGCTTGGAGAATTTAAAAGGATTATGTTGAATTTTAAGATTTCCCAAATCAAAGTGTGGGACAGACAGTTCAGAAGAGACAAACTGAATGAAGAATAATGCACCCAGAAGAGCCAGATCAGACCAGACCCATGGGGATTGTGTGTGTGTGTGTGTGGGGGGGAACCATCTCATTGGGTTGTAATGGAACTAAAGTCTCTAAGGAAAAGCTCTCTAATTTCTGTGCTCCTAATGTCTCTGTCATGGGGCCCACCACTCACCCAGGGAGCTGTTCCCCTTTTCAGTCAAGGGGATCAATGCAGAAAGGCCAAAAGTAACTGCAAAACTCAGACAGAAACTTGAATAAATTATGCCAACTGACTGTTTCTTGAGTATGTATTTCTATTGTGCTGAAAGGACAGAAGACAGGCTGTTGCCAAAGTGAAAAGGGCAGAAAAAGACTGGCTAGATAGGGAGTCCTGGACCTGGCTGGACTTCTCTGCTGCTCATCATAAGCATGGTCATGGGGCTTCCTTCCCCATGAAGAGCCAGTCTCTTTCTCAAGGGCAAAATCACCTTACTCCAGCAGTATGTGGAGTTCCCTTGTGTCTAGAAATGTGGATTCTCAGAAATCAATGTCTTAAAGGTACTTAGTCATAGCAGATGTTGACCTCTAGCAGGAGTGTTCTTACAGAGAGATAGTAATCAGTGTCTAGACATGGTCTCCAGGCCCAGGTGTGTGCTGAATGTGTACAGAACTCCACACTGCATCCCTGAAGGAGCCTTAAGTGTCCTAAGACCAAATCCCTTTGTCAAATTTTCCCCAGCGGAAACTGATCCAGTTCCCCATATACTTGCCTCTTGTTCTCTCTTTGCTTTCTTCATGCTGGGGAAGCATGTCTTAGAAGTTACACACAGGACTAAGAAAATAATGCCTATGTAGATAAAAGGAAGCTTCAGAGCATATGTTACAGTGTTCATGTATTGTTTGGTATAGCCAATTTTATAAAAGTATGCAATAGCAAATTAGTCTTTAGCTAATCTGTGAAATACAAGCAGCCCAATCCAAACTTACCTTTTAGCTCTTGCAGATAACTAAGTATTTTGGCAATAGCCTATATTATGGGGAACCCAATTCTGTCCAGAGAATTTCCAGCCACTACTTGTGGTTTCAGGGTTATGTTTTCTCCACCTTTTATAGGACTCTGCTATTCAGGTCTCCCTGCCCCCTTTTTGAGAGTAATGACTTGTAGAATGGTATCCAGGAAGAATTTTCCTGTGGAATTGATTCATGTTCCCATTTGTTTTGTGTATTCCCCCAACCCCCTTGCTTTATCCCCCAGGCCTTTCCATCCCCTTTATTCTCTTTCTCCATCCTACCTTCCTTCCTCTCTCTCTCTCTTATTTTCTTTCTTTCTTTCTCTTCTTTATTTTGACCATCAGCTTGTTGAGTAGACCTTCCTCCCTACTTCCTCTTTTTCCTATCTTGATTCTAGTACCATCCATATTGTTGATACTTATTATGGCTTACAGTGAACTGACGCTAGTCTGGGTTAGGAAATGCACATGAGAAAGGCCATGAGGTGTTTGTATTTCTTAGCCTGTGTTACCTTACTTAGCATTAAGTTTTCCAAGTCCCTCCATTTTCCTGCAAATTTAATTATTTCATTTTTCCTTACTGCTGAGTAGAATTCCATTGTTTATATGTACCACATCTTAATTAGACATTCATTTGATGATGGGCATCTGGGCTGATTCCAGTTCCTGGCTATTGTAAATAGAGCAGTAATAAAAATGGTTGAGTAAGAGTCTCTGTGGTATATAGTATTGTCTTTAGAACATATGTCTAAACAAGGAATAGCTGGAAGTTCTATTTTTGGCATCTTGAGGAGCTTCCACACTGATTCCTATAGTGGTGGTATAGATTTGCACTCCCACCAGCAGTAGATGAGGGTTCCTCTTGCCCCACATCCCCACCAGCACGTGCTGTGCTGTGATTTATTTATTTATTTTTTTGATGACTGCCTTTCTTACTGAAGTGAGATGGAATCTTTTAGTCATTTTAATTTGAATTCTCCTAATGAGTAGAAATCTTAAATATCTTTTTAGGTGTTTAATATCCATTTGTATTTCTTCCTTTGAGAAGAAAAAATTCCCTGCCCCATTTTTAGAATAAGGTGTTTGATTTTTTTTATTGTTTAGATTTCTTAGTTGAGTGTAGAGTCTAGATATAAACCTTTGCCAGACGTAATTGTGACAGACATCTTCTCCCATTCATTAGGTCATCTATTGACCCTGTTGATGGTTTCCTTATCTGTACAATAGCTTTTTATTTTCATGAGTTCCCAGTTGTTTAGTGTTTGCCTAATTCCATGGGCTACTGGAGTCTTATTCAGAAAGTCTTTTCCTATGTCTATATCTTTTAGAATATGGGAAATGCTGGAAATAAGGTCATCAGCTCTGAAATGGTAGCACTGTTTTGGGAGGTTATGAAAACTTTGTAACATACAGCTTAGCTAGAATGTCACTATCCAAGCAGGACTTTGAAGGTCTATAACCTAGTGGATATTCTGTCTGTTTCTTGATCAAGAAGATTCTGAACTCATCATCCTTTAAGCTCTTTAGACCCCAGAAAGAGTGGTTCCAGTTGCTACATCTTCCTTTTCTATGATAGTTTGGTCCATGGGAAAATATGAGCCAAAATAAACCTCTGCTCACTAAGTTTCTTCTGCCATGCATTTTTTCCACAATGATGAAGAAGCTAACCAATGCATGTATTCAATGTATTTATTCATAATACTTACCATAAATGACCTAAAATGATATACCAATATTATATCCAAGTAAAGCAGACTCCAGATAACTTTCATCTTCATCAGTGTTGCTCTCATTCCAAAGAATAAAATCTCAATAAAATATCAAAGAATTTTCTGTATAAAATTAATAATTTATATGTATAAGAATTACTGATATGCTTTGCAAATCAAACAAAGGACATGTGCCTACTATTTAGTTTGGCAGGAATGGTTAGGAGTGGCAAAACATTACTTCCAGTCTTGAGTGTGGACAACTATCATAACTATTTGTCCCTTTAGCTAAGGGGAAGAGTTGCAAATGGCAGACACTATGTTTGGGAAGTAAAATGCAATGTCTTAGATTCCTCTTTAAAGGATAATTGTATGAGAGTGAAAAACATCTGAAATTGTTTCTTCTTTTAAACATTAACATAATCTACTTTCCAAAAAATTTGTGAATACGTTAATTAAGTTGAGCTATATGTTCAAAAATACAATACTTGGCTTCTTTTTAAATTCAAGGAGATAAGTATGATTATAAACCAAGAAATAAATGCATGTATCTAGTTATTACTACAAACAATTAAACTGAAAGCCAGGTGTATGATTTTATCTTCTAGGATTGTATAATACTGGTACCCTATTGATAAATATCATAGAAAAGTTGTAACAGTTTTTAGACTTTAAATCTTTGAGATAGTTCTTCCAGGTGTGATCTTTCATAAAAAGCAGCAATCATAAAACAGACACCAAATGGTTAGTTCTGGTTCTTCTCTAGGTTTTATGATGATATGAGTACAAATAGGCAGAACAACTTATAAATGTGTACACGTTAAAATTGTATGTAACCACAATCCTATATTTGGATTGACAAGCATGTATTATATGCACATGATTTTGGGAAATAGTACTAACAAACATAAGCTAGGAAAGCTGTGCTTACACAAGGTTTGCTTAAATTTGACTTTTAAGTTAAATACAATAAAACGATACACATACCTTATATATGCAACAAAGTTTGCATAAATTTAAAATGTAATCATACATGTAGTTTTAAAGTTATCACTATAGTAACTAAGTAGAAAAATATTTCTGCTTATATTTGAAATTTTAATTACTTTATGTCATTATGTGCTAATTCAGGAATTATTTCTATTTCATATGATTAGAATAGTACTTAAGGCAATGCATATCAAAAATAGTTTATGAATGAAAGAATATTTAAATTAGGGAGTAAATATAATAAATAAAAGATTCAATATCAAAGCAAAAATAGATAGGATTTATGACTATCTTTTCCATATATAAGAATAAATTGGTGTGTTACAAATGCACAGAATGTCTCATGTAAATGATAACAGTGAAAATAAATAATGGTTTTCTAGATAACTTATACCTTGTTTCACAAATAGCCTATATTTATAGTGATTATGTATCAAGAGAAATGAAACAGTGAATGCACATTTGGTAAATGTATGCAATTTATTAGTTTGGACATGAATTCAATTCATCTGTCATATTGACTTACCAGCATTTCCTTCGTTTATGCAGACTTTATTAATCTGGAAGAGAAGCAGTGTAGCTATATTCTTCAATATTTAAGTTTAGAATTAAAACCTGTTTCTATGACATGCAACTTACACTGAACAATATAATAATCCCATATTGAGCTCTTTTTTTTTTACCACAGGAAAGCAACAAAAATAACTTATATGAAGTAAACTAATCCATTCTTTATCTGTAAAAATGTACAGGCTTCTGTAATGTATGTAATGTGCTCATCAATAACTGGTTGCTCTTTTATAATAGCTCTTTTGCTTATTTTACTTGAACTTCTTCTGCTGTGTATGGCTCCTTTAATGTTTTTAAAGCTAATTTAAAAGATAATTCATTCTAAGAAAAATCCCATATTAAAAGATGACACCGATGGATTTAAATCCCATTCATACTAAGTTAAATTAATTGTTGAAGGACTTTTAAGAATTTTTGAATCTGTAAATTACCCATAAGATGATCACAAATCATGTATATTACATCTATGAATATTATCTTTTAATTAACATTCTAGAAATTACTGTATAAAGGAAACTTTATTTAAAATAATATCTTAAAGTCAATCAATACAGTGTGAGAGAATAGCCTCTTGAGGAAACATGAGTAAAAATAAGCTTTTAATTTCATTGTGGATATTAATTGTAGATAACAAACCTATGTCTGCAATTCAAATACTATTTAAAGACTGCTTCTAGTTTAGCTGAGACACTTCTAAGAAAACAACCTTCCTGAGGCCCAAAACTCTCAATGGAGGAAGAGTTGCTATGTGTGGAAGAAGAGAGGGGGGAAAACAGAGGCAGAAACCAAAAGCAAATTAACTCTTACAACTTAAGTCTTCAACAGTATGGTGGAGGGTGTATCACTGGGGGCATATCTTATGTCTAACCCAGGATGTGTTCAGAGCAATTGAGCTCTGGCTGTTTGGGCCTTCTGGCTGTATGGTGGTGCCTCTCTGTTTGGTTCTATTGAGGTGATCTAGCTTCTTCTGCCATAGATGGTGTTTCCCTTATGTTTTGTAATCATGAAATATACCCGTCTTCCCATAAGCTGTTTCTGGTGCAGTCTTTGTCCAGCAATATGAAGGTAAGTAAAAAAGTAGCAACAGCTATACAGAAATAAAGGTGAAATCTCAGATGGATGAAACACAGGAATTAGATTGCTGATTTTTTGTGATCACTACTCATTTATGTGTTGTGACCATCATCCATGCATGAGGGGGACTGACATGAAACACTCTGGATAAAATAACTGAGTGAAATCTGTGTTGCTAGCCCTCACTGAGTTCAATTGATTTTAACTTGATTAAACACCAATGCTCTTAGGAAGGCCAAAATAGTATTCATATTTTCTATAATGTACTTTGTACTATTCACAATGTCCAATTACCATACAAAACAACTCAAAATACAAAAAAAGTAGAAAGTCAGGAATACCTAATACACTCCCGAGGAAAAGCACAAATAACAGGTACCATGTGTATATAACCTAGATGCTGAGTAATATAACACAATTTTAAAACAGCTATATAGTCATGATCAATACCATAAAGGTAAATATGCTTATAATAAATGAAAACAGAGGAAAGTTATTCAGAAAAAAATGGATATTCTAGACCTAACAATAATATCTGAAGGATTAGTTACATCACAAATCATAAATCAAAGATCCATCAACATATACACATGTGCAGTGCTTTTGAAAAACTTGAATATGATAGATGTGGTCCTGAAAAATTGATAAAATTATTCTACAACTTCCTTAGGAAAAATAATATCATAGGCAGCATAAAATAAGCCATTTATTTAATTCTCTTCACTACTTAGGATAATGAAAAAAATTATTAGAGTACCTTGTATCAATTTGAGAATCATTATATATGGTGAATAACTCAATTATTATTTCAGTTATTTGAGCAAATTGTTCAGTATTTAATATGCTGGTAACTGTTTGCTTCTGTTCCAGGCCCTACCTTGGCTCCTTAAGAATTCTCTATTTAAAAAGGCTATTAAAATAAAATGTGGGATTTAGAGAAAATATAGTAAGTGTTTGAAATGAAGAAGAATTACATAGAAAGTAATGATAATAGCAAAAAGTGTACAAGTAATCCCAGGACTCAGATGCAAATCTGCATTCCAAAGTCACGGTTCTGTGTCATTATGAACACCCATACATGAGTGAGTGGAAAATCATAGTTATTATCTAGCTCAGGATATGGAAGATAATTGATGGTTTATTACTTTGGTAATGGCTACTGCTGCTTGTCTTACTTGCTTATTATGATCTTCATCAAGGTGATGAGATGTACTTTCTAAAATAAAAAGTTCAATGTTATACATTCCAATTTAGCTTCAAGTAAACCTGTCATGGCCAATGAAACCTCATAAAAATTTTAAGAAAGCTCACTTTTGTCTTCAAAATATTGCCAATACATTTCCCAGAAATAAACAGAACAGTGATGGCTATGCTACTTGCAAAGTTAACAGAGAAATTCATGAGCCTTGGATATAGTATTTTAACGTTTGCTCTGGATCACAGGTGACCAGAGGCTTCTGAACATGATCCATGTAGTTTAATGAGAAATTTCATGAATATTTGCCATATCCAATCCAGTACCTATGCACTGGTCCCTCTGTCAGCCATTCTAGGAAACAGCCTTTTTTCTAGCCATGTAAGGGAGTTGTTTTGAACACCCAGCATAGACAGGCCATCAGAGGAGTGCATGTGAGCAAAGAAACAAATACAGACACAGGAAGCACCCCTAATGGTCTAAAAGCAACTATGACTTAGTAGTTATACTCTATAAGCAACTAAATTTATTGCTAACTTTTTGTATATCAAATGATATCTAAAACTTTTTATCATACTTGGATATAACCAATTCAGAAATGTATCATACCTATCAATGAATGTAATTGGAAATTCTTAGACATTATTTGGAAGTTTTCTTAGACATTTCTTCAAACCACCATAGTGATTTATGCCCTGTTTTGGTTATTACACAAACATTCATGTATCAAAACATCACACTGCCCTCCATACATATATTAAGCACATATATAAATAATGGTTAAAATTCAGGGTGAAAAGTAAAGAGTGACATTTCTCTACTACATTATTTTCTGAAATGCCAGAGCCTATTCATCCAAATGGATTTATACCTTTACAGTGTGCTAGTATTAAAGTTTCGGTGCTGTTTTCTCTAAGGAGCCAGATAGCCTTAGTGGCCTATGTAGTCTCTATTACAACTACTCAATGCTGAGGTTGTAACATGAAAACAGCAATAAGTCACATGTAAGAGAATGGTCAGAGTCATGTCCTAATAAAACTTATTCACCAAAGCAAGTAGGGTAGATGTTGTTTACAGGAAGTACTCTGGTGATATATTTCTCCATATGTGTTTCTTCTACATATATAAAAATACTCTTAGATATGATTGCCTTTTATGTTGTACTGACAACATCCCTGATAAAAATAACATATGTCTTTGAATAACTTTTATAATTTCTTAAAACATATTTTATTAATTTATTTATTTTAGAGAAAGAGGCAGAGAGAGAGAGAGAGAGAGAGAGAGAGAGAATGGGTGTGCTAGGGCCTCCAACCACTGCAAACGAACTCCAGATGCATGCGCCACCTTGTGCATCTGGCTTATGTGGGTCCTGGAGAATTGAACCAGGATCATTTGGCTTTGCAGGCAAGCATCTTAACTGCTAATCCATCTCTCCAGCCCTATATTTTTAATTTGCAATAAAGGGACACAAATTTAATTGTTTAAAAATAAGTATTCTTAAATAATTGTGGTGGCATTACCACATTCATAGATTTCATTGTTTATTTATAGAATGATATTTTTAGTAATATATATGTTATAAATAGAAAACATAAGAGAATATCATTCATATTGCAGTACTTTTATGCTCATGCACATATTCAATTAACAGGGATTTAATATAACCTGATATATCATAATTAAGTGACTACCTAATTAATATCAAGTAAAAAATTGAGTTTTATTATGAGGTGACAGTAATAATGTTTCCTGATGATGATATATAGAAAATATAATGGCTGGTATGAAGGCATTTTTTTTAAATATTGCCCTATATAAGTATGGAAAAATTTAAAATATGTTTTTTTTTTTAATCCTAGAATTCTGAGAACATTTTTTCTAGACTGGTATTTTGCTTGATTCCATTGTTTTAGTATTATCCTCTTTAGGAAAGTTCCTTCTATATTTCAGCCTTATGTTAATTTGCCATATAATTTGTTTACTTGCCTATTATGGAATTAAGTGAAATCTAGCCTGAGAAGTAATACTTGTTTAATATCATTTAAGGATGGAAAACTTGGCTAAGTTATTATAGGGATAACAATCATTGATATAGATATCAAGTCAAGTAACACTTGCATTCACTTTATCAGCTGAAGATAACACTTATGCATATGTATACACAGGCAATGGTTATCTCACACCCTTTCCTACCTTATCACCAACATCTTTGCTTGTTAATGTGTCTTATTGTAAATACTTAATCTTGAGTGTTTTCTTCCTACTTTCACTTTCTTTCTCTCCTCTCCCTTCCTGATTTATTTTCCCTTTATTGTTGTATGCTTTACACACAACCCTGCATTCATTTTATGTGGACAATTTGATTGGAATCATCACTACAGTGAAGATAAATATATATCACCCCCCAAAATTTCTCAGTGCCCTTTGGTAGTTGGTCTGCTCTTCTACTTATAGTCTTCTTGAGCAACCATGGAGCTATTCTTCATTAGCATGTCAGTAATAGGCTTTTTTTAAAAAGAGTTTTGTCTTCATAGAACAGACACTCTTAATTATTAGTATTAGCCACTTTTCATTGTGATTTGGAGATTCATTCACATCATTGAATATACCATTGCTTTTTTGAATTTGTCACTAGGATTATTTCCTACCTGGTAGCTGATTGTTAGAAGCCGTTGCAGTCAGGTTCACATCGCTGGCAGAAAACACCCAACCAAGAGCAGCTTGTGGGACAAAAGTGGTTTATTTTGGTTTACAGACTTGAGGAGTAGCTTCATGATGGCATGGGAAAACGATGGCATGAGCAAAGGGTGGATGTCACCTCCTGGGCAACGTCAGATAGACAACAGCAACAAGAGAATGTGTCAAACACTGGGTAGAGGAAGCTGACTATAACACCCATAAGCCCACCCCCAACAATGCACTTCCTCCAAGACACTTCAATTCCTAAATTGTACCAGCTAAGAACCTAGAATTCAAAACACTTAAATTTATGGGAGACACCTGAATCAAACCACAAAAGCCTTCTATTGAATTAAGAAGTTTACCTAATCAGAAGTTCCAAATACCTTCATATTCCTACTAACAAGTTCCAAAAGGCTAAAATCATACTAATCACAGCAATGGCTCCTCTTCTTGTTACCAATTTTGACAGCTTCTCAATGCTAGGACAAAACACCTAACCAGAAGCAGCTTTTGGAAGAAAAGGTGTTATGTAGAGCTGATAATTTCAAGGGAAAGTCTCATCTGATGAGGAAAGCATAGCAGGATCAGGCACCTGGCCATCATATCTCAAGATCCCCAGGGAGGAGGGAGGAAAAGCAAGTACACAAGCACTGCAAACAAGGCTAGAGTACAAAATCCCAATCCTGCCCCTGTGACATGCTTCCTCCAACAAGGCTCCACCTCCCAAAGGCTTCACAAGCCAGGGACTAATCATGAGGCTTAATTACAAACAAAAGAGCCTTTGAAGAACATTCCACATTGAAACCAACAATGATATCAAATTTTTGTTCCATTGTAGTTTACAATAATTGAATTTATCATTTGGGAGAAAAAAAATTCTAGGCCTAGAAAGCTTAATCCTTTCTTAATTTATCATATTGGCCAAGTAATAAAGACAAACGTGATTTATTTTACCTCAAATTTTATCATTGTAAGGTATTTAAATAAAAAATAAGTTTTTAAAATTGAATTACAGATGTAGATTTTATTCACAGAAGGATAGAGAATTCAACATGTTTTCTTTCTAATAGCTACATGCTGTATATGAGATTTTTATGGCTACATTATAAGATAATCTGTCATTTTCCAAATATCACAAGCAAGCTGGGCATGATGGTGCACGCCTTTAATCCCAGCACTTGGGATGCAGAGGTCGGAGGATCGCCATGAGTTCAAGGCCACCCTGAGACTACATAGTGAGTTCCAGGTCAGCTTGGGCTAGAGCGAAGACACTACCTTGAAAAAAAACAACAACAACAACAAAAATATCACAAGCCACTTTTTATTAATCAGCTTGAAACTAGAAACATCATTCAATTATGCGGGCCATGTTTAAATAGTCTTTGAAATATTTTATTGACAATGCCAAAAACAACAAAATCATAGTACATTTTTCAGGAAGTTTAATTGAGTATATTGTCATACTAGGCATATAAATTTATTTCCATTCCATATCTACTATAACATTACTTTTTTAAAAATAACCTTTTGTAAAAAAATCCATTTTTTCTCATAAGTGAACTAATCTTGAGCATATCTATAAGATATATTTTGAGTAATTTTTCTTCTCTACTACTGGAGTTTTGCTGAATGAACCCATACATTAGGTTGTATAGTTTCTATTCAGTTCATTGCTCATAACTTCTTGAATTCATTCCTTGGCCTCTACAGCATTTATGGCCCTTTCCCAAGTAATGCAACTATTGGTCCATTATTGTATTGGACTCCTTGAAGACACAGTAATCACATTAACTGACAAGGGTTTAGAAGACATTTTTCATTTACAAAGTATTTTCTTCTGTATGTTTATAACATGCAATAGAACATTAAAATGCTCTATTTCTTTCCTTCCCAAGACTACTACTAAATATATAAGCACATTGTGTAAATATTTGAGAATCCTGGGATGGATTTTCAGTACTAAAAAATAACTTCTATTGCCAGGTAATAGAGTTAAATGAAGTTAAAACATAGCATATAATCAGGAAATCATTATTAATGTGACATTGCAACACTAAAAGATTGAAGAAGTATTGTTGAACTGAATGGTGTACATACATAATATGTATAATCCTACTTTAATTAGAAATTAGAAGTGTAAGAGTATTTTGGTTGCTGTTCATAAATGTCCATATTTCCTGGAGAAGTTATCCTGCACTTAGGTAGAGAAACAAGAAAGAACACTATAGTAAAATGGTCTTCACTAATTGGCTTTCCCAACGAAATGAATGACCATGGTTAATGACACAATTACATTTATGAAATGTAGTTATATATTATATAGGTGTAAATGTTCCTGTAGAGTGGATAATAGCATACATATATAATCATATATACGCATATATATATGTATGTATATGCGCAAAGGTACATATGTGTAGCACTTAAAGGGTGATTTGGAAAGTGTCTATTATTATTATGCCCTATATAATTGAAATTATATTAATATCAAAATAAATGAAATATTTATATATAACTATAAGTTAAATATCATCATTGTTTATGAATTTTTGGCAATATTAATTTCTGCTTTTTACTGCATATCCATACTTCTTTTGTCTCCTTTCCTTGGCTTCATTCCAATTCACAATATCTTTAGAATAGCTCTAAAGCATGTATTACACAAAGACTACTTTCACTTTCACATTCTCTTTTTTAAATTCTCCAAAATTAATTGTGAATTGTCCTCTTTGGTGTTCATAGTTTATTTTTATATAAGTTAAATGGGCAGAGGCTCAGAAACTACATTTAATATGGAAAAATTGCTAGAGGTTTCCTGGCTGCTGAATTAAAATGAATCAATGCTGAAACATAGGTTCCAAAGGAGCAAATGATTTTGGTTTTACTTTACAAAGAAAATGCAGATATTTTGACCTGTATGTATGATATCTGCTTGACAGGAGCACCTTTACTTAGCAATCTCCTTCTGAGTACTATGGAGCAGCTCTGCATCTCACACACGGGAGAGATTAAAGGGGGTAAAAATGCTTAGTACACAGTATCCAGAATGCCAAGGAAGTCACAAAACTATTCATGTGACACATGAATGATGAAGGCAAGAATGTCACTGATAAATCCCATTATACCTGAATGTGCTTAAGACAAGCTGCAGTAGTTTAACATAGGTATTGATAACCTGAAGAAGCAAAGGGAATCATTGCAGAATAATAGTTAAACATAGTTGCAGGGGCTCAATATATACTTCCATTTTCCTTTACATGTGCTTGGGCAGATTTATAATTTAAACTTTAAATAAATAAAATAGAATTGGAAAATCAGAATATAGTAGACACAATTCCCATTTCAAGTTGGCATATGAAGGAATGTCTTTAAATTTTACAAAGTTATCATTCATTAAAAGAAAAATCAGAGGTTGAAGTTGCTATTCTGTCTGTGATAAAAGGGAAATTTATATAAGTAGATTCCAGTTGAATAAATTCTTTTATTTATTCTGTTATTTATTTATAGATATTTTAGTTGAGAACTTTAATATGTAGACAAACAGTGATTTAATCTTGTTGGAATGTGGTTATCCTATTTTGTCCCCTTTCACTTGCCTTCAATCCACTGAGGACCCACTTTTTTCTAGGTAGTCCTTCATTTGATTTGTTGTCTCATACCTTTTGTCCTTGTCAGTCCTCCATGTCAAAAGGTTGATGGGCTCAGAAGAATGCAAGAATTGAAGGAGTTTCAGTAACCACAGTGGGCTCATGAATGCACTAATCCCTTTATGTCAGGAAGACAGTGCCCCAATATCCTCCTTCTTACTCTGTGGTTCTTCTATTGTTCTGTAATGTTCCCTGTGCCTTGGAGGGTGTGTTTATGTCTCATTTAGTGTTAAGCTTTCCACAGCCTCTTATTTTCTGCCTTGATGTTTTGTGAGTCTCCTCAGTGTCTACTTCCATCTCCATAAAGTGGTTTTTCCTGTTTAGCAGTGGGAGTAGCGGTCATATTCATTCCACTACTTGCTGTGCAATGTTCCCTTAACCGTGGAGTATATGATAGAGATTAACCATCCAATGCTAAGCACTGGGCTTCTCTTACTCTTGCCATTTTGATGAGTCATGGGTCTCCCTGGTATTTGCCATCAACAGTATAAAGAATCTTCTCTAACCAAAAGTGAGAAAAGAATTACTCAAAGGGCATAAACATATACATTAAGAAGGCTAAATTAATGCCTTAATTTAGCCAAAGGATAGTGGAAATTTTCCTCTAGGATCTAGAACCTTCCAGCCATAGGTTTCTGACTCATTTCTCACTCAGTACCAGTTATGAACTCCCTCCACTGACCAGGCCTTATATCCAAACAGAAAGCAGTTGATTATCCCAATAAACTTTGGGGCACTATTGTACCTGTCAATACACCTTACCTAGCTGGTTAATTTTTTAGCTTACAGAATCCCCTGTTAGGTCACACTGTTGATGACTTCTATACCCAAGCAGTTCTCATAGCACTTTCCAGCTCACCCACAAGGAAATGTCTTCCCTCTCAGTTCCAGCTTGCTTTCTCAATGACCTGCTAAAACAGCCTGTGGTGTCTTTACCCAAAGGATCTTCATATCTATTTTTAGTGGACAATCAAGTACTTTGGCAATGTCCCATCATTGGTTTGGGAGGCTCATGGGCCACCCTGACCAATAGCTCAATGTGTGGTATGACCCATCTCTAGAACTGGGATTTACCTCCTCCAAAGTCAACCTTTCCTCAACTCAGCAAGGTCGATCTTTCTCTTCTCTCTCTCTCCCTCTCACTTTCTCTTGTGTGTGTGTGTGTGTGTGTGTGTGTGTGTGTATTCTAAATGATATATTTTTAATTAGTCAATGAAAAATTATTTATTCATACCATTTTTAGTTTTGTACATTCTTCCCCCTTCCCTTTTTCATTCCAAGTGCCCTTCCTTAGACCTTTCTACCCCTGTATTCTGTCACTTCTGTTTTGTATTTATTTATCATGTAACAAGTACTTTTTGCATTTGGTTGTAATAGGAAATGATTCATGAACTTGAAAAAAAATTCCTGAAAGGTAGCAGATATAAAATTGAATATCAAGTCTAGTATTAAAAATATCTTGCAGGAATGGCTGAAGTAGCCCCACTGAAAGGCAGAAACAGCAGGGTTTTGGGGTGAGGGAGTGCAGAGCAGACAGCTGGGAAATGGCTCACTTTCCAGTTCTCATGGGCATAGGGTTTCAGTCTCCGGTTTGGGTGTATGTTATCTGGGAGAAGAGGCAGCAGAGCTTACCTTCATCAGTGTCACTTCTCAACAATCTATAACTGCAGACAATAATTTATCAGTGCAATTTATATTACAAATGATTGCATAGATATTGTTGTCCTTTATTAAGACTGAAAAATTTTAAATAGTAAAAGTGGAAATATAGAATCTATTCATTTTGTGATATCCTTGTGCATATCTGAAAATTTTCCATAATCACAATATATATATATATATGCGGTGAATAAACTTCCATTTACTGACTCACACTTTCATTTAAGTGTGCTTCAGGGTTTGAGTACCCACTATGGGAAATGTATACACACAGATAAATGCACAGGTTTCACTACTCAGGTCAAGTGAATGTATTCCTGACGATCACTGGCAGGACACCATTTTTCAATATTTGGGTTGGTTTAAGTCTGTAATATAATGAATTCTTATTTCAAACTTGAAAAAGATAATCGTTAGGTGGATTGTCTGTGATATTTTACTGTCCTCTTTTGAGATTTTAAAGCTACAGTGTGGAAAGGCATACTGTGAGGCATTTACCCCCCCCCCCATAGGACCCTACTAATGCGTTCCTGACTCCAAAGTGATTATGGATATTCATTCTTAATGGAATGGGAACAGGGAACAAAAGAGGATAATCTGATGGGACTTTGAGCAATTTACATTATTCACATAGATTAACATTTCCCATAATAATTAAAAAAAAATTTTTTTTAAAATCTGCTGAGTGCTGTTTTCTTGGTGAACCTCGTACCAGCGCAAGGGTGAAGAAGATAGACTCAGAGAATAATCAACTCCTACCAAATCAGATATCCAGAGACACAGAGGCTCCCAAGACCTCATCACTGAAGGAGACCTAAAATGAACCCAACATGGCTCAAGGAAATTTGTGGAAGTGTGAGCAGAAAGAATGTCAGAGCCACACGCTGGGTCATGATACACAGAGACATTTCCTCCTACCCATAACGGACGGCTAACCCCACAATGCATGACCCATATACCCCAACAAAGAGGGTCCATGCAGAAGGGGGAGGACAGTGAGGGGGCTAACAATGGTACCAACTTGACTGTATTCACTGAGTACAAAACTAATAATAATAAAAAAAAAACTACTAAAAAATGTGCCAAATACTGGCATCTGTTCTGATGCTTGTTCCAGCTCCTGTCAATAGAACACTGGTCCAGAGCTCCAAAGGCACCTGCACTCTGAGGCACGGGGTACAAGAGCTGCAATGTTGAGTTACAACACTTGCAATCTTTGGCCACTATAAATCTCTATGTTAAGTTATACATTTGCCATTCTCACCTCTATAGTCAGAAATACCTGGATCTTATTAAAGAATAAGAGAAAATACTATACTTGCCCAGAACATTAAACAAAAATACAGCAGTTCATATTTCCTTCAACTATCCCTCTAATAGTAAATTTAATGATACATCATTACATACCAAATGTCTTCTACCTTCAGAGGAACATATAGCAAAAAACAAAGTTCCTTGAACATGAAATCCAGAGGAGTGTCATCTATAAAAGCATCTTCAGTGGAACAATACAGTCACAATTTTTATTTTATTTTCTTGTTTTTTCAAGGTAGGGTATCACTCTAGTCCAGGCTGACATGTAATTCACTATGTAGTCTTAGTGTGGTCTCAAATTCATGGTGATCCTTCTACCTCTGCCTCCCAAGCACTGGGATTAAAGGTGTGAACCACCATGCCTGGCTCCATTCACAATTTATTAAAAAGAAAAATGAATCAATAAGGAAGTACATGCATGAATAAGCCTGGTACCAAGTTTGTTTTGTTGTAAATATCTTTCTAGTATACTAGAATTTCAATTAAGTATATCACAGATTATAGTAATAAAAACTACCTTCCCAGTTTCAGCATACATAACGTACTTGGTATATTAACAATGTTTTTAAAATTTGTTTATGGGTAACTTCTATACTTACAGATAATAAATCATAATTTCCTCCCCTACCCTACTGCCCCCTTCACAACTCCACTCTCCATTATATCCCCTCCCCGTCTCCATTTTCATGGTGAAATTCAAAGACACTCTACACTACTTTACTATATTTATACATCATAAAATATGAAAGAAAATTAAAGAAACATATGACTTCATTTGAAAGCTATCTAACAGAGTTTTGCTAAAAAAATAAAATAGCAAAATATCTCCAGATTATTGTAGCCATATCCCTTCAAACTTGACCAACTGTTCCTGTAAACTCCTGACTTATGAGAAAATTGCAAGAATTGGAGAGAGGAAAATAAATAGCAGTTCTTCAATTTTTGGTCATCATTGCTCACTTGCTCTCTATATCTATCTATCTATCTATCATCTATATCTATATGTATCCAGCTATACATATATACATATATCTATATACATATCTATATATACATATATATATATATACCATCATTAGCCTTCTCCCTGTCGTCCCCCCATGAGTATTGTTGGTATTGCATTGTGAGTGTGGCAATCAGTTATGGGGAGAGGCAATGTCTCCTTGCATAATGACCCAACTTATGGCTCCAGCAACTTTCCTCCCCCTCTTCCATGAATTTACCTGAGCCATGTTGGGTCCATTTTAGGTCTATTTCATTGAGGAGGTCTTGGGAGTCTCTGTGTCCCTGGATGTCTGATTTGGTAGGAGTTGAATATTCACTGTATAGATCTCTGTCACCCTTGTGCTGATATTAGGTTCACTGAGAAAGCAGCTCTTGCTCATTATTCCACTAACTCTGTGGCTTCAGCTGGTGCCCTGGTGAGGTGCAATGGGCTGATTCTTTCCTCAGGTTCTGCATCGACCTGAAAAAGAGAAGCAAATTCTCCAGTGGAGAGTGAGGTCAGTGCAGGATACATGGATACCCATTATAATTTTAGAGAGAATTTAATAGGTATAGGACCTATTATAGCCCACTATTGATGGTAGCTTGATATTGGAGAGTAGACTTGTTTTTGGATATGGTTCTGACTTGTTTCTCCATTTCAGGTATGGGTTCAGTTCCACTGAGCAGATCTGTTAGCCAAATCAGGAGCAGTTGGTAACCGCCCATTACTGTGTGCCACTATTGCACTTGTGTGAGCATCATGTCAGGTTGATTGCTGCTGAATAGCTTATACCATTATGTGTTACTTAGACAGATGTTGGTCATTTTCTGCAGTCACTCATGTACCACCTTCTGGCAGTAGACAAGCTAACTGTCTGGGGATTAACTCTCTTCTAGTTTCCAGCCCAGTCACTCCATGTTCCATGCCAATAGCATATGGTGTCTTCAGCAGTAGGGTCTTACCATTAACCCTTGGTGGGTCATCAAGTACTCTGACAGAATTCTGTCTTCTTTTGGGAAAGCTTGTAGGTCTCTCTGATCAACAGCTTATTGTGGATGTTACCCCCATGCTGGTACTGGGAGTTACATGTCAGTGCCAACGGAAAAGAAGGAAGAAAAGATATGTAATATAAAAGCAAAAGAGAGAAAGAAAGAAAAGAGAGAAACAGACAGACAGACAGAAGAAGATTGAGGATAGTCTTTATTATACCCTCTCCAGACCTCTGTGATTCAGGTATTCTCTCTAATCACCTGATAAAGATTAGACTTTTTAGTATGTCTTTCACGATGTAGGATTTTACACTGTGGAAAGTAATATGGAGACTCCTAAAAAGGATAACTTTAGAGGTACCAACAGACCCAGTTATTCCCTTACGGGGGATTTACCCTAAAATCTCCAAACCTCAGTTCAGAAATATTTATTCAACCATGTTTACAGCTACTCAATTCATAAGAGCTAAGAGCTGGAATCAGCCCATATGTTCATCATTAGATGAATGCATAACCATGATGTAGTATATCTACATGACAAAATTCTACACAGAAGTAAGGACAAATGACACAATGAAATTTGAAGAAAAATGGTAGAACTTGGAACACATAATTTTCAGTGAACTCGCCCAATCAACAAAAGGTAATCATCACATGGTCTCAGTCATCTGTGGCTCCTAACCTGAATCTGCCCGAGATGCTGACATACCTTATAAACATTTTGAGGTCTTCACAATAGGGCTAGTGGGTTGGAAGGGTAGTGAATGGGGGGGGGGGCAAAAAACTGGATATATATCTATAATCTTATGGGGTGATACTGTTAAGATATAGGTCAAATATACACCTTCAGTTAATCCCATATCCTATAGATTCTGAACCTACTGAAGGTTAAACATGACATTAGCTTTTATAGAATTATATTATCATCTGTTTTAGTTGGCTTACATGTGTCTTCACTCCAGGAGACTATGGATTTTATTAATCTTCATTGAATGTTAATTATCTTTATACTCTCTGAATTTTAGTGTGTATGACTGTATTTGTGTGTGTGTAATTAGTAATTTTCCTTTACTTAGTTCTGTATTGCAAAATTGAGACTTTAAATAGAAGGAAAAAACAGAGTTCCTCTCTTTCCTACACATTGCATGTGAACATATAGTTTGTTTATAATTCTTGTGTTCTATAAAATAATCCAGAATGAATAATTGATGACAGAGCCAGTGATTATCCTATCTCAACATGCAGTGTTGTCCCTGGAAGACCAGTTCAGGGTGGGATGCTTTTAAAATTTTCTTGACTATGCCATTTTTTGCTTTATTCTTTTCTTCCTTCCTTCCTCCCTGTGAGATTTTAGCTGTCCTTTAGGCTAACACGGTCATTACATGTAAGAGTAACTGATAAAACTGTTATGCAAGCTTAAGATAATTACATCAAGGGCTGGAGAGATTGCTCAGTGGTTAAGCACTTGCTTGTGAAGCCTAAAGACCTCGGTTCAAGGCTTGATTCCCCAGTATCCACTTAAGCCAGATGCACGAGGTGGCACATGCATCTGGAGTTCATTTGCAGTGGCTGGAGGCCATGGTGAGCCCATTCTCTCTCTCTTTCTCTCTCTCTCCCTCAAGCAAATAAATAAATAAAATATTTAAAAATATATTTAAAAGACAATTCCATTACATTGTCAAAGGAGCATGTGATATACTAGTATATTTTTCTATCTGTCATTACTCCATTTATTTTATGTCATCTATATGATAGGACCTATTGAAATTTGTGGACAAAGTTTTAAAACTTCCAAATGTTTAAAGAAACATGTGGAAATTACAATTGCTCCTAGAATTATTACATGATTCTTAGATGAACTTAAGTCTCTGTCACTTTAAGTCTCTGTTGAGAGGGCCACCTGTATATCCTGCTCTCCCTAAGACATTAAAATTGATAGTGGTGAGTGTTCATTGACTATAGTATCAAGCTAGAGGACATACTAGACACTCCCACAACAATAGTACACATTATTTTAAAATTTTTAAATATGACTTTGTGTTTAATTTTATAAATATATCACTGTATGTTATGTAGTGGAAAAAATCCTGAGGAAGGCAAAATGGAAACACTTGAGTAAAGATCCATGATTTCCTACCTGGTCAAAGATAACTAAATTCAGCCTTGATGCTTATCTGTTGCTAAAAGAATTACTTAATTAAACAAAGTCAAGTTATTCTAGGTTAATTTCCAATAGCCTTTGCAATATTCCTTCCCCAAATCTTTAAAATTTAAATTCCATACAATTATGGTGTTTACATTATTTTGTTATGTAAAACTATTTTCCCAAGGAAAAATTTTCATTGTTACTTTACTTATTAATTATGTAAGCCTCACTCTGAAAATTTCTGCTTTACTTAAAACTAAAAAAGCATATCCCTACCTGATTCTATTTCATATTCAACTATACTAAAATAATGATGCTAGCCTGTATTTTCTTCTATTCACTTGCATCTCCATAACATCTTTGCATTTGACCATTCAGTTATTCAGTCTGTTCTGTTTAGTCTCACATAAATACTAAAACATTTATTTTTAAAAATTCATTTGATTGCCCATATTTTAAATTCATGAAGTCATGTTTGTATTTTCCTCTGAAGCTTTCCTAATTCCATTTAATTTATTTGATATGTGCATCCTTACTTTACTTACTTGCTGAGGATATGGATACCCTGTTAGCTATATTAATCAACATAAGATAAACAAAATCACAAACACATTAAATTATAAAAGGGCAATGATTTGATCATTTTACAATAAGAGGTTAGGTAGTCCAACAATGGCCATCTGCATACTGGAAAAGTAGAGACACCAGTAGCTGCTCTGTGAAAGAAACTGGAAGCCTTAGAATAAAGGGGACAAGTGATGCTGTCTCACACCAGTATTGAATTATGAGGGTTCCCTGAAGAGCCTCTGGGTGATTCTTAGTTGAAAGGCTGAAAAACTTGCAATGTGGTGATATCAATGGTTAGTGCTGCAGCAATATACAAACTCCTCAGGAAGAATAAATCATAGAACTACTGTACGTGTTTTTCTTCCAAGCAGTACACATGGCAGGGTTGTGCCGCCCAAATCTAGGTTGGGTCTCCTCCCAACAGTAAATCTCTACAATCCCCTCACCAACATATCCAGAGGTGTGCCTCACCAATCACTGAAATGATTCTAAATCTAGTCAAGAGGACAGTGAAGATTAATCATCAAATTAACCACTATGGAATTTTACTGTAATCAGTTTCCATGGCTTACACGTCTCGTTATCTGGAGGTCTATAGGTTTCTTTTAGTCAACATTAAATTTAATCATTGCACTCCTATGAATTAACACAATTTTTGAAGTATACGAAATCATATAATGCAGAACATGTACAAATAAGGACAGAAAAATGGGGGTGGAAAGATCTAAGGGTGGTTATACGAAGAGAATGGAGAAGAGGAGAGGGTAGGGGAAGAATTAACAATACCCAAAAACAATATGAATAAACCATATGTAAACCTACCTGTTACATAATTAAAAATAAAGTGTAAACCCTAGCTTGTTGTAAGAAAATCTCAGTGCCAGGTTCAGGAAATCTCAGTGAGTTGTCAGCCAGAGAAGCCTCTCCCAAAGCAACACAGGGTATTGCCAGTCTTCTTGGTTCTCATCCAAAACTAAATGCAAGGTCCTATTGCTGAAAGTACCTCATCAGTTAGTGGATAGGCACTAAGAAATAAAGCAGGCAGTGAGCTGGAAGCTTCCTCCTGCTGGCTAGATGCCACAGTTCTGGAAAGTGCCATGTAGGCTTCAGGGACAGAAAACACATTAGTAGTCTCAACTAGCAGTGAAGCCCAATAAGTGTACAACAGTGCAGCCAGACAGGATGGGTCCTCCAGTGAATCAGTGGCATGACTGTTATGGGGATAACCACCTGCTTTCTGAATGGATTTGAGGTCCGCTCTATAGAAGGGAGTAAATGCCTGAAAACGTAGTGAAAAGCCTATGGCTTTGCAAGGCCACAAACTAGTAGGGGCAGCTAGTAATGTGTTTGGCTAAATATATGTTGTAGAAATCACATTTTCCTCAACATGCTTATGCTTATTCCATATAGTAGTGCTTCACTTACTTTTAAACAGAGAAGCTTCTTCTAACAGATGACAGTAACTACCAAGGAGACTCAGATTTGTCAAATTGTTCAGAATAAGAGACAGTTAAATGATTGCTGAGGCACAGAGAATATCATTGAAGAGGAGGCAGGAAGAACGAAAGACCCAGAGGATGAGGGCAAGTGCTTTGGATCATTGTTCTTCTGACTAGCTGTTGCATTTATGGATTCAAAGTGGCTGCCATTACCTAACCAATATTATGCCTATTAACATGTCATCATGTATGATGAAGGAAATAAAATGAAGAAAGATATGGAAATAGTAGAGGGAGTGTTGAGGAGAGAAAGGGGTTCAGTGGAGGAGCTATGGGAAAATTGGGGATAAGACAAGAGAGAGAAACAGGATGGGACTATGATCAAAATACATTTTGCACACATATAAAAGTTGTTAATATAAAGTAAAAAATATACTTGGCAAATATGTAAATGAATAATAATTATTATGCCTGATTTGTTTATACATTTATGACTGAGCTCATTGTTGTTATATTTCAAAATATTATACTTCAATGGATAAAACAATATAAGATGTTTGTTATGGACGACAGTTCTTCCATTCTTCCTATTCAGATATTGACTACTCATCTCCCAGTGTGGTGATAGTTGGAGATACAGTCACTAAGGAAATAGGTAAGGTTCAATGAGGTAATATGAATAAAGTATTGCTCTGATGATCTTACTAATATGTGAAGAAACACTAGAATGGTTATCCATCCCCAAAATTACGACATGTGGGGCCATAGCACGAGAGGGAAGCTTGTGAACCAGGAAGATGCTCTTACCACATGCCATATAGTGTCAAGAACCTTCACTATGGACTTCTTGCTTCCACAGTTTTGAGAAAAAGAGTAGCATATATTTAAACTATTCATTCCAGGTAATTTAGTTTTGATCACCTGAACCACCTTCTTTTGTCTCTTAAAATTATTTTAAGGCCAAAAATGATACACATAATAAATTTGCAGTGTTAATGTGATTATATATACTACTGCATTCAAAATTATTTTTCCTTATCTGCCTCCCAACAAAGAGGTTAAAGATATCATATTTTTCTGGGTCTGTTAGCTAAGGACAATTATTTCATCTAATTGTGGTCAATGAACTTCAAACCATGTGGGGCTGGAGATCTTGACCTTAAAGACTTTATCTTTCTAACATAGTGCTTTATGAAAAAATGTTAGGAGAAACATCAGCACCAAGCAAGTATGAGCAAAGAGATCCAAAAACTTCAAGTGCCTGATCACATTCTCAAATCATAACAAAACATTTGAACCACCTAATATGCCAAGTCATAAAAGTCCTATAGTTTAACCAATTCACACTCAGGTTTTCTACAACTAGCCACAAAAAGCATCCTCAGAGTCTCAAATGGTAAATAAATTACTAAAGAGAGTTATCATGTATCATGTAATTGTGTATAGTCTTATAGTTAGCTCTCAGCATAGCTTTCAGCTTTTGTATAATATGAGTATTCTATATAATCTAACCATCTTCAAACAATTTTATCATATTAAGGAGAATTTTTATCTTAAAGCTATTAAAAACTATATCTACAATTTCAGAGCTTTACACACATACACTGAAATATATCTGTCATTTTCTACTTATGCTTGAAGGTCATCTATTTTCTTACACAACCCAGATCTCACATCATACTCCTTTTATTCTTTTTTCATTCATGACTACCACCCTGTTAGACCATATCATCTTAATTTCTACAAGTAAAAGAGTACCAGTTATTTCCTTTTACCTGAAAAGCAAAGAACTGCAAATATTTGTCCTTCTGAAGCTGATTTGTATAATTTTGTCTTAGATTGAAAAGTTCAAAAGTTTAACAAGATATATGTATATCGTACCCAAAGTATTGATACAAAAATGTAATCATGAATTTAATACCCTCTGAATGAAATATAGTATATTAAAAATAAGAAAAAAGAATAGGAATATAGTATATTAATTATGGTTTTCAGCATTGAGATTCAGGAAATGACACTGAAGATCCCATTAATATGGCAGAGCTGGTAAATCAATGCCCCAGAGCTGTAAAGTCATTGCCCCAAGGTAATCAGTGGTGAAATAGCTAATGAAGTATATCTCTGAATTTCCCTGGAACCCTTTGTACACAAAGGGCAAAATGTTGGGTAACTGCTGTCAATGAGAAACTTGGAAGGTCAAATCAGTCTGCAAACAAGAGAGAGGAAAGTTGTTTCTCACAATATTAGATATTTTATAAGCAAAAGAATGACAAGGGCTGACATCTTAAAATTCTTGCCTCAGGGCATAGGCTGAAATTCAGGGTCTCTCTGTGCCTATTCTGGAAGAAGTACTTCTGTCTTATAGCCCAGGGCTTCAGTCTCCAAAACACAAACAAAGATTGTGTAAGTTACTGAATTAAAAGTCAGTCAAATTTATGAACTTTTCAGTCTTCCGTGTAAAGTTCAAGTATAGCATTGGATATAATGTAATTATAGCCATAAGGACAACAGGAATGCACTATACCTAAGTAAGAATAATTTCAATTAAATTAAATTGGATAACTCTGGGTCTCTCAAATCCTTGTGAACCATGCTTTTATGAGAAAAAAAATTTGTTTCCTATGCAAGAAAAGTGAAACAACCCTGTATTGATACCCCAGTGGCTATCTTATTGAACGTATCTGTATGTATTGAAATCCACAATATAAATAGAAAACCTAAAAGTTAATCCCAGAAGGACTCACAGCAATTAACTAATCTGTGTAGTCAAAGCCTAGAATTATTTATAATATTGTATGCTGACCAAGGTAGCCACAGAGGATGTCAGAAAGCATCACTTTACATCAGGCTGGAGTTATCAAAATGATTATACTTTGTAGTTTCTTTCTTTCACATTTTTTATTAATTATGACCTTTATTGTATAAGCATATCACATCTTGGTCATTTTCCATTGGGTTATACTCCTATATTCCCTCTGCCAGCTGTGTAATTCAGTAAAGTAGTTCAAGAAGCCAGCTTCTATTCTGGTTGAAATAAAGCAAAACCTAGACTTCATTTACTAACTGACATTGAAAAAGTAAAACCCTGTCCTTACCAAGAAGTGCTGTCACAGACTAAGACACTGCATTGCTAGACGGGATTTTGTTGTGCCTGTGTTCACTCGTAGTGGGTCTCATATGGTGATAAGGGACTGAAAGGTAACCAGACAGTGAATAAGGTCTTTCTTCATGTTTGGCAATAATGTGGTAGATAACTAGAAATGCAATTTAACCATTGTGATTTTCTGAACAAAGATGGCATTAAACAAGTTTTATAAGCAAAGAAAACCTGTGCTGCTGTTTCTCTTTCATTAACTGTCCTCAAAGAGATTGGAGTCAATATCTGGGACAATTTTATACTGGGTAATAAGGAAAACCTGACATTTTTGTAGTGTATTGGGGATATAAAATCTGTAAATAGCAATGTAACTATCAAGAAAAGTAGGTATTATGCAGATCAAAAGACAGGAGATGTTTGATTCTGACCCCAGACTCATCCCACATTTTATTGGGTTTTCTCAAATTCCCTAGATAAACATGAGTGGATAGTTTTAGGGAATGACAGAATTCTCCAATCACTCTATAGCAAGGATTGTTATTGAAAGTATGGTCAAGAATCATAAGAACTCAATACTTTTAGTCAAGATGGCATCTGGCTAGACATACCTCAATTCCCAGGGAAGGAAAGGCAAGACCTTTAGGGTTCATTGGGGTTTGTAGGGGTTTGCAGATACTAGTAGACCTCAAGTGGGAGAGGCAGAAGAGCAAAGTAAGGAATCCACTGATTCCCATGCTCTCCAGTAGCCCATCAGTCCCCAAGTCCCCTCAAGCAGCCCTCCTAGCCACAGACCCAGCCCCAGGTTACTCCCGCACTAACCTCAGAGTAAGTGGACCCAGACCAGCAGGCTAGCTTAGCTCCATGCGTGAACACCATCCCATTCACTGCCTCCCCCCAACACTGTGAGTGGAAACTAACCAGCAGGCTAGCATTCCCCCAGGGCACCTCCACACACAAACACCATGCCATGAGCTGATAACCCCCACTCCTGTGCATGGACCCAGGCCAGATGGCTAACTTTCCCCAGAGGACCTCCACACATGAATGCCATCCACATGGTGACACCTCCCCACCACTGTGTGTGGACTCAGGCCAGAAGGCTAGCATTCCCCCAGGGTAACTCCACATGCAAACACCATCCTACTAGCTGCCACTCCCCATCCCTGTGAGGGGACACGGGCAGCAGGCTAGCATTACCTCAGGGGACCTCCATGCATGAATGCCATCCCTCCACCCCACCACCCCTATGCATAGACCCAGGACAACAGAACTGGAAGACAAAACAGAAGAAAAAATATGTGAGTCTGAAAGTTTTAGTAAGTTCACAAATTTTTGTGAACAGAACATGAGGGAACTGTGGGATACCTGAAACATCCCAACATTCAGATCATGAGAATACCAGAAAGGGAAGAAATTCAGACCAAAGGCATGGAGAACTTATTCAACAAAATTATCAAAGAAAACTTTCCCACTATCTCACAAGAAAGTCCTATGAAGTTACAAGAAGCTAACAGAACTACAAACAGACTGGACCAAAGAAGAAATTCTCCAAGACATATTATCATTAAGACTTTAAATATCAATACTAAAGAGAAAGTCATAAAAGCAGCTAGGGAAAAACAACAGGTAACATATTAAGGTAACCTCATCAGAATTACTTCAGACTTCTCAATGGAAACCCTGAAATCTAGAAGCACCTGGAATGGAACACTGCAAAGTCTAAGAACCTATGGCTTCCAACCCAAACTGCTCTACCCAGCAAAAGTATACTTCATAATAGATGGTGAAAGAAAAACTTCACACAATAAAACTCAGCTTTACAACTATATGAACACAAACACAAGCTTTCAGAGAGTACATCAGGAAATTCTCCACACAGAAGAATCAAAAAATCAACCTCAAGTGTGTGCAAGAAGAAGATCACAATAACCAAACTCAGAGAAGGATCAAAAAAAACCTGCAAAGTCCAAGAAAACACCAAACCACATAAACCACCATGATATGGTAGGGATAAAATTAAACCTCACAGTTATTATCCTAAATATTAATGGCTTTAATCCCATCAAGAGATATAAACTAACAAGGTGGATCAGAAAATTAGACCACTCAATCTGTTGTGTTCAAAAACCCTCCTCACCACTAAAGATAAATACCTCCTCAGGGTGAAAGGGTGGCAAATGATATCCCAAGCAAACAGAAATAATAAACAAGCAGCATAGCTATACTAATATTGGATAAAATATACTTCAAACCAAAAGTAAGCCGGGCGTGGTGGCGCATGCCTTTAATCCCAGCACTCGGGAGGCAGAGGTAGGAGAAGCCATGAGTTCGAGGCCACCCTGAGACTCCTTACGAATTCCAGGTCAGCCTGGGCTAGTGTGAGACCCTACCTTGAAAAACCATAAAAAAATAAAAATAAAATAAAAATAAAATAAAAAATAAAAAAAAATAAAAACCAAAAGTAAACAAAGGGCACAAAGAAGTACAGTTCTTAGTTATCAAGGTAATGATCCAACAAGAAGGTATCACAATCCTCAATCTTTATGCACCAAACACAGGCACAACACAATTCATAAAAGAAAACCTACTTGACAAGAAAACAAAAACAATCACCAACACCATTATAGTTGGGGATATCAATTCTCCACTATCAATAGATCACCCAAACAGAAAACTAACAGGGAAGTAAGACAGCTCAACAAAGCCATAGATCAATTAGACCTAACAGACATCTACAGAACATTCTACCCCAAATCCACAGAGTATACATTCTTCTCAGAAGCACACAGAACCTTCTCTAGAATAGATCGTGTACTGGGTCATAAAGACTGCCTTCATATTTTTAGGAAGATTGACATAATTTCCTGCATGATATTAATCACAATACTGTGTTGTTAGAAATTAACAACAAAAGTTATTCCAGAAATCCTATCAGCTCCTGGAAACTGAATAACATACTTTCAAACAATAAATGGGTAGTGGACTAAATAAAAAATGAAATTTCAAAATTTGTAGAAATAAATGACACTGAGAAGACAAAATAACAAAACTTATGGGACACAATGAAAATGGTCCTGAAGGTAAAGTTTATAGCACTTCATAACAAAGTCAGAAAGATCCTATGTCAATAACCTAACCATCCCCCTAAAAACGCTGGAAAAAAAATTCTCCAACTCAAAAAACTGCAGGCAGAAAAAAATAAGATCAGAGCAGAAAGTAATGAATTGGAAACTTTAAAAATCATTTAATAAAATTAATGAAACAAAGAGCTAGTTCTTTGAAAAATAAACTACATTGATAAACCCCTGGCCAATTTGATCAAGCAAAAAAAAAAAAAAAAAAAAAAAAAAAAGAGAGAGAGAGAGAGAGAGAGAGAGAGATGCTTCAAATTAAAGAAGTTAGAAATGGAAAATGAGAGATCACAACAGACATAATTGAAATTGGGAGAATCATCAGAACTTATTTCAAAAACCTCTACTCTACAAAACTGGAAAATAAGGAGGAAATGTATGAATTCCTGGACATGTACTGCCTACCAAAGCTAAGCTCAGAGCAGCTTAATCTTCTAAACAAAACTATCACAACCACCAAGACTGAAAAGGTAATCAAAAACCTGCCTAAAAAGAAGAGTCCAGGACCAGATGGCTTCACAGGTTAATTCTATCAAACCTTCATGTAAGAACTGAAACCATTTTTTCTCAAACTGTGCCACATAATCAGAGAACAGGTAAAAGCTCCTCAAATCCTTCTATGAAGCTACTATCACCCTAATCCCCCCAAAAGGCAGAGATTCCACAAGAAAAGAAAACTCCAGGCCTATTTCCCTGATGAGTTTAGATGCAAAGATCCTGAACAAAATCCTCACAAACCAAATTCAAAAACACACCAAATACATTATCCACTTTGATCAAGTAGGCTTCATCCCAGGGATGCAGGGGTGGTTACATATGTGGGAATCTGTCAATGTAATACACCACATAAATAAGCTTAAACACAGAAAAACCACATGATCATTTTGCTAGTTGCAGAAAAGGCCTTTGACAAAATACAAAATCACTTCATGATTAAAATATTGGAGAGTGTAGGCATGGATGGTTTATATCTCAACATAATAAAGGCTGTATATCAAGCTCCTATAGCCAAGTAATACTTAATGGGGAGAGAATGAATGAATTCCCATTGAGATAAGGAACACGATAGGGTTGTCCAGTATCACCTCTTTTCTTCAGCATAGTACTGGCAGTCCTAGCTCAATCAATCAGACAGGAGAAAGAAATAAAATGGATACAAATTGAAAGGAAGAAGTTAAGTTGGCCCTATTCATAAATGACATGATTCTATACATAAGAGACCCAAGGACCTCCATATCAAAACTCTTAAAGGTGAATAACTCCTTTAGCAAAATAGCAGGATACAAAATCAATGCACAAAATTCAGTAGCCTTTCTGTATGCAAAAGACAAAGATACAGAGAAAGAAATTAGTGATTAGTGATTTGTCCTATTTTCTTTTTGTAGTTTTTTGTTTGTTTGTTTGTTTGTTTGATTTTTGTTTTTCAAGGTAGGGTCTAACTCTAGATCAGGCTGACCTGGAATTCACTATGTAGTCTCAGTGTCATCTCGAACTCACTGCGATCCTCCTACCTCTGCCTCCCGAGTGCTGGGATTAAAGGCATCCTCCACCACACCCAGCCCCATTTTCTATAGCAAGAACAACAACAAAAATGAATAAATGCCTTGGAATAACATTAACCAAGGGTGTGAAAGACCTATACAATGAAAACATAAAAACACTAAAGTAAGAAATTGAGGAGGACTTGAGAAAATGGAAAGACCTCCCATGTTGTTGGATAGGCAGAATTAACATTGTGAAAATGGCAATCTTACCAAAGGCAATATACAGATTTAATGCACTGCCAATAAAAATCCCATTTTTCTTCACAAAGATAGAAAAAATGATCTCAAAATTCATATGGAATGGCAGAAGGCTTTGGATACCCAAGCACATCCTCAGGTAAAGAAACACCTTGGGAGGCATCATCATACCTAATCTAAAGCTATATTACAAAGCCATAGTAATAAAAACAACATGCTACTGGCATAAAAACAAGACTATAGACCAATGGAATAGAATTTAGGACCCAGACTTTGGGTCAAGTTACTACAGCTGTTTGATATTTGACAAAGGCTCTAACAATTTAGGCTGGGGAAAAAGCTAGCATCTTCAACAAATGGTGCTGGACAAACTGGATAATCATATGCAAGAAATTGAAACTTGATCCACACTTCTCGCCATGCACAACAGTCAAGTCCAAATGGATCAAAGACCTCAATATAATGCCAGAGTCTTGGCTACTACTCAAAGAAAAGTTAGGAGGAACATTCCATGGTTTAGCAATGGGAAAAGACTTCCTGAACAAAACCCTAGTAG
This sequence comes from Dipus sagitta, assembly GCA_036346955.1. Taxonomy (NCBI): domain Eukaryota; kingdom Metazoa; phylum Chordata; class Mammalia; order Rodentia; family Dipodidae; genus Dipus; species Dipus sagitta. Next base: position 98,985,628 of record CM070770.1, on the reverse strand, counting down.
CACAGGATCTTAAACAATCACTCAACCAATGGGATCTAATAAAGCTGAAAAGTTTCTTCACAGACAAACATACAATAAGCAGCGCCAATAGAATGGGAGAAAATATTTGCTGAATATCCAACTGACGGGGGCCTAATTTCTAGACTGTACAAAAAAAATCTCAAAAACCTTAACAATAAAAAGTCAAACAACCCACTCACAAAATGGGGCAAATAGCTGGACAGGTAGTTCACATAGGAAGCAATACAAATGGCAAACACACACCTAAGGAAATGTTCATTATCCCTAATCATCAGGGAAATGCAAATTAAAACTACTGTGAGATTCCACCTTATCCCAGTAAGGATAGCAAACATCAAAAAATCAAATGCAAATCAATGTTGGCGAGGATGAGGAGAAATAGGAACCCTCATCCACTGTTGGTAGGAATTTAGCATGGTACAACCACTTTGGAAAGCAATATGGAGACTTCTAAAAATACTGATTATAGAGTTACCAACATACCCAGTTATTCCCTTACTGAGCATGTATCCTAAAAGCTCCATGCCTCGGCTCAGAGAGCTTTGCTCAACCATCTTTATAGCTGCTCAATTCGTAATAGCCAAGAGCTGAAATCAAACCAGATGTCCATCACTAGAAGAATAGATAACTAAGATGTGGTATATCTACACAATGGAATGCTACACAGCAGTAAGGAAAAGAGACACAATGAAATTTGAAGAAAAATGGTTGAACCTGGAAGAGCTCATCCTCAGTGAACTCACCCAATCTCAAAACATAATTGCCACACAGTCTCACTCATTTACAGCTCCTAACCAGAATCTACCCAAGTTGATGACATACCTACCAAGCATCATGAGGAGTGGATAATAGGGAGGGTGGGGAAGGTAAGGGAAGGAGTGGGGGACACAAAAAGACCCAAAAGGCAATGGTACCATAAAGCTCTACATTCTACTAAAGACAGACCAAATGGTTGAACCTCCACCCTGCCCTTAGAAGGAATACTGGATTAATAAGGCCCTCAAGAGGGTATGACAAAAATTGACCATTATCTCCTCCTGTTTCTGTTTCTCTCTCTCTCTCTCTCTCTCTCTCCCTCTTCTCTCTCATCTCTCCATGTCTTTTATATCACTTATCCATTTCTTCCTTCTCTTCTTTGGCACTGACCTGTAACTCCTGGTAGCAGCAGTTGGTTATTATCCACAATGAGCTTTTGATCACAGAGACCTACAAGGTCTCCTAAAAGAAGACAGATTTATGTCAGAGCGCTTGATGACCCACCATAGGTTAATGGTAAGACCCTATTGCTGAAAACATCATATACTGTTGGTTTGTATCATGGAGCGACATGGCTGAAAGCTGGAGGAGAGTCAGTCCCCAGAAAGTTAGTGTGTCTAGTGCCGGAATGTGTTACATGAGCGACTGGGGGATAATGACTAATATCTGCCCAAGCAACACATGGTGTAACCTACTTAGCAGCAAACAACCTGATATGATGCTCATAGAAGTGCAATAGTGGCACATAGCCATGGTGGGAAAGAAACTGCTCTCAATTTGGCTAACTGATCTGCTCAGTGGAATGGAACCCATACCTGTAGGTGGGAAACAAGTCAGAACCATATCCAAAAATGAACCCATTCTCCATTAAACTCTCTCTAAAAACCAACAGTTTATCAAATTTACTTGGTGCTAACATTACTCTCCAATGGAGAACCTGCTTCTCTTTTTCAGATAGATGTAGATCCTGAGGAGGGAAACACCCCATCAACCCTCAAAAGGGCCCCAGCTGAAACTAAGAATAATTGGGAAAACATGCAAGAATGCTGTTTTTTTGGCAAACCGGGAACCAGCACAATGGTGAAAAATATAGATGCAGAGAATAATCAACCCCTACAAACCAGATATCCAGAGACACAGGGGTGCCCAAAATCTCAACATGGAAGCAGACTTAACATGAACCCAACATGACTCAAGGAAATTGGCAGAAGAGGGGACGGAAAGAAAGTCAGAGCCACAAGTTGGGTCATGACACATAGAGACATTTCCTCCTACCCAAAACTGAAGGTTAACCCTTACAATGCATGACCCATATACCCCAACAAGGAGGGTCCCATTGGAGGGCAGAGGACAGGGAGAAGGCTAACAATGGTACCAACTTGACTGTATTCACTGACTACAAAAATTTAAAAAAACAATAAAAAATAAATTTGAAAAATCATGGAAGCAAGTAACAGTGTTTGATAACTACACTACATAAAGTATGAAAAAAATCATATTTTTCCCATTTCGATTCACACTTCTTATAAATGGGGTAGTGATTGTAAACATGCTGCTTAAATATTATAATTTAAAAAAGAATAAAGAAGGATAAAAGAATATACATCACTCAGAATTCATGTAGTTGCTACCATAACTTTGTATAACAGTAGGGAGGATGTGGTTTTTGTGAGAGAGACAGATAATATAATAGATTTGACGTATAGTAAATATGACAGCTTAAAATGCTGAAGGACAAGACTGGTGATGATGTCTCAGTAACTTCCTTGTTGTGCAAGCAAGAGAATTTGCATAATATATTAGAAGATATATAAAATACCTATATTGTGGTTTTAATATCAAATGCACACACATAGTCTCATGTGTTTGTGACTATGCTTCATACTTAATCACGTATGGGAGGTGGAGGCTTGCTGGAGGAGGTGTATCACTGTGGGCGGGTCTTAGGATGTTACAGTCCAGTCCTCTGGCAGTGGTTAGGTTGTTTGCTATTTCCTCTCTGCTAATGTGAAAATGTGATGCAGCTCTCTGCTCCTGCCATGCTTTCCCACCATAATGAAACTTCCCCTCAAAACTACAAGCCAAAGCCAGCTCTCTCCTTCCAGAAGCTGCTTCTAGATGAGTATTTTGACCCAGACACAAGAAACTAATGCAACAGAATATTGGTAACAAGAAGTGGGATGTAGCTACAATAAGCTTGATCTTTAGTCCTTTGTAACTGGTTTCCTTGAGCAGTATGGAAGGTTTAGGAGCTTTTCACTAGAGAAGACTTATAGTGCTATAAGCAGAGATTAATGGACCATCCTGGGGAGAGTTTGAAAGACCAAAATGCAGAGAAAAGTGTTGACTGCTAAGGTGTGTCTTATGAAGTTTTAGAGGGAAAACAAAAGAAGTTTAAAATCCTATGCTAAAGGCAGTTCATGTGACATTATGGTAAAGAGGCTGCCTATACACTGACTGTGCCCTGACATCTTGAACAAAGTTGAATTTCAATATAATGAACTTAATGATTGCTGGAGAAAATTTCAAGTCATAAAAACATACAATATGTGGTGTTTTTTTTTCTTATTCAGAACTATAATGAAAAATAGAAAAATACTGAGCAGAAAATATGATGTGTAAAATATGATGTTTGGCGCAGAAAGAAATGCAAGCAGATTCCACATCCCAAGCTCAGAGACTGTAGCCACTTCGCCTTGATTATAAGAGATTACTACCATTGAGGATAGGCTATCGGCTTTGCATTGGTGCAATATAAAGATACCCTGAGAGAAGATACAATCTATTTATGGCTCCACTAGAAAGAATTTGAATTCATTAAAAGGAAAAAAAAATATCTGAAGACTAATGAAGGAGTTTTCTTGCCCCTCAAGGTCAGGTTTCATCCTAAACTGGCAGAAAGACTTGTCAGTATTACTTAACTGGTGCTTGTTTTAGAAGCATGAAAGATGCAGTAAATATAGCTACTGAGGCTACACAGTGTGAGTCAGGGTTGAATTCCCTAAAAGGAGACCAAGTGAGTCTATAGGGTAAACATGTGAAGATAAACTATACAGTTCGTGGACACCTCAGCATTTAGAGGAAAGCTAATAGTTCATGGTGGACACCCCTGGGAGTGTGACTGCAGAAAGCTGGAGAGATGAAGATGCCCAAGTCTTTTGGAAACTTGCTGTATGTGGAACTATGGGATTTGCTGTCTGCTCTGCTATTTTTTGATATTGCATTGGTCCAGTCTTTCTTTAGAGTGTTAGTGCCATTATATGTTGGAACTGTAAATCTTGTGGTTTGACAATGCAATCTCATTAACAAATCACAAGTTTTACAGTTCCAATATATATTGGAATTTTGAACAGTATAAAGACTAATGAAGACTATGGGAACTTTTATAGTTGGATTAAGTACATTTTGTATCATGATATGACCATGACTATGGGGACCAGGCACTTAAACCTAAAATGTTTCTCGTAGATTCATGTGCTTAAATATTTAATCTCTAGTTGGTGATGCTGTCTGGGGAAGTTGTGAAGCCTTTGGGAGGTGAAACCTTGCTGGGATTGAGCTTTCAGATGTTATATGCCATCCCCACTTGCTGCATTCAGATCACTGTGTACTTCCTCTGTGCTGATGTGATGCTGAATGTCTGCTCCTACACAATTTCCTCACCATGATGAAACCTCCTCTCAAAAATGTACACCAAAATAAAGTCTTTCCTTCCCTAAGCTACTCCTGGTCAGGTATTTTGTCCTAGAAATGAAAAAGTAGCTGTGACAATCTACCTTTCTTCTGGAAAGATTCAATGATAGCTCTTAGAAATTCATCAGCATTGTTTTGGTTACAGTGATTATGCCTGTTGACATGTCGGAATTTTTTCCTGGGTTCATTTACAATGTGTAGCTAAACAGTGTTCTCAATTCCCATCTTCTGGCTGCTGGACTGCAGGACTGATTGCTTCACCTTCCTTCATTTCATTGTAGCCTTACTTTTTGAGTTTTGATAGCAGGAATTTTCAGTGAAAATATGAGAACACTGTACAAAAATAATTGGGCAAGAATGTCAGGAAAGATAGAATTGCAGTGAAAAGAAGAATCACATTCAGGTAGTAAATTACAAAGTTAACATTTAAAAAAGAAATTCCTAAGAAAATCAATATATTGTCTACATTTTTGTACTTAAAGGACAGGGCTGTTCACGATTTTTATTAAAATGAATCACCTACATCAGCAATAACTTCTAACCATCATAACGAGTTCCAGCATACCTTTCATTAAGTATATTTATTTTAGATTTTATATAATTATCTCTTTCTTATAGAATCTATATAGCAATAGATGAAAGTCTGATTTTAACACATATTATCTGAACTTCCATTTAAATATTCTTCATAGTGATATAGTAATTATAATAAAATTGGGAAGAATACATGCTCAGGGTACCTAAAGCTGTTTTACATCAATTACAGGAGTATCTGCAGATTATTTCATGCTTTTATTCTTTCTTGAGTATGATAACTTTAGTAACTTCCATATGTCATCAAGTTAACATGACAAAATTGGGAACTTCAAGTACAGTAACAGAGGTAAAAAAAAAAAAAATTGATTGGCAGATACATTATAACTTGTATTACAGACCGTGGACCTGGGATGTTAGAATAATTTTTCCTGTCATGTCAGTTGTTATTCTTCATTAAAAATGAATATGAGGGAGCAATTAGCCTCATAACCTTACTTCATTAGGAAATTTCACTTTTCAGCCAGTTGTAGTTCAGTGTTTAGATCGAAAGCACGTATCATTATTTAATAGCAGTCTTCACCTTTATTATTTTGATTATATACCCAAGCAGCTAAATGCAAGCTTATATAACAAATGTACCAAAATGTGTAGTTATTCATAATTTCCCCTTTGAAATTCATTGTAAAAAAAGGATTTCTTTCCTTGCTCCTTAACTTAAGCATCACACTATAAGACTGTGGACTCAGAATGTCAGACTCCTTAAAAATGAATCATGGTTTTGAAAATGCTGACTTTTGCAAAAATCATGTAAGTTGTGTGACCTGGAAGGATTAGAGGGAAACAGTGAGCTGCAGTGTAATGGTGCAGGACTATCTCCTGAAAGAAGGGAAATTTCTTTCACCCTTACTCAACTTCCACATATATATGAAATTCCATGGAGGAAATGCCATGTTGTCCAATGAGAGTATATCAAAGCATTCCTTCTTAGAAAAATGATATTTAAAATAATTGAGAAGATCACAAGGCTACTTGTGAGTCAGTATAAAGTAATACTAAAAGGAATTTATTTAGATTAAACAGATACCAGTTAAAGTCATGTTCCCCAGCTCTATCTCAGTTAGAATACATCAAATTATAACCTCTAAGCTTCACATAGCATATTTATTATTGTATGAATACAATAAATTTAAAATTTAAACAGATAATTATTATTATTAACAGTGGAAGTGTTTTTAGGAAGTACATATGTTTAGATTAGATTAGATTAGATTAGATTAGATCATTAGTGTTGGACTTGATTGAAGCTTGGTGCCTTTATAAGTGGAAATCTCCATAATATGAGCTAAAAGCCTCATTTCCTTATAAAGTAGTTACCTCAGATATTTTATTATAGTCATGAAAAATGCAATAATGAGAAGAGTCCCGATTTCTGGCCAAGATGGCGACCGCCTAGCTGCGCTGCAAATCCCGGGGAAAGAAAGGGAAGATATTAAGGATAGATGTAGATCCTAAGGAGAGAGCCACCCCATCATACCTCAAAAGGGCCCCAGCTGAAACTAAGAAAAATTGGAGAAACAAGCAAGGGGGCTGTTTTCCTGATGAACCGGATACCAGCAGAAGGGGGAAGGAGATCAGCATAGAGAAAAATCAACTCCTACCAAATCAGAGAGCCAGAGCCTCAGAGGCCCCCAACACCTCATCACTGAAGCAGACCAAAAATGATCCCAACATGGCTCAGGGAAATTTTGCGGAAGAGGGGGCGGAAAGAATGTCAGAGCCACATGTTGGGTCATGATATGCAGAGACATTTAGCTTACCCATAACTGTGGGCTAACTCCACAATGCATGACCGGTATACTTCAACAAGGAGGGGCCAAGGGGAGGGGTAGGTCACGGATGAGCCTAATAATGGTATCAAACTGACTGTATTTGCTGAATACAAAACTAATAAAGGAAAAAAAAAAAAGATACCAACTTAAAAAAAAATGCAATAATGAAATGCACCAGTTTTCTTGGACTACTGCAATAAAGTACCACATACTGATTGGTTTAAATATCAGAAATTTATTTTAAAACATCTTTGGAGATTAGATGTCCAAGATCAAGATGCCAGTTGGGTTAGTATCTTAAAAGATCCCTCTTTGACTTACAAACTTAGTCTTTTACATGTGTTTTCACACAGTGCTCTTTCTTTTTTTTTTTTTTTTTTTAATTTTTTTGTTTGTCTATTTGAGAGCGACGGAGAGAAGGAGGCAGAGAGAGAGAGAGAGAGAGAGAGAGAGAGAGAATGAGAATGGGCGCGCCAGAGCTTCCAGCCTCTGTAAACGAACTCCAGATGCGTGCACCCCCTTGTGCATCTGGCTAACGTGGGTCCTGGGGAATTGAGCCTCGAACCGGGGTCCTTAGGCTTCACAGGCAAGCGCTTAACCACTAAGCCATCTCTCCAGCCCTCACACAGTGCTCTTTCAATGAGTGAGCACATCAAAATCGTCATAGGTATGTCCAGAAAAATTAGATCAGGATTTTATTAAATGCAATGACCTAATTTTGAGAGAGAAATTACCTCATATATTCAGTGGGCTATCTGCAGCGGCTGCTGCAGAGCGGGAGCACTCAGGTGCTTGGATTCAGCCCAGGCGCTTCTGAGCATTGCATCAAGGTGTGCTGACTTGCTGATTCAGGCTTGGATCCAAAATTTAAAAAAAAAAAAAAAAAAAAAAAAAAAAAAAAAAAAAAAAAGCCTGGCTGTTCACGAGGCTATTGATGGGTTTTCCTCTATTCTGGCTTCTAGGCTGTTCATCTCACAGCATCAGAGGTTTTCACCAACCAGTAAGGTTCTGTCCTTTCCTCCCCCCCCCCCCATTAGCAGCTAGCTAGAAATCTACATAGACCCTTAGTCCGTGTGGATGTTTCCATTCCTCTTACCCTTTGGTTCTTAGACTAACCTCCCCTGCCATTCCCCCTTCTTTGGTGGTCTCTTCCTCAGCCCTGACTTCTGAATAATAATAATATGAATAATATTATAATATAATAATAATAATAATAATATGAATAATAACCATCCTTCTCAGTCTGGGTTATCCAGTTATTTGGTTAAAAGCAGACACAAGCTTGAGTTCAGGTTTTGCATTTGAACCCCCAAATTAAAGTAACACCTCATTGCAATTTTATCTTAATTAGTGCCTTTATAGACCCTATCTCAAAGGCACTCACATTTTGATATACTGGAATTAGGGCTGAAACATAAGAATTGTGAGGAACACAAGTCAACACATCACACAATAGCTATATTAAAACTCAGAGATTTTCTTGAAGCCTTAAAAATAAACTTTGTTTTTCCTTTCTTTCTTTCTTTCTTTCTTTCTTTCTTTCTTTCTTTCTTTCTTTTTTCTTTTTTTAAATCCAGGTAAGGTCTCACTTTATCCCAGGCTGCTACTGCTGAGATGTAAAGTGTGAGCCACAACTTTGTGCCTAAGAATAAACTTTCAACAGAACTTACTTTCTATGATTCCTTGTTTAACTTTTGAATATTAAATTGAAGTTTCCTGGCAAATATGGCCATAATTAGTGGGTGCATGTGTAGTTGCCAGTGCATGTGCACATACATTTCACATGCATGTAGAGATAGAAGGGAAACTTTCAGTGTCTTCTTCAATTGCATTCTGCCTTAATGTTTGAGATGGAGTCTCTCACTGAACCTGAAGTTCACTTGTCTGGATTAGGCTAGATTAGCTCTGAGTAAGCACCAAGCCCTGTCTCTGCCTGTGTATCACTGAAATGATAGGCATGTGCCATTGTACTCAAATTTAATGGGTTCTGGGGATCCAAGCACAGGTCCTCATGTTTGCACATCAAGCTCTTTGCCAACTGAGCTAGCTTCCCACAACTCTTCTTAGAGTTTATTGATGGATTGATTTCCCTGAAGACATTCGTGTCAAGTAAATAAAGTTACTGGGCTTCTTCTTTTCTACCTACCCATTCTCTAAAGAGGAACAAGGCATTTTGAAGTACTTATCTTTAATAACAAACTTTTTACCATAGTTAAATACCTATTTATTCCTATAATAAATGTAGTGGTTTTCTGATACTTTTTACTTTTATGTGGGTAAGAAGTTTTATTTAGTGTTCATTGCTTGTTTATCTTAATCATTAATTAACATAAACTCGCATTGTATTTTAGGGTACTTGTTGAAACCTACAGGCTATATCCTTTAAGCTATTTGTATAGTAAACAGTGTTCAAAGAAATTGTGTAAGAATCTATTCATTGTGTTGTTGAAATGAAATTTATCTCACTTGTTTAATATAACTAATATTGATTGAATATATCATGCCAAGTTTTGCTTATGTCACTTGTGTTTACAAGATATAATCATAACCAGAAATTGTTTGTAATTTTTCTGGTTGAGTATAGCTCCATGACATTTTTGAACCTATGCCATTCAAAACCATGAATTTGAAGTCATTTAAGTTAATTACCTTTTCAAGATAGTAGTACTAAGTTCAATTTATTACATTTATTATACATATATGCATATGAGATAGGTTTAGTTTTGCTATAGATTAATACCTGGTGAGTAGAAAATTAAGGTAGGAAAGAGTTTATCTTGGTTTAAATTTTCCAGATAAATGCCCATCATGTCAGAGAAGGAGTAGTGAGCAAAGTCAGGAAACAGATAGAGGGAGAGAAAGAGAGAGAGAGAGAGAGAAGTGATACTGTTCTATAAAACCACATGACCTACCTCTAGTGGTGCCCTTCCTCCAGCACCTTTCCCTCCTCCATGTGCTGTAGGTTGCACAACCTTCCCAAACAGCACCACCAGCTGGGGAATTGATCAAATATTTTATCACATAAGTCTATAAGAGGCATTTTTTATTCAAAACACCAAACAAATATAAACTATTATAATTGTTTTTGATATTAACATATTTAAAGACTTGCAGAGTCTAATCAATCCTTTGTAAATACACAAAATCCAGCTACAACTACTGATGAATCATAGGCAACCTGATTTCATCTAAACCCAGGTATTTTCCATATAACTTCATAGCTTTATGTATTACATCAATTACTCTTTATTTGTAAAACAGCAATGTAATAAGATTTATAATTTTGCCAGGTGTGGTGGTGCACGCCTTTAATCCCAGCGCTTGGGAGGCAGAGGTAGGAGGATCACCTTGAGTTCAAGGCCACCCCGAGAGTACATAGTGAATTCCAGGTCAGCCTGAGCTAGAGTGAAACCATACCTCAAAAAAACAAAACAAAAAAAATAAATAAATTTTTCTAAAATGTATTAGTTTATTAAGATTTTTAAGAACTTTCTATTGATAATGCTTAAACCTGACCATAATGCAATTCTGTTTATTTATTTATTTATTTATTTATTTATTTATTTATTTATTTAATTTATGAGAGAGAGAGAGAGATACAGAAATAGGCAGATAGAGAGAGAAAGAGAGGAAGAAAGAAGAGAGACTGGGCATGCCAGGGCCTTCACCCCCTGCAAATGAACTCCAGATGTGTGCACCCCCTTGTGCATCTTGCTTATGCGGGTACTGGGGAGTTGAACCTGGAACCTTTGGCTTTGCAGACAAGTGCCTTAACTGCTAATCCATCTCTCCAGCCCCAATTTGCTGACAATCTCCTTTCATAACCTCCTTTTCCCTTCTGCACTCCTTTTTATGAACCCTTTCTTCTTTCCATCTAGTCTATCTTCGTTCTGTTTGTGTTTTCTCTCCCGTATTTCATGTCAGTAAAGTCTGGTCTGGGCTGGAAGTAATGACAGTCACTGTGAGGTCATTAAGTAATGGTCACTTCTTGTCTGGACGATGCTTGCCAAAGCACTCCTCACTACCTTATGGCTCTTATACACTTTCTCCCTCTTCTTCCTTGGAAGGTAAAATAAAGATGTCCAACTTAGTGTTGAGCACGCAACCCTCACTTTTCAACACTTTGATAAGTTTGGGGTCTCTCCAGGATTCAGTACCATACACCAAAAGAAGCTTCTGCAAACAAAGGTGAGAATAGCACTAATCTGTGAGCATGAATATTTACAGGACAACCTGATGGGCACAAATTATCCATTTAGCCAAACAACAGTAGCAGCTTCCCCATTAGACCCTATGGCTGATTATCTTTTCTCTTGCATTCCCTCCTATGGAGATCCAATCAGAGAGCAGTAGGTAACTCTGATAATAGTCATGTCACTATTAAACTAGTGGAAGCAACTTGCTTGGACAGTTGGTGAGAATATATGCACCTTTGATAAATGGTTGATGACTTTGTTCCCTCATCAGTCTGCATAGCACATTCTAGCACGATGCCACCCAGCCTTCAGGGATGAGGCTTCCGTCTTGATTTCGCAGCTGAGAAACTGACTCATGTGGTGTCTTTAGCAATAGTGATGTACCAATTAAGATAGTCAAGCCAGAGGTATTGACAATAGCTTGTATGATGTTGAGGACACCAAGAGCCACAATGAGCAACCACACACTGGGAAGTATCCAACACTTTGCACTGAGCTAATTTTTGACTGGTTTATCTTTTCTAGTTATTGATTGATTGATTATATATTTAGAAGAGAGAGAGCAAGAGAGAGAGAGAATATGATTGAGTGTCTCTTGCCACTCCTTGTACTACCTTGTGGATCTAGCTCAGGTAGATACTGGTCTATCAAACTTTGGTCCTTAGAGTTTGCAGGCAAATGCCTTAACCACTAAGCTATATCTGCAACCCTGGTTTAATCTTTTAATGTTTAGTTTTTTGAGTTCTGTTTGTCCCAGATAGTAATCCTCTGTCAGACATATTGCTGGCAATGAATTTTCCCCATTCTATAAGCTAGCTTTTTGCCAGGTTCTCCGGCACGTAGGGCTGTGGGAGAGCTGGTCCTGCCCGTCTCTCCCTGGGGCTGAGCAGGATGGTGAGTGTCGACAACCCAGACCTCCCTCCTAGGCACCGGAGAGAAACCACACTGAGTCGGAAGACTTGTTGAATCAGGATCTCACTTTATTGTTAACAGGCAGGTGCTTATATAGCGTTGAGAAGGAAGTTGGGGATCTCAGGATGGGGTGAGGTGTAAGGGCCAATAGCATAGCATGACCTTTGAAATGATTGGTTCTAAGCGCATACATGGGAACTCTAGCTTCCTGCAGGGAAGTAGCAGGCCAGAGGCAATTTGGTGCCCTGCTGAGTCATAGCTGGCCAGAGACAGGTCGCCAAACTTTAGCTAGCTCAGGAAGTTCCACTAGGCCTCACGTCCGCGCCTCTCAAGGCCCAACAGCTTTTCACTGGTTTTATAGAAGACTTTTAATTTAATGAGGTACCACTTGTTGATTGTTGAACTTTTTTCCTGAGTACCTAAAGTTCTAATCGGAAAGTTCTCACCTAAGCCAGTATCTTGAAATATTTCCCCTACTTTTCCCTCCATAAATAAGTTTAGTAGTTTCAGGTATGATGTTAAGGTTTTGGATTGATTTGAAGTTGTCTCTTGTAAATGGAAACAGATAAGTATCTAATTTCATTCTTCCACAAATAGATATCCAGGTATACCAGCACCATTTGTTAAAGATGATCTTTTTTCTCCACTGAGTATTCTTGACAATTTTCAGAAATCAAATGACTGTATATGCATGATTTTAGATTCATATCTTCCATCCTGTTCCATGGATCAACATGTGCCAGTATTATGCTGTTTTTATTACAATGGCTTTGTAGTATAATGTAAAATCAGATATGGCTATCACCCCTTAACTTTTTCATTTTTGTTGAGGATAATTTTGACTATCTTGAGTCTTTTGCTATAATTTTATAATTATAATTTTGAGATCTATAAGTTTAAGATCATATATTCTATTTCTGTGAAGAATATTTTTATTATAATCTTTAATTTTTATCATTTTTAGTACTTGTAACTATGTTTTCTCTATTTTTCCTTTTTTTTTTTTTTAAATTAGGCAAATATATTTTATTAGACAATCATACATGCATTTGTCTAATAAAAAACCTGTTTGCCAATTTCCTTTTTTTTTTATTTTATTTTATTTTATTTTATTTTTTTTCTCCATTTTTATTAATATTTTCCATGATAACAAAAAAAAAATCCCATGGTATTACCCTCCCCCCTTTCCCCTTTGAAATTCCATTCTCCATCATATCCCCTCCCCATCTCAATCTTTCTACTTACATATATACAATACCAGCCTAATAAAAGCCCTCCTCCCTTTCTTTCTCTTCCCTTTCTATCTCCTTTTTTAACTTACTGGCCTCTGCTACTGAGTTTTTTCCTTCTCACACAGAAGCCCAATCATCTCTAGCTAAGATCCACATATGAGGGAGAACATGTGGCGCTTGGCTTTCTGGGCCTGGGTTACCTCACTTAGTATAATTCTTTCCAGCTCCATCCACTTTTCTGCAAATTTCATAACTTCATTTCTCTTTACTGCTGAGTAAAACTCCATTGTATAAATGTGCCACATCTTCATTATCCACTCATCAGTTGAGGGACATCTAGGCTGGTTCCATTTCCCAGCTATTATAAATTGAGCAGCAATAAACATGGTTGAGCAAGTATCTCTAAGGTAATGAGATGAGTCCTTAGGATATATGCCTAGGAGAGCTATAGCTGGGTCATATGGTAGATCAATCTTTAGCTGTTTTAGGAACCTCCACACTGATTTCCACAATGGCTGGACCAGATTGCATTCCCACCAACAATGTAGAAGGGTTCCTCTTTTTCCACATCCCCGCCAACATTTATGATCATTTGTTTTCATGATGGTAGCCAATCTGACAGGAGTGAGATGGAATCTCAATGTAGTCTTAATCTGCATTTCCCTGATGACTAGGGATGTAGAACATTTTTTTAGATGCGTATATGCCATTCGTATTTCTTCCTTTGAGAATTCTCTATTTAGCTCCATTTCCCATTTTTTGATTGGTTTGTTTGATTCCTTATTATTTAACTTCTTGAGTTCTTTGTATATCTTAGATATTAATCCTCTATCAGATGTATAGCTGGTGAAGATTTTTTCCCATTCTGTAGGTTGCCTCTTTGCTTTCTTCACCGTGTCCTTTGCAGTGCAGAATCTTTGTATTTTCATGAGGTCCCAGTGGTTAATCTGTAGTTTTATTGCCTGAGCAATTGGGGTTGTATTCAGAAAGTCTTTGCCAAGACCAATATGTTGAAGGGTTTCCCCTACTTTTTCCTCTAGCAGTTTCAGAGTTTCAGGTCTGATGTTAAGGTCCTTAATCCATTTGGACTTAATTCTTGTGCACGGAGAAAGAGAAGAATCTATTTTCATCCTTCTACAGATATATATCCAGTTTTCCCAACACCATTTGCTGAAGAGGCTGTCTTTTCTCCAATGAGTATTTTTGGCATTTTTATCAAATATCAGGTGGCTATAACTACATGGGGTTACATTTGGGTCCTCTATTCTGTTCCATTGATCTACGAGTCTGCTTTTGTGCCAGTACCATGCTGTTTTTGTTACTATGGCTCTGTAGTATAGGTGAAAATCAGGTATGGTGATACCACCAGCCTTATTTTTGTTGCTCAGTATTATTTTAGATATTCGAGGTTTTTTGTGATTCCAAATGAATTTTTGGATTGTTTTTTCTATTTCCGTGAAGAATGCCTTTGGAATTTTGATGGGGATTGCGTTAAATGTGTAGATTGCTTTTGGTAAGATTGCCATTTTCACAATATTGATTCTTCCAATCCAGGAACAAGGGATGTTTTTCCACTTCCTAGTGTCTTCTGCAATTTCTCGCTTGAGTGTTTTAAAGTTCTCATTGTATAGATTCTTTACTTCCTTAGTAAGGTTTATTCCAAGGTACTTTATTTTTTTTGATGCAATTGTGAATGGGAGTGATTCTCTGATCTCATCCTCTGTGTGTTTGTTCTTAGCATATATGAAGGCTACTGATTTCTGTGTATTTATTTTGTATCCTGCTACATGACTGTAGGTTTTTATCAGCTCTAACAGTTTGCTAGTAGAGTCTTTAGGGTCCTTTATATATAGAATCATGTCATCTGCAAATAATGATAACTTGACCTCTTCCTTTCCGATTTGTATCCCTTTTATGCATGTCTCTTGCCTTATTGTTATGGCTAAGACTTCCAGAACTATATTAAATAAAAGTGGGGACAGTGGACACCCTTGTCTTGTTCCTGATTTTAGTGGGAAAGCATCCAGTTTTTCCCCATTTAGTAATATGTTGGCTGTAGGCTTATCATAAATAGCCTTTATTATATTGAGATATGTTCCTTCTATTCCCAGTCTCTGTAGGACTTTTATCATGAAGGGATGTTGGATTTTGTCGAATGCTTTCTCTGCGTCTAATGAGATGATCATGTGATTTTTGTCCTTCAACCCATTTATATAATGTATAACATTTATGGATTTGCGTATGTTGAACCATCCCTGCATCTCTGGGATAAAGCCTACTTGGTCAGGGTGAATGATCTTTCTAATGTATTCTTGTATTCTGTTTGCCAATATTTTGTTGAGAATTTTTGCATCTATGTTCATGAGGGAGATTGGTCTGTAATTTTCCTTTTTTGTTCTATCTTTGCCTGGTTTTGGTATCAGAGTGATGCTGGCTTCATAGAAGGAGTTTGGTAGAATTCCTTCTTTTTCTATTTCATGGAAAAGCTTAAGAAGCAATGGTGTTAGCTCTTCCCTGAAGGTCTGGTAAAATTCAGCAGTGAATCCATCTGGGCCTGGGCTTTTTTTAGTTGGGAGATTTTTGATAACTGTTAGGATCTCCATGCTTGTTATAGGTCTATTTAAGTGATTAATCTCATCTTGATTTAATTTAGGTAGGTCATATAAATCAAGGAAATCATCCATTTCTTTCAGATTTTCATACTTTGTGGAGTATATGTTTTTATAATATGTCCCTATGATTTTTTGAATTTCTCTGGCATCTGTCGTGATGTTACCTTTTTCATCTCTAATTTTATTAATTTGTGTCTCTTCTCTCTTTCTTTTGGTCAGATTTGCTAAGGGTTTATCAATCTTGTTTATCCTTTCAAAGAACCAGCTCTTTGTTTCATTAATTCTTTGTATTGTTTTTTTGGTTTCTATTTCATTAATTTCTGCCCTAATCTTTATTATTTCTTCCCGTCTACTGATTTTTGGTTTGCCTTGTTCTTCTTTTTCCAAGGCTTTAAGGTGAAGCATTAGGTCATTTATTTGCGACCTTTCTAATTTCTTAATATAGGCACTTAAAGCTATAAATTTACCTCTTAGAACTGCCTTCATTGTGTCCCAGAGATTTTGGTATGTTGTGTTCTCATTATTGTTTGACTCTATAAATTTTTTGATTTCCTTCTTGATTTCTTCATTGACCCATTCATCATTTAGTAATGTATTGTTTAGTTTCCATGATTTTGTGTATGCTCTATATCCTTTCTTGCTATTGATTTGTAGTTTGATTCCATTGTGGTCAGATAGAATGCAAGGAATTATTTCAATTTTCCTGAATTTGTTAAGATTTGCTTTGTGTCCTAATATATGGTCTATTTTAGAGAATGATCCATGTGCTGCTGAAAAGAATGTATATTCTGCAGCATTTGGATGAAATGTCCTGTATATGTCTGTTAGGTCCATTCCTTCTATGACCTCGTTTAGTCCAGATGCCTCTCTGTTTATTTTTTCCCGGGATGACCTGTCAATTGATGAGAGTGGGGTGTTAAAGTCACCAACTACCACTGTGTTTGGTGTTATCTGTGACCTTAGTTCTAACAGTGTTTGTTTGATGAATTTGGGAGCCCCCATGTTAGGTGCATATATGTTTAGGATTGTAATGTCCTCCTGTTGGAGTGTGCCCTTAATCAATATAAAGTGACCTTCCTTATCTTTCTTGACTAATGTTGGAGTGAAGTCTGCCTTGTCAGCTATTAGGATAGCAACCCCTGCTTGCTTTCTGGGTCCATTTGCTTGAAACACCGTTTTCCAACCTTTCACCCTAAGATAATGTCCATCCTTTGTAGAAAGGTGAGTTTCTTGGAGACAACAAATTGTAGGGTCCTGCTTTTTAACCCAGTCTGCAAATCTATGTCTTTTGGTTGGAGCATTGAGGCCATTGATATTAAGAGATATTATTGAAAGATGTGTATTTATGCTTGCCATTTTTTTTTTTTTGTGGTTCTGGTTCTACCTTTGCTCTCTTATATTAACTAGTATTTGAGTGTTGTTTGCTGTTTTCCAGGTTCCTTATATGTGTGTTTTTCTTTCTCTTCGGCATGGAGGATTCTTTCAAGTATTTTGTGTAGAGCTGGTTTTGTCTTCAAATACTCCTTTAGCCTGCTTTTGTCATGGAATGTCCTTATTTCTCCATCTATTTGAATGGATAGTTTTGCAGGATAAAGTAGTCTTGGTTGACAGTTGTTATCTTTCAGAGTT
Source organism: Dipus sagitta (assembly GCA_036346955.1). NCBI lineage: Eukaryota > Metazoa > Chordata > Mammalia > Rodentia > Dipodidae > Dipus > Dipus sagitta. The sequence continues at coordinate 98,968,211 of CM070770.1, read as the reverse complement.
TGGAATACTTCACTCCAAGCCCTTCTGGCTTTGAAAGTTTGTGTTGAGTAATCTGCTGTGATCCTGATGGGCTTGCCTTTGTAGGTAACTTGATTTTTCTCTCTAACTGCTTTCAATATTTTTTCTTTGGATTGTGTGTTTGGTAGTTTGATTATAATATGGCGAGGAGAGGTTCTTTCCAGGTTTTGTCTGGCTGGTGTTCTAAATGCTTCCTGTATCTGCATTGGCACCTCTTTCCCAATTTGGGGGAAGTTTTCTTCTATGATTTTGTTGAAGATGCCTACTATACCTTTGGATTGAAATTCTTCTCCTTCTACTATACCCTGAATTCTTATATTTGATCTTTTCATAGTGTCCCGAATATCTTGAAATTCCCATTCATACTTTTCTATTAGTTTGTCTTTCTCTTTGTTGGATTGTATTAGATCTGCCACCTGGTCTTCTAGCTTAGATATTCTGTCCTCTCCTTCATCCATTCTACTGGTGAGATTTTCTACAGAGTTTTTTATTACATTAACTGTGTTCTTCATTGCTAGTAATTCTGACTGGTTTTTTTTCATTATTTCTATTTCCTTATTTATGTCTTGTATTGATTTCTTTATTTCGTTAAATTGGTGTCCTGTATCTTCTCTGATTCCTTTGATTTCTTCTTTGAGTTCATTGAACATATTTACAATCATTCTTTTGAAATCTTTCTCAGGCATTTTCTCTAACTCGTTTTCACTAGAGGTCATTTCTGAAGCATTGATGCTTTTTGGTGGATTTATATTGCCTTGGTTTTTGGTGTTTCTTGTGTTATAATGTATATATTTTTGCATCTTGGATTAAGTTACTGCTTAGATTTTCCAGTTAGCTGGGTATCCTTTGCTGTATCTATTGATCTGATATTGTATATCTTCTATGTAGGAGATTAAGATGTTAGGTGTGGCTCTTACCACTCTCAGAGTATCTAGACACGTGGTCCTAGGGGTTAAGTTTGCCTGCTATGGGGGTATTCAAATAGGTTGAGTGGAATAAAATACAGGTATATTCTAAAATTTAACTAAACCCTATACACATTCAGTCAAGAACAGCACCGAGCATTTATGCAAGATTAGGTATTATAAAAACCAGATCCTCTATCAACAAAGAAGTTAAGATTTCTGGTCTGTTGAGGGATCCAAGTCAGCTTGTGACCAGGTGAGACCCTTCCCTGGTTCAATCCCAGTTACCTCTTTGGATGCTTTTGGTCTCAGTCAAGTTGCTGGCTGGGATGTTGGGCCGCTGTTCTGCTTTCTGGAACTGGGTACTGGCTTTTCCTGTGGGGCAAACCAAGCCTGGCAACTGTGGCCCTGCAGATTGGCGCCCCTGATGCTGGATCCCCGCTGCTGCCGCTGGAGCTGCCGCTGCTGGGACCACTGCTGCTGGATCTGCCACTGGAGATGCCGCTGCTGGGTCTGCCCCCGCTGATCCGCTGGAGCTGCCGCTGCTGGGTCCTCCGCCTCTGATCCGCTGGTGCTGCCGCTGCGGGATCCGCCTCTGCCGCTGAAGCCGCTGGAGCCTCCGCTGCTGGATTCGCTGCCCTGAAGCCGCTGTGGCCGGTACCGGAGCAGCTGATGGTGTTTTTGGGGCTGGAGTCACGGCTTCCACCGCCGCTTCCGGCTTCTATTTTTCCTTTTGCCATACTTTTTGGTCTTTCTCCCTTTATTTCTTACAGTGTTCTTAGAATTTGGGACATTTATTCAATATTCTGACAAATGTTCTATCGTCTTTCAAGTAGTTTATTGATTTGTTTTCCAATAAGTTTTTCCAGGTTTCAAATGTTTACATTTTTCCAATTTTATTTTTTCAAGTTTATTCACTTATAAAATTTCTAATTCTTCATTTCCTTGCTTCTACCTTACATCCTCCCCTTCTTAAAATAAGAAAATTGTAGACAAAATCAACTTCTATACATTGAGTTTTTCTGCCATACATTCCTTATATGCATAAATGAGCTTATCCTTCAAGGGTTTTGTTGTTGTTTGCATTTTACTTAAAGGACCTTACATTGTACCATTCTGGCTCATCTGGCATTTTTAGTATATCTGCTGGCTTTAGAGTTGCAGCAGTTCTTTCTCAAAATCATATTCTGGGATTACAAATGTGAGTTTTAAATATTCTTTACTATGCCTTAAGATAATTTTCTTTAATTGTCAGTTCTTATGATTCAAACATATGTAGTGGGCTGGAGAGATGGCTTAGCGGTTAAGCGCTTGCCTGTGAAGCCTAAGGACCCCAGTTAGAGGCTCGATTCTCTAGGACCCACGTTAGCCAGATGCACATGGGGGCACATGCGTCTGGAGTTCGTTGGCAGTGGCTGGAAGCCCTGGCGTGCCCATTCTCTCTCTCTCTCTCTCTCTCTCTGCCTCTTCCTCTCTCTGTTACTCTCAAATAAATAAATAAAACTGAACAAAAATTTTAAAAAAAAAAACATATGTAGTATTATACCTTTTAAAACTTTTTAATTCTTCCCAACTTTTTATATTTAAAAAGGCATTCGGTGTGATCTATCCAAATTACAAATGTATGCCTGGACAGATGGTTCAGCAGTTGAGGTGCTTGCATGCAAAACCCACTACCTGTGTAAAGCCAGATGCACAACATGGCACATGCATCTGGGGTTCATTTGGAGTGACTAGAGGTCCTGGTATGCCCATTCTCTCTCCTCTCCTCACCTCTCCTCTCCTCTCCTCTTCTTCTCTCTCCCCCATGTCTCTCCATATACATATGACATAAATAGAGCTATATTTATTGGACTCATCATTGAAAATTTGTGTCGATGTTTTTAAACTTTATTTTGAGACAGAACATTACTGTTTATCCAAGCTTTCCTTGAACTGGTAATCATGCCAGTTTAGTACTCCATGACCTTAATTATGCTCTGTACCATGATACCAGCCTTCATGTACTTATTGTTCATAGGTATATTTTTTAATGTTACTGTTGTTTCTCCTTACATAATATTTTGATTGAACTTTTTATTATTAATTATGTACACAGGATGTATACAGACATGTTGGTACCATTGTTAACCTACTCCCTGTCCTCCCCTCTCCACAGGGACCCTCCTCATTGGGGAATGTATGTTGTGCATTTTTTTTTTTTATTAGTCAGTTCTGTATTCAGCAAATACAGTCAGTTTGGTACCATTATTAGGCTCATCCGTGACCTACCCCCTCCCCTTGGCCTCTCCTTGTTGAGGTATACGGGTCATGCATGGTGGAGTTAGCCCACAGTTATGGGTAAGCTAAATGTCTCTGCATATCATGACCCAACATGTGACTCTGACATTCTTTCCGCCCCCTCTTCCGCAAAATTTCCCTGAGCCATGTTGGGTTCATTTTTGGTCTGCTTCAGTGATGAGGTGTTGGGGGCCTCTGAGGCTCTGGCTCTCTGATTTGGTGGGAGTTGATTTTTCTCTGTGTTGATCTCCTTCCCCCTTGTGCTGGTGTCCGGTTCAGCAGGAAAACAGACCCCTTGCTTGTTTCTCCAATTTTTCTTAGTTTCAGCCGGGGCCCTTTTGAGGAATGATGGGGTGGCTCTCTCCTTAGGGTCTACATCTATCTGAAAAAGAGAAGCAGATTCTCCAACGGAGAGTAAGTTAGCACCAGGACGAATGAGATAACCCTTACTTTTTTTTTTTTATAGAGAATTTAATAGGTGTAGGCCCTCTTGTAGCCCACAATTGATAGTAGCTTGATACTGGAGAGTGGGCTTATGTTTGGATATGGTTCTGACTTGTTTCCCAGCTCCAGCTATGGGTCCCATACCAGTGAGGGGATCAGTTAGTTGAGAGCAGTTGGTTCCCCACCATGGCTGTGTGCCACCACTGCACTTGTGTGGGCATCACAACAAGTTATTTGCTGCTAAGTAGGTTAGACCATGCGTTGCTTCGATAGATATTGGTCAATGTCATGCATTTTGCAGTTAGCTATCAGTTATGGGTAAAAGGCAGTGTCTCTACATAATGACCCAGCATGTAACTCTAACAATCTTCCTGACCCCTCTTCCACAAAATTCCCTGAGCCATTATGGGTTTGTTTTAGGTCTGCTTCAGTGATGAGATCTAGAGATCTTGCTTTTCTGGATATCTGGTTCATTAGGCAGAGTATTCTCTGTGTCTATCTCCTTCACCCTTGTGCTGAGACCAGGTTCACCAAGAATGCAGCATCCTTGCTCATTTCCCCAATTACTCTTGGTTTCAGCTGGGGCCCTGTTGAGATGCAATGGGCTAATTCTTTCCTCTGGATCTGTGTCCATCTGAAAAAGACAAGCAAACTCTCCAAGAAGAGTGAAGTCAGCACCAGATAAATGTGATAACCATTATTATTTTAGAGAAAATTTAATAGGTGTAGGCCCTCTTGTAGCCCACAATTGGCAGGAGCTTGATAATGGAGAGTGAGCTGGCTTTTGGATATGGTTCTGAATTGTTTCCCAGCTCCAGCTATGGGTTTCATTCCACTGAACAGATCAGTCAGCCAAATAGAGAGTAGTTGGTTACCCACCATGGCTGTGTGCCACTTTTGCATTTGGGTGAGCATCACATCAGGTTGATGCTGTTGAGTAGCTTAGAACATGAGTTGCAAAAACAGATGTTGCTCATTTTCCTCCAGTCGCATATATAGCACCTTCTGGCACTAGATGAGCTAACTCTCTGGGGACTGACTTTCTTCCAGATTACAGCCAGGTCTATCCATGCAATGTCACATGGTGTCTTCAGCAGTAGGTTCTTACCACTAACCTTTGGTGGGTCATCAAGTACTCTGACAGAAATCTGTCTTATTTTGGGAAACCTTGTAGGTCTCTCTGATCAGCAGCTTATTGTGGTTGTTAACCACATAATGGTATTGGGAGTTACAGGCCAACAGCAAGGAAAAGAAGGAAGAAAAGATAATATAAAAGTGATAGAGAGAAGAGAGACAGAGAGAGAAAAAGGAGAAGATGAAGATTAGTCATTACCATATCCTCCCCTGGGCCCTGAGATTCAGGTGTTCCCTCTGAGGATTTGATGGAGGTTAAACCATATAGTCCATCTTTTAGGATGTAGAATTTTAGGGTACCATTGCCATTTGGGTCCAGTTTTGTGTCCTCCTAGTCTGACCCATACCCTCCCCTCCTGCTCCATCCTCCCAATTGTCCAGTCCTCAAGATGCTTATTAGGCATGTCACCATCTTGGGCAGATTCAGGTTAGGAGCCATAAATGAGTGAGACCATGTGATGATTATCTTTATGTGATTGGGTGAGTTAGCTGGTATGGTGGTTTGAATAGAATAGATGGCCCCCAATATATTCAGTTGTTTATTTGTTTGTAGTTTGCATCTCTAGCCATCTGGCTGGAGGCAATGCCATTGTGTGGATCTTAAGGTGTGGTGGTGGGTTTGAGATTTCAATCTAAAGATATGCAAATTGTGCCTAGCTTGAGTTCCTGAAGTGTGCTCTGGCTTTTGACCTTTAGGCTTGTACTTCTCTCTCTCTACTTGGGCCTGTGAAGGCAGGCCAGCTTCTTCTGTCATTATGGAACTTCCCCTGGATCTGTAAGCTTCAATAAATATCCCTTCCTCCAGAACTGTGCCAGGTCGGGAAGTTCATCTCAGCGAACCTGAAGCTGACTGATACAGCTGGTAACTCTATAGTCATCATTTTTTGGAGTTTCCATATTGCTTTCCATAGTGGTTGTACCATTTTACATTCCCACCAAGAATAAATGAGGGTTCCTATTTCTCCACATCCTCACCAGCATTTGTTTTTATTTGATTTTTTTAATGTCTGCTATCCTTACTGAGGTAAGGTGGAATCTCATAGTGCTTTAATTTGCATTTGCATTTCTCTGATGATTAGGGATGATGAGCATTCTCTTAAGTGTGTATTTGCCAAGTGTATTTCTTCCTCTGAGAACTCCCTGTCCAGTTCTTTGCCCCATTACATGAGTGAGTTGTTTTATTTTTCATTCTTTAGGTTTTTGAGTTCTTTGCAGATTCTAGAAATTAGGCCTTTGTCAGTTGTATAGCCAGCAAATTTTTCCCATTCTGTGGGTACTCTATTGTCTCTGCTTATTGTATGTTTGTCTGTGAAGAAACTTTTCAACCTCATGAGATCCCAATGGTTGAGGGATAATTTAAGTTCCTGAGCTAGTAGGGTTTTGTTCAGGAAGTCTTTTCCCATTCCTATATCATGGAAAGTTCCTCCTATGTTACTTCCAATAGTAGCTGAGATCTTAGGTCCATTTAGAGTTGAGTTTTGTGCATGCTGAGATGTGTGGATCGAGTTTCATTTTCCTGCATATGATTATCCAGTTTGTCCAGCACCATTTGTTTTAGATGCTGTCTTTTTTCCAGCCTATATTGTTCGGGCCTTTGTCAAATAACAAGTAGCTGTAGCTACTTGACCCAAAGTCTGAGTCCTTGATTCTGTTCCATTGCTCTATAATCCTGTTTTAATGCCAGTACCATGCTCTTTTTGTTATTATGGATTTGTAATATAGCTTTAGATCAGATATGGTGATGCCTTCAGAAGTGTTTCTTTTGCTAAGGATATGGTTGTATATATTAGACATTCTTCCATTCAATATGAATTTTGAGATCACTTTTTTTCTATCACTGTGAAGAACAATATTTTAATTTTCATTGGTATTGCATTAAGTCTGTATACTGCCTTTGTTAAGATTGCCATTTTCACAATGTTAATTCTGCCTGTTCAGTAGCATGGGAGGTCTTTCCATTTTCTCAAGTCCTCTTCAATTTCTTTCTTGAGGTTTTTTTTTTTTTTCTTTTCTTTTTTTTTTTTTCTGGTTTTCATTGCATAGGTCTTTCACATCCTTGGTTATTGTTATTCCAAGGTATTCTATTTGTTGTTGTTGTTGTTCTTGTTGTTCCTGCTATTGAAAATGGGACAATGTCACTTATTTCTTTGTATATTTGTCTTTTGCATATAGAAAGGCTACTGATTATTTTGTGCTTTGATTTTGTATCCTGCTACTTTGCTAAAGGAATTAATCACCTTTAAGCATTTTGATATAGAGGTTCTTGGGTCTCTTATGTATAGAATCATGTCATCTACAAATAGGGCTACCTTAACTTCTTCCTTTCCAATTTGTATCCCTTTAATTTCTTTCTCCTGTCTTATTGCTTGAGCTAGGACTTCCAGTACTATGTTGAAGAACAGAGGTAAGAGTGGACACCACTGTCTTGTTCCTGATCTCAATGGGAATTCCTTCCATCTCTCCCCATTAAGTATTACTTGGGCTTTAGGAGCTTTATATGTAGCCTTTATTATGTTGACATATAAAACATCCATGCCTATTCTCTCCATTTTTTTTTTGATCATGAAATGATATATTTTGTCAGAGGCCTTTTCTGCATCTATCTAAATGATCCTGTGGTTTTTGTGTTTAAGCTTATTTATGTGTGTAGTACATTGGCAGATTTCTGTATGTTGAAACACTCCTGCATTCCTAGGATGAAGCCTACTTGATCAAGGTGGATAATGTTTTTGATGTGCTGTTGAATTTGGTTTGTGAAGGTTTTGTTCAGAATCTTTGTGTCTAAGTTCATCAGGGAAATAGATCTACAGTTTTCTTGTAGAATGTCTGCCTAGTTTTGGTATTAGGGTGATAGTAGCTTCATAGAAGGAGTTGGGGAGATTTCCCTGTTATGCAATTGTGTAGCACAGATTGAGAAAAATTGGTTTCAGTTCTTCCATGAAGGTTTGGTAGAATTCAGCTGAGAAGCCATCTGGTCCTGGACTCTTCTTTCTGCCAAGGTTTTTGATTACCTTTCCAATCTCAGTGGGTGTGGTAGGTTTGTTTAGGAGATTAATCTACTCTGCGTTTAGCTTTGGTAGGTGGTATGTGCCCAAGAATTCATCCATTTCCTCCATATTGTCCAGTTTTGTGGAGTACAGGTTTTTGAAATAAGTCCTGATGATTCCCTAATTTCACTTATGTCTCTTGTGATCTCTCCTTTTTCATTTCTAATTGTGTTTATTTGAAGCAACTCTTTTTTTCACTTGATCAAATTGGCCAGGGGTTTATCAATCTTGTTTAGTTTTTCAAAGAACCAAGCTCGTTGTTTCATCAATTTTCTTATTTTTTTTCTTAGTTTCCAATCTATTAATTTCTGCTCTGATCCTAATTATTTCTTTCTGTCTGGAGATTTTTGGTTTGGATTCTTCTTGCTTTTCCAATGCCTTTAGGTGGATGATTAGTTTATTGATTTGGGATCTCTCTGTCTTTGTTATAAAGGCACTTGGTGGTATGAATTTTCCCCTATGGACCACTTTAATTAAGTCCCATAAGTTTTGGTATGATGTGTTCTCATTGTCATTCATTTCCAGAAATTTCAGAATTTCTTTGTTTTTTATTTTGTCCACTACCCATTTTTGTTTAAAAGTGTGTTCAATTTTCAGGAGCTGATGTGTTTTTTGGTCCATCTTTTGTTGTTAATCTCTACCTATATAGCATTGTGTTCTGATATCATGCAAGAAATTATGTCAATCTTCCTAAATATATGGAGTCAGTCTTTATGGCCCAGAGTATGATCTATTTTGGAGAAGGTTCCATGGACTGTATTGGGAAGAATGTGTAGTCTGTGGACTTTGGTTAGAATGTTCTGTACATGTCTGTTATGTCTAATTGGTCTATGGTTTTGTTCAGATCTCTCACTTCCCTGTTAATTTTTGTTTGGATGATCTATCAGTTGCTGATAGTGGAGTATTGAAGTCCCCAACTATGATAGTGTTGGTGGTTATTTCTGTTTTGTTGTCAAGTAGACTTTGTTCTGTGAATTGTGGTGCACCTTTGTTTGATGCATAAAGATTGATGATTGTGATATCCTCTTGTTGGGTCGTCCCCTTGGTAAGTGGGAAGTGGACTTCTTTGTCTTTTTTGATTATTTTTGGTTTGAAATCTATTTTATCCAATATTAGTATAGCTACGTCTGCTTGTATCTTGTTTCTGTTTGTGTGGAATATCATTTTCTACATTTTCACCCTGAGTAGGTGTCTGTTTAGTGGTGAGGTGGCTCTCTTGAAGTCAACAGATTGTGGGGTCTAATTTTCTTATCCACCCTGTTTGCTTATGTCTCTTGATGGGTGATTTAAGGCCATTAATATTTAGGGCAATGATTGTGAGGCTTGAGTTAATCCCTGCCATATCATAGTTATTGATATGGTTTGGTGTTTACTTGTATAATTTTCACCTCTGTTGAGTTTCCTTTTCATGTCATTTTCTGAGTTTCTTAATGCTTCTTGGAATTCATCCTTGCATTTCTTTATGTCTTAATTGAGCTTTGACAGCTGGTTATTGAGGACATTGTTTTTTCATTCTCCTTCAGATCATTTGAATGTCTTTGGAACCCTTCCTGGTTCTTATCAATTAAATCTAATCTAGGGAGGACAGCATTCATATGATTATTGGCCCTTTGTTGCTTTTCTGCAAGTTTTCCTGTTTGCTTGGTCAGGGTTGCACAGCTTGTATCTTCATTTTGCGGTTCTGATCTTAATGTCTGTCCTATGTTTTGATTAGAGATATACATTGTGGGATTGGGTGATCTTATTGCATTTACTTGCATTTGATTTTTCATGTTATTCCTTCTGTGCTGTGGTCTGCTCATCACAGTGTAGGAATTTTATTTGATTTAGGAGGAAGCTGTAGTCTGCCATTGAAGTGTCTTCAATGATGATTCCCTCCTATATTTGCTGCCACTAGGCTTCTGATGGCAATTGGGCCTGCCTGCTCAGAGCGAAGGAGCCTGTGAGGCTCTGGTGGGGGCCTGGGGACCTGATGTAGGGGCTTTTTCTTCCATGATTCAGAGTATGGGACTGTGTGTTCAGGTGTCTGGAAGAAATGGGGTTATGGGGTCATGGGACAAAGCAGACTGGTATTGTGGGTGGGCTGTGGAGTGGGGGGAGATGGGAATGCATGGTGGTTCTGTGATGCTGAAAGCTGAAGGGATGGGACAGTGGGTCCATTGGGACCCTGTAGCAGGGGGTCGTTGGGACGGCCGGGTCCTGTGACAGAGCAGGTCATGGTTATGGGACTGTTGTAGGTCAGGTGACATGTGGGGGTGGGGGTGGAGGTCCCCTGTTTTTGGAGAGCCTAGAGAGGGAGGAAACCTAGCCTGCTGGCCTGGGTCCATGCACAGAGGGGTCGTGGAGTGTGGAGTCCCCGGAGGTGTCAGGGGAAGTGGGGAGCACTAGTCTGCTGACCTATGTCCATGCAAGGAGGTGGAGTATGGCAGTGAGTGGGATGGTGTGACATGTGCAGGTGCCCTGGGGAAATGCTAGCCTGCTGGCCTGGTTTGGCACACTGGGGTGGGGGCAACAGCAAGTAGGACAGTGTTCCTGCATGGAGGTCCCCTGGGGGAATGCTAGCCTGATAGCCTGGGTCCGGACACCGGGTAGGGGGCGGATGAGTTCTCCTGTGGAGCTCTGTCACGGTGGGAATGCCTTGGGGTTCAGTAGCCTACTGACCTGTGTCTGCACACAGGGTTGGGGGGCAGCAGCAAGTGGGAAGGCTTTCGCACCTGGAGGTCCCCTGGGGGAAAGCTATCCTGATGGCCTGTGTCGGCATAAGGGGGTGGGGGGGTGGCCTGTGGGACAGCATTCACAATGTGGAGGTGCCCTGGGGGGACACTAGTCTGCAGGCCTGGGTCTGCGCATGGGGGTGGGAGGCAGTGGCGAGTGGGACAGCAAAATGAATGTGGAAGTCCCGTGGGGGAATGCTAGCCTGCTGGCACGGGTCCCTGCACATGGGTGGGGCGGCAGTGGGTGGGGTGGAATTGGCGAGCGTGGAGCCACGTGCAGCTATGCTGGCTTGCTGGCCTGGGTTCCCTTGCCTGCGGTTAGTGCAGGAGGAAACTGTGGCTAGGATTATGGCTAGAACAGTTGCTTGAGGGGATTGGGGAACTGGTGGGCTACCCAAGAGCGTGGAAATCAACAGATTCCCCTCTTTGCTCCTCCACACCCTCCCATTGGAGGTCTATTAGAATCTGCTGATCCCTAGAAGACCCAATAAACCCTCAACTTCTTGCCTTTCCTTTCCCAGGAGGTGTGGCACAGTTAGGCAGACAACATCTTGACCAGAAGTCCTCCTTATAGAAGATGTATGTTTTAATATCATATTTTGTATTTGTTTATTTTATAGCTTGCAAAGCTTAATTAATTTTATATTTATCTTGGTATTGTTCCATAAATCTAATACAATACTACAGAAAATTGTTAGTGTTTGTCTTTGTTTTGGTCAGGTATTTTGGAGCTGTATTTTAAAGAATCTAATTGTGTGGGAAGATTTCCTTAGAAATATTCTCATGTTCCCTGTTCTACAGCAGTTTTGTGAACTTTCCCAGGATACCCCCTATCTTGAAGTCAGTATTCACTAAAAGGCTCAAAGCCCCTATCTAAGTAAAGCTGATGATCTTCCCCGTCTAGTGATTTATCCAAATGGAGACTTGATACATATCTCATCTGCAATAATGTAACCACCTGGATTTCTACAAATGATCGCCCAGGCAGCATTGCTAATTTTTATGTTCAGCCATTTTAGCTCAAGTCAAGCTTGCTGTTGGTATCTGTGAGTCATGAGGCTCTTTTGACTCTCTCTAACCTTAGAAGCATCTGTCACTCAAGTGCCTCACTACTGCATCCACAGATTATGTCCATACCCCTATAGCCCATTTAAAGTGGTTGTTTTCATTCACCTTGTTTATTAAGTTTATATTACAATTTATTTTGACACCATACTAATTAATAGTTGCTTCTATGCAAGAGAACCCCCCTCCCCCATTAGATCATTTATTTCTCTTGATTCAAATCCTTTAGTAGGTTTCCAAATCCTTCCAAAATAAGAATGAATGTAACAAAGTAACAATTTATGTATAACCTAATTATTGACATTAGTATAGCAATGTTTTGTTGTATGGTATTTCATTACAGATGGGCCATAATTTTCCTTCAACAGCACTAGTTGGAACCTTCTTTTTATGTGGCAGATTAAGTGGTCTGAACTGTCCTTGGTAAATATCTGTCACAGTGTTAAGTTTGCATTCTCTGCAGTGGGAGAGTTTCTCACCTTCAAATCAAGTCATGCACGAAGGAAACATGAAGCTATCTGCTTTCTTTCTCTTCTATAACTTTCAGTTTGAAATCATGATGCACCCAGAGAAGTACATGGAAACGTACATAGTGGTCCACCTTCTCTATGGATGTAATAGAGCTTCATGTTTCTCGTAATTTGTGAGGTTTTGGCATTGACTCAAAGCGTATCTGCTTTCAGACTTATTCCTTTAAAGTTGTACATATGTGATTGACAATGTTTCTGAATGATATAACTAAATTTAGCCAAAAGTTAAAATATTTTTACATAATGAATGTTTTGTCCAATTAAATACAAAGTGTCAACTGTACTTGCATTTGAGTATAGCACACTCCAGCCCAGGTGCATGATTTATGTCAATATTTGCATCTATCAATAGCCAAATTATATCACTGTTATAATTGAAGATGAAATGTCTTCCACAGGCTGATATGGTGAATATTTTCTCCAAAGAAGTACTGACCAGCTGGAGGATGTATATTATGAGGAATATGTCCTTGGGGACTGCTATATATTATGCCAAGTTCCTCTCCCTTTCTCTGCTTCCTGTCCACACAGAGGTGAGTACCCACTGTCCCATTCTACCACCAGGATGTTTAACTTTCCCAAAATTCCAGAATCACCAAATCCAAAAATTATGGTCTGAATCCATAAGCAAAATAAATTCTATCAGTTGGCTTTCTCTGGGACTTAGTCAAGGCAATGATAACACTGATTAGCATCACTACAATGTTCCTTAACATAGGCATTACTGCTTTATAGTGTAATTTATACACTATAGGAGATATGAGAAAACATCCTCTTTCTATGGGCTTCTGAATAGAATAAGCAGGATTACATGCTTCTTCTTATCCTAACCATGGGTTATTTCTTGTCCTGCATTACATATTTGTCCCTTTTTACCCTACAATTACCTCCCCTAACCTCTCTCACAGTATTCATTATTAATCCGCCATTCTTTCTTATTTTTGTATTTCTATTCTTCTCTCTTTTATTTTCTACTGCAAATCTCACAGTATAGAAATATAGCTCAAGTATATGGTGTGTGTGGCTGCAAGCAATTTGTTAGTTAGCATATATTTTATTCATGTATTTCTTAACAATACATTATCATTTTACTTCTATATTTTTAAATGAATATATAATTATCCATCAATTTTTAACATATTTAAGGATTTGAAATCTTGGTGGACTAAATATTATGCTAATAATGGAGAATGGGGCCCTTTATAAATGATTAAGTATCCACAGCATCTTAGTAACAACCCTCTGTTGGTCTTCTATGTTTGCCTCCATATTCTCTAGCTCATAACCTTTCTCACAGATTATGGCAAAAAGTGACTTACATATCTGATTTCATTTTTTTTTGTGTGTGGTCTCCCAATTTTTGCTACTGCATTTACATTTTAATGTGAAGTTGGCAGGAACTGGTAATGAGTTGTTAGCCCAGTGTTTCTTGGTAATAATTCCTCTTGCTTAAAAAAAGAGGCAAACCTAGGTATATGAATGTTGGTAAATTTTAGCTGTTTTATTTCTTCTTGCCTTGGATTACAACTCTTTAAGCTGGGAATGAGGTATACTGTAACAATTAAAAACCTGATGTTGGAGCTAGACTGTGTATAGGTTCACATTTTAGGGATTATAGATATGGTTTATAATCTCTGGACCTTACATTATTCATCAGCCCAATAACATTATTGAGAATGGAAAATGAATTAATACAAAAGAGGCATTTGGAAGAGTACCCAGTCCAGACAAGTATTCATATCATTACTTTGCTTGAGTATCACAGTTGAAATCTTTTTTTTTTTTTTCTTAACTACTTATGAACACAGTGTGTATACAGCCATGCTGGTACCATCGTTAGCCTCCTCCCTGTCCTCCCCCCTCCACAGGGACCCTCCTTGTTGGGGAATGTGGGTTGTGCATTGTGGGGTTAGCCATCAGTTATGGGTATAATCTTATGTCAATTTCTTTGAAAGCCATTTGAGCATTTTAAAATTTCATTTTGATCAGACTTCTGGCAACAACATCAAAGGTATATTCCTTTCTCAGTAACTTTGCAAATAATACCAACACTTTTAGAAACGGTTAAACAACAAATATATTCTATTAGAATATCATGATTTTAATCATCATTATCACTTGGTGATAAATCAATTATATTCAGTAGTCAGTATAGGTGTTGAAATCATGACCATGTCCGGAGCAAATCAGGATATATTGTACTTTAATTTAAAAATATAGAATGATGCCACCCATTATATAATTGCTGAGAGTCCTTATTGTCAATTTATCAAGGCTAATCTCCTGATTTAATCAGACATAAATTCACAATAATTAGGATTACATGGTGCTGACTAGTCTGAAAGCGAAACAAAAGTTTTTCTGTGATTTTTCCTCTTTACATGTACTTGGAATATGTTAACTTTATTCATTTTTATCATACCTTAAATGGGCTTTGCTGATCTTTGATGATATTGGTTAAATAAATATAAAAAACAGAATATCACTAAAACAATGAGTCTACACATTAAATGTACTATTGGGAAGGTCTAGCAGGTAAAAGAAAAGAGAAAATAAAATCCTGGCTGTCTCATTGTTGATAGAAGCCTGGAGCTAAAGACATGGAAAAGAAAATCCCAAAGTTTACAGCCTTGTGCACATCTCTTATTTATAACAATACATCTCCATTAGAGAGAACCTTCCCAATTTTTATGACTTAATTGCCTTCCTCTCTTTGCATTTATAACACCAATCTAGTTTCTGTCTTTCAACATACATCCCAGAGAAAGGACATAGAAATACAGCACATTATTCAGTAGGATTTCATTGTGCTCAGAGGGTAAAAAAAAAAAAAAAAAAAAAAAAAACAGGCATGTATAAATGGAAATACATTTGAAAGCCTTCCCCACTGAAATCTGGCAGGAGGTAAAGCACTTCATTAGGATTTGCAACATCGATGGCAAACTGCTTCACACAAAGTGCTACATTTGCGAATAAGGCACAAAATTGACTGTCAAGGAGATGTAAGACCATAGCAGACTCCAATCCATTTTACACAAAGTACTCTATGGGAGCACTGTAAGTCTGCAAGACTGAGATTTAGATTTCATACACTGTTGGTAGAAATTCGCCATTGAATCTTCATTAGCCCCTGAAATAAAGCTTCTTTCTAATGACATCGTGTGATGGGCACAGCTGAACTCAGGAAGCCAGGGGCATTTTATTGATATGCTTTGACAAAGATAATTGGCCTGCCCTTAATTTTAAATGGAGAGGGTGACACATCTTAATCTTATAATGACTATAATTACTTACTATGCTGCCAATTTTATGGCAAAAGATTATTCCAAAGTTTTGTTTCTCAGTGATCATGGTCTTGCACATAAAACGTAAAGCATTTGATCCCCTGCTCACACTGACTTCCATTGTCAACAATAGCTGCTATTAAGTGTGTCTTATGAGTGTCTACTATGTGTGTTATAGCCACCGGACTTCGTGTTTTCAAGACACATCTTACTACGTGGTACTTATTATGTCCTCACTAACCCCTTCTCCCCAAAATTGTCTTCTTTACTGATTTTTATTTCACACAGGTAAGAGTGAAATCCCTCTTTAATTAATCTATTCTCCATTATATAGATGAATATAACATGTAGTTTAATATTCTTCCTATAGAAAAAACTATGATTAGAATTTTTTATAGTTTCCAGAGTAAAATAGACTACCTTCATGTACCTTGTTTCATTCATTTCTCATAAAGGGAAGCTTAGTAATTGGTATGTTTCCTTTGAGCCTGGGAATTTAAGGAAAAATAGTAAAATAATTACCACCCTTAGATGTATTATAGAATTTTCTGTGGCATGACATTCTTGCTACGTCTAACTCTCACTTTTTTAAAAGTGTTTTGAGCTGTCTGTGTTCACAGCAAGAGCTCCTGGGGATCATGGAGGATGCCTGATTGTTCTGCATATCAAATTATAATAGTGGCCATAGTATAAAGTGTTCAATTTTATGTAGGAAGATATAGGAATGTGGTGATTTTATGTAAAGGTGTGACTATATTTCTTAAAAATACAGAAAATTAAAGAGATTAACCTAACAAATACTGATTTTTAGATAGGATTTTACCACAGACCTAATTTTAAGTTGTCTCTCTTTGATTTAATAGTGTCCTCACTGATGTGAGTCACCTGGTCATATTAGAGCTGACCATGCCCAATGAGATTGTTATCAGAGGAGTTAGGAACAACTGTTAAATAGTGCCAAAGTGAAACTTTTTCTTGTGCAATCAAGCAAGGTTCAGATGTGGAAGCATCCAGATTTGAGGAAGAAATAATAGTGATTATGAGAAGCATCTGGGAGCTGTTGCCTGAAAGAGCGAGTTTTTGCACTGAGTCTATTAGAAGAAACTTACATACCTAGTTCCTACACAGAGCAGCTCCAAGAAAAGCAGATTGTCAATCAGAAAAAAAAAAAAACTATATTAACTTAGCTTTCTTTGTTTTTATGGGACACTTGTAAATACTTATGTGGGAATTAGCAGAAAGGGGTCAGAGAGAAGAGCTGCTGGGGAAGATGGAAACTGCAGGACTTTCAACATCTACCTCTCTGAGAAAAGAATAACATTCCGTCCAGGACTCCTGGGACATAAAGGTCCACATGCATGATACGTATATAACTTAAGTACCAATAAGACTTGACTTAAATATGAATGTACAGAAGTAGGTCCAATATTTATGAAATTTATCTGACTTTATTTGCTTTCCTAGTTATTTTCTTGTGAGAATTTGTAAATGACATCCTCTTTTCCTTTACTTCATATTTTACTATTTATCTCATGCACGTGAAACATAATTTAAAATTTTTCTACATTTTCCCCTATGTTTTCAAAATAGAACATGCTTGATCTTTAGCAGAGTAGTAATATTATTATAATCATAATAAAATAGGTAACAAGACAGGTATCTTTTTCTGTTTATTTTTCCATTTCTGAGTCAATAAACAACTGTTATTATAGCAGATGTGCATTATGCGACTTTATTGTTTTTCTGATAACTCTATGTGCCTGTGAACTCTTACATGTCACTATCGGGTGATCGCTCAATGGACATTATACCTGGTGCTGTGACAGCTGAGGCTGGGATATAATATGCAGTTCCTCTTCCACTCAGTGCCTCAGGAGTTAGGATGAAATGTGAACAAGCATCATTCATCACAGTACAGTTACAAACATGGGAGAGTGCAGGGAAATGCAGTACCATAAATGACCCACACACTGAGTTGAGAAAATTATTTAACTAATAATCGATTTTCATGCACAAAAATATCCTCAAATACTATCACATTAACACAGTACAGTTTCTGTGTTTCAGAAATATATGTGCTATCTAGATGATTGTTCTAGCTCAAAGAAATTCTCCCAGGGTGATGATTAATGTAAGCTACAGTTATAATCATCTCAAGTCCCAGGTAGTGGAGAATCTGCATCCACATTCATCTCGTGATGTAGGCAGGACTCATCACCATGTGGTCTGTTGGTGTAAGGATCTTCTTTATGTCTTCATCACGACCTCACAATTTATCTGACAACATGCTATGAGTCTGGCAACAAGCAAGACAGCAAGAAAGGAACAGCAATAGAGAAAAGAGTTTTTGTAACCTAACTTAGGAAGTGACACCTTCTTCATTCTTTCCATTGTATTTGTGTAAAGCACTACAATCATACCTCAGTTAAGCAGAGTCAGTTGTATACTATAAAATTGATAGTGGATGCTAGATAAGAAGAAAGGTGATGGGAAGGAACATTTGTAGTAATCTGTTTTGCTGGCTCCTTTTGGGATATGTGTATACCAGTGCCATACATCTCCATGGCACAAATGGCTGAATAAACCTTTTCCGATGTAGACAGGAAATTTCCCTACATATAGAACATCCTTTGGACACACAAATACCAATATATCTATGTCCTCTAACACATCCATTGACGGTGGGTAATCACTTTAGAAAAGGTCTGGTCTGTGGTCAGTGATGTAGCACAGAGCACATACAGCACGTACATGCCTTGCCTAGACAAGCCTTAGGCCTTCCTTGTTAAGAAGTAAATCCTGGGGCTGGGCATGGTGGTGCACAACTTTAATCCCAGCACTTGGGAGGCAGAGGCAGGAGTATTGCCAAGAGTTTGAGGCCACCCTGAGACTCCATAGTGAATTCCAGGTCAGCCTGAGCTAGAGTGAAACCATACCTTGAAAAACCAAAAAACCAAAAAAAAAAAAAAAAAAAAAAAAAAAAAAGAAGAAGGAAATCCTTTTCCCAGACAAAGCAGAAATATTAAAATATATATCATAAATTGGGTATGGTGGTACATGCCTTTAATCCCAGCACTTGAGCACTTGAGAGGCAGAAGTAGGAGGTTTGCTACGCATTTGAGTCCAGAATTGCAGGTTTGGTTAGAGTGCAACCCTACCTCAAAAAACTTTATAAACATCAGGGCAAGATTTGAAAAAACAATGTGACAATTACTATCCCCTTAATGAGATACTTCCTTAATGAGGTACTTACATGTGTCTGTCTAAAGCCCTTCCAGTGGTGAGCCTGCCTGCTTTCTAAGTCACAAGCATTGCTTTCCTCTTCTTGATGTTTCTACTGCTTACCTTCTGTCAATTGTCAAGGAATCTCCAGGCTGTCTTCTCCATTCTTTTCAAGCCCTATCTCCAACAAACAATCCTTAATTTCCCTTCAGTGGCTATTTTTTAATCAATGAGATCAAGAATCTGCAAAAAGGACCTTGTGTCCCACTGGGACAGTATCAGGCATAATCCTGAACTTACACCAATCAATTTAGTGCCAGCAGTAGTGGGGGTTATATAATTGAAATAATTGTAGTAAGAATACTACTACTACAGTAACCACAACTTAAGATCTAATGAGAATCACAGTTTTTTTTTTTTTTTTTTTTTTTTCGAGGTAGGGTCTCACTCTAGCCCAGGCTGACCTGGAATTCACTATGGAGTCTCAGGGTGGCCTTGAACTCACGGCGATCCTCCTACCTCTGCCTCCCGAGTGCTGGGATTAAAGGCGTGCGCCACCACGCCCGGGGGAGAATCACAGTTTAAAAGGAATATATATATACCATTTTAATAATACACTGTTTAAAGCTTCAGTATTCTAAATTCAAGGGATGGATTCTTTGATGTTTTGAAGGAAAAACTTGACTGGTTCTTTTATTGTGATCAGATTGAAGGCTTTCAGTTATGGTCTAAAAATGTTACACACACACACACACACACACACACACACACACACACCACTAGTTTTGAAATCATGTAGGTGAATTGAGATTGGAATACAGGGTTCCCCTGCTCCTGAGAGTATGTGCCCAGAGTGAGTAGGCTAGAGCTCTCAGTTCCTTCCCCACCTCCTAGTTCCCAGGCCCTGGTTCCCCTGATGCTGTCTTGGGGCTGCCTGGATCCTATGAGCTTGCTGCAGAAGCAGACCCCTTGCTCTGCCTTCCTGACTGAATGGAACCTAGGTCACCAATTCCTGGATCCCCTGCTCCAGAAGGTGCACACACAGAGTGAGTAGGCCAGAGTCCCCAGTTCCTTCCCTACCTCTCTGTTCCCTGGTTCCAGTTACCTTGCAGCTGGCTTGGGGATGCCTGGACCCTGACAGCTTGCTGAAGAAGCTGGCCCCTTGTTCTGTCTTCCTGATTGAATAGTCACTGGGTCCCCAACTTCTGGGACCCTAGCTCCAGAGGGTTCATATACTGAGTGAGCAGGTCAGAGCTGGACTTATCCCCCACCTCCCAGGTCCCTGGTCCTGGTACCCCTGCTGCTGGCTTGGGCAGCCTGGTCTTTGCTCCCAGTACCCCACCTCCAGTTCCACAGGTACTTTTGAAGTACTAGAAATCTCCACAATCTGTACATTTGAAGTTATAACACCATCATACACCAACCCAGTTCACATTTAGAACAGGACCCTCACTGAAGATCCTACAAGGACAAATACTTGCTTCCTCCTCAGTAAAATAAAACTATCCCTAAGATATGGAAAGGACAATATAAAAAACAAGTCAGAAAACAGAGATTTCCACCAAGAATGGAAGCCTCCAACTAAATCATAGAGAAAACAAGAGAAATTGGATCCCAAATTGAAAACACAATAAGCTATGTGACCCTGATCAAAAGAATTGCTAAACTAAAAACAAAACATCAAAAAACAGCAATTTCATAAATGAAATTGAGAAGAATCATCTCCCAGAACACTTGGCTTTTGTCACTAGGCTTAACTTAATTGAATAAAACCAGAGAAGCCCCAAAAGAGTTATAAATGAATTGAAGGTGAGTCAACAAATGGAGATCTCAATAACCAGCTCATTAAGCTTAATGAGGACATCATCAAATGCAAGAATGTATTCCAAGAAGCATCATGAAAATCAAACCTTGTCTGGAGGGATGGCTTAGCGGTTAAGGCATTGGCCTGCAAAGTCAAAGGAACTAGGTTCAATTCCCCAGGACCCACGTTAGCCAGATGCACAAGGGGGTGCATGTGTCTGGAGTTGGTTTGCAGTGGCTGGAGGCCCTGGCACACCTATTCTCTGTCTCACTCTCTCTCTCTCTCTCCTTCTCTCTCTCTTTCCTCTGTAAAATAAATAAATAAATAAATAAATAAATAAATAAATATAAATAAAGTATTGAAAACAAGAAAGAAAATCAAACCTCAGTACTGAAATCACACTGCAAAAAAGAGGACACGATGCAAAATAACACAACAGGAAAAGAAATTCAAATGGAGCTTGTGAAAACCTGTGTAGAACCCCTCACTAACAGGGTCGCTCATGTGGAAGACAGAACCTCTAAGCTAGAAGACAAGCAGAAGACAAACAGAAGAAATTGATC
The DNA here is from genome assembly GCA_036346955.1 of Dipus sagitta. Classification (NCBI taxonomy): domain Eukaryota; kingdom Metazoa; phylum Chordata; class Mammalia; order Rodentia; family Dipodidae; genus Dipus; species Dipus sagitta. The sequence goes on along the minus strand of CM070770.1, from coordinate 98,947,201 downwards.
AGGAGTCCAAAAACTTTGATAGTTTGAAAAATCATGCAAACAATATGAGGGAACAATGGTACACCCTAAAAAGATAAAACATCCAGTATATATGGTATACCAGAAGAAGTGGAAATCCAGGCCAGAGGCATAGAGAACATGTTCAGCAAAATTACTGGACAGTGGGATATAGAAGAAATGGAATGAAAATTTAGTTGCTCATAATATGAAAGGAGTGCGGAATAGAAATCAGGGCAATGAACAAAAGAAAAAGAAATATTTCAAGGAAAAGTAACTGAGAAAAAGAAAAAAAGCTTAGAATTTGACATCACTATTTTTCTTAACTATTTGAAACTCTTAGTAGTTCTTCATTTGTTTAATCAGAATTTACAGCCTGTTGCGGTTGCACATATCTGTAATCTCAGTACCTGAAAGGTGAGTCATAATTCTCATCCTTAGATACATGGTGAGATAGTAAGTTCAAGGCCAGCTAAGGCTACGTTAGATCATGTCTTAAAACAAGCAGAATCAAATATCTCAATATATCAAGCTAGACAAAATAAGAAAATGGTAGAAGAAGTGAGTGATGCCAAGTCAGCATCCCAGTATCCAAAAGCACGGTCTGGTGTTTGGTTATAAGGAATGTAATTGCTGAGGGATATCTCCGATTCAGAGGAGCTGGATTGCCATAAATAGCCAATGATGGAGATGGGCTACTATGGTAAAAGATGGGTTTTAAAATACAACCCTATCAGCCTAAGATTAGGAGGAGATACCTCTGTCCAAAGTCAAATATAAATATCAGCCAAAAGTCTAAACTCCCTGTGTATTTACATTACATTAAATCAAATGTGAATGAAATTTGAGGACAAAATTCTTTAAATATAATAATCATTCAGTGTATAATTTCCCCCTATATAGTTCCTATGGTATACTGTAGGCATCCAGAGGTTGCCAATTGTGGCACTTTGCTTCAATATCAAGTCTAGCTCAAGAATATCCTTTTGTAAAGGGTTGTCTAATTCTGTGAAATCTAGCCATGCCATTATTACTTTGATTCTCTTTGCAAAGTGTCTCTATTTTCCTGCTACGTAATCATGAATATGATAGATGTAGCTCCTTATCATATTCAAAAGGGCATTGTTCACATATGTGTACATCAGAAGGTAGTATCATGGACCTCATCATGGAATTAGGCTTACTGCTATAAGCTACTAAAGGAAAGATCATTTACCTAAAACTCATTTGAACTTGAAGCATGTAGGCAGGTATAAAACATATATCTTATTTTTATGTGAGTCACATTTCAAACTCTATCACTAATGATTGTGGTGTGGTCCGACACATTGAGAGTGATAAGCTTGGGTAGATGGGAGAAATCAAAGCCTCCTGCATATAATGAATGCTTCACTAGTGCAATTCCTTTTCAAGTGTAATTTGCTTTACTGTTCCATGGGTGACATACGCTATTTCAATGTCTTCCCATTAAGGTTCCTCTTTTGTTTGAGCTAACGGAGTCAGTTTTTATTGCTTGCAACCAAAAGAACATTAACTAATATAATTATCTAATGATTTACTCCAAGAAATCCATTAGTCTTGTATAATTATACAGCTGAACTGACCAATTCAAGTAAATTTACCAGTGAATTAGTAAAAACAAACAATCAAAGAATTCCGTTTTAAAAAATGTCCAACATTGTGAAAAAACTTGCTTCAATTTGTCTTAAATGGATAGCTAAAATTGTTAATGGAATTTATGCTATATGCACAGGTTACTGTGAAGTCTGAAATTATTATTGCTGTTTGTAGAAAATTGGTGACTTCTGGACACCTTTGTGAAAAGTTTTTCACTCTTATAAGTTCTGACAGGACCACACAGAGAATTAAGTGAACATAACACCAGAACAACCATTCTTTATCTTGTGTTATTTAGGAAGACTTGTCAAAATTCTTATTTTGTTTGTTTGTTTTTCAAGGTAGACTCTCACTCTAGCCCAGCCTCTCCTGGAAATCACTCTGTAGTCCCAGGCTATTTTGAAACTCACGGGGTTCCTCCTACCTTTGCCTGCCCTTGCACTGGGATTAAAGTTGAGTGTCACTATACATGACTAGAAAAACTTTTCTTTGTCAGCTTTTCTTAAATTTGCATAAGCATCCTTCCTGAGATATTTTTGCTTGCTTAATTTTTTATCCCTTTCCTATTTTGTCTTCCATTAGTCTACAAGTACCTTGTGATTAATAGACTGACAAAATATTATTGGACCATGCACAAATATGTCCATGTTGACCAGAGACTTTCCTTTCTTGCATCATTCTCTCTGCCTGCCCACTTTACACTCTCAGTGGGAAGTCATCATTCTTGTTTCACGTGTGTGTGTGTGTGTGTATACCTGTGTCTAAAGGTCAAACTGTGACCTTGTGCATGCCTGACTACATCTCCAGTGGAGTGTGTGTGTGTGTGTGTGTGTGTGAAAATTTCAAGGCACAAATTAGTATTTTATCTGCTTTGTTTCACTATTTTTCACTGAATCTGTTCTAATGGTTTGATTAATTTGGTACTAATTTTTCTAGTAAATCAACCATTGTCATAATATTTCTAAATTTGAAAGCCTGTACCATGCAATAAGCCACAAAATGAGGCAATCTCTAGCAGGAGGGGTTCCCATTAATTATGTAATTAAGGTATGTTCCCAACAACCAGCTCTAGGCCTAGTGGCCTTGCATGTCTTCACTTGGCTGATTTGGAAGGAAGAGTGAGACACATGGAGAATCCATTAAAAACACATACACACATTTTTATTTATTTATTTGAGAAATAGATAGAGAGACAGATGGAGGCAGATAGAAAGAATAGGTGTGTCAGGGCTTCCAGCCACTGCAAATTCCAGACTCATGTACCTCCTTGTATATCTGTCTTACGTGGGTCCTGGGGAATTGAAACTGGGTCCTTTGGCTTTGCAGGCAAATGCCCTAACTGCTAAGTCATCTCTACAGCCTGGAAAATCCATTTTTAGAAGTTGCTCATTGGCTAAGAAAACCAACATATGCCACTTTGCTAATTCAGGTGCTCTTAAGTAGCTTGCATTTTGTATGAGTATGAAGAAGAGCAGCTAAGAGAAAGGAGAGGTAGCAGGATTCTGAGACCTGAATATTATGGTCTAGTGAACTCAGCTGTCTCCCTGGTAAGTAGAAACACTGAAAATTGGCCCAGTATGATTGCATCTAATGCCCCTAAGTTACATCAGGAATAGGAAATTTTATAACTAATAGCAACTAATTGGTATAGATCTCAAACACCAAATTCAAGACAAGGATTTCCAGCATCTGGCTTTTTCTACCTTTTGGCTCTACATTTCCTGCTAAGCAGTGATGCTGAACAAACTCATACAGCAAACATTAACATGTGATGCTAAAAGGCATCATTTATTACCTAGCCAGTGTGACTTGGAAAATTAGTATAATATACAAGAATTTCAATACTAATGTGTTAGATTTACTTATTGGTACAGAACTTAAGCCAATCTACTTTTCCCTTATTTTAGCCTAAATTCATACCTGTCATCTTCACATATCTATGTTTATTAATTATAATAATTATAGGTCAAACTTGTATAGCATTATATTGCTCAAAAATAATGATGACTGATACATAAGCAAATTATGGTATGTTTTTCACTAAACATAATTATGAAAATAATTGTCAAAATAAAATCTAAAAGTGATAAATTATAAGAATTTTTTTAAAAAAGAAAGATTTCCAGTTCTATATGTTGGTATCAGTCAGGATTTTAATGATTTTTATGACTTAAATACAGCACTAGGAAACTATATTTTGGAGTTTTCTAAATATGACATTTGTGTCTTGGAATAGATTATTCACACTTCTCTTATCAAAGATGGGAATGATTACATATGTTGGAAGAAATCCTCAGCAGTATCCTTGAGTAGGATGCTGTTCAGAAAGAAAATGTTAATGCAGGTGCCAAAATAATCTTATTTTGATGCATGAGTGGAAAAACATTGGAAATTTATGATTTTTTTCCCTTTCACCCCTTCATCATAGATACACACAAAGGAGTAAAATAAAACAAAAATGATGTCTTCACATTGTACAATTTATTTTGAATTGGCTTGGTCACACACTAGTTGCACTCATTTTGATCCTTTCCTGACACTGAGAAGTACATGAATCTGTTCTGATTGCTGATCACTGTGACAATCCTGGGTTAAAGCAGAACATTTCCTCAAAGACAAGGAATGGGTACACATGAGGAAAATCAGGAAATCCAAAGAGATTAGTAGTGGTATGTTGTCCTCTGGAGAGTCTCCTTCATTTCTTCATTTCAAGGTGAAACTAAGAACTTTTGAAACTGGTTTACCATACAACAACATTATAGATAATAAATAAGCTAAATGTTATGTATTTTAGTTATACGTGGACAATCTGTAGAAGAGAATGCATCAGCCTGAAGGATAAATTTAAAGTAAAGAGCTCAAAATAATGATACAATTTCCTCTCTATACCTCTTCTCCATGACATTTGTATATTTGTTACAAGTGGAAGGTCAGTAAATTCAAATTAGGGATCTGTTCATTTTCTGTATATGTATAACTACACTGTTGAACAAGATTCAGTTCTTAGATCCATTGATGACAATTAAGCAAACAGTGGGTCACCTAAGAAGCTTGGATAATTGATTAGCCAGAGGACTAATGAACTTAAACAATTTATCAGCCTTTGGATTTTAACACCAAACTACTGAAATAATCTGTGAAATTTCATCCCAGGATATGGTTTTGCATTTCTTTTCCATTGATACTTAACCTGTAGAATGAATGGCTTGTATTTATTGAGATTATGATTATTAATTATTGAAAGTGTAGAATATGTGGTATGTGTGTATGCATGTAAGAAAGATGTGTGATACATGCATATTTGTGTGAAGATGTGTTTGCCATGCACATGACCTCAGAAGCCAGAGAAGTCAGGTGTCCTTTTCTTACCACTCATCTGCATATTGCTTGTGGTAGGGTCTCTCTCTAGCCCACAGATGCTTTCCATCAATGAGCCCCAGTGATCCTGACTGTAGTTGGGCTCTGAGGAAATGTAATTCAAGAGATCTCCCAATTTCCCAGGCTCTCATGATTAAATGACAAGCACTCTTAGCCACTGAAACGTCTCCCCAGAAATATAAAATATAAATCTACTTTACCATTTTGATATTAGAAAAAATAATGGATGATATTTCTCATTTCATATGTTAGTTTTAATGTTTATTACTTTATTGCACAGAAAGTGTCAGTTTTATAAGCCACCTTAGTAGTCTGCATTAACTCAAAAGAATCTATATGCATACTTATATGTCAGTGGGACACCTATTCTCAAAGCAGATTTACAGGCCATCAGCCAAAAAAAATACTTAAAGAAAAAATATCATTCATTTCTTTTTTATCTTCTCACTCATCTTAGCTCTCCTTAAAAGGATAAGAAGTTATATACAGAACCCAAGGTCACTTGTTTTCCCTTTGTTGGATTTTCTTTAAATGATCATATTAAATTCCCCTTAAAGGAGTTATATAACTTGGGCAAAAGAGGAGTCAACTTGGTTTTTGGTGAGAATGTTTGGAAAAGATCTCTAAGGTCCTTACTAAGTTTACACTCTTAAACAAATATTGGTTACATATGATCTTATCTAGAGAGAAATATTTTCTCCTCAATCTATGATTTTCCTTTATTTTTTATAATTTGAATTAGATCAATTAATGAAGTACAACTAATTATGGCAATGGGAACAAAGTAGCAAATTTTAGCTAGATAAAAATTTTCCCTGTATATGTGTTTCACTGGTCAATTTGTAAGTCAGCCCAGTTGCCAGGACTATCCTGATATGATTACTCTTTCCTATGGAGAAATCACTTCTCATCATGGAATGGAAAATCATGATAGAGGGCAAATAAATTATATTTACCTTCCAAAACAGAGACCACAATAAATAGATTTCGATTCTCTCAATCTCCGAAGCCAAAGACGACATTTGAGCAATCACAGTCAATTATATGCTTTGCCTCAAAATCAGGTTTTGATTCAAGGGCAAATTCTACATCTGAGCATTATCCATGGCAACATTGGCATAGAGATCAGGATTATCTTTCAGTAACCCACTGCTCTACGCTTTCTTCTTTAATCCTACAGTGCTCCACTGACAGGAATCAGCTTAGCTCCCAATGCACTGTGCCAGACTCTGATTTTTCTAACAAGTTTGTACTCTGCAACTTTGCCAGTTAATTTCTGCTGCCTTCAAGCTAAGAATTCATTTCATATGTATACTCTGTCACACAAATTTTTCCATACACTGTATGATCCCTAAAATAATAGAAGTTAATAATTAACCATCAGCAGTTTATGACAGCAAGTTTAATGGCATAGCCTACTCACTTCCGTTTCAGGCATTCTGAGGCCCTGAAGTAGGAAATTACTTCCCCCACTCTAATCTTTTCACTCACTTGTTTTTACACATCGCGCACAAGAGATGTGCTGAAGTAAAGATGAGTCACTATGTTGGTCTCTACTAGATTCCAGGACAGTTGCTTGGATGCAAAATTTGCTACACACCTGGACTGGACCCATATCATATTGAAGGAGTGTAGGTAAAACTAGGTTCTTTTAGGCATTTTCACTTAGAAGTGGAAGCCCAGAGAAAACTAGCAGATGCCATATCACATGGGTACAAGAATAGAACTTTTGGCAGGAATGGATCTTTGGTGGAGACTGATCTATAGCTACAATATACCATACTACCTAAATAAATGGTCCAGGTCGGCTGGCCCTAGGGTCTGCCCTTCAAATCTGACAACCAATGGGTTCTTCCCCTTGCATAGCAGAATCTGATGAAAGAATAAGATGTCTATAGTATAAAAGCCACTGCCTTCTTCCTGTCTGCTCTCTTTGGATCCACTCTCATCCCTACTTGGATACACTGAGTGGCTTCCCCTCTCATCCAGTATGGTTGGGTGGGGTTTTGGGGCAAGCGGAGACAGAATACTGTTTTTTTGTCTGGTTGTTTTTTTCTGATTGCCTCTGCTTTATAATTTGGGTTAGCTTCTCACTTTAATTACATGTATGGTTTTCCTCTGGTCTCTGAATCAATCACAAACATATTTTCCTTACACTCTAGATTTACCACATGGGTACTTTCCCTAACTCTAGGCCTGTTACCTGTGTAATTACTCTAAATTTATGATAACTGTGAGCATAACTCACTTCATTACTTATTTCTACTTTAAATTTCTCGGACTCTGGTTTGATATCTGCCCTTTCATTTTTCCTTGAGCCTCATCATTTTCCCTCTTCACTTCCCTACACAGAAAGATACCATTCAGATACCATGCAGGTTTCTAAGTTTCCCTATACAAGCTCCTAGATTTTACTTTCCACATGCTCAAAGCATCACTGTAGTCTCTCTTTAAAAGCCACAGTTTCTCTTAAGTGAGATTTCCATGCGCTTGCAGCCTTAATCTCTCTTTAAAAGCTTCCGTTTCTCTTAAATTCCAATCTCCCTTAAATAAACTGCACAATTTGTGATTTCTTCCTAAATAATCTTAATAATTCATAATTTATCCTTCTTGGACCCTTCTCTATTAATTCCTTATTAATTGTAGAACAGAACCCAAATCTTGGTGTTCCTAAATTCTGGGGGACCACTCCTGAACCCCAAAATCCTGCATCAAAACCATATTACCTGGGCAATTATTGTTTTCAATTAATTAATGAATAGCAAAGGTAATCACTAAATGCTTTCATACATAATTAGACTGAGTTTTTTTTTTCATTTTTAAACTAAATTATTATAATAGTCCTAAACTGACATGTATGATTTTACTTCTTTTATTGATTAAACATAATATAGTCTATGATAAAATAACATCTTATATTTATATACTAATTTTTTATCTGACAAAATAATTTGTACTGTGATAGATTTATAAAATGTGTACTCATTTAAGTTAATATAAAATATAATCTTTTTTAAAATCCTCATTAACTCATGGAAACTGAAATTATTGTGAATGAACTGATGGTGAAGTCATATATATCTATATATGTCAAATTACTGACCTTCCCTGTTACTTTTCCTTATTCTCTAGAATTTTGTTTTCTTTTATTTGTCTCATAGGTATTAGCCACTAAGCTATTCAAACAGTAAGAATCACATTAGTCTGGCTAAGATCTTAATGGGAAAATATGAAGAATAAATAATGAAATAATAAAACACGACCAAGTAACAAAAATGTCAATAGATAACACCAGCAGGTGGCTATCATTCACAATGAGCTTTTGGTCAGAGAGACCTACAAGGTTTCCCAAAATAAGACATATTTCTGTCAGAGTACTTGATGAGCCACCAAAGGATAGTGGTAATACCCTACTGCTGAAGACACCATATGTTGTTGTCACATAATATGGAGTGACATGGCTGGAAGCTGGAAGAGAGTCAGTCCCCGGACAGTTAACACATCTAGTGTCAGAAGGTGGTACATGAATGGCTGGGGGAAAATGACCAATATCTGTCCAAGCAACTCATAGTCTAACCTACTTAGCAGCAAACAACCTGACATGATGCTCACACAAGTGCAATAGTGGCACATAGCCATGGTGGAAAACATTCTTGATTTGGGCAACTGATCCCCTCATTGGAATGGAACCCATAGCTGGAGCTGGGAAACAAGTCAGAACCATATCCAAAAATGAGCTCTCCATTATCAAGTTCCCACCCAACGTGGGCTAAAGGACCTACACCTATTAAATTCTCTCTAAAAATAATGGCTATCCCACTTATCTGGTGCTAACTTTACTCTCCATTGGAGAATCTGCTTCTCTTTTTCAGATAGACACAGATCCTAAGGAGAGAACCACCCCATCATACCTGAAAAGGGCCCCAGCTGAAACTAAGAATAATTGGGGAAACAAGCAAGAGTGCTGCTTTCTTGGTGAGCCTGGTACCAGCACATGGGTGAAGGAGATAGACGGAGAGAACAATCAACTCCTACCAAAGCAGATATCCAGAGACACACGGGCTCCTCTAGAGCTCATCACTGAAGCAGACCTAAAATGAACCCAGCATGGCTCAGGGAAATTTGAGGAAGAGGGGGCAGAAAGAATGTTAGAGCCACAGTTGGGTAATGATACATGGAGATAATTCCTCCTACCAATAACTGATGGCTAACCCCACAATGCATGACCCATATACCTCAACAAGGAGGGTCCCTGTGGAGGGGGGAGGACAGGGAGGAGGCTAACTATGATACCAACTTGACTATATACACTGAGTACAAAAACTAATAAAAAAATTGGAATACTAGCAAGAATATGTCAATTTAAAAAGCCTCCCAATTATTTTCAAATCTTCACATGTTCTCTTTTCACAGGTAAAGTATTTACCTGTTATTTTTATTTCCTATCCCATGAGACTGTGTGCATCAGACATGGAGACTATCTTAGTAAGTATTGCTCAATGCGTCCCCAAAATCCTTGGAAAGAATGATCAACTTGACTCATGTGAAACTGATTCATATCCAATCATCTGTCTATTTCAACTTTAATTTTAGTAACTCTGATGTGCTCATAGGAGCAGTGAATATAATGCCACTGATTTTTTAAGATAGGGAATTTTACTTTATTTTTATAAAATTGATATGGTCTAAATAAGTAATTATTCTTAACTAAAATCACAGAAAAAATATAAATGTAATAAAATATAAGCAAATTCATGAATATAAATGTCCTAAATTTAATAATACAGATTGATAACTAAGCTAAGAATTAAGGTCCTACATCAAATCAGACCTTCCTCAGGATTTATTTTGAACTCTACTTTAGTTAAATAAGAAATGTTACACTCTTTTCTGTTTGTTGTTATGTATGGCATGAGACCTCTAGGTTTGCTCAAATCCAATATTTAGAATTTAAGAAACATAAAGCCAATTTTATTATGAGTATCTGTAAGTACATTTATCTTGGATGTCATAAGATTTACTTTTAATTCTCTCCTTATTTAAAAAATTAATTCAGACTTATGGCCTTATTGTACAGTGTTTTATGAGAAATTTATTTAATTTTCAAATAGTTATGAACTAAGAAACTTTACTATTAGATTTGTCAAGGTAGTATGTTTAAAATGTTTCTAGCTGCTGGGCATGGTGGTGCATGCCTTTGATCCCAGCACTTGAGAGGCAGAGGTAGGAGGATCACCATGAGTTCAAGGCCACCCTGAGGCTACATAGTGAATTCCAGGTCAGCCTGATCTGGAGGGAAACCCTGCCTAGAAACAAAACAACAAAATAAAAATAAGAATAAGAGGAGGAGGAGGAAGAGGAGAAGGAGGAGGATGAGGAGGAAAGAAAATCTTTCTAGCTGCCTGGGAAGATAAGTCAGCAGTAAATGGGACTTGTTTGCAAAGTATGCTGGCTGGTATTAAATTACCAGGACCTACATAAAGCCAGATGTACAAAGTGGCACATATGTCTGGAGTTTATTTTCAGGGCTCAGAACCCCTGGTATACCTGTGCTCACTGTGTATTATCTATCTATCTTCTATCTTCCTATCTACCTATCTATGTATCTATCTATCATCTATCAACCTACCTATCAGCTATCTATCATCTATCTATGTATCATCCATCCATCCATCTATCATCTATCTAATGTATCTATTTATGATCTATCTGTCTGGCTATCTTATGTACCTGCAAATAATTAAATAAAAATATTTAAGACAAAAAATGTTTGTAGTGAAGCACTCCATGAAGCCAACAAACCACCAAAATGTAGATACAATTTAAAGGATAATGCTTCTGATGCCGGTATAGGATGCTTTTGAACTCAGTTTAATTTTAAAAAATTGCTAGAAGAGTTTGTATTTTATTGAACACTGTATATGATTCGATTTAGTGTATGTGTTATCCTTTCAAGGATGATGAAATAATACCATTCTTATTGTAAGAAGTGATAATATGGCACCAAGAAATGTGGTAGGACCGCACTGTGAGACTCACTGCCTCAAATCCCCAGTCATGTGAGCAAGGAAGAACAAACATGTGGATTGATGATCCTTAGACACACACAAAAAAAGAAAAAAAAAACACATGACCAAATGATTCTGCTAATATCTGCAAGTGTACCCCATCATACCTCAAAAGGGCCCCGGCTGAAACTAAGAAAAATTGGAGAAACAAGCAAGGGGGCTGTTTTCCTGATGAACCGGATACCAGCACAAGGGGGAAGGAGATCAGCACAGAGAAAAATCAACTCCTACCAAATCAGAGAGCCAGAGCCTCAGAGGCCCCCGACACCTCATCACTGAAGCAGACCAAAAATGAACCCAACATGGCTCAGGGAAATTTTGCGGAAGAGGGGGTGGAAAGAATGTCAGAGCCACATGTTGGGTCATGATATGCAGAGACATTTAGCTTACCCATAACTGTGGGCTAACTCCACAATGCATGACCCGTATACCTCAACAAGGAGGGGCCAAGGGGAGGGGTAGGTCACGGATGAGCCTAATAATGGTACCACACTGACTGTATTTGCTGAATACAGAACTGACTAATAAAAAATAAATAAATAAATAAATAAAATATCTGCAAGTGTTATAGTGATATGTAAAGATAAACTGAGTTTCCTGAGGTTTTAGAGTATTCTTGTACTTAAAAGTAAGGGGGCAGTAGGGTCTTACCACTAACCTTTGGTGGGTCATCAAGTACTCTGACAGAAATCTGTCTGTCTTTTAGGAAACCTTGTAGGTCTCTCTGATCAAAAGCTCATTGTGGATGATAGCCCCATGCTGGTTCTGGGAGTTACAGGTCTCTGCCCACTAAGAAAATGAGGAAAAAGATAACTAATATACAAGAGTTAGAGATAAGAGAGAGAGAGACAGGGAGAGGGGAAGTGAGGGAGGGAAGATGTAGGAGACTAAGGTTAGTCTTAATCTTACCCTCTCCAGTGTCTATGTGATTGACATGCAAATTAGAATGGCATGGCTGGAAGTTGGATGAGAGTCAGTCCCCAGACAGTCAGCGCGTCTAGTGCCAGAAGGTGCTACATGGGCGACTGGGGGAAATTGACCAATATCTATCGAAGCAACGCATGGTCTAACCTACTTAGCAGCAAATAACTTATTGTGATGCCCACACAAGTGCAGTGGTGGCACACAGCCATGGTGGGGAACCAACTGCTCTCAATTTGGCTAACTGATCCCCTCACTGGTATGGGACCCATAGCTGGAGCTGGGAAACCAGTCAGAACCATATCCAAACATAAGCCCACTCTCCAGTATCAACCTACTATCAATTGTGGGCTACAAGAGGGCCTACACCTATTAAATTCTCTATAAAAAAAAAAAAGTAAGGGTTATCTCATTTGTCCTGGTGCTAACTTACTCTCCATTGGAGAATCTGCTTCTCTTTTTCAGATAGATGTAGACCCTAAGGAGAGAGCCACCCCATCATACCTCGAAAAGGGCTCCGGCTGAAACTAAGAAAACTTCGAGAAACAAGCAAGGGGGCTGTTTTCCTGATGAACCGGACACCAGCACAAGGGGGAAGGAGATCAGCATAGAGAAAAATCAACCCCTACCAAATCAGAGAGCCAGAGCCTCAGAGGCCCTCAACACCTCATCACTGAAGCAGACCAAAAATGAACCCAACATGGCTCAGGGAAATTTTGCGGAAGAGGGGGCGGAAAGATTGTCAGAGTCACATGTTGGGTCATGATATGCAGAGACATTTAGCTTACCCATAACTGTGGGCTAACTCCACAATGCAAGACCCGTATACCTCAACAAGGAGGGGCCAAGGGGAGGGGGTAGGTCACGGATGAGTCTAATAATGGTACCAAACTGTCTGTATTTGCTGAATACAAAACTAATTAATAAAACCTAAAAAAAATAATAAAAAATTGCACATGCATTTTGCCTTGATACTGTAGCACAACTCAGTGAGAGTCCATTTTCATTTCCTTGTTCTCTGCTATTTGTGCTAGTTTTTTAATATTGATGTTTTAATTTCAATCATTCTCTCCTCTCACATGTAGTTAAACACACTTAATGCATGATTTAATTATGAAGGAAGAATTTCACTATGATTTTACTTTATCTTCTTCCATTTAAATTTACCATTGTTGTCTCATTATGACTATCCTTTCCCCAAAAGTTCTTAAACATATTTCAAATCTGCTTCCAAATTAGGATCTCCTAATCTAAAGATTGTCTTCTTCTCCTAAGTACATTGTACCTTGGTGATGGGTTACATGCATAGTCATTTTGTTTATTTTTTCTTTTTTATTGATTATTATTAACAACATATTTTATATGGATAAATCATGTTTTAGTACACTCTTTTTCCTCTGTCCCTGCCCCATTCATCTGGGGACCCTCCTCATTGGGGTTGTAGGTATTCCCTATGGAGCTGTAGAGCAGCAGTCAGATTTTGGAGAGAGGCAATGCCTCTGGGCATGATGTCTCTACTTGTGGCTTTGACAATCTTTCCATTCCCTCTTCCACAAAATTCCTTGAGCCCTGGTAAGTGTGTTTAAATCTACTTTAGTGATGAGCTCTTAGGATCCTCTGGATTTCTGCTTTAGTAAATATCGAGTATCCTCAGGGTCTATTTCCTTCACCCTGGTACTCATTATCAGGTTCCCCATGGAAGCAGCACTCTTGCTTTTCTCTCTAATTCCTCTGTGGTTTCAGCTGTGGCTTGGCTGAAGTATGAGGGGTAATATATTTCTTCATGTCACACTAACTTCTAAAAAAAGGAAAACAGATCCTCCAACATAGAGTGATGTCAGAATAGTTTTAATGAGATAAACATTATTAATTTAGTGAGTATTTGATATATGTAACTTTTTTTTTATTAGTCAGTTCTGTATCCAGCAAATACAGTCAGTTTGGTACCATTATTAGGCTCATTCGTGACCTACCCCCTCCCCTTGGCCCCTCCTTGTTGAGGTATACGGGTCTTGCATTGTGGAGTTAGCCCACAGTTATGGGTAAGCTAAATGTCTCTGCATATCATGACCCAACATGTGACTCTGACAATCTTTCCGCCCCCTCTTCCGCAAAATTTCCCTGAGCCATGTTGGGTTCATTTTTGGTCTGCTTCAGTGATGAGGTGTTGGGGGCCTCTGAGGCTCTGGCTCTCTGATTTGGTGGGAGTTGATTTTTCTCTGTGCTGATCTCCTTCCCCCTTGTGCTGGTGTCCGGTTCATCAGGAAAACAGCCCCTTTGCTTGTTTCTCCAATTTTTCTTAGTTTCAGCCGGGGCCCTTTTGAGGTATGATGGGGGAGTAACTTTTTTTTTTAAGCCAAAGACTAGTGAGAGCTTCACACTGGAGAGCATAATCTTTGTCTCCATAGGATTCTTATCTGGATCCCAATTCCTTTACATTGAGCAGATCTCTTAGTCAATCAGAAAGCTATTGGTCACCCACCAGGGCACTGGCATGTACATCACATCTGGGTGTTTGATTAGACCTAAGGTTGCACATATCATTTTTGGCCACTTTACCCAGTAACTCATACAGTGCATTCTAGCACTAGATGGGCAAACTGAGGACTGGCTGTCTTCCAGATTCCAGCCAGGTTTCTGCACTGTCTGCATTGGCAGCATGTGGTGTCTTCAGCAAGAGACTCTTATCATTTACCTCAGGCAGGTAATCAAGTGCTTTGACAGAAGCTTGTCTTGTTTGGGGGATCTCATAGGTCTCTCTAATCAACAGCTCATTAAGGGTAACAACCGTTTTTTTTGTACTGGCCAAAGACAAAAAAATATTAAGCTTAGGCTTTATCCCACCCCCTCCAGGGTCTTCCTTTTCAGGTGCTCCCCCTCTTACTACTGCTGTGGGATATATATAGATGATTGATTGATAGATAGATAGATAGATAGATAGATAGATAGATAGATAGGTAGATAGATAGATAGAGTATCTTCAAGGATAAAGGTTTCTAATGGTACCAGTTCATCTTAGTTTTTTGTTTGTTTTCCCCCACTGCCTCCTTCCCCTCACCCCAAACCCTTCCATCCCTATTTTCTGAGTGTTAAGTTACCTATCAGTTATGTCAGCAACTCAAGCTGGTCTGTGTTAGGAACCGCAGATGAGTGAGACCATATGGTGTTTGTGTTTCTGTGATTGTGTGCGCTTGCTAAGCACTATCTCTTCCAAGTCTGTCCATTTTTCTACAAATTTCATTGTATCATTTTTTTTCTAACCACTGTATAGAATTTCATTGTGTATATAAGCAACATGTTCATTCTCCAAATGTACTTTCAGGAAACATTTTACTTTATTTATCACATTTTCTTAGGATATGAGACTTTATTAAGGATAATGTGGAAACAGGAAAGCAGAAAAGAGAAAAAAAAAAAAAAAAACAGAGAAGAGAAATCCCTTCTCCTCCCAGTATTGTTGAAAGGGAAGAGGATAGAAGACCAGGAAAGAATTTCCATCACAAACTTCTGGACAAAGGGAAGAAGAGGCTTACAAATGTGTCTCGGGCCTATTTATATGAATCAGGCATCCAATAAGGAGCTTCATCACCAGGCACAGGTGTGTAGGCTAGGCCCAGGATGCACACTGACTTTGGAAATGCCTTCCCACAAGTGCCACCCCTGCAAAGTTGGGGGTGAAACAGAAAGTTGTTGCTGTGGAGGAATTAACTTTGCAGCTATCATGAAGGAAACTGGAGTAGATGCAAGTTCTAGTCCTGTCAGGGCAGGCAAGGTGGTATCTATTTTTCTTTGGGTCAGTCCTTATCTGACTACTTACCAGTAAATAGCTCTTTTGCTCCATTATAATATTACTCCCTCTTACTGAGAAAAAAACTCTAACTACTATTAGAGAGATGGGACAAGGATTTCTCTTAATTTTTCAGGCTGAATAGAGTAGCAGAGCATGTCAGTTAGATCTTACCAGGGGGAAATTGTCTATTTTGAGAGGTTTATTTTGATTTTGATTCCGTGTGCGTGCGTGCGTGTGGGGTGTGTGTGTGTGTGTGTGTGTGTGTGTGTGTGTGTGTGTGCAATCCTTAGAAAACATGCATACATGCACAGATGAAAATATTTCTGTACAGGATTATGGGCCTCAGTTTCCTTGGTCACACCTACTTGTTCATCTTTGTTTCTGTTACTTGTTCTGCTGTTTCAACAAAGTCCTATGATGTAGACACCTTAAAAAAATGCATATTAGTGTCTACTCTGATGCCAAGCAGTTCCTCCAGGTGTCTTTTTTTTAATTCTATCCTGAAAATCAGCCTGTGATTTCCCCTGTATTTCAGTTAGCATTATATCTGAGAATCTATTCCCAATTGTCTTTCACTTTGGCCTCCTATTGTTTGGGAAGTTCTCTTGAGTGGAAATTTCTCAACATCCTGTTGCAAGCCAAGGAAAATGTGTGCAGGCTCAGTACACTGCCTGTGTCATGTGTAAGGTAGAATCTCCTTTCCATAAGTAGAAACTGGGAAGAAGGAGGGGTCGTTCTCTCAATCCACACACACACAGTTTTAGCCTAGAAATAGAGAGAAGAATACAGTTTGAATAACACTGATGGCTGCTTCTCCCAGGAAGAAGATTTTGGGATGGGATCTGGTAGGAGAGGGAGCCCAGACCCTTCTTATCTGCTTTCATCAGGAAAAGCAATCTTGCTGAACTGAGCTGAAGAGGGAAAGAACAGCTCTGTTTCAGATACCACAATATCCTACTCTTCTTACATAATTACCATGGCTCTCTTGAATATATGTTTCTTCATTGCTGATATTCCATTATAAACCTCTCTGGAAGTTATAAAGATTTTGTTTAGCATCATATTCAACATTTTAGTATGGATATGGTCTTCATTGCAATATTATATATAAGGTTATCAAGATATATATCTTTAATTTCCATTTTAAAAATAGTTTTATAGCATTCTTAAACTACTTGTTAGTAGATAATTTATATCAACTCTTCCAGGGAAGACTTGGAACTAAATAATGTTATTGTGGAAATAGTTATTTTTTTACCAAAAACTCATTTTTTTTTCTGGCCCAGAAATAAATTTCTCCATTATTCTTTTGGCTGTGGTTTCATTTCCTTGTTGACATTTATATTCCTATTAAGCTCTTTAGTAAGACAAATACATGTATTAAAAGAAAATGAGAAAGAATGAGAGTGACTCTAATTAAATTTTGTGAGACTTTTTTTTCTTTTTCCAATCACATAAACCACTTGAGTTTTGTTCCATTTTTGAATGAAGTAGGAAATATGTGATTATTGCAATGTACTTGCTCTCATTTATTCTTTAAGAAATAATTTCATAATAAAAAGAAACAAATATTTGATTCATTAGATCAGGAATAATTTGAGTGTTCTTTTTGAAAGAGAGGTGAAATAGTTCTATATTGCAGAAGGGCTAAAAGGCCAGAATTCATATAATCTTATGATTTATAATCTACCATTTCTGAACAAATAAGTTCTATTTGCATTTGCTTAGCATTATGTACATCAAGCACAATGTGACTATACCATTTTTAGTGAAAACTTTGTGTTTTCTATCAAACCATCAGAAAACATCAAGTACGTAAGAAAAATGACTGTCTTTGGACATTTGAGTCAGATGGTCCCCATAAACTCTTATTTTCTGAATACCTAGTACCAAACTAGTGGAAATTTGGGAGATGAAGCCTTCCTCAAAGGGGTGTGTTGTTGGGAGCAAACTTAGGGGTGTTATAGTCATTTCCCCTTGCCATAACTTGGCTTATTCTCCTGCTGCTATTTTCCACCTGTTGTAACAGAATGTTATGTCCAGCCTCTGCTCATGCCATGCTTTCTACTGCCATAATTAATCTTCTCCTCAAAACTTTAAGCCAAAGTAAAAAATGCCTTTTGGGCTGGAGAGATGGCTTAGCACTTAAGCGCTTGCCTGTGAAGCCTAAGGACCCCAGTTCGAGGTTCGATTCCCCAGAACCCACGTAAGCCTGATGCACAAGGGGCACATGCATCTGGAGTTCGTTTGCAGTGGCTAGAAGGTCTGGCATGCCCATTCTCTCTCTCTCTCTCTCTCTCTCTCTCTCTGTCTCCCTGTCGCTCTTAAATAAACAAATAAAAATGAACAAAAAATTTTAAAAAAACTGCTTTATTTTTTTGTTCTTTCCCAGCAATGAGAAGGTAACTGCCCCACTCAGCCTACCAAAATTAATACTATCCCTGTTATGTGCACTTTAGGATGAGTGAAACTTAAAATTTCTCTTAAAGCAACTGAATCTACCACAGGAATATACAGAAATATAGGACAGACAAGAAACTTTTCTGTAAACAATGTGGAGCTACTGAAACACACTGTTTATCATAACCACTCTTTATTTTGTATTTGATGCCAGGGATATAATCACATTTAGGTCACATTCAAACCTGGCTTATCATAACCTTGCATGCAATAGATGGTTTTATTTTTTTTTATTAGGAATTTTATTTTCTGTGTGAAAGTGTCCAAATGGCTCTAAGAAAAATCTGGGATGTACTTCAGCTTAAAAAATATGCATATGGGGCTGGAGAGATGGCTTAGCAGTTAAGCGCTTGCCTGTGAAGCTGGAGGACCCCGGTTTGAGGCTCGATTCCCCAGAACCCATATTAGCCAGATGCACAAGGGGACACACATGTCTGGAGTTCGTTTGCAGTGGCTGGAGGTCCTGGCATGCCCATTCTCTCTCTCTCTCTCTCTCTCTCTCTTCCTCTCTCTGTCTCTTTCTCTCTCTGTCTGTCACTCTCATATAAGTAAACAACAACAATTTTAAAAAAATAAAAATCTATGCAGATAGCATATGTGATACACTGAGTTCAATACCAAGCATAAACACACACTAAAATTTGCATGTGTGAGTGTGATGCCCTTATAAAGTTGTATATCCAGATAATTTTAACTTTACACAATGTATTTAGAAGCATCAACTCCTCTCTAGTGGAATAATTTAAGCAGTATTGGCATCTTACATATTTGGTAGAATTCAGCAGTGAACTCATTTAGTTTTGTTGAGTAAAAGTAATTTTCTATTACTGACTCAAGCTCCTTACTCATGATTAATGAGTTAAGGTTTTCTCTTTCTGCATGATACAATTTTGATAAAGTATATATGTCTACAACTTGGTCCACTTCTGTACTATACAGTTTGTTACCATCTAATGGTTCATAATAATTTGTAATCTATACTTTTGAGGTATAATGTAAATGTCTCCTTTTTGATCTCTGAATTTACTTATTTGAGTCCCATAGATTCTACAATATCTTAATAACCTGTTATAACTAATGAATGAATTCATCAAAGATTTCAGAAAAGTAAGTACCATTGTTACATGCTAATAGCAAAGTATTTAAGAAAGATATCCAGAAAGTAATCTCATTTCCAAAACCATAAAACAGGAAAGAATAAAAGAATTATTTTGTTAAATAAATACAGAGAACAAATAAATTTTGTTGACAACTAAAACAAAATGATAGAAGAAATTAAAAAGACACAAATGACAAGCTGTCCATTATGTAGTTTATAAGAACAAAGATTGTGAAAAATATACATAATACCCCAAATGATCTATGGAGTCAATACAACTCCTATCAAATACCAATAATATTATTCACAGAGCTATGAAAAACAATTTTTGAATTCATATGCTATTGCAGTCAGGTTCACATTGCTGCCAGAGAATACCCAACCAAGAGCAGCATGAGGGGAAAAAGGTTTATTTTGGCTTACAGCCTCAAGGGGAAGCTCTATGATGGCATGAGCAGTGGGTGGGCATCATCCCTGGCCAACATCAGATGGATAACAGTGACAGGAGAGTGTACCAAACACTGGCACTGGGAAACTGGCCATAACACCCATAAGTCTACCCCCAACAGTACACTGCCACCAGAAGGTGTCAATTCCCATATCTTCATCAACTGGGAACCTATTGTTCAGAACACCTAAACTTATGGGGAGACACCTGAATCAAACCACACTCCACTCCTGGCCGCCATAAACTTATAACAATACATGATTTAAAATGCAATGCATTCATCCAACTTTAAAAGTCTCCATAGTTTTCATAATTCCCAATGATGCTCAAACATTCCCATAGTCCAAGGTCTTTTAACTGAGCCATAATACTAAAAAAAAATCCCCCCCCCCAAAACCCATAATGGCACAGAATAAACAATCACACTACAATAGATGGCATTGGGCATAACAAAGAAATATTCAATAAATACAACATTTAAACAGAGCAAACATCAAACTTTGTAGTTCTAAGTCCGACATCTCTAGTCAATGACAAGTCTCCAAGACCAGTAATTCTAACTGTTACAGACACGTCTCTGGAATTCCAATTACATCCCTCTAGCTAGGCTACTCAAAGTCCTGGAAAACTTCATCTGGGGCCAGCAGTTTTTCTTATCAGCCATCTCATGGTCCCAGCATCTCCATTGGGTTTCCACTGCAACCCACAGTTCATCCTCATGGCTCCAACTGGTCTCCATGCAGGCATGCACCAAACCTACTTCACATTGCCAAAGACTGTTCCCAAAACACAAGTCCACATTGCAAATTAAATGACCCTCTCTTTCCTGCATTTCTTATACTAGACAATCCTAGGTAGGGTGTCAGTTTGTTAATCCAGGGGGAGAATAAAGCAGACCTTGAAGAACAGGATACTCTTTGAGCACTCAGGCCCCTTCAAAAGAGTATACATTCTTCTGGTTGCCCCAGTGCAGGTCAGCTGTCCCAATCTCAAAGGTTGTACTCTCTCATATAATTACAGCTGAAGGAGAAGAAATTTCAGCCCAAAGATTTCATTTCTTCACCATATCCCTCTGCACGCAACAGTCCATTTCGATGCAGTGCCACCCTGCACAAGTTCTCAGGATGAGGAAATCAGCAATCCTCTCTTAGCCACACCTCAAATTCCATAATTCTTACTGCATTCAGGTCTTTCAACTGTGACCAGAATAATACATCAGGTTGTACTTACAGCATGGCCAGGTGTCTCTTAGGCCAAGATTTCAAAGCCTTCCATGTTCTTCTTGAAAATCACGCCCAAAAGAGCAAAGCCACACAGTCAGGTGTCTAGCAGCAACCCCACCCTTGGGGCCAACTTTACTGTTGCAATCAGGTTCACATTCCTGCCAGAAAATACCTGACCAAGAATAGCTTGTTAGGAGAAAAGGTTTATTTTGGCTTCCAGACTCAAGGAGATGCTCCACAATTGCAGGGGAATATGATGGCATGAGCAGAGGGTGGACATCACCTCTTGGTCAGCATCAGATGGACAATAGTTACAGGAGAGTGTGCCAAACACTGGCAAAGGGAAACTGGCTGTAATATCAGCAAGCCTGCCCCCAACAATACAATGCCTCTAGGAGGTGTTAATTCCCAAATCTCTATCAGCTGGGAACCTATCATTCAGATCACCTAAGTTCTGACAGACACCTGAATCAAACCACCACATATGCAATCTCACAAAATATAGAATATTCAAAGCAAATTAGGAAAACAAAAAAATATGAATCTTTATACCTGGCTTTAGATCGAAAGCCATACCAATCAAGAATATGGTAAAGGCGTAAAAATAGACAAATAGACCAATAAAAACATATACAGATCTCAGAAGTGAACACATATATGTATACATATAGTCAACAGATTTTCCTCATAGGTGCTAAGGACACCCTTTGGAGGACAGTCTCTTCAATAAACAGTATGGGGAAATTTCCTATTCACCAACAGAAGAGTGACACTAAACCTCTATTTGTAAGCAGTTACACAAATCAAGTCACAGTATTGTGGATGCCATGCTCATCCACAATAGGTTAATTTTTGAACAGGCTGATACATGGAAAACTATGTGCCTTGGGTGAAGACCTCCTAGGTCACAAGGAACTCAACAGCTTCTCCAGAGTTTTCCTGGTAAAAGCATTAGTCAGTAACTTGTGATCTGTCTTATCATGGAAATAATAGACATTATTCAGTTCAGCCTAGACTCCCCATAACTTTTAGTTCCTTAAACTCTCAATAAAATCTGGAAGTAAGTTCAGTATGGGGTTCACTCCTCTGAAACCCCCTGGCCCTCCTTCAAATTGTCTTGTGTTATTGCATGAGCATTTCACTTCCTCCCAGACTGGCAGGATGGTACCAACACAGTACGTTGAACATTAAATATAAGATTAAATCTAGGAAAGTAATGGAGGAAATCTGTAAGTGCCTCATGACTCAGAAATAGGAAAATTTATCAAAAGACCCAAAAATACAAAAAAAATAAAGGAATGTAGACCTATAAGAACTATATTAAGGAAAAGGCTTCAGTGTGGCTAGGAATCAATAGAGAAAAGAAATCTGCAGAAAGGGAGAAAATATATGCCAATTATACATCATTCAAGAGCATGATAGTAACAATGTCTTAATACCCAGGATATATGAGAAACTCACTTAAATTGCAAAAAAAAAAAACATTTTAAATAGGCAATAGACTTGAAAAATCATTTCTCAAGAGATGGCATGCCCATAGCAAACAGGTATACAAAAATGTTTAACATTATTAACCAGCATGGACATACAAATCAAAACTGAGATACAGCACTCCCAGATAGACTGTTTCATCCAAAAGAAATTTCATAATAAGTGCTGATGAGAATAAGGACGGAAAAATCATTTCACATCATTGTGATTGCTGGCAGGAATATAAATAAAACCATTGTGGAAGATCCTATTAAAGGTCTTCAATAAAGAACAATTTGAACTGCCCTGTGATATGCAGGCAAGCACCTCAATTGCAAAGCCATCTCTCCAGTTTCCCCCTTTTTTTTGAGATATGGTCTTATGGTGTGATAGTGCACACCTTTAATCCCAGCACTTGGGAGGCATAGTTAGAAGGATCACTGTGAGTTTGAGTCTACCCTGAGACTACATAGTTAATTCCAGGTCAGCCTGGGCCAGATTGAGACCCTACCTCGAAAAAAAAAGGCCTTGAACTTTGTGCTGTGTGGACCTGTGATAAATCAACCCCACTCCTACATAGAAATATGAACCAACATGTTTATTGCAGTAATATTCACAGTAAAAGTCTTAAAAAAGTCTAAAGTGCCAATCAGCTGATAGTTGGATTATAAAATGTGGTACAAATACACAATGGAATACCAATAACCATAGATGGAACATTGAAAAGATGATGATGTCCTATGATGACATAAATCGAACTTCCAATCATATGTTAAATTAAGCAGGGCAAGAAAGACAAGTACCATATGATTTCATTCATGTGTGGAGTATAGAAAAGCTGAGCTTAGAGAACTTGATAATAGGTTAGTTTCTAGATGTTGGGGATGAAATGCAAATAAGTATATGAAAACATTGATTAATGAGTACTGGGTTATGATTACATAGGAGAAAGAGAATGTGGAATTTTATTTTGTAGTAACATGCAGATAATAAATATTAATGTACTGTGTACATTTTTAGGGAGAAAGAATCTTGGATTTTAACCATAAAAATAATAATTATTTCAAAAAATAGAGATATGTTTATCTGGAATTGAACATTACACATAATGAACTGAAATTATGGATTTTAAGCACAAAAATATAATTTTATATACAAATTAAAAACAAATATAAATTAAAAATAATTCACATAGTTTTGTGGGTATAAACAGTAACACAAACAGCTTGCCTTAGCAGAAGTTTATTACTTTGATTTTACTACCTAGAATACCAAAATCCAGATGTTAGACAAGGAGACTATTTCTGAGAGTAATTATTTAAGCACAAATCCTAGCCTTTCCTCTTGGCTTATTGATGGTTATCTTATCCCAGTTTTCTTTGCATTTTCTTCCATTTGTACATGTCATTATCTAATTTTTTTTATGTTTTTGTGTGTACATGCACACATGTGCCATGAAATGCATGTTGAGTTCACAGGAAAAGCTTGGATGTCAGTCTTCATCTTTCACTCTCTTCCAAACAGGGTCTCTTGTTGTCTTACTTCTATGAGCTCCAGGCTTGTTGGCCTGTTGTCTATTTACTCTATCTCCATCTCCCATGTCACCTTAAGAGTTTTGTGGTTACAAATATTCATACTAATGTGTCAGTCTTTAAGTGGGCTGGCGGGGAAAGGACTCTTTTACCTACACTTGTTTGGCAAGGACTTTATCCACTGAGCTATTCCTTCTGTCTGTCTGCATAAGTAATAGTTTGCGCTAATGACCTAATTTTTACTTAATCGGTTTTGAAAGAACTTACTTCCAAAGATAATTGCACTGTGATGTACTGGAAGCATTATGAATTGTCTCAACTCGGACTGAAAAGTCACCTACCCCCAAATTAACAGAAATGGACACTTATGTTTGAAACACCAGCAACACACACACACACACACACACACACACACACACACACGTACACATCACTGCAAAGTGATACATTGACTTAGTTTAATATACCTATGACTGGCGGAGATGTTACTAGGGAAGACAGGAGTTGGAAAAGTGTATGAAAAAAGAAGAATGTTTAGGCTGAAGAAGTGGAAGAAGTCTAAATCCTTAAAAGTGGAAGCAGTGCCATGCAATGTGTGAAACTAAAATGAAGGTATACATCAAAGATTACACTATTAAATATATATTAATACTCAATTTCTAGAAAAATCCCAGGCTTAGTTATTAAGCAATTCCCTACTAGTTATATATTCGAATTTAATACTGTATAACAAAAAATAAAACATTTCCCAAACCACACAAGAAATTATTGGATGTGCCAATAAGAAATATATCTAGGCCTTTATGCCAAACAATATCACAGTTTTCTCTGAATTTGCTTTTGTTATTCTCTCAAATGATAATTTCAGTGATTGTCAGCCTCTAAAACCATATGAAAAGAATCTGTGGCCACCTTATTGTGGCTATATAATTGCATGTATACCACAACCTTTTTGGCTTTTCACTGAAATTAGCAGCATTCTTTATCTAGGGACAGATTGCTCTGCTAATAAATTTCCCAAGCCAGTTTGATCCTGCTGCCTTCCTCCTGAGGCTTGTCTTTAGCACTGATTTGTTTCTCATTAGCACCTCTGTCAAAGGGTAAACACAGGAAATAAAGAAGATAAAACAGTCCAGTTTAGTACTTCTTATGGACTCATAAAGACATTTAATAGGAGAGGATATTGAGTTTTATAGAACAAATACAAGTGAATTCTTTTCAAAAATAATTTCCTTCAAATTACATTCAAATATAAAGCATAACATGTTCACACATTAATAAGTATAATTGTTATACTTTTGTGTACCAGAAAAATAAGTTTAAGTTAAATGAAAAATAAAATACTAAAAAGACAAAATTAATCAGTGGTTTTCAAAAATCAAAATCTAAGAGGATATAAACAAGTCATATGCAAACCTATGTTTTTGGACAATGGAACACTCAAAAGCCAGAGATTGTTACTAGGAAATGTTCAGTGCTAGGGATGGGATACCTTCCACTTCGTTGTTGGCCAGGGAGGTCACTGATACCCTCAAAACATGACATGGCATTGCTGAGGCTCTTGGTTTCTCACCAGAAATAGATGGTAAGGCTGTAGTGCTGAGGACTCCACATACTTGGGCTGAAAAGTCACTGAGAAATCCTTCTGGAACTGAACATCTGAAAACCTCCATGTACACCAGCTGACAGAAAGCTGACAAAAGCTATACTGCATGTGGTTCAATGGGAAAGAGAGAAATCACCAGTAGAGATACTCAATATTGGACACTACAAGCCTTAAATTTGGCCAACTAGGCCAAATGAGCCAACAGGTGCAAAAGTGGCATATCTGTTATGGGGTAAAACAACCGCTCTATAATTGGACTAGAGGCCTGCTCCATGAGAGGGAATACATCCCTGATATTAAAAACTTACAACAAGGGTAGTCATGAGCCCTAGGGGTGTAAGTAACATCTCCTGGTATCTGGCTAAATGTATGTACTATGATCACCAAACTGCCCAGTAAGCACTTCTCTTAATGTTCATATCTATATATTAATACTACTCTCACTTTTGATTAGACAACCTTCTCTTTTCTGATGGCAGTGACTTTGGGATGACTCAGAAGGCACCATGGTACTGAGAAGAAGTAACAGAGAAGTACTCAGCACTGAAATATCTCTATCACATCTTCCAAGGCTCAATGTCCATTGTGGGAGAGGTGGCAGAAAGAATGTAAGAGCCAAAGGAAGGGTAGGACTCCTTGCAATGTGTTCTTCCAGACACAAAAATGGCCTGGATATCCATGACCTCACAGTACCTGTCACTACCTACACAAGATCATCATAATAGGTGGAAAAATCCATGACATCAAAAGAAAAGAGAGACTGATTGAGAGGGGGAGGGGATATGATAGAGAGTGAAGTTTCAAAGGTGAAAGTAGGAGGAGTGAGGGAATTACCATGGGTTATTTTCTACAATTATGGAAGCTGTCAATAAAAATAAAATAAAAATAAAATTGTAACAAAATGTAAAAAAAAACCTTAATCCTGACTGTGGTTCAACCAAAAACAATGCTGTTAGCTGAGAATTTAAAGACATATAGTCAAATTTTATTATGATTGCTGGTCATAATACATCTAAATACAAAAGACAAAAGATAACATAATAGACTGGGCCTGGAGCGATGGCTTAGCAGTTAAAATGCTTGCCTGCAAAGCATAAAGACCTATGTTCAACTCCCCAGATCTCACTCAAAGTAAATATATAAGTTGGCACATGGATCTGCAGTTCATTTGCAGTGGCTATAAACCCTGGTGTTCCTATTCTTTTCCTCTCTTCTTCTCTCTGTGTCTGTCTCATAAATAATGTATATATATATATGAAATAAAATAGAGTGAATTTTTCTAAAATGATTATACATAATATGGAATTCTTTGTTACCTAATGTGTGTTTGGCACTTTTTTAGTCAATCTTTTTGATATTAAAGTAGTTTTCATCATATAAAAACACAAAACACAGAGATGCCCTCCTGTTAGTTTTTCTCACCAGAACTAATACATGTTAGCCAGGAAGTGTTCTCTGAGCAATCTCATGCCTCTGCCACAAATCACTATTTATGAAGTCTCTTTAATAGCAAGTAGATTCTCTTTTTTAATTAGTTTTGTATATAGGGTGCAGGTGCATACAGCCATGATGGTGCCATCGTTAGCTTTCTCCTTGTCGTTCCCCCATGAGGATTGTGGGTGTTGCATTGTGGGGGTGGCCATTAGTTATGGGGGAGAGGCAATGTCTCTGTGCATAGTAGCCCAACTCACAGTCATGTCTTCCCAGAATTATTGGCTTCAGGTTTTTGTTTGTTTTCCCAAGACTACAAATTCATTTACTGAATACACTTATGGAGATTCCTGACAGAATTGAATATAAACGTAATTTGGTTGCAAGGTCCTTTTAATCATAAAATATGAAATACAAACTTGGAGATTGAATTAAGTCATTAATTAGTATATTGTTACACAGATTTTGAAAGCTAACACATAATACTTTTTGAAAAAAAAATACAATGAATTGATAAATACTAGCACTAATTGTAACATCAGATCATTTTAACATAATTCAGCTTTTAAAGTATTTTTAATTAATTAATTAGTTAATTTAAGAGCACTTGAGAGAAAGCGGGGGTGGTGGGGGGAGAATGACCACACATGCTAGAGCCTCCTGCAGCTTCAAACAAACTCCAAAAGCATGCAGGAGTTTGTGCACCTGAATTTACAAGGGTACCAGGAAACCAAACCCAGATTGTCAAGCTTTTTAAACAAACACTTTTAATTAAACATTGAGCCATCTCTCCAAGCTGAGCTTTGAAAGTTTTTCCTGTGCTTGGAGCTATATGTACTCCCTTCCTCAACTTGTACAAGCAATTTCTTCCAAACAGAACTAGTCATTGTGAATAGTGCTATTATATCCCAGGAAATGTTCTAAGGATATCAATTGTATAAATTCAGTAATCTCCTCCACAAGGAATATAGTTTTATTTTAAACATTATACAAAACTGGGGCAAGCTGGGCATGGTGGCACACGCCTTTAATCCCAGCACTCAGAGGCAGATGTAGGAGGATCACCATGAGTTCGAGGCCACCCTGAGACTACATAGTGAATTCCAGGTCAGCCTGAGCTAGAGTGAGACCTTACCTCAACCCCCCCCCAAAAAATTAAAAATAAATAAATAAATAAATATAAAATTGGCAGAAAGAGTTAAGAAATTCTCCTATTATTTCTTGAGAGACAGATGGTCTAAAGGATTGTCACTATGGCCCCAAAACATTTCCCTCACACCCACTCCTTCTTGAAATTGTGTTAGAGAATAACACAAAATTTATGACTCATGACACAAAATTCATCATCTTAACTGTTTTCTTTTCATTTTTTTGTGTCAAGCCCAATAGACTGGCTTTTTTATGTGAGAGTGAGTGAGAGACAGACAGACAGAGAGAGAGAGAGAGAGAGAGACAGAGAAAGAGAGAGTGAGAATTGGAGAACCAGGGCCTTCAGCCTCTGTCATCAAACTCCAGGCAGGTGTGTGACCTTGCACACTTCTATAACCTTGTGTCTAGCTTACATGGGACCTGGAGAGTCAAACATGGGTCCTTAGGCTGCCCAGGCATGCCCCGTAAGTGCTAAGCCATCACTCCAGCCCAATCATAACAGGATTTAAGGATAGTATTCAGTAAAGTTGAGTGCATTCACATTTTGTATACAAGAATTTTCAGACTGTCCTTTATCTGGCAAAACTAAATCTCTACTACTTCTAAACAACAATGCTCCTTTCTTCCCAACTCTACATCTCTTGAAAGCTTTGACTCTACTTTTCGTTTCTGTGAATTTGATTGTTCATGGTATTTCTTCTAAGTGGATTCATACAATGTTTCTCTTTTCCAAACTGGTTTATTTCATCAAGTATAATATCCTTAAGTTTCAAGCCTGTTGCAGTATATAACAAAAGCCCCCTTTATTCTTAAGGTATAATAATCCCCTACTCTGGGATAGCCTACACTATATTTATCTTCTCATCTGGCAATGAACACTTGGGCTGCCTCTATCCTTTGACTAGTGTGAATTATGCTTTTATGAACATGGGTATACATGTTTCTCTTCAAGAGATGCCTTTGGAATGTTTGTTCGCATATATGAAGATGTGGGTTTACTGAATCATGTGATAATTCTAATTTCAAATATTAAACTGCGCATGGTGGCACACACTTTTAATCTCAGCACTCTGGAGGCTGAGATAAGAGTATGGCTACAATAAATAAAAATAAATCTTTAAAGAAAAAAAATAAAAAGGGCTGGAGAGATGGCTTTGTGGTTAAGGTGCATGCCTGAGCAGCCAAAGGACTCAAGTTTGATTCTCCAAGTCCCACATTAGCCAGATGCACAAGGGGGCGCATGTGTCTGGAGTTTGTTTTCTGTGGCTGGAGGCCCTGGCACGCCCATTCTCACTCACTCTCTGTCTCCCTCTTTCTCTGTCTCTATTAAATAAATAAAAATAAATCTTTAAAAAGAGTATCGCTGTGAGTCCAAGGCCAGCCTTAAACTACATAATGAAATTCAGGTCAGCCTGGACTACAGCAAGACTGAAGTATGAAAAACATAAATAAATAACAGATTTATATTTTGTTCCATTGCTTTTATAGTGCAGTACTTTCCTAACATGAGTATATGGATATTCTGATACATCATATTTTTAGCAACAATAATTCATTTTTGTTTTGCTGTGTAAAATGCTGCATATGCTCACAATGGGGCCCATGTGTCTGTAGTACCTTTGCAGTGGCTGGAGGCCTTGATGTGCTAATTCTATCTTCTCTCTCTCTCAGCACAAATATTAAAAAAAAAGAGTAATTACGTTACTGTTTTTTTTTCTTTTTGTTTTTTCAGGGTAGGGTCTAGCTCTAGCCCAGGATGACCTAGAATTCACCATTAACTATTGTAGTCTTAGGATGGCCTTGAAATCACAATGATCCTTATACCTCTCATTCATTTTTTGAGACAATATCTTATAATGTAACTCAGTCTTGACTGAAGCTAACTACTTAGCCTAGGCTGGCCTTCTACTCAAGGTATTCTTCTGCTTAAGCCTCCCAAATACTGATGTCTCATGAGGATTTTAATTTGCATATCCTTAATGATGAATACTTTTCAGCTTGTTTGGCTATATTTGTTTATGATTTGTGTGTATTTTCCTGAAAAAGATTTGTATTCCAGTTCTTTAATGATTTCAATTGCCTTCTTTTGTTTTTTCTTTTGTTGAATTAGATAAACTCTCATGTATTTTGGGTATTAAGTTCCTATCCAATTCTCATTGTTTAAAACTATTTTCCCATTCATAAAATAGTTTTTGCTTCTCTTGTCTTATTCTTTTTAATGCACAGATATTAATTTTCCTGTCTGTCTCACTAATATGCACAAGATTTTATCCAGTATGTATTCTCTTCAACTGTTAATAAAAATATAAATTATACAAACAATGGCTGTTAATTTACATAAAAACATTTTTTACCATTCTGAGAACTCTTCGAACTAACTAGTCCTGACACATATTGAACTCTATGGATTACTTTCTGCTACATGACTTTAAATTTACACTTGTTTTCCACAGGAAAGTAGGGTCCTCAGAAATGTGTAAGCAGGCATGTACCCCGATAGTCTGATTCTCCAGTCAGTTCTCTAAATATGAATGAATACTCAGGAAAATGGAAACATATGTAAGAAGACAAATAGCCACAGGAAACAGAAAAACAAAGGGAAAATACACAAATTCAGGTATTTATATGGAAAATATGTATATCAAAATGTTCACAGCATTATTCCAAAGGGATATGTCAATAAAATCACAATATGTCACTTTATATGATCAAGATTATCTAAAATTAAAAATAATATGCTCTATTAAGTGTTCATAGAAATGTGCCATTACAGAAACTCTCATGAATTCCTAATGGAAATGAACATCAGGACTACTTAGAAAACAGTCAAACAGCTTCTTAATGGTTAAATATATTTGTTAGAAGACTGAGAAATTCTACCCTGAAGTATTTACTCAGGAGAAATGAAAATTGTATCACACCAAAGGCTTCTTCATAAATATTTGAGCATGTTTTTTCATAGGAACCAAAAATGTAAATTATCAAAGCCATCTACAAATGAATTAATAAATAAAGACTACTTTTAAAAGTAATAATATTCAGCTAGAGGAAGAAAATACCAATATAAGCAAATGTATGAATACATTTTAACTATACAAAGAAAAAAAAGGAAAGTAGTAAAATGAAATATTTGATACATTGATAATGATACTGATGTTATACGTTCATTCTTTCTCTAGAACCATAAAAATTATACTTAAGGTAAATGAAAATATTGTATATAAATTGTATTTTGATTAAAAACATGAGAAGAAATGTAAGAGCAAGAAATGATTCCTTTCATCAGAAAGAATGAGTTTCGGGGCTGAGGAGATAACTAAATCACTAAAGTACTTGCCAAGCATGATACATGAAGACCTGACTTTGTATCCCCAGCACCCATGTGAAAAGCCAGACATGGTAATACCTGACTTCATTTCCAGCAACTGGGAGGCTGAAACAGGAGGATTCCTGATGGTGACATTTAGCTAGTCTACTTGAATCCATGAGCTGTAGGTGAGAGAACATTTGTAAAAACTATAAGGTAGAGAAAAATTGAGGAAGACATCTGATAGACACAGGATGTCAATCTCTGGACTGTCCCCACAAACAGCCATGAACACATACACTCACAATAAAACATACCTACACATGTAACACACACAAAGCAAAGAGCCCCACTAAATTGTCATTCCTGTAATGAACTTCCTTTTAAAACTTTACTCTTCATCATAGAAGTGCTTTTCATCACAGAGAAAATGTTTAATGAATTTCTTATTCATGAGATACTATTGCATTCACTATTTGATGTTATTATTCCATGTAATCTAAGAATTAATTTCCATGTTTTAAGTTAAATAGAAGTTCAAACATAAATATGGAAACAATTATTTTAACTTAAATGAGGTAGAGCTGCTCTTTGTTTTGAAGATAGCTATAAATAGTCTCTTCGTTGATGTTTCTCTCACTTAGCCATTTGGTTTGTATAAAATATTTCCCTCATTGCATTAAGTAAGAAACAGGTACTTTGGTTGGCAAGATTGCTTAGTGGTTAAGGTGCTTGCCTGAGAAGCCTAAGGACCCAGATTCTATTCCCCAGTACCCATGTAAGCCAGATGCACAGGGTAGCACATGCATCTGGAGTTTCTTTACAGTGGCTGGATACCCTAGTGTGCTCTCGCTCTCTCTCCTCTCTCTCTCTCTTTCTCCCTCTCTGCCTCTTTCTCTCAAATGAATAAAATAGTTTAAAAATAAAAAGGAACCAAGTGCTTAAAGATGAAAACATGAAGTTAATAAGTATTGCAGCAAAGATTTGAAAACAATGTGATAAAGCATCTGCATATTGAAGGGCCCAGTTATGATGGCATGTGTATCAGCACCTGTAGACAGCACAGATCTGCTCAGAAAGGCATTAGGGAATAAAGAAATACATGACATTCTAACAGTTAAGCTTTCACAAAACCACAAGTTAGAAAAGAGAGTTTTAGAAATTGTAACCGACTAGATACGATGTTTCAATTTTAATAAAATATTAGAAATCTTATGAAATAAAGAAAATGTTAAACGCAGGTAGAGTATGTAGTCCATGTAGTCGAAAAGAAACAGGGCCATCATTTAGGAAATGATGCTTGTACTGAACCTGAGTGTTCAGGATACTTCACAATAGCCCCATCTTAACATCCTCCCAAACTTGTGGAGGAAGCCAATGCTTGCTTCTGGTGCCACTAACCATTCAACACAGAACAGTTAATTCCTGCTCTTATTATAGGCAAATCAAGAGGGGGTGTGTTGGGCTTGGGTCTGTTATTCTAGTAGCATATGTTACTATTCATACATATTAAGAATAAGGGTTTCCTACAGGTATGGTGATTGTGAGCCTTAAGAGTTTAGTAGGTAACTGACCCTGTAGGGTATAGCTTCTGTCAGAAGGAGCTGAGGAAACTGTACTAGCACACATGTGAGACTAAGGAACAATCATTATATTTTAGGGACAAAATGTTGGTTTCATTTAAATGTTGAAAATAAAAGAAGAAGTTGTGTAATTAAATGAACACATAAAAGCCTATTATTTACTTACTTGCAAGGACGAAGGGAGGGGGAGAAAATGGGAGAGAGAATGGGAGAGAAAGAGAGAGAAAAAAGAATGGGTATACCAGGGCCTCTTAAAAATGAACTTCAGGAACATGCACCACTTTGTGCATCTGCATTTACATGGGTGCTGGGATTTCAAACCCAGGTCATCAGGCTTGGGAAGCAAGTGCCTTCTTTTCAGCCCCAAAATAGTTTTATGTTTGTAAAACTGGTTTTGATGTCTGGATGACACAAAATTCTTTAAACTATAGCAGACATATTTGAATAATTTTAATTTCCAATAACTAGAGTTTAGTA
Source organism: Dipus sagitta (assembly GCA_036346955.1). Classification (NCBI taxonomy): domain Eukaryota; kingdom Metazoa; phylum Chordata; class Mammalia; order Rodentia; family Dipodidae; genus Dipus; species Dipus sagitta. The sequence continues at coordinate 98,913,645 of CM070770.1, read as the reverse complement.
GATTTATGAAAATATGTCCATACTGAGCAAATGTGTGTTAATTTAGTTACATACTGATATTGTCTGCCATCTACATGCTCACAGATGAAATAATATAAAAATATTGTCTCACCTCTAGGAGGTTACCTTGATGAATATTTAATATATGATTTTGAATTGTTATTTCCTTGCATTATAATATATAATTTGCACAAAATGATTGTATGGAACTAAATGTAAAATAAATATAGGCTGCCCAGAAAGCAGTGAACAGTGCCACTGATGTTCCAACTGTTTAAAATTGATCAGGGACCATGGAAAGAATCTTGTGCTTCACCAAAGAAAAAAATATCTAAATATCAAAAAATTTAAATATTATGAAAAAAATTGCAAAGTATAAAATAAATTAAAAAAAGGAAAGGAAGCTTTGAACCTTATATACCGAGCAAATGCCAAGTCTAGCAAATAATGCTAGACCTAGATTACTTGATTTAAAAACAACAAAACCAAAAAATAGCAAAATATTTAAAAAACCAATGTTTTATTGACCCTGGGAAAAAGAATTTCCAGCAAAGTACAAAAATTTAAAGCATTCCTTTCTTTAATTTTGTAATTCTTTACTGTGAAAAAGCTCAGAATGTCAGTTCTGTTTTAAGTAGCAGAATTGGTAACTGAGCAAGGAAACATAATTTGGATTATAAAATTCTTGCTTTAATAAAAATTCCTTAAACAGTGAAAAAAATAAAAATAAATAAATAAATATAGACTTGAACCAAGTGGAGATTTAACTGATTATCTTCTGTCTTTAAGTCATTATAACACTTCTGTGTATCTGACAACACATTTTCTTTATCCATTCACTCACTCACTGATAGACAGGTTCATGGATTCTTAACATTGGCTATGTTGAATAATGTTGAAATTAACAAGGGAATGTAATTATTAATTCCACATTTTTCTATCCAATTACTTTGGATATATACCATGAAGTGAGATTGCTGAGTGAAATATTAAGGATAATTTGAATTTTGGAAGGAATCTCCACAGTATTTTTCCAAATGACTGTAGCAATTTATAGTAACACCAATAGAGTATCAGCTAATTATTCTTGGCCTTTTGGATAACAGACATTCTTACAAAATATCACATGTGGTGTCACTGTTCATTCCTCCAATGGTGATGAATATTTCTGCACGCATTTGCTCGTCATTTATATGTCTTCTTTTAAAAGTTGTCTTTTCATTTTAACTGATTTATTTGTTTTCTTGGTACAAATTTATTTGGAGTTCTTAATATTTTCATAGCCTCTTATCAGATTTATAAATATTTTCTGCCAGTGAGTGTGTTGATTGGTTAATATTAAGAATTTTGTCTGCACTGCTGGGAAGATGACTCAGTGGATAAATGTTTACATGTACTTGCTATACAAACATAAGTGCCTGGGCTTGGATATCCACAATGCCCAGGACATAGTAATATTATTCTTTAATCCTTACATACTGACTCCAAAGTGGGAAGCGGACACAGGGCACAGGAGCATCCCTTATAAGTTTATGGCAAATGGAGAACTGAACCCACTCTCCAATATCAAGCTACCGTCAATGGTGGGCTACAAGAGGGCCTACACCTATTAAATTCTCTATAAAAAAAAGGGTTATCTCATTTGTCCTGGTGCTAACTTACTCTCCATTGGAGAATCTGCTTCTCTTTTTCAGATAGATGTAGATCCTAAGGAGAGAGCCACCCCATCATACCTCAAAAGGGCCCTGGCTGAAACTAAGAAAAATTGGAGAAACAAGCAAGGGGGCTGTTTTCCTGATGAACCGGACACCAGCACAAGGGGGAAGGAGATCAGCACAGAGAAAAATCAACTCCTACCAAATCAGAGAGCCAGAGCCTCAGAGGCCCCCAACACCTCATCAATGAAGCAGACCCAACATGGCTCAGGGAAATTTTGCGGAAGAGGGGGTGGAAAGAATGTTAGAGCCACATGTTGGGTCATGATATGCAGAGACATTTAGCTTACCCATAACTGTGGGCTAACTCCACAATGCATGACCCCTATACCTCAACAAGGAGGGGCCAAGGGGAGGGGGTAGGTCATGGATGAGCCTAATAATGGTACCAAAATGACTGTAAAAAAAAGATAAAATAAAAAATAAAAATGAAAAAAAAACCCTTCCTTAAATGAAAGGCCAATGTTTGTATTGTAAGAATCAATGAATTAAAGAACATAACTACATTGTAAAAAAAAAAAAAATTGATTTTACCATCCTTGTGGATTTTAAAATACAAATGTTGTGATCCTGATTGCAATTTTAAAAATCCTACTATTAGGGATATGTATTATGGATTATATATTAATGACCTCTTATATAATAAATTAATGTTGGATAGAAAAAAAAATAAATAAAGCAATGTATATCCAAACCTAGCAGAATTACTCTACATATCTATGAAAGTTGTCTGAATAAAAACAAGAATGCTTGTGTTAACCTTAATAGAAAATACATCAATAAATTAATGAATGAAAGATTATCAAATTTAAAATAACAACAAATAAATAAAGCAATAATAAATAAAGCATTGCATTTCAAATGAAGGGTTTGTAAATAATTTTTAATGGAATTATCACAAAGTATTCCCAGATTTATGGACGTAAACAAAGGCTACAATGACTTTAAACCCAAATATTTATATTTCTTTGTTAGACTGCTTAGCAACTGTTTGTTCAACTTAGAAGTATCATCAGATTTGATACTAAACATTATTTCACCTTAGCTTATGTAATTATAATTCTGCCTTTTAAAAACTTTCCTTTGGCCACCCTTAGTTAACCGTGGCAACTGGTTTCCCACTGCACCCACTACAAATATATTTCCAAGCTCACATAAGTATTATTGGAAAATAACTTCTCTCTCTCTTTCATTCTCTTTCACCCTCTCCCACCTGTCTCAATTAAAGAAGAACATAGAGAAAAGTGGCCACCAGGATTCAGCCACATTTCCAGAATAAGAGCTGTCTAACTTCTAGTGGAAATTAACTTGATTCTGTATCTAAACACTATAACAAAAGACTGCTGAAAGCCATAGAGTATAAAAAGCTATGACAAAGTACACAACAAAGAGGCATGTTTTTACTGAACAAACTATGTATTATAATAAAAATATAAATTAATTAAAAAACAAAAAGAACAACTTAATTCATCTGGCTTTAGATGGGTACTAGGTAATTGAACCCCAGACCATTAGGTTTTGCAGGCAAGGGCCTTTACTGCTGAGAAATCTCTACAAAAACAATTGAGACTTTAATTTTGGACCTTTGTTCTTTAAGAAATCCTGTGACAAGAAGTGTTCAGGAACACACCTGTAAATATTTACATATAATTACTTATTTTTAAAATACCCATGGTCACATCTAATTTATTTAAGGGGGACACTTATTGAGACCTACACACTAATTGTTCAAATGTGAGATATATCATTGTATATTATTATCAGTCTTGTATCATAAGGCAGATCTGAAAATCTGATGCAAACATGATACCATTGTAGAACAGCTCCCCATTTGACTTCTACCCCAGAGCTAGGAAACCACAATTCTTCTCTCCACTTGTATTAATTTTACTACATGAGAAAGGTCATTCAAATGATATGTCTGTGCCTCACACAATGGAATTTCTTCTGTTGCTTGTTTGTCTGGCTTCACATAACATCCTCCTGGTTCATTCATGTTGAAGAATATGGCAAAATGTCCATCTTCTTCCAAGTATTCCCTTGTGCATTTACCACATTTTAATATGTTCATGGAAATTGAGTTGATTTTCTTTTGAAACATATGGATTTTGTTATATAGCCCAGTCTAGTCATGAACTCAAGATCCTCCTGACTCAACCTCCTAAATTCTAGTCTTATAGCCATGTGTTGCCATGCTTGGTTTTCATAAGATGGCTATTGTTGAAGAATATTGCCATAAACAAGGTTGTGGAGATATCTATTCAAGACACTGGCTTCCATACTTTTAAATGTCTACATGAAAATGGGATTGATGAATCACATGTCAGTTTTATTGACAATTCTTGAGTAAATTGTGCATTTTAAAGTACTATATCATTTTACATTTTCATTAGCAGTAAACAAGTGCTTTCATGCCTCATCTTCACCTTTTTATTTCTTGATGACAGCTATTGTAGAAGGGGTAAGATAAAATCTCATTCTGACTTGACTTGCTTTTCACCACTTGGTAACTCTGAGACTATTTATATAGTGAAAATTGATATAGATAAACATTTGGATTTTAGCTTTGGTGAAATATTTATTCAAATCTATACCAATTTTTATTCAGGTTACTTGGCTTTTTCATGAGGCTTTTGTTTTGTACATTTTATACATTAACACATTGTCAGCTAAATGTATTTTAAATATGTTCTCATGTTCCACCAGCTAGATTTTCACTTCACAGATCATTGTCCTGGCTGCACAAAACGTTTTTAGTCTGAGTATTTCTACTTGCCTTGTGTTTTAAAATTTGTTTCCTATGTTATATCCAAGGAGACTTCCCCAAACTAATGTCAAAAACACTGCCCTATTTTTTCTAAGATTTTTATAGCTGCACATATTTCATTTGTTTATAATTTATTTTGAAAGGATCTTGTATGTGGTTTAAGATAACGGTCTAGTTTCATTCTTCTCCCTGGACCTGTGCAAATTTCCTAGTATAATTTTAGAACAGAGTGTTCTTTCCCTCCTTGAATATATTTTGGGATTGTTTCAAATACCAAGTGACCGTCTATGTTGGCATTGCTGGACTGTGCCTTTTTTAAAGTGTCTATTTTATTTTCATTTATTTGACACCCCCTACACACACAGAAAGAAAGAAAAGAAAGAGAGATAGAGATAGACAGAGAGAGAGAGAGAGAAAATGGGCACGTGATGGCCTCTAATCCCTGAAAATGAACCCCAGATGCATGCTTCACCTTGTGCATCTGGCTTACCTGGGTCCTGAAGAATTGAACTTGGGTCATTTGGCTTTGCAGGGAAATGCCTTAAGCACTAAGCAATCTCTTTATCATTGGACTGTACCTTTTGTTCCATTAATCTGTGGGACTTTTTTTGTCCTTATCATATTGTTTTGGGTACTTTCTGGTGTATTTTGAAGTCATGAAAAGTGGTGCTTCTAGCTTTGTTCTCGTGTAGATTATGTTGCCTACTCAGGTGTACTGCAGCTTCACTAGAATTTTACAGATTTTTGTTTCATCTGTTTTGTTATTTTCACTGAAGTAATGCTTCTTTGCCTTCAAAAAGAAAAAAAAATCCAATGTTAAAAATAAATCTGAGGGACATTATCTTATGCCAAAATACATAAGTGAAATGCACTGGAAGACCAAGATATCATGCCTCCGATTTGGTTCTGTCTTCTCCTGCAGCTGGGCACATTCTTCCAGCCTCTAAGTCTATGCAAACTGCAGCCACATCCCTGTTTTATCAAGGCACAGGAATAAAAAAATCTTCCTCCCGTGGCAGTGGCAATCTGGCTGCAGGCTTCTGGCAAGCAAGTAAGATGGCTCCCTGCCTGCCCCGCAGTTTAATCATGTTCTCAGCCTACTAAAGATTATGAAGAATTTTTGCATTGAGGCATTTTGAGTGTCTTCAGGGTCTGTTGCCATCTTGCTAGAGCTGGTTACTATAGAGGTACCTACAGACCCAGTTATTCCCTTACTGGGCATCTACCCTAAAACCTTCAAACCACAGGCCAGAGAGATTGCTCAACCATGTTTGTAGCGGCTCAATTTGTAATAGCTAAGAGCTGGAATCAACCCAGATGTCCATCACTAGAAGAATGGATAACTAAGATATGGTATATCTACACAATGGAATTCTACACAGCAGTAAGAAAAAATGACACAATGAAATTTGATGAAAAATGGTTGAACCTGGAACTGATCATTCTCAGTGAACTCACCCAATCACAGAAAGATAATCGGCACATAGTCTCAGTCATCTACAGAACCTAACCTGAATCTACCCAAGAACCTGACATACCAAGTAAGCATCTCGAGTACCAGATAATAGGATGGGTAGGGAGGGAGGGAAGGGCAAGAGAGGGGGTGGGGGACACAAATCTACATCCAAATGGCAATGGTACCATAAAATTCTACACTCTAAAAGGCAGACCAAATTGTTGAAACTTCACCAGGCCCGTAGAGGGAACACCTGAGTCACAAGCCACTGAAGAGGGTACAATGAAGACTGACTTTAATCTTCTACAGCTCCCCCCCCTTCTCTCTAACCCTTTTATATTACTTATCTTTTTCCTCCTACTCTTCATGGGCACTGACTTGTAACTCCCAGTACCAGCAGATGGCTACCATCCACAGTGAGCTTTTCATCAGAGAGACCTACAAGGTTTCCTAAAAGAAAGACATATTTCTGTCCGAGTACTTGATGACCCACCAAAGGTTAGTGGTAAGAACCTACTGCTGAAGACACCATATGCTGTTGCCACATAACTTGGAGTGACATGGCTGGAAGCTGGAAGCTGGAAGAGAGTCAGTCCCCAGACAGCCAGAGCATCTAGTTCCAGAGGGTGCTACATGGGCGACTGGGGGAAAATGACCAATATCTGTCCAAGCAACTCATGGCCTAACCTACTTAACAGCAAATAACCTGTTGTGATGTGCACACATGTGCAATAGTGGCACAGAGTCATGGTAGGAAACCAATTGCTCTTGATTTGGTTAACTGATCCACTCAGTGGAATGGAACTCATAGCTGGAGCTGGGAAACAAGTCAGAACCATATCCAAAAATGAGCCTGCTCTCCAATATCAAGCTACCACCAATCGTGAGCTATGAGAGGTGGTACACCTATTAAGTTCTCTCAAAAAATAAAAATAAAAAAAAACACACAAAATACAAGGGTTAGCCCATTTATCTGGTGCTAACTTTACTCTCCATTGGAGAATCTGCCACTCTTTTTCAGATAGACACAGATCCTAAGGAGAGAACCACCCTGTCATACCTCAAAAGGGCCCCAGCTGAAACTAAGAATAATTTGTGAAACAAGCAAGGGTGCTGTTTCCTTGGTGAACCTGGTACCAGCACAAGTGTGAAGGAGATCGACACAGAGAACAATCAGCTCCTACCAAATAAGATATCCAGAGACACAGAGGCTCCCAAGAGGTCATCACTGAAGCCTACCCAAAATGAACCCAACATGGCTCAGGGACATTTGCAGTTGGAAGACAGTCAGTCCCCAGACAGTCAGTGTGTCTAGTGTCAGAAGGTGCTACATGGGCAACTGGGGGAAAATGACCAATATCTGTCCAAGCAACTCATGGTCTAACCTACTTAGCACCAAATAACCTGTGGTGATGCCCACACAAGTGCAATAGTGGCACACAGCCATGATGGGGAACCAACTGCTCTTAATTTGGCTAACGGATCTCCTCAGTGGTATGGGACCCACAGCTGGAGCTGGGAAACAAGTCAGAAGTATATCCAAACATAAGCCTACTCGCCAATATCAAGCTACTGTCAATCATGGGCTACAAGAGGGCCTACACCTATTAAATTCTCTATAAAAAAAAGTAAGGGTTATCTCTTTTGTCTTGGTGCTAACTTGCTCTCTGTTGGAGAATCTGCTTCTCTTTTTCAGATAGATGTAGATCCTAAGGAGAGAGCCACCCCATCATACCTCCAAAGGGCACTGGCTGAAACTAAGAAAAATTGGTGAAACAAGCATGGGTGCTGCTTTCCTGATGAACCGGATACCAGCACAAGGGGGAAGGAGATCAGCACAGAGAAAAAATCAACTCCTACCAAATCAGAGAGCGAGAGCCTCAGAGGCCCCCAACACCTCATCAATGAAGCAGACCAAAAATGAACCCAACATGGCTCAGGGAAATTTTGCGGAAGAGGGGGCAGAAAGAATGTCAGAGCCAAATGTTGGGTCATGATATGCAGAGACATTTATCTTACCCATAACTGTGGACTAACTCCACAATGCATGACCCATATACCTCAACAAGGAGGGGCCAAGGGGAGGGGGTAGGTCACGGATGAGTCTAATAATGGTACCAAACTGACTGTATTTGCTGAATATAAAACTAACTAATAAAGCAAAAAAGAAAAAAAATGCAGAAGAGGGGATGGAAAGAATGTCAGAGCCACAAGTTGGGTCATGATGCATAGAGACATTTCCTCCTACCCATAAATGATTGCTAACCCCACAATGCATGAGCCATATACCCTACAAGGAGGGTCCTTGTGGAGTGGGGAAGACACAGAGGAGGCTAACAATGGTACCAACTTGACTGTATTCACTGCGTACAAAACTAATTAAAAAAAGAAAGATTATTAAGTTGTCAAAAAAGTATTGATATTATTTAAGTTGTTTCGTTATAAAAATAATATTCTGGAAATTTAAAGCTACCATTGTTGATTATTTCTGGGTTTTTTTTTTTGTATTTCATTTATTTATTTGAGATGGAAAGGGTGAGGAAAATAGAGAAAAAGGGAGCAACAGGACCTCTAGCCACTGCAAATCAACTCTACCTTGTGCCATCTTGTGCATCTGGATTAGCCTGGTGAATTGAACCAGGGTCCTTATGCTTTGCAGGAAAACACCTTAACCATTGAGCAATCTCTCCAGCCCTTTAGAAAATGGTTCTAAATTAATACATTTTATTATTTCTTCATTTATTTGAGGGAGGTAATGAAGGAGGGAGGGAGAGAGAGAGAATAGACACACCAAATCTTCTTTCTGCTGCAAACATCAGACACATATGCCACTTTGTGCTTCTGGCTAGATGTAACTACTGGAATATTGAACCCAAGCTAGCAATCATTAAAAGAAGGTGGTTTTAACCACCCATCCCTCTCTCCAGCGCCTTCTGTGGTATTATTTGAAACTTTATTTATTAATTTATTTATTGGATTTTGTTTTGCGATAGGGTCTGGCCTGGAACTCACTATTATGTAGTACACTCTGGCTGTAAACTCATGGCAAGCCTCATGCCTCAGCTTGCTGACTGCTGGGGTTACAGACATTGAGTCACCAAACTATCTTAAACTTAAATTAAATTCTTCTATGTAGATGCCATTTTCTTCAGTGCTGTTGTTACTATTTTATTTTTACTAACAAACACTTTTGATTCTATTCCTTTGTCAATCTCTTAAGTAGCATTTCTCTATCAGGATTTCACTCCCAAGTCCCACTTGTCTGCCTGCAACTATCAAACTTCTTTCATGGAATAAAGTACTCAAAATAGCATAATCAGGGCTGGAGAGATGGCTTTGCAGTTAAGCGCTTGCCTGTGAGGCCTGAGCACCCCAGTTTGAGGCTCAACTTCCCAGGACCCATGTTAGCCAGATGCACAAGGGGGTGCATGCGTCTTGAGTTCGTTTGCAGTGGCTGGAGGCCCTGGTGTGCCCATTCTCTCTCTATCTGCCTCTTTCTCTCTCTGTCTGTCACTCTCAAATAAATAAATAAAAAATGAACAAAAAAATTTTTAAAAAAGCATAATCACCACCTCAGATATTTCTGACTATATTTTCTTTTATCCATTGTCTTTCCAACTACTCAGTTCTGCAAAGTTAAAGTTAGCTTTACTCAGTTTCTAACTTCTGTTCACACAGCTTGACAGAGAGCAGCAATGTGATTGGTGGGATGTCTTTCCCCAACCCCACCAATGTTCTTCAGGACAGTCTTACCTCAAAGCAAAAATGAAACAAATCAATTTCTGCAGATTTTTGCAACATCATAATGCACTGTGCACATGAATATGATGTTTATAAGCAAGGATATATGCTATCACAGAGACTACAGGCAAGGACTGAATCAGAAAAGAAAAATCAGAAAGCATTGTGAATCATTGTAAATTTACTCCTGAAAGGAACATGTGTAGCTAAGTAAACATACTCTTAGCATAGTGTATAACTCAGTTTCTTCAGCTAACTTTCACTTATAAAATATTTATTTATGATAAGCAATAAATATACAAATAAAATCTATGTGTGTAGGCATCTAAAAATCAGAAATAGCTATGGGGGCCAGTCATGGCGGCGCATGCCTTTAATCCCAGCACTTGGGAGGTAGAGGTAGGAGGATCACCTGAGTTCAAGGCCACCCTGAGACTACATAGTGAACTCCAGGTCAGCCTGAGCTGGAGTGAGACCCTACCTCAAAAAATCAGGAAAAAAAAAAAGGAGACATCTATGGTACATGTTTGGAAAATATTTAGAAAATTGACTAAGAAAACATTTGGAGGGAAGTTAATTACCTGTGAATCATACAAAAATTACTGGTTCATAAGAATAACCTTAGACCATGTATTTGAAAATATAATTATTGATTTAAATTCCATTAATGATATCACCAGAATGGACAATGTATATCAAACTTGCCTTAAACTTCACTAGGCATAGCACATTGTAAGTTAAACAAAATAAGGAAAGTTAATATTTTATTCAGCATTTTTTTTGATACTTATAACTTTCTTTTGAGATTTTCATAAAGTAGAATAATTATGCTTATTATTTTCATGTATTTAACATAAGATAAAATGTGTAATTAAAATCAAATGTAGTAAATAAAATAGTATAATATCAACATTAAACTGAAAATATTATGAAGTTATGGAACTATATTGACATAGAGTATCATCCTCTCAATAGTAGACACTGCAAGGAGAATATTTCAGTCTCTAAGCAGTAAATCACTAAATGAAATCTGAGATGTTCAGAAAAAAATCATCTGAATCCAGAGTCTTATTAGTGAACTGCAGAATAATTCAGAAATAATACAGTAAAGGGAAAGCTACCTTCATCCTTCTGTGCTTCTGTATAAAACTGCCTGAGACTGGGTATTTTATGAATAACAGCTCTGGAGGTTAAGGTCAAGGTCACCACAGCACCATGATATGTGTGATTAGAGCTACTTCCTATGATTCCAAGATGGTCCATTTTTGCTGTCTCCCTTGGAAGGATCAAATATGGCATATTCACACATGGAAGATGAACATAAAAAGTTGCTCAAAACTATGAAAAGCTTGTATAAATATCCAAATGCTTCTGTTATGAGGTAGCTTTCCTGATGTAATAATCTCCTAAAAGTTCCACTTTGCTATTTGATATTGATAGTTATATTTAAACATTAATTTTGATGGAGAAACAAATATCCAAACTATAAAATTATATGATCATGAGAAAAAAATTTTAAGATCTAGCCTGAACTCATATCTTCTGATGAAAAATATGGCATCATGTCAGAAAAGATGCAATATTTTAGTAAAAATCAAATCACATGAAATCTCTGAGCTATACATGATATACACATTCTCTCATAGTTGAGGAAAAAATATTACTAGGTATCCTCATAAGTTAAATTATCTAGTTTTAGTAGGATGCAATATATAATCTTTGTTTGATTATTACAACCACTACTTATTAATTCTGTCACTCATCATTCATCTCTGGTGAGAAGAGAACACTAACTCATTTTTAAATTTTATAAGAGTATTACATGTTACGTGCAATTCTGGGCATATAGCAGACACTAGAAACATAGAACACTCAAATTTGAGGACCACAGCTATATATCTCTAGGGCTTCTGAATCAAATTTTTTCTGTATTTACAATCATTCTAAACAATTTGTTGAATTAATTGTCCAGATGCCATTTAGATGATTTGCTAATCACAGAATAATTCAGCATTAGAACCCATAAAAAACTTTTTCCAAATTTTCTGCTGAAATTGGCCAAGTATCAACTGTATTATTTGTGTTTTCAAGCAACATAGCAAATGAGAAATAAATTTATGGACTGAAAATTATGATCTATTTTTATACTCTTATAGGTACCACCTCAGAATCCATGAGTTAGGTGCCCTTAAATAGAAGTAAGAGCATGACCTACATTTCTCAGAACTGCCCTCTTAGAATAAATCTCCTGCTTTCATTTATTTATATTTTGCTTTGCCCAGGAAACAAGGTCATCTAAAGTTCACTTGATCCATTTTCTCCAGCAACGTGTTAGTTTATGACAAAGCTGGTGTTTATGGGACTTTTGATCTATGGAGTTCCGTTTGTTTATAGAAAACCAAAACTCCTGTTAGGAATACAGATTAAGATAGGGAAAAACTACCTGTGATGAGATAAAAAATAACCATTGGAGTTGAGAACATCACTTACTCAGTGAAGTGCTTCTCTTGGAGGTATGGCAACCTGAGTTTGTTGACCAGGACACAAATATATTATCCCATATGTTAACACACACCTGTAACCCCAGTGCTGGGGAGGTGGAGATAGGTAAATCCCTGGGACTTGCTAGCCTAACTAATGAGAGCTTTGGGCCAAAGAAAGACTCTGTCTCAAAAATATATGGATAACATACCTGAGGAATGACACTCAAGGTTGTCTTCTGCCTCCACCTAAACGCATGCACAAGCACACCTGCTAGCACATATTCCCATGTACATATAATATGTGCACATGAATATGGCACAGAGAGATAGAGAAACTAAAAACACAACTCCCAAACACCTAGATTTACCTTTAGGACTAGAAATAACCCTTTGCAGAAACAATATCAAATTGTATTATGGTAAGTAATTTTACATACTTTACAGTGGTTAAAAACATTACAAGCATTTGAAACATAATCTCATATATCTCAGACCTTACTCGGAAGCCAGTGATTCTCTTGCCCTCATCGTTCCACCTCCTGAGTATTGAGACGAACGTCTGGTTTTATGGAGTGCTTTGAATCCAAACCCAGAGCTTCCTATATGCTGGACAAGCCCTCTTCCAAATAAGCTTCATCATAACCAAATATTGCAACTTTAAAATGAATTTCACACCTTTAGTATTTTATTCTAGAAAGAAGCAAACTTCATGGTAGTTTCAGTATGTTATTTAAACCTTCTTTTGTTTCCCTTTTATCTAATATAAATGATAACAATAAGAGTTGATATACTTTATTCTGGGAAGATCTCTTTTTTGGGAAATATCATTGAACCCACTTCTTTCTATGGTAAAGTGTCTTTCTTTCTTGAGCTCATTTGAAAGACACTCACTTATATTAAGGAGTTAGTTAACCCTTTATTATAGCACAGAAGTCACATTGGGAGTATTTAATCAAATTTTATATATCTTCTAGAGTCATTTAGATTTTTTCATTTCTCACTATAGCATCAAATGAAAAACTTGTAACATTTAATGAAAGAAAGAGAGAGCCGGGCGTGGTGGCGCACGCCTTTAATCCCAGCATTCGGGAGGCAGAGGTAGGAGGATCGCCGTGAGTTCGAGGCCACCCTGAGACTCCATAGTGAATTCCAGGTCAGCCTGGGCTAGAGTGAGACCCTACCTCGAAAAACCAAAAACAATAAAAAAAAAAAAAAAAAAAGAAAGAGAAAGACAAATTACCAGTCTGTGAATATAATATCTAAAAACTATAATATTAATTTAGATATCAAAACATAAACTGTAATATTGAATGATAGAATTTATAAGGCATATACAGTACAAATAGTATAAATTAACCTTGTGCTAGAAAGTTATAATGCCTGTCACATGTCATGAATTCTTTCTGATGATGGTCAAAAATAAAATAAATAAAAATGTGACCAAAATCTGAACAAATTAATAAAGAAAAAATGTCAAAAATTAGTACACTCTCACAAACAAAAGCATAAAAATAAGTCCATGAACAAAATAAGGAATATATGTAATAAAAGAGAACTGGAACAGTAACTTATATGTAACAAGAGTTAAAATCCAATAATGGCTAAATTATAAGAAGCATGGAAAAATGTGTCAGCAATATTTTCAGATTAACATGTAGAGTTTAAAACAAGTGAATCTTATATTTAGGTAAGTATTGCTATTTTATATTAAGAAGAATTTAATTATAATTAATATTATATCAAATATGTAAAGTACATTGTTTCACAAATTGAATAAGATCTTTGAAACCTGAAAACAAGTTAACAAAGACTAATACATTCCTCTCATAATTTTTAAGGTAATTTAGCTAATATGTGCATATACATATATACTTGACTAATATTATCAAAAACTTTAATTACAGATACATTTGTTCAACTAGTCTACAGAATTTTTTAATCATTTACTGTTTTCCTGAATCATTTTAAAATTATCTTATGTTATATATTATATAATAAAATTATATATGTAGTATTGTTCCATTGTTATTTTCCATATATATATATATATATATATATAATTTTGTATACAGGCTACCATAACCAGAAGTAAATGCAGACCAAGTTAATTCCAAATAGTTGCAATTTAGCAAGAATCTTGAACTGCTAAAAATGAAGTATCAATGTATATATAGACATAAAGAAAGAAATGATGATATAAGAAGGTAAGAACATATGATAAAGGTATTAAATAAGATAATTGGCTTTCTGGAGTAAATGCACAAATAAAATCAAATTACTATAAAAAGCATGATCAACAAAATAAAAATTTCAGAGTTTTACTTTTATCCATTGTAAAGAAAAAGTAGTCAGCATTGGTTGCATATTGCATAATTTATCTGTCAGTTGAAATATTTCATAATTAATAATATTTTCCTATAAGAGAAATTTATTAAATGCATATTGAAAATCATTAGCATTTTAAAATCAGTTATGAATGGCTATAAACTTTAATTAAAAGTACCAGTTAACAAGAACTAGTTTAGCAATAACTATGATAAATATTGACATAAATGCCATAAAAATACAAAACCGTATGGATATAGTTATAAATATTTTAAATATTTATATTTAAATGACTAATTTAAAGTTTTATATGTGAAAGTGTACACTCACTATATGTAATCATGCATATATCTATAATATATATATATATGAAAATAATACATATAATTGTTGTGGTTTGATTCAGGTGTCCCCCATAAACTTATGTGTTCTGAATGCTAAGTCCCCAGCTGGTGGCAATTTGGGCATTGGCACTCACTGGAGGCAGTGTATTTTGGGGAGCAGGCTTATGGGTGTTACAGCTAACTTCCCCTTGTCAGTGTTTGGCACATTCTCCTGCTGTTGTTGTTCACCTGATGTTGGCCAGGAGGTGATGTCCACTCTCTGCTCATGCCACCTTTTTCCCCTGCCATCATGGAGCTTCCCCTGGAGTCTGTAAGCCAAAATAAACCCTTTCGTCCCAGAGGGTGCTCTTGGTTGGTTGTTTTCTGCGAGCAACGTGAGGCTGACTGCAACAGTATTGTGTATGTGTGTGTTCATATATATGTTTCTTTTTTGAGATTTATGGACCTTAAGAGAAGGAAAGAATGCAGAGCTCCTGTACAACAAGAGGATTCTCAAGTAGAAAATCCATATCTTTTTAAGATCTGGTGTCACTCTGTAACTTTTACTGTCTGAGCTATTGCAATCCACTTGTTTCAACCTCCTAGATACTGGGAATACATAAATGCACCATTACAGTATGACTTGCTGAAAAGCCACCCACATTTTTTGTATGAGTGATAATAGGGCTTTTACAACTAACATTTCTTATTACAAACTGAGAATGTCAAAAAATCTTCATAACTTTTGACTTAAGCTTGATATTTTGAGTGCATAATCACTGTGAATAGGCTGTTGTGTGAATGCACTTCATTTCTTCAGGGTAAATGTGCAGAAATGTAAATGCTGAATTATTGGAAATGTCATGTTCTGTTTTTTTTTTTTTTAATAAAAAATCTGGGTCTGGAGAGATGGCTTAATGAAATAAATGTGTTTCCTGTGCAATCATGGGAGCCTGAGAATGGTTTAGATAAACTAAGTTTGAATTTTGAGAACCCACATGAGCAGCTGGACATGGCCACACACACCTGTACCCCTCAGTTCTATGTGGAGGTGTGACCTGTAAATCCCTGTAGAGGCTTTGAAAAGTAATCTCCTGAAAGCTGTTACAAGGAGTGATGGAAAGGACACCCCATCTCTTCTCTGGTTCCACAGGTGATACCACTTAGCACTACATCAGCACATAGTTATGCACGGACCAAATACACGAAGACTTCAATACACCACCATACCACACATACTAAACATATGCAAACATTTCAAATGACATAAAATTATATAAAATGAAAAATTAAAGGTGTATGTTCCTTCAGTGCAGACCTGGTACCTCCTTTGTGAAGCGGCAGTTAAGGAGACCCCAGCACTAGCCATGACCAATGAGAAACCTAAGGAAGGAGTAAAGACTAAGAAAAACAATCATATTCATTTGAAGGTTGCATAGCATCATGGCTCTACGGTGCAGTTTAAAATTAAGAGGCATACACCACTTAGTAAGCTAATGAAAGCCTATTTTGAATGACAGGGTTTGTCAATGAGACAGATCAGATTTTGATTTGATGGACAGCCAATCAATGAAACAGACACACCTGCACACTTGGAAATGGAAGATGAAGACACAATTGATGTGTTCCAGCAACAGATAAGTGATGACTATTAAAAAGGGAACCTGCTATTTTACTCCCGGATTCTGTTATAGACCAACAATATATTCTTAATTAGAAAACTGCAATTTGAATCCACTACATCCTGACTACTACATTTGCTCTATTCTTTTGTTATCCCCTTCTATATCTCCTTGTTGTACACAAAGTAACTGGTGTATGTGCTCAAGCATATTGTGCTTTCCTTTTTCTTTTTAAACTAAGGTACCAATGTTTTGGTTGACATCAAATGCAGATAATATGAGGTGGTCATTCAGCTCTTATCCTTATATTATAGTAAGTTATTTTCCTCTCATTGTTTTAACAAAAAGAAACTCCTTACATATATGGTTTGATTGGAGAATTTTAATATTTTTCATTGATCATTGTAAAATCAAGGACAATTTTATAAGTGTTTTGTACATAGCTGTTACATGTAGGGCAATCTGTCGTTAAGTAGGGATAACTTACTCTTCAAAAATGAATCCTATATAGTTTTTCTTTCAAGTTAAGCACCTGGTTGTTAAATAAACTTCTTGTTTAAAATGAAAACAAAAATTCTGGATTGCCCAAAGTTTCCATACTATTTTTTATTTATACTGACAACATACTGGCAAGGATCCTACTTATTTACATCCTTACTTCATTATGTTTTTTTCTGTTGTTGTTGTTAAAAAGCCATATTGAGAGAGATGTTGTAATATCTCACTGTGGTTTTAATTTAAATTTTGATAAAGACTAATAACATTGAATATGCTTTTATGTACTTACCATTTATTCATTTTAAAAATCCATATATTTTACCATTTTTAATTGAATTATCTGTTTTTTAATACTTTTTAACAGTTTTTAACCTATGTCCTATGCTCAAAAGCATCAAAGTATAAGACTTTGTGCTAAGAAGAGTAGCCCAGTGTCACTGTCTCACACAGGGACATCCAGAAAATTGTTTTCTGAAGGTATTCTATGGTTAAACTGGTTTAAATATTATTGTATATACATATATCATAATATATCCTTACTCTATTAATATGCAATTTAGTAATGCATGTCTCCATTAAAATTAGTTTGCTTTTTACATGTTATTATCAGAGTGGTTCTCATCTTTGATGCTAGTGAGAATTATATAAAATACTTTTAATATTTTTGGGGTTTTATTTGTGGTAGGACCTCACACTGGGCCAGGCTGACCCGAAATTCACTATGTAGTCTCAGAGTGGCCTTGAACTCACTGTGATCCACCTATCTCTGCCTCCCAAATGCTAGCATTAAAGGAGTATGCCACCACGCCCAGTCATTTTTTATATATTTATTTATTTATTCAAGACAGAGAGAGAATGAGCATGCCATGGCCTCTAGCTTCTGTAAGCAAACTCCAGATGCAAGTGCCACCTTGTGCATCTGGCCTGCATGGGTCATGGGGTATTGAACCTGGGTCCTTTCACTTTGCAGGCAACAACTTTAACTGCTAAACCAGATCTTTAGACCTATATAAAGCATTTTTAAAGTTACAAAGATCTTCATGACATTTATAAATAAATCATCATTCTCATACGTTCTATTTCTTTGATCTTCCCACTTAAACATGTCCCTTCAATGAGATTTTTAGGTTAAAACTTTGAATTACCATAATCTCACCACTTTGCCTGGGTCATTGATAATCAAATGTTTATGTGTACATGCATACATGTATGTATATTTGTATATTACTATATATCACCTCTTTCCTAATAGAGAAGCTGAATGTTTCTGAAAATATTAGATAATAATAGTGTGAAGTCTCACTTAAATAAAAGTTCTAAGGATCTATCATTTCTGTTTTTTTAAATAGCTGTTCTGTGTTTTGTTGTGGGTTTTTTTTCTTTTTTAATACTTTTCTTTTTTTATTTATTTGTTTGAGAAAGAGAGGCAGGGGGAGAAAGAAAGAGAGAGAGAGAAGTGGGTGAGCCATGGCCTCTAATCACTGCAAACAACTTCAGAAACATGTGCTACCTTGTGCATCTGGCTTACCTGGGTCCTGGGGAATTGAACCTCTGTTCTTTGACTGTGCAGGCAAGCACATAACAGCTAAGCCACCTCTCCACCCTTCATTTCTATTTTTGGCATATCTTTTCAGTGGCCAAATATCCACTGCTAATTATATTCTGATGTCTTTGGTATCCAAAGATCTTTTGAAGTTAAAATTTTAACAGCCAGACCTTGATCCTATAATTGAAGGAAAATATCATATAAATGGAGGCTATTGAGCTTTGAGCATTGGCATATGTAGTATATATCTCCACACAGGACCTATACTAGATTATGTTTTGATAATGTTTGTACTTATTTTATACAAGAAGGTGAACTTCCTAGTCCACACCCTGACATTATATGTCCATATACCTAAAATATATGTTATTTTCCTCCCCACATGAATAACCATTGTTATTCACATGCATTATCCTAAATATTATGTATATTGAGGCAACGCAAGCACTATATCAGATACACTTTGAAATCTACCATGGTTTTCAGCTTTCCATTGTTATAAGACAAATAAATTTAAAGCAGAAGATATTTTCTTTGGCTCAGAAATTCAGACATTTCAGTCTATGATCACTTGGCCTATTGCTATGTGTCTGTGGAGAGAGTATAATAGTAGAGAGGGAGTGGAAGCAGAAATGCTTCTTTTCTGGTGGATGGATAGTAGACAGAGACAGGAGGGATGGAGCTGGGGCTGGGAAATACTTTCAAAGGCCTGCTCACTCCACTAGATACCATAATCTAATGGCCTTTGATCTGTCAACACATCTGGGCATTAATAAATTAATGAGCTTAGTGCCCTTAGCATCCAATCATCTTTCAATAGTGCTACCAGCTGGAGACCTATCCTCCAGTATATGAGCTTTGGAGACATACTATATCCAAACCATAATAGTTACATAAAAATAGATTTAAGTTTGTTTTTTTTTTTCCTCAGTAAAATCTCAGTTTTTAACTTGGTTTCCAAGACAGTATTCAGAGATATAGCTGGATAGGAAGTTTGAAATTTTCAGCATGCATATTACAAGGTTTCTCTTCACTAGGAAAGATTGTAGAAAAAAATAACAGCAGAGAATGTAGTAAAAATTGCATTAAACAGGTTTATTTTGGAGTAGGTATCCATTCCATAAACTCACATTCCATTGTCCACAAATTCTATATCCATACCCAAACCTCACTAAAAGGCACATCCTTAGGCAGATAATAAGTTCCTCCCTTTCATGGTCCTACTATAAGTACTTTCTGATTTCACCTTCACAGCAATCCTTTAAATTTACTTTGCATATATAATTAAACAGGGGCTTGGAAAGATAAAGCAGACTCACAAAGATGGGTCAAATATAATCCCAGGTAAAATTTAAGGCAGGGAAAAATGACAACTTAGAATTTCATTACTCTAAAATGCCTCCTAATATACATTCAAAATGAAATTTCATTTACATCTATTTGGCTAAGGAAAACTGAATGAGTTGCATAATTGATTAATTTTATTCAACAAAATCATAGCTTTTTCTTTTATTATTTTATAAGATTAATATCAGATGATTTCTGATAATATTTCTTCTTTCTATGATAAAGTAAATCAACACTGCATTGTTGGGAAACTAAAATACATAGTGAGGATTTATTCACAGTTTTGGGTTCAGGTTTTCTTTCTTTTTTTTCTTTTTCTTTTTGCTTGTCAGTCTTCATTTTTTTCACATGTTTTTTTTTTTCTTTATTAGTTAGTTTTGTTTTCAGCAAATACAGTCAGCTTGGTACCATTATTAGGCTCATCCGTGACCTATCCCCTCCCCTTGGCCCCTCCTTGTTGAGGTATACTGGTCATGCATTGTGGAGTTAGCCCACAGTTATGGGTAAGATAAATGTCTCTGCATATCATGACCCAACATGTAGCTCTGACATTCTTTCCGCCCACTCTTCCGCAAAATTTCCCTGAGCCATGTTGGGTTCATTTTTGGTCTGCTTCAGTGATGAGGTGTTGGGAGCCTCTGAGGCTCTGGCTCTCTGATTTGGTAGGAGTTGATTTTTCTCTGTGCTGATCTCCTTCCCCCTTGTGCTGGGATCCGGTTCATCAGGAAAACAGACCCCTTGCTTCTTTCTCCAATTTTTCTTAGTTTCAGCTGGGGCCCTTTTGAGGAATGATGGGGTGGCTCTCTCCTTAGGATCTACATCTATCTGATAAAGAGAAGAAGATTCTCCAACGGAGAGTAAGTTAGCACCAAGACAAAAGAGATAACCCTTTTTTTAAATAGAGAATTTAATAGGTGTAAGCCCTCTTGTAGCCCACAATTGATGGTAGCTTGATATTGGAGAGTGGGCTTATGTTTGGATATGGTTCTGACTTGTTTCCCAGCTCCAGCTATGGGTCCCATATCAGTGAGGGGATCAGTTAGCCAAATTGAGAGCAGTTGGTTCCCCACCATGGCTGTGTGCCACCACTGCACTTGTGTGGGCATCACAACAAGTTATTTGCTGCTAAGTAGGTTAGACCATGCGTTGCTTCGACAGATATTGGTCATTTTCCCCCAGTCGCCCATGTAGCACCTTCTGGCACTAGACGCGCTGACTGTCTGGGGACTGACTCTCTTCCAACTTCCAGCCATGCCATTCTAATTTGCATGTCAATCACATAAGGTGTCTTCAGACTAACTTGGTCACATCTCTGTTTATTTTAATTTTGGTTTGAAGTCTTTTTATATTCCATACACCAGTGATCTGCAATTCCAAATATTTCTCCCAGCATTACTTTTTATGTCCTTCAAGGAATCTCTCACAAATTTCCATTGTCATAAAGTCCACTTAATCAAATTGTATTTTATGATTTTGGTGCTAATTCTAAGGATGCTTTTACCGATTAATTTTTACTATTTTCATAAAGATCTAAAATTTATATTTGAGTGTGTGATTTCTTCCATTTCACTTCTGTCTTAGGTTTCTTGCCTTAGGTGATGGACACTGAGTTGATCTAGTGCCACCTTTTAACACCTTTACCCATACTAATACCCTTTCATTTCCACCATGATGGGAAATGTGCTGGGCATCTTTTTTTAGTCTATTTCTATGTTCTCTATTCTCTATTCTGTTCAATTATTCTGTTTGAAATCTTCCACTATCAAAGACTTTTTTATTATGGTTGTCAAGTAAGAATATCTGATAGGATTTCCACCTTCTACTTTATTCTTCATTTCTACATTGTTTTAATTTAGGAAATTGGCACTTTTTTTGTTTTGTTGATTATTTAAGTACATGAGCATAATTATGCAGTCAATGTTTAGCTTTCTTTGTAGTTATTGTAGGTAATATTATGTTTTGATTTTCTTATTTTTATTTTTAGTGGTTAGAATTATGACTGATTTTTATTTATTCTTGTGATCTGCAATCTTGCTAAACCCATGTCCTCATTCTGGGAATGCTAGCATATTTGACTTTGATTTTCTAGACAATCATGTCATCTGACAAAAAAAGAACTATTTCTTTCCATGGCATTCTGGATGATTTTCTTATTTTGGTTTTAGCCTTTTTCTTTATTATACTTTACTGGGGTGTCTACAGATCCCAGGATAGTCCTCAACAATCCTTGATGGATTCCAAGTCTTTAATCCTCACAATCATACTTTTTTTTAAATCAGGGCCTTAGGAATTATTTTCTATGAAATTAAAGTCATTTCCTTATAAACCTAAAGCACTGTGTATTCTCACCACACATTTGTATTTAATTGTCCCCAATGCATTTTCTTCATTAATTGATAATATCATATATATTAACACATGTTGGTACCATCATTTACCACATCCCTGCCACTTTTCTGAAGAGGCCCTCCTCATTAGGGATGCAGGTCAACCCCATGGAGACAGTGGGTCATGCACTGTGGGGAAGTAGTCAGTTATGGAGGACAGGCACTGTCTCTATGCATAATGTCCCAACTTGTGGCTCTAACAATCTTTCTACTCCCTTTTCCACAAAATTCACAGATCCATGTTGCGTGCATTTTAAGTCTGCTTCAGTGATGGGCTCTTAGGAGCCTCTGGATCTCTCCTTTTGTAGGTGTTGAGTGTCCTCAGTGTCTATTTCCTTAATCCTTGTGCTGATAGCCCACAGAGCAAGAAGATTGCTCATATCACCAATTCCACTGTTGTTTCAGCTGGGGCAGTGGTAAAGTGCACTAGGTCATTTATCTCCTCCAGTACTGCTCCCATCTGATAAAGAGAAGCAGAATCTCCAATGGAGAGTGAAGTTGGCACCAGTTAAATGGGATAAATATTATTAATTTAGAGAGAATAGAAAAGGTGTAGACCCTCTAATAGCCCAAAACTCATGAGAGCTTGACATCGGAAAGCAAAATTGTTATCTGAATATGATTCTGACTTGTTTCTCAGTTCCATATATGATTTCCTTTCCACTAAGCAAATTCATTAGCCAATCCAAAAGTAGCTGGTTTCCCACCATGGCTGTGTGGCACTACTGCACTTGTGTGAGCTTCAATGTCAGGTTATTTGCTTCTGAGTAACTTAAACTTTGAGTTTCTTGGATAGATGTTGGCCATGTTCCCCCAGTAGCGCCTTCCAGCATTAGATGGGCTAATTATATGGGGACAGGCTGTCTTCTGGATTCCAATAAGGTCTCTCCATGGTCCATGCTAACAGTGTCTTCAGCAGTAGGGTCTTATCATTAATCTCTGGTGGGTAATCAAGTGTTCTTCCAGAAGGCTATCTTATTTGATCAAGGAGACCTACAAGGTCTCCCAGATCAACAGCTCATTGTGGATGTTAACCATATCCTGGTACAGAGAATAACAGGGCAGCACCAAGGAAAGAGAAAAAAAAAACAGAAAAAAAAAGAGAGAAACAGGAGAAATTTAACATTAGACTTCATCTCAACCTCTCCCGGGCCCTTGCATTCAGGTGCTTCCCCTAAGGTCTTCTTGAGGGTTCAACCTTTTAGTCTAACTTCTAGGATTTAGTATTCTATGGTGCCAGTTCAATGTGGGTTCAGTTTTGTGTCCTTCCCGCTTCCCTTCACCCAATCCCTACCCTTCCTATTGTTCCAGCCTAGAGATGCCTTTCAGGTATGCCAGCAACTCGAGCTGATCCAGGTTAGGAATCTCAGACCATGCAATGATTATCTTTCTGTGATTATGTCGGTTCACTTAGTATGATCTGTTCCAAACTTAACCATTTTTCTACATATTTCATTGTGTTGAATTTTCTTAGTGCTGAGTAGAATTCCATCATGTAGATATACCATATCTTGGTTATCCATTCATCCAACCATGGGCACCCGGGTTGATTCCAGTTCTTGGCTATAACCATGGTTAAGCAAATATCCCTGAACTGAGCTGTGGAAGCTTTGGGATAAATACCCAGTAATGGAATAACGGGGACTGTTGATAACTCTATATTGATCCTTTCTAAGACTCTTTATATTGATTTCCATAGTGGTTGAACCAGCTTATATTCCTAACAGCAATGAATGCGTGTTCCTAGTTCTCCACATCCTCATCAACATTTGTTTTCATTTGATTTTTTAACATCTGCTATCCTTACTGGGGTAAGTGGAATCTCATAGTTGTTTTAATTTGTTTTTGCCTAGTGGTTAGAGATGCTGAACATTTTGTTGAGTGTATGTTAGCCATTTGTAGTTCTGCCTCTGAAAATTCCCTATTCAGTTCTCTGCCCCACTTTTGGAGGGGTTGTTTGAATTTTTTTTATTGTTTAAATTTTTTTGAGTTCTTTGTAGATTCTATATATTGGATTTCTGTCAGTGGTATAGCTGGTGAAGATTTTTATGCATTCAGTGGATAATCTGTTGGCTGTGCTTATGATATGTTTGTCTGTGAAAAAGCTTTTTAGCTTCATGAGATCCCATTGGTTGAGTGATTGTTTACTTTTCTGGGCTATTGAAGTTTTGTTCAGGAAGTCTTTCCCCACTCCTATATAGTGGAGAGTGCGTCTTATTTTTTTTTTCTTCCAGTAGAAGAGTTTCAGGTCTTATATTGAGGTCCTTAATCAATTTGAACTTCATTTTTTGTGTATGGTGAGATGAATAGTTCTAGTTTCATTTTTCTACATATGTTCATCCAATTTGTCCAGCACCATTTGTTGAAGATGCTGTCTTTTCTTCAATCTACATTATTGTCATAGATCAACTAGCTGTAGTTACTTGACCTAAGGTCCAAGCCTTTAGATCTGTTCCATTGGCCTATGTTTCTGTTTTTGTGTTAGTACCATGCTGTTTTTGTTACAATGGCTTTGTAATATAGCTTTAGATTAGGTATGGTGATACCTCCAGAGGTGTTTATTTTGCTGAGGATATGTTTGGATATCCAATGTCTGCTGCCTTTCCATGTAAATTTTGAGATCATTTTTTATATCACTGTGAATAATGATGCTGAAACTTTTATTGATATTGCATCAAATCTGTTTATTGCTTTTGGTAGAAATGCCATTTTCATAAAATTAGTTCTACCTTTCCAGGAGCATATGAGGTCTTTTAACCTTCTCAAGTCTTCCATGATTTCTTTCTTGAGATTTTTAATTTTTCTATTATATAGATCTTTCACACCCTTGGTTGCTATTATTACAAAGTATTTAATTTTTTGCTGCATTTGAAAATGGGACAGTCTCACTAATTTCTTTCTCTGTATATTTGTCTTTTGCTTATAGATAGGCTACTGATTTTTGTACATTGATTGTATATCCTTCTACTTTACTTTATAAATTTTTTATTATTTATTATTTTTATTTACAATATCTATACTTATAGACAATAAACCATGATAATTCCCTCCCCTCCCCTGCTTTCCCCTTTACACCTCCACTCTTGATCATGTCCCCTCCCTCTCTCCATTAGTGTCTTTTTTATTTTGATGTCACCATATTTTTCTAATATTATGAGGGTGTTGTGAAGGTATTCTTAGTCACTGCAAAGTCATGGATATCAAGACCTTTAGAAGTTTTGAGAAAGAGATTTTGGGTCACTTACCTATAGGACCATGTCATCTGCAAATAGGGCTAACTTGACTTTTTTTTCCAATTTGAATCCTGTTTATTTCTTTCTCCTGTTTTATTGCTTGAGCTAAGACTTCTAGAAGAGCAGTGGTGAGAGTGTCCCCCATGTCTTGTCCCCTACCTCAATGGGAACTCCCTGAGCCTTTCACCATTAAGTATTATTTGGGTTGTAGGTGATGTAGATGTAGGCTTTATTGCATTGAGATATAAACCTTCCATGCTTATTCTTTCCAGCCTTTTGATCATGAAGTAGTGTTCTATTTTATCAAAGGCATCTCTGCATCAATTGAGATGATCATGTGGTTCTTATGATTAAGTTTATTTATGTGGTATATTACATTGACCAATTTCCATATGTTGAAGCATCCCTGCATCACTGGGATGAAGCCTACTTGATCAAAGTGGACAATGCTTTTCTTTTGATGTGTTGTTGAATTCAGTTTATGAGGATTTTGTTCAGGATCTTTGCATCTAAATTCATCAGGGATATAGACCTGTAGTTTTCTTTTCTTGTTGAATCACTGTTTTTTTGTATTAGGATGATACTAGCTTCATAAAATGAGTTGGGGAGGTTTCCTTGCTCTCTGATTATGCTAAACAGTTTGAGAAAAATTGGTTTCAATTCTTCAATGAATATTTGATAGAACTTGGCTGTGAAGCCATCCAGTCCTGGAATTTTCTTTTGGGGGAGGTTTTTCTTTTTTATTAACTTTTCAATCTCCATGGATGTGATAAGTTTGTTTAAGAAATTAATCTGCTCTGGATTTAATTTTGGTAGGTGGTATGTGTCTAGGAATTCATCCATTTCTTTCAGATTAACCAATTTTGTGGAGTAGAGGTTTTGGAAGTATGCCCTGATGATTCTTCCAAGTTCAATAATATCTGTTGTGATCTCTCCTTTTTCATTTCTGATTTTGTGAACTTGAGAATTCTCTCTCTCTCTCTCTCTCTCTCTCTCTCTCTCTCCCTCCCCCCCCCTTTTTTTTTTTGCTTGATCAAATTGGCTAGGGGTTTCATTAATGTACTTCTTTTAATTTTTTCAAAGAAACAGCTCTTCATTTCACCAATTTTTAAATTTGTTTTCTTATTTTATAATCATTAATTTCTGCTCTAATCTTCATTATTTCTTTCTTTCTGGAGGTCTTTGGGTTGGATTCTTCTTGTTTTTCCAGTGCCCTTAGGTGTTTTGTTATTAACTTGGAGTCTCTCTGTCTTTGTAATGAAGGCATTTCATGATATGAATTTTCCCCTTAGGATGTCTTTTATTGTGTCCCATAAGTTTGGTAGGTTGTGTTTTTATTATCATTCAATTCTAGGAATTTTACAATTTCTTGTTTGGGAGGTTTTTTTTTATTACCTCAACAATCTCCATGGATATGATCAGTTTGTTTAGGAGATTAATCTGCTCAGAGTTTAGTTTTGGTAGGTGGTATGTGTCTAGGAATTCATCCATCTCTACTTCCATATTATTTAATTTTGTGGAAGTTATGTTTTCATTATCATTCAAATCTAGGAATTTTATAATTTCTTTTTTTATTTCTTCCACAACACATTCATTGTTTAAAAGTGTGTTGTCTAGTCTCCACGAGCTGGTGGATTTCTTGATGTGTCTCTTGTTGCTAATTCCAAATTTTAAGGCATTGTAATATGACATGGTGCAGGGAATTACTTCAAATTTCCTGACTTAATGGAAGCATGCTTTTTGGCCTAATATATAGTCAATTTTGGAGAAGGTTCCATGGGCTGCTAAGAAGAATATGAATTCTGTAGTGTTGGGGTGGAATGTTCTGTAAATGTCCATTAGGTCTAGTTGATCTATGATATTTTTGAGCTCTATTATTTCCCTGTTGATTCTTTTGCTTAGATAAACTGTCTATTGATGATAGTGGAGTATTGAAGTCCCTGTGTATGATGTTGTTTGCATATATTTTTGTTTTATTGTGAAGTAGATTTAGCTTTCTAAACTGTGCTGCACCTGTGTTTGGCACATATATATTTATGATTGTGATCTGCAAATGTTGGATCATTCCCTTGATGAGTAAGAAGTGGCCTTCTTTGTCCTTTTGATTACATTTGGTTTGAAGTATATTTTATCAGATATTAATATAGCAATGTGTGTTTGTTTTTTATTTCTATTTGCTTGGAATACCATGTTCCATCCTTTCACCCTGAAGATGTGTCTATCTTTAGTGGTCCTCAGGAAACCCACTAGATAGAAGTGTCCTGTTTTTTGATCCACCCTGACACCCTGTCTTTTGGTGGCTAAGTTAAGACCATTAATATTTAAGGTGATTACTGTGAGGTCTGAATTAATCCCTGCCATGATGAGATGTTTTATGTGGTTTGGTGCTCTCTTGTGTTTTGTGTTATTTTGAGCCTAGTCTATTTTGTTTATTTTGATCTTCTTCTTGTTGGTTCCTGAGATTGGTTGTTTGACTGGTCTGTGTGGAGTAATTCCTCAAGTATTCTCTGTAGGTTTGATTTTGTGTTCATATAATAATAGAGTTGACTTTTTTCATGGAAAGTTTTTCTTTCACCATATATTATGAAGGATACTTTTCCTAGGTAGAGTAACTTGGGTTGGAAACCATAACTTTTTTAGACTTTGAAGTGTTGCATTCCAGGCCCTTCTGGCTTTCAGGATTTCCATTGATAAATCTGAGGTAATTTTGATGTAATTGCCTTTGTATGCATTGAGTTGTTTCTTACTGTTTTTAACACTCTCTTTGTGTTCATTGTTAAGAGTTTAACTATGATGTGCCTTGAAGAGTTTCTTCTTTGGTCCTGTCTGTTTGGTGTTCTGTGGGCTTCTTGTATCTGGATAGGCTTCTCTTTTAAGAGATTTGGAAAACTTTCTTCAATAGTTTTGTTGAATATGTTCTCTGCCACTGGTCTGGATTTCCTCTCCTTCTGGTATACCCATAATCAGGATATTTGGTCATTTTAGGGTGTCGCACAGTTCCCATGTATTCCAATCACTTGATTGCTTTGAACTTAGCAAAGTTTCTGGCCTCCCGATCAATTTCTTCTGTCTTGTCTTCCAGGATAGAGGTTCTGTCTTCCACATGAGTCATTCTGCTGGTGAGTGATTCTAGAGATTTTTTAAATTTGTATTTGATTTTTGTTTTCTGTTGTGTTATTTTTCATTGTGTCCATCTCTGTTTTGATGTATGATTTCAGTTCGAGTTCTGATTTTCTTGATGCTTACTGGAATTCATTCTTGCATTTGATGAAGACTTCATTAAGTTTAATCAACTCATTGTTGAGATCTCCCACTTCTTGTCTCACCTTCAATTTATTCATATATCTCTGGGGGTTCTAATATTTTATTCAATCAAGTTAAGCCTACTGTCAAAAGCTGATCACTCTAGGAGACAATTCTATTCAATTTAATTGATATGATGGCTGGTTCTTTGATGGTTTGCTTCCAGTTCAGTGAGTTTTTTGATCAGGGTCTCATAGGTTGTTGCGTTTTCATTTTAGGAATGAATTTCTGTTGATTTCTCTATGATTTCATTAGAGGCTTCCCTTGTATGGCCAGGCATCTTTGGTGTAGAACCCCCAGTTTTCTGACTTTTGTGAGCTTTTTTTCATTGTTACCTACCCATTTTAGAGTATGAAATGTGAAGGTTTTATTTTGTAAGAAGAATACTATCTGTTCACAGGTTCCAAAATAATTAGTTTAGGTGCTTTTCGTTTAGACAAGGTTTTGCTATTTAGTACTGGTTGGGTGATATTCACAAGGTAGCACAGGTTGGCCTTGAATTTACAACAATTCTCCTGTCTCATCCTCTTGAGTGGTAGGATTAAAGGTGTTCTCCACCACACCTGCCTTAGTTAAGTCTCCTAATATAGAAAACTTATGCCAATATTTTCCACATTACAGTGAATATTTTATGAAAATACTTCTTGGACTACTGCATATATCATTTTTGTTTACTTTATATTTTCATGGGGTAAGTAAATGGCATTTTATTCCTTATAATGCATATATGAATATAGATTAGAAACCCTCAAAAAATGCAATTCTCACCTTCCAACCTGTTAACCATTATAATAAAATTTAGTTACCCATGATAATCCTACCAGATCCCCTTCTTTAGACCATATTATTTCTCTGAAAGTAATATTTTCTTTCTTACTCTATTCATTCTTTTTCATGCATATATTATGTATATGAAATATATATTATCTACATATATATAATATATAGAATTTTATGTTACCTAAGAAATTGTAGTCAGTATTATCTAAACCTAGTTGGTTTGTGGAATCCTGCCTATTCCTTATTTTTATTTTTTTATTTCTTATTTATTTGGGAGAGAGAGGTGGGGAAGAGGCAGAAAGACAGAAAGGCAGAATTGGTACACCAGGGCCTCTAGCCACTGCAAATGAATTCTAGACACATGTGCCCCCTTGTGCATATGGCTTACATGGGTCCTGGGGAATAGAACCATAGTGCTTAGGCTTTTCAATAAAAGATCTAACTGCTATGCCATTTCCTCAGCCCTATTCCTTATTTTTAAACCAATTCATGAACCCACTGTTCTTTTATCACTAGTATAAATTTTAATTATTCCTTCTTTTAGAAGCATTGAGTAGTATCTCCTATATTTTTAATCTATCTTTTCTGGTATTGCTAAAAAGTTCCATAAAGATTGAAAGTGGAAATATACACATACATATTGTGATAAGATGAAATGAAAAACCTTTTATATACATATGTATATACTTACTTAAATACAAAGCTGTTTGACTATTGGAAGAAACATCCTCTAATTGAGTAATGGATCAATAACTTGTGGGATATCTCAGGAGAGAGTTTTTATAAAACTGTTATGCTCTAGATTGCTTCTAAAATGATGATTTTCTTTACTAAGTATCCTCTTTTATTGTTGCTTTGTGTGATGCAAAAAGCAGGATGGGTAGCAAAGATTAAGTATGTAAGGGAGCAGTTGTACTTTAATGAATCTGTCTTTAAAAAATCAATCTCAAATATTGGAAAGATTTAACCTTGCTAACCCTATGGTTTTATGCTTCCCCTAATTTCCTCCTAGATTGCCATTATTATATGATTGGACAAAACCACTAAAAGGTTAAAGTTATAACTACTGCAGAAAAATCTACTAGGATTTCTTTTCACTTTTAGTGATTTTTTTTTTTTTAATTTTTGAGAAGGAAATTTCAGGCCATCCAGAATGTTAATCTAGATATCACATTGTCCTGTTCTGAAATAAAATAATGAAGGATATAGCAAAATAATTAGTGCCATTTCGATGAAGTTCAAGGCTAACTTAGTTCAAAACCCCAAAACACTGTATAGATAGCCATTGACATAGTAAAACGTGGCCACAGGAACTGCTTCCCAGAGTCATTACTGCTGTGTTGAGTCCTGGCTGTGCCTCTGGCTGTGACATTGATGCATTACAGTTAATTCAGGCTCAAATGCTATACTTACAAATGATGGAAATGCATCAGCCTGTATTAGCTTTATGATAATATAATGCAAAACATTATGTAAAATATGAATACTTATCTAAAAACAACTTTATTCTAATCAATGAATTTTTCCATAGCATGAATGGAAGATTCCAAAATTGAAACACATAAAATCAATTCCATGTATATTTTTGAATCCCAATATAGTGACTCATGTCTGTAATACCAATACTCAGAAGGTTGAGGCAGAAGGATTACAAAATTGAAGACAGCTTTGCCTATATATTTTTATGCCAGCTTAGGTTATAGAGTGAGACTTTATATTAAAATACAAACAAAATAGACAGTTTGGTCATCTTTTTACTAAAATATTGAATATTTCCATCACAGTACTATTCATTCTCTTTCCAGGATGGCTAATGTCAAACTCTCATACTCTTTACCCTATGGGCCACTTTCTCTCATTACGTAACCTATGTTATCTAGTTCACTTGTTTAGAAAATATGAAAATATTGAATTGGCTCTCATTCTGTTTATCTCTTGCTACTCATAATGCTTGATGTCAACCAATTTCACATTTATGGCAAATTTTCCATTTATTAGTACATTTTATAACAAATCATTGGAATTATTTTGTAGATGCTTACCTTATCCTATAATCTTCTCCTACATAAGTACTTGCCATCTTTCTCATGTCAACTTTTCCAGAATCAATGTTCTTTATCCCTCTTTTCAATTACTTTTCTCTCTTCCATAATAGTTCTCTTTACTCCTATACACTTAGAGTCTAAGCCTTCTCTTTTTCCCCCCTTCCCATAAAGACATTGTCAACCCACAGTCAATCAACACTCCATGTTTCCCAAAGAACAGTCATCTCAAATTTCATCCAGCTAAATGTCAGTCTCCTGTCAACTCTGCATCAGGAAACAAAGAAGTAGTAATATGACAATCAGTTACTGGACAACATTGTAACTTCAATTGTTAGAATTTCAAATCAATCAGTCTTAATATATCACTCAATTATAAGATACAAATGTTTAGTTCTAATAGTTTTTGTTTGGTTGTTTATTTTTGTTTTTGTTTATTGAGGTAGGGTCTTGTTCTAGTTCAGGCTGACCTGCAATTCACTATGTAGTCTCATGGTGGCCTCGAACTCATGGCAATCCTCCTACATTTGCCTCCTGAGTGCTGCAATTAAAAGTGGGTGCCACCACACCCAGCTAAATTTTAGTTTTTAAGCTCCTAGTAAATACTCACATTTATTCATCAATATGGAAATATCTTGAGTGAGAGAGACTAATGCCTATTTAAAAAATATTAGAATTCCTTGGTGAGGCAAAACACAATGGGGCCTTATCTTCATATAGTTGTCATATTGATCATAGAGTAAAAGTTTGAGGTGATAATTAGGATGATCCAGAAAGATTTTTGTTGCTGACCAAAGTTATTCTATTTGAATATAGGAAGTAAAACTAATGCCCAAATGCTGGCTTTATTAACCCTGACTTAACAGAAAACTCCCCAAGCTCACATTAGAAGTTATACAATGCACAACTCCAATGTAAAGTTACTTTGTGTGGTGGTTTGAATAGAATAGATGGCCCCCAATATATTCAGTTGTTTATTTGTTTGTAGTTTGCCACCTGCCTGGAGGCAAGGTCACTGGGTGGATCTTAAAGTGTGGTGGTGGGTTTGAGATTTCAATCTAAAGATATGCAAAGTGTGCCTAGCAGGAGTTCTTGAAGTGTGCTGTGCTGTGCTGTGGCTTTGGTTTTTAGGCTTGTACTTCTCTCTCTCTGCTTGGGCCTGTGAAGGCAGGCCAGCTTCTACTGCTATTATGGAACTTCTCCTGGATCTGTAAGCTTCAATAAATATCCCTTCCTCCATAACTGTGTCTGGTCTGGAAGTTCATCTCAGTGAACCTGAAGCTGTCTGCTACACTTTGAGAACAAGATTTTTAGATAAAAAGAAACTACAAATAATGCTGTAGCCATAGTTAAGACCAAAAATAAAATACATAAACCAAAATTAACAATGTAAATTAAGAGGGTATGATCACCATCTAGTAAAATGAGTTGGAATTGCCAAGTTAATACCTTTTAAGGATGAAGAAGAAATAGCAGTTTCAAAAGCCCCTAATTTTATTGCTAGAATGACTTTATGGATTACAGTGATTAACATACATGAGAAAATGACCTGTAAAGAGAAGCAGACACTATGCTTTGAATGTTATATCTGTTCATTCCCCTCCAGTTTCTTATCATTTTTCCTCTCGTTTTCTTCCTGTTCATTTTCTTTTATTATAAATTTCAAATACTCAGCTGCACTGTTCTGTTCACTCTATTAGATGAAAATAAAGGCTAATATTTGCTCATACATCAGCCTCATTTTCATGCTTTTTTCCCTTCCTCAGAGATAGCCCACGTATATATTTTTGCCCTTATATTATGCAAATGTGCATGTAGAAAAATATCACTCTGAAGTCATAAATACAATGACAACTTTGTGTCCAGATGATAGTTTTCCAAAGCACTTTTCCCATCTTTGTACCCTATATTCTTTCTAACACTTCTTCAATGACCACTAAGCCATGGATGAGGTGATAGAGATGCTTCACTTAGTGCTGAACACTCCACTGTCACTTTTCAGCCTTTTAAATGGTATTGACTCTTCCCAGCGGCCACTGCCATCTCAAAAGGGAAGTTTCTCTAAACAAAGTGAGAGTAGAATTACTATATGGGTATAAATATACATAGAGGGATATCAAGTGGGTGTAATGTATCCATTTACCCAAAGAAGAAAGCAGTAGCTACCCAGGTAGGGCTTATGACGTCCCCAGTCATAGACTTTTGAATAAGCTTTCAATGCTAGGCAAAAATTTCTTCCATGGGGCAGACCTCAAATTGTAAAGAGCAGTTGGTTTCCTCCATAATACATGGCACCCTTGCACCAGTTGGAGCTTGAAGGGTCCACTGCTGGTAAAGACTCAGCTTTAGACCAGCTCAGCTCCAGTTTGATTTGTCAATGTCCAGAGGCCAATGCAGGTGGTGTCTACAGAAATAGAGTCTTAGCCTATAGTTCTGGTGGACAAGCAAGAGTCTAATCAATAATCTGTGTCCTTTTGGGGCCATCAGAACCTCCCTGCCCAACAATTCACTGAAAGGTAGCACCTCTGGAATTGGAATCTTCTGGAACTACCTATGGCTTCTGGGCACAACATTATCCATGAACACAGAGTACTTCTACCACAATTTTTCTTATTTTTTTAATTGACAACTTCCATGATTGTAAACAATATCCCATGGTAATTCCCTTCCTCCCCCCTCCACTTTCTCCTTTGAAACTCCTCTCTACAGCATATCTCCTCCTCCTTTCAGTCAGTGTCTATTTTATTTTCATGTCATGATCTTTTCCTCCTATTATGATAGACTTTTAATGCTAAAAGTATAACACAGCTCTTAACTTCTGACCTAAGCTCTTTTCCATTTCAACAATATATTGAAACAACTTGTTCTTTCAAGCCATTGACAAGGACATGTGTTCACTAACATAGAATATCATCTATTGGAAAAATATTTTAAACCTTCATATTGCAATGCAATCCCAGGAAATTGTTATGAAGTCTTGTGGTTTTACTTAAAGCAATCCTCACTTGTTCTAGGTGTCAAGGTTAAATATTAGGAGCTTTGATTTTTTTTTCAGTCATGTGGGATTAAAAGCTATAATCCAAAAGAGAAGTGTTACAAAGAAAATAGATAAAATAGATTGTCCTGATATTTACTGAGAAAGCTTTTTAATGACACAGAGTACCAACAGCATTGAAACCTTACCTGAGCCACACTATCAATTAAAATTA
Organism: Dipus sagitta; assembly: GCA_036346955.1. Taxonomy (NCBI): domain Eukaryota; kingdom Metazoa; phylum Chordata; class Mammalia; order Rodentia; family Dipodidae; genus Dipus; species Dipus sagitta. The sequence continues at coordinate 98,878,868 of CM070770.1, read as the reverse complement.
AAACATAATTTTTGTTTTCATGATTTCAGTGCACTATTTAAACGTGGTGTTAGAAAAGAGGATCTCATTTGAAGATATTTGTATTTGAATGACTATAAAGAACAGACCAAAACATCTAATCAAGGAAAGAGGGGAAAATGTATAGAAGTGAGTGCCACAGATATTTAGATGGTGTACAGATGGCAAAGAAGTATATCAGTAGAGAATGTGAATAATGGAAGGGGATAGTTTAGAAGATTCTGGAAGAGTGAAGCTGATCTGTGATAATGCCATGACTATAGAAATTACTGTATAAAAACTAGGAATTCAGTCAACTATCTTAGAATGTCACTTAACAGCAAGAATGGCCAAAAGTTTTCAGAGGCTTTGAAAACACTGTTGAGCAAGAGAGGAAATATCTGATGTTCCATATGTCCATCTTCCTCCTGGTTATGAGGCCAAAAGAGAGAAAATTATCTTTCCCTTCATAATGTTATGACTACATGATATTTTTAAAACCCAGCTTTTCCTCAATTCCACAAAGGAGAGAGCACATTCAGTAAAGAGGTAAATGATAAGCATGGAGATTGTTATTAATAGTTATGGGCTTCTCCATAGCAGAGAGGACTGTAGAGGTTAATTAGATTAGGAGGATTTAAAAGATTGATAAAGACAGAATAATAATGAAGTTAAGACAGGACAAAATACTGAATCCCTACACTTACTTATAGAACTTATAGAATTGTTGTTTTGAGTCTCAAAATTATGCAACTTTATTCATTTCCTAGATAAAACACAAAATTTCTCAGTAAATACAGAAGACTCCAAAATTCTGACTTTTTAAACTAAAGTGAATGGTACATAGTAAATAATATGAAATAGCTGCCAAGTTGACAGAGATTTTAGAAAAAAAAGAAAATAAGAGTGAGAAAACAGTAAATGAAGGATAAGAAGAAATATGGAAGTAACAAATACTTGTAGCAACATACACTTATATTGAAAATCAGCATGCTACTAAAAGCATTTCCTCCAACTGTCCTCAGTCCCTAAGATTAATATTATACACTCATAACATTACATTATAATTGCTTCTTCACCTTTTGGCTAAGGTAAAGTGTGACTTTGTATTATAAGACTTTGATTAATCCTTAGGAGTTTCAAGGTGTTTTGTGAACAATTTATTAGAATTTCAAATCACAGAGAAGCAGGATAAAGCTCCATGAAGTAATGGAAATTTTCCATACATCAGTGAGATTATTGGATATATATATACATATATATATGTATATGTATATGTGTGTGTATAATGCAAAAATATTTTATTATATGATTTACAAAGATATAGAATTAATTAAGTTATTAAAAAATTCTAGGTTTGGAGAGATTGCTTAGTGATAAAGGCACTTGCCTGCAAAGCCTAACTACCCAGGTTTGACACACCAGATCCCTTGTTAGCCAGATGAACATGGTGGCACACACATCTGGAATTTGTTTGCAGTGGTGTGCCCATTCTCTGTGTCTCACTTTCTCTCTGTTTGCCTTGCTCTGCCTCTCTCTCTCAAATAAATTAATAAAAATAAAATTCGTTTGAAAAGTAAATAAATTCTAGAATAATAACATAGTTTCTGATAAAAACCTCTAGAGTGTCACTTAAGCATCAGGAATTTCATTCATTATTGAAAATAAATTCATTTTTGCATTGATTCACAAAAAAAATAAAGAGTATACCTTAAATGTGGTAAGATACGTGTCTGTGTGTGTATGTGTCATGCTTAAATAAGGATCAACCTACTTAGTTTCTCAAACATGTATATTGTGCCACTTTCACTAGGGAGATAATAATTCCACCAAGTTGTAGTTTAAATTTTAAATGTCCTAAATAGGCTCATGTGTTCGAACATTTAGTTCCCAACTGGTGGTGCTACTTGGAGAGATATGGAACATTCATAAGCAGACCCTTATAGGGGAAACTGAATCACTAGGAGAAGCCCTCCTGATCTGCTTCCCTTCTATAATGTGAAAAGCAGATTTTCCATTCCTGCTACCATGCCTTCCCCAACATTAAACTTCCACTCAAAACTGTAATCCAAGAATGAACCTTTTGGTTCATTACGTTGTTACTGGCAAGGTATTTGATCATGAGGAAGCAACTAATACAAAAAAAAAAAAAAATGTTAGCTGTCATAAACCTGATCATGTGGCTCATAAGCCTTTGGAACAGGCTTGTGGGAGAAGATGGCAGTTTGGAACTCAAATCTAGAGAAGCCTTAGAAGAGTGTATACAAAATTTAGTGAGGTGTTCTTATGGGGGTGTTGAACAAACATGACCAATACAGGTCTGGTTTATGAAGATTAAAAAGGGAACATGGACTCTATCAGGAACTGGCCAGAAACTGGCTACAATCTTCCTGTGCTCTGAGAATTTGAGAAAGGTTGAATGGTAAAGGTAATGGAATAATTTCTTTGGGTGAGGAAATTGCAAGGCAAAGTAACTCAGTCTGTGGCATGGTTTTAATTGATTGCTCTAATTCAGATCCCCAGTGAAAGAGAGCAAGAAGCAGAGCAAAGGAAATAAAATAAAAATCACCATTTGTCAAGGAAAAAATGTGAGCAAATTAAAACTTACAAAAAGAATACAGCTCACATAGGGGCTATAGCTATTAAAAAGATTAGAACCATTAAAGGGAAGCTATTGCTTCACTGTGACAATACGAAAAGTGCCCCAAGGCAAGACCCCATCCATAAAAGACCCTAGCTTGTGAAAACAAATTCTTTTGAATGGAGAAAGCTGAAGGGAAAATGCCACAGAAAGAATTCAAGATTCAGAAACATCTTCCTGGCAAAGTGCCTGTATATATTTAGTAACCAAGACATGTAGATGCCATGCAGTTGAGGTCCAGTGGTGTCAGAGTCCATCCTGAACTCACAATAGAATTTATCAGTGTAGTCCACATGTAGGTGCTGATTTCAGGGCAGTAAAAATACAAGCTAAGGGATCATGCAGTATTGCATTAGGTTTCCAGAAGCCACTAAGGAAAAGCAATGTATGGTAAGGGTGGAGTCGCTTAAGGAGTCCACACCTGGCTTCTATGGACATTTTTAACAGTACTGTTACTATGGAAATTTTAACAGTGCTATAGGAAGTAACTCTGGACACTGTATTAGTTCAATTCATAGACAATGGATTTATTTTCATTGAGATTTGAAAATTCAGTTCAATTTCTTTAATCAAAGTTTTGTCATTTTTCTTCTAGAGAACTGGAAATTATTAATATGATATTGTAAATATTTTGAGCCATAGGGACTATCATGAGATAGATAACAGGTTAAATGTAAGAGCCAGAGGATGGGGAATAGTACTTTAGAACAACTCAGATACAAAGCGGTAGTTGTATTCATGACCTCACAGCAACTGCTATTGCCTGTTCAGCACCTACATAATATTTGTCCACCCACAGAGGGTTACAGATGATGGACAAATGTAAAAAAGAGAAAGGAGCCTGGCGTGGTGGAGCATGCCTTTAATCCCAGCATTCAGGAGGCAGAGGTAGGAGGATCACTGTGAGTTCAAGGCCACCCTGAGACTACATAGTGAATTCCAGGTCAGCCTGAGCTAGAGTGAGACCCTACTTCAAAGAGAGAGAGAGAGAGAGAGAGACAGAGACAGAGACAGAGAGAGAGACAGAGAGAGAGGGAAAGGGAAAGACCTCAATTTAGAAGAGGGAATAGTAGGAAAGAATAGTGTTTTTCATGGAGGGAGAGAGTTGTGGGAGAGGATTATTAAATTTTAATGAAGTATTTTTATTTTAATAAATTGCACAGCTAAAGTAATGTTTTAGCCAGATGATAATCCTTTGTGACTGAGGTCTGCCCTAGACACTATAGGATGGTTCATATCATCATCTGTATCTGCCAACTAGAAACTAGTTAGTTTCTATGCCCAAATTTCACAACCATAAAGATTGCCAAATGTTTCCCAGAGAAAAATCATTCCATTAAGATCCATTGGTATGTGTCATTCTGAATCCATTGACTACACAGTGAAGGAATATTCACTAAATCATGAGGTAGACAATATTTTATAAAAATTCACTCACTTCTATTTCAATCTTTTATAATAATCTCTTTTTTTTCAAATGCACAACACAGTGCCAAATTTTTATTGAACAGCTATATAGTAGATCTGACCTTTTACTTTCTATCACCATAAATAAATAATTGTATCTAGTGTTTAAACAGTGTGAGTATTAAATGAATACCACGACATATATGTTTGTTTGTTTGTTTTAGTTTAAAATGTGATATTTTTCTTTTCATTTTTTTTGTTTTTTGTTTTTTTGTTTTTTTTTTTGAGGTAGGGTTTCACTCTAGCTCAGACTGACCTGGAATTCAGGGTGGCTTTGAACTCGTAGTGACCCACCTGACTCTGCCTTCTAAGTGCTAGAATTAAAGGCATGTGCCATCATGCCCAGCTAATGTGATTTTCTTTTTTTAATTAAGAAGATACATTGTATGGACACATCATATATTATTGTCATCATTTTCCTCCTCCATACCTCATTCCATTGAGGGCATTCATCTGTGAGATACTTGTAATCACCATGGGGTTGTGAGTTGTGAGAGCAACACTCAGTCATTGCAGGGGAGAAACACCTCAGATATTTCCTTCTACCCTATGGCTCTTATAATCTTTCCACCTCCTTATTCTACAAATTTTCCCAGAGCTTTGGTAAGTGTGTTTTAAGTCTACTTTAGTGTTAACTTCTTAGCAACTTCTGGATTTCTGCATTGTTATATTTTGAGTATGCACAGTATCTATTACCATCACCTGGAGCAGGTTGTCAGGATCACTGTGGAAGCAGCACTCTTGCTCATCTCATCAATTGCTCTATTGTTTCATCTAGAACCTGACTGATGTGCGAGAGGTGGCTCATCTCATGATGGCAAATCAGCTATCTTTTCTTGTCTTTTTTGAAGATTCTGGTTGTCCTTGGTTTTTGTTCCCCTCTGTAAAAGAAAACCAGATTCTCCAGGGTAGAGTGAGATCAGCATAGGTTAAAGGGAATAAGCATAGTTAATTAAGAGAGATTTTATGAGTGTAGCCTCTATTTTGGCCAAAATTTAGTGGGAGCTTCTCATTATAGTCCATAATCCTGGACTCCATAGGATTATGACTTGGTTTCCAGTTCCATCTTGGGTTCCTTTCCACTAAGCAGGCCTCCTAGCCAGAGAGCCATTGGTTATCCACCTAGGTTGGGTGTCACTATTGCCCAAGTGTATACATCTTGTCAGGCTTGTTGCTTTCATTGAGCAGTGTCCCCTGCATGCTCGCAAGGTTGTTGGTCATTTTCACCAAGCAGCTCATGCAGCATTTTCTAACACCATATTGGCTAACCATCTGGGACTGGATTCCTTCCAGATTCCAGTCAGATCTCTAAATGTTCTTTGCTGGAAACATGTGGTGCTTTCAACAATAGGGTCTCACCTTTTATCTCTGGCAGGTAATCAAGTGCTTTTACAGAAGCCTGTCTTGTTTTGGGGACTTCATGGGTCTCTGTGACAAACAGCTCAATGTGGGTTGTAACTAATATCTGATACTGAGAGTTACAAGCCAGAGCCAATTGTTTTAGAAGTAGGCTTCATCCCACCCTCCAGGGCCATTCTTACTAGATAATGGCTGCCATACTACTTTTGAGGGTTATATATTTTATTTTGGTATCTAGGAGAAAGGTTTCTATGGTACCAGTTCATTTTGGCTTTAGTTTTGTGCATATCTCCCTCTTTCATCCCATTTCCCTGCACTAAAACCCTCCATCCCTCTTATCTGTCCCTCAAATGGTGTTTCAGGTATGCCAGCAACTCAAGCTGTTCCAAATTAGGAACCACATATGAAGGAGAACATGCGGCATTTGGTGTTCTATGCTTGTGTGAGTTCATTTAGTATGATTTGTTTTAAGTGTGTCCATTTTCCTACAAATTTCATTATTTTATTTTTCTTCCTACAGAGTAGAATTCCATTGTGTATATGTATCACATCTTCATTATCTTCCTTACTATGTATTATGGGACGAGGAGCTAAATTCCATTGCGGTTTATGCACAGTAGCTAGGTAAATCCAAACTATACCAACAGTTGATCTTGAAATCAAAGTAAACATAAACTCCTGCCAACAAGTATGACTATGATCATGTTGCTATATCTAATGCATTAGGAACCAATATTCTATACCATATTCTCATGACTATAGGGAACTATATTATGAGTGTTTTCTTTGCCATGACAGACAGTGTGGTGGTAGAATCAGCAATAATGCTGATGGCTCGAGCATGGTACACCTCAGTGTCAGCACCTGTCTTAGCTGTATGCTGCAGCAGTATTGTTCAGGGAATTCATGTAGAACTGCTGATCTGGTCTTCTTCATGATTCTATAAGACATGTTATAATGTGTAATAAATAATAAGTCCTTATCTCCTTAATCTACTCAGAAAGAACCTGATGGTCAGCCTCTAAGTCCAAAATAATACTCTGGTGCCTTCTGCAGAGACATTTAGCTTACCCATAACTGTGGGCTAACTCCACAATGCATGACCCATATACCTCAACAAGGAGGGGCCAAGGGGAGGGGGTAGGTCACGGATGAGCCTAATAATGGTACCAAACTGACTGTATTTACTGAATACAAAACTAACTAATAAAGAAAAAAAAAGGAAAAAAAAAGAAGCAAAACTTTTCAAATTTTAGATTGATATTTTTAAAGAAAACAAGACAGGAAACTATGGTAAATAAAAGATGTTAAAACTATGAAATTATGCAATGTAAGTGAATGACATATTAACAGAAGTTGAAGGAAGTCAGCAATTGAAGTATATACTAAAAATGAACAACAAGATAACCTATTCTGCAAAACCCAGAAAAGTTTTCAGAAAGAGTGGTGCTAATTAGAAGAGAGTAGGTATAAGAGTGCATTTCCTATAGGGTTAAAATTGATGAAGCATGATATATAAAAGATATATTTGATGCAACCCAATAACTGACTATTCTCAAACTTTGACTATTTTCAAAGGAATTTGGAAAGTGAAACCACAGTAGCATCAAAATCTGACATTGGTCACTGAAGAATGAAATATAGCCATAGCTCTAAAGCACAGAAACATTGAATCTACATCTTGGCATGGGGTGGTGGGGCTTCCAGTACCTTAACAGTCAGTACTAATCAGATACAGCATTAGCATCCAAAAGGTACACAGCCCCATCATGTGATAAACATGTAAATTTATGAAGCCACTGAATGACAGTGGAAAAGACTTGGAGATAGTGATATTTAGAAGCTCTTAATTTAAGGAATAGTTATATTGCTTGTGTGAACTCTACTTGGAAAACCATCAATTGACCATGTTCCTCCTTAACTAAATACTAAACTACTATGTATATTTAGATTCATAAACTTAACTGTGAAAGGTAATGCAAAATATCATCTGTATGTGTACATGTGCTATGTGTGAAAACTATTTTGTGACTACCCAACAATATCGAAGAAAGAGACCAAACCAAAAAATGTAGGAGCCTTCCAAACCACTTCCATCACATTCCATATGACCTAAGGCTCAAGGCCTCCCTGGCTTGATGAAATGACATACAGCTAGCTTCCATTTTATACAGTATACAGTTTTTTTTTCTTTTCTGTGTTGAGGCTACCAGAAAGTAATGGCTAACTGCTTTAGCATCTGATAGGTTCTGTGTGTTAGAAACATAAATAGGTAGTACAGTGCCAAGGTGCTTGTGTTGCAGGCAGTATGCTATACTTGAGATGAGTTAAGGATGACCAAGAAAAAAAAAAAAAGTAGACCAAGGAATCTGGAGCTAACTCATTGTTTTCTTGACTCAAGCACGGAAAGTACACTCTTGCTAATAAAATTAGGTTAACTGAATGAGTGACCCATAGTAAGTCTTCTGAACTTCATGGGCCACAGAGTTTTAATTTAAATAAAGAGTTTGGATTTGATCTGTGATGTTGGTTCAAAGGCTGTGATATTTAATGTTTATTGTCAATTTCATGGGATCTAGAATCTGGGCAAAAATCCTCTGGGTATGTTTGTGAGGGAGTTCTTAGATTGGGTTAATTGAATTGTGCAGACCCATTCTGAATGTGGGTGGCACTATTCCATGGACTTGGTTCTGGACTGAATGAATCAAGTTGAGTCCCTTCATTAAACCCTGTTTCCTGATTGCCCAAACACTGTCAACAGACACCAAATACTCCTGCCAATATATTTTTGAAGCTATAATAGAATATTCCCTCAAATTGTTAATTCTCATAAACCCTTTTTTTCCTTAAGTTGATTTTTTCATGTATTTTATCACAGGAAAGATAAAATAGCTAAGAGCTGGAATCAACCCAGATGTCCATCACTAGAAGAATGGATAACTAAGATGTGGTATATCTGCACAAAGGAATTCTATACAGTAGTAAGAAAAAATGACACAATGAAATTTGAGGAAAAATGGTTGAACCTCGAAAAGATCATTCTCAGTGAACTTACCCAATGACAGAAAAAAAAAATCTCTACATAGTCTCACTCATCTACAGCACCTAACCTGACTCTACCCAAGATACCTTACATACCCAGGAAGCATCTCATGGACTAGACACTAGGATCGGTGGTGAGGGAGGGGAGGGCAATGGAGGGGTGATAAACACAAGTCTAGACCCAAAGGACAATGGTACCATAAAATTCTACTTCCTAAAGGGCAGACCAAATGGCTGAACCTTTACCAGGCCCTTAGATGGAACACCTGAACCACAATGCACTGGAGAGGGTATGATTAATCTTCTACAGCTTCCCTCCCTCCTTCTCCCTCCCTCTCTCTCTCTCTCTTCTCTCTAACTCTTGTATATTAGTTATCTCTTTCCTCCTTTTCTTAGTGGGCACTGACCTGTAAATCCCAGTACCAGCATGTGGCTATCAGCTACAATGAGCTTTTGATCAGAGAGACCTACAAGGTTTTCTAAAAGAAAGATAGATTTCTGTCCGAGTACTGGATGACCCACCAAAGGTTAGTGGTAAGACCCTACTGCTGAAGACTCCTTATGTGGTTGACACGTAAAATGGAATGGCATGGATGGGCTGGAAGTTGGAAGAGAGTCAGTCCCCAGACAGTCAGTGTGTCTAGAGCCAGAAGGTGCTACATGGGCAACTGGGGGAAAATGACCAATATATGTCAAAGCAACTCATGGTCTAACCTACTCAGCAGCAAATACCCTATTGTGATGCCCACACAAGTGCAATAGTGGCACACAGGCATGGTGGGGAACCAACTGCTCTTGATTCGGCTGACTGATCCCCTCAGTGGTACGGGACCCATAGCTGGAGCTGGGAAACAAGTCAGAAGTATATCCCAACATAAGCCCACTCTCCATTATCAAGCTACCATCAATAATGGGCTACAAGAGGGCCCACACCTATTAAATTCTCTATAAAAGAAAGTAAGGGTTATCTCATTTGTCCTGGTGCTAACTTACTCTCTGTTGGAGAATATGCTTCTCTTTTTCAGGTAGATGTAGATCCTAAGGAGAGAGCCACCCCATCATACCTCAAAAGGGCCCCAGCTAAAACTAAGAAAAATTGGCGAAACAAGCAAGGGTACTATTTTCCTGGTGAACCAGATACCAGCACAAGGGTGAAGGAGATCAACACAGAGAGAAATCAACTTCAACCAAATCAGAGAGCCAGAGCCTCAGAGGCCCCCAACACCTCATCACTGAAGCAGACCAAAAATGAACCCAACATGGCTCAGGGAAATTTTGTGGAAGAGGGGGCAGAAAGAATGTCAGAGCCACATGTTGGGTCATGATATGCAGAGACATTTATCTTACCCATAACTGTGGGCTAACTCCACAATTCATGACCCATATACCTCAACAAGGAGGGGCTAAGAGGAGGGGGTAGGTCACGGATTAGCCTAATAATCATACCAAACTGACTGTATTGGCTGAATACAAAACTAATTAATAAAAGAAAGTACACATACTCATGGTAAAAATTAATAAATAAATAAAATACCAAAAAAATAAATAAAATTCACCTCTAGAAAGTTTAAAAAAAAAGATAAAAGTAACTAGTACAAGCACTAACATTTTATGATTAATTTCTTTCTCTTTTCGTGCTTAAATTTGGAGTCCAGGAACATTCATTTCTGTACCATATAAAGATTGGTTTTGCAAAACATTTCATCATTTACAAAAGACATTGATGAAGGATACATAAAGCAACAAATTTAAAGTGATTTTTGGGTTCCTTTTATTCTCCATCTTGTTGGAAACTTTAAACTCAGGGAGAAATAGCATCCCCATTGACCAGCACAGGCTCTAGCAATAACTAGGCATCTTCCGTCTCATTTGTCCCTTAGACTAAGTTTAAGGTGACAAACCTAAAACAATTTTCCCATGCAAGATTTAGCATGGAAGGAATTACTGAAACCACAGGGTGGAAATTAATGATTAGCTTGAGATGCTATTAGCATACCAGCAGGGGAAAAAACTAAATGAGCTATGATCTGCAATAAAACATGTCATCCTGGAAATTGCAAGTGATATGATGGAGGAACAATGCTGGGTAACAGGGAAGGAGAAAGAGTGAGCTATTAGAGAGAAAAGCAAGGAGACAGCATTTAAATCAAGAGGACGGCACAATGAGACAGCTTGAGTTAATGTGCAATACTAGAGACTAAAAGACACTGTGGTTAGTAAGTATAGACAGGAAGTGATCCATCAACTGTGGGAGACTATAGCATTAAGGAGGGAGAGCAAGAAAAGGATGTGAATGTGCTTTCCTACATGGATGCAACAGAGGTAAATTCATTCTAACTAATTCCTTGGTTAAACAGTATCCTTAGGCTGCCAAAAGCAATAAGTCACTACTCTGAAAAATACTAGGAAAATGATATGAAGAGAAATGAAGATGATGGGGAATGATAGAAAACTAGTTGCCATAGCATAAAAACAGAAAAAAAAATAAGAAAAGAAAGTCACTCAGCACTACCTTGACAGAGATAAAATGCATACGTATATGTTGAAAGTCAGAAACAAATGTTAACAAACTTGCAGCCAGTAACATTTTAAAACCTAGGTAGGTAAAAGATTCAGAAAGCTACCTCTTCATGGACTGAAGTCTTTGTTTGGGGGGGAAAAAGGAGGGGGTGAATGCTGCTGACTTTGTACAATAGTTACCTTCACCTTCATGTATAAGTTTTGCCTATAAGACATGATTACATTTTATGTATCTGGGAATTTTCTTGAGAAAGAAGAAACACCACAAGCCTACAGCTATACTGCAGACTGCTCATAGAATGTGAATATTAGGTTTCTCAAATTTATAGGATCATGAGTAGTTAATGAACTTAGAAAGTAGATCGGTCTCCTTTATCAGAAAGGCATTTTAATTTTTCATCCAATGATCATATACAACTAAAAAGACAAATGGAGAACCAATAATTTTGACTTCAACAATCTTCCAGGGTAACAGTTGTATTATAGATTATAGAATATTCAACTGAATAAGAAAAAACAACAACCCTAAACCCAAAGCATCTGAATAGTAAATATGATCATCTCTATATAAAATCAATCAATTAAATATTTTAAGTAAAATTTATTTTTTAACTTAGTAACCAATTCAAAATACTTAATTTTCTCCACAGCTTTTCAAAATTTTAAACAATGAGTAATTAAATAGTTAACAAAATGGGGAATGGCATGAGCTTTTGCTTTCACTTTCATGTCCATTTTTTTTCTTTTGCAATGCTAAGGATTAAACCCAGACCTTTCTGTATACTGAGTGTACTGGCAGTGAGAAATAGACTCAAGTTAGTGTTATGATTCTTTACACTATTATTTTGTAAAGGATTTTTTATCATTTTTTTTTTACCCAGTAAGCTTTTGTCTTAAGGTTTTATTTCCAGGAACAGGGCTATAAAAGTGTATGAGAGTACATCTGTGTGTAATCACAACATAGGCATCAACTTCTTTCAATGTATAAGATCAGTGATAAAAATCACTGTGCTATTGATGGTGTTTAGAATCTGTGAGGAGATTGGAGTAGCATTTGCTTTGACAAATGATAAAATAATCATTTTCAGAAAAGCAGCCTAAGGTGAACCTGAACAAGAAGACTTTAACCCCAATTTACTAAAGTGGAGGTCAGTTGAGGCTGACATTAGCATCTACATTGGCTTAGTTTTGCTGAACCATGTGAACAGATTGGCTCTAAAATTTTCCATATAGCTTGACTATAAGAATTAAAGAACAGGGCTAGCAATCCTAAAGAATTAGCCAACACAAAAATATGATACAATTATTGAATTTCCTGAATTATCCATCAGTTTAGAACCATGAGTCTGTGCCTTATTTTATCACATGTGACTATTTTGTTCAGCATGATTTTCTTTTGGTGATCAATGACAATACATGTGGCTGACAAAAAATCATCCCAGAGGAGGCCCATTATTGATTTGCTTTTTACCAATTCAGTTAGCTCCACAGAAATTTTATAAAAAGAAACAAAAATAGTTCCTATTTCTTATTCAACATAGGAGTTTGGAAATAGTGTCTTTGTATAATTGGGCAAATTGTAGTTCTTTTATCTTTCCTGGTTTTAAAATTAACATAATTTTCAGCCTTTCAAATGCCTTCTTTATTAATTGGTGAAAATGATTATTCAAACAGATGGCTTATTTAAGGAAAGTAGTTACTTTTATATCCCTTGGGAAAACCTTCTGTTCTGATTAAGGGTTCTGGGCTTCCAGATGTTACCATTTCACCATAACCAGCGGAGTCTCTGCTACTAGTATTTCAGCTATGATCCACCACTCCCTAAGGAATTATTGATGGTTTAGCTCACACTCCTTACAAGCACATACACAATATCTTGGTACAGAGCAATAAATATACTGGATTGAAGCCAGAGTTTTATTTTTTTCTCTCTCTTGTTCCTTAATTATCTTTGCTTTTTTTGGTTCAAAGTTCAAAACTATCATTTTAAACTAGAATGTAAAAAAATATATATGGACAAGTAACTTATACATTTCTCTAAAGAAGATTTACAAATTGTAAAGTAGCAGATAAAAGGATGCAATGCCCAATGTAGGGAACAGCAAAACAAGAAATTACATTGAGATGCTACCTCGGGTCCTTACATGGCCTGTGACAAGAGCACAAAGTAGTCAACACCTTCCCTCTGAAGTGGCTAGGAAGAAAGTGGGAAAATTCTACCGAGTGATGAAGATGTTCACTGTTGATGAATATGTAAAGTAGTGTACTACTAAAGTTAATAATATGGCAGTTCTTCACACATATTAAAAAGAATCACTAAATGATTCCACAGTTATAGTAACTATGTATACACCCAAAAGTATTGAAAGCAGACAGATATTTGTGGACCTACCCTCCCAGCAGTATTATTTGTGGTAGTCAAACAATGGCAGCAAAGCCAAATGCCATCTACAATTGAGTGGATAAACAAAATACTGACTATATTTGCAATGGGCAGTACTCTTTAAAAAAAGACTTTAATAGAAGGAATGTCTGGCACATGTTGCAACAGGATTATGCTAAAGGAATAGGCTGCTCACAAGTAAACATAAACAAAAAAACAGAGATAAACAAGTATGGTTCTAAATACCTGCAGTGGAAATATTCTTAGAAATAATAACATGGAACAGTGGTTACCAGGGGCTGGGCAGAGGCTGGGAAGATACTCTTTAATAGGTACAGAGTTTCAGTTACGAAGATAAAAACAGCGCTGGAGATGGTCACTATGTTAGTTGTTCAGTAATTAAAATATATTCCTAACATCAATAAACCAAATATAAGTAAATACAAGTGGTTAAAATGATTATATTAGTAACATAATTACAATAGTAGATTAATTTTATCAATATTTTTTACACTAACAGAAAAAAACTACAATGAATTTAGTTTGGTGGTTTTGAAAAGTCTCAAAACTAACTACATAGTTCAAATTTGAAAGCTGCATCTCATCTTTTACCTATTGGGAGAGATCATTGTGTGTGTGTTCCATTTTCTTAATTTTTTTTGTATTTTTCATGCTTCCGTAAGAGGAGCATAATTGTTGAGATTATCTTCCTCTTATGTGCTAAAATACCCAATTATCATTATCTTAATAGCCTTTAGAACATTTTTGTTGGATCAAGGATGATAGTACTCTGTGACAGGAAAACAAGGAAATAGTATGAAAGAAGCTGACAGAAGAAATATGTTAATGTAATCAGAATGATAAGTCTGGTGCCCCTCTAACACATGGTGATGACCTCAGGACCCATTGCCCTCTCCACTGCATTGGGTCCATGTATGAGTAAGCCACAATCAATTGTTAAACATATTCCTTTTTGTCATCTTCGTGGTCACATGATTTTGGAGTTTCTGATGCAAAGTGGGCATTAATGCCAGGCCAACATGACAAGTGAACTGAAGAAATCCATTACTTCTCTTCTAATTTATGTGATATCTCACTTTTCCTGAATGTCTAATGATTCTATTTGAGTTAAACAACAATATTCATCAATAAGTGAGGATGAAATGAGTATCTCTTACTTATATATTGCTTAGTTCATTTCACCAAATATGGCAAGTGCATAAAATAATCACTGTTTTCTTTCCCTAAGCTAAGGTCAGAGGTGAACAGTATAGGAGTTGGTCATACAGTAAATGATTTGAGTTGAGAAGTATCACTCTGCTCTTTAGCCTACTGTAGTTATTCCAGATCATGCTTTTCTGTTCACCATGCGATACTATGTACATGTCTTGGAAATTCATGTAAGTTTTCTAAGATACCACCTCTTATTTTTATCAAATAATGGCATCCAAAGCCTTCTCATGTCTTCCTCACACACCCCCACAATATAGGTCTTCTTTCCTTCCTCATATGCATACTTTTTTCTAAAAATATCTACATATTCATGTGACAGAGAAAGAGGGAACAGCTAGAGTGAAAGAAAGAGATGGAAAGATTGGAGGAGTAAGAGGGGGAAAGAGAAAGAATGGGAATGCCAGGTTCTCCTACTACTACAAAGGAACTTCAGATATCTGTTCCACTTTGGGCAAATGGCTTTACATGGGTACTGGGGGATCCAACCTGGGCTACAGCGTTTTGCAAGCAAGTAACTTTAACTACTGAGCCATCTCTCCAGCACACACATTTTGTGATAGAATAGAACAATATCTCCCCAAACTAGGAATTTTTCTCTCATGGAAATTTTTAAAACTGGAGAAATCTGTATTCTTATAACCAAATCAGTTTTAAATTTTTAACTTTGAGATGTGGGACTTATAGAAAAGTTGTAAAAAGTAGTTTAACAATTCCTGCATAAGTCTTATCAGCTTCCATTAATGTTGATATTTATACTGCAAAATAAAACTATCCATGTCAGGAAATTTACATAGTTATGATACCATTATAGAAAATGCAAGTCATGTTTAAATTTCACCATGTACTCTACTAGTGACCATTTCTTTTACAAAGTCCAACATTATATTCTATGTTGCATTTTCCCCAAAACATTTTAATTTTGTTTTTGACTATTTCATACATGTATATATACAATGTATTTTGATTATATTTCCCTCATTGCTCTCTCTATCTCACTCCCAATGAATGCTTTCTGAAAAATACCCTTCTTACTTTCATGTTCTTTTATGTAACACACTGTGTTAAACCAGGGTTACTTATATGAACATGGTTTGGTTATTTACTGGGGTATGGGTAAACTACTAGTGGCTACACTCTTGAAGATCATCACTTGCTCCCCCTCCAGTAACAATTAAGTGCCAATAGCTTCTCTGTAACAAGTGGGGTCTAATTATTCCCTTTCTAATCTAGGATAGAATTTTAATGGCTCAATGTTGTGCAGGAAACCAAAGCTGCTATGAGTTCATGATTTTCATTTTTATGTCATGTTCAGAAGAAAAAAATCTCACGATACCTTTCCCTAAATTTCCAATTCCTATTCTGCCCCTCACCCATGATATTTCATGTTCTTTGGTGAAATGATATGAGTGTTTGGTTCAGGGATAATAAAACAATAGTCACTTATTTTCAGGTCTTTTGCCAGTAATGCCTCCGTGGACTACCTTTGGCCACTACAAAAAGAAACATCAGTCATCCAACCTGAAAACAATGCTAATCTATAGATATAAATAGACATTTAGAAGTTAGACAATCTGTCCATTTACCATACCAAAAGTAGTAAATTCTCCCTTAGATCCTATGAACACTCTAGTCATATGCTTTTGAAAAGGTTTACATTATCATACATGAATTCCTTCTTGTGAAATGAGTCTTAAATCCAGTTGGAAAGAGGTTGGTTATTCCCATAGCAGTCCTACCACTACTGCACCAGAGAACTCATTTTGGCTGGCAAATTATTTGTGGAATACCTTTGGTTCACTCCTAGGTAAGACTATTGATGACTTTTTTTCCCTGGTGAATGCATGGAATCATACAAAAATAGTAAAGCTAGCTGTTGTAGTCATCTCTACATTGCTGGGATGAACATCCAAGCTGACATAGTTTATGGGAGGAATGGATTGATTTCAGCATAGAAATCCAGAGAATGTTTCATCAATGACAGAAGAAACTGCTTACTTACAGACCTCCAAGCAGAGAGAAACACTGCAACAAAAAGAAAGAAAGAAAGAAAGAAAGAAAGAAAGAAAGAAAGAAAGAAAGAAAGAAAGAAAGAAAGAAAGAACCCCCAGAACTCGAACTGCACTCTATACCTTTGCACTGGAATTCAGACATGCTCTGAGTAGCACACATTAGGACTGGACTCCAGGATCTGCCTCCAGGGCCAGACATCCCCCCATACTCCCTCTAGCAGGAATTGGCCTGCTACTGGCTGAAGTGGGCTAAGGTTGCCAACTCAGTTTTAATAAAGTACTTGAATCTATGGAGCCATGCATTCAAACTACCACTTTCTTCCCCTTCTGGGTGAGACTTTTAAAGGCCTTTCCTCTGCAGACTGCATATAAGGTTACAGAAATATGAAAGCTAGACAACAGGCAGGAAGTTTCAGTATAGTACCAGCCTCATTCCTATGTATCCTGCAATCAAATCATGTAGTGTCTTCAGGAACACAGACTTGCTATCTGATTTTTGATGGGTAACCAAGAACAATGGTAATAGCCTATATTGTTTGAGGGTCTTCTGTGGCATCCCTGATCAACAACTCATAGGGAGATATCTTACGATCTTGCATTAGGATGTTGAAATAATATCCAATGGATGGAGTATTTCCAGTCAACACTTAAAAACACATATTTTAGTCAATTTACAAAATAATACAAACTAGTAGGTTTCAGCCAGGCATGGTGGTGCACAGCATATCTTTAATCCCAGCACTTGGGAGGCTACCCTGAGACTACATAGTGAATTCCAGGTCAGTCTGGGCTACAGCAAGACACTACCTCCAAAAACCAAAGTAGGCTTCTGCATGATCTTTTCATGCCTAGGTTTGCATAATATTCTGCTCCCACATCTTCTTCTCCTCCAACCTATTGTTTTTTAATGCTTGTTACTTTCTTTGCTCTCTTCCCATCTGTAACAGTTGTTCCTTCTTTCTATGACCTTCATGTTTATTAGTGCTACTAATTTATTTTTTAGGATGTCTGCTTCAGTTTGTTTGATGATTAGATTAAACATAAGTATTTTTCATTTACAACATAAAATATTTCTTTATCAATATATCAATTAATATGTACATAATTTTCAAACATCATCTTACTGGTATGAACCTTGAACTCTCAGGTAAAATGGTGAATACAGAGTTGTTGTCTTTCTATTTGTAGTTAATAAATGTTGTGGGACAGATGCTTTGTGGCTATGATAATATCCTGCTATTTTCAAACTTCAACACACTACTTATAATTCATTGGTGCATCTTGTTAGTCGCAATTATTTCTGTGACTGTTGTCTAATTATTTTTCTACTAAAGTGAGAGTGCAATCTACAACAGGTAAAGTGCACCTGAATTGCAGCAGATATATTATTTTTCCTTCCTCATGCCCTCAGTGCCTATAAGGAATGTAAATGCATCTTTTAATACCATTCTCGTCCTTACTCATTACAGGAATCCATGAAAAATGCTACTTATCTTCAGTCAGTAATGGAGTCTCACTTTCTAAGTCACCTAATTTACTTCTGAGTTAGAGCAGAATGAGTGAAAAATATGACTTTGTGTTACTTGCCAGCTGAATCTATTTCCTGTATAAGTTCTGATGACAGAAGGAAGCCTTAGCAGTATTCTTTTTTCAATGATAGCTATCAACATCCAAAACTCTCAATTTTGGATTAGATACTCTGTGTTTAAGGATTTAATAAAACAAATTTAATTACATATGAGAAAAATCTCTTCAGATTTCATTAGTTTATTCTTACTTATCCCATCTTAAACTGGGTTATTATTTAAAGAAAGTTCAATACATTAAGATACTGTACTTTCCTGAAACAAAAGAAAGAAATTCTCTCAAGGAAAATTTGGAGAATCAAGTGACTAAACAACCTCCCATCTTCCCACACCATTATAAAAAAAGAAGAGATGCAAATTATGAAGTAGGCATGGTTATGTTTCTATACGTGTGCCCTAAGACAATCCCTGGATTTTAGTTTCCCTAAAATTAAGAAAGGCAGGTAACTGATTTTTTGGTGTTATGAAACACCTATTATTATTATTATTAGTAGTAGTAGTAGTAGTAGCAGTATATTTCATATGAATACATTACGTGTTGGTATCTTCTATTCCCTCCTCCCTGCCCCCATTCCACTGGGGATGCTCCTCAGGAGGGTTGCAGGTATTCTCCACAGGATTGTGGTTTATGCATTGTGGAAGGTAAGTGATTTTTAAGGCATCATACTTTATGGAGCTTTCAAAGTGTTATTTCATCAAATTGATGTGGACAAATTGTAAATTCTCTACGTAAGCAAGATCACTGATTTTTATAGATCTATTTTTTTTTTTTTTTTTGGTTTTTCGAGGTAGGGTCTCACTCTAGCCCAGGCTGACCTGGAATTCACTATGGAGTCTCAGGGTGGCCTCGAACTCACGGCGATCCTCCTACCTCTGCCTCCCGAGTGCTGGGATTAAAGGCGTGCGCCACCACGCCCGGCTTATAGATCTATTTTTATACAGTTTAAAAATTATGGAAATTAGGAGCAAAGTAAAGCCATCTTATAGGGACTCAGGAACACAGACCCAAAAGACTACAAAACATCAGCTAGCCCTGGCAGGACTGGAAGGCAACTTTAGTTCATGAACATAAATTAAAAAACAAGAAAAAAAATACAAATAAAAGTACTTGACTCATCAAGATCACTCATCAAGATCAAATTTAAAAAAAGAACTTACTAGTTCCTACTTCTCCTTGAAAATTTTTGATGGGATGTATCCCTAGTAGTGGACTTTTTCTAAGTCTGTACTTTTCCATCTAACTAATTTATCGATCAGAACTCCCCACCCCACATATAAACTTAAATAAACCTATCAGGCTTATCCCACCTTCATGCATAACTTATATGTGATAGGAACTCATCAGACTCTTTATGAGATATAAAACCTATGGTCTAGATTACTTCTGGGCAGTGCCTTTCAGGACCTCTTCCTGATGCAGTGAGGTGTGACTCTACTTTTGCTTCCCCGTGAAACTTTCATTACTAGTTTTTTATCTGTTTGTGCTTGTCATTCTTTGGAGACAACAAATTCTGACCCTGAAAATTGTTAATACTAATTAATAAGACCACTTTATATTATATTTACTGCCTGTTCACAAATTAATTCTTATAAGTAGGAAATAGGCTTAAAAGTGAGATTTATTTTTACCATTTGTATACTACTTTAATTAATATCAAATAAATTATATCAAGTCAAAAAAGAAAAGTAGCGATGGGATGTTACTAATTTCAAATATATTTAATGCATTCATAGTGAATCTTTCAAATTTTTTTTTATTTTTAATTGTTTACTTGAAAGAGAGAGAAAATTTGCATGCTAGGGCCTCTACCACTGCAAATTAACTCCAGATGCATGTACCACCTTCTACATCTGGCTTACGTGGGTCCTGAGAAATCTAACCTGGATCCTTTGGCTTTTCAGGCAACTGCCTTAACCACTAAGGCATCCTTCCAGCCTGTGAATATTATTTTAACAATTAGGGACAAATTTCTTTTCAATTCATACTAAAATAGTCTTAAATAAAATAATATAGGAAAAGCAATAATAAACTATACAAAAACTGTAAAATCTGTTTCCTCCTGTAGTCATTGTGAGAATTTAAACTATGTCTTGTTGACATCAGTGGGATTTAATAAAATTGTATTTAACTTGCTCATTTGTTAGGGATGAAAGTTATGCTCATGGATATGACTGAACTCAACCACTTCAAAACTATAGCACAGAGCACAGAGTATATGATCTAAATTTTTGGAATAAAAACAAGGGTTAAAAAGAAAAAAAAACACAACAAAACCAAAACCTTCCTCAGAGAGATGATTCTCATAATAAATAATGCCAAGCTGAACTTTCCCTTATAAGATAAACATCTATATATTTTTAAAATTTTTTTGTTTATATTTATTTATTTATTTGAGAGCAACAGAGAGAGAAAGAGGGAGAGGGAGAGAGAGAGAGAGAGAGAGAGAGAGAGAGAGAGGGAGGGAGAGAGAGAAAGAGAGAGAGAGAGAGAGAGGGAGAGGGAGAGAGAGAGAGAGAGAGAGAGAGAACGGGCACGCCAGGGCTTCCAGCCACTGCAAATGAACCCCAGATGCATGTGGCCCCTTGTGCATCTGGCTAACGTGGGTCCTGGGTAATCCAGCCTTGAACCACGGTCCTTAGGCTTCTTTTTTTTGGGGGGGGGTTGCCTGTTTTTTTTTTTCTTTTTTTCTTTATTAGTTAGTTTTGTATTCAGCAAATACATTCAGTTTGGTACCAGTATTAGGCTCATCTGTGACCTACCCCCTCCCCTTGGCCCCTCCTTGTTGAGGTATATGGGTCATCCATTGTGGAGTTAGCCCACAGTTATGGGTAAGATTAATGTCTCTGCATATCATGACCCAACATGTGGCTCTGACATTCTTTCCGCCCCCTCTTCCGCAAAATTTCCCTTAGCCATGTTGGGTTCATTTTTGGTCTGCTTCAGTGATGAGGTGTTGGGGGCCTCTGAGGCTCTGGCTCTCTGACTGAGGAGGACTTGAGAAAATGGAAAGACCTCCCATGTTCCTGGATAGGCAGAATTAACATTGTGAAGATGACAATCCTACCAAAGGCAATATACAGATTTAATGCAATTCCAATTAAAATCCCTACACTGTTCTTCACAGAGATAGAAAAAATGATCTCAAATTTCATATGGAAAGGCAGAAGGCCTCGCATTTCCAAACATATCCTCAGCAAAAGAAATACCTCTGGAGGCATCACCATACCTGATCTAAAGCTATATTACAAAGCCAATAGTAATAAAAACAGCATGGTACTGGGATAAAAACAGGAGTATAGACCAATGGTATAGACTTGAGGACCCAGACTTTGGGTCAAGCAACTTTAGCTACTTGATATTCGATAAAGGCCCAAACAATATAGGCTGGAAATAAGACAGCATCTTCAACAAATTGTGCTGGACAAACTGGATAAGCATATGCAGGAAACTGAAACTTGATCCACACATTTCACCAACCACTACATTCAAGTCCAAATGGATCAAAGAACTCAATATAAGAGAAGAAACTCGAATACTACTGGAAGAAAACTTAGGAAGTACTTTCCATGATATAGGAATGGAAAAAAACTTCCTGAACAAAACCCCAGTAGCTCACGAACTTAAACTGACATTCAACCAATGGGATCACATGAAGCCGAAGAGTTTCTTTACAGACAAGCATACAATAAGCAAAGCTAATTGATTGCCTACAGAATGGGAGAAAATATTTGCGGGTTATCAAGCTGATAGAGGCCTAATCTCTAGAATCTACAAAGAACTCAAAAATCTAAACAGTAAGAAGTCAAACACCCCACTCACAACATGGGGCAAAGAGCTAAACAGGCAGTTCACAGAGGAAGAAATACAAATGGCAAACATACACTCAAGAAAATGTTCATCATCCCTAATCATCAGAGAAATGCAAATTAAAACAACTATGACATTCCACCTTACCCCAATAAAGATAGCAAACATCAAAAAATCAAATGAAAATAAATGCTGGCGAGGATGTGGAGAAGTAGGAACACTCATCCACTGTTGGTGGGAATGTAGGATGGTACAACCACTCTGGAAAGCAATATGGAGACTTCTGAAAAAGCTGAGTATAGAGATACCAACAGACCCAGTTATTCCCTTACTGTGCATCTACCCTAAAACCTTCAAACCACAGGCTAGAGAGATTTGCTCAACCATGTTTATAGAGGCTCAATTTGTAATAGTTAAGAGCTGGAATCAACCCAGATGACCATCACTAGAAGAATGGATAACTAAGATGTGGTATATCTATTACACCTATTAAATTCTCTATACATCTATATTTTGAACAAAATGTTCTTCTTTCATCAGAGAACTAAAGATTGCAGGAAAATAGGATGAAAATATAGGATTAAAGGTAAAATGAAAGCAGGGTATATGCTAAACAACACTAGCCAGAGCTTATAAAAATTTTCATGATACTACAAATAGTCAGTATCAGAGATCCTACTAATCGAAAGTTGGCCAAACTTAATAAATTATAAACAATTTCTTTCTAATTCATGCATCAGTTCTATCCTCAGAAAGGTATATTTTCCAGTGTAAGGATCAAAGTTAAAGAGTATACAGCTGGACCATCTACAGAAAGAAATGAAAATAAGTATATTGATGAAAGGAATTAACTCATGTTACTTGCTTATATAGTAGACTCAGACAGGCCTACAACTTGTCAGGTATATAACACAACTAACAAAACTTGCTAATTGGCATGTCCTGCCAACTTACTTCAAGCACAGTTTTCCAGAGAGAAAATTTTGGTAAGAAGTGTGCACATACCTACAGAGGAAATACACAGCAACCTCTCCCAGTGATCAGCCTCGATATCCATTTATTAGGTATATTAGGAAAGAGAAAGAAGTACAGTTGAAAAATTGACATAGAGACATAGGGCAAGACTTGACAATCCCTACTCAGTGTTCTTAGGAAGATGTGAATAACATCCATCTCTATGAAATAGAGAAGTATAAGAAAGACACAGAAAGAATTAAGGAATTATTACCAAAATAAACCTAATCAGATAAAAGTAGAAGAAATCGATGAGAAATATACAAACATTAAGAAATATGGAATCCAGGCATGGTGGCGCACACCTTTAATCCCAGCATTCAGGAGGCAGAGGTAGGTGTGAGTTTGATGCCACCCTGAGACTACAGAATGAATTCCAGGTCAGCCTGGGCTAGAGTGAAACCCTATCTGAAAAAAAGAGAGAGAGAGAGAGAGATGGATAACTTATCTATCAAATAAGAGTTCAGAAAGGAAATGAGATAATTATGTACAATCTGAACAATGTGAGAGAAACATACTTTTATGAGCTTAACATGTTCATCATGTACAGATCCACTTCCTCATAAACAATGTGAAGATAATTTAAAATTATCCTTAAAATTCTTAGACAATCATTTTGTATATATAACCTATATCTATCTGTTGACCTATCTCTGTATTTCCCAAAGTCCAACTGATGATCAGAAACAACTGACATATATTCAATAAAATCAATCTCTATATTTTGTTTTTTTTATTTTATTTTAGACACACAGACAGAGAGAGAGAGAGAGAGAGAGAGAGAGAGAGAGAATTGGTGTGTCAGGGCCTCAACCACTGCAATCAAACTCCAGATGCTTGGACCACCTAGTAGGCATGTGGAACCTTGCCCTTGCCATACCTTTGTGTGTCTGACTAATATTGGATCTGGAGAGTAGAACAGCAAGTGTCTTAACTGCTAAGCCATCTCTCCAGCCCAATCTCTATATTTTATATGTTTTAATAAATTACTGGGCTGGAGAGATGGCTTAGCAGTTAAGGTGCTTACCCATGTAAGCCAGATGCACATGGTAGAGCATGCATCTAGAATCTGTTTGCAGTGTACAGAGGCCCTGCCATGCCCATTATCTCCCTCCCTTGCTCTCTCCCTCTCTCTCTCTTATCTCCCTCTGCTTGCAAATAAATAAAACTATTAAAAAAGAAATTACTGATCATTTTATTTTACAAAACTGGAAAACAAATATAAACAAAAAGTTACACATGAGAGGGCTGGAGAGATTGCTTAATGGTTAAGGTGCTTACCTACAAAGCCAAAGTACCTAGGCTTGATTCCTCAGTGCCCATGTAAAGCAAGATGCACAAAGTGGCACATATGTCTGGAATTCATTTGCAGTGTCTAGAGACCATGGTGGGTCCATTCTCCCTCTTCCTCTCTCTCTCTCTCTCTCTCTCTCTGTATCTATCTATCTCAATCTCACTCTCTCTCTCTTTTTCTCTCAAATAAATAAATAAATATTTTTTGAAAAATCTACATCAGTTATTGAAAAATATATAAAAAGCTGTAGTTGAGTAGAATTGATACAATTTTTTTTTAAACTTTCACTTCACCCTGAGAACAATAAAATTCTCCTTCAAATAGTTCATGTTTACTGATATGGCTTCTTCTGTTCCTATAGAATTAAGCATATCCTCCCTATATTATGTATATTATGCATTAAAATTTTTTACCATATTTGTCCATATAAAATATTTCCACTGTCATGAATTAATGCATAAATTGAATAAGCACTGAAAAAGCTAATTGATAATTCTGCTTGTTCATTTACATCAAACCAATTTTGTAAAGCTGAAAATTCTTTTCCCTAAGCACTTTTTTAAAAAGAAAAAATGACATTGTTCTTTCTGGTGAATGAGACTGTCAGTTTTTTTACAAAATAAATATTATGTTTAAAGTAGACAGGTTAAAAGAAACAATGTCTTTGAAATTCACTGGACAGAAATAAATACATTCAATAAGAAAAAAGCCTTATAACTATAGGCAATGAATTACTTGGTAATATGAAAAGGAAAAGTAAGCCTACATATGCTTCATATGAAAGGAATAACATAAAGTTATAAAAGAGAAGGAGTATATATTGTCTCAGCAAAGAAGTTGCTAACATCTTTTTTGTGACTATTTAAAATCTGTTGTGACATGGGGAATTTGCAACATATATTTTAGTCTTTGGATTCAGGAATATCTACATATAAATATTAGTTTGTATTGCCATATATTTGGGTTTCTATTTTAAAATCTAACATCTATAGAAGATGACCAAAAGGATAGACAATAATGTGGCTTTTTTTCAATTGTTTTAACAGTTTCAGTTGTTGGTAAAAGAAATGCACAATATGATATTTCAATTCCTTGATAGCTTATTACATTTTTACTCTTTTTTTCTTTTTTGGTGGGGGAGGAGGGTAAGGTCTTGCTGTAACCCAGGTTGATATAAAATTAACTATGTAATCTCATGCTGGCCTCAAACTCACAGTGATCCTCCTACCTCTACTTCCCAAGTACTGAGATTAAAGGCATGAACCACCACTTCCAGCTACCTCTTGTCCTTTGTTTATCACTTGTTGCCATATGTTTCCTTTGTTTCTCTCATTATTGTCTCAAATATTATTTTCAATGATATATGGGATGCTATATTATAAATCTTTACTGATGTAATAAATCTATACACAACTGATGATAAGAACATTAGAAACATATTAGCCTAGAGTGTGTGTGTGAAAAGTCCAGCACTGGAATCTTTAAGCTAGTGTTAATACGTCAGTACAGCTATATCTTTTTGAGTGGCTCTAAGAAAACATTTCTTTCTTTGTCTCTGGTCCTCAGACTCTGCCCTCTGTCTTACTTACACCCAGAAATATTGCATATCTTCAACCATTCTTCTATGGCCACACAATACTCTCTGACCACTTTTAGACAGGATTTTTTTCAATATTTTATGTATTTATTTATTTACTTGAAAGAGAGAAAGGCAGATAGAGAGAGAGAGAGAGAGAGGGATTGGGCACGCCAGGGCCTCTAGCCACTGCAATCAAACTCCAGACATGTGTGCTACCTTGGGTATCTGGCTTACATCAGTACTGATTAGTTGGACCTGGATCCTTAGGCTTTGCAGGCAACTCCCTTAACCACTAACCCATGTCTCCAGCCCAGTGTATTTGTTTTAAGGAGATGTGTAATTAGGTTCAGTAGGATAGCCTCCCCATATCAAGATTCTTAAATTTAATTACATCGGCTAAGTCTCTTTTTCCTCAGAAGATAATAAGTCATGCTCATAGAAACTAAGAGTTAAGATGTGGGCATATTTGGGAGCCTTCTATTTATTTATTTTATAGGCAGCCTCATAAGAATAAACTTTATTGCTATCATGGGCTTTCTTTTCTTCTCTGAGTGTTACACCAATCCTATTTAAAAAAAAAAACATTAAAAGTTTTGAATGAATAATCATTACTCTTTGTCTGGAGTCCTTTGACCAATTATCCAAGCTCAAGTCCTATGTATCTCTGGGTAGATTATAAGAGATATGGAAATGAATTATTGTGGTCCATCTTAAAGGTGAGACAACACATTGCAGGAAGTTTGTTAGGGATTACCCTACTAGAAAAAAGTTCCAGTGTTGTGTAAAATAAGGGAGCAGGCTTTAGTTCTGTCTCAAAATAAACCTAAGCCAACTCTCCACAGGTGAAGGGTGTTTTGAAGTCATTATGTTCCTTTAGATTATCATTTATTAAGATGAGAGGAACTGGCCTGGATGTTGGTGAGATTAAGCCTGCCCACTGGGAATGAGTCATCTCCATCTACCTAGCTCTCATTTTTAAGGTGATGGCCTTTTACTATACATGTATTTTATGCTTCTGTATTTACCCAAGCCCCTTATACAATTTAATATATTTTAAATGCAATTATTTTGAATTGATAATTTTCTTATTTGTATAGTGATTTCTAGATCCATTTTGTCGCTTCTGTAACAAATGCTGTCACATTAGTCATACCACATTTCAGTCTCCTTGAACCAGAGTACAGTGGGTGGAGTTAAAGACTATGATGGTTGAACCTGGAACAGATCATTCTCAGTGAACTTACCCAATCACAGAAAAAAAATCGCCACATAGTCTCACTCATCTACAGCACCTAACCTGAATCTACCCAAGATAACTTACATACCCAGCAAGCACCTCCTAGACCAGCCACTAGGATGGAACGGGAGGGAGGGGCGGGCATCAAAGGGGTGGGAAACACAAATCTAGACCCAAATGGCAATGGTACCATAATGTTCTACTTACTAAAAGACAGACCAAATGGCTGATACTTCACCAGGCCCTTACAGAGAACACCTGAACCACAAGACACTGGAGAGGGTATGATCAAGACTAACCTTAATCTTCTACATCTTCCCTCCATCACTTCCCCTCTCCCTCTCTCTCTCTCTTTTATCTCTAACTCTTGTATATTAGTTATCTTTTTCCTCATTTTCTTAGTGGGCACTGACATGTAACTCCCAGAACCAGCATGGGGCTATCATCCACAATGAGCTTTTGATCAGAGAGACCTACAAGGTTTCCTAAAAGACAGACAGATTTCTGTCAGAGTACTTGATGACCCACCAAAGGCTAGTGGTAAGACCCTACTGCTGAAGACACCTTATGTGATTGACATGCAAATTAGAATGGCATGGCTGGAAGTTGGAAGAGAGTCAGTCCCCAGACAGTCTGCGCATCTAGTGCCAGAAGGTGCTACATGGGCGACTGGGGGAAAATGCCCAATATCTGTCAAAGCAATGCATGGTCTAACCTACTTAGCAACAAATAACTTGTTGTGATGCCCACACAAGTGCAGTGGTGGCACACAGCCATGGTGGGGAAGCAACTGCTCTCAATTCGGCTAACTGATCCCTTCACTGGTATGAGACCCATAGCTGGAGCTGGGAAACAAGTCAGAACCATATCCAAACATAAGCCCACTCTCCAATATCAAGCTACCATCAATTGTGGGCTATAAGAGGGCCTACACCTATTAAATTCTCTATTAAAAAAAAAAAAGGGTTATCTCATTTGTCCTGATGCTAACTTACTCTCCGTTGGAGAATCTTCTTCTCTTTTTCAGATAGATGTAGATCCTAAGGAGAGAGCCACCCCATTATACCTCAAAAGGGCCCCGGCTGAAACTAAGAAAAATTGGAGAAATAAGCAAGGGTGCTGTTTTCCTGATGAACCAGATGCCAGCACAAGGGGGAAGGAGATCAGCACAGAGAAAAATCAACTCCTACCAAATCAGAGAGCCAGAGCCTCAGAGCCCCCCAACACCTCATCACTGAAGCTGACCCAACATGGCTCAGGGAAGTTTTGCGGAAGAGGGGGCGGAAAGAATGTCAGAGCCACATGTTGGGTCATGATATGCAGAGACATTTAGCTTACCCATAACTGTGGGCTAACTCCACAATGCATGACCCGTATACCTCAACAAGGAGGGGCCAAGGGGAGGGGGTAGGTCATGGATGAGCCTAATAATGGTACCAAACTGACTGTAAAAAAAATAATAATAAAAAATAAAAATGAAAAAAAAGTATTAAAGACAAAATAGAGAAATGAATTTGCATAAAAAGGAAAAATGTCAAATATAAATATCATAATAAAAATGACATTTAAAAATTTAAAAAAAGACTATGACTTCTCTCATACATAGCTACAGAGGAGAACTAGAAATGAGACTTTTCCTTTTATCTCTCCTTATCCATGGAAGCACCACCACTTGCTGGAGAGATGACTTAGTAATTAAGGTACTTGCCTGTGAAGCCCAAGAATGCATGTTTGAGTCTCCATATCTCACATAGCCAGATGCGAAGTGATGCAATCATGCAATGTCACACATACACACAAGGGAACACACATCTAGAGTTTGTTCATAGCTGCTGAAAGGCCCTGGTATACACATTCTCTTTCTCCCTCTCTGTCTTAAAAATAAAATAATAAAAAATATAGTGGATAACTTTGAACTTTCAAAGCTGCTTTAACGGGAAATAAAACTTTCAGGAAATCTAAAATATATAACATTTTTTTCACAGTATGTGTCATTTTATAATTAGGAACATAAATTCTAAATGTTAATTGATTGGATTTAAATTATTAGAAGTATATAAACAATTAGTTAAGGTAAGTGTTTGTTTGTTTGTTTGTTTTTGCTATCTATTTTCAAGCACACTTATTCCACAGCTACAAATGAAATTGTGGAGCTTGCTTAGAGTATCTCCCGAGCTGTTTGCTAAGTATTTTATAAGCATCAAATGAAGCCATAACATTTTTTACAAGAACAAAAATATGCATATGTAGAGAAATTTGCTGAACTTTTCTAGGGTGTATGAAACCTATGAAAATAGACCCTCCAACTTTTACAGTGTGGCTCTCTAAATATTTACAGTGCTCTTATGTTCAAGACCTATACATGAACACATACACATAAACACATGTACACTCATCTTGTGCATAGAAGGGAAACATGACATACATAAGGTACACATTCATTTTTATATACTATGTCTTCTGATTTTTGTTTTCTTTTAACCCATATCATTTAAAAATACGTTTGTTTCCTGCCTCCTGACTTGAACTGTTGACCCACTGCTCCGTTCTGGTTTCCAAGTAGGTCATTTCAGTAAATAAAACTATACGTCTCCTAGTTATCCGTGTTTCAAAGTCATTATTGAGATCATCAACAAAAACAGATGTCTGTTCCTGTTCCATAAGTAAATAGGCTTAACTTAGCTATTTTTTTTCTAATTTTAAAAACAACACAGGACAAATGTAAAGGCATCACAATTAAAAGTTGCACTATCTATCTAATAGAAAAAAGATTGAATCCACTCAGAAAATTCTGAAACTATTTTTAAAGATACTACAAAATTATTCAATAAATATATTTTTAAATAGAATCTTGTCAAAGTTTATTTCTCAAGCTCTTCTATTACCATGATATTTTATTCTGAGACTTCTCTGCATTAACTTTTCTGGCTTGAAATGAGGATATATACATTTGTATTAATAACTACTTATTTTAAGATTTAGTAGACATTGTCGTTTCCCTTATTTTAAAATAGAAGGATCAAAAGCAGGTGAAAAGCAGGGCCTAGTTGTCAAATGAAACTTAAATGTTGATTGTACTGCTCCAAAATGTAGATACACTGATAATATTAGGTGTGAAATAATGTTATCATAAATAACCTTAAATATACAAACCTTATATATGGTAAACCATGATAATTATAAGCAATTAATTGCAAAAGTATAGTATAAAAATTTCAAAAACAACATGACTACTTGATATCAGCTTTATATATAGTTTTTCTACAATCCTACAGAATTAAATCAACCCACACCATTCTATAATTAGCCTTTAATTAGCAAAAGATGACATATGTAGGGAGAGTGTCAGTTTTACAAGTAAGTGCAGAACATATTTTATGCACCTAATTTGATGACAATTTAGTTGTAGAAGGAAAGTTATTATAGAGAAGTACATAGCTAAAGATGCACATTTATATGTGATACAATGCATGCTTTCATAAAGTCCCTGAGCAACTGAAATTGTTGGATGTGGTCCTCAGAATGTGAATAGCACTGAAAGAAGGCTAAGAACAGAATGGAAATTTCTATATTCATGGCAATGCCATATATCATAAATAAGTTGACAAACTAAATGAGGATTTTCATGCAGCATAAATCCATGTGTGTGTAGGTTGAATGTCAAAATAGTTTTTAACTATAGAAAGCATAAAATTGTTGTACAATTAAAAGTGTGAAAAGGAAAACTGTCCATAACTTTGACATGCTGGGGAAATTTTTAGGAAAATGGTTACCAAACTCCAGTTGATTTCCATCTTCTCTGATTTTTCTGATTTTGTCAGAGGAAATGCTCTCTTCTACAGGCTGTAATTCCCTGATTTCATGGAAGTGAGTGGTCTCACAGATTATGTCGTTTTGTCAGTGGCAGCAGGAGACCGCGTTCCTTGATGCGGCTGGAGAGCTCAGGAGTTCTTTTCAGAGACCTTCACTCAGTGAAGCCAGGAATCCTGACTGCTCCACAGCAAAGAATCTCAGGATGAGTCAATACAAAGCAGAGCTGGTACTTAGTAAGAAGCTTAAACATAGACTTAAGCACAGACATTAAGATTTAGCAGCATGGGTTGGAGAGATGGCTTAGCGGTTAAGCACTTGCCTGTGAAGCCTAAGGACCCCGGTTCGAGGCTCAATTCCCCAGGACCCACGTTAGCCAGATGCACAAGGGGGCACACGCATCTGGAGTTCGTTTACAGAGGCTGGAAGCTCTGGCGTGCCCATTCTTTCTCTCTCTCTGTCTCTCTCTCTCTCTCTCTGCCTCCTTCTCTCTGTCGCTCTCAAATAAATAAATAAACAACAAAAACAAAACAAAACAAAACAAAAAAAAAGATATAGCAGCATACTTAGAAAAGGGACCATATGTACCAGTATGCACCCAAATATGAGTATGGGATTCTCAAGATAGTCACACTTAATTGTATTAAAATAGAAATATAGGGCTGGAGAGATGGCTCAGTGGTTAAGTGCTTCCTGTGAAGCCTAAATTCCCTGGTTCTAGGCTCGTTTCCCCAAGACCCACATTAGCCTGATGCACAAGGGGCCATATGGATCTGGAGTTCATTTGCAGTTGCTGGAGGCCCTTGAGCACCCATTCTCTCTCTCTGTGTGTGTCACTCTCAAATAAATAGATAAAAATAGACAAAAAAATTTAAAAAATAGAAATATATGTAGGAGCTGGGCGTGGTGGCTCACACCTTTAATCCCAGCTCTCGGGAGGCAGAGGTAGGAGAATCACCGTGAGTTCGAGGCCACCCTGAGACTACATAGTGAGTTCCAGGTCAGCCTGGGCTACAGTGAGACCCTACCTCGAAAAATCAAAAAAAAAAAAAAAAAAGAAATATATGTAGGAGTTTGTTGGCTTTTAAAGGTACATTGTTCAAAGGGTTTCCAAAGAGCTTTGTTTCCCCCTTCTTTTCTGTACATTTGATCATAGGCTGGTCCTATAGATCATGAAAGTCAAAGAAACCTTTACTGTACTAGGTCATAGGTAATTCACATAGACCTACAAGGCTCTGGGAGTTTTGCCAAGGAGGAGACAGAGAAAATGTGGGAGATATGGGATGGAACCCCATGGTGAATGCCAGCAATCCCACTGTTGCAGTCAGGTTCACATTGCTGGCAAAGTCACCTGACCAACAGCAACTTTTTTGGGGGGAAGCGATTTATTTTGGTTTAAGGACGCAGGGTGAAGTTCCAAGAAGGCAGGGGAAAATGATGGCATGATCAGAGGTGGACATCACTCTCTGGCCAAAATAAGGTGGACAATAGCAATAGGAGAGTGTGCCAAACACTGGCAAGGGGACACTGGCTATAATACCCATAAACCCTCCCCCAATAATACACTGGCTCCAGTAAGCATTAATTAGAAAATCTCTATCATCTGGGAACCTAGTATTCAGAACACCTATGTTTATGAGGTACACCTGAATCAAACCACCACATTCCACCCCTGGCCCCCATAAACTGATAACCATCCATGATAGAAAATACGATGCATTTAGTACAACTTTCAAAGTTCCACATTTTTAGTCAATCCTAATAATGTTCAAACATCCCTATAAAATCCAAGCTCTTTTAACTGAGCCATAATACCAAAAAAATTCCCCCCAAATCCCATAATGGCACAGAAAAAAACACACTTCAAAAGATGTCATTGGGAATATTGACATATATATATATATATATATATATATATATATATATATATATATACACACACACATTTTTTTTTCAGCCAACACCAGATTTAAAATAACCAGGGCAAACATCAAACTCTGTAACTTCAAGTCCAACAACTCTAGCCAGTGACAAATCTCCAAGTCCAATAATTCTAACCAGCATAATGTCTCTGGAGTTGTAATTCTGTCCCTGTCACTGTCCTAGAAAACTTCATCCAGGGCCAGCAGCTCTCCTTGGAAGCCATTTCATGGTCCCAGCTTCTCCACTCGGTCTCCACTGTGAACCTGGGTTCATCCTCATGGCTCCATCAGGTTTGCATGCAAGTATCCAGCATACCTGCTTTACACTTCCCATGGCTGTTTCCAAAACACTAGACCATGTTGAAAACTCAATGACCCTCTCTTTCCTGCATTTCTTATGATCCATAATACCAGGTGGGGTGCAATTTTTAATCCAGGGGGTAAATAAAGCAGACTTTGAAGAACAGTACACTCCATGAGAACTCAGACCCCTTTAAAGAGGTTACATTCTTCCTGTTGCCTCAGTGCAGGTCAGCTGGCCCAATCTCAAAGGTTGTAATCTCTCATATAATTGCACCAAAGGGGCAGAACTTTTAGCTCAAAGATTTCATTTCTGTGCAATATCCCTCTGTTCACACAATTCCATTTCTTCACAATGCAACCCTGTACAACTTCTCAGGATATGGCCATAACAGCAAGCCTCTCACACAAACTGCTTCTAGCGCAGTCCAGTAAAAGCTCCTTTTCACCCTCATAAGCCAAACCTCAAAGTCCATAGTTCTTACTGCATTCAGGTCTTGAAAGTCTGACCAGAAGAATCCATCAAAAGTATTTGCTGTACTGCCAGGTGTCTCCTGGGCCAAGGTTTCAAATCTTTCAGCATTCTTCTTGAAAATCAGCTCCAAAAGGCCAAATCTACACGGTCTTGTGTCTAGCAGCAACACCACTCTCAGTTCCAATATTACTATTGTAGTCAGGTTTGCATTGCTAGTATAAATCACCCAACCAAGTCTGAGTTCCTTGCTCAGTAGGTGTGTGGGCAGGTGTGGAGGTCTGGAGTAAGTAGGCAGGACCCATATCTGGACTCCTTCTGGATCTGAGTTCCTTGTGTAGTCAGTGTGTGGGCAGTCACAGTGCAGTTAATGCATGGGCAGAAACAGCAGTCTGGAACGAGTCAGTCAGACCAATATCTGTAATCTCCCATTGCCCAGGTCTGAGTTCCTTGCACTGTCAGTGTGTGGGTAGCTACAGCCCTAGGGAGTGAGTAGACCAGACCCCTGTATCTGGGCTCCTCCCACCTCCCCAGTCTAGGTTGCCTGCACTTGTCTATGTCCTGGAGGGCTCAGCACAAAGTAGGCCAGATTTCTGTTCCCTTACTCCTCCTATTCCCCTGGTCCTGGTAAGTGCCATTGTGCCTTGCTTGGGGAGGCCTGGCCCCTGTGTGAGCTATTGAATCAGGCCATTTCCTCTGGTATCTTAACTAGCCACTACGTACCAACATCCCTGTTCACCTGAGTCAGAGAGTGAATGGGGTCAATGGACACAAATTTGCTTCCTCCTCAATAAAATAAAGAGTCTTCATAAAACGGTTAGACAACAATGCAAAAAAAGCCAACAAAAATCATAAAACTGAGAGATCTCCATCAAGGATGCCTGGCCATACTAGGGAAGCCTCCAATGAAATCATAGAGATATCAACAGAAATTAATTCCAAAAATGAAAATACAACAACCAATGAGACCCTGACTTAAAAAAAAAAAAAGTGCTGAATTTGAAGCAAACTATCAAAGAACCAACAATTGTATCAATGAAATTGAAAAAAATAGTTTCCTAGAGCATTCAGCTTTTGACAGTAGGCTTAACTTGATTGAACAAAATATTAGAACCCTCCAAACAGACATGAATAAATTGAAGTTAAGTCAAGAAATGGAAGACCTCAATAACTGGCTGATTAAACTTAATGAAGAGTTGATCAAATGCAAGAATGAACTATAGAAAACATCAAGAAAATCAGAATTTGAATTGAAATCATACCTCAAAAAAGGAATGGAGGGCTGGAGAGATGGCTTAGTGGTTAAGTGCTTGCCTGTGAAGCCTAAGGACTCTGGTTTGAGGCTCAATTCCCCAGGACCCACTTTAGCCAGATGCACAAGGGGGCGCACACATCTGGAGTTTGTTTGCAAAGGCTAGAGGCCCTGGTGTGCCCATTCTCTCTCTCTCTCTCTCTCTCTCTCTCTCTCTCTCTCTCTCTGTCTACCTCTCTCAAATAAATAAAAAAAATTAAAAAAAAATGGACATTAGGACATTATACAAAACGACACAACAGAAAATAAAGATCAAATAGAATTTAGAGAAACCTCTGTAGGACCACTCACCAAAAGAGTTACTCATGTGGAAGACAGAACCTCTGACCCGGAAGATAAGACAAAAGAAATTGATTGGAAGGTCAAAAACTTTGCTAAGTTCAAAAAATCAAGTGAGCACAGTATAAGTGAACTGTGAAACACTCTAAAACTACATCTACAATGAGCTGTTGATCAGAGAGACCTACTAGATCTCCCAAAACTAACAAGACCGACTTCTGTCAGAGTGCTTGATTACTCACCAGAGGTTAATGGTCAAACCATACTGCTGAAGACGCCAAATGCTGTCATAATGGACCATGGAGAGACCTGGTTGGAATCCAGAGGAGAGCCCGTCCTCAGTTAATTGACCCATCTAATGCTGGAATGCACTACATGAACTACAAGGGGAAAGGGGACAACATCTGTCCAAGCAACTCAAAGTCTAAACAAACCAAAAGAAAAAAACCTGACATGATGCTCACACAATGGTGGGTAACTAACTGCTCTTGGATTGGCTAACAGATCCACTCAGTGAAAAGGAAAACATATTTGGATCTGGGATAATGATTTCACTTCCCATTGTCAAACTCCCACTAACCTTAGACTATAAAAGTGTCTAAACCCTTTTAATTCTCTCTAAATTAATAATGGTTATCACCTTTAACTGGCACTGAATTCACTCTCTGTCGTAGAATCTGCTTCTCTTTTACAGATGGGAACTGGACTTGAGGAGATAAATGACCCAGTACACTCCACCACAGCTCCAGCTGAAACCACAGAGGAATTGGGGAAATGAGAAAGAATACTGCTCTCTTACTAAGCTAATATCAGCACAAGGGTGATGGAGAAAGATACTGAGGACACTCAACACCTACCAAACCAGAAATCTAGATGCTTCTATGTGCCCATCACTGAAGTAGACTTTAAATGCTCCCAGCATGACTCAAGAAATTTTGCAGAAGAGGGGCCAGAAAGATTGTTAGAGCCACAAGTTGGTGCATTTTGCACAGAGACATTGCCTTTCCCCCATAACTGACTGCTGCCCCCATAATGCATGTCCCACAATCCCCATGGGGTTGACCTTCTTCTCTAATAAGGAAGGCCTCTTCAGAAAAGTGGCAGGGAGGAGGTAAAGAATGGTACCATCGTGATGTCTACATACAAAATAAGTCCATATCTAATAATAAAAAGAAAGCAAAAAATCATCTAACAGGTCCAAAGTTTGATTGGTAATAAATAAAAAACAGATCTAAGTAATAAATTTTATTACTACCTTCTAAAAATTTATTTGTTTGTGTATGCATATGTGTGTGTATGGGCATGCATGCCACAGTCTGCACAACATGGAGGTCAAAGAGTAACCTTGGAGGGGTTCTCTTCTCCTTCCACTTTGGTATGAGACCTATAAGATAGTCTCATTGGTTTTGTTTGTTTGCTTTGTGCTGCTGCTTACAAATTTCTGGCAAAGTTGAGATTATAGATGTGTATGCCACTTTATATCTAGCCTTATGTGGATGCTGGGGATGGTTGTATTTGGGTTGTTAAGCTTTTCAAGCAAGCTACTTTAACTTCTGTGCCCATTTATTTCTTTTCAATGGTTTTTAAAAGTAATAGAAAAATGGAAATATAAAACTTTTGGGACATTACATTTGAGAAGTTAACACATCAGTTCCATTTCCATGGCAGTAGTTGCAATGGTCAGTGAAATCAAGGAGCTCAGCAGATATTTTGGTTCTAATTACTCTTAGTGTGCTTCATTGTGGAAAATAGTTGTCACAGATGTAGGTGCTGCCAAATAAGATCAGGGTGAAGAAAGGAATGCTTGTTACTGAGAATATAGGATTTATGAAAGTTTGACAGAGAGACATGCCCAAATTTTTGTGTAACTTGAATGTGAAATTGAGGTTGTGTTTATTCCATATGAAAATTGGCATGGGGCTGGAGAGATGGCTTAGCAGTTAAGATGTTTGCCTGTAAAGCCGAAGGACCCAGGTTCGATTCCTCAGGACCCACATTAGCCAGATGCACAAGGAGGCACATGCATCTGGAATTCGTTTGCAGTGGCCAGAGGCCCTGTTGCACCCATTCTTTCTCTCCCTCTCTCTGTCAAATAAATAAGTAAAAATAAATATTAAAAAAAAGAAAATTGGCAAGTAACATATTTATGTTGGCTGAACATGGAGTCACAAATATAACATACACAGATTATTTTTCCAGAATTCTGTTTTTTAATTCTTGTCTCAGATCAAAAAGCAATGCAGTCTAACTATTTTCTATTGTTTATAGGACTATGTTCAACCAGCATATCAACATGCATAGAATTGCTGTTTTTCATTTGAGCTTGTCATTCTTTCACTTGTAAGGTTGTTATGATCTGAAACACTGTATTGATAAATTTGTTTCCACCTTAAAGATATGCATTCAACTTATTTAAATAAGTGGTTAAGTACACTAAAAATACTAAATCAGTAAGTCAGTTTTCATCATCAAATTCTAGCACAAATTTTATTTTATTTTTTATCTTCTTATATTCAAATTTTATTATTTTTTAAAATTAACAACTTCCATGTTTGTAAACAATATTCCATGGTAATTTCCTCCCCCCCCCCCACTTTCCCCTTTGAAACTCCACTCTCCATCATATCCCCTCCCCCTCTCAATCAGATTCTCTTTTATTTTGATGTCATCATCTTTCTCCTATTATGATAGTTGTGTGTAGTCAGTGTCAGGTACTGTGAAGTCATGGATATCCAGGCCATTTTGTGTCTGGAGAAGCATATTAATTCTCCTACCCTTCCTTTGGCTCTTACATTCTTTCTGCCACCTCTTCCGCAATGGACACTGAGCCTTGGAAGATGTGATAGAGATATTTCAGTTCTAAGCACTCTTTTGCCACTTCTTCTTAGCATCGTGATGACTTCTGAGTCATCCCAAGGTTACTGCCATCTGAAAAAAGAAAGTTCTCTAATGAAAAAGTGAGAGTAGCATTAATATATGGTTATGAACATTAACAGAATTGCTTAATGGGCACTTTGATGAGCATAGAATATACATTTAACAGACAGCAGCAAGCATTATACCCCTAGGGCTCATGACTACTCCTGTTGTAAGTTTTCAGTAGCAGGGATGTATTCCCTCCCATGGAGAGGGCCTCAAGTCAAATTAGAGGGCAGTTGGTTTCCCCCATAACAGATGTGCCACTATTGCACCCATTGGTTCATTTGGCCTGGTTGGCCAAATATAAGACTTGCAGTGTCCACCGTGGAGTATCTTCACTGGTGATTTCTCTCTCTCCCATTGAACTGCATGCATTGTGGCTTTATCCAGCTTTCTGTCAGCTGGCCTACATGGAGGAGGTTTTCAGCTCAGTTCCAGCAGGATTTGTCTGTGGCCTTACAGCCCATGTATGTGGGGTCTTCAGCAATAAGGTCTTACCATCTATTCCTGGCTGGAAACCAAGGACCTCAGCAATGGCCTGAAATGGTTTGGGAGCATCAGGGACCTCCCTGGCCAACAACTAACTGGATGGTATTCCACCCCTGGCACTGAACATTTTATATTAACAATCTATGGTTCCTGAGTGTTCCATTTTCCAAAAAAAATAGGTTTCCATGTGATTTGTGTATATCATCTTAGATTTTGATTAGCCTTCCCTCTATCTTTCCTTTACTCAATCTCTTTCCCTGTCCTCACTTAGTCCTTTTCACCCCCATTAATCTGTTCTTCTACCTATATATATATAATACCATCCTATTAAGTCCCCCCCTTCCTTTCTGTTCCCTTTATATCTCCTTTTTAGCTTACTGGCCTCTGCTACTGAGTTTTCTTCCCACTCACACAGAAGTCCAATCATTTGTAGCTAGGATCCATGTATGAGAGAGAACATGCCATGTTTGGCTTTCTGGGCCTGGGTTATCCCACCACACGGTGACTGTGTGAGACTCTTGAGCATGACTCCCACAGCTGCCAGAGTGGCTGGCTCTCCCAGTGGGGTGAGTGGGGAACCTAGGTGGCCATGCGGGGCCATGCTGACTCGCATCTGTCCTTCCTCAGGAGCTGAGAAGAAGCTGTTCAAGTGCAGGTGGTGCTGAGACGGGAGCAGAGGCTGAGGCGCTGGGTGGTGGGTGCGGTGCTGGACGAAGGCCTGACTATGCGGCACCACCTCAAGAAATGCGTGTAGTGCACGTGCCAATATTACTCTTTGCTGAAGAAGCACAGAAAGCTCTTGCAGCAGATTCGCCTTGCTCGGAAGGAAAAAATAAAAACAGCTATGCAAGTGGAAACCCCCTCAAAGCAAGCCAGGACTTGTGAGCCATGGCCTAAACGACAAAAAATGAAAAAAAGACACCCGGGATGTAGATGTGGAGAATGTAGTTATGGAGGAACTTGACGATGTGAGCTGATGTTCCTACCTTTTCTGTTGGAAGATTCTCAGCTGGAGCCAGAAGGATTTGATGGTTGTTTGATGGGACTTTGGAGCAAGCATTACCCTTTTTGCTCTCCCAGATTCCTCTTCTATAATAGCCTACCTACCTCAATGAAGGGATGTTTTTTTTTTTTTTTTTTTTTTTTTTTTTTTTTTTTTTTTTTTTCGCAGCGAGACTGGAGAGGGCCCAATCTACCAGCTAGCTCCATTTGCAATAAAACCCAGAGCTTTAAAAAAAAAAGCCACAAATTTTATTTTTGATACCATAAATAACTTGATAATATAGAGTAAGTCATAAAATCTTTTCAACATTTCGCTTAAACATAGGCATATTTCTCCTGAAAAATAAATGATATCACCATAGACAGCATGAATGCTTTGAAGGAATTCCGGGAGTTGGTGATGACTTAATAAATGGGCCTTTATTAAATTTAAAAAGAAAGAAAGAACTCAACCAAGAGCAGCTTGTGGGAAGAAAGCTCAAAGGGAAGCTCCAAGATGGCAGGGAAAATAATGGCATGAGCAGAAAGTAAACCTCACCCCCTGGCCAATATAAGGCGGACAATAGCAACAGGAGAGTGTGCCAAACACTGGCAAGGGGACACTGACTATAATGCCCATAAGCATGCCCCCAACAATGCACTGCTTCCAGCAGGGGTTGATTCTCAAATCTCCATCAGCTGGAAACCTAGCATTTAGAGCTCCTAAGTTTATGGGGGCACCTGAATCAAACCACCACACCCACTAAGTAGGACCTTCAGTGGAAAGGGGGCAGGGAGGATGGAAATGATGGTACCAACACATGATGTGCCCACACAAAGTTTCTGTTTAATAAAAAGTTTTGGCTGTCAACTACATTTATAATCTTGTTTTTGAAATTTTTAGAAATGTATATAGTTATTGTTGAGAAAGGAGTAAATAAAACTCAAAAATCCTGAGACATGGATTCAAGTTATCGCCAAAAGACATGATCCCATATGGTATCAGGTTAATGGAGTTTGTAGTTACAGAATAAAATAAAGTCATAAAATCAATTTAAGCAAACTGGTGGGAGAATCAGGTAGGTGGATTACAACAAAGCTGGGAGGTGCTGCTACAGGCCTACGATACTGACTGATGACATTCTTAGCTGTTAGGTGGGTTGTGGAGCACAGTGGACTGTAAATACATTTCAGAAAGGAATTTTCTAATTGTTACAAGAATAGTAGATCAAATACAGAGGTCAGCAATAAATAGCATTAAGGGTGTTAAAGATGCCACAAGATAATTAATTTAGTTCTGAACTTGCAACATTCCTTCTCTCTTTAATCATGGAAGATCTAATCATCCTATCAGCCTTATAGAAGTGAAAAAAAAACTATAAAATTTCTTGCAGTTTTAGCATTTACATGGCAAATATTGTTATTTATGTCAAAACTCTTCACTCTTGACTGGTGAAACACTTCAATAAGAGGCTTTCTGCTTCCTGTGCTCCCTTAATTTTCCATTTCATTTTGTCCTGCCTCTACTCATTATCTAGAATTATCAACATAAGAGATGATTTCAAAATTACATGAACTTATTGTTCTTGACAAATATTTTGTTGCCTTTCAAATATATACTTAAAGGTTTTTTGAATGTATGCACAGAAATAGACACACAAACACACACACACACACACACACACACACACGTTATTACTATTTTAACATTATTTCTATAGTGACATGAACTTCTGCCACAAAAGACCCTTATTAATTACCAATTTTCAAAATCACCAACCAATAATCCACAATAGTGATAGCACTGCCCATGTTCCAAAGTCATTCTCTGTGACTTTGTCCTTTTCTCCAAATTATGTTTGGGCTGTCCTGTCACAGTCATTCCTAAGTTATTATCTAATGTTTGACTCCTGGGGTGGATATCCAACATGCTAAATTTGGTAACAAAAGTTTATTTTCAAGAAACATAAGCAGAATATGAATAAGAAAGTAACCTAAGAAGTGTTTTTCCATGTCTCTATCACAAAATGATTGTTAACATGAGGAAAACTGTTTTCACAGTTTATTTGTGATACCAGTTTAACTCTATAGTCATTGACATGAATAGCAGAAAGTTAAAAACACAGTAACATGAAAACAATGTAGTAATATACAATTTGTCAGAATAGCATTAATTGTAGACTAAATTGTTTTCCAGTTTGAAAACTGATATCTCAAAATGTACATAAAATGTGCATTCCTAAGCATATATTTTAAGTGTCTCTATAATTAGCTATCAATGGAAAATTCCTTTGATGAATGGAAAAGAGCAAAAACAAAGCTGCCTTTGAAATCCTGGAGTTTCTTTCATATTGAGAAATAAAATGAGTTATTCATATTTCAATAAATTTTAAAATTTCACCTTCAGACTACTAAAAAATTTCTATTAACTTTAATAAAGTCTTCAAGAAATACAAGTAAGAAATTCTGAACAATATATCAATCCCAAGCCTCATTTGTAATTTTGTAGCTAAAAGTGAGTAAATAACACTATTTAGAATGAAGTGTTATTGTCCAAAAATATAATGTTAAGATTATGTCTTTGGATGATAGTTATCTCAGAATTATATAGTAAATAAAACATTTTGGAAAAGTAAAATTTGCATTTGTGCTTGATAATTGTTAAAATGTCTTTCTATTTTCATGTGAACAAAAAGTACTTATATGTGAAATATTGAAGTAAATCTTTACATAAGTAAATACATAGTCACTATATTTATTCTTCAAATGCAACACACACACATATATATGTGTGTGTTGCATATATATGTAATATATGTATATATGTATATATATATGTATATATATATATATATATATATATATATATATATCTGTGTGTGTGTTTATGTCTGTGTGTGTC
The DNA here is from genome assembly GCA_036346955.1 of Dipus sagitta. Taxonomy (NCBI): domain Eukaryota; kingdom Metazoa; phylum Chordata; class Mammalia; order Rodentia; family Dipodidae; genus Dipus; species Dipus sagitta. Next base: position 98,836,313 of record CM070770.1, on the reverse strand, counting down.
TGTGTATGTATATATAATTATAATAGTGTTGCTTTCAAACTGGGCATTGCCCTGTCAGCTTTCTAAAATTTCTTTCCAAGCCAAAAAAATGGAAGAAGAAGAAGGAGGAGGAGGAGGAGGAGGAGGAAAGAAAAAACTTCCATTAAAACTACAAGGAGGAAATTAGGCAGTAATTACAGGACTGGAGGTCTCCAGAACACTGGACTGACAATCTGATTATTAGAGCGGCATCTTGTACAGCCACAAGTGATTTCAGACGAGACTATCCATCAGTTGCTCCTTTCCCCAAAGGCCTCTTATATTTCCTGCTGGAGCAATGACCACCTAGCAACATAGGTGGTAAATTTACTCTTCAATACATAGTAACTTCTAAAATCCATAAAAAGTCTTACTTCTAATTGCACAGGCAACCTAAAATGGAGGCCAATAGGCAAACATTCTATGTCCTTGTCTGAGGATTGTCTAAAACAGTTAACCACAGTCAGATGGATTAGAAAGCAAAGAAAGAATCAATGTTTAAAGGTAATCATTACAGAGTAATTCAACCAAGTTTTCACAGTAGGGAAATTTTTTTCAATCCAATTTTCATTTATCAAGTATACCTACACTGTGTTTATAACTCCATAACATAGAAACTCAGAAAGAATACACAAGGAAAATTGTTTTGCCTCAGTTTGAATCCCCCCCCAAAAAAATAACACTGGAGTGAGGTACAGAAAAGTATCTGTGGGATACCTCACAACCTATTCTATATGAAGCAAATAATATATACTCATGAAGTGAGTGAATTAGATATGTTCTGACATCTAAGTACTGGGACCTTAGATAAGTCAGAGACAAAATGAAGCTTTGATGTTACCATGGCATTGGTAGTACAGTACTGAGGTTCATAAAGGAATTTAGGAGGAAATATCTGAATATCCCATCAGGTTATTTTTCTTATTTGTTTATCTCAGGTTTCAGTGATCCTAATTGCTACATAGTAAGATTAGAAAATGGGGCTGGGGAGATGGCTCAGCAGTTAAAGATACTTGCTTACAAAGCCAGTTATCCCAGGCTTAATTCCTTATTTAGTTAATTAAAGCCTGAAGAGTGATCATTAGCAGTAGCAAGATACCCTACAGAGCAAGTGCATGTGCAGACACACACACACACACACAGATGCATACACACATGAAAAACAAAAACATAATTTTTCAAAGATTTGAGTTTGCTAAAAATGGCACATCACCTTCATTGTTAAAATAATGTATAAGTGAAAAAAAGAAGCATTTACTTACAAAACAATAATCTCAAATCCATGCCTGAAAGTTGCCAGAGTTAACGAAGCTTAAAAAGATCACTTCAGCATATAAAACAAAAGAGGAAAATAAATGATCCTAGCAATTCACATTTCTCTGCTATGCTGTGCTATGAGTAAGTTCGTTCTAAAGACTTCCAATGTATTCTGCCCTTATATAAGTCATTCAACCCAAAGTTGCAATTGTCCAGTTAACTGTGTTAATGATGAATAAAATCTGCCTAGTATGAAAATGTAGCAAATATTTGAAACAAGCTGTCAAAGCACTGAATGAAAAATTGTGATATAACTTCAGGAAAGGTTGATTGTCTATATCATAGCATATTCAAATTTCAAAGCATTTGTCACTGCAACCAGAATGCCATCATTACCATTTAGTATATCAAGAAGACTGGTGTAATTAATAGACCTCTGCTTTTTCCCGCAGTGTTTGTTATTTTTTCAAATAATAATTTCTTGACTTAAAATTTTCTTAATTTATGCCTGTCATTCTACAGTATCTTTTAACTTAAGTAACTTTGCTTTAGTTTTTTCATGAGTGAAGGGGAAAATATCAAAATTTAAGAGTTTAATGATGATTAAACACTCAAATTAATATAACAGTCATAAATAAACAAATAGGAAGAAATAGGATTTAAATGTCATTTCTGTACCTGTTCTCATATCAACACCCTTGGCCTTGCAAAGTATAAGAATGAAACCATATACATCATTCATAACTTACAGAGGAATGCAAGAGAGAAAATGGATGAGGTTTTGCCAACCGGATAATTTATCCAGAAAGTTATTCCAAGTAGACAAACGAAGGGAAGACAATGTAGATTACACATTTATACCAAGAATTGAGAGGAATCTTAATCTTTCAGAATTAACTCACTATGTCTCTTTCTTTAGACTTAAATTCCATTTTCAACACAGATCACAAAAGGAACCACTTACATGTAGTATTAAGCCAAGAAATTTTTGTTCATGTTTTCCTTTTCTACCTTGCTCTCTAACAGAATTTCATTAGACATCATGAGACTTCTTCCTAGATTGATTTTATAGCCATACATATTTAGCATGGCAGTATTCACTAACTATGAATCTGAGATCCAGAAGTGACACAAGACTAAACAGTAATCAATATATAGCTAGAGGTTTCCTTTTCTCCCTATAGCATTGATAATCTATATATATATATATATATATATATATATAATGAGTTTTCTAGTTTTATGAATTTGTCAGCAAAGTATCAGGCTTGTAGAAAGTATACAAGGAGTGTCTAATAAATTCAGATATCTTTTAAGATTAAAATTACTTTACTTAAGATATGGAGAAAGCAAGTATCCTCTTTCACACAAAAATCAGTTGCATTCTGTTCTAGCTGACTTATGATACAGAATTTACAATGCTTATAGTATTCAAGCTCATAAAGTACCATGAACAAAGCTTTCATTTGACCATCATATTAGTGGACAATAAAGTGTAGCCTCATAGCTTTGTCTATTAGAGAAACCATGAGACTCCTAACTGCTAACAAGAGAAAAATACCTGAATTTTACAAATACTGGTTAAAAGTTGAAATGGCAAACTAGCAGTCTTCAGGTTTTCCAGCTTGGGTAGAGGCACACAATGTAGGCACTGTGGTCATACATCAAACTACAATAATCTTTAACACTGATTATAAACTAAAGGGTTTATAATTATAAACAGAGAATATGAGGACATTTTTTGACCAGCCATCATTATGAAAGAAAAGGGATGAGCATAGGCCCATGTAATGGCGAGTAAATAATTGCTGTTATGAATATTATATCTTAAGTAATATGAATTTTCATTCAGGAGCAAATTGGAAAATTTTAAGAATTTTAAAACTTTAGCTTTCAAGCACTACAATTTGAGTTCTGAGGAATTGAGAAATCTGGATGTGTCAGGTCCTGGTAGAGATATTGTCATTTGAAAGCCTATGATTCAGATGGAGCACCCGTAGAATTTATTTTTTGCAAGTTGGATAGAATTACATAAGGCATATTCATATCTCTTCAGACAATTTTTTTTTCCACATAATAATGCTTTTAGCAAACAAGTCTGAACTGGTGGTAAAACTTAGCTTTATTAGCTGATGACATGATTGTATATGTAAGAGACCCGAGAGACTCCATCCCAAAACTCCTGAAGGTGATTAACTCCTATAGCAAAGTAGCAGGATACAAAATCAATGCACAAAAATCAGTAGCCTTCCTATACGTAAGTAACAAAGATACAGAGAAAGAAATAAGGGACATAGTCCCATTTTCAATAGCAACAACAACAACAACAAAATACCTTGGAATAACGTTAACCAAGGAAGTGAAAGATCTATACAACGAAAACATAAAAACACTCAAAAAAGAAATTGAGGAGGACTTGAGAAAATGGAAAGACCTCCCATGTTCCTGGATAGGCAGAATTAACATTGTGAAGATGACAATCCTACCAAAGGCAATATACAGACTTAATGCAATTCCAGTTAAAAACCCTACAGTGTTCTTAACAGAGATAGAAAAAATGATCTCAAATTCCATATGGAAAGGCAGAAGGCCTCGCATTTCCAAACATATCCTCAGCAAAAGAAATACCTCTGAAGGCATCACCATACCTGATCTAAAGCTATATTACAAAGCCATAGTAATAAAAACAGCATGGTACTGGGATAAAAACAGGAGTATAGACCAATGGAATAGACTTGAGGACCTGGACTTTGGGTCAAGCAACTATAGCTACTAGATATTCGATAAAGGCCCAAACAATATAGGCTGGAAAAAAGACAACATCTTCAACAAATGGTGCTGGACAAACTGGATAAGCATATGCAGGAAATTGAAACTTGACCCACACATTTCACCATGCACTACACTCAAGTCCAAATGGATCAAAGACCTCAATATAAGACTAGAAACTTGAATACTACTGGAAGAAAATTTAGGAAGTACTTTCCATTATATAGGAATGGAAAAAGACTTCCTGAACAAAACCCCAGTAGCTCATGAACTTAAGCCATCACTCAACCAATGGGATCACATGAAGCTGAACAGTTTCTTTACAGACAAACATACAATAAAGAAAGCCAATAGATTACCCACAGAATGGGAGAAAATATTTGCAGGTTATCCAACTGATAGAGGCCTAATCTCTAGAATCTACAAAGAACTCAAAAATCTAAACAGTAAGAAGTCAAACACCCCACTCACAAAATGGGGCAAAGAGCTGAACAGGCAGTTCACAGAGGAAGAAATACAAATGGCAAATGTACACTTAAGAAAATGTTCATCATCCCTAATCATCAGAGAAATGCAAATTAAAACAACTATGAGATTCCACTTTACCCCAATAAGGATAGCAAACATCAAATAATCAAATAAAATAAATGCTGGTGAGGATGTGGAGAAGTAGGAACACTCATCCACTGTTGGTGGGAATGTAGGATGGTACAACCACTTTGGAAAGCAATATGGAGACTTCTGAAAAAGCTGAGTATAGAGATACCAACAGACCCACTTATTCCCTTACTGGGCATCTACCCTAAAACCTTCAAACCACAGGCTAGAGAGATTTGCTCAACCATGTTTGTAGCAGCTCAATTTGTAATAGCTAAGAGCTGGAATCAACCCAGATGTCCATCACTAGAAGAATGGATAACTAAGATGTGCTTTATCTATACAAGGAAAAATATAATCATATATTTTGCTCATATATTTAGGCAGATACATTATTTTAATGAAATAGATTTTATGATACTATGCAGAGATCATTTCTAGATGTTGTCACAACTTTTAAACGAGGTAAATTATTTAATCATTTTATTTATATTAGTTTTGTATGTTTTTAGCCTCATATTTAAGTAATCACGACTTTCATTTTTAATTTTTAGATTTTTTTTTAACAAAAATGTTGCACACATAGACCACCTCTTCTCTACGCCAGTTCTGCTGAGGGACTTCGACAGAATTATTGGTATTCATTGTGGGCACCAAGAGGGCTCAGTAAGCCTCTGCAAGAATGGGAGAAACATGGTGTCTCAGGCTATTCACGCCCAATCTGAGACTTTTACAATCTTTTTGTCCCTCTTCCATTGTACTCCCTGGGCTTTGGTGTACAAGATAGGGAGCTGATTTAGTGTTGCTTTCTCTGTAGATTCTGGATCTCGGTTTTTATGTGGTTTGCATGACCACAGTGTTTATTACCGTTTACCTGGAACTGGTTTTCAGGCTAGCCTGAGAACAGTACTCATGTCACTGCTGCCTCTGCAGTGACTTCTGTGACCAGGCAGATGTGGTGAATGCGGCCCATTTCCTGGTAGATAATCATCTGTCTCCACTTGATGCATTGATGTGTCCTTGTTCTCACTTGTATTCTCCTCCATCAGTAAAGTAGAACAGATTCGCCAACCAAAAGTGAAAACTGTCTGAAGAATAGGGGATAGACCTATTTATTAGAAAGATATATCAATGTGCATATTCATTCTTCATAGTCAAAGAGCAGTGGAGGTCCTCTTTGGAGCCTGTTCATTTTCTGTTCTAGGGAATCTGGCTTGGTTCCCAGAACCACATATGGGTTCACCTCCATTGAGCAGGCCTCATGTCCAATCCAAAAGCACTGGTTACTTGGTATGAGATGTGTGGTACTATTGCACATGCGTATACTTGCTTGGCTGCTTGATTTTGTAACTAGCAGCATTGCCTGTTTAAGCAAACAGTTGGTGACTGTAATATTCTCCAGCTGCTCTATAACACTTTCCAGCAATATGAGGGAAATGTATTCCCTCTCAGCTCCAGCATGATCACTTGATGTCCTGTGGCTTCAGGTTGTGGTGCCTTCAGCAATAGGGACTTACCTTTTAGCTCTTGGAGGTAACCAAGTGTTTTGATAATAGCCTGTATTAATTTGGAGACCTCATGTATCCCTGAACAATAGTTCACTGTCGCGGGGGGGGGGGAGTGGAGGGGGTGGAGGGGGCGCAATTCCAGCCTTGGGAATTACCAGCTAGCACCCATGCTTTTAGGTTAATGCTTTCTCCATCTTTTTTTGGAGATCTTCAGTTTGGTTCCCCTTCTCCTTACTGAGGGTAATGAATTGCAGAGTGGTATCCAGGAAGAAGTTTTCTATGGGATTGATTCATGTTGCCATTAGTTTTGTGTATTGCCCACATACCCACTTCTTCTACACCCTAAGCCTTCTCATACATTTCTTTCTTCCTTCTTGCTAATCATTAACTTGTTGTCCAGTAGCCCTTCCTCCTTTCCCTATTTTCCATTTTTCCATTCTTCATTCCAATGCTGTGTCCATATTGTGGAAGTTTATTACTATTATTACTACAATTAACTGTTGCTGAACCAGATTCGGAGCTGCATATGAAGGAGCTCACGCAGTGCTTGTCTTTCTGAGCCTGTATGACCTCACACAGTATGACTTTTTCCAAGTGCCTCCATTTTCCTGCAAATTTGATTGTTTCATTTTTCCTTACCACTGAGCAGAATTACATTGTGCGTATGTACCATATTTTCCTTGACCATTCATTTGTTGACGGGCAGATGGCCTAGTTCCAGTGCCTGGCTATTGTGAAGAGAGCAGTAATAAAATTAATTGAGTAAGTGTCCCTGTAGTATACAGTAGTTTTTAAGGTATATACCAAAAAGAAGTATAGCTGGATCTAACAGTGGTTGTTTTCAACCTTTGGAGGACTCTCCATACTGGTTTTCATAGCGGCTGCACAAGTATGCACTCCATCCAGCAGTGGATAACGGTTCCTCTTTCTTCACACCCTCCGTCAGCATGTGCTGCCATGGGATTTTTTGATGGTTGCCATTCCGATTGGAGTGAAATGGAATCTCATAGAAATTTTAATTTACATTTCCCTGAGGAGCAGAGATGTTGAACATCTCTTTAGGTTTTCAATGGCCTTTTGTAGTTCATACTTTGAGAACTCTCTATTCAATTACCTGTCCCATTTTTGAGTGGGGTGCTTGATTTTTTTTTATTGTTTAGATTTTTGCGTTCTTCTTATTTTTTTATTTTTATTTTTATTTTATTAGTTAGTTTTGTATTCAGCACATACAGTCAGTTTGGTACCATTATTAGGCTCATCCGTAACCTACCCCCTCCCCTTGGACCCTCCTTGTTGAGGTATATGGGTCATGAATTCTGGAGTTATCCCGCAGTTATGGGTAAGATAAATGACTCTGCATATCATGACCCAACATGTGGCTCTGGCATTCTTTCCGCCCCCTCTTCCGCAAAATTTCCCTGAGCCATGTTGGGTTCATTTTTGGTCTGCTTCAGTGATGAGGTGTTGGGGGCCTCTGAGGCTCTGGCTCTCTGATTTTGCATTCTTTTTAGATTCTAGATATTAAACCTTTGTCAGAGGTATTGACAGTGAAGATTTTCTCCCATTCAGTACATTGTCTATTGACTTGATAGATCATTTTCTTATCTGTATAAATAACTTTTATTTTCATGAGATCCTAGTTGTTGAGTGTTTGCCTAATTCTCTGGGCCACTGCAGTCTTGTTCAGAATGTCTCTCCCTATGCCTATATCTTGAAGTGTTCACCCTACCTTCTCTTCTAATAGATTTAGAGTTTTCAGGTCTTATATTGAGGTTCTTGGTCCATTTGGTGTTGATTTTACTGCAAGGTGAGATTAGGGGGTTCAAATTCATTCTTCAACATGTTGCTACCCAATGCCTCTAGCACTATTTGTTGAAGATGCTACCAGGGTTCCAGTGAGTGCTTTTGCCCACTTTGTCAAAAATCAGTTAGCTATAGTTACTCAAACTTATACCTGAATCTTCAATTCTATTCAATTGATTAATGTGTCTGTTTGTATGCATGTGCCATGCTATTTTTATTAGTATTGCCTTGAAATCAGGTGTGGTAATAACAGCAGAGGTGTTCCTTTGGGTGATTATACTTTTGGCTTTCCTAGGGCTTTTGTGCTTCCATAAGAAATTTTGAGACTTTTTTTTTAAGTCTGTGAAGAATTTTCAATGTTTGTATGTTTTCATTGTATAGGTCTTTTACTTCCTTGGCTAGGGAGATTCCAAGGTATCTTATTTTTTTGTGACTTTTGTAAAGGGGACAGTTTCCCTGATTCCTTTTTCCATATTGTTATTATTGATATATATGAATGATAATGATTTTGTGTGTTGATGTTATATCGTGTCACTTTCCTTAAAAGGTTTTTTTTTTTTACTTCTAGTAGTGTTTTGCTGGAATTTTTTGGATTGGCTAGGGCTTTATTAATCTTAATTAATTTTTGAAGAAACAGCTCTTTGATTCAATAATTTTAAGTTGTTTTTTGATTTTGGTTCATTGATTTCTGCTCTTATCTTGATTATTTCCTTACGTCTTGTTGGGATTGGTCTAGGTTTTCCAATGCATTCAGCTGAATCATTAAGTGCTTGAACTGAGATGGCAGTTTTTGTCCTGAAAGCATTTAGTCGTATAGCCTACCCTCTAAAGCTGCCTCCATTGTGTCACATCAGTTTTGGCATGTTGTGTTTTCATTATCATTCAGTTCCAGACACTTTCTAGTTTCTTGTATGATTTCTTCAACTATCCATGCATTATTTAATTATGAATTTATTAATTGTGAAGTGTTGGTAGGTTTTTCTTTGTTTGCCTTGTTGTTAATCTCTAGTTTTTTGCATTGTGGTTTGATACAGTGCATGGAATTATGTTCATTTCCTTGAATTTGTTGAGGCATATTTTATTCCCCAGTTTATGGCCTATATTAGAAACGGTTAAATAAGCTTCTGAGAAGAATGTGTATTCTGTGGAATTATGGTGGGATATTCTGTTGATGTTTATTAAGTCCAATTGATCTACGGTATTGTTTAACTCCCTTACTTAATAGTTAATTTTCTGCTTAAATGATCTGTTTAATAATGTTACTGGAATATTAAAGTCTCCTACAGTAATTGTGGTGGGGGTTATTTTTGCTTTATTGTCAAAAATAATTTGCTTTATAAAATTTTGTATTCCTATGTTCTGTGTATATAGGTTTATGATTTTAATATCCTCTATTGTTCCTTTGATGAGAATGAAGTATCCTTCTTTATCTTTTTTGGTTATTTTTACTTTGAAGTCCATTTGGTCTGATATCAGTATAGCCACCTCTGCTTGTTTCTTATTTCCATTAGCATGGAATATCTTTTTACCATCTTGTACCCTAAGGTGTTACTATCTTTATTGATAATTTGGGTTTTCTACAGACAGAAAGTGGATGAGTCCATTTTTCTGACTTAGCTTTTAAGCCTGTGTCTTTTGACTGGGGCATTCAAACCACTGACATTTGCAGTTATAACTGTGAAGTTCCATTTAATCCCTGTCAAAATGGAGGTTTTGTGGAGTTTGGTATTTTTTTGAGCCTTATAATGTTTTATATCTGGTCTCCTCCTGTTTGCCATTTTCCCTTTTTATAGACTCTTGGGGGTGATTGTTCATTCCTTGATTTTTGGTTATTTTATATAATATTCTCTGTTGGATTGGTTTAGTTCTCATATAATTGTAAATCTGGCTTTTAATATGAAAATATTTTTTCTTTCACCTTCAATTATGAGGGATAATTTTGCTGAGTATAGCATTTTGGGTCAGATTCTATGGTGCTTTAGGATTTTTTTTTTTTTTTTAATGCTCCATCCCAACCCCTTCTTGCTTTCAGAGTTTCCATTGAAAAATCAGACGTAATTCTGATGGATTTAACTTTGTATTTAAGAAGCTGTTTTTCTCTTACAGCTTTTAGAAACCTTTCTTTGTTTTTAGTGTTGAGAGTTTTAACTATAACATGCCATGGGGAATTTCTTCTCTGTTCCTTCCTGCTTGGTGTTCTGAGCTCCTTTTGTACCTTGATGGGACTCTGTTTTCTGTGGATGTTTTCTCCAAAACTTTTGTTGAAGATGTTCTATATGCCTTCAGTCTATATTTCTACCCTTTCTTATATGCTAATGATCCAAATATTTAGACTCTTTAAGGTATCCCAAATTTTACTCACATACTGTGTACATGTTTTTTTTTTTTTGGTGGAATTTATTGTTGTTTTTGTACCGCAGGACATTAACTCTGTCTTGTTCTCAGGTTCTGAGAGTCTATCCTCTATATGGTATATTGTGTTGGTGAGGCTTTCTGAGTCATTTCATTGTTGCTATTACTTTTTTCACCATCTCCATCTCTTTGTGGAATTCCAATTTCATTTCTTGATTAGGTTTGCTAGTTGTTTGTTGGAGTTCATTCCTGTGTTTGATTATATCTTCATTGAGTTTATTCTACTACCTACTTAAATCATTTATTTGTTTCTTCTCCTCCATTTCCTGTATTCTTCTGTAAAATTATTTTATTGTCTTTATTTTTATTTTTTTGAGATATGTATTGAACTTTTCTTGTTGATTTGTTTCATTTCATTCAGCCATGTTTTAAGTCCATTCTTGAATTCTTTATGTTAATTTTTTTCATCCAACAGTGGTTTAAAATTGTTTGTGAGTTGTTTATTTCAGTTCTTACCTAAATCTTCCATCATTTTATTTATGTCCTCATTATGGTTGTTGAATATACTTCCCATAACTTTATTTTTGAGTTCTAAAGCTAGAGTTCCTCTACATTTATAGTGGAGGCTTACATGGGGCTGCATGACCTAGGTGAGGGTATTTAGGGTAGGTTTCTTGCATTCTTTGTTTTTGTTGCAGTTTGCCCATCTTGATGTCTTTCTGGCAATTAGTATCTCTTGAGTAATATGTTTACTGCCTTGCTCAGGTTTGGTCAAAGTAGGAGTGAAAGTTGGTTTATTCACAGTGTTTGACTGAGTACTTTTGAGCCTAAGCAGGTCTTTTGTGTAATCACTCTCCTGGGAATTCTGGGTGGTGTCCTGGAGTACCTGAAAAACTCAATGACCAGAGAGGATCCTGTTGACTCTCTCTTACTGGCTTCCTGGTCCTTGGTAGTGGGCTTTGACTATGGCAACTGGTGGAAGGCATGGCTAGGGGATAGCAGGGATCCCACTTGGGGGTTGAATCTCAGTCTTGGTTGTTACAGGGCCTGAGTTTGGGGTGGAGCTAACTGCAGGTGGATCTCTGGGGTGAGCCTGTCACATGTCTTGTGTGGGGATCCAGAGGTTCCCTACCCACCCTAATGGGTAACAGAAAGCTGAAGCACAGTGTTCCAGCCACCCACACAGGTAGCAAGGGAACCCGAAGTTCAGGAACCAAGGATTGGGGAACCAGAACCCCAGGCCTATTCACACCATGGCCTCACGAGTGACCTATATTTCCTAACCATATGATTAGTCACAATAAATATACTAGAATTTACAAAAATCCTTTTACCTATGCAGGTCCAATATTATTTTATGCACTAATTATAACATTGTGTGTGCATGTGCTTGTGTGCATATGCATGTGCATATATAGATCTATGCCAGTGTATTACATATTTACATTCCAATGACCACATTTGACATACATATGAAATACACAACTATTTCTTCAAATGAATTCTACATTTTGGTTTTGACAAGGTGGTGTATCCAACCTTCCCTACAACATACACCAACCACCTCTAATGCCTGGAAATCATGAATCTAATTTTATCTTAATCATTTTGACACTTACGGAATGTTGTATCACTAAGATGCATGGTGTTTAATCTCTAGAGATTGACTGTCATTAACATGATTTTCATACAGGTTTATTCAAGATGTACAGGCCACATTTCTTCAGAGCAGGGGATTATTCTTATATTTTTATTATATTATATTATATTATATTATATTATTATACTTATATTAATATATAAGTAGCATATACTTCTACATTTTATACTTAAGTGTGTGATTTGTGTTGAGTTAAATTTTGTAAAAGGTATGAAGTCTGAGTTAACATTTTTAAATATTTGCTGAAAGTTGTTGAATGTGGTATGATGCCCATATCATGTTTAACTCACTTATTCTTTTGTCACTGTGTTTTAGAACAGTGTGTTTCAAACATTAGCCTATCGAACTTTCCACTTTGTGAAAGTTAAAAATAAATAGTTCACAAACAATTGTGTTATAAGTTTTGTTGAATATAAGAATCCATTTGTAAGGAATCCATGCCCAATAATACCTGTGCTCGATATCTGGATATCATGGGGAATGCAAATCTGATTTTCTCTCTCTCCCTCTCTCTCTCTCTCTCTCTGTCTGTCTTTCTCTCTTTGTGTGTATGTGTGTGTTCATATCTGTGTGGTATATGTGTATTTGTTGGTTTGCTGGCACGAATCCTTAAGGAGGCCAGAGGTTGTCATCAGATTTCTTCCTCAGCTACTCCACCTAATTGTTTATGACAGGGTCTCGCCCACTGAAAGCAAAGGTCACAAATTTGGTTAAACTAGCTTGCCAATTAGCACCAGGAATCCCCAGTCTCTGTCTCCCAGTACTGGAATTATACATAAACATCACCACACTTTATGTGAGTGCTAGTGATCTGAACTCAGGTCCCATGCTTTCACAGCAAAACCTTAACCACTAAGCCATCTCCCTTGCCCCCATTTTCATTTGTATAATATTGCAAACTCTGTTTTAGGGTGGCTATACCATTGTTCATTGCTTGAGGAATAGTATGAGTGATCTATTTTTCTCCACATATTGATGAGCCTTTGGTGTTACTACATTGTCAATTTTTAATTTTTATTTATTTATGAGAGAGAGAGAGAGAGAAAGAGAGAGAGAGAGAGAGAGAGAGAGAGAGAGAGAGAGAGAGAGAGGGAGGGAGAGAATGGGAGTACCAGGGTTTCCAGCCACTGAAAATAAATTCCAGATTCATGCACCACCATGTGCAACTGGCTTACATGGGCTCTGGGGAATCGAACCCGAGTCCTTTGGCTTTGCAAGCAAGCACATTAATGCTAAGCTATTTATCTAACCCTACCTTGTCAATTTTTATTTGTGTAAATTGTATTGTGGCAATACATCAGTTTGCTTTAAATTTATATTTTATGAATGAGTAATGATGTTGAGTATACTTTAAGGAGCTTATTTTCCATCTGAATATCTTCTTCAGTAAAATATCCATTTTATTTTACCCATTACCTTGTTGAATTTATAAGGATTTATGGGCTTATAACTAAACTTGAGAGTTCTTTATGTACTCTAAATACAAGTTCTTTATCAGATACTGGCTTTGAAATATTTATTTCCACAATATCTGACTTTTGCTTTTATCATCTCCGCAGGGATTCTACATGATAAAACATTTTAATTTTGATGTGATTCAGTTTATCAAATTTCCTTTCATGAGCAGTGCTTTCACTTTGAGTTACAAGAACTTTTCATCTATCCCCATGTCCCAAGGATTTTCTCCAGGTTTTTATCTAAAGTACATACATTTCTACACTTTATAGTTAATTCTGTGATCTGTGTTGAGATAAATTTTGTAAAATGTATGAAGCCTGAATTCACATTCTACACTGCTTGCTGAGAGTTGTAAATGCGGTGTATGATGCCCCAAGTTTGTTTAACTCATTCATTCATTTTGTGTTTATTTTCAGAACAGTATCAGGGTCACTGAGGAAACAGAACAGAAGTTACAGAGGTTTCTATCCACATGCATACATGGCTTCCTTGATTAGCAAGATCTCTAGCCATAAGGGCAACATCAGTCACAATTGGTGAGCCTACACTGATGCAGTGTCACCTTCCCATCTATTGCTTATGCTGGAATTACCTCGAGTGTTCATTTTAAAGTAGGCTATGAATCTTTCTGTCCGTGTGTGAAAAAGTATCTGAGAGTAAGTTAAGTTAAAGGGAAAAAGGTTGATTTGGGCTCATGATTTCATAGTTTTTATTCCATGTTAGCATGGCTTCCTTTTTTTCTCAGCTCATGATGACAAAGTATATCATGGTGGAAGAACCTGGTGAAGAGAAAGCTGTCTGCCCCATGGAAGGAAGGGAAGGAAGAGAGGAAGTGACTAGGGAGGGAAGAAGAAAGGAGCATGATAACATGCATGCGCAAAAGGGCCAGGGACAAAACACACCTTTTAAAGTCACACTTCCAGTGGTCTATTTCCTTCACTTAGGCCTCATTACCTAACGTGCCTTTCATCTTCCTCAGTAGCCCCACCAGTGAGCATAATGCCTTCAAGACAGGAACCTTTCAGGGACATTTCAGAATAGTTCCATGCAATGAATTTGGGCAAATCTAAGGATTTCCAGCCCTTATTAGTTCATTCATCCTCCTCACTAATCACTGATAGATATTATCTTTTGACTCTATTATTTCACCCTTTTTTCAGAATATTATATAGTAAGAATTATACATATTCAGTCAAGTTTTCACACTTGTTTCTTTGTCCGAATAAAGCACATTTAATACATATCATATTTTATGGTACAACTGAATATTTTGAAGGGCAATAGTCCATCCAAAAATTCAGAATATCATGTTCATCTACTGAAAGACATCTTGATTATCTGCGAGTTGGGCAATGACAAGTTAATACTGATGTAAGCATTTATGTCCAGGTGTTTAGATGAACATGCCTTCTACTCATTGGAGCATAGCTGCAGGCTCATATGGGAAACAGCATACATGGCTGGCTTTGTAAGAAGCTACAGACTTATTTCCTGGGTCATTTTGCATTTCTACCACTGAATGAGAGTTTTTGTTGCTTCATGTATTACTTGCCTTGTTACTGTTTTCTAAATAGCTAACAAGAAGTAACCTAAGAGAACAAGGGTTTATTTTGTGTAACAGTTTGAGTATAACATTGTGGGGAAGACACCTGTTCACATTAAAGCCACAGTTTAAAACCAGAGAGAGGACAGGAAATGGGGCTGCTCTGTCAAACCCCAAGGCCTGCTCTAGTGTCTCTCGTCCTTCACAAAAACATCACTTGGTTCAAAAACTCTCCCAAACAGTACCACCAGCTAAATAAAATACAGATGCTCTATGACAGAAGTTTCACACTCAATCCACAACATAGCACATAAATTGCAGTCAGGCTCATGTTGCTGGTAGGAAACACCCAACCAATAGCAGCTTTTGGGAGGAAACGGTTTTTGTTGGCTTACAAACTTTAGGGGAAATTCCATGATGGCAGAGGACAATGATGGCATGAACAGAAGTTGGACATCACCTCTTGACCAACATCAGGTGGACAGTAGCAGCATGAGAGAATGCCAAACACTGT
The DNA here is from genome assembly GCA_036346955.1 of Dipus sagitta. Taxonomy (NCBI): domain Eukaryota; kingdom Metazoa; phylum Chordata; class Mammalia; order Rodentia; family Dipodidae; genus Dipus; species Dipus sagitta. Next base: position 98,820,834 of record CM070770.1, on the reverse strand, counting down.
CAAAGGGAAGCTAGCTAAAACATCTACAAGCCTGCCACCAACAATACACTGCCTCCAAGAGGATCCAATACCCAAATTGCCAGGAGTTGGAGACCTAGCATTCAGAACACATAAGTTTATGGAGGAATACCAGAATCAAACCACACATACTGCCTCTAGCCCTCCTCAACTGATAACCATCCATGATGTAAAATACAATGCATTAACGCCAACTCTAAATGTCCACATATTTTTTATAAATCTCAATGATGTTCAAGCATCCCCATGGTCCAAGGTTTTTTAACTGAGCTATAACACCAAAATAATAAAATAATGATAATAATAATAATGGCACAAAATAAGCATTAACACTGCACAAGATGGCATTAGACATTTCAAAGAAATACTCAACCAATACAGGTCTTAAAACAAACATGGAAAACACCAAAATCTGTAGCTCCAAGTCTCACAACTGTAGTCAGTGACAAGTCTCCAAATCCAATAATTCTAGCCAGTGATAAGTATCTGGAGTTCCAGTTCTGCCCCTCTAGCTAGGCTACTCACAGTACAGGAAAACTTCATCTGGTGCCAGCAGCTCTCTTTGGCAGCCATCCCATATTCCTGGCGTCTTCACTGGGCCTCCACTGCAACCCACAGTTCATCTACATGGCTCCATCTGGTCTCCACTCAGGTAATTCAATAACCCTGCTTCACATTTCTCATGGCCATTTCCAAAACACAAAACTATGTTACAAATTCAATGACCCTGTCTTTCCTGCACTTGTTCTACTCCACAGTACCAGGTGGGCTACCGATTTCTTAATCCGGGTGGGTGGGCATAAGGCAAACTTTGAAGAATGGGATACTTCTTTAGCATTCAGACTACTTCAAAAGAGTCTGCATTATTTCTGATGCCCTAGTGCAGATCAGCTGTCCCAATCTCAATGAGTGTAATTTTGCAAACAATTGCAGCTGAATAGGCAGCAGGTTTTTTTTTTTTCCTTTTATTTATTTTTTTTTTTTTTGGTTTTTCAAGGTAGATTCTCACTCTGGTCCAGGCTGACCTAGAATTAACTATGATGTAGTCTCAGGGTGGCCTCAAACTCATGATGATCCTCCTGCTTCTGCCTCCTGAGTGCTGGGATTAAAGTCATGTGCCAGCTTGCCTGGCTTGGGCAGCAGTTTTGACCCAAACATTTTATTTATTTTTTCCATGCCATATTCCCCTGCTCACAGAAGTCCATTTCTACACAATAACACCCTGCACAATTTCTCAGGACACCGACATAACAGCAAGCCTCTTAAACATAAGCCAAACCTCACAGTTCATAGTTCTTACTGCATTTAGGTCTTTCACCTTTAAACAGAATGGTCCATCAAGTTTTACTTATCGCACTGCAAGGTGCTCCTTAGGGCAAGATTTCAAATACATCCACATTCATTCCGCACATCAGTTTCAAAAGGCCAAAAGCCATGCAGTTAGGTTTCTAGGAAAAACAACCCCATTCTCAGCACCAATTTACTGTTGCATACAGGTATGCATTGCTGGCATAAAATACCCAAACGAGAGCAATTTGTGGAAAGAAAGAGTTTATTTTGGTTTACACATTCAAGAAGCTCTATGATGGCAGGGCAAGTTGATGGTATGAGCAGAGAGTGGATTTCACCTCCTGGCCAACATCAGGTAGACAATAGCAGCAAGAAAGCATACCAACCACTGGCAAGGAGAAGCTAGCTATAACACTGTTATAGTTAACATGAGAACAGAATACCCAAATTACCACCATCTGGGGCCCTAGCATTCAGAACACGTAAATTTATTGGGGCACCTGAATCAAACCACCATAACAACCTTAGCATCATTTTTTTTAATCAAAATTCTGGGAATGGCCATTCTCATAGGTAATTTTAATCACTTTAATGGTATTTATGATGTGCAGCATGCTTTCATAGGTTTCTTACTTACATTTTTGTCATGTTAAGGTTTCTACTAAGATCACTGGCCTAAATTTTTAGTGACTTGTTTTCATTGTAAATTAAGAAATACTTGTACTTTGGATAAAAGTCACTTAGCAAATATTTCTTTTGGTAATATATTATCCTAGTCTGTGGTTTTTCTTCCCATTATTTCTATATTTATTTATAAGGCATGCTTTTAATTTTAATAAAGTCAAGGTATCCATTTCTTTCTTTCATAGATGTGCCTTTAGTATCTGAAAAATGCCATTGTTGCCTTCAGAGTTTTCTAGATTTTTCTCTATGTTACCTTTAAGGAGTTATATAGTTTTGCATTTCACATTAAATTCCATAGTACATTTTGAGTGGATTTTTATGAAGAATATGTAATCTGTGTCTTGAATCATTAAATATCTTCACCGTCATCATAAAATTTAGATTTTCAGTAACTACAAATCTATTTATTGAAAAGACTGTTCCTTTGCCATATTTCCTTAGATCCATATTGTCTACAAAACTATGTTTATATAGGGTTGCTTCCATATTTTTCTTGTTAGGTTTAAGAAAGTTCAGAATTTTAAAGCAAATAATTATCTCACTTTGTTCTCTTTTTTCCTGGTGCTTTTATTTTATTGGTACATAATAAACATCTTTCCTCACTGATTTTGGAGCTCACTGATTTACCCAGACTTGCAATATAGCAAGCTCCATGGATCCTCATTTCTCTGCTCCCCAGGGCTGGTATTACTGCAATGCAATGTGCTATCAAATTTTTATGAAGATATTGGGGATCCATCCAAACTTAGGTCACCATGCACATTTCTAACTAGACATCTTCTCCACCTTCTTCTTTTTATTTCTGAGTACAGAATTAGTGGGAGTATTGTTGGTTGGAAGCTTATATTATTATGATTTTTTTTACTTTATTTTACTTTTACTTATCTGGGCATATGATCACAAGTGTTTCTAGTTTCCTAAGTTTCTGCTGAAAAATCTGCTGATCATACATTAAATATTTCCTTGTATGTAACAAAAAGGTTTTTTTTTTTTTTTTGGCTTCTAGAATTCTCTTGTTGTCCTTACGTTTTGATAATATTATTATGTGTCTTCATGTGTGTTTCTCTGAAAATGTTCTATAAAGTATGAAGTTTCCTGAGTAGATCCCTATTTCCTACCCTGGACTTGAGACTGTTCAATGATTATTATTATTATTATTTTTACTGGGTTGCACATCCAATCTTTAACCTTCATCTTTGGTGATTCATTGTTCTTCTGTCACTTCATAGCATAGTGTCCCATAAGTCCTTTAAATTATCTTCATTATCTTTAATACTTTGTTTTTTTCAGATTTAATGATTTGGTTCACTAATCATTCTTCTGTTTGATCTAATGTGCTATTGGAACCTTATATTGATTTTCTGAATATAGTTGTGTTTTTAATCTCTGATTTTAGTTTCATAGTTGGTTTATATATCCAACTGCCTTGTTGAAATTCATGTTTTGCTCATGAATTAATCACCTTTCCTTTATATCTTTTCTTTTTGAACTTGGTATAACTTAAATCATATATTTGCATCTCCTTATGTTTGCTTCTGGATATTTATCATGCATTATTTGGAGAAGATATCCTGATTCTTTTATTTTCTTTGACTCTTTGTGCTGATTCTGAACATTTTGATAAGACTGGTATTTTAGGCTTATCTAAGTTATTTTAGATTTATCTTATAGAAGAAGATATAGACCAGCCATAGATTTTATTTCCATCTTTACTCTCTGTGCTTTCACAAAACTTTGTTACTATTTTTAGTGGTAATATTTTAGTGCCCAACCCCCAGTGCATTAAATAAGACACATGGAGCAATGGCCTTGAGAAGAGTGAGATAGGCACCATTATTTGTTATGTACTTGCGAAGTTGTGGATGTTATATTTGTCCTATAATTACTTCTTGCCTTGTAGAGAAGATAAGCTCCATAGTATCACAAGGAGGCTTCAGAGAGGAAGCCTGCAATCTCATTCACATTTTTCACTTTGAACCAGAAAGATAAAAATGTTCTTCATGTTCTCTATGGTCCTGGGGACTGGAGAATTGAGATTCAGTAATCCTCAAAAGCACATTTTTGTAGGAAGCATTTTCCTGAAATGAACTGTAAAAATTTTGCTCATTGTGTTAAAACTATTTCTCAGGACAGTCCTGGAACCTGGGCCTAATTCAGAGCAGTGTAGAGAGGAAGGCATGTAGAATGCTATACCTTCTGTATTTGTTTATAAAGGCCTCCATTTCTTCCCCAATGATTAAGGGAGTTCAGGGCTGGGAATATCTGGAGAAAGGCACAGGATTTGGTCATTCTCCAGTCAAAGGTCTCCCTTATTCCTTTCAGGAGGTGACTTTATGTCTGGAATTATCACTGAAGTGGGGTGAAGAAGAAGCCACCATCAGTGTCCACTCTAAGGTTTTGGTATGGAAAAGTATGGGTCATCGTCTGACAAAAGATTATGGGATTATTTTGAAATATCAGGAACATGAATTATAGATTGTGAGTTATTCCTGTGTTGATGTTTGAAGAGTTTTAGACTTTACTTTCCATGTAGTCTTCAGGAAAGTAGAGGACAGAAACACAGATAGCTACTGAAGCAAAAAAGAAGTACAACCCAACCTTTTAGGTTGTAAGTTGGATCAAGACTGACTCAAAGCATCATAGCTGCTGGAAATATTTGCATCACCCAGAAAGTTCCCTTTATTTTTTGTGTGTAAGGGAAGCCCTCCAGTTTCAGGTCTCAAAACATACCTCAGGCAAGGCAATTTAAAATGCTTATTTAATTAAGTGTGAAAAGAAAGGTGATAGAGATAGATAGGTGATAGAGAAAGAGGTAGATGCATGATAGATAGAAGTGGCAGGTCAGGGCCTCTTGCCATTGTAAAATCACTCCAGATGTTTAAATCACTGTGCATCTTTTTATACATGAATACTAATGAATTGAACCCATGCCTATAGGCTTTGAAATCAAATGACCGTAACCACTGAGCAATTTTCTTGGATACAAGCAAGGAATTATTAAAATGCTAAGACTTTCACCAGGGACTGTGGTGTTGGGAACCATGTGTAGCAATACTAGTGTGTGTGTGTGTGTGTGTGTGTGTGTGTGTGTGTGTGTGTGTGTTTGTGTGTATGTCTGTAAATTCATAAAATGTCTAAAACATATCCCGCCCATGTTTCCTCATCTTCTTGACTTGAAACTCAATTTAAAAAATTCATAATTTTCATTTAAGATGGATGAAAATTGAATTAAATTTGCAGGATTTCTGTATCTTTGAGATTTGCATTATAGCCTTCATATTAAGCAAATATACTCAATAATGCAGACCATGTAATTATTGATATCGAAGTAATATCATGTTCATAACCTTGTGCTTTGTGCATGAATGTTTAATTTTATGGACTTAAATTTAAATTTTGCTTCTGCCATTAAATATTTTGTGATTTGGCAAAGTTTCACTAATTATCCATAACTTCAAAATCAATAAATTCTTATCTAGCTAAGTTGTAGGCAAAAGTATGTGTACACAGTTCTAGGGAGATGACTCAGTGGTTAAAGGCATTTGTTTGCAAAATCTGAAGGCCAAGGTTTGATTCCCCAGTGCCCACATAAAGCCAGATGCACAAAGTAGCACATGTGAGGCACTGGCATGCCTATGCATTCTCTCTCTCTCACTATTCTCTCACAATCTCTGTCAACAATGATTCATTAATTTAAAATATGTGTACACAGAACTTGACCACCTAGCACTCAAAAAGAAACTTTTCCTTAGAATGAACACTTCAAAACCATTAGCAAGGCAAATTTCCTAAAGAAAGCTATAAAATATGGCTCTACATTTTGCATTCCTCTTAGAATACAGATTATTTGCCATATGTCATATCCTTCATTCTTAGCTGCAATCACTAATAAAATAAATATTCAGCATTACACTTGTCCATACCACTTCTCATTAAGTGGAAATTGTTTTGGAACTTGAACAATTATTCCCAGTTAATGAATTTCTATAATTATTTTGTGTTTAAATTATGTACAAGATGACAAAAGGAGTACCTTTTATCCAAAAGAATATTATACAGTGCTAGATTCAGAAGGGGAATTATACCAAGCCAAAAGATCACCAATGTAGAAGCAATGAAGCATTTCTTTTTGTTCTTGTTTGTTTGTTTTTTGTTTGTTGTTCGTTTGTTTTTTGGACTACTGAAGATTGAACCTTGTGCTGTGTGCATTGTAAATAAGCACTACACCACTCACCTGCTCTCCCAACCAGAGAAACACCTTCAATATAGATCTGGAATACTTCAAACTAGAAGTGAAGATAAGGGCCAAATAGAAATCAGATATCATCTTCCCTTCTTTACCTCCTTTCCGCTCTTCTTCCTAGGGCCTTTTCTTTTTTTTCATAACATTCCATTTCAGATAACCTTTTAATGAGCATGCTAACTGATTCAAGTCTAAAATCTTGGACTTAACTTTCTGATAACAGATAAAGATGATGTCTGATAGAGTATTATTAGACAAAAGGAACACATTTCATGAACAGTGATAACAAATATCATTGTGGTACAAATCTGTAAAATAATTTTGCTTTGTGCAACTTCACTACTCAGAAGCCAAAGAATGTAACGAACATATTCCTGAATAACAATATACTGCTAATACAATAATTGGCATTGCATAGCTACTCTTCATGGTGCCCTTGGAGAAAGTCAAATCTTGTTATTAAACGATAACTCAGACAACATATTTCTTTGAGCCAGCCAATTCTATATAACAACTACAAATAACAGTGATCTAGCTTGAAGAGTATAAACCACAGCCATACTTAATACAAAAAGATTGAAACATATATTTCCAATATTTCTATTGGTCAGAATTTTTCTGTTAATGTTGAAGACAAGAATATATGTTCCTTATGATAGGTTGAGTGTTTGCATATGGACATACTAGAAGTAAAGCAAAGTTGTAAACAATGTGAGACATTGATGGCTTTTAGAAATTAAAACAACTACAATTTTGTCTTAATTTAAGACTTAATCACATACTTTCTGTGAAATCTGCCATATACTTGCCATCGTGTTATTTGACTTTTCATATGTTGATGCAGATATCAAATGTACAATCAATATCAAAACTCCTGGAAGGCTGGGATAGAGAGATAGCTTAGCTATTAAATCGCTTGCCTACAAAGCCTAAGAACACAGGTTTGATTTCTCAATACCCACATAACCAAGATGCACAAGGTGGTACATGCATCTGGAGTTCCTTTGCAATGGCTATAGTCCCTGATGTGCCCATTCTCCTCTCTTGCCCTCTGCCTCTCTACCTGCATCTTTCTCTCTCTCATAAATAAATAAAATAAAATAAAATAAAATATTATTTTAAATTCCTGGAAGGCACATGCTGAAAATGTATGCTCAATTCACCTAAAGTCTCCTAAGCATTCTTTTTTCTTCTCTTTTTTACTTGGGGGGAGAGGGGCTTTTTGAGGTTGGGTCTCACTCCAGCTCAGGCTGACCTGAAATTCACTATGTAGTCTCAGGGTAGCCTCAAACTCATAGGAATCCTCCTCCCTTTGCCTACCAAGTGCAGGGATTAAAGGTGTGTGCCACCACACCAAGCACTTATTCACATTTTAACAAACATTTGTTGAATGAGTAAACAAATAATCTCCATTCTATTCAATTATCCAAGAATGCTAGACATAAATGCAATGAAGGACATCCAGGTGCCATGCTGTTCCATTTGAACAGAGCACCAGCTCCTGCATTACAGTCTAAGTTACTCAAAAGTTACAGTTTTTTAAGAACACTAGAAACAGGTCAGGGAAGGCACAATTCTTATCCGTCATCCAAGATAGCATGATTTTAGAAACTAAGAACTAGCCCTAAATTTGACATAAACCTCAGAAATCTGCCTAATAGCTTTCCTAAGATGGAAAAAAATATCGAAGAGGAATACAGATATGACTTCACTGGCCTTATTGTCATTTAAAAGTTGAGTAATATGGGTTCCGGGGTCCTCCCCTCAGGGCCAGTCACCATCCGCTAGAAGGTGCCCAGGCAACCATGGTGGTGAGCACTCGAGAATCACTCTCAGCAGACAGTTTTGGTGAACAGCTCTTGGTTTATTGTCAGGGAAATGGGTTTAAAGCAGTTGAGGGTGGGAAGAGGGTCCTAAGGGGATTGGATGTACAAGGTTTCTTGCTGATGCCTAATTAGCATATGGGGACATACATTCCAGCACATAGATAATGGCAGGGGTATGGGCTGTGTAAAGGTGCTAGCTGATACCATATAAGGAGTGTCCTAGACAACTGGCCAAAGGCCACAGGGTTATGGGCAAAGCCTAAGTCTTATCTGAATGTCCAGGTATCCCGTGCTTGGAGAGGGTGTGGCCTTACTTCCTGCCCATCCTGGGGTCTCAGATTTTTTCCAGGGGTCCAGGCTCACTGTGACCCTCAAGGATGGGGGGAGGATCCTGACTCACTGCAATCCCTAAGAATGGGGGGAGAAGCTCACCTTCCAGTCTGGTCCCTGAGATATGACCAAGATGTGACCAGCAGTTCAGGATGCTGCGACCTCTCCATAGCCTGAGGCCTTCATGTCAGACAGCTTAGGTTGGCTTTAACCCAAAACCTTGCCTATGTCTGACAGAGTAATACTCCAGAATGTTTATTGGTCCATGTGGTTGAAGGTTATAGTTTAATAAAGGAAGAAAGAAAGAAGAAGGAAAGAAAGAAAGAAACCCCTATCTGCATAGCCTAAGGACCCAGGATCAATTCCCCATTACCCACATAAAGCCAGATGCACAAGGTGGTACATCTGGAGTTTGTTGGCAGTGGCTAGAGGCCCTGCACATTCATTCATTCTCTCTCTCTCTCTCTCTCTCTCTCTCTCTAATAAATAAATAAAATATTTTATTAAAGAAAAACAGAGAGGAGATGAGGGGAGGGGAGGGAAAGGGAAGGAAAGAGAAAGGAAGAGAAGAAAGAAGGAAGGAAGGAAGGAACAAATAAAGGAAGGAAGGAAAGAAAGAAAGAGATGAAGAGAGGAAAAAAGGAAGGAAGGTAACTTGGTTGGAAGGAAGAATGAGAAAATAACAAAATAAAAAAGATAAAAGGCACGTGTGAAAACTTTGAAGATTAAGGGACTAGAACTGTTAGTGCATTTGTTTGTCACATGTATTTTGAAAATAACCTTTTACATTTATTCTTTTTAAACTATGTCTCTTTATTTATATTTTATTTATTTATTTACACATGTTCATGTTTGTGTGTATGGGAGAGAGAGCACGAAAGCCCAGCATGGTGGTGCACACCTTTAATCCCAGGATTTAGGAGGCAAAGGTAGGAGGATTGCTGTAAATTCAAGACCACTCTGAGACTACATAGTGAATTTCAGATCAGCCTGGTCTAGAGTGAGATCATGCCTCACAAAACAAAAGTAAAAATAAGGGAGAGAGGGAGTTAATGGCTACATCAAAGTCTCTTGCCATTTACAAGCTAAGACTAGGTGCTTGCACCACCTTTTGCATCTGGCTCAGTGGCTTGGGGATTCACCCAAGGCTGAAAGGCATTGCAAGTAAGTGCCTTTAAGCACTGAGTAATCTTACCAGCCCCTAAACTACATCTCTACTTGCAGTCAAACACACAGATTAAGAAAAAAAAATTTCTCAAAGTTCAACTGTCAGAATTTTTTAAAACAAATGAATGGATCTCCTTTATTATAAATTCCATAAATACTTTGTTTCTGCACAAAATTTCCAAGTGTGAAACACATGCTTTAAGTCAAAGATAGATGCCCAATAAACAGATAAAATCAGTAATCATTTCACCTATAACCACAAAACTCATATGTATTAATGCACTTTTGTCTCTTCAAGATGATGTTAAATCCTGACCCCACTCTCATCTTTTTTAAAGTACTACATAAGAATTATAGTTTATAACTTCATTTGAGGATGTCTTTTTTTTTCATGAGAAACCTGAGGCACTGTATGGCATTTATGATTCTTTTGTGAGATTTAGTCAGATAAGGGCCCAGCATGACTAATCATTGATTCTCCTTGTTGTGATACAATGGAGACAAGTGTTATTGATCCATGTGAACATTCATAGGAATAGAACCACACAAATAATTTACTTAATCAATAGTTTTACAATAAGAAATGGCCATGTCACACATTGTAAAAGGAAAAACCTTGGATACAGAAAGTCTGAGAGTAAATATTGGCCATAGTGTTGACTCAGTAATGTTGGTCAGGACATTTAAGTATACTTGTTCTTTTAATCAGCAACAAGAATTGTATGGTTAAACTAGACACAATTAGATTTTTTTTTCTTTTTTTCAAATTTATTTTGAGTGAGAGATAAAGGGGCAGAGAGAGAGAAAGAAAATGGGTGCCCCAGGGCATTCAGCTAATGTGAATGAACTCCTGATGTGTATAACCCCTGTGTGCCTGTGTGATATTGTGTGCTTGCATCACCGTGTATCTGGCTTATGTGGGATCTAGAGATTTGAACATGAGTTTTTAGTCTTTGCAGGCAATCGCCTTAACATCTAGAGGCATCTCTACAGCCCTATAGGGTTTTTTAAGCTATACTTTGAAGCTCTTAATTTGAGACTTAAGTATTGATTGCTAAAGTAAAGGAATTGAAAACAGAAAAAAGTCAACAGTATTGATGACACAGTTGAATACTCATAAGGCAAAAGACAAGGCATAAGTTTATTCATTCCAATATGTAATGCTCTTTCATTACATGGCTAACTAGATAAAAGTAAACATATTTAAAGTACCTAAACTATACCAAAAGCTTTTTGGTTTTAAATCATCAATTTTATGTAACAATCAAAGTAATTATTAATATACATTATTAATTAAAAAGAACTCTAAAGAACATAATATTTAGATACATTTTTCAGTCACATAAGTATTGAGAATCAGTATAAGAGTAGCAGATATTATTATCATGTGAATATCACATTAGTACAAGAGTGGTTCAGTTTCTACCATCTCCCCATATCTCCCCCAATCACTGCCTAAACGTGGTGAATGATACGACTGTATGTGTGTGTGTGTGTGTGTGTGTGTGTGTGTGTGTGTGTCTGTGTGTGTGTGTGTGTGTGGTGTTGCCATATTTTTATCCCATAGGTAATATATTTTTGACCCAATTTCTCTATGAATTAATGTTTGTTTTCTCTGCCAAAATAATAACAATGTTCAGTAAAATTAAGATTTAAGCATGGAGCCAATAAAGCTCATGTTTCAGCACAATAAATCATATTATGATTCTTGAATATAATAGAAATTTGTTACATAATTTGACGAATAAACTTATTAGGAATCAATTAGAGTCTGATTATCATGTTTTATTATCTTTTGCCTACACTAATCTCAGAAAAAACATTAGTATCTAAGTCTGGATGTATAATATGTAAGAATATACCCAGAGGCCAGTGTGTTCTGCACTTGGTCCCCAGCAGTTAGGGTAGATTATGCAATCTTTAGGAGGTAGAGACTTCATTGAGGAAGTGTTTCCCTGAAGTGGGCTTTGAGGTGTTACATCCCAATCCTGCTTGCATCTCTCTTCTTTGTTGAGGTGACAATATAAGTCTGGATTTCTGTTTCTTCCTTGCTTTCTCCACTATGATGTACTCTACACTTAGAAATTTTAAACCAAATTCCAAAATTATATGCTTTCCCTGAGTTGCTTCTGGTTTAGGCTGCATATTTTTAAAACTCTGAAAAATAAACTATTTAGTCTTTTCATGCATAATACACTACCCTGCTTAAATACTTTATTAAAGGAATACTAATTGATCACCAAGAGTATGCAATATGTACTTAGTTTATAGAAATCAAGTCTTTCAAGGCATTCCATTTTTTTGGGGGGGGGACAGAAGAGTGCTAAGTACAATTCTCAAAACCTAAACTAAGTGTTTATAACATATTTCCACCACTTACTCATGAATTTTGTCATCCATTACCAGTTTTGACATTACTGTCATTTGATTTGGTCACAAAATGGGAGGAAATAAGTTCATTTAGCTCTTTAAATGCCTGTCAACTTTATAACTGTGTTAAGGCAATACAGAGTTAAATAATCAAAGCACTAATAAATTACAAATTTAAACTGGAAATAGTTAGCTCTTGTTCCATAGCTTATGGAAGCAAAAGATTTTCTCCTACTGTAAAGTCAAAGTAATGTGTTCCATTGCCAATGTTTAGACATTAAGATATCAGTGATAATGGTTTTAGCTAGTGGGTGGTCAATTGCTATGAAGCAGAATATATCAGATTAGATAAGCAAAACAATGTACTTCAGAAATATTCACCATATAAAGTATATTTTACCAAAATATAAAATTTAAAACACAGTAACCTTTAATATGGTATCTTTGCTCAGACAGCCCATTAGCAATCTATTCAAACCTCTAGATTCTGGTGTTATCTGACTTCTTTTACAATGAAAGCCAGATAGAAAGAGGAAGGGTGAGTGGGAATCATCTTCTAGTTTGTAGGTCATGTGCCTTGTACAAGTTTAGGAAAACTTTTCCTACATAAAATGTTCCAGGAAATGAATATTTAGTTTAATATTAATATCCCAAAAAACAGTAATCATTTGCCATACTATGTATTAACAAAATTCTGGAAAATCTTTTAAAATATAACAGTCATCATTATATGAGATACATTTGTACGTTGCTTGAATAACTCTGTTGACATTGACAGAAGTGTCATTCTCACCCTTGACAGCTGCCCTAGCTTCATGGACAAGCATGAAAGAACAACTACTGAGGGTTATGAGCTATAGGTCATGACTGAGAAACCTTAAATTGGCTGTATAACTTTGCATTCACCAGACACTCCTTCATTTCAAACATGAGCAAACATTATAAGTGGTATAAATTACTAATCCATCAAACTTTAAACAGTTCCTGTATATTTCATATCTGAAATATTGTATTATCAGGGAAGAACCTGTAACGCATTTGTTTTTCAAGATGTCTTTAATAAAAATTTTACTATTTACTTTTCAAATTATATTTAAAGGAGAGTTATATTTAAATATTGGATCTGAAGATGATCCTGATTATTCACAGAACAAATTTCACTTTACTTGCAAGGGCTAAAAATCAGATAATAAATGATCTGAATAAATGATCAATCCATGTTTTCTTGGGTTTAGTACAAGTACTACCTTATTTCAGAGATAATAACTATACTAATAATCAGGACAGCAAGGAATAAATAATATTTTAAGAAAGCTTCATTGTAGACACAAAACATAATTATAAAATCAAAGAAAAAATAAAACTAAAGTTTTCCTGATGCTGTTATTTATTGATTGTTTCTCAAAGCTTCTTTGTGTATCTCTTTCCATTTATTTTTCTTGTTATGCAGATATATTTCTGGATCATGGAGATTATATCACAAGCAAAATCTAACTTATCTAAGATTATATTCACTAGGTTACCTAGTACTGTTTTATGCTCAATACTTTACAATATTCACATTCTGTTCAAAACTATCTGCTGTTATAATGGCTATACTATATTTTCAATAATGCAGATATAGAGAGATGTGTTATAATTCCTAATGTTTGTGATGACCACATGAGTTCAAAATTATTTATATGACATATAAATAATGTTGTAATCAACACAATTAGAGCAAGGTGTACTGCTATGATTAAAATGATTATGATATATTCATTGAAACATAATATGAAAGCATATTTTTACCTAATACTGTTTTATAAGCATTAAGTCTTCTCACATGTCCTTAATATGAAGAAGTGTATTAAGCTTCCACAATCAACTATTTATTTACATCAAAAAGTAAATTATAATCATCTGAATGATAAATTATACATATACATATATAATTTTCTGTTTGATGGTTTAGGTAAATGGAGGGAAGTCAAATCGACTCATGCATACAACTGGTTAATCTAGAATAGTGAATTTATGTGTGATTTTGCCATGTTATTTAACTTATCACTTTTGTTTCCTAACCAATTAAATGGAAATCTTAGCATGAGTTAATAATATGGTAAATGATACTAAGTAATGATCAATAGAGAAAGATCATGTTTTCATGCTATTTTTAGTTATTGTAGCATTACTTTTTTATGCCTGGGTGCATAAAAATTAGTTGTCTTTGTTTTTATGCATGTTTGTGTATGCGTGTGTGTACATGTGTATGGGGTGGGGTGCAGCCCAGAGGACAACCTCAGGTGCTATCCACCAATCATTTTTTCTTTGAGACATCTCTATTGCAGTCAGCTCCTCATTTCTGGGACAAACATCCAACTAGAAACAACTTATGGGAAGAAATAGTTTATTTCAGGGTTTCAAATTCCTGTGGAACACCATCAATGGTAGAAGAAGATGGTTCATAGATCCAAGAAGAGAGAAACGTCCCACAGCCAGCACCACAGAACCACTAAAGCTTGAACTGCTCTCAACACCCTTAGGGCTGGACTCAAATCCACACACAAACACAGCTTAAGGATGGGCTTCAAGTTCTACCTCCAGTGACAGCAACTCCAGCTAGGCTTCTGGAGACTCATTACAAGGTCAATGTGAGTCTATAGGGCCAAATATTCAAACCACCACAGTCTCTCACTGACCTGGATTTTGCCAATGAGGTTACACTAAATGGACTTAGAGCACCAAAAAAATCCTCCAGCCTTTTTCTTCCAAACACTGATACAGGCACCTGACATGGGAGTTTGGAAATGTGCTCTGTGGATTAAATTCAGGTCTTCATGCTCATTAACCAAGCACTTTACTAACTGACTATCTATGTCCCCATCCACCATTACTGAATTTTAAATGAAAAAAATGCAAACATTGCTAGTACTTAAAACATTCTCATAGTACAGAGAACAATTTGAGTAAGAATGACATTTTGGGAAGCATGAGCAACAGCCCTTCATAAGACCTTTGGCTTTATCTGCGGCTCTCTCAGCTAGAAACAGGATTAAAAGTTTTCATTTTTATCAAATATATCACAAATAAGATTTATATTCTGGGGTCAGAATCTAACTTCATGTTCCTCAAAAGTGTAACATAATGAAGGAAGCACATGTCTATTAAACTTGAGCCTGAGATAATTGCTGTAAAGGTCTGGGCATGAGATAGTAGATAAAACATATCATCTAGAATTCCTTTTATTAGAACTTTTATTAGAAGATATAGAATACATTTCCACTGTGGTCCTTTCTTTAGGGAACAAAAGAAAAAAGGAAAGCAGAGATTATGGAATTGTCCTTCTTTCTATTCGGTATGATTTATAATTGTAACAAAACAGATGACACCCCATTATATATTATTTCAAGGAAATGCTATGAATAACCTCAGCACAGTCAAATGCCTGGTCTTCATGTAAACAACAGGTTTCAGCAATCCATATTCTTACTTCCACCAAAAATTTGTTTGTACAAAATATCTTCCCCAGATCATCAACAGGATACAGTACTATTTTTTGCACATAAAATAAGAAGTGGGTTCTGGGAAAGAAACAAAGGATTAATTGAGAACAAGATTATAGAACAATAAAGAGCTCATGTTGAGGAAGCTAAAATATCTGCTACCATCGCTCTTCTTCTATGTGTGATATTTGGGCAAGCTATTTGGCTATCATTATCTCATATATGAAATATTAGGCTATTGAGCTAACTAATTTCTAAGAACATTTCTATGTACAACATTCTTTAAGCTCTGTAGTGATGTTAACAAAAGACACAAGTATAGAAGATATATCAACATGCAAGCAAATATTACACAATTCAAACCCTTAATATGAGTAACAACACCAATTTATATTTCTCTGTTGACCTGTATTTTTCCTATTTCTCTTCAAATCCATTGTTTACTCCCTTTGTTCTATTCCATTTAAGATTTTAAGGAAATTTATATATTAGCAGATTCAACCTCCTTGTTTTCATAGTTTAAACTATGCAAAGGTGCCTGAAATGAAGCTAATGATTTTGAAAGGAACCCATAAAAGGCTAATTAATATGTTAATGTATCTAAAAAAGTAGAGAGAATAAAATCATAAAGTTGGATTTAGACTTCTAGACTACTTCTATAAGTGACAATTATGAAAGAATATATCATTAGACAAAGAGAATAGTATTGTAAGTTCTGAGAACTGGAGACTAGATATTTGAATCATAGAATAGCAATGGGCAGTATTTTAATAAGCATGGAAATGACTACTTACCCAGAAATATAGAATAATAAATATATTGAATTCTTTCTCTTAGTATGTTTGTCATTGCCATAGATACTCTGAAATCAGCTTAATATTTCCAAGAAGAAAATGCTTTAAATATCTTACAACATCAAAACTACATTTAACTTTTAAATTAAGTAAAACAGCCAAATACTGAGAATTTGTCCCAAATATGTGAATCCATCAAGCTATAACAACCAAACTACCATGAGATCAAACCAGTCATGGTGTCTAGATGAGTAAAACATTGAGAGTATAATGATTATACTTATGTTACAATTGTCTACTAAAGTGAAAACAAAAGTATTCAAAGAACAAATAGGTGAGTTACATTAAGCCTTCTTATTTTTTGTCCAACCAATATGCCTCACTTATAATATCAGAAAAAATAACATGTTGTTGAAAGAAAATCACCCATGCAGATTATCCAAAACAATGTTTATATAAAATGTCATTTAACTCATTCTGATGCAGAGTACTGCTCCTGGGAGAGAGTATGGCACAGACAATAGAGGGAGCACAGCAAATATGAGATGATTGTGTGTATCAGGAAATCCTGATTTATCCGAATGTTTCACAAAAGAGTGAAATAATCTAACAAAGAAACCTATAAATATGTGAATCATTATTTGTATTGATGTCTGGTGAATAATTATTCCATTTTCATTTCAGTTCCAAGATAAAGGGATAATTAATCTTAAATTTTAGGAAAAGGGAATGGTATAATCCTTTCCAGATCCATCCATTTTCCTGCAAATTTCATAACGTCATTTTTCTTTACCACTGAGTATCCATTGTATAAATGTGCCATATCTTCATTATCCACTCATCAGTTGAGGGACATCTAGGCTGGTTCCATTTCCCAGCTATTATGAATTGAGCTGCAATAAAAATGGTTGAGCATGTCCTTCTAATGAAATTTGCAGGAAAATGGATGGATCTGGAAAGGATTATACTAAATGAGGTAACCCAGACCCAGAAAGCCAAGTGCCGCATGTTCTCTCTCATATGTAGATCCTAGCTACAGAGCCAACGGGTGCAATAGTGGCACATCTGTCATGGTGGAAACCAACTGCCCTCCAATTGGACTGGAGGCCTGCTCCATGGGAAGGGAATACATTTCTGATACTGAAAACTTAAAACAGGGGTAGTCTTGAGCCCTAGGGATGTAACATCTGCTGATGTCTGGATAAATGTATATGCTATGCTTATCAAACTGCCCAGTAAGCACTTCTCTTAATATTTATACCCTTATATTAATGATACTCTCACTTTGGGTGGAGAATCTTCTCTTTTCAGATGGCAGTTACCTTGGAACGACTCAGAAGGCATCAGGGTGATGGAAAGAAATGACTGAAGTACTGAGTAACATCTCGATCACACCTTCCAAGGCTCAGGGTCCAATGCGGAAGAGGTGGTGGAAAGAATGTAAGAGCCAAAGGAAGTGTAGGACTCCTTACAACATGTTCCCTCCAGACATAAAATGGCCTGGATATCAATGACCTCATAGTGCCTGACACTACCTAAACAAGACCATCATAAGAGGAGGAAAAGATCATGACATCAAAATAAAAAGAGAGACTAATTGAGATGAGGAGGGAATATGATGGAGAATGGAATTTCAAAGGGGAAAGCGGGGGGAGGGAGGGTATTACCATGGGATATTTTTTATAATCATGGAATGTTAATAAAAATTGAGAAAAGAAAAAGAAAAGAAAAAAGGGAATGGCATAGTTACCTAAACATGGCAAGTAACAGCTACACAAAAAGGTTAAAGGCTACTGTAAAAGCAATACAGTTGAGAAGTCAAGTAAAAGAAATACAAAATATTTAACTAAAGGTAGTGTTTCTCATTTACCAACCATTGTTTTAATACAAGTTATTATATCCCAAACTGGGCATAGCAGCAAAGTAAATGGATACATCATTTTTTTTTAATTTCCCCCTTAGCTAAAGATATGATTTGTTAAAATATAGTCATCGTTTTTACTGAAAAAGATTTCAATCAAGTTTGAAAAATATCATCTTCAATTTTCTGTCATATATATTTGCTTTTTGAATTTTATTATATATAATATATATATGTCATATGTGCCTCCATTATTGTCTTGTTCCCCTCCCATTCCCACTAAATCCCTGTTTCTTCCCAGCTAGTCCCCTTTCCGTGTTCATATTTTTTTTTCTTACTGCCCACTGACTTTCCTAAGGGTTGTTTGCGTGGGCATGGATGGGAAGTTATTAGCTGATCTATGAGCAATTTACCAGTGGGTAAACTACTTAAGATGACTCTTCTTCCTCCCTCAGCAACTACTAACTGCCAATAGCTCCTCTAGGAGGAGTGTGGTTTCATGAGTCCCTCTACCATTCATGAAGAGATGTTGATAATCTAAAATCTTTAAAAAAAAAAAAAAAAAAAAAAAAAAAAAAAAAAAACATCGCCATGAGTATGTATCCAAAGGTGCTCCACAGCATTGCTTCCTATCACTGAGCTCTTACATTCCTTCCCCCTTCTCTTCTACAATGTTCTGTGAGCCTTAGATTGACATAGATGTCTCATGTAAGGTTGAACCCACAATAGTCACTTAATCTCAGTACTTTGCCCAGATATGCATCTCTACATTAACCTCGGTCCACTGCATAAAGGAGTTCTGGGACCAAGGCTAAGAGAAGACATAATTTATAAACACAAATAATTACTGGGCAGTTTGACAACATGTGCATTTAGCATAACAACCATAGTAGGTTCTTCTCTAGATCCTATGAATTTGTCAGCCATTTGGTTTTGACCAGGTTTACAGCACCAGGTATGAATTCTCTCCCATGGAACAGGCTTCAAATCCTATCAGAAAGTGGTTGGTTACCCCATAACAGCCATGCTACTATTAAACAAGTAGGAATATCATGCATGATCAGTTGGTTTCTCTTGTAAATATTGTAAAAAATAAAATAAAATAAAACAAACTAAAAATATCACCCAGTCAGTGTTTTAAGATTTTGATACTAAGGTTTGGAATAAGTATATTTTTTTCCATAATAATAACAACCTATGTAACAACTTGAGGCCAGGATAAGAGAAAGAAATAACACAAAAACAAAACTTAAGTTAAAATAAATGTAAATGAATTAACAATGCTGGATGAGGTATTGATAAATTTGAGTAATCCCTTTTTTATCTCATAAAAAAACAGTGGACATGAAGCAAAACTAAAACTCAAATTTGTGTGTGAATGGAATATCTCTAGTTTGACTTATAAAAGCTATAATAAAACAAGAAAGTTATTTAAACTAATTATTAGCCTAATAGTTATAACATTTCTCATGTGAATTTTTTATATAAAGAACTTGAACTTTAACTTGTGTATACTTCAACTATGAATATTGTAGGCAATGTTAAATATAATGGAAATAAATAGAATTATTTAAAACATGTATGCTTAATAGCAACTAAAAGACTCATTAAATAAGCTTAATGAATAAAATAGTGAGCTAAATTGTATGAATATAAAGATCAAAGATTCAAAGTCGGACCGGGCGTGGTGGCGCACGCCTTTAATCCCAGCACTCGGGAGGCAGAGATAGGAGGATCGCCATGAGTTCGAGGCCACTCTGAGACTACAGAGTGAATTCCAGGTCAGCCTGGGCCAGAGTGAAACCCTACCTCAAAAAAAAAAAAAAAAAGATTCAAAGTCAAGCTTATATCACATTTATTAGAGTTCCAAAGTATGAATAAGAAATAATATTATATTATAAAATAATATTATATCTATTTCTAGAATATTGCAAAATATATGAAAAATAATACTAAAAAATAAATTCTCTAAATAAATTCTCTAAAATGTTGTGATTTTCCAGAATTATTCAGTATGGTCTGGAGAGGTTGCTGCATCAGGAAAGGGCTTCATAAGAAGATTGGCACTGAGGCATATGCCTGTGATCTCTCAGTTGCGGAGGCAAAAACAGGAGGATCCCTGGCCTATTCTAGCTGCCAATAAGTTCTAAGTTCCATAAGAGAGTGTCCATTTGACAGGACATAGAATTACTGTATCTAGATTAGGATGAGGGCTATAAATGTTCAATTTTTAGAGTATAACATACTAAATTGATGCACATGTCAATGAGATCAATCATTTCACAACTGAAAATTAAATATCAATAAGTAAAAGGGGCTGGGCCAGTTAGCTAAGGGAGGAAGATTCAAATTTAACTGATTGCTTAGGCTATAGTGGGAATTTAAGACAAACCTGGATATCTGAATGTCCCAAAATGGAAAGAAAAAATGTAACAAGAGAGCTTGGGATACATAGCTCAGTCCCAGTGCCAGGGAATGAAAGAAAGACAACTCTGAAGTCCTCATTCCTAGCAATATATGGAGGGCATGAGGACCACCTGGAAATGGCCAATCAGGGAGACCAAGTATGTGGGCCATATCCTCAAGTATGCAGTTGTGTCAATCACTGGGTTTAGAATTATGCTTTGTTGATTTAACAAAATAAAAAGGCAAAGTGACTTCTTGTCACTTCTAGTATTATTAAGTCTAGACAGAACGTCATCCTGTTATTTCCTTCTCCTAGATCAAAAACAAATCTAGATAGAAATTTGCCAACTAACAAGTGCATAGTTCTCAAACATGCTCGCAACCTATATGAAATCTTTTGGCAAAAATAAGATAACCTGTAAAATGCCTTTTTTTAATGAAATGAACAATAGGAAGCAATGAGTGCATGGATGGATATGATAAAAGGTTCATGAATCAATAGATTTTATGAAACCTAAACTATTGTTCACTGAGAAAGTTTATGAACTTCTATCAATTCTTGAGTGGAAGAAAAAAAAATGCCAACCTAAAACATCATTTGAATCAAGCAGACCAAAGGATAGAAGCTGATAGAATACCAGCTCCAGTAAATATCCATTATATTCTAGGAACTTTCACTCATCAATTTCTATAGAAAAGATGCCTTTATATCAAAGCTTGTTTCAAAACCAGTGGAATTTAATGAAAGATTTTTCTCCCTGTGAAAGATATATCAATTTTAATTATAGTTCTCATTGGTAATCTTGAATTCTATATGTTGTGAATAGAAATAGAAATAGCTTGAGCTGACGTATAGACCTGTTCCAACTACTAATCTCTTGACTTTCTACTCTTATCACATGCGCAATTTTATAATCCCCTTTTATCTTTAGTTACCTGATTTTTCCCTTTCTTTACATCTTTAAGGTTCCTACTGAAATAAAATTTCAGAGAGTAGAGATTGGCATAGAGGAAAGGGAAGCAAGACAATGTTCAGGAATAGTCACATCTTTTGATTAAATTCTACTTCAATTACCTGTAATCTGTGCACACACAATCCATAGATTCCCTTCCCAAACCTCTGCTCTTCTAGAAATTTACTTTTCCTAGTAAGTACTCTTTCTCTACTATAAATTTTGTTCTAAAACCAACATTTTTTGGTGAGATGAAATCCATTTCAATTCCATTTTGTTCATCCTTACTTTCCTCAGGCATGCATTTCAAACCCAAAGAGAAATGGAATTGTAAAGGATGGTAGAGCGGGAAGATACAAGAATGGAGGCAAATGCAGCCCTAATTCATGGTTCTCCTTGAGAGGTATAAAGCAAGTGAGTTCTGAAAATGGGAAATTATGTCACCTGAACATGCTGACATTTACCAATGCTTTTCTACTGTTTTATTTCTTTAAAAAAAAAAAAAAAACACAAAGCAGATGAAGTATACAGCAGAAAATAATAGAGATCTGTAGTGAATATTTAAGAAATTATTATTTTCCTAAGTACAAAAACATACAGAACACCATCAATTTGATTCACATAGCTTGGTTCCCTTAATGTTTAAGATTGACCAGATTTGTACTAACATTCTTTGCCTGTCAAAACAGAGTTGATCAATATGGAATTTATTCTTTCTTTGTTCTGGAGGCCAGATGTCTAAGCATAGTTGTTGTAGGTGAAATTAAGATAGGGGCAGAGTTATATGCACTTTGATGTCTCTAGAGAAGAATACATTCCTTGACGCTTCAGGTCACATGAGGAATATAACTATCTGCGTTCATATTGCTACTGTGATGTAGGCTAGCTAAATCCATTTATTATTCCATTTTATAAAGAGACTTATAATTACAATTCAAATCTGACCAAATATCTCAAAATCCTTAACTTAATCCTATCTTTTAGTATATGACATCCACAAGTCCTGTGAATTAGGATAAAATTTTCTTTTAGTGAGTCATGATTCAAGCTACCACAAGTATATTATTGTATGTTTATTGCAAAAGAATTTGTGGCAAGAAAAAAAGTAGATTCAAGAGCAATGTGTAATGGTTCATGAAGATTAAGTGGAACTATTAAAAATAGTAAGGAACGAGTAAATAATTCTCTTTGTGTTTTAATAATTTACTATAAAGCAGAAAATGATTTAAAATGTATGCTTTCTATAAAATTATAGCTATAGACATTTGGGTTCAGACTAGTATCACATAAAAAACAAATAAGCCTTATTAATTTGAAAATTATGACCACAAGCTATAATAGGGAAGTCTACTATGTGTTTCTATGATAGTGATTATATTAAATGCTTTTCTCAGTAATGAAGCATATAATCTACTATCTTGGCTAAAGATGTGACAACACATTTTAATCAAAGCCTACAGTATAAAATAGTCAGTGAAAGCCAAGCACGGTAGCACATGCCTTTAATCCCAGCACTCAGAAAGCAGAGGTAGGAGGATCACCATGAGTTCGAGGCCAACCTGAGACTACATAATGAATTCCAGGTCAGCCTGAGCTAGAGTCAGACCATACCTCGGAAAACAAAAACTAGTCAGTGAAGATTAATCAGAGAAGAGATTAAAATTTTGAATCTAAAATGAAATTTCATAGCTAAACCTTGGCAATAGGCCCAATTCATTTGAAAATGATCTTTAAGTAACCAACAGGCTATAATTTTCACCTCAGGATAGGATTTTCTTCCTGTTTCATACTGTTAGTTTCTTGTAAAGTAAAATACTCAAAAATGATATAGAATTTTGAAATATAATGTAGGTATTTTATGAAGAAACCATTAGTGTCATCCACACTAAGATCAATTACATTTTACAAACTTGTTAGAATTGTCACTTTCAATTTCCAGTGAATACTAAAGAAAGTTAATGAAAGAGGATGATGGCAGCTTGTGTCAGTAAGAGTCATATTTTTATAGTCAAACAATAAAAGCAATGTTTTTTTTTTGAAAATTTCCTGATTTTGATGGTACTTGTTTAAAACTAAAAAACCCTATTGATGATTTTTTTTTGTCTCTATTATCATATATACCAGTAGGATCTGAGCCAAAGCTCTAACCATTGCAAGATTTAGATTAAGAAAAAAAAAAAAACTTAGCCAAGTCCTGATTTCTTAGGCATAAAAAAGGTCTAGTGCCAGATTTTAATTGGTGCTTCCAAATCTCATTAATTATCATTTAAACCAATAATGTAATAAGAACTTTAAGATAAGCATTACAACTATTACTAAACTTTGTAACAGAACAGGACAGGACACTACATATCCATAATTCAAAGTTTAAATTATTTCATTTACTTTAGAAGACCAAATATAAAATCACCAGCTTACATAGCCAACATCTACTCATTGACTTTTGTTAACTTTGTTCAAGAAATACAAAAAATACAGAATAACTTATTTCTGGGGATACAAAGCTGACCATAACCATTTACTTTCTCAAAATTCTTGCTTATAGGGCTAGAGAGATAGCTTAACAGTTAAGGTGCTAGCCTGCAAAGGCTAAGGACCCCAGATCGATTCCCCAGTACTTACGTAAGCCAAATGCACATGGTAGAGCATCTGTCTGGAGTTCATTTACAGTGGCTGGAGGTCCTGGTGCACCCATTCTCTCTTTCTATGTCTATCTGCCTCTTTCTCTTATTCTCTCTCTTTCTCAAATAAATAAATAAAATATAAAAATCTTGCATATAGCCTGGCATGGTGGAGAGTTCCTTAAATCCCATCACTCAGGAGGCAGAGGTAGGAGGATCATGGAGAGTTAGAAGACACCCTGAGACAACGTAGTGAACTCCAGGTCACTGAGCTAGAGTAAGACCCTACCTCAAAAAAAAAAAAAAATGCAAAATGTAAAGATAGCAAAAGCTGGGCAAAATAGTTCTAACACAGAAGAGGAATGACCTGTAATTGAAATGCATAGTTTTATAAAAGTTGGAAGGTAAGAATTTTGTCAACCAAAAAATAGCAAAGATGTATTGAATTTGGGCTATATATCCTTTCTAAGCTGTGTAATAATTTTTCAAACATTTCTTCTGTGAAGCTCTTCCCTTCTACTCTCAGAGATTCCAGCCATCATCTTGGCCTTTCTCTGTATTTTCCCCCTGTAATACCACAGTGCTTATTCCCTGATCCATACAACTGGCTGTATGTCCATAAGTCTCACCCCAGTGTTGTAGAAAATAATCGTAACTAATGAAACTTGTTGCTCTAGTTAATGAGACCCAAACTAGAAATGTCCAGATTTAGATGGATATGCTATGATAAAGTATGAAATGAGAGGGCTGGGGAAATGGCTTAAACATTAAGGGGTTTGCCTTTGAAGCCTAAGGACCACGGTTCCATTCCCCAGGACCCACATAAGCCAAATGCACAAGGGGCTGCATGTGTCTGGAGTTCATTTGCAGTGGCTAGAGGCCCTTGCGTGCCCATTCTCTCTTTCTATCTATCTGCCTCTCTCTCTCTCTCTCTTTCTCTCAAATAAATAAATAGTAAGAAATGTGAGATGATTTTTAAAATTTTGATCATCAAGCAGGAATCAGAACAAATATAAAGAAAGAACATTTAAAATGGGTTAGAAGAAATATGATGAGATAACACAGCAGAAAGATCACAAGTTGCAGTATTAGCATACTTCAAGAAAATGTATGTGAAAAGATGAGAATTGAGCATTAGACAAACATTCCTTGGAGAAAGTAGTTATACATGGAAGAATCAACCAACACCACTAGGACAATGATGTGCTCACAGTAATACAAATCCAGGAGCTACTTGAACAGGTGTGAAACAGGAGGTCTAGATGTATCTTAGGACAGAACATAATGGCTCCCTCTAGACTCTGTAAGGATGCTTGTGTTACTCAGAATGAATGACAACAGGTTACTATGAGAAAATATGAGTTCTTGGAATATGAAAGCTTAGTAAGTAGAAGCAAATCATTTAGATATGTATCTGAAATATTATTTTGTAGCAATAAAAGGAATATTCCCCATAACCATGTAGATGTTTTAATTAATTTATTTACCTGCCAGTTACAGACATCAACAACTACTGAGGCAGTCTCAATTGATGACCATTAGAAGAGAAATCCTGCGTGTGCTGATCTGTGCTTGGTATGGAATTAGTTTTACCAATTTTGATTATATTTAGGCTGAAATTTTAGATTAGTACACTTTTGTGAGATTATCTTTATTTAATATCAGATATTGACATGGTAACGTTTTAGAAAATAATGGATCACATCAACAATGAATTTCTTTAAATTACATTATTTTATACAAGTAACAATCATTTAGGGGAAAATAACACATATTTGTGATTGGCAGCTTTAAAATAGAACCTTTCAGAATTTCAATACCAGGAGAAAACCAACAGGATGGAAGAGGTAGTGAAATAACACTTCTCTAAGGAGGTTATGTAAGTACAAGCAAATGAAATGCTGCTCAACCGTATGCCATTAAAAATTAGACATTAACACAAGGAGCTACCGTTTTGTAGCTACTAGAATAACTAAAATTGAAAATTATGACAACAGATTCAGTTTATTATTGAATGTATAAGGTACATATTCCCCACTATATGTAGTCTATGAAGTACTTCTAACAGCTTAAGAAAATTTGTATTTTATGCAAATCAAAGTTGTCTTTTCAAAAGGTTTCATCACCTTAATTTTCTCAAACATTACATCAAAAGTAAGACTGAATAAATAACACTGTATATGGGAGAAAAGTGAAAAATATTAATATCTTCCCAGAGTAATTCATTTAGATATAAATATGAATAAATTTAAGAGCAGAAATAATAGTCTGTGTTTTGAGAGCAAAAGTAACTATATATAAGAAGGTAACATCAATTGTTAGGAACTAAATAGTCTGGTTATAAAATTTAGCCATGTTTTTTAGTAAGTAAATGTGGATGCTTTATTTGCAGGCAACTGACTGCTTCTTTCTTTTCTTTTTTTTTATTATTTAAAAAAGCTTCATATTTATTTTGCTTTCTGACTTTGTGCTTGTGCCTTCAACACCTTCACGACGATTTTCTGCTCCTCAATAAGGAAAGCTCGCTTGATCCTGTCACGGACACATTTAGCACATATGGAACCACCATAGGCCCGGCTGACATGTTTTTTTTTTTTTGTTTTGGACAATCTCATAAGGACTTTAGGCCTCACTGCACGAACCCCTCAAGTCGGCCTGAGCACACACCGCATGCTGACTTTGGTGCTTTCCCGACCTTCTTGGTGTACAGGTGAACAATTCTATTACCAGGGGTTCGTGACAGCCTAGTTTTGTTAGAGGCTGTGTTGTAGGAAAGCCAACGACGGTATGTCAATCGCTGGACCATTCTGAGTGCAGCTCGACCCTTGAGGACGCCCTGCTCGCGTGGCTCCTCAGTAGGCGGCCGATTTTCAAGAAGACAGACACACCGAGAAGAACCAAGCTGCCATACCTCTTCTTTCTTAATTTACAATGTTCTTCAAGGTCCTACATGTAAGAAGAGAGAAACCTAGTTAAAAAAAAAAAAATCTACAAAAGGATTTAGGAAATTGCTTGGTGATTAAAGACACTTGTTTGCAAAACCTTACAACCCAGGATGAGATTACTCAGTACCTATGTAAAGCCTGGTACACAAAGTGGTGCATGCATTTAGAGTTCATTTCCAGTGGCAAGAGGCCCTGGTGCACCTATTCCCTCCCTTTCTTGTTCTTTCTTTCTCTCCCTTTTTCTTTATAGATAAACAAATAAAAAATATTTAAAATATAAGTTTTTAAAGATGTATCTGGAAAAAAGTATCAAACAAATGTGTATTGTATAGTAACATACTAAAAAGAATAGATTGTTTAGCCAGGCGTGGTGGCGCATGCCTTTAATCCCAGCGTTTGGGAAGCAGAGGTAGGTGGATCACCATGAGTTCGAGGCCACCCTGAGACTACATAGTGAGTTCCAAGTCAGCCTGGACTAGAGAAAGACCCTACCTCAAAAAACCAAAAAAAAAAAAAAAAAAAAAAAGAATAGATTGTTTAATGTAAAATTATATAAGCCTTCATAACTAAAGCAGTTATATATTTGATGCATACATACATGCATTCACTCATACTTATGTATTATATGGATATATTACATCCATCCAACCATTCAAGATTTGTTATGTGCATATCTTTCTTTGTTCTATTGAAGTGCATTTAAGACATAAGTGATTAAATTATTACCACAAATATGATACAGCACCTATTTTGAGATATAATATTCCCCTTATAAAGGGATTTATATTTTAATGACAAAATGTATACAAAAGCTTTCTACTTCTTTCCATTTCTAAACTAAGTTTTATTCTAAACTAAGGTACCAACAGCTGTCTCCTACAATAGCTGAATAATTTGTCTTTCCGGCATTGTTTTGCAAGCATCTGTCTCAATGCCCAACCAAACTCTACATTCTTAAGCCTTTTCTCTGCAAAGAATTCCAAGTCCCAAGTAAACAAGATTGAATTCCACTCATGTCACTCCTTCTACATTAAACTATGCATTGCCTTTCTACATTATTTTTGCTCTTACAAACCCCATAACACCATTTTCTACAGTTGAACTCTATTGATTGGGATCTGGAAATCTTTTAAAAGGCAGCACCTTTTATTTGTTTAGTCACCTTCCTATAATATGTGCCTTGTATAATTTGATTCAACTTCATGTTTAGACTGAGTAGAGAGGAAATGTAAGGCTAATGTCATTTTCAATTTATAATTCTGAAAACATATGTCAGTGGAAGAATGGGTGAAGATAAACTGGAAGCTACCTGTCATATGATTGAAAGTTGCTTAGGTGAAGATATCCAATAGGTTCATGAACATGCATGTGAAGCTTATAGGAGAATCTCTCTCTCTCTCTCCCTCTCTCTCTCTCAGACACACATATACACACACACACAAATATGGAAGGAAAATACCTAAGGAAGAACAAACAAACAAAAATAAATAGACCAAACATAAACTAATAATTGTAACAGTATAACCTGCAGAGGGAAAATAGAATTTGCAAAATTTATAATGAAAATTAAAAGTTAAATATTCAAAGAAAAAAAGAGAAACTCCAAGATAAAGTAGTGAAGTATTTTGAAAAATGTTTACTCAATCTTGCCAGATGTTATTGAATGCCATCCAACAAAAGCAAACCTATCTCTTTCAGATCCCATAGCATAAAAGCCATAAATGATACTGACATGAACAGATCAATCAAAGTAAGAGGGAATGGACTGGCTGGACATACATGTCAGGAGAGGAAAGGCTCTGCTAATGGACTTGATGAAAGATAATATTGTTTGCTATATGTGACAAGGCAACTAATGGTGGAGATGGCTGACGCTGAGAGGTGAAATTACAAATGAATGAACCTTTTGGTTATGAGAGTGGGATGGATAAGGACTGACTAAAATATGCTGGACACAATAAATCATAGCCCTTAGTTGAATCAAAGGGAGTAAATACTATTGTAGTAAGTTTTAAGTGTCTGTCATTTGTGTTGAAATATTGCTTTTGTCATGATCTTGGATAGTCAAATTGCACATTATAAATATATACAATGTAAGTATCTGAATAAATTTTAAGGTTTAAGAGGAAGAAATAATAGTCCTTCAAATGGATCAAGCACATCTTTGCACAGAGAAAGGAACGTGAGTGCTTGAGCTTGAAATTGTGAGGTTGAAATAAACATAGAGATGACAAGTATTCAACTGAGAATCAAGCCTTATGGAACATGTAATAATAAATGAGATAATCAAAAGTGTGCAGATGGCTGGGTGCCATCAAAATGGCAATGTGAAGAGTTTTTATCTGGGATAGATATATAGAAGGAGGAAAGCTTAGGATTAGTGCTTATTGCTAGGAAGGACAGTGAATCAGAGAGAGAGAGCAATGATGACTGGTGATTAAAAATCTAAAGCTTGCCTTTGGGTTTTCACAGGAGGAATCAGTGCTTATCTATTTTTTTTTTCAAGAAATTAGGGGTGGAAAATTTGAAATAACTTAAATAGTAGAAGTATTTAGGATAGAAAATGGTAGTCTACAACTCACCTGAGAATATAATATGAAAAAAAAAAGACATTGACATTGTATGTTGAAGTAAATATAAGACACATGGATTTCCAGTCAGGTTCACATTGCTGGTAGAAGTTACCCAACCAAGATCAGCTTGTGGGAAAAAAAAGAGGTTTATTTTGGCTTATAGGCTCAAGGGGGAAGCTCCATGACGTAGGGAAAACATGAGCAGAGGGTGGATATCACCCCCTGGTCAACTTAAGGTGGCCAATAGCAACAGAAAAGGGTGCTTAACACTGGCAAGGGGAAACTGGCTGTAACACCCATAAGCCCACCCCCAACAATACACTGTCTCCAAGAGGTGTTAATTCCCAAATCTCCATCAGCCTAGCATTCAGCACACCTGAGTTTACGGGGGGGGGGGGGGGAAACTTGAATCAAATCACCACATTCCTCCCCTGGCACCATAAACTGATAACTCTACATGATGTAAAATGCAATGCATTCATCCACCTTTAAAAGTCTCCATAGTTTTTATCAATTCCAATGATGTTCATGCATCCCCATAATCCAAGGTCTTTTAACTGAGCTGTAATACCAAAAAAAAAAAATACCCCCAAAACCCATAATGGCATAGAATAAACATTCACACTGCAAAAGGTGGCATTGGGCATAGCAACAACAACAAAAAATAATAAATAAATAAAAATTTAACCAATACAAGATCTAAAACAACCAGGGCAAACATCAGACTCTGTAGCTTCAAGTCCAACAACTCTAGTCAATGACAAATCTCCAAGTCTCTGGTATTCCAATTCCACCCCTCCAGCTAGGCTACTCACAGTCCTGGAAAACTTCACCTGAGGCCGGCACTCTCCTTGGCAGCCATCTCATGGTCCAGGCATCTCCACGGGTCTACACTGCAACCCAGGGTTGTTCCTCATGGCCCCATGGGGTCTCCATGCAGGCATCCAACAAACCTGCTTTGCACTAACCATGGCTGTTTCCAAAACATAAGAGCATGTTGCAAACTCCATGACCCTCTCTTTCCTGGATTTCTTATACTCCCCAATACCAGGTAGGGCAGCAGGTTGTTAATCCAGAGGGGAATAAAGCAGACTTTGAAGAACATAACACTCCTTTAGCATTCAGGCCCCTTCAAAAGAGTCTACATTCTTCCTGTTGCCCTAGTGCAGGTCAGCTGACCCAATCTCGAAGGTTGTAATCTCTCAGTTGCAAGCTGAATGGGCAGCAGTTCACCCAAAGATTTTTTTTTTTTTTTTCTGTGCCATATCCCTCTGCTCATACCAGTTCATTTCTACACAAAGCAACTCTGTACAATATCTTAGGACTTGGGCATAACAGCTAGCTTCTCACACAAACTGCTAACCCAGTCCAAGCAAAGCTCTTTCTCACCCTCATAAGCCAAACCTCACTGTCCATAGCTCTGAATACATTCAGGTCTTTCAACTCTGACCAGAATAGTCCATCAAGCTGTACTTATAGCACTGCAAGGTGTCTCTTAGGCCAAGGTTTCAAATCCTTTCACATCCCTCTTGAAAATCAGCTCCAAAAGGCCAAAGCCACACAGTCAGAGGTCTAGCAGCAATCCCACTCCTCGGTACCACTTTACTATTGCCGTCAGGTTCACATTGCTGGTAGAAAGCAACAAACTAAGAGCAGCTTGTAGAGGGGGGGGGGAGGTTTATTTTGGCCTACAGGCTCAAAGGGGGAGCTCCATGATGGGAGGGAAAATGACAACATGAACAGAGGGTGGACATCACCCCCAGGCCAACATAAGGCGGACCATAGCAACAGGAGAGTGTGCCTAACATTGACAAGGAGAAACTGGCTATAACACCCAAAAGCCCACCCCCAACAATACACCACCTCCAAGAGATGCTTATTCCCAAATCTTCAGCAGCTGGGCATCTAGCATTCAGAATACCTAAGTTTATGGGGGACACCTAAATCAAACCACCACAATGGAGATACTTTCTTTGTTTCTTAAAAGAAGGGTAAATTGGTATTCAGCAAAACTTAGTAAGTAGGAAAACCTTCAAGGAGGGGAATCTTTAGAAAATTTATGTTTGTTATTGGCTAGGAAGCTAATGTAGAGAGATTGTATGAAATATACTAAAAGGACTATGAAGCAAAAACAATCTCATGAAGGATATAAAATTATCATTATTAGAAGAGATAATATAATATTTCATAATTGCATAAAAGCAAGTATACATCTATTTTTTCATCAGTATATTAGAGTAAATTTCATGAATATACATACATAGATCTGCTAAATATTTACTTGTTTCTGCTACTGCTGTCTAATATGTCCAAAGATTATTTTGTTCTTTATCTGCTAAACTTAGAAGTTTTATGCTTTCAGTGTGCTTCAGCTATTATACAAGAGTTTTATTAAGCAATAATATTTTATTGTTAATTAATTTATTAATTTTATTGTTAATTAATATTTTATTATACAATAAAAACAATAAGTATTCTCCTAAAATATAATTTATGTATATAACTAAAATGAAAACACAATCGTCTGTTTCCTTTGACAGATATGTGACACCATCCTTGGAAAATTCAAAAGAAGATGATTAACATAGATTGGTTACTTCAACAAGCTTACATTTCCTTGTGTGATATATTTGTCTGTGAAAAATGTTTAAAACATGTTTTATAAATGATTCATCAAACTAAAGCATTTTACATTAGATAATGTCATTTTTGTTACCAGGGTAATATAAAGAATAACTAGCATTTTTAAATAACAAAAGTATATAGAATATATATATTTTTTTTTCAAAGAATTACTTCAAAAAAGACTTGAACTCTGATATTCTAAATCTATGGAAGATTCTTGATTCTTTGGTATGAAACATATGCTGTAAGATGTGTTCAATGAGAGCACAGAGTTTGATGTCAGAGGAGTACAAAACTTGGAGTCAGGCTCTGAACTCTACATGATTGATCTTGTATTGTATTTCCTGAAATTTCTTTCCTATCTGTAGATAGGCTTAATAATAATACTATCAGCAGCTGGATGCGGTGGTGCACGCCTATAATCCCAGCACTTGGGAGGCAGAGGAAGGAGGATCGACACAAATTCGAGACCATCCTGAGACTACATAATGAATTCCAGGTTAGCCTGAGCTAGAGTGAGCCTCTACCTTGAAAAAAAAAGTAATAATAATAAATTATCAATGTCATAGCATTCCAGCTATAAATGAATTATTTTACATCATGCAAAAAAACATTTATAAAATATAGTTTATGATTTTTGAGGCAATCCCAACAGACTGGCCTTTTTTTTCATGCAAGAAAGAGGGGTGGGGATTGGCACACCAGTGCCTCCAGCCATTGCAATGAAATTCCAGATGTGTGCATCACCTTGTGTACATGTGCAACCTTATGCACGTGTGTCACTGTGCATCTGGCTTATGTGGGACCTGAAGGGTTGAACATGAGTCCTTAGGCTTTGCAGGCAAATGCCTTAACCACTAAGCCATCTGTCCAGCCCTGCAGTTAATTATTTTATTACAGTACTCATCTTTTGCCACTACTTATGCACAATTGTCATAGTAGGAATCAATAGGAAGAAATTTTGTAGATCAAACTGAAATCTTGATTATAGTTATTACCCTTACAGAATAAGTCCTTTGAGCTAAAAAGTAAATTAAGTGTCTGACTAGTTATTCCAACTAATACAAACATCAACTGAGATTTGGCCTTCTTCAGACCTCCTTCTCTCTTTTTACTCCTAGATTAGCCACAGATATTCACAAGTTTAATTAGATATTGAAACAAACTCATGTATAATGTGAAGTATTAATATAAAAGGATGAAATAAATCCTTACTTGAGGTTTCTATGCCACATCACTTTTGTTAGAACAAGTAGATGAATAGATTTCCATGTTGTCTCCAGCAATAATGAGCTCACAACCAAATCTAAACAAGATCTATTTGCATTTCATATGAGATAAGAAGAGAAAAAGTTATTGTTTTTTAATTAATTCCTTCCAAACTACGTAAGCATAGATAAAGCAACATGGTACCCAGGGAGCTCAAAATAAAGAAAAACATTTCCATCAACTACAGATGATTTTAAAATATATGGAGGGAGAATTTAATTTAATTATAACATGATGAGGGGTGACGAGAAATGGGAAAACCTTCTAGTAAAAACATACAACATGTTAGAAGATTCTGTCGTTAGAAAGCGAAGATTAACTTGGCCTGCTAAAGGAATAACAATACAACTGTAATGGAATAAAGGGGCAAAAGCACTAATGTATGAATGATGAGAACTATGCAAACCAGTGCAAGCAGAATTCTGCAGGTTAAGGGAAGAATATTGTTCTTTATGTAATCAGAAATAATTGAAATAAAAGAATATAATGTTCTATATTAATTATATAATAGGAAAAAATTAAATACTTTACTATTTTAGTAGAAACAAGTAACTGACAAATAAAATGCTCTTCATCAAAAAATTTTTTGCCAAGTTAGAAACAAAAGGAACTTTGGCAACCAGGTACTGCCACCAAAAATAAAACATGCATGTACCCTAGTTCAATAATGAAAGAATACTCCTCCCTTAAGTGCAAGAGTAAGGCAAACACCATCACTACTATCTCACCTATTCAATTTTTTGATTGAGATTCTAATAAAATTATAAAACAATACAATGAAACAAATATTTGTCTGTAAATGTTGAATAGACAATAAGATTTTATATGTAGAAAATTTTATAGAGCTTATAGACCCATAATGAATAAACACACATGAATTCTTTTTTGCTTTAATCTGTTTTTTATTTATTTTTTATTGATTGAAAATTTTTTTTTTTGGTTTCTTGAGGTGGGGTCTTCTGTAGTCCAGGTAACCTGGAATTCACTATGTAGTCTCAAATTCTTGGCAATCCTTATAGTCTGCCTCCTCAGTGCTGAGATTAAAGGTATGGACCACCATACCTGGCTTAATGTGTATTTTCTTTTTAATTGTAATACAGATTTAGGTATAATTTATTCAGAATTTAGAAGTACAACTTTTTTTTTCTTTTTTTCTTCTTTTCTTTTTCTTCTTTATTAGTTAGTTTTGTATTCAGCAAATACAGTCAGTTTGGTACCATTATTAGGCTCATCCATGACTTACCCCCTCCCCTTGGCCCCTTCTTGTTGAGGTATATGGGTCATCCATTGTGGAGTTAGCCCACAGTTATGTGTAAGATAAATGTCTCTGCATATCATGACCCAACATGTGGCTCTGACATTCTTTCTGACCCATCTTCTGCAAAATTTCCATGAGCCATATTGGGTTCAATTTTGGTCTGCTTCAGTGATGAGGTGTTGGGGGCCTCTGAGGCTCTGGCTTTCTGATTTGGTAGGAGTTAATTTTTCTCTGTGTTGATCTCCTTCCCCCTTGTGCTGAAATCCGGTTCATCAGGAAAACAGCACCCTTGCTTGTTTCGCCAATTTTTCTTAGTTTCAGCTGGGGCCCTTTTGAGATATGATGGGGTGGCTCTCTCCTTAGGCTCTACGTCTATCTGAAAAAGAAAAGCAGATTCTCCAATGGAGAGTAAGTTAGAACCAGGACAAATGAGATAACCCTTAGATTTTTGTAGAGAATTTAATAGGTGTAGGCCCTCTTGTAGCCCATGATTACTGGTAGCATGATTTTGGAGAGTGGGCCTATGTTTGGATATGGTTCTGACTTCTTTCCCAGCTCCAGCTATGGGTCCTCCCCTCCCTCCCCTTCCATCCTAGTGTCTAGTCCGCGAGATGCCAGCTGGATATGTAAGTTATCTTGGGTAGATTCAGGTTAGGTGCTGTAGATGAGTGAGACTACGTGGTGATTTTTTTTCTGTGATTGGGTAAGTTCACTGAGAATGGTCTGTTCCAGGTTCAACCATTTTTCTTCAAATTTCATTGTGTCATTTTTTCTAACTGCTGTATAGAATTTCATTGTGTAGATATACCACATCTTAGTTATCCATTCTTCTAGTGATGGATATCTGGGTTGATTCTAGCTCTTGGCTATTATGTATTGAGCTGCTACAAACATGATTGAGCAAATCTCTCTAGCCTGTGGTTTGAAGGCTTTAGGGTAGATGCGCAGTAAGGGAATAACTAGGTATGCTGGTATCTCTATACTCAGCTTTTTCAGAAGTCTCCATATTGCTTTCCAAAGTGGTTGTACCATCCTACATTCTCACCAACAGGGGATGAGTGTTCCTACTTCTCCACATCCTTGCTAGCATTTATTTTTATTTGATTTTTTGATGTTTGCTATCCTTATTGGGGTAAGGTGGAATCTCATAGTTGTTTTAATTTGCATTTCTCTGATGATTAGGGATGATGAACATTTCCTTAAGTGTATGTTTGCCATTTATATTTCTTCCTCTGTCAACTGCTTGTTCAGCTGTTTGCCCCATTTTGTGAGTGGGGTGTTTGACTTCTTACTGTTTAGATTTTTGAGTTCTTTGTATATTCTAGAGATTAGGCCTCTATCAGTTGGATAACCCACAAATATTTTCTCCCATTCTGTGAATAATCAATTGGCTTTGCTTATTGTTTGCTTGTCTGTAAAGAAACTCCTCAGCTTCATGTGATCCCATTGGTTGAGTGATGGTTTAAGTTCATGAGCTACTGGGGTTTTGTTCAGGAAGACTTTTTCCATTCCTATATCATGGAAAGTACTTCCTAATTTTCTTCCAATAGTATTCGAGTTTCTGGTCTTATATTGAGGTCTTTGATCCATTTGGACTTGAGTGTAGTGCATGGTGAAATGTGTGGATCAACTTTCAGTTTCCTACATATGGTTATCCAACTTGTCCAGCACCATTTGTTGAAGATGCTGTCTTTTTTCCAGCCTATATTGTTAGGGCCTTTATCAAATATCACATCACATGATCATTTCGATAGATGCAGAAAAGGCCTTTGACAAGATGCAACATCACTTCATGATCAAAACATTGGAGAGAATTGGTATGGTTGGTTCATATCTTAACCTAATAAAGGCAACATACAAAGCTCTGAGGGCCCAAATAATACTTAATGGAGAGAGACTGGAGGAATTCCCATTAAGATTAGGAACAAGACAGGGTTGTCCACTCTCACCTCTGCTTTTCAATATAGTACTGAAGTCCTAGCTCAAGCAATAAGACAGGAAAAGGAAATAAAAGGGATATAATTTGGAAAGGAAGAATTTAAGGTAGCTCTATTCACTGACGACATGATTGTATATGTAAGAGACCTGAGAGACTCCATCCCAAAACTCCTGAAGGTGATTAACTCCTATAGCAAAGTAGCAGGATACAAAATCAATGCACAAAAATCAGTAGCCTTCCTATACGCAAATGACAAAGATACAGAGAAAGAAATAATGGACATAGTCCCATTTTCAATAGCCACACAAAAAAAAATAAAATACCTTGGAATAACGTTAACCAAGGAAGTGAAAGATCTATACAATGAAAACATAAAAATACTCAAAAAAGAAATTGAGGAGGACTTGAGAAAATGGAAGGACCTCCCATGTTCCTGGATAGGCAGAACTAACATTGTGAAGATGACAATCCTACCAAAGGCAATATACAGATTTAATACAATTCCACTTAAAATCCCTACAGTGTTCTTGACAGAGATAGAAAAAAATGATCTCAAATTTCATATGGAAAGGCAGAAGGCCTCAAATATCCAAACATATCCTCAGCAAAAGAAATAACTCTGGAGGCATCATCATACCTGATCTAAAGCTATATTACAAAGCCACAGTAATAAACACAGCATGGTACTGGCATGAAAACAGGAGTATAGACCAATGGAATAGACTTGAGGACCCGGACTTTGGGTCAAGCAACTATAGCTACTTGAAGTACAATTTTTAATCCCCCTCCCTCCTCTAATCTTCTCTTTCCCTCTTCCCTCCACATCCCTTCTGCCCCATGTCATATGCAAATGTTTGTCTTTCCTTTCCCCATCTTCCACCTCCTCTCTTTGTACTCACTTTTAGTTGTAGCTATTTCTTTATAGTTTTTAAAAATATATTTTAAAATAATTTTTACTTATTTATTTATTACAGACAGGAATGGAGGGAGAGAGAGACAGAGAGCTAATGGGTGCACCAGGGCCTTTGGCCACTGCAAATGAACTCCAGATGGACATGCCCCAATGTGCATCTGGTTAATGTGGGACCTGGAGAATCAAACCTGGGTCCTTAGGCTTCACAGGAAAGTACCTTAATGTCTAAGCCATCACTCCAGCCCATATTTATAGTTTTAATTCCCATTTCTCCCTGCATATGCCTACTTATACATATTTCACAGTAAGATCTACATATCAAACAGAACATGAGGTTTTGCTTTGTCTGTTGTCACATCACTTCATATCTTTCCAAATTCATCCATTTTCCTCTAAAACCCTATAATTTCATTTTTCCATACCACTGAGGAGAATTGCATGTGTATAGGTTACCTAATCTTCATTGTTAATTCACCTCTCATTTGGGCATCTTGGTTGTTTACAGTTCTTACCTATTATAAATAAAGAGGCAGTGAACATGGATGTGCAAGTATCCCTGGAGTAAAGTGTGGGCTCCTTAGGGTATATGCTCAGGAGTGATACGGAGTGTATATTTCTATCTTTCTGAGAAACTTCCATACTGACATCCATAATGACTGTACTCCCACCATTTGAGGTTGCACTCTATCAGCAGTGAATGTGGGTACTTTTCATCCTCACATTTTTATAAACATCTATTGGGAACCCAAAATCTTCAGTCTTTAATAATTAGCTGAGGGAGGAGGAATTCATTTCAGTGGTGTAGTCATTGATAAGTAATTGGAAGGAGGATCAGCAAGAGTGGAAAAGAGATAAAGAGGATAATGAGGGTCTATGCCATCAAAATGCAACATGTATGAATTTGTCAAAGAAGTAATGAAGAAACTTAAACCCACCAAGTGTGACTTCATATCTATAGACTGATTATTATTCAAATAATAGGCAATAAAACCATGTGAAGATATAAATATGTTATGCTTTGGCCTATAAAATTTTATAAATATTTTAGAAAACTCTACATTCTAATAAAAATATGAGAAATCATTTCTCCCATAAATACCTACTCCAAAGAAATATATAATGCATATATATGCATATATGGTAGGTATAGATATATATCTACAAGTATCTGCATACAAATGTCTATACCAGCAAAATTTGGAGAGGCAAAGCAGTTATTTTATATATTCTACAGCACAGGACTATGCCTTCCTAAAGATTTCCAAGAAGTTAATGAATGTTGTATGGCAGGGCCTCCTCATCGAGGTTCTTCCACTGTGAGGATCTATAGGTAGCAAATGGTTACTGAGGAAAGTAGATATTATCTTCAGTGCTATAGCCACAGGGAAGTTGTGCTTGGTACTGTAAATAACCATGCATCCTGTAACTAGCCCTAATCAAATTCAGTGACTCAGAAGCACATTTATTTTCTAATAACCTCTTTTAATGTTGAAGAAAAATGAACATAGCTATATGAGTTAAGCTAATTCACTAACTTTGGTGGAGTTCACAATTTTCAACATTGCATTTTAAACTGTGAATATGAAAATTTAAATTGTTTAATTACCAATGGTGTGTAAATTAATTTTGGTAAATTTTGCACCATGTGTATGCATTTGTATGGTATGTACATACATTACAAGTAAAATCTGCATATTGACCCATAAAAGAAAAATTTATAAATTTACAACTGATTCCTATTTAAAAATTTTTCCACTTCAGCATGTATTTTATACCTATTTATGTAAATAGAAACTTTTCCTCTCCTTGAGCTTGAGGATGAACTCATTTATGTTAAGTATAAAATCTATGAGAAAACATAAATAATAATGTCATTAATTTCTTTGATAATTATTAACTGTTTTCAAAATCCCTGTGCTTTCATGAAAACTTTCTGCTGAAATAAAAAAAGTATAAATAAAAAAAATCATTTGCATTCCATGTTGAACAGGAGTGAATTGACAAAAAAAACAGAATCATTAAATTCATTGTTGTCAAAATCATCTGTGCTTTCCCTAAACTGTTAATGATTCATGTCATCTGTCATATATACTCTTCAGTTTTCACAACTGTATCATAACAATTTAATAGGCCATGTCAGAAACTAAGCAAAAATATTTTCAATATGTACAGCACAATGAGATGAACTAAAAAGGAAAACATCAGTCTCTGAACATTCATATCTATATTTTTGACCTAATGTGTTAGACACTGGCCAGACAAAGCCTAATTTTCCCCTATCTAGCTCAAATTCCTCTGCATAGCAAAAAAAAAAAAAAAAATCCTCTAAGATAATTCCACCTATTACAATTTACATTGGTATTATTGTAACTCAAGGTAATTCCATAAATATTCATATAAATTCCTTTTAAAATGATACACTGGCACATAAAAAATAAAAGTCACCCAAGTAATAAACCTTTGAATAAGTGTATTGCTGATATGTTTATGTATAGTATTAGGAATGATGGATGTGACTAGCAAACATACTGCAGTTGAGTATTGTTCTTCATTACTGAGCAGTTCTGTTGCATAATACAGAGATTATTTTACATGCTTGTATTTGAATTTTAAAATAAAGGGAATTAAAAGTAAATACATTTAAGACTAGTCCCTCAGGGATGCCAAGGTCTCAGCTGTCACACACATAAATAGTGGCTAATACATTAGATGCCGTAGCTCTAAATTAACTCAGTCTACCACCAACTAATGCTACACACCTACACATAAAATATAGGAAAACATTTCTATATTTCTCTTTCCATTTTTATCAGTTGCTTTTGTGTAATCTACATATGCTATAAACTTTTATTAGTTAGTCATTAAACAGAACATTGTTTTAAATGAGCAAGATATATTTTACATTTGCTCAAAGTGTGATTATCTTTTTGGCTCTCTTTCTTCTTCTGTACAAATCCCAGTTTCCTTCTAGTATTATGTTCCTTTGCTCTGAATAACTCTCTATCATTTATTATTTATTACTTTCTAAAGAATTCCCAATTTTCTGTCACTTAAAATTTAAATAAAGTTCTTTAGGACCTGAGAAGCTGCTGCTTTTGATTGGGACAGAGACCAGAGAAATCTCTACCATGGGTTAACTCCCTTGTTCACTGTTTGTGTCATTAGGCCACAGATCCATCCAGCGCAGTGGGGCTTGAGAGTCCACTGGAGAAAAGGTTGCTATGTGATGGTTTTGGAGGCCTGTGAATCCCAGAACAGAACTT
Organism: Dipus sagitta; assembly: GCA_036346955.1. NCBI lineage: Eukaryota > Metazoa > Chordata > Mammalia > Rodentia > Dipodidae > Dipus > Dipus sagitta. The sequence goes on along the minus strand of CM070770.1, from coordinate 98,780,001 downwards.
GAGGATGTTTGATGAAAGCTCTGCAATATACAAGTATCTACTCTACTTCAGATAAACCACGTTGAACAGGTAAGTACTATATGACCTGAGCTTCTTATCAAGAACTGGTGTCCACTGCCCCATCCAAGATATAAAGTTGAGCTTGCACAGTCCTCCATCACCATACTGAAGGAATGCACAAGTGTTAGGGACCAAGCAGGCCCCAAAGACTCAAGTGAGTTGCACAAAACAGCACAAATGCTCATGGCCTTCTCTCAGTCTCTAAGACCCCATGTTGGTCCCATGGAAAGTTATATACCTAAAAAAGAATAGAATCTGGGCCTTGTCTACAGTTGTTTATTTGCAGTTTGTCATTACCACCTGGGGGTAGAAACATACAGCACCACGGCTCCCTCCTGGGACATTCTGGAAAGACTGGTGAGAAGGAAACTCTCCTGTGAAAAAAACAATAATAGCGAACATGGAGGTTTGCTTTATTTTATAAGAGACATTAAGAGTCAGAGGACTTTGATCACTAGAAAGATTTCAGGCACTTTCAGAAATGATCAGTCCATTTTGTTTCCTTTCAATCAGCATAAGGTCATCATTTTAACATTGTGGTCACATTATACATGCATATAAATAGGTATTTCTCTGCACATATAATCTACATGTTAGATATAGAGCCTATACATTATATATGCATATATACATAAAGCATTTCCCAAGCCAATCCATTTTCTTTTTGCTTATTCCACAAGTGATGGATGTTGATTTTAAATTATGTTTTCTCAAATGTATTTATTACACTTTGGTTTTAATTTTTACTCTTGGAAAAGTGCTGGGACCATATGAGCATCCATATATTCAATTCACCTTTAATTTCATATCAATTATCACTGAATCTCTTGTCATATAGAATGCATTCAAAATCTGTTAGTGAAATTAAACAATTGTGTTAACAGAAATATTAAGTAATGTTTCACAGGGGAAAGACTATGAAATGCTAAATGTATCATAACCTCTTACACATATTTGTCACTTGTCACAATAAAATTTAGAGGAGCTTCATTTTGGTATATTTTCATTTATGTGATAGTAGGGAAGCCAAGGCAAATATTACATAATTGGGATGATGAGGATGGAAATTATTCTGACAATTACAATTGGTAGCAAAGATTCCTAGACCCATTGATGTATCATCAAATCTGTGAGAAGCAGTGTACTTTCCAAAAAACCAAGTTGAGTAGCAATTTGAGGCACTTACATGATCAAAATTGAAGGCAAACTAGCAGAAAAGAGAAATTTCAAGGAGACCAGCACATCATGGCCTCACAGATGACACATGATAAATATGCAGAGAGACAGAGAAAAGAGAGTGAGGAGGGAGAGAGAGAGCCAGAGAGAACCACATTTACTACTCTGCCAGACATATAGCCTTTAAGTGTCCCTTGCACTGATTTGAGATATTCTTCCAGTCATGAGTTTAAATATTATCTTCCCTGAGTGAGTTCATTATCTTTAACAGACAATTTCCCTGTAATGATGTCACTGGCCTCATTTCAGCCTTTTTTCCAATTCTCAGCAAAGTATGCTGAAGTTTAAATTCATGAAAGAACAAGTTTGTTCCCAATTTATAATAACTAAGTTATAATGAAGGGAGATGTAGAGTGCTGGTCATGGAAAGTACTCTGAAACTGACCAAGTTTTTTTTTTATTATACTTCTGCATAGATTAATATCTTGGCACTTCAAAATAATCTAGTTTACTAAAAATAGATGCATGGAAACCTCGAAGAACTGAAATAGATTTGAAAACAGTTACTAATACAAAAATCCCTTTCACAAAAATGTTAGCACTAAGAGTGAAACTATCTTAATTTGATGAGTTTTGCAAGCATACATAAAACACTACTTATCCCTACAATTAGGAGAATTGATGAGACAGTAACCCCACATAAAATACAGATCTAGCTATGATTTCATTGTTTATCTCAGTATAGTCTTAAAATGCCACAGAAGGTTTAACTACTTCTCTAATGACAATGAGGAACCTGCCCAAAAGGAATAGAATTTGAGAGTGAGAAGGCAGCGTTTGTACATGGTAATAGGCAAAAGAGGATTTTCTTACAAAAGTGAAAAATTGATTTTTCATGTGGGGTTTCTCTCTTTAATATACTGCACCTCAAACTAGTAATTCTGGAGCTCAAGATTAATGAGGACAAATAGGTAAGTTAAGAACTTGTAGGTAAATTGCTGTCCAATGTCCAAGCCATTTCAATACCGGATGGCAATATGAACTCAGTGATTGAGACAGGAAATGGACATCACATCAAAAAAGAAAGTCAAAGAGTTCATTAATTTATGCCCTTTTAAACCCATGAATATTTTGTAATTCCTAGATTTTAGGAATGCTTTAAAATCTGGTCTGAAATGCCATAGGCACATTAGCAGCAGCATTTACAGCCGTTACAGCTTCCAGCAGATTGTATTATTTATGAATTGCAGTGTGTGGAGGTGAACAGAAGTGGAAAGTAAGGCAGAACCAGGCACTAAAAATGAAGATTCACAAATAAAAGGCCAGTCACCACTCGCCTGATATGCAAAGAACGGAAAATACAGCAGAACTCTTGAGAAAAATTAAAATGAGTCTTTCTATTCCTGTGTGACTGAAGGTAGAAATGTGTATGTTCTTTCTTCAGAGGTTATAGTTAAAAATAGATGTCTTTTTCCTGTCATGGATGTAGTGAGTGTAAACTACAAATCCAGAACAGAACAGAACAAATTTGAAATCATATCTTTAATTGTAGAACAGTCTTTAAAATGTGTGTTTATGGTGACTAATATGATCATATGTAACAAACGTGACACATATTTATTTGCTAAAACTGTATCAATTCTTTATAAGATTCCAGGTGTATTTATTTCCTTTTGTAAATTGGAAAATATTCTTTACTCTAGTTTAGTTACTTAATTTTAGACATGAAACAATATGCTATGTTGGCATAATGACACAAAGTGACAGTGAAGAAATAAATTAAAAATAAATTTCCAATTTTCTGTAATCTTAGTGCACTTTGTGTAGGGATGGCTTATGAAAGTTGAAAAATGAATATGGAACTGAAAATTTTCCAACCATATGATTCAGTTTCATGAACCAGAAGCTCCACAAACTCGGTTTTAGCAATTGCACTGCTTTGCAGGATAACTCTAACATCATTTTCTAGTATTACAACTTTTGGGGGGGAAAGCCCACATGTGTAAATCTTCCACATTTCCAGATTAACAAACACTCCAGGAAAAGAATGTAGTGGGATAGATGTATCATCTCAGGACTCGAGTCTGAGGCAGGAGGATTGTAAGTTTGCGGCCAGCCTATAACAAGATCCCATTTCAAAAAAAAATGAATAAAAGCATTTACTGTATCTCAATTAAGTGTAGTTCATAATCTTTGATTCTGTATATGCCTGTGGCTTTCTTATTTGCTCTGCAGGCCAGTAATGAAGACCAAAAGATTTTTTTTACCAAGATGTGAATAGTGAAGCTTTACTGTTTGTACTGGTTGTAACATTCATAACTTTTAAATATTTTAATTGCTTTTCTCATCCTATGGGAAAAAAAATTTATATAACTTAAGTCTGTTTGTTCATGAGTGTACCACAAGTAGAATAATCCTGTGCTTAAAGAAGCACAATTATTAAAGTAAGAAAGATAATTTACACTTCAGGCCAAGATGGTGACCGCCTGACTGTGCCGCACATTCCCAGGAAAGAAAGGCAAGGCATTAAGTGTTTACTGGATCTTTTAGGGGACAGCAATCTCTAATAGATTGCCAATGGGAGGGGAAAGAGCAGAACAAAAAGGGAATCATTGATTCCCTCGCTCGTGGGTAGACCACCAGTCCCCCATTCCTCCCAAGCACCCACCATACCCACCGTCCCAGCTCCAGGACACTCCTGCACTTACTATAGGAAAGGGGACCCAGGCCAACACAGTTCCACTTACCTTACTGCACAGGGGTGATAGCCCTGATACACCCCACCCATGTGTGACCTTGGGCAAGCTCCCTCCACTGACCCAAGGGAGCTCAGGCTCCATTTGCCCACCACATGTGCGCCACTTGTACAAGCTTAGGCTGCTCTCTCTGCCCATTTGCCCACTTACTACTCCTGCTGCTGCCCATTCACGCTTGAGCTCAGGGCCATTCCACCTGCCCATGCAAGCTCAGGCTCACTCTGCCTGTCCGCCTATGCCAGCTCAGGTGGCATCCCTTCCCTGTCTGCCACTCCAGCTAAACATCAGTGTCCTGTTGCGGGGGACCTCAGACTGCTTCTGAGTCCCAGTGTTCTGCCACGCATGAGCAGTTTAGGCTGATTTGGTGCTTGGGGCTTCAGCGTCCCTCCTAGCCCGAGTGCAGGTAGATTTGACACATCACATTGCAAGAGCTCAGGCAACTTTGACACCCCTGTTATGCAGGAGCTCAGGCTGCTTTGGCATTGTGCCAAGTCAGAGATCAGACTGTTTGGCATCTGCCTCAGGCAGCTTCAGCTTCCCACTGTGCTTCAGCTCAGGCTGATCCACCCACCTACATGTTAGCTCAAGACCACTCAACCCATCTGCTCACCAGCCAGCTAGCCCAGGCCAGCTCCCACAAAAGGCACCACTTCCCCCACCCATTGAGACCACAATCCTACTCTCCCTGCCCATACACTATGAAGGTCAGACCACAGTGCAAAAAAAATAACATGAAAAATAAAATGTGAGAAAATCCAGTTAAATCAGTCCTACAATGAACATCTCTAATCAAAACATAGAAGAGTTACTAGGACCAGGACTCCAAAATGAAGCTATGAGCAATGCAACCCTGACCAAGCTACTGGTAGAACTTGCAGAAAAGCAACAAAGCACTGATTATCGTGTGGATGCTACCATCACTAGACTAGACCTAATAGATAAGAAAATGGAAGGAATTCAAAGACAGATAAGAGATATGAAGGAGAGAGAAAGAAAAAAAAAAGAGGACATCAAAAACCAGCTGGTGATGCTAAATGACCATATAAAGAAATATAAGGATGAATTCCAAGAAGCATCAAGAAAATCAGAAAATGATGTGAAAAGGGAGCTTGACAGAGGCATGGAAACTATACGTAGAAAAGTAGTAGAAAATGCAAACCTAATTGAACAAGACCAAAACTCTCTAGAAGCTCTCAAGAATAGAGTCAGCCATGTGGAGGATAGAAACTCCGACCTGGAAGACAAGATGGAAGAAACAGTTTGGGAGTTCAAAAGTTTCAATAAGTTCAAAAATTACTGTGAGCAGAACATGAGGGAATTTGTGGGATACCCTTAAATGTCCTAATATCAAGATCATGGGAATACCAGAAGGAGAAGAAATTCAGACAAATGGCATGGAGAACATATTGAACAAAATAATCAAAAAACACTTCCCCACTCTCTCAAAAGAAAGGCCCATCAAGATACAAGAAGCTAACAGAACTACAAACAGATTGGACCAAAGGAGAAACTCTACAAGACATATTGCCATTAAGACTCTAAACATTGACACCAAAGAGAAAATCCTAAAAGCAGCAAGGGAAAAAACAGCACATCACTTTCAAAGGTAACCCCATCAGACATACTTCAGACTTCAAAATGGAAACCCTGAAAGCCAGAAGGGCCTGCAATGAAACACTACAAAGTCTGAGAACCTATGGCTTCCAATGCAAACTACTCTACCCAGCAAGAGTATCCCTCAAAATTAAGGGTGAAAGAAAAACATCCCATGACAAAACTCAGCTTTACAATTATATAAACACAAAACCAAACCTACATAAGGTATTTCAGGAAATTCTCTGCACAGAAGAATCAAATATTCAAACTCAAATACCTACAAGAAGCAGATCACAACAACCAACTCAGAGAAGTCACAAAAATTTCAAAGTCCATGAAAACACCAAATCACATATACCAACACAATATGGCAGGGATCAAATAAAATATCACAGTCATTACCCTAAATATTAATGGTCTTAATTCACCCATCAAGAGACACAAGCTAATAAGATGGGTCAGAAAATTCGACCCCTCAATCTGTTGTCTGCAAGAAACCCATCTTACCATTATAGTTAGAAACTTTCTCAGGGTGAAAGGGTGGAAAATAATATTCCAAGCAAACGTGAATAAGAAACAAGCAGGTGTAGCTATACTAATATCAGATAAAATAGACTTCAAACCAAAAATAATCAAAAAAGAAAAAGAAGTCCACTTTCTACTTATCAAGGGAACGATCCATCAAGAGGATATTACAATCATAAATTTGTATGCACCAAACACTGGGGCACCACAGTTCATAAAGCAAAACCTACTTGACAATAAAAACAGAAATAACCACCAACATCATCATAATTGGGGACTTCAATACACCATTATCAGTAATAGACAGATCACCCAAACAGAAACTCAACAGGGAAGTAAGAGAGCTTAACAAAACCATAGATGACTTAGACCTAACAGACATCCACAGAACATTGCATCCCAAATGCAAAGACTACACATTCTTCTCAGCAGATCATGGAACATACTCTAAAATAGATCATATACTGGGTTACAAAGCCTGCCTCCATATATTTAAGAAAATTGACATAATTCCCTCCATGATATCAGATCACAATACTATATTGCAAGAAATTAACAACAAAAGACCCACCAAGAATCTCAATGGCACCTGGAAACCGAATACTACTGGAAGCAAATTTAGGAAGTACTTTCATTGATATAGGAATGGAAAAAGACTTCCTGAACAAAACCCCAGTAGCTCATGAACTTAAACCATCACTCAACCAATGGGATCACATGAAGCTGAAGAGTTTCTTTGCAGACAAGCATACAATTAGCAAAGCCAACAGATTACCCACAGAATGGGAGAAAATATTTGTGGGTTATCCAACTGATAGAGGCCTAATCTCTAGAATATACAAAGAACTCAAAAATCTAAGCAGTAAGAAGTCAAACACCCCACTCACAAAATTGGGCAAAGAGCTGAACAGGCAGTTCAGAGAGGAAGAAATAGAAATGGCAAACATACACTTAAGAAAATGTTCATCATCCCTAATCATCAGAGAAATGCAAATTAAAACAACTATGAGATTCCACCTTACCCCAATAAGGATAGCAAGCATCAAAAAATCAAATAAAAATAAATGCTGGTGAGGATGTGGAGAAGTAGGAACACTCATCCACTGTTGGTGGGAATGTAGGATGGTACAACCACTTTGGAAAGCAATGTGGAGACTTCTGAAAAAGCTGAGTATAGAGATACCAACAGACCCAGCTATTCCCTTACTGGGCATCTACCCTAAAGCCTTCAAACCACAGGCTAGAGAGATTTGCTCAACCATGTTTATAGCGGCTCAATTGATAATAGCTGAGTGCTGGAATCAACCCAGATGTCCATCACTAGAAGAATGAATAACTAAGATGTGGTATATCTACACAATGGAATTCTATACAGCAGTAAGAAAAAATTACACAATGAAATTTGAGGAAAAATGGTTGAACCTGGAACAGACCATTCTCAGTGAACTTACACAATCACAGAAAAAAAAAAAAAATTCCACAAAGTCTCACTCATCTACAGCACCTAACCTGAATCTACCCAAGATAACTTCCATACCCAGCAAGCATCTCCTAGACTAGACACTAGGATGGAAGGGGAGGGAGGGGAGGGCATCAAAGGGGTGGGAAACACAAATCTAGACCCAAACGGCAATGGTACCTTAATTTTCTACTTACTTAAAGACAGACCAAATGGCTGATCCTTCACCAGGCCCTTACAGGGAACACTTGAATCACAAGACACTGGAGAGTGTAAGTTGAAGACTAACCTTAATTGTCTACATCTTCCCTCCCTCACTTCCCTTCTCCCTCTCTCTCTCTCTGTCTTATCTCTAACTCTTGTATATTAGTTATTTTTTCCTCATTTTCTTAGTGGGCACTGACCTGTAACTCCCAGAACCAGCATGGGGCTATCATCCACAATGAGCTTTTGACCAGAGAGACCTACAAGGTTTCCTAAAAGACAGACAGATTTCTGTCAGAGTACGTGATGACCCACCAAAGGCTAGTGGTAAGACCCTACTGCTGAAGACACCTTATGTGGTTGACATGCAAATTAGAATGGCATGGCTGGAAGTTGGAAGACAGTCAGTCCCCAGGCAGTCAGCACGTCTAGTGCCAGAAGGTGCCACATGGGCGACTGGGGGAAAATGACCAATATCTGTCAAAGCAACGCATGGTGTAACCTACTTAGCAGCAAATAACTTGTTGTGATGCCAACACAAGTGCAGTGGTGGCACACAGCCATGGTGGGAAACCAAATGCTCTCAATTTGACTAACTGATCCCCTCACTGGTATGGGACCCATAGCTGGAGCTGGGAAACAAGTCAGAACCATATCCAAACATAAGCCCACTCTCCAATATCAAGCTACCATCAATTGTGGGCTACAAGAGGGCCTGCACCTATTAAATTCTCTATAAAAAAAGTAAGGGTTATCTCATTTGTCCTGGTGCTAACTGAACAGCACACTTTTAAACAATAAGTAGATAGTGGACAAAATAAAAAATGAAGTTGTGAAATATCTACAAATGAATGACGATGAGAACACATCTTACCAAAACTTATGGGACACAATGGAGGCAGTCCTCAAGGGAAAATTCATAGCACTCAATGCCTTCATAACAAAGACAGAGAGATCCCAAATCAATAACCTAACTATCCACCTGAAGGCACTGGCAAAGGAAGAAAAATCTGTCCCAAAAAGCTCCAGAAGGACAGAAACAATAAAGATCAGAGCATAAATTAATGAATTGGAAACTAAGAAAATAATTAAGACAATTGACAAAACAAAGAGCTGGTTCTTTGAAAAAAAAATAAACAAGATTTACAAATCCCTGGACAATTGATCAGGCAAAAAAAAAAAAAAAAAAAAAAAGAGAGAGAGAGAGAGACTTCAAATTAACAAAATTTGAAATGAAAAAGGAAAGATCGCAACAGACATAAGAGAAATTGGAAGAATTATCAGGACTTATTTAAAATATCTCTACTCCAAAAAACAGGATAATGTGGAGGAGATGGATAAATTCTTGGACACATACCATCTATCAAAGCTAAACTCAGAGCAGATTAATCTCCTAAAGAAACCTACAACACTCATTGAGAATGACAATGTAATAAAAACCTCCCAAAAAAGAAGAGTCCAGGACCAGATGGCTTCTCAGCTGAATTCTATCAAACCTTCATTGAAGAGCTCAAACCAATCTTCCTCAAACTGTGCCAGACAATTGGTGAACAGGGAAAGCTACCCAACTCCTTCTATGAGGATAGTATCACCCTAATTACAAAACCAGGAAGAGATACCACAAGAAAAGAAAACTACTGGCCTATTTCACTGATGAAATTACATGCAAAGATCTTAGACAAAATCGTCACAAACTGATTCAAACAACACATCAGAAGCATTATCCACCTTGACCAAGTGGGATTCATCCCAGGAACACAGGGGTGGTTCAACATATGGAAATCTGACAATATAATATACCACATAAACAAGGTTAAACACAAAAACTACATGATCATTTCAATAGATGCAGAAAAGGCCTTTGACAAGATACAACATCACTTCATGACCAAAACATTGGAGAGATTTCGCATGGTTGGTTCATATCTTAACATAATAAAGGCAATATACAAAGCTCCTAGGGCCCAACTAATGCTGAATGGAGAGAGACTGGAGGAATTCCCATTGAGATCAGGAACAAGACATGGGTGTCCACTCTCACCTCTGTTCTTCAATATAGTACTGGAAGTCCTAGCTCGAGCAATAAGACAGGAGAAGGAAATAAGGAGGATACAATTTGGAAAGGAAGAAGTTAAATTAGCTCTATTCACTGATGACATGATTGTATACATAAGAGACCCGAGAGATTCCATCCCAAAACTCCTAAAGGTGATTAACTACTATAGCAAAGTAGCAGGATACAAAATCAATGCACAGAAATCAGTAGCCTTTATATACGCAAATGGAAAAGATACAGAGAAACAAATAAGGGACACTCAAAAAAGAATTGAGGAGGACTTGAGAAAAGGCCAAGATCTCCCATGCTCCTGCATTGGCAGAATTAACATTGTGAAGATGGCAATCCTACCAAAGGCAATATACAGATTTAATGCAATTCCAACAAAAATCCTAACATTGTTCTTCACAGAGATAGAAAAATGATCTCAAATTTCATATGGAAATGCAGAAGGCCTCAGATATCCAAGCATATCCTCAGCAAAAGAAATACCTCTGGAGGCATCACCATACCTGATCTAAAGCTACATTACAAAGCCATAGTAATAAAAAAAATAAAGCATGGTACTGGCATAAAAACAGGAGAATAGACCAATGGAATAGAATTGGAGACCTGGACTTTGGGTCAAGCAACTATAACTACTTGATATACAAAGGACCTAACAATATAGGCTGGAGAAAAGACAGCATCTTCAAAAAATGGTTCTGGACAAACTGGATAACCAATGCAGGAGATTGAAACTTGATCCACACATCTCGCCATGCACTACACTCAAGTCCAAATGGATCAAAGACCTCAATACAAGACCAGAAACTCAGCTACTACTGGAAGAAAATATAGGAAGAATTTTCCATGATATAGGAATGGAAAAAGACTTCCTGAACAAAACCCCAGTAGCTCACAATCTTAAACAGTTACTCAACCAATGGGATCACATGAAGCTGAAGAGTTTCTTTACAGACAAGCATACAATAAGCAAAGCCAATAGATTACCCACAGAATGGGAGAGAAAATATTTGCTGGTTATCCAACCAACAGAGGCCTAACCTCTAGAATCCACAAAGAACTCAAAAATCTAAACAGTAAAAAGTCAAACACCCACTCACAAAATGGGACAAAGAGCTGAACAGGCAGTTCATAGAGGAAGAAATACAAATGGCAAACACACACTTAAGAAAATGTTCATCATCCCTAATCATCAGAGAAATGCAAATCAAAACAACTATGAGGTTCCTCCCTACCCCAGTAGGCATAGCAAACATCAAAAAATCAAATGAAAATAAATGCTGGCGAGAATGTGGAGAAGTAGGAACCCTCATCCAGTGTTGGTGGGAATGTAAGATGGCACAACCACTTTGGAAAGCAATATGGAGACTCCTGAAAAAGCTGACTATAGAGATACCAACAGACCCACTTATTCCCTTATGAGGCATGTACCCTAAAACCTTTAAACCACAGACCAGAGATATTTGCTCCAACGTGTTTATAGCAGCTCAATTCATAATAGCTAAGAGCTGGAATCAACCCAGATGTCCATCACTAGGATGGATAACTAAGATGTGGTATATTTACATAATGGAATTCTACACAGCTGTAAGAAAAAAATGACACAATGAAATTTGAGGGAAAATGGTTGAACCTGGAACAGATCATTCTCAGTGAACTTACCCAATCACAGAAAAAAAATCGCCACATAGTCTCACTCATCTACAGCACCTAACCTGAATCTACCGAAGATACCTTACATACCCAGCAAGCATCTCGAGGACTAGATAATAGGGTGGGTAGGGAGGGAGGGGAGGGCAAGGGAGGAGGTGGGAGACACAAATATAGACCCAAACAGCAATGGTACCATAAAATTCTACATCCTGAAAGGCAGACCAAATGGTTGAACCTTCACCAGGCCCTTGAGGGAACGCCTGAGCCACAAGACACTGGAGAGGGTACAATGAAGACTGACCTTAATCTTCTACAGCTACTCTCTCTCTCTCTTTCTTTCTCTCTCTCTCTCTTCTTTCTAACTCTTTTATATTAGATATCTTTTTCTTCCTTTTCTTAGTGGACACTGACCTGTAACTCCCAGTACCAACATGTGGCTATCATCCACAATGAGCTTTTGATCAGAGAGATCTACAAGTTTTCCTAAAAGAGAGACAGATTTCTGTCAGAGTAATTGATGACTCACCAAAGGTTAGTGTTAAGACCCTACTGCTGAAGACACCATATGTGGTTGACTTGTAAAATGGAATAATATGACTGGAAGTTGGAAGCTGTAAGAGAGTCAGTACCCAGAAAGTCAGCATGTCTAGTGCCAGAAGGTGCTAGATGGGCTACTGGGGGAGAATGACCAATATCTGACAAGCAAGTCATGGTCTAACCTACTTAGCAGCAAATAACCTGTCATGATGCTCACACAAGTGCAATAGTGGCGCACAGCCATGGTGGGAAACCAGCTGCTCTTGATTTGGCTAACTGATCCCCTCCATGGAACAGGACCCATAGCTGGAGCTGGGAAACAAGGCAGAACCATTTCCAAACATGAGCCCGTTCTCCATTATGAAGCTATCAACAATCATGGGCTACAACAGGGCCTACATCTATTAATTTCTCTATAAAAAAAATAAGGGTTATCCCATTTGTCTGGTGTTAACTGTACTCTCCGTTGGAGAATCTGCTTCTCCTTTTCACGTAGATGCAGATCCTAAGGAGAGAACCACCCCATCATACCTCAAAAGGGCCCCAGCTGAAACTAAGAATAATTGTCGAAACAAACAATGGTGCTGTTTTCTTGGTGGACCGGGTACCAACACAAGCGTGAAAGAAATCGACACAGAAAGCAATCAACTCGTACCAAATCAAACATCCAGAGACCCAGAGACCCCCAATACCTCATGACTGAAGTAGACCAAAAATGAACCCAACATGGCTCAGGGAAATTTTGCAGAAAAGGGCGTGGAAAAAATGTCAGAGCCACACCTTGGGTCATGGTACTCAGAGACACTTCTCCTACCCATAACTGTGGGCTAAGTCCACAATGCATAACCCTTATACCTCAACAAGGAGGGGCCAGGTAGTGGAGGTAGAACATGGTTGAGCCTAACAATGGTATGAAGTTGACTGTATTCATTGAGTACAAATCTATTTAATAAAAAATAAATAAATAAATTTACAAAAAGAAATATAACTTACTTTTTAGTTCCAGAGAATGTCTGAATTCATGCCACCTGGATTATTGTTTTTTATTCTTGCATTCTACTTCCTATCTCAAGACACCAAAAAGACTTTTTTTCTCCATCCATATTATTTGTTTAAAAAATAGAAATTAATATCTCTATTTTATCAATTAATGAGAGCTCCCTGCCAAATTGCTCAAGCCAGTGTTAAGATTCACTTCAACTACTGTAATGTTTTATATAAATTTACTCTTATAAATCACTGACTAAAGGTGCCTTCCTTCCTTCTTTCCTTCCTTCCTTTCTTCTTGTCTTCCCTCCTTGCTTTCTTCATTCCTAATCTATACCACCTTGCTTACTCGCAGCTATAAGTCTCTGCTATGCCCAGGGATCCTTGCAGTGGTAAGTCATTTCATTCAAAGTGCACAGTGCATGTTCAGAGAAACCATAGCTCTGCCTCAGGGAGCTAGTTTGACTGGAAAATGATCATAAAGGTTATCTAATTATATAAATGTGTCAACATTCCAAGTATAAATAATGAAATATCTGTTTATATCTGAAACCTGTCTTTCAAACCAGAAGCTTTCCTAAGAGGACACAATCCGGCTTCCTCAAATTAAACCATATCAAGCAAAGAGTCCCCGAGATGTTCTATAAAGCATTGTCTCCCTAATGGATTTGCTTTAATGGAATTGTGCTTAGGTGTGTGAAGGATATGCTAAAAACCAATATAAAGTGTTATTCATTTATTTAAATTAGATATTCTTGCTGAAGGTAAATAGGAAAGAATGCTTTTTTGGTCTTGCAATGTTAAACAGACACACTCATTAGAAATAAGTTGTAATATGTCTTACAAATTAGTAAATAAGATACAATCTCATTTTATCCTCTTTGTGTTCCTTGCCACTGGGAAGGAAATGTGTTCCTTACCCTTGAAAAGACTATACTTATATTTCAGTCTATCTTTCATGCACGATCTCATTCTGATGCCTAGTTTCATCCCTTTGTTCTGCCTTGCTTATTTAAAATGTTATTTATTAGGGGATAAAATACAAGCCATTTTAGGAAAAGTCAAAAGAAAAGAAATTGACTTATATTTTAATAAAAACTGCAGGTAAAATAGCAAGCAAGCCACATAAAAGTCCAAGGATGACGAGTTGCAACAATGATCTACACAGGATGAGGACAAATAGAGGGGAAATGATATTTGTACCTGGTCTTAAAGATTCATTATGTAGTACCTTAAAAGCAATGTGACTCTAATACTGAGTGCAATATAGGTGAGCTGAGAAGTGTACCTATTAAAAGTATATCACTAAATATCTGATTAAATTTAAAAATGAATACACTATAAATTACTCTGTAAAAAATGTAAATTGACCTAATGTATTTTGAAAGACAATGTCTTATTTTCTCTTATTTTACCAATTGTTTATAGACATACACTATAAACCAATTGTTATAGAAAGCATTCTAAGATAATGAAAATAAAAACAAAATAAAATGTGATCTATGCCTTCATGGAGTTTGAAGAATAAGGACACAAGCAGACTAACACATAGAGAAAGCTCCAAATAACTATAAAACTTTATGTGCAATAAAAGGTATAGGGTTGTGGCTATGTCAATTACTGTGTAAGATCCCAGGGATGCAGCCAAAAACATGTTAGACAATAGCTAAACCTGTTGTGCTTTTCATTTTTAAAGGGTGGATGTAAAGTAGATGTTCAATATCAAAAAATAAATATACATATTATAAAAGGTTAATAATAAAGAACATCATGAGGTAATGTTTGGTATATGGTAATTCAGAAGAATATTCTGTAATGTCAGATTTTTTTTAACTAGTCAATATTTTTTTAGAATATTTTATCATGAATGAATGATTCTTAAAGCTAGATTAAGGAGAAAGAAAAGTGGAAAGTTGGTTAGAATTGTTATGATTTGCATTTAATATTTCACAATTATATAGCTAAGTCATCATTAAAATAGAATTGGTAGATAGATGATAGATAGATAGATAGATAGATAGATAGATAGATAGATAGATAGACAGACAGATATTTATCATTCCTGTAAAGATCTACTATCAATCACTAAAACAATTTGAATTCCTACATATGTCTAAATGGGTCATTTATTCACATGAGAGGTGCTATAATATATTTGAATGAATAAATTAGGAACTAAGAATTAATATTTCCATCATGCTTTTTATAATCTTTGCTTTATAACACTATCTGTCACCCTTCATCCAAGTAGTTTGCCTGTAATAACTTACAGTTTCAGGACATATGTCATGGAAATCATGATAGAGGAGACCCTTGAGCAGTACATCTTGCCACATCATCCGAAAGGAAATAACGAGAGGGAGTTGGCCTAGCAAGGGCAAGTGAGCTGTATTCTAAAATCTCAAGAGCCACTCCAAGTGACACACCTCCTTCAACAAAGCTCCACCTCCCAATGGCCCCACAACTTTCCCAAATTGCTCCGGCTGGTGACAAATTATTCATAATACATGAGTCTATGGGGAGCATTTCATTTACACCACCTTATTAGGACAAAAATGGTGTGTACGTAATGTGAAGGGATGAAATCCAGAGGAGAACAAAGGTTAAGGAACAAGTGGGGATAAAATCTGCAATTATTGTAATGTTTCCGTGCTTGGCAACACTGGAACAACTCAGATATTCCAAGATATCATAAAGGAAAGTTGAATATAAAGTGGATGCTATTGAGGTGCATAATGTAGATTCAAGATGAAAAGAAGTTAATTATATATTCAGGGGGAAAGGTACTAGTATAAAAATATTTAAAGAACTTTGAAACCAGCAAATGAGCATCACACAATGAAAATTGATCTATTCCATATTTGGGAGCTTTATAAAAATCTATTGGCAGAACACCTAAGCAAAAGTCCATATAAAGTGAACTCAAAGTTTCTTTCCTGACTATACTGTTTACTTTTCCTAACATGTGTGAAGTAGGAACAGGAATGTTGAAGTTCTTTTCAAACTACATCATATCTCAGTCCCATTACTTTACCAAGATTGTCCACATGGTTAGAGAACATACTTTCTTTGTTCAAATCATGATATTTACTTAGCATGTAGTGTCTATAGAGAGCAAAATGATGACTCAATGAAAAATTTATGTCAACTGGTTTGGAAACTGCCTCAGTCATGTATTAAATTAACTATGCAAATTATTGTTTATTAAATGTAGATATAAAATATGTTTAAGTCATACTAATTCTGAAAATTATCTGAGATAACATGTATGAAGTGATTAAATCAATATCTATCACTTAAAATAACACTATGAATGTTTATTGAATGATTAATATTATTATATATACCCTAGATTTTGATAAGTGTTGGATCACATTCAAACATTTGTCCTGAGAATTACTACCTAGATTATTTGGGCACAGTTGTATCCTTTTATGACTCAGTATGCTCATCCATAAAAGAGAAATAAAATTAGAGCTTATTGCCTTTTTTGTGAATATGAAATGAGCTATTAGGTATGAGTCACTTAAAACAAAGCTTAATATAAATTAGATGCCAAGTAAGTGCTAGCTCATTACTAGAATATATTAAAAGAAGAAAATAGAAATTGTAGATACAAGCAGTGGCTTTTATTTTAGTTTTTGAATGTATAAACTAAATTTATTAACTTTAGCAAAAATAATTTAAGAGGTAGAAAGGGTCTCATATTACAGGTATTAAAAAAATATTCAATAAATGAAGATCTGTCATCCAACAGCCAATGGACCATACAGTCAGCTAACAGAGCTTGAGTATCAGTGTAAATTAGACATCATGCCATATTCTCACTTGTTTCCCAAATGTAACACAAATTAATTCAAACTAGCTGGGTTAACTTTATATTTCAATCTGAAACGATGATAGAGTCTTCTCTAAGAATCCAAGTAGCTTTTGTTTCAAATAACTTTTTCTTTCAAGGTGACACAACTAGCACTACTGAGCAGGATTGGTTTTGAGGTAGCTACACGGTTTTACAGATACCATTAATGAACTTTAATGACAATGCATGCTGTAATTCAATTAACTTTAGCTGATTTTTATTAACAAGATGAAAAAAATAGCAAAAATACACCTTCCATCTTTGTTGAGTTCACTTAGAAACCAGCATCAAAGGTAAAAGAATTATTTGTTGGGCTTGACATCACCCCCATCCTCTAACATTTGCCTACTCTCTTCACAAAGGTGTTAGTCTTCCCTTTCAGGGAAATATTCTCCATAAATTCAAATGGGTTTTCTTTTTCTAAAATATATTTTATTTTTATTTATGTGTGTGTGTGTGTGTGAGAGAGAGAGTGAGACAGAGAATGGGCCAGAGGGGGTTTTGTACTCTGAAAATATTGTTGAATCCCAGCTCCAGGGCTGAAGAGATTGCTTAGTGGTTAAAGCACTTGTCTGCAAAGCCAAAGTACTCAGATTTGATTACCCAGGACCCACATAAAACAGATGCACAAGGTGGTACATGAATTTGAAGTTTGTTTGCAGGGGCTAGAGGCTCTGCCCTCCCATTCTCTATCTGCCTCTTTTTCCCTCCCCACCCTTTCTCTCTGTGTCATAAATAAATAAATAATAATAATAAAACCAGCTCCAGCATAAACCTGTCTGCTATGATTTCAATGTACTGCTTCATTAACGTGCAACTCATTCCAATGAGCTTCACAGGCAAGGCCTCTGTGTGGAACCCCTGTTCTATACTGACAGCATTGATAGTTATTTCCTTGACTCGCTGCTCTAATGATTTGTGTGCCAAGTGCTTGAACATCAGACAGGCACAATCACAGTTGTAAACCCTCATCTTGGCTAATAAGCTCATTGGAAAATGTGAGGCATGGGCATCAGTCTCCATTTCTTGAGCCAGAATATTGATGCAAAGGAACCAAAAAGAAGATTCATTCCACAGCAGCAAAAGCTACAGTACATTCTGCATAGGTAGCCTCTTTGTCCCCACTCCAATGGAAGGTCCAGTCTGCCTTGTTCACATAGGCGTTGTTTCAATGGCATTGAAGAGGAATTCCCTTTCTTTGGAATCTTTAGTAAGTTTCTATAAGGAGACTGTACATCTCAGAATGTATGTTTTCCATGGCAATTTTGTGCCCATAGAAATGTTGGGGTTCTGTAATTTGAACTTCTTGGCTAAATCACTCCACCAATTTTTCATATACTATACCATCACTCACAGCAAAGAAAGACAGAATATAAAGTATTTCTCCTTTGGCTTCAGGGATTCCTGGTGCTGAATGTCCTTGGAAAGATCCACCTCCTCAGTTGTGCAAAAGCAGGCCTCTGCTTTATTGTACATCTGCCAGATATCATAGTATTTCACTGGGAAAAAAACAAAGCAGCCGGTGGGGAGAGGGGGACGCGGTTCTTGCAGTGATGGTTCTTCCTCAAAACTGGAAGTGGGTGCTCCTGGAAGATCCTCCTCAGGGTCTTGTTGGCTACGACATGGCTCCAACTAAGGGCTGGGCTGAGTTGCCTGAGCTGCAGCTGCTGTGATCCCCACAACATCTGGAACACAAGGCACTGGTCTTATTTTATTTTTGTATGCTATAGATGTGCACTGATAATTGGAAGAAATAAAGTATCCTTCCCCAGAAAAATGTGACAGTATAAAAATCTATTTTATAATTTATTCCCACAAGATTTTTGCATGTAATTTCAGAACTAGGAAGCCATTGAAAATATGTCTATGGATTGCATGACATAAATCACACAACTGAACAACATTAATTGCAAGATATTACATGTACAAAAGAAAAAGTACATTTGTTTTGCATTATACCTTGTGCAATATTGCAGAAAATATTTCACTTGCTTTCTGAGACTTTTGGGAAAATGTTAATTATATAAGCAATCTAGAAGTATTTGCAATTTATGTAGTATACAGAAGAATCTCAAAATTTTTGATTTAATATTTCATTCATTTCATATTCAAGATCGAGAGAGACAGAAAGAAAGAAGCAGAGAGAGAGGTAGAAAGAGAAAGGGAGAGTGTATGAGCATGACAATTCCTTATCCCATTATAAATGAACTCCAGACCTATGCATCTGGCTTTATGTGGGTACTGGGGAATCACACCCTAGCCATCATGCTTTGCAAGCAAGTGCCTTTAACTGCTGAGCCATCTCTCCAACTCAGTTGCTAAATTTTAAAACTTGATTTTACTACCAAAAATATAACCAGCAACATAGCACAGAAAGACAAAAATAATGCAAAAACCTTATTCCTCAAAACATCTAGCACCTGTCAAACTAAAAAACATTTATAATGGCATTTTACCAGCATTAAATTATTTATAACAGTATATAAATCTCTATATAAGTTTTTTAATATTTAGGGTGCAGAAATTTAACATCAACATTACAATGAAGAATAATCTACATCTATTTTCCCACAGAGATATAAATTAAATTTAGTTTAGATATTGTCATCATGAGAACAAGTAGCAGCCACTTCCTCTATTATTTAAAACCCCAAGATATGATTAAGTTGCAGGTTCAAATGTATATGAAATCTATGTTTGGAATTGAACTTTACATTTTGAAATGATATGAATTCTGGAGAAAACAGCATAAATTTCAATTAACTTTATTGTTGAAGATACCTTTTATAACTCACACAGTTAAATGTAAAATATGGTATATTTTAATAAGAAAGAGGCCAAAATATTTCCTCTAAGAACATATTCATAGCTCCTACCTGAATGAGAATGGTCTTATGAACTTGGGAAATATGCGGACTGTAGATATTTTGAAGTCTACATCTTGGTCCCACCAGGACTTCAAGCTAAATTTCTTACCAAAGGAAGTGCTAAATTAAGATCATTGAAGTGGTACTAGACTCAGAATGCAAGGGATTTGTGCTTCCTTGTGTATCCATATTTTTTTTTCTGGTTCACTTACTCTCTCTTCAAAATCTCTTATAGATAGATGTAATTGCATTCCCTGCTCACTGTAGCACTGTTTTGTCTTTCGTTGGCCAGGTGCATTCCACATTTCCAATACATTTTTATCTTATAAAATATACCTCTCTTCAATACTTAGTTATAGTAATTTTCACTAAAACATAAAACAAATAATTTATTATCACTCCCAGAAGCTTTCTGAGAAGCACATAAGTGTGGGTATATAATGATGGATAGTAAAATAATATTAACAGCACCTGGGACAACATCTGGTACTAATTGTTGCCAGTAGTAGTAGTACTGGTATTTAGAGGCTTGCATGAATACCATGCATGCCATAACTTATCTGTCTGTTTTTGCCATATGTGTATGGAATTATGGTGCAGTGTGTGGTGCAGTATATATATATGGGGTATATATGTATAGGGTATGTATTTAGTTTAAGCCCATGGGTATGCAGGCCCATGTCCATGCTTGCACAGGCCACAGAAGAATGTCAGGTGTTTTCCTCTTTGCCTGCCCATATACTTAATTGAGACAGACCGTATCACTGAATCTCAGACCCTGATGTTCTTTTTGGTCAGACTGGCCTGCAAATCCCACTTTCTATAGGACTGGGGTTGTAGTTACATGTGATTATACCGAGGTGTTTTTTGCACATAGTATGAAATTGAACTAAGAATAAATGTGGCCATCTCTGGCCCTCACACTTTCCCTGTAAGTGCTCCTATGTTCTGAGCCATCTTGCCAGATTAGAAGCCGTACTTTGAAAACAATAGTGTGGCCTTACCCTTCACTTCAAGTAGATTATAACAACTGTGTTACTAATACACTAATAATTGATCTTATGCCATTTATTCATTAATTATGTTCATGAATATAACTCTAGCTTTACATAATCAGAAGAAAGGAAAACCTAATCAAGTGGCAGCATCATAATGTTGCAGTATTCTGGTTCTAGGGAAGGATTAAATTCTATAAAGATGCAGGAGATACTAGGCTCATGGGTATTATATTTTGTATCTTTGTCCAAGTTAGCAAATAATTGAGAACATGGACTCTAAGAAAGGTAAACTATGAAGTATTAAATTTATTTTATGTAGAGTTAGATTGCAGAGGCAAGACTAGCAGGAAGGCCCAAGCCAAAAAGAGATTCTCCCCTTTCCCAGCCAGGTTGGGAATGGGGAGGAGAGATGGAGAAAGTCTCCTACACATAGGAAAAAGTCTGGGCACACAAAAATACACACCTAGAAAGCAAATAATGAAAGGCCAAGGCAAAAGATCCTCTTCACACAGGGGGACAGGAAAGACTAAGAGAGAGATTCAGAGCTTTAAGAAAGATCAAAAAGCAAGAACGTGCCTAAAACAAAGCAGGTCAGCACACAGACGGAAAGAAGTCTCTCCTCTGCTTCTCATCCTGGCTAAAGAGGAGAAGAGGACACCAAGAGACTTATACATGTGCAGATCCAGATGAAGGAGAAATAGCCAACAAAGTTTATACATGTGATTTAGTCTCCTTCACATGGATGAAACATCCAATTAGGATAAGCTTTATCATGAGAATTGGTTGTATAAGGGAAACATCTGATTAGTTGTTCAGTTAGAGGCCAGATGGGGCTGGAGAGATTGTTCAATGGTTAAGGCACTTACTGCAAAACCTAACCACCTGAGTTTGATTCTGAGTACCCACATAGAGGCAGATACACATAGTGGTGCATACATCTAGAGTTTGTTTTCGGTCGCTGGAGGCCCTGGCATGCCCATTCTCTCGGTCTGTCTCTCTTTTATTTCTCTATGCTTTCAAATAAAAAAAATACATTTTAAAAAAACAAACAGGCCAGCTGACTCAAGAGGGGCCAGCACACACGTGTGTTAAGCTGAGGAAGAAGCATGAAGCTGTTACTGAGGGATTGCTTGCAGCTGTCTTGGATGAAGCTGAATCAGATGTGGGTTCTAGTCCTGCCTGGGAAGGCAAGGTGGCAACATCCACTTGGGTCTATGTCCTTGACTGACTGCCTATAGCAAAAGCTGTTTTGTTCTTATTCTCCTTCAATAGTGCACAGCCTCTTTAGGAAAGTAATATTGAAGAGAAAACCTTTGATTTTAAATGGTAATTGATAATTACCACTCAAAATTGTGTGAAAGTGAAGGCTGGTCTTAAGGTCACAGCAATCCTTCTATCCCTGTATCTCAAATTCTTGGATTAAAAGTGTGTACCACCATGTCTGTCCATTTTGTGGTTTAGCAGGACCATTCTACAAGAAGGTAAACAAGGGCTGGAGAGATGGCTTAGCATTTAAGGCATTTTCCTGCAAAACCAAAAGATCCCACTTCTACTCCCCAGGACCCACGTAAACCAGATGTACAAAGGGTCACATGCATCTGGAGCTCATTTGCAGTGGCTGGTTGCCTTAGCATGCCCATTTTTTTCTCTCTCTCTCTTTCTCTCTCTCTCTCTCCCTCCCTCCCTCTTTCTCTCTCAAATAAATAAATAAATAAAATATATATTTTAAAAAGAAGGTAAACAAGCAGAAGATGAGGAAGATTGCAAACTGACATTTTATAAAATATCATATGTAGCATTTTATTTCCTCTAGATAATTTCTATACCATTCTTCTGGCATGATTCTAATAAGTATTATTATGTTAAATCAAATCTCCACACAGATTGAACGTCACGTTGAGGGGTCCCTATGGACTCAGCACTGGTCAAGACAATGGAGTGAAAGAAATAAGCAATATAGATTTGTCTGTGGCATCAAGATATAAATCAAGCCGGGTGTGGTGGCACACGCCTTTAATCCCAGCACTTGGGAGGCAGAGGTAGGAGGATCACCATGAGTTCGGGGCCACTCTGAGACTACATAGTTAATTCCAGGTCAGCCTGAGCCAGAGTGAGACCCTACCTTGAAAAACCAAAAAAACAACAACAAAAAAAGATATAAATCAATACTATGTAAAATTAATATAATAAATTCATTTAACCAATTAAATTATTTCAATAGTATGTTGGATGTAAACATTTTGAATATGATACCCAGGGAAGGTAATCTGTACTATGGACATAATAAGCCTCTTGAAAGAGATAAAATGTGAAATGAAGAATTGAGAAGAGGAAACTGCAAGACTTAGTAGCTTTTAAAATACACACACACACACACACACACACACACACACACACACGTAATCTTTTACTAAATATCCAAGAATGCTAGCAAGGCTAGAATTCCAGAGAGCATCTTGAAAGGGGAGAGGCTGAAAAGTCAGAAGACAGTGGAGTCTGATGATAGATGTTGTAGTTTAGGATACCAACTTTAGATTTTGTCCTAAGCATTAGAGAATATCGTAACAGAACAATGGGGAAAAGATGCATCTAAAAAAAAAAAAACTATTGAATGAATGATGAATAACAGCTGAAGAGATCAGGATGGAAATTTAACAATTTGTAGAACTGAATGATAATGAAAACAACATAACAACAACCTATGGGATACAACAAAAGTAGTTCTAACAGGAGTGTTTATAGTTACAAATGTCTGTATCAAAAAATTACAGAGAGCTCAATCAATTAACTCAATGATGTATCCCCAGGATCTTGGGGAAATAAGAATAAGCCAATCACAAAATCAGTAGATTCAAAGAAGCAATAAATATTATGGCAGAGATCAATGAAATGTAAATTAAAAGAACAATACTAAAAGTCAATGATACAAATGATTTTTGAACACATAAATATTGACAAACATTTAGTCAAACTGACCAAAAATACAGGAAGATGAGATCTAAACTAATAAAATGAAGGCAAAAGCAAAAATATTACAACAGACACCAATAAAATTCAGAAAATTATTCAGAAAAACTTCAAAAATCTCTATACTAAAAAATTAAAAAATCTACAAGAAATAGATACATTTCTAGGAACATGTAATCTACCTAGGTAAAATCAAATGGATATAAACATATTAAGTAGCCCTAAACTAAAATATGGAATAGAAACATTAATGAAAATGTCTTACATGGCCGGGAGGGATGGCTTAGCAGTTAAGGCATTTGCCTGCAACGCCAAAGGACCCTGGTTTGATTCCCCAGGACCCACGTTAGCCATATGCACAGGAGGGCGCATACGTCTGGAGTTTGTTCGCAGTATCTGGAAGCCCTGGCATGTACATTCTTTCTCTCTTTTTCTCTCTCTCTCTCTTTCTCTCTCTCTCTCTCTCTTTCTCTCTCTCTCTCCCCCTCTTTCTCTGTCAAATAAATAAATAAATAAAAATAAAATATAAAAACTAAAAATAAAAAATGTCTTACAACTTCAAAATGTGTAGGCTTAAATGGAGTCATTACTGAATTCTATCCAACTATAAAGAAAAAAAATACACTGGTATTTTTCATATAACTCCATGAAATTGAAAGGAAAAAAAATACCAAAAAATTTATTTTATTAAGCCAAAATTGCTCTTATATCTAAGCCTGATAGACACAGTAACAAAAAAAAAAAAAAAAAAAGAAAAGAAAAGAAAAGAAAAGAAAGAAAGAAAACTGTAGGCCAGTCTTCCTGAACATGGAAAAATTCTTAATAAAATACTGACAAACAAAATTCTATAACATGTTATTCAAAATGATGAAATTGATTTAATTCAATGTATTGAAAAAGGGTTTAATACATGCAAATCAATAAGTAAGATATATCACTCAAATAAATGAAAGACAAATAACTACTTGATCATCAAAATATATGCCAAAATTGCATTTGACAAAGTCCAACATCTCTTCATAAAAAAGTTTAAGAAACTATGACTGAAAATATCATACCTCAACATAATAAAGGCTATGTATAACAAACATATTCAACATGTAAAATGGGGAAAAACTCAGGTAGGAAGGGATCTTAGGGTAATACAGTGGAAGGGAAGAACAAATTAGCACAAAATATAATAATACATTTGTTTGAAAATGTCATAATGAAACACATTACTTTGTAGGATAATTTAGAAAATAAACTTTAAAATTAATTAATTAATACTTTTGTCCAATTCAAGGTCATGCTATTTTCACCTACATTACTGTATAGAAGTTTCAATATTTAAGCTCTTTCATGTATGTATATATGTTTTGGTTAATTTTTATGCATTAGGTTATGGATGAGTGTTCTTGTAATTGTGCTATTCTTTTGAAGATACTACCTAATGCATCTTTGCTAAAATTCAACAAATCAAATATATAAATATTTTATTGTAATTTATCATCCAATTACATATATGTGTATCCTTATTCTACTATTATACTTTTGTGATTGATGTTTTGTATAGTAACACTCCAACTTTGTTCTCTTACAATTTTTCCACATCCTTTTAAAAGTCAGCTCATCATTTATTCCAAAAAAAAATGTTCCTTGGAAATTCTACAAATTAAATTCTTATCTTTAGTTTGTTTAGAGGAATAGAATTCTATGATAACTTTCATGAAGTTTATGAATATAAATATTTATAAGATATTTTATGTTCTCAGGAATTTTTTTCAGTTACATTTGAATACAGTGAACACAGTATGTCATTCTTTGCTCAATAACTTCCCTGGTATATATGACTAGATTCCCATCAAACCTGAGAAAAATTGAGTCTTCTCATCTATTTTTTTTATTGAGGCATAGTCTTACACTAGCCAAGGCAAACCTGGAATTCACTCTGTAGCCTAGATGGGGTATGATCTCACAAGAAACGTCCTACCTTAGCCTCCAGAGTGTGGGATCATACTTGTGAGCCACCATGCCTTACTTCTCACCAAGTCTATGTGTTCACATGTATTCCAAAAATGTAGGGTTTGGATGCCTTGGCTCTGCTTTCATCCACTACTCTGGTGTCTAATTTCTTATCAACTTGATCTACTTAGAAAATTTATCAAGTTTCATATTTTTACTTAATTTCTTAAACCTCCTGATAAAACTTAGCTACTTCAAGTAACCACTGATTTTGCAAAGTAAGATACAAGTGGGGTAGCATAGATTGTGACTCTCTATTTATTTGCTGCTGAGATTATCACATTGAGTGATAGTGTTTATTAATAGGTGTGTCCCTCTCTCAAAGACCTGTTACCCTCATTGACTACCATTTTGAGAGGTCTGGGGAAGCAATAAAAACAACTTGCCTCACTATAGGCCATTGCTGTTGTCATCTATTTTTATTAATAAACATTGTTCAGTTTGTACTGTGACTTGGTTCCATTTCCAAAAACATTTTGTTGACAATTTTGTCAAGTTCTTACATTACTTGTAAAAAGTTTCTAAAAATCTTTTTGTAACATCATGCTAAAAGAAAAACTACTTTTGGCTTTATGCAAAATAATGTCTACTAAAGGTTGGGTGAATTACTGAATGAACAAATGAATCATTAGCTTGTAGCATTACAATAATTCACATAATTACAACTCTATGTTGCATGACCTTTAATGCATAGTTGACTGGGATGCTTCCCTTGAATTCTAAACCAACCATATGTTTTATTTGTATAATGGTTTTTTAAATGAGTTTTTTGTTTATTTTTATTTATTTGACAGCAACAGGCATAGAGAGAAAGAGGGAGAGAGAGAGATTGGGCGTGCCAGGGCCTCCAGCCACTGCAAACAAATTCCAGATGCATGTGCCCCCTTGTGCATCTGTCTAACATGGGTCCTGGGGAATTGAGCCTCTAATCAGTGTCCTTAGGCTTCACAGGCAAGCGCTTAACTGCTAAGTCATCTCTCCAGCCCTGTATAATGGTTTTAAAGGTAACCCAGATGAGTAGAAAATAGATAACTCAGTGATAGTCTTGTACAAGTATATTTAAGGGATTTAAAACAAAGCAGCAATATCAATTCTTTGGAAAAGGGATAGGTTCTTTAATAAATGATACAGAAGGAAGAGGACATCTGTGGACAAACATTAAACCTTACCCTAGACTTCATGTTATATAAAAATATAAATTCATAGTGGATTAAGATATAAAACTTTTAGGGAAAGAATAGGTGTATCTTTGGAATATAAGACTAGGCAAAGTTCAGGGGCTCATAAGATGGCTTAGTAGATAAGAATACTTGCCACTAAAGCCTCAGGGCCCAATTCACCCTGAATCTGGTCACTCAGTACCTACATAAATAATTGTAGTGTGACTATGCATAGCTATATCCCTGGTATTGAGGAGAGTAGAGACTGGAGAATTGTTGGGGCTCTCTTGTTAGCCAGTCTGATGGTCTAGGTACAGGGAGAGACTCCATATCAAAATAAATAAATGCAAGAGAGATAGAAATTACAGGACACCCAATGTTCTTCCCTGGCCTCCACATTGTCTGTGCATGGCAGCACACATCTACACTCACATGTGCATACCCTATATACTATAACACACCACATATACTACACAAACACTCGTGCAAAAAAAAGAAAAGGAAATTCTTACTCTTGACAAAAAAAGTGCAATACAGGGCATAAAGTTTTACGA
The DNA here is from genome assembly GCA_036346955.1 of Dipus sagitta. Taxonomy (NCBI): domain Eukaryota; kingdom Metazoa; phylum Chordata; class Mammalia; order Rodentia; family Dipodidae; genus Dipus; species Dipus sagitta. The sequence goes on along the minus strand of CM070770.1, from coordinate 98,752,577 downwards.
ACTTTTAAAATACTACTCTTGTAAAAATTTTCTTTTATTTTTTTAACATTCTTTAGTACATAACATCATAAGTCATGTTTTGCTCTTGAATGTTAGTCATTTCACTATATGATATTTCACCATATATGCATATATAAGGAAAAGTTTCATAAATACAGCAAGATAAAGGATGTTAAGTTAGTTTACTCTTCCAAAATACAACATGGGCTTTCATGAATTACATGCATACCCAGTGATTGCTGTGTTTGGAGCACTTACGCCCCAAGTGTATAGAAAATGACTTTGTGTTTGGAATACATAGGATGTACTTATAACATTTTCATTTGCTTACCAAGCCTTATATACAGTTTTAAGTCCATCTTCCTCCACCACTGCTCAGCCAATTCCACAGTGGTACTATTTTTTTGTTGTTGTTTTTTGTTTGTTCTTCAAGGTAGAATCTCGCTATAGTCCAGGCTGACATGGAATTCACTATGTATGTAGTCTCAGGGTGGCCTCAATCTCACAGCAATTTTCCAACCTCTAACTCCCTAGCTCTGGGATTAGAGGTATGTGCTACCATGCCCTGCTCCACAGCGGTCCTTTTTAAAGCTGGCTTAGATTGCATTGGGGACAACATGTAACATATATTCTGTAAATGTAATTCCTTCCACTTTTTATTTTGTTTATATTGTCTATGACTTGCCATTACATAGCTTGCTCTTTTCATTCTTTAAAATATCCATTGGAACAGATGACCTCTCATAAATAGATCTAATTTTTTTTTTTTTTGAATAGGAACTTTGTATGGACACGTCATGTGTTTGTACCATCATTTCCCTCCTCTCTGCCCAGATTACACTGAAGGCCCTCCTCAGTGGAATTGCTAGGTATTCACCATGGGGTTGTGAGTTATAAGTTGTGAGGGCAGTGGTCAGTCATTGTGGGGGAGGTGGAGCAATACCTTTGGATATTCCCTCTCACTCTGTGTAAATATTTTCATACGGGAAAGAAAAAACAATACAAACTGAAAAAGAAAAAAAAAAACCTTTGAAACCATCATATTCATAAATAGACTTACATCTTTCAAAGCTCAACATTAATCAACTAATCCAAGTAGAAAATGAGCAAAAAAAGTATCAGTAGGCATTTAAAAACGCAAGATGAGACCATATAAGCAAGTATAAATATGTAAACTACCACTATCTATTAGAAGGCACATTAAAATCATAAAGAGATAAGATGATAAAATATTGGAATAGCTACTTTTTTGAAAAAAGTACAAGTTTTACTGGTGTATTCTTACTGTACCTACTGGCAAGGTGTATAAACACATTCCGCTGCAGTTACCTTCATGTTGCCAAACAAACTTGTGACTAGAAGCAGCTTATGGAAGAAAAGAGGTTATAGCAAGCACAAAGAGCCAGAGCTCAAACTGCTCTGAACATACCTTAAAGCTGGTCTTAAGATCCGCCCCCATGACACCACCTCCAACAGGCAGCTGGAGAATTAAGTTGCATACTTAATCAAAAATACCTCAGGGCTTACAGCCATCTTGAATGAGACTGTGTCAGACGCTGCCAGAGCAGACAAGGTGACATCCATGTTCTCCTGGGCCTCTGTTCCTGGCTGACTACCTATAAAAGAAGCTACCTTGCTCCTATTCTCTATCAAAAGTGATCCTGATCTAATAGGACATTACATAGATTTAAACAATCTATTGAAATCAAGCTGGGCAGTCATGGCAGAAGGTGGCTTCGATCTTGTGCATGTGTTTGCTCTCATGAACATGCGATGAGAAGGCTGATCAATCCGTTGCAGCAGTCCCAGTCCTAGTGTACAAACACAGAATGTCCCTGGAATTTCCAGGATCCTCTGATGACAATGGCACAAGTATCTCTATGATCTTGATCGCCTGGATGGTAATTGCAGTGATCTTGTTCTTGCTGAGACCACCTAATAATCAAAGAGGATCCAACCTATCCGGGAAGCCCGTCAGGCCTCATAATGGACAGGATCCACCAGCTCTCCCTGTGGACTAATTTTATGATATGAGAAGCAAAGACAGTTAACACCTTGCAAGACCAAATGACTGCAGATAACCACAGTACTCCTAACACTATTAGAATTGATTTCCTTTTGCACATGCAGTATGGGATGGTATTGTTTTTATGAGCTTCTGGAAATTTCACTTGCAAACTTCTTTTTGTTTCCTGTGTTGCCACTATTCCTATTTACAGTATATTTGAGTAAACTATTATATTAAGAAGTTATACGGGACATTTTTGGTTGGCCTGAACTTAAACATTCCAGTCATTCTGTTTGTAGGATCATCATTTTTGTGGTTTCTTCCCTAATTGAAGGAAGGTTGAGATTTCGGCATTTAAATATTTTAGTTTTGATAGGGTTTACATTTTTCTTTTATCAGGTATTTATAAAGTTATTTGGGGTTATTTTAGCTTGAGAGACAATTAGAATCACCCTGTATTTCCATTACCATGGCAGTTTATTTCTGGTGGCAATTTTCTCTAGTTCTTGGGATGATGTCAGCTTTTGGAGTATTTTACATGTTATAGCTGAAATCTGTGCCATACATTACAACTGGCTTATGTGGCTAGAATAGAAAAAGGGAACTGGCTGTTGACTACGTTTTTACTCCCATGAAACATGTCTAATGGGAAGAATGCTTTAAATAAACATGATTGATTGATGTAAAAAAAAAGAAAAAACCAACCCTCAGGTTCAATACTAAAGTAGATTTAAAGCACACCCACCAAGGCTCAGGAAATTTTACAGAAAAGGGTCCTGAAAGAATGTAAGAGTCACAGGGTAGGAGGGAATAGACAGGAGCATTGCCACCCACCCACAATGACTGCTTCTTTCTCAACTCATAACCCATAACTCCATGGTGAATACTAACAATCCCACTAATGTGGGCCCTCAGTGGAGGGGCGCAGGGTGGAGGGGAATTATGGTATCAATACTTGATGTATCCTTACAAAGTTTCAACCTATTAAAAAGAACTTATAAAGAAATTTAAAAAAATAAAATACAGGCTGGAGAAATGGCTTGGCAGTTAAGCACTTGCCTGTGAAGCCTAAGGACCTGGTTTGAGGCTCAATTCCCCAGGACCCACGTTAGCCAGCTGCAGAAGGGGGCGAACACATCTGGAGTTTGTTTGCAGTGGCTGGAGGCCCTAGCACACCAATTCTCTCTCCCTCTCTCTTTCTCCTTCTCTCTCTCTCTCTCTCTCTCTCTCCCTCTTTCTCTTTATCTGTCGTTCTCAAATAAATAAAAATAAACAAAAAAATTAAAAATAAAATACCTCACACTATGACAGACATACATTCGCATTCAAACCCACACACATTGTGATACAAGTTATATCTTGCACTTCCCTCCACTCTTCCTTTCTCCACTCTCCTATTCTCATTCATGATTCCAGTCAGGATATATATATATATATACTCATGTATGTGTGTATTTTTTTTCTGGGTCTAGCTTCTTTCATTTAATAGAATGACTTCAATTGTACCTATTTTTCTACAGGTACAATAATTTAATTTTTTATGGCTAAAGAAACCTCATTGCAAATATACCACCTTTTATTTGATTCATTGGGCACCTAGGCTGATCCTATAACTTGGAAGGTGTGAACATGCTATAATAAGCACATGTGTGCAAATATCTCTGTGGTATGTTGATCTATAATCTTTAGGGTACATACTAAGAATAGTGTAGTTGGGCTATAAGGTAGTTTTTTAATTTTTTTTTAAAACTTCCACACTGATTTTAATAGTGACTGTACTAATTTAAAATTACATCAGAACTGTATAAAAAGCTTCCTTTATCCCCACAGTCTCACTGACATGTTGTGTGGCTCTAGTTGATTCTTCTATATGTAGAAATTAAGTTTCCCTATGACCGTTTGTTAAAGAGGCTTTTTATCTCTACAGTGTTTTCAATACCATCATGTCTATAGCTATGTAGCCATGTGGTCTTATTTCTAGTTCTTTGTCTATTCCCCTGATTCACATACTTAATTTGTGCTACTCCCTTGTTTTTGATATTATAGATTTGTAATACAATTTCAGACATCATACCCTCAGCATTCCTTTTTCTGTTTAATTTCTTGCTGAATTTTTCTTAAATGCTTGTTATTTTTTTACCATATTTTTGAATTTTCATCCATTTGTTCTTTTTTTTCCTTTATGTTGTTGACTTTCTATGTCCTGGATCTAATTCATGTGCATGCATGTATCATATTCAGGTCATTAACCACTTCTACTGGTAATTTTTCAAATACTTATCTGTTATTTTACATATTTCAGTATGTTTGGATTCAGTAGTTGAGTGATGGTCTTTGGAAAATTAATGTTGCCTTACTGTTTCTTGTTCCTTTTGTTTCTTTGTTGTGATTTGCATGCCTGTTGATTTGGGTATCTCTCTTGACTTTATTCATAGTTGTTCCTTTTGAGTTGCATACTTTTGAAGGTTCAATCTCGTGAGAATAATAACTGCTATAACAACATAAAACCTTATAAGATATTTAAAGTAAAATATACCTTGCTACTACATTACCTATGACCACAGAACTACAGATGATAGACTCACTGTAGAATGTACAAAAAGAGGTTAAACAATATTCGGGTTAAGTATGGGTATGATAAATGAACAAGACAGAAGAAGGGTGCAGGACCAGGAGAGGAACAGATATGAGAAGCAAGGATTAATAAGAAAAAGGGAAAAAAAAAGAGATTAGTAATGAAGAATCTTATGGAGGACACCAATGTTAATAATGCCTTTCCCATTTTAAATATGCTGACTTCACTCTCCAGTGGAGAATCTGTTTTCTTTTTCAGAAAGTAGCAAGACCCAAGGAGTTAAAATACCCCTCACACTTTAGCCAAGCCACAAGATGAAACCATAGAGAAACTGGGGACATAAGCAAGAGTGCTGTTTCCATGGTGGACCTGACAATCAGTGCCAGGGTGAAGGAGACAGGTGCTGAGGATACTCAACACCTACCAAAGAAAATATCCAGAGGCTCCTAAGAGCTCATCACTGAAGTAGACTTAAAACTCCCCCACCACAGCTCTGAAAATTTTGTGGAACAGTGGAATAAAAGATTGTAAGAGCCACAGGTTGAGACACCAAGCCCAGAGACATTGCCTCTCCCCAGAAACTGACTGCTGCTCCCACAATGCATAGCCCACAACCCCACGGGGAATATTTGCAACCCTACTGAGGAGGGCCCCCAATGGAATGGGGGGCAGGGCTGACAGAAAAGAGGGTATCAACACATGGTGTAACTGTACAAAATGTGTTGTTAATAATAATAAATAAGTTCCGGCCAAGATGGCGACTGCCTAATTTCTCTGCACATCCCTGGGAAAGAAAAGTAAGACACTAAGGGTTCACTGGATCTTTTAGGGGAGAACAATCTCCAATAGATAGCCTGTGCGAGGGCACAGAGGGGGAAAAACAGGGAATCGCTGATTCCCTCCCAGGCACCTACTGCACCACTCCCCACAAGCAGCCGCCATACCCACAGTCCCAGCTTCAGGAAACTCCTGCACTTACTGTAGGAAAAGGGTCCCAGGCCAACATAGTTCCACTTGCCTCACTGCACAGGGGCGATCGCCCTGCTAGCCCTGCCCACTAGTGACCTTGGCCAGGCTATGCCCGCTGGCAATTGGAGCTCAGGCTCCTTTCATCAATTTGCCCGCCAAAAGGTGCCACCACTCAGACACCCGCTTGTGGATCCTTAGCTTGCTCCACCCATTTGCTCACTTACTGCTCCAGCCACAACACATTCACACATGAGCCCAGGCTCATTGGAACTCCCCACATGAGCTCAGACTGTGTCTGTCACTTGCGCGGGAGCTCAGAGTGCTTCTGGGTCCCAGTGTTCTGCCATGCCGGAGTTCGGGCTGCTTCAGTGCTTGGTGCCTCAGTGTCCCTCCCAGTTCAAGCACAGGCAGCTTAGGCACATTACCGCATGAGAGCTCAGGCAACTTTGGTGACCCGCCTAGGCAGGAGTTCAGGCGGCTTTGGCAAGTGAGAGGCAAAGCCCAGGGTGCTTGGCAACTGCCTCAGGATGCTTCAGATTCCCATTGTGCTTGAGCCAAGGCTAATCCATCCACCTATGTGCCCATACACTGCAATGGGCAGACCACAGTGTAAAAGAAATAACATGGAAAATAAAATGCAAGAAAATCCAGTTATATCACCCTGTCCTACAATGAACATCTCTAATCAAAACATAGAAGAGTAACTAGGATCAGGACACCAAAATGAAGCTATGAGCAATGCAACTCTGACCAAGCTACTGGTAGAACTTCCAGAAAAGCAACAAAGGACTGATAATCATGTGGATGCTGCCATCACTAGACTAGACCTAACAGATAAGAAAATGGAAGGAGTTTGAAGACAGTTAAGAGATATGAGGGAGAGTGAAACAAAAGAGGACCTCAAAAATCAGCTGGCGATGCTAAACGAAGACATAAAGAAATGCAAGGATGAACTCCAAGAAGCATCAAGAAAATCAGAAAATGATGTGAAAAGGGAACATGACAGAGGGATGGAAATTATACATAGAAAAAGTAGAAAATGCAAACCTAATTGAACAAGTCCAAAATTCTCTAGAAGCTCTCAAGCATAGAGTCAGCCATGTGGAGGATAGAAACTCTGATCTGGAAGACAATATGGAAGAAATAGTTCAAGAGTTCAGAATTTTCAGTAAGTTCAAAAGCTTCTGTAAATAGAACATGAGGGAATTGTGCGATACACTTAAATGTCCTAATATCAGGATGATGGGAATACCAGAAGGAGAAGAAATTTAGACCAAAGGTATGAAGAACTTATTTAACAAAATAAATGAAGAAAACTTCCCCAGTCCCTTAAAAGAAAGGCCCATCAAGATACAAGAAGCCAGTAGAACTCCAAACAGACTGGACCAAAGGAGAAACTCTCCAAGACATATTGCCATTAAGACTCTAAACATGGACACCACAGAGAAAATCCTAGAAAAAGCTAGGGAAAAACAGCACACCACTTTTAGTGGAAACCCATTCAGAATTACTCCACACTTCTCAATGGAAACTCTGAAAGCTAGAAGGGCCTGGAATGAAAAACTGCAAAGTCTAAGAACCTGTGCCTTGCAACCCAAACTACTCTACCCAGAAAAAGTATCCCTCATAATAGATGGTGAAAGAAAAACTTTCCTTGACAAAACTCAGCTTTACAATTATATAAACACAAAACCAAACCTACATAAGGTATTTCAGGAAATTCTCTACAGAGAAGAAACAAATAATCAACCACAAATGCCTACAAGAAGCAGATCACAATAGCCAAACACACAGTAGGCACAAAAAACTTCAAAGTCCATGAAAACACCAAACCACATATACCATCACAAAATGGCAGGGATCAAATCAAATCTCACAGTCATTACCCTAAATATTAATGGCCTTAATTCATGCACCAAGAGACACAAGCTAACAGGATGGATCAAAAAATTAGGCCCCTCAATCTGTCTTCAACAAACCCATCTCACCACTAAAGACAGACACTTCCTCAGGGTGAAAGCATGGAAAACAATATTCCAAGCAAATGGGAATAAGAAACAAGCAGGTGTAGCTATATTAATATGGGATAAAACAGACTTCAAACCAAAAATAATCAAAAAAGACAAAGAAGGCCACTTCCTACTTATCAAGTGAATGATCAAGTGAACAGCAAGGTACTAGCATAAAAACAGGAATATAGACAAATGGAATAGACTTGAATACCCAAATTTTGGGTCAAGTAATTATGGCTACTTGATATCTGATAAAGGCGCTAACAATATATGCTGGAAGAAAGACAGCATCTTCAACAAATGGTGCTGGACAAACTGGATAACCATATGAAGGAAGTTGAAACTTGATCCACACATTTTGCCATGCACCACACTCAAGTCCAAATGGATTAAAGACCTCAATATAAGACCAGAAACTCGACTACTACTAGAAGAAAATATATGAAGTACTTTCCATGATATAAGAATGGAAAAGACTTCCTGAACAAAACCCCAGTAGCTCATAATCTTTGTTTTTTTTTTTTTTTTTTCTTTATTAGTCAGTTCTGTATTCAGCAAATACAGTCAGTTTGGTACCATTATTAGGCTTATCCGTGACCTACCCCCTCCCCTTGGCCCCTCCTTGTTGAGGTATACGGGTCATGCATTGTGGAGTTAGCCCACAGTTATGGGTAAGCTAAATGTCTCTGCCTATCATGACCCAACATGTGACTCTGACATTCTTTCCGCCCCCTCTTCCGCAAAATTTCCCTGAGCCATGTTGGGTTCATTTGTGGTCTGCTTCAGTGATGAGGTGTTGGGGGCCTCTGAGGCTCTGGCTCTCTGAATTGACCAATATCTGTTGAAGAAACGCATGGTCTAACCTACTTAGCAGCAAATAACTTGGTGTGATGCCCACACAAATGCAGTGGTGGCACACAGCCATGGTGGGGAACCAACTGCTCTCAATTTGGCTAACTGATCCACTCACTGGTATGGTACCCATAGCTGGAGCTGGGAAAGGAAACAAGTCAGAACCAGATCCAAACATAAACCCATTCTTTAATATCAAGCTACCATTAATTGTGGGATACAAGAGGGCCTACACGTATTAAATTCTCTATTAAAAAAAAAAGTTAGGGTTATCTCATTTGTCCTGGTGCTAACTTACTCTCCGTTGGAGAATCTGCTTCTCTTTTTCAGATAGATGTAGATCCTAAGGAGAGAGCCACCCCATCATACCTCAAAAGGGCCCCGGCTGAAACTAAGAAAAATTGGAGAAACAAGCAAGGGGGCTGTTTTCCTGATGAACCAGATACCAGCACAAGGGGGAAGGAGATCAGCATAGAGAAAAATCAACTGCTACCAAATCAGAGAGCCAGTAGCTCATAATCTTAAACAGTCACTCAACCCATGGGATCACATGAAGCTGAAGAGTTCCTTTACAGGCAAGCATACAATAAGCAAAGCCAATAGATTACCCACAGAATGGGAGAAAATATTTGCTGGTTATCCAACTGACAGAGGCCTAATCTCCAGAATCTACAAAGAACTCAAAAATCTAAACAGTAAAAAGTCAAACACCCCACTTACAAAATGGGGCAAAGAGCTGAACAGGCAGTTCACAGAGGAAGAAATACAAATGGCAAACACACACTTAAGAAAATGTTCATCATCCCTAATCATCAGGGAAATGCAACTTAAAACAACTATGAGATTCCACCTTACCTCAGTAAGGATAGCAAACATCAAAAAATCAAATAAAAAAAAATGCTGGCAAGGTTGTGGAGAATTATGAACCCTCATCCACTGTTGGTGAGAATGTAAGATCGCACAACCACTTTGGAAAGCAATATGGAGACTCCTGAAAATGCTAACTGTAGAGATACCAACAGACCCAGTTATTCCCTTACTGGGCATCTACCCTAAAATCTTCAAACCATAGGCCAGAGAGATTTTCTCAACCATGTTTGTAGAGGCTCAATTCATAAAACCTAAGAGCTGGAATCAATGCAGATGTCCATCACTAGAAGAATGGATAACTAAGGTGTGATATATCTACACAATGGAATTCTATACAGCAGTAAGAAAACAATAACACATTGAAATTTGAGGAAAAATGGTTGAACCTGGAACAGATCATTCTCAGTGAACTTACCAAATCACACACAAAAAAATCACCACATACTCTCACTCATCTACAGCACCTAACCTGAATCTACCCAAGATACCTTACATACCCCACAAGCATCTCTTGCACTAGACAACAGGATGGGTGGGGAGGGAGGGGAGGGCCACGGAGGGGGTGGGAAACACAAATCTAGACCCAAATGGCAATGGTACCATAAAATTCTACATTGTAAAAGGCAGACCAAATGGCTGAACCTTCACCAGGCCCTTAGAGGGAACACCTGAGCCACAAGACATTGGAGAGGGTATGATGAAGACTGACCTAGATCTTCTACAGCTTTGCTCTCTCACTCTCTCTCTCTCTCTATCTTTCTCTCTCTCTTCTCTCTAACTCTTTTATATTATCTTTTTCTTCCTTTTCTTAGTGGGCACTGACCTGTAAATCCCAGTACCAGAATGGGGCTACCATCCACAATGAGCTTTTGATCAGAGAGACCTACAAGGTTTCCTCAAAGAAATACAGATTTTTGTCACAGTACTTGATGACCCACCAAAAGTTAGTGTTAAGACCCTACTTCTGAAGACACCTTATGTGGTTGACACATAAAATGGAATGTCATGGCTGGAAGCTGGAAGAGAGTCAGTCCCCAGACAGTCAGTGCATTTAGTGCCAGAAGGTGTTACATGGGCTACTGGGGGAAAATGACCAATATCTGTCCAAGGAACTCATGGTATAACCTACTTAGCAGCAAATAACCTGTCATGATGCTCACTCAAGTGCAATAGTGGTGGACAGCCATGGTGGGAAACCAACTGCTCTTGATTTGGCTAACTGATCCCCTCAGTGGTACAGGACCCATAGCTGGAGCTGGGGAACAACTCAGAACCATATCCAAACATAATCCCGCTCTCCATTATCAAGCTACCACCAATCGTGAGCTATAAGAGGCCCTACACCTATTAAGTTCTCTTTTTAAAAGTAAGGGTTATCTCACTTGTCTGGTGCTAACTTACTCTCCATTGGAGAATCTGCTTCTCTTTTTCAGATAGATGTAGATCCTAAGGAGAGAGCCACCCTATCATACCTTGCAAGGGCCCTGGCTGAAACTAAGAAAAATTGGAGAAACAAGCAAGGGTGCTGTTTTCTTGGTGAACCAGGTACCAGCACAAGTGGGAAGGAGATCAACACAGAGAAAAATCAACTCCTACCAAATCAGAGAGCCAGAGACCCAGAGGCCCAGAACACCTCATCACTGAAGCAGACCAAAAATGAACCCAACATGGCTCACCAAAATTTTGTGGAAGAGGGGGCGGAAAGAATGTCAGAGCCACATGTTGGGTTATGATATGCAGACATTTATCCTACCCATAACTGTGGGCTAACTCCAGAATGCATGATCCATATACCTCAATAAGCAGGGGCCAAGGGGAGGAGAGTATGTAATGGATGAGCCTAATAATCGTACCAACTTGACTGTATTCACTGAGCACAAAACTAATTAATAAAAAAGACAAATAATAATAAACAATAAATAAAATAACCAACTTCAGAAAAAGAGATTGCTAAAAATAGAAATTTATATATATTTAAAATTCAAAAAAATAAGAAAGTTCAAAAATGAAGTGTGTTAAAAATGCAAGAATGAATAAGAAGACAAAGTAAAAACATGGCTATTTTATAAAATCAAAACTCTATCAAATGAGGAGGAAAATAATAAAGAATGAAAAGATAGCTGGGCATGGTGGTGCATGCCTTGAATCCCAGCACTTGGGAGGCAGAGGTGGGAGGATCACCATTAGTTCAAGGCCACCCTGAGACTCCATAGTGAATTCCTGGTCACCCTGGGCTAGAGTGAGACCCTACCTCAAAACCTCCCCCCTCACACACACAAAAAATAAACCAGAGGAAACAGTGTAGTAGACAGCCTCATATTGCTGGGATGAACTTCCAAACTAGGTACAGTTATGAAGGAAGGAATTTATTGACAATAGAGGGGAAGTTGCATAATAGCAGAAGAAACTGGCCCGCTTTCACAGGTCCAAGCTTAGAGAGAAAAGCCACAAACCCAAACAGAAAAGTCACCAGCACAGGGAAGCACACTTCAGGAACTTCAGGTAGAACTAAGGCACTTTGCATATCTGAGGCTGGAATTTAGATCTGCCTCCAGTGACATCTCCTCTACCTCTGTAACTGGAAATGCAAGAAGCTATAATAAAACTCCTGAATCTCTTGGGGGCATCTATTCAAACTCCTACACACAGGAATCTAAAAGAAAGAAAAGAAACAAGAAAGATTATTATTGCCCCAAAATGAAAAAAAAAAATATTACAATAATAAATGAATAAAAACTTAAATAATGCTAAAATATAATTAAAAGAAATAAATGGAATCATGAACAAATGTGAAAAGAATTGGATGTTGGAGCAGCTTTTTCCTGGGTCTTTGAAAACTGGACTGTGCCACATATATAGTCATTTGAACCCATGGATGCTCTACCTTTCTATACTTTACACTCTTTCAGAGTTTCTGTCAGCCAAGTGCTGGATGTCCACCAGATCTTTCTTTAGTTTTGTTACTTTTCTTCTTTTCCTCCTAGAGCCTTTCATTGCCATGCTTAGTTTTGCAGACTATGGGCTATGCAAACACTCTCATCTTCCTGAGATGCCTCAGATTGTCCCTACTAATGAGACAAAGTTTTAATTGAGGGATGTCTACAAAACTGTGCTGGTAGCATATAAAGCACTCAGAGCACTGAGCACCTGTCTTCATACTTTAAACATCTGTGTGTCATTCACCACACTTGAATAACAAATATGCTCCTAGAAATTCACAGTTCACAGGATCTGCAGCAATGAATATCTCATAGGTGGCATGTGAGGTCAGTGTCAGGGCTTTAACTTAATGAGATTTGCTCCTGATCCCCAAAGATGGGACTATGTTTCCCTAAGCACTGCCGTCCTTAAGCTGAGCCTGCATCCTTTGGCCTACCAATAGCTGTTCCTCCTCACCACAAATGCCACTCCACACCTTCTCTCTCCTGAGCCTATGACCGAACAAATTGAGTCTCCCTACCCTGTGGTTATTTCCCAGCTCAGTGTTTAACAATACATTATTTCTGAAGATGGTAGCTAGTTGTAGTCCTCTCTTTCGCCAAAACCTGCAACTAGGTTTGAGCCTCTTGAAGGTTGTAGGCTTGTGCTAAGGCTGTGTGTCATAGCTCTGACTTTTCTTGTGGAAACAGTTTCTGCTTCTCCTGCCAATAAAGCTATATTGCTGAAGCTTTCTTCAACTTACTTCTCTGTGTCACCCATCTTTTTCAAACAATTTCAAATAAAACTCTAATTCATTAGTTATTGTAAAATACAAAAACTTAAATCTCAAAATTAGAAATATTTTATTTCAAATCTCAGCATTATGAAAATGAAAATACAGTGTATGCTAGCTACAAGACTGTATTCGGAAATAACATATCTGATAAATAACTTCTATCTAAAGCATTTAAACAACACTTACAGTTCCACAACACAAATAATTTCAACAAGAAAATGTCTATTCACAAGACATTTTCCCATGGGCATATGAATAGCTGATTGTGTGCAAATGAAAAGGCACTCTCTGCCACTTGTTAAAGAAAGGTAAATGAAACCAACATGACATTATACTACCTACAAACAGAAGGTTTATAATTCAAAAAGTCAGTCAAAAATAAGCACCAGCTGAGAAACACAGATACTGGAACATTCATACATTGCTAGGAGATATATTAAATTATATAGTCACTTTGGCAAAAATTTTGTTAGGCTCTTAAAGTTAATCATAAATCTAGCAAGAACCCCTCAGAAATTTCACACCTAAAATTTTACTCAAGAGAAGTGAACTTAGCAAAGAACAACAGAATGAGAATCGAGAATCAAGAGTGTTAAACTTTGCATTGAATGAGATGGCCAGGTGAAAAACAACCTTAAAGTTTTCAGCTGACCTCCACATACTTTTGCACTAGTACTCACATTCTAATAGAGACAGGCAGATACACACACACCCACACACACACACACGAATACTACATATCATAAATTTCTAATTATGTAAAATAGCCAGAACATAAATATCATTTATAAAGACTTGAAAGCAAACTGGGATTGCCTAATGCTAGTATAGGAGTACCGGCTAATGGGCTCAAGAAAAGTTGTTTAGAGTGAGAACTATTGAAAAACTAGATGGTGGTTTGGGTAATACAACTGTAACAGGGGATTGGGAGTTCAGGAAAGCCTTGGACCCCAAACCTGTTCATATTTATATTTAACCAAAAAATTGGGCAAACCAGATTAAGAAGAATAATTATTAAATTATTACATTAATTGAGGGACGTATAAAACCAAAAGAAGAGAAATGGATATACCCACATGGTCTGACAGTCCATGTGATGGACCTGGAAGAAACATGAAAAGGGATTTAGATTTAGAGAGGAAAGAGAATAAAACGCAAATAGCTCTTGCCATTTGGGGGGCAAGAGAGGAGAGCCCGTGTGGGAATAGAGGTCAAAGGGTTCTCACTCCTCTCTTCCCAGCTGGGCTGAGATCAGGGAGACGTACCAGGACCTGGAAGTTCAAGAAAGATAAATTTGCAGCAAAAAGACCTTGCCACCTTGGTAAGCATCTATTTATAACCTTAATGTGGTAGGCTCTGCCTTCAGGCTCAGGTGAGCCTGGATAAGACTGATTCGTATGGGCTGGGGATTGGTTCAACAAAAGACCATGATGCCAACTTTGGGGGCTTAGCTTAACCTCCCACAATGACAGGATCAAATTTAAATTCTAGGAAAGGAAAACTCTCTCCCAACAAGGGGCTCAGGTTGTTTGTGGAGAAACAGGTCTAGGGAATTCATTTAGGCAAGAGATAGTGGGCTCCAGGGCTGAGTCAGTTCCTGCAAAGTCTCTAAAACATGTCTAAACATGCCCAAGGATGGTAAAATCTGGGCCACAGCCAATCAAGGTGTACAAATGTAACTGCTGCTTGCTTGGCCAATCACATTAGAATCACATTAGAGGATGACCTAACCCTCCTAAAATTCCCCTAGCTGTGCTAAAAAGGGTCCTGCGTGCTCCTCTCAGGGTTTCCATTTTGTATGAATGTTTGACTCCTGCATGCTGGCTGATTCTGCAGAATAAACACTCTTTATTTTTACATACTATTTGAGTCTGGGGTCTTTCTTCAGTGATTCTCAGACCCTTACACAGGTTGTTCAGCCACTGTAAACAAACTCTAGATGCATGCACCATCTTGCACATCTGACTTACATGTGTCCTGGGGAATTGAACCTGGGTCCTTTGGCCTCAAAGGCAATTACCTTAGCTACCAAGACATCTCTCCAGCCCTCAATAAATATAACTTTTAAAGAATGTGTTAGGTAGCTATTGTCATTTAAGATACTACCAATGTGGGATTTAGTACTGGAGTCCCAGGACAAAGCTGAACACACACAAACATAGCATGGATTTTCAATGTCAAGTCTATGGATTGAATGCCATGTATCTAATACCCAAATTCTATGTTTAACTCCTAATCCCCAAAGATTTCTGGAAGTAGGTAAGCAATGGGATCATGAGACTAGATCCATTATGTGTGAAATTTGTGGGCCTTTTAGAAGAAATTGGGCTAAGAGGATCTCTCTTAACTCTATGAGGAGTCATCAAGAAGTTGCCATCCACAGATAAGAGAGAGGGTTGTCAATAGGCATCAAATCTGTTGGTACTTTGATCTTGAGCTTCTCAGGTCCCAGAAATGTGAGAAATAAATGTTTACTGTATAATTAATTTATTACACATCATTTTTGTTACAGTTTTCCAAATTGATGAAGACACAAAGCAAACTTCTTTATTAAATCCTAAATGTTAGTTACATAATATTTGGGGTAGGGAATAACATGATAACATCTGCATTATAAAAAAAACATATTTCAGTGACTACAGATTTTCAGGGTGTATTCAAGGAAACTTAATGAAGATACTATTGTAGAATCTAAGTCATAAAAGATGAGACTCTGGCATAAGTTGAGAGTGTGGATTGCTCAAGTGAACTCACAAGGTTGAACAGCATCAAAGCAGGCATTAAATATTGAACCATGGAGAGAAGTATCTTGAGAAAAAGGGTGCTCTCAGACTAGGTAGGACTGGACAGAGGACTTACAACTAGATGGACATTTGTAAAGATAACAGCTCCCTCAGACCTTTGTGTGGAAGTGTCTTCTATGTAGCTGGATGTATGGATGAGCCTTGAGCTCACTGTAGAATTGAAGATGAGAGTTTAAATTATTATCTCCATGTATGCAAGACTTAAGTTTTTCTAGGGCAGCCTAATTCAAAGAAAATGGCAACAGAGTCCCAGAAAACAGAGGACAAACACAACGGTTAAAGAGGGAGAGGGAAGACCTGGAATCATGTATCCTGAAGCATCACAGTTACTGAGGATGAACCAGGCAGGGATGTCTGGACTAGGAACAAGCCAAGAAATCATTTCCAAGCAGTTTGCATGAAAGTGATTTTTGATATCTGAAATGTATTTTTTTTTTTTTTTACTTATCTAGTCAAATCTATCTTAAGGACCCAAAAGGAAGATTTCAAAGCAATTTGTTATTGCTCAACCTCTTTGATTATGTGGTAACTTAGTTATGAAATGTCCCCCATTGCCTTATGTATTTGTGATTAGCCTCATGCTTGATTCCCAACTAGTGAGTCCTTTGGCAAGTGGAGCCTTTCAGAGGCTGTGTGTCAGGAGGGCCAAGCCTTGAGGTTTTCAAAGCTCATTCTTTCTACTCCCTCCTAGCTGTTGAGTCACCTGGCTGTTTGCTGTTGCTGTGTTTTCCTGACCATAATGACGATTCCCCTTAAAACTTTAAGTTAAAATAAACACTTTTATTCCATCAGCTCCTTTTAGTAGGATATTTTCCCCAAAAGTGAGAGGGAGCTGCTACATGTGATTTTTGGTTTGTTTGTTTTTGACCAAATCAATTATTTCTACTATTAAAAACCATTTACTGAAAGAGACAGATATCGAGGAGACTTAACACTTACCAAACCAGAGATCCAGAGGCTCCTAAGTGCCCATCACTGAAGTAGACTTAAAATGCTCCCAGTATGGCTCAGGAAATTTTGTGGAAGAGAGGGTGGAAAGATGGTTAGAGCCACAAGCTGGGACACTGTACAGAGACACTGCCTCTCCTCTTCCCATAATGCATGACCCACCATCCCCATGGGGTTGACCTGTATCCCCAATGAGGAAGGCCGCTTCAGAAAAGAGGCAGGGAGGAGAGAAAGGATGATGCCAACATGTGTTATTTACATACTAAATATGTATATATCTAATAAAAATTTTAAAAAATTCAGTACCACAAATAATGTATACACACAAAATACACACACAAAATACACACACAAAATACACACACAAAATACACACACACACACACACACACATATATGGTGAAAAAAGCATGTATTTTTATTTATACCGGTATTATGGATTCTCTGTGAGGAAAGATAAAAAAGTCATATAGATAAAACATGTTTTTAACTTACATGATTTAAAAGTAGAACTGCTGACTTAGAGTGTACAATCCCATACTTGTTACATTAGAAATCATAATTGTTTTTTTTTTTTTTGGTAGGGTTTAAATGATCAATGCCCCATATAATAAATTTATAAATGTGTTACCCTGAAAAGTAGCCACTGTGCTTATAGTTATAGTCTTTTGCTCCTGTTCAGTGGGGTTATGGTATTCAATGTGGGCCTCAGTCAGTCCCTGTGAGATAATGGAGAATGGGACTATGCCTCAGGGCACTTCTACCCACTCTGTGGCCTTTATAATCTTTCTGCCCCCTCTTCCACAGTGTTCCCTGTGCCATGGAAGGCCTGCTGGCAGTCTGATTTAGTGTTGAGCTCTCTGTAGCCTCTGGATTTCTACTTTAATAGGTTTTGACTAGTCACCGTGTCTGTTACCATCACCTTGGAGCTAGTTGTCAGGCTAGTGGTAAGAGCAATATTCATGTTCCTTTGAAATTTCTCCTGGGCCTGCCAGATTGGCCAAACTGATGTGTCTTGTGGTGAGCAGTTTTCTTATCTTCTCAATGTATCTTGGCTCTCCTCCATTTTTTCTGCCATCCTTAAAATGAAACATTATCCACCCAAGAGTGAGAGAAGCATGGGTCAAAGGGGGTAAAGCTAGGAGGGACCTGGTTTCCCTTTTGGTTCCAGCTTCGTATTCAGTTGTCCTGTGGCCTCAGTTTGGTGTTTACAGCAATAAGGTGTTATTTTTTAGTTCTTACAGGTAATCAAGTGTCGTGGCAATGGCGTACATTGCTCTGAGAACCTCATGGGTCTCCCTGGCCAATAGCTCACTGTGGGGAACAGCCTAATTCTGGGTATGGGATTTACTGGCCAGAGTCCATGGTTTTAAAGTTAAACTTTTTCCACCTTCTTTTTGGGTTGTTCCCTACTCCCACTTTATGGGTGTTTATGTTTTATAGAATGCTAGCCAGAAAGATAGTTTCTATGGAACTAGTTGTTTTCGTAACATTTATATAATCCCCTCTACACCCTCCCTATCCACTACCCTTCTAATCTCCAATATTCTGTCTCTCCCCTATCTTGTCAAGTAACTCCTCCTCTCCTCCCTGCTTCTTCTCTCTCCTGGTCTCACTATAGTCTTGTGTCCATATTCTTGGTGCTTATGACCAGTTGCACTCATCTCCAATTTATCCCAGTTAGAAACCCCAGATAAGACAGTACATGCAGTGTTCGGTTTTCTGTGTCTGGGTCACCTTACTTAGAATGGTGTCCAACTCCATCCATTTTCCTGAAAATTTCATTATTTCACCTTTTCCTTACTACTGTGCAGAATTCCATTTTGTAATGTACTATATCTTCATTATCCACTCATCAGGTGATGGGCATCTGGATCAATTCTAGTTCTTAGCTATTGTAAATAGAGCAGCAACAAATATAGTTGAGTAAGTATCTCTGCAGTAAAGTATCTTTAGAGTATATGCCAAGTAATGATGTAACTGGATCAAATGAGAGATCTATTGTTATCTTTTACAGTTGTCTCCCTACTGATTTCCACAGTGGTTATATAAGTTTGCACATCCACGACCAGTGGGTAAGGGTTCCCCACAGCCACACCAGCAGTTTTTGTTTTCATTCTTTTTTTTTTTTTTTTTTTTTTTTGATGAATGCTATGATGGTAAAGTTCTGTTTTCAATTTGATAAGATTAGAAATCTAGCTGGGCGTGGTGGCGCACGCCTTTAATCCCAGCACTCGGGAGGCAGAGGTAGGAGGATCACCGTGAGTTCGAGGCCACCCTGAGAGTACATAAGTGAATTCCAGGTCAGCCTGGGCTAGAGTGAGACCCTACTTCGAAAAACCAAAAAAAAAAAAAAAAAAAAAAAAAAAAAAAAAAGAAATCTACTGAAGATTCCTTTGGTTGGGTCTCAGAGGTTGCTTCCAGGAAGGATTAACTGAAGGAAGAAGCCCTTCCTCCAAAGTGAGCCTTTCCCCCAGAGTGGTAGACCCTTCCAAATAGTGGCTTTATGTAAGGAAGCAAGCTCTGGAAGAAAAGAATCTCTTCTCCCACCTGGATGCAGGTGCTGCTTGCTGGTGAATGTTTCACTTGCAAGGGCATCTTTCCTGTTCAGCTATTCTTCATTGTCACTAGAACCACTTTTCCTCAGCCTTCCCATGTGGACTAAAGACAAGCATTGACTGAAGACCAGTGTGAACTGAAAATCAGACACTCTCCAGGAAGGCTTCAGGCCTCTAGCGATTGATTGGGACTACTGAGGCATCCAGGTACATGGACTGAGCTACCATATTTCTGTCAGCCTGCATACTATTGTTGGACTGCTATAAACTAATCCAATAAATCGTGCTTTTAATATAATTCATTCTATCAGTTTTGTTCCTCTAGAGAGCCCTGACTAATACAAATGCCATCCTATGTGTAGTGAAATGAAATCTCAGAGTTATTTTATTGTCATTTCTCTTCTGACTAAAAAGGTTGGTCATCTCCTTAAGTGCTTAATGGCCATTTGTAGTTCTTCTTGTGAGAATTTTCTGTTCAAATTTCTACCTCATTATTTATTGGGTTGTTTGACTTTTTATTATTTAGTTTATTTAGTTCTTTATAGATTCTAGATATTAGGCTTTAGTCAGATGTATAAATGGTGAAGATTTTCTTCCATTATGTGAGATGTCTATTGACTCAGTTGATGGTTTGCTTGATTGTACAGTAGATTTTTAGTTTGCTAAGGTCCCAGTGGTTGAGTTGATCTAGTCTCCTGTGCTACTAGAGTTTTATTCAAGAAGCTTCTCCTCATGCTAAAACACAGTGGAGATAAAACAGAATCTTCAACAAACGGTGCTAGATTAATTGGATAACCACATGTAGAAAAATTAAATTAGACCCACTTATCTCACTCTGCACAAAAATCAACTTTATATGGAGTAAAGACTTCAATGTATGACCTGAAACTCTAAAACAACTAGAAAGGGAGGTTTCCAAGAAATTGGAAAAGAGCCAGAACATAGAAAAACATAACAAGGTAGGCAGAAAGAAATTCCTCTTCCCCCATCCTGGGTTGGAAGAGCTTACCAAGGCAGGGACCAGGGAAACTAGACACCATGAGAAAGTATATTCAAGCTCCAAGTCAAGCCACCACAAGCCCTTTATAGTCAATTACGATGGATTTTATTACCAAATTCAATTGTGTAAGTGAGTAAACTTACTGGCTTGTACTTACAGGGAACTGACCCAGAGGCTAACACACCTAGGTCAGCTAGATTTGGTAAGCAGTAGGGGAGCACTATAGCCATCATGGATGACAATGGTTTAGCCCTAAGTTTTAGTCTTGCCAAAGCAGTTCTCTTTTCAGGCCTCTGTTTCTAACTGACTACCTATTTTAAAAAAGAATAATAATAAACTACCTTGCTCCTATATCTCCTTCAAAGTCATTGCCAAATCCAAACCCAAATAATTTTGATTTTCTCCTAAATTATTTTCTGGAAGTTATAAAATGTTTGTATTTTTCACTTAGATTTATAAATTATTTTAGTTAATTTTTTTGTTTGTTTGTTTGTTTGTTTGTTTTAGTTTTTCTAGGTAGGGTCTCACTCTAGCCCAGGCTGACCTGGAATTCACTCTATATTCTCAGAGCAGCCTTGAACTCACAGCAATCCTCCTACCTCTGCTTCCTGAGTGCTGGGATTAAAGTCATATGCCACCACACCTGCCTAGTTAATTTTGTAAAATACACAATCTCTTTTGCCTGTGAAGGTCCCAGCATAACAGCATGCTGTGTTGAGCGTAGTTATTAAGCTGTCTTTTTTCCTTTGTCAATACTTGAGAATGGTCTTTGTGTGACCTCTGTTATCTTTAGCTTTTGTTCTTTTGTTTGGTTGGTTGTTCTTTTTTTGTTGTTGTTGTTGTTGTTTTGTTTTGTTTTTTGTTTGTTTGTCCTTTCTTTCTTTCCGTTTTTTTTAGGTAGAAACTCACACTAGCCCAGGCTAACCTGGAAATCACTTTATAGTCTCAGGCTGTCCTTGAACTCACAGCCGTCCTCTTACCTTTGCCTCCCGAGTGCTGGAATTAATGACACGCATCATCATAACAATGTATTGTTTACTGCACCTCTGTAGTAAGTTGTGACATCTGGTAGTACAAGATGATGTTTTCCTCCTTCAGTATGGTGCAGGTCTTTCACCCTTGGTTGACTTGTTTTCCAGAGTTTTGTAATCATCCTTATGTACAAATATTTATATTTTATGTGCATATTGTATGGATCTATACCTAAATATACACTTTTCTCTTCTTAGTTTGATAATAAAAATAACATTTTGTTGTAGCTCCAAGTCAAACTGTTCATTGTAGGTATAGAGGAAATTATTTGACTTTGTATAGTTATCCTTGTATCCTACCACCTTGCTATAATACCTTTATCTTCAGTAGGTCATTTTGATTTTATTTATTTATTTATGTATTTATTTATTTATTATTTGCAAGGAAAGAGAAAGAGAGAGAGAGAGAGAGAATGGGTACACCAGGTGCCTCCACCTTGTGCATATGTCTTTACATGGGTAATGGGGAATTGAACCTCAGCTGTCAGGCTTTGCAAGCAAGTGCCTTTAACCACTGAGCCATCTATCTAACCCTGAGAAGTAATTCTGATTTCAAATCTTTGGGATTTTTCTCCCTACCCAGTCCTGTCTATTGCAAGCAAGGACAGTTTTATTTCTTCTCCCCAGTCAGTGTACATTCACTTTTTAATTATCATCTATTATATTACCTAAGACTTTCAATGTAATGTCAAAACTAAAATGTTGAGAATGAACATTATTTTCTTATTCCAATTTTATAGAAAAATATTTAACATCTCATCAATCAGTTTGTTACTAGGAATAGATATTTCATCAATGTCATTTACAATACTAATAAAGTTCCCCTGTGGTCTTAGTTTGCTGTGAAATTTTAACATGATTGTATTTTTTGTCATTTTTTTTTCTTCATTGATATATTACTTCTCATCTTTAGCTTGTGGTTTTGATAAATTACACTAGTTTTATACTATGGAAAATGTACCCAACTTCATTGTGATGTGTGAAATTTTGTATATTGTTGTTGGCTTAATATTGTGGTGAAGATTCTTACATCAACAATGACATATTTGTTTGTATTCTTCTTGGTAATGTCTATTTGGTTCAGGTACTTTGCAGGCTTCATGGAATGGATTAGAAAGCATTCTTTCTGCTTCCGTTTTCTGGATAGTGTTCCAGAGATTTTGTATTATTTCATCTTGAATTGTATCATGATGAAAAGGCATTATTTTTTATTTAAAGATGGTAGGATTCATCAGTGAAAACATTTTACATGGTGCCTTCCCTTTTAGAAAGACTTTATTGTTGATTTTGTGCTGCCTGTCTGTAATCTCTGTGCTTGGAGGGTAAAGCAGGGATATCAGAGTTCTAGGTCATGCTCAGATACAAAGTGAATTTGAGGCCAGACTGGACTACATGAGAGATGCCTCAAAACAAACAGCATATTGAATTCTTTAATACAATTAGGTATTTATAGTTTTCTTTTTCTTCTTCGTGTGACTTTTGATAGATGCTGTCTTTTCAAGGAACTGGTTCATTTCCTCTCAGTTTTTCTTGGGGGCATAGAGTTTTTCAATGTTCATCTATTATATTTTAGTGTCCATAGGATCAGGAGTAATGGATGTTCCTTTATTTCAGATTATAACACTTTATTTATTTTTGTTTTAGTTGTTTTTCAAAGCAATGCATTTTAAACAGTAATTTTATTGATTTATTTGAAAGAAAAACAGGAACAGAAAGAAAGAAAAAGTGAATGTATTGGGCATGCCAGAACCACTTGCCACAGCAAAGGAACTCCGGATGTATGAGCCACTTTGTGTGCCTGGCTTTACCTGAGTGCTAGAAAAATGAACCAGATCTGCAAGCTTTCTATTTTGGATCATTTTTAAGTTTTGTGTTTTGAAATAGTTTCTAATTTTTTGCTGATATATAAAAATAAAACTGATTACATCTGTTCCCTCTAAATCTATGTCATTGGTAGTTGTTATAATATTCACTTAGGATTTCTTAAAATATTTTATTTTATTTTATTTTACAGAGAAAGAGGGAGGGAGAGAGAGAATGGGCATGTCAGGGTCTCCAGCCACTGCAAACAAACTCCAGACACCTGTGCCTCCTTGTTCATCTGGCTAACGTGGATCCTGGGAAATCAAACCTGGGTTCTTTGGCTTTGCAGGCAAACACCTTAAGACTAAGCCATCCCTCAAGCCCTCACTTAAGATTTTTAATGCCAGTGGTCTATGAATTCACAGCCTGCTTACATTCTTCTTACTATATAAAGAAATAGTATCAGAAGCTTTTCAATTTTATTAGCTTTTCTAATATTTAAGGCATAACTTCTATCTGGAAACCTGCTGTGTTATACTCTTCCTTTATTGAATCATGCTCTTAGACCTTCATCATATTATTCTATTTTCTTTGCATATTAATTTATTGTCTGTTTTATCCTTTCTTGGTCCAGATGCCTAGATGATTTTTTTGGGGGGGGGTCTGGCCTTCCTTTTTTCTTTTTACATGCATATACAATTAACTTTTCCTTTTAGTGTGCAATGCTATGTTTCACAGGCTTCCCTGAAAGGCATTTTAGTTATAATTCATCCCACAATATTTTCTAACTTACAGTTTCAACTGCTGAGTGACAAGATTATGTTCTCTGACTTCTAAACATGTAGATTTTTTATTTTAATTTATTTTATTTTTTATTTTTTACTTACCCACTTGTAACTGAGATTTTAGCTGCAATGCTCTGTGGTCAGAAGAAAACTCTCTCTCTTGCAATGCCATCAGCTGTGTTCTATGTCATAGCATATGGCTGAGTCTTGTAAGTGTTCTAAATATTCTCCAAGATGCAAAAATGCATTCATATTCTGTATCTGTCAAAAAGCTTAATGTAGTTAAACATAATGTCTCTTATTTTAAAATAAGTAACACCAAATGTCATGTTTATCCACTTTTATTTAACCTCTAGCTATTCTTTCTGCAGGTCTGGTTTTACAATGTTACCTCAACAACAATGTTTTATTTATTTCCCCAGTTGAAAGTATACCTTTCATTTTCTGAAATTAGTAGCACCTCAGCTATATCAACATCTAATGTGACAGGTATTTATATGTATCTCCTTCACTTGTTAGATTATAGCATTTTAGAAGAGAAGAACTCACAGTTCTCAGAAATGTTTCCTTCAGTATACTTACACAAGCTTTTAAAATTTATTTATCAGCAAGCAGAAAGAGATAGAACAGAGACAGAGAGATAGAGAGAATGGATATGCCAGGGTGTCCAGCCAATGCAAATGAACTCCAGATGCATGTGTCACTATGCATCTGGCTTAACATGGGGACTGAGCAATCAAACTAAGGTCTTTAGGCTTTTCATGCAAATGCCTTTGCTACTAAACCAACTCTCCAGCCCCCAAAATCTTTTTTTATGGCTGGTGAAATGACTCACAAAGACTCAACATCTAAAGGGGAATTTAATAATTCTACATATAAACTTATTGTATTGCTATTATATTTATTTATCTATATTTATTGACAACTTCCATAATTGTAAATGATATCCCATTGTAATTCCCTCCCTCCCCCGACTTTCCCCTTTGAAACTCCCCTCTCCATCTCCATCATCTCCATCATCCTCCCCCTCTCAATCAGTCTCTCTTTTATTCTCATGCCATGATCTTTTCTTCCTATTATGATGGTATTGTATAGGTAGTGTCAGACACTGTAAGGTCATGGATATCCAGGTCATTTTGTGTCTGGAGGAGCACACTGTAAAGAGTCCTACTCTTCCTTTGGCTCTTACATTCTTTCTGACAACTCTTCTGCAATGGACCCTGAGCCTTGGAAGGTGTGATTGAGATATTTCAGTGCTGAGCACTGCTCTGCCACTTCTTCTCAGCACCATGGTGCCTTCTGAGTCATCCAAAGGTCACTGCCATCTGAAAAGAGAAGCTTCTTTAAGCAAAAGTGAGAGTAGCATTAATATACAGGTATGAACATTAAGAGAAGTACTTACTGGGCAGTTTGGTGAGCATAGTGTATACATTTAGCCAGACAGCAGCAAACGTTACACCCCTAGGGCTCATGACTACCCCTGTTGTAGGTTTTCAGTATCAGGGATATAGTCCCTCCCATGAAGTAGGCCTCCAGTCAAATTAGAGGGCAGTTGATTTCCCCCATAACAGATGTGCCACTATTGTACCCATTGGCTCATTTGGCCTGGCTGGCCAAATATAAGGCCTGTAGTGTCCAGTGTTGAGTATCTTCACTGGTGATTTCTCTCTCTCCCATTGAACTCCACGCAGCATGGCTTTTCCCAGCTTTCTGTCAGCTGGACTACATAGAGGAGGTTTTCAGCTCAGCTCCAGCAGGATTTCACAGTGACCTTGCAGTCCAAGTATGTGGAGTCTTCAGCAATAGGGTCTTCCCATCTATTCCTGGTGGAAAAGCAAGAGCCTCAGAAATGTTTCCCTGTAATGTTCTGGGGACATCAGGGACCTCTCTGGCCAACAACTCACTGGAAGGTATCCCATCCCTGGTACTGAAAATCTTCTAGTAGCAATCTATGGCTCCTGTGTTTTCTATTGTCCAGAAAAGTAGGTTTCCATATGACTTATTTATATCCTCTTAGATTTTGATTAGCCCTCCCTTCACCTTTCCTTTACTCAATCTCTTCCCCTGACCTCATTTATGACTTTTCACCCCATTAATCTGTTCTTCTACTTATATATGTACAATACCATCCTATTAATTCCCCCTCCCTCCCTTTCTGTTCCCTTTATATCTCCTTTCTAGGTACTTTTTCCTTCTCATTCTTTCTTAAATAATTGTTTTCTTTGTCATTTAGAAATTAGACTTATTTTTTAATCCTTCTTTGGGTTTGGCACAATCATAGTTGTATAACTCAAAACTTGAAGCTGTTAGAGCCTTTCAAAACTACTGTTTGTGTTGTGTTACAAAGTATTTTAAAACTGAATAAGACAATAGTAAAAAGATCATCAAATTGCTCCATGGAGGAAAAAATTCTGTGTACAAACTCATTCTTCAATGTTTTGTTAGTGGGTCTAAAGATGTAATAAGAAAAGAAAATGAAAGAAATTAATGCACAATGAGTCCCTCAAATGAAGTTAGAGTATAATGAAGAGACATTGAGAAGAGTGGCATGGCTTTTGGCTTCATAATTATAGGAGCTCAATCCTAAAATCCAAGAAAGCTTTTAGATTGAAAAGCTTCTGTATCTGCATTTAGATAGAGCCTATGCATTAAAATCTGTCCTATCCAAATTTTCTGAATCATTAAGAAATATTAAATAAATCTAATACTCTCAGTATATAAAGTTCACATTAACTCAATAATTCATTTTACAATAAACTTAGTCAAGTGGTTTGGGATATTTAAATCTTTATTCTATTCCATTATTCTTTCACTTGTGATTGAATTTAAGCAGGAATAGAAAGATTTATTAATTGCACTGAACCATTTCTTTTTATTTTTTAACTTTTAATTGAAAACATTCATACATACATGTGGGTCCCTGGATCCTTGGAGCCATGGTTCCCAGAAGGCATCCAGGCAACCTTGGAGAGCAGTGTCTTGAGCTGCAGTGAACACATTGGGATGTGTACCTGGGAGACAACTTCAGAAAGTAGTTCCATTTATTCAATAGGGAAATGGGTTTATAAGCAGTTGAGAGTGGGAAGAGAATCCTAAGGGTATTGGTGGGTTCAAAGGCTGCTAGCTGATGCCTAAGGATGTTCATTCCAGCACATATGGAGAGGGTCAGGTGATCTACATAGTGGAGGGAAGAGGGTGACAGATGGGCTATGTGAAGGCTGCTGGCTGACACCATGTAAGGAGTTTCCTAGACAACTGGACAAAGTTCACAGGGCTATGAACAAAGCCTAAGTCTTATCTGAAAGTCCAGGTGTCCCAGGCTTTGAGAGGGTGTGGCCTCCTGTAGCATGGGGGACCCTTACCTGTGCCTGACAGCTCAGGCCTGTTTTAATCCTCAGTGACCCAGGACCCTAACCTGTACAGGGCTATGGGTAAAGCCTAAATTTTGTCTGAATGTCCAGATATCCCGGAATTGGAGAGGGAGTGGCCTCCTGTAGCCAGGGGGCTCTTACCTGTGCCTGGCAGCTCAGGCCTGTTTTAACTCTCAGTAGACTAGGACCCTAACCTGTGCCCCACACATACAGACAACATATTCTGATCATAGTCCCTTCCAATCACTCTCCCATTTCACACTCCCAAATCTCATCTTCACTAAGTCCCTTCTTCTTTCCAATAAGTATCTCTTTTATTTTGATGTTATCCTTTTTTTTTCCCTCTCTAATTATGCTGGTCTGTGTATCTGGCACCAGCCACCATGAGGACATGAATGCCACAGCCATTTGTGTCTAGAAGACAGTATAATAAGTACTCTTCCCCTGCCTTTGACTCTTGCATTATTTGTTTAATGTTTTTTTCTTTAATTTGCAAGCAGTGAGAGATAGATAGAAGAGAGACAGAGAAAAAATGGGCATGCCAGGGCTACTAGCCAATGCAAATGAATTCCAGATACATGTGCCCCTTGTGCATCTGGCTTATATAGGTCTTGGGGAATCAAACCTGGGTCCTCTGGCTTAGCAGGCAAATGACTTAACCATTAAGCCATCTCTCCAGCCCAATAATTACTTTTAGTATGGAATTTATGTAATGAACCTATTGTATAGTGGTCATATTTCTATTAGGTTATACTCTTTTATTCCTTCTCTCCATCTTTCATTCCACTGAGGACCCTCTTCTGTAAGGTTTTTAGTATTCACTGTGGGGTCATAAGTGTATCAGTTAGTCTAGTATTAGAGACAATGTCCTGGCTAGACCCTTCCCACCCATGGCTCTTACAATCATTCCTCCTCCTCTTTCACAATGTTCTCTGAGCCTTGGCTGACATGTTATAAGTATCCTTTCATGCTGAGCAATCAGCATCCTCTAAATTTCTGCTTTGATGAGTTTTTGAGCCTCCTCAGTATCTACCACCATCTACTTAGAAGAGGTTGTCAGGATAACAGTGAGAGCAGCAGTTGAGTTTGAATTACCACTTCCTCTGTAGTGTTTCCTGGGCTTTGGTAGATGTGATAAAGATGACTTTTCTCAATCTAGGCAGTTGGCTATCTCCTCCTATTGTTTTATTGTCCTTGGCTCTCCCTAGTCTTTTCTGCCATTGGTTAAAACAAACAATAATAATAATAATAATAATAATAATAATAATAACTGACTTGGTTCTCATTGCAAGGCATGATTTGCCTCCTACTAAGCAGGCCTCATGTCCAATCATAGAGCAGTTGATACCTCCATAATGCTGTGTGTCACTATTGCACAGGTGTGTACTTTTTGCCCAGGAAGAAATTGTTTAGGCAAAAGTGCCCTGTAGTTAGAAAACTTAACCATAAAATTATAAACTCTAGCTAGTAAATCCCAGTGCCAGAAATGGATTATCCCCATGGGAAGCTGTTAATGAGGTAGCACCATGAGGTCCCCAACACAAGGCAGGCTATTGCCAAAGCACTCAGTTACCCACTAAAGCTAAATTGTAAGACCCTATTGTTGAAGACACCACTGGCTATGAACACAGGATAAGAAAAAAAAAAATCACACTGGGACTGAGAGGGAAACAAGCTCTTCCATGGCTAGTTCTCATAGTGCTGGAAAGTGCTATTGGAGCTGCTGGGGGATAATGATCACCAACAATGTGAACAGGCAAGGGACTGTGCAAGCTATAGATATTTTATTGGAAATATCTAAAGGGTGTTTAGGAGCTCAGTTAGACTATAGAACATTAACAGTACCGCATCCTTTGTATTATAATGAGTTTTGTACTGTAAAAACACATCCTTATGTGATTTTATGTTGAGAAGTGCCTACAAGCTGAGATGTGGCAAATATTTTTACCCTCATATAACCGAAACTTTACATCTCAGTAGAACAAAGTAAAATCACAGTCACTGTAAAGATACTGAAACTGCAGTGTCCCAAGTCTAATGATCCTAACTAGAAAACCTTTAAGTTAAAGTTAACCAAATAAGTCATTACAATGGGAAATAAAGACCTCAACTACCAACACTAGTCTCTGTTGTCACACTGGTACTATAGGAAACACTAAACGACACTGTTAGTATGGGAAACATATTATTATCCTAAGAAACAGTAAAGCACATGCGGGCTAATGAGCCCCAGTGCTATGAAGAAATCCTAAATACACAAGCAGTGGAAGGAATACCAGATAATCTAATCACCTGATTCAATCATTGAAGAGTGAAAGTAAAACTCAATATGAATGTTTTTGGGTATTTAAATGTTGTTTGAGACCATCTATAGAATATTAAATACTAATAGATGCTAGGAAAAGATAGTCTATCTTTCTATATAGCTTGCATTTTTAATGATTGCAAAGCATAAAAAAGTAACACAACCTTAGATATTAGCTGTATTGAGAAATATTGGGAAATATGTTGTGTGGTAGTTTGAATTTATTTCCCCCAGTAGACTCAGGAGTTTTATTAAAGCTTGTAACTTGGATTTCCAGCCACCTGGCTGGAAGAGGTGTCATTGGGGATGAATCCTGGCTTCCAGCCCAAAGGTGTTTCTAGGGGTGGATCTAAATTCTAGCCTAAGGCATGTGGACTGCTTGAGTTCTGCTTGGGTTCCCTGCTATATGGCAGTGGGTTTTTTTTCTTGATTTTGGTGGTGCTAGCTGGCTAGCGGTGATTTTTGTTTGTTTTATTTTGTTTTTTTTCCTGTCTCTGCTTGGATCTGTGAAAGGGAGTCAGCCTCTTTTGCCATTATAAAACTTACCCTGGATCTGTAGGCTTGAAATAAATCCTTTCCTCCCATAAACTGTGTCTGGTTTGGAAGTTCATCCCAGCACTGTGTAGCTGACTACAACATGTTGAGTATATTAATCTACCAGAAAATCCTGAAATTTACAAGTTACTTGCTTTATATCTAATACTGAACTTGTTATTATAAATAATTAGACAAAAATAAATTTAAAATGGCCTGCTTGCAGCCTTCACTAATACAAAAAGCAGATTTTTCTTCACCATTCTTCTTTCTTTCTCTCTTTCTTTTCTTTCTTTTTTTGATTCTGTTTTCTTTGCTATCTTGTTCTCTCCTTTCTTCTTGTCTTCTACCTTTTTTCTTCTTCCTCTTCTTTTTCTTAATTCATTGTGAAATTGATAGATTCTTATGAAGTACATACTAAATAATATTTACTAATAAAATTACATTTTAAAACTTAAATTTATTATTAAATAATTGCTTTCATGAAAATACAAAACAATTTTTTGTAATATTTCATACTTTATTGGTTATCTTGATATATTTTTTTCAGGTACATAAGATTGCCATGAAAAATAATGTTTCTATTTCACTATCTACCTGGACTTAGTAAAATAAAAACAAAAAAAATCTTTTTCTCTTGAGTGATTGCTCAGTGGTTAATGATCTTACTACCCAAATGTGATCTGAGTTTGGAGTCCCAGAACCCACATTAAGCTGGACATTACAGTGCAAGTGTCTACAATGCCCACAGGCCTAGGGTGAGATGTAAAGTGGAGACAGGCAACTCACCTGGAAACTCACAGGACAACTTGTCTGAAGAATGTATAGCAGTGAACAATAAGAAACCTAGCTTCTTACCAGCTAGAAGGAGAGGACCCATACCAGAAACCTGGTCTCTGACCTCCAAACATGAGCTGTGGAATATGTAGACTCACAGATACACACATGAACATGTATACAACATGCAAATGTGTCAACACATATACACACATTTATACATAAAAGATAAATAAAATATATTTTAAAGTACTGATTTTACTATAGAAATTTAGATGCCTTGCATGCCTTATATTGCTAAGTATTTCCATACTATGCAGTTGAATTCATCTAAATAGAATGTTATTGCATAGGTTATTGCTTTTTGTCTTCAGCCATAGGTTGTATTTTTACTTTTGTATTTGTTGTTAAATATATTTCATACTTTTTCTTGTTGCTGTCACTATAAGTCAGAGGCAAAATAAAAATAAAGAGGAACTCCTTTGAATGAGACATCTATAATCATCACATGATTATAGTTTCATAAAGTACTAATGACCTAATTTTAGAATGATTGAACTTAATGGTTTATTTATAGAAAGTACTGGAGATTCAATAGTCTTAAGCTAGATCCAGCCACAGCAATTGTGTTTCTGAAAAGACTATCACTGAACTATTCTTGGCAATCTAAGCATGCCTCAGAGTTTCCCTCAAATTTAAATACATACAAGAAATAGTAACTATTAGGGGCTTTCACATTGGCAAAACACCAAATTCTATGTAAATCACTAGAGAATTGTTCAGCTTTGTTCCACAAAGAAATTGCTGAAAATAACCACATGAGTTATCATGTATTCATTTGCTGTGCCTAGAGGCACTGATGCACCCATTCTCTCTTTCTCCCTATCCACCTCTTTCTCTGTTACTCTCAAATAAATAAATAGCTAAACAAAAAAAAATTAAAGGAAAAAGGTAGAAGAGGAGAAAAGGAAAAGAGCAACAATGGTAGGAGAAAAAAAAAGTGGCAAATGAGCAATTTTAAAATCTTGAAAGTACTGGGCACAGTGGGAAATAAAGAAATAAAATGCCTAGCATTGAGAATCGTGCAAACTAATGAAGGACATAAAAATAAATATTAATTTTAATCCTCAAGGACAGAGAGCATAGAAAAAGCTAAAACCAGATAAAAGACATGAAAGATGGATGATTTTTTATGTGATTGAAAGAAAAATATTAGAAGGGGACATAGAAAAGCACAAATACTAAGTAAATAAAAAATTCTTAGAAGACTTAACAAATATTAAATGGTCATTACATGCACTACAGGCATGAACAATAATATTCACAACAACAAAATACAAAGAATCTAATACAGAAAACATAAGAATTATATGCATTGTTAACATATGTTCTAGAATTTATCCCACTAATCCAAGGCTAGGTTGGCATACAAAATCACTAAACAAAGAAAACAATTGTGCTATAATAAAAGACACAATGTTTATATAGATGAATAATGGGAAACTGACAAAATACAAAAGGATTCTGTGTAGAAATAAAAAATATATAAACACCTCAATAAACTAAAAAGAGACTTCCTATTTTATAAGTGTTTACAAGTATTCCACATCAATATCTTACCTAGTTCATAGGTAGCAAGGATGTCTGTTATTGCTGCCTTTATTTGATACTGCAGTTGAGATTTTAGTCAAAGCAATCAACAAGGAACTTAAAAAAAGTATCAGACACAATGATGTAAAACTCTTTATTGGTAAATGCATAAAAAATTCTAAAAAATACACAAGCACCAAGAAAAGAACTAAAAAAATCTCACCAGTATTTTAAGATATGATTTCAATATACAACATACAGTAGTATGTACAGGATATGAGATATCAGGCAAAAGTAAGCTTACTGCCAGCATAAAGTGCAACGGAGGTACATGAGAAAATATTCAACACCTGCCTGTCATACTGAAATATCAGTCCATATTTATTTGAATGGCTATAACACAATGCAAAGAACAACTAATTTTGGAAATGATATAAACAGCAAAACCCTCCTACATTGATGGCAGGAGTATAAAACAGTAACACTGCTGGGAAGATGGCTCAACAGGCAAGAGCACTTGTGCAAACATGAATATTTAACTTTAATCCTTAGCACTCACATAAAAAAAAATGGAAGTGAATCTCTCTGTACTGAAGCATTGAGCTTTTAGGAAATAAGTAAGGGAACAACTGTGTCTGTTGGTAACTCTATAGTTGTGATGGGTAAGTTTGTGTCAACTTGATTTGTTTAGAAATCCACAGACACTCCTCATAAGTGGGTCTCTGAGGTTGCTTCCAGGAAGGATTAACTAAAGGAGGAATCCTTCCCGCAGGATGAACCCTTCCCCAAGAGTGAGCAGCCTCTCTGGAAGGGGAGGCTTTATCAAAAGAAGCTCTGGGAAGAAAGGTTTTCCCCTCCCCTCCCACATGGATGCCAGTGCTGCTTGCTGTTTGCTGTTTTTCAGTGTGGACCAAAGACCAGCATGGACTGAACAGCAGCTTCTCCCCAGGACACCTCCTCCAGGCCTTCAGTTCTGGATTGGGACTGCTGAGGCATCCAGCCTCATGGACTGAGCAGCTACCAGGTTCCTTGACTCTCAGGCCTATAATCTGTTGTTGTTGGACTGTTGTAAGGAAATCCAATAAATTCCCTTTAAATACAATTCATTCTATTGGTTCTGTTCCTCTAGAGAACCCTGACTAATACAATAGTCAACCATTTGAGGAGCCTCAATATTGCTTTCCATAGTGGTTGTATCATTTTACATTCCACCAACAGTGAATGAGGGTTCCTATTTCTCCACATCCTTGCCAACATTTGTTTTTATTTGATTTTTTTAATGTTTGCTATCCATGTTTATAGTTGCTCAATTCATAATAGCTAAGAGCTGGAATCAACCCAGTTGTCCATCATTAGACAAATGGATAACCAAGATGTGGCATATCTACATGATGGAATTCTACATAGCAGTAAGGCAAAATGACACAATGAAATTTGAAGAAAAATGGTCAAACCTGGAAGAGATCATTCTCAGTGAACTCAACCAATCACAAAAAGATAATCATTGCATGGTCTCACTCATCTGTGGCTTCTAACCTGAACCTACCCAAGATGCTGACATACCTAATAAGCATCTCGAGGACTGGATGATAGGGAGGGTGGGGCAGGTAGCTGGGAAACAAGTCAGAACCATATCCAAAAAACAAGCCCACTCTCCATTATCAAGCTCCCACCAATCGTGGGCTATAAGAGGGCCTACACCTATTAAATTCTTTCTAAAATAGTAATAGTTATCCCGTTTATCTGGTGCTGACGTCACTCTCCATTGAAGAATTTGCTTCTCTTTTTCAGGTGGATGCAGATCTTGAAGACAGAATCAGTCCATATTACCTCAACAGGGCCCCAGCTGCAAAGAAGAGTAATTGGGGAAATAAGCAAGAGTGCTGCTTTCTTGGTGAACCTGGTACTAGCACAAGGGTGAAGGAGATAGACACAGAGAACACTCAACTCCTACTAAACCAGATATCTAGAAACATACAGGCTCCTAAGATCTCATCACTGAAGTAGACCTAAAACAAACCCAACACAGCTCAGGGAAATTTGTGGAGGAAGGAGAGGAAAGACTGGTAGAGCCACATGTTGGGACATTATGCACAGAAACGTTACCTCTTACCCATAACTTATGGCTAACCCCACAATTCATGCCATATATTTCCCAGTAAGGAGAGTCCCTATGGAGGGGGGAAGAAAGGGAGGAAGCTAGTGATGATACCAACATGACTGTGTATAAACTGTGTACATAAGTAATTAAAAAAATGAAAGATTATAACTTTAAAAACAATAAAATTTAATTAAATAAAAAACAGAAAGTAACTCCAGTGCTGAATAGGGCAAACAACAGGATTGCTGGGGTTTTGGTCAACCAGTCAAACTGAAAAACAACTCTAGGGTCAGTATAAACCTCTGTCTCAGGGAAATAAGGTGGAAGAGCAATAGAGAAAGACATCTATGTCTTCACTTGGTCTCCATAAGCACACACACACACACACACACACACACACACACACTAGCTTCAGCATTAGTTTCATAGTACATGAGTACAATTCATGCAACTACTTAATAATCCTTGTGACTATTAGATACAGGCTTTATTCTTTCATTATTCACTTTCCTTTATTCTTGATTAGCAGAAGCTTTTCTGAATGCTGATGAAAGAAATAAAAAACTTCCTTCTGTAAAAATGTACATCCATGGGAGCTATTAATATACAAAGATGAGGTGTTTCTTTTTCTTTGGTTCTGGGATATTTTAGAAAAGTGTTAATTCTTCATAAGGGGACTATTACATTTTGCATATTGTGAAAATGCTAAGATTTTTGGGTTTTTTAAAAGGCATTGCAAGTGAGAACAAATAGACATTTTAAAAAGAGGATACTTATTTTACTGCCATTTGGCCACTGGGTACTCATTAACTATTAGTTGATATTGAAAAAATTAAATGGAATGTAATTAATTTCTTCACAAAGGCACTGCACAGGAGTAAATTGGCCATGTCTTAAACTACAATAGGAGATCTCAAAAACAAAAAGTAAAGGATCTTCCTCTAAAAGTTTAAACCCTACCCTGACTACCATAAATGCCAGAGAATGGTACTATAACTTTAACACAAAATCTAACAAAATATAGCATACATACAGTGAACATTTTGACAAATTTATGCCCTGTTAAACATTTAAAATATTTTCTTATACTACTCTAATTATTTTTTATTTAAGAGTATGATTATTAGAATATCTCATCTATGAAAAAAAACTATAGAATTACATGTCAGTACTTGTTTTATTGATTGAACTTAATAGCAAGATAGATGCAGTGACTTAATTCTATTAGGGTTTGTTTATACTAAACAGTGGTCCTTAAAGCAGAGAAAACATTGAACCAATTTTGTTTCCTCAGGTAAATAATACATATCACAATATATTCTAATTATATGAAAATGTAATTACATCTATCTGTACTTTTTAAATTATTTTTTAGAGAGCTTGAGAGAAGGACAACCAGAGAGGAGAGAGAGAAAATTGACATACCAGGGTCTCAGCCTCAATAGTCGAACTCCAGACACTTGCGCCACCTAGTAGGCATGTAAGACCTTGTGTTTGCCTCACCTTTGTGTGTCTGGTTTATGTGGGCTCTGGAGAGGTGAACATGGGTCCTTATGCTCCACAGGCAAATGCCTTAACTGCTAAGCCATCTCTCCAGTCCTGTATGTACATTTTTGATACTTAGAAAGTGTCACAGTCTCATAAAAAGTATCAGAACTTTGGGTTTTGCTTTTTCCAGTTTGGTGTTCACTAGGAAAGAACAATATGGAATGATTCCCAGGATAGTTTCCTTCTTTACCTCTGCTAGACACAGGTTGCAGCTGTCATAATCATATTTGCCCTCACTTTTCTATGCAAGGTTCTATATGGACTCCTTAAGTCAAAGTTTTCAGATATATAGCTCAAATCTTCTATATCTTTTCTAATGTTACTATATGTTAGAAGAGCAACACGGCCCTTGGTAATTTTCTACATATTTATTTTCTAATAACCTTAGTATTCTTAATATACTGTAGGTTCCTAACCGTCTTTTCTTTGTGTTGTCTAGATAGACCACAAATTTTCTATTGCTTGCAAATGAAACAATGTCTTTTGTTTATAAAATATCTGTCTGGTTCATATTTTGAACTATGGGTACATTAAAGAAAAAAAAAAAACTGGCAGCAAATAGAAGCAAAGCCATTCTGATTATCTGCTTCCACTGCAAAGAACGATGAAAGTCCCGTCATCATTAGTGAATGGACAGCTGGTTGCCCATGACACTTGGATATGAAATAGAAAAATAAATTATTTCCTGTGATAACCTCGATTAAGAAGATTGAAAGCAAGATGTAGAGGAGATCTTGCCATTAATTTGATGATGAGCAGAAATCATTTCAGAAATTTAGTGTGGTGTCTTTTTTACATTGTACAAATTAAAGAAAAAGAGTGGCCCGGTCAAAGTCTAATTTTTTTATTCCCATAAAATGCAACATGGACAGACAATATGTGATTAAAAGACTGCTTTAACTAGCACTAAGATAACCAACAATTCAACTTGTAGTTTTGTCCTACATGCTGCCAATTGCAGTTATTTTTATGTTACTTATATGTTTAAATTGATTGGATAACAGTCAAAATTAACAAAATAAATCTGTGAACTTTACCCAATATTGTTTACTAATGTGTGTGAGTTATGAGGACTAGGTAATAAACAAAATCCTGGCAAATCCACCTTCTCAAAGCTTCAAAGCCTCAAAATATCCTGTGCTTATCAGGCTTTGATATATTCAGTAATAGTAGTCATTAACACCTGAAGCAACTCTATCCTAGTTCTCTAATAGCTACGGTACTGATTATTTTTGTAAGAACCACATAGAAATTCTGGGATCTCATCTTTCTAATTCTTTGCCAGTATATCATGGGCAAAAATTAAAGAAATTCATCCCACTATTAAAGAACTAAGGGTTTGGAGAAATAGCTCAATAGGTAAAGTGATTTCTGCATAAGCATAAAGACCTGAGGTCAGATCCTCGACATACACATACAAGTTGGCATGGGGGCACACATCTATAATCTCAACCCTGGGGAAGTGGAGATAGAAGGATTCCCTCAGGCTTGCTAGCTAACTGGTGTAGCCATATCAGTGAGCGCTAGTTTCAATGAAAGTCCATACTTCAAAAAGTTAGTTGGAAAATCATTGATGAAGACACCCAAGGTTGATTTCTGGCCTCAATATGCAAGTGCACACATGTGCACACTCACAAACACATACACACAAACACATGTTCCTGCATACACACTAATGTATGTGTGTATGTGTTTATGCATGTGTATCTTGCATATGCTGTACATTTTGTCTTTATAATTGCCTCACAATACAGATAGTGGGACTTTTAAAGACTTAGCTTCCAAAGGAGCATCATGCTAGCCCTCAAGACTGATGACTTCATGCTATGCTACCAGGACTTCAATACTATAGATACCTCATAACACATATTTATAGTAGAGATGGGAACAGGGAGCTTTTAAGAGCTGTGAGATACTTAAGGATGAAAAGAAACAATGAAAGAATCTATTCACATCACAAAACAAAATAAGAATCCATGAGTTCAGATGATATCAATAGGAAAAGGAGACTCCAGAATAGGAAAAAACAAAGAAGTAATGGAATGGAATGAAAATAACCACTTGCCATCTAGCTTACTATTAATTGACTCAAAAATAATATTTATGGGCTGGAGAGATGACTTAGTGGTTAAGGCATATGCCTGCAAAGCCAAAGGATCCTGGTTCGATTCTCCAGGACCCACATAAGCCAGATGCACAAAGGGGCGCATGCATCAGGAGTTCGTTTGCAGTGGCTGGAGGCCCTGGCATGCCCATTCTCTCTCGCTCTTTCTCTCTCTCAAATAAATAAATAAATAAATTTTAAAAATCATAATATCTACAACCTAAACAAAGAGTATAAAACTGTGATAAACACTTATGATACCCCTACAATCTTATACTTATTAAACTTAATGGAATTGAAATCAATTACCTGCTGCAATTATTTCTACCAAATTTATTAACAGGTCACTAGATAGTGATGAAAGTCAGGAAAACATAAATTAAGAAGCAATCTGAAAAATAAAAAGCCAGAACTAATAAAAAAAATTTTAAGATAATGAAAGGCACAATGAATAGCTAAGTATATTATGTGATAATTATAAATATTTGAATAAAGTCTTTGATTTTGATAATATTTTATCAATATAATTTTTTGATTTGGCAGTTTTACTTTGGCAAGAAAAGGAAATATCCTTTCAAATGAACATTGTATGTGGAAATGCTTAAAACTAAGATGTATCACTTCTGTAAATTTCTTCAAGTTACTAAAGGAAAAACATCCACATATTTGTAAAATAGACTTCATGATTTCCTAATGTACATATGTGCATGCCTGTAACTATACATACATATGTACATTTATTTGTATAGTATCCTGTGTTGGTTTGAATAGAATAGATGGCCCCCAATATATTCAGTTGTTTGTTTGTAGTTTGAATCTGCAGCCACCTGGCTGGAGTCAGTGCCATTGTGTGGATCTTAAGGTGTGGTGGTGGGTTTCAGATTTCAATCTAAAGATATACAAAGTGTGCCTAGCTGGAATTCCTGAAGTGTGCTGTGGCTTTTGGTTTTAGGCTTGTACTTCTCTCTGTCTTCTTGGTCCTGTGAAGGCAGGCCACTCTCTTCTGCCATTATGGAACTTCCCCTGGATCTGTAAGCTTCAATAAATATCCCTTCCTCCATAACTGTTCCTGGTCTGGCAGTTCATCTCAGTGAACCTGAAGCTGTCTGCTACAGAACTTGGTACCAGGAGTGGGGTAAGATGAACCTGACCATGTGGATGTTGATCTTTTGGAACCTTTGTTTTGGAGGAATAAGCATGGACTTGGTGCTTGCAAATGAAGATGTCTTCTGGAGTGGTAAGCCAAATTTTATGGACTATTCTGATGAGAGTCTGAGACTGTTAAGTGCAGACAGCATTGAACTTCGAGGCTTTGCTTATGAGCTTTCTAAG
Organism: Dipus sagitta; assembly: GCA_036346955.1. Classification (NCBI taxonomy): domain Eukaryota; kingdom Metazoa; phylum Chordata; class Mammalia; order Rodentia; family Dipodidae; genus Dipus; species Dipus sagitta. The sequence goes on along the minus strand of CM070770.1, from coordinate 98,712,985 downwards.
GGGAAAGACAGACTGCAGAGGACTTTGTTAGAACTGGGCTACTGGCATAAGGGCTGGCTGCATCCTGCTGCCCAGGCCCAGGCCCAGGCCCAGAGAGTTTGATCAAGGTTAAATTTGTAATGGACTGATGTGCTTGGCTAAAGATATTGGACGGAGAGATTTAAGATTTTAAGCTGGAAAACCTCAAGCAAGTTAAAATTACAGGCACTGAGACTGGTTTTAGGTTACTGCATCTGCTATTGTCAAACACATTAGCAATCTTAAGGAAGATGGTCCAGTTGCTTTACCATGGAAAGGATTCCTGAGGAAAGACTATCATAGAAATGTAAACACTTTTAGAAAGAGTTGACGGGAGAAGGAACCTGCTTTTCAAGGTTATGATTTGTTTTGTCCCTGAATTAAGAATATGGCTATGTCCTGAACAACTGGTATTGGTTTCAGAAGCATGAAAAATGCGAGGAGTGGTCGTGAATTGCACATGCTTCCAGGAGCTGCCGCAGAGATATGGCATGAGGTAGGGCCTGATGCCCTGATAGGCTGAAAGAGCCTTTGGAAAATGTGAGGAGCGGTCATGAATTGCACACGTTTCCAGGAGCTGCTGCTGAGACGCAACATGAGGCAGGGCCTGATGCCCTGATAGGCTGAAAGAGCCTTTGGAAGATGGACCGTGGTTTACATGAAGACCTGAAGATGTTCTGGATATACCAGGACTATGCAAGCGCTACCATAGAGTGTACTGGTGGCCTGGGATGGAAATGTTCCCTGGCTGCTCTGCCCAGCTGGAGGGGTGGAATTGGAAAATCTGGAGACTGTCAGTCTCTGGATATATTGAATTTGAACTGCAGAAGTTAGATGTTTGTTTGATGGTGGTTGAATTTACATTGTTTTAGTCTCTCCTTGCTATGCCTTATGCCAGTTGAAAATGTTTACTCTGAAGCTGGGCGTGGTGGTGCACGCCTTTAATCCCAGCACTCGGGAGGCAGAGGTAGGAGGATCGCCATGAGTTCGAGGCCACCCTGAGACTCCATAGTGAATTCCAGGTCAGCCTGGGATAGAGTGAAACCCTACCTCAAAAAAACCAAAAAAAAAAAAAAAAAAAAAAAAAAAAAAAAAAAAAGAAAATGTTTACTCTGTGCCTTTACATGTTAGAAGTGTTTAACTTGTTTGATTTTACAGCTCTTAATATCTTAAATTGGTCAAGACTGTGGGGACCTTTGAAATTGAACTGAGTACAATTTACAATGTGTGATGGTTATAAATCTATTGGGGGCCAGGGGTGGAATGTGTTGGTTTGAATAGAATAGATGGCCCCCAGTATATTCAGTTGTTTGTTTGTAGTTTGCATCTGCAGCCACCTGGCTGGAGTCAGTGCCATTGTGTGGATCTTAAGGTGTGGTGGTGGGTTTCAGATTTCAATCTAAAGATATACAAAGTGTGCCTAGCTGGAGTTCCTGAAGTGTGCTGTGGCTTTTGGTTTTAGGCTTGTACTTCTCTCTGTCTTCTTGGTCCTGTGAAGGCAGGCCACTCTCTTCTACCATTATGGAACTTCCCCTGGATCTGTAAGCTTCAATAAATATCCCTTCCTCATAACTGTTCCTGGTCTGGCAGTTCATCTCAGTGAACCTGAAGCGTCTGCTACATATCCATATAGTAAATGTACATATAGAAGATGCAAATGCGGAGAAAAGTGAAAATAGCATGTCTCAAAGGTTAATATTTGAGGAAGTTTGACTATAAATATGAGAGAATTCATTGTGCTACAGTTGCTGCCTTTTACCACTTTCCAATCACTTCAAAATATAATGTTGAGGAAAATCCAGGGGAACTGCATTCTTGTGAAATGTTGTGGAATGCAATGGCTCATTCTAGGGAGCTCACTTCGAGATACAATTTCCTGCACATTATCATTCACAATGAAGGCACATTTGTTTTTAATTGCCTGACATTTAAAACACCAACTGATACTGCATTTAGGAAGTACAACAAACAACAGATGAGACTAGTATGAATGATGCAATGAAGAAAAAACTGTGTGTTATATCAAACTTCAGAATTGTGATCTCGTCTTCATGTCCTTTCTTACAGCTTACAAAATATCTAAAAATGGCTGTTAACTGTCTTGTGGTATAATTGCCTATTGTTACTACCCTTCACCCAATGCTGCATATTGCCCTCCCTTGGAGTTTATTGTACACGTATTATGTACCAATGTTTGTGTTAAGCTTGAAAATACTGATGAACAAAAGAAAATGCTTCTCACTAGAAATATATTAAGGGAACTCTAACAACAAGTAGATATTATTTAGAAGTTCATTAATGTTTCAGGGACACATAGCTTAAAACAAAAAGACTATTAAATGATTATGCTAAGGAATCTGTGATAACTTTCAGAGACAGAAAATTTTCTTGGCAAAGTGGATTTAATGTGAGATGAGCAAGATACATGATGGTCTGTGTCTACATTCTGTTCTTGCATTCTTCTATCCTGCTACCTTTTTCCCAATGCCTTAGCATATTGGTTACATTAGTTTTATAATAAGCCTCAAATCAACTAACATAAATTTTTGAAGTTTGTTCACTTAGATGTGTTACTTTGTTTTGGGTTTTATATATCTAAATAAGTTTTAGAACCACATTTGGAATTCTTTCCCAAAGCACAGTCTCTTAGGGCTGCACTTAGATAATTAGGAAGCAAAAACTTTAATGAGTTTATATGCATAAACAGTACATCTTTCTTTTGAATAGTGTATTCTTTAGGTTCTCTCAGTAATATTTTATAATTTCAATCTCTCTTATGAATATTTTGTAAAGTCTATTCCCACATGTTTCATGTTTTGAAACTATCATAAATACTAGTTTTAAATTTTGATTTTACAGTGACTGAATGATATTAATAAGAGAAAATTATAATACCTACATGACTTGGAGAGATGGCTTAGCTGTTAAGGTACTTGCCTGAGAAGCCTAAGGACCTAGTTGAATTCCCCAGTACCCACATAAACCAGATACACAAACATGCATCTGGAGTTCATTTGCAGTGGCTGGACGCCCTAGTGCACCCACTCTGTCTCTCTCCCTCTCCTTCTCTATCTAGTTCTCTCTCTCAAATTATGCATATATATGTATATGTATATATATGTATACATATATATACATATATATATGACTAATACCTCCACTTAAGATGTATAAAACATCAGAAACAAGTAATTCCTAACAAAACAATCAAAACAATGAGAACAAGTCATATGTTTAACAAAAACACATTTTTGTCAGTATTAGAGTTGTAGTGACTATAATGTTAAGGATGGATGGCATGCTAAACATATGGGAGATTCTAACAGCACATGAAAACAGTTTAATAAGATCCAAGAATAGATGTGAGGAGCAATGTGTTAATGTGTGTGTGATTGGGTGTGTGAGGGATAAAGCATCCCATCAACAGTTATTGAAAGCATACATCCAATAGAGAAAAAGTTCAACTAATTAGAATGTAGTGCCATAGAAATTCACAAAACTCAACAACAACGACCAAAAATAGTGGAAAATGAGTAAAAAACTTGAAACCTGTGGGCATTATAAAATGTTTTCAAATGGAGATATGATGCAGAAAAGAGAGAAGAAAACAAGTGAAATTGGTACCAGCCAAAAATTATTGAATAAAAATCAGCTTATCTATGACAGCAGGTAAGAGACCTGTGAACACAATAAATTAGAAGTAAAACTAGCTATGCTGTAGTCAAAACATTGAAATCCTCAGACTGAGAAAATCCTGCATACAACCAATGAAATAAGAAAGCATACAGGGGTTACTAGCTATGAGAAGAAAGTTTGCTTCTGTGAGAAATAATGGAGTGTAAAACAATTTAAATATGCCTACATATAAAGTCTTTAAAGATGGTACCAAGGCCACATGCCAATAAACCCACTGAATACTGAAAATACTGTTATTTGAAAATGCAGTTAATATGCTTAGACAATTACACATAGTAGCTTAGCAACACAGCCCACAGGGATGTCTTTGTTCTTCCTGGTGCTCATGCACTGGACAGGCAGCTGCGGCTCCTGGCTGTTGCAGCTTAGCATGGTGAACAAGACATTGTACCATGCATGCTGTGCTAGTTCAGAAAAATGCCAAAATGCAAGATGTGAATGACAGGTTATACTGGATGAATACTACTTTACTGCCTCATAAAGCTAAAAAAAAATCAAAAGAATCATCTGTAAACACTGTCAAAATACCCATGAACAATGAAAGTATGCTCACTCTGGGCTTTGTTTCAAATGTTGAAAACTAAAAAGAACATTTCTCCTACACACAAAAATTAGACCACAGTGCCACATTCTATAATCTTCCCTTCCTTTCTTTCTTTGAGAAAGAGTTTGCTGGTAGACTAGGCTGCCTTGAAATCACCACACAGCTGAGGATGACCTTGAAATTCTGTTCCTTCTGCGCCTGTCTTCTGAGTGCTAGAGATCTTCGGCATGGGCCACCACACTGAGACATTAATGCTGATATCTCCCCTGGGCTTTAGGCAAGCTAAGAAAACCCTCTACCAGCTAAGCCCCACACAGTGCAGTCTGAAAACACAATTATCTCCACAACTTTTCTTGTACCCATCAGAGAATTAAAGTTACAGAATAACTAGCCAAAACTGTAACAAGCACAAGTAACAGCCTAAAAAGGCAAGAAACATGTGATTGCTTCCCTGGCACAGGTGTGAAAATCCCTACATTCTACTAACAAGAACTCAGATTAACAGTGATAAAATTTGAGTGTGGGCTCGACCACATTAGCAAATGGATGAGTGTGAGAAAGCACAGAACTTCCTTGAGCTACAGATACAAGGGTCATTTTCACTTACAAGATCTTTACAGATCTGACATAGTGTTCAAAAGAAATGTCCGAACAGGGTGAGAAATCTGAAATAGCACCCATGTGAGAGTTTGAGGAAGGGCATAACTCCTGCAGGGAGCAGAGAAATGTGCCTGAATTCTTCTCCTCTGTGTCCCATATGAAGTAGAAACTACCAAAATGCTCCCCAATTGGGTAGTGTCATACAATACCATACATCTCAGAAAAAATAGAATAAAATAAGAAAAACTAAAAATCATTGATACAGAAGCAACATGGAAAAATCTAAAGCTCGTCATGCTAAGTGAAAAAAAAAACTGCTTTAAAGTTACATTACTGACATGTTCCTATGGTGGAAGGAAGATACAAGCAATAGATGGGGGTAAAGAAAGGGTTACAGAAAATAAAAACAAAATTTCTTTGAAAAATGAAAACTGACAACCCACTCCTTTGGATTCTATTAAAATAAGCATATAATTTTCTAAAAAGCTACACACTTTATTTACTTCAATTGATGACACCTAAAATGACAAATCTATGGAACAGAAAATGATCAACAGTTGTTAAGTGTTAGGGGTGGCAGATAATGATACAGAGGGCAAGAGTAGTTGTGGAGTGTGTGATTGATTTGTTCTGTGTCAAGATTGCAGCAATGGTGACTCTATGTATGGACGCATTTCTCAAGCTCACAGAAGTTTATAATAAATACAATGATTTTTGTATGTACAGTGTACCTTATATGAAAAGCTGATTAAAGAAAATACTAAATAAGGCTAGAGAGATACCTTAGCAGTTAGGACGCTTGCCTTCAAAGCCTAAGAACCCAGGTTTGAATCTCCAGGACCCACATGAGCCATATGTATAAGGTGGCACATGCTTCTGTAGTTTGTTTGCAGTAGTTAGAGGCCCTGGCATGCCCATTCTTTCTATTTGCCTCTTTCTGTCTCTCTCAAATAAATAAATAATATTTTGAAATGAAAATAATAAGTAATGCATTGGAAATAATTTTTAGAAAATCAAAAAATAATTTTATTAGTATACATGAATTCTCATATTAATATTAATAAATATTAAATCATGGGTTGTGGACCACAATAAATGAATGACTTCTCTTTCTGGACATTGACCAGGATTACTATTGTCTAGCTATTTTATATTTACTTTGCAACTGTAGAAGATTTAGTTTATCTAATTGCTTAGGATTTCCAAAATGAAAAACCATCACATACACACACACAGCCTTTCAGGGCTTTTTGTGCTTTTTTGTTTGTTTGTTTGTTTTAGGATTAATCACCCACGACATAGAATGACTGCTAATACCCCATTAGATTTAAGAAAAATCTCAATTTTGAGATAAGAGTTGCTATCCCAATTGAACATGGCAACACACTGTTCAGTATTAGTGATTCCTTCTACTTCAAATTAAATTTACAGGTTTTTTTCTGATAGAAGAATGTTTTTAAATGTTAACAAACTATCCAGAAAAAATAGATCATCCCTTATCTCATTTTAATAATTTTTATCAACCACTTGTGACACAACAAAAGTACACTACCACAAGTACTTTTTCAGACTATTTTGTCTGCACTAGGAAATTATTTACCTCATTTAGCACTGCATCACCTTCTTTGCCACATTCAGTACTGCCTAGCCTCATCTCACTTGGAAATGCTTGAACAATAATGATATTACCAGGAGTTATCAGTTTTCTTTTGAGACTAGAAGTCTCAAATAAATTGCGTTTTTAAATGTGCAATGAGAATTAATTTAGGAACAACTTATACTTTAAAGATACTTGAAGTTTCCAGCTAGCTTGAAAACACTAGAAAGAACCAAATGAAGGTCCTACTTAAAAATCAGGGTACCATAAGGTGGGAAGATTGTGTTAATCAAAATCCAACTTTTTTCTTTCTTAAAAATTCCAAATTGACTGTATAGTCTTAGGATGGTCTCAAACTCACAGCAATTCTCCTACCTCTGCATCCCAGGTGCTGGGATTAAAGGCATGCACCCCTTTAATCTAATCAAAACACATATATTTTTAATAGAGTCCTATAACAATTGGTTTGATCAAGACTATCAACAAGATAAGAATAGATAGCTGACACCTGGCAGGAGATAAGCTACCCCTTACACAACAGCTAGGGCCCAGGTGAAACCACAGAGGAACTGGCAAGATGAACAAGACTGCTACTTCTGGGGAGAGCCTAATACCCTCGTCCAGAGTGATGTAAAATGACACTCAGGATACTCAAAATGCACCAAAGCAGAAATCCAGAAGCTGCTGAGAGCTCAACACTAAAGTAGATTTAAAGCACACCCACCACTCAGGGAATTTTGGGGAAGAGGAGGCAGAAAGAATGTAAATGCCATGGGGTGGGAGGAATAGCCAGAGGCATCCCACCCCACCCAACAATAACTGACTGTTGCTGCTCTCACAACCCATAACCCACAATTCCATAGTGAATACCAGCAATCCCATTAAGGAGGGCCCTCAGTGGAGTGGTGGCAAGGAGGAGGGAAATGATGGTAGCAACATTTGTGTCCATACAAAGTTTCAACTTAATTAAATAATGAATACTTATTTCAAATATTTTATGTATTTATTTATTTTACAGAGAAAGAAGGAGAAAGAGAAAGAGAGAGAGAGAGAGAGAGAGAGAGAGAGAGAGAGAGAGAATGGGTGCACCAGGGCCTCCAGCCACTGCAAACGAACTCCAGACACATGTGCCCCCTTGTGTATCTAGCTTACGTGGGTCCTGGGGAATCAAACTGGGATCCTTTGGCTTTGTAGGCAAACACCTTAATGACTAAGCCATCTCTCCAACCTGTAAATAATGAATAAATTTTTAAGAAGCACCTTCCATTCATTACTTTTGTCCTTAAGGGATGCTCAGAACACACATCTTTTATAGCCCTGCCATAAAAGCAGGCCACTGCCATAGGTACAGAATCACTTTTACTTAAACACTAGTGAAAGAAAACTGAATTTTTAAAGTTTGTAATACATAGTCTAAAATAATAAATAAACATTGAAATAAGCTGCCATTTTCTGATATTACCAATATCCTGATGCATATTAATATATATTTTATTCAAGCTTCTTTGCATGGAATTTGAATTATACTGTTGGCTCCAAACTTCAGTCTTCAGTGATATAAAGTGATTATTTCTTCAAATCACTTAATGTCACTGTAATATGTATGTTATTGTCAGAACTATCCAGTGGTACCTGAGATGATGCAAAATGATCATACATCACATAAAAGAATTTGAAGCAGGGCTATGGGGCTCCAGTGTAATGAGGCCCCTTTGTGACTTTACTCATAGCTTTAATGGAGAGTTTAAGGCAAGAAAAGCTATGATGAGTCTAGGATAAAATGAATTTTTATTATCTTTGTGATAAAACATATCAAAAGTTGTTGAGTCATGTTTATTGTATCAGGAAATCTTTGGAGAAGCTGTTGAATTCCTTGTGTCCTAGGAACCCTATACCCAAGGTGCATTAGTGACCCATTCCTCGGTCTTAGCTTGTGCAAGGATTAATCTATTGCAGACAAGCATGATCTCCAGATTTTATAACTTTCCTTTTCCTTAATATTTAAGTGGTCTGAATTTTATGGCTAACAGTAATCTCGATGGCCACAAGATGACTATAGTTTAGCATGCTTTAATCTAGAGCTCCCCTCACATGGGCTCTAACACTCACTCTCACACTCCTTTTCTCTTTCATTTTAATTCATAGAGAATTGATAATCATGTTGTAAGAAGTTAACATAATGCTCAGCAAAGGATGAGAATTGATTTAGCCCAAAATATAATTTTTTCAACTCAGTTACCTTGTATGTCCTTGGTTCCTGACAGACCTCCTGCACCTTCAGCTTGAGTTAACAAAGCAGTCAGCCCTACCTGTGCCTTATATCCAACAGGCTAATCTTACTTCAGCATGTGTTGAAAATGTTCCACTCTGGCCTTATAGATGGAAGCCAGTGTACCCAAGACAGCACTGTGACAATACTGCATTGCCCAGTCCAAAGAACAAAAGATTTCCTTTCCATGAGGAAACTAGAAGACCAAGGTTATCAGCTAGTTGGTGACATTTCAAACACTTCTGCCCTTACTAGAAAGTGAAAAATTGATCATTATACCAAGACTTTTTAACATATGGTTCACTAGTAGCATGAAACACAGAGGGCAACATGGCAAGTACCTTTAAAAACATGGAAAATTACAATAATAGGGAAGGGAAGGAATAACACAGAAGCTACCAATACAGATGGTCTAAGGAGAATGTGAGGAGGAGGAAAAATGAAGGGATTGAGCTATCTTGAGGAGACAGCAAAATCATAGGCTTCTGTGCCATTTTCTTTCCTATGTTCAACAAAGCAATGATTAAAATTTTATCAGTTTGATCTGAGAACCCAATTCATTGCCTGCCTTTGCATTCTCTCATTCCTCTGGCATGTTTCATTATTCATCTTTCTTCTAAAACAAACACTGAGAAAACAATAACTATAATCATCTACTCTCCAGACATTTTTTGATCAGTCATATTTTTATCAATATTTCCTCTTTGTATCTGGTAAACTACACTATTTGCAATCTTTTCCCACTACATTAATCACTTCTTTAAAATCTCTTCATCACGTCCACAATGTATGGTCTCAGAAACCTTAAATAAATACCTCTTAAAATATGTAATCGTATAGATCCACAAAATATTCACCTCTGCCCATCTAAAAACCCATAACCACTTAAACATAGTCATGCAATATTTTAACCCTTCTTTAAATATATCCCATTATTTTTCCTTTTATGAGAATCATATGCCCAACCTGCATACATGTAACAAGATGTCAGACACAAAATGGTGGTGTTGGTGATAAAAAAGGGCAGCAGAAATGACAGCTGCCTTTAATTAAGTGAGTGTTGTTCACTTTACTAATTGCTTCTCATGTGCTCTCATTTAATCTTTATACTAAATCTTTGACTATGTATTATGATTCAGATTTCATACTTTAGGAAATTGAGGCTTAGAGACATTACTTCATTTGCCAAGTTTATTAGTCTTAGACATTTTCTTTAAACTTGTGGCTTTAATTCTAGAATATAAAATATATAACAAAGAAAATAAGAAAATAAAATAACTGCAGATTATAGCAAGGGCTTCAAAAATAAAAACTAGAAATATGAAATACCAAAAAGAGTGAGGTTAGAAGGAAATGTGTGGGTTATGGAGAAAGACTGTGCATGAGTAGACCTTATGAGACAGCCATGTGTGAGCTTAGAGCTGACAGCTGAGAGCAAACCAGATGCAACCATGTGGATAGCCAAGGGAAGAGTGAATTAGTACAGAGTCACTCAAGCTGCAAGGAACTTAGCTTTTCTGGACAAGAAAAGTAGGCTTTTGGATTAGAGCTTAATGGACTGGGGAAAGGAAAGGTGAGCAGGGACAGCTGATATTAGATCTCATCATGAGACATTGGGATTTTATCCCAAATGAATTGAGAAGCCCTTGTAACATTTGAATTCTTTTAGGTCAGGGTGAGTCTAGCATTCGTCTATAGATGAAACTCAACCATTCCGCTGCTCAGACCACTATGTCCATTAATTTGCATTTGTCATTATGTTGAGAAAGAGCCATAAGCATAAAATAAAATTGTGAAAAGGACCATATGATTTGGTAACCTAAATATTTACTATGTGGTTCTTCTGTTAAAAAAAAAATGATGTCACTGACTGTCTACTTTATAGACCTTCTGGAAAGTTGAAAATAATTTCTCTTATCATCTGTGTTCTCTAACAAACCCAACCACCATAAGACATGTTCGGGCTGGAGAGATGGCGTAGCGGTTAAGTGCTTGCCTGTGAAGCCTAAGGACCCCGGTTCGAGGCTCAATTCCCCAGGACCCACATTAGTCAGATGCACAAGGGGGCACACGCGTCTGGAGTTTGTTTGCAGTGGCTGGAAGCCCTGGCCTGCCCATTCTTGCCCTTGCTCTCTATCTGCCTCTTTCTCTCTCTGTCACTCTCAAATAAATAAATAAAAATCTTAAAAAATATATTTTTAAAAAAGATATATTCCCCAAATGCCTCGGACTTTTGGCTTCCTCATATTCTATGCATGTTTACTTATAAACATTGAAGTATAATCTACATACCAAAACTCAACTATGTATATCATGCAATTTGAGATGTTTAGCATTTTCAACTTGCACAACCATTGCTGCAATCTAAGATTATAACATTGTTATCCCTCAAAGAGAAACCCTACATATGTTAGCCTTCATTTCTAATATTTTGCTACCCAAAGCTCTAGACAAAAGCTAACATTTTCTCACTTTCCATATTGGTCATCTGGACATGTTTAATACATATAGTCATACAACACATGGCATTTTGCAACTGACTTCTTTGTGCTTAACATAACATTTTTAAAGATCATCCATGCTAGTCCACATATCTGTTCCCCTTTCCTTTCTTTGTAAAGCTAAGCCATAGTCCACTGTAAGGATATACCAGCTTGTTTTCCTTTCAAGGATTAGTGTACATTTTTGATGGCTTCTTTTCTTGGCTACTCTAAATAATGTGGTTTTGAGCATTTATGTTCAAGCTTCTACATGGAAATGTTTTTGTTTCTTTTATTGCTGGAAAGTAAGGTGCTGTCACATAATAAACCTATATTTAGCATTTTGAGGATCTGCCAAACCATTTTACAAATTTGATGCAGCATTTTGCATTCCCACCAACAATGTAGAAAATTCTCACTCTTTTATGTTCTTCCCAATACATTATTGTTGCTTTCATTTGATTGAGGAGTAGTATCTCATTGCAACAATGTGAAGTTGTGTGTCATGGGAGTTTTGCCAGACATTTTCTTAATGAATCTTAGTATTAACCATATTTTTTTCTCAACATAGTTGGCTAAATGTTTATTGACTATGTTATTTTCTTTGGAGATATAGCTGTTGAATATTTTACCCAATGTTGCTGGAATTCTGTACTTTAATTACAGAGTTATAAGAGAGTTTTTCATGAGATGTAGATATAAGTTCCTTACCAGAAATAAAGTTGCAACTATTTTTCCTCTTTTTTTTTTTTTTTTTTTTTTTTTTTTTTTGAGGTAAGGTCTCATTCTAGCTCCGGCTGACCTGGAATTCACTATTCTCAGGGTGACCTCAAACTCATGGCAATCCTCCTACCTCTGCCTCCCGAGTGCTGGGATTAAAGTTGTGCGCCACCATGCCAGGCTCTTTTCTGCTTTTTAGACAGTATCTTTTGAAAAACTAATGTTTTATTTTTTATAATGTGCAAAATATTTTTGTTTTAGGCTGTTTGTGCCTCAGCTGACATATCTAAAGAATTAGAGCCTACCCAACTAATATGAAAGATTCTTCCCTATATTTCTTTTGCTGGTAATTTTATGTTTCCACTTATATTTGTGGGGTTTGGATCCAGCTTAAGGTAATTTTTATAGCATAGAATAGCGTATAAATTCTCTCTTTTCTCTGTAAGTATCCATCTGTAACAGTGACATTTATTGGAAGGCCTATTGTTTACTAGTAGAAAAATCTTACTGCTTTTATTCAAATTAAATTAATTCTACATGTGAATCTTTATTCCTGAATATACAATTCTATTCCATTAATCGAAATATGGCACAGGTGTAAGTCCTCCCACTTTTCTCTGTTTTCAAATTTGTCTGTTTTTCAATGTTTGTACTGAATATAACTTTTAAATTTTTTTTCAGAATTTATTTTTATTAATTTATGAGAGAGAGAAAGAGAGAGACAGAATGGGCATGCCAGGGCCTCTAGCCACTGCAAACAAACTCCAGATGCACGCGCCACCATGTGCGTCTGGCTTACATGGGACCTGAAAAATTGAACCTGGGTCCTTAGGCTTCATAGGCAAGCATCTTAAACACTAAGCCTGAATATGATTTTTTTTATTTGCCTGCCAATTTCTTCAAAAGAACAAATTTGAATTTGATATTATATGTTCTCTGTGAAACTTAAAACTTTCTGATAAAGGTATGTTTGATTTGGGTAACTGGTAGAGGTGTGCTACATTAAGTAAAAAATTGCTAATTTTGCAAAGGTCACGTGAGAAGGGAAATCCTCTGATCTCCATAGAAAGATTCTCTTAAGATTGCTAGAAGTCATAACACTGGTATCACTCCATCACTATAGGAAAAATTCTTTTCAACTTCATTTCTCATGCAAGAAGAGGTACTTTGCTCTCTCCCTAGAATCTCACACATCATTACTTCACTGCATTTCAGCACAAATCATAGCATTATCTACCGCATTAGTAGTGCCTGTCATTGTGAGCAACACATTATTTGTACAGCATAGTTAATGCTGACAGCTAAATACTTCAGTACACAGTGGTGTTTCTATACAGATAAATTATAGATGCTCAGTGGATGACAGCTTTTATTTAGGTAGAGTGTGTTCAAGGTAGGATTTCGACTCAAACTCATCTCTCTTAAATCTAAGTTCTTAATCAGTATTTAACATTTTTACCTTAAAAATAAGTACCTCCAAATCAATAAATCTATCATAACTAAATTGATTTAACTAATGTCAATATTAACACTGTCTAAAGCCTGAGTAACTTTGGAACATAAATGGGAAATCCAAAAATTTCATGGTTTAAAGACTTACTGAAACCTACATAAAATTTTAAAACAGTTCCTAGAATTATTTATCACAGAAATTACAATGTCTTAAAGTACATCAAATAATGAAAGGAGACTATGGTAAAGGAAGAGGTTTTGATGAAACAATATAGAGCATTATTGGAGCTAGTGATTTACACATATGATGAGTTCACTGTACTATATTATTTGCAGTTGGATAGCATGATAATATCCTCAATAAAAATTTGAGTTTAAGCTGAAGTTGTAAATCATTATTTCAATTGTATTTCATGAAATAATGACTGTTCTACAGAATTTATTATCTTGAGGAAAAACAAACTAAGATCATATAAAATAATCCAAAGTAGGATTGGTGGCATAAATCTATAATCTCAGCTATCCAAGAGGCTAAGGCCAGAAATTCCCAAGTTCAGTGCCTGTCAGGATACAAAGAGAGTGGGTGAGTGAGTGAGTGAATATGTGAATGAGTGAGTTCAAAGCCAGTCTGAGCATCTCAATTAGGCCTTATCTTAAAAAGGTTATTTTATAAGGAATTGGGATATAATTTTCTGGTAGAATACTTGGCTATCTGTCCTTACAAGCTACCTACCAACCCCTGACTGGTTTACTAATTTTATTTTTCAGTCTGATTTTGGTGGAACCAAAGGTCTAATGAGGTCTTAGGACCAATCTTCAGTAGCACATTTTTTTAAGTGATAGTAAAAGTATTCACATGTTAAACACACTAAAAGCACAAATAACAATAAGAGAACAAAATGGAAGCTTAGCCTTGGGCCATTTTCTGATCTTCAAATGCAATTTTACCAGTGTTTGGAAGTCTGTCCATAGCAGAATATAATATATGTTCAGATTGGTACCTAACTTCTAGTCAGTTTCTACCAAACACAAAGATACTTAATTTTCTCTCTCTCTCTCTCTCTCTCTCTCTCTCTCTCTCTCTCTCTCATTTTTTGGTTTTTCAAGGTAGGGTCTCACTCTGGCCCAGGCTGACCTGGAAATTACTATGGAGTCTCAGGGTGGCTTCAAACTCACAGTGATCCTCCTACCTCTGCCTCCCAAGTGCTGGTATTAAAGGTGTGCACCACCACACCTGTCTTTTTTTTTCTCATTTTTAATTTCTGGTTTCAGTTTTGTTTAATTTTATTGTAAGTTTTTTTTTCCAGTTTTCACTCCTGAAAATTTTAATTTTTTTAATTTAATTTTATTTCTATACTTGAGAAAAGAGAGAAAGAGGCACATAGTAAGAGAATGGGCACTTCAGGGCCTCCAGAGATGGCAAATGAACTCCAGATGCATGTGCCACCTAGTGTATCTGGGTTTCATGGGTACTGGGGAATCAAACCTGGGTCCTTTAGGCTTTGCCAACAAGCACCATAACTGCTAAGCCATCTCTTCAGTCCACAAGTTTAATTTTCAATGCTCAGAACCTATTTTTGAAAATGTTTTATAAGTTTAATATTTTGATCAATCATAGGAATCACACTAAAATCTTACCAGAGTCTCTATTTCTGTTTTGAAGAATAGTGAACATACACTAGCTAGATCTATTGAAGTCATGCTGTTTGTCAGGTACTCTGAGCAATTTAGAATGCATTATCTCATTTATTTTGCAAAGTTATTTATGATGGAGATAATATTCATGTTATCTTATGGATTGAAAAACTAGGACACATGATTTAAAATTTTTCACAAACCAATAACATCTCAAAAATTGAATTTTTTGTCAACATTTTCTAATTATCCTTATATTTGTCCTTATAAGGACTTTATCATTATAAAGACTTTTCTGCTTACAAAACAATTAACTTTTCTTTCTTGAAAGACTTTAAAAAGTCTTCTGAACTTTGCACATATTCTTAAATCTTAATTAGTTCTTCATGGAATGATTTTTGTTCATGTCAGCTAAGAAATTAAATTTCAAGCTTAGTACAGTACACATGCACATTTGCCATCACTATATCTAGAGATCTCTGCTTGGAATTTGTTACATAAATGAGTATAGTCATCTTTCATATCTCTAAACTACTACAGCCACAAAGTAGCAAGGAATCCTATGATAACATGGGCACATGGAAATAAAGTGAGGCAGAGGATATAGCAAAGGCTTCTTTCCCAAGACAAAGAATTCCCTGGTAATCCAGACCAAGCAGATACCTCCTTATACCTTTTACATGCTACTGCTACTTTGTTTTCAAACATGGTTAAAACTCAGTATCAATATCACATCCATTGACTATGTTTATATAACCTCCATGCCACAATAGCCAAAACGTAAAACCTTTACTATCATACCTACACATATTTTCCTGAACAAAGAAACTCATTCGAAATATGGAAAGGGGAGCATGAATTAATGGTTGCAATCAGTTCCACATTCCTGGGATGAACATCCAAATAGACAGAGTTTATGTGAAGAAAGGGGTTATCTCAGGCTTACAGAGCCAGGGAATTTCCTTCAATGGCAGAAGAAGCTGGATCCGTTTCATAGATCGTATCAGAGAGAAATCACTCAGCAGCCAGCAAAATATCAAAAGCAGCAAGCAGAAAACAACAGAACTGAAACTACTTTGCTTATACCTACTAGGGTTGGAGTTCAGATCCAGACACACCTTAGGGCTGGACTGAAAAATTTGACCCCAGCAACATTCTGCCAGTAGTAGTAATCTGCCTAATATAGGCTAAAATTAAAAATTTCATTTTAATAATATGCCTGAGTCTGTGGGGCCATACATTCAAACTATCATCATTATATAGCCAGAAAAGTAAAAGTATTACCATAATTCCTACATGTTTACCTGGATGAAAAAAATCATTCTAAATCTGGGAAAAGAGAGAAGGAAGGGGGCAGTTATCATAGATATTAAGATGATTTCCTGTCCCTTAGCAGAACTGAGAATTTATTTCTGAGTAAATTTTTCCCCATCCCCAGTGGGAAGAAGCATGAATAGTTGTGGAACGTAGCTCAGATGCATCAGAGGTGGACATACTGCATATTATTTGAAAGCATAATCCTATCTACAACCCCCACTGCCTACTACAGCAGCTACACATCTCAGATCCTTGTGTATCTTGTTTGCTCTTAGTACATCCATCTTCTGCTACAGAATATCTCTTGTGAAAAGCCATTACTCTAAGTGTTTAGTATTTATATCACAATGGAAAAGTTTACATTCATCATTCACTATGATATGACACTCAGAAGTAGATTGGAAACACCTGTTTAGTGTACCTCTTTCTGGCTTGAATTACAAGTAAGCATTTTCTATCAAGCCTGGGACGCAGTTCTGCCAGGTGGTGGGCCTGTCCTACTTCTTTTGTTGGCGCATGGTTCTACGGATTTGCACAATGGACTGTGGGTAGGCTCCCTATGCCCACATCTGCAAGTATATCTTCATTTCACAATGTCCTCAAATACTTCGTGTTCAAAATTAGTAATATGTGTTGTGGAATCTGAACTTTGTGGGTTCTTTTATAGGAGGGTTTCACCCTAGCCCAAGCTGACTCCCTGTGTAACTCAGGCTGGCCTCTATCTCATGGCTACCCGCCTATATCCACCTCTTGAGTGCTGGAATTCCAGGTTGGAATCTGAAATATGAATGCTTATCAAATTATTTCTCTCTTAAGCAAAATGAGAAATTTTTTGTCATTTTTCTTTGGGATAAGGTTTCTTAAGCAAATACCTCTTAATGTTTAAAATCCTGTTATAAGCTGGGCGTGGTAGCACACGCCTTTAATCCCAGCACTCAGGAGGCAGAGGTAGGAAGGACCACTGTGAGTTTGAGGCCTGCATAGTGAATTCCAGGGCAGTCTGAGCCAGAGTGAGACCCTACCTCGGAAAACCAAAAAAAAAAAAAAAAAAAAAAAAAAAAAAAAAAAAAAAATCCTGTTATAATGGAGAGCTTAGGCACCAAAGAATGTGGCCAAGGGTCCTATGTTGAAAAATCAAGTCAAATATGTAAAATACTAAAGAAAGCAGAGGAGCTACATGGAATACATGGAAGCCACAGAGATATTTTTTTATTATTATTAAATAGAAACTGTATGGACACTTCATGTGTTGGTACCATTATTTTTCTCCTCCCTGTTCCCATTCCACTAAAGAGGGCCCTCCTCAGTGTGACTGCTGGTATTCATCATAAGGTTGTAAGATCTGACTTGTGACAGCATCAGTCAGATTTTTTTTTTTTTTTTTTTTTTTGCAGAAAACTGTTATAGCTCTATGTGATTACAGCTTCATACCCTCACTTCTAAAAAATGAATCATTCATCCTCAATGGTGAATTCAAGACAATTGGAAAAAAAAAGACTGAGTGGGAAGCTAGAATATCATAACACATGGTTTCCAATATAAATATAATTCAACAATCATACAAAATGAGTCTACTAGAGAGTAGTGAATAAACTGTATTGTTATTTTGAGCCTAGCTCACAATCTATAGCACATTCTTTTTTAATCTCTTGCTTTGAAGAGTATACTCCAAATATATATTATGTCTGCTAAAACCTAATCCATCTGAATATAACTCATATCCATGAGGCTTTTACATCAATTTCAAAAGGATATTTTCTCTTTTTGGAATTTCAATGCTAGTTGTCTTCATCTAATATTCCTTGATGTTAAGCTATGGGTTTATAGTTATTTAAAGGCAGGGAAGGATGAGTCTGGGTACTTGGTACAGAAGTATACCAGTTTGACTTGTTGTTGGAGAACTTCTGGCTACTATGAACAAAGATTCACCAAAGGGAGAATACAGGGAGGGCCAGAAAGTATAGAGAAGGGCATCCTCCGATTTCATCTTTATTTTGTTTTCAAAATCTCTGGAAGGAAACTTAGAACAATGATTTTAAACCTTTTTTTCTTTCTAACATTTATTTTATGTGTGATGCATTTCACTCTAGGAAATCCTTAACCAGTATGTCACAAGTTTTTATGTTGTTTTACTGTATCACGTAATCTGAGAGGCTTTACAAACTCTCTTGTGATTTATTTCACACGGTGGCCATGTAAAAATATGTTGTGTGCATTTCAAATATCTGGAGAGCTGCAATATTCACAATCAACACACAACAATCACTTGCATCTCTTTACACCAATAGCAACTTTACAAAAGTAAATACTTTCATTTACGATGGCATAAAAAAAATAAATCTCTTAGGAATAAATTCACTCAAACATATAAAACATTTATACATCAAAAATCACAAAACTTTGATAAAAGAAATCAAAACACATACAAATAAATGAAGAAAGCTGTGTTCATGGATGGTAATGATTATTATTGTTAAATTGTTCATAGTATCTATAACAGTTGTCTCTTCATGCACATATCCTCCAATTTTCTGAATACTTGAATAAACTTAAATGTAAAAGTAATAGAGGAATGAGTTTAGCAGAAGAAATTTCAAGGGAAAATAGCATTGTGTGTAGGGCCTGGTTCCTGTTGATAGTACTTGTAGTAAAAGAAAGCAACAGATACAACAATCACATATAAAAGTAATGTGACATTTATCCAGGAAAGGGAAAGTTTGAAACTTCCCACAATAAAGGCGCTGGTGCTAGGAAATCAGCTGTCATTGTTAAGCATATTAGCATCATTAATGAGAAACCTACTGCTCTGCACTGGGACAAAAGGAAAGGTTCCCTGAGAGCAAGAAGCAAGACCCCATCCATTGAAGTTTCTAAAGTTATAATAATAAAAATTCTTTTTGGAGTTTTCACTAGGACTGGATGCATTTTTCCTGTTTTCTTTTTTCTTCTTGTATATGTGTGCATATAACTTAATGGATACAATGTAGGCCTGAAAGGCAAACAATGAAGGAAGTTCCTTCTCCTAGAAAACCACTGCTTAGAAATGTGACTCACCAAGATTTACCTGGAAGGCATATAGAGGCTACTGTTGCAAATGCTGGTCCTGACAGCTTCCTGATTTGGCAATAGAATTTGGAAGCATTGTCACATGGTATTGATTTTACATCCAGGAAAAGTGCATGATTGAGGGGTAATGGACTATTCACATTTCCAGAGAGCTGCCTATGCCAGGTAATGTATGACAGGGTCAATCACTGTGAGAGAAACAGAGATAATTGTGTGAAACTTTGAATATGAACCCAAGTCACAGTAGTAAGATGCCAGGATGTTGGAGATGCCAGAACCATGAAGCATTTGCTATAGGACATACAGACTCAGAATGGATCACACCCGAGAGAGAGAGAGAGAGAGAGAGAGAGAGAAAGAGAGAGAGGGAGAGACTACATGTGCTTTAGGCAGCAGAGACAGACAAACTTTGGGTATCAGAAGACTTTCCTCACATGTCCCAGATACCAGACATGAAGCTTAGGATTTGGTATTTGTCCTGTTGGATTTTGGTATTACTTTTATCCAAGCTTTCTTTGTAATGCCATCATTTCTCTTACTTGAAACAGGAAAGTTTACTCTGTACCTTTGTACATGGAAGTTTATAATTTGGTTTTGATTTTAATAATAGAATTTGCAGTATCTTTGAAAGTGAGTGCTCAGCTCTTGCTTGGGCTTTTAACTCAGGAATTAGGGTGCCATATTTCATGATCACACCAAACTTCCACAGTCAGTGGCCTCCAGGTTTTTGTTTTATGACCTTGAAACTTTAACTCCATGAACCACAGAATGTGAAGTTTAGAAATATTTTAGTATAAAGCTTCAGAGAAGGTAAGAAGGCAGAGGTTCTATGTAGTGGGGTGGTCCTCAGAACTGGATACTGTTAAAGAAAGTGAAGCAGAAAGCTCCCACATTGGGAGGTGTCCTGAGCAGGTATTCCGCATGGTCACTAGAATTGTGGGGGAATAAGACGGTCAATCCAGGTTCCTTGTCAGGCATGCAGACACTTTGCAGTCTTAGGCACATGGTTGCATCTGTTTTCGAAGAAAGAGGAAGTATTTTAGGGAAATAGATAAGATAAAAAACAGACCCCCAATTTGGGCATTTTTGGCAAGGTGGAGGCTGCTAAGCACTCCTTTAGGGAAAAAGAGATAAAGAAAATCCAAAACCCACCTAACAGGCTCAAGGAAATTTTCCACTCTTTCAAGCAAGAGGAAAAAAAAATAACAGTTTACTTTCAGGGCCTCATTACCCTAAACTGCCTAGCCAACTTCTCTTTCTAAGAGATTGCATAGTCTCAGAATAGACTTTGGACTTTGGTCTTTTGAACAACAGTGGAAATATCAAAGACTTGGGGGACTTGTAAGTTGGACTAAGTGCGTTTTCTCTCTCTCTCTCTCTCTCTCTCTCTCTTTTTTGCTTGTGTGTATGTATATACAATGTAGTGTGTGTGTGTGTGTGTGTGTGTATGTGTGTGGTGTGTGGTAAATGCATGTGTATGGGACTGTGTGGTGCCCCATGCACTACCTTTAGCATGGCCACACATCTACAGTGGCAGGAGCAGAGCTTTATGTGCCCTGTTCCACCACTTTTCTGCCCATTCCTTGGTTGAGTCAGAATCTTACTGATACTGGTGCTTAATGTTTTTCATATGTCGGTCCCATTCCCTGATTGCTGCTGGCCTTTTCAGGATAGGGCTTACAAGCATAGGTACGCATGTATGAGCATGCTCAGCTATATGTTTTTTCTGGAGATTTGAACTTGGGTGGCTTTCAGGCCCCCTCACACTCTCATGATTGTCCAAGAATTGCACTTAAATTCTGATCCATCTCTCGAGTCTCTGAATGCTGTTTGTTCTTCTTCCATAAGTCATTACTGGATGTTCATTGATTTAAAATTGTGTTCTTCTCTTCATATAGTTTTTTTTTTTTTTTTTTTTTTTTTTTTTTTTTGGTTTTTCAAGGTAGGGTCTCTAGCCACAGGTTGACCTCCTGGAATTCACTTTGTTTTCTCAGGGTGGTCTCAAACTCAATCCTCCTACCTCTGCCTCCCAAGTGCTAGGATTAAAGGCATGCACAACCATGCCTGGCTGAAGTTGTTTTATATATTGTCAACTTCCATAACTGTAGATAATAAACAATAATTCCCTCCCCCTCTTTTCCCTTCACAACTTTACTCTCCATCATATCCCCTGCCCCTCTCAATCAGTCTCTCTTCTATTTTGATGTCATCATCTTTTCCTCCTATTATAATGGTCTTCATTGGTAGTGTCAGTTATTGCAACGTCATGGATATCCAGGCCATTTTTTGTCTGGAAGAGTGCATTTTAAGGATTCCTACCCTTCTTTTGGCTCTTACATTCTTCCTGCCATCTCTTTTTCAATGAACCCTGAGCCTTGGAAGGTGTGGTAGAGAAGTCTCAGTGCTAAACACTCCTCTACCACTTTTTAGCACTTTGGTGTCTTTTGAGTCATCCCCAAGGTCACCACCATCTGAAAAGAGAAGCTTCTTTAACCAAAAGTGACAGTAGCATGAATATATGCATATTAACACTAAGAAATGAGCTTACCAGGCAATTTGGTGAGCAAAATAGATACATTTAGACAGAAACCATCAGGTGATACACCCCAGGGGCTCATGACTTCCCCCATCATAGGTTTTCAGTATCAGGCATGTATTTCCTCCCATGGAGTGGATGCCCAGTCTAATTAGAGAGAAGTTGGTTTCTACCATAACAGGCATGCCACTATTGTACCCGTTTGCTCATTTGGCCTGGTTGGCCAAAGTTAAGGTTTGTAGTATGCAGTGTTGTTTATCTATACTGGTGACTTCTCTTTCTCCCATGGAGCTGCATACACTGTAGCTTTTTCCAGCTTTCTGTCACCTGGTCTACACAGAGGAGGTTTCAGCTGAGCTCCAGAAAGATTTCTCAGTGACCTTGTAGCCCAAGCATGTGGAGTCTTCAATAATAAGGTCTTACCATCTATTCCTAGTGGGAAACCAAGAGCCTCAGCAATGGTCCATAATGTTTTGGCCATATCAGGGACCTCCCTGGCCAGCAACTCATTGGAAGGTATCCCATCCTTGGCATTGAAAATTTTCTAATAACAATCTATGGCTTCTGGATGTGCCATTATCCAAAAAGTAGGTTTCCACAGGACTTATTCATACCATGTTAGATTTTGATTAACCCTCCACCACCCTTCCTTCTCTTACCCAGACTTCAATTAGGCCTTTCCACTTCCAGTAATCTGTTTTTCTACTTACATATACACAATACCATCTCTTTAAGTTCTCCCTCTCCTCTTTCCCTTATACCTCCTTTCTAGCTTACTGGCCACTGCTACTGAGTTTTATTCCAACTCACATACAAGTCCAAATATTTATAGCTAGGATCCACATATGAGAAAAAACATTCAGCATTCTCCATTCTGGGACTGGGTTACTTCACTAAGTATAATCCTTCCTAGTTCCATCCATTTCCCTGCAAACTTCATAATTTCATTTTTCTGTAGGTTGCATCTTTTCTCTATTCACAGTGTCCTTTGCTGTACAAAAGCTTTGTAATTTCGTTAGGTACCAGTGGTTGACTTGTGCTTTTATTTCCTGAGCAACTGGGGTTACACTAAGAAAGTCATTGCCTATGATGATATATTGAAGTGTTTCCCCTAATTTTTCCTCTAGCAGTTTTAGAGTTTTGAGCCTGATTTTGAGAACTTTGATCCATTTGGAGTTAATTCTTGTACATGGAGATAGATAAGGATCTATATTCATACTTGTACATAAAAATATCCAGTTTTCCCAGGACCATTTGCTGAAGAGACTGTCTTTTCTCCAGTGGGTATTTTTTGACATTTTTATTAAAGATCAGGTGGCTATAGGTGCTCAGACTTACATCTGGGTCCTCTATTCTGTTCCATTGACCTACATGTTTGTTTTTGTGCCAATACCATGCTGGTTTTCTTTTTTTAAAAAAAATAATTTATTATTATTTTATTAAGAACTTCCATGATAGTAAACAATGTCCCATGAAAATGTCCTCCCTCCCCCCCACACACTTTCCCCTTTGAAATTCCATTCTCCATCATCTGATTTTCTCAATATGGCTCTGTAGAATACAGGTTAAAATCAGGTTTGGTGATACCACCAGCCTTATTTTTGTTGCTCAAAATTGTTTTGTATATTCAAGGTTTTTTGTGGTTCCAAATGAATTTTGGGATTTTTTTTTTATTTCCTTGAAGAATGGCATTGGAATTTTTATTGGGATTGCATTAAATGTATAGATTGCTTTTGGTAAGATTGACATTTTAAAAATATTGATTCTTACAATCCAAGAACGTGGGATCTCTTTCCATACACTAGTGTCTTCTGCAATTTCTGTCCCGTGTGTTTTAAAATTTTCATTGAAGAGTTCCATCACTTCCTTGGCTACAGTTATTCCAAGATACTTTATTTTTTTGAGGCAATTGTGAATAAGAGTGATTCCTTGATTTCTTCCTCAGCATGTTTGTTGTTAGTATATTGGAAGGCTACTGATGTCTTTGTGTTTATTTTGTATCCTGCTATGTTGCTAAAGTTTTATCAGCTCTAACAGTTTGCTGGTAAAATCTTTAGGGTCCTTTATATGTAGAATAATATCATCTGCAAATAATGATAATTTGATCTCTTCCTTTCCACTTTGTATCCATTTTATATGTGTCTCTTGCCTTATTGTATATTTGCTAAGGTTTGCTTTGTGTCATAATATATGATCTATTTTAGAGAATTCCATGTGCTGTTGAAAAGAATGTGTATTTTGTAGCATTTGGGTGAAATGTTCTGTAGATGTCAGTTAAGTTCATTCATTCTATGACCTAATTGAATCCAGATGCTTCTCTGTTTATTTTTAGCTGGGATGACCTGTCAGTTGATGAGAGTGGAATGCTGAAGTCACTCACTATAACTGTAGTTGGTGATATCTATAACTGTTATTCTAATACTGTGTGTTTGATGAATTTAGGAGTCCTCAGATTAGGTGCACATATGTTTAGCATTGTAATGTCCTCCTGTTGGAGTGTTCCTTTATTTTATTTTATTTTTTTTATTCATTTATTTGAGAGAAAGGGAGAGAGAGAGAGAAGGAGAGAGAGAATGGGTATGCCATAGCCTCCAGCCTGAAAATGAACTCTAGATGCATGTGCCCCCTTGTGCATCTGGTTTACATGGGTGCTGGGGAATTGAACCCGGGTCCTTTGGCTTTGAAGGCAATTGCCTTAACCACTAAGCCCATCTCTCCACCCCATGAGTGTTCCTATAATAAAGTGACTTTTTTATGTTTCCTAACTAATGTTGGTTTGAAGTATGCCCTCTCAGATATTATGAAAATACCTGCTTGTTTTCTAGGTCCATTGCTTGAACCACCATTTCCAACCTTTCATCCTAAGATAGTGTCCATCTTTTATGGAAAGGTGGGTGTTTGGGAGGCAACAAATAGAAGGATCCTGCTTTTAAACCCAGTCTGAAAACTTTTATCTTTTGGTTGGGGCTTCATATTAAGAGTTATTATTAAAAGGTATATATTTTCTGGGCGTGGTGGCGCACACCTTTAATCCCAGCACTCGGGAGGCAGAGATAGGAGGATCGCCATGAGTTCGAGGCCACCCTGAGACTCCATAGTGAATTCCAGGTCAGCCTGGGCTAGAGTGAGACCCTACCTTGAAAAACCAAAAATAAATAAATAAATAAATAAATAAATAAATAAATGGTATATATTTATTCTTGCCATTCTTCTTGTTTTGTAGTTATTTTTTTCTTTACTTTCTTGTATTAACTATTATTTCAGTATGTTCGTTCTTTTCCTGGTTCCTTATGTGCATGCTTTTATTTCTCTTCCGCATGGAGGATCCATTCAAGTGCTTTTTGTAGAGCTGGTTTGGTGTTCAGCCTGATTTTGTTATAGAATATCATTATTTTTCCATCAATTTGAACTGATAGCTTTGCAGGATAAAGTAATTGTGGTTGACAGTTGTTATCTTTTAGAACTTGGAATACATTATTCCAAGCCCTTCTGGCTTTTAAAGTTTGTGTTCAGTAATCTGCTGTTATCCTGATGGGCTTGCCTTTGAATGTGACTTGATTTTTCTCTCTAACCACTTTCAATATGTTTTATTTGGTTTGTATGTTTTGTAGTTTAAGTATAATATGATAGTGAGAGTTTCTTTCCTGATTTTGTCTGTTTGGCTTTTGAAAGACTTCCTGTATCTGCATTGGCATCACTTTCTCTATTTGGGGATAGTTTTCTTCTATGATTTTGTTGAAAATACCTGCTATGCCTTTGGAGTGAAATTCTTCTCCTTCTATTATGCCCTGAGTTCTTGTTTAATTTCTTCATAGTGTCCCAAATTTTTTGAAATTCCCATTAATGCCTTCCTATTAGTTAGGCTTTCTTTTTGTTGGACCCTATTAGATCTACCACCTGGTCCTCTAGTTTAGATATTCTGTACTCTCCTTGATCCATTTTACTTGTGAGATTTTCTACAGAATTTTCTATTTAATTTACTCTGTTTTTTAGTTCTAATATTTCTGATTGGTATTTTTTCATTATTTATATTTCCTTACTCATGTCTTGTATTGACCTCTTTATTTCATTAAGTTAGTTTCCTATGTTGTCCTTCAGGAGTTTGTGTGTATATATATATATATATATATATATATATATATATATATATTCATTTTTTAAATCTTTATAAAGGATTTCATCTAAAAGAGTCTCACTGAGGGTCATTCCTGATGGAATTTTGTTTTGGTAGGATAGTATTGTTTTGACTTTTTTGTGTTTCTTGTAATATAAATGTAGAGATTTTTGTATCTTGAATTAATTTGATGCTTGGGTTTTCTGATTATCTCCAATGTTCTTAGCCATATAAATCTGACTTTAGCCATATAAATCTGACTTTATATATCTTTAAGGTAGGTGCTTAACGTGCCAAGCATAGTTTTGATACTCCACAAAAACAGCAGAAGTGACCCTAGGTGTTTAGTTTGCCTACTATTCAAGTATTCTAGTATACTGGGTGGAGCAATTTACTGTCAAATTCTAAAATTCATCTGAGCAAACAATCCAAACCAGCACAGAGTGTTTATGCAGTAGTGGAGATTAAGGGAAACAACCTAATAAAGCCAAAGTCCCTAATGGTGTGTGTTGCCCTGCACCCTTGATCCTGTCAACTAGGCGGTTGATATTTCTCCTCTGAAATGTGTTACAGGTCTGCCTGAGGCTGAGTCAGACCCTGCCTCCAATGCTATCAGAAGGAAATGACAAAGGCCCCATGAATCAGGAAACATCAAAAGCCACAATACTCAACACCAAAATACAGCTTATTTGAAAATGGTAAAGCCAACAAAGAATATGTAACACATGACCTGCCCTGCCACGGCAGAAAGAGAGATTAGCACTTCCACTGTAGGCTTATGCACTTGCTTTTGTGTAAGTACGCCCTGTTATCTTTTGGGATGGCTTCCAATGTCACCAATGCTGAATGCCCACCTCAATTCCTCTCTGTTGCACTGTGGTTCTAGTGTTTTGATCAGCTTGCTGGATACTGTGCAGCCAGGGGTGAATGAGTTCTCTGGAGGTTAATGGAACTGACAGTTGGGGGGTTGGGAGGCTGTGCAAGATGCCTGGAGTTGTACTGGAGGTGCTCAACTAGTCCTGCTTCAGCAGCTGCTCAGCTTGCCCTTCTGTTTCCTCCTTCACTTTGCAAGGAGGCTGATGTGAGTGGAAAATCCTTATACCTGGTTCCTTCTGCTGAAGTTCTTTGCTGGCCAGGCTGGTGGTTTCACGGACTGGGGTCATTGGTGCCTTAACGGGGTTCAGGCTGGTTTCCTCCTTTCTGGAAGATCTTAGTCTCTTCTGCTTCTTTTCTGTGGTTGATAATAACTAATACACCCTCACTTTTCAGATGAAGAGGGTATTTTACCTTTTTTCTGTTTATTTACCTCCCTAGGCTGCTTTGGTATGGCTACTATGCTGCCATTTTGCCTGGAAGAGTCTTGAAGAGGTTTTGATAACACCTAATAACCTATTATTTACTTCAGCAACATTCCTTGCTTTTTTCCCAATATATCTTCTATGAATTTTTTGTGTGTATGATATGTGCACTGTAGTGTGTAATATGATGTGATGTGGTGTGTATCATATATGCAAGTAAGTGTATGCAGGTTTACGTGTCATGTGTACATGCATTCAGAAGTTGAAGGAGAACATTGGGTATATTACTCTCCTTTATTCTCATTCAGATATACTTTACGTGTTTCCTTGAGATGGACTCTCTCACACAACCCAGTACTTCCATTTTTGTTAACATGCTCCAACAATTCACTGGTCTATACCCTGGCCAGAACTGGGGTTACAGACATGCATGGCCATGCCCAGCCATCCAATATTTCCTTCATATGATCCAATACATTTTAATGCAAAATATTTTATTATTAAGCTCTCACAATTCATAACCCACAACCCCATGATGAATACCAGCATCCCACAGAGTAGGGCCTTCAGTGTTTGGGGGTAGGGAGGAAGTAAATAGCAACTACACATGATGGTCCATACAAAATTCTTACTTAATAAAAAAAATAGTATTGCTTTTATTTTAGTTTTCAAAACTGAGTGAGTTTTAGATGTGTTTTCTTTCTCTCCTTGTCTGTAATTGTTTTATCAGAGTTCAAACAGATGCTGTTAAGTCCTTGTGTGAATCCAAAATCTAAGCATAGCTTTGTAATCATGCATGTGCTTTGGATTTGGGGTCAATTTACTGCTTCTAATGTATGTTTTTTTTTCTCCCTCTAATGTTATTGTAGAAATTGTTGAAATTTTAGAGACAAAAGTATCACATTTGTTTCACAGTATTGATTTCAAGATAACCCATGACCCCTTCTTGTTTTATACAATAGAAGGTTGACTATCAATTTCCTCCTAGGATTTGTACCTGCTTTACTTCATAAATCTGAGCTCACCTCTAATTGACCCTACAGACAACTTAAAGCTATATGGTTTTTTTTTTTTGTTTTTGTTTTTTGGCCATACTATTATTGGACTTGAAAGGGACAGGATTAATTTTTATATAATTTTATGTCATGTTTAGACTTAACTCAGGGTCTCACAATCCAAGTATCCTCAGAAAGCCCATTATTTCTTCCGTTCTCCAATCTCTTCTCTACTGCTGACCTGACTAACTGTCAGAAGTGAGGGCACCCTTAGTATTGCTAGCCCTGTGATGTACTCTTCTAGAGATCTCCACCATCTCCCTCTTTCTGTCCCCCTCATAATTCTATGCTCTGCTCAGTGATACCACATTCCCTTCTCAAATCTCAAGTTATGAGAGGCCCTGCATTGCCTCAGATCATATTTGGAATTAGCACAGTAAGAGTTTGGTTTTTACTTGGAATTTAGTTTTATAAGTCTTTCTTGAAGTTATACTTCTTTATTAGCAGGAAAAAAAATAAATGTTCCTTCTACTGCAGGGATTATCTATTTTGAGCACTTTAACAACCTAATGCATTTCGTACTTCCACAGATATTCTCTTAATTGTGGCTGCCTTATTGATTTTACTTACATTCTAATACTCAAAAGTACCTGCCAGATGACTAACATAGAATCCTGATAAACTGACTTGATGACTGTTTTTAGATCTAAATAAAAACTACACATATTGTGATTATTTAGTTAAAATATTATTTAATATGCTTTATTATTTGGAACATATTAATTTTCTAGGTTTTTGAGTTTATAAGGCCCTTGTATTCTATTTTATATTAACTATGACATTCTAAAATTTAATGGATACCCTTTCAGTCAATTCTCAATGACTTATTTGTAGAATGCTCTTTCTGGAATATAGCTCCTTAGTCATGGCCTTTTTGTGAATAGTTAAGGTTCCTATGCACACAGCAAAGTATTGTCCTAAAAAAAGACTTTGAGATGGATGGAAAATTAAAGTGTGATGAGGAAAATAATATTACATCTTGTTCACTGAATCAAGTTACCAAGATGAGAAGAATATATATTTTTCTAGCCACTTCATCACTCCAATTTGTGTGGCCTTACCTTTACTCAATGTATTTTATTTGAAATCAAATCTTACTGGTGACATGAATGCCTAGATGCTGTTTGTATTCACTCCAGTGGGGTAACAGTGTGTCTAACATACACATAATTGTATAGAAAATAGAAGATTCTAAGAGAGAAGAATGAGGTAGAAAGAGAAATAGAAAATTTACAGTTTCACATTACATATTGATCATCCTAACCTTATGAAATTCCCTAGTCTCATTGGACCAGTGGAGAGAATTAAATGCACTGATATTCTAACAGCATTTACACAACAGAGGCTTTTCCTTTGACTTGCTGGCTCCCTGCTCTAAGCAGAGAAAAACATTTAAAATATTGTAACTGGGATGTTGACTATTCTTAAATGGAACAGTGCTTCTAAGTTGTTTTTAAATGTGTGTGTGTGTGTGTGTGTGTGTGTGTGTGTGTGTGTGTGTACACATGTGTATGTGGGTACACAGTTCATGGAGGTGCACATTCACATGTGTGCTCTGGCCAGAGGACAACATCAAGTGTTGTTCTTCAGTAATGCTATCCACCTTTTCTGAGACAAGGTCTCTTATTAGCTTGGCTCTTCAAGTGATCTAGACTGCATGGCCAGCAAGGTCTCCATTTGCTCAGCAATGGGATTATAGGCACATGGTACCATGCCCAGCATAGGAATTCTGGGACCAAATTCAGTTCCTCATCTTTTTGAGCCATGCATTTTACTGACTAAACTATCTCCCTAGCAACTTATGAATTATTATGGATGCCCTGGTTCTATGTAATGCCATGCATCTCAGCATTCTTAGTATCACTGTCACAGCGGTGTTCAATCTTAATTGTCAACTTGACTGCATTGAGAATCACATGAAACTGCTGAGATCCATTTCTAAGCATGTCTGTGAGTGCATTTACAGAGAAGATTAAGTGAATGGGAGATGCTATCCATGAATGGGAATGGTACAATCCCATGGTCAGAACTCAATAAAGGGAGGAAAGATAGAAAGCTAACAGCATGCTAGCATTCCCCTTTCTCTGATTCCTGGCCCACACCTATACTTATGTGATCTGCTTTGCCCATCATACCTTCCATATGATAATGGACTGAAATCATGAGCCAAAATTCAAATTTCCTTCCTTAACTTGTCTCTGACAAACATTTATATTTAGTGATGATAAAAATGACTGTTACACACCTATTGACAATGATGCCTTAATACATACTAATTTCTTCTCCAAGGTATTGATAGTCCTTATCACATGTGAACTACTTTGTTAATGATATACATTTCATGGCCTGATTTGAAGACATTCTAATTGTATAACTACCAGTATACATACAGCATTTCCAATATTGAAGAGGAGCTGCTAGTTGCTGTTACTAATCACTCAAACAAATAAATTTGGGAATGATGTTCGGTGAACTCTGAGCTCCCACTCAACTGCACTTCATTCCTAGTAGAAGAATAGATTAATGGGGGTGAAAAGACCCAAAATGAGGTCTGGGGAAGAGATTGAGTAAAGGAAAAGTGGAGGGACAGCTAATCAAAATCTAAGAGGATATAAATAAAACATATGTAATCCTTAAAAAACAAACAAAAAAAAAAAAAGTAAAAGAGAGACTGATTGAGATGGGGAGGGGGTATGATGGACAATGGAGTTTCAAAGGGGTAAGTGGGGGGAGGGAAGGTATTACCATGGGGTATTTTTTTATAATCATGGAAGCTGTTAATAAAAAAAAAAACCTAAAAATAAATAAATAAATAAAAATTAAAAAAGGGTTTCATGACACATCCCCCAATCTATATCTAAAGCTTGAAGAACAACAGAAACAGAAAAATAACATGAGATTCAGAACTATGAGAACAAAATACTTGATGTATCAGGACCAAGAGTAGAAGATTTAGAATAGTTCCATTTTCCATATTAATGACTAAGGATAGAAGATTTCTAATAGTTCTTCCATATTCACATACTCAAATATGAATGCCTAAAATCTGACTACCAATTGTTAATATTTTCTTCAAGAGAGACAATTTAGGAAGTAATCCTAGGCCATTAGAATAATAATAAAGAGAAAACTTCACTTGCACAGAAAACAACATTTAAAGAATTTTCAAATGATACTTCAGAGAAATTAAATGTGAGATGGAGAGGATATTTTAAAGTAATAATGGTGATGCTGTTTTTCTTGATACTTAAAAACTTTTGCAACAATAATTTGTTATTTAAATAATGTACTATTATGACATCTAAAGTATTTGCAGACATGAGATATATAACCCTAATTTTTGATTTCTCTTGGACACACTAGATGCCATGGCTTGGTACATGTTGTCAACATTGAAAAGTTGATTTTATGTCATTGTTAGGATCTCCTACTTGTTCTTGAATGTTTACTTCAAGGTTACTTATAACTGTGGCAAGAGCAATGTTCCTTCCCAGTCTGATTGTCAGTGAGTCTTAATAATTAAAGGTTGGAAGGAGAGCCATATTCAAATCAGTGAACTCAGTGCTGGTATATTAAGAATCTATGGGCCAGATACACCTTCATTTCCTTTGTCTAACTGCTCAAAGGACATCTGATGGCAGGATTCCAGTGTTCTATGATAATAGGACTTGTCTGTTTGTTGGTTGGTGTTTTGGATGCTGAATTGTCTGATCTCCCTTTTATTCCCTTCATAAACTATCCAGTTTTGAAGATGGTGACCACCTAGCTGTGCTGCAAATCCCAGGGAAAGAAAGGCAAGATATTAAGGGTACATAGTGGCTTTTAGGGGAGAGAAATCTGGGAGGGCACAGAGGCGGGGGAACAGGGAATTGCGGATCCCCTCGCAGGCGGATGGCCACACGTCACGCCAAATAACCGCCGTGTTCACAGCACCACCGCTGCCGCCGCTGCTGCGCCAGCACCAGCACTGCTTCCACCGCGCGCCGATTGTTCCCTGCGTGCGGAAGCTTAGACTGCTCTGCACTCTTGTCCACTGGCCCACTTACTGAGCGAGCCCAGTCCCACAGCAGGTACCACGCAAGTTCAGACTGTGTCTCTAGCTTGCGCCAGCTCAGGTGCCATCCCCTACCTGCCTGCCACGCCAGCCGGCTGCCATTGTCCTGTGGCGGGGGAGCGCAGACTGCTTCCGGTTCCCAGTGTTCCCAGCCAGAGTTTGGGCTGCTTCAGTGCCTGGTGCCTCAGTGCCACTCCTAGCTCAAACGCAGGCAGCTTTGGCACATTACGGCTTGAGAACTCAGGCAACTTTGGCGCCCCTGCCAGGCAGTAGATAGGCGGCTTTGGCAAATGAGATCCAATGCCCAGGCTGCTTGGCAACTGCCCCAGGCTGCCTAATATTCCCATTGTTCTTGAGCCCAGGCTGATACGCCCACCTACCTGCCATACACTGTCATGGGCAGAACACAGCGCAAAAGAAATAACATGAAAAATCAAATGCAAGAAAATCCAGTTAGATCACCCAGTCCCACAATGAATACATCTAACCAAAACATAGAAGAACCAGTAGGACCAGAACACCAAATTGAAGCTATGAGCAA
Source organism: Dipus sagitta (assembly GCA_036346955.1). NCBI lineage: Eukaryota > Metazoa > Chordata > Mammalia > Rodentia > Dipodidae > Dipus > Dipus sagitta. Next base: position 98,679,993 of record CM070770.1, on the reverse strand, counting down.
TGCAACCCTGACCAACCTACTGGTAGAACTTGCAGGGAAGCAACAAAGGACCGATAATCGTGTGGATGCTGCCATCACTAAACTAGAACTAATAGATAAGAAATTGGAATGATTTCAAAGAGAGTTAAGAGATTTGAGGGAGAGTGAAAAAAAAGAAGACCTTAAAAATCAGCTGGCCATGCTAAATGAAGACATAAAGAAATGCAAGGATGAACTCCAAGAATCATCAAAAAAAATCAGAAAATGATGTGAAAAGGGAGCTTGACAGAGGGATGGAAATTATACACAGAAAAGTAGTACACAGTGCAAACTTAATTGAAAAAATCCAAAACTCTCTAGAACCTCTCAAGAATAGAGTCAGCCAAGTGGAGGATAGAAACTCTGATCTAGAGGACAAGATGGAAGAAACAATTAGAGAGTTCAAAAATTTCAGTAAGTTCAAAAGCTCCTGTAAACAGAACATGAGGGAATTGTGGGATACACTTAAACGTCCTAATATCAGGATCATTGGAATACCAGAAGGAGAAGAAAATCAGACCAAAGGCATGGAAAACTTATTTAACAAAATAATTGAAGAAAACTTCCCCAGTCTCTTAAAAGAAAGGCGCATCAAGATACAAGAAGCCAATAGAACTCCAAACAGACTGGACCAAAGGAGAAACTCTCCAAGACATATTATCATTAAGACTCTAAACACTGACACCAAAGAGAAAATCCTAAAAGCAGCTAGGGAAAAACAGCACACCACCTTCAAAGGTAACCCCATCAGAATTACTCCAGACTTCTCAATGGAAACCCTGAAAGCTAGAAGGGCCTGGAATGAAACAATGCAAAGTCTAAGAACCTATGGCTTCCAACCCAAACTACTCTAACCAGCAAAAGTATCCCTCATAATAGATGGTGAAAGAAAAACATTCCATGACAAAACCCAGCTTTACAATTATATGAACACAAAACCAAAGCTACAGAGCGTATTTCAGGAAATTCTCCACAGAGAAGAAAAAAATAATCAAACACAATTGCCTACAAGAAGCAGATCACAACAAGCAAACTCAGAGTAGGCACAAAAAACTTCATCGTCCATGAAAACACCAACCCACATTTACCATCACAATATGGCAGGGATCAAATCAAATCTCACAGTCATTACCCTAAATATTAATGGTCTTAATTCACCCATCAAGAGACACAAGCTAATAAGATGGGTCAGAAAATTCGACCCCTCAATCTGTTGTCTGCAAGAAACCCATCTTACCATTATAGTTAGAAACTTTCTCAGGGTGAAAGGGTGGAAAATAATATTCCAAGCAAACGTGAATAAGAAACAAGCAGGTGTAGCTATACTAATATCAGATAAAATAGACTTCAAACCAAAAATAATCAAACAAGATAAAGAAGGCCACTTCCTACTTATGAAGGGAACGATCCATCAAGAGGATATTACAATCATAAATCTGTATGCACCAAACACAGGGGCACCACAGTTCATAAAACAAAACCTACTTGACAACAAAACAGAAATAACCACAAACACCATCATAGCTGGGGACTTCAACACACCATTATCAGTAATAGACAGATCCTCCAAACAACAACTCAACAGGGAAGTAAGAGAGCTCAACAAAACCATAGATCACTTAGACCTAACGGACATCTACAGAACCTTCTGTCCCAAATCCACAGATTACACATTCTTCTCAGCAGCCCATGGAACATTCTCTAAAATAGACCATATACTGGGTCACAAAGTCTGCCTCCACATATTTAGGAAGATTGACATAATTCCCTGCATGATATCAGATCACAATGCTATATTGCTAGAAATCAACAACAAAAGACCCACCAAGAATCCCAACGGCACCTGGAAACTGAAAAGCACACTTTTAAACAATAAATGGATAGTGGATGAATTAAAAAATGAAATTGCAAAATTTCTGGAATTGAACGACAATGAGAACACATCATACCAAAACTTATGGGACACAATGAAGGCGGTCCTCAGGGGAAAATTCATACCACTCAATGCCTTCATAAAAAAGACGGAAAGGTCCCAAATCAATGACGTAACTATCCACCTATCCACGTGCACTGGAAAAACAAGAAAAATCCAACCCAAAGAGCTCCAGAAGGAATGAAATTAGAAATATCAGAGCAGAAATCAATGAACTGGAAATGAAGAAAACAATTAAGACAATTGACAAAACAAAGAGCTGGTTCTTTGAAAAAATAAACAAGATTGACAAACCCCTGGCCAATCTGATCAAGCAAAAAAAGGAGAAGCTTCAAATTAACAAAATTCAAAATGAAAAAGGAGAGATCACAACAGACATAAGTGAAATTGGGAGAATCAACAGGACTTATTTCAAAAACCTCTACTCCACAAAACTGGATAATATGGAGGAGACGGGTAACTTCATGGACACATACCATCTACCAAAGCTAAACACAGAGCAGATTAATCACCTCAATCAACCCATCACACTCATGGAGATTGAAAAAGTAATAAAAAAACCTCCCAAAAAAGAAGAGTCCAGGACCACATGGCTTCTCAGCTGAATTCTATCAAACCATCATGTAAGAACTCAAACCAATCTTCCTCAAACTGTCCCACACAATTGGTGAACAGGGAAAGCTGCCCTACTCCTATTATGAAGCTAGCATCACCCTAATTCCAAAACCAGGCAGAGATGCCACAAGAAAGGAAAACTACCAGCCTATTTCCCTGATGAATTTAGATGCAAAGACCCTAAACAAAATTCTTGCAAACCGAATCCAACAACACAACAAAAGCATTATCCACCTTGACCAAGTGGGATTCATTCCTGGAACACAGGGGTGGTTCAACATATGGAAATCTGTCAATGTAATACACCACATAAATAAGGTTAAACATAAAAAAGACATGATCATTTCGATAGATGCAGAAAAGGCCTTTGACAAGATTCAACATCACTTAATGTTCAAAACATTGGAGAGAATTGGCATGGTCGGTTCATATCTTAACCTAATAAAGGCAATATACGAAGCTCCGAAGGCCCAAATAATACTTAATGGAGAGAGACTGGAGGAATTCCCATTAAGATCAGGAACAAGACAGGGTTGTCCACTCTCACCTCTGCTTTTCAGTATAGTACTGGAAGTCCTAGCTCAAGCAATAAGAGAGCAGAAGGAAATAAAAGGGATACAATTTGGAAAGGAAGAAGTTAAGTTAGCTTTATTCGCTGATGATATGATTATATATGTAAGAGACCTGAGAGACTCCATCCCAAAACTCCTGAAGGTGATTAGCTCCTATAGCAAAGTAGCAAGATACAAAATCAATGCACAAAAATCAGGAGGCTTCCTTTATGAAAATGACAAAGATACAGGGAAAGAAATAAGGGACACAGTCCCATTTTCGATTGCAACAACAACAAAAAAAATGAAATACCTTAGAATAACGTTAACCAAGGGAGTGAAAGATCTATACAACGAAAACATAAAAACACTCAAAAAAGAAACTGAGGTGGGCTTCAGAAAATGGAAAGACCTCCCATGTTCCTGGATAGGCAGAATTAACATTGTGAAGATGACAATCCTGCCAAAGGCAATATACAGATTTAATGCAATTCTAATTAAAATCCCTACACTGTTCTTCACAGAGATAGAAAAAATGATCTCAAATTTCATATGGAAAGGCAGAAGGCTTCGTATTTCCAAACATTTACTCAGCAAAAGAAATACCTCTGGAGGCATCACCATACATGATCTAAAGCTATATTACAAAGTCATAGTAATAAAAACAGCATGGTACTGGCATAAAAAATAGGAGTATAGATCAATGAAATAGACTTGAGGACTCAGACTTTGGGTCAAGCAACTATAGCTACTTGATATTCAATACAGGCCCAAACAATATAGGCTGGAAAAAAGACAGCATCTTCAACAAATGGTACTGGACAAACTGGATAACCATATACAGGAAACTGAAATTTCATCCACACATTTCACCACGCACTACACTCCAGTCCAAATGGATCAAAGATCTCAATATAAGACAAGAAACTCAAATACTACTGGAAGAAAATTTAGGAAGTACTTTCCATGATATAGGAATGGAAAAAGACTTCCTGAACAAAACCCCAGTACCTCATGAACTTAAAGCATCAGTCAACCAATGGGATCACATGAAGCTGAAGAGTTTCGTTACAGACAAGCATACAATTAGCAAAGCCAACAGATTACCCACAGAATGGGAGAAAATATTTGTGGGTTATCCAACTGATAGAGGCCTAATCTCTAGAATCTACAAAGAACTCAAAAATCTAAACAGTAAGAAGTCAAACACCCCACTTACAAAATGGGGCAAAGAGCTGAACAGGCAGTTCACAGAGGAAGAAATAGAAATGGCAAACATACACTTAAGAAAATGTTCATCATCCCTAATCATCAGAGAAATGCAAATTAAAACAACTATGAGATTCCACTTTACACCAATAAGGATAGCAAACATCAAAAAATCAAATAAAAATAAATGCTGGCGAGGATGTGGAGAAGTAGGAACACTCATCCACTGTTGGTGGGAATGTAGGATTGTAGAACCACTTTGGAAAGCAATATGGAGATTTCTTAAAAAGATGTGTATAGAGATACCAACAGACCCAGTTATTCCCTTACTGGGCATCTACCCTAAAACCTTCACACCACAGGCTAGAGAGATTTGCTCAACCATGTTTATAGCGGCTCAATTTGTAATAGCTAAGTGCTGGAATCAACCCAGATGGCCATCACTAGAAGAATGGATAACCAAGATGTGGTATATCTACACAATGGAATTCTATACAGCAGTAAGAAAAAATGACACAATGAAATTTGAGCAAAAATGGTTGAACCTGGAACAGATCATTCTCATTGAACTTACCCAATCACAGAAAAAAAACAAAATCGCCACATAGTCTCACTCATCTACAGCACCTAACCTGAATCTACCCAAGTTAACTTACATTCCCAGCAAGCATCTCCTAGACTAGAAACTAGGATGGAAGGGGAGGGAGGGGAGGGCATCAAAGGGGTGGGAAACACAAATCTAGACCCAAACGGCAATGGTACCTTAATTTTCTACTTACTAAAAGACAGACCAAATGGCTGATCCTTCACCACGCCCTTACAGGGTACACCTGAACCACAAGACACTGGAGAGGGTAAGATCAAGACTAACCTTAATCTTCTGCATCTTCACTCCCTCACTTCCCCCCCCCTCTCTCTCTCTCTCTCTCTCTCTCTCTCTCTCTCATCTGTAACTCTTGTATAATAGTTATCTTTTTCCTCATTTTCTTAGTGGACACTGACCTGTAACTCCCAGATCCAGCATGGGGCTATCATCCACAATGAGCTTTTGATAAGAGAGACTTACAAGGTTTCCTAAAAGACAGACAGATTTCTGTCAAAGTACTGGATCACCCACCAAAGGCTAGTGGTAAGACCCTACTGCTGAAGACACCTTATGTGATTGACATGCAAATTAGAATGGCGTGGCTGGAAGTTGGAAGAGAGTCAGTCCCCAGACAGTCAGCGCGTCTAGTGCAAGAAGGTGCTACATGGGTGACTGGGGGAAAATGACCAATATCTGTCGAAGCAACGCATGGTCTAACCTACTTAGCAGCAAATAACTTGTTGTGATGCCCACACAAGTGCAGTGGTGGCACACAGCCATGGTGGGGAAGCAACTGCTCTCAATTTGGCTAACTGTTCCCCTCACTGGTATGGGACCCATAGCTGGAGCTGGGAAACAAGTCAGAACCATATCTAAACATAAGGCCACTCTCTAATATCAAGCTACCATCAATTGTGGGCTACAAGAGGGCCTACACCTATTAAATTCTCTATAAAAAAAAAAAAAGTAAGGGTTATCTCACTTGTCCTGGTGCTAACTTACTCTCCATTGGAGAATCTGCGTCTCTTTTTCAGATAGATGTAGATCCTAATGAGAGAGCCACCCCGTCATACCTCAAAAGGGCCCTGGCTGAAACTATGAAAAATTGGAGAAACAAGCAAGGGGGCTGTTTTCCTGATGAACCGGATACCAGCACATGGGGAAGGAGATCAGCACAGAGAAAAATCAACTCCTACCAAATCAGAGAGCCAGAGCCTCAGAGGCCCCCAACACCTCATCACTGAAGCAGACCAAAAATGAACCCAACATGGCTCAGGGAAATTTTGTGGAAGAGGGGGTGGAAAGAATGTCAGAGCCACATGTTGGGTCATGATATGCAGAGAAATTTAGCTTACCCATAACTGTGGGCTAACTCCACAATGCATGACCCGTATACCTCAACAAGGAGGGGCCAAGGGGAGGGGTAGGTCATGGATGAGCCTAATAATGGTACCAAACTGACTGTGTTTACTGAATATAAAACTAACTAATAATGAAAAAAAAAGAAAAAAGAAAAAAAAAAACAAACATGAATTATCCAGTTTTAACAAGATGATCCTACACTAAGTTATTGTTCCAGATGTGCATAGTTGTGTACTGTATGAAACCAGAATCAATAAAGGAGAGAGAGCCAGGGAAAGAGAGAGAATTAATGAAATACAGATAGCCACAGGAAAAAGAAAAATGTTGCCCTACCATGGTACCATAAAACTCTACATCCTAAAAGACAGACCAAATTGTTGAACCTTCACCAGGCCCTTAGAGGGAGCACATGATTAAAAAGAACCTGGAGAGGGTATGACAAAAACTGACTTTTAACTCCTCCTATTTCTGTTTCTCTTTCTTTCTCTCTCTCCTTCTTTTCTCTCATCTCTCTATCTCTTTTATATCAGTTATCTTTTCTTCCTTCCTTTCTTGGGCTCTGACCTGTAACTCTCGGTACCAGCAGATGGATATTATCCACAATGAGCTTTAGATCACAGAGACCTACAAGGTTTTCCAAAAGAAGATAGATTTATGTCAGAGCTCTTGATGACCCACCATAGGTTAGTGGTAAGATCGTACTGCTGAAGACAGCATACATTGTTGGCATGTAACATGGAGTGACATGGCTGGAAGTTGGAAGAGAGTCAGTCCCCAGACAGTGTGTCTAGTGCCAGAAAGTGCTACATGAGTGACTGGGGGAAATTGACCAACATCTGTCCAAGCAACTCATAGTCTAACCTACTTAGTAGAAAACAACTTTACGTGATGCTCACACAAGTACCATAGTGGCACACAGCCATGGTGGGAAACCAGCTGCTCTTGATTTGGCTAACTGATTTGCTCAATGGAACAGAACCCATAACAGGAGCTGGAATCAGAATCATATCCAAAAATAAGCTCACTCTCCATTAAACTCTCTCTAAAAAATAATGGTTACCACATTTATTTGGTACTAACTTTACTCTCGATTGGAGAATCTGCTTCTCCTTTTCAGATAGACGGAGATCCTAAGAAGAGAAACACCCCATCATACCTCAAAAGGGCTCCAGCTGAAACAAAGAATAATTGGGGAAACATGCAAGAATGTGTATATATATATATATATATATATATGTAAGGTGACATACAAGAAGACATATATATGTATGTCACCCTGAAGAAATTACACTGGATTTTTCAGATATCCCAACAAAGAAGAGAATTCTACAGTACTGGGTAGGAAACATAATTGCATAGCTCTCCTTTTTGCTTTCAATTATTTTTCAATGCATGAAATATTTGTTCAAACAATAAAGAAATTTAGCCTAAAAATAGTATCATGTTGTGCTTGGGTTTATACTGCTACCTAATTGTACTCATTTTTTTTTCCTTACCCCTGTGAGGTATAAAAAGCCTGGGGAGTTAATGGCTACTTATTATAAAGCAGGTAATTAAATTGAAACAAGTAACTTAATATGAGCATAATAGCCACATCTGTTGATTGCTTTTGGTCATATGCACAAAACATAATTTGATTAAAAGGAATAAACAATATATGTCAACATATTTTAAATTCTTGCTTTTAGTATTATGCTTGTTTTTGAATTAGCAAATGTACAAAGCCCTTCTTTTAAAATTCATTAACTCTGGATTTTTAATCTGATTAAAGTAAGATACAAATGAAATATTTTGGTAGCTTTTTAGCCACATACAAATAATAATCTCTTCAATGAGTTAATCTAAGCTCTTACTATAATGCTTACTCTTTCTCTTCCAGATAAGGATGATAAAAAAGAAATAAAAACCTAAATTATTTATAAATCTCTTCAAATAGTTGGACCAGCAAATTAAACTTTTTTTCTAAGCTTATCTATAATAACTGCATTTTTTTTCTTCTGAGAAATCAGCAGTCAGTCCATTAAATGTCTTCATCAAGTCCTTTTTGATTATTCTCCTGCTTCATAAAAATCTACTATCAGAACTGCTAAACCAAATTCACTGTTGTACCACATGATACTCAGATTCAATTTTGTTGATAGTACAAATGTAAAGACAAGTTCAAAATTATTTTGTGTTTGATTCATATGCAGTTCAGACTCTTTGATGTATGTAAGTCAATGTTTTAAAAAAAAAACCTATTACCTTATGTCAAATAATATTAATATAAAGTTCCATTATAGAGCACAACAGGCATCAAAGTAGAGTACTGAATGCAGCACAACATGAGCCTCAGGAGTGTAGAGCATGATGCCATGCTCAATGAGAGTGCAAAGCACCACCACGAATCTCTCCCCACAAGAGACAGTGTGGATGGATGTTCATCAAAAGTACTGCTTCAAGTTTTATAAGATGAGCTAGATCAATGATACCCACAACCAACGGCATAGACCAGACAAATCTAAGCAATAACAAATAAGGCCAGTATGCATGGGGCTAGATATTTTCTAGCTGAAAGGGAGGAAAGAGATTAGATAATAAATTTTAGAATGAAATCAGTAAGAATGAATATGTACTACAGTTTATAAAACATGTGGTAGATTCAAGAGGATTAGCTAAATATTTGTCATTGAGAAGAACATACACAAGGATTATCTAAGTTATATTTTATAAAATATGTTGTCAAATAGGCAATTGAGTGTAGATTTTAAATAGGGAGACATGAGTCTGATTTACATAAAAATTTGTATTTTACCTATAATATTCAATTTGTGTAATTTTTCTAAAAGTAGTTTCAAACTTGTTGAATTAATTCTTTATAATGCCAAGAGAAAAATTCAGATTTAAATGTCTAAAATACATAATTTTCAACTTCACAATGATGTCAAATTGATGCACTTTCATAAGAAATCAGATTACTAGTTTTAAATTTTGGTGTTGTACCAGGCTAGTAATATACAGTTAATTCATATTCTTCTTCCCCTTCTCTCTCTTGGAAGCAAGGATCCAAGATACCAGTCAGATTTGATCAACAGGTAAAGATTACATCCTTTGTTATGCCATGTTGTTATAGTACAATGTGTGATAGGTCAGGTAGAGTAAATGCATGCATTACTTAAGGATATATTTAACTTACAATGGGTTTATTGGGACATAATCTATCTGTATGTTGGGTAGCATCATATCACAATAACATTGAAGTATACATTTTTTCCTCATCTTATATATGAGGGACTTGTACCTAAAAAGACCCACTTACTTTCATATCATTTTGAATGTGATGTATTTCAAAGCTAAACTTTGAATGCATACCTAAATAGAAAAATTATTTAATACTAAAAATAAATTATGAAATCAAAAAAGGGAGTAGACATTTTGTGAATGCTGACATGCATGCAGCTATGGATATATTATCTGTGTTTAGCAGAATTCTTCTCATTAATCCATGCTGACTGAACTTTGTGTTTCCCATGACAGCAGTTCTCTAGTTCTCAGTCTCAGCATCTCTCCTTTCAATTAGTAAACATGTCACATCATCAGATTTTATTAAATCTACCTCAGTCATCTGGCCTTCCCCATTTTACTCTCCCCAGAGTTATCAAAGCCAACTCAGTTTCCATCTTTCACACTTCCTTTTCGCTGCTGTATCTGCAGGATGTGACTTTATTTATCGGTTCCCTCCCATTATGTGCCTTACAAGAGTGGACTATACCACTTGGCTTATTCTTTGTTACGCCTTCTCTGTAAATTTCAGTTTCAAGTGTCACTGCTTTTATTGATTGAAAATCTGTTATTTAGTAATCTTATTTATACCCACTAAGCACATCTGTGTAGATTAATATCAGTTGTCTCCCTTGAGCCCTTGAATTTTGTTTTTACATTTTCAAAACTAAGCACTCACCAGCTGGACTTTTCTCTTCATCCAAATTAATATAATTCAAGTGGCTGCATGGCTTCCTCTTCCTCTTTAAACAAAATTAGCTTGTTTTGTGATGCACTATTATATACCACATTTGGGCCTACATGGGTTTAAAATTTCAACTTGATTTACTCTTTCTTGATCCCACTACCAGTAACAAAAACAACTCATTCTAAAATTGAGCTTATTCATTTTGATTCTTCCTTCAATCAGGTTGAAACATCATGATAATTATATGTAACAATTGCATACATAGCCTTCAGGTTATTTTTGTTGTTGTTTCTGTTAAGACATTTTATTTTGTTTTCATTTGGATTTTTTTTTTTCTGTTTTGTTTTGTTTTGAGTCATAGCATCATTAGTTAGCTAAGACAGACAGACAATTCTGCCTGAGCTTCATATCCCAGAAGATGCTAGAACTACAGGCATGTGCCACCGTGCTTGGCCTTAAAACTACTTTAAACATACTGTGTGTTTGTGCTAATCATGTTCCATACCTACAGAACAATGTATAAAACAGAAGAATTCATAGCCTATGATCATGACTTTCCACAATTTATATTTTAAAAAAAGGTTTTAATTTTCTGCTTCTACTCTCAACATAATCAAATTTGTCTTTCTAAAAAATCAGAGCTATTTTTCCCAATTCAATGATTTCATATGACTGTAATTTGGATGTGAAATGTCCTCTATGTGGTCATATGTTTGAACACTTTGACGTCAGCCGATGGTGCTGTTTGGGAAGGTTGTGCAACCTTTTGGAGGTGGAGCTATGCTGGAGGAACTAGGTAACTGGGGCCTGTCCCTGTCATTTTACAGTACAGGCCTCCTTGCTATTTGTCCTCTGCTTCCTAGTTATGGATTAAATACAAACAAATGGCCTCCTGCTGCCAGACATTCCCTGTCATGATTGAATATATCCCCTGGAAGTATAAGCCAAAGTCGTTTGTTTCTTTCTTAAGTTGCTTTCTGTCTGGTAATTGTTTGCAGCAACAGTTAGAGTAACTAATACACATATTAATGTAGTGTGTCTTACCTTCTCTTGAATATCCTGATCCTTTACATACACTTATTAGAAACCCCTCCTATAAGCTATTTTACTCATTGCTGTGACAGAATATCTGAGAGAAGCAAGTTAAGGGAATAAGGATTTATTTTAGGAGTGTCATTCATCATAGCAAGGATGATGTGGATTACTGCTGATCTGTGGCACTGAGAATGGCATGGCTTATTCCAATATTGGGAGTTCACATAGTTAATATGAGACCAGAATCAGGGCAGCAGGGCCTTACTATTACTTTCAAGTCAGCTCTTGGTGTACTCTATCTGACAAGTGGTCTTATACCTCCAAGTTTCTACAGCTTTTCCAAACAGCACCTTCAGCTAGGGAAAAAGTAATGAACAACAGAAGTCCATGAAAGTATATTCACATTCAAACCATAACTAAGCCACAAAGAATAACTCCAACGTGCCTACATTCATAAGAAACTACCTGATTGATTTGTTTTTAAGTGAGCTGTTTGTTCCTGTGTATCTGCATCATATGATGCATTTTGGTGTATCGTTTTATGATACAATTTATTTTTAATTGTATGTGCATATGTGTTTGTAGTGACATTGAGTGAAATATGTGACATATGCATAAGTTTGTACCCATGTACCATCCCAGGCACTCAACTGAGGTGGAATGTGCTTTCTGAGGTGGCCAAAATATATATTGAGTGTCCCCTTCCATCTTTATTCTGCTAGTTATTACTTGAGTGAGTGTCTCTTACTGATTGCAGAGTTTGTCATTTTTGTAAGTGCTGCCAATTCTCTGATCCCCAGAGGACTAGAATTAGAGACATATATGGCCATGCATAGTTGTTTGTGTGGGTTTTGTGTCAAACACAAGCAGTCTTTCGGGCTTTCTCAGTCCCTCATACTTCCACAGGAAGTGCTCTTACTGTTGAGCCATTCCTCCAGCCCCACAATTTGTTTTTAAACTAAATTATTACCTAATGTTCAAAACTTCTGAATTCATTGCTATTTTTTGTCAACTTTAGGAAACCTCAGAATTTTAATAATTAATAAGGATATTGTCGGTATTTTACATTAGTAATAGAGTAGAAACAGTGAAGTGAAAGAATACATAATTGTCAGAGAATGGTTTGGAAAAGACGGAAAGGCCATAATTTTCTCATGAGGGGGAATATTAACATGGTAACTTATATAACCAAACTTGTATGATTTTACTTACAAAACTTAAGAAACTACATGTCTGTGTACCCCACTAATGCTATGATGGATGAATTAAAAGTATCTTTTAAAATAAGAAGTGCTTATGCTAATGGCAACTAATATTTTCCCTGATTTGCAATGTCCCTATGGGAAAGTATAATTTACTATGCATTATAAAGTCTCAAAAAAAAAAACCCACCTCAGTGTATTTATTCCCTATGTTGCCCATCAAGGCTTAGGGAACATTGTGAAAGAGCCAGTGGAAAGACCACCTCATAAAAAAAAAACAAACAAAAAAATCCCCTCCAAAACCATAATGGCACAGAATAAACATTCATACTTCAATAGTTGGCATTGGGCACAGCAAAGAAACATTCAGCCAATACAAGATTTCAAACAACCAGGGCAAACATCAAACTCTGTAGCTTCAAGTCCAACAACTCTAATCAATGACAAATTTCCAAGTCTGATGATTCTAACCAGCAACAAGTCTCTAGTATTCCAATTCCATGAGCCCCCCGCCCCCCCCCCCACCAAGCTAGGCTACTCACAGTCCTGTTAAACTATATCCAGGGCTGGCAGCTCTCCTTGGCAGCCAACTCCTGGTTCTGGAATCTCCACTGCAACCCACGGTCCATCCTTAGGGTTCCATTGGATCTCCATAAAGGCATCCAGCAAATGTGCTTTACACTGACCATGGCCATTTCCAAAACACAAGACCATGTTGCAAACTCAATATCCCTCTCTTTCTTGCATTTCTTATACTCCACAATACCAGGTAGGGTGCCAATTTGTTAATCCAGGGGGGGGGGGATAAAGTGGACTTTGAAGAACAGGACACTACGTGAGCACTCAGGCTCCTTCAAAAGAGTCTATATTCTTCCTGTTGCCCAGTGCAGGTCAGCTGGCCCAATCTCTCAATTGCAGCTGAATGGGCAGCAGTTCACCCAAAGTTTTTTTTTTTTTTCTTTCTGTGCCATATCCCTCTGCTCACACAAGTTTATTTCTATGCAAAGCAACCCTGCCCAAATTCTCAGGACATAGGCATAACAGCAAGCTTCTCACACAAACTGCAGCCCAGTCCAAGAAGATCTCTTTCTCACACTCATAAGCCAAACCTCACAGTCCATAGTTCTTACTGCATTCATGTCTTTCAGTTGTCCATCCAGCTGTACTTGTAGCATTTAAAGTCATCTCTTATGCCAAGGCTTCAAATCCTTCCACATTCTTCTTTAAAATCAGCTCCAAAAGGACAAAGCCACACAGTTGTCTAGCAGCAAGCCCACTCCTGGTACCAGTTTACTATTGCTGTCTGGTTCACACTGCTGGTAGAAATCACCCAACCAAGAGCACCTTGTAGGAAAAAAAGAGGTTTATTTTGGCCTACAGGCTTGAGGGTTGAGCTCCATGATGACATGGAAAATGATGGCCTGAGCAGAGGGTGGACATTACTCTCTGGCCAACATAAGGTAGACAATAAAACCAGAAGATTGTGCCAAACAGTAGCAAGGGTAAACATAAAAATAACACCCATAAGCCTGCCCCCAACAATATACTCCCTCCAGGAGGCATTAATTCCCAAATCTCCATCAGCTGAGAACCTAGCACTCAGAACAACTAAGTTTATGGGGACACCTGAATCAGAAAACCACAATTGTTGAATAACAGAACACTGTGTGGACTTCCATAAAGTTGTTCTGATTAGCTTCTTTTATATTTAATTAAATATATAAAATATAGAAACAAATTTCTTACCATTTTTGTCTATAGAATTTGATGTAGGATGACATGTTATTTCAGGATGCCAGGTCATGCTCATACAGGAAGTTTGCCTGTACAGTACAAATAGCAAATGAAAAAAGAAAATGAAAGGCAGGTCTGGGACTTGATTGCCTGTTGAATCATTTAATTGCTTCATCATAGAATCACCTTATTGTTTGACCTATTGCTATATGTAAACCATTAATTCCCTAATGTTTAAGCCATTTTCACTTAATTTGTTTTCTGGTTACAAAATATTATTCTTTGGCAATAGAGCTTGCATCCACATGTCCGCATTTGATTCTATACATGTTCCCATTCCCCAAGCAAAAAGCAAAATAGAATGGTACAGGAAGCAAAAAAAATTAAAAGTTACACACACAAGATACTCTGTCTGCACTTATTTTCACTGTCAATTACTTGAAATAAGTATGAGCTAGGAGAGAGGGATCAACTTCTCATTCTATATGGTCTCAGTCAGGGTTTATACATCTATAGTAATATGGATTGATATCTTTTTTGATTATTTAATATTTGGGACATATTTTTCATACCTCATGGATTTAAATGAAAGCTAAAGACTTCATTTGTTTCTCCTGCAGAAAAAAGTAATAACCTATAATTCTGAATCAAAACCTAGTTTTCCTGTGTTTTGATTCAGATATAGGAATATCCTATTTGCTGTTTTCTGTGAATCTGACTTGACAATACAGTAAAGTGTTCCAACATAATTACTAACCTGCGATTGTATTCCCAGCTCATCCATAACCTGGAGGCCTTCATTGTGACTCAGTTATTAGAACACTACTTTATAGTGCTATCCTAAGTGTTTGAGCTCTGTCCTAAAGATTTAAAAATCTGAATTCAAAGAGACAGCCAACTTATTCATATCTGAATAATCAGTTAAATGTAGTTGTGCACATAAACTATATTCACAGGTGGTTATAATAATAAAAGATATAGCATGAGGAAATTAACCATTCAATAATATTCAGTTTATAGATATTTTCCTGCTTTCACAATACCATTATCTTATGACTGCCAGAAATTAGGAAGATGCTAGTTGATTTTTGTTCATTCTTTAGCTAGAGAACCAAAGAAATGCATTTTAACGTGTTATTGATTTTAGACTTAATATTCAACACGCTGCTAGGCACTATGCTTAGCCTGTCCACATGACAACTCAAATTATAAGCACAAAGAAAGTGATGGGTGTGGAAAATTAAACACCAATGACAGCAAATAATAAATAGTATGTTTTCAGCTTCATGTGATCCCATTGGTTGAGTGACTGTTTAAGGTCGTGAGCTACTGGGGTTTTGTTCAGGAAGTCTTTTTCAATTCCTATATCATGGAAAGTCGTTCCTATATTTTCTTCCAGTAATAGTTGAGTTTCTGGTCTTATATTGAGGTCTTTGATCCATTGGGACTTGAGTGTAGTGCATGGTGAAATGTGTGGATCAAGTTTCATTTTCCTGCATTGGTTATCCAGTTTGTCCAGCACCATTTGTTGAAGATGCCTTTTTTTCAGCCTATGTTATTCAGGCCTTTATCGAATATCAAGTAGCTATAGTTGCTTGACCCAAAATCCAGGTCCTCAAGTCTATTACATTGGTCTAGACTCCTGTTTTTATGCCAGTACCATGCTGTTTTTATTACTATAGCTTTGTAATATAGCTTTAGATCAGGTATGGTGATGCCTCCAGAGGTATTTCTTTTGCTGAGGATATGTTTGGAAATGCGAGGCCTTCTGCCTTTCCATATGAAATTTGAGATCATTTTTTCTATCTCTGTGAAGAACACTGTAGGGATTTTAATTGGAATAGCATTAAATCTGTATATTGCCTTTGGTAGGATTGTCATCAAATAACCAATATCTGTCCAAGCAACTCATGGTCTAATCTACTTAGCAGCAAATAACTTGTTGTGATGCCCACACAAGTGCAATAGTGGCACACAGCCATGGTGGGGAACAAATGGCTCTTAATTTGGCTAACTGATCTCCTCAGTGGTATGGGACCCATAGCTGGAGCTGGGAAACAAGTCAGAACAATATCCAAACATAAGCCCGCTCGCCAATATCAAGCTACCAGCAATCATGGGCTACAAGAGAGCCTACACCTGTTAAATTCTCTATAAGAAAAGTAAAGGTTAGCTCATTTGTCCTGGTGCTAACTTACTCTCCATTGGAGAATCTGCTTCTCTTTTTCAGATAGATGTAGATCCTAAGGAGAGAGACCCCCCATCATACCTCAAAAGGGCCCCAGCTGATACTAAGAACAACTGGCAAAACAAGCAAGGGTGCTGTTTTCCTGATGAACTGGATACCAGCACAAGGGGGAAGGAGATCAACACAGAGAAAAATCAACTCCTACCAAATCAGAGACCCAGAGCCCCAGAGGCCCCCAACACTTCATCTCTGAAGCAGACCAAAAATGAACCCACATGGCTCAGGGAAATTTTGTGGAAGAGGGGGCAGAAAGAATGTCAGAGCCACATGTTGGGTCATGATATACAGAGACATTTAGCTTACCCATAACTGTGGGCTAACTCCACAATGCATGACCCTTATACCTCAACAAGGAGGGGCCAAGGGGAGGGGGTAGGTCACGGATGAGCCTAACAATGGTACCAAACTGACTGTATTTGCTGAATATAAAACTAACTAATAAAGAAAAAAATAGTATGTTTTGCATGTTAACATTTTAAGTGTGCCTAGATTATTATTATAGACCCCAAATATTTCCCACTAGATATAATTTTAAATGAAATGCAGCATGTGAAAGCAACTATTTTTTTTGCAGGTGGTATTTAGAAGTAACCAACATATTGAGTGCTTTTGAACAGTTTTTTTAGGTGTCTCAAGTGACAAGATCAATCAAATCTATTGTACAATGATCCAGAAGAGGCAGTAAGAAACAACCTTGAGCTGAGCTGCTTTGACCTTTATGGAACTATAATGACAGTCTTCCCCAAGGATTAATTTCTGACTCTATAAGAGCTGGGTGTTGAAACCCTGAGGCACTCTATCACTGTAGAATTTCATTGAGGTCTCTCACTTTCATAAGAGTTGAATGCAACTCCATTTATCATTTCTGTCCAGTGGAAAACTATTTCAAATGTTCTTGAAATTCATGGAAATTAGTTCCAATATAGTTCCATACTTTTTTAAATCTTGTTATACTTATTTTGACTAAAAGGTGTTCATTCATGAATTTTTAAGTAACGAAGAACTGCATAGCATTTATCCCTTAGGTAATATCCTGTCTATGTGTAACTCTCATTCCAGCCCAAAATACTAAAATTGAAAAGTAGTAGAATATAAACAAATACACAATGTTTATAGCGGCTCAATTTGTAATAGCTAAGAGCTGGAATCAACCCAGATGTCCATCACTAGAAGAATGGATAACTAAGATGTGGTATATCTACACAATGGAATTCTATACAGCAGTAAGAAAAAATGACACAATGAAATTTGAGCAAAAATGGTTGAACCTGGAACAGATCATTCTCATTGAACTTACCCAATCACAGAAAAAAAAAAAAAAAATCTCCACATAGTCTCACTCATCTACAGCACCTAACCTGAATCTACCCAAGATAACTTACATACCCAGCAAGCATCTCCTAGACTAGACACTAGGATGGAAGGGGAGGGAGGGGAGGGCATCAAAGGGGTGGGAAACACAAATCGAGACCCAAATGGCAATGGTACCATAATCTTCTACTTACTAAAAGACAGACCAAATGGCTGATCCTTCACCAGGCCCTTACAGGATACACCTGAACCACAAGACACTGGAGAGGGTAAGATTAAGACTAACCTTAATCTCCTACATCTTCCCTCCCTCACTTCCCCTCTCCCTGTCTCTCTCTCTCTTATCTCTAACTCTTGTATATTAGCTATCTTTTTCCTCATTTTCTTAGTAGGCACTGACCTGTAACTCCCAGATCCAGCATGGGGCTATCATCCACAATGAGCTTTTGATCAGAGAGACCTACAAGGTTTCCTAAAAGACAGACAGATTTCTGTCAGAGTACTTGATGACCCACCAAAGGTTAGTGGTAAGACCCTACTGCTGAAGATACCTTGTGTGATTGACATGCAAATTAGAATGGCATGGCTGGAAGTTTGAAGAGAGTCAGTCCCCAGACAGTCAGCGCGTCTAGTGCAAGAAGGTGCTACATGGGCGACTGGGGGAAAATGACCAATATCTATCAAAGCAACGCATGGTCTAACCTACTAAGCAGCAAATAACTTGTTGTGATGCCCACACAAGTGCAGTGGTGGCACACAGCCATGGTGGGGAACCAACTGCTCTCAATTTGGCTAACTGATCCCCTCACTGGTATGGGACCCATAGCTGGAGCTGGGAAACAAGTCAGAACCAGATCCAAACATAAGCCCACTCTCCAATATCAAGCTACCATCAATCGTGGGCTACAAGAGGGTCTACACCTATTAAATTCTCTATAAAAAAAAAGTAAGGGTTATCTCAATTGTCCTGGTGCTAACTTACTCTCCATTGGAGAATCTGCTTCTCTTTTTCAGATAGATGTAGATCCTAAGGAGAGAGCCACCCCATCATACCTCAAAAGGGCCCCGGCTAAAACTAAGAAAAATTGGAGAAACAAGCAAGGGGGCTGTTTTCCTGATGAACTGGATACCAGCACAAGGGGGAAGGAGATCAGCAGAGAGAAAAATCAACCTCTACCTAAGCAGAGAGCCAGAGCCTCAGAGGCCCCCAACACCTCATCACTGAAGCAGACCAAAAATGAACCCAACATGGCTCAGGGAAATTTTGTGGAAGAGGGGGCGGAAAGAATGTCAGAGTCACATGTTGGGTCATGATATGCAGAGACATTTAGCTTACCCATAACTGTATGCTAACTCCACAATGCATGACCCATATACCTCAACAAGAGGGGCCAAGCGGAGGGGGTAGGTCACGGATGAGCCTAATAATGGTACCAAACTGACTGTATTTGCTGAATACCGAACTGACTAATAAAAAAAGAAAAGAAAAGAAAAGAAAAGACTTGAAGGGAAAATGCTGAAAGATTCCCCTCTCCTAAAAAGGACTGGCAGGAAATTTTCCTTCAGTATCAGCATGGAAGACACACAGAGGCTGCTACAACTGTGGTACAAGCTTCATCCCAAGGTGCCAAGCTTCTTCCCAAGCTGGCTGCAGAACTTGGCAGCATCATTCATATGGTACTTGTTTTATAGTAGTAAAAAATGCAAAATTGAGAGTTTCATGAAGTATGGAACCACAGTTCCATAGAGCCACTGTGGCCAAGCAATATATGGAAGGGTTGAAGTCCCTGAAAAGAGGCCCTAATAGGCTACTGTATGAAGCTATAAAGGTGAAGCCTAGGTTACGATGGAGACCCAAAAATATTAGAAAGGGTAGGACAATGTATCTGGCAAGAAAAGCTATAGACTCAGAGAGAAGCTGACACAGGAGAGAGACTATGGAAGCTATAGGCAACAGAACTGGAGTGATGGAGCTACTCAAGCCTTTTTGTAACCCAATTTCATCATGAGTCTCAGATACCAAACATGGAAATTCAGAATTTGGTGTTCGTATACTAGGTTTTGGTCTTATGTTGGTCCAATCGTTCCTTACTGTGTCCCCATTTCTTCTTTTTGGAATGGGAATGTTTGCTCTGTGCCATTATGTTTTGTAAGATGTAATTGATTATATGTATATAATTTTCAGATTAAATTTTTGCCTTTATCTTCAGAAGAGACTTTAGACTTTTGAATAGTTCTAAGACTGTTAAAGACTATTGGGACTTTTGAAGTTGTACTGAATGTATTTACATCACGGTATGTCATGAGCCCATTGTGATGAGGCAAAAAAATGTGGTTCAAAGGGGAAATGTTCCCCACAGGCTCATGTTCCTAGGTGGTGGCTGTGTTTGGGAAGAATGTGAAACTTTTTAGAGTTGGTCCCTTTCCTAGTTTTGTTTTGTTTTGTGTTTACAGGGCAAGGCCTTACTGTGGCCTAATCCAGATTGGTGTTGATCTCACAGAGATCCTCCTAAGCCTCCTGAGTGCTGGTATTAAAGGTGTGTGCCACCACGCTAGGTCCTTTTCTAGTTTTATCACAGAGAGAGAGAGAGAGAGAGAGATTGATTTAAATCTAGGTTTCATATATGAACAAGTCCAATTTGTTCTGTGTCTGGCATATTATTATGACCATAATGATTTATAAATCCATCTACTTTTCTTCAAATATCATTATTTAATTTCTTTACATCTGAATAAAATTGTATTGCATACATGTTATATATCATTTACTTTACATACACATCTAGTCATGAACATGTAAGTGAGTTCCATGGCCTGGAAGTCATGAATAGCACAGCTATAAACATGATTGTGCACTTATCTCTATGAAGTGTTGTCATCAGATGCTCTAGGTATATACCCAGAGTGGTATATCTGAGTCACAAGTTAGGTCTATTTTAGATTTTTGAGAAATCTCCATATAGATTTCCATAGTCTCACTACATTTTTACTATGGTCTTCTGTTTTTCAATTGCTCTCAGAAATTATTTTTCTTCCCTAGAGTAACTGACTCAATAGATGGTTTTAGATTCCATGCCCCTCCTCAGTAAGTTGGGGGGAGGGTGAGGAAGAGAGTCCAGCCAATGCATATGTCTCAACATTTTTCATTAAGTTAATTGCTATAATTGCTAATATATCAAAGTACCTACATCATCTTTATTATCAAAAAGGTAGATGAGTTGATATTTATACATCTTTCTTTCCTAAACATCAAAGAGAGTTATATTCCATGTTGTTGAAGAAGAAACTTTGGCATTTCCAATGCAAATTAAAGCAACATATAAGTTAAAGTAGTATAATGTTTGTGGTACTTTCCCCATGAAAGAACACTGCTGTTCAGTCCTATGCATAGGGACTGTAAGTGAAAAGAAACATCTTCATTCTGAGGATCTAGTTTTCAGGACAAGTCTTCTCTTCATGGGACAACATGAAAGGTACCATTGATGATTGTGAAATAGAATGCCTTGTACATTAATCCACTTCAATGAATGAGGTAGGGCTTTCTTCCCCTTTAAGAAAGGAGTCTTATAATGAATTAAAAATTAGATCTCTAACCTATTCTTTTCTAGAAATTCAAAAACTAATAAAGATCTTTCCTGGAAATTTTCTAAACCTTTTAAGATTGCACCTGATTTTGTCATTAAATGAACCATCCTACATGTCCTTTGCATAGCTACATTTTTAAGAAAAGGAAAAAGTGTCCACAGAGGGCTGTAAGACAAAACAGCTCAAGTCTGATAGAATAAAACATTTCTGACAAGAACAGAGATGGTAATGAAGGACATAAACACTAATGATATCACTCTTATATCCACACAATAAATCAAGCAGAAGAGGACACCTGGGTTTTCAGAAAATATAGCAATGTGTCCACGAAAGCAGCAACATTGAGCCACATTATATACAGAAGGGACAGTATGCACAGAGAGATTATGACAGGAAATTTACAGGAAAAATAACTTTACCCAATAGTATTTGGAGGTATAATCTTTTTTTTTCACTCTTTGTCTAGTCTCTTTCAACACCAGAAAAGGTTCCTTCCAAAGACCTAACACTAAGTTAGCTAGTACTGACAAAGGAGAGCAGAAGAGCATTGAATCCATGTAAGATTGTATCATTTCAACATGGACATGAAAGATGAGCAATAAAGAGTGCACTGATACTCTGAATGAACACGAATAGAAAAGTCATGGGTGAACTGAATTATCACACAGCATGTGTGTTTATTCATTTGAAAATCAGAGTTTAAAATAGCATGATTCTAAGCAGTCATTAGAGTATTCTTATAGCATCAGTGGATAAAAACTTGCAATTAATCAAACTATGTTTACTACACACTGGCACACTTTGAAAGAACAATATGGTGCATTTGAATGAATACATGATTTGGAATTCAATTATAGTTTTGCCATCAATTACATAACCTTGAATAGCTCACTTAAACACCTCAAAATTGTGTGCCTAAAAACATTTTTAAAATCTTATTTCTCTAAATTCCTGGATTATTTTAGAAGTTAGAAAAGGACAATGAACCAGAAAAAAGTTATAATCTATAATGCAGTAGCTGAGGGTATATATGAAAGTGACTGGTGTATAATTGCATAAAGTGAGCGAGTCCCTCAGTGAATTGTCATCTTCAATGATTTTTAGAAACATGAAATGCTTCAAGAATCAGTTAAATGCTGTATATTTCACAAATGAGACAAAAAAAATCTTGGAATAATCTGGAAGGCAAGATAAACCAGTTTCATCCTGTGTCTACTATTCAATTTTAGTCTAAAATTTTTCACATAATTATTCAGTAATTATTATAAATTAATTACTTGTTTCAGTCTCCCTAACTTTCTTTGCAGGTGGATGTGTGTGCATGTGTGTAAATGCTTGTATGTGTGTGAGCATAATGTGGGAGTGAGTGCACATGTGTGTATGTGTGCTAAACTGAAAAGATGATCATGATATTAACAGGAGTGGTAACAATGGAGATTATGAGAAATTATATATATATAACTATATATATATAATATAATATAAGGAAGATATATATATATATATATATATATATATATATATATATATATATATATATATATGATGTCATTGGGAAGTAAAATAAGATGACATTAGGATATCAGGATACCTCCCACCAGACTGTGATCTTCATGTGATAAGGGAACAAAAGAGATTATAGGAATATGGGGTACCACAGAATTCAGAGTTGAGTATCGTTCATCATTTTACCTTTCCCTATGTTTGTTAGCTTATCTCGAAATTTCCCCTTGAATTTCACCATGTTAATTTAAAGCATTTTAATTTGTTTTAGAAGCATTTATGTTCTGTGACAGCTGGGATAGTTGGGTTAGTAGCATACTTGGAAGCTACAACTGCCTAAAGGTAATTTTTACACGACAGAGGAACAGAAATAAAACAGCTGTAGGAAGGTAACAATCTTATAAGAGGCTTTTAAAAGTTGATTTTATGTTTTAATTCACATAGAATACTTTGAGGTTGAACTTAATGTTTTGATTCATGTATATTTGAATAATGGCAAAATTGGGGTAATTAGCTTGTTGATCACCTGACACTTTTGTAATTTCTTGATGATCAGCATATTCAAAATTCTCTCTTCTACATGAAATGAATTTTTGATAACCATACTCTCTGGAGTGTGCAACAAAACATCAGCATTTGTTCCTCTTATCTAATTGCAACATCATGCCTATTAACTAATTTTCTCTCTACCTAGATCAATTTTTCAAGAAAAAAACATTACAGCTTTATTCTTTAGTATTAGTAAGGACTCACTAATGATGGGAATTAGTGTTTAGGTTATAGAAAACCTTCTGTTTGCATAAACCTTGTACACAAGTATTCATAGCTGCATTGTGCATAATGACTTCCCATTGAAAACCACACAAGTGGGCTCCAATGAAGTAATACTAAAACTAGATGTCTTACACAAAACAGCAAAAATTATTTTCCTTTAAAAATTATAGTCACTTATTTAGATGGTAATATAATTAATCTGTGATGTTATACACAAGGACATAAAAGAATGTCCATACAAATAAAACTATTATAACCCATTGAAAATATCAAATACTTCTCCCCCTCCCAAATACATAAAACTCATACAATGAAAAGGAACGGAACAATCTGGAGAGATGGTGTAGTCGTTAAGGCACTTGCCTGAAAAGCCTAAGGACCCAGGACCCAAGTAAGCCAGATGCACAAGGTAGTGCATGTGTCTGGAGTTCGTTTATAGTGGCTAGAGGCTCTGGTGTACCTGTTCTCTTCCTCTATCTATCTGTCTCCTTCTCTCTCTTTCTCTTAAATAAATAAATAAAATATATTTTTAAAATTTTCTAAAAAGAAACAATTTTTATTATTAAAACTGTCAGCCACCAAGTATGATGGGAGACACCTTTAGTCCTAGCACTTGGGAGGCAGAAGTAGAAAGACCACTGGGAGTTCGAGGCCACCTTGAGACTTTAGGGTGAGTTCAGGTTAGGCTAGGCTAGAATGAGACCCTACCTTGAAAAAACCTCTCAGCCATGTAGTAATTTAAGAAATCTACCTTGATGATAATAAATAGGTTTATAGAATGCTGATTACTAATGAACTACTCAGTGATGAAATTCAGATTAGGAGCAAGTCAAGGATGATTCAGGATCATTTTTGTTCAACACTGGACAGTAGGAAAAATTCCATATATTAGGACATGTATAAATTATATTTGACTGCCTATTATCTGTATATGTACACATATGGAAATGTACATATATTATAGATATGTTTGTATGTTTGCCTAGGTGTGTGTCTACCTAAAAGGCTCATATCTCAAAGGCTTGGCCTTCATCTGATGTTGCTATTAAGAGGATTTTGGATCATGAGAACACTAATGGTTTTCACATTGAATCAGTTATTGTGATATGGGAATGGGTTTGATGAATTTGGCCATTGGGGCATGACTCAGAAGGTTATGTTTTACCTCTGGTTTCTATCTATCCCTTGCTCTTCTTCCCCTTCTCTTCAGTATGAGCCATTTTGTTCTACCTTCATGTTCTAATTTACAGTGCTTCAGCCCAGAAGAAACAAAACAAAGTTGTTGGACTCTGAAGTCTCAAAAACCAGGTATTTTTACCTTGAGTCATTTTCTCAAATATATGTAACAATAACAGAAGGTTACTGAAACATACATCTTTTCTATCCTTTCCATAACTGTGAAGCTTTTTAATAAAATTGTATCTCTATTTTGCTGTCTCTAGTATTTGTATCATTAGATTTTTGTGTAATTATGCACAAATATATCAATTCATGCTGTATATTTTTCCAGTATTAAACCACACTAAATTTATAGTTAATTTTCCAATAAAATGAAAATCTCTAAGCTTATGATTTTCTGTTTATAGATGTGCATTATAATTAGACCTTGGTATATGTTTTCTAGATTGTTTGCTCTGTGTATATGTCTTGAGAGTTATTTGTTGAGACATTTAAACTACATAAAATGCAGTAATGGGAAATGTAAACTATAAATAATCTTCCTCATCATTAAGAAGCTGAAAGAAAACCCCCTTACTCCAAATTTGTCTCCCACTCACACATGGTAAACCAAAAAGTGAAAATCAGACCCAGAAAAGCAGTGTGGACTCCTAGATGAAAGCCAGCCGAACTCAGATTCCAAACCTTGCTCAACATTACAATGTCTCAACTTTCCATGGCCATGGATTGTGGAACTTTGACACGTGAAAATCTTAGCAGTGCCTCCCGAAATGTATTACCTCATCTACAATCATTTTATGATGCAAATACTTAAAATCTACTCTTTTGCACTTTTCAAGAATGCAATATGCTGACAGTAAATATAGGAACCATATTGTTCAATACATCTCTTGGACTTATTTCTCCTATCTAACTGAAATTGTATGTCTTTTGACCATTGTCTCCCCAATACCACAACTCCATCAATTTCAGCCCTTGAAGGCCCTTGTTTTGTTCTCTATTAGACTATGAATTCAACTTCCTTGGGTTCCACACATGAGTGAGAGCATGCTGTTTGTATTTCTGTGTTTGGCATATTCGACTTATCATAATAGCCTCCAAGTTCATCCTGCATACAATCCAGGATGCCATACTTCCTTTGATCAGCCACAAACAATAGAGCAAGCTAAGGAACATATTAGGTTTTCTCACGTAGACCACATTTAGCCTTGGGTAACATAGTGGTGGGAAACACAGTTTCATAAAATCATCTTATGAGGTGTTTGGCATCTGCTAGTGATGTTTGTGATCTCTTCATTCAGAAGTATTCAGTTTCATAAATTATTGAAGAGGGACCAAGTGCTGTATGCAGATGAATGTCTGGCATGATACACTGTGATAGAATAACAGCACATGGATCACCAATCCTAGAATGCAATCACATGGAGAATTTGTGCTATCTCTGATTCACTAACTGATAAAATACAGTTATACAGAATAGTCATTTTCACTGAGTAGAGCAAAGAACAGTGCTTTGGCCACAGACTGAAACATACTGGAAAATATCTGTATTGTAGCTCCAGTGTAGCTGATGAAAGTTATAATCCACAAATTGGATGAAACTTATTCTTGGAATGTCCAGAATCTGTACTGCCTAATAGCTATACCACTGCACAAAATGCTTTTCTTTCCATCACCTCTCTCTTATGTTTATCACTGTGTCTCAGGTCAGGATACTACTAGGGATGTAATGTGATTTTTGCAGACACTAAGCCATTTCCTCCATGAAATTAAAAAATATATATACATTTAAAAAGAGACTTGGCATAAAATACACCAGTTATATACTGAAATATTTTATCCACCTAAACAGGTTTATTTTCAAGGAATATTTTAAATGAAAACATTTTCATCAGCTTCTATAATTATTGTGAGTTTAAGCGCTATTCTTGCTTGCTAAGGACATAGAGTGATCCTAGAATTTCAGTCATCATTTCTTGGAGGCTACAGAAACTCTTTGGATTTCACAATCAACAGTAAGAAATGTCAGTCACTGGTTCCGAGATCTTCATTCCTCACCAGAAAGAGCATTTTGCTTACATTAATCCTCCTTCTAAAAAGCTATTACTCACCTCATCTTAATCAGAACTTAAAAATGACTAAAGAAAGAGCCCAGTTTAGTACCCATATATCACTCCAGTAAGTTAAACATATGCATTAGGTCTTGCCATAAGTTTCATTTTTTCTCAACGGAAACCATACTTTGTTTGAAACATATTACTTTTTAAATCTCAAATACTAAATTTACCAGTAAAAAAAACTACACTGCTTAGAAATGAACTTCATGGGCACTATGTCTTTTATGTCATACTCCCTATTATGGGGTTATTTTATTTTATTCAGTTACTCATGAAGATGGGAAAGAAGAAGATGCTTCATATTAGATTGAGAACGGAAATTATACTACTGTGTCATGCCATGCCATCCATCAATCCTATATTGTCAGCAGGACCTTTCTAGTCATATGAAAATTAACTGAACCAAGAATAAGAGCTCAATAGAGTAAAATGAAGGAGAAGCTTGGGGGGGGAGTATGATCATGGTATACTGTCTATATGTATGGAAGTTTTCAATAGAAATTTGAAAGATAGTAATACAAAGAATAAGTACAGAGAGCAGATGTTTTTTTTTTGGAGTCGATGATTGCTGATGCTTGATATAAATAATTGAGAGATCTATTGTGTTCATGCATGAGTATTTTTGAATTGCTTTTAACTAGCTGTAAAATCAAAAAGTCTGCTTAAGCACTTCTAGATACTAACCAGTATTATTGTGGGAGCATAAATAAATACATCCAAGCTGTCTATTATCTTTTATTTTATTTAATGTGCATATTTGCCCATGTAAGAATATGAAAGTGTCAGATCAATTGTTCTTTGTCATGTTATTAGTTTCTATATTAAAATACCTCTATGGTCTTTGGTAGCATTTTGAATCTGATGTTGCATAAAATTAACTCTGGAGGTGTTTGGCTTCTGTTTTGGTGGTAGAGGCTTCAAACTTCTCTAGTTTTCTGTCTCATAAAAGACTTAACAGGAATCAGGTGCAGTAATAAGTTCATCTCTGGTTGAATGACACTTGGTACTTCAATCCAGAGCTCAATCTGACTCAATTCATGAAAGTGAAGAATGATTTTTCAATCTTTCAGATAGTCCAGAAAATATGCACTCTAAATTCATCTATTTATTTGACCTTTTCATGTTTGCCTATTCAAAGACTCCATCTGGATTGGATCATAAATGATAATCTTCCATTTTGGCAGTATACTATGGGAAAAACAGATCAGTAGAGAAAATTATAAAATCGAAGTAGAAGGTATAGAACAAAATAAATAAAAATCTCCATACCTCACTGAACAGAGTCCAGTTGATTTCTTAATTCAGTAAGATTCATTTTGTTCAGGCATCAACTTGTCAAGATAATTACTTTGTAATTCATAAAGAATGTGTGTTTTCCTTCTCATTACTTGATTCTGGGTATTTTGTTTCTAAACAACTGAAATCCCAGTTTGTGGAATATACTGAAATTCCTTGCCATGAATAAAACAGTAGTATTTTACTATGATCTCCATGCACTATGCTCTAAGAGCAATAGTCATCTAAGTAATTTCTTATGTGTATGAAAATATAATCTAATGAAGACAATATACATGGCCAATATTTTTCTAAATTTTTATTTTATTTATTTATTTATTTGAGAGAGAAAGAGGAAGGGAGAGAGAGAGAGAGAATGGGCACACCAGGGCCCCCAGCCACTGCAAACAAACTCTAGATGCATGCGCCCCTTGTGCATCTGCTTATCATGGGTCCTGGGGAATTGAACCTGGGTCCTTTAGCTTTTCAGGCAAATGCCTTAACTGCTAAGCCATCCCTCCAGCCCCATGGCCGATATTTATAATAAAAAACACATGTGTTCTAACCCTATGTCTAATTAAAAGCAATATCTGATGGATATGAAAGGGAAATGGAATTACCTCTATGTCCTGAGCTAAGGGTTCTCCACTTGTTCTAGAGTTGCATTCTATGTGATTCAGTTCACATTTGACAATAAATCTGAATTTATTTTGCAGCTTGTGTTCAACAACACCTGTTTATGTTATGACTCAAGATATGTTGCTTGTTTTACTTCTCCAGTTGGTGCCAAAAACAAATGACTAAATAAACAAGCAAAAACAAGGGCTCACACTCAAATTCTGAAATCTTTGAATGCTATAGGAAAGAGAAAAGTTTGCCTGAATTACACTAAAACAGAAAAATGGCCAATTTTTTTCCATTATTGTCAACTTTCGCAAGAATTTACAAGAAAAAAATAATAAATGCATTAGTCTTGTTATGTCTATGGAGGATAAGTCCCAGGCCCCCATGAATGAATGAGGCTATCATTACTCCTGGCCTTTGGTACCATTATTTGGTATAATAATGGTTGCTTAAGCATAAGTACTGCAATAATATAAAAATGTAAGCAAGGCAGATGATAAATGTATGCAGTGAATATAGCATGGATGGGCTGCACAAAGGGATGCTTCAAGTGCCAATCTTGATGGAGTAGGACAATGTGAAGCTTCAGCATGCTACTAAGTATGCATGCAATTTTTTATGAACTTTATTTCTGGAATTTTCCACTTAATGTTTCAGACCATGTCTGAATGCTAGTCACTGAAACCATAGAAAACAAAACTAAGGATAAAGGAAGACTGTTTATTATACATAATACAAATTAGCTGGCTCCAAGAAATTACTTCAGAATTATCCTCCATTATTATGATAGGCTTTAACAGTTCATATGACTACAGTCCCCAAACTATTATGTTTGGTAGCCTGGTTGGATTTCACAGATTTTTATTTCTATTTGAATTTGATGCTATATTTGTAATTAGAAATGACAACCTATACAAATCCTGTGTAATAGGAAGGAAAAATGATGACATTCAAATGGAAGTGAGAGTAGTTGGAAAGAAAAAGGAATTAAGCAGAGGGGGACCTAGGAGGTGGAAAAAGGAGGGTGGTGTATGAGGATTATGATTATGGTATATTGCTTTATTTATGTGGAAGTTGTCAATAAAATGTTTTATTTATTTATTTATTTATTTTCAAGCATAGACAGACAGACAGACAGAGAATGGACATGCTAGGGCCTCTAGCTGCCACAAATGAACTCCAGAGGCATGCACCTCTTTGTGCATCTGGCATTATGTGCATACTAGGGAGTCAAACTCGAGTTGTTAGGCTTTGCAAGCAAGTGAGTTATCCACTCAACTATCTCTCCATCCCAATAAAACTTTTTTAAAGACATGATATAGAGCATGTCTGTGTCTCAAATTTACATACTGAGCAAATAAGTCCAAAATGAATAATTTTTAAAAATTCCAATAGCTCTAGAAGCTGTATTGTCTGGTCCTCTATTAGGTATGTCATTTCTAGCATATATTCAGGCAGTAGTTAGAGAGGTTCTATGCTATAATCAACACAGCAACAAAAACAAGTATGGCTGAATATTTAAAGATGTCATCATCAGTGACAACAGGTACATATGAGTTTAACCATCACTTCCCAACTATGATCATCACTATGAATTCACCAGATGCTAGACTTTAGGATCCTTAAATAGTACTGAAGCAGGAGAGAAGAGTTATTTCACAGTCTTTCCCTGGAGAAATAGATATGCTTTTAGTAAACGGATATTGAAGGATATAAATTTTCATTAAAAAATTAGAAGAAAACAGATATGTGAGATGAAGTTTAGTAAGTTCCAACAAATAAATGAAAATTTTGTATATTTTAAATGCCTTACTTTAAAAGTTGTTCATTACAAAAGATTAATATGATGGAACCCATCAGTAGTTACCACTAGAAAATAGATTCATTAAACTCCGCAGGACTAGACCAGTGTATATTTCTTTAAATTGCACACAGAATGTTCAGGGACTTCTTTAGTTCAAGATAAGAATTAATGTGATTGTCAATATTGGAATTTAATAGTTAATATCAATAGAAAGTTTAATATTACTAGTTAGCAATTAGGATTTGTGTTCATGTATGTATGTATGTAGGTATGTATTATGAATATATACGAACAAGGAAACTTTAGAACAATCATATACTTCTTATTAAAATATTCTACTCATTTAATTTAAGCAATTCATTGTAATATATATATATACATATATATATATGAATTTTATTTTTATTTATTTATTTGAAAGACAGAGGCAGAGTGAAGCAGTGAGATAGTGAATGGCACACCACTGCATACAAATTCCAGACACATGTGCCACCATGTGCATCTGGCTTATGTGGGTTCTGGGGAATCAAACCTGGGTCCTTAAACTTCACTGGCAAGCCCTTAAACACCACACCATTTCTCCAGTCCTCAATCAGATTTAGACTAGACTTTTACAGGAAATGTTTATTTTTCTCTTTATTTTTTGAGAAAGAGAAACACAGATATATAAAGAGAGAACGGACACACTATCCACTGCAAATGAACTCCAGATACATGTGCCACCTTGTAAATCTGGATTATGTGAATATTGGGAAATTGAACCTGGGTCCTTAGGCTATGCAAGCTAGCCCTAATCCACTAAGCAATCTCTCTCCAGCCCACATTCTATTTTAAACTTATTTGATAAAGGTCTAACTCAGATTATGTTTGATCAAAATACTTCCCAGTATAATAACTTTGTCAAAATTATGGTTCTCCATAGTACAAATATCACCTAAATAGTACTTAATAAAAATGAGTGGGAAGGTGATAGAGGAAGGAATAGTAGACATGCAAATGGAGGGATAGATAATACATAGGGTAGAAGGGTTTATGGGGAAAAAGAGAAAAAGGAGGGGGAGTAGAGGACAGACACAAAAGTACAGAGGGCATGAATTAATATTAAGAAAACTGCTTCTTCATTGTCTAATTGAAAGCTATACCTCTTGGGCTGGAGAGATGACTTTGCAGTTTAGGCATTCGTGTGGGAAGCCGAAGAACCCAGGTTTGATTCCCAGAACCCAGAGGCACATGGTGGTGTATGCATCTGCCATTTGTCTACAATGGCTAGAGACCCCGGCATGTACTTTCATATTCTCTCTCTCTCTCTCTCATAAATAAATAAAAAAATATTTTTAAAGATATAATTCTTAACCAAGCATGGTGGTGCACGCCTTTAATCCCAGCACTTGGGAGGCAGAGGTACGAGGATCACTGAGAATTCGAGGCCAACCTGAGACTACATAGTTAATTTCAAGTAAGCCTGGACAAGAATGAGACCCTACCCCCCAAAAAAAAAAACAAAAAAGAAAAAGAAAAAGATATAACTCTTAAAGATATGTATATATACAGAAGGATAGTTTGAGTGGAAGTATGCTGCTGGAGAGAAAAAAGCTTTTTCTTAAAACCATAGGCTGTGGCTGGCAAATACTAGTGCTAGAATTGGGTCATCCTCCACCCCACAGTGATCTGTTGTTCAGGGAGGCTCATGAGGTCCCTAAACAATGCAGGCCTTTGCCAAACTACTTTGTGACCCACCATAACTAAAAAGTAAGACCCTATTCTTAAAGACATCATAGCCTTTGGTTGCACAGCATTGAGAGATGATGCTGGAGCTGAGATGGAAACCAGCTCTCTGGTGGCTAGCCCTCATAGTGCTGGAAAGCGTCATGCCTGTTGCTAGGGAATAAAGGTCACCAACAGAGTAAACAACCAGTGGATCCCACAGTCTACAAAATTGTGGTGGCAGACCACAGGTGTCCCCCATAAACTTAGGTATTCTGAATATTAGGTTCCCAGCTGATGGAGATTTGGAAGTTAATGCCTCTTGGAGGTAGTGTATTGTTGGGAGCCGGCTTATGGGTATTATAGCCAGTTTCCCCACGCCAGTGTTTGGTGCACTCTCCTATTACTGTTGTCCACCTGATGTTCGTGAGGGAGTGATGTTAAACCTCTACTCATGCAGTAATTTTTCCCTGCTATCATGGAACTTCCTATCAAGTCTGTAAGCCAAAATAACCTTTTATTTCCCACAAGCTGATCTTGGTTGGGTGATTTCTGACAGCAATGAGAATCTGACTGCAACAAAAACCAACAAGTGAGGTAAGATATACCCAATAATGTAACAGTGGCACTTAAGTTATGAGAATAATCACCTATTGTCTGATTGGACATGTGGCCCACCCAGTACGATGAAATTGATGCCTGATACTCAGAACCAAGTCAGAATTCCATGGCTTGGAAGATCATAGACCCTGTATAGAAGCTTCCACTGTTCCTTGGCTAAATGGAGAGGTTATGTCCAACAAATAGTCTTCTGTTTAAACTTTTACCTTCTTTGACCTATGGTGCTTTTACTCTTGGTTAGGGAACCTACTTTTGTACAGATGGTAACAAATACCTGAGAGAACCCATGACAGTGTCTACAGCTGGGGACCAGGTGTTCAAACACATGAGTCTATGGGGGAAGATTTCACCTTCAAAGCTCAAAATTTTTGCCCCTGTTCCTAATGGGCTCATGGCCATATTTTGATATAAAAGTCATTCAACCCAACTTCATGGAGTCCCACTTTCAGTTAACCTTCCATACGTTTCAGGGAACATTTCACATTCAAACCACAACAAAACATGAACTCGAGTTATTTGCATGCAAACTGAGATGAAGCCCTATGGAAAAGGACCATGAACAGTTTCCACATGCCATAAATTTTCACTGACTTCAACCTGAATTATCTATTGTAAATCTTGATAGGCTTTCTTCATGGTGCATTTGGTATTGTACTCTTGACTAGATGATTGAATACACTGTCACCTCCCTTCATTATAGCAACAATAAAATATAGAGCATCATGTTCATAATTGTCAAATCCAAGTGTGCACCATGAAGGCCATTATATGAAAAAGATATTGGAAAACATGGTGATCTTTTTTTTTTTTTAACTTGGCTATTTTCAGTGGTGGTGAACTTGTGCCTAACATATCAACATCATCCATCACTGTATATTTCTGATATACTTAGTCTAGTTATTGACCTAAAGCCTGTTTCTGTGGTAATTCAATGTTAGAATGTCATGTTATGACATAGACATAATAATCATTCATGTATCTAATGACAGCTGTCATATTTTCTTCTATAACCTCACACCTTTCAATTCTTTGAGCAATATAGAAGTTTCTGATGTTCCTCAGTATGTTTCCCATTCCTCTCTAGATTTGCCATGATATTATTATCTTGGCTACAAAACTTGACGTTGTGAATGTATAGAAGCATTTAAAAATATACGTACTAGTGAAGAATATCTGAAGACAGGAAACAAACAAGTCAACTTCTATTTTTTCTTCAATTAATATTCTGTTTGAATATCTCTAAGTTAACAATGCATATCCCTTTTAACATATCTGGATCACACTCTCCATTGGAGAATCTGTTTTCCTTTTCAGAAAGCAGTGAGAACCAAGGACAAACAAAATAAATCTATCAATAAGATAAAAATAGCTAATTGACTCCTTGGCAGGAAATGAACCATCCCTCACTCCACAGCTCGGACCTAGGTGAAACCACATAGGAATTGTGAAATGAGGAAGAGTACTGCTTCCATGGTGAGCCTGTCAACCTGTGCCAAGGTGATGGAGACAGTCACTGAGGACACTTCATAATGCACCAAAGTAGAAATCCCAAAGCTGTTAAGAGCTCAGCACTAAAGTAAACTTAAAGCACACCCACCAAGGCTCAAAGAATTTTGTGCAAAGGGGGCAGAAAGAATGTAAGAGCCACAGGATGGGAAGGAATATCCAGAGACATTGCCACACCACCACCACTGCTGCACTCACAACTTATAACCCAAACTCCATGGAGCAATACCACGAAGGGCCCTCAGTGGAATGGGGGAAGGGAACAGGGAAATGATGATACCAACATACGATATGTCCATACAAAATTTCTATTTGATAAAATAAGAAATGTCCTGTTTGAGGACAACTCTATGCTATTGTAAGAATGATATGGAATCATTAAATTTAATATGAACCATCATATTAAATTTCTTTAACATCAGGGGTAAATGGTGTCAAGTAGTTGTAATGATTATAAGGTAATAATATCTATTTAGCTTCTGAAAGAATATAAATGATATTGACAATTGAAATTCATACTTTTTCCAACCAGCTAGATAAGTGGTGCAAAAATTTTACAAGCACTGCTTTCTGAATCCCTTGCCTAGGTGCCTAGCATACATTAAGATTCTGAATGATACTCATTGATTGATGCTTTAAATGTTAATTTCACTAGCTCTGCATTTCATATTTCTACCACTTTCTTTTTGCTGCTCCACTTCATGGAAAGTAATAACATTGAGTTCATTTACAATTTATTGCTAACGGCATTAAAATTTCATGAAATGATAGCATAGTTGGTTAAGCTATGGAAAGAACTCAGTTTAGTGGAATTTCAAAGATTATGATTTAGTGAAATAACTGTGATAAGTAAA
This sequence comes from Dipus sagitta, assembly GCA_036346955.1. NCBI lineage: Eukaryota > Metazoa > Chordata > Mammalia > Rodentia > Dipodidae > Dipus > Dipus sagitta. The sequence continues at coordinate 98,644,694 of CM070770.1, read as the reverse complement.
GATTTGGAAAAAAACACATTAAGTAAAGACAATGCATGCTTCTGTTGGTTTAACTAATACCTGTGCTGTCAAACAATAGCCAGGGGTAATTACCATAAACTCTAAACTCACTGAAATGGAAGAACGCTAGGAAAAACTAAGAAACACTAATATACATCATTTCTATTCTATACATCACATATCCTTCATGCTGTAAATAAAGTGATATTTCTACATTACAATTTTGGTTATTTAAGCCCTTCATCTAAACCTCTGGAGAATAAATTTTAGAGTTGATGCTCTAGTTATTTTGCCTTTATAAGTGAGGAAGGGAATACATGACAGCCTATATATGGAGTTTTTTCATGAAGAATCTATTTCCCTAGTTAAAAACATAAGAAAAGGGAAGTAGTTCTGATTTTTCACTGAGTACTTCAATATAGTAAATTCTGGATTCTAAAAGATGGATTTGATTTCATTATTAATATATGCACCCTAGCAACAATGAGCAGATAACTTCACTGTAACAAGTGCCTCCTTTTCTAAACTTCTCTTTGCATAAAGAAAACTCAGTAGCATAGGCAAATAAGCTAGAAAGGAGATATAAAGGGAATAGAAAGGGAGGGGAGGGAGGGGGACCTAATAGGATGGTATTATATATATGTAAGTATAAGAACAGATTAATGGGGGTGAAAGGTCTAAGTGAGGTCAGAGGAAGAGATTGAGTAAAGGAAAGGTGGAAGGAGGGCTAATCAAATTCTAAAGGGATATAAATAAGTCATGTCTAGACCCACTTTTTTGGACAATGGAACACACAGGAGCCATAGATTGTAACTAGAAAAATTTCAGTGCCAGAGATGGGAAACCTTCCAGTGAGTTGTTGGCCAGGGAGGTCTGTGATGCTCCCCAAACATTACAGGCCATTTCCACGGCCTTTGGTTTCCTACCAGGAATAGATGGTAAGACCCTATTGCTGAAGATTCCACATACTTGAGCTGCAAGGTCACTGAGAAACCCTGCTGGAGCTGAGCTGAAAACCTTCTCCATGTAGACCAGCTGACAGAAAGCTGGAAAAAGCCACACTGCAGGCAGTTCACTGGGAGAAAGAGAAATCACCAATGAAGATACCCAACAGTGGACACTGCAAGCCTTATATTTGGCCAGCCAGGCCAAATGAGCCAATGGGTGCAATAGTGGCATGTCTGTTAAGGGAAAAACCAACAGCCCACTGACTGGAGGCCCACTCCTTGGGAGAGAATATACCCCTGATACTGAAAACCTACAACAGGGGTAGTCATGAGCCCTAGGAGTGTAACATCTGCTGCTGTCTGGCTAAAAGTATATGCTATGCTCACCAAACTGCCCAGTAAGCACTTCTCTTACTGTTCATACCCATATATTAATGCTACTCTCACTTTTGCTTAGGGTACTTTCTCTTTTCAGATGGCAGTAACCTTGGGATGACTCAGGAGGCCTGTGATGCTGAGAAGTGACAGAGGACTGCTCAGCACTGAAATATTTCAATCACACCTTCCATGCCTCAGGGTCCATTGCAGAAGAGGTGGCAGAAAGAATGGAGCCAAAGGAAGGGTAGAACTCCCTACAATGTTCTCCTCCAGACACAAAATGGCCTGGATATCCATTACCTCACAGTGTCTGACGCTACCTACATAAGACCATCATAATAGGAAGAAAAGATCATGGCATGAGAATAAAAGAGAGACTGATTGAGAGGGGGAAAGGATGTGATGGAGAGTGGAGTTTCAAAGGAGAAAGTGGGGGGAGGGAGGGAATTACCATGGGATATTGTTTACAATTATGGAAGTTGTCAATAAAAATATTAAAAACAGAAACAAAAACAGAAAGAAAGAAGGAAAGAAAGAAAGAAAGAAAGAAAGAAAGAAAGAAAGAAAGAAAGGAAGAGAGAGAGAGGGAGGGAGGGAGGGAGGGAGGGAAGACTAAGTTCTATCACCCATTTCAGTCCAGTAGCTTCAATTGGGACAGATATTGAACTATGAATCATGTATTTTTTAATAGAAACACTAAGAACTCAACATTATTGCACATACTGATAAATAAACTTTCCTTCCAAGGAATTCTTAAAATAATTATCCCAAGTCAACAACAAAAATTGAAATGTTAATCAAGGTCTAGAGGTTTCGCTAAAAGAATATTCATTCTCTACCATAACAAACTAGAGGAAAATAGATAATCAAATTTCTCTACTTTGGGCTCCAGCCTTGAGCACAAGATTGGAAGATTTGGGAAAGTAGTCAAATTTTACCACATATGTAATTGCCAATTTTTGCACAATCCTTTATAATAAATGTGCTCAATTTTGACAGATCTATTGGGTAAAATTGGAAATATGTATATTTTTAAATCATAAGACAATCAATGAATAGCTATGCTGCATATTGCATCTGTGGCTATATCCCAAGCCTGTGGAAAGCCTGGAAAGTGGTGGAAACATTGAAACTTTAAGGCCCTAGTGATTGGCTTTAGATCACTGTAGGTTATGTGCTCCAGGTGGATACTGAAATTCCAGTACTCGCTTTTAAATTCCCTATTTCATTCCTGGACATTGGATGAGTAAATTTGGTCCTCTATGTATCCCCAGCCAAAGCATTAGGGGACCCAGTTATACACTGGAACATCTGAGGCTCTGAGCCAAAATAAACATCAGACATATTTTACAGTAGCAGAAATCTGGCTAACAGAAAACTGGAAACAACGAGTGGCATCTTGTATTAGCTAACATCTAGCAGAATGAAAAAGCCTTTGGAATTTGTGGGAGGAGTCTGGAGAAATGCACTGGAGAAAGCTGGGGATGTTCTAGAGAAGCTTTTCATGTGATTCTGGTGAACACTCTGGAAACCAGAATGCTGCTAGAAATGCATAAGCAAAGGCCAAGCTGGTGAGGCTTTAGATGGAGATGACAATTCCATTGGAAACTGAACTACAGGCCATTTTTCTTACCCTGTGGCTTAGAATTTATACATATTGTTCCTATTTTGTGTGATGTACATATTCCTGGCAACTTGGAACTGTTAAGAATTTAGGAATCTTGGAGATGGATTAAATTCATTTAACATTGTAAAATGCGTGTGAGCCTTTGGTTGCCAGTGGTATAATTCGGATCTAGAATGTCTCCCCAAGACATCTGTTAAAGCCATGGTCCTCAGCTAAGGCTATTAGAAAGTGTAGAAACCATTAAAACTTGAGAATGAGTAGATATTTAGGTCACTAGGCATTTACCTAAAATATAAAGAAATTTCAAAACCCAACATAGTTTAAACAATTACAATTACAAAACAAGTAGATAATGCAAAGATAAAATTCATGAACAATAGGTAATGGTAAATAATCTCATGAAAAAAAAAGGTCAATGTCATTAGCCATTTTCTTAGTATAAATTAAAATCCTAATGAAATATCACTGCACTCCTACTATGGTTAAAATAAAAATTAGCCACAACACCAAATGTTAATAAGAATGTGGAAAAACTAGATATTCTTTCTTATATCTGTACAGGGAATATGAATTGACCCTCCATATCAGTAGGTTGTTCTTCTGAGAATTCAACTTACCATGAGTTGAAAAGTTTCAAAAAATGCACCTCTATTGAATATGTATAGACTTCTTATTTTATTCTCTAAAGAATGAAATATAACATAGTTATTTACATAGTATTTGCATGAACAAAAGTATAATAAGAAAACTAGTAATAATTAAAAACATATACAAGAGGGCTAGAGAGATGGTTTAGCAGTTAAGGTATATGACTGCACAGTCTAAGGACCCAGGTTCAATTCTCCAGGTCCCACATAAGCCAGCTGTATGTGGTGGCACATGTATCTGGAGTTTGTTTGCAGTGTCTAGAGACCCTGGTATGACCATTCTCTCTCTCTCTGTCTCTCTCTCCCTCTCTGTCTGTCTCTAATAAATAAATACAAATAAATCTTTAAAAAAACATAGACAGGGATATACATAGATTACCTGGAAATCCAATGACAAATAAGGAACTTTGTCATCATCAGAGTTTAGTAGTCATAAAACTCCTGGAACCAATCCCCTGTGGATGCTGAAAGATGGCTGTATGTTGGGCTTGATGATCTCTGTAGTTTCAGACACCCACTAGATGTGAAAATGTATTCCCTGCAGATGAGAGGGGAGCAACTCAGTTTCTCTACATCCTTGTTAACATTTAATATTCTCACTAGTTTTCAATTTTACCTATTAAGATATGAGTATAGTAAAAGCTCACTAGCATGTTAATTTGCATTGACATACTGGCTAATGATGTTGAACCTCTTTTTATGAGATTATGCAGCATCCCAAAATCCTCATCCACAAAAATGTATCATCATAATCTTTATGTATTTATGTAGTAATTATATTGTTCCCATTTAACTGTGGATTCTTGACATTTATCTGTCCTTCTTTTGAGAACTTAGATGGATATCTGGCTTGCAAAACATTTTCCTGGTCTGTAATTCAACATTTCATCCTGTGTGTCTTTAATAGAACTAGCATTTAAGATTTTGTTTCAATAAAATTGTTTTATTTTATAGAGTGCAATTTGATTTTTACACAAAAATGTTAACATACAAATTATTTCCTTCTACATTTTATGAAATGTTTTACAATTTCATATTTTACAATGAAGTCAACAATGGCTTTTTAGTTAATCTTCATGTAAGTGGCAACACACAATTCAAGACAACATATATTTACGAAACTTCAAAGGGAAATGTTTTAAACTTTTGTATCAATTTGGAAAGAATTAACATAACCACTACATTGAATCTTGTAGCACATCTTTGTATATCTCTATTTATCTAGATCTTGATTAAATCATGGTCATTTTGTAATTTTCTACATAAAAAATATTTATATCTGTTATTATACTTATACTTTAACATAAATTACTTCATTGCATTTGAAACAGTTCCTGTTTCTACCTGTTTATTATGCATACAAAGAACATAAATCAATTCTTCAGTCAGTTTGCGTCCTACAATCACCCTAAACACACAAGTTACAGGATTGTATTTATATTTGCCATGGTCTATGGGGCAATCAGTTCAGTTATAAAAGGGATCAGATTTGTTCAGTATACCTGTATTATCCCTGTTTTCCCTTTTTGTGTTTTTATGAAAACAACTTCTAGTAATTATTGAATAAGAATACATTAGTGAAAATGTTCTTTTTAGTCTTTAGATGCAAAGCATTCAGTGATTAAGGATGATGTTAGATTTAGTTTCCTGTTATATGGTTTTTTTCAAGTCAAGTTGTGCTAGCTCAACCCTGTGTCTGAATAGTAAAGAGGTTTCATTGTGGAGGAGTATAGTAGATTGTCATTTGCTACTTCTGAGTTAATTAATAGCAACATGAAATTAGTCTTATTTAGTCAGCTGATATAATGGATTTCACTAGTTGATATTTGAATATTGAGCAAAGACCAGATTCCTAAAATAAGACTCATTTTCTCTGAATAGGTCTCCTTATTGGTAGCCTTACTCATATGTTGATGAAGTTCTTAGTACTTAAGGTCATGAAAAATATTGATCTGATAAGAGATATTGGTCTATATTTTTCTTTTGTTGTAGTGTTTTAGCTTTTGTAACTGTGGTAGCAGCTTCATTATATAAGTTTAATGCGTTTTCTTCTATTTTCTGAAATATATTGCATAAAAGTGATGCTAATTCTTAAATGTTAAAATGTATTCTACAATGAAATTATCTGCGCCAGGAGATTTCTTTGCCAGAAGTTTGTCATTATGTAGATTCTTCGATGGATATAGAATGATTCAAATGGTTTATTTCATCTTGGTTAATGTTTTATAATATTTATTTTTGAAGAGTTAGCTATCTCTTAAACTTATTTTTGATGATAAAATTACTCATAATTTTCTATTGTGGACCTTTTAATGAGCATGGTAGCATCTTTGCTATAGTGAAAAATGCCTCAAAACCATTAAGGTGTTGATATTACTTCAAGATACTGGTTTAATTGTGCTTGGGTTCACACTGTGAGATTTCTGGATCATATGGCAGTCCACAAAAAGTCCCAAATAGCCAAAATGGTATTTAGCAAGAAGAAAGATGGAGATACCACACAACCTGCTTTCAAGATATACAGCAATACTCCAGTGACCAAAAACTATGGTGTTGGCATAAAAACAGATATGCATCCTAAGTTAACAGAAAAGAGAGTCAAGATGGAAATGTATACATTTTCAGGGTTTTAGGGATTGTTTAGTGGTTAAGGTGTTTGCCTGCAAAGCATAAGGACCCAGGTTTGATTCTCCAGAACCCACATAAGCCAGATACACAAGGTGGAACATGCATCCAGAGTTTGTTTACAGTGGCTGGAGGCCCTGGCATACTCCTCTCTCTCATTCTCTCTCTCTCTCTCTCTCTCTCTCTCTCTCTCTCTCTCTCCCTTTCAAAATAAAAGAAATGTACATATTTTTTAGTCAATAAAACGTTTACAAAGTTTACACACCAGGTCCTGCACACATCATCAGAAATAGCTTTGGGAAGATTATATATGGAAAGACAGAAGAATGAAATTACTCCTAAATTATCTCAGGGACAAAAAATTTAACTTAAAATAGAATAAATACTTTAAAATACTATCTAAAATATGAGCCATTTGAAGAAAGCACAAAGTAAAATCTTGTTAATGTTGGTGTTGGCAATGATAATTTTTGGATATTATCCCCTAAACCTAGGCAACATAAGATAAATGTTATGCTCCTAACAAAAAAAAGGCTACTACTGCACAGCAAAGAAAATAACTAACAGACTAAAGAGGGAGTCTATGGAATACAGTGGAAAATATTGCCAAACAACATACTTGATAAAGTATCATTACCCAAAGTATAAAGAGCTTATGCAACACAATAGGAAATATGTATTAATAATCCAGTTATAAAAATGGAAAACAATATTCCTTGGATTTTGCTCCAAAGAAGGCACACAATTGGTTAATGAATAGATAAAAGGGCACTCAAGCTTGCTAATTATTGGGAAAAGTAAACTGATAAAATTATTATGAAAAACAAAAAGAATATGGAACTAAAATTGAAATAGGAAATATTTTATAACTTTATTTTGTTACTTTCAATTACATTGATTTATAATCTCTTCACTTTTACTTTTTCTCTATAAATTAAGAATACCTTGCTTGCCAGGTGTGGTGGCACATGCCTTTACTCCCTGCACTCAGTAGGCTGAAGTAGGAGAATTGCTGTGAGTTCAAGGCCAGCCTGGAGCTACAGAGTTCCATGTCAGTCTGGGCTAGAGTAAAACCCTACCTTGAAAAACACAAAAACAAAAAGAAGCAGAAAAAAACAGTGTTTTTCTTTTCTGTTTCTGCTATCTTGAGCTAATAACTTTGATTGGTGATTTGAGAGCCTACATTCCTAGGCTTCTTTGAAGTTGTGAATGTCTTTCTCAGAAATGAGGTCACCATCTCCCCCACATATGAGAAGCTATATCTTTATATTGACTATGTTCTATCTATATTCTATACTTTTACAACTTTACCCATGATGCATGGGACTTTGTGAACTGAACATAAATGCGCAGGTGTTTAGATACTTTCTTGCTCCTTTGTGTGTGATTTCTTGTATTTCTCTCTGGCTTCCTTTATGACCTTAGAACACACTCTATTTGCTTTCAATTCTTGCAATTTGTAAAGGGATTTTTATTATCCCAAACTAATCTGCTATTTATTTATTGCTGTTGATGAAGCAAAATGGTAAGAAAACCCCTTATTGTAAGCTGTCAGGAGGTTGGGCATCAGAAATAGAGTGATGCCCTATCATAGTGTTATTTTCTCTGGAATGTTTTCAGAATTTTATCTTTTTTTTTTAGTTTTCAAGTATTTTCTTAATATGTATGTCAGTGCAGATTTATTTGGTTCTATCTTTTCTGTGGTTCATTCATGTATTTATTTAAGTTAATTTTAAGTAAAATTTGAGGAGTTCCTTCTAGCCATTATTTGTTGAGTAAGTTTTCAGTCTCAATCTCTCATTTTGGCTCTATGACAATTGATAGACTTTTTAAATTTTTATTTACTTATTTTATTTATTTGAGAAAGAGAAAGAGGCAGAAAGAGAGAGAGAGAGTGGGCACACAAGGACTTTCAGCCTCTGCAAACTCCAGACGCATGCAACACCCTGTGCATCTGGCTTATATGAGTCCTGGAGAATTGAATCTGGTTCCTTTGACTTTGCAGGCAAGCACCTTAACCACTAAGCCATCTCTCCAGCCCAACTGATAGTTGTTTTTTTTTTTTTTTCAAATTACTATCCTGCAGGTTTCTGAAAAGCAAGTGCATGTGTGCGTGCACACACACATACACACACACACACACACATATTAAATTTTCTTCACAATGATTAAGGTCAGTCTTCATCATACCTTCTCCAGTGGCTTGTGGCTCAGGTGTTCCCTTTAAGGGTGAAAGTTCAATGAGTAAATTATGTTGATCCATTCTCCAGTTAACTGATTTTGTTCTTGGATCACTGACTACCATAAACTTGTTCCCTTTTAGAGGAAAACAACCTCCCCTTTGGGCCCCTCTGTCATTGGGGTTAGAAAGGCTAGCCATAATTCCTTGGTTGCTGCAATGCGACATGGGAACTTGCCACCTTGCTTGTTTTCCTATACACAGTTTGCAGAAGCATGCATGCACTCACACACACATGCAGACATCAGGGCAGAGGGCGCGAAAGAAAGAGTGGCAGCTGGCCCCAGCTTCTAGCATGTTGTTTTCAATGATGCAGAAAGAAATCAGCTCAGTTTCTCATTCTGAGTAGAACACTGCCCAGCACTTCCCCATCACCTAGGTCACCTTATTTCAACAAGTTTCCTCTACCAGAGAACTCTTCCTCTTTACATGTGTAAAGTTGACTTTTAGAGATCCCAATAGTAACTGTTTTTTGAGTTTTTAACTGAAAAAATTACCTTGTTTGGGGAATTCCATGGCATTTGTAGCTTGGAAAGCAACCTTTTTTCTCTTTATGTGCTTGCTACTGTATAGGCTGCTAATGCATCAAGAGTATTTTCTGTAGCTAGAGCCCATAGGAACAACTCAAAACAGCTGAATGGAGTGATTTCCTTGTATCGTAAACATTATCTAAAATGTACTGTTTCTTTTTATAGTTGCAGTGAAATAGGCAGAAGTTTCTGCAAGTTAGGAAAACTGAGATGCAGGGAAGTAACTATTCTTGCATAACCCCCTTCTTCACTTTATTCCTTAGTTTGACCCAATTGCTCTCAAGTGAGGATTTGCTTGTCATTTTTTCAGAAGAGGAGTAATAAATTTGGGAGTATATTTTGAATACTTAGATAACAGGCATGAGGAAAATAAAACATTCATGATATTAGCAAACGTTGTAGGAATTTTGCACTTCGTTGTGTGTTGTTTTTCTTTTTCTTGTCTTTCTTTCTTTTTTTTCTTCATTTTGCAGTTGTATCCAGGCTTGGAAAAATAACTTTTTATGAAAAATCCTTTAGAAAAAAATCTGTTAAAGTTAAATTGTTCTTATATTGTTTCCCAAATTCACTCTTCTGCAGCTATTTTCATTTTTAACAATACAGAGTTCTGTGTGACTAGCAGAATTTGATGTCAGCCGATTGACAAAGTCAGGTCACCCCGATTCCTTTACACAGAGGAATTCATGCCACAGCAAGCTTCTTGGATCTGAGATTCAAAGGCAGAAACATAAAACTGCTGCTGCATTTGACTGGATTACAAAATGAGCAGTGGAGTAAGCCTGGATGTCAGGAAGAAACTTTAAAGATGTGGAGTAAAAAAGCCATCCCTTCAGGGGTTGCTGTAGGAATTTAGCCTGCGATATGCCTCACATGCACCATAGAAAGAATTCCTGCTTTGCAATCACAGGGAAAGAGCTGCATCTCTATTTCATCCCATACAGACAAAACGTTTATGATGATACAAAAAATTATCTTTAGTTACTTCCTCTGTGAAATGAAAATGGTACACATTTACCCAAGACATTCTGAAGTCTAAGTGATGAAATGGGAACTCAAGACTTTGTCTTTCACACATGAAAAATTCCTACTAATATTAGTTAACACCCTCTTTCTACCATTTTTGCAGGGACTTACATGGGCTTGAAATGGTGTTTCTGAAGGTCACAGAGTCCTTAAACTCCAAACCCTGAGTTCTGCCTGTTTTTACCTTATAATTGGGATAAATCAAGACTGAAACAGATAATTTTAAATTATTACATTTATTCTTGGAGGAATAGAACCAAGGAAAAGAATGAAAGGGATTTAGAGAGGAAAGACAAGAAAGTGCAGAGAGCTCCTGCCATGTGGAGGGCAGGAGGGGAGAGCACATGTGGGAGGAAGGGTTGGGGTGTCCACTCCTCTCAGCCCAATGAGGCTGAGATGAGAGGAGGCTTATCAAGATGGGAGCCTGGAAGTTCAGGAGAGATGAAAAGCCAACAAAAGAGAGCTTGCCACCTGGTACATACCAATTTATAACCTTATTGTGGTGGGCTTTAACTTCAAGCTCAGGTGAACCTCAGGGAGGGCTGATTGGTCTGGGCTAGGGGCTGGCTCAAGAAAACACCAGTGGTGATGCAAAATTTAGGGACTATCTTAACCAACCAAAATGCCATGATCAGATTTAAAGCTTAATTTTAGCAAAGGGAAACTCCTTCCCAAAGAGTCACTCAGGCTGTTTATGGGAAAGCAGCTTCATCCCTGTGATGGTTCAACACATAGAAATTGGTTAATGTAGTTCACAACATAAATAGGCTTAATCACAAGAACCACATGACCATTTCAAAAGATGCAGAGAAGGCCTTCAACAAAATACAACATCACTTCATGCTCATAACAATGGAGAGAATAGACATGGAGGGTTTACATCTCAATACAATAAAGGCTATATATAAAGCACCTAAAGCACAAATAATGCATAATAGGGAAAGACTCAAGGAGTTTCCATTGAGATCAGGAACAAGACAGGGGTGCCCACTCTCATACTAGTCTTCAATATAATACTAAAAGTCTAGCTCAAGCAATAAGACAGGAGAAAGAAATAAAAGGGATACAAATTGGAAAGGAAGAAGTCAAATTAGCCCTATTTGCAAAGGACATGATTCTATATATAAGTGATCCAAAAATTCCACCTCAAGCCTTCTAAAGGTGATTAATTCTTTCAGCAAAGTGGCAGATAGAAAATCAACAAAGAATTATTAGCCTTCCTATATGCACAGGACAAATGTACAGAGAAAGAAATTATTGAGGCTGTCCCATTTTCTTTTTTTTCCTTGATTCCTTTTGTTTCAATAAAAATACCAATATGAAAAGTAGAACAAGATATTAATGTATAGGGCATTATTTAAGTTCAGTAAAATATTCTGCATTTGAAACAAAATCTGTGCATATAAGACAAAAATATTAACCTTGCATGTCACAGTTTCTAAAATTCTAAGCTCAAAATTATCTCAAAAGGTCACATTGAACAATATAATTGAATCAAGTCAAATTAAATTTATTCATATTTACAATGACTTTCCTATTATTTTTCATTTTGAATAATCTACTTAATTATGATTATATGGTACAATAGGTATCAGGAAAAAATGGAAACTCTACCCAGAGATCTCAAATGAGGCAGAAGTGTTATAACTTATGCTCAAAATGAATGAAATCTTCCTGTGCCAGGAAGGAAGTGTCCATAATGAAGTGTTTTCCACATTAATTTCTACAAAGAACACAATATTTATTGCATAATAAGTTGAAGCTCTCATACATATTATTAAAGCTCAACAGTAATCCCACCAACAACTTGGAAAAGTACCAGAAATTGGCACAAAAACTGCAAGCACATTGTAGGCATTAAAAAAAATCATCTTTCAGTCTAGAGAGACAGCTTAATGGTTAAGGTGCTTGCCTGCAAAGCCAAAGGACCCATGTTTGTTTACCCAGGACCCAAGTAAGGTAGCACATATTTGGAGTTTATTTGCAGTGGCTGAAGGTCCTGGTGTACCCGTTCTCTTTCTCCCTTTCTCTCTCTCTCTCTTTCTCCCTCTCCTTCTCCCATCCTCCCTCCTTCCCTCCCTCTCTCTCTGTCCCTCACCCTCCCTCTCCCCTCCCTCCCTTCCTCTTTTTCTCTCTCTCAAATAAACTGAAAAAATAATTTTAAAAAGTGAAGAGCTGGAGAGATAGCTTAGTGGTTAATCATTTGCCTGCAAAGCAAAGGACCCAGGTTTGCTTCCCCAGAACCCATGTAAGCCAGATGCACAAGGTGACACATGTGTCTGGAGTTCATCTGCAGTGGCTGGAGGCCCTGGATTCTCTTTCTTTCTCTGCTCTTTCTCTCAAATAAATAAATTAAAATAATATTGTTTAAAAAATCATCTTTTAGGAATTTTAAACATTGTAGTAGGACTAACTTATTCATGGTTTTCTTTCCTGTGGTTTCAGTAAATTAGTGTCAACTCTAGTGCAAAAATATCAAATGTAAAGGTTCAACAATAATGCATGCTTGCGCTCAGACACCCATTTGCATAGCATCATGAAATGTTTGTCACTCTGTTCCATCCTAACCTGGGCAGAAATCATTCCTTTGCCCAGTGTAGACACATCCTCACTTTGTCACTTAAGTCAGATCAGGACAAGAGAGATGGTTTAGTAGTTAAGGCATTTGCTTGCAAAGCCTAGGGGTGCAGGTTCAATTCCCCAGTACCCACCTAAGCCAGATGCACAAGGTGGTGCATGTGTCTGGAGTTTGTTTGCAGTGGCTGGAGGTTCCGGTGCACCCATTCTCTCTATCTGCCTCTTCATCTCTCTTTCTCTCTCAAAATAAATGAATAAATCCCATATTCAACGAATTTAAAGACTCTTTAAGAAGTTGGGTCAACGAGGGCAGTATTAAGAGTGTTTGTGGTCAAGAAAATCTAAGCTGTCCCATTTTCAATAGCTACAAAAAGTCAAATACCTTGGAAAAACAATAACCAAAGATGTAGAAGATCTATATAATGAAAACATAAAAAAAAAAAACTCAAGAAAGAAATTGAGGAGGACATGAGAAGATGAAAAGACTTCCCATACTCCTGGATAAGGTAGAATTAATATTGTGAAAATAGCAATTCTACCAAAAGCAATATACAGATTTAATGCAACACCAATAAAAATTCTAGCATCATTCTTCACAGAGGTAGAAAAATGATCACAAAATTTATATGGAATGGCAGTATGCCTCAGATATCCAAACATACCCTCAGAAAAAGAAACAACCCTTGAGGTAACACCTTACTAATCTAAACTATACCACAAATGCATAGTAACTAAAAAACTGTGCCGGGCGTGGTGGCGCATGCCTTTAATCCCAGCACTCAGGAGGCAGAGGTAGGAGGATCACCATGAGTTCAAGGCCACACTGAGGCTACATAGTGAATTCCCGGTCAGCCTGAACTAGAGTGAGACCCTACCTAGAAAACAAAATGACACTCACACTCCCTCTATCCTCTCTCCCTCACTCACAAATTAATTAATTAATTAATTATTAAAAATATGCCTAACTAGAACTTTCTTTACTAAGCACTGACTCAAGTATTATGAAATAGACTATTTTAGTTGGGGCTACATCAATAAAATCTTGGTCTTAAAACTTTGTCTTTTACTTCAACATCAAGAAAATCTGTTGATGGCCATCTTCGTTCCAGATTATGACATTAAAGAAACTTAAAAGTACATTATTTAACCACAATGTACATATGCTATTTGTAAAATAAAGTGGGAAATTGAAGAAATATAAACACTAGCTTGATATTTGCCAATACCAGCAAATTGGTATGGTTATTTTTTTAATTTTTTGTTTGTTTATTTATTTGACAGCGACAGAGAGAAGGAGGGAGCGAGAGAGAGAGAGAGAGAGAGAGAGAATGGGCACACCAGAGCTTCCAGCCTCTGTATACGAACTCCAGATGCGTGCACCCCCTTGTGCATCTGGCTAACGTGGGTCCTGGAGAATCGCGCCTGGAACTGGGGTCCTTAGGCTTCACAGGCAAGCGCTTAACCACTAAGCCATCTCTCCAGCCCAAATTGGTATTATTTTTAAGGCATAATACAATTTGGTTTTTTTAAAGAATTTTTCCTGTTTAGGGGTTCATAATGAAATATTTACAGAAGAAGAGGTATTGGGGAGATGAGCAAGTGTGTGGCTTCCATGGTAAGCCTGACAATCAGCACCAGGTTGAAGGAGACAGACACTGAGGATACTTAACATATACCAAAGCAGAAATCCAGAGGCTCCTGAGAGCTCACCACTAAAACAGACCTAAAACACGCCCAGCATACTTCCGGGAGTTCTGCAGAACAGGCCAAGGAGAAAATGTAATTGCCACAGGTCAGGATGTCATACTCAGAAGAATTGTTCCTCCCAAGCCCCCATAACTGACTGCATCTCTTACAATGCATAATTCACAACCCTAAGGGGAATATCAGCAACCCCACTGAGTATGGTCCTCAGTGGATAGGAGCAGGGAGGAGGGAAAAGATGTTACAACACAAGATATATCCATACAAAGTATGTTCTTAATATTTTTTTAAAGTAGAAGAATTATCAAAAAAAAAAAAGTCAGATCGTACTTTGATCTCTAGCAAAGTGCAGACTGCAAGAATAGGCCCCAAAACATTCCTGCTTTTTGCTTTCATGGACCCAGTCACCCTAAACTACCTAACAAAGCTGCCTCTCTCCCTCTCCGGATGAGATCATGAGTTCCTTGTGGGAAATACTGTTTTATGTAACTATGAGGCATCATCTGGAAATGTCAAGCAGTCCAGTAATGAGATGATTCTACATGTCAAAATAGTACTGCATAGAAACAAAAATTAGTGTGAGTCATGACCACCAATGGAAATCAGATCCTCCTTTCTGCCTGATCCTTGGGGAATTCTTCAAAAGCCAAGTCTGAAATGCAGGAACTATTATACCTGACTAAAATAAAAGTCAGGAGAATCTTAAGCCTCATTCTTTAATCACAATGCATTCCGCTCTAGCATTATGTTCTAAGCAAGTCCTCAAGTTACAAGTCTACTCAAACAGCTCTGTTCTTAAGTAATACTTGAATATATAAAGTGCAGTTACTAACTGCAAATCCAAAGAGGGAAGAAAAACTCTCCAAGGCACCACTACTTAATAGCCACACTGGATTGTGAAATTTACTATAAACTTTAGGAAAACAGTTTGCCACTGCATGTGACCAACAAATATAATCATGATAATAAAACATTATTCAGCTGTAATCATGATTAATATATAAGCAGGCCAGTGCTGGAATTTATTAGTTTTAATAATAGTGAAGTTTTGGACTATTAGCATGTTTAGATAACTTTTAGAAGTCTGATGCCTCACAGAAATATTTTAGACACTTATGGGTTGCTAAAGTCCACATTTTGATAACACAGCTACAGCTTTTATGATAAGCCTTATGCTGACAAGTTACCAGTTTTTATAGATCAATAGTGGGACTACGTAAGGAATGATAGCAACCCTAGCCAAAAAGATGAGGCTTCCACTTTTCTTACCAGAAGCTACAGCTGTTCTTCAAAATTTTGTATTTCTGAATTTCTCATCTGCCTTTGATCTTTGGTGCCAGCACTATATGTAGTAGGGGAAGCAGAAGGGCAGGCATTGTCAACATGCACACATTATTAACTTTGGGTGGCCAGGAGTCTTTCTTTACTAATATTAAGATCCACATGGGATTCTTAAATAAACAATTTAGTAAGTACCTTTCAAAGAGGAAAATTCTGTATTAGCACAATTTTTATAACCTCATATCAAGAGAGCTTAGATTCTCCCAAAGATAAAATACCATATGATTTTTATCAATTTATATATATATATACACACACATATATATATTCTGAAAAATATATATTTATATAGAGAGAATATATATATAAATTATATATTATATAAGATATGGTAATTATATATTATAAATAAATATATATTCTACATATGCATATATATGTATGCATACATATATGTATATATGTATATATAATTTTATATGTTTATTAATTATTGTATGTACATATATGTATATATAATTTTATTTGTTTATTAATTATCTAACATGGCTAAGTTCTAAATAGCACCCAAAAATTATGATGTGATGGATAAAACATCCTAGACTTTCGTTTCTCCATCTACAAAATGAGCATCACATTACTTCAGACTACTCATCACAGTTTACTCCTAGAATCTTACTATTGGAAGGAACAAATGAAATATTTATCATATATAAATGCATGCAGAATAAGCCCTGGAGTAGATGTTCTAAATAAAATCTCATTGCATATTTATCTTTATAATAACACTTTGAAACATCTTTTACTATTTCTTTTGTCCATTAAAAGATCAGGTGTTTGTTTTGGACACAGAGCTTATATATACCCAAAAATGATTTACTAATCTGTCCCCAAGGCCTGTGAACTGTGCACAAATCTTCCAATCTGGGAAGTTGCCTGGCAAGTTACCTAGTAAATTCACACAGGAAGTTTCTATGATTTGAGTTGTGAAATTTTTAAAAAGACCTAAGGATTAAAAAATGAATATAACTACATTAACTTGGCCAAATGCTTAAACATTAATATAAAAGTGTTCCTATGTCTTCTGTATAAAATATGAGATAGGTAATATTGTTAAGTGAATTCATAAAGGCCCTAGTATTTATAGCTCTTGACAAGTGAGATGCTAATTTCACCTTGGGATAAATCTTCAGTGTAACACCACAAAGTGCTAGATTTTCCTGCCCTTATCTGTGATATGTATCACATGCATTTGGTGAGCATACACACGAATACTGATATGTCCTGGAGACAAAAATATAATAATAAATAAATAACAAATAATGATAAAACTGTAGTTACAAAGTCTAGATTGAATATAATAATGGCAAAGTAAATTTCTAAGCCAATATGAGATCAACAAAATGCATGTCTCTAGTTTAGGTTCAATAATATCAAGTGTAATTTTTAGGAAGATGATATAAACTTTGTCATGAGTTAAAGTAAAAATTATCTCTGACTTATTACAAGACTCCCAATGAGTTGGAACAGTAAAGTGGCTGCTTATAATGGCCAATCTTTGTAGTATAAGAACAATATTCTTACAATTTAGACAATGCATGCCAACACTCAAATGAAGTAGTATAAAGCATCAGTTAAGTATACAAATAAGACAGAGTAAATGACAAAGTTGCTACAGGATCTGAAGACATTTCAAACAGGAGCTAGGCATAGACATCTGGATCTTAGACAGCCTCTTACTCAAACAGGAGACACACAATTTACTTTCCATATATCTGAGAATCTTATATTAAATAATGATTAAAACTAGTACTGCAAATGCACATATGAGAAGCAGATTTTGAATTCATAAATAAGAAGTAAATTAGAGCTTCCTAATGACAGAATATTTCAGCTTATAGACAATGGCTTTTCTGTACAAAATATTTAATAAAAATAACTATAGTTAAGGAGAATAGATACAGAAAGTATGAGGACTTTAACTTGCACAAAATATTTGGGGTTTTGTTGTTTTGGTTTTCAAGGTATGTTTTCTCTCTGGCCCAGGCTGACTTGGAAGTCACTATGTAGTCTCAGGCTGGCCTCGAACTCATGGCAATCCTGGTACCTCTGTCTCCCAAGTGCTGGGATTAAAGGTGTGCATCACCACGCATGGCTCTTTATTTTTAAATGAAGAATGATAACCCAATTATGTATGATTATTGTGAAAAATTATGATAGTGCAGTTGAATAAAATCATAATTGACTAGATAAAGATTTACTCTGGCTTCTAACTTAAAAATCAATGCAAGTAATTTCTGTAAAAAACAGAGATTTGTGAACAGCATGCTTTAGAAATAGTAAGTAGTCTCTTCTTAATCTTATAGACAACTTTTAATATCTCTCTATCACTTTTCCACTCTTATGAGTCAAAAGTCTTAATAACTATATGCCCAACTATTTTCTTGTTTTGCTCTCTATCACTACACTAAAACTCAAGGAATTTTAATCTTTTTTTAACTCAAGGATTAAGGATCCCCATAATTTCCATATTGATTCATAAGTGTTACTGTCTTATCAAAGCCTCAAAAAACTAAAGAATAACAAACCAAACAACCCACTCACAAGGTGGGACAGAGAACTGAGCAGGGAGTTATCAGAGGAAGAAAAACAAATGGCAAACACACACTTAAGAAAATGTTCAACATCCCTAACCATCAAGGAAATTCAAACTAAGACAACTATGAGATTCCACCCTACCCCAATAACTAGCAAACATTAAAAAATCAAATGGAAACAAATGTTGCCAAGGATATTGTGAAGTAAGAACCCTCATTCACTGTTGGGAATGTAAGCTGGTACAACCACTATGGAAAGCAATATGGAGACTCCTAAAATGGTTGACTATAAATTTACCAAGAGACCCAGTTATTCCTTTACTGGGTATTTACCTTAAGACCTCCATGCCTCAGTTCAGCAAGTATGTTTATAGCTACTTAATACATAATAGCTAAGAACTGGAATCAAATGGATAACCAAGATGTGTTATATCTACATGATGGAATTCTCCTCAGCAGTTAGAAAAAAATGGCAAAATGAAATTTGAAGAAAAATGGTCTAACTTGGAACAAATCATGTACAGCAAACTCACCCAACCACATAAAGATGATTATAGCATGGTCTCACTCATCTGCAGCTCCTAATCTGGATCAGCCTGAGATGCTGACATACCTAATAAGCATCTTGAGACCTGGACAATAGGGAGGATAGGGCTTGAGAAGAGGGTAAGGGTAGGGGGAGAACACAAAACTGAACCCAAATGTAACTAGAACCATAGAATCCTATATCCTGGAAGACAGAGGAAAAGGTTGAACCCTCAACAGGACCTCAAAGGAAGCACCTGAATCAAAGGTCCCTGCAGAGGGTGAGATAAAGTCTAATAAATTTCTCCTATTCCTTTTTTTTCCTTTCTCTTTTTAAATTTTCTTCTTTCTTCTCCCTTGGCACTGCCCATAAGTCCCAGTACCAGCATGCAATTAACTTTCACAATGAGCTGTTGATCAGAGAGACCTACAAGATTTCCCAAAACAAGACAGACCTCTGTCAGAGCACTTGATTGCCCACCAGAGGTTAATGGTCAGACCCTACTGCTTAAGACACTTCATGCTGTTGGAACACAACATGGAGAAACCTGGCTGGAAGAAATCCAGTCCCCAGACAGGCCGTCTAGTGATGGAAGGTGCTATATGAGCTACTGGTGGAAAGTAGCCAACATCTGTCTGAGCAACTTGAGGTCTAAGCTACTCAGAAGGCAAACAACCTGACAAGATGCTTACAGAAGTGCAATGATGGCACACAGCCATGGTGGGTAACCAACTGCTCTTGGATTGGCTAACAGATCCACTCAGTGGATAGTACCTCCTATCTGGAACTGGGAAACAAGTTAGAATCATATCCAGATAATACGTTTGCTTTCCAGTGTCAAGCTCCCACTAATCTTGGGCAAAAAGAGGGTCTACACCCATTAAATTCTCTCTAAAGTAATAATGGTTATCCAATTTAACCAGTGCCAACTTCACTCTCTATTGGATAATCTGCTTCTCTTTTCCAGATGGAAGTGGGCCCTGAGGAGAGAAATGACCTATTGCACTTCACCAGGACCCAATCTGAAACCACAGAGGAACTGGGGAAATGATCAAGAGTGCTGCTTTCTCAGTGAACCTGATATAATCACAAGGGTGAAGGATACAGACACTGAGGACACTAAACACCTACCAAACCAGACATCCAGAAGCTCCAAAGAGCCCATCACTGAAGTAGTCTTTAAAAAAATTCAACATGGGTCAGGAAATTTCACAGAAGAGGGGGAAAAAGACTGCAAGAGCCACAAGCTGGGACATTATGCACAGACATTGCCTCTTCCCCATAACTGATAGCTGCCCCCACAATGCATGACCCACAATCATCCCCATGGGGATGAACATCATCCCCAATGAGGAGGGTTCCTTTAGAGGGAGGCAGGGATGAGGTAAAGGATGGTACCAACATGTGCTGTTTACATGCTATGTCCATAAGTAATAAAAAAAATCTAAAATAAATAAATAAAATAGAATTGCAAACCACTACTTGCATAAAATTTATAACACTGTGTATTCTAGGGACTAATGGTATCCTTGCCACTAGCCCTCCTGTTCATGTATTTTATACTGTTTATAGTCCTATGAGTTAGCATTTATCATCTTAATATGTACTTTTCTACTTCTACTTCTTTCTATTTCTGGGAATTTCTCTTGCTCTTCTGATCCTTTCACGATCTCACCTATTTTACTAGTTTTAGGTACTAACTATATGACTCCTCTAACATTAGATTTATTATTATTATTTTCAATTTTATTTTTTCTAACCAATATATAAATGCCACACAATTTTAAATATTAGACTCACTTTGAGGAAGAAACAGACAGGTGTTTTTTGTTGTTGTTGTTGTTTTTTTTTTTTTTTTTTTTTTTTTTTTTTTAAGTGATCCAGGTAGGAATGGACCAAAGAGAATTTAGCATCTGACCCAGTATAGTCACATACTTCAGGGATAATGCCCTCTGCTCAAATACAGTTTCCTTTTTTTTGGGCCGGCCCCTTGAGTCCAAATTAGTCAGCCCTCTCTCAAGCCTACCTGAACTGAAGGTAAAGCCCACCCCAATAAACAAAGCAACAAGAGGGGCTTACTCTGTGGACAAGCCCTTTTTTTTTTTCTTTTTTTTTTTTCTCTCTCTTAACTCCTGAACCTGTAGGTGCCTGTCCTGCTAAGCCCTCCCCTATCTGAACGTAGCTGGGATAGGATGGGGGGGCACTTTTGATTTTGTTACTTTTTTCTAAGCTAGAGGACCCTTATAACTGGCCCATTAGCTTTTTATCCTAATGTGAAGGTGAAAAGCTTAAGTTCTTTTTTTCCACATCCCATGTATGTGTAAGTTCTGACCCTTTTTCAATTTCCCTAGAAATACCCTCCACTGTTACAGCTTTTCTCTGGATATCAGTTTTCTCAAGTAAAACTTATACTTTGCCCTTTTCAGAATCTGTTTCCCCAGTTCTTAGTTGAAATAGACAAGGATCAAAATTTGAAATTTATAGGCTAGGAAAAGAAGCACTCTGCTCCCCTCCCCCTCCCCCCCATTTACATTACAACTTGATGTTTTGAGAAATACACATTTGGGAAATGTTTAAATTATTGCAAAAATATGTCTTCTCTATCATTTATCATTTTTAGACTGAAAATTTTCATTTTGTTTCCTTTAGCTTCCTAAGGTACATAGCACAGTATTTTTATCTATTAAATGCCTTATTTTGCAAGATAACACTAAAACTTCTTTCTTCTATCTAACTATAACTAAGAATCCATTGTTTGGGCTGAGACTGCAGCTCTTTTGATGAGTAGTTGCCTAGAGCCCATTGATCAACTGCTTTCTTTGTCCCTTTGAACTTACCCCACCTTAGCTTCTGATAACCACTCTTATATTTACCATTGCTATGACTGCATGACTGCTATGTAGTCTTTTGTTGTTGTTGTTGTTGTTGTTGTTGTTGTTGTTGTTGTTGTTGTTTTTGGAGGCAGGATTTCACTCCAGCCCAGGCTGACCTGGAATTCACTATGTAGTCTCAGGGTGGCCTCGAACTCAGGGAAATCCTCCTACCTCTGCCTCCCAAGTGCTGGGATTAAAGGCATGTACCACCATACCTAGATTTGAAGTCTACTCCTTTTAAAAAAAATATATTTTATTTATTTATTTGAAAGAGAGAAAGGAGGAGAAAGAGAGAGAGAATTGGCATGCCAGGAGCTCTAGCCACCACAAACGAACTCCAGATGCATGTGCCCCCTTGTGCATCTGGCTTACGTGGGTCCTGGAGAGTTGAACCAGGATCCTTTGGCTTTGTAGGCAAATGCCTTAACCAATAAGCCATCTCTCCAGCGCCTGAAGTCTACTTTCTCCTTTATGCTACAACTGTCAGTGAAATCAAGAGGTGCTATTTGTCTGTCTGTGCCATGCCTGGTTTATTTCATTTAAGTTAATGATCTCTAACTACATGTATGCTGTGTGGAATAACAGGATGTTAGTCATCTTTTCTGATTAAAGAATATTCCCTTGTATATCTGCACCACGTTTCCTTTATCTAGGCATTAGGCAATGAACATTTCTGTTTTTTCAACTTCTTGCTACTGTATGATATATATTTAACTCACTGCTCCTCTTGACCCTTGGATATTCCCAAGAGTATCAAATTAGTTTGTACAAAATTGAACAAATCTATCTTTATTCTTCTGTTCTTATTTCTAATATGAGAATTTGGTCTGATTTTAAATTAATGTGTATACCTTCAGTCTCATGGGACCATTAACTCCATAAAGGCAATGATAAGCTCTTAGTCATGCTATATCCCACCATCTGAAATGACAATGAAAATGACAATAAGGCATAAATAATTAATAATAAATACTGTCAACCTCCTAATATGACTCCTAGAACACGTTATCTATCCAAGTTCCAACTGGTAGCTGCTCGTATTATTCTTGTCATAGTTATGTAGAAAATGTTGTCAACATCATTGGAAAAGAAGAATAATATGAAGTAAGAGGGGAAGAAGGACAAAAGGGGACAGGAAGATAGGCTGTTGTCTTCATATGTTTTCTTTGCCTTAGAAATCTTCCATAATGATTACAATGTTCTGTATACAGAAGGAGTTTCAAATATCAGTTCATCATTTGACTTCTTAGTCCCCTCATGATATTTTTTCCTTTTGTTTTTCTCAATATCAAGTTTTTCATTTCTGGTTATATTTTCTTACATGGACTAGCTTTCTTTTTTCTCTGAAAAGTTACTTTGTTTTCTATTTTCAAGTCACTCAACAAGTTCCCATACTTATGATTATTTCATTGAATCCTCCCTTTATTGTCTGAAAACAAATTTACATGCAACTATCTTTTGGGCTTCTCATGAGCTTCTGCTGTGTGTTCATGGAATACATCAACTTGAGCTGTGTGTGCCTAGGACAACTAAGCAAAATTCATGTAATAATAGCATGAAGCATATCACAAGTCCAGGATGAATAGCAAAAATGTAACATTTCCTTTAGTGTTTGTACTCTGCAAATGGCGAGAGAAGGATGTATAATTTTGGATTGTGAAGCTCAAACATGTGGGATTTTCAGCAGACATTGTGTATGTCTATTGCTCTAACTTCTGCATGTGTTGAAATTTTTAGAATTATTTTTATTTTCTGTGATTTTGTTTATTATATTATCTCCCTTATTATTAGTCCCAGAACAGTACAAGTGTATCAATGTTTAGATCAAATATTTTGTCTCATTTTTGCTATATATTTGTCAAGATTGCTTTGTTAATTCATTTAAATAAGAAAAAAAATCCAAACAAATTTACGTGATGCTCCTTTCAAGAGTACTATTCTACAATTACTATATTTCATATCTGTGCTGAACAATGGACATTAAGTAGTTTTACAGATGAATAAAGAGTTCCTCAGAATTATTATATAATAATATAACCACATATATATATATATTGTAATATAACCAAAGATCATGTTGGTACCAAATAGTCATGATTTGAAAATCAGTGCTTCCTCCCTAATCTTTGTGTAGTCAGCACCTGTGAGATAAAACTAGGATACAAAAGAGAAAAAAATGACCACCATGGAGATGAGAACAAAAATCTGCCTTGAAAACTATGGCACACAAAATGATCTTTACTGTATCTTCAAATAACAATGAATGCGCCACAACAAATGCCCTTATGAGTCAGGGCTGAACTGGGGGCTGGGCCCCAAAAGTAGAACCTTCCCTGAATGGCTTTCTAGGAGAGCAAGGGCACAACCCATGCCATTGTGAGCACTGTGAGAAGGTTCTGAGCTTAAAGCGCCCAGCTCAGACAGTAACAAAGCCAGGTCTCCCATGATCTTGCTCATAATTGCCCAGAGAAGCCACACTGAAAGTAGACCCTGTTCAGGCTCAAGTGCACCCACCCCAATCCAGTGAAGAGTCTTAAATCCCACCCCCACCTTGATCAATTTATACCAGGTTACCCAAAACAGACTACACAAGAGCTACTACAGCTACATCATCAATGAGACTGTAATGGGGTATTAGGATTTCAGGAAAATCCTTGAACTCCAAACCCTAGGTTTGTGTCTGCTGTTAAGCAAGTAATTGAATAAAATAAGACTGAAAAGGATAATTATTAAATTATTAATTTAGTCTGGGAAGTACAGGTAGGGAAGTAGGAACCAAGGCAAGACACCCACACAGCTTGAAAGCCCACATGGCCTGGAAAAACTATGGGAAGAACAACAAAGAAAGTACAAAGAACTCCTGCCATGTGGAGAGCAGGGTTGTATAAAGAGCCCACTTGTAAGGTAGAACCTAGGGGTTAGAGGTTTCTCCCCTCAGCTTGTCTGGCTGGACCTGGGACAAGCCTGGGAGAAACTTACCAGCAGCCAGAGGTTCCCAAGTGATCAGGCTGCTCATAGAGCATGCCCTCCCCTTGCAAATGTATTTACAACCTTATGATGGTAGACTGTACCTTCAGGCTTAGGTGAGCCAGAGGGACAGCTTGTTGATTAGGGCTAGGAGTTGTCTCAGGAAAAGGCTAGCCAAATCCCTAAGTTCCAAGGGCTGAACTTGACCAACCACAATGTTTAAATCTTAGGAAAGACCTCCTTCCCAGGAGGGGCCTAGGTTGTTTGTGGAAAAACATATCTGGGGAAAAGATAAAAAGTCAGATCACACTTTGGTCTCTTTGCAAGGATGGACCCAAAGACATTCTTCTTTCTTACTTTCAGGGTCCTAGTCACCCTAAGTGCCTAAAAGAGCTACCTGACCCCTTCTCAAGATAATTGAACTCAAGATGGTCAGACCCCAACACAAAGCAAACAACAAACTATGTGCAGCAAAGGGATCCCCACCAAGATCACCTAGTCCACAATGGAAGCCTTCAATGAAAGCTTAGAGGAAACCCAAGACATAGAAGCCCAGCATGAAATGTCAACAAGCATTTTAAACAAACTTAAGGAAACCATGAACAACTGGCTTCTAGAATGGGAAGAAACAGGACAAAGAGTAATGTAATAGGAACTCCAAAATTGGCTGAAGGTAATAGAAGAAAATAGCAAAAAAAAGTCAAAATACAAATAAAAGTATGGATCAATGAATTGGAATAAAGACAACAAAAATAACTCAAAGGGTGCATAATGAAAATCCAAGATACTCAACAAAAACAACTCAATAAATTGCTCAAGAAAACCTAGGAAAAATCAGGAAACTATAAGCCATATATGGCTTAATGAAATCAAAGATAATCAGAAAAAAATCAAAAGAAGGCTAAAGAAATTTGAGCAGAACCAACAAATAAATGAGCTCATGAGCCAATAGAACAAGCTCAACAAGGACATATCCAAATGCAGGTATAAACCCCAAGAGACAACAAATAGGTCAAATCAAGAAATGAAAATTGAATTCAAGCAAAAGATTGAAAGGCTGAAGGAAAACACAACAGGAAACAGAAATGCAGTAATGCTCTTAAAAGTGCCCCAATAAAGCCTCACCAACAGAATACAACACGAAGGACAGAATTTTGGAACTCAAGAACAAGACAGAAGAATTATACTGGGACTCAAAAGACATTGCCAAGTTCAAAAACATGTCTTAACAGAGCCTAAGAAAACTTTGGGAAACCTTAAAGAAAACAAATATTCAGATCATAGGCATACAGTATTGGGAAGAAATAAAGGCCAAGGGCATGAAGAATATCTTCAACAAAATTATTGAAGAAATTTTTTCCAGACTTACAAAAGAGAGACTGCTCTACACACAGGAGGTAAACATAACACCAAATACACAGGACACCAAAGCAGAGATACAATAAGACACATAATAATCAGAACATAAATACAGAAACAATGAGAGAGTACTAAAAGCTATTAGAGAACAACAGCATACAACAGACACAGGTAAGCCCATAAAAATTGCCTCAGATTTTTCAATGAAAATGATTACAGCCAGAAGAGCTTGGAATATAGTATTTCAAAAACTAATGACCATGGCTGCTAATCCAAGCTACTATACCCACCCAAAACAATTCCTCATGATATAAGGTGAAAGACAATATAAACATGCAATATGATTATATGAGCACCAAACCAGCCCTACAGAGAATACTACATGGAATATTTCACACTCAGGAGATGAGCCAACAGGCACAGGAGGGGAGACAAAAGAAGCAGTCAGAACTAGATTGGCCATAAAAGCATACAAAGACCAAGACAATACCAAACTCCACAAAACCATCAATATGACAGAGATTAACTCACACGTTACAATTGTAACTGTGAAAATAAATGCCCTCAATTCAACAATGAAAACACACAGGCTAGCAGGCTAGATCAGGAACATGCAACCATCCATTTGTTGTCTACAAGAAATTCACCTTAAAATTAAAGATAAACACCTCCTTAGGGTAAAAGGATGAAAAAATATTTTCTAAGCAATTGGAATCATGAAACAAGCAGGAGTAGCTATGCTTATTTTGGGAAAAAAAATGTCTTTAAACCAAAAGTAATCAATCCACTTCATACTCACGAAAGGAACACTTCAACAAGATATTGCAGTCATAAACTTATATACACTAAACACAGGAGCACCTAAGTTTATAAAACAAAATTAACTAGACAACAAAACATATATAAATCCCAACACAATAATAGGAGACTTTAACACCCCACTATTGTCAGTAGATAAATCCTTTAAGCAAAAAATAAACAGATACAATTGATCTAAACATTTTTATGAGTCTAATGGACTTAACAAATATCTGTAGAACATTCTACCACAATTCTATTGCACATACATTCTTTTCAGCAGCTCATCGAACCTCCTCCAAAATAGACCATATATTAGGGAATAAAGCCTTTCTCTACAAATTAAGAAAAAATTTACATAATTCCCTGCATTATATATGACCACAGTGCATTAAAACTAGAAATTAACAACAACAGTAACAAGAAAAGAACACCAACTCCTAGACTGAACAACTTACTATTGAACAATGAATGGATGGTGAAGAACTCATAAAGAAAACCATATCTTCATTGACCTGAATGACAATGAAAACACAATATACCAAAACTGATGGGACACAATGAAGGAAGTTCTAAGAAAGAAGTTCATAACACTACATGCCTACTATGGTGGTTTGATTCAGGTGTCCACCATAAACTTAGGTGTTCTGAATGCCAGCTGCCTAGTTGATGGAGATTTGGGAAATAATGTTTCTAGGAGATAGTGTGTTGTTGGGGGCAGGCTTATGGGTGTTATAGCCAGCTCCCCCCTTGTTAGTGTTTAACACACTTTCCTGGTCCTGTTGTCTACGTGATGTTGGCCAGGGGATGATATCCACCCTCTGCTCAAGTTGTCTTGAGCTTCTACTCAAGTCTGTAGGCCAAAATAAAACCCTTTTTTTTTCCCCAAAGCTGCTCTTGGTCAGGTGATTTCTGCCACAAATGTGAACCTAAGTGCAATACCTACATTACAAAAACAGAGAGAACTCAAACTTAAATATACATTTGAAGAAGGGCTAGAATCCAAAAATACTAGACAGAAAGAAATTGTCAAAATCAAAGCAGAAATCAAAGAACTAGAAATAAAACAATGAAAACAGGATTGATGAAACAAAGAGCTAGTTCTTCCAAAAAATAATAAATAATAAAGAGGGCTAGAGGGATGACTTAGTGGTGTTTGCTGATAAACCCAGTGCCATTGTCTAGTAAGCCAGGTGCACAAAGTGGCACATGCTTCTGGAGTGCCTTTGCAGTAACTAGAGGCCCTGAAGTACCCATTCTCTCTGTCTCTTTCTCTCTTCTCTCTCTCTCATTGCAAATACATACATACATGCATATATATATATATATACATATATATATATATATATATACACATATGTGTGTATATGTGTGTGTACTAAATATAAATAAATAAACAATAATTATAATTTCTAGCCAATTTGATCAAAAGAAAGAAAGAGAAGACTTAAATCAGCAAAATTAGAAATGAAAAAGGAGATATCACAATCGACACCAGCGAAATTGGAAGAATTATCAGGACATATTTCAAAAAGTTGTATTCCACAAACTTGGGAAACCTGGTAGAATTGGATAAATTTCTTGACTCTTGTCACTTCCAAAACTGAATCCAGAACAGACATCCTAGAAAAACATCTCCACCAAAAAAAAAAAAGCCCTGATGGATTCACCATTGAGTTCTACCAAACCAAAACAATTTCTTCTCAAACTAATTCACACAGTTGAAAAGAGGGAATGCTCCTAACTTCTTTGAAGCCAGCATCACTCTAATACCTAAATTAGAGAGCCAACAAACATAGAAAATTATAGGCTGATATCGCTAATGAACTTAGACACAAAAATACTCAATAAAATCCTTGCAAACCAAATTCAAGAATATATCAAAAATATCATCCAACTCAATTTCAAGTAGGTTTCATCCCAAGGATGCAGGGATGGTTCAACATATGAAAACTGATTAATTTAATTCACCACATAAATAAACTTAAACAGAGAAATCACATGATTATTTAAATAGATGCAAAGAAAAGTCTTTGACAAAATTCAGTACCACTTCATTATCAAAATACTGGAGAGACTTATTATGGAGGGACCATATTTCAACATAATAAAGGCAACTAATAAAACAACTAAAGCCCAGATCATATCAATGGGAAAAAACTTCAAGTGTTTCCATTTAGACCTGGAATATGGCAAGAGTTCCCACTCTCACTATTACCCTTCAACACTCTTCAACATAGTACTCAATTTTTTTTACATCAAGCAATAAGACAAGGAAATCAAATATAAGGGATACAAATTGGTAAAGAAGAACTCAAACTAGCCTTATTTGCAGATGACATGATATTATATCTAACTGACCCAAAGATTCCACACCAAAAAATTATAAACTGATAAATTATTTCAGTAAAATGGCAAGATACAAAATCAGTACACAAAAATCAGTAGCCTTGGGCTGGAGAGATGGCTTAGTGGTTAAGCACTTGCCTGTGAAGCCTAAGGACCCCTGGTTCAAGGCTCGATTCCCCAGGACCCACGTTAGCCAGATGCACAAGGGAGTGCATGCATCTGGAGTTCGTTTGCAGTGGCTGGAGGCCCTGGCGCACCCATTCTCTCTCTCTCTCTCTCTCTCTCTCTCTCTCTCTATCTCTCTACCGGCCTCATTCTCTCTCTGTCGCTCTCAAATAAATAAATAAAACAGAAAAATAAAAAAAATCAGTAGCCTTTCTATGCACCTTCCTATATACTTCCTATATAACAAAAAGAAATATATGGAGAGATAAGTGACACAATCTCATTTTCAATAGCCACAGAATAATTAAATACTTTGGGATATATATCATTAACAAAGAAATTCAAAGACCTCTACAATGAAAACATAAAAACATTGAGGAAATAAAAAGAGGAGGATATGAGAAGATAGAAAGATCTCCTATGGCCATGGACTGACAGAATTAATATTGTGAAAGTGACCATCCTACTAAAACTATTATATAGATTCAATAAAATTCCAATAAAAGCCCAGCAACATTCTTCACAGAGATAGAAAAAAAATAGTCTCAAAATTCATAAGGAAGAACAGAGGGCCTTGGATAGCCCAAATATCCATGCAAAACAAACATGTCTGGAGGTATCACCATACCTTATTTCAAGATATACTACAAAGCCATAATAACTAAAACAGCATGAAACTGGAACAAAAATAGACATGCAGGCCAAAGGAATAAAATAGAATATTTATCTCTAAATCAAACAAACACAGCTGCCTCATCTTTGACAAAGGGTCCATAAATACACACTAGAGAAAAGACAGCATCTTCAACAAATACTGCTGGATAAATTGGATAATCACATGTAGAAGAGTAAAGTTAGACTCACTTCCCCTGCCCTGCACAAAGTTAACACTAAATTGATTAAGGACCTCAATATACTACCTGAAACTCTAAAATAACTAGAACAAAAAGCAAGGAGTACACTCCATGATAAAGGCATATGAAAAGATTTCCTAAATACGTACCCATTAGCATAGGAAGTTAGATCAACACTAAACCACTGGGACCTCTTCAAACTAAAAACTCTACTAAACAGACAAGTAAACAATCAAGAGTCAATAGATAACCCATAGAATGGGAGAAAATCTTTACCAGCTATATGTACAACAAAGGTCTAATAGCTAAAATTTACAAAGAACCCAAAAAAACTAAGCAATAAAAAAAATCAAACGAGCCACTCAAAAAATGGGGTAAGGATTTGAACAGAGAATTCTCAAAAGCAAATATAAAAACAGGCATTAAACATTTAAGAAGATGTTCACCATTTTTAATCAACAGAGAATTGGGAATCAAAAAAAGTCTGATAGTCTATCTTATTGCAGTCAGAACTGCATTTATCAAAATGTTAAATGACAACAAATGCTACCTAGGCTGTGAGGAAAGATCAGCCCTTATCCACTGTTGGTGGGAGTGCAAACTTATATAACCACCATGGAAATGACTGTGGAGATTATTAAGAAAACGTTGAAAATAGAGTTACCATTTGATCTAGCAATATCACTTCTGGGCATATACTCTAAAGTCTCTGTACTTTACTAAAGAGATACTTGCTTGGCCATGTTTGTGGCTGCTTTATTTACAATAGCTAGGACTGGGAATCAGCACAGATGCCCATCAACTGATGAATGGATAATGAAGATGTGGTACACATACCCAATGGAATTCTACTCAGTGATAAGGAAAAGTGAAATAATATAATTTACCAGTAAATGGATGGAATTGAAAAAAAAAATCATTCTAAGTGAGTTCACAAAAGCACAGGAAGACAAATGCCACATGTACGCTCTCAATTGCAGTTCCCAAGTGGGATCAATTAGAGATGAGTGCAAAAGGTAGTCAGCACCTGTTGCAGTCAGAATGACATTGATGGCAGAAAGTACCTGACCAACAGAAGCTTTTGGGAAACAAGGGTTTATTTTGGCTTACAGACTCGAGGGAAAGCTCCATGATAGTAGGAAACAATGGCATGAGCAGAGGGTGGATATCACTCCCTGGCCAACATAAGGTGGACAATAGCAACAGGAGAATGTGCCAAACACTGGCAAGGGGAAACTCACTATAATACCCATAATCCTGACCCCAACAGTACACTGCCTCCAAGAGACATTAATTCCCAAATTTCCATTGGCTGGGAACCTAGTATTCAGAACACCTAAGTTTATGAGGGACACCTGAATCAAACCACCATAGCACCAGATATATGGACATAGAACAAGAATGACATCAGTAGACAGAAGCACTAGGGAGAAAAGAGAAGAGAAATTTCCTGACAACTTAAGGGAGGGCAGAATATTGGTGGTGGGAAGGGTTTTGGACAGATAGGAGATAGGGATAGTGGGAGGGCATTACACAAAACTTAAGACAACATGAATCATGACTAGCATTCTACAAGTAATAAGCACCAATGAAGGAGGAGTGATGAAAGTCCAGACCAAAGATGAAAAAGCTTGGCCTCCTTAAAAGCATGGACTCTGACCAGTAACTCAAAGGCCCTAAGTTGAGTTGCCCTCCACACTGAACTGTTGGCCAGAGAGACCCATCAGGCCCAAAAAAACATGTAGGTCATTACCAAAACACTTGACTTCCTAACAGAGCTAGAAGGTAATTCCTTATTGCTGAATACACCATGGGCTGTGTTCACAGGACATCAGATTACTATGCCAGAACTGAAAGGGAAACTAACTGCCTCCTGACTAGCCCACATAGTGCTGGGAAGCACTATGGGAGCAGCTGGAAGAAAAGAGTATGAATAAGCAGGGGGACCTGCAGACCACAAAATCAACCAGCAAGACAAAATGTACACACTTGTGCAATAGTGGCACACAGCCTCTGGGGGTAACAAACTGTTCTCTGGTTTGACGTGAAGCCCACTCAGTGGAGGAAAACTCATACCTGGTACTTTTAACCAAGTCATAATACCATAGTCAGAAAACTCATACTTCAGAGATAAGCGCCCTCTGCTCTCTGGAGAAGATCAGACTTGCACACCAAAAATTACTCAAATAACTTTGCATACCTCCTTTACTCCAAGATCCTCTCACTCTTGGTTGGATAATCTGCTTTGTTTTATAGATGGCAGAGAAAATGGTGGACAGGGGAAATCCATCAATAAGACAAGAAGATAACTGAGTGCCCACCATGAGACTTTCAATCTCTTCCACATCTGCCAAGGCCCAGCTGAATTTTCAGTGGAACCAACACCATGAACACTGTTCTTACAGATAACTAGCTGTAGGGTAATGGTAGCAGACATGGTGATCAAGCACAACCTATAAAAACAGAAATCCAGAGGCTACAAAGAACTCAAGACTAATCATACTGCTATCAGACCTGCCATGGCTCAGGGATCATTGTGGAAGAGGGGGTGGTAAGATTTTAAGAGCCACCGAGTGGTTGGGAATACCAGAGGCACAGTCTCCCCACTAGCCCATTGGGACTGACTGAGGTCTTCATGACTCCACAAAGAATCCCATAACCCCATAGAGGAGGGCCCCAGGGAAACTGGAATATAGGAGAGGGAATAAAAGTGTATAAGGTTCCAACAAACAAACAAAAAAAAATAAACAAAAACAATGCATTTCTGTCACAGTCAGCTGCGCATTGCTGGGATGAACTTCTGAACCAGGCACAGTTTATGAGAAGAACAGGATTTACTGATGCTTAAAGACCCCAGGGAGTTCCATAATGGTAGAAAAATCTGGCCCCCTTTCACAGGTCCACATATAGAGAAATACCACCACCAGCACCATAAGCAAACACACTCCAGGAACACCTGATAGTGCTTAAGTACTCTGTATACCTTTAGGTTGGAATCCATATGTGCCCCCAAACACACCTTAGGGATGACACCTAAGATCAACCCACAGTGGCACCTCCTCAAGCTAGGGCTAAAGAACAAAGTCACACACTTTACTAAACTCCTGAATGTATTGAGGTGCATCCATTCAAACTGCCATATTCCATCCCTGACCCCTAATAGATTCATAACCATCTCATATTATAGATTGTATTCTGTCAATCTTCAAAGTTTCCCATAGTCTTTACCAACTTAAAATACTTCCAAAGTCCCAAGTCTTGTCTGAGATTTAAGGTTGTCTCTAAGCTGTTGTGGTTTAATTCAGGTGTCCCCCACAAACTTATATGTCCCCATGTGGTGGCAATTTGGTAAATATATCTTCCTGGAGGTGGTGTATTATTAGGGGTGGGCTTATGGGTGTTATATCAAGCTTACACTTGCCAGAGTTTTTCACACTGTCCTGCTTCTGTTGTCCACCTGACATTGGCCAAGAGGTGATGTCCACCCTCTGATAAAGCCATAATTTTTCTCTGCCATTATGGAGCTTCCTGTCAAGTCTATAAGCCAAAATAAACCATTTTCTCCCACAAGCTGCACTTGGTTGGGTGTTTTCTGCCAACAACATGAAGCTAACTGCAACAGCTGTGGATCTGTAAAATCAAAAAAAGATATATATTTTCAACATAAAATGGCTGAGCAAATCTCTCTGGACTGAGGCTTGGAGGTTTTAGGGCACATGCCCAGTAAGGGAATAACTGGGTCTGTTGGTAACTCTATAGTCAGCTTTTTGAAGAGTCTCCATATTGCTTTCCAAAGTGGTTGTACCATCTTACATTCCCACCAACAGTAGATGCCTGTTCCTATTTGTCCACATCCGTGCCAGCATTTATTTTCATTTGATTTTTAAATGTTTGCTATCCTTACTGGGGTAAGGTGGAATCTCATAGTTGTCTTAATTTACATTCCCCTGATAATTAGGGATGATGAACATTTTCTTAAGCATGTGTTTGCCATCTGTATTTCTTCCTCTATTAACATATAAGAGCACAGAGTGAATATTTTCATTGCTGCAAGACATAATATGGAGAGGCTGGACCAATGAAAATTCAATAACCATCAAGCAAACATCAAACATCTGCACTTAGAGTCCAATATCATAACTAGTGACTGACATTCTTCAGATTTTCCAACTCTGCCCCTCCAGCTGTGCAGAATAGCTGGGGGAAACTTCCATCCTGAAACCACAGAGCTCCATGGTAGCCCTTAAACAGTGCTGGTTTATCTAAACATCCTTGGGTCTCCACTGCAAACTATGATCCAAGTTCTAACTGCTTAATTGGTCTGCCAAGGTCATCATACCCTGCTTCACTGACAGTAGCTTCTGAAACCATGTGCACTTAAAGACCCACTCCACGTATTTTTCATGCTTCCAAACCAATGGTAGTTTTGCAGCATAAATCCGTAGTGTTAATTTAGGGACAAAATAAATTGTGACCTTGAAGAGCATGCTCCTTCCTTTTACTCAATTCCTTTCCAAAGAGTTTATATTTCTACCATTCTGTCTTTCCTCAGGCATCCTTTTCCATTATTTCAGTGTAAAGCACTTGGGCCATCCTTAATTATGATAATCTAATTAATAATAGTAGCTTCAACAACCAATCTCAGTGCCAGTAGTTTTTAACTTTCTTGAGTTTTTCCAACTTTAAATCTTAAATTTCTCAGTTCTGTATCTTTAGCCAAGCACATCAGACCATTACATATTTAACCTGATCAGACTTTCTGGGCATGGGCAGCAGAATGCTCCCAGCCATTATGCCAGTAGCCTGATTCCAACACAGTCCTCTGCAGTCTTTCCTTCACCTTAGACAGTTTATAAGCAAAGCCTCCAAATACAATTTTCTCTGCACTCAGAATTTTCAAATTCTCACCAGAATAGTTCATAAAACTTGGCTTACCACTCTGGAAGGCATCTTCAGTTGCAAGTACCAAGTCTGTGCCCATTCCCCCAAAACAAAAGTTTCAAAAGACCAAAATACACATGGTCAGATTCATTGCACAGAAACAACCCACTCTCTGATACTAATTTTGTCACATAATAAACTTTGCCTTACTGGCATGAACTTCCCAAACAGGCATAGTTTATGGGAGGAACAGGATATATTGCAGCTTATAGATCCAGGGGAAGGTCTATAATAGAAAAAAAGCTCCCCCTGCTTTCACGGGTCCACATGGAGATAAATACCACCACTAGTACATAAATAATCACACTCCAGGAACACTGGGCAGAGCTCAAACACTCGTCGTACATTTAGGCTGCAATTACAGATTGTTCTCCAGACACAACTTGAATTTAGGATCCGCTCTCAGTCACACCTCCTACAGCCAGGACTGGATAAAATTTGCAAGCTTTAATAAATTTCTGGATCTATTGGTGGACATCCACAATCTCCCTCCTCACTGTTGTATGAGATACTCTCATGCAAAATTGCTGATTATAGGAAGCAAATGTGGTATGTTTAGAAAGATGTACAATAAATAAAACATCTCTGAAATTCTAAAGTGTTCACAGAATCATTATCTAAAACAATGGGTTGTTCCTTACTTGCAATGTCCAGAATTAACAGAATTTCTAATGTAAACAATGTCTTACCATTAGCAAAGGCTTTCTGCTTTATCCAGAACAGTGTTTCTATTGCCTGGTATACATGTTGACCCCCACCTTCTAGTGTATTAGAGATGAAGAAAAGACCTAGTCTCCATATCTGTCTCTTTAGTGTTTGGCAAAATGCTTATTATTAACATGAATAAATTAATGCATAATAAAAGGACTTCTTTATTTTGCTATTACTATTTTCTATTTTGAAAGGCACTAATGAAATAGAAGCAATTTTTTATGACAGTTCATAATTTAAAGTCTATTCCCAAAGTTGTATTTTAAAACAGAAGTATAAATTAGAAACAACTTAGTCTCCTCAATACTATGGAGATGAATAAGGGAAAAAGTGTGAAGGTGCATTTAATAATAAAATGTTGAAAAGCTGGGCATGGTGGTGCATGCCTTTTATTCCAGCCCTAAGGAGGCAGAGGCAGGAGGATCACCATGAGTTCAAGGCCATCCTGTGACTACACAGTAAATTCCAGGTCATCCTGGACTAGAGGGAAACCCTACCTCAAAAAACCAAGAAAAAAAAAGAGATATTGAAGGGTGTTCTTAAAGGATAAGTATCCTTAATCTCACTATCTTATATACAATTTATACTTCAAACAAGAAATAGAACCAGCTCTCATTGTTACTGCTAGTATTTTATGGCATTGCTGCTGTTAACCTCTGAGTTGTTTTAGTTATTACCAAGAAAAAAAATATAGTGGTAGAATATAAGATAAAAAGGAAAGAAGAAAAGGTAGTAGTAATAATTGCATCACTAAAATATGTTGGGGCACGACAGAGCACAGTCAATCAATAGGTGTATTCACCAAGAAAGTGCTTGATTTTCCTTGGGGATGTTATCCATAAGTGAATATTAGGAAACAGTTTATAGATGAGCTATGAATGGAAAAAGGCATATCAGAAAGGTATCGCTGTACATGAAAAAACAGGAAAATAATATGGATACCTTTGACACGCTTGGGCTGACAGTAAAAGCATGAAAATAGTCTCATTCTTTGAGAAACATAAGTGTGAGCAGAAAATCAAAGTAAAATTG
Organism: Dipus sagitta; assembly: GCA_036346955.1. Classification (NCBI taxonomy): domain Eukaryota; kingdom Metazoa; phylum Chordata; class Mammalia; order Rodentia; family Dipodidae; genus Dipus; species Dipus sagitta. The sequence continues at coordinate 98,607,944 of CM070770.1, read as the reverse complement.
AGTGTAAAATAATTTTTGAATGGAAAAGTAGGTGACTGTGATGTAAGCATGCCAGAGGTTATCAGCATCCCATTCATCACTAGCAAAGATATTCTTGCTGTTATTTGTTCAACAGGCCATACAACTATAGATCCCATCCTAAGAATCTGTGCCATGGACAGTTTCTGCCTTTGTGTAGATTTTTCCCTACAGGGACACAGAACATTCAAGTCCAATTATTTACTTGAGATGTTTTTAGGAAACACAGATAGGGGGTGGAAGAGTGAGAGTAGGAAGAGAAGACAGGCTTTATGGAATGTGCATTGACCAAGATTAATTGAACTGGAAATTTTAGCAGAAATTGTTGCATTATACAATATTCACCTCAGAGTTATCCCATCAAAAAAAAGAGGCTATGGGGATATGGATACACTCACTACCATCAATGACTTTAGTAAATCCCCTTGTGAATATATGGAAGCTGGAATTATCTATGATTTTGGTCTACTGAAACAATATTGATTTCACAGACATTAGCTATGAACAAAATTATATATCAAAGGATCTAAGTGGGCAATATTATGTGTAGTGCTCTCTATTGCAGTGATGTACTAGAAAAGACACACTTTAGGGATTTCCAGTCAAGATGGCGACCTCCTAACAGTGCCACACCTCCCCAGGAAAGACAGGCAAGGCATTAAGGGTTTACTGGTCATTTCTAATAGATCGCCGGTGCAGAGGGGAAAAAGGGGGAATCACTGATTCTCTTGCTTGTGGGTAGCCCACAAGTAGCCCAATTCCCCCAAGCACCTGCTGTACCCATAGTCCCAGCTTCAGGATACTCCCACACTTACTGTAGGAAAGGGGACCCAGGCAAGCATAGTTCCACTTGCCTCACTGCACAGGAGCGATCACCCTGCTACCCCCCGCCCATGCATGACCTTGGGCAGGCTCGGCCCACTGGCCTGCTCGAACTCAGGATCCATCAGTACATCTGCCGCCCACATGCACAGTGAGTGCAAGCTTAGTCTGCTCTACCCATTTACCTGCTTACTACTCCAGCTGCCTGCCCATCCATGCACAAACTCAGTCCTGTTCCACTTGCCCAAGCTAGCTCAGGCTCACTATGCCTGTCTGCCCTTGCCAGTTCAGGCCCAATCCCCCATCTGCCATGCAGGCAGCACCCCCCCCCCCCCGGCCGGTGTCCCACTGAGCACAAGCTCAGGCTGCTTCAGTGTCCCAGTATCCCTCCATGTGCAAGTTTAGGCTGCTTAGGTGCTTGGTGCTTTGGTAACCCTCCCTGTGCGAGCTCAGGCTGCTTCAGTGTCCCACCGTGTGAAAACTCAGGCTGCTTTGGCTCCCTACCACTGAAAGGTCAGGCTACTTTGGCATTCTGCCAAGTGAGAGCTCAGGCTGCTTTGGCATCCAACCACAGCCTTCTTCAGCTTCCTGCTATGTGTGAGCTCAGGCTGATTGCCCCACCCATGTGTTAGCTCAGAACCATTCTGCCCATCTGCTTGCCTGTCTGATAGCTCAGGCCAGTTTCTCCAAGAGGCACCACTTCCTCCACCCATGGAGACAACAGTCCTACTCTCCCTGCTGATAAAATGTGAAGGGCAGACCACAGCACAAAAGAAATAACATGAAAAATCTAATGCAAGAAACTCCAGTAAGATCACCCAGTCCTACAATGAAAAGCTCTAATCAAAGCATAGACGAGACATTAGAATCAGAACACCAAAAGGAAGCTATGAGCAATGTAACCATGACCAAACTACTGGTAGAACTTGCAGAAAAGCAACAAAGGAATGATAATCATGGGGATGCTGCCATCATCAGACTAGACCTAATAGATAAGAAAATGGAAGGAGTTCAAATACAGTTAAGAGATATGAGGGAGACTGAAAAAAAAGATGACCTCAAAAACCAGGTGGTGATGCTAAATGAAGACATAAAGAAGGGCAAGGATGAATTCCAAGAAGCATCAAGAAAATCAGAAAATGATGTGAAAAGGGATCTTGACAGAGGGATGGAAAGTATACCTAGAAAAATGATAGAAAATTCAAACTTAAGTGAACAAGTCCAAAACTCTTTAGAAGCTCTCAAGAATATAGTCAGCCATGTGGAGGATATAAACTCTGAACTGGAAGACAAATTAGAAGAAACATCTTGAGAGTTCAAAAGTTTCAATAAGTTCAAAAATTTCTGTGAACAGAACATGAAGGAATTGTGGGATACCCTTAAGTGTCCTAACATCCGGATCATGGGAATACCACAAGGGGAAGAAATTCAGACCAAAGACATGGAGAAATTATTGAACTAAATAATCAAAGATGAGTTTCCCACTCTATCAAAAGAAAGGCCCATCAAGATACAAGAAGCTAATAGAATTCCAAACAGATTGGACCAAAGGAGAAACTCTCCAAGACATATTGTCATTAAGACTCTAAACAACACCAAAGAGGAAACCCTAAAAGCAGCTAGAGAGAAACAGAACATCACTTTTAAAGGTAACCCCATCAGAATTACTTCAGATTTCCCAATGGAAACCCTGAAAGCCAGAAGGACCTGGAATGGAACACTGCAAAATCTAAGAACCATGGCTTCCAGCCCAAACTACTTTACCCAGCAAAAGTATTCCTCATAATATATGGTGAAAGAAAAACTTTCCATGACAAAACTCAGCTTTATAATTATATGAGCACAAAACCAAACCTGCAGAGAGTATTTCAGGAAGTTCTCCACACAGAAGAATCAAATAATCAACCTCAAATGCCTACAAGAAGCAGATCACAATAACCAAACTCAGAGAAGGCACAAAAAACATCAAAGTCCATGAAAACACCAAACCACATATACCAACACAATATGGCAGGGATCAAATCAAACCTCACAGTCATTACCCTAAATATTAATGGCCTTAATTGACACATCAAAAGACACAAGCTAACAAGGTGGATCAGAAAATTAGACCCCTCAATCTGTTGTCCTCAAGAAACCCTCCTCACCACTAACAATAGACAGCTCCTTAGGGCAAAAGGGTGGAAAATGATATTCCAAGCAAATGGGAATGAGAAACAAGCAGGAATAACTATACTAATATCAGATAAAATAGACTTCAAACCAAAAATAATCAAAAAAGACAAAGAATCCCACTTCATATGTATCAAGGGAATGATTGATTCATCATGAGGATATCACAATCATAAATCTTTATGTACCAAACACAGGGGCACCTCAGTTCATAAAACAAAACCTACTTGACGATAAAACAGAAATAACCTCCAACACCATCATAGTTGGGGACTTCAATACACCATTATCAGTAATAGACAGAGTATCCAAATAGAAACTCAACAGGGAAGTAAGAGAGCTCAACGAAGCCATAGATCACTTAGGCCTAATGGACATCTACAGAACATTCCATACCAAATCCACAGACTACACATTCTTCTCATGAGACCATGGAACATTTTCTAAAATAGATCATATTCTGGGTCACAATGACTACCTCCATATATTTAGGAAGATTGACATAATTCCCTGCATGATATCAGATCACAATGCTATATTGCTAGAAATTAACAAAAGACCCCCCCCCTCCAAGAATCCCATCGGCTCCTGGAAACTGAACAGGACACTTTTAAAAAATAAATGGATAGTGGACAAAAAAAAAAAGAAACTGTGAAATTTCTAGAGATGAATGAGGATGAGAACACATTGTACCAAATCTTTTTTTTTTTCTTTCTCTTGTAACATTTAATAGTATTCTTTTTTTTTTTTTTTCAGACACATGCACCACTTTGTGCATCTGGTTTTTTTTTTTTTTTAAGTGGGTACTAGGGAACTGAACCCAGGCCAGCAGGCTTTGTAGGCAAGGACTTTTAACCACCGAGCCATCTCCCCAGCACTTTTACATTGTACCAAATCTTATGGGACACAGTGAAGGCGGTCCTCAAGGGAAAATCCATATCACTAAAAGCCTTCATAACAAAGACAGAGAGATCCCAAATCAATAACCTAACCATGCACATAAAGGCACTGGAAAAGCAAGAAGAATCCAACCCAAAAAGCTACAGACAGAAAGAAATAATTAAGATCAGAGCAGAAATTAATGAATTGGAAACTAAAAAAAAAAAAAAAATTAAGAAAAGCGACAAAACAAATGGCTGTTTCTTTGAAAAACTAAACAAGATTGACAATCCCCTGGACATTTGATCAAGCAAAAAAAAAGGGGGGGGGGATGCTTCAAATTAACAAGTTTCAAAATGAAAAGGAGAGGTCACAACAGACATAAGTGAAATTGGGAGAATCATCAGGACTTATTTCAAAAACCTCTACTCCACAACACTGGATAATATGGAGGAAATGGATAAATTCCCAGACATATACCATCGACCAAAGCTAAACTCAGAGCAGATTAATCTCCAAAACAAAACTCACTGAGATTGAAAAAGTAGTAATAATAAAAAAAATAAAATAAAATAAAATAAAAAAACTCGCCAAAAAGAAGAGTTCAGGACCAGATGGCTTTTCAGCTAAATTCTTTCAAATCTTCATGGAGGAACTCAAACCAATCTTTCTCAAACTGTGCCACACAATTAGAGAACAGGGAAAGCTCCCCAACTCCTTCTATGAAGCTAGTATCACCATATTTCCAAAACCAGGCAGAGGTGCCACAAGAAAAGAAAACTACCGGCCTATTTCCTTCATTAACTTAGATGCAAAGATCCTGAACAAAATCCTCGCAAGCTGAATCCAACAACACATCAAAAGCATTATCCACCTTGATCAAGTGGGATTCATCCAAGGAACACAGAAGGGGTGGTTCAACATTCAGAAATCTGTCGATGTAATGAACCACATCAACAAGGTTAAATATAAGAACCACATGATCCTTTCAATAGATGCATAAAAGGCCTTTGACAAAATATAACATCACTTCATGATCAAAACATTAGAGAGAACTGGCATGGTTGGTTCATATCTTAACATAATAAAGACAATATACAAAGCTCCTAAGGCCCAAATAATACTTAACAGAGAGAGACTGAAGGAATTCCCATTGAGATCAAGAACAAGACAGGGGTGTCCACTCTTACCTCTTCTCTTCAAAATAGTACTTGAAGTCATAGCTCAAGCAATAATACAGGAGAAAGAAATAAAAAAGAATAGAATTTGGAAAGGAATAAGTTAAGTTAGCTCTATTTGCTGATGACATGATTCTATACATAAGACACCCAAGAGACTCCATACCAAAACTGTTGAAGGAGATTAACTCATATATCAAAGTAGCAGCATATAAAATGTATGCACAAAAATCAGTAGCCTTTCTATATGCAAATGACAAAGATACAGAGAAAGAAATAAGAAACATGGTTCCATTTTCAATAGCAAAAACAACAAAAATAATATATTAACCAAAGAAGTGAAAGACCTATGCAATTAAACTGTAAAGACACTAAAAAAAAAGAATTTGAGGATGACTTGAGAAAATGGAAAGACCTCCTATGCTCCTGGATAGGCAGAATTAATATTGTGAAGATGGCAATCCTACCAAAGGAAATATACAGATTTAATGTAATTCCAATTAAAATCCCAACATTGTTCTTCACAGAGTGTGGTGGTTTGAATAGATGGCCCCCAATATATTTCAATTGTTTGTTTGTAGTTTGCATCTCTAGCCACCTGGCTGGAGGCAATGTCACTGGGTGGGTGTATCTTAAGGTGTGGTGGTGGGTTTCAGGTTTCAATCTAAAGATATGCAAAGTGTGCCTAGCTGGAGTTCCTGAAGTATGCTGTGTGGCTTTTGGCTTTTGGGCCTGTGCTTCTCTCCCTCTCTGCTTGGTCCAGTGAAGGCAGGACAGCTTCTTCTGCCATTATGGAACTTCCCCTGGATCTGTAGGCTTCAATAAATATCCCTTCCTCCATAACTGTGCCTGGTCTGGAAGTTCATCTCAGTGAACCTGAAGCTCTCTGCTACACAGAGATAGAAAAAATGATCTCAAAGTTCATATGGAAAGGCAGAAGGCCTCAGATATCCAAGCATATCCTTAGCAAATAAATATCTCTGGAGGCATCACCATACATGATCTCAAGCTATATTACAAAGCCATAGTAATAAAAACAGCATAGTACTGGCATAAAAACAGGACTATAGATGAACAGAAAGAATTGAGGACCCAGGCTTTGGGTCAAGCAGCTACAGCTACACAATATTTGACAAATGCCCTAATAATATAGGCTGGAAAAAAGACAGCATCTTCAACAAGCGGTGCTGGAAAAATTGGATAACCATATGCGGGAAATTGAAAATTGATCCAAACATCTTGGCATGTACAACACTCAAGTTCAAATGGATCAAAGACCTCAATATAAGACCAGAAACTTGTCTACTACTGGAATAAAATTTAGGAGGAACTTTCCATGATAAAGGAATAGAAAAAGACTCCCTGAGCAAACCCCCAGTAGCATAGGATCTTAAACAGTCACTCAACCAATGGGATCACATGAAGCTGAAGAGTTTCTTCACACACAAGCAAACAATAAGCAAAGCCAATAGATTACCCACAAAATGGGAGAAAAATATTTGCTGAATATCCATCTGACAGAGGCCTAATCTCTAGAATCTACAAAGAACTCAAAAGCCTAAACAATAAATAGTCAAAGAACCCACTCACAAAATGGGGCAAAGGGCGCAACAGACAGTTCACAGAGAAAGAAATACAAATGGCAAACACACACTTAAGAAAATGTTCATCATCCCCAATTATCAGAGAAGTGCAAATTAAAGCAACTGTGAGATTCCACCTTACCCAAATAAGGATAGCAAACATCAAAACATCAAATGAAAATAAATGTTGGTGAGGATGTGGAGAAATAAGAACCCTCATCCACTGTTTGTGGGAATTTAAGATGTTACAACCACTTTGGAAAGCAATATGGAGACTCCTAAAAAAGCTGACCATAGAGTTAGCAACAGACCCAGTTATTCCCTTACTGGGCATGTACCCTAAAACCTTCAAGCCTCAGTCCAGAAAGATTTGCTCAACCATGCTCAATTCATAATAGCTAAGAGTTGGAATCAACCCAGATGTCCATCACTAGAAGAATGGATAACTAAGATGTGGTATATCTACACAATGGAATTCTATACAGCAGTAAGAAAAAATGACACAATGAAATTTGAAGGAAACTGGTTGAACCTGGAACAGATCATTCTCAGTGAATTTACCCAATCAGAGAAAGATAATCGCCACATAGTCTCACTCATCTACAGCACCTAACCTGAATCAACCCATGATGTCAACATACCCAGCAAGCATTTTGAAGACTAGACAATAGGATCGGTGGGGAGGGAGGGGAGGGTAAGGGAGGGGATAGGGGGCACAAATCTAGACCCAAACAGCAATGCTACCATAAAATTCTACATCCTAAAAGGCAGACCAAATGGATGAACCTTCACCAGGTCCTTAGAGGAAACACCTGAGTCACAAGGCACTGGAGAGGGTAAAATGAGCACTGACCTTAATCTTCTACAGCTTCTCTCTCTCCTCCCCCCCCCCTCTCTCTCTCTCCTCTCTAACACTTTTATATCAGTTATCTATTAGTTATCTTTTTTTTCCTTCTCTTAGTGGGTACTGGCCTGTAACTCCCAGTACCAGCAGGTGGCTACCATCTACAATGAGCTATTGATCAGAGAAACCTACAAGTTTTCCTAAAAAAAGACAGATTTTTGCCAGAGTACTTGATGATCCACCAAAGGTTAGTGGTAAGACCCTACTGCTGAAGACACCATATGTGGTTGACACATAACATGGAGTGACATGGCTGGAAGCTGGAAGAGAGTCAGTCTCCAGACAGCTAGCATGTCTAGTGCCAGAAGGTGCTACATGGGCAACTGGGGGATAATGAAAAATATCTGTCCAAGCAACTCATTGTCTAACCTACTTAACAGCAAATATCCTGTTGTGATACCCACACAAGTGCAATAGTGGCACACAGCCATGGTGGGAAACCAACTGCTCTTGATTTGTCTAACTGATCTTCTTAGTGGAAGGGGACACATACTTGGAGCTGGGAAACACATCGAAACCATATCCAAACATGAGCCCACTCTCTATTATCAAGCTACCACCAATTGTGGGATATAAGAGGGCCTACACCTATTAAATTCTCTATAATAAAAATAGGGGTTATCCCATTTGTCTGGTGCTAACTTTACTCTCCATTGGAGAATTTGCTTCTCTTTTTCAGATAGACACAGATCCTAAGGGGAGAACCACCCCATTATCCCTCAAATGGGCCCCAGCTGAAACTAAGAATAATTGGTGAAACAAGCAAGGGTGCTGTTTTCTTGGTGAACCTGGTACCAGCACAAGAGTGAAGGAGATCGACAGAGAACACTCAACTCTTACCAAATCAGATATCCAGAGACACAGAGGCTCCCAACACGTCATCACTGAAGCAGACCCAAAATGATCCCAATATAGCTCAGGGAAATTTTGTGGAACAGGGGTGGAAAGAATGTCAGAGCCACACATTGGGTCATGATACACAGAGACATTTCCTCCTACCAATTACTTTGGGCTAACTCCACAATGCATGACCCATATACCTCAAAAAGGAGGGGCCAAGAGGAGGGAGTAGGACATGGAGGAGGCTAACAATGGTATCAACTTGACTGTATTCACTGAGCACAAAACTACTTAATAAAAAAAAGACATACTTTAAACAAAGTCATCATAGTAAAAAGCTCCTTGGCACTAAAATGTTAAAATGCATTGCAGAATTTTTGACAATTAAGGTACTTCTAGAGAAATAAAGATAATCAAAGAATAAAGAGGACCTGGAAAGAGTATATAAGCATGTGCATGTACACACATGCACACACACACACGCACACACACACACACGCACACACACACACACACACATACTAAAACACTTGGCTTCTTCATAGTATTTATTTTTATGTATTTATTAGAGAGAAAAAGAAAAAAAAAAAGAGTGAGTGTGTCAGGGCCTCCAGCCATGGCAAACAAACTCCATACACTTGTGCCACATTGTGGATCGGGCTTACATGGTTTCTGTGGAATCAAATCTGGATCCTTAAGCCTCACAAGCAAGCACCTTAAACACTAATCCATTTCTGCAGTGCATCTTATTAGTATTTAAATATAAACAATAACTTATCTACTTCCTTGAAATTGTTCATATATTGTAGCTATGTTATATATTAAATAATTTTTGCTCTAGAAATTTTAAACATGTAAAATAATTTTATAACAATATATAAAATTCTTATATACTTACAGCCTAACATCAAAACCATCAAAGCATAAATAACCTCAATTTTTCTATAAACACAAATTTTTGCCCTCTCTAGCAGTATTTTGACACAAATCCCATATAGCATTTTTTCAACTATAATCATTTCAATGTGACTAAAACACAATAAAACTCCTTTTAAATGAAAATAAAAATACTTTTAATTAGGAACATATTTGAAAGGATACGTCATATGTTGGTACAATCTTTTCCTTCAAGCTCTTCCAGGTTAGGAACAGCAATTGATTGGAAAAAATAAATGTGGTATGTCTTTTTCTCTGATTGTCTGTGTTTTCTGAGTACAATCTGTTCCAAATCTGTCCATTTTCCTACACATTTCATTGTAACATTTTGCTTTATTTCTGAGTATAATTCAGTTGTGTAAATATACCACATCTTTGTTATACATTCATCCAATGATGGGCACATGGGTTGATTCCAGTCCTTAGCTGTTATGAATTGAGCATCTATAAACATGATTGAGCAAATATCTCTGTAGTGAAGCATACAGCATTTATAGTAAATGCCCAGTAGGTAAATAAAAGTACTTTTATAATGCTCCCACAAAATAATTTCTAACATCAAAAAATTTTTTGGCAGTGTGTCTTATAGATGTTTGGGTGTCCTATAATTGTTTTATTTCATTTTAAAATAAATTTGATCAAATTGTGGTCCAAACAACATCACACATTTTAATTAGCTAATTGGCTCTTACATTTGCTTATAACTTATTCTCATTACTCTCATTTTACCTTCTTAGAACCTAGTACCATGTTTGAAGAAATTACTTTTTTTTTTTCTTTCAGGCTTCTGAAAATCTGAGTGTTCTGCTTACCTGGCAGTGATGTCATTTAACATGTCATTCCTCTCTTGTAATTCCTGTAAATTAGGGATTAGATCTAGTGTTTGCAGGACCATTTTGTGGAGGCATTTGACTTCCTTTCTCATGCCATTTTTTGCATGTGATGTCACCAACCATTCATGGTCTATGTTTAGAACCCTCTTTCATTGGGGATTACAAAGTGCTTATATTGTCATTATACTTTTGTTTTCACATATACCATTATGTTCAAAGGTTCAAGTGCACATATACCATTATGTTCAAGTTAGTGCACACCTGTAATCTCTACACTCAGGAAGCTGAGGAAAAAGGGTCACAGGTTTAAGGTCAGACTGGATTTCATAGTAGACTTTCTAATTCAAGCAACCAACCAAGCAAACAGTAAACATTTAAAAAGAAAAAGAAAAAAAGAAAAGAAAATATATTTTAATACAGGTCATTTTTTATTCATTCAGGTATACTTTGCATTTACTATTCATGGGAAAGGTAAAATAAATGTTTGCCCCTTTTATTTTATTTATTTATTTATTTAAGAGTGACAGAGAGAAAGAGGCAGAGAGAGAGAGAAAGAGAGAGAGAGAGAGAGAGAGAGAGAGAGAGAGAGAGAGAATGGGTGTGCCAGGCCCTCTACCCACTGCAAACAAACTCCAGATGCATGTGCCCCCTTGTGCATCTGGCTAACGTGGGTCCTGGGGAATTGAACCTCAAACTGGGGTCCTTAGGCTTCACAGGCAAGCACTTAACCTCTAAGCCATCTCTCCAGCCCTGCTTCTTTTTATTCAAGTAAGTTTTCAAAGTACATTTCTTATCATAAACTTTTCACTTTTTGTATCACTATGAATTTGTGGATGTACTTGGGATTACAGCAATTTTTTAAACAGATGCTCAAACTGCCCATCATTATAGGTTGAATTTGTCTACAAGAGTATTTATGGCACTGAAATTAGCAGTAATTCAAGAGTTGTCTTTTTTGCTTGAACATTCCTAGTCCTTTAGATGCATGTATGTATCTGTTGGCTTTATGTATTTATTTACTTAGATTTAGAGGTCCTCTGCCTGAATACCTTCTCTCCATTTTTCCAACTTCTTTTGTTTAAGATGTATTGTCAAGTAAATTGAATTGTACTTGAAAAACAAATAGGTGAAAAAATTATCTTCTCCATGTTCCTAGAAGTGTAACCATAAATTCCATTTTAATTCAGATATTTTTTTAAAGAGCCTATGTTCCACTTTTGACAATATGTTTTTATGCTCTTAGTGGTCAAATGCCAGCTTTATTATACTCCAAATTTTGTATGTATCTGTTGGTATTCCTTAATGTGAACCATATCACTGTTGTAGCCTGTCCTTGCAACCTATTTATTAGCTCATTTAATCTTTTGGTTGTTTTTTCACAAACATTCATTGGAATTATCTATAGTTCTTCCTTGAGACTAAATCAGCCTTCAGTAGATTCATTCTTTTCTTTAATTGTTTAAAAGTTTAATGTTTACTTAATTCTCAATGTGTTAATTAGTTGTGCAAGTTTTCCACTGATGTCATTTTCACTAACGTTCTCTTTCTGTTATAACTAATCACAATCGAATGGCTGAAAAGAATATGAGTTCTTTATATTCTTACTTTCCATTGAAGTATGAAATAGATTGGCAGGCCAGCATTCCTTCTGGAGACAGGAAAGAGAATTTCCTTGCATTTTTTCACTTCTAGATACCCCAGTCCTCCTGTAATTGTGGTATATTCCTCTGTCTTCAAAAGTAGTAGCAGAGTATTTTCAACTCTCTTCTGTGATTCCTATGCCCCAATCCTTTCCTCATAAGGAAATCAGTGATGGCATTTTCCCCTTTCCCACCACACATACTTCCCCTTCTCAGACTCCTCAACTTAAACCATGCCCGCAAAAATCTGTTTTGCCATATAAAATAATGCATACACAAATTCCAAGAATTAAGGCGGGGGACATTATTCAGGATCCATCATTCTGTCCACAGCATCATGAAACTGTTTTATCACCATTTTGGTGATGTCTCCTTTTATGGGCTTTAGATAGTTATTTATTTGCATGGTATCCTTAAGTAATTGGGAGAAATTTCTTCTCAATATTGAGTCATTTTCTTCTCTACAAAATATCAGCACTACCTGACTTTATCCCATTTCTCTCTGAATTAAGGGTTTTCTTTTTCTTCATGTATCATGGCTGCCCCTATGTTTATTCACTGTGATGTCTAAGAGGATTTTGCTTTTCCTTAAAAATCACAATTTGAAGAATCTAGATTTTTTTTTTTACTGCTCTCTCTCTCCTATTTTATAACTTTAAGGAATTTGGAAAGAATAAAACAATTATTATGTTATTGGAAAAACTATCTTATGCTCCTGCTAAATGTCCATACCAGCATTTTTTATATTATTAGGAGAAACCATCCTCTATGGGAAGGATGTTCTCCTGTTTCTGGGGTGCATAACAAACTTAATATTTGGCTACAGAAGCTTTGTTCATGTAAAATGACCCAACTCAATTTTGGCCACTCACACTTTTCTCTCAAGTATTCACTTTTTTTTTTAATTCTTCTTTCAGGACAGGAAACTGTTAGGGCTTAAACATATAATGTTGCTACCAGGCTCATGTGCTCAGTGCATGCTACCTAGCCCAGGGCACAACTTCAAGAGGTTATGAAAACTTTAGGATGTGGGGCCCCTTTTCCGTGATGCTTTACTTCACACAGATCCAGTAGCAATGAAGCCACGCTATGGACTGAAACATCACAAAGTGTCAACTGAAATATATCTTTTCCCCTTTAAGGTGTTTGTGGAAAGGTATTTTGTCAAACACCAAAGCATCTAACACAATTGAAACCAGAGAAATGGGTCATTGTTCTAACCAAATCTGGCCATATGATTCATGAGCTCTTAAGAAGAAAAAAATAACATAAAACTCTTGTCGTTTGGTGAGACAGGCTATATAAAACTAACACTGATGAAAGTATGGTGTCTGAAGAGATTGGCAACCATGAGAATTAAAGCCAAGCATTTGCACAAGCACTACAGGAAAAAAATTGTTGAAAGTCATCTCGGGAATTGGACAGACACCACCCATGGCAGGTTCAAGGGTATGAAAGAAAAACTGCATTTGAGAGACTTTCTGTTGAGGATAGAACTCCTCTGGTCCACAATTTTAATTATTTTCTTGTTGCAGAGACAAACATTAGACCAGAAGTAATTTACAGGAAGAAACGTTTTATTTCAGCTTATGGAATAGAGGGAAAGTTCTATTATGTGGAAAAAGCTGGCTCACTTCCATAGTTCCATAGCACAGACATCACTGACAGCCAGCAAACAGAAACAGCCAGAGCTCCAATCATTTACACACCTTAGGGCTGCACTAAAAATATCCATCTTCAATGGCAATCCTCCAGCATGTTGCTAGAGACTTAAGTAAGAAATTTAATGTTAATCAGAAATAGCTATGGCTATGGGGGATATATGTTCCCTATGAGAGACATGCCTTCACATGCAAACCACCATAGCAACACTTCTCACACATGGTTTCCTAAGATGCTGTTTTCTCAGAATTTAATTCAAGATGTTTAGCTTCCTAGATACCCAGAGGCCATTGAAATAATAGTCCACAGGCTACCCATCTATCACCTGAATTGCGGCAGACCTTAGTAATAGCCACATGATATTACTTTTTCATCACTGAAAACTGTTGAACTTCTGAAATCATGGATACTATCAAACAGGTTTTAAAGGAAGACCTAGGAAGCCAGATAATGTGTTGCAAGGGTTGGGGGTCTCTGCAAGCAACCCTAAAGGAGCGATTTGTCACTGTAAGGATATAGCTTAATCTGAAATGGAAACCCAAGAATGTTGGTAATAGAAATGTGGGCAATCTGTAAAGCAAAGCCACAGAATATGACTGGAAAAAGCCCATGAGAGACTATGTAGGCTGAATCCAACAAGTCCATAGGGCTGGGGCTACCAAAGCCCATCAGAACTCATATCACAACACCTTGTACCCCAGATGTTGGACAGGAAGCTGTAGTATTTAATATTTGTCCTGTTGGATTTTGGTATTGTTTGACTCATATTTCCCACCATTACACCCTTTTGGGAAGGGAATATTTGTACGATAACAGTATATCTTGGATGTATGTTATACAACTTGATTTTGCCAGGGTTCATGGGTAAGAGTTTACTTTGAATCTCAGAGGAAATTTGAACATGATTTCTGAATAACATTGTAACTATGAAGACTTTGAAGACTGTTAGAGATCAACCAAATCTTTTTTGCACAATTACGTAGCCATTAGCATTTGGGGCCAGAAAATGTTTCTGGCTTGGATATAACATATCCCTCATAGGTTCATGTATTAAATGATTTTACCCAGGTAGCAGTGGTATTTGTCAAGCTGATAGTAACTTTAGAAGGTAAGGCTGTCCTTCTCTGCAAAGCCTAAAGACCCAGGTTCAATTTCCTATTACCAATGTAAAGCTAGAATTACAAGGTGGAGCATACATATGGAAGTTATGTACAGTGGCAGGAAGCCCTGTTGTGCCCAAACACTCCCTGCCTCTTTCTCTCTCTGTCTCAAATAAATAGTCAATAAAAATATTTTAAAAGTATTAAACATAATAACAGAACTTCAATAAGAAAACAGGGAAACACTACAGGGTTGTATTTTGGACAGCATTTTGTTTAGATTTAATCCCAAAAAGACAGACCAAAATACACAAATATTATTATACTTAAAAAGTTTCTGTATGCAAAAGAATCAAGAGATTAAGAAGATAGTATATAAACTGGAATATTTACAAGCCATATATCTGATAAAAGTTTAATATCCAGAGTACATAAAGAACACAAACATCTTCATGAAAGAAAACAGTGTGACTCAAAATAGGCAAGGAACCCGAACAAACATTTCTAACAAGGAAATATAAAAAATGGTTAACAAATGCATGAAAAAAGCTCAAAATCACTAATTATTATAGTGACATGAATTAAAATGACAATGAAATACCACCTCACACCTGTTAAAATAACTACTATTAAAAAGACTAGCACCAGGCTGGAGAGATGGCTCAGTGGTTAAAGGCACTCGCTTGCATACCTGGGTGGCCTGGATTCCATTCCATTTTACTCATATTAAGCCAGGTACACAAGGTGGTGTGTGGGTCTGGCATTAGTTTGCAGTAGCAGGAAGACCTGGCATGCCCATACTTTCTCTCTCCCACTCTCTCTCAAATTTTATATGTATGTAATATATAGTTACCTATATATTAATAGGCTAACACCCTACAAGGCTAAAGAACATTATAGAAGAGTGGCCATAATAAATGTAAAAGCCACAGGGTTACCCTTAGGCAATGTCCCACACCCCTTCTTGCCACAGAGACTGACTGATGCATTCATTACCCCACAGTGATTCCTGAAAACCCCACTGAGGAGGGCCCTCAGTGGAAAGAGAATGAGACTGAGGGAGGATAAGACTGCAACTGGATGGAAATATGACAAATTTATAATGTGTCCATAGATTAAAGTTATCAGTAAAAAAAAAAAGACTATAATGAATACAGAAAAGAATGTGGGGAAAACCCCAGTACACTGTTGATGGGAAAGGGTTGTAAAGTACTATAGCACTTACAGAAAGGAGTGTGGAGTTCCTTCCAAAAACTAGAGAAAAAACTACCATGTGTTCCAACAATTCAACTTCTTGGCATTTCCCCCAAAGAATTTAAATCAGTACATCAAATAAACCTCTGCACCCCCGCATTCATTGCAGCACTATTCATAATGAACAAGTTGTAGAGATACCTAGGTATCCACCAATAGAATAATAAACAAAAACAATGTTGCAGTTTATATACACAATTGTAGACAGCCCTAATGGTGCTAGGATGACCCTCCAAACGGATACAGTTTCATAAAAGGAAGTGATTTATTTCAAACTTACTGATCCAGGGGAAGTTTTATCAATGGCAGAAGAAGCTGGTTGCCATTCATAAATCCAGGAAAAGGCAAAGGAACCACCACCACTCAGACAATATCAAAATTCAGGAAACGTGAACAGCAGCAAGCAGGATCCTTAGAGCTCAAACTACCCTCGTACGCCTTTGAGCTGGAATTCAGATCAGCCCCCAGTGACACTTTAAGGCTGAACTCCAGGATCTGCCCCTAGTACACCTCCTTCAGCCAGGCTGCTGGAATTTCAAGTTACAAGTTTAATTGTATCACCTGAGTCAAAGGGGGACATACAGTCAAACTACAATAACAATGAAATTCTATTTGGCTAAAAAAAAAAAAAAATGAAGAAATTCTGTCACTTGAAATAATATGGATGGGATTGTCGAACAGAATGCTACATGAAGTAGCACTAGACAAACTGAAATCACAGAAACATAGAGTAGAATGGTAGCTTCTAGGGGCTTAGGTTTGGGGAAATAAAGATGATACTCAAGGAGAACAAAACACCATTTACATACAAAAGACACAATTAATATAATTAAGAATTGAGTATTTTATGTCACAGTATTAACAATAGAGCACACTTAAAAAGTTCTCATCATAATAAGTGTTAAATCTAGGACATAGCACATTGATTTTTAGTTGATTATACATGCCAGTGGTACAGGACCCATAGCTGGAGCTGGGAAACAAGTCAGAACCATATCCAAGCATAAGCCCACTCGCCAATATCAAGCTACCATCAATCATGGGCTACAAGAGGGCCTACACCTGTTAAATTCTCTATAAAAAAATAAGGGTTATCTCTTTTGTCCTGGTGCTAACTTACTCTCCGTTGGAGAATCTGCTTCTCTTTTTCAGATAGATGTAGATCCTAAGGAGAGAGCCACCCCATCATACCTCCAAAGGGGCCCGGCTGAAACTAAGAACAACTGGTAAAACAATCAAGGGTGCTGTTTTCCTGATGAACCGGATACCAGGACAAGGGGGAAGGAGAACAACACAGAGAAAAATCAACTCCTACCAAAGCAGAGAGCCAGAGCCTCAGAAGCCCCGAACACCTCATCACTGAAGCAGACCAAAAATGAACCCAACATGGCTCAGGGAAATTTTGCGGAAGAGGGGGCGGAAAGAATGTCAGAGCCACATGTTGGGTCATGATATGCAGAGACATTTAGCTTACCCATAACTGTGGGCTAACTCCACAATGCATGACCCATATACCTCAACAAGGAGGGGCCAAGGGGAGGGGGTAGGTCACGGATGAGCCTAACAATGGTATCAAACTGACTGTATTTGCTGAATATAAAACTAACTAATAAAGAAAAAAAGAAAAAAAAGAAGAAAAAATCATATACATATCACTTTATTCCCTATAAACATAAAACATATAATAATAGTAATCATAATAATATATTAATACTGTGATGCTTAATATCTAATATCTTCTTGACTAGCTTTAGAATCACCATGGAAACAAATCTCTTTGCATATCTGTTATGGATTTTCTAGATAAAATTAATAGAGGTAGGAACACATAACCTAACTTTTGGTGGTGCCACTCAATGGGCTAGAGTCTTGCTCTGTATAAAATGTAGAAAGCTATGTGAGCACCAGTATTCATCCTTCTTTAATTCTTCCCTGTTCATGTAATAATATAATGTAGGCTGCCTTCCCCTATCATGCTTTGTCCATTATGATGAAACTTCCGATGAAAACCGTAAGCCAAAAATAGACCTTTACTTTCCAGAAGGTGCTTCAGGTCAGATATTTTGTTCTAGCAATGAGAAAGTAACTGGTACAAATACAATGTAATAGAAACAAACCCAAAATATCAATACAGACTTAAATATAATAATTAAGTTGCATCTGCATCAAAAATTTTTAAAAATGGTCCTAGGTAAAAAATGGCTTTCCTCTTATTTTTTCTTTTCAGTCATTGTAGACTAAATGTAGTTAATGGCCATCTCATACTGCTAAGAAAAATGAGTCACTTCTGAGTAAACTTTGCTATTGAGAGCCTTTTTCATTCTCATTTAAAGCATTCAGCTTTATGCTGCAGTTTGATCTCTCACATCTAGCACTGCCAAGTTTATTTTAAAACTTTTAATCACCAGGATAGATTTGGAGCCACATTGTGTCAGCCAACACATTTATTATCTCTGAACTGTGTAGTATACTAGATTCGAAGCATATGTATCATTGAAGTCCATTAAAATGAGAACAGAAATAAAACAGACATAAAAAGAAAGAAACAGTAAAACAGAGTGATGGTAAAGGATAAAAGAGAAGAAGGGAAGAAGAGAAGAAAAGAAAAGGAAAGCAAAGGAAAAGAAGGGAAGGGAAGAGAAAGAGAAGTAAGGGAAAAAAGAAAAGGAAAAAAATAGTACATCAAATATACAAGGGGCTATACAATTCTGTCTCTTGTTATATAAGTCACATTCCACAAGAATTTAGAACACTTGAAAACAGAAACAGGTGTATTCTAATGAAAATAATTGTCATCTGCCTTTTCATCTTCTTTTTGGAGAAAGCTATAAAATGTATATCAGTAAATTCAAAAATATTTCATTGCTTGTGTTTGCTTCCTGTATTTCTTCATGCTGCTCAAAGTGTTTATCTTATACCTTACTCATTTTCCTATGAACATGTGTATCTTAGCAGTATGGAATAATTTTTTAAATCACAATAGGCTATATCTGGTATTCTGGTTCAATAAGATGACAATAATGTAATAGGTAGATAGGTAAAAAGAGTGAGAACTGAAACCAGTTAAAATTCGAAATGAAATTCCAATGGCAATAGAGCAGAGCTGTGTAGCATACTGTTGTAGTCAGCACCACGTTGTTGGGATGAACATCCAACCAGGCTTATGTGAAGAAGGAATTTATTGCAGGATTACAGAGTCCAGGGGAACACCATTAATGGCAGAAGAAGCTGGTTTTCTTTCATAGATTCAAGTAGAAAGACACCATCAACAGCCAGCACCACCAGAAGGGACAAACCACAAGAGCTCGAATTGCTCTCCAGACTTTGTAGGGCTGGTCTGAATATTTACCCCCAAACATATCTCAGGGCTGGACCTCAGGATTTCCCCCAGTGACATACCTCCTTGTAACCGGGATATTCCTGCTGAGGGCTCAAGTAGGAAGTTTAATAAAAAATGACTAAATCTATGTTGCCATATATTTAAGCTATCACATTCAAACTACCATAAGTATCAACTTAGGATCACAAGGTTTATGCTGATTGTGAACAAGCAGGATTATGGTCTTATAAGACTAGAGCTCTGGGAAGGACTGGATGTCTCTAATGATGCAGGGCTCCTTGGGCTCTGGTTGAATTCAGAAACCCCAGGACAATGGCTCCCAAGTCTCTACTCCTTATCCACACTTATTTAAAACTTTAAAAACCCAGACACTGAAATGAGTAAGCTTTGGGGGATTTAGTAAGGGAGAGCTAACATAGGAAGAAGAAAGAGCAAGAGAACTTCCAAGCCAAGAGGAATTCCTCCTCTCCCAGGCCAGAAAAAAAAAAAAAATCTTGTAAAATTGGAAAGTTGACTCAGGTCCTTTTATATGAACTAAGGTCCAATTAGAACGCATCTCCTTACCAAGGACAACATAGCAAAACACAATACAACACAATACAGAACAGCACAACACAATACAGCACACCACACCACAGCAGAACATAACACAACACAGCACAGGATAACACCACCTTGTTCCTAAAGCAACAAATGATCACTTCAACTATAGCTGTTTAAGAGAAAAGATTTTCAGCTAAACACACAAAATGATTTGAATAAAAAAAGAGGACAGGAAGCAGAAGAGCACACAAGGATATAATAAAAGCATGGTAGTATCACTGAACATTAGCACAGAGAAAAATTGTAATTTAGCACTTCAAATAAGTTAAAAGAAACCGAGGGAAAAAAACTATTAGAAGAATAAAATAAATTGACAAATAAAAAGAAAAATAAATGGAAAAGTAAAAGAGTATGGGCTGGAGGGATGGCTTAGTGGTTAATGCATTTGCCTGCAAAGCTAAAGGACCAAGGTTAGATTCCCCAGGACACACATTAGCCAGATGCACAAGGGGGCACATGCATCTGGAGTTTGTCTGCAATGGCTGGATGCCCTGGTGTGCCCATTCTCTCTCTCTCTCTCTCTCTCAAATAAATAAATAAATAAATACATAAAAATAAAATATTAAAAAAGAGTAACAAATTAAAAGATAAAAAGAATGAGTTGTTCTACAGTTCCTAATATTTAAAAAAATTAAGTGAGATAATACATACACAGAAGCACCTGAATGTCAATTAAGTTGAGGAAATAAAACTGAGACTTGTGGCTTCTATCAAAAGCAATATCTTGTTGTATTTTCATATATTTTTATAACTATTAACATTAAATGTCATGACAAGATGTACAGGGGATTCCTCTATAACATTTCCTATCACTGTATTTCCTATGCTTATCTTAATCAACATTTAATTGAAAAAAAATTGTTACTTTTAGGTTTTGGTTTTTGCAAAGATTATCATATCTATTTCTCATAAGTTCCTTTTCAATTCATTCCAATTTTAGATCTGTTCAACCCTCACATTATCCTATAATTTACAGTGTGTGTGATAAAGCCAGGAGGTATATAGATTTCATATTTTCAAATTGCTTTATTTTAGCAAGAGAGTAAACTGTGGTTTCTAGAGGTTAGGGACAGGATGGGATAAGAGGGAAGTGATGACTTCAAAAGGCAGCACAAAACATTCTGGTTGAGATAGAAACTGTCCTCTATCTTTACTATACCACTGTCATCACTAAGACAGTTAACTAGTGATCTGATTGATCTTAAACAATATTAATTACCTAATAGAGAATTAGTGGAAGAACAAAAGCATCTTAATATTATTATAGATATGTACAAACATTCTTAACAAGGTAGGACAGAAACACTCATGGCAATTACAATCTTCATTTTTGTAACTGGTAACATGGCTTTTGCTGGTATTTGTAACTACTTTCTTCTATTACCCATTCTGTATTTCCTCCAACTTCAGCAAGCACCTCAGCAGGTCTTGGTTCTTCAGCTTGAGGGGTGTCCCATACATTAATTCCTGAAGAATCTGGGCCATTTATTACAGAGCCTTGATTGAAATGTTGCAATTGTCCATTGACTTTGATAACTGGGCATGGTAACACCAAGCGATGCCCTAAAGGATCTCCTGCACTCCAGGCATACTCTTCCTTACCTCCATTGTGGAGCATCAGTCCAACTTCCCCCTGTTAGTCTGGATCAATCACCCTTGCTAACATTGTTACTCCTTTCTAAGCCTGTTCATTCAAGGGCATCAGGAGCCCAAAGTGGCCAGGGGGAAGTCATAGCTTCCAGTTCAATGGAATGGAATGTGTGTCTCCTAGCAAAAGCACTCCACCCTCCAGAACCAAGACCTCCAGGCAAGCAGAGCATAAGGCTATACGAACAGGAAGAAAAATTTGCCTAATTGGTCACTTGGGTGATGGGAAGTGGAACCATTCCCATTTCCACCCCTTGATTCCTGGACACATGAATATGGGCTATATGAGAAACAGTACCATAGATAGGACACTGATTCAGAGCATATACAGCCTACTGGAGGACACTCCCCCAGACCTCTAAGCTTTTGCCACACAGTTGGCTCTATAGTTGTCTCTGTTAAAGGCCATTACACCATTCTACCAAGCCAGCTGTCAAGGTGATGGGGCAGTAAGGCCAGTAAATTCCATGATCATGAGACCACTGCCATACTTCCTTGGCTGTGAAGTGAGTTCTTTGGTCAGAAGCAATGCTGTGTGGAATACCAGAATGAAGAATAAGGTGTTTTGTAAGCCCACAGAAGGTAGTTTTGGCAGAAGCACTACTTGAAAATACATACCCAGACTAAGTGTCTATTCCAGTAAGCCCAAAATGCTTCTCTTTCCATGATGAAAGTTGTCCAATGTAGTCAACCTGCCACCAAGTTGCTGGCTGGTCACTCAGAGGAATATGACCATATTGGAGGCTCAGAATTGGTCTCTGCTGCTGGCAGATTTGGCACTCAGCAACAGCCATAGCCACATCAGCATTAGTTAGTGGAAGTCCATGTTGTTGGGCCCATGCATAACCTTCATCCCTGCCACCATGACCAATTTGTTCATGGGCCCATTGGGCAATGACAGGAATGGCTGAGGAAAGAGGTTGACCACTGTCCACAGACTGGGTCAGCTCATCTACTTGATTATTAATCCTCTGATGAGGTCACCTTCTGATGAGAATTAACATGTATCTTTATATCCTTTGCCAATTCAGAGAGCCCTGTCCACATACACCTTTCCCAAATGTCCTTCTCACCAATTTTCCAATTGTGCTCCTTCCAGGTCCTGGACCATCCAGCCAAACCATTGGCCACAGCCCATGAGTCAGTGTATAACCACATATCTGATCATTTTTCTTTCCAAGAAAAATGCACAACCATGTGCACTGCCCAAAGTTCTGCCCATTGTGAAGACTTCCCTTCACCACAGTCCTTCAGGGTTGCCCCAGAAAGGGGCTGTAATGCTGCAGCTGTCCACTTCTGGGAGGTACCCCCATAACATGCTGAACCATCTGTAAGCCATGCCCTTGTCCTCTTCTCCTCAGTCAACTGATAATAGGGCATACCTCATGATGCCATAGGTGCATGCCTGGGGACAGAAGGCATTGTAACAGGAGTAGAAACCATAGGCATTTGGGAAATGCCACATGTAACCTACTTGTGCCTCAGGGCCTCCTCAAGCCCCATCATGGATATACCACTTCCATTTGATAATGGACTGCTGCTGTGCCCATCCAACTTTATGGCTTTGTGGGTCAGATCACACCCAGCTCATAATGGGTAGCTCAGGTTGCATAGAAACTTAATAGGCCATTGTCAAAAGTTCAGTTTCCACTAAGGCCTAATAGGAGAATAATTGTCTGCAGATGATGGGAAGGCCTTGCTCCAAAATACCAAAGGCCTCTCCTGTAATTCACCTATAGGGACCTGCCAAAGGCTCCAAACAGCATCACTATCTGCCACTGGCACTTCAAGTACCATCAGATCTGCTGGATCATATTGCCCAATGGGCAGAGCATCCTGGACAGCAGTCTGGACCTATTGATGAACCTTCTCTTGTTCTGGGCCCCACTGGAAAGCAGTAGCTTTCCAAGTCACTTGGTATGTGGGACAGATTAAGTCACCCAAGTGAGGAATGTGCTGTCTCCAGAATCCAAATAGGCCCACTAGACATTGTGCTTCCTTCTTAGTGGTCAGAAGGGCCAGGTTCCACAACTTATCCTTAACCTTAGAAGGAATATGCCTGCATGCCGTACACCACTGAACTCCTAGTAATTCACTGAGGTGGAAGGTCCTTGAATTTTGGATGGATTTATTTCCCATCACCTGATATGCACATTCTGTGGCAGCAACTCCAGAGTACTTGCTACCTCCTGCTCATTTGATCCAATTAGCACAATGTAATTGATATAATGGAACAATGTGAAACCTTGTGGAAGTGACATGTGATCTTGATCCCTGTGAGCTAAGCTATGACACAGGGCTGGAGAGTTAATATAACCTTGAGGTAAAACTGTAAAGGTGTACTGTTGACCTTGCCAGCAGAAGGCAAATTGCTTCTGGTGGTCCTTTTGGACAAGTATGGAGAAGAAAGCATTCACAAGATCAATAGCTGAACACCAAGTACCAGGTGATGTGTTAATCTGCTCAAGTAAAGACACCACATCAGGTACAGCAGCTGCAATTGGAGTCACCACCTGATTAAGTTTCTGATAACCCACTGTCATTCTCCAAGGTCCATCTGTCTTCTGAACAGGCCAAATAGGAGAGTTAAAGGGAGATGTGGTGGGAACCACCACCGATGCATCCTTCAAGTCCTTTATAGTGGCATTAATTTCTGCAATCCCTCCAGGGATGCTATGCTGGTTTTGATTCACTATTTTCCCTAGTGACAGGAGGCTTATTGGCTTCCATTTGGACTTTAGCCTGCAATGGTGCAGTCAAATTCACATTGCTGGTAGAAATCACCCGACCAAGAGTAGATTGTTGGGGAAAAAAGAGGTTTATTTTGGCTTACAGGATCCAGAGGGAAACTCCATGATGTCAGGGAAAACGATGGCATGAGCAGAGGGTGGACATCATCCCCTGGCCAATATCAGGTGGACAATAAGCAGAGGACAGTGTGCCAAACACTGGCAAGGGAACACTGGCTATAAAACCCACAAGCCCATCCCCCAACAATGCACTGCTTCTAGGAGGCATTAATTCCCAAATCCCCATCAGCTGGGAACCTAGCATTGAGAACACATAATCTTATGTGGGAAACCTGATTCAAATTACAACAGAAGTCTTTTTCAGTTTGTACTTTCCTTGGTTTTTTTTTTTTTTTTTTTTTTTTGTCCAAGATATCCTTATTTCTCAGTTCTTGTATATTAATTTACAATCTGCCCCATGAGGTCATGTCCATACCCACAAATCTGTTTATGATAACTCATTTGTTACTTGGGTTTCTGTAAGGTAGGTGAGAGACATCTTTAAGACTATCAGAAATATATGCTTCAGGGCTGGAGAGATGGATTCACAGTTAAGGTGCTAGCCTATGAAGTCTAAGGACTCAAGTTCAACTCTCCAGGTAAGTGATGCAAGCACCCAAGGTCATGCATAAGAGGACATGTGCATCTGGAGTTTTCAATGACTGTAGGCCCTGGCATGCCAATTTTCTTTCTCTCTCTCTGCCATAATAAAAAAAGAAGCCAGGCATGGTGGCACACGCCTTTAATCCCAGCACTCGGGAGGCAGAGCTAGGAGGATCACCATGAGTTCGAGGCCACTCTGAGACTCCATAGTGAATTCCAGGTCAGCCTGGGATAGAGTGAGACCCTACCTTGAAAACCAAAAAAAAAAAAAAAGAAATATTCTTTAGGGGTGAGTGACTGAAGCATACACTTAAAATCCATAGAAGCATCTGTGCTTGTTTGAAAGAGTCCATAGCCGGGCGTGGTGGCGCACGCCTTTAATCCCAGCATTCGGGAGGCAGAGGTAGGAGGATCGCCGTGAGTTCAAGGCCAGCCTGAGACTACAGAGTGAATTCCAGGTCAGCCTGTGCTAGAGCGAGACCCTCCCTCAAAAAACAAAAAAAAAAAAAAAAAAAAGAAAGAGTCCATGAGATGAGTTATCACTGCAGATTTTTTGGAGGATTTGAAAAGGACATTTTCAATCATACCATTGGCTTTATGAATTTGAGGCCAGCCTCGGGACTAGAAAGTAAAATCCTTGTCAGCCTGGGCTTGATTGAGACCCTACCTTAAAAATAAATGGACAACAACAACAAATTCAACTGAATTGATTTTCTACATTTGTGTGTTAGTTTATACAATTTACTATATTTATTGGTGTTTTCAAAATTCAGCATGGAAATATTCTCAGAAAACTCAATAAGTGTATTAGACATAGTTTCCACTTTTCCTCTTTCGATAGGTGACAGTATAATCAAAGTGTATACCATGAAAAACTGCATCTTTCTTCCAACTGAATAATCTTTCTTTTGTTCATAATTTTAATCTCTCACTGATAGCCATGTCAAGGCCTTGAGTGCCTGTTTCCAACCCAGTGCTAACTGTTATGAGTTTGTTACTTTGCTGTTATATTTTCAGATATTTAACTATTCCAATTATTGTTTGCTATACAACAACCTTCCCTGACCTAGTTGTGTAAAACAAAAATTCATGTTAAATTAACTATGTGATCAGGATTTTAGACATGCAGAAGAAAAAGTGATTGGCCTTCATTTATCATAGCTGGAGAGTCAACAGACACAAGGGAAAGAATTAAGTTTCTTTCGCTAGAATTGTTGAAGACCTCTTATTCACAGGTCTGACATACAGGTAGACCAAAAGGATGCACTCACTTGAAGATGGCTGACTGGAATTCCTAAACATGGCCTGAGTTCTCACTTCACTGCATCTGTATATAGATAGAGGAGGCTTTCAAAGTGGTAGTAGCATAAAGAAAGCTAGTGCTTTCTGAGACCAAGTTAGGAGATGCAAAGCCAGTCTCACAAAGGCAGCCTGTGCCACTTCAGGCTCACTTTGGGTTGCAAGCAGGTCGCTAACACCAACACAGATTCAAAGGCTGGATTGAGGCTTCACATTTTGACATGTGAATAGGAAAGCCAACATGAAAAAGAGCTTAGAAATTGAGACATGGTTCTTATAGGTAATTTTAATAAAGTTTTCTATACCTAGTAAATTAACATTTTTTCCAAGTTTGCCTACTGTGGCTTGTATTAGAAAGAATAATATGCTCATGTTAATTTCTTTTTATGTTCTGATGTTAATTGTTTCTGTTGAGACATTATCTTATTAAATGTGTCAGAGGCTTGCTCTAATTTGGAATCTGCCTGCTTTAGCCTCCTAACTACTGATATTACTAGTGTTTGTCTTTGCATACATGCTTAAGTTAATTTCACAATAAGAATTTTGTCAAATGCGCTGCAGAATTTGAATACCTAGTAAAATTATCTTTCATATAGATTATAGACCTAAATAAGAAAATACTAAAACCTATATTATTCGTTGTCTAAAGAGCAAAAACCTACTTTACAGAACTGGTTTGATCTGATATCTCCACATCAAATTTCTCCCAAATGAGGCTAGTATTCGTAGTGTAAATTTTAGCCAAAATTTGATTTAAGCAGTTTATTTTTGAGGATGAATCCTTTCTAATGAAGGAGAAAGTGACACGAATATAATGTGGATGAATGTTCCAGGGAAATAGGAATTAAGTAAATAATTATTGCCTTACTTATTTGGGATCACATAGAGTGCTTAGTCTCTTGAGAACAAAGAAAACTCAATTCCATGAAAGTTATTCTATGATATAGTTTGTTGCCTATTTTGGCCAATTTGCCCAATTGGCCACCGTTCAGAGTACCACATAATCAGAACTCAGTGACATAGCCTCTAATGTTACATTTCAACTTCTGAAATTCTACTACTCAGATTTCTGAAAATGTATTGATCCTACCAGTTTACTAATTATAATTAAGTGCCAGATAACAAGTTCTCACCTCCAATTACAATCACATAGGTCTTTATAACAGAACATTTCCTAATGTTCATCCATCCATTTCTATTATACTTGCCTAGAAACATTCCAATTATACTTAAAAAAAATCATAATCCTGTGTCTGCCACCCATCAGCTTAGTATTGCTAGAAACACACACACACAAGGAAAGAGAGAGATAGAGAATTTCAAGAAGAAAATGTTTGTCCTGAATAAATATGTTTTTGCCTGATTAAAATTGTGTTTCTAATTTTAAGCCATAGGTTTCAACCTTCAGTTTATGAAATATTCTAGAGGGATATTTAAAAAAATAATCCAGTGACGTAAGTACCTTGATAATGTTTGGCTACAATGTATTAATCTTTTTAAACAGAAAGGGAAAATGTGTTAATATCTACATCTATAATTGAAAACTTTCCATTTGATTTGCCATAATACTGTTCAAGTTCTACTTACTTTTTGTTGCATAAAACAAAATTCTTTCCCCTTGTCATTTACAACTATTAAAACTACATTAGAATTGTTGGGTTACAATCTCTGCATCTTTTGAAGACAATATGCTCTGCTGTTGTTTTATTTTAAAAAAATTGTTTTTTCACCATGACTTTAAAGGATTTGATATTCGTGTGTGGATCCTTCTGTTCATAATTAGCCACTGACTATGATGTAGCTGGAATCACTTGAAATAGTTAGTGCTTCTAAACAGATTAGAATAATACCTAAAGTCAAATTTTCTTACAAAAAAAATCATACAGTTTACATTTATGATGACTTACTTCAAACATGTCTTCTTAAGCTGCATCTTAGCAGCATTCAAAGACTGATCTGTGTGTTCCTATTGAATACTTCCCTGATTTGGCTTTGGTATCACCACATCCTAGTCATTGAGCCAGTTTCTTTTTTAATATGTCTATCAATACCTTCATTAGTTAGATAGTCATTTCTTGAGATATCTAAATTTTATATATCTTAAAATGAGTTACGCTACCACTGGTGTTCTTAGTGAGCTCAACTCGTGAATAATTTCATCCATTCTCTTTTTTTTTTTCTTTCAAACTGCTCTATCAACCTGCCTTCACTACCCTTTCATAGAACATTGAGTTGTTGTTTTTTTTTTTTCCTTTATTTGAAAGCAGAGAGACATAAAGAAGAGAGGGGGGGGGGGCGTTGAGAGAGAGAATGGGTGTTCCAGGGCCTCCAGCCACTGCAAATGAACTCCATAAGCATATGCCAGTGGTTTATTTGGGTATTGGGGGAATAGAACCTAGGTTGTCAGGCTTTGCAGTGAGCACCTTAACCATCAAGCCACCTCTCCAGACAATGACTTTTATATAAATATATTCTACCCTTCATAAATTCTGGCTAATTTAATAAAAATATTGTTGCATAATATTATTCAAAGCTTTTATTTTTTCTTTCCAGGTAAGCTTAACATGAATATGCTATAAAAGTTTTAATAGACGTCATGCTCTTTTTTTTCTCTTTGGTTTTCTTTGCATACCTTTTGTCAGTCTAGCTGATGATTATTCTGACAAGGGGTATGATTGATGAGTTATAGAAAATAAATACTGTGTTTAATGGCTAAAAATGGAAGTTCTTCTATCCAAGAGTAATATCATTGGAGACTATATTCATGATAGATATATTCATGATAGATCTTGATGGAGTTAAAGCCTCTTCTGTTTAGATTTCTATGACCACTCCTCTCCTCAGCTGCTATTTTCTAGACATCAACCCTCCCTACACACACCCACTTACACTTTTGAGATCACTTTGCTCAAACTTTCTTGAACAGGTGCATAATTAGCATAGAAGATACTGTGGAAATCTCATTCTGTGCATTCCCTCAAGTGATTTCTCTGTTCTGTTGTTTCAGGACAGTCAAGAGTTATATTTGCCTCAACTTTGATACAGGAATCATCTCTTGTTTCTCTAAAAATCCAAACAGCACAAACACATTTTCTAATAGGTTTGAACAAGCCAGAAAAAAAAATGTGCATCAAACTAACAGCTCTGTCTGCAAATAAATTCTTAAATTGTAATAACTTTGCTATTATTCTCTCCTCTCTTCATATACTCTGGGCTGGAGTTAGATCTGGTTTTACAAAATCATAGTATTCTCTTTGAGATATAGCACATGGTTTTTTTTTAATTTTTTTCTTCATTATTTATTTATTTATTTGAGAGCGACAGACACAGAGAAAGAGGCAGAGAGAGAGAGAGAGAGGGAATGGGCACGCCAGTGCTTCCAGCCACTGCAAACGGAACTCCAGATGCGTGTGCCCCCTTGTGCATCTGGCTAATGTGGGTCCTGGGGAATCGAGCCTCGAACCGAGGTCCTTAGGCTTCACAGGCAAGCGCTTAACCGCTAAGCCATCTCTCCAGCCCACACATGGTGTTTTTGTCCATTAAAATCACAAGAAAGTTCATGGAAAAAACTCACTGACACTAGGGAAATTCAGGACCACTGTCTAAATTGAGTTATTGTTAATTCCCAATTCTCCATCAGCTTGGTACTAGCATATATATGTCAATCCCATATAGTAATAATACAGTAAAGTGTCTAATATAATATTTGATGACTTGACTTATGAAGAAAATGCAAGGAGACAATGCATTGCAGTAGAAGTGAATTAGAGTTAAATATTTATCTCTGTATCTATTGGCTGAGATTCCTAGAGTAGTGGGCATCAACTGGCTCAGCAGCTAAGTTGTGGTTTCTCTAAATGGGATCTAATAATGCTCTTCACAAAGACTGCTATGAGATATAAATGAGGTAATATAAGGATGGAAGAATAGCTTGGGACACTACTGCCTTCCATGAAGCTAAAAGTGTATCAGTTTCTCAGGAACTATTAATTCCTTCCTATCCTTCTCCTGTTGAGGTCAAATGAAATTATCCAGATTGTGAACCACTTCTATCTAATATGCCTACGTTATAAGGAACTATTCTATTAGGTGCCATAAAGACGTTTCTGAGACCTCAAGGTCTGGGCTTAATAGGCTATAAATTACCATTTGCTGCTTACTGAGAAATTTGTGAACATACTTACATTTATCAGGTGGAATGGTTAATATTGACTGGCCATTTGTTAGGATATAGAATCACCAAGGAGACAGTCCTCTGAGGACCTCTATGAGGAAGTTTCTAGATTGGGCCTGGAGACCCTAAGTGTATATAAAGGAGAAAATAAGCTGAACACTAACATGTGTCCCTTTCTGCTTCCTGATTTCAGATGCCATGGGACCAGTTGCCTCCCATTCCTTCCACCGTGACTTTCCTGCCATGATGGATTATAGCCTTGTGAGCCAAAATAAACCCTTCCTTCCTTAAGATGTCAGATATTTTGTCACAGCAATAAAAATGTAATATACCAGGTACAGTTTTTCTCACTGACAAATATTGAAAATCCATGATATGGGTAAATAGAAGAGAAGGTTAGAAAAAAAGTCAGTAGTGAGAAGATGTTCCAGTTTTGCCTGTCACTAGTGGACATTGAGCAGTTGGCTGGGATTACCCAAACAATTTATATCTTTCTTACTCCTAGTCAGGCACCATCTGGTGTACAAAGGAAGGCTGAACATTTGTCTGCCTTTCTCTACCCCCAAGTGCCTTCCCCATATGTACTCACAGAAGTTTCTTTTTAAAACCCTTTATATCAGACTAACAAAATGACAGTTTGTTAGACAAAATAAGGTGCATTTTACTCTCATGAACATGGGCTAAAGAGTAAGCAAATGTGTTTCCAGAACAAGTGACAGTTCAGGTACTAGTCATCACACAACTCTCATGACTGCCTCTGTGGATTCATATGACTAATACACTGACAGGATCAAATTTGCTGTACCACCAGGGTCCTCACTTGAAACTACCTTTTGAGCCCATCTCAAAATCATCTGACTAGGGGAATGTTGAAGGAAGCACAAGTAGCCAGCACTACCAAGCACACACAGTCAGGCAAGCAGCCCTGTGTACTTATGGACAGTTGGGCAGATGCCTGCAGCACTCATACCAGCAGCTGTTCTATACAACAGTTGGTTAGATAGTACAGCAATGATGCATTCATTGTTATCACAAATCAAGTGTGCTTTCATAAAGCTTGTGATATTCACTTTTAAAATTGTATGAAAAAGTTCTTAATCTAGTACATGGGATAGTATTTTAAAAATCAGTGAGTATACAGACAATTTAAGCAATACTGCACACTGCCTTTTATAATTTCTCTTGGAATTATAACAGGTTAATTTTATAAAATGTGCAGTACAACAATTGCTAACTTGTCAGATCTCCAAAAGAAGAGGTGTTTTATTATTGTTACAATCAACTGACAACTTAGGGGTAGGATGATAATCATTGGTCCCAATCTTTTATTCTTCCCGATAGTCAAAGCCTAAATACTGTACTTGGCCATTGTAGAGATGTAAGTGTGCATTCTTGCCATTTGACTGTGAGCTCAGTCTTAATATGTCTTAGAGTAGAGGTGATTAGCAGAAGCAGTAGGTTCAAAGACTTGTCCTATGTTCTGCATGTTTTTTGTTGTTGTTTGTTTGTTTGTTTAGTTGCTACAAACTTTGAGACCTCACAGAACTAAGGTTAGTCTAGTCCATATTATGAAAACAGCTAACATTTTTAAACCTAACCTAACAGTGTCACAAATTCAGCAGTAAGAATATGCCAACATTGTCCTTTTATTCTGTGGGTCATGTTTTTATTTGTTTGTATTGATTTAAGGGTTTTCGAAAGTCTTACTATGTAGTCCATACTGGGATCAATTTTACAATTCTCTGGCATCAGTCTCCAGAGTGCTGGTTCTACAGGCCTGTGTTACAATGGCTGTCCTTGATGTTTCTCAGCTAATGAATTCTGGAGTCTGGATAGTTGTTCACATCAACATGGTGACAGTTATTTATAATATAGTGGAATTGATAGAGCAATAAGTCATTGATTCAGAAATCAGTACCTAGTTGTGATGTCCTTCTACAATGCCATCATAAATTTGCATCTTGGACTTAGCACCTGGGAGTAGGTGTTGAAGAAACAGTAAAAGCCACTATAAAAATCATGAACTCGAGGCTTCTGGTCAAGATGGTGTCCACCTAACCTCGCTGCACTCCTGTGGAAGGACAGGCAAGACATTAAGGGGTTACTGGATCTTTTAGAAGAGAGTA
Source organism: Dipus sagitta (assembly GCA_036346955.1). NCBI lineage: Eukaryota > Metazoa > Chordata > Mammalia > Rodentia > Dipodidae > Dipus > Dipus sagitta. The sequence goes on along the minus strand of CM070770.1, from coordinate 98,575,542 downwards.
ATCTCTAATAGACCGCCAGTGGGAAGGTGTGGAGGGGCAAAAAGAGAATCGGTTGATTCCCACACTCTTAGGTAACCCAGAAGTCCCCCAAACCCCCCCCCCCACAAGCAGGCATCCTAGCCAGAGTCCCAGCCTCAGGCTACTCTTGCAATAACTACAGGTAAGGGGACCCAGGCCAGTAGTTCTACCTTTGCCACTAGGCACAGGCGATCAGCTGGATCCTTCCGCCTATGCATCAGACCCTCTCCACTCTGCTTCCCCCTATCCCCCCCCCCCCCCGACTGCAACTTCATTCTTGCCACCCCAATCAACTTCCTTTAGAGGCACTCCATTAGGCTCCGCCATCTCCCACCCAACTTCCACCCACTCCACTCTACCCCCCTCCAACTTCAGACCCACTCCATTTGGTCCTGTCCCCAGTGACTTCGGACCTCTGTGTCCTGTTCAGTCCCAACTCTGCCACCACGCGAATTCAGATCCTCTCCACTCTGCCCCCCCACTTCAGACCCACTCTGCTCTGCTAACCCCCCCCCAATTTTGTACCTGATCCCCTTGGCCCTGCCCCAGTGAGACTTTGGACTTGCCCTGCTTGCCCCCACCCACGACTTCAGACCACTCTGCTGCACCCTGCCTTCACCCCCACACGTCTTAGGACCCTCTCTGCTCCACTTCACCCCCACATAATTTCCAACCCTCTTTGCTCCCCAAAAAGAAGAATACAAGACAAAATGGTTTCTCAGCTGAATTCTATCAAGCCTTCATGGAAGAACTGAAACCAATATATTTCAAACTGTGCCACACAACTGGAGGACAGGGAAAGCTCTCCAACTCCTTCTATGAACCTAGTATCACCCTAATAGCAAAACCAGGCTGAGATGTCACAAGAAAAGAAACCCACAGGCCTATTTCCCTGATGAACTTAGATGCAAAGATCCTGAACAAAATCCTTGCAAACAAATCCAACACATCAAATCCATTATCCACCTTGATCAAGTGGGCTTCAGTCCAATACCAATGTAATACACCACATAAACAAGGTTAAACACAAAAATCACATGATCGTTTCGATAGATGTAGAAAAGGCCCTTGACAAAATACAACATCACTTCATGATCAAAACATTGGAGAGAATCAGCATGGTTGATTTATATCTTAACACAATAAAGGTGACATACAAAACTCCTAAAGCCTAAATAATACTTATTGGAGAGAGACTGAAGGAATTCCCATTGAGATCAGGAACAAGACAGAGGTGTCCACTTGCTCTACAATATAGTACTGGAAGTCATAGCTCAAGCAGTAAGACAGGGGTAAGAAATCAAAAGGATACAATTTGGAAAAGAAGAAGTTAAGTTAGTGCTGTTCTTAAAGGGGATAAACTCCTTCAGCAAAGTAGCAGTATAGAAAATCAATGCACAAAAATCTGTGGCCTTTCTATATGCAAATGACAAAGATACAGTGAAAGAAATAAGGGACATTCAATAGCAACAACAACAACAAAAAAAAAAGCACACCTTGGAATAACATTAAGCAAGGAAGTGAAAGATCTATACAATGAAAACATAAACCCTCTCAAAAAAAGAAATTTAGGAGGACTTCGAGAATATGGAAAGTCCTCCCATGTTCCTGGATAGGCAGAATTGACATTGTGAAAATAGCAATCCTACCAAAGGCAATATAAAGATTTAATGCAATTCCAATCAAAATCCCAACATTGTTCTTCACAAACATAGAAAAAATGATCTCAAAATTCATATGGAAAGGCAGAAGGCTTCGGGTAACCAAACATATCATCAGCAAAAGAAACACCTCTGGAGGCATCACCATACCTGATCTAAAGCTATATTACAAAGCCATAACAATAAAACCAGCAAGGTACTGGCATAAAAACAGGAGTATAGACCAATGGAATAGAATTGAGGACCTGTACTTTGGGGCAAGTAACTACAACTACTTGATGTTTGACAACGACCATAACAGTATAGGCTGGAAGAAAGACAACACCTTCAACAAGTGGTGCTGGATAACCATATGCAGGAAATTGAAACTTGATCCACGCATGTCACCAACCACAAAAATCAATTCCAAATGGATCAAAGACCTCAATAATACAGCAGAAACTCAGTTACTACTGGAAGAAAATGTAAGAAGGACATTCTATGATATAGGAATGGGAAAAGACTTCCTGAGCAACACCCCAGTAGCACAGGATCTTAAACAATCACTCAACTAATGGAATCTTATGAAGCTGAAAAGTTTCTTCACAGACAAACATACAATAAGCAGAGCCAATAGATTACCCACAGAATGGGAGAAAATATTTGCTGAATAGTCAACTGACAGAGGCATAATCTCTAGAATCTACGAAGAACTTAAAAGCCTAAACAATAAAAAGTCAAATAACCCACTCACAAAATGGGGCAAAGAACTGGACAGAGAGTTCACAGAGGAAGAAATACAAGTGGCAAACACACACTTAAGAAAATGCTCATCATCCCTAATCATCAGGTAAATGCAAATTTAAGCAACTATAAGATTCCACCTTATTCCAGTAAGGATAGCAAACATCAAAAAATCAAATGAAAATAAGTGCTGGTGAGGATGTGGAGAAATAGGAACCCTCATCCACTGTTGGTGGGAATGCAAGATGGTACAACCACTTTGGAAAACAATATGGACACTCCTTAAAAAGCTGACTGTAGAGTTACCAACAGACCCAGTTATTTACTGGGCATGTACCCTAAAAGCTCCATGCCTCAGTTCAGAGAGATTTGCTCAACCATGTTTATAGCTGCTCAATTCATGATAGCCAAGATTTGGAATCAACCCAGTTGTCTATCATTTGACAGATGGATAACTAAGATGTGGTATATCTACATGATGGAATTCTACACAGCAGTAAGGAAAAATGACACAATGAAATTTGAAGAAAAATGTTCACACCTGGAATAGATCATTCTCAGTGAACTCACCCAATCACAGAAAGATAATGGCCTCATAGTCTTACTCATCTACAGCTCCTAACCTGAATTTACTCAAGTTGCCAACATACCTAGCAAGCATCTTGAGTACTGAACAATAGGGAGGGTGGGGAGAGAGAAAGGTAAGGGAGTGGGTGGGGGACACAAAACTGGACCCAAACTGCAATGCTACTGTAAAACTCTATATCCTAAAAGGCAGACCAAATGGTTGAACCTTTACCAGGTCCTTAGAGGGAATATGTGATTCACAAGGTGCTGGAGAGGGTACAATGAAAACTGACCTTTATCTCCTCTGTTTCTGTCTCTCTCTCTCCCTCTTCTCTTTCATCTCTCTGTCTCTTTTATATCACTTATCTTTTTCTTCCTTCTCTTCTTGAGCTCTGATCTGTAACTCCCAGTACCAGAAGGTGGATATAATCCACAATGTGCTTTTGATCACAGAGACATACATGGTTTCCCAAAAGAAGACATATTTATGTCAGAGCACTTGAGGACCCACCAGAGGTTAGTGGTAAGACCCTCCTGCTGAAAACATCATATGTTGTTGGCATGTGACATGGCTGGAAGCTGGAAGAGAGTCAGTCCCCAGACAGCATGCCTCGTGCTGGAAAGTGCTACATGAGCGACTGGGGGATAATGACCAATATCTGTCCAAGCAATGCATAGTCTAACCTACTTAGCAGCAAACAACCTGATGCAATGCTCTCACAAGTGCAATAGTGGCACACAGCCATGGTGGGAAACCAACTGCTCTTGATTTGGCTAACTGATCAGCTCAGTGGAATGGATCCCATAGCTGGAGCTGGGAAACAAGTCAGAACCATATCCAAAAATGAACCTGCTTTCCATTAAATTCTCTAAAAAATAATGGCTACCATATTTATTTTGTGCTAATTTTACTCCCTGTTGGAGAATCTTCTTCTCTTTTTCAGATAGATGCAGACCTAAGGAGAGAACCACCCATAATACATCAAAAGGGCCACCGCAGAAACTAAGAATAGTTGGGGAAACTTGCAAGAATGCTGTTTTCTTGGCAAACTGGGAACCAGAACAATGGTGAAGGGGATAGACACAGAGAACAATCAACCCCTACCAAACCAGATATCCAGAGACACAGAAGCTCCCAAGACCTCATCACTGAAGCAGACCTAAAATGGACCCAATATGGCTCAGGGAAATTTGAAAAATGGGGGACAGAAAGAATGTCAGAGCCACACATTAGGTCATGACATGCAGAGACATTTCCTCCTACCACAAACTGAAGGCTAACCCCACTATAGCAGACAGCTTCAGGTTCACTGAGATGAACTTCCAGACCAGGCACAGTTATGGAGGAAGGGATATTTATTGAAGCTTATAGATCCAGGCAGAAGAAGGTGGCCTGCCTTCACAGGTCCAAGCAGAGAGAGAGAAATACAAGCCTAAAGCCAAAAGCTACACAGCACAGCACACTTCAGGAACTCCAGCTAGGCACACTTTGCATATCTTTAGATTTAAATCTGAAACCCACCACCACACCTTAGGATCCACACAATGGCACTGACTCCAGCCAGGTGGCTGCAGGTGCAAACTACAAACAAACAACTGAATATATTGGGGGCCATCTATTCTATTCAAACCACCACACCCACAATACAGGACATGTATACCACAACCAGGAGTGTCCCTGTGGAGGGGGAGGACTTGGAGGAGGCTGACAATGGGACCAACTTGACTGTATTCACTGAGTACAAAAATAAAAAATAATATAAATAAATAAATAAATAAAATGATGAACTCTATAATGGAGTGGGAAAATGGCTAGTTCAAAACTAACACTTGGAGCTGAAGAAAGTGCTCAGTGGTTAAGGCACTTGCCTGAAAAGCCTAACACCTGGGTTCAGGTCCCCAGTACCCCCATAAAGCCAGATTCACAAAATGGTGCTTGGGTGTCTGTTTGCTTGCAGTGGATGGAGGCCCTGACATGCCCATTCTCTCTCTCTCAATCTCTCTCTCTTTCTCCCCTCTCTCTCTCTCCCCCATTGCCAACAAATACATAAAAATATTGTTATTAGTTATAGACATACTCAATATGTAAATAGCAGGGATTGTGAGCCATGCATTGTGGGGGCAGGTGTCACTTATGTGAAAGAGGCAATATCTCTGTGCATAATACCCAAACCTGTGACTCTAACAATCTTTCTATGCCTTTCTTCCAGGAAATTCTCTGAGCCATGTTGAGCTTATTTAAAGTCTACTTCAGTGGTGGGCTCTTAGGAGCCTCTGAATCTCTGTTTAGTAGGTGTATAGTGTCCTCAATGTCTATCTCCTTCACTCTTGGGCTGATATCAAGTTCACTGAGAAAGCAGAACACTTGCTAATTTTCCCAATTCCTTATAGTTTCAGCTGGGGCCCTTGTGAAATACAGTGGGTCATTTCTCTCTTGAGGCCATGCTTCTGTATGAAAAAGAGAAGCAGATTCTCCAACAGAGAGTGAAGTCAGCACAGGTTAAATGGGATAACCATTATTAGTTTAGAGAGAAATTAATTGGTGTATACCCTCTTGTAGCCCAAGATTAGTGGAAGCTTTATATTAGAAAGCAAGCTCATTATCTAGATATGATTCTGACTTGTTTCCCAGTTCCAGATATAGATTCCTTTAAACTGATTGGATCTGTTAGCCAGTACAAGAGCAGTTGGTTACCCACTGTGGTGGTTTTATTCCTGTGTCCCCCATAAACTTAGGTGTTTTGAATGCTAGGTTCCCAGCTGATGGAGATTTGGGAATTAATGCCTGTTGGAGGGAATGTATTGTTGGGGGTAGGCTTATAGGTATTATAGCCAGTTTCCATTGCCAGTGTTTGGTACACACTCCTGTTGCTATTGTCTACCTTATGTTGGCCAAGAAGTGATGTCCATACTCTGCCCATGCCATCATTTTCCCCTGCCATAATGGAACTTCCCCTCAAGCCTGTAAGCCAAAGTAAACCTTTTTTTCCCCACAAGCTGTTTTTGGTCTGGTGATTTCTGTCAGCCATGTGAACCTGACTGCAACTGTAAACATGGTACTGAGGAGTGGTGTCATTTGCTGCTAGACACCCGATTGTGGCTTTGACATTTTGGAGCTGATTTTCTAGAGGAATGTGGAAGTATTTGAAACCTTAGCCTAAGAGACACCTTGTAGTGCTGTAAGTACAGCTTGATGGACGATTCTGGTCAGAGTTAAAAGACCTAAATGTAGTAAGAACTATGGACTGTGATGTTTGACTTGTGAGGGTGATAAAGAGCTTTGTCTGGACTGTGCTAGAAGCAGTTTGTGTGAGAAGCTTGCCATTAGACCTGTGTTCTGAGAATTTGTGCAGGGTTGCATTATATAGAAATGGACTGGTGTGAGCAGAGGGATATGGCACAGAAAAAATGAAATCTTTGGGCCTAAACTACTGCCCATTCAGCTGTACTTGTATGAGAGGTTGCAGCCATTGAGAATGGGCCAGCTGACCTGTATTGGGACAACAGAAAGAATGTAGACTCTTTTGAAGGGGACTGAATGCTGAAGGAGTGTCGTCTTCTTCAAAGTCTTCTTTATTCCTCCCTGGATTAACAAATTGGCACCACACCTGGTATTATGGGGTATAGAAATGCAGAAAAGAAAGGGTCATTGAGTTTGCAACATAGTCTGGTTTTTGGAAATGTCCATGGGAACTGTGAAGCAGGTTTGCTGGATTGCCTGAATGGAGACACAATGGAGCCATGAGGGCAGACCATTGGTTGCAGTGTAGACCCATTGGAGATGTTGGGACCACTAGATGGCTGCCAAAGAGAGCTTCAAACTCCAGAGGAAGTTTTATAGGACTGTGAGAAGCCTAGCTGGAAGGGTGGAATTGGAATTTCAGAGGATTGTTTCTGGTTAGAATAATAAGACTTAGAGATTCATCATCGACTAGAGTTGTTGGACTTGTAGCTACAAAGTTTGATGCTTTCCCTATTTAAATCTTGTATTGGTTGAATGTTTCTTTGCTTGCCCAGTGCCATCTTTTGTAGTGTGAATGTTTATTCTGTACCATTTTGGGGTTTTTAGGACTTTTTGGTATTATGGCTCAGTTAAAAGTTCTCAGATTATGGGAATGTTTGAACATCACTAGGATTGATAAAAATTATGATGACTTTTAAAGGACTAAATGCATTCCATTTTATATCATGGATAGTTACCAATTTATGGGGGTCAGAGGTGGAATGTGGTGGTTTGATTCACATGCCCCCCACAAACTTAGGTGTCCTGAATGCTAGTTCCCAGCTGATAGAGAATTGGGAATGAACACCTCTTGGAGGCAGTGTATGGTAGGGGACTTCTTATGGGTATTATAGCCAGTTTCTTCTTGCCAGTGTTTGACACACTCTCCTGTTGTTCTTGTCCATCTTATGTTGGTCAGGGAGTGATGTCCACCCTCTGCTCATACAATTGTTTTCCCCTGTCATTGTGAAGCTTCCTTTTGAGTCTGCAAGCCAAAATAAACCTTTTTTTTCCCACAAGCTGCTCTTTGTCTGGTGATTTCTGTCAGCATTGCAAACATGACTGCAACTCCCACCATGGCTGTTTGCCACTATTCCATTTGTATGAGCATCACATCACGTTGTTTGCTTCTGAGTAGCTTAGACTTCAAGTTGCTCAGACAGATATTGGTCACTTCCCCTAGTAGTTCATGTAGCACCTTTTAGCACTAGACAGGCTAATTGTCTGGGGACAGACTCTCTCCCAGATTCGAGCCAGGTCTGTCCATACTCTGTTCTGACAGCATATGATGTCTGCAGCAGTAGCGTCTTACCATTAACATCTGGTGGGTAATCAAGTACTCTGACAGAAGTCTGCCTTGTTTTGGGAAAGCTTTTAGGGATCTCTGATTAACAGCTCAATATGGGTTTTAACTGCATCTGGGTACTGGGAGTTACAGGCCAGAGCCAAGGGACAAGAAAGAAGAAAAAGAAATAACATAGACAAAAGAAAGAAAGAAAGAAAGAAAGAAAGAAAGAAAGAAAGAAAGAAAGAAAGAAAGAAAGAAAGAGAAAGAAAGAGAAAAATGTAAGATAAGGCTTCATCTCAACCTCTCTGGAGCCCTTTGATTCACATGCTCCCTCTAAGGTCACATTGAGGGTTCAACCATTTAGTTTGTCTTCCAGGATATATGATTCTATGGTACCAGTTCCATTTGACTTAAGTTTTGCATCCACCCCCCAACCCTCCCCTCAAGTCCTACCCCCTCTATTGTCCAGGGCTTGAGAAGCCTATTAATTATGTCAGCATCTCGGGTTGATCCAGGTTAGGAACTTAAATGAGTGATACCAAGTGATGATTATTTTTCTGTGATGGTGTGAGTTCACTGAGTATGATCTGTTACAAATTCAACTATTTTTCTACAAATTTCATTGTGTGATTTTTTTCTAACTGCAGAGTAGAATTCCATATGGTAGATATACCAAATCTTGGTTATTCATTTGCCCAATGATGGGTACCTGGGTTCAATCCAATTCTTACCTATTAAGAACTTAGCTGCTATAAACATAGTTGAGCAAATATCTCTGAACTGAGATGTGAAGCTTTTAGGATAAATGCCCAGTAAGTGAATAACTGGGTCAGTGGTAACTCTATAGTCAACCTTTTTAGAAGTCTCCATATTGCTTTCCATAGTAGTTGTGCCATCTTACATTCACACCAACAGTGAGTGAAGGTTCCTATTTCTCCACATCCTCGCCAGCATTTGTTGTCATTAGATTTTTTAATGTTTGCTATCCTTACTTGGGTAAGGTGAAATCTCATAGTTGTTATAATTTGCATTTCCCTAATGGTTAGGGATGTTGAATATTTTCTTACATGTGTGTTTGCCATTGGTATTTTCTTCCTTTGAGAACTCCCTATTCAGTTCACTGCCCCACTTTTTGAGTTGTTGTTTGATTTTTCTTATTGTTTACATTTTTGAGTTCTTTGTAGATTCTATAAATTAAGCCTCTGTCAGTTATACAGCTGGTAAAAATTTTCTTCCATGCTATGGGTAACCTATTATCTCTGCTTATGGTATATTTGTATGTGAAAAAACTTTTCAGCTTCATGAGATCCCAATAGTTCAGTGATTATTTACATTCCTGAGCTACTGGGATTTTGTTAAGGAAGTCTTTTCCAACTCCTGTATTGTGGAAAGTTCCTCCTATTTTTAATTTCAGTAGTAGAAGAGTTTCAGCTTTTATATGGAGGTTTTTGATTCATTTGGACTTGTTCTTTTGTGCATGGCAAGATGTGTGGTCTAGATTCATTTTTCTGCATATGGTTATCCAGTTTGTCTAGCACCATTTGTTGAAGATGCTGTCTTTTCTCTGGTCTACATTATTAGGGCCTTCTTCAAAGATCAAGTAGCTGTAATTACTTGATATAAAGTCTGGATCCTCAGTTCTGTTCCATCGGTCCATATTGCTCTTTTTATGCCAGTACCGTGCTGCAATAGTTACTATGGCTTTTTAATATAGCTTTAGATCAAGTATGGTGATACCTCCAGAGTTGTTGCTTTTGTTGAAGGTATGCTTGGATATTTGAGGCCTGCTGCCATTCTATATGAATTTGAGATAATTTTTTCAATCTCTGTGAAGAATGATGGTGGGATTTTTATTGGTATTGCATTAAATCTATACATTGTTTTTGGTAGGATTGCCATTTTCACAATATTAATTCTGCCTATCCAGGAGCATGTGAGGTCTTTCCATTTTCTCAAGTCCTCTTCAATATCTTTCTTGAGTGTTTTTGTTTTCATTATATATGTCTTTCACATTATTGGTTAGTGTTGTTCCAAGGTACTTTTGTTGTTTTTGTTACTATTGAAAATGGGATAGTTTCTCTAATTTCTTTCTCTGTATCTTTGTCTTTTGCATACAGAAAGGCTACTGGTTTTGTGCATTTATTTTGTATCCCAATACTTTTCTGAAGGAATTAATTATCTTTAAGAGATGGAGGGCTCTTGGGTCACTTATGTGTAGGATCATGTCATCTGAAAACAGGCCTATCTTGACTTCTTCCTTTCCAATTTGTATCCATTTTATTGCTTTCTCTTGTCTTATTGCTTGGACTAAGACTTCTAGTACTATGTTGAAGAGCAGAGGTGAGAGTGGGCACCCCTGTCTTGCTCTTGATTTCAATGGGAATTCCTTGAGTCTTTCCCCATTAAGTATTATTTGGGCTTTAGGTGCTTTACATATAGCCTTTGTTATGTTGAGATATAAACCATTCATGCCTATTCTCTCCAGCATTTTGATTATGAAGTGATGTTGTATTATGTTGAAGGCCTTTTCTGCATCTATTGAAATGATCATGTGGTTTTTATGGTTAAGCTTATTTATGTAGGTTTCTTAAAGACAGAAGATTGAGAGGTCCATTTTTCTGATCCACTCTGTTAACTTTTGTCTCTTGATAGGTGAGTTAAGGCCCTTAATATTTAGGGTAATAACTATGAGGTTTGATTTAATCCCTGCCATATTGCTTTATGGGGTTTGTTATTTTCTTGGACTTTATAGTTTTTTGACCCTTCTCTAGTTTGGTTATTGTGGTCTGCTTCTTGTAGGCTCTTGAGATTCGTTGTTTGACTCTTCTGTGTGGAGAATTCCCTGAAGCACTCTCTGTAGGTTTTCCATTGAGAAGTCTGAGGTGATTCTGATGGAGTTACCTTTATATGTAATGTGTTGTTTCTCTCTTGCTGCTTTTAGGACTTTCTCTCTTTTTTTGTTGTTGTTTAGAGTCTTAATATGTCTTGGAGAGTTTCTCCTTTGGTGCAGTGTGCATGGAGTTCTGTCAGCTTCTTGTATTTTGATGGGACTCTCTCTGGAGTATGTGGGAAAGTTTTCTTCTATATATTTCTTGAATAATTTCTCCATGCTTTTGGTCTGAATTTCTTCCCCTTCTGGTATACCCATGATCCAAATGCTGGGATGTTTAAGGGTATCCCACAATTTCCTCATGATCTTTTTAAAAAACTTTTTGAATTTATTCAAGTTTTTGGATTCTTGAACTATTTCTTCTGTCTTGTCTTCCAGTTATGAGGTTTTGTCCTCCACATGATGTACTTTGTTCTTGAGGGTTTCTAGAGAGGTTTGGACACTTTCAATTTGGTTTGTGTTTTCTATTGACTTTTTCTGTATAGTGTTCATTCCTCTATCCAGTTGCCTTTTCAGGTCATTTTCTGGTTTTCTTAATACTTCTTAGAATTCATCTTTGCATTTATTCATGTCTTCATTGATTTTATCTAGCTTATTATTGAGGTTCTTTGTTTTGGCTCTCCTTCAGATCACTTAACTCTCTTTGGAAGTCTCTCTGTTTTGGGTTTTTTTTTTTTTTTTTTTTTTTTTTCCTATTTGGTCCTACCTAGTGAGGACAGCATTGACATAATTATTGGTCTTTTGTTGTTTTTCTGCAAGTTTTGCCAATTGCTTGGTCAGGGTCACAAACTTTGTGTCTTCATTTTGGGGACTGATCCTGTCGTCTCTTCTATGTTTTCATTAGAGGCTTCCATTGTGGGAATAGGCAACTTTGTTAGGGTTTCCTTCCATTTAATGTTTCATGTTGTTCCTTTTGTGCTGTGGTCTGCCCATTACAGTTTGAGAATCTTATTTAATTCAGGAGGAAGCTGTAGTGTCTTCAGTAATTGTTCCTTTTTCCTTTTTTTTTTTTTTTTTTTTTTTTTTGGTTTTTCAAGGTAGGGTCTCACTGTAGCTCAGGCCAACCTGGAATTCACTATGTAGTCTCAGGGTGGCCTTGAACTCACAGCAATCCTCCTACCTCTGCTTCCAGAGTGCTGGGATTAAAGGCGTGCACCACCACGCACAGCGATTGTTCCTTTGTGGTTGACTTGATTATGCTTTTGATTGCAAGAAGGCCTGTCTGCTTAGGTGGGAGGAGTCAGTATAGCCCTGGTGTGAATCAGAGGCAAATGGCAGGCGGCAGGGTGAGAGGATGGGACAGTGCAGACCAGGTGGCATGGTAGTGTGGGGTGATATGACTTTATGGACCCATTGCAGGTGGCAGGACAGGGGTATGAGATGGCGTGGAACCAATGGCACAGACTGGGTGGTGCAGACCCTGTGGCACAGACTCGGTGGCCCAGACCAGGTGGTGCAGAATAAGTGGTGGTATGTGGTGGTGCATACTCGGTGGCACTACCCAGTAGTGAGGCAGGGTTGGGGGATGGGATTGTCCCAATGGCATGGTGATGTGCTAGGGTGAGGGGATAGGGTGGCAGGGCAGGGACCCAGTGGCAGGGGAAAGGAGAAAGAAGGGAGGAGAGGTGAGGGAGGGAGAGAGGAATAAGATGTGATGGACAGGAGGAAAGCTTAGAGACATTTGGGCCTGATCTGCAGAGCATGCAGGTAGCACAAGAGCAAACCTGATGTGTGGCATGGTGGCTGGCACAGCTGCTTGAGGGGCTTGGGGGACTTCTGGGCTACAAGAGAGCATGGGAATCAGTAGACTCCCTACTGTGCTCCTCCTTGCCCTCCAACTGGAGGTCCGCTAGGACCTGCTGACCCTGGAACTCCACAGATCTTACCTGCTATTGCCCTAGGATCTGAAGCATGGTTAGGCAGACAGCATCTTGACTGGAAGTCCTAAAAATATAAAAAATTAAAAAAAAACTAACAATAGTAAAAACATAGAAGGAAAACAGACTAATCATCTTGTAAAGGGAGTTTTCAGATTTTAAAAGTATCCATGCAGTCATCACAATGCATTTAATAAGTACAGAGGGAAATAATTGAAGTCAGATAGTAGCTGTCCAATTAGTAAACAGGATTGAAAGAATATATTCAGGTCATAAAGTTTAGAAATGGGAGATAAAACTATTTGTCACCAAATCATTTCAGGAAAGAAACCAAATTTTGAGAGCTGGCTGGGTTTATAGTGGAAATAGGGATGATATGGCATGGCCTCAGGAAACAAAACTAAAAGCATTACTTCAAACTCCTTTCAATTCTGAAGGAATCAACATTAATACATAATAAGTTCTCTCTCAACTAAAGAAGTTTCTAAAGAATTAAAAGTGTGGTTCCACAAAAATTTTAAGCTTATTGTGCCTCTGTGATTGTTATAACAGAAATTACAAAGCATCTATTATAACAATGCAGAATTTAAAAAGCCATGCCAGCATGGATTTAAAAGACTGAGAAACCATTTGAGATGAAAGTCCAGCATTCTACAGATAAGCAGGCTGTGAAAGCTAAGGAGATAGCAAAGAAAGGAGATGCTTCATCCACAACTGTAGATTCAAGAACTGGATGAGGTAGCAGATCCCAGACATGATCATGGCATATTCTGAGACTCTAACAGAAGTAGTTGGTTTACTATCTGTCAAGGAAAAATAGAAAATATCATAGGTTTGCTAGCCAGTGTGACCTAATCAATGTTTTTGGTTTTTTTTTTTTTTTTCTTGTTGTTTATTTATTTTTTTCTTTTTTGGTTTTTTAAGGTAGGATCTCACTCTAGCTCATGCTGACCTGGAACTCACTATGTAGTTTCATGGTAGCCTTTAACTCCTTGCAATCCTCCTACCTCTGCCTCCCAACTGCTGGGACTAAAGGTGTGTTCCAGCACACCCAGCTTGTCGTTGTTTAATTTTAAAATACTCTTTCAAATATTAAAAAGAAAACATTTTTATTAGCTACCAGAGCATAGACAGAAGCAGGGACCAAAAGCAGCATCATGGATCACAGACATAATGTGGAAATTTGTTCAAGGGGATTTCAGAACTTTAACAGGCAGTGGCTGCTATGTGTCACTTTGGGAATCAGAGTGATGATATGATAAACTCTATTCCTGTTCCAATATTACACATTGCTTGTTTTAATGACAGATAATTACCTTTCTGGCTTTTTTTCTTGGTTTTATTTTAGTAATTTGTCCTTGACCAAGATAAATCCCTTCTAAATCTATTGTAATAGTGACATGATAGACAATTATTAGATAAGTCATTTGAAAGTCTTGGGAAAGTAGGTATATTTTACATGTTTGACACTTGAAAAGATGTGATGAAAAAGGCAAATTGTGGCACTTAGCTATGCATCTTTGCTTGCTTTGCTGCCATTTTATCCATTCACTACTGACATGAATTTGTTGTTCTTCCCACTAAATGTTGAGCACCTCAGTGACTGTTACTAAGCTCTGCCATCCAACGTGCTTTGGACAATGTGAACTTAGCAGCACGCCCAAGCAGCAACTTGTTCTGTGCTGTGTTTCTACTGTCGCCAATGTAGTCACAGCAGCCCACTGCTTCACAGAGGAGGGACATAGGCCAGTAGGCATGGACTTTGGTGAAAAGCCAATCAAGTAAAGCTCAAATGAACTACAATTCAGATCACGTACATGAACAGTAATAATTATGCTATCTAGGAGATGGATCATTCATACAGTAATGTTCTTGTTTTTTTTCCTTTCCAATGTGTTTCCTGTGAAAATATCTTGAATTTATCTTCCATACTATGAATAAAATGTAAATTTGTGCTTTCCAGAGATATTTCTTATGATTCTTTAACATACTTGTTTTTCAATAATATGTTTTAAATAAAAATTACCATACATATACAAAAATAGAACAAATGATACATTGGACCCTGCATGTGCCCATTACTAAGCTTCAACAATTAATTTCTGCCTCATCTATTTTATTTCTACAACCAACCAACTACACCTTTATCTTCTAAATTATTTTGAAGCAAACCCTAAGTATCATATAACTTCATCTATAAATACTTCAGTACACACTTCTAGAGATGAACACTCTTTTGAACAACATACTTAAAATTTATCAATATACTTTCAAATTAATGATAATATCATTAATATATGCTCTATATTTAAATGTTTGACCTACTCTTTTAAATACTTTTGTATAGTTGGTTTATTTGGATTGATTCAAATAATATCAATATCTTCATTTAGGTGGTCTTAAATCTCTTTTAATCTGTAGATTATCCCTCTCACTCTTTTGTTTTGTTTTGTTTTGTACTGACATTTGTTTATGTCATAAATTATTTGTTCCATATTTCACAATCTCTGTATTGTACTAGTACATATTTTTAATGTAATTGCAGAATTTATTGTATCCTGTATACTTTTCCTCTACGTATGTACATGAATATCATATGCTATTATATCAAAATAACAATATTACCCAAGGATAGTAGTGAAATTCCATAATCTAAACATGGGGACGTTAAGGTACTATGATCACAACTTTGAAACTAGGTGAGTTTCTGTCTCAAGGTTAAAAAAATTAAATAACAGTGTCAAGAGCTTTATCATTGAAAGCAGCTTAAATTAGTTTGTAGTTGCTTTGCCTTTGGGTATCTCCCTCAGGATATATAGTTCAATTACTAGAATTAAAAGATAGAATGGCATAAAATAAATCAATTTCACAAGATCAAAACAGGCACACTTGTGACATTCTGCATTCAATTTTTAGAGATTTAGTTTTAAATTAATTTTGTTTTATAATTAAATAAAGTATATATACATATATATATTTATGTCATGCCAGAAATATTATATAACTGCATGAATAAAATAATACTGAATCTGTACTTTATAACTTTCTTTAACTGAATATAAAATATATGAAAATTAAAATTTTAAAAATATAGGCAATCATCATTATGAATGCATTGCAGAAGAAAGTTTTTCAAATAGATATAAATCACAATTTCTACATAAAACAAAAATAGAATAGGCTACATCAAATGGAAGTCTATTCTTTCTTTCCAGAGTCACATGTTCAGCAGAAAGAACTGTCGGTACCTGGGAAGATGTGTGATACACATAGCCAACAAAGGGTGAGTACGCTGAATTGTGAAATTGTACAAAATTATTGGGACAAAAATAGAAATAGGCAAATAACTTCATCAAGTCTGTCACAAATGATGAAAACATGCTGATCCACTAAGCATATTCAAAGATGGTCAATCTTATATCAGTGAAATGATAATTATATTTAAAAGTAGAGCTAATTTTGGATCTACCATGATGAAAACAATCTGAAATGCCAAGTTGTGACAAGAAATTAAAGGAATAGAATTTCTCATGTAATACTGATGATAAGATAATTGGGAAAATGTCAAAATAAAAATTGTACTGAGAAAAGTCCAACAGGGAAGGAAGATTTTATTAAAGGCTCTTGCAGTGAAAAGAGGTGATAGAACTCAGTTTGAACTCAACTCCACTGAGAAAATCTTGGATGAATCATAAGATAATTATGCTTTCCAACTGCTATGTTAAAGGGAAAAGTATTTTTTTTTCCACTTTTAAAGACAGGAAATAGTCTAACACCTTGGAGCAATGCTTCTATTCAAGTTAGCTTCCTCTCTACCCAATTCAGAAAATGGTGTATTATCTATATTATGATTATTTTTCAGAGATGGTTGTAGGTTTTTGAGAAAGACATCCCTGGGTTGTAAAACTAGCATGAGGCTATTAAAAAAAAAACATTTGCCTATTGTATTAGTCAGCTTTTGTCACTGCAATGAAATACCTGAGACAATTAACTTACAATTGCTTTGAGTCTCTGGTAAATGAATGGTCTGCTGGATAGTCGGGGTGGAGAATATGTTGTAGAAAGAGAAAAGAACACTAAGGAAGTAAAAGGGAAGAGGAAGAAACTAAGACTTGGTTCCATGATCCCCTTTGAAGACATGTCCCAAGAAACTAAGGATCTACTATTTCTTCCTAAAGATCTTATCACCATCCAACAGCCTATGGACAGTGCTTTGAATACATGGGCCTTAGAGTAGCACTTAATATCTAAACCATTAGCACAACCCAAATAAGCAAACAAAAAGATTTAAAATTATCACTTTTTTAAAGTAAATGTTCTAAATAAAATGAGAGGAGAAACCACTGTAATGAGGCCAATGTGATTTATAAGAACCAGGACTTCAGAAGGAGGTTACATAGACTTAGAGCCTATAGAGAAGCATGAGCTAAGCCTAGTCCATCTGTGGGAAACTTTAAGACCAAAGTAATCAACATAGCAATATATTTTGAATTTAAATATGTGTGTAATATATGCACCAGCAAATCTCCTAGAATACTCCCTACAGCCATTGCCATATGCACACAAATGTAGCTATAGACATGCATGGGGTAAAATAGTAAAATAAATTTTATCAGAAAGTACTGTTACTTCTGTTCTCTGGCCCATTTCATCTCATCCAAAGGATTAGCTCATCTCCTATCCCACAGTGAAGACTCAGGCAAGCCACATTCATTTCTGATCTCCTTTAAGTAAAGGAAATTTTCCCACTGTTATCAGGGAATCAGGCTTTGTTTTTGTGGGCTCTTAGTCTCATTAATAAAAGAAGAAAGCTTTGTAGGGCTTAAGAGAAAAAAAAAATACAGTGGGAAAGCTGTAAAAGTTGGCAGCTTCCAGGATAAGGAAGAGGGATACAGGGAAAGAAAAATTTTAATGTACTCTTTGTTCATTTGGGGGGATTACTCATGCCCCGCTCTCTTTTTCCATTTTAGTCTGTGGACTGAATGCCTGGGTATTTTCTAGGTCCTCTCCTGTGGAAAATGGGGTCTCCTCTTCCAAGAAAGAATTATGTGTTCTTCTGCCACTGAAAAGACAAGAAATATAAAAAAGAGAAAGGAAGAGAGACAGAGGGAGGGACTGGGCAAGAAAAAAAAATCAAACCCAACACCACCACCACAACAACAAAAAGATAGTAGTCTTTATTGTTAGAACCACAGTGTCTCAATATTTGGACTCTGATTGCCATTTCATTATAACTCTGTTTTCCAAAAGTGACTCAGACCACCCCTCCCAACCATCTCTTTCCTGGAATGACTCAAACCACCTGTCTGATTATCACTTCCCTGAAGTGGCCCACACCCTGAGGCAAGGTGGACTGCCCTGTAACCAAGGAATTCTAGTGACCGCTTGGTTCCATAAATATCCCCTAGTCTGCAAAGGAAGTGGCTTCTGACATGCCTGGCCAGATCCCTTCTCTGTCTTTCCCAAAATAAAACCTGTCTCTGCTGTTGAGCAGAATCTTCTCTCATTTTCAATCCTGAATTTTTTTTTTTTTCCTAGCATTTGGTGCTGAGCCCATGATAGGTGCCTGGAACAGGGAATTTCTTGCAACCTAGGGAGCAGTGGGTAGTGGGAGCTCATTCTGAGATAACCCCTGGTTCCTGGGGTATCCTCATCTCCACCCTATCCCACTCCCCTGGGGAGGACTGTGAGGCCAAGTTTGAGGATACTCTTCAGTGGGTTCTCAAAATTCCCAAGTGGCTGCAGCAAATCTCCAACAGCTTGGTAGGGTAATTTTTCTTCCTTCTCTTCTCAGCTCTAGCCATAAAGAGACCATTCTCTGTATCCACTGGATCATCCAACACCTTTAAAGCAAGGAGGTGGTACCTAGGGAAGACATACCCAGATTCTTTGTCTTGTCCTGAGAGGACAGCCCTGGAAGCCCCCGGTCAGAAGCAATGCTCATAGTTGCCTGTTTTCATTCTCAAACCATTGTCCTTCTCTGGGAGAAGGTTTCTGACCTCAGATCAGGAACCAGGACGTTCTTACCCTCCTTGGATTCCCAAATTTCCAAAACACCACTGGCCTCAGTGCTGGACTGTCTCCTGGCCAATCTTAAAACCCTTGGCCTAAAAGGAGACATAAAGCACAAGCTCCTCATTTTTTATTGCAATACTGTTTGGTATCTATATAAATTGGACAGTGGTTCCAACTGGCCTAAGGTGGCACTTTTGATTTCAAAAGTCTTCTTGATAACTGCATAAACTGGAATGGCTAATAGCAAACAGTCTCCTCTATTCAGGCATTATACCTCTGATCTCTTCCCTCTCTGTCAGTTCTGCTCTCTTACCCAGGTCCTCCTCCTGGGAGAACAACCTTCTCTTCACCCTATTAAGTAGTTCCTATTTCTACAGACAGCACTCCATATTTTGTTATCTACCACCTATGTTATTGTTCTCAACCTTATTTACAATACTCATGTGTCACCTATAAATGTCATGCCACAGACAAGAAAATGCATTTGATGGCTTAGCGGTTAAGCACTTGCCTGTGAAGCCTAAGGACCCCAGGTCGAGGCTTGATTCTCCAGGACCCACATTAGCCAGATGCACAAGGGGGCGCACGCGTCTGGAGTTCGTTTGCAGTGGCTGGAAGCCCTGGTGGGCCCATTCTCTCTCTTTCTCTCTCTCTGCCTCTTCCTCTGTCTGTCACTCTCAAATAAATAAATAAAAATGAACAAAAAAATTTTAAAAAAAGAAATATAATTACCAGGTAATAATAGCTAATATGATCTAGGAGTTTCTTTTGTAATGGGTCTGCTAATAGCCACTCCTTAGTAGCTGCCTCCCTGTCTGTTAAGCATTACCTGTAACAGACTCTGAGTTAAAGCCTCTTAGCCTGTCAAGTGTACAAAGTGCAAAGTGAAGTTTGAGAAATAGAGAACCAAAAGCTGAGACTCCCAGAAACCATGCCTATGTTACTAGAACTTCAACAATGGAATGCAGCAATTCTGGAGAACTAAATGTTACCAGTGCAGAGCCAAAAATGTTTGGGGCTATATTAGCCTTTTCAAACAGCCAGCTTATTATCTTTTTCTGCACATACTTCACATTTCTGTGATCAGCTGAGACACTTGTTGGTCTGGGTTATAGTTCTTATAGATATATTCCTATTAAGATAGACCTATACCTGAGATCTTGCTTATTTCCTCTGAAGTAAAACTCTTTCTCTGGTGTGGCAGGGCTCTCTCGCATTTATTGTTTTTCTGCTTTCCAATGTCACAAGTCAATGTTTTATTTGCCTATTAGAAAATTTGTTCCAGCATCTCCAATTCCAAGTGGTTTCAGAAGCACCTGTTGCTACTTGGTATTCTGAGATTGCCTCCCAGTATATTTTTACTTCCAGAGCCAACTCTTGCTCCTGCTGTAGTCCCACCCAGCCATATATCCACACCCACCCCCATGATCAGAACCATGTAACTAAAACTCACTCCTGTTGGGAATGTTAGAACCATGATGTCTCCATTGTTGTACTCTGATTGCTTTGTCATTGTAACTCACTATTTCCCAAGAATGACCCGAACCACCCTTCCCAATTACCACTTTCTTGGGATGATCCAAACCACCTATTTGATTAGATTATCACTTCACTGAAGTGACCCAAGCCCTGAGGTAAAGTGGACCACACTGCACCCAAAGAATTCCAATGACCCCACTGTCCCATCAGTATCCCTTACTCTGTAAGGGAAGTGACTTCTGACATACCTGGTCAGAGCCCATCTCTGGCTTTACCCTGAATAAAACCTATCTCTGTTATTGAGCAGAATCTTTTCTCTCATGATTTCCTACTTTTTTCATAACAGTTAACTCAGCTTTCTGGGCTAATGAAAAAGTTAAACATGTACACACACACACACACACACACACACACACACACATACATATACATAAATATATATAATTTAGCTTTATTCTATTTTTATTCATCTTTTAGAAATGAAGTTGAAGAGAAAAATGAATGCCGATAAAGTGTAGACACACAAAACAGAAACAAGCAGAAAGAGGGTCATCAGATCTTGTAGCATATGTTAATTAGTTTTAAATCACTCTCTGCTCATTCTTTAGATGGGTCATTGAATATTTATCACCTCAAACACTGTTGTTTGAAATTGCTAGTCAATCAATTCACCACTGTTCATAGCTCTTTAGTTGCTACTCACCTTGTAAACAGATATTTCTTCCACAGGAAAGCTTCTTTTCAATTCTATTACCACTGCATTCCAAAGCTGACTAGATTTCCTATGTGGGAGGAAGCTAGACATTTGAAATAACTGTTTTGAAATGAAAAAATGAATAAATGTTGCTTTGAAACTGAAGGAAAAGAAAAAAGTTAATTTCTTATCTCCATGACTGAGAATAGCATTCCCATGTGAAATATATTAGGCAGTATCTTACCAAAGGTAATTTCACAGTTTAAATTTCCCAAACTTTATTGTGTATGTACTAAACAAACTGAAATAGAAGATTAACCTTTGTCTTGGAATAAAAACTCATATCACAGTAGTAATCATGCAAAGTACAAGAAGGAATTCCCATAGCTTCAAAAAGGATAAGCCTAAAAAGTAGTCAAACTATCTTGCTTCTAATGGTCATGCATATGACATACTAAATTATCTTAGACAAGGTACTACACAGTTCTCTCATTTCTTTTTTTTTTTTTTTTTCCCGTTTGGTTTTTCAAGGTAGGGTCTCACTCTAGCCCAGGATGACCTGGAATTCACTATGGAGTCTCAGGGTTGCCTTGAACTCAGGGAGATCCTCCTACCTCTGCCTCCCAAGTGTTGGGATTAAAGGTGTGTGTCACCAAGCCTGGCTAGTTCTGTCATTTCTATAAATAATATGCAAAAATTATTTTAGTTTTCTTTGGGTGCAGTGTGGTCCACTTTACCTCAGGGCTTGGGTCACTTCAGTGAAGTGATAATCTAATCAAATAGGTGGTTTGGATCATCCCAAGAAAGTGGTAATTGGGAAGGGTGGTTCGGGTCATTCTTGGGAAATAGTGAGTTACAATGACAAAGCAATCAGAGTACAACAATGGAGACATCATGGTTCTAACATTCCCAACAAGAGTGAGTTTTATCTAATTCAGAGGCTTGTTGAAATATACAATACTGAACATAGCTATTCTACATACATTATTTAAAATTCTGCATAACATGGAACTAATAAGCTCTTCCTTCTTCAAGTTGCTCTTTCAAGGTATTTTGTCATAGCAACAAGCAAAGTACATAATACAGAAAAGTGGAAACAAAAAAAATGGGATGTTATAGTGATAAATCTGACATGTGGCTTATAGGCCTTTGAAACCCATTTGTGGGGAGAATGTGAAAGAATTTGGAGCTGTACATGGGAAAGTCTTAGAATGTTTTAATCAGAGCTCCTTGGACCATTCCAGTAGGACTTTGGAAGAACCAAATGCCTTTGGAATTGTAGATAGCAAAGAATGAGCTAATAAGGTTTCAGAGAGAAATAAGGATTCTATCCACACAGAGTTGGAGGTCATTGATGTTACCTTCTAGAAATAAAAAATATATAAGCATGGGCAGATTCCTGTCCTTATCCTGACAACTTGAGTAAGGTTAATGATTGAATTCAAAGGTAAAAGTAATTGACTAAGTTGGTAGAAGAAATTTCAAGATGGCAGAAATTTCTGGCTGTAGTAATGCTGTTGCTCAGTGCATTCACTGAGGTCTATAATATGAGTTAATAGCAGAAGTCAGGTACAACTAGGAAGATCACTATTAGTTTGAGACAAGCCTGGGAATACAGAGCAAATTCAAGGCCAACCTGGGCTAGAGTAAGATCCTACTTTGAAAAGACAAAAAGAAAAAAATAAATAAAAATTAAAATAAAAAAATATATCCTAGGGCTGGAGAAATGGCTCAGTGGTTAAAAGTGCTTACTTGTAAAGCCTCACAGCCCTGATTTAATGCCCCAGTACTTATATAAAGCCAGATGGACAAAGTGGTGCATACATCTCGAGCTTATTTGCTGGAAGCCTTGGCACACCCGTCCTCACACTCTCTATGTGCATCTTTCGCTCACACTCTCTTTCTCTCTTAAATAAATAACTAAATAAGTTTTATAAAAAAGTAATTTTGCGGAAGAGGGGGCAGAAAGAATGTCAGAGTCACATGTTGGGTCATGACATGTAGAGACATATAGCTTACCCATATCTGTGGGCTAACTCCACAATGCATGACCCGTATACCTCAACAAGGAAGGGCCAAGGGGAGCAGGTAGTTCACGGATGAGCCTAATAATCGTACCAAACTGACTGTACTTGCTGAATACAGAACTGACTAATAAAGAAAAAAGAAAAAAAAGTATTAAAAGGAGAAAAATATGAAAATGTAAGTTTGCTGAGCATGATTGGAAAACTGGTAGAAAAGACAGTTGGAGAAGACACTTCAGTGTGGTTAGAACTCTTTCAATCAGCCAAAAATAAGAAGATGCTTGTGTCTCACACCATAAAGTGACTATAGCAGAAGAGGATTTTAATAATCACATAGATATAATAATCTGTTCTGTGAATAATAGTCAAGTTTGAATAGGAATTCAAACCACAATAGTTTTCCAGGCTATTATAATTGAATGGGAAAGGGTTCCCAGAGCCTCATGTGTTTACATAATAGTCCCCCACTTGGTAGGGGTATTTGGGAATTTGTAGAACATTTAGGAAGTGGATCCTCACTGAAAGAAGTAGGACACCAGAAATGAGACTTGAAATTTGATAGGCTGGCCCCACTTCCTATCTGTGTTCTTCCTGATTGTGAAAACAGTATGACAAGGTGCCTCATGCCTCATGCTCCTACTATATTACTTCTCCCATAATGACGTACATTATCCTCTGAAATGTAAGCTGAAGTAAGTCTGTTGTGATAGTTAAGGTGTTGTCAACTTGATCTGTTTAGTAATCCACAAAAATCCCTTTCCAGTGGGTCTCCAAGGTTGCTTCCTAGAAGGATTGACTGAAGGAGGAAGTCCTTCCCCCAGAGTGAGCCCTAGCCCCAGAGCAGGCAACCCCTGTCTGAGGGAGACTTTACATAAGGAAGTTCTAGGTGAAAAGAGTTCCTTCCTTCCTTCCTTCCTTCCACTTGGCTGCTAGAACTGCTTGCTGCCTTCCAGCATGGATTTAAGACAAGTGCAGACTGAAGATCAGCACCAATTGAAGACCCTTCCATGTGGATTGAAACCAGTGGCTCCTCAGGAAGGCTCCAGGCCTTCAGTGCTGGATTGGGACTGCTGTGGCATCTGGCCAAGTGGACTGAGCAGCTACCGGGTTTCTTGATTCTTGGGCCTGCAACTGCTATTGGACTACCATAAGCTAATCTAGCAAATTCCCTTTTTAAAATAATTCATTCTAGCAGTTCTCTTCCTCTAGAGAACCCTGATTAATACATTAAGAGGACCAAATTTGCTCCAGTTTATAGCTAGTCCTAAGTTTCAGTTTCCCTGAGAGGGAGGCAAGACTTCCTGGAAAAACCATGAACAAAGGGCATGCCCATGGTGGGCTCTGGGGGCTGAGTCAGTTCCTGGAGACACGTCCAAACATACCCAGACATGTCCCATTAGTGCCTTTCGCAACCCCTTTGCACCTTCTGCCCCAACCAATCAGAGATGTACAACTGTAACCACTGCTTGCCTAGCCAATCATTGTAAAAAATTACCTAACCCACCTGGAATTCCCCTATTTGTACTTCAAAGGGGCCTGCATGCTCCTCTCAGGGTCACCATTTTGTATGAATGGTTGGGCCCCACATGCTGGCTGATTCTACAGAATAAACTCTCTTTTTTTATATACTATTTGAGTCTGGGGTCTTTGTTCAGTGATTCTTGGACCCTTCCACTTGGGGGTTCATCTGGAATTGCTGGGGACCCCCAGATTCAATAGTGGAGGATTTTCAGGAGAGCATTTGATTCTCCACTGATTGGTGAGTCAGGACACCTCTTTGTACTGTGTATCTTTGGTCTGCTCTGTTCTTTGTTTCATTTTTGGTAAATCTAGCATCCAGGCAAAATCTGGAGGCCCACGGAGGTAAGGTTGATGAGCTGGTAATTATCTCGGAACCAGAGGGGGGTTCCAAGCATGCTCCAGACTGCCTTCTGGTGGAGCCAGAGAGCTCTAATCTGGTGGAATCTGAGAGCTCCAGTCTGACTCTGGTTTTGATAAATACTGAAGGGCCACACCTGTCTGGTGGAGCCTGTTCACAGGATAGGCCACTGTCTGCAGCATTTGAGTATCTTTTTCACTTCCCAGGAAATTTGTTTTTATGTCTGTATGCTTGTGTCTTGTTCATCCTTTTTTTTCTTTCTTGTGAGATATCATGGGACAAGCAGCAAGTTCTACCCCAATGGACCTAGTCCAGTCACAAAAGGATTTCCAATGCCTGGCAGACAATCTTGGTTTAACAGTATAGCCAGGAAAACTAACCATCTTTTGCAGGAATGAATGGCCAACTTTCAATGTGGGATGACCAGAAGGAGGCACTTTCCACCTTCCCACCATTTACCAAGTTAAAGCTTTTGCAGGTGTTCTTCACAACTGAGGAAAGAAAATGGGTGCTAGCTGCAGCCCCAAAATCAGTTCTGGAGCCAAATGTCCAGCTCACAGTGGTTCAGGCTGTCATTAACATAGCTTTTCCCTTGATTTGCCTGAATTGGGACCCTAACAACCCTGCAGGGAAGGAGAGAGCTGTTCACCAAGACTCATCCCAAAAGTCTTTTACTTTCATGCACTCACCCACCCTAGTTGCCTGGGCATCTTTGGAGTACAGCGGCCAACCCCAGAGCAAGAACCCAGGAACCCACAGCTTGCACCTGAACAGGGACCCTATGAGATGGACAGGATAGGTGAGTGCTCTCCCAGAGGGACTGGGAGACATCAGCCCATGCAGCCTTGCCTCCATGGTTTTGAGGGCTGGCAGATTTCTCTTTTCCCTCCTTTATTTTCTGTTTGTGCCATCACGTGGGTCCAGACACGACAAGCTGGCAACTGATGTCTCTATCTATTTCTGTCTGACACACACACACACACACAAAAAAAAAAAAAAAAAAAAAAAAAACAGTAACACATCGACCTCTTAAAAGCCTGTAGGGAAGGTTGCTGGCCTCTTAAACTTGTGGATGGGCTCACACCTAGATCTTTAGGGAATCCTCTGTGTGGTAATCAGCCCTCAGGAACGTTGCCCTGTGCTCTTGGCACTTCTAATCTTTCTCTGTCATGGGTAACATTGCCTCCCACCAAAACAAATCTCAGATTCATGGAATAAGAGCTCTCCTGAAAGTTAGGGGAATCAAGCTCTCCCAGAGAGAGGCTACCTCCTTTTGGGAAAAATCCTCCAGGCCACCCCCTGGATGATTTCTGGGCATCCATGTGGCCCAGACATGTGGACCTGCATGGCTTATCTGGCTAGGAAATGAAAAGTTTAGGAACAAAATTTCCCCTCACTCCCTTTAAGTGGTGAAATTGCAAGCCAACTTTGCAAGCTCTCCAAAGCGGCTCGAGTCAGAGTCAGGCAGCAGGCTCACACGTGCCCAGACAATGATGCCTTGGCTCATGTAGGTGCCATGACTCCGCCTCCTCTCCCAGCGGCCCCCATGAACCCCCTCTTCTCCCAGCAGGCCCTCTCCTTCTTCAGAAGCCTCCTGGTGGTCCTGGAGGACCCCTCTTTTCTCAAAGGTCCCAGGGCCCCCGTCCTTTCTTCCCCCTTCAGGTAGCCAGACTCGGACTCTGGCCATTGTCAGGCCATTACTTCCACATATACTAGACCAGGCCCCAGGTGAATGCCCAGGAACAGGGTGGAGCTAAAGCTGGGCATAGCTGATCTAAGGTGTATGCAAGCTCTGCCCAGCCACTGCTGCATCAGCACCAAGAAGCGGCAAAAAAAAAAAAAAAAAAAAAAAAAAAAAAAAGTCATGTTTAACTAAAACCTAGGTGAACTGAAGTTTTAAATGAAGAATGTCATACTTTATTACATGATAACAGAAATATAATTACTGAGTTTATGTTCTAGGTCAACTTCAACTTAAGTAGAAGATTATTGAGAACAACAGAATTCTCTCTGAAGTGGTGACTTATAATTTGTCAGGTATTTTAAATTGAAAAAAAGATTGTAATATCCTTAATTACTTAAAAGGAGGAGGCAACTGACCTGACTCCTAGGCCAGCCTGCCTCAAGATAGCAACAAAATTTGCCTTAGTTACTCCTAATAAAATCATTTCCAAGTGTGTTATTGGTATTAATGACATAAAATTGTCTTTAGACTACTTGCTTGTTAGTGAGTAATAGGATTAATCAATTGGTGCAGTTTTTCTTAATAGCCTTATAAGAAAAATGCTTAATAATGGGGTGAGAGGAATTGTTTGAAGGAACTGGGAAGGAATTTTTCAATGTTAGGACATAGAATGCTCATTAAAAATGCTTTTTGAGTGGTATTTAGATCAAAATGCTAAAGCATGTGGATAAAGATGTGCATGTGTAGGAAAGAATTTTCAGGCTAAACCAAAACACCATGCCTAAAGTTAGAGATTTTTCAACTGTTTGCAAACTCTTAAGGAACAAAAAATTAATTTTCAGGCTAAAATATGTTGGGGTAGCTTGCGTAAGTTTTATCAAATTTGAGTCATGGGTAAAACATAAAATTGTTTTATGTTAACAAAAATTTCTATGGTACATAAAATCAATAACTGTTATTAAGACAAAAATCATTGGTTGTCAAACGGTGTCTTTTCTTTCAAAAAAGATTTGTCAAGGGTTATATTAAAATTTAGCTAACTGTTTTGGTTCAAAACAAGACCAGATTCTGCTCTATTGTATGTTAAGTGACTGTCCCATTTCTGACATTTTAAGTCCAGTGCTTATAACAAAATTACCTCTTATAACATATTCCCTACTTTGGGGTACAGCCTCATGCTCAAACAATGGCCCTCATCTGAGAAAAATAATATTCAAGCTCTATGGTTCTGTTTCCAATGTTCTCTGGGTGATTGGTACCCACATAGGTATCTGAACTAATCAGAAATGTTTTTAAACACAAGTGCTAGGACTTTATACTGTTTTACTTGTCCTTTTCTGACAATTTCTAGGTTAAATTAATTAGTTTGTAAATCAATTGGTACTGTTTTCAAGACTGATAATAGGTTCTGCCTATATTTATAAATGTTAGATATTTAAAGTGTGAGCTATGCCTAGTTCCTATGCCTCAGATATATGGCTTATGCTGCCACAGGACAACAAAACTTTAAAAGGTTGACAAAATGATTTTAGAAGCTCGTGTGCCATTCTTTTAAATCTATTTCAGTAATCAAATGTGCTCTCTATATACATACATCCAGGCTGGTGTAACTTCCCTTCTAAGTGTGTTAATTACCTACATAGAAGCCAAAGGCAATTGGAATCATCAGAGCAAAAAGCACCAATATTTTGGCCTGTGCTCCTAGGTCATGAGGCCACTGGAGATGATGGGACATTTCTACAATGGCCCCTGGGTAAGTCACCTGTCTTACTGAGCAGGGAGGATATGGACTCAAACAAAATTGGTATACAGTCTGAAACCCGAGAGTCACAATTGAGGAGCAGTCAGTTCTCCTGACTTCCCAAAGAAGGAAAACTACTTGGCCAACACAACCCTGACTCATCCTAACAGACAGAAAACAACCAGTAAGCCATGGGGCTACTCCTGGGTCCCTAAAGTCTCTTTGGAGAGCCATTAGTGACCTAATTAATCCTTAATAAAGTTTTGGCTATCTGCATGGTCTTAAACACTCAGAGAGAAATGTATATCCAAAGATAAAAAATACCTTAAATATATAAATGGCCTATTAAGTAATACAAGAACTTTCCAAGAGGGGAAACAAACAAAACATTAAGGCATCTTTTCCCCTTAGTTCTAATTCTATAATTAAAAAAAAAATCTATAGATGTCAAAAGGGTTATTTTCAAATCTAGAATATATAAATAAGTTCTGAGACATCATATATATATATATATATATATATATATATATATATATATATATATATATATTTGTACAGCCTTTAATGGCACTCAATGGCTCTCTATTATCAAGGTTAAATGTTGTGTATATGCTTCTGATTACTCTGCTAGTATCTCATCTGTTTTACAAGCCATGTTGTTGTGCCATTTAATGAACAGTTCTGGAATAAAATCTCAGCCAGCTCATCATCAGATGGTCCTGAGACAATGAAAGCCTGTCTATCTGGATTCCCTCAGCCTCAAAAAGGACCAGTTTGCTCTGTGCTGACTTCTCATTAACTCCTTACTTTTATTCTTTCTCCGCAATGTTCTCTTCCAAGGCTATCTTCCTACACTCTGGGGTCCATTAGAATAGTTCCCCTCTCTGGGAGTGACTCTCTAACTGCAATAAATCACTACTTCATGTCCCATTCAGCAGGAAATAGTAAGTGATCTGATGTCTTCATCCCTTGTCCCCTAAAAGCAGTTATAGTGTCTTCTCATGAGAATAAGAAATAAAGGGGGATAGAGTTAGGGTGACTGGACTGCTAAAGGTAAAAAGTACAAGAAAAATATTCTTATTTCTTGCCCAGTTTCAAAGAACTGTTTTTCCACATGTACTCTGAGTCCCTGGCCCTGCAAAGGACAGGCCTCATCCTCTTTGATGCAGGTCAAGTTATATGTGTCTCTGCCTGTCCAGCTCTAAGCCAACCAGAGCTGAATGCCTGCTCAATATTTCCATAATCAGGAACAGTTGTGTCAAGACATCTGCTCTCCTTTGTTATGAAAGGAGTAATCACATCATGCATAAATATTCCTTTTTCACTCATTGTTCCCCAGTCTTGATTGCTTCACAGGTGTATCTCTACAAGAAAAAAAATCTACAAACTCTGCCCTTGCCAACTGCCTGCACCAACTGAAAGATATCTTCATCCCTCTGCTGGTGGGCCTCGGGTTGACCTGTGTCTGAGTGCCTCCAGTGACCAACAGCCTTGAATCTCTCCAGAGACAATTGAACTCATGGGTTATGAAGTCTGGATTAAGAGACACAATCAAAAGACTCTCTGGAAAGGCCCTCACACAGTAATCTTGATCATGCCCACAGCCATGAAATTTGACAAGTCAGAACCTGGATACATCACTACCATGTCAAACCTGTGAGGATGAAAGACCGCTCAACAGTTGCAACACTAATGGGAGAGACCTCCTGACAACTCTAGAAGGGTGGAAGATTCAGCCCTGCCCACTGGATCCACTAAAGCTAAGACTTTACAAATTCTGATTTTGATCTCTGCTATGAGTTTGGCCCTTACTGGACCTAACCCTCATGAGCCATATAACCTTACATGGGCAGTTACTAACATTGCTACAGGAACAATTTTTAATTCCACGTCCCACTCAACCCCTATTGAAACTTGGTCTTCTAGGCTCACTACCCTCCTTTCAGCAGTGACAGGGCCCCTGATACTACTGCTACTCACCCTGATCTGTGGGCCCTATATCCTTACACTCTCATACGGTTTGTCAAAAAAATGCATATCTACTGTTCAGCTTATGATATTAAAGTCCCAATATCAACCCCTAGACCCCTGTCAAGGATTTGAGATGGAACCTATATCAAAGGGGAATGACAGGATCAAATCTGCTCCAGTTTCCAGCTAGACCTAAGTTTCAGTTTCCCAGAGAGGCAGGCAAGACTTCTGGGAAAAACCACAAACAAAGGGCATGCCTAAGGTTGTTGGCTCTGGGGGCTAAATCAGTTCCCAGAGACATGTCCAAACATAGCCAGATATATCCCTTTCATGCCTTTCACAATCCCTTCTCACCTTCTGCCACAACCAATCAGAGATGTACAACTATGTAACTTCTGTTTACATAGCCAATCATCTTTAAAAGATTGCCTGATCCACTTGGAATTCCCCTATTTGTGCTTAAAAGGGGCCTGTGTGCTCCTCTTGGGGTTGCCATTTTATATGTATGGTTGACCCCCACATACTGGCTGATTCTGCAGAATAAACGCTCTTTGTTTTTACATACTATTTGGGTCTAGGGTCTTTCTTCAGTGATTCTCAGACCCTTACAACACCTGCCTTTAAGGTATGTTTCTCATTATGCTCTGGCTCTTGTGTTCTTTCTACCCCCACTTCTGCAATGTCCCCTGAACCTTTAAGGGCATTATAAAGATGTCCTATTTAGTGCTGATCACTCAACAGTGACATATTCTCAGTACTTTCACAAATTTTAAACCTTTCAAGTACTCACTGCAAAAGAAGCTTCTTTGGCCAGAAATGAGATCAGCATATTAATCTATGGGCATAGCATAAATATTTGAGGGCAATATTATTGGAATGTCAAGGCCATTTAGCCAAAGAACAGTAGTTGCTTCTCTCTTGGGCCTATGACTTTCTCAGTGATAAGTTTTTAACTAGGTTTTTCCTACCAGGCATAAAATCTCTCCGTGGAGTAGATTTCAGATCCAGTCAGAGAGCAACTGGTTACCCCCAAACAACAATCATGCCTGTATTGCAGTAGTAGGCCCATTTTATCCAGATGATCAGCTGTGTAGCTCATAAAGTCCATTGCTGCCTAGGACTATTGAATATGTTCTTCTGCCAGCAGGCTGCATAGCACCTTCTAGCACTATGACTGCTAAGAGAGGAGGCATCCAGCTCAGTTCCAGCTTTATTTCTCAGTGTTATTCAACTGGAACATGTGATACCTTCAGAAATGTAGTCTAACTTACTTCTCTATTACTTAGTTAACAAATAAAATTGCTGGACATGGTAGCATACATCTTTAATCTCAGCATTAGTGAGGCTGAGATAGGAGGATCACTGAATTCAAAGTTAGCCTGAGACTATATAGTGAATTCCAGGTCAGTCTGTGCTACAGCGAGACCCTACCTGGAAAAAATAATAAAATTAAGAAAAAAATTAGTTTGGGCAGAAGTACCATGAGGGGGTTAATAATGATAATGCCAGGAAATATAGGTTGTTAAAGAAAAATCCCATTGCCAGTCATGAGATAACTTATAGTGAGTTATTGTTCTAGAAGGCTCCTTCCAAACAGTGCAGGCTATTTTGCCAATTCTCTTGGCCTCCTACCAAAACTAGATGACAAATGTACATTTAGAAAGAAAAATTAATAGTGAAATTAGATGGTGTAGATACAAAGAAGAAGCCCACCTTTGAGGATGATTGGACTGAAGGATAGCACAGTGTCATCCACAGCCCAGAATTTCTCCTTCTTTTTGCTTTGGCTTCTGTAATGATAGCTTCCCCGAAGTGGCATTCCTCATGCCTGCATTTTCAGGAACTGCAAACTTCTTCCCTTTCATCAATTAGGAAACACTCACTCCAGAAACTTCCTGGTAAGACAGATGCATACTTCCTATGAGACCAAAGGAGACATTTGGTTCAGTCTCATTCGACTAAGTTGACAACAAATTCTCCCAATGTTTTAACAAATTCACCATTATGAGAACATGTGTTAAAAATGAGTGTCCATGAAGAATTGATTAAATATGATTGATTTACTAGGTAAATATATATTATAGTATTGTGATGGTTAAGTTTGTGTCAACTTGATCTGTTTAGGAATCCACAGACCTTCCTCATAAGTGGATCTCTGTGGTTGCTTCGAGGAAGGATTAACTAAAGGAGGAATCCTTCCCCCAGGGTGAGCCCTTGCAACAGATGGGAAGCCCCTTTCAGGGGATGTGGCTTTATCTACGGAAGCTCTGAGAAGGAAAGGATTCCCTCCTCCCACCTGGCTGCCAGTGCTACTTGCTGCTTGCTGCTTTCCCTTGTGGACTGAAGACCAGCTTGGGCTAAAGAGGAGCAGCTCTCCAGGAAGCCTCTAGGCCTTCAGTGCCAGATTGTTACTGCTGAGGTATCCAGCCTCGTGGACTGAGCAGCTACTGGGTTCCTTGACTATCAGGCCTGCAAACTGCTATTG
Organism: Dipus sagitta; assembly: GCA_036346955.1. Taxonomy (NCBI): domain Eukaryota; kingdom Metazoa; phylum Chordata; class Mammalia; order Rodentia; family Dipodidae; genus Dipus; species Dipus sagitta. The sequence goes on along the minus strand of CM070770.1, from coordinate 98,543,044 downwards.
TTGGACTGCCTTAAACTAACCCTATAAATTCCCTTTTAATACAATTCATTTTATTGATTCTTTTTCTCTAGAGAACCATGACTAATACAGATTGTGGTACCAGAAGTGGTTCTAGAGAAACAGAATTATAAGGATGGATTTTCTTAGTGGGCTTGATCCTCTCTTGAGTTGGTTCTCCAACTTTAGTGCCACTAAAGGTTCTACTGGTAATAAGGAGAGAGCAATTTCACTAGTAGTAAGGAGGACACTAATAGTCCATGGTGTTAAATATTTAAAGAACTCCATGAGATAGATGTATTAGGTGATTCTGAGTCATATATTGTGAAGAGCAGGAATTTAGTGACTCTGTATCTAGAACTTTTGAATATTTGTGGAAAAGTAAGATGAATGATGATGCTGGATGGTTACTTCCAGCATCTCTGGATAAACTACTGAGAGAACAGCAGAAGCTCAGGAAGGAAATTTCCAACCTTAAAACCCATATACATGATCTGAAGGTTTCCAAAATGCCTTGGAGGACAGTCTACTCTCTAGCCAGAACAGAGCTCAAATTTCAGAAAACCAAACCCAAGCTCTTATAAGATTGGCTAACTTGCAACACAAGCTCAATTCCCAGCCTCACAGGCTATCAGAAGTTACAGTGAGGGCACTGATTAGAAAAGAGTGGAATCCTATAACTGGGAATGGGGATGTGTGGGAAGACTCTGAAGAATCTAGGGTCATTGAACTCTCAGATACTGAATAATTTGTTTTGCATGAGTATGTGGTCTCCCCTTCTTTACAGGCAGTAGTATCCCCATCCCCCACACCCTGAAGTATTGCTCTTTCCACCCTGGGGCTGGGAGGTGTCCTCCAGCAGGCTGTATATGCTCTGAATCAGCATCCTATATATGGTGCTTTTTCACCTATAGCCTGGATTCACAGGTGCAGGAACCAAGGGGTGTACATGGGAATTGTACCACTTACCATCATCCTAAGTGACCCATTAGCCTAATTTTTGCTTCCTGTTCCCACAATCTTATGCTTTGCTGGCCTAGAGGTTCCAGAAGGGGGAGTACTTTGCCAGGAGACACAAAAAATATTCCATTGAACTGGAAGCTGACACTCCCCCCTGTACACTTTGGGTTCCTGATGCCCTGAGTGAACAGGCTGAGAAAGGAGTAACACTGGTATCAGGGGTGCTTGATCCAGACTACCAGGGAAAAATTGGACTGCTCCTCCATAATGGAGGTTAGGAAGAGTATGTCTGGAGTACAGAAGATCCTTTAGGACATCTCTTGGTGTTACCATGCTCTATTATCAAAGTTATCAAAATAAACAACTGTAACGGTGTGATAAATGGCCCCTCATGAATGGAGGTATGGGTCACCCCTCCAGGTAAAGAACCAAGACCTGCTGAGGTGCTTCTTGAAGGTGGAGGAGATACAGAATGAGTAGTAGAAGAAGGCAGTTACAAATACCAGCTAAGGCCATATGAACAGTTACAAAAACGGGGACTATAATTACCATGAATGTTTCTGTCTTACCTTGTTAAGAGTGTTTGTACATATCTACACCAATATTAAGATGCTTTTGTTCTTCCTCTATTTCTCTATTAGGTAATTAATACTGATTAGTATCATATCATTAGTTAACCACTGTTGAATTTATATTTGACTTATATTAGGGACTAAAAATTCCTCTAGGAACCTTGCTTTATATGGAGGGAGGGAATATTGTGTGTTTCTAGTTGTACAAGGGATAGTTATATAATGTTAGGTGGAATTGTGACCTTCTTACTATCATCATTTTGAAATTAAGTATGATGTAAGAAGATAGGGCTTGGTGTCAAGTTGACAAGGAATGGACTTGTGATGGTTAAGTTTGCGTCAACTTGTTTTGTTTAGGAATCCTCAGACATTCCTCATAAGTAGATCTCTGAGGTTGCTTCCATGAAGGATTAACTAAAGGAGGAATCCTTTCCCCAGGGTGGGGTGAGCTCTTCCCCCAGAGTGGGCAACCCCTCTCGGGAGGTAGGGGGATTTATCTAAAGAAGCTCTGAGAAGGAAAGGACCCTTTCCTTCCACCTGGCTGCCGGTGCTGCTTGCTGCTTTCCAGTGTGGACTGAAGACCAATGGACTAAAAAGCAGCAACTCTCCAGGATGCCTCCTGGCCTTCAGTGCCAGACTGGGACTGCTGAGGCATCCAGCCTCATGGACTGAGCATCTACAGGTTTCCTTGACTCTCAGGCCTGCAACCTGCTATTGTTGGACTGCCATAAGCTAATCCAATAAATTCCCTTTAAATATAATTCATTCTATTTGTTCTGTTGTTCCTTTGGAGCAACCTGATTAATACAAGTATATATCACAGTTTCTTTATCTATAAAGTGAAGGAACTAAAGTAAATATATATTTTTTTTAATTTAAGAGAGAGAAACAGTCCAGTGCCTTCAACCTTCAAACAAACTCCAGATGTGTGTGCCCTCTTATGTGCATGTATGACACTGAGCAATTGTGTCACTGTGTGTATGGCTTATGTGGGACCTAGGGTTTTGAACATGAGGTTTTAGGCTTCACAGGCAAGTGCCTTGACCTCTAAGCCATCTCTCCAGCCTGTAAATGTTTTTTAATGTCATTTTCAACCTACAATTTTGCCTATCTTTATTATATTAACTGACATTACTACCTTAACTAATCCTTAAAAGCATGTGTTTTACCTAAATGTATTTTCCAGATATATAATAATCTCCTTTGAAATGCAAAAGTTTAATAAAAGACACTTAAGATAACTGCAGGTCATATTTCCCCATCACTCTGAAGGTGAGGTATGAATAGTTCTGTCTCATGTATACTTAGTTCTTCTCCTCAGACTTGCTCACTGATGTACTCAACCAGTGCTCAGGGGTGACGAATGCACTTGGCTCCAATTCTCTCTAGCTTTAAGAGAAAAGCCCTATAAAAAAGAGGGCTACTTTCCTACTAGTGTCATTAGTTTGAAAATCAAGGCATATCATCTGTCAAAGTAAATATAAAAAAAAGAGAACTCACCACATCAGTAAGAAGAATTATTTTTGTGATGACCAATTTTGGATTTTACTTTATGAAAATACCTGGACTATAATGTGTGTATCTTCTTTTAGACGGCATCCACATTTATAGCTCAAATCCTTTGTTTAATTAACTATTCTGCAAAAATGTTTATTTTCTAATGTATTGTTTTATATTCTGATTACAATAGCCTGAAATGCCATTTTAATATGTTTAAAATTCTGATCTGTTAATATGTTTTCAAATAGAAACCTACAGTTTCCACATAGAGTAAATCAGTGTCTCCCTAAACTGAGAAGTTTTGTTGTTTGCTTCTATGTTCACATTTATGATTTTATCTGAGAGTCCTATACTCTAGTTCTGGAGATTTGGAGTCAGTTTTTTTGAGAAGGATGTAGGGAGGGAGCTTTGTTTCTCAAAACACCTACAGGTGGTTGTGAAATTAATCAGATTGGGGATTACAACCTTGCCTTGTATTTTATATCAAGCATAACATTTTCCTCTGACACAAATTTTAAGAACTTTCACAGTATATTTGTGGAAACCTACAAAGAACAACCTGTAAGAAGGTTTTTCAAGAAAATTTTCAAAGAAGTGCTAGCTAAGACAATTTAAGTTGATACTAAAAAGTGTATAGCTGTGCCCTCATTTGACAATTGTTTTCTACTTTCTTACACTCATTCACTGGTAAATATAAGGAGAATCTTGCATGAGTTGACATTACTAAGTAATACAAGGACAATATCAAACAACCAAGCAGTTGACTCTCAATATTGAAAAAAACTACATTGTTGTAGACAGAATAGTATAAATTGAATAACTATTTGTAGAAAATCAATGTTAACCATGCCTCTGGATTCCTACAGGTCAGTGGATGTTTATCCAAACAATTACTATTGAAAAATAAATTCAGTTTACCAAAAACATTAGTGAAGCCTAGTTAAAAATTTATCTTTTAGAAATTGTGAGGAATATGTAGGTTTATATTCTATTTATCTTACCTACAATAATAAATTATAAAAATGAGATATAAAATACTTGGTATTTAATGTGAACCATTAGTCCTTCCAAATTTCTTATCAAAACCATATTTGACACTTTAAGCTGTTCTAGGTGCCTATAGTCAAAGAACAATATTTTCTGTTTCTTAATTGTTTGCTTAGAATTCACCAATCCTGAGCATCCTCATTGCTGTGGCCATGTTTCCAAGTGATCTGTTATATATTTAACATAGATTAATTCCTAAGAGACAGTCCTTTTTACTTTTAAACTATTGTGTATCAACTCATTTGATGGCCACTCCATAACCTAACCACAGGGAGGTTTTTACCCCAGATAACACCACAAAAAGCTGGACTTGTACTATATAGAGAACTCTTTACTTCTCTTCAGAGGAATACCACTACTGCAAACGTCCATTCACATGTATGGAGTCCAAGTCACAATCACTTAATGTGATATGAACTGGGACAGGTTAAAAAGCTTTATCAGTAGCTATTTCATGATTTATCTCAATGCACTTAAAGAAGACAGAGAAAGATAGAGATAAAGAAAGAGGAAGAGAGAGAAGGAGAGAGAGAATAAAATACTTATCTTGGCTGTTCTGGTGATTAACATTTAGTTCTTCAAGTTCTATTTTAGAAGTAATATCATGTTTGTCACACAAACCTTTAGCATTTTCATAGCTAATAATTCATCTACTTTGAAATTTAGATTAAGGCTTCCATGCATATTTTCATGAGACAGAGGTCTTTAGACAGTACAGAATTGTGTAACCTTATAATCAAAGTGCAACTCCTGTAGAAGCATCTCAAATGGACCTAACATTTGCTGGTGATATGATCTCCCTGAAGCAGTCCTCTGTTTCATGACACCCTGAGCTATGCTAGTGTCCTGAGGTCCTGTGACTCATTCAGCTCATTATCAGCCTATCTGTAAGAACATAAATACAGTAGCATTTTCATCCTTAATATCAAGCAATTCCTTAGCCCTGTAGATATAAAATTTCTGTACAATTGAGCTGATGATGTTCAGAGATTACCTGGAAGGAGACCCATTTTTCTAATGGAATTCTCCAATCTCATGGTCACCTCTACTTGTCAACAGCTTTCACAGGTCCAAAGTGAAGAGAGAAGCCGGCATAGCAGTCCGGGTTGTTGGCTGCTATAATGGACTTTTATGAGAATGAGAAGTATAAGGAGGTCCTAGGTGCTACAACCATCACTAGAGACACAAAATTCAGAAGGCAAAGTAAGTCCAGGGCACTGATACCCACATCTGCCATGCTATGAATTGTTAAATTCTATCTGATGATCCCAAATCTCAAGCATGTGCTTGCTATCCATCTTTCAACCATAATGTTTTCAGTATATGATTTTAGGTGGAATTATTTTGCCCTAAGGCACAAGCATCCTTTTTAGACCAAGGGATAAAATTTACCTGATACCATACAAAATGAAGACGAGAGTGATTACTAAATAGAATGGATTGGATAAGAGGAAATAAAACAGCTTCTCAGGAGTGCTTTGGAACATTTTATTCCAGATACAATTGACAGTTGCATCCATAACCTCACACCTACACAAGACCTGTATAATATTGGGCACATTAATGTGTTGTCATGGATAGTGGAGGAGGGCAATATAAAGACATCAAAATAGAAGAAGGACTAGTTAGAAAGAAGGGGTTTGGTGAAAGGCGATGAAAGAACAAAGAAAGTAATGGAGGATTAAGATCAAAATACAGGCAGGCCTGAAACATAACTCAGAAGTTAAAGGCAGTTGTTTGCAAAGGCTGATAGTCTGGCTTTAATTCCCAAGTACCCACATAAAGCCAGATCCTCAAACTGCCTCATGCATCTGGAATTCATTTCAGTGGTACACCCATACTCTCTGTCTGCCTCTTTCTGTCTGTCTCTCAAATAAATAAATAAAAATATTTTTAAAAGATCAAAATACATACATATATGTATATATATGTAAAAATTGTAAATAAAAGATTTTTAGATAAAAATATTCTGCCAGTAAAGACTATCTCATGATTATTCTGAATTTAGTAAATTTTAATTTGTCTCACAACAATTGCTATAAGCAAACACTGCAGTACCCACCTTACCTACCTCTGGACAGTAGCCTAATCATCCCTCTTATCTATTCTGTGTGGGTATCTAGCACATGCTAAGTCAAACACAGCTTCCCCTCTGACTCATGTCCTTCTCAGACATGACTAATAGTTTATAGTTCTGCCTACTCAAAAGGGAGGCATGATGTTTATTTTACTTTCCATTTATTTAAGTTCCCCAGTCCTCCCCCACCACCTCCTACTTGGTCCAGGGTAGCAGCATGGAAAGAGGGATCAGAGGAAGGAAGGAAAGAGATGTGCTGTGTTGATTGTTTTATTCTCTGTCATTTTTTTTATTTACAACTTCCATGATTATAAACAATATCCCATGGTAATCCCCTCCATCCCCCTACTTTTCCCTTTGAAACCCTACTCTTTATCATATTCCTTCCCCCTTTCAATTGGTCTCTTTTATTTTGATATCATCATCTTTTCCTCCTTTTATGATGGTCTTGTGTAGGTAGTGTGAGGCACTGTGAGGTCATGGTTATCCAGGCCATTTTGTGTCTGGGGGAGCACGTTGTAAGGAGTCCTACGCTTCGTTTGGCTCTGACATTCTTTCTGCCACCTCTTCTGCAATTTTTTAATGTGGTTCTTAGTATTGTCCATCACAATTGTCACCCAAGTTGACTACGTTTTAAGTGCTTACATATGGTTTCTTTGGAATGTTCAGTTACCTTTTTCCTGATCTCTGCAGAGATTTTGACATCATTCTCTGATCTTTGATATATTCCCTGTATGAACCACTCACAGTTTCCTCTCTCTGTATGGCTCATTTCTGCAAAAAACCTCACCCTTCTGGGCAAGATCTCTTAGGTGACAGGCTTTTACAACTCCCAGGTCTTTTACAACCCTCAGAAACTTCTATTTCCTTTCCTACCAAACAGAATAAACAGGGGCAATTTTGTTGCTGGCTTTTCTTACCTTATCCTGCTAAAACTAGACTACTCAAGCCAATCTTCCATCTTCAAAATTATCCAGATAGAATACATTCACCAAATCCATAGTTGGCTAAAACTCCATTTGTAGGGGTATATTACTCTGCAGTAGTAATAGCATGAGAAGGACTAGAGTTTGTTGTTCAACGAATATCCAGTCAAAAAATAGAATGCCTGACTCCCTCCTTGCTTGCAGCCCAAGATTAATTAGTTTTGTACTCAGCAAATAAGTCAACTTGGTACCATTGTTAGGCACATCCATGTCCTACCACCTCCTTCTGGCCCCTCCTAGTAGAGGTATATGGGTCATGCAATATGGAGTTAGTCCACAGTTATGGGTAGGATAAATGTCTCTGCATATCATGACCCAATGTGTGGCTCTGACATTCTGTCCACCCCCTCTGCAAAATTTCCCTGAGCCATGTTGGGTTCATTTTTGGTCTGCTTCAGTGATGAGATGTTGGGGGCCCCTGGGTCTCTGGCTCTCTGATTTGGTAGGAGTTGATTTTTCTCTGTGTTGAAATCCTTCACCCTTGTACTGGTGCCCAGTTCACCAAGAAAATAGCACCCTTGCTTGTTTCACCAATTGTTCTTAGTTTCAGCCAGGGCCCTTTTGAGGTATGATGGGGTGGCTCTCTCCTTAGGATCTGTGTCCATCTGAAAAAGAGAAGCAGATTCTCCATCAGAGAGTAAAGTTAGCACCCAACAAATGAGATAACCCTTACTTTTTTATAGAGAATTTAATAGGTATAGGCCCTCTTGTAGCCCACAATTGGTGGTAGCTTGATAATGGAGAGCGGGCTTATGTTTAGATATGTTTCTGACTTGTTTCCCACCTCCAGCTATGTGTCCCATACCACTGAAGGGATCAGTTAGCCAAATCAAGAGCAGTTGGTTCCCCTCCATGGCTGTGTGCCACCACTGCACTTGTGTGGGCATCACAACAGGTTATTTGCTGCTAAGTAGGTTAGACCATGAGTTGCTTGGACAGATATTGGTCATTTTCCCCCAGTCACCCATGTAGCACCTTCTGGCACTGTCTGGGGACTGACTCTCTTCCAGCTTCCAGCCGCCCAAGATTTTGCCAGTGACTTTCTTCATCTGGGAGGAGCACATGGACCTTTTTCATTCCCCACTCCTAAGGCAAGTGAGATTCTTCAGTTTCTTGCCTCCGTCTGAATTTTATCCAAAGAGAATGTTTCCATTGAAATCTCATGTCACCTTCAATTATTATGAAAGTGCTATAATCATTACAGCCATCTTTACCATAAACTTTTTCACAATACAATTTCTCAGGTCAAGAGTTTCAAGCTAAATTCTGAAACACCAAGTTTTTAAATAAGAAAAATAAATAGCACAAGGGATATGTTTTTTATTATTATTATTCATTCTGTAGCCCTCTTAGTTCAGTGCATAAGGCTGAAAGCCTAATAATCTTTCTGCTGCTCTGCCCAATTGTCTGCTTGCAGAGAAGAAAATGTGGGCAGAGGAGGGGGAAGACTAAAAGGAATGGGAGTGCTAAATATACAACTGCTATTATCTTACCTCCTGTGATCAAAGCAGCTTGATTCACAAGAGGTTAACCACATTCTGTGATAGCATTGTGGAACATGTGATTCTGTCTTATCTAAAAATAGAGTTTTCTGAAGAATGTAGAACTATATTATTATTTTAATATGGAAGTGTGCACTCAGTAAGAATAAAACCTTGAAAACTTCCTCACCATAAGAAACAATAAATCAAAAGACTATATTTAATATCTCACAGCACAGAATAATCCTGCAAAGAAAATTAAAGTGTAAAAGGCTGTCTTAAAGATGTAGTATGTTAAGCAGTTATGGATGCTATTTATCTTCAATGAGAGCTATTTAACCAGTAGGAACTGTGATTTAATAAACTTTTCTCTAAGTCAATATTGGAAAGAAGACACCACCAAAAACAAAAGTACAGTATTATCAGGTACAGCAACTGAGTTTACACTAATCCACTCCATAGTAAGGGCTCCAAAATCAACAGGAAAAATAATTTAATGTTGACTATGAGCATAGATAAAACTAATAGAAAATATTTTTAATCAGTATAAAGTAGATTTTCTTTTAAGTGGAAAATAGTTATGTTGGAATAATATGAACAGTACAGAAATATGTGAATTACTGCTATTTCCTTGAGTAGAGAAAGTTAATGTAAAATGGCAACTTATTTATTAAAAAGAAATTGACAGTTTTCATAAAAATTAAACCATCCATAAATTTTCAAATCAGGAGTGCATTTTGTATTGTAGTTGCTTTCAAAATAACATGGGTTTCTCAGGGATATTGTATTTGTGTATTTTTAATATTCAGTGATTTTCAAGTCCATTGGCTTTTATGACACTAACATGGTTAACACTACCTTGTCTATAAAAATTAAACTTATAGTGATTTGTGGAAATCATACTTTGTTTTTATGAATAAAATTTATTATTCTAGGCCTGATGTGGAGGCACATGAACACTTTTAATCCCAGCACTAGGGAGGCCAAGGTAGGAGGATAACTGAGTTTGAGGCCAATCTACAACTTCATAGTTAGTTCCAGGCCAGACTGGTCTATAGTGAGACCCTACATTGAAAAACCAAAAAAAAAATCATTATTCTCTAATGTATTAGACTATAAGGAAGATACTTTTCATAAAATTAATTTAAAGTTGGAATTACTTTACTTTGTCCATATGGTAAGGTGGATAAGGCTGTGGATTAATCTTCTCAGAAATAGTAAAAGGAATGAATTATCACACAATCATAAAAAAACAAGCTCCCAAAAGAGATTGTACAGTTAATAGCCTAATTATTTTGATGAAGAGAGCACTTAATTCTTAACCACCTTTCTGTAGAAATGATACCTAATATAAAAGCAATGATGGTGTTAGATTCTTTTTTATGCCTGCTGACTCTGACCCTCCATGTCGCATAGGGAATACAGTTGGGTTTTATGATGCATTGAGATGGTATATTACACTAAATGTCTTTAAATTAATTTTGTTGCCACATTTCCAAATATTAATCTCAATAATTATCAGCGAAGAACTCTTTGTTATAAACAATATGTATCAAATGTGGCCAATCAATAAAACTAAAAAATTGAGGTAACAAATCAAAGTTCGAGTTACACTCAAATCTGTAACAAATTCATCTATAAGAAAGCTTATGTTAGCACCAATCTATGTAAAATATTAAGTCATGATGGCTCAGGAAATCAGAAGATATGTCATCCTTGTTAATATTAATTTTCACAAATTTTGCTTGTAAAGATAGGAACTCTTAGACACTTAGGAAACATCCCCAACATCCCAGACAATAATTTTTGGTAAGTAATTGCTCATGAAGACAGGAAGTGACAGATTAAATGATAACATATGAGGGGTGTGGTAGTTTGATTTGGGTGTCCCCCATACACTTATGTGTTCTGAACTCTAGTTCCCCAGCTGGTGGCAATTTAAGAATTGGAGCCTCCTGAAGGCAATGTAAAGGCAGGCTTATCAGTGTTATAACCATCTTCTCCTTTCCAGTGTTAGGCGTTCTGTCCTGCTGGTGTTGTACCAACTAATGTAGACTAGGAGGTGATGTTCACCCTTTGCTCAGGCCATCAGTTTCCCCTGCCTTCGTGGACATTCCCCTCAAATCTGTAAGTCAAAATAAACCCACTACTTCTCCCATAAACTGCTCTTGGTTAGTTGCTTTCTTCTAGCAATGCAAAGCTGCCTACAATATCACAATAGTAAAATTGGTACTGACAGTGGGGTTATTGCTACTAGAAACATGACTGTGTGGCTTTGGTCAAGTGGAACTGATTTTCAGGAAGAAAGTGGAAGAATTTGAAACCTTGGCCTAAGTGACACCTTGCAGTGCTGTAAGTACAACTTGGTAGAACATTCTGTTCAGAGTTTAAAGACCTGAATGTAGTAAGAACTATGGACTGTGAGATTTCGCTTTTAAAGGGAAGAAATCTTTGTCCAGACAGGGTTACAAGAGGTTTGTGTGAGAGGCTTGCTTTTATGCCCATGTCCTGTGAAATTGTGCAGGGTTGCATTGCATAGAAATGGACTGGTGTTAGCAGAATGATATGGCACAGAAAGAAAAGAAGTCTTTGGGCTAAAACTGCTATGCATTCAGCTGCAATTGTTTGAGAGATTATGAGTGAGCTTGGGCTAACTGATCTGCATTGGGACAACAGGAAAAATGCAGATGCTTTTGAAGGGGCTGGAATGCTGAAGGATTATCCTGTTCTTCAAAGTCTATTTTATTCCCCATGGATTAACAAATTGGTAGCTCACTTGGTACTATGGAGTATAACATATGAAGGAAAGAGATAGTCATTGAATTTGCAAAATGTTTCATTTTGTGGAAATAGCCATGGGCAGTATGAAACAGGTTTGTTGGATAACCTGTGTAGAGGCCCAATAGAGGCATGACTCTGAACCATGGGTTGCAGTGGAAACTCAATGGAGATGCCAGGACCATGCAATGGCTGCCAAGGAGAGCTGTCAGCACTAAATGGAGTTCTGGGACTGTGAGTTGCATAGCTGGAGGGGCAGAATTAGAACTTCAGAGGCTCATTACTGGTTATAATTATCAGACTTGGAGATTCATCACTGGTTAGAGTTGTCAGACTTCAAGCTACACAGTTTAATGCTTGCCCTCTTTGTTTTAAGTCTTATTTTTTAAGCACATATTTTATTAGTTATGTACACAGTGTATACAGCCATGTTGGTACCATTGTTAGTCTCCTCCCTATCCTGCCCCCTCTGCAGGGGCCCTCTTCATTGGGGAATGTGTGTCATGCATTGTGAGGTTAGCCATAAGTTATGGGTAAGATGCAATGTCTCTGTGCATAATTTCTCAACATATGGCTCTATCTTTCCGCCTCTTCTTCCACAAATTTCTCTGAGCCATGATGAGTTAGTTTTAGGTCTACTTCTGTGATGAGGTCTTGGGAGCCTCTGTGTCTCTGGATATCTGGTTGGTAGGAGTTGAGTGTTTTCTGTGTCTATCTCCTTCACTCTTGTGCCAGCACCAGGTTCACCAAGAAAGCAGCACTCTTGCTCATTTCCTCAATTACTCTTGGTTTCATCTGGGGCCCTGGTGAGGTGCAATGGGCTGATTCTCTCCTGAGGATCTGTGTCCATCTGAAAAAGAGAAGAAAATTCTCCAATGGAGAGTAAAGTCAACACCAGATAAATGGGATAACCATTGTTATTTTAGAGAGAATATAATAGGTGTAGGCCCTCTTGTAGCCCATGATTGGTGGGAGTTTAATAATGGAGAGTGGGCTTGTTTTTTGGATATATTTCTGACTTGTATCCCAGCTCCAGCTATGGGTTCAGTTCCACTGATCAGATCCGTTAGCCAAATCAAGAGTAGTTGGTTACCTGCCATGGCTGTGTACCACTATTACACTTGTGCAAGCATCACGTCAGTTTGTTTGCTGCTGAGTATCTTAGACCATGAGTTGCTTGGACAGATGTTGGTCATTTTTCAGCAGTCGCTCAAGTAGTACCTTCTGGCACTAGATGTGCTAACTCTGGTGACTGACTCTCTTCCAGATTCCAGCCAGGTCACTCCATGTCCCATGACAGCAGCATATGGTGCCTTTGGCAGTAGGGTCTTATCACTAACCTTTGGTGGGTCATCAAGTTCTCTGACAGAAATTTGTCTTCTTTTGGGAAATCTTGTAGGTCTCTTGGATCAGCAGCTCATTGTGGATGTTAACCACATGCTGGTACTGGGAGTTACAGGCCAGCAACAAGGAAAAGATGAAAGAAAAAGACAGGTGATATAAAAGAGATAGAGAGGATAGAGAGAAAGAGAGACAAAGAGAGAAAGAGAGATAGAGAAGATTAAGGCTAGTCTTCATCATATCCTCCCTAGGACCCTGTGAATCAGGTGTTCCTTCTAAGGACCAGATGAAGATTCAACCATTTAGTCTGTCTTATAGGATGTAGAATTTTATGGTACCATTGCCATTTGGGTCCAGTTTTATGTTCCTACTCCCACCCTTACTCTCCCCTCCCACCCCACCCTGCCTATTGTCCAGTCCTTGAGATACCTTTCTTTGCTATGCTCAGTGCTATCCCTTGTAGTGTGAATGTTTATTCTGTGCCTATATATATTTTGGTATTATGGCTAAGTAAAAAGACATTGGACTATGGGGATATTTGAATAGCATTGAGATTGATAAAAAACTATGTGGACTTTTAAAGTTGGACTATATGCATTGTATTTAACATCATGGATGGTTATCAGTTTGTGGGGGACAGGGGTGTAGTGTGGTGGTTTGATCCAGGTCTCCCCATAAACTTAAGTATTCTGAATTTGAGGTCCTCTGCTGATGGCAATTTGAGAATTGGAGCCCCCTGGAGTCAATGTATTGTTGGGGGCAGGCTATGGGTGTTATAGCCAGCTTCCCCTTGCCAATGATTGACACACTGTCCTGCTGCTCTTGTCCACCTGATATTGGCTGGAAGGTGATAATCACTCTCTCCTCATGCTATAGTTTTGCCCTGTCATCACAAGTCTGTAAGCAAAAATAAACCCTTTCCTCACACAAACTGCTCTTGGTCAGGTGGTTTCTGCCAGCAACGTGAAGCTGACCACAATAATGGGGATGCATCTCTTGCTCTCACACTCTCTCTCTTTCTCAGTCTCCCTATTCTACTCTTTTTCTATTCTACCTCTATTCTTCATTTTCCTCTACTTCTTGGGTATTTGAATGAGGAGAGAGCACCTATTATCTGAAATTTCATAATAAAGCTTTTGAGCTTGGGTTGTGGATCAGTGGAAGAGTACCTGTCTAGCATGTGCAAAACCTTGTGTTCAATCTTCAATGTAATATGCAACATAATACGCAGAATGAGCTTTTATCTCTCAGGCCTCATTGGAATTTGGACAAAAGATTGTTCATGTATGATTATTTAGTAGTATGTATGCATATATGTTTACATATATATGTTAATTATATATATTAACATAGATTTTTCTAATACTAAAATGCTATTATCAAAGTTTCAATGTCTTTAAATTAAATAAGCTCAGATTCACATACATTTATTTAGTACCTTATGTATGCTAAAAGATAATAATGAGTATTATGCTGAAGGAGGTACATAGATCTTGTGAATGGGAATAAAGTCAATGTCACAGGGCTCAGTACACAAATATACTTTTAAGCAGGAATATATATGTTCAATGAACTAAATTTCCAAGCATTCAGAGGACATTACAAGAGTAAAGACAGGAGAGCATGTAACCTGAATTCTTACTTGGTTCAGAATAATAATCCCTTTGGACTTACATTAAATTGTTTATTATCACAACATCATTGTACAGAAAGTATTAATTTCTCCATTTATAGAATAAAATATTCAGGTTCAAAATGATTAATTTGCTAATATCCTTGTAGCTAATAATTGGTAAATTAATGTTTAACTTCAAGTCTATATCTAAATCTCACATTTTCACTTCCATTGATAAAGGGGAAGAAATGAGTTGAAGGCTGATGGAAAATAGTCCAAGTACAACAGGCAGAGTTTTAAATAATTGATTAGATACAGAAACATGTTTAATTACTTGAAGACAAATTAAGAAGTATCATAGGAGAGTATAAGAAACTTATGAGGGCGATCAGATAAGTTTTTGGACGAAAGTGTTATCTGAGCTGAGATTGGATGAGCCTGAGTTAAAGAAAGAAGCTTATAGAATTTGTAACATGGTTTTGGAAATGGCCGTGGGCAGTATGAAACAGATTTGTTGGATTACCTGTGTGGAGACCCAGTAGAGCCATGAGGCTGAACTATGGCTTAGTCAGAGTTAAAGAAAGAAACTTATAGAAGACAGGATATTGCTGAACACCTTCAAGGCAGGTGGCAAAGCACGAGGAACATCCTGAAATGAGGAACCGGATACCAGCACAAGGAAGAAGGAGATCAGCACAAAGAAAAATCAACTCCTACCAAATCAGAGAGCCAGAGCCTCAGAGGCCCCCAACACCTCATCACTGAAGCAGACCAAAAATGAACCCAACATGGCTCAGGGAAATTTTGTGGAAGAGGGGCGGAAAGAATGTCAGAGCCACATGTTGGGTCATGATATGCAGAGACATTTAGCTTACCCATAACTGTGGGCTAACTCCAGAATGCATGGCCCATATACCTCAACAAGGAGGGGCTAAGGGGAGGGGTAGGTCACGGATGAGCCTAATAATGGTACCAAACTGACTGTATTTGCTGAATACAAAACTGACTAATAAAGAAAAAAAAAAAAAGCATTTGCAGAGGATGGCTAATAGCAACACAAATAAAACTATGTCTATGCTATAATCCATTTTATCATCACTTTAAAATGACTTAACATATCAATATTTTCTATTTATATTAAAAATACAAACAATATACTAAGATATGTCCATTATTTTAACAGTGCAAATGATTATTTTTAGCAATAGAAAAAATACAGAGTCATATGTTATTTAAGAAACATGTCTTTTCCTCCTGAATGAATCTTAATCCATTCCCTTTCTAGAAACTCAAGGAAAATAATAAGAGGATGGCATATGAACCCAAACCATAAAGGGGCCAAGGAATGGACAACAATGGCTTATCCAAAGATAACATTCAATATACCAAGGGAATACTTACACATAGACAAGAAACAACAATTTTGTATGTTGTTCATGTTTTTCTGATCCCAGCTTCTTTTGCTTAACAGGATCAGCTCAAGTTCCATTCATTTTTCTTCAAATGACATGATTTCATTCATTTTTATGGGTGAATAAAATTCCATTGTGTGTCTATACCACATTTTCCTGATCCACTCAGTTGTCAATAGACATGTAGCTGGTTCCATGTCTTAGCTGTGGAGAGAGGTAAACCAATGTACACAGACATGCATGTACCTTGGTTCTGTGCTAACTTTGATGCTTTAGATGCATGCATGGTATAGCTGAATCATACTGCAGTTCTACTTTTAGTAAAAGAACAATTCCTACAATCCAAAGATAAGGAACAATGCACCTACTGCTAGTTTTTTGAGGAACTGCTTACTGATTTCCACAGAGGCGGCACCAGTATATATTCCCACCAACAGTATGGAAAGATTCCTCTTCAACCAGCTCACCAGCTCTATTTTATTTTAATTTAATGTAATTTTATTCTATTTTATTTTATTAGTTATGTGTATAGTGTGTATACATCCAGGATGGTACCATTGTTAGCCTTCTCCCTGCCATCCCCCCATGAAGATTGTGAGTGTTGCATTGTGGGGATGACCATCAGTTATGGGGGAGAGGCAATGTCTCTGTGCATAATGACACAACTCATAGCTCTCACTTTTTCCACCCCCTCTTCCACAAATTTCCCTGAGCCACGTTGGGTTCATTTTAGGTCTATTTCAGTGACGAGGCTCTTGGGAGTCTGTTTCTCTGGATATATGATTAGGTAGGAGTTGGGTGTTCTCTGTGTCTGCCTCCTTCACCCTTGTGCTGAAATCAGGTTCACCGAGAAAGCAGCTCATTACACCACTAACTCTATGGAGTCAGCTGGTGCCCTGGTGAAGTGCAATGGGCTGATTCTTTCCTTGGGTTCTGCATCCATCTGAAAAAGAGAAGCAAATTTTCTAATGGAGAGTGAAGTCAGTGCAAGATGCATGGATACCTGTTGTTATTTTGGAGAGAATTTAATAGGTATAGGCCCACTTGTAGCCCACTATTGGTCGGAGTTTGATATTGGAGAGCGGGGTCTTTCCATTTTCTCAAGTCCTCCTCAATTTATTTCTTGAGTGTTTTTACGTTTTTTTTCATTGTAAAGGTATTTTATCACGTTGGTTAATGTTATTCAGAGGTTTTTATTTTTTCTACTGAAAATGGGACAGTGTCACTTATTTCTTTTTTTTAGATTTTTTGTTTATTTTTATTTATTTATTTGAAAGCAACAGACAGAGAGAGAAAAAGGCAGAGAGAGAGAGAAAGAGAGAATCAGTGTACTAGGGCCTCCCACCACTGCAAACAAACTCCAGATGCACGTGCCACCTTGTGCATCTGGCTTACATGGATCCTGGGGAATTGAGCCTTGATCCAGGGTCCTTAGGCATCACAGGCAAGTGCTAAATTGCTAAATCATCAGTCCAGCTTTCACTTATTTCTTTCTATGTATTTTTGTCTTTTGCATGTAGAAAGGCTACTCATTTCTATGCATTGATTTTGTATCCTGCTACTTTACTGAAGGAGTTATTCACAGTTTTGAGATGGAGGTCCTTGGGTCACTTATGCATAAAACCATGTCATTTGCAAATAGGCTAACTTAACTTTATTTGTATCCCTTTTCTTTCTTTCTTCTGTCTTGTTGCTTGAGCTAGTTCTTCCAATACTATGTTGAAGAGCAGAGGTGAGAGTGGACACCCCTGTCTTGTTCCTGATCTCAGTGGGAAGGAAATTCCTTAAGTCTCTCCTCATTAAGGATAATTTGGGCTTTAGGATCTTCATATATAACCTTTTATGTTGAGATATAAACCATCATTGCCTATTCTCTCCAACATTTTGATCATGAAATGATGCTGTGTTTTGTCAAAGGCCTTTTCTGCATCTATCGAGGTGATCATGTGTGTTTTGTGTTTAAGCTTATTTATGTTGTGTATTACATTGACAGATTTCAGTATGTTGAACCATCCCTGTGTTCCTAGGATGAAGCCTACTTGATTCAGGTGGATAATGCTTTGTTGTAAGATTTATTTTTTTATTTATATATTTAAGACAGAGAGGAAGAGAGAAGGAGAAGGAAAGACACTAGGCATGTCAGGGTCTCTAGTCAATGCAAACACATTCCAGATGCATGTGCCACCATGAGTATGTGGTTTATGTGGGACCTGGAGAATTAAACCTGGGTACTTGGGTTTCTCAGGCATGTGCCTTAACTGCTAAGCTGTCTCTCCAGCTCAGATAATGCTTTTGATGTGCTATTGAATTCAGTTTGTAAAAATTTTGTTCAGGATCTTTGCATCTAAGTTCATCGGGGAAATTGGCCTGTAGTTTTCTTTTCTTGTGGCATATCTGCCTATTTTTGGTATTAGGATGACACTAGCTTCATAGAAGGAGTTGGAGAGTTTTCAATATACTCTGAGTGTGTGGCACAATTTGAGAAAAATTGGTTTCACATGTTCCATGAATGTTTGATAGAATTCAGCTAAGAAGCCATCTGGTCCTGGACTCTTCTTTTTTGGGAGTTTTTTAAACATATTTTTATTGACAACTTCCATAATTATAGACAATAAACTTGGGCAATTCGCCCCCCACCCCTTTCCACTTTACAAGTCCACTCTCCATCATGTCCCCCTCCCTCTGAATCAGGCTTTTATTTTGATGTCATCATCCTTTGCTGTACAAAATCTTTGTAATTTCATGAAGTTCCAGTGGTTAATCTGTGGTTTTATTGCCTGAGCAATTGGAGTTATATTCAGAAATTCTTTGCCAAGACCAATATATTGAAGGATTTCCCCTACTTTTTCCTCTAGCAGTTTCAGAGGTTCAGGTCTGATGTTAAGGTCTTTAATCAATTTGGACTTAATTCTTGTGCATGGAGAGAAAGAAGAATCTATTTTCATCCTTCTACAGATACATATCCAGTTTCCACAGTACCATTTGCTGAAGAGGCTGTCTTTTCTCCAATGAGTATTTTTGGCATTTTTGTTGAATTTCAAGGGGTATAGCTTCCTGGACTTATATCTGGGTCCTGTATTCTGTTCCATTGATCTACATGTCTGCTTTTTTGCCAATACCATGCTGTTTTTGTTACTATGGTTCTGTAGTATAGGTTAAAATCAGGTGTGGTGATACCACGAGCTTTATTTTTATTGTTCAGTATTCTTTTAGATATTTGAGATTTTTGTGCTTCCAAATAAATTTTGGGGTTATTTTTTTCTATTTCCTTGAAGAATGCCATTGGAATTTTGAAGGAGATGGCATTAAATGTGTAGATTGCTTTTGGTAAAATTGCCATTTTCACAATATTGATTCTTCCAAACCAAGAACCAGGGATATTTTTCAATATCCTAGTGTCTTCTGCAATTTCTTGCTTGAGTGATTTAACGTTTTCATTGTAGAGATCCTTCACTTCCTTGGTTAGGTTAATTCCAAGGTACTTTATTTATTTATTTATTTATTTATTTATTTATTTATTTATTTTGATGCAATTGTGAATGGGAGTGATTCTCTAATTTCATCCTCTGTGTGTTTGTTGTTAGCATATAGGAAGGCTACTGATTTCTATGTGTTTATTTTGTATCCTGCTACATGGCTATAGGTGTTTTTCAGCTCTAACAGTTTGCTGGGAGAGTCTTTAGTGTCCTTTAAGTATAGAATCAGGTCATCTGCAAATAATGATAACTTGATCTCTTCCTTTCCAATTTGCATCCCTTTCATGTGTGTCTCTTGCCTCATTACTATGGCTAAGACTTCCTGTACTATATAAATAAAAGTGGCAACAGTGGACACCCTTGTCTTGTTCCAGATTTTAGTGCAAAAACTTCCAGTTTTCCCCGATTTAGTAATATGTTGGCTGTAGGCTTGTCATAAAAAGCCCTTATTGTGTTGAGATATGGTCCTTCTATTCCCAGTCTCCGTAGGACTTTTATCATGAAGCGATGTTAGATTTCGTCAAATGCCTTTTCTCCATCTAATAAGATGATCATGCAATTTTTGTACTTCAGTCCATTTATATAATGTATGACATTTATCAATTTGTGTATGTCAAACCATCCCTGCATCTCTGGGATAAAGCCTACTTGGTCAGGGTGAATGATCTTTCTGATATATTCTTGTATTCTGTATGCCAATATTTTGTTGAGAATTTTTGCATCTATGTTCATGAGGGAGATTGGTCTGTAATTTTTTTTTGTTGTTGTTCTATCTTTGCCTGGGTTTAGTATCAGGGTGATGCTGGCTTTGTAGAAGGAGTTTGGTAGGATTCTTTCTTTTTCTATTTTATGGAAAAGTTTAAGAAGCAATGGTGTTAGTTCTTCCCTGAAGGTCTGGTAAAATTCACCAGTGAATACATCTGGGCCTGGACTTTTATTAGTTGGGAGATTTTTCATAACTGCTTGGCTCTCAATACTTGTTATAGGTCTATTTAAGTTATCAATCTCATCTTGATTTCATTTAGGTAGGTCATATAAATCATGGAAATCATCCATTTCTTTCAGATTTTCATACTTAGTAGTGTATATGTTTTATAGTATGTCCCTATAATTTTTTTGAATTTCTCTGGTATCTGTTGTGATGTTGCCTTTTTCATCTCTAATGTTATTAATTTGTGTACCTTCTCTCTTTCTTTTGGTCAGATTTTCTAAGGGTTTATCAACCTTGCTTATCCTTTCAAAGAACCAACTCTATGCTTCATTGATTCTTTGGGGTTTTTTTGTTTGTTTGTTTGTTTGTTTCTATTTCATTAATTTCTGCCATAATCTTTATTACTTCTTCCTGTCTACTGATTTTTGGTTTGCCTTGTTCTTCTTTTTCCAAGACTTTAAGGTGAAGCATTAGGTCATTCACTTGAGACCATTCTAGTTTCTTAATACAGGCACTTAAAGCTATAAATTTCCCTCTAAGTACTGCCATCATTGTGTCCCAAAGGTTTTGGTATGTTGTGTTGTCATTATCATTTGACTCTATGATTTTTTTCAATTTTCTTCTTGATTTCATCATTGACCCATTCATCATTTTGTAGTAAATTGTTTAGTTTCCATGATTTTCTGTATGCTCTATAGCATTTCTTGCTATTGATTTGTAGTTTGATTCCATTGTGGTCAGATAGAATGCAAGAAATTATTTCAATTTTCCCGTATTTTTAAGATTTGCTTTGTATCCTAATATATGATCTATTTTAGAAAATGTTCCATGTGCTGCTGAAAGGAATGTATGTTCTGCAGCATTTGGATGAAATTTCTTGTATATATCTGTTAGGTCTTTTTGTTCTATGACCTCATTTAATCCAGATGACTCTCTGTTTATTTTTTGCTAGGATAACCTGTCAATTGATGAGAGTGGGGTGTTGAAGTCACCCACTACAACTGTGTTTGGTGTTATATCAGTTATGCTGTGCTCCTGCTTGGGTCCCTCTTTGGTATGCTGTGGGCTCAAGTAGGTTGTCTGGGTTGCTGCATTGCTGCTCTGGTCACTGGTGCTGGGTGCTGTGATCTCCCTTCCCTAGGTCTCTGGTGCTTGCTGGGGCTTGTGCTGGCATTGGGGGAAGGGAGACTATGGACAGTGGCTGTAGTTCTTCTGCTGATCCACATGATCCTCTACCTCATGATCTGTTCTTCATTTGGTTGCAGCGGTCCTCCTTTCATGTTTCATGAGTATGAGCTCAGGTATGAGTGGAAAATCCCCTCACCTGGCTTTTCCTGCAGCTCAAGCTGAGCCTTGCAACTCTGTCCCCATGGACCTGATGCCACTATGGACCTGGTGTCACCACTGCTGGAGCCACTTCTGCCTGCCTATGTGGGCTCTAGGTGCTCTGAGTCTCTCTTACTTCTCTGCTACAGTTGGTAATTTCTTTTACACATCACTTTTTAGTAGAAGAGTGTCTTTTTTTTTTTTTTTTCTCCCCTTGGCTGTTTTGGCATGGTTCCTACACAGCCATCTTAACCACAAGTCAGGAAGTTTCTGATTACCTTTTCAATCTTGGTGGTTGTGATAAGTTTGTTTAGGAGATTAATCTGCTTTTAGTTTAGCTTTGGTAGGTCGTATGTGTCCAGGAATTCATCCGTTTCCTTCATATGAACCACTTTTGTGGAGTAGAGGTTTTTGAAGTAAGTCTGATGATTCTCCCAATTTTACTTATGTCTTGTGTGATCTCTTCTTTTTCATTTCTAATTTTGTTAATTTGAAGCATCTCCCCCCCCCCCTTTTTTTTTTCTTGATCAAATTGGCCAGGGGTTTATCAATCTTAGTTTTTTGTTTGTTTTTTTCATAGAACCAACTCTTTGTTTCATCAATTTTCTCAACTGTTTTCTTAGTTTCCAATTCATTAATTTCTGCTCTGATCTCATTTATTTCTTTCCATCTGGACATTTTTGGGTTGGATGCTTCTTGTTTTTCCAAGGCCTTTTGGTAGATGGTTAGGTTATTGTTTTGGGACCTCTCTGTCTTTGTTTTGAAGACATTTAGCTCAATGAAATTTCCCCTGAAGACTGCCTTCATTATGTCCCATAAGATTTGGTACAGTGTGTTCTCATTTTCATTCATTTCTAGATAGTTCGCAAATTCAATTTTTTATTTTGTCCACTATCCATTTATTGTTTAAGAGTGTGTTGTTCAGTTTCTAGGAGTTGGTTGGGTTTCTGGCACATCTTTTGTTGTTAATATCTAACAATATGGCATTGTGATCTGATATCATGCAGGAAATTATATCAATCCTCCTAAATATATGGAGGCAGGCTTTATGACCCAGTATATGACCTATTTTAGAGAAGGTTCCATGGGTTGATGAGAATATGTATTCTGTGGATTTTGGGGTAGAATGTTCTGTAGGTGTCCATTAGGTCTAATTAATTTATGGTGCTGTTGTGCTCTCTTACTTCCCTGTTTTTCTGTTTGGATGATCTAACTATTGCTGATACTGCAGTACTGAAGTCCCCAAATATGATAGTGTTGGTGGTTATTTCTGTTTTATTGTCAAGTGGTTTTTGTTTTATGAATTGTAGTGTGTTGGGCACTGCCAGGCACAGGCTGAGCCTTCAGGAGAGGGGCCTGAGATGCAAAGCAGAGCTAAGGATCCCCTGGTACAGGAGGCCACTCCCTCTCCAAGGCTACCACACCTGAACTTCGGCTTTGTCCATAGCCCTGTGACCTTTGGCCAGTTGCCTAGTAAACTCCTTATCAGCCAACACCTTCACACAGCCCATCCCCTGAGACCCTAGATCACCTGAACCCCCCCCCCCAGTTCCATTGCCTGTGTGCTGGAATGAATGTCCCCATATCCTAGTTAGGCATCAGTAATGAGCCTTGTGCATCCAATCACCTTTGGACCCTCCCCTCACCCTCAGATGCTTATAAACCCATTTCTCTGATAATAAAATGAGAGAGCTGTTTACTGAAGAAACTATCTCCCCAAAGTCTTTTACTTTTGTGCACTCATGCACCCCAGTTGCCTAGGCACCTTTGGGGGAACCATGGCTGGCCCCAGAGCAAGGACCCAGGAACCCACAGTGGTGCGCCTGTATTTGGTGCATAAAGATTAATGATTATGATAACCTATTGTTGAATCATTGAATTTATAAGTAAGAAGTGGCCTTCTTTGTCTTTATTGAATACTATTGGGTTGAAGTCTATTTTATCCAATATAAGTACAGCTACACCTATTTGCTTCTTATTCCCGTTTGCTTGGAATATCCTTTTCCAGCCTTTCACCCTGAGGTGGTCTCTGTCTTTAGTAGTAAGGTGGGTTTCTTTTTCTTTTTTTTTTCTTTTTTCTTTTTTTTCTTTATTAGTTAGTTTTGTATTCAGCAAATACAGTCAGTTTGGTACCATTATTAGGCTCATCCGTGACCTACCCCCTCCCCTTGGCCCCTCCTGGTTGAGGTATATGGGCCATGCATTGTGGAGTTAGCCCACAGTTATGTGTAAGATAAATGTCTCTGCATATCATGACCCAACATGTGGCTCTGACATTCTTTCTGCCCCCTCTTCTGCAACATTTCCCTGAGCCATGTTGGGTTCATTTTTGGTCTGCTTCAGTGATGAGGTGTTGGGGGCCTCTGAGGCTCTGGCTCTCTGATTTGGTAGTTGATTTTTCTCTGTGTTGATCTCTTTCCCCCTTGTGCTGGTATCTGGTTCATCAGGAAAACAGCACCGTAAGGTGGGTTTCTTGAAGACAGCAGATTGAGGGGTCCAATTTTCTGATCCATCCTGTTAGCTTATGTCTCTTGATGGGTGAATTAAGGCCATTAATGTTTAGGGTAATAACTGTGAGGTTTTAGTTAATACCTGCCATATTGTGGTGGCTTATGTGGTTTGGTGTTTTCTTGGCCTTTGTAGTTTTTGTGCCTTCTTGAAGTTTGGTTATTGTGATCTGCTTCTCTTAGGTACTTGAGGTTGGTTATTTGAATCTTTTGTGTGGAGCATTTCGTGAAGTACGCTCTGTAGGTTTGGCTTTGTTTTCATATAGTTGTAAAGCTGAGTTTTATAGTGGAAAGTTTTCTTTCACCTTCTATTATAAGGGATACTTTTGCTGGGTAGAGTAATTTGGGTTGGAAGGCATAAGATCTTAGAGTTTGTAGTGTTCCATTCCAGGCCCTTCTGGCTTTTAGGGTTTCCGTTGAGAAGTCTGAAGTAATTCTCATGTGGTTTCCTTTATATGTAACATGCTGTCTCTCCGTAGCTGCCTTTAGGACTTTATCTTTGTGATTGATGTTTAGATTCTTAATGATAATATGCTTTGGAGAATTTATGCTTTGGTCTAGACTGTTTTGGAGTTCTGCTAGCTTCTTGTAACTTGATAGGACTTTCTTTTGAGAGACTGGGAAAGTTTTCTTCAATAATTTTGTTTAATAAGTTTTCCATACCTTTGGTCTGTATTTCTTCTCTTTCTGGTAGTCCTCTGATCCAAATGTTGGGATGCTTTAAAGGTATCTGACAGTTCCCTCATGTTCTATTCATAGAAATTTTTGAACTTGTTGAAACTTTTGGACTCACTAACTGTTTCTTCTCTTTTTTCTTCCAGTTCTGAGTTTCTATCCTCCACATGGCTGACTCTGTTCTTGAGAACTTCTACAGAGTTTTGTGCTTGTCCAATTTGCTTCATATTTTCTACTGCTTTTTTATGAATAGTTTCCAACCCTCTGTTGATTTCCCTTTTCATGTCATTTTCTGATTTTCTTAATGCTTCTTGGAGTTCATCCTTGTATTTTTTATGTCTTTATTAAGCTTAGTCAGCTGGCTATTGAGGTCCTTTTTTTCTGTCCTTCAGGCCATTTAACTTTCTAACATCCCTTCCTGGTTCTTTTCTAATAGGTCCAATCTAGTGAGCATACCATTCATATAATTATTGGTCCTTTGTTGAGTTTCTGCAAAATGTACTATTTGCTTGGCCAGGATTTTATAGTTTGTTTCTTCATTTTGTTGTTCTGATAATATTGTCTCTTCTATGTTTTGATTAGAAACATCCATTGTGGGACTGGGAAACCTAGCTGGATTTACTTGCATCTCATTTTTTGTGCTATTCCTTTTTTCACTATGGTCTGCCCATCACAATGTTTCAGAATGCCTAGGGTGTGGGACCTTAGCCTGCTGGCCATGGCGGGGGGAGGGGGAGGGCAGCAGTGAGTGGGTTGGCAATATCCTGCAGAGTTCAGAAAGAGCAGGATGGAGACAATGGCCTGGGTCACTGTTGGGGGGGCAGGAGGGGGCAGTGGCGAGTGGGATGGCGATGACATGTGTGGCTCCAATGGGCTGGGAGGGAATGGTGACTGGGACAGCGATTACGCAAGGAGCTCAGAAAGGCTGGGCTGGAACGGGTGACTGGGCCAGTGATCATGTGCATGGGGTCAGCAAGGCTAGATGGGAATGGCAATCGCATGCCAGGGGTCAGCAAGGTTAGGTGGGTACAGTGATTGCACACAAGGGTCAGCAAGGCTGGGCTGGAATGGCTGGTCTGGAATGGCAATTACGCCTGGGGGTCAGCAAGGCTTGGCATGAATGGTGACTGGGATGGCATTCGTGCCCATGGTGCTCCTCCCGATGGCAAGAAAGCCTAGGGCAGAGGACCTCGCCTGCTAGCTTGGGTCCACTTGACCTGCATTTAGTACAGGAGGGACCTCCTACTGGGACTGCTGCTAGGAAGGCTGCTTGATGTAATTGGGGACTGGTGAACTACCCGAGAGTGTGGGAATCAGCGGATTTCCTATTTTGCTCCTCCCAATGGAAGCCTAATAGAATCAGCAAACCCCTAAACAAACAAACAAACAAAAAAAACCCTGAACCTTAAGGGTCTTGCCTTTTATTCCTCATGAAGTGAAGGGAGGTTAGGTGGATGCCATCTTGACCAGAGGTCTCCCCATTCAACTTTTTATTTATTTTTGCCACAACTCATTATGTAACTGAAGCTAACTGAGAACTTGAGATCTTCTTGTCCCTCCTGTCTTTCAGAACAAGGACTATAGGCATGTGCCTGATTGCCACTTATCTTGATAATGTCTATCTTAACTGGAGGTACATTATATCTCATTGTTATTTTGACAAATGCTGCTAACTACTATGTCACAAGTCTGCCATTTTTTATGTCTTCTTTTCCTTTGCCCACTTTATTTGGACTTCTTTGCTTTTATTGCTGCTACTTAGTGGCAGGTGTTCTTTTATAGTTGGGGTTTTAAGCCCTGACCAGATGTGGTCATTTGATTTAGGTGTCCCCCACAGACTTAGGTGTTCTGAATGCTAGGTTCCCAGCTGATGACAATTAGAAATTAAAGCCTCCTGGAGGTGGTGTATTGTTGGGGATGGGCTGATGGGTATTATATCAAGTTTCCCTATACCAGTGTTTGGCAAAATTTCTTGTTACTGTTGGTCACCTGATGTTGGCCAAGAGGTGATGGCCACCCTCTGCTCATGCCATTCTTTTCCCCTGCCATTATGAAGCTTTCCCTGGAGTCTGTAAGCTGAAATTAACCTTTTATTTTCCCACAACTGCTTTTGGTTGGGTGATTTCTGCCAGCAATACAAACCTGACTGCAACTTTATGGTTGGTACCAAGGAGTGGGATTGCTGCTAGATACCTGACTATGTGGCTTTGGTCTTTTGGAGATGATTTTCAAGAGGAATGTGAAAGGATTTGAAACCTTGGCCTAAAGATGCCTTGCAGTGTTGTAAGTACAACTTGATAGACTATTCTGATCAGAGTTGGAAAACCTAAATGCAGTAAGAACTAAGGACTGTGAGGTTTGGCTTATAAGAGTGAGAAAGAGCTTTGCTTGGACTTGGCTAGAAGCAGTTTTTGTGAGAGGCTTGCTGTTATTCCAGTGTCCTGAGAACTTGTGCAGGGTTACATTGGGTTAAAATGGACTGGTGTGAACAGAAGGATATGGTACAGAAAAAAATGAAATCTTTGGGCCAAAACTTCTGCCTGTTAAGCTTCAATTGGATGAAATATTACAACCATTGAGATTAAACCAGCTGGCTGCATTGGGACAACAGAAAGAATGCAGTCTTTTGGAGGGAGCTGAATGCTGCTTTATTCGTCCCTTGGATTAACAAACTGGCACCCCATCTGGTATTATGGAGTATGAGAAGTGCAGGAAAGAGAGGGTCATTGAATTTGTAGCATGGTCTTGTGGTTTGGAAACAGTCATGGCCAGTGTGAGGCAGGTTTGCTGAATGCCTGCATTGAGACCCAATGGACCATGAGGATGGACAGTGTGTTGCAGTGGAGACCCAGTGGAGGTGCAGGGACCACAGGATGGCTGCTAAGGAGAGCTATGTTCCCAGATGAAGTTTTCCCGGACTGTGAGTGGCCTAGCTGGAGGAGTGAAATTGGAACTCCAGAGACTTGTTGCTGGTTAGAATTATGAGACTTGGAGATTTGTCACTGACTAGAATTATTGGACTTGGAGCTACAGAGTTTGATGTTTGCCCTGTTTAAATCTTGTATTTGTTGAATATTTCTTTCCTAGGCCCAATGCCATCTTTTGCAGTGTGTTTATTCTGTGCCATTATGGGCTCTGGGGAGATTTTTTGGTATTATGGCTCAGTTAACAGGCCTTGGATTATGGGAATGTTTGAGCATCATTAGGATTGATTAAAAAACTACGGGGACTTTTAAAGATGAACTGAGTGCATTATATTTGACATCATGTATGGTTATCAGTTTATGGGGGCCACAGGCAGAATGTGGTGGTTAGTTTTAGGTGTCCCCCATAAACACAGGTGACAGCTGTTCTGAATGCTAGGTCTGCAGCTGACAGCTATGGCAAATTAATGCCTCCTAGATGCAATGTATTGTTGGGGCTGGGGTGATGGGTATTACAGCCAGTTTTTCCTTGCCAGTGTTTGTCACACTTTCCTGTTGCTGTTGGCCACCTGATGTTGTTCAGGAGGTGACATCCATCCTCTGCCCATGCCATCCTTTTCCCCTGCCATCATGGAGCTTCCGTTTGAGTCTATAAACCAAAAATAATCCTTTTTTTCCCCACAAGCTGCGTTTGGTCAGGTGATTTCTGCCAGCAATGAGTACCTGACTACAACACCAGATATATGCCTTGAAAATAGTTCCTCCTATAACTTAGGTATCTTTTTTCCTTGATTGTTACTTTTGCTGCACATGAGGTTTTTTAGTTGACTATAATCCCACCTGTCTAGTTTGGATTATGTTTTCTGTTATTTTGTTTGTTTGTATTTTTTTTGTTGTTGTTTCTTTGTTTGTTTGGTGCCATATACATAAAATCAGTGTCAACATCAACATAGAGAAGCTGCTTCCTTATTTTTTTCTAAGAAGTTTTATATATTCAAGTTCTACATATAAATCTTTAATCCAGTATAAGCTTATTGATAGTTAGCCTCCATAATCACTTGAACCAATTTCTTACAATGAAACAGCCAGAGAGGGAGGATAAGAGGGATGTGGGGGGAGACATATATTCACTGGTTTTATTTCACTGGAGAAACCTTATTCCATTATGGAAGGTAACCGGTATATAATTTTGCTATTATTTAAGATTTAAATTTGCTTATCTATTAGTATGATTTATAGACTTGTATAAAATAGTTACTTGTTATTTAAAATGTCACAAAAGGTTATCTGTTTCCAGCAAGGATTTGTATAACCTGCAGTTATGTCCCTCTTTTTGGTGTTATATTACTCAGCTCATGTACTACCCTCACTGCTAAATATTCAAATTCACAGCAACATAAACTAGTTTCTTTTTGATGGAACCTCTGTAATTTATTTTACCTGCCATTTTCAATTGACTAGTTCAGCCTAATATAAATGGATTGGTATTTTGTGGATATAAACAGTGACATCTATAAAAATTATACTCTAAATCCCAAAGATATAGACATTGAAATGTTATATATTTTAGGATTCACAGTGGACAAACCTGAGAGTTTCATGAGGGTGATGCTAGCATTAAAGAGCTGTTAGGGAAAATGATGCAGAGAATAACTTTCACCAGGGCAATAGACAAGGAAGCACTGTGCTTTTCATAAGGATTATTGTCTCAATGTAAGGCTGATTTTGCTGTGGGATCACAATATTATTCTCAAAAAGTATTTCCAGGACTGAAAGGATGGCTTAGCAGTTAAGGCATTTGCCTGCAAAGCCAAATGACCCAGGTTCAATTCCCCAGGACCCACATTAGCCAGATGCACAAGGTGGTGCATGTGTCTGGAGTTCATTTACAGTGGCTGGAAGCCCTGGCGCCCCCGTTCTCTCTCTATCTCTCTCTTTCTCTCTGTCAAATGAGTAAATAAATAAAAATAAAATAAAATAAAAGTATTTCCAAGCAACATGAAACTCACCATTCATTCGTTATATTGAACTTGATCACTTGTGAGTTCAGTTTTTTTGTTTTGTATTGTTTTGTTTTGTTTTGTATTGTATTGTTTTGTTTTTCAAGGTAGTTTCTCACTCTAGCCCAGGCTGACCTGGAATTCACTATGTAGTCTCAGGGTGGCCTCAAATTGACAGTGATCTTCCTACTTCTGCCTCCCAAGTGCTGGGATTAAAGTCATGTGCCACCACGCTTGGCTCCTGAGTTCAATATTCTGAAGGAAAATTTAGTATGTAGTAAAATTTTAAAAAATATTTTTTACTCCAAATCATGTATAGAGGAAGTAAACTAAAAAAACTTTTTAATGATACGTTTCTTTACTTGATCTTTCTGTTCAGTCTAAGATTGACAACAAACTAATAAGAGAATATAAATTTGGATTAAAAAACATATCCTCTGAGAGTGGAAAAATATCACTAAAAATACAGTTCATTGCATGTTGAAACTGGTATAAAGTATGCTACATACTGTATCTTCTAGTTTTAACCTCCATGGGTCAGTAAGTGAAAGAGGGCTTGAGAAGACCAGGGCTGAGGAGAAAGAGAAGTTAATCTATAAACAATGATAGACTCCACTAGAGTGGAATGAGTTAATACTAGCATAGTGTCGACCCTACATAAGAGAATTATTTTTGATGTCAATTTTGACAATTCTCTTTAATTCCCATCCAGAGTTTAAAGGATAAAGGAATTTGATTCTTTCATCAGTTACATACAGCTCACACTTAGAATACACTTTATATTTGTTAAAAATAAGCTAAAACAGAAGAGGAGAATGGGCTGGAAAGGAGAAAGGAAACGAGAACAGGGGGATGCAAATGTGTTTCATAGTTAAGGGAGTAGGTTCCAGTCAGGAGGAGCACCCAGAGAAGAACTTTGAATAGGAAACATACATCCACATTTGTTTGGCTTTGTCGTTAATGTGAAGGTTAAATCTTGTAAACTCAAAGCAGCCAGAAATAACACAGAGAAGGAGATGCTACCTAGATGGGATTTCCTTAGTCTCTGTGTCTCTATTCATCCTTGTCAGTTGGGTACATCAATTTTAAAACCTCAGGATGGATAATATTTTGGCAACTTATATAATGCAACCTAACCCCTTTTATCTAAGGAATTCAAACGTTGTTCTTCCATATTAGCTTTTTATATAAGTCTTTTTAAAGGCCATGGAATCAGATAGAAAATCAGATAGAACTTGTATTTTGATAAGGACCTGGCATAATTGTAATGCTTTAGAAATTTCTTTCATGCCTACCTTGAAATCTATTTCTCATTTGACTTTGTTCATCATAGCATAACAGATACACTGACTATAGCATTTTAGACTCAATTATAGTGGTGATGAAATTGTTAACATGGAGTCTGTAGAACATGGCAAGTTTTGTGCTAAGGGATTAACATGTCTAAACAAGTCCTTGGAATAACCACTTAAAGGAGAGGTTATGAATATAACCTTTCCATGGGTGAAGAATATAAAATTAGGCAGAGGAAGGAACTTCTTCAATTATATAGTAGATAGGATAGCCCTAGGGGGAGAGCCCAGGTCTGCCTAATACAAAGCTCATAGATGTACACAGCAAGCACAGCAGCATGGCATCAAATAACCAACCATGATATTAAAGAAGACTAAAGAAATTGAAGGACAATTTCAAAGTACATAATTTTGTATAAGTTGGCATTCTTAAGGATAGTATTAGGAATGTAAACAGTTGAATATGGGCAGAAGGTATGTGGTAGAATAACACATAGAAAGTCTCTCTATACAAGACAGATATTTGTACTTAGTATGCCCATTTTTATTTATTGTAGATGACTTTCCTGCTAAGGATTTTTAAATGGAAATTGTCATGATAAATGCTAATCACATGTGAAATAAGTCAATATCATTCCTATTGAGAAATGCTATGTGGGACAATCTGAACATTTAAAACAGTGGAAAAAAGAAACATCCTCCCCAGAGCATTTATCTACAGGATCTCTGAATTGGTGTCTAAATGCTATAATTATATCTTGAAAAAATATGAAGAAAAAAAGTTTAACCAATTCATTCCAAAATTTTTCATGACACTTCCGGATATGAGATACTTTCTGAAGGCTATTCTAGTAACCCTCACACAATAAAATAGCTAGGGACATAAAAGGTTTAACATTCTTATAAATATAAAGACTGAAAAACTTGATGGAATGTGGGTGTGTTCATGGAGCTGGTGTGTGGTGATCTGACCTCACATGCAAGCTTGTCTGTCCTTATGCAGAAGAGCCCTCAGGCAGAGGACAGAAAACAAATCACCCCTTGGCGTCCTCAGCACACTGTTACCCTGTCTTTCTGTAATAACAACCATAGGGGAAAATCTCATGGGTCATAGACTCGGGCAGAATGTCACTCTGTCTGGCAGGACATCAGCTTAAAAGGTCAGTTAGCTTCACAGTAAAGCATTCTAATATCTAGGGGTAATAAATTGCCCAAATTTCTGTTTACTAAATAAAGTGAAGTCTAACTTACTGTTTCTCTGAAATGAATTTTCAAAGTTAACAATATGGGAATCATAAGAGTATAACCACTTTAATGGTTTCTAAAAGCCTGTTTGTTTTTTAAATGATCTTTACCAGAAGCAAGAGATTCTGTACAATGGGAAACCAAATAAAAATGAATCAATATGATTCAAAGAAGTCAAACTAAGGTGATGAATACACAAATGAATTCCACTATAAAGAATGTCTAAAGTTATAAAAAAAATTCTAGAGGAATGAGTCAGTCTGCAAAGGTTAGAAACAATCAATAATTAGTGTGATACAAGGAAGACTGACTGGGAGGAAATTGAGGGAGGAAACTTTCGAATGGATTCTTGGGAAATATTTTTCTGGCTATTACAACTGTGTTTTTAGAACAATCTATCTACCACAGGAAGCTGTGAAACTGCCATCATTTAGGACAAAGAAGAATTAAACTCCGAGATCCACTAAAAGCAAGTGCTAGAAGATGCATTAGTGGGAAATGAAGAGAGCCTTCTTTCTATTGTTTACTCTTTTCGATACAGCTTTCACTGAGTCTTCTTTGTCCTTGACCAAAAGTTGAAATGTTTGTGAAAAGATGCAGAATTGCACCCAGTTAGCTAAGTTTATTCCTTTGGCCCTCCACGGTTTCTGCTACACTTGCTTAACACTCTGTCAAGTGACATAAAGTATCAGTTGTGTGGAAGTTGTTATTATGACAAAAAGACTTTGTTTAAACAAAGTCACTGTGAAAAAAATCAGAATGTAAAAATACACAGTTCAGTATTACCAGCATCCAACATCCTAAAATTAAGCCTGGTAACAATACTATAAAAATAAACAACCAAGGCCAGGCGTGGTGGCGCACGCCTTTAATCCGAGCACTCAGGAGGCAGAGGTAGGAGGATCGCCTTGAGTTCGAGGCCACCCTGAGACTCCATAGTGAATTCCAGGTCAGCCTGGGCTAGAGTGAGACCCCACCTCGAAAAACCAAAACCAAAAACAAAACCAAAAATAAACAACTTCCAAATATTCACAGATTTGTCTATGTGTTTTCATACAAGAGTCTCTTTATCAAGATTCTAATTACACCAGAATTACACCAGACATACTCTTTTGTAACTTGTTTACCAGCTTAACACATGCGAATTATCCCCCATGTATTTATTGAAATCATTCTAGAGTCTGTATCTACAGTATCAATAGAATTAACTATTTTTTTTTCAGTTGGAAACTAGGCAGTTTCTGGAATCTTAGCATGACATATGATGTGTAATATTTATTCTTGTGCATAAATTTATTCACACCTTAAATTATTAAATTCCTGGACCAAAATGTTTCCAAATTTAACTACTTAATCTCCAAACAAAATGGATATTTCACAATAAAGTAATGAAAGAAAGGTCTGGAGTCAGCTACTTATGTGACCACAGGCTGGTCCCACATGGCTCCAGTTCCTCATCTGTTCAATGAAAATCATAAAACTACTACGTTGTAAGATCACTGAGGTTCACAGATCAAGTGTGGAAAACATGTTCTCCTCTGGACACCACGCATGTGCACACAGAACATGTGCATCTGCACACACATGCACACACACACACACACACACACACTATCCACATTTGTGTCTCCCAATAAGACACCACATATTACACAAAGATCATGTGTAAAGAACATAAATTTATGAATTTATTTAAGATCAATGGAAGAGAAATTAGCATTCATCTAACTTTAAGTAAATGTCATATACATGTAAAAGTTAAAATAACTTTATGAAATAAATATCAGTATAATTTTATTCCTGAGAAAATTAAGTATTCGTCCCAAGTTTACACACATAAGTTTAATAATAATAAGTTTAAATTAAGTATTTGGCCCAAGTTTACACACATTCTTTCCATATCTCCAAAATGTTCATTAGATGCTTATTCGTCTTACTGCAATAGAATTTTGTGGACATAAGGTTGAATTAAAAATAAGTAGTTACTTATGGAAATCACAGGCTAGTGAAGCAATAAATCAGATATTTCCTTATTTCTAGGGTCATTCATATTTGCACAAGGAACATTAGGGGCATACTCTTATTTACAGTTTAGCTAATAAGCCATGCCTCCATTTCCTACCAAGGCTTCCCTCCTTTCATTTCCCTTCTCATTGTGATACACTTATAACCCATTAAAAATTAATTTACATGATGTAAGAGGATCTTTATGCTTCAACCAGCCTCTTTAAAGGCTTAGGAAATGATAGAGGATTTTGATTATGACACTTGAAGAATAAGCATCCTGCATCATTATCATCATCATCTTCATCATCATGATCAAGAATTAATAAAAGAGATACCACTTTCTATTTTCCAAATGAGGAATTTACTGTAGCTAAATGACAGGGTATTTAAGAAATAGGGAGAATACAGATTGGAATTCAAGAACTGAGATGATTTGTCTGTTGCTTTTCTATCGTATTAATTTTTCTCTCTTGTAATAAAATTATAAGTCAAAGTTCAGTTACAGATAGATGGGTAGATAAATAGATATGTACATGATGGATTACAGACAGATAATAGATAGAGAGACAGGTTTTAATATTTTTATGATTTATAAACAGCAAATGTTTTTAAAAATAATGTAGTGCATTTGCATGAACATGCATATATTTCAATGAATGTCTCTGCTTATTATTATAAAACCTAAAGTTCAGGCTCTGAGACATTCAAGAGGTATGAAACCCACTAGCTGGAAACCATCAATATAGCACAAGAAAAAATTTGATTAAAAAACAGAGGAACTAATTTACTAGTTCATGGACATACCCAGCTTATTTAAGCTTTATCAGCATTTTAACTTTAAATTAATAATAATAATAGTCTAGTATTAGTAGTAATTGCTTATATTAAAGTCAAATAATATAAGCATTTTAATAATAATGAAGCAATTTCAAAATGTCTGCTGTTATTAGAGTCTTATTTCTATAATAGATCTATAGAAAACCAACTTTAAATTGGGATAAGAATTTGAAACTATTCAACAACTATGTCACTCTACCAGTAATTACAATGAGGTTCACAAGAGCTAAATAACTTTCCCAATATCATATGGACATTGCTTAAAGGGTTTCATTAATATATGTGCTGTTTAACTATTAAGAAATCCCAACTATTCTCATTAATGTCTATATCTTAATAAAGAAAGCCTAAAAAATTTCTCTCTAAAATCTAGACCAAGTTGTCCATACTACCTTTGAATGCCTTATGGAGTAATAGCTGGCCTTGGGCATGAGATCCTCATGTCTCAACCTCCAATGTAGGGATCATAGGTATTCTCCTCTACTCCCATCTGCAGTACATTTTTAAAATACATGTATAATAAGTTTTGTCTTGTGGCTACATTGCTGGTGATATTGCAGAATCTCTTAAATAGAATGACATCAAATGGCTCCTATGAACCTAATTTCTTTCTTTTTTAAAATATTTTATTTTTATTTACTTATTTGACAGAGAGAAAGAGGGAGAAGGGGAGGGAGAGAGAGAGAGAGAATGGGAGTGACAGGGCTCAAGCAACTGCAAACAACTCCAGATGTGTGTTCCCCCTTGTGCAACTTGCTTATGTGAGTCCTGGGGAATTGAGCCTGGGTCCTTTGGCTTTGCAAACAAATGCGTTAACTGCTAAACCATCCATCCAGCTCTGAGCCTAATTTCTTACTTGATATTATGAACTAGAATAAGACTTTCCACATTTTGTTATAAATTAACTTTCTGTGTATCAACCAGATAATATTATAGACCACATGTACACTTTAATAAATTATATGGAAGCCAAACAGCAGTAAGGTAATCTCAGAATTTAATATCTGATTTGATAGACTATAGAGAATAAGTATTTTTAAAAATAGCAATGTGACTAAAAGAGATAACCTTCAATAGGAGTATGGGGGATCATCTGGTAAGAAGGGGTCTTAAGAGAGTGGGATGAAGCCTAACCCTAAAATATTTGGTTCTGGCTTATAACTAACAGTACCAGGAATCAGCTACAACCCACAATGAGCTGTTGATCAGAAAAACCTATGAGGTCCCAAAATAAGACAACCTTCTGTCAAAGTCCTTGATTACCTGCCTGAAGTAAAAGGTAAGATCCTATTGCCAAAGACCACATGCTGCAGAAACAGAATATCAAGAGATGTGGCAGGAATCTGAAAGAAAACCAGTTCCCAGATGGTTAGCCCATATAGTGCTAGAAAGTGCAACATGAGCTACTGGGAGAAAATGGCCAACAACATTGTGATCAAGCATTGGACACTGCTATGCAAAGCAACCAGCCTGACAAGATGTACATACCTGTGCAATGGTGAAACCCAGCCTAGGTGGGTAACCAATGACTCTCTGATTGGCTAAGTGATCTGCTCAGTGGAAAGGAACCCATAGCTGGGACTGGGAAACAAGTCAGAATCCTATGTAGACCAAGATTACAGGCTCCAAAGTGAATCTCCCACAGTAACAGATAGGGTGCCAATTTGTTAATCCAAAGGGGGAATAAAGCGGACTTTGAAGAACAGGACACTCCTTGAGCACTCAGGCCCTTTCAAGAGTTTACATTCTTCTGTTGCCCCAGTGCACTTCAGCTGGCCCAGTCTCAAAGGTTATAATCTCATATAATTGCAGCTGAATGGGCAGAAGTTTCAGCCCAAAGATTTGATTT
This sequence comes from Dipus sagitta, assembly GCA_036346955.1. Taxonomy (NCBI): domain Eukaryota; kingdom Metazoa; phylum Chordata; class Mammalia; order Rodentia; family Dipodidae; genus Dipus; species Dipus sagitta. The sequence continues at coordinate 98,506,209 of CM070770.1, read as the reverse complement.
CTGTACTATATCTCTCTGTTCATAACAGTCCATTTCTATGCAATGCAACCCTGAACAACTTCTCAGGACATGGCCATAGCAGCAAGCCTCTCACACAAATTGCTTCTAGCACAGTCCAGGCAAAGTTCTTTGTCACCCTCAAAAGCCAAACTTCACAGTCCATAGTTCTTCCTGCATTCAGGTCTTTCAACTCTGACCAGAACAGTCCATCAAGCTGTACTTACATCACTGAAAGGCATCTCTTAGGCCAAGATTTCAAATCCTTCCACATTCCTCTTGAAAATCAGGTCCAAAAGGCTAAGCCACACAGTCAGATGTCTAGCAACAATCCCACTCCTTGGTATCAACATTACTGTTGCAGTTAGGTTTGAATTGCTGGCAGAAATCACCCAACCAAGAGGTGGACAATAGCAATAGGAGAGTGTGCCAAACACTGGTAAGGGGACATTAGCTATAACACCCATAAACCTGCCCCAACAATATACTGCCTCCAGGAGTTGTTAATTTCCGAATCTCTGTCAGCTGGGAATCTAGCATTCAAAGTACCTAAGTTGATGGGGGACACCTGAATCAAAACATGACAGTATCTCTCTAAATTAACAATGCTTATCCCTTTAAAGCTATGCTGATTCTCTCTCCATTAGAGAATCTTGCTTTTTTTTTTTTTATTAGAAGACAGCTAGAACTGAGGATAACCAAATTCTACCAACAAACAAAACAGAAAAGATTACTGACTCCATGGCAGGAGATGAACGACCCCTCTCACATCAGCTAGGGTCCAGGTGAAACCACAGAAGAATTGGCAAGATAAGAATGCTGCTTCCATGCCAAGCATGACAACCTGTTCCAGGGCGATTGAGACAGACAGTAAGAAAACTCAAAATATAACAAAACAGAAATCCAGAAGCTAATAAGAGCTCAACATCAAAGTACACTTAAAACATAACCACCATGGCTCAGGTAATTTTATGGAAGAGAGAACAGAGAGATTGTTAAGAGCCATAGGGTGGAAGGGAATATTGAGAGACATCCTCCACCCACATTGACTGACTGCTGATCTCACAACTCACAACCCACACCCCATGGTGAACACCAAGAATCCCACTGAGGAGGGTCCTCACGATGGGTCCATACCAAGTTTGTACTTAATAAAAGAGCAACATGAAAAAAAAAGAAAATCATTCTCACTTTCATCATTGTTATTCACCATACTACTAGAAGCCCTATGCCTAGCAACCAGGCAAGATAAAGAAATTAATGCCACCAAGTTAGAAAAGAAGGCAAATTAACATTATCTGAAAATTACATGATCTTACCTATAAAACACTAAAGGATCCACTAAAAATTATTCAAACTAAATAATTAATTCAGCAAAGTTATAAAATCTAAAATCCACATATAAAAATTATGTGCATTACTATGTCCCAATAGTGAACTACCTAAAATTTAAATCAATAGAGAGGCTTTTACACATCAAAATAGATAAAATAATATGATTATATATGGAACGTGAAAAATGTTTGCAAATATCTGAGAGTTATTATCCAAATTATATTAAAAATGCATATAACTAGGGCTAGAGAGATGTTAGCAGTTAAAGCACTTGCCTGCAAAGCCAAAGGACCCAGGTTTGATTCCCCAAGACCCATGTAAGCCAGATGCACAAGGTGGTACCTGCTTCTGGAGTTTGTTTCCAGTGGCTAGAGCCCCTGGTGTATCCATTCTCTGTATCTCTTTCTCTCTCTTTAAAATAAGCAAATAAAGTAAATAATTTTTTAAAGAATGCATATAGCTAAAGAGAAACTAATTATAAAATTATTAGAAAATGTTTAGGTATTAGAAAAGTTTATCAGTGTCAGTAATCACATAAGTGAAATGAAAATCAAAATGGCAATTATATAACACCTTTTACCAGTTATGATGGTAGCTATCAATAGACAAATAACAAGAGGTGCTAGTAAAAAATGTCATGGAACTACAAATTGGTATTTCATTATGTAAAACAGTATGTAGACTATTAAAAATTAGTAGAACTACTAGCTGATTTGGATATCTCACTTCTAGTTAGACATATAATAAAGAAGCCAAAGAAATAACTTGAAAAGACACCTGCAGTTCTGTGTTCATTTCTGCATTATTCACAACAACCAAGGTGTTATTGTTTGAATGTGAAATGCCCACCATAGAGTCATGTGTTTGAATTCTTGGTCCCTAACTGGTGGTACTATTTAGGAAGGTTGTGGAAATTTTTGTGATGTGGAACTTTCATGAAGTCAATGAATCACTGAGAGGGCCTTGAGATTACATAGCTTGATCCTACTTCCTGTTCTCTCTATTTCCTGGTTTTTGATTACAGGTATGATGCAACTAGCTGCCTCATGCTAGTTTGCCATGCCTTCCCAACATGAAGGCCTGTATTCATAGCTACCATAAGCCATAATAAGCCATTCCTCTCTTGATCTGCTTCTTGTCAGGTCACAATAACAAAATAAGTAACTAATATACAAGATAGTGAAACAACTATGTTTGATGATGGATGAATGAAAATAATACATAATAAAATATTATTCATTCATATAAAATAGTAAGCCCTGACATTTGTACCAATATAGATGAATCTGGAGAAAAAACATGCTAAGAAAATCAGCCACACACATAAAGACAAATCTTTTATGAACTCAAGTGTATTAAAAAAAATACACCACAGAGGTAAAAAGTAGAATGACAGTTGCAGGAGTTATGGAGATTGAGGAAAATGGGGAAATGCTAGTCAAAAGGAATACACATTCTGTTGTAAGAGGAAAAATTTGGGGGATTTTACAAATGTCTTGATAACTATAGTTAAAGTAATGCATTAACTAACTGCATGGTAATTGCAGCTATATTTTCAATTAGAATAGTCTGCTGTGTATTCAGTAGGGACAGAATGTGGATTAACTCAATGGTCTAGAAGGAAGGTACTCTGTGCTCTGTGTTTTGTTAAGCTTCATATTCCTGTTGCCTAACAAACTACCAGTGTAACAAAACTAATTAATGAGTGAGTGAAGTAATCAGGAGAAAAGGTAGAGATTCATATAAAAAAGTACCATATCCCATGATACATGTTTCAAAGTCATTTTTATTTCTTGTGACCATTTGTATAATCTTAAATAGATTTGTGACAAGGTCAGATTTGTATTTCCTGATAAATCACTCACATTTTAGAGAATAAGATTTCCTAGGAGGATTGATGATACAAACACAAGATTAAAAACAATGGCTATAATCAGCTACAAAAGCAACACCTGATGACAACCTGCTGCCTGTTTGATGATGTCTTTAATCAATTCTCAGCAAAAGAGAGATTGATAAGGACAAGAAATGTATGAAGATTGATCCTATAATGTGAAACTTTTTCTCTGGAAAAATGAGAATGTACATCTATTTATTGCAGCAAGGGCTAAAATGACAGACCAAAGTATGATTACACCAAAGCCAGTTCATGAACCAATGAGCATTTGGCATTACTTGTACAGCAGGTGATGAGATTCTTATAACAGAAATGGAAGATACAAAGACAGCTGCATCACCAAAAAGTCCTCCCCAGCATAGATAAGGACGCACATAGAAGTTGCGATCTCCGGAGCATACTGCACAATCTTCAGGCAGCTTTGCTGGTGGGAAAGGCTGGAGCACAGTGAGGTAGGGAAAGTGCAAAGCCTCTTCCTAAGCACTTGTTTTCCCTTTATATAACCTTATGGAGAAGTCTTGTAAATTTTTTTCCAGACTTGGTGACTTCCTGTGTCTCCTGAGCTTCTGTTCTTTTCCCATAAGAGGGGATGTTTCAGTCTGCCCCCCAAGAGTGGCCGACTGCTCCTAATAAGCACCTGAAGGCAAGGCATAGACCCAGCAAAAGCTATCCTAAGATACGTGACATTCAGAAGGAGCATACACAAATGTGGAAGGGGAAAAAAGACAAGAAAATAACTTTCTAGAAGTAATTACACTCAGGAAGAATGTTAGTTTATACGTAACATTTAGTCAAGGTTTTCCAAGTGTGAGATCCACCGAAAGCAGAGAATGAGGCTCAAGATCATGGAAGTACTTTATTTGGAACTGATCCTACACAGCAAGAATAGGAAAAGGGACAACACAATATGGAAGGAAAAAAAAAAAAACAGTTTATTTATCAGGTAAGTCACTAACAGCAGTGCAGGCAAGGTAACATCCATCTTTCCTTGGGCCAGTTCTGCCTACCTACCTACCAGGAGAAAGCTCTTTTGCTCTAATTCATACCCCTAGAAGATATGCATTCATATATATTCAACTACATGCATGCATATGTGCTTCTAAATGTCTTTATGCTTTCTCCAACTGCTTTCAGCACTGACTTACAGATTTCAGCATGAAGCTCTTTTTTCATATATTTAAAAATATCTTCCTAAGTATTTTCGGTCTTACCTCTGTTCTTATAAATTACATTTCATCTCCCAATTGTTTATTAGTATACCAATAAAAGTAAGTTTTTGCCTTAACCTAATTATCTTCACTTTTTGTAAAATTATAAGGTTTAAATGTAATTTTCCTAGTTATTTTTTTCTTTTATAACCTTGATTTTGGATACTTCAAAGCACACGTTAGATCCTAGAATTAGTCACTCTGAATGTCCAGTTAGTTTCAAAAATGTTTGATGACCCCCAAAAATGTTTGATGGATAAAAATTTTATACAAAGGAAAGAAAGTTCAGCTAGTCACTTCAAAAATATGCTAGGTAAGCCAGGCGTGGTGGTGCACACCTTTAATCCCAGCATTCAGGAAGCGAAGGTAGGAGAATTGCCATGAGTTTGAGGCCACCCTGAGACTACCTAGTGAATTCCAGGTTAGCTTGAGCTAGAGTGAGACCCTACCTCAAAAAACGAACAAACAAACAAAAAAAGCTAGGTAAATTGGATTTTCTCTAATTCAGCTTCGCATGAGGAGTTTGTATATTATGGGTTAGAAGAGGAAAAGGCCTTACTTGCTTGGTCCAGCAACCCAATGAAAATTCTGTGGTAATCTGGCAGAACCCTCCACTGACTATAACAACTAAATTCTGGTCCACGTTAAGCAAGCCATACATTTATAGTAAGAATCTAAACTTTAATAAATTGTCAAATTCCTAGGCTGGAAAGATTGCTTAGTGGTTAAGGTGCTTGTCTGCAAATCCAAAGGATCCCGGATAGATTCTCTAGGACCCACGTTAGCCAGATGCAAAAGGTGGCGCATGCATCTGGAGTTTGTTTGCAGTGGCTGGATTCCCTGGTGCACCCATTCTCTCTCTCTCTCTCTCTCTCTCTCTCTCTCTCTCTCTCTCTCTCTCTCTCTCCCCACCCCCTTTTTCTCTCTCAAATAAATAGATGACATATATTTAAAACAGAAACAAAAAATTGTCAAATTCCTATGTTTCTTAAACAAAACATTTTTATTGAATATGGTATTAGGTAAATAATGAAGGAGAAGCACAGCCCTGCAAAGGAGACTATTTTAAAACAACATTAAAAACAGCTTTCTGTCCCAGACCCTTCCATCCCCTATAATCTGGTTTGGGGTGTACTAGGGTTAGTGAGGGAGGGGAGGAGGGAGATACCCAGTATCAAAAATTATATGAATCAACACTATAGAAACCTTCCTCTTCATCAGCTAATTAAAAGATATAACTCTTTTAATAAGAAAATGGTGGAGGATAATTTGGGCAGAAGCACCCTGCAGGGGATGAAGAAAGCATTACCCTAAAATCACAGGTTGGTTCTGATAAAGCCCCTTGCCAGAATTCGTTTACCCTCATGGTCAACTGTTGCTGAGAGATGTCCATGATGCCCCCAAAACAATACACAACATTTCCAAAGCATATTGTTATACACCATATCTAAATGGTAAGACACTATTGCTAAAGACACCATAGACTGTAGTCATAGGAAATTGACAGATCAAGTTTGAAATGAGATGAAAGCCCTGATGGCTAGCTCTCACGGAGTTGGGGAATAACAGACAACAATAGTGCAAACAAGCAGTAAATCATGCAAGCTACAAAATCAACTAGCCAGGCAAGATGTTCACATTGACGTAATAGTGACACACAGGCTATGGGAGTAATCAACTGATCTCTGGTTGACATCAGCCCCACACTGGGGAGGGAATCATGCCTGGCACTGAAAACCAAGTCAGAAGCCTATGGCTTAGAAGGTCAAAAAACCTAGAAGGAAGCTTCCACTGTTCTTTGGCTAGAAGGAGAGATTATGTTTATCAAAAAATCTTCCAAATGACTATGCTTCTCTTGTTTGATCCATGCTGCTCTCACTTTTGGTTAGAGAATCTGCTTTTGACAGATGGCAGTGAATACTGGGGAAACCCTAAGCTTTCCAGAATGGCAAGAAAGGAATGCCATTCTCATAGTACAAGATGAGTCATCTCTATCACAGCTGCCAGAGCCCAGGAAACATTACAGAGGAAGTGGTGGAGGAAATATGAGTGCTTCTCTTATTTATGTACTGAGAGCTTGCTCAACTGAAATGGCGGCAGGCACTGAGAAGACTCAAAACTATTCAAAGCAGAAAATCAGAGCCTGCTAAGAGCTCAGCACTAAGGGAGACTTACTAACATTCCCTCCAAGGAGCAGGGAACAATTGTAGAGTAGGGGGCAGAAAGAGCATAAGAGCCAGAGAGTGGGAAGCAGTATTTTAAGGCATTTCCCACCCCCACCTTCACAGAGACTGACTAGCTCAGAACCCCACACTTTAGGGTCCTCAGTTGAATTGGGAGAAGGTGAGAGGAAACATAAGAGTGTAACCAGATAGGAATAGGCAGTATGCTAACATAATAAAGTTCTCAATTAAAAAAATAGAAGTAACACTGTCAAAAACTACCTCAACTTGGTCTGGAGAAATGGCTTAGTGGTTAAGGTGTTTGCATGCAAAGCCAAGGATCCCAGTTAAATTCTCCAGGACCCACGTAAGCCAGATGCACAAGGGGGTGCATGCATCTGGAGTTAGATTGCAGTGGTTAGAGGCTCTGGCACACCCATTTTCTCTCTCTCTCTCTCTCTCTCTCTCCCCCCTTTCTCTCTGTCAAATAAATAAGTAAATAAAATATTAGAAAATACCTCAACTTATCAGAAAAATAAGGTAACTTTGAGATTAGTGAAAAAATGAAATAGTTGATAATTCCAGGAAAAACTGAATTTCATGTTAAAGGCGTGAGAGAGGAAATAAATATTGAAGGAACACAAACACACACAATCTTGAAACTGTAAAGACATATGTAGCTGGTATTTTTAAGTTAGAGGTAAGAATTGAAACCCCCAGTCAAATTGATATTATTCACTTTCTACATTAATTGCTTGATCTATCAAATGAGTGTTTTTCTCTTTCTTTTATGTTTCTAAGTAAAGCACTTACACTGTTTCTGGAATTAAGAAGAACATAATTATGGATTTATTTAAAAGAGGATTTTTTTCTTCTTCATTCAGCATCATCCTCAGCAAGCTACCTCTCTCACAACACTAGATACACAAACTAAATGATAATGGTGACCTTGTAGATGTTTGATTTTTAAAATTATGACATAATAGCAAAAGCATTCATGCCATGTAGAAAAATCAATTCCAGGTAGATTAAAAACCTAAATGTGAAAGGCAAAACCATAAAGCTTTTAGAAGGTAATATGAAAGAATATATTAATGCCCTTGATAGTAAAAGATTTCTTAAACATAACACAAAAGCAGTAACTACAAAGAAAAGGATTAATAAATTCAGTGATGTTAAAATTATGGTCATAAGTTTGCCTTCTTCAAAAATATTATTAAAAACTAAAAAGTCAGAGAAAAGAGAAAGCTCTTTGCAATACATGTAGCTTGAGAACAACTTTCATCCATATCTGATATTAAAAGAACATCTACAAAGTCAAACAACCTGATAAAATTTTGGTAAAAGACTTAAGACCTAAGCATTTCACAAATGAGGATGTGATATGATCAAAAATCATATAGAAAGTACTGAAGTTAATATGCACCAAATGCAAAATAATTTCATTTTTCTTAGTTGTGTATTAAATGGATTAATGAATATATAGAGCCATGAGAATTTCTAGACATGGTGCAAGGAATTATAAATTCAAAAGTACTTTTGGTAAACTCTGCATAATATTCTGGAAATATCGGCAATGAATTTCTACTTCTTGTTTCAGAAATTTCTACTCCTATGTACTACATAGATATATTTATTTTCAATGGCTATAAATATGTGCCTTGGAATTGATCCCCAGCATTCCCGTTCACAAAATACTTATTTGCCATAGGTACAAGAATGTTTAAAATGCAGTTATTCATAATTGCTAAGTACTGAGAGTAAACTAAAAGCTCAGTAACACCAGACTGGAAATCTCATTACTGATATGTGAATAGAACAGATACACAATAATCTTAGTGCATCTAAAATACATTATTATGAATAAAACACAGCATATAAAATATAGTTTATATAATGTCCTAAAAGGCAAAATATAATACAGTGTTTAAACATTTGAACAATAGTGGCAAAGCTATATATTAGTTTGATTATCTCAAAATAATCATTGAATTGGCCTGTGATGGGTTGGTGGGGCTATGATTGGAAAGGTTTATCAATCAAGATCTAGATTATCACCAGGTAATCACTATAATCATATATAAAGAATGCCAAAATATACATAGATTTTAGAGTGAGGGTAGTGCTCAAGGAAAGGGGCACTTGAAGAGTAGTACTGTGTCCCAAGTCCATGTTTAGACTTGGTCAGACTTGAAAAAGGTGTTTTTGCAGCCCACAGGATAGCAAAGATTACAAAGCTGTACAAGCCAAAGTTGGTCCATAATAACTGAGCAAGGGAGAAATAGCCCTGTGATGCACAGGAGAGCCAAGATTGGCTAATAGACTCAAAGGATGAATCTGGCCTTACCGTAGTAAGACACCATGAGCACTTGTTTACACACCACATAGCAGAGATTTTAAAAAGCCAAAGGCAGCACATGGAGTCAAGAAGAGATGCCTCTTAATCCTGAATATTTCTTCCAGCGCCCTGTATGTGCAGTGCTTAGTATGGTGGTGGCCAAAAGAAAAGAATAATAAATAATAATGGCTACTATGGTAGAAGAAATTTTAGAAAAGGACAAGTTTGCAGATGAGAAGCAGCAATCAATAACTGTCACTGGAGAGAAAGAAAGACTTCTGGAATATCAGTATGTTCTAGCGCTTTCCCAGTATGGTAGGGAAATTGTTTTCGTTGCTGCTATCATTACACTACAAATTAAAAGTTTCATTCACATGTCCATACACCTCACAAGATGTTTAGTTTAAAAAAGAACTCAGTATTTACTAAGCCACCTTCTCTTGATCCTGGATTCATTGTCCCACACATGGAGATAATACCTAGTGATAGCAGTCAGTCTTACTTTGTAATAAAATAAATAAGAAGAAGGTAAAAATAAGGTAATGACAAACTAATAGGGAGAATCTAGGTAAAAATCTTTAAATTTTTGTTGTTATTCCTGGAGTAATTTTTAGAATTATGAGTAGGTACACAATTATCCATTCAAATTTAAATGTCTTTTTTACTGACTATATAATATATTATTTAAATTATAAGTGATCTGATTTATCTATTCTAACTGTTAATTTGTAAATAAGAAATTATTTATGCCAGGGATATTAATGTTTTCAACTAAAGTCCCACCTTGAAATGCATGTTCTTTCCTAAAACCCCACTGGAAATGGTAACAGAGACTCTTCAGCTCCAGAAATCCTATGATATGAATGGAAGCTGTGGCTATGCTCTGTTTGCTGTCTCACTCAGTTGCTCCTCTTGGATTGAGTTTGCAGTTCAGACCTAAAGATTGGCAGTCTCTGGCAGTGTGAGGGGAAGATGAGCCTGTCATAGTGAAATAAAATATTTAAGTTATGATAAGATGTAATGGAGTGTAATAAAACCCTTGCTCAATGCCCAAATACACTGGGTGTATTTAGGGTTTTGTAGGGTCTTCAGATATCATCTATCTTCAGATAGATGCAAGCTGTGAGACCAGTATAGTCAAGGGTTAGTTTTCTATTATCTTCATGTGTGAAATCCTCCATGACTGTGAGTTAAAGAATAGGTGTCAACACATGTGAATGTCAGTGCATTTAGTTTTGGTTATAATCTAATTAAAATCAAATATTTGAAGCAAAATTTAAGCCAGTGAGATATATGTGTTTTTTATATATTTATATTTTTAAAATAACAAATAATGAGCCAATTTTCTCATTGAGTTCATAGGCTAACGAAATGTAGTTAGAGAAAATAATTTCTGTATCCTCATTGAATGTCAAGTAAAAACTATTTGAAGGACTTGAGCAGAAGTCTTTCTAACTGAAAAGCAGAAGCCCTGAGTTCTCTGTTCACTTCTGACTTGAGTAAGAGTTGCAAAGTGCTGACACCCCCCATTCTCTGTGGAATAAATGTAAACTGCAGCCATTCTGCAGCTGGGTGGCAGTGATAAAGTACAAACTAATGGTGTTCACTTTCTGCCCCAGCCCTGATGTACCTGGCCTTTTCAAAACAGGGAGGCTAATGTCCAACAAGTCATGTAAAAGTCAGAGTGAGTGAACCTTAGAGCAAATGCAACATAACATTTTTTGCATTTCATTTTTCTTTGAAATATCATCACTTTAAGTCTAGTGTAGATGCCAAAAGGTAACAATTCTAAGTTTTGAGATGTGTTGCCTTAAACAGAAAGCAATTCAGAAAATGCAAAGCTGAACCCCTTGCTCACAGATGACAGTTTCTTTCGGCAGTCTGCTCCTACCATGGTAATCAAAACACTGGTTTTAGCTTCAAGGTACTGGCCCTGAAATTACAGTTAAATAATTTTCAGTAAAAAGGTAGAGTGGCATTTTATAAAAATGTGTCTGTTTCATCATAGAGAACACAGAAAATGGGAGATATACTTCTTGAAGACTTTCTACGTGCAGATGTTTCAATCTGATATATGCAAAACCAGTAATGCATAACCTTGCAAGGTAAATATTTCTCCTCCTCCAATTCATCAACAAGACAAGTCACTTTCATTAATCCATTAAATCACAATAATAAGTCCAATATTTATTCATGATCTTCTGTTTGTTTTAATTGTATAACTTTGGGGCAAAAGAAATTTAACAAAGAAATCAGGCTCAGATGCTACTGTAAAACAGTTTCATTATGCACGCTTTACCAGGGAGATAGCATCACTCTGAGTATTCTCCCTATCTATGTAGCTGCATACTGCTTGTATGTTAGCTGGTTAGTGCAGCCATAGACACAAGCACCCCTGAAAAAATGGCTTTCTATTCTACATTTTTACTTTCTTATCACTGATTTATTGCTAAGGAATTTTGTTTGTGGCCTCAAATCATGTAACCCTACAAATTTGTAACCCACCAATAGTGTAAAGAGCCAGGCGTGGTGGCGCACGCCTTTAATCCCAGCACTTGGGAGGCAGAGGTAGGAGGATCGCCATGAGTTCGAGGCCACCCTGAGGCTCCATAGTGAATTCCAGGTCAGCCTGGGCTAGAGTGAGACCCTACCTCGAAAAACCAAAAAAAAAAAAAAAAAAAGTGTAAAGAATTCAAGGTGATGTCAGACTGCCTGCCATATTTGTCTATAAAACCTCAGGGCTATCAGATCCCAGTACTCAGGCTTAGAAAGTCATTCCCTGAGTCTGTGTTGACATGAATAAATTTTCTGATACTCCACTGTATCTCTGGTGCCATGTCTATGTGACTTAGTTTAACATAACAACTTTTGTTGGGATATGAAATATTGTAGTAATCTCTATATTTATAGCAATAAAAATGCATAATACATAAGTTTGGTTGTTTGGGATTTCGGTTTGTTTTATTTTGGATTGGTTTTCTCTGTACAGGGCCTCACTTTGTGACCTAACCTGGCTCTAAGCATTCAGTGACCCTCCTACTCTGCCTTCTGAATACTGGGATTACAAGTGTGTGCCACCACTTCCAGTTTTGTGGTTGTATAGTCACATATGTCTTCTCTACTAGAATATGTCATCTACTATGTACTGCTGAGAATGGGAGGGAACAGAGAGGTCATCAGAAACAAGATTAATAAATCATCCCTGAGGTAATCAGAAGTCCAAAGCTTAAAAAAACAGAATTCCTAGTAAAAGATTAGAAGTTCAAAGAAGAAATAAAATATGTCCTTGGTGCTGACTTAATCAGCCCAAACATTCCATATTTGTGATTTGTGTCTCCTTTCTGTTAAGAATTTTAACTATTTAAAGGCTTTGCAAGTTCTCCTTCAAGCACAAACTTCAATAGATAAAAGGCTAGAGTTTGATCTTTCAGTAAGTATAAGTTATGGTTTGCATGGGTCCATATTCTTAGGACAAGACTTAGAACATCATTTGTTGGGATGAGAGTGGGATTATTGTTTTTCTCTCAGAAGCCTACGTATGATTATTGATTGACTAAATGCTGTGCATTTGATTATCTTGTGTTGCAAAGTCCATCAAAAGAGAACATAATAGATATTCTTCACAACTGACTTTAACATTATGGCTGTTAAGGATGAAATGCTATCCTCAAAGCACCTACAATTTGCATAATCAGACTTTCTATGGTAATCTGATATACAATGCTTGTTGCATTGCTTTATAAGAATCTGGGAGTGGGGGTGGCTGGAGGGATGGCTTAGCAGTTAAGGCATTTGCCTGCAAAGCCAAAGGATCCAGGTTTGATTCCCCAGGACCCACATTAGCCAGATGCAGAAGGGGGCACATGCATCTGGAGTTCATTTGCATTTGCGGTGGTTGGAGGCCCTGGTGCACCCTTTCTCTCTCTCTTTCTCTTTCTCTCTCTCTTTCTCTTTCTCTCTCTCTCTCTCCCCCTCCCTCTTTCTCTCTCAAATAAATAAATAAAAATAAAATATAAAAAAAATAAAAGAACCTGGGAATGTCAGTGAGGTTAAGAATGAGAACAACTGGCTCTGGGCAGTTTTTTTGAGTCAGGGGATATTTGAAAATCACTGGAGATATTTTTTGTTGTCACTGCTAAGAAGCAGGAGGTTACTGACATCTAGGGAATAAACAGACACCCAAAATATTGCATAAACAATGCATAGAACATCCCCTAAATATCTCCTAAACTATGCTCCTAAAATACCTACATTGAAATGTAAAATGCTTATCTATAGGCTACCAGATTGTAAAGCAACACAATTTTGGGATAAAATTGGACTATGGAATGGTTGTGTCCATCAGTGATCAAGAAGACCCTGTTCCTAGAGAAAAGCCTATGGTAAAATTTCCTAAATATTTTGAATTAAATAAAAAGGATATCTGAATCATAATTAGCACTGAATCTAACTAAACATGCAAATAAAATCAGAAATAAGAATAAGAAATGTCATTTGAATAATCTATAGGTACATAACAGCTGTGACCAGTTCTTGAATTCTGAATGATATCTGAGAGATAATTAATGGGATAGAACAATAATATAAATATTTTCACTAATTGACAGTATCAGTGGATATATAATGCTTATTATATGAAGTTCTTAGTAAAGAAAGTCTATATAATATTTAGTCATTTACAGGGAATAGATGTAGGATTTTAGAGTTCAGGGAGAGTTTATGAACCATAACATTCAGGATCTTGTCTATTTTAACAAAGAACAGAAACAACAGACTCAGTAGGATAAAATACAGATTATTGCTTTTATTTTGGGGATAATTGTGAATTTTGTTCAGGGAAAATTAGTGTTTGGGGAAATGTTGGAACAGTTACACACATGTAGAAGACAGGACCTAGAAGCACATTCCAAAAGATTTAGAAAAAAACACACACATTCAAGTGGGAGCAAAACATAAAAGTGCCAACCTTATACCTCCACGCAGAAGAAAGACAAGAGATTTGGGTTTGAAGGACTTGGGGCTTAAGGAAGGATAACAAAGAGAAAGCATGAAAGCACAGACCAGAAATTCAGATGTCTGGAAAATGAGTAGTAAAGAAAGTCAAGAGAGTTATTACACACATGGCAGACCCAGTGTTCAGAGAAAAATCATAACAAAGTGAAAAAGGGATTTGGAAATAGAATATATATGATAAATGATCAGAGCAGTACCCAGAGGGGTAGGGAGACACACAGTATTCTGATGACAGAACCATAGACAGCTCAATCAGGTCACCGAAATGGAAGGGGAGGAAGATTAGCTCTCAAGAAGCCCTTTTTAGCATGTGGCAAGCCCTACATAGTTAATTAGGATGGGCTTGTCATCAGACTCAGGTATTTAAAAGGAAATCTGATTGGTTTGTGGACTCAGGGGGCTGACACAGAGCCTAGCTCACTAAGGTAGTATGCTAAATTGGGGAAGCAATATGGTGTGCTATAGCATGGTTAAAGAGACTGGATCAGACACTAAATTCCATGTCTGCCAAGGCAGCAGGGGTTGTATCTCCTGGTTCCCTCTTTGTGTTTCTGCCCCTGACTACCTACCTCAAATTAGCTATCTTTCTTCTATCTCTCCTTCAGAAGTAACTGTTTAAAATTCACAACCATGTTCTCTAGTCCTTGTAACTAACTTTTACCTATTGTAATAGCTCAAATTTAGTGTGTATGGCCCCATAGATTAAGGTGTTTTATTAAAACTGAAATTCCTAATTGGGGCTATAGCATGCAGATCTCTGCTGCAAGGAGACATGTCACTGGGGGCAGATCCTGGAGTCCAGCCCTCAAGTGAATTTGGGGCAGATATTCAGTCCAGCCCTACTAGGTGTATTAAGAGCAGACTGAGCTCTGGCAGTTAATGCTTGCTTGGGGTGTTAGCTGTTGGTGGTGCCTCTCTGGATCTATGAAAAGGAGCCAACTTCTTCCACCATTGATGATGCTCCCCTGGACTTTCTAAGCCTGAAACACATCCCTTCTCATAAATGGTGTCTGCTTGGATGTTCTTTCCAGCAGCAGGGAGCTGACTACATCTATTACCTGTGGAAGATGGATTCTAAGATCCGCAATGTATACATGATACCAGGGATAGTACCACATCTTGTAAGTACTATGTTGTCTAACAATGAATGTATGCCTGTGATATAGTTTAATTTGTAAATTTAGGTACACTAAGAAATTAAGACTATAACTAATAAAGAAATAGAACAATTATAACAATATACTATTATGAAAGTTGGATGAAAGTATTCTGTCTCCCATTATCTAATTTTACTGTATTTACCCTTTTGGGGATGATGTGAGATGATTCAGTGCCTTGCATGAAGAAATGAAAATCAGTTAATTAGGTAGGCATTCAATACACTACTGCATAATGGTTACTTTATCAAAAGTGCTATGATATTGTTACAACCAATCTGATAACTAACATGAATACTAAATGATTAGAAGATGGGTAGCTTATAGTCAGTATACTCCGGACACAGGATTGATGCACATCCTGAGTGGACTACAGAAATATTATGGATGATCATGTCACATTACTCAGAATGTTGTACAATTTGAAACTTATGAATGCTGTATTACTGGTATTTAAAAAAATATATTTTCTGACTGTAGTTGACCATGGGTGATGCTATAAAGAGGACCCACAAAATGAGGAAGAGAATTGCTGTATCTCAAAAACTGTATATTGAATGGCATTGATGTAAAAAAATAAACATGGAGACCAATGGAAGAGAACAAAGGACCTGAAAAATAAACACAAAGAGGTATAGTTATCTGAGTTTTTACAAAGACATTAAAACCTTACATTGGAGAAAAGATAGCCCCTCTAACAAATGGCTTTAGAAATACTGGATAAACACATGAAAAAGGATGAAACTAGATCCTATGTTTTACCTTGTATAAAAATCAATTAAGCAGGGTGTGGTGGTGCATGGCTTTAGTGCCAGCAGAAATAGGAGAATCACTATGAGTTCAAGGCTACCCTCAGACTACAAAGTGAATTCCAGGTCAGGGTGGGCTAGAGTGAGACCATACCTCGAAAAACCAAAAAAAAAAAAATCAATTAAAAAATGTGTCAAAGACCCTAATATAAAACCCAAAACTTGTTCATTTAAGAGTTAAATATGTCATGACACTAAACATAGGTGAGAAATAGTCCAGAACATAATGGCCATGATTGACAAAGAGGGCTTGCCTGAGATTCAAAAGCTTCTGCATAACAAAGGAACAATAAAATGAAGAATCAGTCTGCAAAATAGAAGGAACTATTTACCAGCTATATATTTTACAGGGAATTAATATGCATAACACATAAAGGACTCAAAAAATTGAGCTCAAAAAATAATGCAAAGCTGAATATGGTGGTGCATACCTTTAATCTCAGTACTTAGGAGGAACAGGTAGGAGGATTCACTGTGAGTTCAAGGTCACCCTGAGACTACATAGTGAATTCCACGTCAGCCTGGGTTAGAGTGAGACTCCCACCTTAAAAAACAAAACAACAAAACAAAGATAATCCAATCAATAAATACAGAAGTAAATTGAGCATTCTCCACAGAAGAAATACAAATGGCCAATAAATGTATAAAAAAGTGCTCAACATCCTTATCCGTGAATGAAATGCAAATCAAAACTACACTAAGATTCCATCTTACCCCAGTCAGACTTGCTATCGTCAAGAAAACAAATTACATCCATTGCTAGTGAGAATTCAGAGATGAAGTATTGTCCACTGTTGATGTAAATATAAATTAGCACAGACACTATAGAAATCAATATGAACATGCTATCAAAAAAAGTTTATATAAAGGTACCATAATATCCAGCTATACCATTACTGGTTACTCAAACGAATCTAAATCAGCATAGAACTGAATATCTGCATATCTCCTGTCTTGTCCCTGTCATTCAACTGCAGTTAGCCACTCCCATCTTTTTGATTGGACTCTAGGGAATCAAACTCAGGCAGTCTCTGACATCCTTAGGTTTTCATGCTTGCATAGCAAGTATCCTTAACTGCTGATCCAACTCCTCAGCCTTATTTTCTTTCTTTTCTGCTTAATTTTTAGTTCATGTTTCAACAGAGTTTTTGATTTTAGTTACTTTACCCAAGGGCATATTTTTTTCACTAAATTGTCTTTATTATTCATATGTTGTTGCTACAGGTTTTTCATTTTAGCTTTTGCTTCACTTCCTATCATATAAATATAATACAGTTTGTTCACCTGTTCTCTAAATAATAAGATTTTTCAAGCATTTTGCCATTGTGAAAAGTGTAGGTAAAAATATTCTTATTCAAGTCATCTGGCATGCATATAGTGCGGTTTCCTTTAGCTTTATAAGTAAGATTAGAATTACTGGCTCATAGATTCTAAATTCTCCATGTTATAGTATCTAAAAACAATCTCACCAAAAAGTTTGTAACAGTTATTATGTCTATGTGCTTTCCAACATCTCATACAGTTGAGCTTGTAAATTTTTGCCAATGCAATGAAATTAAAATAGTTTTGAATAGTGACCTTAACTTATGTCTTTACCACAGAGAGGTTCAACATCTGCAAATATACTTACCCATCACATGTATTTCCTTTGATATGAAATTCCTTTACATGTCTTTGCCCACTTCTTTCCCTTTGTACTTTCTGCTCCTTTCCCTATTTATCTTTAGTTTTTTTTTTAAACATATTTTTATCTTTATTTGACAGAGAAAGAGGAAGAGAGAGAGAAAAAAAATGGCTGTGCTAGGGCCTTTAACCACTTCCAATGAATTCCAGACACACACTCCATCTTGTGAATCTAGTTTACATGGGCCCTGGGGAATCAACTCTGGATCAAACCTGGGTCCTTTGGATTTGCAGGCAAGCACCTTAACCACTAATTGATCTCTCCAGCCCAAGAATTATTTTTTATTAACCAACAGGTTTTTTGTTTGTTTGTTTGGTTGGTTGGTTGGGTGTTTTTTTTTTGTTGTTGTTTTTTTTTTTGGTTTGATTTTGTTTTTTGTTTTTTGTTTTTCAAGGTAGGGTTTCACTCTAGTCTAGGCTGGCCTGGAATTCACTCTGAATTCTCAGGATGATTCTCCTACCTCTGCCTCCAACAATACACTGCCTCAAGGGGACATTAATTCTCAAATGTCCATCAGCTGGGAACCTAGCATTCAGAGTACCTAAGTTTATGGGGAACACCTGAATCAAACCACCACATTCTGCCCCTGGACACCATAACCTGACAACCATCCATAATGTAAAATGCAATGCATTCAGTCCAACTTTAAAAGTTCCCATAGTTTTATCAATTCCAATGATGTTCAAACATCATAGTCCAAGATCTTTTAACTGAACTAAAAACCAAAAAATACCCAAATATCTCATAATGGCACAGAATAAGCTTTAACACTGCAAAAGATGGCATTGGGCATAGCAAAGAAGTATTCAGCCAATACAAGATTTAAAACAACCAGGGCAAACATCAAATTCTGTACCTTCAAGTTCTACAATTGTAGCCGGTGATAAATCTCTAAGTCCCATAATTCTAACCAGCCCAAGAAGTCTCTGGAGTTCCAATTCTGCCCCTCTAGCTAGGCTACTCATAGTCCTGGAAAACATCATATGGGTCTGGAAGCTCTCTTAAGCATCCATCTCATGGTGCCAGCATCTCCACTGGGTCTCCACTGCAACCCATGGTCCATCCTCACGGTTCCATCATGTCTCCATGCAGGCATCCAGAAAACCTGCTTCAAACTTCCCATGGCCATTTCCAAATCACAAGACCATGTTGCAAATTCAATGATACTCTCTTTCCTGCATTTCTTATACTCCACAGTACCAAGTATGGTGCCAATTTGTCAATCCAGTGGGGAATAAAGCAGACTTTGAAAAAGAGGACACTTCTTCATCTGGCCCAATCTCAGTGGTTGTAATCTCCCATACAATTGCAGCTGAATGGGCATATATTTATGCCCAAAGATTCCATTTTTTCTGTACCATATCCCTCTGCTCACATCAGTCCATTTCTAGACAAAGCAACCATGCACCAGTTCTCAGGACAAGGGCATAACAGCAAGCCTCTCACACAAACTGCTTCTAGCCCAGTCCTGACAAAGTCCTTCTTCACCCTCATAAGCCAATCCCCACAGTCCTTAGTTCTTGCTGCATTCAGGTCTTCTAATTCTGACCAGAATACTCCATCAAGCTGTACTTACAGCACGGCAAGGTGTCTCTTAGGACAAGGTTTGAAATCCTTCCATATTCCTCCTGAAAATCAGCTCCAGAAAGTCAAAGCTACACAGGCAGGTATCTAGCAGCTACCTTAACCTTGGTACCAACTTTACGGCTGCAGTCAGGTTTGCATTTTTGACAGAAATAACCCAACCAAGAACAGATTTTTGGAAAACATGGTTTATTTTGTCTTACAGATTCAAGGGGAATCTCCATGACAGCAGGGGAAAACGATGGCATAAGCAGAATGTGGACATCACCCCCTGGCCAACATAAGGTGGGCAATAGCAATGGGAGAGTGTGCCAAGGGGAAGCTGGCTACAATCCCATAAGCCTCCCCCCAACAATACACTGCCTCCAGGAGCTGTCAATTATGAAATATCCATCACCTGGGAACCTAGCATTCAGATCACCTGAGTTTATGGGGGACACAGGAATCAAATTGCCACAACAACTTTGATATACTAATATCCATTACATACCATCATAATTATTAAGCTTTATAATTAACTCCTAATAACTGATTTTAATAAATGTACAATAATTATTTACATAATGAGATTTGTAACAAAAATAATAAAATAAATGAGATATACCTATATGGAAAAATATATATAAACCTAAATAATATATTTGTTTAAAAATTCCTAAATTGTTATGTGCACATTTATATACTTTTCAATAAAATTAAAAAGATATGAGTATTGATACCTATTATAATTAAAAGAAAGTATATACCAATAAATGTGTTGGCCTCTGAGGCCCAAGTGTGAGGCCTAGTGGAACTTCCTGAGCCTAGCTAAAGTTTGGTGATCTGCCTCTGGCCAGACGTGACTCAGCAAGACGCCTAATGGCTTCTTACCTGCTACCTCCACATGGGAGTTAGAATTATCATTTCAATAGTCACAGTTTACTATTGGCCCTTACCTTTCCCCACCATCCTACAATCCCCGCCTTCACCCCCAACATTATATAGGCAACTGTTCATAGCAATAAATCGAGTTCCTGCTTCGACAAGACTCCCGACTCAGTGTGGTTTTTCTCCGGTGGCCAGGAGAGGTCTGAGTCGTCGGACGCTCATCTCCTCCTCAGCCCCTCGGGAGGAACCAGCGGGCCTGGTCCTTCCCTCGGCACTACCTGCCCCGCCGGCGGAGCCCGGCATCTGGTGCCTAACGTGCGGCTCTTGGAATCCGGCAGACTAGTGCCCCCTGAGAGACATTCGTTGAGGAGGTCAATCGGTGTACATATGCAGTGAGCGTACCCCCATAAGTAGTCTTTATATTTAATGCGCTAAACTTTGCTTCTATAACCTGTACTTGTTGATCAACATCTCTTTGTTCTCTTTCTCTTTCCTTTCACTTTTAGTTTGCAGACAAGCTACATCTGCGGCTTTTGTACAGCATGTTTACCTATCTTTTGGATCCTTGTGGTTGTATTTTACTCATGTGTATGTGGGTTGCTATTGCCCTAATTTTATGGACATTTTTCTCTCAACTTTATAATGAGGGACAGTAACTGTAAATCCAATCCTGCCTTAGAATCTCTCAGGGCACTCCTAAAGAGTAGAGGGCTTAATTTGACTGATAATCAGGCTCAACAGACCTGGGATTGCCTTCTCAAACTGGCGCCATGGCTGCCGGAAGGAAATCTCTTTGATTGGGACACGTGGGATAGGGTAGAGGCCCTTGTTTGTCGGGCACATGTGGAGAAGGATCAAATACCCTCCTCAGGGGTCCTCCCTATGATCTCAGCCCTCAAGGCCTGCTTCCCTCCAAGGCCAACCAAACATAAACAAAAGACAGAAGAAAAAGATAATATACAGCCTAATCCAGCTACTCCTCCTGGAGATACAGCTTTAAAAAAAACCCAAAAGGATGCATCTTTATGCTCCTCACTCGATCCCTTTGAGAGTGCTCCCTGGCCTTCCGGGGGACCTCCTCCATCAACTAACCCTTTCTGGACCCCCTCGGCCCCTCCTTCATATTCGGCAGCCAAGCCGTCAGAAAATAAAGCTACTTTTTTATTTCCCGTCAATCTAAATCCTGGGGGCAATTGCCCTGCTGCCTGGTATCTGTGGGAAGCTCAGGACCTTAAGGAGCTTAAAAAGGCGGTCTCAGAGGATGGACCCAACTCTCCTTGGGCTGAGACCCTATTACAGGGACTTGCCCATCAACCTTGTACAACCCAAGATTGGAAAAATCTAGTCAGGGCTGTCTTGTCAGGTCCCCTATACATTAAGTAGTGTGCCTTTTTTAGAGATGAATGCCATGCACAGGCAGAACGAAACCAAAATCAACAGCCCCCTGTGCCGATAACTTTTGGGATGCTCTCTGGTACCTCTGATCAATATGCTACAGGCACTCAACAGGCGGCTATACCTGACCCATATAGGGACCAGGTCAGGGCACTGGGCTTGGCGGCATGGAAAAAGCTTGATGAGGGACCCTCTGAAACTCCCCTTATGAGTATTACTCAAAAACCATCTGAGGATTTGGCTACATTTATAGATAGGGTGGAAAAAAGTCTCCAAAGAAAATTTCCCCCAGGGGCATTACGGGATCAGTTTACTAAAATGTTGGTCTGGGATGGGATGACGGCCGATCACCGCCTTGCCTGTGCGGGTCTTAAGGACAACTCCATGAGTAGATGGATTGTAGCCACCAAGGACGTTGGCACTATCTCCCATCAGGCTAGGGCCATGGCTGCCGCCCTTCAGGAAAATAAACAGAGAGATTTGGCCAACACGATCTGTGCATTACAGTTAAATTCTAAAAACTTGACATGTTTTGGATGCGGGGACGAGGGCCACTTTAAAAAAGAGTGCCCCAACAGGACAAAGCCTCCTCCGCGCTCTGGGGGGACGACCAACGCCCCTCACACCCTTTGCCCTAAATGCAATAAAGGGTTTCATTGGGCTAAGGAATGTAAATGGAAGTTTAACATACAGGGAAAGCCTTTAAACTCCTCCAGGGGCTTCCCCCAGCCCCATTAAATAAGGGGAAAGAGACCATCAAAGCCTATTGGACCGTCCCCCTGGTCCCCGGCCTTAGACCCAAAATTATTTTGAATATTGGCAATAAAAAATTCAAACTTCTCATCGACACTGGAGCGGACCGAACGGTCCTGAGAAAGGAGGAAGTGTCCCCCTCCTGGCAGCTTGTGCCCGGCCCTCCCCTACTGGGAATTGGCGGGCAATCCACCTCCTGGGAGACTGCCACATGGCTCCCTTGGACTGACCCAGGTGGGGACAGGGGAAAAGTCCGCCCTCTCATGGTGACTGGGCTCACTGCTAACTTACTGGGGCAAGACATCCTTGGAGATGCCGAGGCTTTCATCACTACTGACCATAAGGCCTTTTATAATGATTTGTTAGATAAAAAAGAATATCAACAACAGTCTGAGGAAGGGAGGAAATATCATCCCAATTATAGAGATGACCCTTACTTTGAGCAACTCAGACAAAAGTACTCCAATAAACACCCCCAATTCTAAGGGCCACTGCCCAGCCCCCCCCCATTTAAAATCCAGTGGAGACCGGGGGATCCTGTATGGGTTGAGCAGTGGCCTCTCCCTTCTTCTAAGTTACACCAACTCCACATACTTATTGATCAACAGTTGGAGGCCGGACATATTCGTCCCTCCACTAGTCCCTGGAACTCTCCTGTCTTTGTCATAAAAAAGCCTAATGGGTCCTGGAGATTTTTACATGATTTAAGAAAGATCAATGAACACATGATCCCCTTCGGAACCCCCCAGAGGGGACTCCCATGGATCCCAGCTATTCCCAATATATACCATATTACTATCATTGACATTAAAGATTGCTTCTTCTCTATCCCTCTCCATCCAGGAGACATGGAAAAATTTGCATTCTCTGTACCCACTGTTAATTTTTGTGGCCCAGATAGGAGATTTGAATGGACTGTCTTACCTCAGGGCATGGCAAATAGCCCACCCATTTGTCAATATTACCTGTCATCCATTTTCTCTTCTCTTATCAATCTCCCTGATACCCTGTTTTATATTTACATGGATGATATTATTCTTGGGTGCCTAGATTCCTCCACACTCCAGGACCTTACCCACCAATGTCTAACTATCCTGCATACTCACGGCTTTAAAGTAGCTCCGGAAAAAGTTCAAACTGTGCCTCCCTTTAAGATCTTGGGCTCGATCCTTACCCTAGATACAGTTTCACCTGTTAAACCACAACTTTATATTCAGGATTCTTACACCTTGCCTCAACTCCAGAAGCTTTTGGGAGAAATTAATTGGATGAGGCCTTGGATACCCATAACTACTGAAGAGCTGTCCCCTTTATTTGACCTCCTAAAGGACCTTAACTTCTCCTCTCAGGTAATTTTGTCCCCTTGTCATCAACAAATTTTTCGTAAGGTACAACAGGCTATAAATACTGTGACCCTAAAGAGGTTCAATCCTGATTTGCCCATCTCCCTCTACATTTTCTCTGGGGAAACATTATGCACCGCACTGTTGGCCCAGGAAGGTGAACCCATCCAATGGGTCCACCTCTCAATCGGTGGGGTCCCCAGAGTTTATTCTATAACCAACCAGGTTGCTGATTGCATTATCAAGGGCAGAGACACCTCTGTCCGGTTGTTTGGCACAGAACCTCACCTTATTGTCACCCCCTTTAAGATAACAGATTTCACCTGGCTTCAGAGAAATAATAATAGAGTTGCTACGGCTCTCGAGGGGTTTCTAGGTAAAATTGATTGCCATTATGGCCCCCACAAATGGATGAGTTCTTTCTCCAGATTAGAATGGAAGCCCCCCAGGCTTTTTCTGTCTCAACCTAACCCTGACTTTCTTACCGTGTTTACCGATGGAGGGCACCTGGGGGCGTCCCTAGTCGTTTACCCTCCCTTAAAACAGGAAAAAGAGCCTATGCCCATAAAATCAGTCTCTCATGAGGTTGAGGGGTCAGCACAATTCAAAGAACTATTTGCTGTCGTTCTAGCTTTGGACACTATTCAAGAGCCATTTAACTTATTTTCTGACAGCCTTTATGTTGTTAATTTATTACCCAACCTGGTTGAGGCCCATATTAGACTGGACTCCAACCCTATATCTCCTCTGATGATTCAAGCTCGTTCCCTACTCAAACAAAGAATTAACCCCATTTTTCTTCAACATCTCAGGGGTCATCAAAACTTACCGGGATTTCTTTCTCGAGGAAACAATTTGGCTGATAAAATGGCTTCTATGCCTCAGTGTAATACTATTACAGAAGCTACATGCTTCCACTTATTGACCCATGTCAACTGGAGAGGTCTCAAGCACAGGTTTCCACAGGTACCAGTCAAGGACCTTAAAAAAATTGTCCGGACTTGTAAGTCCTGTCAGCCCTTCCTCCAAGTACCCCCCCTTCAAACTACAGGAAGCAATCCTAGAGGGCTACGCCCTAATCATCTGTGGCAAATTGATGTCACACACTATTCTCCATTTGGAAAACTTAAGTATATTTTTCTTTCAGTTGATACCTTTTCCCGCGCCTGCTGGGCATCGGCACATGCCGGGGAAAAATCTAAACATGCCATTAGTCATATGCTTCAATGTTTTGCCACTCTTGGGCTGCCTGATCAAATTAAAACAGATAATGGCCCCTGCTTCGTAAGCAAGGCCTTTGTAGATTTTCTCCAGAACTGGAAAATCTCACATTCCACAGGCATCCCATACAACCCCCGGGGCCAAGCTATCGTTGAAAAATATAATCAGACTCTCAAGTCTCAATTACAAAAACAAAAGGGGGAATCCTTACCCCCACATGACCAACTAAAAAAGGCATTATTTACCCTAAATATTTTAAACTTTTCTAAAGAAGATAAACAACTCTCCCCTTTTCAAAAACATTGGTCCTCATCTATTACCTACAGTTCTATCTGGGTAAGATGGAGGGACCCATTGACTGGGGCCTGGAGAGGGCCTGATCCGCTCCTCACAGCAGGGAGAGGGTTTGGATGTGTCTTCCCTCAAGATGAAAAAAGACCCATTTGGGTACCAGCGAGAGACCTAAAATATTTGTCCCAACAAGAGGACACTGACAATCACTTCTCTAGGGAGTGTCCCACCCCTGAGGACTGTTCCTAAAATGGTCCTTCACCCTACTAAACTAAACAATTCCCTCCCTTGTGGAGGATTGCTGGCTTTGCGTCCAATCTGGGCCTCTCTGGCTGCTTGCAGTACAGTTGCCTGTACGACCTTAAAACATTACTCAGCCACCTTCCCCATCCCTGTCCAGCTTTTCCCAATGTTTCCCCTGGAACTTGCATTTGGGCCCCGCCTTCCCCTAATAATTCCAGTATAGATGTGGGATACATTCATCCTTCCTTCTGTACTTTTAACACAGCTGATCCCAATGCTCAATGCTGCCCGCCTTCTGGAATGGTTTATGTTTGTGGAGGCGGGATGGCCTATGACTTTCTGCCCACCAATTGGACGGGCCTTTGTGCCCCAGCCACCTTAATCCCAGATGTAGATATCATCCCTGGAAATGAGGCCCTCCCTATATCAGAGGGAGACCTATCTTCAACAACAGCTAGATTCCCTGGCTGAGGTAGTCCCACAAAACAGGAGAGGACTAAATCTACTAACGGCCAAAAAAGGAGGCGTATGTTTGTTTTTACAGGAAAAATGCTGCTTTTACGCCAATAAATCAGGAATCGTCCAGGACAAGATTAAGAGGCTCCAGGAAGACTTGGAGAGGAGGCAGCGGGACCTCCAGGACAACCCGCTGTGGACGGGCTTATATGACTTCTTACCCTACCTTCTCCCTCTACTTGGGCCCCTCCCCCTCCTTCTTCTCCTTTTCCTTCTCCTCACTGTCGGGCCTTGTGTAATTAATAAGATTACACAATTTATTCACCAACGGCTAGAGGCAATAAAACCTCATCAGGTCAAAATACAGGCTGAAAACTCAGGAATTAAGTTCCTCAGATGACCCACTGCCACCTCCTCTGCCCTCCATGTGACCAATGACGGGTAAGATCCCCATAGGGGGACAACCTAAGACAGGCCATGGGGTGGGTTCTCACCGAGCCAAACACATGGTACCCAGTGACGGGTAAGATCCCCAGAGGGGGACAACCTAAGACAGGGGCCATGATGAATGCTCTGAGCTAAACACCTGGTACCCAATGACGGTTAAGACCCCCAGAGGGGGACAACCTAAGACAGGGGCCATGGTGACTAATGCTCTTACAAAAACAAAAGGGGGAGATGTTGGCCTCTGAGGCCCAAGTGTGAGGCCTAGTGGAACTTCCTGAGCCTAGCTAAAGTTTGGTGATCTGCCTCTGGCCAGACGTGACTCAGCAAGACGCCTAATGGCTTCTTACCTGCTACCTCCACATGGGAGTTAGAATTATCATTTCAATAGTCACAGTTTACTATTGGCCCTTACCTTTCCCCACCATCCTACAATCCCCGCCTTCACCCCCAACATTATATAGGCAACTGTTCATAGCAATAAATCGAGTTCCTGCTTCGACAAGACTCCCGACTCAGTGTGGTTTTTCTCTGGTGGCCAGGAGAGGTCTGAGTCGTCGGACGCTCATCTCCTCCTCAGCCCCTCGGGAGGAACCAGCGGGCCTGGTCCTTCCCTCGGCACTACCTGCCCCGCCGGCGGAGCCCGGCATAAATGTATAAAACATTCCCCACAGGTTTATGGTTATAAAACATATAAATAGAATTTAATATATTTAAAGATTTTTAAAAAGTAAGAATATTTTAAATAAGTGGTATGAAAGCATTTGGTAAAACTCATCCTAAATAAATAAATAAATCTTAGTATTCAGGAAGAAATCAGAACATTATTATTCTGATAAGAAAAAATCTTTGAAAACAAAAAGGACAAAAATCATGGAACCCACATTCATTCACTAACACCCACTTCAGATGTAAAACATTTAGTCATTTACAAAAGTGAGCTGTCACCACTGAATGTCAAACTGACCTAGTGAACTAGTGAGAGGATGACATGGCACCCTGAACAAAGTATTCTAATATGAAAGGAGCTTACTTATCCAATGAGGAGAGGAATTTTCTTTCCACTACTTGTAGGTGTTGTAGGAACCTGTAGGAGCTTGCTGTGGCTTGATTCAGGTGTTCTCCATAAATTTAGGAGTTCTGAATGCTAGGTTCCCAGCTGATGGAGATTTGGGAATTAACACCTCCTAGAAGCAGTATATTGTTAGGGGGAGGGCTTATGGGTATTATAGCCAGTATCCCCTTGCCAGAGTTTGGCACATTCTCCTGTTGCTATTGTCCTCCTTATGTTGGCCAGGGAGTGATGTCCATCCTCTGCTTATTCCATCGTTTTCTTCTGCCATCATAGAGTATCCCCTCAAGTCTGTAAGCCAAAATAAACATTTTTTTTTTCAAAAGCTGTTCTTAGTTGGGTGATTTCTGTCAGCAATACGAACCTGACTGCAACAGTATAGTTGGTACTGAGAGTGGGGTCATTTTCTGCTAGATACCTGACTATGTGGCTTTTGCCTTTTGGAGCTGATTTTCAAAAGGAATGTGGAAGGATTTGAAACCAAGGCTGAAGAGATGCCTTGATGTGCTTTAAGTACAGTTTGATAGATTATTCTTATCAGAGTTGCATATCATGAATTCAGTAAGAACTATGGTCTGTGAGGTTTGGCTCATGAAGGTAAGAAAGAACTTTGCCTGGATTGCACTAGAAGCAGTTTGGGTGAGAGGCTTGCTGTTATACCTATGTCCTGAGAATGTGTTCCGGGTTGCATTGTATAGAAATGGACTATTGTGAGCAGAGGAATATAGCACAGAAATGAAGTCTTTGGGCTGAAACGTCTGCCTATTTAGCTTCAATTATGTAAGAGATTACAGCAATTGAGATTGGCTCAGCTGACCTGCACCAGGACAACAGAAACAATGCAGTCTTTTTGAGGGGCCTGAATGCTGAAGGAGTGTCCTTTCTTCAAAGTCTGCTTAATTCCCCCCTGGATTAACAAACTGGCACCTCACTTGGTATGGTGGAGAATAAGAAATGCAGGAAAAAGAGGGTCTTTGAATTTGCAACATGATCTTATGTTTTGGAAATTGTCATGGGCAATGTGAACCTGGTTTGCTGGATGCCTGCATGGAGACTCAATGGAGCTGTGAAGATGGACCGTGGGTTGCAGTGGAGACGAAATGGACATTCTGGGACCACAAGAGAGCTGCTAAGGAGAGCTTCTGGCCCTGCATGAAGTTTTTCAGGACTCTAAGTAGCCTAGCTGGAGAGGTGGAGTTGGAACTCCAGAGACTTGTTGCTCATTACAATTATTGGACTTGGAGATTTGTCACTGGCTAGAGTTGTTGGACTTGGAGCCACTTGGTTTGATATTTGCCCTGGTTGTTTTTGAACCTTGTATTTGGTGAATATTTCTTTGCTATGCCCAATGCCATCTTTTGCAGTATAAATATTTATTCTGTGCCGTTATGGTTTTAATTGGGAGGTGGATTTTTTTGGTATTATGGTTCAGACGTTGGACTGTGGGAATGTTTGTACATAATTAGGAATGATAAAAACTATGAGTGCTTTACCATTCGACTGAATGCATTGCATTTTACATCATGGATGGTTATCAGTTAATGGGGGCCAGGGACAGAATGTGATAGTTTGATTCAGGTGTCCCCCATAAACTTAGGTGTTCTGAGTGCTAGGTTCTCAGCTTATGGGGAATTAATGCCTCCAAGAAATAGTGTATTTTTGGGGGGTGGGCTTATGGATATTTTTTAAATTTTTTTAATTTTTTATTAACAACTTCCATGATTATAAACAATATCCCATGGTAATACCCTCCCTTCCCCCACTAGCCCCTATGAAACTGCACTCTACATCATACCCCCTCCCCACCTCAATCAGTCTCTCTTTTACTATTGATGTCTTCATCTTTTCCTCCTCTTATGATGGTCTTATGCACGTAGTGTCAGGCACTGTGAGGCCATGGATATCCAGGCCATTTTGTGTCTGGAGGGAGCATGTTGTATGGAGTCCTGCCCTTCCTTTGGCTCTCACATTCTTTCTGCCACCTCCTATGCATGGGACCCTGAGCTTTGGAAGGTGTGATACAGATATTGCAGTACTGAGCACAGCGGTCATTTCTTTCATCACCATGATACCTTCTGAGTCGTCCCAAGGTCACTGCCTTCTGGAAAGAGAAGATTCTCTACCAAAAGTGAGAGTAGCATTAACATAAGGGTGTGAACATTAACAGAAGTGCTTACTGGGCAGTTTGATAAGCATAGTATATACTTTTGCCCAGACAACAACAGACATTACACCCCTAAGGCTCATGACTACCCCTGCTTTAAGTTTTCAGTATCAGTGATGTATTCCTTTCCCATGGAGCGGGCCTCCAGTACAATTAGAGGGCAGTTGGTTTTCCTCATAACAGACGTGCCACTATTGCACCTGTTGGCTCATTTGGCCTGGCTGGCCAATTATAAGGCTTGCGGTGTCCATTGATGAGTATCCTCCCTGGTGATTTCTCTTTCTCCCATTGAACTGCATGAACAATGGCTTCTTCCAGCATTCTGTCAGCTGGTCTACATGGAGGATGTTATCAGCTCAGATCCAGCAAGATTTCTCAGTGGCCTTGCAGCCCAAGTATGTGGAGTCTTTAGCAATAGGGACTTACCATCCATTCCTGGTAGGAAACCAAGGGCCTCGGCAATGGCCTGTAATGTTTTGGGGGCATCAGAGATCTCCCTGGCCAACAACTCACTGGAAGATATCCCATCCCTGGCACTGAAAAATTTCTAGCAAAAATCTAGAGCTCCTGAGTGTTCCATAGTCCAAAAAAGTAGGATTATATATGTTTTATTTATATCCTCTTAGATTTTGATTAGCTATACCTCCACATTTCCTTTACTCAATCTCTTCCCCAGACTTCATTTTGGGCCTTTTTATGCCCATTAATCAATTCTTCTACCTACATATATACAATACCATCGTATTAAGTACCCCCTCCATTCCTTTCTCTTCCTTTCCTATCTCTTTTCCAGCTTACTGGCCCCTGCTACTGAGTTTTTTCCTTCTCACACAGAAGCCCAGTCCTCTGTAGCTAGTATCCACATATGAGAGAGAACTTGCAATGCTTGGCTTTCTGGGCCTGGGTTACCTCACTTAGTATAATCGTTTCCAGATCCATCCATTTCCCTGCAAATTTCATAACTTCATTTTTCTTTACCACTGAGTAGAACTCCATTGTATAAATGTGCCGTATCTTCATTATCCATTCATCAGGTGAGGGACATCTAGGCTGGTTCCATTTCCCAGCTATTATGAATTGTGCAGCAATAAACATGGTAGAGCATGTACTTCTGAGGAAATGAGATGAGTCTTTAGGATATATGCCTAAGAGTGCTATACCTGTGTCATATGGTAGATCAATTTTTATCTCTTTTAGGAAGCTCCACACTGATATCCACAATGGCTGTACCAGACTGCATTCCCACTAACAGTGTAGAAGGGTTCCACTTCTTCTACACCCTCAGCAGAATTTATGGTCATTTGTTTTCATGAGGGTAGCCAATCTGATAGGAATGAGATGGAATGTCAACATAGTTTTAATCTGCATTTCCCTGGACTAATGTTGTAGAACATTTTTTAGATGCTTATACGCCATTCATATTTCTTCTTTTGAGAACTCTCTAATTACTTCCATAGCCCATTTTTTAATTGGCTTGTTTGATTTCTTATTATTTAATTTTTTGAGTTCTTTGTATATCCTAGATATTAATCCTCTATCAGATGTATAGCTGGCAAAGATTTTTTTGCATTATGTAGGCTGCCTCTTTGCTTCATTCACAGTGTCCTTTGCTGTACAAAATCTTTGTAATTTCATGATGTCCCAGCAGTCAATCTGTGGCTTTATTGCCTGAGCAACTGGGGTTATATTTAGAAAGTCTTTGCCAAAACCAAAATGTTGAAGGGCTTCCCCTACTTTTTCCGCTAGCAGTTTCAGAGTTTCTGGTCCGATGTTAAGGTTTTTAATCCATTTGGACTTAATTCTTGTGCATGGAGAGAGAGAAGACTCTATTTTCATCTTTCTATAGATAAATATCCAATTTTCCCAGCACCATTTGCTGAAGAGGCTGTCTTTTCTCCAATGAGTATTTTTGCCATTTTTATTTAATATAATGTGGCTATAGCTACCTGAACTTCCATCTGGGTCCTCTATTCGGTTCCATTGATCTACATGTCTGCTTTTGTGCCAGTACCATAATGTTTTTGTTACTATCGCTCTGTAGTATAGGTTAAAATCAGGTATAGTGATACCACCAGCATCATTTTTGTTGCTCAGTATTATTTTAGATATTCGAGGTTTTTTGTGATTCCAAATGAATTTTTGGATTGTTTTTTTCTATTTCTGTGAAGAATGCCATTGGAATTTTGATGGGGATTGCATTAAACGTGTAGATTGCTTTGGTAAGACTGCCATTTTCACAATATTGATTCTTCCAAACCAAGAACAAGGGATATTTTTCCATTTCCTAGTGTCCTCTGCAATTTCTCACTTGAGTGTTTTATAGTTTTCATTGTAGAGATCCTTTACTTCCTTGGTTAGGTTTATTCCAAGGTACTTTACTTTCTTTGATGCAATTGTGAATGGGAGTGATTCTCTGATTTCATCCTCTGTATGTTTGTTGTTAGCATATAGGAATGCTACCGATTTTTGTGCATTTATTTTGCATCCTGCTATGTGGCTGTTGGTGTTTATCAGCTCTAACAGTTTGCTGGTAGAGTCTTTGGGTCCTTTATATATAGAATCATGTCATCTGCAAATAATGATAACATGATCTCTTCCTTTCCAATTTGTATCCCTTTTATGCATGTCTCTTGTCTGATTGCTATTGCTAAGACTTCCACTACTATATTAAATAAAAGTAGGGACAGTGCACACACTTGTCTCATTCCTGATTTTAGTGGAAAAGCTTCCAGTTTTTCCCCATTTAGTAATATGTTGGCTTGTCATAAATAGCCTTTATTATATTGAGGTATGGTCCTTCTATTGCCAGTCTCTGTAGGACTTTTATCATGAAGGGATGTTGGACTTTGTCAAATGCTTTTTCTGCATCTAATGAGATTATCATATGATTTTTGTCCTTCAGTCCATTTATATAATGTATTACATTTATTGATTTGCATATGTTAAACCATCCCTGCATCTCTAGGATAAAGCCTACTTGGTCTGGGTGAATGATCTTTCTGATATGTTTTTGTATTCTGTTTGCCAATATTTTGTTGAGAATTTTTGCATCTATGTTCATGAGGGATATTTGTCTGTAATTTTCTTTCTTTGTTCTATCTTTGCCTGGTTTTGGTATCAGGGAGATGCTGGCTTTGTAGAAGGAGTTTGGTAGGATTCCTTCTTTTTCTATTTTATGGAAAACCTTAAAAAGCAATGGCGTTAGTTTTTCCCTGAAGGTCTGGTAAAATTCAGGAGTGAATATATCTGGGCCTAGACTTTTTTTATTTGGGAGATTTTTGATAACTGCGTGGATCTCCATACTTGTTATAGGTCTATTTAAGTTATTAATCTCATCTTGATTTAATTTAGGTAGATGATATAAATCAAGGAAATCATCCATTTCTTTCAGATTTTCATACTTAGTGGAGTAATGTTTTTATAGTATGTCCCTATGGTTTTTTGAATTTCTCTGGTATCTGTTGTGATGTAGCCTTTTTCCTCTCTAATTTTATCAATTTGTGTCTCTTATCTCTTTCTTTTGGTCACATTTGCTAAGGGTTTATCAATCTTGTTTATCCTTTCAAAGAACCAACTCTTTGTTTCATTGATTCTTTGGATTGTTTTTTTTTTTGTTGTTGTTGTTGTTGTTGTTGTTTCTATTTCATTAATTTCTGCCCAATCTTTATTATTTCTTCCCATCTACTGATTTTTGGTTTGCCTTGTTCTTCTTTTTCCAAGGCTTTAAGGAGAAGCATTAGGTCCTTTACTTGCAACCATTCTAATTTCTTAATATAGACACTTAAGGCTATAAATTTACCTCTTAAAACTGCCTTCATTGTGTTCCAGAGATTTTTGTATGTTATGTCGTCATTGTCATTTGACTGTATGTATTTTTTGATTTCCTTCTTGATTTCTTCATTGACCCATCCATCATTTAGTAGTGTATTGTTTAGTTTCTGTGAGTTTGTTTATGATCTATAGCTTTTCTGGCTATTGATTTGTAGTTCGCTTCCATTGTGGTCAGATAGAATGCAAGGAATTATTTCAATTTTCTAGTATTTGTTAAGATTTGCTTTCTGTCCTAATATGTGGTCTATTTTAGAGAATGTTCCATGTGCTGCTGAAAAGAATGTATATTCTGCAGCATTTGGATGAAATGTCCTTTATATATCTGTTAGGTCCATTCCTTCTATGACCTCATTTAATCCAGATGCCTCTCTGTTTATTTTTTCCTAGGATGACCTGTCAATTGATGAGAGTGGGGTGTTGAAGTCCCCCACTATCACTGTGTTTGGTGTTATCTGTGACCTTAGTTCTAATAGTGTTTCTTTGACGAATTGGGGAGCCCCCATGTTAGGTGAATATATGTTTAGGATTGTAATGTCCTCCAGTTGGAGTGCGTCCTTACTCAATATAAAGTGACCTTCCTTATCTTTCTTGATTAACGTTGGACTGAAGTCTACCTTGTCAGATATTAGGATAGCAATGCCTGCTTGTTTTCTAGTCCCATTTGCTTGAAACACCGTATTCCAACCTTTCACCCAAAGATAATGTCCATCCTTTTTAAAAAGGTGAGTTTCTCAGAGACAACAAATTATAGGATCCTGCTTTTCAACCCAGTCTGCAAATCTATGTCTTTTGGTTGGGGCATTGAGGCCGTTGATACTAAGAGATATTATTTCAAGGTGTGTATTTACGTTTGCCTTTTTTTTTTTTTTTTTTTTGTAGTTCAGGTTCTACCTTTGCTCTCTTGTGTTAACTAGTATTTGAGTATTGCTTGTTGTTTTCCAGGTTCCTTATATGTGTGCTTTTCCTTCTCTTTGGCATGGAGGATTCTTTCAAGTGTTTTCTGTAGAGTGGTTATGTCTTCAAATACTCCTTTAGCCTCCTTTTGTCATTTAATGTCCTTATTTCTCCATCTATTTGAATGGATAGCTTTGCAGGATAAAGTAACCTTGGTTGACAGTTGTTATCTTGCAGAACTTGGAATACATCACTCCAAGCCCTTCTTGCTTTTAAAGTTTTTGTTGAGTAATCTGTTGTAATCCTGATGGGCTTGCCTTTGTAGGTAACTTGATTTTTCTCTCTAACTGCTTTCAATATTTTTTCTTTGATTGTGTGTTTGGTAGTTTGATTACAATATGGTGAGGAGAGGTTCTTTCCAGTTTTTTTCTGGCTGGTGTTCTAAAGGCTTCCTGTATCTGCATTGGCACTTCTTTCCCAATTTGGGAGAAGTCTTCCTCTATGATTTTGTTGAAGACGCCTACTATGCCTTTGGAGTGAAATTCTTCTCTTTCTACTATGCCCTGAATTCTTATGTTCTATCTTTTCATAGTGTCCCGAATATCTTGAAATTCCCATTCATACTTTTATATTAGTTTGTCTTTCTCTTTGTTGGGCTGTATTAGATCTGCCACCTGGTCTTCTAGCTTAGATATTCTGTCCGCTCCTTCATCCATTCTACTGGTGAGATTTTCTACAGAGTTTTTTACTTCATTAACTGTGTTCTTCATTGCTAGTAATTCTGACTGGTTTTTCTTTATTATTTCTATTTCCTTATTTATGTCTTGTATTGACTTCTTTATTTCATTAAATTGGTTGCCTGTGTCTTCTTTGATTCCTTTTATTTCCTCTTTCATTCCTTTGATTTCTTCTTTGACTTCTTTGAACATATTTACAATCATTCTTTTGAAATCTTTCTCAGGCATTTCCTCTAACTCATTCTCACTGGAAGTTATTTCTGATGCATTAATACTTTTTGGTGGATTTATATTGTCTTGGTTTTTAGTGTTTCTTGTGTTATAATGTATATATTTTTGCATCTTGGATTAAGTTAATGCTTGGATTTTCTAGTTAGGTGGGTATTCTTAGCTGTATCAATCAATCTGATGTTATATAT
Source organism: Dipus sagitta (assembly GCA_036346955.1). Lineage (NCBI taxonomy): Eukaryota > Metazoa > Chordata > Mammalia > Rodentia > Dipodidae > Dipus > Dipus sagitta. The sequence goes on along the minus strand of CM070770.1, from coordinate 98,470,895 downwards.
CTTCAGGATAGGAGCTTAAGGTGTTAGGTGTGGCTCTTAAGACTCTCAGAATATCTACAAATGTGTTTCTAGGGGTTGGGTTTGCCTGCTATGGGAGTATTCATGTAGGCTGAGTGGAACAAAATACAGATAGATTCTAAAATTTAACTAAACAATGTACATATTCAATGAAAAACAGCACCGAGTATTTATGCAAGAGTAGGTATTATAACAACTAGATCCTCTATAAACAAAGAGGTTAAGATTTCTGGTCTGTTGAGGGTTCCAAGTCAGCTTGTGACCCAGTGAGACCCTTCCCTGGTGCAATCCCAGTTACCTTTTTGGATGATTTTGGTCTCAGTTATGCTGTGCTCTGCTTGCATTCCTCTTTGGTGCCCTGTGGGTTCAAGTAGTCTGGCTGGATCACTGGACCACTGTTCTGTTTTCTGGAGCTGGGCACTGGCTTTTCCTGCAGGGCAAGCTGAGCCTGGCAGCTGTGGCCCCACAGACCTGGCACTGCCACTGCTGGAGCTGCCACTGCTGGAGCTGCCACTGCTGGAGCCCCTGCTGCCGCTGCTGCTGCTGAAGCTGCCACTGCTGGATCCACTGCTGCTGTAGCTGCCACTGCTGCTGCTGGATCCACTGCTGCTGTAGCTGCCACTGCTGCTGCTGGAGCCATGGCTGCTGCTGCTGCTGGAGCTGGTGCTGCTGCTGCCAGTGCCACTGCTGAATCCACTGCTGCTGCCACTGCCGGAGCCAGCGCTGCCAATGCTGGAGCCAGAGCCAGAGCCCAAGCTGCCACTTCCACTGCAGCTGCTGGAACCACCACTGCCAGAGCCAGAGCCGCCACTGCCAGAGCCGCTTAGGCCTGCCTGTGTGGGCTCTGGATGCTCTGGATCTCTCCTACTTCCCTGCTGCCATTTTAATTTCTTATACACCTCACTTTTCAGTAAAAGTGTGTATTTTGCTGGGTCTTCTTTGGCTTTTTCTCCCCTAGGCTGCTTTAGTGTAGTTCCTAAGCTGCCATCATAACTGGAAGTCCCCAGCTTATGGGTTTTATAGAGAGTTTCCCCTTTCCAGTGTTTGGCACACTTTGCTTTTCCTGTTGTCCATCTGATGTTGGCCAAGAGGTGATGTCCACCCTCTGCTCATGTCATCATTTCCCCCTGCCATTATGGAGCTTCCCCTTGAGTCTATAAGCCAAAATAAACCTTTTTTTTCCCACAAGCTTCTCTTGGTCAGGTGATTTCCGCAATGCAAACCTGACTGCAACAGGGCCAGTTGTCAATTTGGAGTGACCAGTAATCACGTTAAGATAGACGATAGTGTGAGAAAATAGCAGAGAACTTTCAATCACAGAGAGAATTGAAGCCAAGGTAAGAGAACATTTGGGGAAGTTCTTGATCATGATATAATAAGAGCAGAGGGAAAAGCATTCCTTTGGAATATGAAAGTGGAGTGCTAAGTTACAGAAGACAGGGATAATAAGAAAGTGGTGGTTGATTTTTCAAAATACTAATCAAGTAGCTTTTGAGATCAGCACGCAGGAAATATGACTGCCTCATGCCATCAGATGGAGTCTAGCCATTAACTTCTGTGTTCTCCTATGAGATTCTGTACTCACCTAAATGCCCTGCTGTCTTACAAAGATAAATTTGATGAAGCCATTGCTTACTGTTGTGCATTAAGAGTCATAAAAAGACAGCATGCTCAGACACAGTGATTGAAAGACCATTTGCATGCTCAGGACACAATGATTGAAAGCACACTTGCTACTGTAGACACAGGATACACTAGAAAACCAAGATGAAGCAGGAAGTGGAGGGGAAAAAATCATCCTCCCAATTTACGTCTGTCCCATTCTTGAATATTCCAAATGTCCACTTGTCATCTATGCTGTCCCATAATTCATGAACTTTGACAGAATTTTGTAACTTCTACTTGACTTTCTGCAAATTCCATATAGTTTTACATTGACTATTAGGGGAATAAATTCAGGTGACAAGGAATTACATGTTTTCTTAGTAGTTACTTCAAATGAGGAATGCTTTTCACAAATTATGTTCAGCACAGTATGTTTCAATACATTGCACCTTCATAAAGATTGGTACTAAAACTGCCTCCATACTTAAGCTAGGAAATATGACCACATACTGTTTTTTTCTGGTAAAGGACAGAAGTATGTTAGTCCCAGGTGCATTTGTAAGAGTATGCTGAGGTTTGGAGCTGAAGGTTAGGTTAGAAATAAATATTTTGGGCTGGGTAGATGGCTTACTGGTTAAGGTACTTGCCTGTGAAGCTTAAGGACCCATGTTTAACTCTCCAGTTCCCAGAAAGCCAGACACACAAGGTAACACAAGTGCACAACGTTTCACATGTGTACTAGGTTACAGTGGCTGAGGCCCTGGCATGCTAATTCTCTCTCTTAATCTCTTTCTCCCATTCTCTTTCTAATAAAAAAATTACAAAAAATTGAAATAAATTTTTTAATGGATGTTATATGTTGAAGTATGAAAATCTCAATCTTCTCGCCATTGGTTATAGCAACAGAAGTATTCATTTTTAGGGAAATATCCATTTTTTTGCATAAGGACAAAAATGGTTTTAGTTCTTTATTTGCAATGTTAACTGAGGTTTACTTCCTTTTTTAGCTATACTTATGTGAATTTAAGTATTTTAAGCAGGGGCTGAAGAGATGGCTCAGCTGTTAAAGCACTTTTCTGCAAAGCTGAAAGACCTGGGTTTGATTCCTGAGTACCCACATGGAGCCAGATAGATAAAGTGGCCCATGCATCTGGATTTTGTTTATAGTGGCTGGAAGCCCTGGTGTGCCTATTCTCCTCTCTCTTTCTTTCTCTTTCTCTCCTTAGAAATAAGTAAATAAAAACTTAAACATTTTAAGCAATCTATAAACAAATAGGTAAACAAAAATGCAGGAAAATGAATAAAATATAAATTACTTCACACATATCAATTCAGACCACAAAAAAGAAAGAAAAGAAAGCATGTAATCTATTTTAGAATTTTGTGTTTATGAACAATATATTTAACAGAAAAATAAGTTGAGATGGTGAAGTTTCTTTTTTATCTTCAGAAATTTTCAGTGACTTTAGTGGATATTTTCAAGATGTGAAATTTTCCTATCACCATCCACTTATTGATTTTTCTTTAAATTATTCTAATATATCCAGTGTAATAATATGAATATTTAAAATTATATAGGAGAAATAAAGCTGTTTATAGATGATATCCTTTGCACAGAAAACCCAAAGTAACCTACAAACTTGGTAGAAGAAATTTTTGCAAGGTAGCTCAATAATGGCTTGTATACAATAGTCAGTTATAAATTTGCATACACCTTCAACAAACAACTGAGGTATACAATTAAAGAAATTATACTTTTTGAAGACACATCTTAGCAACAATCTCATCAAACATCTATTACCTTATAGAAATCTTCAGTAAGCCAGACAGTAGATATGTATATATAACTTCATATAGTAACATCAAAGAAGGCCTCATATAAAAATGGAGAAATAGAAATCCCATGTCCATTGATAGGAAAATATGTTGATCTATAGATTGAAAGCAACTTTAATTAAATATTTGAGATGTTAAAATGAAAATAGGTGTAACACTGAATGGAAAAGAATAGCCAAAATACATTCTCTGGGCATGTTTGCTACATAATCAGTAGTCTGTTCAGGTTCTAAGAGAACAAGGATGATGGAGATGGAATCATGTTAAGTTTCCCCAATCTCAAGAAACTCCTCCAAAAGTCTATCAGACCCCTCTATCTTTTTCTGTAAAAATAAGGTAAGCTAGGAAGAATCAAATGTGAGATTAGAATCAACCACATGGACAGCTGGAAAGGAACAAATACGGAAAGGTTTTTTGAATCTAATTAATGACTACCTCATTTTCTTTGCACTTTTCCCTCTGAAACACTGCTTTATAATTTACTATTTAAGTCTTCAAGATAACAAAATGAACAGATGTGTCACCAGATGACATAATAGGTGTTATCATCTTAAAACAATTGATGGGGAGAAGCACTGGCAGAATTCTAATGATCCTTTCCTTATTTTACTTTTCCAGTTCTCAAACCTTCTTCCTTCCCAGGACCTAAAGATATGTAAAATAAGGCTGAGGAACATTTCAGATTTCTAACAAAATAATTCATTTTATCACCATGCCTATAATAGCAAGTGTTAAAGGGTACACCATTCAAACTTATGAGGACTTTCTGTGATATGTGTAATTCCTGCTAATATGGCTGCAACTTTCTGACTTCCATTTGATCATGAAAGCTCATGAGAATGCAAGAGAAAGGGACAATATTAGAACAGGCAATCCTACACAAATGCAGCTTATAAAAATGTAAACTATACACCTACTTGACTACTTAGTTTTTATCTTTTTTTATTATTTAGGGATATCTCTATCTATCTATCTATCTATCTATCTATCTATCTATCTATCTGAATTCATATATAAGAAAGATTTTAACAACTAGATCACTTTTAATATGGACCTCAGGATCATCTATAGTCCCTGACTCTTTTTTCATTTTTCTCCTGGAGTATATTAAAATTATCAAAATGTAGAAATAAGTAGGTTTAGGTATTGAGCCTCATTATGGAATTAAGAGGCCCAACGATATCAAGCATTAATGTCCTTCTTTTCTCCATATTCAATCTCAATGAAAAGCAGATATCAGTGTGCTGGAGGGCTTTCTCAAACCAGTATTCTCTGTCTCTGTCACTCTGTGTCTCCTCATTCCTCCCTATATTTCATATTTCATTCTTCAACACACATAAAAAAATACACTCCACTTTCTATTCTTTCTGGACACATGATATTGACCTTATTCTCTATCTTACTTGGCAGTATTTGTTCTTCTCGTCATTAAAAGAAATATCCACCTCAGGAATTCATCAGTATAGCAAGAAAATACTGATCAGGAAGAATCTTGAAATTGAAAACACTATCCTACTACATTTGTAAGTGTGATAGAATTTTACAATTGTTTATGAAATACAATTATGCAGAAACCTTATAGCTGGATACTTGGAAACTACTGGCAAGTTGAATACCTTTATTTTCTAATTAGCTGAGATCCTAAGAGATAAGAGAGCTATTTTCATGACTGCTCCATTAATTTTGCATTACTAATTCCGCTAACATTTTGTAATGCACTAGCATTGAAGATTCAATACAGTAGTATGTGTTATTACATATTTAATTAAAATGGTAATTAAGTTGATACTGTCCTAGTTAAAATATATTATTCTCGAAATTTAAGAAAAGTTCATTTAGATAATGCATATAGTACTCCAAAAGATTAAAAATTATTCCTAGATTAATATAATATATATAAACAAAAATTAAATTAATTTGATCTTGCACTAATTATACTAAGTGAACAAAGCAACTATACCCCATTAAACTGCCACATTTTTAGGAAACAATTATTTTCTGAAGGGTTGTGTGCTAATTATAAAATTAGAGCATATTAAACATGATTCCTTATGAACATATGTGTCAATTTCTCCTTTTCTGCTTTTATCACATTAATATTATAATAACTAGAAGTCACATAAAAAGCTGAATCTAATAAGCCAAATTTAAATTAGGCTAAATTAATCTATTGCAGTTCTAATTTTAAAAAGTATATGTGTGGCTTTGTATTTTAAAATATTACTTTATAATGCTTGTCCTTTTTAGTAACCTATTGCTCTTCTCTTTCCATCATTGAAAATCAGAGCCAGTCACTGTAGGTTTGTGATTGCTCTTGTGAAATTTGCAGGGAATAAAATCACTTGACCTACATTTTCCTTTAGGCCCTTCCTTCTGTAACCTGAAAGGAAAAAAAAAATCAGAGTTCACATGAGAGTAATAATCTTTCCTGCACTACCTACACCTTTATACTCAAGATGCTGCAATCAACTGTAATAGCATTTGAGGACACTAATCAGTCAGACTCTCAGATTATTGATCTGAGCAATGTTGTGTGAATGATTCCCTTTCCATTCCTCATATCTGTGTGTAACTTCAAATAGAAAATTTGGCAACATCAATGGCAAAATGTTCTATAAATTAATGTGCAAGTATATAATTCATTAAAAAGTAAAAAGAATAACATAAGCTATGCACTATTAATCAATTGTGTTTGACTTTGAGAGAGGCTCTTGTTAAAGGCATTCTACATACAACTATGATTTGCCATAAAAGACTTTGAGGTGCTAAGGTTTTGTCTACAAATACTCTGTAGTTCTCCTTTCTTAGAAACTTTGATATGTTAGCTTGAGCATTAAGAGGACCAGCTTTAAGATCTACAGAGACATAACAGGGATTTGTGTTTGATTATGTACACAGAAGTAGTATACACAGATTAGCATAAATTGCACAGACTACAAATGAGGTTTTCTTACCTTTTCCATACAAATCTTCTAACAAGACAGCCCCAGGGTGTCATTCACACCTTCTTGCATCCTAAAAGCTAAGCTTAATTTCAAACATCATATACTTGTGAGCAGCTAATAATGTGTTACCCACATGGTTTATTTATCTTTGTATTCCCAACCCCTAATAAAATGCCTGTCACATTACAGTCATGTTGAAATTTGGTCTGAACTGAGAAAACTCACATGCTATTAAATCATAAGGAATAAAAAATCGCAAGTATTTCTGTATTACAAAATGTCATACAGTCAATGAAATTAGATTTTTTTAAAACTCAAAGTATAAATTATTAACTGAAAAATCCTCCCTAATGAGGAAGCAGGTTATGATTTTTGAGAGAACTCACCTTCCAAATTATGTAAATGTTTAATGTTTACTTTCTAGAAGCAAATATTAAGACTACTTTCTGGAAGTAAATATTTAAAGAGGTAGAACTTATTTTACATGAACAACTAATATAAAATACTTGAGACCAGTAATGAAAGCAAATAGACAAGAAAACACATGGGAATTAAAAAATACTACCATTTTAAATAGATTTTAGCTTTGGTTCTGACACATTTTCCTTGCATACAGCTGTGTTCCATTTCCAAGATCTGCAGTGTATCTTTAGAAAAGGACATTAAGAGCATTCTTAGAAGAATAGGTGTCTCTGGGTACAACTTGTCAGTCTGGTTGTCCTAATGCTGAATCTGATTGGTTGCAATCAGTCTATAGTCAACCTTATAACTCTTGGCATCATTAGAAAGTATTTTAGTTATTTTTCTCATTTGCTATGGCCAACTATCGGAGCAGAAGCAACTCAAGGAAAAATCTCAAGGTTTATATCAGTTTGCAGTTCCAGGTTATGGCTTATCAGGACAGGAATGACATAGAGGCCAAAACTTGAGGCATTTGGTCTCATTCAGTCCACAGTGAGGAAGCAAAGAGAAATGAATACTACTGCTCAGGTCATTTTCTGTTGTATATTCTGTGTTCATGAAATATTGTATATTCATGGAATGGTGCTGTCCACAGTTAGGGTGGGTCCTTCCACCTCAATTAACCTAATCTAGAAGAATTCCTCACAGACATTTCCAGAGATTTGTTTTCATGGTGATTCTAAATCCTGTCAACCAGAGATTAACCATCTCAGTTCCACTCCTAGCATGACACTCAAGCATAGTTCTGTCAAGCAGTAACTTTTCATCTGTTCCCACAGGATCATGGTTATCTCAATAATGCAAAATACATGCAGTCCAACTTAAAAGGTCTCCATAGTCTTTAACAATCCAAACAATATCCAAGAGAAAGTGCAGATATTTTCCTGAAACCCAGGCAATCGCTTAATTGTGAGCTCTATAAAATTAAAACATAAGTCCCATACGTCCAACATGAAATGACCCAGAATAAACCTTCCCAATCTACAAGGGAAGAATGAGAGCATGGTGGAAACACCAGACCAAAGCCCCTAACTAAAATTCTGTAGTTTCATGTGTAGCATCTGGGTCTTTTGATGAAATCGTCCTGACTCCAAAGGGCTTTGGAAGCCATACCCTTCCAGCTCTGTTGCCTGAAGAACTGATAGACTCTCTTTTGTGTTGGCTTTACTCTAAACCTATATCTTTCCTTGACAAACATCCTATAGTTCTAGCAATTAAGCTGTCCTTAAATCTCTATTACAAATCAGCATATACCTTCATTGTTTCACAAAGTGATCTTTCTGGGCCTCCTTACAGGGTCTCCTTGCCTATCTTCAGCAGCTCTGTGAAGCAATGTTGCAATATTATATGACCCCTTCAATGCTGCATCTTTCATGAGTCTAAAATCACTACCATGTGGATGATACTGTCAAGTTGTCCTGTGAGCTTAAGCTGAATCCCTAGCTTCTGTACACCTTCTAGGCTGATTGTGCAAAAATGTTATCTAGGAAGTTGTACCTGAGCAAGGAATCCTTTCATTTAGACTTTCTTCCTTGGCGTGAATTTGGATTTTCACAAAATGGAGCCTAAAAGGCTCGACAGAGGTGAGGAACCAGATCAAACCAAATTAGTAAAGCTATTTCAGGTTTATTGGCACAGCTCTTGAGCAAGGTTCACTGGTCCCAAAATGTGAGGCCAGGGAAGTCGCATCTGGGACCTAAGGTGCAGGTCTTTTAAAGGCGAGGGCGGGGATAGATGACATGTTAGCTACAAACCAAGGGAAGGCTGAGGAAAGTATTTCAAGGATGGGGGAAAGCAGAGGACTCCTTATAAGGTTGCAGCTAGAGAGGAGGGCCAGCCATTGGCCGGCAGGGGAGTCTTGAAACTGCTGGTCCCAATCATGCTCAGGAATGTGGCTGTTGCAGTCAGGTTTGCATTGCTGGTAGATATCACCCAACCAAGAGCAGCTTCTGGGAAAAAAAAAGGGGGTTATTTTGGCTTACAGGCTTGAGGGGAAGCTCCACGATGGCAGGGGAAAAACGATGGCATGAGCAGAGGTTGGACATCACCCTCTGGAAAACATAAGGTGGACCATAGCAACAGGAGAGTGTGCCAAACACTGGCAAGGGGAAACAGTCTATTACATCCATAAGCCCGCCCCCAACAATACACTGCCTCTAGCAGGCATTAATTCCCAAATCTCCATCAGATGGGAACCTAGCATTCAGAACACCTAAGTTTATGGGGGACACCTGAATCAAACCACCACAGTGTGTAATAAGGTTATTGGAAGGAATGGCCATCTTGTTAGGTCGTTTGTTTTGAGCATAGTCCCCCCTAACATTCCGACCTTTTTGTCTATATGGATGCTGACTCAAGTCTTCGCTACTTCAAGCTGGTTGGGGACAACATGGAGGGGTAGTCGGAAGTTGGTGAGTTGGTGTTCAAGGGAACATATGAATATAAAAGCATCTGGTTGATGGCAAAACTTTCCAGATGCGCTCCTGGAGGAAGTGGAGGAGGCAAGGCGCTATTAGAAGAAGAAAAAACAAACCATTATTAATGGACTCATAAATGGAGTAAGCCTGGGTGGAGGCATGGCTTGCCACCAGCTTGGCGAGGATGCCTGGTTAGTGAAGTGGCATTTGGGGTCTTCACCCAGTGTCTGGGGTGCTTTTATTTGGATCTCCATCAGGCCCAGTTCATTTATATAGTAGCAGTATTCTTTCCTGAGAAAGAGACATGTTTCCCCTTTTTTCTGTGGTTAGTAGGTCCAGAGCCCTTCTGTTTTGTAGAGTTACCTGCACCAGTGATGACAGCTGGAGCTGTTTCCATTGCCTCTATGAGTCTTTTAGTTAGGTCACTTGGGAAGAGTGTTGAGCTGTCATCAGGCTGTGCCCTAGGCCTCCTCCCACCAGGCCTGATGCCCTCACATGTGATCCCATAAAGTAGTAGATTCCAACTGCTGCTATGCAGCTCTGCCAGGCACTCAGGATTGGAACATTGGTGTCGACAAGTAGAAACAGCATTAAAAGTTAAGCGGACTGTACTGCAGGAACCAAAAGGGCATGAAGTGTAGTTGAATACGGTGGTCTGTCATCCCTTGTTGTCTAAGGACCAGACCTGAAATTGGAACTCACAAGGAGGTGAAGTGCAGCCACTAGCCCAGGGGGTGGGAGCTAGGCTAATTAAGGGCAGGATGGTTAGAGAATTTAAGGGAGGTAGGACCTGTTTGTTGAGCAGACCAACCATTTTGTCCTGAAGCTCGTTTAAGCCTGGAGATGTGGTACCAGCAGGAGCGTTCCAAAAGTTTAGCTGCTGAGGGGGTCGTGTGGATCACAGCGTAGGGTCCGTCCCACCTGGGTTCAAGAAGTCTGGATTCAAGCTGCTTAAGAAAGACTTGATCCCCAGGTGAGATAGGGTCTGAGGCAGTAAGGGTCATCCCTGATGTGTCGGTAGTCAGTGGAGCAGGTAGGGATCTATCTGCATGTGAGCAGAGAAGGGAGCACAGAAGGGAAATGTAGGGGAGGTAGTTAGCCAGTGGGGCGGGGTGGGTGGGTAGGCAGTTGATTAGAGAGGAGAAATGGTCTCCCTTACAGCAACTGGAAAGAACAAAGCCTGGTGGGGGAGCGAGAGGCAGCTCGTAAGTGGGTTAGAGCAACAGGGAGAAGGAAGGGCCAGAACAGCTTAAGTTCAATAGCGAGCTTGGTGAGCTGCTGTTTAATAAGACTGTTGGCCTGCTCTACTTTACCTGATGACAGGACAATAAGGGATGTGTAGTTTCCAGGATATGTTCAGTGCCTCTGGTACCTGTGAGACAATCTTAGACGTGAAGGCTGGGCCATTGTCTGCCTGGATGGTCAATGGGACCCCAAATGTTTGTATGATGTGTTCTAGAGGTATCTGGGCGAGGACATTGGCAGTCTCCTTGGAAGTTGGGAAAGCCTCAATCCAGCCTGTAAAAGTATCAACTAGAATAGGAAGATAACGGAGTTTTTTATGGGGTGGCATGTGGGTAAAGTCTATCTGCCAATCTTTGCCTGGCTGATGTCCCTGTAATTGCTGCAGGAGCTGATGGAGGTGCAGGCCCCCTTGTGTGTTCGGAGACCATTGGTGTCCAGCAAGGGTTCCAGGAACCTGTGAAGGGCTTTAGGTCCAATATGTAAAGTTTGGTAAATGTCAGAGATAATTGTGGCAGCCTGTTTTGGAGAGAGAATTAGCTGACTATTTGTAAAAATCCAACCATCCCCAATCTTTTTTTTTTTTTTTTTTTTTTTTTTTGCTTTCCTTGTCTGGCAAGTAATTGGGTTGGTATGTCGGAGACAAGAAACAGGTATGTTCTATGTTGGGGCCAGAGGACAAGGCTAAATTTCGTGCTACAGAGTCAGCCCTGGCATTGCCTTGGCCTATTGGGTCTTTAGAGGTCTGCTGTCCCTGGCAGTGGATAATGGCCACTTCTGCTGGGAGTTGGAGAGCCTCCAGAAGCTTGACTATGAAGGGCCCACTAATAATTGGGGTACCTTTAGTAGTGAGGAGAGAGTTAGCCCTCTCCTTCCAGAGGACTGAACGAGTGTGAGCTATAGAGAAAACATATTTAGAATCTGTATAGAAATAAGTTCTTAAGCCTTTTGAGATATGTAGGGCCCTAGTTAGTGTGATTAATTCAGTCTTTTGGGAGGTGGTGCCCATTGGCAGGCGAGCAGCCTCTAGGACATCAGTAAGTGTGACCACAGCATAGGCTGCTTGTCGGTTACCTGAACTGTCAATTGAGGAACTTCCGTCTACAAAGAGGACTAATTGAGGTGATATGAGGAGTGTGTCTTGGAGACCTGGCCGAGGGGAATGGAGGGCCTCTACTATTTCAGGGCATGAATGAGAGGGGGACCCTGGAGAGTGGGAAGAAGGGAGGAGTGTTGCTGGATTGAGGGTAGAACAGGTTGCTAGAGAGATTTGGGGGTTGTCCAAGAAGAGCACATGGAAGGTCTGTACCCATGAGGGCCCAAGCAGGGAAGGAGAAGAGTGGCTTGAGAATTCTACCAGGCGATGAGAGGAAAAGACGGTGACGGGTTCAAGTAGTGTGAGGGCTTCTCGAGTCAGGTCTGCTGCAGCTGTCAGGGCCAGTAGGCAGGGATGCCATCCGCATACTGTGGCATCTAGTTGGTTAGTCACTACTGAGTCAACTGGGACACCTACCTCATTGATGAGTCAGAGGTCTTGTACCAAGCGATAAGCGCCAGAGGGTTTGCAAACGGGGAGGATGGGAGTGTTACAGGGTGAGTCAGTAGGTATGAGGAGGCCTTGTGACATGAGACGGGTAATGAGAGGTTTGAGTCCCTGGCAGTGTGTTTTGGAAATGGGAAATTGGGGTCTTGAAGGGAAAGAGAAAGGGTCCTTGAGACGTATAAAGATAGGCTGATGATGTGCGGTGATTATGGGAGTGGAAATGTCCCATACATGGGGATTAACTGGGTGTGGGAGGAAAGGAATAGGACAGTAGGGGGTGGAGGTTTGAGAAGCTATTAAAGGGAGGAGGAGATGTGTTTCCGGGGAGGCAGAGGGGGCTAATGAGAGGGTGGCCCCCTAGCGGCTGAGAATGTCTCGACCCAATAGGGGAACTGGACAGATAGGCAAGACTAAAAATGAATGTGAGAAAAAGTGTCCAGCCAATGAGCAGGGGAGAGGTATGGTTTTGGGTGGGAAAGCGGAAACCCTATTAACTCCTGTAACAGAGATGGATGAGGGGATGGCGGGGCCTGAGTGGGCAGGTAAAACAGATAAGGCATATCCACCAGGAATGTGATGGACTTTCCAGCTACTTGAAGCTTGGCATGGGTAATGGGAGTCTCCGAGTCAGGGCGTCGTCAGTCCTCTGCCAACCCGAGAAGCTCTAAGGCAGGGAGTTTGAAGAGCCTCATTTTGTGGGGCTGGACCTCCACGGCCCAGCACAGAGGATGATTCCACAGGTGGGCAACTTCCAGTGACCTGATTTTGGACATATAGGGCACGGCCTGGTGGGTGGCGGTGGATTAGGGCACTTACGGGCCCAGTGGCCTTCCTGGCCATATTTGAAGCATGCCCCTGGTGGAGTGGACCTTGACTGTGCCCTGGCGGGATGGGGCTTAGGAGAACTCCCTCTTCCCCTCTGAGGGAAGACCAATGGCCTCAGGGCAGCTATCAAGGCTTGGGCCTTCTGTTGCATCTGAGTCTGTCCGGGAAGACTCAGCTGCCTCTTCTTGGGTGTTAAGGACCTTAAAAGCCATCATCATCAGATCTTGAATGGGAGTCTGAGGCCCCTCTTCTTCCCTCTTTAGTTTCTTCCTAATATCAGGGGAGGACTGGGAAATAAAATGGGTAGCCAGTACTGTGTCCCCTGACTCTGAAGCTGGATCTAGGCATGTGTACTGGATCATAGCCTCTTGAAACCTGTTTAGAAAAACAGCTGGGTTTTCATCTGAGCCTTGAGTGATTTCCCTAAGTTTATCAAAATTAACCACCTTGTTAGATATTATTTCCATACCCCTAACAAGGCAAATAACCATTATGTTCCTTTGTCCTTCACCTCCTAATCCCTCCTGATAATTCCATCCTGGGTCTGTGTCAGGAACCGCCTGTGCCCCAGAAGGAAAAGTTTGGTGAGTTAAGTGAGTCTGGTCAGCATATTGTTTAGCCATTTGTGTCCGTTCTCATTCTTCTGGGGTAAGGGTGGAAACAAGAATAACACGCAAGTCATGCCAGGTTAGACTATAGGCCTGAGCGAGGTAACGGAATTGTTTAATATAGGAGGTTGGATTGGCAGAGAAAGAGCCCAGGTGTTAATCAACTTGGAACAGGTCCTGGAGAGAAAATGGAACATGAACCCTGGTAACACCTTCAGTCCCTGCTACCTCCCAGAGGAGAAAGAGGCCGTCAGCAAGGGGGAGGTATGGGAGGCGATAGGAGAGGGGTCAGAAGGGTTAGGAGTTTCAGGATCAGAAGAAGGGAGTGTGTGGGGGTTGGGGGGCGTGGGGTAGAGGGCTGGATGAGGTGGGTGGGGTTGTGTGAGGGAAGTTGAAGTTGGGGGGTGTGTGTGGAGGAGGAGTCCTGGTGGGTCGGCTGAGGCTTTGGGGGAAAGGCCGGGACTGGAAGAGTGGAGGGAGGAGAGGAGAGGACCGTGGGGTGGGGGGAAGGAGTGGAAGAGGAGGTGGAGCATGGCGGATAGGGCGGAGGAGAGACTGAGGGCCATAGAAGGGGGTGAGGGGAAGGGATAGGGGAAAGGGGAAGGGAGGGGTAAAGACTTTGAGGGCTTGGAAGGGAGGCTGTGACTTGGGGAGAAGTAGGAGATAAGGGAGGGGGAATTGGAACAGGGGGAGGGGACGAAGGAGTAGAGAGGGAAGGAGGGGTAGGGGTGGGGGTGGGGGCAGGAGAGGGAGAGCAAGGAGAAGGCTGGGAACTATTGGGAAGGACACGTGGTGGGGAAGCCAAATATTCCGGGAGTTTAGTTAGTACTGAAGACTCGGGTTGGGGATTTGAGTCTTGAGGTTCTGATTGATTTATAGGCTTGTTTATTGCAGCTATGAGAACTTGAGCTGTGGAACCTTGGCTGCAGAGGGGGAGGACGAGAACGCAGTTCCTAAAGAGCCTGATCGTAAGGGAGCTCAGACCATTTGCCTGTGTGGCCACAAGTTTTCCAGATCGCGGAGGACATTGAAATCTAGAGTGCCCTCTGGAGGACAGTGTGAGTGGTTGTCGAGTTCGTAAACAGGCCAGTTTTTCTGAGAGTAAAAAATCAGGTCTTTAGGTTTAATGGATTGGGAGAGTTCCAATTTGGATACGTTTTGTCACAGCCCAGAGGCGACTGGGGGTCGAGTTTTGATCAAAAGTTGCCCATTTTAAAGCCGAGGCCGGAGGCTCTGAGCCGGGGGCAAGAGACCAGAGTGAGGCGCCCCTTACTATGGCCTGGGCCCAAAATTGAGAGAGAGAGAGAGAAAAGGTAGGTAGGTCTAAGGGGAGACATCTCTCAGCGCCTTAGGGTAGCCAGCTGCCTGGCAGCGGAGAAAAACAGAAGGGCTGGTCCTGGCGTGGCCGCGACTTCGGACAGGGGCCCCGGGAGGCTAAAAAACAGGCAACTTACTGTAAATCCAAAGGCGACCGATCGCGTCAGGCCCACAGCCCGCGGAGGAGCGGCCACCAACAGTCCACCGGAGGCCTGGCCCCTCGGGACTGGGCGCTCAGCTCCACCTGGGCTTTGGGCACCAGATGAAAGGCTTGACTGACGTGAGGAACCAGATCAGACCAGATCAGTAAAGCTGGTTCAGGTTTATTGGCCCAGCTCGCGGGCGAGGTTCACGGGTCCCAAGACGGGAGGCCAGGGAAGTCGCACCGGGACCTAAGGTGCAGGTCTTTTAAAGGGGGGGGGGGGTGCTAGCTAGAAACCAGGGGCAGGCTGAGGAAAGTAGCTATTTCCAGGATGGGGGAAGCAGAGGTTTCCTTACAAGGTTCCAACTGGGGGCGGGGGTGGGCAGCTGTTGGCCGGCAGTGGAGGCTTGAAACTGCTGGTCCCGGGTCGGGTCGGTCGTGCCCAGGAATGTGGGTGGTGGGGTTATTGGAGGGCATGGCATCTTGTTAGGTCCTTTGTTCTGAGCATGGTCCTGCCTAACAGAGCCTCTGAGAGACGGATTTTGCCTTTATGACCCCCTTTGCTATTGTTCCAGTGAAGTACAGATTTCTCTTCATTGGTGCTGATCTTATTAACAATTACATCTATTCTCTCAATACTGTCCCGAACATTATCCTGTCTTTAGATTTCCTCCATCAAACAAATTATTCCATTTCATTTAAGTTCAGAATTATTTAAGTTCTCAGGACTTAGAGTATGACAGTTTCTTTGACAGTATGTAACATGAACTGACTCTAGCTCCGTTTTTAATAGAGCCCTTATTCTCTTCTAAAACCTCATTACTTGATCCTCCACTCATGTGTTTATCTCAGCATTTTTGTTCTCCAAGCTCCCACCAGAATGCCCATTAAGATCTGATTATAGTTTTCAAAGGCTTCACTAGTTCCAAACTCGTAAATTTATCCTGGTTTTCAGTTCCAAAGCCTAAAAGCCCTATTGTAAGATTTATCTCATTCACATCCCTACTTCTCAATACCAACTTTTAGCACTAGTTACTTTCTTATTTCCTGTGAGCAAATATCCAGCCAGAAGAGATGCTTAAGTTTAAGGAAGGAAAGCTTTATTTCAGCTTACATTCTATTGTATAAGTGAAGATACAGAGGTAGCTGATCACATTCAGTCCACAGTTAAAAAGTAGAAAGAGGGCTAGAGAGATGGCTTAGCAGTTAAATTGCTTGCCTATGAAGCCTAAGGACCAAGGTTCAATTCTCCAATACCCATGAAAGCCAGATGCACACAGTGGTGTATCCATCTGGAGCTCGTTTGCAGTGGCTAGAGGCCCAGGAGTGCCTATTCTCTCTGTCTGTCTATCTGTCCCTCTCTCTCTCCTCTCTCTTTCTCTCTCTCTTTCAGATAAATAAAAATAAATTTTTTTGGAAAAAACAGAAAGACATGAATGCTGCTTCTCTGTTCACTTTCTCCTTTTAGTCAGTTCAGAACCCCAGGACACAGAATGATGCAGTCCATGGTTATGATGGGTCCTCTCTTAACAATAATCCTAACCTAGAAAATCCCTTCCAGACATTTTCAGGATTTGTTTCCATGGTAATTTTAAATCCCATAAAATTGGTAATCAGAGATTAACCGTCAGAGAAAGAAAAATAAATGTTTTCTAAACAGGTTCTCAACAAACTGCTTTCATTAACCTAGCATAGTGTATCTGAGCTCAGCTTTGAAATGAAAGTTGGTATGGTAAGAGTGTTTAGATTTTTTTTTTTCAATAATGTCTTTTAGATTTAAGATGATAGTTGGATTTGTTTAGGTCTGGATTTACCTAAAATAAAGTAGAAGTTCTTTCAGAGGACTTTTATGTGGCTAACATGAAGCTGCACTACTCACACCCTCTACTAAACACCTGTGAAAGAAAGGAGGAGGAACTGTGAACAACAGAAAAATATGGTGTAGTTCATTTTCAGTGACTAGAGACCCTAGCATGCCTATTTTCTCTCTCTCTCTTTTTCTCTCTCACATAGATAGATAGATAGATAGATAGATAGATAGATAGATAGATATTTTTAAAAATGAGCATCCTGGTGAGGATCAAGGGGAATGTTGTATCTTGCTACTAGGATGGAATGTGATTTGAAACATAGTAGGTGTGGTTTACAGGGGATTCAGGGTGTGCTTTTCAAGGTTATACATAGACCTGGGTCCACCCTGATTTCTACTTCCTGGCTCTTAAGAAGTAATCAACCTCTGTGACACATGCTTGCTAACAAGATATACTGACCCAGAGTAAAGGATCCAAGTGACTATGGAAAGAAGTGTTTGCAATCATAAGTTTAAATAAGCACTTTGCCCATCATGTTGCTTTTCTCAAGTATTTGGTCAAAGCCACATAAAGCCAAGTAGCACATGATGATGGAATAAGAACATCGGAGTGGTGAATAACATTACCCCTCCATAGAGCCAGCATTCTCACAAAATTCTGAATTACCTTCATTAATTTGCTTCTTATTCTACTACTAAAATATTATCAAGAAATGAAAGTCATAAGAAAGACACGAAAATGTGTATATGTTGGAATACCACTTCCTAGGCATGACAATGTCATTGCTGTCTTGAACTCAGAGTACTTGTGACTATCTGCATGAGACCTTCCCAAGATCAAACCCAAGAGCTCCCCTTATGGAGGGGAAGGGGGGCTGACAATGTAGCATGCAGAGACTCACAAGTGGCTCAGGAGGCAATAGTATTGTATGAGCTGTTCCAGGGATCATTAAGCTCCTCCCATCCCTAAGAATATCTATATGTTTAACAGTTATTAGGGGGAGAGACTTAGGTAGTCTATCTGACTGTAAGTTACTCAGCCTTCTTAAGTAATCCTTCATCCATACTACCATAATTTGCCCCAATTAAACCCATTGGTTCAACCAGCTAGACTTAGGTGGCATTGTTTCTGTGATCTGTTGTTTGTGTCCTACCTTGTCAAATTTTTTTTCACATGTACTCTGAAAAAGTCATCTAACAGTATATATCACATGATATCTAAATAGAGAAATGAGTCTTAATGTAGCTCTAGAACACATTTCACTTAATCTTTTTGCAACTGATCTGAACAAAGAATTTTGACATTGAAATTTTCACACTGGTAGATGAATTTCTTTTCTTTCAATAGGGAAATGTCAGACTGACTGGTGAAAATTCTCAAGAGACTATGTGGATAGACAGAGGAACAGTAGGTGAGTTACAATAGAGATTCTTCAAGGTAACACATTAAAAGAAAAGTAACCCCAAATTTAATTAGAACAAATTGGATTTGTTTTTATCAGTTAAAAACTCAGGAAATATATTCTCTTATAATTTGGAAATGTTCCTTGGAATGTAGATAAGCTGCAGAACCACAGAAATCACAGAGGCTGACAGGAAAGCAAAAGCCTACAACCTCTGCAAAAGCTTGCTGGAAGCAATTCAGAAGTCATTTTGTGAAGCAGCCAATGAGACCTTTAAAACAGGTATCTCAAAAATACCCAAGATGGTCACAGATGGCTTGGAGATAATTCTATGCCTACATCTGCTATGTCAAGATAAGAGTGTACACTGAGTTTGTATGCTCAATGCTGGGATGATCATAACATATTCTATCACCATCAAAGGAGACTTAACAACTGAAAAGACCTATCCTATCCAGGAGCTCATGGGTAGTCTCTTAGTCACTCTTTAATTGTGCAGATTGTAGAATACATACTGAATATTTATGCTATAGTGTTTCAGAGGGCTTTGAGACAGAGAAGCAATTGAGGTATGAGATTTAGGTAAGAGAAGCAGGGGGAATAAAAGCTATCAGTTTTCTGTGAGAATATCAACTGATACTAAGAAATAGCATTCCCAGTGCATCATAGAAAATAAGCTGGAGACAATAGAAAATATTTATAAATATGAAATATATAGCCTGGATAAGGAGTTTCTTCAGTAGACACTTCACTGAAAACTTCATCTTTCACTCCTGTGTTAATGTGTCATTTATTTCTGCAAGCAACCAAAGTACATTCATATTAGTATCCAAGATCACAGGACATTTAGAAAGCATATATTGTATTTTTTTCCAAAATTAGAATTTACCTATACCTAAAATACCATATTAGATCCATAACTCTCTAACATTTATTGTGAATATATTTTCATTCATATTGAGTAAAATCTTGCCAATCATCTTTTAGAGACTCATTCTTGCTCTGTCCTCTGTAGTTACATACTATGAAAATATTTATTCTGAATTGACTCATTGTCTCCTGTTGGAAGGGGGAAGCTTATAAGGCTCAGACTTCACAAAACTTACAATGTTTTGGAAGCTTATAAAGTTGACAAGTCTCCGGAATCAATGTTATAATATCAATAAACTTTCTTGGGAAGACAGGGACCTTCACTAGAGAAACTGCCTACAAGTTAAGCAAAGGGTTATGATGATACAGCTGTTATGGGCTCTTATCCATGCTAAAGAATGGGTGTTTCAGTTACCTTTTCATTTCTTGGACAAATACCTGATCAAAAGCAAATTATGGGAGGAATGGATTTATTTCCAACTTATAGATCATCATGGCAAAGGAAGTGGTCATACTTTATCATACATCCATAGCACAGACTACAGCTAACACCAGCAAAGACAAGCTGACTTTGAACAATTTAGGGCTGGACTCAAGATCTGCCCCCAGTGACACACAGCTTCCAGCAGAGCTTGCCTGCTGGAGACTTAAGTAGAAAGTTTAATCAAAAATTCCCAAGTCTATGGAAACATTTACATTCAAATCACCACATTCTGTCCCTAGACCTAATAGACTCAAGATATCGAACAATGCAAAATACACTCAGTCTAACTTCAAAAGTCTTGCTAGTCTTTATCTAATTTAAACACTATTCAAAAGTCCAAAGTTTCATCAGCGATTCAAGAATGTCTATCAATTATGAGCCCTGTAAATCTAAACACAAGTTATATGTACTTCCAACCTATGGTAGCACAGAGTGAAAAACTCCCATTGCTAAAGGTAGACATAATGGAGAGAAACTGGACCAATGCAAAATCAATAACCAGCAGACAAATATCAAATGTCCACAGTTGCAAGTCCAACATCTATAAGTAGTAACAAAGTGTCTACACTTTGTGGTTTCTAATTTACCCATCTAGCTGGACTGCATATAGCCCAGGGAACATTCTGCCCTCAGGCAGAAGCTTTCCTTAGCAACCTTTTGACAGTCCTGGCATCTTCTTGGGCCTCCATTGCAACCCAGAATTCATCTTCATAACTCTATATAATGGCCTTACTGGGACTCAAACAGGGATTTCAACCCTGCTTCACACAGTTGCATCTCAGTGGCTCCTGGGACAATGTTCACTTCATGACCCACTTTCCTGTATTCTCAGGCTTCCAAAACCAGTATCATGTGGGTGCATTGACAAATTTGTAAATCTAGGGAATGAATAAAGCAACAAAACTAAAAGGGCAGGAAACTCCTTTAGAATTCTTTCTTCAAGCCTCCTTTTTGCATTTCTATTTGACTTAGTTTTCCATGGCTTGGTTTCATCCTTTGGCATCTTTTCCATTGTCCCAATGCAAAACAATTGGCTTACCTTTAATAATAGCAATATCCTCAATAATTGCATTTTAAGTCACCTGGAATCAGTCTCTGTGCCTATAACTTCAAACTTACATTTCTTTCTGTGGCAAGCTTTGCATCTCTCATATTTTCCTGTCTGTACCTTCCACAAATCACACCAGTTCCTTACTATAAAATTAAATGTTGCTAAAATTTTCAGGCATGATTTGAACACTTCCCAGTTCAAAGTCCTCTCCTTGCCTTTGAAAGCTCATAAACCAAGCCATCACACTCCACAATTCTCTCTGGATTTTAGAATTTTCAAACTCTCACCAGAATAGCCTATTTAGCTTTTCTTTCTTTATTTCTTTCTTTTTTTTTTTTTTTTTCTGAGGTAGGGTCTCACTCTAGCCCAGGCTGACCTGATATTCACTATGTAGTCTCAGGGTGGCCTCGAACTCATAGCGATCCTCCTACCTCTGCCTCCCGAGTGCTGGGATTAAAGGCATGCACCACCACGCCCAGCTAACTTTTCTTATAACACTCAAAAACTTCACCAGACCAAAAAACAAATCCTTCCATATTTCTCATGCACATTCCAAAACCCAAAACACACCTTGTGAAATTCATCACCACAATAACCCCACTCCTGTTGCAGTTACTTTCTCATTACTGGATAAGCACTGGACCAAAAGAATGTTACAGGAGAAAAAGGTTTATTTTAAGCTTACAGATTCCAGGGGAAGCTTCATAGTGGCAGCAGAACTTGGATTACCATGATACACTCACAGCAGCATACCATACTGAATGTGCCCAGTCTCATCGCATCTTGGAAGCTAAGCAGGGTCAGAGCTGATTAGAACTTGGGTGCAAGAAATGTGACTCGGAATGAGCTGAAGGCTCCCACCCTCCTGGTTGCTTTTTGTCCTTCAGGAAAGTATGTAGACTGCTAGAGAATTGTCACTGATAGTTCTGCTAAGCTATGAACCCTAGGCCAACATGACAAACAAGATTTATCAGTTGATGCAATATTATTATGATTATTATGGTTCTACCCTTTTGGTTTCTGGTTAAATTTAAGGTATAAATCCATAGGAGGAAACTCCTGTTTGGTGTGTAAGCCAAAGCAAAAACCTGTAACTAGGGAGTTCATAGGTCCCAGGGTAGAGGGCACTAATATTGTTTTGTTAAAAAGATATGCCTGTGATATTTCCTTCTAAACATTTGTGTTTGTGACCACATATTATGGCTGCTGCTAGTGTTTGTTGAAGAGAGAATATTTTTATGTAAAGTGATATATGATTATTGCAAAGTCTCATTACTAGTGAGAAACAGTTACTATGGCATACTATTCTAATTTCCAGACACACACACACACACACACACACACAAAAAAAAAAAAAAAAAAAAAAAAGCTAAACACATCTCTATGACCTCCTATACGGATCAGGGAACATTGTGAAAGAATGGAGTGTGAAGAATTTAGTAGCTGGAAGGAGACAACTATATTATATATATATTTATATATATTTTAATTCAGAGGATATAGCTATGCTATATCCTCTGAATGAAAATATTCCCAAACAAACTTATTGGTTTACCAAGATAGACTTGGGTATAATTACTTTTATTGTTTTTTTTCTGTTTTGGGTTTGTTATTGGTACCCTGTCTGATGTACATATGTTTTACTTATCCCACCTTTACAAGAAAAGTGACTATATAATACACTAAAAAAATGACTATGTTCTAGATGGCATTTCCAACTTTACAGAAATATTGCATTTAACATTGCTCTACTTTTTAGATCAAACTTATATAGTTATGTAACTATCTTTCTTTATACAAATTTTAGGGTTTTTTTCTTTTCTTTCATCTTATTTAATTTTTAAATTAAAAAAATAAAATTTTATGTAATTCCTTCTCACCAACCTCCTTTGTCTAACCTCCTTCATCCTGTGCACTGAACCTTCTCTACATTCTTGTTTTTAGTTCAACAAATATTTACTGAATGTATTAATGCATATTATATTCCAGGTATTGGTGGCACAAAGAATAAAACACCATTCCTATTGTTAATCTCAGCTAAGGGTTAAGAGGAATCAATCAAAATAATTAGTACAGAAATAGGAAGCAGAATATATAATAGGTGATGCATAAAATTGGGAGCCAAATAGGTCTTTTCAATTCTGGCTCTTGTTTTGTGCTTTAATTTTGTAGAAGAAAATAATTTCACTATACCAAAATATCTTGTTTATTTTAATTTTTAAACTATTATTAGTTATGTACAGAGAGTGTATACAGCCATGTTAGAACCATCATTAGCCTCCTCCCTTCCTCCCCCCTCCACAGGGACCCCCTCATTGGGGAATCTGGGTTGTGCATTATTGGGTTAGACATCAGTTATGTGTAAGAGGCAATGTCTCTGAGCCTAATGTCCCAACTTGTGGCTCTAACAGTCTTTCCACCCCCTCTTCCATAAATTTCCCTGAGCTGTGTTGGATTTCTTTTATGTCTACTTCAGTGATAAGGTCTTGGGAGCCTCTGTGTCTCTGGATATCTGGTTTGATAGGAGTTGAGTGTTCTCTGTGTCTCTCTCCTTTCACCCTTGTGCCAGTACCAGATTCACCAAGAAAGCAGCACTCTTGCTCATTTCCCCAATTACTCTATGGTTTCAGCTGAAGGTCCCTGGTGAGGTGTGATGGGCTGATATTCTCCTCAGGATCTGCATCCATATGAAAAAAAGAAGCAACTTCTCCAATGGAGAGTGAAGTCATCACCAGATAAATGCGTTAACCATTATTATTTTAGAGAATTTAATATGTGTAGCCCCTCTTTAACGCAACTATTGGTGGGAGCTCTGATAATGGAGAGCAGGATCACTTTTTGGATATGGTTCTGACTTGTTTCCCAGAACCAGCTATGGGTACCATTCCATTGAGCAGATCCATTAGCCAAATCAAGAGCAGTTGGTTACCCACCATGGCTGTGTGCCACTATTGCACTTGTGTGAGCATCATGTCAGATTGTTTGCTGCTGAGTAGCTTAGACCATAAATTTCTTGGACAGACATTGGTCATTGTCCCCCAGTTGCTCATGTAGCACTTTCTGGCACTAGATGAGCTGTCTGGGGACTGACTCTCTTCCAGATTCCAGCCAGATTACAACATGTTATGTACCAACAGCATATGGTGTCTTTGGAAGTAGGGTCTTACCACTAACCTTTGATGGGTTATCAAGTACTCTGACAGAAATTTGTCTTCTTTTGGGAAACCTTGTAGGTCTCTTTGATCAACAGCTCATTGTGGATGTTAACTGCATGATGGTACTGGGAGTTACAGGCCAGTGCCTAGGAAAAGATAGGTAATATAAAAGACATAGAGATAGAAACAGGAGAAGATTAAGGTAAAAATCATACCCTTAATCATACCCTCTCCAGGGCCCTGTGGTTCAGGTGTTCTCTCCGAGGACCTATGGAAGGTTCAACCACTTAGTCTGTATTTTATGATATAGAAATTTATGGCACCATTGCAATTTAGGTCCAGTTTTGTGTCCCTCACCCACCTTTACCCTCCCCTACCTATTGTCTGGTCCTTGAGATGCTTATTAGGTATGTCAGCATCTCAGGCAGATTTAGGTTAGGAGCCACACATGAGTGAGACCATGCAATGATTATCTTTCTGTGATTGGGTGAGTTCACTGAGAATGATCTGTTCCAAGATTAACTATTTTTCTTCAAATTTCATTGTGTCATTTTTTTCCTGGCTGCTGTTTAGAATTTCATTACATGGATATATCACATCCTGGTTATCCATTTGTCTAATGATGGACATTTGGGTTGATCCCAGCTCTTAGCTATTATGAATTGAAGAGCTATGGACATGGTTGAGCAAATCTCTCTGAACTGAGGCATGAAGCTTTTAGGGTAAATGCCTAGTAAGGGAATAACTGGGTCTGTTGGCAACTCTATAGTCAACCTTTTTAGGAGTCTCCATATTGCTTTCCATAGTAGGTGTACCATCTTACATTCCCACCAACAGTGAATGAGGGTTCCTATTTCTCCACATCCTCACCAGCATTTGTTGTCATTAGATTTTTTAATGTTTGCTATCCTTACTTGGGTAAGGTAGAATCTCATAGTTGTTTTAGTTTGCATTTTTTTAAGCATGCATTTTTTTGCAAGGAGAGAGAGAGAGAGAGAGAGAGAGAGAGAGAGAGAGAGAGTGCAAGCCAGGGCCTTTAGCCACTTCAAATGAACTCCAGATGCATGTGACACTTTGCATCTGGCTTAGGGAATTGAACCCATATCTTTAGGCATTGCAGCCAAGTGACTTAACTGCTGAGCCATCTCTCCAGCCCCTACCTACATTATTAATATTTCCTTCTCTATATTTATGTATCTCTTTTCCTTCTCTGTAATCTATGACAACCTGTCAATGAACCTAATTTATGTGGCTTTTTGTAGTTAATAACAGTCCCTATGAGATCATGAATACAACCTATGGCTTTGGAGCATAGAATTTACACCCCACAGGGTTACTTCTTTCAAAACTCTCTCATTTTTCACCTTATATGTTTTTAATAAGCTAATAATAAGTAGGGTTCCATATAGCTTATTAATAGGTATGATATGTGTGTAATGTGTTATATGTAGTATGTGTGGTGTATATGCATGTCTTTCTGATGTTGTGGTGACCATTACTCTGGTTTTATGGTAGGCTGTATGAAAATATAAGTATACAGTTACCCTTCAGAGGATGTTAAACACAACTTGAGGACAGTGGGTAATCAAAACACTTGATGAGGAAAACTCATAATAAACTCTGACTTGTTAAAAGTAAGCATTTTTCTAAAGCAAGAAATTACTTTAGAAAAAAATGAAAGCTATATCATGAAATTTTATCCATAAAATTATAGAATTACCTATATTTTGACAATTATAGAATGACCTATTTAGCTTCACTTTGAAGCTGAAATAAAGAAAAGGTCACTTCAGGGCTGAAGAGATGGCTTAGCAGTTAAGGCACTTGCCTGTGCCACTAAGGACACAGGTTTGATTCTCCAGGTCCCGTGTAAGCCAGATGCACATGGTGGTGCATGCATCTGAGTTCATTTGCAGTGGCTAAAGGCCCTGGCTTTCCCATTCTCTCTCTGTATCTCTCTCTGTCTCTAATTAATAAATAAAAAAGAAAAAGAAAACATTACTTCAAAATAAAATAATTTGATGTAGCAATTCTTAACTTCTTGAATATGTTTTAATTTTCTTTTAAATTTTTAAATATTTATTTGCAAGGAGAGAGAAAGAGAGAGAGAAGAGAGACAGAGACAGAGAGAATGTGTATGTTAGGACCTCCAGCTGCTTCAAGCAAACTCCAGATGCATGTGACATTTTGTGTGGGTACTAGGGAAACACCCCTAGGTTGTTAGGCTTTGCAGGCAAGTATCTTAACCACTGAGCCATCTCTCCAACCTAACTTTCTGAATGTTTTACAAGGAGGTTATAAATAGCATCCAGATAACATGACAAAGTACTCTATTTACTGGTTTCTTACAGAAATGCCCTATAAGTACTTTGTGTCCCTAATCGTTATAAGCTCAATAGCAAGATAATATATAGACAAATGGACAAAGAAGTCAGATATTTCCTTCCTTGCATACTGAACAAATGGATAGTAACAGATCTTACTTTTACAACACTTTAAAAACAAACTTAGTCTTGATAATGTAGACTAATGGATTATATCTTTGTTATGTGAGCTTGATAGGTCAAAAGCAGCCATGACAGAATACAGAAAAAGTTGTAAGTCTCTTAAGGAAAGTTCCTTGGCTAACTCTTTATTATTCCTTAAAAGCCTAGAAATATTTCTCTATGATACTTTTAAATTTTGCAATTTTTAAAACATCAGAAAAATAATGAAATGTGTACTAAGTTTTTGATCATTGGAATACATATCACAGGAGGAATTTTTTCCCTCTAATTTTGAAATTTATTCATAGCATTCCTTTGCTCATGGTCTAATCAACCTTACTCTAAAACTTGTCTTACAAAAGTCAAAACAAAATAGTTCATTCATTACACACACCAGCTATTAAAGCTATGCTTTTGAAGTCTAGGAAGATTAAAATAGTCTGTCGTTGTTTTAGCAACACTGTTAAGAGTGGCCTAAACATTTGAAGGAAGCACTAGAGAGGCTGTCTCCTACTATAGTGAACAAGTTATTATTAAAGGTAAAAGCCAAAAGTACAAAGTAATGTTTTCAATGTCTTGCCACAGAAAAACTAATGATGAGAATAAAATCAGTCTTCTTGTCCAACTTCCTCTCCAAGTTCTGCAAAGTTGTTTCTTGTTCTTATATGTGATGGTTAATCTCTGGTTGTTAATTTGACAGGATTTACTATCATCATGGAAACATATATCTAGGTATATCTGCTAGGAATTTTTTGATTAGGATCCACCCTACATGTAGGCATAAAAATCCCCATGGACTAGGTTGTAGGTTTATATAAAGGAAGAAAGGTAGCTGAATATTCATGATCCTTTTACTATCTCTCTTCTTCTCTGCTAATGTGACAATGAGAACCCAGCATTACAGCTTATGCCATGCTTTCTCCAACATGATGAGACTTCCCTAAAAACTATAAACCCAATTAAACCACTTTCCTTCCATACATTGCTCTAATCTGGTATTTTGTCCAAGCAGTGAGAAAGTTACTGATACAGAAAATTGGTACTAACGAATGGTGCTACTGCTTAATAAACTGAATATGTGGTTTTTAGTCTTTTAGACTTTTTGTTTGTGGGAAAAAACATGTAAAGATTTGAACTCTAGATGTGAGAGCCCCTACAATGTTATAAACAGAGGTTAAAGGCCATTCTGGTGGGAGTTTGGAATACCAGAATTTTGAAAGAAATGTGGACTATAGCAGTTTGGCTTATGAGATTTCAGAGGTGAATAGGTACTCTATTGGGAGCTGGGGTAAGGCGATTCATGTGATATTCTGGTAGAGACACTGGCTAAATTCTGCCTGTGTCCTGAGAACTTAAGCAAAGTTGAATTTAAAAGTAATGGATTAGTGTGTCTAGTTGAGGATATTTCAAGGCCAAGATCATTGAGACTATCCCTTTGCTGCCTTGATTCAGATCTGTAAAAAATGAAATGAAAATACAGAAAAGAGAGATGTAAAACTTATGAACTTTGGCACAGAAAGAAATGTGAACATATTTAAATTCCCATACAGAGAAACTTCAGCCACTTTGGATATAATTGTTACAACGAAATCTACTCCTCAGTACTGGGTCAATAGAATGGATGCCCTGCAGGCAATAGCAAGCACATTGAGGGGTTAAGATGGTAAGAATGTGAATTATTTTGAAACGAAAAGGCCTTAAGGAAGAATTCTGAAGGAGGTCTCTGCTCTTCAAGGTTGGAATACAGAGCTTGCTATCATTGTGGTCCAAGCCCCAGGTTTCATTACAATCTGGCAGAACTTGGTAGGGGTGTCCCCTTCATAGTGGTTTTGGAAGAATGAATGATGAGATTGATGAGTTCATAGGATAATCCTGCATGGTTCCAGAATTCTTCTCAGCCTACATGATGTAAAACAGGGTTGGAGTCCCTGCAAAGAGATTCCTGGGGACCACTGTGTGAAGCTGTAAAAGTGAACCTTAAATTCCAATGGAGAGCTCATTATGTTAGAGATGTCAGGACTGTGGGACATCTGCCCCAAGCCACCACAGGCTCAGGAATGATCCTGCTCAAGATAGAGGTGGCAGGCAGCACAGCTGAAGAGTCAGAACTACTCAAACCTTTGAGAGCCACAGGATTTGATTTGTGTTTCAGATCTCATAAACAGAGATGCACAATTTATGTTGACACTGCTTGTTTTCAGCCTTCTTTTGGTCAAGTCTTGCCTTGCTATGCACCCATTACTTTGTTTTGGACTAGGGATGATTATTCTATGTCATATATATAATATAATATATATAATGTCATATATAATATGTATATATATATATTATGTGTCATATATAAAACTTGGTTTTTTATTTTACTGGACTCACAGTTAAGAGAATGTCTTGAGTCTTGGGTAAGACTGAACTTTTGAACAGTGCTCAGACTGCTAAAAGCTATGAGGACTTTTAAAGTTTAACTGAATGTGTTTTGCATCATGAGACAGGCATCAATCTGTAGTGTCAAGAGATAGGAATTTATGGCTAACAATGTTATGTTTGAGTGGCAAGTTGACAAGGGATGGACTTGTGATGGTTAATCTCTACTTGGCAATTTGACAAGATTTAGAATCACCATGAGAAAAAAAAAAAAAAAAAAAAACTCTAGTCATGTCTGTGAAGGATTTTCTATCAGTTGAGTTCCTGGACTGTATAGAAAATGAAAAACCTAGCTGAGAATTCAGCATTTATTTCTCCTAATTTCTTCCTGCTGCTGTGAGGGTATGACCCAGACATCCTGGTCTCTCTTACCATGCTTTACCTACCATAATGGACACTTAATTAACTTTATTCCTTAAGCTGTGCATGGTTGGATATTTTCTCCTAGCATCAAAAAAGTAACTGGGACTTCTGGTTAAGTTGGCTGAATAGGGAACACGTCCAAAGCAAGAGGGGAACATAGAGACAAGATTCCATATAATCCCATCTTGCAAATCATGATAGTCTGTAAGTAACCAGCAAGACACTAGGATTGCTAGAACCAAAGTGACAGGCTCCATCAGCTACTGGGAAGGGTGGGCAACCTCCGAACTCCCAGCCAGGCAAGCTCTCTGATCCAATCTTTTGGGAATCAGATAGTGAGAGGCAAATGCCAACTTGCACCTGAGAGTGTAATTCACACAGGGTACTACACAAGTGGCATGGACTGCAAGGGAAAAGGGCTGCCCTAGACCAAAGAGCAGACCAGAGAAAACGCGAATCCACTCCCTAGCTCACAACTGAGGGAGTAAGCTTAGATAGGAAACAAGGGAGAGCAAGGCAGATTGCAGCCAGAGAAACTAGGAAGTACTGGCCAATGACCAACCCACTTGCCATCCCACAATTGAGGGAGGAAAGTGAAAGAGGGAACCCGGTGGGCAGTATGGATTGCAGTGAAAACAGGCAGCCAAAGCTGATGCCAGTCGACTCTTCTGCCCACAGTTGAGGAAAGAAGCTTAGTGAGGGATCCAGGGTAGAACTATCACATGGCAAGCAGCCTATACCTGGGCCAGGAAATTCAAGCTGGGTAACATGTGGATGGGGCAAAGCTAGGGTGAGCAGAGAACCCTACTTGAACACCGCCAGTATGAAAGAGGGAATCAGAGCTCTATGGGTGCCTAGAAACTAGAGCAGTCAGGCTCTGAGGATTTGTTCTTCTCACCAAGCCTGGCATTCCCTTAGCCAATAATAGCTGATAGATTGGGAAGCGTTTCTCCCACCCAAATCCAACCTATATGACCAAAAGGAGGAAAACGTCTTGAGGAAGGCAGAAACAAAGGCCAACTGCATTTCAGTTCATCTCCCAGAACAGACTTGGACCTGAACTCACTCCAGGGCCCAGAATGGTCACTAAGCAAGCTAAGTTTCTACCCTACTTTCTGGAGGCAGCACACACATGCTGGACCCAGCACAGACTCAACTGCACTCATCCCAATCCAGTGGATTGACTTCCAGCACAATCTGGACCAGGCCACCCAACCCAGGCCATACAAGAACTGCTATTCTCATAATATTCACAGCAAGACAAGAGTCTGAGATCATATGAACAAACTCCAACACAAGACAAATAATGTAAGGTATCAAACCAAGAAATCCTCACCAAGACTACCTAGTCCCATAATGGAAGTCTCCAATGCAAACATAGAGGCAACCAAAAACACAGAATTTCAAAACAAAATCACGATATGCATATTAAAACATGTTAATAGCCGGGCGTGGTGGCGCACGCCTTTAATCCCAGCACTCGGGAGGCAGAGGTAGGAGGATCGCCGTGAGTTTGAGGCCACCCTGAGACTCCATAGTGAATTCCAGGTCAGCCTGGGCTAGAGTGAGACCCTACCTCGAAAAACCTCGAAAAACCAAAAAATAAAAAATAAAAAAATAAAACATGTTAATATACCCATGAACAAGTAGCTGGATGAAATGGGAGAAAATAGTCAAACAAGATCTCAAAGAAAGATTAATTGAGATAGAAGTTAATAGACAGAAAAGATCTTCAAACACAAGTCAAAGGATGTCTAATTTTAATGGAAGAAAATCAACAAATAGAACTCAAAAAATGAATGAAGGAATTAGAAGAAAACCAACAAAAGCAAATAAACTGATGGCTAGATAAAACAAAGAGGACAATCAAATAGCCATTACCAGAAGGCTCAATGAGATTGAAGACATTCACAAAGAGCTCAGTAGACATCTAAATGAAATGGAGGAAAATAATCAAATAAATGAGCTCACAGGTCAATGGAATAAATTTAGGGGGACATAACTAAATGCAGAAACTAAATCCAAGAGAAAATAAGTACATCAAATCAAGAAATGAAATGAAAATCCAAACAAAAGTTAGAGAGACTGAAGCAAAGCATAATAGAAAACAAAAATGAGGTAGCACTCAAGAAACCCTCAATAACAAACTAGACCATGTGGAGGACAGAATAATGGAACTTGAGGACAGGACAGAGGAGTTAGTTCAGGCTATGCCAAGTTCAAAAAAATGTGTGAACATAACATGAGGGAACTACAAGATGCCTTAAAAATATCTCATAAATATTTGATACATGGGTATACAGGAAGAAAAGGAAATACCTAAAGATTATGGATGCCAACCCCAAATTTATATCCAGAAAAATTATCCCTGATAATAGCAAGTGAAATAAAAGCTTTTCATGATATAATCCAATTATATGATTAAATGAGTACTAAGTCAGCCTTACAGAGAATGCTGCATGGAATACAGCACACTCAAAAGATTATCCAACACACCCATGAAGAGAGAAAAAGAAATGATCAAAACTAGAATGTACATTAAAGCATAAAAAGACCAAGAAAACACCAAACTTCACAAAACCCTCAAATCAACCAGGATTAATCACACTTCACAATTAGAACTCTGACTACCCAGTCAAAAAGAACAGGTTATCAGGCTGGATCAGAAAGCTGGTATCCATTCATTTGCTGTATATAAGAACACACCTTACAATTAAAGAAATATATAACTTCAGAGTGAAAAGACAGAAAAAGATATTCTAAGAAAATGGAAACAACAAACAAGCGGTTATGGTTGTACTAATAACAGACAGGATAAACTTTAAACCTAGTATAATAAGAGGTAGAGAGAGCTAGAGAAATGGCTTAGCGGTTTAGGTGCTTACCTGCAAAGCCAAAGAACCCAGGTTTGATTGCCCAGGACCCACCTAAGCCAGATACACAAGGGGTCACATGTGTCTGGAGTTCATTTGCAGCAGCTGGAGGCCCTGGCATGCCCATCCTCTCTCTCTCTCTCTCTCTCTCTCTCTCTCTTCTCCAATAAATAAATAAACAAAATCATTAAAATAAACTGGAAATCAACAACAGTTATACCAAGAAAGCACACCAACTCCTGGAGACTGAAGAATTCACTATTAACAGCAAATGAGTTGTTGAAGAAATCAGAAAGGACATCAATAAATTTGTAGAACTAAATGAAAATGATAACAGAACATACAAAAACTTTGGGACAGTTGTAAGAAGGCAGTTGTAAGAAGGAAGTTTATAGCACTAAATGCCCAAGGTCTAAAATGAATAAATTAACTACCCATCTGAACGCTTTGAACAAACAAGAACAATCTTATAACAAACCCTGAGACTCCATAGTGAATTCCAGGTCAGCCTGGGCTAGAGTGAGACCCTACCTCGAAAAACCAAAAAAAAAAAAAAAAAAATTGCCAGAAAGAAATAAATTATCAAGATTAAAGCAGAATTAATGACTTTGAAACAAAGAAGATAATTTAAAATATTGATGAAATGAAGAGCTTGTTCTTCAAAACAATAAACAAGATTAATAAACCCGTGGTCAAAATAATCACAAGGAAAAGAATAAAAGACCCAAATCGAGAAGATTAGAAATGAAAATGGAGATATCATAACTTATTCTAATGAAATTGGGACAATTATCAGGAAGTATTTCAAGAACATGTATTCCACAAAATTGGAAAACCTGGAAGAAAGTGATGAATTCCTCAATTCATACAACCTTCCAAAGCTAAACCCAGAATAAATAAATGACCTGACCTAACTTAATACTTTCAATTAGATTGAAAATTAAGACCCTCCTAATAAATGAAAGCCCAGACCCAGATGGATTTTTTTTTTATTTCCACCAACTTCACTCAAGAACTAAGAACATTTATCAAATTATTCTGCACAAATGAAAAAGAAGGAATAAGCTGGGCATGGTGGTGCATGCCTTTAGTTCCAGCACTCAGGAGGCAGATATAAGAACATTTCCATGAGTTCAAGGGCACCCTGAGACTACATAATGAATTCCAGGTCAGCCTGGGCTAGAGGAAGACCCTATCTTGAAAAACAAAAGAACAACAAAATTGAAAAAAAGAAAGAAAGAAAAAGAAATAATGTTACCCAACTCCTTCTATGAAGTCAGCATTACACTAATACCAAAACCAGACAGAGACACAAGAAAAGAAAATTATAGACCAATATCTCTGATGAAACTTGATGCCAAAATTCTCAGTGAAATCTTCAGAAACGAAACCTAAGAAAATATCAAAAGCCTCATCAACCTTGATTAAGTAGGTTTCATTACAGTGTTGAAGGTATGGCTTGGCATAGGAAATCAATAAAAGTAATACATAAACAAACTTAAACACACCCTCCCAAAATATGGTTATTTCAATAGATGCAGAAAAGGCCTCTGAGAAAATGTGACATTTCTTCATGTTTAAAACACTGGAGAGACTTGGGATAAAGGGATCATATCTTATCATAACAAGGGCAATATACAAAACACCTATGGCTCTGATCATAATAAATGGAGAAAAACTCAAAGCATTCCCATTAAAGGCTGGATCAAGATGGGGGTGCCCACTCTCATTACTACTTTTCAATATAGTACTTACTAGAAATCTTAGCTCAAGCAATAAGACAAAAGAAAGAAATAAAAAGGGATACATATTGGAAAGGAAGAAGTCAAATTAGTACTTTTTGCAGATGACATCATTCTATGTATAACTGACCCAAAATAATATACCAAAAACCTCCTAAAATGATAAATTCTTTCAGTAAAATGGCAAGATACAAGATCAATACACAAAAGCCTTCCTGTATGCCAAAGACAAACATATACAGAAAGAAATCAATGATGCTGTGTCATTACAATAGCCACAAAAAATCAAATGTCTTGGAATTTCTCTAACCAAGGAATTAAAAGACCTATACAATAAAAACATAAAACACTGAAGAAAGAAACTGAAGAGGACACAAGAAGATGGGTGCTCATGGATTAGAAGAATTAATATTGTGAAAATGGCCATCCTACCCAAAGCAATAGACAGATTCAATGCAATTCCAATAAAAATCCCAGCAACAGTCTTCACAGAGTTAGAAAAAACTAATTTCAAAATTCATATGGCAGCATAAAAGGCCTCATATATCCAAAAATATGCTCAGTAGAAATACTTCAGGTGGAATCACCATACCTGATTTCCAGAGAAGCTACAAAGTCACAGTAATTACAATAGCATGATACTGGCAAAAAAAAAAAAAAAAAGGCACATATATCAAAAGAATAGAATAGATGACCCATCTGCTAATTCAAGCAACTATAGCTACTTAATCTTTGACAAAGTGACCAAAAATGCACACTGGATAAAAGATAACATAATTAACAAATGGTGCTGGCAAACTGGATAACCACATGTAGAAAACTGAACCTAGGGCTGGAGAGATGGCTTAGCGGTTAAGCGCTTGCCTGTGAAGCCTAAGGATCCCGGTTCGAGGCTTGACTCCCCAGGACTCACATTAGCCAGATGCACAAGGGGGTGCACACGTCTGGAGTTCGTCTGCAGTGGCTGGAGGCCCTGGTGCACCCATTCTCTCTCTCTCTCTCTCCCTCTTTCTCTCTGTCTGTTGCTCTCAAATAAATTAAAAAAAAAAGTTTTTAAAAAAAGAAAACTGAACCTAAACCCACTTCTCTCATCCTGCACAAAAGTCAACCCTAAGTGTATTAAGCACCTCAATATAAAACCTGAAACTCTGAAACAACTAGAATTAAAAATCGAGAGAATGCCCCAAAATATAGGTGCAGGGAAAGAGTTCCTGAATAAGATGCTATTAGTATGAGACATCAGACAAACACTCAACCATGGGGACCTCATAAAACTAAAAATCTATTGAACAGTCAAGCATAATATCAACAGAGTCAATAGATGACTCACAGAATAGAAGAAAATCTTCATCAGCTATACCTCCAACAAAGGCCTAATATCTAGAACCTATAAAGAACTAAATGAACTAAGCAGTAAGAAAAATCAAGCAATCAAATCTAACAATGAGGAAGAGGGCTGGAAAGATGGCTTAATGATTAAGGTGCTTGCTTGCAAAGCCTAAGGACCCAGGTTTGATTCCCTAGAATCCATGTAATCCAGATATACAAGGTAGCACATGAGTCTGAAGTTCATTTGCAGTGGCTGGAGGCATTGGCATGCTCATATTCTCTCTCTCTCCCTCTTTCTCTGCCTGTCTCACTCTCTCTAATAAATAAAATTAATTTTTTAAATGGAGTAGAGAACCGATTCTCAAAGGATGAAATACAAATGGCCATTACACACATAAAGAGATGTTCAATATCTTTAGTCATCAGAAAAATGCAAATCAGAACAATTCTGAGATTTCATCTCATTCTAGTCCGGACAGCATCCATCAGAAACCAAAGGATGACAAATCTTTGCAAGGCTGTGGGGAAAGTGGAACCCTTACCCAGAGCTGTTGGGAGTGCAAACTTATGTAACTACTATGGAAATAAGTATGGAAACTCAGGAAAATAGATCTACCATTTGATCCAGCTAAATCGCTCCTGAACATAGACCCTAAAGACTCCTCCCTTTACTCTAGAGACATGTCCTCAGCCATGTTTGTTGCTGCTCTATTCATAATAGTTAGGAACTACCACCAGCCCAAATGTCCATCAACACATGAGTGGATAATGAAAATGTGATATGCATGCACAATGGAATTCTACACAGTGGTATGGGAAAATGAAATAATGAAATTTACAGGAAAATTGATGGAATTAGGAAGAATCATTTGAAGCCAAATCACACAGGCACAGAAAGACAAACACCCCATGTTATCTCTCTGTGGGCCCTAACTGGGATTAACTTGGAATAAATGTAAATGGAAGCAACTATCAGGAATGTAGACTTAAAACTAGAATGAGACTAGGAAAAAGAATAAATAGGGAGGAAAGAAAACAGGAAATACTCTGCAGACTAGGAAAAGGACATAATACAGGGGTGGAAGGGTATTGGAGGGGTAGGGGATATGGAAGGAGGTGAGGGAAATTACACATAACTGAAGACAACATGAATCAGTTTCAAAGAAAGCCTCCTCTGAATACCATTCTACAATATACAACCACCAGTGAAGGGGAGGGGATGGTTCCAGACAGAAACATCCTTTATAAGGTGGGGGGGGGGACCTTATTCTTGGCTCACATTAGTTTACATACACACCAGAGAGAGGAAAGGGCACCACGGGAAGCATGAACAGAGTTCAAGCTGGCTCCTCACACTTCATATACCTAGTAGGGCTGAGCTCAACATCCATCCCCAGTGACATACCTCTTCCAGCATGGCTCAGTCTGCTAAAGACTAAGTAGGAAGCCTAATTTTGATCAAAAATACCTCATAGATATGGGAGGTATACATTTGCATTCAAACCACCACATATGCCTTCCTTGAGACAAAATAAATATGAAGATTCCCCTCCTTTATTCTCTTTAATGGAAATTAAAGTTTTGATTAGGAGAAAGACAAGGTTAGAATTTATTCTTTCATCTGCATCAATGATTGACTCCTCCAAATGACAGAATCATTACTCAATGAACCCTGCCTCTGAAGTACACACTGTAATTTGTGGAGGTTTTAGCTTTTGCTTGGATTATGATACTTCCCTGTTGGGGTCACAATAGTGGTTGGTAGCAGAACGGCTTACAGAAAAGTAAGAAGCTTGATTATGTATCCGATCTTGTGCTAAGGAATGGCATATAAATACTGAAACTGTTGTTTGGTTACTTGAGTTAATCCAATCAATACAACATTTCAGCCACAGAAATGGCTTATGTGCTATAACTTACAAATAATCTGGGTCTAAACAATAACCTAAGGAGAAAGCTTTTGAAAACTTACTTGTTATTAAGCTGAGATGCATGTGTAATACTACTGTGGTGATGTACAGTGCTGTCATTGACAACTAAGCAGGGAGTTTAGCATAACTAGCATAAATACTCAAACTTTATGATTTTTAAAAATGTAAACTTGATATAATTCCTAAATATTAGTTTGTTTGAAAAATATACATAAAAATAATACAAAATCACTGAGCAGGATAGAACATGACTCTAATGTCAGCACTGGGGAGGCAGACTCAGGAGAATAAGAATTTTAAGACCAGTCTCAGGGGCACAGTCAGTCCTAGGCCCTAGGCCTATCTGGGTTGCATAAGACCTTGTCTCAAACAAAAAATAATGAGATGGGGGGGGGGAGAATAGTACAAAGTGCTGTGAAACTATGAGGCAATATCAAGTAACATGGTATTAATTTTGGAAGGCTTCCCATAAACAGTAGTTTCCATTAACAGAAAAGATGATTCCTATTTTTATACTTGCCTTGACTAGAACTGTTATTTTGTCTCAAAAGCTATTCAGTGGGAATTGATTAATTCTCAACTACACTTTAATTGATATATCCACATAGGAGTCATACATTTCAAATCATTCTTCTGATATTAATGAACCTATTTTTGAGCAAATATATAACAATTTTTCACAGAAATAACAATGTTTTCAAACAAACATTCTGGAAATAACATAAAGCTCAATAATTACGAGTATAATGTGGTTGTGATATCAAGGTGAGATTACAAATTGAAATATTTTATATTTATTTGTTATTTAAAAAGATAAGGATGTAAATATTGTATAGTTAAATTTTATAATATTACTTCCATGAAAGAAAATAGACAAAATTCAATTCCTGTTGCTTGCCAAATTTTCAACATAGCTCACATAAAAGAAAGATAGGATTAAATGCCTGGTAACAGAAGGTGGTATTGTTTCCAGCTCAGTATTGGGGATGTGGCATACATCTGTATTGATGCTGAGACTCTAAATGCAGCTTTATAATCTGGAGTGGAAATGTAGGGAAGATTTTAAAGGTTCCAATTACCTGCCACATTTCCAAAAAGCAGTAAGCAATTTCTCTCTGTTGAGTTCTCCCACACATCATTTTGTGACGCATTTAATGTGAAAACAAAGTAAGAATTCTTTTAATAATGCTTTTTTTAAAAAAGAAAGATTAAAGGAACACAGAAAAAAATTGCTAGGTTATATGCATTTTTTTCTTTTATTGTTCCATTGATCTGACCATATATTTCTCTTGCCTTCTAAGTACTAAGAACTATTTTCCTACCATTATTTTTTCCTTTTCCAGTGCAAAATGAAATCCCTGAAGGAATAAATCATGCTTTTAACTTTAATCAATTTGTTTATGCCAGAAAAAAATATTTGTCCATAGATATAACTTAACGCTATCAATCTTTATGGAAATATGTGGATGAACTATCTAGAAGTTTCTGGTTATAATAAAAAACATTTCTAGGTTCATTTTAATTGTTTTAGTCGAGAGAAATATTAGAGTCCTTCTTGTAAGGAGCAGGATTAAAATCACAAGCTTTTGGTATCTTCTTCCTGTGCAATTTGATGATATTATGCCCAGAAAATCTGGCTTTGCTTCACACAGTCACTGAGATTTGGATATCAAATACTTTATTCCTATGTTACAGATAGCAAAAAACCTTAACATTAATAAACTGTCTTAAGGGAACCTAGTAAGCCATTGGAGAAACTTAAAATTGAACTCAGATAAGAACAGACTATTATGCATCATAAATTTGCCTTAACATAGATTTCAGAATTCAATTTAAATATGTTTTTATTGATTATTTTTCTGCTCTTACCAACTAAAAGAAACCAAAGTATCACAAGAATTTAAGTACAATATTATACATTGTTTTCATGAGACCCTCTTGTCAGCTCTAATTACTTAGATGTTCTAATTAGCATAACTGAGTTACCTTACATAGGAAGGTTTAGATTAAATTGTATGGCTGGAGAGATGGCTTAGCAGTTAAAGCACTTGCCTACAAAGCCTAAGGACCCACGTTTATTCCCCAATACCCATGCAAGCCAGATGCACAAGATGGAGCATATGTCTGGAGTTCGTGTACAGTGGATAGATGCCCTGACATGCCTATTTTCTCTCTCTCTCTCTCATTACTAAATAAAATATTTTATAGATTAAGCTATAGTTGCATGTAATAATGAGTAACATGAAATTTTCAAGTCTCTGAGAATCAACCAATAAAAAGTAGTTTAGTTAGATGTGCTTGTTTATGTGGAAGTGCCATACCACTACAGATATTGAGGATTATCACTGATACAATTGATAATGGAGCTCATTTCCTCAAAGGCTTTCAAGAAAAATAAGTGTCCCAGAGGACATCAAGATTAAGGATTACTAATGAATTTTCATTAGTTTTGATATTTTTAAACATTATTAATTGGTAAATATAGAAAGAATGCTATCATATTGAATTTAATTCATTAAAATTAGTACAATAATATCTTCATTATCAAATATTTGCAGTACAAACAAAGTTTTTAGTGCACAGAAGATTGGAATTTACTTGCAAAAATTATTCCAGTGCCCCATGTACCAATTTTCCCCTTTTGGGACGATACAATAAAATTTAAATAAAATATCACCCTTCAAACATTGGAACACTGAAAATAAAATTTTTGGTAGTAACATTGGACCCTGCATGCTACATATATAACCATCCAGGGAATATGTGCAAAGGGTTCAATAGAGTCATAACAATTTTTAGGGGAAACCAATTACTTTCTGTTGGATTTGAGGCCCTTTCCACAGGAGGGAATTCATGCCTGGTACTGAAACCTAGTCAAAAGCCTGTGACTGGGGAAGGACCTAGGAGGAAAGCTACTAGATTTGGCTAAATGAATATGTTGTACCCATAAAATTTCCCTTTGAATATTTATGTTTATGCCAATACATAGTGTTGATCTAAGCTTTAGTCAGAGATTTCCCCCCACCCCTCATGGACAGAGATTATTGGGAAGACTTACAACTCATGCAAATGTGAAGAATGAGTGACTGCTGAGTGCTCAGTGCTAAATGAAATATCTATATCACCCCCTCTAAGGCCCAGAGAACATTGAAGAAGTGGGGAAAAGAAGAATGTAAGAGCCAAAGGTTGGATAGGAGTGTTGTGGAACAGTCTTCTGGTCATGACGTGGTCATGGCCTTCATGACATCATAGTGTTTGCCATTGTTGTTGTAATCTACACAGGACCTACATAAAGTTGGGCCCATATAATTATCTTGAATGGTGGAAGCACCCACCCTTCCTAAGGAGTTAATGGGGAAACATTTTCTTCAATGATGTAGTCACTGGTCAATGCCCATGCTCACTAAAAGTTACCCACCCAATATCCATGCAAGCAATACTAATTAATTGCAGTGGATCAAAAATGGGATGGTTATACAGAAAAGGAGCAGAAAGAAATGGGAACAGCTAACCTTTCCCTTTTTTTTAAACACAACATTCAACTTTAAAAGACAAGAGAGAAAATGCAATTATTAAAATTACAACATTCAATCTGCTCATTACTTTGGTAAATTGTATTTGTAGTAAAATATTATTGGTACCTTTTGCTTTCTTTCCTCCTCATTATTCCTCTCTTCCTTTTTAATTCTTAGGGGATATCTTGGGTAAAATGCTCAAATATCTTCATATAAATCTTTTAAAGAAGTGAATATTTGCTTTATGCTGCATATATATTTCTGAAAGCACATTAAAGTACGTAGCTGAATAAAACTTAATACAAAGATAAGGGTCCCCAAGTATGAAGATCATTATCTTGATCATAGTTGGGATTCTATAAAGTACCCTCAAAGATGATTGAGCAATCCCACAGAAGACATTCATGGTGCTATGCTTCTCCATAGTCCCCATTAAACATGAAATCCTGGCCTAGATACTAACCTGTGTGCATAAATATTGGTATCCTGAGAAAAAAAATGAACTTCCCTAAAGCAACTTACTTTGATTCGTATCAGTTTTCTTATGTGAACATAATCACCATTGTTTTTAAATTTAATCTACTATGAAAGCCCTACTGCTTCTCTGAAGAAAAGTTCCTTATAGCAACATCAAGTTTTAGACTCTTAACAAAGAAACAATTTATTTCTGGTACAGCTGTGAAACAGGGTAAGTTGGTCATTCCTGTGCTATCTCTGTTTAAAATAGGTTATTTTTAGCAACTAAGTACCATGGGATTATGAATTTCCTGAAGCAGAAAACAGCAGATGTGCAAGCATATGCTCTTTCCCAGACATATTCAGAGATTCTGGACTTACCAAGTCAGAAATCATTACTTTAGTGAAGGCATTCAACCCTGGCCCCATTCCTCCCCTAATATAGAGATACTTAGGGAATCACTTTGGGCAGCTAATATGGTATATTATGCATATGCTTCTAAATATTAAACAATGGAAAGGCTCATCAATTGTTCAATCCCCAGCATATACATAGAGTGGATACTACAAAAAGTGTACTTACAATGAATTCTGAGTAGTTATTTTTGTCTTGGATAGAAATAGTCTTCCATTGTTTCATTTAAGTTTCTATTAAAGAAACAGAGTCACTGTGTGAGTCAAAGTAAAGCAGTTATTATAGGGATTTGACTCTACACAAGAAACTGCATATAAACATAAGTAGTGTCCAAAGCTCTAAAGGGACTGCATCTGCTAAAAAAGATAAAGGTGAACATGAAGTAGTGGAGAGCAGTAATAAATTGGTGTTCACTGGGGACTAGCTTTAGTCATGACAACCTGGGTAAACTCAAGTGAAACCAGGTACTCCATCAGAAGTTGTTCAGGTGCAGAATCCAAACAGTCCAAGGAGAGAAAGGGGGGATCAGGTGGAAGCAGAGGGAATCTCAGTTTTGGGAGCTGTCCTAGACAAAACAGGGGAGTTACTAAGACAGTAAATGCCATCAGTTACCTTCTCATTTCTGGACAAGATATCCAACTAGAAGAAGCTTCTGGAAGGAAAGGGTTTTACTTTGGCTTACAGGATAAATTTCGTTATGTGAGAAAAGCATTTCATGAACCTGGGCATCACATCTTGTCAAATCAATAGGAAGTAGCAGGAGTGAGCTAGCTAGCTCTAGCAAGCATGGCTGGATTAGAAAATCCCATGGCCCACTAGCAGTGTACCTCCCAACAGTCTGAGATTAAGTATGAGGCTTAATCACAGCCACATGAGGCTCGGGGAGCATTCTACATTAGAACCACTACAGTGCTGTAATAATCTTTAGTGTATAATGGCTGGTACCTTCTTTCACAAAAATACCCCTGCACACTTCTCACTTGGGCATTTTTAATCATTTGGTCAACCTTAGCTTGTATGGTACTTTGAATGTGGAATATTCTCAATGATCTCCTGTTTCTGTGACTAAATCTCATAGTAAGTCCCTAGGTTTTGGTGACTTTGCCTGGGGGGGTGGGGGAGGGAGCTTGTTTGGGAGGTATGTCACTGGGTAGACCTTGCCAGAGCTAGCTAGTGAGCTCACTCTTGCTGTTTCTTCCCTGCTGATGTGATGCCTTACTTGGTGTTCTGTCATACATTCTTTTTGAAACTGTAAGCCTAAATAAACCCCTTTCTTCCATAAACTGTTTCTGGTCTGGTGTTTTGTCCCAGCAATGAGACAGTAACTGTGACAGCTTGTATACATAAAGTGAAGAAAATCTTGAAAAAACATTTTAGCTTAACCAGTAAAACATATTATAAATACACAAGAGCTAATCTTTGTCACTTTGACACTAGGAAAACATGTTTAATTTACATTTAGCTTCAAAATAATGAAATTTTGAATTTGCTGAACATGATGGACTACCAATCATATTAACAAAAATATAACTTCTAATGAAAAAAAAAATAAGCCCTGTATTTTAGGTTAAGATTTGGCTATTAAGTGTCCCTCCACAAGGCTCATGTGTTGAAGCTTTGGCCTCCAGCTGATGATACTACTGAGATGGGATTGGATCATTAGAGCTCTCATATTTGTCACTGGTTAATCCATTGATTAAATTGAGCACTGAATGGACTAGTAG
Organism: Dipus sagitta; assembly: GCA_036346955.1. NCBI lineage: Eukaryota > Metazoa > Chordata > Mammalia > Rodentia > Dipodidae > Dipus > Dipus sagitta. The sequence continues at coordinate 98,427,907 of CM070770.1, read as the reverse complement.
GAGCTGAAGCCCATATAGAAGGGGAGGTTCACTGGGAAATGGCTTTGAAGGGTATTTCTTCTCATTTGGCTTTCTTCTTCTCTGTCCTCTTGATGTCATGACCTGAGCATCTCTGCTACACTACTTTTTTCCCCCACATTATCTCCTTCCTGATGCCAGACCAGTAGCAATAGGTGCAATTGACAGTGAACTTAAATCTCTGAAGACATGATCATGGAAAGAAATGAAAAAGGGATTTGAGTGTGAATTTGAATATGCATGTGTTACTAGTAACAATCAGCAATCTAAAAATCATTCTCCCAAGTGGGAGAGATAGCTTAGTGGTTAAGCCACTTGCCTGCAAAACCAAAGGACCTAGAAGTTGTGTTAACCATGATTCCATGATCTAGCCCTACGGTAGAACCAAGAGTTCTAGTTAGCCATCATGATGTAAGTGAAAACGTACTATTTCAATGGTACTAATGTATAGGTGAAATGCTTATGGAACATGTATTTTTAAAGTATAAATATTTCAAGTTAAATTTTAGTACAAAGGACTAAATTAAGAATTTAAATATTGTATTGGTAATTTAAATTTACCTGTGGGAAAAAATAATTACTTTATGAGAATTTGCTTTTATAATGATTTATCTGATATTCTTAAATACTTTTCTTATATTAAGGCTACTATTTTACTTCATTTTCTTGATACAGCTTTCTTGAGAGAGGTTTAAAAAGATCACACAGCAGGGAAATAAGCACCAAGACATGTTTCTCTCTCTCTCTCTCTCTCTCTCTCTGTGTGTGTGTGTGTGTGTGTGTGTGTGTGTGTATTATGTACATGTGTTTGTGCAAATGTGCACACTTGAGCATATGTGCATGTGGCCAAAGGAAGGCATGGGGGTAAGTAGATGAAGGAAGCCTTGCTTCCTTTCAAACAGAACTTCATAATGTTTTAAAATGACTTTTCAATTTTCTCTTATAGCTTCACAAACTACTCTGTTATTACTTTTTTACCACATTTATTCCTCCTTCCTTTCCTAGCACAATGGGACTCTGCAAATAGTAGTCTTGCTTTTAATAAATACTAAGTTGCTATATTGTACAAAGTATCTCAAGGTTTATGTTTTAACAACATGAATAAGAATTATGAGAGCTTTGTCCCTGACACTATGATCATTTACTTCAAGTGCCTATTGGGCAAAGAAGAGATTGGGCTGGGAAAAGAGTCATCTGATATCAAAAGAATTGATCACCTTGTATTTCAGAATAAGAGCCTTCTTTCCAACCCTTCATTTGATGAACATTTATCTGACATGTACATCTCTCTTTTTTTGTTCACTTGGAGATATATTTCCAATATTCACGCCCTATTTCTTCTTACCAGTAAATTTCCAGTTATGTTCCTTTCCATGACAGCAATTGTCCAATAAAACCATTAGTTTCTTCATTTGTATCAGCATATATCAATATCTATCATATCTGCTGTCAGATGTCGTGGAAAAAATGAGAAAAGAAATGTGCTTCTTGGAATTCTGTAAACTACAAAGGTTTTCTTAGCCACTTTTTTTCAGGACACATGTGGGTGGATTATAATGTTGACATTCATTTCTCAGTAACAGCCATATGCAGAACCACCTGCAGGTGAGCCTCAAATTAATTTCTTCCTTAGTAATTTTGTATAGAAAAACTCTCTATGAGGGAATATGTACTCTACATCAGAGAGCAAAAGAATAGTGCATTGAGATTTGCAGATTGACATCAGGACCACTTGCTCATTCAACTCATTTTCAACTTTTTTTTCTACTTTATTATAATCTACTTACCACATCTGTGTGATAATAAAGTGCTTGCATTCATGCCCAGCTTTAACACTTGATGAAGCAATAAACAACGCACTACTAGCTTGGGTAACATCAAAACCGAAAGAACCACGTGGTTGAATGTGAAATATCCTTCTTAGGCTAACATGTTTGAATACTTGGTTCCTAGCTGGTATGCTCCTTTGAAAAGTTATAGAACCTCTAGGAGGTGATTTCTTACAGGAGAAAGTGTGTCACTGGCCTAGGAGACTTTAATGTTTAAAGTCTGGCCCCACATTCTGATACCCCTCTACTTTGCAACTGTGGTTGTAATGCGATTAGAAAGTGTTCTGTTTCTGTTACAGTGCCTTCCTTGCCATTATGAAAAGTATGTTTTGGAATTATCTTTTCTAAGTTATTGGAGTAACCAACTGCTCTTTGATTGGATTTGAGGCCCATTCAATGAAAGACAGTTCATGCTTGGTACTGAAAACCCAACTTAAAAACCTATAGCTTAGAGGGACATACACCACAAGGGGGTGCTTGCACTGTTTTTTTTTTAAGTGAAATTGATACATTATTCCCATCAAACTACTTATAAATGCATATGTATGTATGCTTTGATGAATGTTGCTATCACTTTTGGCTAAAGAAGCTTCTTTTTACAGATGGTTGTGAATATTGGGGAGACCAAAGACTTGTCAAGATGATAAGACAAGGAAGCATAGTGTGTAGCACTTGATGAGTAATCTCTATCATACCCTCCAGGATCCATGGAATGTTTTAGAGAAAGTGGTAGAAAGACACATTTTATGGATATGGTGTTAGACACTAAGGAGACTCAACTCATCACAGCTGAAAATAAGAGGCCGATAAGAGAAAAATACTAACTTAAACATCTCTATTTTACCCTCCAAGTCTCAGAAAGTACTGCAGAACAGGGGATACAAATAATGAAGGAGGCACACTGTGGAAAGGAATTCTTTGGACTACTGTCCTCTGGACATGAACAAACTGATGCATGCATGACCTCACTGTGGCTACCAGTATCCCTACAAAACCTACACTATTTTGAGCCCATCAGTATTTTGGCATAGTGGATAGAGAAGGACAAAGAAATGGACTACTTGGAAAGAGGAAGAGATGGTGAGATGGGGGGACAAAAGAAGGTAATAGAATAGGAATAAAATCAAAGTGCAGTGTGTTGGTATATTAAAATCTTCAAAAAATATAAAATAATGAAAAGAAGGGATAGGAAATAATCTGCTTTGTACCGTGTGCTAGGGATTGAAAGCTAACTTTTTTCTTTCATATTTAAAAGTAACTAATATCATCATCTTCATTTCTATAAATGAAAATGGTCTATCATGGAAAATGTGTGACTATCCAAAGGCTTTTCTTCTATAAGTTCTTGATTAAAGGTATTTGTAGACCTCTATGTAATGAATATTTTGACACCAAAATCCAAACTTTGTCTCCTCCTTATCACTGAAAACAGGTTCCTTAATGCTATTTTATCTACTAAAATATTGTTACAGGTAAAACATTATTCATTCACATTAGCACATTGCATCAGTTATTTGCTACTTTCCAGGACAAAATACATGACTGACAGCAGTTTAAGGAAGCAAAGGGTTTATTCTCAGCTTACAGTTTTAGAGGAAAGCTCATCATGGTTGGGAAAGCATGGCAGCAGGAGGAAGTTGGTGTCATGTTGTCCCATCAGGAAGAAGAAATAAGAGCCAAAACTGCAAACATTGCCAGGTTATAACATTATGCCTCACCTCCACTGACACACTTCCTCCAATAAAGCTCCACCTCCTAAAGATTCCACAATTTTCCATTAAGACAGTGCTGACAACTGAAAATTAAGTATCCAAGTAAGTAAGTCTATGTTGGATACTTTACATTCAAACCACCACAGATATCCATACATTTTCCTAGGAATAGTTTTACATACCAATTTCTATTCAGGTTAAGGCAGCATCCATACTAGAATGTTATAGAACACAGGATTTTTTTTTAAATAGAAATTTGAAGTTACAGAACTTGGGGAAATGACATTTGTAGAATTCAGGTCTCTTGTATACAGTGCCAAGCCAGAAATTACAGAGGGTCAGCATGATCAGCTCTCAGAATGTGAAGTCAAGAATAAGTTGCAAGCAGAATCCATGAAGACAAATCAAACTGAGGTACAACCTCAAGACAAGTGGTCTTAAAAGAATCTAGATCTGTGGACACAGAACTTCATTCAAACTTCATAGAGGATTCGGAGAAATGGCCAGATGGAATCCAAGTAAAAGTAAACTACTTTTGGGCATTGCCTTTAAGGCAAGAAAGCAAATCAAAAACAACAACCCATTCAATTTGGGGAAATACCTGGTGCCCTAAGTTACATTCCAAAGCATAAGGGTTTCTATTTCACTTGTTACCTTCCATATTTTACACAATTTTTCATGGTGGACAACCTGGACTCATAAATCTACAAAGAATAAAATTCTAGGAAACACAGTTGTAGTTTATATAGACATGCTAAAAGAGTTTATATTGCAAGAGTCCAAATATCTTTTTATCTAGCTTAAATTTATGTAAGACCATTAAATACCCTACAATATACCATGGGAAAAGGCACAATGTAGACAGAGAAAGGGGAAACTATTTCCTAAGTTTTTAATTAGCTTCTCCAAGAGGTCGCTTTATTTTATTTCCCATCTTCGCGTATTCATGATGTTGCCTATTATAGTCTTAACAAAAATAATAATTTTTATTTGGCAGAAGGAATTAGGATCTTCTTACAAATAAGCCCAGTGTTCTTACCTAAAACACTCACAGTCATTAATTGGGTAAGTAAATATATACTGAATTTTCCATAGATTTTCTCCGGTTCACTTACAACCAGCCTTAAGCCAGTTCTTTCAAATTAGAGAAGTAACAACAAAATATACTTATATTCCCTTCAAGTCTCATTCCAAGAGATGAGTTATATAAATTGATATGTCATAATTCCAGAAGAAAGTAAAAGTGTTTTACAAACATGAAAAGTTCAACTTTTCTGGTGATCAATTAGCAACTTTTTGAATGAATGGATGAGTTGATAGGAGACAGAAATTGGCTGGGCAGTCAAGGTAACAGAAACCCAAAAGTTTTTGTTGTTGCTGTTTTTTATTTTTATTTTTATTTTCCTTGACTAAAAGGAGGAAATATCACTCAGCTTACAGAAACCTGAATGTTAAATCCTCCAGGAAATATTTCTAGATAACAGAAATACTGATACTTCTCAAAGATTACCGGTACAGCTATAAAATCTGGCCTTCTTCACATAGCCACTCACCATTAAAAAAAACCCAGATCTGAGTCTTCCGGAAGGCTTCTCAAACCCCCTTTTGCCTAACTGAGCAAGAGCTCCACCTTGGTTTCTTCTTTTATGTTATAGTCTTAAACTTCCCTCCTTCCCCCCTGTAAAACTTTAAGCTATAATAAAAATCTTTCTGGGACTGGAGAGATAGCTTAGTGGATAAGGAGCTGGTCTGCAAAGCCTGATGATCCCAGTTTGGTTCCCCAGGGCCCATGTAAAACCAGATGCTCTGAGTGGTGCACGCATCTGGAGTTCATCTGCAGTGGCTGGGGTCCCTGGTGTACCCATTCTCTCTATCTCTCTCCCTCTCTGTCTCTCTCTCTCCTTACAAATGAATAAATATTTTTAAATAATCTTTTGGAACCTTATCCTCTGGTCTGTGAATTTCATTCTTCAAATTCATATGACTAGGATGCAGGAACACCCTAAAAGATCCGTGGAACCCAAAATTCCTGTATCAGAGTAAAAGACAAAAATATCATCTTTTTTTTTTTTTTTTTTTTTTTTTTTTTTTTTTTTTTGGTTTTTCTAAGTAGAGTTTCACTCTAGGGCAGGCTGACCTGGAATTCACTATGTAGGCTCAGGGTGGCCTCAAACTCACAGTGATCTTCCTACCTCTGTCTCCCAAGTGCTAGGATTAATGGTGTACACCACCACGCCCAGCTAAAAAATATCATCTTTTTGAATAGGCAAATAGATGTCAATTCATTTCAGATTTCTGATTGTTGTAGTTATTTTCCTGTCGCTGGGATAATATACCTGAACAAATGCAGTTGATGAGAGGAAAGGGATTATTTTGGTAAGTTTTGACAGGAAGCTTCATCATGGCAAGGGACAGATGGTAGAACTGAGGGTGGTCATCATATCTTACCACAGCAGCTGGCAGAAAACAGTGACAGTAAGATGAGCTCTAGCAAGGGGGAAACTAGGCTATAACACCCCATAGCCTAACCCCAACAATATACCTTCTCCAGCCAGGTTCAACCAAATTGGCACCAATAAAGGACCAGGCATTCAAAACGCATGAGTCTCTGGTGGGGGAGGCATCACATTCAAATCACTGCAGTGGTTTTAAAATGTAAATAGTTATTTTTATTTTAATACTAGGACTTTTGAACACAGCCTGTATGAAATTACCTTTCCTTTATTTTCTTCCATGGTTATCTGAGTTTTCTTCTGGTGAGTTCACCCTGCTTTCCTTTCTTTCTTGCCCTTAATTTCCTTTAATATTTTTTAATTTGTATGTGAGCTCTAAGGCAGTGCTGACATACACAGTGAACAGAGTAAGCTCCTTAAGCCACCTTATTTTCACTAAATTTTTTTGTCTTATTTTAAGTACAAATTCAAATATGCTATCTGCTTTTATCTCACAGTTGTGAATAAAGCAAAAGCTTGAATTGGGTTGGTTAGATGTGCCTGATTTTGAGATTCTAATACTTACATGCTGAGGTGAAATAAATAAATAAATAACAGCAAACCAAATCATTCTTGTGGAGGAATTTTACTTCTTTATTTCAGTTTAAAATAATAACACTTTAAAAATCTTTTTCACATTATATAGCACAAGTGTAGGTATAGAGTAAAAAGGTCTTTTAAAATGTCTAAATAAATGGATAAAGCGTTATGGGATTAGTGTATGCACAAATATCCTGAAAGTAATGTTGTTAACTTAGTCTTGTAAACATGAAATTGACTAAAGTGAATTGGGCATAAAACGCATGCTAGAATTAGCATTGAATGGAATTATAAGTCTAATGTAAAATATAGCAAATTACTATGATTAAAATCATGTTTAAAACATTGACTTATGAAAAGAAGAAAGAAAGTAAAGCATGGAATTAGCATTCAAGTTCAAAGCAAGACAATTAATAAAGCTATGAACATAAAACTATGAACATATTCATTTAGCACTTAAAATTATGGCTGCATAGCATTGTTTGTAAATTGACAGAAGTTGTGGGAATGGTTCTTCCCTTAAAGCTGGGGGCCATTTACACAGGAAGTGCTAAACTGGAGGTAGAACAAAATGCTCTGTAATGTGTTCCATTCTTAACAGCCCACTTTGTTTGCTAGCTAGATGATTCTCTTGTCTGGTTTTGAATTGATGTAATTTTCAAGGAAGAGAATATATTTCTTTTATTCTGTGTCAGAACAAAGTCTTATTTTATTTGCTTTTTGCAATAAAGAAGTTGGGAAGTAACTGTGTGAAAACATAGCAGATCTGGGCTTATATCTTAAAAAGTAAAAGGTGTTTTTTTTTTTTTTTCTGTTCCTTAAAGAGATAGAAAAATCTCAAGATAAAAAGAAGTGGTTTTGTGTAAATGACTGTGGCTCAGAGCAGCATATCAAGATTTTCCTTTTGCCATCTCCATGCTAACAGAGTGATGCCAGTGGCCTTTGATGATTTGTGACAGTCATTGCATTTCAATGGTCTGAAACCAGCATCACCCTCTAGCATCCTCCTCTTACACATGAAAAGGCATCTATCAACGCTGCCTGATGAGGCTTGAGATGAGGCAAAGCTTCAGGAGGACTTTTAGACCTCTTGGTGCTTAGACCTGTTGAAAACATTTTTCCAGAGCAAATTTTCAGCACAATTTATTTATTATTAGACATAAATCTCCACATGCTACTAATGGGAAATTAAAACTGTCATTATTTGGCAGTTCAGATTATGGTTTTATGTATCTGAAACAAACCAATGTTGAATGCAAACCTCTCATACAACAATATAGGTACAACCCATTGATTCCTTAAACATTGCATAGTACAGTAGCACTGGGAAACTGAGAAGGAAAATTTTCCTGTGTTAAATAAAAGGATGGTATCAAATAGGAGGTCTGAAAACTTGCATTTTTAAAGCACTACTTTTTTGTGTGCATGGAGAAGGTTGTACTCTTCAGGTCTTTGCTATTTGTACTGTTTGAAGTTTATTTATATTTACATGTCATTTTTTTAAAAAGAAGTGAAAAACTCTTAAAAGAGTCAAAGAAATTCATTCAGCAAGGTTTTTATTTGTTTATTTTAGAGAATATATGATTTTTTTGACACTTTGCTGGGCACTAAAGAGAATATAAATACACTATAAATGTAAGAAACCTACATGGGCGACTGGGGGAAATTGACCAATATCTATCGAAGCAACGCATGGTCTAACCTACTTAGCAGCAAATAACTTATTGTGATGCCCACACAAGTGCAATAGTGGCACACAGCCATGGTGGGGAACCAACTGCTCTCAATTTGGCTAACTGATCCCCTCACTGGTATGGGACCCATAGCTGGAGCTGGGAAACAAGTCAGAACCATATCCAAACATAAGCCCACTCTCCAGTATCAAGCTACTAACAATTGTGGGCTACAAGAGGGCCTACACCTATTAAATTCTCTATAAAAAAAAAAAAGTAAGGGTTATCTCATTTGTCCTGGTGCTAACTTACTCTCCGTTGGAGAATCTGCTTCTCTTTTTCAGATAGATGTAGACCCTAAGGAGAGAGCCACCCCATCATACCTCAAAAGGGCCCCGGCTGAAACTAAGAAAACTTCGAGAAACAAGCAAGGGGGCTGTTTTCCTGATGAACCGGACACCAGCACAAGGGGGAAGGAGATCAGCATAGAGAAAAATCAACTCCTACGAAATCAGAGAGCCAGAGCCTCAGAGGCCCTCAACACCTCATCACTGAAGCAGACCAAAAATGAACCCAACATGGCTCAGGGAAATTTTGCGGAAGAGGGGACGGAAAGAATGTCAGAGTCACATGTTGGGTCATGATATGCAGAGACATTTAGCTTACCCATAACTGTGGGCTAACTCCACAATGCATGACCCGTATACCTCAACAAGGAGGGGCCAAGGGGAGGGGGTAGGTCACGGATGAGCCTAATAATGGTACCAAACTGACTGTATTTGCTGAATACAGAACTGACTAATAAAAAAAAAGAAAGAAAGAAAAAAGAAACCTACTGGCCTTTAAAAGGCTTACAGATTTGGAAGATAATCAAGGTCAGTGAACAACAAAGTACAAAGTTAAAATAATCGAGGACAAAAATGTATGCATCTGGGACAGAGATGATTGGTAGTAACACATGGACACTGCATTTGTATTGCAGTCACACAGGGTCCAAAGTGATTGAGATCTATTGAGATAAACTCCCTCTGGGAGTTGTTGTGCCACCTAGCCCAAGAATGAGCATTAGTAGTTTAAGAAATATATAAGAGAATAGTCCAGCAGTAATGGGATGGAACATGACATCAAGACAGTACTTTAATTTCTGTGGCTTTCATTTTTGTGGCACCTGCTGTTGGGCATGGCTATATCCATGCCTACTTAGTTCATCATTCTTCCTGCAGACGCATGAGCAATTACTGAAAGTTCCTTCCAAAATCAATATAATTTCTGAGACAGGAATTCCCCAAGATGCAGGGGAGTGCTATTGCCCTTTTCATGCCTTCTTAAATGTCCTTTCTCCTAATAACTAAATTTAAGACATATTTCCCAATGTCTCAGAGATGTTACTCCATAAATATTCACTGAATAAAACAATAAAGAGAGAAGGATTTTATTTGTGGAGGTAGTTTTTATTTCATTTTTTCCTTCTTACATATCTACAGTGCTCTAGATTTTAAAAAAAATCACTTTGAATTAGGGAACAGAAGGCTTATTTAAAAAAGAGAGGATGAAGTAACAAAGTGGTAGACATTAAGGTAGTATGATGGTTTATATTGATTGTCAATTGGATAGGACCTAAATCACATGGGTGGGATTATCTAGATTAGGTTAGCTTCTGGTCATGTCTGGGGGACACCTTAACTGAGGGTGGCTCTGCTTCATGGGTGGGGTCCTGGAATGCATAAAAAGAGAGAGACTGTTGAACACCAGCATTCATAGCTCTTTGCCTTCTCTGTGGACTGAGTATTGTCTCAAGCTCCTCTGGCCAGGACTTCCCTTCCATCATGGATAGTAACCTCAAACTATTTTATGAAATAAACCCTTCCTTCAACTAATTTATTTTGGTCAGGGAATTTTTTTCTAGCAAGGAGAAAAGTAACTAAGACAGAAAATTAGTACCTGGAGTGGGGCTCCTCTTATGATAAACCTAACCAAGGAGACTTTAGAACTGGTTTCCAGGAGGAATATGGAAAACTTTGGAACTTTGGGCTAGAAAAGACATTGAATACTTTAAGTATAATGAAATGGACCATATGACAAAAGTTTAGAAGACAAACATGCTGAGAGAAACTTATACAGTGGAGGTCTAGCTCTTGAGGTTTTAGGATGTAACAAGGACTCTATCAGAATGTAACAAGGACTGGGTAGAGTCAGTTTTTGTTATACGCTGTCACATAAATTAGCTGAATTCTGTTTGTGTCCTGAGAACTTGAGTAATGCTTAATATAAACATGGTTTACTAATTTGTTTGGTGGAGGAAATCTCAAAGCAAAATAACATTAAGAGGTCAGCAACAGTACCATTAAAAAAAAAAAGTCTCTTATGCTACATTAGGTAAAATCCACCCCCTGAAAGCTGCATCTTAGGAAAGTTCAAATTCTGTTGAAGAAAGCTTAAACTGAGGCATTTCTATGATCAGACTTAGGAAAATATTTCTCCAAAGTCTGTTTGGAAGGCATACGGTATCTACAACTGTGTCCCTAAGTGGGTGATCTTCATCCCAAGCTGGAAGAAGAATTGTCCATGTGATAATGATTTTGGAGGCAAAAAAGATACAAGATTGAGAGGGTTATGGAGTCTTTCACCATGGTTCAAGATAGTTGCTGAGTCCAGGCAATGTGTGGTAGGGATAGAGTCCCTACAAGGAGGCCCAGAGGGGCCACTACAAGAAGATGTAGTATCTGCAGATCTATCTTACAGATTAGTGGTAAATTGCATTGGCGAGTCCAGAGTCTTAGAAATGTCAGAACCATAGTGATGAAGGATTTTCAGGTTTAGAAGAGTTCCCCCAAGTTTATGAACCCCAAATTTGGGTTCTGTCCTACCTTTAACAAAGAATTTATAAACACAAACTCAAGAAGGATAAATTATGAATTATAAAGTTTATTTAGGGAGTAATCACAAATTGTGGGGTTTATTTAAAGGAAATTGGGATCTAGGAAGAGGGCTAGAGCAGAGTCATAAGTACATAGAAAGTAGAAAACATGCACTAATGTGGAAAACATACCATGGTCTCTGAGATTCATACAAAAGAAATGGATGGATCAGAGTTATAAGTGCATAGAGGATAGAACCTAGGTTCTCTCTTTTTTGTTTTATTTTGTTTTGTTTTGTTTTGTTTTTCAAGGTAGGGTCTCACTCTGGCCCAGGCGGACCTGGAATTCACTATGTAGTCTCAGGGTGGCCTCGAACTCATGGTGATCCTCCTACCTCCACCTCCCGAGTAATGAGATTAAAGGCATGTGCCACCATGCCTGGCAGAATCTAGGTTCTTATGTAGAAATATTTAGAATGAAAACACATAGAAACCACTCTGAGTTTCATCATGGAAGAAAGTTAAAAGGGTAAATGGGGGTAGCTTCAGGAAGAATATCAGAGTGAAAATATCAAAGCAGAAACCAAGAAATTTAGATGAATAATGAAAAGTAAAGAGAATTACATCCATGGTTACCCTCAGATTAGAGAAACTACACAGGTAGCAGTTCTAGAGTTAGCTAAAGCACCCACTGGTAGGTCTAGTGTGTAAGGGTAGACCCACAAGTGGTAGATCCAGAGACAAGAGGGGGAAAAAAATGTATGAACAGAAGCCAACAGAAAATTACTCAGGCCAAGAAACTATACTCTGCTTTCCCCATAGCCAGCCTACTGGGGTAGGAAGCTAGACTCATACATGTCCCACTGACCAGAGTGAGGAGAAGGAGAGAGAAAGAGAAAGAGAGGCTTGAAATGAAAACAGTACAGGCAAGCTTTATAATTGATTGAATATGGCTTCTTTACTCAGATTCAGGTATGCAAAGGGATTGATCTGTAGATATTAAAGGGCAGGCTTCTGGTACAGCCCACCTGGGTAGAGAAGGCAGTTATCTAGGTCACATGCTAGAGAGTGCAGGGAGCACTGTCACTGTTGTAGATGAGAACGATTATCTTGATTAAGTTAATTGAAGTGAGGAGATTCACCTTAACTATAGGCAACACCATTTCATGTGATGTACAGACATCCTGGACTGTGCACAAAAGAGTTCTGGTTGCGTGATAGCATTTATCACTCTCTGCTTCCTCACTGTAGACTTCAGCATGATGGTTGTCTCAAGTATCGAATGCCATGCCTTCTCTGTCATAACAGTCTGTTGCCTAAAACTTATCTGTAAGCCAAAATAAGCCCTTCCTCTCTTAAAATGATTGTCAGATATTTTACCCCAGCAATGAGAAAAGTAACTAATACAATTATATTCTCTGATGCCTAGAGGACATCCTAGAACTCTGGATCTCAAGTTGTAATTAAATGTCTTCTACATATACAAGACTTTATTTGGTATGACACAAAGTTTTAGTAGACACAGTTGGTGCCTCAGATGATGTTCTTTGCCAGAAGTCCACTGTTTCCAAGTTTCACTTGGCTACTCTTTCAAATCATTTGCATAAGAATTCCCATCTCAGACACTGCTTGTTCCAAATCTGACTTAAATCAGTATGTTAAATTTAGATGTATAAAGCTTTGAAACATTATATTTCTATACATTTATGTGCATAATAAAAGTCCTGACTAAGCCTAATGGTAGAGGCCTGTAATGCCTGCTATTGGGCAGTTTTGTGAGGAATGGAGGGTAGAGGCTGAGGTAGAAAGATCACGAAGTCAGAATCTGTCTGTGCTACTGACTGAGATCAAGACTAGCATATGCAACTTAGTGACACCCTGTCTCAAAACACAGTAAAAAGTTGTTTGGTGATATAACATAGTGGGAGGGCACTTGCCTAGCATGCATGAAGCCCTAGATTCAATCCTGAGCACTAAAACAAACAAACAAACAAACAAACAAACAAACAAACAAACAAACAAACTATAGCAGGATAGGGACATGGGAAAATGTGCTTCACTTATTTAGGACTTGTGTATGTTCTCTGGGCAAATAAAATTACATTAACCACAATAACCAAGTTTTCTCTGGATCATTAATTCTTCTCCTTGGTATTGCTTTTGTGATGATTTCTCAACTTGCTAAAACTTGTATAATAGAAAAGGGACATGGAAGTTAAAGAAAAGCAGAAAAATAAGGCTTGGAGAGTTGTACCTGGAACTCTCATACTTGAAAGATGGAGGCAAAAGGATCAGGTATTTAAAGTTGTCCTTATCTACATAATGAGTTTAAGGCTAGTATGGGCTAGGTGGGAACTTGTGGATTAGTTATTTTCTTATTGTTTTGAACAAATCCACAAGCAGTGTCTGGGGAGGTGGCTCAGTAGTTAAAGATATTTGCTTGCCAAGCCTGCAGAGCCTGAGTTTGAGTCCCCAGTATTCACATAAAGTCAGATGCACAAAGTGGTGTGTGTGTGCCTGGATTCTCCCTCTCTCTTTCACTCATAAATGAATAAATCATTTAAAAAGACACCAGAAACAACTTAAATAAGGAAAGGGCTTATTTTTGTCTTACAGTTTAGAGAGGCAGTTTTATGGTGGGATAGGAATGACGGCAGGAGTGGAGAGTCATATTGACAAACAGGAGGTAGACTCCTAATAGAAAGTGGGTCTTGGCTATAAAACTTCAAACCCCACCCCCAAATCACACACACAGTAACCTACTTCTTCCAACAATCTCTACTTTATAAATAGACCATAGTATTTCCAAAGAGTGTCACCAACTAGGGACTAAGTATTTAAATACATGAGCCTGTGGAGGACCTTTCACATTGAAACCACAACACCTTGTATCAAAAAAAAAAAAAAAGAAAAAAAAGAAAATGAAAGGAAGGGAGGGTAGGAGGAAGGTAGGAGAAAAGGAAGGATTGATAAGAGAAAGAAAGAAAGAAAGAAAGAAAGAAAGAAAGAAAGAAAGAAAGAAAGGAAGGAAGGAAGGAAAGGAGGGAGAAAAGAAGGAAAGATACTAGATCATAGGAAGCAGAGACAAGCCCTAAACATCCACTGACCTTTGTGCTAGCCTTGTTGGAAGAATTGCAAAGCACTAGTATATAGATGACTTCACTTGTTTCTTATTGAAACTATTCTTGCAGAAATTAATGTCAGCACCCTTTTCCAAAATCCTGGTGATCAATCAGGGTAAGAATACAGAAAAGTCACCACATTCCTTTCAGAATTTTTCTTCCCTCTGACAAGTAAACTGTTCTTTCTGGATCAGACATATTTGCTTCTCCCCTTTGGATCTTTGGTGAGTTTTCACATGGTCCTTTCTTGTCCATATAAGTTTATTTATTAAGGGCATGCCCTTATAGGTACAGATCTGAGATTTACAGGTTCTTATGTCCAGGAACAAAGATTTGCACCAGGTACAAGTGATATGGTAATAGAAATAGAGCCTATTTATTGAGAAAGAGGAAGGCACTTCAGAGAATGGGGTTGGGCTGAACTTAGAAGAGGCATACACTCAAAAGTCTTGGGCCATGAGTCTCATGACTATTTATAGGTCATTTACACAGCACCTGCCTCTGAGTTTATATATTGGGGGAATTTTCTCATGCATGTTGTCTTGTTACATGTAGCCCAGGTAATGAAGCATTACAGTTCCCTTCTAGTTCCTGGGACAAAACTCTGAACCAGAAGCAGATGGAGATGGAAAGGGTTTCTATGCAGTCTCAAAGGGAAGTTTCATCCTGGCATGGTAGAGTAGAAGCTGGGCACATCTTGTCACATCAGCTGGGAGGTAGCAGCAAGAGTGAAGTGGTTTTGGCAAATGGGACTTGGGCTGTTACACCCCAAGGCCCTCCCTAAATGACACACCTCCTCCAGTAAGGCTTCACATCCCAAATTGTCACCAGCTGGGGATTGAGTAGGAGGCTTAATCATAAGCACATGAGTCTATAGTGGTTACTTCACATTCAAACTCCACAGGGTTTCCAGTCCCCTACCAACTGGCTTCTTACACATGTTAATCTTGATACTTCTTTTTCCATGTCCTTAGTCCCATGCCACAATACCTTTCTGATTTCACTAAGCTTCACTTCCTGAGATTCAAGATGGGACTAGTAGATAATATTGGTTTGTGCCAGAAGTTTAGATAATATTTGTTTGTACCAGAAGTTGTACTTAATTTTGTATTCAGTATTATTGTGTTAACTTTTTGTTTTAAAAATGCAGGGCTGGAGAGATTGCTTAGTGATTAAAAGTGCTTGCTTGCAAAGTCTGGTAGCCCAGGTTCAATTTCCCAGGACCCACATAAATCCAGAGACACCAAGAGAAAGTGGTGTATGCATCTGGAGTTTGTTTGCAATGGCAAAAGACCCCGGTACTCCCATTCATGATTTCTCCATCCCCACCCGGCCCCCATTTACAAACAAATAAAATATTTAAAAGAATAAGTAAAAAATGACAATGCAGTTAAGGGGGCTGGGAAGATGGCTAAAGGGTTAAAGGTGCTTGCATATGAAGCTTGCCAGCATGGGTTTAACTCATCTGCTAAACACCTAAGTCCAGATGTACATTTGTTTGCAGTAGAAAGAGACACTGACATATGCAAGCACACAGACACACATGAAAATGAATGAATGAATAAATAAGTGAAAACAGTCTGTAGCACCAACACTAAAAATGTTTTAAAATAAAAATAAACCTATGCAGATATAAAGTGAGAATATAAAACATGTCTGTGAGTGTGTATGAATCTTAGAACATCAAAGCCATTTTCCATCATCTTCTTGGCCTTTAGCAGTACAGTTAGTGAGTAAACCATGAGTTTTCAAATGCCAAATGCACTTCATCATTTATTTTCCCCTCATATGACTACTTTGAGGTTCTTTATCCAGTACAAAACTTTAGTGATATTTTTAATATTCCACATATAAAAATCATGCAATATTGTTCAGTCTTTGGCTTTATTTCACATTCCATAATAACCTTCATATTCATTCATGTTGTCATAAATTGCAATATCTCCTTTAATTCTGAGGGTTTAGGGGCAAAGGGGGGAAATAAGGAGAAATAAATCATAAAGTACAACTTGTAGATATGTAAGCTATATGTCTAGACATCTCATGTACAGATTGTAGGCTATAGTTAATACTATTGTGCTATATACTGAGAATGTTTTTAAAAGGAAATTTTAAATTTCCTTAACAGACACACACACACACAGCATAAAATACTGTTGCCATACCCAAGTCCATTTGTTTGAATACTTTAATGATGAAAGTTGATAGGAAGAAAGTCTAGTTTATTCAAGGGCCAGTACCTGAGAAAATAGAGGAATAGCTACCATCTTCCCAAAAGACCATCTTGGGAAACACAGGTAAACAAAAAGACTTGTATAGTGAATGAAAGAACAGTGGATAATGGGTGGGACAGCTGCATGATAAGCAGGGTCCTGTCATTCAGAGCATGTACCTTTTATTTCTCTGGCTGGAATACTGCAATGGACCTCTATCCTCCAGTGCTTATTCCTACAATTCTTAAAAAAAAAAAACAAACCTATTCTACAATTTAAACATAGCAGCAATTTACATGGTGTTTATTTTCTTTTATCTTTTTTTATTTTTTAAGATTCATTTTTGGGCTGGAGAGATGGTTCAGCGGTTAAGCGCTTGCCTGTGAAGCCTGAGGACCCCGGTTCGAGGCTCGATTCCCCAGGACCCATGTTAGCCAGATGCACAAGGGGGCGCACGCGTCTGGAGTTCGTTTGCAGTGGCTGGAGGCCCTGGCGCACCCATTCTCTCTCTCTCTGTCTCCCTCTTTCTCTCTTTGTCTGTCGCTCTCAAATAAATAAATGCAAATAATTTAAAAAAAAAAAGATTCATTTTTATTTGTTACAGAGAGAGAGAGAGAGAGAGAGAGAGAGAGAGAGAGAATGGGCTTGCCAGGGCCTCTAGCCACTGCAAAGGAACTCCAGATGCATATACCATCACATGCATCTGGTTTACATGGGACCTAGAGAATCGAACCTGGGTCCTTAGGTTTCGCAGGCATGTGCCTTAATCACTAAGCCATCTTTCCAGCCCTATATGGTGTTTATTTTCTATAGTATTTACATGTTAATTGGTAGGACTAAAGAATGAATAGGGACATTTATGATGCTAGTAATGTAAAAAAAAAAAACCTTAATGTTCTGGGTTTTGTAAATGTGAAGACAGGTTATGCATTAGCTTACATATTAAACACTTAGATGTGGCTTTTTTTTTTTAATTTAGAATAAAAGGCAAAAAATAAAGGAAGTAATTCTTGCAAGAACAACTCCCAAAACAACAGCCACTGTGACAAGATGATAGGTAATGATAATTTTTAACTATAGTAATGATTTCACTATGTATACAATCATATTGTATATTATAAATATGTAAAACAATAAATTTATAAAAAACAGTAATGACAGTCATGCACACTCAATGTTTTTGTTAATGATGTACCATATATACAATGATTGCCCTACAGAATTACAGTGCAACTCAGGAATTCCTGTTTCCTACTGTTCTCATTATTACCAAATCATCATAGGAGGAGGCATTACTCATATTTATGGTGATAGTACAAACAAACCCACTATACCACTAGACATAAAAAAGGATAGCACATACAATTATGCATAATGCATAATACTTGAAAATGATGATAAACTGGGGATACTGTGCCATATATGTACTATACTATATAATACTCTTCGTTGTTACTTTATAATGTGATCCTAAAAACTAAGTTCACTATAAGGCAGTGTGATATGTTGAGCTAGAAATAGTCTCTCAACTCATCTAGTGTGTTGTCCTTGAAAGCATCACAAAGTCACCTCAAGTGACTGATCTCTATCATCTAGGTTTGTATAAGTGTACTCTGATCTTCACACAATGACAAATTCATCTTATAACACATTTCTCTGCCATATCCCCATCACTTAGTGACACATGAAAGGCATGATGGAAAAACTTCAACACAGTTCTACATGATTTTGGAGCATTCTTTCTTATTTATTTGACAGAAATTTATTTATTTATGAAAGAGAGAGAGAAAGGAAGAGAAACTATGAATGGGGCACATCAGGGACTCCTGCCACTGCAAATGAACTCCCCAGACATATGCACCACATTGTGAATCTGCCTGCTAGAAGTTTGAACCAGGCACTGCAGACTTTAACAAGCAAGTGGTTTTAACCACTGAGATATCTCCTCCTCAGCCAGTAGAACACTTTTGATATTCATGTTTATTGATTTTTACTTCAAATATATTTTATGGTCATCATTTCTCTTTACTCATGAACAGGAGAGAAACAAAGAGTGAAACCTCAGGAGATTGGTAAGACATTATCTCATTCAATCAATTGGTCTAAATTGCACCCACTGACATAAAAAAAATCCTAAACTTTGACTACTTTTATTTTACTCAGATTTCTTTTAATCTTCTCTTTGTTTTTATGTGTTGCTATCTAAGAACATGTGACAGACCCTTGGTTATTTTTGTTCTTCAGAGGATTTGTTCATGAATGGGTAAATCTCCTTAAGTGCATGAAAGTCCTTGCAAACAGTTTGTTCTGGGCATAAATTATAATTATATAAGCAAGATCCTCATTGCAAACATGAAAGCAAAGTTCTCTTACAGGTAGGATTAAATAAATGTGAATGGATAAATGTTTAGATCAAAGGAAGAGAGGTATTAGGTGGAGTCAAGTCAAATCTTGACTTACTGCTGGTAGGGCACAGTCCCATTCTCTATTAAGTATAGCAATAGAAGCTTCAGTATTAAGTTCTGTCTCCTATACTTGTGAATAATACAGTAGAACATAATTTAGCTTGTTTGAAGAAAACAGTTTTTACTTTTTAAAGTTGCCTGAACTTTAAATTACTGTTTGGAATATTAATTTTATATCCATATGCAATGTCAAAAAAGCTAATTGTGAGAATGATAATTTTAATATTTTGCCACTCATAACACTTATTTTAGGACATACTTGAATATTTTCAAGACAATGGGAATGTTCCATCCTTGTAAAGAGACTATATTTCATAAATATAAAGATATATTTTATTTAATTCCATGACTAGATTTTAATTGATAAAACCAAATGTAATTGATATATTTTGCTTTATATTATTGTACTATTTATTTCCTTGTACTATATAGAAATCAAAATAGAAAAATATTATAAGACATATAATGGTTTCTATGTTAGGATTTTATAATTTTTTCCAAAAATTGAAAATACTTTCAGATTTTTGAAAATTATTTAACAACTCATTAAGCATAAACTTTGTAAGAGTTCAGTGATATTGTGTTTAAGTAGCACATGTGAAGCCCTAAGTCCCATTCCTAATACATTAAAATGAATTAATTAACTAATCAATTAATTACTATAAATAGTTATGCGTACCAGGCACTGCTAAAGGACAAAACAATGAAAGCTCATTTTCTCTACTTTCAATAAATTTTTAATTTAATGAAGAAGAATTAAATAACCTTAAGGTGGAATAAATAATAGAATAGAGTAATATACATGGAGGCACAGAAGAAAGAAGTAGCTGACATTTTTCTGACAAATTCAGAGAAGACATCAAAAAGGAAATAGGTGGCATGAGAGGCAATTCCAGTTCTTGGATGCCTAGGTTATATTTCCAACATTAACACTGCTTTCCTTGAGGTGAGACACATTATTAATCTTTCTGTCAGCACTGGCATGAATCAAAGAAACCCGGATGGTAATTGCACTTTCCTTGTGGGTTTTTCAGGACTAATATTATTGTTGCATTAATGTCCATAAAATACATAAACTCTTAGGGCAACATCTCATATGCATATTGTTACTTAAATGAAATTATTTAAAGGATGTTTGGGCAAGCTTGGGAAAATTATTGTTTAAAAACATAGATATAAATGAAGATAAGGAATTAGGGATTTACCATGAAGGAACTTTAATGTATACAAAAGTTTGATATACTTAATGCCGTAACTTCCCAGTAATCACTGATAAATTTTAATCATAACACATGCATATTAAGACTCTCACTTTGGTGAGTTGGGGCAAAGATAACTCAGTTGGCACAGTTCTTGACATGCAAGAATGAGGAACTAAATTTGATCCTCAGAATGCATGCAAAAATGCTAGATATGCTGGTACATACTTATAATCCCAGCACTAGGGAGGTGGAAATAAGCATATCCATGAGTTTACTAGCCAACCAGCCTACCTAAATGGTGATCTCCAGGAAAATTTGTGTTGCTTCCTCAACAAAAGTGGACTCTGCCTCAGATGAAGTTGTCCTACAGCCACTACATGCACATGTGCACACACACTCCACCCCAACAAACACACCCACATACACACATGCATAAAAAGAATCTCATTGTCATACCATTTTGAAGTAAACTGGATCTTAAAAAATGGTATAGTACACTAATAAAGTGTTGTGATAGCTATGAGACCTGAATTAGAAGAGTACAGAAAAACTAAGGAGAGTTGACGGGAAGTTTAGTAGGTGGAATTAGCTGTGCTATACATGACACACTTTTTAGAATTGAGCATAAGGAAAAGGGGAAGAAGGATACATATTTTCCTTAACCATATTCATTTTAAGGTACAAATAGAAAATTACATAAGCTACTAATAGTAGAATAGATATTTAATTGTTAAAATAATAATGAGAACAGACTTGTCTGCAGCTTCATGATATTTCAAATGGAAGCACTGAAAGGAAGGTGTCTCTGCTTTCCATCTTGTCATTGCCACACTGGGATTACAAAATCCTGCCATAGCAACTGGCTTTTAAAATATTTTATTTTTATTTATTTATGAGAAAGAGAGAAATGAGAGAGAGAGAAAGAGAGAGAGAGAGAAATGAAAGAGAGAGAGAGAGAGAGAATGGGTGGGCCAAGGCCTCTAGCCACTGCAAACAATCTCCAGATGTATCCACTACCATATGCACCTGGCTTACATTGGTACTGGGAAATCAAACCTGGGTCCTTAGGATTTACAGGCAAGTGCCTTAGTTGCTGAGCCCTCTCTCCAGCCCAGCTTCTTGCTTTTATGTGGGGCATAGGTATCTGAACTTTGTTATTCAGTCTTGCATAGCAAGTGCTCTGTCTACTGAGCCATCTCCCCAGTACTTCTTTCTTTTCTTATCAGTGCCATGCCTGTAAGTTTAGGTTTTCACTTTTAAACAACCTCATTTGTATCTTTATATTTCCCAAGTATTTTCGTCAAGTACAATGATGTTGGGAGTTAGCAGATATCTGCCTATCTATCTATCATCTATCTACCTATCTATTATCTATCTATCCATCTAATCTATTTATCTATCATCTATCTATGTATCTATCCACCTACCTATCTACCTATCTAAACCATCTATCATAGATATATCTCATGTTTGGGTTGAGGAAGGACACAATTCAGTCTGTAGCAGATTAAGGCATTTTAGTAACTAATCCTTAAGCAGACAGTACATTGAATGGGAATCTTTTGAGCTAAATCTATTATATAACATATTTTCTGCAATTCATGCACTTAGGTATACTTCAGTACTACATCATTAGTACATTGAAAAGAATAGGGGCATAAAGTTTTTACTCTCAATTCTAAAAGTTGAAAGCTAGTTGAAAGAAGTCATTTGTCAGTAAATACCATGAATTACAAATTCAAGATGTTTTCAATGGGAAAGAACACTTGAATGAGGTTGACTCCCATCCTGCCATTGTTAACAGGTGTAAGGGGGCATGAGAGGCAAGGTCACAATTTTATCACATAGCTAGTTAGAGACAGCATCAGAACCAACCTCAGAACCAGAGTACCCTGATGCTAGTGTTTTGAACAGCATATCACTTATCATCTCTCTATATGTATATGGTAGATATTTTGCTAAGAAAATGACAGGTTTTAGTTAATCAAGAATTTCGAGTATTTTCTGAAAGCATTGGTTCAAAATGTTCTTAATTTTTTTTTGTTGTTGTTTGTTTATTGAGGTAGGGTCTCACTATAGCCCAAGCTGACCTATAATCCACTCTGTAGTCTCAGGGTGGCCACGAACTCACAGTGATCCTCCTACCTCTGCTACCCCACTTCTGGGACTAAAGGCAGGTGTCACCATACCAGCTCTACTGTCTAGTTTTTTGAGGTATTTGTAGATTTTAGATATTAGGCTTCTGTCAGTGGTATAGCTGTTGAAGATTTTTACACATACAGTGGGTAATCTATTGGCTCTGATTATTGTATTTTGTTTGTGCAAAAGCTTTTTAGCTTCATGATATCCCATCAGTTGAGTGATTGCTTACTTTTCTAGGCTACTACAGTTTTGTTTAGGAAGTCTTTCCCCATTCCCATATAGCTGAGAGTGCCTCATATTGTTTTTCTTCCAGTAGAAGAAGAGTTTCAGGTTTTATATTGAAGTCCTTAATCAATTTGGACTTGATTTTTGTGTATGGTGAGATGAGTGGTTCTACTTTCATTTTTCTACATGTGGTTATCCAATTTGTCCAGCACAATTTGTTGAAGATGCTATCCATTTTCCTATCTACTTTATTGGCACCTTTGCCAAAGATCAAGTAGCTGTAGTTACTTGACCTAAGGTCCGCTTCAATTCTGTTCCATTGGTCTATGTTTCTGTTTTTATGCCAGTACCATGCTGTTTTTGTTATGATGGCTTTGTAATATAGCTTTAGATCAGGTAGGGTGATACCTACAGATGTGTTTCTTTTGCTGAGCATATGTTTGGATATCCAAAGCATGCTGCCATACCATATGAATTTTGAGATCTTTTTTTCCCATCTCTGTAAAGAATGATGGTGGAAATTTTATTGGTATTGCATTAAATCTGTATATTGCTTTTGGTAGAAATGCCATTTTCATATTAATTCTACCTATCCAAGAACATGTGAAGTCTTTCCATTTTCTCAAGTCCTCCTCAATTTCTTTCTTAAGTTTTTGAATGCTTTCATTATATAGGTCATTCATATCCTTGGTTACTGTTATTCCAAGGTATTTAATTTTTATACTGCATTTGAAAATGGGACAGCCTCACTGTCCGTTGCTTATAAAAAGGCTACTGATTTTGTGCATTGATTGCATATCCTTCCACTTTACTGAAGGAATTAATCACCTCTAGAAGGTTTGAGATGGAGACTTTTAGGTCACTTATCTATAGGATCACATCATCTGCAAATAGGGCTAACTTGACTTCTTCCTTTCCACTTTTTATGCCTTTTATTTCTTTCCTGTCTTATCACTTGGGCTAAGACTTCTAGTACTATGTTGAAGAGCAGAGGTGAGATTGGGTACCCATGTATTGTTCCTGATCTCAATGGAAACTCTTTGAGTCTTTATAGCCATTATTTTGTTGAGATGTAAACTTTGCATGCCTATTTTTTCCAGCATTTTGAACATGAAGTGGTGTTGTATTTTGTCAAAGGCATTCTCTGCATCAGTCTAGATGATTATATGGTTGTGTATCTATGTGGTGTATTAAGTTGATTGATTTGTGTATGTTGAACCATCCCTGCATCACTGAGATGAAGTCTACTTGATCAAGGTGGATAATGTGTTTCTTTTGATGTGTTACTGAAATCAGTTTGCAAGAATTTTGTTCAGGATATTTGCATCTAAATTCATCAGTGATATAGGCCTATAGTTTTCTTTTCTTGTATCTTTGTATGGTTTTTGTATTAGGGTGATGCTAGCTTCATGAAAGGAGTAGGAAATCATTCCCTGTTCCCCAATTCTTCTAAACAGTTTGAGAAAAATTGGTTCCAGTTCTTCAGAAAATTTGATAGATTTGATAGAATATGGCTGAGAATATACTCAGTCCAGGACTTTTCTTTTGGGGGAGGTTTTTGATTACCTTTTCCATCTCCATGGATGTGGTAGGTTTGTTTAGAAGGTTATTCTGCTCTGAGTTTAGTTTTGGTCAGTTGCAGTCAGGTTCACATTGCTGGTAGAAATAAGCCAACCAAGAGCAGCTTGCGGGAAAAAAGAGGTTTATTTTGGCTTGCAGGCTCTAGGGGGAAACTCCGTTATGGCAGGGAAAACACTGACATAAGCAGAGGGTGGACATCACCCGCTTACCAACAGGAGAGTGTGCCAAACACTGGCAAAGGCAAACTGGCTATAACACCCATAAGCCCACTCCTAACAATACACTCCCTTCAGGAGGCATTGATTTCCAAATCTCCATCAGCTGGGAACCTAGCATTCAGAACACCTACATTTATGGGGGACAACTGACTCAAATCACCACAGCTGGTAGTAGGTGGATAGGAATTCAACCATTTCTTTCATATTATCAACTTTTGTGGAGTAGAGGTTTTGTGAGTATGCCCTGATGATTCTTCCAATTTCACTGATGTCTGTTGTGATCACTCCTTTTTCATTTGTAATTTTATTCTTTTTGTTGTTGTTGTTGTTATTGTTGTTGTTGTTTTCACTTGACCAAATTGGCCAGAGGTTTATCAATGTTTATTTATTTTTTCAAAGTATCAGCTCTTCATTTCATCAGATTTTTAAATTGTTTGCTTAGTTTCCAATTCAAAAATTTCTTCTCTGACTTGATTATTTCTTTCTGTCTGGAGCTCTTAGGGTTGGATTCATGTTGTTTTTCCAATGCCTTTAGGTGGAAAGCTATATTATTAATTTGGGATCTCTCTGTCTTTGTTATGCAGGCATTTAGCACTATGAACTTTTTCCTTAAGACTGCCTTCATTGTGTCCCATAAGTTCTGGTAAGTTGTGTTTTCATTATCATTTAATTCTAGGAATTTTACAATTTCATTTTTGATTTCTTCCATAACCCATTCATTGTTTAAAAGTGTGTTGTTTGGTCTCCAGGATCTGGTGGAGGTCCTGATGTGTTTCTTGTTTTTAATTTCTAGCTTTAAAGCATTGTGATCTGATATGATGCAGGAAGTTACTTCAATTTTCCTGAATGGAGGAATGATTTATGGCCTAATAATATATGGTCTATATTGTAGAAACTTCCATGGGCTGCTGAAAAGAAAGTGTATTTTGTACAGCTGGGGTAGAATGTTCTGTCAATATCTGTTAAATCTAGTTGATCTATGGTGTTGTTTAGCTCTATTTTTTCCCTGTTGATTTTATTCTTGGATGATCTGTCTATTGATGAAAGTGGAGTATTGAAGTCTCCAACTATGTTGAATTTGGAGTTTATTTCTGATTTATTGTGAAGTACATTTTGTTTTATACACTGTGGTGCACATGTGTTTGTCACATATAACTTTATGATTGTGATGTTCTTATGTTGGATTGTTCCCTTGATGAGTAAGAAGTGGGTTTCTTTGTCCTTTTGGATTACTTTTCGCTTATAGTCTATTTTATCAGATATTAATATAGAAACTCCTGTTTGTTTCTTATTTCCATTTGCTTGGAATATCATTTTCCATCCTTCCACCATGAGGAGGTATCTGTCTTTAGTAGTGAGGTGGGTTTCTTGAAGACAGCAGATAGAAAGGTCCATTTTTTTGATCTACACTCTTAATTTGTGTCTTTTGTTGAGTGAGTTAAGACTGTTAATATTTAAGATTATAACTGTGATGTTCGATTTAAAGCCTGCCGTGATGGGGTGCTTTATGGGGTTTGGTGCTTTCTTGTGTTTTGTCCTTTTTTGAGCCTGGTCTAGTTTTGGTTATTATGATCTTCTTCAAGTAGGCTCATGAACTGGGTTGTTTGACTCTTCTGTGGAGTATTCCTTGAAGTATTCTCTGTAAGTTTGGCTTTGTGTTCATATAATCATAGACTTGACTATTTTCATGGAAAGTTTTCTTTTCACCATCTGTTTTGGGGGATATTTTTGCTGGGTAGAGTAGCTTGGGTTGGTTGCCATAGTTTTTTAGACTTTGAAGTGCTCCATTCCAGGGCCTCTGGCTTTCAAGTTTTCCACTGAGAAATCTGACATAATTCTGATAGAATTGCCTTTGTATGTAGTGAGTTGTTTCTCTCTTGCTGCTTTTTAGCACTCTCTGCCGTTTTTCATTGTTAAGAGTTTTAACTATGATGTGCCTTGGAGAGTGTCTTGTTTGGTCCTGTCTGTTTGGTTTTCTGTGGTTTCTTGTATCTTGATGGACCTCTCTTTTAAGGGATTTGGAAAATTTTCTTCAATAATTTTGTTGAATATGTTCTCTATGCCTCTGAATTTCCTCTCTTTCTGGTATACCCATGACCTGCTTGTTTGGTCACTTTAGGGTATCCCACAGTTCTCTCATCTTGTGTTAGCATGATGTTTTGAACTTAAAGTTTCTGGCCTCCCAATCATTTTCTTCTGTCTTGTCTTCCAGCTCAGTGGTTCTGTCTTCCACATGAGTAACTCTGTTACTAAAGGATTCTAGACAAATTTTTGTAAGTTCTATTTGATTTTTGTTTTCTGTTGTGTTATCTTGGATCATGTCCATCTCTTTTTTGAGGTATGATTTTGGGTCAACTTCTGATTTTCTTGATGCTTCTTGAAATTCATTCTTGCATTTGATCAAGTCTTCATTAAGCTTTATCAACTGGTTATTGAGATCTTATATTTGTTTACTCACTTTCAATTCATTTATATCACTTTTGAGGCTTCTAAAGTTTCCTTCAATTAAGGGTGTACAGGAGCTGGCTCACACTGGCTGAGAGATTGATTGTTTACTGTCTCTCCCTCACTCCTCTGTTTCCAACTGTAGTTTTACTGGCGCTAAGTTGGTAACTTGGGTTGTACATAGTCAGAGGCTTTACACTCTGGATATCTGCTATTTCCACAAATCAGAATTGAATATTATGGTGTGTGTGTGTGTGTGTGTGTGTGTGTGTGTGTGTGTATGTGTGTGTGTGTGTGCATGCCTGTTGCCACAATACTGAACTTGTCTCAACTTGACATTTGGATCCAAATTTTGTCATTTAACCCAACCTGGGTGATAATTATCATACAGAAAAAATTGGTTCCAGGTGTGGTGTTACAAATCTGCAATACCAGTACAGTAGAGGCAAGGAGGATCAGGAGTTCAAAGCCAGCCTCAGCCACATAGCGAATTTGAGGCCAGTCTGGCCTGCATGGATGACTTTGTATACAATACCAACATGCTTATCTTGCTTTATTGTGATAGACATTCATTTTATTAGGAAAAGATACGTGGCTGGTAAACTGTATTTGAATTTCTCCATATAAACAGGTGCTTTTTTATTATTAGTTTTGCGCTCAGTGTATACAGTCAATTTGTTACCATTGTTAGCATCCTCCTATCCTCCCCCCTCCACAGGGTAGCCTCCTCATTGGGGAATATGGGTTGTACATTGTGGGGTTAGCCATCACTTATGGTTAAGAGGCAAAGTCTCTGTGTATAATGACCCAACATGTGATTTTGACATTTTTTCTGCCCCCTCTTCCACAAATTTTTCTGAGCCATGTCGGGGTCATTTTAGGTCTGCTTCAGAGATGAGGTCTTGAGAGTCTTAGTGTCTCTGGATAACTGGTTTGGTAGGAGTTGAGTGTTTTCTGTGTCTATCTCCTTCATCCTTGTGCTGGTACTATGTTAACCATGAAAGCAGCACTCTTACCCATTCCCCCAATTATTCTTAGGTTCAGTTAGGGCCCTTTTGAAGTGTGATGGGCTGGTTATCTCCTTAGAATCTGCATCCATCTGAAAAATAGAAGCAAATTCTCCAATGGAGGGTGAAGTTAGTACCAGATAAATGGGATAACCATTGTTTTTTAGAGAGAATTTAATAGGTGTAGGCCCTCTTACAGCTCTTACAGTGATTGGTAGGAGCTTGGTAATGGAGAGAAGACTCATTTTAGGTATGGTTCTGACTTGATTCCCAGCTCCAGCTATGGGTTCTGTTCCACTGAGCAGATCCATTAGCCAAACCAAGAACAGTTGGTTTCCCACCATGGCGGTGTGCCACTATTGCACTTGTGTGAGCATCACGTCAGGTTATTTGCAGCTGAGTAGTTTAGACCAGGAGTTGCTTGGACAGATATTGATTATTTCCCCCTAGTCACTCATGTAGCACCTTCTGGCACTGGACAAGCTAACTGTCTGGGGACTGACTCTCTTCCAGCTTCCAGCCATGTCATTCCATGTTCCATACCAACAGCATATGGTGTCTTCAGCATAGGGTCTTATCACTAACCTTTGGTGGGTCATCAAGTACTATGACAGAAATCTGCCTTCTTTTGGGAAACCTTGTGTATCAGACAGCTTCAGGTTCACTGAGATGAACTTCCAGACCAGGCACAGTTATGGAGGAAGGGATTTATTGAAGCTTACATATCCAGGGGAAGTTCCATAATGGCAGAAGAAACTGGCCTACCTTCTCAGGACCAAGCACAGAGAGAGAGAGAAGTACAAGCCTAAAGGTCAAAAACCATAGCACACTTCAGGAACTCCAGCTAGGCACACTTCGCATATCTTTAGATTGAAATCTGAAACCCACCACCACACCTTAAGATCCACATAATGGCACTGACTCCAGCCAGGTGGCTGCAGATGCAAACTACAAACAAACTACTGAATATATTGGGGGCCATCTATTCTATTCAAACCACCACATTCCACTCCTGGTCCCCAATAGATTTATAACCATTACACATTGTAAATTGTACTCAGTTCAATTTCAAAGGTCCCCACAGTCTTGACCAATTTAAGATATGAAGACCTGTAAAATCAAACAAGTTAAACATTTCTAACATATAAAGACACAGAGTAAACATTTTCAACTGGTATAATGCATAGCAAGGAGAGACTAAAACAATGCCAACTCAACCACCATCAAACAAACATCAAACTTCTGCAGTTCAGGTTCAATATATCCAGAGACTAACAGTTTCCAGGCTTTCCAATTCTGCCCCTCCAGCTGGGCAGAGTAGCCAGGGAACACTTCCATCCCAGGCCAACAATGCGCTCTATGGTAGCCCTTGCACAGTCCTGGTATATCCAAAAGGTCTTCAGGTCTTCATGCAAACCATGGCCCATCTTCCAAAGGCTCTTTCAGCCTATCAGGGAAACATGCCCTGCTCATGCTGCATCTCAGCAGCAGCTCCTGGAACCGTGTGCAATTCATGACCACTCCTCACATTTTCCAAAGGCTCTTTCAGCCTATCAGGGCATCAGGCCCTACCTCATGCAGCATCTCAGCGGCAGCTCCTGGAAGCATGTGCAATTCACAGCCACTCCATGCATTTTTCATGCTTCTGAAACCAATACCAGTTGTGCAGGATACAGCCATATTCTTAATTCACAGATGAAATAAATCATAACCTTGAAAAGCAGGTTCCTTCT
Source organism: Dipus sagitta (assembly GCA_036346955.1). Classification (NCBI taxonomy): domain Eukaryota; kingdom Metazoa; phylum Chordata; class Mammalia; order Rodentia; family Dipodidae; genus Dipus; species Dipus sagitta. The sequence goes on along the minus strand of CM070770.1, from coordinate 98,398,433 downwards.
CCAGTCAACTCTTTCCAAAAGAGTTTGCATTTCTATGAGAGTCCTTCCTCAGGCATCCTTTCCATTGTTTTAATGTAAAGCAGTTGGACCATCTTCCTTAAGATTGCTAATGTGTTTGACAATAGCAGGTTCAGTAACCTAAAACCAGTCTCTGTGCCTGTAATTTTAACTTGCTTAAAGTTTTCCAGCTTAAAAATCTTAAATCTCTCAGTCCAATATCTCTGGCCAAACACATCAGTCCATTACAAATGTAACCTTGATCAAACTCTCTGGGCCTGGGCAGCAGGATACAGCCAGCCCTTATGCCAGTAGCCCAGTTCCAACAAAGTCCTCTGCAGTTTTTCCTTCCCCTTAGAAAGCTCATAAACCAAGCCTCGAAGTTCAATGCTGTCTGCACTTAACATTCTCAGACTCTCATCAGAATAGTCCATAAAACTTGGCTTACCACTCCAGAAGACATCTTCATTTGCAAGCACCAAGTCCATGCCTATTCCTCCAAAACAAAGGTTCCAAAAGATCAACGTCCCACATGGTCAGGTTCATCTCAGTCCACTCCTTGGTACCAAATTCTGTATCAGACAGCTTCAGGTTCACTGAGATGAACTTCCAGACCAGGCACAGTTATGGAGGAAGGGATTTATTGAAGCGTACATATCCAGGGGAAGTTCCATAATGGCAGAAGAAACTGGCCTGCCTTCTCAGGACCAAGCACAGAGAGAGAGAAGTACAAGCCTAAAGGTCAAAAATCATAGCACACTTCAGGAACTCCAGCTAGGCACACTTTGCATATCTTGAAAGAGCACCCCCTTGAGGGGGAGTCTTTCCCCAGGAAGAGACCCTGAAACCCAGAGATCAGTCCGAGACCACGGGATGCAAACAGCAAGAGGCTTTATTGTGGGTACCGGTGCACCGGGGCTCGACACGTAGTCCTCACGCAGGAGGGGTGAAGAGCCCCGGCCCCCTGGAGGGAAGGGCTTATAAAGGGAGGGAGGCGGGAAAGAAGGACAAAGGGGTTACGTCATCTCGCGCCCTTTGAAATGATTAGTTCTGAGAGGGCGCGCGCGGGAACCCTGTGGGTTGCCATAGGGAGGGGGACCTGCCTTTGGAATTTTCCATATAGAGTGGGTCCTGATTTGTCTGATCCACCTGGTGTCCCTTAATTGGATAACCATAGGGGGTGGGGGTTTCAGGTCACAGAGTTCATGGAAGAGGCAGTTAGGCCAGGCCTCTCTTAGGTGCTCAGTAACTTAACAAAAGAACAAAGCAAGCAAGCAAGGTTACAGAAGCTGAATAGAGCAGAATTAGCAAAAGCAAAAACTCCAGTCTCTATCTGGGGCGTGGGTGGGTTTTCCCAACTGTTTGTTCCCCTACCAGACCAGGTGTTAGACCACAGATATCCCGTTTGGCCACCTAAAGGAACTGACCTTGCCCTGAACTGGTGCTTGTTCGTGCAAGCCTTGCAAAATAGCATTACAGCAGTCAAAATGGTGTAACAGCGGTCTAGCCGGGGTTTTTCAATCTTTAGATTGAAATCTGAAACCCATCACCACACCTTAAAATCCACACAATGGCACTGACTCCAGCCAGGTGGCTGCAGATACAAACTACAAACAAACAACTGAATACATTGGGGGCCATCTATCTATTCAAACCACCACACCTTGTTAGTCTCTCTGATCAAGACTTCATTGTGGATGATAGCCATATATAAGGAGGTGCTTTTAAAGAAGGCCCTCATGTCCTATTTATACTTATTTTATCCATATTAAGAATCACTCAGTATAATAGATAGCTTTGCTCTATGTATTAATTATAATTTTTCCTACTTAGCACCCAGAATGGCCCTGTAAAGTCTAGAGTGCTATCTGCATTTTACATATGCATCTAAAGAGAGGTTCATAAAGTTCATACATGATATCAAATTCAGGATTTCTCTGTTTATTAAGTTCTCTCTTCTAAACCAAAGCATTGCTTCCATACATTGTCCTACTAAAACTAGGTGATTCTAAGTATTAAAATAAAATAGCCAGAGCTATTCTTTCTGGTCAACAATATAATGTGAGGGTAAAACAAGTACATTAAGTGAATAGTCCTTTCTTAAAAGTCCTCAGGAAAAGAAACTTTGTTCTTCATAAATTTTATGAAAATCATTGGCATTATCAAAGTGAATAAAGCATGGTTGAAATTTATGTATTATGGGGAAGGTACATAGAAGCTATTTAGAATCTCCCAAATGATTAAATACTTCAATGTGCTTTGAGACAAATTTTAAAATTCGAATATTAATTTGTGCTTGGCCATAATAAAGTTAGGTTATCAAAATTTAACTAAAATATTAAAAATAGTTAGATAATTCTCACACCAACATTCCATTAATCATCTCTGTAAGGGAACAACTATTGCTATTATGAAAAAATTATTTAAACCAGTTATAACACTGAAAATTCTAAGAACATGAAAAGATATCTTGGGAAAGTAAAACATCTAATGATTAGAAGCTTTTCTTTAGCTTACCTAACATTAAAAGATATTCTCATATTATAAATACAATCTTTCAAGATTATGTTATGATGGATGATTCCATAATGTTCAAAACAGACCATTGATTTTTGGAGGTCATGTCTTCCTCCTTCCTTATCTTGCAAGGGAGAATCCTGAGACAATGGGTGATGAAATGCCATAGTTTATTGCTAATCTGAGACTCCATTTACTTTCATACCCTTGATCATGAGACATATTTATCATGTATCTTCTGTAACAAACAAGATAAATTGATTAATTAGTTGTCCCTTAAGTCCAATGACTTTTCTGGACAAAAGGAGACTGCTTAAGTGACTATTTTAGGAACTATAATGCCATTGTAGAGATGCATAGGCATGCTAATCAGAATATCTGAATTCAGCCTAAGTTTTTCCACTCAACTTACGTTCACAGTAAAAATATTGATTAAAAATATTAGCTTTGTGTATAACCAAGAGCCTTTGAAAAAAGCCCTGGTGGGAATTGTTTATATCACTCCCTTTAGTATCAGACAAGACAAGGACCTTTTTGCACTTGCAGAATTAATATGTTTAATAGACTTACATGAATTCTAGCTGAAGTTGTCTTCCAAACAAAAAGTTCAGAATGCTTCCATTGTGTAGCCATGAAAAGAATGGATTTAGGAAAAGAAACACTGCCAGCCCCAGAGTGGATGGTTATATTACACCCATCCCACAAAATCTTGGAGACCTTCTCTTTCAAAAATGGAGTACTTAGGACTTCATTTTCCTTACTCCAGACTTATATTAAAAACTGTCTCTGTAACAGAGAATGGAGGCAAACTAGGGGTATTCATGTCCCCCAGGAAAGACTGGTTAACCTGACAGCTAAGTTTGTATGCACTCTACCTTTTTGCTCATTGTTCTCCATAAATTTTAAGATGGCTAAAGGAATGGTGGGAAGGAAATTAGACTTCATTTACCCCTTAATTTGTCCATTTGATCAAACTATAAATAAATCTATTTCCTTTAGTAATTTTTTCTTCATAATTCTTTTGAAATCCAGGGAAATTAAGGTTATAGGTTTATGTTCCTAAGTGTTCAGTGACATGATCATTCAAAGATCCAAAAGAAAACATGGATTTTGCTCAAAAAATTACCACATGCTGGACAAAGAATGATTACAATACAGTTATTTAGACATAGTAGATATTATAGGCACATTGACAACTGCAGAAAATGCTGCACACAGTGCATTCTGGAAGCTTTTCACCTGGAATGAAAATTCTGTGTTTATACTATCTTTAGGTTTTTAGATAGTGATCTCTTGTTGGGGAATAAAATATCAGTTACAACAAACTGACATGAGTGAGGCTAATCAATTGTCACTTTAAGAAATTTCAGCCCTAAATCTAAATATTACATTTGTCCACATCCTAGATTTTGTTATCATCAATAAGATAAATGATACTGCTGCTGATGCTGTGGTTGTTTTAACTGATTCTTTGGAAAGAAATTGGGATGGAAGATGAATGATCTAAATCCTTGGCTTGAGCTTTTTTAGTTATTATTTCCTGTCTCCCTGAGCATCCATTAAGTCAAACTGGTACCTAGATGTTCTTGGGCAGAGCACACACAGAACTATTTACTTCACAACTGTGTTTGGTGGTGTAAGACCTATTAGAGACATACACTTTCTATATTTTCATCTGACTGAACATGGACATCAGTGATGCATGGAGCTTAAGAAGTTGAATCAGCTAACTGCTGCTGTCTGTCAAATCAGTCATCAAATGGCAGTTAACACCTCATGTCAGACACCAAAAACACCTTGGTTAACAGTGGATGGTCAAGTCATAATGCGCCCTTTACTGTGCCATTCAAATTCCTCTCACCTCTCCCCTTCTCTGAATCTTAAAATCATTATCTTATTATGTTAAGAGTCAATTTGAGGGCTGGAGAGATGGCTTAATGCTTAGGGCACTTTCCTGCAAAGGCTAGGGACCCATGTTTGATTCCCCAGTACCCATGTAAGCCAGATGCACAAGGTGGCACATGTGTCTGGAGATCACTTACAGTGGCTAGAGGCCCTGGTGTGCCCATTCTCTCTCTCTTCCTCTCTCTCTCTCTCTCTCTCATAAATAAATAAATAAAAATATTTTTAAAATAAAAAAAGGTTAGGTTGAATATTTTTGTAGCTGAAGTACTGGTAACTCTAGCAACTCACATACTAAATAATCAAAATAAAGCTGTATTTTGGTCTGATAAAAAAAGTACATAGAAAAATGACAGGCTAACATAGCAATTAGAAACAGAGATGGGAGCATAAGAAGCCCTCAATTTTGTAACTTACTTCATTTTGAAGTAGTGGGTTCTTTGAAAAAAGTGTGGGTTTGGGTTTGCCTCTTTGTTGTGTTTCAATACTGTATATATAGCGTGGTTAATAATAGTGCCCACTATATGCAAAGCTCTTTTTGTCTTAGGTAGGTGTAAACAATTATCCATAATGTTATTTTGAAAGCTTTTAGTCTTGACATAGTCCATTAAGAAAAATTCTGGACCAAATTATTAATTTGTACATTATTCAGTTTATGAAATTGTAAAGACAAGGTTTCAAATATGGCTTTGTACTGTGAATGGCATATTTATTAATATTTAGGAAGGTTTAGTCTTTCATTCTTATGAGGTAATGTCCTTGAAAAGCACCTCTTGTAAATACGTACTCTGCAGCTTGGTTTCTAGGCTAAAGTAATTTGCACAATGATACATCTTACTTAATATGTCTTGTGTGCTGCTTACTGAAAATCTATACAATTATTAAAGTGATAAAATACTTTAGCCACACTAGAGTTACCTTGGTAACTTGTTACAATAGGGGTTGTAAATAGCTCCCCCTTTTATATTCTGTATCATCATGTCATACTAGCTACTTTTAAAAATGACTTAAAGACTCAGTTTTGTATTTTTGATTCATAACAGTGATATTAATCAAGTTAGAACACTATCATTATGGTGTCATTAAGGTGATTTTACAGTTATATAAAATAATAAAATAATGATAATAAATTACTTTTTAAAAAAGCAATCATAATATATGTTGCAGTCAGCTTCTAGTTGCTGGGGGAGAAAAAAAGCAAAGCACAAGCAGCTTAGGGAAAGAAAGTGGTTTCTTTTCTTTTCTTTTTTTTTTTAAGGCTTTCAATTTATAGGAGCACACCATCAATGGTGGAAGAAGCTGGCTTACTTCCACATATCCAAGCAAAGAAATACCACTAAGCAACCAGAAAACACCAACAAGCAGAACTCCAAAAGTTTTCCTTTCACACCTACTGGGGTGGACTACTAGATCCACCCCCCAGTTACACCTCTTCCCCATCTGGGCTCTGCCCACTGGAGACTCAAGTTGCAAGGTAAATTCTTAATCAAAAACACCTGAGTCTAGGGGACCAGCCATTCAAACCACCACAATATAATTGATAAAAATATTTAGCATTCTACTGTTTAAGGCACCATTTTACAGTAAATAAAAGTAATCAAAGTTCCCTTCTCTTTGGGACTTAGATACTATTGTGAGAGATAGATCAAAAGCATGTCAAATGCATGTTGTAAAAATAAAACAGGATAAAATTGTAGAGAATAATGTGGGCTAGGTAGTGGGGTGGAATGTGGTAAGGAAAGAATGTCTGGAGAAGTGATATTTAGACATATCCTGGGTAACTAGAACTTAATGGAACAAGAATGAGGTATAATATGGTTTAGAGCTTTTAAAATTTGCTCTGGCCATACACTTGAGAAGGATCAGAAAAGAACAGAGAAGCAAGAGTGGAACCCTAAAAAAAAGTATTTAAAGAGAAATGATGATGTTATCATCATGAGTTGGAATTCAAGCAGTTACTTAGCTTTCCTCAAAACACAATTTGAAGGAAGAAATCACATGTCTCAAGGCTTTCTTATGTCTAGAGGGAGAAATCTCTAGAGGCTTCTATCATATATTATAGCGGATAGTGCTTTCAGATTTTTTTTTTTTTTTACTAATTGAACTGTTGACACTGATTTCTCAGATTATCTCCTTACATCTGGTCTTCTGATACACTCAAGTTTCTTTTCAATACAATAGAAATATTGAACCCCAAACTGTCTACCTATTCTCTCTTATGAAGAATGCAGGCATAGAACAAATTTGCTACCTCTTCTATAATTATCATTTCTTCTTCAGTGAAGTTTTCACTTGTTTAAGGTTTTTAAAGGGATACTCTGTGAAACTTTATGGTTAAATAAAACAAGAAAATGTACATTACAAACTCCTTAAAAAGTCACCAAAGCATCTGGAAGGAATGGAAGACCTCAGAGACCAGAAGGAAGTGGACCCATCCCCACCATCCCTGCTTATGAGGAGGATGTCAGGCAACACCCAAGAGACCACCCCACACCTTGGAACAGGGCAGTTCTCTGAGTGCAAGGTCCTTCTTGACCTACAACATTACACAGTACTCATCATTGGTCCTCTCCTGCAAAGCTTTACCCAGGGTCACAAGGGTCTTCTACAGCCAGGCAGATTAAGATTGGCCCATAAAAACATCTTCAGTTTTCATTTGTACTATGTTCCTAGTAGTGTTTGTACCATGGACAACTCTTGTTTACAAATGTGAGAGCTATTCATAGAAAATCAGTAAATATGCCACAATTTTGGTGATGTAAAGTAGATTTTCTCGAGTACTCCATATATGACATGACATTCAGATTTTCATGTAATGCTGGCTAGCTTCCTTTGCACAGATCAGTTTTGACATTATCAAAAAATATGGTAAACAATATGAATAATTACATTTCTGACATGGTCTGGATAACAATATTGTTCATGTAAGCCTGAATCTGTGTTTCTTTTGAGATGATTATGTCTACATTAAATGTGTTCCAACCATGTTACATGATGGATCTTTAACAGGGTGCCAAGGGTCCAGGAAAGTCCTTAAACCCCATACCCTAGGTTCATTTCTAATTTTAATCAAAGAATTGAATAAATAAGAAGATGGAGAAGGTTAATTATTAAATTATTATATTTATTGAGGAAGGTACAGAGCCAAGGAAAGGCAACCACTTAGCTAGAATTCCCATGTGGAGGGCTTGGGGAAGAAAGCATGGAAAGAAGGGAGAAAAGAAAATTCAAGGAATTCCACATGGGGAGCTGGAAGAGATAAAGGAGCCCATGTGGAGAGTAAAGGCCTGGGGTCCACCAGGCTGGGCCTGGGCCTGGGCCAGCGCCTAGTCCCAGCCAAGAGAAAAACTCACCCACAGCTGGAAATTACCAAGTGATCAGAGAGCCTGTGTTCCCTTTGCAAAGATATTTATGGCCTTGTGGGGGTGGGCTGTCTCCCCACTCAGCTGAACCATAGGGCCAGCTGGTTGGTTAGGGCTAGGGGCTGTCTCAGGAAGAGGTTAGCTCTGGCATCAAGTTCAAGTTCTGGGGGCTGAACTTGACCAACCACAATGTTTAAATCTTATGAAAGACCTCCCAGACAGGAGGGGTATGGTTGTATGTGGAAAAATAAATCTGGAACACTAGGCAACAGAGATAAGAAATCAAATCATCTTTGATTTCTAGCAAGTGCAATTTTCCTTCACTTTTCAACTTCAGGGGACCAGTCACCCTCACTCTACCCCCTCTCAGATCAGAGCAAACACAGATGCCTCCTCCAGTAACAGACTTGCAAAAACCCTTCCTCCCTTTGTAGTTGATGTTTGTAACAAACTGGCTAAACTTAAAATTCCGGTTGGGTTTTATATGGAATGAAGAAATTACCTAATCATTTTCAGTTCTGATTTTATAGTTGGATTTTAGAAATATCTTCCAGCTTTGAAGTATCTGTATCTTTCATAGTTTTTGGCATTGATAGAATCTGAATACAACAAAGAAGCCAAAGGCAGAAACTTAATTCAATTTAATAGAGTCCTCTTGTCAGGTAGATATCACGTGCCAAGCGAAAACACATTGCATATACTGTTATCATAGCTTTGTATTCAGATAAAAGTTTATCATCTTCACCCAGTAAAATACACTTAACATGGAAATATGTATTTATTATGTTCCTGGATGATAAACCAGCCTCTCTATTTAATAAATATATGTTCACTATTTCTTAGACCATATGTGTGGATTCATTTTCCAGTTCATTTTTTCCATTTAATTAACAATTTTATACATGCCTATTTTGTATTTTTATCTTAATCACCTCCCAGTACCTTCATATCCCCACTTTCCCTCCCACTGACAACTTGTTCTTCTCAAGCACACCTCGTGTGTGTGTGTGTGTATCCCACTGAATGTAATTATGGTTGACTACATGAAAAATAGTGGGAAGGTATTTACAAAACATGTACAATTTATGAGTGACTATAGAACTGAAGAAAATATTTCTCCTGCTCCAGCAACCATCCACTTCCGGTAATTCCTCAGGGAGGACTGGAGGATGGAGAGTAAAGAGGACCTCCTGCTCTCCTTCACCACCAATGATGGAGTGATTTTTAGTGCTTCTCATGCTGTCTAAATTTCTTGAGTACTTAGTGTGGTAATTTGAATAGATGGCCCCCAATATACTCAGTGTTTATTAGTTTGTAGTTTGGATCTGCGGTCACCTGGCTGGAGGAGGTGTCACTGGGCAGATCTTAAAGTGTGGTGGTGAGTTTAAAATTCTAATCTAAAGATATTTCAAAGTGCCTAGTTCTGCCTGGAGTTCCTGAAGTGTACTTTGCTTTTTGATTTTGATTGTGGCCTCTCTCTCTCAATCTCCTTGGGCCTGTGAAGGCAGGTCAGCTTCTTCTACCATTAGGGAACTTCCCCTGGCTCTGTAAGTTTCAATAAATATCCCTTAGTCCATAACTGTGCCTGGTCTAGAAGTTCATCTCAGCGAACCTGAAGCAGTCTGCTACACTTATTTAAAAAAAAAAAAAAAAACTGCTATTTTTTTTTTTTCTATGTTGCATTCTCTTTTAAACAACTTGGATTCTTCAAGGCTCAGCCCTTCATCTTTCTCAAATCCTCTATGGTTTCTCAGGGTTTTTCATTTTCTTTTTTTTTTTTTACATACAAAGTATCTTTTATTAAGAATCATAGAAGCTGGGCATGGTGATGCACACCTTTAATCCCAGCACTTGGGAGGCAGAGGTAGGTGGATCACCATGAGTTTGAGGCCACCCTGAGATTACATAGTGAATTCCAGGTCAGCCTGGGCTAGAGTGAGACCCTGCCTCAAAAAACAAGCAAAAAAAGAATTATACAGAATAAAAGTTGCAAATAAATAGTTTGTATGATCCAATGATATCTTGTTTTTAGATGACTATCTAATAGCTTCATAATTAAATTTTGACAGCACATCATTTATCTTTGCTATTACTGCAAAGTTGTAAGATCAAATAATTATAACCACATAATACTTGACAAAGTTGCAGTATCTGGCAATACTTGGAAAATGGAGGATCCAATTAAAATTTTAACATAACTTAAGTTTCCAAAACAAATTGGAGGAGTTATTTTGGTTTTGCATTACAGAAAAAGATCAGATTATAATATGGAAACAAATTGCTTAAGTTATTTTTTGCTTACTTTTAGTAGAGACAGAGAAAGGGAGGAGAGAGAGATAGAGAGGGAAAGAGAAAAAAAAAACTGGGTTTTCCAGGGCCTCTAGCCACTGCAAATGAACTGTAGACGTATATGCCACCTTGTGCATCTGGCTTATATGGGACCTGGAGAATAGGACCTGGATCCTTAGGCTTCCTTAAATGCTAAGCCATCTCCATAGCTCTTTTTAATTTATTTTTTAAAATTTATTTTATTTTCCAGTTTTTCAGAGATGAAGTCAACATACACATTACAATCCCTGTCTGCTCTGGTCTGGCACTCTCATCTGTGAAACATCTACTAGGCTTGGCAGGTCAGGTGTGAGGTGTCCACCAGACCAGACCCCTTGCTGACTTTGCCTTGTTCTTCCCTCTTCATTTTGCTCACTTGGCCTTCAGCTTTTTCCTCTGTCTCTTGTTCATCCACACTGGGTACCGACCATTCTTATCTAGAAGAGTCTTTTGTTTCTCTTAATCTCAGTCTCCGTTTTCTTGTCATCTTTTTTCTCTTCCATCATATAATGTACTTTCTCCTAACACTGTTTGGGTACCACCACGGTTGCTATCTCTTGAACATCTTCCATTACAACATCACTATCAACTTTGAGAATACTTTTAAGTCTGTTGAACTCCTTTGGGGCATTCGTTTTTCTCTTTTCAGCAAGTGTAGTAGCCAGCTTCAGGTTCACTGAGATGAACTTTCAGACCAGACACAGTTATGGAGGAAGGGATATTTATTGAAGCTCACTGATCCAGGTGAAGTTCCATAATGGCAGAAGAAACTGGCCTGCCACCACAGGACCAAGCAGAGAGGGAGAAGCACAAGCCTAACGCCAAAAGCCACAGCACGCTTCAGGAACTCCTGCTAGGCACACTTTGCATATCTTTAGATTGAAATCTGAAACCCACCACCACACCTTAAGATCCACCCAGTGACACTGCCTCCAGCCAGGTGTCTGCAGATGCAAACTACAAACAAATAAACAACTGAAATTGTTGGGAGCTGTAGCTGCTCTTTGACCATGGGAACTGCAGCTGGTCTTGGATCTCCAGGCACAGAGGCCTAATCGTACAGCCTTGGTAAACCAGACTTCAGGCACAGAGGCATTAACAGCCTTGGTGGAGCAGACTTCAGAAGGCATTGTTTTGAGAAAGTTTTATTTTCTGTATATAAATAAGCTTGTGTCTGTCTGAATAAACTTGAGCCTTGATCAGGACTTGTCTTGGCTCCATTGCTTGTGTTCTTGTCTCAGGTTCATTCCCACTCCCTCCTTCGGGTCCGTTTCGATTCATACCGCAGGCCGGCACATGAAATATATTGGGGGCCATCTATTCAAACTACCACAGCAAGTGTCTTCCTTTTCCATTTACTCTGTAAGCTTTTAGCTATGTTTTACCTGAGGAAAAAACTGCAGCACACCAAATGGAAACTCAGTTTTCTAAAGGTGATCCTGAAATCTTGTTTTATAATTAGCATAATAATGTAATTCAGTGCACTTATAAATTTAAATCTCAGACCTGAAGCTGATCAATGGCATGTAGCTATACCAGAGGTAGAAGGAGTCCATATATTTAAAGAGAGAGTGAAAAACAACTAGAAGTGCCTTATAATTGCAATATTATAAGAGGAGAACAGATGAATAAAGTAATAGTAAAGTTTGACCACTTCCTTTATCAAATCAGGAAGTAACATTTCAATTAAATTAAGCATAAATGTTTAAAACAGATATTAGCATATACTGAAGGTTTACTTAAAGGCATGGAATTTATATAAAAGGCTTTATTTCAGTATAATCCTTTAAAATATTTCTTGTGGTTGATATGTATATAAAAATTACTTCATAAATTCCTAAAATGTTAAGATACCAAGTAAACAAGACTAGTACTGAGCTGGAGAAATAGTTCTGGCAGTTAAGTGCTTGCCTCCTAAGCATGAGGATCTAACTTCAACTCCCAGAACATAATAAAAAATCTGAGCATAATCGTGCATGCCTGTAATCTCAATGGTGGTGAGACCCAGGTAGCTGAATCTTTGGCATCTGCTGGCTATCCAGTTTTGCTTAATTGATGAGCTCAGGTCCAATGAGAGATTCTGTTTCAAAAAAAAAAATGTAGTTGGTATATGAGGAACACCATTGAGGTTGTGTCTGGACTTCAGATGCACAGGCACATGTATGTACTGATATAAGCACACACACAAACTCACAAGTGTGAATCCCAATTTTATCTGTATTACAGAGTCAGGTATTAAAATATATAAACAATTTCTTCTTAGTAAGCAGAATTCTACCATATTAGTTTTCAAATGAATTGTCAGAGGACATTGTGATTTAATGGCTTAGGAGAAAGATTTAAAAGAGTAAAGATTACATAGCCAATTGTTTATCATTTCTATGCTTCAGGTAAATGGCACAAAATCATCATGATATTTTGAATTTACTGTATGTGGTTGCTATACATCAGGAGATATAGTTAGTTTAGAAGATAAAGATAGCAGTAGTGTCCTGCTGTGTTATAGAAACAACTCCTTTCTAAGAATGCTTTGAGAAAATTGTCTTTGTATGAGTTTGTGTAACAATGACTATAGTGTTAAACTATCATGATGGTCCTAATCATGGAAGCATGAGTGTTATACATGTTTTCTGATTTGGTTGCCAGTTGGAAATGATTGATTGCTAGTTTTTACAGTGATAATCTTTGCTTGATAATCTCATAGGTAAATGAAATATACAATACTAGACCATCTGATGTGGCTCTGCTTTTAAGACTGAAGGGAGTAGATGTATCCTGTTTAGTCATTTGGTTATTTTAAACTTGAATCATTTAATAATGACCATTCCAGGATAACAAAAGATTAAACAGAAGCAAATAAAATAACAAGTGAAACTCATTGTAAATAAGGTGTTTTGCTAGGAAATATATTCTAAGAATATCGAGAGAACTTCTACAAATTATAAAAAGGATACTAACACCCCACTAAATATTGGCAAGGGTCATGTGCAAGCATTTATCAGAAGAGGAAACAGAACATATAGAGATGATATGACTTGGCTGATCACATATAATGCAAAGTTAGTACCACAATAAAGTGTTCTTTTATATTCTTTTGACCACAAAAACTAAAAAGATTGTCAATAACATCATATTGGAATAGCTATATATCCATGTGATATTTTATATATTGCTGCTGGAAATGTAAGAGTGTATAAGCAGTTTGGAAAGGAATTCAAATTTTCTTCTAAAGTTGAAATAGCATATACTTTGTGACCCAGAAGTTCTGTTTATACTCATATAGCAGAGAACATATGCAAGAATGATCACAACAAAACTAGATACAATAGAAAAAACATTACCTAGATGCTATTATGGAAAAGTACAAGAATTATGGTTGTTCACATAAAAGAACACTCAAAAGAAAAGAATGATAAGGCAATGTGTATACAGTACAAGAATTCATAGGGGGGCTGGAGAGATGGCTTAGTGGTTAAGCTCTTGTCTATGAAGCCTAAGGACCCCAGTTCGAGGCTTGATTCCCCAGGACCCACGTTTGCCCGATGCACAAGGGGGCACATGTGTCTGGAGTTTGTTTGCAGTGGCTGGAGGCCCTGGTGTGCCCAATCTCTCTCTCTCTCTCTTTGCTCCTTTCTCTCTCTGTCTGTCGCTCTCAACTAAATAAATAAAAAATAAACAAAATATTTAGAAAGAAAAAAAGAATTCATAGGGCTGGGGAGATGGCTCAGCAGTTAAGAGCACTTGCTTAGAAAACATGAGTACTTGAGACCACCATTCAAGCTTTATTCCAGCACCTATACAAACAACTGAGCATGGGCACATGTGTCTGTAACCACAGTCCTGTCGGGGTAGAGACTGGGGGACTGTTAGGGCTTGTTTGCTAAAAACAACCAGGCAAAGCTGGGTGTGGTGGCACATACCTTTATAGCCATCACTCATGAGGCAGAGGTAGGAGGATCACTGTGAGCTTGAGGCCACCCTGAGACTACATTGTAAGTTCCAGGCAGATAGCTAAGAGAGGGCACCCAATGTTCTCTTCTGGCCTCCACAAACTTGTACAAAGTATGTGTGTATATATACACGCATGGCTATATATGCATCACATCATACCACACATAATCTGCACACATACCATAAACTAGAACAAAAAGAAAACATAAATACCAAGGATTAAATGGAATAATTTTCCATAAAATTGCCAGATAGATAAAACTATCTCTTAAAACATGAAAAAATATAGATAACACGTGAAAAAAAAAGTATACCATAGGAATAATGAGCATAGGAATTGAGGTAATGAAGGAAGTAGAAAGATAGTTTAATTACAGGTAGGATGATGTATGATTATATGTAAATCATTTTCAAGTTTTCAACTTTGGTTATGGGTAATAGATTTGTGGTTGCCTATTGCACTCTTAGAATTAAACTTAAATAGCTACCTATTTTACTTATTTCAATGTCCATGTATATAATAATAGTGAATGATGTCAGGAACCAATAAGTAATATTAATAAAGTTCTGAGAACCTATATTCCATGTAGGTACAAGTCTACAATAATGGGAATATATGTGATCTAAACCAAGCTGTAACATTTATGTAACTTTTTGCTATACGCTGTTGTCTTTGTCTGAAATGCATAATTACATAACTTAAACTTTGTACATTAAATGAAAATATTTTCTAGAGTTGTTTATAAAATATAGGACACCTTCCATGATAGGTAAGCATTCTGCCACTAAGCTGTGCCTTTAGTCTACTTTGTGTTGTTTGATCATAGGGTCCCTGTTCTCCACATTCCCACCACTTGAAGCCTCTGGTAGTAGCACTGAAAATGTCAAAAGAGGTTTAGATCATGAAGGTTGGGGAGACAGCATAGTTAGTTAATCATTCGCCTTGAAAGCATGGAGATCTGAGTTTGATCTCTGGAGTGTATGAAGCAAGCATAGAGAATGGTAGTTGGAAACAGGCAGATCCCTTGGGTTTTCTAGCCCAGCCAGTCTATCCTAGTTGGCAAGTTCTAGGACAATGAGAAAAGTCTCAAAAAATTGGGGATTGTCCTATGGACTCCACAAATATGCATGCACGTGCATGGACATACAATCATTCATGTGCAACCTCACACACACATGAATAAGCATACACACACAAACATACACAGAGAAAGAGGGGGGGATTTGAGTCCCTCTTTCCACTGAAAAATAAGCTAAAGATGTTGGTTATGGATAAGTTAATGTGCATGGGTAAGGTAATCTTTTATGAATACATATACAGAATTATCATATTGTACACCTTAGATGCAAAAAGAAACTCTAAGTCTGGAGAGATTGATTATTGGTTAAGGTGCTTGTCTGCAAAGCCTAAGGAAGCAGTTTTGATTCTCTAGTATCCACATAAGCCAGATGCACAGGTTCCTCATGTGGCTGGAGTTCATTTGCAGTGGCTAGAGGCCCTAGCATGCTCATTCTCTTTCTTTCTTTCTATCTGCCTCTCTCTCTCTCTCTAAAATAAATAAATAAAAGAAACTCTAAAGTAAATATGAATAATTAATTTCTGGATGATTGAAATTATTTTGCATTTCATATAGCCAACTGTAGGTACCCTCTGTCAAATCTCAGCATAGTGTTGGTAAAAGCAGAAGTCTAAACACTGGTACAGGAGTAAGGTTCCATTATTATCATTTTATTTTTTTATTTTATTTCTGTGTGTGTGTGTGTGTGTGTGTGTGTGTGTGTGTGTGTATACCAGTTTCTTCAGCTCCTGGATGGGGATTGAACCTGGGCTGGCAGACTTTGCAAACAAACATCTAACTTTTGAGCCAACTTCCTAAACTAAGATTATTATTTTCATGGAAGAAGTAATGATCAAATCAAAACATGCTGGGTAATTAGTTCACTTATCACTCAAGATTTTGTGGAACATCTTGGAATTTAATAGTTTAACCATAAAGAGAAATAAGAAAAACCACAACAGAAAGTTTATCCATGGTACTGTTGTCCTTAGGCTAAGACAAGGGTTTCCTTCTTTATAGCTCACAAATATGCAACTGATGCTAATCAGTATTCATGTAAAGAGATTAAAAATGATATCAAAAAATTTTCCATCTCCAAAATAACAAGACATTTACATCTTACCACATGTTCTTTTTTTTTTTTTTTACTCAAAAGTTACTGGGTTGGACAAGTGGACCATTGCTTACTTGAAATTTGTCAACACAGTCTCAAAGCATTGATCACTATGTTGCTTTATCTCCACACTAAGAATGCTGTGGGTTGTCATACTTGCAATAAGCCTCACATCCATCTTCCAGTCAGTAAACTTCTTGAAATAGAAGCCTTACTTTGTCTTCTTGATGTTTCTAAAGCTGTAGAAAGCCCGGCATTAGTTGGCAGAGGGTTGAGGTGTGTTGTACAATATTCAATTTAACCAAGAAAGATTTCCTTGATGTTTTATGCCAGTTTAAGGACTAAAACAAACAAATTTACAACCATTACTTCAGAATTATAGTCTATTAAGAGTCATAACTGTGAATAATAGAATAACAAAAATGAATTTACAGAATTCTTTCCTGGGCCAAAATATTTTTGAATGTATACATTTTCAAGGTGACAAAACTTTGCTTTTGTGGTACTCTGTACTGTTAAAAAGTACTTTATGTGGCACTTTCACTTGAAGATTTTGTTATTTTAGAATCCAATTTATATTATCGCTGTATGAATGCATTATTAATAAAACATTTGCAATTCCATATTTTTACATTTATGTGTGCAGAAAACTAAAAGAATGCAATACCAAACTGTCCCAACATGTTAACATAGACTCTACTTAGGCAAGATCAAATTTTCATAACAGAAATCTATGTTTATAATTTGAGACAAATGATCACAAACAGTAAAAATAAATAGAGAAGCTTAAGGACAACAATGAAACACCTATGAAACAATTCACAGAAAATGAATTTAGGCCAAACATTACCAGAGAATAGAACGGACAGCCTCTAGCTTGACCATTCATTTTCTCTTTAGCTCTCAATAACGAATCCCTAATTACAATCTGGGCATATTGCCACATGGCTAAAAGAGAACAGTCTCTTAGCCTGCTTTTCAGTTCTGGCGATCAAATGACTAATGTCTGGGTGAAGCTATGTTTGCAGAGTGTTGAGTGGGACATTGTTGAGGTTACCGTTCCCCTCCCTTCCTCTTACTCTATTTGATGAATGGAATGTCTTCTGACTTCTTGAGTCCCAAGTGACCCAGAGAATAGGAGATACACGATATAGAACAACAATATAGGACATCTTGGGACTGACACAATAGAGTCATATATATAGAATAGACTCTGATTACTCCATACTTTTTTTTCTAGAAAACCATATATCATGTTTTCTTGGGTATTAAATCACTGAGATAGACTGTAATACTTACTAATACATGTAACCCATACATAGTCAATGATGCTTGTATCACTTACATATTGAAATAATGAAATCTCCATATTCATTTCTGATTTCAGGAGCATTTACCACCTTTCATTCAAATTTAGTTTCAAAAATACTTCCAATTCTTTATCCTTCTACTGTCTTATCCAACGTGTTTTATACCCCATGTATAAATATTCCTTTAATAGTCCTATAATATTGTGGCTAAGTTTTTACTCATTTTTTTACACTGTGTCCATTTAACTTTACATTCTCAAATACTACTTTCTTTAGAAAGCAACTCCAACCTTTCAGATGTTTTTAATCCTCCAACTTAGAAATCTTCTTTCTCCATATTCATACATATACTTAATGCATACTCTATGAAAACAATTCATTTGCTACATATTGTTTATTTTGGCCTTTTATGAGTTCATTTGTGTTGGTCTGTGAAGTCTGCTTAAAGCACTAGAAAGCATTTTCCTATTCATAAATCCTTTCTCTTTGATCTTGAAAAAGGGTTTCATATTTTCCTACATTAACTGCTCTTAGTGTGAGATCAGGGCCTGGATACTGTTATTTCTACCTTTTCCATTTCTCTGGAATTTCTACACTTCATTCCATATCTATGTTCACTGCTATAATCGAGACCACATCTTTGATCAAAACCTGGAGCAGTCTTCTCTCCTTTATATTTTTTATGCTAACATGATCTTATGAGAATTTGCTTATTAATGTCACACCAAGCTTCCAGCAGCTCCTCCAAGCCCACATATTAGTTGTTCTTTCCTTCTTTGCCAGTTTTCTAGATCTGTCAAAACAAAGTAGTAGCTACTGGCATGGTATCCCATACCTTTAATCCCAGCACTTAGGTCCCTGAAGTACCACAGGGTGAGTGGATGTGACATCAGAATGAATTTTATCACAGATCTGAGGCTGGAAGTCCAAACTCAGGGTTCTTTCCTCCTGACGTATCTCTACTTGGCTTGCAAAGGCTGCCTTCTTGCTGCCTTTTCACAAGGTCCTCACTGTACTCACAGACCCCAGTCTCTCTGTGCATTCTAATCAGTTGTCTTCATAAGGATACAAGTGAGATTTGATTTGGACCCATCAAAACAGCTTCCTTTCATCTTCTACATATTTAAATGACCTGTTTCAGGATCTAGGGAGATGCCTCATCAGCTAAAAACATTTTCTCATATTCTTTCAGCTCATGTTGGTTCCCCAAACTCATGTAAAGCCATATGCACAAAGAGGCAAGAGACCCTGGTGTACCCATACACTTTCTTTCTCTCTATCTATCTCTATTTGCTTGCAATATATGTATTCAAATGTCCTGCTTCTTAAAATAGTCAGTCTAAAGTACTGGAGTTAGTCAATATATAAAAATTCAATTCACTTCAGCCGAAACATCTCATTGCCTCAAGGCTAACAAAGTCCTCTCTTTGTCTTTGCAGTTATCTATCCTTAATTCCATATTTAAGAACTTTGCACAGGTTTCTCCCTTTCTGTTTTTGCATACTCAGACTTCTGCCATTTTTTTCTTTGTTATTCTTCTCAGAACATATCCATCTGCATAGTGTACATGTAATTCCCTTCTTAAACTTCAACCCTGTTTTCATGTTTCCTACTGATGAGAGGTATGTTGGTCAGATTTCTATCACTGACAAAATAACTAACATAGGCTAGGGAGATGGCTTAGTTGTTAAGTGCTTGCCTGTGAAGCCTAAGGACCCCAGTTCGAGGCTCAATTCCCCAGGACCCACATAAGCCAGATGCACAAGGTGGTGCATGCATCTGGAGTTCATGTGCAATGGCTGGAGGCACTGGCATGCCCCTTCTCTCTCTGTCTCTTTCTCTCTCTGTCTGTCACTCTCAAATAAATTAATAAAAATAAACAAACTTTTTTTTAAAGAAATACATAAGTTACACAACTTGTAAGGAGAAAGAGTTTTATTTGTTTCATTGTTTTAGTCTATGGTTGCTTGGCCTCATTATACTGGGCTTCTAGAAGCTGAGTAAATCATGGTGGGTGTTCATGGGAGAGAAAGGTTGTTCATTATAGTCTCTAGACCAACAAAGAAAAGGAGAAGAGGCCTCAGCCTCAATATTCCCTTCAGTGGCATTCCAACAAAGCCATAACTTTCTTCTTCTAGGCCCCAACTCTACAAGGTACCTGCATCTTCCAGTAGTACTAATTGGGCCAAGCCTTTTACACATCGGCCTATGGAGAACCCCACCAACTCTTAGAAAGGGCCCTATTATTATATTCCTATAGTATTTTTGATTAACTTTCAAAAAGTCTGAATTCCTGTTGAATCTGAGAACCCAAATTCAAACCCAAGGTGCCTACTTCTATGTAATATACTTCTTATATACTAACCATTACATATTTCATTAATTTGTCATTAAAACTCCTTGGCTTGATATGTCATCCTATCAGGAGTTGGTTCCTACATGATTAAACTAGTTTCATTTTCAACTACTACTCTAAACCTTTTTTATGCTTGGGATTTAAAGAAAAGAGAACATTGAACCAGGGTAGAAATAAAAATCTTCTATTGGTGGTTTCATTTCCCTAATGTGCAATGGAGAATGGCACTTTAACATTTTATACGATAGCTTCTGAATCCACAGACTGACAGAAAGAAATAGTTGCAGATAACAAGTATGACTTCAGTGCAAGAATTCAAATGGACTAAAGTTGTTAAAAAGAAAAGGCACATTTTACACATTTTTTTTTCTGATCATATTACCTTGTTTGATTTCCTCCCTTGTCAAAAAAATTGTCCAAAGAGTCACTAGGGCACCCACTTATGTTAGGAGGATGGCAAGTGTTAGATCGTTGACATGTAAGTGTTCTTCTTTTTCCTTCAGGCAATTACTCCAACTGTGCAGAAAGATATTTATCCCAACTTTATGTTTTTTTTTCTCTGTTTATTTTGTTGCAGCATGTGTTCTGAATTAAAACACTAGAATGGTGACTGAATTTTAAGCAAATGTCTTAGTTGCAAAAACAACATTGCAGTTTAAAATAATAGCTTAGTTAAAGCCAGTGTACTAAAATGGGTAAAAGCAACAATTACTGTGTTAAAACTGTTCCTGTATTGAACAGCAGTGAGTCTTTGAGCAAACAATTATATTAATCTTGATCACAAGTAGAATGATAGTAATAGCGCCTGATTCACGGAGTTGTTAATCAACTAAATAATAATGAATATCATCC
This sequence comes from Dipus sagitta, assembly GCA_036346955.1. Lineage (NCBI taxonomy): Eukaryota > Metazoa > Chordata > Mammalia > Rodentia > Dipodidae > Dipus > Dipus sagitta. The sequence continues at coordinate 98,377,686 of CM070770.1, read as the reverse complement.
AATTAACATAGAGGGAAGGACAAAGATGAGTCTTATTGTTATTGACATTTGATCTTCCCTCTCGACTGTCCTGTCCATGGTTTTTGTCCAGTGAGGATCTATTGGCCATTTCTGGCTCTGAGGAGCCTGTGATGAACAAAAAAGCCAAGCTCCTGTTCTCAGAGCATTCCAACTAATATCAAACCTTCTGGAATTGTTTACAAATCTAAGATCTGGGTCTGGAGTGATGGCTCAGAGGTTAGGGGTGCTTGCTTGCAAGCCTGCCTGCTTGCCTGGCTTCATTCCCAGTACTCATGTAAAGTCATATGCACAAAGTGGCACATGTGTCTGGAATTTGTTAACAGTGGCAGGAGGCCCTGGCATGCCCATTCCTCCCTCTCCTGTCTTCCCCTGCCCCCCCAAATAATACATTTTTTTTTTAAATCTGGGCTCTGATTTTAGACAGCAAAGGTTCAAATTTTCCCATACAATTTGAGTAGCTATATTACCTACTCAAAATTACTTTAATTTTCTTTAACTGTTTTCTCCTTCCTCAACAATTGAAGACAATAATTAATGGGTCTGTCATCAGCATGTGACTATTAAATGAGTCAGTAAATCTAGTTCTCTTAGAAATTGCCAGGCATATAAAATGCATTTAGGTAATGTTTGTTAATTAAACAAAGCAAATTAGAGCTATTTTATAAGACTGTAGTTTACAAATAAGACTGTCAGGAATCTGAAACCATAGGCAACATCAGTGTAAACTTAATAAATTCAAAGATATTAACAAAAGATTCATTAAATGGTTCTACGGGTCTGTTCTCTGCAGCCACAAATTTATTAAGACCTGACCCCAGCCTCTTTCAAGAAACTTGCAACTCAGTACTTATTATGATGGAAATAATGCCCTAAACTATCATATTATAACATAATAGGGGAATGAAACTGTTCCAGTGCTTGTATGCACAAGTAGATATTATCTATATTGAATATAGTCTAGAACTCATTCTATATTTGTTACATTAAAATAAAAAATACTTTAAATAATTAAAAATGTCAGTTTCTGCCCATTTAAATTGAGCAATGTGGTTAAAAGTGCATGCTTTGTGGTAAAGTGGATATAGGTTTCATTTGTGGCAAAATAGCTTTGTTACTCTTGATAAATTTGCATAAACTTCAATCTTCCTATAATATGAGGATATAGAAGATTAACTCTGATGATGTACATAAGTCACATCACATAGCTGTTATTCAATAAATGGAAGTTTCATTATCATTAACACCATCACTACAAGTGTCTGGTGTGTTCAGTGTGGGGGTCTCTACTAAGTGTTGGGGAACAGCATATATGACATCAGCCTTGCTTTTCCTGTTCCCAGTGTAGTAGGGAAGGCACAGCAGTAAAGAATAACTTCAATCTACAGCAAAGTAATTCATTAATGGTTAATGTTTTGAATCAGGGGAGGAAAAGGGTGTTCTGAAATCAAATCTGACAGAGCAATAATGTTCAGGAAGTAAAAGGTTAAAGAGTCTCCACTGGAAGAGATAACAGGTATGCTAAAGTCATTTTTTACTTTTCAGAGAATATGGAGAAATAGACAACACTAGAAGAATGCAGTAGTTATTGCCATTTGATGATGTTGAGATTTGGGAGCTGGTAGACCTGACTGGACCTTTGAGTTATAATAGTATATTCTCAATTCTGTAAATAAATGACAAGTGTATGAGGAATGAATGGAATAATACTATGATCCTGACATTTTTGGTTCCTATTTTTTACTATTTTTCCCTACATAAAGCCAAATTTGAAAAGTGAGGGAGAAGAGGAAAAGATGATTCTTATATTCCATTTTTATATAATGAATAACAAGTGTGCTTGATTTTTAAACAATCAAATCATTGAGGAAAACCATTGAGGAAACTGAATTTTCACAAGAGAAGTAAATGAATGATTCTTGTTGAAAGTACTTGAATATTTGTCAAGAGCATCATGCTCCTGACATCACTGCTCAACACTTTTTTTGGTTTGTTTGTTTTTTTTTGTTTTTTGAGGTAGGGTTTCACTCTAGTCAGGGCTGACCTGGAATTCACCATGTAGTCTCAGGGTTGCCTTGAACTCACCGTGATCTTACTATCTCTGCCTCCTGAGTACTGGGATTAAAGGTGTGCACCACCATGCCAGGCTCAACACATTTCCGTAAACCACAACTCAAGACAAATGAAAGTCTCCTCCCTATATGGTACATGACCTCCCACAACATTCTTAAGGCCTGAGCAGCATTCTTGGAATATTAATGTATGTGTAAATGACCTATGTCTGTTGTAAAAAGAGGAATTAGCAAAAGACAATGGTCTTCATGTCAAGAGCAACCAGGAAGGCAATTTCAAGCCAGATTCTTTTTGGAAAGGTGTCTGTCTGCTGTACATGTTGAATTTCTTTCATCAATTTAATCTCTTGATTTATAGCTGCAAAATTCACATCTCGTAATCAACTACCACATTGTCTTGTTAATTGATGAGGCTATGCAATTAGAAATTATAGTTTAAAAATGTCTTTTTGCTGGTAATAGTTAAGAATGAGTCTTATCCCCACTTCCATATCAGGATCATCTAGTAATTAGAGATAAGAATTAGAACCCTCCAAAAAGCATCAAGCCTCATGATCAGAAGACACTTTATAGTTTAATACCAGGGTCAAAACACAGGTGCAGACCCTCCATTTCAAACACTGCAAAGAATCAGTGTCCAGAATACATCTAGGAGTATCAAATCTAAAACGGGCGAAAATTTTTATGTTTCTTAAATAGCAATTAACATATTAACATCAAATCCACTGTTCATATCAGTTTTCCTACATGCACGTTTTGCTGCTTCACTTCAAGCTTTTCCCCGAACCACCCACCCCAGCAGATGTTGGACTCCTACAATCTGACTCTGAGTTAGTCTTTGAAAAATCTTCATCAGTAGAAACCTTTAGTGGCAGGGAGTCGCCAGTGGTTAGCTCTCTCCAAGAGTAAACCTGGATGGATCCTTCACTCCTCACCCCAACAAAGAAAGCCGGCTCACACAAAATCCAAAGCAGATTTATTCCTGAAATTCATTCACACTGCTCTGCTGTACTGGTTCACCGACCGGGGCAAAGCAAGGCTTACCTTGGAAGGTTTTGTTACTGATTATTATTTTTATTATTGTTTGAGCTGCAATTAGGAACAGAAATTTCATTTGCTCGGAATCCTCTTCTGGTTCCACTTTTCCATTCCACAACTCGACCTTCAGCGTTCATGTGCGTATTATTTTACCCTCAGTCAACCAGCTTCCAACTTGAGGAGGATCATTCTTCAAAAAACCCCAGGTTTGGAGGAGCTACTCAGGCGGAGCCCATGGAGGAGCTGCGCACTTTCCTGCAAAGGCACCTAGCGCCATCTCCATGCTGTACCACTTTGGTGTTTTATGCCTGTATTTCCCCAAGCCATTGAGATTCGCAAAGATCCTGGCGGAGAATCCCGCAGCAATTCAGCGTGTCCAGCGTTTACAAAGCGACATAATGCTCATTCGGTGTAGACTGCGCAGAGAATAAAGAAGAATCAGGGTTAAAAAATAAAAATAAAACAAAAACAACGTAACCAAGCTCTAATAGGAAAAGTTTACTTTCCGTCTTTCCGTGAGCAATGCATTCTTGCTGCGCAGTCCCGGAAAGACAAGCTTCCACTGGATGGATCCTTTGCAGGGAAGTAGTTGTAGAAGATCCTAAGACGCTTGCTTCACTGAGCAAAGACTCTCTGGCTTCTCTCACCCAGACTCGTGATGCTTCTCCGCCACAGAAGGCAGAGGAAGAAGTTGAGCAGGAGCTAGCAAGAATTGCATTACTACTTGTGTTTCAAAAATCTTGGAAATGAATGCTTGAAAGGGCTGGGTCTCTAGACTGTTAATCCCTCCCCTTTCTCCACTGAGAGGTTCACCTGCTTATGGGTCGTTTACTGTATAAGTGAAGAACCCAAAATTAGCCCCGTTCCTGAAGCTGGCCATCACCATACCCGGGCAGCTCTTGTCAAAACCAGCCACGTTCGCTTGAGGATCTCCCGGGGGTGGGGGGCAAAGTTACATAAAGGGGAATGGACAGGAAAGGTGTGCCGAAAGAACACTGTGTCCAGGAAATGATGTTGAGGTTCTTCTACGCCAAGCATGTCGGGGAGGCCCTCAGCTCCCAGGGGATGCGCTGCAGTTTTCCTCGGTAAGAAGGGTCAAGGTGGCCCTGGAGGGTGTCCTTGGGAGCACCGTTAATCAGAAGTCCGGCAATCTCACTAGGAGTCCCAGTCAAATCTGTGCCCGGAAGGGAAGAGCGAGGGAGTGGAGGTGTGGAGACAGCGAGGGGGGCCCGGAGGTGGCCGCACGGACGTGAGGGGGTTTTGAGCGGAGAAAACAGCCACCCCGCAATCCGCTAACTTGTGCGGTGCGAGTGCCCGAGCTCGCCGCGCCGTCTCCCGCGCCCTGGGGCGGCGGGCGCGGGGCTGGGCGTGCGTGTGGCTGCGCGCGCGCGCGGGGGTGTGCGTGTGTGCGGTGCGTGTGCGGTGCGTGTGTGCGCGCGGTCCGCGCCGACCGAGGCCGCGGGGACCCAGCCGCCCGCCTTTCCGTGCTGCCGGCCGCCGGCTCCTCCTCAGCCGACCTCCACGCTCGCCCGGCCGCTTCCCCTCAAAGTTTCCTCGCCGCGGACACCTCCGCGCCCGGGCGGCCCTGGGCAGACGCCGGGCGGAAGCCTCGCCTCGCCTCGCCTCGCGCTGTCTCTCCGTCCAGCGCCGGGTGGGCGCCTCGCCTCGTCGCGTCCCGGGAGGGCTCTCCCGAGGAGCCGGGAACAGGGAGGGGCTCGTGCGGAGAGCCTGAGAGGAGCGGCGGCCGGCGCTGACAGGACACGAGCGGCGTGCTCGCCCGGCTGGCTCCCCGGGAGGTACTGGCGCCTCGGTGGGGTTTCACAAGAAAACTGGATAGGCGACCAAGTTGCCTGAGCAGGACCCGGGAGGCTCCGGGTGCCGGCGAGCCTGTCCCCGACCCCGCGGCCGCCGGCGAGGTTTGAAGGCGCCCGCTCCCCCCTCTGCCCGCGGTCCCGCAGCCCGCGACGGGAGAAGCCGGCAGCGCGCGGCGCCGGGGCAGGTGCGCCCCGCCTCAGCCCGCGGACCCGCGGACCCGCGAGCGTGGCCGCCTCCTGGCCCTGGCGTTCTGAGGACATGGGGGCGGACGAACTGCACCTCCAGGTAAGAGACCGCCGAAGCGCGGCGCGAATCTCCAGAGAGAACAACTTAAAATGGATGTTGGGGATGAGGAGGGGGTTGGAGGCAAGTTCCGAGGATCTCCCGCTGCTGTCGCCACGCAGTTGCTCGCGGCCGGAAGAACGGCTCTGGGCGGGCGGCCCGGCCAGGGGAGCGGCGGGGAGCCCAGGGCAGGGTCCAGTGTGGGCACTTTCGGAAAGCCACTGGCTGGTGCGTGTGCGATTGGGTCGTCTGATGTCCAGCGTGGCTTTGGTTTTCTTTTTCTTCTTTTTCTTTTTTTCCTCCTTCAGTTTCCGTGGCGAGGTTTTGCTTTGGCCTCGGCCCCGCCAGACCCACCCCCTTACGGCCGGCCGGAGAGTTCCTGGCCCGGGCGACAGCGGCCGGAGCGCGGTGCGGCTGAGCTGGGCGCAGGCGGGCCGGTGCGGGCGGCGGCATCCTCGGCCCGGCCGGGGCGTGGGGCGGGGGTGGCTGCCCGTGCCCACGCCGCCGCCTGGCCGGCTCGCTGCAGCGGGCGTCGGAGCTCGGGCGCCGCGGGTCGCCTGCGGTTCCCGTCGGCTCCGCTAGAGGCCCCCAGCGGACGCCGCGGAGCGTGTGGGTGTGGGGGGCTTCTGGAGGCCGAGGGGTGGCTTTGGGGAGCCGGCGTGCCCGCGGGGTGGCGGAGCCGGCGCGGCCACGGCGGGGGGCGAACCGCCCGGGGTCCGGAGTCCGTGATCCGGGGTCCAGGTGCGCGTCTAGGCTGCGCGCCGCACCGCGCCGCGGTGCCAGTCCAGGCTGAGCTCTGGAAAGCTGTGCCCAGATCCGGAGCCACTTCGGGGATGCCAGCCTAGTCAGTGCCCTGCGGGCAACCCCGGGAGGTAATTCCTCTTTCTACGTCCTTCACCCTTCCTCTCCTTCTGTAACCTCGCCAAGGCTCAGGTTGGGGAGAGGGGAGAGGGGAGGAAGGTCCGCGTGGAAAGGTGCCATTTAAAGTCTCCTCGGTGGAGCTCTGGAACCCTGTATTGCCTGCCTACCCAGGGCATCTGCTTGCTGTAAAAGAAGTTTTTTTTTTTCTTTCTTTTTTAAATTTATTTATGTTTTTTTGAGGTGATCGCCCGGTCTGGGCTAGTTGCTCCGAGGTGAGCGAGGGGACCTGCTGGCTTCCCTCTGAGCTGCAGTGGACGGGAGTGCCAGACTACAGGGATGGGGTGTGGCAGAGAAAAAGAAAACCACACCTTCCGCCTTTCCTCCCTTCCTCCCCTTTCCTCTTCACCCCATTCAGCACAGTACTGCTCTCCTTTCCCAAGGGATTGACTCTGAGAACAGAGCAAACGGGCTCTGAGACTTGAAGGGAGGGAGCAAGAGAGAAGGATAAGAAGGGACTCCTTGCTGGAACATTATGGGAGAAAGGAGGGTGAAGTTAAGCTTCTGTGTTTGGGATGTGTGTGATGGTAGTGGGTGAGGAATAGCCTTGAGTTCATATTGTTTGATGAAACAAGGTTCATTTTACCTTTCACACTGCCTTTAATAGCGCAATTTACTCAAACCACTAACACATATTATTGGTGATAGGTACTGCCTTGGGCATGGTGGCAACTGAATATGTTGGATTGTAGTATGGAAGCCATAAATGAATAGATAAATAAATAAATAATGAGGTATTACACGTACTTGGTGTGATACCTCTGTCAGAAATACATGTTTTCCAGTGTGCTCTGGTGTTTGTTTGCTCACGTCACATGTAGTCCTCTTCCACTCTGATGCAATTTTAGGGTCCTCTAAGAGTGTCTCTTGTTATACTAAACCACTTGAAGAGCAGTACTGAAGAGACACCAAACAAATGAAGGAGCATAGAATTCTAACAGTACAGCATAAAAGCTCAGATCTAGCAGTTATGAAACCTTTGGAAGCATGAACAATTCCTTTTTTTTCAGACCTGGGAAGCAGTGGTTAACATTTTACAGAGAGATCTTTCTCGGGATGCTCATCCTTTTGTAGTGTGAATTGCTTCAGTACAGCTTGAAGGGGAGGAAGGGAATAAGGAAGCACTCCCTGCTGAAAACCAGAAAAAAATGTGTAATGGAATATTGTTGAGTATTTCACTCTATTATTGTTTAAACGGAGTGACTGACTCTTGGTGATGGATGAGGTCCTTTGGTTATTATTCATGTGGACAGGATCACCTATTTGCCTTATTGATTAAGGTAAAAATGTTAGTTAATATTTTTATGTAACAGTTATAATTTAAAGTAAATGGAAGAAAGATAATGTATTGATTTTTCCATTGAAGAATATCACCTAGCATCTCTCAAAGTTACTCATTATTACCTTAGTTAGAACTCTGTGAGAAAGCAGGAATCATTGTCTCACTGAAGCCCTCAGTAGGATGGTTTGGTTTTTAAATATGTTGTTTCTTTAAATTTTATGATGTGAAAATGACTTATCTAAATTTGCACATATAGACGCAACTCACTTATTTGTTGAGTTGAATTAACCAAGGTAAAATAACACTATGGGGCTTATATTGTCTTTCTGAAACACACTCTTGAAGCCAAAAGAAGATGCTGTAGTATTAAAAAAAAAAATCTGTGGATATGATGCTTAAGTGGCATTGTGTTTTTTGACATTTAATTGAATCAAACTAGTGATGCTGGTTTGTAATCTCAAATTCTGTTTTAAGACTCTGGCCCTAATTTTTTTCTCTCTAATAATTGTGATTTTAAAAGCGTAAATGCTGAAATGTTCCACCAATATTGTGGACCTGAAAACCATATGAGTCCTCTGAAACTTCATGTTAAGAATAAAGAAGTGACAGGAAGTTGTCACAAATTAATTGGCTTGATGCTTCAATTAAAAACTGATTAGTATCTGGCTCTGGTAGTCATTATGGTTGATTTCATTTGGTCTCTAGATATTCTGTGAAAGGACTCTAGGTGGAAATGTTTTCCTGTAGTACAAGGAGAGGAGGTCACTCTGTATGCAAACAGGCTTGTCAGTTACTGATTCTCCAATTTGGTTGCTTTTTATCCACAAGGCAGCATGCTAGATTGAAAAAGAAAAAAGACATAAATTTTCTGATTTTACATGAACATTTCCCTCTGTTAATAGCCCTCACCCAACCTCTTTATGAATTTGATGAAAAGATATGCCACCAAGCCATATTCTTTTATAGTTTAGGGGCTACTTTGATACTTTAAAAACCAATTTAAATAAAAAACACTATATTTCCTGAAATAAATTTAATTTTAAACAGCTATTTCATAAGGAAAGGAAAGTAGAACAGAGGAAATAATTTAAATTCTGTTTCAGGCTTACCTGTTTAACTTCACTTACCTTTGTAAATATTTTACTATGCTTAAAAAAAAAAGAAAAACTAGTCTTCCCTCCTTTCCTTCCTTTTTGTCATTCCTGCCCCTTATAGTGAAAGCCAAAAAGTTTATTATTTTTAATTTTTTTAAATATTTTATTTTTATTTATTTGAGAAAGGGAAAGAGGGAGAGAGAGAGAGAGAGAGAAAGAGAGAGGGAGGGAGGGAGGGAGGGAGGGAGAAAATGTGTGTGCCAGGGCTTCCAGCCACTGTAAACGAACTCCAGGTGCATGTGCTACCTTGTGCATCAGGCTTACGTGGGTACTGGGGAATTGAACTGAGGTCCTTTGGCTTTGAAGGCAAGCACCTTAACTGCTAAGCCATCTCTCCAGCCCCCAAAGTTTATTCTTTAAATGGGAGGTAGTCTTAAGATATCAAAGATTATTGTATTTATTGTGAATTCTGTATTTAAAACACTGTACCAGAGTGTGGTTTTTATTCTTTTGGGAATTTGAACCATAAGCTGGTCATCTCTTTCATTGTGGATGTGTCTTAGGTCTGGCTGCAACTCCAGTGGCTTTTGTTTATGGGAAGCAAAGAAGGATGAGTAGTCACTGGAGATAAAGAGATGATGAAATGTGTTTATCCTTTCAGTAATTTACTTCCACATTGTTAACTCTATTTCCTATGTAAATTATCCAGTGTAATCAAATGTGAAATATTCATGCTAATCAGATAATTGAGTCACACTTGTCAGTGTATACTTCTTCAGAAATTAGTAACACCTTTTAGGAAACCTTAACTTCATCTAAGCCTTTAGTAATGTTACCTTTGTTTCATCGTTTCATTCTTTTAAAGCATGTTTTTGAAAAAAATATTTTGGTAGTACTGCTCCATGTATGCATTTATGAAATGGTTCTTAAAGGTTCCTACAGAGAAAATCCTGGTTTCAAATATTTCCCAAGTGAGATAGATCACTGTGAGATTGCATGAAGAAGTAAAACATAGTGACTGACTTCAGAAGACTTGAATACTTCTTATGTCTCTTTTGACTAACAGTGTCACTTTGGAAAAGTTCTTTACTTTTTTTTAAGGTTCAGTATTGATTTTGGCACAATGGGGAAAGTTATGTTGACTCACTTGATTTTAATGTTTAAAATTTGGTCATACCTACTTTTGAACTTTGGAAAAAAGACAGAAATGTTATCGTGCCATGTAAATATCAGATTAAGCAATATGTGATAGAATAAATAACACACATATAAAGTGTTATTTACCAAACTTTTGTAAGGAAGGATATATTGTTGAGATGCTTTTGATTGTGTGATTCTTACCCAGTGTCACGAAAATCCAATTTGAGTTATATAAGCATTGGGGATGTTTCTCCAATGTTATCAATATAGCACAGAAGATGATTCACTCAGTTACTAATATGGCACACATTTTGTGATGTGTGAAATTCTTTCAGTGAATTTTGTGTGAGACATAAAAATGCTTTGGGTCATTTTAGCTATTCTAAAAGAGTTATGATGACAAAAAAGAGGCAAGGGTAAGCAGAGTGAAACATTATTTATGATAAAGTTTTAGTGGAGTCCCTGTTCTTTCTTCTGTGTTTGGTAAATATAACACGGGGTAATAACTTACTACTTTCATTAAATCAGCCAAATTGCCCTATATTTATGAAAATTTTAACAATATTTAGTTTGTGTAGTAGTGGTTTGATGTTTTAATCACTAACATTTAGCACAAACATTATAGTATCTCACTGTTTTAGAAAAAAAGGCTTAAGAAAACTCAGTTTGTTTTATTTTGTTTTAGTGGTTTTCATGCCACTAAATAATACTAAATATCATTAATGATGTTATTTTTATCCAGTTAAGAAGAATGTGGCAGATCAGAATAAAATTTTAAAGTCTGTATTGTAATAATCATGTGCTCTTTAAACTACGGAACTCCTTGAACTTGGAACTAGAATCATTACTTACTGTTTTGAATAAAGTGTGAGGACTACTAGGATCCAGAACAAGAATATATTTTGTTGCTTTTCTTAATGTATTCACTAGTTACTATTAAAGACAGCCTGTCTTTTCTGGTTTCAAGTGTAAGTCAAGTACCATTTCCTTCCCTTGAGCTTTGGATTCATTGTCAGTATGAGTTTACTTTCTCTGCAAAATAAGTAAGACTAAATTCAAACTAAGTACCTGGGCTAGAAAACAAATTGCTTTCTTGTTGAGATACAATAGAACATAATATCAAATTGTCTATAAAGAGAAAATTATTGTCTTTACAAAGATCATAACCAAATTTTAGTGCAACAGAAATATATGCATAAATCTTAGATTCTCAGCACATTTCAGCTTCTAGATGTAACACTATAGTGTTTTTGAAATGGATTCTAAATTGGACTGCATAAGAGTATTCTGTGTCTTCATACAATCTCATTCTATTATAATGTGTCTATGGTTAGCTGCAAGATATCTATCTAGTAGCCAGCATGAAGGGAAATAATTAGCATAAAAACTATTGCACCTAGTGTACCAGGGGAGCCAACAACAGTGCTTTGTGATAAATGTTGATTTTGAAACAGTGGGCTTCATTTTTCAAAAGGGAAGTATGTTGACCATCTTAACAACTTTTTACTGGACTTGAGACACACACCCTTCTGCTATATATACATATATATCACCCTGCACTCATACACTTGTGTAGGTACATATAGAAGTAGAGGATAACTTGGATTGTTATCTGCTGGTTAAGCATATGTTATGGATTGCAAATGATTGCTCTTTATTCCGTTTCACTTGTATGTAAGAACAAAACTCTAGCCTTGGTGTCAGTTAAGTCCATAACAATGAACATGTTAATATTTATCAATGCTAAATTGATTTTCTGTTTGATATTGAGAATATAAAGGTGTATGCGAATTGGTCCTTTTTCTTAAGCATTTGATAACCTGGTTAATCAGAGAAAGCAAAAGTTGGCAAGCTAACAAAAAGAGGATGGGCTACCATCTCATTCAGGAACTGCTTGCTAAGTTTTTGTTATTGACATATCTCTGTAAAATCAAAATGTATTTATCCTGGGCTGGAGAGATAGCTTAGCAATTAAGGTGTTTGCCTGCGAAGCCATAGGACCCAGGTTCGATTTCCCAGGTCCCACGTAAGCCAAATGCACAAAGTGGCACATGTGTCTGAAGTTCATTAGTAGCAGCTAAAGGCCCTGACATGTCCATTCTCTCCTCTCTCTGTCTCTCCCCCCCCCACCAAATAACAGGTACTGGACAGGGATGAGTATAATAAAATATATGAGTATAATAAAAACAAATAATAAAAATATGTATTTATCCTGTTACTAGGCAATTTGGATTTGACTGAAGGAAGACAGGTTTGGAAAGAATTTGTAAAGGGGGATGACATTGAGAGGAGAAGGTGTTTAATAATAGATATATAACCTTGCTAATAATCCTAGCAAACCAAATTAAGAGTCAAGAGATATTCTTTATTGGTGCATTGGAAATGATGAAAACATTGATAAACTGTCTCTGTTCGTACTGGAGTTGGGAAATGTGTATCTAATTTGGTGTTATTGCAAACTGATTAAAACCCACTGGAATAAAATTAAAATATTTGTTGTTTAGTCAGTTATTAAATGAGAAATAATTATAATTATTGTCTAGAAGTTTCACTTTTCACAGTGTCTTCAGAAATGCTCCCCTGAATATGCAATGTTACATTACATATATGTAAAAAATGGATAACTTGAATGGCCTTATGTCTTTAAAGAATATATGTTTGTAGATAAAGCCACTTTATATCAGATCAGAACTGAGGGGAAAAGCAAATCATATAAATTCACTTTGGAACAATGTTCAGCAATAAAAAGGAACAAAACAAATGCATACTACCAGATGGATAAACCTTAGGCAATTATACTACATGAAAGAAGGTAGAAACAAAAGACCCTGTATTGTATGCTTCTGTTCATATAAAATGGACATAAAAATAAATCTGCAGAAATGTGAGAGCATGAGAATATTCAACACATATGAAAGCAGAAATCCAGAAGCTTCCAAGAGCTCAACACTGAAGTTGACTTAAAACACACCCACCAAGGCTCAGGGGATATTTGTGGTAGAGGGGGCGGAACAATTGTAAGAGCCACTGGTTGGGAGGACATATCCAGAGGCACTGCCTACCCCCACATAAACAATAACTGACTGCTGGTCTCACAACTCATAACCCACAACCCCATGGGCAATACCAGCAATCCTACTGAGGAGGGCCCTTAGCGGAATGGGGGCAGGGAGGAGGGAAATGATGGTGCTAACACATGTGTCCATACAAAGTATATATTTAAAAAAAGGAAGGAAGGAAGGAAGGAAGGAAGGGAGGAAGGTAGGTAGGTATGTAGGTAGGTTAGAGCTGATTAGTGCTTGCCTGGCCATGGGAGTGGGGATGGTGAGTTTTGATGTGATGAATCCTTTAGGGCGGTTGTGGTGCTGGCTGTATAAATCTGTAAATTTACTCAATATTGCTTATTTGTTTACTTAAATACAGTTATGGCATATAAATGGTATAATTAATCATCAACAGCATTACTATGAACATTATACTAGATTCTAGGTGTTCACATATGCTAAAAGCATTTCCTTAATCATTTGTTTGGTCTAATAGAAGCCCTTTTCTTTATATGTAGATTTTATTTGCTTTGCATTGTTTCCTAATTATAAAATAAAACATTTATATGTTGTAGAAAAGTTACAAAAATGTGTAATTTACCAACAATGAGTGTCTCCTGGGGCTCCCATCCACCTAAGGTTTTGGTAGAATAAGAAGTAATATTGCCAAAGATATGAGAGAAGAAATACTGAGGGTACATACATACTTTATGAATAGAAAACAAGAAGACTTAGTCACTAAGGATTAGAAAAGACCTCAAAAGACTGATGTGAAGTAGGAGTTTTCATTACAATACTATACACTTATGCGAGCACAATGATCCCAGTGATGCTCTGATGATTTCCATTGTGATTGGTATGACTGGATTGCTCTTCAAGGAGGGTGAAGAATACTACCTGTTAATGTTGTGGAAGCAATATAAAGATGGGGCTCATTCCTATGAGTCACACAGAACACACATAGAACATGGATCCTCTTGGGTCTCCATGAATGGCCTTAGCCATTTTCCTTTTATTCATACTCATACTGTGGATACATCCCTCCAAAACATCCTCTCTTAGTAATTGTATCCCACTAAAGCTTGTAGTAAATGATTTTTTGTGTAGCTTTAGTTGTTAGTTTTCATTTTTCCTATAAAACCTCATTCTCCCTAACTAAATTAAAGTGTTAGCAGTGCATTTCCCCCCTTTTTCTCCCTCAAGAAATTTTTGATTGCAATCAGCAGGGAGCATTCTGTAGCATGCATATCAATTATGATGTTACAATTGGAGATGCTCAAACTAAAAGGAAGACATTTACACATATGGTTGGTTCTGTATTCAAGATTCTCCTCACAAGATACTACATACATTTTCAGTGAAAATTTGGTGTATTAGCTGAAATCACAGTAAACCTGATATATTTAAACTACACCTTTATGTAAAAATGATTGAGGAAGTAAATGTGAAATGAAATACATTCTCCATATTACTTTTAGATGCTTTGGCAGCTTAATGAAAAACTTCTATTTGGCTAAGTTACTTCTAAGAAGAAGTAGATAAGATGCCCATCCCACAATCCCTAGAGCTTCTAGTTTGTGCATCATTTCTCTGGGATTCTCTGCTGCTGCTTTTACAGATCTTGTGGAGAGATTAGGAGAATAAAATCAAACACATTACAAGTTGGCTGAAAAAGAAGGCTCAGTGATGGTGTAAAGTAAAGCTCATGGGAAAGTGTGAAGTTTGATGCAGTAGAAATTAATGGTTTCAAATTACAGATTTAGAATATGGATGATCACGAGATGTTCTGTCATTAGTAATGTAGTAATGGGGGTAGAAAACTGTGGAAGTTATTTCCATTTTGGAGGATAAGGGCTAAGACACTCACCTTTTCCTTGTAGCTTTTTTGCAACAATAAAAAAGATATCTATATCAACTTTACTAATTACTTTATAAGAATAAAGTATTGTGAATTTAATTAATACTTCATACTTTATTTTAACTTGGAATATTGTTTCCAAATGTAAAACTTATCTAGCACTTTAATAGTTTTGTTAATATAAAACCACTCATGTATTAGTGTATATCTCCATGGTTTTGGATTTTGGGATCCCTTTAAGTGAAATAGCATTTTCTAGGTCATATGTACAAAATCTTACTCATACTTTAAAACCAGTGTAGTGTCATATTAATAAACTATTTCAAAATCTCTGGACAAAAACACAATAACTCTTTTTATTTTTTTATTTTATTTTTTTTCTTTATTAGTTAGTTTTGTATTCAGCAAATACAGTCAGTTTGGTACCATTATTAGGCTCATCCGGGACCTACCCTTTCCCCTTGGGCCCTCCTTGTTGAGGTATATGGGTCATGCATTGTGGAGTTAGCCCACAGTTATGGGTAAGCTAAATGTCTCTGCATATCATGACCCAACATGTGGCTCTGACATTCTTTCCGCCCCTCTTCCGCAAAATTTCCCTGAGCCATGTTGGGTTCATTTTTGGTCTGCTTCAGTGATGAGGTGTTGGGGGCCTCTGAGGCTCTGGATCTCTGATTTGGTAGGAGTTGATTTTTCTCTGTGTTGATCTTCTTCCCCCTTGTGCTGGTATCCAGTTTATCAGGAAAACAGCACCCTTGCTTGTTTTGCCAATTTTTCTTAGTTTCAGCTGTGGCCCTTTGGAGGTATGATGGGGTAGCTCTCTCCTTAAGATCTACATCTATCTGAAAAAGAGGAGCAGATTCTCCAACGGAGAGTAAGTTAGCACCAGGACAAATGAGATAACCCTTACATTTTTTATAGAGAATTTAATAGGTGTAGGCCCTCTTGTAGCCCACGATTGATGGTCGCTTGATATTGGCGAGTGTTCTTATGTTTGGATATGGTTCTGACTTGTTTCCCAGCTCCAGATATGGGTCCCGTACCACTGAGGAGATCAGTTAGCCAAATTGAGAGCAGTTGGTTCCTCACCATGGCTGTGTGCCACTATTGCACTTGTGTGGGCATCACAAATAACTCTTTTTTTTTTACACAAGCTTTCTTTTATATGTGTGTAATTTAATACATGATTATTAGTATCTTTTGTCTTTAGCCTGTATGTCTTAAAAAACAAGTGACCTAGGAGGGTAACATTTAATTTTATTTATTATATTTTACAAAATCATTTTATAGTTCATTATCATTAATTACTTATGGGATGAATTGAAATGTGACTTTAAAGACATTTGGTTTTATTTTTATTTATTTATTTGACAGAGAGAGGGAGAGAGAGAATGGGAGTGTCAGGGCCTCCAGCCACTGCAAACGAACTCCAGACATGTGCTCCCTCTTGTACATCTGGCTAACGTGGGTCCTGGGGAATCAAACCTGGATCCTTTGGCTTTGCAGGCTATTGGCTTAACTGCTAAGCCATCCCTCCAGCCTGGCATTTGGTTTTAAATTGTATCCCAACCATACTAGTATGTTACTTCCAGTTTTTAAGAGGTGACATACAATGAGAACAAGTTAAAAGATTCTGTTGCAAATCCTGAGTACCATTGATTGCTAGGAGATGAGCTTCAACAATGTATTAATCTCTGGCTGTGTTTATTTCCTAATATGCAAAACTAGGTAATGAGTATTTCTGCTTTGTATAACCTATATGGAGTTTCTCATAGTAAGACAGGTTGTGGGTATAAAATATGCTTTTATACTCAGTACCTATACAAATGAATTTGTTATCATATTAAGTATGTAGTTAAAAGCTGCTGATAATCTTAAATGTAATTAAGTCCATTGCTTTTTAAAACTAACTGAAGATTTGTATGAAAAAGTAGTACCAAAGCAATGAACTTTAAACGTGTTTGTTCTAATGGATCTTTGCTACTTCTTCATAACATAATTTCCTCAAATTTTCATATAGTATGAATTATTTTTGGGAGGCAAAAAACTAGGATAACAATATATTGGACTGTTACCATGTAAAAATAAAATTGATGGCTCATGTCATTATTTACTTTGGATTGGAGACCCTTGAACAGCAATATGGTTCTGGATAGTGCTATGTTTTGGTCTTCAAATTGTAGACAATCTGAATAAGTAATCAGTATTTTATTTATTTATTTTATTTGGAATATTTGACTTCTTTAAGCACTCGTGGGCTAAGTTCTTTTGTACTCTGTGTATCACCAACAACAACAACAAAAAAGAAATAGAATAAAAACAGAAAAAAAAAAACTTTGAAGATCAGATAGTTACTGATTTAATGGCAGTTTGCGTCTGGGAGATTTACTATTAGTGTGTTCTGATCATATAAGGGTTTTTATCATTCTATGCCTAAATCTAGTTTGCTGGAAATAAATCATGTTTTTCGTCTTTGCCCAACATTCCTTTTTGGCCCATGTTACAGAATCTAATCAGATTTTCTACCATTCATTTGCTGTGATGGAGCATTTTCCTAGGTGTTTCAGACTGATGTCAAATTCTCACAGCATTTTTATCTTTAATTTTGGTTTCATGCTTCTGGGAGAAACTCCTGGATAGTTTTGTATGATTTCTAAAGTTTTTTTTTTTTTTTTGCCCTATTTCAGTAATAGCATTTTATCCTAATGCTTCTGAAATTTTCTGGGTTATTTATATGCTATTTTACTCTGGATTTTTTAAGCTATCCTCAATTATATTTTCATCTGGATTTACTTTGAAGGTCTCCCCCCCCATTACTTCCTTTTTGACTATAGTATTGTTTGAAACACCATTTAAATGCACACACTTTTTTTTTCACAAGCCAGGCATAGTGGTTCATTCTTTTTTTCTAATTTTTTTGTTTATTTTTATTTATTATTTATTTGAGAGTGACAGAGAGAAAGAGGCAGAAAGATAGAGAGAGAGAGAGAGACTAGGCGTGCCAGGGCCTCCAGCCACTGCAAACGAACTCCGGATGCGTATGCCCCCGTGTGCATCTGGCTAATGTGGGTCCTGGGGAATCGAGCCTCGAACCGGGGTCCTTAGGCTTTACAGGCAAGCGCTTAACTGCTAAGCCATCTCTCCAGCCCAAAATGCATACACTTTTAAATATATTTTTACTTTTAACAATTCCTTACGTATAATGTATTTTGATCTTTTTTCAAAACTATTTTATTTTATTAATTTATTTATTTGACAGAGAAAGAGGGAGAGAGAGAGCTAGAGAGAGAGAGAGAGAGAGAGAGGACTAAAAGGCATGCCAGGGCCTCCAGCTACTGCAAAGGAACTCCAGACACATGTGTCCCCTTGTGCATCTGGCTAACATGGGTCCTGGGGAATAGAACTGGTATCCTTTGGCTTTGCAGGCAAGTGCCTTAACCAATGAGCCATCCCTCCAGCCCTATTTTGATCTTTTACAAAATAATGTATTTTATTTTATTTTTTTATTTATGAAAAAGAGAGAGGAAGTATGGTCATGGCAGGGCCTCTTGCCACTATAAATGACTGCAGACACATGTGCCACTTTGTGAATCTGGCTTTATTTGGGTACTGGGGTAGGCTTTGCAAGCACATGCCTTTAACTACTTAACCACCTCTTCTAGCCCTACAATTTGATCTTATTCACTACCCCATTACTCTGTTTTATCCCTGTCCCATCCCTGCAAAACCCTTCTTCCTCCCAAGTAATCTACGTTCATGTTGTATATGTGTGTGTGCAACACACATTAAATTAAACTAGGGTTGCTTCCATGGACATGAGAGGATATTATTTACTGTGTTTTGGGCAGCATACTAGTGGCTCCATCACTGAAGTCCATGCCTCCCTTCTTCCCAAGCAACCATTAACTGCCAATAGCTTCTCTGGGAGAAATGAGTTTTTATGAGTCTCTCCCCCATCTATGATAGAATTTTAAGGGCATAAGCTTGTGCAGGAAACTATAGATGCTGTGAGTTTATGAGTGTAACAGGCATGCCATGCCATATCCAGAAAACAGCATGCCATAGCACTCTTCCCCATCATCTAGCTCTTAAATTCTTTCTGCCCCTTCTTGGAGGTTCCTTGAGCCTCGGTGGCTTAGCAGTCCTATTTAGGGACAAGAAAACAAGAATCACTTATTCTCTGCACTTTCACCAGCTATGCATCTCTGCATTAGCCCACTACAAAAATAAACAGCTGTAATTGCGACAGAGCAGTATTTATCTATGTGTGTTTGTGTGCGTGTGTGTGTGTGTGTGTGTGTGTGTGTGTGTGTGCGTGGGCGCATTGGTTTTTGTTTTCTTTTTTGAGGCAGGGTCTTGCTCTGTAGCCCATGTCTAGAACTCACCAGATAGCCCATGCTGACTTCCAAATTGGTAGTGGCAACCACATGTACTTCTTACTTAAGAAGCAAGTTGGTTTCTCTGCTTTGCATCCCCATCCAAAGTTCCAATTTTTTTGTTTTGTTTTTGCTCATGAGTAAAATATCAGATAGGATTCATTTTATTTATTATTATAGAAACTAAAATTATCTGCATTCACTTCTAATCATGTGAGTGTTACTTTTGCTTATCATTTATATGCTAAAGAAGCTCTAAATTCATTTTATGCTAACATTTTCCCCTACCTTAGTTCTAGCCAGTCTAGTGCTGGACACTTGTACTGGGGGAAAAGGGGATCCAGCCTGCCTTTTCTCTGTTCCCATGCTTTCTGCTGGGGTTTACCTAGTGCTGAACTGAGAAAGCAAGGACAAGTGAAGCTGCCATATGGCTTCATTGCCTAGATGGTAATGTGTGATAAGCTTTCTCTGGGTTTTGTAGAGTTTCTTTCTTTCTTTTTTAATTTTTTTAAAAAGAAAGTTATTCTTTGTGTGACCTCAGGGTGGTGGGGTTGATATGAATGTCATACCACCTTTCAAGCTATGCACTTCCTGGATGTGTGGAATAGTTGAACTTCCCAGATTTCTATGTTGAATGAGGCCAGGTGACCAGCTCTTACCAAGGAATTGTGAGCTAAGTTTCAAATGTCACTAGTAGGATGAGCTAGTGTGAGCACCTCCAAAGATCTTTCTTTTCTTTCTGACACTTTAGTCAGCAACTTTCAGATGTTGACTATTCCTTTAGCAAGAACCACTGAGCCATCAAGAAGAGCCAGCCTGTGCCAAACACTTACCCATACCATCCATGTTGCACAATAAATTATTCTTTGTGGTTTTAAGCTTTCAAAATTAAATGGTTATTTGTTGTCACAGCACAGTGTGACCCATTGAAACAGAAAGGTATATGTATTTCTCAAATGTCCCCACTAGGACTGTTCAGGTACATTTTCTGTAACCTACCAATTGCACAGGTTCTCCAGAAGCTTTAGGGGCAGGAACTGTTTGACTGACTGGAGGAGCACAGGTGGCTCTGTGGTTCAGATGTGCTGACTTCCTCAGTGAGGCTTCTCCCTTTGCAATCTATCAACTCTGACCTCTGAGCAACCCAGTGCACAGCTTACATAGACACAGGCAGGTCCTGATTCTTCATATAAATTAGTTGAACATCACAGGGACCAGTCAGGAGAGCTTGTCAGCTTGCCAAGAGTCCAACAAATCCTGCCAAGTGCTCTCTATGCCTGCTGTCATGGCCTGCCTGCTACGATCACAGTGGGGGCTCCTTTCTGCCCCTCTTAATGCAATATGCTTATACTCTTTTTAAAATGTTATCTTTTCTTTTTCTAAAATACATAAGAATATATTTTGGATACTCATTCCATTGCCAATTTCTTAAGTAGAAATGAAACAAATCAGTTTACTAAAATTTTGTTTAAATAAGATTTTCAGTAATTTGTAGTAATTACCAACAAATAAAATATGTTTAATTATTATAGTCATAAATTCTGTGCACTTTATTCTAGTTAGATAAGCCATCTGTCTGATGACTTTTTAATCTGTTACTTGTAGTAACAATCACTAGATTATGACTCAATTCCGACTGCTCTTTAGCAAAGAATTTCTTTGGCCTGTGTGTAGTGCTCCATGCAAGAAGCTCTGCTTAAGAAAGAACAGTTCATCATGAAGTCATGGTGTGGCAGGAAGATATCCAACCAGAACTTAGAAACCTTCCTTGTTAAAATTCTAACTCTGCATCATTGATAGCTTTGTGTTTGGGCAAGGAGCTTCACCTCATTGGATCTGTGGGGATGATCTAGTTATTCCTCTGCCTATCATTGCAATCTGTGTTTATGGAAACATGAGGGAATGTATGTGAAAATACTTGAGATTGTGAAGCGTAACTTTATTATCGTAGTCTTACATAACAATATACAATTTGTGTTGTTTTCCTTAGGTACCAAGAGCTCTTCTCTGTGCCTTATCTCATTTAATTCTCAAAGCAGGTCTGTCACGTAGGCATTGATAGTAGTCCTACATGATAAATGAGAAAGTTAGCATTGCTCAGAGAGTGACCAATCCACTTAACATACATGTTTTTAGCAAATATACATGCTCGTTGGATCTTACTGTTATCATTCATGCCAAAATATTCTAGAAATGAAGTCATAGCCATGTTAATCACATAATCTTTTAGCGATCACACAGCTCTTTCCAGTTGAATTAGAGCTATCATTATAGTGCCACTTATTTAGAGGAAGAGCAATTCTCTAAATTCCTCAAATTTTGGATTCTTGTTTTCATCTTATTTTGTATATTAGTTATAAATGGTCATGTTCAGAAGGGATAGAGAAGTTATTAAATTTCAGTGCATTAAAAAAATAATTTTTAGTAGTAAATATGTGACAATCCTCATGCCTTTACAGAACAGTGAATAAATCAAAATCACATATTCTGTGAGTATGTTTGAAACCAAAGAATTTGTTTTTTAATGAGTTTTATAGTAAGAGAAAAAAAGAGAAAATTTTACAACCCATTTATAACTTAAATGACATTGAACTGGGCCAGATCAAAGGAGTTCTCAGCATGCCTTCAAGTCTATTTTATATGCATGGGAAACAAAGAAACAAACATGTTGTATTAAACTACTATATTGTGGTGTGGTTTGTGACAAACCAGTAGCTAACTGACTATATATATATATATATATATATATATGTGTGTGTGTGTGTGTGTGTGTGTGTGTGTATAAATCATTACTGTCATTAGTTTTATATATATTATAAACTGCATAAAACTGTTTATTTATATTGGAGAGCATATATTTTGGGTTACAGTGTATGGCATTAAAAAAATAAATGCAGGAAGTAACTAGAAGAATAAGTTTTATAAAAGTATTTTAAAAATAAGCAAGCAAGCCGGGCGTGGTGGCGCATGCCTTTAATCCCAGCACTCGGGAGACAGACATAGGAGGATCACTGTGAGTTCGAGGCCACCCTGAGAATATAGAGTGAATTCCAGGTCAGCCTGGGCTACAGTGAGACCCTACCAAAAAAAAAAAAAAAAAAAAAAAGCAAACATATGTATCAATTGTTTTCTTGAGGCTAGAACTGAATACCTGGCCAGAAACAACTTACAAAGGAAGGGCTTATTTTCAGTCTGTAGTTTTGGGGGAAATCCATCATGATCAGGAAAGTATAGCAGGAATACAAAGCTAGCTCATATAATCACATTGGTAGGAAGGAAGTAAAGAGAAAGATCAGAAAGTGGGGCTGTTTTAAATCGTCAAAACTCCTTCTCAGTGACACACTTTCTCCAGCAAGCCCCTACCTTCTGAATGTTCTACAATCTCCTCATAAAGACAACCAGCTGAACATTAAGTATTCAAGCACATGAGTTCATGAAGGACATTTTACATTAAAATAGTCACATCATATGTGGTTTAAAATAATGGGGAATTTATCAGTATTGAGTAATTAATTTATCTAAAGTGGAAGATGGTAACTTCCCAGACAGACACATGTATTCTGACATTGTTTCATTCTTAGGTCACTGACATGAATAACAGTGTTTAGAAGCAGCTAGATAACCCTTCCCAACTTACTTCCCTCCCTCCCTCCCTCCCTTCCTTCCTTCCTTCCTTCCTTCCTTCCTTCTTACTTCCCTCCCTCCTTTTCTTTTCTTTCCTTTCCTTTCCTTTCCTTTCCTTTCCTTTCCTTTCCTTTCCTTTCCTTTCCTTTTCTTTTCTTTTCTTTTCTTTTCTTTTCTTTTCTTTCTTTCTTTCTTTCTTTCTTTCTATATATGAGAGAGAAAGATAGATAGAATGGGCATGCCTGGACCTCTTTTCTCTGCAAACAAACTCCAGACACATATGCTGCTTTGTGCACCTGGTTTACATGGCTACTGGGTAATTGAACATAGAATAACAGGCTTTGCAAGAGTCTTTAATCCCTGAGCCATCTCCTAAACCATAACCCTCCTGAGGGTTAGAATGTGTTTTAAAATATATACACTTAGGTTTAGGTAAGACAACCACATTGTTGGCATGACCCTGAAAACTTGTTAAATGACATTAAATGAGAGTGCATTTAAAAGTACTTTTAAGTTTCCAGAATACAAGGCATTGTCTCCTCTATTAAGATCATTAGACAGTTGAAAACACAGATGGGCACTTTCTCTCCATTTGAGAGGATCCTTCTGCATGAAAAGGATGTTGTACATTGATATCACCTTGTGAAAATTACCTATTTGAGTATGGTGCCCACTTAAGTCAAGATATTTACATAGGAAGATTTCTACTTGTCCAATTACTCTCTCTATCCTTGTTATTCACGTTGTGGTGCCTTAGATAAGAGCGTGTTCCCTCACTGCAACTGTCTTATTAAATTAACTTTATTTTCAAGAACCTCTAAAGGTGAAAAGCACTCCGGATGTTAAATATCATTTAAATATTATATGAAGTGCTTCTCAAGTGTTACATTTGTAGTTAACAGGAATAAATGAGAGCAAGAAACAGGTAGGCAGTCTGAATGGAGGGCTAAGGAACAATTTGAAACTTTGGAGGGCTGTCTTGAGTCCTCTATCAGAAAACCACCCTCTGCTGTCATTAGCTACTTCATGAAAGCAGAACACAAAATGGACCTATGTACTAAGAGAAAAACAATATATTCTTTCAATATAAATTAAGCAAATGTTTGTTGAGTGACTGTTGAGTAAGACCCTGTTCCAAGTGCTCATAATTCAACCCACAAATCAGACACAAAATTTTCTGTAGATTTTCCTGTAATATCTTCTTACTCAGAGAATGAATGAGAAACTAAAGTTTTATGTCCCAAAATTTGGCCTGCTTTTGACACTTGTCTCTGCCATTATTTGTAGAGCTGCAAGCAAAGACAGAGAGCTGCAGTGGATGATGCCCAGTGATGTGGAAAGCCATCAACCTAGCTATCTAAAGTCAGTGTTGAATTCTAAATTGTTGAGTAGGGAGCTGTACTTTTATACAGGCTTTACTCTCACTTTTCTCATGTCCTGAGTAGGTATCAGTTTTTATTAGTTTAGATATAAATAGCTCTAGTTTTATGTTTCACTCCTTCAGATGATTTAGTATTTTCCACATTTTTTTGCCTTCTGTTTAATCTGTTCATTTTTTAAAGTTAAAATTAGAAAACTATTCTCTTCTTCCCTCAAATATAAAATGGTATGTATTGATCCTCTTGCAGACAAATGGGTAATTTATACATATGCAGAGACTGGTTTACATAGTAGATCAGTGTGAGAAGTAAAGAGAGGAAGGAATGACAGAATGAAGGAACGAATAAAAGAAAAAAAATGGATTTATTTCCTCATTGTTTTTCTGGCTAGTTGGCAGAATGTATGAATTAAAGACCATTTATTCCCCTATTTTTTTCTTTTTCTTTTCATTTTTCTTTATTAGTTAGTTTTGTATTCAGCAAATACAGTCAGTTTGGTACCATTATTAGGCTCATCCATGACCTACCCCCTCCCCTTGGCCCCTCCTTGTTGAGGTATATGGGTCATGCATTGTGGAGTTAGCCCACAGTTATGGGTAAGATAAATGTCTCTGCATATCATGACCCAACATGTTATTCCCCTATTTTTATCACTTGCTGGCTTCGCCAGAGCAACAGTCCCTGGCTGTTACAAGAATGAGAGATCTGGTAAGCTTATGGTCAGTCAGTCATGAAAAGAGCCAGTATTTCACATATGTAGGATTTATGTAGCCTGAACTCACTCACTCTCTCTCTCTCTCTCTCTCTCTCTCTTTGGTTTTTCAAGGTTGGGTTTAATTCTAGCTCAGGCTGACCTGGAATTTACTATGTAATGTCAGGGTGGCCTCGAACTCATGTTGATCCTACCTCTGCCTCCCGAGTGCTGGGATTAAAGGCATGCGCCACCACACCCGGCTTTTGACCTCTCTCTTTAAAACATATTTTTATTTTTATTTATTTATTTGAGAGAGAGAAACAGAGAGAAAGAGGCAGATATATAGAGAGAATGGGTCCACCAGGGCCGCCAGCCAATGAAAACGTACTCCAGATGCATGTGCCACCTTGTGCAGCTGGCTTTATGTGAGTACTGGGGAGATGAACCTGGGTCCTATGGCTTTCAAGGCAAGTGCCTTAGCCATTAAGCTATCTCTCCCACTTCTGACCTCTCTTTCAATTTAATTTTGTCTTCTCATGTAGCTCTAACTCAAGCCAGACTCATAGGCTAGTATTGTTAGTAATTTTGTTTCCATCTTGCTATATCAAGAATTGAGATCCTGTAATTAATCCAGATTCCTCATATTGATAATATGTGGGATGCTGTAGTTTTTAAAGATACTTACATATGTAATATAACTTTGTCCAAGTAATAAATTATCAAGATGGAAACTTCTGGAGTTTTTTAAAATTCAAAATTGGATAAATAAATGGTTTTGATTTTCTGGTGATAGATATGTAGAACTCTAACTGATGAAATATTTTGCGGGGCTGGAGAGATGGTTTAGTGGTTGAGGACTTGCCTATGAAGTCTAAGGACCCTGGTTCAAGTCTCCCAGGACCCACATAAGCCAGATGCACAAGGGGGTGCATGCATCTGGAGTTCATTTGCAGTGGCTAGAGGCTCTGGAATGCCCATTCTCTCTCTCTCCCCCTGTCTGTCGCTCTCAAATAAAAACAAACAAAACTTTTTTTAAAAAAGAAATATTTTTACTACTAAAACTACCTAATAGTCATTATCCATTAGAATGAAAAATAAATCATTATGTGTTCTCACAGGAATGCCAGGATGTCAACATATTTGTTACTATTTCATAGATAAGCCTCTTGGAAGTTTTCTAAACTGTTAATTATATCACTCAGTAATTAGGGGCAGAGTTGGGATTTTCATCCTGCCTTTCTAATTCCAAGCTCTACCTACAGCTCATGTCTCATGAACTGTATCTAATTTTTAACACATAAAACAGTTACTTTGCTTCATGAATACAAGTAATTACTTTAATAGGTATTGATCCTGCTTTTAAGAAGTAAATTGTATCCAGAACCACCACATTAAGAAAGTAATTAAGTAGGTAAAAAAAAAGTTTTTTAAAATACATTTTTCTCTTAGAAACCTTTCTATATAGGTTGGCTGCGCTCTCTCTCTCTCCCTCTGTATGTTTGTGTGTTTGTGTTGATTCACCTATTTCTTTCTTTATTGCTATTTTGTAGTTTTGGCTATTGTAATCATAACATCACTGAATCCTTGCTTGAATTGTTCTTTGCTTGCTTTCCTTTAGTTATTATTTGATATAAATAGATATTTTCAGATACCCTCAGGGAATTCTAAACTCATTTATATTAGAGAATTACTCTTTCATAGAGCAAAAAGTATAGAATTGGGCAAATGTGGTATAGAAGCCTTAAAAATATTGGTACCCATTATGGGATTCAACCTGGAGAAGTAGGACATGTTTAATTCATGAAATTTGATGTTTGGAGGACTAACTAAGAAAGAATACAAGAGAAATGTACTGGAATTTATTGTGTTTTCCTGTTAAATAGGTTTGATTTTAGAAGTTTTGCTTTCCAGGACCATTGGTAACATGCTAAGGCCAGAGTCCCATGTATAAGAGTCCATATTACTTTACAGATTATTTGGAAATTTCCACTGGATAAAGAACCTGTACGTTAGCAGATGCCTAGCTCTTGCTCCTGAATATCTTACTTTGTAAGTAATAAGTTCAAGCATTAATTTATTGAAAGGCACAAAGATCAAAAGCTAAAAATCTACTGGCTGTTCTATTACCTCTTTCTTTACATGATTGTGGATCTGGAACAGAGAGAGAAAAAGTATGTGTGTGTTTTTTCCTTGGTTATGGGATGGATGTTCAATTATGGGACTCCTCCCCTCAGTCCATTGTGCTTTATTCTTGTACTCTACTGCTGCCCTTTTCTAATATCATAGATTAATTTACATCCTTTGTCCATTCACACATAATACAAGTGTTTTTCAATGAGGTAGTTTAACTGAGTTACATCTTTTTAGCAGTTATCTTATTGAATTAAAAATTTTGATTTTGAGAATAAATTATTATAGAATTTCAAAAGTGATTATTTTGAGCCAGGCATGGTGGCAGATACCTTTATTGCCAGCACTTGGGAGGCACAGGTAGGTGTATCACTATGAATTTGAGACCAGCCTGGGACTACAGAGTGAGTTCCAGGTTATCTTGGCCTATAATGAGACCCTGCCTCAAAAAAGTGAATATTTTAACAGTGATAACTTCAGAATATAATGTGGACTTTTGCCTAAGGCCCACTTTATCCTATATTTAAGGATATTGACCATTGCAATTTATCCTGGAAATATGCTGCCTATATAGATAGATAGATAGATACATATATACATACACACACACACCCATGTGTATTTCTGTAGTGTGCATTAGGGTAACAGTGTGTATATATATATATGTATGTATATACACACATATATATATGTGTGTGTATATATATATGTGTATATACATATATATACACATATTTATATATATGTGTGTGTGTGTCCTAAGAAATGCATGATAAAAGTGGTAAGCATTCTACGTAGCATAGGCAGTAGCATACACACACACACACACACACACTAAGAAATGCATTATAAAAGTGGTGAGCATTCTACATAGCATAGGCAGTAGTGTCTTTGAAAGATTGGGAAACAAATCTACCTGCAGTTCTAAATTATTGGCTAGCATTATACCTTGATCTGCCTAAATGAAATCAAGAGTAATATAACACCACAATGAGTGAATATGATACCTATAACATCTCAGAAATAATGAAAGGAAGACTTAACCTCGGAATAAATTCAGGCTTAAAGAAAGGAAAGAATGCTTTATTATGTCACTTTCTATAAGGAAAAGATAAGCATCTTGAAACAAGTTTGCTGACCCTAAGTTTGATCCTTTTCTGTGTCAGTGCTATCTGCAAGTTCAGCCTGTGGACATCTGTGTCTTGCCACAAAAGCCTCCCTCTCTTTTATCAGTGCCATAATTCTTGTTCTTCAGTGCTTTCATGCGGTCTTTGCCGGTCTGTTCAAATAATCCTAACACATCCTTCAGAATTTAGGTTAAGATTACTTTGAGGAGATTTTATTCACTCACATCAGAGTATGGGTCATTTACTATGATCAGACATTTCAGTACTTTTTATAGCTTAAAATGCAATGGATGTTAAATATTCATTGCATTGTCAATTGTTTATTGTCTTTCTTCTCTAACATGAACTAGCAAGTGCAGGGATGCCTGCTTTTGGACGTCTTTGATCATCCTCCATTCTGCTCTATGCTTAATATAGCAATGTCATGTAGCTGCAGTTTGGTACATACTCACTGATTGATTGACCAAATAGATGGACGAATACATGAAAGTGCAGCCTCTAGGATATTTACATTTCTTATATATATTATGCGATTAGCCATCTCTGAAGAGTATTATGAGTAAATTATGCTATGTTAATGTATAAAAACAATGAATAAAAAGTTTTAGAAATACAAATTTATTTTATCTTTATAACAACAATTATGTCATATTTTAAATATAATAAACAGACCGATTATATATTTTTTTGCCTTTATAAAAAAAGAACTTTCATTTTCTTATTAACAACATCAATGATTATGAAAAATACCCCATGGTAATACCCTCCCTCCCCCCACTTACCCCTTTGAAACTCCACTCTCCATCATACCCTCTCCCCACCTCAGTAAGTCTCTTTTTTACTTTTGATGCCATGATCTTTTCCTCCTCTTATGATAGTCTTATGCAGGTAGTATCAGGCACTGTGAGGCCATGGATATCCAGGCCATTTTGTGTCTGGAGGGAACATGTTGTATGGAGTCCTGCCTTTCCTTTGGCTCTCACATTCTTTCTTCCACCTCCTCTGCATGGGACCCTGAGCCTTGGAAGGTGTGATACAGATATTGCAGTACTGAGAACTTCAGTCATTTCTTTCCATCACCATGATACTTTCTGAGTCGTCCCAAGGTCACTGCCTTCTGAAAAGAGAAGATTCTCTATGCAAACTGAGAGTAGCATTAATATAAGGGTGTGAACATTAACAGAAGTGCTTACTGGGCAGTTTGATAAGCATAGTATATACATTTGGCCAGACAACAGTAGACGATACACCCCTAAGGCTCATGACTACCCCTGCTTTAAGTTTTCAGTATCAGGGATGTATACCCTTCCCATGGAGCAGGCCTCCAGTACAATTAGAGGGCAGTTGGTTTCCCCCATAACAAACGTGCCACTATTGCACCTGTTGGCTCATTTGGCCTGGCTGGCCAATTATAAGGCTTGCAGTGTCCATTGATGAGTATCCTCCCTGGTGATTTCTCTTTCTCCCATTGAACTGCATGAAGAATGGCTTCTTCCAGCTTTCTGTCAGCTGATCTACATGGAGGAGGATATCAGCTCAGATCCAGCATGATTTCTCAGTGGCCTTGCAGCCCAAGTATATGGAGTCTTCAGCAATAGGGTCTTACCATTTATTCCTGGTGGGAAACCAAGGGCCTCGGCAATGGCCTATAATGTTTTGGGGGCATCAGAGATCTCCCTGGCCAACAACTCACTGGAAGATATCCCATCCCTGGCACTGAAAATTTTCTAGCAACAATCTTTGGCTCCTGATGGTTCCATTATCCAAAAAAGTAGGATTACATATGTTTTATTTATATCCTCTTAGATTTTGATTAGCTATACCTCCACCTTTCCTTTACTCAATCTCTTCCCCCGACCTCATTTTGGGCCTTTTCATCCCTATTAATCTATTCTTCTACCTACATATATACAATACCATCCTACTAAGTACCCCCTCCATTCCTTTCTCTTCCTTTTCTATCTCTTTTCTAGCTTACTAGCCTCTGCTACTGAGTTTTTTCCTTCTGACACAGAAGCCCAGTCATCTGTAGCTAGAATCCACATATGAGAGAGAACATGTGGCACTTGGCTTTCTGGGCATGGGTTACCTCACTTAGTATAATCCTTTTCAGATCCACCCACTTTCCTGCAAATTTCATAACTTCATTTTTCTTTATCGCTGAGTAGAACTCCATTGTATAAATGTGCCATATCTTCATTATCCATTCATCAGTTGAGGGACATCTAGGCTGGTTCTGTTTCCCGGCCATTGTGAATTGAGCAGCAATAAACATGGTAGAGCATGTACTTCTGAGGAAATGAGATGAGTTCCTTAGGATATATGCCTAGGAGTGCTATAGCTGGGTCATATGGTAGATCAATTTTTAGTTGACTTAGGAACCCCCACACTGATTTCCACAATGGCTAGACTAGACTGCATTCCCACCAACAGTGTGGAAGGGTTCCTCTTTTTCCACATCCTCACCAGCATTTATGGTCATTTGTTTTCATGA
Source organism: Dipus sagitta (assembly GCA_036346955.1). Lineage (NCBI taxonomy): Eukaryota > Metazoa > Chordata > Mammalia > Rodentia > Dipodidae > Dipus > Dipus sagitta. Next base: position 98,347,301 of record CM070770.1, on the reverse strand, counting down.
TGGTAGCCAATCTGATAGGAGTGAGGTGGAATCTCAATGTAGTTTTAATCTGCATTTCCTTGATGACTAGGAATGTAGAACATTTTTTCAGATGCTTATACGCCATTCGTATTTCTTTTGAGAACTCTCTATTTAGTTCCATAGCCCATTTTTTAACTGGCTTCTTTGATTTCTTATTATTTAATTTTTTGAATTATTTGTATATCCTAGATATTAATCCTCTGTCAGATGTATAACTGCCAAGGATTTTTTTCCCATTCTATAGGTTGCCTCTTTGCTTTATTCACAGTGTCCTTTGCTGTACAAAATCTTTGTAATTTCATGAGGTCCCAGCAGTCAATCTGTGGCTTTATTGCCTGAGCAACTGGGGTTATATTCAGAAAGTCTTTGCCAAGACCAAAATGTTGAAGGGCTTCCCCTTCTTTTTCCGCTAGCAGTTTCAGAGTGTCTGGTCTGATGTTAAGGTCTTTAATCCATTTGGACTTAATTCTTGTGCATGGAGAGAGAGAAGAATCTATTTTCATCTTTCTACAGATAAATATCCAGTTTTCCCAGCACCATTTGCTGAAGAGGCTGTCTTTTCTCCAATGAGTATTTTTGGCATTTTTATTGAATATAAGGTGACTATAGCTACCTGGAGTTGCATCTGGGTCCTCTGTTCTGTTCCATTGATCTACATGTCTGCTTTTGTGCCAGTACCATAATGTTTTTGTTACTATGGCTCTGTAGTGTAGGTTAAAATCAGGTATAGTGATTCCACCAGAATCATTTTTGTTTCTCAGTATTATTTTAGATATTTGAGTTTTTTTTTTTGCAATTCCACATGAATTTTTGGATTTTTTAAAATATTTTTATGAAGAATGCTGTTGGAATTTTGATGGGGATTGCATTAAATGTGTAGATTGCTTTGAAAAATTGCCATTTTCACAATATTGATTCTTCAGATCCAGGAACAAGGGATGTTTTTCCATTTCATAGTGTCCTCTGCAATTTCTCGCTTGAGTGTTTTATAGTTTTCATTGTAGAGATCCTTTACTTCCTTGGTTAGGCTTATTCCAAGGTACTTTATTTTCTTTGATGCAATTGTGAATGGGAGTGATTCTCTGATTTCATCCTCTGTGTGTTTGTTGTTAGCATATAGGAATGCTACTGATTTCTGTGTGTTGTTCATTTTATTTATTTATTTATTTATTTGAGAGTGACAGACAGAGTGAGAAAGAGGCAGAGAGAGAGACACAGAGAGAATGGGCATGCCAGGGTCTCCAGCCACTGCAAACGAACTCCAGACGCATGTGCCCCCTTGTGCATCTGGCTAACGTGGGTCCTGGGGAGTTGAGCCTCGAACCGGGGTCCTTAGGCTTCACAGGCAAGCGCTTAACCATTAAGCCATCTTTCCAGCCCCCCTGCTTGTTTTCTAGGCCCATTTGCTTGAAACACCGTTTTCCAACCTTTCACCCTAAGATAATGTGCATCCTTTGTAGAAAGGTGAGTTTCTTGGAGACAACAAATTGTAGGATCCAGGTTTTTAACCCAGTCTACAAACCTGTGTCTTTTGGTTGGGCCATTGAGGCTGTTGATATTAAGAGATATTATTGAAAGGTGTATACTTATGTTTGCCATTTTCTTTTTTGTAGTTCTGGTTCTACCTTTGCAGTCTTGTGTTAAGTACTATTTGAACATTGTTTGTTTTTTCCATGTTCCTTATATGTGTGCTTTTCCTTCTCTTCGGCATGGAGGATTCTTTCAAGTATTTTCTGTAGAGCTGATTTTGTCTTCAAATACTCATTTAGCCTGCTTTTGTCACCGAATGTCCTTATTTCTCTGTCTATTTGAATGGATAGCTTTGTAGGATAAAGTAACCTTTGTTGACAGTTGTTATCTTTAAGAACTTGGAATACATCACTCTAAGCTCTTCTGGCTTTTAAAGTTTGTGTTGAGTAATCTGTTGTAATCCTGATGGGCTTGCCTTTGTAGGTAACTTGATTTTTCTCTCTAACTGCTTTCAATATTTTTTTCTTTGGATTGTATGTTTGGTAGTTTGATTATAATATGGTGAGGAGAGGTTCTTTTCAGGTTTTGTCTGGCTGGTGTTCTAAAGGATTCCTGTATCTGCATTGGCACCTCTTTCCCAATTTGGGGGAAGTTTTCTTCTATGATTTTGTTGAAGACGCCTAGTATGCCTTTGGAGTAAAATTCTTCTCCTTGATTATATAGTTTTTAAAATATTTATTCCAAAGAATTAAGATTTGATGACCCATCGTTAGTGTACTTTTCACTGAGCCTCATTTCTTCCTGGTGGCCATATTCATTGAGCATTTTTTCCAGAAGTGCTGAATCAGATGTGGGCCTAAATCAACTGGTTGGGAAGTGCTAAGGGTGCTCACTCTCCACTTTGTTGCTGAAAGATTTTCCTCGATTCATATTACTAAGTGTCAGTCAACCTGGGTATGGTGGTACACACCTTTAATCTTAGCACTGGGGAGGCAGAGGTAGGAGGATCACTGTGAGTTCAAGGCCAACGTGGGACTACAGAGTGAGTTCCAGGTCAGCCTGGCCTAAAGTGAGACCCTACCTTGGAAAAAACAAAAATACATATACTATGTTTCAGTCAAATGATTATTTTCGCCTTCAAGGAATAGAAGTATTTGCTAACTCTTGTTCCATCATCTCTGCAAGGTTTTTCAGTTCTTTAGAAAGCAAAGGAAAACATAGGGTAAAAGTAAACAGTTACATTGAAGCTTGTAGAAATTTCTATTATGTGGTTAGGTAACACATGACCCTTTATTGTGATAGTTGTCTCATGTTTCTGCACTTTTCACCAGCACTCCCAGGGCCTGCAATTCTTAGAAACAAATTACTGAATTTTTATTTTTTTCTTAGATTATAGGTTTCTGGCACTGAATATAATTAGAGAAACTCCTATAAGTGTAAATATGAAGACACCTATACATGATTAAGCACCATTTGCTTAATATACCATGTATACATTCTCAGAGTCATTGAAAAAGTACTGTTAGTTCTTATCTTTAAACACAAATGTGTGTGTGTGTGTGTGTGTGTGTGTGCGCACGTTCATGTGCACACGTTCATGTGCACACACGTGCATGTGCATACACACAGGTAGGAGTGGGGGAGGTTACAGAGAGGTACATTGGTTATGATTTGATTTGGTTGTCCCCCATAAACTTACGTGTTCTGAATGTTAAGTCACCAACTGGTAGCAGTTTGGGAATTGGAGCCTCCTAGAGACATGTGTTATTGAGAGGCAGGATTATGGGTGTTATAGCCAGCTTCCTCTTGTAAGTGTTTGGCATACCCTACTCCTGTTGTTGTCCATCTGATGTTGGTCAGGAGGTGATGTCCACCCTCTGCTCATGCCATCATTCTCCCCTGACATCATGGAGCTTCCCTTGAGTCTGTTAGCCAAAATAAACCCTTCCCTACCACAAGGTACTCAGGTGTTTCCAGTCAGCAACATGAGGCTTACCACAAATACAGGCAGAAACAGGAAGGAAAGCACTTAGACTGTGTTTGATTATTTTTATGCCTTCCCTCTACCCGTATGGTATTAGCCTCAACAAATGTCTTTTGCTTCTGAGGCCACCTGGATGGGCCTAGTAGATAGATACGGAGGTAATCAGAGTGAGTAATGGTAACAGAAGTGAACTCTTAAAGGCATATGGCACCTGGTGATTTTCTTGTCTTCTCTGCTTTTGCTTTTCACATTCAAAGTTGTAATTATCACAATTACCAATATGATTATTGTGAAGATTGTATATAATAACTGGTAAGATGCCAGAACTATCCTAGATCCAGCAGTATCATTTCCTCACACAAAGGGTTTTTGGATGGAATATATGCATATCAATGGTGGGTACAAATCCAGGGCACCAGGAAAGGTTCCTTAATGAAGACCTAGGTGCTCTCTGGGACTTAATGGTTTGCCCCCATAAATACAAGAGTTGATGAAGTAATATGAGGAAAGGGAAAATACCAAAAATGGTGAAAGACTGACATATTTTTTCTAGTGATGCTTTCCTTTGAAATCTCAAATAGGCTTTAAGTCATTCCCTCAGACAAAAAAGGTAGAATGGGAGCCTGAGAATATGGCTTAGTGGTTAAAAGTGTTTAGATAAAAGCCTATTGACCTGAGTTCAGTCTTTCTCAGCACCAGTGTGAAGCTGATGTAAAGTGGTGCACACATCTGTAACCCCAACACACATTTGGTTAGGGGGGTAGAGTCAAGAGAATCTGGAATCCAATAGTGTCAGGAGAGACCTTATCTCAAAAGGATGAAAGTTTATGAGAAATAAACCAAGGTTGTCTTCTGACCTCTACACATGCATTGTGCCAACCATGTGCTCATACATAGGTATCACACTCATATGGACACCAAAAAATAAATAAAAAATGGGAAAAATATTAAAACAAATTCCCTCAGAACTTATGATCTCAACAGTTTGACTGTGAATAGACTGAGCGCCCTGGACATATGGCTTCCCTTAATGTTGAGTTTCACAACATGTTCTCAAAATGTTCAATAAAACTTGTAAGCTTCTAGAAGTTGTGAAATTTCTTCTTATTCAAGGAGCATGATTAGATCTCAGTATAGGCATATTTTATATCAATAAAATCCAATGGAAGGTAGACCATTGATTTCAATGAATATTGCTCACTGAGAATAGTGTTGTTCTTATGTTAATGAATGTTTCAGACTACTGAAAGATCTTGTGCAAGCTTACAGGACTAAGTTATAGAGCTGGGATTCAATGCTGATCTTCCTATTCCTTAACCACTCCAATGAACTGTTTTAGATTTTTAAATAAATTTTTTAAAATACCCAACAATGTTAAATGTGCTGGCTCACATCTGTAATTCTAGCACTCAGGAGCCTGAGGTAGGAAGTATTCCAAGAGTCTGAGACCAGCTTGAGGCTATGCAGCTGGTTTCAGGTCAGCCTTGGATATGGAGTTGAGACCCTCTTAAAAAAAAAAAAAGAGAGAGAGAGAGAGAGAGAGAGAATGGAAAGGAGGGAAACAGGAAGAGAAAGATGGAAAAAAAAAGAAACTGGAATGAAAATAAATATTACTCAATAAAATGTTATTTGCTTTTGCCTAGCCTCATCTTCCATCTTCAAGTTACTTCATATGCACATAAACTCTGTCACCCTCTGAGGTATATTTATAACCTGATTCAGTTCCTGAATCAGACTCCCATGCACTTCCTTTCCACATAATTGTTTTGACTCTAGTCATGGTCAACAATTGGAAACTTGAGTAGACTTTTACACTTTAGTCTTCATAAATAATAAATAGGTTTTGTTGCTATGAAATATAAAGGAGATAGTCTGTGAAACTGCATTTAAAATTATATATATTTAAATGTTAGTTGGATGACTAGACATTTTAAAATAAATTGGTTTGAACCCAGGGATTGTAAATGACATGAAATATTATTTTTGGAGAAATGTATTTCTATAAGGATACAGCATGAAGGTAGAAAATAGTTTCCCTCTATTCTTTAATTCAAGAAAATTTTACTTTACTTTTTGACAATGTGATATGTATGAAAGAAGTCAGCTGGTAAAACTAACTTCTTATTTACCATGGTGCCCTAGGGAAGATAAGTGGTGCATCCCAAAGAGGAAATAAAAACACGACATGACATTCAATGTTATTTCAAACAATGTGAAACTTCGCAAATACAATGTGAAATAGATATTCTTATTTAATTTCACATGCTTGTTCCAAACAAGGATAATGGTTGTTTTACAATATTATTTTTAGTTTTTTATTAGGCAAAATCTCATTTATATAGATATATATTTTTTATTTTTCTGAGGTAGGATGTCACTGTAGCTCAGGCTGACCTTGAATTCACTATGTAGACTCAGGGTGGCCTCAAATTCTCAGCGATCATCCAACCTCTGCCTCCCAAGTGTTGGGATTAAAGGCGTGCACCACCATTGGACCGGCTTAGACATGTAAATTGTTCATTGTTGCAGACATGTGGAATTGATGCTTTAACCTGTGTCTAATGTTTTTTAAATCACATGATGAATCCTTCGTATATTTGTTTTCATTTCAGAGTTCCTGGCACAGTATGGTACATACACAAATGAGGAAACATCTTTAAATGATGCAAAATGCTAAGTGATTGCAATCATCTCAATGTGGCAAAATCAATTACAAATTTACTCTTCTTTTCTGATATTTTAAATAATTTTCTTCTTGCATTTGGTAGATAGTCTTAAGATATACATATGTATAATCGTATAATCAGTTTTAATAATTGTTTCATAGACATGTAGACTGTGAGTTTTAAATGAAGATCTCATTTATTTTCTTTGTAACACAGCATCTCCTCCAAAAAATATAAGAAATATAAATGATCTGTGAAGCTTAGTAGGTCTGATATCAAATATGAATTGCAAATAGCAGGCATTTGAGATAAAGATGGATAACCATTTGGTTAGAAGAAAGTGTCAGAAGCTTTTTTTCCCTTTCATAATCATGTTTGCTTTTCTTCTCATACATCAAGAAATTAAAATCTCATAGAGCAACTGAATAGAAAACAATTTGCTCCTGTGCAGCATTGACTTCCTCTTAATTCCCTGTGCAAACTGAAAATGCATTACCATAACTTTCACATTGCAGGTTTTTTTTTTTTTTTTTTTTTTTTTTTTTTTTTTTTTTTCTTTTTGAGGTAGGGTGTTGCTCTAGTCCAGGTTGTCCTGGAATTCAGTATTTAGCCTCTGGGTGGTCTCGATCCTCCTATCTCTGCATCCCAAGTGCTGGGATTAAAGGTGTCTGCAACCATACCTGGCTCAATTCCAGTCTTTGATGTTCCATGTGGATAATAGAAAGCTCATGTTTTGTTTCCAGTAAGATGAAGTGAAAATAGAGTAAACTCTGATTCCCTTGGTGCTGCATTAGAGATGATACTTTCTTAATATTACTTGTCCAGAGTAGCTAATGAAACTGAATCATGGAGTAGCAGTTACAAGTACCAGAAGACAATGTTCTAAGTTTGACAGCATTCCCTACCCAGACATCATGGTTTTTGTGTGTGTGTGTGTGTGTGTGTGTGTGTGTGTGTGTGTGTGTTTATGTATCAGGGTTGGTGAAAGCACATTACTCTTTTTTAGTGTGTGTATTTGTGCTGTGTATTCAGGAATGTGTACAGATTTCACATGCCTTCTGTGAACATGAATGGAGGGCAGAGTAAGGCATCGGGTACCCTCCTGTAGTGTTCTTCTGCCTTGTATCCCTGAGCCAATATCTCACTAAACCTGGAGCTCCCCAATTTTCAGTTACACTGGCCACTGAACTGCAGATATCTTCTTGTCTCTACTCCCTCGGTGTTGGGGTTACTGTCATGTGTGTTCATGTCTGAATTTTTACATGTGTGCTGATGATCACACTCAGGTCTTTATGCTTGTGTAGCAAGAGTTTTTATCTGCTGAGCTATTGCTCCAACCTAAGATTACTCTTAAGTTCTAAATTAACATTATATTGTCAACAGGAATAGATGGTATCCAAATGTTGTGCTGTGTGTGTGTTTCTGTGTGTATGTGCCTCTCTGCTTCCTTTCCTTCCTTCATCATCTTCTTTTTGCTTAATTTCAGTAAAGATTTATGATAATAAGAGTTTAATCATAAGGAGTACTGATAAAATGACAATGTTCTCTGCCATCATGTGAAATCACTCAGGAGATTGTTTCTCCTCTGCAGCAGGTAGTGCTATTTTACTCTTTAAGGTTTACGTGTATTTAACTACAGTGATTGTTAGTTCATAAATGACCGGAACAACTTCTATGAAATTCAAGCTTAATTTTTAATGATTTATTTCTCATATGTTAAGATAATAATCCAGAGTCTCAATTTTTATAATTTTATCTGACTAAGTAATTCTATCAACATATGCATATATGAATGTTGAGATTGAGCTCTGATTTGTAAGTATACTAAAAAGAACCATTTTGTGGATAATTAAAAATTAATGAGACATCACTACTTGCATAGATACATATTAAAATAATTGAGTAGATTGAGATTATCATATGATTGCTAAAGTAGTATAAAATTGGCTACTTTCTGTTATCACTTTTATAAGCAAAATTAATATTAATAAAAATTCCCTACTATGGTTGAGTCAAAAATTTCAAAATATTGTTTCTAAGTATTATATTTTGTATTCAGTGAGGTGGCATGTAATTCATCAATGTAAACTTTTAACTTTCCTTTTGGTAGCTATGCACAGCTGTAGTAATTTTTAATGAATCCAATGATTTTACTTTTTCATTATAATCACTTTTGGAAAACAGAATGAACTTGCTTATGCTTTTGTATTTTTTATCACATGGGAAAATAACACTAGACATGTAATTGTTAAGAAGTGTTTCACATGAATATTTTCAATTTATAAATTATGAAAATTGTAAAGTCATTAATACAGGAATTAAAACATGTGGGATACTTTTCATTTATCCAAACACCACCCCATACCAATGTTTTAGTTTGACAAGTTAAAGAAAAAAGTCTTTGGTACATATGTATTTTCTTTCTCTTTAATGTATTCTTATATTGTTTTTACATGCCAGTCATTTGTGCTTCTATAGTTTTTGTTTACCTTGAATTGTGTAATTTGTCTTTCTTACAATTATTTTCGAAAACTACTAAATATCCTGAATAGTATTAGTTTCATGAGTTTCTTTAGTTTATATTACAGTTTTAAGCTTTCTGGCACATATTTTTCATGGCTTCTGATATTACACAACCCCTCAGGGAGGTGAATTATTTTTATGTCATTCTATTTGCTTAAAAAAAATGTGTGTGTGTATGTGCGTGTGAACACGTACCATGATTAGCATGCCACTATGCACATGTGGAGGTCAGTGGACACTATTGAGGTATCTTTACTACACATTTCTTGAGGCAGGGTCTCTTGCCACTGCATATAAACTGCTAGACTACAAAGGAATGTCAGGTTAGCCGGCCCATGAGCTTCAGATCCTCCTGACTCCCAATGTCGTAGAGGCTCTGGGATCACAGGTACATGTGCCACTTCACATCTGGCTTTAGGTGGAAGCTGAGAAATTGAACCTGGGCCAACAGGCTTTGTACACATGCTCCTTTATGTCCTTCTCATCTGCCCAGCCCCTGTTCTTAACATATTTGAAGTAAAAAAAATAGACATATTTGTATCTTTAAGAATGAAAAACTAAATGGTTATGGCATATTATAATACATGTTTCAGTAGATAATTAGTAAATAACTATGTATTTAACTACAGAGAAGAGGAGAGCTACCTGTAGAAAGATGCACACAACCTAGTCCCCCACCCCCATGTCAGTGAGGAAGTGCCTTCCTCCTCAGTGTCATCTGAAATTCACACTCTACCTGCTGTGCTTTGGATGTCCTTGCAAAACTCAAGTGGAAATTTAATTGCTAAAGTAACAGTAGGATAAGGTGGATCTTCAAGTGGTTGATTATGTTATGTTGTCGTGACCCTCGTGAATTGATTAATGATCTCAAGTCTGGGCTACATATCACAGGAGAGGCTTTTTAGTAACAAGAAAACTTTTAGTTTATGGGTCTGTGCAAGCATATTTTCTTGCTCAAACCTTTTCTCTTTCTGACATGAGCTCATTGGCCCTCCCACTATGCAATGATGAAGCAAGAAGGCTCTCAAAGCCACCTTCAAGGCTGACCCCAGGTGTAGGTAGGTGATAGTCATATGATCAGCTTAAGTTAATTAGCTTTGTATTCCCTAGAGCCAGAACAGTACACAGGAGAATAATTTTTAGTATGAAAGAACGATAAAGTCATATAGGAAGTATATAAATACAATACTTTAAACTTACAGGTTTTTTTTCATGTATTAGATTTGGTTATCTCACATTTAAGTGAGGACAACTTTTAAGCTTTCAGATAAGAAAATGTTGACCTTGATAATGACATTTGTCTAATATAAAATATAAACTATATAAAAATTACAAGCTAAGAGATATGAGGGAGTTCAGTCTGGTCCCTAATTCAAGACTTACATGACCAATGCTATCTATCACTGAGGTAGTAGAGAATGATCCCTACAGTCATTAGCAGGATACATTACTTGTTTTTACTCAGCAGTTGAAGAAACATGCTGATTTGTAATTTATGATTTTGCAATGCCTTTGAATTTAAATTCTGCTCTTGAATATCTAAGAAGTAAAGATGAGTTATTTTTCCATTATTTTATGATTCAGGATAAATTTATAAATGATTTTTGCAATGGATTATACTGTACACAGTGTGATTTCTTCCAAATGGAAATTAAAAAGTTAGCTTAACTAAAAAATCCAAATATAGTAATACATTTTTGAAAACTTTATTAAAAAATATCCCTTTTCATTTGTGAATCCATCTATCTCTATCTTTGGGCAGTATCTCTGCCTACATGTATGTTCAATAATTCATTTATTTTATGATGAACAATAAGAGGGTCCAATCATATTAGGAGATAAATGCATTTTGAGGTCTATAATAAATGTAGAGATGATTCATGTTAATGAATTTGAAAAGTCTAACAAATTAGAGATACAAGCTAAAATTTTGGAAGGACTTAATCATACATTTCAGTAGAGTATGCTTTGGATTAGACATTATAATCATACCATTATCATAAAATAGATTATTAAAAAACTATTTATAGGCTGAAGAGATAACTCAATGGTTAAGTATACTTCCTGCACTAGCATAAAGGCCTGAAGAGGCCTGAGACTGCCAGTGTTTAAATTTCCATATCCCACCTAAACAGCTGAGAGTGATTACATGCAGCTGTAACCCCAGTCACATATCATATTACACACACCAGCAAAAAAATCCCCCCAAAACAAAACAAAACAAAATATGTTTATAATAGTAACCCTGCTTATATTCCATGGACTATTAAATACCTTACCATACTTTATTACTTCATCTGCATAATATGACTGAAGAGACAGGGTCATAAACTGAAATGTCCATGAGTAGCAAGAATGAATAGGGAGTGACAGGGAAACTTACATAACAGGATTTATTTTTTCCAAGGTTGAGTCAGCCAGCCTCTCTCCTCTCTCTCTCTCTCTCTCTCTCTCTCTCTCGATTTTTAATTCCTCCCTCAATTCCTCTCATTCTTGGATTCTACATTCTGGCTCAAAGAATACATGTTTGGGAACTGAATTTAGCTAGAGAGTTTCCAAGATACAATTCGTGACTAGGGAACTAAAAAAGATTATATTCACTTTTTTGGTTGTTTTTGATTTTTTTTTTTAATTTTGAATTGGTTCTAAAATGTAGCTTCTGCTAAATTTTATGTAAGTGAGATTAGCTTTGGAGTCCTGATATTTCTGCCTCAGTCTCTTGAGTGCTAGAATTACAGGATTGAAACACTATGCCAGCCCCACCCCCAAAAAAAAACCACACAAACAAACAAACAAACAAAAGACGTGAATGGTCTCAAGGTATAGCCCAGGTTGGCTTCTAACTTACTGTGTAGGGCAAGGTACATTTGATCTTTTGATGTTACTCTAGCTTTACGTTCTTGAGTGCTGAGATTGCAGGCATGGGCTACCACATCTAGCCAGTTATATTTCTCTTTCTTTTGTAATCTAATTTTTATTTTTATTTCTGTCAGAGAGAGAGAATTGGTGCACTAGGGACTCCAGTCATTGCAATCAAATTACAAATACATGTGCTATCTTGTGCATATGCTGTCCTTGTGCCCTTGTGTCACTTTGTATGTACAGCTTATGTGGGATCTGGAGAGTCCATCATGAATCCATAGGCTTCAAAGACAAGCACCTTAACCACTAAGCCATCTTTCTAGCTGTACATTCACCTTTAAAAGTGTGCCGGGCGTGGTGGCGCACGCCTTTAATCCCAGCGCTCGGGAGGCAGAGGTAGGAGGATCGCCGTGAGTTCGAGGCCACCCTGAGACTCCATAGTGAATTCCAGGTCAGCCTGGGCTAGAGTGAAACTCTACCTCGAAAAACCAAAAAAAAAAAAAAAAAAAAAAAAAAAAAAAAAAAAAAAAAAAGTGGATTGTTCTTATAATCGTATAAGAGAAATAATTATTTACTCTATGCTCACCTGCCTTAAAATTTGACCAGAGGGGTTGGGGAATTGGCTTAGAGGTTAAGGCATTTGCCTGTGAAGCCTAAGGACCCCAGATCGATTCCCCAGGACCCAAGTAAGCCAGATGCACAAGGGGGACACATGCATATGGAGTTTGTTTGCAGTGACTGGAGGCCCTAGCATGCCCATTCTCTCTTTCTCTCTGCCTCTTCCTCTCTCTCTCTCTCAAATAAATAAATAAATAAATAAATAAATAAAATATTTAAAAAAATTGACCAGAGTTAGCTCCAGATTATTAGTAATATCTTAAACTGATCTACAAATTATAATTTTGAAGCTGAAATTTATGAATTGCTTGTACATAATTAAACAGATGTGCACATATACACGTGCATAGATATATGATAAACACATACATCTTTATTTCATGAAAAATGCTATCAAAGCTTTGAAACTAGATAATGTAAAATTTTTAAGCTAAAAATAAGCCCTGATCTAATTGAAAGGGCATTATTATTCACTTTACCCTATGTTTGATAAAAATCTTAAACTTTAAGTATCACTACATCACAATCATTTAATTTTATGTTTTTATTGTAAATACTGAAACAATACACTCATACAACATGATTTTTTCTCTGAAATTATATTTTCCACTTATTATCACTTCTTTTGTCATCTTCAGTCCTCTATGACTAAATATTGATGGGCTCAGAATAGTAGAGGTATTGAGGAGGACCTGACAACCACTTTTGGGTAATGAATGTACCATTCTGGAGCACAGTACCTCAGAATACTCCTTCCCACCCTTTGGCTGTTAACATTTTTCCTTGCAACCTCTTTTGCAATATTCTCTGACTCTTGGAGGGAGTTATAGAGGTGTTTTATTTAGTGCTGGAATCTTAACAGCCTCTTATTTTCAGCTTCCAGGGCACTAAGTAGCTATTATTCTCAATGTTTATAACAGTATTTGGGACATAGTATCAGATCAATAAGTATGTTTAAGTAATTTACTTAATTTTAAGAAAATAATATTAGGATGTCAAATATAGAATAATTTTAATTCTAATCAATACTGAAATTGAACATAATTCTATTAGTTTCAGTATCTGTTGTATGGTATGTATTACTTTGCACCCACTTTATTTCAAGAATAATTGTTGACTCAGACATTTGGTTCAGAGATAGTTTTCTTTCCATTCATTCAGTAATTCAGTTTTTAATGTTTATTCATTTCTTGATTCATGACTATTCAGTTAATAGCCATAATAGACATACATGTACTTTTCTTCATATGCCTGACTCAATGTTATATGCAAAATTAAATAAACACTCTCCCTTCTCTGAAATTTGCAATCAGAAGTTACCATTTTGTACTTTTAAATTCTAACTGAAATCAACCATCTATTCAAATATGATTTTCTAAGATGACTTTCTTGGTAATTTTCTTTCTCTCATAATACTTTTATTTTTATCTTTATCATAAAGGTATTCTTTGTGTTTTTTCTTTGTATTCCTCATGCTATGTACAGTATTGGTCATGTTTTAACACTATCATAAATCACTTCTCAAAGTAGAATATTTTCCAGTTTAGGAAATTCACTGTAGTAAGGTTTATATTATAGTTTATGATTGCTAAGAGTAATTAAATTCAAGAAAACAATTTGTTCTAGTTTTGACTGTGAAGATATAGTGACTTGTTGCATCAAGACTCTTTTCTACCGAATGATATGTTTCTATGAATAAGAACTTTGACTATATTGCAGCTATTTCAAATTTTTTCCATAGACTAATGGAGGTAGCATAATCTGGGAGACTGTTTCAATGCAACCTTTCAGGCTTCATCCCATATTCCAGCGTCAGAAACTCTGGAGGAGCAGCCTAGTAATTTTCCAGCCTTCCTAATATTCCTGGTGTACCCTAACATTGCTGAATTACCACAAAAATTCCTACACATCTGTTTCTTTGCATTGAGATTCCCATGTATTCACAGATACTGGTCATACAGATAGAGCTGCTTTGCATAAATTTGAATTGAACTTAATTTGCATAATACTCCCTTGAATGTTTTGTAAGCAGGCAAAATAGACATGTTCATTTGTCAAATTATTTGTCTCTAGGAGAAAAATTATTTATCTTTATATTCTGATCATATGTGGTTTTTGTATTGTAAAATAAAATCTTCATTTGATATTATAATAATTTCCTTTGTAATGGTATTATTCTATCTGGCTTATAGTTTAATTCTTGTTACTAATGAAATACTAGTCTCCTGTAGAAGTCTTGTAGTTGAATGAACAATTTCCTAAAGTAACACTAATAAATACTTCTATAATAAAATATAAATTATTAATTCGTCACTTAATTAATTTTAAGTCACTTTAAGTATATTTTCTCAATTTTCCCAAGACTTTGATATCCATATTATTTCTCTGCTCTCTAATAATCAGCAAATTAAAAAAAGAAGGGCTGGAGAGATGGCTTAGTGGTTAAGCGCTTGCCTGTGAAGCCTAAGGACCCTGGTTCAAGGCTCGATTCCCCAGGACCCACGTTAGCCAGATGCGCAAGGGGGCGCATGCATCTGGAGTTCGTTTGCAGTGGCTGGAGGCCCTGGCGCTCCCATTCTCTCTCTCTCTCCCTCTCCCTCTTCCTCTCTCTGTCTGTCACTCTCAAATAAATAAATAAAAATAAACAAAAAATTTAAAAAAATAAAATAAGAAACAAAGAAATCTTTAAAACCTTGCTGCAGTAATTTGGTAAAACCAATGCTCAAACCTAACAGTTCAGATTTCAATTCATCTTTCCAACCTGCTATGTTCATTACTCATTGGTTCTGATGTTAGGTTGAAGTCAGAGGTTCTCAAAGTCACGATTAGTAGCATTTGAAGGACCTTGAGATGTGTTTAAAGAGAAAACACCTTGGAGACTTCATAGACCTGCAGAAGCTTCAGGGAGGAGGTACCAGTAAGATGTGTCTGAGTAAAGTCTTTAGGTCTTTCTCACATACAATAAAGTTTGGGAACCTTCCATCTAGGTTCATATCCAAGTCCTATTGTTTACTCTGGATAATTTTATACAAATCATTGACTATCAGGAGTGAGGTTCTTCAGTCTGTAACAGAGCTTGATAGCAATTCTTTTTTTTAATTTTTTTTATTTTTTTAAAATTTTTTTGTTTATTTATTTATTTGAGAGTGACGGAGAGAAGGAGGGAGAGAGAGAGAGAGAGAGAGAGAGAGAGGGAGGGAGAGAATGGGCGCGCCAGAGCCTCCAGCCTCTGCAAATGAACTCCAGATGCGTGTGCCCCCTTGTGCATCTGGCTAACGTGGGTCCTGGGGAATTGAGCCTTGAACCTGGGTCCTTAGGCTTCATAGGCAAGTGCTTAACCGCTAAGCCATCTCTCCAGCCCTTGATAGCAATTCTTGAGAGTAATTCTTGTATGTTAGATGGTGGTGAAAATTTTGAAATCATAAATGAGAAAGTTTTTTTGGATTGCAATGAACTCATAGGATCTTACTTGGTCTTAATTTATCATAGCAACATTTGAAAATTCCTGGGATTTTCAAGGGGAGTAGGGTAGTATGTGAGCAAGCTTTTATGTTAGTTTTTAAATTGACAATATCTATTGATAAATTTGATTAGTTTGTCATTGAAATTACTGTCAAATGACTTTGAGTTTTAAAGTCATGCACACCCAGGATGAAAGTGAGTAGGAAAACAACAGCCCAGAGTACCTACTCAGGAAATGAGCTCAGTTAAAAAGGTGCCATAGGAGGACTGCAAATGGTTTAGAGGAGAAGAGACTAGAGAGGTAGTTTGCTGAAGCATTCTGGTGCCAGCCCTGTTCTAGTTCTGTTCATTTCATTCTATCTTTAATATGTGAGTCAACTCCATGCTCAGTGTGAATCAGTCATCTTGACATTTAGGACAGTTTACAGGGAAGATTTTGTTTATGAAGGATGGTTTCAAGGAGGGATTTTGCATAGAGTAATACAAATCCATATAACTCGATTGCTCAGACAAATGGATGTGGAACATTAAAGGTTAGGTGAGTGATTAGGCATTGAAAGCCTCTCATAATTCTTAGTTGCAGGGGTCCAAGGGAATGGATAATAAAATGGGCAGTCTGAGAATTCAAATGCTGAGATTAATCTCCATGTATGTATATCTCTGCTACACTGCAGGCATGCACATAACCTTGAACCACTAAAATGAAGCCTGAGTTGAAGACAGGTGTTTTTTGAGTAAGACCATGCAGAGTTAAAATGTAGCCAACTGTTTTGTTCTGTGTTTCTCTTGTTGATCTTCAGATTGTTATTATGAGATGCTTTAGAGATACTTTCAATTTATGTTCTTCCTCCATTCTTCTAAAGAGCCTATCATTTTCATTGACTGATTTTCATTTAATTAGTTGTAGAATGCAAATTCCTCATGTTGTAGAATGAATAGAAGATCTCTTCATTCTATGATCAACATTTTTTACCCTCAAACTTGAGCAAGTCTTGCAAGGACACTCTGAGATAAATATAATGGTAAATCTCATACACTCACTTATATTTTTGTGGAATTTACATACTTATATACTTATTTATTTACTGCCTGTTTGTTATCTATCAGTCTATCATCTGTCTGTCATTTATTTGTAAGTATGTGTGTATGTAAGGGTGTGACAGGATCTCTATCCAATGTAAATGGAACACCTGATATTTGCACCAATTCTTGGGTCAGGCTTTATGTGGGTGGCTTGGATATTGAACCCAGGCTGGCAAACTTTGCAAGTAAATGACTTTAACTGATGAGTCATCTCTGCAGCCACCTTTTATGGAATTTTAACCTGGACATTTCTCAACTGGAGTGGTACTCCTATATTTTTAAAAACGCTTTATGTAATTTGAGTTGCTAGAGATAACATATCATTTACTAATTTTTCATGATGTAATGAAATCTTTACAAATCTAGTAAAAGTACTCATCTAACATAGCTCATATCTCATTTTTGTTTGTTTCTTTTGTTTAAAGGTTTCCAAAGAGCACCAATAATTCAAATCTTGGGCTAAATATTTAGATCTAAGAAGAACTGTTATACTTACCCTCTGAAAGAGTTTATTTGCAGGAAAAAAATGTGAGAGGAAAGAGAGTTTTTTTTTTTAACATTGAAGTGGAAGAGTCATGTTAAATTTATATTTAAAGACCTAAAAAGCCTAGGATTTTTTAAAGTCTTCCATTAGTAATGATATGTTACTTTCATATGCTACAAATCACTTTTTCATGCACTTTCAGTCTTAGACGTTATCAAAAGAAAATGTAATAGCATACAAGTATATTGGAATTTTAGTTTTATTTCTTGATATTCCATCTATAGGTATAAATGAGATGTAATTATGTACCAAAAAATACATTTGTCTACTGTTTCATGTCTAGGAATATGTAAGAAACCGAGCTTTAAATGAAAACCATTTGTTGCATCTTCTTTTCTTGCCTAAAGCCAGCAGTTGATTGACTGCTGTAATATGAATTTAGAAGTAACTAAAATCCCAATATTGTTGAAATGACAGCAGTATATAACCTGTCAGGTTTTAGTGAAGCATATAAAAGCCAGATACATTTTCAGCAGCTCAGTTTATTATAAAAAGTCTTATGAGGCCTTTTTTTCCCCCTTGCAAATTCTCTGTGGGCTTTGAAGATACATCTTAAGGGCTATGTTGTAGTTTTACAATTAACTTGTCACAGAACACTAATGTTTTGTCAGAGCTACTTCCTTTTGTACCATTTTTCTTCAGTGTATATTTAACAAAATAATCTATAGTAGGATTACATGAGAAAAGATCATAGCTTTAATTTTGAGGGCTATTTCAGAGTTCCCCATGTGCCAGTTTTTGACACAATTTTTCCTGGTAGGGGAGTTTCTAGATCTTCACTTTATAATCACAGATGCTAGTATTGCTTTTGTCCTGCCATGATCCATCAGAGAAGGATTTTGGTTTTTCACCTCACAGAGATAATTTTTCTATGCTGTTAGCTTCCTTGAGATGGCAGTGTTAGCTATTTACTCTGGGATAAATTTCCTTCTTTTAAACTTTTAAGAAATTGAACCCAACAAGAGCATTCTTTGATCATTATGTATCAGAGTCCTAAAAGTTCATAACTCTATAAGCTAATTAAATAGTAAGGTCTCCAGGTGTTAATGTGCTATAGCATCTTATTATAATAAGTTAGACTTTTATGTATTTCTATAGAATTCCTTTTCATTCATTTTTATATTATTGTAGAAATTCAGAGTATTGAGAAAGATTGTCATGATAGGTATCTTGATCATATATTTATCCCAGCTCAATTCTTATACCTAAAGACTTGTGTGGAGAAATGTAATCAGATAGTTTGCAAATTTATTGTAATTAGTGTCCATATCACCTAAGAATATAATAAAATTGAAAAACGGTAGAAAGTATAAATTGTCCCTCACCTCTATAAATGACAAATACATCAACTTAAAAATGTTATACTATTAAGTATTTGTTGGGAAATTTTATTTTCAAAAGGAACTTTTCGGGCTGGAGAGATGGCTTAGCGGTTAAGCGCTTGCCTATGAAGCCTAAGGACCCCGGTTCAAGGCTTGATTCTCCAGGACCCACGTTAGCCAGGTGCACAAGGGGGTGCAGGCATCTGGAGTTCGTTTGCAGTGGCTGGAAGCCCCGGCGCGCCCATTTTCTCTCTCTCTCTCTCTCTCTCTCTGCCTCTTTCTGTCCTGTCACAAATAAATAAATAAAAATGAACAAAAAAAATTTAAAAAAAAAAAAGGAACTTTTCCTCATATTCTTTTTTTGTTTGTTTATTTTTTATTAATTAGTTTTGTACTCAGTGAATACAGTCAAGTTGGTACCATTGTTAGGCTCGTCCATGTCCTACCCCCTCCACCTGGCCCCTCCTTGTTGAGATGTATGGGTCATGCGTTGTAGAGTTAGCCTACAGTTATGGGTAGGAGAAATGTCTCTGCATTTCATGACCCAAGTGTGGCTCTGACATTCTTTCCGCCCCCTCTTCCACAAAATTTCCTTAAGCCATGTTTGGTTCACTTTTCATCTGCTTCACTGGTGAGGTGCTGGGGTCCTTTGTGTCTCTGGATATTTGATTTGGTAGGAGTTGATTGTTCTCTCTGTCAATCTCTTTCACCCTTGTGCTGGTACCCGGTTCACTAAGAAAGCAGCACCCTTGCTTGTTTTGCCAATTATTCTTAGTTTTAGCTGGGGTGCTTTTGAGGTATGATGGGTTGGTTCTGTCCTGAGGATCTACGTCTATCTGAAAAAGAGAAGCAGATTCTCCAACAGAGAGTAAAGTTAGCACCATACAAATGGGATAACCCTTATTTTTATATAGAGAATTTAATAGGTGTAGGCCCTCTTGTAGCCCGTGATTGGTGGTAGCTTGATAATGCTCATGTTTGGATATGTTTCTGACTTGTTTCCCAGCTACAGCTATGGGTCCCATACCATTGAGGGGATCAGTTAGCCAAATCAAGAGCAGTTGGTTTCGCACTATGGCTTGTGCCACTATTGCACTTGTGTGAGCATCTTGACAGATTATTTGCTGCTAAGTACGTTAGACCATGAGTTGCTTGGACAGATATTTGTCATTTTCCCCCAATCACCCTTGTGGCACTAGATGTGCTGACTGTCTGGGGACTGACTCTCTTCCAGCTTCCAGCCATGTCATTTCATTTTATGTGTCAACCACATATGTAATCAGATAATTTGTATATTTATTGTAATTAGTATCCATATCACCTAAAATATAATAAAATTGCAAAAGGGTAGAAAGTATAAATTGTCCTTCATCTCTATAAATGATGAATCCATCAATTTAAAAATATTCTACTATTAAATATTTGTTAGGAAATTTTATTTTCAAAAGGAACTTATCCTCTTATTCTTGATACCAAGAAATAAAACCACAATAACTTGTCCCATAGAAAGACTAATATGAAAAGTATAATGTGAAGTCCTTAAGACCACTTTATTTCTTCTATCAATGGGAATATGTATCCAGGAGAAATAATTCATTTTTTTCTTATAAAGTAATGATAACAACAGTAAAGAGAAGCACTAAAGTTGGTGGTCTGATGCTTGTGGTATGGTGCTTCACATATTTTGTTGTATTATAAATACATTTATTATTACTGTTGCTCTTTTGCTATTGACAAATTATGTAGGAATGAAATGACGTAAGTGAAAACAGAAGTGGCATAGGGGCAAAGCTCAGTGGATGGGATTCCAGAGTCAGATTACTTAATACTGAAATAGGGACTTTGTGTAAAAGGAGGCCATAGCATGGACATTTATTTCTTTTTTTCTACCTTAGCATTTCTGGTTTCCCTTTTGTCTACCCTAAAAGTAAATGTTGGACTGGAGAGATTGCTTAATGGTTAAGGCAGTTGCCTTTGAAGCCTAAGGACCCAGGTTCAATTCTCCAGGCCCCACATAAGCCATATGTACAATGTGGCACATGTGTCTGGAGTTCATTTGCAGTGGCTAGAGGCCCTGGAGTGCCCATTCTGTTTTTCTCTCTTTCCCTTTCTCTCTGTCTCAAATAAGAATAAATAAAATTTTAAAAAGTAAATCCTTTATCAATATTATAATGGCTAATTCTTCTTCTGATCTAAAAATTAGGAGCAAGAGGTTTGGAGATAGCTCAGTAAATAAATCATGAGGAGTGGAGTTCAGACCCTCAGCACCCACGTACATGCTGAATGGGCACATGCCTCACCTGTAATCCCAGTACTTAGGAGGTGGATATAGGACATTCCTGGGCAAGCTTGGTAGCTAGAATAGCCAATGGATGAGCTCTAGATTTTAGTGAAAGACTCTGTCTCAATAAATGAGGTGGAGAGCACTGGAAGAAAATGCCTGATGTAAATCTCTGGCCTCCCCCATATATATATATATATATATATATATGTGTGTGTGTGTGTGTGTGTGTGTGTGTGTGTGTGTGTATTCTACACAAATAAGTGAAGAGAAGATAAAGCTGTTACATGGATTCCATTAGAGAAAGTACATTTACATTCATTTTCCTTATAAAATCTTCACTAGTGTTTGATGGCATTATAAAATAATGATCTTGAACAGTTTTAAAGAAATCTTTCATTACACTATCCTAATCTGAATTGATTTCATGACACCTTCACTTTAGAATAGAGCTACTTCTTTTATTAGAAATATATAATTACTCTTATATGTTATTTTTAGTGATTGGATGCAGTGTGACTGTTAAAGGCAGACTCCTAAAGGTGACTATTGTTACTTGTTCACTAAATTTTTTTTTTCTTTATTAGTTTTGTATTCAGCAAATACAGTCAGTTTGGTACCATTATTAGGCTCATCTGTGACCTACCCCCTCCCCTTGGCCCCTCCTTGTTGAGGTATATGGGTCATGCATTGTGGAGTTAGCCCACAGTTATGGGTAAGATAAATGTCTCTGCATATCATGACCCAACATGTGGCTCTGACATTCTTTCCGCCCCCTCTTCTGTAAAATTTCCCTGACCCATGTTGGGTTCATTTTTGATCTGCTTCAGTGATGAGGTGTTGGGGCCCTCTGAGGCTCTGCCTCTCCGATTTGGTAGGAGTTGATTTTTCTCTGTGCTGATCTCCTTCCCCCTTGTGCTTGTATCTGGTTCATCAGGAAAACATCCCCCTTTCTTGTTTCTCCAATTTTTCTTAGTTTCAGCCGGGGCCCTTTTGAGGTATGATGGGGTGGCTCTCTCCTTAGGATCTACATCTATCTGAAAAAGAGAAGCAGATTCTCCAACGGAGAGTAAGTTAGCACCAGGACAAATGAGATAACCCTTACTTTTTTTTTTTTAATAAAGAATTTAATAGGTGTAGGCCCTCTTGTAGCCCACAATTGATGGTAGCTTGATATTGGAGAGTGGGCTTATGTTTGGATATGGTTCTGACTTGTTTCTCAGCTGTTCACTAAAATTTTAATAACCAAAGCAGTATTAGTCGAACTGTATTTTAAAACTCAGGTTATCTGACTGAAATTATAATGACTCATTTGATTTTCATGGACTCTGTTAACCCAGTGGGCATAAGTTGCATGGAATTACACTTATGTCCATTTTAGCAGAGGGGATTTCCATCTAGGTTCCATGAGTGGCAGGAAGCCAAGGGTGAGGTAATGTGTGCTGTAGTGTCTGTTCCATGTCTAAAGGCCTGGGAACTATGTTGAAATTGATATACTTATCTTCTTAATCTTAAATTCTTGGTGATCTGTTGTATAAATTAACAAATTTGAATATGTCAAAAACAATGATTTCATTATTACATATTTGATTACAAGTTTTATATTTCCTATCCTTCACTACTAGAAAATTATATTTGGCTTTCAGAAAAATAATTCCTTGAAACATATTGATGGATTTAAAAGAATTTGTGGGCTAGACAAATGGCTTAGTGGTTAAATGTGCTTTTTGGCCAAGCCCGATTGCCTGAGCTCGATTCCCTGGTGCCTATATAAAGCCAGAGGCATAAAGATGATGCTTGTATCTGAAGGTCATTTGCAGCAGCAAGAGGCCCTGTTGCACCCTTTTACACACACACACACACACACACACTCTCTCTCTCTCTCTCTCTCTCTCTCCCTCCTTCCCTTCCTCTTTCTTTTTTTTATCTCTCTGATTACAAATCAATCAACCAACCAATCTATCTATCAAATATTTGACATGTTGAAAAATAAAAATAAAAGAGAATTTGTAACATTTGTAAGCATTTCTTCAAAATAATATATAGGGAAATACTCTCTTAGGTTCAAAATTTATTTTCATTTACAAAAGGTTACTACTTCTAAAAGTATATACTAAAAGCTATTGCTCATAAATTTATATTCTATAATAGCTTATTGGTACCCTGTAAATGCTGCCAAAATTCAGATCCAAGCAAAGAATGAAAAATGGATCATTAACACTGGGAATTAAAATAAAGAATCTGATTGGCACGTATCATGTCATCCTTAATAAAAGTCTGGCAAGAAATGAATCTGGCTTACTAACATAAATGTTTCAGGTAAATGAGCAGGCAACCACTACTATTAAAACTAGTATCACATTATCTAAGAAATATTATCTAATAAAGAATAAGACAAACAGAAGAACTTATGCAAATTAAGTGAAATAAAATATAATGGTTATAGTAATTAGAAAGAGAGCTGAACACTAAAGGATACTTCTAACACCCCTTCCCCACAAGGCTCAGGGAACATTATAGAAGTCAGAGCAGAAAGAATATAAGAGGCACATTGTGGAAAGGTATACTCTGAGGTGCATTGTCCTTCCAACAGGAACCGACTGGTATTTTCATGACCCCAGCGATTACTAATACCATTACTGAGGCATTCTCTCCATGGAATGGGAGCAGGTAGAGGGGAAATAAGAGGAATACCCAATGGGAATGCTACCAATTTGTAATATTTATGTATTACCAATAAATTTATTCTAAAAATTATAAATTTTATATGAATTAAATCAAAGGGAACATTTGCCCAGAAAACACTGGATTCTTTAACATAAACTATTCTTACTGTCATAGAACTTGATATTTATTGTTAAATATTTTTAATATTGTTTTAAAATTTTGCTTATTTATTTGAGAGGGGAGAGAGAAAGAAAGAGATTGGGTTCACCAGGGCTTATAGCTACTGCAAATGAACTCTAGATGCATGTGCCACCTTGTGCATCCAGGTTTACGTGGGTTCTGGGGAACTAAACTTGGGTCCTTTGGCTTTGCTGGCAAGCACCATCAGTGCTAAGGCATCTCTCTAGCCCAAGTTTTAAATATTATAGCAGTCCATATTTAGTAGGTATCAATTACTAGCAAATTTTTTTAGTCAGTAAGAGTGAAAAATGTAGTCTTGTATTAGTTTTTGTGACTGTGACCAAAATACCTGACAGAAGCAACATAAGAATAGAGGGGTTTATTTTACTTCATGGTATCAGAGGTTTTGATCCATCATGTTGGGGAAAGCGTAATGCAGAAATTCTCTTCAGAGTGGTGGAAGCATGCAGCACTGACTATTCATATCACTGTGAACCAGGACTCACAAACTGAAGCAGGACCTGGGGGACGGGCATGACTTTCAAAGTTCCACTTCTGTCAGCGTGTCCCCACTTCCTAAACGTTCCAAAGTTTGCCAAACCAGCTATTGCACCTTGAGAATAAATGTTAAAAATTGAATCTCTGAGGAATGTTTCACATTCATATCATAATAGCATCTAATGGGAAAAATAGGATTGATTGAATTCATCTTACCAAATATTTACAATGTTTCATTTCATCTTTGAAAGTAAATAGATAATATTTTAATTTCCATTTTTATATCTTTTCAGATATCAAGTAAAGCCTAAAGTGAGTAGATTTAAACTAATAATGGAGAGCATATTATATGAGGAGATAGAGGAGGTTATTGTTGGTGCTTTATCATCTAGCAGGTCTTTTGACCATGTGCTTTATTTGAAAGAGATTTTTGTTTTGCTTTAATGTCAGAGAAGCAATTAAATTGAGGCAAAGTGCTACCACTGTCATTTGTTGATGATTTCTAGAGTTTAAGTATCTTTGACTTTCTCTAAAATTATTAACCAGTACTTCTGATACCTGATCATTGTCTTGGATCAACATAGAACTGTTAGACATAGTAATTTGTATGACTATTTGCCAACTCTAACTTTAAAATAGAAAGAAAGTTGAAATTTGGAGAAAAATGAATGGATATGGCTTCTTCCCAGATATAGGAATTTGATCTTGAATTTATAGAGTGTTAACTGTTCACAGTCTTGCTCTGCTCTATCCCTGATTTTGGCACAGTTCTGTTCCTGCATTAGTATACTTCTAAAGTTTACAAGACAGATATGACAATATACAGATAGCCCTTTCCATTAAATAATGTTCAGGTTATAATAACTTACGATTACTTAATATCAAACATGATATATACCTGCAACTTGTAAGGTATTTAACCTTCTTATAATAATTATAAGCTATGATATGAAACTAATTAATTATGATTAGCTAGTAGCATTAAAGTTGTACAAAGCTCTCTTAAAATTTGATGAAGGGAAGATTATTTCAAGTATTTTATAATGTGTTTTTTAAAATTTTTATTTATTTGACAGAGAAAGAGAAAGAAAGAGATAGAGAGAGGGACAGAGAGAGAATGGATGCATCAGGGCCTCTAGCCACTGCAAACAAACTCCAGACACATGCGCCCCATTGTGCATCTGGCTTACGTGGGTCCTGGGGAATTGAACCTGGGTCCTTTGGCTTTGCAGGCAAATGCCTTAACTGCTAAACCATCCCTCAAGCCCTATAATGTGGGTTTTTTTTTGTTTGTTTGTTTTTTTGGTTTTTCGAGGTAGGGTCTCACTCTAGCCTAGGCTGACCTGGAATTCACTATGGAGTCTCAGGATAGCCTCGAAACTCACGGCAATCCTCCTACCTCTGCCTCCCGAGTGCTGGGATTAAAGGCGTGCGCCACCACACCCGGCTTCCTATAATGTGTTTTTATGTTTGACTTTCATAGTAATTTTTTTCAAGTTAGGGATACTTTAGCTATAAACATATGCTATGTGAAAGATTAGGTAAGCAGAAGCACTGGTAGAACAGGGATGAAATAAAATAACTATCTGAGAGGAAAAATGAGAGAAATAAAGAAAATAATTACAGTACTAGTGACTGAATGGACCAGGAACCTCAAGAATCAGGGCATTTGCAACTGTGCTGCTATGTAAGCCACCAGTGGACTTGAGTAGGAAAGACCCAGTATACTGGATCCATTTAGTCCTTGAGGAGGATGACCAGTGGGATGACAAAAGCCTCTTCAAGAAGGAATATAGCTAGACCATATGGAAACAAATGGGAATGACTGACTATGATATCTCAAAAAGAAAGCATTCAGAACTTTGCAAGTTTAACTTTATTAGCCTTGAGAAAAGCAGTGAATGGCCACTGGGTTTCTCAATTCTGGTTTGTTTGAGGAAGAGGCAAATGAATGTCTCTGGCTGGAACTGACAGGAAAAGGCTTTTTATTTATTTATTTATTTTTTGTCTGGCAGTAATATTTATTTATTTATTTTTTATTTTTTTTTTCATTTTTATTTTTTATTTTATTTTTTTTCAGTCAGTTTGGTACCATTATTAGGCTCATCCATGACCTACCCCCTCCCCTTGGCCTGTGGGTCATGCATTGTGGAGTTAGCCCACAGTTATGGGTAAGATAAATGTCTCTGCATATCATGACCCAACATGTGGCTCTGACATTCTTTCCGCCCCCTCTTCCGCAAAATTTCCCTGAGCCATGTTGGGTCTGCTTCAGTGATGAGGTGTTGGGGGGCTCCGAGGCTCTGGCTCTTTGATTTGGTAGGCGTTGATTTTTCTCTATGCTGATCTCCTTCCCCCTTGTGCTGGTATCCGGTTCATCAGGAAAACAGCGCCCTTGCTTGTTTCTCCAATTTTTCTTAGTTTCATCAGGGGCCCTTTTGAGGTATGATGGGGTGGCTCTCTCCTTAGGATCTACATCTATCTGAAAAAGAGAAGCAGATTCTCCAACAGAGAGTAAGTTAGCACCAGGACAAATGAGATAACCCTTTTTTTTTTTTTATAGAGAATAGGAAAAGGCTTTTTAATAAAGATTAAGTTCAGTTCTCTCAAGACCATGGGCATTGTTTCTACAGATTCAACTAACCAGTGTGTATTGAAAATAATTGTAAACAAAATTGTGCTTAGCTTTAACATATATGGCTTTTTCAATATTTCTGAAACAGTATAATATAAAAACTACTTTGTATTTATTTGCATCATATTAGGTATTATAAGTAATATAGAGGTGACTTAAATATGCAGAAAAATGCAGGTAAATTATAGGCAAACATTATGCCATCTTATGTGGGAGGGACCTTGAGGGATTTTGGTTGTCTTGCAAGGCAGGGTTATGCAAGCAATGTCCATACAGATTCTGAGGGAGGACTACATACCATATAGTATATTTTTGAGTGTAACCTCCTACTGTTATTTTTGGTGAGATTATTGGCCTTGAGCTTTAGATATTCCCATCTCTTCTGGAAGTCAGTCATTAAAGTTTATTACTAGTGAGAATAAACCTCTATAAATTGTCATAAGATAATTCTTGATAGAAGACACAGTTTGTGATCATTGTTGCTATGACAGTAAGTAATCCAAGCTACTTTGGAACTTTAAAGCTCAGAACTTTAAAGTGTGCCTGAGTTGCAGAGTGAATTTAAGACCAGCATACATAACTCAGTGAGGCTCAATTTAAAATAAAATGACATAAATGTCTAGGGATATACCTCAGGGGTAAAGTGCCTGACTAGCATGTGTGAAGTCCTAAATTTATTTCCCAGGTTTACAAAAAGACTGAATGAATTTTTATTTTTTCTGAGGTAGGGTCTCACTTTAGCCCAGGCTGACCTGGAATTCACTATAGAGTCTCAGGGTGGCCTCGAACTCATGGCAATCCTCCTACCTCTGCCTCCTGAGTGCTGGGATTAAAGGTGTGCGCTACGATGCCTGGCAAGAAATTGTTTTAGATTTACTTTTTTTTCTTTCTTTTTTTGTTTATTTTTATTTATTTATTTGAGAGTGACAGAGAGAGAGAGAGAGAGAGAGAGAGAGAGAGAGAGAGAGAGAAAGAGAGAATGGACACGACAGGGCTTCTAGCCACTGCAAACGAACTCCAGATGCATGTGCCCCTTTGTGCATCTGGCTAACGTGGGTCCTGTGGAATCGAGCCTCGAGCCAGGGTCCTTATGCTTCACAGGCAAGCACTTAACCACTAACTCATCTCTCCAGCCCTTAAATTTATTTTTATTTTAGACAGAGAGGGAGAGAGAGAGAGAGACAGAGAGACAGACAGACAGAGAGAGCGAAATTGCCAGGGCATCTAGCCACTGCAAATGAACTCCAGGCACATGTGCCACCTTGTGCATCTGGCTTATGTGGGACCTGGAGAATTGAACCTGAGTACTTAGGCTTTGCAGGTACCTTAACTGCTAAGCAATCTCTCCAGCCCATGAATGAATATCTTAAAATGAAAAATTCTCTGCTTTCATTTTAAATAACTTTGAAATATTATTAAAATGAAATAAGCTATTAGGTAAAAGCATAGTTGTAAAAGCTTTAAAAATTCATTTTTCCCATGAGTTATAATTTCTATTATGGTATTTCTTAGTATCAGTGTGTTTGGGTATGTATGTATATATGTACATATGTACCTATCTCTCTGTGCATATTTGTACATGTGTGGGGATCAGTGGCTAATGTTACATGTATTTCTCAGTCACTAATACTTGTTTTGAGACAGATTCTTTCACTTTACTTGGAGCTCACCAATTTGGCTAGACTTAACTGATATTCAGTAAGGCCTAGCAATCCTCTTATTTCTGCCTCCCCAGCAATGGCATTAAAGGTACACACTGCCATACATGACCTTTTTATGAATGCTAAGACTCTGAACTCAGGTCTTCATGCTTGCCCACCAACTACTTTATCCATTTAACTAAATCGGCAGCCGCTAGCTGCAGTTATGAATTTTACCTGATTTTATGAGCTAAGTTTAATGACTCCATGAATTTGTTAAGGATCTTAAAGGAATATATTTACATGCAAATGCTCATCACCTGAAGCACATTGCAGGACCGGATCTCTCATTTTCATGGGTCAAAAATATATATGAGGGCTGGAGAGATGGCTTAGCGGTTAAGCGCTTGCCCGTGAAGCCTAAGGATCCCGGTTCAAGGCTCGGTTCCCCAGGACCCACGTTAGCCAGATGCACAAGGGGGCGCACGCATCTGGAGTTCGTTTACAGAGGCTGGAAGCTCTGGCACGCCCATTCTCTCTCTCTCTGCCTCCTTCTCTCTGTCGTTCTCAAATAAATAAACAAAACAAAAAAAATTAAAAATATATATATATATGAATGATTTTGTCTAAAAACAATTTACCTGTTCAGATGTAAAGAAGTTTAAAACTTGTAAAGCAAAAAGGCATGCATCTTCCTTTCTTAATTTAATTGTGGGCATGGATGATTTATTTCACAGATCTTGCAGAGCAAAGTCTCTTGATGATCATCCAATTTGTAGTGTGAATTGTCATATCACCGCATGACAGTTTACTCTAAAACAGTAGGCTATAACCAGTAGGAATGAATCAACAGGAAGTGTCTATGCATTTATTGTTTCTGTGATTGTGTCTCTGTGCCTTTGCTTGTTTAAAATCTCCATGGAGACAAACGTCTGGACATGTCTGTGAGAAATTTTATAGGTTAATTGAGTTGTGGATACCCACCCAAACTGTGGGAGACACCATTTCATAGGCTGGGATCCTAGTCTATGTAGAAAGGAGAAAGCTAGCTGAATAGCAGGATGTATCTCTGTGATTCCTGAGTCCAGACACATATGTGACCAGCTGCTGTAAGATGTTGTTGTCATGTCTTAGCCACCATGAGAAAATTTATCTTTGAACTGTAAGCTGAAATTAACCCTTCTACCTTAAGTTGCTTTTTATATATTACGTCATAGCAGTAAGAAAGGCAAGCTATTACATGTAGATTATCACAATACAATGGAATAAAATGGCTGAGTTGTAGTGGGAGCAATATAGTTATAGGGACAAAAAGTATAATATGACTTTGTCACTTATTTTCTTTTTGAAACTAGAAGTGTAGCTTAACCTCTCAATCTTCTTCCTCATCTACCCGTGGGAATGGATGAGACTAAGAATGGACACATGTGGATAATTCCTTGTCAAAAACCAGAAACAAATCAGGTTGTCTGCCTTCTCTAAATGAAAATGGCTTGTTCTGTACAGGAAGAATCAGCTGTGTAAAATCTTAGGAAAAGTAGGTATAAGAAATTAAAATATGATTGGAGTATTATATAGTTCAGACGACATTTACATTAGAATATGTAATTTTCATCACTAGCATAAGTATCAGGTATAACATTATAATTGTTATACATTGTTTTTGATGACTATAGATGCTATTTCTATTGATATATAAAATAAGTATGGAAAAATTGTATTAAACTGGCTACTCTTTAGAAATAACATCAGATTGAAAAAAAAAAAACTAAATAGGATTTTGATGCCAGTGTATGGCATATTTGGAAATGTTTGTTGAAACGTAGCCAGAGAATGACTAAGGAATGATAATCAGTTTTATTTTAAAAATTATTTCTTTTTCTGGAATCTCCTGAACACTCAGTTTGTGGATGGTTTTAACTTATTGTGGTGTAAATAAAGACCACAATGTTCAATTATACAAGCAAGTAAACCACAATATACCTGTAGAAGATTTACGGATTATCGTTATAAATGATTATGGTATGAAAATTTTAATATTATAAACATCACATTTATCATCCAAGTTCCATAATATTAAAGGCATGTTTATTACAATTTATACACATTTTGAAAACAATTATTAATTCTTATTATACTGCATTTTGACAATTAAAATATACCTTTTCAGGAAGATAACATTGACTATGGAGTCCTTGAGCACAAATAGATCTGAAATCAGCAAAGCCCACAACTTTGTGCAGTGCATCTTTGACCTGCAGTGTTGGAAGTCTGGGTAAGAGTGGATCAAAACGGTTACAACCAATATACAACTAATTGTAAACTTATGAGACACTTTAAAAATTACAGGGTGCTTTCATTTTTAATTCTTTTTATTCAAGAGAGAGAGAGAGAGAGAGAGATAATGGACACAACAGGCCTCTAGCCACTACAAACCAACTCCAGATGCATGCACCACCATATGCATCTGTACATAGGCACTGGGGAGCCGAACCTGGGTTCTTAGGCTTCACAGCAAGTGCCTTAACTGCTAAGTCATCTCTCCAACCCTCCTTTATTATTTCTCATTTTAAAATGTCAGAATTTGTAGAAGTTAATTTTTCCTAGACGTTTTAAGTTTTTTGCACCTTTATCATTTGGTTCAATGCCCCGGCCTACGGGGGTTCAACAGAGGCCCGAGGAGAAGTCAACCTGAATGGGAATAAGCAAACAGACACAAGGAAGGAGACCAATCCGAGCGTTTGGTCAAGGTCTCGATTTTTATTAGTACAGGAGGGTTTATATAGGGAGATCCAGGGAAGGAAGGCTAGTCATATAGCACATAAGCAGAACCAGGAACTTGGAAGGCGAGACCACATGTAGCTCTTCTGGGAAGGTCCCAGGTGTGGTGTTCTGAGCACAGTGGGTCTTGCGATTTCCAGTAAGCGATTCAAGAACCAGGAAACAGAAACTTAACTGGCGACATGGTGGTTTCTGTCAACATGGCCGAGGTTTGGCTTATAGCCCCCAATAGTTCAAAATCACCCTACTGTGATTGTCCATTATAAGGAACTTGTATCTTTCAAAATACAGTTGATATCTATATTAAATAAAAATATTTATTTCTTATTTATAATAATGGAAATAAGAAATATATATTTTTAATATTTTATTTTATTTATCTAGCTGAGAAAGAGGAAGAGGCAGACACACAGAGAGAATATGGGTACACTAGGACCTCTAGCCACTGCATTCTAACCCCAAATGCATGAGCCACCTTGAGCATCTGGCTTATGTGGATACTAGGGAATTGAACCTAGGTCCTTAAGTTTCGAAGGCAAGCACCCCACGCACTAAGCCATCTCACAGTCCTATTTTTTTAAATATTTTATCTATTTGAGAGATTAATAGATGAAGAGTCAGATAGAGAGAAGAGAGAGAGACAGAAAGAAAGAAAGAAAGAAAGAAAGAAAGAAAGAAAGAAAGAAAGAAAGAAAGGAAGAAAGGAATGAAGGAAGGAAGGAAGATTGGGCTCACCAGGTCACATGGGCTACTTTGTGCATCTGGCTTTATGTGGGTACTGGGAATTCAAACACAGACCATAAGGCTTTATAAGCTAGTACCTTTAACCATTAAGCTATCTCTATGTCACCAAATATGTTCTTACTCTTAAGTTTTGCCATTGTCTTGTCTTAAGGATAATAGATAATGTGAAGTGTTTATAATACTGTATGCAGTTTACAGGACTGTAAAAAGCCTTCAGTGTGTTAATAATTTGTGAATTTTTTTCCTTGCCCAGTTTTAAGTTTCTCCTTTCACTATTATCTTGGAGGGAGAGTGATTCCTGATGATAACCTTCTGGAAACCAATTAGCCATAAAAATTAGTATCACACTTTGAGAAGTAGTAGTATAATATTTGTACAATTAAATATACATATGTGTATATCACATAATGGCATCAATTTTTTGTGTATTTACTTATTGATATATTTTCTATGGTGCAAAATTATTTAAATTTATTCACCTTGTATGAGTCAACTTCAAGGTACTTACTGTTTTATTTGAAATTGGAGAAGAATCCAAAATGAAAGAGACTAAAGATTTATGGATATCATCACATATCTATGTATATATTCTTAGTAGTATATTAGCTCACAAAACAAAGTTTGAAATATGTAACTTATTTAAATTTGCTAAGGAATGTAGTTCTATATGTTTTAAATATCAAAAAAATTATGGATGATAAGTTTAAGCTAAACCTATAATATTTCTGAGTTGAGGTAGATAGTGATCATGAGTTTTTCAAATTGGAGTGAAAATAAAGATAGCTTAGATGTTATTTTCTTTTTGTCCATAAAGCTATGTTATTGATGAAAATAATGTGCTAATAAGACCTTTATGGGATAGGGAAAAATGCCTCATTCAGTAACGTCCTTACAATACAAATTGGAAGACCTGACTTCAGACACCTAGTGTCCATGTACATGTTGGGCATTGGGCGTGGGATAAGTGACTGGAATACCCACATTGAGGAGGCAAAAGGATCTCTAGGGTTTACTGGCTAGCTATTCCAATGAACTCCAGGTTCATTGAAAGTCTCTGTCTCAAAAAATAGAGAACAATTGAGAGAGATAACCAATCAACCTCTGACTGCCAAACCTAGGTGCATACACATGCTTACCACATGAACACACATACATATCCACACATATGAGTGTGCATGCATGTACCATACACACAAATATAACTCTCAAAGGAAAAACATTGTATTTTCTTCCTTCTTCCTATGAAAATAAACTATTATAGAATCTTGGATCAGGCTCAAGGTATTTCTTGTTTGAAAGTAGATAGAAGAATAAACAAACCCACTCTGGTAAAAGCAAAGATAATTGGCCAGATGGACTTCCAGCTCCACACCTGGATTCCCACAGTGTGTGCCTAGAACAATCATGTTGTGTGACTGGTGACATTTCACAATATGAAGTTATAATTACATGGAGGGGATTCTTAGGATGATTTATGACTCAGAGCAACAGCTGCTGGAACTTCAGCTCTACTTCACATAAATTATTTAGAAATACCTTTGGAATTAAAGAAATAAAAATAAATGAACCATTCTGACACAAGGACAAAGCCCCCCTCAAAGGAAGTATCATACATCTATTATGCCTATTTTGCTCTAAATACACCAAGAGCAAAACAGATGGTGAAATGTCAGTATTCAAAACATGGTAAGCCCTGTTTCTAAAAAGTGAAAAGTAAGAAATACACATGTAGACATTTAAATGAGTAATCCTCCATATAGTAATCATTTATGGCATTTTTCCTTGAATATTTTTATTTTGTCATTTTGCTAGTATATTGGTGGTCATGTACTGGAAGCCCATAAGCCAAATCACACCTGTGTACTATGTAAAATGGCTCTTGAGATAATGGTAGTCAGTCACCTGTGCTGTTATAGCTCTATGACTTTCAGCTGTGCTGTGAGTAGCTAGATGTCATACCCTGCAGTGGGTGCAGAGGCAGTGAGTTGTGAGTGGTGGGCATCTGCTCTGATACTGCTACTGTGACTTCACATTTTCAGTGCTACTTGGCTGGTCCTTAAGCCTTCATTCAGCTCTGTGAGCCAAGACACACATCTCTAATGCACTTCTGAAAGATTCCTAGCCAGGTTCTATATCTGTTGTTTGCAAGCAGTTTCATAACTGATAAATGTTATACTTATGACTTAATATTAAATTTTATTTTGTTATTTCTATAAGATGACATGTGTGAACTGTTTCTTCTATTGGTGTCCATGTGTCATGTTGATTGGTTTTTGTTTGTGGGTCAATTCCTTCAGGCCCTAAGTAAATCCCACTTTGTCATGAGGTAGAATGCTTTTCTGATGCTATGTAGCTTGGGTTTCTGGTATTTTTTTTGGTAGGGGGATTATTCATCTGTGTTCATCAACAGTGTTGGTCTGGAACTTTCATGAAGTATCCTCGACTGGCTTATGTTTCCAGAAATCCTGGCTTATTTGAAAGGTCTTCTCTCTTTTTTCAAGTTTTTGTAAGACTTTGGAGAAGGACTAGTTCTAATTCCCTTGTAAATGTTTGTTAGAATACTAAGGGCAGTCACATAGTAGTTGACATTTTTCCTTATGCAAGACCATTAATTACTGATGTAACTACATTACTAGTTAAAAGTCTATTTAAATTTTGAGTGTCTTCATGCTTCAATCTTGGCAAGTTGTATGTTTCCAGGAATTTATCCATTTATTCTATATTATATAATTTCCTGGTATATAGTCTTATTCATTTATTTTCATATTATGAGTTTTAGTGTGTCTTTTTTCAATTTTATCTGACTTTTTATATCCTTTTTTATCTTAGTTTAGTTAAGAGGTAATCTACATTAAAAAATAGAATTCCATTTCTTTGTTTCTATCATTTCTTATTTCTCTTGTAATAATGACTAGTCTAATTTTGGTCACTACTTCCAGTTTTAGACTTACTTTTATTTATTTTTAGTTTTCTAACTTAAAGTTACATTGTATAGTTGAGATCCCTCTTATTTTCAATATAGGAATGCATCTGCATAAACTTACAAGTTTTGTTTGTTCTGGCTCATGTAGGAATTTGCTTTTTTTTCATTTTTTCATGATATTTTCTTTACATTTATTTTATTTATCTATTTTTAGGGAGATAAGTAGGTAGGTACAGACAGAGAGAGAAAGAGAGAGAGAGAGAGAGAGTATAGGAAGGGTCTTCAGCCACTGCAAATGAACTCCAGATGCATGTGCCACCTTGTGTATCTGGCTGGGGCATCGAACCTAGGTCCTTTTGGCTTTGCAGGCAAGCGCCTTCACTGCTAAGCCATCTCCCCAGCTCCTAATGCTTTTAGAGAAGGGTAACATGGCCTTGTTGTAATGGACAGACAGGGTACTCCAGGTGGGAGGATATTGAAGTAGTCAGTGAAATGGTAAGGTCTAGATATCCCTGAAGAATGTACCAGACAAGCCAAAATTGACATGTTTGTTGAAATACTACTGCATTTAGTTAAGTAGGCTAGTGGTGGTCTTTTCCATTCTAAGGTCTTAAATACAAAAGCACAATGACATCTTGGGTTCCCAGCAGCTTTCAATTAGAAGACACACTTATAAAATAAAAATGCTAAACCCTGACTTTTCTTCATGTTTTATGTTGTCCAGACTGCATATTGATGAACACTAAGTTTTACATAAATCATCTACAAGCACAAAGGAAGATTCTCCATGTTTCAGTGTTCATATTTATATTTTTAAACTAGGAAGTAGTTTAAAAATATCCTTATTGTCATTGATTTTATAAATAGTCTGAAAAGCTTGCATGGCATAAGTGTAAGTGATATTTATTATTTGTAGACATCAATCATTTGTATACAGGATTTATTTGCAATCACTTGTATGTAGGATTTATTTGCAGTCTGTCACATCAGTTCCTTTTTATTTATGAGACAATTTAGACCTAGACAGTTACATATCATTTTCAAGATCATACAGCTGGTTAGGGACAAAAGCATAACTTAGATGATTTCACCCTTAACTTCTAACTATGCCCCATGTTATTCAATTAAGCCTCCTTTACACAAGCCTCAGGAAACTAATCTGTTTTCTTCCTTCATCTTTTCAATTTTGATTACATTTTCTCCTATGTAATAGCAACATAATTGTAGATAATCAATTGAAAGACATAAGATAGTGACAACAAAAACAGTTACAACAATGTGTATATCTAATCTTTTCACTTAAGTAGGTTTTTGATGGTGATGTATTTTGTTTTTACTATGCTGATAAGAAATAATTTAGAAAAATCACTAGGTTTTATTTTGTTGTTGTTGTTTGGTTTTCCAAGGTAGGGTCTCACTCTAGCTCAGGCTGACCTAGAATTCCCTATGGAGTCTCAGGGTGGCTTCGAACTCATAATGATCCTCCTACCTCTCCCTCCCGAGTGCTGGGATTAAAGGCGTGTGCCACCATGCCTGGCTAATCACTAGTTATTGTACTTGTTCAAAGTCGGAAAAATTGATTTTTTTATTTCAACTTGAATATAGGTAAATAAGTATGAATAGAAACCACCCCTGTTAGTTCAAGTAGGGTCATATATCTTAAAATAAACTTTGCCAACAAATTTACTAGTTTTAAAACAAAGCATATGTTCAAGAGGATGTAGTAATGCATTAACTGTCTTGCAGATTCCTCATTAATTTTAAATTAATCTGCATTCATTTTTCTTTCACACTTTAATTGCTTTAGTGATTTTTTGATCAACTAAATGCAAGCAGTTTCACAGAATGTTAAAATATCAATAAGTGTTAAATTTATTGATTGTTCTCAGTACAGCTGTACATCATTTCACCAATAATTATCAAAACCAATAA
Source organism: Dipus sagitta (assembly GCA_036346955.1). NCBI lineage: Eukaryota > Metazoa > Chordata > Mammalia > Rodentia > Dipodidae > Dipus > Dipus sagitta. The sequence continues at coordinate 98,310,465 of CM070770.1, read as the reverse complement.
GATTAAGTAGTAATATGATTTTATAATGCAGTATATAAATATTTGTAGTAATGACTCAGACCACAAATTTATCAAAGTTTGTCAGAGAATGATTAATTCTAAATCATATTCATCCTTTTAATCATTAAATGTGTACCATGTCATGACTTTAATTAGCTAATTGGCCACTTTTGCATATGTATGTGTGTGATTTGTGTGCATGTATGCATGTTCATGTGTATTTGGGCATGGGTACATATGTGTATGCAAGTGAACATTCAAATGAATGTCAGAGTTTGATATGAAGTATCTTCTTTTCTGAGCAGAACTTTTAATTCTGATGCAATCCCTAGTTATTAAAAAGATTTTATGGGCCCATTATGAGTGGGGATATTGGACATGGCTCTAGCCTTCAAACTGTGATAAGGTGTGAGTACAGCTAGGTCACAGAGTTGCTTAAGTGTTCAGAACCAGAAAAGGAGATCAGGCCTGTTCTTAGACATAAGAAGTATTGCTAGTTCCCTGTATGAGCAGGCCTGACTCTCTACCATAATAGAGTGGGCTGAAGCTGGATTCCATGATCCATAGCTTAGTGGCCCTGTGTCTTGGAGAAATGTACAAGGCTCTTGCAAGCTCTTTTAACAGTGATAGAATATGTTCTCATCAAATGTAAGTCTGCATTAAATCTCTAGCATTCCAGAAAATAAAGTTTAAAACATTTTGTACAATTATCTACCTGTAACAAAGTAGAAAGACAAATATTGAAGAATTTCTTCATTATTTATAATGTACTTTATATTCTAATGAAAAAACTGAATAGGTTGAAATCAAGTTACTTGTTTTAAAAAAAAATGTTTTACTTGCGGTTTCTCATTTTTGTACTAAAGGTCATTTTTTAGCAAGTTTTCTCTTAATTTTCTTAATTATTTAAAGCTCATTGTCAATTTCCTGGGACAGTTGGTTCAGATTGAGTATTAGCCTCAGTTTTACAAATTAGTTAAAAGCCAAAAGAAAAGTATCTAATACTTGTGAAGTAGGGTATTGAGAATTTGCATTTAGTACTTTGGAAATGATAGCCACTGGCAGTCTAGAAGAACTCTTTCTCTTAAATTCTGACTCCTGTTATTTTAGATGTGTGGTCTTGGGTAAGTCACGAATAGGAATGAGGATGTGATTGATTACTGTCTACCTCAAAGTTGTTGTGAGTTTTGAATTGCTTCAGTATTGTCTTTTCTTTATCAGCTACTAATTTTAGGAACCTATTTAATATAAATCCTATTGACAGCATGGTATCTATCATATGGAAATATTGAAAAAGCATTCAGCATATTCTCATGGCAGCAGAAACCATTAAGATGTGGAATGTGTACTGGGATACTTTCAGCATTTTTCCAATATGCTTTTATCAACTGGTAGTTGAATGTTTTATAATTTCTTATAGATTGTGAATAAGCTCAAAATGAACATGACTACATATTATTTTATCATGCAATCTATAAGTAAAATAACAGTTGGTACAGATTTTATGTAGATGGCTTAATCCTACTGTTTTTGGTATGATGCCAGCAAAAAATCATAACAGCTAGTGCTAGTAAAAAAAAAAACAAAAAATAGGTCATGTGATATCTTTCTCATCTGTCTCTTATCCATTGACTGCATAGGTCATCTGTTCTTCAGCTTAATGCTCTAGAATCACTGAGAAAGTTTGTAAAAGTACCAATTTATGGCACAGGACCAGATATCCTGATTTAGATACTGTGTACATGCCACTTTCCAAATTACAAAATTTCTCTTCACTAAATTAGATGCTTGAACTTGTACCAATTCTTTCTTGGTGGAATATTCAAACGTATAAAATATTCCTAATGTAAAATCTGCTAAACTAAAAAGAAAATAGCTATGATAGAAGCCGTACATTTTATTGAATGGAAGAATAAACTAGATAGACAAAAATCCCAATGTAAAATTCTTTAATAGCTAAAAATCATTATATGCAAGGACTGTCCCCCACCCCACTTACTGAATAACTTCTACTGAGTTGCAGTGAACAGTAAGGCAATTAAGTGAGTGGAGAAGGGAAATGTGCAGAGGCTAAGGTTATGCTAAGCATGTAGAGTGAAGGAGGGCCATAGCCTAAGCAGCCATGTCCAATTAAGAATCCATTATGCCGTGAAGAACAATTCAGCATCACTTAGGGTAGGCGAAGAACATTAGTTCAAATAGAATTCAAGGACTGTCATCACTCTGAGTGGATAGAACACAAACCTTGTTACCTTATTGATATCCATTCTAGGTTTGAAGGAAACTATGTTTCAAAATTTCATAAACAGGCAGGTATGGTGGTCCAATCCTGTGATACCAGTACTTTTCAGGAGGAGACAGGGAATCTCAAGTGTGGGGTAGAAATAATGAAATTCCATTTCACAACCAAAAGAAAACCTTGCCAAAATCAGAATTGTAATTTTTAACAATTTTTTTTTTGTTTACATGAGAGAGAGGCAGAGAAAGAGAGGAAAGTAGGGAAAGAGTGCGAGAAAGAGATAAATAGAGGGAGGGAGGGAGGGAAGGAAAGGAGGGAGAGAGGGAGGGAGGGAGGGAGGGAGAGAGAGAGAATGATCACACTCAGGCCTCTAGCCACTGCAAACAAACTCCACATGCATGTACCAAATTGTACAGCTGGCTTACGTGGGTACTGATGAATTGAACCTGGGTCTTTGGACTTTGTAGGCAAATGCATTAACCACTAGGAAATCTGTTCAGCCCAGTAATTTTTTTAACAAAATAATTATTCTTCATAAAACTTTCAAATATATAAATCCTTTTAGTAGGACTTCTTATTTTCTAGTGGTATTGTGTCCAAGAATTTGGTCTACATGTACTTGATGGTTTTATGAATGACTGCTTAGTAACTAGGTTGCTTCCACATTAAATCTTTAGGGCTTTTGTCTTTGTTTTTACTAATGAGTTGTATAGTTGTTCAGTTGCCCAAAATAAGAACTGACTAAGGTAGTGACAAGCTCTGACATATCCAGAATTAACAAGACATTATTTAGAATGCTTATAGTCACCAGCAAATAAAGACTTAAAGGGCCATATGAATCAATATTATAAACTCTCTATATTTATTAAACAATAATAAATGCACAGAAATAATAGATTTAGGTACTTTAAAACATTTATCTCAGTGATAATGGGTTTTAATACTTTTTATTTTTTAAATTACTGCTTTATTTGTTTTTCTGGATAGAGTGTCTAATGATACTAAGTTATTTGATAGCCTTCATATCTCATTGATAGGAAGTATCTTCATATCTACAGTAGAGTTTGAAATTCCTTGTAGACCATTTAAGACAAATATGTAAAGTGTGTACAGTGTCTTGCAGTATATGTTAAAAGGTACATAGATTAGCAGCTTTGTTTTCTTATTCCAGCAGACAATCATTATTTTTCTGGCTGTTTATCCTCCTTTTAAAATCACTGTCTTTACTAATCATATTAGGAAGCATAAATCTCTGTATTAACTGTCTTGCAAAATGTAGCAAAAGCAAATTTGTTGTGAAATAAGTATATTTCTGATATCTGGCTCATCACACTCAGTGCTTTACTTTTCTTGCATTTTTACTGTTAATATTTTGCTCAGTATGAAGTCCAGAATAACTCAGTGTTTGTGGGTTTGATGTGGCAATGGATGTTAGACATGTGGCATACTAAGTGTAGATGCCTCACATCTTTTAATCGTATGTGAAACTCATATTTCTGTAATTATCTGCCTCCATAAATCTTAAGCATCAAATTTGATTCAGTTTGGGTGAGGTCTTAGGAAAGTAAAAGAGATTTTATAAATCCTCTTTGCATTTGTCTTGCAAATTATTTCCTCTTCTTGGATAAAATGGAGACAGCTGGAATACGTAGAAAGAGTTAGATTTACATATGCCATTTTCACTATAATGGCCAGTCATTGAAACAGTCTACCTCCTAAAGCAGCAAGGACTGCTGCGGGCATCTCAACAGTTGAAATATGTAATTAAACTTGTGAAATTATGCAGGTGGAAATAAATTGATTTAGTTAAGCTCTTTATGTAATAGCTTTTTATTCACTAGACTTTAAAAACATCACTCACAAGCAAAATAAGTGGAAAAAGCTTATATGGGAACCCTGACTATGCTAATGGCTCACATATAAATATGGAGATTTCCATTCAATTTTATGCACAAGATGAGAATTAAATAGAAAAAAATGTTATATACTTTAGCGAAAATGTTTTTACCTACTATTAAAGTAAATTTCATCTAAGAGAACAGAAAAGAAGTTAGAGTAAGTGCATAGTACACTTGGCAGATAATTTGGCTCACAAAAATTCCATTTCCTAAACAGACTTTGCAATCTCACATTTTGCCTGTTTGCATTTATTCAAGTCACTTGCTTCATTTCCTGTCTAACCCCCAACATACAGTGTTGTTGCTGGCTTTAATAAATTAGCAGGGATTCAAGCACCTTCCTGTAGCCAAAATTATATAATTAACTCCTCATTATCCACATGCTGATGAATTCTAGGACTATCTCCCTTTCCCTCTATGCATACCTTTAAAAGCCCCCTCTTGTCAGCTGATGTTTGCCTCAGGCAGGCTAGTTTCAATATTTGCATGACTAAGTAATGTATAATTAACACCATTCCTAATCTAAAATGGAGAACATTTGTGGCTAAATGGACATATGCTTTTAATTGGTAAACATCTTGGCTTCTTGCTGTTAGCCTATACTATAGAAAATTTATTGAATTATTGCAAGTGACAGTGTATAGAAGCAAAAAATTACTGTACTTTGGTCTAGTGGTTGATGCTTGTGGAAATCACTGATTTTTTTTTTCTTTTTGGTTTATTGGTTTATTGATTTATTGAGGTAGGATCTCACTGTAGCTCAGGCTGACCTGGAATTCACTATGTAGTCTCAGGGTGGCCTAAAACTCATAGCAATCCTCCTACCTTTGCCTCCCGAGTGTTAGGATTAAAGGCATTCGCCACCACGCCCGGCTTGAAATCACTTTTTAAGCTTTCATTGCATTTTAAAAATCCTTTATGATATGCTTACTTTTTATTATTAAGTAAGTGGAAACTTTTTTTTACATTCTAGTTGTTTATTCTGCCACTTATTTACTGCTTAATTCATCATTTTCTTCTTATCTGAGAAGACTCTTGTTTTGTGATATGTCAGGAACATCCATACAGGTGTTTTTTTTTTTTTTTCCAACTAAGCAATGAAGTAAGACAGTTGACAAATAAATAGCTGGCTGCTGTGTGGCTGTTACAGTAGTCACTACTGAAGTAGGAGGAGGAATCTAGTAATGATTTTGATATTAAAAAATGAATAAATTTAATTTTGTTGTGTCTTTACTTTAGGGTCAAGTATTATCCATAAACACTGCATGATTATGCTTGCAGCTGCCTGTTTTTCTATTTGTAGATCTTTAATGTCTCTTTTAAATCATGGTATATTCCTGTATTGGTTTTAATATAATTTGTGGGTGGCTTGTGGAACAGAATATATGGGTGAGTATGACAAAGAGAGCTAAAGGTTATTGAGATTGTTAGAAGAGTCACAGTGGACTTGATGCAACAGTGGAAAAAACTTGCAGTACTGTAGATTTATGTTCCACTGAATTATAGAACTTCATACTTGTGACTCACCACTGTCAAATGAGGACTGCCCAAGGAACAAAAAAAGGTGGGGTTATCCTTGGATAACTCTCCTTCTGATGGACGTCAGTTTGACAATGAACATTTATCTAAATATGAGGCAATACTTACATAGTCAAGCTAACAGTTTAAAAGCCTGAATTATTTCATAGAAGTGATAGAATACATAATTCCTAAGGGCATTGAAGTGCTTGGTAAAATTTGATTGACTTTTATATTGTGCAGAAGGCAGATAGAAATAACATTTTGAGGAAAAAACATTTCAAAGTCACTCCTAAGCCTTCTTTAAAACTGTGAAGCAAACTAAATTTACAATACAGAAGGAAGTAAAAATGGTAATTCCAAGCATTAACATATTGTTTCATTAATTTATATAGTATAGAAATTATTTACTACAAAAGCGCTATTGGGAATATTGCAGTGTATATGAATTTTAAGTAGAAAAACTGGAGAATTTTAGATAAAGTATAATTTTATTTTAGTGATACTACCTATGTGTGCATTAATCAATAATAAGGATATTATAAAGGAGCATTTTATATTGTCAAAAATATATTTTGTCTGGATGAATTCAAAGATTGAATTTGCACAGTAGCCTATAAAATGCAGTCTGAAATTCTATTATTTATTGGTACTGTGTGTTAATCCTTTGTTTTAAAACTCCTTTTTATTAGTTATGTATATAGAGTGTATGTAGCCATGATGGTACTATCGTTAGCGTTCGTCCTGTCTTCCCCCCATAGGGATTGTGAATGTTGCATTGTGGGGGTGGCCATCAGTTATGGGGAGAGGCAATGTCTCTGTGCACAGTGACCCAACCTATGGTTGTAACAGTCTTCCTGCCCCCTCCTCCGCGAATTTCCTTGAGCCATGTTGAGTTCATTTTAGGTCTATTTCAGTGACAAGATCTTGGGAGTCTCTGTTTCTCTGGATATCTGGTTTGGTAGGAGTTAGGTGTTCTCTGTGTGTGTCTCCTTCACCCTTGTGCTGATACCAGGTTCATCGAGAAAGCAGCTCTTTCAGCTGGTTCCCTGGTGAGGTGCAATGGGCTGATTCTCTCCTCAGGTTCTGCGTCCATCTGAAATAAGAAGCAAATTCTCCAGTGGAGAGTAAGGTCAGTGCAAGGTACATGGATCCCCATTATTATTTTAGAGAGAATTTAATAAGTGTATGTCCTCTTGTAGCCCACTATTGGTGGGAGCTTGATATTGGAAAGTGGGCTCATTTTTTGATATGGTTCTGGCTTGTTTTCCCATTCCAGGTATGGGTTCCATTCCACCGAGTGGATCCATTAGCCAAATCCTGAGCAGTTGGTAACCCACCATGGCTGTGTGCCACTATTGCATTTGTGTGTGCATCACGTCAGGTTGATTGCGGCTGAGTAGCTTAGACCATGAGTTGCTTACACAGATGTTGCTCATTTTCCCCCCAGTCGCTCATATAACAGCTTCTGGCACTAGACAAGCTAACTGTCTGGGGACTGACCCTCTTCCAGTTTCCAGACAGGTTGGTTGCTCCATGTTTCACTACAACAGCGTATGAGAAATAGGCCTGTAGTTTTCTTTTCTTGTGGCATCTCTGCCTTGTTTTGTTATTAGGGTGATACTAGCTTCATAAAAGGAATTGGGGAGTTATCCCTGTTCTCTGATTTTGCGAAACAATATGAGAAAAATTGGTTTAAATTCTTCCCTGAAGGTTTGATAGAATTCAGATGAGAAGCTATCTGGTCCTGGCAAGAACGATGACTGGGATGGTGTTCATGCTGTAGAGCTCTGCCCGATGGTGGGAAAGCCTAGGGCAGAGGACCTAGCCTGCTAGCTTGGGTCCATTTGGCCTGCAGTTAGTGCAGGAGGGACCCGCTACTGGGACTGCGGCTAGGTGGGCTGCTCGAGGTAATTGGGGGCTGGTAGGCTACTTGAGAGTGTGGGAATCAGTGGATTCCCTATTTTGCTCCTCAGCACCTACTCACTGGAAGCCTACTAGAATCAGCAAACCCCTAAACAAACAACAACAACAAACTGGACCTTCATCGTCTTGATAAGTAACGAGTGGCCTTCTTTGTATTTTTTATTACTTTTTGGTTGAATTCTATTTTATCTGATATTAGTATAACTACACCTGCTTGCTTCTTATTTCCCTTTACTTGGAATATCATTTTCTACCCTTTCACTCTGTGGAGGTGTCTGTCTTAGTCGTGAGGTGGGTTTCTTGAAGACAGCAAATTGAGGGGTGTCATTTTCTGATCCACCCTGTTGGTTTATTTCTTTTGATGGGTGAATTAAGGCCATTAATATTTAGGGTAATAACTGTGAGGTTTGATTTGATCCCTGCCATATTGTGGTGGCTTATGAGGTTTGGTGCTTTCTTGGCCTTTGTAGTTTTTGTGCATTCTTGAAGTTTGGTTATTGTGATCTGCTTTTCGTAGGCACTTGAGGTTGGTTATTTGTATCATCTGTGTGGAGCATGTCCTGAAGTACTGTAGGCTTGGTTTTGTGTTCATATAGCTGTAAAGGTGAGTGTTATCATGGAAAGTATTTGTTTCACCATCTATTACGAGGGATACTTTTGCTGGGTAGAGTAGTTTGGGTTGGAAGTCATAAATTCTTGGAGCTTACAGTGTTCCATTCCAGGCCCTTGTGGCATTTAGGGTTTCCATTGAGAAGTCTGAAGTAATTCTGATGGGGTTTTCTCTATGTGTAACGTATTGTCTCTCCTTAGCTGCCTTTAGGACTTTCTCTTTGTGTTCTGTGTTTAGAGTCTTAATGATAATATGTCTGGGAAAATTTCTGCTTTGGTCCAGTCTGTTTGGAGTTCTGCTAGCTTCTTGTAACTTGATGGGACTTTCTTTTGAGAGATTGGGAAAGTTTTCTTTGATAATTTTGTTGAATATACTTTCCATGCCTTTGGTCTGCATTTTTTCCCCTTTCTGGTATTCCCATGATCCGAATGTTGGGATGCTTGGGAATCCCACAGTTCCCTCATGTTCTGTTCACAGAAAATTTTGAACTTGTTGAAACTTTTGGACTCACAAACTGTTTCGCCTGTTTTGTCTTCCAGTTCTGAGTTTTTATCCTCCACATGGCCTACTCTATTCTTGAGAGCTTCTATAGAGCTTTGGGCTTGTTCAATTTGGTTCGTATTTTCTACTGCTTTTTTATGTATAGTTTCCAACCATCTGTCGAGTTCCCTTTTCACACCATTTTCTGTTTGTCTTAATGCTTCTTGTAGTTAATCCTTGCATTTTTTTTGTCTTCATTAAACTTAGCCAACTGGTTATTAAGGTCCTCTTTTATGTTTTTCTCTCTCCTTCAGATCATTTAACTGTCTTAGTAACCCTTTGTTGAGTTTCTGCAGGTTCTGCTATTTGCTTGGTCAGGGTTGCATCGTTTGTTTCTTCATTTTGTGGTTCTGATCCTATTGTCTCTTCTACGTTTTGATTAGAGACACCCATTGTGGGACTGGGCTATCTAGCTGGATTTACCTCCTTCTGACTTTTTGTGCTATTCCTTTTTCACTGTGGTCTGCCCATCATGATGTTTCAGAAAGCCTAGGGTATGGGACGCTAGCCTGCTGGCCAGGGGTGGGGGGCAGCAGTGAGTTGGGCGATGATCACCCATGAAGTTCAGAAAGGCTGCGGTGGAGACACTAACCTGGGTCCCTGTTTGGGCAGTGGCAAGTGAGATGGTGTTGAGACTCAGAAGGGCTGGGCTGGAATGGTGACTGGGACAACGATCGTGTGCCTGGGAGTCAGCAAGCCTGGTTACAAGTGGTGACTGCAGTAGTGATAATGTCATGGGGGTCAGCAAGGGCGGGTGGGAATGGTGTCTGGGATGGCGAATGTGTGGGGGTTTCAGAAATGCTGGGCTGGAACTTTGGCTGGGACAGCGATTGCTTGCAGGGTTCAGCAAGGCTTGGCAGGAATGGCAAGTGGGATGGCAATTGTGAGCATGGTTCAGCAAAGCATGGCTGGAAAGGCGATCATGCATGTGGGGGTCAGCAAAGCTGGGTGGGGCGGCAATCACACACGTGGGGGTCAGCAAGGCTGGCCAGGAACGATGACTGGAAATGGTGTTCGTGCCATAGAGCTCTGCCTGATGGTGGGAAAGCCTAGGGCGGAGGACCAAGCCTGCTAGCTTGGGTCCATTTGGCCTTCAGTTAGTGAAGGAGGGACCCACTACTGGGACTGCGGCTAGGTGGGCTGCTCGAGGTAATTGGGGGCTGGTAGGCTACTTGAGATTGGGAATCAGTGGATTCCCTATTTTGCTCCTCAGCACCTACTCACTGGAAGCCTACTAGAATCAGCAAACCCCTAAACAAACAACAACAACAATAAAAAAACCCAAAAAACCTGGACCTTCATCGTCTTGTCTTTTTTTCCCCATGAGGTGAGGTTAGGTGGATGCCATCCTGATGGGAAGCTCTGTTTTGAAACTCCGTATAGAATAGTAGCATGACCTCATTGAAGATGTTCGTATCCATCATGAATAGACCTGTGACCTTCATGGAATAATTTAATCCCCAAAATCTTAGTCTCTTGTGAACTGTGCAGATAGCTAAGTGGGTAAAGATGCTTTCTCCTAAAGTCTGCTGACTTCAGTTCTGTACTTCTCCCTAGCATTCAAGCATGTGTGCAAAGTGGCACATGTGTCTGTGATCCCAACATCTCTGTGGTAATGGGAGGCAGAAGCAGAAAAATTCTTAGCTTTTGGGCCAGCTAGTTTGGCATTCATTTCTAGACGCAGAAGATCTTGTGTCAAAGATATTGGAAGAAGAGCACAAATACCTTAATATTGTCCTCTACCACATAAGCACCTTGGCACATTTGGCATATTTGTAGCCATTTAAACACATACTTATGAACACACACACACACACAATGACAGAGAGAGAGAGAGAGAGAGAGAGAGAAAGAGAGAGAGAGAAAACTCCTTTTCATTTTCTGCTCTTGTATGTGTACCATGAAAGTTAACATATGTGTTTAAATAATATGAAGTAAAATCTACATCAGCAGTTATAATTAGCATGAAGATTATTTTACGTGGAATATGAAAGTGTAGCAAACTATGTGGCTATCGTTACTTTTAATCAGTCAGGTTGGAATTGTATGTTGAGCATTGAAAAAGTCCTTGGCTGTGTCCCTGTCGGAAATCAAGATAGAACAAGATAAACCTGGTAACAATCCTCATTCTCATTTCATAAGCACTTTGGAACCATATGATAATTCACTGTGTTTTCAAATACCTTGAATATCAAGAGAGTTTCCAAAGGAGAAGGTTGAGGGTAGAGAATATACAATATACAGAAAAGGAGTTAGTAGCTTTTCTTTTACAGCTTTACTGTGAACTGTTCCTTTGTTTATGAAATGTAGATGATATAGCTCACAGTATTAAATAGAAAAAAAAATGTGTTTCAACTGCAAGATTATGCCCAAAGTGACAGGTGGAGTATTTTGGGGCAAATTCTTCGTACTGTAATGAATGTAGCATATTGTTTCCAGATGAGATAATCTAATCAAGAATGCATTAAATATTTTTTGTTTTTTTCTTATTCTTCTGATCTTTGGCAGTGAATGTGCTAAGAGTTTGTTCTGTGACTGTATTACTATTCAGTTTTTTAAAAGATTATTTATTTATTTATTTGAGAGCAACAGAGAGAGAGAGAGAGAGAGAGAAAGAGGCAGAGAGCGAGAGAGAGAATGGGCGTGCCAGGGCTTCCAGCCACTGCAAACGAATTCCAGACATGTGCGCTCCCTTGTGCATCTGGCTAACGTGGGTCCTGAGGAATCGAGCATCAAACCGGGGTCTTTAGGCTTCACAGGCAAGCACTTAACTGCTAAACCATCTCTCCAGACCACTATTCAAGTTTTGTATAGCTAATTAACCCAAAGTTTTCTGTGCTAAAGGGAACATACATTTAAATTCTCATGTTTTTCATCAATAACTTGTTTTTTATTCTGAGTCCCATGCTCAGGATCTTACAAAAATGAACTAAAGATGAATCTTTGTGTACGTCCTCGTGAAGTGTACTGACTGAGAAATGGCAGCTGCTGCTGTGCTTCTTATATGGTTTGTGGAGTCCATTCCCTAGTTTCTGTAGAATAAATGTCTCTCCTTTATTGGGCTAACTCTCTTGGGATGAAGTGAGTAGAAGGAGTCACTCAGGATTTTGAGGCTGTCCTGGAGTTCTGCCTTGCAGTGGGGGCTGCAGGATAGATTATAGCTGTTTGCTTTATTAACACAACAATGCCAATTTTACCTTTGATAAAGGGATTGAATGATTATGCATGCTTACCCACAGATGGAATCACTGTTATAATTAATTCAAAATCAGTTATTAGTGACTTAATCATGGGAGTGATATTCCATTATAGCTATAATCCCAACCCATTTTCAACTTTACATAGAGCCTACACAACTGAAAATTAGAATCTTAGAGTCTATATTCATGAGGATAGCAAACTACCTATGTCTTGGCACTTTCTGATTACTGAATTTTTATAGAGTGTGCCAGGTGAGTCATACTTTAAGACTGCATTTAGATATGGTTGAGGTAATATAGAAAAACTCATTTTTCCTTATGACATGTGAATGAACATGCAAAACCTCCTCCAAGAAGTTCTATCTGATCAGCTTAGTTAACTATTGAAATTGTGTCTCTTTTATTGCCAATAGGGATGAATATTCCTCTGACATATTGTTTACCATTTGTCTCATTTTTATTTTGTATTGAAGAATCTGTTATCATTTAGTATTTTATTTTGCATTTTTGAGGCAAGTTCTCACTATTTATCCTAGCTATTTATCCTTGCTTGCTAACTATTCTGTGACATAAAGAATCCCTTGCATAGAATTCCCTTCCTGCACTAGCATTTCAGAATATTCCTGGTATTTCATACATATATTTGAATTTACCTTTGTAGGAAGAATGTCTAAACTATGGTTGATAGGAGTTTGATCCTATGTTAGCACTTGAAAACAGGTCTTCCAATGAATATGATTTTGCATATAATAGAATTTTAAATACGAGGAGTACAAATTTATAGTACAGCAGCATAGAAAAGTAAGTTGAGTAAGTTAACAAATAAATAACAGATATTGGAGATAAATAAATTTCAAATGTCTGGTGGATATTTTGGTCCCAGGAGACTTAACTTTTTGAATTTTGTCTCCCTAAGCAAGAAAAGCATTAGTCACTACTTGATTTTCAGTTAAAGAATCTACCATATATATGCACCAGGGTCCCCAGCCACTGCAAATAAACTTCAGATGCATGCATCCCCTGGCTTATGTGGGTCATATGCAATCAAAGCAGGATCCTCTGGCTTGGCAGACAAATGCTTTAACCACTAAGCCATCTCTCCAGCTCCGACCTTTTTACATATTGATTCAAGTTCTGATGATAATACAAAGACAAAATAGCTTCATGCTCATTTAAACAATACACCATTCTTGTTCAACATGATCTTTAGAATCTTTTTTTTTTTAAATGATGGGTTATTCTATAGATTGATCTATAGTAGCAATTACAGGTTGTTGCGATGTGGCAGTTTGGATCAGATAACCTTCATAAAGTCATGTATTCTGAATATTTGGTTTCCAGCTAATGACAGTTTGGGAGTTAGAACCTTGCTAGAGAAGTTGTACTGTTGTGGGTGGGGATATTATATAGCAAGCTGCCTCTTGTGAGAATTTGTCTCACTCTCCTGCTGCTGTTTACACCTGCTGTGGCAGAAGTGTTGTCCAACCTCTACTCACACCATGCTTTCCCCCTGTGATAATGAAGCTTCCTCTTAAGACTATAAGACAAAAAATAACTTACTCCCATGAGCTGCTTTTGGAAAGGTAATTTATCTCAGCAAACAGAAGGCAACTTCAACAGAAAGTTGGTACCAGACTGGTATCATTGCTGCTAGACTACTGACTCTATACCTATTGGGATTTTGGAACTGATTTGCAGGATGAATGTGGAAGGATTTGAAACCTTGTCCTAAGAGCTGCCATGAAGTGGTGTAGGTAGAGTTTTATGGACCATTCTGGTCAGAGTTTGAAAGACCTAAATGCAGAAAGAACTATGGACAATGAAACTTTGCTTATGCAGGGAAGAAAATTGTTAGTCTGGACTGGACTAGAGGCAGTTTGTGTGAGAGGCTACCTGTGCTCTTCTCGTGTGATGAGAACTTGAGCAGGGTTGAATATGACGAAATGAACTCGTGTGACCTGAGTAAAAGGAAATGACACACCTTTCATCATGTATTTTTAGAAATACAGGTCAGGGTTTCTTTTCTTTTTTTCCTATTAATGTCAGACCTATTGATGTCTTTGATTAATTATGCTCAAAGTTACATAAATGCTCTATTACTCCTTTCCAAGTGTCAACACAGTCATCCTATAAGATGTGTGTTTTTCTATCTGTACAAGATTAAGTGACTTTGCCAGAGTTATGACATCTTCTAACCATGAAGAGATTATTGAAGGAAATAAATAAGGTGAGTACCATCTGCTAATGGGAATGATGAAAACTCAGGGGAAATAACCCTAGTTATGAACATGAGCCTTGTCAGTTTCACTTCCTCATCCCCTTTGATACCTTTTTTATTTTCTTTTTTTTACTGGACACCAGTTCTCTGCTAAGGCTCCTACAGTTATTTTTCTTCCTTCTCTTCTTCCCTCTCTTCCTTCCTTCGTTCCTTCCTTGTTTTTTTCTTCTCTACCTCCTACTTACCCTCCCCTTCTCTCTTTTCCCCTTCTCTCCCCTCTCTTCCTTCCTTCTTAATATTTTCTTGGTTTTTTTTTTTTTTTCAGTATGTGAAGTCTAGTCTATCCTCAACCCTTGAGTCTTATGCCTCTTCCTCCTTAATGCAGGGATGAAAGTTGTATTTCACTGTATTCATTATAGCTGCTTCTTAAATGATCTCTATGTAGGTCTTTTCCTTCATACTTCAAAAGAGAGACCTTAGAAATTTCTATAAATGCAAATATAATCTTAGTGATATCTTTATAATAAATATTAAATATCAAAATTATCAAAACCTTATTTGCTGTAAAATAAAGTTCATTATTACCAATATAGAAATGAGAACCCTGCATAAATTATCCTTGTCTATACAACTGGCTTAGTTTATAGAACTCTTCCCATATCTTCCCATAGTCAATCCACCTCAGCCTTCTGGTATCCACTCTGTTCTGTTCAGGTCTTAGAGTATACCACATGCTGTAAGTTACAATGAGAGTGTGTAACTTCTCCCTGCTCCTAATATATTTATAAGTCTGTGTGTACCCTCTGATTCTTCTGAAATCTGTGGGGGTTTCACTTATAATTATGCTTTTTAATACACTCAATAATTTATTAACAGTATAAGCATGATTTTTATTTCTGTCCCCCTGATGTGACTTTAGGAACAATGCTTGTCTTGGTAAATGTTGTATCTCCCATGTCCACTAGGTAACACAGTATCCAAGAATCTTTTATAATTTGCAATTTTATACCCCTTCTAAAATTCATTTTTTCATACTTTTTGTAGTGGTGACAACATAAAAATACCAATTTTTCTGCTTATGATATTGTTTAACTTACTTTAATGATAGGAAAAATGGCAAAGATGGCACGTGGCATTTGAGTTAGCAGCTAAACTATATTGAAATACAGATGAAAATTTAGTAGACCTTATAACATAAATTAGATTAAAATTATTTTCAATTATTCTTCCTTTTTTCTACTGAAATGGCAGATTTTTCTTATCGTGTGTCCCATGTTACTGATAAGTTTAGATAAGAAGTGATACATGATGCTATTTACAATAATATCTCAAGAGTGATAGATTTAGACTGTGTACAGACTTGGTCATGACAAATGAAAATCAAAGATAAATATTCTGATTCAATATCTACTTTTAACTGTTGATATTTAACATTCTATAGCTACTTTGGTGTGCTGCTTTCTTTGGAATTTATAGTGTTACTATGTTATGCCTGAACTTATGAAAGTTCCAGTAATAGTTTTTCTTATGTTTTCTGACTCCAACTATTGTTCATTTCTCAGATAAATCTTAAAAACTGAAATAAAATTAACGCATATAAGTAAAATAAATAGCAAACCTCAGTATAATTGTCAAAAAATTACACTGATGTCAAGGAATAATTAGGTGAAGAAGAAAGGAAGAGCTAAAGCAACTCATCCCAACACCAGTGTTACATACCTAAGTTGAACTTGAA
This sequence comes from Dipus sagitta, assembly GCA_036346955.1. Taxonomy (NCBI): domain Eukaryota; kingdom Metazoa; phylum Chordata; class Mammalia; order Rodentia; family Dipodidae; genus Dipus; species Dipus sagitta. Next base: position 98,294,581 of record CM070770.1, on the reverse strand, counting down.
ATGTTTATCTAAAGTGGAAAGCCAATTTTTAAAAAATATTTTTATTCAATTATTAGAGAGAGAGAGAGAATGGGTGGGCCAGGGCCTCTGATCACTGAAAATGAACTCCAGACACATGTGCCATCTTCTGCATGTGGTTTATGTGGGTACTGGAGAATTGAACCTGGGTTCTTAGGCTTCCCAAGCAAGCACCTTATAACCACTAAGCAATCTCACCAGGCAGGAAAGCCAAATTGCAAGTAGCATTTTATTTTTACTTAAAAAATATTAGTGCTGTGACCTTGCTTAGAATGATTTTTCCAATTCTATCTGTTTACTTGTAAATTTTATTTTATTTTTGGCTTTTCGAGGTAGGGTCTTGCTCTAGTCCAGGTTGACCTGGAATTCATTGTGTCATCTCAGGGTGGCCTTGAACTCATGGCAATCCTCCTAACTGTGCCTCCCAAGTGCTGGGATTGAAGGCCTGCGCCATCACTCCGGCTGTTTCATTTTTCCTTACCACTGAGTAGAATTCCATTGTGTATGTACCACATCTTCATTATCCATTCATCAGTATATGGGCATCTGTGCTGATTCCAATTCCTAGCTATTGTGAATAGAGCAGCCACAAACATGGCTGAGCAAGTATCTCTGCACTGAAGAATGGAATCTTTATGTCATGTGTGCAGAACTAGTATTGCTGGAACCCTATTTTCAACTTTTTCAGGAGTCTCCATATTGATTTCCATAGTGGTTGTACAAGTTTCCACTGACACCAGCAGTGGGTGAAGATTCCATTTTCTCCACAGCCTCACAAGCATTTATTGTCACTTGATTTTTTTAATGAATGCCATCCTGGCTGGAGTGAGGTAGAATCTCAGAATTTTTTTTTTTTGAGAATGAGAGAGAAAGATGAGAGAGAGAGAATGGGGGCGCCAGGGCCTTTCAACCACTGTAAGCAACCTCCAGATGCATGTGTCCTCTTGTGGATATGCGTGGCATTGCATACTTGCATCACTGCTTCTGGCTAAATGTGGGATCTGGAGGATTTGAACAGGACTTCCTAGGCTTTGCAAGCAAGTGCCTTAACCACTTAGCCATCTCTCCAGCCTTCAGAGTTGTTTTGATTTGCATTTCTATGATGATTAAAGATGTTGAACATCTCCTTAAATATTTCTTCCTTTGTTAATTCTCTTTTCAAATCTTTACCCCATTTTTGGAAATTTATTGCTTAGTTTTTTGAGTGCTTTGTAAATTTTAGATATTAGACTTTTGTTGGATGTATATAACTGGTGAAGATTTTCTCCTATTCTGTGGGTTGTCTATTGACTCTTGATGATTTTCTTGTCTGTACAGTAGCTGTTTAGTTTCAAGAGATCCCAGTGGTTAAGTGTTGATCTAATTTCCTGTGCTACTGCAGTCTTATTCTTTCCTTACACCTATTTTGTAGAGTGTACTCACTGTTTGTTTTATTTTATTTTTTGTAGTTGTTTAATATTTTCAGGTCTTATATTGAGGTCCTTAATCCATTTAGAGTTGACTTTTGTGCAGGATGAGAGAAGTTGGTCTAATTTTATTCTTCTGCATGTTGTTGTTGAAAGCAGCTGAGGATGAGCAGAAGGATGAAGAAGAGGATAAGGAGGCGGAGGGTTGCAGGAATCTTAGGTGGAAGACTTATTGGAGAACATCTGGGACATTCTGTAGATTTTGCCACAGGCAGCCTCCTGCCAGAGCTATTTTCTCATGCTTCAGCATATATTGTGGCTATATACCACGGCATGAAGGATCAGCTGAGGCACATTGCCCCAGGTGGCACCCCTGTGAAGAGGAGTGCTCCAGCCAGTTCTACCAGGAGGCTGCAGGAGTGGCAGGAGCCCTTCCAGGAATGATTACCTTCTCTGGGGATTATGTGCAAATGAGCTCACCAGGAGCTTCTTCACCTTTGTTTAGAAGATTCAGAAGAAACTCACAGGCTCTTGGAATGTGACCGAACTCTCAGAGATGTTTCCTGTTCTCCCTGATTCACAATTGCTATGCAATAACCCTGTTCTAGAGTTTATCAAATATGTGTGTAAGGTGCTGTCCCTGGATACAAACCTCACAACCAAGGTGAATAAGCTGAACTGAGACCTGCTTTGCCTGGTAGATGTTGGCGAGTTTTTTGAGGAGTCCCAGTTCAGAGACTCCAGCCGCGCCTATATGCTTCCTGAAGTGATCTACCACAGCTGTAATTTCTGCCAAGACTTGGAATTATGTAAAGACTCTTCCTTCTCCCAGGACTGTGCCATCCTGACTTAAGGGCTTTGCTCGAACTGTCAAGCTGCATAGAACCCTGGTGTTATTGAGTCAGCCCTGGTGGAAGCTCTGCAGATGAGGCTGATGTTCTTCACCCAGCAAGACCTGATCTGTATAAAATGTGGTGTGAAGAGACTCATGTGCCTGTGTTCTGCAACTGTGCAGGGGACTTTGTCCTTTCAATGGTCTTTATAGAGCAAGAGATCCTGGAATGCTTGATACAGACACGCCCTCTACCAGGCCATTAGCAAGCCTGGGCTGAGGACATCTTTTCATTCCACACCAGGCACCCTAGTGCCTGTTCCATGGGCCTGTACCACTGACCACCTGACTCTCCAAACTCATGACCACAGTCCAGACGACAGGGGACAAACTACGGAGAGCACTTTCGGGAGCCTCAAGGTAGAATAAACGAGGAGGAACAGGCAATGGTTCTCTTCCCAGTAGGAGCCCACTCAAACATGTCCTGAGCCTAGAAAAACATCTTTAGTCATATCCTGCTAAATAAACATCTTCCCAGCACTCAGGAGGCTAAGCTTGGAGGGTCTCTATGAGGTCAAGACCAGCCTGGACTATAGAGTGAGTTCCAGGTCATCCTGGGCTAGAGTGACACCCAGCCTCAAAAAAAATAAAATAAAATAAGTGAATAAACATTTTGAGCCCTCAAAACAAAAACCAAAGATACAGAAAAAGAAATAAGGGACATAGTCCCCTTTTCAATTGCAACAAAAAAAAAAAAAATACCTTGGAATAACGTTAACCAAGGAAGTGAAAGATCTATACAATGAAAACATAAAAACACTCAAAAAAGAAATTGAGGCGGACTTGAGAAAATGGAAAGACCTCCCATGTTCCTGGATAGGCAGAATTAACATTGTGAAGATGACAATCCTACCAAAGGCAATATACAGATTTAATGCAATTCCAATTAAAATCCCTACAGTGTTCTTCACAGAGATAGAAAAAATGATCTCAAATTTCATATGGAAAGACAGAAGGCCTCACATTTCCAAACATATCCTCAGCAAAAGAAATACCTCTGAAGGCATCACCATACCTGATCTAAAGCTATATTACAAAGCCATAGTAATAAAACAGCATGGTACTGGCATAAAAACAGGAGTATAGATCAATGGAATAGACTTGAGGACCCGGACTTCGGGTCAAGCAACTATAGCTACTTGATATTCGATAAAGGCCCAAACAATATAGGCTGGAAAAAAGACAGCATCTTCAACAAATGGTGCTGGACAAACTGGATAACCATATGCAGGAAACTGAAACTTGACCCACACATTTCACCATGCACTACACTCAAGTCCAAATGGATCAAAGATCTCAATATAAGACCAGAAACTCGAATATTACTGGAAGAAAATTTAGGAAGTACTTTCCATGATATAGGAATGGAAAAAGACTTCCTGAACAAAACCTCAGTAGCTCACGAACTTAAACCGTCACTCAACCAATGGGATCACATGAAGCTCAAGAGTTTCTTTACAGACAAGCATACCATAAGCAAAGCCAATAGATTACCCAAAGAATGGGAGAAAATATTTGTGGGTTATCCAACTGGTAGAGGCCTAATCTCTAGAATCTACAAAGAACTGAAAAATCTAAACAGTAAGAAGTCAAACACCCCACTCACAAAATGGGGCAAAGAGCTGAACAGGCAGTTCACAGATGAAGAAATAGAAATGGCAAACATACACTTAAGAAAATGTTCATCATCCCTAATCATCAGAGAAATGCAAATTAAAACAACTATGAGATTCCACCTTACCCCAATAAGGATAGCAAACATCAAAAAATCAAATAAAAATAAACGCTGGCGAGGATGTGGAGAGGTAGGAACACTCATCCACTGTTGGTGGGAATGTAGGATGGTACAACCACTTTGGAAAGCAATATGGAGACTTCTGCAAAGCATATTATAGAGATACCAACAGACCCAGTTATTCCCTTACTGGGCATCTACCCTAAAACCTTAAAACCACAGACTAAAGAGATTTGCTCAACTATGTTTATAGCGGCTCAATTAGTAATAGCTAAGAGCTGGAATCAACCCAGATGTCGATCACTAGAAGAATGGATAACTAAGATGTGGTATATCTACACAATGGAATTCTATACAGCAGTAAGAAAAAATGACACAATGAAATTTGAGGAAAAATGGGTGAACCTGGAACAGATCATTCTCAGTGAACTTACACAATCATAGAAAAAAAATTGCCACATAGTCTCACTCATCTACAGCACCTAACCTGAATCTACCCAACATACCTTACATACCCAGCAAGATTCTCCTAGACTAGACACTAGGATGGAAGGGGAGGGAGTGGAGGGCATTAAAGGGGTGGGAAACACAACTCTAGACCCAAACGGCAATGGTACCATAATCTTCTACTTACTAAAAGACAGACCAAATGGCTGATCCTTCACCAGGCCCTTACAGGGAACACCTTGACCACAAGACACTGGAGAGGGTAAGATTAAGACTAACCTTAATCTCCTACATCTTCCCTCCCTCACTTCCCCTCTCCCTGTCTCTCTCCCTCTCTCTTATCTCTAACTCTTGTATATTAGTTATCTTTTTCCTCATTTTCTTAGTGGGCACTGACCCGTAACTCCCAGATCCAGCATGGGGCTATCATCCACAATGAGCTTTTGATCAGAGAGACCTACAAGGTTTCCTAAAAGACAGACAGATTTCTGTCAGAGTACTTGATGACCCACCAAAGGCTAGTGGTAAAACCCTACTGCTGAAGACACCTTATGTGATTGACATGCAAATTGGAATGGCATGGCTGGAAGTTGGAAGAGCGTCAGTCCCCAGACAGTCTGCGCGTCTAGTGCCAGAAAGTGCTACATGGGCGACTGGGGGAAAAATGACCAATATCTATCGAAGTAACTCATGGTCTAACCTACTTAGCAGCAAATAACTTGTTGTGATGCCCACACAAGTGCAGTGGTGGCACACAGCCATGGTGGGGAACCAACTGCTCTCAATTTGGCTAACTGATCCCCTCACTGGTATGGGACCCATAGCTGGAGCTGGGAAACAAGTCAGAACCAGATCCAAACGTAAACCCACTCTCCAATATCAAGCTACCATTAATTGTGGGCTACAAGAGGGCCTACACGTATTAAATTCTCTATTAAAAAAAAAAAAGTAAGGGTTATCTCATTTGTCCTGGTGCTAACTTACTCTCCGTTGGAGAATCTGCTTCTCTTTTTCACATAGATGTAGATCCTAAGGAGAGAGCCACCCCATCATACCTCAAAAGGGCCCCTGCTGAAACTAAGAAAAATAGGAGAAACAAGCAAGGGGGCTGTTTTCCTGATGAACCAGATACTAGCACAACGGGGAAGGAGATCAACACAGAGAAAAATCAACTCCTACCAAATCATAGAGCCAGAGCCTCAGAGGTTTCCAACACCTCATCACTGAAGCAGACCAAAAATGAACCCAACATGGCTCAGGGAAATTTTGCGGAAGAGGGGGCGGAAAGAATGCCAGAGTCACATGTTGGGTCATGATATGCAGAGACATTTATCTTACCCATAACTGTGGGCTAACTCCACAATGCATGACCCGTATACCTCAACAAGGAGGGGCCAAGGGGAGGGGGTAGGTCACAGATGATCCTAATAATGGTACCAAACTGACTGTATTTGCTGAATACAGAACTGACTAATAAAGAAAAAAAAAAAAAACACCAACAGGAACAAATACAATATGTACTTTATCATCTGTGGTTTCTACTGGGATCAGTTAGAGATTAGTGCAAATGGTAATCAGCACCAAAATTGGGGGCATAACATAAGAATGAGAGCAATGCACATTATAACTAGGGAGAGAGAAGATTAATTACCTCACAAGTTAGAAGAGGGCAGAATATTGGGGGTGGGTGAACCTTGGAGGGACAGGGGTTAGGGAGGGAATTACACAAAAGTTTAGACAATGTGAATCAGTTCCATAGAAACCCTACTTCCGACTAGCATTCACAAGATTTAAATACCAGTAAAGGGAGAGGGAAGAGAGTTTGGACAGAAGGTAGAAAAATCTTAGCCTAAAAACCACAGGCTATGAATGGTAATTCTCAGGCCCAGAGTTGGGTTGACACCCACAGTGAAAGGGGAAGAGGGGAGAGGGAAAAAATGCATAATCTGTTAATAAATAAATAAATAAAATTTTGCTGAAAGAAACCCAAAAACAAATCAGTGGAAATAGACTTTATTAAATCTTTTTTGGGACAGACTTGAAAATCTCCTGAAGATTCACAGATACTCACAGAAACATGGACTTAAAATATGTAGATTCTGTGCAGAATGTATAGGCACGTTCAGGAAGGAGATTTTCCAACACTGTTCTGTGGCAGAGCAGGTATATGACTTTCTATTCATAACTATCTTCCTTAACCTGTTCATGCAGTCTTGCACGTCACAAACTGTGCACCATGAAAATTATAATCCAAACGCTTGATGCCAAAGGTAACAACATTGGGCTTTTTTTTCTTTTTTTCTTTATTAGTTAGTTTTGTATTCAGCAAATACAGTCAGTTTGGTACCATTATTAGACACATCCATGACCTACCCCCTCCCCTTGGCCCCTCCTTGTTGAGGTATATGGGTCATGCATTGTGGAGTTAGCCCACAGTTATGGGTAAGATAACTGTCTCTGCATATCATGACCCAACATGTGGCTCTGACATTCTTTCCGCCCCCTCTTCCGCAAAATTTCCCTGAGCCATGTTGGGTTCATTTTTGGTCTGCTTCAGTGATGAGGTGTTGGGAACCTCTGAGGCTCTGGCTCTCTGATTTGGTAGGAGTTGATTTTTCTCTGTGTTGATCTCCTTCCCCGTTGTGCTGGTATCCGGTTCATCAGGAAAACAGCCCCCTTGCTTGTTTCTCCTATTTTTCTTAGTTTCAGCAGGGGCCCTTTTGAGGTATGATGGGGTGGCTCTCTCCTTAGGATCTACATCTATGTGAAAAAGAGAAGCAGATTCTCCAATGGAGAGTAAGTTAGCACCAGGACAAATGAGATAACCCTTCCTTTTTTTGATAGAGAATTTAATGGGTGTAGGCCCTCTTGTAGCCCACAATTGATGGTAGCTTGATATTGGAGAGTGGGCTTATGTTTGGATATGGTTCTGACTTGTTTCCCAGCTCCAGCTATGGGTTCCATACCAGTGAGGGGATCAGTTAGCCAAATTAAGAGCAGTTGGTTCCCCACCATGGCTGTGTGCCACTACTGCACTTATGTGGGCATCACAACAAGTTATTTGCTGCTAAGTAGGTTAGACCATATGTTGCTTGGACGATATTGGTCATTTTCCACCAGTCACCCATGTAGCACCTTCTGGCACTAGACACGCTGACTGTCTGGGGACTGACTCTTCCATCTTCCAGCCATGCCATTCTATTTGCATGGCAACCACATTAAGATGTCTTCAGCAGTAGGGTCTTACCACTAACCTTTGGTGGGTCATCAAATACTCTGACAGTAATCTGTCTGTCTTTTAGGAAACCTTGTAGGTCTCTCTGATCAAAAGCTCATTGTGGATGATAGCCCCATGCTGGTTCTGGGAGTTACAGGTCAGTGCCCACTAAGAAAATGAGGTAAAAGATAACCAATATACAAGAGTAAGAGAGAAGAGAGAGAGAGAAAGGGAGAGGGAGAGGGAGGAAGGGAAGATGTAGAAGATTAAGGTTAGTCTTGATCCTACCCTCTCCAGTGTCTTGTGGTCAGGAGTTCCCTGTAAGGGCCTGGTGAAGGATCAGCCATTTGGTCTGTCTTTTAGTAAGTAGAAGATTATGGTACCATTGCCGTTTGGGTCTAGAGTTGTGTTTCCAACACCTTTGATGCCCTCCCCTCCCTCCCCTTCCATCCTAGTGTCTAGTCCAGGAGATGCTTGCTGGATATATAAGGTATGTTGGGTAGATTCAGGTTAGGTGCTGTAGATGAGTGAAAATATGTGGCGATATTTTTTCTGTGTTTGGGTAATCCTAGCAAACCGAATCCAACAACACATCAAAAGCATTATCCACCTTGACCAAGTGGGATTCATCCTAGGAACTCAGGGGTGGTTCAACATATGGAAATCTGTCAATGTAATATACCACTTAAACAAGGTTAAACATATAAACCACATGATCATTTCGATAGATGCAGAAAAGGCCTTTGACAAGATTCAACCTCACTTCATGTTCAAAACATTGGAGAGAATTGGCATGGTTAGTTCATATCTTAACCTAATAAAGGCAATCTACGAAGCTCCTAAGGCCCAAATAATAGTTAATGGAGGGAGACTGGAGGAATTCCCATTAAGTTCAGGAACAAGACAGGGTTGTCCACTCTCACCTCTGCTTTTCAATATAGTACTGGAAGACCTAGCTCAAGCAATAAGACAGGAGAAGGAAATAAAAGGGATACAATTTGGAAAGGAAGAAGTTAAGTTAGCTTTTTCGCTGATGACATGATTTTATATGTATGAGACCTGGGAGACTCCATTCTAAAACTCCTGAAGGTGATTAACTCCTATAGCAAAGTAGCAGGATACAAAATCAATGCACAAAAATCAGTAGCCTTCCTTTATGCAAATGACGAAGACACAGAGAAAGAAATAAGGGACATAGTCCCATTTTGAATAGCAACAACAACAAAAAAAATAAAATCCCTTGGAATAACGTTAACCAAGGAAGTGAAAGATCTATACAATGAAAACATAAAAACACTCAAAAAAGAAATTGTGGAAGACTTGAGAAAATGGAAAGACCTCCCATGTTCCTGGATAGGTAGAATTAACATTGTGAAGATGACAATCCTACCAAAGGCAATATACAGATTTAATGCAATTCCAATTAAAATCCCTACAGTGTTCTTCACAGAGATAGAAGAAATGATCTCAAATTTCATATGGAAAGGCAGAGGGCCTCGCATTTCCAAACATATCCTCAGCAAAGGAAATACCTCTGGAGGCATCACCATACCTGATCTAAAGCTATATTACAAAGCCATAGTAATAAAAACAGCATGACACTGGCATAAAAACAGGAGTATAGACCAATGGAATAGACTTGAGGACTTGGACTTTGGGTCAAGCAACTATAGCTACTTGATATTCGATAAAGGCCCAAACAATATAGGCTGGAAAAAAGACAGCATCTTCAACAAATGGTGCTGGACAAACTGGATAATCATATGCAGGAAACTGAAACTTGACCCACACATTTCACCATGCACTACACTCAAGTCCAAATGGATCAAAGATCTCAATATAAGACCAGAAACTCGAATATTACTGGAAGAAAATTTAGGAAGTACTTTCTATGATACAGGAATGGAAAAAGTCTTCCTGAACAAAACCCCAGTAGCTCACGAACTTAAACCATCACTGAACCAATGGGATCACATGAAGCTCAAGAGTTTCTTTACAGACAAGCATACCATAAGCAAAGCCAATAGATTACCCAAAGAATGGGAGAAAATATTTGTGGGTTATCCAACTGGTAGAGGCCTAATCTCTAGAATCTACAAAGAACTGAAAAATCTAAACAGTAAGAAGTCAAACACCCCACTCACAAAATGGGGCAAAGAGCTGAACAGGCAGTTCACAGATGAAGAAATAGAAATGGCAAACATACACTTAAGAAAATGTTCATCATCCCTAATCATCAGAGAAATGCAAATTAAAACAACTATGAGATTCCACCTTACCCCAATAAGGATAGCAAACATCAAAAAATCAAATAAAAATAAATGCTGGCGAGGATGTGGAGAAGTAGGAACACTCATCCACTGTTGGTGGGAATGTAGGATGGTACAACCACTTTGGAAAGCAATATGGAGACTCCTGCAAAGCATATTATAGAGATACCAACAGACCCAGTTATTCCCTTACTGGGCATCTACCCTAAAACCTTCAAACCACAGGCCAGAGAGATTTGCTCATCCATGTTTATAGTGGCTCAATTAGTAATAGCTAAGAGCTGGAATCAACCCAGATGTCGATCACTAGAAGAATGGATAACTAAGATGTGGTATATCTACACAATGGAATTCTATACAGCAGTAAGAAAAAATGACACAATGAAATTTGAGGAAAAATGGTTGAACCTGGAACAGATCATTCTCAGTGAACATTGGGCTTTTGAAAAGAGGACCAAGTTAGGAATTTCTATGACTGCGTGGTTACTGGTAAAACAAGAAATCTAGCATGAACTCATTATCTAAGGATTCATCACTGCCAGTCACAGTTTCACTCTGGCTCCTTCACATTGCCCCAGTATGAGCATAGCTCACAGATCCTCAGTGGTCCTTAGGGACAGTATTAGCAGGTAGGAAACTAGCTGCTGTTCCCCAGATTAGGTGGTTTATGTTGTTTACTGCACAAGTGAGTTTGGCTCTGGGCTGCAAGGATATGAAGTCTGCCACCCAAGGGGAGGAGCTAAGAGAGCATGACTTTTTTTTTTAATCCTATACTCGGAGAGCACACAACCCCGATAAGTTTACTGGCTATATAAATTTCAGTTGTAGTAAGATTTTGTGCAAGCAGAACAAGTTTGAAGGACATTTTTTTTTTTTTTTTTACATCTGGCTCTATACAATGGTTCTTGCTTTGAAGATATTGGTCAATGAAACCATGTCTAAATACTCTACTGGCCTTTATGTAGAAATGCCTTTTATTTCAGGCTAATATGTTTTGACTTAGTTGTTCCGTCTAATTTTGTTTCTATTACTTGTCTCATCAAGAGGTCTTGAAATTAAGTAAGTTTCAGCTTTCTGGCAGGAGTATATTAAAGTTTGTCTATTGTATACACATTTTATTTCCTTTATGAAAAATGTCACTTAATTATTGCCGTAGTTCGAGCAAAAACCAGGCATATTGGAATTACCTTTTGCTATTCTATAATTGCAATAAAAATCAGCATCTTTATTTTTCTTTTGAGCCCTTTGCCATTGCAAGCATTTATCAAGGTGCAAAAGATTTTGAACTAGTGTAGCTGCCCAGGGATAATGTGTTAGAATAATGAAATTAATAAATATGAAACAAGGAAACTCTTCATGAAGGATAGAGTGATAATGAAGCTGTAAGCATTTCTGAAATCATTTTGTCATTTGTTGATTGGTGTGGTATTTAGATATATAAACAGATTTAAATGACAGAGGATAATTGTTCAGTTTTTACATGACTAATGCCAAGATGGGACTTTTTTATTTTAGAGAGACAGAGAGAGCAAAAATTGGAACACTAGGGCTTCAGCCACTGAAATTGAACTCTAGACGATTGTGCCACCTTCCGAGCATGACCAACCTTGCGCTTGCCTCACCTTTGTGCGTCTGGCTAATGTGGGATTTGGAGAGTTGAAAATGGGTCCTTAGGGTTCACATGCAAACACCTCAAACTCTAAGCCATCTCTTCAGCCCTTTTGTTTTGTTTTGGGGACTTTTATATATAATAATTTATGCACCTGAGATCTGAAAAATAAAAGATATATCTGGCTGGAGAGATGGCTTAGTGGTTAAAGCATTAGTTAGTCCGCAAAGCCAAAGGATTCTGGTTCAGTTCTCCAGGACCCACGTAATCCAGATGCACATGGGGCACATGCGTCTGGAGTTCGTTTGCTGTGGCTGGAGGCCCTGGTGTGCCCATTCTCTCTCTCCCTCTGTCTCTCTCTGCCTCTTTCTCTCTCTAAAATAAATAAATAAAATAAAGAAGATATATCTAAAATACTCTAGGAGTAATGGTCTAGAACAGTGGTCAAATAAAATCTAGTGTCAGCTTTCAAAATTTCTAGTGGATATATTATAAAAGGTGAGGTTAAACCATGAAGTTTTTATAATTATTTTGATCTGGTATAGCTAAAATATTATCTTTCATTGTAGAAGTGATATAAAATAGTGAGAATTTTTTCAAAGTAAGCTTATGTGCATTTAATTTACATCACATTTCAGATATGGCAAGTCTTGTATTTGAATTGCTAATAATGCATGTGGCATTGGCTGGTTTATTTGACAGAGCGGATATAGAAATAGCATTGGATATGCTTGCTGCAGGATGTAGGAAATCCGCTTTATTTTTTTTCTGTGTCACAATCTCTACATTTATTAGATATGTAGATCAGGTGAATAGCTTGCATTGATATTATAATAATAAATTCTGTTACTTTAGATTTTATGCTAGGCTACTTTAAAATTGGTGCATAGCCTCTTCTTGTAATGGTTTGTGTGTTGAAATGTACTATGCTACTGGTGAGTGCTGACTCATAATAAAATAACTCAGTTCTTGGTATGTTATAATAAAATGTTTTTACTTCATGAAGAGGACTGTGACACTTGCAGTGCTCATTAAGAATGAGGGATTAGGGGCTGGAGAGATGGCTTAGCGGTTAAGCGTTTGCCTGTGAAGCCTAAGGACCCAGGTTCGAGGCTCAATTCCCCAGGACCCACGTTAGCCAGATGCACAAGGGGTCGCATGCATCTGGAGTTCATTTACAGGGGCTTGAAGCTCTGGCGCGCCCATTCTCTCTCTGTCTCTGCCTCCTTCTCTCTGTCGCTCTCAAATAAATAAATAAACAAAAAAATTAACAACAACAAAAATAAAGAATGAGGGATCGGGGCTGGAGAGATGACTTAGTGGTTAAGGCATTTGCTTGTAAAGCCAAAGGATCCTGGTTCGATTCTCTAGGGCCTACGTAAGGAAGATGCACAAGGGGCACATGCATCTGGAGTTTGTTTGCAGTGGCTAGAGACTCTGGCGTGCCCATTGTCTGTCTGTCTGTCTCTGTCTCTGTCTCTCTCTCCCTCTCTCTTTCCCCCTCTCTCTATCTTCCTCTTTCTCTGTCTCAAATAAATTAATAAAATATATTTTAAAAAGACTGAGGGATTAATGTTGACTCTAAATGATTAAATAATTTCACCATTACCTGTATTTACTTCACTAGCCTTTTAGCCTTTATTTGATGCTCTATCAGTTTGCGCAGAGAATGAAGTACTCAGAGGACAGATCGTGTACATTCTTTCAAAACGAGAGCAGGGTGATCATATGACTTCAAGAGTATATTTAACATTAAAATATGCCAGTTTTTTGAATGAATTTTGTTGAGTTTAGCAATCTGGAAAGTCAGTAAACCAAGTTGCCCACTGTCATGTAGAACTTGCAAAACATATTGCTTATTATATATCTGTTTAAAAAATATTGAATTTTGGGATGGAGAGATGGCTTAGCAGTTAAGATGTTTGACTGCAAAGCTTAAAGATCCAGCTTCAATTCCCCAGTACCCACATAAGCCAGATGCATGAGGTGATGCTGCATCTGAAGTGTTTTTGTAGTGTCTAGAGGCCCTGGTGCACCCATTCTCTCTCTTTCTCTCTGTCTCTCAAATAACTAAATAAATTAAATATTATTTATTTATTTATTATTTTATTAGAGAGAGAGAGGTATATATAGAGTATTGACACACCAGGGCCTTTAGCTACTACAAACAACTCCAGATGCATGTGCCACCCTGTTCATCTGGCTTATGTTGGGTACTGGGTAAATAAAACCTTTGTCCTTTGGCTTCTCAGGCAAGTGCCTTAACTGCTAAGCCATCACTCCAACAGTAACTATTATTATAAATGTTAACATCCTCTTCCTTAATGTGTTAATTGCTACTATTTTAGGTAGTATTTGTGTGTTATATGTATGCATGTTTGCACGTGTGTACATGTGCTCTTGCATTCAGGTACGAGTGTATGTAAAGTTCAGACTTCAATACTGGGTGTCTTCCTCAATTGCTCTTCACTTCATGCTTTGAGCAGGATCTCTCACTGACACTGCTATACTAGCTAGCCAGTGAATCTCTGTCCCAAGGATTCCCTGTTTTCATCTCTATAGTGTTGGGATTGCAAGCACTGATTGCCATGCCCGGCTTTTCCATGGGTGATGATGATCTGAACTCAGGTCCTCACGCTTATGTAGCAAGTATTTTATCAATTGAGCCATCCCCTAGTTTTTACAACCCTGAATATTTCCTTTCATATTTATGTATTTATGTTCTTTTTAAAATAAAAGAGACCTTAATTTTACTTTAAGTAAAAAATTTCACAGGTGGCCTTTGAATACCATGCCTGCTGCTAGATGCTCAGATTCCACTTTCCATTTTAAAGATACTTGAAGGAAGACTAGGGACAATAGTTTCTTGATTTTAATCTAAGCAATATGTTTTCGGTTTCACAGTTTTTAATAGTAATAATATAATAAAATTAGTAAAAAATTTAAGATGTACTTATCTTGATATTGGTTTCTTATGTAGATGAAACATAGGACTCTTGAATTATTTTATTTCTTAGTAAAATTACTATCAGGATTAATTTTATTTTACTCATACTATAAGCTGAATAATTCTTTATATATGGAATACTTATTTTATATTTTGCTTTGTTATTGTCAAAAATATATATACACAAAGTTGTAAAACAGGATCTAGTGAGATAAATTTTGTCTATTAATATTATGTATAAGGTTATGGGTTAAATTTACAGCACTACAAACAAGTTATGTGTAATCAGTCTTGACTGGTTTTATATCTCCCTATTTTAAAATCAATAAGTTGTTTAAGTTTATAATCTTTTTTGAATAATGAGAAAACATTTTGATCCTTGGTACTGTTTTTAGAATACTTTTGGTTACAACGACTTTTGTTGTGGGTATTATAGCCTATTTGTATTATCTATACTTGAATTATACTGGTGGTTAGGAATATGCATTTCAGAGCCCAAGAAGACTTCGTCCTGTACCATGAGATTCTGTTTCTATAATTATGAGACTTTTTATATGTTTAGTTCATCTTAGCCCCTGTTTTACTATCTCAAAAATTAAAGGATCATTTCAAATTATTTTATAGGGATATTATATCAAATATTTTCAATTTTGTAACAGAATAGCCACTTAATGTATTTTGATGATAATTTTTCTTATTGTTATTATTTTGTAGTCAACAATGGTTGCACAACCACATAAAATAACTGGGATGTCTATTTTTGAATTTTGGTGTTTTACTCGTTTTAAATATGAATGGTGAGATCATTAAAGCCAAAACATTCTTTATTCAAGAAAATAGTGACTACAATTTTAATAATTGAAGATGGAAACCAACCCAGAAAATATTGTGTGTATTGCATCCACTTGTCACATACACTTTGCAGACCTGAAGAAATTTATGTTGGCACCTCTAGGGCTACTTAGGTGAGTGAATCAGATGCGGTACTTAGAGTTAAAATAATTTTGCTGCTTCAGACACTCTTCTGGGATTTGGAGAGATCAGTAATAGGACTTTGCTGTGGCCAAGATAGACATTACTTGATTTCAGGGAAGTGCCTTGTGATTGAAAGCAGAGAGTCTTCAATTTCTGCCCTGCAGAGGAAAAAGGCTTTATTTCTCAGTTGGCTGTACTTTGTAGATCTGGGTTCAAGTACTTTACTAGGAGCCGTGGAGAATGCTAGGATCTGGTACTGACTAAACTCTATTTCACTTCTCATTTAGCCCTAAAGTTTTAATAAAATATAATTTTAAATTTATTTTGTTTAAAAGAATTAAGCAATATGGAAATATTTCTATTTATATGGACTTCCTCCTCTTCCTATGACTTACTTATTTTGAGAACAGAAGGATCTGTATTGCCATAGGGGTCTGTTGGCATAATTGAGAGACATAAAATGAATAACTATTTTAGCTGTCAAAGCAGAGCATTCATCTTAGCTTGTGATTTTCCCTTACAATAATCCTTTGATAATTTCCCAAGAGGTATCTGATCTGGAAAAGCAATCTTCAATTCTCAAGAAGAATCTAAATTTCCACCAGTGTCATGACTGTCAACAGAAAGGCTGGACAAATAAAAAGGATATAAAAAAGTGTTTCATTGTTTATGATTACCTTGGGTGAGTCCAAAAGAATTTCCGTTTCCTTAATCTTTCATCTGGAGGGAAGAATAAATAACTGTGTATGTAATAATTATAATTAGCTGATGTTTCTTCTTATGAAAGTTTATTTCAAGGTAATAATTACTAAGAACTAAGCACCAAACAGGTAGTAAATGACACAAACACACATTTATCCATATTAAAATGCTATGATTATTTCTACTAAACATTTTAAAATCTAGTTATATACATATTCAATCCATTACAGATATTTAATAAAATTGTTGGTATAATAACTTGCTTTTGATTGCATGTCAGGTCATGATTCATAACTCCTTCCCCCTCTGAAAATCTGGGTTGTCACTTTGGGTTGATTGAATAAGTCATAATCAAAGTTTGTTCTTCCATAATACATAACCTTAAAAATAAGATATATGTTCTCTGTGATGAATTATAAACACTCTCTCCTAATACAAAAATGTCTTGCTAAAAATTACAATATTCTGGGAATTTGTCACAATTTAGGATGTGTTTTATGCCAAGAACTGAGCTCAGCACTTGAAATACTAAAATGAATAAGAAAAAAAAATCTCTTAGGAGACTTAAAGGCAATAAAAGTGTCAGACATGCAATGGACTTCATTGAATTATGACTGTTCCTGAGAAGGTACTTGGAAATGGCTTAGAACTGAGGCAGGACTATTTAAGAGAACGGATATTTGGGCAAGGTTTCCTATCATGTGGTATTGGAAAGTAGAAAATTGTGTCTGAAGGACAGGTGGGATATCAGAATGGAAGAAGAAGCCTGGTGGGTACAAAGATGGTCAGAGTATAGCACATTATAAAAGATGCTAAGCTCGGAGTCCATAATGCAGATATGTGAGGAGAACCTGTCTCTTGACTCAGTATTCAAAAAACATGAAAGACTTCCCATATTTTACAAATTCTTTCTTGTTTTATTTGTTTATTTTTTTGGTTTTTTCGAGGTAGGCTCTTGCTCTAGCCTAGGCTGGCAAGGGATTCACTATGTAGCTTCAGGGTGGCCTGGAACTCACTGTGATCCTGCTGCATCTGCCTCCCTAGTGCTGGAATCAAAGGCATGTACCCCACTCCTGGACATATTTTACAAATTCTTTAAATCTAACAACATATAACTAAGTTGCTATTTAATACATTCTTAGAAGAACTGTTGATTGTAATGGATTTTTGTTGTTATTTTGTTTCAGTCTAAAGAGAATTTTTAAGGCTGGGGAGAAGATCAGTTGCAGCATGATAGTTCAGTATGCACAAGACCCTAGTTCAACCCACAGCACTAAAAATAAACAAACAAACAAACAAAAAATCCTTAGAATATATGCTCCTCTACATTTATTTAATAAATACTTACTGAGCATCTCTCATATTACAGACTGATATAGACATTAAGATATATCAGTTAACAAACAGAAACTTCTGTTTTCTCATAAAGTGTGCCTACCACTCTAATCACTATTGGAATCATTAGACTATGACAGGCATTAGTGGAGTTGGATTGCCTATGAAAATTCAAGTCCAGCAGTGCAACAAAAACCAAGCAAATCTGTCAGTCATTCACAAACTCATCAAGTAGCTATTTACTGAGTTCTATTTATTTACTAGGCATTGAGCCCATGGCCTTTCATGTGAAGTAAAGAATTATGAGACAAGGAGAATGGGTATATACAAATGTTGGCATGTGTTTTGTTTTGTTAAAGTCATTTTTTTAAATAGCCTGACTTATTAAAAATTAATCTTTGAAAGCATTGTTTTCTTGTTCTACATTTTATTATTCTTCGTTATTTATTCACTGATCTTTAAGTAACTTGGAGGAGTGTAAAGGTAATATTACTACTGCTACTGTTTAGCAATTAGAATTACCTTGAAGCAGTTGAAAAATTGATTGCTTACTGACAACAGCATGTATTATTGTTTAAACAAAACTACTGTGCTCTGTACTCGAAGAGATATTAGTATAATAAATATAAACAGAGCAGATTACATTCTAAACATAATGAGTTCAAATTATTTTATGCCTAAACTTGAAACACTACTGATACGTTTTTATTATTTTATGGAAGCTTACTTTGTATTTTCAACATATTCCAGTAATGAAAGTTCAGGGGACATGTCAGTCCACCTCTGATGAATAAATATGTTTTTTCTAAGTCTCACACCTAAGGTGATAATGCACACAGAAGTGAATACACTTTAAAAAAATTATTTTCCATCTTTAGGGAAACAGACTTTTAGGTTACAAATGAGCTGAATTCATCCAATAAACATTTTTAGTTATGATATATAGAAATATTTATTTTGGCTGGGCGTGGTGGCACACACCTTTAATCCCAGCACTTGGGAGGCAGAGGTAGCAGGATCGCTGTGAGTTTGAGGCCATCCTGAGACTACATAGTGAATTCCAGGTCATCCTGAGCTAGAATGAGACCCTACCTCAAAAAACAGAAAAACAAACAATTTTTTTTAAGTTTAGGTTTTTAAAATACATCAGAATTCTAGTAGTTTATATCTTATCACCATTGGATAATCTTATAGAGCCTTCCAAATAAATATATGTTTCTTTATTTTAGATTGAAAAGTGGTAGATTTTTAGAGAATACCTAAAATCAGATGTGAAGTTCTGCCTGTTCTATATTTGCCAAAAATAAAATGTGATATTCCTTTTAGGTATAATTCTTTTCTCCAATTTTATCTAGCAAGCTACTAGATTATATTTGCTTCCAATCTTTCAATCACAATGTTTTATAGTATTTTAGTATGCACAAAATAATATTTGGGCATTTGTAGGAGTGATAAATCAAGATCTATATGTCATATGAATACGGGGTTAGATTTGAGAGGTGTCTGGTTATAAGACCAGTCTTGTAGCTCATAGAAGCAAAGGTAGTCATGCCTCTATAGCACACTTTGTTGAAATTTTAGGGGAATACTTGGTCACAGTTTGTACAAGTTCCCTGACAGAGGTAATAAGCAGGGCTAGTTGTACCAAGTACAGATGGGGTGGGGGTGTGCATTTTCTTGCAGACAAAACATGAGAAAAACAGCCTTGATGACAGTACATATAAAGATGAAGGGTCTAAAACCTTATATAGGTATCACTTATGATCTAGAAAGCAGGATTATTATATTAATAAAAGAGATCTCTTTTCTGACACTGACCCAGCACTCTTCCAAGGTGATGCATACATTTTCCAGCCTATTCCTCACAGAAACCCCTTGACACGATTTTTCATGGGCAAGGAAAGTAAGTCTCACTGAGTAAAAATAGATGAACGTTTTAATTTTTGGTGCCTGAGATTAGATCCAGGACCCCTGTGCATATGCTCTATTATTGAGCACATCAGGGGACCCTCAAAGTATTGGTCATGCATTTAATGAGACTTCTGTTCATTGAGTCCTTAATCTGTGAGAACATATAATTTGTCTCATTTAACCTATTAATTTTATCTTCATGAGGTAGGTATCATCATTATCCATGTAAAAAACGAATGAATAATGCTTCCAAAATCCTAGAGCAAGTAATTTGAGCTTGGACATAAGCAGAGAAAATAGTACTTTCCTTGTTTTTGAATAAGTGATAATTTCAGTTGTCTTTAGCATCTTAGCTGGCCAAAACTTCATACTGCATACTGTAGTAATAAAAAGATCATAAATGCAAGATATTAGAGAATCATATAGTCTGCTTAGAGCTGGCTTCGTGCTGCTGGGACAAGTCACCTCCAAAATCATCTAATGAGAATGAAGCTTTTATTTTGGCTTGTAGTTGTTAGGTAAATTTTCATGATAGTAGGGTGTGGTAGTTTGATTCAGGTGTCTGCCATAAACTTATGTGTTCAGAATGGTAGGTCTCCATGTGGTGGCAGTTTGGGAATTGGATCCTCCTGGAGATGTGTATTGTTGGGAGGAGGACTTATGGGTGTCAAAGCTGGCTTCCTGGTGCCAGCATTTGGCATCCTTCCTGCCACTATTTTCACTTGATGTTGACCAGCAGGTGATGTCCACCCTCTGCTCATGCCATCATTTTCCCTGCCATCATGGAGCTTCCCCTCTAGTCTAAACCAAAATAAACCCTTTCTTCCCACAGGATGCTCTTGGTCAGGTGTTTACTGCCAGTAATGTGAAGCTGACTGCCGCACAGGGAAAAACACTTCATGGCAAGAAGCTGGACATCACTTCTACTACAGTAGGTAGAAAACAGCAACAAGAGAGTTAGCTGAACTCTAGCAAGGGGATCTGGCTATAACAACCCTAAACCCACCCCTAAGAACATGCCTTCTTCAGCAAAATTCCTTTTCTAAAATTCCCATCAGCTGGGGGCCAAGCATTCAGAACATGTAAGTTTATGATGGATGTCTGATTCAAAACATCACCAAAGGGGAACCTATAAGACCTCAAGACTTTCACCCAGTGACCCATTTCCTCCATCAATGCTCTGCCTCCTGCATGTTGCAAAAACTTTAGAAACATCACCACCAGCTGAAAGCCAAGTGTATAAACACATGAGCCTGTGAGGGACATTTTACATTCAAGCCACAATATCAACATCCCACCATCCTCAACTCTTCCAAGCCTCTACTAATTGCTCTTGTGTTCATGAGTGAGACCATGCAAGTCATTTTTCTGTGACTATCTTATTTGGCTTAACAATATTCAGGCTTATTCATGTTGCAAATTGCAGTACTTTTTTTTCTTTTTAAGGTTGATTTTGTGTGTGTGTGTGTGTGTGTGTGTGTGTATGATTTTCTTTATCCATTCATCAGTTAATGGACATCTAATCCCCCCCCCCAATCGATAATAGTACTGCAGTGAACATGGGAGAGCAGATCTTTTCAAGACACTGATTCCATTTCATATGAATATGTAGAACAGTAGCACTGCTAGGTCATGGAATAAGAAGTTCTATGTTAATTTCTGAGGAAACTCCGTACTGTTTCCATAGCACCTATGCTAATTAATACAAGTGTATACAAGTTCCTCTTTTTCCACATCTCTAGAATTTTATCTTTACTCATTTTTATCACAGCAGTTCCTATGTATTTTCTCATGGCTTTGATTTTTATTTCTCCCATTCATGATGTCAAACATTATTTTACATACACATGTTGCTAATTTCTTTTCTGTGTCTTTGCTTACATGCTTTTGTTTGGAAATGCCTTAATGAATACTGCAAGAAATAAAATTCATGTAATTTTACTAAAACCAAACTATCTTCTTGTTATAAACACTTAAAATTACTTATTTTATCTCATCTTGCTTTTTCAGAAAAGTACTAAATAGTCATAGATTTTCCATTAAAGCATTTTATTAAAAACTTGTCCAATTTCTTCAAATTATTTTGTTCAGAATGGTCAAATCTTACCTGAATTCAACTAGCAATGCTAGAACTAGTATTAATACTTGAGGTAACAGTGCTATTTGGATACTACTACACAATCTCTACTAGTTATGACAATGTGGAGGAGATCCTCAAAAAAAGGATCAAGATTTTTTTAAGTTCTTTACTCAGAATGAAAATTTGAGGGCTCTACTTTGGTGATTTTTCTAAGATATGCAACTAAAGAGAAATATGTATTGTACCTAAATTTGATTCTTAGTTAATTCCTGTGATCCTCCTGAAGGTCCCTCCGATCTACTTAATAATGGAATTCTTTCAAAGATGTATGCTAGGAATCATAGCTATCCAGAATCCACATACTACCTTATTTAATGCTTTGCTTCACAGT
This sequence comes from Dipus sagitta, assembly GCA_036346955.1. Lineage (NCBI taxonomy): Eukaryota > Metazoa > Chordata > Mammalia > Rodentia > Dipodidae > Dipus > Dipus sagitta. The sequence goes on along the minus strand of CM070770.1, from coordinate 98,272,646 downwards.
TTTATTTTTCTGTTGGTCTAGTTAGGATGCAAGTAGGTGAGATCAAAGAGCCCTACTCCTTCCCCACCTTTTGCACTATGATCTCTTTTTATTCTATGAAATAACAACCAAAATCCACTCTGCATGCAGGCACTCAGTGTAGTTGGCAGTGAAGAAACAGGAGAACATGAGGTGCAATCCTTGCAGATGCTAAGAGCAAAAGTCAAAGGATTAAGAAATGAATCTTAGACTTGGACCAGTCATTTAACAGATGTGTGTTAATTGGGCAAATTACACAAATTCTTTTTGTCTCAATTTCCTATTTGATAAATTGAGGATAAACAGTTATTTAATAGTACTTATACTATATTTATCTCATAAATGTAAATTACAGCTCATGTATATAAAGTACTTGTTTAGTAACATGAGTGGAAGGGTAATGTTAGCTTTTACCATTAATGCCACAGTAGTACTTAGTTTGACAAGGTTTCCAAGAATAAAAATCATATCTTGACATAGCCTTTTATTTCAGGCTAAATGTATTAGAAGTTTTACTTCATTAATTTATTCTTTTATATGGACTAACAAATTAATGCATTATACCACTTTAGTTGTCAGTATCTTTAAAAAAGATGAGAGGCTGATATTCATTTCATTGAATTATTGTGAGGACTAAATTAATTTGTATCTTGATGTAGGCCTTCATATATAAGCAATCATTTGAAGTTGATGGAAGATGCTATTAATTTTCAGCATTATTTCTGTATTTCTCAGGAGAAAAAATCTGGAGCTTTCCAATGGTTAATTTATTCTTTTACTGTGTGTCATAGGATATTTACTTGCTTCCTATTGAGTGAATAAAAGAATAAATTTGTACAATGGAGAGAATGTAATACAAGGTTACTTTCTTTTTTGGAAACAACAAACCAAGACCAGGCTGTCAAATACTAATTTTGAATTCTGAAAGTAGATAATGATGAAATAGATAGATATACAAATCATTTCCCATATTCAATTGAAATGTTATTAGAGTGCAGTTTCAAGGGATACCTGTGATCTAGATATTTTATTGAGAACTTTTACATGTGAACCTAGACTAATTTTTATCATATTCTAGGTTTTAAAATAAGTAGACGAGTGAACTTCTAATTGAAAAGTAAACAACAGAAACAAAGCGAAACAAAAATCTACCATAAGAAGCCAAGCATGGTAGAGCATGTCTTTAATCCCAGCACTTGTGAGGCAGAGATAGGAGGATCACCATGAGTTTGAGGCCAGTCTGAGAGTACATAGTGAATTCTGAGTCAGCCTGGGCCAGAGTGAGACTCTACTTTGAAAAAAAAGAAAAAAGGAAAAAAAAAAAACACCAAAAGAAATATGAGTAAAATCTCAATTTTTCTCTACTCACTCATTACATTTACCATCAACTTATTCATCCAGGTAAGTAAATATAATGAAAGCTTCCTTTGTGGCAGTCATCTGGGTTCTGGGTATGGGCTAGTTTACAAGGAAATTAAAATTTAGTAGGAGAATTAGACATTAATCAAATATTAACAAAAATAACTAGTAAAGTTTAATATTGGTAAGTGTTACAAAAGACAGGTGTGAATAGCCGAAGAGGTTCTTAAAAAGGGAATTTTTTAATCAAGAAGATATTAGAACTTTCTGAGAAGGTCGCTACATGTGAGAGCTAAAGGAGTTACTGTATATGGCAGGTTACATCCTGTATCAGTTTATTGAGATAATTGACTTTATCAACCACCATTCTACTTTCCTAAGTGAGTGTTGGGAGCAGACAGACAGTGAAGGGAAGACCTATCCTCATTCTTTGATTGTATTTTGCAATATCTTCAAAGTGAAAAATTTCCTAGATAACAAAGCAATTTAAAAGGAATGTAAGACAATCAAATCAGTGGGAAGGATTGTTCCTGTCACTCATTGACGACTTAGGCAGTTGGATGTCTGTCAGGAGGCACAGTGACAAAGTATACTTACCTTTATAAATTGGTGGTCACATACCTCCTTGTCTAATTCTTCCCAGTCAAAATGAGTTAGAATGATAATGACTTGTATTTTTCTTTCTTAAAATTATTTATGAAACAGAAAGAGAGAGAAAGAGAGAGAGAATGGGTGTGCCAGGGTCTCTAGCCACTGCAAATGAAGTCCAGATGCATCTGGCTTATGTGGGTCCAGGGAAATCAAACCTCGGCCCTTTGGCTTTGCAGGCAAGTGCCTTAACCACTATGCCATCTCGTCAGCCCTGTTAAATTAGTAGGTTTAATGTCTGTTGCAGTCAGGTTCATATTGCTGGCAGAAATCACCTGACCAAGAGCAGCTTATGAGAATAAAGGTTTATTTTGGCTTAGAGACTCGAGGGGAAGCTCCATGATGGCACGGGAAAATGACAACATGAGCAGAGGGTGGACATCACACCCTCGCCAACGTCAGGTGGACAACAGCAACAGGACAGTGTGTCAAACACTGGCATGGGGAAAGGCTATAACAACCATAAGCCCGCCCCCAACAATGCACTGCCTCCAGGAGGCATGTGGAGTGAGTAGGCCAGATCTCCCTGTTCTCCAACCTCTCCTCCCAGTTCCCCAGTCCTGAAAGTAGTGAGATCTGAGGAGATAAACTACCCCTCGCACTTCAGCCAAGCCACTGCTGAAACCCCAGAGCAATTGGGGAGCATGAGTGCTGCTTCCATGCTGAACCTGATAATTGGCACCAGGGTAAAGGAGACCCTGAGGACACCACTTACCAAAGGAGAGATCCTGAGGCTCCTAAGAGCTTATCACTGGAAATAGACTTAAAATTTACCCAGGATGGCTCAGGGAATTGTGGGGTAGAGGGGGTGGAAAGATTGTAAGAGCCACAGGTTAAGACATCATGCCCAGAGGCATTCCCTTCCCCCTAAAAATAATTGACTACTGCTCCCAGAACCCAAACCACAACCCCATGGAGAATACTTGCAACCAATGGAATGGGGGCAGGGATGAGGGAAAAGAGGATACCAACGCATGATGTATCCATACGAAATATGTTGTTACTACTACTACTACTACACATAAAAAAGAACCCAGGATCAATTCCCCAGTACCCACATAAGCCAGATGCAAAAGGTGGTGCATGTGTCTTGAGTTTGCTTACAGTGGCTGGAGACTGTGGCATGCCCGTTCTTTCTCTATCTGCCTTGTTCTCTCAAAATAAATAAATAAATTTAAAAATAAAATTTTAAAATACAAGGCTGGAGGGATGGCTTAGCAGTTAAGACGCTTGCCTGCAAAGCCAAAGGACCCACATAAACCAGATGCACAGGTGACACATGCGTCTGGAGTTCATTTGCAGTGGCTGGAGGTCCTGACATGCCTGTTCTTTCTGTATCTCTCTCTCTCTCTTTCTCAAATGACTAAATACAAATAAATTTTTAAAAGAAAAGAAGAATATTGGGTATATGGGGGTTGCTCCATGTATAGTATTTACTTGTAAGGAAAAGGCCTTATGTAACAGCGCTGTGTACAATGCATACACAATGAAGCCAAAAGAATTCCATTTGATTATACACACACACCAAAATGTTTTGGTGTTCCAGAAGTTTTTAGAAATGGCTAACCAGGGTGTGTGTGTACATGTACGTACTTTTGTGTTTGGCTTATATATGTGCCTGTGGTGGATGTGTGTGTGTGTGTGTGTGCACAGAAGCATGTATCTTGTATACATGTGTGTGGAGGCTAGAGGAGAACATTGAATGTTCTCAATTGTTCTGCCTTATTTCCTTAAAAGGTCTTTCACTGAACCTTGAACTTTCTGTTTTTCAGCTACACTGGCAAGCAGTCCTCCTGTTTCCACACACCTCAGCTTGGATGTTATAGGTGATAAGGCACTACCTGACCTTTTACATGGGTACTTGGGAATGTAGGTCTTCATGCTTGTGCAGCAAATGCTGTCACACACTAAGACATAGTATATTTCTGTGCCATCATATATCTAAAAATTATTACTAAGTTATGAAGAGGGCAAACACGTAATAATCTTATAGACACCTGGTTTTCTTACCAGTGCTTGCTTTCATTATTTCTCTGCTATCCCATTTTATCTTTATGGGGCTTAAAACAACAAGGTTTCTAGTTCATATCTTTTTAATGGAAACCCCACAGAGTGGATGCTGATGAAGACAATATATCATTAGCATACTCCTTACTTACACCCTCTTTCCCCATCTCTGTCGATTGAAGATTTCAATAGGTTTGTAAAAAATAAAACAAGAATATTGGTTAAAATTTGTGTGGCACTTGCTAATTCCACTGCCTTAATCATAATCAGCTCGTTTGAATGGCCCTGCTGTGCCTTTCTTGTTCCCATTTCTGTTTCTAGTGTCTTATGCTTCGCTGTGCCCTCTTTATGGCCATCACCCCTTCAAAGACTGTTACTATGATACTCTGCTTTCCTATATAAAACACCAGGAGGCAAAAATTACTCTTCTGATTCTCTTCAGTTAGGAGGTCATTTTGCTGAAATGCCTGATATTTAATTGATGAAAGCTATAGAAATAAAGATGTGAAAAGTTTTTACCTTTTTCAGGTATTTATTTTTTTGTAGAGAGAGAATTCCAAATATAAGGATGGCACTAGAGGGGAGGTTACTTGTTAGATGCATTATTCCATAATGCACTCTTCCTATCCCAGTTACACAAAGTCTTAAAAGAATGAAGTATTTTGACTTAGAATAATCTGACAATTAAATCCCATGTTTTATTTATTAGTCTGTCCAGGAGGTCACTCATAGTTTATTGAAAGTTGTTTTGACCAATCTAGTTTAAGATTTTTCTATGTGCTTTTGAGTTTACTTTAAATTAAACAACCAGTATTAAAAATTAATAGAGTGGAGCTGGGCATGGTGGCACATGCTTTTAATCCCAGCATTCAGGAGGCAGAGGTAGGACGATCACCACGAGTCCGAGGGCACCCTGAGATTACATAGTGAATTCCAGGTCAGCCTGAGCTAGAGTGAGACTCTATCTCGAAAAACTAAAAAAAAAATATAATAATAATAATAGAGTGAATAACCTAAATTCTGCAGATGTTTTGAAGAACTAATAATTTTAAATTGCAATTATAAATATTATTTTAAATTAAGAATGCATTTTCTAAAACTGAGAATAAAATTCTAAGTATTCTGGGCTCATTGAAAATAAGTCATTTAAATCATGAATATTTATTGATGCCACAATACAGCTTGAAAGTTATAAAAATAAAGAGCATATTTAATTGCTTATATGTCATTGAAAACAAATATACACAAGGAATATATCTGATACCGGTTGCCCTCTTACCTGCTTATCTATGGGGTTACCTTTATTTTGGCCCCTTTCCAATGTTATTAAGTCAACTGGAATGCTGATGATGAAAAGCCACTTGTATTAAAACAATGTCACACTTTGTTACTAAATGAGCTGAGTTAAAATAGGAGCCAAAGGAAGTATACATGAAAATTAATGTCACTAAGGGACATTGTAGGAATGTTTGAACTTGATGCTTTCTAAATAAACTAAATTTTTCTTCACGGGTGCGTATACCTCAAATGCTGACTTTTGTCTTTCTCAGTGGATAAGGCTGGCTGTTGAGGCAGCACAGCTCATAGCTGTGATGATGCTTGCCCACTGTCACTGTTGATTGACTTCCTTCAAGTTACATATCAAGTAACTATAGAGACTTAAGTATAATTCTTGTTTCAGATTCATAAGTTTTTCAAAATTGCACATATATCCTTCACAAAACATACAACTATTTGCATAATAGAATGTCTTTACTTCTCTGTTGCCCTTTTTGGGAGTGTAACCCTGAATTTAGAAGACTAACTTCTGGGATTATCCTATCCACAAATGGGCATACTGTTTCTAGGAAGAGAGTCTCAGAAGTGGTAGAGCTAACTCCTGGTATGTCCACCCAGGATTGAGTTAGCTATGCCTCTGCTGTCACCACTGCTCTGATCTTACTGCTGCTGTGGTTTCTTCTGCATACAGGTACTCATTTGTACTTTTACTAAGCAGCCAAAAACCAGTAATAGATGAATAAGTAGTATATGAGCAAAGGGTAAGCCACTGGTGACTTTGGTTAATCCTTGAACATTGTTAAATGAGGGGAGTTAGGTGTATGACCTGCTGGACTCTGCTAATCCAGAACATGCATACACTCACTCTGATCATAAGCCCACTTGTTGTTCTCCACAGATCTGTGGGCCCATAATTACTGAGTTTATTGTCTTCAACACTATGATCAGGATGTTTGCTCTGAGTTGAGAGTCCAAGCAGACCTCTGAGGAAATTGGACAAAGAACATAGCTTAAGATCAGTCAGCATCTCTAAATATTGCTTGTCAATTTTGGTCATCTTGCTGTTCAAGCCAAAAGTGCACCAAGGCAGAGGGAACAGTCACATTGCTTTCAGCAACTGGATTTCATAGGTGGAGATTAATTTTAGTGCAAGTTTTAAGTAAAGAATTTAGCATCTCCTAGCAATAATCTTCAAAGATTTATTTATAAGGCTCATAAGAAATATTCCCACAGTTCTTTCCTATAGTTCATTCACATATTTCATTCTCATAGTTCACTACCAGTTTGTTCCTATAGCTCATCCCCACACTCTTGTAACAATTGCATAATAGTAACCTGAATGACTATTCTACATTTTTAAAATAAAAAAAATAATAAAGATTGGTTTTGGAAGTACAATTATTGTGAAAATATCAGACAAGTAACTGTTGTGATAATCTTGGGTATTTGTCTGAGTAGCAGGTGTCATAGTTATAGGACTTTATAGTGGCAAAAACAGGCTATTCAATTTTAAAATACTTAAACCTCCAATAGTCACAGTGGTTGAGGTATTGTGTTATTCAACTTGTCCCACAGTTGTGCTTAGACACACTCAGACTGATGGATTTCAGAATGGCTCTTGATAGCGAACACTGAAGCCCAAAATAACCACAAGTTGTTTCTCTGCATGTTGTCCAGTTTAGCCCTGAGGTTTATAGGCATTTTACGTAAAGTTCTAAAAAGATGGGTCATTAGGGTAGCAGGGCATAGTCTCTGGTCAAACAGAATGATGTTACTTCCTCATGAAATCAGCTTTGGATATGACACTGATGGTGTTTGACTATATGACAGCACGACACATTTTGACAGTTAAATTAGAATTTCATGTGTCCCAAAGTGTTCTTTGTTTGCAACCTTTTACAATTCTACAACCATTTATAACACCCAGGAGATGATTTGTTTTTATTGTCCCCTTGACAGGACCTAGAATCACCTCTGAAGGACTATGCCTATTTTTGCTTCAGAGCAGGTCTGTGAGGGATTATGTTGAGTAAGTTAATTAAGGTATGAAGACCCACATGAGCTGTGTACTACAATTCCAATTCCTACACTAATGAAAGGAGAGTGCTGGAGGAGCAGCAGCATTCATCTCTGTTTGCTTCTTCATTGTGGGCTGAATGTGACCATCTACCTCAAGCTCCTTATTGCTATGCCTTCCCATCATGATGCATTGTAACCTGGAACTGAAAGCTGATATAAACTCTTCTTCTTTTAACTGATTTTTTTTTTCAAGTATGTTGTCCCAACAATGAAAAGTTGAATATACACTCATGCACTATATTAAACTGGTTGCAGTTTGAATTTGTTCAGTAATTTTTGCTTTCTGGCACTGTAGACAAAGCTCCTCAAAGATGGTAAATAATACATTTGTTTTTGTACTCACTAATGCTTACTGCATAGTATGCACATTGTGTGTAGGGTGTGATTTGAGTGATGTTTACGGACAAGTTTAGGCTTATTTGGTTTTAATAATCAGTAACTTAATAGATAATGTTTTTTTTAAATTTTTTTTTGTTCACATTTATTTATTTATTTGAGAGCAACAGACAGAGAGAGAAAGAGTCAGGTAGAGAGAGAGAGAGAGAATGGGCGTGCCAGGGCTTCCAGCCACTGCAAACAAACTCCAGATGCATGCGCCCCCTTGTGCATCTGGCTAACGTGGGTCCTGGGGAATCGAGCCTTGAACCGGGGTCCTTAGGCTTCGCAGGCAAGCGCTTAACCACTAAGCCATCTCTCCAGCCCAGATAATGTTTTATTTCTATGTATAAAATACAGTTTTACCTCAATTCAGTTAATATAAAATTACTTACATCTATTTTTTGTTTCGTGTGTGTGTGTGTGTGTGTGTGTGTAGACTATGCATAGGCGCAGGTACCACCCCCTGTGCTCCCCTGTAGTGGAGTGTGCATGCCTATGTAGGCCAGAGTGGAAAGTCCAGTGTCACACTCCATTGCTACTCTGCCCACTATTATTTGAGATGAAGTCTTTTAACATTCCCATAGCTCCCTTATTCTCTGCTCCCCTATGGGTCTGTGGGTACAGACACAGATATCCACTCTTACCTGTTATTTGGGTCTTAGAGATTAGAATTCAGCAGGTCTCAGGTACCCTCAGCCCTTTATTTTGTACCATAATATGCACATAACCATTGTGTCATCTCTCAAACCCTGAGTTATATTTTATATACCATAGAATTCATCTACCCTAAATGCCTACATTCCTTTAATAAATTACTGAGCTCCTCTATAGTCATATACTAGTTTTGGACATTTATACCATGCTTAACATATCCATGTCTCATTTTTTTAACTTTTTTATTAATTAGTTTTGTATTCAGCAAATACAGTCAGTTTGGTACCATTATTAGGCTCATCCATGACCTACCCCCTCCTCTTGGCCCCTCCTTGTTGAGGTATATGGGTCATGCATTGTGGAGTTAGCCCACAGTTATGGGTAAGCTAAATGTCTCTGCATATCATGACCCAACATGTGGCTCTGACATTCTTTCCGCCCCCTCTTCCGCAAAATTTCCCTGAGCCATGTTGGGTTCATTTTTGGTCTGCTTCAGTGATGAGGTGTTGGGGGCCTCTGAGGCTCTGGCTCTCTGATTTGGTAGGAGTTGATTTTTCTCTGTGTTGATCTCCTTCCCCCTTGTGCTGGTATCCGGTTCATCAGGAAAACAGCACCCTTCCTTGTTTCTCCAATTTTTCTTAGTTTTAGCCGGGGCCCTTTTGAGGTATGATGGGGTGGCTCTCTCCTTAGGATATATATCTATCTGAAAAAGAGAAGCAGATTCTCCAATAGAGAGTAAGTTAGCACCAGGACAAATGAGATAGCCTTTACTTTTTTATAGAGAATTTAATAGGTGTAGGCTGTCTTGTAGCCCATGATTGATGGTAGCTTGATATTGGAGAGTGGGCTTATGTTTGGATATGGTTCTGACTTGTTTCCCCGCTCCAGCTATGGGTCCCATACCACTGAGGAGATCAGTTAGCCAAATCAAGAGCAGTTGGTTCCCCACCATGGCTGTGTGCCACCACTGCACTTGTGTGGGCATCACAACAAGTTGTTTGCTGCTAAGTAGGTTAGACCATAAGTTGCTTCGACAGATATCGGTCATTTCCCCCCAGTCGCCCATGTAGCACCTTCTGGCACTAGACGCGCTGACTGTCTGGGGACTGACTCTCTTCCAACTTCCAGCCCAGCCATGCCATTCCATTTTACATGTCAACCACATAAGGTATCTTCAGCAGTAGGGTCTTACCACTAACCTTTGGTGAGACATCAAGTACTCTGACAGAAATCTGTCTGTCTTTTAGGAAACCTTGTAGGTCTCCCTGACCAAAAGCTCATTGTGGATGATAGCCCCATGCTGGTACTGGAAGTTACAGGTCAGTGCCTACTAAGAAAATGAGGAAAAGATAACTAATATACAAGAGTTAGAGAGAAGAGAGAGAGAGGGAGAGAGGGAGAGGGAGAGGGAGGGAAGATGTAGAAGATTAAGGTTAGTCTTGATCCTTCCCTCTCCAGTGTCTTGTGGTTCAGGTGTTCCCTGTAAGGGCCCGGTGAAGGATCAGCCATTTGCTCTGCCTTTTAGGAAGTAGAATTTTTTTTTTTTTTTGTTTCTTCATACTCTCTTTATTTCAAAACAAGGCTGTGTCTGATTTCTGTATATACCAGAAGAATGACCCCCCCCCCCAGCCTGTTATATTACCAAACTTTTTTGGTTTACCTTTGGATTTTTTTTTTTTTTATTAGTCAGTTCTGTATTCAGCAAATACAGTCAGTTTGGAATTTTATGGTACCATTGCCGTTTGGGTCTAGATTCCCTTCGATGCCCTCCCCTCCCTCCCCATCCATCCTAGTTTCTAGTCCAGGAGATGCTTGCTGGATATGTAAGGTATCTTGGGTAGATTCAGGTTAGGTGCTATAGATGAGTGAGACTATGTGGCGATTTTTTTTCTGTGATTGGGTAAGTTCACTGAGAATGAACTTTGAGGAAAAGTGGTTGAACCTGGAACAGATCATTCTCCATGTCTCATTTTTGATAATCATTGATTTATATGATTAACAGTCAATAAATTAATATATTTGTTTTGTTTTTCATCAAGAATTCAGAAAGAAAATTTAGCTTATATGAAGTTTTATGCTATATTAGTTACTTTTCTCATTACTGTGATACAGGACCTGATAAAAGCAACTAAAGGAAGGAAGTGTATTTGGTTCACCATTTGAGAAGATACATAGTCAGCTCATCATGGCAGGAAGATATGGGCTGTTGGGAACATGATACTGCTGGTCACATTGCAAATCGCCATGAATACTGGTCCTCATGCTTTTTCCTTTTTCTCCCTTTCTTCATAGGACGGTGCTACCCAGAGTTAGGGTGAAACTTTGCCTTTCGGTTAAATCGCTCTGGAAAAGCCCTCACAGACATGCTCTTGGTGACCCTAAAATCCAGTCAGGCTGACAACAAAGATTAATCAGTGCATGTACTCTTAGAATGTTACCGTTATTAACTCATATATTCATCTTGTAATCTGTTTGTTTCCGTTATCATCTACCTTTTATTTATAATTTTCCCAATTTTGTTCAGCAGTCAGTGCAGGCACAGGTCTTTAACATGATTTACAATGGCTACTAAGTCCATGGTCCTAATCATGATCTGATTATAGGTAACTACAAGCCATTGATAATATGAGCAAGGATAATAAAAGGTTTTTTTTTTGTAACAGGAAATTACAAATTAGCTTTTGACTTACAATTTAGTGAAGCAATAATTTTCATCAAAATCATAGATCCCTCTGTTAATCATGCCTAAGTTAGAATCATTAGAGAGCACATTAAAGATCATGATGTATCTGCTGGAATTTAGGTACATAGTTTCTAGTAGAAAATAGGAGGCAATTATTTTGTTACTCAAGATATGTATAACTCATTTGCCCTGATGTTATATAAAAATAAAAACTGGCTTATGTTCATCTCTTCAATATATAATCTTTTGAAAACCATTTTGACAAAAACTAAAACAGGTCTGAAATTTCAGTCTGAAACTTTTATATGAGCAATTTACAGACTTGAAACAGCCTGTCCATAGGACCTGAGGTGTTCTGTTTAAAATTATTTTACATTTCCAATGGTACTTTTAGAACTGTACAAAATTATATGTATGTATGTATGTGTATATATATATATATATATATATATATATATATATATATATATATGTGTGTGTGTGTGTGTGTGTGTGTGTGTATCACAAAGAGCAGTTATTTGCAATCAGAAGTAGTTGTATGTGCAATTATATGTGAGTATAGAAATCCAATGAATGCATTTTGTTTGTGAAGAAAATGATAGCTGAAATTGTATTTTCACAGTCACTTTTGTGTGATGTAGGAGTAGGTGTTTACATATTGTGTATAAATTTGCTCTTTTTGTCCTAATTGTAAGTAATGAAAATTCACATGCCACAAATTTTTCATTTCATTTTGAAGCAGGTTATTATAGGTATAAAAAGTAATAAAATAAATGATCATGTTACAACTCTAATTTTGGATAAAATTAATGTATTATAAGAAAGATTGTACATTACTGACTGGATCATGTAATATGCTTTAACTCTTTTACATAGATCCTTTCCCGGAACCTCATCCTGATCCTGTCTCCTTAGTTCCGAGTGGATGTCTTCTTCTACTTTGTCTTACAGCCTTTATGTTAGGTATTAACACATGGATTAGCCCCACTCTTTCTTCCTGCCCTGTAGTTCATTACCATAGTCCCCCCCCCGCACCCCCCCCCAGGAGGAGGGTGCCTGGAAGGTTTTATTGCCATTCTTCTTCTGTCTGGCACCTTCACTTTGTGTTTGAAGAGAGCTTCGAAATTCATTTTGCTTTGTTGCATACAAAGAAACCTTTTGCCACTATCCTGTCTTTTCTGCATTCCAGTGTTCAGTGTGTTCCTGATTTTATGACTCGGGAATATTGACTCTTGTCTCTAGAGTGCCACTATGATCCCAAATAAACTAAGCAGCTTGGATGCTTACATTGCAAAACACTTTTGCATAATCTTTATATAACCTACTTGGCATAGCTGTATGTATATCTCAAATCCCTCCTCAGGACCCAGTATTATTAACTCTTAGCTATGCCACAATAAGTTCATGCCAGGCATAAACCAAGCAGCAGCCTTTCAAAACATGACTCAGTTGTTTTCTGTGTACTACATGGGTGAAAGCTCCCCTAAAGGCTGAATTAACTTTGGTTCATTCTGCATTGCTTTTCACTTCACCTACATGTGTTACGTTTTCTCAATATTTCTTTTCTTTCTTTTTTTTTTAGTTTTTTTTTTTTGCATGGGTTAATGTATGCAATATGCAAACAAGAGTGGATGCATGTTCACATGTGAGAGGGTACACATAGAGGGATGCATGTGCACATCTATGTGCATGCATGTGGAGGCCACAGAGCAATCTCAAATGTTATCTTCAGGTTTACCATCCACCTCATTTTGACACAGGGCCTCACTCCAAGGACCTGCCTGTCTCTGACTCCACAGAACTGGGAATACAAGTGCATTTCACCATATCTGCATTTAAGTCAGTGTCGGTTTAACACTTGCGAAACAAGTAGTTTACCCACGTAGGTATCTTCTAAGCCACTTTCCTCAATATTTCCAATAGACATAAATGACGCTCAAAATCCAGTCATAGTTAAAGTACACATACAAAGGAATCATTAGTATCTTGATCTTTCCAAAGGTTGATTGTTTTTTATTAAGTAGAAACTTTGTATGGGTACATCATGTATTGGTATCATCATTTTCCTCCTCTCTGCTCCCATTCCCCTGAAGGCCTTCCTTAGTAGGATTACTGGTATTTACCCTGGGGTTTTTGGTTGTGATCTGTGAGAGCAGCAGTCAGTCATTGATGGTGGTGGTGGTGGGGGGGGGAATGGAGCAATGCCTCTAGATACTCCCTCCCACTGAGGCTCTAACAATTTTTTCTGCCCCCTCTTTGGTGCATTTTGAATATCCTTGGTGTCTATCTCCATCACCCTGGCACTGGTTGTCAGGCTTGCTGTGGAAGCAGTCCTCTTGCTCCTCTTGTCAGCTCCTCTGTGGTTTTAACTTGGCCCTGAGTGCTCTTCTAGGGGTTGTTCATCTCCTGCCAGGGAGTAAGCTATCCTTGTCTTGTTGATAGATTTTGGTTTTCCTTGGTTCTTGCTGCTTTCTAAAAAGAAAAAACAAAACAAAACAAAAAAACATTCTCCAGCAGAAAGTGAGATCAGGATATGTTAAAGGGGATAACCATTATTAATTTAGAGAGGTGTTTTCTTAGGATTTTATTTTTATTTATTTATTTATTAGAGACAGAGACGGGGGGAGAGAGAGAGACAGAGAGGGAGAGAATGGGCACTCTGACTCTGGGGCCTCTAGGCTCTGCAAACAAAGTCCAGATGCATGTGCCACCATGTGTATCTGGCTTATGTAGGACCTGGAGAATCCAACCTGGGTCCTTAGGCTTCATCTCTCCAGCACTAGAGTTTTTTTTTTTTTTTTTTTGAGAGAGGGAGAGACACACACACATGGGAAGAGAGAGAGAGAGAGAGAGAGAGAGAGAGAGAATGGGTATACATGGGCCTTTCAGCTGCTGTGAACAAACTCCAGATGGGTGCACCCCCTTGTGGCCATGTGTGGCATTGCACGTTTGCAATACTTGCGTCTGGCTATAGTGGGATATGGAGGTTTCAAATAGGAGTCCTTAGGCTACACAGGCAAGCACCTTAACCGCTAAGCAATCTCTTCAGCCCTAATTTAGAGAGTTTTTGATGGTGCAGCTTCATTTTTGGCCGATGACTAGTGGGAGCTTCTCAATGGATCCCATAATAATCTTTGTCTGCATAGGATTCTGACGTGGTTCCCAGTTATAACAATGGTTTCCTATCCACTGAGCAGATCTCATAGCCAATCAGAAAACCATTGGTTACCCACCTATGATTTGTGCCACTATTGCACAGATATGTACATATTCTCAGGCTGATTGCTTTTATATGACAAAGTTCCCTACTTGCTCACAACAAAGTTGGCCATTTTCTCCCAGCAGCTCATGTAGCACTTTTCAGCAGTATATGGGCTAACCATCCAGGAATTGGCTTCCTTGCAGATTCAGCCAGATCTCTTGATATTCTACATAGGCAGCATATAGTGTCTTCATCAATTAGGGTCTTGTCTTTTACCTCAGGTGGATAATCAAGTGCTTTGACAGAAACTTGTCTGATTTGGGGACCTCGGAGGTCTCCGTGATCAACAGCTCAATGTGGGTTATAACCAATTTCTGGTACTGGAAGTTATAAGCCAGAGCAAAATGTTTTAGGGTTAGGCTTCATCTCACTCTCTCCAGGACCCTTCTTACCAGATGATCCCTCCATGTTCCCATTGAGAGTTATATCTTTTGGTATGCTATCCAGGAAAAAAAAAAAAAGGAAAATATTTCTGTGGTACCATTTAATTTTGGATTTAGTTACTCATTCTGTTTCCTCTCCCCAAACCCTTCTCTCTTTTCTGTTCCTTGAATTGCTTGACCTGGTATACCTGCAATTCAAGCTGTTTAAGTTTAGAAATTACACATGAGGGAAAACATCCTGTGCTTATTTTTCTATGCTTGTGTGAGTACGCATTGGGTGAACAGGCCCCAAACACACCACCACCCCTCATAAGCCCAGTGTGCACAAGCCCCAAGCACACTGGCTTCTTTAAAGTACAGACCCCAAACATACTGGGAACCTCACCTTCCATGAGCTCACAGGCCCCCAAAGATGCAGGCCACAAACACACAGAATACCTCATTTGCCTGGAATGCACAGGCCCCAAACATACTGACCCCCTGAACACACAGGCCTTTTGAAAGAGTGTGTGTGTGTGTGTGTGTGTGTGTGTGTGTGTGTGTGAGAGAGAGAGAGAGAGAGAGAGAGAGAGGAGACAGAGAGAGACGCCTGACATTGCATGCTAGGGTCTCAACCATTTTGCAATTGAACTCCAGATGTGTGTGCCACCTAGTGGGCATGTATGACCTTGCAAATGCCTCACCTTTGTGTGTCTGGCTAAGGTGGGATCTGGAGAGTAGAACGTGGGTCCTTAGGCTTTGCAGTTAAGCGCCTTAACTGCTAAGCCATCTCTCCAGTACCCCTGCTTTTTTTAATCTACACTTTCTTTTGAGGAATTTTCACTTATACTCTGAAAATAGTTTTGTTTGGGATGGCAGTATTTACATACAGTATTACCTGTAAGTTTCAATTGCTGAGTTAAATTGTGAGTTAAATTAAATAAAGTGATATTCATAGAAGGGTTAAAAGTATTAGCTAAGGATCCAGGCTGACCTCAGTTTCCATACTGGAACTGTATTAACTATGGCGTCTTAGCTCAAGTTAACTAAACTTTAAGTTTCCTTGAATTTAGAATAAAAATGATTATTAGTATAAGGTATAAACACTCTAAAATTTCACTAACTTACTTGTTGCAAACATTTTTTTTTATTTCTTTCATCTCAGCTTGAGATATCCTGTGTATGAGAGCAGGAATAATTTTTCATTTTAAATAGCAAAACTATAGACTCAGAGGCAAATCCAGCTCATATTGCTTGTTAAAATTAAATGATATATGTATAACATAGAACAGATGTTTCCAGTAACTTTCAACACTTTATTTCCACCCTCAAACACTGATATGAATTATATGCAAGTTATGTAGTGGTATGTTTACTTGCATATGTACATAGGGCAGTCATGTCCAAGTACAAAGCTATTCACTTAATTACTGGTATTAAAAATAGATTTTTGGGTTTACGAGATGGCTCAGCATTTAAGGCACTTGCCTGCTAAGGCTTTTGACCTGAGTTCAATTCCCCAGTACCCATGTAAGCCAGATGCACAGAGTGATACAAGCATCTAGAGTTCATTTGCAGTGGCTGGAGGCCCTGGCACTCTTATACACCCTTTCTCTCTATCTCTGTCTGTATCTCTCTGCTTACATATAAATATATTTGTGTGTATATGAAATTTCTTAAGTTTATTATTTCTGTTCCTTTATTGTTTGTGCTTTTGCTTTTAAACTACTTAAAATACTTGTGCCACATAGACTAGTGTGAATTTAGAATTTTACGATGTCTTATCCAGTACATTACCTCATTCAGACACACACAATTTTGAACATTGGTGATATGTTTTGTGATATGATTGGTCTTTATGATAGAAATTACTCCCTTAGTCAATTAAAAATAAAAGCGATCACGGTGTTACACTGATGATTAATAGGAGGTATTTTGAAAACAAGTAAAAATTTTTTTAAGTTTGTCCATGGTTCCACCACCTCTGAAATTCAGAGTCTCAGTGTCCCTATTTTTGAGAAGTGAAATAATGTTGAAACAGCCTTGCTGTGTGAACTGTAAACTTCTTATTGTTCTTTGGCATAGAGTTCATTATTTATGCTATACTTGTATTCAGAATCTTCCAAAATTGTTCATATGGTATCAGGCCAAATAAATAGAAATTTTCTCCCATGCCCTCCTGTCTTTCTAAGAATCTGAAATCATTAGATCACTTTAGGAGATTAAACATCTTCTAGAAGCAAAGTTTCTAAATCTTTATATATCTGCAGGCTATATGAGGCAGTTTTTCACATTTAACTTTTTAAAAACTGACAGAAAACTTCTGGTAAAACATAACTAGATTATTTGGCACTAGCATGTCTCTTTATCAGAGATTCTGAGAAGCTGGATTTATTTCTGTGAATGCTGTTAGTTTTATAAGTTAAAGTAAAGTTATTCCTACTCTAAAATATAGAAGTTTTGAGATAAGTTTGAGTGGAAGAAAGTTAAGACAGACTTGCAACAATTAAAGTTGCAAATAACATTTGATTCATTCTTTCTTATTTGCATTTCTCTTATTTGCTAGTCATTTCTTGTTACTATAATTTTGACTTCCAAGACTATATTAAACAAGAATGGACAAAGCTTATACCCTTGTCTTGTTCATGATTTTAGTGGACATGTTTTGAATTTTTCCCTGTTTACTACAATGTTGGCTATAGGGTCATTACTTATAGCCTTTATAACTTATTATTTTGAGATATATGACTTTTATTTCTAGCTTCCACTGAACTTTTATTATGAAGGGATGGTATATTTTGCCAAAACGTTTTTCCTCATCAGCAAGATGATCATGTGATTTCTGTCCTTAAGTCTGCTTATGTCTTGTTTTACATTTTGTTACATTTATTGCTTTCCATATGTTGAAGCATCCTTGCCTCTCTGGAATATAGCCAATTTCATCATGATGGATGCTCTTTTTGATAGGATTTTGCATTCTTTTGGAAGTATTTTATTAATGATCTTTGCACCTGTGTTCAACAGGGAAATGGGACTATTAATTTTTTGTATGTCTTCATCTGGTTTGGCATTGGGATTATATTGGCTTTATAAAAGGAATTGAGTAGTGTTCCTTCCTTTTATGTCTTATGAAGTAGTATAAGAAGCAATGGTGGTAGATATTCCTTGAAGATATGATAGAATCATTAGCAATAAAATGAGGGTCAGCCAACTAAGAAATGTACAGTAAAATCTGTAAATATTGTTTTTTCATTTTATTTAAATAATTTTTATTTGTAAGCAGAGAGAGATAGAAAGAGAGAGAGCTCGCACGAGAGAGAGAGGGGGGGGAGAGAGAATGAATATAGGTGTTCCAGGGCCTCTAGCCACTATAAATTAACTCTAGACACATGTGCCACCTTGAACATCTGGTGTTATGTGGGTACTAAGGAATTGAACCCAGGTCCATAGGCTTTGCAGGCAAATACCTTAGCCACTGAGCAATAGCTCCAGTCCTCTTCAGCTATTTTTTAGGTAGAATCTTTGTATGGACACATCATATGTGGGTATCATCATTTCCCTCCTCCCTGCCCCACTCTAATAAGGTCCTTCCTCAGTAGGATTGCTGGTATTTACCATGTGGTTGTAGGTTATGAGTTGGGGGAGCAGTAGTCTGTCATAGTGAGGAGGCCTATGTCTCTGGATATTTTTTTCCCATCTTGTAGCTCTTACATTCTTTTCTTCCCTCTTCTGCAAACTTCCCTGGGTGTGCTTTAATAGTGCTTTAGTTTTGAGTTCCCATTAGCTTCTGGATTACTGCTTTGGTGAGTTTTGAGTATCCTCTGTGGTTGTCTGCATCATCCTGGCCCAAGTAATCAGGCTTGCCATGGAAGCAGCTCACTTGCTTATCTCGCCTGTTCCTCTGTGATTTCACCTGGGCTCTGGCTGTTGTGTGAGGGGTAATTTAGGTCCTCTAAGGGAGTTAGGTACCTATTGTCTCGTTGGTAGATTATGGTTGCTATTTTATGGAAAAGAAAAATGGATTCTCCAATGGAGAGTGATATCAGAATAGGTAAAATGGAAAAGCACTCTTAATTTAGAGAGATTTTGATGGATGTAGCTTACTTTTAGATGAAGGCTTTTCATTGGAGTCCATTATCTTGGTCTCCAAAGGGTACTGACTTGGTTCCTAATTCCAGGTATGGGTTCTTTTCCACTGATTGGGTCTCACAATCAATCAAAGAGCTATTGGTTGCCCACCTAGGCTATGTGCCACTTTTGCACAGGTGATTGCATTTTGCCAAGGTGTTGTTTTCATATGGCAGTGCTTGCAAGATCTATAAATCCCATTTGTGAACCTTCCCCCACTTGGGTTCATGTAAGGTACTATGCATTTTATGCATTGTATAGATTTTAATAAAAGCGTTCCTGTAAGAAACAGCCACACTTGTATATTAGTTCTCATACCCAAGAGGGCTGCATGATGAAAAGGAAAGTGAAAGTTCTAAACTTAGTTTATATCATACTCATGTTGTTTTTATTTCTTTTTATTTTTATTGTTGGCTTTTCTAGGTAGGGTCTCACTCTAGCAGACTGACCTGGAATTCACTCTGTATTTTCAGGGTGCCTCGAACTCATGGCGATCCTCCTAACTTTGCCTCCTGAGTGCTCACCTGACATTAAGGAGAGCCAGTAAATCTAATGTTTTGTCATCATACTTTTCTCATCTGTAATAATCATGTTTTTGTACTTTTTAAAAATGTTCTTCCCCCAGCTATGTGATTTGATTTTTTTTAAATTTTAGCATGGGGGGAGCAAACAAACTCCAGATGTGTGCGCCCCCGTGTATACATGTGCAACATTGCACACTTGCATCATTGTGTGTCTGGCTTACCTGGGACCTGAAGATTCTAACATGAGTTCTTAAGCTTTGCAGGTGAGCACCTTAACCACTAAGATGTCTCTTCAGCCCAGATTCTTTTCTTGTTTCCTCTGAAAATCTTATCCATTCTTCAACAAACTGAATTCTTTTAAGTTTCTACATTATCCAAAATCCCATTGGCCTCTCATTGTTTCATTTCCTCTTTTACATACTTAAATGGTTCACAATACTGTTTCTGCTTTGTGGTTTCATTTTTCCCCACTTCCCATCTGAAAATTAGAATTAGAGATTAGAAATAATAAATTTATTAGATTCTTTTAAAATATATTTCACTATTATTATTATTATTATTTTGGTTTGTTAAGATAGGTCCTCACTCTAGCTTAGGCTAACATGGAATTCACTGTGTAGTCTCAGGGTGGCCTCAAACTCGTGGCAATCCTCTTACCTCTGCCTCCCAAGTGCTGGGGTTAAAGGCGTGAGCAACCATGCCCAGCTCTAGGTTCTTTATAATGTCTTTTCACCTACAGTTGTCATATGATAATATATTATATTGTAATAAATATAATAATATATTTATATAAAGTGCATATAGTAAATATGCAAAATATATTTATATAAAGTGCATGTAATAAAGTGCACTTTATTGACTAATAGAGAAGTATGAAGAAGGGCATTAGGTTAGTCACTTTTCTGGTCCATTATGGCTGACTCCATTGTTTTTGGACCCATGGTGAGGCAGAGCATCATGGTAATAGGAGCGTGTGACAGAGGCTATTCATCTCATGATAAAACCTTGTTGCTTATATAGTCAAGTGAATAATATATTATTGAATAGTTTTTCCCCAAAGAACTTGTTAATCTACCATTTTCATTAAAGCACTGTGGATGCTGGCTGCCATTATATAGGATCATATTAAAGCATATGTCATGCTATAAGAGAGAAACAATGTGTCCTCGTAATAGTGATAGCCATACTGGGGAGCAGCTCACATTTTCCTGGTAATTTGTTCTCCTTTTGTCACTACACATGTGTACATTGTGGTTGTTCATCCAAGGATTTCTGCATTAGAACACAACCTAATGCAAGGCCTGTGAGACTTTAAAATATGATTTCTGCTTTGTATTTTCACCTTTTACCCTTATATTGTTTTTCAATAACACCTTTGTCTTGCACTTCGTATTATTGGGAATTTCACATGTTCTTGGTCATTTAAAATGAGGATTGTTGTACATCCTGTCTGCTGACATTGTTTAGACAGTAATGTGGGGTTAATTTTGCAGGAAGCAAATGTGTCCTGGGTTTTCTTGAAAAATAAAACTTGTGAACATGTATACCTTTCATGCATATGGTGCTTTCTCTTTATGGGTCTTTACTCAGTACTTTTATATGCTGCAATACATCATAGGAGAATTTTATAGGTAGACTATTAGTTAAATATTTTATTCTTGTTTATTGTATGGCATGCACATACTAAATGAAAATAAAGTCAAATACATAAATAAAAATGAAAATAGTGAAAATATAAAGATCAGAAGAATATAAATTAAATTGATATCTATCCTCAGGAATAGTGGAAGAGACAGATGGCCTCATATACTGAATTAAGGTTGTCATATTTCAGCCTTTTCCTTTTGAAATCATTCATGTTACACTTCTCTAGTGGCCTCTTCACCTGAGTCCTCTCCTAGAAGTATGAAGCTTATCTTTGAGTTTCAACCTGTGCCCCATTGCTATGTTTATGTACTCTATGAATTGCTTATGTTTTGGGACAAATCCATTAGCGAAAATAAGAATATATATACAAAAAATGAGACGTTCAACCTCTGTATACCAGTTCTCCATGCTTTGATTCCTCTTCACAATCTTCCTGTTCTTGTAAATTTTTCAGTTTTCACATAGTTATTTACTATATTGTATATTCAGCCTTAACCAGCTTTGTTTAACTCAGAAACACCAAGGAGATTTTTGCATTTTCTTTTAGAAATTGTAGTTTCAAGTTTTATTATTAGAATTATGATATGTCTTAGGCTGATTATTATAAGGTATGGGGTATGAGCTAACTTTACATTTTTATTTTGCATATAGTTATATATTTTAAACAGTGTTATGCTTAAAACCTCTCCTTTCTTATAATTGTATGGCCTTGACACTTTTATAGAAAATCAATTGATGTTATATTTGTTAGTGGAAACTTTTCTTTTATATTGGAGACAAGATTTCATTGCATAGCTCAGGTTGGTTAGACAGCCTATCCTCTAGTCTCAGCATGCTATGTGCTGGGATTAGAGGTGTATAATGGTATACTTTTTTAGTCAAGTACTTGAATTTTTTGTCTATTTGTCTCCAAATATCATGCCATTATTTATTGTTACATTTTATTTGTTTTATTTTTGATGTGCACACATATATATGTATAAGTATATGTAGCATGTGATGTATGATGTAGTGTGTATGTGTTATCCATATATGATGTACAAGTGTATGAGTAGATGTGCATGCTCTGAGTACCATGTGTGTAGACCAGAGGAGGGCGTAGTGTGTCCTCCTCCACTGCTCTTCTGCCTTGTTTCCTTGAAGGTCTCTCTTTGACCTGCGAGATCATAGTTTTTCTGTGAACCCCAGTGATTCTCTTGTTTCATAATCCCTCAGAATATAGGTTTACAGGTACATGTGAGGCCTCAACTATCTTTTACATGGGTGCTGGAAGTCAAACTCAGGTCCCTACACAACACAGCAAGTGCTCTTATGCAATAGTTATCTCCTCAGCTCCATACTATGATTTCATTTTAGGTGTGAAATCTATATTTTGAATGCCTTTTAAATTACTTTGCATTATTGTTTTATAGTTATGCCCTTTTCATTCCCACATAGATTTAATTGTAATTTCTACATGTAATTCTTCAAAGCTGTGGAATTGCATGGGGTCTATAAATAAAATTGAGTGGAATAGACATATTAAAATATGGAATTGTCTAATCCACAAAAATCTTCTATTTCCATTTACTTGGGTTTTCTTTACTTTCCCCCATTAATATGTTATAGTCTAGCATTAATATCTTTTATGTGCTTCATTGTACTTATCTATAACTATTCCTTATTTATACTAAGTATTTTTTAAAAACTCCTTTTCTATTATTTTTCTAGTAGTAGAAATATAACTGATTTTTTGGTAGTTTTATGGTTTGCTTTGTTACAAGTAATATAGTTTTTTTTAATCTAGAAAATTCACCATGGTTATAGTTTATTTTTGTGAGATTTGGGCTCAGGCATTTTTCCATGCAGTTACCTATCACCATTTGTTTGTCCTTTAGCACTTTAAAACTTTGTTTCAGTGTCTGTTATTACATTGTTATTATGCTGATAGTAACTCAGAATGTAGTATTTATTTATTTTTATTACTTCTACACTAATTTTAAAACCATTTTATTTTAAGCAATTTATTAATGAGGTGTCTTGAGATACCTTGTCTTTGTCTCCATTATGGTTTAATAAGTTTCATGGATATATTTTAATCAAAATTTTAAAAGTGTAATTGTCTTAAAATTTATTTTTTCTTATTCGTACTCTTTCTTGGATACCACTTACATGTTTTTAAGTTGACATTTTCCTAGTTGTTAGATGTTTTCTTGGGGGCCCCTGATGAGTACCTGTTCTCAGACATTTCCCCTCTTTGTTAGCGTGTTGCCCTTCCTTCTTTAGTGGTTAATATAAATGCAGCTAGTGAAATTTTATTTCAGAATTTTTAAAATTGTATATGTTCTAACTTTTTATAAGTTTAAATGTCCTCATAATGGTATTTATTCTTTTTATTTACATGTTCACTTACTTGCTTTAACATGGTAATAATAGCTACTGTAAAATTAGATCTACGAAAAGTTAACTGAATGTAAACTCTATGATGCTGCTGAGGAGATCATAATCCATGATGAAGTAGGCTTTCTGGTGTTGATGCTAGTACTCTCGTAAAGTAATCCCTTCTCGATCTATAAGTAAGCCCAGTAAACTCATTGGTCCACACACAAAATAATTCACTTGTTAGTACACTTCATTTCGTTAGCACACATTACTGAATGAATTCTATTGACTTAATTTTATCCTAGCTCATGTTGTCAGTTTCATTGCTTTTTGTGTGGTAGAATCTTGCTATAGTCCAGGCTGATGTGGAATTTGCTATGTAGTCTCAGAGTGGCTTGCAACTCACAGTGATCCTCCTAGCTCTGCCTTCTGAGTGCTGGGATTAAAGGCGTGTGCCACCATGCTTGGCTTTAAGTTTTTTTTTTTTTTTAATTTGTGGTTTGTTGGTCCATTTTTTAAATTTTTATTTAGTTATTTTCAAGCAGAGTGATACATACACACACACACACGCAGAGAGAGAGAGAGAGAGAGAGAAAGAGAAAGAGAGAGAGAATTGGTGTGCTAGTCCCTCTAGCCACTGCAAATGAACTCTAGATGCACATGCTACTGTGTGCATCTGGCTTATGTGGGTACTGTGGAATCAAACCCAGGTTGTTAGAGTTTGCAGGAAAGTGCATTAACTGCTAAGGCATCCTTCCAGCCCCATTTTATTGCATTTTTACTTTATTAATTTTGCATTGTTGATGGGATTATTTCTTCCTACATAAAGTTTTAAATTTGGTTCCTACTTTCTGATAATTTATTTACAGTTGAGTTTAATCATTTCCAGCTTTGTTGTACAGCCTTATAAGAGAAGTCATAGAATATCTTTGGAGATTTTAGAATCTCTAGGTTGTCTATAGCACTGATGCCCTAGTGTTTGATTTTCTTTCCACTCTGATTGGAAATAACTCTAGTATCTTCCAAACCAATATAAAATCAAGGAAGTATTCACCTTCAAGCTCTCCATCTCAGCTATTCCATACTTGTGTTGGTTTATATTTTTGCTTGTTTTTGTTCCTTGGCAGCTGTTTCAGTGAGGTTCATTTTGGGACCTGTTTATATCTCATGGTGGGACATCTAGCTTTCAAGAACTTCTCTATATAGCTACTTTCTCCCTCAAATCCTCTTAAAATTCAGTTGAATCTCAGTTCCAACTGGTCTCTGATTTAGCAAGATTCCCCATGAATCTATGATAGTTTTTCCTCTCAGAAAATGACTCCTAGAAGAAAATTAGGATGACAGTATGATTCATCTTATACATTATCCTTTTTTCTCAGGCTTTACAGTCATTACTACTTGTGATATAATACATGAAAATAATTCTTTTCAAAATATTTGTACATTTTGTCTATATTATCATGTACTCTTTCTTTACTAGTAACCCAAATTATAAACTGTTTGTTCCATCATTAATTTTAAGTTGCATAATCAAAATTACAAATTTTGTAAGCCATAATTTTACTTTGTTACCAATCTTTTTTAAAAGAAATATTTGTCATGTCTTCACCCATATAGCTCTAACACTCTTTTTTCCCCCCAAATTCAGAATTTCTACTCCTATGCTGGGTTTATAGTTTAATTCTATTAGGTAACACATCCAACTGAAAAACTCTAAAATGTGTTGTATCTGGTAGCAGGGTTCTCTCCTGGCATGTGTGATGAAACTTTCCTTGGGCCCTCTTTGTCTGACAGTGTATTATGGAGAATGCCAGTAAGCTTTATCCACACTTGAGATTAGACTTTGATCTTTCCTAACTGGCTTGAACTTTTATACAATATATGTTTTAAAAATATATTCAGGCTGGCTTCTGTACTTAAAGAAATTGATATTTAATCTGTATTTGGTGTGCTTTTTAAGTTTTAATTTTGAAAGTAAGGGGTCATTTCAGTCACCTCTGGGCAGATGTTTAATTCTTTCGAAGGTAGAGAGATGTGATAGAATGCACAATAATTAACTCTGACAAAAGTCATGTGTTTGAATGATTAAATGTTAATTAATATGCTTCTAGTAATGCTTGGAAAAATAAAAATGAGAACATCATGACCCATTTTTGCTGAAACTTATAGGGATGTTTTATTGTTATAACTCTAGTAATACTGGTATGCTTTGTTTTGCAAGTATTACTGTTTCCTAGTGTCCTACTTGACCAGTAATTCAACTCCATTCATCTATATTCTAGAGTTACCATTGTAATGATGATGAGACAGAAGGGAAGTATTTCAATGATAAAGCTGTCATTTTCAGACGTTCTGTCAGGAAATGAGTCAATGAAAGTGTAGTTTTTCTTTTTATTTCCTCAAATGGGAATTGCTTAGTTATAATTAACTATTTTCAAAATATTTGTTTTCTTTTCTGGTAACTCTCTTAGTTACCAGAGTTTTATATTCAGAAGAATGTGTCTGATGAAATATTTCATAATTAAAAAATCAACCCACACTTCAAAAACATTATGCCCTACATTTTTAAAAATTTATTTTATTAGTATGGACATACTTAGTATGTAAACAACACATGTTGGTACCATCCTTTCCCTCATCCCTGCCCCTTTTCCAAAGGGGCCCTGCTTTTTGGAGATGCAGGTCATCCCCACGGGGATTGTGGGTTGTGCATTGTGCACAGGGGCAGTAGTCAGTTATGGGGGAGAGGCAATGTCTGTGTGCATAATGTTCCAACTTGTGGCTCTAACAGTCTTTCCACCTCCTCTTTGGAGCCATGCGTTTTAAGTCTGCTTCAGTGATGGGCTCTTAAGAGCCTCTGGATCTGGTTTGTAGGTGTTATGGTATGTCCTACATTTTTATCAAATTTTCATAATATAAATAATCATAGTGTTACATTATCTATGTTTTAAACTTCATACAAGAAAAGTATTTGAGACTGGTGTGGTGTCTTACATCTGTAATTGTACCTCTACAGAGGCAGAGGCAGGAATATATGGAGGTTAATTTAACCTGGGTTACATATAGAGACATTGTCTCAAAGCATTTCTGTTGGGTTGAGGAGATAGCTCACTGGGAAAAGTTAGGGATTTAAGAACACCAGGAATTAAGTTTGATCTCCAGTACCCAAATAAAATTTCTAGATGTTGGACACTTGTAAACCCAATGTTGGGGTGGCAGAGGCAATAGGATCACTTGCCAACCAGCATAACCTAAGTGATGAGCTCTAAGCCAATTAGTGATACTGTCTCCTATAAAGATGCTTCTGAGAATGACACCCAAGTTTCCCTTTTTGCCTATATAGACACATACACATCCCCACACAAGGAGCCTGTGCACGTGCACATTAACAGACACACAGGAGGAGAGATAGGAGAAAGGGCGGGAGGGAGGGAGGAAGGAAGGGGGAGAGAGAGAGAGAGAGAGAATATTAAAGAAATAAAAAAGAAAGAAAGAAAAAATTACCACTATCAGTATTTTATGGGACAGCCTTGAAAGGAGGATATATTAGTTACCTGCTTGCTGCTGAGACAAAATATCTGGCACAATCAGTTCCACGAAGAAAGGGTTTATTTTGGCTTACAGTTCTAAGTTACAGTCTATCATGGTGGGGAAGGCATGGCTGCTGGAACTTCAGGCAGCTGGTCACATTTGGTTCACAGTGAGGAAGCAGAGTGTTGAGCCATCTTTTCAGCCCCCTAAGTTGTATTTTTAAAGTAAACATGTCCCTACATATATTAAAAAAACAGCAAAAATTGTATATGTAAATATATTCATTCAAGAACTTCAAAAACTGTCAACATAAATGATGACCGATGTATTGATATACTAGGTATTAATTATTATATAATAAACATATTTAATAATATTTTATATGAAAAATATGAAAGTAATACATGACTTGCTCTCTCAAGAAAATAATGCTACAGTTATTAAAAATATAAAATCTCTCAAAAAATTAATAGTAGGTCTACCGTATAGCCTACCAACCACACTTACAGCTATTTATCCAAAAGAATTAAAATTTATATCTTAATAAGATATGTGTATTGGCACATTAATTATAGAATTGTTCACATTTTAAATTCCATAGACAGACAATCCGTAAAACATGTGAGATGCTTGAACTAAATACTAGCACTAATTACCCTTATAAAGGAAAATATTGCCACCTATTACAACATAGAAAACCTTGGGTAAAAACTGTCATTTAAATTTTTTTGCACATTCTACTCTATGCATGTGCTACTCAAAATTATCTTCATATGTCTTCACTACCACAGTTTGCTTTTAAAGATCAAAGTTCTGTATAAATCATGATTTTATACTTTGCCTCTAGAAAGAAAACTTGGATAATTTTATCTATTACATTTTGTATTACCTCAGCTTGATATCTCTTATTTAAATGAATTTTGATTCATTTTAACATACTATCTCTGGATTCCATATTTGTTTTTATGACACATGCTTTCTAATTTGCAGATGTCTTTGCCACATTCAGCTCGTGTAATTTCTAGGTCAACATCTTCTTATTGTGCTGCTTTTGACCTGTGAGATCATATCATAGGTTCTGTGTCTGGGAACACTGAAGAGAAGTTGGGAAATACATAAAATATTTGTTGAAGACTAACCTGTGCTTGCTATCGTAGCCAGCCTCTATTTTAAAGCAGTTACAATTTTGCTACAGGTACAAACTGAAAACAAACAAAAAAATCTTGGAAAAATCTTTTTTATGCTTTGAAATCAATGTTTAAAAGAACAAAAGTGCCTCAAAGCACATGCAAAATCCAAAGAAACTGGGAATAACCATATCATTTAAAGAAACATTTCAATGGCACCATTCACTTAAGGTCCTCTCACAGCACAGTTTTAGTACTGAGCTTGTTTCCTTTTGACTTTTCTGCTTTGTTATACACTATAAGTATTGACGTTTGGGACTTATTCACAATAGTCTTTGAAATATGCAGGAGAATTCTAAGTAATTGGAACTGCTGGATTCTTTCTAGGAATGAATGAAATACTATCTATTTGAAGGACAAAATTCTGATAGAATTGGAGCTTAATTAATTTTTTGCTGACTGTTTTAACATTTGAAATATGTACATAATTATGTATGCATATATATTTCTAATTATTTCAGAATTTCAAAGTATGCTTTAATTTTATAAACATACCATGAAGGTGGATAGGTACCTCGTTGTTAGCATGATATTTTCAGTATGTTCCTATTTTACACAATTGGACATATAAATAATATTTTCATATTCTTATTGATTTACTTTTTAATGTTTTTCTGTTTTTACTTACTTAAGAAAGACAGAGAGGAAGAGAGAGGAGAGAGAAAGAGCAGGGGCATGCTAAGGCCTTTAGCCACTACAAATGAACTCCAGACACATGCGTTCCTTTGTGCATTGGGCTTTATGTGTGTTCTGGGGAATTGAACCTGAGTCCTTTGGTTTTGCAGGTAAGTGCCTTAGCTGCTAAGCCATTTCTCCAGACCTGATTTACCTTGATATGTACTAATTCTTATAGTACTTTTGTAGGCTGATATCAAACATACTCCATGATATAATTTCCAAAGTTAATATAGAATATATTTAATAGAATATAAGTTTAATTCCATAGAAAAAATAGATTTTTTGCCTAAAATATGATAGTTACTGGTAAAAAGCTTTGTAGTAACAATACTTATGGCAGAATAACTGTTAGAGACCGAGACCGAAACTGCAGCTTGTGAAAATGACCATTACAGGAACACTGTGAATTTTTGCTCACTGGCCATACATCTGGAACGATAAGGCTCAGTAACTGTTACATGATAACCATTTATGACGAGAGAAGCCGTGAACTGTTACGGGAACTTACACAATACCTGATACCCCCACCCTCTATCACCTTTTTGCTTCCTCCTTCTGCTATGCTTAAAAACTGATATTTGGAGCTCAATAAACAGACCTTGACAACTCTTTGCTTGGTCTCGTTCCTTCTTTCTCACCCATCTTTACACAGGCCTGGTCCCCCTCGCGCTCCCGAATAACTGAGTCCTGCTGGACGGGACAAATAACTATTTGTATGTTGATGCTGATGGAAAGAAAATGATGTAAAAGAAAGTTATACTCTGTATATTTCTGAAAACTTTGAATATTTTTTGAGTTCATTGTCAAGACCAATTTGTCCTGTAGTACAGTTACTCATAGGACTGAGGTAATGGGGATATAAATTTGAGACAAATATTTGCAACCTAGTGAGACCAATATCAAACAAACAAACAAAATAAATTACCAAAATAAAAAAGAACACAAAATTTACCTTTGCCATTTATTTATACAGATTTTCAAGCATTTATAAAAATCTTCAGTTCTTCAGTGCTTCTTTTTTCTGTGCTCTTACTAATGAATTTTACAGCCAAATTTAGGCATAATACATCTTCATAATTTTAATTTTAATAATAACCTCAGATAAAGATGCATTATATAACCCAAAGCATCATTGATTTTATACTCACACACACACATCTATACATACCATTAAGTAATTCCTGATTCAGAAAGCCACACCTTCCATCAAGAGTACTTGTAAGACTAAAGGGGATTAAAACAAGTATATTAAGATTATCATTAACCTTTTATATTCACATTTAGAGATATAATTTAAATTGCAGATAGTACATTTACTCATGTTCTATGTGCTACTTAAAAATAAAAGTAATATATGGAACCAGGCATGGTGGTGCATGCCTTTAATCCCAGCACTCAGGAGGCAGAGATAGGTGGATTGCTGTGAGTTTTAGGCCACCCTGAGATTACATAGTGAATTCCAGGTCAGCCTAGGCCAGAATGAGACCCTAACTTGAAAAACCAAATAACAATAATAATAATAATAATAGTAATAATACGTGGTCGTAGAGGATAACTTCACAAACTGAACACACAAGGCAGAAGAGGGAGATTTTTTCTCAACCAAATGGCAGAGAAATCAAATGAATACACGTAAGCTAATATTTATGTAATGATAGCATTCATAGAAACAATGAATTTCTATATTTGCTTGGTTTCTAAGCAAGAGCAATTATTCTTTTTTAAGATGTTGATGCTGTCATCAGGCCGCCATAGTTCTGATTGTCTTGTTGGTGCATGTTCTTACTCAGGTTCTATAAATCCTGGATGGTATAAGTGTTGATGGGTGTAACTCGGTAGGCCTAATGGCCTAGAATCCATAAGGCATCGATCTCATGGCATTGTCCTGCTCTGTCCCAGTCATGAAGAGTTTGTTCAAGTCGGAAGAGTCTATTCCTTGGTTACCGTATGGTGCTCAGTGAGGAAGATTGCCACCAGGGAAATGTAACACACTATATGTTACTCAGTAGAAAGAAAAGTCACAGGACATTTTGAATTTCAAAAATTTAAATGTTCTTTTTCAACACACAGGGATTTCTTCAGAAACGGATTTTTGAAAAATGAGTCATTTGCTTCATCTAGTTAGAGTAATGGAATTTTGCCAATAGAAAATCTACTCTCTTCTGCCCCAAGAAATGCTTGAAATGTGGGTGGCAATGTTGCTGTTATACATGCAAAAATAACTCAATTCCTGGTCTTAGCACCAGAATTTGTCTGGACTAGTACTCAAGTGTGTTAGCAACATTTTCAGCCTGCATTATTTTTAGTTGCTGAAGGATGAGTGAAAGGCGGTAATAAGAGTTTTGAGTTTCAACTGTGCTTCAGTTCTTGTTTCAATTAAAAGAAGATTAGATTGTTTTTTATTCATGTAAATTCAAAATATAAATTTTATAGTTTTATATTTAATTTAAGTATGTGAAATTGACTTCTTTGGTAGCTGAAGCTAGTTAAGCATTAACCATTTTATGTTTTTGCCTCAGCATTTGCTATGCTGTAGAAATATTTTTAAAATTTATTCAAAGTTTATTTTTATTTAGTTTTTAAAATATTTTTATTTATTTATTTGAGAGACACAAAAAGAAAGAAAGATAGAACATGTGTATGACAGGGCCGCCAACCACCACAAACAAATTACAGACGCATGCTCTACTTTGTGTGTCTGGCTTTATGTGGGTACTAGGGAAATATACCTGCACTGGAAGGTTTACAAGTGTCTTTAACAACTGCACCATCTCTCCAGCCCAAAGATTTTCAAAATTTATATTCACATACATGTGATTATTATGTGTCTTGTACTGTGCTAAAGAATTTTCAGAAGTTATCAAATTAAGTAGCTACAGCAGCCCAATTTGTAATTAATATTATCCCTATTTTAGAGAACTATAACATAAATGGTCTAGTCATTCAAAGACATGAAATTAAACAGAGGTACATCAAGAATCTAAGCCCAGCCTGAGTCCTAAACCCCTTATACCTTTGTAGTAAGCTATTTTATACCAGGAGTATTCATAATTTTATAGGTCCTAAAACAAAATGGCAAAATGCATTTCCCCAAAGGAAAGCTAGACATTGAATAATAAATGAATATTTAGGACCATCAGTTTTATGTTTTCTAATTCATGTTATAAGAACCAGGACAGGCCACCCTGAGACTACATACTGTATTCTAGGTCAGTCTGAGGTAGAGTGAGACCCTACCTCAAAAAACAAACAAATAAACAAAAAAGAACCAGCACTGTTTACTAAAAAGATATTTAGTTCAGTACTAAAATGAAATGAGCCATCAAATTGTGAGGGGATGGAGGAAACTAAGATGCATAAATGCATATTACTCAGTAGGAATAAATGCCTATTTGGAAAGGCTCCATATTGTATGATCCTGGATACATTACATTCTGACAAAGGAAAAACTATGAGGGTAGGAAAGTACATGCTTTTATGATGTTATTTGAGTGGGAGTCCTGACCAGACAGCATAGGCAAGGCTTGGGACATGCAACACTCTGCATAACCATATACTTTTAGGTACATGCCATTACAAATTCCCTAGATCCACAGAGTGCACAACTCCTGTAGTGAGTGCTGACATAAACTTTGGACTTGGGATAACAATGATATGCTAATAAAGCTTATAAGTTTTAACAGTTTTGGATATTGTGGGAGACCTATCCATGTTTGGAGACAGATCTATGAAAATGTCTCCATTATCTTCAACTCAATTTTATGTTGAATTAAAACTAATCTAAAAAAAAGACAATCTTTATTTGAAAACAAAGAGAGTAGTTACTGCCCAGCAATGTCTATCTGAGAACAAAGCATATAGCATGGACACTAAAAGGGGCTATAATTATGCACTATAATTTCATGATACTAACTGCCTGGAAACACCAACTTTGCTTGCTGAGTATATACATTCATGTATATGCACATTTATGTGTGTATATTACTATTGATTCCAACTCTTCAAATCTATATTGTGCTTTCAGCAAAAAACTACAAAATTGTTATTGTCACAAGTACTCAGTAGGAAAACATCAATTATAGTAACAATGCTGACAGGTTTGGGGAAGAAAGAAAAACTATTCACCAGTTAATTTCTATTTTAAAATGATAAAAGAAGTAACTAGTGTTGTGAAATGTGACACTACTACCTGTTGTTGTCACCAGTGCATAAATACACAGTTATTTACATTCAAATAAACATACGTAGACATGGTCCATTTTTTAAAAATATTTTATTCATTAATGCGTGAGAGAGAGAGAGGAGGAGGTCATAAAGAGGATGGATATGAGCAGGCAAGAACTTCTTACCACTGCATACAAACTCCAAATACATGTGTCACGTTAATGCAACTGGTTTTATATAGATACTGAGGAACTGAATCCCAGCCTGCAGGTTTTACAAGCAAGAGGCTTTAGCCAGAGATATTTTTCTAGGTGCTCATGCTCCATTTTTGATCTCTTACATTCCACGCTTCTCTTATAGTTAACCAATATCATCCATTTCTGATTCTTATTTTTCCTGTTTATCTTTGCATGCAATAGGTATATTCCTCTCTCTCTCTCTCTCTCTCTCTCTCTCTATTAGTTATGGGCATACTCACTGTGTAAACAGCACATCTTTGTACCATCCTTGCCCTCATCCCTGAACCCCCCCTTCAAAGGGACCCTCATCATTGGGGATGCTGGTATCCCCATGTGGACTGTGGGTCGTGCATTGTGGGGGTACCCATTGGTTATGGGGAAGAGGCAATGTCTCTGTGTGTAATGTCCCAACTTGTAGCTCTAACAATCTTTCCGCCCCCTCTTCTGTGAATTTCCCTGAGCCCTGTTGGGTTCGTTCTAGGTCTACTTCAGTGATGGGCTCTTGGGAGCCTTTGTGTCTCCGGATATCTGATTTTGTAGGAGTTGAGTGTCTTTTGTGTCTATCTCCTTCACCCTTGTTCTGATATCAGGTTCACCAGTAAAGCAGCATTCTTGCTTATTTCTCTAAGTACTCTGTTGTTTCAGCTAGAGCCCTGGTGAAGTTTGATTTTCCTAAATATATGGAGGCAGGCTTTATGGCCCAATATATGATCTATTTTAGAGAAGGTTCCATGGGCTGCTGAGAAGAATGTGTATTCTGTAGATTTTGGGTAGAATGTTCTGTAGATATCTATTAGGTCTAGTTGTTCTATGGTCATGTTGAGTTCTCTTATTTCCCTGTTTCTTTTCTGTTTGGATGATCTGTCTGTTGCTGATAGTGGAGTATTGAAGTCCTTGACTATGATGGTGTTGGTATTTATTTCTTTATTGTTATCAAGTAGGTTGTGTTTTATTATTAGACACTTCCTTTGTGGGACTGGGCAACCTTGTTGGATTTATTTCTATTTGATTTTTCATGCTATTCCTTTTGCACTGTGGTCTGCCCATAACAGTGTGAGAATCTTACTTAATTCAGGAGGAATCTGTAGTCTACCCTTGATGTGTCTTCAGTGATTATTCCATTTTATGTTTGACTAGATTAGGCTTCTGGTGGCAATGGGGTCTGCCTGCTTAGGCAGGAGGAGTCCTCACAGCTCTGGTAGGGACCCAAAAACCTGGTGGAGGGGCTTGTTGGTTGGTAGGTCAGGGTATGGGATTATGTGGTCAGGTGGCCTGATGGGGGAGGGGAGGAAGGAATGGGACAGTGTAGTTTTGTGTTGTGACAGGGCAGAGGAGGGAGTTAGGATGGGCCTGCATGGTCCTGTAAAGCAGTGGGTTGAGGGAATGGGTCTGCGTGGAGGCGAACCAGGAGGGGGATGAGACTGCATGGTCCTGTGACAGGGGTGGGTATATGACTACTGCATGGTCTGGTGGCATGTCAAAGCTGGAGGGGATGGGACTGTGGAGGGGTCCAGTGAGGCGGCAATGGGGGTGGGTGGATGGGACGGTGCAGGCTGGTGATCAGGCGGGATGAGGGAATGGGGCACAGTCTCTGTTGCAGGAAGAGGGAGGAAAGCCATAGGAAGACAGTTCTGAGGGTGCTTGCCTAACATATACAACACTTTGTGTTCAATTTCTAGTCCTTGAAAACAATGGAGTATGTTAATGCATCATTTCCAGTCCACCTTTTCATGAATGTCATACAATCTTTATATGAAGTTAGTATAATATTTTCCATTTTCAGCCTTATGACTATCTTACATAAGAATCAGAACTCATACTAATGCAGAGCCAACACTTAATAAGCAAAAAAATGCTTTTTTATAACCATAAATTGAAGGAAGGAAGGGAGGGAGGGAAGGGGGGAAGAAAATGAAGGGAAGGAAAGGAAGGAAAGAGATTGGAAAGAAAGGAAGAGAATTCAGAACATTTAAATCCACTCAGAGTGCAAAATTTCCAAAGATTTAGAATGCTTAATTTAATGTATTTTTTTAATGCATGTTCATGTGTGTAGGTGCACATGAAAGGCCAGGGGACAGCATTAGGTGTCATCTTAAGGAATGTCATCCACCAGTTTTATTCTTGTTTAGACAGGGTCTTTTGTTGCCTTATCACTCACCAATTAGACTAGATAATATGGCCAAATGAGCCTCAGGGTTCCTCCTATCTTTGCTTCCCTAGCACTGGGATTACAGGCACATGCCACCAGGCCTGGCATTTTTACATGAATGATAGATATTAAATTAGATCCTCATATTTACACAACAAGCACTTTACTGATTGAACTATCTCCCCACTGCCTTTAAAGTGATTTTAAGGATAATATCAACTCTTTCAATGTTTATAAATGTTTAAAGTTCAGTCATCTATTTTGGTCATATACACCTTATCATTTTCTAGCTTCAAAGAGGAGGGTAATGAGACCCAGGTTCCCAAAGCTACTTTCTAATACCACTCAGCTAATGAGTGGGGGAAGGCAAAGGTTTTATTACTCCTATACCGGTAGTTTAAAAAATAATATTTGCCTAAATTTCAGCCTATGGCTTCATTTATAGCTGTCTTTGTAGTAGTTTGAATGTGAATATGTGCCCCCCCCCCCGGTGCCTGACATATTTTTGAGTAAGCTTTCAACTTGAGTGTTCAGCAGGCAAAGTCCTGCTGGAGGAGATATCACTGAGAAGCAGATGTTAATATATCCATAATGTGTGTTCAGAGCAGTTTGAGTGCTAGCCATTTTTGCTTGCTGCATGTTTGGTGGTATCTCTTTGCCATGATCTGTGAAAGTTACCCAGCTTCTTCTGACATGGATGGTGTTTCCCCTGGCTTCTGTAAACCTGTAATAAATCATTTCCTCCCATAAGCTTCTTCTGTTTAGGTATTTGTCCCAGTAAAGGGTAGCTAATTGCAACAGTAACATTTGTACCAGGAGTGTGTTCCTTGCCGCAATGACTCTGACCATGTGGGTTTTGGTCTTTTGGAACTTGTGGGTTGTGGCAGTGTAGAAAAGTGTGATATTTTGGACTGGGAAAACTTCTTAGTGCTGTAAGCCCAGCTTTCTGGGCTATTCTGGTGAAAGTTTGACAATTCTAAATATACAGGGAATTGTAGACTGTGAAAGCTTGGCTTATAAACTTTTAAAGGAAAATGAAAAAGTTTATTGGAACTGGCTACTGGTGAAAAGCCTGGCTTAATTCTTACACTGATGCTCAGGGTACTTGATCAAGGATGACTTTTGAAGGTAATATAATGATGAGGTTGGTGGAAAGATAGAACAAAAACATAAAAAATTTATAGTTCATCACAGGAAAAATTAAAACAAGTTTGAAGTTATAGACACAGAGATTGGTTCTAGGTTACAAAACTGCAGTTGTCAAGTTGATTACCACCATTAAGTGTGGGCCACCTACTTTACCCTGGGACAATGGGAAAGATGCCTGAGGGTGAAATACGACCATGGCAGGCTCAAGTGAGTATGCATACAAAATATTAGAAGGAGGTGACTTGAAGAAAGAGTTTTAAAAGAGCATGCTGCTCTTCAAGATGTATTTCTCCCTGCATTCACAAATTTGATAGCTCATCTAGTACTACAGAGTATAGCAATTGCTGGAAAGGATCATTGAATGTGCAACAGTTTTGCTTTTTGGAAATGGCTCATGGGTAGAATGAAGTAGGGTTGAAATCCTTGTGTCCAAGCCCAGGAAAGCCATTATATGAAGTTTAACCTGTTGCAGTCATTGCTAAAATGCAACAGTTAGAATCAGGGCCATTTTATAGAGACAAAGTAGGGCCATTTTATGGAGCTATGAAGATGAAACCTGGATGTGGTGGTTTGATTCAGGTGTCCCCCATAAACTTAAGTGTTGTGAATGCTAGGACCCCAGCTGATGGACATTTGGCAATTCCTGCCTTCTAGAGGTAGTATATTATTTTTTTGCATTTTTTTATTAGTTAGTCTTGTATTCAGCAAATACAGTCAGTTTGGTACCATTATTAGGCTCATCCATGACATACCCCCTCCCCTTGGCCCCTCCTTGTTGAGGTATATGGGTCATGAATTCTGGAGTTATCCCGCAGTTATGGGTAAGATAAATGTCTCTGCATATCATGACCCAACATGTGGCTCTGACATTCTTTCCACCCCCCCCCCCTTCCGCAAAGTTTCCTTGAGCCATGTTGGGTTCATTTTTGATCTGCTTCAGTGATGAGGTGTTGGGGGCCCTCTGAGGCTCTGCCTCTCCGATTTGGTAGGAGTTGATTTTCCTCTGTGTTGATCTCCTTCCCCCTTGTGTTGGTATCCAGTTCATCAGGAAAACAGCGCCCTTGCTTGTTTCTCCAATTTTTCTTAGTTTCAGCCGGGGCCCTTTTGAGGTATGATGGGGTGGCTCTCTCCTTAGGATCTACATCTATCTGAAAAAAAGAAGCAGATTCTCCAACGGAGAGTAAGTTAGCACCAGGACAAATGAGATAACCCTTACATTTTTTGTAGAGAATTTAATAGGTGTAGGCCTTCTTGTAGCCCATGATTGATGGTAGCTTGATATTGGAGAGTGGGCTTATGTTTGGATATGGTTCTGACTTGTTTCCCAGCTCCAGTTATGGGTCCCGTACCAGTGAGGGGATCAGTTAGCCAAATTGAGAGCAGTTGGTTCCCCACCATGGCTGTGTGCCACTATTGCACTTGTGTGGGCATAACAGCAGGTTATTTGCTGCTTAGTAGGTTCGACCATGAGTTGCTGGGACAGATATTGGTCATTTTCCCTCAGTCACCCATGTAGCACCTTCTGGCACTAGACACACTGACTGTCTGGGGACTGACTGTCTTCCAACTGCCATCCATGCCATTCCAGTTTGCATGTCAATCACATAAGGTGTCTTCAGCAGTAGGGTCTTACCACTAACCTTTGGTGGGTCATCAAGTAATCTGACAGAAATCTGCCTGCTACAAGGTAGTATATTATTGAGGGTGGGCTTATGGTATTATAGCCAGTTTTCCCTTGCCAGTATTTGGCACACTCTCCTGTTGCTGTTGTCCACCTGATGTTGGCCAGGAGGTGATGTCCACCCTCTGATCATACTGTTGTTTTCCCCTGCCATCATGGAGCTTCCCCTTAAGTCTGCAAGCCAAAATAAACTTTTTTTCCCACAAGGTGGTCTTGATCAGGTGAATTTTGCCAGCAATGTGAACTTGACTGCAACACTGGTTTGCACTGTAGACTCAAAGATATTTTGGATATACCAGGACTGTGGATTGGCTGCCAGCTGGATGGGCAGCACTGAAATCCAAAGACTTTTGTTAATGATTAAAAATGTCGATCTTGAACTGCAAATGTTTGATATTTACCTGTTGATTATTATTTTCTTTGGCCCCATCTCTCCTAATTATGCATTTTTCAATGGAAATGTTTACTTTATGCCTTGTGTATTGGGAGTATGTAGTTTGTGTTTGATTTATACAGGGCCCACAGTTAAAAGACATCCTTGAATATTAGATGACTTTGGATTTTTGAATGGTTTAAAAGTTGATAACACCAATAGGATGCATGGGTATAATACTGTCATTTAAATGTAATTGTAGGTTTCCCATAGCCTGAGGTATTTTTGATTAAGCTTGCAACTTGAGTCTAAATTGGGTGGAGCCCTGCTGGGGTTGGTATCACTGGAGTTATATCATGTAGTACAGCCCTAAGGTATTTTCAGAGCAGTTTGGCTGTTGGTGCTTGCTGTTTGTTTGGTGGTACTCCATTGGGGGTGTTTCCCATGGATTCTGTAAGCCTGAAATAACCCTTTTCCTCCCATAAGCTACTTTT
Source organism: Dipus sagitta (assembly GCA_036346955.1). NCBI lineage: Eukaryota > Metazoa > Chordata > Mammalia > Rodentia > Dipodidae > Dipus > Dipus sagitta. The sequence goes on along the minus strand of CM070770.1, from coordinate 98,233,613 downwards.
GATAGGATATTTGTCCCAGCAAGGATAACTATAACTATATCTATAACTATAGATAACTAACTATAGCAGTCTTCATATTTAATAGACAGATATTAATATTAATATTTAATATTTAATAGACAGAGAAGTCACATGGGTTGCTGTTCTTTCTCCACCATTGCTGCTTATGTTCCTCTTTGTCTAGTCTACTTCATGGCCTTTCTTTTTCCTTAACTTTTAAATTTGAGTCTACTGTTGATATGATTCTGTTGAAAAAATACAGGAAGATATAAAAATAATTTACCCAACTTTACCAGTGTTAACACCTTACATGCCTCTATTGACATCTCACAATCAAGTTCCTAGAACTGATAAAGTGAGGCTATAGTATGTTCATATCATATTGTCTTTCTTTAAACATATTCATTACTATTACTTTGCCACTGTCCTGACTGTAACCACTGAGTAATGATGTTCTACTTCTGCAATTTTGCAATTGCTTTTTATATAGTAACCAGAGTTATTATTAGGTAGAGTATCTGTACCATTTTAGATTCCCATCAAGATACAACTTTGCTGGTTTTTTTTTTGCATTTGTTGACATATACATATTTAATGGTTCTGACACCTATATAGTGATATCTCATTTCAGTTTTAAAGATCATCTTTCTAATGCCTAATGATCTTGATTATATCAAAGGTAAAAAGAGTTATCACTTTTGTTTTTGTAAGTGAGATTCTTAATAACTTATGGGTCATTACTTAAGAAAATATATGGAAATTATCCATACATTTTTGTGTATGAATGGATATCTAGATGGTTTTCCCATGCCTTGAAGAAAACTCAAGTTTGAATGTGTTCATTAGAAGTTAAACAATTGAAGCCAGCTGTAGTGGCACACACTTTAATTCCAGTAATTGGGAGGCCAAGGTAGAAGGATAGCCTTGAGTTCAAGGGCACCCTGAAACTACAGACTGAATTTCAGGTCAGCCTGGGTTTATAACAAGACCTTACTTCAAAATAAAATAAATAAAAGCATACCTTTTGAACCCTAAATGTCATAAAATTCATTTAGGGTTCAAAAGGTATGCTTCTATTTTTTCTACTTTAAACAGGTAAAGGTTCATTTCAGCCCTATGCAATTTTATCTCATTTAGCTGTCATCACATTTTCTCATCTACATGATAATTATATATTATAACTTAATGAATTATACATAATCAAATTCTAAATGTATTGTTGCAGTCAGGTTCACATTGCTTACATAAAACACCCAACCAAGAGCAGCTTGTGGGAAAAAAGGGTTTATTTTGGCTCACAGGCTTGAGGGGAAGCTCCTTGATGGCAGGAGAAAACAATAGCATGAGCAGAGGGTGGATATCACATCCTCACCAACATCAGCTGGACAACGGCAACAGGAGAGTGTGTCAAATACTGGTAAGGGGAAACTGGCTGTAATACCCATAAGCCTGCCCCCAACAACACACTCCCTACAGGAGGCATTAATTCCCAAATCTCCATCAGCTGGGAACCTAGAATTCAGAACACCTAAGTTTATGGGGGACGTGTGAATCAAACACCACATGTATACTTTATTTTATGGTACAAAACCCACATTAATTTTATTAATTAAAAAAGTATTTCACTGATGACTAATATTCAGCAATCTCTATGATGAATTTGCATAATATAATATAGGTCCAAGAAAATTATATAAGCACTTAGATAGGGATGGAAGAAAGAAGACCATATTCAGTTGAAGCTATGATCAAATTTAGATAACACACAATGTGTTTTTACTAGTAGTATTTTACCTGGACATAACTTTCAGAAATTATCCTATATAAATGTAGCTTCAAGTTAAATTTTTAAAATAAAAATTTATATCTTATTTTAGAATTACAGGGACAATATAATGACAAGCAAAAAGCAACCTAGACATCAGATATTTTTAAAAAAAACATCAGATAATAATACTACCAATGTCCACTGGTACCTCTGTACTCATGGCTGAGCTTTGGTTTTCAAAGCCACTACACTGTCCTGCAAATCCTCTTCTTGGACCTTTGGTAGACATTTCAGTTAAGTAAACTAGTCTGTGGCTGATGTGTTTGCTATATTACATTGCTGATTAAAATAATGGACTGAGAAAACTTTGGGAGGAAATGTTTATTTTGTCTCGTTTCAGACCTTTGTAGTGGAGAAGACAGGGTCAAGTGGCTTAGTCTATGCCCATGCAAACTAAGACTATTTGCATAGCCATTGGCCAGGACTCTAAATGCCCAAACCAGTGGTTAAAGGTCTGCTCCTGATCACCCATGTCCCCAAGCTAGGTGCCAATTTCTAAGGGCTCCTAGCCTCTTAAAATAGTGCATTCTACTGGGGAAACCATTTAAAACTTGAGCTTGTGGTTACTGTTCAGGAATTAAACCATACCAGTTGGCTAAGCATAACCAGGATTATTAGGCTAAATGTAGCTAGAACTTTTAGTCTTGGGACATGAAGCTGAAGCCATAAAGTAGGTTTAAATTAGAAATGTCAGGACTAGCTAGAGTTATATGGAAACAGCGTATAGTAGACAGTTCCATGATGCTAGGATGAACATCCTACCAAACACAGTTTTATGGGAGGAAGGGATTTATTTCAAGCTTAGAGATCCAGGGGAAATTCCATTAATTACAGAAGAAACTGCTCTTATTCATAAATCCAAGCAGAAATCGAAGCCACCACCAGCCAGCAAATACCAGAAAGCATGAAACACAAAAATCCACCAGAGCTCAGACTGCTCTGCACACCTTTGGGCTAGAATCAGTTCAGCTCCCAAATACACCTTTGGGCTGGATTCCAGGATTTCCCCCCGGTGATACCAATTTCAACCAGGTGCTTGGCAACCCAGGTTACATGCTTAATATAACATTTGAGTCTATGGGGGGCATATATTCTCATTCAAATCACTTCATAGAGAGTCTAAAAATTGTGAGAAAAAGTGAAACAGTACATTGTGAAAAATAAGACTCAACTATAATGAAGAAGCCTCACAAAAAGAAGATAGGTGGTACTGACCATGTTGCCTTGGAAATGGTGGGCTTTGTGTTTCCTTTACATGGCCTTACTATAACTCCCTCATGTCATTGCTGACTCACCATTAAGATGAACATACCTGATGAATGAGAGAACAATGCAACAAGCACCTTGCTCAGGTTTGTTTTTACCGTATTCTATAAAGTAAACATATGCATGTTTGCAATGACTGTAGTTTTATATTAACCTTTATTATAGGGCCAGCGAAAACTGAAATCCATTAAATCAATAATGGAGTTTAGAGATCAGAAGGAAATGCCTTTTCCATAACAGTGATGTAGGATGCATAGTCTGCTTCTGGTTTATCAGTTGGGGCTAGATTTATGTGTAAAATTGCCTTCAGATATTTCCAATTCACAGAGCCTTTGTATAATGAAATGGCATGAACTTGTAGTCAGTTGCACAGACAGTATCTGGCCTATTTAGATCCACCTGTAATGCTATCATATAATACATTCAGGTAGCACTAACTAATGACTACTTAATATTTTAATTTTAAGTAGTCATTGATAGATATCTGACAATTTTTTGCCTAGTCAAAGCTTAAAAAAGAAACAATGACTTTTAATGTAGTCATCAAATACCATTTGTACTTATCGTTGAGCTGAATTAGGCCATCTTGATGATTTTATTTTTACTATCTTTTAATTTAGAAATAATTTGCTGAGTCCTACTTTGTGTGAGTTTTTTCAGATATGAGGATTTGTCATTATAAATGAAGATGTATAAAAAAAGATACTATCCTGAAGATCAAATCCAGGGTATATCTGTTCTCATCGTTTTATCTAATTAGTTATCTCTGTTTAATTCTTTTCAGCAGTTGTCTTTAACCAATGGAATATAGGCTTTCTAATCATCTGCTGAGATCTTATTGGTGTGTATATTTTGTTCTTCCTTAACTGATTATAAATATTCTATCAGCAAATAGGTTTCATGTGGCAGGAAGTCTAGTGTACTGCACAGAAAAGGTGAGAAATTTAGAATGGTGTTATCCAGGAGTGAACAAAGATAGAGACTTAGTCAGTAATAAAGTAGCAATTCCCAAAATGTTTGGAAATAGTCCCACAGGGTGGAACAAAACTGCAGATACAGTGGGATAACTGTGGACATACTAAACACATAGTGAGTTACAATGTAAATGGTGATCACAATATAATTCCTGCTTAGTGGTTTATAGTTATTTAGTGTATTTAGGTCTTCAAGTGAGCTAAGTAATAAAAACAGAATTCAAATATTCAACAAGCCAAGAAAATTTAAATATTCTTATCCAGGTTATAGTCCTAGGATAATTACAAGGTTAGTGAGGACCACTGACTATAGAAATTTCCAAAGGCCATGCTGATGTTGATGTAAGTCATCTCCCACCTATAAAATGTTGTAACACTAACTTTACAGCTGTCAATGCTCCATATATGTATAATATTTCTCCATTATCAACTCCTAATTAATAACAGGGTTAGTGATCAAACATGTAATTTTAAATAAAGTTGGTCCTCTTCAATATATATTTATTTTTTAATATAATTTGGCAACTAGTGTAATGTCTTGGTTAATGACAAACCTTTAGGTAAATCTCACCATGAAATTATTTTGGCTTTGTAAATGTTGAATCTGAAGCTTTTTGATGGTTGACATGATGCTATGACTAGAAAATTTTATAACTGACATTCTGAGCGTGTGTCAGTTAAAACAGATATACTGAGCTGGAGAGATGGCTTAGAAGTTAAGCGCTTGCATGTGAAGCCTAAGGACCCCAGTTCGAGGCTTGATTCCCCAGGACCCACGTTAGCCAGATGCACAAGGGGGCGCATGCATCTGGAGTTCGTTTACAGAGGCTGGAAGCTCTGGCGCGCCTATTCTCTCTCTCTGCCTCCTTCTCTCTGTCGCTCTCAAATAAATAAATAACAAAAAAAAATTAAAAAAAAAACACATACACTAAAAACAATGGATAAAATTTCCACTAGGCGAGTATCAGTTGTATGAGAGACATAATTGAATTTTCTGTTCAGACTTGGGTCCTGCACCTCAGATATGTCATCATATATACAAATATCTGAAAATTGGGAGTGTCCAAAATCTAAAGACTTATGATCCAAATCATATAGGGAATATTTAACAAGTTTATATCAAATTTAAAGGTTGCCTTGGTGTGGTTTGTTTCCCTGTTTGTAGACATGCTAGAAAAATCAGTTAGTATATAGAAGAGGAAATGCAAAAGGGGCAGTGGAAGAAAGGAATACTTCTCACTTCCCATGTTATATGGATGGTATTCACACTAATTACCAAGCTGATATTGTATTTTATTGTCCACTATGAAGCAATAGTAACCAATGTGTGGTGGTTTGAATAGAATAGATGGCCCCCAATAGATTCAGTTGTTTGTTTGTAGTTTGCATCTTTAGCTACCTGGCTGGAGGCAATGTTACTGGGTGGATCTTAAGGTGTGGTGGTAGGTTTCAGATTTTAATCTAAAGATATGGAAAGTGTGCCTAGCAGGAGTTCCTGAAGTGTGCTTCTCTCTCTCTCTATGCTTGGCCCTATGAAGGCAGGCCAGCTTCTTATGCCATTTATGGAACTTCCCCTGGATCTGTAAGCTTCAATAAATATCCCTTCCTCCATAACTGTGCCTGGTCTGGAAGTTCATCTCAGTGAACCTGAAGCTATCTGATACACAATGTAAATTGCAAAAAATAGTTTTATGAAGGTTGTTGGTAAAGGTTAAAAAACTAGTATTTATGCATACATAGTAAATTAATCCACATCTTTTAATAAAGAAAATGAAATCTTGAAGAAAGAAAGTGATACTTTTAAGTATTAGAAAAGTTATATTAGAAAAGTTATAGCACATCAAGGAATTAAAAGACAAGGTCTGAGAGAAGTAAAAAAAGATTATGAGAGAAGACCTAAAAATTGGGGCCCATTTTTCCCTTAGAGAATTTCTTTTCAAAAGGAAAATGGGGAAGTGATGCATGATTGAGCTGCAAATTTATTAGTGACACAGATTTACAAGGGCATAAAAGTTTAAGACTAGCATCTGCTATAAGTGGAGATTTTGATATACATCCATAATTGGTTTGAAACCCCATTGGTTAGCTCTAGATACAAGAATAGACCAAAATATTATGCTATAAACTAATAAATGAGAGCTACACAGAACATATTGCATCTCAACAAATATAATACTGAGTAAAAGAAGGTGTAAAAATATATCCTGAATATTTATATTTAATTTTTCAGTTAAGAAAAGAATATAATCAGTAAATAAGTATTCATATATGATGAATCATATGTATATGATTGGACATGTGAAGGGCCCAGGGAGGACATAAATCTTTGTTGTTCTTGCATAATATGTATATAATAAGCATATGAAAATCATTTGTGGATAAAGAAAATATTGTCCTAATCCTCAAATTATTTATACAATTTTTCAGAATATTCCTTGGCATGCAAGTAAACAAACAAATATATCCAATGATAATATACTCCAGAACTTCTAGTATTAGTCACAACAATTTAAAATAAGGATAGACCCCGAGATTACATAGTGAATTCCAGGTCAGCCTGGGCTAGAGTGAGACCCTACCTTAAACTCCCCCCAAAATAATAATAATAATAATGATAGACCTTAGCTTAGTGGCAAATCACTTGCCTTGTATATATATGAAGCCCTTAATTTTATCCCCAGCACACATAAAAAGAAAGTGAAAATTATCTAACAATATTCCAAATTTAAGTGTGATTGCTTTTAATGAATGTCCATTGGAACATTATTATGGCAGGAGCTGGTGAAAAAAATCATCAATAATATATATGCATATATATATTATAATATTGTTTTTGTATTGATTTAGCAGAAGTGTCATAATGAAAATAAATTAGTCACAAACAGTATAGAGTGAATCTCAATAAATGTAGTGCTAAGTAAATGAGATGGAAAAACTACTGAAAAATTAAGTTTATATAAAATATAAAATGAGCAAAAATAAACTTTGCTGTTAGAGATTAGATAATGATAATTCTTGGTTAGAATAAATATAATTGTAGTTGGAAGGGAACATAATGATATGTTCTTAGGTACTGGAATATTTTCATTATTACTATATCTCAGTATTGAATGAATTAGGATGTTCTTTTTGTAACTGAATGAATGGGTAGTCTTAGCATTTATAAAGTTTATGAGTAGTTATATGTTAATAAAAAATTAAAAGTATACACCGGAAATCCCAGCACTCATGAAGCTAAGATGAAAAACCTTGTGGTTAGGGCCCTTCCAGGATACATGGCAAGACCTTACCTCAGACCACAAAAGAAACAGGAAAGTTAAGATGAGGACATGGATTCATAGAGCTTCGTTAACTTGGTTAATCTCATATCTAATCAGAAAAATAGGTAATAAATCAAAATTAGCTGTCATTAATCATCACAGTGAGTTAAATTTAACACTAAATGAGTATGTTCTAGAGCTCGTAGGTGCTTCCATAGGAATAGGACACATACAACCACTTGGAAAAGATTATGTATTATGTAGCACATGTGGATACACATGAAGCGTAATCTACCAACCAATTCCCTTTGTTATATCCTCAACAGAAACTCCTGTAATTGCATAAGGAGATATGTATATGAATATAGGAACATTATTTATAATATTGAAAAACTGGATATCTGTGAAATATCATCAATACTAAAGCTGACAATTTAGAGTATTCAAACAAGGGTATATAGTCCATACCATATCACAGCTCTTTTCAACAACTTTGATTACTCTTTCCATTATAGAAATAACATTTTTAATGTGTTAAGTTAATGATGTAGGACTTCCAATTTACTATGTGCTGTCATGTATACTTATTGTATTTTTAATTTTTATTATTTTATTAAGCAAATACTTTAAAAAGCCATTATAAATTTAAATTATCTATCTATCTATCTTATCTATCTCTATATATGAATATCTGTATATGCATAGTAATATGTATATATGTACGTATATACTAATAGGGATCATTTACCTTGGCTTCAATCTTACAGCTTTAAAATAAAATTAAAAGACTGGGTATGAAAGCAAATGCTTGAAGTCCCATCTGCATTGGCAACTGAGGCAGATAGCCTAGGTAACAGAGTGAGAGCTACATCTCAAAATAAATAAGCCAGCCAGCAAACCTTAGAATGTATTTCTGCCATCATTAGCAATACTCAAACAATGAATAAGTAAACCAAATTAGTGTTTTGTTGAGATGGGCTCAACTGCATTCCAAATGAGTAATATTGTAATGTTCACCTAGCTCAGAAACACATGTCAAATAAAATACATAATATTATATGGCAAATGAAGTTTGATATTTTTGAGTGATGAGAATTTTTGACAAACTCCAATAGTTGTGAAGAATTACTGACCATATTCTTTCTGGAAGACTGTGAGCTATTTGATGAATACTTCTATCATACATAATATAAACCATGATTATGTCTTCCTGAAAATACAGTTATGTGGCACTATACAATATAACATTATACAAAATGTGTTTGTGACTCAGTGAAAATTCTGTAAATACATTTCCTGAACATATGGCACTTCAGAATTGTTTTCCTGTTATTAAGAACTTTGAACCAAAACCAAATTAATAATGTCTAAATCATTATGCATTTTTTGTTTTATTTATTTATTTGAGAGCGACAGAGAGAGAGAGAGAGGCAGAGAGAAAGAGAGAGAGAGAGAATGGGCACGCCAGGGCTTCTAGCCACTGCAAACGAACTCCAGATGGGTGCGCCCCCTTGTGCATCTGGTTAACGTGGGTCCTGGGGAATCGAGCCTCGAACCGGGGTCCTTAGGCTTCACAGGCAAGCGCTTAACCGCTAAGCCATTTCTCCAGCCCTCATTATGCATTTTTATTACAAAAATACTTCAAAGGAAAATGATGTGAGTAGATTATTATGGTTTTAAACATGCAAAATTTAAAATAGGTAAAAATAGTCCACTCTCTTAAACTGGGACAAAAAAAGACAGAGAGGCTGTGTAGTGGGAATTTCATTGGATGGTATAAATACTTTAGAAATATCTGACATAAATAAATAAAATTGTCATTTTCATCATAATTTATAGGAAAATGATAGATATTTTGCTACCTATAAAAATAATAAAATATAAGTATAGTTAATACATTATACACTAAGTATAATGTCTAGTTTTGCCTTTCTTCCATAAAATTTTATCAAGGTAATGTTCAAGCAAAAAAGGCAAGTTAGTTTTTTTTCATAACTAAATAATGGTTTGGGAAAATCATAATACTATAACAATGACCAGTATCTGATAAATTCTGCATAGATGTTGGGTTTTTTTAGATTTTTAAATATGGAATTTTGTTTTATTTATTTCAAAGAGAGAGAGAATGAGAATGGGCATACCAGAGCCTCTAGCCACTGTAAACAACTCTAGACACATGTGCCACCTTGTGTTTTATGTGGGTACTAGGGAATTGAACCAGGGTCCTTTGGCTTTGCAGACAAGATTCTTAACTGCTAAGCTACCTCTCCAGGCTGAAAAGGTATTTTTTTGTAGGTAGAGTAAATAATGATTATGAAAGGTGGATTTATGGCTAAGTTCATGACATTGCTTACGGCAATATTTCTACCATATCCTTTCCCATGTTGGATTATATTAATACATGCAAAATGTCCCTTTGATTAGTGTCAAAGCATTCTACTTTTCTCATAAAATAGGATACATACAGCCCTTGGAAAAGGTTATGCATGTTGTACCACAAATGAGTGTACATGAACCATAATCTGATTTTAAAACTATTATTATTATTATTATTACTGGTTTGTTGAGGTAGGGTCTCACTCTAGGTCAGGCTGACCTGGAACTCACTGTGTAGTCTCAGGGTGGTCTTGAACTCATGGCGATCTTCCTACCTCTGCCTCCTGAGTGCTGGGATTAAAGGTGTGCGCCACCACGCCCGGCTCTAAAATAATTATTCTAATGATGTCTTAAATTCAAATTTGAAATACTAATTCTTTTCTCGTCGTCCATGTCTACATGGCTATAGTAATTCATTGTAATTTTCAATTAGATTCTCTGAGATTTAAAATTTTTTAAGCTAGTGATGTACTTATAAATATTTTATAAAATAACTATTCCAGTTTTCATAATGGTTTTGAAAAAAAATTAAAAACACATTCATTTCTTAGAGTAAGTTTTATGCTCTGTACACTTTTTAAGACTATGTATTAAACTCTGAGCTTAGTATCAAATGTTGAATACATGAATAATTTCAACAAGACAATTAATGTCTGCTTTTCAACTTTCATTTCAGTCATTATGAACTAACACTTGAGATTTTCATTGGGTCACTAAATCTTCCCACTTCTATAACCTATTACATCTAAAGGGTTGATATTATCTAAAGGGACAACCACTCAACCTTTGAAGGGAAGTAAAGTACCTCACTACCACTACTATGAGAAGCCACAACTCACTGTCTTCTCTAATTTGGCTTCCTAAATGGTATCACTGGGATCCTACACATGTTCTACCTCACCTTTATACAGAATTATTAGATATTTCAATATTTTGTTTCTCCTTTTTAATCCATCTTCACTTCTTTTTTTTTTTTTTTTTTGTTTTGTTTTGTTTTGTTTTTTCGTGGTAGGGTCTCACTCTAGCCTAGGCTGACCTGGAATTCACTATGGAGTCTCAGGGTGGCCTCAAACTCACAGCGATCCTCCTACCTCTGCCTCCCAGTGCTGGGATTAAAGGCGTGCGCCACCACGCCCGGCTTCCATCTTCACTTCTATAATGATTTACATGTCTCTCTCTTTCCATTTCCAGTCGTATAAATTGAAACTAAGATAACAGAGAATTCACTGGAATTTAATGCTTTTATATAAAACCCCGTCTTCCTAAACAGTATCATCTAACTTGTCCCTTTCCCATTTTGCCATCTATGCACAAGATTTACTGCATTTTGCTCCATTCTTCCCATGTAACATGTCTTTTATGATGATTAGCTCTTGTTCTTGTTGACTTCTGTACCATGAGTACTTCTCCCTCTTCAAAGCCTCACATATCTACCTGCCTTGATATGAGCTTAAACACTGATGTATCCAATAAACATGATAAATATACATGTATAAACTGAGTATTTTTTTTCCTTTTAGAGAATGTAGTCTCTAGAATTTTCAAAACAGGAATAATATTTTCAAAGTAGCAAAAAGAGGATATGTCCAGAGATAAGTCATTAGTATTTGTTTTGCCAATGCTATCTCAAGATAAATGCCCACAAGCATTTTACTGTGGGACCTACGAGGACCTATCCATTTTAGACATGTGATAATTTGGTAACTAAAAAATAAAAAAAAATTCTTAATCTTTATTTATACTTTTGGTTTATTCCATACAGCCTCATAGTTTTGTTATTTAATAATTTAAAGGGCTTTAGTAATGCAGTGAAATTATGCATTTGGCTTTTCGTGGGTACTGGGATATAGAACCTGGCTCCTTTAGGCTTTGCAGACAAGTGCCTTAACAGCTGAGCTGTCTCTCCAGCCCTTAATGTAGAGAAATAGAACATTTGGTTTCTCCACATCAAATGAAAATAATAATAATATTGAATATTTAGGACTGTGATTCTAGATACTTTATGTTATTACAGGATGACTTTGTTCACATGCTGTATGTTATTACAGGATGACTGTGGTTCACTTTCCTAAACTAGGGACAATATAAAGTCACATAACCTTTTATGATATTTTTGAAGGATATCTGAGGCAATTTTTGTAAATCTAAGTGCTGAAGGCAGCAGACATGAAGAGTGAAGGACTTGCCACAGTGCTGCTAAAAACAGACTAGATAGGAAAATTTTCCTTCTGAGTTTTCTCATCTCAGTAATGTTTGATAACATTCTATTTTAATGATTAATGCTCAGATGGATATCTTAAAATAGCTACTGATAAAAGCACTTGTGTTCAGAGTGAAATATTGATCAGAGTAGTGGTAGTCATCAGGCTATTTATTTATTATTTTTAATGGAATGAGGAAAGCCTTCTACACAAAAGGAACAGAAGTGATGTAAAGAATGTGGCATAGATAATTTTATAACTTTTCTTAAAATATGCAAGTATTTATTGTGGGCTATGCTACTTGTCTAAGGTCAAATATAATAATGCAAAGCCATATATAGCCTAGGTCTTTCAAATGTTGGATTGCGTCTTTGAGAGAGAGGGGTGGGATGTCTGTGGTACTGGGAATTAAATTTCAGTCCTCATGTATGTTAGGCACACACTCTACTACTGAAGTATATTAGTCCTCAAATATGGGGATCCTAATGTGAAGATATATCCTGAGATTTATGCCACAAAGCATAATGACTGTCTTTTTATTAAGAAAATTATACATACATATATAATTTATTTAGATAATAACCTCCTCCCATTACCTTTTCAGGACTGGCTTCCCTATCTCCCTTTTACTGAATTCCTCTTTCTTCCAACCTAGCCTAGTACCTCTTCTAATTTGATGTCTTTAAGAAAATCCTCACTTGTTATTGTACCTCTCTGAGTTTAATTAGCATTGCTGCATGGATACAGGTGAGGAACTATTTACTAGAGCACATAGCACCTGCCAGCAGTATGTCTCCTGCTCTCTCAGCCACCAGTGTCTGCCTAAAAGTCCTCATGGAGAGATGGTGGCATCATGCTCTCCTCATTCATGATGATTTTATATATATGACAACTTCTATACTTACAAGAAACCATGGTATTTCTCTCCCCACCCCTCCCCCACTTTCCCCTTCATAATTCTGCTCTCAGTCATATCCCCTTTCTTTCTCCCTTAGTCTCTCTTTTAATTCAATGTCATCCTGTTTTTTTCTCCTATTATGAGGGTCTTGTGTGGGTATTGCTAGGCACTGCGAGGTCTTGGATATCGAGGCCAAATTCTGTCCAGATATTTGTATGTAAGGAGTAGTATGATTTCTTTGGCTCTTACATTCTTTCCGCCACCTCTTCTACAAAGGACCCTGAGCCTTGGAGGGTGTGAGATATTTCAGTGCTAGACACTCCTCTGTCCCTTCTTCTCAGCACCATGTTACCTTTTGGGTCATCCCAGTTGGTCATCGCCATCTGAAAAGAGAAGCTTCTCTAACCAGAAGTGAGAGTAGCATTAATATATGAGTATGAACATTAAGTATAGTGCTTTCAGGACAATTTGCTAAGAGGAATATGTGCATTTATCCAGACAAGAGCAGGTTTTGTATCCAAAAGGATCATGACCTTCCCTGCCATAGGCTTTTGATTAGGTTTTCAGTACTAGGCATGTATTCCCTCCCATAGAGTGGGCCTTCAGTCCAATTAGAGAGCAGTTGATTGTCCCCAGAGCAGACATGCCACTATTGCACTCATTCAGTCATTTGGCCTGTCTGGCCAAAATAGAGGTTTCCAGTGTCCACTGTTTTCACTGCTGATGACTTCCATCTCCCTTGAGAATGCATTCAGTGCAGCCTTTTCCAGCTTTCAGTTGGCTGGGCTACAGGGAGAAGGTTTTCTGCTCAGCACCAACTTGATTTCTCAATGACTTTGCCACTCAAGCTTGTGAAGTCTTCACCAACAAGGTCTTACCATCTCTTTCTCATGGGGAAGAAAAGGTTTTGGCAATAGCCTATAATGTTTTTGAGGCAAAGGGACCTCCCTGGCCAATAACTCACTGGAAATATTCTAATAACAATCTATGGCTTCTGGATGTGCCATTAATTAAGAAAGTAGATTTGCATATGTCTTATTCAGAATAACTTAAATTTTGATTGACCCTCCCCTGCCTTTCTTTTATACAGTCTCATCCCCTGACCTCACTTAGGCCTTTCCCCTCCCTGTAATCTGTTCTTCTACTTACATATATACAATGTCATCCTCTTAAGACCTTCCCTTTCCTCCCTCCCTTATAGCCTTTTTCTAGCATATGGACCTCTGCTATTGATTTTTGGTTCCAGATTACACACAAGTCTATACGTTTGTAGCTAGGATCCACATGTAAGAGAGAACATGTGATATTTGGTTTTCTGGGCCTGGGTTACCCCTCACTTGGTATAATCCTTTCTAGAGCCATGCATTTGCCTGCAAATTTCATAATTTCATTTTTCTTTACTGCTGAATAGAACTCCATTGTCTAAATGTACCACATCTTTATTATCCATTCATCTGTGAATGGACATCTTGGCTGGTTCCATTTCCTAGCTATTGTGAATATGGCAGCAATAAATATGGTTGTGTAAGTACCTCTAAGATAGTGAGAAGAGGCAATAGGATATATGCCTAGGAGTGCTATAGCTGGATCATATGGCAAAACTATTTTTAGCTCTCTCAAGAACCTCCACACTGATTTCCACAATGGTTGTACCAGATTACATTTCCACCAACAGTGCAGAAGGGTTCCCCTTTTGCCACATCCTTGCCAACATTCATTGTCATTTGTTTTCTTGATGGTAGCCATTCTCATAGAAGAGAGATGGAATCTCAAGATAGTTTTAATTTGAATTTCCCTGATGGCTAAGGATGTAGAACACTTTTTTAGATGCTTATATCCCCTCTGTATTTATTCCAATGAGAACTCTTTATTTAGTTCCATAACCCATTTTTTGATTGGGTTGTTTGATGTCTTATTGTTATGTTTTGAGTTCTGTATATATTCTGGATATAAATCCTTTTTCAGATGTGTAGCTGGCAAAGATTTTCTCCCATTCTGTAGGTTGTCTCTTTGCTCTATTCATAGTGTCCTTTGCTGTACAAAAGCTTTGTAATTTCATGAGATCCTGTTAGTTGATTTGTGGTTTTATTTACTGAGCAGTTGGTGTTATATTCAGAAAGTCATTACCTATGCCAATATGTTGAAGGTTTTCCCCTACATTTTCCTCTAGCAATTTCAGAGTTTCAGGTCTGATATTAAGGTCCCTGATCCATTTGGATTTGATTCTTGTGCATGGAGAAAGACAAGGATCTATTTTCATCTTTTTATATATAGATATCCAATTTTCCCAGCACCACTTGTTGAAGAGGCTGTCTTTTCTCCAATGAATATTTTTGGCATTTTGTCAAAATCAGATGGCTGTAGATGCCTGGATTAATATCTGGGTCGTCTCTTCTGTTCCATTGATCTACATGTCTGTCTTTGTGCCAATACTATACTGTTTGTTTGTTTGTTTGTTTGTTTGTTTTTTACTATGGCTTTGTAATACAGCTTAAGATCAGGTATGGTGATACCACTAGGCTTATTTTTGTTGCTCAAAAGCGTTTTGTGTATTTGAGGGTCTTTTTGTGCTTCCAAATGAATTGTAGGATTGTTTTTTCTATTCCTGTGAAGAATGCCACTGGAGTTTTAATGGGGATTGCATTAACTGTGTAGATTTCTTTTGATATGATTGACATTTTCAGAATATTTATTCTTCCAGTCCAAGAACATGGGCTATCTTTCCATTTCCTTGTGTCTTCTGCAATTTCTCGCTTGAGTGTTTTAAAGCTCTCACTGTAGAGCTTTTTCACTTCCTTAGTTAGGTTTATTCCAAGGTACTTTATTGATTTGTTTATTTAATTTTTTAAAAATCATTTTTATTTATTTATTTGAGAGTGACAGAGAGAAAGAGGGAAGGAGAGAGAGAGAGAGAGAGAGAGAGAGAGAGAGAATGGATGTGCCAGGACCTCCAGCACCTGCAAATGAACTCCAGATACATGCACCCCTTGTGCATCTGGCTAACATGGGTCCTGGGAAATCAAGCCTCGAACTGGGGTCCTTAGGCTTCACAGGCAAGCATTTAACCGCTAAGCCATTTCTCCAGCCCAATTTATTTAATTTTTGAGGCAATTGTGAATGGGAGAGATTCCCTGATTTCTTTTTCTGCACGTTGGTTGTTAGTATATAGGAAACTGATTTCTGTGTATTTATTTTGTATCCTTCCACATTGCTAAAAGTATTTATCATCTCTAACAGTTTGCTGGTAGAGTTTTCAGGGCATTTTATGTAAAGAGTTATATCATCTGCAAATAGTGATAATTTTATCTCTTCCTTTCCAATTTGTGTCCCTTATGAGTGTCTCTTGCCTTATTTCCATGGCTAAGACTTCCTGTACTATATTAAATCAAAGTGGGGATAGTGGACACCCTTGTCTTTTTCCTAAATTTAGTGGAAAAGCTTCGAGTTTTTCACCCTTTGGTATTATGTTGGCTATAGATTTGTCATAGATAACTTTTATTATGTTGAGATATGTTCCTTATTTTCCCAGTGTCTGTAATACTTTTACCATGAAAGAATGTTGGATTTTGTCAAATGCCTTTTCTGTATCTATTGAGATGATCATGTGATTTTTGTCCTTCAGACCATTATGATGTATTACTTTTATTGATTTGCATATGTTGAACCATCCCTACATCCCTGGGATAAAACCAACTTGGTCAGGGTGAATAATCTTTTTGATATATTCTTGTATTCTGTTTGCCAATATTTTGTTCAGAATTTTTGCTTCTATGTTCATGAGGGAAATTGGTCAGTAATTTTCTTTTTTTGTTCTTTCTTTGCCTGGTTTTGGTATGAGGGTGATGCTGGCTTCAGAAGGAATTTGATAGAATTCCTTACTTTTCTATTTTATGGAAAAGTTTGAGAAGCATTGGTGTTAGTTCTTTCATGAAGATTAAAATTCACCAGTAAATCCATTTGGGCCTGGGCTTATTTTAGTTGGGAGACTTTTTATAACTGCTTGTATCTCTATACTTGTCATAGGTCTATTTAAATGGTTTATCTCATCTTGATTTAATTTTGCTATGTCATATGAATCAAGGAAATCATCCTTTCTTTCAGATTTTCAAACTTAGAGGCATATATATTCTTTTTTTAAATTTTTATTTATTTATTTGAGAGTGACAGACAGAGAAAGAGGCAGAGAGAGAGAGAGAGAGAGAAAGAGGCAGATATTGAGAGAGAATAGGCGCTCCAGGACCTCCAACTACTGCAAACAAACTCCAGATGTGTGCGCCCCCTTGTGCATCTGGCTAACATGGGTCCTGGAGAATCGAGCCTCGAACTGGGGTCCTTAGGCTTCACAGGCAAGTGCTTAACTGCTAAGCTATCTCTCCAGCCCAGGCATATATATTCTTAAAGTATGTCCTTATAATTGCCTGAATTTCTTTGGTATCTATTGTAATGGTGCCTTTTTCATCTCTAATTTTATTAATTTTTGTCTCTTATCTCTTTTTTTCTGGTCAGATTTGCTAAGTGTTTATCAGTCTTGTTTATCCTTTCAAAGAACCAGCTCTTTGTTTCATTTATTCTTTGGATTTTTTGTTTGTTTATTTTCTATTTCATTAAATTCTACCCTAATCTTTATGATTTTTTATTGTCTACTGATTTTTGGTTTGCCTTGTTCTTCTTTTTCCAAGGCTTTAAGGTGGGGCATAAAATTGTTTATTTGTGAACTCATTAATTTCTTTTTTTAAAAACATTTTATTTATTTATTTATTTATTTGATATTGAGAGAGAGAGAAAGAGGCAGAAAGAGAGAGAGAGAGAGAGAGAGAGAGAGAGAGAGCGTGCCAGGGCTTCCAGCCACTGCAAACGAACTCCAGACGTGTGCGCCCCCTTGTGCATCTGGCTAATGTGGGTCCTGGAGAATTGAGCCTCAAACTGGGGTCCTTAGGCTTCACAGGCAAGTGCTTAACCTGCTAAGCCATCTCTCCAGCCCATCATTGATTTCTTAATATAGGCACTTAGAACTAAAAATTTCCCTCTTAGGAGTGCCTTCATTGTGTCCCAAAGGTTTTGGATGTTGTGTTATCATCATCATTTGATTCTACAAATTTATTCATTTCCTTTTTGATTTGTTCAATGACCCATTCATCATTCAATAGTGTACTGTTTAGTATCCATGAATTTCTGTATGCTCTGTAGATTTTCTTTTTGCTGATTTACAGTTTAATTTCATTTTGGTCAGATAGAGTACAAGGAATTATTTCAATTTCCCTATATTTGTGAAGATTTGCTTTGTGTCCTAGTATATGGTCTATTTTAGAGAATGTTCCATGTGCTGATGAGAAAAATGTATATCCTGCAGCATTTATATGGAATGTTCTGGAGATATCTGTCAGGTCACTTTGTTCCATGGCAACATTTAATTCAGATGTCTCTCTGTTTATTTTTTTGCCGGGATGACCTGTCAGTTGATGAGAGTGGGCTATTGAAGTCTCCCACTACAATTGAGTGTGATGTTATCTATGACCTTAAGTCTAAAAGTGTTTGTGTGATGAAACTGGGAGCCCCCATCTTAGATGCATACATGTTTAGGATTGTAATGTCCTCTTGCTGGAATGTTCCTTTCATCAGTATAAAATGACCTTTATCTTTCCTCACTAACATTGGTTTGAAGTCCATCCTGTCAGATATTAGAATAGCAACCCCTGCTTTTTTCCTTGGCCTGTTTGCTTGAAATACAGTTTTCCATCCTTTCACCCTAAGGCAGTATCTATCTTTTATTGAGATATGAGTTTCCTGGAGTTAACGAATGGCAGAATCCTGCCTTTTAATCCAGTACGCAAGCCTGTGCCTTTTGGATGGTGCATTGAGGCCATTGATATTAACAGTTATTAGTGAAAAGTATGCATTTATTTTCACCATTCTTCTTATTTTGTAGTGTTTCCTGTTTTCCCTTTAGTCCTTTGTATTAACTGTTATTTGAATATGGTTTATTTATTTATTTATTTTCCTCCCGTGTGTGTTTTGCTTTCTCTTAGGCATTGAGAATTCCTTCCAGTATTTTCTGTAGAGCTGGTTTAGTTGTCATAAGTTTCTTTAGCCTGTTTTTGTTATGGAGTGTCCTTATTTCTCCATCAAATTTGGATAGAGAGCTTTGAAGGATAAAGTAGTCTTTCAGAACTTGAAATACATCATTCCAAGCCCTTCTGGCTTTTAAAATTTGTGTTGAGTAATCTGCAGTTATTCTGATGGTCTTGCCTTTGTAGGTGACTTGCTTTTTCTCTCTAACTGCTTTAAGTATATTTTCTTTGGTTTGTGTGTTTAGTAGTTTAATCCTAACATGGCGAGGAGTGCTTCTTTCCAGATTTTGTCTGTTTGGTGTTCCAAAAGTTTCTTGTATCTCCATTGGCATTTCTTTCCCAATTTGGGGAAATTTTTCTTCTATGGTTTCATTGAAAATACCTATTAAGCCTCTTCATACCTTGCTATTAGCTTATCTTTCTCTTTGTTGGACTGTATTAGATCTTCCACCTGGTTTTCTAGTTTAGATATTCTATTCTCTCCTTTTTCCATTCTACTGGAGAGACTTTCCACAAAGTTTTCTATTTCATTGACTGTATTCTTCAGAACCAGGATTTCAGCCTGGTTTTTCTTCAGTATTTCTATTTTCTTAGTCATGTCTTGTAATGACTGCTTTATTTCATTATGCTGTTCTTTTTCAGAAGTTTGCTTTCTTCTTTAATTCCTTTGTTTTCTTCTTTGATTCCCTCCATTGATTCTCTGATTTCTTTGACCACAGATGCCATCATTTTCTTGAAATCTTTGTCAGGCATTTCATCTAAAACAGTCTCATTGGTGATCATTTCTGATGGATTCATAGTTTTTGTTGGGATTGTATTGTCTTGATTCTTTGAGTATCTTGTATTATATTGTAGCTACTTTCGCTTCCTGAGTTGATTTGATTCTTGTGTTTTCTACTTATCTGCAGTTTTCCCAGTCGTGGCACTCCACTTCTATATACCCTCAGGATATGAATTCAAGGTGCCAGGTGTAGCTCTTGCCCCCCAGTCAAGCCACAGAAGTAATCCTAAGTGTTGATTTTGCTTGCTAAGCAAGTATTCTATTGGACTGGGTGGAATAATTTACTGGCAAATTGTAAACTTCAACTGAGTAACATACACAATCAATAAAAACCAGCACAAAGTATGCAATTTTGGGGATTAAAACAAACAGATAATCATATAAAGCCAAATTACCTAAGGGTGTGTGTTGTTCTACACCCTTAATCTTGTCATCTGGTAGGTAAAGATTTCTGTTCTGAATTGGGTTCCAGGTCAACCTGGATCTGGATCAGACCCTGCTCCCAATAATGATAGAAGCAAAAAACAAAGACCCTATATATATGAAAGCTCCAATGGCAACAATATTCAACTCTCAAATACAGGTTATTTGAAAATGGTAAAGCCAACCAAGATTGTATACCCCACAACCTGCCCTGACAAACAAATAGAGATTAGTTCTTGCAGGCATGTGTTTACTGTTTTTTTTTTCTTTTTTTTCTGTTAGCACCGTTACCTTTTGGGGTGGCTTCCAATCTCACCCATGCTGAGTGCCACCTCGATACCCCCATGTTGTGCTGTGCAGCTGTACCTCTGATCAGCTCTGCAGGCTGCGCTGCCCCTGGGTCTGAATGCTGGAGGTTCGCGGTTCTGATGGTGGGGGATGGGAGAGTTCAGACTTCTGGAGTTGCTCACATTTCCAGTAGCTCTTTAGTTGATCTCAGCCATCTTCCTTTCAGAATTTTTAACTTTGCAAGAAGGCTGATGGAGTTGAAAATTCTGTTGCTTGGTCTCTGGTGCTCCTGCTGCCTGGCACGCCTGGCAGGACTGTGCTGGGCAGGCAAGCGGATAGTGATCCTTGAGCTCTCAGTGGGACTGTGGCCGCCTTTCTCCTTTCTGGTGGAACTTGGTCTCTCTGGCTTCTCCACTGTGTCTAAGAATAACCTATACTCCTTCACTTTTCAGAAGAGTGTATTTTCCTGCAGTTTTGCTTAAATCCCTCCCTATGCTGGTTTGGCGTGATTCCTATGCTGCCATCTTACCTGGAAGTCCCATCCATGATGAATTTTAATGAGCCCATTAGTGATATGAGTGCAGTGCACAACTTACTGTAGGGTCATAAATGCAATAGCCATGTCATTCCTTGATGACAACATTCTTCTTTTCGTCACCCTCTGACTCTTACATACTTTCTGGCCTCTCTTTTGCTTGGTTCCTTGAAACTTGGAGGGGAAAAGTGACCACCATGTTATATATTCATTACTGTTTTTAAATAAAATATGTTTGACATAAATAAATACATATTTTCTAAATGTGTTTTTGCTGTATTTATGTATATTGTCATTACTTGGGGGGGAAAGGGGGTTGAGATGTGATCTAGCTCAAGCCCAGGCTGACCTTGAATTCACTAAGTCGTTCCATCCTGGACTCAAACTCATGGTGATCTTCCTACGTCTTCTTCCCAAGTGCTGGGTAAAAGCTTGCACCACCATGCCAGGCTTTGTGCCTCTCATTGAAGGGTTTCTTTTAATATTGTAATTTATCCATTAATTCTTTCATATATACTGATATTGTACAAAATAGTGTATTATAGTACATGTGATGATCTCAGGAAGCTAGTATATTAATGTACTAACATCTATTTTTTTAGTATTTTTTAAAATTTTATTTGCATGTGGGGAGGAAAGGAGTGTATCAGGGCCTTTTGCTGCTTCAAATGAACACCAGACACTTGCACCATTTTTTAGTGTTCTGCCTTATGTGTGTGTCTTCCTTATAGATGTATATTATTTATTTATTTGACAGAGAAAGAGGGAGGGAGGGAGGGAGAGGGAGAGAAAGGGGGGAGAGAGAGAGAGAATGAGAGAATGGGTGCACCAAGGCCTCCAGCCACTGCAGAGGAACTCCAGATGCATGTGCCACCTTGTGCATCTGGCTAACGTGGGTCCTGGGGAATTGAACCAAGTTCCTTTGGCTTTGCAAGCAAACACCTTAACTGCTAAGCCATCCCTCCAGCCCTAAAGCCTTATCTTTTGACTTAAACCTTGGTGAATCTTCTATTGAGAATTGATGTGACGAGGATGATCGTTCAGGTTATTAAAACATTTCAACATTGTGCATATGCCAAATTGCACTCATAAAATAATGGTGTTATAAAACCACAGTTTATTTGAAAGTAGAAGAATACATTCAAATCACAACCAAAACAAGATTTTTTTCCATGAGTTTCTGTTTCTAGAGAGGAGAGGGTTCCTTTAATGATGACCTTATTTGGGTATTAGAAATGTATGATGGCCTTTCAGTCTGGCAGCGATCATTAGATGTGAGATTGGGCGGGTACAAGTACATCCAGGAGCTGTGCAGGAAGAGGCAGTGGGACCTGATGCACTTCCTGCTGCGGTCCACTGGCACTTAGCGCCAGCTCTAGGCGCTGCACCAGGCGCTCTGCCCCACGTGGGCACGCAGGCTGAGCTACAGGGCCAAGCCAGGTTTTGTCATACACAGGATTGGTGTGCACCACGGTGGTTGCAAACGCCCAGTCCCCAAGGGTGCAACTTACTGCAAGCCTGTACACCATGGTGTTCACCAGCTGAAGTCTGCCCCAAGTCTTCAGTCTGTCCATGAGGAGAGAGCTGGACGTCACTGTGGGGCTCTGAGAGTCGGGAATTCTTACTGGGGTTAGTGAAGATTCCACATACAGTCTTTGAGGTTATCCTCATTGATCCATTCCATTAAGTTAGCAGACGAAAGCCTGATCACCAAGCCAGTCCACAAGCACAGGGAGATGCGCAAGTTGATTTCTGGAGGCTGCAAGATTCGAGGCCTTGGAAAGGGCCACAAGTTCCACCACACTATTAGTGGTTTTCGCCCGCCTTGCAGCTTGGAGAAGGCTCAGTACCCTCCAGCTCCACCTTTATCGCTAATAGACGTGATGTTTGTAAAATCCATACCTAATAAGCAGTTAGGACAGTTATGTCATTTAAAGTCTGCCATTCATTTCCTGAATGCTCTGTGACATTGTCAAAGGGCAATAAGACTATAAAGTGATGGTGTACCTTGTTTCTAATAAGATCAACTTGTCTGTACATTATTGTAGTAGGAAGTTATATGTACAGTGTTTGAGACATGGTGTATAGTACAGGTATAAAATAAATACTTTGAAAGAGGGAAAAAAAGAAATGTGTGATGGTAGAGTAAATCATTTACCTAATACATGAAACCATAAATTTCACTGAAATTTCAAACAGAATACGATGGGGAGAAAAAGGTTTTTTTTTACCTTTAATGGCTAGGCAAGGAAATAAACTTGAGGTAGTGACATGAATCATATGTGAAGAAAATATTAAGAATTAAGATGAAAGCTGGGCGTGGTGGTGCACACCTTTAATCTCAGCACTCGGGATGGGAGGCAAAGGTAGGAGGATCATTGTGATTTGCATGCCACCCTGAGACTACATAGTGAATTCCAGATCAGCCAGGGATAGACTGAGACCCTACCTCAGAAAGAAAGAAAGAAAGAAAGAAAGAAAGAAAGAAAGAAAGAAAGAAAGAAAGAAAGAAAGAAAGAAAAAGGAAAGGAAAGGAAAGGAAAGGAAAAGGAAAGGAAAAGGGAAGGGAAGGGAAGGGAAGGGAAGGGAAGGGAAGGGAAGGGAAGGGAAGGGAAGGGAAGGGAAGGGAAGGGAAGGGAAGGGAAGGGAAGGAAAGAAAAGAAAGAAAGGAGAGATGGCTTAGCGGTTAAGCGCTTGCCTGTGAAGCCTAACGACCCCGGTTCGAGGCTTGATTCCCCAGGACCCACATTAGCCAGAATCACAAGGGAACGCACACATCTGGAGTTCGTTTGCAGTGGCTGGAGGCCCTGGCATGCCCATTCTCTCTCTCTCTCTCTCTCTCTCTGTCTCTGTCACTTTCAAATAAATAAATAAATAAATTCTACAATCAATTTCCAGTTCTAAGAAAAATCAATTACACCAATGTCTTTATTGCTTTCTTATTTACATGTCAACTATCTCTGCTTTACAAGTTTGAAAGTAATAATTTATTATTCAAAGTAATTCTTCATTTCATATTGGGACTTTGTTTTAATATTCTGAACAACTCTAGACCTCATGTTTCCAAGGAATATATTGGCCTGGTTGTTGTGTAATTACATTTTTTTCTGCTGCATGTTGCCCATTTTTTCTTAACATGTTATATAAAACACATTTGTAACCACTATATCACTATTTAGGTACCATTATTAGGCTTATCCGTGACCTACCCCTCCCCTTGGTCCCTCCTTGTTGAGGTATATGGGTCATGCATTGTGGAGTTAGCCATTTGGTCTGCCATTTAGTAAGTAGAATTTTATGGTACCATTGCCATTTGGGTCTAGATTTGTGTTTCCCACCCCTTTGATGCCCTCCCCTCCCTCCCCTTCCATCCTAGTGTCTAGTCCACGAGATGCTTGCTGGATATGTAAGGTATCTTGGGTAGATTCAGGTTAGGTGGTAGATGAGTCTGTGGTATTCTTGGATAATGTAGAGATGGGAATATTGCCTGGGGACCCATCTATACAATATATTCAATATACTTTCATTGTGGCCTTCTGTTTATATGTTGTATCTTTGCAAATTATCATGATTTCTAAGCCCAAATTCTCACTTTAATACATAAAAAGTACAAAAACATTTTGTTAAATCTCAGGGGCTTTAGTATCATAATACTTGCACAACAAAACTGATAGGCATTGACCTGGCAGGGATTCCTTGCAGTGTTTTAAATTCCCTTTTCTCCTCATTAAGCAGGGGTTTCTAATTGTTGGTTTGTATTATTGTTTTCTCTTTGTTATGCTTATTCCCTAGCAATGTTTGAAAAGAAATTTCAGTCCCTAAGGAGACCATGTTCTTATCCAAAATAGACATACATGAATGGGCCGTCAGGGGATTGTACTTGGTTTTCTTATAATATGGGGCCTCTTACTCTTTGGGTAAATAGTATGACTCATGGTATAAGTTTGTAGGAGAGAAAGTCATCTATTTCTTTTGTTGTTGTTGTTCCAGCAGATAGGCTTAATACAACTAAAGCCAGTAACAAAATGGTTGGGATAAGATTTACAGCAAAGTTGAACTGAAGCCTTCTAGATTGAAACACACTTGTCAACGTGGATGTACTTTTGAACATTCTTCTCAGTAACTCCATACAGTGATCATAGGAAAATTGTTACAATGTGTCTATCAATGGGTGATATTGTGTAGGATACACATTGCAACAATACCCGTCTTCATTCTCTCCCTTTGGTAAAGTACCAGATTTTTTAAATAATATTTTCAGAAGTTCAGGTTGTCTCTGGATAATCTTGTAACAAAGACAATTTTTTAAAATCTATTTATGAAAATTATTTGAAAGCATATAGGGAATACTGCTTTCTCAGCTTTAGAATAATTAACATTTCCTTGAATGAGATGTCATTTGGTTTAAATTTAGCCATGAATAACTTTCTTTCAATCAGGATTAATTTGACAAACATCCAGCATTTTTTCTATAAACAGATGATAGACAAGGCAATCCTTTTCTTCAAAGTTCTGTGTTCTTTATGTGTTATAGAATAAAGGTAACTATTATACTATATCAATATTCATGTTACAGAGATATTATAGTTCTAAGAAATCACATGTAACTGAGTGATTTAGATTACTACACAGTTTTCAAACAATGAATATTGATAGAGGCACTCTATATCCTAACTAGAAAAATATCAACCAGTATGGAGGGTGAAATGTGTTTACTGATGTTGGAATTAGAGACATTGGCTAGAGACTTCCTTCCAGGTGCAATAGGGTCTTGAGAAGTATATTTGTCATTAAGTGGAAGGAAAAGCAAGTCTGCAACAGAGGAAAGAGAAGGCAGGAATTATTTGTATTTCTCTGTATCTGATCAAAAATAAATAATACCTCACAGGTGAATACAGCCCTTGTTAAGCATATCTATACAGCATTTAGGAAATACTACTGATATTTCACTTTCTGAACAAAGTTCTTACATATTATTTTTATAACCATCATCTTGTTAGAGTGCAAAGATTTGGAGTATTCTGTAAAATTTTTTTTTTTGGCACTTATTTGATTCTCAGGCATTTAGTCTTATTTGTACTTTTAGACTAAAGGCTAAAGACTATGTACATTTTATCTGCTAACATAAATTTAATGTAAATACTTATTGACTTTATTGATCACCTTCAGTACTTATGTCTCATTATATTTTCTACTATGTGAACACATTTGTAACCACTGTATCACTATTTAGGTTAATTAAAGATTAATTTCAATAAGATTTCTTAAAAGTGTATTAACCAAAAGAAATAATTGTGCCTATTTATATGTATTATTTAACATCTTATACAAGCATAATTTTAGCCAGGTGTGGTGGTGCATGCCTTTAATCCAAGCACTTGGGAGGCAGAGGTAGGAGGATCACCATGAGTTCAAGGCCACCCTGAGACTAAATAGTGTATTTCAGGTCAGCTTGGGCAAGTTTGAGACCCTACCTTAAAAAAAAAAAAAAGACAGGCATGCTTTAATTATGTACTCATCTTTACAATATACAAAAATAAATTGAAAAAAAAAACAAATTGTTAGATATTTTATTAAGCTGCATCATAAATCCCTATTTTATTCATTTTTGTAAATGTATATTTTTGGACAAAAAATTATAAGACATTGACTAAAGATGTACTTTTGTGAGTGGTGTGTATCCCTGAGAAGTTACATGTATTATTATTATTATTATTATTATTATTATTTATTGGCTTTCTGAAGTTGAGTCTTTAACCTAGGCTTACCTGGACTTCACTATGTAGTCTTACACTGGCCTCTGACTCACAGAAATCCTCCTTTCTCTGCCTCCTGAGTGCTGGGAATAGAGGTGTGTGACACCATGCCTGGCAAATATAACATTGTTGACCAGAGTTTTTTTTTTCACGTTGGCCACATGGTTGTGAGTGGTCTTCCACTCATGAAACCACTCACTCAGGTTATTACATACTAAATTAGTGAGTGAACTTGTATTTGTTTGTATGCTGACTGTGTAAGATTTGTGGTGGCAATTACTTAAAAAGTATTTTATAATAAATTCTCTCATATGGAATAGTGTGCCCTTGCCTGATTCACTGACTGATATCACACAATTTTAAATATATATTGTGTGTTTCCAAGTATCAGAAGCATGCTAAATACTAGAGACAAAATTTAGTAGATAAATAAGACATTCTTTTTCATCTGCTCAGATCTCACAGTTAGTAAAACGAATAAAAGGCACTGAGAATAACAATGCCCTTTGGTAAATGCTGTTATGTCACAATGAAGAGTACCGTTTGACACATTGAGAAGAGTCATTAACTGTTTAGGAGAACATGTCTAATTTCTTGATTACTTCAATGTAGTGCAAATACCCTATAGTACCCAGAAAAGGCCAATGTAAAAGGAGGCAGGATCTAGTTATAAGTATTGTGTTAGAAAATAAAAATGAGAGACTTGATATCAGCAGACCAAAAATGAACCCAACATGGCTCAGGGAAATTTTGCGGAAGACGGGTTGGAAAGAATGGCAGAGCCACATGTTGGGTCATGATATGCAGAGACATTTATCTTACCCATAACTGTGGGCTAACTCCACAATGCATGACCCATATACCTCAACAAGGATGGGCCAAGGGAGGGGGTAGCTCACAGATGAGCCTAATAATGGTACCAAACTGACTATATTTGCTGAATACAAAGCTAATAAAGAAAAATAGAAAAGAAAAAAAAAAGAAAATTAAAAAAAAGTGACTTGTTGTTTACAAGTGTTTTGCATTGCTAAAACCAACTTAAAACCCACTTAGAATGAGTTCTGAATTGATTAAATTAATTAAATTTCCATCACAGTCTCCAGAGAAAATTTGATTAATGAAAGAAAATAATAATACATAGGCTATTCAGTTAAAAACATCCTGAAGACAAAAAGAGTGATATAATTAGCTCAGTGTCAGGAACAGGGCACTATTCTTCAAGAGTATAAAAAAGCATCCAGAAATATTTTGTGGACAGAGCAAAACCCTAACCAGGGATGAGTGGTTTAATTATGACATGAGTAATAAGACTTCACCCCTTCATAGCAGGGTTTTTGGAGTTCAGGAAAAGACCTTGAAACCCAACCCTGAGTTCATGTCCGCTTTTAACCAGAGAATTGGTTAAAGTAGACTGAGAAGAATGATTTTGAAACTGTTACATTTTTATTCAGAATTATCAGGGATATGAGGGAGTGGGAAGGTTTGAGCACCGAGGAAAGTGGCTTGGGAGAGGGAGAGTAGAGTTCCCAAACTGAGGAAGGAAAAATGGGTACACTCATGTGGTCCATAAGTCCTGTGGGATTAAAAAACATGGGCCCTGGAAACAAAAATGTGAAAAGTTTTTTTTTTTTTTTTTTTTTCTAAAAAGGCTTGCACTTCCAAAGAAAACAGAAGACCATAAAAATAGTAACAGAGAAATATCTTTTCTCACTCTGGCAGTACTGCCAGAGTAGGAAGGACATAGTCTTACCAGCGGGGAGACCCAGGCATGGAGATGTGAGCAGCCAAAGGGCAGGAAAAGTTCTCTTCTGTGAGCACAGGTGTTGTAGTCAGGTTCACATTGCTGGCCGAAATCACCTAATCAACAGCAGCTTGTGGGAAAAAAAATGGTTTGCTTTGGCTTACATACTCAAGGGGAAGCTCCTTGGTGGCAGGGGAAAGCTATGGCATGAGCAGAGGGTGGACATCAACCCCTGGCCAACATAAGATGGACCACAGAAACAGGAGAGTGTGCCAAACATTGGCAAGGGGAAACTGACTATAATACCCATAAGCCCACCCCCAGCAATATACTGCCTCCAGGGGATGTTAATACCCAAATCTCCATCAGCTGGGCACCTAGCATTCAGAACACCTAAGTTTATGGGGGACACCTGAATCAAACCACCAATATTCTGCCCCTGGCCCCCATAAACTGATAAACATCCATGTTGTAAAATGCACTGTTTTTAGTCCAACTTTCAAAGTCCTCATAGTTTTAAATCAATCCCAAGGATGTTCAAACATCCCCATAGTCCAAAGTGTTTGAACTGAGCCATCATGCCAAAAATTAACCAAAAAATACATGATGACACAGAATAAACATTCACACTGCAAAAGACTGCACTGGGCATATCAAAGCAATATTCAACCAATACAAGATTTAAAACAAGACAAACACCAAACTCTGTAGGTCCAAGTCCAACAACTCTAGTCAGTGACAAGTCTCCAAGTCGAATAATTCTAACCAGCATCATCTCTGGAGTTCCAAGTCTGCCTCTCCAGCTAGGCTACTCACAGTCCTATAAAACTATATTAGGGGCCGGCAGCTCTCCTTAGCAGCCATCTCATGGGCTTCATCTCCACTGTGTCTCCACTGCAACCCACGGTTGTCCATCCTCATGGCTCCATCAGGTCTCCAGGCAGTCATCCAACAAACCTGCTTCATACTGCCCATGGACATTTCCAAAACATAAGACTGTGTTGCAAATTCAGTGACCCTCTCTTTTCTGCATTCCTATACTCCATAATACCAGGTGGGGTGCCAATTTGTTAATCCATGGGAGAATAAAGCAGGCTTTGAAGAACAAGACCAACCTTTAGCATTCAGACCCCTTCAAAAGAGTCTACATTCTTCCTGTTGTCCCAATGCAGGTCATCTGGCCCAGTCTCAATGGTTGTAATTTCTCATACAATTACAGCTGAACAGGCAGCAGTTTTAGTGCAAGGATTTCATTTTTTTATTTTTTTGTGCCATATTCCTTAGCTCACACCAATCCATTTCTATTCAATACAAACCTGCACAAATACTCAGGACACAGGCATAATAGCAAGCCTCTCACACAAACTGCTTCTAGCACAGTCCAGGCAAAGTTCTTTATCACCTTCATAAGCCAAACCTCACAGTCCTTAGTTCTTACCGCATACAGGTCTTCAACTCTGACCAAAATAGTCCATCAAACTACTTTCAGAACTGCAAGGCGTCTCTTAGGCCAAGGTTTAAATCCTTCCACATTCCTCTTGGAAATCAGCTCCAAAAAGCCAAGGCTACACAGTCAGGTATCTAGCAATAGCAGCAAATGACAGCACTCCTTGGTACCAACTTTACTATTGCAGTCAAGTTCACATTGCTAGCAGAAATCATCCAACCAAGCTTGTGGGGACAAAAAGGGCTTACTTTGGCTTACAGACTCAAGGGGAAGCTCCATAATGGCAGGGGAAAACAATGGCATGAGTGGAGGGTGGACATCACCCTCTGGCCAACATAAGGTGGAACACAGGAACAGGAGAGTGTGCCAAACAGTGGCAAGGAGAAACTGGCCCTCCCCCAATAATACACTGCCTCCAGGAGGTGTTAATTCCTAAATCTCCATCAGCTGGGGACCTAGCATTTGAATACCTAAGTTTATGGGGGACAGCTGCATCAAACCATCACACCAAGTAAAATATTTGGAGTCAGAGCTTCAGAAAGCTTGGCACTCATGTATCAGGTGTGTAAACTGATTGGCCTGTGATCAGAGAAGGGGTCCACTGACACCTGGATGTGGTATAGGCTTGAGATATATTTGATTGTTTGAGACCAGGAGACTCTGAATCCTTCAACTGAGGATGGTGGGGTGAGCTGAGGTAGGCAGGTCAAGTTATGAGATAGGATTCCTTAATTTGTGGGCCTGTTCCCTAAGTAGCTGCCTGTACCAAAGCTATCTGACCAGTCACTCTCACCTTGACTTCCTAGCAATCATTTCCTAGGTACCAATACTGTGTTATGCTTATTTAGGGACAATCCATAGGTTCCAGAAACTTCGTGATGTGTGAAAAATGTGAAGAAAAAATATGTTGACCTTGTCCTTCTATACTTTTTGGTTCTGTGTTAGAGAATTCAACCTACCATGGTTGGAAAATACTGGAAAAAATTAATTGAATCTTGTTGAATATGTAAAAATAAAAAATAAAAACTCTCTGTGGCATGACAAAAAATTATCTAAGAATGTGTAAAAGGGGCTGGAGAGATTTTTCAGTGGTTAAGGCACTTGACTACAAAGTCTAAGGATTGAAGTTGGTCTCCCCAGTGCTCACATAAAGCCAGATGCACAAGGTGACACATCTATCCAGAGTTCGTTTGCAGTGGCTAGAAGCCCTGGCATGCCCATTCTCTCTCACTTTGTCTGCCTCTTTCTTTTATTATAGCTCAAATAAATAAATAAAACATATGTTTATTTTAGGAAAGATTGTATCATAGTAATTTAAAATATACAGAATGATGAAACTTGCATAAGTATACATAGACACTATTAATTTAATTAGTTTTCCTGCTCCTCTGAAAACAGACATGCTCTTCTGGAAAATGCTTTATTATTTTAGCCCCTTTACAACTTTTAATTTGACATGTATGTTATTTTGCAAAAAGAAAAATAATTAACAAAAGATAGGCAAGCAAAATATGAAATGGTGGTTTATGTAAAAGCATATACTTGCTAGTGAATTAGATTCAAGGTCAGATATCCTAATACCTGAGGTAGTGTAATCTTACCCCTTTAGACATATGAGTCTACCTGGGCCTGGGGGCAGTAATATAGCTGCAAGGATGACAGGATGATATTTTTGCTTGAATCATTGTTAGAATTTTCCTCCTGGGTCTCTCTAATTTTGGATATACTTACCAGTCTTATCATCAGTAACCTGAGTGGATTAGATTAGGCCATGTTTTAGTCTCTTAGAGTTTCTTCTTCTAGAATTTGCATAAGATGGGCATTTGTTTTATCTTTGACCTAGTATAGATTGCTGAAAATAGATGAGATGCATTCAAATTTGACTAATCCCATGGAATTCTGTTTGAACCAATATATCCTCTGTAACTGTTTGTCCTCTCACTTAAAGTATAACCTTAACTAGGCAGTTTTCCCTGGTTTTTTCCCCACCCAATGTAATAATTAATGGAGTGTTTCACCTAAACAAAGCATAGCATGGTCCTACTGATGGGCTAGCATGATGCATGCATGATGCTGGAAATACTGTTCTTGTGCAACACACAGTCTAGAAGAGGCCAGAACAAATCAATGCACATGATCAGAACTGTAATGATTTCTCCTCAGTTTACAAAGCTAAGACAAACTTCCTTTAAAGACATCAGTTCCCCTAATTCACATCCTCATTGGATCCTTGATTTTCATTCAAGTAAGTGTTATTTTTTATCCTTACCTTAAAATTCATATATCACTTGTGTAACTGTATGACTCATTTTATGGCAACAAAACTTTGGCACAAATTAGACCAGTATGGGATAGGGCATATCTCAAAATTAGAGTGCTTGCCTAGCATGCACAAGGTCCTTGGTTCCAGTTCAACAAACACACAGACCAACTTGTCACATCAGCCCAATCTGGTCACTTATTGGCTCTCTTAATCCCCTTTGTCATCCTCCTCTCTGCACTATCACTCAGGTTTTCTCACTGAAAGATATGCCATTTCTTACTTCTTTGTCTACTTTCCTACTTCTCTGTGACAAAAGTTTCACTGAAGTCTTCCTGAAGCCAATTACTAAATATTACTAAATGCAAACAAGATTCTTCGACGGTGCACACAATTTCTGCTGGTTTGGGATTGCACTCTTTCCCCAAATTCACTCAAATATAAATACAGCAAGAATCCTTTAGATAATACAGTCATCAGTGTCTGGGAATGGATTCTACTTAAAGAAAAATTGGTTGTGTGTGTGTGTGTGTGTGTGTGTGTGTATTGTTTGCTAAAATAAAAGCCCAAATTTTTACTGAAGTGTAAGGTTACTGTAGAGATACTGTGTTTGAATTTTGCCTCTGTATTTTTGTCTATTATTTCCTACACTTGGGTTCCATGCCACATTTATTTCCAAGATATATATTACACACACACACACACACACACACACACACACACACATATTGGTTTTTCAAGGTAGGGTTTCACTCTAGCTCAGGCTGACCTGGCATTTACTATGTAGTCTCAGGGTGGCCTCGAACGACAGCCATCCTCCTATCTCTGCTTCACAAGTGCTGAGATTAAAGATATGTGATATCACACTTGGCTAATTTCATAGATATTTTGATTAAATATGACTCTACATATTTTTCAGGTAATAAGCTGTTCTGATATTTCAGGAAGAGAGAATTAATAGGGAGATACCTTGTAATTATCTATAGAAACATGTCTGTCGCTCAGTTGTTTTTATTTTAACATTGCTTTATTTCATTATAGGAAGAAAAGTAAATGTTTAATTTAATTTTTTTTTCTTTAGTGCAGGCAACATCTATCTCACAAGAACCTATGTGATCAAGATACTGTGGAATAACAAGAGTGTGGGTGGCATAAAACATGTTCTCAAAAAAGAAAAGTGATAGAGTGAGGAGGAACTGTTCACTTTCACTAGAAGACAAGAAGGCGAGCAGTATCTGAGTAAAATGATCAGTATGAGAGGAAACTGGGGGGAAAATAACTAGTTCTGCAAGATCATCCCTTAGTTTTTCTTCATTGTTGTTGTTGTGTCACCAGGTACATACAGATGGGAGTCATAAGTAATAGAAGTGTGTCATAATGTTGAACAGGAAGCTGCAATCTCCACTCACTCTGAAGGAAAATAAAATCTGACTATCTGGAGTTATAGTAGAACATACTTGTGTGAATACCCTGAGGTATTGGTGTATTCCTACATTCACCACACATACTGCTCTACTTGATTTGAAAAACAAATCAAAAGTAATATTGCCAGTATACCCATGGTAGTTAAGTGCATGCCTTCTGTTACTTGGTATATCTCCTCTTCTTCTTTCTCAAGGTTTGGTGTACATTGCGAATATGAATATGGGAATAAGGTTCTTTTTTCCACTTTTGAAATATTCATACATGTATATAATGTATTTTGATCTCATTCGCCTAATTAACCTGTTATCCCCTCTATCTCCCATTAATATCCTTCTTAGTCCCCACTAATCTCCACTTTATTTTCATGAAATATTTTACCCATTGTGTCATATTAGGATTGCTTGCATGATCATAGATGTAAAATTATTTACTGTGGAATGGGAAACATACTGGTGGTGACACCACTGATGAACCTGACTTCCCCACACCCAGGAGCCATTAGCTGATATTAGCCACTTTGGGAGGTGTGGGGTCTCATGTGTCTTTCTCCCATGAATTGTGAGGTCTATATTGGATCAGCCTTGCGCAGGAGACTATAGCTGTTGTGAGTTCATGAATGTAATAGCCATGTTGTATCTAGATGATAGTGTTTCACAGCCCTCTTGTCCTACCTCCTGCTCTGTCATGTTTGAAGCTGAACACACAATAGTTACTTATTTTTAGCAGCTTTGCCGGATGTGTATCTATGCATTAACTATAGCATGTTGTAATAAGAACCTCTGTGTTTGAAGATTTAAGCAATACTAATGTATGGATTAAAATTACTGATATTTAGAAGGCAATATTTTATGCTATTTGTCATAACCACAGTAGTAGGTTCACCCTTAGGGCCTATGTCCCTAGACATAGGCTTTTGGCTAGGTCTTTAGAACTATGAAATAGGCCTCAAATCCAATCAGGAAGCAGTTGGTTACTTCCTTAACATTCATGCCAGTATTGTACCAGACGGACATATCTTGCTTGGCAGGTCATTTATGCAATATATAGGGTCCACAGCTCTGTATCACTGTTGATAACTTTTATACCCCAGCAGTTTGCATAGCACCTTCTGGTGTGAAGAAAGATAGCTGGCATGGAGGAAGCTTCCAGGTCAGTTCCAGCTTGCTTTCTGTATGTACTGCAATAGGGACTTACTTTCTGCGTCTTCAGTGAAAGGGACTTACCCTCCGGTCTTGGTGGACAACTGACAGCAATGGCAATAGCCTGTCTTGTTTTAGGGGCCACGGTATCCTCACTGACCAAAACCTCATTAGAAAGTATCTCATCCCTGACATCAGAGTTTATTGTTAATAATCTGTGGCTTCTGGTGGCAACTTTATCCACCCAAGTGTGGGTCCTTTATTCAGACACTTTTAAAAAAATTATATTTGAATTGGCTTAACAATAATAGTTTTCCACATGGCTTATTTTCATATCTTTAGGTTTCTTTTTTATACTCTTACCACCACTTCACTCCCTCATTTTCTGCATAAACCTTTCTGTTCCATGCTGTTACCCATTCTCATGTCCAATGTGTTCTACTTTTCCTCCACAACACCATTTCCAAAGGCCCCTTTCTAGCATCTTGACCTGTATGTATACACATATGTCAACAAATCTAGAAATTTTAAGCTATGATCCACATATGAGAGAGAACTATTTCATTTGTGTTTCTAACCTGAGTTACCTCAATCAGTATGACATTTTCCAGTTTCATCCACCTTCCTACAAAGTTCATAACTTTATATTTCTTTACAGCTAAATAAAACAGATGTACCACAACTTCGTAATCCTTTGGTCAGTTGTAGTGCATCTCAGCTAATTGAATTTTCTAGCTTTTGTGAATAAAGCAGCAATAAACATGGCTGAGCAAATATTGCTGAAGTGGACTTCAGAATCTTTAGGACATATACCCAGGTCTGGTTTAGTTGGGTTGAAAGGAAGTTTTACTTTTAGTGTTTTAAGAAACCATCTCCACACTGATTTCCATAATGGCTACATGAGCTTGCATCCCCACCAACAGTAAATAAGGGTCCCTGTTTCCCCATACCTTTACCAGAATTGTCTTTTAAATTTTCTTTTTGTGTGTGTGGGCCGGAAAAGGTGTACTAGAATGATATTTATGTCTGAACTGGAATTTCTCAGATCCTGGAATGAGGATTCCTCTGCTGGGACTTCTGTTGTATTGGCAGGGCAGTTCCCAGAGTACAATTACTTCCAAGGTCTGGGTGCTATGCAAATATCTGAACATAACCTTTCATTGGAGCTGAGTACATGGGGTGTGGGTAATTCCATGTTTACTGCTTATGAATTCTCTTGTTGCAGTTTGAGCATTTTCTCTGGAGTCTGCAGGCCTGTGGTGTCTGGGAGCAGTTCCTTTCCCTTCCTCATCCAGAGTGTTAAAAGATGGGGAAGGAGTTTTGTGTACATTGGAAGTCCCTTAATTTCAAACTTCAACCCCTTATCTGGTGCTTATCTGTACTCTCCTAGAAACCTTCTAGATTCAGATTTACAATTATAGTAGTATCAGGCAGTGGACTCCTCAGGTAGCTTCCATTTTGGCCAACAACTCTCAGAGGTACGTTCAGGGCACATCCCAGATGCCCCTGGTGTGGCTACAGGTTGCAAACCCCACCACCCCCATTCCCTGAAATACTGGTTGGTTCTTTCTTGTGTTTGTTTTTATTGCTTGTTTGTTTAGTGTTATTTCTTCATGAATTTCTGTGGCTCTACAATACTAGCCTCTCTTGGATGGAGTCTTTTAGTTCTCATTTTGAGGTCCTCTTCAGGGAATTGTACCTAGGCTGTTTTTTTGTCTGCCATTTTACCTGGTAGTCTATGTCAAGTTATTTTTAATTTTGAAGCAAAAATAAAACAGTTTGAATTGGTGCGGGCAAAAGAAAACACAACCTAATAAAAAAAATAGCAAACCCAACTGTAGTTGAGGTTTAGACAAAACCCATGGAATTTATTATGTACTTAAAATACTTCTCAGGGTTATTCCAAAGGTGAGTTGCTATAAATATAGTTAGTTCTCCAAGTTAAAGTTACCAAGGATAATCACCTATTTCAGAGGAAAAAAAATGGAGAAAAGTTTCTTCAAGGGCTATAGAGATGGCTTAGTTGTTAAGGTGCTTGCCTGAAAAGCCAAAAGACCCAGGTTCAAATCCCCAGCACCCACGCAAGCCAGATCCACAAGGTGACACATGCTTCAGGATTTCCTTTGCAGAGGTTGGAGGTTCTGGTGTGCCCGTTCTGTCTTTCTCTATCTGCTTCTCTCTGTCAAATAAATAAATAAATAAATATTAAAATATTTTTTAAAATCTTCAATTATTTTTGATCACAGTATGCAGAAAATGCCCTATGTAAGATCCCAACAAATTTAGTACCTGACTTGTTCTTTCATCATAAAGATGCTAAGAAACCTGGTCATATGACATTGCTGCTGGTTACACATTTTCGTATACCCTTTGGTCTTTCACTTAGGGCCTTAAGCATGTTTTCTAGATCTGAGGGATAAAACATAGTGACTTGTAGTGAGGACTTGGATTTTGTTCATAATCCCAGTTAACCATTTATCTGTTGCAGGATCTTGTGAGTTAGAAGCCTGCCTATTATCCTCTGGTCCCCTTTATCTTCATTTGTCAGATGGCATTGAATGTGCCTACTTTTCTAGAATTAGAATGATGATTAAAGACATGTGAAACAGTGACTAGAAAAAATGATATTCCACTATAATACTAATTATTACTACTGCCATTGAAGGTAGCACATGAAAATTGGGTGTGGTGGCACCCATCTTTAATCCCAGCACTTAGGAGGCAGAATTAGAAGGATCACTGTGAGTTTGAGGGTAGTCTGGGGTTACAGAATGAGTTCCAGGTCAGCCTGGAATAGAGGTGGACTCCAAATATATGTATGTTTTGACTTGTAATATACTTTTTTCTCAAGAGGTTTGGGAATTATGTTTCTTTGCTCAGAAATCTGAAAGACAAATCCTGTTAAAACTTGAGTAACTTATATTATGTGACATTTTACATATCTTGTAGTTCTCACTCACTTCAATTTTTTATTCCTATAGATGTTCTTTATGTATTTGTTTATGTTTTAAAAGTTTACCCTCTGTATAAAGGCAACTTACATGCTTCCTTGAACACATGGGCATGATAAACAAGCACATCTAACAATGTAATGAAATCCTGATTACTTTAAAAAAATTATATTCCAAAGTGTATATAAAAGTTACATGCTTTGAATGTCCAAACTTGTGTTCTGAAGTCTTATCATTTTA
Organism: Dipus sagitta; assembly: GCA_036346955.1. Taxonomy (NCBI): domain Eukaryota; kingdom Metazoa; phylum Chordata; class Mammalia; order Rodentia; family Dipodidae; genus Dipus; species Dipus sagitta. Next base: position 98,195,756 of record CM070770.1, on the reverse strand, counting down.
TTTATAAATAAGAGGGTAAGAGAATCAGATATGATTAGAGACAAGGCAAAGTGTTTTGTCAATGTGTCTGATTCCATTTATTTCTGAAAGATTCAGGTCATCAATGCATGTAAACAAGACAAAGAAGAAAGCTCAAGGAAATAGTGAGTCATTATTGCTGAGGGATGCCCTTCTCATAGGTGGAAGAGATAAGCGTTGGCCCCTTGGTTTGACTGGTCAGATTTTGCATCCCTTCAAAAAAGAAACATTTCATTAACATGATATCTTATTGTAAAAAGAGGATTGTGAAAACCTGTGATACTTAAGACTGAGAGCTATTTATTAAGTGATGTTAGACGACATTGGGTATCCTGAAATCTGGAATAATATAAACATTTTGACTATGGTCAGGTTATGAAACCTTTTGTAGTTAATGAAAATCACCGATAGGCCTTTTCCTGGCAACCTTACTAAAGTACAGGTCTTTTTGATTTATATATTTTGTTAATGTTTTAAGGTAGAAGGTAAGTATGTGCAACAGTTAGGCATTCTATTTTTGTGTTGAATGTTGAAACATTTATATAATATAACATTTTGGTAAAACTTTTAAAATTAATTTTTATTTTTAATATCTTTATTTATTTACAATCAGAAATGCAAGAAATAGAGAGGGAAAAGGAAGATGAGAGAGGAGGAGGAGAGAGAGAATGGACATTCCAGGGCTTTCAGCTGCTGCAAACAAACTACAGATGCATGTGTCACTTTGTGCATCTGGCTTTATGTGGGCACTGTGTAGTTGAACCTGGGTCATTGGGCTTTGCAGACAAGCACTTTAACCACTTAGCATCTTTCCAGCCCCTTGGTAAAACTTTTAAGAATTATTTAAGTGCAATGAATTCCAAATTTTATTTCTGAAGAGAAAGTTTTACTACCAAAGCAAAACTGGGAATTATTATAAGACAGTTGAAAAGTATTGCAAGGATAAACAAAAAGACAAGTAGCAGAATTTCATCAAAAGGATTTCCTATTTTATGGTAATTTGGAGTACTACCCATGAGTAATCTGGTTTCACTACTTTCTGTGCCAAATGATTGTTAAGAATTGACTAAAAGGGCATGAGAGAGAGTTCAGTACTTAGAAGCACTTGCTTGCAAAGTCTAATGGCCTAGGTTTGATTCCCCAGTACCCATGTAAAGTCAGATGTACATTGACACACATGGGTCTTGAGTTCATTTGCAGTGGCAAGAAACCCTGAGACAACCATTCTCCCTTTCTTCCTGTCTTCCTCTCTCTCTTTCTCTCTGTCTCCCTCCCTCTCTCTCCCTCTCTCATTGTCTGCCTCTCTGTCTCTTATTCAAATAAAAATTAAAAAATTTACTAAAACATATTAGAGAAATAAGGCATATTGGAGAATCTAGTGAGAGGAGCATGCCTTTTCATATATGCATAGTTCACACAGGGTATAGGACCTGCTTCCGTCTGGATCTTAAGAAGAAGCACACAGCCCTGTACTTCATCCTCTCCCTAGCAGCTTCTGTGATATGAGAGAAGGGCTAAGTCCTTTTCTCTTATATCTAAGTGCAGTTGTATGAGTCAGACTAATATAACATTTCATCAACAGAACTTGACTAGAATGTGGGTCATATTATTATTTGAAGAAGCCACTTACTCCTTCTGGGTCCTGCTTTCCTTGTATAAAGACGATCTTAATATCTAGGATTACTTTTTTTTCCTCTGAAGCAACTATTTCCATTCCGTAGTTCTGTGAACATAAATCGAGGCAATATGTGTGTTTTGAAAAACATAAAGTGCCCTTCAAATAAAAGTTGATCTAACATTTATTATTAATATCACCACAATGATACCTACAACTAGAATCATATTACAGAGGTAATCCTAAAATATGCCAATTAGCAGTGATCCCACCTGACCAAGTGACACTCCAGGGTCTCTTTAAAATAAGAAATTGGAAACATTTGTTTGCTTTTTATTGTCTGTAGACCTTAAATATTTCAGAGTGAGTGCTGCTGAGTATTCATTCTCAAGAATTTAGCTGCTAGGAAATTTCCTATAGTCTTTAAAGATGTAGAAGAATTAAGATATATAAGTCTATAATTCATATATGCTCTATAACTCATAACAAGTAATAATTTTATCAAATAGGTAATAGAAAACGTTAAGTTAACACATTTGTATTTCCATAGGATGAGAGAAACAAACTGGGAGTCAGAGTGGAAAACATGGGCAAACCATTAGAGAATGTTATTTGTCAGAAAGTCAAGTAAGTAATAAAAAGTAGGGAGAGAATATAAAGAGAGTGAATAAGGGAACAAAATGCATGATTGGGAATGGATATTAAAATGTTGAGACAGTAACATCAGGCAGTCCGTATAAAACTTGTGTCTTATGGCATGTATCTCTTAGTAAAAATATGTCATGGACAACTATGTAAGAAAGTCAGACCTGTGTTTTCCTACTGGAAATATAAGAGATTTATTTAAACATAAATCAGTACATTTTGTACCAGAAATAGACTATAACAAATATGTTAATTGAATCTGGAACTGAGGCCCTTTTCATTTTGTCAGCCCAAGACTATAAGTGAATTATGACTTCCTGTTCTTTCCCCATAATAAAGGGCCAAGTTCTCATAGCATTATGCTGAAAAGGCATTTGGCACTCAAGGCTGTATTTCTATAGTCTAAGAAATTGCATTGTTGTAAACATTTTAGGGTTCTTTACATTATTGTATTGGGACACTGTTATGCTAATCTAGATCATTTTATAGCTATGGAAACTAAAACAGCAATAAAGCAATAATATTACATTATGATATTCCTCCCCCCAAAGTATAAACTACTTCTGAAAAGTGAGTTGGGTACTTAGTTAGGTACATGCATTTTCAGCACTCACAGGGGTACTATTTAGCACTTTGGAACAGTTCTTGCAAACTTCCCAGGAGGTCTCGGAAAGTGAATTAGTTTCTCCAAGTGCCTCATTTTTTACTCTGGGGAACAGTTGAATTTAGAGAAAGCTGGCTGAATAAATGGCTTCTCCCTCCCTGTGTGTTAACAGTATGATTGTTGTCAACACAAGGTTTTCCCACTTCACCAACTAGGGGAGAAATAATCTAAAACTTGAGTCTAAAGCTTTTCTTGACAAAAGCTTGCGTGATTTTAGTTATCTTAGAATGGGTGAAACTAAAACTTTTTGGAAGTGAAATGAAGTGATCTTATCCAGGACTCAGTATCTTTCCCTATCAGGAAGAACAGTTCCTAATACTTTTTTTTTTAAATTAATGTTAATTTGCAAACAGAGAAATAGAGACAGAGGAAACAGAGAGAGTGGGCACAGCAGGGCCTCCAGCCATTGGAAACAAACTCCAGATTCATGCACCACAATGTGTATCTAGCTTATGTGTGTACTGAGGACTCGAACCTGGGTTCCTAGGCTTTGCAGGCCAATGTGTTAACTGCTAAGCCATCTCTGAAACCCCCTTTTTAAAAATTATCTTAAAATTATAAATGGGCTGGGCATGGAGGCAGAAGTAAGAGGATCATGGTGAGTTTGAGACCAGCCTGAGATTACATAGTGAATTCCAGATCAACCTGGACTAGAGTGAAACACTACTTCAAAAGCCAAAAAGAAACAAAGGTTACTAGCATATCAATGAGTAGTGATGAATAATTTTACTCACTCTTATAAACCAAATGACCAAAAAACTTCTATTTACCAAAAATATAGTAGACATTTTATGGCAGTTACATCAAACAAAAATTCCCTGGTACAAGATATATATGAAAATTTATTTTTTAAACATTAATGAGCTGGACATGGTGGCGCCTGCCTTTAATCTCAGCACGAAGGAGGTAGAGGTAGGAGGATTGCCATGAGTTCAAGGCCACCTTGGTGAATTCCAGGTCAGCCTGGGCTAATTTTTTTGGAAAAAAATGAGATTAATTTTGTTAAAACTAACATTGAAATTTTCAATTATCTCTTATTAGCTAAGGTCCTCATTACATGATCATGTCCTTATTTTTACTGGAGAAAGTAATAGCAGTAGCAACAATACATAATGTTAGTTTCCGTTTGATTACTTATTTTAGAATGATAACATCCATTAACAAATTAAAAAGTGAATGATAGATGCAGTAAGAGAAAGCTATATGTGGTTCAAGGTTATAGATTCTGAAGTTAGAATACCTATGAAGATAACCTTAATTTATCATTTAGGTGATTTCCTGCTTCTTAGAGGTGTTCTCATCAAGTTAAATGAAGCAGTCAATGTTTCTCTCATCATTTAACACACAGTTAGAATGCTTAAATGTGAATAGATGTTGGTTGTCATTACTACCATTATTTACTCTCTCTTTTCCTTATCAACTTTCAATATTGTTTATAAATTGTGCTATTTTTATTTATGTTAAATGAATACATTAAAAAGTCATTTCCCAACTCTTATCTAATGAACATATGTTTACTAATTCCTTCATATAGAGAACTAGCCATGAACCATAGGGCTTCTACATTAACAACAACAGTGACAACAACAATAAAAATCTTTTGACATTGAATGCATGGTATATCTATGTAAATGATGGTGGATAGTGTTAAAAGTTGTCTAGAATCATTGGCCACAGAATCATAAATAACTACAGCATCTATTCCAACTTTCATTGTTTGAAGAAATTGTTACTAATATTGATAATTGGTATTCTTTTTTGATGTTAATAGAGGCCTTCTTGATGAAATATGGAAGACAATCACTGCTTCTTCAACAACTAAACTTTACTAATCTTCCTGATTGTACATATCTTAAGTACATTAACTTAGAATTTCCAGAGACAACACCTTTCGCAGTGTTTAAATTGGATGAGGTTTATGTGTTCTCATTTTTAGGAGAAGATAAGAATGTCAGTTATTGGAAAGAGTGGTGTTTGAGTACAGGTAGAAACTAGAGTCAGTTATAAAGCAGACACAGAGCTGGGACTATTGAAGAAATTTCCCCACCCATAGATGAAAATGACATTCTGATACCCATAAATATGACATAACATTTGATTTACACCTGTGTACTGGGAAACATGAAATTTTGTTCCAAATTAATATATATATATATATATATATATATATATATATATATATATGAACATACTTTGTATGGATACATCATGTGTTGGTACCATCTTTTGCCTCCTATCACCATTCCACTGGGGGTCCTCATTAGTGGGGTTGCTGGTATTCCCCATGGGGTTGTGGGTTATGTGTTGTGGGAGAAACAGTAAGTTACTGGGGAAGGCAATGTCTCTGGGCATGACATCTCAACCTGTGGCTCTTACCATTTTTCCTCCCCCTCTTCTGCAAAATTCCCTGAGCCTTGGTAGGTATGTTTTAATTCTATTTCAGCAATGAGCTCTTAGCAATCTCTGTGTTTCTGGTTCTGTACTTGTTAAGTGTCCTCAGCGTCTGACTCCTTCACCCTGGTGCTGATTGCCAGGTTCATCATGGAAGCAGCACTCTTGCTCATCTTTCCAAATCCTCTGTGGTTTCAGCTGGGCCTTGCCTGAAATGCAAGGAGTGGTTTATCTCCTTGGGTCTCACTACCTTCTGAAAAAGAAAAAAAAAAAAAAAAAGATTCTCCAACAGAGGGTAAAGTCAGTGTAGGTTAAATTAGATAAGCATTCTTAATTTAGGGAGATTTTTGTTTTTGATGGATGTAGCCTCTCTTTTAGCCAAAAACTAGTGGGAGCTTAATATGGGAGAGCATAATCATTGTCTGCATAAGATTCTGACCTGGTTCTCAGTTCCAAATATGGGTTTCTTTCCACTGAGTAGATCTCTTAGCCAATCAGAAAGCCATTGGTTACCCACCAAGACTGTGTGCCACCATTGCACTGTTGTCTACTTCTTGCTTTAAAATGTAGACTCTTTCTTAAAGTCCTTTAATCTGAAAATATACACAAAGGATATTTTATGATTAAGCTCACTGGATGATTGTAATGATCATTGCACTTGGGTTATTAGTTACCTTTTACTTCAACTTTATAAATTCCCATTTAAGAAATATAAAATATATGGTGCTTATCTTGATGGAAATATTCTTATATTAAACAGTACTATTTTATTTGGTACGAAAAATTGTCCTATATTTAAATTAAAAGTTCTTGATGTCACATTTTAGCAAATTTTGGAGCCCAGATACTTTATTGCAAAAATTATGTGTTCAGTGTAAATGATTTATAACCTATAGAAAAGTAGATTAAGTGGGAACATTATTGGTTTATTCCATCTTCATTCTCATTTATTGTATTGGTTGCTCAGTACATCCTAAACATTAGGACATAAGAATGTCAGAGTTAGGGGCTGGAGAGATGACTTAGTTATTAAGGTGCTTGCCTTCAAAGCCTAAGGACCCAGGTTCAATTCCCCAGTACCCACTGATGCCAGATGCACAAGGTGGCACTTGCATCTGGAGTTGGTTTGCAGTGGCTAGAGGTCCTTGTGTGCCCATTCTCCTCTGTCTCTCTCTCTCTCTCCCCCTCCTCTCTTATAAATTTCAACATTATCTGCATGTTGTCAGTTTTCAAGTGCATGTGTATAGGTCATAAGACAAGATATTTTAGATTCTTTTGCCCAACTACATAGTCAACATGTTCCCTTTGATAGTAAAGAAACATCAAACCAAGCATGTGTATAATTGAAATTCCCAGCCCTTCTGTAGATTCCCTTATCTTCTGCCATCCAGATACTGAAAAAAAAATCCACTAGGATTATCGTAAAATCCTTCCTTTCTTTCCAACCCTATGTCCATTCCATCTGCAAATCCTGTTGGTTCTGCCATCAAAATGTGCCCAGAACCCTACCACTGTCCAACAATATGTTCTCTATACTGCCAGAACGATCCTCTTAACACTTGCCAGGTCATGCTACTCTTATTAGAACCTCTGTGAACTCATTTCATTCAGAGTAAAAGCCCAAGTCCTCCAAAGCTGTCTCCAAAATATCCGCTTATTTCCTGATGCTGTCTTTGTTTGTTTCACCCAAAGTTTGCTGATGTCCTTGCTGTTCATCTAAAATATAAGCTTATTTGTGACTTGGCACATGTGCACTGCAATTTTCTCTGCCCAGACCATTTCCTATTCAAATATCAATGTGAGTAGCCCATTCATTTTCTTTAGTCTCTGTATTAGTAATATAGAACAGAGCTTTCCAAGTTGCAATATCCTCCTCTCTGTTCTATGAACTCCACTAACAACTTCTCCTTTGGTCTTTACTTCTCTGCCAGTTTATCAATCCCTTCTTGTATTCTCCCTTTCCTTTCTCTACCCTCCCATTTCCCTGTCAGTCTTCTCACACTCCACTTTTGCCTTCTTTACTCCAATTTTTCATTAATAAAAAAGATCCTAGGGTTGGAGAGATGGCTCATCAGATATGGCACTTGCCAGCAAAGCCAATGAACCTAGGTTCAATTCCCTAGTACCAGTGTAAAGCAAGTTGCACAAGGAGGCTCATGCTTCTGGAATTCATTTACAGCGACTAGAAAACTTTACATGCTCACTCTTTCTCTCATCTGCCATTCTCTCAAATAAATAAATACATAAATAATTTTTAAAAGATCCTGTAACATACAACTTAATGGTATGTTCTCTCTCCCTCAGTGCAGTTGTCTTTCATTTCATTATACCTTAGAATTGACCTATAGAATGTATACCTGGATCTAATGGTAATTCTATTTTCAGCCATTGAAGGAGTCTCCACACTGTCTTTCACAGTGACTGTACAAGTTTTGACTCCCACCAGCAGTGGATGAGAGTTCCTATTTATCCACACCCCCACTAGCATGTGCTGTAACTTGATTTTTAAAATGTTTTTTTTATTTATACTTACTTGAGCGAGAGAAAGAGAGAGAGGGAGAGAGAAGGAGAGAGAAGGGGAGTAAGAATAAATATGGACATGCCAGGCCCTCTAGTTTGTGCAAATGCACTGCAGACACTTGCACCACCATGTGCATCTGGCTTATGTAGGTTCTGGGGAATTGAACCTGAGTCCTTGGGCTTTTCAGGTAAGTGCCTTAACTGCTAAACCATCTCTTCTGCCCTCATCTTATATTTTTGATGATTTCCATTCTGACTTGAGTAAGATGGAATCTCATAGTCATTTTAATTTTCATTTCCCTGATGAGTAGAGATGTTGAACATTCCTTTAGGTGCTTAATGGCCATTTGTGTGTCGTCCTTCGAGAACTCTCTGTTCAGTTACCTGTCCCATTTTTGAATGAGGTACTTGATTTTTTTTTTTTTTACTTCTTGGGTTTTTGAGTTCTTTTTAGGTTCTAGATATTAAATTTTTGTTGGAGATATTGCCCATAAATATTTTCTCCCACTCAGTAGATTTATCTGTTGGCTCTGTTGATGGTTCAGTTGTTTGTACTTTTTATTTTCATGAAATTCTAGTTGTTACCTGTTACCCTGGGCCACTGGAGTCTTATTAAGAAAGTATTTCCTTATGCCTAAATCTTGGAATATTCTCTCTATGTTCTCTTCTAGTCAATTTAGAGATTCATGTCTTATATTGAGGTCCTTAATCCATTTGGAGTTGATTTTAGTGCAAGGTGAGAGGAGGGAGTCCAGATTAAATCTTCTCCATGTGGTTATCCAGTTTCTCCAGGGCCATGTGTTGAAGATGTTGTCTTTGCTCCAGTGAGCAGTTTGGCATATTTATTGAAGTTCAGAGAGCTGTACTTACTAGAAGTTTTATCTAGAACTTTTATCTAGATCTTAAAATCTATTCCATTAATAAATGTGCTTGGTTTTATGCCAGTTACCAAGCTGTTTTTATTACTTTTGCCTTATAGTATAACTTGAAATGAGGTATGGTGATACCACCAGAGATGTTCCTTATACGGAGTACATTTTTGGATATCTGACGTCTTGTGTGCTTCCATGTGAATTTTGAGATTGTCTTTTCTAACTTTGTGAAGAATGTTGGTTAGGTTTTTATTGGAATTGCATTGAATCTATATATTACTTTTGGTAGGTAGGATGGCCATTTTAACAATATTCTTCCAATCCATGAGCATGAAAGGTTGTTCCATCTTCTCAGTTCTTCCTCGAGTTCTTTCAATGTTTCTGCATTTTCATTGTATAAGTCTTTTATTTCCTTGGTTAGGGAGATTCCAAAGTTGTGTGTGTGTGTATGTGTGTGTGTGTGTGTGTCTGTCTGTCTGTCTGTCTGTTGCAAAGAGGACAGCTTCCATAATCCCTTTTTTGGTGGATTTTTTTTGGATCTCTTAGGTATAGAATCATATCATCTGTGAATAATGGTAGTTTGACCTTGTCCTTGCTAATTCGTATCCCTTTTATTTTTTTTTCACTTATCAATTCAGCGTCTCCTCTACTCCCATGTGACCTCATTTTATTAATTCTGTGAAGAACCTATTTAAAAATACGGTAATTTTCATATGTATCAGAGATCCTCGAACCTGAATATGTCTTATTCAGGGAGTTTTGCCCATAGAAATCATTATAGAAAAGTAGGAGAAAAATAGTATTACATATTAATAACACTTAAATCATTGTGAACCCAGCAGAGATATTTTAAGAGTATGTACCTAACAGAGTCAGGCTGACTGCTTGCATAAGAGCATAGCAAGTTTATTGAATTTGGCATAGCACAGGTGAATTCACTTTCAGAAGACAGACTCCTACTCTAACTAAAAATTAATGACATCAGTTTTGATGTTAGTCTATTCCCCCAGTGTTATATCCCAACACTCTGTTCTGTACTGTTTCTTCAAAGTGCTGTGACCATGTGGAGTGGTACAAGTGCTCTTCTTCAGTGATTCTTCACACCTCAAAACAACTGCAGACTGTCCATTCTCAGCAGGACACAGTGTTTTGCTGATAACCACATTAGCCCAGATAAAATTGTTATATGCTTAACTTTGTAAATGTATTATTTATTTGACGAATTAACTAGGTACTCCCATGAATTATTTGTTTTAGGTTTTTCCTACACACAAAAATGTTTAAATAATAATATAATGTCTCTGAAGAGCTGTGTTGAAAAGTTATTTATCATGATTTTCAAAGATGAGAGGGCATGTTTCTGAGAATATGTAGACATTATATAAGAAAAAAATAACATAAAATTTTATGAAAAGACCCAGAACAGACTATAGTTTCCACAATAAATAGCCCAAGTTATATAATAGTAATAATTATCATCCTAATAGTCATGATAAACTGATTATGTGGCTTAAAAATTATACTGATGTATATATACATACACATGGAAGATGTATTCATGTACAGATCAATGACACTAAATTGGACTATAGGATCAATCAGAAGGTAGAAATTGAAAAAAAAAAATGGGCAGGTTGTGAAGATACTGGAAGGTTTTGTAGCATCGAAATGACCACAAAACAAAGAAAAGGGCACTTTAATCACACACCCCCAGACCTCCTAGAAAGAGGAATAATAACAACAAGCAACCAAAGAGGCCAAGTAAGGTCTGGAAAGATCTCTCAGTGGTTATGGTGCTTGCCTACAAAGCCACAGTACCCACGTTTGATTCTCCAGTACCTCAGTAAAGCCACATGCACTAAGTTGTGTATACATCTGGAATTCATTTGCAGTGACTGGAAGCCCTGGCATGGCCATACTCTCTGTGTCTGCGCCCCCTCTCTTAAATAAATAAAAGTTTTTAAAAGAATGATTCTTCAATTAATAAAGGCAAAATAAAACACTAGCAAGAAAATAAATAAGTTATACTATTACAAGCCTTAGGAGGTATTTCAAGACAATTTTAAGATATAATTCCTGCCCAGAGAATCCTGGAATACCAGGGCTGAGTGGAGAGGCAAGTGGATTTGCATCTTCACAGTCAGTGTAGAATACAAATTTCTACTAGTACCATGGGGTTTGCTATTTTAGATTAACAAATGTTACTTGTTTTAGCAACTTATTTGAAAATGTTACTTAGTGTTTTCTATATACAGAACATGGTATTTTTCATTATTTAACCTTCTTGGGAGAAAAGATATAGCAAGGATCTTATGTTAGGTCAAGATAATGATTCATGGATAGATGATCTTATAGGAATTATACATACATATATATATATATATATGTGTGTGTGTGTGTGTGTGTGTGTGTGTGTGTGTACATATATATGTACACATATATATGTATATATATATGATTAAAACTACTTTAATTTGAAATTTTATTTGACTACCTTTGCTCATATTTGGCCAAGCACTTTGAATAGCAAGAAGTGAAATTGCTGACCTTATTATAATATGACCTTTCATACTTAGATCAGGTTCTATTGGAATAAAAATTTTCTTACTTTTGTGATTTCATGAATACAGTGAGCATTTGGTAGTTCACTTGTTTTTACTTAAACTTTAAAAGTAAGATGTGTTTATCAAAATAAAAATAGCCAAATAAGCAAGTACAGTATTGAACTATTAAAGTTATATTACAATGTATTGAGCTGATGTAAGTAAACTAGCTGTAACTATATTGGAATATTTAAAGAAAGTACTATTAGCATATGATGATATAGAAGATTTTGACATTCTGTTCAGTGCAATGGGTTTCATTTCCTATATTAAAGTTGCCTTCAAAGACTCTGAATATGATATGTAATAAGTAATTCATTTTAAATTATGGTTAAACATAACAGAAATTCAAAATGTTTTAAAAATAATCTGTATACATAGTATGTACTCTATCCAATTCTAGTCTTCTTTATGATGGGAAAACTTCTAATCCTCCCTCTTTGAATATACTAATTAGTATATGAAATTCACTGCTCTTCACATGAACAAGAGGCACAGAGAATGAGTGATGTGTGTTGTAGATAAGCTTTATACTAAGTGTAACACACATACATGGAGTATCACAAAGTTTACATTTGAGGAGGATGACAGAAATATTTTAAGGGAAGGAGATAAAGGAGAAAAGTGTTTATAGAGATTAATTTCATGAGAATGCTGAGAAACAAAAGTGCCATGTATATTTGAGAAAAATAACATCATGTACTATATTTTTCCATAAAATCCTATTCTAAAAGGTATAAAAATTGCACTGAAGAGATGGCTCAGCACTTAAGGCACTTGCCTGCAAAGCTTAACAACCTGGGTCCAGTTTTCCTGTACCTACTTAAAGCCAGTGGCTCATGAATCTGGAGTTTATTTGCAGAGGTTGGAGGGCCCTGGTGTGTCTATTTTCTTTCTCTCTCTCTGCTTGCAAATAAATTAAAAAAAATAATTCAAGACATAAAATTTGAACAAAATATGTAGAGTCTGAGATTAATTAAAAAACATAAGCACCTGTGAGTAGACAACTAAGAAAAGACTAATATATTGTAAGAGAAGGTATAATATGTTCATAGTGATATGCCCATGTTACTTATAATAATGGCCAAAAACTTTGGACTATCCAAACGTGGTAGAATAAGAAAAAGTATTATAAAACAAAAAAAAAAACTCTACTTGAAAATTACTTAACTAAATCATACTTACATTAATAAACATAAGCAAAGTCATATTAATTTTCTTTTAAACATCTAAGGAATTTAAGCACCACATAAGGAAGAAGAATCTATGGGAACAATTTTGATAGAGGATTAAGGTACAATTGGTTTGGGGATATTTAAGGCTTAAATGGGAAAAATAAAGCAGAAGCATGTATGCACTTATTAAGGAATGTACTAGAGGAATGGAATGCATCAGAGCAGTAAGAGTAACACTTAGATTTACATACATAGATGAAGATGTTTTCTATTTTTTTTACATTTCATTTACCTGTTTATAATAACATTCATTCATAAATTTTAAAATAATCTCATATACTCTCCTAAATATGCATATGTAAAATTCTTCACATATAATGTATTTTATCAAATAGTCACCTATAGATGGGAATATTTAACCAGACTATTTTCTCCATCACTTATTATCTATCATAAAAATAATAGTGCTTAGCTGGGCGTGGTGGCGCATGCCTTTAATCCCAGCACTCGGGAGGCAGAGGTAGGAGGATCACTGTGAATTAGAGGGTACCCTGAGACTACATAGTTAATTCCAGGTCAGCCTGGACCAGAGTGAGACCCTACCTCAAAAAACCAATAATAATAATAATAATAATAATAATTAATAATAGTGCTTAAAGTAAGTAGGGGGAAATCTTGTATATTATAAGGTTTTCAAAAGAATAATTAGTCTGTTTCTCAAAAGGATTCCACAGGTTAGTTGGGTGAATACCTTTATGTCACCCTACTGTGTTAATGTACTACCCATATTGTTAGTTATCATGCAACCATATCATGGACCTGGAGAGATAAAATGTACTCTAGAGAACTAGACAAGGAGAATCACTCAGATATTGACAAGAAAACCGTGATTTTGCACTTACTTCCCATGTAATATGATTAAAAGTTTGGGTGCACCAACATCACAGATTTTTTTTTAACTAAGAATCTTGTTCCAAGAACATTCCAGATGAAAAGACCTACAAAAGAAAAGAGAAGAATAAAGATAGGTGAAGGACATTGAGACACATTTAGAAGACTGATTTATCAAGACTGAAGGTGTGTTCTAGGACATTGTATGAGATAAGCCTGGATAAGTAGGAAGGGGCCAGTACAGAAAAGGCCTTTAAATAAATGTGGACTTAAAAGTATATTAAATTTCAGGAGATAGGGAGGTGTTTCAGTGGGTAAACTGCTTGCTACACACACCTGAGTTCTAACTCCCAGCACGCATATTGTGGGTGTTATACTGTGTCTCTGTACTCTCAGTGCTGTTTATGCAAAGAGGCAGATCCATAAGCCTAATCCGTGAACTTTATGTTTAGTAGTGACTTTGTCTGAAATAAATGAATGAAGAGATATGAAACTCATTTAAACTTGTCTATGGTACTATTAAGAATAAATGAGCATGTAAACTTCATTTTAACCAAAGGACAGATTCCTGTTAAGAACCATGTAAGGCTGCATGCACATCATAACCAGTTCCCTTCTGACACATCATAGAATTGAATAGTATTCTTTCATTTTCTTGAAATACCTCTTTCAAAGGCATTCTAAAATCAGATAAGGGGAATGTCATATGTATTACATTTAGAGCTACTTATATACTCTGTACCTTGACCTCTGTGATATAGAAAAAAAATAGTAACATGCACATAAATTTGACAGTCCTTAAGAATTCCAAATTTATCTAACATGAATGGTATCAAAACATCTGTTTATTATTTGAAGACCTTTACTACATTAAAGAATATGCCACCCCATAATGCATAGCTACATCATATTCCCTTTACTCCACATTTTCAAATTCCCTTTGCTCCACATTTTTTCCTACCTATAATACTTGGCCTTCACTGCAAAAAATACTGATGCCCTTAGTCAGTTTAGAGTGATCCAGAAAACCAATAATTTAAATAGAATTTTATGTTTGAAATATCCTTATGTATTATCTCTTTGGAAGAATACTTTTATTTCAAAAGAGATACTTTTTTATATTTTATTTAATTAATTAATTTATTCATTTTACAGAGAAATAGAGGAAGAGAGACAGAGAGAGAGAGAGAGAGAGAGAGAGAGAGAGAGAGAATGGGTGCGCCAGGGCCTCCTGCCACTGCAAAAGAACTCCAGATGCGTGTGCCCCTCCTGCATCTGGCTTATGTGGGTCCTGGGGAATTGAACCTGGGTCCTTCAGCTTTACAGACAAATGCCTTAATAACTAAGCCATCCCTCCAGCACAGTACATTTTATTTTCTAATTTGTATGCTATAAGAAAAAGTTTCATTAAGATTGGAAACACAAATAAGATTGGGAGTTAGTGGCAGGGCATGAATAATCTCTTTATGTTAAAAAATAAAAATACTTGTGTATAAAAATGAATACACTCTTTGTATTAAAATTTTTTAAAAAAATGGATAAAGCAATCATGACATTGTGTGAAATGTCAGCTCCACACTCTACCTCAAACATTTTAGCCAGTGTATATCCCAGCATTTTTTTCTTTATCCCCACATTGTGTGGAAGAGTGTGTGTATGACAGGGAAAGGGAGAATAGTGTAATATCGGAAATGATATCTGTGCTGTTAGTCACCTAGTTTACATTCATCAAAGACATTGGTAATCCATCAGAGCTCTTTTCCTTTGATGAGACTTCTAGCATTCTCAAAATAATAGATGAATTTACTGGTATTGGTTGATGTAGATGGCTCTCAAGTCTAGGCTTTGAATAAAGAGATCTGAGGTTAAATCTCACCTCAGCTATTGACTAATTTCATGGTTGTCAGAAAGCCATTTAATCTCTTTTGACTTTTATTTTACTCCCCTATAATGCATATTAGCAATAGCTACTTAGACTATGAGAAAAGACAAAATGAATATTTATGAGGTACACAGTGTTGCATGATAATTAACAAATGAATACAAAGTACATCATAGTTGACAAATTATAGAATTTTCCACTTAGGGAACCCTCATTTATAACTAAGTTACTCAGCACATACCATATAATACTATTTATCAAAAACATATATTTTTCATTGTGACTGCAGTATATGATATTAAGAAACAATAGAATATATTATAGTGTTTTAACTCAATTTCTGGCCAATGGTTGAGCATAGTAATATTTGGTCCAGTGTCATTAACATGCCTCTCATCCTTATTAATTCATTTTTAGCAATTTACTTCCAAACATACTATGATCTAGGCATTATACAGATCTCCATGTCAACCAGTGAGAAAGTAGAGAATTTTATGAGACTACATACATCATATTCTTCTATAATCAAACTCTCCAAAATTCATTAAGTAGCCACTTGTACCTTCTAGTAACATAGAAAATGTAGTCTTCTCTGTCCCAAGGATAATGCAACAGAGTATTTTTACATTTTGTAGTCTTTAATGCAAAAAATCTTAATGCAAAGGACTACAATTATAAAGATAAAGTTTAAATCTAAGAATTACACATAAACATAAATATCATGTGAGACTATAAAATAGGCTCCATGAGGTTTTTACTTCCTAAAATCAATGGAAAATCTCAGGGTATCAATAATTTGTCCCAACAATACCATTCTTTCTAATGCTGCATCTCATAATAAGGTTATAAACTATCTCATTCTATTATTCTCAGAAACAGCTTGGCAGGAATGCAAACGGTGAACACAGAAGTTACACTAAAGTAAATGATAAGTCTAATATGTCCACAATGTTATATTCAGAAGATGTTGCATACATTATTTTCTCTTGACTCAATGCTAATACGGTACAGGTGAAGGAAATTAGTTTAATTAGAAGCAGTTTAAGCATCATTCATATCATTTTTCTATATTTTGCCAGTGCTTCAAATTTGAGCCTTCAGGATAGGAACTGAATTCAATCTAATATTCTTCCAAGCATATTTTGACACATTTTCTAAGGGGTCTCCCTGTCCTAAGCATAGATCTACCTAACTAACTTTGGAGCCTACAGTTCTAATCTACTACAAATCCAAATTAGCATTATCGTCTTAGGGAATACATGCTACAACCAGACTGACTAGAAGATATCACAGGGCACCCTGCTATATCTCAATGGACTCACTAGACTGGAGTTTAGTCAGTACCCCTATAGAGCATCAGAACAATACCACAACCAAATAGAGAACACATACAAAGTTCTATCTGCCTGGAATGTCACCATCTGGCCCTTTGAGAATCACAGGTTATACAAGTTAGTGAGGCTACACCTTCCAGTGAAGATCTGGAAAGTCCAGAAAGTGAGGCTGTCTCTTCCACTGCACCAGTAATAGTGGATTGGGTAAGTGTGAAAAGTAAAAAGTTCATGACACCTCTAAATAATAACTGAAAAAAAAAAACTCTTCAAGAATGAACCCTACAGAAATGGAGGTCAGTGAAGGTACCAGGAAGATATTAAGAATAGCATTCATGAGCTGGAGAGATGGCTTAGTGGCCAGAAAAGCCAAAAGACCCAGGTTCGATTCCTCAGTACCCACATAAACCAGATGCACAAAGTGACACATGCATCTGGAGTTCGTTCTCATGTGCCTACTCTCTTTCTCTCTTTTCTGCATTTTTCTCTCTTTCTCAAAAAACTAATTAAGATATTTTTTAAAGTTAGGTTTAAAAACATACTAAAGAATAGAATTCATTTTTATAGTTAATTTATATTTTATTTATTTTTTAATCAAATCTCTTTTTTGGTATTTTTTTCTTTTATTATTATTATCATTAAAACATATTTTATAAGGATATATATTTTCCCTCATCCCTGCCCCTATTCCACTGGGGTCTTCCTCAGTGGGGTTGTAGGTATCCCCTATGGTGTTGTGGGCTATGCTTTGTGGGAGCAGCAGTCAGTTATTTTGGAGGGTAGGGTATGCCTCTGGGCATGATGTGTCAACCTGTGGCTCTTACACTCTTCCTGCCCCCTTGTATGAAAAATTCCCTGAGCTTTAATGGGTGAGTTTTAAGTCTAATTCAGTGATGAGCTGTTAGGAGCCTCTGGATCTCTGCTTTGGTAAGTATTGATTGCCTTCAGGGTCTATATCCTTCACCCTTG
The DNA here is from genome assembly GCA_036346955.1 of Dipus sagitta. Lineage (NCBI taxonomy): Eukaryota > Metazoa > Chordata > Mammalia > Rodentia > Dipodidae > Dipus > Dipus sagitta. The sequence continues at coordinate 98,178,180 of CM070770.1, read as the reverse complement.
TGCTGATTATCATGTTCAGCATGATAGTAACTCTCTTGCTCATCTCCCAGTTCCTCTATGGATTCAGTTGTGGCTTGGCTGAAGTGGTAGGGGTAGTTTATCTTCTCAGGTCTCACTATCTTCTGAAAAAGAAGAACAGATTCTCCAACATAGAGTGAAGTCAGTACAGTTTAAATGGGATAAGCACTATTAATTTAGGGGGAATTTGATGTATGTAGCCCTTCTTTTACTCAAAAACTAGTGAGAGCTTTAAACTGGAGAACATAGCCATAGGATTCTGATCTGATTCCCAATTCCAGATATTGGTTCTTTTACATGGGGCAGATCTCTTAGCCAATCAGAAAGCTACTGGTTACCACTGGGGCTGTGTGCCACTATTGCATTGGCATTTACATGGTGTCAGGGTGTTTGCTTCTGAGTAGCTTAGACCACTGGTTGCTCATACTGTTGTTGCCCATTTTCCTCCAGTAGCTCATGTAGTGCTTTCTAGAACTAGATGGGTTGTTGGGGAATTGGCTCCCTCCCAGATTCCAGCCCGGTCTCTCCATGCTCTGTGTTGGCAGCATATGGTGTCTTCAGCAATAGGGTCTTACCTTTTGCCTTATGCAGGTAATCAAGTGCTTTCACAGAAACCTGTCATGTTTTGGGGACCTTGCAGGTCTCTCCAATCAACAGCTCAGTGTAGGCATCAACCAATTTCTAGTGCTGGGAATTACAGGCCAGAGACAGATAGACATACATACATACATACATACATACATACATACATACATACATACATAAGCAAGCAAGCTTTGGCCTTATCTCACACTCTCTAAGGCCCTTCTTTTCTGGTGCTACTCCTCCCTTACTCCTGCTGAGATTTATACCTTTCAGCCTGTCTCCAAGGATAAAGGTTTCTATAGTACCAGTTCATTTTGGATTTAGCTTTCTGTCTGCTTTTCTCCACCCTCCCCTTGTACTCCCCCTTTTAATTTTTACTTATTTATTTATTAGAGAGAGAAACAGGGGAGAGAATGGGTATGGCATTCTCCAGATACATGGTCCGCTATGTTCTTCTGGCCTATGTAAGTTCTAGGGAATAGAGCCTTGGTACTTAGACTTAACAGTCAAGTGCCTCAACCACTAAGTCATCTCTTTAGCCCCAAAATAGCATTCTTGAAGAAGCTCAGTGAATGATGAAAATATACAGCTAGAAATTTAATGAAAATTAGGAAATAGTATGTGAACAAAGTGTAAAATTTGAAAAAATAAGGGAATTGATGGGCTAAATCCCTCTTGGCAGTATATCTTAGACCTTTACTATCGTTTTACTCATAATAAAGTTTCTTGTTGCTACACACACACACACACACACATGAAGGAAATCCTGGAGATTAAGACAGCATGATGAAATTTTAAAAATATGTTTGTTTTATTATTTATTTACTTCTTTACTGTTGTACTTGGGATTGAAGAAAAACCCTCACACATAATTTACTGGTGAGCTTTATCTCTAATCATGAATAGAAAACTTTGACAATACATTCAATCATGCAGTAGAAAGAATCAGTGAAATTCAGGGCAGCACATTTCAAGTAATTCAGTGAGCAAATTATAGTACAGTGAAGCTAGATTTAGTATTACTTTTGTACACTCTTGGTCAATAATAGAATTTCAAAATATTCATAATGCATAAAAATATGCAGTATACTCCTGAACATCCAGTAGTTATAGACAAATATTAAATATAAATTTATCTTGAGGAGATGGAAAATGAAAATATTGCATACCAGTACTTAGGACATGTATGAAAGCTGTTCTGAGAAGGAGATAGAAATAAACATCTGCTTTCTAGAAAAAGATCTCAAAGGAACAACTTAATTCTGCTCTTGAATAATTTATGAAAAGAACAAAATAAGCTGAAAGTCAGCAAGAATATGGAAGTTATAAGGTTACACAGAACTAAATGAAGTAGAGAGTATGAAAGCAATAAAAAAAATCCCATGGGGTTGGAGGGATGGCTTAGTGGTTAAGGAGTTTGCCTGCATAGCCAAAGGACCCAGGTTTAATTCTCCAGGAACCATGTTATCCAGGTGCACAAGGGGGCGCACATGGTAGTGCATTCATCTGGAGTTCATTTGCAGTGGCTGGAGGCCCTGGTGCACCCATTCTCTCTCTCTCTCTCTTTCTCTTTCCCTCCCTCCCTCCCTCTCTCTCTTTCTGTCAAGTCAGTAAATAAATAATAAAAAATTAATTTAAAAAGTTGGTCATTCACCAATATTTTTAAAAAATTGCATGAAAGAAATTACTGACTTTTTAAAAAAGTTAAAAGCAACAACAAGCTTCTACTAAACTAATGGAAAAGGTAGAAGTTTCAGTAAATATAAATTAAAGTTGATAAAGGAGATATAACTAAGACCAGAGGAACATAAATTATTACAAAAATTTAAGCCAATAATTTTTATTAGCAAGAAGAAATAGTTTATACATATACATCCTAATAAGACTGAATCATATGAAATAGAAAATCTGGAGACCAATAATGATAAAGGAAACAGAATCAGTAATAAAATATCTACTATAGGGGCTAGAGAGATGATTCAGAAGTTAAAGCCACTTGTTTGCAAAGCCTGGAAGCCTGATGGCCCAGGAACAACTTCTCAGTATCCACATAAAGGCAGATGCAAAAAGTGGTGCATGCATGTAGAGTTTGTTTGCAATATTAGGAGCCCTGTTGAGCCCATACTTACTCTTTTTCTGTATGACTTTTTCTATCTGTCTCTCTCAAATAATAACTAAAGCTACTTTTAGAAGTCATATATATATAAGCCCAGGGGCTAGAGAGATGGCTTAGAGGTTAAGCGCTTGCCTATGAAGCCTAAAGACCCTGGCTCAAAGCTTGTTTCCCCAAGACCCACGCTAGGCGGGTGCACAAGGGGGCACACTCATCTGGAGTTCTTTTGCAGTGGCTGGAGGCCCTGGCATGCCCATTCTCTCTCTCTCTATCTGCCTCTCTCTCTCACTCTGTCGCTCTCAAAACAAAAAAAACAAAAACAAAAACAAAAAAAAAAAAAAAACAGGACCTAAAAGATTTCCTGGTGATTTAAATCAGAATTAAATGAAATAAATAATTTCAGTTTTCTTAAGCCTTTCCAAAAAATCAATCAGAAGAAAATTAATTAACCTTAAAAATTACAAAGAAGACAAACAAAAATTCAAATGCACAAGGTAATCAATAAAAAGAGCAAAGCCTGGGGTATCTCACTACCTGATATGAATGTATACTACATAGCTGTAATAATTAACTCAGTATGGCATAGGAAATAAATAAATGTATATATATGTCTATATAGTATATATGTATTATATAGAGGTACATATGTCTATATATACACCCCATAAATATATATTAGTCTATATACACTATATAGAAATATATATATATATATAAAAGAGAGCCTAGAAATAAACTGATGTATGTACAATTAGTTTTAATAAAGATACAAATAATATAAACTATGAACATAATAGGCTTTTGAACAAATTTTGTTGGGAATACATTATTTTGTTTTTCAAGGTAGGGTCTCACTCTAGCTCAGTGTGACCTGAAATTCACTATGAAGTCTCAGGGTGGCATTGAACTCATGGCGATCCTTCTACTTCTGCCTACCAAGTGCTGGGATTAAAGGAGTACACCACCACGCCCGGCTGGGAATACATTCTTATTAGACAGATACAGAAGAATGACGTGAGAGATTTTTTTCTTTTTCTTTTTATTGACAACTTCCATAATTGTAAACAATATCCCATGGTATTTCCCTCCCTTTGAAACTCCTCTCTCCATCATATTCCCCCCCCCCCCTTAATCAGTCTCTCTTTTATTTTGATGTCATGATCTTTTCCTCCTATTATGATGGTCTTGTGTAGGTAGTGTCAGGCACTATGAGGCCATGGATATCCAGGCCATTTTGTATCTGGAGGAGCACGTTGTAAGGAATCCTACCCTTCCTTTGGCTCTTAACATTCTTTCTGCCACCTCTTTTGCAATGGACCCTGAGCCATGGAAGGTGTGATTGAGGTATTTCAGTGCTGAGCATTCCTCTGTAACTTCTTCTCAGTACCATGGTGCCTTCTGAGTCATCCCAAGGTCACTGTTATCTGAAAAGAGAAGGTTCTCTAACCAAAAGTGAGAGTAGCATTAATAAATGGGTATGACATTAAGAGAAGTGTATACCGGGCAGTTTGGTGAGCATAGTATATACATTTAGCCAGACAAAAGCAGATGTCACACCCATAGGGTTCATGACTACTCCTGTTTCAGGTTTTCAGTATCAGAGATGTATTCCCTCCCATGGAGGAGGCCTGCAGTCCAACTAGTGGGCAGTTGGTTTTCACCATGACAGACGTGCCACTATTGCACCTGTTGACTCATTTAGCCTGGCTGGCCAAATATAAGGCTTGCAGTGTCCACCATAGGGTATCTGCACTGGTGATTTCTCTCTCTCCCATTGAACTGCATGCAGTGTGGCTTTTTCCAGCTCTCTGTCAGAGTTTTTTTCATGACATATTGAGAAGTAGATTAAAGACCTACACACAGGACAAGAAACTTTAAAACTACTGAAGTGAAATAGGAAAATCGATGTGATTTGACACATGCCTCCAACCTCAGAATTCATGAGGTCGAAACAGGAGGATTATAAATTCAAGGACATCTCAGTTACAAAGTAAGTTTTATTCAAGCCTGAGCTACATTAATTCATTAATTGAAGTAAGCCAGACCCCCCTCCAAAAAAAAAAATAATCAGGTCACACTTTTATGTGACCAAAAATTCAAAGTTGTTGAGAGTAGAATGATGTTGACAAAGCACAGCAAGTGGGGGCTAATGCGGAAATGATGGCCAAAGGTTACAAACTCTTAGCAAAAGGAATGCTATTATTCTTTATTCCTCAGTCTAGTGAATACTGATAACAGTATATTGTTATTTCAAAATTGGTAAGAAATTAATTTCAAATATTCTTACTAGAAATGTTGAGTGTTAAAGATTACAGATTATTTGGTTCAATTTAATTATATATTATTCAAAATTGTATTCCTATGACATCTTATTGTACCGTACAAATTTTCAGTTTTTCATAAAGTAACTGAAAGAAAAAAAAGTCAATGGACAACCTTATACCTTTGGAAGTCCTCATTTTCATTTTGATTCCCTAATAATGTTTGAAATTCTGGATGATCTGCTTTATTTTAATTCTTTAAAGGCATTATCATTCCTTTAATGTTTCATATCCTGGAAACATACAAGTGGTACAATAGTAATTTACAGGCCTTCAAACATTGTATAATATAATTAAATCTCTGAGACCACTGATTCTAATAATTGTCATTTTATTTTGTGATTGAAAGGTTTTTATCATAAAAGAAGGAACTAAGAAAAAAGTGACTAAATTAAAATTTAAAAAAAATATATATATATATATATATATATATATATATATATATATATAGTTGTTGTTATTTTGCTATTTTTTGAGGTATGGTATAGTCCAGGCTGACCTGGAATTCCCTATGTAGTCTCAGGGAGGCCTTGAATTCATGCCAATTCTCCACACTAGGTAGGGTATGATTATTATAGATGGAACAGATATTTTTTGAGAGGATAAAATGAGAGTGAAGAAAGGAGTATTGTTTGAGCCCTTTCTCAAAACTTCTAAAAAGCATTTCTTCAGTTGTACAAGGACAGAAGTAAATACCTTATTGGAGGTTTTGGGTGACTGACATTATAATCCTCCAAATACAAAGAGTAATGGACTGAGAAGCAAGTTTTTCTAGTGCATAGTATATACTTCCTTGTAAACTTGGTTAATGAATTGGTGCCTCAGTAATAGAGGATATTCTTAAGCTGATTATTATTCCAATAAGAGGAAAACACTCATGTCATTTGGCCATCAAACACTGGGCTTTAATTTGGAACCAAACATTGGACTAGTCACCCTTCTTTCCCATCAACTGGAGTTTGATATAGACTTACCTACATTCTTTAGTGTACTATGCTCAGAATTTTGCAAGCTTATTATTATGATAAGATCAATTAGTAAAGTTTCATGAAAAAGGGGTTTGTATTGATAATGAAATCTGTACAGCTATTTCATTGCAGCTTTCTACTTTATACTTCTTGAAAATTTACTTATTTTTACTGTATTATGAAGTAGTACAGTGCTCTTATCAGAAATAATTTCCTTAGTTAACAGGTCATCATAGAATATTTTAACATGATGTAAGAATGAAACCACTAAACATTTCATTCAAAAGGTAGAGATTTCATGCCTTGTGGCACATAAGTTCTGTTACGTATTTTTGGTGTTTCTCCAAGAGTTAGCAACTAAAATTTTGTTTTGTTATAGCATTGTATATTATCACAGAGATGGAAATACTGCCTTATTCTGAAAATACAGCTCTTCAATTTTTGCTGAGGCTTTCAACTAGGGACATGAATTTAACCACTTGGGTTCTTAGCTGATTTTCATAACCAAGGAAAATCTCTATAGCACTTATAACCCTATATTTACATGGTAACTAGTGGCTTTGATCTTCATTGTAAAAGCAAAATAGTTACAATGTAAAAGCTTTTACTGAGAAGTGTTCAAGCTTGCTTCCTGAGTACCTCCCCCCATTTTCAACCCCCAAAGGAATGTTTCAACCATTATTGGAAGATATACATGAAGTTTTATTTGAATTTATTCATCACATTTTCCTTAGCTCAAAACTTGTCAAAATTTATTGTGGTTATGGTATGAATCACCAAGAGCGTACATATAAATCTCTTCAAGACCTCTTATTCCACAAAGCTTGATTCTGTAGTTGTGAGATGAGGCTGAAGAATTTACAGTATTAAACATCTATGCCTAGTCCTTTTTTTTTTACATTTTAAAACTGTCTGCATTTTATTTAAAATAGAAAAAGAAAAGTAAAACCAAATCCAAATAAACAGAAAATATAGGACAACCTAATATATATGTCAACCATATTTACTCTCTCTTGATATTAGAAATCTGTTAAAAACATTTTAAATTGAGTATTTAAATACGTGAACAACCTGTAATTTCATCACCATCTTGTCCCATTACCCTTTTTTGTCTCCATCTCCCACCCCTGTAACTCTTGAGTCTATCATGTCTCTGCAGTGATACTTATGGCTGCAGTTGAATTAAAATGTGATTTTGAAGGATGAATCACATATGAGTTTCTAAATTCTATTCCAGTTCTTTGGAGTGTACCAGCTACATTCCCCAAGGTGTATTATCCTGAGCTATTTGTAAACTCCATGAGGATGAAGAGTCCTGACTGATTTATTTTTGTTATTTTATCAACTGATATTTTCTGTTTTGTAATTATTTCTATATTTTTTATTATATATTCTGTGCTTCACATGTAGTAGTGTGGGTCCCTGGTTCCTGGGGTGGGGGACGTAGCACACTGGCTCCCCGGAGGCATCCAGGCAACTGTGGAGCAGGGTCTTGAGCAGCAGCGTGAATGTGATGGGAATAAACACCAGCGAGGGAGGCAACTTCAGAGAGCAGCTCAGTTACTTGTCAGGGGACTGAGTTTTTATAAGCAGTTGGAGAAGGGGGGGAGAGGGTCCTAAGGGGATTGATGAGTTCAAAGGCTGCCTGCCAATGTGGATTTGGCATATAGGGATGTTCATTCCAGCACTAAGAAGAGAGTCAGGTGATGCTGGCTGATACCATATAAGGAGTTTCCTAGGCAACTGTCCAAAGGTCACAGAACTATGAGGGAATCCTAAGTCTTATCAGGATGTCCAGGCGTCCCAGGCTGGGGGGGGGGGGGGGAGGGCGGGGAAGTGGCCCTACTTCCTGCCGATTTTAAGGCTTGAGATTTGTCCAGGGGTCCAAGGATCACTGCCACCCCAGAGAATTGGGGGAGGAGCCTTCCTGCTCTCCAGACCTGAGATTTGTCCAGTGATTCAGACTGCTGCAACCTCTCCTTAGCCTGGGGCCCTAGTTGTGTCTGATAGTTTAGGCTTGCCTTAACCCAGGGCCCTGCCTGTGCCGGACATAGGAGGAATCCAGGAAATAAATGAGGTCCTGAAAAGCACCATTCAGTGGAGTACAATTTAGAAGGATACATACCTAATGGTGACAGGAATTTAAAACTTCTCATGGTATCTCATTTCAATATCATTTGTATTTCTTCTATTCATATCACATTTCTGTCATTTCAAGGAATTTTTATATTATTAAATGGTATGAGGTTTTCAAAGTTAAGAAATGCTTAGTGTTTCTACTTGAGCTGGTCTAGAGTTGAATGTAGTTTTACCACAGCAATACCATTAAAGCATACTACATGGCTTTAAACAGAAATTTTATGAGTACATTAAAATAATCGTTTTCCAGGCCGAGGAGATGGCTAAGTAGGTAATTTCACTGAGAATGATCTGTCCATCACTAGAAGAATGAATAACTAAGATGTGGTATATCTACAGAATGGAATTCTACACAGCAGTCAAACTTCTTTTGTATCCATCACTATTTTGTTTCTGTTGTTTAAGTGGAAGCAAAATATACACATTTATTGAGCATTTAATGTTTGTACACAGTATATATTATATTTCATTTCATTTTCCTGTGAACAATCTCCAGGTTATTCTTATGTAATAAAATGAGAAAACTGAGACTTAATTAGGTTTTCTACCAAAGGACTCATAATTGTTAACTGGAAAGAAGATACAGAACTCCAATAAACACCCCAATATACCTTATAGCTACCACAAAAATAGGCAGGTCATTTTGTTGAGTGGATATGCTATTGATTTACAATTGATCTCATCTCAAAATACTGTTTTCCATTACAGTTACTCCTATTGCATTCTGGAAAGACTAAACTTCAGGCTGACCAAACAGTGGATTTTATATTAATCTTAATCATCTATTCCAATGTTTGACAATCCAAAACATCCAACATTTAGAGACTGTAGGTTTCAGGGGTGATGAAATACTCTAAATTCCCTACAGAGTATTTTTAATTGTCATATATCTGCTGGAACTGGTATAGCTTTGGTTGCTACAGTATAAATAACACTACATTTCATTCCATATGGACTAAGTGAAAATCATGCCTTTTTCCTTCTGCCATCTATGAGGCACTACAACATATACCCAGTTTCTTAATTGTCCAGCCTGTCTGGTGTCTCAGATTGTTCTCACAAGCAAAATTCTCACGGTCCTGGATACTTTCATATCTGTGCATCAGTTTCAAGGCATAGACATCATTTATACTGCTCAGCCAGAAATCATACTCTAAGATTATTATATATAAAATAAGGTTTCACATTATCATAATAGATCACATATAGAATTTTAAAATATTTTATTTATTTAGTTTGCAAACAGATAGAGAGAAAGAGAAGGGGTGCATCAGGACCTCCTGCTGCTGCAAACAAATTCCAGATGCATGCACCACTCTGTATATCTGGCTTTATATTGGTACTGGGGAATCAAACCCGGACTTTCAAGCTTTGCAAACAAGCATGTAAGCCATGAAGCCATCTCTCCAACCCCCACATATAGACTTTTAACACAAGAATGTAAAATCGTCAGATTCAAGGTGTCATTAGCTCAGTTAATTCAGACTGGGATTCACTTTAGTAATTCTCATGCCCTGGAAAATCATTGGCTTAAAATATGCCATTTTGTATATGGATAGAGAGATAGATGAATATAAATTTCATTCACTTGAACTTTGATTTGGTGACACTCAAGTATTTAGAATCATAATCTGAAATATAGTAAATGCAGTGCCCTTAACATGTAAGCTTTAATAACATAATATTAAAAACACTGCACTGAGAGAAATAGAATAAATTAAATACATGCGTCATATACTGTTGACACTTTCCAGCACAGACTGCAGAATTCACTGAGAAATTTCCTAAGGATGATGAAGCTCTTACTTTTGATGCCCAGTAGTCCTCCCCAAAACACAAGAACTATAGCATGTGTTGATTGAGAAAGGGGCCAATGATGCAGGACAAGAGCCATTCTTTGGATGGTATGTTATATAATCAATGGATCCTTATCAGAGTGTGTGTTCCCAAAGTTACATTACTGGTGACTATATTCTTACTGGATGAGTTTTCCTAGAATTCTGTATATATCTATAATTTTCTTCTCTTAGAATTATCAGAGTTTGGAGAAGATTGGCAATTTTATATAATAAACTAGTGACATAATACAAATAAACTTTAATCAGAAAATTTTCAAAGTAAGTGATGCCAAATGTTCAATGAAAGCATCTACTTTTACATTTATAAACACTAAGTGAAATACAATAACACTGCAATTATTTCATTTAAGATGCTACTAGACTCTAATGCACTTTTGTGCCTAAGTCAAGCCTTCTAACCCGTGAGTTTGCCAGATATTTTTATAATCTTGGTTTATGAGAACTGAGTGAGTCTTTCATTCCTTGCTTCATCAACACTTTAGAGTAGTAGATACCAGATATGGAAGGGACCTATTATCTTCTTCTGTTTTGCTTTTTCTTTTTTGAAATGTAGCCTTTCGGGAAACATAATTTAGAAAATACCAGTCCTCTTGTGTTTCAGTTTATAAAGCTTATCACATTTATGATTTAGTACCAATGTTTTATATCTGATGTTATCCTACCCATGCTTTGAAATGGTTTCTCTACAGATAACATAGTTGTAAATTGAACATTGTGATGGCTTTTATCATAAATATATTTTAAGTCTGCATATATATGTATTTATGTATGTGTATATGTATTTATATATGTATGTAATTGTATATATACATATATTTCACATATGGTCAAAGAAATACCAGTTATTTGAAATCTTACTGCCCTATTGCTGACAATAAATATTATATGTAGCTACCTATCTGTCTATCTATACAAGCAGATATAATTTTATTGTATAGTATGTGAGAATCAGCTACTCTGTGAGGATCTTATCAGTTTATCTGTACCAATTTCTATAAAGTTCCCAAAGTACAGATTTTTACATCCAGTTTTCTCTAGATAACAGTGTGAAATGAAAAAGGCTAAATATAGCCACTGATATTTTTGGGGAATCTTTACATTAGCTATAAAATAAAAAGTGTAGCTGTGGATTGCTATCTTGGGTTCTGAATTTTGACTTTATATTTAAAGAAAAAATCACTCAGATACCTTCAAAAGCACCAGACGGGGCACAAGAAAAGCACCCTTTTGATCTTTGATATTATCTCAGTACTGTGATTGCTAAGGCACCACACACTTTTCTAATGATAAGTGCTTCTGGCCTTATGATGGGAGAATTAATGCTTACATATAGATGATGAGATAAACAGTTCGATTTTTTTTGATAACAGTTTTTCCATATGTTTTGTATATTTGCTGTCTCTAGATTACCAATTTGTATAATTCTTTAGGGCAATGGAGGTTCCAGTGAGACAGTTTTAGCCTATGTATATAAAGACTTTGGGGATTGGGAGATGGCTCAGTGTTTAAAAGTTCTTGCTTACCAAGCTTGTTGGCCCAGGTTCAGTTCTCCAGTACCTACATAAAGGCCAGATGCACACAGTGGTATATGCATCTGGAGGTTGTTTGCAAAGGCAAGAGTTTTTGCCATGCTCAATCTCTCTTTCCTCTTTCTGTTTTTCTCTATCATTTCTCTCTCTTACTTTACAAATAAAAATATTTAAAAATGAATAACAAAACCAGCTTAGTGTAGAAGTCCTAAATGGACAAAGTTATATTGAAACCAGGGAGTAAGAGATGATTAAGACCATTATAATTCTGTATGATGAAACTATAGGTTTGATACAAGTCCTGATATTTTTCACACTGTCCATACTTTCAAATATAAGAACTATCATTGCCCTGTCATAGCCAAATGCCACAGAGCTAGTGGCTATTCGCATGGGCCAGTCTTCAGCCTCACAGAGGAAATTTTCAAACCAGTTGTTCTGTCTTCTAATAAAATCCTAGTTTATTCAATAATTGTCCTAGAAATTCTTCACTATTTGTGAACTTGGTTTGAAATGCTCATGAGGCATTGCCTGGGGTTAGTGTAAATTTTATTATTAATGGGATTGAACATATGAATTTGGAGTATCATATTTCCATTAGCTTAGAGATAGTATACATTTTTCTTCTTCTATTCCTTGGACTATTTTTCTTTCTTTTATGTAAACTACACCAGAAATAAACATCTCAGTCAAACACTTTACAACTTCTGTTCTTTATCCTTTCCCTTTTTATGACTATTTCTTCACTATTTTACCAGAAATAGAGAAAAAAATTATGGTGGGAGACTCACCAAATTTATAATCTCTTTTCACAATAGTTGATAAAGTCCATATATTTACAGTTGAACAACCTAAGGCCAATATATTCCACGAAACTCATTGAAGTTATCAAAAGTTTTACAGTAACACAATAAATTAACTGAAGAGACACGGACAACACATACATTGGAAAAGAATAAAAATATTAGCTCCATTCCCTACTATCTGAAGGACAATGGAAATGTCACACAACATTGTCAGTATTTTTTGTCTTAAAAATCAAAATAATATCTCATAAATTGGCAAGTTGATGGCTACATAAATTATACAGTACCACACATTTCACAAATGCTCAATTGAAATTAATTATGTTTATTCCAGTTGTAATTATGAAAATTACATTACATCATGCCTTCTCTGTTTCCTGGAAGTTAGTTATACATCTCTTCTGTCCCTGTTTCTCTATACAAGTTTTTCAAAAAATTATTTTATATTTATTTACTTATTTTAAAGGGAAAGAGGCAGGGAGAGAGAGAAAGGTAGAGTGAGAGAGCAAGTAAGTGAGAGAACAAGAGAGAAGGAAAGAGAGAGAGAGAGAGAGAGAGAGAGAGAGAGAGAGAGAGAGACTGGGCATGCCAGGGCATCCAGCCATTGCAAATGAACTCCAGACATATGTACCACTTTATGCATTTGGTTTATGTGGGTCCTGGAGAATCAAACCTGGGTCCTTTGGCTTTTCAGGCAAATGCTTTAATTGCTAAAGCCATCTTTCTACCCCATACAACTTTTATTACATTAATTTTAGTTGTCAAAAATCACCCGGAATAGCTGGGCGTGTTGGTGCACACTTTTAATCCTAGCACTTGGGAGGAAGGAAGGGGTAGGAGGATTGCTGTGAGTTTGAGATAACCCTGAGGCTATATACTAATTTCCAGGTCAGCCTGAGTAAGAATGAGACCCTACCTTAAAAAACCACACAAAATAAGCACCAGGAGTGTGATACTCTTTTCCCAATTCAGACAAATTTTCTTGCTAATGTTACATGTTATGTGTAGCAGGCAAATTAAATGAACATTATTAGTATAACAATTTGGGCATGCTATGAGACATCAATTTCTTTTATTTATTTATTTATTTATTTATTTATTTATTTATTTGGTTTTTCAAGGCAGGGTCTCACTCTAGCTCTGGCTGACCTGGTATTAACTCTGCTCTCAGGGTGTCCTCGAACTCACGGCAATAATCCTACCTCTGCCTCCCAAATGCTGGGACTAAAGGCATGCACCACCAAACCCAGCTCCCAGCTTAAGACATCAATTTCTATATTGAGCAGGAAACCTGAGCACTTGGTTTTGAAGTTAGAAAATTCTCATTTTACATTTTCAAGTAAACTGCTATGTTCTGATGATTGGAAGACTGCTTTATAAGTTGATTATTTCCTTTAACAAATTATACATAATATTTGGTGAAAACCTGCCATATCTGGATTCTTGCATTGCTTGGAGTATTGTAATCAGACTGATAAAATTCTTCAGTTGAGTACCATCTTCTACCCAGCATGAGGACTTACTCATATTCCTGTCACTCTTCTTCTTGCAACTTCTCCTCTGACTTATTCTAACTTCCTCTGTAAGTACCTAACACACCTCATTATGTGAAATATCAAATTAGGGCAGATGACTGATAAATAAATGCATATTTCTAGCTCAAGTTCCTTTCCAAGCTCTTGATTTCTAAATTTGAGTTCCTCTTGAAGTGCTCACTGGGCTTGATGAACTCATTATTTCATACATGGATTTCTACTGGTTTAGAAATAAAATAAAAAAATATTGCCCTCTTATTTTTATCTATTTTATCACATTAATGACAACCTCATTGTTGATTGGTAAATAGGTTAAAATACCAAGAATTATCTTGAAATCTGTATTTTCTTCATACCTACCTCTGTTCATTATTAAAGTAGCCCAGTTGTTAGTTGTTTGAAAATATTTGCAAAAGCCAATAATTTCTCCCAATATTATCCTGGTCCATTAATTTCTGTCTTTTAACTGATTTTGCTTCCAACCTTTCCTTGTTAAGGTCTTTTCTTCATACAACATTTAGAGTAATCCCCATGATATTTGATGCATCTCAGACTACATCAAAATAATCCATTGCTTCCCCATTTCTCTTAGGTCAAAAGCCAAAGCCCTATTATTTCCTACTGCTTTAAGACTGTCCTCAACTCTTCTTTGTCATATTGGGCCCAGTTTCATGTATTGGGCTTATTATGTGCCACCAGTCTTTGCACTTTTGTTACTGTTTCTTGGAATAGTCTTTCTAGCTCCCAGACTTTCCTTTGAAGGCTACCTAAATCTTACATATGTTTTTAGTAAGGCATATACTGACCACTGTGTATAAAATCTAATTCATCCCAGAGGATTTCCAAAATATTTTACTCTGAGATATATATATGGAGCCATAGAGACATATTCAATACCCGAAAAAAAAAGGCTTATTTGAACAGAAACATTGAGAGGGCATGCAAAAAGACATGCATTACCCTTTTACTAATGTGCACAATGCTTTGTTATGCATGCGTAGCAATAAATAACACATTGTTCTTTGCCTTCAAGAAGTTGGTGGTCTGTAGGTAAGGCCACCAAGACAATACTGCCATGAGATTTTCTCTTCTCTAGAAAGCTTAAAAAAAAAAACAAAACTCTTTGGGTTGAGCTCTGGGAAAATCTGTTGTGTTCAACCATGTTTCTTCATTTCGTAGCTCGTTGTAATAGGACATTTGGGATCCAAGCTTTGATATTAAGGCCATGCAGCCTGGCCACATCAGTGTTTGAAAACAAAGTGTATTTTTATAAACTAGAGCAAAGACTAGTTCTATAACTAAAAAGTTTAATTATTCATTTATCTATTTATATTGGCTATTATACAATAATATGTAGTATTACCTATTAAAATTTGCACTTAATTTGTAGTATTACTGATCTTACCAATCCACTATGGTTTTTAGATGACAATAAGATTGAAAAACTACATTTAGTGATCAAAGTATTATACATTTGAGTGAAATCCAAATTTCTATTTGAATATACATATATATGCATATATTCATTCATAAATATACATGTACCATTTATAAAAAGTAAGGTATGCTAAAATAACTTGAGAACTCATTCTTTTGAAAACATTTGCAAATTACTAAGAAATCATATAAATCTGTCTCTTCCACCTGCCCTCCCCATAAAAGTTAAAGATGAATGTGTACGGTACATCTTATACATGAATGGTATGAAAACACCTCTTTTCTGCATGTCAGTCTGAAATAAACCCTACAGCTATCTTAAAAGACAATGATCATGAGTTATACACATTTATTCTTAGGTTCCTATAGTCAACTCATACTAAAAGTCGACCTTGTTGCCAAGGGGAATAAAAGGTGATAAAGTACAACTGGATGAGGTAGGCAGCAAGAAGTCAGAAATTACAAAGTTAATAATGTGCTTGTTGCATGAAACTAGTTTCTCTTTCTGAAAGAAAAGCGTACAAAAGTGTAGAGGAATGCCCCAGGTCACATTTAGTTTTATTGTTCTCAAACTTGCTCCCAGAAATGACAGAAAAATTCTTTTGCTCGGCTTCTCTTTTCTCATTATCTTCAGACCCCAAGGAGCTGTTTCTTGCCAGAGTGTTGCTTAGTTTAGTTTATATTGTCTGGCACTGATGCTTCCTTCCAGGAATCCTTCATTTCTTTAGTCTCTACTTCATGCAATTTTCCTAACCTAGTCAAAAATAATTATTTGGGAACTGTGTTAAATACAAGAACTAGGCTAAACTCAACTTTGTGAAACTAGAGCATCAAATCCTCAAAGCAAAGTGTAAAGAGGGCAAGTTGTAACAAGACCTGGGCCTGGGTTGAAAGGGTGTCAGGTACTAAAATACTTTTGTTGTAAAATGTTGGGCACCAAAGACAGTATAGTCTACCCCACAGCTTGCCTACCACCGAACCAGTTCAGCTCTCTCAGAGCCCCATTTCTTGTTTTCTAAATTAGTAAAATCTTGACTGATTCTGATCATCAGCATGTTACACATGCTCCGCTAGTTTTACTTGTTCTTCCTGTCCTTAAGGTCAAAGGCAAACTCAGCATAATCAAGCAGTAAATGGGTATCAGTTACATTCTGCCACTCTTCTGAATGAATGCAAAAGCAACATGTTTTTTTTTTTTTCTTTCTTTTCAACTGATTATGCTTTTTACTGTTTTGTGGGGGGAGGTCGTGTTGTGCATGTACATTGTTGTATATGCATATGTGTATGGGTATGAGTGCCAGAGGTTGATGTCAGTTGTCTTTCTCAGTCACTATCCACCTTATTTACTGAGCAAGATCTCTCACCTGAACCTAATGTTTACAGGCTCAGCTAGTCTAGATAGCCAGCGTACCTCAGGGATACCTATTTCTGCCTCCTGTGCTCTGGTATTACAGATGGACCACCATACCCAATGGAAATTTATGTGGGTGCTGGGAATGCAAATTCTAGTTCCCATGCTGGCCAGGCAAGCACTTCATCCAGCTATCTCCCTAGCCCTGGTTTGGTTATATTTAAAAATTCTTCCCAAACTTTGAAAGCAGTTCTTCTTAAGTATTCTAATTTTCATTATGAAACAATTTTCATGAGAAACAATATGGTATGTTTGGGGAAAAACAACAACAACAAAAAAACAAACAAACAAAGAAAGCACAGTTAGTCCTCCAAGCTAGTCTACTCAAATTTTTAATCCTATCTGTCATATAAGGTGTTGAAGTCATCAAGTCACATCATAACTCCATGCAACACCTGACCAGTTACAAAAGAATGTAGTAACATTTCCTATTTGACTCAGTGATTGTGAGGACTAATATATTATCCACTCATGGTCCACAGATGGAAGGAGCAAAGTAGTCATACAAATTCTTTTTGGGAACTTTGGGGACTTCACACAAGCATTATATTCAAATAATTTTACACTTAAATTTCCCCACTGGGATAATTAAAAAGACAAATTTAGGTTTAAGAATTGTTCCAGCAAATTGATACATACATACATACAAAAATACACATTTACTTCTTATTTGATAAGTAGGATGTAATTCAATTTTATATATAAATTTCACAAAAGTTGAAAGTATTTTAGACAGGTGTGGTAGTTTATGTCTTTAATCCCAGCACTAGCAAGACAGAGGTAGGAGGATCACCGTGAGGTCAAGGTCAGCCTGAGACTACATAGTGAACTCCAGTTCAGCTTGAGCTAGTGAGACCCTAACTCAAAAAACAAACAAATAAAAAACATAAGCTAAAAGTATTTTAAGTTAGAAAAAATAATGAAAAGCATTCCTAAGTGATTATAAAGTAGCATCTATATTTTTTTCTCATTAACTAAATAATAATGACTTTAAAAAGACAATTTTTCTTTTCTTAACATAAACATTCTAATACTAGTTGTTTTTTTCTTGAAAATTATGGAGTCATGAAAGTTATTTATAGTAGATCTTACTGTTTTTACTACTTGTTTTAAATAAAAATAGTTAATTACTTTTTTTATTTTTCCAGGTAGGGTCTCACCTTAACCCATGCTAACTTGGAATTCACTGTGTAGTCTCAGACTGAGGCCAAACTCACAATGATTCTCCAACTTCTGCCTCCTGAGTACTGGGATTATCAATGTTAGTGACAAGTAAAAGTCTTGAAACCATGCTGTATATAATTTCTCTCTAGTTGTTTCCTGTCCCATACTATTCCAACCTCATAAAGAAGGATCAAAGAGAGTTGAGGCTCCACGTCAATGCTTGAGGCATGCATGTAGAACCTGGAGTACCACAGAAAAGTTATTTTATCTTGGTCAGATTATATACATGTATGACTTTTTTATGTGCAAGATTATGAATGATTCCTCTGAGCAAGTCATTATGAGTTGCATTATATCTGTGAAGTATGCAACAGATCTCCTGTAAGTTACTATTACATAGATATAACCATTTATATTGGTAAAATCATTGCTTCCTGTCCTCAGTGCAATAGTGTTGAGCTTTTCACTTCCTAGTGAGTCAGCCTATCACCATACATCACTACATCTAAAATTAAACAAATCCCCTGAACCATATATCACCAGTGTTGCAAAAATTTTATTCTTCAGTACTCTTCTCAATGGTTGCTCCTGGAATAACTATGTAATATGAATTTATCCTAAATGTATTGAAAATGGAAGCTAACATTTTCCCTATTTCCCATGGATAGTCTCCTTAGTTTTTAATTCTCTAAAGGGCATTTTCTTTTTAGTAAATTGTGACTAACTGGAGTGCCATCTTCCTATTATCTTGAAGATTTAATATCTTTTAAAAATAGTTTATATATTTATTTGAGAGAGAGAGACGGAGGGAGGGAAGGAGGGTAAGAGAGAGAAGAAGAGGCAGAGAGAGAGAGAATGGGTGGGCATGCTAGGGCCTCCAGCCACTGCGAATGAAGTCTAGACACATGTACCACCTTTTGTGGGTACTTGAGAATCAAACCTGGATGCTGAGGTTTCACAGGCAAGTACCTTAAACACTAAGCAATCTCTCCAGCCCAATATTAGATATCTAAATACAAGACAACATGTACAGAATAGAACCCAGCACCTGTTAAATGTTGATTGATATTTTTAGGAGGTTGACATTTAGAAAACATTTTTATATAAATGGCACTCACTGTACCATAAGTTTGTGTTTATCTACTAAGTTGTACTCTTTGGAAACATATAAATTTTGTCTTCTTTCACCTAATGAACTGTGTGTTTTCCTTTAAGCTTGTCAAATATTCTAAAGAACATAAAAGAGAGGTTCGAATATGGCATCAAAATTCATGGTAAGGATAGCAGTTCTCCTGGAGAAAGTCAGAAGTAGTATTAGTTTTCTACTGAGCCCCTTTGATCCTCTGGTTTATAGAACAAAACAGACTTTTGTAGCTGTTAGCCTATTAGCACTCCCTGGGGAGAGAGATTGATCAGGAATAAGAACACTATATAGGAAAACAGAGCATGGAGAACAGAGTATCTCTTGAGGTACAGCGGGAGATTTTTGTGCTTCCATTGATTTCTTCACCTTGAATGATGGTTGTAGTCTACATAAATTCAGGACGGAGCTCTCCATTCTGTTGTTTATAGCTCTAACTTTGAGACTTTTCATTATACAAGAGTCATTTTCTCTCTCAGGATTACATTTAGCATTAAGATAACAAATGGCTCCATTGGGGTTGGAGGAAATTCCAATATTTTAAATTGTGGCTTATGTATATATCTTATCTTGTCCTGTCCCCCAAAGAAAGAATATGGATGATTCCTTGATAGACTTATTCCATTTTAATAAACATGCAGATACTATAAAAGGGTATTCCATGGTTATGAAATCCTAACCTAAATATATCACAGAAGTGATAATTTACCAGACATGTTAGGGATAGGGATTTGCCCCTGAGTCCTTATTTTGCTGCTATGTAGCAGGAAAAGACAATGACACAGAGGAAGATAAACCTATGCCCACTGTGATGTTTTGTTCTATCCTTGCCACAGATGGGACCAATTCTGGGAATGGCATGGTTATTATGTTGTATTGCCATCTAGAGAATTACACCTTCCAAATTACTTCATGCCGGGGTCCAGCTTCAGCAAGGTTGTAGAACTAGAAGGGGATGTGTGGAGTTGGCACTGTGAGAAAATGATTTGGACCAGTAGTTCAGGTGAGACACACTGGACACAGAACAAAACTCTGCTTCTTCATTTATATTTTTACAATACATTATATTTTTTGCAAGCAAGACAGAGCAACTTATTCATGTGGCTTCTATTCTCTAAGAAATCTTGTACAACATTCTCCTTGGTTTCCCTTGCTTCTGCTTAACTCATGAACCTCTTGCCACATAGACATTCTGATAATATCTTAAACAAGAAAGTCAAAGATTGCAAGCTGGTTAATATCTTACCCAACCTCATGGAAACTAGCCAAGAGCCCTGGCAGGTAGCTCTTGTGGTTATAAGGTGATACACTTTTGTTGTTGTTGTTGTTATTTTGTTTTGTTTTTCAAGGTAGTCTTGCTCTAGCTCAGGCTGACCTGGAATTAGTCTCAGGGTGGCCTTGAACTCACAGTGATCCTCCTACCTCTGCCTCCTAAGTGCTGGGATTAAAGGTGTGTACCACCACACCCGGCTGTGATAGATATTTTTGAAGGTAGAAAGGGCTGTGTTAGCCACTCTCTACATATTATCTTGCAGCCTGAATAACAGTATGTTCTCTATTTCTAATCCAGTACTGATTTAATTGTCTCTCTAGGACCTTTTTTACAGTTTGGTCCTGACCTTGAAAGTCTTTTCATAAAAGGAAGATTTTGA
Organism: Dipus sagitta; assembly: GCA_036346955.1. NCBI lineage: Eukaryota > Metazoa > Chordata > Mammalia > Rodentia > Dipodidae > Dipus > Dipus sagitta. Next base: position 98,157,502 of record CM070770.1, on the reverse strand, counting down.
TATTTAACTCTTTTTCCATCTCTCTAGACCATCCTTACTCTACTAATGTATGCCCCTGTATATGGTAAAGGTTGATCTCCAACCAGTGTTTTGCATTGATATCTTTCCTTTAGGAGCCCACCAAATTCTATTGTTAATTCTGAAAGTTACATATTCTGTTTTACTTCCTTGTGTGAGCCCAACCGGATTATTTGAAAGATGTTTACTTTTGCTCCCTAGCATTTCAGGCTCCTTTTCTAGTAAGTCATCTGTAGGTTCAGGAAATGTGCCCATTAATTCCTGTAATCATCTTGACAACAAGAATTTCCTTGTAAGTAATGTTTCTTGGGAACAATTGGTAAGACACTTAGCATTGTGAGGAACATGTCTCATTAGGTGAAATATACCTTTGTGGTGTTGAGAAACTTTGTTCATTCAAACTAGTTGTAGTTTCAGGATCCATAATCTGTTTAAATATGACAGCCTCAGAAATTCCTATAGAAACATTCTTTTCCTGTTTATTCATTGGTAACTATATAAATACATCTGAATTGGATTCCGCTATTACTACTGAGAAGGGGAAAATGAAAGCAAAAATAAGCAATAATAAACATATAATAATTCCAAAAATTCCAAGGACAAGATAGCAGTAGTGCAAACTGTCAGGCAACAGGCATTCCGGGAGGTCACTGAAAGACTTCTTGGCTCTACCAAAGAACGACTTGGATTCTTCAGCCCTGCTGAGTGGTGTCCCATCAGTGTCACACTCCAGAGCTAACCGTTGCTGCCATTTGGCCACCACCAACTCCAGACCTGTCAGTGTACAGCTATGCTTGTACATTAGTAATATCAAAAGGCTTCCCAGGTAAAGAATTGAGTGAACATTTTCTTTCTGCCACATTTTCTGACTTCGCTGTTTCCTATTCCTTAAAAATTAATATGCTGTGTTGCTTCTATGTTTAGGTCTGAGGGTTGGTAATAATGGGCATTTAGTGGACATTCAGTGATCTGTTGAGCTAACGAATAAATGAATTAATTCATTTCAGTTACTCAACTTTTTCTAATTCAACAAATATTATTTTACATATAATATTTTTATAAATACTGAACATAGGGCCTGGAGACATTTCTCAGTGGTTAAGGTACTTGCCTGCAAAGCCTGATGACCTGTGTTTCCTTCTCCAGTACCCAAGTAAATCCAGATAGACAAGGTAGCACATGCTATGCCTCTGGAGTTCATTTACAGTGGCTGGAGGCCTTGGTGCCCCATTCCTTATCTGTCTTTCTTTTTCTCTCAAATAAATAAACAAATTAAGTATTTTAAAAATAGTCAATATAGAAGTAATTTTTGTAACATGACATATACTTGTATATATAACTTTGGAAATTATTTTTATATTAATAACTGCAACATATGATCATTGCACAATGAAATAATATGAAAACATTTTAAATTATTATGATAATTATACACTTTTTATGGCTACTATGCATAAATAAGCACAATGAACATTTTAAGATATTTGAGTACATTTCTCCATCTCTTTTTTATACTTATTTACTTTGTAACTATGTAAGTGGTAAATTTGTCACGATTCATTTGAACTTGTCTCTCTGCAATCTGGTCTATATTTTTTTTTTAGTAATTATAAATGTATTTTCTTTCATCAAATTTTGAAAGAGACAATTTTACTAAAGTACAACTTTTGTGTACTTTTTGTTGAATGAATATTGCTTCTGCCCTTTTGAATCTAAGTACTATGAAAAATGTACTATTGTTATAAAACATAATCCAAACATTAAAGATTAAAATGCACTTGATACCAACACAAAATGTCACACTAAAGCTATCCTAGGAGGAATTTCTGATGATTTTGATATGCATATGCACTGTATTACTCATATGGTTTTTGCTATCATAGGATTGCAGTGTTAAAAGTCTGAACTCAGGGCTAGAGGGATGGCTTAGCAGTTAACGTGCTTGCCTGCAAAGCCTAAGGACCCATATTCTACTCTACATGTCCCACATAAGCCAGACGCAGAAGGTGATGCAATGCACAAAGTCACACATGCACACAAGATGGCACACGTGTGTGGCCATTGCAGTGGCTGAAGGCCCTGGTGCACCAGTTCTCTATCTTGCACTCACTTTCACTCTCTCTCATAAAAAATAAAAAAAAAAATTACAAAAAAAAGTCTGAACTCAGCTGGGCATGATGGCACACACCTTTGATTCCAGCACTGGGGAGGGAGAGGTAGGGGGATTGCTGTGAGTTCAAAGCCAGCCTGTAGTAAATTCCAATTTAGCTGGGCTAGAGCAAGACCTTACCATAAAAAAAAAAAAAGGTCTGAATTCCATTGTCTGAACTGAAATGCCTTTTATGTTTCACCATAGCATTTAAACATTTTTCCATATTTTGTAAATATACTGTAAGGTATTTTATCAGTAAATAATCACAGCACTTTGTTGATATTCAATATGAAAACTGGAGTAAGAGACCATGTACTGAATCTTGTTTTGGATGTGTTTGCCTGTGAATGAGAGAGGAAGAGAAAATGAGGAAGGGTTAATTAAAGAGGGAGAGGAATGGAAATAGATGAAAGGAAATGTGAATCATGTATTCAATTCCTTGTATCTCAGTTGTTTTAACTTCCCATGCAGAAGCCTATATTTTACATCTATATTTTATTCACATTTCCACTCTTGAATTTATTCCTATGCCTATGTTTCCATCTAATCTAAGATTTAATTTATTCTGCTAGACCTCACCTCTCACCTATTTTTTTAATTTCAGCTCATTTCTATCTATTTCAGTTTTTCTATCTGTTTTGTTGTTCTCAAGTTATACGAAAGACATAATTATTTCCCCCATGAAACTGTTTTGTCTTCCTACATTTAAAACTGAGATTGCTTCTTTGTTTTCTCTTTTAAAAATGTCCAACACCATGTTTTGTCCCTCATTTTCGTTCTAGTGATTTTCCCTATGATACAACAAACGATTTCAGCAAACTTTAAAGACATGGTGAATCCCAAAAGGACATATTAAGATAGATAGCAAATAATGAGTGGTTTCAAAAGTTGTGGAGCTATAGGTGGTCAGAGCAACCAACCACCACTACAAAGTTCTCCATATGGTTGTGTTCCACATAGTATTCTGAAGGCTATCCTGAATATTGTCCTGCCTACCAGTCCCTGCCCTTGCCCTTGTCTTGTTGGTTTTGATTTTAACCCCCTACCATTATTGTTAAGATATGAGTTTCTCAGACCTTTGCATCTCTTTGAATAGTCTTCAGTACATATAATTGTCAGGTACTCCCTTTGAGTCAGTTTTCCTTTTACTCTTTCTCTCCTCTCCTCTGCCATCTTTTTTGCATCAGTTTCACCTACTAGATGATTTGAGCACAGGTAAAAATGATGCATCATTTTTTCAAAAAAATGGTGACATGCTAGCTCTTAGCAGATGAAATTAGATGTAAATGCTGTCCCCATAGGTGAGGCAGTGGACATGCTCTACAAACAGTCAACACTCCTCTATCTAGTACCCCATGGGAGTTTTTGCCATTTTGCTGCTTTTGCCATTTCAAACACCCTTGGTCACTTCTATGCCTCCCAATGTTCTTATTATCTGGACTCATTTGCTGGATTCTTTGGATAAATAGTTTGTTCATGATTACAGTGTGATTTTTTTGCTCCACACTCACCACTTTCCCTCAGTTTTCTATTCTCTCCATGGAGTCTACACCATTGCAGTGCTTACACAGAATACCCATTTCCAGAATCCACCCCAGGTTATAACTTTTATTCAATGAATTCAGTCTAGCTGAGAGTTCAGAAAAAAGCATTACCTTAATTTACAGCCATACTTCAATTACCCCTGAGTTTTGGGTATTTATATCCCACAAAGGGCCCTATTCTTGGAGTTTTATCTTCACTGTTGTATATTCAGGTGCTGGGACCACGAGGGCCAACTCTGTAGAAGGTATTAATGTGGTATGTGTAGTACCCCATAGTTATTCCTTGACTACTTACCCTGAGAAGTTATCTCATGTTTCTATATGTGATGCCATCTTCCATGAGGTCCTCACCAGAGCCAGGATGACATTGGGTCTGTTCCTAGATCCTTCATAGCTGTAAACTAAATAAGTCACTATTCCTGAGAATGTAACTTGGCCATAGTTATTTTATTGTTGTAACAGAAATGGAATAATAGAGCTACTGTGATTGCTTTCAACATATTAGTAAATGAACAACATTGTGACTTTAAGATATTCTATATAACCTAACTTTGATTTTTTTATTATTAAAATGGACATAATTACAGTACCAACCTTATAGGTTTGTTATTTTCAGTAAGGTACAATAAGTAAATAATATCTATGAGATTATAACATAAAAATTCCTTATTTATAATCATCTTCATCTTAATAGTAACTGGAATTTTATGTATAATGATCTGTGAATACGTTTTCTACTAAATTTTATTTATTTTTTTTATTTTTTATTTTATTTATTTATTTATTTATTTTTTTTTGGTTTTTCGAGGTAGGGTCTCACTCTAACTCAGGCTGACCTGGAATTCACTATGGAGTCTCAGGGTGGCCTCGAACTCACGGCGATCCTCCTACCTCTGCCTCCCGAGTGCTGGGATTAAAGGCGTGCGCCACCACGCCCGGCTGTTTTCTACTAAATTTTAAAATATTTTAGTACATTTTATTTTCCTAGACCCACCTCTTTTATGGTGGCATTAGTTTTGTCACAATATGTGATATAATGAGTCAAAAGTTATACAAAAGAGAAGTTAAAGCCAGATACCTATATATATTCAAAGTTTATATTCTACAGCTTGGGGTTTGGGAGATCCGCAGTGTAGACTTTATGACTGCCACCTGGAAATGTGAAGCCTTACCTGAAAGCAAGAGGAAACCAACAAACTAAGATCATAACATTTAGGAGAATCTAGGGCATGCTGAACTAAAAGGGGGGAACATGTCTATAAAGTGAAATGATAATGTTTATCACAGGCATAGTATTTTCATTCTGGTTCTCTTCCAAAACAAAGCTTCCTAGTTCTGGAAGATTTCACATGCCCAAGTTTATACTTTGCACTTTGGCATTGTACTGCATGGTGAGCTAAATTCCAATTCATGTCATCAGCCTTTTCTTTCTTATCTTTCCATAGTAAATTTCCCCCTTGTGCTTCTGGATCTAAACAGGAAGTGACCATAAGTAAATATGACCTCTCAGAAAATGTTTCACACACAATATTTGAATGCAACACTTACTACATTCAGGGAGTCCAAGACATACACTATTCAACATAGCCACAAACCACCAGCTCTTCAATATGCTGAGTCCAAACACCTGAGTTACAGAACCAGACAGAGCAATTTTAGGAGACAATTCCCTGTGCTGCCACTTGGTCTTGCTGTATTTTGTAGCTGTTTACTTTAAATGATAGAATCCTAGAGTCATAAAGAGTCTTAGATTGAAACTTCAGCATTTCCAAAACTATTTTATCATCACAAGAAGTACTAATACAATAATACTGGAAAAAGAGTAGAGGATCCTGTTGTGGAATTCTCAGAATCTCCCCCCCCCCTCTGTGTGTATGTGTGTATGTGTAAAATGTATGTGTATGTTTCTTTTAATCTCTGTTTTCTTTGGTCTTTCAGTCTTTGTGTCTTTTCCAGTCTTCTATATATTGCTGCTTCTTGTGTCTGTTCCCTCAGCTGACACTTGATGTAGAAGAGGCAGGTGTCACTGAAGCAGAAGATGTGGGGCATGCTATTTTTCTGGAGTAAGTAACTTCAGAATCAAGTATAAACAAATTCATTTCCCTTTTCCCAGTTGTAGTTATTTTAATCTTAGTCTAATCATATTATAACTCACTGTAGTCACAGAGAGTCAAAAAGTTTATCGGAATCCTTCCCTGAAAGAAGGTTATCGTTTTCAGACACCTCAAAGCATTCCAAACACTTCAGATAGATCACTGAGATAGGTTTTGAGAATTCTGGCCTTCAAACCATGAAAACTCCTAAGATTCTTTTAGTTGAAAACTATTTTCAAAGTAATATGAAGGCATCACTTGCCTGTATAGTCACTGCACTAACTGTACCAGATGTTATGAGGCCAAAAGTGGATAAAATTTTAGGAGCCTTAATAAACAGGAAAGTGGTACTAAACCTAACCCATCATTATAGCACCCACCATTACTTATTTGAAGAAAATAAACAGAATAAACAGTTCACTCAGCAGTGTTCTTGATTAAGTAGTACAAATTACTCTTTGCATACTGTGCTTGGAAGAAATCTCCTAAAGTTCCATGTGACGAAATGTGATGTGTTAAGGCTTTTGCTGTGAACTGAAGTATGATGTTGTCTGGGGCAAAAATACTGGTGTTGGGTTGCAAATTGAACAAACCACTTTTTCACTGTTAAAGTTTAATGTAAAAATTAGATTGGTATTCATGTAAACATTATGGAAACTTGAGCTGTAAGTATACAAAAGCCATAGAAGGCAACCCTATTTTGTGTTTTTTGCCAGGCATTCAATTTAAGCCCTCAAGTGAAAATTAAAACTTTCCAGTCTTTTTTGTGTCACTTTAAAGCACTCTCTCTCTCTCATACACACACATTTTGGTGATATTTGTTGATGATATTAGCAAGTACAAAATTGGCATTTTGTATCTATTGGTAATTTCAAAGCCCGTATCATGGAATAACTCAATATTTGACTGAAGTCCATATATAACTACCATGCTTGCAGAGGACAAGATCCATTAACAAGACCTGTGTGATATATTACTACAGTCTGAAAAGCTATGTGTTATACTTTTATATTTAAAATTGCAACTAAACTTTTAGAAATTACTACTCACGGAACTGCTATGCAATCATAAAATATTGCAAGAATCTAAAATGCTTTGAAAATCTTCTCTTTTCCAAATACATGATTCAGCCTAGACTTTCTTCATATGATTCAACCAAAAGTCTCATCAGAAAAGTTGACTGGAGATTGAAACTCACTGTCATTTATTAAGTTAGGCTTCAGGGGAATTTACAGAATAATATTGAATAGTCTTGCTATCCATACCATTTTAAAATTTTATTTTACTTTATTATATTTTTAATTTATTGAGAGCGACAAAGAGGGAGAATGAGAGAGTCTCGAGCCACTGCAAACAAATTCAAAATGCATGTTCATCTGGCTTATGTTGGTACTGGGGAATCCAACCTGGGTCCTTAGCCTTCACAGGCAAGTGCCTTACCACTGAGCAATCTCTCCAGAACTCCTCATCATTTTTATTTTGTTTTGGAAATCTAATTACTATTTATGAGATTTGCTGTCTATATATTTGTTTTATTTATTCATTCATTCATTTTTATGTGTTAATGTGATGTATATTTGCATTTTGTATGCATATGAGTATACATATATGTGTTAATATGCATGTATGTGTGTGAGCATATGTGTTCTGGTCAAATGTTGACATTGGATATCTTTTTTTGTTCTCCACCTTATTTTAACACGCAGTTTCTAACTACTTTCAGAATGAATTCATCAATTCATCTAGAAAAACTAAACAGTCTACCCTGTGGATTTTCCTGTCTTGGCTTACCAGCTCTGGGGTTGTAGATGGGCCATCACTCCTGACATTTTATGTGGGTGGTGGTAATCTGAACTTGGTTCTCCATGTTTTAGTGATAAACACTTTACCACTGCATTATCTCTGTAGTCCCCATGCTATATGTTGTGGGATGTTGTAAAATTAATATTTGGATGATAACTCATTGATAATTAATGCCGGTATTTTAAGTTTCTCAATTTCCATTCCTAAAATAATCAAATAAATTAATACAAATTAGAGTCATACTTTCAGTTTTCCATAATTTTGAATGGGTTATTTGGACCATAATTCCAAAGGGATTGAGAGCATGATGAAAATAAATCCTGTTGAATTTGCTTAACATTCTGTGGTGTGCACTTTGGTCGGGGGTCCCCTTGTTGACACTTCTGCTTTCTTCTGTGGTGACCATGAACTTGTGATCATCTGCAGCTTGACTGTCTGGATGGACTATGATGGCCACACCCACACTGGCAGCCTGCTTGCAGAGGTTTATTGTTTCTTATCTCAAAAGAGTTCCAAGAGGGAAAGAACAACAGAATTCTATGATTTGATTTTTTTTTTTTTTTTTTTTGGTTTTTCGAGATTTGGTCTCACTCTAGCCCAGGCTGACCTGGAATTCACTATGGAGTCTCAGGGTGGCCTCTAACTCATGGCAGTCCTCCTACCTCTGCCTCCCGAGTGCTAGGATTAAAGGCATGAGCTACCACGCCCAGCAGAATTCTATGATTTTTAACCTCGAAACAGAAGTCACAGTATTCTATGTTCCACTGACTAAACTTTCATGGTTTGTCACTTATGTTGGGGTGTGCTTTTAGTGAAGTAGGTAACTTTGAGTCACTCATGTTCCTGTAATTAAACCTTCACCTATTCTCCTGTAAGATGCACAATTAACTCAATGGTTTATTGAGCTAGAGTTGGATGCACTATCCATTTTTATCTGTTGTCTGGATAAACACATGTTTATTCACATATCTACATGAAAAGTCACAACAAACCTCAAACCTAAAAGATAAAATGATACTCTTTACAGGGTACAAGTATACAAGAATAGGCCTCTTTCCCCTCTGTTTTCTACCCTTTACTCTCTTTACAGTGTTCATTAATATGGAATCAAAGAGGAAGAAGCCAACTGACAAAACAGAATTGTGGTGTGTAGGATCTCAACATTAAATCCCAAAGCAGGATATGAGTCATGAATCAGAACTAAAGATAATACTTTAAAATCATGTACTGATCTCTACTGAAAGGGAAATTAAAGCAACCTCCATTGTTCAAACTTTGTACCTGATGTGAATCTGTCAAGAGCTCCTTAGATGTCAATATTATTTGATTATTTCATATTTAACCTTAGGGAAGAGAGACTCATTGTGGCATTTAATACACTTATAATTACTGTTTTCACAGAAATAGAAATCCAGGAAGATACCAAGATATTGAAGCAACAGAATGTGTTCCAAAATGAGTAATTTAAAATGGATCACTGTGCCATGCCTCCTTAAACTGGAAACGTTTCACACTTAGTGTTCCCATGACTGAGATTTCCATAAACAGGATTTTGTTTAATTACTTTGTGGAATAATTTATTGTAATAAACCAAAATAGATATTAAAGGATATAAATCTAGTTTATGTGTCACAGAGAGTTTATTGTGTTTTATATGATTGCACTAAAATTATTGACAATAAATTGGCATTGATAATTATGTAAATATATATGAGTATGCTTGTGTGTGAGGTGGAAAGAAAAAGAGAGGGAGGAGAGAAAGTGTGAAAGAGAGAGTGATTTGTAGAGAATCTAACAATAATATCAAATTTGCTCAAATTTTACAACAAAGCATTATATTTGGAAAATTTATGAATGAGATATCAATTTACAAACTTTAGCACATAAATGTGGACCTATAGAATAATGCGTTTTTCATAATAACTGAGCTGACCTATAGTGATTTGTTCAAATGCATATTATTTTTCCTTGTCTATATGTCATTCCAGATATTTTGATCATTATTTCAAAATAAATTTCATAAATCCTATTTGAGCTGAAATGTATACTCTAATCATTCCCTTATTTCTATTAAAGAATATGCATTGATTTATGAAAACCATTACAATGAAATCTATTGCTTAAAATGTAAGTAATAATGCCATTAAGGATGATATATCAGTTTGGCTTATAAATTTGCTGTCTGAAAATACACATTATGTACGTATGTGTGTGTGTGTGTCTCTCTCTCTCTCTCTCTCTCTCTATATATATATATATATATATATATATATTTATAAAGTTTTTCAAGGTTGGGTTTCACTGTAGCCCTGGCTGACTTGGAATTCACTATGTCTTTTCAGGGTGGCCTCGAACTCATAGTAATCCTCCCACACCTCTACCTCCAAAGTGTTGGGATTAAAGGCATGTGCCACCATGCCCAACTACATATGAGATTTTTAAGAAGTAGAACACCCCCCAAAAAAATTGCAAAATGGCATGAGATGAAATCTATTAGATAAAGCTAGGATATTTTTTACCTGGTTTCCAAGAGTTTTTGTTTTATTTCATTTAGGAAATATACTGAAGATGGTTTCAAGATGTAGAGTTCTTATATGTGAAGTATCCCAAGTGAAGTTGAGGCATATCTGTTGAAAGTACTTCTTGTTGTGGTAAGAAAAAATAATTCTTTATATACTGGTCCTTGGAGAATGTGGTGGGAATGAATTCTATGCATGTTTTTGTGATATGCAGCAGCTTTTATTGTTTTGAAATGGAATAAAAATTAAGAATGTTTGGTAGGAGTTGATTGTTCTGTGTCTATCTCCTTCACCCTTGTTCTGATACCAGGTTCACCAAGAAAACAGCACTCTTGCTTATTTCCCCAATTATTCTTAGTTTCAGCTGGGGCCCATTTGAGGTATGATAGATATCCAGGGACACAGAGGCTCCCAAGACCTCATCACTGAAGCATACCTAAAATGAAGCCAACATGACTCAGGGAAATTAGTGGAAGAAAGGGTGGAAAGAATGTCAGAGCCATATGTTGGGTCATGATACACAGAGACATTGCCTCCCACCAATAACTGATGGCTAACCCCACAATGCATGACCCATATTCCCAAACAAGGAGGGTCCTTGTGGAGGGGGAGGACATGGAGGAGGCTAACAATGGTACCAACTTGACTGTATTCACTGAGTACAAAACTAATTAAAAAAAATTAAGAATGTAACCCAGTACATAAAATTAAGATTTAAAAGAGTTCCTAAATATTGTATCTGATAATAATTTTCTAGCTCCTCAAATAATACAAGGCATGCTTTGGAATGAACATTTATGATTAATTTTCTACTTTGTGCATTATTTATGTTAGCTAATGTTTTCACAGCATTCCTAAAAGTTAGGTTTTATTATCCCTACAATGCAAAGGTGAAAATAGGAATTTGGACCTTGTCCAAGATGTCTGAACTATAAATTCAGTTCTGCTAAGATGCCACCTGCTGGTCTAGTGAAAGACTATTATCCAAAGACTAATCTTAGATTCAGTATTAGAGTATCACTTAGAAAAAAAAATCATATATTCTTTTAAGGAATTTATTTTACATTTCTCTACACTTGAATACTTGAAGACAATATTCCTACAAGACAATGACTATTGATATTGATGGCAGTGTGTCCAATATTGGAATGGTGAAAAGTTATATGTGTGTGTTTATATGTGTGTATGTGTGTGTGTTGTAGATTTCTCTCACTTGTTTGCTATCTAATATACCTATGTAAGCTTCTCCTGTACAGATAATCTGGCAGGCCCAATGAATATAGTTTAGTGGATCTAGTACTCACTCATTCTTTATCATTAACTATTGTGTCATGTAACCTTAAATAAGTAACCTTTAAAAGTAATCTAATTTTCCTATTATGTGTTTTTGAAGTATTAGCAAGACTGCACTGAAGTTATATGTAACTCATGCTAGGAACTTGTCATTCTGCCGAGCATACTAAAAATATTCAATAAATAGAAGTCATGCCAGTGGCAGTATGATGTAAAATTGTGAAAACATAATCCAATATTTTGCTCTATTACCAAAAATTTGTGACTAAAGAATGTTTCCCTCAATTCAATAATATGTTATATATTTTATTTTTGCAGCCATTTTTGGGGGAAGGTAGTTGCTGATAATGAATTGAAATCTTTGGAATTCAGTACACTTTATTTTATTTTATTTTTTATTAGTCAGTTCTGTATTCAGCAAATACAGTCAGTTTGGTACCATTATTAGGCTCATCCGTGACCTACCCCCTCCCCTTGGCCCCTCCTTGTTGAGGTATACGGGTCATGCGTTGTGGAGTTAGCCCACAGTTATGGGTAAGCTAAATGTTTCTGCATATCATGACCCAACATGTGACTCTGACATTCTTTCCGCCCCCTCTTCCGCAAAATTTCCCTGAGCCATGTTGGGTTCATTTTTGGTCTGCTTCAGTGATGAGGTGTTGGGGGCCTCTGATTTGGTAGGAGTTGATTTTTCTCTGTGCTGATCTCCTTCCCCCTTGTGCTGGTATCCGGTTCATCAGGAAAACAGCCCCCTTGCTTGTTTCTCCAATTTTTCTTAGTTTCAGCCAGGGCCCTTTTGAGGTATGATGGGGTGGCTCTCTCATTAGGATCTACATCTATCTGAAAAAGAGAAGCAGATTCTCCAACGGAGAGTAAGTTAGCACCAGGACAAATGAGATAACCCTTACTTTTTTTCTTTTTACTAGAGAATTTAATACGTGTATGCCCTCTTATAGCCCACAATTGATGGTAGCTTGATATTGGAGAGTGGGTTTACGTTTGGATGTGGTTCTGACTTGTTTCCCAGCTCCAGCTATGGGTCCCATACCAGTGAGGGGATCAGTTAGCCAAATTGAGAGCAGTTGGTTCCCCACCATGGCTGTGTGCCACCACTGCACTTGTGTGGGCATCACAACAAGTTATTTGCTGCTAAGTAGGTTAGACCATGCGTTGCTTCGACAGATATTTGTCAATTTCCCCCAGTCGCCCATGTAGCACCTTCTGGCACTAGATGTGCTGACTGTCTGGGGACTGACTCTCTTCCAACTTCCAGCCATGCCATTCTAATTTGCATGTCAATCACATAAGGTATCTTCAGCAGTAGGGTCATACCACTAGCCTTTGGTGAGTCATCAAGTACTCTGAAAGAAATCTGTCTGTCTTTTAGGAAACCTTGTAGGTCTCTCTGATCAAAAGCTCATTGTGGATGATAGCCCCATGCTGGTTCTGGGAGTTACAGGTCAGTGCCCACTAAGAAAATGAGGAAAAAGATAACTAATATACAAGAGTTAGAGATAAGAGAGAGAGAGACAGGGAGAGGGGAAGTGAGGGAGGGAAGATGTAGGAGATTAAGGTTAGTCTTAATCTTACCCTCTCCAGTGTCTTGTGGTTCAGGTGTCCCCTGTAAGGGCCTGATGAAGGATCAGCCATTTGGTCTGTCTTTTAGTAAGTAGAAGATTATGGTACCATTGCCGTTTGGGTCTAGATTTGTGTTTCCCACCCCTTTGATGCCCTCCCCTCCCTCCCCTTCCATCCTAGTGTCTAGTCTAGGAATATGCAAGAAACTGAAACTTGACCCACACATTTCACCATGCACTACACTCAAGTCCAAATGGATCAAATATCTCAATATAAGACCAGAAACTCGAATACTACTGGAAGAAAATTTAGGAAGTACTTTCCATGATATAGGAATGGAAAAAGACTTCCTGAACAAAACCCCAGTAGCTCATGAACTTAAACCGTCACTCAACCAATGGGATCACATGAAGCTGAAGAGTTTCTTTACAGACAAGCATACAATAAGCAAAGCCAATGGATTACCCACAGAATGGGAGAAAATATTTGTGGGTTATCCAACTGATAGAGGCCTAATCTCAGCACCCTTTAGATACATTAGTTTATAAATAACAGAGCACACATTCTTTTCTTTTGTAGACTAGACAGTAAAGTTGGATTTAGCTGTTCTGGCTATTCTGCATGAAAATTTTCAAATAAACCTGTCCTAGTCATTGGAAACTTTATAATTGGTCTGTCCCTTGGAGTAAGAATTGTTTGGGTTGGACCCTTGTAATCTTTTGTGTGTCTGTAAGGCATTCTCTCAGTAGCTGTTGTGCTTGTAGAATCTTGCTTCCTTGTTGGCGATAATCAGTAGCATTTTGATGGGAACAAATACTATGCCTCCAGGTGAAGATTACATCTTTACTTTCTATGCTAAGCATGTAAGGGGTTTGTTAGTAGGTGACTCCTTCAAATAGCTACCAAGAACTTCTTGGAGTCTTTCAGAGAAAGGATGAAATCGGCTCAGAATATTGACTTTACACCTGTAGTTATGAGAAGGAAGTAAGAGGAAGCCTCATCTTGGAAAGAACATATCTAAGAACATAAACATTCTTTTTAACTTGCTAAACTAAGGACAAGATATTTTGTTTGTTTGTTTACAATACTTGCAGTGGCAATGGTTTTTGCATCTGTTGGTTCTCATGTATTACCGTGTTTACAGACATCTGTGAAGCTTGTTAAATATTCAAAGGTGAAAGTATACCATCCCTGAGGTCCTGTTTCAATAGAATGCACTGGCTACAGGACTCTAGGTTTAAAACATGCTTTAAAAATATTTGTGAATATTGGTATGTGCATGTGTCTGGGGAATCAGGTGTATGTGTGCTGGCTAGAAGTAACTTTGAAGTGCCTTTGCTCTTCTTCCATCTTCTTTGAGACAGGACATGTTGCTGCAAACCAATGCTAGTCTAGCTGGCCCATGAACTTCTGATTCTTCTGGCTTCACCTCACATTGTCATAGTTGCCATGGTACATGTAATGCTTTGTGTCAATCTTTAATATGGATGCTGGTAAGGATTAACCTTGGGGTGACAGGCTGCGCAAGCAAGCACCTTTAACTACAGAGCTATTTCTCCAACTCCCACACATGATAATGTAAAGGAGACAAGTTCTTGCATACCACAATCATGATGATATAAGCCATAGAAGTTCTTGTCTAACACACTAACTGGGGCTTAGCATTCATTGTTTTTCCCCGAAACCTTAAATTTTGTAATGTAATGTGGGAGCTCTATTATTTGAACTCAAACTGCATACCTGTTTCAGTTAATTGTTAGGACAAATAGCTAAGAGGCAGGTTGAATAATGCCTTTCTATACTTACATGACTGTAGGGCAACTGCGATATGATTTCATAAACAAAAAGTGTTAGTATAGAACAAATGTGAAAATATAGGCACATTTGATAAAAACAAGAGCTCTGATTTGTAATGTCTACTATGCCTACTCTAAAAGTCAATTGCTATTATATATAAAAATTATTAATTCTCCATTCCACTCCTCATCAATATTTTATATCTTCATTTCTTCACTCTCAAAGTTAACGCTTGACAGTAGAAGTTACTGGCTCAAGTTTTGAAGTTGGAAAATGAAGGACTCAGGATTTGATCTTGGTAACAAGAAAGTAAGCAACTCTGATTACAGCTGATTCCTAATTATGAATAATTAAATTTCATAGTCAGAAAAGACCTTAATTTATGGCAGCCAGAAGCATAAACATATATAGGAATCATCCCCTTGTATTGTTTTGTTTAAGCCCTTTAACAATTCATTGCCACCTGCTTATTTAGTCTTTGAAAAACATAGTATATAAGACCTATTTGATCACCTTTGTAAAACTATTCTGGAAGAAATTTTCTGTAAAAAAAAAAAAAAGAATCTAAATACTTCCTGTAGGTTCTTGTTTCCATCATATGGTTGTTTATTTTAACCAATGTTGTTAGTGCTTGAATTTTGTCTATCACTTAAGTCAGTTATCTGAAATTAGGGAAATTGGGTGAGATACTGTGGGTTGAAAATGTTAGTAAGCAAGTGCGGAAAGAAGAACACACTGAGTGAAAAGATAATTCCATTGTAGTAGACAACTGCTTTGGCCACACTTTACTTGAAAACTCAGCAGGTATTTGCTTAGCATTTCTTTCATGCCAGCTATTATTTTATGCAATAGGAAAGATACCTCCTAGTTACTTCTAATATTAAAGATATATATGTATATATATACAGATATACATACATGGGCTTTAAGCTACATACAACTCCAATTTTAAGAGCAAAATGCAAAAATTGTTCAGTTTTTGTGTTTATTATTGTTGCTGAAGGGGGAAAGTGGCAAAGATCAGGAAATGTTTCTTAGACTTTTTATTTCAACTCAGTCTGGAAGAACTGGAAGCTAGGAGACAAACTCAGTCAGATAAAATATTTTTTTCCAGAATTCCACAAGTAGTTTGTGTCACAGAAGGGGTAGGGATTCCCACCCACAAGGAATGGGGTTGAGGGGTGTTCAGTTGGAGTTCTTGAGCTCTAAATCCTAGAGTTTTAGGGTTTTATCTGTTTTTTCAATATATTTCTATGTATTTATTTGCAAATGAGAGAGAGAGAGAGAGAGAGAGAGAAAACACAGAGAGAATGAGATCTCCAGGGCCTCCAGCTACTGCAAAAGAACTCCAGGTACATGTGCCACTTTCTTTATGGGTACTGAGGAATTAAAGTCAGATCATTAATCTTTGCAGCCTTAATCACTGAGCCATCTCTCCAATGAATTTTGATAGACAGACTGAGAAGGATAAGTTATAAATCGTTACATTTGTTTAAGGGGAGTTTGTAAATCAAATGTGAGGAGGTCTGGATATATCCATACCCCTGTTAGCCCATGCAGGAAGCTTGCATGGATATTGAAGGAAAACTGAAAGGGATTTTTTTTTTTTTTCAGGGAAATTCAAGGGATGGGCTGGATATGCCCACTTAGCCTGAATGCCCACTCTCAAAGCTAGGTATAGGCATGAAGAGAAACATGAAATCCCCCCCCCCCAGGGGAAATTTAAAAACAGGACCAGAACTTAAAGAAACATGGAGGCAGTAAGAGAGTAGAGAAACAGGCTGCCAGAGTGGGGGGGGGGGGCGGGGGGGTATGGTTATACTGGTACTGGGATCCTGAGGTTTAGACACGGAGAGATGAGCAGCCAAGGAGAAAGGGAAGCAGTGAAAATTACCATCCCCTCTCAAGACTCTTTTTAAATTTTATTGCAGTAGGCTTTATTTTCATGCTCAAGTGAGTCATAGAGATAGCTGATTGGTCTGAACACAGTGGGTTGGTTCGTTGGTTCAGGAAGAGGCTAGTACATGAGTAGATGGCACTGGTATTAAAGGATGAGACTGGATTAGATGCAGAATTCCAGTTCTGCTGAAGCAGACAGTGTGACATCTCTTTTGGTTTCATCTTTGAGCCGACCTTTAGCTGACCACCTAAAGAAATAATATTAATGAAAACTACTGTGCTCCTACTTCTCCCTCACAAAGACATTGGATGTCAACACCCATTCAGTCAGCCATTCTATATGCAGAGTTCTGGAGATTTCTTTGAATGTGTTGGAAAAAGTGCCCGCACCTATCTAGTACCCTGGCTCCTCAACACATGGTTCTGTTACATTTGAGCAATAACTCTGTATTGAAGGTAAGATGAATATTCAGATCTTTTCAAAGAAATAAATCTTTAGCTTTCATATACACTCTTTCTACAAGTCATCCATGTGAATTCTACTTACTGTCTGAAAGTTTTACTTTCCTGTCTCCCTTTCAGAGTAGGTGCTCTTTAACTTTAGGGGAGAAAGATTGCTTCTTATTCCTGTTCTTCCTTCCCAGGGTATTCTACCTTGCAGAGCGAAACTCAGATTCACCAGAGAAAGGAATAATTAAAAATAATTTGTAACTCCCAAAGAGTCCCAGAAGAATAAAACATGGGAGACTAAGAAAAAAATAAAGAAGCAATGTCATATTTCTTTCAAGTGGCAAACTTTTGGTAATACTGCTATCTTATCTGCTTGTCTACCACTTGATATGACTATGGTTTCCCTCCATCAACTCTTCCTGTCTTCTAGATTACCTCTTATAAGCTGGCAAAATCAATACCTATATGTCTTAAGATTTGAAGGGCCTTACAAGTATCTAAACCAAATATGATATGCTTTATAATTGTAGCAACATGTAAATTTCATTTTCAATGTCAACATTGAAAAGATGTATGTATATAAGTAAATGTTGTTTTAAATCAAACCACATTAGAAGATTTTTTAAATATAATTTTTTCACTAGAGAGTGGCTAGGGAGAAGGAGGAACATACATACAATGGACATTTTGCAATGCCTGGGTTTTCCTCAATTCCCCAGCTTTTACTTTTCAGAACTACTCTTGAGGATTTGGGAATTTTGCCTTTTGGATAATCCAGACAATTTTATTAACCATTTTAGATAAATATCACATCACTTTACTTTTCTATTTGTGTGTTTGTATGCATATATGGATGTGTGGATGTGTCTGACATGGGTGTATATGAGCACATGTCTGTCATAGGAATGTGTGGAAGTCTGAAGACAACCTCAGGGTGTTCTCTCATTACACTTTTGCAAATGATATGGTCTTTCTTGTTTTGTTTTTGCCACTTTGTGTGCTGTGGTATAGTTTACTCTGGATCTTTTGGATTTTTCTGGTTCCACTTCTGATTGCTTTAGGTGTGTTGGGGTCACAGAAGCATGCAGTGCTTTGCATAAGGCTTCATGTGGATGCTGGGGAATTGAACTCAGGCAAGCAGGCTTGCAAGCATGTTCCTTTAAATGATGAACCATCTCCCCAATCCAGACTGAGTACATTTTAAGGTTAGTATTCTATGGTAAATTTAATACCATTTTAATAACAAAATCAATATATAATTTATAAACCATTAAATCTATTTTTGTAAAGGTAATGGTTTTATATATATGAAACTTTTCAGATCATGTGCATTAAATAAATGAGTGAGTGATTTGATTTTTTCTTCACTTTGAAGAAAGATAATAAAATTATGATTACCACAAAATGGAGTATATGTATATACATGATAATAAATGCCCTAGAATTGAGAAGTATCTAGCCTTTTAGCCTTCCCTGACACATTCCATAGTCACTAAGCTTTTGTCTTATTTGTGAAGTTAATGACTCATTCTATAACTTTCAAAAAATTTTCTGAGTTTGCAAATCATGCTGATCTCCTTTATTGGATAAGCTTACATTCTTTCAGCTAGATGCTTATTCATTTTCTTTTCCTTCCTCTTTTTGTGGGTGGGGAGAGGTGTGGGGATTTGGTATGTACAGGTAAATGAATGCTTCTCTTAAGCTGTGTTAGTCATTTTTTTTTTCGTTTTCAGAGGCATTTAAAGCAGAAAGTGCATAAATAAAATTAATTCCATAACTCTTTAGATACTTGTCAAAATCTTGACATGCTCAGTACCTATAATTGGGATTATATATTCAAAATAAGTTTTGCAAACAGCAGGAGCACAGGCTGCCTGTGAGATGACTGTTAAAGAGGGATAGTCTTCATTAGTAGAAGTTCTGTCAGCAAGCTTTCATTATTTGTAAATCCACAGGCCAGTTTTACAAACTGTGCTGGTTTGATTCAACTGTCCCTCATAAACTTAAGTGTTCTGGATGGTAGGTTCCCCAGCTGATGGCAATTGGAAATTAAAGCCTCCTGGAGGGGATGTATTATTGGGGACAGACTTATGGGTGTTAAAGCAAGCTCCCCCTTGGTACTGTTTGGTACACTCTCCTATTCCTGTTGTTCAACTTATGTTGGCCAGGGGGTGTTGTTCACCCTCTGCTCATGTCATTGTATTCCCCTGCCATTGTGAAGCTTCCCTTTGAGCCTGTAAGCCATAATAAACCTCTTTTTTCCACCAACTGCTCTTGGTTGGATGATTTCTACCAGCAAGGCAAACCTGACTAGAACACAAGCCCACCTTTCTTCTCTTATTTTTTTTATTTTTTTACTTAATTTTTTTTTAAAAAACTAGTTTTGTATTCAGCAAATACAGTCAGTTTGGTACCATTATTAGGCTCATCTGTGACCTACCGCCTCCCCTTGGCCCCTCCTTGTTGAGGTATATGGGTCATGTATTGTGGAGTTAGCCCACTGTTATGGGTAAGATAAATGTCTCTGCATATCATGACCCAACATGTGGCTATGACATTCTTTCCTGCCCCATTTTCCGCAAAATTTCACTGAGCCATGCTGGGTTCATTTTTGGTCTACTTCAGTGATGAGGTGTTGGACGCCTCTGAGGCTCTGGCTCTCTGGTTTGGTAGGAGTTGATTTTTCTCTGTGTTGATCACCTTCCCCCTTGTGCTGGTATCCGGTTCATCAGGAAAACAGCCACCTTGCTTGTTTCTCCAATTTTTCTTAGTTTCAGCCAGGGCCCTTTTGAGGTATGACGGGGTGGCTCTCTCCTTAGGATCTACATCTATCTGAAAAAGAGAAGCAGATTCTCCAACGGAGAGTAAGTTAGCACCAGGACAAATGAGATAACCCTTACTTTTTTTAATAGAGAATTTAATTGGTGTAGGCCCTCTTGTAGCCCATGATTGATGGTAGCTTGATATTGGAGAGTAGGCTTATGTTTGGATATGGTTCTGACTTGTTTCCCAGCTCCAGCTAAGGGTCCCATACCACTGAGGGGGTCAGTTAGCCAAATTGAGAGCAATTGGTTCCCCACCATGGCTGTGTGCCACTATTGAACTTGTGTCGGCATCACAACAAATTATTTGCTGCTAAGTAGGTTAGACCATGAGTTGCTTGGACAGATATTGGTCATTTTCCCCCAGTCGCCCATGTACCACCTTCTGGCACTAGATGCGCTGACTGTCCAGGGGACTGACTCTCTTCCAACTTCCAGCCATGCCATTCCATTTTGCATGTCAACCACATAAGGTGTCTTCAGCAGTAGGGTCTTACCACTAACCTTTGGTGGGTCATCAAGTACTCTGACAGAAATCTGTCTGTCTTTTAGGAAACTTTGTAGGTCTCTCTGATGAAAAGCTCATTGTGGATGATAGCCCCATGCTGGTTCTGGGAGTTACAGGTCAGTGCCCACTAAGAAAAGGAGGAAAAAGATAACTAATATAGAACAGTTGGAGAGAAGAGGGTGGGGGGAGGGAGAGGAAAAGGGAGAGGGAGGGAAGATGTAGAAGATTAAGGTTAGTCTTGATCCTACCCTCTGCAGTGTCTTGTGGTTCAGGTGTTCTCTGTAAGGGCCTGGTGTAGGTTCAGCCATTTGCTCTGCCTTTTAGGAAGTAGAATTTTATGGTACCATTGCCGTTTGGGTCTAGATTTGTGTTTCCCACCCCTTTGATGCCCTCCCCTCCCTCCCCATCCATCCTAGTGTCTAGTCCAGGAGATGCTTGCTGGGTATGTAAGGTATCTTGGGTAGATTCAGGTTAGGTGCTATAGATGAGTGAGATTATGTGGCGATTTTTTTTCTGTGATTGGGTAAGTTCACTGAGAATGATCTGTTCCAGGTTCAACCATTTTTCCTCAAATTTCATTGTGTCATTTTTTCTTACTGCTGTATAGAATTCCATTGTGTAGATATACCACATCTTAGTTATCCATTCTTCTAGTAATGGACATCTGGGTTGATTCCAGCTCTTAGCTATTGCAAATTGAGCCGCTACAAACATGGTTGAGCAAATCTCTCTGGCCTGTGGTTTGAAGGTTTTAGGGTAGATGCCCAGTAAGGGAATAACTGGGTCTGTTGGTATCTCTATACTCAGCTTTTTCAGAAGTCTCCATATTGCTTTCCAAAGTGGTTGTACCATCCTACATTCCCACCAACAGTGGATGAGTGTTCCTACTTCTCCACATCCTCACCAGCATTTATTTTCAGTTGTTTTTTTTTGATGTTTTCTATCCTTATTGGGGTAAGGTGGAATCTCATAGTTGTTTTAATTTGCATTTGTCTGATGATTAGGGATGATGAACCTCCATCCCCCCACTTTCCCCTTTGAAACTCTACTCTTTATCATATTCCTAGCCCCTTTCAATTGATCTCTTTTTTATTTAGATGTCATCATCTTTTCCTCCTGTTATGATGGTCTTATGTAGGTAGTGTCAGGTACTGTGAGGTCATGGAGATCCAGGCTGTTTTGTGTCTGGAGGAGTGCTTTGTAAGTAGTCCTACCCTTCCTTTGGCTCTTAACATTCTTTCTCCCACCTCTTTCACAATGGACCCTGAGTATTTGAAGGTATAAAAGAGATTTCATTCTGAGCATTCCTCTGTCACTTCTTCTCAGCCCAAAGGTGCCTTCGGAGTCATTCAAGGTCACCACCATCTGAAAAGAGAAGCTTATTGTCCAAAAAAGTAGGTTTCCATAGGACTTATTCATACCCTCTTACATTCTGATTGGCCCTCCCCCGACCTTTCCTTTACTTAATCTCTTCCCCCCCTTTCTTAATCCCATTTCTTGTGCATGCTCATGCATTCTCTCTCTCTCTGTCTCTCTCTCTCTCTCTCTCTGTCTCTCTCTCTCTCCCCCTTCCCTCTTTCAATTTCTTTTGCCTGTTCATGAATTCATTATCTACTGCAGTCTTAGAGTCTTGAACTGGAACCAAACTATTATGGTTGTGTTAGATAATACTAGTTTCTTTCCCACACAGTCTTCCAGTTGTATAATAGATCAAGCACAATTGAATTTTAGTTATTGAATCAGAGGAGAAGTATCATTTGTTAAGAGCACTTGTTGCTTAAGCATAAGGACCTTTTAGGCTATGAACCAACAGGTGCAACTCCCCAGACCTATGTAAAAAATATGGGATGGCCATGCACATCTGTACATCTATAACCCAGGGTGTGGAAGGAACCAGAGAATCACCTAGTCACTCAGATGGACAACTCTGGGGAAGAAATCTAGGCAGTTTAGTGAGCATACTATATACATTTAGCTAGACAGCAGCAGGCGTTACACCCCTAGGGCTCATGACTACCCTGTTGTAGGTTTGTATTCCTGATCACAAGCAATATGCAAATAAGTGACAAGAGCATGCACGTGGGGCTCCTGGATCTGTGTGTGTGTGTGTGTGTGTGTACACACACACACACAAATGAATTTTAGTTCTTTATCTTATTTGTATAATTTTTCTTTAAGTAGAGATTTTAGAATCTGGCTTACTAATACCACATTGTTTGTTATTTCTAGATTATGTCTTGAAAAAAAAGAAAGAGGAGGGATAGAGAAAGTTTATCATTAGGTATTGTAACAGTAACATGGTAGCAAGTTTTGTATCCTAATTCATAATACATTCACTAAATAAAAGTATTTTCAGGGTTTTCATCTTAAAATGATACTACTTGAGAGATATGTGCTTACTATGACTAATTATTAGACAGTGATGTGTTAAAACACCCCACAGTATCCATAAGTATATGAAATTTTATGTATCCATTGCAAGTAAATCTAAAATTTAAAAAGCTATAATAAATGTATGGCTTCCAAGACCAGCCCTATTTATCTTCACAGAATAGATAGAAAGAAAACGGAATAAAGAAACTATTTTCATGGACCTCTCAGAAGTCAAGTACCACACTGCATTCACATTCCATTAGCTAGAATTTACATGACCAAAATTCAGTGTAAGTTGAGAAATACAGCCTAGCTACTCAGGAAGCAGAAGACACTGGCTTAGTTAAAGTCAAACCTCTCTATATAACAACAAGTAAGGTTTGGGAACAGCAATCTGCCATTATTCAGAAGCAAAAGGGATGTCAACTTGTGGAGACAGACACAACATGATGACATTACTATGAATTATAACAGGGCACTTAATAAATAATTTTTATAATTATACTAATCATGTCAGATGGTAAAAATTATAATTAGCTTTGCAATTATTGACAAATTACATAAATAGTCACATACAATTCTAGGCTCCACTAAAAGAGGGAACTTAATTTTTAAAGACTGAAAAAAATGGTGATATATTTATTTCTTCTTTTTAATCTAAATTGGGTTGTAGAGGACCACAGGTATTCATAAAGACATTGACCACGATTTGGACCACCCACCCCAAAATAAAGGATTTTTGGATGGAAGTGCATTACCATCATTCATTCATTTAGGGAGTAATCATTTATTAAGCATCCTGTGTGTTACAGATAGTGCAGTATTACATTATCTGTATTACAGATAGATACATGCTTGGGTATATTTTTATAAGGTAATGAGTTCAGGACAGTAATACTAGAAAGCAAAATTTTGCTGTTTCAAAAAAGCAAAATGGGTAAAATCAAGTGACTGAAAATAAAATATAGTATAATGTATATAGTAGATTTTAGTATACCCAATTTATAGTAGAATGCAAGAAGAGAGATGAGTTGAATGAGGAATGGTTTACTAAAACTGAATTATAACTTAATTACTTGGAAAATCCTCAGTCTATCCTCATTAAAAAATTAGGAAGTATATTCTGGAGAGAAGAGAAATGGTGTAGCTAGACAATCTTTATAAGGAGATAATCAATTTATTTTCTCATTTTATCATATGTCAAGTATATATATTAGAACCACAGAAATCCCACCAATTTTGATTAATAGGGACAGAGATGTAATAAAAAATAAAGTTGTCAGGCTTCTGGGACTCTACACAATGATGCAGTAGAGCTACCTTGCCAGATGGCAGTAAACTTATCCTCTAATAAAGTGAGGAAGGACCTCTACACAGATGTGAGATCAATAGGTCTGCCATGTCACAATATGACTGAGCTTGTAGTCCTGAGGGCTTAAGTTGTTTCCTCTTCTGTTTCACAGGGTTGAAATTTCTCCTTGATTTCAGAGGGCATGAATCGTTTAGTATCTCAGGAATAAGGCTGTCCCTTAGGAAATGAGAGGGTGGGGTTCCTGCCCCACTTGACTTAGTATGTGGGGACACTACTTTGCAGGGAGGAACTGAAAAGAAGAGCATCAATCCAAGGAGGTTTAATCTCCTATACCTGAATGTCTAATGGTATTTGTTATGCTGTGCTCCATTTTGAAATGATAATATCTGTCCTTTCCCTTCGATACTTTTGTATTTGGGAGGTAGATACCTGGTATGACTATAGATTCACAATTGGACAGGAATTTTTGCTTTAGAAAGAATTATGCCTCAAGTCTGTCCATATTTGACATGGATGATAGTTGGAGCGGACTTTGCACATACAGTTTATACTGCTAAGGGTCTAAGTTTGAAACTCTTTTGTAAACTGAATGCATTTTGCATAAGCTAAGGACATTTAGTTGAGAGAGGAGAAGTGGAATGTTACAGATCATATTATACTTCCTGCACATCCATTTATTGAAGCCATATGCTCTCACATAACTGTATTTCAGCATAGCCCCTTTAAGAGATAATACAGTTAAACAAGACCATAAAATTTAAGCCCTAACCCAATGGTAATGGTGTTATAAGAAGTGTAAGAGACCCCAGGAGTGAATGCACACAGAGTAAAAGCCATGTAAATATAGGGAGGAAGACAACTGTATGAATGCCAGTAGAGATCCCACCTAAATCAGCCATGCTGGAACCATATTCTTTGACTTACAACCTCCAGAAGTATGTGCAAGCAAATGTTTCTTGCTTAGACTACCCAATTCATGATATTTTGTTATGCCAGTTTGAGATTGCTAATACTAGTAATAAAATAGGAATACTTATAGAGTAATAATAGCATTTATTATGTTAGATATTAAGACAACATAGACATCTTATTTTGTGTCAATAATAAGACTTAGTGAAAGTTAATACTTTCACTAAGGAGTTAAAATTACTAGAGGTCTAAGCAGTGAGCAACTCAGCATTATTCCATTTTAGTATGGCTCTACAAGATGCTTTGCAAAGAGCTTAACTTCACTGTGCTTCATCTTAATTGTACATTAAGTCATTTTAAATATGTGTGACACATGTCTTAAATTGCATAATTTAAATCATATGCATTACATGCATTTGAGATATGAGCACCAGGATTACATTCATTTAATTTAATTTATTTATTACTGTCTTAGGTGATGTTTGGTTCTCAATGACTTTTCACATGAGTGATCACAAGACACTACAATAGCCCTGTGAAAGCATTTTCTTTTTAAATGATCATATGTAAGCTTTTTCTCAAATTATGAACTTATGAACTTATAGTAAAGTAGAATTGAACATGAAGTTGGTTTGCTGGCATTTTCTATAGATGACAGAAAGTTGTTTCCTAATGATTTGAGTTTATATATAAAAATTAATAATAGTCAAAAATTAATAATTGAAAATGACTTATAGTTCAAAGGACTGAACCATAGAGAAATTTCAAGGTCTTAATATGTTCATATTATATTAACCTTCATGGGAGATTTATACTTCTGGTTACCTTTTGAAAATAATATTTTTTCTGTTAAATGATGATTCTTTAAATATTTTATTAATTATTGGACACAATACTTATTCCTTGCAAAACATAGCTCCTCTTTTTTTTATTAGTTAAATACATACTCAGTTTGTGAATAGCACATGTTGTTACCATAATCCTTTCCCTAATCCCTGTCTCTCCTCTCTGAAGGGAACCTCCTCAGTGGGGATGCCAGTTATCCCCATGTGGATTGTGGGTTGTACATTTTTATCTTTGGTAATGCTACTATTTGTATGTGTGCATGCATGCTTGCAGGTGAGCATATGTGTATGTGAGTGTGCTTCAGATTAAAATTTATCATGCCACCTGCTCTCAAATTAAGATCAAATGTTTAAATTTCTATCAAAATAAATTATAATGTGCTTAGGAAAGCTTAAGAAGAAAAAATTTTCAAAGTACTCAACACTATGATACAGATTTATCCTTTATAAATTCCATCATATTAATCTGTTTTAGTCTCCAGAACATGTATGTATTAGACAACTTGGTTCAGATACAGTTGTATTTCAAATTTTCCACATAAGTAAATACAACACAATTCAAATTTTGACCCACAGTTTGTACTTATGAAAATATTAAAAGTGTAATCATACACAGTTTCATACAAATAGAAAGTATTTCAATTTTTTACGCACCATGATTGGTTATTTTACATTACCTCTTTTCTACTCTGAACCAAAGTCTTTTTCTATGTTTTAACTATAAGGGAGAACAAAAAGAAGGAAAAAATAGGTCATATAATAAAGCGTTGCAGCAAGAACACTTGCTAGCACAGGATGGTTAGACAATTCAATGTTTGAGATGATTAATCAGATTTTTTAAGTGGTGTGCTATTATTCTGGTTGTATGAGATATCCTTATAATGGTAAACCTGTTGGAACAATTACAAAATAAAAAATGGTTTATTCTATATAACATGTTAAGACCTTTCTTAGTGTCAGTTGCTGAAAAATATTTATTAATTTTTACGTCACAAATAGAGATATATGCTTTTGTGTCTGTTTTTGAATAAAACACATTTTGATAATGATTATTCTTTTAAATTTTGACATGATTTCTTTTAAAGAAATTAGTCATAATGCGATAACATAATTCTCTCATCAAGCCTTGGATCTCAGAAAATAAGGCATTTTTGTTTAAATGGACAGCATCATTTTCATGATGGATTTTTTCAGTAAATAATTGTTATATTACCAAAGTAGGCAAATTAATCTGAAATGGAATAATATTTCGTAAAAGTATTGGGAAAATTGAAGCAATTTTAGATTAAGACATACAAATATTGTGCTTTAAACTTTAAGTTGAATTCAAAATAAATTGAACTCTTATTTTCATGTTTTTATTGTTTACTTTTTACCCTTTGTTTCAAAGTGGGAAGTTGAAGGAGGCTTATTAAATGCATACAAGTGTATAGTGGAATGCCTAATATGAATAACATGAGTAAGAATATATGAATCTTAAGTGACTATAATATTCCTTCCCCTATAAAAGATGCACTTTCATTTTTTTCATACTCAGCATGAACTTGTTTATAGCTTTTGACAGAATGGAGAAGACATAAGCCCTTGACATCAATGGTATTAGTCTACTTGTCAGTCAAAGTCAATTAACGAAGATTCACCAAAGTAGGCATTTATGTGATGGACCCTCCTGGCTCATATTAGTCATTTTCAGGCTCTTTCTAAGAGACTCATTAGCTCATCTATTTGCAAATGACTGCCACTATCTGGGCATGCTGCCCTTGGGTTCTATTTTGCTAAAGGATAGTGTGCTTTTGAAAGATAGCCATGTTGATCAGCATCTGACAGTGTAATAGGACTCAAAAGTCATGTGTGGGCCAGAATGACTCACAGAGAAATAAAACATGTTTTGAAAACCAAGTTCAACTACTTAATAAGAGTTGGTATTTCCAAATAACTGAATCTGTGTTTCTCCCGAAGTCAGTTCATTTGCCAACAAAAACTATTACACTCCTTTTAGTTCTCATTCATAGTGCTCATATAAGTATATAACATTAATGCATTCTCATAATGTTTCTTGTGCCTAATGAACCTATTCTATACCCTCATCAGGTTTCTGCCCCCATCAAACATACACTACACTGCCATTCCTGTTACTATATCACCAAGGTTGAAATAAGAGGGATAAAATGTGATGAGATAAAGAAATATGTTTAGAAATGATTGATGATTATATAAAGAGCTTTTTTTGTGATTTGGAAGACAGGAAGTTAGAGACTCGGGGTTAGAGAGATAAATAGCTTAAAACATCAGTCCCTATTGAATAGTTTAACTTAAGGACTTTTGGAATCCAGTGAAACAAGGAAATGTCACATTGAGAATTTTATTGAGGAAGACACACTCTGGCTGTAGTACTAAAAATAAGTACAAAGAGGTAAATAAAGGCCAACTGTGTAGCAGAATATTATAATTCTAAAAATACAGCAGCAATTAGGGTTTATACCAAAGCAATAGTGAGAAGAATGCAAAATATGTTGTAGAATTAAAAAATAATTGAAAAGAAAACAATCAGACAATATGCAAAAAGAATGTATATTCATAAGTATATCTTGAATGTGATGAATTTTCCCTAATGAAAAATATTTATATCACCCAGTCTTCCTTCTACCCTTTGAAAGCATTTGTTTGAAGTATATTTGTCTGATTTGCAATTATTACCTTAATATAAATACAATTTGCATTTGAGGTTATTGGCTAATACCATATTTTCTAATCAGCTACATTCTAACATCATGTCCTTAGCCTTACCTTGGAACCTAACAAGTGGGAAAACCTTTTCATATTGTGCTATGCCTCTAGTGAGAGATTTTGTTTTTTACCATACCATCTCAACTAGGTGACTACTGACAAAAAGGGAACATTTAAGCATAGACACGCATAAAGAATAGGCCTGGGTTGGAGCAGTATACCTTTATGGATAAAGGAGTCAGGCCAACTCCCTGCCATTCAAATCTGTATGAGGGCAGTGAGACTTCAGCAGAATAGAAGGTACCTGCCCAGATGGAGACAGACTTGTTCTTAGTAGTGTTATAAAACAAGCTTCTCAACAGCAGAGCTGTCTGCAGGGAAATGAAAAGGCACTGCAAATTAAGCATGGCATGGTTATTTACTCTATATTAATGTCTCCAAAACATATAAATGCTGTTTAGGGTTTTCACTTGCTCAAAACTGTCACTGAACATGGACTTATACTCTTACGCATTTGAGAGTCAATTTACAAACTTCCTGAAAATGATCTGTCATCAACACTACAGAGTATGTATCTAAGGATGTTGTGGCAGTTTATTTGCCAGTGCAGGTTTAATCTAAATCACCACCTATGTAATTTATTATGAAAAATGAAATTATATGAGTTTTCTTCTCCCATGGAAGCATTACTAAACAATCTAGTTTCTGTTAGAAATGAGAATGGTTTGTCTGGAAAATATTTAATTGCCTACATTGCTGTGGCACAAGTGTGTTCTGAATCTAAATAACATATGAAGAAAAGTAACATAATAACATAGTGAAGAACCTTTTCAAAGGTAACTGAATCATCTCCCAAAGCTATATACTGCTCAGAATACTATGCAGGGAACAAGGGATTGAGTGTCAGTCCTAACTCTGAAGCCTGGCCCTAAATTTGCCATTAATATCCATGGGAACTTAAAATTCCATCCTCCATTCTAATTTTGCCTCCATCCTTCTCTCTCTTTATTCCTCCCTTTTTTCCTTCTTTATTTCTGAAGTGGTTGTGATATAGCAGTGTCATGTTATATTGTAATATACAAGGACAATAGATACTTCTGCTGTGAAAAAGGTTTAGTGGAAGATGAAGTGAGGGATCAGTCCTATTATTCCAGTCACATGTAGTTCTGATATTCCATTGTTCTTTTTCTATCCAAAATCATACCCAAAGACTTAACGTTATTCTGAGATAGCTTGGAGATAATGAATCTTAAATGCAAAGTTACATAGCTGGCTTGCAAGATTCATTAATGTATTCAATAACTATTTACTCCACTCTGTGTAAACCGTGATATTGAGGAACATTATAGAATTAAGAATAAAGAGAAATTTGGTACAGAGAACCCACACAATCTACTCTTACAAACTCTAGCAAGGCTCTGAGAAGAAATGAAGTCTTTGCTAATTTGAAGGATAAGTAGCTTATGATAAGCAATAAAAGATATAGCCCCAGTTTCTGGGTAGTAAATAAAGGTGTTTATTACAACAGTTTGTGCTTTCTAGAGTGAAAATAGTCTGGGGAAGAATGGCAGAACAATGATAGATGACCTTGAAGTTGAGGCAGCAATGCCAAGGAAAGTTGTTTGGACTTTATATTAGGACATGGGTAGGTTTTAAGTAGATCTGGCATGAACAAATTTAAGATAATTACTATTAAAAAAAAAACTCTACAGGTCAGCAGTTAAAGATGCTTGCTTACAAAGCCTGCTATCCCATGTTCAATTCCCTAGCACCCATATACAGCTGGATAAGAATTTGTTTGCTGCAGTGAGAGGTCCTGGTGCACCCCCCAACCCAAACAGTGTACATGCATGAAGACACACACACACACACACACAAACACACACACAAATTAAAAAAATATATTTTCATAAAAGTGCTTGGAAGGATATGTAGATTAGATATTTTTGCATTTGTTTATTCAATGCCAAAAGTGCCTCCACTTTATGTCTCAATGTTAAACTATCTTAGGGATGTTAAAATTCATTTTTTTTCTCGTTTCACTTAATTGATATTCTGAATTTGTGTGGTTGTTCTAGCACTACAGGACTTCTATCCTTCATAATTACCATGTATGCAGGGGGTAGAACCGGGAATAGCTGTCATCTATCTATGCCAATAATGAAATACTCATGATTCTTGCTTTATAGTTTGTGTATTTTAAGCAGTTAGACCTGGATGATGGAATATTGCACTGAGGGTGTGCACACCTGTGTAGTCCTCCTGAGCCCTTGTCATTCTTCTTTGGTAATTGTTACCTCCAGAGGTCCCTGGGTACCTCTGCTCAAGATATGGAGTCTTCCCCCTACTCTTTGATTTTTAGCATATTTGGAATACTTCAGCCTAGACCCAACTTCTGTATGTTTTCTTTCTGCTTTTTTTTTCATTTTTTATTATTAATTAGCATATACTTTTAATTCTGCTAAGTACTCAGACTTTAGAACATCCAAATGCAAAACAAAGTGAACTCTACTTGGGCAGACTCTTCATGTTTCCTCACTCTCATCATATCATAAATCACTCCTGAGTTTAAAAGATACAGAGGAAGCCAGACATGGTGGTGCACACCTTTAATCCCAGCACTCAAGAGGCAGAGGTAGAAGGACTGCCATGAGTTCAAGGCCACCCTGAGACTACTGAGTGAATTCTAGGTCAACCCGGGCTAGAATGAGACCTTCCCTACCTCAAAAAACAATAAAAAAAAAAATACATAGGACAGAGGAAACGTCCTTCCTGGACTGGACTAAAATGTATGTTCAGAGCTAAATAAACAGAGCAAAGAAAAGTAAATATCATAAAATGTTAACTAGAATTACTTAAGAGTATTAAGTGGTTTACTCCCTCTTACTCTACAAAACTGCTTTTGTTGAATCATCCTGTTCACAAACATTCTCCACTCTTCATGATAAACATTATACATGCATGCAGGCTATTCATATGCACTTCAGTTTCCTCATCTTCTATTACTGCCAACACAAACTGCTCCTAAAATTCCTTGGTTAGTTTTGAAAAAGCTCTCTTGAACATATATATGCATAGGGTCAGTTGTACTGCAAAGAACACAATTGTTCACCAAAGCTACTCTTACTTTTCTCATCCTTAAGTAAAAGAATTACATTGTCATATCAGAAATGCTCTTGCCAGTTTAAAACAAAAGTTAAAGTATGTTTAGTACCACAAAAAAAAAAGAAAGAAAAAAGACAGGGTTCTAAAGTTCTATTCTCTTTTCAGAATTGTTTCTCTACAACCACTCAAGTACTTTTTAACTATCTACTGCTTTGTATGTCCAAGCAGTACAAAACCTAGAGAATGTAAAAGTTATGGTGATTCCATGTGATAGAGAGAGGTGCTCTGGAGTTCTGGATGAAGCCCTCATGAGAATATCTAAACCTCTGTACATTGACACTATTGTTCAACCATTTCATGGCCTAAATGGGTCTTCTTTGCTGGTCTGAAAACTAGCCTGGGAATTATTCCAGATGGAGAAATGAATGTAAGTAACTATGATGCAAATCCCATGTGCAAACCCAGGATGGCCTATACTTAAGATTATTAACAATTCTGTATATTTCATTATGACTCTATCTCCAGTCCCTGCCAAGAATTGGAACTAGGTTACTTTTGTAGTTACTGAATCTCCAAAAGGTCAATCTACTAAATAGTTTAAAGTAAAGAATTACCTCAAGAGCAGGATACCAAGATCTACCCATGTTTTCATGTCCTTTAACTTAACTGATCCTTAAAAAAAATCTACACAGGGCTGGAGAGATGGCTTAGTAGTTAATGTGTTTGCCTGCAAAGCCACAGAACCTTGGTTTGATTCCTCAGGACCCATGTAAGCGAGATATACAAACAGGCTCACACACCTGGAGTTCATTTCCAGTGGCTAAAGGTCCTGGTGTGTCCATTCTCTCCCTCCCCCCCCTTTAAGTAAATAAATATTTTTAAATAAAATAGCTAAACAAAAGTACAATCCAAATCTAGAAACAGTTATATTTATCAACATGATTATTAGGCATGCATATCAAAACCACAAAAGACCATAATTTTATAGCTGTTTTCAACAAGACCATAGGTTAATTGGCAAGAAAAGTGTGGCACTTTAATAAAATGATATGAAAACATAATGAAGATGCTTTAGAAGATAATGATACCACAATAGGTCGGTGGTTGTATACATAATGTGATTCAGTGAAGTGTTAACTTTAGTTAGATGGAAAGAACATACTTCAAAAAATCTGATGATACATTTCAGATGAGTTTATGAGTATTTTCTAAATGTTTCAATATCACAATTATAATTAAATAAAAATAGATGTGCTAAACATTATATTCAAATAGTAATTTAAAATGTAGAAAATTAATTATTTGATTAAAAATAAATAATAGCATTTGGAGCCAATAATCAGCTAGATTTACTTACCATATCTAGAAAAATATCTTTAGTCTCATATGTTTTCTAAAACACATTTAATCTTTTTGAATAAGTCTGTTTATCATTGCTAAGCTAAATAATGAATTGTAAATACACATAAATTATAAGTAATTTATGGTATGCTTTCATAAATTTTGGCATTAAAATATTTTTAATTCCACATCAGTTCAAGATAATTTTTTAATACAGAGTCATGCTACCTACACCAGGATGATATGTATTGTAGTCAGCTTTACATTGTTGAGACAAACATCTAAGCAGACACAGTTTATGGGTGGAAAGGGGTTTATTTCAGGCTTTTAGCATCAAAGGGAAGTTCTACCAGTGGTGGAAGAAGCTGCTTCCCTTTCATAGATCCAAATAGGAAGAAGCCAGCAAGAGCCAGCACCACAAAACAGCAAGACTTCAAACTGCTCTCTATACACCCAGTTGGGCTGGACTGGAGATCCACCCCCAAACATACCTTAGGGCTGGACCCAAGGATCTGTTCCCAGCAAGATGCCTCCTAGTAACAGGGATCTGCCTGCTAGGGGCTCAAGTAGTCAGTTGAATAAAAAATGAATGAGTCTATAGGACCATACATTCAAACTATCACATTCAAACTACAATATGTATCAAGCATAATCTTGCTCTCAGCATCCCGCATGCTGGCGTGAAGGGCCTGTATCACCAAGACCAACTCACCATTACGTTGTTTATAAAAATGATTAAAGCAAATATGTTAATACTATTGTTTTTCAAAAAGAGTTGTAACAAACAAATAGTAGCAACAGTGTATGAATATAATGATAGGTACATTCTTTTCAAAAATGTGTGAAAGTTACCAATTTAAAGTTAACAGAGGGCTGGAGAGATGGCTTAACAGTTAAAGCGCTTGCCTGTGAAACATATGGACCCAATTTTTATTCCCCAGTACCCACAAAAAGCCACATGCACAAGCTGGTGCATGCATCTGAAGTTTGTCTACAGTGGCTAGAGTCTGTCTGTCTGTCTCTGTCTGTCTGTCTGTCTCTCTCTCTCTCTCTCTCTCTCTGTGTGTCTCTCCAATAAATAAATATAAAAAATAAAGTTAATTGAAATAGCAATAACCAAGTTTATTCAATGAGAATGCTAACTTTACATGCATATGTAGGTGGGTATATTAACTTATTAACTTATCTTCTATGAGTTAGTTGTATGTAAGAGATTTGCTACAAGAAGTCTTTCAGGGTTAGGGGTATAGTTTAGTGGTAAATTTGCCTAAAATGCATGATGTCCTGGGTTTGAAACCCAGCAATTAATTAAATAAATAATCAATGAAGTTCTCTAACACAATAAAATGCTTCTATACATTTAATAGAAAATTATTTAAATTATAGTTCTGTGGCCTTTGAATTGAAAAATCTTAGACATATCACTGAATATTTGTTAGATTTGAGTTTAACTAGGGCTGAAAGAAAAAAATAATTCTTAGTACATAGTAGGTTTTTTAATAAAGGATTTCTGTGTTTTGCTATTATTGTTTTTGGAAGAAAGCTATGCATGTTGGTTAAGAGTACATGCACTATGCTTGGTTGCTTGACTCAATCCCAGCCCTTGTCTTGGGAAGATGACTCAAGCTCAGGGTTTATTGACTTCCTCATTTGTAAACCATGGCTGATGAGGTAAGTGCATTGGCCTCACAGGGTCATTAGGGTAAGATGAATAACTACTTATACAATACCAATAGCAGTGTCTACCATTAAGAAAATGTTCAGTGGAGCTTGGCTCATTAATATTCAATAGATAAGAAAGGACAGGTAAGGAAAGATTAACACCATATTAATCACAAGCTATTGTCTTCAGTCTTCTACTTACCTCATCTTAAATGATCTTTATAGCCATTCTGAGGAGTAATGGTTTCTTTCCCTTTATTTCAGTTCAGGAAACAGATTGAAACAAAATCCCATCCGAACACTGAAGCACCTTTCTTAATTATTTAAACCATTTTCTCTTCATTTTCTTCTTGTAAGATTGGTTTTCACCTAAGAAGTGAATATTACATGGATTATGGGGTTTTCTTTGCTGCATTTCTGGGTCAGTTTCACAAGAAATGCTAGATTTAACTGAGAGAATCTTTGGTGCAATACTTTCCTCTGATTTGTATTCAAGGGTTATACTCATAATATTTGAGAATCTACAGAGGAAGCATACAAGGGAAGGGCTATGTATTTAAGGCAAATTAAATCCATACAGAACAGCACCACTTGCTCTTAGTACTACAGTAAATCACATTTTAAACTTTTCTTTTTATCTTTTGGATAGTAGATGCCAGGACCATTGTCTGCTACTGACAATATAAGGTGAGCTGAAGGTATAATAATATATTCAAGGAATTTTAATCTATTTTAAAAGACATGAATATAAGACAAGGAAAATTTGAAAAGAAAAAGGTGGTCAGCAGGAATGTTACAGACATGGGGGCTGTTGGGGGTGAATATGGCCCCAATATATTGTAAACATGTATGGAATTGTCAAAAAATTAAACGTAGCCAGGTGCAGTGGGGCACGCCTTTAATCCCAGGACTCAGGAAGCAGAGGTAGGAGGATCACCATGAGTTTGAGGCCACCCTGAGACTACATAGTGAATTTCAGGTTAGCCTGGGCTAGAGTGAGACCCTACCTCAAAAAAAATATATAAATGTAATAATGTAGATGACTGACTCCATAGTCCTATAAACATGCTTCAGTAAAAACTATTTAAATGTGCAAACAGAGAACAAGACAAGTTAATAAAAATAGGCAAAAATTTAAAGCTGAAAATTGTATGTGCTACAAGACCAAGAGAGAGAAAGACAGAAAGGTAATCTGTGGGGCCAGAAAGAGGATGGTATAGTTTTGATAGGCAGCGAGTGAAGGCTTCTCAGTGGAGATGACAAGCCAGTCTCAAGTAAAGGTAAACAAGGATGCACATGAAAGAGGCATTGCTGGTACTGGACAAGGATAATCACAGAATCATCCATTACTGGAGTTATATTTTGGATAAATTTTGAGCAAGTGAACTACATTGCTCTGAGACATAAGCTAAATAACTCATGAATGTGAATATCATGTGCTTAGTTCTATACTATATATATATATATATATATATATATACTGTTTTTTTGTGCACAATCCACAGAGATTACAGCTATACTAGAAAGTTACACCATAGTCACATTTTAGCTCCAAACCGGCCTGCTCTATAGACACTGGACAACTCTTAGTATCTCTGTGGTAAGCACAAAAATTTCTAAAGATTTTCATTTTGTTACAAAGTTTTCTTCATTTTGGTTTATGGTTATCTTTGTTATGCCCACATATGTAGGGGTTGACTGAGGTTTGTGATCCTGCTGGAGTCATTGTTCTAAAATCTACATTTAGAACAATGTTGATTTAGAACACTGAAAATGTCAGTAGTTATTCTGATGTACAAACCAAATAGTTTCTTTCACAGCTACCCAGACTGAAGATTGGCCACTGCAGATGACTTCCACATTTCACTGACTTTCAAGCTCCAAGGGAGTGCTCAGCCAAAAGACTATTTCATACAAGTATCTTCTCTGTGTTTTATATGTCTATTTGGCCCCAGTGTACACCTGGGAAATAAGGACTGTTTTTCTTTTCTTTTCTTCTCTCTCTCTCTTTTTTTTTTTTTAAAGCAGTGCTTGAAGAGATGAGTCACAAAAGTTCCTGTTTGTTTCCCATAGCTGGCATTAGAGCAGTTTTCCATGCTGAGTCCAGGGATTCCCAATGCAATGATTGCTAAAATAACCACAAAAATCTTGGGAAAGTTTTAATAGAGCTAATGATTTATTACAGCAAAAGATAAAGATTTAGGTCTAGAGAAATGGCTTAGCGGTTAAGACACTTGACTGTGAAGCCTAAGTACCCAGGTTCATTTCTTTCAGTATCTGCCTCTTCTTCTCCACCCTCAAATGAATAAATAAATAAAATATTTTCTACTCCTTTAATCCCAGCACTCGGGAGGCAGAGGCAGTATGATCGCCGTGAGTTCGAGGCCACCCTGAGACTACATAGTGAATTCCAAGTCAGCCTGGGCTAGAGTGAGACCATACCTCAAAAAAAGAAATATTTTCCATAAAAGAAAAAGATTTACAACATCTAGGAGAAGAGACACAAAGGTCAGAGTCCAGAAACTTCTACTGGCCTCTCCAATAGCTCACAGGTATCACCACTTTTTCCTTAGCAGTTATGTTTCACTAGAGGTATGGAGGCAATAGCCAAACAGCTTGCTCACTCAAGCTCTGGTGTTGGAGATTGTATTGGGGCTTGATTACAAGATCATGTTTGACTGCCTGTGCTGCAGACCTTTAATGTCTAGCTTCTCTGGTGTCAAGCTGAAGTTACCTTGCTCAGATCTGCTTTTATATATCACACTGTTAAACTGTTTCCTGACCTAAAGCCCTGAGGGAAACATTGGCAATTTTATGAAGAACAGCATTTCAAGCGTTTAGAGATTACCCTTTAGGAGCAAGATCAAAGACAAGACTTGTCCTTGGAAAAGTTAGTTTGTTTTGTTTTGTTTTGTTTCTGCTTTTAGTTGATATCATATATGTATATAGTATATATTTTGAAGTCTTTGTATGTTTGCAATGCGGAGGTTTAAATGAAGCCAATTAGTGAATATATTATTTCTCATATATTTTAAGGTAAGAACATGTAAATTACTTTAGCACCTTTGAAATATAGAATACACAAAAAACTGAAAGTTGAGAGACAGAATAAGATATTCCAGAACAAAATGGCATCCAAAAGACAAGGTTGGCTATACTTCATAGACAAAATAGATTGTTAAGTGAAAAACTCTATGTTAGGGCTGGAGAGATGGCTTAGCAGTTAAGGCAGTTGCCTGCAAAGCCAAAGGACCCAGGTTCAGTTCGCCAGGACCCACATAACCCAGATACACAAGGTGGCACATGCATCAGGAGTTTATTTTCAGAGGCTAGAGGTCCTGGTACACCCATTCATTCTCTCTCTCTCTCTTTCTCTCCTCCTCCTTCTCTTCTTCTTCTCCCTCTCTCTCAAGTAAATAAATGAAAATAAAATGAAAAATAGTAAACAAAATTCTATATTATGATAACTGGGCCAACTCATCAATAGGATATAACAATTTAAATATGCATGTATGTATGTACCAAGCATTGGAACATCTAAGGGTTAAACACTTTTTTACAGAGCCATGTTCTGATATTTCAGCCCTGTACCAATATTTTATACAGTGAAGCCATAATAATTTTGTAAAGATAATCTTGATAAAAGAAACCACATTCTGTGTTGATAAATATTTTTCTAATTGGAGACTATTCACTTTGTATACTCCTAAGGGATAACAGTATTTTATCATGTTCCATAGTAATCCATTTGTATTTGTTCTCTGATTGGAAGAACACTTATCTGAGAGTACAAATAGCTTAGAATGAAATACTGGAGTTGAGACAAAGTTTGGTAGACTGAAAGAAAGTCATTGTACTTAGAGGACGAAAGACTAACCCCGAGCTTGGTAATGACAGGCCATAGGAGGATACACTAAGGTTCTTAAATTGTATCCAGATTATAGGGTGACTCTTTTGAGAGCTTTGACATGTAATCTGCTATAATTCACATTGAAAATAACCAATCTGGCTATTATGTGCATCCTTTAAATTGTTGAGGCTAAGCATGATCATGTGAACCTAATAGTAGCTGTCCTCTACCCACTTTCATTTATATATATATATATATATTTTCTTTTTAACAAGGTCTCATTTGTTGTTTAGGCTTTCCTGGGAATCTTGGTAATCCTTTGACCTCAGTATCCTAAGTGCTAGGATTGCAGGTATGAGCTATCCCTTCTGATGTATCTTTTTCTTTGTATTAGCAATGTAGACCTCACTTATTTGACTTTGTCAGGCAAAGGGGTTATTTATTCCTCTTTACTTTTAAATAGTTTTTTGATCATTTATTAGTTAATTTTTGGTTCATTTTAGAGCATAGTTCTGACACCTCCTGAACTATACATATATAACTGGACTAGGCTTTTCACTCCAGTACTTCTCTCATTAGTAATTGTTAGTTGATAGCACCTGAGTGGGAAACTTCTTTCTTATGCCGTCTGCATTCAGCTGTCCCCTGAGTGGCCTGTTCCTACCCTGTTTATGCCAAGCAATTCATTTCTCTGTTCTATCCAGGATTCACTCTTGTAACATGCCAAACCAAGTCCCCAACAGATGTCTCCCTGTTTTAGATGCTCTGCAAAGTATTTTTGGCTAATCAGCCTTTAGTGGTCCACAGGGGCTAAAGTATTTTCTTTTCCTTTTTTTCTTTTTAAAGCTTCTGTTCATAAATGTGCTCTGTGAGAGAATCCAGATTAGTAATCAAGAAAGTAATGCTGCTCCAAAAACAAACCAGCCATCAAAAACTTGCTTTTAAAGCCACTTGTGAGGTTTTCAAAAGTTGATCTTTCCGAATGAGCTGACTTGCGCACTCTGTTAGTGCCCATATCTCCAGGGAGCTTTGGTGGGAACTGAGAAAACTAGTTAGGGGAATGTTGTTGCCATCATCTAAGTATCTACCCTGCTGGGTAAAGGATGAAATATGATGAAAAGACAAGTGCTGAGTCATGAGATCAGCAGGGTTTTGTTCTTTACTGAATAACTGTATACACCATTGTTGTCCACTGTGAAGATGCCAGATCCCTTGGTGTCTGTTATCTTACAGAATGTGAATGTAGTCATGAACACATCTAATTCTGTGAGATTTTAAAAGTCTGCTAGTTATATTCCTCTGTTTTAGTTTTCTCACATTGCTGTAACAAGCCACTACAAACTGTTGGCTTAAAACAGCATACATTTGTTGTATTGCATTTGTGAACGTCTGAAACTCATAACCAACCTTCCTGGGCTGAAATCAAGATGCAGCAGTGCTAAGATATCTCAGGAGAAGGGGGGAGAATCAATTCCCTCTGCTTCCTCAGTTTCTAGTATTTCATTCATTGCATTAATATCTACTAGCTCATTCTCTAAAAAGCCAGCCTAGCAACCTACGTTCTATAAGCTTTATATAGCTGGTTACTTTGGCAAATATACATTCCCTCTGACTTATTTTTTATATAAAGACTTTATTTATTTATTTACTTACTTAAGAGAGAGATAGAGAGAATGGACATGCCAGGGCTTCCAGCCACTGCAAATGAACTCCATACACATGTACCACCATGTGCCAGCTGACTTACATACGTACTGGGAAATCAAACCTGAGACCTTAAGCTTCACAGGCAAATATCTTAACCACTAAGCCTTCT
Organism: Dipus sagitta; assembly: GCA_036346955.1. Lineage (NCBI taxonomy): Eukaryota > Metazoa > Chordata > Mammalia > Rodentia > Dipodidae > Dipus > Dipus sagitta. Next base: position 98,117,086 of record CM070770.1, on the reverse strand, counting down.
CTCCATCCCCCCCAGAACTAGTTTTATTTTTTTTTTATTTTGTTTTTAGAGCGCGAGTGAGTGAGAGAGAATTGGCATGCCAGGGCCTTAGCCACTGAAAACAAACTCCAGATGCTTGTGCCACCTAGTGAGCATGTACAACCTGGCTTATGTGGGAACTTTAGAGTCGAACATGGTTCTTAGACTTTGCAGGCAATTGCCTTAACCGCTAAGTCATCTCTCTAGTCCACCTCGGACTTCTTTTATGAACACATTTGCAGTTATTTTGGGCCTACTTTATAGTCCCAAATAATCCCTTTTCTCAAGATCCTTAACTCTGGCACACATGCTTTTTTGGGGGGCCTATAATGTATGATTCCTGGATTCTAATGATACAGACATGGATGTCTTTAGGAATCATTACACAGCAAAACATAACCTGCAAAAGCTGTGACTTTGTCTTTCCTGTGAAAGAAGGTAGTGACACAATTAAAAGAGAGCATATGAAGGTCTGGAGAGATGGACCAGTGGTTAAGTGTGCTTCTTGGACTAGCCTGATGGGCCCTGAGACTGCCCAAGTTAATTCTCTAGAAGCCACACACTAAACAGATGTGTGGTCAAAGATGCCTGTAATTCCAGTCCCCTCAGGGAAACAGACCCCAAAATCTACTGAGCCCAGCAAGCTCCAGAAACAGTGAAAGAAGTGAGACTCTGGCTCAAAATAAGATCAGGCAGAAGAGCAGTAGGTAGGACCAAGCAATGTTCTGCCACAGGCACCTCAGGGCAACAAATATGCCTATATAGGGTGCAGCAAGGAAACCTACACATGCATACACCACATACACACAACACTAAATTGCACACACACCACACACATCCTACATTACACATGCACACACACACATGCAAGCAATAAAAAAGAAAAATAACTATATTTAGAACAGAGAATGTATATAAAGGTTTTATAGATTTTATGAAACACATCCTAGTAACTGCCCAATTGTCCATTCTTTTGTGTGTTTTTTTTCAGTCTTGATCTCATCTAGTGCTTTAATCCTTGGCATTAGTAATCTTGTAAAGAAGTAACAATGGAATGATTTTCTTAAAGTATGCTGTCTGTTTCTTTATTTAATTCTTTTTTTTATTTGAACATTTTATTTAATTTAATTGAGAGAGAGGAAGAAATTGGCATGCCTGGGCCTCTAGCCACTACAAATGAACTCCAGATGCATGTGCCACCTGTGCATCTATCTTATGTGGGTTCTGGGAAATCAAACCTGAGTCCTTAGGCTTAGCAGGCAAGCACCTTAACCACTAATCCATTTCTCCACCCTCATATAGATAATTTCAATTTATCTGTGAATCTATAATAAGGTTATTCAGCAACTTTATGTCCTGTGCTTAACCACTCCTTTTCCTTCACAGTTGTTATCCACTAAGCCAGAAAATTTCTGAAGGAACTTTTTATATATTGCAATCTACAAATTTTGGATGTCTCCTATTTTTATTCATAAATAAAGTGAACCATTTGTGCAGAAACCAGACTCAAATTCTTCAATGCATAGAGAAACCAGGCTACTTTATTAGGATTCTGTCTGTTACTGGTAACAGAAAACATGGTCTATACTAGTTTGAACCAAACTGCATACAAGTATATTTATTCAGGTATTTTAAATGTCCAGTGTAGGTCTAGTTAATTGAGACTTAATGCAGGAAACGTGGCAAATTCCTTGGGTACTTGAGAAATAGTTATTATATGGTGTATGTGTGGAAGGATATAGGGAAATCACAAGAAATGGTACAATAGTCTACAGCCTATCCATAAAGTGCTGTATCTAAGCCTATGGCTTGGGGCAAGAGAAGAGTAATTATTAGAAACTATCCTGATCTATTTGGAGTGAACCCATAGACAGTATCTGACATTTTAGTTGAAGTACACAGTATGTCTATTTCAAACACCTCAGGGAGAAAAACAAGAGAAATTACTTGTTTGTCCTCTTTCTCTCCCATCTACTAATGATTCCAACTGGTTGAAACTAACATAAATTCAGATGGTTATAAAGCTCCTTGTGTTGGGCTGGAGAGATACTTGAAGATCCTTGCTTACAGAGCCTGATGGCCCAGATTCAGTTCATCATTGCCCATGTAAAGCCAGATGTACAAAATGGCACATGTGTCTGGAGTTTGTTTGCAGTAGGAAGAGGCCCTGGTACACCCATAGTTACTTTCTTTCTGTCTGCCTCTTTCTGTCTCTCTCACTCAAATAAATAAGTAAATACTTTTTTTAAAGAAAGAAAAAGCTCCTTGTACAATTCCTGAGAGATGCCGTCTTTTAGTTCAAATGGTAATCAAGAAGGACCATACCGGTGAGCCGATATAGAAGGATGAGGTATGTTGTATTTCCTAAATACAGCTGATTTTGTCATCTGAAGGATAGTTTCCCTCTGTCCTCTTTTCTCTTTTATCTTAGGTCAGCTTGCTTCTCATACTTTGTAATAGAGTTTCCTTTTTATTCTACCAAGTTTAGAAAAATAGTACCTGTTGGTCTTAATCTTGAAGTTTATTTTGGGGGCTGGGTTTATATGTATCATAGCAGCTTCCCCTTGCCAGGGTTCAGCACACTCCCCTCTTGCTGTGGTACATCTGATATTGGCCAGTAGGTGATGTCCACCGTTTGCTCATACCATCATTTTCCCATGTCATAATGGAGCTTCCTCTGGGGACTATAAACCAAAATATACCCTTTACTCCCACAAGCTACTCTTGATCAGGTGTTTTCTAACAGCAATGTAAACCTGACTGCCACACCTCCTTCCAAAAAATTTTGCGTTTTTACTGGTTTGAGCCTTCAATGGCTTAGGTTTTACCCTCAGGGCATCTTTCCTAATGAAGAATAGTTTTCCTGTGTAATGGTGATCATCTCTTTAACAATTGCACCTAAGCAACCTAAAACCAGCTTCTATGCCTATAACTTTAAAGTCATTTACATTTTTTTCTGTGTCAGCTGTATATTTTCATATATTTCTGTTTTATACTTTCTTACATTGAACCTAATAGACCATTACTTTCAAATTCAACTTTGTTTGAGTTCCAGCCTGCCTTTCTTCCAGTAGCTCAGTTCTAATAAAATGTTTTTCTTTATCTTCTGAAACCTCACAGTGCATAATTCTCTCTACATTTAGGTTTTTCAAAGTCTCATCAGAATGGCCCATCAAACGCTGCAAGACGTATCTAGACCAAAGTTTCAAAGCCTTTCTATTTCTCCTGAAACCCATTTCCAAAACACTAAAACCCCATGGCCAAATCCATTGCAGCAAGAACCCCACTTCTGGCACATATTTTAGGTAGCAGCTACCTTCTTATTTCTGTGGCAAAACAACAGACCAGAAGCAGCTTATTGGAGGAAAGGGCTTATTTCAGTCTTAAACAGTTTTGAGGGTAGGTTTGATCATGACAGAGAAAAGCATGGCAAAGAGAGACAGAAAGAGAGAGAGAGAACAGCAAGAATGAGCTGGCTCTAAACATCTCTAAACATCCAATAGATTAGACACATCAACCCAAGGTACATTTCTAACAACTTAGCTCCTCCAGCAAGACTCCATCTTCCAAAGGCTCTGTAACAAGCATCTGGGGGTTCCTTGCCAATACACCAATATACATTAATATGCCTAATAAATGTGGGGATTTCCCAGAATCTTGTCCTGTGAATTTAAAAAATTAATTTTCACAGACCATAGGGTAAGATTTAGAGAGACTTCATTATATTAAGAGAAGGAAATAGGAGAAAATACAGAGAGCTCTCGCCATGCAGAAGGTGGGAAGCATAAAGGCCCATGTGGGAAAGTTGCCAGGGAAATTGCAAAAGGGCCAAAACTTAAAGAAACACACATGCACACACCCCTGTGGGAAGTGGAACCAAAGGATACAAGTCTTTCATGTTCATATTGGAAAAAGATAAAAGGTCAGATAGTAAGAGTACTTTCTCCCCTCTCCCCATACCAGAGCAAGTACTTGGGGATTCAGTCATCAGGAGAGATGAACAGCCAAGAAGAGGCCTTGCCTACCTAGTAAACATCTGTTTGTAATCTGTTCAGGTGGGGCCTCACTCTCAGGTTCAGGTGAATTCTAATAGAAAGCTGAGTGATCTGGACACAGGGAGCTAGGTTAGGAATAGGCCAAGCAGAACACCAACTTTTGGAGCTGAGCTTAACCAACCACAATACCAGGAACAGACTTAAACCTTAATTCTAGGAAAGGGGAACTCCTTCCCAGGGAGGGAAGATTGCTTATGGGAAAAAAAAGTCTAATTAAAGCAAGAGATAAGGAAAGGACATATATAAAAGATTGCAAGGGTAGACTCAAGAACATTACTGCTTTTTGATTTTTGTGGCCCAATCACCCTAAACTTCCTCAGCTCCACCAATGAAGACTAAGTGGTAGCTTACACACAACCATATTAGCCTATTGGAGTCATTTACTATCTAACCACCATATTTACAAAGGCATTTTTTTGTACATCAGCCTGAAAATATTATAATTTCTAATTCCATTTTTGGAAACATACTTTAAGGGAATTATTCAAAATAGGAACATGGCACTTGGGAACAAAGTTAGGAGGACTGCTCTGAGTTTTAGGGTAGAGAGTGAGTTCCAAATCAACCTGGGCTAGAATGATAACCTACCTCAAAATAAAAAAAAAATGAAAGAAAGAAAAAGAAAAAGATACTTGTACTTGTACTTAAAATATGAATGTCAACCATAATGAGTTTTATAATAAAAGAACCTTAAAATATAAACTTTCTTTTGGGGAAAGCAGCTATGATGGCAATGTTACACTCCTCAAGAAATTTTCCAACTACCAACTAAGTCATTCATGATTATTCTGAATATACTGAGGGTTGTAAGGCAACCCAGGGTGGTCTTTTTGCTTCCTATATATGCCTTGAATGTTGTGATCCCTGGATCTAACATGGAGACCTGTCCCCATCCTTGTTTCTCAGTAACTATAAGTACTGAGAAATAAAAACCAGGGCACACATGTCTTATCAGAGGAAACAGACTATAGGCCTTTAGGCACTACTTGATACATGGAGCTCAAGGCACTGCAGATGGTTTGAACTAAAAGGAGGGAAGTTGACATGGTGAACAGTGGGAGCATGAGGACAGATGTTGGTCAGACATGTTATTCTGGATTTCTAAAAAATTGAAGGTTAAATATGAGAAGAGTTCAATGAATGTCATTGATGCCATTATTTTATTTTATTTTTTTAATGTTTTTTGGTTCTTTTTTTATTTGTTTATTTGAGAGTGACAGAGAGAGAGAGAGAGAGGCAGATAGATAGAGAGAGAATGGGCGCACCAGGGCTTCCAGCCACTGCAAACGAACTCCAGACGCGTGCGCCCCCTTGTGCATCTGGCTAACATGGGTCCTGGGGATTCGAGCCTCAAACTGGAGTCCTTAGCCTTCACAGGCAAGCGCTTAACTGCTAAGCCATCTCTCCAGCCCTCATTGATGCGATTTAATATTGTTTTTGCTAATGTACTGTAAAGGCTGTGAATATGCATTGATTTGAATTAAAAAGGAAAGCTTAATAAATTAGTAGTGTAGTCAGATCACACATATATGTTGAACAAGAAAAGTCTCAAACCATTATAGCATGTAGCATTAGGACTGGTTGTTTCACATTACAGAACTATGGAGGACATTTTCCTTCTCCCCATTACATCTTATTTTTTTTAGCATTACCTGTAGTGGGTCTATGCAAACTTTATAAATAAAATATATAGCTGTAATAATATGCTGAAAAAATATCCTTCTTTGCTCATGTATATTTATATAGCTATTTGCAGTATACTACTAACTGAAAGAATTCCCATGCCCTTTCCAGCCTTGTGCACAATACCAGGAAATGATTTCTGATTGTGGTTGTAGTTCACAAATGATTCACAGACCTGGCTATTTTAAGAATGACTACAGAATCTTGTGTGCTGTGTGCTACTGACCAGGACTTCATCATGCAGTGTTCTTACTAATTCTTAATAATTCATAATGATTTTTACCATCCATATATTGTGCTTCTTGGAAAGGGTGTCAGTAGAAAGAGACTTTAATGATTTCCTATGATTTCATGTATGTTTACCAGCTACTGATCCAGAAATGCCATAAATGCAAAGAAATATGTCCCATAATGGTCATCATTTTCATCATCATACAGATCATGGTTGAACCCTCAAGCATGTCTTTGGATGAGTTAAATGGGAGTAAACTCATCAGGGATATCAGCTTCACACCATTAGTGATGAGAAATAGTTTCCATCAGAGTGGTTGCATGTCTGGCCATGCTCTGTGGCTCACATATTTTGGGTTGTAAGAGGATAAATACCTTTCAGATCCCTGAGAGAAATGTAAGGTAAGCCATGGTAAAATGTCTTTATAGAATATTTGTTAAGTACAGTTTGAATATGGAACCTTTGTAGTTGAACACACTAGAATGCAGTTTACCTACCAGGATACTTCACTCAAATCATATGAGCATATATCCTGTTCACCTTGGTTGCCTAGTGGATTCCCTTGAATTTTAAAATTGAGCTAATACTTTTTACTCTTGTCTGTTATTAAGATTTGATTTTGTTGCTATGTTTCACTATTACTTATTTCATAATTTCTTAATTGACTTCTCTAAACATGGAGCTGGAAGAATAGAGAGTATATGGAGGGGCAGAGCAAAGTGAGAGTTCGAATAGTACTATTCACAAGTTGAAATAATATGTATTCAAATATATTGATGTTTCTATATTGTTTATGGTTGTACATGCACAAATACACTGTATATATGTGTATATGTATATATATATATCATTTTTAAGATACCCATTAGTTTAGTTTATTTGGGCCTTGGATTTCTGGTTGAAAACTTTTTTTAACCTTTTTTTTTCCTGTTTTTTCGAGGTAGGGACTCACTCCAGCTCAGGCTGACTCGGAATTCACTGTGTAGTCTCAGGGTGGCCTGGAACTCACAGTGATCCTCCTACCTCTGCCTCCCAAGTGCTGGGATTAAAGGTGTGAGCCACCACACCCAGCTTTAATCTTTTTTTTTTTTTTTTTTAAGAAACATACTTTGAATGGATACATCATGTATTGGTACCATCTTTTCCTTCCATCTGCCCCCATTCCACAGGGTGCCCTCCTCAGTAGGGTTTCTGTTATTCCCCATGGGGTTGTACTTTATGTTGTAGGAGCTGTAGTCAGTTATTGTGGGGAGGCAATGCTTCAGGGCATGACTTCCCAACTTGTGGCTCTTATAATCTTTCCACCCCCTCTTTAGCAAAGTTCCCTGAGCCTTGGTGGGTATGTTTTAAGTTTGCTTTAGTGATGAACTCTTAGGAGCCTCTGGATTTCTGCTTTGATATGTCTTCTTCACCCTGGCATTGATTGCCAGGCTTACCATGGAAGTGGCATTCTTGCTCATCTCCCCACTTTGTCTGTGGTTTCATCTTGGCTGAGATGTGAGGTATGGTTTATCTCATTGGGTCTTGATACCTGTTGAAAAAGAGAAACAGAGTATCCAACAAAGAGTAAAATCAGCATTGGTTAAGTTGGATAAGCATTACTAATTTACAGACATTTTGATTTATGTAGCCCTTCTTTTAGCCAAAGACTACTGGGAGCTTGACTTTGGAAAGCAAAATCTTTCACTTCATAGGATTCAGACCTGGTACGTTTCCACTGAGAAAATCTCTTAGCCAATCAGAACGCCATTTGTTACCCACCAAGGCTGTGTGCAACCATTGCACTGGTGTGTACTTCTTGTCAGGATGGTTGCTTCTGCATACCTTAGACCCCACTACTTGCTCTCAGTGTTGTTGGTTACTTTCCCCCAGTAGATCATATAGGGATTGCCAGCACTAGATGGGCTAACTTCCTAGGGACAGGCTGTCTGCCTGAATTCTACCCAGGTTTCTCCCTGTTCTGTGACAGCAGCATATGGTGATAGAGTCTTAGCTTTTTCCTCAGGTGGGTAATCAAGTGCTTTGACAGAAGCTTGTCTTATTTGTGGGGACATCATAGGTCTCTCAGATGAGTAGCTCAATGTGGGTAGCATCCATTTCTGATACTGCAAGTTACAGATCAGAGCCAATGGCTTTTAAGATCAGACTTCATCTCACCCTTTCCAGGGCCGTTTCATGTGCTCCCCCTATACTCCTATTGAGGGTTATATCGTCTAGTCTATCTTCAAGGATAAAGGTTTCTGTGGTACCAGTTTATTTTGGGTTTAGTTTTATGTTTATCCCCCCACCTTCCTCTTTCCCTTCCCCCAAACCCATCCATCCATATTGTCTTGGCCTCAAGTTGCTTATCCATTATCATAGCAACTCAAACTGACCCAGGATAAGAACTGCAGATGAGTAGAACATGCAGTGTTTGTCTTTCTATGATGTGTGTGTTGGCTGAGTAAGATCTTGTTCTAAGCCCATCCATTTTCCTACAAATTCCATCGTGTCATTTTTTTTTTCTTACTGCTGAGTAGAATTCTATTATGTGTATGTACCACAACCTCATCTGGATTGATTCTAGTTCTCAGCTATTATGAATTGAACAGCTATGAACATGGTTGAGTAAATATCACCATAGTGAAGAATACATTTTTATACTTGCTATAGCTGGTTAGTATATACCTCAAAACATTATTTAAAGCTATAAACAAGGTTTTCAAGAATAATTTCTCATAGAAATATTTCAAATGGTTTATTATGTGATTAATTTTGCGGCTATAATCCTACTTTCCTATAACGCTATTTATATGAACTGGTGAGCATATTATGGTTATAACTGGACTTATTTTAAACCTAACATACTGGTAGGGCATGTATATTGGTTGGAAATTATATTCGACCTCTGTTGATAAGGTCCTAAAATAACGACTAAAACACAATTGTAATTTTTTTCTTCCAAATAATATAAGACTATGGTTGGCAGTTCCAGGTTAGTTTGTCATGTAGAGCCCATGAAATTATCATATATACATGGACTCCTTCAGGTATTGCATCATACACTCTCAAATCAGGTCTTCCTTTGGTCACAAGAGGAAATGGAGAAAGGGAGAGGAAAATTTACTTCCTTAGAAGTTTGGCCAGTGATTTCAGTTGACTTCTCATTGACAACACTGACTGCTCTACCTGTAAGGTAGACTAGAAAACTGTTTGATAGGTGAATTTACATTGCTCAGAGATTTAGGCAGAAATGAAAAGTAAATAGTACATAGACTGATAAAAATGCCTCTCATAAAAAATGTACCTTATTTTTCCTTAATGTTCTATTTTACTGTTAATTCTGCTCATTTTTATCACATAGTTTCAGGTCAGGAAAATATGTTTGCAACTTGTTCCGTAAGCTTTTGTATGTGTTGACCTTACCAACTGCCAGTCAGGTTTGCATTGCAGGCAGAAATCACCCAACCAGGAGCAGCTTTGGGGGAGAAAGGTTTATTTTGGCTTACATACTCAAGGGGAAGCTCCATGATGAAAGGGAAAGGATGGCATGAGCAGAGGGTGGACAACACCCCCTGGCCAACATAAGGTGGACAATAGCAACAGGAGAATGTGCCAAGTACTGGCAAGGGAAAGCTGGCTATAATACCCGTAAGCCTGCCCCCAAGAATATACTGCCTCCAAGAGGTGTTAATTCCAAAGTCTCCATCAACTAGGAACCTAGCATTCAGAGCACCCAAGTTTATGGGGGACACCTGAATCAAACTACCACATACCACCCCTGACCCCCATAAACTGATAACCATCCATGATGTAAAATGCAATGCATTCAGTCCTACTTTAAAAGTCCCCATAGTTTTATCAATATTAATGATGTTCAAACATCCTCATAATCCAAGGTCTCTTAACTGAGCCATAATACCAAAATTTCCCCCCAAATCCCATAATTGGACAGAATAAAGATTCACACTGCTAAGACAGCATTGGGGATAGCAAAGAAATATTCAACCAATAAAAGATTTAAAACAACCAGGCCAAACATCAATTTCTTTAGTTCAACAACTCTAGTCAGTGACAAATTTCCAAGTCCAATAATTCTAACCAGCAACAAGTCTCTGGAGTTCCAATTCCTCCCCTCCAGCTAGGCTACTCACAGTCCTGGAAAGCTTCATCCAGGGCTGGAAGCTTTCCTTAGCAGCCATCTCATGGTCCCAGCATCCCTACTGGGTCTCCATTGCAACCCACAATTCATCCTCCCAGCTCCATTGGGTCTCCATGCAGGCATCCAGCAAACCTGCTACACACTGCAGTGGCCATTTCCAAAGCACAAGACCATGTTGCAAATCAAATGACCCTCCCTTTACTACATTTCTTATACTCCATAATACTAGGTAGTGTGCCAATTTGTTAATCCAAGGGGGAATAAAGCAGACTTTGAAGATCAGGACACTTCTTGAGCATTCAGGCCCCTTCAAAAGATTGCATTCTTTCTGTTGTCTCAATGAAGTTTAGCTGGCCAAATCTCAATGGTTGCGATCTCTCACACAATTACAGCTGAATGGGCAGTAGTTTTGGTCCAAAGATTTCTTTCTGTGCCATATCCCTCTGCACACACCAGTCCGTTTCTGTGCACTGCAACTCTACAGAAATTCTCATGACACAGGCGTAACAGCAAGCCTCTCACAAGCTGCTTCTAGTACAATCCAGACAAAGCTCCTTTTCACCTTCATCAGCCAAACCTCACAGTCCATAGTACTGACTGCATTTGGGTCTTGCAACTGTGACCAGAATAATCCACCACGCTGTACTTACAGCACTGCAAGGTGTCTCTTTGGCTAAGGTTTCAAATTCATCTACATTCCTCTTGAGCCAAAAGGCCAAAGCCACACAGTCAGGTATCTACCAGCAAATGACACCACTCTTCAGTACCAACATTACTGTTGTAGTTGGGTTCACATTGCTGGCTAAAATTCCCCATCCAGGAGCAGCTTTTGGGAAAAAAAAAGTTTATTTTGGCTTACAGACTTCAGAGGATGCTCCTTGATGGCAGCATGAGCAGAGGGTGAACATCACTCCATAGCCAACATAAGGTGGTCAATAGCAACAGGAGAATGTGCCAACCACTGGCAAGGGAAAGCTAGATATAATACCCATAAGTCTGCCCCAACAATACATTGCTTCCAGGACGTGTTAATTCCAAAATCTCCATCAGCTGGGAATCTAGCATTCAGAAAACCCAAGTTTATGGGGGACACCTAAATCAAACCACCACACCAACTTAATGTAATTTGAAAACTTAATGAACAATCTTTCACTTGCTTTGCTAATCTTTTACTTAATACGAAGGAAATTAAAAAAAATAGGAGGAAAGGGTTAATCACTGTTTCTTTCTTTTTTTTTTTTTTTTTTTTTTGTGGTTTTTCGAGGTAGGGTCTCACTCTAGCCAAGGCTGACCTGGAATTCACTATGGAGTCTCAGGGTGGCCTCGAACTCACGGCAATCCTCCTACCTCTGCCTCCCGAGTGCTGGGATTAAAGGCGTGCGCCACCACGCCCGGCTCACTGTTTCTTTTAACATCCAAGATAATGCAAGGATTTAAGTGGAATTTGTTTTAAAAAAAATTTAATTAGTTTTGTACTCAGTGAATACAGTCAAGGTGGTACCATTGTTAACCCCCTCCATGTCCTCCTCCCTCCCTCTGGCCCCTCCTTATTGGGGTATATGGGTCATGCATTGTGGGGTAAGCCATTAGTTATGGGTAGGAGGAAATGTCTCTGTGTATCTTGACCAACATGTGGCTCTGACATTCTTTCCGCCCACTCTTCCACAAATTTCCCTGAGCCATGTTGGCTTCATTTTAGGTCAGCTTCAGTGATGAGGTCTTGGGAACCTCTGTGTCTCTGGATATCTGATTTTGTAGGAGTTGATTGTTCTCTGTGTTAATCTCCTTCACCCTTCTGCTGGTACTAGGTTCACCAAGAAAACAGCACCCTTGCTTGTTTCACCAATTATTCTTAGTTTCAGCTGGGGCCCCTTGAGGTATGATGGGGTGGTTCTCTCCTTAGGATCTGAATCTATCAGAAAAAAAAATAGCAGTTTCTCCCATGGAGAATAAAGTTAGCATCAGATAAATGGGGTAACCATTATTTTTTTAGAGAGAATTTAATAGGTGTAGGCCCTGTTGTAGCCCACGGTTGGTGGTAGCTTGATAATGGAGAACAGGGTAATTTTTGGATCTGATTCTGACCTGTTTCCCAGCTCCAGCTATGGGTTTCATTCCACTGAGCAGATCCGTTAGCCAAAACAAGAGTAGCTGGTTTCCCACCATGCCTGTGCACCACTATTGCACTAGGTGAGCATCACAATGGGTTATTTGCTGCTAAGTAGGTTAGACCATGAGTTGCTTGGACAGATACTGGTCATTTTCCCCCAGTCGCCCATGTAACACCTTCTAGCACTAGACACGCTGACTGTTTGGAGACTGACTCTCTTCCAGCTTCCAGCCATGTCACTCCATGTTGCATGTCAACCGCATATGGTGTCTTCAGCAGTAGGGTCTTACCACTAACCTTTGGTGGGTCATCAAGTACTCTGACAGAAATCTGTCTGTCTTTTAGGAAAACTTGTAGGTCTCTCTGATCAAAAGGTCATTGTGGATGATAGCCACATGCTGGTACTGGGAGTTACAGGTCAGTGCCAACAAAGAGAAGGAAGAAAAAGATAAGTAATATAAAAGAGTTAGAGAGAAGAGGAAGAGAGAGAGACAGAGAAGCAGTAGATGATTAAGGTCAGTCTTCATTGTACCCGCTGCAGTGCCTTGTGACTCAGGTGTTCCCTCTAAGACCTGGTGAAGGTTCCACCATTTGCTCTGTCTTTTAGGATATAGAATTTTATGGTACCATTGCCTTTACATACAGATTTGTGTCTCCCACCTCCTCCTTTGCCCTCCCCTCCCTCCCCACTCACCCTATTGTCTGGTCCTTGATATGATTGCTGGGTATGTCGGTATCTTGGGTAGATTCAGGTTAGGTGCTGTAGATGAGTGAGACTATGCAGCAATTACCTTTCTGTGATTGGGTGAGTTCACTGAGAATGATCTGTTCCAGGTTTGACCATTTTTCATTGTGTCGTTTTTTTCTTACTGCTGTGTAGAATTCCATCATGTAGATATACCATATCTTAGTTATCCATTCATCTAGTGATGGACATCTGGGTTGATTCCAGCTCTTAGCTATTACAAATTGAGCTGCTATGAACATGGTTGAGCAAATCTCTCTGGACTGAGGCTTGGAGGCTTTAGGGTACATGCCCAGTAAGGGAATAACTGGGTGTGTTGATAACTCTATAGTCAGCATTTTTAGGAGTCTCCATATTGCTTATGTGGACTTTTTGTTTGCTTGAAGAAATACTGAACTTTAAAAATACATTCAGAGATGGGTCCTATTAACCAATTTCTTTGCAAAGACAACTTTTATTATTTTCTTCACTTTGGAAATTTATACTTGAATGGATGAGTCTAGAAACTTCAAATTGAAATAAAAATGAGGAATAGGAAACTCAATAGATAATAAGATTATTATTATATTGGAGGGTAGATGTAGACACAATGTGTAAAGTTTCCCATAGTTGGAGATCTGAAGAGTGTTTAAAATAACAATGTTGAACATTTAATGTTTCTTTATATTCTATCCTTGTAATGTAGTCACCTTCCTCCTCTTCCATTAACTTCCACAAGAATGGAGATCCGTACATGTTTGACAGTAATTAGTTGAACAATATTATGTAACACCCACCTCACCTTCCAATATTCCAGTATGAAGTGGAAAAACACTAGACCTTCCTCAGAAGTGTTGAATTATGTATTGACACATTTCATTTGACCACACAGAAATGATGACTATGGAACAGTGAAGGGCCAGGTCCACTTTGAGTATGCACCTATTTAAAGTAGGAAGCAAGATAGAAACACATGACTAACCAAGACTCTATAGGATATCCTGAGACATTACCTGACACTTAAAGATGGTCTGCCAACCACATCCATGTGTTAACATTACCTTTATTTGCACTACCTTCTTTCTTCCATTTTCTGTTAGATTTTAAACATGAGAGGACAGAGAGAATTACTGTGTTTGGAAATAAACATTGTTTTTTAAACCTAGTTTTGAGCATATGACAGTAAGAATTTGGGCTAAAATATGGCTTAGAGATTAAAATCACTTATTTATAAAGCCTGATGTTTCAGTTCCCTAGTACCCACATAAAACCAGACACACAAAGCGGCATATCTGTCTGAAGTTTGTTTGCAGTGGCAGGAAGCCCTGGTACATCCAGTCTCTCTCTCTCAATTTCTGTATAATAACTATATACTCTAAATTAGAATGCATTAAAGATTGATGAAACCAATTTTGATTAAGTAAAATTATACTTTGAATATCTAACACTATATATAATTACAGCATGAATATAACTAATCCATATATTTATGCTTATCAAGCTAATGAATGTCACTACTGTTGAACTGATTTAAGTTACATGTAGACTAACAAATATTGAAAAAATATAAATTCTGTGACATTTAGGACTTTATAATCACTAAACTATTATTTTCAAGGATGGTCCCACAATATCCTTGACACAAGGGAACTTAGGAATGAGAATCTGTTTCTCATCTCTAGTGATCTATTCAGAAACTCTGCTGAGGCTTTGTCATCTGCATTTTAAATATCACTGCAAGTGTGATCAAACACAGACTCATGTTTGAGAACTAGACTGGTTAAGTCTTTACTCTGTGTCAGCCATTGGGCTGTGGCTTTCTATGCTCAAAACTTGTGACTATAAGTAAAACTATTTGCATTAGAAATGCAAAATTTATTTTGTTCTTGTATAGCTTTAGTTTTTCTAAAGTCAATATTCAGTAGATTTTTTTAATAAGAACATTGTTTGATTTCTTTAGTTTGCTTAATAACATTGCCTAAATATCATAAAACTAAGTTCCTTTAGATAGAAGTTTTATAATTGCCCATTACTGATAGTTATCTAACTTAGTTTTGTAGCCCTGAACCAAAAGCATAAATCCCATACATCAAGTCCATAATATTACCTTAATATGCAGTTTAATATAGTCTTTTGGCCAAACATGCATTATGATTGTATTGTCTTTCTTGGTCTAAAATATCAATTTCCTCCTTTGATATTTGATATGCTGATATAAAAAACAGCTTTTGCCTTAAAGAGAAAAAGAGATCATTTATTTTGAGCTGAATTAATGACCATAGCCTGGATGCATGTGTTCAGTTTGACTTGATTGGCTTGTTTAAACATTGAAACAATCCATGGACTTTTGCAGTACCAGAACAAAAGAAAGGCATAAATCAAGTCGTTTTTTTTTTTAAATTTTTTGTTTATTTTCATTTATTTATTTCAGAGCGACAGAGAGAGAGAGAAAGAGGCAGAGAGAGAGAGAGAGAGAGAGAGAGAATGGGAGCAACAGGGCCTCCAGCCACTGCAAACAAACTCCAGATGTGTGTGCCCCCTTGTGCATCTGGCTAATATGGGTCCTGGGGAATCAAGCCTCGAACAGGGGTCTTCAGGCTTCACAGGCAAGCGCTAAACCACTAAGCCATCAATCCAGCCCTCAAGTCGTTTTTAAGATATGTTGATGGGAACATCAGCTCGATGAGCTTTAGAAAAGCAGAGGAAGCTTTGTTACTAGTTGCAGGAGCAATCTGATGACATTCTTACCCTTTTGGATTAGTGGAAACTAGGGACCTGTTAAATTAGTACCAAAGGTTTTACCTAATAGTCACAAGTATAGGGTAGGCAATTAGTTGCTATTAATAGGACTAAAGATAGTTAAGATAATTTGGTTCTACACCTGCAACTTTCCAACTCTCTCCAATCATGATGCCCTAATCTGTCAATCAGTCTTGTTGAAACTTTAACAAAGGTGTGGCTATTTTCTTGGAACTTTACTTCATAGAAATAATAACTTCATTTTTTTCTATTTTTTATTAGTTATTTACACAGTGTATACAGTCATGTTGGTACCATCATTAGCCTCCTCACTGTCCTCCCTCCTCCACAGGGACCCTCCTCATTGGGGAATATGAGCCATGCATTGTGGGGTTAATCATCAGTTATGGGTAAGAGATAATGTCTCTGTGCATAACCACCTAACATGTGGCTCTAACATTCTGTCCACCCCCTCTTCCGCAAACTTCACTGAGCCATGTAGGGTTCAGTTTAGGTCTACTTCAGTGATGAGGTGTTGGGAGCCTCTGTGTCTCTGGATATCTGGTTTGGTAGGAGTTGAGTATTCTCTGTGTCTATCCCCTCACCCTTGGGCTGGTAGTAGGTTCACCAAGGAAGCAGTACTCTTGCTCCTTTCCCCAATTACTCTGAGTTTCAGCTGGGGCCCTTTTGAGGTATGATGGGGTGGATCAGTCCTCAGAATCTGCATCCATCTGAAAAAGAGGAGCAAATTCTCCAATGGAGAGTGAAGTTGGTACCAGATAAATGGGATAACTTTTGTTTTATTTTATTTCTTTTTAGAGAGAATTTAATAGGTATAAGCCCTTTTGAAGCCCACGATTTGTGGGAGCTTGATAATGGAGAATAGGCTCATTTTTGGATGTGATTCTGAGTTGATTTCCAGCTTCACCTATGGGTTCTGTTCCACTGAGCAGATAAGTTAGCCAAATGGAGAGCAGTTGGTTTCTCACCATGGGTGTGTGCCACTATTGCATTTGTGTGAGCATTACGTCAGGTTGTTTGCTGCCGAGTAGCTTAGACCACGAGTTGCTTGGGCAGATGTTGGTCATTTTCCCCCAGTTGCTCATGTAGCACCTTCTGGCACTAGATGAACTAACTGTTTGGAGACTGACTTTCAGATTCCCACCAGGTCACTCCATGTTATATAAAAACAGCATATGGTGTCTTTAGCAGTAGGGTCTTACAACTAACCTTTGGTGGTTCATCAAGTCCTCTGACAGAAAATTTGAAAAAGAAAAAAAAAAAGGTCGAACCTGAAACGGATCATCGTCAGTGAACTCACCCAATCACAGAAAGATAATCATCATATAGTCTTAATCATCTACAGTTCTTAACCTGAACCTACCCGAGATGCTAACATACCTAATAAGCATTTTGAGGACTGGACAATAGGGTGGGCGGGGCAGGAGGGGAGGGTAAGGGTAGGAATGGGGGACACAAAACTGGAACGAAATGGCAATGGTACCATAAAATTCTACATCCTAAAAGACAGACTATGATAGATATTGGTCAATTTCCCCCAGTCGCCCATGTAGCACCTTCTGGCACTAGATGCGCTGACTGTCTGGGGACTGACTCTCATCCAACTTCCAGCCATGCCATTCTAATTTGCATGTCAATCACATAAAGTATCTTCAGCAGTAGGGTCTTACCACTAACCTTTGGTGGGTCATCAAGTACTCTGACAGAAATCTGTCTGTCTTTTAGGAAACCTTGTAGGTCTCTCTGATCAAAAGCTCATTGTGGATGATAGCCCCATGCTGGTTCTGGGAGTTACAGGTCAGTGCCCACTAAGAAAATGAGGAAAAAGATAACTAATATACAAGAGTTAGAGATAAGAGAGAGAGAGACACATGGCTCAGGGAAATTTTGCGGAAGAGGGGGCGGAAAGAATGTCAGAGTCACATGTTGGGTCATGATATGCAGAGACATTTAGCTTACCCATAACTGTGGGCTAACTCCACAATGCATGACCCGCATACCTCAACAAGGAGGGGCCAAGGGGAGGGGGTAGGTCACGGATGAGCCTAATAATGGTACCAAACTGACTGTATTTGCTGAATACAGAACTGACTAATAAAAAAAAAAAAAAAAAAAAAAAAAAAAAAAAAAAAAAAAAAAAGACAGACTATGGTTGAACCTTCATCAGGCCCTTAGAGGAAATACCGGAATCACAAGGCCCTGGAGAGAGTATGATGAAGACTGACCTTAATCTACTCCTGTTTCTCTCTCTTTCTCTCTCCCTCTTCTCTGTCTTCTCTCTACCTCTTTTATGTTACTTATCTTTTTCTTCCTTCTCTTCTTTGGCACTGACCTGTAACTGCCAGTACCAGCATGTGGCTAACATCCACAATGAGTTGATCAGAGAGACCTACAAGGTTTCCCAAAAGAAGACAGATTTCTGTCAGAGTATTTTATTCTATTCTTTTGCACACAACTATGTTTATACCATAAAACTTGGATTTCAAAATTTATAAACGTTGGTTACAATTAGTTTTCTGCATTTTAGGAATTCATATTTTATGTTTATTTTTCTTCCTTTTATGATTTCATATTATAATGAACTGTTATTGTGCTGTAAACTGTACCACAAGAAATTTAGTTTTGTCTTGAAATGTGAGAATATATGCACAATTTTCATTAACAAAAACATGTTTCCTCTAATATGTTTGCTTCTACATGTTCAAATACATTTTATAAAATATGCTTATATTTTTATTTGTTTATGGAAAACTCTGAGTATTCCTATAATATCACTGTTGTGTGAAATAACATCAGTTCTATTTTTTTCTCTCCATTACTGATCAAACCTATCACATAGTTTCCTATTTTATACAGTCTTATTATACTTACTTCTGACTTCATCTGTTTACACTAGATTGAAAATACTTGAGATTAGATCAGTTTGAAACATATTTTAACTAAAGACAATTTTTATACTTCCGGTAATATTGGATTGCATTCTTTAGTTACCAACTGTCAACATCAAAATAACCATAAGCTTACCTCCAACAATACAATGCCTCCAGGAGGCTTCAATTCCCAAGTTGCCACCAGCTAGGGTCATGGCATTCAGAACAGTAGGTTTATGGATAACACCTGAATCAAACTACCACACATGGGTACTGGGGAATCAAATTCAGGTCATCAGTCTTTGCAAGCAAGCACCTTTAACTACTAAACAATCTCTTCAGCCCCTCATGTTTATTCTTTGCATTAGGATTTAAATATTATACTCCTTATAGAAGAAGACACAAATACAGATGAGCAATTCTTGTAATATTGACTTCATGTTGCCATAGTTGACACTATGAGATGTAATGTATCAGTGTCATCAACATAGTGCTATAGGACATACTGAATGGTGCTTATAGAATGCTATTTTATTTTATGATACGTCATAGTTTACTGTCTGCTTTGTTGTAAAATATTTTATTCATTATTTGTTTGACAGAGAGAGGCAGAGAGAGAGAGAATGAGAAGGCATACCAGGGTACCTAACTACTGCAGACAAACTCCAGACACATGCCATCTTGTACATCTGCCTTTACTTGGGTAATGGGGAATCAAACCCATGTAATTAGACTTTGTAGACAAGAGCATTAACCAAGAAGCCGTCTCCATAGCCCCAAGATTTGAGTTTTAAGGTGTTACCTTTTATTCTAACTTGTTTACAAGGGGGCAAAAGGTAATGGAAATGTGCACATGGTAGGTGTCATAAATTTAAGCCTAATTTTAATCTCTAGGCTCCTTAAAATTATAATTTTAAGCAGTGATATTTCAAAATATGCTCTGTATTTTTTAAGCAGGTAAAGCTCAATTTCAAGGTTTACATTAGTTTTTCATATTGAATGTAAACATAGTGTATATACTGTTTCATATCTCTTCAACTAGTGACTTTTTTTTGTATTCACAGAAATTTATGCTAAAGAAGTGTTTACTTAATGTGGGTGTCTAACAAAATGTTGGCCACTTCAGTTTAAGAGAGGTAGGAAGTAAAATATATGCTACTGATCTGTGGTGAACATGCTCATCCATTTGCAGTCTAATTGAACTCCCCTGGTTTTGGTCAATTGCATGTTTATATTTATATACATTAAGTGATACAGATCATGTTCCTCACATTGGCTCTGGTATTTTCTTCCTAGCATTGCTTTTTCACATTGAACATAAGTGCCCAATATATTTGTTAACTAAATTTCTTCAATTTAATCTTTCTATCTACAATTTATCTATTTATTGACTGCACGGTACTATCACTTAAAAAATACAAATCTCCATGTTTTAGTGCTTTAATGTGCATGTACTGTTTTACCTTGCTATTCTGAACTATAATAAAATGCAAAAAATTCACAGACCTAACTCAAATTGGGAGTGGTAAAATATTTCAGTTAACCTAGTAGAAACCTTACTTCTACTTATTTCCTTCACACACCACCTCTGCTATGATTTTACTCTAATGCATTCTGTTTAATTACACATGTATTTATCTAAATACTCTTTAAGAGTCATTTATAATAGTTAGTAGATCATGTCCACGTGTACCGAAAGTTGCCTACTACCTTCCACTCAGTGAAATTAGCAGTGTTACAGCTGTCAAAGTAGCCTCCATACTGAGCATGGTAGGGCAATATGCAAGAGGAAATAAGAGCCTCAAAGCTACTATGATCAACATTTAAAAGTACCATACTAGTGTTTGCAATCCACTAGATTCCAACCAACCTGAAAAAGGCTAGGAGTTTTGATATCATTAATCCATAGGGCAGGAAGTAGGTTATAGCAAATTTTAGAACAGCATCCTACAGAAGAGAGTCCTTTAGTAGCTGGGAATGATATTTAAGACCATTTGTTACAACTTACTTTATGGTAAAATTGATAACATTGAGGCACTTTCATATTTGTGGTCTTTGTTTTGAAAAAAGAATAATGAATTAAGGAGAAATTCTAGTATAGTTCTTTTATTGTCAACCAAAGTAATCATCATTGTATGATGTTTATATTTTTCTCTGAAGATGTTAGCATGGAAAATGAATTTTGATCTAAAATATGAAAAATGATTCAGATTTTGGGAAATATATGTATCTGTAGTTAAAATGTCTAAACATATACCAATGAACTATCAATGTAATTCTTTACAGAAAGAAAAGATGGTAGGCATACTGTTATGAATTTGGTTTCAATTATTGCAAAAAATTTTCGAAATGAAACTACATAATAAATTTATAGAGATACAGGTATAATTAAATGTATACGTAAAATACAAACTGTAAAATGCCCAATAGCTTTAATTGTCCATATGTCATCTGATTTCTCTTTTTATTATGTGATCTACACATACTATTTTCTTAATCTTGCAATGTATGATCATTTTGCACTGTAACTTCCAGTTTTCTTTGGCTAAATGATTTGGAGCAGGAAAAAGAAAATATTTAATTTCTCCCTATTATTGAATGTTGGACACAATAATTTTATTTTCTTATTGCCTTATATTTTGCTGTTTTTTTTGGGGGGGGAGAATTTACTTTCTTCATTTGCTTTCCATTGTACCAGTACCTGACAAATAGTCCATGCTGTGCATTTCTTTTCTAGAATGTAAGTTTTTCTGTTACTAATTTATGTCAGTTTATTTAAAGGAATATGTTCACACTTCACCCAATCTATGTACTTAGTTCTCTAATGCATTGGCTAAACTATAATCCTGTTTATGGTTAAACTAAGAAAACTGATGATCTTACATGTGAGAACTATTTAGTCTGTGCTCAGTTTGGATAAGATCATAAAGAAACTCAAGGACTGTGTAAATTGCTCAGTCATTAAGGCACTTGCCCCAGATCCTAATGACCCAAGTTTTTTTCCCGAGTACCTGTGTTGCAGTCAACTTCTCTTTGCTGGCAGAAAATGTCCAACCAAGAGCAGCTTATGGGAAGAAAGGGTTGATTTTGACTTGCAGACTTGAGGGGAAGCTCTACAAAGGCAGGGGAAAACAATGGCATGAGCAAGGGTGGACATCACCTCCTGGACAATATCAGGTAGACCACAGAAACAGGAGAGTGTACTAAATGCTGTCAAGGGGAAGCTGGCTGTAATACCCATATATCTACCCCCAGTAATACATGCCTGTAGGAGGCTCCAATTCCCAAATTGCCACCATCTGGGGACCTAACTTTCAGAGTATGTAAGTTTATTGGGGACCACCACACCATGTAAAGCCAGATACAAAAAGTGAAACATGTATCTGAAGTTCATTCACAGAGTCTGGAGACCTTGGCATGCCCATTCTCTCTGTCTGTTTCTATTGCAAGTAGATAAATAAAATAAATATTTAAAAATAAACAAAATACATTTTATTTCCCAGAAGATTAACATTGATATTATCTATAGTACTATATATACATTGGTTAAAACCACTCACAGTTAACATAAAAATACTACTTCAGTGTAAAGGCAGGCATTATTCTTTATTTTATTAAGTTAGCATTGCTGCAAATGTAGTTCATCTCATGTGCTGCAGTGTGAAAGCTGATTTTTATCTTTGCCTAGGAATATTTATATATACATACATATATATACATATAGGTAGAGTCCTATAATGGCAATACTCAGGATGCTAAAATGGATGGTTATGAGTTTTGAGTAACTTTTGGATACATAGCTAAACCTTATCTCCAAATTAATTGATTAGTCAATCAGTTAATTGACACTATCTTATTTATTTTTCTTTCTATGGATTATTTTTTTCACTGAATAATTTGGCACAAAACATATTTCTTGAATTTTAGAATGCAATCAAGTAACTGCATACATTTTCACACTTAAATGGTATTGCCTCATTTTTCTAAATGAATTTCAGTTCATTTGAAGTCTCTCTTTAGATTCTGCCATTCCTTGTCCAATGATAGTGATTTCTTCAGGTAATGCAGTGTTTCATACAAGGACAAATTTTGGCAGGAAATGAGAGAATATTGATGTTAAGAGACTGAATTCAGCAGATGTAGTGCATTCATGAGCCTTGATAGAGAAGGCCAAGACTTTGACATATGTTTATAGTCATGCTTAATTTTGTTCTGAAATCAGGAATCAGTGTAGCTTGATAGTTTAAATACTCCATTTGTTCTTTGTAAATGTAGGCAATAGGCAATCACATGCTTAACACACTGTCATCACTGCATTGTATATTTAAAACAAACTATTACCAGTCAATGATGCAGAAATCAGGAAAATTATTGTCTGCATTATAGAATTACTTTACATTCTGCACATCGTTATGACAGAATACTAGCTTCATGTAAAGCTATGTTGATTTTTCCTTTAGCCGGAAAAGCATCACTATATAACTATAAAGTAATAATATGTGCAAGCAACATTTCTCTTCATTAAAATAAGTGACATATTTGCATGTCTTGCTGTGAAAAGATTACTATACAGCATCAAAGCTATCAGACAGAAGAAAACAGCATAATCAGGTATATTGTCTTTGCAAAGCCTAGAAAATAATCATACAGGCACATGATTTGAGAACCACAATTATCAAGAATATGTACATAATCTAAACAGACCATGGTACAACTTTGATTGATTGCTGGATTTATTTGTTATACTTGCACATTTGATCATATAAAAGACTTAAAATACCAATTCAACCTAAGATGGAAGAAAATAGAAAACATATAAGATGCAAAAGATATATTAACAAACAATACATTATTTACCTTTTCAAGTATTTTTGTTTTATGTATAGGACGGACTGCCTTGAGAGAGGAGGGTTCTCAGGGAATGGGGGCAGAGGGCAAGGGAGAAAAAAATAATAAATCGATCAGAACATGATCACATTATTAAATTACTCAATTACAAAAATAATTGTAATGAATTTCTTTGTAGTCAAGGCTACCAATGAATTTTTATAAATTCATTTATTCTATTTAAAAAATGATTCATGACGGGAGATATGGTTCAGTAGTTAGTATGTTTTCTCAACAAGCATGAGTTCCTGAGGGTCCCTGAGGTCAACAGAGTTCGAATCTCCAGATCCCACTGGACATGTCCATCTGTACCCAGTCACACAGACTCACTGTACCCACATGAGCTCCAGAAAAACTGAAGAGAATTTGGTTCAGAACAAGACTAAGTAGAAGGATGATAGTGGAGTAGAATACCAGACATGCTCTAGCCACTATAGGCATGTGCCCCCACCCCAACAGCAGGCAAGCATATGGGATGCCACACTACACTACAGACACACACACACAAGCAAAAACAAAAAAAATATTGACATGGAAATTTTTACAGAATGCTCTTCATTTAAAACTGAATTATCATATATATCCTTATACAATAAATAAATTATTAAGTTTTCAACTTCTGATCACTATTTCTTTTTTAATCATATATCTCTGTCTCTCTCAAATGAATTTTATTTTGAGTATCTACTTACTATTTATATGTGAATAAATTTAAAATTTACCTTGAAGTTCATGTGTATAAGGCCACTTTAATTTAGGTGTTATACAGTAAATCTGAGTTATATATATATATATATATATATATATATATATATATATATAGAGAGAGAGAGAGAGAGAGAGAGAGAGAGAGAGAGAGGCAGATAGAGAATGGATGTTCCTGGGCATGTGGCCACTGTAAAAGAACTCCAGATGCACATGCCGCCTAGTGCACCTGGCTTTACATGGGTACTAGGGAATCAAACCTTAGTCCTTAGGCTTTCCAGGCAAGTGCCTTAACTGCTTAACCATCTTACCAGCCCTGTTTTAAAATATATATACATGTTTTAATGTATAATGGAGTTAATTAAAATTTGCATTACCTCAAAATTTATTTTTTGTAATGAGACACTGTTGTTCAGCAGTTTTCAAAAGGTACATCAAAACATATATGTCTCCTGAATGTTCCATTGTCCAAAAAAGTAGGATTACATATGTTTTATTTATATCCTCTTGGATTTTGTTTAGCTGTCCCTCCACCTTTCCTTTACTCAGTCTCTTCCCAGACCTCATTTTGGGTATTTTCACCCCCATTAATCTGTTCTTCTCCTTACATATATACAATACCATCCTATTAAGTACCCCCTTCCCTTCCTTTCTCTTTCCTTTCTAACTCTTTTCTAGCTTATTGGCCTCTGCTAATGAGTTTTTTCCTTCTCACACAGAAGCCCAGTCATCTGTAGCTAGGATCTACATATGAGAAAGAACTTGCAATGCTTGGCTTTCTGGGCCTGGGTTACCTCATTTAGTATAATCCTTTCCAGATCCATCCATTTTCCTACAAATTTCATCACTTCATTTTTCTTTATCGCTGAGTAGAACTCCATTGTATAAATGTGCCATATCTTCATTATCCATTCATCAGTTGAGGGACATCTAGGCTGGTTCCATTTCCCGGCCATTGTGAATTGAGCAGCAATAAACATGGTAGGGCATGTACTTCTAAGGAAATGAGATGATTCCTTAGGATATATGCCTAGGAGTGCTATAGCTGGGTCATATGGTAGATCAAGTTTTAGCTGTCTTAGGAACCTCCACACTAATCTCTGCAATGGCTGGACCAGATTGCATTCCCACCAACAGTGTAGAAGGGTTCCTCTTTTTCTACATTCTCGCCAGCATTTATGGTCATTTGTTTTCATGATGGTAGCCAATCTGATAGGAGTGAGATGGAATCTCAACGTAGTTTTAATCTGCATTTCCCTGATGACTTGGGATATAGAACATTGTTTTAGATGCTTATACGCCATTTGTATTTCTTCTTTTGAGAACTCTCTATTTAGTTCCATAGCCCATTTTTTAATTGGCTTGTTTGATTTCTTATTATTTAATTTTTTGAGTTCTTTGTATACACTAGATATTAATCCTCTGTCAGATGTATAGCTGGCAAAGATTTTTCTCATTCTGTAGGTTGCCTCTTTGCTTTATTCGTAGTGTCCTTTGCTGTACAAAATCTTTGTAATTTCATGAGGTCCCAACAGTCAATCTGTGCCTTTATTGCCTGAGTAACTGGGGTTATATTCAGAAAGTGTTTGCCAGGACCAATATGTTGAAGGGTTTCCCCTACTTTGTCCTCTAGCAGTTTCAGAGTTTCAGATCTGATGTTAAGGTCTTTAATCCATTTGGATTTAATTCTTGTGCATGGAGAGAGAGAAGAATCAATTTTCATCTTTCTACAGATACATATCCAGTTTTCCCAGCACCATTTGCTGGGAACACTCAGGAGCCGTAGATTGTAGATTGTTGCTAGAAAATTTTCAGTGCCAGAGATGGGATATCTTCCAGTGATTTGTTGGCCAGGGAGATCCCTGATGCCCCCAAAACATTATAGGCCATCTCCAAGGTCCTTGGTTTCCCACCAGGAATAGATGGTAAGACCCTATTGCTGAAGACTCCATATACTTGAGCTGTAAGGCCACTGAGAAATCTTGCTGGAACTGAGCAGATAACTGCCTACATGTAGACCAGCTGACAGAAAACTGAAAGAAGCCATTCTGCATGCAGTTCAATGGGAGAAAGAGAAATCACCAGTGAAGATACTCATCAGTGGACACTGCAAGCCTTATAATTGGCCAGCCAGGCCAAATGAGCCAACAGGTACAATAGTGGCACGTCTGTTATGCGGGAAACCAACTGTCCTCTAATTGGACTGGAGGCCCACTCCACAGGAAGGGAATACATCCCTGATACTGAAAACTTAAAACAGGGGTAATCATGAGCCCTAGTGGCATAACGTCTGCTGTTGTCTGGCCAAATGTATATACTATGCTTATCAAACTGCCCAGTGAGCACTTCTGTTAATGTTCACACCCTTATATTAATGCTACTCTCACTTTTGGTGAGAGAGAGAATCTTCTCTTTTCAGATGGCAGTGACCTTGGGACAACTCAGAAAGTATCATGGTGATGGAAAGAAATGACCGCAGTGCTCAGTAGTGCAATATCTGTATCACACCTTCCAAGGCTCAGGGTCTAAGGCAAAAGAGGTGGTGGAAAGAATGTAAGAGCCAACGCAAAGGCAGGACTCCATACAACATGCTCCCTCCAGACACAAAATGGTCTGTATATACATGGCCTCACAGTGCCTGATACTATATGCATAAGACCATCATAAGAGGAGGAAAAGATCAAGACATCAAAAGAAAAAGAGAGACTGATTGAGATGGGGAGGGGGTATGATATAGAGTGGAGTTTCAAAGGAGTAAGTGGGGGGAGGGAGGGTATCACCATGGGGTATTTTTTATAATCATGGAAGTTGTTAATAAAAAAAAATTTTAATTAAAAAAAGAAAAGTAAAAAAAAAATATGGAACTTGCCATTATGTCTCCAACTCTTACCCTTTTGCTTCTCCTGTTCACCATTCTTTTTTTTTTTTGGAGGGGGGGGCATTATATTAGTTTAATTTTTAGATTACATGTGTTAGTGAGATCATGTGATATTTCTCTTTCCATGCCTAGCTTAAGCTAAAATTTCCTTGTTTAACCATATTATGCAAATGTTACAATTTCATTTTATAGGATGAACAGTAATTGCGTGTGTACTACATTTTCTAGATTTAGGTCTCAGTTTCTACTTAGATTCTGTTAACTTCTTCATTGCGAATGCTGTCAAACTGTATCTGGGATGGCATTACCTTTTCATGTCCCATGTATATGTACCTAGAGGTGGAATTGCTGGATCATATGATAGTTCTTTCATTAATTACTTTAGTTCATATCCCCACTAGCAATGTACAGTGGTCGCCTTTCTTACACATTCTTGCCACTATTTGTTAATTTTCCAAAGCTAAATGCAGCAGATTAATCTAAAGAAACCTAACACACCCATTGAAATTGAAAAGGTAACCAAAAACCTCCCAAAAAAGATGAGTCCAGGACCAGTTGGCTTCTCAGCTGAATTCTATCAAACCTTTGTGGAAGATCTGAAACCAACTTTTCTCAAACTGTGGCACACAATCAGAGAACAGGGAAAGCTCCCCAACTCCTTCTATGAAGCTAGTATCACCCTAAAACCAAAACCAAGCAGAGCTGCCACAAGAAAAGAAAACTATAGGTCTATTTCTCTGATGAACTTAGATGCAAAGATCCTGAACAAAATCCTCACAAGCTGAATTCAGCAATACATTAAAAGCATTATATACCTTGATCAAGTAGGCTTCATCCCAGGAATGCAGTGGTGGTTCGACATACAGAAATCTGTCAATGTAATACACCACATAAATAAGCCTAAACACAAAAATCACATGATCATTGCAATAGATTCAGAAAAGGCCTTTGACAAAATACAACATCACTTCATTATCAAAACATTGGAGAGAACAGGCATGAATAGTTTATATCTCAACATAATAAAGGCTTTCTTTTTTAAAGCTCCAAAAGCCCAAATAATACTGGGGAGAGATTGAAGGAATTCCCATTGAGATCAGGGACAAGACAGGGGTGTCCACTCTCACCACTGCCCTTCAACATAGTACTGGAAGTCCTTAAGCAATAAGATAGGAGAAAGAAACAAAAGGGATACAAATTGGAAAGGAAAAAGGTAAGTTAGCCCTATTCGCAGACAACATGATTGTATACATAAGAGCCCCGAGAACCTCCATCTCAAAACTCTTTTTTTTTTAATTAGTTCAATTATCTGAATCTGCTTCTATTTTTTTTATTAGTCAGTTCTGTATTCAGCAAATACAGTCAGTTTGGTACCATTATTAGGCTCATCCGTGACCTACCCCCTCCCCTCGGCCCCTCCTTGTTGAGGTATACGGGTCATGCATTGTGGAGTTAGCCCACAGTTATGGGTAAGCTAAATGTCAAAACTCTTAAAGGTGATTAACTCCTTCAGCAATTTAGCAGGATACAAAATCAGTGCACAAAAGTCAGTAGCCTTTCTATATGCAAAAGACAAAGACACAGAGAAAGATTTTTTTAATTGCTTTTTGTTTTGCTTTGGTATTTGACATCCTTCCAGATATAAGGTAGTATGTGCTTATGATTTTAATTTGTATTTTCTTGATAATCAGAAATGTTGATCATTTATAATGTATCTGTTGACCTCTCCTGAAAAATGCTATCTCAAGTCTTTCACTTATGTTTAAGTGAGTTATTTTCATTCTTGCTACTGAGTTATTTTGTTTCTGATACACTTTGAGTATGAAACCTTTACCATAATATATGGTTTCCAAGTACCTTTCCCCACCATGTAGGTCATCTATTAAGTAGTCACTCTTTTGATTATTTTTTTTTACTGTTAAGATGACAAATGCTTTCTGGTTTGATGCTGTTAAGTATGTCTATTTTGGGTTTTCTTACATGTGCTTTGGGATATGGTTTTTATAGCACTGTGTTGTCCAAAACAATTATTTTTCCAGGCAAATATCAAGGAGCTTTTGTTTCTACTTCTTTTTGTAGTTTTGAAGTTTCAGATTATTAATCTGAAAGTGATGCATTTATTTTATTTATTTATTTATTTTACATTTTATTTTACTTTATTGGTTTTCAAGGTAGGGTCTCGCTCTAGCCCAGGCTAATATGAAATTCACTATGTAATCTCAAGCTGGCCACAAACTCACAGTGATCCTCCTCCTACCTCTGCCTCCCAAGTTTTGGGATTAAAGGTGCGAACCACCACACCCAGCTAATTTTATCCTTAATCAGATATTTGATTCTTTAATCCATTTTCAGATGATTTTTTTATATACTATACAGGTCTTCTCTTAATCTTATAAGTGGAGATAGTGATTGTTTCCAAAACTACTTATTCCAGACACTTGTCCCTCTCCCATATTATGTGCTTGACACTTTTCTCAAACATTGATTGTCAATTGATGGATTTATTTTTAGATTCTCTCTTCTCCTTCATTGATTAATATGATTTTTTGTTTTGTTTTGTTTTATTTAGTTAGTTAATTAGTTTTTCGAAATAGGGTCTTGCTCTAGCTCAGGCTAACCTGAAATTCACTACGTCATCTCAGGTTGGTCTCAAACTCACGGAGATACTCTGACTTCTGCCTTCACAGCACTGGGTTTAAAGGCATGCGCCACCATGCCCAGCCTTCATATATATCTATATATCTATCTATCTGTATCTATCTAACTATCTATCTATCTATATATATGTATATAATTTTTAATACAAGTATCATTTTGTTTTCCCTCTACAGCTTTATAATATTTTTGATATAAGCTTTGTACTTCCTCTAACTTGTTCATTTTGTATCTGGCTACTTAAACTTAATAAATGGTTTTGGAATTATTTTTTCTCCAAGTTTTAAACAGATTTAAGAATTAATGTTCATGGACTGGCGAGATGATTTAGTGGTTAAAGAGTTTGCCTATGAACCCTAAAGACCCAGATTCTATTCCCCAGTACCCGTATAGGCCAGATGCATAAGGTTGCACATGCATCTGGAGTCCATTTATAGTGGCTGGAGGCTCTGGCATGCCCACACTCTCTCTCCTTCTTTCTCTCTCACATAAGTCAATAAATATTTAAAGAATAATTCTTAATTAAAGAATGTGGTAAATTCTCTGATGAAGACAACAGTCCTATACATTAAATTGTAGGACACATTCTATTAGTGATTCAATTTTGATCCATTTTAGATTTTCTGTTTCTTCATGAGAATCAGTTTTGGTATGGTACATGTATGTGTGTGTGTCCACACTTTCATTTTTTTGAAGTTGTCCCACTTATTTACTTATTATTGTTCACAGCAGCCTTTTATTATCCTTTGGATGTCCATGGTAGCAGGTTGTTTTTTTTTTTTTTTTTTTTTTTTTTTTTTTTTTTGCTTACCTAAAGGCTTGCTGATACAGTCTCAAAACAGCCATCTCCCTTTTCTTTACTTTTCTGGTATTCTTGTAGTAACCTCCATTTATTCCTACTTTAGTATTCAATATTCCCTTTGTTAATTTTTCTTCCTTGTGTCTTTCCTTGAAGTGTATCAATTTTTTGAATATCTTTCTTGTTTTCATGTAGGTGTTTATTGCTATAAACTTCCTCCTTAGGTCAACTTTTGCTATATCCTATATTTTTTATATTGTGTTTCCATTTTCATTTGTTTCACAATATTTTGAAGTATATTTTAAGTTTCTCCCTTGACTCTTATTGTTCAGGGTCATTTTATTCAGTTTCCACGCATTTGTGCATTATGCCTCAAAGCTGAAACGTCCCTTTACAGGTTCATACATAACAATCAGTATCCACCTTCTGGAAGTATTTTGAAAGGAGTGGTGCCCTTACAAGTTAGTGCCTGTTTGTTGGAAATAGGTGACTAGCAGGCAGACCTTTGAAGACTTTACCTGCCTTTGTCTGGTCCCACCATCTCTACTTTCTGGTCCTCTAGATGTGCACAGGAATCACCATCAGGTCCTACCATTGAAAGAACCATTCCTGCTGCTATGATGAACAGAAACCCTCTGAAAACATGAGACAATACACCCTTCTTCTCTTAAGTTGCTTCCGTCAGTTATTTTGTCACAGTGATAAGGAACTGGCCACATAATAGGGTGGGCCTAGGAAGTGTGTTTCCAAGGGTTGACTTGAGACAATGTCCTTGTATGACCACCTAATTGCTAGAGCTGTAGGGTTCCACCTTACTGATTCTGGAGCAAATTTAAAATCTGGAAAAACAGATGCTGTCTTGATTCTAGGAGCAGTCTAGAGCCCTAGTCTATCTAAAGACCAGTTTGCCTGAAAGCGGACAGAGTTGCTTTATCTGTTAGTGAACCTAGTACGTGAATTTGTATGGCCTGCCCAGCAATTAGAGTGGACCCCATCTCTGACTAGGCCTGGTGGTTAATATTATGGTTCCCATTTGTTTTTCAGTATGTATCCATGTACTATGCCCAAATGATGTCCCAGCATATAATGCAATTAAACAACTTAAAAGTGGGATATTTTATATCAATTTTATGCCATCATGCTATTTCTGGAAGTGAAAAATTTGAAGAAAACCTGACCTCTATTTTTATAACTATAATCCATTTCTTCAATTTTAACATTTTCCTACACAAATTTAAAGATGAAAGGAATCTGGTATTTATGACTTAGCTAGTATTCCTTTTTCATAACAACAAGTAGAAAAAATAAATCTAGCAGAACAACAATTTTGATAGAGACCTTGAATTTTCTTCTCTGAACAAATAATTCTGTGATATTTTATGGGTTTCTTTACTGTATCAGTCAGAATTGATAGAATGAATATGTGTTATAAAGGTGATACATTAGATTACCTTACATTATGCGAGCTGAACAGCCTAACAGCTACCTGAAAGCTGGAGAGTCAGAGAACACAGTAGCTGCTCAGCCCATGAGGCTGGACAACTCATTAGTCCTAGTCTGGCACTGAAGGACTGGAGGCTTTCTAGAGTAGCTGGCCTTTAGTTTGCATGGAAGGCTGAAGAGGCTGGGTTCCAGTGTTCATGATTGATAGCAGCAACCAAGTAGATGCATGCATAAGCAATTATCATGGCAAAAGGCCTGTGTTCTCTTGGAACCTCCTTATATGTAGTTCCCCACTGTGGGGGAAAGACTTCATCCCTCATTAATCCTTTCTGGAAACACTTTCACAAACCTGTCCAAAAGCCTTGATTTTCTAGCTTCCTAATCTGATTAAATTGACAATACAATTTAACTGTCACATTTTAAAACAGTTATCATGAATGTTTAAATTTAAATTTTGTCAGTATATTAGAGAATAAAGCACCTGCTGATATACTTTGTTCTTCATCATTTTATTTTTGTTATTTATCTATGAATGGCTAAATTTAAATTTTGTCATTGTGTTTGCATGGCATCTCAGGCTATATATTTCGTCATCTCATTTTATGGGATTAGTTATGTTATTGAATATTTTATCTGGAAAGTACACCAATTCCAAATTGTTTTGCATGATATGCGTTGGAAGAAGTTTTACAGAATATCTTTTTCAAACTTAGTGATTTGGCTTATTGTCTTATCAATGACATTTGATGAATTACTTGAACTTGTTTAAAGTAGTCTTCAAACATTACATTATAATTCTATTCTTGTGAAAAGTAACTTTATTTTTTTTATTTATTTTTCTTTATTAGTTAGTTTTGTATTCAGCAAATACAGTCAGTTTGGTACCATTATTAGGCTCATCCGTGACATACCTCCCCTTGGACCCTCCTTGTTGAGGTATACGGGTCATGCATTGTGGAGTTAGCCCACAGTTATGGGTAAGCTAAATGTCTCTGCATATCATGACCCAACATGTGGCTCTGACATTCTTTCCGCCCCCTCTTCCGCAAAATTTCCCTGAGCCATGTTGGGTTCATTTTTGGTCTGCTTCAGTGATGACGTGTTGGGGGCCTCTGAGGCTCTGGCTCTCTGATTTGGTAGGAGTTGATTTTTCTCTGTGCTGATCTCCTTCTCCCTTGTGCTGGTATCCGGTTCATCAGGAAAACAGCACCCTTCCTTGTTTCTCCAATTTTTCTTAGTTTTAGCCGGGGCCCTTTTGAGGTATAATGGGGTGGCTCTCTCATTAGGATCTACATCTATCTGAAAAAGAGAAGCAGATTCTCCAACGGAGAGTAAGTTAGCACCAGGACAAATAAGATAACCCTTACTTTTTTTATAGAGAATTTAATAGGTGTAGGCCCTCTTGTAGCCCACAATTGATGGTAGCTTGATATTGGAGAGTGGGCTTATGTTTGGATATGGTTCTGACTTGTTTCCCAGCTCCAGCTATGGGTCCCATACCACTGAGGGGATCAGTTAGCCAAATTGAGAGCAGTTGGTTCCCCACCATGGCTGTGTGCCACCACTGCACTTGTGTGGGCATCACAACAAGTTGTTTGCTGCTAAGTAGGTTAGACCATGCGTTGCTTTGACAGATATTGGTCATTTTCCCCCAGTCGCCCATGTAGCACCTTCTGGCACTAGATGTGCTGACTGTCTGGGGACTGACTCTCTTCCAACTTCCAGCCATGCCATTTTAATTTGCATGTCAATCACATAAGGTGTCTTTAGCAGTAGGGTCATACCACTAGCCTTTGATGGGTCATCAAGTACGCTGACAGGAATCTGTCTGTCTTTTAGGAAACCTTGTAGGTCTCTCTGATCAAAAGCTCATTGTGGATGATAGCCCCATGCTGGTTCTGGGAGTTACAGGTCAGTACCCACTAAAAAAATGATGAAAAAGATAGCTAATATACAAGAGTTAGAGATAAGAGAGAGAGAGAGAGGGGGGAAGTGAGGGAGGGAAGATGTAGAAGATTAAAGTTAGTTTTGATCCTACCCTCTCCAGTGTCTTGTGGTTCAGGTGTTCCCTATAAGGGCCTGGTGAAGGATCAGCCATTTGGTCTGTCTTTTAGTAAGTAGAAAATTATGGTACCATTGCCGTTTGGGTCTAGATTTGTGTTTCCCACCCCTTTGATGCCCTCCCCTCCCTCCCCTTCCATCCTAGTGTCTAGTCTAGGAGATGTTTGCTGGGTATGTAAGGTATCTTGCGTAGATTCAGGTTAGGTGCTGTAGATGAGTGAGACTATGTGGCGATTTTTTTTCTGTGATTGGGTAAGTTCACTGAGAATGATCTGTTCCAGGTTCAGCCATTTTCCTCAAATTTCATTGTGTCATTTTTTCTTACTGCTGTATAGAATTCCATTGTGTAGATATACCACATCTTAGTTATCCATTCTTCTAGTGATGGACATCTGGGTTGATTCCAGCACTTAGCTATTACAAATTCAATAAGACAGGAGAAGGAAATAAAAGGGATACAATTTGGAAAGGAAGAAGTTAAGTTATTCGCTGATGAAAAGTAACTTTAAATATCAAATGCCTTCATGGAAAAGCAAAGATATATAAGCTCTTCAAATGTATTCCCCCCCCCAAGGGTTGTTAGTGCTCACTTGTTTTACCTTCCCATCTATTGAATATTTTATATTTTTACTTTCACTCACATAATTTTTGCTTTTTCTTTGAATACTTCTAAACATGAGGTGTTACTTTAAACAAAGGGCAATAGTTTCTAGCACGATGTCTACTAGAAAAGATTGGTTTTTAGTGAAACAAGTCCTAAATCTAATGTCTCTAAATTTTCATTTATTTTGAGAAGCTTTTAAAAGAGCAAGAACAACATCAAAATATATGAAAGACAATTAGTGAGGAATATTCCAGAAAAATTCTGACACTTTGATCATTATTTGCTGGCATTTTCCCTCAAGATTTTTATATATGTTCATCAAAATTAATCCTTGGAATGACATGATGTAGAGAGAGTTGCAATTTTCATTTTATGAAAGATGGAAGTTGCATAAAAAGTTGAAATTAATAAAGAAAGGATATGAGGCCATATTACCTGGCTCAAAATTAATTACATACACATACTGGTCATTGTGGCATATGCCTTTAATCCTTGCCCTCAGGAGGCAGAGGAAGGGTTATCTCTGCTAGTCTGAGGCCACACTGAGACAACATAGTGAATTCCAGGTCAGCCTGGACTACAGTAAAATGCCACCCCTAAATAAATAAATAAATAAATAAATAAATAAATAAATAAATAAAATGTATGCTTACACTTGAGTATTTACTTAAAAATATCAATAAATAAAATTAACTGAGCAGGGAAGAGATGGCCAAGAATTAAAAAGGAACTTCCCATTATCTCTATCTAGGAGTGGTATATATCTCTAACACCTGACTGAAGTGACTAAAATACACCACGTAGTCCCAGTATATCGGCCTTGCTGCTACTGATTTCTATATGTTCAAAAGAAAAAAAATCAGCATAATTCAATATATGTTCTTTGTTTCATCATTGTCATAACTTTTGTGGACCATTCCCTAAACATCCAATTCTACTTGTATGTCTACTTTCTTTTCCTTTGGCCTTTGCATAATTGTAAAACTTTGTCCTTTTATTTATTGATTTTCTATTAATTGATTTTGTGCTCAGTGAATACAGTAAATTTCGAACCATTATTAGGCTCATCCATTACCCTCCCCTTGACCCCTCCTTGTTGAGGTGTATGGGTCATGCATTCTGGAGTTAGCCCACAGTTATGGGTAGGATAAATGCTGCATATCATGATCCAACATGTGGCTCTGACATTCTTTCCACGCCCTCATCTGTAAAATTTCCCTGAGCCATGTTGGGTTCATTTTTAGTCTGCTTCAGTGATGAGGTGTTGGGGCCTCTGGGTCACTGGATCTCTGATTTGGTAGGAGTTGAGTTTTCTGTGCGTTGATCTCCTTTACCCTTGTGCTGGTACGCAGTTCACCAAGCAAACAGCACCCTTGCTTGTTTCTCCAATTTTTCCTAGTTTCAGCCGGGGCCCTTTTGAGGTATGATGGGGTTGTTCTCTCCTTAGGATCTACATCTCTTTAAAAAAGAGAAGCAGATTCTCCAATGGAGAATAAGTTAGCACCAGACAAATGAGATAACCCTTACTTTTTTATAGAGAATTTAATAGATGTAGGCCCTCTTGTAGCCAACGATTGGTGGTAGCTTGATAATGGAGAGTGGGCTTATGTTTAGAGATGGTTCTGACATGTTTCCCAGCTCCAGCTATGGGTCCCGTACCACTGAGGAGATCAGTTAGCCGAATCAAGAGCAGTTGGTTTCCCACCATGGCTGTGTGCCACCACTGCACTTGTGTGGGCATCCCAACAGGTTATTTGCTGCTAAGTAGGTTAGACCATGAGTTGCTTGGACAGATATTGGTCATTTTCCCCCAGTCGCCCATGTAGCACCTTCTGGCACTAGATGCGCTGACTGGGGACTGACTCTCTTCCAGCTTCTAGCCATGCCATTCCATTTTATGTGTCAACGACATAGGGTGTCTGCAGCAGTAGAGTCTTACCACTAACCTTTCGTGGGCCATCAAGTACTCTGACAGAAATCTGTCTTTCTTTTAGGAAACCTTGAAGGTCTCTCTGATCAAAAGCTCATTGTAGATGATAGCCCCATGCTGATACTGGGAGTTACAGGTCAGTGTCCACTAAGAAAAGGAAGAAAAAGATAACTAATATAAAAGAGTTAGAGAGGAGAGAGAGAGAGAGAGAGAGAGAGAGAGAGAGAGAGGCTGTAGAAGATTAAAGTCAGTCTTCATCATACCCACTCTAGTATCTTGTGGGTCAGGTGTTCCCTCTAGGGGCCTGGTGTAGGTTCAGCCATTTGGTCTGCCTTTTAGGATGTGGAATTATATGGTACCATTGCCATTTCGGTCTATATTTGTGTTTCCCACCCCCTCTGTTGTCCTCCCCTCCCTCCCCACCCATCCTATTGCCTAGTCCATGAGATGATTGCTGGCTATGTAAGGCATTTCGGGTAGATTCAGGTTAGGTCCTGTAGTTGAGTGAGACTATGTGGTGATTTTTTTTCTGTGATTGGGTAAGTTCTGAGAATGATCTGTTCCAGGTTCAACCATTTTTCCTCAAATTTCATTGTGTCATTTTTTTCTTACTGCTGTGTAGAATTTCGTTATGTAGATATACCACATCTTAGTTATCCATTCTTCTAGTGATGGACATCTGGGTTGATTCCAGCTCTTAGCTATTATGAATTGAGATACTACAAACATGTTTGAGCAAATCTCTCTGGACTGTGGTTTGAAGGTTTTACGGTAGATGCCCAGTAAAGGAATAACTGTGTCTGTTGATATCTCTATAGTCAGCTTTTTCAGGAGTCTCCATATTGCTTTCTAAAGTGGTTGTATCATCCTACATTCCCACCAACAGTGGATGAGTGTTCCTACTTCTCCACATCCTTGCCGGCATTTATTTTCATTTGATTTTTTTGATGTTTGCTATCCTTACTGGGGTAAGGTGGAATCTCATAGTTGTTTTAAGTTGCATTTCCTTGATGATTTGGGATGAAGAACATTTTCTTAAGTGTGTGTTTGCCATTTGTATTTCTTCCTCTGTGAACTGCCTGTTGAGCTCTGTGCCCCATTTTGTGAATGGGGTGTTTGACTTTTTACTGTTTAGATTTTTGAGTTCTTTGTAGATTCTGGAGATTAGGCCTCTGTCAGTTGGATAACCCACAAATATTTTCTCCCATTCTTTGGGTAATCTATTGGCTTTGCTTATTGTATTCTTGTCTGTAAAGAAACTCTTCAGCTTCATGTGATCCCATTGGTGGAGTGACTATTTAAGACTGTAAGCTACTGGGGTTTTGTTCAGGAAGTCTTTTTCCATTCCTATAACATGGAAAGTACTTCCCGAATTTCTAGTCTTATATTGAGGTCTTTCATCCATTTGGACTTGAGTGTAGTGCATGGCAAAATGTGTTGATTAAGTTTCAGTTTCCTGCATATGGTTATCCAGTTTGTCCAGCACCATTTGTTGAAGATGCTGTCTTTCTTCAAGCCTATATTGTTAGGGCCTTTGTCAAATGTGAAGTAGCTATAGTTTCCTGACCCAAAGTCTGGGTCCTCAAGTCCATTCCATTGGTCTATACTCCTGTTTTTGTCCCAGTACCATGCTGTTTTTATTACTATGGCTTTGTACTATAGCTTTAGATCAGGTATGCTGATGCCTCCAGAGGTATTTCTTTGAGGATATGTTTGGAAATGCGAGGCCTTCTGCCTTTCGATATGAAATTAGAAATAATTTTTTTTTCTATCTCTGTGAAGAACACTGTTGGGATTTTAATTGGAATTGCATTAAATCTGTATATTGCCTTTGGTAGGATTGCCATCTTCACAATGTTAGTTCTGCCTATCCTGGAGCATGGGAGGTCTTTCCATTTTCTCAAGTACTCCTCAGTTTCTTTTTTGAGTGTTTTTATGTTTTCATTGTATAGATCTTTCACTTCCTTGGTTAACATTATTCCAAGGTATTTTTTTGTTGTTGTTGTTGCTATTGAAAATGGTACCATGTCCCTTATTTCTTTCTCTGTGTCTTTGTCATTTGCATTTAGAAAGGCTACTGATTTTTGTGCATTGATTTTGTATCCTGCTACTTTGCTATAGGAGTTAATCACCTTCAGGAGTTTTGGGATGGAGTCTGTGGGTCTCTTACATATACAATCATGTCATCAGCAAATAGATTTAACTTCACTTCTTTCTTTCCAAATTGTATCCCTTTTATTTCCTTCTCCTGTCTTATTGCTTGATCTAGGACTTCCAGTACTATATTGAAGAGCAGAGGTGAGAGTGGACAACACTGTCTTGTTCCTGATCTCAATGGGAATTCCTCCAGTCTCTCTCCATTAAGTATTATTTGGGCCTTAGGAGCTTTGTATATTGCCTTTATTATGTTAAGATATGAAGCACCCATGCCAATTCTCTCTAATGTTTTGATCATGAAGTGATGTTGCATCTTGTCGAAGGCCTTTTCTGCATCTATTGAAATGATCATGTGTGTTTTGTGTTTAACCTTTTTTATGTGGTGTATTACATTGACAGATTTCCATATGTTGAACAACCCCTGTGTACCTGGGATGAATCCCACTCGGTCAAGGTGGATAATGCTTTTGATGTTTTGTCGTATTCGGTGTGCATCAATTTTGTTCAGGATCTTTGCATCTAAGTTCATCAGGGAAATAGGCTGATGGTTTTCTTTTCTTGTGGCATCTCTGCGTAGTTTTGTAATTAGGGTGATACTAGCTTCATAAAAGGAGTTGGGTAGCTTATATTATTTTGCAATTGTGTGGTGCAGTTTCAGGAAGATTGGTTTCAGTTCTTCAATGAAGGTTTGATAGAATTCAGCTGAGAAGCCATCTGGTCCTGGACTCTTCTTTTTAGGGAGGTTTTTTTTTTTATTTCTTTTTCAATCTCAATGAGTATGATAGGTTTGTTTAGGAGATTAATCTGCTTTGAGTTTAGCTTTGATATGGTATGCATCCAGGAATTTACCCATCTTTTCCACCTTATCCAGTTTTGTTGAGTAGAGGTTTTTGAAATAAGACCTGATTATTCTCCAAATTTCACTTATGTTTGTTGTGATCTCTCCTTTTTCAGTTTGAAATTTGTTAATTTGAAGCATCTACTGTTTTTGCTTGATCAAGTTGGCCAGGGTATTGTCAATCTTGTTTATTTTTTCTTTGCTTTGCTTTGTCAATTGTCTTAATTGTTTTCTTAGTTTCCAATTCATTAATTTCTGCTCTGATTTTAATTATTTCTGTCCTTCTGGACCTCTTTGGTCTGGATTTTTCTTGCTTTTCCAGCGCCTCTAGGTGGATGGTTAGGTTATTGATTTGGGATCGCTCCTTCTTTTTTTTAAATTTTTTAAAATTTCTTTTATATTTAAAAATGTTTTTTTATTAACAACTTCCATGATTATAAAAGATACCCCCTGGTAATACCCTCCTTTCCCCCACTTACCCCTTTGAAACTCCACTCTATATCATACCCCCTCCCCATCCCAATCAGTCTCTCTTTTTCTTTTGATGTCTTGATCTTTTCCTCCTCTTATGATGGTCTTATGCAGGTAGTGTCAGGCACTATGAGGCCATGGATATCCAGGCCATTTTGTGTCTAGAGGGAGCAAGTTGTATGGAGTTCTGCCCTTTCTTTGGCTCTTACATTCTTTCTGCCACCTCTTCTGTATTAGACCCTGAACCTTGGAAGGTGTAATACAGATATTGCAGTACTGAGCACGGTGGTCATTTCTTTCCATCACCATGATACCTTCTGAGTCATCCCAAGGTCACTGCCTTCTGAAAAGAGAAGATTCTCAACCAAAAGTGACAGTAGCATTAATATAAGTGTGTGAACATTAATAGAAGTGCTTACTGGGCAGTTTGATAAGCATAGTATATACATTTGGCCAGACAACAGCAGACCTTATGCCCCTAGGGCTCATGGCTACCCCTGTTTTAAGTTTTCAGTATCAGGGGTTTAGTCTCTTCCCCTGGAACAGGCCTCCAGTCCAATTAGAAGGTAGTTGGTTTCCCGCATAACAGACGTGCCACTATTGCATCTGTTGGCTCATTTGGCC
Organism: Dipus sagitta; assembly: GCA_036346955.1. NCBI lineage: Eukaryota > Metazoa > Chordata > Mammalia > Rodentia > Dipodidae > Dipus > Dipus sagitta. The sequence continues at coordinate 98,076,441 of CM070770.1, read as the reverse complement.
TGGCTGGCCAATTATAAGGCTTGCAGTGTCCACTGATGAGTATCTTCACTGGTGATTTCTCTTTCTCCCATTGAACTGCATGCAGAATGGCTTCTTTCAGTTTTCTGTCAGCTGGTCTACATGTAGGCGGTTATCTGCTCAGTTCCAGCAAGATTTCTCAGTGGCCTTACATCCCAAGTATATGGAGTCTTCAGCAATAGGGTCTTACCGTCTATTCCTGGTGGGAAACCAAGGTCCTCGGCAATGGCCTTCTCTGTCTTTTTTTATAAAGGCATTGAATGCTATGAATTTTCCCCTGAGGACCGCCTTCATTGTGTCCCATAAGTTTTGGTACGATGTGTTCTTATTGTCATTCAGTTCTAGAAATTTTGCAATTTCATTTTTTATTTCTTCCACCATCCATTTATTGTTTAAAAGTGTGCTGTTCAGTTTCCAGGTGCCGTTGGGATTCTCAGTGGGTCTTTTGTTGTTAATTTCTAACAATATAGCATTGTGATCTGATATCATGCTGGGAATTGTGTCAATCTTCTTAAATATATGAAGGCAGGCTTTGTGACCCAGTATATGGTCTATTTTAGAGAATGTTCCATGGGCTGCTGAGAAGAATGTGTACTCTGCGGATTTGGGATGGAAAGTTCTATAGATGAGCTCTCTTACTTCCCCGTTGAGTTTCAGTTTGGATGATCTGTCTATTACTGATAATGCTGTATTGAAGTCCCCAACTATGATGATGTTGGTGGTTATTTCTGCTTTATTGTCAAGTAGGTTTTGGTTTGTGAACTGTGGTGCCCCTGTGTTTGGTGCATACAGATTTATGATTGTAATATCCTCTTGATGGATCGTTCCCTTGATAAGTAGGAAGTGGCCTTCTTTGTCTTTTTTGATTATTTTGGTTCTGAAGTCTATTTTATCTAATATTAATATAGCTACGCCTGCTTGTTTCTTATTCCCATTTACTTGGAATATTGTTTCCCACCCTTTCACCCTGAGGAGGTATCTGTGTTTAGTGGTGAGGTGGGTTTCTTGAAGACAACAGATTGAGGGGTCTAAGTTTTTGATCTATCCTGTTAGCTTGTGTCTCTTGATGGGTGACTTAAGGCCATTAATATTTGGGATAATGACTGTGAGATTTGATTGGATACCTACCATATTATGATGGTGTATGTTTTTTGGTATTTTCATGCACTTTGAAGTTTCTTGTGCCTACTCTGAGTTTGGTTATTGTGATCTTCTTCTTGTAGGCATTTGAGGTTGATTATCAACTAATATCAACAAATGCTCAAAATATCAACAAATGCCCCTAAGCACTTTATGGTGATAATTTAAAACTCTTTATATATGACTTGGATTATACCTGAAATGTGAATTTGTATGCTTAGCAATTTCAAACATATCTCCATGTAGATGATTGACAGTCATTTTAGGTTTTTGTGCCCCCAAAGTAGCATATTATCACAAAAGATACATGAATTAATATATTTGTGTTAACTAGCTATTACATTTGAAAATGTATAAGCATTTTCAAACGTGATGTATATAATATATACTCTTTTCAATTAAAAAAAATTACGACAGGCCTGTAGATGCCTAAGTCAGTAAAGTGTTTGCCTCATAAGAATGTGGGCCTGAATTCAAACCCTAGTAACTATATAAAAGTTCCAAGCACTATGATACAAAGGAGTACAATACCTGAGATTTTCCTTTGTCTTCCACATGCATGTGCAGACAAGTCCTTTCACACTCACCCACACATATGTAATGATACAGACACAAATATTAGCGTGCACTCACATTACTGTCATATCCATGACAAATACTGTCTTAGCAAAATATTATTATATGTTGACAGCACTTACTATTCAGAGACTAAAAAAGTATTATTAATTTTTATTAGATAAAATTAAATTCTAATTCCAAAAACTGTAAATTAAAAAAGTAAAACATTTGTTTATTATTTAATGTTAGACTGAGAAACGTTCTACTGAGTGAGAGGTAAAACTTGGTTTGATTAACAGATTACTGATTGATTTAAATATCCGTTAATCTAAAAGTCTTTATGTATACTTTTGTAAAAAGAATTATACCTTTGAAAAAATTCTAAAAACTGAGATGTATCACAAATAAAATTAAATATAAGCCAAAAGCTTGAAGCAAATGTTTGTATTATATAACACACATTGTTGTTATCTGTAATAATATAAATAATTCCTTAAAAATAAAAACAAATTTCAGAATTGTCAACATTTATGGAAAAAATGATATGAATACCTATCAATAGAAATATATATAAAACATAATTTTATTATATACAAAGATTATGATAAAATGCTGTTTCCTTTTTTGAAACTTTTAGAAATAATAAAACAAATGTAGTATCTCATGTTGTCAATGGCACAGATCAAAGATTACCAGTATTGTCTACTGATGGAAGTGTACATTAGATTTCTTGTAGACAATTTTAGTGTCTAGTTATTTAGCAACAACAAATAGACAACAAAACTAGAATCCTTGAGTGGGGAAATGGCTCAGAAGGCAAAGTACTTGCCACATAACCATATCAACCTGAGTTTGAATTCTGAACATTTGTCTGTATTCCCCATGGTAGGGAAGCAAAAAGAATGCCTGGGAGTTGTGGACTATTTTGAGCTCCAAGTTTATTGGGAGACCCTGTATCAAAAATAACATTGGACATCAATAAATAAGATTCCCTGCACTTAATGTGTTTCCTCCTCACAACAACCCATGTATGCATGTTCACCCACACACTCTGAACACACATATGTATAATATACATACAAAAGTACACCAGTAAAACAGATCTGTACCATACTTCTCCAAAAATTATACAATACACAGAAATAAATAGAATTACTCAAACATACTTTTGTACAACTGTAGTATGGGAAAAAAGAGTACTATTTTTTGGAGAAGGGAAGGTTATCAATTTTAATGAATTTATATCATGGAATATTACCCATAAATCTAGAATTGCTCATGGAAAGATAACAGTCTTGCATCAAGAATTGCCAAAACTGTTCTTGGCATGGTGGCACATGCCTTTAATCCCAGCACTTGGGAAGCAGAGGTAGGAGGATGGCCGTGCTAGCACCCTGAGACTAGCTAGTGAACTCGAGGTCAGCCTGGGCTAGAGTGAGTCTCTACCTCGAAACAAAAAAAGAATTGTCAAAACTAATTCCCAGGATTAGAGAATATGATATCTGCTCATGCAAGGAAAACCAAAACACCATAGAAGTATGAAACATTCTGAAAGTTTAACAATAGTTATTAAACATGCTCACTCTCAAGATGATAATTGGGTTGGAGAGAGATGGCAGGAGCCTTCTTCTTTTACTTTCATATGATTCTAAAATACTTGAATTGTTATAGATCAAAAGTATATACTATTGTGCTAGATTAAAAGATGGATTGAAAATACATAACTTGAAACACCTACTATTATCATTTCAATCACTCTTTGTATATAATCAAAGGTGAAAACTCTGAAAATATCTGAAAGATGTAATTATGATTTCTTTTCGTCAAAAGAGACTTCAGCAAGAGTCAAATTTCTTTTCTGAAAGTATGATATTGTTTAACTATTCCTCATTGTTGGTGCATTCTGTCACAAAATTAAAACTAATCAAAAACTGTTTAAGTGATAACACTTGATATAAAATTCAACAGGGTTAGTTTAACTAATGTAGTGACTTAAAAATCTGACAAAATAAAAGTGATGCGTTATTGTATCTTCTAACAGAAATTCATGAAGTTTTGATGTAAATAGGTATGTATCAGCATGAATTATCATTCAACTTATTACTGTTTTCTTTTCACATTAAGGTGCTATTGATTTCATGTTGTTCAAGTAGATTTTTCAGTTTTATAAAAATGATTATTGATTGAAGATATATGACTATAATCATTTAAAATAGTCCTGTTCAAATTCAGATGTTGGCAAGAAACTTAAGTACAGTTTCTTTCGTGAATCATGTTTTCTTTTTATGAACTTCAATAAGTATCATTGAAAACATTGTGCATAAATAAATGATATATTAACAGTATCTTCAAACTGTTCCTTTAAAATCTGTTGGAACATTCCTAATCACTAAGCTAAAATATAGAAAAGTGAATCAATAACTTTACCTCTTAGAACTCAGTATAACATGATAATTCTATTTTCCAAAATCAATAAAATCTTTGATATTTGTGTTATTATGTCATAGCATGAAAGATGCATTATGGAATTCACATTCCTCTCAAACACTCATCATATCTTTTTTAGATCTGCCTAGATGAAGCAAGACACTTTATAACAAGAAAACCATTTGTTATTCCTTGCAATTTGTTTGTTCAAAGTTTATAACACTGGACAACTTAAAATTCTCTGTAAGTGTTTTGCAGTGTTTATGTTGTCTAGGTGATATTGCTCTGTGCTTGAGAAATGTCTATGTTCCTTACTGTATCTTTTCTCATCATTTACTTCATTGTGACCTTATGAATCATGTAATTTTCTTCTAGACATCCATATCTATAAGCAGAAGTTGCTGAAAATTATCAAATAGATATAATGATGCCAATGAACAGTTTCTCGTAATAGGCAATACAATAATTATCATTATAATGACATTTCAAGTTAATGTTGAGACAGGTTACTGGACATAGAGACCATAGTCTGCAGGTAACATAGTTCATTGTCAGCATGTGGTTATCACATTTTCATTAATGTAGCTAGGTAGTAATTGATATGCTGTATATTTTTCTTATCAATTCTTTTCTAACTTCAAGATTTTAGTTTATGTAAATTTTGTACCAGAGCTATAGCATACACTTTATTTAATCTTTCATTTAATACCTTTAGTAATGTTAATTAAAATGTGCTAAAGCAGAAATTGAAGCTGCTGAGAGCACACCACTAAAATAGACTTAAAACACATCCACCATGGCTCAGAATTTGGGGAAGAGGAGGTAGAAAGATTATTAGAGCCACAAGGTGGGAGGAAATATCCAGAGGCATTACTAACCCCCTTCATGACTGACTGCTGCTCTTACAACTCATAACCCACAATTCCACCGTGAATAGCAACAGTCCCACTAAGGAGGGCCCTCATTGGAATGGGACCAAGGAGCAGGGAAAGGATGATACCAACACATAAGGTATTCATGCAAAGTTTGTAATTAATAAAATAAAAAGAATAACAGAAAAACACAATGAGATAGTATTTGTACCTCATTTTAGAATCATAAGTTTGAGGCTTTGGTGTGCTAAATATCCTGTCATCACACCTGAGCACATGATGGCTCATGCATCTGATTATGAATCCCTTCTTGTCTTCCACAAAACTTTACTATTAAATGACTCCCCATGCCATGTTGGCATATCTGAATCTGACATATATTGGACTAAATAACCAGGTTTTTATTATGAGCTAAACTGTTACTGTAAAAACAAAACTGAAAAAAGGTTATATCATGTTGGGCACTGCCAGGCACAGGCTAGAGCCTTCAGGAGATGGACTTCAGGGAACTAGAGCCTGGAGGATCCAGGGACCCACAATATCATACTCAGTTGACACCTAATTTGTTCCTGTGAAAGCAGTGTTTCAATCATTGTTTTCTGAATTTCTGATTTACTTAGATAAATTTCATACATGATTCAACATCGCAATTGGTTTTGTTAGCTCCATAAGAGTTTGCAGGTGTGAAACCTAAGTGAACACAGCATATAAGTTTTGATATATTATTAATCTGTATAGATTATAAGTATTCTTGAATTTTAATTTGAAAATGTAATTCCTTTGTTGCATATAATTTCTGTGTTCAAATATTCACCTTTTTTCTGGTTTATTTTTGAGTCAGGTTTTATTATATAGTTTAGACTGACTTGAAACTCACATTTTACTTGCCTTTTATCCATGTTCATGAATTACCACCATGCCCAATGAAAGTCAAAAATTTTCTGTAACCATGTAGTGAAGACATTATTCACTGGGGTCTATTCCCACTCCTACTCATAATAGAAAGCAAAGAGAAAATCTTCCATTATAGTCTAAGGCTTTCTCCCATACTTACCATCTCTAGGTAATTTGGAGAAAAGCTTCTCTAAATATTTTAGCATCACCAGTTACCGCATTGAGGCCACATTGACTATGGCATTCTCCATTTTGTTTTAACAGATTCCTAATTCAGAGTTGTGCAAGTTTGTACCTGCTGCATGAACTTTTCTGGGAAGAAGCAGTGGGTCACTTGCTCCCACACACATGGCAGACCCAACAGACTAAAGGCCAATTCCACCAGAGTTCCAATAAGTTCAGTTGGCTTCCTAACTGAGTATGAGTGAGGAATTTACTTGTAAAATCATGGGGACACCAAAACAGCCTTAGCATTGAAAAGACTTATCCCAGGATGGATCACACCCTCCCCATTCTGCATGAAAATAGGTGATTCAGATAAGGTTGTTCTCCACCCCACCAATTAACCTGTCACATTGCAATACCTATCTAGAAACTCATTTTAGCAGTTTTACTTTCAAACCAATTATATCCATTTGTGATCTTAGACATTTGACACTGAGAAATAATACTCAAAAAATAAGAAAACACAGAAATGTAATTAATTACTATAAATAACTAGGTAGTACTTGAAATTTACACTTTTGTAGTGAAACATCCACGTATAGACTGTCCCTTACAAATGGCATGTATGTAGTACAATGAATGCAACCTGTTTACTGTGCTGTACCAGGCACAAATCCATGATTTTTTTTTTTTTTTTTTGCCACTGTGAACATTTTTTTAAATATGAAAGATCAATGGGGACCTAAAAGAGAGTGAAGGAGAAAGAAAGAGAGAGGGAGAGACCAAATTAATTTATTGTCCATGTGATTTTTGTGGGATAACAAATAGCGGAATTTTGTTTTGGTTGTTTTTTGTTTCGTTTTGTTTTGTTTTTCTCCTGGAAAAATGAGTGGAGGCAGAAGTTTCTAAAGTTGGAAATTCCAGAAAAATTGACTTAATTCTTTCCCTTGATGATTCCCTTACCTTCATGGTCAACAATTTATCTGTCTTATAATAGTGATAGCTAAAGTCTAAGGTATAATAGGGAAATTAAAGCTTTGGGAAAAATTCACTGTTAAATGATAGTACAAAGGCAAAGTAAATATTTGTTTCCATATAAGAACAAAAACATTATACTCATAATTAATTATATCTTTACATTTTATAATGATGACTAAAGCCAGGGCATGCTACTTTTCTTTTTTCTACATTTGTTAAAAAGATGTTTTTAATAACCTTATATTTTATGCATAAATAATTTCATTTTGTATGTTTGCAGTTATTTGTTTTGCAATCACATTTTCATCTAGAATGAAAAGATACTCCAGATAATCATTTTAGGTATAAAAAAACTGAAGTCAAAGGCATTTGTCAGAACAGTAGGCTGGAAGTTGGCTGTGAATAGAATTCAAATCTCTCACTTTCTATTCCTGATTTCTTCCCATTGTCCCACAAAGTTCAAACGGAGCATATTTACAAAGGAAAATGTAAATATTACTGCCTCAGTTATCACTAGGGACTGCTGCTTTTTCTCAAGCTGACTGAAAATTAATTTTGTAATTCAGAAGAATTGTCCAAAAGTTAAGAAATTATCCACCAATGTATCTTCAAGACAACAGTAATGATTGGCCTAGAAGAAGCACTCTTAGAAACCACTGACTATGTGAATGAGAGTGACCAGTGACTAGGAAGCTCACCACACTGGAAAGAATGACACGCACCAGCCAAGCCACTGAAGAGATTCCAGCACAAACGTTACTGTGTTTACTTGAAATGGAGGAAAGTTCACCATCTGCTTACCTGCCCAGGGTGCCTGCCTAAAATAAGTTTGTGTGCATTTGCAGGAACTTGTGAGTCTCCTATTGAAAATGAACAGGAGACTGATGAGTTCCCGGGAACACCCACAAATCTTCCTACTCATTTCTCCTGCCTTGCAAAGGACAACATCCTATGACTGTTGCTTACCACTGTGGTCAGTTCCTCAAATTTTGAGTATATGTTTTAAGTTTTAAACAGGAAAGCAATTTGGAAATTATCAGTAATTCACTTAGACAAGAGTCACCTTATCAACTCTTCATGGATACTACTATATTTTTCTTGTTAGAATCTGAGAGGTTGAGTCTTACCAAGAAAAGAATTATATCCATAAGAAATTGAGTATTTTTATCAGAGATTATTTGAGTTATACATTGTTTATTTGTTTTTTTCTCAAATATAAGTAAGTTAGTTAAATAAATGCCCAAACTTACATGAAAAAAAATTCTAGAAAAGGAAAATTATATTCATACAGTTTAGGACATCCCTAATTTTTTGCTTATACTTAATCAGAATTTTATATAAATGTTGAGATTATTGTTATTTTTCCCTGATTAATCATTTGTTTTGCTCATATACATATGTAATATCAAATTATGTAATTGCTTTATTTCAGGATTGTTCAATGAACTATATTCACCACTACCATTTATAGTAAAATTCTATTCTTAAATTTCTTGATACAGCTCTGCATGAAAACATACAAAGTTAATTATTTCTAATTGGTTTATAGTCTTTGTAACAGTATGGGAAACTCAACTTTGGGGAAGGAGTAGACATATGTATGAAACTGATGATGTGTGTTATATATTTGGGAGTAGTAAAGAATACTCTAACAGTATCTTACTTTAAAAAATAAAATTTATAAAAATGCATATTATATATGAAGGTTACATTTGAGTTAAATATTTTGTAATGGTGAAAAGCAATGGTCTTCCCAATGCCCTTTCATATGACTCAAAATTTTATGTTCAAAATAGTAAATCATTCTCATTTAAACTTGTAATAAAGAATCCTTGGCATGCCTTTTTTTCTAAAGCAACATACTGTTTTCATTTTGTTTCAATTAATGTAAAGCTTGGAATTTATTTCTGTAGGCTTCTTTTTTATTTGTTTTATATGATTTGCCTAAACATTTAATCAATCAAACACATTTTTTACACTGACCAGTAACTTGTCAAGTATTGCCAGTTACTGGTTAATAAAGTTCTGCTTTTTTCTGCTATATGGTGGCTCTTCCCTCATAACTAAAACCTGGTGTTTTTTGGAGGTGACTTAGAATACCTTGCCCAAGACTTTTTCAGTAGCTTGGCTATGAAATGGACTTTGAAAAGCTTATCACAGAATGGAGGTGGATGTTGTACATATCTTGTGTGGTCAGAAAGCATAGGGAGTGTTTAGTAAACTAGAATGACACTTGACTTGGCAGTAAGCCTACCCCTTTCCTAACAGTGGACCAAGAATTTTATGGGCAACTTGGGAAACTGACATGCATTATGAAGCAAATATAACCATTTTAAAGAATGTAAGTAAGATAGAACCCTTGGCTGCCCCTGGCTAACTCCCTCTTCCTATTCATACATGTTCCAGATTATATCCCCAATGAGATAAAGGAGAGTGAGCTGGCCCTATCTAGTTTCGGGTGCATGCACAGAAAGTCAAACTGTGTCCCATGAAGAAAATTTCAAGAGAGATTCCATATTTACCATTTTATGGTTTTGTATAATTGATCATATGTGTGAGTAAAATCAGATATTTATAGAAAGGGCCATGCATACTAGAGAAAAGCTTATGTAACTCATCTATCTATCAAAACAGAGAGCCACCCAAACCATTCCCCTTGATAACCAGCTCCCCACTCCCAACCTCTCACAAAGAAGCCCCAAAAGTTAACAACCACTCTTGGGAAATCTAGTTCAAGGGACCTGTTCATCTCTTGCAGCATATTCCTTCCACACTTTTAGACATTTGTTTCACTTTCTTAAAAAAAAAAAAAATCATCTGCTTTGCTGTGGAAGTATCACCAGCCTGGATGTATGTACATATAGAGCACATTTGATTACTGAAATAGATTTGGTTAAAGAATAGCACAAAAGCTTCTTAAAATCATTTTGTCCAACCTTTTAAAATTTTGTTGTACTGTGGCAGTATAAGCCATATCTGAGGCATAGGAAGTAGGCACATCTTACACTTTAAATATCTAACAGTTATAAAGACAGGCTGAACCTGTTATCAGTCTTAAAAACAATACCAGTTATTTTACAAACAAGGTAATGAATTTATCCTAGAAGGTGTCAGAAAAGGAGAAGTAAGACAGTATAAAGTATTAGCACCTGTGTTTGAAAACATCTTTGATTACTTCAGATACCTATGCGGGTACCAATTACCCAGAGAACATTGGAAACAGAGCCACAGAAATTGAAATTGTTTATATCAAATGAGGACCATTGTTTGAGCATGAGGCTGTAGCCTAAAGTAGGGAATATGTCATAAGAGTTAATTTTATTATAAGTACTGGACTTAAGATGTCAGAAATGAGACAGTTACTTTACATAGCAGAATCTGGTCCGTTTTGAGCCAAAACAACCAGCTAAATTCTAATATAACCCTTGATAAATCTGTTTTGAAAGAAAAAACACCATTTGACATCTAATTATTTTAGCTTAATTTTGATAGCCATTGATTTTATGTATCATAGAAATTTTTATTAACATAAAGCAATTTTATGTTTTAGCCATGACTTAAATTTCATAAAGCTTAAGCAAGCTTTTTTTCCCAACATATTTAGCCTGAAAATTAGTTTTTGTTTTTGTAAGTTTGTAAACAGTGACAAATCTTTAACTTTAGGCATGGTGTTTAGGTTTAGCCTGAAAATTCTTTCCTACTTCCTATGCCTCAGATATGGCTTATACTGCTACAGCACAACAAAATTTTGAAAGGTTGAACAAAATTATTTTAAGAAGCTCTTATGCCATTCTTTAACTAAATCTATTTCCTACACATCTTTATTCACAGACTTTAATATTTTGATCTAAGTACCACTCAAAAAGCATTTTTAATGATCATTCTATGTCCAACATTGAAAACTTCCTTTCCAGTTACTTCAATCAACTCATCTCACCTCATAATTAACCATCTTTTTTATAAGACTATTAAGAGAAACTACACCAAATTGATTAAACCTATTACTCACTGACAAGAAAGTAGTCTATATTAAAGACAATTTTATATCATTAATATCAATAACACACTTGGAAATTATTTTATTAGGAGTAACTAAGGCAAATTTTGTTTCTGTCTTCAGGCAGACTGGTCTAGAAGTCAGGTCAGTTGCCTCCTTTTAAGTAACAGGACATTACAATCTTTTATTATTATTATTATTATTTGAAAATACGTGCCAAATTATAAGTAATCACCTCAGAGAGAATTCTCTTGTTTTCAATAATCCTCTATTTAAGTTGAAGTTGACCTAGAACATAAACTCAGTAATTATATTTATATGTATTTATATAAGTATTATATATATGTATTTATATATATATATGTATTTATATAAATGGCATTGTTTATATAAAATGTCAGTTCACCATAGGCTTTATTTAAATGTGACTTTTTTTTTTCTTTCTTTCTTGCCTCTTCTTGGTGCTGGCACTGCAGGCGGTGGCTGGGCGGGGCTCAAATACACAGTCAGATCAGTCCAGCCCTGCTCCAGCCCTGTCCTGCCCCCAGACACTCACCTGGGGTCAGGGTCGGGTACACATGGAGGTAATTGCTACTGGAAGGGTAAAGAAGGGAGGGAGCCCCTGGGACCATTAGGGGCTGCTGGGAAAAGAGGGAGCCCCCAGGACTGCCATGGGCACTGGAGAAGGATGGGGGACATGGCACCTGTATGGACTTTGGCACTATTGTCTGGGCATGCATGAGCCCACTGCCTGACCCGAGCCCCTTGGAGTGCTTGCAAAGCTGGCTTACAGTTTCGCTGCTGCCCTAGTAGAGAAACTTAAAAGGAGGTGGAAAGGGAGTGAAGGGAAATTTCCTTCCTAAACTTTTCATTTCCTAGACAGATGAGCTATGTGGGTCCACGTGTCTGGGCCACATGGATGCCCAAAAATCATCCAGGGGGCAACCTGGAGGACTTCTTCTCAAAAAGAGGTGGCCTCACTCTGGGAGAGCTTAATTCCCCTGACTTTCAAGAGAACGCTTAATCTATGAATCTGTGATTCCTTTTGGTGGGAGACAATACTATTCATGATAGAAAAAAGAATGGAAACCCCAAAACTATAGTGTGAACCTAAAGTAAAGGAGGAAAAAGAGAAAAAGTGCTTCCCTCTGATGGAGGAAAGAGAAACCCACCTCTCTCTGATGGAGAAAGAGGAAACCAAAACTTGCCAGCCCTCAAACAACATGGAGGCAAGGCCACATAGGCCGATATCTCCCAGTCCCCATGGGAGAGCACTCACCTATCCTGTCCTGTCACATAGGGTCCCTGTTCAGTCTCGACCTGTGGGTTCCTGGATCCTTGGGCCAGCCGTGGTCCCCCAAGGCACCCAGGAAACTGTAGTGGTGATCACATGAGAATCACTCTTGGGAGATGGTCTTTGTGAAAAGCTCTGTACAATTAGTTAAAAAAAAAATGGGTTTTATAAGCAGTTGAGGGTCCTAAGGGGATTACATGAGAAAGGTTGCTTACTGATGCCTAACTGGCATATGGGGACATACATTCCAGCATGTAGGCAATGGTACAGGGAATGGGCTTTGTAAAGCTTTCTGGCTAATACCATATAAGGAGTTTTTTAGGCAACTGGCCAAAGGTCACAAGGTTATGGGCAAAGCCTAAGTCTTATCTGAGTGTCCAGGTATCCCTTTCTTGGAGATGGAGTGGCCTTACTTCCTGCCAATCTCAGAGTCTGAGATTTTTTAAAATATTTTTATTTATTTATTTATTTGACAGAGAAAGAGGGAGAGAGAGAGAATGGGCACCAGGGCCTACAGCCACTGCAAATGAACTCCAGATGCATGCACCCCTTGTGCATCTGGCTTATGTGGGTCCTGGGGAATCAAACCTGGATCCTTTGGTTTTGGAGGCAAATGCTGTAACCACTAACCATCTCTACAGCCCAGAGTCAGATTTTGGCCAGGGGGTCCAGGCTCACAGCGATCCCCAAGAATGGGAGGAGTATTCTGGCCCTCTGCAACCCTGAGAATAGGGGAGGAGCTCCCCTGCTGGTCTTAGGTTTGCTTTAACCCAGTAAACCAGGGCCCTGCTACTTACATGTGCCTTTGTTTTATATATATATATATATATATATATATATATATATATATATATATATATTCTATACTTACAGATACCAAGCCATGGTATTTCCCCTCCCTCCCCCCCTCCCCTCCCCCACTTTCTCCATCATAACTCTGCTCTCCATCATATCCCCTCCCTCTCTCCATTAGTCTCTCTTTAATTTGATGTCATCATCTTTTTCTCCTATGATGAGGGTCTTGTGTGGGTATTGCTAGGCACTGCAAGGTTTTGGATATCAAGACCAAATTCTGTCCAGATATTTGTGTGTAAGGAGTAGTATGATTCCTTTGGCTCTTACATTCTTTCCACCACCTCTTCCGCAATGGACCCTGAGCCTTGGAGGGTGTGAGATGTTTCAGTGCTGGACACTCCTCTGTCCCTTCTTCTCAGCACTATGTTACCTTTTCAGTCATCCCAGTAGTCATCGCCATTTGAAAAGAGAAGCTTCTCTAACCAGAAGTGAGAGTAGCATTAATATATGAGTATGAACATTAAGTATAGTGCTTTCAGGACAATTTGGTGAGAGTAATATATGCATTTATCCAGACAAGAGAAGACTTTGTATCCAAAAGGCTCATGACCTCCCCTGCCATAGGCTTTTGATTAGGTTTTCAGTATCAGACACCTATTCCCGCCCATAGAGTGGGTCTTCAGTCAAATTAGAGAGCACTTGGTTTCCCCCAGAGCAGACATGCCACTATTGCACTCGTTCAGTCATTTGGCCTGTCTGTCCAAACTTGAGGTTTCCAATGTCTACTGTTTTCACCACTGATGACTTCTGTCTCTCATAAGACTGCATACAGTGCAGCTTTTTCCAGCTTTCAGTTGGCTGGGCTACAGGCAGACGGTTTTCTGCTCAGCACAAACTTGATTTTTCAGTGACGTTGCCTCTCAGGCATGTAAAGTCTTCAGCAATATGGTCTGACCATCTCTTTCTCACCAGGAACCAAGGGCCTTGGCAATATCCTATAATATTTTGGAGGCAAAGGGACCTCCCTGGCCAACAACTCACTGGAAGGTATCCCATCCCAGGCACTGAAAATTTTCTAGTAACAATCTATGGTTTCTGGATGTGCCATTAGTTTTCATATGTCTTATTCACAATATATTGAATTTTAATTGATTCTCCCCTCCACATTTCTTTTATAAAATCTCTTCCCCTGACCTTGCTTGGGCCTTTCCCCTCCATGTAATCTGTTCTTCTACTTACATATATTCAATACCATCCTCTTAAGACCTTCCATCTCTTCTCTTCCTTATAGCCTTTTTCTAGTTTATGGGCCTCTGCTACTGATTTTTGGTTCCAGATCACACACAAGTCTATACATTTGTAGCTAGGATCCACATGTAAGAGAGAACATGTGCTGTTTGGCTTTCTGGGCCTGGTTTACCTCACTTAGTATAATCCTTTCCAGACCCATCCCTTTCCCTGCAAATTTCATAATTTCATTTTTCTTTACCACTGAATAGAGCTCCATTGTGTAGATATACCACATCTTTATTATCCAATCATCCAGGATGGACATCTAGGCTGGTTCCATTTCCTAGGTATTGTGAATAGGGCAGCAATAAGCATGGTTGTGCAAGTATCTCTAAGGTAGTAAGAAGAGTCATTAGAATATATGCCTAGGAGTGCTATATCTGGATTATATGGCAAATCTATTTTTAGCTTCTCAAGAATGTCCACACTGATTTCCACAATAGCTGTATCAGACTATATTCCTACAAAAGTGCAGAAGAGCTCACATTTTACCACATCCTTGCCAACATTTGATGTTGTTTGTTTTCCTGATGGTAGACATTCTAATGGGGGAGAGATAGAATCTCATGGTAGTTTTAATTTGCATTGCCTGAGGGCTAGGGATGTAGAACATTGTTTTAGATGTTTATATGCCATCTGTATTTCTTCCGGTGAGAACTCTATTTAGTTCCATAGCCCATTTTTTGATTGATTGGGTTGTTTGATTTCTTATTATTCTGTTTTTTTCTTAGTTCTTTGAATATTATGGATATTAATCCTCTGTCAGATGTGTAGCTGGCAAAGATTTTCTCCCATTCTGTAAGTTGTCTCTTTGCTCTATACACAATGTCCTTTGCTGTGCAGAAGCTTTGTAATTTCATGATATCCAAGTAGTTGATTGGTGCTATTATTTTCTGAGCAATTGGGGTTATATTCAGAAAGTCATTACCTATACCAATATGTTGAAGGTTTCCCCTAACTTTTCCTCTAGCAATTTCAGAGCTTCAGGTCTGATATTAAGATCCCTATCCACTTGGATTTGATTCTTGTGCATGGCGAAAGACAATGATCTATTTTCATCTTTCTACATATAGATATCCAGTTTTCCCAGCACCACTTGTTGAAGAGGCTGTCTTTTCTCCAATGAATTGTTTTGGCATTTTTAGAAAAAAATTAGATGGATGTACCTGGCTGGATTAACATCTGGGTCCTATATTCTATTCCATTGATCTACATGTTGGTCTTTGTGCCAATACCATGCTGCTTTTGTTAATATGGTTTTGTAATATAGCTTAATATTGGGTATGGTGATACCACCAGCCTTATTTTTGTTGCTCAAAATCATTTTGTATATTCAAGGTTTTTTGTGCTTCCAAATGAATTTTTAGATTTCTTTTCTATTCCTGTGAAGAACACCATTGGAATTTTAATGGGGACTGCATTAAATGTGTAGATTGCTTTTGGTAAGATCGACATTTTCACAATGTTGATTCTTCCAGTCAAAGAACATATGATGTCTTTCCATTTGCTTGTGTCTTCTGCAGTTTCTCACTTGAGTGTTTCAAAGCTCTCATTGTAGAGCTTCTTCACTTACTTAGTTAAGATTATTCCAAGGTACTTTATTATTTTTTTTATTCTGAGGCAATTGTGAATGGGAGAGATTCCTTGATTTCATTCTCAGAACGTTTGTTGTTAGTATATAGGAAAGCTACTGATTTCCATGTATTTATTTTGTATCCTGCTATGTTGCTAAATGTTTTAATCAGCTCTAACAGTTTGCTGGTAGAGTTTTCAGGGTCTTTTATGTATAGAATCATATCATCTGAAAATATTGATAATTTGATCTCTTCCTTTCTGATTTGTATTCCTTTTTTTTGTTTGTTTGTTTTTTTGTTTTTTTGAGGTACGGTCTCACTTTAGCTCAGGCTGGCCTGGAATTCTCTATGTAGTCTCAGGGTGGCCTCGAACTCACAGTGATCCTCCTATCTCTGCCTCCTGAGTGCTGGGATTAAAGGCGTGCGCCACCACGACTGGCTGTATTCCTTTTTATGAGTGTCTCTTGCCTTATTGCTATGTCTAAGACTTCCAGTACTATATTAAATAAATGTGGGGATAGTGAACACCCATGTTTTGTTCCTGAATTTAGTGAAAAGCTTCAAGTTTTTCACCATTTAGTATTATGTTGGCTGTAGGTTTGTCATAAATAGCTTTTATTATGCTGAGATATGTTCCTGATATTCCCAATTTCTGTAATACTTTTACCATGAAAGGATGTTGGATATTGTCAAATGCCTTTTCTGCATCTATTGAGAAGATCATGTGATTTTTGTCCTTCAGACCATTTATATGATATATTGCATTTATTGATTTCTGTATATTGAACCATCCCTGCATCCCTGGGATAAAGCCAAATTGGTTGGGGTGAATAATATTTTTAATAAATATTTGTATTCTATTTGCCAATATTTTGTTCAAAATATTTGCATCTATGTTCACGAGGGAGATTGGTCTGTAAGTTTCTTTTTTTGTTCTGTCTTTGCCTGGTTTGGGTATGAGGGTGATGCTGGCTTCATAGAAGGAGCTTGATAGAATTCCTTCCTTTTCTAGTTTATGGAAAATTTGAGAAGTTATTTCTTTCATGAAGGTCTGGTAAAATTCATGAGTGAATCCATCTGGGCCTGGCTTTTTTTACTTGGGAGATTTTTTTATAACAGCTTGGATCTCTGTACTTGTTATAGGTCTATTTAAATGGTTTATCTCATCTTGGTTTAATTTTGGTAGGTAATATGAATCAAGGAAATCATCCCTTTCAGATTTTCAAACTTAGAGGCATATATATTCTTAAATTATGTCCTTATAATTGTCTGAATTTCTTTGGTATCTATTGTAATGGTGTTTTTTTCATCTCTAATTTTATTAATTTTTGTCTCTTCTGTCTTTCTTCTGGTCATATTTGCTAATGGTTTATCAATTGTGTTTATCTTTTCAAAGAACCAACTCTTTGTTTTGTTGATTATTTGGATTTTTTTGTTTGTTTGTTTTCTATTTCATTAATTTCTGCCCCAATCTTTATGATTTCTTTTCATCTACTGATTTCTGGTTTGCCTTATTCTTCTTTTTCCAAGGCCTTAAGGTGGGGCATTAAGTTGTTTATTTGTGAACTCTCTAATTTCTTAATATAGGCTCTTACAACTACAAATTTCCCTCTTAGGACTGCCTTCATTGTGTCCCAAAGGTTTTGGTATGTTATATTATCATCATCATTGGATTCTATGAATTCATTGATTTCCTTTTTGATTTCTTCAATGATCCATTGATCATTCAATAGTGTACTGTTTAGTCTCCATGAAATTCTGTATGCTCTGTAGATTTTCTTGTTGCTGATTTGCAGTTTAATTCTATTGTGGTCAGATAGAGTACAAGGGATTATTTCAGTTTTCCTGTATTTGTGAAGATTTGCTTTGTGTTCTAATATATGGTCTATTTTAGAGAATGTACTATGTGCTGCTGAGAAAAATGTATATTATGCAGCATTTGTGAATGTTCTGGAGATATCTGTTAGGTCCATTTGTTCCATGACATCATTTAATTCAGATGTCTCTCGGTTTATTTTTTGCCAGGATGAACTGTCAATTGATGAGAGAGGGCTACTGAAGTCTCCCACTACAATTGAGTTTGATTTATCTATGATCTTAAGTCTAATAGTGTTTGTGTGATGAAACTGGGAGTCCCCTTGTCCCCAGACGCATACATGTTTTGGATTGAAATGTCCTCCTGCTGGAGTGTTCCTTTGATCAGTATAAAATGACCTTCTTTGGGCTAGAGAGATGGCTTAGTGGTTAAGCGCTTGCCTGTGAAGCCTAAGGACCCCTGTTCGAGGCTCAATTCCCCAGGATCCACGTTAGCCAGATGCACAAGAGGGCGCATGCATCTGGAGTTCGTTTACAGAGGCTGGAAGCTCTGGCACGCCCATTCTCTCTCTCTCTCTCTCTCTCTCTCTCTCTCTCTCTCTCTGCCTCATTCTCTCTGTCGCACTCAAATAAATAAATAAACAAACAAAATTTAAGAAAATGACCTTCTTTGTTTTTTCTAAATAATGTTGATTTGAAGTCTATCCTATCAGATATTAGGATAGCAACCACTGCTTGTTTCCTAGGCTTGTTTGCTTGAAATACCATTTTCCATCCTTTTACCCTAAGGCAGGATCTATCTTTTATTGACAGATGAGTTTCCTGGAGGCAACAAATGGCAAGATCTTGCCTTTTAATCCAGTCTGCAAGCCTGTGTCTTTTGGACGGTGCATTGAGGTCATTGATATTAACAGTTATTAGTAAAAGGTATACATTTATTCTCACCATTCTTCTTATTTTGTAGTGTTTCCTGTTTTCCCTTTAGTCCTTTGTATTAACTGTTATTTGAATATGTTTTTGTTTTGTTTTTGTTTTTGTTTTTGTTTTGTTTTTTGCTATTTCCTCCTGTGTGTTTTGCTTTCTCTTAGGCATTAAGAATTACTTCCAGTATTTTCTGTAGAGCTGGTTTAGTTGTCATAAGTTCCTTTAGCCTGTTTTTGTTGTGGAATGTCCTTATTTCTCCATCAATTTGGATAGACAGCTTTGAAGAATAAAGTAATCTTGGTTAACAGTAGTTATCTTTCAGAACTTGAAATACATCATTCCAAGCCCTTCTGGCTTTTAAAGTTTGTGCTGAGTAATCTGCAGTCATTCTGATCGGCTTGCCTTTGTAGGTAACTTGCTTTTTCTCTGTAACTGCTTTCAATGTATTTTCTTTGATTTGTGGGTTTAGTGGCTTAATTATAACATGGTGAGGAGAGGTTCTTTCCAGATTTTGTCTGCTTGGTGGTCTAAAAGCTTCTTGTATCTACATTGTCATTTCTTTCCCAGTCTGGGGAAATTTTTCTTCTGTGATTTTGTTGAAAACACCTACTAAGCCTCGGGATTGAAATTCTTCTCCTTCTGTTATACCCTGAATTCTTATGTTTGATCTTTTCGTAGTGTCCTGAATATCTTGAAATTCCCATCCATACCTTAGTAGTAGCTTGTCTTTCTCATTGTTGGATTGTATTAGATCTGTCACCTGGTCTTCTAGTTTAGATATTCTGTTCTTTCCTTCGTCCATTCTAAAAGAGAGACTTTCCACAAAGTTTTTTATTTCATTGACTGCATTCTTCAGAGCAAGAATTTCAGCCTGTTTTTTCTTCAGTATTTCTATTTCCTTACTCTTGTCTTATAAATGACCTCTTTATTTCATTAAGCTGGTTTCCTGTGTTCTCTTTCAGAAATTTGTTTTCTTCTTTAATTCCTCAGTTTTCTTCTTTGATTCCCTTCATTTCTTTCTGATTCCTTTGAGCATAGATACCATTATTTTCTTGAAATCTTTGTCAGGCATTTCATCTAAAACAGTCTCATTGGTAATCTTCTGATGGATTTATAGTTTTTGGTGGGGCTGTATTGTCTTGATTCTTTGAGTTCTTGCATTATATTCTAGTGCCTTTTGCATCCTGAATTGATTTGACTCTTGGGTTTTCTACTTATCTGCAGTGTTCCTAGACATGGCACTCCACCTCTATATACCCTCAGGATATGAGTTCAAGGTGCCCAGTGTAGCTCTTGTCCCCAATCAAGCCACAGGAGTGATCCTAGGTGTTGAGTTTTCTCTCTCAGCAAGTGTTCTATTGGATTGGGGTGAATAATTACTGGCACATTCTAAACTTCAACCAAGTAACATACACAATCAGTAAAAACCAGCACAATGTATGCAATTGTGGGGATTAAAACAAACAGATAATCATGTAAAGCCAAATTATATATTATATTTTTCTATACCCTTAATCTTATCAGCTGGGCAGTAGAGATTTCTGTTCTGAATTGGGTTCCAGCTCAACCTGGATCCAAATCAGACCTTACACCCAATAATGACAGAAGAAAAAACAAAGACAACAGATAGATAGATAGATAGATAGATAGATAGATAGATAGATAGATAGAAAGATAGATAGATAGAAGATAGATAGATAGAAAGATATATAGATAGATAGTTAGACAGATAGATATGAAAGCACCAAAGGCAACAATATTCAACCCCTAAATATAGGTTATTTGAAAATGGTAAAGCCAATCAAGAATATATAACCCATAACCTGGCCTGACACGGAAAGAGAGATTAACTCTTGCAGGCTTGTCTACCTGGTTGTTTTTTTGTTTGCTTGTTTGTTTTGTTTTGTTTTTTGTTGTTGTTGTTGTTGTTGTTTGGTCAGTTTTGTTACCTTTTGGGATGGCTTCCAATTTCACCTTGCCTACCTGGATCCCTCCCATAGTGCTGTGCAATTGTACCTCTGATCAGCTCTGCTGGCTGTGCTGCCACTGGGGGCTGAATGTTGGAGGTTTGTGGTTCTGATGGTGGGGAAAAGGGAGAGTTCAGACTTCTGGAGTTGCTCGCACTATCAAGTAGCTCTTTAGTTGATCTCAGCTGTCTTTTCTTCAGATTTCTTAACATTGTAAGAAGGCTGATGGAGTTGAAACGTATGTTGCTTGGTCTCTGCTGCTGCTGCTGCTGCTGCTGTTGCCTGGTGCACCTGGTGGGACTGTGCTGGGCAGGCACGTGGATCACTGGCGACAAGTGCCTCAGTAGGACTCTGGCCATTTTCCTACTTTCTGGTGGATCTTGGTCTCTTGGGCTTCTCTGCTGTGTCTAAGAATAACCTATACTCCTTCACTTCTCAGAAGAAGAATGTATTATGCTGGTGTTTTGCTTAAATCCTTTCCTAGGCTGGTTTGGCATGGCTCCTATGCCCCCATCTTACCCAGAAGTCTACATGTGCTTCTTTCGCTCTTTGAATATATAGAAACACCCAAACAGGAACCACCAGTAATACTTGTATATGCTTATAAAACACATCACTCAGTAATCTTATCTAATATTATTACTAATAAACTGCTAGCTTCTTCAACATGTTATCAGATATAGTCTAGACACAGTTGCCAACCACTATCCTGGAACAGAATATTTAGCCAACATCCTCATTGACCAATGGCAAGTTAAGACAATTCCTTAATCAAAGGAGCTCATCTAACTCTTGACTATAATTACTAAAGAGAACTTTCATTTTCATTTCCATTACATTAATAACATGAGATATATATAGTCCATTCATTTAAACTTAGTAAACATTTTAGCATTTACTTTCAACTGCTCTGCCTGATTTGGGATAAATTAAAAAATGACAGGAAGATTGTTCTATAATACTATTTTTTTTTTTTTTTTTTTTTTTGGTTTTTCAAGGTAGGGTCCCACTCTAGCCCAGGCTTACCTGGAAATCACAATGTCGTCTCAGGGTGGCCTTGGACTCACAGCAGTCCTCCTACCTCTGCCTCCTGAGTGCTGGGATTAAAGGCATGTGCTACCATGCCCAGATTTCATCATTTTTTAAATATCTAATATTGTAATAAAATGATATCATTAACCTGGTAAAGCCCCATATTACTTATGGCAGGTCATATATCAGGCTTTTTAAAATTTCAAACCTATACCCTGATCTGCATTACACTAAGGAATGCATTGTTCTGAACCCATTATTGAATATTTCATGTCTCTAAAATATCATAGCTCCCATTCAGTGTAGAAGTATGTGTTATTGTCTCCCTTTCCAACTTTAGCTTGAATGAGTCCTGCTGTATAATAATCTACTATTTTTCTCTTTCTGTATTTCTTATTTTTATTATCCTCCTTGAAATTATTTTATTCAGTTTATTTTGAGTTGTCCAAGTGAAAACTCCAAAAAGTACCTCACAGTAGCCTATCTCATAAATGTCAAGCTTATTTTAGTCCTTAATCAATTCTAGATTAGATCTCAAAAATGCTCATAACTGCTATTGTTACCAGATTATCCACATTTTTCCTGATTGTTATTTGTTTCTTTAATATAATTGGAGCCTTTTGTTATAATTATGATGAAAATATTTTGATGCACTCTGTGCTACAATGTTGCAATGCCTTTATGTATTTATACCCAGCTTTTTGTAGCCCATTCCATACAAAAAAAGAAAATATTATACTGGCTGTTATGTTTATATTAACAAGTTATAGTAACAATCTTGAGGTGATTCAAACTGAAACCAAACTTAACTAAGAAATAAAGACAGCTTTAATGGGAAGGTGTGACTTTGGTTGGTTGCTCTTTTTGTCATTTTGTTTCTGTTATTGGCATGTTATTGAAATGTATGCTTCCTTTCCCTGCATCCCTCAACATCAGGAAAGTATTTTCGAAACTCTGATTGTTATTACTGTTGCTTACGTTTGAATAGGATTTTAAAACAGCCCGTTTAAAGGTTCAAGTAAATATAGGTACTATAGCCATCTCAATAAACATAACAATTTTCAATGACTTCACATGCTGATTCTTCTTCACTATTTCATCAAGGCACACTTTACTTGAAAACATCACCTTCAAGCAATATTGTCATGTGCAATATAGTTCTGAAGATAAAAAGGAAGAATGGAACAATAATGACAATAAAAATTGCCATTTAGGAACCAACATTATATGGTGTGAGGATAGCAGAAAATGTCAATCATAGAAGACTCATCTTTTTAGATTTCATCTTGGAAGTAAGTACTAAAGTTGAGCAAAGAAATGTATCCTTTGAGATACAAATGATTTGGAAAGGTTTACAGTGGCTAGTGGAGTCTGAGAAAACAAAGGAATTTTTAAGGAATGGGAGTACAAAAAGCATTTTGTTCCAAAATCCAGGTTTCTGTGAACTTCTAAGCATAAATCAGATTAGATTAAGAAATTATGCACTAAAAGAAAAAAAAAAGGAAAAAAATGGGTCCCTACATTGGGTGAAAGGAGTGGCATGAATGATTGTTATATTTTGTACAAAAATCCAGTGGCATATATTTATTCCTAAAAACAGATACTAATTAAGGTTTCTTCTGTCACTGTCCTCACATGAGAAGAAGCAGCTTTGTCTTTTTATTTAAACATCATCAACACTAGCATTCCTGACTTCCTGTGAATTAATTGGCTCTTCAATTTTTTTCTTTCTAGGACAAGTATGCCTTTAAAACTTAATAAAATTTCTTCATGGTAGGATATTATCATAGATTCAATCCTTTCAGCTTCTACTTCCCATATTTGCCAAGAATGTCTTTAAAGTAATTCCAGAACTGGACTGTTACTACTGATATCAACGATTGATATCTCTGCCATGAATCATCTAGCTCTTCTCATTTGTCATCTACAACCTTTAATGGAATAAGATCTCTTTTATAATTAAACTGATATATTTGTAGATTCTAGGTATTTGTATTAGCAAAAAGTAGAGACTCCAACCCTTGTGTGGCTACTCCAGAAGCCTGACCTGTTCAAATGTCTCACTTTATAAGCTAAGAGCAGCCATTCTCCTTAGGAGCAGTACAATTTTATACATCTAGAAAATACATTTTAACCCTTATTACAACTATTTTAATAATGTCTCTAGTTTAGTCTCTCATACTGAAGCTCCCACATGCAATTTTTGTTTGTTGTATTTTATATTGTATTGATTGCTACAAAAAATAGCTATGTAAATTTCATATTTTCTATAGAACACACATTTAGAGTTTTAATTCACTGTGTTGTTAATATGTGTTGTTTAACTAGATCAACTTGTAATCACCTACTAATATATAAAGGTCCATAAAAATAGATCATTGAACATTTGTCACCATCCTTTGAAATAACCTAAATCTTTGCTCCTTTTTCAATCACTAATTTGAATGTTACATACACTTCACACAAATTATATATTTTTTTCTGTAATAATACTGCAATGTTAACAAGACTCAAAACTAAGTAGGCCTGTTATAATGATAATTTCATGCCATTCAGAAAGGACTACTTACTCATCAAATTATAGCAACAGTTATGATGTGATTGATTACTCAAATAACATGTATCAATAATAGAATATGTGAGCATTGTATTTTCTAGTGTATGTTGGATAAAATCCATCTTAGATAAAAGAGTAAACAGAGTTTTCAGAAAGCACCACATTAAGAAAAATACAAGACATAAGCCAGAGGTGGTGGTACACTCCTTTATTCCTAGCACTTGGGAGGCAGAGGTAGGAGGGTTGCTGTGAGTTCAAGACCACCCGAGACTACAGAGTGAATTCCAGGTCAGCATGGGCTAGAGTGAGAATCTACCTCAAAATAAAAATACAGGATAAAAGCAGCTTTGGTTAAGTAGTTACTGGTTTCCTTTTGTCCTTTATTTATGAAGCTTATATAGAAGCTCTACCATCTACTAAGAATATACAACTGAGATAAAACTAGCATGATAATTGTTGGTATAGAACTTATATTTTATTAAGTAAATCACAAAGTTATTATTCTTATACAAGAAACATGTTTCAATTACCAAAAATGATACAGAAGGGAAAATTCAGATGTTATCAGAGCATGGAAGAAAAAGTCTGAGTATTCTGGATGAGGAAGACACTAGGGGCTTCCTTTAAGAAGGTGTTTTAAATGTGTCAAGAAAGGATTAACAGAATGAGGGAGGTCAAAAGATGCTCTGCACAAAAGTAAGCATACTGACAAGCAGTAAGAATATTCACAGTTGGCATGTGATCAGAGCACAGAGTGAAGGACAACATAGCTTGAGTGGAGCTAAATAGCTGGAAAGCCTCAAGCAACATATCACATACTGCTTCTGTTAAGTGTTTTTGTCCTATTCTAGTAAGTTTGGGTGCTAGTGATGTGTTTGAGGCAGGTGAGGACATTTAGCAAATTTAATTTTGCTGTTTCAGTTTTAGTGTTTGAAGATGTTTTAATGCCACTGCAGTGTGCACAGAGAGGCTCAGCAAAAGCCATAGATGCAGGGGCTCCATTATGTGATTATTGCAGTAGTTCAGCAAAAATGGTAGCAATAAGTATTTAAAAGATAAAAGACAACAGCAACTCATTGCAGAGATATTTAGGAAATGTAAAGGACCTAATCCAACACAGCCATCATGGTATTGAAATATAAATGACCTAATTCAGCACAGTTGTCATGGTATTGACTAGTAACAGTTAGGAGCGGGTATATTACATTGACTGATTTCTTGTGTTGAATTATTCCTGAGATGAAGCCTACTTGATCAAGATGGATAATGCTTTTGATGTATTATCGAATTATTTTGTGAAGACTTTGTTCAGGATCTTTGCATCTAAATTTATCAGGGTGTGGTGGTTTTAATAGAATAGATGGCCCCCAATATATTCAGTTGTTTGTAGTTTGCATCTGCAGCCACCTGGCTGAGTCAGTGCCATTGTGTGGATCTTAAGGTATGGTGGTGGGTTTCAGATTTCAATCTAAAGATATGCAAAGTGTGCCTAGCTGGATTTCCTGAAGTGTGCTGTGGCTTTTGGTTTTTGGATTTTTGCTTGTACTTCTCTCTCTCTGCTTGGTCCTGTGAAAGTAGGCCAGCTTCTTCTGCCATTATGGAACTTCCCCTGGATCTGTAAGTTTTAATAAATATCCCTTCCTCCATAACTGTGCCTGGTCTGGAAGTTCATCTCAGTGAACCTGAAGCTGTCTGCTACACAGGGGTAGAAGCCCATAGTTTGCTTTTCTTGTTCTATCTCTCCCTAGTTTTTTATACTAGGGTGATGCTAGCTTCATAAAAGGAGTTGTGGAGGATTCCTTGGTCTCTGTTTACACAAAACAGTTTGAAAAAAAATTTGTTTCAGTTCTTCAGTGAAGGTTTGATAGAATTCGATTGAGAAGCCATTCAGTCCTGGACTATTCTTTTTTTTTTTTTTGGGGGGGGGGGTTGATTACCTTTTCAGTCTCCATGGTTGTGATACTTTTTTTAGGAGAGTAATCTCCACTGCGTTTAGTTTTGGTAGGTGGCATATGGCTAGGAATTCATCCATTTCTTCCAAAGTTTTGAATTTGTGGAGTAGGGGTTTTAGAAGTATGCCATCACGATTCTTCCTTTTTTGTTTTGATTTTATTAATATGAGACTTCTCTTTATTTGCTTGATCAAGTTGGCCAGGGGTTAATCACTATTCTTTATATTTTTCAAAGAACCAGTTATTCATTTCATTGATATTTTTAATTGTTTTCTAAGTTTCCAAATCATTAATTTCTGCTCTTATCTTGAATGTATCTTTCCATCTGGTGCTCTTGGGTTGGATTCCTCTTCTTTTTCCAATGCATTTATGTGGACAGTTATGTTATTAATTTGGGATCTCTCTGTCCCCCTTCTGATGGCATTTAGTGCTATGACTGTTGTCTTTAGGACTGCCTTCATTGGGTCCTATAAGTTTTGGTAGGTTGTGTTTTCATTATCATTCAATTCTAGAAATTTTACAAATTCTTTTTTTTTTCCTACACCCCATTCATTGTTTAAAAGTGTGGTGTTTATTCTCTAGGGACTGGTGGAGTTCTTGATGTGTCTCTTGTTAATTTTAAGCTTGAAAGTATTGTGATCTGATATGCAGGAAGTTACTTCAATTTTTTGTGAATTTATGGCAGCATAATTTATGGCCTAATATAACATATTTTGGAGAAGGTCCATGGGCTGCTGAGAAGAATGTGTATTCTGTAGAGTTGGGGTGGAAAGTTCTGTAGATGTCCATTAGGTCTAGTTGATCTATGGTGTTGTGCTTTGTTTTTTCTCTGTTGATTTTATACTGGGATCATCTGTCTATTGATGATAGTGGAGTATTGAAGTCTCCAACTATGATGTTGTTGGTGTTTATTTCTGCTTTGTTGTCAAGTAGGTTTTGTTTATAAACCATGGTACCCCTGTGTCTGACACATATAAATTTATGATTGTGATGTTCTCATGTTAGATTGTTCCGTTGATGAGTAAGACATGGCCTTCTTTGTTCTTGTTGATTTTTTTTTTTTTTCGATGGGATGAAAGAGGTGTATTTAAAGCTTACAGGGTCCAAGGGAAGTTCAATGAATGGCAGAAGAATCTGCTTACTTCCAGAGAGCCAATCAGAGAGAACTTCAGTAAGCAAATACTATTATAAGGAAGCACAAACCACCAAAAGTGAAACTACTCTGAACATACCTTAGGGATGGACTCCATGATCTGTCCTCAGTGAGACCTCTTCCCCAGGAGGGCTCTGCCCAGTGGGGACCCAAAATTCAAGCCTGATTCTATGGAGTAACATGTTCAAACTACCACATTCCATGTGTGTTGTAATTTTTTGAGCCTTGCCTGGTTTTTATTATTGTGATCTTCTTGTAGACTCTTGAATGTGGTTCTTTGACTCCTATGTGGAATATTCCCTGAAGTATTCACTGTAGGTTTGGCTTTGTGTTTATATAATCATAGAGTAGACTTGTTATGGAAAGTTTTTCTTTCACCATCTATTATGAGGGATACTTTTGCTGGGTAGAGTAGCTTGGGTTGAAAGCCATAGGTTTTTAGACATAGAAGTGTTCCATTCCAGTCCTTTCCAGTTTTCAGGGCTTCCATTGAGAAATCTGACATGATTTTTATGGGATTGCCTTTGTATGTAGTGAGTTGTTTCTCTCTTTCTGCTCTTAGCACTCTCTCTTTATTTTCACTGTTAAGAGTTTTACTATGATGTGCCTTGGTTCTGTCTGTTTGGTGTTGTATGACCTTGTTGCATCTGGATAGGCCTCTCTTTGTGAGATTGGGAAAATTTTCTGCAATAATTTTGTTGAATATGTTCTATATGCCTCTTGCCTGGATTTCTTCTCCTTCTGGTATACCCATGATCTGGATGTTTGGTCGTTTTAAGGTATCCCATAGTTCACTCACATTCTGTTCACATGATTTTTTTGAGCTATGCAAAGTTTTTGGCCTCCCAATCATTTTGTTCTGTCTTGTCTTCCAGGTCAAAGATTCTATCTTCCACATGAGAAATTGTTAGTGAGAGGTTCTAGAGAGGTTTCTAAGAGCTCTATTTGATTTTTGTTTGTTTGTTTTCTGTTATGTTATTTTGCATCATGTTCATCTCTTTTTTGAGGTATGATTTCAGCTTAGGTTCTGAATTACTTGATGCTCCTTAGAATTCATTCTTGCATTTAATCACATTTTCATTAAGCGTATTCAATTGGTTATTGAGATCTTTGTTGACTCACCTTAAATTTATTTATATCTCTTTTGTTGCTTCTATTTTTTTTTCAATTAAGTTAAGCCTACTGTCAAAAGCTGAGTGCTTTAAGAGATAATTCTGCTCAGTTTCATTGATAGGATTGTTGCTTTTTAATGGTTTGCTTCCAGTTCAGGAATTATTTGATCAGGTTCACATTGGTTGTGGTGTTTTCTTTTGGGGATTGAATTTCTTTTGATTTCTCTATGACTACATTGGGGTTTCCATTTTGGGACTAGGCATCCTTGATAGTGATCTCTCAGTTTTCTGACTTTAATTATTGATTTTTGTTTTGTTTTGTTTTGTTTTGTTTTTGTTTTTGTTTTTTGGCATTGCAGTCTATCTATCTTGGGGAAACGTTTTATTCTATTGAAGGGGAAGGAAGTATTTGGTGTTCTGTTTTAAATGTGAACAGCATTGGTACAATGGGGTTTTAAATGCACATATGTAGATTGTGGAGATTTCAGGTATATCAGAGGTATCTGGGAAACTGGGAGCTCTGGCATACTCATTCCATTTGCACATACTCTTCAGCACACAAGAATTACGGGTTGGGGAACCAGGAGCCAGGAAGCTGGAAAGTCAGGGTCAAGAGGCTTGCTACTACAGTGGCCCATGTACCCTCTGACTCAGGAGGATAGGGATTTGAGTACCCAGGGGCCAGTCAATTAGGAAACCAGAGTCAAAGGCATGCATCCACAGCCTGTACATGCGGACCAGGTCTTCCCAAGGCAGCAGCAGGGGTACTGTGATCAGGGAACTTGGAAGTGGTGAACAAACCAGGAGCTCTGGCATACCCACTTAGCTCTCACACTCTCCACAGCAGGGGATCCAGGAGTTGGGGATCCAGGGACCATTCAATCAGGGAGGAGAAGAAAGGAGCCTACTTCTACAGTAAACTCACAGGGGGCAGGCAGCCCCAAGGGAACCTACTGGGACTGGGGAACTGGGAGGAGGGAGAGTCAGGGAGATCTGGCCTACTCACTCAAGAAGCCACCCTCTCAAACAAGGGATCTGGGAATTGGGGAACCAGGGGTTCTTCAATCAGAAGGTGAAGCAAGGGGATAAAACCTTACAGAAAAAATAATGATCCAACTTGTCCAGCTGTCTTAAGGAACAAATAACAATATGGAAGTTACAAATCAGTATACAGGCATTATGACTGGGTAACAATAAATACAATCCTATATTAATAAGTGCCGAATATTCCTGACAGACTTGCCCTTAGTTGATATTTTCTTCAAGAATATTAAAGATGTACTTTATTTTTCTGAGAATTGACATAAAGCAATGATATAAATAACAAATCAGGTGCAAGACGTGCCAGTGATTATGTTAAGAAATCCATATTCAAATAAGAGAATCAAATTTTCTGAAGGCCCTCCTACTTTTTTAAACTTGAATATAGGAAAAAATAATCAACCAAACAAATCCAAACTATAAGGTATGTTAAAAATTATTGGTCTCAAATCTAATAAAAGAAAAAACACTGCAGGCAAACCATTCTATAATTAAAGGCAATAAATTTCATAATAAATTAATGCCCCCTTGAGTCCCTGAAAAAAGAAGGAGGAAAAGCAGAAGAGACAAAATGCCTCTAAGTAACACTCTGGGGCTGGAGAAATGGCTTAGTGGTTATGGTGCTTGCCTGTGAATCCTAAGGACCCAGGTTTGTTTGCCCAGTACCCACATAAGCCAGATGCACAAGGTAGTGCATGTATGTGGAGTTCTTTTGCAGTGGATAGGGGCCCAGCTTCTCTTTCTCTCAAATAAATAAAAAATAAAATAAAATAAGATGAGCCCATCCCTGGAGCCAGGGATGTGACTTGTTTAGAATATGTTCAAGCAAACTTTTCCATAAACACTGGCCAATAATGGTACGCCATCAGCATTTGTCATGTCATTGTTACACAACTGAATGAACAAATTTTCCATACAGCCCTATGTCACTTGACTGTTGAACTCTAAATTTTGAAGTTAGTAAGAAATTTTTCATTAAAATATGACATTTATAGTTAACAGGATGATAAAAATATCTGAGATATCAAGTCCTCTGAGAAAGAAGTTGTTCTGTGAATTTAAAAGGATGAATATTCAAGTCAACTTCTAGCTTCAAGGCTATGTTTCACCACTGCAAATGTTATGGATCCTCAGCTACTGTATTTTAAACCAAATTTTTTGTTTACTTTTATTTATTTGAGAGCAACAGACAGAGAGATAAAGAGGCGAGTGAGAGACAGTGGGCATGCCAGGGCCTCCAGCCACTACAAATGAACTCTAGACGTGTGCGCCCCCTTGTGCATCTGTCTAACGTGAGTCTTGGGGAATCGAGCTTTGAACCGGGGTCCTTAGGCTTCACAGGCAAGCATTTAACTGCTAAACTATCTGTCCAGCCCTATTTTTTTTTCTTACCAGTTATGTACATAATGTGTATACTGTCATGTTGGTACCATCATTCCTGTCCTCCCTGTCCTCCCCCCTCCATAGGAACCCTCCTTGTTGGAAAATAGGGGTTGTGCAGAGTGGGATTAGCCATCAGTTATGGGTAAGAGGCAATGCCTCTGCATAATGTCCCAACATGTGGCTCTAACCATCTTTTTGCCCCCTCTTCTGCAAATTTCCCAGATCCATGATGGGTTTGTTTTAGGTGTGCTTCAGGGATGAGGTCTTGGAAGCCTCTGTGTCTCTGTCTTGGTCTGTGAAGAAACTTTTCATCTTCATGAGATCCCAATGGTGGAGTGATTGTTTAAGTTCCTGAGCTACTGGGTTTTTGCTCAGTAAGTCTTTTCCCCTTCCTATATCATGGAAAGTTCCTCCTATTTTTTTCTTCCAGTAGTAGCTGAGTTTCTGGTCTTATTTTGAGGTCTTTGATCCAGTTGGACTTGATTTTTATGCATCTAAAACACTCTCATTGGAGACCATTTCTGATGACTTTATAATTTTGGGTAGGATTATATTGTCTTTGCTTTTTTGTATTATAATGTTGTGTTTTTTTTTGTTTTTTTTTTTTTTTTTGCATCTTGAGTTGATTTGATGCTTGGGTTTTCTAATAATCTGTGGTGCTTTTAGGTTTGGAAATCCAACTTTATGTACCTTCTGAGTAGGAGTTTAAGGTGTCAAGTGTAGCTCTTGTGCTCCAATACAAATGTAGAATTAATCCTAGGTGTTGAATTTGCCTGATATTCAACTATTCTAGTGGGCTGGGTGGAGCAATATACTGGCAAATTCTAAAATTCAACTGAGCAGTGTACACATTCAATAAAAACTAGCACAGAGTATACAAGTGTAGGGACTAAAACAAATAGATAGCCTTATAAAACCAAAATCCCTAAGATTGTGTGTTGTTCTACACCTTTAATCCTCTCAACTGGGAGGTTGAGATTTCTGTTCCGAATTGGATTCCAGATCAGCCTGTATCTGAATCAGACCCTGCTCCCGGTAATGACAGAAGCAAAAGACAAAGGCCCTATAATTCTTAAAGTATAAAAGGCAGCAATAGTCAACCCCCAAATACAGCTTGGTTGAGAATGGTAAAGCCAACCAAGAATATGTAACCCATAACCTGTCTTGACACAGAAAGAGAGATTAGCACTTCTAGTGCAGGACTATGTACCTGCTTTGTTTGTCAATAGGCCCCTGTTACCTTTTGGGGTGTCTTCCAAGCTCACCAATGCTGAGTGCCCACGTTGATCCCTCCACGTTGTGCTGTGGTGCTGGTGTTTGATCAGCCCTGCTGGATGCCCTGCCTCTGGGGGTTGAATGCATTCTCCGGAGATTTGGAGATTGTGGTTCTGATGGTTGGGGGATGGGAGCATGCAGGAAGACTGGAGTTGCACTGAAACTGCTCAGCTGGTCCCATCTATATCTCTTTCAGCAGCTCCTTAGCTGATCTCTGCTGTCTCCCCTTCAGGTTTCTTTACTTTGCAAGGAAGCTGATGAGGTTCAAAAATCCCCTTGTTTTTTTCTCTGCTCTTGTAGTTCAGTGCTGGGTGGGTACATGGATTGTGGGGATCACACAGATCAGTCCACAAGCGCCTCAGTGGGATTCTGGCCAATTTCCTCCTTTCTGGTGGAACTTGGTCTTTCCTGCTTCTCCACTGTAGCTAATAAAAACCTATACACCTTCACTTTCAAAAGTGTGCATTTTGCTGTGGTTTTGTTTAAATCCCTCACTAGGCTGGTTTGGCATGGCTCCTATGCCACCACCTTACCCAGAAGTCCTAATTGAAATTTGAGAAATGTTAAATATGGATTATATTTATTGATTCATTTATCATTTCTAATGGAATCATGGTCCTCAGGTAAAAGTATGCCACTTGACATTCAATTAAAATGAATATTTATCACTCAGAATTTCTTCCAGGTAACCTAATTGTGTTTCTACCTCTTGAGAAATTTCTGCCTGATTTGCCTAAGAGTTATCAAAAGAAAAAGGAAATGGTTACCTCCCCAGTTGTAAGATGGCAGGTGCAGACCTTCAAGCTGCATACTGTAAATTAAACTTAATTCATTTAATTATTATTGAATATGCTAAAAGGAAAGTATCTATTTATGTAAAATTCAGTCATAATCACCTGTGAAAATGTACTATATTTGTGTATGGGAGAGTAATTATTATACACATCCTCTAAAAACTCAGCATCAAACTGCTGTACGCTTTTTGATACCATCAACTCCTTTTGAAACAACTGTTTCAGGAATCATTAACAAGGAGAATGCTGTCAGGAATTTCCCACCACATCTAGAATTGTACAATATTTTCACTGCCTCTCAAAAGATAACATCATTTCATTTTGCTCCATTATATTTTCATTGCTTACAGCTTGTAGGTTTTATCTTTCCTGGTTAATGTCATCTCTTCCAGTATTTCTGATGTGATGAGGACACTGGCAGTCTTTAATTCTGAAGGATGTTGTTTTGCCTCTAAATGTCCATTTCCTGTAAGATGTAACTTAAAGAAAGGGCATATTAGACATGTTAGGAATCAGTCTTTCAGGTAAATGGTAAGATTACTTTGAGGAGAAATGATTAAAACACAAGAGATTTTTTTATGGTGCATGTCATTTTACTTGGAGATATAAAGCCAGAGTTAATGACTTTTGAAATTTTTTTCCTATACCTGTATGGTTGTATAATTTTTATTATTTGACTTAACTTTTAAGTAAGGAGATCATTATGAACATATTTCCATATGATTTGCTACATATAATGTTTTTACACATTATTTATGCTTCATCTTAATATATATAATAATATTGAACTAAATTTTATATGACCATTTCCTTAATGATTAATACTTAAGTTACTTCTGACTTTGAATTTATTGTAAAATGTTACAATCAAAGTCACTGATAATATTGTTTGATTCATGAAAAGTTTTATGTAGGTAACTAAAAACTGTTTTAGATAAAATTATCTGTTTATATTTTATAATTCATGTCATGTCCTCCAAAAATCATAAAAACTTTACAATTCTAGAAATACAGCAAGAGTTATCATTTATGACTGGATTATATATATATATATATATATATATATATATATATATAGAGAGAGAGAGAGAGAGAGAGAGAGGTATATATTTTCAAATACTTTTGAATTATTTTTCTTTTAACAAAAAAATAAAGTTTAAATTATTTGCTCACTTTTATATTATGTTTTATGTTCTTTTAATTGTTTTGGCATGCTTTTTATTATAATGACCAGTGATCCCCTTCATTATTTAAGTCAAAAATATTTTCTCCTCACCAGTTGTTTATCTGTGCCACAACACCTTTAAGGCTGTACTTGCACTTACCTTCCTGTTGCTGGCACATAGTAAGTAAGTGACCAAAAGCAGCTCATCAAGGAAAAGTTGTTTATTTTGGCTTAAAGACTCAAGGGGAAACTCTGTCATGACAGGGAACAGGATGGCAAGAGCCGAGGCTGAATATCACCTCCTGGCCAACATTAGGTGGATAACATTAACAAGAGACCATGCCAAAAACTGGCAAGGGGAAGCTGAATATAACACCCATAAGCTCGCACCCAACAACACACCTTCTCACACAAGGCTCCAACTCCTGAATTGCCATCAGCTTGGGATCAAGTATTCAGAATGCTTGAATTTATGAGGGACACCTAATTCAAACCATCACCGTTACCTTTAAGAAGCTGAGCTATCCGTGTGAAGAGGAAGTACTGCCCTAGCAGTAAACACTGGGCTTAGACAGGAAGCTGCAAACCTGTTTCATTCTGAGAATGAATGCTTCACAATGGCCTTAATATCAGAGCTGTGTCTTTGACAAGGAATGAAACTTTTCATGGAGAATTATGAAGAAGGCATTTCAGATAGAGGTATTTTATGTTCACAAAGAAGGAGCCATGTATTTGAATTAAAGTGTAAAGTGTGTGGGGCTGGAAGTTGGCACATGTGGAATGACATGAGGAGAAATCAATTACACAGTTTCATCATGGCCAGATTGTAATGAAATTTTCTGGATAGGTAATGTAAAAGAAAATCCCATGGTGTGGGGAGGAAACGGGTTGTTATAAAAAGGATTAAACTCATCAAGTCTGTTTTAAAAATGACAGGTAATGCTTGTGCATCATTTCATTGATTTGGCCATGTTTTTTTAATTGGGAAAAATAAAATAAATCATGTGATGGGGTCAGTGGGGATGTCTTGTTATAAATGGATGCTATATATATTTTTTCTCATTCTGACGTGGTTTCAGTTTGTATTAGCAGAGGCAGTTTTGGTTTTGAATCCTGTCTGAGACAAACTTCCACTAAAGATCATTTGGGGAGGAGGCAAGAAGGAGGAATGAAGAGGAAATGATGAGACAACACCCAGGGTCTGGAGCTTGGCAGGAGGGAGTGGGACACAGACTACTACATCTGTTACTGATGGCAATTGGCCTGGGTTAGTGTTGAAGACAGTATTGGTCAAAGCTGCCTGCTTCTGGGTTTCCTGGAGGATGAGGACTGGCTAATTCTCATGAATCTGGTGTGGCCTACAGTTTACAGTTCAAATGATAGCCAAAAGTCTCTGTTAATATTTATTTATTTATGTATGTATTTGCTGTGCTTTCTATTTTGTTTTTCCCATAAATAATAACCATGACAGTAGGTTACTCTCAAACTCTTCCTGATTCCAATTCTGGTCAGTCACATCTTCAGCAGCATGATATTAAGTCAGTTTCAGACTAGAAATGTGTATAGATACACAATGAATGAGCTCCTTCAATGCTGGTACAGTATTTTCTTTTTAATTTGTCAATATTGAGTACAGTTTCTCCCACATAGTAAAGACTCAAAATAGTTTCAGTGAATGGATAATTAGATGTTTATCAAATGTAAAGTGTATTTGAATGGCATATTCTAACTATGCCTCTTTCTTGGTAGTTATAAACATTTATTTAGTATATCACATGTTCAACAAATTATCCTGCTTTAAAAACACACATGGAGCTGAGTGTCCTGAAGTACCCTTCACTCCCGGCAGGTGAGAGATAGACAGGAGGGTCAGGAGTCCAAGAACTTCCTAGGCTACATAGCAAGTTAGAGACAAACCCAGATTACATGAGGTCTTTTCTCAAAAACATCAAAACACAGGTATGGAAGTCTGTTATATCATCAAATCCCCTACCACTAAATTCCATTAAACTTATTATTAAAAAGATTATTATATAATGCAGTCACTCAAAATGCTGTGAGTTTGGGTTTATATAGCATATTCTTTTTTTTTTTTTTTCACTCTGTCAGTGCTATACTTAAGTTACAACTTCAAAATGTAATTTTGAGGTTTGGAACAAAGACAACCCACAGGAACAAAATTATGTTTCCAGCTACTTAGCTGAATTGCTGTTCCATAAGAGGTTTTCATTAATGAGAGCAACAGTAATCCCTGGACATTTACAAGTCTTTACTGTTTATTTGTTTTTCTCCCTTTCATATCCTTTATCAATGAAACTTAATTTTTATCTTCAAATGCTGGACATTTGTCTCTGTGGGAAGGTTTAAGGAGGATGCTATCCAGAAGTACCCATACTTTCTAAGGGTATCTGTCTTGAAGCTGGGGAAAAAGAAAAAGCTTATATATCTATGCCTGCCACTTACCTCTTCTGTCCTTGAACAAGTGACTGAATTTCTGAGCTTCATGTGTGTCATGAGCATAAATGAGTTTTCACACACGTATATATGTACACACACTTAGATGAGTGCAAGGAGCTCATGAGTCCATACAGGTATCTATGTCATTAAAGGATACTAAGTAATATTCCATAGACTATTGGTCTTTCACAGTGGGCTAAACCATCTGTTTCATAGAAACATTTCCCAAGTATAGCATAACTTAACAATACTAGAGGCATTATTACATATTGGAAAATTCTGGGGCAAGAGCAAAACTTAAACTTTTAGATAGAACTGGGTCTGTATGTCAATATTCTCATCTTTAAGATATTATTCTTCACTGTTGTCAGAACCAAATGATTTAATATCAGTACTTTGTAGGATCTGAGATGCCTAAGGGTCTTTAAAATTCTCTTTTTAAAAAATAAAAATTCCAACTTTATCAATTTCTAATTTGCTTTAAACTTTTATATTGATAACATATATTTTTTTTGGTTTTGGTCTCACTCTAGCCCAGGCTGACCTGGAATTCACTCTGTAGTCTCAGGGTAGCCTTGAACTCATAGCAATCTTCCAACCTCTGCCTCCCAAGTGCTGGGATTAAAGGCATGAGCCACCACGCCGGCCAAATTTTGCCATTTTTAATTGAAAGGCATATTATCCATTAGTAGTAATTACATTGATTAGATTACATAATTATTATATAAATTAGTAGCCTTACTTTAATGCCTTGTAATATCACTGAAACATGTATTCTTACACTGACCTCTGCAATGGTAGAATATCAATACCACTCTTCTTGTAAATAATATTTATTATTCTCTAATCAGCAGTTACTTATTTTCATTCCATGATTTGTATTTCTCTTTTCAGTATTGAAGGCCATGAGATGTTAACAGAAAAAGAGAAGAGACAACCAGTAGGAGGATTGTATTTATTGTGAACAAATATTTTATTTCCTGTTCTATTTTTGTTTTGCACTATTTTACTTACAGCATTATTTCCATTTTTTTAGCTTTCTTCACCAGGAAAGGATGCAGGCTTCTTTAGGAGCTCTGCTTCCTACTCAGTTTATTGGTCAGGTCTGTGATAGTAGTAGCATCATGTAGTTCTAACTGGAGACTCTGTGTTGGCTAAGTATCTGCTGTACTTCCTGTCCATTGTTGAAGTTATTGAGTCTAGTACAGTGAGATTATTTCTAACTTTCCTTTTTGTTTTAATTACAGTTCTTCTGCCTATTGGGTTAACAGTATTCGATATAAGATTTTTAAGAATAACAAAATGACTCCAGCAAATACAGAACCGATTAACTTTCTGTTTAGATGTTTAAATCACTTTAAGACCATTTATGGCTTTTGTCTCCTAATAAACCTCTTGACTAAATTTAGCCTAAATTATAAGATCTATAGTTCTGGAATTTCTCCTCAGGTAATTGAAAACTCTGAGGATGAAGTAAATTAGATAACTACATGCTAACATCAGTGGCTATGCAAACTAACAACTATCAGGAGTGGGTCTGGTAACAGAACATGAAGCTGGCCCCCTTTACCAAAACCATGCAGAGAGAAATACCACCATCAGCACCACAAGGAAACACAGTCCAGGAACTCTAGGCAGAGCTCAAGCACTTTGCATGTCTTTAGGCTGGAAACAGATCTGCCCTAGTAACACTTTAAGGCTGTACCCCAGGATCCACTCACAGTGACACTTTTTCCAGTCAGATGGTTGAAAATACAAGTTAGAGTCTATTGGGGACATAAATTCAAACTACCACATTTAACCCCTGGCCCCCAATAGACTCATAACCATTTCACATTGTAAATTGTATTCAGTAATTTTAAAGGTCCCACAGTCTTCACCAATTTCAGATTGTTCCAAAGACTCAAATCTAACTTGACATTTAAGACTGTCTCTTAGCTGTGAGTCCTGTAAAATCAAACATGTTAAATATTTCCACCATATAATGGTACAGAGTAAACATTTCCATTGCTATAAGGCCTAACAAGGAGACACTGGACCAATGCAAGCTCAACTTCAATTAGGCAAACATCTGCAGTTCAAGTCTGATATCCATAACCAGTGAGTGACAAGTCTCTCCATTTTCCAATTCAGCACCTCCAGCTGGACTGAGTAGCCACGTTTTTTTTTTTTTTTTTTTTTTTTTTTTTTTTTTTTTTTTTTTTTCAGTTTGTGAGTTTGGCCAGGTTGATATTTTGGGGGGGAAGTATAAGCAGAGTTAAAAAGCATTGACCTGCAGGGCACTGTTGAGCTTAACTTTGACTGCATGCTCATGAATTTCTGCAAAATATGCTAATTGAATTAAGACCTACATTTCATAATATACTTTGAAAATGAAATTACTTAAGTTTTCAGAGCTATAGAGTACCTGAGTGATATACTAAATCAATAAAATTTATAGATCATTGCCTTTCACTAATTGTAAATGAAACTTCTAGGTCTCTTCTTCCTTTTTAATTAAGTGGGAGCAACTATACAAGGAGAAAGAAGATGGTTGGTTCTAATGATTTTATAAGAATATGTCAACTTTATTGATTAGCTGTTTTTCATTTTTATTAGTGTATTTGTTCGGAAATAAACCTAGCATGGAAATAAATAATGTTTTTCATTTTTTTTTTTTTGGATTTCAATAGTTACATAAAATGGGGTTTACTTGTACATATTTGTGGGAAGGACAGATTAAATTTATCCAAGGTCTATTATAAAATGAGATTATATGCTTGTAAACTCTGAAGCTATTTAACTGAGGGTATTTTAGAACAAAATTATCTTAAAACTTGTCACTGTGATCTGTAAGTGTTCTGGTATATAGTTTGCTTATTTCTTTTACCCTCAAATTCTGACCAATATATTAATAACCATACCTAATTTCTCTCTGCAGTGCAGGAGTTTATCCTGCATAATATTATACAAGTCATTACATTGGCTTTTCTTTTCAATGACTCCTACTGGTGCACAATATCAAAAAATACATTAGTTTTTAAGTTTTATTTATTTATAATGCTTATTTATTGAATCATGTATTATTCCCATTAAAAGAGGATGGTACAAAATTGGGTACAGACTTTAAACAATTGTGAAGTTTATTCTAGCTAGATAGGTCAATTACTATAATTCTACTTTAATGTCATATAAATTGGATAAAGGCAGCTTAAAATTTTCTTTGCTGATATAGGGGGCTTTTTTTGTTGGTTCATAGGTACCAGGCTTTACACAAACTGTGAAGTGCTGTGGATTTCTTTGTGGATCACCATATCTAAGCTAAAGTGGTGGTGGTTTACAAAGTAATTCATAGTGCTGCACAGGCGCTTCTGCAGTTGATCTACATCTTGAAGCCTACTGTACCTTATTGAGTCATTGAGATTAAACCATTTTGTAAGACATATGAGATTCCTGGTAAATGTCTAGAATGTCTTCATTTTATGTTTGGGAAACAACTATCAAATGTCTTATCAAACACTAAAAAATTGAGCCAGGAGTAGTAGAAGATTCTGATCATTGCAAGCACTCAGGAAACTGAGGCAGGAGAATTGAAGAATTTGATACATAATAGGGACTTATTTACATAAGGTCTTATCCCAAACAAACAAATAAAACTAGAAGAAAAACATACCAAAATTATGATTCATTAAAGCCACATTATATACATTTGCTATCTGTCTCCCCTGTTTTTTTAAACCATTTTTAGTATGATGTGGTTAAGAAAAATAACACAACAGAAACATGTCCATTAAGTTAGCATTCCAAACCCCAAATCCTAAATGCACCATTTAGAAATCTAAAGATGTTACTGTCAGTTAGACCATTCTACTTATGTTCACTTTGAATATGCTAAGTCATTGGTTTGACTGAAAAATGGTAATAACTTTGACATAAATGTCATTACGCAGTATTTTTGAAAATACCAAAATTTCATTTTATTCAAACAGAAAAACTTTGTTGGTATAGGAAAAGAAATATCAACAATGGGAAAATTATATATTATGATGCCATTTATGTATGTTCGGTAGTCTTTAGATACTCATCTGTAATTACTTTCTGTGTGAAACCAGTTTGTTATTTCATTTTATGATCAAAAAGATTTACTAACATTCACATCACAAAGCACAATTTCTTGCTGACATGTCCATGAGTAAGTGTCCTACTGCCCTGTAATGTGAACTATGTGATCATTTCTGCTACTAGTATTTACTATGATAAGTTGAGTCTTAAACCATTAAGCCATTCACAATTACTTATTTTAATAATTGACTCAAGCTCTGAAAGGTCATTGTTATTTTGGTATTATTTTTACTTGCAAGGCTAGAATTTAGGTCTTATCCAAGGTCAGTGGGATTGCTGTAGACTTTTGTAGCTATGAAAACAATGACCTTTTTTGATTACTTATATATATGACCTCTGACGTAATCATAGTACAGACTTCTGAGTAAGTAAACATTACTGGAGATAATTCTCATAAGGATTTTCTTGCTACTCCAATTATAAAATATGATTAAGATATATTGTTCAAATTTCTTAGCCTTTTTCAACAAGTTTTAATTTTCTTATCTTCTCTTGAAATATATATATACTTGTTTTTCTAAGAACTCTATGTTCTCAGGTAAGTCCATGATATTTCCAAAATTTCTTGTGCTTTGGGGGTAGGGAAAGGACTCAGTTGCTTTAAGTGAAGCAGGTTCTCTTTGATCTAGTAAGGCCTTTACTGGTAGATGAACCATATGATGAAGAGAAATAATCACTATCAAAGCCTACTTATTTGAATATTATTCTCATCCATTAGTCATCTTTGCTTAAACATCCAGAATAATGTTTGACTAGACAACTAGGCATCATGGCATAGCCAGGTTGATCTCTAAGAATTTCTTTTCCGTAAAGTAAGAAACAGGAAAATGAATGTAATACTAGATATCTAGCCCAGGGTCCTTTGCACACGTGGAAAGCACTATCTCTGAGCTATATTTCCAGCATAATTTAAATTTATCTTTAAGATAACAAATTGATATTCCTTATATGTTTTCACTAATTGATTTGTACACATAACTCTGGTTATATGAACTTCAAAATATTAATATTTAATTTAATTTACTGTAAAATCAGTTCATTTATGAATATTTCTTTGAGACATATTTTCAATGAAACATTCTTAACCTGGAAGAATTGTTGAAATAATTGCAGCTAGATATGTTTTATTAAAATACTTGAATTTTATGTTTATAGGAGTTCAATATTTTTGAGTAAGTATATAAGATTTTAAAACTTACCTTAAGATGCTTCCCTTTCATAGAATTCTCATTCTATATGTCCTTTATAGTACCTTATGTAAGGAAGTGACCAAATAATTATCCTAAATGAGAAAATGAATGAATATTTTTAAAATGGACTTGATCATTGTTAAATTATGCACATTAAAGTTGTTTTTCCTTCCTGTTATCTTTCTCCTGATTCTAGCTTTGATTTAAATGAAAAATGTTCCTAACACATAAGTCACACTCAAAAATCCCAACATAAGTAACAATTTTACATAAAAATTAATAAGAGAAAAAATATGAAATCACAAGAGCATTAGTAGATGCTATATGTAAATAAAATATATTGAATAAAGAAAATAGTCTGTTAGCAATCTGTGAGTTTAGAAATTTCCAGTTCCCTTCAATGCTTTCTTTTTTAAGTACTTCAGCTGAATTACTCAAATTCTGAAGATATTAGCTGTGTACTAATTAGCACTTAGTAGAATATCAACCTTTTATTTTCTTGTGGGTATACTTTACATGGTTAACTGAGAGGCACTGTAATCAGTGTCCTAATTTTGTCTCCTTGAGAGACTGTACTTTTACAGCCTGTTCTCCAAATAATAATTAGAGGAGTAAATTAAATCTCTGCAATTCTGCTTCAGAAAATAATGTGGGGAGCCATAAGCCAAAGGAAGACTTGGGAAAAGTAAACTAGTTCTCATTTCAAAAAGGGTCTATAATTTATAGAGATTTCTATTTATTGGCTAAGCATTTTACTTGTATTGTCTCATTTTATCTCTGTTGAGTGGAACTGCTCCATTCTACAAATGAGTTGTTTCCCCCCCCCCCCCCCCGCGCCCTCTACAGGCAGGTATCTGTCTATGAACCACTGAACTGAAATTTTGTAAGGTCAAAAATGTAGAAACCCATAGAGAAGAACAGAAAAGATAACCATAACATCAGTATGTACATAATGCCAGAGAAGGGAAATCTTTGGAACTGAGTTTAAAAAGCATTTTCCACACAAAATATGTTGCTAAGAAGGAAGGAAGGAAGGAAAGAAGGAAGGAAGGGAGGGAGGGAGGGAGGGAGGGAGGGAAGAAGGAAGGAAGGAGGGAGGGAGGAATGGAGGGAGGGAGGGATGGAAGGAGGGAGGGAGGAAGGAAGGGAGGAAGGAAGGAAGGAAGGAAGGAAGGAAGGAAGGAAGCAGGGAGGGAGGGAGGGAAGGAGGGAAGAAGGGAGGAAGGAAGGGAGGGAAGGAAAGAAGAATCTTTCTCTTCCTAAGGGAAGGTTACCATGAGAACAACATAGAGGATAAGGCCTGACAGCCTATAAGACCAGCTTGGAGCTGAGGTTTGAATGGAATCTTTTTGTCTAAGAGTACATTTGCATGTTTGGTAATACTTATCTAGAGCCAGGAATTCAGAGAACAAATGGGGGAAATATCTAGAACACTGTTATACAATAAAAAGTATGTGACCCACATCATATACCCACATTTTCTAGTTTAAAATGAAATTAAAAGTTAAAAAATGAGTGAATTTCATTTAATAGTGCATTATATTTAACCAAATATCATTTATACTTTATGTACCTGAGAACCACTGAACTAAATTTTGTGAGGTCAAAAATCTCAGAATATGAAAGGGATATTTTTATATTGTTTTATTTTAGGGAGTATATTTTGGGGGGAGGGTTGGTTTTCTTTGTTTTAAGGCAGTGTCTCACTGTAGCTCAGGATGAACTGGAACTCATCCTTCAGCTCAGAGTAGCCATGAACTCATGATGATTTTCCTGCTTCAACCTTCTGAATGTTGAGCTTAAAGGTGAGAGTCAGCACACCCAGCCATATCTTGAGATTTTAATCTATATTGTTCTTATCTAATATCAGTTTGGTTTAAAATTCACTTACATAGAAAAAACTATCTTCCCTGTGTAGAGCAGTGGCATTAGGTATATAGACAATTGTGTACCAGGATCTTTTGACAATCTTCCTATAGTATAAAGCAGATGGTAATGGATAGAGAAGGAATTTGGCTTTGGTGGCATAGCTGACACACTGAATTGTTGTTGGTAACCTCAGGATGTGCTACTTCTTGCTTATCTACTAGATAGAAAAATTTTTTTTTCATAATCTTACTATTGACATGAAATAGATTAATTTAAAATAAGGTGTTTGTTATATGTGGTTCATAATATGAGCTCAAAACATCCATCTATGATTTTTTTTCTTCTTGTTTTTAATTTTTTTTGTTTATTTTTATTTATTTATTTGAGAGCGACAGAGAGAGAAAGGCAGAGAGAGAGAGAGAGAGAGAGAGAGAGAGAGAGAAAGAGAATTGGCACGCCAGGGCCTCCAGCCACTGCAAACGAACTCCAGACGTGTGCGCCCCTTGTGCATCTGGCTAACGTGGGTCCTAGGGAATC
Source organism: Dipus sagitta (assembly GCA_036346955.1). Taxonomy (NCBI): domain Eukaryota; kingdom Metazoa; phylum Chordata; class Mammalia; order Rodentia; family Dipodidae; genus Dipus; species Dipus sagitta. Next base: position 98,032,115 of record CM070770.1, on the reverse strand, counting down.
AAGCCTCGAACCCGGTTCCCTAGGCTTCACAGGCAAGCGCGTAACTGCTAAGCCATCTCTCCAGACCTCTTTTTTTTCTTCTTTTAACAATGATTTTGAATGTTTGATTCAAACAAGTCAGAGTTGGACGCCTTTATTTCATCTTATTTCCTCTCAGAGATTCTTTCCATTCCAAGGGTCTTAATATCCATCTCTATGAGGATTCACTGACTTTTCTGTTAGGCTCAAATTTTTAATTTCCAATCCCATAGAGCAAGCAGAGTGCTAATAAATCTAGTAGATTACTTAAAATACCTCAATGTCTATATATTACAACTTGGATTCATGACCACTTTCTCTGAATTCTGAACCCTTCCACATGAGCAAATACCGAGAGCACTCTTCCTCTTCCATAGGAATCAAAACCCCAAATACTTTCTAGCTTTTAAACTCAACTATGCATTCCCTTTATTTCTTCCTTTTATTTTTCCCACCATCGTTTTAGTCCTGTCAATACCATCCATTTCCAGATTTGTGTAAGAACCTAAGTGGTATGCCTTCAATTATGTTTTCCAACTTTGCATCAATCTATTTATTTTATTTCTCTTTTTAAAAAGCTTCAGTGATATTTTAGATGTGCAAACATGAATAAATAAATTATTTTATACGATCTAAAATTTAGCACCACTTACATTCAATTCAAAAATACTCTTATGTCAGGGTTTTTCCAAGAAATAATACATGTGCTCATAATTCCATGCTCACTGATTTCCCCGGTTAATTCTTACCTGCCTTCTTCATTAGTTCAAATATTGCCTGTTTGGATACCAGAATTCTAGTCTCAGAGCCCACATAGCAACATCATAGCATTTTTTTTTTTACTGATAGCATATTTTTAAGGAGATTATTGGTTTATAGTGAGTTACCTGTACTTTTAAACTTCATAAAAAAGTTATATTTATCTTATTATATAACTTTATTTTTAACATAAACCCATAGTATCTGTGTTATAGGGACATTCTGTTCATATATTTAAGTCCATCATGAGCAAAATATCTATATCTATATCTATCTATGTATATATATATATATATGAGTGGAGGCAAAACACAAAATTTCTATAGAAATGAAATCATGTTTCTAATTGGAGAAACATGCCACTCCCCTAAGCCAATTGTTGCTGTTCATTGTAACTTGGTCACCTTCCTGCCCAAAGTACAACAGGAATATTGCATGCCTTGTAGCTCTTTTTATATCTCCAAATAACCACATTGGGAATGCTGCCTCCCAGATACCTTGTTTTCACCCTGATCAAAGTCCACAAAGGAGTGTTTTAACTCTTGTTTCTCCCTAAAGGCCTTTCTGTCCATTTCAACTAGAAAGCCAGAGTATTGCCTTAGGTAAAAGTAGTAATAGTGGAAAAGGGAACCAAAGGGTCTGATTCCTAAATTCTAAGAGTACACCAGAAATGCCTTCACCAGTCTGGGACCTGTACACTCAGTAATTATATCCAGGACACATAGTACCAGGGGCAGCTACAGGCATCTCGGTTGAAATAACTCCCTAAATATTTGCCTCTCATGGGAAGATGAAAGTTCAAGGAATTTATTTGTGTCTGGGGCACCTATCCTGTTACATTTTCACTAGTATATATGTAAATCATTAATTTGCATTTGAGAGAAGAAAGATTTGAATAGCTAAAACGTGTTAAAAGAAATAGCACACAGGAAATTAACTTTTGTATATTATATAACCTATATGATCATTAAATACTCATGCAACTTAAAGATAAATTTGGAGTATCAGCATTTTCTAAAGACTAAGAAGCAGTCAAATTGATGATAAAAGGAAAATATACATGGTTTAAAATGTACTACTTTCCCTACAGCAGATTGCAAAAGTGTTTATTAACATCTATTAGTCTGTATTCTAAATCTTGTACAGAGGGGAGTACTTTCTCCACCATCCCATTTCATTAATGGAGTTTGTGACTCTCTGCTGCCTATTCACTTCCTGGAACATCTCAAATAGGCTGTATCCAGGATAAACTGGCATTTTTAAATTTTTTTGTTTATTTTTATTTATTTATTTGAGAGTGACAGACAGAAAGAGAGAGAGAGAGAGAGAGAGAGAGAAAGGGTGCTCCAGGGCCTCCAGCCACTGCAAATGAACTCCAGATGCATGTGCCCCCTTGTGCATCTGGCTTACGTGGGTCCTGGGGAATCAAACCTCAAACCAGGATACTTAGACTTCACAGGCAAGTGCTTACCTGCTAAGCCATTACTGCAGCCCTAATCTGGCATTTTTAAGATCATCTTTGGTGAATGTACTCTGATGTGGAAGAGCACCCACTCAAAAGCCACTCTTCCTGCAGCCCTGAAGGAAATACAAGACTTTCCCATCAGGCAGGAGCATGAGTGAGCTTATATTCTATTACTCACAACTCCATTGGTAGTTACACTTTGGAAGAGAGGGTTACATAATATACATAATTTTGCTTATATACTCATCTGAAAGTAATTTAAACTTCTGTTTGCAATTTAATTATTAAAATTATAAGTTTAAGAAGTAGTTTTCTATTACTATCTCATATTTGTGGCACTGTTAGTTATTTATAAATGTTGGGAGCCAGCAGTACTTTTTGGTACTCATCAGTATTGAAGTTCTAGGACTGAATATACTGACATTTGTTCTTGTTTTAGTTAGAAGACATGTCACATAAATTTTGGATAATGAAAATCTGGCACATCCTTTTATATACAAAAAATTAAAATTAGAAGTTAAGGACTTCCACTTAAGATGTAAGTTGTTATTTATATATTTAAATATTGTGGTCAATGAATAGCACCTTGAGAAGCTTGAGAAGTTATACTGCAACTCCACTGAAATTTCATTATCAATCAGTGATTTTTTTATTTTTAACCTATAAGCTCATTTACAAGTAGCTCTGCAAAAAAATATATTAAACAAAAGCACAATTTCCGCCCCCAAATTCCAACCCTGCTGCTTGGCAATCATTCACATTATTTCACAATTATCTGATGGTATTTGTCAGTTAGCTGTGAGTAGCATGATATCACACCTACCATTCTTTTCCTCAACATTCAAGTGACAGAACAGGAATATAGATTCTTTCCTTGAACTTCGCATAGTTGTCTCTGGGTCCCTTTATTTTCCTGGCCCACCCTCACAGTCTTGAAGGTCCAAGCTTAAATGTATATTATCCCAATGGATCCTCAATTGTTCACTTTGTGCCAAGCCTCTCTTCATAATTCATAGTCTACTTTAACTCAAGAAACACACTTACATCCTACCATCATCATATATTAAATATAACACAATCTAAATGTTATTATACCCTTTATAAATGCCATGTCTCTTAGTTTTAGAAGTTATTTAATACTCCAATCTCTCTACACACAGATGTAACCTTCAAACAAATAACCTTTTTATTTCTAAATATCAAATTTTTGTTATGTTCAAAACCCTAAGGAAAACTTTTCTCATTAGAATGTTCCAGAATTCCCACAAGTAGAAGTCAGGTATTCATTTAATCTAGTACAGTGCATGTTGCAGATGTAAAATGATCATTACTAATCTTAGCAGTAGGAAACAATTTGAAGTACTTTGTGATAGGTGAGCTAGACTAAGTTCCTCAACTGTGGGATTGTTGATATTTTAGGTAGGATAATTCTTCGTATTAGAGGCTGTTCTTTAGGGCATTGTATAATGCCTATCAGCATTTCTCAGCCTATATACTAACTGGATATCTGTAGCACTTTGCCCTAGTTGTAACTAAAAAGAAATGTTTCTTATCATTACCACATACCCCTTGGTTATTGATTTATATAGGTTATTTTATAATCCATCCTCCTACGTATTCCAGGTTACTTCATAATTTCTCCTAATTTTCAATATAGAAAACTGTTTCTTAGTTTATATAAACAAGGGTAGGGAGACCTTGATTTAAGCTGTAACTGTTTTTGAAGCATACGGTCTTGATCTCTAAAATGTTTTGCATCCTAGCTGATAAATTTCTTTACCTTTAATATTTTTGTAAACAATTTTCAAACTTGTATACAACAAGTTTTTGATGATAATCCCCTCTCATTAACTTCTGTTGTCTGCTTTCCCCTACATCCCTTCTACTGAACCTGTTCTTTCTAATTAGTCCCCTCTTAGTTCTTAGTTCCATTTTGATGTCTTTGTTTTGTTTCTGTTGTAGCAGTTTTTTATTTGTCTCTCCTTCATTAGCCATGTTGAAATGTTGATGGGCCCTGTATTTGCAGGTCTGATGCAAGTACCAACAATTGCTGAAAGATCATGAATACAGCAGCCACTGCCATGTCCAGCAGAAGGCATTTCAAAGTATTCTTCCCCACCCTTTGGCTCTCACATTGTTTCTACCTTTTATTGTATGATGTTCCCTGAGACTTAAAGGGCATGGTGAATATGACTCATTTAGGGATAAGCACTCAATAGTCACGTATTCTCAGGACCTTGACTAGTTTTAAGTCTCTCCAGTAGCTTAGACCATCTGCAAAAAGAATGTTCTCTGTCATGATGTGAGAATAAATACCCTTTTAGAGGTAAAGTTGATGGGCACAGCATATCAATTTATCCAAATAATATTAGTAACTTGTCCTTTAGGGAGTAGGACCTTCTCAGCCATAAACTTTTACTTGTTATTATTAAGTAGAAACTTTGTATGGACATATCATATGTTAGTACCATCATTTCCCTTCTTCCTGCCCCATTCCACTGAGGGCCCTTGTTTGTGTGATTGCTGGTATTCTCCATGGCTTGTGGTTTATGAGTTGTGAGAGCAGCAGTCAGTCATTGTGGAGAGGGCTATATCTCTGGATATTCCTTCCCACCCTGTGACTCTAACATTCTTTTTGACCCCTCTTCCACAAAGTTCCCTGAGCCTTGGTGGGTGTTCTTTATTTCTACTTCAGTGTTGAGTTCTCAACAGCTTCTGGATTTCTGCTTTGGTGCATTTTGAGTATCCTCATTGTCTTTCTCCATATCCATGGCCCAGTGGAAGCAGAACACTTTCTCAGTTCACCATTTCCTCTGTGGTTTCACCTGGGCCCTGGCTGCTTTGAGGGAAGGTCCATCTCCTACAAGGAGTCAGCTATCTATTCTTGTTGGTAAATTATGGCTGTCCTCAGTTCTCACTATTTTCTGAAAATGAAAAGCAGATTCTCCAAAAAGAGTGAAATAAAAATAGTTTAAAATGGATAAACATTGTTTATTTAGAGAGATTTTGATGGGTGTATACTCAGTTTTGGACAAAGGCTAGTGGGGGCTTCTCACTGGAGTCCATTATCTTGGTCTCCATAGGGATCTGATTTGGTTCATAGTTCCACTTATGGGTTCCTTTCCACAGAGTGGATCTCATAGACAATCAAGGAGCCATTGGTTACCCACTTAGGGTGTGTGCCAATATTACACAGGTGTGTGCGTCATGTCAGGTTGGTTGTTTTTATATAGTGGTGTCACCTACTTGCTCACAACATTAGTGGTCATTTTTCCCCAACAGCTCATGTACTGCTTTTCAGCACTATATGGACTAACCATCTGGTAACTGACATCTTTCCAGATTCAACTGAATCTCTCAACGTTCTGTATCAGAATCATGCAGGGTCTTCAGCAATAGGGACTTACCTTTTACCTCAGGATGATAAGTGCTTTGACAGAAGCCTGTCTTATTTTGGGGACCTCATATGTCCCTCCCATCAATAGCTTGACATGGATTGCAAACAATTTCTGGCACTAGGAGTTGCAAGCCAGAGCCAAATGTTTAAGGGGTTAGGCTTCAGCCCACCCACTCTAGTGCCCCTCTTATCAAGTGATCCCTCCATGATTCTATTGAGGATTATATATTTTACTCCACTATGCAAAAGGAAGGTTTCTATGGTACAAATACATTTTGGATTTGGTTTTGTATGTATCTAACCTCTCCCTCTTGTTCTCCATCCCCCAAGCCTTTCAGTCCCTCTTGCCTCTCTCTTGAGTTGTCAGTTATGTTTGCCACTCCAGATATTCCATCTTAGGAACCACAGATGAGGGAGTACATTCAGTGATTGTCTTTCTGTGCTGTGTAAATTCACTTAGTATGATCTGTTCCATTCCATCCATTTTAGTATAAATTTCATCATATCACTTTTCCTTAGCGCTAAGTAGAATTCCATTGTGTATATGCTTTAAATTTTCATTATCCATTCATTAAACAATGGACATCTGGTTTGATTACAGTTCTTAACTATTGTGAATTGAGCAGCTAGAATCATAGTTGAGCAAATGTCTCTGCAGTGAAGAGTGGAGCCTTTTGGGTTGATGTGTAGTAGCGGAATGCCCAACCATAAATTTTTGACTAGGTTTTCAGTACCAGGCATGTATTCCCTCCTGGGGAGGGGACATAGCCTTAAAAATGGATATAAGTAGTTTCATTTCTTAATAATATGCCATTAAATGTACTTTAAGATTTGTGAATAATAAGTCTGTGAAATGTATTAGTTTTGATTTGTGAAGAAAAGACAAACTGCATACATATATGACTAAAAGTCACTGAAGCCTCTAATTGTCGTTTTTTTCTCAATTTTTATTAACATTTTCCATGATTATAAAAAATATCCCAGGGTAATACCCTCCCTCCCTCCACTTTCCCCTTTGAAATTCTATTCTCCATCATCTCCCCTCCCCATTTCAATCAGTCTCTCTTTTATTTTGATGTCATCATCTTTTCCTCCTCTTATGATGGTCTTGTGTAGGTAGTGTCAGGCACTATGAGGTCATGGATATCCAGGCTATTTTGTCTGGAGGGAGCACAGTGTAAGGAGTCCTACCTTTCCTTTGGCTCTTACATTCTTTCTGCCACCTCTTCCACATTAGACCCTGAGCCTTGGAAGGTATGATCGAGATGTTACTCGATAATCTAGTCACTTCTTTCCGGCATCATGATACCTTCTGAGTCATCCCAAGGTCACTGCCATCTGAAAGGAGAAGATTACCAAAAGTGAGAGTAGCATTAATATAAGGGTATGAACATTAAGAGAAGTGCTTACTGGGCAGTTTGATAAGCATAGTATATACATTTGCCCAGACAACAACAGACATTACACCCCTAAGGCTCATGACTACCCCTGTTTTAAGTTTTCAGTATCAGGGATGTATTCCCTCCCACAGAGTGGGCCTCCAGTCCAATTGGAGAGCAGTTGGATTCCACCATGATGGACATGCTACTATTGTACCTGTTGGCTCATTTGGCCTGGCTGACCAATTATAAGGCTTGAAGTGTCCACTGTTGAGTATCTTCAGTGGTGGTATCTCTTTCTCCCATTGGGGAATTGCATGTAGAATGGCTTCTTCCAGCTTCCTGTCAGCTGGTCTACATGGAGGAGGTTATCAGCTCAGTTCCAGCAGGATTTCTCAGTGGCCTTGCAGCCCAAGTGTGTGGATTCTTCAGCAATAGGATCTTACCATCTGTTCCTGGTCAGAAACCAAGGGCCTCGGCAATGACCTATAATGTTTTGGGGGCATCAGGGACCTCCCTGGCCAACAACTCACTGGAAGGTATACCATCCTTGGCACTGAAAATTTTCTAGCAACGATCTATGGCTCCTGAGTGTTCCATTGTCAAAACCAGAGGATTCCATATGATTTATTTATATCCTCTTAGATTTTGATTAGCCCTCCCTCTACCTTTCCTTTACTCGATCTCTTCCCCTGACCTCACTTTGGGCCTTTTCACCCACGTTAATCTATTCTCCTACTTACATATATAAAATGCCAACCTATTAAGTACACTCATCCCTTCCTTTGTCTTCCCTTTGTATCTCTTTTTTAGCTTCCTGGCCTCTGCTACTGAGTTTTATCCTTCTCATACAGAAGCCCAATCATCTGTAGCTAGGATGCACATATGAGAGAGAACATGTGATGCTTGGCTTTCTGGGCCTGTGTTACCTCACTTAGTATAATCCTTTCCAGACCCATCCATTTTCCTGTAAATTTCATAACTTCATTTTTCTTTACCGCTGAGTAGAACGCCATTGGATAAATTTGCCATATCGTCATTATCCACTTATCAGATGAGGGACATATAGGTTGGTTCCATTTCCCAGCTATTATGAATTGAGCAGCAATAAACATGGTTGAGCATGTACTTCTAAGGAAATGAGATAGGTCCTTAGGATATATGCCTAGGAGTGCTATAGCTGGGTCATATTGTAGATCAATCTTTAGCTGTTTTAGGAACCTCCACACTGATTTCCACAATGGCTGGACCAGACTGCCTTCCCACCAACAGTGTAGAAAGGTTCCTCTTTTTCCACATCCCTGCCAGCATTTATGATCATTTGTTTTCATGATGGTAGCCAATCTGACAGGAGTGAGTTGGAATCTCAATGTAGTTTTAATCTGCATTTCCCTGATGACTAGGGATGTAGAACATTTTTTCAGATGCTTATATGCCATCCGTATTTCTTCTTTTAAGAACTCTCTATTTAGCTCCATAGCCCATTTTTAATTGGCTTGTTTGATTTCTTATTATTTAACTTTTTGAGTTCTTTGTATATCCTAGATATTAATCCTCTTTCAGATATATAGCTGGCAAAGATTTTTTTCCCATTCTTTAGGTTGCCTCTTTGCTTTATTCACAGTGTTTTTTGCAGTACAAAATCTTTGTAATTTCATGAGGTCCCACTGGTTAATCTGTGGTTTTATTGCCAGAGCAATTGGGGTTATATTCAGAAAGTCTTTGCCAAGACCAATAGGTTGAATGGTTTCCCCTACTTTTTCCTCTAGCAGTTTCAGAATTTCTGGTGTGATGTTAAGGTCTTTAATCCATTTGGACTTAATTCTTGTGCATGGAGAGAGAGAATAATCTATTTTCATCCTTCTACAGATACATATCCAGTTTTCCCAACAACATTTGCTGAAGAGGCTGTCTTTTCTCCAATGAGTATTTTTGGCATTTTTATCGGATATCAGTTGGCTATAGCTACCTGGACTTACATCTGGGTCCTCTATTCTGTTCCATTGATCTACATGTGTGCTTTTGTGCCAGTACCATGCTGTTTTTGTTACTATGGCTCTGTAGTATAGGTTAACATCAGATATGGTGATACCACCAGCCTTATTTTTGTTTCTCAGTATTAGTTTAGATATTCGAAGTTTTGTGTGATTCCAAATGAATTTTTGGATTCCTTTTTCTATTTCCGTGAACAATGCCATTGGAATTTTGATGGGGATTGCATTGAAAGTGTTGATTGCTTTTGGTAAGATTGCCATTTTCGTAATACTGATTCTTCCAATCCAGGAATAAGGGATGTTTTTCCACTTCCTAGTGTCTTCTGCAATTTCTTGCTTGAGTATTTTAAAGTTTTCTTTGTAGAGATCCTTTACTTCCTTGGTTAGGTTTAATCCAAGGTACTTTATTTTCTTTGATGCAATTGTGAATGAGAGTGATTCTCTGATTTCATTCTCTGTGTGTTTGTTGTTAGCATATAGGAAGGCTACTGATTTCTGTGTATTTATTTTCTATCCTGCTACATGGGTGTAGGTGTTTATCAGCTCTAACAGTTTGCTGCTAGAGTCTTTAGGGTCCTTTATATATAGAATTATGTCATCTGCAAATAATGATAACTTGATCTCTTCCTTTCCAATTTGTACCCCTTTTATGTGTGTCTCTTGCCTTATTGCTATGGCTAAGACTTCTAGTACTATATTAAATAAAAGTGGGGACAGTGGACACCCTTGTCTTGTTCCTGATTTTAGTGGAAAAGCTTCCAGTTTTTCCCCATTTAGTAATATGTTCACTGTAGGCGTGTCATAAATAGCCTTTATTGTATTGAGATATGTTCCTTCTATTCCCAGTCTCTGTAGGACTTTTATCATGAAGGGATTCTTGATTTTGTCAAATGCTTTCTCTGTGTCTAATGAGATTATCATGTGATTTTTGTCCTTCAATCCATTTATATAACGTATTACATTTATTTATTTGCGTATGTTGAACAATCCCTGCATCTCTGGGATAAAGCCTACTTGGTCAGGGTGAATGATCTTTCTGATGTATTCTTGTATTCTGTTTGCCAATGTTTTGTTGATAATTTTTCCATCTATGTTCATGAGGGAGATTGGTCTGTAATTTTCTTTTTTTTTTTTTTGTTCTATTTTTGCCTGGTTTTGGTATCAGGGTGATGCTGGCTTCATAGAAGGAGTTTGGTAGGATTTCTTCTTTTTCAATTTTATGGAAAAGCTTAAGAAGCAATGGTGTTAGTTCTTCCCTGAAGGTCTGAAAAAATTCAGCTGTGAATCCATCTGGGCCTAGGCTTTTTTTTTAGTTGGGAGATTTTTGATAACTGCTTGGATCTCCATGCTTGTTATAGGTCTATTTAAGTGATTAATCTCATATTGATTTAATTTGGGTAGGTCGTATAAATCAAGGAAATTATTTATTTTTTTCAAATTTTCATACTTTGTGGAGTATATGCTTTTATAGTATGTCCTTATGATTTTTTTGAATTTCTCTGACATCTGTTGTGATGTTACCTTTTTCATCTCTGATTTTATTAATTTGTGTCTCTTCTCTCTTTCTTTTGGTAAGATTTGCTAAGGGTTTATCAATCTTGTTTACCCTTTAAAAGAACTAACTCTTTGTTTCATTGATTCTTTGGATTGTTTTTTTGGTTTCTATTTCATTAATTTCTGCCCTAATCTTTATTATTTCTTCCTGTGTACTGATTTTTTGTTTGCCTTGTTCTTTCTTTTCCAAGTCTTTAAGGTGAAGCATTAGGTCATTTACGTGTGACCTTTCTAATTGTCTTTACATGTCTCCAGTTGAACCTCCTAATCCCAAAAGAAACCTCTCCACCAATTCCAAATAGAGGCAGAAATCAAAGCAGTAGAAATTTATATTAAGCACCAGTTGTAAATATATTGTTCTCTTGATCCACATTGTGTTTCTGACATGAAAATCCAGGCAAGAGCTGGGATCTTGGTTCCATGTAAGACACTCACCTGTTCAAACAGCTTCCTCCTCTGAGGAATGGAGAAAACAATTGCAGCTCTTGTTATCACATGTAATGTACACATACATAGTCAGGAGGATGGTGAGCAGGACTATAAACACTTATGTCCGTGTCTCCATTTGAGGGTATGTGCCAAAGCCTGTTTCATATTTACAGCATCAATGCATTTTCCTTGCATATACATATCTCAATTTTTTAAAATTATTTTTCAATAGGCAATATCATGACCATATTAATGATTTTGGTTGTTGGCATAATTCTTTTCCCCACTGAAGCTCAATATGGAAAAGATTATATTTGTAGGTTTATGTGGAGAAGTAGGAACACTCATCCACTGTTGGTGGGAATGTAGGATGGTACGACCACTTTGGAAAGCAGTATGGAGACTTCTGAAAAAAGCTGAGTATAAAGATACCAACAGACCCAGTTATTCCCTTACTGGGCATCTACCCTAAAACCTTCAAACCACAGGCTAAAGAAATTTGCTCAACCATGTTTATAGTGGCTCAATTTGTAATAGCTAAGAGCTGGAATCAACTCAGATGTCCATCACTAGAAGAATGGATAACTAAGATGTGGTATATCTAAACAATGGAATTCTATACAGCAGTAAGAAAAAATGACACAATGAAATTTGAGGAAAAATGGCTGAACCTGGAACAGATCATTCTCAGTGAACTTACCCAATCACAGAAAAAAAATCGCCACATAGTCTCATTCATCTACAGCACCTAACCTGAATCTACCCAAGATACCTTATATACCCAGCAAGCATCTCCTAGACTAGACACTAGGATGGAAGGGGAGGGAGGGGAGGGCATCAAAGGGGTGAGAAACACAAATCTAGACCCAAACGGCAATGGTACCATAATCTTCTACTTACTAAAAGACAGACCAAATGGCTGATCCTTCACCAGGCCCTTATAGGGAACACCTGAACCACAAGACACTGGAGAGGGTAAGATCAAGGTTTATGTGTTTAAAATAAGATAGTCCCTACCCTTTTTATCTTGTATTATTCTATTTTATTTTATTTTATTTTATTTTATTTTATTTTATGTATTTGATGTTCTTTGTGAAACAGTATCACTTTGGAGTCCAGGCTTGTCTGGTACTTGCTATACAACCCAGTCTAGATTTACATTCAAGATGATCCTTCTTTCCCCTTCTGAATACTAGGATTAACAGTGTGAGACATCACACCCAAAATATTCTTTTTAAAAATATAATCATTTATTTATTTCCAAGGAGGGAGAGAATGAATAGGAATGCCAGGGCTTTCAGTCACTGAAAACAAACTCCAAATGCTTTCACAACTCTGCATATGGCATTACATGGGGACTGGGGAACTGCACTTAGATTGTTAGGCTTGGCAGGCAAGTACCTTCACTGCTGAACAATCTCTCCATCCTCCTGCATATTCTTTATATTATATGTAGATCCACATATTTGTGTTAATTTAAGATGTTAATAATGTGAATAGAAGTAATACAGAACCCCACATTTGCTGTTCTAGAGGGTTCAGGAACAATATAGTTTGGGCTGCTTTGAATGTTCTTCTCATCTCACAAATGAGAAGAATAACAATAACTTATGTCAAGAGAGTACCTATGGACTATATTAAGTAATATTTTACTGAATAATGGCAACAGCACTGCATCACTTATCAAGCTGAGAAGCACTAAATGGCTATAGTGAATTTGAAGAGTAAATACTACTTTAGAGAATTACTGTTCCTCTTATCCCTCAGACGTCTGTGTGGTAATCCCTGGAGACTATAAGTGTAATACTTTACAATACAAAGGAGAATTAATGCTGCAGGTGAATTTAAAGTTATTAATCAGCTCGCCTTAGAAAAGGGATACTGTCCTGAATTGACTGTGTACATTCAGTTTAATTAAGTGCTCTTGAAATGTAATAGAAATAGTATAATAGAAGGAAGTATATAAATGATTTTGCTCTATAATCTTAATTGTTTTTAAGATAGAGGATAAGCCATTAACCAAGAAATATGTCATATTTTGATCTTGAATTGAAGTGAAGAAGTAAATTATATCATATAGCCTGAAGAAATGTATAGAGCCTTGCCAAGATCTAGATTATCCCAGTGAGATAAATTTCAAATTTATAGCTTTTCGAACTATAACCTACTGGATTTTATATTACTTAAGGCATTAAGTATCTAGTAATTTGTAATAGAAAGCATAATAAACCAGCTAGGTATGGTCATGCACGCCTTTAATCCCAGCACTCAGGAGGCAGAGATAGGATGATTGCCATGAGTTTGAGGCCACCCTGAAACTACATAGTGAAGTCCAGGCCAGCCTGGGCTAGAGTAAGACCCTACAGCAGAAAAAAAAGAAAGAAAGAAAGAAAGAAAGAAAGAAAGAAAGAAAGAAAGGGAAAAGAAAAATAAACCAATTGAGTCCTAGTTGCTTTAGATTTTTCTTCATGCCTATATATATTATAATTAATATATTATATTATCAATTAATTATAATTATATATTTAATTATGATTATGATATATATTGTATTATTAATTATACAATTAATCAATTATTAATTGTTATAATAAAATATATTAATAGAACTCATATATTATAATTAATCCTGGAACTTCTGAGGATTTTGTTTTTCATCTATCTTGTATGAGAGTCATTTCAAAGCAGCAAGTACTGACTTGCATTAGGGTACTAATGGTTTTACTAGAACAGACAAATATATGTGTGACATTTAATATAATAAGCACTTCTGGGAAGAAGTGTTCCTAGTGACAATTTTAAAAGACATAGTCTGTCTAGGATACATGTACAAAGTGGTCATACTGATGAGAATTTCCTGTCTAAATGGAGTTTCCAACTTTCTCAGAATCAGAGACACATTGGATGCTCCTATTGAAAGAATGGCACAATAAGGGTGGAACTCCCTGATTGTACCCTGGTTCTCAGTGTTGCCCAATTCCTCAATCATTTCATAGATAAGCTCTGCTAAATTAGTATGTTTTCTTTTAGCTATATTAAAACTAGAGGGAGTACAGGATGCTTGGAAATATCTAGAAGAAGGTGATCTGAGCTGAGAGATGAATAGTTATTAAAGATAAAAGTTGAAAAAGTTAAGTCAATGCAAAGAGAGTTAAAGTTTTACATAAAGTAAGGGAAAAAGAATATCCCCAAACTAAGTATTAAGTGTAAGGGCCATGAACCAAGGCCATGAACCAACATGAGGTGGTATGCTTCTTAATCCCAGCACATGGGAGTTATAGGTTACCCTCTGCTTTATAGTGAGTACAAGGGCAGAATAGGCCCTATTTCAAAAAATCAACAACCGGAAAAAAAAAATAGCAACCTCAAAGTTAGAGATATTGGAGCTTTGAAAAATGTGTGGTTTAGTGACTGTATTCCCTGAGTACAAAACTAATTAATAAAAAAATAGTAAATAGACAAAAAAAATGTGTGGTTTTTCTCAAGAAACAAAACAAAAATAATTGAGTTGACTTTTAGTGTTGTAAAAGTTTCTCTTTTAATTATGAATTACATGGACATAAATGTGAAGGAAACATGTATCATTTAGTTCAAAGTTTGTTAAGGCTGCTACACAATTTGGATCTGGTGTCAAGGGCAGTTAGAATGTGGAATATAGCACTCTCCTCAGGGAAGTGTGATGGAAAGCTGCTTACTTTCCTCTGTTTCACCATATCTGTTGCAGGGCTGCACTAGGGATAATTGACCATAGCACAGACAAAAATGTGTGCCTTTGCAATTTTGATGTATTTACAATTTGCTGTGTAAATTTTATTTCTTATTAAATCCATGTTTATGTATTTTGAATTGAAGGTTTTTAAAACATTATGTCATGATGCTTCCATAGGTGTATGTTTTAAATAAGAGCTTGAAACTCTTTAACTCAAAATGCAAAATATTTTAAACAAGTTTCTGTATAAGTAACAATGGAAAATAGAAACATAAAACTCTGGGGTAGATGTGGAAACATTTCCCCTAATCCTTCAAAATATGTTTTCCCATCTTGTGCTCAAACACATAGAACTAGACAAGGGGACAGGTATATTAAGTACACCTATTTTATGTAAAGAAAACTTGTCTTGGTCTCTACTTGTTTGACTTTCTGATTTCAGGTGAGGTGACTAGTCTCCTCCCAACAGTTATACCTCCTCATACAAACATCTTGGAGATTAGAACTTAGACATGAATTTTGAAGAAAGAGGGACATAAACATTCACATCATAGAGAAAGTTTTATGGAGGAAAAAATAAGAGTTTTACTATTTATCTTTAAACTAAAATTCAGGAGAAGGGGACAATTAATTAGTATGAGTGAGGTGTTTATAACAGGAATTCAGTCTATAGTACAAATACGTAATGATGGGTGGAGGCAATAATATTGAAGTGGTAGACATATATCTTAGCACTTTTGAGATAAGATTCTTACATCATATAATCTACTTACTTAAATTGTACAACACTATTTCTTGGTATATTCCAAGAATTATGCTACCATTGCTGCAATTTAAGATATAAAGATGAATATTTATTCCTATTCATCTGTTCACCATATTTAGATAAACTGTCACTCCAGGATCTATTACTCTCATGGTATCACTTCAACATAAATGACATGAAGGACAGCTTTGAGGTCCTTTCTCAATATACTAACTTGATAACAGCTGGTTTCTAAAAAACACTAGAAGTTAAGTAGAGGTGAAACATTTGGCTTAGGAATATGCCATCATGGGAGATGAAATACATTGTAGGAGTTGTAACACTTCCCACTCCAGTTAAATAAAACGCATTTCACAATTAGATTAGTATAACATCTGAAGTATACACTTCAAATCCGCATTGTTTAGGAGAATACATGTGTATGGCTGCATAGGTGCTCATTTAATAAACTTTGGTATTGAAAGGATGCTATAATGCACTGTGGACCCTATTTAACTTAATTTCGCTTTATTTTCTGTTCCTGACTCTTGGAAGTTACATCTGAAGTAAACTGCTTCAAACAGAGTAGTGGGATGTGCAGCCACTCCACAGGGACAAAATACATGGAAAGGAAGATAAACATGATCATAACAGATTATGAGAATTGATATAACTGCCCATAAGTCATATTCATTATGGATGAAGTAAAGCTCCACAAATTAAACCCCGTGATTCTTGTAGAATACCTGGCATATAAGGCTGACTGAGTTGGGGAAAAGTGGGTAATGTCAAGTCATATTTATGTGGTAAACATAATTACGTCAGCCTCAGATTTTCCTTTTTATACTGTGCTGACTATGAATTGACAATTATGAAATCTTCCCTTATGAATTGACAGGTCTTGTAAGCCTAGTTTGAAGTTGGGGAGGGCAGACATGGTGGGAGCTGTTGAACACAGTGGCCTAGTATGCATTGACTGGAGTTGTTGTGCATCAATCCCCTGCTGCTCCCAGGAAGAGATTACAGTTTCTCTTGCCATGGGAATTTAGCACAACCATGGAGCTTCCTCTGGCTACAAAAATGTGTGTAGTCTGATAAGCTACTTTTAAAAAGGATTTTCCTTACAGAACCATTAATGACTATGGAGTTACTCTGTTCTCTGTGCTCTGGAAACAGTTGCATATAAATAAATACTTTTGCATTTTTTTTTACTTTAAATTCCAAACATATGTAAGAACACAATCTTGCTTTTGTTAGCCATTGACAAAATTTTCATTATTATCACAGCACAATCCTAAAAAATAGGAATTAGTTCAATTCCCATTCAAATAATGGAAACAGGGAAGTCAAATTCCATGTAAGGAACAGGAGTGTGCCTCAAGTTGAAAAGTAAAATGAATGGACTACAGCTGGGCCAACACAACAACAACAACAAAAAAAAAAGGAGTAAGAACCAGGATGGAAACAGAGACTTAGATATTCTTCATAAGTACTTTGATTTGGGAAGAAGTTGCCAAGATCTGTTAACTTATTTGATGCATATTTTCATCTTTTAAAACCATTAGTTATATGATAGATATATTATTGATTGATAGATAGATTGATTGATAATAAATAGATTTAGGTATTCATTCTGACATTGTCAAGTATATATATTTTTATCTTTCTGCTCCTATTCCTCCTTTTCTTCTTCCCTCCAATACCACTCTACCCTTTTTGTCCTTTCCTTTGGGCCTTTTGTCCCCACTCTTCCAGCCAATGTATTTGTATGCACTTTTGGTAATGCTTCTATTCTTATAGGTTTAATGCTGATTTCCCTCACCACAGACACATACTTATAGATGTTGAACACTAAGATACACCTATCAAAGAGAAAATGCAGTTTTGGGCTTTATGAGTTTGAATCACATCACTTAGCTTTTTTTTCTGTAAATTTCATTATTTCATTTTTTTTCCATACTGTTGCATAGAATTCCATTGAATATATGTAAAACATTATCATTATCCACCTTTCTGTTGAGGGACATCTAAGCTGATTCCATTTCCTGTCTATTGTGAATAGAACAACAATACACATTGATGCAAATGCATCTCTGTAGTAGAATCTTTACTGTATGTACCCAGGAGTAGTATGGCTGGCTTACATGAGGGGTCTGTTTCTAAATTTTGAGATACCACCATACTGATTTTCATAATGGGTATACTAATTTGAATTCCCCCAAAAGTGGATGAGGATTTATTTTTCCCTACATCCTCCCCAACATCTGTTGTTTTGATGCTAGCCATTCTGACTGGATTGAGATGGTATCTCAAAATTGTTTTGCTTTTTCATTTCCCTAATGGCTAGGAATGTTGAACAATTTTTATGAACTTGTTGCCTCCTTTGTTAAAGATTAGGTGGCCAAAGAAAGCAGTGTGGATTTACTTCTAGGTCTTCTGTTCTGTTCCATTGGTTCATATATCTATTGTGATGCTGTTTTCATGTTCTTTTTCATTATTGCCTTGCAGCACACTTTGAAATCAGGTGTTGTGATACCTCTTGCTGTGTTCTTTCTTTAGGAATGCACTACCTCATAGTCATTTGTAGTACCACATAAATTCTAGGATTATTATCTCTAGCTCAGCAAAGAATGTCATTGTGATATTAATGGGGATTATTTGGAATGTGTGGCTTACTTTTGGTAGGATAGCCATTCTCACAATGTTAATCCTGCCAATGTAGGATCATGGAATACCTTCCAATCATATAGCATCCTCTTTGATACTTTTTAAAAATTTTCTTGAAGTTTTCATTATAAATATATTTTACATTTGTACATAGGTTTTTTCCTTTGTCTTTAAGTTTTGTAACTATTGTGAGTGGGATGTTTCCTGGATCAATTTTCTGTGAGTTCATTATTGATATATATAAAATTTACTGATTTTGTGTATTGATTTATATCCAACAACTCTATTGAAGTTATTTATTAGCTCTAGTAGCTTTTTATACACTCTATTGGGTCTTTTATATATAAAGAAATGAGGCGGAAAGAATGTCAGAGCCACATGTTGGGTCATGATATGCAGAGACATTTAGCTTGCCCATAACTGTGGGCTAACTCCACAATGCATGACCCGTATACCCCAACAAGGAGGGGCCAAGGGGAGGGGGCAGGTCATGGATGAGCCTAATAATGGTACCAAACTGACTGTAAAAAAAAAATAAAATAAAAAATAAAAATGAAAAAAAAAGAAATGCCTTGATTTCTTAGTTCTCTATGTTTACTTATATAACATCTTCTTGTTGGTCTTGCTAGTACTTCAAGCACAATAATCAATAAAAATTTTGAGAGGTGATATCTTTGTCTCATTCTTGTTTTTTGGAAAAAAAAATGGTTGTGGTTTTTCTTCATTTAATGTAATGTTTGCCTTGGGTTTTTCATATATGATCTTTATTCTTTGGAGGTATATTCCAACTATTCCAATATTTTCAGGAACTTTTGTTATGGAGGCATGTTGGACTTTATCAAATGCTTTTTCTCCAAAAATTGAGATGATCTTGTGATTTCTATCTTTAAATTTAATTATGTGACACATTACCTTTATTGATGTACCTATGTTGAAACCAGATGTGGGTCCCTAGAATGAACCCACTTGGTCATGATGGATAATCTTTTTGATGTGTCCTTGAATTTGATTTTCAAGTAGCTTATTGAGGATTTTTGCCTGTATGTTCATCAGGGAAATGGTTTATAATTTTTTGTTTGTTCATTTATTTGCTTGTTTTGGTATATCTTTACCTGGCTTTGGGATAGCATAATGTTGACTTTGTAGAATGAATTTGGTAGTGTTACTTCTGTTTTTATATTGTGGAATACCTTGAGAAGGGTTGGTATTAGATATAATAAGAAAGTAGAAAGATCTCAAATTAAAACAAACAACAACAAAAATAAACCTAATAATTCTCTTCAAAGCTCTGGAATGACACGCAACAAGCCAACTCCATACTGATTAGATGGCAAAATACAACAAAGATCAGAGCAGAAATTAATGAAGTAGATACTTAAACAACACTTCATAGAATTAATGAAACAATGACTATGTTTCTTGAGAAGCTTAATAAGATTGATAAATCCTTAGCCAAATAACAACATGAAGAAGAGAGAAGACCCATGTTAAGCAAATTAGAGACAAGAAGGAAACTGTTTCAGTAGACATTAATGAAATCCAAAGCATCATTAAAGAGTTCATCAAAATCTTACATCCTGAAAAGCTGAAAAGAAATAGACAAGTTTCAAAATACAAGCACCCTTTAAAGTTAAAAGTTCCAGCTACTAATAAGTTAGACATATTATAAGCAATAACATTGAGGCTATACTTAAAACTCTCCCTACAAATAAAAGCCCAGAATTACATGGATTTACCACTGAATTCTATCAAACTTTTAAGGATGATTTACTGTTATCATTAGCTGCAGTGTTATCTGATAGATAAGTTGGTCATCTTCATAATAATTTCACTTCTGCTTAATATTTAATCTTCTTTCCCCCAAAATGCAACAAATTAGTGCTTTCCAAAGTGACTAATCTATCCAGAAATAGGTTCCTGACAAAATGATTCTGAGTGTACTCTTCTTCCTTTATTCCTCATCCATTTGAAGAGTGGCTCAAAGAGGACTGAAGTATGTCTCTGCAGCTTACAGGGAGAGAAGCCCATAGGTAAGAGAGAATCAGACATCTTTTCAATATAAAAATCTGAGGAAATCTGTGCTTTAATATTAAGTTCATCTAAATGTAGAAATAGTCACTCCTCTTCATGTATTCATGCATCCATGTGAATTTCTTTAGGAGCATAAGGATGGTAAAGGCAAAATGAGCTTCTGACTATGTAGGAATGGTTAGAACTAGTGTGGTCACTACTGTTCTATCATTATTTTCTGTGTATGGCTATGTATGCCAATGGATGTGTGCATATGGGTCTGTTCTTGTGTCTGTGGTAGCTGTTTGTTGCTTGTTTTGTTTTTGTTTTTGTTTTTGTTTTGTTTTTGTTTTTGAGACAGAGTCTCTTGTATCACAGGTTTGTCTTGAACTCACTTTGTATGACATTGATCTGATCCTCTGTCTTTACCTCTTGAGTGCTGGGATTATAGGATAGCACCACCTTGTCCATTTAAATGTAGTCCTGGGGATCAAGCCCAAGGATTTGTGCAAGTTAGGCAAGCTACATTCCTTCCTGTTTTCATTTCTTTGTGAGGACAGGGTCAACACAGGAGTTGTTCATGTCAGGCAGAAATTATTCCAGCAAATTACATCCCCAGCCCTTTCATATAGCAATATTTTCTGAGAACTTTATAACTATAAAAATCATTTAAAAAAAAGTCATTAGAAGTGCTGTAGGATTTGGGGGTTCAGGAGGAGTACCCCAGAATTTATGAACTCCAAGTTTTGGATTCTGTCTTACATTTAATAAAAATTAATAAAATAGACTCAAGAATAAATTATGAATTATTTAGTTTATTTAGGGATAAATCACAAATTGTAGGATTCATTTCAGAAAGATTGGCATCTAGGAAGGGAGACTAAATATGTGTGAAGTAGGAAACATGTTCTCATGTGGAAACACGTATAGTTTATAAGGTTCATTTGAGAGAAACTGAGGCCTCTAAAGAGAGATTAGAATGAAGCTGTAAGCATGTGGAAGCTAAGGCCTTTAATGAAAGACAAGAGAAAAGCTGCAAACATGTGGAAAAGAGAACTTAGTTGTACAGGTGGAGAGACTTGTGAATATTCATGGAATCTGCCATGTGTTTTCCTCAAGAGGGAAAATATCAAAGTAGAAACCAAGAAATTTAGAGGAGAAATGAATGGTGAAGAGGTGACACTCAGGGTTACCCTGAGTTTAGAGTTACTATACAGGCAGCAAGTACAGAGTTGGCCGTAGCACCCACATGGTAGACTCAAAGACCAGAGGAAAATCATGTATGTAATCAAAGTGGAATGTTACCCCAAACTATAAAGCAGAGGCAAGCATAAAGTGTAGATCAATAAAGAATGCTGTGTTTTACCACGACCACCCACCTCATAGAGACCAGACTCATGAGTGTTCAAGAAGTACAGGTAAGAGCCAGAGAGACTCAGATTCTCCAGATCCCACATAAGTCAAATGCACAAAGTGGCACATGTGTCTGCAGTTCATTTGCAGTAGCCCAAGACCTTGGAAACCACTGTCTCTCTGAAATATATGTGTATGTGTGTATGTATGTATGTGTATATATATGCTAGCTTTCTTCTATCCTCCTTCAGAATGACATAATTGTTAATTAAAGTACATTAATGTGCATTGTCTGTGACTATAGTAAGAGTCCACACTCTTCATTCCTCTGCACAGCTGTTAATTTTTCTCTTTTGAATTGGAAGTATTGACTATAATTTTTTTTTGCCAAGATGCTATGTGAGAAACAGGAAACATACAATGTGTGAGTGTTTGCATCATGTCTGTTTAAGGAGTAATTAATTTTCATAAGACATAATAGGAAAATTTGATGAAAGCCAGTTCTTCATTCCTGCTTTAATCCCCAAGGAAATATGGATGTTAAGAATGTACTATTTCATTACATTCAGAGCACTCAGAAATTTTATTAGGGAAAACAATCTTTCATGCAATAAAAATGTTCAGGATTGTATTACAACAGTAACTATTCTGGACCCGCCCCCCCCCTTATTCAGGTGCATTTTGATACATGACACTACCAAATGCATCTTTTCTTCTTTATCAAGAACATTTTTTCTTTCATAAATTATTAGACTCTGAAGTGAAAGAGTACATTAATAAAATATAATGCATCAGTCTGAGTGGTTGAGGCAAGGGATGTCAAATATTCATAACTTCTTAATGTGTAGTAAATCCTTAGCACTCTGGGAAGGTCCCTTCAGGGAACCTGTCAATCCTCAGATTCACAAGTCCTTACTTAGCAGTGATGTCCTCTATAAAATGAATGATAATGAAGAGAGAGCAATAAAACTGTCTTAGATTCTTTCTTCTAGTCCCTCTGCTAATTCAGGAATTCTCTGTTCACAACTGTCTGGAAATGCTTCTATAATAATCCACATTTTGGCAAAATGGCACACTAAGTCTCACAATGTTGGGTCACTTTTGAAATGGAAGTTATGAGTATTTGGACTAAAATGCCAAGTGTCTGCTCAATTTCTTTCAGAATGTATAAAAGTGGATGGTGGGTGTTCCATGCCCACATCCATGTTTGCCATTGAGCTTCAGCTCAAGATTTTAACTAGTCTGTGATGCAATGAACAGCCAGCAGTCAGCAAGCATGGATAGTGACTTTAAACAGAGTACTTCAGTATTATACCTAAAAATAATGGTTTTTTCCTCTTTCAAATTAAACAATATTCAATTTTTAAACAGACATTATTATAAGTGCATGAATTCCTCTCTTTCAAGCTAAACCTACTATTCTAAATTTTAAAAGTATTCATATACTGGGTATGGTGAACCATAGCTATAAATCCTAGCACTCCAAATTCCAGTATAGCTTGGGTATTCTTTTTAGCTTGGTGCCTACCTGTTTGATCTGGGAGTTTACATAAATACATATATACATACACACAAATATACCTTCAAAAATGCATACATACATAGTGAGTTTAAGGCCAGCTTAAGTCACACAGGGTGACCCTATCTCAGAAAACAAAATGAGGCAAAAAAATTTCTAAATCAATACCATTAAGCAGTATTTTTTTTATTTTTTATTTGTTTATTAATTAGTTTTGTATTCACCAAATACAGTCGGTTTGGTACCATTATTAGGCTCATCCATGACCTCCCCGCTCCCCTTGGCCCCTCCTTGTTGAGGTATATGGGTCATGCATTGTGCAGTTAGCCCACAGTTATGGATAAGATAAATGTCTCTGCATATCATGACCCAACATGTGGCTATGACATTCTTTCCGACCTCTCTTCCTCAAAATTTCCCTGAGCCATGTTGGGTTCATTTTTGGTCTGCTTCAATGATGAGGTGTTGGGGGCCTCTGGGACTCTGGCTGTCTGATTTGGTAGGAGTTGATTTTTCTGTGTTGATCTCCTTCACTCTTGTGCTGGTACCCAGTTCACCAATAAAACAGCACCCTTGCTTGTTTCTCCAATTTTTCTTAGTTTCAGCCGGGGCCCTTTTGAGGTATGATGGGGTGGCTCTCTCCTTAGGATCTATATCTATCTGGAAAAGGGAAGCAGATTCTCCAATGGAGAGTAAGTTAGCACCAGGAAAAATGAGATAACCCTTACTTTTTTCATAGAGAATTTAATAGGTGTAGGCCCTCTTGTAGCCCACGATTGATGGTAGCTTGATAATGGAGAATGGGCTTATGTTTGGATACGGTTCTGACTTGTTTCTCAGCTACAGCTATAGGTCCCATAACACTGAGGGGATCAGTTAGCCAAATCAAGAGCAGTTGGTTCCCCACCATGGCTATGTGCCACTATTGCACTTGTGTGGGCATCACAACAGGTTATTTGCTGCTAAGTAGGTTAGAGCTGAGTTGCTTGGACAGATATTGGTCATTTTCCCCCAGTCACCCATGTAGCACCTTCTGGCACTGGGATCAACCCAGATGTCCATTACTAGAAGAATGGATAACTAAGATGTAGTATATCTACACAATGGAATTCTATACAGTAGTAAGAAAAAATGACACAATGAAATTTGAGGAAAAATGGCTGAACCTGGAACAGATCATTCTCAGTGAACTTACCCAATCACAGAAAAAATAATCGCCACATAGTCTCACTCATCTACAGCACCTAACCTGAATCTACCCAAGATACCTTACATGCCAAGCAAGCATCTCCTAGACTAGACACTAGGATGGAAGGGGAGGGAGGGGAGGGCATCAAAGGGGTGGGAAACACAAATCTAGACCCATATGGCAATGGTACCATAAAAGCAGTATTTTTATATTGGATTATTTCCCTCCCTCTATCCAGCCCTACCTCCTGTCATCCCTCCCTTTTTCTTTAGGAAGGGTTGCAGTCTGTAGCCTAGGCTGACCTCAATTCTCTAACCTCCTGTTTCAGTCTACCTTGCATTGTGATTACAGGCATGAACTAATATACCACCATATCTACATATTCTTCTTTTTAATTGAGCAGAAAAAATCATTTTAAACTAAATTGTACTGTAACTATACTTGCATGACATTTATTGTTATTTTCTCACAAGATTTCTAGGTATATACTGAATGTCATATACTGTAGACAATACTAAGACTCAGAGATGTTACTCTAGCTAGTAAGTCGAAGCAATAATTTGAACTCAGGTCTTTCTTATTTATGTAGCTCTGTCTCCCTGTACATACTAAATTCAGTGAGATAAAAGGACAGAGAACATAAGCAAAATACACATGCTCATCTTTTCTGTGCCATTTAAATGTATTTTCTGGAAGGCTCTCACTATGTAGCCAAGCCTGGCATGAAACTCTCTAACTTTCTGCGTTGGCTTACCAAGTGCTGGGATGAGAGACACATATTCTGTGCCCAACCTTTCCTGACTCATGCTTATCTATTTAATTGTTTAAATGTAGCAAAAGCAATGACAACAGAAAAAGCCTTGTACTGCCTAATATTATCTGAGCTTTGAGTATTTAATGAATTTACTGACTATATTCATATATATTTAATTTTCTGAAGATATTCATAAGATTGAAGGAGCTGCAATACAATAGCCTTAATCAGAATCTGACTCCTGCTGTCTTTAGTTACTGCAATTAAGTTTCATGCCTGCATTTATCATGTTCCTTCAAAACTTTAACCATTATATCTCATTAGAGACATAGCAAAATATTAATTTATGGTTCTAATTGTCATGTTTTTTCAGAAAAATCACTAACAGACAAGAGTCAGTAACAGACTTTGTAACCAGTCCTTTCTCAAAGTAACTTTGGAGAGAAAGGTATTTTCACATATATTGGACTAGTATTGGAAGAGTGGCTTGGACCTTAGAAGATTGCTTAGTGAGGCTGAGTGTAAATATTTATTTAGTTTGGAAGAAAAGAATGAGCAGAGGATATGAACCTTTGTAACTGTTCCAAAGGAAGTGAAATTTAGCCTTTCTGTCCATCACTATTCCTGCCATGACACAGAATTCGTTAGGAACGGTAAAGAAACTTGTTTCTGTGGTTCTCTAGAACAACCACCTTTATAAAAGTGGCACATTATTGCCTTTCATTTGGAGATCTGTAGCAGACAATAACGACTAGCCCAAAGAAAAGCAAGACAATCCTCACTCATTTCTAGCAACTAAATCAGTGATGGCTTTCTTGTCCTTGGTAGACTCAAGAATGTGAAATAATGAGAAAGACCCACAGACCTATTCAGCCACTTATTAGAGCATACTTAAGTTTTTGACCTTTAGAATGCTGAGATGAACAATGAGAAAACAACAGTGTTTTTCTCATAGAAGAATAGAGGATAACATGGTATAATACTCCAACTATATAGCCTTTATTATCACAGTGTTATTGCTAATCTGTTCCAGCTCAGAGAAAGGAAGAGAACAAATTTCTAGTTTTTTAGAACTGGCAGTATAGAGGAGTGTTTTCATTGGCACTGATGGTGTCCAAAGGATCATATTTTAGACTCCCCTCATTTCTCCAGTCCTTGTGTTTTCTGTTGAAAACTGCAACACACACACACACACACACAGAGAGAGAGAGAGAGAGAGAGAGAGAGAGAGAGGGAGAGAGAGAGAGAGAGACGGAGAGGGAGAGAGAGCTGTGCAGAAGTCAGGTAATTTATTGCAGAGCCAAGCACACTCATGGGGACAGAGGAGACAATGGGCGAAAAAACCACTGTCCTCAGCTATCTTTTAGCAAGCTTTTTACTGTTTTCGAATATTTTGTATAATAAGCAGCTTTTCCTGAGGGACTTTGTTTGGTCTAGATAATTGGTAGGCCTATTCAGATGATCTTTTTTTAAATATATTTTATTTATTTATTTGAAAGAGAGAAGGGGTGAGAATGGCATGCCAGGTCGTCCAGCCACTTCAAACGAACTCCAGATGGATGTGCCCCCTTGTGCATCTGGCTTGTATGGGTCCTGGAGAGTCAAACTTGGATCCTTTAGCTTTGCAGGCAAATGCCTTAACTGCTAAGCCATTTCTCCAGCCTGTCAGATGATCTTTTACATGAATTAGAGGTGGTATGTTTTTGTTCTTTATGAGAATGTCTCCTGCTCTGCAGAAATCTCATAAGGTTTAGGGATTCTGGAGCTAAGTTGACATAGCTATCCACTAATGACCTTTAGGGCAATTTAGGATGTCTTCCAGAAACAAAGATGTAACGTGGGTCCCATCCTTCTTAACATTAATTAAAATGTGCTCATGTTTTAGTTCTCCGTGTGTTTGAATGTGCACCATAAGGCAGAGCACCACTCCCACCATGCTTTAAGCCTGCTAATATCTAACTAGCTATGTAACAACAGTAGGTCATAACCACCAGTCTTGTCCCTGGAAACTGGGGCATTCTCCCATGCTATCTAGCTAGCTCAATGTGTTACTTCCTATCCTCCCACAAAGCACCTATAGGGATACAGTTCTGCCATAGCATGAGGATGAGGAAGTATTCTGGATGTAATTCAGCCATAAGACACCTGCATCAAGAGATTTTCCAATACCTGAAAAAATTTTTTTGAATGGACTTACACAAATGAGGAAGGAGTTTTCTTCAGGTCTGAAGTAAGGATTGTGATGTTTTTTGTTCTCTTCCAGTTAATAGATTAAGCAAAGTTAATAATTGCTATCTATTGAGGGTCTATTAACTGTTCTGCACCTTAACCACACTCTCATTCAATCCTCTTAACAGCAAAATACCTAGTTGTTCCATTTAGTGCCGCTGTGTCTAAATGCCTAGTTACTCCAATGATTTGTTTTTTGAATGTCCCTCACACACCACAGGTACAGATATTAGTGGGCTTTGACAGTTACTCTTCAATGCCTGGGACAAGAAACCTGGGAAAGAATTTAATTATATGAAATTGAGGAATAGCATAAGCAAATATTTTTATTTTATGGTCAAGAGCAGCCTCCATGGAAATTATTCTTTACTTTCTTGCCAAAAAATATATATTTTTATATTTTGGACTAATTATTTGAATATCTGACCTAATATAAAACAGCTGAACTGTCATATTTTCTATGCTGCACTCTACCTTTTGTGATTTTTTTCATGTATCTTGTAGCATGTGGAAAGCATCACTACTGACTTGGAATATAACAACAACAAAAATATAAGTAATGTTTTAGTATAATAATGAAAACCATTTTGATCTGTGGTCCCTGGAGTCTAACAACCACATATAAATGCCTCTGACTTAATGAATGATTCTCTAACATGTTTCCTAATCTTCTTACTTTACATCTATTTTTCTTCTTTTTAAATATTTCTTTTGCTTATTTATTTTTTTATTTGTGTGAGAGAGATAAAACATGGGTGTGCTAGGGCCTCTAGCCACTGCAAATGAACTCTAGATGCATGTGCCACCTTGTTGATTTAGTTTCACTTGGGCACTGGGTAATTAAACTGGGGTCCTTAGGCTTTTGAGGCAAGCATGTTAGCCACTGAACCATCTCTCCAGCTCCTTCATCCCTTTTTTTAAAGATCAGCAGTTTTATTTTTTTCTAATTATACAATGAAAAGTTTCTGTTATACAAAATTGTAGTAAATTCAAAATTAAATCTATATCACTTTTCTGAAAATGTCATAATATTCATTCCTACTTAACTAGGTTCATAGAAATTCTTGACTTCAGGCCAGTTTTTGCACCTCATTTTTCACTGACATTTTGTTACTGAAGGAAAATGATCCTTAGAACCAAAGGAGGAACTTTCACTTGTCTCCTTGTAAACTCAGTTCTCAGCATGACACCCATTTGGCACTGTACCCTTTGGCATCTTTTATTTTCTTAACAACATTTTAATAGTTACTTTTCTGTATTTGCTGTAACAATCATATTGTGGTAGGGTTGTATAAAAACTATAAAATGTTATTAACTGTACTCAAACTATGTGTTGAGATATTTGATTCTGTTCTTGGTAGATGGACTGTTCTGTGAACTCAAATGCACAACTTTCTAATATCCACTCTCTTGAGAAAAAATCCTTTTATGTCTAGATGTTGGCTTGAACAAACAGAATAAACACAGCATAGAAAAGAACAGAGAGATATATTTATGAAGGCTGATCTTATAGTTCAAAAACTACTCACAAACACAACTGTAGAAAGCACACTTTTCTCCCAAAGGCCATGAACGGGGATCTGGTCTTTGGGGGTTAAATTATAGAACTACACAGACTTTTACCAATGTTAAGGTACTGCATATCAATTGGAACTGATGTATAACAGGGGAGTCCATTGACATTAAATGGTGGGAATTTTATCCAAACTGGTTTTTGTAAATTAAAATATATCCTAAAATGAAATAAGATTGGGACAGTTGAGAAAATATTTACTAAAAGTGTTTTTTTAATTTTTAATTTATTTTATTATTTTTATTTATTTGAGAGCGGCAGACAGAGAGAGAAAGAGGCAGATAGAGAGAGAGAGAATGGGCACACCAGGGCCTCCAGTCACTGCAAATGAACTACAGATGCATGCGCCCCCCTTGTGCATCTGGCTAACATGGGTCCTGGGGAATCGAGCCTTGAACCAGGTTCCTTAGGCTTCACAGGCAAGTGCCTAACCGCTAAGCCATCTCTTCAGCTCTAAAAGTGTTTTCATATATGTGACCAAAAGATTATTTTAGATTATCTGGGGCCCTACATGCACTAACCTATGTTAAGACTTGGTACTTAAGGCTTCTTTGTTTTTCAGTATTTAGTTTCACACTGACTTCAGGTTTTCTTTTTTGTTGTTTGTTTGTTTGTTTTTAGTATAAGATTTTTGAAACAAGGTCTTACTATGTAGCTTATACTGGGTTTGAACTCCTGATAATCCTGCCTCAGACTGTTAATACTGAGATTATGGGTGTGGGCCACAGTGGCTACCCCACTTTGCAGCATTGCTTATTAATATCCTGCCCTAGGATGTCTTGAGGTACATTGAAACTGGGGATAAAGGTCAGTGGTAAAGATGAAACACTTGCCTACTATGTCTGAGACCACTGATTCAATCCTCAGCATTAGAGAAAAGAAAGTGCAAGAGAGGAGATATTTATATAGGATACTTTTCAGCAACTGAGTCACTTATTAATATTTATATTTATATTCATATTCACATTTATTGCCTGAATGCTATGTTCAATATCTGGAGAGACAAAAATGAAACAGTTGGTTTCTGCCATCAAAGAGATCATGAGCTGATAGAGAAAAGATGTGGAGGGGAAAAAAAAATATCAGAGTGTGATGAGTGCAAGAATAGAAACAGAGTTAGAAAGATAGTGAAGGCAGTAGGAGGCAGAAAATCTGACTCTTCTAAGTCAGGCAGTCTCCTTAAGAGTTGATAACATTTGACTTGGGCTTTAAAGTATTAGTAGGATTGTAGCAGGTGATACAGGAGAACGAAAAGGAAAGGGTAAAGCCAAGAAAATATATTGGATTAAACAACAACAAAAAACTACTGTTTGGTTGAGGTCACTCAGTGGAAAAAGAATGTTTCCCATGCAAGCATAAGGACCTTAATTTGGATACCCAGCATGACATAAAAATGTCTGGCATGGTAATAAGTGCCTTTAATCCCAGCCCTAGGAAGGGAGGCAGACAGGATATCCCTGAAGCTCATTGGCAAGTTATTCTAACCCAGTTGGTGAGTTTTAGGTTCAGTGAGAGAACCTTTTTTAAAATAATAAGGAAAAAAAACTAGTAGGGAACCAGACATGGAGACTCATGCCTATATTTCCAGCCCTTGGGAGGCAGAGGTAAGAGGATCACTGTGAGTTTGAGGCCAGGCAAGGAATACAGAATGAGTGCCAGGTCAGCATTGGCTAGAGTGAGACTCTGTCTTGAAAAACAAAGAATGAAATAAAATTAAAAAAAAAAAAACAATAGTGAAAGACACCTGGCATCAACATGTGGCCTCCACATGCACATGTATGCCCATGCACATACAAATATGCATACACGTGGACACACACACCATAAAGAAAAGCAGAAGGAAAGCAATGAAGTTAAAAGAAGAAAGGGATGGAAAGATAAAGACATAGGAAGAAAGAAAGAGAAAGAAGTAATTACTAGCAGATGGTCAGGCACAATAGGCTTTGCAAGTTTGATGAAGCAGCTTCCTCTTCCTGCCATCGCTATAGAAATTATGACCTTAAGCAGTTAAATGCATATTAAGTGTTTATGGAAGCAAGTTAGATAATTAAAATAACTATTCACCTATCTCTCTTCATATAACAGGTTTATACAGCCTTTACTGCAAAGAAAGCTGAGTCTTGACATATTGTAGACTCTGGAAAATAAGGACAGGTGGATTCAGTTAAGTCTGTGGAAGCCTCTTTGATTTTCTCCATTTGATAACATTAAGCCATAAGTATATTATATTGGGAAAGGCTTCATGTTAACATGTTGCATCACACCAAGTATTGATTTCCACTCATCTCTTGCTCAGGTCAAATAGCCCCATACTAAGTATTAATGAGTCCTATTAATGTTTCTTGCTTTGAAGCAGATAATATATATCAAGATTTATTTCCTAAGAATGACTCATTGTCCAAATACTCAGTTTATTTCTAATATCATGACTCCAGAGATGTCAGCTTTCCCTGTCCTTCTCTCCTACATGTTTATCTCCTGCCCCACAGATAAATTCACTGTTCATGAATTTTCTGTCTGATCAATGCCAGGTTGGAAAAAATTTAGTGTACTAAACAAAATTAAAATCTTCAAGACCAGCAATTACATGGAACAGCATACAGGAAATAATCCTGCTGTTTTATTTTTCTTTTCACAAGTACTTTAATCTGTTTAAAGGAAATAGTTTCTTTAATGACAGGTACTATTTTATGTAGGTTGGGCAACATGCTTTCCATAATGCTGAGAATAACTTTACCAGGCTTAAGTTTGCAAACATGAACTTAGTTAACCATATTAGGTTTTGGAAATACATTAGAATTTTGATATTTGAAGTTCAGTATATTGTCTTAAGATAGATACATAGCAACATTTAAACCATTCTGGAATCGCTCAGGGAATTCATCATAACAATTACTATAGTAACTGACCCTAAGCTTCACAAACTATGCACTTAAATGTCTTGATATTTATGAATGCAGTATGATGAGTTTTGAGAGATTCCTTGTTTTCTGTTCAGCATTTCTTATTTGTTGCAAGTGATTCCAATCATTTCTATAATATAGCAATGTAGTGTAGCCTCATCCCAAGAATGTTACCAATTTCTTATGGAATTATCTGTAGCTCAATCTTGTTCTTCTTGAAATATGTTCTCAATACTACCTAGCCAATTAGTTGTTCTGTCATCTATGCTATCCTCAGTACAAAGGTAAGCCTGTCAAAGGATATAGAAGAAATCTAAAATAAAAAATAGTCCTACAAGAGGCTTATACATATAGGCTAAGCCAGTATAAGTTGAACTGTTGGCTGTGAAATACCAAAGAAAGGAGGAGCACTAGTGAATGTTAGACAAAACAGGCCTGGAGGTAGGAGTAGGGGAATAAAAGAAATGTGAGTATGGTGCTATCTTATTCCTTGCCAGCATCCTGCTTATCAGTATTTTTGCCTTTTGACATAAAGGGAAATGGCATTTTCTATTACTTTTATTTGTTTTACATCCCTTTCTCTTATTTCACATTTTAATAATCTCCAAAACTATAGAAATCAATAGAAACCTATTACATGATGAGGCTGCTGGATGCTTACCATACCCAAAATATTTTCAAGGGCTACACACTTAAATTTGTACCAATTGATTATGTCAAAGAATGCAAAGTTTTTTCTTTGAAAGTGGAGATATTGTCAAATTTTGGAAGGAATACTAATTTGGCATCTTCCAAGTTGGTCTTCATTTCTCTGAGTTAAGCTTCTCTACATACTATATTTTTACTGCAGCTGATGACTGGTGAGTTTAGAAGATATAACCTTCAGTACATTGCCAATGTGAAAGATTGTCTGCAGACTGTCTAGGGAAACCTGGGGATTATAGGGTAGGCCATGAACTTGCTGTTTCTACATTTGCCTTCCTTGTAAAGGAACTGCACAGGGAACCTTAGGAATCAAGGCCAATTTCAGATTCAGGACCAAGAACATATGTGCTTTAAAGAAGAGTTGTTTATGGCAGAACAGGGGACTCACTGTATGGAAGCCACATGTTTACCTAAACCAAAGATTGAGTAGAACAGACCTAATACACCAGACCAAAGGGGAGTTATACTGTCTCATTATACACTTCTTTAGAGGAAGAAGTTTAGGTCTTGAAGCATTATTTTAAAACATGAAAATCATAAGTTGTCAGCTTTTGGGCAGGAAAACTGTTTATATTTAAGACCCAGGTCACTCCTTTCTCATTCCTTTGATATCTAAGGTTAGGCTATTTCAGTGAACAAGTCTTATAAGAAATGGACTAAACAAGAACTAAGGAAGTGGATCAGTGGGTAAGAGTGCTTACTGTTTATACCTGAGTTTAATCCTCAGCACTCAAGTTGAAAGGCAGATGTTTTATTGCATGCTTGTAGCCCAAGTGCTGATGGCAACAGACACAGGAGGATCACTGGAGCACAATGGTCATCAAATCTGATGGATAAACTGTGAGCTCCAGGTTCAGTAAGAAACTCTTATCTCAAGGAAATATGGCAGAAGAGCAGCAGAGGATGCCTGTTAACTTCCGTCTGGCTTCTGCATGCACATACATGGTGTGTGTGCATTTTCACACACTACAATCACATCACACATACTACACAGACAACCAAATAACAAAAGAAAGAAAATAGAACTGCCCTATAAAAAAGTAATTATAATGAAATTTAATAGTACTATATTAGTTACTTTAGTCATTGCTGGAACAAAATATCTTTTAGCCTTTTTTTTTTTCTACCAAACTCTCACCAAAGTGGCTCCTTAAGTTCTGTTTGTAGCATTGTCCAAGATTCCAAACTCTTCCTCAATCCTCTTACAACTAGGTTCCAAAGGCCCATGAACCACACAGTCAAGTTTATTACAGCAACAATTCCACTTCTCAGTACCAACTTTCTGTATTAGTTACTTTCTCAGTACTGTTAACAAATTACCTGGCCACAAATTGGCTAAGGAGGGAAGGGGTTTATTGTGGTTTACAGTTTTGAGAGGATATACCTCATTCTGGTAGTGAAGACACAGTTACAGGAGCATGAATTAGGCTCCTGTTGTTTCCATAGGCAGTAATAGAATGAGTAGAAAGTGAAATGGGGTTACACAAACCAAAAAGTCTGCTTCCAGTGATCCACTTCCTCCAGTAAAGACTACACATCCTAAGGGTTCCACCATCCTTCCCAAGAGCCCCACCATTTGAGGACCAAGGGTTCAAAGCAGACCTATGGGGCATTTTAAATTCAAACCACCACAGTTACTCTTATGAAAAGAAAAAAAAAGGAACTTGGTATTTAGGAGAAGATGCATTTGGTGTTTATTATACAGCAAAATATGACTCAGAAGTTGCCTTTTGGGCTTTTGGAATTCCGGGTGGGCAATGAAGGAAGATTGTGGTAGAGGAATGTTAGGTGGGAAATAGAGGAAGACCCTGTAAGCATGTAAGCATGGAAACTATGGTTTTACTTCCCCTTTAATAATCAACTGGGGTACAATTAAAATTATTTAGATTCTTGAGCAATGTCAGCCAGTGGCTTAGATTTCGGAATATTCCTGGGGAGTGAATGTTCATATTAGGACAGGTCTCAGAAGTTCTGTGGTCCTGTGGAACAGTGAAGATAAATGTGTGTATCAAAAACACCATACTCTCTCCACCAGCTCCACAAGTACTGGACTGAGTTGAATCACTTTCTCATTCCTACATGACATTTCTTATATCCTTAAATTTCAGTAAGAAATATAAGTGGAGGGGCTGGAGAGATGTCTTAGTGGTTAAGGCAAGGCTTACCTGCAAAGCCTAAGGACCTAGGTGCAATTTTCCAGTACCCACATAAACCAGATATGCAAGGTAACACATGCATTGAGTTCAATGGCAGTGGCTAGAGACCCTGGTGTGCACTCTCTCTCTCTTTTTCTCAAATAAATAAATTAATTAAATATTAGAAAAAGGAATCTAAGTTGAGCATGTGGTAAGTCACATTTGTAATAAATTATAATATTAGTGTGGGTGAAGAACAATGTTATCAGCAAAGAAGTGTTAAGAGCAGAAAATAATGCACTTGTGTTCACTGTGTCAAATAAATATGAAATGAATCACTAGTAAAAATGGTTTGCGTTTTAAACCTTGACAACTCCAACTGCTTTTCTTTATTGGCATTAATTTACTCAAATTAAAAATAATTCACCCAAAATCAAATTTAAATTAACAAAAAGTTTTTCACTTAACATGAACAAATCAAAAGAGTTCTGAAATTAAAGTTGAGGAAAAAAATGGCATTTATATAGGATGAGCTAAATTGGAAAAAATGCTATAAAACACCATGTACATATTTATATTCTCTTTTCAAATCTTGTGTTTTAGTACTTGTTTAAATGTGTCTTTTTAATCAATCAACATTGAACAGAAGAGTGAAATAGAGTGTGAAATTAAGGTTTATACTAAACCTGGAAGTTATTCCACCATTTGGTTTTGAAAGACACAGAAATGCCCTTATAAATTGTCAAGGCTTTATAAAGGGGAATTGCTGGACAAAATATAAACACTGTAGCAATTAGATATCATTGATACTGTTCGTTTTTTTCATTGTACAACCATCCACCCCTTCTACTCTTCAATTTATCTATACATATCATCTATTACCACTTTATGAATTCTTTGATCTGTTTTATGGTTTTGGCTTTGAGAATCATCTTTTTTGGTATGCATGTATCTGTGTGATATATGTGCATTTCTGTATGTGTTCTTATTTGTGAGTGGAAGCATGTGCTCATGTGTTTGTGTATGTGGGGGCCAAAAATTGTCATCCAGTGTTGCATAGTTCCTTCCCACATTATTTTTAAAGATAAGGTTTCTTACTGAATGTAGAGTTCATGAGTTCATCAATTTGGCTAGATAAATTAGCCATGATTCCTAGGGATCTAGCTATTATCACTTCACCAGTGCTGGGATTAAATACGCATGCCACCTTGACCAGCATTTGATGACTCATGCATTCAGCTCTGTTTATCCTTCTACATATTGAATTTCCACTTGTAAGTTAAGTTTTGCATAATCTCTATCATCCTATATGCAAATAGTCTTTTAACCATTCATTTATTTTCAGATAAAAATTATGATTCCATGTAGAATTTTTTCATATGTATTCAGTAGGAAGTTAATAATAAGCAGAAGTAAGCAGATATATTATTCTCATGTCACTATGTTTGTATCTAATTAAACTACTAAAGAGTGAATTAAGTTACATGCTTGTTCTTTTAATGGACTTGTTGGAGGCATTTGACATGTGTCAAAGCTTGCTGAATGCTTTATATACTATAAGAAATCCAGCTGTTCTTTCTTAGCAGAAGTATTTCTACTGCTAAAAATTCCATTGATGGGCTGGAGAGATGTCTTAGAATTTACAGTGCTTGCCTGCAAAGCCAAGGGACCCAGGTTTAATTTCCCAGTACCCACATAAACCCAAATGCACCAGGTGGCACATGTGTCTCTAGTTCATTTGCAGTGGCTACAGGCCCTGGCACACTATTCTCTCTTTCTCTCTCTCTTTCTATCTCTTTCTCTCTGCCTCCCTCTTCCTCTCTCAAATAAATAAATGAATAAAGTTTTAAAAAAAAGGAAGGAAGGGAGGAAGGAAGGAAGGAAGGAAGGAAGGAAGGAAGGAAGGAAGGAAGGAAAGCTGGGCATGGTGGCACATGCCTTTAATCCCAGCACGTGGGAAGCAGAGCTGGGAGGATCACTGTGAGTTTGAGGACAGCCTGGACTACAGATTGAGTTCCAGGTCAGCCTGGACTAGAATGAGACCCCTAGTGTGAAAAAAAAAAAAAAAGAATTCTATTGTCTTTTAGAACCTTGTCATGTTAGCCTTATGCCATCAGTGCTTGTCTTCCACAGTGTGTGTGTGTGTGTGTGTGTGTGTGTGTGTGTGTGTAGGGATGAGGAGAGATATCAATTTATTCACTGCTGTAGTGATATCCAATACTTCTTGTTGCCAGAATTAACTTTCCCAATTTGTTCCAGTCTTTCATCAGCTCAGGAGGGAGGCATGGCCCTTCGTGCTCATTTGCTGAACTGCTCATCATCACTCAAGGCTTTTGTCTCTTTTATGCCAGACCAAATTTGTCATTCACTCACCTATGAATTTGTGATACTTTTGTAAAAATATCCCTGTTATAGCATATGTGAATTTTATTCTGGATTTTACCGAATAGTCTTCGCTTCCAAGATCCTATCTTGTTAGTCAGTATTTTACTAGAATTGGTTCTCAATATATTATCCTAATGTTAATATAATTTATTTTATTTTGTTATTTATATATGAAGCATATATACAACTGCTACTGCTTTCTAGCCTCCTTAATTTTATCCACCCCCCAAAAAAGTAATGGAACAAAATCAATAATGAGTTCATAAATAAAATACTTTGCTTTTCTTATCTCATGGTCCAAATGTATCACCTGTGCTATGGTAAAACAAATATTCTTAGTCTTTCTCTTTCTCTTTCTCTCCCTTCTGCTCCTTTGGCCTTTGACATCCCCATTCAAAAGCAGTATAGAAACTCAGTAATCACATGAAAAAATGATGGAAAATGTGCATTTGCTTAACTGCTTCACTGGTAATGTCCTGAGGTTCTGCTGGGAATGAGAAAATGGATGATGAAGAGGTACAAGCATGTTCAACTGGAGTAGATATAAAAGTACTGATAGTAGGTCCTGCCCATGGTAAGCATCCTATGTTGCTAGTGTTACAAGTTCATCATCTTGCTGTCTTTTCCTTCATAGTTGTCAATAATTCAGAACACCTTACTAAGCCACAGTATGATAGAAAATGTAAAGAAAATCATTACCTTCTTTCCCGCTACCCAAAGGTAATCTCTAACTAAAACTTAGTGCTTTCTTCAATTACAAATGTAAGTAACATATCACACTGGGGCCTATGATATTGGAAATTATAGAAATCACAGATGATTTCATATTTTACTTGTTGTAATATTTGAAAGTTTTCAATATTATTTTATTTATAATCCTGATTTTTTTAATGCATTAATACCACTATTTTGAGAAGTATAATTAACCAGACTGCAAGAAAGCATGAAAATGAGAATATTAATTCTTTTGTTTAGTGTTTAAGACATCATCTTGCTGTCTTCAAACATAAGAGAACATAAATGAACAAGTCACAGTTGTACTTACTCATGTTGAATAGCGGGCTGGGAAATGCATGTTATGAACCTTGAGCATATCCTTTGGCTCTGGTGAAAGAACTCATGGATCACTGACCCAGTCTTACCTGATTGGTCATTGCTGCATAGTGTTGTTCACCATGTTACTCCCGACTACCAATACTAATATGTCAGTTTTCCTTAAAGTTAAAATTCATTTGCTATTCTGACACCAGAAACCTGAATTGACACATATATTCTGGGACAAAACTCAAAATAGCATGCTTAATTTCTAGTCTCTTAGGACAGCCCTTCCAAATCCCATATTTGAGCCTAATTAAACACTCAAACCTTAGGTCATTCATACATATTAACTTCTTCTAATCACATTCTGAACAATTAGACTTGTCCTTTATTCCTGAGAGTAAGCCCCTAATTTTTACACAACAGATGTTCTTTCTAATTCCTTACTTCCAAAGTTTTCTTCTGTAACCATTTTCCTCTTAGTTAGAATCCTGCCTGTGTTCTCCCACTATGTTCCCACAGATTAAATTTGGAAATTATGACTTTGTGTTTGTGATTGAATTATCTGTTTCTATAGAACAATTTTTGAAGTACACAGGCTTAGGAGAATATCAAATATTAAACTTTTTTTGGGGGGGGGTTTGAGGTAGGGTCTTACTTTAGCTCAGGCTGACCTGGAATTCTCTGGAATTCTTGATGTAGTCTCAAGTCGGCCTCAAACTCATGGTGATCCTCCTACCTCTGCCTCCCGAGTACTGGGATTAAAGGCGTGCACTACCATGCCTGGCAAGTATTAAACTTTTGAATAAAGAATTAGTTCCTTTCAGAGCCAGTAAAAGTGGTGTCCAGTGGTTTTAAGTTTGGTTTGTATAGATTAAAAAAAAAAAATCCCCATCCTGACTAGCAGTTAAAATTCAGAGGATTCAAATTTCATACCTCAACAATGAAGGGCCATACCCTAGAGATAACACATACACCTGGGATAGTGGTACAAGCTTGTGATTGGACACAGCTAAAAACAGTGACAAGATGCAGTCTACCAAGTGTGAGAGGTACATGTACAAAAGAAAGCACAGAAGTGTTTAGTTACTAATCTTCATCTTGCACACTGAGGACCCATGTTCAAGATGAGTTCTCCAGATGCCTTTCAATCTGGTGCTGTTTTTGTAAGGAGCTGATCTGGGAAATGGGCTGAGGTTTCAGTGCTCTCTTGATGGGCCTCTTTGAGGGTCATTGGGCTTACTCACAGCACTTTGTGTGTTCCAGAAATAAACATTGCATAGTGCATGCTTCTGTGTGATCTAAATTCAAAGCCACTTCTGCAGTGTTCTGACTTTCCCTTCTTTCCTTTCCCTTTCCTTCCATTCCTTTCCCTCACTTTCCCCTTTCTACTCCCTCTGTTTTTCTTTTCTTTTTCCTTTCTTTGTTTCTTCTTCTTCTTTCTTCTCTCCCTCTCTCATTATGTTCTTCCCTTTCTCCATCCCCCTTTTCCTTCTTTCTTTCTTATTCCTCTCTCTTTCTCACTCTCTCACTCTCTCTCTCTCTGTGTATGTGTGTGTGTGCCTCTCTGTCTGTCTGTCTGTCTCAAATTGCAGGGGATTGTAGGAGTGTGTTATCAAGTCCTCCTACCCTACTGTGCTGATCAAAATAGTACAAAGGCACCCTCAGTTGCTAAGGAGGGACCTTAATCTCATCTCTTTCAAAGAAAAACAACATTCCAGAAGAGAAATATGTAACTAGAGCTATTTTGGTGATCTTTAAGAGAATGTTTGATCTCTCAGGCTTCCTAACAGCCTGTCTTTGCCTGCTAAGCCACTACCAGAATGTTTTGCCCACTTTTTATGACCCCCTGCTTTTTGCTTAATCTCCCAGCCTCCATCTGCCTTGTTTCCAGTTAGGGATTCACTGTCATAGTTTATAGTACTGTTACCCTTTAATTTGTAAATCTTCCTACTACTAACATTTAGTACCCACCTAGAATGTCTTCCTGAATTGGAAATTGTCCCATCATGAAGCAGCTTATGAACCTAGATGTTTTTTTCTTTCTTATTTTTTTTTAAGACCAAACAGTTTGAGAAATGCACCTTCTTGAGTCTGAATTTGCTTTTCTGCTAAATTAATATATTACAATGTTTATGCCATCAAAATTCTGAGAACTAAATGTGTTTATATGGCAACAGCTCTATTGGATTTCTGAAGGCCATTTGGTATTCATTTAAAAGGCTTAATTTTTATTCTAATTTTACTTTGAACTGTGCTCTGTTCTAATGTGCTGGTATTATTTTTGTGCGTGTGTGTTTATTTGCAAACAAAGAGATACAGAGGAGGATGGTGTAGAATATGGGCATGCCAGAGCCTCTAGCCACTGAAAATAAACTCCAAATGCATGTGCCTCTTTGTGTATCTGCTTAAGTGGGTATTGGGCCATCAAACCTGGGTCATTAGGCTTTACAGGCAAATTGTAAAGTCATATTTCCAGCCCCCTTATGTATTTTCCCCATATTCTCAATGCCTTCACTATACAATTTATTCCATTTTATTACAATTCCAATTTATTCCATTTTATTCCAATTTATTACATTTCTTATTGATTCGTTAAAGTTTCCTAAGAGTTAACATACCCCACACTCAACTTATGCTTAATTTAACATTTCTCACATATGTGTGTGTGTGTTTGCATGCATGTTTGTACATGTGAATGGAGATACACATGTACTGCTGGCATGAGTGTGTGGATATTAGAGGAAATCCTCACATGTCAATCCTTGCCTTCCAACTGGTCTGAGGAAGCCTCTTGTTCACTGCTACATATACCAGGCTTGCTGGCCCACAAGCTTCTAGGGATTCTCCTTTCTCTGTCCCCATTCCTGCTGTTAAAACCTATGATTAGATTACAGATGAATGCTACTACAACTGCCTTTATATGGGTTTTGTGACTAGGAAGTCAGCTTGTCACACACTTGCCTAGCAAATGCTTTAGCCACTGAACCATGTTCTCAGTCCTACAGGTCAAACTCACAGAAATCCTCCCACCTCTGCCTCCTGAGGCTGTAATTAAGGCCATGCTGTACGGTGGCCAGCTATTTTTATACTGTTATCTTGAATGACTTGGAATGGAAAGATGACGTGGTCTGCTCTTTTACTCTGCATTCTATTCCTTCACTGGAGTGGAAGCGAGTTGACAGTTTTATTCAGTATGATTTGGCATGAGATTTGTCTCATTTCCCCTTTTCAGAATCAGGCTTCAATGATGGGGGAGGAAGCAGGGAGCAGAGAAGATTTAAAAAAGATTATGTTCACCTGAGTCATTCAGAAGTATCCCAGGAATCTTTTTGGCTTGGCAGCTTTTGTCTGTTTGTTATACACTCTATTGATAATAGGTTTGATTTTTGAAAACGTGGTACTTAGCCTTACTCTGGTTCCTTTGGTCAGCCTGGAACACTGGACGAAAGCAACACTCTGGTCCAAAAGTCTGAGCAACTGCTCTGTCATTAGTGATGTGTGCTTTGACTGGCCTTTAGCACCTGGGTAGGCCTTGACTCTGGCTTCTTCTGCCATGCTCTCTGCTTCTTCACACAGAATCAGAACAACAATACCAAAGAACAGGAATCCATTGTGTGAGCTTCCAAAGCAAGTATGCCCATTTCTGTAATCTGCAACTGAGAAGTCAGCATCAGGCCTACTAGTCCCAAACTTCAGGTCATATATAGTCACCTTTCCCAAGTACTCTTACACAACTTTCTACTTTGATCATATATGGAGGTCGATCAATTACAGTTACAACTAGAGGCAGCCAGGTCCACGGTCACAGTTATCAACTGTTCCTTTTGACAGACTGTGCTGCTTTATGGAAAAAAATCCTGGGGAACCTTCACTGCTTTCATTTTTTTTTTTGGAAGACTCACCAGCAGCAGCATCATTGCTGCTCTCCTCCTTATTTGTTTTCATATTCTCAGCTCAGCTTGTGTGCATTCCTTCATTGCATACCCCTCATAGGAGAAAGTCCTAGGGAACTAAGAAGCATAGCTTCTCTCAACTTTTATAAGAACAATATCCTTTTTGTTACTTTAACGCAAATTGAGTACAACTAGAGACCTCTTGAAGGCACATCTCTAGTCATTCCCCAATATGATGCTTACTCCAAACAGAAGAGTCACCTATTTCTGTATAATCAGCATGATTCTTGAGGATTTCTTCAATTTCTTCAACAATAGATATTAACCATTGCCTGTTCACATTTATGTTAGATATTAACACCTTGCCAGGGCTTTAGTGCATATTAAAATAGTAATTGAGAGTGACAGTGAAGGAAGCTGTGCATTGTTCATCCTTCTTTTGACAGAACCATTAAAAAGAAAGAATTGAAGGGCCATTTAATGAGGATGGTGTTTCCTTAACCCCTTACCAAGAATGAGTATGGGGATGGGGAACCCTTCCTGGCAAGCCTGTAGAGCCCTTGCAGCTATGACTGCTGCAATTTTTGTGGTAAACTTATTATTGGCCTTTACTGAATATTCACAGCTCCATTAGCCAAGATCCCCACTGTTTCTCAGAGAGTAAAAACAGAGTAGACTTCCAATTTTCTATGCCCACTCTGTGCTTTAACAATGGCCCCAGGACTGCTATTTTCTACCGAACTGGAATGAGAAGTCTTTTTACATTTTTTTTGTTGATATTTGCCAACCATATTTGGCAGGTTTTTGCAAATAACTCTGAAAGTGTTCTGCCCTGATTTCTAAAACCATCAATGTTATGGGCCCCATGATGAAACCTGATTCTTATCCTCTGACTTTGACCAATGCTTGACATATGTGGAAAATAAAGCAAAGGACTGGTGACATGTTATTGTAAGCTGTTCAACCAGATTCAGCTTCTTCATGAGCTATAAGAGAAAGTTATGTATTTGTCTTAAATAAGATTTCACTACAAGCTGGACTCAAACTGTGGATCCTACTGACTTAGACTCTGAGTGCTAAGATTACAGATGTATGCCATTAAATTTGGCTAATGTTGAAAATTTAGATAGTTCTTTTCAGATCTGTTATAACCTTATTCATTGTGGCATATATGGCTATCAGTGATTTTGCCTTTAGGAGGTTTTTCTCACTTATTCTTTAGCACATAGCTTTTCCCAAGCCAAGACCACCTCATTCCAACAATCTTGCATAGTCAAGCACACCCCCTTTTGATAATGCAATACTTATGGGCTTAATACTTGACTATTTCATGATATTTAATCTTGTTTACCATTGTTTATATATCCCTTGTTACAATAGTGATATATCATAATGAGTGTTGTCCCTAAACAGGCCTGTATACATGAACAACCTAAAATATTCACTAAATTACTATTAACTTATTGAAAAATGAAGGTGGCTATTTGATGTAGAGGCTGATGGACTACAGTGAGGAATTAGATACAAGAAGAGATAAATTATATGGCAATACCCTTCCCAACTTGCCAAGAGTAGAAGAACAACTATATGTAACACATGGTTCCTGCAACTCTGGGCTCCTATAACAATTTCAGATAGTTTAAATATGTGATGGCCTTAGGATCCTGACTTAGGTTTTGCAATGGGGTAAGACATTATAAAGAACAAACACAAAAAAGCAGGATTAAGTAATTAAACTAGAATCTGGAGTAAACCTTTGATTCCTATCATCAGTAGATTTGAATTTTGTAGAGAGGACAAATCAACTGAGGTAGCAACTTCAGTTTCTAGAGAAAACTCTGTCAGGGAAGAAGAGAATCCAAATAACAGAAGGGGAGGCATCAGAGGAAATTCACCACAGAGTCACAGAATACACTTGGAAAAAGAGTGAGCCATGGGGACATGCATGGCAGGAGGCAAGCAATTAAAAAATAATTGCTAATGTTTAGTTTCTATTCTAAAAACAGGATACATGTGGACAGCTTTACTCACTCCGTGAAGAGTTCTGATTCAGAAGAACAATTCAATCAATAGGAAAATGAAGTAGACTGAGCTTGGAATGTGGGGAAAGGAATGGGATTTCCAGAAGAAACCAGGGCCATCCCTATTAATAGACCATCATTTTCTATATCCACCTGGCTTCTGATTGACTGAGTCCTTGAGTTGTCTTCACATCTGCATGTGCCATTGTGCTCATGACTCTTGACATCCAGCTCTAGAAAAACAGGTAGGAAATAGAAATAAATCTCAGAGAGAATGTATACAGAATTTATTTCTAACTTCAAGAATTTTCAGCATCACCAATATCAATAAAATGAAACTCTAAAGGCTGTGTAGATGGCCCAGTGCATAAATAACTTTCCACACAAGTGTGAGGACTGGAGTTCAGATCCCTATCATCCATGTAAATGTCAGGTGGAATTGACAGCCTACCTGAAATATCAGCTCTTAAAAGACAAGACAGAGATCTCTGAGGCTAAGCTAGCCACCTTGATGAGCTCTGGGTTCACGTGAGAGCTCTTGCCTTGAAAATGTAGAGAATGATAGATAAAGATACTTGGCATTGCCTACTGGAACCTATGTATCTGAATCAGTACATACATGCGTGTACACATATATGAACATGCATGTGCACATACCATACACATATAAGAATAAACCTCTCCACAATGCATGACCCATATACCTCAACAAGAAACGGCCAGGGGGAGGGGTAGGACATGGA
Organism: Dipus sagitta; assembly: GCA_036346955.1. Taxonomy (NCBI): domain Eukaryota; kingdom Metazoa; phylum Chordata; class Mammalia; order Rodentia; family Dipodidae; genus Dipus; species Dipus sagitta. The sequence goes on along the minus strand of CM070770.1, from coordinate 97,987,546 downwards.
TGAGCCTAACAGTGGTACCAATTTGACTGTATTCACTGAGTATAAAACTAATAATAATAAAAAAAAGAATAAGCCTCTCTAAATTTAGAGTATTGATACAAGCCATGAAAAGATTTTTTTGCATAGCTTATCTCCTTAGGCCTGTCAATGTCATTTCTCTATTCTTTTATAAGATTTAAAGGTTAAATAACACAATACTTAATTTACTATGATGTATCATAAACAAGTTCACATCTAGAAGAAACCCGAGTCCACCGAATCTCCACCATCATGCTGCTGATTCGTATTTCTTTGGAAATCTCTAATGAAAAGACAGCAACTCCCCAAGTACCTATTCCAGGTTCAGTAATCTCAATTAGGATAGTGATGCTTTGGTAGATTCATTTACCATCCCTTACTTTTTAAGCTTAACAAGAGTTATTGCTATTTTTTAAATCAACCTCATTTTCATTTTAAGTCAGAAAGTAAGATATTATTTCTGCAATTCAGGCAAATTGCAGGTGGAAGACCCTGCTGTCAATTGGATAGAAAGTCCCATTTAATGTAGTATTAAATAATAAGCTTCATTCAGAGTGGCTAATTTTATATCTGAGCAACTGTAATATCCGTTATTAAGAGGGGTCCCTGCCTCTACTAATTTTATTCTAAAAAAAATTCTCTCAGACTGTTTTTGCCAAGTATCATAAGAGTTGCCTGGAAACTGGCAAGAACAAATTCAAAGAAAGAGAAGCAATTTAATAAAGAACTCAGACACAATCAAAATCTTGTAAAATAAAATAAGTTTGTGTTTTATTCAAAAAAATAAAATCCCTTGAGCTGATTTGAAATACAAAAAAACTTATTATGAGTCAGCTATAATATAATTAATAAAAGAGAACAAGATATGGGAACTAATGAAAAGTAACTGCTGGAGCATTTAAAATTTTCCCTGCCTATTTTACAATATTGTATATTCAGCTGTCAGATCCCAAGGCTCATTAATTTATTATATCCATTGGCAACATTTCTTAAGATATTTTTTTCTGTAGATAGGGTGAAGAAAATAATAAAATCATACTCTATCTGGCATGAAAATATAGGAATTTTGCAGGTTTGGGAATTTAATCGATATGCAAATTTTGTTGAAGCATTTAAGAATTCATACACATTAAAGAGATAGGAGGTTATCATCAATCAATAGACATTATGAAAAAAATAAAAGAAAAATTTGAGCACACTGTCCAGTCATTTCCAAGGCAGATATGGATTTGATTTGACTATATCCACTTGAAAGCAATCTTAACTAGTTTGGCAGAGAACAAAATGAGTTGGTTGGGTAGTGAGCTCTTTAGTTCAATGCTGGAATTGAAATTTATCAGGTCAGTGACAATGAAAATTTGAATGACATCAGGACTTCCTCATTCTCATGGCAAGCTTCTCTCTGCATGATCTCTTCCTTTTCCTAGTTCAACTATCACACTATGGTGAATGATCACTAGCTGAGCACAAAACTTAATGTTTCAGTGCTAAAGATGTACTACTGTTCCTGTGCTCTCCTGCAGTGTATCTTCTAAAAGCTCAAGAAAACAATTTGGATTTATAAGGATTATATCAAGATTCTTTCATGGAAACAAGATAGCTAAGGATTTAAATTATGTTTAACTTGGGAAGAGAACAATTGAAAAGAAAGGGAAAGAGCCCTCTTGAAGGAAGAGAGTATGTTTTGGTGACAATGAGAATATTTCCAACCAGATATGATGGGTCAGGGAATGCATGTGATTGGCTTTGGGATTTCTGCTTCTTTGATTGTCACTTTAGTTAGTAACATCCAAACGCTGGCTGGAAATCACTTTATTTGGGTGTACTGATCTATTTTTCTTTGAACATACAGTTTACTCTTCTGATAACTCATTTTAGTGTACAGATTGAAGTAGGAAGGAGATACAGGGCTGTGCACACAAAGCAAAGCAAGCCTGACATTTTAGGACATAATCCTCATTGTCTGGAAGACAGAACTCATTCCTCTTTGTATACTGGGATTGAGCCCTTGGGGAGCAGGGCCCTTCTGATTTTGTCCCTCACATAAAAAATGTTTTAAGAAGATCTGAGTCATAGCCCAGAGTATCTAATTGGTTGCTTTGCAAGCAGGAGTGATATTTTTAGAGAATAGGACCTAGAGAATAGTTGATAACTAAGTCAAATCCTCTGTTTGGAGTGACAGGAATTTAATTCAATTGCCGTACTAACATTTCCTTTTAGAAATATCAAGTCAGGGGCTGGAGAGATGGCTTAGTGGTTAAGCACTTGCCTGTGAAGCCTAAGGAACCCGGTTCGAGGCTCGATTCTCCAGGACCCACGTTAGCCAGATGCACAAGGGGGCGCACGCTTCTGGAGTTCGTTTGCAGTGGCTGGAAGCTCTGGCGCACCCATTCTCTCTCTCTCTCTCTCTCTCTCTCTCTCTCTCTCTGTCTCTCTCTGCCTCTTTCTCTCTCTCTGTTACTCCCAAATAAATAAATAAAAATGGACAACAAAAAAATTAAAAAAAAAAATATCAAGTCATTCTGCTATCAGCACACAGGAAATGAAGGGCTACTCCAAGGACTCTGTGCATGACAGTTATAAAGTTCCAGCTTTAAACAGATGAACTTCCTAATTTGCACTTTGAGTGGCAATGCAGAAAAGATCTAAACCCTGCATGATTCCAGAGTGTGAGGGCTTATACTAAAGAACATTAAACTGGAAGCACTTTTTAACTGCAAAGTGATTTTGTTTACCTCTAGCCACACTCAGTCTTTAACCATTCACAGTGAAAACACAAAGCTAGTTATATAAATAAAAAAAAACTGTTGATTTGTTTTGCTCTCTGAAGGTTTTCTCATGAAAACTCTGTAGCTTGACTGCTCTTCGTGTAACTGACACTCTTGTTGCCCTAATCTCCTGAAGTCTACATCCTTCAGCATGACCATTGTTCCTGGCCACCTATTCTGTCTAATCCTTCAGGGCTTTTTCCAGGATTCAGGCAGTCTTCTCAGAGGCACACACTCTCTCTTCATCTCTATATCCACAGTGTTTATAGAAAATGAATCATTATAACATTTTATATCATACAATTGGTACATTCTAACATTGCTGCCTCAACTATAAAATCAAAATGACTAAATTAACCATTAAATCAATATTAAAAGTGTATTAGACGTAACATTCCTTAAGACTTTTATGTCTCATATTTCATAGGGATATTGACTAATTTCTGGGGGCAAAAGTTTTTCAGTATTTGATGCATGATATATATAAAGAATCTGTCCCTTGGTTTGACTAATTTTTTTTTAATTTTTAATTTTTTTGTTAATTAGTTTTGTATTCAGCAAATACAATCAGTTTGGTACTATTATGAGGCTCATCTGTGACCTACCACCTTCCCTTGGCCCCTCCTTGTTGAGGTATATGGGTCATGCATTGTGGAGTTAGCCCACAGTTATGGGTAGAATAAAAGTCTCTGCATATCATGACCCAACATGTGGCTCTGACATTCTTTACAACCCCTCTTCTGAAAAATTTCCCTGAGCCATGTTGGGTTCATTTTTGGTCTGCTTCAGTGATGAGGTGTTGGGGGCCTCTGGGTTTCTGGATCTCTGATTTGGTAGGAGTTTATTTTTCTCTATGTCGATCTCCTTCACCCTTGTGCTGGTATCCGGTTCATCAGGAAAACAGCACCCTTGCTTGTTTCGCCAATTTTTCTTAGTTTCAGCCGGGGCCCTTTTGAGGTATGATGGGGTGGCTTTCTCCTTAGGATCTACATCTATCTGAAAAAGAAAAGCAGATTCTCCAATGGAGAGTAAGTTAGCACCAGACAAATGAGATAACACTTACTTTTTTATAGAGAATTTAATAGGTGTAGGCCCTCTTGTAGCCCATGATTGATGGTAGCTTGATAATGGAGAGCGGACTTATGTTTGGATATGGTTCTGACTTGTTTCCGAGCTCCAGCTATGGGTCCCATAACACTGAGGGGATCAGTTAGCCAAATCAAGAGCAGTTGGTTCCCCACCATGGCTATGTGCCACTATTGCACTTGTGTGGGCATCACAATAGGTTATTTGCTGCTAAGTAGGTTAGACCATGAGTTGCTTGGACAGATATTGGTCATTTTCCCCCAGTCGCCCATGTAGCACCTTCTGGCACTAGACGCGCTGACTGTCTGGGGACTGACTCTCTTCCAGCTTCCAGCCATGCCATTCCATTTTATGTGTGGACCACATAAGGTGTTTTTGGCAGTAGGGTCTTACCACCACTAACCTTTGGTGGGTCATCAAGTACTGTGATAGAAATCTATCTTTCTTTTAGGAAACCTTGTAGGTCTCTCTGATCAAAAGATCATTGTGGATGATAGCCACATGCTGGTACTGGGAGTTACAGGTCAGTGCCCACTAAGAAAAGGAGGAAAAAGGCTTCTGTGTGAGAAGGAAAAAACTCAGTAGCAGAGACCAGTAACTTAAAAAAGGAGATAGAAAGGGAAGAGAAAGAAAGGGAGGAGGGCTTTTATTAGGTTGGTATTGCATATATGTAAGTGGAAAGATTGAGATAGGGAGGGGATATGATAGAGAATGGAATTTCAGAGGGAAAAGTGGGGGGGGGGAGGGTACTACCATGGGATATTTTTTATAACCATGGAAAATATTAATAAAAATTGAGAATAAAAAGAAAACAAATGCAGGGACTGGAGAGATGGCTCAGCAGTTAAAGATGCTTATTTGCAAAGCTCTCTGACCTGGGCTCAATTCCCCAGTACCCAAGTAAACCCCCCCCAAAATAAAAAAGATAAATAATATACACGAGTTAGAGAGAAGCGGGGGGGGGGGGAGAGGGAAGCTGTAGAGGATTAAGGTCAGTCTTCATCATACCCTCTCCTGTGTCTTGTGCTTCAGGTGTTCCCTCTAAGGGCCTGGTGAAGGTTTAGCCATTTGGTCTGCCTTTTAGGATGTAGAATTTTATGGTACCATTGCCATTTGGGTCTAGATTTGTGTTTCTCACCCCTCTGTTGTCCTCCCCTCCCTCCCCACCCATCCTATTGTCTAGTCCACAAGATGCTTGCTGGGTATGTAAGGCATTTTGGGTAGATTCAGGTTAGGTGCTATAGATGAGTGAGACTATGTGGCGATTTTTTTTTCTGTGATTGGGTAAGTTCACTGAGAATGATCTGTTCCAGGTTCAGCCATTTTTCCTCAAATTTCATTGTGTCATTTTTCTTACTGCTGTATAGAATTCCATTGTGTAGATATACCACATCTTATTTATCTATTCTTCTAGTAATGGACATCTGGGTTGATTCCAGCTCTTAGCTATTACAAATTGAGCCGCTACAAACATGGTTGAGCAAATCTCTCTGGCCTGTGGTTTGAAGGTTTTAGGGTAGATGCCCAGTAAGGGAATAACTGGGTCTGTTGGTATCTCTATACTCAGCTTTTTTAGGAGTCTCCATATTGCTTTCCAAAGTGGTTGTACCATCTTACATTCCCACCAACAGTGGATGAGTGTTCCTATTTCTCCACATCCTCGCCAGCATGTATTTTCATTTGATTTTTTGATGTTTGCTATCCTTATTGGGGTAAGGTAGAATCTCACAGTTGTTTTAATTTGCATTTCCCTGATGACTAGGCATGATGAACATTTTCTTAACTGTGTGCTTGTCATTTGTATTTCTTCCTCTGTGAACTGCCTGTTGAGCTCTGTGCCCCATTTTGTGAGTGGGGTGTTTGACATTTTACTGTTAAGATTTTTGAGTTCTTTGTAGATTCTAGAGATTAGGCCTATGTCAGTTGGATAACCCACAAATATTTTCTCCCATTCTGTGGTTTGACTAATTTTTGAGACTAAAACTTTCTTTATAGAAGCCCAATAATCATGGCATCTCCCTGTTCTGGGATTTTCATTACACTTTAGGTTTCATCACCACTGCTTCACACATGGCCTTTAGGGGCCTTCTTGCAGAGATACCAACTCTGATACACATGGTTTGCCCAAAAAGGCTGTCATATGGCATATCAAGATGCCATAGCACCATCAATCTTGCAACTTTCATACCCGCAAAAACACTAACAAGTAAACAATATTGCCAATTTGTGTTCCCAGCTCACAATGGAACCTAGTCTTCCTTGACCAATGCTCTGGGATGTCTGTATGACTTGGTGGCTGATTATTTGGAAAACTTTCCTAGGAACTTGTGTTTTAAGCAGAGGACTCCTGTGGCATTTTCACTTCAAGCCTTTCCCTTTTAAAAGAATTTTCAGTCTCATCAGTTAAAGTCTTCAATGGATGAGATCCCTCAGGGCACCTTTCTTATTGTCCCACCAAAGAGGTATCTCTTTATTCCTATCAATTTCTTTTTAATCTGTTAAAAATTGCAGAGATATTATTAGTGGCAGCCTCTTTAACTGAAATATTAGATTTGTTCTCAAAACTTTCCTTTCTAACATTCACTTTTTTCATAGTCTTACTCTTGTTCACTATAAATCTGAGTAAGAGCAGTAGTAGCAACCATGACACAGAATCAATACTATCCTGCCTTGAAATTTACTCCACCAAACTCATTAGTCAATTACTTTTAAAGTCAGCCTTATCCAGGTTCTCAGGACAAGAAAAGCACCCAAGTTCTTTGTCAGAATGTAACTCTATTCCAGTTCCCTATAGAGCCTTTGTCTCCCTTTTGAAGCTCATTAGATGTACCTGTACTGTTTGACTTTTTGTAAGTATTCTAGGCTTCCAAACTCTCACTAGAATGGTTCCTTAAGCTCTGCTTATAGATCCAAGGATTTCTTTATTCCAAAGTTCTAAACTCCACAGCAAACAAATTCCTGCAAACTAGTTCTAAAAGCCTACTAGCCACATGGTTAGGTTTACTAGTGATTTTCCCAGTTCTTGGTAGGATTTTTCTGTATTAGTTATCTTATTTATTGCTGGGACAAAATTTCTGATGTGAAACACATTAAGGAAAGAAAGGCATTGTTCTGATTTATGGTTTTTAGTGGATATATTCCATCCTAGCTGTAGTAGTTTCAATATATGGCCCATATACTCAACAAAATTGAGTTTGCAACCTTATCCCCTTGCAGCTAGATTCTTCCTAGAGTGGGCATGTCACTGGAGGCAGATCTGAATTCCAGCCCAAAGGTAAAAACAGTAGTTTGGGCCCTGGTGGGGTTTGTATTGTCTGCTTATTGGTGTTTGCTTGCTGCAGTTGTTTCTCTCACTTTATATGTATAAAAGTAAGCAGCTTTTTCCATCTTTAATAGAATTTCCTCTGGATCTGTAAGCTTGAAATAATCCTTTCCTCTGATAACTTTGTCTGGTTGGATATTCGTCCCAGCAAGGTAGAGTTGACTCCATCCCTGGAAAAGAAGGAATGGTAGTAACAGGACGAGGGATGGTTACAATACATACAAGATCCGTAAGCAGAGCTTGAATAGGAAGTAAGGCCAGGCTATAAAACTCTAGGATGTCCCCCAGTGACCCACTTTTTCCAGAAAGACCATGTCTCATAAACCTTCCCAATTAGCACCACCAATGGGTGACCAAGTGTTTAACTCCATGAGTCTACGTGAGATATTTCACATTCAAACTGTAACATTGGCCAGAAATACATTACATGAGACAAAAGAGACAGAGAGAGAGAGACAGAGAGAAAGAGAGAGAGAGAGAGAGAGAAAGAGAGAGAGGTGAGGAGACCAATGCATAACCCTTTCCTTAGCTCTCTTCAGCCAAATTTCTTTGAATCTATTAGGATAGATAACCTTAAAACATCTAATATTTAACTTGTTCCAAAGCAACACTTTCTTGTAACTGACTGGTATCGTTTTCGCATAACTTTCTAAGTTTAAATTGATTCTTGATTCCTATTTCCTTTTTTTAAATTTTTTTATTAATTAGTTTTGTACTCATTGAATACAGTCAATTTGGTACCATTACTAGGCTCATCCATTACCTACCCCTCCCCTTGGCCCCTCCTTGTTCAGGTATACGGGTCATGCATTGTGGAGTTAGCCCACAGCTATGGGTAGGATAAATGTCTGCATATCATGACTCAATGTGTGGCTCTGACATTCTTTCTGCCCCCCTCTTCCACAAAATTTCCCTGAGCCATGTTGGGTTCATTTTTGGTCTGCTTCAGTGATGAGGTGTTGGGGGCCTCTGGGTCTCTGGCTCTCTGATTTGGTAGGAGTTGATTTTTCTCTGTGTCGATCTTCACCCTTGCGCTGGTACCCGGTTCACCAGGAGAAAACCACCCTTGCTTGTTTTGCCAATTGTTTTTTTGTTTCTGCTGGTGCCCTTTTGAGGTATGATGGGGTGGCTCTCTTCTTAGGATCTACATCTATCTGAAAAAGAGAAGCAGATTCTCCAACGGAGAGTAAGTTAGCACCAGACAAATGTGATAACCCTCACTTTTTTATAGAGAATTTAATAGGTGTAGGCCCTCTTGTAGCCCATGATTGATGGTAGCTTGATAATGGAGAGCGGGCTTATGTTTGGGTATGGTTCTGTCTTGTTTCCCAGCTCCAGCTATGGGTCCCGTACCACTGAGATCAGTTAGCCAAATTAAGAGCAGTTGGCTTCCCACCATGGCTGTGTGCCACTATTGCACTTGTGTGAGCATCCCGACAGGTTATTTGCTGCTAAGTAGGTTAGACCATGAGTTGCTTCGACAGATATTGGTCATTTTCCCCCAGTCGTCCATGTGGCACCTTTTGGCACTAGACACGCTGACTGTCTGGGGACTGACTCTCTTCCAGCTTCCAGCCATGCCATTCCATTTTATTTGTCAAGCACATAAGGTATCTTCAGCAGTAGGGTCTTACCACTAACATTTGGTGGGTCATCAAGTACTCTGACAGAAATCTGTCTTTCTTTTAGGAAACCTTGTAGGTCTCTCTGATCAAAAGGTCATTGTGGATGATAGCCACATGCTGGTACTGGGAGTTACAGGTCTGTGCCCACTATGAAAAGGAAGAAAAAGATAACTAATATAAAAGAGTTAGAGAGAAGAGAGAGAGAAGGGGGGAGAGAGAAGCTGTAGAAGATTAAGGTCAGTCTTCATCATACTCTCTCCAGTGTCCTGTTTCCTTTTTATCCCTAAACCAATAAGAGATTTTTAAAATTTCAAACCCACCTCCACCTTTCCAGCTCTCTTGTCTCTACCGAAACATTTCATCTCCCTATGCTGACAGAGTCCTCATGTATTTTAAAGGCCAACTTTATGTCTTCAAGCTGCTTGCTCTTCATACTTGTTTAAATAGTGATAGAATAAAATTAAAGGGAAAATTGCATTTGAGCATTTTAAAGACATTATAGAACTCATAAAAAGGCAATTATTTTAAAACAAATAGAGATGGGTGAATGTTTGTGATTACATATAATTTTTCAGCTGAATTATTAGCATATAAATATATTTGTATAGGGCTACTACAAAACATTCCTTCTTCTGAACTTAATTATGGTTCATATACTCACCATTGCAAGGAATATTAAAAATTCTAACAAAATATACCTGACTTTTAAATGTGATCACCTAACTGTTTTAGTTACAGAAATGAAACAACCTTCAATATGTTGCCTTCTTGAATGGTTGTTTTTTTGTCCTACCAGAGTTAATAGTGGTTGAGGTGAATATTAGTGACTCCAGAGACCAAGCCGCGGCCTTCAACCTCACTGGCTCCCTGACATAGAATACTTTTCAAGGGCTCCTGGCAAGAGATAATTCTGAACATTTTCTAGTGAATACAAAATAAGTGAGACATTATCCTGCTACAATTTTATATGAGTTATCCAGATATTTTAGCTTGAAGATTACTTATGATGTATAGTATGTTTGCATATAACATACATACATCTTTCCACATTATATAAATCATTTGTAAATTACATCTGATTTCTAAGACAATGTAAATGTGTATGTATAGTAGTTTTAATGTATTGTCTGTGTATACTCAATAGAGACATTTTTTTTTTTTACCAAATAATTTTGGTCTGAATTTGTTTGAAGCTATGAGTATAAAATTTGCAAAAACTTTAGGCCAGTGTCTGGGAAGATTGCTCAGTCGTTAAAGGTGCTTGCATGCAATGTCTGCATCCTGGGTTCAGTTCCCAAGCCACTCATGTAAGCTGGATGCGAAGTTTTGTAAGCATCTGGTATGTGTTGTTTGTTGCAGCAAGAGGCCATGGCACACCCAAACACACACACACACACACACACACACACACACACACACACTTAGTTAAAATAAAATAAACATGGAGTCAAGGATAGTTGACAGTTTAATTTTTATTTTACTCAAGTTGATTGACTCCATTGATTTAGATGACAAGAATGGAGCTACATCATTAATAATTAGCCAACTCATGAATTTTGTATAATGTGTGTGTGTGTGTGTGTGTGTATCCCTTTTTACATCTGACTTACTTGTGTGCTGGGTCTTTTCAGGGCAAATATCTTAATCACTGAATAATCTCCTCAGCTTCCAATAATTTATCATTTTACAAAGAGTTTCTAATTGCAAGATTTATTTATACCAAAGATCAATCCACGCCTCTTATATCTTTATCCAAGAATATACACTGTTCAGTTAAATAAAAAGATATAAAGGCATAAAGTGAAAGTGGGGGGATTTAATCTACTTTTAGGAACTGGAGTACCAGAATTTTAGCCCTAGTCTTTATTTTAATCATTCATGTTACCTAAGAAAGTTCGTCTTTAAGATGTATTTATTCTCTTCTCACAGATGTTATAAAATGAAAGAAGAGAACGTTGGCAAAAATGTTTAGAGATTGCTAAGTTTTTCTTAAATAGGTTTCATAATATATTACTAATCCTATTATATTAAACAAACAGAACCAAGTGGGATAGTAGTTCTGTTTTTCCTTTGAGTGCTTATACATTTATTCACTACTGCTAAAAAAGATGGAATGCATCTCTAGTTACTCATTCTACCAATAAATTATCTAGCTTTCATTTTTTTCCAGAAGCCTGTCAGATAGAATGAATGACTCCAACCCAACCCTTCTAATGCAAAGTTTTGTAAAAGTGTAACCAGTAGGAATTCAAATTAGGACTATGGTCTGTTCATAAAGTTAGAGCTTTTTGGAAATAATTCTTTGTTTTACTTTTTGAATCAATGGAGAAGATTAAATGCAAGATAACTAATCAAAAAGGCCAGGATGTTTATAGCATATCTTGCCCAAACTTTAACATGTATAGTCAATGATGTCATTGAAAATGTAAGAATAAGAATGTAATTAAAAATAAAAGTAGGGCTGGAGAGATAGCTTAGTGGTTAAGGTGCTTGCCTGTGAAGTCTAAGAACTCATGTTCAAGTCTCCAGGTCCCGTGTAGCCAGATACACAGTGACACAAGCACACAATGCTGCACATGCACCACAAGGGGGTGCACATATCTTGAGTTAACTCTTAGCCTCTGAAGATCTTGGCACCCATTCTCTCCCTCTCTCTCTCAAAATTAAAAAGAAAAAAAAAAGAAAAGAAAAAGAAAAAGTATACTTTTAAGTAGCACCAGCAAAGGATTGAAATCAGTATGAGGCTTCTTTCCTTGTATTTCTCTTTGTTACACAGTATGCCCAAAATAAGCAGATGGCATTCTGTGGGCTGAGGAAGAATGACTAAGAATCCATGGCAGGGTCGCATCAGAAGATTGTGTAATTGATGCATCTAGCTCTAAAAGCTTTTCATTCTGAAGAATGATTAAAGCATTGCTAAACTGCTGTGAGAGAGAAAAAAAAAAATTACTGGAATGACCCAAAATTACAATATATTGAAAATCAGTTTCCGTCACCATCATTTTTAATGTTTTTGCTTATTTTTGTTTTTGTTGTTTATTATAATGACCCTGATCATTGGCAATGGTAAAAGCTGAGCAATATATCATGATCTGATTACAAATAAGGTCAGTAACAATAGCATATTAGATTTCTGCATTTATCTTGATCGTATTTTATCTGTTAATTCACTTGGCATTTACTGAGGCATTGATTCTATGTTAGGCTCAGCCTAAGCCTTTGGGTTATTGAGATAAACAGTACACTTACCTCCAAAAAGGATATAATTTAATGGAATAAGTTAATAAGCAAATTATCAATTGATGGTCTATTTCTGCAACATCTGTCATTTTATAAATTCTATAACAAATAGGTTATATAATTGCTTACTATTTATGTCATGCAGTTGTTTAAGTTATTTAAATATTATATATTATTTAATATTTAAATATTAAATAAATATTATTCTCAATTGTCTATTTTTGCAATTTAAAATATATTTGTTTTTTAAAGCTTCAAATACATGCCAGTTAACTCACTTGTACACATTATACAGATGAGCTAATTATTTCAAGATGAAAAATTGGATTAATGGGCTGGAGAGATGGCTTAGCGGTTAAGACTTTTGCCTGCAATGCTAAAGGACCTCAGTTCAATTCTCCAGGACCCATGTAAGCTAGATGCGCAAGGTGGCACATGTGTCTGGAGTTTGTTTGCAGTGGCTGGTGGCCCTGGTGTGTCCATTTTCTCTCTCTGTCTTTTCCTCTCTTACTCTCTCAAATAGATAAATAAATAAAACTTTAAAAAATTAAAAATTTGATTAACAAAACTTGTCCAAAGCTATCCATGAGATTTAATTGAATCATATATTTGATTTTAGTTTTGTAAAACAGGAAGTACAGAAAATAGCAGAGTATAAGATTAAATAAGTTTCTGGGCTGGAGAGATGGCTTAGCGGTTAAGCGCTTGCCTGTGAAGCCTAAGGACCCTGGTTTGAGGCTCGATTCCCCAGGACCCACGTTAGCCAGATGCACAAGGGGGCGCATGTGTTTGTTTGCAGTGGGTGGAGGCCCTGGTGCGCCCATTCTCTCTCTCTATCTGCCTCTTTCTCTCTGTGTGTCTGTCCCTTTTAAATAAATAAATAAATAAATAAGTTTTTAATAGAAAAAAGTATTTTTTATTACTCTGTGTGTAGGTGTGCTGTGTCTGTGCTCTCTGTGTGTACAGATGAGCATATCTCTGTGCCCAAGCATAAAGGGGCCAGAGGAGAGTGTGGCATGTCCTCTATTGCTCTTCCACAATATTCCTTCAGATTGTCTCTCACTGAGCCTGAGGCTGATTTTAATGATCAGAATGGCTAAATGCAAGCCCTAGAGCTCACTTTCTGCCTCCCTCAGCACTGGGGTTATAGAAATGTGTGTCCATGCTCAGCTTTTTGTATGGGTATTGTGGATTGAACTCAGATCCTCATGCTTTTGAAGCAAGTCCTCTTACTTGCTGAACCATCTCCCTAGTCCCAGACTAGCTCTTTAAGTGAGACAAACTTTGTGTGTTCTTTAAGGACAGATTGGTTTCACATAAGACCTAGTATATATACATGTATGTATATATATATATATATATATATATATATATATATATATATGTATATATATATATATATATATATGTGTGTGTGTGTGTGTGTGTGTGTGTATATATATGTATATATATATACACATACATATATATATAATATATATATACATACATATTTATATATAGTCAGAAGTTTATTTTGTTTTTACCTTACAATAAAAGTATAGAACATAAGTATCTAAGGGGAACTGTTCTACAGAATTCTAGATGAATGTGTTAAAAATTACTGATTTCTGATGTGGTGTGATGCACAAGAATTAAATTCATTTATGGAGCATGGTAAAAAGAATGTCTTATAGGTCATGCTTAAAATTGAATTTGTTTAAGAAACATGAAAAGTGAATAATCTTTACTTTAACTTACCCTTTATCATTTTGTTATCTTTGCTTCTTAGGAGATTTGTAGAGAAAGGGATCATCACTATCTTTTCTATCATGGACCTGACAGCATAGTTCTTATAGCTCAGGAGAAAGGCAGGTGCACTTGTTCAGGAGACCAGATGCAGTGATAGGGTTAGTGTTCTCATTTGTGAGAGAAAACACTGAACCAAGTGCAGTTCATAGGAGCACAGAGTTCATTTCCCTTTATGGTTTTGAGGGGGAGGTTACATCATAGCAGGGAAAGTTCTGGCAGAGCAGAAGTGGGGCATCACATATTTTCACATCTGCTAGAAAGTAACAGAAAGCGTGAGCTAGCTCTGCGCAGTATGGCTGAAATAATAACACATCAAGGTCTGCCCCCAGTGACACACCTAGTCCAGCAAGGCTTCTTTTCCCAAAGGCCCTACTACTTTCTCAAATTTCAATCAGATGGGGAAAAAATATTCAAAACACACGAGGCTTTGTGGGACATTTTGTTTTAACTACCACACATTTATTCTGTGGTAGAATCATTTTGTCATTAATCTGGAATTTCATTCTTACTTTATAGATAGGAACTGAGTCCTACACACAGTTTTAAGTTAATATCCTGGAGCTGATATGAGAAATCAGCTTTTCTACTTCTGGGTGCAATTCATTCTTTAGAAAAGAGTTTCAAAATTCCATAATGTCAAAAACCTCAACACTAAAAGCACTAGAAATCACAAATGATCATGAGTTTTTTTTTTTTTTTTTTTTTTTTTAGTGTCTGTGAGAATTCCTCCCTTATCTACATGAATTGTTTTTCTTTTTTTTTTTTAATGCTATTAGGTCATTGTGATGATGAATCAAGTTTGAAGTTCAGGAAAACACTTGCCTAATCACAAATAGAGGAGATGTATGTGGTAGAATTTTGTTTCTATAAGGGGAAAATTTTATTGAGTGTGCAGCAGGCATGTATATAATGGAATTTCACTGAGTGTGCAGCAGGAGTATTTCCTTCCTTCCTTTTCTTTCTTTCATTCTTGGTCTCTTTTGAAGTACGGTTCGCTCTATCCTAGGCTGGCCTCAAATTCACTCTGTAGTCGCAGGATGGCCTCAAACTCATGACAATACTCCTACCTCTACCTTCCAAGTGCTCAGATTAAAGGCGTGTGCCACTACACACAGCCTTGTGGGAGTATATATAAGAGGAAAATTTCATTAAGTGTGCACCAGCCATGTATATGAGAAGAACTTCACTGAGTGTACAGAAGGCTTGTATATAAGAGAATTTCATTGAGTGTGCAGTGGGCATGTTTATAAGAGGAAATTTTCACTTGTGTGCAGCGGGTCAGTATATAAGAGGAGAAGTTCATTGAGTGTGCAGCAAGTGTGTAAATAAGAGGAAAATTTTATTTAAGTGTGCAGTGGGTATGTATATAAGAAGGAAATTTCACTTGAGTGTACACTGGGTGTGTATATAAGAGAATTTCCTTTGAGTGTGCAGTAGGCATGTATGTAAGAGGAGAAGTTCATTGAGTGTGCAGCAGGTGTGTAAATCAAAGGAGAATTTCATTTGAATGTTTAGCAGGCATGTGTATAAGAGGAAAATTTCACTTGCGTGCACAGTGGGCATTTATATATGAAAAGTATTTGAGTGTTCAGTGAGCATGTATGTGAAAGGAGAAGTTCATTGAATGTGCAATGGGAATATATATTTCTTTTATTTTCTTTTCCTTTCTTTTCTTTCTTTCTTCCTTCCTTCCTTCCTTCCTTCCTTCCTTCCTTCCTTCCTTCCTTCCTTTCTTTCTTTCTTCTCCTTCTTCTTCTTCTTCTTCTTCTTATTATTTTTTTGTTCTTTTATGAAGTAGCATCTTGCTCTAGCTCAGGCTGACCTCAAATTCCTTCTGTAGTCTCAGGTGACCTTGAACTCACGGTGATCCTCCTACCTCTGCCTCATGAGTGCTGGAATTAAAGGCGTGCTCCACCACACCTGGCACCACAGGAGTATATATAAGAGGAGACTTTATTGAGTATGCAGGAGGAACGTATATAAGAAAAGAATTTCATTGAGTGTGCACTGAGAATTTGTATAGGAAGAGAATTTCACTAGAGTGTGCAGCAGGCATATATATTTCTTCTTCTTCTTTTTTTTCCAGTCTTTTTTTGAAGTAGGGTTTGCTCTAGCCCAGGCTGACCTCAAATTCACTTTGTAGTCTCAGTGTAGTCTCAGGGTGACCTCAAAATCACAGTGATCCTCCTACCTGTGCCTCCTGACTCCTGAGTGCTGGGATTAAAGGCATGTTCCACCACACCCAGCCTTGAAGGAATATATATATGAAAGAGGAGAATTTCATTGAGTGTGCAGAAGGCATGTGTATAAGAGGAGAATTTCATTGGATGTGCAGCAGGCATGTGTATAAGGTAATTTCATTGAGTGCACAGCGGGTGTTATATGAGAGAATAATTCCATTGAGTGTGCAGCAGGTGTGTATATTGGAGCTCCTTTGCTTGCTAAGAGTCTTAGTAATTGTCACACTGTTAGATATCTCCTAAGCCTGCGTTTGCTGCTGAGTTTCCTAACAGAGCATCGGCAAGCACAGTTGTGTCTGAATACAGGACACACTGAATTCAGGAGCAAGTTGTCTCTTTCACATCTTCATCTTCAATTGTTGTATTTGAGCTCTCTGTTCACTCCTTCACTCCATCAGGTGTTTTCAACAGACTCTTTGCTGCTGAAAAATTCCTTGTAGCCAGCATGGTTGTCAGGATGGCACCCTTCAATTTTCGTCTGGCATTAAACTTCTTCAAGCAGTCTACGGTCTCCTGCCTGTGCATCATGGAGGCAACAGTAGAACGTTGACAGATCCAAGGGTACCTCAGTGCCTCAGAGGCTGTGATACATTTGGCAGGATTGATGTTAAGCATCTTGTTGATGAGGTCTTTGGCTTGAGGAGTCACTGTGTCCCATTCTGGTGATAGAAAATCATATGCTCGAGCCTTGATCTGCTGATGGAGTCTGTGCTGATCTTCATCCCAGAAGGGTGGATACCCCACCAGTAGGATGTAGAGGATGACACCACATGCCCACATATCCACTGGCTTTCCATAAGGATCTTTACGTAAAACTTCTGGAGAAAGATATCCAGGTGTGCCAGCAAAACCGAACCAAGCCTGCTGGTCTCCTTGGACTTCGATAGCTAATCCAAAGTCTGTGAGTTTCACAGCTGCTCCCTTGGATTTGCTAGCTAAAAGCAAATTCTCAGGCTTCAGGTCCCTGTGAACTATGCCATTTA
This sequence comes from Dipus sagitta, assembly GCA_036346955.1. NCBI lineage: Eukaryota > Metazoa > Chordata > Mammalia > Rodentia > Dipodidae > Dipus > Dipus sagitta. The sequence continues at coordinate 97,970,473 of CM070770.1, read as the reverse complement.
GGTGACAATGATTTACACTTTCTAGAATCTGCTGTATACAATGACGACATCAGCTTCACTGTACTATTCTCTTGCCACGATGTCCTCAAAACAGTTCCCCTCCAGTAACTAAATCAAATACTAGGTAATGAAAGCCCTCTTCTGATATACTATCATGAAGTCTCACAATATTGGGGTGCTTCAGAAGACGGCAGATTCTAGCTTCCCTTTCCAGTTTCTGGTGATCCCTAGCAGAAAGCTTTTTGGTGTTGATAATTTTGGCAGCATACTCTTGTCCGATAGGAATTTTCATGCATCTTCTCACCACTGAGAATGCCCCCCTTCCCATCTCTTCTGAGTAACTCCCCTGTAACCTCGGTAAATTCTGATACTAAGAATGGTTCTCACGAGATGTCCCACTCCTGTGGTAGAATTGTGTATCTCAATTGGGTTAGTGTATGATAAGCACCTACTAACAGGTGATTGCACATGTTTCCACCTCAACCAAATGAAAGTTTGAATAAACAATAACATTGGAAATTCCATAAATCCAATTCACACACACACACACACACACACACACACATATATGTGTGTATATATATATATATATATATATATATATATATATATACCACCCATTTAATATTTTAGTGTACATATAATTTTCAGGGACACATAATCATTTTCATGGAATCTGTATGTTAATATTTGAAAGTTTTCAGTTACTTTTATTTTCCCAAACTCATTTTTACTGAACTTGATCCAAGTCTTGCTGTTCCTGTACTACCCAAATAATTCCTGAGAAGTTTCAGTTTCCTGTAGTATACATCCTACAGGGAACTATTCAGAGGTAACCATCCCTTGAATTTTTAAGCATCTCATAGATATGCAGTTTCCACTAACATTAGATATATCCTTCCAAAGTTTATAAACTGAGTAAGTATTTTCACCACAATTTTCTTAAAGCAGTACAATGAATAAAATGGGTAAAATTTCATTTGAAAAGGGATATTACAAGCTAAGCAGTGTGTTAAGACCACAGTCATTTGTGGTCACTGAAATTCAAGGCCTAAACATTTGCTGTTAGGTTTTGGATTGTGACATATAGAAAGGGACAATGTAGTAAGTACATTTTTGTCAAGGCATATACAAAAAACAACTGACAAATGCACCAGAACAGAGTGGCATACTGACATCACAGAGCCATTCTGTGACAAAGGAAGGTCTAGAACTCAGGTTTCTGATACTTAGTTGACTGTTGTTATCCAGAAGGCTATAAGTTGTATAAGTTATATTGAATATCCCATATATCTCAATAGAAGCAGGAGGAGTAATGTTATTACAATTTCTACAATAGAAATTTTATTTATTTATTTATTATTTAATTTTGTACTCAGTGAATACAGTCAACTTGGTACCATTGTTAGCCCTGTCCATGTCCTATTCCCTCCCCTGGGCCCCTCCTTGGTGAGGTATATAGGTCATGCATTGTGTAGTTATCCCACAGTTATGGGTAGGAGGAAATGTCTCTGAAGATGGTCTCTGATTTGCCAGAACATTCCAGCTCTGACTTAATTCAACTGTCCACTGTTTTGCTTAATGATAAGCTTATAAGATTGCTTATAATGGAGAAAAATTAGATTTTTGGGACCCTATATTTTACCTCAGATTACAAACACATTATTTTATTTATTTACTTTTCACTTTTTTATTAATTAGTGTTGTACTCAGCGAATACAGTCAATTTGGTACCATTGTTAGGCTCATCCATGTCCTAACCCCTCCCCCTGGCTCCTCCTGGTTGAGGTATATGGGTCATGCATTCTGGAGTTATCCCACAGTTATGGGTGGGATAAATGTCTCTGCATATCATGACCCAACATGTGGCTCTGACATTCTTTGCTCCCCCTCTTCCACAAAATTCCCTGAGCCATGTTGGGTTCATTTTTGGTCTGATTCAGTGATGAGGTGTTGGGGGCCTCTGAGGCTCTGGCTCTCTGATTTGGTAGGAGTTGATTTTTCTCTGTGCTGATCTCCTTCCGCCTTGTGCTGGCATCCTGTTCATCAGGAAAACAGCCCCCTTGATTGTTTCTCCAATTTTTCTTAGTTTCAGCCGGGGCCCTTTTGAGGTATGATGGGGTGGCTCTCTCCTTAGGATCTACATCTATCTGAAAAAGAGAAGCAGATTCTCCAAAGGAGAGTAAGTTAGCACCAGACAAGTGAAATATCCCTTACTTTTTCAACAAATGGTGCTGGGAAAACTGGATAACCTTATGCAGGAAATTGAAACTTGATCCACACATTTCACCATGCACTATACTCAAGTCCAAATGGATCAAAGACTTCAATATAAGGCCAGAAACTCAACTACTACTGGAAGAAAATATAGGCAGAACTTTCCATGATATAGGAATGGAAAAAGACTTCCTGAACAAAACCCCAGTAGCTCATGATCTTAAACAGTCACTCAATCAATGGGATCACATGAAGCTGAAGAGTTTCTTTACAGACAAGCATATAATAAGCAAAGCCAAAAGGTTACCCACAGAATGGGAGAAAATATTGGCTGGTTATCCAACTGACAGAGGCCTAATCTCTAGAAACTACAAAGAACTCAAAAATCTAAACAGTAAAATGTCAAACACTCCACTCACAAAATGGGGCACAGAGCTCAACAGGCAGTTCACAGAGGAAGAAATACAAATGGCAAACACACACTTAAGAAAATGTTCATCATCCCTAATCATCAGGGAAATGCAAATTAAAACAACTATGAGATTCCACCTTACCCCAGTAAGGATAGCAAACATCAAAAAATCAAATGAGAAGCGGGGAAGGACGCGCTGGGCCCCAACATGGCAGCCACCTGGGCCTCAGGGCCTGCTTCTCCGGAGGCCCGGGCCGCCCACCTGCTCCGTGTCCTGTGACTATTCATGGTCACCACGGGCCCTTGGGGGAGTGCCTCTGGGCCGGAGGAGCCACTGAGGTGCGACGACCTCAAGGTGGGACAATACATTTGTAAAGATCCCCAAATAAATGATGCTACTCAAGAACCAGTGAATTGTACAAACTACACTGCTCATGTTTCATGTTTTCCAACACCCAACATGACTTGTAAGAATTTCAGTGGTAATATAACACATTTTACTGGAAATGAAGTTGGCTTTTATAAGCACATATCTTGCCGAAATGTAAATGACTATTCATACAAAGTGGCTGTTGCATTACCTCTCTTTCTGGGATGGTTGGGAGCAGATCAATTTTACCTAGGATAACCTGCCTTAGGCTTGTTAAAGTTTTGCACTGTAGGATTTTGTGGAATTGGGAGCCTAATTGATTTTGTTCTGATTTCAATGCAGATTGTTGGAAGTATTTACATTATAGATTATAATGGAACCAGACTTACAAGACTGAGTATAACTAATCAAACATTTAGAAAAACACAATTATATCCACAGATATTTAAAAAAAGAGAAACAGGTTAGAGACTCCATGGTGTCAGTAGAGAGTTCCAGGAAGTGAGTTTCCAGATTCTCCTTCCTTCTTCACCTTCACAGGCCACTCTATGGATTCTGTATGATTTATTTCTGTGTGTGTGCTCATTTTCAACACTGACCTTGTTGAAGTAAAATGTTCCTAGAATTATTTAATAAGACTTCCTTTAAAAGCAGTGAACTACTCTTCTGAGGCTGTCTCTATGAGATGACAGCTTATCACTCTTATGCTGTGTAATGTCTTTTACATAGGCAACTTGCCACTTGTCATTTTCACTTGTGAAAAATAAAGATATAACTTACTCACACACAAAAAAAATCAAATGAAAATGAATGCTGGCAAGGATGTGGAGAAGTAGGAACACTCATCCAGTGTTGGTGGGAATGTAAGATGGTGCAACCATTTTGGTAAGCAATCTGGAGATTCCTGAAAAAGCTGACTATAGAGATACCAACAGACCCAGTTATTCCCTTTCTGGGCATCTACCCTAAAACCTTCAAACCATAAGCCAGAGATTTGCTCAACCATGTTTGTAGTGACTGAATTCATAATAGCTAAGAGCTGGAATCAACCCAGATGTGCATCACTAGAAGAATGGATAACTAAGATGTGGTATATCTACACAATGGAATTCTATACAGCAGTAAGAAAAACGGACGCAATGAAATTTGAGGAAAAATGGCTGAACCTGGAACAGATCATTCTCCATGAACTTACCCAATCACAGAAAAAAAATCGCCACATGATCTCTCATCTACCACACCTAACCTGAATCTACCCAAGATGCCTTACATACCCAGCAAGCATCTTGTGGACTAGACAATAGGGTGGGTGGGGAGGGAGGGAAGGGCAATGGAGGGGGTGGGAAACAAAAATCGAGACCCAAACAGCAATGGTACCATAAAATTCTATATCGTAAAAGGCAGACCAAATGGCTGAACCTTCACCAGGCCCTTAGAGGGAACACCTGAGCCACAAGACACTGGAGTGGGTATGATGAAGACTGACCTTAATCTTCTACAGCTTCTCTCTCTCTCTCTCTTTCTCTCTTTCCTCTCTAAGTCTTTTGTATTAGTTATCTTTTTCTTCCTTTTCATAGTGGGCACCAACCTGTAACTCCCAGTACCAGCATGTGGCTATCATCCACAATGACCTTTTGATCAGAGAGACCTACAAGGTTTCCTAAAAGAAAGACAGATTTCCGTTAGAGTACTTGATGACCTACCAAAGGTTAGTGGTAAGACAGTACTGCTGAAGACAACTTATGTGCTTGACACATAAAATGGAATGGCATGGCTGGAAGCTGGAAGAGAGTCAGTCCCCAGACAGTCAGCGCGTCTAGTGCCAGAAGGTGCTACATGGGCAATTGGGGGAAAATGACCAATATCTGTCCAAGCAACTCATGGTCTAACCTACTTAGCAGCAAATAACCTGTCGAGATGGTCACACAATTGCAATAGTGGCGCACAGCAATGTTGGGAAACCAACTGCTCTTGATTTGGCTAACTGATCCCCTCAGTGGTACAGGACCCATAGCTGGATCTGGGAAACAAGTCAGAAGCATATCCAAACATAAGCCCACTCTCCATTAACAAGCTACCACCAATGGTGGGCTACAAGAGGGGAAACACATCATTTTACAGCAGTATACATGAAATTCCATCTGATTAAAGTGTGTAAAACATATTTTTTTTACTACTTTTCTTCAAATTCTCTCTTGACTCAGAGAATTCTGGCATACATTTGGGCAAGTATTGAAATTTGATTTGAAATAACATAAAGAACTGATTCTCCCATCCTAACTCTTTTTCTCTCTAACACTGCAAAGAAAATATTAGGTTGAAAATTGTATATTGAATAAATAAGGCTCTGTTGATTCCTGCCACCATCCAGTGAGTACCAGCCCATTGTTTACAGGCTAGTGGCCTCTAAATCATTAGATTCCTTAAAGATGCTTTTATGAACATCTACATGACATCTCAAATTTTAACGTGATTTTCATCATCTTTTAGGCTAGTTTTGTTGTTATTTGTTTGGTATTATAGCTGGTCCCTTCCATGGACATCAATTTAGGACCTGGGGGGAAAGCATGTAAGGAAGTCAGTGCTTCACTTATTACTCACACTCTTCAGTTATTCACATTTTAAGTCAGTGTCATACATTGGGAAAACTTTAGCAACTGATGGGGCTGAAATCTAACAGATCTAAGAGAACAGGAGGACTTAAGAAAAAAGGGGCCATTCCCTAAACTATAGTCCCATGTGGGGGACTTTAAGTATAAGTATTCTCTAAATTCAGAGATTAAGTCACCATTGCATGTTGTATTGAAAGAAAAAAACTGGTATAAGTGTTATAATTTTCTTCAAAAATTATTTAGAAAAACATTCTAAATGTTTTAATGTAGCATATGGCACTATTATAATGCAGTTAATACTGATTGTGGTTAGTATTCATATGGTGTTATTTTATCCTGGGAACATATTGACCATATTTTGTTTTTACATCTGCTTCTTCTGCACTTACTAGATTGGCAGTTTACTAAAATCTAGGAAGAAGTTTTTTTGTTTGTTTGTTTTGTTTTTGTTTTTGCTGTTTAATTCTTACATATACTTATCTTTCAACATCTACCACACCTTTACTTGGGAGTCCATACTTTTACATCGATCAAGAAGATCACATTTTCTTCTGAAAGTAACAGATGGTAACAGAATCTTTAAAATCACAACAGCCATGAAAATCTTATTAATTTGGATCTTGGTCAACCTTCACTGAAATTATTTACTAGTATGAGTATTTATAAGTTCCCGGTCAATGTACAGTCTTCTGATATCTTAATCTAACTTGTAATGAAAAGCATCACCTAAAAGCTTTGTTTTTTTGGTTTTTGTTTTTTGTTTTTTGTTTTTGAGGTAGCTTCTCACTCTAGCACAGGTACACCTGGAATTCACTATGTAGTCTCAGACTGGCCCTGAACTCATGGCGATCCTCCTACCTCTGCCTCCCAAGTGCTGGGATTAAAGGCATGCGCCACCACGCCTGGCTATCTCTTCGTAACAGTCAGTGGAGCTTTGTCCTGTTGGCTTATCGATCTCTAAGCATTATCACTGGCAAAAGCTCTGATTGCCATGACAGGAAGTAAAGAAGCAAGCTTCTAACATGATTGTTAGCTGTATTTCAGGCTAATGCTTCAAAATGAAATCCTTTTTTTTTTTTTTTTTTTTTTTTCCTAGTCTGAGAAGCAGAATAGTCACTGAGCTGATCCACTATAATTAGGGTTCGGATTTGGGCCCTATTTCAAGGACAAGTGCACTCTGTTGTAAGATCTCCAGCCAGTCTCGCCACATTGCTTCACCTTACAGTATGGGTTATTAGCTGTCCATTGCTTTTATGTGCAGTTTGCTATCTTATCAAGCAGTTTGAACTTGAACTGCCTGGAAAATGCCTATATATCCATTGCAATATAACCTCATTGCTATTTACAATTGATTAGAAAAGACGTGTCAGAGTGTTCTTGTCTCTATGCATAAACTGAGATATCATTTTAAGGCTGCCATATTATTTTCTTTCACTTGATAAATGTTTAGTGTCATGACTCAGTAAGAGATGAGCTACAGTCTGCTAATTTTGGCAGTGTCTGCTTAGTGGGGATGTTTAGCTTGTCCTCTCAAATTAGAACTCCATTTATTTTATCCAGTTTCATTAATCTTCTAAGTAACTTCATGACCAATGATAAGGCTACTGCTAGTGCTGAGTGGAGAATTAATTACAACTAGTCTAGAGCAATATATCTATGAACACTAGACCCACAAATTATTTACATGCAATTTTAAGTAACATGGATGTATAATAGAGTCCAGAGTTCTTTGCAAAGGACAATTTCCAGAGGGATGATCAGGGAAGAGATGGATGGACAGTAAATGTGACTGTTAGGGAAAACACAGGAATAGGTATGCACTATAAATTGAAGCCTCAAAATATGGTGTTTATCATTAGCTCAAGTGAAACAATGGAAATAATTCCCCATTTTCATGAAAGAGAATAGATTGCATGTCAAGAGCTGCTTCAGCAAAGAAATCCTAACTACCAACTTGATTTTCTGTGGTGTGGAAAGAGTTACCTCAGCTCAAAAGAAACCATAAGCCTCCATTGATTTAATGCAATGAATCTTAAGTCGCTTTTGTATTTCTTACTGCTGACATGTAAGATGTTATTTTGATTCTGCTCATCTTTTCATCAAAAAGCATCAACCTGTCAAATAGTGTAGAATCAACAAAACATAGTCCATAAACCCAAGTTCTAAAGTAAGGGAGAAAATAAACATCATTGTTCAGAAAAAATGTTGTTTGCTAAATAAAATTTCTTTTAATGAGTTTTAATTACTCATCAGCATACATTATAATTTCAGCAATGCATTTATAGGAGGATTTTTTAAATTTTTATTTATACTTTTATTGGTTTTCTGAGGTAGGGTCTCACTTTAGCTCAGGCTGACTTGGAATTCACTGTGTAGTCTCAGGGTAGCCTCAAATTCATAGCAGTCCTCCTGCCTCTGCCTCCCAAATGCTGAGATTAAAGGCATGGGCCACCACACCCGGCTCTTAGGTGGAAATTTTGATACCCACAAAATTATGTCTTACTCCTAATGTACTGAGAATCTTTCTCAAACTGAGTGATGAGGATGAGGGTAATGATAGATAATGCTTATGGTATACATTTAAATTATTCTCAATACTGGTGCTAATACTTTATAACTTTGTAATACTTACTATATCACATTCACATATGCAAGATGTATTTGTTATTTACACAGGACCCTTGCACTCCAGATTATTGCTCTTTATCGCACTCTAAACTGTATTCATCTAAGCATATCTCTTAATTTAATTTAATTTAATTTTCCCATTTCAATTCTTTTGAAATATTTTGTTTATCTATTTTCTAGGAGGATAGGAGAAAAGAAGGGAGAGATGGAAGAAGAGAGAGAAAATTGGCATGCCAAGGCCTCTAGCCACTGCAAATGAACTCCAGATACTTGTGTCAATCTGTGCATCTGGCTTGACATGGTACTGGGGAATCAAACTCCAGTGGTTAGGCTTTGTATGCAAGTGCCTTAACTATGCAGCTATCTTTCCATCTCCACATTTCAATTCTTAAAACCCCACTAGTTTTTTCTCATACTCAGTCCCCAGAAAAATGTTGGACTACTTATTCTTACCATAATAGTTCTTTGATAATATTCATTTTCTTTGTTTATAATCTGTCTTATCTTTGATGACAGAGACTTAATGCATCCTTCACAGCAGGTGTCTGATAACTTTCAATGTCTTCCATGTCACTAGACTAGGAGGAAGTATAAATATTTACTTTTAGCTTATTGCTGATACCAGGTCATCACTGTACTGTATTGCCTGAAACACAAAGCTTGAATCTGATGAATTAATTTCTTCTATATCCTGACTGTTATTGATGCAATCATCATGCCCATCCAGACAGAGGAAGAGGCAGAGAGAATGGGCGCACCAGGGCCTCCATCCACTGCAAACAAACTCCAGACGCATGTGCCCCCTTGTGAATCTGGCTTATAAGGGTCTTGGGGTATTGGTCTAGGGTCCTTAAACACTAAGCCATTTCCTCAGCCCACACCTTCAGATTGCTTAAAGATTTAAGTTCTGGCTCATTGTAACACACACACACACACACACACTTCTCTCTTTCTCTCTTTTTGAGTGTGTACATTTACAAAATATTTATTTTTTTGAAAGAGAGAGAGAGAGAGGAAAATAGAGAGAGACTGGGTATTCCATGTCCTCTAGCCACTGCAAATGAATTCCAGTTCATCTCAACCTTTGTATCTGGTCTATATGGGTACTGGGGAATCAAACCTGGGTCCTTAGGTTTTTTAGGCAAGTGACATAACCACTAAGCCATCTCTCCAGCCCTGTGTGTAGATATTTACTTGCATATACATGTGTATATGTAGGTACCTACATGATACTTTTCTTTTTTATTAAGTAAAAGCTTAGTCACTATAACATTTTGGTATTATAATTCTGAGTGATTTCATAAATATTTTAATAACTGCCAAGGACCTGAGCTCTCACTGAATAGCCATGGTCATACCATAAGCTTAGTTTCTACTAATAGCTATATATTCTCATGATCCTATTTTCTTCTCTATATGATAACTATAACCTCTAACTAAATTCAATGATATTTGAACCCAAATTAACCTACAGAACATTGATCATATGAGTATACTGTCTCCCAAATATTTTGAGTAATTATTTTTCTTCTTATCTGTATCAAATCAATAATTGTTAGAACCACTTTTCATATATATCCCCACTTATTTACTTTTGGCTTGTTATATTTTGAGAAACAAACCAACCAACCTTGGTTATAACCAAATTTTAACCTCTTCTGTGACTGTAACAATGCAAGTGAATATGGCAGGAAGAGCATACAGAACTCTATTTAAATTAGCTGTTTTTAAGTAGAATTTGTGTTCATCAACTTCAAGTGCATACATTTATTTTTATACTTTGAGTAATATCCCAGATTTTCCTTCCTTCTTCTTCTCGAACTGTCAATACCTCCTTTCTCAAATTATGCCCTTAAATCCTTTTTGAATGAGAAAATAGATAAAATCCAGTAGGTCCCACCACCACATCCAAACAGCAGTGGTTAGCAATTCTCACCTAATGTGCTCTGTCCTGAAACAATGAGTGGGTGAATCCTTCATCTTAACAGTTCAGGCCAGTTTCTCAATTTATGGCACTAGAACCCAACCCTTCACTCAATATTGTACTCATCAGCCTGTACTTTATCCTACATCATCAGATTTTCCTAATCATTTGGACTTGCAACATGCTATTATTTCTGTTAAAAAAGGGGGGGCTAGAGAGATAGCTTAGCAGTTAAGGATCTTGCCTGTGACACCTAAGGACACAGATTCTCTTCTCCTATAGCCACATGAGCCAGATGCACAAGGTATTGCATGTGTCTGGAGTTTGCTTGCAGTAGCTAAAGGCCCTGGCACACTCATTCTCTCTGTCTTCCTCTCTCTGCCTTTTGCTCTAAGAAAAAAAAAAAGAGATAAAGAAAGGAAGGAAGGAAGGAAGAAGAAAGAAAGAAAGAAAGGAGGGAGGGAGGAAAGAAAGCTCTTTCCCTGCCACTGCTGTATTGCAAGGAAGCAGAGGCAGAAACTCAGGTACTTTCAAGATTCAGCTTCACATGTAACCCACAACCATGGCCTAGTAAGGCATTGCTGTTGGAGGTGTAACATATGTTAACACTGCTCTGCAAGAGGTGCTGAAGAGCGCCCACATCCACGATGGTCTTACATGTCGAATTCATGAAGCCGCCAAAGCCTTAGACAAGTGCCAAGCCCATCTCTGTGCTTGCATCCAATTGTGATGAGCCAATATATGTCAAATTGGTGGAGGCCCTTGTCGCTGAGCACCAAATCAACCTAATTAAGGTTGCTGACAAGAAGAAACTAGGGGAATGGGTAGGCCTCAGCAAAACGGATCTTGAGAGGAAACCCTGCAAGGTGGTTAGCTTCAGCTGTGTAGTTGTTCAGGACTACGGGAGAGGAATCTCAGGCCAACGATGTCATCTAAGAGTACGTCAAACGCAAGAAATGAACAAATGAAAATATAGCTTATATTCTTAAAAAGGAAAAAGAAAGAAAAAGAAATCTCATGACTATCAATCTGTCCTTTCTTTCTTAGGACAACATTATTGTAAGAAATAATCATCTGCACTTACTACCTCATGTTTTTTTTATGAGAGAGAGAGAGAGAGAGAGAAAGAAAGAAAGAAAGAAAGAAAGAGAGCGAGTGAGCAAGCAAGCAAATTGGACCTCCAGCCACTCTTAACAAACTCCAGGTGCTCCACCTTGTGTGCATGTGTGACCTTGCACGCTGGTATCACCTTGTGCGTCTGGCTTACATGGGGCTTGGAGAGTGGAACATGGGTCCTTAGGCTTCACAGGCAAGTGCCTTAGCCTCTAAGCAATCTCTCCAGCCCCCATGTTTCTTTTTTTTTTAATAATAAATTGTAATAAGCCGGGCGTGGTGGCGCACACCTTTAATCCCAGCACTTGGGAGGCAGAGGTAGGAGGATCGCCATGAGTTCAAGGCCACCCTGAGACTCCATAGTGAATTCCAGGTCAGCATGGGCTAGAATGAGACCCTACCTCGAAAAACCAAAAATAATAATAATAATAAACTGTAATAAAGTGCTGACCTTTACCACTCACACCAAACTACTGCAGAGAAGATCACTTTTGCTAAATTGAGTAGTCACCCATCATTTTTTATTTTACTTGAACTAAGAGTCATTTCATCTTTGCCCATTGAGCTTCAAGATACATATTTTACTTATTCTCTTATCTCATGGATCTCCATGCCCTTTCTTGGCCGTCTTCATATTCCCAACATATTGAATACCACCAATTCATTCCTTACCTATTTTCTCTTTGTCACTAGGTTCTCTACTTTGGTGATGCCATCCAGTCTTGCATTCTCAAATGTTATTAGCTTATTATCTCAGCTTTATTTCTCTAGTCAGGATATCTCTTTTATACTTAAAGTCAAATAGTAGAGAGTGTACTTAGATATAAACTGCACATAAAGCAAAAATGTCCAAATGTCATCTATTAATAACCCCAACATTAATTATACATTTCATGTGAGTTAATGGTAAACCTAACTTTTCAGTTATATAGAACAAAATATTTGATTGTTATTAATTTTTCTCCTACTTAAAAATACTACATTGTAATAGTGACCCCTTTCTACATACTTGCAAACAGATTCTCCATGTACACACACACACACACACAAACGCACACGCGCACAACTCTGGAGCTAGAGTGGAGCAACCATGACAGTTGGCAACCATCAAACATGGTGTCTGTGCTTTTTCTAGCCTCTCTTTCCAGCATAGGAACATGAGATATGGGTGAGGAGTATCAGGGCAAGATTCTTGAGATCCAGCCCTTTTAAAAAATAAAGAACACCATGCATCTAATCCATCAGAACAAGACAGTTCAATCTCTAGATTATCTACAGTATCTCATAGTGGGAACCTCGCACACTAATTGCATCCCTGCCATTGAGCTCTAACACATTAATTCTTGTCTGCATTGTATCTGTAGCTCTGTAATAACTCTGATTCTCTGTCCATGTCCCTGTATCCTCTCTCTAAATATATTTTTTCTTGGATAGCATAAAGAAAATTTTCTGTTTATATAGTACTCACCAATGTCTAGTGTTATATCTAAAACACTGATATTTAATCCACATTTGTTGAGTAGATGATATAAAACTTAGAATTATTTAATAAATAATCAAGGACTGTGATTTCACAATTCTCTCATTATACTCAGTGTTCTTTAACACTATTCCATGTTGCTTATTTCTTAATACTCCACTCATGTTAGTATAGTTTGTGTAATAAAAAATGTTGCAATGGCTTAGCGTTTAAGTGCTTGCCTGTGAAGCCTAAGAACTCTAGTGTGGTGGTTTGATTCAGGTGTCTCCCATAAACTTAGGTATTCTGAATGCTAGGTACCCAGCTGATGGAGATTTGGAAATTAATGCCTCCTGCAGGGAGTGTATTGTTGGGGGCAGGCTTATGGGTGTTATAGCCAGTTTCCCCATGCCAGTGTTTGGCATACTCTCCTCTTGCTATTGTCCACTTTATGTTGGCCAGGGGGTGATGTTTACCCTCTGCTCATGCCATCATTTTCCCTGCCATCGTGGAGCTTCCCTCGAGCCTGTAAACCAAAATAAACCTCTTTTTCCAGCAAGCTGCTCTTGGTCAGGTGATTTCTAAAAGCAATGTGAACCTAACTGCAACTGAAAAGTGGTACTGAGGGGTGGGATTGTACTAGACACCTGACTGTATAAAACACACACACACACTCCTTATTCGGGATCGTAACCTAAATTTGTAGCATGTCCTTTTAGTGTATGAGCTCACTGTGCAGCTTAGCAAGGACATTGGTTTATTTTGGAGATTCATTCTATAATTTTTACTCCCTATGCATTAGAACACATATGTATACTAGATATGTATTATTGTTTATTTTACTTAATCTTATTAATGTCTGATGTTTCTTTAGACTGTTACTGTTTCCATGTCTAAAATAATTGAGAAAAGACCTAGAGAGATGGCTTAGTGGTTAAGTGCTTGCCTGTGAAGCCTAAGGACCCCGGTTCAAGGCTCAATTTCCCAGTACCCACATAAGCCAGATGCACAAGGTGGTACATGTATCTGAAGTTCATTTGCAGTGGCTGGAGGCCCTGGTGCACCCATTTTCTGTCTGTCTCTTTCTCTCTCTCTCTCTCTCTCTCTCTCTCATTCTCAAATAAATAAATAAATAAATAAAATAATTGCTAAAAAATGTTGGTTCTCTGAAACATTTAAGCTAATTTATGGAGATGCATTAAACAGATACCAATTTATAATCCAATTAAATTTTATAATTCCACAATCAGTAAAACTTTTACTAATTAAAAAATGAGAGATTGAAATCCTTCAGAAAGTTTGTTAATTTGAGATAGAACATAATCATTTTAATTATTTATTTATTTTCAAGCATAGAGAAAAAGAGGCAGACAGAGAAAATGGGCACACCAGGGACTCTTACTACTACAAATAAACTCCAGATGCCAGCATTACTTTGGAAATCTAGCTTTACATGGGTAGTGACAAATAAAACCCAGGCTATTAGGCTTTGCAAGCAAGTACCTTAGCCACTGAGCCCATAATCATTTTTGTTAAAGCAAACAAAGAAACAGATATTTAATCAGATATTATAAATACTACTAGGGACAACCACAATCAACATAATGCCTACAGAGAAAGGTCTGAATTTCTTAGCTTAGCATTTAATGTTTGAAGAGCTGCTTTATGAAAGGTTATTGAATTGCAAGTCTCTGTTACTGACTCACAACAAACTTCCTGATTCATCATTTTTATTTAGTAAAATTTTCTCTTTCTTTCTGAACACATTTTACCGTCCTATTCTTATCTTAGGCAAAATAGCATATTCCAAAAAGTACGTAATTCTTTAATGATATAAATCTTACTGAGAATGATTCAGGATCTGTCAAACATAGCTGTTTCTTTGTTATTTGGAAACATGAAATTGAAAGTATATTTGATTCTGCCTTTAAGAGCATTCTATCAAGCAGTACAGATTATAACCAAACATATTGAAACTTAATAAAACAAAAAACAATTTCAATGCCTGTTACTTTCCCTGCTTCTATAAGACAACAATGTAGATAAATATACTCCCAGTCCATACCTGGCCTCTCCAGTACCAGAGTGATCTTCTGGTCAACATGTAATGTTCTTTAAAATAGTTTGTTATCAATACACTAAAATCTCAAAGATGCTGCTCAATGTGAAATTGTTTAGACTTTTATTTTCCCTCTCATATAAGGAAGTTTAATTTCTGTCTTTATAATAAAAGTTAACTATGAGAGAGTTTCACATAAATGGTATTTGAACTTTTATTACAAAATTCCATTTTTAAGACAAATCTTTTGTAGCTTAATGCCCTTTAGCTTTATCTTAATTTTGTTGCACTTCTTATTCCTTGCAAAATTACTCAGATAACTTCAGATATGGTCTATAGCAGCACAAATGTTTTAGTTCATGTAATTTACGTGAAAGGCAGTACCCATGTTTGCTGAACTTAGACATTGTTTTGGTATTGAGACAAAAGGAAAATGTTTTTGAGAATAGATATAGTACCACAGGGCAATGTAAAGTGAAGAGTAAAAAAGTCTTGAAAACTGTTCTCTTTATTAAGTTACATCTGTGTTGAAAAAGGAAAATATTTATGGAAGTAATTCCATAGTAAATAAGAGATTTTTCAACTTGAATTAACATTCCTTCAGATGTGTAGTTGCCTTATGAATCATTTTATGCAATGCTCTGAATAAACAATCTTAAAATATTCCAAATTAGAAACAGAAGATTGAGGAGCCTTTCAGCAAACAGTATTTTTTGTCTTGTATTTACTTTTTTTTTTTGAGGTAGTCTCTCACTTTAGCCTAGGATGACCTGGAACTCATGCTGTAGTCCAGGCTAGCCTCAAAATCAATGACCCTCTGGTTCCATTCTCCAAAGTGCTGGGATTACAGGTATGAGCCTCTAAACCTGGCTTAAATTGTACTTTTATTCTTTATAAGTATGAATAAAAGAATGTCACAGCCATTTAGTATTCTAGATATTTTTATATATAAATACTTATGATAGTTTAGTCATGAAAAATTTTTCTCATGGAGGAATAATTTTTCTGTGAATTCTTGTCTTTTTATTTAGCAAATATGGGTAAGATTAGTCATTCATGTTACCACAGAATTTGTTGAAGAATAAATCCTTTCAAATGGCATATCAAATCTGGCAAAAATATATGATTACTCTGCATACATTTACAAAGGAATACCAGTTTCTTACCCAATTGCTGCATGACACATTTTCCCTGGAGGAACACAAACACATGTTTTCTTCCCAGAAAAGGCACCAACAACAGACCAAAGCACAATTGTATCCAAACCAGTTTTGGTGAAACAATGTGTTTGTTGAGGTTACATACAGAGCAGAGTGAATGGTTACTTACGGGAGCAATGGAGACACCCAGAGCAGCCAAATCACCAAAATGTGTCATCCCGTTCTTGCTGAGGTCCTCCCCATGGATGCTTAGCTGGAGCCTCTTGCTTCGGGATTACCCTAGGGATGCTCTTCCGTCAGTGTCCGGGTGAGGACTTCTAGACATGGAGACCCCAAAACAGCTGCATCAGCACCTCATAGTCACTTTGATTGAGCTCCCTGTGTCAAGATTATATCTTTTAATGTTTCTCCCTCAGCCTCAGAGCTTCGATGACTAGAAGGCAGCTGCATCATCATAAAGCCCACCCAAGCATACATGATGACTCATGGAAGCTGGATCATTGGAGCTCATCGCACACCCTTCAGCCAGCTGGGATGGTCATGGTCAGAGAGACTTGAGCAGGCAGCTTAGTAGGAGAGTCTTCCCACAAACAGTTGTTTTCTCTTTATGTATGATTAGAATGAGGCCATGCAACATTTTTCTGAGACTTAACTGATTTCCTGAGTTTTGTCAGCTTTCTTCCTAACCCCCAGGAGAGAATGTTTCCATTGCTAGTTAACATTGGTCAAAGTGTGCCCCTTAACAGTTGTTTATCTTTCCTATAACTTTAGGAAGTGGTGATGTGACCTTTTAAGTTTCAGCTGTTTTTCAGATTGCTTGACCTCAACTCCCTCTGATACAGGAATTTTGAGGTTTCTTTGTCAATCAATGTACCAACATACACCAATGCACTGATAATTGTGGCTTTTCACAGATTCTCGGTTTATGAATTTGACAAATGAAATCCACAGACCATAGGATAAAGTTCAGAGAAATATGATTATAGCTTAGAGTTTAAGTAGGGAGACCTTTAAGAGAAGGGGAGCTTAGCCCAAAATATAAGGGAAGGGGTCAAGGCATAGCTGTCACCCAGAGAGGAAAGAAGGGTCTTGAGAAACTTCATAAGAGAAGACAGAGCTTGTGGCCAGAGAGGCAAGAGGGTATTTGTGAAGACCACCTCAAGATATAGGTTTTATTTTTATGATCCCATTGATGGACATTTTAGACAATTCTTGATGTAAGTAGTCTGGGGTCAGTAATTTTGGAAAAGTGCAATAGTCTCAGAATCTTAATTCTGTAGAAGGGAGTGATAAGGACAGGCCAGATCCTTGTAATATTTCTGATCTGTAGCAGCATGTAATGACATAGATTTCTCCACTACAGACCCAAGAACAATACCAAGAGAAAGAAATTCACCTCGGAGTCAGGACCCTAAGCTGCTTAGCCAATTTCTGTCTCTTATCACCTCCTTCCTTCAGGAGGTAATATTTCAATTCAGAGGAATCTGCTTTACACAACCAATGTAATACCACATAACTTCTGAGTATATATTAGGGGCATTTTTATGAGTTTTTTTACGCTATTAAGTCCAGACATTTTTACTAAAAGCAAATAGTACTGGGTGCATTTATCCTTAGCCCCTTTAGTGCATAATCTGAGTTTTGACCTCTACATCTACTATAGTACTTTGGATAGATGGCCCCCAATATATTCAGTGCATTATTAGCTTGTAGTTTGGATCTGCAGACACCTAGCTGGAGGAGGTATCACTGGGTGGACCTTAGGGTGTGGTGGTGGGTTTGAAATTCTAATCTAAATATATGCAAATTGCCAAGTTCCACCTGGAATTCCTGAAGTATGTATAGTTTTGCTTTTGACTTTTGGCTTTTTCTCTCTCTGCTTGGACCTGTGAAAGCAGACCAGCTTCTTCTGCCATTATGGAACTTCCCCTTTATCTGTAAGGTTTAATAAATCCATTCCTCCATAACTGTGCCTATTTTGGAAGTTCATCACAGTGAACCTGAAGCTGTTTACCACACCTCCTTAGGTCTAACTCTTCCTTAGCACAGATGCTCAAAGTGGAATACTGATTTGGTGATTAAGCAAGGATAAATTTTAGACACACATACACACACACACACACACACACACACACATACACACACACTACTCCTAAAACTTCCATTTCTTCATAATGTCATTGTTTGCTTTGTTGACTGTTTTTAATAAGAGTTATGCCTACAGTATTAATGTTATGAAGGCCTGCTATGATGGAAGGGGGAAATACATTATTTTCCGGAGTTACTGTACTCTGGAATCAGAGTTTTTGAAAATCTTTCCAGGATATCTGTGAAGATTCTTCTGTTTTAGTGTTACTTGCTTCTTTACCCATCACACCTAAAAGTATTTATTTGCCTCCCTATGCTTCTGCAGCTCTTCTCTCCTATTTAGTTGCACCTGTTTATAGATCCTGCCTGAAAACTCTTAACTTGTCAGGGGTTCCAAAATATGAGAAGGAGCAACTGTCTGTGAGGAGTTCAGAAGTGGAGTGTGCAAGCCTACTTGAGACCAAAATCAGAGGGAAAAACATCAGCTTGTCTTCACTATTTTTAACTCAGGCTTTCTGATAAGAGTATTAAATTATTCGCAGCCTAAGCAAATTATTGTTTTCCCCTTTCCCAAGTTTTATCATCTTTACAATGGAAATACAGCAGCTGTCCATCAGACAATGAATCATATACTTGCAGAATGTTCCATCTCTGAGATTTATTTAAAGGATTCCCTTTCTCATTCTTCTCAAGTTCTATCTACCCCTTGAAGGTATAATGTCAAAGTAAAACAAATAAAACTGCAATTTTCTAGTTCTAAAAGTCAATGTTAATAATATGTAGATATAACAAATCTTTTAAAAAAATAAAACTTCAGTTAACATTAATTTGCTTGATAGAAAAGATAATGTGATAACTATAGCAAATCATGCCAACTATAAAAATAAAAGGCTATTAAATATTAGCTACTATGTATTTTACCAGCAGGTCTTGAAAAGTGTGATTATCTAGAGAAAGACATATTGCAAAAGAATGGCATGTGAGTAACCAGAGAGCTGGCATCTTTGAACTCTCATGAGGGATAGAGGCTGACTGTTTCAGTGCAGATAAATAGATGTGTGACAGAAGGTAATGGCTTGGCAAAGTTAGATATCCACTGAATTGTATGAATTTAGTATAAACTCTGGCATGAAAAAATATTGCTGAAAACCCCCAGGCCTGTTGTAGTGGTGTGACTGTAATCCTATTGCCCCTTGCTTACAACAACACCTTAAGTTTTATTTAGCTCATACATTGCTTTTTCAAGAGGATGAACATTTTCTCTCCTGAAAAAAAAATATTGAAATGTGTGTGGGGGTGTGTGTGTGTTTGTACTAGTGGCATGAATGGAGTGAATGTTTCTTGCCAAATATGCTTCTAAGGTCTAGGAATATTCCTGTAAACTCAAAGTGACAATGTTCATGTTACCATGAAAATCAAAGACCATCAAAAGGAGGAAATAGTTTCAAGTAAAGAAGTCTCTGTATGGTGTGATATAGAGGCGTCTCTAGATAGGGTCAGAGGTGGACACCCTGAAATGAAGAGTAGGTGGAAGGTATTAGTGATAATAATAAGAAGAAAGGTCCTTCATGCATCTGCTATCCAATGTGGTCTTCACTGTGCCTGTTGGAGAGTTCTGTGTTGAGATTCTTCTGGGAATACCTCATGTTCCTGGGAATAGCTAGCATGGAAGATCTTGTTTCTGCTTTTCAAGACCATTGGTAATGTAGTATGTTTTATTCAGTTCTTTTGGTTATGTATTAATATAATTGTTTGATCTGGTTCCTGCTGCTATAGAACATAAGTCTTCAAAAATAAGTTCTGAAACTTGCTTTTCTGCATGCCAGTTCCTTAACCATCATCACAGACCGTTAGAAGCTATTCTTTCTTTTAGATAATTCTTTCTTCTGAATTAGAAATGTCAAATACCATTAAAGGGTGGAGCACGTTGTGTCTCCTGAGGTACCTTATCCATGTTTCCTCCAGTCATTAGTAGATTAAAACATATTGATGACTTATGATGACATTAAATTGCATACCACCTTATATTGCCATCAGATACTTCTCTGAGAAAAATGAGAATAATAGAAGGCTGTTAGTTTATTGACCTACTTACTTTGAGCATCAATTACATGGCAAATATGTTATGCTTATTTTATGCTTATTTTTCCCACAACCATGCAATGTCAAGTTTTAAGTTGCCTGTACATTGTACTGATGAGGAAAGTTTGTCATCCAGTTTATATTAGCTGAACAAAGACTCGACTGTCTTCTTTCCATTAGATCAGTCTCTTTTTACAGTTGACAGGGTTGCTGCTCAATGAAAATTTTCTCTCTCTTTTTTTTTTTTTGGATTCTCCTCAAATCTAAAATATTACTGTGTAAAATTAAGGGTTGATGAATTGTCAGTACTAAACAAAACTGATTAAATAAATAGAAACAACAGCTTCTCCTTATAAGAACAAAGGATAATATTTTATCACTCTCTGTATCATTCATTGTTACAGACTGATTGTGCCCCCTCTCCAGTTGTATAATGAGATCATTTTAGGAAGAAGGACCTTGAGAGGCAAGTAAATCACATTGGTTGGTCTCTCAAGAAAGAAGTTAGTGCCCTCATATGGGGATTACCAGAATAGAATGATCTCACTCCATCATATGAGGACACAGAAAGACAGCCATCCACAAACTATAGAGACTGCATTCTCAGACATTAATATTAAACTTCCTAGGCTCCAAAACTATGAGAAATAATATCACATCCAAACAACTAGTTTGTGGTACTCTTGTATGGCAACTTCAAGTACCTAAGGCACAAATGTAGTACATATGGTTCCCTCTATCTGGAGTGATTTTAGTTCTCTTTTCTGTGTTTTGAGATTCTACTTTAATGGCTAATTTCACTGTAATTTCCTTTGTGCCTGCTTTACTATGTTCTCGCATGTAGGTACACTGCCCTGCGCTTTTTTTGTGTGTGCAAATTTTTTAATATATGATTACCTTATTTTAGCAATTATCCACATAAAAGTAAAGAGATACAATTTCCCTAGGTACCTTTAAGGCCTATCAATGAATCTTAACTGAAATTGAGCATCATAAGTTGAATTTTCTTAAAATTGCTTTTCAGATTGTGAACATGGAAATGCATTAGCATTACTCATTGGTCTCAGGTAATTCTCATAGTGCTTGGGTGGCTTTTACTGAAGGAGAAAAATTCCTCATTGTGAAAAATGCAACAAAAGAGAGAGTTCTTAAGTATAAATTTTATTTGGGGATATAATACTGTAGGATGCATTACTTCTCTAATTCTTTGTCAAATTCCTTAGTATAAAATTTGAACAGGATTGTGATACCTACTGTCATATTACACCTTTAAATTGGTAGCTAATGAAATGCCACTCCCATGTATTCTCCCTGTCACTTCTCTTTTACACCACATGTTCTTCCTCTGGGACTAGATATCATCAGCTCTTGCTCATAGTTCAACCACTTGTATTCTCAGCACTTCAGACAAAGTGGAGGAGTGGTAAAAAGAAATGAAGGGAGAGAGAGACACACACACAATGATTTGGGAGATGACTGTGAGTGAAGACATACTAGTAAAACATTTTGTAATTGATGTATACTTGGGAAAAGTTTGTAGGGCCTGGTCTACAAACTGTTCATCTAGGATTTTGCTACACGTGAGGTATATATGGAACATAACTAATGTGTAGATAGCAATCATTTTTCTCTCACTCTAGCATTTAAAAAACTATAATATGTCTTCAGATTACTATAAAAACTATCAAATTCTCTCTTAAGTATTTCAATCTTCATATTTCATAACATTTGTTAAAACATTTGAGATTAAATGCAATTTAAAATATATTGCTAATATCAGGGGAGGGATTCATTTTTAATTTACACATTCCTTATCTTGTTTATATATAGTGTGGTAATGCCTGGGTTTTTCTTTTCAGTCTTTGTCTATTGCTGAATTTCTGAGTGTCTATTTCTTTCTTACTTTTGTTTGCAGACTATGTTTTTCCTTCATGAATTGAATGGAAATGGTCTTTGGCAACATTTTTTCTTGTAGCTATATGATGCTGGCGACATGAAGAACACTTCATGGTTTTCATTGTATCAATTGTTTAATAACAAGAAAAGCTAGGAAAGATAATGAAGTGTGAGAAAGATTGATGAGTTATTTTTCTAAAGTATGAAATATTGCCAAATACAAAGTTAGAATACTAATTGTTTTTCTTTGCTCTTATTTGAGTGAAGAGCTTAGAATTTTTAGCATGCTACTTTTATACAGCGTTTCCTGTCTTTAGTTCTCTTCATCACAGTTAATTTCAAATATAGATGAATAAAATCACAGAATTGAATTGACACCTATTCTATTATATGAGCTAACCTCCTACTGAAGAAATCTCTTCCAAAGCCCAGCACAAGCCTACACCTGCCCATATAGCTTTTGTTTGAGCAACATGGGATCATGCCTTTGCAATACTGACTTTAGAGGAACTGAGGCCAACATAAACAAATAGGGACTAGGGCCAGCTTTGGTTCTCTGTCTGACTATGGCCAAAATTAAGGGAAAATCAACACTGGTATTTCAGTATGCTTATATCTGGAACAATGTGGCTGAAATAAAAACCTGTCAAGGTCATTTCTTCATTGAATATCCATTGGCTCTTTGCATAAACAAAGGTATTACATTTTAAAACCTGCTACTGTGATTATTGAATGACTCTAAAATTTCAAGACAGTATCAAGTGATCTACGAACCTGGCCTCAAATGTCACATACAATACCCAGGGCATATATGAGAATTCCATAAATGCTTTAAGGAACACTTGACTTCAGTAATGTGTTTAGTGAGTGATCAATGAATACAAGAATCAGGAATGGTGAAATCAGTGTGAGGTTGGGTACATGTATAAATAATTTCACATTCACACATAATGATTAAAACCTTGAGTTAACATAATATAATAATAACATATATATAATCCAAACACTCAGGAGGCAGAGGTAGGAGGATAGCACTGAGTTCAAGGCCAGCCTAAGACTGCATAGTCAATTCCAGGTCAGCCGGGGTGGCTCATGTAGAGTCTTCCAAGCATTAGATGGGCTAATTGTGAATGGCTCTCCTCTGGATTCCAACCAGGACTCTCCATGGTCCATGCCAACAACATTTGGTATCTTCAGCAGTAGGTTCTTACCATTAACCTCTGGTGGGTAATCAAGCGCTCTGACAGAAGTCTGTCTTGTTTGTTTTGGGAGATCTTGTAGGTCTCTCTGATCAACAATTCATTGTGGATTTAGACCACATCCTGGTACAGGGAATTACAGGACAGCACCCAAGGAAAAGAAAAAAGAAAAATCCAGATGAGAAAGAAAAACAGGAGAAATTTGAGGCTAGATTTCATCTCACCCTCTCCAGAGCCCTTCTATTCAGGTGCTCCCTCTAAGGTCCTCTTGAGGGTTCCACCTTTCAGTCTGACTTCCAGGATGTAGAATTTCATGATACCAGTTCAATTTGGGTTCCATGTTGTGTCCCCCCCCACCACCACACTCTTTCCCTTCCCTCAAGCAGTACGCTCCCTATTGTCCAAGCCTCAAGAGGCTATTCACTTTTGTGAGCAACTTGCGCTGATCCAGGTTAGGAACTGTAGATGAGTGAGATTATATGACTGTTGTCCCTCTATGATTATGTAAGTTCACTTAGAATGATCTGTTCCAAGTTTGACCATTTTTATACAAATTTCCATGTATCATTTTTTCTTACTCCTGAGTAGAATTCCATCATGTAGATATACCACATCTTGGTTATCCATTCATTCAATGATGAGCAGCTATAAACATGGTTGAGCAAATATTTCTGAAATGTGATATGGAGTTTTTAAGGTAAATGCCTAGTAAGGGAATAGCAGGGTCTGTTGGTAACTCTATATTCATTTTTTTCATGAATCTCCAAATTGATTTCCACAGTGGTTGTACCATCTTACATTCCCACCAACAGTGAATGAGTGTTCCTATTTCTCAACAGCCTCTCCAACATTTGTTTTCATTTGATTTCTCTACTCTTTCCTAACCTTACTGGGATAAGGTAGAATCTCATGGTTGTTTTAAGTTGCATTTCCCTAATGGTTAGGGATGTTAAACATTTTAAGTGTGTGTTAGCCATTTGTAATTCTTCCTCTGAGAACTCCCTATTTAATTCTCTGCCTCACTTTTGGAGTGGGTTGTTTAATTTTTTATTGTTTAGGTTTTTTGAATTCTTTGTAAATTCTAGATATTAGGTTTCTGTCAGTGGTACAGTTTGATCTGTATTATGAGACCAGAGGGAAGAGGAACTCAAATAACTCACTTAATAAAATGATATAGAAACCCCAAATGCAAAGGCTATTCTGTCACAAGAGTGGACTCAGTAATGATAATAAGTTTGTATTTGTCCTATAATTACTACATATAAAAGAGGAAAGGCAGATTTTCCTCCCAACCTGCCGAAATGAGACTCCATCTTCTCTTGCAGGCATCCTGGTAAGCTGGTGACTTATTTAGCTTGTGAACAAAGGAAGAGCATACGTACAGCAGATGCTATTGGCAGCTATTTGCAGGTTTAGAGCATGGAAATATTTTAAACATAATGCAATGAAGCATTTAGTGCTCTGAGAATACATATGGGTTTCTTGTTCCCACTTTACCTATTCTTCTGTCTGATCTTAAGAGAAATTAAATTTATCTTCCATGTGCACATATATATGTTGTCCAGATATCAAATATTTGACATTTTCAGAATCAAATGCTTACTGTATTCATTCTTTTCAAATGTAACAGCTCGTATTTCTCAATAGATGCTTCTTCAAGCTCAAAGCCATTTCAAAAGAAAATACTAAATTAAGTATTCGTTTTCTACCTGCCAAAGATGAACTCATCAGGAGAGCAGGAGACATGTTACTTCAATTTTGCAAAGCAAGTTTAAAAATTTTAACCTCAGCCCTAGAGTATTTCATCCAGAGAAATCTTAAATGAAAGGTTTCCTTTTCTACTTCACAAAAGTAAGAATGCCCCTCTGTTCATGCTCTGGCCTTTCTAAATGAGCTGAAAAGAATTTGTACGAAATTATCCAGTTTCTTTTAACTTTTAGCATTTCATCAGGATCTAGTTCTAACTTAATGACATGTTTAAGATAATTAAATTAAAAAAATTGTCTTATAGGATTGACTCACTCATGGCAAATTGTTCCTGCATTAGTGATGGGAATAACCAGGTAGCACCTCGACATTCCCATTGTTCCCTACATAAGTTTGCTCTGTTTTTGCCATAAGAATATTTCATGTTGAATTACTGAAGAAAAAAATCCCATTTGTTAAACCATCCTGTTCCTGTGACTTTAGAAAACTTTGCCCAAATATCAACTAGAATAGCAGGAAGAAACCAAATGTCAAAAAAATAATAAAATACATTTATAGTAATTGAAAAGCAAGTAAGAATATAAGTAAAGCTAACGCTGGAACAATTTATTAAGTAGAAGTCAAAAATGTGGAGTCACAGTCGACCATTCAGTAGTGGGTAATCCTGAAGCAATTAAACTTTATATGGAGAGTGCCTTGATGCCACAATCAATCATATCAGAGATATCCACATGGACTTTGGATTATAGAGAAGGGTCCTCACACTGCACATCAAAACTTGACATTCATGATTGCTCTCTAATGTAGCAAGAAGCTAGAAGGAACTGTGGGATATGCTGTCAGAAAGAGATAAATCAGTTTTAAAATAAAATAAAAATGGATGCAATACCTTGAATTTTAAGTTATTGCATATGTGGAAGTCGCTCTTTTGGTAGCTTATCAGAGCAAATACATGTATGGATTGGATTCAACAGGAATAATTCAGCTATCGATGGGTCCCATAAATTTACATTAAGCCCCTGCCTCATCTATTTGATTTTGCCTGTCCTAGACCAAAATAACTTTGTGGAAGATTATATGTTTCTGCCTTCTGCAGTTCAGCACCATTTGTTTATAACTCCTTTATACTGAAATACTTGTTCTTTTTTAATATTTTGTTTATTTGTTTACTGGAGAAAGAGAGAGAGAGAAAGAGAGAGAGAAAATTCCAGGGCCTCTAGACACTGTAAACAAATTCAAATTCTAGAAGCACGTACCTACCACCTTGTGCATCTGACTTATGTGGCTACTGGGGAATTGAACTTGGATTCTTTTTTTTTTTTTTTTTTTTTTTGGCCTTGCCTGGCAATAAATACTTTAATATTTGTTTCATTTTTATGATGACAAATAATTTTCAAGTTTATTTCCTTTTTTGTTTGTTTGCTATTTAAATACAAAGCTAAATCACAAAATAGGTACAACCAAGACATTTAATCTCACTGTTAGATGCTCCTGTCGGATCCTCCTCCAATTCTGTGACCAGGCTAGCAGGGGTGGGGCGGGGGATTGAAGGGAAGACTTTCTTAGGTAGCACCTTCATGAGGCCAGGGGTCAAGGGCAAGGGTAGGTTCTCATACCTGGATCCATTCACATTTACCTGGCTCCTGAGCCCCAGTCCTTGGATTGAAGGTGAAGAGTGAGAATCAGGTCCTCCCCTGGGGAGGGAGAAGGAAGCCGCCTGCTCCTGCTGTCACATCTGAGCCTTCTCCTGGTTTCCTGGCCACTGAGCCCTGCTGGCTGCCACACACACCTGGTATCTGAGGCTGGCAGGCTCATAAGGACACCAGGGAAACTAACAAACAGGTCTTGGCAGCAAAAGAGGGAGTGAAAGAGGGAGGGGATCAGTTTTAGTAATTTCTGGTCCCACTACAAAACTTTTCTTTTGATTAGAATAGAATACCATCAATCTCCTCTAAAAAAAAGAACCAAAAAGTTAAAAATGAAAAGAATACCAAAATAAAAGCACAGCCACTTCACTCACTTCAAGACCTATATACATGTAAGTTGTTTTCTGTGGATTTTTTCCATTTTTCTTTAATTTTTTGTTTTTTTTTATTTTTACTTTTTATTTTTTAAAATAAACTCACTGTTCACATTTCTATAAAGAATGAACGCAGTTTCAGGGAAAAGTGCTTTTCCCGGCATACCTCTAGTCTGATGCCCACCCTGATGCTTTGAGGTGCCTGGGAAAGCAGCGAGCCATGGAAGAGAAGGCCTGTGCTTGGCTGGTGCCTCCAGGCCCCAGGCAGGGAAGCTTTCAAGAAAGCAGAGGGGAAGACTAACTCACTGCTTTTTAAAAAATATTCATACACTTTGCTGCGCGTCTGTTGTGACGATGAGAACAAGAGTTTGGAGACATCTCGTCCAGGCCATGCTTAGGGGGCAGCGGTGCCCTCGCACCTGCCTGTCATGGGACATTAGGGTGCGGGGTAAGTTCTGGCTTTCAACACAGGGCAAAGCCTCGCCCAGCTTCCTAGTTCAAGGTTGACTCTTTCCTCTAAAATCTGTGCCAAGTCTTTGACTGCATGCACAGGAAGCATGAACGTTCGACTTGTATGCAAAAAGGTACAAAAACAACTAGATTCTTAAGCTTCCTAAGAAAACACCTTAACCACTAAGCCATCTCTTAAGATCTGAAATAATTAAAATGTAGGGTTTATAGCCATACAATATTGACACATCTTCCTGAGGAAGAAACTTGGTTTGTTTGTTGTTTGGTTGTTTGTTTGTTTGTTTGTTTGTTTGTTTTGGTCATATGCCCCATACCTAATTTTGTGGCATCTTGCCTCTCTTTCATCAACACTTGAGTACTAGCTCTATTCAAAGGCTCAGAAATGAGAGTAGGAATTAAAACTCCTGTAGTGGAGATAGGCAGTTTAGGTTTTACAACCTTTCCCTGTCAGCTCTGCCTGTTCACCGAAGTGCATTTTTTCCTAAACACAGGGATCTCAGCATTACCAATATTTAAACTGTTTTTTTTTTTTAAATTTAGTCTCAATTGTTCAATGTGAGTATGTATATGTGTGTGTGTGTCCGTGTTCAACAAAAATATGTTAAATCTACTCTATATGGCAAGTTTGCAAAAGAAGGGAGAGATGTCTGTGTTAACTAGGGCCCAATCAACTCTAATTTCTCTTTACTAGCACAAATATGACTTCAACATTATTGCTTGTGTATGTGATTGATATTATTTACTGGTTTAGTTAGCCTATATGAGAGAAGAGTTAATTATTTAGATCACCATTATATCTCTTGAATCTAACATGGTTTCCATTCTATACATTGATAATATTTGGAAAAATTGGGTTCAATGTGCACTTAATTTTCATAGAGTACATGGAGAGAGCATGTATAAAAGATAAGTGTTTTAACAAGTTTGCCTGCTCACTGAAGCTCCTCATATGTGTTTATTTGTTTGTCTGTGGGAGATATCTTTATGGAATAATTGTTGTTATTGGCTGAATTAGTAATTTTGAATATTGAATTTGGATGACTACTATTTCAACCTTTCAAAAATCTCGTTATTCAGTTTTGGCAATAATTATAAAAGGAGAGAGGCTGTTAGACAATTGTTTGTAGATGTCACAGTTCAATGTCTGTACTTTTTTGTTGGTTTATTTTCAAAGTCTGGTCTCATTCTATCCCAGGATAACCTGGAACTCACTTGGTAGTCCTATGCTGGCCTCTAACTCACAGAACCTCATTGCTATCCTCCTACCGCCACCTCCTGAGTGGTAGGATTAAAAGCATGTGCCACCATGCCTGACTTATCTTACTTTTATTCAGAATTTCTGTGACATAAAGATTTATTAACTTTGTAATCTAGAACACAAAGAAGACAAAAGCAGAAGAAACTTTAGTAACTTTGTGTCACTACCTTCTTTCTTCTTTCACCATATTGCTGACATTTAAATAATCTCCTGTTACACACATATGCATTCACAACCAAAGCTCACCTCCTTAGTGTTATGTATCCATGCAGTAACTTTTGATTCACACAAAAATAAAACCTAATGTCATGTCTCCACTATTTGTTTGGTGGGTCTGTCAAACACATGCTTACTTTGAAGTTGATAGGAATTGTTGATTCATGCCTTTGAGGCCCCTAGGTCTTATTCTGGATTTTGATTGAAACAAATTGGCAATATGATATTCTAATAGTTTTCATTTTTCTTAGTAAATATGACTGATAGCTTCTAATACCATAGCCAACCATGTTTTCCAAACAAAGAATGAAGCAATGCATTGTTTTGTATCACCCACAATATATTTTAAAATTAAACAATTTCAAAATTGCCTGTATCTTTATTTGGACAATAACCTGGAAAGAACCAGTTACTATTATCATAAATATTCCTTCAAAGTAGTTACTAAGTCTTTCTTAGAAATGCTCAACTATATATTCCTCTGCATAGGTGGGACTCAGCTACTTAAATAAGGACTGGATTTATAGTATGTATAAATGATACATAATATAATTGCAAAATGATCAGGGAATTTGAGCAAACCATACCTGTGATCTCCATTTCACCAAGAACATAAATGATCAGGGGCATATATCTCTTTACATTTTTATATCATACTGATATTTAAAGAACTTGTAGGAAACTATCAGGCAGACCACACATGGTAAAGATTCGATAAATTCATGCAATATAGTTTCAACTGTACACTTGCTAGGAACCCTGACCCTATAGCAGCGAGTTCACAGATGGAAGGAGAGAAAGCCAGTGCTGTTCTAATCCAATGGCTCCTGGCTGTGTAATGCTAGGGAGCAACAACAAGAAGCCATTAGAAAACAGGTGAATGAGGAATTAGGCTCAGCAGGCAGTAACTGCCACGTAAAGTCCCTCAATTGCTCAGGACTCAACACACTGTGTGACCTCCTGTGGCCACTGTGACTGCATCACAGCTGTATATGACTACCCCTCACTGTCTGCTTTTCTCCCTCTCTCAGTCCCTCTCCCCCACTCCTCTATCCAATTAACATGCTTATTCCCAGGTATTGTGAAAAGGGGGTCACAACAAGTTTACTCATTTGATACATTGCTCCTATGTGATATTTGAATTGAAAAATGCATAAGTAGCCAAGTTTAACATCCATAGGCTTCACTTTGGTTGAATGTACCCAGCTGTATAAGCAGAAAAAGTTTTAATTTTCCTTATCAGATTCAAAACCTACAATTTTGTTGCTTTTCGCTGAAGATGGGGTTTTGCTACTTTATAGCTGTAAAGTATTTGTATATTCCTAAAGGTAGAGATTACTTTGATAATGTATCATTGCGTATTGGATTGGAGATGAGTTATATTCCCTTGGTATTTCTGCACTATTAGAAATGAAGTCATTTGTTATCTAGTTTTAGTGACCTCTATTGCTAGCTAAATTTAATTAAACTGAACCCCCAACACTCATTTTTTTAAGTTCATAATGGTATCACGTAAAAATAAGAGAATATATTGATATTGCTTTATAATAATGTGTATGTGAGTATATATGCATTTTTAAATTTGGAATTGGTCTAACAAATTTAACTAAAGACAAAATATGTATTCCATGTTTTTAGGATACCACCATATGTATATATTGGCCTTTTCAACAATTCAGTGAACTGTATTAGTGAAATAGTCACTGTAGAATAGTAAATATTTTACTTTAGTGCTAAAGATGTAGTAGATAAAGATATAGTGGTAGAGTGCTTTGCTTGCTGAGCACACACAAAATCCTGGCTTATGTTCCCAGAACTGCATATACATGCATAGTTTATATGTACAACTAATAACCTATTATAGAAATATAGAGTTCAGTTTTCCAGTTGCTTAATGCTATAAGTCTTGTCTTCCCAAAAAGTAAGAGCTTGAAATGACTTTTACACTGCCGTCAAAAAAATTCTTAACCTGTCAAAAATTTTAACCTTGCTCATATTTTTAAAAGTATCTATTATCATAGTTGGGCATAAGGATCAATTATAATGTTGCATAATGATTGTTTTGAAAAACTGAATTTCTGCTTTAGATAGTTTTACTTATTTATGAAAGAGAGAGAGAGAGAAAATGAGAATATACTTATATACTTATGAGGGGCTTTCTACCACTGTCAATGAACTCCAGATGCAAAAGTCACTTTTGCATCTCAATTTACTTGGTGACTGGAGAATCAAATCCACATGTGTAGTCATTGCAAGCAAGTGCCTTTAATCCCTCATCCATTTCTCTAGCCCCTGAATTTCTTTTCAATTAAGTGCCATACATGCAAAGCCAAATGTTGCATAAATTCCAAAATGTTTTTCTTTTTCTGTTTTTTTATTTGTTGTTGTTGTTGTTGGTTGTTCTTTATAATTCTAGGAATTTACCAGGGCCTCATACATTATAGGCAAGCACTCTACCACTGGGCTATATCCTCATCTAACAAGCACCCACTTAACAAAAATCATCACTCATTTAATTCTGCATATTTGACTCTCTCTACATTGAATTGCCCAGTGAATCCTGTCTCCACAACTTAATTTTGGTGTTTCAAGCATTTGCTGTAGTTTACAATGAAAATGAAACACTGCCTTACTATTTGACTGAGTGGTGAATGATCGATAGTTTAGTGCAAATAAGCAGCATGGGTAATACATTAACATAGAAGCTCAACGATGCAGGCTTCCAGCAATGGGATGTTGGAAGGAATTATATACTGTGCTGCCCACCACTAACTGATGAAATGTTGATGTTTTAGTGCATTAGTAATCCCATCCTCCTATAAACAATAACTTCATTTTTTTATTAGTTAGGTGTACACTGTGTATACAGCCATGTTAGTACCATCATTAGCCTCCTCCCTGTCCTCCCACCTACACAGGGACACTCCTTGTTGGGAAATGTGGGTTACACATTGTGGGGTTAGCCATCAATTATTGGTAATAGGTAATGTCTCTGTGCATAATGTCCCAACATTATGTGTCTCTAACAATATATATGCCCCTCTTCCACAAATTTCCCTGAGCCATGATGGCTTTGTTTTATGTCTACTTCAGTGATGTGGTCACGGGAGGCACTGTGTATCAGGATATCTGGTTTGGTAGGAGTTGAGTGTTCTGTGTCTATATCCTTCACCATTGTGCTGGTACCAGGTTCACCAAGAAAGCAGCATTCTTTCTTATTTCCCCAATTACTCTTAACTTAAGTTGGGGCCCTGGTGAGGTGTGCTATGGGCTGAATCCCTTCTCAGGATCTGTGTCCATATGAAAAAGAAAAGCAAATTCTCTAACAGAGAGTGAAGTCAGCACCAGATAAATGGGATAACCATTATATCTTAGAAAGAATTAAACAGGTATAGGCACTCTTGTAGCCCAGGATTGGTGAGAGCTTGATAGTGGATGGTGGACTAGATTTTTGGATATGGTTCTGACTTGTTTCCCAGCTTCAGCTAAGGGTTCAGTTCCACTGAGAGAATCAGTTAGCCAAATCAAGAAAAGTTGGTTACCAACCATGGCTGTGTGACAGTTCTGTGAGCATCACATCAGGTTGTTTGCTGCTAGGTAGCTTAGATCATGAGTTGCTTGGACAGATATTGGTCATTTTCCCCCAGTTGCTCATGTAGCACCACCTGGCACTAGATGAGCCAACTGTCTGGGGATTGACTCTCTTCCAGATTTCAGGCAGGTCTGTCCATGTCCCGTACCAACATCATATGGTGTCTTCTGCAGCAGGGTCTTATCATTAACATTTGGTGGGTCATCAAGTACTCTGACAGAAGTCTGTCTTCTGTTTGGAAACCTTGTGGGTATCTCTGATCAACAGCTCATTGTGGATATAAACCAAATGCTGATATTGGGAGTTACAGGCCAGTGCCAAGGAAAAGAAGGAAGAAGAAGATAAGTAATATAAAAGAGATAGAGAGAAGAGAGAGAAGAAGGAGAGAGAGGAAAAGAAAAACAGGAGAAAACTAAGGTTAGTTTTCATCATACCCTCTTCAGGGCCCTGTGATTCAGGTGTTCCCTCTATGGACCTGAAGAAGTTTCAACCATTTAGTCTGCCAGTTAGAATTTTATGGTACCATTGCCATTTAGGTCCAGTTTTGTGTACCACACCCCCAACTTTACCATCACCTCCCGCCTCACCCTCCCTATTGTCTGGTCCTCAAGCTGCTTATTAATTATGTCAGCATCTTGGGCAGATTCAGGTTAGGAGCCACAGATGAGTGAGACCATACAGTGATTATCTGTCTGTGACTGGCTGAGTTCAATGAGAATGAATGATCTGTTCCAGGTTTGACCATTTTTATTCAAATTTCATTGTGTCATTTTTCCTTACTGCTGTGTAGAATTCCATTCTCATGGTTATCCATTCATCTAATAATGGAAATCTGGGTTGATTTCAGCTCTTAGCTATTATTAATTGAGCAGCTATAAACATGGTTGAGCAAATTTATTTGAAGTGAGGTATGGAGCTTGTTGGGTAAATGCCCAGTAAGGGAATTACTGGGTCTGTTGATAACTGTATAGTCAACCTTTTTAGGAGTCTCCATATTGCTTTTCCAAAGTGGTTGTGCCATCTTGCATTCCCACCAACAGTGAATGAGAGTTCCTATTTCTCCACATCCTCACCAGCTTTTGTTTTCATTTGATTTTTTAATGTCTGCTATACTTACTGGGGTAAGGTAGAGTCTCATGGTTGTTTTAATTTGCATTTCTCTGATGATTAGGGATGATGAGCATTTTCTTATGTGTGTGTTTGACATTTGTATTTCTTCCTCTGAGAACTCTCTGTCCAATTCTTTGCCCCATGTTGTGAGTGGGTTGTTTAACTCTCTATTGTTTAGTTTTTTTTTTTTTTTTGAGTTCTTTGTATATTCTAGAAATTAGGCCTCTGTCAGTTATACAGCCAGCAAAACATTTCTTCCATTATGAAGATAATATATTCGCTCTGCTTATTGTATTTTTGTCTGTAAAGAAACTTTTCAGCTTCATGAAGTCCCAATGGTTGGTTGATTAAGTTCCTGAGCTACTGTAGTTTTGTTCAGGAAATCTTTTCCCATTCCTATATCATTTAAAGTTTGTCCTATTTTTTTCTGCCAAGAGTAGCCAAGTGTTGCAGTCAGGTTCACATTGCTGGTAGAACTCACCCAACCAAGAGCAGCTTATGGGGAAAAAAAGAGGTTTATTTTGGTTAACAGGCTCAAGGGTGAAGCTCCATGATGGCAGGGAAAATGGTGGCATGAGCAGAGGGTGGACAACACTCCGTGGCCAACATAAGGTAGACGACAGCAACAGGAGAGTGTGCCAAACACTGGCAAGGGGAAAGTGGCTATAACACCCATAAGCCCTTCCCCAAAAATATACTCCCTCTAGGAGGCACTAATTCCCAAATTTCTATCAGCTGGGATCCTAGTATTCAGAGCACCTAAGTTTATGGGGAACACCCGAATCAAACCACCACATCCTGCCCCTGGCCCCCATAAACGGATAAACATCCATGATGCAAAATGAAATGCATTCAGTCCAACTTTAAAAGTTTCCATAGTTTTTATCAATCCCAATGATGTTCATATATCCCCATAGTCCAAGGTCTTTTAATTTAGCCATAATACCAAAAAATCCTCAAAAAAACCATAATGGCACAGAGTACATACACTGCAAAAGATGACATTGGGCATAGCAAGGAAATATGCAACCAATGCAGGATTTAAAACAACCAGGGCAAACATCAAACTATGTAACTTCAAGTCCAACATATTTAGTCAGTGACGAATCTCCAAGTATGATAATTCTAACCAGCAATAAGTCTCTGTCATTCCAATTCTGTCCCTCTAGCTAGGCTACTCACAGTCCTGGAAAACTTCATCAGGGCTGGCAGCTTTCCTTGGCAGCCATCTCATGGTCCTGGTATCTCCACTGGGTCTCCACTGCAATCCACAGTTGATACTCTCAGCTCAATTGGGTCTCCATGCAGGCATACAGCAAACCTGCTTCACACTCCCCACTTCCATTTTGAAACCACAATACCATGTTGCACACTCAATGACCCTCTCTTTCCTGAATGTCCTATACTCCACAATACCAGGGAGGGTGCCAGTTTGTTAATCGAGGAGGGAATAAAGCAGACATTGAAAGAACAAGACTCTCTTTGAGCACTCAGGCCCCTTCAATAGAGTCTACACTCTACCTATTGCCCCAGTGTAGGTCAGCTGGCCCAATCTCAAAGGTCGTGATCTTTCAATTGCAGCTGAATGGGCAGCAGTTGACCCAAAGATTTTCTTTTTTTCCTGTGCCATATTCTTCTGCTCACACTAGTCCATTTCTATGCAAAGTAACCCTGAACAATTTCTCAGGACATGGACATAACAGGAAGAATTTCATATAAACTGCTACTCTAGTCCAAGCAAACTTCTTTCTCACCCTCATAAGCCAAACCTCACAGTCCATAGTTCTTACTGCATTCAGGTCTTTCAACTCTGAGCAGAATAGTAAGTCAAACTGTACTTACAGCACTGCAAGGCATCTCTTAGGCAATTTTTTCAAATCCTTCCACATTCCTCTTAAAAATCATCTCCAAAAGGCCAAAGCCACATAGTCACGTGTTTAGCAGCAATCCCACTCCTCAGTACCACTTTACTGTTGCAGTCAGGTTCATATTGCTGGTAGAGATCACCCAACCAAGAGCAGCTTGTGGGACAAAGAGGTTTGTTTTGGCTTACAGTCTTGAGTGGGAAGCTCTATGATGGCAGGGAAAACAATGGCATGAGCACAGGGTGGACATCACCCCTGACCAACATAAGTTGGACAACAGCAACAGGAGAGTGTGCCAAACACTAGCAAGGGGAAACTGGCTATAACACCCATAAGCCAACCCCCAATAACACACTCCCTGCAAGAAGCATTAATTCCCAAATCTCCATCAGCTGGGAACCTATCATTCAGAACACCTATGTTTATGGGGGACACCTGAATCAAACCACCACACCAAGTTTATTGTCTTATATTGATTTTTTTTAATTTAAATTATTATTATTATTATTATTACTAATTAGTTTTGTACTCAGTGAATACAGTCAAGTTGGTACCATTGTTAGGCTCATCCATGTACTACCCCCTCCCTCTGGCCCCTCCTTTTTGAAGCATATGGGTCATCTATTGTGGAGTTAGCCCACAGTTATGGGTGGGAGTAAAGTCTGCATATCATGACCCAACATGTGGCTCTGACATTCTTTCCACACCCTCTTCTGAAAAATTTCCCTGAGCCATGTTGGGTTCATTTTTGGTCTGCTTCAGTGATGAGGTGTTGGGGGCCTCTGGGTCTCTGGATATCTGATATGATTGTTCTCTGTGTAGATCTCCTTCACCCTTGTGCTGGTACCTGGTTCACCAAGAGAACAGCACCCTTGCTTATTTTGCCAATTATTCTTAGTTTTGGCTGGGGCCCTCTTGAGGTATGGTGGGATTGTCTGCGTCTATCTGAAAAAGAGAAGCAGATTCTCCAATGGAAAGTAAATCTAGCACCAGACAAATGGGATAATCCTTATTTGTTTTATAGAGAATTTAATAGGTGTAGGCCCACTTGTAGCCCATGATTGGTGGTAGCTTGATAATGGAGAGTGAGCTCATGGTTGGATATGGTTCTGACATTTTTCCCAGCTCCAGCTATGGGTCCCGTACCACTGAGGGGATCAGTTAGCCAAATCATGAGCAGTTGGTTTCCCAACATGGCTGTGCGCCACTATTGCATTTGTGTGAGCATCACGACAGGTTATTTGCTGCTAAGTAGGTTAGATCATAAGTTACTTGGACAGACATTGGTCATTTCCCCCCCTTTGCCCATGTAGCACCTTCTGGTACTAGACGCTCTGACTGTCTGGGGACTGACTCTCTTCCAGCTTCCAGCCATGCCATTTCATTTTATGTGTCAACTGCATATGGTGTCTTCAGCAGTAGTGTCTTATCACTAACCTTTGGTGGGTCATCAAGTACTCTGACAGAAATCTGTCTTTCTTTTAGGAAACCTTGTAGGTCTCTCTGATCAAAAGCTCATCGTGGTTGAAAGCCACTGCTGGTACTGGGAGTTACAGGTCAGTGCCCATTAGAAAAGGAATAAAAAGATAACTAATATAAAATAGTTAGAGAGAAGAGAGACTGAAAGAGAGAGGGAAAAAAGCTGTAGAAATTATGGTCAGTCTTCATCATACCCTCTCCAGTGTCTTGTGGCTCAGGTGTTCTCTCTAATGGCCTGGTGAAGGTTCAACCATTTGGTCTGCCTTTTAGGATGTAGAATTTTATGGTACCAATGCCGTTTGGGTCTAGATTTGTATCTTCCACCCCTCCTTTGCCCTCCCCTCCCTCCCCACCCACCCTATTGTCTAGGTTTTTTGAGGTAGGGGTCTTATTCTAACTCAAGGCTGACTTGGAATTCACTCTATTCTTTGGGTGGCTTATATTGAGGTTTTTGATCCATTTGTATTTGAGTTTTGTGCACGGCAAGATGTATGCATAGAGTTTCTTTTTCCTGTGTATGTTTATCCAGTGTGTCCGGTACCATTTGGTGAAGATGCTGTCTTTTTTTCCAGCCTACTTGTTAGGGCCTTTGTCAAATATCAAGTAGCTATAGTTACTTGACTCTTAAGTCCCAGTCCTTGATTCTGTTCCATTAGTCTATA
This sequence comes from Dipus sagitta, assembly GCA_036346955.1. Taxonomy (NCBI): domain Eukaryota; kingdom Metazoa; phylum Chordata; class Mammalia; order Rodentia; family Dipodidae; genus Dipus; species Dipus sagitta. Next base: position 97,932,874 of record CM070770.1, on the reverse strand, counting down.
ATCCCATTTTTCATGCTAGTACCACATTGTTTTTTTTTTTTTATTACTATGGCTTTGTAATATAGCTTTAGATCACTTATGCTGAAGCCTCCAGAGGGTTTTTTTTTTTTTTTTTTTTTTTTTTTGCTGAGGACATGCTTGGATATCTGAGGCCTTCTGCCATTCCATATTAATTTTGAGATCATTTTTTCTATCTCTATGAAGAGAAACATCAGGATTTTTTGGCATTGCATTAAATATGTATATTGCCTTTGATAAGATTACCATTTTCACAATGTTAATTCTGCCTATCCAGGAGCATGGGAGGTCTTTCCATTTTCTCAAGTCCTCCTCAATTTGTTTCTTGAGTGTTTTTATGTTTTCATTGTATAGGTCTTTCACTTCCTTGGTTAACATTATTCCAAGGTATTTTATTTGATTTTGTTGTTGTTGCTATTGAAAATGAGACAATGTCACTGATTTCATTCTCTGTATCTTTGTCTTTTGCATATAGAAAGGCTACTGATGTTTGTACATTGACATTGTATTCTGCTTTTGCTAAAGGAGTTAATCACTTTTAAGACTTTTGAGAAGGAGGTTCTTGGGTCTGTTATGTACATAATCATATCATCTGTGACTAGGGCTAAATTAACTTCTTCCTTTCCAATGTGTATCCCTTGTATTTCTTTCTCCTACCTTATTGCTTGAGCTAGGACTTCCAGTAATATGATTATGAGCAGAGATGAGAGTGGACACCCCTGTCTAGTTCCTGATCTCAATGGGAATTACTTTAGTCTCTCCCCATTAAATACTACGTGGGGTTTAAGAGCTTTATATATAGCCTTAATTATGTTGAGATATAAACAGTTCATGCCTATTCTCTCCAATGTTTTGATTGTGAGGTTGAGTTGTATTTTGTCAAAGGCCTTTTCTGCATCTATCAAAATGACCCTGTTGTTTTTGTATTTAAGCTTATTTATGTTGTGTACTACATTGACAGATTTCCATATGTTGAACCACCCCTGTGTTCCTGGGATGAAGCCTACTTGATCAAGGAGGATAATGCTTTTGATGTGTTGTTGAATTTGATTTGTGAGGATTTTGTTCAGGATCTTTGCATCTAAGTTCATCAGGGAAATAGGCCTCTAGCTTTCTTTTCTTGTGGCATCTCTGCCTGCTTTTGGTATTAGGGTGATGCTAGCTTCACAGAAGGATTTGGGAAACTTTCCCTGTTCTCCAGTTGTATGACTGAGTTTGAGAAAAATTTGTTTCAGTTCTTTCATGAAGGTTTGATGGAATTCAGCTGAGAAGCCATCTGGTCCTGGACTCCTTTTTTCTGGGGAGGTTTTTGCTTATCTTTTCAATCTCTATGGTTGTGATAGGTTTGTTTTGGAGATTAATCTGCTCAGAGTTAACTTTGGTAGGTGTTATGTGTCCAGAAATTTATCCATTTCCTCCATATTATCCAGTTTCCTGGAGTAGAAATTTTTGAAATAAGTCCTAATGATTCTCCCAGTTTCACTTATATCTGTAGTGATCTCTCCTGGAGGCAGGCTTTGTGACCCAGTATATGATCTATTTTAGAGAAGGTTCCATGGGCTGCTGAAAAAAATGTATATTCTGTGGATTTTGGGTAGAATGTTCTGTCGATGTCGTTAGGTCTAATTGATCTGTGGTGTTGTTGAGTTCTGTTACTTCCCTGTTAATTTTCTGTTTGGATGATCTATCTATTACTGATAGTAGAGTATTGAAGTCTCCAACTATGTTGGTGTTGGTGGTTCTTTCTGTTTTATTGTCAAGTAGTTTTTTTTTTTTTTTAATGAATTGTGGTACACCTGTGTCTGGTGCATAAAGATTAATGTTTGTGACATCCTCCTCTGGGATTGTTCCCTTGGTAAGTAAGAAGTGGCCTTATTTGTCTTGATTACTTTTGGTTGAAATATATTTTATCAAATATAAGTATAGCTACACCTATTTGCTTATTTCCATTTGCTTGGAATATCATTTTCCACCCTGTCACTCTGAGGAGGTGTCTGTCTTTAGTGGTGAGTTGGGTTTTGTGAAGACAGCAGATTGAGGGGTCTAATTTCCTTATCCATCCTCTTATCTTAGGTCTCTTGATAGGTGAATTAAGATCATTAGTATATAGGGTAACGACTGAGAGGTTTGATTTAATCCCTGCTATGTTGTGGTATTTTATGTGGTTTGGTGTTTTCTTGGACATTGCAGTTTTTGTGCCTTCTCTGAGTTTGGTCATTAAGATCTGTTTCTTATAGGGACTTGAGGTTGGTTATTTGATTCTTCTGCATGGTGAATTACCTGAAGTACTCTCTGCAGGTTTGTCTTTGTGTTCATATAATTTTAAAGCTGTGTTTTATCATGGAAAATTTTTCTTTCACAATGTATTATGAGGGATACTTTTGCTGGGTATAGTACTTTGGGTGGATGCCATAGGTTCTTAGACTTTGCAGTGTCCCATTCTATGCCATTCTTGCGTACAGGGTTTCCATTGATAAGTCTGAAGGAATTCTTATGGGGTAGCCTTTATATGTAATGTGTTGTTTCTTCCTAGCTGCTTTTGGGCCATTGTCTTTGCTATCGATGTTCAGAGTCTTAATAATAATATGTATTGGAGAACATCTCCTTTGGTCCAGTCTGTTTGGAGTTCTGTTACCTTCTTGTAACTTGATAGGACTTTCTTTTGAGAAAATTGGAAGGTTTTCTTTGATAATTTTGCTGAATAAGTTCTCCATGCCTTTGGTCCAAATTTCTTCCCCTTCTGGTATTCCCATGATCTGAATGTTGGGATGCTCAAGGGTATCCCACAGTTCCCTCATATTCTGTTCACAAAATTGTTTTAACTTATTGAAACTTTTGGACTCATGAACTGTTTCTTCTATTTTGTCTTCCAGTTCTGAGTTTCTTTCCTCCACATGGGTGACTCTATTCTTGAGAGCTTCTATAGAGTTTTGGGCTTGTTTAATTTGGCTTATATTTTCTATTGATTTTTAATATATAGTTTCCATCCCTCTGTTGAGTTCCCTTTTCACATCATTTTCTGAATTTCTTTTCTTTTATTAATTAGTTTTATATTCAGCAAATACAGTCAGTTTGGTACCATTATTAGGGTCATCCATTACCTACCCCTTCCCTTGGCCCCTCCTTGTTGAAGTATATGGGTCATCCATTGTGGAGTTAGCCCACAGTTATGGGTAAGATAAATGTCTCTGCATATCATGACCCAACATGTGGCTCTGACATTCTTTCCGCCCCCTCTTCTGCAAAATTTCCCTGAGCCATGTTGGGTTCATTTTTGGTCTGCTTCAGTGATGAGGTATTGGGGACCTCTGAGGCTCTGGCTCTCTGATTTGGTAGGAGTTGATTTTTCTCTGTGTTGATCTCCTTCCCCCTTGTGCTGGTATCCAGTTCATTAGGAAAACAGCACCCTTGCTTGTTTCACCAATTTTTCTTAGTTTCAGCTGGGGCCCTTTGGAGGTATGATGTGGTGGCTCTCTCCTTAGGATCTACATCTATCTGAAAAAGAGAAGCAGATTCTCCAACGGAGAGTAAATTAGCACCAGGACAAAAGAGATAAGGCTTACTTTTTAAATAGAGAATTTAATAGGGGTAGGCCCTCTTGTAGCCCATGATTGATGATGGTAGCTTGATATTGGCGAGTGGGCTTATGTTTGGATATGGTTCTGACTTGTTTTCCAGCTCCAGCTATGGGTCCCATACCACTGAGGGGATCAGTTAGCCAAATCGGGAGCAGTTAGTTTCCCACCATGGCTGTGTGCCACTATTGCACTTGTGTGGGCATCACAACAGGTTATTTGCTGCTAAGTAGGTTAGACCATGAGTTGCTTGTTGTAATTTATGTCTTCGTTGTGCTTAGCTAGCTGGTTATTGAGGTCCTTTTTTTTTTTTTTTTTTTTTTTTTTTTTTTTGTCTCTCTCTCCTTCAGATCATTTAACTGTCTTTGGAACCCTTCCTCATTCTTTTCTATTTTCTATTCGGTCTAATTTAGCAAGGACAGTATTCTTACAATTATTGGTCCTTTGTTGCTTTTCTACAAGTTTTGCTATTTGCTTGGTCATGGTTGCGTAGCTGGTATCTTTATTTTTGGGTTCTGATCTTTTTGTCTCTTCTATGTTTTGATTAGAGACATGCATTGTGGGACTGGGCAATCTTGTTGGATTTATTTGCATTTGATTTTTCATGTCATTCCTTTTGTGCTGTGGTCTGTCCATCACAGTGTAGGAGTCTTACTTAATTTTGGAGGAAGCTGTATTCTACCCTTGAAGCATCTTCAATGATTATTCCCTTTTATGTTTGTTTCCACTAGGCTTCCCGTGGCAATGGGACCTGCCTTCTCAGAGGGAGGAAGCCCATGAGGCTCTGGTGAGGGCCTGGGGACCTGATGAAGGTTTTTGTTGTTCTGTGATTCTGGGTATGTGAATAAGTGGTTAGGTGGCCTGAGGGGACAGGGGGTAGGGGGTAGTGGGACAAAGCAGACTGCTATTGTGGCTGGGCTGCAGAAGGGGGGAGTATGGGAATGCGTGAGGTTTCTGTGATGCTGAAGACAAGAAAGGATGGTACCTTAGATCTCTTGGGCCCCTGTATCAGGATGTGAATGGGTCTTCCAGGTCCTGTGACAGGGCAGGGTGTGGAAGTGGGACTGCTGTGGGTCAGGTGAAAAGGGGGGGGGACATGGAGGTCCCCTGTGGTGGGAGAGACTAGGGAGGGGGGACCCTAGCCTGCTATCCTGGGTGTGCCCACAGAAGGGCAGTGCCATGTGGAGGTTTCTGGGTACAACAGGGGAGCACTATCCTGCTGACATGGGTCTGCATACAGAGGTGGGGGGTGGTGGTGAGTGGGAAGGTGTTCATGTGTAGAGGACCCCTGGGGGAATGCTAGCCTGCTTGTCTGGGTCTACACACTTGGGGGTGGGACAGGGGTGAGTGTGGGAAGGTCTTCACATGGAGCTATTCTAGCCTGCTGGCCTGGACCTGGTTGCCTGAGGTTAGTGCTGTAGGAACCTACAGCTTAGACTATGGCTAAAACAGCTGCTTGAGGGGATTGGGGGACTAGGGGTCTACCTGAGAACATGGGAATCAGCAGATTCACTACTTTGCTCCTCTGTGCACTATTTGAGGTCTATAAGACTCTTCTCACCCCTAGAAGACCCAATGATGTGGCACAGTTAGGCAGACACAATCTTGACTAGAAGTCTGCCACTAACTTCTTAAATGAACCATTCATAATATGCCCTCAGCATATGTAAATAACCAAATTTACATCATTATTTATCGATTATTTTTTGCTTTTACTTATATTGAAACATCTGAGAATTTTATTTTATTTGGTAATTCTAATCATGCTTTCTTGCTGTTCTCATCATATAATATTATGAGTATTGAAGTCCAAAAGACAGAATTAAATAAAATTCTAGGCCTAGGAGAAATAAGGTATGCTTTCAGCTCCAATGAGCAATTTTCAAGGGCCATTTAGTAATATCAATAACTGCCTGGGACATGGTTTCACATTCATTGGCTGAAGAATTGCTAAGTATGGGTCTCATTTTATTGCTTATTCGTATGTGTTTATAAGGACCCCCAATAGAGGCTGGGTGTTACTTATATGTATCTGGTCTTCAGTGAATCACTGCAGATTTTGATGCCCTTAGAGGCTGATTTTCAAAAGGGATGCTACAAAACAAAACAACAAGCAACAACAACAACAACACAAAAAAAACAATAACAACAAAAACAAAAAGGCATTCAGAGATAAGGAAGCTAGAATGCAATGGGCAAGACTGGATGCTTACATCTTGAGTAAATTACCTCAGACTGGGAACTGGGTGAATTGTCAAAGGTACAGAACTAGATTGTCTAATTTACTCAAAGTTTAATTACATATGATAATCTTATAGAGTTAATATTTTCACTTATAAATGAGATATAGTGTTTATTTTCCAAGATTAAACTATCTGGGAAAATAATCAATTTAGTCTTTCATTCAACATATCTTCACTGAATGCCACCAGGGTGTTGTGCTTAATAGTAAAGATTCAGTAGTTAACAATTCATGTATCTCCTTTCCTTTCAAGAATATTTCCATTCTTTAGATACAGAAATAAAATAATAAGACCAATATGTGCTAAATGCTATGATATATGAAAACAGAAGATTTTCCAAAACTATGGTGCCATAAATGTCCTATCATGAGATGTATTCTGTAGAAATGTCTGAATGCCTTATTTTATATGCTGCTAACTATTTTAAGCATCAGACTGTTTGGGGGGAGGAAGGGGCCTACTGTATGGGGATAAGAGGGATGAAAGGACAGGAGGGTATATGTGACCAAAGTGCTATGGTGCATATGGATATGTTATCAGGAAATACATTATTTTATGCTTCCTTAAATTAAAAAAAACTCATAAATATTATAAGATTAAACCTCAAAAACTTCTAAGTATTGTTATTCCCAATTCACTGATGGGAATGTAAAGTATTATAGAGATTAAATTCTTTTGGTCTCATCCCTGGAGTGGCTTTACCAGGGTCTACTTAATTTTGGGGTGGTAGAAAGCCTTATAGTTTTGACATGAATGTTACTATAACTTAACAATGGGGGAGGTGAGACAAAGAGAAAGAGACAGAGTAATCTGATAAAGGAAAGAAAGGAAGGAATGAAATGAAAGAGAATATTATGAGGGACTGGAAAGATGGCTCAGCTATGTAAGGTGCTTGCTTGCAAAGCCTGTCACCCCTAGGGGTTCAATTCCAAAACCACCAACATAAGTTTGACCCAAGAATGTGAGGTAAGTGTCTCACATTGATCAGCAATGGCCCTGGTGCACATGCACACACATGCAAAGAAAAGGAAACTGAAAGGATAATTAAAAGGAAATAAGAAAGCCAATGGCAGTTATAGTCCAGCATAAGAATTAGATTTCCCATTTCCATACTAAATTCTAACTGCTCAATATTGAGATCATTGAGACATATTTAGCTGTAATTCTTTTAACACAAGTTTTTTTTTTTTTTTTTTTTTTTTTTTTTTTTTTTTGCTAATAAAATCAGTATTCCCCTCCACACACACTTTATGTTTAATCTTATTGATTTGGAGCTCCTAAGTGGAAGCACTTAACATATTTGGGTAAAATGACAAGAACTGAAGGTAGGACTTAGGAAGCACAGATCAGAAGCCAAGGAAATCCCAGACAGTGTTGTCTATAAAAATAAAACCAATAGGAAGTTCAACCATTTGTAGTGCTAGGTGATAAGATGAGCCTGATAAGAAATGTCCTTAACACTTGGATAATGAGAGCATTTAAAGATAGGTGATATTTGTCTTTGCCTAAATCAATGCCTTTTACTTTCTCAATTAAGCTCAGATAATTTTGGAGTATTCAAGCCCAGAGTCAAAGAAAATGAAGTTCATGATAGAGACAGTATCAGTTTGTCTAACCAACAGTAAATTCCTTGAACATTTACTAACTTTAATTTTTAAATTCATCATAAGATATATCATTTGCAACCTTCTCCTGTTGATCCTGTTTTCTTCTATGCCATATTATCATTGCATAGTAGCACACATTATAATTCTCAACAGTAAAATTCTGATTATTTGTGAGTTATGCAGAAATTCCCTGTTTAATCATTTGCTCTATTTGCTTAGATTCAACCAAATTGGTAATGCAGCCTAAGAGCGTGCTATTGATGATGGTTCAAAATTCTCAAAAATGGAAACTTTATTTTGCATCTTTGCAAATCCCCATATAGGATACCTTGGCAAACAGATATCAAAAACAAAATCTAAGTCATTTAACATTTAAAATACAGTATGAGCAGGTTGAATTAAAATACCAACAGCCAGGAAGCCTGTCCTGTGTAGTACACCATCTGTGCAGACAGGTGCAGAGTCTGAATTCCTGCAAAGGGAGATCCCACAGAGTTGGATATGAAGACAGTCCTTGGAAGACATAGAGGGGCAAGTTGAGAATGGCTGCTTAAAGTGAGGGAATTTATCTGCTCCAACCCCAAATTGACTGACAGTGACCCTCAGCAAGAAAATCTGGAGGGACAGTTAAGATCTTAACTAGTGAATTCTGAAAACTGAACAGTTCTTTGATGATACCCAATGAGAGAGTTGGGGAGAAGCTGTTGGAAGTAAAATCAATACTAGCGAACAGAAGAAATGGCATCAAAGATGGAAAAATGCAAAATAGAATGGCATGGCTAGAAGTTGGAAGACAGTCAGTCCCCAGACAGCCAGCACGTCTAGTGCCAGAAGGTGCTACATGGGCAACTGGGGGAAAATGACCCATATCTGTCCAAGCAACTCATGTCTAACCTACTTAGCAGCAAATAACTTGTTGTGATGCCCACACAAGTGCAATAGTGGCACACAGCCATGGTGGGGAACCAACTGCTCTTAATTTGGCTAACTGATCTCCTCAGTGGTACGGGACCCATAGCTGGAGTGGGGAAACAAGTCAGAACCATATCCAAACATAAGCCCACTCGCCAATATCAAGCTACCATCAATCATGGGCTACAAGAGGGCCTACCCCTATTAAATTCTCTACTAAAAAAGTAAGCCTTATCTCTTTTGTCCTGGTGCTAACTTACTCTCCGTTGGAGAATCTGCTTCTCTTTTTCAGATAGATGTAGATCCTAAGGAGAGAGCCACCCCATCATACCTCCAAAGGGCCCCAGCTAAAACTAAGAAAAATTGGCAAAACAAGCAAGGGTGCTGTTTTCCTGATGAACCAGATACCAGCACAATGGGGAAGGAGATCATCACAGAGAAAAATCAACTCCTACCAAATCAGAGAGCCAGAGCCTCAGAGGTCCCCAACACCTCATCACTGAAGCAGACCAAAAATGAACCCAACATGGCTCAGGGAAATTTTGCGGAAGAGGGGGTGGAAAGAATGTCAGAGCCACATGTTGGGTCATGATATGCAGAGACATTTATCTTACCCATAACTGTGGGCTAACTCCACAATGCCTGACCCATATACCTCAACAAGGAGGGGCCAAGGGGAGGGGGTAGGTCACGGATGACCCTAATAATGGTACCAAACTGACTGTATTTGCTGAATACAAAACTAACTAATAAAGATAAATAAATAAATAAATAAATAAAAAACAAAAATAATACTCCCTAAGCCAGAAAAAACAAAACAAACAAAAAAAGGTGGAAAAATGTCTAGATTAAAGTGAGAAAGGAATATATAGTCAGAAATTTTCAGAAAACATGCCACCATTTTGTAACAAATATGTGATAAAATCAATTTAGGAGGAGGAAATATTTGTTTGGACCCATGGTTTCAGGATGTTCAGACCATTTTTGCTTGACTCCATGTACTTAGGCAGAACACCATGGAAATGGAAGGGTGGCAGAGAGTTGTTTTTTTTTTTTTTTTTTCCTCAGTACCAATGAGAAACATAGAAACATAGAAAAAAACATGGAGGGACCAGAGACACAATAATCCCAAGGATCTGCCTTCAGGTACCAGTGATATCACTTTGGACACACCTCGTAAAGTTTCCCAAATTTGCTAACATTGTGTAATGAATGTCTTTGACAAAAGCAGAATCTTAACTCTTAGGTAAGCTTAACTCAGGAGCTAGGTTGGCAGAGACTAAACAGACACCAATGTTTTCTGGAGCCAGTGGCTTTGAGTTCTTTGTCTCACAAACAAAGAATGAATCTTTACAGGTGATGGAGGATGAGTTAAAAAGGAAAGTGCAAAAAGAAAGCCAAGTTTAGAGAAAAAACTTATTTCAGAGAGGAAGCAAACTTTATTGTACATCAAAGCAAAAGTAAAAAGTGAAACCAGGAAGAACCTTGCAACAGTTTGGAGGGGATATGAATAGGTTTCCACTGAGCATTGTAGATTGTGGGCTTTTATGACTATGATCCTGTATTTGGCTTATTTGGAAAATAGTTAGGATGAACTTTATTGTTGAGTTTAAATGTGTATCAAGAACATTGGGGCTGGAGAGATTGCTTAGGGGTTAAGGCATTTTCCTACAAAGCCAAAGGGTCCTGGCTCAATTCTCCAGGACCCACATAAGCCAAATGCACAAGGAGGACCATACATCTGGAGTTCATTTGCAGTGGTTGGAGGCCCTGGCATGCCCATTCTCTCTCCTTCTCCCCCCCCTCCAAATAAATAAATAAATAAGAACATATTTTTAAAAAGAACATTCATTGGTTGGCAGGTCAGGAAGAAGAGCACAGACTCAGAGAAAACCCACAATTGGTGGGTATGGGGATGTGGGTGGGGAAGCCTGCCAAAATGTTCTAAGTTGGAGGAATAACCAGGAAGTAAAGATAGCAAGGTGCTGGTGTCCAGCAACATTTTTATGGGTTGGGGCCTTTTTTGATTTCAGATCCTGAATTACTTATCAGAGCATGTAGATATATTGTGCTTTCTGAGCCTGTATCCTAATTAGCTGCCTAAGAATGAGACTAACTTACTCCCAAACTTTCTATCAATAGCACCATCACCAGCTTGGGACCAAGACTGTCAACAAATTAACCTTTTGATTGGGAAACACTTCATCTCCAAACCATTACATTCCACTCCATTCCCCAAAGGACTGATATCCATCTGCTGATACTCAACCCATCACCAAGATTCTCTATAACCTTAAAAGTTTTAACATATTTAAGAAGTCAAAATTCAAATTGCATTTTGAAAATCAAGGCACAATTTTGGTTGTGAGCCTCTGTGAAATCAAAAGTAGTTATGTACTTCTAAGATATATAGAAAGGAAGAATGTGGTCAAAGCTAGAAGAAACCCAACAGGGCGGACATTAGAAGTACTGGGATATCTGTATTCCAAAGGTAATTTATGTATTCTGCATGCTCGCTCACTGACATGAGACATGAGACATGACTATTATCAAAAGTCTACCTCCAGTTTAAGCTCATTTGAACCCTTTGGAACATGGTTGCAGTAGCCTCTGAATACCTGGGTTGTCTAAAGAAAAGGAAAACAATTCCTTATATTGGCTTTATGTGTGCACAGTACCCTGGAATTCTCAAAGTGAAGTCTTTCAAATGAGTTAAAATATTTACACCTTTGAGTATTTGAAACTAGGGTTTGTAAATCGCTAATATGCCCTCACAGTATCATTCTATCATTCTAATATTAAATAGTCAATTTATTTTTAGTGGTCTGAATCTCTTTCCTCATCCACAGCTGTAAAGCTATGTGGCTTTCTTTCTTTTTTTTTTTTTTTTCTGCTCTGTCATTTGCTCCTGATTCACACTGTAAAGTTGGATAAAAGCAACCAATAATATCCATGCCTGAATGCTATGTTGCTCTGTAATTTTCTTCACCAAATAAATTAGTCTATCATCTTTAATTTTAGCTTTTTCATTAAAGGTTCTTTCAAAAGAAAACATTCCCAAGTTACAGAACTAGCAAAACGTCTATTTGAATTTTGAAAGCATTTATACATATTTGAAAAAGAAAAGGAAAATATTTATAAGACTTCTAAGGCAAATGGTCAAGCAAAAGAGGAAATTTATTCTATTATTTTTTAAGAGGGAAAATTAAGTCACTTATACTTAATTTGTATTTGTCCTTACTTCCATAAAATGTATCATTCTACACCCATCTTTTCTCTGGGATTATCACTAAAAGATGGCACAATTCTACTTTTTAGGTGCTTTTGTTTTGCCATAATACCATGTTCATTGGCCCTTGAATAAATTGAATTCACTCTGAAACAGGTTGCTTTCTCATGTGCCGTGTGTGTGTGTGTGTGTGTGTGTGTGTGTGTGTGTGTGTGTGCATCTGTGATTTTTTTTTCATAGAGCACACCTTTTATTTTGTTAAACTTTAAGTTACTCAAGGGCAGGGATCACGCTGACTTTCTCCTTTGTATTTCCTCAGTGTATCTTGTGCAGCTCTTTCAAGAACAGAGGGTGCTCAATAGCTATTGTTCACCCAACTGGCAAAGTGATTGCCACGAATATTGGGCACAGGGCTGATGTTATATATAAATAAAGAAGGTTTTGCTTAAAAAATGGCTAAATCTATTTCTTGTGTCATTTACTTTTTCTTTGTTTAAAATAAGTACATTTTGGAATTATCTTTTTTTCTCAAAAATATGATTTTTATAGGAAGGTTTGCTGCATTAAAAAAGAAATTTACACTTTTAGGAGAGGGAAAATACCTTATTTTTTATATTGAATTTCTAATTGAAAACTTTATTTTTCTCAGATTGAGGAAAAATGCCTAAGAATAAACCTCAATGGTGTGTGAAGTCTGAGATTATATGGGTATACAAAATATCATTCAGTATTAAGTAGTTACTTAGGAAGACTCCACTTAACTCATTGATGTTAGATACCTTCATACTGCCAGGACAAACCATCTGTTCAAAAGCAATTTATGGAAGGAGAGGATGTATTTTGGTTTACAGCCCTGAGGGAAAGCTTCAATATGGCAAGGAAAGATTGGTATAGCACAGGCTGGACATCATATCTTGCCACAGCAAGTGGAAGGAAGCAGCAGTTAAGACAGGACCTGTTTTATTGTTGCTAATGAGAAGGCCAGACTGGCTGGCTAGTGAGCTTCAGGGTTCTCCTGATTCTGTCTCCCCTTGCCCTAGGTACTGTGAGATTATAGATGCATGTGCCACCTTTATATCTGGCTTTACATAGGTGCTGGGGATTCAAACTCTGATTATCAGATTTGTGGAGCAAGCACTTTTAGCCACTGAGCCATCTCCTCAACCCAAAGGGCTAGGTTTAAATAGAATACAAGAGGTATGCATAATTAATCAGTCCTAGAAAAGGTTTGATACCACTTATCATGTTGGATCCAGTCTATCCTTGTGGTGGTCTGACAAGTTGTCTGAACTGTAAGAAATGTCTCCATGGGAGATAAGCTCCTCCTTTGTATGGCAGCAGGGCCTCAGCTTTTTCCTTTCTCGCTGCACACCTTGCGACCACTGTTTCGATAGTCTGATAGACAAAGGAAAGGACACTAATATCTCTCTTTGAAAGGCCTTTTGTCCTGTTGGGATAGTTACCATATTATCCTAGCAAATTAAATATTATAAATTTTCTTTTCAATCTACTAGTATAAAGAAATACAGGATAACATCTTAAGATAATTTTTTAGAGCTTGACTCTATGTTTTATCATCCTGTCTTTATCTTGTTGTCTATTGTGAAACACAAGTAGGGTCACTAGAAAAGCAACCAACATGGTGTTGCTTCATAGAATGATGTAGCAGTACTCTATTAATGTGAGATGATTTTACTGGGAAGAATTTCAAACCACAGACATACTCCATTTAGTGTTCTCCTCAGATCCACTGTTTTTGCTCCTCTCCTGTTCTTTTTTTTTAATCTCATCTTCTGTAGGATATTTATTTCTTTTTTTTTTTTATTAATTAGCTTTGTATTCAGCAAATACAGTCAATTTGGTACCATTATTAGGCTCATCCATTACCTACCCCCTCCCTTTGGCCCCTCCTTGTTGAGGTATATGGGTCATGCATTCTGGAGTCAACCCACAGTTATGGGTAGGATAAATGTCTGCATATCATGACCCAACATGTGGCTCTGACATTCTTTCCACCCCCTCTTCCGCAAAATTTCCCTGAGCCATGTTGGGTTCATTTTTGGTCTGCTTCAGTGATGAGGTGTTGGGGGCCTCTGGGTCTCTGGCTCTCTGAGTTGGTAGGACTTGATTTTTCTCTGTGTTGATCTCCTTCACCCTTGTGCTGATACCTGGTTCACCAAGAAAATAGCACCCTTGCTTGTTTCACCAACTGTTCTTAGTTTCAGCCAGGGCCCTTTGGAGGTATGATGGGGTGGCTCTCTTCTTAGGATCTACATCTATCTGAAAAAGAGAAGCAGATGCTCCAATGGAGAGTGAGTTAGCACCAGACAAATGAGATAACCCTTACTTTTTATAGAGAATTTAATAGGTGTAGGCCCTCTTGTAGCCCACGATTGGTAGTAGCTTGATATTGGAGAGTGGACTTATGTTTGGATATGGTTCTGACATGTTTCCCAGCTCCAGCTATGGGTCCCGTACCACTGAGGGGATCAGTTAGCCGAATCAAGAGCAGTTGGTTTCCCACCATGGCTGTGTGCCACTATTGCACTTCTGTGAGCATCACAACAGGTTCTTAAATGCTTTATATAAAGTTTTACAGCAAAGCATTTATAGTATTTGAAGTGTCCCCCACCTATAATTTCTGTCGTCCTTCATATAGGATCCAAGGAACAGCTGAAAATAGAAAGATTCAAATATCCAATCAATCACAATAACACTGATGGAGTCTCTCCCTAGTATTTGACAGTTTGTTGACATGCTATCAGAGTGCTTCACACTTGACTGGAGAGCCATAAAAGCAATTATTGGGTCACTCACCAACAGTCACTGCAAAATACGTCTTTCTAAAACAGCACCCTAAAATTTACTGGAGCCTAGGCATCTAGAAATGAATGCAAGGCTATTTGGTGGGAACAATGGAAATTACCCAATACTGTATAAAGGCAACAAATATGTGAAAGCAAATAAAATATTGTTCCAACTCAAGAGTAGTCTTGACTTTGGTAACATCCATAAATCATATAAGATTTCCTTGGGCTCTCACTGTGTCAGCAGTTAGTAAATAAGCCCAATAAAGAAGCATTATTATTACATAAATAAAAGTTAATGATACCATCTATACTTGGTAGCCATATTTTCTGTGGCAGCATATAATTATAGCATTGAATTATAGGTGAACAGACACTTTTGTGAGAGTAGTTTGCAAGTTTAAAAAGCTCTATTCCTAAATATGCTCCTGAAATAATCCAAATGATAAGTGAACAGCAAAGAAGAGATGCAGGGAGCCAGCATGTTAACAAGAGAGTGTACATTACTTGAAATGCTTTCCTAATGCTTCTCAGAGAGCTGGAAACATTCATGGAATAAAATGTGAGAGGGAAACTTTAATAATGCCAGTTTATACCAGTTGAATGAATGTTGAGTTTATACCAGCGGCTAGGAAGATGAGGTACATGTAAAATCATATTGGGGGAAGGCATAGAGTACTTCAATGTGATACCTAAGCCTCTGGGTTTAATGCCCAGCATGACAAAAGGAAAATGGGATGTTTTTGTTTTTTTTTTCCCTCCCAAACTTTCATAGTGAACCATTGAGATATAAATTCTTGAATCCAGTTTATTCACAATCTGAGGCAAGGAATCCATTTTGGCTTTGGTTATATTATTTTCTAGGAAAAGATTTAGTGTTTGATTTGCTGTGCCTTTGAGGGCATTTAATGAAGATATATAGTATTGTTACTTTTTGCTCAAGGCCAAAAGATTACCTAGTGCCAAAGAAGTTTGGGCTTGGGTGCTACCTTACATAGGCATTTCCTGGGAAAGCCCATGCATTTAAGAGCCTTGAAATCTTTGGAGGACATAATCTCCTCTTTGTTGTGGGAGGCTGAGTCCCCAACCTCACTCCTGCAGTGAAGACTGTGTAGTGTGTATTTAGTTTACATATGGTCACTCATTTCAAGATGAGAAAGTGGATGTGTTAGAGAGTCCAAGTCATCAAACTTGACAAGTAACATAGCCACAAACTTAATATTAATTAATTAATTTCTTTATATTGAGAGAGTGAGGGAGGAGGTGTGTGTGTGTATGTATGTGCATGTGCATGTACATGCGCACGCATGCATGTGAATGGTAGAATCTAGAATCTCCTAGAAACAAATCTCTGGGCATGTATGGAAGGAATCTTCTTGATTATGTTAATAGAGGTGAGAATGCCTACTATAACTGTGGACAGCTTTGTCCCATCCTCTGAGGTCTCAAACTGAATAAAATGTGTAAACTTAGCTGAACATCAACATTCCTGTCTGCTTCCCCTCTGTGAATACAGTGTGACCAGCCTCCTCACACTCCTGCCACCATGCCAAAACAAACCCTTCCTTCCTTACTGTACTTGTATCAGGATTTCTTGTCACACTATTCAGAAAAATAACCAATGTAACATATAAGACATTTATTGAAATTATAGAGATTCTAAATGACTTTTTTAAAGCTATGTTACCTTGAAATTAATTATTATGGATTACTGGACCTGTACACTATTAATAATCATTCTTATTACCTCATCTGTTATACTATTTTGTAATTTGCACATAACTTATCTCATCTATAGAGTTATTACAATAATATTTTTGTTGGCATTATTTTCTGAAATGGGAAATTGAGGTTCAGAGCATTCAGAAGGCTGAGACAGAAAGATTTGGAATTCAAAGCCAGCCTGGCTAAATAGTAACACTCTGCCAAAAATAAATAAATAAATAGATAGATAAACAAATAAATTAGAATGAAAACTTAAAGCTCATAGCATTTTAAAACCCTGCCTATATACTAACAGCTGAGTTTTAACACAATATTCTGACTATGACAACTCTTTATAAGAAATCATAAATAATTTGAGTAATTGTGATTTTTATATCCTAGCATATGTCAAAGATTTATTTTCAAAAATATTTTTTATGTTTCAATTGTAATTTGGATAAGGTGGTCTCAGGATCATTCCTGTTCTACTCTTTTTTCTTGTTTCTTTTTTTATTATTAGCTTTGGACACAGTGTATACATTCATGTTGGTACCATCATTAGCCTCCTTTCTGCCCTCCCCCCTCCACAGGGACCTTCCTTGCTGGGGAATATGGGTCATGCATTGTGGGGGTAGCCATCAGTTGTGGGTAAGAGGCAATATCTATGTGTATAATGACCCAACGTGCGGCTCTAACATTCTTTCTGCCCCCTCTTCTGTAAATTTCCCTGAGCCATCTTGGGTTCATTTTAGGTCTGCTTCAGTAATGTGGTCTTCGGAGCCTCTGTGTCTCTGGATCTATGGTTTGGTAGAAATTTGAGTGTTCTCTGTGTCTATCTCCTTCACCCTTGTGCTGGTACATGGTTCACCAAGAAAGCAGCACTCTTGCTTATTTCCCCAATTACTCTTACTTTTATCTGGGGCCCTTTTGAGGTGTGATGAACTGGTTCTCTCCTTAGATATGTGCTTTATAATTTATGTTGATTGTACAAAGTAATATAATTATTGTCTTAATGGTTCTTAGCCCCATTCTTACTGTGACGTGTGTATTAGTACTGGGGATGAATATGAATGAAGCACAGGGATACATATGTATGAAAATATCATGATATTCAGATTGTGTACTCCTATTAATAACAGAGAAGGAAGTATATCATAAGTAAATTTACTTTTAAACTCCTTATAATCAAGGCTTGAAAATAAGTTTCTCAGGAAGTACATTAGACAATGCATGTCAAATTCTAGGAGTTTTCTGTTATCCCCTCCAGTGTAAATGATCCAAAGTAACTGTGAGTAACAGACATGTATTACAGACATACAGAAGACATATTCAAGAACCTTAGGATGATGGCCTTCTCCATTTTTTTCCCTGTTAAATAGGATGTGAAGATATCCATCTCCAAGTAGCTGTCATCAAAAAGGGAGAGATTCTAGTTTTCTGTCTCTTACAGAGGTAATGATAGCAGCTCTAGTGAAAGAGGAAGACATTTGCCTTGCTGTAAATGCTCCAGTCTCACATAGTTTGACAGGAGCAGAAAATGCTCAAAGATTTATACTTAGCAGAGCAGGAATAGCCATCTCCCATGGACATTGAAAAAGCGAGACCCCCATTTTTAAGGCTTTGTATCATGATCATTTAGAATAAATTTGTCACATTATATTTATTGAAATCCATAAAGGAACCCAGCAAAGAAAATATTATCTGATATACTCATTAGGTAAGTGGAGAACCTAAGACCCAGAGCAGCTATGATCAAGACCACAAAGCTGGAAAATGGAAAATGTTGGTGTCTTCTGATTCCACAGGCTTTGTTGTCTGTGATTCCATTCTATGTCTTAGTTAATAAAGTAACTTACTTGTACATTTTTAAAATAAACAGTATATTTTAGCATTGATGTTGGAATATAGGCATGGCAATGTATGAAAGAGCAATAAACATGAACTTTAGCATGACCTCTGGCCACACAAATGTCGGATTTTAGCACAAGGTCAATTTGTGCTCCAGTTAAAGCCCTGGCCTAAATTAGTTGAGTTACTTTCTGAAGATGTATGTGTATGTACATGCACTACTTCTTCATTCATGACACCTGCCTAATCCTCTTGGTGAAAGTGGGGATTGCATCAAAGCCTCAGTACAATATCCTGCATGCTAATGCATAATACATTCTTAGTCGTGGCTCCCTTTTTGTCCTGGTAGACTGTTAGACTACTTGGAAATATTCTGATAAGACATGATTTACTGAAGGCATTTTACAAAGATATGAGGTGTGCATTTGTGTGTGTAAGTGTGTTGTGTGTGTGTGTATGTGTATAAATAAGTTAATATGGAAAAATCTATTGAAAAGTAAGAAATTATTGGAATGCAAAATATTTTATTCTTGAATTTTATTGTCAATACTAATATTCCCCTACAGAATATTGAATATGCTTTGTATATGACATTGCTTTTTTACTTTGCTGTGCACATAGCAGAACCCAGTAAAGCTCAGTCATTGCCAAGTTTACTCTCACTGATGCAATCATAGGCCCAACCCTGCAATTCAGAAACAAACTTTCATTCTAATCTATGATATTTCACTCCACTTTTGCCTAGCTGCTTTCCCAAATGCACTACACTTTCTCTTTCCTGGGTCCAAATTCACTTTGTTATTTAGGGTTAATTAAATAGAAAGAGCCAGAAATTGAAAGCTTCCCCTGTGGCCTCTGTGTCCTTAGGACTATTGTAGCTTATTCTCAAAGCTGTAAGCAGTGCAGACTTAATTGCTGCAGAAGATATTAACTGCTACAATTTAGAACATAATCTTTCATTGAGGACTGACTCTGAAGAAAGTGGCTAATTTGCTTCCTTGATTAAGCCTTCATGTTTTGTGACTTTGTGTTACTAACCTTGTGTTTCTTAGTGAGGAGGTAAGAGCTGAATAAATGGAAAATTATTTTTTAGAAGATTAAAAAAAAAGAGAGAGAAAACCATGTTTTTTTTTTTCTTTCAAGTCACAGGAAAGCTTTCTAGAAACCCTAAGGTGTTAAGGACCACTGCAACTCTCAGGGGCACCTTGCTCCCTAGTAGTATTTCTCCTGGTATCCATTCAATGTAGACTTGTGAGGACTTGCCTAGGTGCTTCCCAAAAGAGTTATCTGCAATATGGTCTTAGTAATCTTTTGGTAAGCCATGGGGCAATAAAGCTTTCTGGTTGTTACACGGGATTCAAGAATCTGAATCTGAGATCACAGTCTGACTTTTCTCTGCACAATCATTGCAAATGCTGATGCTATGTAGAATTTACTAGGTACCTACAATGCAGAACACAGAGATCTTTTCCAGAATGTATCTTCATCTTGAATGTCTATAATCCTAGCACACACTTAGGAGAAGAAAGGGTGGTGGACACAGGATAACCCTTCCCAGAAGCTCACAGGCCAGCTAGCCTGGTTAATGCAGTGTGGTGAACAACGAGAGACCCTGTGTCAAGCATGGTGGAAGGCGAGGACCAAAACCCCAAAATTGTCCTCTGACCTATAATTGTGCATTGTGACACACACTTGCCAGTACCCATCACCTGAACATGCACAAACACATACACACACACATTATATGCACATCAAAAATGAATTTGGGGCTAGGGAGATGGCTTAGTGGTTATAGTGCTTGCCTGCAAAGCCAAAGAACCCAAGTTTGATTTCCCAGAACCCACATAAGAAAGATGCACAAGGTCATGCATATATCTGGAGTTTGTATGCAGTCTTGAAGGCCCTGGTGCTCTCCCTGTCTCTGTCTATCTATATATCTATCTTCCTCTTTCTCTCTTTCAAATAAATGAGATAAAAGATTAAAAGAAAAACATATAACAATATTGGTAGTAATGTTATTATTATTTATTGAAGGGATAACCTGACTGTATTCAATCATTTAACTAATTTTTGCAATGTTTATTGTTTTATGCAAATGAATATAATAATATTTAGTTGTTTTTTTGGATGTATAGTATGTGTGGGATATGTTTGTATGTGCAGTGTATAAACTTGTCTGTGCAATGAACTTGCAGGGATCACTCATCTGCATATTTCCTCTCTATAAAATCGTTCATGATCTCCAATAATTCTTTGGTCTCTGCTCTCCACAGAACTTCGGTTACAAGTATGTGGTCACACCTAGCTGTTTATGTAGGTTCTGGATGAATTGAACTCAGGTCACCTCAGGTCCTCTCAGACCCTCATGATTTCAATCAGTGCTCTGAACTGCTGAGTCATCTTCCCAGGCCTTTAATTATCCTTTCTTAAGTACATTAGTTTTATAAGTTTGATGGTATTAAATAAAGCTAATAAATTATATGAAGGCTGACAAAAGGAAGAAAGCATGTGAGTCAGGGATAAAGAAATTTTATCATTCATGACAAAGGTAGGGAGAGCTGTGCAGTTCTCCATGACCGCAATTGCACAGGGCGATGTAGCAGTGAAATGGCAATTGCACATACAATGAGACACTTTCTACAAGAGAAGAATCCTGCTTTCAAAAGATTGACATTTTTTTTTTTTTTTTTTTTTTTTTTTTTTTGGTTTTTCGAGGTAGGGTCTCACTCTAGCCCAGGCTGACCTGGAATTCACTATGGAGTCTCAGGGTGGCCTCGAACTCACAGCGATCCTCCTACCTCTGCCTCCCGAGTGCTGGGATTAAAGGCGTGCGCCACCACGCCCGGCTAGGATTGACATTTTTTAACACTCCTGATTAGCAACATAAAATTTTAGTTCAAAATACTTAATATTTACAATAACATCATAGATTTGAAATTCATAGCAACAAAGCTAACCAATGATGTCTAAGTTGTGTTGACTAAGAAATAACTAATGATTTGATAATAATATTTGGTTAATATTTGGTTAATGTTTAAGCAAATAAATAAATACTATGATGCCACCTTTTCCAAATTGCTATGTAATTGCAATGCCAACCCAATTTATCAGTGGAAATCTCAGAAGCAGCTACATGATGCTATTGCTACAAAACCACTTTTGTATCAGTGAGTGAGCAGCCACTTCCTCATCCTGGAGAATACTAGGGGCATTTCTAGACTGCATGATGCATTGCTGCACTTTCTAGGTGACTTGGGCACACTCAGCAAGTCACTGAGAGCTGAAAGTGAACATGGCAGATTGCTGTCCCAAAAATGTGATTCCAACATTGTCATTAAACTTGATATGCATTGTCCCATTTAATTCAGACAAGAACTACCCGAGTTAAAAATATTTTCCCACATAATAAATGAAGAATATGAGATGCTCAATGAAACTGAGTTTCCCAAAATATCAATACACTTCAACACGAATATGTGTGACTCCAAGCCCATTGTCTTCCTCACAACATCTCACAGTCTTCCTAATTAAGAAGGTGCCAGAACTCAGTAGGCAGAGGTAGGAGGATCACTGAGAGTTCAAGGCTACCCTGAGACTACAGAGTGAATTCCAGGTCAGCCTGAGCTAGAGTGAAACCCTAGCATGAAAAACCAAAAAAAAAAAAAAAAAAAAAAAAAAAAAAAAAAAAACAGAATGTGCCACAACAAAAGACATGGACAGATTGACATCTTGATAAACTGTTCTGGAGGTAGACCTCAGTAACCCCAGGGTTCTTAGGTGCCCAGTTCTTCCAGAATGACTTCAAAGGCCTCTGAACCAAAAAACAGTCTCATAGCAAATACTACATGCCCTTCAGCTTTGAGGTGGTGCTGTTTCATTGTTTCTCTTCTCACTGACATTTGGTTTAAGACTACCTAAGAGGAAGGTAACAACTTAGCTGACTCCACTGACTTCTGTATTGACTAATGTTAGGACTGAGAAGCTATTATTAGAAAGCAAATTAAACATGAAAATTTCATATTCTCAGTTTATATCACTGCTGATTTCTCTTCTGACAGACAGGCAATTCTGAGTTCTATACAATCAAGAGCTAGAAACTAATGCTAGAAAAAAAAGAATTAAAATTGTGCTTTGAAGTCTGATAACACAAATACAAACCATTTTTATCTTTGGATGAATACAAAAGAACAAGTAAACAAAAAGATGTGTATGCCTCTTTATTTCTTCAATGGGTCATTAGAATAACTTAGTGTTCTTGTAGCATTTCCTATTCTTTCTTTTCAGCTCATCCTAGAAATATTCTGCTTGACTGTGTAAGAACAATACGAATTATAGTAATTTATATGAACCCTTTAGCAATTATGACTAATCACTTTGAAATACAATAATGATTATGCATAAATTAAATATTCATCAGATTAATTTGGTTGGGAGTTTTCTTTGATTACAACACTACGCTTGTCACACAGTGATTCTTCAGAGTTTTTACTTTATTGCTGGTCAGCTTTTCACAAACTTAAATGTCTTAAATCTGTAGATATTTTACATACTTCCTTTACTGTTGCAATCAAGTTCGCATTGCTGGTAGAAATCACCCAACCAAGAGCAGCTTGTGGGAAAAAAAGAGATTTATTTTGGCTTACAGGCTCAAGGGGGAAGCTCCACGATGGTAGGGAAAACAATGGCATGAGCAGAGGGTGGACATCACCCCCTGGCCAACATAAGGTGGACAATAGCAACAGGAGAGTGTGCCAAACACTTCCAAGGGGACACTGACAAAACACCTGTGGTGATTTGATTCAGGTATCCCTCATAAATTTAGGAGTTCTGAATACTAGGTTCACAGCTGATGGACACTTGGGAGTTAACACCTCCTGGAGGGAGTGTATTGTTGAAGGTGAGCTTACGGGTGTTATAGCCAGTTTCCCTTTGCCAGTGTTTAGCATACTACCCTGTTGCCATTGTCTACCTTATGTTGGCCAGGGGGTGATGTCCAACCTCTACTCATGCCACCCTTTTCCGCTGCTATCATGGAGCTTCCCCTCAATCCTGTAAGCCAAACAAACCTCTTTTTCCCACAAGCTACTCTTGGTTGGGTGATTTCTACCAGCAATGCAAACCTGACTGCAACAGTAAAGTGGTACCAAGGAGTGGGATTGCTGCTAGACACCTGACTGTGTGGTTTTGGCCTTTTGGAGCTGATTTTCAAGAGGAATGTGGAAGGACTTGAAACCTTGGCCTAAGAGATGCCTTGCAGTGCTATAAGTACACTTGATAGACTATTGGGGCCAGAGTTGAAAGACCTGAATGCAGTAAGAACTATGGACTGTGAGGTTTGGCTTATGAGGGTGAAGAAGAGCTTTGCCTGGACTGGACTAGCGGTTTGTGTGGAAAGCTTGCTGTTATGCTCCTGTCCTAAGAAGTTGTGCAGGGTTGCTATGTGTAGAAATAAACTGGTGTGAGCAGAGGGATATGGCACAGGAAAAGAAAAATCTTTGGGTGAACTTCTGCCCATTCAGCTGCAATTGAGAGATTACAACCTTTGAGATTGGGCCAGCTGACCTGCATTGGGGCAACAGGAAGAATGTAGACTCTTTTGATGGGGGCCTGAGTGCTCAATGAGTGTCCTGTTCTTTCAAAGTCTGCTTTATACTCCCCTGGATTAACAAACTGACACCCTACCTGGAATTGTGGAGTATAAGAAATGCAGGAAAGAGAGTGTCATTGAGTTTGCAATATGGTCTTGTGTTTTGGAAACATCCATGGTTAGCGTGAAGCAGGTTTGCTGGATGCCTGCATGGAGACCCCAATGTGGCCATGAAGATGAACCGTGGCTTGCAGTAGAGACCCAGTGGAGATGCTGGGACCACGAGATGGCTGCTAAGGAAAGCTGCCGGCCTGTGAGTAGCCTAGCTGGAGGGGCAGAATTGGCATGCCAAAGACTTGTTGCTGGTTAGAATTATCGGATTTGGAGATTTGTCGCTGGCTAGAGTTGTTGGACTTGAAGCTACAGAGTTTGATGTTTGCCCTGGTTCTTTTAAATCTTGTATTGGTTGAATTTTTCTTTGCTATGCCCATTGTTATCTTTTGCAGTGTGAATGCTTATTCTGTGCCATTATGGGTTTTGGGGGACGATTTTTTTGGTTATTATGGCTCACTTAAAAGATCTTGGACTATGGGGATGTTTGAACACCATTGGAATTGATAAAACCTATGGGAACTTTTGAAGTTGGATGAATGCATTATATTTTACATCATGTGACTATCAGTTTATGGGGGTGAGGGGTGGAATGTGGTGGCTTGATTCAGATGTCCCCATAGACTTTGGGGAAGTAATGCCTCCTGGAAGGAGTATATTGTTGGGGGCAAGCTTATGGGTGTTATAGCCAGTTTCCTCTTACCGGTGTTTGGCACACTCTCCTGTTGCTGTTGTCCACCTTATGTTGGCCAGGGGGTAATGTCCACCGTCTGCTCATGCCATCGTTTTCCCCTGCCATCGTGGAGCTTCCCCTCAAGCCTGTAAGCCAAAATAAATCTTTTTCCCACAAGCTGCTCTTGGTTGGGTGATTTCTACCAGCAATGCAAACCTTACTGCAACAACACCCATAAACTGATATCCATACATGATATAAAATACAATGCATTCAGTATAACTGTAAGAATCCCCATGGTTTTTATCAATTCCAATTATGTTCGTACATCCCAGTAGTCCAAGGTCTCTTAACTGAGCCATAATACCAAAAAATCCCCCCAAAACCTATAATGGCACAGAATAAACATTCACACTGCAGAAGATGGCATTGGGCATAGCAAAGAAACATTCAGCCAATACAAGATTTAAAACAATCAAAGTGTAACTCCAAGTGCAACAACTCTAACCAGTGACAAATCTCCAAGTCCTATAATTCTAACCAGCAACAAGTCTCTGGCATTCCAATTCCATCCCTCTAGCTAGGCTGCTCACAGTCCTGGAAAACTTCATGGGGCCAGCAGCATTCCTTAGCAGCCATCTTGTGATCCCTGCATCTGCAGTGGCTCTCCACTGCAATCCATGGTTCATCCCCATGGCCCCATAGGGTCTCCATGCAAGCATCTAGCAAATTTGCTTCACACTGCCCATGGCCATTTCCAAAACACAAGACCGTGTTGCAAACTCAATGACTCTCTTTCCAGCATTTCTCATACTCCACAATTCCAGGTAGGGTGCCAATTTGTTAATCCAGGGGGGAATAAAGCAGACTTTGAAGAACAGGACACCCTTGAGCATTCAGGCCCCTTCAAAAGAATCTATGTTTTTTTGTTGCCCCAGTGCAGGTCAGCTGGCCCAGTCTCAAAGGTTGTAATCTCTCAATTGCAGCTGAATGGGCAGCAGTTCACCCAAAGTTTTATTTCTTTCTGTGCCATATCCCTCTGCTCACACCAGTTCATTTCTATGGAAAGCAACCCTGCACCACTTCTCAGGACTCAGGCATAACAGCAAGCTTTCCACACAAACTGCTAGTGCAGTCCAGGCAAAGCTCTTTCTGACCCACATAAGCCAAACCTCACAGTCCATAATTCTTACTGCATTCAGGTCTTGCAGCTCTGACCAGAATACTCAATCAAGCTGTACTTACAGCACTGCAAGGCATCTCTTAGACAATTTTTTCAAATCCTTCCACATTCCTCTTGAAAATCAGCCCCAGAAGGCCAAAGCCACACAGCCAGATGTCTAGTAGCAATCCCACTCCTCGATACCACTTTACTGTTACAGTCAGGTTTGCATTGCTGGTAGAAATCACCCAACCAAGAGAAGCTTGTGGGAAAAAAGAGATTTATTTTGGTTTACAGCCTCAAGGGGAAACTCTATGCTGGCAGAGAAAATGATGGCATGAGTAAAGGTTGGACATCACCCCCTGGCCAACATAAGGTGGACAATAGCAACAGGAGAGTGTGCTAAACACTGGCAAAGGGAAACTGGTTATAACACCCATAAACTCGCCCCAACAATACGCTCCCTCAAGGAGGTGTTAATCTCCAAATCTCCATCAACTGGGAACTTAGCATTCAGAACACCTAAGTTTATGGGGGACAACTGAATCAAGCCACCACACTTTGTATATTTATTGGCTTTAGACAAAGCACTCATTCAGAAATACTTTTCTTTCATTTGTATAGTTCATAGATCTATAAGAGAATGTCCTTAAAATACCTCCCTTACTATAGTAAATTTTATTAAGTTCCTTATCTCTCATCTTTATTTTTCCTGCGAATTTTATTTACATATTATTAGTTATGTATTATAATTTTATTTTAAAAGCAAACTCTAAAGTAGAAATTAAACACCATCTTAAATATGGATTAAACTGTGATTGTATGGCAAGCTGTGATAAAGTAAACTCAATAATCCACAAGTACTTCAAATAAATGGGGCTTATTCAGAAATATTTAGTTTGTAAAAGAGCAACGTTGTGTTTCTATAAGTCACACTACCAATCAGAATGGGTTTGTAAACTGAAATTTCTAAAATTAAAGATCTAAAATCCCCAAATTTCTGCTCTCTATATGGTTCCCATATAGATTTTGAAATGATAGTAAAAGTTCTTATATTTAGAAGAAGACGTGGGAATTGAATGTTGGAATGAGGTTTATTAGAGAAGAGAGGTCTTTTCTGAAACATGCTTTTAAAATTATTTATCTGAAGGCTAGAGAGATGGCTTAGCAGTTAAGTGTTTGCCTGCAAAGCCAAAGGACCTTGGTTCAATTCCCCAGGACCCGCATAAGCCAGATGCACAAGGTGGCACATGCGTCTGAAGTTTGATTGCAGTGGCTGGAGGCCCTGCTGTGGCCTCTCTCTCTCTCTCTCTCTCTCTGCTTCTTTTTCTCTCACTCTCTCAAATAAATAAATAAATAAAATTTTAAAATGTTTATTTGAGAGGAGAGGAAGAGGGAGGGAAGGAGAGAAAGAGAGGGAGAGAGAGAGAGAGAAGGGGGGAAGGAAGAAGCAGATAGAGAGAATGGGTGCACCATGGCCTCTAGACACTGCAAACAAACTCCAGATGCATGCATTACCCTATACATCTGGCATGCATGGGTACTGGGAGAATGAACCTGGGTTCCTAGACTTCACAGGCAAGTCATTAACTGCTTAGCCATCTCTCCAGCCCTAAAATATGTTGTTTTTTGAACATGACAGTCAGCCTGATCCATATGAGAAATAGTTGGATCAGATACAAGAACATTAGGAGATTTTGATTGAAAAGAGTAATAAATAAGAAAAGGCAAAAGATATGATGTCAGAGCTGAATTCATGTACAATTTTTAGTATAAAGTTGAAAAGCTCACCATCACAGTCTATATTATTTTGTGTGAATTTTATCACAGGGGCAAAGTAGAAAGGCAAAGATTGGGCTGAATTTTAGAATTATAAGCAAATTGGATTTCTTTAGGATGATTTCACATCAAAACAAGGGAATCTTTATTCAAATTCACAATTACCATATGATAGACAATTACGTGCATCAGTTCTTTCTCAATCTCTGTTTTGATTTACTGTTAATCTTATAGCATTTTGCATCTTTACCCTTATTTATTCTACACCTCTTTAAAAAAGTTGGAGGAGGTTTTGGTAAAAGAGTGTAATTAGGCTTATATCTGAATCCACCATTTATACATAATACAATCCATCACACACACACACACACACACACACATTAAAAAAATAATAAGAAAAGAAGTAGTTCCCAAAGCAACACGAAACCTTTGGATGAAATCTTTGCTAATATTTCTGAACCAAATATTGATTTATCATTTATTTACTTATTATGTTTTTGAAACAGTATATAACATACCTCATGCTAGGCTCTCATTTGACATGTAGCTGGGATTTATAAGCTTATGACTCACCTGGTTCCACATCCTTAGTGCTGGAATTATTGACAGAAGCCACCATGCCTGACTAATTTAGGGCTATTAATTTAAATCTATCAATGCTTCTTTGAAATTATGTGAATTATGCTGTTGCTATAATTCCCTGTATTTTAGTAGCTCTCTCTAATAAATTCCATGTGTGATTATTATATTATATTTCTTGATCCAATGAGTGTAAAGCATTCAATTTTTACTTTTCTGAATTCTACAGAGATTGGGTCTTTTTTTTTTTTTTTTTTTTTTTTGAGGTATGGTCTTGTGGCTAGGCCGACCTGACATTCACTATATATTGTCAGTGTGTCCTTGAACTCCTACATATGGATTCTAAGTACTGGGATTAAAGGCTTGTACCACCACGCCCAGCATGACTATATATATATATATATATATAATCAACAGTGGCAATATCTGCACTTGTGTGTGCATGTGCTTATATGTGGATGATTTTCTTTTTACTTTTTCAATATTCATGATTACGCAATTTTGCTTTATTGATTTATGCAACTACTTTGTAATAAAACCATTACTCTTTTCTTGTAACGAGTTTTAGCCATACATTTTCATTTTTATAGATGTCAAGCCATAGTTTTGTTAATTTTAAATATGCCATCTATGCTGAAAAAAGACAAATCCAACTCCAAGAATAAATATTTCACAAATATTACTCTAGATCTTTTATTTGCTCATTCTCTTTGATCTTGAATTCCTTTGAAATTTACTTGTGTGTGGATTTAAGGCACAGCTCCTACTTAAATTGGTCCAAACCAATTTACTGAATGTCATTCTTTTATTTTTTTTATTTGAGCCTCCATTTTATCACATATTTAATTATTAAACATACTGAATCTGTGTGAGCATTCTTTTCTGTCTTGTGTCTTTCTATATCTTATTGAAGAAGCAGTGCATTATTTATTAGAGTTTCATAATATTTTAAAATCTCTATAGTAAGGTCCATATAGCTTAAAAAATTCAGAAAAACTCATGCCCTTATTCTTCTAGATGAATTTTTATTTTCCACTTCCTTTCAAAGGTATATATTTTGATGTTGTAATAAATATACACATGTATTTAAAAGTAATAATCAGCCTTTCCAATAATATCATCCATTTGGTACAAGGATCTCAATTTATCCCAAATGACTTATTTGGTGTTCTGGTGTTCTCACTTGGCAGTCCTGTCATACAAAAACTGGAACGAATTTTGTCTATTTTTTCAATTACTCATTTACATTTCTACTTAATAAGTAAATGTTAATAATGGAGGCATAAGTTGATATGCTTATATTTTTCAGAATTTAATACAGATACTTATATCTTTCATTATATAATTTTGAAGTCTAGTATCCAAGTTGCTCAATGATAAAAGGATGTTTTCTTCTCATGAGAAATACTAAATTTCAGAAACATTAATTCTCTATCCCTTTTGAAGCATCCAAGAACCTACTGCATATAAAGAATAGCAAAAGGACTGCTATCCCCTCATTTCATAAAACCATCAAGTCCAAATCAAAGGACCAAAAAGCTTAATGAAAATTAAATTGCAATTGACAAAACTAATTTGGAAAATGATACCTTTAAATATGATCCTGCCTTTTATGTGCCACAAGTTATTTCCCATGGTAAGAAATTAAGTTTGACCTTTGGTTAACTCAAACTTATTTTTAAATAACTCATATTGTATTTTATCAAAAATATTTAGATTTTCTACTCATAATATCAGCTATTTGTCTTTTTCTGACCTTTTTCAAATATTTTATTCATATATTTTAGAGAGAGGGAAAGAGGCAGATAAATAGAATGAATGGGTTACTGCAAACGAATTGCAGACACATGTGCCACCTTGTGCAGCTGGCTTATGTGGATAGTGGAGAATTGAACCTGTGTCCTTAGGCTTCAGAGGCAACCACTAAGCAATCTCTCCAGCCCCTGTTTGACCCTTTGATATCAGACTTTATATTAACATATTTCTTAATTTGAAATCTCCCTTCCATTAAAAACAAAAAATTTTGTCAGCCCATTTTTTATGTTTTTATTTTTTTTTTTAATTTCAAGAAGATGAGAGAGAGAGAGAGAAAGGATATGAACATGCCAGGACCTCCAGCCACCACAAACAAATTCTAGATGCATGCACCATTTTGTGTGCATCTAGCTTTACTTAGGTACTAGGGAATTAAACCTTTGTCATTAGTCACAGGCAAGTGCGCTCTCTCTCTCTCTCTCTCTCTCTCTCTCTCTCTCTATATATATATATATATATATATATATACACACATACATACATACATACATATATACATACTCTGGCATAAATATCTGGTGGCCCAAATTTAGAATATGTCTATTAAACCTTCCCCTTCATCAAGTTTATTAGTTCAAAATTGAAAGTATGTATGTAGCTCCTTATGACTTGTTGCCTTAAGTATTTCATTGGAAATTTGTCCAATAAGAATACAAGAAGCAATTTGGTTGAGACTCTATAAAGGTACCTGTAAAGTCAATAATTCCAAAGTTTGAAATTTGTGCTTGCTATTTGAGAAGAAACGAAAGATAGCTGGCATATGAACAGAAGGACCATTGATCATGCAGAGGGCCATGGCTCTATGTTGCCTTGGTGTAGAGTCCCCCATGCCCCATGTGCTATATATGAGCTATATTAGCAAGAAAAAAAAATATGTTTATGGCTGGAGAGATGCGTTAGCAGGTAAGGCACTTGCCTGCAAAGCCAAATGACCAAGGTTTGATTTCCCAGGACCCACTTAAGCCAAATGCACAAAGAGGCTCATGCATCTGGAGTTTGTATACAGTGGCTCAAAGCCCTTGCACATCCATTCTTTCTCTGTGTCTGTCTCTCTCTCCCTGCCTACCTATTTTTTTCTCTCTCTGTCTCAAATAAATAAATAAAAATGAAAATAAACACTTAAAAAGAACGTTTAGATTTCCTCTACTTTAAGCTGGACATGGCAACATAGACCTTTAATCCCAGCACTTGGGAGTCAGAGATAGGAGGATCTCCATGAGTTCAAGGTTAACCTGAGACTACATAGAGAATTCCGGGTCAGCCTGAACTAGAGTGAAACTTTACTCCAAACAAACAACAAAAAACTTCCCTCTACTTTATGCAGAATGGACATGCTTTTGTACCAATACTGTTCCCTAAATTATTCTGAAATTTGATTTTTTTTTCTTGTATGTATGTGTCTGTGCTATGTGCATATCTGCATGTGTGAGTGCAGGTATATGGGTATGAAGACCAGTGGTTTTCTTTTTGCTCTCTTCCTTACTTTTTAAACATGCTCTCTCATTGAGTTGAGAGCTCACCAATGCTAGATAAGCTAACTAGCAAGCCCTAGGGATCCTCCTTGTCTCTTCCCTCTTGGCACTGACATTACTGTCTAGGACATTTAGAGATCTGAAATCAGGTCCTCATGCTGTGTCGTAAGCACTTCTGAGCCACCTCTCCAGTCCCAAAACTTTTAGAAAGCAGTTCTCATTTTCTCATATTTCTGCAGTCAGGGCTGAGCTCAACTGCCTGGTTTGTTTTTGCATTTTGTGATGGTGACTAGGCTCATGTGTATTATTCCATTAACTGTCAGTTTCATTGTAGATGATGTATATTGTCATTGATTGGCCATGTGATGACCTTCTCATTTGTTCTTGGCATTCTTTAGTGTTTCTATCTCTATGGAACACTTACTATTTACAGAATATATAGCCCAAGCTTCACGAAGCAACATTAAAAGCAGGAATTGTAACCCTTTTAATAGTCTGATCTAGTACTTTCCTCCTGATATAGCCTTGAAGGCCAGTACATATTCAGTGTACAAACGCACTAGACAGACCTAACTTAAAGAGGCGTGGTCTCTTGGGAATCATTTTGTAGTGATTTACACAAGCCTCTAGAATAATACAACCTGCACATCATAAATACAGGAGATGTGTTTTCTGCCTTTGCAAATTCAATGAACATCCAGTAAGAAAATTACTTGTGGGGCTGGAGAGATGGCTTAGTGGTTAAGCGCTTGCCTGTGAAGCCTAAGGACCCCGGTTGGAGGCTCGATTCCCCAGGACCCACATAAGCCATATGCACAATGTGTAACATGCATCTGGAGTTCGTTTTTAGTGGCTGGCCATGGAATACCCATTCTCTCTCTCTCCCTCTCTCTCTCTCTCTCTCTCTCTCTCTACTTCTTTCTCTGTCTGTCTGTCTTCTGCTCTCAAATAAATAAATAAAAATACACAAAAAAGAAAAAAGAAAATTACTTGTGTACTATAATGTTTACTTATCACAGGTATCTCTTGAAGGAAGAATTTATAAATGAGGTAACTAAAGCTCAGGCAGGTTGTATAATATTCTTAGACTACATGGCTGCTGAAAGAAAAGATTACAATTTCTATTCTGTTCTGACTCCTCAGCATACTCTGTTATCTTTATGCTGGCTTCTGCCTTCAACCTGTATAGGCCAACTCAGGTGAGAGATCAAGACAGTCTTGGCAAAACTATGAGCCTTGACATGAGTATTGGCCTTCTTTTCATGGATTACTTCCCCACCTTTGAGCTATAGCTGCATTTTCTCTATGTGTCTGAGATGAACACTCTGGGCAGGTTCTGACAGATCTAAATCTGTCCAGTCCTGTATAATTGGTTTGGTGAGAATAATCTTGTGATCTTCAGACAAGCTCAGAGAATTTATTCTTCATTATTTCTTATGTTATGCACTCCTGATCTATTTATCTTACTGTTTTTATCCATTGTTTTTCATGACATTTTAATTTTTCGTATATATCCCTATACACAGCTCGGTGCAGTTAGGAAAAATCACATACTCTGTACATATTCTGTGTGACTGTAGACAGTAATTCTTATCCTGTTTAATGTTCATCGGAAATTTGTATCATTGTGATAGATAGTAGTTTATATGTTTCCTTCAAATAGATGACTGCTTAATAATCTTTGGCAACTCTTTGAGAAGATTTTTTTTAATAATGAGATTTTCTTTCCACCTGTGGTAAGAGAGCAGATGTGATAATTAAAACCAAGTTGCTACAGATCACAGATTTTCTAACAATGTGTAAAAATTATTTTGAAAGTGTTTTCAAGATATGTAGATATAGGGATATTCATTATAAGGAAAAAATGTTTCATAAATGAAATATGGTATTTTCATAATTTAAAATTATTATAACTTCATTTAAGATATAAAAGAAGAGCTGGGCATGGTGGTGAATGCCTTTAATCCCAGCACTCGGGAGACAGAAGTAGGAGAATCACCATGAGTTTGAGGCTACCCTGAGACTACATAGTGAATTCCAGGTCTGCCTGGGCTAAAGCAAGACCCTACTTCTAAAAAAAAAAAATACATATAAAAGAAATATTAGGGCTGGAAAGATAACATAGCAATTAAGACACTTGTCTGCAAGGACTATCAGGTTTAATTCCCAAGTACTCATGTAAAGCCAGATGCACAGAGTGTCACAGGCATCTGGAGTTCATTTGCAGTGGCTATAGGCCCTGGTGTGTGCCAACTCTCTTTCTGTCTCTCTCTCTCCTCTTTGTCTCTCTGCCTGCAAACAAATAATAATAAATAAAAAAGATAAAAAGAAATCTGTATGATACCATCTAGTGGGCATAATTGTAATTGGAAATATTTATTAAATATACTTTAAGAGAGAAAATGACATTTCTGAGCAGTATAGCATCATCAAACAACACATTGTTAAAGGTGTTATATACATAATAATTATAGTTATAAAATCTGGCAAATGAATATTGATTAATTATTTATATAATGTTTAAAATGTACAACTGAGCATATGATCATAATATACTTCATCTTAAAGTTGTGTGCCAGTGACTTTCCATGCCGAATGAGAAATGTTGATTTTCAGATTCCTTAGAACTTTGTTGGGGGGGGAAGGGGGGTTGACTCCTCTCTTCTTTGTTTCCTTTTCCTGATTGTTTTCCTCATGTAAGTTCTGGTAATTTACAATAGCCAGATGTAGTGATACATGCCTATAACTCAGCAGTTCATGCAGAATGCTTGCAAGTTTGAGGCCAGCCTGGGCTTTCTAGTGAAACTCTGTCTTAAAATGAACAACAAACAAAACATAACAGAACAAAAACTGTAGAAAAATGAACTAGAAGAAGCCGAAGGCTTGTCAAATGTACACTAAACATACCTAGGAATAAGGCCAAAAAATATAAATAAAAAGCTTGTAAAGATGAGATGCATACCAACAAAGAGAAGGATAAACTAATAAACTAATACATTTCTAAAATGGGACACTAGAGAAATGTGAAACAAAGCAAAAGTAATCTAAAGTTATTCTTGTTGAAATAATCCTTGTAAAATGAACCATATGATATGTTATTCAATTTATGTGAAATTTTACCATAGGTAAAATGAATTAATGCTGTAAAGATTTCAGGGTAGTTGCTGGTGGATAAAAGCAAGGTTTACTGGGGAAAAGCAAGAGAATATGTTGTACAGGTATTGTGGTTAGGATCATCTATGTGCATGTGTTGGACAAAAGTTAGTGGTCACTTTTAAGATGGATTTACTTCATTGTTTGTAAATTGCATATTATGACAAGTAGTCTAGATTGAAAATGTAATAGATAGACTTGCAGACTCACATTTTGTTCCTATTCCGTCCCTTATAAAAGCTGTGTGACCTGGGGAATGTATCCAGTACTGGGTGCTAACGTTCTCCCTCTGAGACACTGAGAAGATAATATTTACATCTTAAAGTTCTGAGAAGATAATGTTCATCAAGCTTCTTTACTTAGGACATGATTGCTCCATAGAAGCCTTTTCATTTTTGGTACTGATAAAGAAAGGGTGTGAATACAGTTGTGAAATACAAGGATGTTCAAACTTCATCCAAAATCCACCCGAGAGAAGACAGTAGTGTATAAATCTGACTCACCTGGGATTTGCAGAAGTTAGCTTGAATAATGATAGGCATCACTTTGGTGACTGAGAATGTGTGTGATCTACTGCAATCCTAGTGACAGTCATAACTTATGGAAGAAGAGGAACCAAGCTCACAAAGTAACCTGTCTCTAGTGTTGGTTGAGGATGTATAGAGCAGGTGGTCAGCCACACTAGCCTGAAAATTACAGGAAGATGACCAGGGTCTGAAGAAGAAATACTCATCAAATGTCCATAAGTGCATTTAATGTCATCTTCAGTTTTCTGATATTTTTATAGAGCTAGGAGTGGTGGTGCATGCCTTAAAAAAAACAGTTGTTTATTTGCATGCAGAGAGAGAGAGAGAGAGAGAGAGAGAGAGAGAGAGACAGAGAGAAAAGAGAGACAGACAGAGAAAGAATGGGCATCCCAGGGCCTCTAGCCACTGCAAATGAACTCCAGATGCATGTGCCCCTTGTGCATCTGGCATACTTGGGTCCTGGGGAATCAAACCTGGGTCCTTTGGTTTCACAGGCAAATGCCTTAACTGCTAAGCTATCTCTTCAGCCCTTCTATGATATTTTTGATGTGGGTTTTTCCAGTAAGTGATTTAACCTTTTCTTCAGCTAAAATCTTTTAAAAAGCAGTGCAGTATTGTCTTGTCAGAGCCAAACATGGCTTGTGGCTCTTTCCATGTGACCTCTTTCTCTGACATAAGCTGAAGTATACAAAGAAGAAAATGATGCTGAGAATAGTTGATTGATTACTTAAACCTTTTTTATTGTATAGACAATTTATGCTGAGAGAAAACAATGGACTAATTTCAGATTTCTAATGCTGAAGTTAAACCAATGAGGCTGCTATGTTAATAGAATAAATACTATAGTTTTAGCCACATAATACCATGAAAACCTTTTAACTATTGTTTATTTTGAGGCAGGCTCATTATTATAAATGTGTTTACATGAATAGGAGTTACATATCCCTTGTTTGACATGCTCACAGACAGATTTCATTTGGAAGGTCTAAAGATTGTCCTTTTCTTCTCCATAAATCATTTTAGGGCTAGGATTAGGGTATAAATAATTTCTTGGAAGGCACAGGTTAGAAGAGCAATATCAGAAGGCATTCAATCAACATATAATCCCTCTCCCTTATTTATTCTTTTTAAATGACTTTTTTATTTAGTATGCAAAATACTAGTTACATAATGGCATCCTCACTCATATGTGTCACTCTGTTTTGTTCTCAGTTGTTCCCTCACTACTCTTCCTGCCTCCAGCTAGTAGTTCTCTTTTTTCCTCCACTTTGTCCCCAGTGCTATTTTCCTTTTATATGTAATTCATTGCCTATTTCCTAGCTTCCTTATGGTCTCTTCTTCCCTTCTCATGCTATCCTTTTATTTTTATTTTTAATGTTCATTTATACAGAAAACATTAAATGTTTCCTTTATCTGCTTGTATTTAGAAAATAATAATTATGATAGTAATAATAATATTAAACTACTAGTAGTAATTATTATGATGACATTCTAGTTTTGTGAGACTTCCAGCATTCAATTATTTCCATGTGTGTTGTCTCACTGTCATTATGAAGGAGAAACATAGAAGAGAGAAGCCTTGGAGGAGTTGAGATTTATATATGGGTAGAAAGCTGAAGAAAGATAACAGGACTTTTCTTTGTAGTGTGTGAGGGGATGTGATATGTGCTGATGTGAGAGTGTGGGTGTGGGTATACCATGACCCATGTTTGGAGGTCATAAGATGACGTTGGTTGTTGATCTTCACCTTCTATTTTGTTTGAGGCAGTATGTCATATACTTCACCACTGTACATACCAGGATATCTGGCCCATAAGCTTCTAGAAATTCTCTTGTTTCTGTGTCCCATCTCACTGTAGGAATGCTGGAATTACAGATACATGATATTATCTCTGGTTTATACAGGTTCTGGAAACCCTACCTTTAAAAAAAAAGAATTAAAAGGTAATTAGGGAGTAGAGAAAAAAAATCTCTTTCCACTCTAGCAGCACTGACACAGTAAAAAAGACATGGTCTTATTGGTTCTGGGACCCCTGACATTCAGGCATGGAAAGATGAGCAGCCAAGAAGAGGAAATAGAGGAAATGATACCTCTGTAAAAAGCCTTTATTTATAATTTTATTGTAGTTGGCTTTATACTCAGGTTCACATGGGTCTGAGAGAGAGCTGATAGGTCTGAACTCAGAGGGCTTGCTCAGAAAGACACCAGCACACCTAAGCAGGGGCAAGCGAGAGCTGATTGGATGAGTGGATCAGGTGCTAAAATCTGGTTCTGCTGATGCAGGTGGTGAGATATTCTTTGGCTCCCTCTTTGGGCCCTTTCCTAACTGACTACCTGAAATGAAGCTACCTAATTTCTTCTCAGCAACATTTGTAAAACAGTATTGTATATGTAATCACATTGCTATAACAGAATGGTTTTTAGTTGTACTTAGCTTAAACAAATTTTATTAGATCTGGAAATATTTAGTATGTAAACAACTCATGTTGGTACCATCCTTCCCTCATCCCTGCCCCTTTTTTGTACAGGCCTTCCTCACTGGGGATGCAGGTCAACCCCATGGAGATTGTGGGTCATGCATTATGGAGGCAGCAGTCAGTTATGAGGGAGAGGCAATTTGTCTGTGCAAAATGTCCTAACTTGTGGCTCTAACAACCTTTCCACCCCCTCTTCCACAAAATTCCCTGAGTCATGCTGGGAGCATTTTAAGTCTACTTTAGTGATGGGCACTTAGGAGCCTCTGTATCTTTGGTTTGACAGGTGTTGAGTGTCCTCAGTGTTTATCTCCTTCATTTTCTTTCTTTTATTTTTATTTCCAAATTTTTATTAACAACTTCCATGATTATAAAAAAATACCCCATGGTAATACCCTCCCTCCTCCCCCCATGTTCCCCTTTGAAACTACATTATCCACCATATCCCCTCCCCTTCTCAATCAGTCTCTCTTTTATTTTGATGTCATGAGCTTTTCCTCCTCTTATGATGGTCTTGTGTAAGTAGTGTCAGGCATTGTGAGGTCATGGATTGGATATTTTGTGTCTGGAGGGAGCACGTGGTAAGGAGTCCTACCCTTCCTTTGGCTCTTACATTCTTTCCACCACCTCTTCTACATGAGACCCTGAGCCTTGGAAGGTATGATAGAGATATTGCAGTACTGAGCACTGCGGTCACTTCTTTCCAGCACCATGAGTCATCCCAAGATCACTGCCATCTGAAAAGAGATCCTTCATTTTCTTAAGTGTGTGTTAGCCATTTGTAATTCTTCCTCTGAGAACTCCCTATTTAGTTCTTTGCCCAACTTTTGGAGTGGGTTGTTTGATTTTTTATTGTGTAATTTTATGAGTTCTTTATAGATTCTAGATATTAGACTTCTGTCAGTATTATAACTGGTAGAGATTTTCTCCCATTAAGTGGGTAATCTATTGGCTCTGCTTATAGTATGTTTGTCTGTGCAAAAGCTTTTTAGCTTCATGAGATCCAGTTGGTTGAGTGCTTCTTTAATTTCCTGGGCTACTGGGGCTTTGTTCAGAAAGTCTTATCGCATTCCTATATCGTGGTGAGTGCCTTCTGTTTTTTCTTCCAGTAGTTGAAGAGTTTCAGGTCTTATATTGAGGTCTTTAATCTATTTGGAATTGATTTTTGTATATGGCAAAATGAGTGGGTCTAATTTCATTTTTCTACATATGGTCATCCAATTTGTATTGAAGATGATATCTTTTTTGCAGTCTACATTATTGGCACCTTTGTCAAAGATCAAGCAGCTGTAGTTACTTGACTCAAGGTCTGAGTCTTCTGACATAATGTTCCATTGGTCTATGTTTCTGTTTTTCTTCTAGTACCATGCTGTTTTTTGTCACTACGGCTTTGTAACATAGCTTTAGAATGGGTATAGTGATACCGCCAGAGGTGTTTTTTTTTAATTTAATTTTTATTTTTTCTGCTGAGGATATGTTTGGATATCCGAGGCCTTCTTCCATTCCATATGAATTTTGAGAACATTATTTCAATCTCTGTGAAGAATGATGCTGGTATTTTTATTGGAATTGCATTAAATATGTATATTGGTTTTGGTAGAATTACCATTTTCACAATATTAATTCTACCTACCCTGGTTATTAATTTGGGATCTCTCTGTCTTTGTGATGACTGCCTTCATTCATGTTCTGTAAGTTTTGCTATGTTGTGTTTTAATTATAATTCAATTCTAGGAGTTTCTATTTGATTTCATTCACAACACATTCAATGTTTAAAAGTGTATTGTTTAGTCTCCATGAGCTGGTGGAGTTCTTGATGTGTCAATTTCTAATTTTGAAGCATTGTAATCTCATAAGATGTAGTAAGTTGCTTCAATTTTCTTGACTTTATGAAGACACGCTTTATGGCCTAATATATGATCAATTTTGGAGAAAGTTCTGTGGACTGCTGAGAAGAATGTGTATTCTGTAGAGTTGGGTGGAATGTTCTGTAGATATCCATTAGGTTTAGTTATCTATGATGTTGTTGAGCTCTATTGTTTTCCTGTTGATTTTCTACTTGGATGATCTGCCTATTGATGATAGTGGAGTAATGAAGTCTCTGATTATGATGGTGTTGGTTTTTATTTCTGTTTTATTGTCAAGTAGATTTTGTTTTATAAACTGGGGTGCCCCTGTGCTTGGCACATATATATTTATGATTGTGATGTGCTCATATTGGATCATTCCCATCGGTGAGTAAGAAGTGGACTTCTTTGTCCTTTTTGATTACATTTGGTTTGAAGTCTGTTTTATAAGATATTAATATAGCAATACCTGCTGTTTTTTTTTTATTTCCATTTGCTTGGGATATCATTTTCTAACCTTTCACCCTGAGGAGGTGTTTATCTTTATTGGTGAGGTGGGCTTCTGAAAGATAGCAGATACAAGGGTCCAGTCTTTTGATCCATCCTGATAACCTGTGTGTTTTGTTGGGTGAGTTAAAACCATAAATATTTAAGGTTATTACTGTGAGATTTGAATTAATCCCTGCCATGATGAGGTGTTTTATGGGGTTTGGGGCTTTCTTTTGTTTCATACTATTTTGAGCCTCGTCTATTTTGGTTATTGTGATCTTCTTCTTGTTGGCTCTTGAGATTGGTTGTTTGTTCTTTGTGGAGTATTC
Source organism: Dipus sagitta (assembly GCA_036346955.1). NCBI lineage: Eukaryota > Metazoa > Chordata > Mammalia > Rodentia > Dipodidae > Dipus > Dipus sagitta. The sequence continues at coordinate 97,892,933 of CM070770.1, read as the reverse complement.
CCTCAAATATTCTCTGTAAGTTTGGCTTTGTGTTCATATAGTCATTAGAGTAGACTTTTTTCATGTAAAGTTCCTTTCATCATCTATTATGAGGGATACTTTTGCTGGGTAAAATAGCTTGGGTTGGAAGCCATAGTTTTTCATACTTTGAAGTGTTCCATTCCAGGCCCTTCTGGCTTTCAGGGTTTCTGTTGAGAAATCTGATGTAATTCTGATGGGATTGCCTTTGTATACTGTGAATTGTTTCTCTTGCTGCTTTTATCACTCTCTGTTTTCATTGTTAAGAGTTTTAAATATGATGTGTCTTGGAGAGTTTCTTCTTTGGTCCTATCTGGTGTTCTGAGGGATTCTTGTATCTCGATGGGCCTTTCTTTTGAGAGATTCAGAAATTTTTCTTCAATAAATTTGTTGAATATGGTCTCCAAGACTCTGGACTGAATTTCTTCTCCTTCTGGTATACCCATGATCCAGATATTTCATCATTTTAGGGTATCCCATAGTTCTGTCATATTCTGTTCGCTTGCTTTTGTGAACTTAGCAAAATTTTTGGCCTCCCAATGAATTTCTTTTGTTTTTCTTCCAGGTCCGAGGTTCTGTCTTCCACATGAGTAATTCTGTTGGTGAGGGGTTCTAGAGATGTTTTTATAATTTCTATTTGATTTTTTTGGTTTCTGCTGTGTTGTTTAGCTTCGTGTCCATCTCTTTTTTGAGGTATCATTTCAATTCGAGTTCTGATTTTCTTGATGTTTCCTGTAGTTCACTCTTGCATTTTATTAGGTGCTTCATAAAGCTTAATCAACTGCTTGTTGAGAGTTCCATTTTTTGACTCGCCTTCAATTTATTCATATCTCTTTGGAGGGTTGTAAGATTTTCTTCAATCAAGTTTAGCCTACTGTCAAAATCTGAACACTCTAGAAGACAATTCTGTTCAATTTCATTGATAAAATTCTTGGTTCTTTGATGGTTTGCTTCCAGTTCTGTGATTTTTTTTTTTTTTTTTCAGTTCTCATTGGTTGTTCTGTTTTCATTTTGGGAATGAATTTCTGTTGATTTCTTTATAAATTCATTGGAGAATTCCTTTGTAGGAACAGGCATCCTCGGTGGAGGTCTCTCAGTTTTCTGACTTTCTGTGGCTTTTTTGCATTGTTTTCTACTCATTTTAGGAAGACTCTTTATTTTATTGAGGAGGAAACAAGTTTTTGTCCTTTGGCCCATGCACCCTCTCAGGTGAACAAGGATGTTGGTACCCAGTGGCCAGTTAGGATAGCAGAGCAAAAGGCCTGCTTCCACAGCTCACACAGGGACCAGGCCTCCCCAAGCAAGGCAGAATGGGACCTACCAGGACCTGGGGACTGGAAAGAGCCTACTAACTCCATGCTGGGCTCTCCAGCACACAGACTGTCCCAGGGAACTTGGACCATGGAACAGGGAGGAGCCAGAAAAGAGGGGTATGACCTATTTACTTCACACTGCTGAGCCTATACACTGCCCCAGCAGGGAACCCATATCAGGGAGGTGGGAGGAGCCCAGAAACAGGGGTCAGACATACTCACTCCAGATCATTGTGCCTGGTTTCACACAGTGCCCGCACACAGTCTGCACTGGGACCCAGACATAGGAGGTGGGAGGATTCCAGAAACAGGGGTCTGGCCTACTCACTCCACACTGCTGTACCTGCCAGCACAGAGTCTGTGCAGGCAGCCAGGCATACTTTGCCTTTTTTATGTATTTCATCACATGTGTAGCTTTATGTTTCTTCATGCTGAAGTCATATTCCAAGTATTCTTTGAGCTATTCTTTAATAGCTACACTCATTCTTCTTCTTGCTCCTAAAATTCTGGCAACTGGCAATCTGTTCGTCATTTATAAATTTTGTTTTTTTGAGGTAGGGTCTCACTGTAGCCCAGGCTGACCTGGACCTCACTATGTAGTCTCAGGGTAGCCTCAAACCTAGGGTGATCCTCCTACCTCTGCCTCATAAATTCTGGGATTAAAGGCATGTGCCACCACGCCCAGTTATCGTTATTTAAAAATATTTTGTTAATGGAGCCTTATCATATTCAACTTCACAATTATCTTTTGTTGTGTTTTCCCCCACAAAGAATCATTCCCTATGGTAAAATCCAAGTTGTTATGCATATCAAGAGATGTTACGAGTTAATTTTGGGTCACATTCATGCATATGACAGTTTTAACAATTGTTTATAAGGCACCCATTAAAAACTATCTAACTGGGTCTGGAGAGATGAGTCAATGGTTAAAGCTACTTGCTTGCAAAGCCTGACTGCCCAAGTTTGATTCCCCACTACCCACTTAAAGCCAGATACACAAGGTAACACATGCATCTGGAGTTTGTTTACAGTGGCAAGGGGGCCTGGTATTCCCATACCCCCTTTAATCCTTTTATTTTCCTCTCTCTCTCTCTCTCTCTCTCTCTCTCTCACTTGCTCTCTTTTCATTTTTGCTTACAAATAAAATACTTTAACAAAACTGCCTCACTGTTCTATTTTTGAATTAATACATATAGAATTTCTATGAGTGCATCAGTGCATGCTTCTGTGTGAATACTTTCTGAGCATGAGTGCTCAGAGGTACAGTTTCTTGATTTAGTAGTAGATGTATTTTAAATTTTTAAGTAATTTCTAAATTTTTCAGAGTAGTTGTACAACTTTTATATTGATAACAGCAATGTATGTGTGAGCTAGGTTCATATTTATTATTGCTAATACCTTTATTTAATTACTGTTTCCTTTTTGTTCTTTTGATGTAGGGTCTTGCTTTTCCTAGATTGACTGGCATTCACTATGTAGTCTCAGGCTGGCCTTGAACTCTCAGTGATCCTTCTACCTCTACCTCCTTAGTGCTGAGATTACAGCTGTGCATCACCATGCCCAACTATGTAAACTATTCTGGCAGGTGTGCTGTGACCTCACTTTTCTCTAGTGCATATTAGTACTGAGCATCTATTCACATTGCATTTGCCGCATGTGTAACTCCTTTATATACCATATGTACAAAACGCCTAGTGACACTCTCTATCTATTCATATATTTCACCCATTGACTCATTCTTTATTTTTATGTGTGGTTTTGAACGTTCTGTACACATTCTAGATAATAGTTTTTTTTTATTTGTTGCTAGATCTTCACTTTGCAGACATTTTATCCTGTTCTACAGATTTGCTTTTTATTATTTTTAAATCAGTCTTTTAAACAAGTTTTGAATTTTCTTGGGGTCAAATATGCAAGATTTGTCTTTTGTGAAGTGGAATTCTCTGTCTGGCATTAACAGCAGAGCTCAATGAGGATTTGCCAGTGACAACACTCAGCATAAGGTCTTTTTCTGCCTAATGCTTCCACATCAGCAGTGCTTCCTCTTTTCTGTGTAGCTCTTAACACTCTCTCTTTTCTCCAGTCATTCTGAGAATTTCCCTTATCTCTTCAATGATGTGTTGCATACTGCCCCACCTTGGTACTTCTCTCTATTTTATGGGAGGAAAATCAATGGCAGATAACTTTTTGAGAACATGTTTGAAAATGTTATTTTCCATCCCCAGATTGAATTTATACTTAAAACTCCAAGTTAAAAATAATTTTCTTTTAGAGTGTTGAAAGTACTGTTCTATCACCTCATCACTGCTGTGGTATTTGAGATGCCCAATGATGTTCTACTGGCTGAACCATTTTGCTGTGATTGTCTCCCCAACTCTTGATTTTTGTACAGGATTCCTTAGTTCAGTTGTTCTAAAGTCTCACAATGGTGATTTTATGTCTCTTTTGAAGTTTAATTTGGCCCAGAAAAATACTTTTGAAATGTGCTGATCATTTTTTAAATCTTGGATGTTGGGTTACTGGGATTATAATTTCTTTTTTCTCCTAATTTTGTTCCACTTGTCTATTTTTATTTTTCCTTCATGGTTTCTTAACATTTCCATCAAATTTATCTTTGGGACTATTTTCTGAATATTTTCATTTATACTATTGTATAACATGAACATTTTTATTGTTTGTTTTGAGAATGTGTCTTGACACATCAGCTCCTGAGCCCATTGGAGTGGGCTGTTCTACCCATACTATTGTCAATGCTGGTTTTCAATATTGAAGCATTTTATTATACATTGGGTATTTCCTTTACACATACACCATTCAAACCTCTTGTGTTCCAATGCTTGTCTTTGTTTTCTTTTCCTCTCCCCATTCCTCATGAGTTTATTTATTTTTCATTCATAAATAGTATCATTAGGGGCTCAGGAGATGTTTTGGTAGTTAAAGGCATTTGCTTGAAAGCCTGTCTACCAGCACCCACCTACACCTAAATGCACAGTAGTGCACACAACTGTGATCACATAAAAATAGAAGGAGGCAGACCCAAGTGAATCCAAAAGCTTGCCGGCCAGCTAGACAGGCATACATGCAGTGGCAAAAACAAGAGAGACCTTGAATCACAAAGAAGATAGAAGGAGAGGCCAAACTCTCCAAGTGGTTCTGTGACCTCCACACCTGCCACCATACCCACACATACATGCACACATATCTACAAAATAAAACACGTGCATTAAATATAGGTACAGTGAAATTTCAGTGTGGTTGGGTAGGGACAGAGTCAGATTAGAAGTTTTACCTCCTTAGATGAGAAACAAAGCTAGTGATTTACTGATAAATCTTTTTGTTGTTATTTTATTATAATTTTAACAATGTATTTCATGAGTATGGTCTTGCTTAAGTTTTCAATATCTTAGCTCAGATTGTATAATTTATATTTCCTTGAGGTCATTTATTTTATTTTTATTTCCATGTGTATTTTCAGAAAGTTGTAAGTCATTCAGGTCCTCAGCTGTGGTTTTATTCTCACTTGTCTGATTTTTCAGTTGTACATTTCTCATCTTGATTTCCCATTTGGATGATGATTTAAGGATTTTTTCTTCTTTATAATTAAAAATTTATATTTATCATTATTTTTATAACTTGTTAATTTATAATCTCTACATTTTCATTATCATTTCCTCTCTTTCCCTTGGAACTAATGGCAAAGAGACTTTTCTTCCCCTTTCTTTCCTATGGCACGTCTTCAGAGGTCATCTCATCCTCAGGTGCCATGGGCATGAGAAAATAAAAGGAGGGTAGCAAATGTAGAAAATATTACTGGACCCTTCTTCTTTACATCTTGGTATCAATTCCAGTAAACTGATGTAGAAGAAGTCCTCTTATGCTGACAACTTGCAGTTGTCTCTTAACTCCTGTTCTTAGTAGATTTCCTTCAGAAATTCTCTGTTGAAATCTCATGGCCCTTTCATGGTGCACTCTCATGACAATGTCTTCAAAAGAACACTAGGACAGAATTCTTTCTGTCTCTGGGTTTTTCTCTAGTGAGTATTAGCCCTTCCCCTTTCCTTTCTCCTCAATTTCTTTCTTGAGCTCTTTCAGACCCCACAGCTGATTCATGCAAAACTGATGCTTCAAATGTTTAATTAACAGAATAAAATATTCCTTCCAGTATTAAGCCATCCTATATCCTTTGTCTGTTAGATTGTCCGCCTGTAGTTAGTATGCAGTGGGCTACATACCTGCCTTTTTGAAATGGTTGTTATATCAAGGCTTTCCTTGAATTCTTTCTCAAAATACTTAAAGCAACATGGGAGGGTTTGTTATACACCAAAATATCTAATGCAGGAAAAAAAATCATTGAATTCTCAAAAATTTCCTAAAATTTAATATCTTCAGTGTTTAATTCACTTTGTTTGTACATATTTTATAATTTATATATCTGGGAGATTAAAGAATAGTGGTAACAAAATTTTTTTTATCATTGTTGATGTTTCAGTTTATTTTCCCAAAAGTCCTTTTTATGCAAGTGTCTATCACTATTCCTATCCATGAATTCTTCACAATTAATTTTAGATTTTCCATTGTAAATTAAGCTGAATAATCTAATTTTAATATCCAGTTAACATATTCTATGGTTTATGAATGCTTTTATTTCTTTTGCTATGGATATGACATTATTTTATACTTACCTATGGTTAAATGCATTAGTCATACATCAGTAAGAAACATAATTCCATACAAATGATTTGATGTAGAGAAAACAGGAATGTCAAAGATGCTTGCTTCTCCCAATTTCTAACCTGTGCTGCTGGTGGTCTAAAGCTTCTGGAAAGCTATTGACAATAAAGTCCAATGGTGTTCAAAGCAGGGCAGAATAAAGGGCATTTACATGTAAGTAGGGAATGGGGGAATGCAAATGGAAGACAGAAGGTGACAGAAGGTCCACTGCTTTCCTCTTATTACAAATTTTACAAATAAATTCACATGTGTGCCATTGTAGTAAAGAATGTAAATTACATTTTACTTCAATTGATGTTTCTTTTGAAATATTTTCAAGACAAATAAGAATTCCAATCTTACTTTTAGCATTTTTTAAATATCAAAATACAGCAATTTATGCAAGACACTGAATATAATATGTTGATTGAGTCCCCCCTGAAACAAATGAGCTATGACATATAAGGTGATTCTTTTTCCCAAGATTGTGAGAAGTGAATGGGAGTGTAGAGTAAAGGGTAGAACAGAGGTCAATGTTACATAATACAATCTGGAAAATGTTGACAGAGAAACACGACTGGCTGTGTGTCTGACACAGACAATAAAATCAGCAGAAGCCAGAATTCAAAATTTCACAGGGTTGCGGCAGAGACATTTCTGCGTTTGACAAGAAACAGAAGAGAAAAAGGTGACTAGGAAAAATAACAAGCACAAAAAACGATCCTCACATTTGACAAAGTGCTTCTTAGCATTTTTATCTATAACAATTTATTTGCTTATTTCTTATGGATGTGCAGATGTTCTCTATCCAGAGATATTTAAAAATCTCAATCTATAGGTTTAAAGATTGTTCCAGATAATTCATACACTGCCTTGCCTTTACAGACAAGATCTAATAGTGCACTTCTATCATGTCATAAGTGTACTTTAATGGTATTCATTTCCTTCACACTTAGGGATAAACTTGATCTGTTTTAATCTAAGAAGGTTTGTGCTGAGCTATTATTATTAAATTTAGATTTATCTCATGATGGGCAGAAGATGTGACCAGTACTCTTTCTACTTTTTGTAAGTTATTTTTTTCCTTCACTTCAACAAGCCACTTTGCTCTTGAATATACTAATACCAATATTATCTCTTTCATTTTCCATTCATTTTCAAAATTAAGGACAATATAAAAATACTCAAATTACCTCAAAAATGCAGGTGTGAAGTAACAAGTATAAACCCTAATACTTTAGAATATTTTGCTTTAAAATTATTACCACCTCAGAAGGGCTTAGAATGATGGCTTGTCAACTAATGAATTAAAGCCTACATTCAGCATAGAACAGGTTAGTATTACTTGTGAAACAAAAATCAAGGGAACATGAGCATTATTGCATAAATATTTTGGCATATGTTATATTACTTTCTAAAAAGAAAACATTGTGACACTATTAGACTGGATTGTCCAACCCCCCCAAAAAATAATAATAATAAAGGAAACAACAAATTTTCAGCTCTTTTCCTATCTCAGTGCTAATAACCTTTAGCTGTTTCTTAGATGCAATACCAAAGAAATACATTCACACACACACATACATACATATATACCATTTTTACATTGAGTAATATTTTTCATAGAATTATTCCATTTTCATTTTAACCTTTATCATTTTAATATGTACTTTTGTTATTTTGAAAACTCTAAGAAACATTGTTTTATTTTATTTATTTATTCATCTTGGTTTTTGAGGTAGGGCCTCACTCTAGCCCAGGTTGACCTGGAATTCACTATGTAGTATCAGGGTGGACTTGAACTCATGGTGATCCTCCAACATCTGCCTCCTGAGTGTACCACTACAGCTTGGTAGATTACTTTTATATATTTGTTCAGATAATAATAAAGATAAAATATCCACCATCCAGCACATCTTCTCTTTTTGTTTCATTTCCTGTTATTATTGTTATAGTGTTTACTATGTTCATGTCTTGCTATCACAGCAGGCTATTTTTCCTCCAGATTCACAGTAAACTCTTTTTTAACTCCATGGATTAAATGTGTGTGTGTTTGTGTGTGCGTGTAATAAAGATGATAATGAACCTATCTTTAGGTAATAATATCCTATTCTACATGGCTATTTCTCTTTAGTTTATAATAGGAACAGTGATCATATATTGTATTTCCAGTACCTATTTACCATGTTTATTCTTACTTCTTAATGTTTCATCTTTGTGAACTTTCTCTTGGTCTTCTGCTGTTCATTAATTCTGTTCTCCATACTACTGATTCCTTCAAAATTGATTATACATTTTATTTTTCTTAATATATTAATTGTAATATTTTGTCATTACTTGTGTTCTTAACATTAACAAAATATTTTTCATATTCAGATATATTTTTAGAATGGATTTAACACATAAATATGGGTACTTTTTGAGTCAGTTATTATTCATTTCTTTGAACAAAGAAAGTACTTGGTACTTGGTGTAAAAAGTAGTTTCTGTTCCATAGATTAGATCACCTTAAACTTAAAAAATGTACCTATTTTTTCTTTTCAGATTTGGCTATTTTCTTTTTTGTTTTGTTTTGTTTTGTTTTTTTGAGGTAGGGTCTCACTCTAGCCGAGGCTGACCTGGATTTCACTATGTAATCTCAGGGTGACTTCAAACTCAAACTCACAGTGACCCTCCTACCTCTGCCTCCCGAGTGCTGGGATTAAAGAGGTGTGCAACCATGCCTGGCAGTCTTCTCTTATTTTTATTTCAGATGTTTTTCTACAGCGAATCACTTTGAAGAATGATATGTTCTGCCAAGTTATTTTAAACTCAAACACAAAATTAAGTTGTTAATGGAACCCTTTTGCTTACCTCTTAGTCTACTTTGCCTGCTTTTTATAATGTTTGAGCTCTGAGATGATAGAATGTTGTGTGTCTTAAAAGGATGTCTTTCTGGATTTGAATGACCCCAGATTCATGGATGAGAAGAGTGATGACTTCCCGATGACATCCCATTGTCTGGTCTATAATAAGCACTTGCTGTCATTATCATGATGTATAGTTGCTTTACTTTACAGATGAAGCTGAGGCCATAGTCACCTAGCTGAACAAAAAAATTAATTTCTGACTGAGGTGAGAACACGCTTAAAGGAGTGACGTTAATCTGAGTTCATCTTCTCCTGTGTGCATGTTTATTTCTTTCTGCATGGATCATGCCATGGACATAATAAACAGCATATACAGACCTGTTGTGAGGGTGGGGAGAAAACTCATCACTTCTGAAGCTTCCTTTTACATCATATCTTTTTGTGTTTAAAAACTTTTTCAAATGAGACATGAAATTGTCCATCAAACTAAAAGCCAAGTTTAGAATGATCCTTTTTTTTAATATACAACTTTAAAATTTTAGGATACCTTCTCTTTATGATATATAGGAAGTAGGAACATTTTAAGATTGACTGATATCATCAAAAGTTATCAAAGAGAAATTCTGAGTATATAAAGAACTCATAACTAAATCAGATTGCCAATAGGCCTACCATGACTCAGGGAACATTGTGGAAAAGGGGGCAGAAAGATTTTAAGGTCCACAGAGAGGGTAGAGATATCCTGAGGCATGGTATCTACCCGCAGTACCCCAGAGGTACTGACTAAAATCTTCATGATACCATAGTGAATAGCATAACCACACTGAGGAGGGTATAACCTATGAATGTGTGTGTGTGTGTGTGTGTGTATACACAAAATAAAATAAATTAAAAAAAAGATTGATCTCTAGATGAGAGGGTATGGAATCTGTCAGAGGGGAAGCATTAAATCCACCTGCTTTGCATTGTAAGTGTAGTGTCAGAGGTGCTGTGCAGGAAGCAGCCCAATGAATTTAGCAATGCTGTTCTTATATTGGCCCAGGTCTTGTCACACATTCCTAATCCAGAGTAAATAACACTGTCTCCTCAACAGAGAAAAGGTACATTCCCTCTACCAAGGGAAAGGTCTGGGCTTTCCTATAGCTTAGTAATGTCATTTCTTTTCATACTTTAAATCAGGAATACATCACCACAATGTACAATGAGTAAGAATCTGTTAGAATTTTAATTGTAAATTTTCATAAAACACTGCATGGAGAGCATAAGATTCTCTTAAGAGTAGATCCTAGGATTCAAGATTCTTAAATAACATTATAAAGATTTGCAATTCCGGATTTGCTTTTATCATTACCAGGAAGATCATCTGAGAGCTTATTAGAACTGAAGAATTTCAGGTCCTACACTGATTTACTGAGTCAGAATTTGCACTCTACCAAATATTCAGTTTGGAGCTGGCGAGAAAGCTCATTGGTTAAAAAATACTTGCTTGCAAAGCCTGCTAGCCAAGATTCACTTCCCAGCCACCCACATAAAGCCTGATTCAAAAAGTGACACAGGTATCTGGTATTCTGTTTACATCAGTAAGAGACCTTAGAGCTCATTCCAAACAACACACACATGTGCAACTAAAAAAAAAAAAAAAACAAAAATGAAAAACTCTCCAGCGTATCTATACCCACATTAATGTTTGTGAGGCACGGAAGAAGTGATACAGGAATTTGGGGTGTCCTTGAAAGTAACAGAGCTTTTCTCAGCTCTTAGTTGTGCTGTCATTCAACAGTCAGGGTGCAGGAAGCCCATGATAACATAGAACTTCACTGAGTCCAGAGGCCTCTGGGTCCATGTCTTATGAGTTTTAAGAAATGACTCCACAGACCTTACAAGGTGAAGCTTAGAACGATTTCATTGTAGAATTTAGAGAGCTTTTCAGAAGGAAAGAAGACATAGCTCACACACATGAAGGGTTGCAGAAATGGGAAAGCTTGCCTGGAGACCCTGGTTGGGGTCTTCTATGGAAATTTACCGGGTGGTAGGCTAAGCTGGTCAATCAAGCTCCTACCTCAGCTTCCACTACATTTCCAAGAAAGAAGAAGAAAATACACACACAGTTACCTTCCTAGAAAAGGGAATTATCTTTCCTGGAAGGGAGGGATTATCTCTTCTAGGAAAGATAAACTTATTTAGGAGACAAAAGACAAGGAAAAGAACAGTCTCTGTTCTTACATGCTCCAAGACAATCTCCACATACAGGCTCAAGGAGATTCTTTGATTTTATTTTTGGGACTCTCTTACCCCTAAAATGGCTCATCAATTTAACAATCAATGAATAGTTTTTAACAAAATTATATATGTATTAGAATCACCTAGGGAGACATACCAAAGTATGATGACATCCATACCCTACCCACAAAGATTCTGATTTAATTTTCTGAGGTGAGTACTGGGCAGCATGCTGTTTTGTAATACTCCTCAGCTGACTCTAATACTTAGCTAAGATGGAGAAGCACAGGCATGTGACAAGCAGCTAGTGGATGACAGAGATCACTGGCTATGTGTCTTTCAACCAAAGCCATTATCAGCCTTCCCTTTACCTTCACAGCATCTACTAGGCTGAACTTCTCTGCACAAAGCTGGGAGACATCAAAGTCCTATTGGCCCCCGAGGCACCAGGATTATTTTTGGCTGGAGCAAAAGACAGCATCCATCAGGAGAGGTTGCTTCATATCCTCTGTGCTCCCCTGAGGATTAATATTCAGTGCCCTTCAAAGGGCAGACAAAGCAGGAATGTCCCATGCTTAGTGTTCTCTATTTCAGAATTTTAATGATTCGATGTTAACTTTGCTATGCCTGATATTTCATTTATTCCTTCAGTTATAACACTGTCAGATAAGCCCACTCTCCTTCTGAAAGATTGTCATGTTGCCCAGAGAAAAGAAATGTCACCAACTGATTGAACCTTTTAAATGACTTTATTTCAAGTTCATAGTGGGAGTTGTTACCAAAAGAGCAATACAACTTTGAAATTGTAAGGAAACAGTGTGTGCTCAGATCTGTAATTATGCAGATTTGATCCCAGAGATTCAACACACAACCTTCCTAAGGTCATGCAAATATGTCTCTGTATTCCAAAATGCACAGTTAAAAAAAAATCCCCAATCAGTTTTCCAAGAAAGGAGGACTTTGATTTCCATGCATTCCAGTAGAAATTATTGTTTGTACTTTTTATAATAATGGGCTGACTTACAAATTTCTTGTGAATGAGCTTAAGTTTCATTGTTACTTCATTTTTACATGTCTGTGTCTTGTTTTAAATGGGTTATAAATTCAATTAAGCCAGGAAATATATTATGGGTACCTTCCTATACACAGTAGCTTACTTTTTTTAACACATCAGAATGTGTTTTGCTTTTTTTTTTTTTTTTTCACTTCATGGAGATTTTCCCTTTTTCATTGCATATATTAATGGTGTTCTTTTAAAGATAATTATGGTGTATATTAAAATGTTCAAAATACAGTAGGCACATTCTAGTTGTTTTAACAAGCACTCAAAGCTAGACACTAGTGAAAAACTTATATCCCCATTTTAATACAAAAAAGTCTACCTCCTAAGTACTCAAATGTTAATGAGGAGCAGTGGGCAGGCCCTTGTCTGAATAGATGACATTCCAATCACTCCTTTGGACAGCTCTAAGTTGAATTCTCCATAAAATAAGACAATGTGTTAATTTAAAAGCAAATCTGTTCTTGTTCAATTTGTAAGAACACACATGATAAATTACATCATACAAATAAAGGACTACTCAGATTTTCCTTTCCAATCTGTCTTCTTACATTGAAGCCATTAGATTTAGAATGAAAAAAAAAAAGTACATATGAGCTTATTTTTGCAGAGATACATTATTCCAGAATATATTCAGATTGTAATCAGGTCAAATAATGCTCCCCCTTCTTTTTTTCTTGAGTTATAATTATATCACTGAATACATTTAGTGCTCAAAATCTCTCTGAAGTGACAAGATTTTTTTTTTACATGCTGGGTTCCAAAATGTTCCATGTGGTATGTAAGGGACCGAGAATCTCTGAAGAAAAACCCCAGACTCAAACAGTACTAAAAACAAAGAACGTTTACTCTGCAGAATCAGCCAGCATGCAGGGGTCAACCATTCATACAAAATGGCTACTGGAGAGGAGCTCGCAGGTCCCTTTTAAGCACAGCTAGGGGAATTTTAGGCCGGTTAGGTAATCTTCTGACATGATTGGCTAGGCAAGCAGCAGTTACAGTTGTACATCTCTGATTGGTTGGGGCAGAAGGCGGGCAGGGGTTGTAAAAGGCCGGAAAGGGACATGTATGGGTATGTGTGGCCATGTCTCCAGGAGCTGATCCACAGCCCTCAGAGCCCAGCATCTTGGGCATGCCCTTTGTTCGTGGCTTTTCCCAGAAGTTTTGTCTGCCTGTCAGGGAAACTGAAACTTAGGACTAGTTGTAAACTGTAGCAAATTTGGTAGCACAGGGAGAAGGACTGTGTTGGAGATCTATAAATATGACTGCTAACCAGATCCAAGTAAGATCATTCTCATATGCTATAGTTAACAGATTTAGGAGAAAAGATACTTGACAAAATTTCTGAAAAGAGAGATGAAGACCAGAAGAAGCAGTTCATGTGAAGACATGCCTTGGACACTGTTGAATGTCCATGTATGTCAGAACATTTTTGTACCTAAAGTATTGATGAATCCACAGAATAAAAAGTGACTATATGAAAGAGAAGATGAATCCAGGCCTTATGTATGTCATCTAGTTTAATTGTGATCTCATTGGTTTGCCATTGATAGCCTAGAGGAATAACTATACAACTGATATTTTTGAAGAATAGTGCTCTCCTGAGAACTTCAGTCTTAAAGCAATATCTTGTAGAATCTTTGGAGTGGGACATAAATAACTCATCTACTTTATAAATCCCAACAATAACTTTTACAGCCTGGAGATTATTACTCTGAGGTGGAAAAAGATAAAGGAGTAGGAAGATTTGAAATCAATTTTAATTTATACGCAGCTAACTCATCTGAGTAATTGAGCTGAAAAAATGAGATGAATAAGAATAACATATATCTCTCATTTGGACATGTTGAGGTTATTATTACTTTTTTTAATTGCATTATAATGGATTGAATTGAAGGTCTTGTGCATGCTAGGCAGACACTCTACCACTGAGCTACACTCCTAGTCCCTATATGCTTATTCTTAATATTTAATAAGTAGCAGTCTGTGGACCAGGATCCCAATGGAATTGCTTATGTTAAATCTAGACATTGAATTTTTAAAGTTGAGAATTTTATTATCTAAACATACTGCATGTTGATCATATTCCATTCAGGATGTACTGTTATGTTCCTTCTCTCCCACCTCTATTCCACTCTTGAGAGTCCTCCTCTGTGGGGTTATTGGTATTTATTGTGGTATCATGAATGCACCAGTCAGTCTCTGTGGTGGTTTCAATGCCTCAGAATACACTTTCCCACCTGTGGTTATTACTTTTTTTTTCTGCACCTCTTTCATAATGTTCCATGAGCCTTTCTGGGTGTGTTGTGTTTTGGGTCTTCTTTAGTGTTGAGCCCAGTGAAACAACTGGATTTCTGTTTTGATGAGTTGTGTGCTGTGATAGCCATTGGCTTTCTAAAGCAGAGCTTTCCTGGCACATGGAAAATGAGAAATGAATTGACCAATAAGCAAATAACACAAGAAAAGGGGAAAAATTGTTAGCAAGGTAGGGTAAAATGAGAAGTAGGGTCAGAGTGGTCTGTCTGAAGTGTCTGAAAAATATGATAGTATCCAGATGCCAGAAAGAAGTTAGCTAGGAGATGAACTGCACAAGCTCAGCATGCTTTGGGACATTGATGAGTTTGTACCAGTAGCTGCAGTGCACTGCAGAGACCAGATGGTAGTTAAAGTGAACAGTGAATGTGGAGAAAGTGATTTATACTGATAAAGAAAATGTTCCAAGCAATAAGCACAATAATGTGAAGACATTTGGTTCTTTTAAGAAAGGATGCCAGGAGTATTGGCACACGCCTTCAATTCCAGCACTTGGGAGGAAAAGGTAGGAAGATCTCCATGAGTTTAAGGCCACCTTGAGAATACATAGTGAATTCCAGGTCAGCCTATCCTAGAGTGAGATCCTACAATGAAAAACAAAAAAAAAAAAAAAAAAAAAAAAACCAACCAAAAGAAGAAGAAGTGAAAGGAAGAGGAGGGAGATTTATTGAGGGAAGGTTTAGTAGTGTAAACTTGTTGCTTGTAGAAAGAAAAGAATGCAAGAGAAGAGCTTGAAAGATAAAATGCTTTCAAGTCAAAACCATGTGTTCTCAGATGAGGACTCAAACTAATCTTGGATGGTTGATAGACTTGTATTTCTTCATTACCAGGTAAAAATGCAGATAGTTCTAATGTAGGAAGAATGGGAGTTTCTGAGTTCCCACCTGATAATCTCAAATGGTTTTCTGTGAAGTACTAAACAACACATGGGTGCTTATGGTAGAAGGGGCCAATTAGAGTATGAAGAGTAAGTAATTGTAGCTTGTAACAGCTGTATCAGGTGTCATTAACAGCATAAATAAGTGGATACTGAACAGTGCTAAAGACACAGATGCTGTGATAGTCATAAATTCACAGACACAAATTAGCACAGTATTTGAAATTTCCCAGCATCACCAGGCAGTTTAGGGGAGAAAATACATACAAATGTGCTTAAACTGATTGTGCACTCTCAATAAGCAAGAGCAAAGAATGGAGGGTTATAGCTCTAAGTATCAAGTGAGTGTGTCTCTGAGATAGCAATAATTTATATAGAAAAAATGAAATTGAACTTTCAGCCTAAGAACACATGAGGTTCTGAAAAGAAGACAGATTTCTGAAGCAACTCAGTATAAGTAGGACAGTTTCTACTGGTGATGGGGCAAATTTCAGAGAGATGACCAGGATGAGGTATACTAAGGAAGAATAATCAAGAAATGATGAGGTCAGTCTTTATGAAAATGTATGCCAATGAGTATAATTGGAAGTTACCTACTATGATAACCACATTGAGGGAAAAAACATTATGAAAGCATGAGCTGTATGAAGTATATATTTTACATATCATTAAAGGGATTTAAGGAGACGTGGGCTATTTCTCCCATTGCAGTAGTGTTTACACATATGCAGCTTTGAACTGGGCTATCCAGTACATGAAACTTCTGCATACAAATGAACTCAAAATACTGCACATATTGCTTAAGTTATGACTTAGGTGGCATGAATTCAATACTTGAAAGGGCAGCATCATGTCTTCCTTAATATTAAGTAATGTAAACTTATTAACTTTTGCTACCTCCATGAAGCTTTTTGTAATGTTCGTGGTTGAAGTGAATCTTTTCATTTCATTTATGCCCTTCTTGTATATTCTTCTGCCCTTTATGTTTCTGTTATAAGGTTGACTATCTTGTCCAATATGTTATTTATAGATAACATATGTTTCCTGAGGATAACTTTTCATTTTTATATTTTTATTTATTGATGGGAGTGGACAAGGAGAAAGAGATTGGTATGTCAGGGCCTCTTGCCACTGCCAATGAATTCCACACACATGCCACTTTTGCATCTGACTTTACATCAGTATTGGCAGATTGAACCTGGGCAGACAGACTTTGCACCAAGCACTTTAACTGCAGAGCCATCTCTCTAGCCAAACTCTTTCATCTTATATTCTCCATAGCCTTAACATTATTTTGTGAATATTAAAAGAATACATCATAAATGTCCTATGAATTTAAGTAGTCACTATCTTCTCATGTTAAAACAATGTATCAATTATCATTTGGTATTAAAGAGAGTAACCAAGTAATAGATTTACATCACAAGATTTGATAATGCAAAATATCCCTCTAGATACTGGGAAGCTCAAAATTAGAATAAAACACTGACTATAGCTTAAGTGGAGTAGGTGAGAGAGGAAAGAAGAATATGTATGTGCCTGGGATCCTAACATAGTTCACAATTTTGAGTGAGCAATTTTGTCTATAACAGTTTCTACCTCCGTTCATAAATTAACTGAAACAGTTGTGAAAGAATAAAGTTTAACTCCAGACATTTGTACAAGTGTGTTAGAAGGACATAGACAGAAATATTTCCTAGGGTTTTTGTCCTCATTGCCTCTCCATAGATGATTTTCCAACTTCTCATAATGTGCTTACTCTAATTTTCCATTTCTCCCCACCCATCATCCCTTATCTAAAATAAGCCATTGATCTTGAGCCTATCCATGGGCTTTAATAACACTTAATAATAGTGCCACCTGTCCTTTTTGCATATTTAAGATTATAGCTGCTTTAATCAATTTATATCCATGAGAAATGAATCCTGTAACACTCAGTTGAAGCCAAGTTGTGTGCCACAGCCTTTGTAAGTCGCTTAAGGGCACACTCCACCCAAATGAATGCTTCCATTGACACTGAGAAACAGGGTTAAACCAGCCATTAGTCTGCAGTTCCCCAGAAGCCTCTTTCTTGCAAGTATTTCCTCAAATACCTGTCATGAACTCAACAAAGCCACCAGTTATTTGAGTGTAGTATATTAACAAGTCAGGATAAACAGTCTACTGTATCATAGAAGTGCCTCCTGGGATATTTTTCCAATTTTGTTAAAATTTCAAGATTGGTATATGTAATTTAATACCAGAGCTTATACTACAAGGTATATTTACATTGATATGAATGTTATATTTTAAAAATCAATCAGGAATCTCCAGACGTAGCATTTGAATTATCATGTGCTGTTATTTTGTAATGGTTAGTTGAAAATTATACACAATTTATTACTTATTTATTATTAATAACATGAATCTGCCTCATTCCTCTGATATAGTTAATATATATATATACATATAATATAGTTATAAAATTGACTTAAAATTATGCCTTTACAGATTATCCTAAAAATGACTTTTAAATCAAGTATCTTAGCTATCAGATAATAACTTGGTTCTAAATTTTCTGAATATGATCTCCAGATAAAATCTTAGACCTACAGTTATATAACATTTAAGACCAAACCACAGGGTGTAAAAAACATCATTTTTTCCCTTTTATTTTCCCTTGATGGAATCTATATTAGTGTCAGATATTTGAACCCATCTTGATGTTCTTTCAAAGCAGATTTTAAGATTTGTGCCACCAAAGTGCATGTGGGTCTGTATTCTGCCAAGAGGTATTATGCCTCTTCCTGTGGTACTTTCCTTGTCATAAGGGTTCCTCCATCTAAGGATTTGGGGCTCTGCCACCTAAGTTCCCTACAGCCATATTTTACTCTTTGCCTCTTCTCTTTTGTTGTATTGTTTCCTTTATTCTATTCTTTATCTTTACAATGGGTTAATTTTGGAATTGACTCCAAAATAATGTAACATATGGAAGAAGAATAAATGTTACTGCTAGGGCGTTGAATCCCCTGTTTAGCAGTTAACAGCAAACTTGAGATTGTCCAGCCTCAGCCACACAAGGGTTGTGGTTGTAGCTATGCATCACTACCATCAGCCGTAAGTGGGTCTTCTCCTCTTCCTGGTTTTCATTCTCCTTATCCTCTTCTTTTCTCCTTTTCTCTCCTCTCCCTCTGCTTCCTTTTTGTTGTCTTGATAATGGGGACCAATCCCTGCCCTTGCACATGTTATGTTGCTATTACCTTTGTTATTAGATGTTTAAGTTACCTACATAACATCTCATATTCAACTTGATTTAAGCATTTAATAATTTATTTCAAGAGTAAATAATAATTTCAAAGAATTTCTAAGTTTACTTTCCTCCTAAAATGCAGGCATCATTTGAGTAAATTAAAGACATACTTGCTTATAGTTATTTTTATTCTGCTTTTGAATACAGTTTTCAACTGTTGGCAAGCTCATCTTCTGAAAGATTACTGTTCAGAGAAGTGGCAGGTTAGCATAAAGTAGGAGTTAATATTCAGTGATGATTTCAAATTAAAAATGGCATAGTTTCCTATAAAGATATCCTATGAAATGGGAAATGAGAGAACTGAAACAATGGGTTTCTGGTTTTCTAAATGAATTTATTCATGTTGCAGTTCTGCCCACCAACTTTACCATTAGCTATCAGCTCATGCACTATATTTTAATTTTTCTACTGTGCCCCAAGTCCTTTGACCTCTCTAGTTGCTTTACTCTAACATAAAAACACTACATTATAGTTGGACTCTGGAGAACAATCTTAAATATATTATCATCCAAACTAGAAGGTATATTTCAGGGTCTTTCTGATAACACATATGCTCATTTTCACTTACATTTTCCAGGAAGGATAAATGGTTTATTTTCTAAGAATGTGTGATATGGATTTTTAATTCCATAATAAAGTAGATAAAGGCATTACATTTTGCAATCTACACAGGAACAGGAACTTAATGTGTGTGAACAGTCTGCTCATTTACTAGCATAATATATCTTAAGTAGCTTCAATGTGATCATAGACAGAGAACAGTGAAAGCAGTAATTGGAAAAATATATCACCAATCCAAATGTTCTTGCACTTGTGTGCTGGAGTCTGGTGATCCTCCTCTGTGCTTTTCTTAGTGACATTATAGTATGCTGGAGCTATTGACTGAAACTAACAGTACAAAAGGTTTAAACTATAAGAACACAGATGGTATAGATGGATCTATAGTTTAATTAAAGTGAACAAAAGCAAACTAATTGTTGGGATTCCCCAAACTTACACTTTTATATGTAGCCTATTCATCTAAAAATAGTCACTAGATAAGTAACCTGTCTGGCAAAAATTCAAAGTTACTATATATATATATATATATATATATATATATATACATGTATGTATGTATATACATATATAGAGAGAGAGAGAGAGTGAGTATACTATAGTATATGTAGTATATATTTTATATATATAAATATATATATTGTATATATATTATGTACTATTATATATATATATACACATATATATATATGTATAGCTTTCAAGCAAGTAGGTACTTTGCTTTCAAAGACTCAAGTTTGTCAATATCATAATCAGTTCAAAAATCTAACTGTATTGGATAATGCAAGATGTTTTGATAGAGAAGACACCAATATTCATAACCTATCACCTATTGTATGTCATTCATGTAAATACTGAAGCAGCTATACTTGATTGATGGCAGGAGGGGTTAGGCTCCACTGAGCACTGCATGGAAATGGCTGAAGAGATTCTGATTTTTTTCAGCATGTTAATACCAAGCTTCTATGGGGCTTAAAAACTTGTTTTGACCCTCAGGCTGCCTCAGAGGCTGGCATGCTATAGATAACTGACAGGCCCAGTGCCAATTTTGTGGTTCCTACATGAACCCGACAAACACTTGGTAATTAATGAGAGTGTTAGTAGTGACTAGCATACTGCTGGGATTGTTACCACCATTAAAATGTATGAAGGATGTTGAGATAGAGACATTTTTAAATGTGTAGTGAAACAGATATATTCTTACTAATGTAGGTCAATTTTATTTGCCACAGCACAGAAAGATAACAGAGTTGCCAACAGTTCTATGACTTTTTGTTTAAGTTCAATAGCCCCAGTCAATGCCAGGAATGAACTTGGTTGGTTACTGCTGTGTTGGCTACTGCTTTTTAGTGCTTACTTCTTTTCTCACATTTCTAACAACCCCCCAATATTCCTTATACCCCCAAATATCACTTACTTACAATCCACATCTGCTAGTGGAAAATATCACACGTAACACTGGAGAACAAATTAAATAACCAAAGTAAAATGAACATCAAAGGGACACAAAACCAGCTTGATAATCAAGAGGAAATAGCAGGAAAATTTGAGATACCAAATTTTCCAGAGTTGCATATCACATTTCCTTGCACTGCCTAGGCTATCATAGTCATCTTATCACAATTAGCTGCAGAAGATAGCAAATAGAGGGCAAGTTGTATGACCATAAAAAAGAGATAATAAAGAGATAAAGAGTTTGGTGATCAGTTAACAATTACATCGCTACCAATATAAATTAGGTTGTGGAAAAATAATTTTCATAAATTCTAGTTATCTTAGTATTAAATAAATATAAATTTCTATAGATATGCTTAGTTGTGGCTTCGTATTAAAGCCTAAAAATAAATATTGAGAAATGATTTTGGAAATTGAAATTAAGATACAATTTCTTAAATGCTATTATAGTTCTTAGTCATGTTTGAGCAAAACACAAGCAGCAAAATTTCCACTGTTAATTTTAAACACTTTGATGTTCACTTCCTTTTAGAATATTCATAATATGCAAATAAGAATAAAAATTTATGTATAATATAATGCATGGTACTAATTCAACTCTTATCATGTGACAAATCCTAATCCAAATGCCTCATATGTGTGTATAACTTAATACTTATTGTAGTTATATAAATGAAATTTGTTTATTGTATGCAGTTTATATATAAGATAAATGAGACACAGATAATTTAACTAATTTGCCTAGTATAGTGGTAGAGTTATTGACTGGTAAAGTGGTAGATAATTGTAGAAAAATCTGTATTCAAAATCTGATCTCTTAATCAACATGAGGAGAAAAGACACAATCTAAAGAACCCTAAGGGTGCCTCCCAAAAGTACAATGTGCAGTGTTTAACATGCCCTTTATATAAGATGTGGTAAAACTATGAAGCATTGCACTTATATTTAAATGCATAGTTCTATACTCCTTATCATAATCCAAAATGTTGCAATGTTAAACTTCATAAAAATTCCTTAAGATGTTACAAAACTTTATTTTGAACTTAAAATCAATATTCTGTAGGGATGTAAATTCCTCATTAATAACTTTCCAGATTAACTTTTTAATTATTACATCTCACAACCCTTCATCATTTCCATCTTCAATTTTCCATGCCAGTTTCATTTTTTTACACTTCATTACCTCTCATATTCATTTGGTTCTTCTGTGGAATATGAAGTAGTACATTTCTTAAATCTTTTCTGTGTGTGTGTATGTGTGAATTCTGAATTAGCTAATATACTATTATAATTCAATACCAAACAGTCTTGAGGATTGTCAGTGTCATTATTTTTCAATAGTCCCCAGTTCTGGCCATCATAAATACAGCTGGTCTTTAGTGAACTCATTCCCTTCTGCTTACATTGAGTTTATTTATGTTCTGGGCCAGGCATATGCCAAAGTTTTTT
Source organism: Dipus sagitta (assembly GCA_036346955.1). Taxonomy (NCBI): domain Eukaryota; kingdom Metazoa; phylum Chordata; class Mammalia; order Rodentia; family Dipodidae; genus Dipus; species Dipus sagitta. The sequence continues at coordinate 97,870,822 of CM070770.1, read as the reverse complement.
TTAACTTTTAATTTTTTTATAATTAACAGCTGCCATGATTGTAAATAATATCCCATAATAATACCCTCCCTCCCCCCACTTTCCCCTTTGAACCTCCACTCTCCATCATATCCCCTCCCTCTCTCAATCAGTCTCTCTTATATTTTGATGCCATCATCTTTTCCTCCTCTTATGATGGTCTTGTATAGGAGGTGTCAGGCACTGTGAGGTCATGGTTATCCAGGCCATTTTGTGTCTGGAGGAGCACGTTGTATGGAACTCTACCCTTCCTTTGGTTCTTACATTTTTTTCCACCATCTCTTTCACAATGGACCCTGAGCCTTGGAAGGTGTGATAGAGTTGAGGACTCCTCTGTCATATCTCAGCACTGTGATGCCTTCTGAGTCATCCCAAGGTTACTGCCATCTGAAAAGAGAAAGTTCTCTAATGACAAAGCAAGAGTATCATTAATATATGGGTATGAACATTAAGAGAAGTGCTTACTGGGCAGTTTGGTGAGCATAGTATATACATTTAGCCAGATGGCAGCAGATGTTACACCCCTAGGACTCATGACTACCCCTGTTGTAGGTTTTCAGTATCAGGGATGTATTCCCTCCTATGGAGTGGGCTTTCAGTTCAATTAGAAAGCAGTTGGTTTCCCCCATAACAGATGTGTGACTATTGTAACCATTGGCTCATTTGGCCTGGTTGGCCAAATTTAAGGCTTGCAGTGTCCACTGTGAAGTATCTTCACTGGTGATTTCTCTCTCTCCCATTGAGCTGCATGCAGCATGGCTTTTTCCAGCTTTGTGTCAGCTGGTCTACATGGAAGAGGTTTTCGGCTCAGTTCCAGCAGGATTTCTCAGTGACCTTGCAGCCCAAGTATGTGGAATCTTCAGCAATAGGGTCTTACGATCTATTCCTGGTGGGAAACCAAGGGTCTCGGCAATGGCCTGTAATGTTTTTGGGGCATCAAGGACCTGACTGGCCAACAAATCACTGGAAAGTATCCCATCCCTGGCACTGAAAATTTTCTAGTAACAATCTATGGCTCCTGAGTGTTCTATTGTCCAAAAAAGTAGGTTTCCATATGATTTATTAATATCCTTTTAGATTTTGATTAGCCCTCCTTCATCTTGCCTTTACTCAATCTCTTCCCCTGACCTCACTTAGGCCTTTTCACCTCCCCATTAATCGGTTCTTCTATTTACATACATACAATACCATCCTCTTAAGTACCCCCCTCTTTCCTTTCGGATGGCAAAGTGTTTTTGATTCACTGACTCATAAATAATTGTTTTTTAATATTTTATTTATTAATTTGAGAGAGAGAGAGAAGGACAGATAGAGAAAGAATGGGTACACCAGGGTCTGTGACCAATGCAAATGAATTACAGACACATGTGCTACCTTGTGCATCTGGCTTATGTGGGTACTGGGGAATTGAACCTGGGTGCTTAGGCTTCACAGGCAGGCACTTTAAGTGCTGAGCCATTTCTCCAGCCCTATTATTTAATTGTGGGGGTTATTTTGTTTGTTTTTTTGTTTTGTTTTGTTTTGTTTTTTAGCTTCAAGTGAGGAGAATAAGGCTTAGCGTACTTAGTCACATGATCAGACAGTGAAGGAGTCTGGATTTGAACCTAGAAACTGTGACTCTAGCAGCAACCCTTAACTTCTCTGCTATTTCCCATATGTAACTCCATACATTAGCCCACCTTTTAAGTATCTACTTTTCTAGGCTTTATATTAAAATACATTCCTATTTTCTTTGAAATTGCTGCTCACCTTAATGTTCAGTGAGTGTGACAGGGCTTACCAGGTTATGAATATAGCAACATGGATCATGTAACCAAGTAATAAGTACTTACTATGTGCTAAGCTCTGGATCAATAACCTATTTAAAACATGGCATATATATCCTCACAGTTCTTTAGTAGATAGTATACTACCATTTTTGTAGATAAAGAATATGGATCTCAAGGAGAATTAATAACTTCTAAATTACTTAATTCTTAAATTCATGTCTATGATCCAATTTCAGGTATGCCCCCAAAGAATTAAACTGAAAATCTTGAGTGTTTAATAAGTATGATATTCCTTCACATGATACCTAATTTTATTATCCTTTAATTCAGAGAGAAAGTGAGTTGATTTCAAATAATTAGTAATCAGTGTTGGGGTAGTATCTAAGCCTCAATCTGTGTGGCTACAATATTTTCCATGCCATATTTCCTCCATGCCATCACTTAGAATACAATTACCATAGTCATACATTCATTAATTCACTTATTCATTTAATGCATATCCATTATACTCCTACTTTCCTATCTACTGTTCTGCACATACACTAGTGGGTTAAACAGTTCTTCTCTCTTAGAGCTTTTGACTTAATGCGGGAGGCAGATATTTATCAACTCACATAAATATATAATTGGACATTGCAATCAAAGGCTGATTTAGATTGAAGTAGAGGGGTCATTGAAGCTTTTTGTACAGGAATAGCATTTACTCTAAGATCTGAAGGGCAAGTAATTTAAATAAGGGAAAGTAGAATCAGATTATCTGAAGCACTCAAAGAGCTTTTTCTAGTAACTCCTGAAGCTCTAGCAGAAACATTCTTACCAGCAGATAAGCCTCTGTTAGTTAATAAAGTTTCTTTTCTGAAACATCATGGCTTCATCACATAAATATCTAGAGATACATAGTATGTAGTTAGCTACATCTCACTTATTGAGAGCTACAACCTCTTTTTTTGTAGTGTTAGTATACTTGGGCTATGGCAACAAAATGCAAAAAAACCTGAATATGTATGAACAGAAATTCCTTGGAGTTTTAATGTTCGGAAGTTCAAGATCAAGGTGCCAGGAAATTTTGTTTCTGATGGTGGGCTAACTCATTGTCATAAATGCCACTTCTTTCTTTTCTTTTCTTTTCTTTTTTTTTTTTTTTTTTGGTCAAGGCAGTACTCTCTTGCCTCTTTTTGTAAGTGCAATAATATGTAATTTGTATATATTCTAATCACTTCCCATAGATTGTATTTTCTAATATATCATATTGATGGCTCAATTTCAATATATGAATTTTGGAAGAAAATAAAAATTTAATCACTTCATCCAAAATGTACTTTGCAATTTGAACACAGTAACTAGAATATAGACTTATAAATAGTTTATATTTATAAAGAATTTGATGAGCTCAATAGCATAAAATAGTTCCTTATATATTTCAAAATGGCATCCTTCTATATTTGATCAATGAATATAGGCAAATATCTTTCATATTTCAAGAAACACTGTACACTGCATAGTAATCTCTAATTAAATAATCAACTTTCATAAAATAGTACTGAATGTCAACTGTACCAATTATTATGCATAACATATTTGTATTGGGGGCTAAACAAGTATATTACAGTTATAGTAATATACTATAAATCTGCATATGGAGGGGTAGAGTATTTTGCTTGAGATAGAGTATCTCAGGCTGGCTTTGAACTTTTAATCATTCTGTCTCAACCTCCTCAGTGCCTGGATGACAGATGTATATCACCACTCAGACTTCATAATTTATTCACTGGCGTATAAGACAGAAATATTGAGTGTGTATATAATTCACTTGTATATATTTTTCAGTAAAGCCTTGTTCTCTAGTGAGCATAGAGTAGGAGTTAATGTGTTCCTATCAATGTGCTATATCCTTATTTCTAACAAAGTGTACTTTCATTTAATACTCTGCCATTATTGGTTTTGGTGGAGTATTTATTTAAACTAAGTTCTTTGTTAACAAGTTTAAAACTAATTTGCCTATATAATTGTCCTCTTGTGTCTCTTAAGAATTGCTTCCCCAATGGACCCGGTAACACAATCTGAAGATGCTAAGTCCCTTATATAAAATGGCATCTTAATTTCATGTAACACATATATTATAATCTAAACTTAAAATCATTTCTAGATTATGTGTAATGTCTAATACAAAGTAAGTGCTATGCAAACAGTTGTCACATTATTTCGGTAACAATGACAAAATAAATACACCCCAAGGACATACATCAGTACAGATATAATAAGTCTTTCCCAAGATTCTACAGAACATCCAGCAAACTCTGTTAGAACCCTGGAGGAAATAAGAATGTGTGACATAGGGAAGGATACATGTTCAGTAGACAAAATGATTTTTTAACCTAATTAATGATTGTCACTATTAATATATTACAAAGATACTGTTTGCTGTTTATGTCAGAGTAGGAAATAAAAATGATACACTGTAGATCAGGCCTGGAGTTGCTATGACTTAAATGTACACACATAAAACAAGATAAGAGTAGCTTAGCACAATGTTAGCAGGACCTGATTTGCAGAGGCCTGAGTGAGAACATCTGGTTGGTGACTTCAGTGAGATAGCTATATGAAAGAGCACTGTATTCCTGTGGTGGGAAGTAGTGGTACAACAAACTGACCCTTTCCAATCTTCCACACTCATTAGGAGCCCCGTTATACTGGTAGGAGATTACATATATTATATTTAAAGCTGAGAGAGAGCTGATCAGCCTTGAGACTGTGTGGTGGTATGAAAGTCACTTTTTGAACAGACAGGTAAACCTAGTCACAGAGATGAAGACTCTACAAGGATCACTGTCAGGGTACCCTCTTGTGGAGCTGGAAATGTGATATTTGTTTACTTGAGATACGGGAAGTTAAAAATACAATGAGAACATTTCTTTAGATTGTTTTATTTCTGCTTTCTTGTTTCCATTTATTATATTTTACCTAATGGTGAATGACTGGAGTATAATTCCATTATCAGCATTTTTTCAATGAATAACATTCTGACAAGATACTATTTACCAAATGCATGCATTTTAATTGTACGTCCATGTGATGATAGATACAGGACTCCCTGCTAGCCTTTTCCTGGCTTCTATAATTCTTAGAACAATCGGTTTTTATTACACTTTTTCCTTGCGCCCTCTACCACCCTGACAATATGTACAGATACAGCCCCCTGAGGTAATCATTCATTTCTCAAACCTCAAAACATACCAGAGAGCATATCATGATTAGAGAGTGACAGAGGGAGGGCAGGATCATTATAAGAGAGTTGAACAGGCCTATTCAATACCCTTGGGAATCTGAAATAGGAAGGCCAAGATAAAATGGACTAGAACTTACTGTGCCTCTGTTTCAAGAAAAGTGACCCATAAGGGCTATTGTTGTGATTATTTTAAATTCGCTTGTATAGAGAATGGCATGGAATGGAAACATATTTCTTAAACTAATACCAGGTATTTCATGTTTCTTACTAATAGGCTATTATACTTCTAGTTCTGATACTAGAATAACTATTTCTTGCTTAAAACCTTGCCTTTAAGTTTTCTTCTACCTAAAACTATTTTCCAATCTTCAATGTTCTCAAAGTAAATAAATATAGTTAATTCCACTTATCAAAATGATTTTAGGAAGGAAAATTTTAGTTGTACATTCTTCTCCACTGCAAAACCTGGCATTAGTTTAAGAAATATGTTCCATCATTAATAATCCTTACCTTTGTATATAGCTATATTTTATAGAGCATGATAATTTGCTATGAAAACTCTACAAGTGGGTACCTATTTTTGATACCATTCTATTATCATGTACTTAACATTGTGGAAGGAAAGAGTAACCAATCAGTATTTTGGGAATAATTTTAAGGCACTTTATAAAATTGTTATATCTACCACCAAACTAAGCTTGCAGGACTCTTAATGAGATGCTAAATAATTATGAGAGAAAAACCATAGCTATATGAGAGAAAAAGCGCACAAAGTCTGACTTCATTTTTTCCCAAGTGTTTCCCCATTGACCATTAGATATATCCATAGATTCCTCTAGCCATCCACAGGACATCCTCTCCATCATCTCACATGAGATGTACCTGTTCTTGAGAGTCTTTCTAAAACTAATTTATATGTTTCCATTCACTCTCTCTAGTCATGAGATGCTATCTGGTATGTTTAGAGGTACTGTTGCAGTCAACTCCAGCTTGCTGGTACAAACATCCAACATGACACAGTTTATTGAAGGAAGGGGTTTATTTCAGGCTTATAAAATCCATGAGCAACTCCATCAGTGGCAGAAGAAGCTGCTTACTTCCATAAATGAAAGCAAAGAGAAACAACTGCAGCAAGCAGATACCAACACAGCAAGCATGAATCCCTAGAGTTCAAACTGATCTCAACACACCTGGTAGGGCTGGACTGAACACAGGCCCCCAAACACACCTTAAGGCTAGACCCCAGGATTTTCCCCCAGTGGCACGCACCCTTGCAGCTGGAATCTGCCTGCTTGTGGCTCAAGTAGGAAGCTTAATCAAAAATGACTGTCTATGTTGCCATACATTCAAAGTACCACAATATCCTACAAAGTAAAATAGCATATACAAATTATAAAGAAGTCAAGAAACCTCTTGACATATGCTAGGGAGATGAGTAATTGTGTTATGAGAGTAAAGGTTAAATAAACCTTGCAAGCATGAAAAGAGTAGAGCAGAATATTTAAGTTTTGATTGAAAATGTAAACACTAGGGAAGATTTTCATATCCCATAAAATTATTCTTCAAAAGTGAAACAGGAATTAACATGCTTAGAATATCAATGCTTCCCTATAATGTGTGAAGCCCTGAATATGATCTAAGCACTAAAAAGAAAAAAAAATAATAGTGAAGGATAAACACGTTCTCAGATAAGTAAAACTGTAAACAGAAGTAAAACTTTTCCTAATAGCTTAGCAATTTCTCTAAACCCAATCTTCTTTTAACAAACAGGCCAGCAATTATACTCTTTGAAGTTATTCAGATGAGTTTGAAACTTATGTTCAAAAAAAAAAAAAACACTGTGTATGAATGTTTGAAGCATCTCCATTCATGATTTCCAGAACACAAAAACAGTGGAGATGTCCTTCAATGGGTAAATAGTTAAATATATTGTGGTTCATCCATACAGTGGGATGTTATCCAAGGCTAAACATAAATTGTATATCAAGCAATGAAAATAAAATAAGAAATGACAATTAAAAAAAGTTTCACAGAGATGCACAGCTGGCAAAAATGAAAATAACTATGACAGTAAATGACTCCTGTGTGCTCAGCCTCAAATAGGAAATCTATACCACTCCCTTCAAGTCTCAGCAGACCTTACAAAAGAGGGGTCAGAAAGAATGTCAGAGCAAGTAGATGGGGAGAAGGGCTATGAAACTCCATCTCCTGATACACTACAAACTTTATACTCATCAATTCACAGCAACTGTGATTTCTAGCACAAGAAGAACCTTCAATATGCCGGGTGTGGTGGCGCACACCTTTAATCCCAGCACTCGGGAGGCAGAGGTAGGAGGATCACTGTAAGTTCGAGGCCACCCTAAGACTCCATAGTGAATTCCAGGTCAGCCTGGGCTAGAGTGAGACCCTACCTCGAAAAACCAAAAAAAAAAAAAAAAAAAAAAAGAACCTTCAATGCATTACCTTAAATGGAGGAAGGGTACATGAGACCCCCACATATCCCAGAGTAGCTAATAGTTGCTGGAAGAGTGCCACTGGTAAGTTGGCCATTCCAAAGTAAATATCTTTCCACCTATGACCATGCAAACAGCCCTAATTTAGCTCTATGAGTGAATAAGAAGGCATGAAAGTAAGCTGGAGATATATGGGAAAGAAGGTTGTTAAGGGAAGGATGAAAGATATAAGAGAGGGTAATGTGGGGGAATAAAAATATATATCATATACATATATGAAAATGATAAAAATAAAAAATAATCTTTTATAAAACAATAAAGATTTAAAATTAAAATCTAAAAAATACAACAAAAAGATCCATATGTATGAGTCCAAGTACTAAAGATGACATCCTAGAACAGATATATACTATGGAAACAGTAAAGTGTTGATGGTTTACAAGGGGTAAAGGAGAAAGAAAAGGATGAATAGTTGGATTTCAGATTCATACAGCAGTGAAAGAATTCATGATAGTATATGGTTGATAAATGTCACTATATACTTTTGAAAATCGATAGAATATTTAATGTCCTTCAGGAATCATCAAAGATGGACTTTGGCATCATCATTTGTTCATCTACTGTAACAAATGCAGCCCTAACTTGGAATTAGATTATTGAAGAGATTGGGGGACAGTAGTATATGTGAACTCTCTCTAAGCTCTGCTCAGTTTTACTGTAATGTTAACTTAAAAACACTCTAAAAATCAAGGTTTCTTTTTAATTTTTGCAAAAAAAAATGGTAGTGAATGTTTTGTACTAATAAAGAAATTTGGAGAATTTCACTGTCTTTCTAAGCATTTACACATAGAAACTGGTGAGAGAGCTCCAAATGTCTGAAATTGTCCCATTGCCTAGATTTGAATAGGTACATAAAGTGCATGGAGGGCCAAAACCATGTCCTCAACATCTCAGCTCTCCTGATGTTCAACCTTTATATATATGACTCCATGGATCTGGGTTCATGGGATTTTTCTTGGCATTAAAAATATCTACTTATCTGGTCCTCTCTGTGGTGAGTTGAATGTAAATGGCCCCTTAGCCTCAGTAATCTTTAAGTTTTATTTATTTATTTATTTATATGTATTTACTAGAAAGAGAGAAAGAGAGAGAGAGAGAGAGAGAGGCAGTTACACAGAGAGTGAGTATGGGCATATAAGGGCTTCTTGCCACTGAAAATGCACTCCAGATGCATGCACCACTTAGTGCATCTGCTTTAGGTTGGTACTGGGAAATTAATCTCAGGTCCTTAGGCTTTACAGGCATGTGCCTTAACCACTGAGCAGTCTCTCCAGCTCTAGCCCCAGACCCAAATATTTTTGATTAAGTTTCCTACTTAGTCACCAGCAGGAGGAGTCCTGCTGAAGGAGGTATGCCACTAGAGGTAGACTCTGAGTCTAAACTTCCTGCTTGCTGGTTCCAGCTGTGTATAGAGAACCAGCTTGAGATCTGGCTGTTCTGTTCTCCCTGTTCTATGGATGTATGCTGAAATGTGCCAGCTTCTTTGGCCATAATAAAGCATCTCCCAAATCTGTAAGCTTGAAATACACTCTTTCCTCTCAAAAGGTGCTTCCGGTCAGGTGTTTGTCCCAGCAATGAGAAAGTATGTACCACTCTTTTTGAAACTGAGTAATCCATACATAAAACCTCTCTCATGGATTTCACCAATCATGGATTTTTAGTTATGATTCAATAAAACCTAAACCAATACTGATAGAATGCTTTTGTTTCACCTGTTAATGATAAATTATGAAATGGTCTAAGAAAAAGTTGTATGCATCTTTTCAAGACATGATATGCATTTTATATAGAGTCAGTGAAATATTACAAAATATTGCAGCAATATGAAATGCCCTGGGGTTTTATAAACTGTGTGGCTTTCTACAGTTCACTTGATGATTTGGATTCCACTTAACAAAAAGACAAGCATTATGGTATGGAGAAAATGTGACACATTAACATATTTTTAAGAAGACATATTCCTGCAATACTTTTTAATGGTATGCCTACTTCATTTAATAGGTCCATATGTATTTTTCACAGAAGATTTTGTAACTTCTTTTCAAGGAGTCAACTTTGGTTTTGTTGATAGGGACCTAAACTTTCGGATACAAAGTCAATTTTGATTTGCAAAGACATGAACTAAGTATTTAATAACTTCCAAAACATCCATGATTCTTCATATCACAGTTTGAAAGAATATTTTTGGCATTTGGCGAAAGTACTCTTTTAAAATTAATTATCTATTGTATAAAGCAAAATTCCATTTTCAGAAGTTATATTTGCTGAACTTAACCTGCTCCAAGAAAAGATGCTGACCAGAAATTCTGGGGTGTGGTAACAAAGCACAGAACAGGGTACAGGTCTCCATAGAGCACCAAGAAGAGGAGGAAATAGGGGACAGCTAAGGTCATGATACCAAGGTCAATCTGCTGTCTGTTTAGCAATGCATTGATCTTCATGTTTCTCTGTAGTACACTCACTAAAATTATCTTGTTTAAGAGGCTTTGCAAGGCTAGAAATATAGTTCACTGCTTAAGGTGCTTGCCTGTAAAGCCTAAGGAACAAAATTTGATTCCCTTGTACCCATGTAAAGCCAGATGCACAAGGTGGCACATGCACCTGGAGTTTATTTGCAGTGATTAGAGGCCTTGGTGTGCCCATTCTCTATCTGCCTCTCTCCCTCTTTCTCTCTCTTTCAAGTAAATAAATAAATAAATAAATATTTTTAAAAGAGGTTGCACAGATTCAGATTTTTACAAAGAATGCATGAGTACCTATTTTCTTCCCTTTGCACAAACTACAATCATTTTCAAAAATCTGACAATATATCAATTTAAAATTCGATTTATTTGACATTAATGATGTTGAATGCCTTTTGTATATTTATTGCTTGATGAAGCAAAATTGCAATAAATATAGCAATTAGTTTTTCAGAGTGCAATGACGTGTTTTACAATGGGGTTTGCCCTAAACTCAGCCTGAAAGTTATAAATAGCACTGCTCACTCTTAAGGCAATCATGACATAATTGAAATCTCTTCTCCTAGTTCTTTCCTTTTATAGGAATGCTTGATTTTGTGAACAGGATTTAGAGCACATAAAACGTGCTGACAGTCAGCAGGTATAGTTCAAATACAGTCAATTTCATATGCTGCATAAAGAATAACAGAATCAGGAAACACATTTTAAGGAGACCATGTCCTGTATTTAATGGAAAATATGCTTTTATAATTATGAAAGTCACTAATTTATTCACTTAGTTTCTGGCAAAGAAGACTGTAACTCTTCAGTGACCCATATGAAGTCTTTTCTCACTTTGTATTCCCATTCTTCACTAAAGCCATTAACAACATTAATTCAGTGATAAGAGAGTTGAAAGCTTGATCTAGATTGGAAATGCACAGTTCTGTATTCAAGTTCTGCCCTAAACAGGCATGTATGTGATTAGGAGCAATTGGCTTAATCTCTAATGTTGCAGATTCATAATTTGAATAAGTAGAATGATACTATTTTTTACTCATGACATTATAAAAAAGAGAATGTGGGAATAATCTTGCATAAGAGGTTTTAAATGGACCACAGAAGTTCTAGCTCAAAGTCATAATGAGCTAATACTTTAATTATTACCCTCTGAAAACACTAAGAAAATATGATGTGTCTATCATATTATATGTACTGGTTAGATTAAGTCAGATATCACTTTCTGATGGAATATATACTTGATTTTCTATATATCAAGGCATGGGGGTTTGAATGTAAAATGTTTTTTTTATTTTACAGTGTGTTTAAATACGTAATTCCTAGTTGATGGAACTAATTGGGAAGTGTCAGCACAAAAGAAACAGCTCTCACCTCAAAGCAGATAAGAGGTAGTTTATTCTGGAGCCAAATATGAATGACTATGGACCATGAACACAGATTTAGTTTATTCAAATTCCATGTTCCAATGTGTTAACAATTTCATGAACGTTTTATAGTTACAGAACATCAAATACATTGGCTGACCATCAGTTAGGCAGATTACAGCAAAGCAGGGAAATCTACACCATAAGTTTGTTGTTGGTGGTGGTGTTTAATTTTATTTTTTTAATATTTATTTTTACTTATTTATTTGCAAGCATAGAGAGCTAGAAGAAAGACAGAATGAAGACACACATACAGAATGGGTATACCAGGGCCCTGGCCACTGCAAATGGACTCCTGATGCTTGCACCACATTGTCCATCTGGCTTTACCTGAATACTAGGGAATCAAACTCAGGTTGTTGGGCTCAGCAGGCAAGCACCTTAACTGCTGACCAATCTCTCCAGCACCCTCCCCACTACAGGTTTTAGATGTAATCTGATGTCATTCTTAGCCTTTGTGTTGGTGGAAACTGGTGGAATGCTAGCTACTAAATCCCAAAACATTTGCACCTGATCACCTGGTAGACATACCATTAGTTTGGACATATAGGTGGGCAATAAATGTCTATTTAGGGCCTAAAGGTAGACTAAGGTAAGTTGGTTCTGGCCTTGCAACATCCCGTCTCTCTGTGATGACAGGAGATTTTTCAGTCCATTTAACCTTGTTGGAAGTTAAGTACAGCAGATGCAGCACTTTGCTGGGAACTTTAGTTCATAGAAGGTTGTCGAAATTTTAGGCTATGGAGCCTTGCTTGAGGAATTGTATCACTAGTGGTGGGTCTTGTGATACAGCCAAGCACCACATCAAGTCCCACTCTTGCTACTTTCTCCCTCATGATATGAAGATGTCAGGGCAGCTGTTTATGCCTTCTGTATTCTCTTTTCCCTCATAGAATTATTCTCAAACTCTAAGAAAAAATAAATCCTAACTTTATTCTCAAAGCTGATACTGGTTGGGTCTTTTGTCTCAACATTAAAAAAAAAAAGCTGATATAAAAAATTGGCACTGACAAGGGGGACTTTTGTTTGATGAAAGTGTCCATGGATTTCTAGGTTTGGGGACTGGTTTAAAGGAACTTTGCACTCAAGAAGCCTTACACTTTTGTTAGCAGAAGTTAATAGACCATTTTGGCAGGTGTTTGAAGACCAGAAAGATAAATGTAACTGTGGAGGCTTGAGTTAGGAAGTTTCAGGGAAGGAAAGGACATTATTGGAACTGGGCTAAAGCCAATTCATGTGCTACTCTGGCAAAGAATATGGCTGCATTCTGCCCTATATAGAGAACTGGAACAATGTAGAACTTAAAAGTAATGGACTAATACGTTTGGGAGAGGAAATTTCAAGACATAAAAATGTTGAAGGTGTGGTATTCAGTTATTATTTTGTTTTGTTTTTTTACTATTCATTTTCATATATATATATGTACATATATATGGTATATATTTATATATATAAAATATACACTATGTTCATATATATATATAATGAAAGAACACAAAATTCAAAGCAGGAAGATATGAAAAATATAGCTTGGGGCTGTAGAAATGACTTAGTGGTTAAGCATTTGCCTGTGAAGCCTAAGGACCCCGGTTCGAGGCTCGATTCCCCAGGCCCTATGTTAGCCAGATGCACAAGGGGGCGCAAGCGTCTGGAGTTCATTTGCAGTGGCTGGAGGCATGCCCATTCTCTCTGTCTCTCTATCTGCCTTTCTTGCTCTGTCTGTAGCTCTCAAATAAATAAAAAATGAACAAAAAATAAAAATATATATAGTTTGGCACAGAAAAAACTGTAAGCAAGAATCCATTTATAGTCCCAAACCCAGAGACTACATCAATGTCAGCTGTAATGCTATAATTGTTAAAGAGATTACAACTGTTGACTATAAACCAGGTACTCTGAAGTGTAACAACAGGAAACATGTCCTGAGGGCAAGACCCATCCTTTCATGACTCAAGCTAGTAATTGTGAAAATTCTTTTGAAAGGAAAAAAATAAACCTGAAGAAAGAATGCTAATATGGATATCTGCTCCCCAAGTTCAGCATACAGACACTACTATACCTGTGTGCCATGGGTGCCAGACTTCATCTCAACCTGAAAACAGAACTTAGCAGCACTGCCTATGTGGTATTAGCTTTGGGAGAATAAACAATTCAAGATATTTGGGGTAATGGGTTGCAGCACAGTTCTAAAGAGCTATTGGTTAAGCATTGTAAGTCAAGGTCAAAATCCCTGCAAGTAGTTACTCTGAGCCTTTGCATAAATCCGTGAAGGTAAAGCATAATGGAAACCCCAACCCAGACTTTGAGACATTTTCCACGAAAATCTTTGGGCTCAAGAAGGATCTTGCACAGGACAGAGCCTATAAGCAACACACCTGGAAGGGCAGAGATACTCAGAAATTTAGAGCCCAGAAGGTTTCATCAGGCATTCCAGATACTAGTCTCAGAGCTGTAGGACTGATTGTGTGCTTTGCTGGTTTTAGGTCTGGCTTTGGTCCAATCCTTCCAAGCTATTCCTGCATTCCTCCCTTTGGCATGGCAGTGAATACTCTGTACCATTAAATAAATAAATAACATATTTAAAAAGAAACACAAGTAAAGCAAACTAAACATATCAACTCTAAGGTTTTGATAGAATTACAGATATGAAAACATCTTTCTTAATTTTCAGTTTCTTTGGTATGATCAGTAGTTCTGAGTTAGGCAGAGAAAAAGTACTTAGTTAAATTAGGAAAATAAAGAAAAGAAAATTCTCCTTTTGATAGCATTGTGTCTGTATAAGTCTCTTAAATGTGAAGAGAAGTAATCTACTAAAGTCGACTGACCATCAGAAATGAACTGTGAAAGTTTCTGTGAAAGTCCAGTCTTTCATGCATAAGTAGTATGAATAAAAGTACATTGGAAGGCCAGCAAAATTCCCTTTGTCAGTAGATGTATAATGGAAAGAATGAAGAAAAAAAATATAGAAATTCCAAAGATGCAGCACCCTTTCTTATTTCATAGCTTCATGATGTTCTTCTAGAAACATCTTTGAAGAGAGAATTCAGCAAGTACTTAGGAAGGGGAAACAAAATGTTCAAATCTCTATAAAGTGATTACAGCATTTTACTTTCCTGATGGAAAATGATAAAAGCCTGACCCAAGAACATATCAGGAGTTACAGATTGAATGATAAAAATACCCAAATGACATTTCAGAGATTAAGTACTAAATTGGAATTGAAAAATAATTTCCCAAGGGAAAACAGCTTTTGGAGGGAAAAAATGTAGCTTGAACACTGAGCAGATGATGACCCTTGGAGCCAAGGTTGGTGTACTATCTTAGTATACATTGCTATAGTTTATTAGTACTATATAATCCTTTCCTAAGCATGCATTTTTATCACCTTTTCTGTTGGTCAGACATCTAGACAAACTTAGTTTTACTGTTGTCCAAGGTCACCCAGAACTGAAAGATGTTGGACTTTGTATTTGTTTTCTGAAACAGGCTTCAGGCTAGCCTTGCGCTCCTGTATAATCAAGGATGACTTTGAACTCCTAATCCTACTGCCCTACCTCCCAAGTATGTGGTTACAAGTATGCCCTACCACATCCTCCACAAAGTCATTCTTATCTAAAAGCTCAAACAGGGTAGACATGTCAGATCCAGGTGCTTCCAGCTGTAGGACCGTTATGGCTTCTTGATGCATCAGGTAGAGAAAGATTCTAAGGTTCTACTGACTCAGTTAAGCTAATAAACGTCTCAGTTCCTGAACCATAACTGACGTTCTCTGCCATTTGGGCTTCCCTAATGCAGCCCTTGGTTTTGCTAAGGCAGCAAAGACTAGAACAGATTTTTCAAAAGTTGATTATAAGACAGGTTCACAAAATAATGTAGGTTATATCCTATCACCTTTCCCACACTCTATGAGACAGACTCAAACCACAGGTCAAATCCACAATGAAAAAAGCATGGTATTGAAAACCCTGAACAGTAGCAGAAGGGGTGCTAGGAGTTTCCACAACACACATGTCTAAAGGAAAATTAGTTATAGGAGAAAAAAAAACATATGAAGTATAGGAATGAATGGTGTAGATGTTATATAATAACACTGAAACTATAATACAGAACTTAAGATACCTGGATATTACCGTGAGGTGACTCATAATGGTCTCATTCCACCCTCTCCATTTTCTCCTACTGGCTTGTTAGTTTACACATATGGTATTATATCTGCCTGCTTATACTTCCTTGTGTTGATAATAAATTAATGTGATAATTAGTTCTCATTGTTTGAATGAGTTCATTTTTAAGTGAGGAACATAACTTTTAGGTTTTTGAATGGCAGATACACCTGTATCCTTCCTTGGGCAATTTCCCTTGTGAAACCATGTCACCTGAAGCATTGACACTTTTCCATTTAAAACAATGTGGCAACAGATCACAATGGCAGCATGAGATTTTAGGCCTAGGAAAAGCCTGAGGCGAATAGATTATGTTTAGGCACTGACAAAACACAGACACATTGTTTAGTTTGTGCCTGAGCTAGCTAATTTATTCTGAACTTGTGAAGCTTTGTTTTGATAACTTATAAGCTTGTTCTCGGCTCAATGCCTGTCTGACTGAGAAGTCTTTCCCTCTAAGTGCTCACTTCTCTCATGGAAAATACTACTTAGGCAACTAATGAACTGAGATCATAAAGTGAATCCTAAAATGAGTGTAATGGGGTCATAGAGATATTTCCTGCTACAGTTCATGAGTCCCTGCTTAACAGTGTTTACTGTATCCTGCAGGAAATCTATATATGAAGAGTCAACATATATCATTTGTGTAATTGGGGAACCTACAACCATTTTATCATATGTCTGAGTGAGCGAATTAACAACCATTTTAAGGGATGAGAGTTTTATTCAAAATTTAAGAAGCTTGCTGAAAGTTGTTGAACCTTTCTCTCCTGTTTTATTCTGTGGTTCCCACTTCCCCACTCACGGAGTCTCTGCTTCTAACTAATATGATAGATTTTGAATCTATAATTTTGGTATGATCATTGTATCATTATAGTAAAACCATGTTACAACATAATATTGTGTCAGGAAATAAGAAATGGAATTGACATCAAAATATTGAATTGTTGGGCTGGAGAGATGGCTTAGTGGTTAAGACATTTGCCTGCAAAGCCAAAGGACCCAGTACCCACGTAAGCCAGATGCACAAGGTGGTGCATGCATCTGGAGTTTGTTTGCAGTGGCCAGAGGCCCTGGCACACCCATTCTCTCCCTCTCTTCTCTCTTTCTCTCTTTCTCTCTCAAATAAATAAATAAAAATAAAAAAATATTTTAAAAAATGTTGAATCCTTGTGTAGATCCACTAAAAAAATTTAATGATAGCAACAAACTATAATAACTGTAATGCACATACTTAGTAATTTTCACCAGGCCTGCACTGAATTTATTGTGCAAAGAGCATGAATGATTAATATGAGAGATGGAGCAATAAGCAAATTAAGCTATTTGAGAGAGACAGGTGAATTGCTTACATAAATAAGTTGTTAGCAGAGAGTAGTGATCCTGATTATCTATTTATCTATCATCTATCTCTGTATCATCTATCTATCTATCTCTCTATCTATTTATCTATCTATCTATCTATCTATCTATCTATCTATCTATCTATCTATCTATCTCTATCTCTCCTCTCCTGCAACATATTTCAGGACAGCCACCAGTTTTGTATTCTATGTAAGCCTTAGTAATAGTAATAAAAATGCCTCCCTTGGGATGGAGAGATATCTTAGTGGTTAGAACACGTGCCTGTGAAGCTTAAGGACCCATGTTTGACTCTCCAGATCCCATGTAAGCTGGACACACAAGGTGACACAAGCACACAAAGTCGCACATACACACAAGATGACACACATGTCTAGAGTTTGACTGCAGAAGTTGGGGTCCCTGAGACGCAAATACATACTCTTTCTCTCTCTCTCTCTCTCTCTCTCTCATTAAAACATAGGCCAGTCTGCTGAGCTTGCCTCAAAGAGAGAGAGGGAGAGAGAGAGAGAGAGGGAGAGAGAGAGAGAGGGAGAGAGAGAGAGAGAGAGAGAGGGAGAGAGAGAATGCTTCCCTGCAGTATTACAGCATACCTGCTACAATATCATTTGAGTTTGTTCCCTGTATAGTAGCTGTTTTCACCATACTTATAAGATGACATGCTTTCTAGGTATAAACAAGTGATATTTTCTGATCATACATAATTTATTTACTTTCTACAGATATGTGTGCTTTGTATTTTGTATTCAAACTTTATGTTAATTGTTGTCCAGATATATGTTTATCATCCTCTGAAGTTTAAAATCCATGAATGGCAATACCATATAGATCTTGAGTAGATATTTAAAAGTTGTGTAACTGCTTGTCTTAGTTAAACTGAATGCATACTACAAATGTAACACAGGATTTGAAATGATGTTTGGGAAAAATAGATAGATCATTGTCATTTGGAATGACAAAGATCACTGAGGCATATGTTTAGTCAAGTTTGTTATGATAAAGCAAAGAAACATAATACAGAAAATTTAAGTTTTCAGACAGAAATGTTCAATAGTTCTAAACTGTATTTGGAGGTTATTGTCTCTAGAGAGGAGGATAAAAATCACTGTCCATGGTGGGCAGGTGGTTTATTTGCTGCTTATGTATCTATGAGGTTCAAAAACAGTCCCAAGATTGTACTCTAGGAAATGGAATCTTAAATTCGGACCTAAGATTATTGATGTGAGTTCTCTACTGTGTGTTTTACTCAAACATTTGTGTTGTTAGTGTGCTGACTAATTTTGAGCTACTAAAAGCAAAAATAAAATGAAGTTTTCTATTTTAATGAGCTCTTTTGCTTTGTAGCAATTTTAAAATATCAGTTTAATCAATAATATGTACAGTGCCAGTGCCTCTGGGCTTAAAAAATGTCAGTTGTTTAATTTTGAAAAATGGATATTGCTCTTCCCGTATTATCTGGTCAGGCATTTGTATTATATTACACTGAGCACAGAGACTTAGAGTGCACCACAAATGTCTTCATCAATTATATCCAGAAGACATAAAGCTTGGAGATCTTTCTGTGTAATGTCCAATTACTAGATCTTAGAGCTTAATTTTCACACTTCCTGTCCCACACAGTGCAACAAAATGACAGAAGGAAGAAAACTGAGCTGTTATAAAACAGCCCAGTTTATACTACCATAACTTTCTGCCTGTTAATTCTCTCTCTCTCTCTCTCTCTCTCTCTCTCTCTCTCATTCTCTCTCTCTCCACACACACATACACACACACACAGGTATAATCGTACAGGTGAATAAGTGACTATAAGTATAATTTGCATATTGATAAGGAAATATGTGTGTCTTAGGCTGATACGTTTATACGCACAATTATATGAAGTAAAAGCATATTCAAATGAGTACCTAAATATTTTTTTTTCTATATCTAGGAATGATCTTTGGAAGTTTGCACTTTTTTCATAAAAATCTTGGGGGAACCAGGGATAAAATAAGGCACTTGGAAAGAAGAGAAAATTTAAAGTGATGCAAGAACATAAATATATTTTAAAATTATTAAAAACCCAAGTTTATTTTAAAATTTGTGTTATAAAGAAATGATGAATAAGTTTGATATGTATATAAATGACTTTTAAGCTGTAATGCCAAAATTGCATTTTTCTATAAGAAGAGAAGAAAAAGCTTAATAATTTCTAATGTACATTTTAAAATGTTAAAGGTACAAGCATGCAGTAACATGTGTTGTTGGATCTCATGTAAGTTAAGGAAATAAATGAATATTTGATGGGGACTTACTATGTGTCAGACACACAGATTCTTCCATTTTGTGCCTGTAACAACTACAGGAGATTGGGCATGCTTATTATATAGCAGATGTTGCAGGAGATATTTATAATCTTTCATGATAAAGCCTCATCGTGTTATACCTCAGATATTTAACATGGATATAAATATATCATAAACAGGACTATTTCATTCAGAATACAGTTATCCAACACTGGTTATATGGTAAGCAGTTAAGAAAAATGTATAAGTCATGGTTAGTGATTAACAAATCAACACTTTACTAGCAAATAATTGCAATGTGATGACATCATGGTAATTGTAGAGGCACGCGTGAAATTGGTGGCAGAAAAAAAAAGAGCAATGCATTTATTGGAGTAAGAGGATTTAAACTGACTACATAAACTCTGTGGAAGATTATGAAAAATTCTTATGAACTTAACCTGTAATAACAGTGAAAGTTAATTTCAATAGAAAGAGTACAGTGCCACACTAAGCAGATGTCTAAGATGTATATACTCTGAGATAAGTATGTAGTTCAAAGGGAAACAGGTGGATAAAAAACTGACCTCAAATCAATTAGATCATTTCGTTTGTCTTGCTTATTGATGACTGCATGGAACCTTGAGAAAGGTTGTATAACATGAATTTCTGTTTAGCCTTAAATCCAATGATATCAAGAATAATGTATTGCTTTTAACATGAAGCATAGCAATAAACATTTGAGTATATTAGGAACATGTAATGAATACAAAAGTGCTTGAAATAAATTATACTATGTGTAACCATGAGAAGGAATTTTCCCTCATCTTCAGGAACAGGCAGGAGAAGTAGGGATATTCAAAAGCATTATTTTTAGCTTTTCTCCATTTTTTTTTCTTTTTGAGACAGTGTATCATGTACCTAAGGCTGTCCCTGAGCTCACCATATAGCCAAGGATGATCGTGAACTTCTGATATTCCTGTTTACCCCCCTCAGTTTATAAGATGCTGAGGGATTAAATCCAGGAGTCATAGATGTTAGACAAACACTCACAAGCAAACAAACCCCTAGCCTCAAATTCTCAGTTCATTTCATCAATTAATTTAATATTTTACATTAGTGAAAACATATTTTGCCACTTTTAATTCAAGCATATTTCTGTTATCTTAGTAAAATATACATTTCTTTTCAATTCCTATGTTTTTAAAATAAGAATTAATATATTAATGTATAAATTGTGCTTACTAATGGGGTTCAGTGTGCCTTAATCAACCACACTTGTTTTAAACACCTCCACACCTTTGCCAATCTACATCAATCACCCCTCTGCTTCTAGATCAACATTACTTAACTTCCACATATAAGAGAGAACATATGATACATTTTCTCTCTCTACTTGTGGCTTGTTTTACTTAAGATCTGTGGAATAATCATAAACACGGCCTGTCAAATTCTGTGGGATTTCTTATTATGAAAGACATTCAACATACTTTAAAGCTAATTAAAATTCCTTAATATAGCTAACTCATATTTTGTGAATTATTTTAAATATGTGTCAATGTGCTTATGATCACTTAAAGTTTCCTAACATTTTATTAATTTCAAATAATCTTGCTACAAACACAAAACAGCAACACTAGAGACTAGGGAAGACTGAAGCAGGATAAATGTCATGACTTGGGATAGACTGTACTACATATTGAGACCCCATCCCAAACAAAAGCCCTTTACATAAGGGCTGAAGAGACGGCTCACTTGATTAAATGCCTACCATGCAAGCATGAAGACATGAGTCTGTGTTCCTGGCATCCACATAAATACTGGGACATGGTGACATGGAACTGTAATTCCAGCACTGGTGAATAGGATACAGAGGATCTCTGAAGCTTTCCAACCACCTACTCTACTTCAACCAATGCACACCAGATTTAACGTGAATAACTGTTTCAACAAATAAAGAGGAGAGAATTGCAATGAACACCCAATATTAACTTCTGGACACACACATGTGTCCATATACATCATATACATATGAAAGCTCATATGCACATACATGCATTTCACACTTATAGTGAATACATTAGATAGATAGATAGATAGAGTGTGTGCGTGTGTGCGTGTGTGTGTGTGTGTGTGTGTGTGTGTGTGTGTGTGTATGTGTGTGTGTAACATACATGCACATTTATAGAATTACTTTTCGAGCTAGGGTCTCACTCTAGCCCTGGCTGGCCTCGAACTCATGGTGATCCTCCTACCTCTGCCTCCCAAGTGCTGGGATTAAAGGTGTGCAACACCACACCCAGCAAGAATTACTTTTTTATGAGAGAAAGAGAGAAAGAACTGGCACACCAGGGCATTAGCCCCTGCAAGTAACTTCAGACGCATATACAACCTTGACCACATGTGCCACCTGTGTGCAGGTATCACCTTGTGCACCTCGTTTACCTGGATTCTGGGGTGGGGGTCAAACCTGGGTCTTCAGGCTTTATAGTGCCTTAACCGCTAAGCCATCTCTCCAGCCCTAGAAATATATTTTTTTTAATTTTTCTTTTATAGAGAGAGGGAGAGGCAGAGAGAGAGAGAGAGAGAGAGAGAGAGAGAGAATTGGTGGACCAGGGCCTCAGCCACTGCAATGGAACTCTAGATGCTTGAGTAACTTAGTGGGCATGTGCAACCTTGCACTTGTTTCAGCTTTGTGTGTCTAACGTGAGAAAGAGAAAGAGAGGAGGAAGAAGCAGATAGAGAGAAAGAGAGAATGGGCATGCCAGGGCCTCCAGCCACTGAAAAACTCCAGACGCATGTGCCCCCTTGTACATCTGGCTTACATAAGTCCTGGGGAATCGAACCAGGGTTCTTAGGCTTCACAGGCAAATGCCTTAACCACTAAGCCATTTCCCCAGCCCGGTTATGACTCTTAACAGATTATACTTCATTTATGAAATTTAAAGCAAGGATTTAGAAAAAAGGCCTTTGCTATACAATCCAAGCATATCCAGTGATTATGGAGCAAGTTCACAAAAAGTCCACCAGGGAATGTTTCATAAGTCCTTACCTATCACCAGCCTGAAAGCTGCTCTTGATTTTGCAATGATGTCCAATGTTTAAATGGCTGAGCAGCACTGGGCAAGATGGGCATGAATCTGTAGACCATGCTTCTTCCTTTTATGCATAGCACATGGTCAAGCAATGGAGAAACCCACTAGAGCCTTCTTTTCATATTTGCCACAGTATTCTCTGAGGGTGAAATGCTCAGGGAAGGCTCCATGGGATGTGGAAACCTGGATGGTGTTGCCAGTTTAGCTGTTGTCAGCCAATCTCTGACATTCCTCATCTGCCCAAATATGATTTGATATCAGAAAATGTCATGGGTCATTCTAAACTTTAATTGTTTTATGATTGCTTATTCATAAACTTTCTCTGAGAAGAGATTGTTTAGCTCAACTTCCTATTGCCTGCTATAAATTTCTTTCAAATATGTGTAATGTTGCTTAAGCTATACTCAATAAAGCATAGTACTTCTGCAGACATGTGACTGATTGGGGTATTGATTGTGGAACATCTAATTTTACCCTCCAAGTGTGAGTCAGAAGCTCTAGCAATCAAGTATCCCTACTGCTGTTAAAGACCATTTCCAAATCACTCGGTATTTCTCTACACCCTTCAGGACAATTCTTCTAGGTAGAAAATTTTGTATATATTTTCTAAAAGAAATGAACAAGACAAGGATTAATAGTATCCCAGCACTTTTGTTTAAATCTCATGTGTGCTATTAGCTTAGTTAATTCTGCTGAGCTTCCTTTTGAGGTTGAGTTGTGTCCCTCTGCTTTTAATGGGGAAGAAAAGTAGTATCTTTGGGTTGGTGTAAGAATAAACTGAGCAAATAGGTATACATAGAGCAGTGTTTGACATGCAGAAAGCATTCAATAATAATTATTTTAATTTTGTAGGGTTCAAAATTGTAGTGGGCATATGTGTTTTTGTGCATAATATGGGTATATGTTTTATAAAATGTGTTTTAAACCAAAGAAAATTTGTGTACTTAAAACTTTGTAGTTGTGGTAGAATTTCCACTTTCCTTTTTTTTTTCTTAAATATTTTTATTTTTATTTATTTATTTGAGAGAGAGAGAGAGAGAGAGATACAGAAATAGGAAGGTACTCAGAGAGAATGGGCACGCCAGGGCTTCCAGCCACTGCAAACAAACTCCAGACGCATGCGCCCCCCATGTGCATCTGGCTAATGTGGATCCTGGGGAATCAAGCCTCGAACTGGAGTCCTTAGGCTTCACAGGCAAGCGCTTAACTACTAAACAATCTCTCCAGCCTGGATTTCCACTTTTCAAAACCTTAAGCAGAATTAAAAGTTTTAACTTGATTGACCTAATAAAAATGCAATAGTGTATCACTCTCACTTCTGGGTTTTAAAAAGATTAAAGCAAATAAAAATGCTGATACAGTTAGCATGTGTCTCCTAAGAAAGTAATGAACAAAAGAAAATGAGTGCCACCCAAGCAATCGAATAACATCCTCATGGTTCAGCTGGGAGTCACCAAGCAAAGCAGTTTAAAACCAGGCAACTTGAAATGAAGAAGAATCAAAAATGTGTTCTCTCATACCTCCTTTTTTTCTATTGAAAAAGAGGCAATGTGCATGACATACTAAAATATCATTCTGTGCAGCAAAAATGCATGATTGTCTTTAGGTATGTCTCATGGCAGTGTGCTTTAAGTGGAATCTACAGAGATTCAATCAAGCAACACTGTCATTATGATTTGTTTTTAACTTGAAAAATGTTTTCTTTAACATTAAAAAGTTTTAGTGTGTTATAGACTCAAGATTACTCAGTGGATATTTTTTGTTCTATCTTCCCTATCTTTCTATTGCTGTAGCTAAGTATAGCTATGTTGCTATATTAAAATGATAAAAACCTATACTTTGATTCATAGTGTTAGAATAGCTATTTTGTGATATTGTTAAGGATTATACAGGTATTTTGCTATACTAAAATTAAAACTAAGGAAATACCGTATACCTATTTATCTATCCTAATGAAAATAATTTCAAATAAAGTGCCCCCAAGAATTATCATTTTATTACATCAATTTGTTAAAAATATATTAAAGAAATATCTCACTTTTTGAAATACTATAATAGTCAATACATAGAGGCATGCCTGTATGTGGGCACAAGGTAACTGGACTCTAAAGGAAAAAATATTATATTAAGTCAGTTTTATATAAAAAATACTTTGCAAACTTTAGAATTTGTTAATTTTCTAGTCTAGTATTAATTAGGGAAACAGATTGCTTTGCATTTAAAAAAAGCATGCTGTAAAGAAAAAGTGAAAAAAGTAAAAGGAAAAGCTTTCTTCAGATGCATGAAATATCGATGACAAACCTTTAAATCATCTGGCTCTGGTCTACTGTACCAATTACAGGTTTACAGTCTTGTGGGGCACCATTATATTCAGTTTCACATTTATTCTCACTAGTGTCATGACTATAGCCCTTTACTCTTAATACTTTGAGAGTATGTGAAAAGTGAGATTATTATTGCATCACTTTCTAATTATCATATAAGTAGGATAGCCATAACACTTTTATATAATTTTATTTTATTTAGAATGCATAAATTAAATAATGTCATTAAAGCAATGAGAATCATATTTGGGTACATAGTGACCATGTTTTTTCTCTTCTGCAATCTCTTCTATAAACAAAAAATAGAAGTCTGACAGAAGATGTGGCTGCTATGTAAAAACTCAGAACTCCTGTTCTTGTCAGTGCATAAGCCATCTCCCCAATATAGGGCACAATATTCCTCCTGGGCAAAATCCAACTGTCCAAACTGTGAATGCAGCTGCAAGTGTAAGGCTGTGATCAGAAGGATGCTCCTTAGATGATCAATGTTAACATTCATCTGGGAGCATCTCTGGAATGTATTGCCCAGAACTTTTCACCATGAGAATCTCCACAGCATCATTAACTCTGTTTTATCTTCTACTTTATACCAATTCAAAAAAGAAAAGAAAAGAAAATGTCAGTAAATAAGGGAATCTGTTTTTTCAAAAGAAGTTATGTAATAAATACTTGCTATGAAAAATGCTCTTCCTGTTTTCTAACCTTGAATTAAAACATGAAGTTAACTGCATTATTCTGTAGAAAAAAATAGTATAAATGGTTAACCTTTAATTTAAAGGAAAGATTTTCTCTAAAGCATTTTCAAAGGTAGACATGTAAATTCATAACTACAGCATATCAACCTAGAGAAAATAACAATGCAAAAATGTGTTTTTACCTTTAAAACATCAAGTAACACTAAATGCCAAAGAGGAATGTCATTTTTTCTTTTGTTTCCAAATATTCCTGAACATACCATCATAAAAATAAAATATTTATTTGCTTCCATTTGAATAGCTATAAATCATTGCTTATCCTTGGAAATGATTAAATATTTTATATAAAAAATCAAGAAAAATAATACAATTGCAGACTATTTAGAGTTTAAAAATGTAAGGCACTCAAGGTTATCACACAGCAAGTCTATCAACCCTTTGAGCATTTCTTTCCTTCTTCTACACACAAGCCATATAATGCTTGTGAGATTATGTATCCATAGTGTATTATGTGCAGTGACTCATTGAGGCACAAGTACAATGTTATTGACAATACTCATCATTGGGAAACAATGATGGGTTGGACCTATAATATAGATTACTTTCACCTTAATGATGTCATATACGAAAATATTATTTTGTTATTTTATTTGACAAGCCCAGACTAACCTCTATCTCACAAAACTCCTGCTTCAGCTTTCCCAGTATGGGGGCTGTGTCACCATACTCAGCTCTATGATATTTTAATTTATTTTGGGTTTGTGTATGTGTGTGCATATGTGCATGTGTGTGTGTGTACAGCAGAACCTCTTACCACTACAAACAGAATGTCAGATGCATGTACTGCTTTTTGTGTCAGGCTTTATATGAGTGCTGGAGAATTGAACCCAGGCTGACAGATTTTGCAAGCAGGCACCTTTAATCACTGATCCATCTCCTTAGTCCCTGGTTCTATGATCTTCAAATATGATCACCTAAAAGATAATCCAAGTCATTAAGACCACATTTTATGAATCCTAATCAAGAAAATTATTAACATTTTATCTAGTTAATCAATCAAAGAACCTAAATAGAGATAACAAACCTTCTATTTATTTTAACTAGTATTATGACTAAAAAATAGTTTATGTAGTAATATACATATAATAAGATAACATTTCAATTAAGAATGTTTTCATATTCCAGCAAACTTTTCCAGAAAATATCATTTAATTGAGTAGTATGGTTTTTTTAGTACTTCATAATGTGGGATCTATTTTAGTGTCTTAGAAATCCCAGACAGACATAATTTTCATGACAATATTTTGAGTTTAACAAAAGGCATAACAGCAATAGAGAAGGAGAGACTTTCTAAGTGTCAGTGTGTAGTGATTTTTCTTATGGTTATTCGCCATTACTTTACAAAGACATATATTATCTTGAACATTGTGTTTTCACCTTCCATTGTTTACAGGAACTGAAGAGTGCCACCGGAGGATGGTGTCATGTGCTGTGGGTGCTTCTAAGCTTCTCTGTGGATTTTTAATCATATAAGGTAAATGCTGAGTTTGTTCTAATTGTATTTTCAAATTGAAATAAAAATTAATTATATGCCTGAATACTTGCATGCCTTCATGGGAAAGGGGAGAGAAAAATTGTAAGAGCCTCCGAGTGGGTTGAAATAGCCTGAAATACCATGTTTTCCCCATACCTGCAGAGAATGAGTGAGCCCTCTTGGTCCCCACTATGAATACCAATTACATCAGCAAAGACCCTCAGCCAAATAGAGGCAGGGGAGAGGGAGTTTATGTGTCCAACCTTTTTTAATTAAATTTTACATTTATTGAGGAAAGTACAAAGCCAAGGAAGGACACCCACTTGGCTAGAGATCCACATGGATGGCCTGGGAAAGCCATGGAGAGAAAAGACAGAAAAAAAATTTAAAGAGCTCCTGCCCTGGGGAGCTGGAGGGAATCAAGAACCCATGTGGAGTGTAAGGACTAGGCAGGTTAGGAGCCTGTCCCCTCAGATCAGCCCAGGCAACCTTTTTATATTAATAAAAGCCAGGGCTGGAGAGATTGCTTAGTGGTTAAGGTGCTTGCCTGAGAAGTCTAAGGACCCATGATCAACTCTCCAGATCCCACATAATCAAATACACAAAGGTGGGGCAAGCTCAAGGTTGCACATACCCACATGCATGCCAATTCTCTCTCTCTAAAATAAAAATTAAAAAAAAGTGCATGCTTATACCAAAAAGACACAAAATTGCCTCTGCTTAATCATGTATTCAATTAAGTACATGTTTAAGTACATTGCCATACATGAATAACAGTCAACTGTTAGAATTCTATATATTAAACATATTCTGCTAACATAATGTATATTTTTTAAAATATATTTTATTATTTATTTGAAATGAGAGGGGAAAAGAGAAAGAGAGAATATGAATATAGGTGTATCAGGACCTCTTGCCACTGCAAATGACCTCCAGATGCATGTACCACTTAGTGCATCTGGCTTTTTGTGGATACTAGGGACTTGAATCCAGGCTGTTAGGCTTTGCAAGCAAGCACCTTTAACTACTGATCCATCTCCTCAGCCCCAATTTATTGTATATTATGTATATATTTTGGATCATTTATATATTGTTCCTACTTGTTTAGTACAATTTTTTCCTTTAAGATACTATTTTAGCATATACAATGGTTATAGTAAGGTTCGATGGCTGAAGGCATGCCATTATCAGAGTAGAAATAGAGAGGTCTATAAAGTAAATTTAATGTTAAAGCTGAGTTAATTCTGTGCTTTCTCCTCTCCATTACTCCAAGTAGCCATTTATTTAGTAATGATTATGTTTCATATGGTGAACTCTCTTTTTCTGGAAACTGTTACCTATATTTCTACCTTTTCTTTTTTTGTTTATGATCCTTCACTAACATCACTAGTTTGTGTATGCATGTGTGTGCATGTGTTCAGTTTTTTGGATGGTTGAACAAAACATTTGCAATTGTTGCCTTCTTGTGTCTATCTAATGTTATAGAGAAAGGAAGCTGGAGAACCTGATAGAGTAGGACAATAAAGCTTGGCTACTACCTGTTAAAATTTGGGGGTGAGGTTAAGGAAATGACTCAGTGGGCAAAGTGACCATATGCGAGTACCTGAGTTCAAATTCCCAGAACCCATGTAACGCCCAGCACTGTGACCATTTGTAATCCCAGCACTTGTAAAGGAGACAAGAAGCAGGGACGGGAGAATTGCCTTGAAGCTCATGGGCTAGCTACCCTGGTGTTGTAGTTATATTCTAGTTGCTGGCACAAAGCACCCAACCAATAACAGATGATAGTAGGAAAGTTGGTTTATTTTGGCTTTCAAGAAACTGGGGGATGCTCCATAATGGCAGGGATGGCAGAAGCTGGACATTACCTTTGCCATAGTAGGTGGCAAGCAGCACAAGAGTGTGCCCACTAACAGTGGCAAGCTAGGGCTAATAAACCATCTAGGTTCACCACAGCAGCACACCTCCTCTAGCAAGCCTCCACCTCCCAAATGACCATCAGCTGGGAATCAAGCATTCAGATCATATGAGTTTATCAGGGACACTTAATTCAAACCATGACATCTGAAGAATGCAGTAAAGACCCCGCTTCAAGAAAAGTGACAGGAAGGACTGATACAAGAAGATATCCTCTAACCTCCATACGTGTGTCATGACATGCCTTCACTCACACGCACGTGCACACACACACACACACACACACACAGAGAGAGAGAGAGAGAGAGAGAGACAGCATTGTTGTGGTGGCTTATGTCTGTAATGCTAGTACCTTATAAGCTGAGGCAATTACTGTGAGTTTAAGGTCAGTAAGGGCTACATTAGTGAGACCTTGTAACATAAAACTGAAAAACAAGGGGGAATGTCTCATTTAACTGGAATAAAGTGAAACATGTGGAAAGCATTACTTGTCCTTAAAAGGACAAAGAAATATAGCACACATACAAAATTTTCTTGTGAAAAATTCTAGAAAGATAATATACCTAAGCTGCTTCTTCATATCTCAAATAATAGCTTGAAAGGAGTGATGGTATATATGAAGATGCTCTATCCATGCTCAAATGGTGAATACATACATTAACACCCATACCATACCTTCACAGTCCAGTGTAGTGTGGTGTGTTTGGTTCAGAAGAAATTGACACTCATAGAATGTGACTTAAAAGTGAACAAAGGAAGGGAGGAAAGAAGGAAGGAAGGAAGGAAGGAAGGAAGGAAGGAAGGAAGGAAGGAAGGAAGGAAGGAAGGAAGGAAAGATGGAAGGAAGTATGGAGAAGGGGAGGGAAAGGAAAATAAAAGAGGGAGGGAAAGAGGGAGAAAGGGGAGAGGGAGGAAGGAAAGAAGGAAGGAAGGAAGAAGAAAGGAGGGATGGAAGAAAGCAGGCCAAGGAAAGAAAGAAGGAAAACAAATGAAAGAAGTTGATGTTCAGGCATAAAAATGGAGAAGCTAGATGCAAGAATTCATTGAAATGGCCACATTTAAACTAAAGGCATCATTGATGAAATGCAAATCTTAAACTGCATGAGGCCCACCACTCACATTTTACAAGGGTCTCTATTATGTTAGTTTGGATGAGGTAATAGAATTGACAGTCATGAAGAAAATTAGGAAAAACTGCTAATTTGCTATGCACAAAACTGTCTATCATTACAGAACTATTCCAATCACAAGACTATTTAATGGCACTTAAACTGTGATAAATTTGAAATGATTTGAAGAAACTGTGAGAAGTAATTGCTTCTTTGAATATTTCTTAGAATATTCTTTCATAGTTCTTTTGGTAAGTATAAGTAATCTTGATAAATTAACCTTTTTTTCCTGCTTGGATAATGTGAAGCTTTATCTCTGATTGTGAACTTAAAACCTCCTATTTATTTTCCAATATCTTGATAGCATACAGTAAGGAGAAGATTATTTTCTGATATGTCGAGAGTGAAGCACAAATCATTCTTTGAAATTATTAAATTATTTTGAAAATTAATATTTTTTGTGAAAGGACATTTTAAAAATACAAAATCCATATGAAATTTTCTTCTGCATTGATAGCTTTTGTTTCAACAAAACTTTGGAACATGTATATAAAAGCAATGCAAACATAGATCATGTAACACCTGACTTCTTGTCCTTAAAATTAAGTTCATTTTATTTCTCTGGCCATTGCCTTCCTCCTTTAATGCTAACTTCTTTTCTTCTCACTACATAGCCACAACTTCATCTAAAAAAAACAAGGAAATTTTAAACTTTTTGCCTTAATTTCAAATACTGAGTTATTTATATGCTATTTTATGGTGAGTCGCTAAGACAAATGAGCTTTTTCTTCAAAATCATTGGCAAAGGCTTAATAATTTTATTTTCCATTTAAAATAGTCTAGAACATTTTTAAATTCATGATTTCAGTTAAGAACTGGAAATATTATAAAAATGGCAGAGATACTTTATGATTTAAACATAGGAACTAATTGTCACTAATGTAAAGGTCATTGCGCTAGTAGGATGTGGAAGACATTAACCTATATGTAATTCATAGGAAAGAGGCTTATTTGATCCTTTTTGAAGTTCCATGTTTTCTTAATTGTAGGGAACCTTTGTTTAAAGAAATTTCATTTAAAAATTTGTATAGTTGTTCTATTTTAGTTACATCACATTAGGATATATTTCCATTAACCTGTAAAGTAAGATGTCATATAAAATGTCTTCAAGATTCCTTTCTGCTCCATTAATTCCACATGTCTGGCATTATCTGTCTCAAGTAGGAGAGAATATTTTATTAGTCATAATACTAGGTCCATGAATTTGTGGAAAGGCAGTAATAACATCATTGCTTACCAAATGATGCCACTGATACTTTTATAACAACTAATGAGAGAGGAAAGAATGACTGACAAACAACTATCACAGGCTTCATACTTTGATATTTCAATGACCTTGAATTAGATCCCAACAATTATTTAGCTATCTGTGAGTACAAATAGTAACGTAAAGTTATATATTCCACATATACTTTATTATTTTAATAATATATGGTCAAACTATAATATGATGTTGGCCTTTTAATCAGACTCCTGTTCTTATATTGAATAAAGTCGGAGTTTACTTTTGCTCTAAACAATGTCTAGATATTATTTTACAGTTTATTTTTCTGTAGTGCTCTGCATTGGTACCATGGTAGCCAGTCCAGATAATGTGTTCTCAATAGCATTTCAGCTTCTGCTAGTAGTTATGCATGTTTTAAAGCCTAGGTCTATGTCCTTAATGAGTAGCAACAAATATACGTGATGTGGTGCTCATCCGAGAATATACTTATCAAAATGTCTTCCAGCCATTATTGATCAATGGTGTACTTGCAAGACACCATATTGAGCAAAGATTGCTCAAAATATATGAATCCTTTTCATTCATCTCTATAGCTTCAATGTTATCAATAGCTTAAATGAGACTATTAAAGTCTTTATGTTTACTCTAGAGAAATGCTTTTACTGAAACACAACTTGAATCAATGTCATCAACTTATATTGATTTGTGTTATAGATGCTAGAAACCCATACTTTAATTCTCTATAGTAATGTATTCATGGTGTGGTTTTCTCCATCTTTCATAGCATCTCTCCATTAAGGAGGCCATGGGAAATATTTTCCTCCCATTTCAACATTCAAATAGCAAAGATTCTTCTAACAATTGATTTCAAATGATTTATGATTCCAGTGAGTCTTGAAATAGATTTATGTGCATGTGTGTGAGGGTTTTTCTAGGAAGTATAGCACCACATCTATAAAAAAAATGACATTCATGGAGTAAAGCCTATCTCCTCTGGGACTAACTAGATACAGAATACACACACACACACACACACATACACACACAAAATACATATATATTTAATTTTTTTATTTTTTTATTTGCAAGGAGAGAGAGAGAGAGAAGAGAAGAGATACAGAGAGAATGGGCATGCCTGGGCTTCCAGCTGCTACAAATGAACTCAAGACACATGTGCTACTTTGAGCATCTGGCTTTATATGGGTACTGAGGAATTGAACCTGGGTTGTTAGGCTTTGTAGCCAAGCACCTTAATCAGTGAGCCATCTCTCCAGCCCTGGATATAATTTCTTTACTTAGATCAATAATATATGTGATGACATTGCCACACCATCTTTCTTTTTAGTCCTTAGAGTGGTATTGTGAAAAATAAGTATGTTAATATCAAGGTATTGACATGCACAATTGATAAATGATAACCATTTTCAATCTTAAAATGAGAAGTTCCCCCATATAATCTTTAACCCCTACCTTTTATCATGACTTATTGAAACACACAATCTTTTTTTTATATATACTAAAAGAATAAAGATTTTTATTAAGCATTGTAAGTTGCATTCAGTAGCCTCCGGATATGCCACACCACAATCCATCCACAGTCAATCAGACCCAACAGCAGTTTATTCTTCACAATCCATGAGTTAGGGCAGAACTCCCTTCAACTTACAGTAAGATCCTACTTAGCTCTTGCGGGCAGGGGTTGGGGAATTACACCTCATTTCTGATCACTAATGGAAACATACAATCTTTATTGAGTACCAATTATGTTCACTTATTCATATGTAATAAGTTGATAAGATCCTTGTCATAGACCTTAGTCCCTAGCTGGATAATATTGGTATAAAATTTATAAATAATAAAAACATGTAGAAATAATTACAGCTAAGCTTGCAGTTGAAAAAGTTGAAAACCCAAGGAGCTAATTTGAATTGTATTTTCAGGAAGGCCTAAAATAAATGTTTCATTTTAATCTGGGACTTGAATGAGGTGGTTGGTATCTATATTATCTGTGCAATATGTACAAGAAAAGTTTCTAAAGATAAGTGTAGTGGTTTGAATAGAATAGATGGCCCCCAATATATTCAGTTGTTTGTTTGTAGTTTGCATCTGTAGCCACCTGGCTGGAGTCAGTACCATTGTGTGGATCTTAAGGTGTGGTGATGGGTTTGAGATTTCAATCAAAAGATATGCAAAGTGTACCTAGCTGGAGTTCCTGAAGTGTGCTGTGGCTTTTAGCTTTAGGCTTGTGCTTCTCTCTCTCTGCTTGGTCCTGTGAAAGCAGGCCAGCTTTTTGCTGCCATTATGGAAATTCCCCTGGATCTGTAAGCTTCAATAAATATCCTTTCCTCCATAACTGTGCTTAGTCTGGAAGTTCATCTCGGTGAACGTGAAGCTGTCTGATACAGAATTTGGTACCAAGAAGTGGGGTGAGATGAACCTTACTATGTGGATGTTGATCTTTTGGAACCTTTGTTTTGGAGGAATAGGCATGGACTTGGTGCTTGCAAATGAAGATGTCTTCTGGAGTAGTAAGCCAAGTTTTATGGACTATTCTGATGAGAGTCTGAGAATTCTAAGGGTACACAGCCTTGAGCTTCGAGGCTTGGCTTATGAGCTTTCTAAGGGGAAGGAAAGACTGCAGAGGACTTTGTTGGAACTGGGCTACTGGCATAAGGGCTGGCTATGTCCTGCTGCCCAGGTCCAGAGTGTTTGATCAAGGTTAAATTTGTAATGGACTGATGTGCTTGGCTAAAGATATTGGACTGAGAGATTTAAGACTTTAAGCTGGAAAACCTCAAGCAAGTTAAAATTACAGGCACTAAGACTGGTTTTAGGTTACTGAATCTGCTATTGTCAAGCACATTAGCAATCTTAAAGGAAGATGGTCCAACTGCTTTACATTAAAACAATGGAAATGATGCCTGAGGAAGGACTCTCATAGAAATGCAAACTTTTTTGGAAAGAGTTGACTGGAGAAGGAACTTGCTTTTCAAGGTTATGATTTATTTCATCTGTGAATTAAGAATATGGCTGTGTCCTGCACACCTGGTATTGGTTTCAGAAGCATGAAAAATGCATGGAGTGGCCGTGAATTGCACATGCTTCCAGGAGCTGCCGCTGAGGTGCGGCATGACGTAGGACCTGATGCCCTGATAGGCTGAAAGAGCCTTTGGAAAATGTGAGGAGTGGTCATGAATTGCACACGGTTCCAGGAGCTGCTGCTGAGATGCAGCATGAGGCAGGGCATGATGCTGTGATAGGCTGAAAGAGCCTTTGGAAGATGGACCGTGGTTTCCATGAAGACCTGAAGATGTTTTGTATATACCAGGACTGTGCAAGGGCTACCATAGAGCGCATTGTTGGCCTGGGATGGAAGTGTTCCCCGGCTACTCTGCCCAGCTGGAGGGGTGGAATTGGAAAATCTGGAGACTATTAGTCTCTGGATATATTGAACTTGAGCTGCAGAAGTTTGATGTTTGTTTGATGGTGGTTGAGTTTGCATTGTTTCAGTCTCTCCTTACTATGCCTTATGCCAGTTGAAAATGTCTACTGTGTGCCTTTATATGTTAGAAGTGTTTAACTTGTTTGATTTTACAGGTCTTAATATCTTAAATTGGTCAAGACTATGGAGGCCTTTGAAATTGAACTGAGTACAATTTACAATGTGTGATGGTTATAAACCTATTTGGGGCCAGGGGCGGAACGTAGTGGTTTGAATAGACTAGATGGCCCCCAATATATTCAGTTGTTTGTTTGTAGTTTGCATCTGCAGCCACCTGGCTAGAGTCAGTACCATTGTGTGGATCTTAAGGTGTGGTGGTGGGTTTGAGATTTCAATCTAAAGATATGCAAAGTGTACCTAGCTGGAGTTCCTGAAGTGTGCTGTGGCTTTTGGCTTTAGGCTTGTACTTCTCTCTCTCTGCTTGGTCCTGTGAAGGCAGGCCAGCTTTTTGCTGCCATTATGGAACTTCCCCTGGATCTGTAAGCTTCAATAAATATCCTTTCCTCCATAACTGTGCTTGGTCTGGAAGTTCATCTCGGTGAACCTGAAGCTGTCTGATACAACAAGGAAAACAGATGTCGTAGTGGAGAGATTTCAGGGTGTTGCATACTAACAACCCAATGAAATGTCATGTATTGATACATGGCTCTGTTCTATTCAAATTCAGAGGCCAGGCCTTGCAACAGTGCACTTATTTGTCCTCCTAGCACACACTTCTCTTCATTTTATGCCTAAATGGTAAGCTAAGTGAGGTCTTATTCCCTCCATGTGGTAGTTTGAATAGATGTCCCCCAATTTGTTCAGGGTTTTAATAATTTGTAGCTTAGATTTGCAGCCACCTGGCTGGAGGAAGTATCACTGGGTGGATCTTAGAGTCCAGCCCTAAGGTGTGGTGGTGGATTTGAAATTCCAGTCTAAAGATATGCAAATTGCCTGGAGTTTATTATGTTTACTTGTTTGTGGTGTGGCTTTTGGGTTTTGGCTTGTGGCTTTTCTTTCTCAGCTTGGACCTGTGGAAGCAGGTCAGCTTCTTTTGCCATTATGAAACTTCCCCTGGATCTGTAAGCTTCAATAAATAATCCCTTCCTCCATAACTGTTCCTGGCTTGAAAGTTCATCTCAGTGACCCAAAACTGTCTCTTATACTAGGCTACTGTCTCTGGCCTATGGTTTCATTGAAAGCATTGAATCTGATCAAAGTAAAATCTATAATTTAGGTTTAAATTAGAAATAGGTGTAAAGGACTCTTAGAGTATAAATAGCGACCTTCATCCAGGCCTGTTACCATGGTGCTCTATCTACTGGAATTTAGGCTCCTAAAGCCCACTTGGAGGAATTGTTGAGATTAGCAAGATTGCTACTTCCATGGTGAGAGGATCAAATTTGCTCCATTTAATAGCTGGGCCCAAGTCTTAGTTTCCCGGAGAGGCAGGCAAGACTTCTGGGAAAAACCACAAACAAAGGGCTGTTAATCAACAGCAACTCTGACATGCGGCCAGGAAAGATAGCTGTCCAGGGGCCTGCATCAGTTCCTGTAATACCTCTGGACTATGACCAAAAAAGGGACTTGCCCAAAGTAGCAGGCTCCAGGGCTGTGTCAGTTCCTGAAGTCTCTAAAACATATCTAAACGTGTCCAAGGGTGGTAAAATCTGGGCCACAGCCAATCAAATGTGTACAAATGTAACTACTTCTTGCTTAGCCAATTACATTAGAGGATGACCTAACCCTCCTAAAATTCCCCTAGCTGTGCTTAAAAGGGGCCTCTGTGCTCCTCTCAGGGTCTCCATTTTGTTTGAATGGTTGACCCCCGCATGCTGGCTGATTCTGCAGATTAAACGCCCTTTGCTTTCACATACTATTTGAGTCCCAGGACTTTCTTGAGCGATTCTTGGACCCTTACAATGGCAAGCCTGATAACCTGCACCATGGTAATGTAGACAGACACTGAGGATACACAATATGCACCAAAGCAGAAATCAAGAAGCTGCTGAGAACTCAACACTAAAGTAGACTTAAAGCACACCCACCAAGGTTCAGGGAATTTTACAGAAGAGGGGGTGGAAAGAATGTAAAAGCCACAGGTTGGGAGAGAATATCCACAGGCATTGCCCCCTCCCCCTCCCCATAGTGACTGGCTGCTGTTCTCACAACTCATAACCCACAACCCGTGGTGAAAACCAGCAATTCCACTAAGGAGGGTCCTCAGTAGAGTGGGGGTAGGGAGGAGGGGAATGATGTTACCAACATATGATGTGTCCATACAAAGTTTCTACTTAATAAAAATTTAAAAAATAAAAAAAGAATTTTGTCACCCCTTTCCCTTATGTTGGTTATTTATTTGATTTTTTGCAGGTAACTTCCTTAAGATTAAAACAAAGAACAGTTATTTAATCTGAGGAAGCCATCTAATTAGTCTGGTGTCCCCCCCCCCCAACCTTAAGCTCTCTCTACCTTCCAGTGGACACTTACTTAATCTGTAGCATTATTATTCTTTAAAATATATTTATTTATTTGACAAAGAGAAAGAGGGAGAAAGAGAGGGGGAGGGAGAGAGAGAGAGAATGGGTGCACCAGGGCTCCAGCTACCACAAACAAACTCCAGATGTATGTGCACCCTTGTGCATCTGGCTTATGTGGGTCCTGGTGAATGGAACCTGGGTCCTTTGGCTTTGCAGACAAATGCTGTAACTGCTAAGCCATCCCTCCAGCTCATCTCTAGCATTACTGAATCTGCTTTAAATTGTTTCTTCATTCATTTTTTATTTTAAAACAAAAACAACTCAGGACTACAACATGCACTGTCAATATGAACATTCAAATTCTGACTTCAGCGCACCTAGTATCTCATAGTATCTGATCCTTCACATTATAGGTTCCTCAGTCCTAACAAGAAGTATATATACCTTAGTTCTCTTTAAACATAACAGTTCAGATATGGTCTAAGATTTATTCTTTCATCAATATTTGTCCACACATTGTGTTTAACTCAACTTTATGCTGGTGCTTAAACATCCTGTGGTCTTAGGACCCAACAGTTGCCTTCAATGCACAGTAGACATGGACAGGAGCTAAAAAAAAAAAAGTTAAAATATGTTTCAACTATTGCTGTGTTGTTATTACATACCCATTTGTATTTTAAGTGACCAATGTTTCCCTGAAGAAAGTTAAGAGGCTATTGAGAAATATTTTGGAGAATTGGAAGAAAAGCTTAGTTTAGATGTTGGTATTCATCCTTTAAATGACCCTTCCCAGTATTCTGTTTCTGTTAAGAGCCAAATTGGTTTAATTGGGTTGTATTTGACTCATGCTATTCCCACAGGGCATGTAGTGCGGCTAATCAAAATGCAATTGCCCCCTGACAGGCTACAGCATGGTATGTCTGTCACAGAAATCAGACTTGAGATGTATTTAGATGACATCCTTTGATCTGAGTGATTTAATCCCTTGTTGCAGTCATGTTCACATTGCTGGCAGGAAACACCTGGCCAAGAGGAGTTTATGGGGGAAAAAAAAGGTGTTATTTTGGCTTACAGACTCAAGGGAAAGCTCCATGGTGGTAGGGGAAAATGATGTCATGAGCAGAGGATGGACATTACTTCCTGGCCAACATCAGGTAGACCCCAGCAAAGGGAGAGTATGCCAAACAGTGGCAAGGGGAAACTGGCTATAGTACCCAAAAGTCCACCCCAACAATACACTGCCTCCAGGAGGCTCCAATTCCCAAATTGCCACCAGCTGGGAACTTAGCATTCAGAACACCTAAGTTTATAGGGGACACCTGAATCAGGCCACCACATCCCTAGACTATATTTATCTTCAGATGCTCCCAGATACAGAAGATAATAGGAAAACATAGTACATGTCTTATGAAACCTCACATTTCTATCCTTGACATCCAATTTTTTTGTTAATAATTTGTACTTCAGTTCAATAAATACTAAACATTCTAAGGAAAGTACCCCTTTCTTTGTCATTCAGATTTTGAGGACCAATGAAGTGTGTCTGGTGAGCAATCAGAAGTGTAAGTTGTGGTGGATCTCTGTGCAAAGTTTAAATGGTATCAGACCACTAGTGAAAGAAGAGAACATCATTTTTTAAGAACATTTTTATTTATTTTTTTTGAGAGATTGTGAGAGACAGAAAGAAGAAGAGAGAGATAGAGAGAGAGAGTGAGTGACAGAAAGAGACAGAGACAGAGGGAGAGAAGGGATGGTGATACATGTGCCACCTTGTGCATCTGGCTTTATATGGGTACTTGGGCTTTGCAAGCAAGTGTCTTAACAGCTAAGCCATCTCTGCAGCCCTCAGAGAATATCATTTTTCATCCATATTCATTTTGTTGTGCCAAGACCCCTGACTAGGAGCCAAGACCTCTGGTTACCCAGGAGTCACCCAGAGAACCGCCACAGAAGCTGAGACACTCGAATGTAAAAGCAGCAGGTTTCTTTATTGCAAGCCTAGGCCTAGGCTTCATCCACACAGTCCGGCATAGTGGTAGTGAGTGATAGAGCCCGGACCCTCAGAGGGAAGGGGTTTATAAAGGAAAAAGATTACTAAGGTTACATCATATTGTGACTTTTTTTATTAATTAGTTTTGTATTCAGCAAACACAGTCAGTTTGGTACCATTATTAGGCTCATCCATGACCTACCCTCTCCCCTTGGCCTCTCCTTGTTGAGGTATATGGGTCATGCATTGTGGAATTAGCCCACAGTTATGGGTAAGATAAGTGTCTCTGCATATCATGACCCAACATGTGGCTCTAACATTCTTTCCACCCCATTCTTCTGCAAAATTTCCCTGAGTCATGTTGGGTTCATTTTTGGTCTGCTTCAGTGATGAGGTGTTGGGGGCCTCTAAGGCTCTGGCTCTCTGATTTGGTAGGAGTTGATTTTTCTCTGTGTTGATCTCGTTCCCCCTTGTGTTGGTATCTGGTTCATCAGGAAAACAGCACCCTTGCTTGTTTCGCGACTTTTAAAATGATTGGTTGTAAGAGGGTGCGTGCAGAAATTTCAGAGAGGGCACGAGTGGGAACTCCAGCCTACTTATCTTAGGTCAGTAACTTGTTTGCAGAACCTATCTTTTGCAAGAGCTGTTTGCAGAACTTATCTTTTGCAAGAGGCTGGGGCCTCCGTGGCTAGGTACCTCTGGAATGTCCTCGGGTGGAGGCTTCCCAGGAATCGGGGTTGGGGCTATAGCTAAGCAAGCACGGATACAGAAGCAAAAATAGCACATTAGTCAGCTAGTTCCTCATCTGAGCCGGGCCTGTGCTCTTTATTTACTCAAAATGGCTGTCTGATTTAAAATGGCAGCACCACTGTCCAGCCACTAAGTGAGGTCACAGAAGCCAGATGCAGCACGTTACTTCTCCTTGGTCTCTCAATTTAATAACTTTTATAACAGATTCTATGTGCCAGATATTGATGGATTTCACAATATCCATATAATCAATCCCAATGATAGGACAAATACATAAATATTGTGATTGTCCTCATTTGGTAGAAAAGAAATTAATGGCAAGTGATTAAATGATTTGTCCAAAGTTAGACTTTGAATAGGACATACTTCCTGGTAGGCACATTTTGAATCTTGGTCTCCAGCTAATGATGCTTGTTTGAGAAATTGAGGAAAGTTTAGGAGGTCAGGCCTTGTGGGAAGAAGTAGATCACCATGAACATATCTTCAAAGAGTATTGTGGTAGTTTGAATAGATGGTCCTCAATATACTCAGTGTTTTATTACTTTGTAGTTTGCATCTGTAGCCACCTGGCTGGAGGCAGTTTCACTGGGGGAATCTTAAGGTGTAGTGGTGGGTTTGAGATTGCAATCAAAAGATATGCAAAGTGTGCCTAGCTGGATTTCCTGAAGTGTGCTGTACTGTGTTGCTTTTGGCTTTTAGGCTTGTGCTTCTCTCTGTGTGTGTTTGGTGAATGACATTATGGAACTTCCCCAGGATCTCTAAGCTTCAATAAATCCCTTCCTCCATAAATGTACCTGGTCTGGAAGTTTATCTCAGTGAACCTGAAGCTATCTGCTATACCTCTTGTTCCTATTTATTCATTCTCTCTTCTTTTCTCTTTTCCCTTTCCTCCCTCTACCCTCTCCTCTCTCTCCTTCCTGCCTACCCTAAGGTGAAAAGCTTTGCCTCACCATATTCCAGGCCCCCTCCCCTCCTCTCCCTCCTCTCTCTCTCTCTCTCTCTCTCTCTCCACTCTGAGGTGAGAAATTATGCTCCATCTTGTTCCCTTCACTCCATCCTTTTGCCCTTCACCACCATGATATTCTACCTTATCTCAGCACCTCCCTCCCAAACACGGAACAGCCCATGACGGAAACTTCTTTTTCTGTTTGTTTTTATGTTACATTCTTATGAACCCAGGGTCATACACATATTGGGAAAGTTCTGTGCCACAGAGCTACATCCCTAGCACAAGATTGCTTCTTAAGAGTCTATATACAACAATGACAATTATGTGGTCATAGCAGAACCAAGAATGACCATTTTTGTGCTCTTATCAACTCTCTCATGGGAGAAAATCTATTTAAGAGCCTGACAAAAAGAGGATGAGTATGGAATTCTTATGCTTGCTTCTGGAAGTTTTTAGAGGGTAATAAAAAAGCTTCAGTGCCTTTCTCCTGGAGACTAAATAATTTTACCACACTATCTAGATTTTCTTCCCAGAAAGGGATCTATACAGGATTAGACTCAGCAGGTCTCTGCTAAACCTATTTGCATTGAGCCTCCCTCTGGATTCCAGTCATATTTTCCCCATGTTGCTTGACACCTGTCATCCTTGGAATCTCCTTATGACTCTCAGTGCATGCTCCACATGCAATTTACAACAGTATTAATAGAGTTGAACTCCTAATTAATTCACCAATCAGCTGTCAGAGGCTGTGATCTTCTAGTTCACTAGTGAGTTCCCTATGGGAGAATCAGTATTCTGAAGGCGCCTTTCCCATTATGCTGTGTGGTGTTACAACAGAGCACTAAGTTATGCTGCTTGTTCATGGCAAATATGCCATCCTCATGAGTGCCTTGATCACTCTGTTAAAAATACCTTCTGCCAACCTCCTCTCATTTTCATGAATACTATACCCCCACAGTGCAGCAAGATGTTCACAGAGCCACAAATTAAAAGCAGGGAAATGAGCATGTCTCAGTTATATACCTGGGCATTTTTCTCTTCAGACTTTTTTTATATTAACTTAAAAAAACTCCACCCCATTTGGCTCTTAAAAAATAAAAAATACAGTACTTTTTTCTAATCTATCTCCCCTTATTTGACTTAATTGCTTTAAATTTCCCTGATATTTCCCTGATATTTTGCATGAAAATATTTATAGCTATTTATTTCATGGGTTCACACATTGCAATCAGATAAATATGTTTTATTTATTTATTTTTAAAATTTTCACATATGTGTATTGCCAGAGTCTCATTGCTGCAAGCAAATGGGCTTTACATGGATGGCTATGGAATGCAACACAGGCTGGTTGGTTTTGCAAGCAAGCACAATTGACCACTCCCTATATGCATTTTAAAGAGTGCTTTTGATGTTGGTGAGGAACTTTAGGCAAAAATAAAAAGGAACTCTTATCACACATGGGATTTTCCTGGCTAATAAGGTAATACCACTGGTTGCAAGACATTAGATTACTGAGAAAAAAGATAAAGATCAAATTTTTGCTCATGTACACAGCTGCAGGGGCTGAGTAAAGTCATGGAATTGTATTGGCCTGGGACATAGCTTAAAAGAGTATTTTCCTCTCATGGAAGTGTCATTGCCTTGAGGACCAGCTCATCAAGGAAGTTGTTATCTCCCTTCTACAAGTACCTCCATCCTCTAGTAACCACTGGACTTGGAGGAAACAGTGGACTACTGGAGAGTGCGCATATGGCTGCGGTAGAAGAGAACAGGTAACGTGATTTCAAAAGGTACCAGCTTAATGTCCCAGGAGTTAGCTTTTTTTTTTTTTTATACT
Organism: Dipus sagitta; assembly: GCA_036346955.1. Classification (NCBI taxonomy): domain Eukaryota; kingdom Metazoa; phylum Chordata; class Mammalia; order Rodentia; family Dipodidae; genus Dipus; species Dipus sagitta. The sequence continues at coordinate 97,828,172 of CM070770.1, read as the reverse complement.
ATTCCTAACAGTCACATTCTCTCATTTACTTTATACTTGGCAACGTGATAGAAAAGGCATCCTAGATTAATGATGCCTCTAGCTTTTAAAGATAAGTATGTGTGAAGAACATGTATACTATTAGCAGGAAATAAGTCCTGAGTTAACTTCTAAATATGTACCTGTCCCCCTTGTCCCTACAGTTCCCTCATACAGTCTGTATTCAAGACAAAAATAAGCATAAAAGAAAATTAATAGTGGTTATAGAATTAGTTTTTATTTATTTATTTATTTATTTGATACAGATAGAAGGAGTGGGGAGAGAGAGAATCTGCATGCCTCGGCCTCTAGCTATTGCAAAAAAAAAAAAAAAAATCCAGATGCATGTGCCACCTTCTGTATCTGGCATTATGTGGGTACTGGGGAATCAAACCTGGATCCTTTGGCTTTGTACGCAAGTAGGCAAGTTCCTTACCTACTAAGCCATCTCTCCAGTCCCATGATTGAATATTTGGAGCAATAGCAAAAAAGCCCAAAACTCACATGCATAAGACAACAATAGCTTAATATTTTTCTCCCTTTCATTGGTCTGTGCATCAATGAGAAGGTACTTTTGGTGTTCCTGAGCTTGACTAGTTGAGCTAAACTGAGTCATGCTTGTGAGCTCAGGTTTGGGTAAGCCAGCTCTGGCTAGTCTACAATAGCCTCACCTATTTATAATTCTCCATTAGAAGCAACAAGAATGATTGTGCAACGTGACCCTTCTCATAGAGTGAGTTAGCCTTGGGCACATTCATATAGTAGATAACAGGGTGTCAAGACAAAGTATAGAAACCTTCAAGACTTCTCTAAGCCAAGGTTAGGAGTGGCTAATGTTGCTTTTAATTCTATTGTCCCAGTAAGATGACAAGCCCAGTCTGCCTGCATCAGGTGGACAAATCAACTCCTTTATTTGGAACGCTTTAAAGTTGCACTAAACAATGAATGGATAAAAAGGAGGGAGAGAGGAAGGATTAGAAATTAAGATGAATTTCCTGTCTACCATACCTCACTGCCTAGCAGAGCCTAATGGCCATTTCAACCTGACCCCAGGTGTCATTTTTTTTTTGTGTGTGTGTGTGTGCTGTCATTAAGTCTGGCAGGTTCTCTGGTCATAAGCAGTGCAGCAAGCAGTATTCCATAGTATTTAAACAGTGACACAATCATTTCATGGCATGCTAAATGCTATTTATTTATTTATGAGAGAAAGAGGCAGATTGATAGAGAGGATGGACATGCCAGAGCCTCTAGCCATCACAACAAATTACAGAAGCAAGCGCCACCTTGTGCATCTGGCTTTATATGGGTACTAGGGAAACCAACTATGGTCCATAGGCTTTTCAGACAAGTGCATTAACCACTGAACAATCTCTCCAGCCCTTAAAAGATTTATTTTTGATATTACCTTTTCATTATCTTTGTTGGATGGTGAGAAAATAAAAAATAGATGTATAATATGTGAATAACAGCATATAATGCATAGTATATGCATCCACTATCTAGTGTGAGGGAAAATCCAGTTCCTTCTCATGTCCTGTTAAACAGTATTTGTAATTTTGTTTTTTTAATATTTTATTTATTTATTTGTTTGACAGAGTAAGATGGGGAGAGAGAGAGAGAGAGAGAGAGAAAATGGTTGCACCAGGGCCTCCAGCCACTGCAAACAAACTCCAGATGCATGTGCCCCTCCCCCTTGTGCATGTGGCTAACGTAGGTCCTGGGGAATTGAATCTGGGTCCTTTGGCTTTGCAGGCAAACGCCTAAACCATTAAGCCATCCCTCCAGCCCAGTATTTGTAATTTTGTATTACTCTTTGGCTTTTGATGTGGTTTTAAGACATTTATTCATTTATGTTCATTGTATGATATATTAAATAAAATGTTTGGGTTTTAACTTATGGAATTATATAGTCAGAATTTTGTATTTTAGCTGAAATGCTTTTTTAAACATTTATACCAAACTATGGAAAAGGAATTATTTAAGAAATAAACATAATGCACCTCATTTTCCTACCTACTATTTATTTGTAGTTAATTACACTAAGAATAGTTGACACCATCTACCTGCTGAATAGAAGGACATCAAGTGTTTTGGGGCATAATTTAAAATCACATATATGTTACTTCTTTTTGTACCTTGTCTTAATAACAGTCTTAATAACAATGTAAAATAAAGACCATCTGGTGGTTTTGGTATCATAATGCAAAATTCTTATTATATCACAAAACAGGCTCATGATACCTACTTTTAAAAATTTCTATTGGTATTAACTTTAATCATTTGGATAAGTTAGTGACTTCTAGATCTTCTACCATATAATTACTAAACTTAATTCATGCTTAAGTTGAAACCTTTGAAATATTGTCTTTTAATCCTTGGTCATTAATATGATACTATGTCTAACTAGGTGAATATAGTATTATTTGTTCAACTTTAACACACTTGATTTAGAATTAATACTTTATGGTTCTTGCAACTCCTTTATACCTTTCAAAACAAATTTCATTCCAGTTTTAATATTTTGGTAAATTTTAGGACAAGTAGAAATATATATTCCACCAACTGCTAAAAATTGAAGAAGTGTTTTCTATATGGACACTTACATGCAATATCAATTTTTTTCTCTTTCTCATAAATCTGGCTACTATCATTTGGTATTTTTATTGCTACTTAGTTGTTAGAATTGAGTTGAATCATCCTCTAAATTATTCAAGCATTTTGGCTCTTCATTTTGTTTTGTTTTTCAAGGTAGGGTTTCACTTGGTTTCACCAAGCTATTCTGGTATTCACTATGTAGTCTCAGGGTGGCCTTGAACTCACAACAATCCTACCTCCCAAGTGCTGGGATTATAGTGTACACCACTACACCCAGCTTCTGGCTTCTAATTTTATCTTACATACCATAGAAAAACTTTATAGTCTAGTTTGTACTTTCTCCTAACAGTAACTCCATAGAATGCAGCATTTTCACAAAGCAAAAATCACTAGATGATACATAGCTTGATAAATTGATAGATAATAGATACCTAGATAGATGAATAGAAGACAGATAGATAGATAGATAGATAGATAGATAGATAGATAGATAGATAGATAGATGATAGATAGATAGATGATAGATAAATAGACCAAGAGACACTCAGACAGACAGACAGAAGATAGATAAATGAAGGAGAGAGAGAGAGAATAAATGCCTAGAACTGGAGAGATTGTGCAATGGTCAAGAACATCTCCTGTGTGAGCATGAGGGTCTGAGGAGGCCTGAGAGATATCTCAAGTTTGATTCCTTTGACTCACATAAAGAGCTGGGTAAGGCTACACACTTCTGTAGCCCCAGTCCCATAGTGATCCAGACCCAAGAATCACCAGAGCTTGCAAAAAGCACCAGGCTTTCAGGTCAAAAGAGACTCTAGCTCATATAAGAACAGGTAGAGGATCAAAGGAGCAAGGACTCCAAGTTCCCTGTGGCCAGCAGAGGTGAGAACACCCCATTGCAGGCAAGTGCAAGGGTGATGCAAGGGTACATACATCTGCATACAACATACACTTCACAGGTACACATAATACCACCATAGACACAAACATATGCCTGATGATATCATGGATAATGATTATTGAGTGTTTGTTATATTCTGATATTCTACACACGTGTAAATATTGACTCATTTAATCATGATTGCATACTCTTATTATCCCACAGTATTGACTTCAGAGCTGAAATGGTAATACTGTGACTCTCTGAAGGGGCTGTAGTCTTAACCATCATGCAATCCTTCCATGAAACATGATGCCTTCTAAAAATCGATGAGACCATTCAAAAACTCAGTATTAATGTAAAATCTCCAAGGTATGGCCAACTGCAGTTAGGATGGACCATAAAAAGTCATACATTTGCCTCTGAAAACCAAGAAACCAAAACTTACAGGAATTATTATCAGTCCTAGTTTAGGACTAAAGCAGAGGCTAAATTTATATTTTACAACAAACCCAGTATACCTGCTGTCATATTGCACTGTAAATGCCTAGTCAAATGAAAATAAATGCCCTAAACTGGATTATTCTGTCAGGTATAGCAATGTAACTCATTTCTAAAATAAGCACCCTAGCTATGACAAGCATTAATTATACATGGCTTCTGGGGCTGGAGGGATGGCTCAGCAGTTAAGGCATTTGCCTGCAAAGCCAAAGGACCCAGTTCAATTCCCCATGACCCATATAAGCCAGATGCACAGGGGGCACATGGGTCTGGAGTTCATTTGCAGTGGCTAGAGGTCCTGGTGCACCCATTCTCTCTCTCTCTCTCCCTCTCTCTCTCTCTCTCTCCCTCTTTCTCTGTCAAATAAATAAAAGTAAATAAGTATTTTAAAAAATAAAAGGAAAACATGGCTTCTGTTGAACATAAAGGGCTCTTGGGAATGAGTTAGATGACCCATGCATTCTTACAGAGATTTTCAGATTGCTTGAAACTTTTTCTCTTGTCCTAAGCAAATATATTAAACTTAAATTCCCTGCTCATTTATTTTGAAGCAATCCTTGTAAGGTAAATTTGTGAACTTTTGGGGGAAAATAAAGGCTATTGGAAAATGTCTTTTTCTAATTATCAAGTAAAATACAAACTAGTATATACATGTTAATTTAGCAAAGCATTGAGTTTATTTCTTCCACTTAGTGTTGGCATGAGAAAAGGATACACAGAGTATAATTGGCAGTGTCTGTTGATGTTTCCTTTTGATTTTCATGTATTCCATGCAATTATTATTGCTATAGTATTATTATAAAATATATTATTTTGACTGATTATTGAGTTGGATTATACCTTCATTTTTTACTTATAGGCATAAATTATTCTGGAATAATACCTTATTCCTATCTCTGTATGGACAAATCAATAAAACCTGTATTTGTCACAAATCTTATTATTTCCCTTATTTCCTGCCACATCTCTACTTATCCCTTTTCTCAAGATACTAACTCGCTGGGCGTGGTGGCGCACGCCTTTAATCCCAGCACTCGGGAGGCAGAGGTAGGAGGATCGCTGTGAGTTCGAGGCCACCCTGAGAATGCAGAGTGAATTCCAGGTCAGCCTGAGCTAAAGTGAGACCCTACCTCGAAAAACCAAAAAAAAAAAAAAAAGATACTAACTCAAGCGTCACTGACTGAGAGTCCCCACATGTCCTATGCTATTCTTCCTCTCTGCTTCTACTTCTGCATCCTTCACATCTAGACTGCCCTTCCCACCTTTCAAGTTCCAAGCCAAGTTAGCTCTCCTTCAGTCTTTATTGTTGCTTTACATACGGATGTTCTATATGCCAATTAGAGTTATACATTCTCTGCCATTCTTTTGTACTTTGGTTTTTAATGATTCAAAAATGTGATTTCATCTTAAAATATTTTAAATTATAAGCACCTACATTTCTATTTCAAATAGGGAAAGTGAAGAGTAAAGTTGGTAAGAAAATATTGACTAAACCATTTTTCTGGTTAAATTCCATTGTAATTTTCTATTTTATAACAGGTAGGATCATAATATTTACTTTAAAGCAAATATCTTATCTGTCTTTTATTTTCACATTTCTTTGGGTGTTATTTATCAAAAGTGTATGTTGTGTTCTGATGAAGCAAAGGGAGAATCAATCAATCAACCAATCCATGTAGCGATCATTCAAAACCAATACCATGCTAACTACATTTGGTGGATATCAAATCTAATATTCATGGTGAGTGTGTAAAGATAGGAATACTCTTATATTTGACTCTTTTCTTTGTATTTCTTGTTCATTTTTATTTATTTTAACTTTTTGTTTATCTGATTTTCTTATTTTTCTCCTCAATGTAATATGCCCTTCTGACAGCAGAGCCATAATTGCAAATCAAATAAATGGAAAAAAAATCAACATATGGGTTGCTCTAGGATGGAAATGGCTGTATGAATTGGTGAGATTTTTGTATTCTGTAATGCAATATTTATAGCTCTCACTTATTCCAACTTACTCATTCTTCATTTGGTCTTCTGGTTTAGATTTTCCTGTTTGGGTTGTTGACATATTTCAGTTCCTCCTAGTCTTACTTTTATTTCCCATACTCAGTTTTTTATTTTCATACTCAGTTTTTGTTTCTCTTCCATTTTAAACCTGGGGTTTAATTTGTACCTTTGACTTTTTTTTTATTTAGTCAAATTTTCCTCAACCCTCCTAAATATGACAATTTCTGCAGTACTTTATATTTTGCAAAAATCCAGAGAGAATGGTAGAAAATGAAAGACAAATTAGATCTTTTCTAAAACATTATTTCAGTGGTGCCATAATTTAGCTTTTTTGATGTGTATTTATTTTATGAAATAAATATTTTATTACAACTAAGAGGTATCACATAATACCAACATGTTTACATTAAAATAATCTGGATTTAAGGGTATATCACATCCTGAAAAAATTACATTGGCAAGTTAGTAAACATACAAGACTGGATTTGTCCTGTATGAAATAGTAGTTATATCTTTAGAGTTGTTGAGAGGGTTTAAGAAAGCAATAATCTGAGGTAGAAACATTGCTGACAATGTAAGCCACTTCTACTACTGCTGCTGCCACTACTATGGAAGCTTAGAAGCTGTGCTTCTGTTCTTTAAGGATTCTATTTTCTTTGGGTATGCTTTTTAGCATAAAAATTTTACTTGTCACTTAAATGTGCTACAGAAACATGTGCTTTGCTGTGACTTAAAACATGGACATTCGATTTGAAGAAGGCTAGAGCCATAAACATTACTATATCAAATAGTTTTTTAATTGTTGTGGTGTAGTAAACTACGTTCAGGCTAAGATATTGACTACTTTAGGTTTCAGACGATCTGGGGAGATTTTGTCACAGACAAGGCCCCAAACTTGTATGCTCTGGCTTCATGGAGACCTATCTCTTTTTACATAAATTTCTGTTGTCATAACATGAGATCTTGGAAACATTAATCTAGTGAAACTCAACCAACAGAAAATTTTATTTTAAAGATTATTTACATATAACATGACATTTTTTCAAGGTTGTCTTTACTTTTTCTAGATGAGGAATAATTTAAAAATTAAATTGCTTTATGCTGAGGATGCCAAGATATACACAATGTGAACTTTGTATGCTTCTGTGAAAAAGACCAACTGCTTCATTTTAGTTTGTTATATCATGATGAGATGAAAATTAGAATGAAAAAAAATTTTCAGAGCATAATTATAAAGTACCTGGGAAAGAAATCTTATTATCTCTGATGAAATACTTGATGACTTTAATTGTACTTAATATATTAATAATAGTGTGTTCTAGATTGTCACTGAATTAAACTATATGATGTACAAAATAAATGCTCCTTGTAAGAATATCTTCCTTATGAAGATGACTTTCTCGTTTTCTAAAGAAGTTGCTGGTCAATATGTATGATGTGGATTTTAATATAGTTTTACCAATAACAATTAGTGTCAAAATCATTTTCCTGGAAAGAGTCTATGTCTTTTCATACAGGAAAACTGCAGTGACAGCTGTAAAATGAATGCATTATATAATGTATCTTTGAAAAACATTGTGCTGAATTTGTGTAAATTTTCTGGTTTTTCATAAAATGTAGTATTTTATCTTTATGTATGAGAAGATGCAGTTCTGTCATCCTTCAGTGGGATTTGCAGGTATCATTTTGTGCTCTATAAATAACCCAGGATACTGTTTACTCTGTCTTTTGCTCATGCATTGCACTGCTGCACTCCCATTTTTGTGTGGCCTTCTGTTTTAGGTATGAGTCTCTGCAACTTGGATTCTCTTCATGTAAATAGTTTGCTAAGGTTGTTCAGTCACATACTATGTAAGTACTAAAAGGAAGTAAAAAGAAATAACTTCATACAGAACTGTTGTCAATAGAAAATGACATGGGTTGAAGTAATAATGAAAGCTAAGTGCAAACTGCATCATGATAATATATGGTGTAGTGACAAAATTCAGTGGAAATTCTGGTTTATTGTCATGTTGAAAGAGGCTAGTTACTTTTGACTTGCTGAAGAGAAAACTAACCATTATATAAATGCAGCCTACTGAGAGTCCAAGTACAATTTTAATAAATTTGTTTAATTTTCATATATATATGAGTGTGTATGTGCCTGATTTTTCTGCTGAAAGAAGCTTGCAGGAAATAAAACATATTTTAAACCATTTTATAAAACCATGCTCAGACAAAAAATAATTATAATCTTTACTATTGATCCTGTCAGTCAATCACAAAAAGCATGGAATTCTGGGTGTGGTAGAGCATGCCTTTAATCCCAGCACTTGGGAGGCTGAGGTAGAATGATCGCCCTGCATTAAAGGCCACCCTGAGACTACATAGTGAATTTCAGGTCAGCCTGGGCTAGAGTAAGATACAATCTTGAAGCAACAACAAAAAACAATAAACCATAGAGTTGACAGTTTATCTGCTAAAACGGAAATGAGGTAATTATACATAACTAAAATGCTATACAATTTTACCCAGTAGGGACTAAACATGTGGAAACTATTATCCTGAGACTGAGTAGTCACAATAAGTTACTGTGAGAAGTGAATGGTGCTTATGAGTTACCTCTTGATATTTTGAATATGATAAATTTCAGAGCAACCAAAATTGCATTAATATATATCTGTGTAATTTGGCATTCATCCAACTATAATTGGTAATACTTACAAAATTATGTTGTACCTGTAAAGACATTTTAATCTTGTGACAATTCCCTAAACAATACACATGAGAAATAGTAAATAGTATGTACATTGTGTCAAGTATTTTTTGTTTTTATTTTTATTTATTTATTTGAGAGCAACAGAGAGAGAGAGAAGAGGGAGAGAGAGAGAGAGAGAGAGAGAGAGAGAGAATACGGGCATGCCAGGGCCTCCAGCCACTGTAAACAAACTCCAGATGTGTGCGCCCCCTTGTGCATTTGGCTAACGTGGGTCCTGGGGAATCGAGCCTCGACCCAGGGTCCTTAGGCTTCAAAGGCAAGCGCTTAACCACTAAGCCATCTCTCCAGCCCTGTGTCAAGTATTATAAGTAACTGAGTGATAGTTTTAGGAATATTGGAGGACAGAATAGTTTATACGCCAATACTACACTATTTCACAAGAGACTTGAGCATCTGTGGATTCTGGTATTTGGGAGACCTGGAACCAATGTTCCATGCAAATGTAGGGCGGATTCATATCATTTCAGAGCAAGATTAAAAGCTGAGGGCTACATCCTGAGATCCATCCAGTGACACCTCCTCCAGCCAGGTGGTTGGAAATACAAGATGTTTTAATAAACTCCTGAATCTATTGGGGAACATCTATTCAAACTAGCACAGATACTAAAGACAATGCAGGCATTGCCTTGCTCACTTGAGCCATCATATTCTGGAATTATGACCTTCACATTACCAAAACTAGAAATCAGGTATGTTCAGTGGATTCAGTGATTAACTTGGAAATATTAAGCACATGTGGATCAGTACATAAACCAAAAGTACTAATTTATGAATCTGAACATTTCAAAGTCATTAGAATTCTTAATCAAAGGCAACTTTACTAACAGCAAGCAACATGACAAACTGAAGTGTTTCTGTGACGCTGCCTTTGGTAGTATTTTAAAAACTGCAAAGATGATTTAGAGAATATTCCATGGAATATTTTTCATGAGTCATAATTGAGAGCTAGAGAAATCATGCCTGTAAAACCTTGAAGAGTGCTCTTTGATTAAGAAGACAGGACCTCCATGGATCACAGAAAGCAATCTTATTCATTCTCATAATTTAACATACACAGTTAGGTTAGTGTCAAAAATTAGCAAAACTCATTTACTGGTCTGTGATTGTGTTCATCCACTTCCTCTAAGAGCCCATTTCTCTAACTTGTCAAAGTATCTAAATTTTCAAATCTCAGATCTTTTGTCCTCTAAAAGTGGTTTTCCTGAAGATTCCAGTTTGATCTTGACAAGTGAATGTGATGAGTGTTTCAAATAGCTACTATTAATTGATTCAAATATTGTACTAAGTACTTGTTTTTTTTTTTAATGGTGTTTTGATGGTTTATTTTGAATGTCATCTTAGAAACTGTACTTGGTTTTTTTGGGAGCTTGATTTTTTATTACATATTATGGACTGTATTATGGGACAGAGTTATCTCAGAGAATTTTCTTTATTCTAATTTAAATGATGAATTATGCTTATAAAAATCACTTATACTCCATGAAGAACTACACAGAGGTAAGAGACTTGGATTGTGTCTAAGTCTCACTAAAGTGAATATTATTTAGTCCCTTTTTCTCTGATCAATTAACTGCCCATAATTGAAAGACACTTATACATTAAATGATAGGACATGAACTTTAAGGCTAGATGTTGGAAACATATGATAAGTTAGTATAGAGATGCATTTTTTCCATTTATTTTGTTGGCAATATTTGCACCTAGTTTTTTTTTTAATCAAACTAACTCATACTTCCCAACTCCCATGATATAATAAATGCTACTTTCAAATTGATCTTTGATTTCAGGTTTTTGTCATTAAAAAATTAAACATCCTTCTATTATACATTATAGCAAGGATTCCTTCTTTTTAACACTTTGGAACTCTTTTAAATTCTGACAATTTACTTTTACACATTAGTATTTATGACTGAATATTTTTACCTTGGTAAAAATCTTCCATGAATTTAAGAATACTTTACAACATTTCTATATTCTATATATTTTATGTATTTCTATATTCTATATTCTACTCCTCACAAAACTATTTTACATATAATAAAAGGACAGAATATGCTAGGGTCACTGGAAACATTTTCCCTGGGGTGATGCAAACACATATCTTCTCCCCAGATAGAGCACAAATTATAAGCCAATGGATGATTAATGAATGTATTTATCGGGCTTCCAGGAGCAATAGATGTCTCAAATGTAGCCTCATTAAGAAGTCTCATCCTATCCTAGATGACGACCTCCTCATAGCTGCTTCAAAGCCAGCTACATCACTAGAAATTGCACTTCAGCAAAGGTGATGACTCAGAAACTGCCTTTCAGGAGCACACTGCACCACTTGAAGGCAGCTCAATCATAGAGTAGTTCTTCCCCAAGCAGTGGTTTCCCTTTTAGGTAGCCTTAGGACAGGGCAGGTTCTTGCAATACTTTCCCAGACTTGGGGACTTCCTAAATATCTGGAACTTCCCTAACCCCTGCAGGAAGAGATGTTTCAGTTTCTAGCTAACATAACCTTGGAGAGTGGTAGTGTGACCTTTAAATTTCAGGACTCCAGGACTTGACTTCCTGCATTCTCAGAGCTCCCTTTCTCTCAGTTTGGAGGAATCTGCTACACAACAGCTAGGTATGTTGTTTTCTATGCCACTATAAAAAACAGATGCAGGCATAGACCTCTTGTCACATTTTCATGCCCATATCTATTTTCTTTAATGATAGCTAAATTTCCATTTTCACAGTGTATTTTGTGTGATCACTGGTCATATAGTAGTAACCACAACTGCCCTTCACAAAGGGCAATCATAGATTCTGACTGTATTGTGAGAATTTAGGAGAAATAACTCAAGAGCACAGTGTGTAGATACTGTAAATAGTTCTCTGCTTTAATTACCATGCAGATGAATTGCCCAAAAAGACCTTGAAAGAAATTGGCATGCTTATTTCAAAGCCAATGTTGTTCATGTTTGTTGTGAGGACATTTCTCTTCATGCCATAGACATGTGAGCAAATTCAGTAGGGCTGAGTTTAGATGACATCAAGACTAATGCTGAGTAGAGCAGAGACCAAAACAAGTCTAAACTTCTGAAGATACAGTTTCCCCCAAATAAAAAATATATATATTGCAGAATATATCTTATTGAAATTTGGTGTTTCTTAAGGACACAACTTTTACTTTCTGTGAAAAGAAACCGCATTTTTCTTGTTTTTTTTAGAATGAACTTTATAACATATTGGAAATATTAAATATACATTCACATTCCTGAGTTTGTGTGTGTATAATAAAACTTTTTCCATGGGCTGGAGAGATGGCTTAGCAGTTAAGCACTTGCCTGTGAAGCCTAAAGACCCTGGTTCGAGGCTCAATTCCCCAGGACCCACGATAGCCAGATGCACAAGTGGGCGCACGCCTCTGGAGTTCATTTGCAGTGGCTGGAGGCCCTGGCACGCCCATTCTCTCTCTGTCTCTCCCTCTCTCTCTCTTTCTCTGCCTGTTTCTCTCCCTGTTGCTCTCAACTAAATAAGTAAAAATAACAAAAAAAAATTTAAAAAAAAAACTGTCCAAAGTAAGAAATAGACAGCTATTCTCGTTACTTTAAAAAAATGGGGACTACTATAAAAATAGAAGTGAAAAAAAAGACTCAGGCATTTGATTCCTAATGAAAATCATACTGGCTTCCTTTCTCCCCACATCCAGCTGATTGCTTCTGCTCTAAGTTTGTCCTGTCCAAGACTGATACTGACTGCAAACTTTCCTTGCCCAGCTCTATCTCACTGCATCTGTTGTAGTCAGGTTTGCATTGCTGGTAGAAATCACCCAATGAAGAGCAGCTTGTTGGGGGAAATAAAGAAGATTTATTTTGGCTTATAGGCTTGAGGGGGAAGTTCCATGATGGCAGGGAAAATGGTGGCATGAGCAGAGGGTAGACATCACCCCCTGGCCAACATAAGGTGGACAACAAGAACAGGAGAGTGTGCCTAACACTGGCAAGGGGAAACTGGCAATAACACCCATAAGCCCTCCCCCAATAATACACTGCCTACAAGAGGTACTAATTCCCAAATCTCCATCAACTTGGAACCTAGCATTCAGAACACCTAAGTTTATGGGGCCACCTGAATCAAGCCACAGGATCTTTTATTATCATTTCTGCCAATAATTGAAAACATTCTACTCTATTGATCTCTAGAAATTATATGTGACATTAGATTGTGTCAGGTTTTCCCACAAACAGAAACTTTCTTAGGCAAAATTCTACTGATCAGTCATAGAGTTGATCACTTCTCATTAGAGATTCTCTTGCACAAAATTAGTACTGGGAAGTAGAAACCCAGGAAGGTATTCTTTTCCTGATTATTATCTTAAGATTTTCTTTAGTAAGTTCAGTAAACAGTGCAGGCTTTATGACATGTATAATTCCATATAATCTCAGTGCAAAGAAAGCATTGGAAGAGATTTTCCTGAAGTTGCTAAAATCTTTTGGAAGCCAGGCATGGTGGTTCATGCCGTTAATCCCAGCATTTGGGAGTCAGTGGTGGGATGATTGCCATGAGTTCCAGTCCACCCTACAACTACATAATGCATTCCAGGTCAGCCTGAGCTAGAGTGAGATCCTACCTCAAAAACAAAAACAAAACAAAACAAATATTTTTGAAAAAAATGACCATCTGAATGAGGTCATGTGACAAGACATATATTTGGCTACCTTCCCTTGTGTTTCTGTTACTTTTATTAAAGAAAGACTCTTATTTGAGATTTTTTGTTTGTTTATTTGTTTTGCAAGGTAGGGGCTCTCTCTAGGCCAGGCTGAACTGGAACTCACTATGTAGTATCTGGGTGGTCTGGAATTCACAGCAATCCTCTACCTCTGCCTCCCAAGCATTGGGAATAAAGGCATATACCACCATGCCTGCCTAGAGATACTGTATTAGTCAGGGTTCTCTAGAGGAACAGAACTGCTAGAATGAATTATTTTAAAAGGGGATTTATTGGGTCAGTTTACAGTAGTCCAATAGCAGTTGCAGGCCCGAGAATCACCGAACCTGGTAGTTGCTCAGTCCTCGTGGCCAGATGCCTCAGCAGTCCCGACCCGGCACTGCAGATGGTGCAGGAAAGCCTGGAGGCTTCCTGAGGAGCCACTGGGTTTTGATCCACGGGGGTCTTCCGTTGATGCTGGCCTTTCGTCTGCACTGGTCTTCAATCCACGCTGGAAGGTAGCAAGCGGCTCCGGCAGCCAAATGGAAGGAAGGAAGGGACTCTTTTTACCCAGAGCTTCCTTGTATCAAGTCCCCCTCTGGGCGGGGCCGCCCATTCTGGGGGAAGGGCTCACCCTGAGGGAAAGACTTCCTCCTTTAGTTGATCCTTCCTAGAAGCAACCTATGGATTACTAAACAGATGAAGTTGACGACACCTTAACTATCACAGATACCTTTGTCAACATATTTTGTACCTTATGTAAGTTTTAATCCACACTCACCATTATTTACCAAGACTTGAACATTTTACAAAATGATTTTCTCTTGAGCACATCTTTCTTGTTTTTATCTCACTCTGTCTACTCTCTTTGCATTCTCTTCTCTAAATACCCCACCTACAATGACATTTTCCTTTACATCTTATCTACCCAGTTTTCTCAATACTGTGTGTACTTTTCCATAGTTATTCTTTAATTTCCCCTTAAGTTAACTTTTCCTGCTAACATGATCATATATTCCTTGTTAAAAAGGTATTTATGACAAATGCCATATTTTTTTCTTTACCAGGGTGTTGCAGTCAGGTTTGCAACCAAGAGCAGCTTGTGGGGAAAAAAAGTTTATTTTGGCTTACAGGCTCAAGGGGGAAGCTGCATGATGGCAGGGAAAATCATGACATGAACAGAGGGTGAACATCACCCCCTCGCCAACATTAGGTGACAACAGGAACAGAAGAGTGTACCAAACACTGGCATGGGGAAACTGGCTATAACACTCATAAGCCTGCCCCTGCCTCCAGAAGGCATTAATTCCCAAATCTCCATCGCCTGGGAGCCTAGCATTCAGAACACCTAAGCTTATGGGGACAACTGAGTCAAACCACCACATTCCGACCCTGGCCCCCATAAACTGATAACCACCCATGATGTAAGATGCAATGCATTCATCCAACATTAAAAGTCCCCATAGTTTTTTATTAATTCCTATGATGTCAAAACATCCCCATAATCCAAGGTCTTTTAACTGAGCCATAATACCAAAAAAGTCCCCCCCCCAAAAAAAAACAAACATAATGGCACAGAACAAGCATTCACAGTGCAAAAGACAGCATTGGGCACAGCAAAGAAATGCTCAAGCAATCTCCATCAGCTGGGAACCTAGTATTCAGAACACCTAAGTATATGGGGGACACCTGAATCAAACCACCACATTAGGGCAACCTCCCAGCCTCCCAGTGAGCCATATATATATATATATATGAATCAAGTTTTTAAACCATGGTACCAAGAGAAGCTATTTCTGGGAGTTTGTTTTGTGATGATTTTCCGGTACTGGCTTCTTTGTGGGCCACACTTCTGTAAGGATATAACTTTGCACCTCCAGACTTAGATATTTATATTTTAACTTCTCAATTCCAATGTTTGATACCAGAATCAAAGAGTTAATTCTGCTCCTTAAATAATGTTTTTTATGTCTTTATATGTCTTTAACCCTTTATGTTAATAAAGAAATAGAAAACAGTGATTTGCAATATACAGACCATATGTTCATCCCTCAAGTCAGGAAGAAAGTATTAGAAGCACCAAGAAAACTGTGATTGAAATTGAAGACGTGTATTTCCAAAAAAAAAAAAAAAAAAAAAAAATCAAGATGCTGTTCTTAAATAAAAGAAGTAGGGGGAATAATGAAATTGAAGACATGTATTTCAAAAAAAATCAAGATGCTGTTCTTACATAAAGGAAGTAGGGGGAATTATTCTTGTATATAAAAATAAAAACAGGTTGGAGAAATGGCTCAGACTATAAAGTGTTTGGTGCACAAGCCCAAGAACCTCAGTTCAGATCTCCAGCACACATGTTACAACCTGGTAAGTTAATATGCATCTGTGATCTATCACTGTGGACCTGGAAACTTTTAGCTAGTCTGGCTGAATAAGTGCTGAATAAGGGCTCAGTGTAAAGTCTTGTATCCAAAAATAACGTGGAGATCAATTAAGGATTGCACCTGATATAGACCTCTGGCTTTCGCATGCATGCACACATGCGCATGCACAAGATCCCCCCCCACACACACATGAGCATGTGCACACACATGCAAAATCCTGTAGAAAATACGAAGTGTGTCATATATTTAATCCCTGTGTAGCACTTATCATGTAATATAGAAGGAATTTAAATATTCTTTAGATAAATTGATACCGTTTACTCAGTTAAAGGACAGGAGTTTCGTAGGGACAGAGCAGTGCTTGTGCATTTGCATTTTCTCCAAGAGTGAACTCTCTAACTTCTCTACTCTTCTAGGTAAACTGTGCCTCTTATTATTGTTCAGAGCTCGGTGCTCTCTTCCACAATCTATACTCTAAAAAAGTTTCAAAAAATAATCACAACAAAATGACAAAAATAATAATAGCAGTTTATAGGATTATATTTTTGAGTATATTTGTTTTAAAAAAAACAGTGAAGGCAAAAATGTCCTCTCTTTAGTCATTCACAAAAATTTTCTGTCTCATATGTCTACAGTTTACCCTGTGCTGTGCTTGCAATGCAGTACAGAAAAATCACATTCCTTGGCTTATTGCTAGAAAGGAGCCCCATCACTGTGAGGTCCAGTTGAAGACCTCAGTCCTATTTGTGTAAGGAGAGTGTGTGGAGCTGTTACTAACATCCTAATCTTTTCAAATAAATAGATTGTTATTGTTGTTGTTTGCACACAGCCCTCATCTGTGGTTCCACTTTTCACAGCTACTTTATCAATAGTAGTCAGAAAATATCAAATGAAAAATACCAGAAATAAAATAGGTTGGTACTTTAAAAATTTTTTATTGCAGAACAAAAACTAGTATAATGGGTTTGAGGGATGGCTTAGCAGATAAGGCACATGCATGTGAAGCCTAAGGACCCAGGTTTCATTCTCCAGGTCCCACGTAAGCCAGATGCACAAGGTGGCACATGCTTCTGGAGTTTGTTTGCAACAGCTGAATGCCCTGGCATGCCCATTCTCTCTATCCATGTATCTGCCCCTCTCTCTTTCTCAAATAAAATAAAAATTTTAAAAATAGTGTAATGTTTCTATTTTATTATATAATATTGGCATTAATCTCTTACTAACCCTAAATTTGAAATGAAACTTTATATTTGGGTATTTACAGAAATAATTATTAAATACAGGGAATTGATTTGTGTTAGCATTATTATTGTAACAGATACCTGAGATTAATCACTTATAAAGAAAAAATAGTATTTTGATTCACAGTTTCGGGGTTGCATTTCATGATCACATGACCCAGGTGGTCTTGGGTCTGTAGTAGAGAGTGCATCATAGTGTAGCAGAGCAAAAATACCCACCCCCTGGATTCAACATGAGACTGTTTTCCCATGGTCTTTTTGAGTCACATCCAGTGACCTTATATCTCCCAGTATGCCTCTAATCTTTAACTTCTGCTACCTCCCAATATCACTAAGCTGGACACTAAGCATTTATAATATGAGTGTTTGAAACATTTGATAATGTTTAGATCCATCCAAAGGTATCATACATGACTTCAGTCATTCAGTCACTTGGTGACCTGGAACGGTGATTACTGTATGCATGCTATAGAGGAAACACATTTTTAAAATGCAATATTAGTGCTGCTTCCTCAAAATCATGCTTTGTCTCAAGATATTAATATCTCTTTTATGCAGAATATCTTCCTGGAATGTGTGAATTTATGATTTAGAATGTCTCTTTATTTTAAAAGCAATTCATACAGCATAGTAATATCTGAGGAATCCTTTACATTTACATCGGAAACTTGTGTTTCTTACCACAAAAGGAATTAAAACAGCTTTTATTGCTCCTTCTGAAGCTGTATCTTTCTCTTTTTTTCATGTTGTGGGTATCCTCATAGAACAAATCTCAGCAGGAAGAATCAGGGACTGTCTTTGGCTCCATACCAACTGGTAGTTGTAATTTTCTGGCTGATAGGAAGTGGATTGTTTGTGGGTAATTATTCCAGGCCTCCCTTTTCAGTCCCTACTTCTTTCCTACACATCAACATACTTCATTCTTTCCTCATTATAGGTTCTTCACACTAGCTTAATGTGCAATGGGGTTAAATTCAGTCTATGTATTGCAAATGTCCTATTCTCTTACTCCATGCCTATTTATGTTTTAGGTATTGTTTCTTATTGTATCAGTAGCAATCATCATTTATGTCATGGGGGGATTATGAAAACTTTGATAGACAATTTACATGTGTGTCCATAGGCTTCAGTTAATTATGATTCATTCTTCTAATTCATTCTCTGACTTTTCCTTGACTATGGCTAAAAGGTACCCTTCTTGTCATTCAGAAATGGCATTAGAACCTATTGTATCATGGAAGAATGTATTCTTTCACTGCGCAGCTATGCAGCAAGGTTATGTTGAGCTAATGGCAACAACTACTAATGTCGAAATCAAGAAGGGAGCAGTCAGAAACTTTGTCCCTCAACCTCCTCCTACCTACAGTACCATCTTAGGTATAAACCCTATTTATTGATCAGAAATAACGAGTAAAAGTATAGATAACTCCCATGCCATTTATGGAATACAACTTGTCTACTATTTTTTTTTTACCAAAGCATACTATAAAAATGCTACAAAATCTATAAAATAATTATACTTTTAGAATTATGGCATGCATTGATAGTTTGTAAGCACCTGAAGCTTGATATGATTCCCTGATATACTCAGAAAAGAAGTATGGATGACCAGCTTGAAAGAACATTGCTACAGAACTACCAAACTTAAGCAAGGCTTCAAGTGACTTTTATTTCTTTGTCCCTTAACTATCCCCAGCTAAAGATATGAATCAAATGCTAAGAGTCAGTGTTTAATGCATTACTGCCTGTTTGAAATGTTAGATAACCCATTGCATTCCAGACACTATGTTTGCAACTTCCTTGGACGTGATATTCCCACCCTAAGAAGAGTTTTAGGTCACAGGAGCAGCTTACCCATTTTTTAGGAAGCTGTACTGTTTGTCTTTCCTTGCTCTGAACTCTGGCTGCAAGCTTTGCCTTTGCCAATCATTTTGCTCTCAGCCCTGAGGGTAAGCTCTTCAGAGAATAGCTAGAGCTCTCACTGAGAAGGAGAGCAAGCCGTGTTCTCAAGATGCTGTGAAAGGAATCAAGCTAGTAAGAAATAACTCTCCCCTGAGATGTGCAGTAAGAAGTTCAAATAATATACTCAACCACAGGGAATGAAAGGAATCAGTGTTTTTTTTCCCCCTATCACAGATGGATCTTGCTTTTAGGACCTACTATTTCCTATAGATGAAAAAGATAAGGGAAAATACTGCCCATCATAGGTTTTCCATTCTTTTCTTAAGCACAATATTTTTAAGTCAAATTCAATTTTTAGAAGACTAGAAATTCCTTTCTATAGTTACTTTATTTTTATAAAAATATTAAACATACAGGCTATCCTCAAAGTAGTGTGAGATTCCCTATGCCCTTTACCCAGCTTCCTTCAATTTTAACAACCCTCCCCATTGCAGTATAATGTCAAAACCAATACTGCATCCTATGGGGAAGACATTTTTCTTTCTCTAGAATTTGTTTTCTTCCCTTTGTGGGAGTAAAATCATCTATGAGTAGACCTGCCCTGGTTCTGAGACTTAGTAATAATTACTATGTACATTATCAGTAAAATGAATCAAGTTTGCAACTGTTGCATATTTTTGTGTATAAACATGATGCTTCAAGCCTCTGCACTACTTTCTATTGTTAGTGGTTCTGGCTGTGTTTGAGTGTATTTGAAGTCTCACCACATGTGAGACTAGAACACAAGTTAGGTGATTGTGTGAATTTGGATGCTCCTGGTTCAGAAGCTTTAGCTGCATCATAGCTGTCATTTCTCCGCGTGCAGTGAATATCATCTGTGCTTAAGGGCTCTATAAAGAATAACTTAACAATCATGAACAATGGGATTATTCTCACAATGATCAGTTCGTTAAAACAAAATGAATCAAAATGAAAACACAAAGGATCATCTCTCTTATTTCTTTTTCTATTTCACTAAGAACATACTTTGTATGCATACATCATGTGTTGGTACCATCTTTTCCCTCCTCCCTGCACTCATTACTGGGCACCCTCCTCAGTGGGGTTGCTGATATTCCCCATGGGGTTGTGGGTTATGTGTTGTGGGAGCAGTAGCCAGTTATCTAGGTGGAGAAGCAATGCCTCTGGGCATGAAATCCCAGTCTATGGCTCTTACAATCTTTCTTCCCCTCTTCAGCAAAATTCACTGAGCGTTGGTGGGTGTATTTCAAGTCTACTTCAGTGATAAGCTTTTAGGAGCCTCTAGATTTTCGCTTTGGTAGGTGTTGAATATCATCGGGGTCTGTCTCCTTCACCCTGGTGCTGACTCTCAGGCTCAACATGCAAACAGCACTCTTGCTCATTTCTGCACTTCCTCTGTGGTTTCACCTGAGCCATGACTAGAATGAGAGGGGTTGTTTGCCTCCCTAGGTCTTGCTACCTTCTGGAAAAGAAAAACAGATTATCCAAGTGAGAGTGAAGTCAGCATAGGTTAAATGGGATAAGCATTGACTTAAGGAGAGTTTGATGGATGTAGCTCAACTTTTACCAAAGACTACTTGGAACTTGACATTGTGGAGCAAAATCTTTGTGTCCATAGGATTCAGACCTAGTTCTCAGTTCCTTTCCACTGAGCGAACCTCTTAGCCAATCAGAAAGCTATTGGTTACCCACCAAGGCTGTGTTCCACCATTGCACTGAGGTACATCTTGTCAGGCTGGTTGCTTCTGAGTAGCTGTGACCCCTGCTTGCTCACACCATTGTTGGCCACTTTCCCCCAGTAGTCCATGTGTGATTTTCTGGACTAAACAGGCTAGCTGTCTGGGGATTGGCTTTCTTCTGGATTCCAATCAAGTCTCTCCATGCTCTGTGTCAGCAGCATATGGTATCTTCAGCAATAGGGTCTTAACTTTTGCCTCAGTCAGGTAATCAAGGGCTTTGACAGAAGCTTGTCTTGTTTTGGGGACCTCATAGGTCTTTCTTATCAATAGCTCAATATGCATAGCACCTATTTCTGGTAATGTGAGTTATAGGCCAGAGCCAACATTCTTCCATGATTTCCATGGGCCTTCTTTTTGAGCACTCCCCCTATATTCATATTCCAGCTTATATCTTTTAGTCTACCTTCAAGGAAAAAGGTTTCTATGGCAGTAGTTCATTTTGGGTTTACTTTGTGTTTATTTCTCCAACAAACACCCCCTTTCCCTTCACCCAAAACCCTTCCATCCCTATTGTTATGGCCTCAAGTTGCCTATCAGATATGCCAGCAAGTTAAGCTTAACCAGGTTAGGAACCACAGAAGAGTGAGTACTTGTGGTGTTTGTCTTCCTGACAATGATCTGTTCCAAGTCCATCCATTTTCCTATGAAATTCATTGTATTGTTTTTTTCTTACTGCTGAGTATAATTCCATTATATAATATATATATTCACAACTTTATTATCCATTCATCCAATGATGGGCAGCTGGGTTGATTCCAATTCTTAGCTATTATGAATTGAGTAGCTATAAACATATTTGAGCAAATATCTGTGTAGTCAAGCATGGTGCATTGAGGAGAAATGTCCAGTAAGGGAATAACTGGGTCTGTTGATAGTTCTGTATTCATCTTGTTCAGAATCTCTATATTGATTTCCATCCATAGTGGTTGTATAAGTTTGCATTTCCAGCAACAGTGAATGAGGGTTCCTCTTTTACCACCTTCTCACCAACATTTTTGTACTTTGATTTTTTTAAAATGATTGTTATCCTTACTGGAGTAAGGTGGAATCTCATAGTTGTTTTGATTTGTATTTCTCTAATGATTAGGGATATTGAACAATTTATTAAGCGTGTGTTACCCATTTGTATTTCTTCCTCTGAGAATTCCTTGTTCAGTTCTCTACTCCATTTTTTTCAGGAGGTTGTTTGATTTTATTATTGTTTAGTTTCTTTTTTATGTTCTTTGTAGATTCTAAATATATGGCCCCTGTCAGTTGTATAGCTGACAAAAAATTTCGCCCATTCTGTATGTTATCTATTGGCTCTACTTATGGTATGATTTTCTGTGCAAAAGCTTTTTAGCTTCATGAGATCCCATTGGTTGAGAGATTGTTTACAATTTCCTGGCCTACTGGGGCACTGTTCAGGAAGTCCTTCCCTAGTCCTACAATGGGAAGAGTTCCTATTTTTTTCTTCTAGTGGTTGAAGAGTTTTGGGTCCTATATTCAGGTCTTTACCTATTTGGAGTTGGTTTTTGTGTATGGTGACATGACTGGGTCTCAAGGTTCTTATCAATGATATGTAGCTTTATATTGGATGCCACTGAAAATATATGTCAAATTAGAAGCACCTTGAGGACCCAACACACGTTATTTATCACTGTGTTTCAGCCAAACAAGCTTCGCTTCATAAAAATATAACTTGAGCTGGTTGAATGGCATCATATTTATAATTCATTTCTATTAATTGGCAGTGTAAATGAATGAGCCTAACATGGGAAAATCTGTGTGTGCCACCAAAATAATTTGCCCAGTTTTTCCTAGATGTCAGAGAAATACTTTTATGCAAAGATTGAGATTTTTTAGTGAAAGAAAATGGCAGGACAGAAGAAGGAAATAATAAAAGAAGTTGTATTTAATTGTTCTGTTCAGTGATAAAAGGAGGCACACTAAAGAATATAGTCAAGTACCTCTTCACAGTTTATGATGCATTCTCTGTAGCCTGGAAACTGTCCAGTGGCTCACATTGATTTCCAACATGGCTTTAGAATTGATTGGCATTTTTTTTTTTTTTTTCTGAGGTAGGGTCTTGCTTTCTATCCCAAGCTGACCTGTAATTCACTATGTAGTCTTAGGAAGACCTTGAAATCACAGCAATCCACGTACCTCTGCCTCCTGAGTGCTGGGATTAAAGGCGTGCACCACCACACCCAGCTTTGGCATTTGAGCAGGAGTGGTGAATTGCCCACTTATTACTGTGTCCATTTGACATTGTGTGCTTGGACATCAGTTGGCACAGCCCACACTCATACTACAAAGGAGCACATACTGGCCCCTCATGTTCTTGTGCTAGTTTATTTTTCTGTCAACTTGAAAGATCCTTGTGATGGAATTTATTGTATGTTGAGCATGAAGGTAATGTTTGTCACACAGTAAATGTTTAATAAGTAAATTTGTAAATGCTTCTTATATGAAATAGGATAACATAACTGTTTTTATAAATGATAAACTATTTTTGTTCTGTGAATTTGTAGAATTATTTAACTAACCCGAGAATCTAGTTAAGGATCTCTATGTGCTAGCAATTTTGAAAAAAGTCTTTAGCTGATGCCACACTTTCAGCTGTTAGGACAAAATTAACACATTACTGCTAGATCATCATTGCTAAGGAAGCTAATTGTGGGAAATAATTTTATTGAGATGAATTTCATTGTGCAGTATAAAATATTTAGCTGAGTTTATGAAGGCAAAAATCAAGACACTGTATACCCAGGAAATAGGGCAGATAACTTAAGCCTTGACGCCTTCATTTGTAATCCTCTGTCATTAAATGCGACTTGCACTTTATTTGAACATGCATGTTTTGCATACTTATCACCTCCCAAAAAGATAGAAACCCTTGAGGAATATGACATAACGTAAGAGAGTAAATATAAGTTTAAAAAGTATAAGATAACCAAGAAATCATATCAGTACACTATATTGAACAAAGCTGAAACATACACTGACAGTGTTTGTCTATAGAAGCAGCTTTTTATTACCATTATATGAATTTACTGCCTGCAAGCTATACCATAGCTTCAGAAACTGAACTCCCATATTTATCCATAGAAGAACACGGTGATAATCTTCATCCTATCTTCATATATACATCATATATTTATGATATATCACATGCAGCTTTCTACAAAAGGGAGGAAATGTATTATTTCTTGTATGCTAGTTAAGTTTGGATCTTCCTGGTCTATAAATGTCAGTAGCTATGAATTGTACTGAAATCTGCAACATGTTTGTGAGACAATTCTTCTGTATGCTGGAGATTTGGCTTTGCAGACAACATTCTTTTTTCTGCTTGGGTGCTCAGCCTGCATTTTTCATAACTCCAGAAATAAAAACTTGTGCTGTAGCCATGAAGAATGGTATTATGGACATAGAAACAGAAGGTAGAAAGTAATGATTTTAACCATACTAGTAAGTATGAATTAATTCTTTTTACATAGATATAAAATTTAAAACTATCTTCTTCAAAGTTAAAATTTCAAATGCTAATAATGAACATAAAGACATCTGTGCAGTTTCACATTATGAACATTTAATTTTTGGTTTGAGGATTTAACTCAGTGTTAAAGTACTTGCTTAGCAAGCATGAGGCCCTGAGTTCAATCTCCAGCATACACACACACACACACTCACGTGCACGTGCACATGCACTTACATACATGCACACGCATGCGTGCGCACACACACACACACACACTATGTAGCACCCTTACTTTGGAGTAAAATACATATCAATTAAATTTTAAGGTATAAATTTAAAAACTATATTTTTTTGTTTATTTGAGAGAGACAGAGGCAAACATAAAGTGAATATGTACTTGTTGCTAGGACCTCCTGTCACTGTTAAAAAACTTCAAATGCAAGTGCCACTTTGTGTACCTGCAATCAAGTCCTGGTCATCAGTATTCACAAGCACGTGCTCTTAACTGTTGAGCCATTTCTCCAGCTCCTAATGTATACTTTCAACTTTAAATGATTTCAAGAAGCAGAGAAAAATACATTAAAATGATTTCAACCATTATTCACTGGAAAGATGAAATCACCTTGGCTGTTGGTCAGAACCATTTCCCAACTGTTGTCATAGAGTGAGAATGACAAAGAAAACATTTACTGACTTAGAGACCAGAGAGAGTGTATTAGTAGACAAATTAGATGGAAGTTGGAATTTGTTTAGGAGAAAGAGGGAGAGAATGAGAGAGAAGGGAAAGAGAGAGATCTAATAAAAAGCTGAAAATAAATGATCACTGCATTTGCTCAGGATGAAACACATTAGAATATTAGAAATATGTTCAGTCATATAAGACTTATATAAATACCTAGAACATGCTGTAGAGACTACGGAAGCATCTCTCCTCAGGGAAGGGACAAACCAGTGCTACAATGAAAGATGTTCTACTACAGCCTGAAGCAAGAAATGAGCCTAGCCAGGCATGGTGGTACACACCTTTAATGCCAGCACTTGGAAGGCAGAGGAAAGAGTATTTCCATGAGTTTGAGGCCACCCTGAGTCTACATAGTGAATTCCAGGTCAGCCTGGGCTACAGCAAGACCCTACCTCATAAAACCAAAAAAGAAAAAAATGTCTTCTTTGCCTACCGAAACAAAGTTGAACAATTAGAAAACAAAATATGAAGAAAGGAGGAAATGAATGAAAAGCATACAGATGGAAGTAGATAGAATTCCTCAAGGAGGAAAAATATCTACCCTATGAAATAAAAACATTTATTAGTGAGATATAGGTCAGAGAAGATAACGGGGGAAAACTGAACACTTGAATAAATCATACTAGAATCTGTCTAAATTAAAGGAAGAGGAGAAACTTTGAAGATAGTATGGTATTAGCATTAGATCCACACAAGATCAGTGACAATTGAAAAAGGTTCTAAAGTAAGTCACTTGGAAGGAAACTGTACAATAAACAACAATGTAACTAGAAATCTGTCTAAAAGAATGGACTCTATACATTGACTTTTACTGTTCACTGAAATTCACTAAAAGTGGATTATAAACATCTTCAAGTATTTAGTATAAACAGTTTTTTAGCAGAGTGTTTAAAGCATAAGTAATGAAGGAAATAAATTGGTACACTGCACTTCATTAAAATTGACTGTCCATTATAAAGGCTTTATTATTCAAATAAAAATTAAGCCATATTTTGGAAAAAATTATGGCATTAATTTTGTATACTGAAAACCAAAAGAATACTATGAATTCAACAATAAGAAGACAAAGGGTTCAATTTAAAGAAAACTCACAAAATGTTAACAAAGATGCTATCCTAAAAGAGAAAAAATAAGTACACCAAAAAGGTCTTCAGCATGCTAGTCAACAGGAACATGAGAATTGTACAAGTGCATTTCCACTCATGATTGTGATCACTGTTGAAACCAATCACTGCCATTTGAGAACAACTGCAACCCTTGGATGTTAGCACCACTGTGAAGATAATTGACAGCTTTTTCATATATCTTCACAGAAACATCTTTAGAGAGAAGTTTTACTCTCAGTAAATAGCCTCAAAGTTGAAATAGACATCTACTCAAAGACAATATTTGTAAATATTTCCATTTGCCTTCAGTACATTTTTTAAAAACTGGAAGCAACTCAACTATTCATTAACTAATAAGTAAACAAGTAAATTATAATATTTCCACAATTGAATATTACTCAGAAATACAAAGATGGAACTATTAATAAGTGCAACAACATTACAAAATCGCCAAAATTTTGTTACTGATGAAACACCACACCAATAAAAATACCAACTGACAACAGAAAAAAAAAAAAAAAACAAGTTAGTACATTTCAGAAGGATTCAGGATAAGATAATTAATTATACAAGCATATATTTTTATGTTATGCTAGCACTAATAGCAAATGCAGAACTAATGTATAGTGGCAGCAAGCAATCCAATGGTTCTCTAGTGCCCCTTGGGATATGCTGCTCTCCAGTGGCTATTTCTCAGTGTCACACATGGACACAAAGTATTATAGAGATACTGTGTATATGTAGGAATGCCAGCGATGTCCTGTATCACATTAGGGTATTGTATCATGTTAGGGAGTTGTAACTAGAGTTATTGAAATACTGCACCCATTTATGTTAATTTTTCTTCAATAAATTTGGTTAAATAAATAATATCTAGTCACATTACCAGCAACAATTTGTACATTGTTATTTGGAGATATTTAAATACATACATTTTATGTTGCATAATTTAAAGTATAACTAATTCATGCAGGGTATTGTCTCTTTTTACCTTTCATTAGAATTTGCTCCTCATAAAATTACTATAGAAAGGGTGAACAGTTTTAAATTTCTAAACACCTAAGCCAAATTAGTATTTAGACACATATTTCAATTTCTATTCTACTATTTTTTACTGAGGATTATCTAGAACTAGTTCTAGCTATCACTTATGTAATGTTCCTACCTGCTCAACAGAAGCCTACCAAATTAGGGGTCAGCTTTGGAAGATAGCTGACACAATGCTACAAACTATAACAGTGTCCTTTTAGCTCCTTTTTGGAACCCAGTGCCATGCACGTCCCTTTTAGTATGAAGCTCTAGGTCTCATGCATTAGACGGAGTAATGATATGCTAAACGACATCCGAGGCATAAAAAGAGCCAAACTGAAAGGAGGAAAAGGGGATAATGGAAGCAGATGCTCAATAGGAGAAGTAAGAACTGAGTGCTTTTTAAAATAATTGTTTGGAGGATTATTTTCACTCTTCTTCTGAAGAACCCATTTTGACTGAACATGGAGAAATGATATCGTTTACTTTCCTCTATTTTCTGAAATGGAGCCCTAGTTATTAACTGGGGGCTTATATCACTGGGGAAAAAACAATGCCAAGTAAGCTGGTGCTTCTCTCAGGATTAGGCCTCCCTGCTCCCTTGGAAGATACTGCATTTTATCCTTGAAAAGACCATTCATAGCACTGACTCAAGCAGTTTACTCCTTGAGCATTGTCGTAATCCTCTAAGGCAGAAACATAATAAGGTTTTCTCAATGAGCTTACTGGATGACATTAATAATAATTCATTCAGATTTCTCAGTATTCTACACAGTTTTCTGTTTACATTGGAAGTTAACAGAAATTGATTTTTTTTTAAATAGGAAACCAAACTGGGTGTGAGACTATGGGCTTATCTCAGCAGTAGAATACATGCCTAGCAGGTGCAAGTCCTAGGTTCAATCCCCAACACTACGAAGAAAATGAAACAAACAAACAAACAAAACACCAAAGCCAATAGGACTTAAAAAACTTAGTAAATATAATAATGATAAAACAAATAAAAAATGACTATGAGATGGGCATGGTGGTGCATGCCTTTAATCTCAGCACTCAGGAGACAGAGGTAGGAGGACTGTTGTTAGTTCGAGCCTACCCTGAGACTACATAGTGAATTCCAGGCCTGGGCTAGAGTGAAACCCTACCTAGAAAAACAAACAACAAAAAAATGACTATGGTTATTTTGTCCCTCTGAGACATCATTAATTATTTTCAAGCTACATGTGCTGTTTAGAAAGATTGTATAGTCACAAATAGCACAACAACAACAACAACAACAAAAAGAACTAGTAGATAGTATGGCCAAACTGGTACTCCTAGACACAGGGTAAAGAAAAAGCAACCAAGTCCCAAGGATGAAAGTAACATGTCCTTCTGAATTAGCTCCAGGACATAAGTCCATAGGCTGCTCCCAAATTGCTCTCTCATATAGGAAATATAATATTAATTAACCTCTAGTCACATGATAACTATTATAATGGCTGAATTTCCTTCATTAACCAGTTTTCCCTTCTGAATTATGCTGAGATGAAACAACAGCAGGTCCCAAAGTGCCTTAACCACTGTACATCTCTCCAGTCTTAAGTAATGACATTTTTCAGACATCAACAATAGTGTGGCCCAGATTAGCTGAAAATGCTAGAAGTTATTCATTCACTGGATGTTTAAGAAAAATTGCTATGTTTTAATAATTTCTATTGAAACTGAAAGCTTAATCACTTACATTAGTAGAGATATTACTGAATTTTCATTAACTCCGTATTAACTCCCTCATCCATTTGCAAGTAACTGTATGGTTCTTCCAATAACAATTTTTTTTAAAGAGGAAAAACTCATACCACTAGTTGTTATTTTGGAAATCTTGTTTGGCTTCAGACACTGTGTTAGTCACTCTGTAATCTCATCCCATTTGCTTTTGAGTTCCACACTACACAGTATGTGCATTTTATAATTACAGAATTGTTTGTGTTTTTCTATTATTAGATGTGGAGATATTTTGTATGTAAACATCACATGTTAGTACCATCATTTCCCCTCTACCTACCCCTTTTCTGAAAAGGCCTTCCTCGTTGGGGATGCAGGTCAACTCCATGGGGATTGTGGGTCATGCATTATGGTGGCAGCAGTCAGTTATGGGAGAGAGGCAATGTCTCTGTGCAAAATGTCCCAACTTGTGGCTCTAACAATCTTACCATTACCTCTTTAGCAAAATTCTCCGAGCCATGCTGAGAGCATTTTAAGTCTACTTCAATGATGGGCACTTAGGAGCATCTAGATGTCTGATTTGGTAGGTATTGAGTGTACTCAGTGTTTTTCTCCATCACCCTTGTGCGCTGATATCAGCTTAACTAAGAGAGCAGCATTCTTGCTCATTTCCCCAATTCCTCTGTGGTTTCAGCTGGGGCCCGGGTGGAGTATACAGGGTCATTTATCTCAAGTCCAGTTTCCATCTGAAAAAGAGAAGCAGATTCTCCAATACAGAGTGAAGTCAGTGCCAGTTAAATGGGATAACTATTACTTAGAGATAATTATAAGGGTTTGGACACTTTTATAGTGTAAGGTTAGTAGGAGCTTGACAATGGCCATTTTCCCCTGGTAGCTCATGTAGCACCCTCTAGCACTAGATGGCCTAATATTCTGGGGACTGGCTTTCCTCCAGATTTCAACCAGGTCTCTCCATGGTCCATGCCAACAGTGTTTTGTGTCTTCAGCAGTAGGTTTTTTTACCATTATTTCTGGTGGGTAATCAAGTGCTCTGACAAAAGTCTGTCTTGTTTGTTTTGGGAGATCTACTAGGTTTCTTTGATCAACAGCTCACTGTGGTTGTAGACCATATCCTGGTGCAGGGAATTATAGGCTAGTGCCAAGGGAAAAGAAAAAAGAAAAAGCCAGAGAAGAGAAACAGAAGAAATTTGAGGTTAGGTTGTGTCTCCATATCTCCAGGTCTCTTTGATTCAGATTCTCCCTCTAAGGTTTGCTTGAGGGTTCCACCATTTAGTCCAACTTCCAGGATATAGATTTTATGGTACCAGTTCGATTGGGGTTCAGATTTTGTGCCCCCCCAACTTCTCCCTTCCCCCAAGCCCCACCCTCCCTGTTGTCCAAGCATTAAAATGCTATTCAGTTGTGCCAGCAACTTGAGATTATCCTGGTTAGTAACTGCAGATGAATGAGATCATGTGACTATTGTGTTTCTGTGATTGTGTGAGTTCCACTTAAAATGATCTATTTCATGTTGGACTATTTTTCTACAAATATCAATGTATCATGTTTTTTTCTTACTCCTGAATAGAATTCCATTGTGTAGATATACCACATCTTGGTTATCCATTCATCCAATTATTGGCACCTGGGTTGATTCTAGTTTTTAGCTCTTATTAATTGAGCAGCTATAAAAATGGTTGAGCAAATATTTCTGAACTAAGATGTGGAGCTTTTAGGGTAAATGCCCAGTAATGGAATAACAGGGTCTGCTGGTAACTCTATATTCATCCTTTTCTGGAGTCTCCAAACTGATTTGCACAGTGGTTGTACCAGCTAACATTCCCACCAACAGTGAATGAGGGTTCCTAGTTCTCTACAGCCTTGCCAACATTTTGTTTCATTTGACTTTTTACTGTTTGCTATCCTTACTGTGGTAAGGTGAAATCTCATAGTTTTTATAATTTGCATTTCCTTAATGGTTAGGGATGTTGAACTTTTTTTTTTTTTTTTTTTTTTTGGTTTTTCGAGGTAGGGTCTCACTCTAGCCCAGGCTGACCTGGAATTCACTATAGAGTCTCAGGGTGGCCTTGAACTCACGGCGATCCTCCTATCTCTGCCTCCCAAGTGCTGGGATTAAAGGTGTGCACCACCACGCCCGGCGAACATTTTCTTAAGTGTGTGTTAGCCATTTATAATTCTTCCTCTGAGAACTCACTTTTTAGTTCTCTGCCCCATGTATGGAGTGGGTTGTTTGATTTTTTTTTATTATTTAGTTTTTGAGTTCTTTGTAGATTCTAGATACTAGGTTTTTGTCAGTGTTATAGCTGGAAAAGATTTTTTTACCATTTAGTGGGTAGTCTATTGGCTCTGCTTATGGTATGTTTGTGCAAAAGCTTTTTAGTTTCATAAGATCCCATCAGTTGAGTGCTTATTTAATTTCCTTGGCTACTAGGGTTTTATTCAGGAAGTCTTCTCCCAGTCCTATATTATGGAGTGTGCTTCCTGTTTTTCTTCTGGTAGTTGAAGTGTTTCAGGTATTATATTGAGGTCTTTAATCCATTTAGACTTAATTTTTGTGTTTGGCAAAATGAGTGGGTCTAATTTCATTTTTTCTACATATGGTCATCCAAGTTGTCCAACACCATTTATTGAAGATACTGTCTTTTCTCCAGTCTAAATTACTGGCACCTGTAGTTGCTTAAGTCTGGGTCTTCAATTCTGTTCCATTGATCTGTGTTTCTGTTTTTATTCCAGTACCATGCTGTTTTTATCATGCTGGCTTTGTAATATACCTTTAGATCAGCTATGGTGATACCACCAGAGGTGTTTCTTTTGTTGAGGATATATTTGGATATCTGAGGCCTTCTGCCATTCCATATGAATTTTGAGATCAATTTTTATTCTAAGTAAAAACTGATGCTGGCATATTTATTGGTATTGCCTTACATCTATATATTGATGTTGGTAGAATTTCCATTTTTACAATATTAATTCTACCTATCCAGGTATGTGGGAGGTCTTTCCATCTTCTTAAGTACTCCTCTATTTCTTTCTTGAGTGTTTTTATGTTTTCATTATATAGTTCCTTCACATCCTTTGTTAGTGTTATTCCAAAGTATTTAATTTTTTGTTGTTATTTAAAATGGGACAGCTTCACTGATTTCTTTCTCTGTATATTTGTCCTTTGCATATAGAAATGCTACAAATTTTTGTGCATTGATTTTGTATCCTGCGACTTTGCTGAAGCAATTTATCATCTTTAGAAGTTTTTACATGGAGACTTTTGGGTCATTTATGTACAGGCTCATTTCATCTGCAAATAGGGCTAATTTGACTTCTTTCTTTCCAATTTGAATCCCTTTTATTTCTTTCCCCTGTCTTATTACTTGAGCTAGCATTATGTTGAAGAGCAGTGGTGAAAGTGTAACATACAAAAGTGAAAAAAATTATGAAAATTCAAATGGCATGTGGGTCAAGATATGTGGCATAACTTTGTGGTGACAGCATTTCTAAGTAGATCTGGCTTATACATGACATCAAGGATGATCTGCAGTGTTCTTTGGAATGGTTTAGTGAGAAAAGAAACAAATGTGCCATTAAAGACTATTTATACTGTGATAATATCAACAACAAACTTATCCATTAACACAAGTATGAAAGAACGCTTTACAAACATTATTAGCTGAATACTATAACTGTAACTGTTCTAGGTAAGAGACCTTGCCTTTCAGTTAATCTTTGTTTAAATTTATTTTATTTATTTATTTGAGAGACAGAGGGAGAGAAATATACAGGGAGAGAGCAAGAAAGAGGGAGAGACAGAGAGAGAGAGAGAATGAGCATGCCAGTGCCTCTAGCCACTGCAAACGAACTCCAGATGCATGTGCCCCTTTGTGCATCTGGCTTACGTGTGTCCTGGGGAATTGAACCTAGGTCCTTTGGCTTTATAGGCAAATGCCTTAACCACCAAGCCATCTCTCCTGCCCATTTTCCAGTTAATCTTCACACCACAGTAAATTTACTATTAAAATAGAAATGAGCTGATAAATACCATATTCCCTTAGCATGATGAAATAAAAATTCCCTTCAGTGGAAAGTTGTTACAGTTTTCAGAAGAAAAATAATCAATATATCTCTGTAATGGCCTAGTTTGTATTTGTAGTTGTGATGAAAGAGGCTTTTTTGAATATCATTCTGAAAGGAGAAGCTTTAAAATACAAACTCATGCAGTTAACAAAAGCCTAAGTATCCACCACACTATAAAAATCTTTTATTTATAAGATATTTGACAGTTCATTTTATTTTTTACCTTTTTCAGTATTTTTATTAGTTATGTACACAGTGTGTATACAGTCATGTTGGTACCATCATTAGCCTCCTCCCTGTCCTTCCCCCCTCCACAGGGACCCTCTTCGTTGGGGAATGTGGGTCGTGCATTGTGGGGTTAACCATTAGTTATAAGTAAGACACAATATCTCTGTGCGTAATGATTCAACATGTATGTCTAATGATCGTTCCACCCCCTCTTCTGCAAATTTCCCTGAGCCATGTTGGGTCTGTTTTAGGACTACTTCAGTGACCAGGTCTTGGGAACTTCTGTGTCTCTGGATATCCAGTTTGGTAGGAGTTGAGTGTTCTCTGCGTCCATCTCCCTCACTCTTGCGCTGGTACCAGGTTCACCAAGACAGCAGCACTCTTGCTCATTTCCCCAATTACTATTGGTTTCAGCTGGAGCCCTGTTGAGGCGCAATGGGATGATTATCTCCTCAGGATCTGTGTCCATCTGAAAAGGAGAAACAAATTGTCCAATGGAGAGTGAAGTCAGCAACAGATAAATGGGATATCCATTGTTATTTTAGAAAGAATTTAGTAGGTGTAGTCCCCTTATAGCCCATGAGTGGTGGGAGCTTGATCATGTACAGCAGGTTCATTTTTTGGATGTGGTTCTGACTTGTTTTCCAGCTCCAGCTATAGGTTCTACTCCATTGAGCAGATCAGTTAGCCAAATAAAGAGCAGTTGGTTAACCACCATTTTATAGGATGACTGTCCATCTCAGATAATTGCACAGCCAACCTGCAGCTAAAGTACATTTGATTCCATTTCTCCATTTTTATTTAAGGACATTAACCAGGGAAGAGAAGCACTTTCTATATGAGCAAAGGATATTTGTGACTGGGAGGACTTGGCTTCTGTGTGCCTTCATACACACAGCTTTTCCACACTGATCTGCCTTGCAATTTCAATAATGTACTGTGGCAGTATTGGTATATTACAGTACTCCAGGGCCTCTGTGAAGTGATGACCTCAACCATCTTTTGTCACCTTGAGACACATCACTTCTATCTGTTTTGATAACAGCTGATTTGGGTCAGATGTCGCTCAAGGCCTTGGGGACATGCAGTGAATGAAAATTTATTCAGAAAATACTGCATATGCATGTGATATGTACACATGTATAAGTATGCAACATTTTCCTTTCTTGTAAGAGATTTATTAAAACCGTATAATTTCAATGATCACATTAATACATTTTTCTTTGCTTTATTTTTTGACTAATTGAATAAAATTCTTTATGACTTTATGTTTTCAGAAAAACAAATTTATGAGCTGTGCATGATGCTAGGTACTTATAATAGCTGCACTCAGGAAGCTGAGTCAGGAAGGCTGAAAATCTAACTTCAGTCCTGGATACATACCAAAGCCATCTGAACAATAAAATAATATACCTTTTGATACATTTACATAGAAAAATGGAAAGATCATGAGGCTATAGGCTGGTGAGCTTTCATAAACTGACACACCATGAAACCAGAAGCCACAGGGAGAAAGAAAATTGCTAGCACACATAAACCTCCCCAACCCTTTTCAGTAACTAATTTCTGTTCTTCAATTAACTTTCATCTTAACTAATGATGCTATAAGTTATTTTACCCTATTTTGGACTTTATATTAAAAAATTATACAATATATATTCTTTTCTGCTTCTTTTTTATCAGCATGCTTTCAAGATCCATGCTGTTATTCAATGAAATGATTTTTGTTTAATTTATGTTGTGATACTTTGGTAAAAATGCCCTTCAGAAAAATTCCTGCCATTTATACATTTCAAAATTGTTCACTGAATATCAGTTTTCCCTGATTCTTACCAACACTGGGCAGGTGTCAATGCTATGAAAATGTCAATTTGATGTGTATAAAGTTTGTACATATATATATATACATACATATATATATGTATATATATATATATATATATATATATATATGTATAATATATATATTTGGTTTTTCATGGTAGGGTCTCACTCTAGCCCAGGCTGACCTGGAATTCACTATGGAGTCTCAGGGTGGCCTTGAACTCACAACAATCCTCCTACTTTTGCCTCCCGAGTGCTGGGATTAAAGGTGTGTGCCACCACACCTGGCACATGTTTGTTTATATTTTAATTCATTTCATTGCCATAAACCATTTTTAATATAATTTATTTTTCTGTTGGGGTAGCATATATTGTTAATAATTTATGATAGGTTTGGAATATTGGTGATCCAAAGGTTTGTCATATATTCTAAAATATTCACTGAAAATCTTATTTTTGCCATGTAATGTGTAGGCCCCTGGAGTTGAAGAAAATATTGTTGTCAGGGCTATTACCCTCACTGAACTTGTCTTACAGTGATTTTTCTGCTGTGTTGTACACATATTTGAATTATAAGTGAGATGTTTATTGTGTTTCATATAGACTCAAGATCATGGTTTTTGTGAGACTTAAATGCTAAATTAGAGTAATTTGAACATCCTATGGATTTTTGTCAGTGTACATGGCATTGAAATTCCCATGGCCATTCTGAGAAGTAAACAAACCAAATGCTGACAATATTCTAAGATGTGCTTCCCTGAATCCATTTCAGCTCTTTCATCATTTCTCCTCTCTAGCTTCCATGAGAAGGCAAATTGGTTATCTCATTAAAGGTACAGAAAGATTGAAACAACGTCCCACAATTTCACCCTTGCTGTGCAAGGAAGATAGAAGGCATTGCTTTGATTGATGTCACTTAAAGTCAAAATTACTTAAATGTTGAATGGATTGTGTGAGGAGCCTACAAGGTTACTGGCTGATGTAAGCCTCTGTAGTTTCTACCATAAGAAAAGTAAGAGCAACACTATTCTGTCTTCTATTTTTGAAGCTGAAGGCAGAGTTGAAGCCAACTGAGTTACGGCCCGGACTTCACCAGGGGAATCTGTGCCCAGCAGATGGGCTAAGCTGAGATCATCCTAGAGAAGTAAATCATTCCCATGGTTTAAGGCATATCTGCATACATATTTCTATCAGATCTTGATGTATACCTGCCCCTAGGCATAAGATGTAAATTAATCTGCAATCACAGAGATCAACTCAATTTCACTGTCCTACCACTGGTGTCTCTCATGTGTGAAGTAATATTTCATTGTATATTTTTTTTCCTGTTTTATTTATGAGGAGAGAGAGGATGGGTGTGCCAGGGCCTCTAGTCACTGCATGTGCCACCATGGGCATCTGGCTTATGTGGGTACTGGAGAATGTGTTCTGGGTCCTTAGGCTTCACAGGCAAGTGCCTCAACTAATAAGCCATCTCTCCAGCCCTTCTCTGCCTCCTTAAAGCTTGCACACTTAGCATTGAAGATCACCTGTCATTATCTCATGGAATCCATGGATACATGGTTTGCATCCACACATGACCTCCCATTTAGCAAACACTGAACAGAGAGGTATTGAAATAAAGTAAAAAAAAATGTTTACTTACATTCTGCAGAATCACCATATGCAGGTTTTATGTTTAGGCTTATATAATTAAGACATTTTCATAAAATAATTTTATAAATTAGGGAAGTTTATAATGAGTAACTTGATGTTTTCTGTAATTTTCACTTCAGAAAGCTTGTTTAGAGATTTAAATTCTATACAACTTCACATGTCAAAAATATTGCTATACTTTTATTTATTGCTTATTTTTTGAGTCAGGTTGTGTATCTCAAGCTGGTCTAGGACTTTCTATACAGCTGAGATGTCTTTAAACTTCTGATCTGTCAGCTTCTACCTATTTAGAGCTGTGATTGTAGTCATGTACCGCTGGACTTTGTTTATGTAGGTCAAGATACTAAGACCAGATCCTGGAGCATCCTGACAAACACTCCTCTAAATGAACTATACCCCTAGCTCAAAAATATTATTCTTGTAACAACTATTTTGAAATTTTACTCATAGAGCATTTACTAAAAGCCAGAGGACCAAATTTAGCCCATGTCCTCTAAGGTAGTTTGAATGGATGACCCTCCC
Organism: Dipus sagitta; assembly: GCA_036346955.1. Lineage (NCBI taxonomy): Eukaryota > Metazoa > Chordata > Mammalia > Rodentia > Dipodidae > Dipus > Dipus sagitta. The sequence goes on along the minus strand of CM070770.1, from coordinate 97,791,091 downwards.
AATCAATTCAGGAGTTTTATTAAAGCTTGAAATTTGGTGTCACTGTCAATAGCTCCTAGGGTCCAACCCTAAGGTGTGGGGGAGGATCTGGAATTTCAGCCTAAAGATAGGCAAGTGTTTGACATCTACATTCTGATTCACTGAATTGCTTGTTCTGGTGGTGGTTACTTTGGGATTCTGTGTGTGTGTGTGTGTGTGTATCTGGTAAAGGGGCCAACTTATCTCACCATTATGGAACTTCTCCTCTATCTGTAAGCTTCAATAAATATCATTCCTCTGTAATTGTGCCTGGTTTGGAAGATCATCCCAGCACATGAAGCTGACTGTGACAACCTCCAACACTAAGTTATATTTTACTGTTACCTGGACTATATCACCTACAATGAACCAAAATGCTTCCTTTTAATTTATTTCAAATTTGGTTAAGAGACTTTATAATATTTTTTCTTCTTCTTTTTCTGTTTTTCCTTTGGTGGTGAGGATCAAACCCAGGGCCTTGTGCTTGCTAGGCAAGTGATCTTCCACTGAGCTAAATCTCCAACCCCCCATTTATTTTTCTTTGAGACATTCTTACCTGTTAGGTAGGAAAAGAGTCCCAAGATGGAGTCAAGATGAAGGAGGAGAATGACAGCGGCCTGATTGATGCAACTTCAGATGTTTACATTACCTAACACTTACTCCCTGACCTAACGATGTCTTCAGCCACAGTTTTTCTGTTTAGACAACCTGGTTCTCTTCCAATGGCAATCCATTCTCTGATTGATTACCTCCTCAACTTGGTTCCTGCTCTCCCCTGAATTCCTCAGTCCTTTGTCTGCTGTATAACACTCTCAAAAAGAAAAACTTGGGGGCTGGAGATATGGGTTAGTGGTTAAGGCACTTGCTTGTGAAGCCAAAGGACCCAGGTTCAATTCCCCAGTGCCCATGTAAGCCAGATGCACAAGGGGGTGCATGTGCCTGGAGCTTGTTTGCAGTGGCTAAATGCCCTGGCACACCCGTTCCCCCCTCTCTCCTGGCAAATAAATTAATTAAAAAAAAGAAAAATTCCATAAAAAGCCCAAACTATTCGGATTTATGCCAGATGTTCCCTCTCTCCTCCATGAGATAGCCCAGCAACTCTAGCCCCAATAAAGAGTTCTTTTTCTGCCTCAGAGTGGTCATTCTTAGTCTTTGGTTATTCACAAACTTTATATTACCCTTTAATCCCAACTGAAAGCCAACCTGAGACACCCTTGCCTCAACCTCACAAGTGTAAAGCAATACCCAGTGTTTATCTTGCAAAGCTATGTATCCTCATTGTTACTATATTCAAAATGCAACAGAAGTCATTTGCCATTTGAGTGGACAAAAATACAGTAACATCTATAATCAAATAGATTTTTACCACAAATTATAGAAATTAAAGCCAGGTGGAACCGTGTTTTTTGAGCAAAATAAATATGGCTTTTGCTTTTCTTCTTGAGATATCTGCATTCATATGTTAGTTGTATAATTATTCATGGCCACCACATATAGGATCAGCTTAGTGTCCATTAACAGGTGGACAGAGTGAGAAATCATGATACATACCATGTATACATAGTATATATTGGGGGGGGGCACCCAGACTTATTCACTCTTCCAAAAGAAGGGAAAATTTGGCATGTTGACTCATGTCAGAGGTAGGAAAATTGAGGGTTTGAGGCCAACTGGGCTATACACTAAGTCCCTGCCTCAAAATAATCACAAAGGAAAAATAATCAAAGTTTACCAAAAAAATGATATATTCCACAGGAGACCCTATGTTCAATCCCCAGGCACATCGAGAAGGACTATTGTGGAAATCTTTTGTGACAACCTAGGTGAGGACATATGTCATTATTTTTAGTGAGGTAAGCCACATTTGGAAGGACAGGTGCTGCAGATTTCATTAAATGTGGGATCTGAAAAAATATTCCTCAGTAGAATAAACTTCACCAAAGTCTAGAAGTTCAAAGACATAGGAAATAGCTTGTCAGGGGATGGAAGTTCACTGATGCAGCTTCACGTTTGTGCTTCTTATTCAACTTTACACTTCTGATGTGCCCATAGTAGATCTCCAGTGCGCTTTCTCTCTCTCTCTCTCTCTCTCTCTCTCTCTCTCTCACACACACACACATTGGTAATTTCTCAGATAATATGTATGTTAATTAGCTGGGTGTTGGTAATCATTTCACGCATATATATATCAAAGCAGCACATTTTGGGGGCTGGAGAGATGGCTTAACAGTTAAGGCACTTGCCTGCAAACCTATAGGACCTCGGTTCAATTCCCCAGGACCCACGTAAGTCAGATGCACAAGGAGGCACATGAGTCTGGAGTTCATTTGCAGTGGCAAGAGACCTTGGCACACCCATTCTCTCTCTCTCTTGCTCTCTCTCTGCTTCTTTCCCTCTTTCAAATAATTAGATAAAAATAAGATATTTTAAAAGCACATTTTAAGCCCTAAGTATATATAATTTCTATTTTTCAATTTTAATTCAACAAAGCTAAATATGAAACCTTGTTTTCTTAAATTTACTTTGCCATTCATATCATAATTTACATGAGAGAAAAGGGATATAATCATTCTTCAGATAATCCTACAATCCTACATTCTGGTGTGAGCTTGCTTTTGCTATGATAAGCATGTCTTGAGTAGGAAGCATAAAAGATGCTTGCAACATATATATGATGTGTGTGCGTGTTATGCCTGTGTATGTGCCCTTGGGGCATTCCATATACCCTCCTTCAGAGGCCGGAGTTGATCATAGGATAAATTGCTCTATCACTCTTCCACTTAGTATTTCTCCTTTGACTAATTCCAGAGATTGTGTTGCTGCGAAGAGTCTCTGCATCCTGTGGGACTAAGGCGACAGGTGCATATGTGGCCAAAACTGGCTGTTTTATGTGGCCCTTTATGCCCTCATACTTGCACAGGAAATAAACTTAACTTCTGAGTCATCTCTCCAGTTCCTATAATAATTTTGTTGGTATATTTTCCTGTACTTTTCCTGTGTGCTTGACTTTTGATATGCAATCAGGAGCTATGGTATATTTTCTTTGTTTTTATTTTAAAACATTAAACATAATTGTGATTTCAAAGGCTGAAATAAAGTGCTAGGGATATGTTAATTTTTTTTCAAGTTTTGAAGAAAACACTTAGTGGCTACCCCATTTTAGAGTTTACCCATATTGCTGAGCCTTCTGCCCATTTTTTTAAATTTTATATATTTCTTATTTATTTTACCTGCCATAGCAACATATTTGAAATTGAATATGTTTTCAGCAATTGAAATTTCTTTCTCACAGTTCTGAAACTTGGAATTTCAAGATCAAGATCCAAGTAGATTCAGAACTTGAAGGGTATAGGACCTTTACCTCAAGAGGGCCCATGTAAATGTTGCTCCCTCACAAGTAGGAGGGAAGGGAGAGTATTGCAGTCAGGTTTGCATGGCCAGGAGAAATCACCCAACCAAGAGCAGCTTTCATGAAAAAAGAGGTTTATTTTGGCTTATAGGCTCAAGGGGAAGTTCCTTGATGGCAGGGGAAAATGATAGCATGAGTAGAAGATGGACATCACCCCTGGCCAACTTCAGGTGGACAGCAGCAACATGAGAGAGTGCCAAACACTGGCAAGAGACTCTGGCTATAATACCCATAGCTCACCCCCAACAATACATTGCCTGTAGGAGGCATTAATTTCCAATTGCTATCAGCTGGGGAGACAGAAGTTTCAGCATACCTAAGTTTATGGGGGACACCTGAATCAAGTCACCATATTCGCCCCTGGCCCCCATAAACTGATAACCATACATGATATAAAATGCAACGCATTTATCTAACTTGAAAAGTCCCCATATATTTTATCAATCCTAATGATGTACAAACATCCCCATAATCCAGGTTCTTTTAACTGAGCCATAATACCAACTCTACCTCCACCCCCCCCCCAAAAAAAAACCATAATGGTACAGAATACACACCCACACTACAAAAGATGCCAGTGGGCATAGAAAAAACTTTCAACCAAATACAAGATTTGAACAGGGAAAACATCAGACTCTGTAGTTCTAAGTCCAACAATTCTAGTCAGTGAAAAGTCTCCAAGTCTGATAATTCTAACCAGCAACAAGTCTCAGGAGTTCCAATTCTGCCCCTCCAGCTAGGCTACTCATAGTCCTGTAAAACTTCATCTGGGGCTGGCAGCTTTCCTTAGCAGCCATCTCGTGGTCCCTGTATCTCCACTGCAACCCACAGTCCATCCTCACAACTCCATTGGATCTCCATGCAGGCATCCAGAAAACCTGCTTCATACTGCCCATGGCCATTTCCAAAACACAAGGCCATGTTTCAAACTCAATGACTTTCTTTTTCTTGTATTTCTTAAATTCTATAATACCAGATAGGGTGCCAATTTGTTATTCCAGGGGGAGTAAAGTGGACTTGGAAGAACAGGACACTCCTTGAGCACTCAGGCCCCTTCAGAAGAGTCTACGTTCCACCTGTTGCCCCAGTGCAAGTCACCTGGCCCAATCTCAAAGGTTGTAATCTTATGTAATTGCAGCTGAATAGACAGAAGTTTCAGCCTCAAAATTTCATTTCTGTGCCATATCCCCCCTGCTCAAACTATTCCATTTCTATGCAATGCGACCCTGCACAATTTCTCAGGATATGGCCATAAGAAAAAGCCTCTCACACAAACTGCCTCTAGCCAGGGTTTCAAATCCTTCCACATTCATCCTGAAAATCAGCTCCAAAAGGCCAAAGCCACACAGTCAGGTGTCTAGCAGCAACCCCATTCTCAGTCCCAACTTTTCTGTTGAAGCAGGTTTACATGTCTGGCAGAAATCACCCAACCAAGAACAGCTTTGTTTTTTGGGGGGGAAGGTTTATTTTTGGCTTACAGGCTCAAGGGGAAGCTCCACGATGGTAGGGAAAAATGATGGCATGAATAGAGAGTGAACATCACCCCCTGGCCCACATCAGGTGGACAATAGCAACATGAGAGTATTCTAAACACTGGCAAGGGAACACTGGCTATAATACCCATAAAGCCCTCCCTGAACAATACACTGCCTCCAGGAGGCATTAATTTCCATCAACTGGGGAGACTAGCATTGTGAATACCTAAGTTTATGGGGGACACCTGAATCAAACCACTACAGAGGGCAAAAGTGTTTAGATAGTTCCCCCCCAGCCCCTTATATTCCTGGACTGCACTATATAATAACTTCCCTAATGCCCCACCTTTCAGAACCATCATGTTCCAGATCAAATTTCATTGTATGCCTTTGGGGAGGGAAGCATTCAGACCACACTAACAGGTGAGTATTAGTTAAGTACAGGTAAATAACTTGCTTTATACAAGGGGGTGAGGGAGACTAGATCTTGCATTGAGATTAGACAGTATTCTTACCCACATTTAAGGATTTATTTATTTTTGTCCCGTCCTTTTTTCTTTGCCACACTCTTCCTCAAAAGCAGCCACTATTACCACTTCTGAGTACTTCCTTCCAGATCTATGTAAAGGGCATCACTTCACACTATATTGTCTTGTGTTCTGCTATTTCACATCATAATGTAAACTTCTGTGTCCTGGCAGACAGACATATATCAGTTTTCACCAGTCTTACTTACTAGACCTCTTCATATCTACCACTTATATTCTGAAGATGACAGTTATCAAACTAGATGCACGCAAGAGATTTCAGAAATGCTTGTTTCAAAGAGACATTTGACTGGATGCTTCCTGAAGATTAATTTTAAAGCATAAAGTATACATTTCATTTGTAGTAGATTTCAGATAGAATTATTTGCCTCAGTGTTATATAAGTGCTTCCAACCCTTTGGAGTTCTTTGAAAATAAGCCAAATCTTGAACCAGTGTCTTTTATAATTATTCTGTCAGAAACACATGATTTGGAAATGTCATTGTTCGTAATCTTAATTTAAAATGAAATATCATGTTGACCTTCCTCAGGAGACTCACCTCCCTGAAAGATAAGCTACATTGCACTGGCATTCCTATGAAAATTACTTCCCTGGGGTGCAGTAAATTATGCCTGCTAATGAGGCATTTTGCTTCTCAACATTGTAATAGTTACGCTGGACATGCCTTCTCCACTGTCAACCTTTATACACAGTGAATGTGTTTAGGCACTGCTTTCCTAAGCAGTCTTCTTGGCTCCTGGACTTTAGTTAGGTAATATAGACAGCCATATTATGATCACCATGTAGAACTCACATCATTCAGTGTGGAGATATGAAAGTCTCCAAGAAGAGGATGGAAAGGGTGAAATCCAAGACAACAGAATTATTTAAGAGTGAAAGAGGAAGGAAATAGAAAAGAAAATAGTTCTTCAAACCCACAGCACTATTATATATGGTTGAGTAGAAACATAGAGAATACTTGCTTTCATTACTTCAATAAAAATAAAGGCAGTAAGACTTGCAGCTGACTATTGGGATCATTGCTAGGGTATATCAAAAAGGCCAAGAACTATGGCAAAAGATAAATACAAAAGAACTTATGCAGAATTACTGGAGTCTGATCTCAAACCACTGGCATGTATGTATCTGAGCAGCAATAGAGTGTGAAGGCAGTCTTACAAGCCTATAAACCCATACTCATTGTGTTTTGCTCTTCCATCTACTCCAAGGAGAGCAAAAGTGTTCAGATGGTTGGCTCATTCATATAGAGAGCAGTTTCTTGTAGACTATAAAAAATGTCTTCACATTATTATTGAGTAGTTATTTAAAATACAAGCACAATTTTCCTTAATTTTATATCGACATTCACTGTGACTGCGCTGTAGAGGATTATTGTGGTTAAAATGTTTGTTTCTATAGATCATTGAAATTATGTCACACTGTATTTTCATTTTAAATGCTTATGTGGGAATTTTGAAACTTTGGCTTAATGCTTTGAGTCAGAAAATTGTATTGTTTGGCATTGTTTTCAAAGGAGTTATTTGATGCTGGACATTGTAGGTACTTAAAATAATGCTGTATATCTAACTTGTATAAGAATAACTGCTTCCTATAGCCTTTGTGACATTGTTTATTTGTATTTATGAAGCAGAAACTCATATCAGGCCTCACTGTATTTAGTTCTTAGCTATACAATTCAAATCAGCAAAACTTTTAATCATGACAAATTACATGATTCTTTGTTAACACAGATACAGACTCTACTGGTTAGGGATTGTTTCAAAAATTTTATTCCAGATGTCTGTGTGCACATACAGCATTGGATTCTTTAATATAACTTTGTATCTTTCACAAAATACTAATGAATATGTTAGAAGAGGAAGGTGTTCCCATTTATAGCTGCCTAGAATTTTTAAAAAATCAAATATTTATTAAGTGAGCCTTTTTAAGATTTACTTACTCTTCTGGGAAAAATATAACCTCTACTTGCAGGAATATTTTAAACAATTGAAAGAATAATAACTTGGTTTTATATGTATTCATTTAATTATTAAGAAATATTTCAAGACAGGCTTGGTGGCTCATGCCTTTAATCCCAGCACTCGGGAGGCAGAGGTAGGAGGATTGCCATGAGTTTGAGGCCACCCTGTGACTCCATAGTGAATTCCAGGTCAGCCTGGGCTAGAGTGAGACCCTACCTCGAAAAACCAAAAAAAAAAAAAAAAAAGAAAGAAAGAAAGAAAGAAAAAGAAAAAAAATATTTCATTGATGTATGAATATATAATATCAAAATTTTAATGACAAAATAATACATTATATCTAAAAACATATAATGGGTTTTTTTCAGATAAGTCTTATTTCCCCTTCAGAGTTAATGCATTATTTGCTAAATCTATTTTTTTAATTTTTTCAGTGATATTTTATTTAGTATTTTCTCTTTGATAAGCTTTTGTCTATCCCACTTATACTAATGTTCTCAACTCCATAAGCCAATGAATGGCTGATGATAGAGGAACACAGAGGCAGCCAGGTTCCTTGCCTAGGCCCAGGGCAAACTTTGAGATGAAATAAATCCCAGTTTCATTCAGGGAGAAAATCAAGGCCAGGTTTTCACACCTTTGCTGGATCTCTAACCTTTTTTGACCCCCTCCCCCCATTCTCATGCTCTCTTTTCTCCAGAGAGGAACTCCCTAAAACATAACTGATGCTTGATACTGTATTTCAACATCTGTTTCTTGAGAATGTGACCTAGGAAAAAAGTGTTATCTCTTTGACATTCTTCTGAGTTTTATGTCTTATTTTTCACTTCTCACAATGTCAACAGTTATTCTTAAATAAGTTCAATCTGCCCTTCTTCACTAGCCTTAAATATCACATTCTGTGGTTGTTTAACTTGCTGTATGCAGCCAAAGCCAACTTAGTAGATTTACATCTAAAGTTAGAATGAGAAGCTGTGAGTGAGAACTTAGGTATTTTTCTTTTTGTAGGCACTTCCTCTTTCTCACCTGGATTTTTCTCTGTTATAATTTTTTAAAAAGTGACTTCCAAATAACTGAGTGCTACATAAAGTAGCAAAGAACATGAAATATTATAATAAAGTGCCAAATTATGCATACACAAAGAAGAAAGCAAACACCATAATGAGATGCTAATTGTGCCACACATTCTGATTGACACTGATTAGAGTGCAGACACATCAAGCCCTATTCACCCCAACACTCTACCTCCTCCAGGGCTCCATCATCAAGATATCACTGTGAATCAACACATTTTTTTTTTTAGCAAGAAACCAGAGAATCAACCAATTCCCCAAGTATTTATGATCTCAAGATGTGTGGGCACCTGGATACCTACTAGGTTGAGAAGTTTTAGTCTTCTTTGAGTAAGCTTACATACAAACATTTTGATTATGTAATAACCACTTGCAATATCTCTCTGATATCTTTCTACCTTCTGCTATTATGATTCTTAAGAAAACCCGTGCTGTTCACATGAAAAGTTCTCTGAGCTCCACTACAAAGTATTTGGTTTAAGGGAATTAGAGAAGATATGAAAATGTGTGTCCTGTGAGGAGCTTCTAACTAATTTAAATTAAATGTCTTCAAAAATGCCCTGATGGATGTGTTGTGGAGAATGTCATATGAAATTTCCTATTCTGCAACCTCAACAAACTCCAAAGGATCTCTTTGCAGAGAGCAAAGATACTCCATTTGGAGCAGAATTTATTCATCTTTTTTATATACTCTTTAAAATTTGCTTTCTATCACATCAACCTGTAAATGTAGGATCCACTACAAGGAATGCATAACAAAATTTCATATATATTTTTTCATTATTCATTTATTTATTTGCAAGTGTGTGATGTGGGGCACTCCAGGGTCTCTTACAACTCCAAAGAATGCCCATCCAGCTCTACATGGGTAGCTGGGGAATTGAACTTGGGCCAGCAGGCTTTATATGCAAGTACACTTAACCACCCTGATGATATGTATTTATATCTATCTCTAGCTATCTATATCCCTATCTAATTTATCTATCAAACCCTTCCTTTTTATAACAAAGTAATTCTATAAGCTATACTTTGGGAGGAATATTAAAAGTGAGTTAAGCAAACAGCTTCATCTAATGCTATTAAGCACCTCAAAAGCACACATTTATCCAGTTATATGCTAACTAGTGTGTTATTATTTAAATCATTACATTTGCTTCTCTGGGGAACTTCTTCCTTTGTAGCCCACTTTGACTGAATGCTCTTAAAATGGATATTTTAAAAATACAGTCAAGTTTTGTTTCTTAGGAAACACTGTTTGGATCACTTTAGTGAGTGGGGCTGGTCTTCCTTGTAGAAATGTGATACTCTAGGGGCTTACTTTATAATAATCCTAGGGCACTTTTGCCATCACAAACCACTACTTTGTTAGTTTTTAGGAAAAATAGTGTTTTATCTTTAGGAAACATTGTGGGTTCACTGAAATTAAAATATTACAGTGAAACAATAAGCTTATTTTAAGTGTAATATTGTCATATCATCATAGTAGGGTCAAAAATGAGTTCATTCATTGCTGACACTATTCTCATTTGTGGTGAAGAATATAGAGAAATAAGAAAGCCCATCTGGCCATAACTTCAGTCATGATGTGTTTTGAAGAAATATGTTTAGGGTTGGAGAGATGGCTTAGCAGTTAAGTGCTTGCCTGTGAAGCCTAAGGACCCCGGTTGAGGCTTGATTCCCCAGGACTCACGTTAGCCAGATGCAAAAGGGGGCGCATGCATCTGGAGTTCGTTTCCAGTGGCTAGAGGCCCTGGTGTGCCCATTCTCTCTCTCTCTCTATCTGCCTCTTTCTCTGTCTGTCACTTTCAAATAACTAAATAAAAATAAACAAAAAATTGAACATAGATATCATTCTTTTCATCAAATGATATATTTTTAACAGCAGGGGTACTGAAGTTATAGTAGCGTTTTAAAATAGAATATTCTAATGGTATTTCATTGCTGATACTTCAATAATTTGCCATTTTCAAAAGCACTTTCTATTAATTTAGTATGAATGAATATCATATTTGAAAATACATTTCCTCTACTTCTGTTCTTATATGCTTCAATTCATCAAATAGTAACAATCATGTAACATATATATGGCTTTCCTTGTGTCCTAGACTAACTGGAATCTCAGAGCTAACCATGTTCATATTTTCTGAACTTATCTTCAGTTAACCTGAAAGAACTATTTTTGTAAATCACATAGTTTTACTGATCTAGTAGATACTAACTTTATCCATTTAAAATACTTTCTGATCTAATAATAAAATAAAAAATAATCACACATATTTATTACCTATGAGTTTGAAAAAGGAAAATGTTTTTAAAGTCTCATTATCAAAATAAAACTGTTTAAACAACAAGGCTTTCTTTTATATCCAAATCCAATTTGCTCTTGAAAACATGTTGGATATTTTGTTATTTAAAAACTGGCAAAAAGCAAATAAGGACTCATGGTATAAGGTATTAAAAGGGAAAAAACCATTTTTTTCTAAATTGACTAGAATATTTTCAAATCAAATGGCTATTTAATTAGCACCTATTTGAAGATTTTCTCATAATGTAAGCAGTTCATACACAGATTATATGATTATTTAATAATGGATTTATTGATGGGTATGCTTTTGTTTGGTATGCTATAACAATGCTAATCAATATTATTGCCCCCATAGAGTCAGAGTTTTCAGCTTTAGCCTCTAGCTGGCATAATTCTGTTCCAAGGGGTCATGTAACTAACTGAGGGAAGATCTGAATTCCAGTTTAAAGATATGCACAGAGGTTTTGAGCTCTTTATGTGCTTGTGGTACCGGCTGTTTGGTGGTGTCTCTTTGCTTGCATTTATGAATGGGAGCTAGTTTCTTCTGTCATTTGATAGAACTTCCCCTGGATCTGTAAGCTTGAGATAAATCCCTTCTTCCCATAAACTGTGTCTGGCTTGGATGTTCACTCACAACAACATGAGGCTAACTACAACAAGTATTAGATATAAATTGTATTTCTACTAAAAGAGGTTGTTCTATATTATAAATAAACAATATAGGAATCCTTTAGGTATGTAAGTTATTCAACTATCATCATAATACAATAGTCTTAATTCTTGGGAACCAAAGGAGATGGGGAAACTGATTGCTGAGACTAAGATTTAGGGGCACATAGACAAATAGCTTATAAGACAGAAAAACAAAGGTCCATTGGAGCTTGCTGCAAGTATTCTGTGATATGCTGCAAGGATTCAGCCATCTTAAGTGAGCTAGGTGTTTACTGTGGATATCACAGGTGTAGCAGCAGATATTTGTTCATATCTGGTGACTTGTAGAAGAAATTTTAATTATTTGAGTCACTGTCCCTGAGCTCTAAAGGAAGGCTCTTACTCATAAGGATGCTGTTAGGTACAGACTTGATCATATTAAATCAAGGCTATAAGATCACTAGGTTTGTTAAATCTCCATTATCTACACCACTTTGAAGAAACAGGTCAAGGTAGAATTACATAACACCTGGATGTTTAAAATGAGACTCAATTTTCCTAAAGTCTATAATAGCAAGGAAAGTATGCTCCTTTGGAGGTTATAGGTCAGGCAGCAGAAATACCCAGTAAAGGATGAAGAATTACATCACTTGTATTCTCATCACACAGCTAATCATTTCCACTCATCTAGAAAGCAGGCCTGAATGGTCCATCCTGCTGCCAACCTCTCAACTGTACTTATGGCAGGATAATGTTGTATGTTCCTGGGCACCTTTTATTTGAGAATAAGCTATGTTATTATTGTGTTAATTTTGACATCAGTGAGTTAGTTCTGGCTTTACCTAGGCATGCATACTCCTTACAATCCATCTGATTTCCCCACTTTTTCCACTAGTTACCAGGATATTAGTTCCCATTAAAAATAAATAAATAAAAGGGTGGTGGTGCACACCTTTAATCCCAACACTCATGAGTCAGAAGTTGGAGGGTCACCATGAGTTTGAGGCCACCCTGAAACTATATAGTTAATTCTAGACCAGCCTTGGATAGAGTGAGATTATACCTCAAAAAAACAAAGCAAAAAATTTAAATAGGATAAGTAGATGCCAACTATGTTTGTACTATTTGTTTGAATATACACACACACACATATATATATATGTATATATATATATATATATATATATATATATATATATATATATATACATATGTATATCACATATTTAATATTCTTTGAGAAGAGTTCCCATTGAAGTATGGTAACTCCAAGAGAAAATCTGAGATCTCATTATCAACAACATAACTTCTTAATAGAGGCTTTTAAAAGTGTTAAGCTTATTTTGTAATTTCCAAACCCTAACAATATAGCTTTTGGAACTTGTGCTTCTATGACTGCAAAATTTCATCACTTTGTATACTTTCTACTGTTGTGTGATTTTTATCTTGAGTCAGTCAAGACATATGCCCAGAACTTTGTCACTAGTATTGCTATCATCCACAGCTTTGTGTAAGAAGTTCATTTGTGGCTTTGACCAATTCTTGCTGAGATTTTGCAGAGACCTTCACTCTACTTAAGAATTCCACTTATTAAAGTGACAGTGAGGTTTCTGGGGAGATAGCTCAGTTGCAAATAACACTTTCATAGCCTGCTGCCCCAGAGTTCAATTCTTCAGTCACTCAGCTACTCACATAAAGCCGGATGCAAAAAGTGGAACAAGAGTCTGGCATTCCATTTTCAGTTGTAAGAGAAACTGGTACCAACTTCCTGCTCCCCACCATACAGACACTATGTGAAAATTATTTAATTTATTAAAAGAATAATGACACTGAGATCATGGTACTGTAACCTTTGAGAAATTATTCTACTTGGCTATTGGCACCTTGTATTTTCTATGTAGCCAGGTTGGCCTTATCCTCCTGGGCCATGCTGGGATTACATACATGTGCCTAGCATGCCTTGTTTGACTCCTGCTTTTATCTTATGACTATGTTAGTTAAAACAAACAACAACAACAACAACAAAAAACTATGGAATTCCAGGAAGTGTCCCTGACTGGAGAAAACACCTACCTTACAGTATCCACATCTTATCACTATTGTTATTAGTTATGTACATAATCAGTGTGTATACAGCCATGTTGGTAGCAAGAATTGGTCATATCCCTCCTCTTCTACAATGGTTGCTGGGCCTTTCAGGGAATGATATAAATGTCTCAATTAGGTCTGAGCCTTCAAAAATCACTTATTCTATGCACTGTGAAGAATTTTGCATTTCCCCGCTTTTCACCACTAAGGGCAAAAAGAAGATTCTCTGACAAAATTTGACAGAAATAGAAATCTTTGGGCAATGCCATAAATATTTATAGGGAAATTTGATGGTCACAAAAAACATTCATTTACCCAAATAATAGTAATAGCTTCCCTTCTAGGAACTATCACATCTCTAGCCATAGGCTTTTAGTGCTAGGCATAAATTCTCTCCCTAGGAACAGGCTTCAAATCCAATCCTAGAGCAGTTGGTTACCCCATACGTGTCATACCACCATTACACCAGAGGGCACAACTTCTCTGGGTGATTGGTTGTATACCTGGTAGCACTATAACAGCCAGCATAGAGGAGGCGTACAGCTCAATTCCACCTTGATTTTTCTGTGTCCTGCAAGAAAACATTCATGTGGTGCCTTCAGTAATAAACTTTGACCATCAAGTCCTGGTGAGAAACCAGGAGAATTGGCAATACTGTGGATTGTTTTGGGAACCTCAGGGGCTTTCCTGGCCAACAACTCATTGTTGGCCATGCCCCTGGTACTAGGATTTTCAAATAATAATATATAGCTTCTAGGAGCATCATTATTAACTCAAGGAGTGTTATTTTGCTAATTTTAAAATTGTATTATTTACCTGAGGAAGTACATTTCCATGTGGCTTTTCCATTGTCTTTCTTTAGTTAATCCCATATGCCCCATTCTCCCCTCAATCTGCCCACCCTTATCCCCAGTTAAACTTTTACATCCCCAGTATTCTGCCTCTCCACTTTTAGACCTTGTATTATATTTTCTCCTTCCATTAAGACCCCCTCTTTTATTTCTCCCTCAATAGTGCCTTTTATCTTCCTGACATATCCTGACTCTTGTTTCAACTTATATATAAAATAAATAAATAAATAAACTATGATGCACTTATAAAAGAGAACATGCAGTGTTTGCCTAACAAAGCCTGGATTACCTCACTTAGTATAATATTCACTAGATATATCCATCTTCTTGCAAATGTCATGATGTTACATTTTATTGTCATCTTTATAAACATGTATTATATATACCACATCTTCATTATCCATTCAACAGTTGATGGACATCTAGGTTGATTCCATTTTTTAGCTATTGTAAACAGATCAGCAAGAAACAATGGTGAGAAAATATCTCTGTAGTGAAGTACAGAGTCATTATATGCCCAGCAGTTATACAGCTGGGAATGTCAGCTTCTTTATCATTGTTGGGACAAAACACTCAACAAGAAGCAACTTATGGAAGGACAAGATTTATTTTAGAGTACATTTTCAAGGCAAAGTGTTCATCATGGTGTGGAAACCATGACTGGAGCACAAATTAGGTATAATATCTTCACAAAAGCAGTGAAGAAGAAAGGAGAGCCAGTGGGGCTGATCTGTCACACATCCAGGCTTACCTCCAGTGACCCTTTTCCTCCAGATGGTTCTACCTTCTAAAGGTTCCACAACATTCCTGATCAGTACCACTTATTTAATGATTATTCAAACACATGAGTCTATGGGGGACATTTTACATTCAAATCACCAAGTAATACAGTAGTTCTATCTCCACACTTGTTTCCATGATGGATATACCAATTTAGACTTCCACTAACAGTGCCTAGTATCCCTCTTTTCTCAGACTCTCACAAGCATTTGTTGTTATTTGACTTCTTGAGATGTAATCTCAAAATAATTGTAATTTGTATTTCACTATTGCTAAGAATATTAAATAATTTTTAAAGTATTTATTGGCCATTTCCATTTCTTCTCTTGAGAATACTGTTCAGTTTCATAGGATAAAGTTTGATTGGGTTGTTTTATTTCTTATTGTTGAGTTTTTTTCAGTTACCTGCATATTTTAGATATTTATTTTCTCTCAAATGTATATCTAGCAAAGATTTTCTCCCGTTCTGTTGGCAACATCTTCACTGGATAAAGAGTTTCATTTGATGTACAAAAGCTTTTCAATTTCCTGAGGTGCTATTTGATTATTACTGCCTTTATTTCCTATGCAAAAGGCAATATATTTATTAAGATTCATTCAAATAAAACATTAGCCTAAAATTAGTAAAAAGTGAAGCATTATTACATACACACTTACTAAAAAATGGAACAACTTTTAAAATCAACTCAGATGTTTATAGTAAATATCATCAAGTATACTAAGGCATTTGATTAACTTAACTGGGGCTCTGTGGCAAAGAGAGTATTCGAGTGTCCTCTCTACTATGCAGCAGACTCTAGCCTAGTATTTATATATTTCTTTGTATCATTGATTAGTTGTTTTCTTTTTTTTTCTGAGGTAGGGTCTCACTCTATCTCAGGCTGACCTGGAAATCACTATGTAGTCTCAGGGTGGCCTCAAACTCACAGTAACCCTCCTACCTCTGCCTCCCAAGTGCTGGGATTAAACGCATGCACCACCACGCCCAGCTGACTAGGTATTTAAAAAAGAAAAATGTCAAAACTTAGTACTTAAAATAAAGTGTAAATAACGTGTTTTCATATTACATTAAATATGGCTCCTTTCAATGGCAATAAATCTTGTGTAAGTTAATTATCCTAACCTCAAGTCATTATTGAATATGTGCTATTGTTAGAATAGCATGTCAATATTAAATGTTACATGTACTGCCATGTATAAGATTAGGTGTGTGTGTATGTACACACACATATATGTGTATAAAGCAAATATTATAGAGTATATATGATAATTTACATTATGAGGAACTAATTGTAACTTGAACAATCAATAGAATTTTAAGGCTCAGACAAGACATCTTTGTGCCAGAAACTTTTATTATTAAGGGATGAGGAAAAATATCATCCTAGTGATTTCTTTAGGAGCACTGTGTCACCCGATTATCTTCACATGGTTATTTGCTTTTTTTCTACATCATGAAAAGAAGCCTTATCTCACCTGCATTAAGTAATAAACATAAAGCCTGAGGCTGAGAAGACCCAGTATAAATAATAGTGCAACAAATGATTGTACAGAGATGAAAATGACTATAAATGCTCATGAATATTCATTCTCATCAGTTTGGGGTTAGGAAGTTCAAAAGTTGTGATTCTGTGATTTTATTTATGGACTTGCTTAATAGGGCTTCTTCAGATATAACTATATAAATAAAAACTGGATCAAATGCCACTCAAATTTATAAACCACATCACCAGTATCATTTCACACATGAAAAATCAGTAATAGAATCATTTGGAGAATTCTCATTTCGTACCAATTTTCACTTGCAATATTTTTGAGCAGGTTTGAGCATAAAGGTATAAACCTGTTTTTTTTTCTGGAATAGTTGAAATAGAGATTAGATGGGCTTTATAATCTTTATTCTTTACACACTATGTTTTTAATATTGTGTTCTCTCCTCAGAAGCCATTTAGGAAACTCATTAACTTGAGTCTTGGTTGCTTAATTAAACAGCACTGAAATAATGCACTTTATATGTACTGCTCTTCTGTACTTTGTAAACAAAACCTCACTTTGTCAAACAACTGAGAACGCATAGTCATTACTTTGAAATACCAGTTCCAGAAGGCAAGCTAAAACACAAATGAAAAGTACAGGAATACATTACCTCATAGAGATTTGCTATAAAATGTATTTGCAAGAAATTTGATTTAATGGAGGTTTAAAGAAAAAGTAAAGATTTACAGCAAATGTGAATATTAGAAGGCAATGAATGATCATCAATAATTTTGGGAAAATAAAATGTATGCTACTTCATCAAATTATGTTAAATACAATGACTAATCATAAATACCAAAAAGAACTGAAAAAAGTACTCCTATTAAAGAGCAACTTAAATAATTTCTCAATGTATGTTTTCAAAATAATCTGTATATTTTGCTTCTTGAACTCATAAGCACCTTTTCATTTTAACTATAAAATCATACCATTAATATTGGTGCTATTGTGCTTTCTGAGTGGAAATACATACCATGTTTGTAGCTATCTGACAAATATGATTGAATAGCTGGTTCACTTTTCATTTGACTAAAACAAATGTAGGATTCTGTCAATCCAAACATGTCAGTATTAGAAATTCCAGTTCGAGCACCTTGAAATCAAGCAGATTGAAAAGTTTTAACTCCAGCTTGGGCGTCCAAGAGTATTAAATTCATATTCTCACTCTTCCATTTTTTTTCTCATCTGATCTTGAGAAAGTAAGATTGAATGATGTACATTTCTTTATGTATTTGGTTAAAAGGGTATATACTTCTTTGGGGATTTTGCTTTAGGAAGTTTTAAAGACCTTAATAGTAGAAATTAGACATCTTACCAGGAAATTATGCGACCTCAGAAACTTTAAAATGCAAGCAACTTCTTTGTTCACAAGAGTCAGGTAGCTTTGTTAGGCAGTTAGGGATACTGGGCCCCAGAAAGTATCCTTGCAGTCTCCCCTTTGCTAGAGATGAAAGTATGATCTGACTTCTTATCTCTTCCCCAGATCTGTTTTCCACAAACAGCCTGGGCTTCTCCTGGGAGGGAGGTCTTATTTCCTAGGATTAAATGCTAACATTGTGGTTGGTCAAGTTCAGTCCCCAGAACTTGGCATCATGGCTAGCCTATTCTTGACACAGCCCCTAGCCCAGACCAATTGGCTGTCTCTCTTGCTCACCTGAGCCAAAAGGTAGAACCCAACACCATAAGGTTATAAATATGTTTCCTAGAAGAGGGTAACTTCTCTAGGTGCTTCTTCATCACTCATGAGTTTCCTGATTCTGGTGAGTTTATTGTTTAGCCAAGTGGGGTGATGCAAGACAGAAGCCATTATCCTCTGTTCCCATATGGGTTCTCTACCCTCTTCTGCCCTCCACATGGCAGGAGCCCTTTGTACTTTCTTTTATTCCCCTTCTCTAACTTTCTTTTTGTTTTTTCCAGGCCCACCACATGGACTCTCAGACCACCCTGGGTGTATTAATTTTCCTTCCCTTGGTTCTGCACTTCTATCAATAAATATAATAATTTAATAATTATTCTTCTCAGTTTGGTTTGCCCAATTCTTTGGTTAAATGCAAAAAGAAACCCAGGGTTTGGGGTTCAAAGACTTTTCTGAACCCCTAACACCCCATTTCAGTGTTTCTCACTCTACTTATTTCTCCCCCTCCCACTGCAATTTGTTCTATTATGCACTTGAAATGTTAGAAATTACCAAAAAAAGGGAATGAGTTTTAGGAGGTAAGAGCTCATGATGTCTTTGAAAGAAACATTAAAAGGTATCTACTGCATATAGCTAGAGGATTATTTTGCAAGTGGGACAATATCTTCTCATAAAGCTGCTCTGTAGACTACTAAGTAGGAAGCCTTCTAGATGGCTCCTGCTAGGTAACGTGGTTAATGATTGATAGTGTTCGTTCATTCTAGCCAGGAATACTAATCCTAGGACGCCAGCATATGCAGTGCCACTGTTAAATCTTCATTTCTGCCCCTTGTTCACATTTGATAAATCCATGTATTTATCTGTATAAGCTAAAGTGGACCTTTTCCTTCTTAACTCAGATTTCCAAGATTTTTCAAACCTATATTGCAAATATGACACGGGCAGTATAATAACCAGCTGTTAGAGGTCAGATATCTTTGGAAAGAATAAATACTGTTAGTTATGCAAACCAAAAACGTGATTATATTTTATAACACAAGAGTGAACCAAATTAGACTCTTATAATAATCCAAATACTAAACAAATGCCAATATTATTATTGAAAAAAATGGTTTCATAAAATTGGGAAAGGTTGGGAAGCACAAGTGATCATCAATTGCACTAAGAGGTCAAATTCAACACCTGAACTTAGTAAATTTTTAAGTGATAAAAACAGACATAAAAATAATGGGAACAAATTTAATAATTTAATTTAAGTTATTATTTCTGGGAGGCATGATATTTATGAATGTCTCTTATTCTCATAAGATTTATAAAACATGTTTGGTTCCTAACATAACATCCACATTTTATACCCCAAACAGCTAAAATTAGAGTTAGTATTTCAATTATAAGAAATTTCACATAAGTGTTTCTCAGGGGTAGTATTTTGTTATTTCCAATTAAGCTTGGCCTTAACCCCATTTCAAAAAGTGGACATTACAATATTTTTTGCTGATGTAGTTCACTAATACCAGATATTCTAAATTTCAAAGACTTACATCACTCCAAAGTACATAAATGTTGAAAAAATTAATGAAAGTGTAGCCAGAAAAGCATTATTGAGCTCACAGTTATATAAGATAAGTCCTCTATGAAATATCTCAACACCGCCAAAAATAAAAACCAACTTCCCACAAAACACATGTAGAAAACAAAACCTGTAGCACAATAAAGTAGAAAGTACCACATAGTAGCCAAGGCTGCCCAGAAACCAGCAACTTCAAATTTCACTGGTTATGAGTGGTACTGTGGAATAGAATTTAAACTTGACAGGTGAGAAAGCTGACTTTAGGACTGCTCTCCAAACATACTAATTCACCATGTTAGAAACTCACAAATAACAATTTTCAAGTGAGAGAGGAAACAATTTCCACGCAAACCAACACCAGCAAAATATATATATATATATATATATATATATATATATATATATATATATATATATATTAATCCATTTCTTTTGGAACCTTGCAGAAAAAAAAATCTTAGTATGCTAATATTATTCATCTTGCCCAATTGCTAATCATAACCTTCCTCTCATGCAGACCTGAGATTTGAATTATCCCTCATTAATTTGTGAGGCTGTAATTCAGTAAACCAAACTGAAATGTTCACAGGCTGGTTATGGGCCCTAGATGGGTTCAGATTCAGTAGTAGAATATAGGATGCCATCCTGGTTAAATTAGACTACTTTATAATTTTATATGTGATAAAAAAAATTACAAGTGTCTAAGTAACACACAGTTTCTCAATTCTACTTCCCTGAAGATTTGGCTGCAAATTTTCTTTCATTTACAGCCTGAATTCTATTTACATTGTAATACAGTTCTATATTCATCATATCTACCTTCTTAGTTACTGTCTCTACAGGCATGAGAAAAGATGTTCATTCACATATATTGGTTTATTGTTAGCAAGTCTAAGGATTTTCCTTTGATTTTGTGAAGTATGCCAGATCTTTATGGCATAATTTGATTTTCTAACTTTTCACCATTGAGATGTATGATCCACTGACATTAGTGTTTAAAACTTTTATCAAGTAAAACAAACAAAAAAACTGCTGTGATGAATTTCAACTTATTTGTAACACATGCTGATTTTCTACCTTTTGATTATTGTATAATATTCATGCAAAGAATTCTTCAGGGGGAGAGATTTAATCTAAAAGATGGTAGTGATAAGAGCCATGATAATTATGTGATCAAGTTGGAATAGGTTTTCCTCTTTGTAAATGACACTGTCCATTTTAATAGCAGTGCTAGTACTTACAGGGAAATTTTGAAGTGATTCCTTTAACACATACAAGTTCCTTTCAGCAACAGACTATTGTAATAATACAGTTCTTTCAATTTAATGAGACATTGAGAATTGTGCACATAAAGTAAGTAGGCTTCTCTCAGTAGATTACTAATAATTGTTAAGAATTTCTCATACCTTTTCTTTAGAATTAAAGTACGATTTCAGGCTTTGAATAAATTGTGATGCTCTTAAGAGCATTTGTTAAAGAGATCCAACAGGTTTTGAATGTAAGGAAATCAAATACTGAGTATAAAAAAATCACAAAAATCCTTTAATTGCTGTTTGAACAGCATAAATGCTGGAGAATAATTTTATCATAATTACATCAGTGTCAGTAGAAATGTATCAAATATTTCTTCAATAATATTATGTAGGGTATAGTTAGAACTAGAAGAACCTTCATAGAATAGGGTTACGGTTAGATTTTACTTCTCCCTTGAGTTCACATTGTCTTCACCTTGATATAAATATATACCAAAAAGCCAAGTGTGGTAGCTCATGCCTATAATCCCAGAACTCTGGAAATTGAGGTAGGAAGGACATTGCAAGTTCAAGATCAGTTTGAGGTACAGAATGAGTTCCAGGGTAGCCTTAGCTAAAATGAGACCTTGTCTCAAAAAATAAATATTCATCAATGATTTCACTTTTCTGGTATATCAAGTGTAGTATATATTTTTCTATTATAACTTCAAATTAAATAAAAAGTTCCAGATAAAATATGAAATGTCTTTATGAAGTATTATTTGGAGAGGTTTTTCTTGTAGTAGTTTGTAGCCATGTCTATTTCTAGAGAGAAATGTTATGTAAGAAAAGGCCACATTTTTGTTTTCTCCATAATGACAACTTGCATTCATCATTACACCATAAAAGGGGAGGCATTTAGGTATTTGGTAATATCTTTAGTAGTAAATTGAGTTCTTGTATTCTTTATTTTTGCTGTAGTTTTGGAAACAGAAAATGATTACAAGATGCTCAGTCATTGCAGCTATGTAATGTAAAATACACATTGCAGCTGTAAAATGTACAGTACACAAGATACTAAATTTGGCTTTGGTTATTTTATATTGTAACATTGTTATTAATCATTTTTGTCTGTTACTGGTTGAGGAAATTATTATTCTCTATACAGCATACTTTTTCATATATGATTTGCCATTATTACTTAAATTGATGGATCAGTGTATCTTGCACAAAAAACATTTTTTCCTAATTTAGTGCTTGTTTACAATTTAAAATTTTATCTCAAAATTTGCATTTGCATTTTGTCAAGATTTGTGTTGTATTTATACACAAAATTATAGGAATTCCTTAAGAATTGAAAAAAATAAATATGAATATCCTCATGCCACTGTATGTGTATTAGCATTGGGATTTTGCAAGTACAATTCAAACTAAGTAAAAATAGGGTAGAGTCATTTACATGCAATTGGATTTTCAGTTATAACTGAACTCAATGGCTATGTAAATTTTTTTTCTTTTTTTTCTGAGGTAGGGTTTCACTGTAGCCCAGGCTGACCTGGAATTCACTATGTAGTCTCAGGGTGGCCTCGAACTCACGGCAATCCTCCTACCTCTCCTCCCAAGTGCTGGGATTAAATACAATGGAGAGCTTTATTTGTAAGGCACAATCACCCCTCAATCAACCTAACTTGACTCATAGGAAGTTTGTGGAAGCCTGGTATTTCAGGGTTGTTGAACTGTCAGAAGGAGGATTGTGGCACCAGTGACCTTCATCTGTGCGTGTGTGATGTCCACAGTAAGCTCCTTTGGGGGCTGACTCTCAGCCAGTTCATGGGGGCTCTGCTGATTAGCTGCTGTATAGAAACACACAGTTGCACTGAGAGCTTGACTTCCACAGGCTTGAGGCTCTCTCTGACTTGATAACATTCAGACCTCTGGTTACTAGGGTGAGGCTATCCTGGTGGTCTGAGCTTCTCAGCATGTAAACTGATCAGAAGTGATCTCTAACACTGAGCTTTTCCAAACATATTCTGTCTTTTAAGATTTTGGGGAAAAAGTACTTTTAATTCTCAGTCTTCACTTTGCTCTTACCTCAGTCAACTGGGGGAGAGATCTAAGGAATTTTTCAAATCCATACTTGTGGAGTTATGATTTTCAGCTAGTATTAATAGGTAAACCATGTAAGTATTCAAAGAAATAGCCATTGAAAAATATTTCATTGGGAAAAAAATGATCATAAGGCATTTAGGGAATGTGAACACAAGGCACAGAGCAAGATCATCGAATAAAGACCTATGTGGGATCTCTGGTGAGACCAATATTAGGGCCAATGTGAAGATAATGTTCATGTACATTTCATTGTATCACCTAAAGTTGGCAAATTAACATTAGCATAACATGGCAAAAGTAGCATAGTAATGCTGCTATACTTATAATGAATAGTGCACTTGAAAGAATGAAGTAGATGTGTATTGTATGAGCTCATTTCCAGGAAAAAAAAGTCCTGGAATAAAGTGAATATTTTTTAAAGTATTATCATAAGGTAAACTTTACATGTGAAATTACAAGAAATATTTCAGTGTTTCATTTAGTAATATGCATGTGCTATGGTTGTTTATGTCTGTGTTTGCATTACTTTTATTATCAATATTCAAATAGTTCTTTCAGGGCTAGAGAGATGGCTTTGCAGTTAACGCAATTGCCTGGGAAGCCTAAGGATTCATGTTCGACTCTCCAGGACCCATGTAAGCCAGACACATAGTGACACAAGCATGCAAAAATCACATATGCACACATGTGGGTGCACACATCTGGAGTTAAATTACAGTGGCTGAGGCACTGGCATGTCAATTCTTTCTCTCTCTCTCTCTCTCTCTCTATTTCATAAAAAAAAGGCCAGTCTGTTAGGCTTGCCTCAACAAAAGAATCTCCTTCAAACAAAAGATACATTAATATGATAATGGGTATTAATATTAATGGATATATATTAGATTCTTCAAAGTTAATTTTTCTTAAAGAACCACCTGTGTATGTAGTTCTCTCTCCCCATATATGCTGTCTTTTACTGTGATTTTCTACATGGATCTTGTGTTTCAGCTTTTGGATTTTCTTTTCTTTTGTACATCATGGGTGAATTGATTTTTCCTATACATTCAAGAAAATCTGTCAACAGTGCAGTTCTTGTACACTTGTGGGTATTCAAGTTATCATATAACCTTTTTATAGTAATGTGTATATTTGACTCCCATAGGGAACATCAATGATAACAGATATAGTTATTGGTCAAAACACAAACACACACACACATACACAAATGCAAAAATTACTCCCTCAATGTAAGAAACTTCTAGGAATATTTAACTGTAGAGGTTGAATTCCAAGAAGTAGAGCAACTGAAGTTAATTACAATGACTTTGTGTATCACCTGCTTTTTACACCCCCTGGATATATGGTACCATCATCAATGACAGTGTCTCATTTATTTTAAAAGAAGATCTATGTTGCTTTCCTTTCTGCTTCCCTATCCAGTCAATGAATTGATTTGTTCATCTATTTAATGTATTTGAGAGGCAGCAGGATTCTGTTTTATGTAAGGGGAAAAGAATGTTTATTTTACAAAAGGTTGAAGTGTCACTCCAGGACAACCTTTTCCCACTGCTGCTGAGTGAAAAATACAAGTATTTGAAGTGTCAACATAAATCATGGCTCAGTTTGCTTCTTGAACTCTGAAATTGTTTTCCTTTCTTGCTTCCCAGAATGTGCTGAATGGTGACCATTGAAATACAATACAGAAATATTTTCTGGTATCTTCCAATAAAGGACTGTTTGAATGCCAAAGAGTTGGGTGTTCTTGACCTTAACCATGCTATGTATCTCACTAGAGTTAGCAGTGAGCTTAACAGATGTAGTTAACCATACAACATTCTGTTTCTTCAATTAATGTGTCACATTTTTTCCCAAAAGAGTAGCAACTTTTATATGCAGACCAGAAAATGGCCATGCACTAAATAGATTAACAGCATGAATAATGTGTAGAAATCTGATATTCAGGATATCAATTCAGTGAAGAGGAAAGAGCAAGCAATTGAGAACAGTGTCAAAGAATGAATGAAAAAAGGAAGCTGCTAAAGATGCTAATTTTTAGTCTTTGCTAACATAATGTTGAGGTCTAGTTTTGGGGAATTTATTTGTTACTTGTTATTTGGAGGACAATTTCAAAGAGGAAGTCTGTCTCATACAAATGGTAGCACTGAAATTATGGATGGATATTTGTAATTTAATGTTTGAAGGACTAAATGATTATTATTATTATTTTGCTGCAGTTATTTTTTTGTTTTGTTGTTGGTTTTGAAACATCTGGTTGGGTTGGCTACTCAATTTTCCTGCCTCTACCTCCTAAGTACTGGGATAACATGGATGTTCAAACGTGTCAGGCTGAAGATTAGTGAGTCTAGGTAGAAATGTTGTTAGTGTATTTTGATACTTTTCCTATAATTTTTCCTTTTCTCCATCATACTAAGTCAACATCCCTTCTGAGAAAGATATGTTAGGGAAACCCACTGAGTTCATTAAATCTGAACATTAAAATGGGCCTAGAAGATACTTCAATGTGAAAATCTAGGTGCATTTATAGGTTTGATTGATACATATTGCCTCTGACTTTTGCAATGCTTGTATTGTTATCATGTTATTAATTAGAATACACTATTTAAAACAGCTAGTTAATATCTTCTTATGTTGTGTGAAATCACACAAATATTAAAAATCTTCAGACCCTTGCCAAGCTTTACTTTCTACTTGTTGCATCACTTATTAAGCAAATATGACACTTTTCTCAGGTATTATTATATATATATATATATATATATATATATATATATATATATATATATATCATGCAAAGTAATGGGTTTCATTGTGATGTTTTCATTTTACATGTCATTGTATCTTCTTATTCACTCCCCCAAGCACCTCCTTTCTTGCTGGTCCTCAATGAACATAGTACGTCTCTCTGAGTTTTATTTTTATTCTTATTGTTTTGCTTTTTTGAAAATGTTTTATTTATTTGTGTGTGTGAGAGAGAGAAATATGCAGAAATAGAAAAAAATGGGCATTCCATAATCTCTAACCACTGCAAATGTACTCCAAATGCCTGTGCCATCTTGTGTATCTGGCTTATGTGGGTCCTGGAAAATCAAACTGGGGTCCTTTGGCTTTGCAGATAAGTGCCTCATGTATTGGCAAGGAGAACAAGAAGAGAGGCAAGGAGAGGAGAGGCTAGGCGGGGCGGGGCGCGGTGGGGCGGGGCGAGAGACTCTTGCCACTGCAAAGGAACTTGAGACCCATGTTCTACATTTTGTATCTGGCTTTATGTGGGTACTGGGGAATAGAACACAGGCTATCAGCTTTTGCAATCAATCACCTTTATCTGATGAGCCATCTCTTCAGCCCCACTCCCTACCCTGATTTCATGTCACATATAGGCCACTGCCTTCTCTTGTTCCTGCATGCCTCTTCCTTTTAGCTCTATTCCTTTCCTCTCATGGTCCATTTCTACTTTATGTATGATACAGGTGTGGGTGGGGTTTTGTGTGTATGTATACAAAAATATAGTCTATATATGGGAGAAAATACATAACATCTCTCTTTCTATGTCTATTTTATTTCACTTATTGTTCATTTCTTGCACATGTCATGATTTCATTCTTTGTACATGACTAAAAACAATAAAAAGTCAAACAACCCACTCACAAAATTCCATTCTGTAAATACACATTTTCTTTATCCATTCATCAATCAGTAGACCTCTCTGTTGGTTCTGTATCTTTGTCATTGTGAATACTGCAGGTTTATCTATGTAATGTTTGTTGCCTTAGGACCCTTGGGTATTCATACAGCAGTGGTTCAGCAGTGGCTCATATGTTAGTTGTATTATTTTGATTTTGGAGGAACTATCATTCTAACAACAACAGTGGCTTCATCAGTTACATTGATTGCAGCAGAAATTAAGGATTCTTGTTTTCCTAAATCCTTACTAGTATTTGTTGTTTCTTTTAATGATTATAGCCATTTTTTTTCCTTTTCTTTTTTTCTTTATTAGTTAGTTTTGTATTCAGCAAATACAGTCAGTTTGGTACCATTATTAGGCTCATCCATGACCTACCCCCTCCCCTTGGCCCCTCCTTGTTGAGGTATATGGGTCATGCATTGTGGAGTTAGCCCACAGTTATGGGTAAGATAAATGTCTCTGCATATCATGACCCAACATGTGGCTCTCACATCTTTTCCGCCCCCTCTTCCGCGAAATTTCCCTGAGCCATGTTGGGTTCATTTTTGGTCTGCTTCAGTGATGAGGTGTTGGGGGCCTCTGAGGCTCTGGCTCTCTGATTTGGTAGGAGTTGATTTTTCTCTGTGTTGATCTCCTTCCTCCTTGTGCTGGTATCCAGTTCATCAGGAAAACAGCACCCTTGCTTGTTTCGACAATTTTTCTTAGTTTCAGCCGGGGCCCTTTTGAGGTATGATGGGGTGGCTCTCTGCTTAGGATCTACATCTAACTTTCTTTCCCCGGGATTTGCAGCACAGCTAGGCCTTCGCCATCTTGGCCAGAAGTCTGATTATAGTCATTCTGATTTGGGTTAGATTGAATCTCAAGGTAGTTTTTATTTGCATTTCCCAGGTGGCTAAGGACATTGATGACATTTTCAAATATTCATAGAACATTTTATTTCTTCCTTTGAGAAATGTGCATTCAATTTATCATCATATTTCTGATTAATAAGATTTTGTGTTTTAAGTTTTCCAGTATTCTGTAGATTCTAGTTATTAAAGCTCATCAGATGTGTAGTTGGCAAAGATTTTTTCCTGTTCTGTAGGATGTCTCTTTACTCTGGTGGTTATTTCCTTTGCTACAGAAACCTTTTAGTTCCACACAGTTCCATTTGTCAATTCTTGGAATTATTTTCTGGCTATATATCCTTGTTAGAAAATCTTTGACCATGCTTCTATCTTGGAGTGTTAAACATGAATTTTGAGTGTTATTTTTTTTACATATTTTCACAGATTTCTTTTCACAGGTTAGTATAGTACTGAACCAAAGTATTGATTTGTCAGTGATGAATGGCCTGTATAGTTCTTTATTACGAATAGAAAATGTATATAATTTTCCATCATTACCCATACTTTAGCAATACATATTTTCAAATTATTCTGGTTAAGCACATGTTTTCCTCAAAGGCTAAAAGATTTAGGATAATATAGAAAGTATTAGGTTAAGGGTAGTAATGAAATAAAGGGAACTTCATAAATGATGTTAATTTCCATTTTCAATCTGTTAGCACTCTTAAATTGTGTATGATCTAGCACCCCCATAATATTTGGATAGGTACTTTGAGATCTAAAAGTGCACTGCCATTCTTGAAAATAACTAGCAACTTTAATAGTTAAACACTCATTTATAAATATCTGCATCTTAATAAATTGGTTCTGCTGTCTTTACTCCATCATATTTTCAATTCATTCTTTCTACTATGTATTTACATGATTCATCCTCAGGTTGTTTAGATGAAATACTGTGGCAAAAGTAAAAACCCATTTCACAGTCTCCAACCCATTATGGAATTCTTAACTTAACCTGATGTATTTACTTTTCAAAAATGAGATCTTTCTGCCTTAATATCAAGCATGGATTGTTACATATTTTCTTTTAAATAGCATGTTGACCTTCAGGAAGGAACAGCAAGTCACAATGAAGGTTAGTCTGAGGAATGTTCATTAGCATTCTACCAGAAATCTAGAGAAGACAAAGATTGATCTTTGTACTTAGTGCAGAGGAAATACTTAGCTTTAGCAGAATTTATAACTCCAATGTCCAATATGAGGTCCTTCTTCTAATTTAAGATTGTTTCTTTGGCAATACAAACATGCTTGTTTAAAAGCAAGGAAGCTGTTTTTCTTAATTCAATACTCCCATGTTACAAATTGAACCTTGTAAGGCAAGTCATTTTTATTTTTGATCAATAAACATATAAAAAAAGAAACAGAACAAAAGACTAAATGAAGTTTCTATTACATAATGAAGTATTGTTCAATCTTTATAAAATCACTGCAAAATATTCTGAAATTTAATATCACCTATAGGTAATGAAAGACATTTAATCTGGTTTATAAACTTGAATAGATAATTAATGAAAGATACTGAGATACTTGGGCAAGCTGAGTCTGGATTTTCTGTAATCATCTCTACATACTACTCTACCTTGTATACCAACATGAAACAATTTAAAAATGTATCTATGTACTTTTTATATTTTATGAACATAGATAAAACTGCCATCTTGGCAGCAACACTCTTTGTAGTATACTCAGAGTCTTTCCATTTCCTTTCTTTTTTTGAGTTAATTTTTTTCTTTTTTTATTAATTAGTTTTGTACTCAGCAAATACAGTCAACTTGGTACCATTATTAGGCTCATCCATTACCTACTCCCTCCCCGTATCCCCTCCTTGTTGAGGTATATGGGTCATGCATTCTGGAGTCAGCCCACAGTTATGGGTAGGACAAATGTCTGCATATCATGACCCAACATGTGGCTCTGACATTCTTTCCACCCCCTCTTCCGCAAAATTTCCCTGAGCCATGTTGGGTTCATTTTGGGCCTGATTCAGTGATGAGGTGATGGGTCTCTGGATCTCTGATTTGGTAGGACTTGATTTTTCTCTGTGTTGATCTCCTTCACCCTTGTGCTGGTACCTGGTTCACCAAGGAAACAGCACCCTTGCTTGTTTTGCCTTAGTTTCAGCCAGGGCCCTTTTGAGGTATGATGGGGGTGGCTCTTTCCTTAGGATCTACATCTATCTGAAAAAGAGAAGCAGATTCTCCAATAGAGAGTAAGTTAGCACCAGACAAATGAGATAACTCTTACTTTTTTATAGAGAATTTAATAGGTGTAGGCCTTCTTGTAGCCCATGATTGATGGTAGCTTGATATTGGAGAGTGTGCTTATGTTTGGATATGGTTCTGACTTGTTTCCCAGCTCCAGCTATGGGTCCCATACCACTGAGGGGATCAGTTAGCCGAATCAAGTGCAGTTGGTTTCCCACCATGGCTGTGTGCCACTATTGCACTTGTGTGAGCATTACAAAATGTTATTTGCTGCTAAGTAGGTGAGACCATGAGTTGCTTGGACAGTCACTCAACCAATGGGATCACAAGAAGCTGAAGAGTTTCTTTATAGAGAAGCATATAATAAGCAAAGCCAATAGATTACCCACAGAATTGGAGAAAATATTTGCTGGTTATCCAACTGAAAGAGGCCTAATCTCTAGAATCTACAAAGAACCCAAAAATCTAAACAGTAAAAAGTCAAACACCCCACACACAAAATGGGGCACAGAGCTCAACAGACAGTTCACAGAGGAAGAAATACAAATGGCAAACACACACTTAAGAAAATGTTCACCGCCGGGCGTGGTGGCGCATGCCTTTAATCCCAGCACTCGGGAGGCAGAGGTAGGAGGATTGCCGTGAGTTTGAGGCCACCCTGAGACTCCATAGTGAATTCCAGGTCAGCCTGGGATAGAGTGAGACCCTACCTCGAAAAACCAAAAAAAAATAAAAAAAAAAATAAAAATAAAAATAAAAAAAAAAAGAAAATGTTCACCATCCCTAATCATCAGAGAAATGCAACTTAAAACAACAGTGAGATTCCACCTTACCCCCGTAAGGTTAGCAAACATCAAAAAATCAATTGAAAATAAATGCTGGCGAGGATGTGGAGAAATAGGAACACTCATCCGCTGTTGGTGGGAATGTAAGATGGTACAACTACTTTGGAAAGCAATATGGAGACTCCTGAAATAGCTGACTATAGAGACACCAACAGAACCAGTTATTCCCTTACTGGGCATCTACCCTAAAACCTTCAAACCACAGGCCAAAGAGATTTGCTCAACCATGTTTGTAGCAGCTCAATTAATAATATCTAAGAGCTGGAATCAACCCAGATGTCCATCACTAGAAGAATGGATAACTAAGATGTGGTATATCTATACAATGGAATTCTATACAGCAGTAAAAAAAAAATGACACAATGAAATTTGAGGAAAAATGGTTGAACCTGGAACAGATCATTCTCAGTGAACTTACCCAATCACAGAAAAAAAATAAAATCGCCACATAGTCTCACTCATCTACAGCACCTAACCTGAATCTACCTAAGATGCCTTACTTACCCAGCAAGCTTCTCGTGGACTAGACAATAGGATGGGTGGGGAGGGAGAGGAGGGGAAGGGGGTTGGGAAACACAAATCTAGTTCCCATTTCCGTTTAATGTGACATTCTAGTACATGAAAGTTTTCCATGTCTCCTAGTTATACTCTGATCCTAAAGCACCTTCCTATTATCTCTACTGCTGGGAGTTCCCCATCTCCTTCACATGAAGAAAGTCTTCATGTCTAGCAGAGGCTGTCACTTTCTCTATGAATCCATAATCAACATGTCCACTCAGAATTAGCTGCTATTTTCTCTGCGTTCTCACAGCAGCGTGGTGAAAATCTCTTCACTAGTCTGTCTTCTTAAGTAGACTGGGAGTTTCTCAAGAAGAGAGATTTGATAGTTATTGACTAAATGTTGCTATGTACTAGCTGGCATTTATTTGGTTCTTATTTAACCAGTATTTGAAAAATATTATTATATACTGGTATGTAACATCTCCTAAGCATAAAAAGTATTTTTAACCAGTTCCAACATATTAGAAAAAAACTTGAGACTCAACTTATTATATTGGCTCTCAATTATATTTGATGACCCTTGAAATTTCATAAATCATTTTAACATCCATTTCCTTGTCTATCAAATTACAGTATTTCCTTTAGATTATTGTTGTGATGGATTAAACTAGCCTACTATACATACAAGCTACATGGTATAGTCTATTTAAAGATTTATAATCTTTAAGTGTTTTAAAAATATTTTATTTATTTATTAGAGAGAAACAGAGAGAGAATGAGGCAGAAAGAGAAGAGAGACTGAGAGACAGAGAGGGAGAAAGAATGTGCATACCAGGGTCTACAGCCCTGCAAATGAACTCCAGATGCATGTGCCACCTTGTGCATCTGTATTTACATGGGTACTGGGTAATCAAAGCTGGGTCCTTAGGCTTTGCAGACAATTGCCTTAACCACTAAGCAATCACTTCAGCCCATAAATTTGTCTATTTATTTATTTGAGAGAGAGAGAAAAAAAAATGGGTGGGTTAGGGCATCTAGTTGCTGCAAATGAATCCCAAACACTACTTTGTGCATCTGGCTTTACATGGGTACTATAAATTTGAACCTGAGTCCATTGGCTTTGCAGGCAAGCACCTTAATGGCTAAGCCATCTCTCTAGCCCTAAATAGTTTATTAAGGGCATATATACATATATATTAACTTAGGTCTCTGGAGCTATAATTTTCAAAATCACTTGCACCTTCATTTTGTCTCATGGGAGATATTTAGAGACACCAATATACATCGAATTCTTGTTTGCTATAATTATAAATGCCTTCTGAAACATCTCCTAAAAAGCCTATCTGAGGCTGTTTTACAGGTACCATGTTACTGCTTAAGTAGGAGCACAGTCTAACATAGTAACTAGCAACATAGTTTATTGTTCTTAACAAGTATTATGCATGGTAACTAATGTACGGCTGTACTTCTAGTGGCTAGAAGCACAGGATATGTGTTTATAACAGAATCACCACAATGTTGCAATATTATGGTGGCTGCGATGTCACTAGGCAATAGGAATTTTCAATTAAATCAGAATCCCATTATATAGTGTATGTGCTTATTATAAGGTCCAGTGGTGTTATTCAAATCTATTTACTGCATAAGTTATATTTAGCATATAACACCTAAGGGTATGTTCAGTCTTTATAGTGAACCTGTAATTGATATTTAATTTTAGCAATTTCTCAGTCATTTTGTATCTCTTTCTTTCTCTGTCACATGCATATTCTTGACCAATTTAGGCTTAAAAGTAGTGAAAGTTATATAACATTTACATACACATTATATTGCCGGGCTCTCTGGCAGGTAGGGCTGGGGGAGAACAGGTCCTGCTGGTCTCTCCCTGGGGCTGAGCGGGATGGTGAGTATCCATGACCTAGTCACTGGAGAGAAACACAACTGAGTTGGGAGACTTGTCGAAGCAGGATCTCATTTAATTGTATCAAGCAGGCACTTATATAGCATCAAGGTAGGGGGTGGGAGTCTTAGGAAGGGGTGAGGATTAAGGGCTAATAATATTTCACCATGTTAGTAGTAGCTGGGCAGAGGCAGTTTTAGGTCAGGCCTTGCTGAGTCACTCCTATACGGAAGTCACAGGCCAAAGACAGGTCACCAAACTCCAGCCAGGCTCAGGAAGTTCCACTGGGCCTTGCGTCCGGGCTTCTTTAGGCCCAACATTATATTATATATGTCTAGAGATTTCATATACAGTTTAGATTTTCATTATTTGTAGCCATCCTTAATATGAGTACGACCATTTTCATTTTTGTATTATCATTTAAGAATTAGTATTTTCAGTGGGAATAAAAGATAACATCTACATTTAATCTTTTCTTAATTACTCATCAATATTTGCCTATTTTTTCCATTCATGAAGAGTTGTTGATTACCAGTTTCAGTATGTTAACCATAAAAATGAATGCTCAAAAGATTTACTGTCCATGTTTTTTTTTAATTTTCATACTTTATTTTTTACGGAAGTGGTTCACCTATTTTCTGACTATGAATAGAGGTGGGAATTGCTTCTTATTCTTGACAAAAATAAATAGTATACTGTCCAACAATATAACTCTGCCAAATTAATTCTGGCCACAAATCTTGCTTACATACCATGTTAGCTCCAAGTAGGGAGACATAATGTGACAAAGAGATTAGAAAATTTGGAGGCAATAAAATACTGCCCATCAGTCAATTTTGGAGTCTTTTCATAAAAGTTTTCCCTGTGTGTTTCAACTGAATGATGTACACATGAAATTATAATTAGACATGTAATTGGTATACACATTTAAGTACAGTTTTGTGCTGGAAAAAATGCAAAATTGAAGGAAATTCTATTTACACATCAATAACCTGTATTCTCTTCTGACTTACCTGAGCTTATTAAATAATTGCTGAAACCTCAACTTTAATTATGTGACATTTTAAATTCAGATCCCATTTCTAACTTAAGATGACCTAATATTTTTCAGCTTTTATTTTGCCATTATTCCTTCACTTAAAAGAAAATCAATTCAGTTGTTTCATTGGAGTAGAAAAATAATAATTTCTGTTAATATTTTGTTGTGTTGGCAAATACTGAAAAACTTGACATGAATGTACTTTGTGGTAAACAAGACTATGGAATATGCAGAACGAGAAGAAATGTAATGACTGTCTTGGACAATGGTGTAAAAGGGTTAGTTTTTCAGGCAGTGAAATGGCATCTTTTCCAGGTTAAATTACTTTCAAAAATATCCCAAGTCACAGCTCCCTTGTTGTTTTAAGGTTCTGATGTTACCTGAATAAAGGTGATATAGTTGCCTTGGTGGAAGGTGTTGAACTCAGCTATTGCATCTGGTATATAGATCTGAGTCTAATTCCAATGCAGTAGGCCTCTAGAAGCTATTGGACTGAGTTGTCATCAGAGAACCATCCACAAAGAAAGACAGAGATCGAAAGATGTTCTCATCATCCTTTAGACCCTTCCATTTCTCAGCATTTCTCTGCCTGTGGCTCCATTGATAAACTGTTGAGGTGTTTATCTTAGCACAAGGCACAGAACATGACATACAGCCAGATTGTTATTCCACACAGGCGAGTAGGACAGGATTTCAAAGAATGATGAACACTGAATGTTCTCAGGTGCTGTGATGCTGCTTATATTTTCTCTAGATTTGACTATATATAGCAGTAGCCTGAGAGACCTTATATTCCTTTATGCTTATTTATTTATTTATTTTATTAAGAACATACTTTGTATTAATACATCATGTGTTTGTACCCTTTTTTCCCTCTTCACTGCCCCCACCCAAATCTGGGTTCAAGCCTCCCCAAGCCAAGAGCAGGGATACTAGGATGAGAAAACTGGGAGATGGGGAATGAACCAAGAGCTCTGGCCTACTCACTCTGCCTGTCCACCCTCCAGTACAGTAGCTTGGGTTAGATGTGGTAGCTTTATAGGCTTTGAAGTATTCCATTCAGGCTCTTATGCATTTCAGGGTTTCCACTGAGAAATATGAAGTAACTCTGATGGGATTGCCTTTGTATGTAGTTTCTCTCTTGTTGCTTTTAGCACTTTGCCTTTATTTACATTGTTAAGAGATTTAACTATGGTGTGTCTTAGAGAGTTTCTTCTTTGGTCCTGTCTGTTTGGTGTTCTGTGAATTTCTTGTATCTGGATGGGCCACTCTTTTGAGAGATGCAGAAAATTTTCTTCAGTAATTCTATTGAATATGGCCTGTATGCTTCATGCCTGGATTTCTTTCCCTTCTAGATGTTGTAGATAATCTAGATGTTTTACTTTTTCTTTAGCAGATATATTCTTCTACCACTCAGCACTCCTTAGAAAGCCATGAGAAGTTGACCAAAGCATTTGGGTGTTTCTTCTCCTCCTCCTGGCAAGTTTGTACAGAGTTCACATGATGGCATTTTATTTCTCAGCTTTCTTGGCTTTCCTTTGCCCATGTTTAGTTATTTTCCCTCAGAGATTCAGAGTTTCCCAGTACCTGTCCAGCTCTCACTTGCCCAGCACTGTCTTCACAGAGCAAAATACACTGAGATGTCCAAGAGAGCCAGAACCAACTCCACAAGCTCATGTGTCTTCTCCCAGTTCTGCAGTCAGGCTGCCTGACTGTGGGGTCATGAACTCTCAGCAAAGTACCAAAAATGCTAGTCACAGGACACACTCCTCATAGAGAACACTATCACATATCACTGTGCAGATTCAGAGTAAGAGATATGACAGAAGGGAAGAGGAAAGTAAAATACAGTTGGATCCTGTATTTCTAACCTAGAAATACAGTACATTTTTAAAATGGAAAACATTTTGACTTTATAACACCCACTAGTATCTAGAAAATCTTACAAATTGTTTATATTTATTATTTTCTGTATTCAGAAAAAAAAGGATAAAATGTATCACTTACTTATAAAGTCAAAATAATTTCAGAATGGGATATTGAGGTATACATGATACTATATCAAACACTGGATTTTCCTTAAAATGTTTGGTCACTCAAACTATTAACAACATTCTAAGTCTTGGCAACAACATTATATCAATTTTTATATTAATGAATATGATTTCTATATGAATGTCAAGCATTTTATTTTGGGAACAAGAAGTTTTATTGATGATTGATTTTTACCCATTTATGTTGAAATCTGTGTGAGACATGTCATATTCTTTACTAATTTATTTGTTAGAAACTACTTTTACTTTATTAGCCAATCAGCCAGGTTGAAACAAAATTTTGTAGAATTGCACTCCTTGTAGGCACTTCTGAAAATAAGTGTCAGCTTATTAGGATTTTTAGGCCTAAAAGCAACAATTACCCCAAATATATCATCTAAGGGAACAGTTTTCTAGAATGTTGTCACCATCAACCAGATGCACATAATATTATAGCAATGGTATAAAGATCACACACCTGCTTAGTAGTTCAGAGGCATTTGCTTTAATGTCCCAAAGGGTAGGCATCTTATGTGATATGAGAGTTGGGTTGTTGAAAGTTTATTTTTAAAACTGATTTATGGCAAATTTTACTGTCTGTTTGATACTAGGGTAATTATATCATGAAAGGGCTCAGTGTCAAAAACATAGTCATTCTTACCTATGAAATCTTGGAACTTGGCTATTCTGGCAAAAGGCATCTATAGCCAGAAGCCCCTGTGATATCCTCCAACAGCATTTTTCCGGATGTTCCAGTCCATTTTAGAAATTAATAATTTCTAAATAAGGAAATAAGGAGATTGTACATTTAGTATCCATCTCAGGAACAAAAATTAAAAAAAAACATTTTTATTGACATATATATATATATATATATATATATATATATATAATCTATCATGATCAGAGTCCCTTCACATTACTTTCCCTTTCTCCCCTCTTATATGGGTCCTCCACTGAATTCCTTCTTTCCAGTGAGTCCCTCTTCTATTTTTTTACTGAAAAGTTTTATGCATGCATGAGTAGTCTGAGTAACTGTCAGTACAACAGTCCTCAGTTATTTCTTGACAAATGAAAAACTTTAATAATATGGTATTTTTACTAAAAACAAACTGTTTAAAATGGAAACCACATTTTCTTCTTTAATATTCTGTATTAAGTTAATGTAATGCCCAAAATTTCTTGAGAAGAGAAAAAAAATCTATAAAGTCTTCCATGTCCCTCATTTAGTAAGAAAATAATTATTACACCCAGATTTCTTGAGATTAAAGTAGTAGTGTGAGAGCACATGTATAAGCCAAATTCAAAATGAGTTCTGAAGAGTTTTCCATCATAGCTGAGTAAAATATATGAATGTAGTGAGGATCTGTAGAATCTGTAAGATGTAATCTATACCTTGAAGGTGGTAGTAGGTCTGGAATGTAAAGCTGAAGTATATATAGGAAGCCAGAGCATTTCCACTTGGAAGGAGTTTTATGGTCCAGAGTTTGTTTATAAATTTGCACAGTGGAATTTCATGGCCAGTGTAAAGCAGAACTATATGAAATATCTCTCTGAAGTGATGGATGTTTGTCACTGTACAATACTTTAGTTACCACATGCAAACAAACATAGCTTTCGAGGACTTGAAATATGGCTAGTGTAGTAGTGGAACTGAAGTGTTATTTGTTTTTAATGAAGTAGATACATACAGCTAGTGCAGGTTTATTAGTGGGTTTATGTTAGGAAAGGAAGAAAATTCTGGAAAACTCTTATTGATACTCTAATGTTTAGATTTTTATCTGATGTGGGGGAAGCAGAGAAGGAGATTAAGTGTGAAGGCAGGGCAGTGATGTAAATGCCACAGAGCTTTAAATAGATTCCTCTAGATGTGAGATAAATGAAAACTGGGAGAGAGTTAAAATGTAGGAATTCAGTACAAGAAGACAGAAGTAAGATTGCTGTTGGTATTCCGGATGAAATGTCATGTATAATCTGAGTCATTTATAATAAAAGAATTTAATGATTTATCTAAAATTAGATACTCCTTTGTTAATTTTTTTGTTTGGGAGAATTTTTTCTCAAAGCAGGGTCTCACTCTAGTCCAGGCTGACCTGGAATTCACTATGCAGTTTCAGGCTGGCCTTGAACTCACATCAATCCTCCTACCTCTGCCCTAAATTCTGGTATTAAAGGTATATGTCACCATGCCCGGTTGTGTTTGTGAGTTTTGTGACAGGCTTAATAGGTATCCTTTGCTCACTGAACTTGCTATATAAACCAAAAATATGAATATTTTATGCCCTCTTAATTCTTCATTCTTTCTATCATGTTTTTCATGGGTTAAGCACCTAAAATGGAGACCTAAGTAAGTTGTCTCTCATAAAATGCTTGTTTGCTATTTTAGTAGATTTGAACCCTCACATGCAGACAAGACTTCTGTTCATTGATGTCTGTGTATCTATAATATGTGTTGTGGCAGTTTTAAAAATTGTTCCAATGAAAATATCCTTGACTCATTGTGATGTTCATGTAGGAAAGGTGTAGCCATTTAGAAAATTCTTTGGCAGAGGCATAATAAATTGTACAAGTAACAACTAAGGAAGTGGTTTACTTGGATCAACCACAGCAATTCTGGGTAAGGAATGTCAGATAAGCAGCTAGTGTGTGAGCCAAAGTAGCTAATTGAGCATCAAAGTCTTAAGTTAATCAGCTGGTATTTCATAAGGAGTAATGCCAGAATCTGAGCAGTCTTAAGAGTTCCAGCAGAGAATGGGCTTATCAATTATGAAACAACATGAGTGCAACCAACCAACTGTAACATGCAAATTATTCTCTTTCAAGGATTTGTTATTTTACATATTTGTATTTGCATAGTAGTTCAGAAAACAAAGACAGTTAATTTGAAATTACATGTGTTTCTATTTTTACAATGTAAGCAAATTTAGCTGCATTTCTCTTGCCCAAATCTGCCTTTAGAGAGGGATTTTCTTTTAATGGCTTAAAATAGTTTTTGAACTTAGTAGCATAAATAGAAAGCTTTATAATTTTTGACTACTAAGTATGGAAACCCTAATATCTAAATTTTCTATTTCAGTTGAGAATGTTTTAAGCATCCTCTTTTAATTATAAATAAACCCAAAGAGGGGATCATGTAGAAAAAGAAGTAGTGAGTAACCTGAATTTAATTCCTAGGGTTCCCATTTATTCATTAGGTCTTGGTCCAATTCAACTGAAATTTAGGTCATTCATCTATAAGATATGTATGAGTTTCATTGACAGATTTCCGTATGTTGAACCACCCCTGTGTTCCTGGGATGAATCCCACTTGGTCAAGGTGGATAATGCTTTTGATGTGTTGTTGGATTCGGTTTGCGAGGATTTTGTTCAGGATCTTTGCATCTAAATTCATCAGGGAAATAGGCCGGTAGTTTTCTTTTCTTATGGCATCTCTGCCTGGTTTTGGAATTAGGGTGATGCTAGCTTCATAAAAGGAGTTGGGTAGCTTTCCCTGTTCACCAGTTGTGTGGCACAGTTTGAGGAAGACTGGTTTGAGTTCTTCCATGAAGTTTGACAGAATTCAGCTGAGAAGCCATCTGGTCCTGGACTCTTATTTTTTGGGAGGTTTTTTATTACTTTTTCAATCTCCATGAGTGTGATGGGTTGATTGAGGTGATTAATCTGCTCTGTGTTTAGCTTTGGTAGATGGTATGCGTCGAGGAATCTATCCATCTCCTCCATATTATCCAGTTTTGTGGAGTAGAGGTTTTTGAAATAAGTCCTGATGATTCTCCCAATTTCACTTATGTCTTTTGTGATCTCTCCTTTTTCATTTTGAATTTTGTTAATTTGAAGCTTCTTTTTTTTTGCTTGATCAGATTGGCCAGGGGTTTGTCAATCTTGTTTATTTTTTCAAAGAACCAGCTCTTTGTTTTGTCAATTGTCTTAATTGTTTCCTTGGTCTCCAATTCATTGATTTCTGCTCTGATTTTAATTATTTCTTTCCTTCTGGAGCTCTTTGGGTTGGATTTTTCTTGTTTTTCCAGTGCCTTTAGGTGGATGGTTAGGTCATTGATTTGGGACCTTTCTGTCTTTTTTATGAAGGCATTGTGTGCTATGAATTTTCCCCCGAGGACCGCCTTCATTGTGTCCCATAAGTTTTGGTATGATGTGTTCTCATTGTCATTTAATTCCAGAAATTTTGCAATTTCATTTTTTTATTTCATCCACTATCCATTTATTGTTTAAGAGTGTGCTGTTCAGTTTCCAGGTGCCATTGGGATTCTTGGTGGGTCTTTTGTTGTTGATTTATAGCAATATAGCATTATAATCTGATATCATGCTGGGAATTATGTCAATCTTCCTAAATATGTGGAGGCAGTCTTTGTGACCCAATATATGGTCTATTTTAGATAATATTCCATGGGCTGCTGAGAAGAATGTGTAGTCTCTAGATTTGGGATGGAAAGTTCTGTAGATGTCCATTAGGTCTAAGTGATCTATGGTTTTGTTGAGCTCTCTTACTTCCCTGTTGAGTTTCTGTTTGGATGATCTGTCTATTACTGATAATGGTGAATTGAAGTCCCCAGCTATGATGGTGTTGGTGGTTATTTATGTTTTATTGTCAAGTAGGTTTTGTTTTATGAACTGTGGTGCCCCTGTGTTTGGTTCATACAGATTGATGATTGTAATATCCTCTTGATGGATCATTCCCTTGATAAGTAGGAAGTGGCCTTCTTTGTCTTTTTTTTATTATTTTTGGTTTGAAGTCTATTTTATCTGATATTAATATAGCTATGCCTGCTTGTTTCTTATTCCCATTTGCTTGGGATATTATTTTCTACCCTTTCACCCTGAGGAGGTGTCTGTCTTTAGTGGTGAGGTGGGTTTCTTGAAGGCCACAGATTGAGGGGTCTAATTTTTTGATCCATCCTGTTAGTTTGTGTCTCTTGATGGGTGAATTAAGGCCATTAATATTTAGGGTAATGACTGTGAGATTTGATTTGATCCCTGCCATATTGTGATGGTATATGTGGGTTGGAGTTTTCATGGACTTTGAAGTTTTTTGTGCCTACTCTGTGTTCACACAGCTATTGTAATGAATTTATATGTTAATTATATGCAAAATCCAGTTCACTCTAGTTTGCCTTAAGGATCCACATGCCAGCACCAGGTGTGGTAGCGCATGCCGTTAATCCCAGCACTCAGAAGGCAGAGGTAGAAGGATCGCCTTGAGTTTGAAGCCAACCTGAGAATACATAATGAATGCCAGGTCAGCCTGGACTGGAGTGAAACCCTACCTCAAGAAAAAAAAAAAAATCAGCCGGGCGTGGTGGCGCACACCTTTAATCCCAGCACTGGGGAGGCAGAGGTAGGAGGATTGCCATGAGTTCAAGGCCACCCTGAGACTACATAGTTAGTTCTAGGTCAGCCTGGACCAGAGTGAGACCCTACCTCGAAAATCCAAAAAAAAAAAAAAAAATCCACATGCCACGCTTAAATGTGAAGGTAAGGAATTAAAAGGCACATACGACATCAAAAAGTTCATCATATTATGACACATTTCTTTACAAACTCAACATTGTACACCTTATAGCCTCATCAAGAATCGTTTTAGCATGACACAGAAAAGCTTTGTGAATTTTATCTTTCCATATCTCTGTAAAGAAACATACATTTTCTTGCTGAAATTTGATTAATGGGAGTCAATTTCCTTGTTTGTAAAAAGTGAATTCATATTACACATTTCCTTTAGGAGATTATTGAAATCTAGTAGAGGATTCAATTTGACTGCATACCTACAAGTTTCGAGATGGGTAGGTGGCAGAATTTTGAAACTTTGGCAGTCAATAAAACATTATTGGACTGTGAATAATTTACCAAAGTGAAAACGAATTTACCAAGTGAAAACAAAGCCAGACATCATGGCACCTGCCTTTAATCCCAGCACGTGGGAGGCATAGATAGGAGGATTGCTGTGAGTTTGAGGCCAACATGAGAATGGATAATCCAAGTCAGATCCTACCTCAAAAAAAAGGGATGGGGACAGAAAAACAGAGTTTTCAATTTCTAATTGTCACTGTTCACTTAGCCCAATCTCTGCTAGTAGAAGTTAATACCATCAATCAGGTAGGCGATGAAGAACAGAAATCTATTTGCCTCATGGTTCTGGAAGCTGGGATCGCCAGGACTGAGAGTCCATATCTGAAGAGGGTCTTCTTGCTTCAGAAGGGCAAGTGAGCATGTGTGAAACAGAAAGTGGAATGTGCTCAGCAATCTTCTTTTTTTTTTTTGTTTGTTTGTTTTATTTATTTATTTGCGAGCGACAGAGAGAAGGAGGCAGAGAGAGAGAGAGAGAGAGAGAGAGAGAATGGGTGCGCCAGAGCTTCCAGCCTCTGTAAACGAACTCCAGATGCCTGTGCCCCCTTGTGCATCTGGCTAACGTGGGTCCTGGGGAATTGAGCCTCGAACTGGGGTCCTTAGGCTTCACAGGCAAGCACTTAACCGCTAAGCCATGTCTCCAGCCCAATCAGCACTCTTCTTAATGTAACTCTTCACACAGAAAAGGCATTCCCCATTCATGAAAGTAGAGACCTCCTCATCTCATGAAAAGACTTCACTTCTTAGTTTTGTACTAATACAATTTAAATTTAAATATGGTTTTAAGAATGCATTCAAGCTGGAATAAATTGAATGGATATCCTCCAATAGATTAAGTGGTTTTATGAGAGTTTGTAACTTGGTGTCACTGTGGGAAGATCCTAGGATACAGCCCTAAGGTATGGAGACTGACAAAGAATTCCAATATAAAGATATGCAAAATGCTTGAGTTCTGCCATCATGGAGTCCCTAGAGTGTACTTGCTTGTGGTGCTGCTGGTGGTTGCTTTTATTCTCTCTGCTTGGGCATGGACCAGCTTCTTCCACCATTATGGAACTTCCCCTGAATCTGTAAGCTTCAATAAATCCCTTCATCCCATAACTGTGTTTGGAAGTTCATCCTAGCAACTGATGCTGACTGTGACATAAGTCACAGGTCTCCTTATATGTCATTAGAAAATTATTTTTATTAAATGAAAAATCAAAATGCTATACCAATATGAAGCCAGTCAGCTTGGAGTGAGTTTGATTAGAGTATTTTAGGTTAGCTGTTTAACACATCATTTCATGTGTATCCTTCTTTGATTTGGTAGCAATCTGTACTGACTGCCCATAGTAAGGGGTCATTGGCTAATGAACTAGGAAAGTTCAAAGTAGCTATTGCAGACACTTCAAGGAAAAGGATGAGAGCATCTTAATTAGTTTGCAGTAAAAACATAAATTCAGTGAGTGCAAATTGAAAAGTAGACAGCTGGATGTCTCATGAAGTGCATATTAGTTTATATTAGCATGCTGCAGATATGTTCTGCTTCATTCTCAGAGTGTGAAGAGATGCCTGCAAAGTCAACAGAAGTATGAAGTCTAGGTCATTTAGCTACCCATTCAATTTTCTTTTTAATTTGCAATAGCAAATTAATAATAGCAACTATATACACTTATAGATACATATGCAATGATCATTAATTGATTAAACTTGTTACCTATGCATAGCATTCAAACATTTTTGTAAGCCAATTGTGAATACATAGATACATTTCCTTAAAAAGTTAATTATAAGAAATTGTAAATAATACATGTCTGTTCCCCTATGATATTCATATCATTACCTTGTATCTCAGATGTTTATTTGAAAATAATTCTGAGTATCATTAACTTTTTTTAAAGTAACTGTGCAACTTAGATTGTAAATTTGTACTGATTTTCTAAATAATAATTGTGAGTATTTAGCGGTGGTATGTAAATAAGTCAGCATCAAAGTTTGCATGGCAAGAGAAAATGACACAGTAGGAGGCTGGAGAGCATGAATGTGCTGATAGGTATCAAAGCATGTACTTCAACTTTTTAATTTTCTTTATTGCCACTTTAACTTTAGCCCATGAATTTGCAGTTGCTATTAAAAGATCATTGTGCTCTGGACTCTAGGAGGAAGGGTTGCAACTTCTTATTGTCATCATTGTGTGATGTTGTACAGACCTGATGTATCTAGGAAGAAGGATGCCACA
Organism: Dipus sagitta; assembly: GCA_036346955.1. Taxonomy (NCBI): domain Eukaryota; kingdom Metazoa; phylum Chordata; class Mammalia; order Rodentia; family Dipodidae; genus Dipus; species Dipus sagitta. The sequence continues at coordinate 97,746,683 of CM070770.1, read as the reverse complement.
ATTTGACACAGCGTGGGACAATGATATATCTTACAATTTTGAATCATAATTCTGATAAGCAAACATATCTGCTAGGCTTTTCTTTAGAAAGAATTCTTCAGAGAGAAATAAAAATATAGACAGGTAGACAGGCAGGTAGGTTAAAAGATCATAGATGGCATAGACAGACAGATGATAGATGGAAGGAAGGACTGATAGATAGGTAGATAGATAGATAGATAATAAGTATATGAGTAATACATGATTTTAAACATGGCTCATTCACTCACAGATCCTGGCATGAGGAAGCTGTGATGAATGGGCTGCCTGCTAAGACCTGGAGACCCAGGGGCAAGGTGATGCTATAGTTCATGTCCAAAGGCCAGGGATGTCTTTCTCTGAAAGGTCATTCTTTCATTCTATTCAGGCTTTCAGCTGGTTAGATAAGGCTCTTTTTTTTGTGGAACACAAACTGCTTTACCCAATGTCCACTGATATAAATTTGCACCTCACCTGGAAATCCACTCAAGAAATAATGATGTTTGTCCAGGTATCCAGGTTATACCAACAAGCTACATCAATGCACTGTATTAACTATCTCAGGACCCAAAACATTAAAAACAGGGGGGGGAGACAAGGTAAAAGTAACTTAGTGAGTAGGCACCAGCATTATTTGCTCCGTTCTGCATATATCCCCAAAATACGTCCATTGGTCTTTGGAGACAAAGACCACTTTGAATAGCTTGTTGTATGTAACTGGACAGGACCTACCTCTTCTTATTTTCCTCTACTCTATACACAAGAGATGAAATAAAGCAGATTTTTAAAATTTTATTGACAATTATTTTTATTATTAACCACATATTTCATAGGGATACATCATGTGTTGGTAACTTATTTTCCCTCACCCCTGCCCCATTCCACTGGGGACCTTCCTCAGTGGGGTTGTAGGTATTCCCTATGGGGTTGTGGGTTCTGCGATGTGTGAGCAGCACACAATTATTATTTTTTGGGGGGAGGGAGGAATGCCTCTGGGCATGATGTCTCAACCTCGTGCTCTGTCTTCCCACCCCCTCTTCTGCAAAATTACCTGAGATGGCAGGTGAGTTTTAAGTCTACTTTACGTTTGAGCTCCTAGAAGCCTCTGGATCTCTGCTTTGGTAGGCACTGAGGATACTCAATTGTCTTCTTCACCCTTGCGCTGATTATCAGGTTCAGCATGGAAGCAGCACTCTTGCTTGTCCCTCCCTAATTCCTCTGTGGTTTCAGCTGCAGCTTGACTGAAGTGGGAAGGGTAGTTTCTAGCTACCTTCTGAAAAAGAATAGATTCTCCAACAGAAAGTGAAGTCAACATAGTTTAAATGGGATACTGGGATAAGCATTATTAATTTAGAGAGAATTTGATGTATGCAACCCCTTTGAGACAGAAACTAATGAGAGTATGACACTGGAGAGCATAATCTTTCTCTCTCTAGGATTCTGATCTGGTTCTCAATTCCAGATATGGGTTCCTTTACACTGAGTGGATCTCTTAGCCAATCTGAAATCTACTGGTTACCCACAAATGCTGTGTACCACTATTGCACTGTTGTGTGCATCCTGTGAGGATATTTGCTTCTGAGTAGCTTAGACCTTTGGTTACTCAGACCATTTTTGGCCACTCTCCCACAGTAGCTCATGTAGTGCTTTCCAGCACTAGATGGGCTAACTGTCTGGGGATCAGATGGTTTTATAGTATTTTCAAACTGGGGGTATAAGTCCCTTTATTATTTTTTGTCTTATCCAGAAAAAAATCCCATGTATAAAATAGTTCTCCCAAACAAGTTTAAAATACTTGTAAACAGAAAAGGACAATCTTGAACAGAGTGAAAGAAATTTGATAAAGAATTGACAGACTTTTGCAGCTAATGAAAGAAGGCAAATTTTGGCTATATTTATGTGAGCTACATGGATTTAAGGGAGGAGATAAAAGCTACTGCACAGTGTTTGGGAAGTGGAATAAGCCAGACTCAAAAGGATAAATATTACATCTTTTCTCTGATGCATGGAATCCTGAGTCATATATATGAATGCATATATCTCTTCATATCTATGAATGAATGAATGACATGAAAGCAAAATGGAGACTATGACATGGGAAGAAGAGGTCTATAGGAAAAGAGAAAGTGAATTATCTAGGAAGATAGAGAATAATGGGAGGTAAGGAACAGGCATGGGAAGGGTACTATGTAGTGATTGTGAGCAAAGACCAACGGTTAGTGTATGTGAAAATATAGTAATGAAACTGGTTCATTGATTGATTACGAATAAGTATAAAAAGAAATAGATTCCAGTGATATACAATCATGTACTAAAATCTAGTAGTGGATGAGAAGCCATGTTTTACAGGGTACTAGAATCTGAGGCTCTAAATAAGTACCACCCATTATACCACACACAGAGCAGAGTATGGACAATTGCATATTATACTAAGAATTCTGTACTCTGTACTATCTAAGAGACATAACAGAATTATGTTTCCTACCTGGGAAGTGCATTTTTTCCAGACAAAATGAAACACTTATTCTCTCTTTTTTAAAAAATATTTTATTTATTTATTTAAGAGAGAGAGAGAATTAAAGAGAGAGGAAAAAATAGACAAAGAGAATGGCTGCACCAGGGTCTAGTCACTGCAAACGAACTCCAGACACATGTGCTCCCTTGGGCATCTGGCTTACATTGGTTTTGGGGAATAGAACTGGGATCCTTATGACTTGCAGTCAAATGACTTAATTGCTAATCCATCTCTCCAGCCCAAGATACATATCATCAATCTTTAATTTGAAGATACTTCAAAGTAAGATCTGAGCCATCTTCATAGGAACAAAGGAAAAGCTTCAGCCATAGGTGAGAATTAAAAACTGGAAAAAATTAAAGTTCTCTTCTAGATAATGTTGGTACTTTGAGTACTTAGACCTCAGCTATTGGCACCATTTGAAGGGTTATAGAACATTTAGGATGTAAGGCCTACCTGGAGGAAGTATATCCCTGGAAGAATTTTATCCATGGTTTCTTTCTGTTTCTGCTTCCTGCCCCACATGAGGTGAGAAATCTCCTCTGCTACACATCCCAGCCTATGAAGGACTGGCCAAACACAGTTGGACAAAGCAGCCAATGACTTAACGATGTGAAGCCATAAACCATAATTAATAAACCATCTCCCTGATGTTATTCTGCAAAGTATTTTGGTTATAGCAACAAAAAGTAACAAATACAATATACATCCCAAGGAAGTGAACAACCTGGTTAATGTGATAAATTTTTTATGTAGTAGCAACCTGTACTAGATCTGAATTTAACTTTCAGAAATCAAGAAATTAATGTTTGGTTTCTGGAGGCTTGTAAGTATATTACCTACTTAAATCTCTTTACTTTGAGCCATTATTTTCTATTCAGATCATTAGGAAGTAGGTGTTATTTCATTTAAGTAAATTCTAGCACTTTCAGTGATAAAATAATGCAGTAACAGTAATTAAACTTGTAAACCTTCAGAAAAAGGGAAAAAAAACCAGAGAGATTATAAATGAAACATTTATGAAGTAAAGTTTAACATCATCAATTTGTCTATTAAAATGATAATGTAGAAAATTAAGAGTATTTGAATATTCATTACAATAATTCTTCATAAAAATTGCAAATTCTACTAAGCAATATTTTTTTAATGTATTTATTTATTTGAGAGTGACAGGGAGAAAGAGGCAGATAGAAAGAGAGAGAGAGAGAGAGAGACCCCTTGTGTATCTGGCTAACGTGGGTCCTGGGGAATCAAGCCTCGAACTGGGGTCCTTAGGCTTCACAGGCAAGTGCTTAACTGCTAAGCCTGCAATACTTTTTAAATTGTGTGTGTGTGTGTAACCTAGCATGTGTCTGGTGTATGCACATGTGTATGTGCCCATGCACCTTCCCATGCACCTTCCCATGCACTTGCCTATGGTGGGATTCACTCAAAAGCTTTCCACTCCATTCTTACTTGATCCCCTACTGGACTAGGTTTATACACATATATGGCGAGGTTCAGCTTTTCACATGAGTCTTGGTGATCTAACTAGAGTGGTCTCTCAGACTTCCAAGGTCCTGACATTTGCACAGTAAGTGCTCTTAACCATTGGGCTATTTCTCCAGCCTCTACTAGGCACTTCCAACAAGAGATAACCATGGTTAAAAATCACAAGTTTAAGTCACTTGTCAACAGATGAACTTATGTGTTGTTACTGAATTGCTCCTTCTGAATTTCAAAGTCAGGTCATTCATCTGCCACATGCCCTGAGCTAGAAGATGCTTATTCTCTGTAGAGGATTAAATAGGTATCTTTGATCCTGGAGCACATCAATCAGTTGGATGAGAACACCAGCTCCAGGTGTGGACAGTCATAATAGATAATTGGTGGCTTATCTACAAGACGTCTTTCATTTTATGATCTGACCATTTCATGGCTTCTCATGTACACTTACTGATTATGTATCAATATTTTACCAAAACATTTATCTCCAGTTGCCCCAGCCAGCGGGGAGTTGAACAAGGACCCGAGGGGAAGTTAACCTGAATGGGAGAAGGCAAACAGATACAAGAAGGAGACCAAGTCTAGAGTCTGATCAAGGTCTCGATTTTTATTAGTACAGGAGGGTTTATATAGGGAGATCCGGGGAAGGAAGGCTAGTCATATAGCACGTAAGCAGAACCGGGAACTTGGAAGGTGAGGCCGCATGTAGCACTTCTAGGAAGGTCCCAGGTGTGGTGTTCCGAGCACAGTGGGTCTTGAGATTTCCAGTAAGTGATTCAAGAACCAGGAAACAGAAACTTAACTCGTGACATGGCGGTTTCTGTCAACATGGCCGAGGTTTGGCTCAGGGCTCCCAACATCTCCTCCCTTCTTTTATACAAAAGAGGGGGAGGCCCGCTATTCAGTGGTGGGCTTTAACCAACTGGGGGAGTATTGACCTGACTCCTCCCGTGGGCTGTCATTTTTTCGTCCCACAATCCTGGCCCTTGGTACCTTTTGGGGAGGGGAGGCAGGGCCTATGTAATAACAGGTGTGGTACCAACCTCCATGCCAGTCAGGTTTTGCTCTCAGGGAATTCAGAAATGGTCAAAAAAGTACCTTCCCTTGCGGTGCTCTGCCTCGCACCCATGTTGGTGCCCATATCATGCCCACCTCACTGTGAGCCGATATGCATAGGTCTGAATCCTATGCAGTCTTAAGGGAGGGGAAGCCTTTTGGCCATGAGACAAATAGACCACAGCAATAGCAGAAGAACAGTAGATGTCGGGGGTCGGTCATTTTCATCTTGAATCTTGGGTATTGGAAACCTGGAAGAGAAAGGAGGGAGTTGCCTCAGGAACAGGGTGTTCTTGGGCATATATTACTGAGAACTTATAGGCTCGTTGATTTGTTTGACTAAACGTTCTGGTAGCCATCATGCGGAATCATTTTGGGTATAGAACACACAAACTGACCCGCGGCCCCAAATGAGGACTGGGTCTGGGCCATTCCATTTCAGAGTCAAAGGATCCTTCCACACAGCTTTGGCGAAGGTATTTTTTGTGTTTGTATGCCAAAAGCAATCAGCAGCTGAATGTCCTTGAGCGTCAAGGGTTAAGAAGTTTAGGACAAACAAGGCATGATGAAGGATATTGTTTGGGGAGCCTTTTATGGGATATAAATCCCCCATTTTTAATTTTTGGAGGGTATGTTTAATAGTTTGATGGGCTCGTTCAACAATTCCTTGACCCTGGGGATTGTATGGTATGCCTGTAATATGTTTAATTTGTAGTTGATAACAGAAATTTTGGAATTTTTTACCAGTATATCCAGGACCATTATCAGTTTTAATAATTTGGGCTTTCCCATGACACCAAGGCAATTGAGTACATGAGCAATGACATTTTTTGAAGCTTCTCTAGCATGGAGGCTGGCAAAGATGAATCCACTAAAAGTGTCCACAGTGACGTGGATGTACTTAAGATTACCAAATGAGGGAACGTGTGTTACATCCATTTGCCAGATCTCATTGGGAATTAATCCCCTAGGGTTCACGCCCAAGTAGGGGACAGGTAGGAGGGTGACACAGTTTGTACATTGTTTGACTATCTGGCGGGCTTGTTCCCTAGTGATTTTAAAAAGAAGACACAAGGTTTGAGCATTAAGGTGATGTACAGAGTGAGCTGCTTTAGCCTGGGCCACAGGATCGAGCTCAACAAGGAAAGCAAACTGGGTGGCTTTGTCAGTCATGGCATTGCCTGCGGCTAGAGGCCCAGGGAGTCCAGAATGAGCACGAATATGGCCTATATAAAAAGGATGTTGCCTAGAATGTATGCATTGCTGAATGGAGAAACACAGAGGGGCAGCATTGGTAGTGGGTTTTATGTATGGTACAGTCTCCAAAAGAGGGATGGACTGAGCAATATAAGCACTATCAGTATACAGATTAAAGGAAGTATTTGGAAGTTGTTGAAAAACCTGTAAAACAGCAAAATGCTCCACCAGTTGAGCAGAGTGGAATGGGGAATTCAGGGAAGTGGTTTGATTGTCTACAGTGAAGGCTGCCACTCCATTAGAGGAGCCACCAGTGAAAACTAGGGGGACATGGGAAAGGGGTCAGGGAGAGGTTAATGTAGGAAAAACAAAAGGTTGAATTCTCAGAAATTAGAGGAGCTTGTTAGCAGGGTAATGATTATCAAGGGATCCCTGAAAAGAGGTGCAAGATATTGCCCAGTCATCATCATTTTGTATAAACCATTGGATTTGGGTAGTGGAATAGGGAAGAACTATTTTATCACAGTCCTTACCAAATATTTTTCTGCTTTGGTCACATCCAATTTTTATTAATTCTGCCACCCACGAGGTGTAAGGGGTAAGAACTTTGAGTGGTGAAGTGGGTAAATGGACCCAGAAGAGGGGCCCCTCCTGCCAGAACACTCCAGTGGGTGTAAAGTCAGTGGCACAGATGACCAGGAGAAGAGGCTCCTCATAAGAGATGAAAATGACCCTTTGGCTCAGAATTGCAGCCTCCACTATCTTCAGGGCCTCTAGGGCGGGGGCTGTTAATGAGCGGCCGGAGGCAGGGTCTGGGTCTCCTTTAAGGATGTCAAACAAGGGTTTAAGCTCTCCAGTAGTTAGCTTGAGATAAGGCCTGAGCCAATTGATATCTCCTATGAGTTTTTGAAAATCATTTAAAGTTTTTAGATGATGAGTTCTAAGTTGAATCTTTTGTGAAAGAATTTTGTTATGAAAAAGTTCAAAGCCTAAGAATAAGTAAGGAGGTTTTAATTGAATTTTATCAGGAGCTATCTGAAGACCAGCTCTGGTAAGGGCCCTAGAAAGCTCTTGAGAGCAAAGAAGGAGTTCAGTGGGATCGTGTCCAGCCAAGAGAATGTCATCCATATAATGAATGATATACAAGGAAGGCCATCTATGTCTAAATGGATCTATAACTTGGGCCACAAATTTTTGACACAGCGTAGGGCTGTTGGCCATCCCCTGAGGCAAGACTTTCCATTGGAATCTCAGCATAGGGCCTCTAAAATTTACCAAGGGTAAACTAAATGCAAAATGCTGCCGATCCTCAGGGTGCAAGGGAATTGTAAGAAAAGCAATCCTTTAGGTCAATAATGATTTTACAATATCCTGCAGGAATTGCCACTGGAGTGGGGAGGTCTGGTTGCAGGGCTCCCATAGGTACCATGGCCTTATTAATTTCTCTGAGGTCCTGGAGCAATCTCCATTTTCCAGACTTTTTCTTTATAACAAAGATAGGAGTATTCCACGGAGAGGTGGTAGGTTCAATATGGCCTGCAGCAAATTGTTCCTGCACTAACATCGTGGCTGCAGCTAATTTTTCAGAAGTTAAGGGCCATTGATCAACCCACACAGGTTTTGTTGTTTTCCAAGATGTCTTATCTGCATGGGGTACAGGCATGTCAACAGCCATTAGGATAAATTTTCATAGCCTATTCCAGCACAATCAGTCTTTATAGTAACTGGGATTGGCTCCTTTGTTCCCTGAGAATGTCTGCCCAATCCTTGTCCTGGGCAGAAGCCTTGATTAAGCATTTGGTGAGCTACCAACTCACTAGGGCTGCACATAATGAGTTGCATTTGAGAGAGGATGTCTCGGCCCCAGAGATTAATGGGCAGGCCTGTGACCACATAAGGTTGAACAGTGCCTTGATTGCCCTCCTCATCCTCCCATTGAATAACTTCAGAACTTTGTAATGGATTAGAAGTTTGTCCTATTCCTTTAAGATGGGTCATGGAGGCTGTGAGGGGCCAAGATGCAGGCCAGTCTTTACTGGAAATAATTGTGGCATCTGCACCAGTGTCTATAAGACCTTCAAAGGTTTTTCCTTTTAACTTTAATTTAAGAAGGGGTCTTGTTTGAGTGACCTCTTGTACCCAGTAAATGTCTGATGACCCAAACCCATGGGGGCCTCTCTTTTGTTTCCGGCAAGGCGCCTTATCATTGAGGGGCAATAGTATTAACTGAGCAATCCGTTGGCCAGGAAGAATGGTAATAGGCCCCTGAAGGGCAGTGGCCATGAGTTTAATTTCTCCAGTATAGTCATTATCAATAACTCCTGGAGAAATGGTGAGGCCCTGAATGGTTGAACTGGCATGTCCCAAGATAAGGCCAAAAGTGTCCTGAGGTAGGGGGTTGTAGGAGGCGGCCGGTCAGGGTTATGATATCTGGCGGCCTCATCCTCTAGCTCTGATTTCTCATCTGGGGAAAGAGGAGTATTAATGGGGGGAGTAACTGTAGATTTGGAGAGAATAGGATAAATAGATTTAGGGGCAGGTGGGTCATCCTCGGGCATAGGAATAATGACGGAGGGGCACTGAGAAGGGGGATCCTGATGGCAGGAGGTTAATTCATGAGTGGGAGGGGTCTGGCTAGGTTTAAGATTATTTTTAAGAAAGGATTCTCCATCCCTAACAATTTTTGAAATGTCCGGTTGGCACCGGTGGACCCGGAGGACATCATTTATTAAGTTCCAATAGGAAAAGGCCTGAACCGGGACTCTCTCAGGCCCAAAAGTCCTATAGTAATCCTTTAAACAATCTCCTACTCTTCCCCATCTTTTTTCATCAATGGTGCCTTCCTGGGGAAACCATGGACATAAGTCTTCTAAAAAGAGAAAGAAGTGAACAAGATCTTTTTTCTTAACTTTTACCCCATGAGTCTTGAGGGAGTGTTTAAGTCCCTGGATAAAAAGTTCACGTTTACTTAGGGTCTGTCCCATGATAGAAAGGAAAGAATAGAAACGGCAAGACCAGAGGGCAACATTCCCGGCCAGAGAACTGGCACAGGGGGTTCCCCAAAATGGGCTTGGTGTGAGCCTGTCCGCAATTTTAAGATTCTGGCGACCGCTCTAAGAGCATTTACTGGTCGTTGTGTTACCGGGTTCGGTGGTAGGAAGAGAGGCTAGATAGGAGGTTTTTGCCAATGCCCGAACGGGCTGTTGGGATTCGCACAGGGAGCTAGGGGCCTTCAGCCAATGCCAGAGGGTTGCCCTGGCCAAGAGGCTTCAGTTGCCCTGTCGCTATGTTGCCATTCCACACGATGGCGCGAACCGAAAGTAAAAGAGATGGAAAAGGAGTTTATAAGAATCAACAAATAAATCCCGCAATTCCTGTGTCTTGCAAATCTGACTGAATAGTCTCCATTTAAATGGTTTGCCTAAAAGTCTGCATCGCTCACCTTACCTTAATCGGATCTGTATCACAGGCGGGCTTCCTGCGGTGATCACGGTGCTGGTCTGTATCACAGGCGCGTTCTGCCTGCGGTGACCTCTATGAGGATCTTCACTCACCCCCCGTGGGGTGGCGATCCAATGGCGGGGATGGCCGTCCACTCCAGCGACTTTCAGGTTTCTCTTCGTACCTCAAGCCCCACGTTGGGCGCCACTTGCCCCGGCCTGCAGGGGTTCAACAGAGGCCCAAGGGGAAGTTAACCTGAATGGGAGAAGGCAAACAGACACAAGCGTTTGGTCAAGGTCTCGATTTTTATTAGTACAGGAGGGTTTATATAGGGAGATCCGGGGAAGGAAGGCTAGTCATATAGCACGTAAGCAGAACCGGGAACTTGGAAGGCGAGGCCGCATGTAGCGCTTCTGGGAAGGTCCCAGGTGTGGTGTTCAGAGGACAGTGGGACTTGAGATTTCCAGTAAGCGATTCAAGAACCAGGAAACAGAAACTTAACTCGCGACATGGTGGTTTCTGTCAACATGGCCGAGGTTTGGCTCAGGGCTCCCAACATCCAGTGATGTATAGAATGCCAGTGGTTTTAATTTTGCTTTGCTAGGCACTGGTGTTAGTTTATATTTTCATTAGTGTTTACAACCATTATCATCACCTCTTCATTACTTGTTATCTATTTTTGTACATGTTTCTTTCTTACTACAAGATATTTCTCATTTTAGGATCTTTCTTATATTCAAAATAATAATGATTTATTTTCTATCTGGAAAATGTCAATTCACATAATAATGGGAATATACAGATTACTTTTATTAATATTTAGTTCTGGAAGAAGTGGTTTTCTTTGTTTGTTTGTTTGTGGTAGGGTCTCACTCCAGCCCAGGGTGACCAGGAATTCACTATGTAGTCTCAGGCTGGCCTCAAACAGTAATAATCCTATCTTTGCCTCCCAAGTGCCTGGATTAAAGGCATGTGCACCACTATGCCCAGTGTAGAAGTGTTCCTTTTGAAAATTATTCTATGTATTTATTTGAGAAAGTGTGGGGGGAGAGAGAGATAAAGGGGTAGAGAGAGAGAAAATGAGTATGGGCTTAACAGGACCTCCTACCACTACAATCAAGCATTTAACCACAGAGCCCTCCCTCTAGCCCAAGAAGTGAGCATTTTTAAGTATAGTTTATCAGTCTTTATTTTGCATAAATTTTTAGTGTGCATAAAAAATGTATCTTCTAATTCATAAATATAATATAAAATTATGAGATTTTGTATCCCACTGTAAATTTGATGCTGAATTTTCTACATGAAGTAACTGTGAATCATGGCATCAGTATCATTGCATTGTCCATCATTTCCACCTTGTATAATTTAGATTTCCATATGTCCACAGAGCCTTGTGCAGCTTTCTTTCATCTTCTTGTATTCTATTTTAGCTTTCATTACACACATACCTTTCCTAATGAACTAGACCATTTTAAGCCAAAATGGCTATTTTGATTCTTTATTCTTTTTTAGAATCATTATGTGCTAAATTTCTTTAAAATTAGGTACTTTAAAAAAATTTTTTAACTTGAATAAATGTATATAGTTATTTAGAGAAAAAGGTAACAGTTTTTATGTGAAAATTTCCTTTCCATAAGGGAGTGCATACACTTCTAAGTTAAATCTTTTTTTATTTTATTTAAAAAAAATTTTGTTTATTTTTATTTATTTGAGAGTGACAGACAGAGGAAGAGAGAGAGAGAGAGAGAGAGAGAGAGAGAAAGAATGGGCACGCCAGGGCTTCCAGCCACTGCAAACAAACTCCAGACGCATGTGCCCCCCTTGTGCATCTGGCTAACGTGGGTCCTGGGGAATCGAGCCTCGAACTGGGGTCCTTAGGCTTCACAGGAAAGCACTTAACCACTAAGCCATCTCCCCAGCCCCTCATTTAAATCTTGATCAGCATACAAAGTTATAGAATGGGGGTTGCAGTGATAGCTTAGCAGATAAGGTGCTTGCCTGCAAAGCCTAAGGACTCACGTTCTATTCTCCAGATCCCACATAACCAGATGCACCAAGCAACACAAGCAAAGTGAGTTCAAGTTCAGCCTGAGACTACATAGTAAATTTCAGGTCAGCTTGGGCTAGAGTGAGCCCCTACCTCAAAAAACAAACAAGCAACAAAACAAATAACTCACAACCTAGATAAGATAAAGTATAAGGACAATGGCTCAAGAATGTATAAAAAATATTCAGTCACTAGTTATCAAAGGCCAAAATAATAGTTTCTTTTATTAGTTATGTACATACTCAGTGTGTAAATAGCACATGTTAACTTCCTTCCTGTCTTCCCCCCTCCAAAGGAACCCTCCTCATTGGGGATTGTGGGTCGTTATGGGGAAGAGGCAGGCTCTGTGCATAATGTCTTAACTTGTGGCTCTAACAATCTTTCCAACCCCTCTTCAATGAATTTCTTACTAGTAAATAATTACCATGACATGGGATAGCAGTAACTCTCATGAAGCTCTGTCTTTGTGACAGGAAATGAGTTGAACGACTCAAAAGAATAGATCTTACCTAGTTACAACCCCAGCTTTACTATTATCCCCTTCATGAATTTTAGAGCATGACCATGTGACATATTTCAAATGATTTATCACACTATATTCATTTGAGTAAGCAAAGAGACAGGTAGGAAGTAAGACGGTAAATCCAAAGTCCGTCGGAACAGATATCAACAGTGATATGCTAGATTTGTTTAAAGTTAATGCCATAAAACTTTATTAATCAACATGAAGTCTCACCACTATTGTTGTATGATAGAAACCAGTTGTCAAGGACTCTGCCAGTGTGATAACATTTATGTAAATTTCAGACACAGATGAAATGATATATTCCATTTCTGGGTAGGCATATATATGTGAAATATTAATTATAGTGAATGGGACTACTAAACATTAGAAACATATTTTATTTCTTTAAAATAATGTTAGAAATAACTATCACAAAGGGTTTTGTCTGCATAGTGAAAGCAGATGTTTATCATCTTCTGAACTTATGCATCTTTGAAACATTACCTGATTTACACAATTAAGTATGTAAGCTGAATAAATGTATTGCAAATGAAGTTAGGGTCCCTTGTGTGGAGATGTTAAATGAGGTGGCAACAACTCATGTCTATGGTTTTACATAAATTCCTTCATGTAGGTAGTCTGCTTCTCATGCAATCAAGGTAGAATGTTTTTTTTTTTTTTTTTCTGAATGGTATTATTTCAGACTAGCATATAATTCTAGAATCAGAAATTCAGTGTGATTCTCAGTGTTAAGTTTTTAATTAATTAATTTAATTCACATTGTGGAAAGTAGCAGCTTAGAACCTTCTTTACCCTGGGAATTTCCCCTCAAAGAGCAGATACCAGTTACTTTGTCCTATATGATACTTCTGTGCACACAGCCAATTAATGGAAGGATGTACACTTAAAAATAAAATTCATATAAGAATGATGAAAGTTGTTCGATCTTTTTAAAACGCTGGCAGTTTTCCATGGTTTTCTTCAGGTGGTTTTATTTGCAGTGCTTAGGAGAAACTCTGGCTTTTGTAGCATGACTGGGGCTGTTCACTGTGTTCACTTCAACTAAGTAAATCCCTTTCCAGCTGTATTGATGGTGTGCTTTTGCTACTAATAATCAAAAATATGGTAGTATGTTAATATATAATATTTTGCTGTGGTTTATGTAGCTTCCTAGTCACTGTCTGTCGTCTTCCCCTGGTTTTCACTGAGTGTGGTATAAATAAAAATTCTGACTCTAGGTCCTGTGTTTCTCATAACTATATGCATGCCTCAGGTATAACCGCCCCTGACCTTTGGTATTAAGCCTGGTTTCCTGTCCCTTACGTTTTAGGATGAACAATATCCCATCTTGTAGTCTTAAAACTGAGTGTAAATTCTTGTTGCTATTGTATTTCATTTCTTATAGCTGTTTGTCTATTAAATGGAAGGCTCTTAATTTTCATGTTTCCTTTAAAGTAAATGGAAATAACATATGCTCCTTTAAAAACTAAAATGTTTCTTATTCTTTGTGAAAGAACTAAAGTTGTTTTATATCATTTAGGTTTGAAAGCAGTAATTTAGTGTTTCCATTAAGAGCAAAGTTGACTTTTCTAGCTAATGGAAGTTTCCTTCTCTTCTGTTGATAGTACTTTGATTTTGAAATTTATATCAGACTGATGAAAATGGAACATTATAAAGGGTCTCTTTCCAAATTTAAGTGTTTTCATTAAGTGAAATTACTAACATTCCCTTACATCTGAACATTTTTGTTACTCTATCTACCAAAACTTGTGAGAGAAAAACGAAAGATTATAAAATAAGGGACATACCTACTTTTACCTTATCCACATAATGATTTTAGAAGGAAGACATCTGATTTCATATACAAAGTAATCACTGAACTACTTAGCACAAGATCTTAGCAACAAGCAGAGAATATCGATGTAGAACACATGATCTGAGAAGAGACCCACTTACCTTTCTTTTCTTTTCTTTTCTTTCTTTTTTTTTTTTTTCAATAAAACAATGTTGGAATTATCTGGTGGGTTCTCATTGTTTCATCATCATATTTCATACACAATTCCTGCAGTTTCAGATAGTTGATGAGGATTAAAGGCTAAGACATTATATATAACTTAAAGAAAATGTAGCAATTTTCAAGAGTGAGCATACATAGATTTGACTTTGCTATCAATCCACTTAACTTATCTAATTTCACCAATTATTACATTAAGTGAAATAAATGAGACTGGAGGTGTTTTCCTTTTCATGATGCCTTTCATTGATCCACATAATTGTATATATATATATGTATATATATGTATATATATATAATTTGCATATGTACATATGTTAATTGTTAACTTTACTCTATGAACATGCCACACATTGGTCATATTCCCATCAGGTTATACTCTTTAGTTGTTTTTCTGCCAATTCTGTTCTATTGAGGGGACCTCTTCAGTGCAGTTGTCTCCAAGGATCAGGAAACATTGCAAAAGAGAAGGTAAAATGATTGTGAGAGTTACAGGGTGGGAAGAAGTATCCTGAAACAAATCTTATTTTTGAGTAAGAATCACTGGTTTGACTTTACGTCCACATATTAATGTGGAAGTTTTGTGTGTTTTTTTCTGTATCTGGTGTATTTCACATGGCATCATTACTTCCAGGTTCACCTGTGATGTCCCAAAAGCCATAATTTCCTCTCCTCCTCCAAGTCTCCTACTGTATAACCTTTTTATTCTATTCTTTTAAGACTAAAGACCACTCTGCTCTGGTCATTTGAATGAACAGTGTTACTTATTGCCTCATATGCTTATGATAAAGCCTTATACTTCATCAGTAGCTGACAGAATCTTTGGCAAGTGCAGCCTTGGAGGAGATGTGCCACTGATGGAAGGCCTTTGAATTTATAATTGTTGTAGGTACCTTCTCTTTGCTGGAACATGGCACTAAAGCAAAAACAGCTGATAGGAGGAAAGAGTTTATTTTGGATTCCAGTTTCAAGGGGAAGCTCGATAATGGAAGGAGAAGTGTGGCATGAACCTCTGCCACAGCAGGTGGGAAACTGTAGCAGGGAAGTGAGCTGATATTTAGCAAATTATAACACCCCTAAGTTTATCTCCAACAACACACCTACTCCAGCAAGACGTCACCTCTCAAATTGCCATCAGCTGGTAACCAAACATTCAAAACACATGAGCTTACCTGGGATGCCTAATTCAAACCACCACATTACTCCCATGTCACCCATAAACTGATGAACATCAGTGATGTAAAAAGTAAACCATTCAGCCCAACTTTAAAAATCCCCATAATTTTTATCAATGCCAACACTGTCCAAATAACTGCATAGTCCAAGCCTTGTATGCGTGAGCTATAAAACCAAAAACATAATAATGGCATAGAATAAATATTCACACTACAAAATATGGTATTAGGCATCTCAAGGACAGATTGAAACAATGCAAGATCTAAAGCAAAAAGAGCAAATCCTGTAGCTCCACGTCCCACATTTCTAATTAGTGACAAGGTCTCTGGAGTTCACATTCTGCCCCTCAAGCTGGGCTACATACAGTACAATCCATTCTAAGTCAGCAGCTCTCCTTGGCAGTCACCCCCTAGTTCTGGAATCTCCTCCAGTCTTCACTGCAACTAATTGTTCATCCTCATGACTCACTCTGGTCTCCAAGCAGGCACTCCAACAACCCTGTTTCATATTGCCCTGTGGCCATTTCTAAAAAAATAAAAAGTGCAAATCCAATGATCCCCTCTTTCCTGAATTTGTTACATTCTCATGGTACCAGGTTGACTACAAAATTTATTAATTCAGTAGAAAATACAGATAACTTTGAAGAGGAGAAGACTCCCTCAACCTTCAAACCCCCTACTTTTAAAACAATCTGCATTCTTTCTGCTGTCCCAATGCAGGGCAGCTGGCCCAATGATGGTTATCTCTCAATTACAGTTGAACAGGTACTGTCTCCAGCCTGAAGCTTTCATTGTTTTTCTTTGCAATGTCCTTATGCTTGCACCAGTCCATGTCTATACAACTCAACCATGCATAAGCTCTCAGAACAGAGGAAGAAGCAGTAAGCCTCTCACATAAACTCCCTCTATCTCAGCCCATAGAAAGCTCTTTCTTATCCCCATAAGTCAAGTCTAAACAGTTCATAGTTTTTCACATTTAGATTTTTCAACTCTAACCAACATGATCTGTCAAGCACTGCTTAGAGCACTTAAGATATCTCCTAAACCAAGGTTTCAAATCTTTCCACATTCTTCCTGAAAATTAAGTCCAAAAGACCAAAGCCACATATCCAGATTTCTTATACCTATAACCCACTCCTGGTACCAATTTTCCCTTGTACTTACTTTCTCATTGCTGGGACTCAACACCTGACAAAAGGAAGCATATAGGAGAAAAGCATTTATTTTGGCTTTCAGTCTCAAGGGGAAGCTCCATGATGATATGGAAAAGATAGCATGAGCAGAGGCTGGGCATCACTTATGTCTCTGCAGGTAGAAACAGCAGCAGGAGAGTGAGTAAAACTCTAGCAAAAGGGATCCTCAGCCTACCCACACCAACACACCTCCAAAAACACTTAACTTTCAAAATTGCCATTAGCTGGGAATAAAACATTCAAAGCACATGACTTTATGGAGGACATCCAATACAAACCACAATAGTCTAGGCCCCTTGCCAGTGAAAGCCAGCTCATTTTTGCTGCTTCTTCTCTACTGTTGATATATGATAATATGAACCAGCTTTCTGCTTGTGCCATGTTTTTCCTGACAGGACAAAACTTCTCCTTGAAACTCTAAGCAGAAATAAATGATTTATTCCATAAAATACTTTTGGTTGTGTGTTTCATACCAACAATGGGAAGGTAAGGGATGTATTCCATTTTACATGTCACAATTATTATTTCATCTCTTAATTGGTTGATTCCATATATTAGCTAATGTGCATAATGCTGTAATAAATATTGCAGGTATCACTGACATAGTGACTTCATTTTCTTTGGACATCTACCTACAAGTGGGGTGATATATTGTATGTAGTTCTATTCAGGTGTGGAGATGCTGAGCAAAAGGTATAAACTCTCCATTAAACAAGACATGTAAGGTAATAATAATGTATTGAAATTTCATAAGAAGAGATTTTAAATAATCTCACTTCAAAACTTATATTTCAAGGGCTGAAGAGATGACTTAGTGGTAAATGTGCTTGCCTGCAAAGCCAAAGGACTCAGGTTTGATTCCCTAGTACCTGTGTAAAGCCAAATACACAAGGTGGCACATGTGGCTGGATTTGTTTCAGTGGCTACAGACCCTGGTGCACTCATTCTCTCTCTATCTGCTTCTTTCTCTCCCTCTTTCTTAAATAAATAAATAAATAATAAAATATTTTAAAGTTAAGTTTCAAGGTGATGGATATGTTAATTAGCTAAGAGTGATTATCTCACAATTTATACATATATCAAAAAATCACACTGTATCCATACATATACACATTTTTCATTTGTAGATTGTGCTTTAATGATTCAGTAAGGTATGTTTGTCTTTGATAAATCTCAACAAATCCATAAAATGTAAAGGCTTTTATGATGATAGTATGCAGTATTTGGCACATTTATAAATGTGTCCTATCATTATTATAATAAACCACAAATAATAAAGCAGACATTTAACAACCGTCAAACTTTTTGAACCACTCGGGCTCTCTCTTCACCTTCATTTCCTATGCTTCCCTTATTACACTTAGAACACAAATAGTTTCTAGATATGGGTAAAACCATCCAATCCCTGATTTTTTAACTAATTATCTTTTTATTGAACCTTCCCACATATGCCTGTACCTCAATCTTAGAGTGACTTCCAGAATGATTTTTGTATATCCATTGTCTTTGTTTCTTCTCACATTGTACAAATTATCAATACTCTGGCTGATATTTTTAAATGGGCCAGTCCATTTTTTCATTTGAATGGGAATGCCTTTAGGTAAGGTAAGAGATTCACGATATGCTTCAGCAGTCATTACTCCTTCACATATTTAGGTCTCCTTCCTGCTCCCTGAAGTCATTGAGCTTAATACTAGAACTCATTCTCTTAATTAAAGTTAACATAAATGAATCATTACCTTGTCTGCTTCCCCTCATTTCAATTAGATGTTCATTACCCTCTTTATCCATGTGACATAAGTCAAAAGAAGTGAGTTTTGGGTGATTTTAATTTCTGAAGTTAATAGTTGAGTAATTTTTGGAGGACTTCCTGGCTTATATGTACAAGTACAAAAATAAAGCTCATGTACAACTAAAAATTATTTTAAGGCTGTTTTGACATTAATCATGAAAAAATATATAGCATGATTACTACAGCTCCTGTTTCAAAATAAGTAGCTCATAGGTGTGAATCCTGCTGAACTTATTTTGTAATATGGGAAGTGAAGAGATTGAGGTAAAAGGTGCAATTTATTCTCCCACTCATAGACAGTAGACCCATGGAATTACCAGTATTATTAATTTTTCATTCTCTGTCATGTTTTCTTCCCATAATAATAGCATAAAATATAAAATATAACATAATATCCTTTTGCTCTAACATATTCCATGTACTCCAATAGGATTTCCATGACATACTTTAATTGCATACTTATACTCCATTTTGTGACCTTTCTCTTTCCTCTGAGATTCTGGCTTTTATATCAAGAGGGAAAAGAGAAATAGAGAGAGAAGTAATACAAATAGAAGCATTTACCAAAGTCTCTTTGTTTTTTATGTTTTGCAAATTGTCTGACTTGTTGATGGACAGACCCACTATTCAAGCAAAAGAGAAGGGTGCAGAGGCTTGTTGACTTATAGTGGGGAAACATCATGATAAACCTATTCAAAGTGGAAATCAGGCTGGAGTGATGGCTAAGCGGTTACTTGCCTGCAAAGCCAAAGGACCCACATTTGATTTGCTAGGACCCAAGTAAGCCAGATGCACAAGGGGGCACACACATCTGGAGTTTGTTTGCACTGGCTGAAGGCCCTGGTGCACCCATTCTCTCTCTCTCTCTCTCTCTCTCTCTCTATCTCTTTCCATGTGTATTTCTCACTCTCAAATAATTTTTTTTTAAATGGAAATCATCATATATCAAAAAAGATTTAAGGCCAGGTATGGTGGCACACACCTTTAATCTCAGCACGTGGGAAAAAGAGGTAGAAGGATTGCTGTGAGTTTGAGTCCAGCCTGGGTCTACAGAGCGAGTTCCAGGTCAGCTTGGGCTAGAATGAGACCCTACCTCAAAATAAAAAGCAATTAAAAAGGGCTTTTAATGCTCCTGACCTTTGGGACATGTTAGTTCAACTACAGAGAGTACTGAAAGACACCAGTTACTCACCCTTGTGACTGAATATTCATTTTCCAAGGAGTCAAGGCTTGTTGTCTCCATAAGTATCATGAAACAGTCTTTCATATTGCTAGCCCAGGACAGGTTTAAAAGTCAAAGTATGGCTTCTCTACATGGTCAATGATTCCCAACTTATGATGGTTGGACAAAGCCTTCCAACTTATCAATATTAAGCCATTCTCATTCTCTACCATTTCCTATTTTGAATGTAAAATAGAGAAGCCATACTTTGAACTTTAAACCTGTCCTGGCTATAGAAAGGTTTGGGTGGATTTAGAACATCAGTCTGAGCAGTTTACAAGCACTAGAGTGGAGATTCTGATTATCTGATACAACCTAAGTGACTGTAAATCAAAAGAGCTACCAGTTCAATAAACCTAACATTTCCAGATGCAGTTGTTTTTATTATAAAGTCTATGAGTAGTGTATCTTGCACCTATATTTCATTAACTTGAGGTCTCCAAAAACCATTCTGTTGTTATCAGTTATTGAATGATTTTTGGTTAGAATAATAATTATTTTATTATTTAATCAAGGTGTCTGGATCATATCAGATATAAGTACCTCACCAGGTGCCCTCTGTCCCCTCTTCACATTTTGTAACATAACTAAGCAGCTTGAAGTAAGTGAAGCACCACCTATGTCACTGAATATAAGCAAGAAAGAACAGTCTCTCTACTGTGCTGAATTCTCTAACGCACATGTTTCATGTGCAAACTATAGTATTAGAAGCCTATAGACTCGGGCTAAATATGGCACAAGTAAGATTTTATACATTCATCTATAGGCCTTTTGGCTAATACAATTTTTGTATTACAAATGCATAAAATTACAAATGTATAAAAATATTGAAGCCTTCCACTCAGTCCCATGTGGCCTTGGTTCACTAAATTATGCAGAGCTCTGTATAAATGTGTCAAATTTATTCACAGTACATAAATGAAGAGGTTGAGTGCTTGTTAATGCAGAACTGTCTTTCTAATAATGAAAAAAATCTGATAAAGATGAGAAGACTAATAAGCAGTTTGTAAACTTTCTCTTGGATCCAGAACTACACTCTTCATCATTTCAATATAAAAGAGATTTATAAGAATTTGGCTATATGCAAAATAAAGCACAAGTTTAAACAGACATTTATTGGACTGATCAGGTTTTAAATGGGAAATTCAGAGCCTTGTTAAATCTGCTAAAGACACTTTGATTACTTTGAAGTCCCATATTCCCCTTCTGTCTTTTTTTATGCAATTGCCATTTCACAATGCACTAAATACATCACTTAGAGCATCATGTATGTTTTAGAAATATCTTTTCCTCTTATTCCATAGGCCATACCTAGTTCTCTTGCAAAGGCTCCCTCCCTCATGCTTCTCCCTGGCACCTGCTTCTCCACAGAGCTTTTCTCTGCACCTTTGCTCCCTGTGCCCTACTTCATGTTCTCCTTCTGTTCCTTTCTGCCTTCTCCTGGACAATGTATTCCACCTGTCAGACTCAGAATCTCAAGATTGTTGAATGCAGCCAGAATTCCTGAATCTCTATAGATGTTTTCCTCCGCATGTGTAGTGTCTGCCCCATCTCACTACAGCAGCATTCCTGAGGTACAAAAAAGCAAGAATCCCTAAAGTCATCAATGCTCTAATGAATCAGAATCTTTGGGAGTCACAATGAAGAACCTGTGTTTTTAACAACTGCTTTAAATATTTATCAATACCACTGGGGAGAACAGCTTTTCTGAGATAAATCAGTTGTGTTGAGGGAAAGTATAAACCACACATATGATAAAAAAAAAAAAAAACATAATTTTATTTCTAGGCATTGGTGCCTTGATGTTTTCTGGTTATCCACAGGAAACATATTCTGCTTTTGTGGTAGTTTGAGTTCAACTTCTTTTAATTGAATGGGAATGCCTGTAGGTAGGGTAATAAACCTATAATGTATTCTCCCAAACCTTACTCCATGTAGTATAGTCCCCTACTGAAGACTCTTCTCCTGAGGACCCTGCGGTAGTTACGGAAATGGCCTGTCTGCATTCTGTATCCAGGAAGCTTGCTTCTTTTCTCCCGAGATTAGCCCAGGGTTTACAGCAGTCTGCTCCTTCAGGACTTAACATCACCTGTAGGGGGCAGACTTATACTATTTCTTTCTCTTGCATTTTGTGGAGTGGAAAAGGTATGGCCATGTCCACCCACTGCAGGACAACTCTGCTTCCTAATTCTGTTTCTTAACCTTCGCAGGCGTTGAATTTGCCTCCCAAACTGTGTGAGCATCTGCATCTATCCAAAGGAGCCTCTGTTTACAAAACATCCAGCAATCTGCTTTCACCAGACCATACCGTTTATAAAACTTATCACTACACAGGATCCCCGTGTCTGGAAAGCTGAGTTAGACATAGAATTGTTTTTTTCCTACCCATCTTTTATTAAATATTCATTCTTCTGTGAGTGTATGGAGTTATGAAAATGGATTTTCTGATTAAGTTATCCTCATATGGACCTGTTATTTCCCCCAAATATGTAAACATATGATAGAAAATATGTCTCTCCTCCTGAGAGAAATGCTTGCCTTTAAATTCACTGCCAAGTATTCCTTGTTTTGGAAGATCATAGTTCCTTTCAATATACCAAGTTAAATGAACCACTAAATTCCTCCTCAGACATGCTGGACATTATCTTGAAAATGAAATGAAAAGGTTTTCTTTTGAGAAATGCTGCACAGTTTGAGTTCTTTTTATCTTCCTACCACACTGCACCAATATCAGCAACCACATTTTTATTATTCATTTTTTACACCCTGGCATTATCTGCTGGTACTTTCTATTTAACCTTTCTGAATGCTATCAGAAATGTTTTCAAATTTATTATAGCAAGAGTAGTACTGTGGACTTGGCTCTTGGCTGGAAAAATGAAGCTTCTATTAAATGACTTGGTTTTGAAATGAACTACGAAAAAAACAAAAGCTAGTGAATGCTCAAATCTTAGTCCAATATGTTAAGTAGATGTCCATATGGGCAAAAGACTTTGTCTATTGGCATTTCAGTGACAACATATCAAGAAAGAGGAAACTTTGGACTGGCAAACATGTTAACTTGTGCCCAGATGTGAAATTATCCCATTACTAAAGACTTAGAGGGTTGATGATTATACATTTATATTACTCAAGCCCTATTGCCCTAGAGCATACAAACATGTATACAAATGCTCTGAGACTTATAAATAGAAATGGAAACAAAAGGCTAAAATGACTGCAAACTAACATAAATGACAGAGTTTAACATGAGTGAAGTGTAGTATTATTGTTATAGGAGAAATAAGGTAAGGGTCCTACATTTCCAGTTCTATACATATGCTTTTTTCCAGAAATATGCAATTTATTTTAAATTTGGTGTCTTCCCCAATCATACATACCCCCCATTACATTTGCCATAATAATTCTTGCTGAATTTTTAGCATCATCAAGGAGAAAAAAATGACCAGAAAAAAAATGAGTCAGGCATCCTCCTGAGGTATATTCAGGTAGTGGAGCCTGGGGAATCTCAGACTGCTTACCAGCTGCTCCATCACTCTCTGCTGAACACGGACTAATTTTACAGCTAGAGTTGAATTAACAATTCACATTGCACACTTGCCAGATGCTATTGAAGAATGTGGAAGAGGCAGCAACATAACCACACTGAAAACAGAATTTGGAGATCACCTTGCGCAAAAGACTCACCTAAACATGAGGACTGATTTATCTATGCACCTCATGTCATTATTAAATAAGCAAAGAACACATGCACAGTATTACCAATAGTGCTATCAGTATGAGTCACAGTACCTGCAATTTAGTATTCAAGCTGTCTAGCTCAAGCAGGTGGCATAGTCTGGCAGATGGCAGTCAGGGGTTCATTACAAGGTTTGCTATTTCTCACAAACTACTGATTTTTCTTTTTCTCAAACTGTTTGTATGTGTGCGTATACCTTATCATACTTGTATAACATAATATATACTATTGTAACTTGTGGTGATTTGGTTCAGATGTCCCCCATTAACTTAGGTGTTCTGAATGCTAGGTTCCTCAGCTGATGGTAATTGGAAATTAAAGCTTCCTGGAGGCAGTGTATTGTTGGAGGCAGGTTATGGGTATTATAGCTAATTCCCCCATGCCAGTGTTTGGTACACTCTCCTGTTCCTGTTGTCCACCTTATGTTGCCCAGGGGATAATGTCCACCCTCTGCTCATGCCATTGTTTCCTCTGCCATCATGGAGCTTCCTTTCAAGTCTGTAAGCCAAAATAAACCATTTTATTCCTCAAAAGCTGCTCTTGGTCAGGTGATTTCTGCCAGCAATGTGAACCTGACTGAAATAAGTAATGTTGGTACCAAGGAGTGGTGTCATTTTCTGCTAGACATCTGACTGTGTGGCTTTGGCCTTTTGGAGCTGATTTTCAATAGGAATATCGGTGAATTTGAAATGTTGGCCTAAGAGACATCTTGTAGTGCTATAAGCTACAGCTTGATAGATTATTCTGATCAGAGTAAAGCGACCTGAGTGTAGTAAGAACTATGACTGTGAGGTTTGGCTTATGAGGGTTAGAAAGAGCTTTGTTTGGACTGGGCTAGAAGCAGTTTGGGTGAGAGGCTTGCTATTATGCCCATGTCCTGAGAATTTGTGCAGGGTTGCATTGCATAGAAATGGACTGGTGTAAACAGAAGGATATGGTACAGAAATGAAGTCTTTGGGGAGAAATTGCTGCCCAATCAGCTGCAATTGAGAGATTACAACCTTTGAGATTGGACCAGTTGGCCTGCACTGGGGCAACAGGAAGAATGTAGACTCTTTTGAAGGAGTCTGCTTTATTCCCCCCTGGATTAACAATTTGGCACCCTACCTGGTATTGTATAATATAATAAATGCAGAAAAGAGAGGGTCATTGAGTTTGCAACATCATCTTGTGTTTTGGAAATGGCCATGGGCAGTATGAAGCAGGTTTGCTGGATACCTGCATGGAGACCAGATGGAACCATGAGAATGAACTGTGGATTGCAGTGGAGAACCAGTAGAGAGGCTTGGACCATGAGATAGCTGCTAAGGAAAGCCACCAGCCCCAGATGAAGTTTTCCAGGACTGTGAGTAGCTTTTCTGGAGGGGTGGAATTGGAACTCCAGAGAATTGTTGCTGGTTAGAATTATCAGATTTGGAGATTTGTCACTGGCTAAAGTTGTGGGACTTAAAGCTAAAGAGTTTGATGTTTTCCCTGGTTGTTTTAAATCTTGTATTGGTTTAATATATTTTTTTGATATGCCCAGTGATATCTTTTGCAGTATTAATGTTTATTCTTTACCATTATGGGCTTTTGGGGGGGACTTTTTGGTATTATGACTCAGTTAAAAGATCTTGGATTATAGGAATGTTTGAATATCAATAGTATTGATAAAAACTATGGGAAATTTTAAAATTGGACTGAATGCATTGCATTTTACATTATGGATGGTTATCAGTTTATAGGGGCAAGGAGCGGAATGTTGGTGGTTTGATTCAGGTGTGCACCATAGGCTTAAGTGTTCTGAATGCTAGGTGCCCTAGCTGATGGCATTTGGAAATTAAAGCTTCCTAGAGGCAGTGTATTTTGGGGGGTTGGTTATGAGTGTCATAGCAAGTTTCCCCATGCCAGTGTTTGGCACACTATCCTCTTCCTATTGTCCACTGTATTTTGGCCAGGGGGTGATGTCCACCCTATGCTCATGCCATCATTTTACCCTTCACTCCATAAACCAAAATAAACCTTTTTTCCCCCAAAAGCTGCTCTTGGTCAGGTGATTTCTACCTGCAATGTGAACCTGACTGCAACATAACTTGAGGTTTATTAAATTCTTGATTAAAAGTAGACCCAGGATTATGTTAACCCACTAGCATTTTTTCTATTAGTATTAATTCATATTTGCTCAATGAGTATTTCAAGATACTGCTATTTCACAGATACTGCCTGAGGCATTTCGTATATATAGATTAATACACAAAAAGATAACAACAGTAAGGCTGAGGAGATAGCTCAATTGGTAAAGTGCTTGCCTCATAAGTATGGGGTCATGAGTTGACTTTGCAGTACCCATGTAAATCCCAGGAAGAGTTGTGCCCACATGAAATCCTAGCACTGGGAAGGCAGGAATTTGTCCCCTGGGGAACATGGGCCAGCTCTTATAGCCAAATTGATGGACTCCTGGAGAACAAGAGACCCTATCTCAGAGAAGTTGAGTAGCACTCCTGAGGATTACACTGAAATTGTTCTGTGGCCTCTACACACATGTGCATGTACACATCACTACAAACACGCCTGTACACACATGTGCACACACAACCATGGATGCACACATCCACCACACACACACACACACACACACACACACACACGTAACCAAAGTTCACCATTGTGAAGCTTCCACATATTACAATGACCTACTAAAATAATGTGATTCACTTAAGGCCTGGAGAGATGGCTTAGCAGCTAAGGCACTTGCTTGAGAAGCCTAGTACTCAGGTTTTATTCCCCAGGACCCATGTAATCTAGATGTACATGGTGGTGCATGCGTCGGGAGTTCATTTGTAATGGCTAGATACCATGGCATGCCCATTCTCTCCTTACCTCTCTCTCTTTCTCTCTCATAAATAAATAATAAATAAAATATTAAAAAATTTCACTTGAAATCAGTGTTGTATTTTAATATCACTACATTACCTTTTAATTTTGGTATTAATAGGTGTTCTTTTAAATTTTATTTATTTGACAGAGAAGGAGATAGAAAGAGGCAGATAGAGAAAGAGAGACAATCAGTGAACCAGGGCCTCCAGCAAATGAACTTCAGATGCATGTGCCACTTTGGGTATTTGGCTTATGTGGGCACTGGGGAACCAAAGTCCTTAGGCTTTGAAAGCAAGTACTTTAACCACTAAGGCATCTCTCCAGCCACTTATGTGTCATTTTTAATTCCTCCAACTTCAGACTTAGTGAAAGAAATGTTGTTTTTAGACATGTTTTTTTTTCTAAGCACATTTTTTTAAAATACAAACAAAACATTTCTGACTTTAAACCCAGTTTTATCCACCTGCATTTTTGAGACTTCTATTATGTTTGAATGTTTATATAAGATACCTTTGTTTGCTAGGATTTACGTTCTATAATTTACTATCTCTTTGTATCTTTTAAATTCTTTTTCTGATCCTATTTTATTACATGCTATTCTGTGAATACCCCCTATCTCAAGTTCATTTGTTGGAATCTTAAACCCTAATGTAATAGTGAAGGGGACTGGCGCATTTGGAGAGGTGTGTAGGATATGACTGCTATTGCATTGTGTTTGATTACTACTATAATAAAAAGGGCTTGCAGGAATGAGCCCACTCTTACTTTTCCTTTTGTCATGTGAGTATGTACACTGATCTGTACTTCTCTGCTTCCAGAATATTGGGTAATAAATCTCTGTTCTTGTTAAGTTACTCAGCCTATTGTGCTCTACTATAGCAAAGCAGGGGAGTAAAATACGATTCAAGTGATTTGATACTCCTTATTCTGTTAGGAATTTTAAATTAAGTCTATCTTTGTTTTTGTTTGTTTTATAGTGTGTCTTGAATGAGTTAACACTTATCTTCAAATACAGTTCTGTAGCAGTTGGCTTCTTATTGTTAGGTTAAATCACCTGACTCAAAACTGCTTTGGGAGGAAAGGGTTTATTTAAAGTTTCTATGGGAAGACTCCACATGACAGAGTATGCAGCTGAGGCATCACATCTCCATACATGAGTCATAGAAGAGACCAGAAAGAGTAAGCTAGCTAGCTCTGAATATCCAGTAGTGCTAGAATTTAAGGTCTTCCCTCAGTAACACACCTTCTCCATCAAGGCTCCACCAAAGGCCCCACCTACTGAGCTAAGTAGGTACGTAAGTTACAATCATTTGAGGCCATGGGGGACTTTTGCCTTCAGACCAACACAATTCCTGTTAAGTATGTTTAACATGAATGGATGCATCCAGTGACCTTCTTCAAACACAAAGACATTAATTATTTAATTCAGTAATCACCCTTGTTATTTTCCCTGCTTATTTCTTGAATTTAAGCCTTTGTAATTAGTCATTACTACCAGTGTGTTTTGTAGTCAAGACGTACTAAACTATTTTATTCTATACTAACAGTGTAGTATATCCTATTTATATTTTGCTTTATAAGCCACTATTTTATTCTATGTTAAATTTTACTCTCTCTTGAAGTATTGGAGTGAAATCTCTGAGTGGTATTGCCTTTGACTGCAAATACCTATTTTAACCTCACTCTTGTTTGAAATCCTAACTGGGGTTGTGATCCTTGGTTGACAGATATTAACTCACAATACATGAAATATATTCTTCTACTGTCTTCTCTATTGTGGTGGATTCTAAGATGATGTTAATCTAGCAATCATTTTTAAGCAAGTCTAGGGAATTTTGTCAATTGTGTTTTAAGAGCTTTGGATATTTGTTCTAAATCATGTGCTTTAAATGTGGGTATTTTTATTTATCAATTTGCTACACTTTTTTGAGACTCATATCTTTCTTCATTATGAATGACTTTCATTTTCATTTAGTTTGAATATTCTTTTATTCTCTGTAATCTTTTTTTTTTTTTTTTTTTTTGAGGTAATGTGTCACTCTAGTCCAGGCTGACCTAGAACTCACTCTATAGTCCCAGACTGGCCTCAAACTCACAGCTATCCTCCTACCTCTGCCTCCCAAGTGCTCCTGGCTATTCTCTGCAATCTACACAGATTTCTATGGTTCCAAAGCTATTGGTATTCACCACACTCTTACATACTAACTTCTGTTGTCCATGTCATTCTTCGTTTAATTCTTGGCAATATTATTAATTCTATTTTTTAGGTAAATGAATTTATATTTAGCTGATTTTAATCTGTTTTCATTTTAAATTTATCTATCCTACTCCATATAATCATTTATATGGTTTATTTTATTGAATATTTCTATTTATGAGAAAATATTCTAAGCAATTCAATCTATGACTATTTTTCTAATAATATTTAGATTTTGGAAAGTCTGAAAAGCAATAAAATAATTTTATTCTAAATATTTACAAGAACCAATAAGCAGAAAACACTAATAGAAGAGGAGAGATGAGGGAGGATATTCCTTTTTCAAAGGAGACATGTCCATTTGCTAAGATTAACAGAACAAAGTACCAAATTTGGGTGTCTTCAACAATAGGAAGCTTTTGTTTCTCAGCTTTGGAGTCTTGAACTCTAAGGTTCATGTATTGGGAATGGAGGTTCTTCTGAGATTTGTGTGGAAGAATATAGCTCATGGCTCTTCTCTAGCTTCAGGCGGTTTGCTAGAAAAAAATGTGATTATTTTGCTTCTGATTTATTTTCTCATTTTCTTCCTTAACTTCATGTGATAGTCTCCCTGTGAGCACATCTGTGTCTACACTCCCCTTTTTCATGTATACTATATTGGATTGAGGGTGCCATTCTACTCCACTATGAGATAATTTTAGCTAATTACAACTGCAGTAATTTTATAAAGACATTCAAATTATTATCATCTGTAGTAATAAATTAAATACATGGCTCAGGGAGATGATAAATAAACCATAAAAGTCACTGGAAGGAAGAATCCAGCACTTTGGAGGCAATTTGAAGTCAACCTCAGCAATTACTAGCTTCTGTGATTCCTCTTTATCATCATCATCTTTAAAGAGACAAATTGAATATATTTGAGAATTCATATAAGTAATATAAAGCATAGTATTGTCTACTGTAGGCTATTTCCTCACTTGTATCTAATTGGGGGACATGTACCATAATGGCATAGTATTTCTTGGAGCTCTTCCTGTTCCCATCATAAATCATGAATGTCTATGTGTGTATAGTGATTAGGAGCATAATGTTATGCTTCATGAAAGGAAGTTAAAAGAACACAGGTGACAAGAGTTCATGGTGATGAATGTTCACTATATATAGCACTGCATGAGGCTCTTATGTGCATGACCTCTTCCAGCCACCAACACTTTCCTAAGCCATAGAGCATGGCCCCTTGCATTTTCCTGATGAGCAAGCAGAGACTCTAGTAAGTCACATTATTTGCCCAAATTCACCTGGCCACTAAGAGGTTGAGAATGGAATCAAACATCATTCTGACACTATAACCTATAATGTTGTAAGTGCTATGACATGATGAGAGAGATTCCAAATCATATAGAAGAATCAGCTTTGTGAAGCTAGGGAGAAAGCCAAGTGAGTAAATGCTTGCTGTATAAGCATGAAGACCTCAGTTTAGATCCCCTCCACCCACTTAAAAGCCTAGTGTGGCAGCATATACCTGTATTCCTAGCACTGAGGAGGTAGAGATAGGATTCCTGGCACTTTTTGGCCATCTAGACTAGCCAGATTGGTGAACATAAAGTTCAGTAAGAGATCCAGTCTCAAAATATAAGGTGGAGAGCAACTGAAGAAGACACCTGATGTCAACTTCTTCACTACACACACACACACACACACACACACACACACACACGCACGCACTAAAAACAAATAAACCTTGTTATTTCTGATAGCAATTTGTTTCGTTTCTGTTGCTATTTCTTCAGCTTCATGACTTTACTAAATCATAATGCTTAGTGTATCTCACTTAAGTATCCAGCATTTCTCCCCAGAATTGCATAGTAACAAGTGTCTTGCTTGATAATTCAACCTGGTTCTATTATCCATTTTCCTTTCCAGCTCCATGTGGTTGTTGGTATGTAAGACCACACTAGGATTTTAACACAGTTTCAGTTTTTCACCAAATGAGGACACATTGGATATTCTATAATGAAGGCAATCCAAGTGAGTGCTGCAGTGACCCTTGAAACTGCCCCTGGTCTACCTCTGTTCCTTGTGCTTAGTTTGCTTATTTAAGGTTCTCTCAGACCACTGGCTTTAGGCAAGGGGAGGTAGTCATTCGTGCATTATTGCTCAGCTTCACTAAATGCACAGTGGCAGCAATGTTTAAGCAGTGACCTTAGTATTGCTTTTAACTTAATGGAAAATACTGAAAACTGCTTTCATGAAATTGTGACAAAATTTAAAAAATTTCCACAAGGAAGTGCAATATTTATTTTTGTAAGGGGTAAGAATTAATAATTAGTAAATAATTGCGACTTGGGAAGGGTGAAAAAGAGAAAAAAGATAATAATCAGATATTGTAACTAAATTTTCTCTGCAATATTGAGAGTTAAGAATTCTTTACTGGCAATGTCTTTCATGTTTTATTTTCTGTTTTTCAAAACAAAAATTGCTCTTACCTGTTTGTTGTCTTTATTTGAAGAAAAATAAAATAAAATTATCTTATTATTAGAAACAAAATCTATAACTCCATTGAATTCTTTGAATAAGGAAGACCTACTTTCCACTAGTTTAAATCAGGCACAGCCCTCCTGTCTAGTTTAGGTGACAAAGATCACACTTTCTACAACCAAAAGCATTGAAGTTCTAGGACTAGAATTTGGAACTTACAGACTTCAATAATACCAGGCTCTTAGCAACATTTTCTCCTCTGGATTTGGTATCTCCCGTAATTTCTATACCAGAAAATATCATATCTATTCCCTCTATAAAGCATGGTTATCAAGTTTATCACAGTGTATGAGTGCATGTGTGTATGAATACTTGCATATGCATGCATATTAATAAGCACTTACTTTTAGCAGAGTGGAAGTAGAATATTTGCGCACTTTGCAAATATATATATATATATATATTTGAAAATTGCCCTGATAATTTCTTTGGGAAAAAGAATTGGGTGAAATAGTAAAGTAACTTTAAAAAAGTTTTAAGTGCATACTATGCATACTACCATTTTTGTTACATTTACATTTTTAAATATTGATTGAATATATGTAAAGTTTAATTGTTTTATAATAACTAAAACAATAAAACAACATTTAAAAATTTTTGTGGTTTGTTCTCACTCTAGCTTGGGCTGACCTAGAAGTCATTGTATACCCTAACATGGTCAACCTTAAGCTCATTTTACCTTAGTTCCTGAGTGCTGAGATTAAAGGTGTGAACCACCATGCCTAGCTTTGTTACAGTTCTTGAAAAAAAAAAGAACAAGGTAATATGTCTGGACTAATAAGTAGAGTGTAAAATCAGCTCCATTTTCACTGCCATATAGGATCAATACATTTTTTTTTCTGTTGATGGCACAATGTTCATTCTTTTTCCTTTATTGTAAGTGTAGATATTTAATTCAGTAGATTAAATAGCTTTCAGTAGTATAAAATTGACTATTGTTAGTTTGCTAATTTTTCTGCATGGAAGAGTTTTTAGGGAAAGCAAACATTATAATATTTAAGTAGCATAATTTTAAAAATACATTAACAAAATAAGCCAGATTTCTTAGAAAGAAAACATAAGAAAGGCAAGTGCTTAGAATTAAACTTATAATACCATTAGAGAATTTCCATAATATAAAATATTAGGTTTTGAATATTAAGAAAACTTTGAGTTTTACTAAGATACTTTATAATGGCATGTAGGCAGACACTACAGTTTGCCAGTGTCAAGTCTAACCTTTCACACTCCCATTTCTTTCTTTGATCTTGTATTGTAGGAAAAGAACATGCCCAACTAATCTGCTTGACCTCAGGTATTATAACAGACACAGAGGACAATTACATAATAGGAAGCATAAAAGCACCAGGCAACACGATCTTAACACTACCTTCTGAAGCCCGCATACCCCAGCTGACCCACAGACTTGAGAGCAAGAAATACGTGCTCACTGTTGCAGTGCCCTGAGACTTTGTGGTTGTTTGTTATATAGTATTAAAGCAGTCACTACTTTATGCAAAGATGGGTTTTCTTTATGGAACTATTGTGCAAGAACCAACTTCCTGTGGTTTCACTGATGTCCTCGGAGAATTCAGAAATATCACACTAACATAACCAGCAAGAGAAACTAAAATAATCTCTGGGCCTTATTGTACAAAGCAAACGAATAGTGTGTAGCAGTAACAAACTTAAATTGTGTGTGCTGGATAGGGTCTGTATCTACTTCTTCTATATGATATTGTTCCTAATTTTGGTTGGGGTTTTGTTTAATAGAATTATTTAGCAAATAATTCAAATAATCAAATGTTGTGTTCATTTGAAGATATCTCATAAAGCCCCATTTCTAGCTTCTTTTGACAGTTCAAAACAGATGATAAGACTGGGACTATAGCCCTTCATTGTAATACCTGGTTAGTGTTGAACAGAAGCTACCTTTCCAACATGGAATCTGGGTTCTCCAATTTTACTCAGAATGCATCTCTTACAAAGTGCTCATTTATGCAACTTAATGGGCATGTGAGTTTTTGTCCATCATGACCATTTAATTTTCTGCCTTCTGTAAAATTAACTCTTGGCACAAACCAGTTGGAAGAGTACCACTAACAAGGCTGGATTTACAAAATTGGACATACTACACTTACTCTACATAGCTTTGTGAAAGTGAAAACACAAAGACATTAAGATCAAATTAGGGTTTTAGTAATATATCTTTAGTTTTGAGGTATTCACAAAAATTTATGTCTTTCAGTAGTGGCATTGTATGCATATTTCTTGGGACATAGATTTTTCAGACATTTTTAAAATTTCTATTTATTTGTTTGTTTGGAATAGAGGGACAGAAAGAGAGAGAGTATGTGTGGAAGAGAGAATAGTATGGGCATGCCAGGGCCTCCAGCTACTGCAAAGGAACTACAGATGCATGCACCACCTTGTGCATGTGATCTTTGTCCTGGGAAATCGAACCTGGGTTTTTTGGCTTTGCAGGGAAGCACTTTAACCACTAAGCCATCTCTTCAGACCCAAAGACATTCTTTAAATTACTTTTGAGCCTCTGGATTATGTTTAGGTAGTATTCCATCCAAAGGCAAAATGTAGATAAAATGAGATTTCATGAAACAAGACTAGATTTAATTGTTTATCCACATAATCAGGTCTTCCTGACTAGTTTGATAGTAAAGTAAATTTCAAGCTATAGTTGCAATATGTTGATTCCATCCAGTTGATAAAGTCTAACAACAATCTATTACATTTGTTTAGAAGTTTAAACACCACAGGGAACTCTCATATTTATTATGTAATTTGATCATTAGCACAACACTATATAACCAGCTCCCTTATTGCTATGACAAAGCGCCTTACAACACTAACTTAAGAAAGGTTTATTTTAGATTACTGTTCTAGGAGACAGTCAATCATTATAAGGAAGTTATAGCTGCAGCAGTGTGAGATATCTTGTCACATTGCGTCTGCAGTCAGGAAGCAAAGAGGAAAGAATGTTGGCACTGAGCTTGATTCTTCTTTTTCACCTGTTAATTCAGTCAGGGATACCAGAGCCTGGGATGGTGTCAGCGACACTGAGGATGGGTCTTCTGTCCTCAATTTAAACTTCTCTGGAAATGTACTTACAGACATTCTAGGAGTTGTGTCACCTAAGTGATTCTAAATCCAGTCAAGTAGACAATGATGATCAATCATCACAAAGCCCAAAATAGATATTTAAGCTAAAAGTAAATAATTTCCAAACAGGAAAACCCTCCTTAGAGTTAAGGTAATGTATAATCATCACTTAATCAAACATTCCATGAATGTTTCCTATTTCAAGTGTTATTCTAGGTACTTAAAATATTGAAGTAAATATTAGCCACCATTTACTAATAGTCTATTTGATTATAGACTTCATTATAGACAGTCATATCTGATATACATGAAAGGATGAACACAACCTTGAGTCATTTTCAAATATTAGGACTGGCAAGTCATCTAGGCAACACTTGTAATTCAGTACATGTTTGAGAACATGCACTCGCACCAGGTTTTAAATGCCACATTTGTCCTTTACTACTTCCTTATAGGATTAAACTAGAGGTCATAAATAGGCTCCAAGGTACTGGTTAGCCAAGTCTCAGAGGACAGGGTGAATGTTAATATATAAAGATAGTAAATGTCATTAGAACTCTGTGATGGAGGATGAATAAAAACAAAGTATAATGACATATACATATGAAAATGCCAAAATGAAACTCATTAGTTCATATGCTAAATTTAAAAGTAATTTTAAAAAGGGGTCTATATAAAAAGAAATATATGATGGAAAAGAAAAGTTTCGTAACAACACCACCCAGGGAGAAAGATGAATGTGGTTGGAGAGAATGCTTTGATGCCCAGCATGCCTTGTTCCACAGCCTGAGGCACCTACATAGCTTTGCAGTGTTGGCTGGTCTTGTTAGCTCATTTTCTGTAGCTGATGAAAGCTAATCTGTTGAAGGTCAAGAGAAAGGAGGAATACTGGCATTTGTGGTCCTTCTGCTTTTTGTCTCCTAATAGAATGTCAGCTCTCAATAAATGTGAGTAAACACATGGTAAATATTTAAAAAACTTCAATTTAAATAAGTGCCCTCAATTCCAGGTACTGAAATATATATTTACTTGTTTCTCCATGTAGCAAAAGTGGACAGGGCTTCCTTTGTTCTGAAAAAATAAAGTTATGGAGATAGAAAGAAAAATCTGAGGAGAAAGCATGTGATTCAGAAAAACTTAAATAACACCAAATCTGCTTTTGAAACTGGCTGATTATGACGTGCTTTACTTGACCATGAGCAAAGGTTTTATTCTGGAATAATGTCTAGCATCAAATCAGTCTGTCTGTCTCTCTCTCTTTCTCTCTTCTGGGCTGGATTTCTGCCCTATCAATACTCAGCATGTATACTTAGGCTAAGATATCAGTTCTGGAAAATGGAGTGCCAAATCCTGTATGTATGCTGGAATCTTAAACCAGGGAAAAGAGGGAAACCAGAGAGCAGAGGAAGAAAGATTAAGTTGAGGAAATAAATCTATTCCATTTTAATTTCAAACTACATGAAGATAACCCTACTTTTCAGTGGAAAGATAGAGGCAGAGCATACTTGTTAAAAACTTATGATGCTCTGGCTTCTGTATGCATAAGGAAGTCTCTACTCTCAGTTGAGTATCTTGCCACTTACATTACCTCATTTTTGTAAATCTGAGTGACTCTTATTGGAACATTAGCAGTTTGAAAAATAAGGTAAAATGCTCTCATAACAGTTTAAAAACCATTTTCATGCTTTTATATACAAATAACTACAATTTTAACATGCTATTTTATTTGTTCAGCTGTTAGCCCATAATATTTTTCAAATAAAGATGAATAATTCAGAGCTCTGAAAGTTTTGTGTTGGAAATGGTCCAGGATTTTTATATACAAAAAGTTATTTTTTAATACTTGAGAGCTTGTACTAAATTCCCTTTATTGCCACATGCATATTTCATT
Source organism: Dipus sagitta (assembly GCA_036346955.1). Lineage (NCBI taxonomy): Eukaryota > Metazoa > Chordata > Mammalia > Rodentia > Dipodidae > Dipus > Dipus sagitta. The sequence continues at coordinate 97,710,703 of CM070770.1, read as the reverse complement.
GGTGATAGTAAAATCTGAGTTTGTTCATAAATGTTAAAATAAGTGAATAAACACTTGAAAACATACAATAAGCTGATAATTTGATAATAATAAGTTTACATTACTATTTCTTATCATTTATCTTTGCATTTCGACTGAGTGAAAGAAAATATGCAATACAGAAATAAGGTAATGATTTCAAAAAGTTAATTATCTTTTTAAATTTTTTGTTCATTTTTATTTATTTATTTGACAGCGACAGACAGAGAGAGAAAGAGGCAGGTAGAGAGAGAGAGAGAATGGGCGCACCAGGGCCTCCAGCCACTGAAAATGAACTCCAAATGTGTGCACCCCCTTGTGCATCTGGCTGAGGTGGGCCCTGGGGAATCAAGCCTCGAACCCGAACCAGGGTTCTTAGGCTTCACAGGCAAGCGCTTAACCACTAAGCCATCTCTCCAGCCCTTAATTATCTTTTTTATAAAGATTGAATAGAGTACCTACAAATTATATTCTGTCTCTACTTAAAAACATTAAATAAAATGATGCAACATTAGGCATAACTATAAGGGGATATTATTGTTTGAAAAAGGAGCCTTATCATCAAGATTCCTATGGAGAAACAAAAAAACAATGTAGGAAAGGGATCCAAAGCTTCAGAACTTCTAGGGTTGCAGATTGCTAAAACATGGAGCTAATCCTGACCTAGGCTGTATGTGTATAAGCTCTCACAAAGCACTCCTGTGAGGAGAGCTACCTCATATTATTTTAGATGTGGTGATGAGGAATATTTAAGATATGCTTGCTCCAAAATAGCATTTGTCACTCTCAATTATTTTAGTTATTAATAGAGTTTCCAGATAAAATACAAAGTGCCAAGCACATTCATTTGAAAGAATGCACACACAAACACACATATGCATGCACACATGAGTTCATGCATAGTTACTTCCTCATTGCTATGAACAAATACCTATCCAGACCCAACTTAAGGAAAGAGTTTCTTTATCTTTGAGTTCATGGGAGGATATATTACATCATGATGGGGAAGGCATGATAAGAAGAGGCTGAGCTCATTATATAGCAGCCAGAGTCAGTAAGCAGAGAATGAATTCAAAGTGCAGCCACACTATAAACTCAAGACCTAGTAATCTACTTCCTCCAGGAAGATTCCACTTCCTAAAGTTCCACAGCTGCCACTAGCTGGGGACAAAGTCTTCAAACACATGATCCTAAGGGGGACATTTTGCATTCAAATCAGAACGAACACACACACACACACAATACTTATTATATTATATTATATTAAAACATTTTTATTTTTATCTTTATTCTCATTTGCTATATCTGTCCATCCTAGTGATTATGAACCCCTGAGAACATGTCAGGACTATCTATGAAAATTATAAAACCAGAATCAGATATTAAATTTAGTCCCAGCCACAGAAAAAGATGTTTTCCAATATGTCTTCAATATATAATACAGTGTACATATATAAGTAAATAAATTTAGTGAAGTTTATCATGATCAGAAGAGAACTGAAGGAAATCAATAGCAAAATTTTTTATGGTAGTGACTCAAATTGAGTAACATGTGATTGATATTGTCTTTCAGTAATGTGTTATTGATTTTTATTCTAGTGATTGAAAACAATATCAAGCCCTTTTATAGGTTTATTCTTTTAATCCTAGGTTTATCCCCTTAAATCTTTTTCTTCATAAACCTGAATTCCCTACTGTTTTTATTCTTTATACATGATCATTTTTTAGGAAAGTACTCTTTAGAGTCTGAAAAAACTAACTGAAAATTGTTAATTGGGTCAACCTGTGCATGAGGCCTTTATGTTTACTCAGATAGGAAATGGGCAAATTAACATATTAATGAAGGCATTACACTCTTCTCTGTAGTTGCTGGGGCAAAACATTCCAATTTTAGATGGTTTTTATGTCAACAAAACTCTATTGTACTTTGTGTAAAATCTGGCAAGTGCAGTTACCGCCTGAGGGATGATTTGCTCAAAATGGAATAGCAGATGGTATATCCTGATGCATTATTATAATCCAAAATATTTTGCATTATCTCCATCATCATCCCCATCACACTCATTGTGCTATTAAACTCATCTGGAGTTGTCTGATCCAGAGCCCTTGCTGGATGCCTTCTCTTCTCTTTGCTCACTTCCTGGTTCAGAGCTCAACTCAGCTCAAAATGGCCTTTCAAGTATCCCTTCCTCAAAACCCTTTTCAATCCCCTCAAAATTCAAGGGTCACTTATTATTGATTCTTCCCAGTTTAATCATAGCATGTTAAAGCAGTAAATTCTGAGACAAGTTTAATCTTATTTTAAGGAGGAAAAAGTAATTGCCCAGAGTAGTAGGTGAATAGAGACAAGATTGAACAACCACTTGGAGGAAGAAATAGGATTTCAAAATCTTTTATTCCTCTATAAAATCAGTTCTCTTTTCACACTTCAACATTTTTCAACTTACTTACATAGTCTGTTGACTTGTTTATACGTCTATAGACTTATAAACTGGAAAATAGCTGATATTTATCTTACACTGTTAATTGTATTGCACACATGTTCTATTTTTATAACCAAAGAGATTCAACATTTTTACAACACACATGCTTTTGAAATTATTGATAGACATTTATGATTGACTATTGATTGATTGATTGACAGTAGATAGATTGATTGATTGATTGACAGTAGATAGAACAGGGATGGCTAATCCATTTATTTACATTTAATCTTAATGGATACCTAAAGGGATTGGTTAGATAGGATATTAAAGCCTTGGGAAAGATTCAATTACATTTTCCAGGGTCATGTTTATACCATGATATTGTGCATTGTTAGTAATGATAAATAAATTAATTTCTGAGGGTCATAAATCCATCAAGTCATAAATGTTAGAAAAATACTTCCTTGATTTCCTGATATATGATAAACTTTAAAATATAAAACTATAATGTTATATAAACTAAGAGGCAAATAAATCTTCAATGTCATAAATGTTCATACATAATCAAAATAGAGTTATGTTGATTTTGTCTTACATTTATACCTCTTTCTAATAAATTTACTTATGGTATCTGTAGGAAAGGGGCATTGCAATGTTTACAGTCTATGTAGATGTTAGGTGATTGTCAATGGTGTCAATTTGAAGTTTCTGAAGGAAAGAAGAAACATAAGATCTTTCAGAAACTATTCCTCTGATTTAGAACTACTCTGAAAGAAACTCAGGTGAAGTCCTCAAAGAAGACCAGTTAATAATTTGTACATCTAATATTTAATAAATGAGGTAAGTAAAGAAATGTTATAATTTGAGGTAGGTACCAATTTGTTTGAGAAATGTATTTTTTCATGGTAAAACCCAGTAATGTCATATGAAATATTTACCCTAGCTTCAAATACTGGAAGTAGAGTTACCATTCTTTTACATAGTATTTAGCAGATAGTTGGATCAGCTTTTAGTGTCTCCTGTGGAGTTATTTGTGATACAATTCAAAGACAATTATATAGTACAACTCCTGGAGCTCCCTTTAATGCAAAGACAACCTGGTGTGTTTTCACATTCCTAACACAAAGTGTAAGCAGTGTTCACTGTGAGAGCATGACCCTGCCAAAGAATAAAAGATCTGAATGAATCTATTGACTCTGGCATTGCAGGTTCCAGCTGAGGAAGAATTATATATCACTCTGTGTGATTATTAGACTGGACTGTGAAGATTTGTATATTGGTGTTGAAGGTTTTGCTATTCCCCCCCCCCCAAAATTAAATGACACCCTTCAGTTAAACATGAATGACAACAGCTCAGTTCTGAAACATTCTACTAATATCCAAGTCCTAAATTGTGCATTGAATAATGTTGCAAGCCAACATCTAGCAATGTTTAAGTCAATTAGGCATTTAACAAAACTATTAACTCATTTTCTCACAAGTCCAACAGAATCTTTTACCTCTTTTTTTAAAATTCTACCATCAGCATCTTATGCTGGGTTGAGGGGACAGTGTTTGTTATATAAAATATTTCTTGCTGTGAACTTGTTAGTGAACATGTGGTATCAGTATGGAGAAGAAGGAAGTTCCAGAGATGAGATAGATTTCTTTTCATATTTTATTTATTTATTTATTTGAGAAAGAAAGGGAGAGAGCAGAGAGTGAGTGGGTCTGCCAGGGCCTCTAGCCACTGCAAACTGCAGACACATACACCACGTTGCATATCTGGCTTTATTTGGGTACTAGGGAGTAGAACCTGGGTCATTAGGCTTTGTAGGCAAGTGCCTTAATCACTAAGTCATTTCTCCAGCCCAAGATAGATGTTTTTGACATTACTTACTAGTAACTAGGTGGGATCCCAAGAGATTCAGTTTACTTAAACTCACTCACAGTGAAGTGTAAATGGTCTATGTAACATCTTGAGCTTATGCAGATATTTTCAATTACTCATCAGTTCTGTCCCATGTATCATGAAGATACTAGACCCAGTAGAATAAATAGGATACAAGTCACTGTCCTCAAGGAGGCTGGTAGAAGAGTGGTCAAAATAAGAGGAATGAGATGTGACTTGAATAAAACTTTGTGAAAGTAACATATGATCAGAGATTTAATGGCTCCCTGAGAATTTGGATTGTCTGTCTTCTTTACCTGCATATCAACAGATAGCTGGTGCATCATGAACAATGAATACATGTTTATGAATGAATAAAATAGTGAAATATTTGTATGTCTAGATGGAATCAGAAAGCAACTGGAAGTTACAAGGCAAGTTAAGGAGCATTAGACAAGCACTCAAGACCTGGAATTTGATCTCAGCACACATTCAGGGAGTTGAATAAAGGATACCATGAGCCTGTGAGAAAGGAGGGATTCAGGAAAAATATAAAAATAAAAAATAGGCAGAGAGAGAAGAATAAACAAAATAGTTCTTCAAAATAACTCTGGAAACAATTTTTTTTTTCTTTTTTGGTTTTCGAGGTAGGGTCTCACTCTGGCCCAGGCTGACCTGTAACTCACTATGTAGTCTCAGGGTGACCTCAAACTCACAGCGGTCCTCCTACCTCTGTCTCCCGAGTGCTGGGATTAAAGGCGTGAGCCACCACGCCTGGCTTCTGGAATCAAATTTTCATAGTAAATTAATGAATCTTGTAAGAAAAGCAGCCAACAAAATTCACTATTTTGACTATGGATTTACTTCAAACAAAATCATATGCAATTAACTAACAAAACTTTAAAATAAATATGCCCAGTATGATCAAATATTAATGAACTTAATTTAAAAATATAAGCATGGAAAATATTCATCAATTGCTGAAAAGCAAAATGGACATATAAATATATAAGAAGACATGAAATCTTAAATATGAAATTTTAATTGTGAGCAGAAGGAATGAATTAATTATCTTTAGAGCAACAGAAGTACACTTACTGTGGCTGCAAATTTTGTTCTTATTGCATTGGATGACACAATATGAATAAATCTGCACTGTACACAGTGAAAGAAAATATAAACTTAAACTGGCTAAACAGTTTCATGAAGTTAAGGCAGGAAGGTATTTTCAAACATTAAAAAAAAAATTCGGAGTTCACCACTAAGATATTAGTGAGTATAAATATCAACTGCATTTAAAAATTTCACTCAGCAGTAGTCCTGAAAAAAATATAAGAACAAGTAATGTTGGAGTGACAAGAGAAACATTTTTTTTTCGGGGGGGGGAGTTATTTATTTTGGCCTACAAACTGGAGGGGAAGCTCCATGATGGCAGGAAAGAACGTGGCATTGGCAGAGGCTGGACTTCACCTCCTGGCCAACAACAAGTTGTCAACACCAACAGGAGAGTGTGCCAGACCAAAAACTCAAACACACAAACAAAAAAGATATAATAGAAATTAGTAACACAATAAATGAATATGGGCATAGATGTAGAAAAGATTAGTGAGGGCTTCTTTTTGTTTTTTTTGTTTGTTTGTTTGTTTTGTTTTTGTTTTTCGAGGTAGGGTCTCAGTCTAGTCCAGGCTGACCTGGGATTCACTATGGAGTCTCAGGGTGGCCTCAAACTCGCCGCGACCCTCCTACCTCTGTCTCCGGAGTTCTGGGATTAAAGGCTTGTGCCACCACTCCCGGCTAGTGAGCTTTAAGCATGGTAGAATTGGGGCTAGGTGGTTAAAGGCACTAGCTTTCAAAACCTGCAGACTAACATTCAATTCACCAACCACTCTTTCATTGACAAGAGGCCCTGGTATGCGGCCTCCCATACATGTAATTACTAAATAAATAATAACTAAATAAAATAATTTCATTTAAAAGTTTATGAAACTGCTTTTTTTATTAGTTATGGACATACTCAGCATGTACACAGCACTTGTTGGTACTATCCTTACCCTCATCCCTGCTCCTCTCCAAAGGGAGCCTCCTTGTTGTGCATGCCCATAGGGATTGTGGGTTGTGAATTGTGGGGTAGCCATTAGTTGTATGGGGAAGAGGCAATGTCCCAACTTGTGGCTTTTTTAAGCAAGCCATGGGCAGAAATCCTAAGAGGGAACCAGGAGATGTCACCCTGCCTACCTTGGCAGTACTGGAATTTAGCATGTGACCCAGTCTCATCAACACGGGTGCAGCAACCCCTACTGTTTTCCTAATCTAGCACACTACCTAGAAGGGCTAGTGTCTGTGTCAGCCCCTGAATCCACTAACCAATCAAGTCTTTCCCTTACAAACCTGAGTATAATGACAAAAATCAATCCTAATTAACTATAAAGGGTTTGTTGTGTGTTAACTGTTCCTCTTTTCCATTTTGGAGAACGGATTGAGCTCTGTTTCTTTCATCTGAACAGTAAGTGTCTCTGCTCTCCCTGCCTGGCGGAGGAAGGTGAGCACTCTCTTACTGTCTGGGTACTTCTCTGTTCACTCCTCACATGTATCCTGTTTCCAGACACCTTTTTCACTTTGTTATGATTTTCCTGCACACTCTGGGTCTACCATGTGTGTAAATCCTCTTTACTCTGGGTCTGCCATGTGTTTAATAACTCTGTTGACTGTTCTGCTCATTTTCCAGGCGTCTGAATTTCCTGGTTTCTGTTTGGCACTTTCTCTCTGTTATCCTTTCTTAAGGCCAGAATCCTTCATTAATCTCTTAGCTTTCTTTTATGTGGAGGTATAGGGTTGCGCTTTTCTTCTTTGCTCCCATGTGAGTGTTTGAGTGTTTCTTCTAAATCTTTTGGCATGAAATTCTAGGTCTTGCCTTCCACGTGTGTGTATAACTTTCCCAGCCTTTCCCCAGATACCAATTTTCCCTACACAAACCTCATAATTCATAATTTCTACTTAAATAAATTAAAAATTAATCTGTCTGTGTGGTTCATAGACCCTTCCTGAACTCCAAATTCCTGCACTAATATTTCCTTCTATGACAGGGTGAAGCAACATAGGAACTCCCTTAACACATTAAAAGCATATAAAATATTTTTTTCAATAATTATGAAACACATATTTAATATAATTCAATAAATATTCCTAACAAATATTTATACTAGTAAAATTATTTTTTGACTTTGTATAAGAAATCCCACATTATTCTAATTAACAAATGTTCATAAGCATTATTAAAACCAAAACAAAGACTGATTATTTCTGCTACATTTCAATTTTCTCCTGAAGAGTCTAGCTAGTACATAGGTCAATAGATGTATAGGTTAACCATCTGGAACTGAATACTTAAAATCTTAAGTGGTACAAAATCCAGTACTCTGTAATCACTAAAATAAATAAAATAAAAATTTAAAATCATTAAACTTTAGAAAATTACTCTAGGTTATGCGCATGTTGTATATAGTGTAGATAAATGTCTCTCATCCTGAGCTGTGGAATGTATCCCATGCTGTCAGCAGATATATCAAAATCAAAAAATTCTCAACTCTGAAATATTTATGGTCCCAAGCATTTTGGACCAGCAACATTCATACCCACAAACCATGAGACATGGAAAGTAAAAAAAAAAAAAAAAATTAACCTCTTTATTACCTAAGCTGAGAGAAAATGCTCTTAGACTTGTAACCAAAAGACATAACCAATGCAAAACAATGACAAACAGGTTTTGGAAATGAATTCTGACTTAACTCATCAAAACTGTAACGATGAGATGAGTGCAAAAGACCAGCTGAAGACTTGGCTCGCATGACTATCTGCTTGGAGATCTGTAGGTGAGGTGAATGATGTACAAGCAACATTTTAAATCTGGCAACTCAATGATTCTTTGACTTCATTTATGGAGGCTGTAACTATTTGTAGTGATCTAAGCATAACTCAGAGTTTAATGATAGCAGCCATAGACATGCATGAGGCAGAAGTGATATTTTTTAATGAAGCACAAAATGTTCTGTAAATGCTTCAACGTTTTACATGCTAGTCATAGCTCCGAGTTTCTAATAAAGAGAGTCCTGACTGAGTAATTTTACAATGACACTAGCTAGTACTTTACCCATTTTCTCAAAAATTTGTTGAATAGAGAAAAAAAATCGTGTAAAACAATGTTGATAAAGGCAAGCTTGTATAACATTCACTAGTAAATAGAAGGTAGAAAATACAACAAAGTCAATGTGTATGCCCAAAGTTATAACTCTGCTTCTTCCTGTTAGGGTTATGGCTAGGGCTGAGAATTGAACTGAAATGAAAGACATGAATGGGAGAACAACACAAACATGATTATGTTTTACATAGCACAGGAGCCCTACTGAGGAAATGAAGACTCAAAGAACCAGTGTGAGTTACTCATGAGCTACTGAGTTACACAAGAACAGTAAGTTTTGAAAAAGCCACTAAGGGATGAACAAAGGCTTAAAAGATAAGAATTATTTTAATAAAGCCTGTCTGTGCAGACATCTCTCAGCTTTGAATGCCCATCAAAGACTGTTTTCTAGTACGAGTAACATCTTTCACAAGAGAGTGTTATCTCCTGCTTGCAAGGAGAAAGGGGTAAGAGTAACATGTCTTTTTGCATCTGCTATTTCCCCTTTATCATCTTTATGTCAATGTGCCATATTTCAGGGTGTGCTATTCTACCATTCCATGACTCATTACTTGCAAGTGACAAGTGTGCACTTAAAAAGTGGTATTATATACTTCAGTGATGGTGAAAAGAGATGAAAACTAGACTGTGAGAGTCAGGAAGCCCTTCCTTCTCAAGAAAATAGCTGGAAAGCCAAAATTCAATGACCTCATGTTTCAGGTTCATTTGTCTTATTATTAAAGTAGTCCATGAACTCATGGGAAAGCCTTGGGAAGTCTGAATGTCTGTGACGGTCCCCTGCTGGCTGCAGTGGGGAAATGACTGAATTATATATCACCCTTTGGCACCTATGGGTTATAGCAGTGCCTGACAGCCAAGAGTAATGAAGAATGACACCCAAATACGATCCAAGGATCCAATTTGCCTTGCTTTTCTCATTTCCAGCGTGTTATGTTCTAACACATTTAAAAGTTCTTCAATTTATAATTTTTGCCCCTGAAGCTAAGTGAATCAAAGTATTTGTGGCACTTGAATCTTTGTACCTCGGGAATGATTTATTGTGTTTGAATTTTCATTGTGGTTCTATTGCAAGAAATAGGCTGCTGTGTCTAGTAAACATTTCCATGGTGAGAAAATGTGCTCAAAGCAGCCTGGAGCATGTGCCAAGAAGTTCTAATGTTGCTTCAAAATGATTATTGCTCCATTAAGGATCCCTGAATTTTTGAATATTCATTGTAACCATGTGATTAATTTGCACCTCCTCAACTCTAGATGATGTCTTCCAAAATGCTTTTTAATTTTGGTATATTGACAAAATAATTAAAATGCCATTTACCTGGTTTTGAGTGTTTTCAATAGATGTTCATAAATGTTTCAGGTACGAATATTTTCTGAGATTTTTTTTTCTTCAAATTACTGTCTTCCTCCCCTACAATCCTTCTAATTCAGCACTTAAAAGATATAGCAGTTCTCATAAATAAGCATGTGAACTGATTGAAAAGCATGATTAATTGGCACTCAGAAGTCAGTGCTCTAGTGTTTATTTCCTCGAAAGTCTCTTAAACATTTTCAATTAGAAAAATATGAAAAGAGCAACTGAAACAAGGGTCTTTGAATTAGTGTGATGTTAAAGACCTGGCTCTCAGAAGGGGCTTTGCTGTGGCAGGTGAAGGGAAAACAACGAGTGAGAAGACTGGTACATGCCACTTAGATTCATTTGTCTGTAGGAAAACCTTCCTGTCTGGTTAAGTGAAGATAAATGAATGAAGAATCAGTGTTCTTACTTAATCAGCTTAATCACCTTGAAAAATCGAGGCAGTTATTCTGCCTACTAGGCATGAAGGGCTTAAATGATATTTGCCAAGTTGTTTCCACACCTTGATAATCAAGCTGTGTGCCTTGCCACAGTACTTACATTACAAACATTACTTTGGAATTACTTTGACTACACACTGCTACTAGTATTTGAGAAAGGAAAAAAATGACCAATGGGTAAGTCTTTTTTAAATATATTTTCAAATATCTCCCAGAATCTGACAGAATAAGAGTACACATGTTTCACCAAGTCTGCACTCTAACTTAGTTGAAGGGATATTATCAACTGATAATACTTCTTCGGATGGAGTTTGGATTCAGTTACTGTTCTCTGTGCATATTGTTTCTTTCATCCTTTCCTTGTTTCTATGAATTAGACACAGCTATATCACCACCTTAGCCTGATGAAAGCAGCATACCAAATTTAACATTTTTAAGTCTAGGAAGAAGTGAAATCTGGTGGGACACTAACCCAGAGCCCATCTCTGGAACTATCAGTAGCTTGATCACTACCAAAGACTAGTACAGTGAACAGTGATATGACATACTTTGTCTATTATTCCTAAAAATTCATCTGTGGAAGCTCATCTCTAGTTTCTATTCTGTTCTTTGTCAGGATAGCAAACCATCCTAAAACAATTTTGGCACAATTTCTACCTATCTTAAACATTCTCCTCACTGGAGGAGAGTGATCACAAGGAATTATATCAGTTTTCACTCAACTTACATTTTCTGGTTGTTAGGTTCTAAGATCATTTATTTTTATTGCCTAAATTTTTTCTGCCAATATTTTTATTGGTTCTTCTTTCTGAAATATTTTAACATTAGGAATATACAAGAAAATTAAACCATTATCAGGTGAATTTCATAAGAAAATGATCTGAATTGTTTACAAAACAATGTCAGGAAAAATAGAATCATCCAGAATTTTTGTTTAATAAAAACAAAATTTAAGAAAATATCTAATTTTAGAACTCAAGGGATAATGACATATTTGAGGATGTTTATGCATATGTTTGTAATCTTGAGTGTAGGAAGGAAATTTTCTATAGAAAAAGCACATTTTCTACAATTGTGTGCTTGCATACTTTTATATATAATCCAAGAGATTTTTATATAGACCTAGAAACTAAAACTGTGTTATTGTCATAGCTTAGTAAACACAATGGGTGTTTAGTTACTGTTAAAAGTTAAGAATTGTTATGAAGTGAGCCATTCCAAGTCATAATTAATAGTTGACAACTGTAACATGCAGAAGATCCAGAGATGAGGATCTTCTGTCACAGTGCTGGCCACACAACTGACATTGAATTGACATCATTATAATAATGAATTATTGTGGTGATTATCATTTGTTGCACAATTTTTTTGAGGGGGTACTTTAGGTTTCATTAAAACATGAAAGTAATCAAAAGCTAGATTATATAAGGACTTATTATAAGGTTCAGGAGTGACCAAGACCAAGGAGACCACTCTGAGGCACAGATGGAAGCTTTTGTTTAGGAAAAACAGGAGCTGCCAGGACTGACTCTCAAGAGTGGAGCACAGTCAGTTTTGAGATTACAGATAGGGTGCTATATAGAGCTCTTCAGTTGTGGGAAAGTGAGGAAGGGAAGGAACTCTTTTGCTCTTTATATTACCCATAGGGTGTGAGACCAGAAGTGACCAGGTGGGAGATAAGAAGGCAGGAAACCTAGACCTGGGGCAAGGAGGGAATAATGGCTGGGTGGTTTCTTGAGGAATGTGTTTGAAGCACTTCCTTAAGTCTCTGTCACACTCCAGCTGTAATTCCAGTTTGTCCTGACCTAAAACTTATCTAATAGGGCTGCTGTAACAACATCAACAACAACAACAACAAAAATCACTGACCTAGTGGTGTAAACTCTAGATATAATTTTCGCATACTTTTGGAGACTAGAAAGCTAAGATCAGTGTGCTGTGGGGGTTGGATTCTTCTGAAGCTTCTCATACTGAAGACTGCCTTCCTACTTCTCTTAAAGTGATACCCATTGCGTAAGATTAAAGCATTGCCTGCATGGCATCATTTAACCTTTATTACCTGTATTTTGTTTGATCTCTAAATATTATAAGTTAGGTAATCCACATGTGAATTTTGTCAGGACACAGTCTGTAACCACACATGTAAGTGGGGGTTGCTCTTTGCATCATCACTGAAGGAAGGGGTTGTAACCACTAATTGAAGGATGTGCAGATAGGAAAATATGATAGGAAGGGTTAAAAAAGGTTTTATTAGTTTGACATTGTTCAGAAAACATCATGCCTATAAGAGGTCCAATAATCAAGAGTTTTAATCCAAAAGGATTATGGTAGACTGGCCGAATATCTTTCCCTAGGCTGCTTCATGTAGAAAGCAGAGTGGTAACTATCACTTCAGGGTTCAGTAACCCACTGGAAGGATGACAGGGAATGTGGGATAATTTGATTCAGGTGTCCCCCATAACCTAGGTGTTCTGAATGCTAGGTTCCCAGCTGATGGAGATTTGGTAATTAACACCTCCTGCAGGCAGTGTATTGCTGGGGGTGGGTTTATAGATATTATAGCCAGTTTCCCCTTGCCAGTGTTTGCCACACTCTGCTGTTGCTGTTGTCCATCTGATGTTGGTGAGGAGATGATGTCTACCCATTGCTCATGCCATCATTTTCCCCTGCCATTACTGAGCTTCCCTTCTTGTCTCTACACCAAAATAAACTTTTTTTTCCCCCCACAATCTACCATTGGTCAGGTATTTCCTGTCAGCAATGTGAACCTGACTGCAATAATGTGGTGTTAAAACACCCGTATTTTTGTATTGGTTTTTAAGTCATATTTCTCATGTGGAACAAACAAATGCTTAAGATAACAAAAATTACAAAAAATAAAAAAGACCAGACATGGTGGTCCATGTCTTTAACCCCAGCACTCTGAGGATGGCTGTGAGTTCAAGGCCACCCTAAGACTACAGAGTGAATTCCAGGTCAGCCTGGGATAGAGTGAAACCCTCCTTTGAAAAAGAAAACAAAACAAATAAACAGACAAAAACAGCAGTAAAAGAGCCAGGCTGGTTTAGACTAGAGCAGGTCAGGTAAGTTCCAGTCTGAGGGAAGTATATGCATGATGTCACAGACTCTGCTAGATTTTGTGTGTCCTGTTTCATGTGATTCCATGACAAAATATGTGGTCACTTCCATGCTCATGTGGTGATACCTATACTCCACTGGGGTAAAACACTAACCGAAAGAGTCTATATCTAGTAAGTCAGTTATGGTAAGGAGCAAACCTTGTTTTCTAAATTACATGATATTTTGACCACACCAATAATATTTCCTGTATTAAATGTAAGTATCAAAGCATATGACATGTTAAATAATTTCTCCTATTTTCCAAAGAAAGAATTCAAACAGCAAACATCCTATGTAGTCTAAAATTCAAGTCAAAATTTAGAATTTAACACAAACAAACCCCAGTAATAGGATAGCAATGATCATTCCACATATGGACTGGATTTTTAAAACTTACATTAACAAAGAAAGAGAGTACACTGGGGAAGACAAAAAGAAGGTAAGTTAAAATAAAAGTAAGAAGATTTCCCTTTAGTAACTAGTACTGTAGGTATGAAGTTTAATTGTTATTTCAAGCATATGAATTATTTTTGAAAACCATGTGACTATTAAGCTCTATAGAATTGCATAGCACATATAAGTGACAATTTACTAAATATTATTTCCTTATGTCATTAATCAAGTATTGAAACTATAATCTACTAGCCTACAAGAAGATGACATGAAATTCTTAGAGCTATAACAAATGCACAAATCTAGAGACTAAAGGAATGGAGTGAGGAGAATGTGGTGTATTTCATGTCAGTACTATTTACATTCATAAGCTGGTGTTTTAAGAAAACCTGTTACACTCCATAAAATCTAAATCTTGAATAATCCTACATACCCTCAACCAACCCACTAAGAAAAAACTAATTTTGAATACCTGTTATTATTTTCTCCAAATATGACAAAATATATTATTCAAAAGCCTGTCTTGACAGTGAATCCTTCATTGTCATTGGAATTTTTTCTCCATACTACAAAATATCAAACTTAAGTGAAGTTATTTATAAAAATAGCAAAACCTACTCATGCTAGTTTCATAATTAGTTAGTTCTGATTATAAAAATATTGGAGGTTCATTAGAAATATTTTCAATAAACCAATTACTTATTTTGTAATAAAGAAAGCCTTCTGGATGACCCCTCTCTTGATCTAGCCAGTGTTAATTCTTGAACATATATTCTTTTGCATGTTTTCCAAATACCAATGCACAATGGTGCATGCTGGCATGTTCATTTTGTACATCATACTTTGACTCATGCCCTGTATATGGTCCTGCACCTTTTTTATTTTACTGCCATATCTTGTATATTTTTCTCTGTTGATACATAATGTTAAATTTCATAATGGGAAGAGGACATCTCAGGAATTTAGTTCTACACATGCAATGCTGAAATGTCTGTTAAATATCCAAGGTATTATTTTGAGCAGGATACATAGATGGGAGTCTGACAAGGGAGATCCTGAGGATGACATGGGATTTCTTACAGCAGGTTGGGGGATATGTAATGCCTTCCTGAAGGAGTGACTCAGATATAGAAACCTCCTTTATTAGAGTATATTCAGGGCCTAAAGCTGAAGAAAATTTTTTCTTCAGGTATATCATATAGTTGAAACATATGAATATCCTGAAGAAAAATAATTGTAAAATATGAAATATGAGTAAATTAAAAAGGAATAGACATGCATTCACCATAAATATTTTGAAGATTAAGTTAGGCTATGTTCCCTATGTTGTGGTCTAAACCAGTGTTCATGAATACAGCTTACTTAATAGTTGCTAAAAGTAGCACTCATTAGCCCTGGGTCAAAAAGGAAACATGAACACAATGTTTATCTTCTCCAAAACCTGGGGGACTAAAATACCTTAGTGAATATTTGTGTATAATTCATAATTATCACCTGACCTACTTCTTCCAAAAGAAAGGTTTATGAGAACTGGCTCCTGTAAGATTTTTCAATTTGATGTATCAATTGTCACACATTAAAACTACAGCTAAACAGACAATTATTTTCATATTAGGAAAACATAGAAAATGTTATAAACAATTTCAGGAAAAGTTGTCAGTGTAGTTCATGATAGGAGAATAAGATGAAGCTTCAGGGCAATATTAAATTTATTTATGCTTTTGGCTCTGCCCAAGTTAACTAATGGGTGGTGAAAGTTTTCTTTGTACAATAAAAAAGTCATATCTCCCTTTTAGCTTTTGCTTGCTAGAGTAAGTTTTTTTAAATTTATTTTTATTTTTATTTATTTATTTGAGAGTAACAGAGAGAGAACGAGGCAGATAGAGAGAGAGAAAGAGAATGAGCGCGCCAGGGCTTCCAGCCGCTGCAAACGAACTTCAGACGCGTGCGCCCCCTTGTGCATCTGACCAACGTGGGTCCTGGAGAGTTGAGCCTCGAACCGGGGTCCTTAGGCTTCACAGGCAAGTGCTTAGCCACTAAGCCATCTCTCCAGCCCCTAGAGTAAGTTTTTAATAATCTTTCCTAAGCATCAGATAAATTGTTCAATATGTATCGTCAGGTAGTTGCTTAATTATTAAACCAATATTTCTTGTTGAATTACTTTTCCTAGTTCTATTACTAGGGTTGTTTTACAAATCCACACATTACAAATTCAGAATTAAAGCCATTACACATATGGCATGGTGAAATACATTTTACACATGGCATTCAAAGTCCCTCTCTTAAATGTGCTCACAATGCATTAAGTAGTTTGGATCCATATCTCTCTTCAGATGGAACTCTCCAGCATAACCACGGTGGTCTCCTTGTGCACTCCTGCTCATGCCGACACCTCATTATTAAACAGATCCTGGCATCTATTTTGCAAGCCATCATTCCCATTTTGCCTCCTCAAGTGAAATTTCAGCACACTGTGTTAACATCAAGTATGCTCTACCTCCTTCCTTCTTCCTCCTTAAATTCTTGACTCTCCTGCTATTTTACAAGGGCCCTGGTGATGACCTATTTTTCCCTACAGTCACTATTTTTATTATCTAGCACACATTAGACATGTATTAACTTTAAATTACATATATCATAGACATTTTCATGATGAAGTTAAATGCATTTTTAAGATAAGATGTCATGAAAAATATCTGGTAGAAAAGAAAACAGTGAAATGAGAAAAATATCTAAAACACTTTTCAAATTACTGTGTTTAAACTACAGATACCACCATCACAGATTGTGATGTTCCAGATTTAGAAAATCTTAGGCTATTTCAGCCTCTGTGTGCACGCATGCGTGCGTGTGTGTGTGTGTGTGTGTGTGTGTGTTTGAGTACACAGTACACATGTGCTCGTATGCATGTACTTGCTTGCAAGTGTGGGCATGGAAGGCAGAAGTCCTGGTTAGATATCCTCTTTAATGCGTCTCCAACATATTTACTTATTATTGAGACAGTGCCCTCATTGAAACTAAAGCTCACTGATTCAGCTAGACTACCTAGCCAGCCAGTTCTCAGGGATCCTCCTTTAATCCCAGTGCTGGGATTACAGACAGGCAGTACTGGTTTTTAAGTGGATTCTCTGGATTGATCTCAACTTCTTATGCTTACCCATCTCCCTAGCCTCAGCATGCTCCTTGAAGGAGGCCTCCTGTGAAACATTAGAACACACTGTGACAGATACCATGACATGATGCATTTTACCTATTATGTTCCTACACTTTGGGATATAACATAAGTGCATACAAGTGAAATGTTATAGTGGAGAAGGGAAGGTTCAACAGGCAGCTAACAGTTTATAAATGGTAAACAGTAGCTAATATATGAGGAAATGTATGGAGGACATTTTTTTCACAATGTTGTATTTAGAATATTGTGTTTAATTTTTGAATGTCAATCAGTAAGAAAGATTTTGTCCTAAAAGTATCCCATTTTGAAGTATAATGTGAAATGACAACACATTACTAGAAAATATGTACTATTCAGCTGACCTGTCTTGAAGTTTTTTTTTTTGTTTGTTTGTTTGTTTTTGTTTTCGTTTTTTTCTCTTGGACTGGACTTTATGCTATTTTTCTATTTTTACAATTTAGAATTTGGAAGTAGACAGGGAGCAAGGGATTAAGCGATTCCAAGATACCAGTAAACAGTTGCCTTTTCAAGTTCTGCCTTTCAAGAAGTTGACTAGTTAACCATACTTTCTGACTTTGATCTACACTTACCCATGCTTTTCCTTTGCCCTTCTGCTGCCATGATAATTCCCTGTTTCTCATCATCACATGGACCACAGCTAGGAAAAGGGCAATACCAGGAGTGTCCTTGTGGAAGAACTTCATGTGCTATTCTCTTGGAATTTTTTTGATTTATTCTTTCTTGACTACTAACAAATGATACCTGAATTAAAAGGATAATGCTAAACATTAAGTATTTAATGTACAACGTTTTTATATATCCAGTAGTTTATTTGTAATTAACTTATGTGATTAATATATGAAAACCAATAGCTTACATAGTATTTTAGTCTTCTTTAGTTCATAGTAAACAGACATGTGGCAGTTTGATTCAGGTGTTCCCCATAAACTTTGGCATTCTGAATGCTAGGTTCCCAGCTGATGGAGATTTGGCAATTAATGCCTCCTGAAGGGACTGTATTGTTGGGGGCAGGCTTATGGGTGTGATAGCCAGTTTCCCCTTGCCAGTGTTTGGCACACTCTCCTGTTGTTATTGTCCACCTTATTTTGGCCAGGGGGTGATGTCCACCCTCTGCTCATGTCATCATTTTCCCATTTTCCCTGCCATCATTGAGCTTCTCCATTGAGCCTTTAAGCCAAAATAAACCTCTTTTTCCCCAAAAGCTGCTCTTGATTGGGTGATTTCTACCAGCAATGCGAACCTGACTGCAACAAAACATTATCATATTGTTTTGTTTCTCACCTTGCTGGGGATCAAACTCAGTGCCTTAGATGTGCTAGGCATGCACTCTACTACTGACCTACATCCTCAGCCCATGGATCCTTGAGACAAGTCCTCATTAGGTATCTCACGGTGGCTTTAAACTCACTGTGTCACAGTAATAATTAAACAAATATACATTTTTACTATGGAGACACATGGTGTATGATCTCATTCTGGGAGGAATGATTATAGCTGGGTATAATACAGAGTACCTGAAGTGTGTCTCTTGTGGAAAAGCTAGTGTGTACTTTTCAGAAAACATGCTCTGCACATTATGTTGAACAGGACCACATTATTAAACCAACTAACATATCTTAAAATAGTTATTTAAAAACCTCTTGTCTCTGTTCACTTAGCTTATTTTTTATAATGTGTATAGAAATTTTTATACCAGTTGTTTTGCTAGTTCTGGAGACTTAAAAAAAATATAACCAAAGCTGCATAGAAATGACTTTAATGGGTCTGAAGTAATATATAAGGTGTTTCTTTCCATACTGGTTAACAGTAACAGCCTGTTGCTGACTTCTGTTTTTAAAAATTATACCATAGCATGCAAATCCACTTTTTCATTACTGATGCTGAGCAAAGAAAGCCAACAGGACACAAAACACTAACATTTTGCCTCTAAGTGCTCAAGAACATAAAACAAATGAGCCATGGCTATTGATTGTCTTTGGCCTACATTATCTGCATAGGAACTATTAAAGAGGCTTTTCCATCTTCCTTTCATGCCTCATTTTCCCACACTATCTAATGAAGAGCTTCACTTAAACTATAATGTTCTCCTCTCCTGAAAGTGCATTTTTATGGCACTAAAAAGCAATACTTGTGCATCAAGGACTGTTTGCACTGCTGTGTTTACTGGCTTGTTGCACAGTATGAAATCATAAGTTACTCAAGAGCTGGATGGTATTAGCAGTTCTTTTAATTAATTTCTTATTTTAAAGTTTGTTTTGCCAAGCAAAATGTGCTAAATAACAACTACAATGTTCACCTAGTTTAAAGATTATCTTCATTGCTCTTAAAATGCGTGTTTCATAATTTGTTTTTACCACACACATATATACATATATATGAAAGTGTTTGTTGTGAGGGTTTAATGACATCACATATAAAAGATGCTTTTATTTAAACATCCTGAGCTTAGATTCCTTCTCAGAAATCTATGAGTGAACATTGAGCATAAAAATACAATATCTTTTAAAAGGGCAATGTGTCTCTCTGTGTGTGTGTTTGTTTTCTCAAACATGTAATTGATACCATCTCTTTTCTTTTGCTCTTCCTTCTTCCCTTCATCCATTTTCACCATTTATTTTCTCTTCCTTTCTTAATTATTCTTTTCTCTTTTCCTCAATTTCTTATTATCTCTCCTACTTCAATCTGATCTATCTCTATTCCTTCCTTTTCTTTCCTCCCATTGGCCCCACCTTCCTCTTTCTCTTTCCATCTTTTTTAAAAATTTCTTTTATGTTTTTGTTATTAGATATGGGCATATTTTGCATATAAACATCACAGGTTGGTACCATACTTTTCCTCCTCCCTGCATATTTTATGAAGAGGACTTCCTCATTGGGGATGCAGGTCAACCCCACAGGGATTTTGGGTTATATATTATGGGGGCAGCAGTCAGTTATGGAGAAGAAGCAAATGTCCCAACTATGGCTCTAGCATTCTTTCTGCTCCCTCTTCCCCAAAATTTCCTGAGCCATGCTGGGTGCATTTTAAGTATACTTCAGTGATGAGCATGTAGGAGCATCTAGATGTCTGGTTTGGTAGGCGTTGAGTGTCCTCAGTATCTTTCTCCATCATCCTTGCGCTGATATCGGCTTCACTAAGAGAGCAGCATTTTTGCTTATTTCCCCAATTCCTCTGTGGTTTCCTTTGGAGCCAGGGTGGAGTACACTGGGTCATTTATCTCCTCAAGTATAGTTCCCATCTGAAAAAGAGAAGCAGATTCTCCAATGGAGAGTAAAGTTAGCACCAGTTAAATAGGATAACCATTATTGATTTAGAGAGAATTAAAAGGGTTTAGATACTCTTAAAGTCTAAGGTTAATGGGAGCTTGACAATGGAAAGCAGAATCATTATCTGGATATAATACTGACTTGTTTCCCAGTTCCAGTTCCAGATATGGTTTCCTTTTCACTGAGTGGATCTGTTAGCCAATCCAAGAGCAGTTGGTTACCCACCATGGCTGTGTGCCATTACTACGCTTGTGTGAGCATCATGTCAAGTTGTTTGCTTCTGAGTTGCTTAGACTTTGAGTTGCTTAGACTTTGAGTTGCTTAGACAAATGTTGGCCACTTTCCCCTGGTAGCTCATGTAGCGCCTTCTAGCACTAGATGGCCTAATATTCTGGGGACTGGCTCTCCTCTGGATTTCAACCAGGTCTCTCCATGGTCCATGCCAACAGTGTTTGGTGTCTTCAGCAGTAGGCTTTTACCATTATCTCTGGTGGGTAATCAAGTGCTCTGACAAAAGTCTATCTTGTTTGTTTTGGGAGATCTAATAGGTCTCTCTGATCAACAGCTCATTATAGATGTAGACCACCTCCTGGTACAGGGAATTATAGGCAAGAGCCAGGGGAAAAGTAAAAAAGAAAAAGCTAGAGAAGAAAGAGAAACAGAAGAAATAGAGGTTAGATTTCATCTCATTCTCTCCAGGGCCCTTAGATTCAGGTGTTCCCTCTAAGGTCTGCTTGAGGATTCCATCTTTTAGTGTGATTTCCAGGATATAGGATTCTATGGTACCACTTCAATTTGGGTTGAGATTTTGTGTCCCCTCTGCCACCCTTTCCCTTCCCCCAAGCCCTACCCTCCCTATTGTCCAAGCCTCAAGATGTTATTCAGTTATGTCAGCAACTTGGGCTGATCCAGGTTAGGAACTGCAGATGAATGAAATCATGTGATGCTTGTCTTTTTGTGATTGTGTGAGTTCATTTAAAATGATCTGTTCCAAGTTTAACCATTTTTCTACAAATTTCAATGTGTCATTTATTCTTACTGCTGAGTTTAAGTCCATAATGTAGATATACCACATCTTGGTTATCCATTCATCCAATTATGGGCACCTGGGTTGACCCCAGGTTTTAGCTCTTATTAATTGATCAGCTATAAACATGGTTGAGCACATATTTCTGAACTGAGATATGGAGCTTTTAGGGTAAACACCCAGTAATGGAATAACAGAGTCTGCTGGTAATTCTATATTCATCCTTTTCTGGAGTCTCCAAACCAATTTGCACAGTGGTTGTACCAGTTTTCCATAGTGGTTGCACCATCTTACATTCCCACCAAGAGTGAATGAGGGTTCCTATTTCTCCACAGCCTTGCCAAGATTTGTTTTCATTTGATTTTTTAATGTTTGCTATCCTTACTGGGGTAACGTAGAATCTCATAGTTGTTTTATTTGAATTTCCTTAATTGTTAGGCATGTTAAACATTTTAAGTGTGTGTTAGCCACGTGTAATTCTTCCAATGAGAACTCCCTAGTTAGTTGTCTGCCCAAGTTTTCGAGTGGATTGTTTGATTTTTTATTTGGTTTTTTGAGTTCTTTGTACACTCTAGATATTAGGCTTTTATTTTTAGGGTAGGTTTTTTTTTATTACCTTTTCAATTTCTGTCAGCTGTTCTACATGGAGTTGGTTTTCATCTCAGCTCCAGCAGGGTTTCTTAGTGACCTTGCAGCCCATGTATGTGGAGTCTTTAGCAATAGGGTCTTACCATCTATTCCTGATGAGAAACCAAAGGCCTCGGCAATGTCCTGTAATGTTTTGGGGGCATCAGGGACCTCTGTGCCCAGCAATTCACTGGAAGTTATCCCATCCTTGTAACTGAAAATTTTCTAATCACAATTTATTGTGCCTGTGTGTTCCACTGTCCAAAAAAGTAATTTTCCATATGACTTATTTATGTCTTCTTAGATTTTGCTTAGCTCTCTATTCACCTTTCCTTAGTTGACCTTTTATCATGGAAAGTTTTTCTTTCACCATCTATTATGAGTGACATTTTTGCTGGGTAATGTAGCTTGGGCTGGAAGCCATAGTTTTTCAGACTTTGAAGTGTTCCATTCCAGGCCTTCCTGGCTTTCAGGGTTTCCATTGAGAAATCTGACATTATTCTAATGGGATTGCCTTTGTATGTTGTGAATTGATTCTCTCTTTCTGCTTTTAACACCCTCTTTGGGTTTTCATTGTTAAGAGTTTTAAAAATGATGTGTATTGGAGAGTTTCTTCATTGGTCATGCCTGTTTGGTGTTTTGTGGGCTTTTTGTATCTGGATGGGACTGTCTTTTGCAAGATTTGGAAATTTTTCTTCAATAATTTTGTTGGTATGTTTTCTATGCCTCTGGTCTGACTTTCATGTCCTTCTGGCATACCCATGATCCAGAAGTTTAGTCATTTGAGGGTGTCCACAGTTCCCATGTATTCTGTTCACTTGATTTTTTTTGAACTTAGCAATGTTTGGCCTCCCTTCTGTCTTATCTTCCAGGTCAGAGGTTCTGTCTTCCTCAGGAATATCTCTGTCAGTAAGGGTTCTGGAGAAGTTTAATAAATTCTATTTAATTATTTTATATCATGTCCATGTCTCTGGCTCTTTTTTTGAGGTATGATTTTAATTTGAGTTTTGATTTTCTTGATGCTTCCTGAAGTTCATTCTTACATTTGGTCAAGTCTTCATTAAGCTTAATCAACAGGTTGTTGAGGTCTTCCATTTCTTGACTTACCTTCAATTTATTCATATAGCTTTGGAGGGTTCTAACATTTTCTTCAATGAAGTTAAGCCTACTGTCAAAGGCTGAACACTCTAGAAGACAATTCTGATTCTGTTCAATTTCATTGATATGATTGTTGGTTCTTTGGTTGTTTGCTTCAATTTCAGCATTTTTTAAATCAGTGTTGCAATGGTTGTTATATGTTCATTTTGGGAATGAATTTATGTTGATTCATCTATGATTTCATTGGAGGTGTTCATAGTAGGACTCTTAGTTTTCTGACTTTCACTGGCCTTTTTGCATCGTTGTCTACTCATTTTAGGAAGACTCTATTTTATTGAGGTGGAAGCAAATTTATATTCTTTGGCCAGTTCACCTTCTGACTCAGGTGGGCAGTGAGGTTGCTACTTAGTGGCCAGTAAAGATAGCAGAGCAAAAGGCCTGATTCCACAGCTCACACAGGTGCCAGACATCCCCAAGCAAGACACAATGGAATATACCAGGACCAGGGGACTAGGAGGAGTTAGGGAATAGGGATCTGGCCTACTTTATGCTGTGCCCTCCAGGACATAGACCAGTGTAGGCAACCAAGACTGGGGAGGTGGGAGAAGCCCTGATACAGGGGTCTAGCCCACTCATCCAGACCGCTGTGCCTGTCCATACACTGACCGCACAAAGAAATCAGACCTGGGAGGAGGTGGGCCTTTCCATCTTTTTTTGACCTTACTTTGTATATTGCCTTTTCTTTCAAGAAATTTTGTTATGTTAATTTTCTGTCTCTACCCTGAAAAAGCTGACCACTTATTATATATTGATAATATGAATTCTTAAAAACAAATCATACAGTCAAATAAACAAATAATGTGAATCATTATACTGCATTCTGTGATGTTGTTTCTTTTCATATTTCCATGACACCATCCTCTGTCTTCTTCTCTAATCTTTTCTAGTTTTCCTAGTCACATAGCATCTTATTCATTCACCATTCCATAAAAAGCTACAATCTTAGTATTTCATATATGCTTCTCTCTTTTTTTGTGACACCACAGAAATGTAAGAAGAAAAACCTTTGGAAAAGAAATGAAAATAAATAAGTGCAGCAAGTATAATCTAGTAAAAGTATTACCTAAATATATGTGAGTGGATGTATATGTGAATTTCTCTTGCAAATAGACTTTTCTTTTCTCTCTCTTCCTTCCTCCAATTTAACAGTCTCTTACCTTTAAAAAATTAAATTAACATCTTTGTGTTTTATTGCAATCAGTGGTCACATATTTTTAGAACTACTTTCATTTATTAATCTTATATAATTTAAAATATATTTTATTTTTATTTGTGAGAGAGAGAGAATGAGCACACCAGGACCTCTAGCCACTGCAAATGAACTCCAGATGCATGTGCCACTATGTGCATCTGATTTATGTGGGATCTAGGGAATTAAAGCTGGGTTCTTAGTCTTCAAATGTAACTGACTTCCTTAACTGCTAAGCCATCTTTCCAGCCCCTTAGATATTTTGTTCTGTTTTTTGTTTTGTTTTCCAAGGTGGGGTCTTACTCTACTTCAGGCTGACCTGGAGTTCACTATGTAGTCTCAGGGTGGCCTGGAACTCATGGCGATCCTCCTACCTCTGCCTATCTAGTGCTGGGATTAAAGGCATGTGCCACCACCACCACGCCTGGATGCCTTAGATTTTTTTTTTTTTTTAACTTGCTATGACTCCTTTCACTTTCTCCTATCTCTAAATCTTTGTTGGATTGATGAAATTTTCTTTGTTTTCTTTATTTGTATCAGTTTCTGTATCCTATTATTCTCTGGTGGTAGCAATCCTTAAGACATACTTTGATGATTTTTATTTTCTAACAACATCGTTATTTAGAACAAATGTTCACAATCAAACCAAGACATTTAATATGCTTTCTCTTTCACCTGTCTTAATTAATTTAGTTAAACTAAATACTATGTACTGCTAATAGTTTATGTGTGATGCTTCAAGGCCAAAAATTTTCTCAGCAATCCTGCCTGGATCCAAAGTATTCATGTATTGAAACATTTTTTCCCCACTTGGAATGATTATTATATCCCAGAGTCTATTTTATTTTTAGAAAACACATATAGTTAGTAGACAGAATATTATGAAATAACTTTAATTTCTCTACTTTACTACTGTCATGCTGTGTATGGGGTCAGGGTTTTTGAAGACATTGTGCTTTTATCTTTAGCCTTCCTCTGTAACTTCTAAAAGATCTTAGGCTAATCCAATCTTCATTCCTTTTAATTCAACCTGTTTTGTTTTCTTTTTCTTTCTTGTAGCTTTGAATAATTTGACTTCTGAAATACAGTCACACTTTCAGTTTCTTATTCTTTCTCCCAGTACCCAACAGTCCCCTTTATATTTTCTGTCATATCTTTTACTTGAGAATATTTTAATTTTAATTAAAAATTATCATCTTTATCAGTTCTATTAAACTTTTCTGGAGATTACATTACATGAACATTTTAAGATTGCATTATATTTATTCTTCCCTTATTCTTCCTATATCCTAATAATTGTTCTCTGTTAGATGTCATTTCTCTTTTTCCCTTATTCCTTCTCCCCCCCCTCCCGTGTGTTTATCTCCTTTGTTTTTCTGATTGTATGAATTCCAAGTAAGTATCTTGTTGTTAATCTTTGAGCTTGTACTTATTTATACAAAATTTAAAACTTTCCTTTTACTTATAAGCTTTGGAGTTATGGAGTTATTGATCATTGTCAGGCTCCCCAATATCTATGAGTACACAGTACTTGATTAGATACACCCTTATATACATAGTACATAAGAATGTAAAAGTGCTATTCAAAATCATAGTCTGACAAAAATATTTTTCTTCTTTAGGATTTCCTATATTCTCCTTTGAGTGCTTCAGAAAACAAACCATCTCTCTTTCACACAAAACCTGAAGAGTAATGTTCTCATTCTTTCTCTTGTGTATCTTCCTGACCTGCCTTTCATTCTTTATGACTTGAAAAAGAAAGTGAAAATAAGGGCAGTTGTATAATACTGGTTTTGAACAAGCTCCTTAGTATATCAATACACATGTCTCAAGCTGCTTTCTTTTGAAAGTTCATGTGGACACCAGGAAGATATATAAATCCACACGTGTGAGTGTACTGGTCAGGCATGAAGACAGAATTAAAAGTAAAACATGTGAGCTCTTGAATCCTTTTGTATTTTTACTTTGATCTTTATCGTACATTTTGGATAATTCTATCATTGCTTTATTTCTGTTCATTCTTTAAGTCTAGGCTATTTTTGAAATTAATACTTCATTTAAATATAATAGTAAAAGAAACCAAAATTCTAGGATCTGAAATTTTTGTTACATTTTTGCCAGTTGAGTTCTATTCAAGTGTGTAATAAATTACATTTTTCCATTTGAGCTTTATTTTAATATGTAATAAATTATTGTTATGTACTCTAAAATATCTAGAGCAGCTTTGCAAAGATGAGTAGAGCTGGCATTATATCAGCTAAAAAGTGTCTGTCTTCAGTTTATTACCACATTTTCTTCAGATGTCTCTGCATTCTCAATAGATATCAAAATATCCATCTTCAGTTGTCTTTGAAGACATAGCTTCTTAGACTGGGTTGTGATACCATATGTGGTCACTTATCTAAAAGTGGAGGTCAAATACTTTGGTAATATTAAAAGATGTATGATCATGTAGCAACCAAAAGTTAATTCAGACTCAAATACCTAATGAACCTGATGTGTTTCTATTAGCATGTACCCATGTTGCATTCTGCAGCATCACTAAAACTTTGGATCTGAATATACAATGCAGGCTCATAGAACTGCACATGTCATCAATTTGCACAACACCAACAAATGCTGCTGAAAACCCTAGGCTCAGGTTTGAGGCTTTTGTAAATTTTGAATTATAGGTTTCTTTTCTTTTCTTTTTCTTTTACTGTAGGCTTTATTTCTGTACTAAATTTAGTTATTTTTACATTCATTATTGACTATATGTGATAAATATAGCTGTTGACTAATTTGCTTATGAAAATTATTAGATTATAGATGAGAGCAACTGTCTAAAAGTTTTGATAGTTCCTAAAACATTGTCCTTCAGAAAGTTTTAACTAACTTCTTTAACCACAGTATTATACAAGAATGCCATTTCACCTATGCCTTTACAATCACCATTAAAGCTTCAACATTAAGATGCATATTTATACTGAACAGTGGCTGTGACTATCAGTTAACATAAGAGTATTAGAAGTTACTGCATTATGCATAAATAAGTGTCCATAAATGGACAAAATTTTAAAAAAAGAAAGAAAAGGACCCTTAATATACTCAACAGGAATTTACTGAATCTTCTTCTTGCATCATCAGCTGTGCCTTCTTTCCAAATATTCAGCTTCCAAGAAAACAACTTGTCCTCTTTATCTCCCTCTAGCAGTGCAGGTTAATTCTCCTCCATCCCCACCTCTCTCTTTCAGTTACACTGTGTGGGAGCTGAAGGCCTAGAGCTCTAATCCATGGACAGAATTGTCCTTTCAGCCAGCAACCCACAGGCAGTGGAACCCAGCACAGCCACAGAACTGACATTGTTTCCAGTGTATCAGGAAGAAGGAGCCAAAAGCTGAGCCTCAGCACAAATCAAAGCCTAATATGGAGAGGGAATAAGGGCTCCTAGGGCCACAGTTGGCTGCAGCTATGAGCAGGAATAGGGAGTTTTTGCAAGTACTCCATCCTTAGCAACAAGAGGAAAACTGGACTTCTTTCTACTGCTATGGTTCTAGAAGCTACTCTGTGTAGCTTTAAGGAGATCTATAAGCACAAGAGTATCTAGACACACCAAAGAACTCTGTTGGCTGGAAAGAACAGTGATAACAGGAATAAAATCAGTATAATACCACATTGAAAACTGTGCTGGAAACTTCATTTCTTCACATGACTGCCAGCTCCACAGAGGGCAACACTGTAAGACCCAAGACAACCATTCCTGACAGGTAGAGAGCTGGGTAACATTCAGGCCATTCCCTAGGTCCCAGATCAAGTGTCTGATCCCATTCCAGGTGTATGAGCAGGAAGGCAAAGGCAAACTTAGCTGTATACACAGGTCCTGGAAAACAGGGCTGACAAGCCAAAAAGGGAGAAATTTCCACTCAAGGCTATACCTTTGCCACATGACAAATGTACATTTCCTTGGGAAGAGACCAACTGCAGATAGTGATATGAGTAGAAACAGGACAGTTTGAACTTCTGTTATTATTCCAGACCGCTCCATCTCTTCTTTGGCTGTGGTTCCCAAGGAACAGCATTTCTGGCAGAACACTGAGGATTAAGGTGGGCTTGTCAGCAATGACGGTCCATCTTGGATTTCAGCCTGGACGGAAGTGTTGTCAATATTTCTAAAACTATCTTTTTCTTTGTAAAATCACTGATATCAGTTTTTCATTTCTACAAGGTCATAACAGGATGGGAGGAGTTCTTGTTTTTTGGTGACGTCTCCCTTGACTCTACCCAGAATTTTTAACCATTCTACCAGGGTGAGCATAGAATTAGCACATCTCATATACCTATGTACCAGCAAAGTATTTTGCTGACAAACTTATTCAGTTCTTCGTTGCTCTTTGATTTTATTTTTATTTGTTATCTTACTTTATTATGAATATTATGGACATGAGTGGGATTGGTCAATATAGGACCATTTTATTTTTAATTGTTATTTATATATATGTATACACACATATATTTCTCAGCTTTGTCATAAACAATCAAAGGCATTTATATGTATACTGGTCTACTAGTTGAAATACTGATATTTGTTTTTTTTTTTGTATCCCATCTATATCTTTCCTTACATCCATGAACTTCAGTTTCATCAGCTAGTTAAAGGACCTAGAAGGAGAAACCCATAGCAAAATACAAAAGCAGAGATAAGAAAGCAAACATATAAACCTATCTTCAAAAGGTTATCCCTTGCCTACTTAAAATATTAAAAGGAAGATTCCAGGTGTGGTGGAGCATGCTTTTAATCCTAGCTCTTGGGAGGCAGAGGTAGGAAGATTGCCATGAGTTCAAGGCCACCCTAAGACTACATAATGAATTCCAGGTCAGCCTGGGCTAGAGCAAGACCCTAACTTTTCATTTTCCCCTGCCATTGTGGAGCTTCCCCTCGAGACTGTAAGCCAAAATAAACCTCTTTTTACCCACAGGCTGCTCTTAGTTGGGTGATTTCTACCAGCAATGCAAACCTGACTGCAACAGCATCTAATTAGTATCCTGAAAACTGGCTGAACTGTTAGCAGAAATTAGAACTGTTAGAGAAGAAAGATCAAGGGTTGGTCTGATCTCTCATATGCATTTAATTAAAACAAAAAACTTTTCTGAAATAGGGTTGGTTATTTTCCATCTTTGGATACATTACTTCCATAAAGATCAGCTACCAAAAAAAAAAAAAAAAGATTACCTAAACAAAGGAAAATAAAATAATTTTATTTAATAATAATTAACGTGCAATACCCATTAGTTTCTAAGAACTCTGCACCATTTCATTGATTCTCACCAGGATATTTGTTTCCCTTATAATTACTGTATTGAGAACAGGGATTCCTAAATAAGACAGTATCTAACCAATTAATAACAGTGCTAAAATTTTAATTCAAGGAGCCACTCCAGACTTGACTAACTTAGAATTCCTCACAGATTGATCTTGCTAAGGATTTGGATATGTTTACAAGATTAGGTAATGATTAAGTAATAAACTTTATTTCCTTAACAATGGTTTTAGTTGGAACAGTTAGCACATTTTCTCACCTCTGTCCTTTGACTCAGACTCCTTACAAAACAAGTTTCTTAAAAACAAAAAAATATGATTAGTATCATTTAGAAACAGACATTCTTAGGTTATGATGACCCATTAAGCCATATGTTCATCTTTAGGGGTACTATCAGAGGTGCCTTAGCATAAGATGCACAATAATATATTGTATTAAATATCTCTAAAATTGTTAAGAATTTATTATGAGAATCATACTTTCAAACTAGAATTATAAAAGTGTCTTTATTCTTTTATTTCATAAAAATAAGGGGATTACAAAAATCTTAATCCTAGGATTCCCTAGCTTCACTTTGAACTTGATTACAAAGGATCAAAGGGGATAGTTCTCCAGAAAAAGCCCTTTCTCAGAAAGGCTGACATATTTAATATCTTTAAACCCACTTAATGATCAGTCTTTTATTCAAGACCCCAGAAGTGCTCACAAGTGTTTGCCAAATTTTAAAAAACACAAAAGCTTACAAATCCATTCTGATAGTTTAGCACCTGAAGTTCTATTCCCCATCTCTCCTGTGGTTTTTCATTACTTAAAATCATCACTTTGGGGAAGGTAAAAGACTTTTGTATCATAATTCAATGATTTACCACTTGACTTAGTGTATTACTTTTCTTGTCAGTGTGATCAAATACTAGACAGAAATAACTTATGGGAGGAGTTCTTTATTTTGTCTTATAATTTCAGAGGTATGCTTCACCATGGAGGGAAAGACATAGAGGCCAGTGAAGCTCAGTCCACAGTGGTGTGTGTTTGCACAGTAGAATTTTTTCACATCTTGGTAGCTCCTGAAACAAAAAGACTGAATGGAAAGCATGACAAGTCAATAAATCTCACAGAACTATCCCTAATGACTTACGTTTGACAGTCTACAAAAGTTTCAGAACCTCCCAAAATATCAGCCCACCTGGGGACCATGTGTTCAAATATGTGAGCATGTGGACACATTTCACATACAAACCATAAGACTTGATTAGGGAAAGAACAAATAAATATTCCAAGCAGAAGTCAATAAGTTCATATTATGAGCATTATCTTTAAAGAATGTACATATGAGTATACATTACAGCCTTTAAGTATTCTTATTAGCTATTTTTTTCTGATTTGTATTGCTTTGGAGTAAGAATACTAAGGCTCCTACTGATAGTTGAGTACCTTTAATGAATAGCTAACAAATGTCAATTAAAATTCATGGTAAATTTAGCTGAAAAAATATTTTGTGATTTTTCCTCCACAATTAACAAGTTGGAATAAATTATTGTAGCAATGGTATTTAACATTTATGCTGCATCAGCAGTAAGCTACAATTAATTCTCACTATAGCTAACTGCATGATGAGACCTAAAAGTCCTTGTGCTCCTATTTTTACTAGACTTTGCTGAGGATATGTTACATGTATTTTTATACAAGTTAGTGATTCTTCCACTGGACAATTCATAGCTCCCATATATTTTATGTGATTTAGGAAGAAGCAGATGATTCATGGGAGAATCTTATATTGAATTGGTTTTCATTAATGTGTTTTCAAATGCTTCTTGAAAACTTCTACAAAATTATTGTCATTCATTTGGTGACAACTCTAACTCTAATGGTTTCTAAAATAATAATATCAGGTTTTTAAAAATTTTATTAATTAGTTTTGTACTCAGCAAATACAGTCAATTTGGTGCCATTATTAGGCTCATCTGTGACCTACCCCCTCCCCTTGGCCCCTCCTTGTTGAGGTATATGGGTCATGCATTGTGGAGTTATCCCACAGTTATGGGTAGGATAAATGTCTGCATATCATGAAGCAACATGTGGCTCTGATATTCTTTCCACCCCCTCTTCCGCAAAATTTCCCTGAGCCATGTTGGGTTCATTTTTGGTTTGCTTCAGTGATGAGGTGTTGGGGGCCTCTGGGTCTCTGGCTGTCTGATTTGGTAGGAGTTGATTTTTCTCAGTGTTGTTCTCCTTCACCCTTGTGCTGGTACCCGGTTCACCAAGAAAACAGCACCCTTGCTTGTTTCACCAATGGTTTTTAGTTTCAGCCAGGGCCATTTTGAGGTATGATAAGGTGGCTCTTTCCTTAGGATCTACATCTATCTGAAAAAGAGAAGCAGATTCTCCAATGGAGAGTAAGTTAGCGCTAGACAAATGAGATAACCCTTACTTTTTTATAGAGAATTTGCTAGGTGTAGGCCCTCTTGTAGCCCACAATTCGTGGTAACTTGATAATGCAGAGTGGGATTATTTATGAATATGGTTCTGATTCATTTCCCAGATCCAGCTATAGGTCCCATACCACTGAGGGGATCAGTTAGCCAAATCAAGAGCAGTTGGTTTCCCACCATGGCTGTGTGCCACTATTGCACTTGTGTGAGCATCACGACAGGTTATTTGCTGCTATGTAGGTTAGACCTTAAGTTGCTTGGACAGATATTGGTCATTTTCCCCCAGTCGCCCATGTAGCACCTTCTGGCACTAGACACACTGACTGTCTGGGGACTGACTCTCTTCCAGCTTCCAGCCATGCCATTCCATTTTACATGTCAACCGTGTATGATGTCTTCAGCAGTAGGGTCTTCCCACTAACCTTTGGTGAGTCATCAAGTACTCTGACAGAAATCTGTCTTTCTTTTAGCAAACTTTGTAGGTCTTTCTGATCAAAAGCTCATTGTGGATGATAGCCCCATGCTTTTACTGGGAGTAACAGGTCAGTGCCCTCTAAGAAAAAGATAAGTAATACGAGAGAGTTAGAGAGGAGAGAGAGAGAGAGAGAGAGAGAGAGAGAGAGAGAGAGAGAGGGAGGGAGAGAAAGAGAGAGAGAGAGGCTATAGAAGATTAAGGTCAGTCTTCATCATACCCTCTCCAGTATCTTGTGGTTCAGGTGTTCCCTCTAAGAGCCTGGTGAAGGTTCAGACATTTGGTCTGTCTTTTAGGATGTAGAATTTTATGGTAACCTTGCCATTTGGGTGTAGATTTGTGTTTCCCACCCCCTCCCTTGCCGTCCCCTACCTCCCCACCCATCCTATTGTCTAGTCCACAAGATGCTTGCTGGGTATGTAAGGCATCTTGGGTAGATTCAGGTTAGGTGCTGTAGGTGAGTGAGACTATGTGGCAATTTTCTTTCTGTGATTGGGTAAGTTCACTGAGAATGATCTGTTAGAGAAGATGACTCTTGTAAAATATGACTTATTTATCTTCCTTTTCCGAAAATGACCATATGCTTTGTCTCCTGCCAACAGATCCTGATTTCTTGTTATTTTTTATCCCATTAAAATTCTATATAATGTTTTGTTTCTTGAAACTTGGGCTAATCTGGTGTAAGTTTGCAAGTGCTAAATTCCAAGAGAATTGTGTTGGATTATGAAATTTCAAAGGGGAAGGAGAGATAGCAGAGAACTTTATTAGAATTGGGCTATTGTCATAAAGGCTGGCTGTGTTCTGTTGTCAATGTGCAGATAGTTTGATCGAGGTTGAGTTTAAAAGTAATGCACTAGTGTGCTTGGTAAATAACTGAAATATATATGGTTTATGATATGAAAATTTCAAGCAAGTTTAAAGTAACTGGTACAGAAACTGCTTTTAGATTGCTGAAACTACAACTGTTAGGCAGATTATGATCATCAAGGATGGGCCAACTGTTTTATATTGAAACAATTGTAGGATGGTCCAACTATTTTTTTTTTTTCATTGAAACAATGGGAAAGATGCCTGAGGATGAAGCTCACCCAGACATTATTAATGAGCAGGAATGCAAACTCTTTAGGAATGAGACAACAAAAAGGAAGAATTCAAAAGACTCAAGGCCAAGATTTAGTTCCTTCTTGAATTAACAAATTAGCTATGACACTTCATACCTGCTATTGAATTTGGAAACAAGGAAAAAATCATGGACATGGGTCATGAAAAAGTTCACATGATTCCAAAAGACCCTGCTGAGATGTGCCATGGAAAACAGTGTTGAAATAAACCTGTTTTTGAGGTTTTGAGGGCCAAAAGTCTATTTTTGAGGATGAACTGTGCTTTGTGTTGAAGACCTGAAGATGTTTTGAATGTACCAGGACTATTTAACAGCTATCATAGAGTGCTGATGGCTTGGATGAAAGTTTTCCCCTGGCTATTCAGCCAAGCTGGAGGGGTTGAAATAGAGATTCTAGAGATTGTCATCACTGGTTATAGATGCTGGACTTGAACTTTCAATGTTTGGTCTTTACTTGATGGTTATTGATTTTGTATTGGTCTAGTCTCTTTTTGTTATACCTATTTGCAATGGAAATGTTTAGTCTGTGCCATTATGTTTTGGAAGAATGTAACTTGTTTTGATTCTAAAGGACTCACAGTTAAAAGATAGTCTTGAATCTCAGATGAAACTTTGGACTTTAGAACAATCTTAAAGTTGGTAAATTTAGGGGGACCTTTGAACTTGGACTATATGAAATTTGCATTGTGGGATGGTCATGAGTCTATGGTTCATGGCCACCTATGGGGGCTAGATGCAGAATGTTGTGATTTCATTGTGAATGTATGTCCCCCATAATCTTAGGTAATATTTTTGTTGTTGTTGTTAAGGTTAACCTTCTTGCTTAAGATTCTAGTTGTCTGCTAGAGAAGGTGTCACTGGGGACAGATCCTGGTGTCCATCCCTGAGGTGTTTAGGGATGTATCTTCATTCCATCCCTAAAAATGTGTGATGAGTAGTTTGAGCTGTGTCTGTTCACATTTGTGGTACTGACGGTTGGTGTTTGCTCTCTGATTGGATCTGTGAAAGGCAACCAGCTTCTTTTGCCATTGATGGAACTTCACCTGGAACTGTAAGCTTGAAAAAAATTCTTTCCTCCCATAAACTGTGTCTGGTTTTATGTTTGTCCCAGCAAGGTGGAGCTGACTACAACACTTGCCAAGCTTCAGGAGCCTTACAGTGGTTATAAAAATCTTACTTTATCATAAAAAGTAAGGAGGTATGTGTCAGGGACTACTGAATCTGTATGTTTCCACTTGGATCCTAGCCCACTGACTATAAGTGTTCAAGGTTGTTGTATACAGGAGAAGCATCATTTATAGTTATATAAAGGAATTTTCAGGAAACATTAATTCTGTGGCTAAAAACAACATACTGTAGATAATTCATTCTCGCATCCCAAACACACCCCTATTCTTACCCCTGAACCTCCAGACACTACTAAGATTAGAATTGAATTTAAACTCCATTAATATGCTGAGAGTTCTACTCTGGACACATTTGTGAAAGGGAAGATTTTCCATTATTTTCAGAGTGTTACAGTTGTGCTAGAAGACTCAGAAATTTTCAATATATTTTCAAAGAAGACACTGACAAATTGACATGCATTATACAGGTTAAGTGTCTACAAACATATCATGAAAGGAATTTGACTGTCATTGTGTGTTCAAGAAACTAGCGATGTTGAATCTGAGAGATCTCCATAGCCTGGGATTATAATGATAATTTTCTTTAGTTAAGCACAACCACCTATATATTCTATAGAGGACAAAATAAAACAATGTGTTACATGTACAAAGAGGCTGGCTTATTCTGTATAGAAACTTACTTACCCAACAAAGGATTCATTGTTTCATCTGCCTTGGTGCCAGGAGAGCTGCATGTAAGCTGTCTTGTCAATACCAGAAATTCCACATTGAGCAAGATACAGAACAGGCAACTTGAGTCATTTATGAAATGAAGATTGTGAGGATATTTCTGAAAGTAAGCTACATTGAAAAGAATGACTAGCCAACTTCAATGAGTACCTATCACTCAACTCATTCTGGTGAGGAGGATTTTAGGAGAGACCATGCTATTAGAAACTACTGCTAACATGAGAGCCTCTAGATTAATATCCAGGCTATAGACAGAACAAGCATATTATATATTTAAAAATATTTTATTTATTTACTTATTTGCAAGAAGAGAGAGATAGAGAAATAAGACAGATAGAATTTATGCACCAGGACCTCCAGCTGCTGCAAATAAACTTCAGATGTATGTGCCACCTTGTACATCTGGCTTTGCGTGGGTATTAGGGAACTGAACCACTGCAAATGAACTCCAGACCCATGCACTACCTTATATATCTGGCTTACATGTATCCTGGGAAATCAAACCTATGTCCTTTGGCTTTGCAGGCTAGCACTATAGGCACTAAGCCATTTCTCCATACCCTAGCATATTATCTTGAAATGGTTTCTCTTCCTTACAATATCCCTTATCATATTCTGAATCTTATTCTATAGCTATGAAGAAAGTTCTCTAGGGAACTGTCTGCATTGATCTATGTGAAGGAATCAGAATGTATTCAAAATAGCCCTTCTATATTTTTTAGGTTAACAGTGCATATTCAGGGCAGCTTATATAAAACAAGCATAATTTAATGAGCTACAGTTTTGAAAGTGCTAGAAAATGAATCCAACTACAACATGTGACAGAGGTTTTAGAATACATAAAGTCTTGTTTCTGTGTATTTGGAATAATGTCATAGCAAAGCAACACATATAATATAAATATCCTTTCATACCTCACTTTGATTAGAATTGAATATACATATTGAATAGCTATTTTGAGTCATGGATCTGACTGAAGTTACAATTCTAGTTATGGTTTGTTCTTTTATTATTATTTTTCCTTTTCACTAAATCATCAGTCAAAGCTAATATTTAGGTTTAATACAGATTTTGTTGAGCACATTCATTCCATGGTAGAAGTCATTTTATTAGACCCTGCACTTTAAACAAACATCAATTGCAGAGGGTCACACCACATCTTTCTAGCTGTCACAACAATATCTGCCTGAGTGTCATCTGCAATGTCTCAGGTTCTTTATTTATACTGGAAATCATTTAGTTTGATAGAGCTATTTCCAAAATGCCTGCAGTACACAAAAAACACTTTATCACCAGAGAGTCCTTTGCTTTTGAGATAGGAATATCAGCAACATTTTCTTTGGCTATAGAGATGCAGACAAATGATGATAATACCTTTGAGAAAAAGCAATCTTAATTCTAACAAAAGGTTTAAGAAATGAGAATAAAATTGTGGATCAAAGACAAGTGAACATACTGAAATCAGGCTTATTTGGGAATGGGGCTCCCTTCTCTACATTTTGTATTCCACAAGGAATATAGCACCTTGTGAATATTTTGTAATGGCTTATACAATTCTAACTTTGATATAAAGAATCTAATCTCATAAGCCAGTGAAGGAATTCATGTATGCAAAGGAGGAAGTACTACTGTGGAAGCAGGTGAATTGCTCAAGAAACTGAGGCAGTAATAGAACCAAAAGCTTCCTGCAGACAGAAGTAAGAATAACATCATCCTTTTTTCCAAGAAGTCTACCAACTATATGTTATAGAAGATATTCAAATAAAACACTGGACACTTCAATAATTAAAATTGAAGTCACATTAAAATGGAATAGAGGGCTGGAGAGATGGCTTAGTGGTTAAGCGCTTGCTTGTCAAGCCTAAGAACCCCAGTTTGAGGCTGGATTCCTCAGGACCCACGTTAGCCAGATGCACAAGGGGCAGCACACATCTGGAGTTCGTTTGCAGTGGCTGGAGGCCCTGGCACTCCCATTCTCCCTCTTTCTGTCTCTCTCTGTCACTCTCAAATAAATAAATAAAAATGAACAACAACAACAGCAACAAAACCGGAATAGAAAAACCACAATATTTCAGGAGGAGACAGAAGTAACAGGGTGTGAAGTCTGAGAAGCTAGTTAGGAGGTGATCATTCATTGCAGTAAAATATTAACCCCAAAATATTACAATTCTTAGATTTTTTTCTTGAGAATAATTCCTTTTTAAATTTTGAGACTCCAACACTTCAAGATAAAAATGTAATTTATATTTGGTCTCATCTGAAGTTTACTTGAACTGCATTCATTGTTATTCATATAATATTTTGCATCATGAATTCTCTGAACGTTTTCCCATCTGCTTGAAAAGAATAAAATTCTTGGTATAATTGATTTTCAAACATAATCAGAGTTAAGATGCTTTGTAATGTGGCTACTTAAGTGTTTCAAAGAAATGGGTTAAGATAATATTTGAATTTGCAGGAAAGGGAAATGATAAGGTATCTCTCAGGAGTAATGAAAAACGGAAAACTGGGCAGTTCTTATTAAAATTCTCTTAGAAAAGAGTCATGCTCACCTATTGGGCAGAGACTGTATCTTTCCTGTGTTGTTAAAAGTTCTTGATTAGGTATTGAATCAAAGTTAAACCATTTGTAACCTACAATGATAATAGTACAAACTCTCTGGAGATGCAAATTAACTTCACATGCACATGAAATCATAGCAGTAATTATATATTAAAGTACATAATAGTAAGTTATTATGATAACTGAAATTTTGCTTAGGATATGGCCCTACTACTTTCTTTCTCCATCTGTGCTGCGGAGATGGCTCAGACTTGTTTGAAAAATCTGATGACCTGATTTTGATTCCCCAGTATCCATATAAGGCTGACCTCACAAAGTAATACATTGTCTAGAGTTCATTCACAGTGTCAGGAGGCCCTTGTGAGCCCATTCATATTCTCTCTCTCTCATAAGTAAAATTAAAAAAAATGCATCAATGTAATTTTACATACACACAGAAATCTGTGTATGCAAATATGTGAATGTCATAATTTCAATAGTTAATTCCTGCTCTGGTAAAAGTCCTAATAATGGGGAATATGGTAATTGTGAATTTTAACAATTGTGACTTTTTCTATTATCAAATTTGGGTTAACTCCATGATGCATAAATAATGGTACCAACTTGACAGTACTCATTGAGTACAAAACTAATTAATAAAAAAATAAATTATTAAAAAAATTGGAGCAATGTTACTGAAAAAGAATGAAAATATATGCCAAAATATGCATATCTTTGTTATATGGGACCACCATATTTAAATTACTTATTTTCTTCCATCCTCTCAATCTTTGCTAAGTAATCACTATTCTTTAGTAAGGACTACAGCAATAATAAACAGAAGTGGTATTTGTCAAGCAAATGATCTTTTTCTAATAGTTGTTACTTCCTGTGTATTTGCAAAGAGTTACTATTTTGAAATAAATATTGTTTCATAAAAATAAAATATTTTGTTTTAATGTTCAATAATTGCCTATCTAACCAATTCCAAGAGAGAAGATAAGAAACTTGTTTAAATATTAATTTACTATCAATTATAAAAAAAGGTTGTAATATTCGATTTGAAGCATAATTCTGTCACTTTTTCTTTATCAGTTATGTACACAGTGTGTATACAGTCATGTATTAGCCTCCTCCCTGTCCTCCCACCTCTGAAGGGATACTCCTCATTGGGGATTGTGGATCATGCAATGTGGGGGTAGCCATCAGTTATGGGGAAGAGGCAATGTCTCTGTGCATCTTGTGGCTGTAACCATCTTCCCACTCCCTCTTCTGCAAATTTCCCTGAGGCATGTTGGGTTCATTTTAGGTCTACTTCAGTGATGAGGTCTTGGGAGCCTCTATGTCTCTAATCTCTGGTTTTGTAGGAATTGAGTGTTGTCTGTGTCTATCTCCTTTACCCTTGTGCTGGTACCAGGTTCACCAAGAAAATAGCACTCTTGCTCATTTCCCCAATTTCTCTATGATTTCAGCTGGGGCCCTGGTGAGGTGCAATGAACTGATTCTCTCCTCATGTTCTGCATCCATATGAAAAAAAAGAATCAAATTCTCCAATGGAGAGTGAAGTCAGCACCAGATAGATGGGATAACCATTATCATTTTAGAGAGAATTTAATTGATGTAGGCCCTCTTGCATCCCACTATTGGTGGGAGCTTAGTGTTTGAGAATGGGCTTGTTTTTTGGATAAATGTCTGATTTGTTTCCCAGTTCCAGCTACGGGTTCCATTCCTCGGAGCAGATCCATTAGCCAAATCAAGAGGAGGTGGTTAACCACCATGGCAGTGTGCCACTATTGCACTTGTGTGAGCATCACATCAGGTTGTTTGCTGCTGAGTAGTTTAGACCAGAAGTTGCTAGGACAGATGTTGATCATTCTCCCCCAGTCACTATGTAGCACATTATGGCACAAGATGAGCTAACTGTCTGGGGACTGACTCTCTTCCAGATTCCAGCAAGGTCACTCCATGCTCCATACCAACAGCATATGGTGTCTTTGGCAGTAGGATCTTACCATTAACCTTTGGTGGGTCATCAATAATCTGACAGAAATTTGTCTTCTTTTGGGAAAACATGTAGGTCTCTCTGATCAACAGCTCATTGTGGATGTTAACCAAATGTTGGTACTGGGAGTTACAGGTCAGTGCCAGGGGCAAAGAAGGAAGAAAAAGATAGGTAATATAAAAGAGAAAGAGAGAAGAAGGAGAGAGAGAGAGAGAGAGAGAAAGGAGATTAAGATTAGTCTTCATCATATGCTCTCCAGAGCCTTGTGATTCAGGTGTTCTCTCTAAGGACCTGATGAAGGTTCAACCATTTAGTCTGTTTTTAGAATGTATAATTGTATGGAACCATTTTCATTTGGGTCCAGTTTTGTGTCACCCCCACCACCACCCTTACCCTCCCTATTGTCCGGTCCTCAAAATGCATATTAGATATATCAGCATCTTGGGAAGATTCAGGTTAGGAGCCTCAGATCAGTGGACTATGCAATGATTATCTTTCTGTGATCGGGTGAGTTCACTGAGAATGATCTGTTTAAAGTTCAACCATTTTTCTTCAAATTTCATTGTGTCATTTTTCCTTACTGCTGTGTAGAACTCCATCATGTAGATATACCACATCTTGGTTATCCATTTGTCTAATTATGGACATCTGGGCTGATTCCAGCTCTTAGCTATTATGTGTCAAGTAGCTATAAACATGGTTGAGCAAATATGTCTGAATTGAGGCATGGAGCTTTTAGTTTAAATGCCTAGTAAGGGAATAACTGGGTCTGTTGGTAACTCTTTAGTCAACATTTTTAAGAGTCCATATTGTTTTCCATAGTGGTGTACCATTTTACATTCCCACCAACAGTAAATGAGGGTTCCAATTTCTCCTCCTTGACAGCATTAATTTTCATTTGATTTTTTTAATGTTTGTTGTCCTTACTGGGGTAAGGTAGAATCTCATAGTTGTTTTAATTTGCATTTCCCTGATGATTAGGAATGAAGAGCATTTTCTTAAGTGTGTGTTTGCCATTTGTATTTCTTCCTCTACAAACTCCCTGTACAGTTCTCCACCCCATTTTGTGAGTGGGTTGTTTGACTTTTTATTATTTAGGTTTTTGTGTTCTTTGTAGATTCTAGAAATTAGGCTTATGTCAGTTAAGTAGCTGGGAAAAATGTTCTCCCATTCTGTGGGTAACCTATTGGCTCTGCTTATTGTATGTTTGTCTGTGAAAAAAAAAAAAAAAAAAAAAAAACTTTCAGCTTCATGAGATCCCAATGGTTGAGTGATTGTTTAATTTCCTGATCCACTCAGGTTTTGTTCAGGAATTCTTTTCCCACTCCTATATCATGGAAGTTTTCTCCTATTTTTTCTTACAGTAGTAGCAGAATTTACAATTTCATATTAAGGGCTTTGATCCATTTGGACTTCATTTTTGTGCATGGTGAGATGTGTGGATTGAGTTTTACTTTCCTGCCTATGGTTATCCATTTTGTCCAGCACCATTTGTTGAAAATGCTGTCTTTTTTCCAGCCTACATTATTAGGGCCTTTGTCAAATATCAAGTAGCTGTAGTTACTTGACCCAAAGTCTGGGTCCTTGATTCTGTTCCATTGGTCTATAATCCTATTTTATGTCAGTACCATGGTGTTTTTATTAATATAGCTATGTAATATAGCTTTAGATCAGGTATGGTGATGCCTCCAAAGATGTTTCCTTTGCTGAGGATATGATTGGATATCCAAGGCCTTCTGCCATAATTCTGTCACTTTTGAACCATGTAGTCTTGAGCAAATTCATCCAGCTGAATCAATACACACACATTGCTAATGTAGTACTTACCTATTTATAAATGCATAAAATAATAACTATTATTAGTAAGCATTTTATTATTATTATTTTTTATTTTTGGTTTTTCAAGGTAGGGTTTTGCTCTAGCTTAGGCAGATGTGTAATTCACTATGCCATCTCAGGTTAGCCTTGTAATCACAGCAATCCTCCTACCTGTGCATCCCAAGTGCTGGGATTAAAGGTGTGCACCATCATGTCCAGATAAGTAAGTAATTTTATTAGTTTGAAATTCAAATGAGATAGTATCATCTGTATAGAATCCATTTATTAAGGTATGCATATTGTAGGAATTAGTAAATGGTAACTAAAATGGGTAAGGCAAAGATTCTAAAAACATTATAGAAGAAAATAAAAGTGATATAATATCTTATTAGATATGCATATGTTGTTATATTTATGAGAACCTGTACTATGTGATGTCAAGATGCACACTTATATTACAAGAAAGGAAACATTTATTTGTTCAGAATCATTAATAAATTATGAAGTAAACCAGCTGAGAAGTTTTTACATACTGTTACATAATACATTATATATTGTTGGACTCACAATAATAGCATATGTATAGAAAGAAAAATGTAAGTTAAAAATCACCCCTTATTATTAAAATATTTTTTCACACAGAAAGCATGCAGAGATAGTAGACGATTAAAACATGATTATAGTGTTAAGTCAAGGAACACTTTGGGGTATTAAGAGGAACCTGTTTGAAAACTTGACATTGGAACTGAGATATAAACAATGAAAAAATCTAGTCATAGCATCCCAGGTTTGTTTTCCAGAAAATATGCACCTCTAGGTGTTGAAAACCAGAAGCTATGAGTTGAAAAGTTTCTAAGAAAATAATTTTTAAGATAATGTTTTCAAGATGGGCTATAGCCAGGTTTATATTAGAACTTGTAAGGACAATCAGATTATTGAATTTTATTTCAAGAATACTATAGAACCATTGATGAATTTTAACCTATAAAATATCCAGTCTGGCGAGCAAAGAATTATGGAGAATTCAAGAGTGGAATTGGTAAGAATGGGTGGAAGATACTTGTATTCCTGGACAGAAGTGATGACGTGAGATAGAGTGGAGAGTAGGGTTGTATGAATTTAAGGTATACTTAGCATATCCAATCAACGTGGAAAAGAAAGACAGATATGTTATTTTTTAGAAAACAGATGAAGATGAGAAGTTACCTGAATAAGATCAAGTTTCTTTATTCTGATTAAGTTTGAAAGGTAGTAGAATGCCTTACATATTAAGAGACTAGACTCTGGATAAGGTTCAAACCTTTTCCATTTGTTTCATACCGGTTGTTGCAGTCCGGCTCACATTGCTGGTAGAAATCACCCAACCAAGAGCAGCTTCTGGGAAAAAGAGATTTATTTTGGCTTACAGGCTTGAGGGAAGCTCCACGATGGCAGGGGAAACAATGGCATGAGCACAGGGTGGACATCAACCCCTGGCCAACATAAGCTGGAAAATAGAGACAGGAGACTGTGCCAAACACTGGCAAGGGGAAACTGGCTATAATACCCATAAGCCTGCCCCCAACAATACACTCCCTCCAGAAGACATTAATTCCCATATCTCCATCAGCTTGGAACCTAGCATTCAGAACACCTAAGTTTATGAGGGACACCTGACTCAAACCACCACATTCCCCCCCTGACCCCATAAACTGATAACCATACATGATGTAAAATGCAATGCATTCATCTAACTTTAAAAGTCCCATAGTTTTTATCAATCTCAATGATGCTCATACATCCCCATAGTCCAAGATCTTTTAACTGAGCTATAATACTAAAAAATACCCTCAAGAAAACCATAATGTCACAGAATAAATATTCACACTGCAAAAGATGGCGTTGGGCATAGCAAAGAAATATTCAACCAATACAAGATGTAAAACAACCAGGGCAAACATCAAACTCTATAGCTTCAAGTCCAACAACTCTAGCCAGTGACAAATCTCCAAGTCCAGTAATTCTAACCAGCAACAAGTTTCTGGCATTCCAATTCCACCCCTCCAGTTAGGCTACTCACAGTCCTGGAAAACTTCATTGTGGCTGGCAGCTCTCCTTGGCAGCCATCTCGTGGTCCCAGCATCTGCACTGAGTCTCCACTGCAAGCCACGGTTCATCCTCATGGTCCCATGGGATCTCCATGCAGGCAACCAGCAAACCTGCTTCACACTGTCCATGGCCATTTCCAAAACACAAGACCGTGTTGCAAACTCAATGACCCTCTCTTTCCTGCATTTCTTATACTCCACAATACCAGGTAGGGTGCCAATTTTTTAATCCCGGGGGAAATAAAGCAGACTCTGAAGAACAGGACTCCTTGAGCACTCAGACCCCTTAAAAAGAGTCTATATTCTTCCTGTTGCCCCAGTGCAGGTCAGCTAGCCCAGTCTCAAAGGTTGTAATCTCTCAATTGCAGCTGAATGGGCAGCAGTTCACTCAAAGATTTTCTTTCTGTGCCATATCCTTCTGCTCAAACCAGTCCATTTCTACGCAAGGCAACCCTGCTCAACTTCTCAAGATCCAGGTGTAACAGCAAGCTTCCCATACAAACTGCTACCCTAGTCCAGGCAAAGCTCTTTGTCACCCTCATAAGCCAAACCCCACAGTACATAGTTCTTACTGTATTCAGGCCTTTGAACTCTGACCAGAATAGTCCATCAAGCTGTACTTACAGCACTGCAAGGCATCTCTTAGGCCAAGGTTTCAAATCCTTCCACATTCCTCTTGAAAATCAACTCCAAAAGGCCAAAGCCACACAGTCAGGAGTCTAGCAGCAATCCCACTCCTTGGTACCACTTTACTGTTGCAGTCCAGTTGACATTGCTGGTAGAAATCACCCAACCAAGAGCAGCTTCTGGGAAAGAGAGACTTATTTTGGCTTACAGGCTCAAGGGGAAGCTCCACGATGGCAGGGGAAAACGATGGCATGAGCAGAGGGTGGACATCACCCCCTGGCCAACATAAGCTGGAAATTAGCAACAGGAGAGTGTGCCAAACAC
The DNA here is from genome assembly GCA_036346955.1 of Dipus sagitta. Classification (NCBI taxonomy): domain Eukaryota; kingdom Metazoa; phylum Chordata; class Mammalia; order Rodentia; family Dipodidae; genus Dipus; species Dipus sagitta. The sequence goes on along the minus strand of CM070770.1, from coordinate 97,665,851 downwards.
TAGCAAGGGGAAACTGTCAATAAAACCCATAAGCCTGCCCCCAACAATACACTCTGTCCAGAAGACATTAATTCCCATATCTCCATCTGCTGGGAACCTAGCATTCAGAACACCTAAGTTTATGGGGGACACCTGAATCAAACCACCATACCGGTGAACCTTATATAGTTGAATTATACAATATATCAATTTTCTCATATGTAAAATTAGGGACATTAGTAATGCCAAACTTAAATAATTATAAATACTAAATTATATATTGCCTATAAAATACTAAGAATTGTTTCTGATACATTGTATAAAATACATAATTATTGCTGTTATTATTAGCCACAGATGTGGCAAGTTCAACTAAGAAATCTGTTACACAAATATGACACTTTAAATAAAGTAATTTATAATTTAATTATCTTGAGAAATTATTTCATGACATTAGACTACCTGTGAGTGAACGAAGCCTGTCGTAGACCATCTTTTACTATTTTCTGTCAATTTACCTCTTTCATCTTAACCCTTCACTCTATTTCATAGATTACTAGAGGGGTTGCATGGAAATTGGAAGTAAGGAAGAAAGTAAAATATTTATAAGGAGAATGAAAAAAACTGTCCAACTTTCACAAAATAATTTTGTTTAATTTTTCAGCTTTAAAATTACTACAGAGCAGATTCTAGCTTTATAATTTGTTACTTTTAAAATTCCTTGATAAATTTATGATAACAAGATCTATAGTAAAATTTCAGATTACTCAAATACAAAATAAATATGGAAACTGTAGATAATAATATGTGGATTGCATGCTGACTACATTTTCAAACTGTTAAATTTTTTAAACTTTGAAATGGCAAATTTGATGGTTTATATTTGCTGTAAACCTGGCAGGAATAAGATTCTCCTGTGAACAAGGTTAGCCAGTATGCATATGTGTGAGGACTTATATTGATTAGTTTAAATGATATGGGAGCGCTCACCTCCATTATGGCCAGCACCATGCCCTGGGGTGGGGTCCTAAACTATATAAAGAGGAGAGAGCTGGTTCAGCAACAGCATTCATCACTCTCCACAATATTTTCCGACATGACATGATGGACTCTCACCCCTGGAATTATAGCCAACATAAACTCTTTCTTTTCCTAAGCTGTTTCTGGTCAGGCAGTTTTACCCCTGCAACATGAATTTGAACAGTACAGCAGGCTTTTTGATTCAAAAAATGTCCTTTCTTTAAAGGCTGCTTTGGCATCTTTATATTAAAAAAATCCCTGAATAATAAAAATACTATTTTTTATTGAATTGAACACAGATTCACATGCAGAAATGTATGAGTAGATATGATGAGCATGACTTATTTAACCATTTATTATCAAAGATACGTACACACTTGCACAGTCTAACTTTGAATTTTGTTTTGTTTTGTTTTGTTGAGGTAGGGTCTTACTCTAGCTCAGGCTAACGTGGTATTCACTATGTAGTCTCAGGGTGGCCTCGAACTCATGGTGATCCTCCTACCTGTGCCTCCCAAATGCTGGCATAAAAGGAGTGAGCCACCACTACCGGCTAACTTTGAATTTGAGGTGCATCTGCCCACTCTCTCAAGTAAAAAGAAATTTAATGAATACCTGGAAGATACTACATGTTACTTAACAACAATAAAAGACAGAAGGGAAGAAAATAAAACTTACCTGATCAGAAGCAAATTGTGGACAGAAAAGGGTTTAATTTGACTTTCATTCCAGAGGGTAGAATTCATCATGCCCGAGAAAGCACAAAAAGACCATGAAACAGGCACCATATCACCATACCAAGGAGGAAGTAGAAATAGAAAGAAGAGCAAGGAGAGATAGACATCTAACTTCTGAGCTACTCCCCCTCCCTTCCCGCAGCGCCCCCCCCCCCCACATGACTTACTTCTTCTTGCCAGGCTCTACCTACTAAAGGTCCCACAACTGTCTAAGACAGCACTGCCAGCTGGGTTTTAAGTATTCAAACACAGAAATCCCCGGGGTCATTCTGCATTCAAGCCACTACAGAAACAACCATGTTCTAAGTATTCCAAGGTAAATGTGGTAACATACTTGTTTTCAAATGGAATACCTCAAACCAATGAAGTGGACGAATATCTAGTGTTCCTTTAAAATTTTAGCAAACACAGGTGTCATGTAATCTTGTTACTTCTGCTATGAACAGTAATATGTACAAATTCTTCATTTGAAGCAACTGTCACTTTTATCTGTTTTTCTTTCCTTCTTTTCTTCTCTTTTTTCTCTCTTTTATTTTTCTTTGTGCAGCACGCTGAGAGTTATGAGAAGAGGCTCTGAGAGGAAGGGTGCAAGTGACTGCCACCAGCATGAGGAGACCAATTCAAACTGGTAAGTGGAAAAAGTATTGCTGTGGGGTGAAGGTCTCCCATGTGTTCATGTGGGGGGGGGGTGTGGTATATGTATGTATGTATGTGTGTAGATGAACTTGCCCCAGTGACACACATGTAGAGGATGGGGAGAATGTAGGATATCTTGTGCCATTGCTCATCTGCATACTTCCTTGAATGGAGTCCTACTCCCCGAGTTTGGAAATGCCATTTTTTTCAGACTGGCTGGCCAGTGAACTCAGGAAATTCTCCAGTCTTGGCTCCAGCAGGACTAGGGTTACATGTCAGCATGGCCATGCCCAGCATTTACATGTGTGAGGAAAACTGAACTCAGGGTAAACCATGCCCTCTCTGGCTTGCAAAAGTGCTTTTAAACACTGAGCCATTTCCCCAGTCTCTAGTTTTCTTTCTTTCTTTCTTTTTGTGTAAACAGCACATGTTGGTACCATCCTTACCTTCATCCCTGTCCCCCCTTCAAAGTTTTCTTATTTTATAATGGAGAATATAATATTTACTAATTTCCTAATAATTGAGTAAAGCTACTCACAGTCCTGGAAAACATCATTGGGGTCAGCAGCTCCCCTTGGCAGCCATCTCATGGTCTCTGCATCTCCAATGGGTCTCTACTACAAGCCATGGTTCATCCTCATGGCCCCATGGGGGTCTCCATGCAGGCATCCAGCAAACTTGATTCACACTGCCTATGGACATTTCCAAAACATAACACCATGTGGTAAACTCAATGACCCTCTTTCCAGCATTTACTCCACAGTACCAGGTGAGGTGCCAATTTGTTAATCCAGGGGGAATAAAGCAGACTTTGAAGAACAGGACTCCTTGAGCACTCAGGCCCCTTCAAAAGAGTCTACATCCTTCCTGTTGCCCCAGTGCATGTCAGCTGGCCCAATCTCAAAGGTTGTATGTAATTTCTCAATTGGAGCTGAACTGGCAGCAGTTCACCCAATGATTTTTCTTTCTGTGCCATATCCTTCTGCTGATACCAGTTCATTTCTACGCAAAGCAACCCTGCACAACTTCTCAGGACACAGGCATAACAGCAAGCCTCACACAAACTGCTAGCCCAGTATAAGCAAAGCTCTTTCTCACCCTCACAAACCAAACCTCACAGTCCATAGTTCTTACTGCATTCAGGCCTTTCAACTCTGACCAGAATAGTCCATTAAGCTATACTTATAGCACTGCAAGGCATCTCTTAGGCCAAGGTTTCAAATCCTTCCACATTCCTCTTGATAATCAGCTCCAAAAGGCCCAAGCCATACGGTCTAGCAGCAACCCCCCTCCTTGGTTCCACTTTACTGTTGCAGTCAGGTTTGCATTGCTGGTAGAAATCACCCAACTAAGAGCAGTTTCTGGGAAAAGGAGGTTTATTTTGGCTTACAGGTTCAAGGGGAAGCTCCACAATAGTAGGGAAAATGATGGCAGAAGCAGAGGGTGGACATCACCCTGGCCAACAAGGTGGACAATAGCAAAAGGAGAGTGTGCCAAACACTGGCAAGGGGAAAGTGACTATAATACCCATAAGCCTTCCCCCAACAACACACTGCCTCCAGGAGGCTTTAATTTCCAATTGCTATCAGCTGGGGAGACTAGCATTCGGAATACCTAAGTTTATGGGGGAAACCTGAATCAAACCTCTACACCATGTAATGTCAGATGCCCAAAATGGCACCTGCTTGCTTGCATCTGGAGTTTGTTTGTAGTGGCAAGAAACACTGGTGTGCCAATTTTCTGCTCCTCCTCTCTCTTTCCTTGAAAATAAATAAATAAATAAAATATTTTAGTAAACTAATCCAGGAAATATACAATGTGCATATATGCATTAGCACTGAACCCAGGTTCCTAGAACTTGGAGTGATCCTACTGTTGAACATTTTCAAACTTAGTCTGATATTTCTAGTTTCCAACCTCCAAAGCCCCATTATTTTAAAATTAGTAAGGACAGCATAGTGGTATATTAAGACAAAATATTTTCTTTTGGATGTGGTACTTTAAACTCCCTTATGCTCCCATATAATACACTTTGGATTTTATTAATCCTCTTAACCAGTATTGATATTTATGGCACTCTCAGAAAACTAAAAATGTGGGGCAATGGTCCAAATGTGAATCTTGATACATCAAAAGGGCCAATAGGCTTACTAAAAAGAAAGAGATGTTTATTTTTTTCTATTTTGCTCTCATTTTTTACTGACCTATAAAATAATCATTTATCATATTTCAAGTATCTATTTTGGTGAGATATATATAAGAACGTTATGCAAGTTTAAGAGGATGGTTTGTCATATTTTACCAGTGCCTATAACCTGTGTGATGCCACTCAGATTAGGATGCACCAAAACCAACACCATCACAATGATTTTTCTCTTTCCAAATCATAAAGCAGTCACGTCCATGAGTTCCAATTGTGGATGATTTAGTCTATTTTTCTTTTATGCAAATTTAAGTATAGGAGTTTGTACCTCCACTATAGGTGGCCCCATATTCACAGTAATATATATGGTAGGTTCTTATGTGTAGAAATAATTTAACTTTCACTGTATAGCATCACGAAGTTTGTGTATTCATAGCCTATATTCTTATGCAAGTCTTCTGTGATTGTGAAAAGTAAATATGTTCTATGGGCTGGAGAGATGGCTTAGCGGTTAAGCGCTTACCTGTGAAGCCTAAGGACCCCGGTTCGAGGCTTAATTCCCCAGGACCCACGTTAGCCAGATGCACGAGGGGGCGCACGCGTCTGGAGTTCGTTTGCAGTGGCTGGAAGCCCTAGCGCGCCCATTCTCTCTCTATCTGCCTCTGTCTCTCTCTGTCTGTCACTCTCAAATAAATAAATAAATAAATAAATAAATAAATTTTAAAAAAAGTATATATGTTCTATGAATGCTTTTGTGTGCCTTCAAAGCCTGTTTTGGGATCTTGTTACCTGATCAAATGCTTGTACCATTTTCCATTCACATTGGCACAGGATAGGAATGCTGGCTGTTTATTATTATCAACATTCAGTAATTTGTAATTTTTTTATCTTAGTTGTTTTGATGTGATGTGTGTTTATCATGGTATACTATTATGATTTTAATTGGCATTTTCTGTGATCACTGCTAACTGTGACCTTACAACAAAAAAGAAATATTTCTCTAACCACTTGCAAATTAAAGGTGCATGAAAATTTTAAGGAGTTGCAAAGAAGCATAGCAGTTTTATTGACCTGTGTTGAATGAACATTAAGTCTAAAGGGACCTAAGATTTCACCTTACCTATGAAAATAAAGTTAAATAAAAATTCAGGTCATTAAATATATGCAAGCCTGACAACACCATCCAACTAAAATTAAAACTCCTCTATTGTTTCTTAACTTTAAATTTTTCACTAAATAATTAATACATAGCAATTGATCAATATTTCTCTTATTTCAATGGGTAACAATCAATCTTATGACAGTGGAATCACAGCTCAGTGGTGATGATTGGAGTTTGTTGCAGGAGAATGATTGCAAGCTCCATTTCTGTGATGGGAAAAATAACTATTTATCCAGCCATTTGAAACCATGGATGGAACAGGGAAACAAGCATGGAAATGATTCAGAGGCCAACATGATTTGACAGAAGGCTGGTGCTATCACCCATGCAGCAAGTGTGACAGCTCCATCATGTTTCCAGGCATTTTCTCTGGTGGGCTGTGTGGATGGCTCATTTGGTTCTAGTACCATTAATTTCCACAGAATTTTATAGCTTAGCTGACATGTTGTTGAGGCAATTTGAGAATGCATAATTTAATGCAATGTTGTCATATGGTATGCTTTTTAGGAAGCCATAATATCACAAACTGGCTAACTGAAAATGCCCATCTTATGTGATTTTGCTAAATTGTGTATTGCATAACATTTATCATTTAGGCATTTTAAGTGTATAATTCTATAATATTAAATATATTCCCTTTTTTTTAGTTTAGTTTTGTTTATCGAGGTAGAGTCTCACTCTAGCTCAAGCTGACCTGTAATTCACCTCAGGGTGGCCTCGAACTCGTGGTGATCCTCCTACCTCTGCCTCCTGAGTGTTGGGATTAAAGGCATGTGCCACCACACCCGGTTTATATTCCTGTTTTGATATGACTATTACTTCTATCCATCTTCAATACTTTTTCACATACCAGTTTAGCTTCAAATATATCTAAAAATTTTGTTCAATCATGATTCTGTCTCCTTTATGTCACTGATGTAAACATCTTTATACTTTGCATATCATTTATATAGATATATTCATTTTAATGTATTTTTTCTTCTTACTCATATAGAAAATAAAAAATGAATTAAAAACCAAAGTATAAAAGTACTATGTGTAAGGAACAATCTCTGTTTTAATTTTGTTATTTTTAGATTCACCTAGGAGACAAATTTCTGGAGGAGTCTGTGAGGGTATTTCTAGTTAGGGTTAGTTAAGGTGAAAAGACGTATTATAACTGCACATTGCATGATCCCATGGTCTAGGATCTTTGGCTGATTAAATAGGGAAAAGGGAGGTGAGTTCCAGCCTTTAGCACTCTCTGTTTATTGTTTGTGGAATGAATACAATTCGATGCTTCATGATCCTGCTGTTATACCTCCCCTGTCATGAATGACTTAAACCTAGAACTTTGAGCCAAAATAAACCAATCCAGTCTTTTTTTCATGTGTTCTTTTTCACAGAAACAATAAAGGCAACTAATACAGAAATTTAGTACTAGAAATGGGGTAAATTTTTTGTTATGAACTAGACTGTGTGGTTTATAGGACTTTGGAACTGGTTTGTAGGAAGAATGTCCAATCTGCAAGTTTGGTGTAGAAAAGCTGTGCCATGCAGCAAAGACTGCTTTATAGGACATTCTCTTGGGAGTTGTGGAGACTAAAGTCTCCACATAAATGTTTGCTGAGTAAGTCTGATTTATCAAACATCAGAAATAACATGGAAGCCTTTGGGAGACTGGGATAACAGCAGTTCATATTATATTTTGGCAAAGAATATGAGCACTTTATGTCCATGTCCTGAGAACTTAACAAGAGACCAAATTAAAGTGATGGGCTAATTTGTTTGGTAAAGGAAATCTCAAGACAGTATCAAATCCATGTTATGTTAGATTATTGCTCACTGCTGTGACACATATCTACAGTGAGAAAGAGCAGCAGATGAAACCAAAAGTATGAGACTCATATTGCATTGTAAACAAAAGGTTGATGCTAAGAAAGCAGCTGTAACTATTAAAAGGTAATAGCTACCTCCTGTGCATTACTGGGAAAATATGAAAGATGCCCTGAAGGCAATATCCCCCATATTAGATGTTCCATCTTGAAGGAAAAATATAATTTGAAAGAAGAGAACCTAACAGATAATACCACTTAAGGGGTTTTCTGCAAAAAATAAAATAATAACTACCTCTACATGGATGTGTTTCCCTGAGTCAGGCTGGAAGGCACACAATGACAACTGTGGTCAAAAGGGGCAGGTACTCTTCTAACCTGGCAGCAGAACCTCCTATCATCATGTTCTGGAGTCTTCCACTGCAGTATCAGAAAGAGGCTATGTGTATGGCAGGCAGAAGTGCTGGAGGAGCTGAACTATCCAAGAACTTAGGATCCCAGAGGGTTCTAACCATGAGTCGCAAATACCAGAATAAATCTTCAGAATATGTTATTTGCTCTGCTTTAGTCTGATATTTGCTTGTTATGGCCCCATTCTTCCATTTGGGAATGGGAATATTTATTTTGGGCCATTGTATATCGGAAGTGTTTAATTTGTTTATGAATTATATTGAGGCTCTTAGTTCAGCAATAACTTTGATTTTTAGAGGAGACTTTATACACTTTTGACAGTCTTAGAGCTGTCAAAGACTATGGGTCTTTTGAAGTTGGACTGAATTCACTTTGAATTATGAGATTGTCATAAATCCATGTGAACAAGGGATGGAAGATTATCACTTAAACTTTGCACATTTGGGTGTTAAGTTGACAAAGCATGGTCTTGTGATGTTTAATCTTATTCATAAACTTTACTGGATCTAGAATCACCTGGGAGATAAATCCATGAACATGTCTACATTAGAGTTTCTAGATTAAGCTAATTTTGGTGGGAAGACCTACCCTAACTGTGGGTGGAACCATTCCATTGGCTGGGGTCCTATATTGAATAAAAGGGGAATGTGAACCGAGTGTCAGCATTCATTTCGTTCTTCTTTCTGACTGTAGATGGAGGGTAAATTAAGCAGCATTTGGTATTTTTAATTTCATTTTGGGACTGGATTTGGTTCTCTCACAAATGCTAAATTCAGATGTCTAGATGGACAATTTCATATTTGTTTTTGCCTTTTGGCATATTAAAAACATAATTCTTCTGTCCTCTGATCTCAAAATTTTTTTCTTAAAAACTCTGCAAGTATTCTCATTGTGAATTCCTTATATATGGTGAGGTTTTTTTCTGATATTTATTTATTTATTTATTTATTTATTTATTTTTATTGGGTTTTTTGAGGTAGGGTCTCACTCTAGCCCAGGCTGACCTGGAATTCACTATGGAGTCTCAGGGTGGCCTTGAACTCACGGCAATCCTCCTACCTCTGCCTCCCGAGTGCTGGGATTAAAGGCGTGAGCCACCACGCCCGGCTTCTGATATTTATTATCAAAAAATAATTATAGTGTATTGCAGTGTGGAACTATTTATATTCTTTAGGCCGTGTTGACATTCATAGATTTCTGAATCTTAGGGCATTTTGAGTGTCTTGTATATTCAGGGTTACTGATTTTTTTTCCTGCATTTTGAAGGGTAATATTGATACCTCTAGTGAATTTTTAATTCAAACCTTGTATTTTGTAGCTTTTTCTGGTGTAAAGATGAGATTTAGGAATTGGACTTCTTCCCAACTATGAAGTTTCACTTGAAAAAATAAGGAGAGGGCAAAGCAAATAGAACTATAAATTTTCTTACCATTTCAATGAAACTTTTCTCTAGCCTTTTGCTTGTTTGTTTTAGATAGTCTAAGACTATCAGGGAATGATGTTTTTTAAAAGCAATCTCTGGTTCTGTTATTTTGGTTGTCCTTCTTATGAAGATCAGGAAAGAGAGAGGTAGAGATAAAAGAGTGAGAGATAGAGAATGAGAAAGGGAGGTAAAAGAGAATGAGGGAGAAAGAGGAAAAAAATGAAAATATCCCATCCAAGTAAGAATTGGTACATGAACTTGCAATCCTAGCACTCAAGAGGCTAAGGCAAGAAATCATAGGTTTGGGTTTAAGGCCAGTCTGGGCTTCACAGCAATTTCCAGGATACCGTGGACTATATAGCAAGTTAGTGACTAAATAAAGAGATATATGACAGACCAATATAGATGTTAGACAGATGACAGATTATAAATACATGGATATATATATAGATAGATAGATGATAGATAGATAGAGAGATAAATAAATAGATGATAGATAAATAGATGATAGATAATGGATAGAGATAGATAACCTCCAATTAGGTTTCATTGCTCAGTGTTTCCATCATTGCCCATTAAGGCATGAATCATAATCATATGAATCCTTTGATGAATTCAGTGGCATCATGGTCAAACAGGCACAAAGCTCAGCATGGCTGTACTTGGAGACCATACTACCAACACATTATCACTTGGGAGAAGTTTTCTATCTAAAATATATCAGAGAAAATGTGGAAACAAGGTCCATTTATTCAGTTACAGTCACTTTGCCTAACATGATATTTCATATGTCATTTGTAGTCTTATTTCACAAACATATCATTCAAAACCAGAACATTTTTAATTAGTTTTACATAAAGGAAGCTGTATGTTTTAACATATTCTTCAAAAACAGAAATCAAGCCGGGCGTGGTAGCGCACGCCTTTAATCCCAGCACTCAGGAGGCAGAGGTAGGAGGATTGCTGAGAGTTCAAGGCCACCCTGAGCCTGTATAGTGAGTTCCAGGTCAGCCAGGACTAGCATGAGACCCTATCTCGAAAAACCAAAAAAAAAAAAAAAAAATCACTCAAAATGGCATGCATGAAATAATCTGTGGATGTAATTTATTAAAATTCAAAGATTATGATACCTAAACCACCATAACATAAAACTTGGATTTATTTTGTACTATTTCCTGTTTATTATTTTAAAAATGCAGTGATGAAAGAGCCCTTTTGATTATATTATTTCTCATTTGTTGTTAGAAAAAAAAAGAAAGGAATAGAACTATTGAAAAAGAATTTATGTAAATCATTTCATAGCCTATATTCTGTAGTATAAGAAATCCCTTTGCTTATTTATCTCCACAGAAGATTATTGAAAACTCATGCTATGAAACAAGTATTAGAATAGTGAGAGGTAATAAGTTTCCTTGAAGAGAATGAAATAGTCCTTACAAACTTATAAGGAAATTGTCTATCTTGGGAATCTATAGAATATCCAGTAATACCTTGGTACTATAAAACCTGCAGAGTTTCCCCTTATAGAGACATGACATGAAGTTCTTAGGCCTAAATCAGGTGCATTTTCTGTAACTTCAAATAAAACATAATCATTACTGGAAGGACTAAATACAAAAAATCTTTAAAGGTACTAATCAAGCTGCAGACTTTTAATACTGATTGTTCTCCATTAAAACAGGTACCCAAGGCTGACCCTACTTTTGGTACATCACTATGGATTACCTTTGTCTGTTGAATTATTAATCTATAAAACTCCTTGGTAGTTTGACCTCTTCCCCTGAAACAATCTCATGTAATAGTTTTGTCCATTATTGTGTGCACACATGCATAGATGTTTGATTATGAAGGTTCAAGTAAATCTCTTTCCTTTATGGCAGTTCAGATGACTTTTCTGTAGGCTGTTTCTCCTAACAACCAGGGTTGATACCTTTTATGTGATATTGCCAATGTAGAAGAAAAGATACTAGTATAAATATGGCCCACACTATCCTTAGGCTAGGTTGGAGCATAAATCAATATTTCCTTATTTTTACTTGATCATACCTCCTTTCTGATTTATTTCATGATCAAATATCTTCTTGCATTGCTATCATACCCCCTGAAAAAGCAAATGTATTCAAAGTATCATAAAAATACGTGATAAATCGTATCATACAAAATTAGAAATAATTGCAAGCTCTTCTACATAATAGCATTCTCACTTAACAAGAAATACTGTGTATTTAGACCAGAAATTATAAGGCAATGATGGTAAAGACTTGAAATAGTACTGACATAACCTAAAATTTGTTTAACTATAAATTCTGTTGTCTAAATCAAGAAATGTTTGATAGTGAAATGAGATCATTAAGAATGTTATGGGCATAAGACTACAAATTAAAAGAGTCTTTGGTTACCCAAAATAGATACTAAGTGTGTCATTTTAAAACTCTAGAATTCTGTGTGCAAATTATCCTAGTCTGCATTAGGTTCTCACTATTATTACACATAAACTCTTACAAACAAGGTAAAGAAACATTGCTCATTACAAGCTCTTCAAGTGGCTTAGAAATCTTAGACTACAGCTGTATACATGGCTTAGCAGTTAAGGCACTTGTCTGCAATGCCTAAAGACACAAGTTTAATTCCCCTGTACTCAAGTAAGGCAGATGCACAAAACAGCACATTCATCTGGAATTAATTTGCAGTGGCTAGAGACCCTGATGTGCCTATTCTCATTTTCTATTTTTCTCTTTCTCTTTCTCTTCTCTCTCTTTCTGTGATTGCAAATACCTGTTTCTATTCCTATTTTAGGCTTTTAAGTCATGTACCAGATATTGTTGATATATGAAAAAAGTCACATGCCATTAAACTCAGGTCTTTAAATCAGGGCATGATGCATGGTAGTCTGATTATGATCCTTCCCACTGCACATAAACAAACAAAAAAAACATTGGTTATTATTTATTCTGAAAAAAACTAAGTCAAGTGACTTATTGTACTTGTCTATTATTTATACTTAAAGAAGAATATGACCTAGGGCTTTCTGTCATTATTTCTGACAATAATAATGGCAGCCTTGTGGCTGTCATCTCTTTATGCACTATTCGTTAGTGTTAGGTTTGATGGAGCATCCACAGAGTTTTTCTGATTCTACTGTATAAGAAGTTAGCTTATCTTAGAAGTAATGTTAAGAACAAGGATAGAGATTCATATTAATTAGGAAAAATTATGGAAGTGAATTAGTACAGCTGATAGCTGTTTCTTATAAAGCAGATATGTCTTGTTTCAAATTCTGTTTCCATGCATTGCCTTTCTGTGAGCACTCCAGTGGCTCTCTGACCTCTGACCCTGTGTTTCCTCATCTGTAAGATGGGATGTTGATATATAAATTACAAAGTTATTAAGAAAATTAAATGGTATGTAGGTACAGCTTTTACCGTGGTTATGTTACGGGTTTTCACACTGATTGCTTTTCCTCCCTAAGAACATTGACCCAATATAGTCAGGAACAGTCATTTCACAGTTTGTGTTTAGAGTTTGAGTCCCTGTTGGTTGTGCTTATCTGTATTATGCCCTCATAGACTATACCCTTAATCTCCCCACATGGGCTACCCAAGCATTAATAACAACAGCAGACTGCCAAAGTCAGAGGAATGCAGCCACTATGGTTGATCCAACCCCTATCATTCAGGATACTGATACTCAGTATCTGATAATCAGATTGTTTTGCATCCTTTGAGAACCTAACACTTCTTTTTTATTTATAATACTGTTAGGTCAATCATTTCACATCAGAAATAAAGCATTTGTGGTAAGTTTTTCATGAGGATGAACTTTGAGACAAAGTTTTTGTTGTTGTCTTTGAGAAGCAACTACAAATTTAAGATGACCAGCAAGAATGGATCACACAAGTTTGTGGAAAGAGCCCAAATAAATGATTGTGTGGTTGATTGATGGAGGGACAGCATGGAGGTTATGAAAGGACAGTTTGTCTAGAATTTTGGGCCCCTAGTCAGGCACATCAAAAATATCCTTATTATTTCTGTATTGTATAATATCTTTTAAAGTGCCTATACAGAACATTATTTTGATTTGTGTTACTTTAGAATCAACCAATATTTTTAGTATTATCATCTATCATTTTATATTGTTATAAAAGTGAATCAAATTTTTTGTGGCAGACTGGCATTAGAAAAAGAGAATAAAAGCAGCAGAACTGAGTTTGAACAAAAGAGTTTAGGATCATGATATATTTGTAAAAGTCTCCAGGCACTAAAAACCTTAGGAATTTCAGTATGTTATCATTCCTGTATGAATAGCATTGAACTAAAGAGGAAAAGGGGTCTGAGGCTCCAAACATTTCTAATCTCCTTTACTTCTATTCTTAAGCTAAATTCCTATGTACTTACCTTTTCTGACACTTTTCCTAACAGTACCATCACTTGTCCAGGCTTAGAGAAATTTGTTAGTATAAGTATTATCCATCATATAACCACATCTAAAATATACAATAAATGAATTTATTGCCAAAGGAAAAAATAAAACTTTCTAGTACATATTCATTTGATGTTATAAAATATATTTAAAAATTTAATATTTTAACTAATATATAAAAACATAAAATGTACTTAGTAACAAGATTCCATATGATATATGTCTGTTTGAGTGTGCGTGTATGTTTGCATGTGTGTTATAATAATATTAAATATATCTAGTATCTAGCTCCTTGGACATTTATTATTACTTTATGTGAAAAATATTCACACTTTTTTCTTCTAGACATTTTTATATACACAATGTATAAATTTTATCTATAGTCACCCTATTAGGCAACAGTATCCCAGAAATTCTGACTCTTATATATCTGTAAATTCTCAACTTGTGCCCCTTTTACCTTCCCCTTTATCTCCCTAGCCTCTGCTAATCACCATTTCTCTATGAGACAAACTCTGCCCTGCTTGTCTCTAGCCTGATATTTCATTTAGCATAATGACCTCTAGTTCCATATGATCTCAAGTGACTAGATGGCAATTATTTATGGCCAGTTATTCCACTTTGTATATGCACCAAATTTCCTTTATCCGTTCCTGTGAACAGTGGATGTTTCTTTGACATACTTGATTTTACTTCCTTTGGATATGCCCCAAGGAAGAAATTATTGTGGTATATAGAAAACCAACTTAATTTCAAAGAATATCAATAGTGTTTTCTGTATTGGCTACACTAACTTACCATGAGTGTACAACGGTCTGCTTTTCTCAAACTCCTTGAAACAATTATTTCCCTTTTTTTCTGCTAACTTTCATACGGAAGTAAGGTGATTCATAATTTCAGTTTTGATATCAATTTCTTTGATGAGTTGTGATGTTGAAGACTTTTTCATATGCCAGTTAGGTTTGTATTTTTTTTCTTTCAAGGAAAATTTAGAGCTAGTACTCATTTTTGAATGGGAGTATTTGTTTGGCTATTGACCTTTTGAAATTTCATATGTAATCTATCATACATATACCTTATAAATATTCCCTCTCATTATGTAAATTGTTTCTTTAATCTCATAATCCAGTCCTTTCCTTTGTTATGTAAAGCTTATTACCATGATATAATAACAGTTGCCCATGTTTGAGTCTTTTAAATTGTACTTTTGGACTGTTGTTGAAAAGAATTTGTGCCTGTTCTGTGCTGAAACATTTCTCCAAAATATTTTTTTGGTTCTTCCATTTAAATCTTTAATTCACTTTTCATTGCATATTGTCCATGGTAAGGGAATAGTGTATATTTTTATTCTTCTTCATAATAATTGCTAATTTTCCAATAAACGTTTATTAAAAAGTTTATCTTTCATGAAATAATTTTAGCCCTTTTTCTCTTTTTTCATGTTTAACTTTTATTAATTTATGAGAGAGAGAGAATAGGCAGGCATGCCAATGCCTCTAGCCAATTCGAAGGAACTCCAGACACAGGTGCCACCTTGTGCATCTAGCTTATGTGGGTCCTGGAGAATCTAACTGGGGGCCTTTGGCTTTGCTGGCAAGTGTCTTAACTACTAAGACATCTCTCCAGCCCAGTTCCAGTTCTCATGTTTAGTTTACATATATATATATATATATATATATATATATATATATATATATATGCAATCTCTATACTTACAGACAACAAACCATGGTATTTTCCTCCCCTCCCCTCCCCTCCCCTCCCCTCCCCTCCCCCACTTTCCCCTTCATAACTCTGCCCTCCATCATATACCCTCCCTTCTCCATTAGTCTCTCTTTTAATTCAATGTCATCATCTTTTTCTCCTATTTTGAGGTCTTATGTGGGTATTGCTAGGGAATGTGAGGTCTTGGATATCGAGGCCAATTTCTGTCTGGACTGTTATATGTAAGGAGTGGTACCCTACTTTTGGCTCTTACATTCTTTTGCCACCTCTTCCACAATGGACCCTGAGCCTTGGAGGGTGTGAGATGTTTCAGTGCTGGACACTCCTCTGTCTCTTCTTCTCAGCACTATGTTGCCTTTTGGGTCATCCCAGTCATCATCGCCATCTAACCAGAAGTCAGAGTAGCATTAATATATGAGTATGGACACTAAGTGTAGTGTTCAGGGAAATTTGGTGAGAGTAATATATGCATTTATCCAGACAAGAGCAGGCTTTATACCACTAAGGCTCATGACTTCCCCTGCCATAGGCTTTTGATTAGGTTTTCAGTACCAGGCACGTATTCCCTCCCATAGCGTGGGCCTTCAGTCCAGTTAGAGAACAGTTGGTTTCCTCCAGAGCAGGCATGCCACTGTTGCACTCGTTCAGTCATTTGGCCTGTCTGGCCAAACTTGAGGTTTCTAGTGTCCACTGGTTTCACTGCTGATGACTTCTGTTTATGATTCTTTGTTCATTTTCAAATATTAAATGAGATAATGCAGACTGAATTTTTAGGAACATAATGAAGTTTCAACTAGTGACTGTCAACATTGATTTATTCTGCCTTCTGGCTTATAACTTAAACTTCCCAATAAAGAGAAGGTTATCACTTACCTTATTGACTTCCAACACATTACTAATTCTGTTTAGCTCAAAATCATTTTCTTTAAAAATGATGATGTAAGTATCTAACTTAGAGGGATTGCTGTGAAGGTACACAAAAAATTTCATGTGAAATACACAGTGTGTAGCTTTTATAGGTGCTCTTCCCATGTTTTAAATGTTTATTTTCAGACCATCAGATGAAAGAGCCAGCACATCTGAATGGAGTATGTTTTGTTTTCATTTTGGAGTTATGTTACTAGTTTTATATTTTCATAATTCAAGTATTGTTTCTCAAAATAACATAATATTATAGAGCACCATTATAAGTGTCAATGCCAAAAGTGGATGGATAGTTATTAAGTCCTTCAAATTGTTGCACTAGTATCACAATCACAATTTATGTTGGTGCTACATCTCTCTTTAATGGATCCTCATGTCTCTCACATGCCTCAAGGATAAGTTTAAGCTACCTTGTGGTTCATGGATTCTTTTGACTTTTCTTCCATCTGATGTTTAGAATGTCTAGTTTTGAAGAAGATTTCAATGTGAGTGATGAACTCCATGCCTGTAAAAATTACAAACTTTAATATATATGAAGATGATCAAGGAAGTTCTGAAGTAAAATGAAATAGAATAATAACTCTTTCCATCATTATCAGCCTGGCTATCAGTGGTCTTCAGGAAGGTGTTGGGGGCATGGACACCTAACATCAAAAACCTAATGTTAATTAACTTCCAACATCACAACTTTGAATTCTAATAGAATCATAGAGTAAAAGAAAAAAATGAATTGATCCAAAGGATATTGAATTCTTGGCAATATTTGTACAAATGGAAAGAAAATACATCTGTATTAATAGTGACTCTATTAATATCACTAAAATGCAGAATATTTGTCATAATGAGTGATACAAATTGTTTTTAATTTAGTAAAAATAAATTGTCACAGGACAAACAAGGCAGAATTGAAAACCATTAAAAAGTTTATATTAGCAAGTAGTTCTTAGGTTCTAAACAAGTGTTAGTTATAGGAGGTATAAAAGTCAAGAACTGGGTTGAGAAAATGTCTACTGAGTATGAGTGTCTGTTGTTAGCACAAGAACTGGAAACAGCCTATATGGCCTGAATGCAGTTCTCCATGACTCTTGTAAACAAATGGGAATGGCCATGCACCACTATAACCTCTTCTCATGGGGGAACAAGGACTGGGAATTCACCTGAGCTCATGCACCAGCTAATCTATCCAAAAATGCAGCTCTGGGTTCAGAGAGAAGGACTCTGTTTCAATGAAATGCATGTGGATGAAGGACAGAGCAAAGACACCCAATGTTTTCCTCTAACCTCCACACATGCATCTGTATATACATATGCAAGCACTATACACACCCCCAATGTAAAACAGTTTGAAAGAAATATGCTGAATAAACAAAAAATTAATTTTTCAGAAAAAATTATGACAATTGTGTATGTGCTCTTGAGACATATGTGTGGTACACACTCTGATCTAAGGCTAAAATAATTTATTTTTTATATATTAAAAGGATTTTTATCACTTGATAAATTCATATCAAGTCAGTTTTCTGACTTTTATACTTACAAAGTATAAATGAACAACAAAGAAGAGAATTGGTAATTATAGTTTTCACTGTAACTTGCCTTGTACAGTATTCTCATTGAGATTCACTTTTGAGAGCCTGCATAGATTGCTAATTCTTTTCAGTGAGAATGCTTTGGCAGAGTTGTGCTATTAATCAAAATTTATGCCTCCTACTATTTTTTCTATGAAAGTAATGGGAAATAGTGATGACAATAAAGAAAAAGAAACCTTTAATATGAGAGTCACATAGAATCTTTCTTCCCCTCCAGCAGGAAGTAGCTTTGTATTTCCGGAGCTAGCATGTACACTAAAACATTCTGACTTATTGATAGTATTTATGATTTAAAGTTGTGCTATACAGTTTATTTTCATTAATAAATCTGAAAATTCCACTGTGTGCTTTGCCAGCATTAGCATTTCAGCCCTCTTTGATAGGCTTTTACTTAATTCTGTGCTGAGATGTGTATCCAGCATTGTGAAAGGTATTGTGTTTATGCAATAAAGCTGTCATACACCGAGACTATGAGCATTTTTGTACTATTGTGACATGTCAAGATTTCCTTCTTATCTCATTTACTGTATGCATTTTCATGATGTACTACTTGACTGTTTTGCTTCTGGAATTTCCCTGTGATAAATCATGGTCATTTGTGTGTTAAGTAGCTACTCAACACTTTAGCAATTTCAGAGAATTACTCTGTTCTCATAGGCTATAGGAAATATTTTCTACTCCCATATTTGTGAAGGCTTCACAAGTAAAGGAGATAGGACAGAAAGAAAACATTTGGAGTAGAAAGTGTCAAATATTATTTTGAATTAAATATTAATGAGGATTGAATATAAGATGATCCATAGCATGTGCGTATTGCAAGATAAGTGATCCTTCATAGTAAACAAAATTGGTCTTGTTCCAAATCATATCTTTTACATCACAGGCATTCATACACAACTTCCAATTGAAAAATAGTTTGTATGTCTGTATGTTAAGTTTGTGTCATACATGTCAGAAAAAATAATCTTCATGGTGCTCCCAGATAGAAAGAAGGCCCGAGTTTCAGTGGGTCAAACATTGTGCAATTCTCACAGATCATTTGAAAACAGTTGTATATCTGTACTCTGGAAAGCTGACTGTCAGAATGGACAAACCTCTGAAATCAAAGGAGACTTCGGTAAACCCATTTCTGTTTTAGTACATTCTATATATTTCATTTCTTCTTCTTCCTTCTTTTAAAATCGTTATCAACTTTAAGGAAGAAAAATGCATCAAAGAGATAAAGAGAATGGAAACTTTCAAAGAAGTATGACAGGCTATAGATGAGGCAACCAGTATAGGGGCAGCAGTGCATGTGTTGGGGGTAAAAGTGAGTGAAAGGTAGAGAATATTGAATCTTGGTCCAACTGCTAACATGTCACTTCAACAAGGCTTTCTCAGTTTTTGCATCTGTAAAAGGGCATTAACAGTCCTGACCTTAATACAGCTGAGGCAGTTACTGAATATCATGATGCTTGTAAAGTACCTAACACAATACCAGGTCTCAAATGAACACTCAAGAAATAAGCAGACAATGAAACATAAATCAGTTGGGTTAACAGATGTATGACTTTTGCATAGCTTGCAAAATTTGCATAGGGAAGATATGTTAGGAGTACTAATACCCTGAAATGAGTCTTTAAAGAACAATGTATCTACCTTGCAGTGAAGAGAAATCCTCTCCAGGTTCAAAGGATAGCCATATCAGGAGTATGAGTTAAAATAAAAAAAAATATCTGTTCTGGAGAGATGGCTTAGTGGTTAAGACATTTGCCTGTGAAGCCTAAGGACTCATGTTCACCTCTTCAGATCCCACAAATGCACAAGGTGAGACAAACACAAAAGGTTGTGCATGCACACAAAGTGGCACATGTGTCTGGAGTTCAATTACAGTGGCTGGAGACCCTGGCTTGCCAATTCTCAATCTCTCTCTCTCTCTCTCTCTCTCTCTCTCACACACACACACACACACACACACACTCTTGCTCACTCTCCCATAAAAAAGGGCAGTCTGTTGGGCTTGCCTTAAAAAAAATTAAAACAGGGCTGGAGAGATGGCTTAGCGGTTAAGCGCTTGCCTGTGAAGCCTAAGGACCCCGGTTCGAGGCTCGATTCCCCAGGACCCACGTTAGCCAGATGCACAAGGGGGCGCACGCGTCTGGAGCACGTCTGCAGTGGCTGGAAGCCCTGGCGCGCCCATTCTCTCTCTATCTGCCTCTTTCTCTCCCTCTCTCTCTGTCACTCTTAAATAAATAAATAAAAATGAACAAAAAAATTTAAAAAAAAAATTAAAACAAAAAATACCATAGTGAGTGGACAAAGATGTTGCTCAATAGAGTACTTACCTAGCATGTACAAGACACCAGGTTTGATCTACAACACTTCAAAAATAATGATGATGATGATGGTGGTGGTGGTGGTGGTGGTGGTTAGCATGGTATGGGTTAGGAACCACTAAATGTCTACCAGTACAATATTTAAGGTACTATATAAGGCAGGGGATGTAGAAATATGATATCTTATAATAGCAGTTTGTATACATACTGAAGACGTTTAGAATGATGATAATGAATTACACAGAAATACAGCATGCCCTGTACATCTAGACTGTTGTAAGAGCAAAGTTATATATGATGTATATGTTATGCTTGGTGTAGTTTCCTGAAAGTCTGTTTGTTGCACCATTCATTTAGGGTTTTTTTTTTTTTTTTTGATCATTCACTCTAATGTGTACATCCATCCTTGCCCCTCCTTGGCTCTTGACATTAATCGTATCCCGCACTTAAGCACTGCCTTTGATTATATGCCAAGGTCTGTTTTCATGTAACCGCAAACCTGGTTTGGTTGCTGACTAGATGAGCGTCACTTTTCCATTAGCACATTTGAGGAAGATTAGCTTTGTCTTCATTGTTATTGCATGAGAATTTAGATCAGAAATCATGCTAATGTCCAGATTACTTTGTAACTCAATTTTTTCTTACAAAGCATATTGAATTCATATTAAAAATACAATAATTTGTACCAGTGGTATTTTTCAGTTAGGGAAAAGATATATCTATTTGAAGAGTCTCTTATATGACAGTACACATGCAATACTTGTGTTCTAGAAAAACTATGAACTCAGAAACACTTCAAATGTTAATGTCTGCTATTCCTGAAATAATGTCTATTATTCTATTACCATGTCTTCCAACTCATATTCCATTATGTTTGCAAGAATTTAAGAAAGAAATTTTAATTTAAAACTTCCAGAAATAGAAAGACATGTTAGTAAAGAGGTCTAAAAGAATACTAGAACATATCAAAGAGCAGAAAAATGATTTGGAGAAACCCTTAGCAGTTGATATCACTACAAGTGGTGGCATTCTGCAATTCAACTAAAGAAGCTGAAAGGTGTCAGAAATATCTCATGTAGTATTGCAGCATATGGTTAAGTCATAGATTTTCATTAACAAATTCATCTAAAGCTCTTTTATCTGTATTAAATTACTTCAATGGAAGGAAGTTTTAGAAATCTTTGAGATCTTTTATTTTGAGAGAAAAGTTCATTTTCTATGACTTCTATCAAGTGCAGAAAAAATTAAAGGAATTAACTGTGATAATTCATATTCATTATGTTGAATTGATTTCTTTTGCAGAATGGCTTCCCACACTTTCATTTTATTTTGTTCAAGCAGTTTACGTTGAAGTTTTATGTCAAATCTAATATATCTATAAATCTTATATATATATATATATATATATATATATATATATATATATATACACACATATATGTATATATGTGTATATATATATATGTGTGTGTGTGTGATTTTTTTCAATCACAGAGAGAGAGAGAGAGGGGAGCAGTGGGCATGCCAGAGCCTCCAGTCACTGCAAAGAACTTCAGATGCATGTGTCACTGTGCATCTTGCTTTATGTGGGCACTAGAGAATTGAACTCAAGTTGTTAGGCTTTGCAGGCAAGTGTCTTTACCTCAGAGCCAACTCTCCTGCCCTGAATTGAGCTTATAAATACATTATTCTTTAGATGTTCCAATAACTCTTGTGAAAATTTTGAGTTCACAATTTAAAGGGTGATTGTGTGTTTTGTTTGAGAGGGGCAGCAGGAACACTGCTTGAAACTCAGTACAAGAGCTGACAAGTAATTTCAGTAAAGTATCCTAACAGGAAATTGACAAAGATAAAAAAGTGTAGTTTGTGTCTTTATATGCTTAAGGTTGTTGTTTGTCACTCAAGAGTTCTTAAGTGAGGTAATAAGTAATGTCTTAGAAGGGATTAATGCCTTCCTCCTTGGGTCCTCATAAACTTCAAACCTGTGTTCCCCTCCTTTGATGCCCCTGATTTCACCATGTCAACTATGAAATCAACTATAGTAAAACTTATATATAGTTCAATATTCAATAATTATGTGGTTCAGAAGAACTATCTGAAGGATTAAAAAATATCACTAGGTTCTGGGGAGATGGCTCAGTGGTTAAAGGTGCTTGCATGCAAAGCCTGATAGCCTCAGTTTGATTCCCTAGGGCCTACATAATGCCATATATAAAAAGTAGCAAATGTATCTGGAGTTTATTTACAGTGGCAGGGGGTGCTGGAACTAGAATGCACTCTCTCTTTCTCTCTTTTATCCTTCTCTTCCTCTCAAATAAATAAAACTTTAAAAACTAACACTAATCAGATAAGAACTCCAGGGGACCTGGTCCTCAACAGAGCTTCAGGAATCATTTTACCTGGGCTCTAGGGGTGTTTAACAAGGAGGAATTCCAACTATGTCTTGAACAACAGAAGTGTCAATGGAACACAATAACTCACTAACAAATATTCCAGGGCAAATAGTCCAGTGTGAGCAATAAATTGTGTATGATTTTCTAAAAACAAGAATAGGACCATTTCATTCATCTCTAGAAAAATGTTCAGAGATTTCCTGTAATCTATGTTACAATTTTAAAACTTTTGCTATTTTATATTTCTAAGAATAAAAGAGAGATAATCATTAAATTTGCTTTTGAGTCATATCCTGAAGCTCTCATTGAATGTTTCATTTACTTCCCAATTTAGGAAGGTATTGAAATTTTACTATGATTCAGAAAATATAGAATGCATCAGATGGAACACTGATATCACCTCAAATATTCATCTTTTTCAAATATCTAAAATATTATTTAAATTTGAATACCTTTATACTATAGCATATTAGATGAAATTTACATACAATTTTATTATACTTTATGTCTTCAGTATTATTATCTTTCCCTGTAAAATGAAAATCTTCTTAAGAACAAAGCTTCATTATTTTGCATGTCATGTTTGCAGTAGCTACTACAGTGATTATCGTGGGTACTAAAGCATAGAAAATGCTGAGGAATGTTTGAAGAAATCTGATGACAGTAATAGGTAAAAGTTGATCATTCATTATATACTGTCATTTTGAGTTTTGATTCCAGCATCAACCTCCTGAAAATGTTTACAAGCATAGTAGACAGTTCCATGATTCTGGAACAAATATCCAACCGAACAGTTTTATGGGAGAAAGGGATTAATTCAAGCTTATAGATCCAAGGGATATTCCATCAATTGCAGAAGAAGCTAACTCCCATTCCTAAACCAAACATAGAGAGAAACCACCAACAGACAGCAAACACCAAAATGCAGCAAGCAAGGATATTGACAGTACTCAAACCTCTCTGCATATTCTCCGGGCAGGAATTTAGGTCAGCCCCCAATAAAAAGTAAAGTTCAATTCCCAAATTCCTTCTCAAGCAAGACTAATGATTACCTATCTTATGTGTAATCTTATGTTTAAAGATCACAATTCCATGGTAAATACCAGCAGTACCACTAAGGAGGGTCTTCAGTGGAGTGGGGGCAGGTAGGAATGAAATGATGGTATCAACACATGAAGTATTCATAAAAGAAAAAATCTGATTTTCCTCAATCCATATAGCAGAGGCAATTCTGGGTTCTTCCATAAGCTCTTATGTTTTGCCTAGCAATTTTTTCCTTTTGGAACTAGCAAATTCATACTCATTTTTCAAGGCTCACCCCAGGTATTTCTGGTTTATTAAAGCCTTCTTGATTTCTACATATAACTACCACACCTTATGCGTATTAAGTTTACATAATTTTTGTTATTATTCCCTAATACTTTTAGTAAGATATTCCCCAGTTATGTTCTAAGCACACTAAAGCTGTAAGCTTCAAACTAAGGCAGCATATAGAGAAATGAAACAGAGAGCAACTTAGGCTACATTATTTTGAAAATCATGTGTTAATTAAAACAAATCAGAGCCTTTCAGTTTTTAGTATGAATTTTGGCAAATAATTTTAAAATATACACTGTTTCTCAAATAATTCCTCAATGAAGTAGTTTTTTACATAACACTTAATATGCACTGAAACAGAACTGTTTTATTAAATGTACATTGTAAGTGCCCAGTTGTATTATTTTACTTATAATTCCTTAAAAAATGTACACTATTGTACACTATGTGAAGTCAATGATCACCTGCTATGCTTTCAAGTACTCCTCTTACTTAGTACAATGTGAGTGATGTTTTGAATAGTGACTTAATTTCAAATGAAAACATTCCAACTTACATTGTCATAAAGATAAGGAAGCATAATTGTCATATTTTCATCCAGCTCTTGTGATCATGATTAGAGTACTACATCTAAATCAGTAAAATATGTAAATAGATGAAAATTCACTTTTAGGATGCTTTTGCCATCAAGGAATAAGTTATTGCTAATTTTTACTTTAATATATACTGAAATATTATGGCTATTGTAAATAGTATAACTATTTAATGTTCACAATTGCATTATGTATGTGTTAGTCTTCAGCATTCTCAGTTGGAATTGTATAAAAGCCAGATTATTACTACTTCAGCTAAGTGTTTATTTAAAATATTTAACATTCTTAAAGAAAGCCACACTATTT
Organism: Dipus sagitta; assembly: GCA_036346955.1. Taxonomy (NCBI): domain Eukaryota; kingdom Metazoa; phylum Chordata; class Mammalia; order Rodentia; family Dipodidae; genus Dipus; species Dipus sagitta. The sequence goes on along the minus strand of CM070770.1, from coordinate 97,640,945 downwards.
CAACTTTACTTTGTCAGTATTTAAAATATTTAATAGGCAAATAGACATACTGAAATTTGTGCATTGATACATATTTTTGTGTATTTGTATGCATATTATATAACAAAGCATCCACACACATAAAGTGCAAAATGCTGCCAATATGTAAACATAGATACTTAGATAAGTATTTACTTACCTTCCATTCTACATTCATGTTGATATACATTGATCATTGATATTGCAAATATGTGGCTTTCAATGTATCTTAATGTACAAGTGGTTGAAAAACATTCTAAAGTTATTCAATTGATTGCCAACACAGTTATTAGCAAGGCAAAGATTTTAAAAATGCCTATTTGGTTAAAATTATTTTATTAGATTAAATTTTAATTGTTTTATTAGCTAACTCAATTTAAAGTATAAAAGTTAATAAACTTTTGTTTGCTTGTTTATCTGTGGTATTTGCATGTGCATGGCATGCAGGCTCCCATGTATTGCTTGTACTAAGGCCTATGGTGGCTAGAGCTGAAAATGTGGTGTCCAATCCATCATTCATTTTTCTGCTCATTCTTATTTGAGCTGAAAACTCTTACTGACACCAAAGTTTGCTCTTCATTCATGAGTTCAGCAATTCTTGGGTTTCTGCTCCCCTATTGACTAGGAGTTACAGGCATCTATGGCCATACCCACCTATTAATGTTGGTTCTGTGATTGAATTCAAGAGGTTTCACAGGACTCCCCAGAATCTCATGCTTGTATAGCAAGAGCTCTTAATTGCTGAGCCACCTTTCTAGCTCAGGTTGGCCTGAACCAATCTTCCTGCTTCTGTCTCTCCAACAATTATTACCTCTAAAACTAGCAAATGATTTGCATATGCATTTCATCTTATCTTTTAAAAAGTTTTCCTAGTGTTAGACAGTAGCCTAAAAGATTACATAAACATTCCAATGCCATTTATTCTATTTCCCTCTATATCACACAATTATATATTTGATTTATTACTTAACAATATGGAGAAAAAATGAGAGTGGTGTCCTTAAGAGTCATTTTGTAAAGTGTTTTTTTCTTTTTTAATTTTCATTTACTTATGAGAGAGAGAAAGAGAAAGAGAGAGAACGGGTATACCATGGCCTTTGGCCACTACAAACGAACTCCAGATGCATGAGCCACCTTGTGCATCTGGCTTACATGGGCCCTGGGGAATTGAACCTGGATTCTTTGGCTTTGCAGGTAAGGGTTTTAATTGCTAAGCCATCTCTCCAGCCCCTTAAGAGCCATTTTAAGTGGGCCATTGGAAAACCATCAGAAGTGCCATTGTTGAGTGTGTCGCATTGGAACAACATTTCCAAGTAGGGTTCTTGTGGAACACAGGGAAACACTGAAGACTGGACACACACTATTGATGCATAGTGGTTCAGTATGTGGAATTATAGTATTGCTAAGCTTTTTGGCACAAATACTACACTTGCTTTCTAAAATGTTATATTTATACTTGTAGTTTTGGAAAATCTTTTGCTGGTGCCTTGGAAATTTTACAATTCTATTCAAAACAAAACCCAAGTTTACTCACACTGTTTAGTTCAAATAGATGATTACAACTATGAGGACAATGGGCCATTCAGATAAAAGTATTACTAATACAAATCATTTCTCTGTGGTATAATCTTCACAATTAAAATAAGCCCATGGAATATTTTTGAAAAGTCTTAGTATGCAAATTTAATCATTTATGAATATGTATGTTTTTATTGCAGTCTTTCAACACATAGCCAGGAGCACTGTGATCTACCTAGATGCTACAGCTATTGACAGCAGCAGAAAAATAGTGTTCTTTTGTTCAATTAATTTCATAATTACTGTAATGAGGCAGAGACATATTAAGTAGCATATGACTGATCAGACCTCAGTATCTAAATACAAGTTGCATTTTGAGGTTTTCTGAATCTGAAAATTATAAAAAATTAGAGAACTCTGACAAAATTTATCTTAGTTTCCATCCTGTTGTCACCACTTTAGGTACTTAAGAATAAGGAATCATGTTCTCCTCATAAAACTGCTTTATTTTATCCACTTTAAAAGTCACCACTTTCTTTGACTTTCTTTAAAGCATCATGATTCACTAAAGAGATGACTTCGTATAGGGTGATCTTATACATGCAGCAATATTTAATTAAACTTCAGTGAACATAGATTGTACCTAGAAAGTTCATTAGGTGAAAATTCATGGGAATGAATGCCAAAGCTTTTGAGTAATAGAATTTATGTTTATTTTAAGGATTTGGTTTTAAAGAATAACTTAGTTAGGGCTGGAAGGATGGCTTAGCGGTTAAGCACTTGCCTGTGAAGCCTAAGGACCCCGGTTCGAGGCTCGATTCCCCAGGACCCACGTTAGCCAGATGCACAAGGGGCGCAGGCATCTGGAGTTCATTTGCAGTGGCTGGAGGCCCTGGTGCAATCTCTCTCTCTGTCTTTCCCCCTCTTCCTCTCTCTGTCTGTCACTCTCAAATAAATAAATAAAAATAAACAAAAAATTTAAAATAAGAATAACTTAATTAAATCTCTTGAAGTTGGTAAACAAATAAGATTTTAAAATCACAGGAGAAAACAGTTGACTCCCCAAGGAATCAAGTACAAAGGCTAAAAAAATCAAATTAGCTTTATATAGGTTTGCAGACAGGGTAATACAATACCAAAGACAGAGCACAAAAGGAAGATATGGCAAAAGGAAGTTTGTGTGATATTAGAATACATAATTATATTTGTAACTAAGTATAAAAGAACGTTCTAGCTCTCTCTGCTTCCCTCAACCCAAGGACTAAGTTTTATGCAGTGTGTCTCAGTCACAGTCAATTTTCAGGCAGCAGAAGCAGCTATAATATTTCAATTAATTTTTGACTTAATTTTATAAAAAAAATATAAAAAATCCATTGTCCCTAAGACACATATGAACACACTCAGCGCAGGGAATTATCATTACCCAGAGTAGGTTCTAGCTCGCAGAGCACTTAGGTCCTTTTGCTTCCAGTCTGGTGTCCTTGATATTCATTGATTCCTTGATTATTCAGTTGATTTTTTCTATTTTTCCATGAACCTGGACAACCCACCATTTCAAACTCATATCTGGGGATAGGGTGCACTTTTTTTACTCTCTTCTTATTTGGCAGACCACTGTATGTTCTTACCAATCACTCAGGGCTAACTTAAGTGTGGCCTCCACCACAGAGCTCCCTGAGCTTTAGGAACAAAAGGACACAAATTTACTGTTTCACTACCACTGATTTGTAGCCTCAGCTTTCTTTCTGGTCCTTCCATCTTCTCCTATTATGGTTTACTCCTTTTGGGTCATGCCTTTTGTGAAACACAAGTCCTTTGGCATCAAAATTTATGTCTTCCCTTCCTAGAATTCTCTTTATCAGATGGGTTTATATATATTGTAAGTTTATGCATTTAGTTAGCATGCACATTTAATCATGGATGTACTTTATGCCTAACATTTGGCTTATTAATAAGTCTTCAAAATGTGGGATTTGAAATTTGATGAAAAATGCTTTCTGATTCTGTCTATTAATAAATCTACTATTGTGTTATAGTAGATTTTAAATGATTATTTACTTAACTTTTAGTACCAGTCATCCAACTGATTAAATAACATTGCAGGGTTGTTATGCCATCTTCTTTTAACTCAAGCAAGTCTTTTCCATTTTGTGTCTTCACAATTTTCCAACAAATGCAGCATTTTGATGCTGTTTTAGTTGTCCCTTATCCAATCTGTCCAAGATATTTTTGGAAGTTAATCAATTTACTAGCAAACAGACTTAGCTCTGAGTCTCCCATTTCAGACTCTTCATAGTTCTAAATAGTATGCTCACAAGAGAAGCTAAGTTTCTCTGTTAGTAAGCAATTCATTGATAAAAATGAGAAAGCCAGAGAAAATAATGAAAAATTATTTTCTTATTGGCAGCATTTGAAATGAGCACATTATAAATCCTCCAATCCGGCCATAGTCCTCCAGTTCATCCACAAGCATGTCATGAGAATTAATTTCAATGACTTTCTGTAATCAATGTGCATTCTTGTTCATTTTTCCCAATATGCTTAGTGAATCACAATAAAAAGAGAGGTGAGTCACTATATGAATCAAATAACTTGAAGTTATATGTTACAAGCCTGTTTACATGTTAGGAAATTTATTCCTTTCTAGTAGTAGCTGTGCATTTGAATTTTAATCAACACTAATAGAGATACTCTGTGTTTCAAACCAGTGGAAACTAAAAGTGTTGATCTCATATGTTATCTGAACTATAGGAAAATAAGTTTTGCTTTGTTTTGTTCTGTTCCATTATAAATGTCACATTATCACTAATGACTGATATGCCCTCATGATTAATCACTTCCTAAAGGCCACATTTCTTAAACTTGGGCATTGAATTTCAACATCCAAATGGAAGAAGAGAATAATCTTTCAGATTACAGAAGTTACACTTATGAAAACTACTACACAGAAAACTATGGCGATATGCAGTATGTGATAGGCAAACCTTCTTTAGCCTAGGCAATAAGAAGTTTCTATGAAGAAACTAATTTGAATCTGAGTCATAATAAGAGCTATAGATAGCCAAGGAGAAATTGGCAGCAGAGAGTGCAAGGCAGGTACAAATTTCAGTCAGAAAGTGGTGTGTAAAAGAACCTAAACATGAGTTCCACTTTCACTGCTGTCCTGGCAACCTGCTCCAGGGAGATGGTGACAGACGCCTACAGAGAGTTCAACACTAAAGTATACCAATAACACAAGAGCCAAGGTTCAGGAAACATGCTGGAATAGGGGGCAAAAAGATTATAAGAGCCATAGGATAGTAAGGAGTATCCTGAGACATTACCAACCTCCAACACAGAATACTGATGTATTCAGAAGCCCACAGTGAATAAAAATAACCCCACTGAGGAGGGATCTAATTGGTATAGGGAAGGGACAGAGGGGATATAAGAAGATAACACAAAGGGAATTGGGCCAACACTTGATTTTTTTGTATAGTAAAGTTCATAATTAATTTTAAAAAAGAGGCTGTAAAGCCAGGCGTGGTGGCACACACCCTTAATCCCAGCACTTGAGAGGCAGAGGTAGGAGGATTGCTGTCAGTTCCAGGCCACCCTGAGTCTACATAGTGAATTCCAGGTCAGCCTGGGCTAGAGTGAGACCCCTACCGAGAGAGAGAGAGAGAGAGAGAGAGAGAGAGAGACTGTGAAAGGGATAACCTAACACTTCAGTAAATAACAGCAACAAGTGTGACATAGTCCAGAGTGAAAGACCGTGCATCATGAATGGTCTTCCTTCAAGCATCTGTTAATTTTAGATTTTAGCCTAAAGGAAGTTGGAGGACAGAAGCTTATTTACTTATTTATATTTCATTTCCCTATTTTAATTAGGAATGAAATACAATCACATCAGAACTGTAAAAGGATGATTGTGGCCACTCTGTAGGCAATGAATTAGGAAACAGCACAAGTAGTTAAAAGATTTACAATCGGGAAGCATTTACCAAAGCAGAGGACAGAAATAGCAGTGTCTTGAAGAAGGTAATGAAGGAAGGGGTCAAGAAAAGTGAAGGAAGTCAAGAGGAGTTTAGAAAATGTAATTGGCAAAGACTTTGTAATCGAAGGAAGGAAGTGATGGGAAACAGGAAAAAACTAAGGCTTATCCCAGGGAGTGAATGTTAATTAAATGGTTGCCCAAAGGCAAATAGATAATAGGTGTGAAGGACTTGGAGTTTGTTCAGAATCTGTGCTCTTAACTTTGTGCTCCTCTGAAACCCATCTTAACAAAAATGGCCAAACACTGCAGAATTTAAAATTGTTTAATATAAAAAGATGAGCTTGGACACATATGATACTAGGGAGACATTTTCAAATGAAATGCAAAATTGATCATGGAAAAAACCCAAGCTGTGTCATTCAGAATGTGCTATGTCATTGCAGAGACAAGGTACAAAACATTGGGATTGTTCATTTTATCTCTATAATATGAAAACATAGTAAACTGCCAGATACATGGTAAATATTTGTAGATGTGTGATGATTATTGTATCTTTATACACTTGCCCACTTAGACCTTTAATGAGTATAACTATTTTCACCTGAATAGAGACATTATCATAAAGAATGTTCTGTTTTTCTCTGTTGCATATTCCTCCAATCTGTTTTTTTGTCAATATGATAATATTTCAATTTCCACTTGGGCACATGCTGTGGACCATGTAAAATTATAACTGAGGCAATTCTTACTTTGAATTTCATCTGAAGTTTTGCCTTCAAAGTTTTATTTGTTAAAATGACCAAATTATTCAAGGTAATAACTTAGATATTGTGTATATTGGAAACATATCATATATTAGTCAATTTTATCTTCCTATCCTTGAAATAAGTTTATTTACTTCACAGTTGTAGAGGTATAAGCGAATGATGTCACTTCTGGTAATGACCTCATAGAAACAAGAAAATATCACATGTCCAGAAGAATACCAAAGAGCAAGACAGGATCAGTCTTACAAACTTCCACTATGTTTCACTGCTTAAATGCCCTCACATATTTAGTACCCCAAAACCAGTAAGGACAAAACTATCAGAACATGAAATCTTAGGGAACAATACTCAACCCATATATAAATCATAGGATATACTATGTCATGAAATTTCACCAAAGTACCTTAGCATTTAAAATTGAAGCAAATTCCCCACCACAGGGTTCATGTATCTTCATGACCTTAATAGTATGATGTCAACTAATAAAGACCAAGAATTTATAATAAAAATATCAGAGACACAGAAATGAATAAAACTAAGCAAGGATAGCGATTAAGACTGTAAAAAAATGGAAATGGACCTGTTGATCCTATGGAGAGCTCACACTCTTCTGAGCACAGTGTTTGTTTGTGTTTGGAGAAATGTGTATGTGTAAATAGGGGAAGTAATGTGAATGCATGTGAAGGAAAAAATTGAGGCCTCGGTACTAAGGAGCATATGAAAGGGAATTGGTAGCAAGCATTTAAAAACAGAAATAACTAAACAAAAAAGTTGCACAAACAATATTCTACTAATACTATTTTAGTTGCTATTTTTATTTATAGTCACTTATGAGATATAATGTGACAAATATAGACATATATATAGATTGATAGATGGTAAAATTATAAATACACAGTGTAAGTCTTTATAGCATTAGATGAACCAAAAAATGTAGAGGTTATGTAATATAGCTTAAATTAAGGCTGATCACCATTTACTTATTCTTTGCTATTTCTTAATTGTCACACTGTTTTTCTTGTGCCCTTAAAAAAGGGATAAACAGAAATGCAATGTAAACTGACTAAATGACAATTAGTAGGGTCTATTTATTTTTATAATCTTTAAAATCATAGGATGTTTTCATTAAGCTTAGGAAGTTTAAGAAGTCCCTCAGACATCACAGGCCATAGAAGAGCGTATACAATTCAGTCAATCAGACAGAAAATCTTGTACTTACATAGACATTGACAGTGTCAGAAGATGCTTAGAACAATATAATAATAAATAGGCCTGACCAGTATAAATTTTTAATAGTCTTCACAGCAGAAAACAGTGTGTGAAATGAGGACTGTCTGAGTATGAGGAAGTCTGGGACAATTAACAAAATATTGCACCCATTAATACTGTTTTAGCCAGCTACATTTTGTAACCAGAGATGCTTCTAGAGATTTGTTTACAGTAAATCTCAAATTTGCAATCTAATAAATGGAAGCATAATTTACTCTTCATAGAGCAAAATAAATCAGCAAGATAATGTGTTCTTTTTTCCATTGTGATTAAGGGAAGCAAATTTTGATGAAAAGCAGGATAACTTTAAATGCATGATAAAGAAGATGAAATCAATGGTAAATTTCCCAGATGTGCAGTCCTTTGTTTTAGACAGTGTCCCATCATAAGGAGCACTGCCTAGCCCACTGACATTGGAAATTGCCTGGAAAGTTTGACCTCAACCATCAAATCAGGCTCTCCAGGTATCTACTTTTTCAGTAACTGCCTAAGGTAATTCAGAAGTTCACTGAAGTTAAGAGCAAATCATGTGAACTTGGAGTGTGATGTCCCTCAAAGGTTAACAAAATGGCAGAGCACAAAGAGATTCTTTCTTTAACTGAGAGCAAGTATATAAACTTCAGTGGAGAAGATGAGCTAATGTACCACAGAAAGACCAAACTATTTATAATGCTGTACTTATGAATATACAAGCTTTTTGAAAAATGTCTCTAGGTCATTTTCATTCAAATTATTTTATATATTCTGAATTCATAGTGAATTGGGCAAACCTTAAAATGACTTGTCTCATTTGCATAACTGATAGAAATAAAATATTCCTGTTAATCATTGAGGCATGTGTAGTATGTTTCAGCTGATTAATTTTATTCTAATATGATTCCTGTTTTTCTCTTATATTCCATAGAGCACTCTTTGTTAAAATGAAAGCATTCTGTTAGAAATTTGTATCCCTGTAGTTATGATATTAAAAGGGAAATTGTTGCTGTCAGGTTCACATTACTGGCAGAAAACGCTTGCCCAAGAGCAGTTTGTACTGGGGGGTGGAGGGAAGGTTTATTTTGGCTTACAGACTTGAGGGAAAGCTCCATGATGGCAGGGCAAACAATGACATGAGCAGAAGGGCACGTTCAAGGTATTTTACTTTCATCTTTCCAAAACTATCTTCCATATCTATATTCCTGTAATTTAATACAAAGATATTATAGGTCTTCAATCACAGTCAAGTGAAATCATCACTATTTGGCAATAATTTGTGTATTAATAAGGGTTTCCAGAGACACAAAACTAATAAGAGATTAGATGATATATGACAGATAGATAGATGATAAATAATAGAAATATAATAGATATATAGTTAAATTGATATATGTATATATCTATGATATATTAGATAGATGATATATACATAGATAGATACATGATAGATGATAGATAGGTAGATGATAGATAGATAGATAGATAGATAGATAAGAATTGGCTGCTATAGTTACGGAAGCCAAAATGTCCTACAGCCTCCCATGAGAAAGCTAGAGTAGTGGAAATATAATAGTGTAATTCATTTCAAGGGGAAAATCTGGCAAACATGGGGATAGGACACTGGTGTAAGTTCTGTAGCCTAAAGAAGCCATTATATCATTTTGAAAAGGAAGTGAAGATATTGTCAAGATGAAAGAGACAGAAAGGGAGAAAGGGAGGGAGGGAGAATGAGAGAGAGAGATCTGCACTTTTTTTTTTTTTAAGCCAGAAATGGTGCCTTCCAAAATTGAGGGTGCCTCTTCCCTACACATACCACTGGATCACATAATTTTACTATTTTCTCTGGTAACTCCTTAATAGATATGTGTACAAATAATGGTTTGTCAGTTTCCTGGGTATTTCTTAATCCTGTGAAGTTAACACGACCAAGATCAACCATAACACAGGGTACTTGATCCTCTGTTCATTCTGGTAGGTTTTCACAAGCTGTCAGTCATTTCTTACAAAGGCTGCAGTTCCTATCAGGTGGTCCTTCCCACAGAGGTGAGCTTTCCAAGTTGAAATACCTATTCCTAACCCTGAACCCTTCGGGACTTGATGAGTTAAAAATTTCCTGTTCTTGCTAGTCCTTAAAAGTGCAAAATTCATTTCTCTATACATCTTCAGACCATGATCAATATTCTTTGTTGTTTTTATCTCAGACAGACTATCCTGTTTCCTGCAGGAATCTTGACTGGCCTAGTCATTGTCACCAGTTATCATGCCTTATGTTAGTATTCAGGACTAATAATGAAAACTATTAGGTTACAATTAAGATGTCATGTTCATAGAATTACCAAGTAGAAAAGAAAACAAACATTTGAGGTCCTTGAAATTACATGTTATTGTTATAGCTAATTTGTTCATAAGCTGCTGAGAAACTGTCGAGAGGGCTACATTTTAGGTTAATAACAGAAAGGCAGCTGTTTATTTTATTTTCATTTATTTATTTGAGAGAGAGAAAGAGGCAGATAGAGAGTATGGGCACAGCAGGGCCTTTAGTCACTGTAATGAGCTTGATGCATGTGCCACCTTGTACATCTGGCTCACATTGGTCCTGGGGAATTGAACCTCGGTCCTTTGGCTTTGCAGGCAAGTGCCATAACCTCTAAGTCATCTCGCCAGCCAGGAACTGTGTAATAATATAGCTTCAAGTTAAGAATCTTGGTAACAGCTCTCTATTGTAGATTACTGCTGCAAGACACAAATAAAAATCCTATGAATGAAGTCCTTGTCAGAATGCTAAACAAACCTGTCACTCAATTAGTATTTGCTATTCTAAAATCTTACATGCTCCCAGTCTACTCTTTATATTGATTTATCCAATACTTTTCCTAGTTTTTCTCATTCTATTTTCTTTTACAATGATTTTTATTACTCTCTATTGACCCGTTATACAGAATAACTTTTGTGTCCACTGTTCTGTTGCTCACTTTCCTCCTAAATACAAATCTTCATTCTTCATGAACTATAACATGCTCAGAGATAGGAAAGATATCCCCATTGTAATTTTGTAGAACAGGAATTAAGAACACAGGGACAAATGAAATCTGTGCCACAGTTACCTATTGCAGGGTTTTTTTTTCCTATTACATTTTAATTTTACCATAAAGTCATTAATTTTTGGCAGAAATAATTAAATGGGAAAGAGTGTTTGGCATAAAATACTTTTTTCCATGGAGCAATAGAATTTTTATGAATAATTCCCATTTTATTCATTCCCTGCTTTGCATTTGCTTAATTTGGGAAATAGAAGCATTATAGCTCTTGATAACTTATAGGTTTTCTTGACAATACAGCTCAGTGATCTTTTTTTTCAGTGTTGTGATGCCTCTAAATTAAACTTAATGTGATTCTTCAGTAACCCAATCTAAAAGGCACTGTATCACTAAATAAGAAAACATGCTTAATGAACAAAACTTGAGTATAATCATAGTAATATAGAAGACAGAATTTGTTCTCTAGTATCTAAATATGTCTTTAATTGAGCTTTGTTTTAATATTTATATATCACATGTGCATTCTCTGTTCTTTAACATAAAAAAACTACCATTCATATATTCCCCAAAAGGAAATTTTGCCAAAGGAGAAATATAGGCCTTGATAGAGGAAAATACATTTTTAAAAGTGAAGGAATATGTGAGGATAAAAGAATGGAGAATTTATGTTGTATCAATAGATAGCACAAAGTGTTCTCAGTTTACATATTTGTTGGTAAATTCTATTTTTCATAGATTGCGTCAATGGGCATTCTTTTCCTTGTCTTCTAATGTTTTATAGACATTTGCATAGAAAATAATTAGAGTTTTTAAATAATACAGAGAAATGAATATCTAAGTTGTGAATAATTAGAATAGAGAATGAAATAATATGGACACAAAGTATGGACTAGTGAGAGGATGTACATATAAGAGGGTCTTAGGGGCTAGAGAGATGGCTTACCAGTTAAGGTGTGAAGCCTAAGGACCCAAGTGTGATTCTCCAGGTCCCATGTAAGCCAGATGAACATGGTGGCACATGTATCTGGAGTTCTTTTGCAGTGGCTGGAGTCCCTAGAATCACCCATTATCTGTCTCTATGTCTCTCTCTCTCTCTCTTTCTGTCTCAAATAAATAAATAAAAATAATTAAAAATACTTTAAAAATAGGATCTTATCAGTTATAAAAGAAAAGGATGACAAATTTGGCTCTAAGAAGAGAAGATGGTAAGAGATTTCAGAAATTTGGAAAATGAGAGCTCCAGACTTGATGGAAGCTAAATGCATGAAGGAAAAGAAAAGGTCATCCCTCAAATCACGTCACCCTGACATCATGCTGGGCTCCCCTCCTCCTCTGTCCTAGTGATCTCCAGAGAAAGAATGTAAATGATATAGACAGAGGACCATGTAGAAGATAAGCAGAATGTATTGCAAGGCACAAGAAAGCACGCTTTCCAGGACTGAGCATAGACAAAGGCCAGTGGGATCATTGTGGTGATTTACATTTTAAGCAGGTTTTCCAGGATTGCTGAAGCCACTAGAACAGACAGCTTTTGTCAGGGAGATTTTCCTGTTCAGATGATTGACAGGCCTGTTTTATTTGACACTTACAGGGGAAGCAAAGTAAAGCCTCTTGTTGGACAGTAATCTAACAAGGTTAGGGTTTGGGAAACCAGGTTTAGATAGCTATCAGTTAATAACATTCCTGAGTCTCCTCCCCAAGCCAGGGATATGTTTCAGCTCCAACCTTCTGACACCCTTGATGTCATAAACTGTTGCTTTTGAGAGAGAAGTTCAGCTCTTCCTCCAATCCTAACTGCCTAACAGTTCTATATCCAGTCTGAAATCAAGACTGCTTGGTTTACATTTAGAAATATATCTTATATCTCTGTTGTTGCTTTCCTAATGTGTTTCATTCCCTGTTGCAGGGTTTAAGTGCCGGGCTCCACCGGTGGGGGCAGGTAGTGCCAAGGGAAGGACCAGGCCTGCTGGTTCCTCCCAAGGGATTGAGGAGGAGATGAGCGTCCGACGACTCAGACCTCTCCTGGCCACCGGAGAAAAACCACACTGAGTGGGGAGTCTTGTTGAAGCAGGAACTCGATTTATTGCTATGAGCAGTTGCCTATATAATGTTGGGGATGAAGGCGGGGATTCTAGGATGAGGGGAGAGGTAAGGGCCAATAGTAAGCTGTGACTATTGAAATGATAATTCTAAATCCCATGCGGAAGTAGCAGGCAAGAAGCCATTAGGCGTCTTGCTGAGTCACGTCTGCCCATAGGCAGATCACCAAACTTTAGCTAGGCTCAGGAAGTTCCACTAGGCCTCATGTCCGGGCGTCTCAAGGCCCAACATTTAAGACCCTAAGTAGAGACAGGATTCCTTATTTGTCTGCATTTTTGATTCAGCATTGATATCTAACATGTGCGATATTTGCAAATTATGTTTGACAATAAATATGACATAAAAGAAGTCTGTACCAGTTTCTATACCCACTTGGCAAGATGTTCCCTGTGTATGCTTTTACAGAGGATCACAGCTAGGAGTTTCTGTACAATAACTTCTTATAAACTTTCCCACCTTCAAATTTTGTGAAATAATGTTGGGTTGTCACTTCTTCCATATCTTCCATATATGCTACTGCTTTTGCAGAGATGAGAGCCATGGTAGAATCTATAAAATTAACAACTGTTATGTCTAGTCTTTTTTGTTTGTTTGTTTATTGTGGTAGAGTCTCACTCTAGCTCAGGCTGACCTGGAATTCACTATGTAGTCTCAGGGTGGTCTTGAACTCATGGTGATCCTCCTACCTCTGCCTCCCGAGTGCTGGGATTAAAGGCGTGCACCACCATGCCCAGCTTGTGTCTAGTCATTTTGGAAGTATATTCTTCCAAGAAAATCTAAGATTAAGATAAAAATTCAGGACTGTAGAGATGGCTTAGTGGTTAAGGTGCTTGTCTTCAAAGCAAAAGGACCCAGGTTCGATTACCCAGGACCCACGTAAGCCAGATGCAATAGATGGTACATGCATCTGTACTTTGTTTGCAATGGCTGGAAGCCATGGTGCTCTCATTCTCCTCTCTCAATCTCTATCTCTTTCTAATAAATAAATAAATAAATAAATAAATAAAAATGCATGTTCTCACTACCTTTTATATTAGTTATGTACATAGTGTGTACACAGCCATGTTGGTACCATCGTTAGCCTGCTCCCTGTCCTCCCCCCTCTACAGGGACCTTCCTCATTGGGGAATGTGGGTCATGCATTGTGGGGGTAGCCATCAGTTATGGGGAAGAGGTAATGTCTCTGTGCATAATGTCGCTCTAATAATCTTTCCGCAGATTCTTCTGCAAATTTCCCTGAGCCATGATGGGTTTGTTTTAGGTCTACTTCAATGATGAGGTCTTGGAAGCCTCTGTATCTCTGGTTTGGTAGGAGTTTAGTGTTCTCTGTGTCTATCTCCTTCACCCTTGTGCTGGTAACAGGTTCACCAAGAAAGCAGTATGCTTGCTCATTTCCCTAATTACTCTTGGTTTCATTTGGGGCTGTGGTGAGGTGCAATGGGCTGATTCTCTCCTCAGGATCTGTGTCCATCTGAAAAAGAAAAGCAAATTCTCCAACAGAGAGTGAAGTCAGCACCAGACCATTATTATTTTAGAGAAAATTTAATAGGTATAGGCCCTCTTATAGCCCATGATTGGTAGGAGCTTGATATAGGAGAGCAGGCCCATTATTTTGACATGGTTCTGACTTGTTTCCCAGCTCCAGCTATGGGTTCCATTCCACTGAGTGGATCAGTTAATCAAATCAAGAGCAGTTGGTTACCCACTATGACAGTGTGCCACTATTGCACTTCTGTGAGCATCAAGTCAGGTTGTTTGCTGCTGAAGACCTTAGACCACCTGTTTCTAGGACAGATGTTGGTCATATTCCCCCAGTCACTAATGTAGCACTTCCTGGCACTAGATGACCTAACTGTCTGGGGACTGACTCCCTTCCAGATTCTAGCCAGGTGACTCCATGTTCATACCAATAGCATATGGTGTCTTCAGGAATAGGGTCTTACCCTTTGATGGGTCACCAATAATCTGACAGAAGTCTGTCTTCTTTTGGGAAACCTTGTAGGTCTCTCTGATCAATAGCTCATTGTGGATGTTAACCAGATGCTGGTACTGGGAGTTACAGGCCAGTGCCAAGGGAAAAGTAGGAAGAAAATATAGGTAATATAAAAGAGATACAGAGAAGAGAGAGAAGGGGGAGAGAGGAAAGAGAGAGAGAGAGACAGAGAGAGAGAGAGAGAAATAGGAGAAGATTAAGATTAGTCTTCAGCATACCCTCTCCAGGGCCCTGTGATTAAGGTGTTCTCTCTAAGGGCCTGAAGAAGGTTCATCTATTAATCTGTCTTTTAGCATGTACAATTGTATGGTACCATTGCCATTTGGGTCCAGATTTGTCCTTCACCCCAACTCTTACCCTCCCTATTGTCTGGTCCTCGAGATGCTTATTTAGGTATGTCAGCATCTCAGGCAGATGCAGGTTTGAGTCACAGATGAGTGAGACCATGTGATGAGTATCTTTCTTTGACTGCGTGAGTTTGCTGAGAATGATCTGTTTAATATTCGACCATTTTTCTTAAAATTTCATTGTGTCATTTTTCGTTACTGCTGTGTAGAATTCCATTGTTTAGATATAATACATCTTAGTTTTCCATTCATCTAATGATGGACACCCGGATTGAGTCCAACTCTTAGCTATTATGAATTGAGCAGCTATAAACATGGTTGAGCAAATCTATGTGAACTGAGGTATGGAGCTTTTAGGGTAAATGCCTAAGTAAGGGAATAATGGGGTCTGTTGAAAATTCTATACTCAACCTGTTTATGAGTCTCCATATTGTTTTCCATAGTGGTTGTGGTGGTTTGAATAGAATAGATGGCCCCCAATATATTCAGTTGTTTATTTGTTTGTAGTTTGCATCTAGCCATCTGGCTGGAGGCAATGCCATTGTGTGGATCTTAAGGTGTGGTGGTGGGTTTCAGATTTCAATCTAAAGATATGCAAAGTGTGCCTAGCTGGAGTTCCTGAAGTGTGCTCTGGCTTTTGACCTTTAGGCTTGTACTGCTCCTCTCTGCTTGGGCCTGTGAAGGCAGGCCAGTTTCTTCTGCCATTATGGAACTTCCCCTGGATCTGTAAGCTTCAATAAATATCCCTTCCTCCATAACTGTGCCTGGTCTGGAAGTTCATCTCAGCAAACCTGAAGCTGACTAATACTCATTCACACCAACAGTGAATGAGGGTTCCTATTTCTCCACATCCTCACCAGCATTTGTTTTCATTTGATTTTTTAATGTTTGCTATCCTTACTGGAGTAAGGTAGAATTTCATGGTTGTTTTAATTTGCATTTCCCTGATGATTAGGGATGGTGGACATTTTCTTATGTGTGTGTTTGCCATTTGTATTTCTTCATCTGAGAACTGCCTGTCCAGTTCTTTGCACCATTTTGTGAGTGGGTTGTTTGACTTTTTATTGTTTAGGTTTTTGAGTTCTTTGTAAATTCTAGAAATTAGGCCTCTGTCTGCTGTATAGCTGGCAAAACTTTTCTCCCGTTCTGTGAGTAATCTATTGGCTCTGCTTATTGTATATTTGTCTGTGATGAAACTTTACAACTTCATGAGATCCCAGTGGTTGATTGATTGTTTAAGTTCCTGAGCTACTGGGTTTTTGTTCAGTAAGTCTTTTCCCCTTCCTATATCATGGAAAGTTCCTCCTATTTTTTTTCTTCCAGTAGTAGCCGAGTTTCTGGTCTTGTGTTGAGGTCTTTGATAAGTCTTCTAGCTTTAGCAATACTCTTTAGAATATGACAATATTTCTCAACAAAATTCATTATCTATAATATAGTTGTGATTAATCTCTAGTATGTTTAACTAATAATAAATTGAAACTATAATTGATCTGAATGTCTTTTATCTGCCATGTTCTATTATAGACACTAATCAAAATTAAACATAACCATAAGGATCCCGTATCTGAAAGAGCACAACTAGTATAATCAAAATGTACCTTGCAACATTTTTCTATTCTATGTTTATGATTAATGGAACCCTAAATGCAAGACAAATTGAGGCAGTCTAAGATATGCAGGCTTTATTCCCATTAATGTGAAATGCCTTTACAGTGTGTTTTCTCAGTTCCAGACACAGGATAAGAGCATAGCAGTATTTATGTATATCTCATTTTTCTTTAAACAGACAAAAAGTGAAAAGCCAACATTAAAAATATACTGAGCTATTAATATTATTTATTAAAATAGTAATATTTCAATTTTCTACTGCTATAATGATTGTCAAAAAGTGTTTAAGTAAACAGTGTACTTTATTTCCAACTAAATTCATTTAACACTTTTGTCAGATAGTTAAAGCAAGACAAAGAACCCTTCTCTGCAGTTTTTTGTCCATGCTGGTAGACTGCTTTTTGGTTCAGGATTGTTGAAGAAACCTAGCATGTGCCAATATTTTTCTCCTTGATATTACATACATGATCACTACAATCATTGGATATTAATTTCATTATAGAATTAAACAAATCCTTTAAAAACATCCGGTGTGCTACTGAGTGTCTTTCATAAATGACAGAGTAGTTTGCAAAAATACTTTGTTTATTTACAATGAGAGAGAGAGAGAGTGAGTATGGGTGTGCCAGGGCCTCTAGCCACTGTAAATGAACTCCAGATGCATGTACCACTTTGTACATCTGGTTACATGAGTATTGGGAATTGACCCAAGATATTAGGATCTGGAGGCCAGTGCCTTAACTGGGCATCATTTTAGATGGGGAAGTGATGCATGGTTACAACAAGCTTCATCCTGTTACCTTTATATGATTAGTGAATATTTTTCCCTGAAAAAATTATTGTAGATGTTTCTTGCTGTTTCTGTATTGAGTATATTACTGTATTATGCACATAAGTTCTACAAAGGAAACATACATGATCTTGGTGATTTCAAGATATTACTACCATACACACAGGTATATGGGAAATACAGAATCCAATGTGCAATAGTATGATACTTGGACCATTGGTACATTGACTGAAAACACTGTGGTAGAAGGTCATAAGCTTTAGAATGAGGCAATATGCAGAATCCATATCTATCAATTGTTAGTTGAATTAATCACAAGAAATGACTTAACTTTAGTTTCCTTATATATAAAATGAAGATCACTATGTCATAGCACAATGCTGAAGATAAAGGGAGCATCTACATCAAATGCTAAGGACAAAATGATGCTGCTTAATAATAACTGTATGATTCTATGGGGAAGAATTGTTACTGCTTTACCTCGGCCAATGTATCTTTTATGTGTGGTCGCAGGTGCTGGGTCAATTGCAGAAGAACTACAAGGATCCGACCATCCACCTATGAACAGACCATGAAGGAATGAGAAATATTCCAGAGAGTTTTGAGTTCCTTTGGCCTTTATCTTATGTTTATATGCTTTTATGTCCTGAAAATATGTAGTGACTAATATTATAAAAATAATACAAACTAATGTAATAATTTCTGGTTTTTAAATGAAAAATAAATACTAAGTAAAAAGAAGAATCATTTGCTATCCTATGCAGCTGAGAATTAAGGAGGCAGATAGAAGTTAAATTTAAATAAAAACAATTCTTATATTCTAAGTGAAGTCTTCATCTATGAAATATATTAGCTAAAATATACTGCTATAGACTAGACCATTATAGACTACTTCCTACTCCACCCTGCCTGTAGCAGACACACTTTGACAAATCATAGAAGGATTTTGTTGAAATTCACTTTGTTGGGCCATGTGACAGCAAGAAGCACAATCTAAACCCCCATCTATTTTTGTCCCCAAATTCCAGGAGAGAATAACTGATACTCCATTCCATTGCTTTATTAACTATTCGTCATTGTTTCCAGAGATTTACTCCATATTTTCTAAATATAGCCTTTACTGATGTCTTGCTATGTGACAGACTCAAGGAAAGATGTCTGGTGCATACCTGCAATGCCATGCACCAAGCTTCTCCTTTTGTCTAGACTATAGACCTCGATTTAAGTCTCATGTCTCCCAGAAGCAGCTAGTCTACCCTCATCTTCTACAAACATGGCAAAGGATATAAAACATTACTACAATATATTTGTATTTAAAAAAATCTGTTGGTATTGCTCCCTTTACACCAACAAACAGCAAAGCAAAATAGCATTTTGAATTGTTTTCCTAGCAGCAGTAGCCATAGTAGTGAAACTCTATTGCAAACATTTCACCATTCTATCCACCTTCCAAATTAATAAGGCCATATATTGTACAAACTTTATTTACATCATATGCTAATCTGACATTTGATTTTCATTATGGTATCAGAAATATTTCATTTTAAGTATGTGATTTAACTCATTCAGTTCAAAGTACTTTAAATAGGTTCAGCTTTAGAACAAATGACCATTTTATCTGAAGTAAAATAAATTATAGTTTATAGATAAGCTTAAACTTAAAATGGAATATGGCAAAAGTGAACCCAGAAATAATCCAGTGAAACAGGCATTTTTAAAAGAAAATAATTGATATAAATTTAACAGTAACAACAGAACAAATACAGTTGCTCTAAAGAAATTGTGCTCTTTGTGTTCTATGGACAGCTTATATTATAAAGATATTTTTAAAACACAGATCATAAGCAGTTGTAGCATTGAGTATTATGACACTATTTCTTGGGAAAGATGCTACAGTAGATAATATCTTAGATTTTATCTTTAAGCATAGTTTCCAACTAAAGAAATGTCTTCACATAACCATGCTAAATGCTATAACATTGATGTAACCCATATCAGTGTAATCTCATGATGGAATATTCCTCAAGAAAATAGAAAAAGACCCACAGTGAGTACAATATTCAATGTGTAGTCTTCAGTTCCAGGAACTGTCTGGGCAAATGACATTTGCTCCATAACTTTTCACTTTTATTCTCCTTAGTAAAATAGATACAATAACAGTATCTCCAATTTAGAGCACACACACACACACACACACACACACACACACACACATATTCAATAGAAGAATATGTTATACAGACACACATGTTTATATATATATATATATATATATATATATATATATATATATATACATATATATATATAATCTTATATAATCTTATATATGCTTAAATATTTACTGTGCATTGTGTACTCTATATGAGTTTTTTTTATTTTTAAGATACAGATTATGAATGTAGTAAAAAAAAGAAACTGTGGTAATTAAAAATATATTAATATTATTCATCAGAAACATCAGTCTATGGTGGGAAAAGTTCAAATAAGGAATGTTTAATACTAGGACCTGACCACTAAAACACTGCACACTGCTGTCCCATGTGCAATCCTAACTCTTACATGTAAAATCATTGACATGAGTATGGTAAGCATAGTTTTTATAAAGAATTTAAAAGAGAAATTGAGCCTTTATACTTAATGAAATTATGAAATAAGTAATAATTTTTAAATGAATGTACTTAAATGACATGGACTTTACATGACTGTTACCAACCCATTGCTTCATAAAATGCTGCCTAAAAGTGCATGGAGCAAAATCAACTACCATTAATTTATTTGTAAATTTACTGGTTGGATTTTCTTTAACCACAGCAGAATTTTCTGGTGGTGGTGAGCTTCATCATATTCATACAGTAAATTGTACTGGCTAGAGGCTGAGAGCTACCATATGGACACATGTACATGTATTGCAATTGACTAGCTATTGGTTATACATCTTCTACATTTGACATCTTTCCCAACAGGCTAGCCTCTCGGTGTGGGAACAGTTCCTATGTAGTAGTTGGCAGAAATCCTGAGACCTATAAGTATAACTATACTTCCCTCAGCTTCTTGTAGAAAAAAAATAGATTATAAGGTCAGCTCAGTTGATATGGTCGGGAAATAGATTCCCCTCCTTAAGTAATAGTAACATAACTAGAAAATAATGTACCTGTTTTTGTATCGTACCATGGCTTATATGGAAGTAATTCTACCAAGTGACTCTACATCCTAATAAATCTACATGGTAGATGATGTGGAAATGGAGAAAGCCATTGGTGGAATTCAGTGATATGAATCTATGCAACCATAGGTAGCACTATTGACATAGATCTGTGATACGATTTACCTGTGATTGAGCCACTACTTATTATTTCTAATGAACCAAAATTAATCCCAAATGGCAGGGTTAAATTAAAAAAACAAATTTGAAAATTTTAAAAGCTCTACTATTTTAGTTTTGTGAATATATCATGAGAACTAGAGATGAGTGAGATATTCTACACTGCGTTTATTCAACCCCAGACAAAACACTATCAAGCAGGGCACTTATATTTTGGTCAAATGAAATTAGTCCTCTAACACAAATATCTCATATTTCTATAACTCATAGAATGAAAGTAAGTTAAGTCTTTCCTAATTCAGTCTTCTTCACATCTGACAGTTTATAAATATTTGGAGCTATTATAAGACTTTCCTCCTTCAGAATTACTACTAGTCATCTTCATCATTTTATTCTGAACAGAGTAATAGCTAATTTGTGACAGATAACATCTTTAATTGATTTAATTGTCAAATATGCATATGTACTTCTTTAGAATAGTTGAGAAACCACAAAAGAAAATCACTGAGAGTTCAGATTCATGGATGCATTTCCATTAAAAAATTAAAGCTATTGAGGACTAACTTGAATATTCTAATCTGACTCATAATTATTTAAATGTTCCTTTCTACATTTAATTATTTACCCCAGGCTATTTCTGGATAATTTAGAAAGCATAAAGTGAGCTTTGATATGAAATCTTAATACTGAATGGTATACTCAATATCAAAATGTACTCAAGACAGGAAATTTCTTTAAAAATGTGATGAAATACAAATAACATTAATGTGCTACCTTAGACACTCTTAAGGGTATATTTCAGCAGCATTAAGTACCAATATTCTCCTTTATCCATCACCACCATCAATCTTGCAAACTCAAATCTCACAAAAATGGAAATTATTTATTTCCTTTTCTGAGTTGCTAAGTTTATATAGCAGGATGCCCTCAAGATTCAACCATGTGAATAACATGTATGTATGTGTATATACGAATATGTATATGTGTATATATATATTCATCCAGCAATGGACACTATGGTTGTTTCATCCTCTGGGCTATGGTGAATAATACTCATGAACATGAAGGTATAAATATTCCATACCTTGCTTTCATTCCTTTAGCTGCTTATCATACAAGAATTATATTTTTATGTTTTTGAGAGAATTACATATTTTTATAATATAGGCACAATTTAATATTTCATTTATTGTTTTAAAAATCCATATTTCTTCATATCATAACTAATGATTGTTATTTTGTCTTGTTTTCTTTTCTGTTTGGTTCAAATTTGTTCTTTCCAAAGTCCTGAGGATGTTTTCCTATTTTATGATGGTATATTCAATCAATTTTTATATTAGTCACATGCATAACCTGCTTTTCTCATTGCTGTGACAACATACAAGATTAGGATCAACATAAAGGAAGAAGGATTTTAGAAATATACAGTTTGAAAAGTACAGTCCATGGTTGCAAGGAAGTCATGGTGGCAGGAATAAAAGCAGCTAGTCACATTTCTTCTTCAGTCAGGATGCAGAGTGATGAATGCTTATGCTGAGCTAGCTTTCTCATTTTATTCAGTCTAGGGCCCTGGTCCATGGTATGATGCTACCTACAATTATGGTGGATCTTCCCATCTCAGTTAATTTAATTCAGAAAAGCTATCACAGAAATTACCATAGATTTGTCTCCTAGGTGTTTCTATATACAGTCATATTTATAGCAGAGATTAACCAACACAAATCAAACACTTGTCCACATGTCATCCAATTGTATCACTTCTATGGCATAACTTTCTAATCCTTGTCTTTGCAAGATCATTGTCATCTCATACTGTAAATTGTATTTGGTGTACTTCAGAGAAATTTTAAATTAAACCAAAAGTTCCTATAATTTTTGAAACAACCCCAACACTGTTTAGAAGTCTAAATTTCAAAGTTTCCTCTGAGCTGAACGTAATAGCTTAACTGTGAGGCTTTATAAAAAAAAATTTTTTTTTTGGTTTTTCGAGGTAGGGTCTCACTCTAGCCCACGCTGACCTGGAATTCACTATGTAGTCTCAGGGTGGCCTCGAACTCACGGAGATCCTCCTACCTCTGCCTCTCGAGTGCTGGGATTAAAGGCATGCACCACCACGCCCGGCTAAAATTAATGAAGAAGTTACATACTCCTAATATACAATGACACAGGGCAAAATTTCCATTCCAAATGGGAGGAATGGGCATATAGCAAGGAAATGTCAGAGCAACCCTAGCAAGGTAAACACAAAGCCATATAGATTTATACCCAGTCCCTGTGCATTGTGATGTAATTATCTAGCACTGAAGGGCTTGTATAATCCTTTTCCTCCATCTTCAACTGCCTTTAGCATACATAGCCCTTTTTTTAAGGCCAGCACCACTCCACGCCTGCAGCTTTTCTCAGCAGTCATGCAATTGCCCTGGCATCTCAAATATTCTAGAGTCTCTACTCCAACTTACGCTCCCCCTTCTGAGCTCAAATCTGTGCACAGTCGTTCCTTGGACCTTCTTAAAGGTACTCTGACCTTGACACATTGCGACCTAAGAGACTTGACCCCATGATGCTATCAACCTTGCATCTTTCATACTATAAAATCAGTATCGTGTGGCTAATGCCGCCAATATCTCCATGAAGCTTTGGATGGAGCCTGTCCCCTTTGAACAACAGTTGCATCAGCTGCATTAACTTTTCAGCAAAGAATGTTCTTACATGAAGTCTAAATTTAAGCTCTGCACTTTCAAATAGATTTGGACTTTCGTAGGATGTTGTCACAGTTTGCAGAATCTTATGTTGCCATTATTCTACCTTTATTATTGTCCCAGTACAATGCAAAAGGGTTCACATTAATAGTGTTGATGTTTTTCACAATAACAGACGTTGTTTGCTACTTTAAATACACTCTTTTCCCAACCAATCAAGGCATTTTTCACATCATTTTGCTCCACTAGCTTCTCGCTCTCATTGTAGAAATGGATCAAACTGGTGAACAGCAACAATGGCATAACCTGAATGCTATTCTGTCTTTAGATTTCCACTGCCAAACAAATCAGCCCACTGCTTTTGAATTCAGCCTCACTCATGTTCTCAGAACACAGAGTTAACCCAGATTATTGATCAGAATATAATACATACTGTCTATAGCTCCATTTCCAATAGAGACCTTATTCTCTCAGAAACTTCATGAGCCAGCCCTCAACTGCTTGCATTTCTCTTGGCATTCTCCCACCAGGTGGCTCATTGATGTTCTATTTACAGAATCTGTGACTTTTTGAGGCCAAAGTTTCAAACTTTTCCACAATCTTTTATAAACCAGTTCAAAATGCATAAGAACCAAATGGTCAGGTTTTCCATAGCAACTGCCCCATTTCCTAGGATGAATTTTCTGTGTTAGTTTTCCCATTGCTTTGGTAAATACCTGACAAGAAGCAACTGAACATAAGCAGGGTTTATTTTGGCTCATGTTCTAGGGGGTACAGTGTACCATGGCATGAGCAGCAAGGTGTCAGGAGCCTGAAGCATCTGATAGCATTCAGTTTACAGTCAGGGGGCAGAGTGAGGACGAAATGGTGCTCAGATTGCTCTCTCATTTTCATTGTCTAGAACCTCAGCCCATGGAATGGTTCTGCTCAAAGTTATTGTGAGGTTTTCCCCTTCAATTGAAATGATCTAGAAACTGCCTCACAGACAAACCAAATTATCTGTCTTTTAGGTGCTTCTCAATCCAATCAAATTGAAAATGAAAGTTAACCATCATATCATCTAAGTAGAAATGAACTGATTTCTTATTGTAGTTTATGTAGTTTACAAGCTGTATTTCTCTTACTGATTAGTAAACACTGAGCATACCTGCAGGGGCATATTTCTTTGAAGAAATATCTATTCATGTTGATTAATTGTCCTTGTTTTTAAATTGTTGTTAGTTTGATGCAATTCTGTGCCTCTAATTTAACTTATTTCTGTATGCTTGTCCAAAAATATCTTTACTCTTTCCAAAGACTTGAAGACTTTCCCCAATTTTCTCTTAGTAGTTTCATTTTCTTTTAAGTTCTTGAAGTAAATATTTAACATTTGATGTGATTTTTGAAACTGGTCAAAGGTTGTTTCATTCTTGCATGTAAATATCTAAACTCTCCAGCACCTTCATGAAAAGATTATTCTTCCTCCAATGATGTTCCTGCAACTTTTTCAAAAATCAGTTGGCTTTAATTATTTGAGTTTACTTCTAGGCTTTTCCTTTCTTAAAAGAAAATATTGAATGTGAAAAAATGTTCCTACATTAGCTATGAAGAAAGTTTCAAATTATCCAGAAGAAAATATCACTTCCTTCTTTCTCAAATTAAACTTGTATTTAAGCAGGTAATTATCAATGGATAATCTTGAATAATGAATTATTAAAAATGACAAAAATTCTTTCAAAATATTTGGTAACACTCCCTTTTAATTTCACTTTTTTGACTATTATTAATGTTGCAATATAATTTGAGCAATGAGATTTTTTCATTCTGAGGTCACAAAGAGAGAGAGAAAATAAATTACAGGCAGCTTCAGTTGAGACAAGGTCCTCTGAAATTTTAACATGCTACACTTGAATATATATATGCTATACACACATATTGTACCATATGTATATATGCTATACACACATATTGTACTATAAAATTAAACCCAAGGTCTCATATAAGATAGGCAAATAAATCAATGCAACAATTTTCATTTTGCTTTTGTATTCAAGCTTTTTTTAAACATATTTCTTTTTTAAAATTGTTTTTTTATTTTTATTTATTCATTTAAGAGCAACAGAAAGAAAGAGAAATAGGCAGAGAGAGAGAGAGAATGGGCACATAAGGGCCTCCAGCCACTGCATATGAACTTCAGATGGATGCACCCCCTTGTGCATCTGGCTAACATGGGTCCTGGGGAATCGAGCCTTGAACCGTGGTCCTTAGGCTTCACAGGCAAGCACTTAAACACTAAGCCATCTCTCCAGCCCCTCAAGTTTTTTTAAAAAATATTTTTCTTGAGGTATGGTCTCACTGTATCCCAGGCTGACCTGGAATCCACTGTGGAGTCCTGGGCTGGCCTCAAATTCGCAGCAGTTCTCCTACCTCTGCCTTCCATGTACTGAGATTAAAAGCATGTGCCACTACACACAGCTTGTATTAAACTGTTTACCATACAATTGCTTCACAGTTTTTATGGTATGCCAACTTGTTATATTAGTAATTAGCTTATTTATTAGCTTTTAAATTCAGTTTTTATTCATCCTTTATTTTTAAAATAGAGTAATTTATATTTACATATAAATTAAGAGCCAATGTATTTTGTTCATTTAGTATCTCTATTATTGACAGTATTGCAAATTTAGCTTCATTAGAATAGAAATTTTAAGAGTGGCTAATTAGTTTCTGAAAGCAATTTATTAAAATGCTGAATTTCAATTGTGCCTTGCTGTACTTGACTTATTCTCAAAATCTAAAGGTGAGAAATGGTAGCTTCTGTTCCTCATGTACCTCCAACTTTGTTTCCTTCCCCTTTTGCACATCAGTGTTTAAACTTTGTGTGTACTCTGGATGGTCTAATAGATGTATGCTGTACTATGTGAAAATATGCCATTTTCAGGCTGGAGAGATGGCTTAGCAGTTAAGGTGGTTACCTGCAAAGCCAAGGGACCCAGGTCTGATTCCCCAGGACCCTTGTAAGCCAGATACACAAGGTGTTGCATGCATCTGGAATTCGTTCACAGTGACTATAGGCCCTGGCATGCCAATTCTCTCTGTGTGTCTCTTTTTTTAATAAATAAATAAAACTTTAAAAAATTAAAAAGAACAAAAATTTCTATTTTCAACAATATAATTTCAACAAATCATATCCCTGGAACTGCTTAAATATCATCAATGGCACTACTGTAGTACTACCAAGTACTAAATGTAGAGGAGGATTAGAAAAATGAAATGTTTTGTGAACATTATACTCAAAAAATATACAGACAATGTGCCCCTTAGTTTTCTATGCATGTGCAAAAACAACCACAAGATGCCAAGAAAAGGGGTTTAAATTAAGCAAAACTTCAGTACCACATAGTTATGACACTATATGTATCTTCAAAAAATTATAAATTTCCTCATCCATTTCCTTGAATTAGCCTAACCATGTTAGCAACAAACCTGAATTGAAGAAGTAACATAAAAAAAGACAACAGAAAAAATACAAATGACATGGTGATAGCTCAGTCAGTAAAGTCGTTTGAAAGCATGTGGAACCTGAGTTTGAACCCTAAAACACATTTATTTATTTATTTATTTATTTATTTATATTTATTGAGAGAGAAAGAGAGTGAATGGGCACACCAGGGTCTCTAGCCACTGCAAAGGAACTCCAGATGCATGTGCACCACCTAGTACACATGCCTTAAGTACTAAGCAGTCTCTACTGCCTGATAATTTTTAACATAATGAAAACAACTACCTCAAGCCAATATTAATTATTATGCTATATACATTTATTATGCTATATCCTTACAATTATATTTCAACATATTTTGACATATGTTTCAATGCTTGAACTACAGGTGTCATATTCCAATCCCCTTCTTAGCAACCAGATTATTATCCAGTATATCTGAAAGGCTGAATAATCATATACTTGCTCCTTCAAAAAATCTATTCAGAAGCTATGTTTTGCTACATACTTTCTCCAGGAACAGGGACCTAAAGATGTATGCAGCTTAATCTTTTCCCTCACAATGTTCACTATAGTGGACCCAACACACAAGCAAATAACATGCACTGCCATGGATGCACCAATAAAAAATAATTCAAGGTACACGGGATGTAATGTCAACCTATTGAAAGTGAGGTTGGTTTGTTGCATGTCAGCTTCCTTGTTTTGAGAGTGGGATTGAACTCATGGAATTGCACAAGTTAACCAAGAACTTTATCACTGAGCCACATGTTCAATCTTCCTTAAAAAAGTTTGAAATATCAATGAAAATATATTATGGAAAATTAAAAATCAACTTCACATTTCTTTCATGAAACTATATAAATCACTTGTCACATAATTAAGGGCAAGTTTTCTAACCATAAGAAATCATTATTATCTAATAATATTAATGTCTTTTGTAAAGTAATATTTTTATATTATCAAATGTTCATGTGATAGGTGTATTGGTACATTTTAAATTTAATTACTATCAGTAATTACTTGAACAAACTGTAAATAAAATATAGTAGTGTGACCTTCTTTGATTTTAATCATTATAACTTTTAACCACAGTGTGATATTTAAAATAAAATTGTTTTATAGCAATTAAACATACCTATAAATTGTAAACAAAATGCTATCTTTAATATGGCTAAAATTTCAGTTGAATGTTACTATTGAATTTAATGTTTGGAATGTATATGGAAAGATCATGTGTCAAATTTCCCTTAGTTCAAAAATTTGTTCAATATCATTTAACCAAGAAATAGACAAAGGAAAAATTTCTGTTTTCTTTCTTTTAAAAGTTATTTATTTGGGCTGAAGAGATGGCTTAGCAGATAAGGCATTTGCCTGCAAAGCCAAAGGATCCCAGTTCTATTCTCCAGGTCCCACCCCACGTAAGCCAGATGCATGAGGGGGCACATGCATCTGGAGTTCATTTGCAGTGGCTGGAGACCCTGGCACACCCATCCTCTCTCTCTCTCTCTCTCTCTCTCTCTCTCTCTCTATCTATCTCTGTCTTTCTCTCTGCCTCTTTTCTCTCTCAAAAAATAAATAATAAAAAAATTAAAAAGTTATTTATTTATTTATTTGAGAAAGAAAGAAAGAGGCAGATAGGATAGATAGAGAGAGAATGGGCTTGCTGGGGCTTACAGCCTCTGCAAACAAACTCCAGATGCATGTACTACTTTGTGCACCTGGCTTATGTGGTGCTGAGGAATTAAACCTGGTTCCTCAGGCTTTGCTTGCGAGCAACTTAACTACAAAGCCATCTTTCCGGTACTTCTTTTTTCTTTTTATCCTTTCTATGTCTTAACCTACAGTATCATACTAAATATTATATTTAGTAAATTTAGGGACATAATATATATATATAGACATTCTACAAAAATATATTTTAAACACTGTTATAGAAATGTATCCTATTATAATAATAGGGGATGATTTAGCTAAATACAAATGTAGTAGACATAATAAAAAATTGTAGTGATGACTTTCTTTTTTGAACATGCTAGTCATTGAACTGCTATGTTTGTAAAAACCGAATACAAAACAGGACATCGGTCTACAGAGGATATATACATGGTCTGTCCAGTGAGCCCAATTACCTAAGCAGCCAACTTGTAGCGTTTATCCATAACCCTTAAGAATTCAGTCTGGGAAGCTGTATTTCTGAAGCACCACTACCATAGTATCTTTCTTTGAAATCTTCATTTCTCCCAACTTGTTCTGTGTCAATTATACATGGATGTGTCCATTTTCTGAATATATATTATATTACTTGGTGACATCCCCATTAACTCAAATAGGAGTTTTTGAAAACGTGGCTGGAGGACTTCTCCAAAATCATGTCTATCCTCCACTTCCAAATACATCCCTTCTTTCTTTGAGTTATTAGATCTATATTCTTCCCTTGATAGCAAATTCCCTGTTCTACATTTCAGTTTGAAAAACTGAGTCATTTATTACCTATACTACACAGTCAGGTATTAAGCAATGATAATGATGATGGGTCTCTAGAATCTTCTTGCCTTTTTTCCCTTGTAATGATGAATGTTTAGAGAAAAATGAACTTGTCTACTACTGTTGACTCCTTAATTATGATTTCTTTCAAGTGGAACTATAAAGAAGTATTCATTTTTTCTGTTTTATTTATTGCTTATAATGAAATTCATCTGAATATTTGTCCTTCATCTTTGCTTCTCATATTCCTTTTAATTGAATTTTCTTAGACAAAAAATATGTTGGATATAGGAATATAAAATGCGCCGGGCGTGGTGGCGCATGCCTTTAATCCCAGCACTTGGGAAGCAGAGGTAGGAGGATTGCCGTGAGTTCAAGGCCACCCTGAGACTACATAGTTAATTCCAGGTCAGCCTGAGCCAGAGTGAGACTCTACCTCGAAAAACCAAAAAAAAAAAAAAAAAAAAAAAAAAAAGGAATATAAAATGCAGGAGAAATCTGTAATCTATTTTCCTTGGCTGTTTATGTGCTCATTATGTATTTTTATGAATTTTAGATCTGTGCCTTAGGAAACCAGCCAAACTATATTTAATTTACTGTCCACTATAAAGCAGAGCTACAAGACAGCAGAGTCAGCCCACTGGCCTTCACAAAGCCATAAAAAGTATTGCAGTTGATCATGAAGCCAACTACATGTGGTACTTCTGTGAGATCTATAACCATGATAATGTGAAACAAGGTTATAATTTGGCTTTTGTATTTTATAATTCCATAATAATTAAATTTAAAAACATAATATATGGGAGCATCATATCAGATAATTCATTATTTTATCTATAATTCTTGGGAATCATTGTGCATGTATATTTTGGGGGCGTTTCCCTCTTTATCTCTAATCTACTTAGGGACTAAAAATTAAGAAAGTAGAGATGTCTCTTTTCAAACATGTAATTGTGTGGAAATTTTTTCTTAGTCCTTCATTTATGCCTTTTGCTCCCATAGGAACCTTAAATAAATATTTTCATACAGACTAGAAATATAAGAACAAATATTTCATCCCCTGCTGCTAATAACCTACTTCTCAGTTCTTAGCTTACACCTAGCTCTGGAATTCTTCTTTCCTCATTTCCATGTTTCAATTCTTTGTCTCATTCTGTGGGACATTGCACTACAATTTTCTTCTAATATGTACTTGTTTCTCTGTGAGACATCAAACTTCTGACCATTTTCTAAATATTTTTTTTCTATTTTTTAAATATATTTTATGTATTTGAGAGAGAGATAGAGAGAGAATGGGCACACGAGACCCTCCAGCCACTGCAAACGAACTCCAAACACATGTGCCACCTTGTGCATCTGGCTTACATGAGTCCTGGGGAATTGAACCGGGATCCTTTGGCTTTGTAGGCAAACGCCTTAATGGCTAAGCCACCCCTCCAGCCCCTTCTGACCATTTTTGAACCTTTAATCATCTCTATATAATCAAATCTTTAATCATGTTGCTCTTTCATAAACTAGACTTTAACTCAACTTCACCTAGCTAGCTCAAGTTTCTAATGGAGACTGGTACAATCAATCCCATTGCCTAGACATGAACTTCCCTATCCAGCCCAATCCATTAAAACCCACAGAGAAACTGGCCTGTCCAGATTTTTTCCCAGACTAACCAGATTCCCAACTGGCTTATTCTTCTTTTCTATAAGTTCCACATCAGTGTGTAACTTAATTAGATTTTTATTTGACTTCTTAATCTATTTCAATGAACAGTTTCTATCAGCAGTGATTTCTTTCTCACTATCTCAGACTTTGAGTTTTAGTCTATGCACTTTTGTGCTCCATTTTTGCTGTAAATTTTGTACTTAGAAAGGATGGTGAGTAGGGGCTGGAGAGATGGCTTAGCGGTTAAGTGCTTGCCTGTGAAGCCTAAGGACCCCAGTTCGAGGCTCAATTCCCCAGGACCCACGTTAGCCAGATGCACAAGGGGGTGCACGCATCTGGAGTTCGTTTACAGAGGCTGGAACCTCTGGCGCGCCCATTCTCTCTCTCTCTTCTCTCTCTCTGCCTCCTTCTCTCTGTCGCTCTCAAATAAATAAATAAACAAAAAATTAAAAAAAAAGAATGGTGAGAGAACATAGATAATTATGTGTATAGATAATTATGTGTATGTCTATGGATCTATTGGGTACATACAACTAATTATTTATCATTGAAGGTATAATAAAAATTTGTGTTAGCTATTCAGAAACAAAAAATTGCATATCCCATGCCTTTATTATACACAGCTTTAATATAATCTAATAAAAAGCATTTTCTTGAACTATGTAGCTCTTGGGATGAAACCATCCCACTGTTCACTGCTTTCCAGATAGGTTCTGACCTTTTCTAAGATACTACAGTGAAGATATAACATGCCAGTTTTTTTTTCCTTGATATACATTTTGAAGATCTCTTGTATGAGATCTGATGATCACTGTGCTAGGATATAGGACATCCACTCATTGGAATTCATCTGGATTACTGTGTAATCTTGAATTTACCTATCTTTCCCCTTCTCTAAAACAAAGGTAATTTATGAAACAAATTTAATTTAAAATATGTGATACACTTTAGCAAATGGTAGACACATAGAATATTCTATAAACTCAGGTGTGTGTGTGTGTGTGTGTGTGTGTGTTTAATTGTAAAGCAATCACAAAATAGAGAAACCATAGCAATACTGTTCTTTTTCAGGAGTGCTGTTGACTATAATGATAACTATTGCCCAGGCTTAGTAATCTGTAATCTTTAATTAAGGTGGATAATAACAGAGTCTATTTATGTACCAAAAATGTTTAGTTTGTAAGGAGAGTATAACTTGTTAGCTTTCCATATGTAGATGAAGATATGCCAGATGGTTTATGTATCTGGTATATCTGATCATGTTATATGTGCTGAACATTTTGATAAACTATTGAAAAACAAATTTTATATTTTTAAAAGTAAAATGGAAGCTATATGGAGCTATGTTTATTCAAACCTTTGGCTTAATGAAGTGGTACTATGTTTTGTAAATTAAAACTAATATTTTAAATTACTGTTGGTTTGTTTCATTATAATAGAGGCCACAACTATAGTTCATATAACTATAGCAAAAGTTGTATGGTCCTTTTTTGTACATTCATGCAATAGTTATTTTTAGCATTTTGTATATGCAAGTAACTGTATAGTCATGAACTGTGAAACAGACATGATTGCAACTCTCATGGATGTTCTAGTTCTAACACTTTTCTGTAGAGGCCCAGACATGGAAATAAAATAATTTGGAATTAAACAATGCATTGTTATAGTATAATTTAAGAGATAACCTATGGCTATCTTTCACAAAATTTGTGATTATAGTTAAGGTGGCAATTAAGATGGTACTTTAAAAGTGAAAAACGCAAACAAAAGATTACATATTCAGTGACCCTGGATTGGAGGAAAGCTTAGAAAACCCTGTTGTAGCATAGCCAAATGAGCTTCAGCTAGACCGTAAGAAAATAATGTGCAGATGGGTTGGGGATTAAGCGATGCTTTCTTGCCACCGTATAGCATTGAGGGCTTACTGTCAATTGGGGAAATATTGAAGCTTTTGGAAAGTGTCAACACCAAATTTTGTTTTAAGTACATCACATTGGGTGTTGACTTCAAAGGAGCTGTATGTCAAAAGGCAAAGCAGCAATGTTGGAGAGGGAAGGAAGAGCAAGACTCCATGTTTGAGATGTGCTGAGACAGGGGCTTGAGGATCTTCCATCCACATCACTATCTTGTGAGTGGGACGCATGGACAATAACTTACATTCTAAATGCATGCTGGTGAGTCAGCTGTTATGAAGGATGTTGGTACATGTCTTTCTTGCCTGTTTTGTTTATGTTCTACCTTACATACCAGGAGCTATTGATATTTACAAATGCTGGTAATGACATTAAGTACTTTTCATAATGTCATTTTAGACCCAAGACATACAACAGGGCTTTTAGCAAACAGTTGGAAATATATGTATAAAATATATAATTGCAAAGAAGTGTGCTTTCACTAGTCTCATTTTTCTAAACAGGCTCATTAGATATGGAAAACAATTAGCAAATATGGCCTCTTTGTTGTGCTTTGTGTTGTAGGTTTAAAGTCTAACAGGTGCATGACAAGAAAACCTCTTGAACATAAATGTAAAATCTGTGTCTGTCTGTCATCTCTCTATCAGCCTATTTATCTATCTATCATCTGTCTATCCAGTTAACATACACTATTCATTTTCTAGTATCTGTATGAGTTTTCAGCTGCTTTACTTTTATACCAAAGTTAACAGAGATGAGAAATTCTTATGTAATTTATTTAAAAAAAGACATTTAAAAAAATAAGCAGGTATTCTCTGCCCCTACAAATAGTAACAGGTCTAGTGAAAGTGTTGGTGCTTCTATTTGGGAGCTGGAAGCTTAGAATAAGAAACGACAAAGTAGAAAGCTTATGGGATTTGCCTTTCTCTCTTGTCAAAAATATTTGTAATAAATACAAGATGCTACTTTACTTATTATAACACTAATAAAAATGTCTTTGAGAAATAGTTTTGTGATGCAACTGATTGAGAAACACATTAGATGTTGTAATAGTAATTATTAAGTTGATACTGGTTGATTTAAAAATTATGAATACCTCTTGCATTTTTCAACTCTCTTTTCAATCTACCAGTCCTTCTGATTGTCATAATAATCAATATTAGTGGTAGAATATGACTTCAAATGAATCTTATAAACAGCTATCAATTTATAGCACCAGTATGAGCTTGGTATGTATATGAAGTATGTACGAAGTACAAAGAGATCCAACTCCTACCTGTATAGGCACCTCTCTCATACTAGGTTCTAGATGCCAGCCTTCATCCAGCATCCCTGAAATAAATAGTTGGAATATCACTGTGGCCACTTGTAAGAGAAGCCAGCAATAATTAAACTCCCTTCCATTTATATTTTTCCCTAAAGAAGGAAATGCAAGCCCAGAAACAGAGATGCTTCTTTCTTACCACAGCATGACTAAAGGGGAATTAAGGAGAAAAAAGTGTTTTATGCCTAATGGAATTCTATTTTCACTTGCATTTACATGAGATTATACAGACCTATTTTATGCAAAAAGGAACAGGGAGCCTAGACTATGGATCATGATCTAGCTTTGAAAACATGGGCAAGCCACTTATTCAATCAGAAGACCAAAGCTTAAATTGTTTGTAAACCATAACATATCCAAATCAAATTAGTCTATTTTAAGGAAATAACCAAGATAAAATATAATTATCAAAGTTATTCTTTAGCTTAAAGTTCTAAATATCAAATGCATACTTCATTTGACATTGCGATTTTATATTTTTTGCAAAGATATTTTTATGAAATTCTTAAAAAGCCAGGAAACTTCGTTTCACTTTCCATTGATAATTGCTAGTCAATGAAATGGAACTGATGTTTTTTTGTGGATACTGTACTCTGCCACATTGCTTAATTCCTTGTTACCTTAAACAGCTATGTGTGGGATTAAAAAAAACTTCTACTTATTTATTTATTTATTTGAGACAGAAAGAGAGATAATAGAGAGAGAGTGTGAGAATGGGCACGCCAGGGCCTCTGTCCTCTAGCCAGAGCAAACAAACTCCAGCTGCATGTGCCACCTTGTGCGTCTCACTTACTTGGGACCTGGAGAATTGAACCTGGGTCCTTAGGCTTTGCAGGCATGTGCCTTAACAACTAAGGCATCTCCACAGCCCTGTGGGGGATTTCTTTTTTACATATAATATCTTGTAATCTGAGAAAAGATATATTTTACTTCTTTTCCATTTTAACACTGTTTTACTACTTTTATTGCCTTTTTCTGGCTAAGACATCTAGATGAACAACCCTGTTTGCAAATGGACAAAGGCTTTGAATCTTTTAATAAGATGTACAAATGGCTAATAAGCACATGAATAGATTGTTAGTGTGATTAATCACTGGAGGAATGAAAATTAAACAGGCTCCTATCAGAGAAAATGAGAAATGTTGTCAAGGATCTAGAAAAACAGACCCTTATACTGTTTGTACAATGTAACATGGTGAACTTGTTATTAAAACAATCAAACATTTTTTCAAAAAAAAATAGGTTTTCATTCTGATCTAGCAGTGCCACTTCTAGATCCAAACCCAAGAGGATTGAAAGAGGGACCTTGAAGAGGTATCAATTTCCTCATGAACATAGTGTTATTATATATAGTGGCTAAAATTGTTAAAGTATCTCTCCCCACACCTTAGGTAGGGTCTCACTTTAGCCCACGCTGACCTGGAATTCACTATGTAGTCTGAGGCTGGCCTCAAACTCATGGCAATCCTCCTACCTCTGCCTCCTGAGTGATTAAAGGTGTGTGCCACCACACTCGGTTTAAAATTCTTTAATAAACACAACCAACAGTCCTTTGTACTTTTATTTCCATTTATTTTATGGTCAATTTACTCCAAAGCTATAAGTTTTTGTTTCTTTAGTTTTTTCTGGGATATCTTTTTTATTCTGTGCAGCTTCCTCTTTTGGTTTAGGAATAATCTGTTCCTCTTCAGTCAGGATCATCTCAGTGTGACAGGGAGAGTTTATATATATATTAATCTGACTATGAACTCTGCTAAGTGTGGAGGAGCACCTTGAGTGCTTTGTTCACCTGGGTATGTTCAATGACCATAAAAAACGCATCTAAACACTTACGTTCAGAGTTATTCTGCATTTTAAAACATGTACAGCAGAAATCCATCACTATTTTTTGAGCCACCAACCCTGTATTCAGTCCCATTGTTTAGCTTGGGCACACCTACCCACTCTACCATGAACCTCTAGAATGTCACACACTGCTTGGTGATTTTTCAGATATGCATACTCTTGATGCCCTGGCCAGTTTCGTAGGTGTTCTCAAAGTAAACATATAGATTTGAACCCCTTGATCTGCATGATTTTGTGGGGGTTTCTGGATCAACAGAGTAGTGAGTCATTTTCATAGGTTAGCTCAGGCTGCTTACAAGAGGTACCAGAGAGAATTCATGAGAACTCCCTTAAAAGTATTCTTAATGTCCATTAATATATGAATAGATAGGCATATATGAAAGACTATGATTCAGCTGTACTGATTTTGGTATATACCATAACTTGCATGAACCTCAATAACATTATACTAAATGCCATGAGGCAGTCACACAGAGGTAACTACTGTATAATTTCACTCATAGGAGGTACCCACCAAAGCTAAAATCACACCGATAAAATAAATGGAAGTTGTTAATAGCTGTGAGCTAAAAGGAATGATATTATTGTCTAATGATAAAGGCATTTCAGTATTATAAGATGCTCTAGATGGATGTTGGTGATTATACAAATGAATGTACCACTGGTCTGTATATGTAAGAAAGGCTATCATGGTAAATTTTGTTAAGTATAATTTCCCATATTAAAAGTTTGAAAAAATGCCAATTAAAAAAAAACCATTTATCTCTCTGAATCCCAGACAGACTTTATAGTAACTTCTTAACAGGAAGCATGTAGTTCATTAAATATCATCTTGCTCTGGAGTTGTCTGGCCTTTCAATAACTACTCTTAGCATGTTTCCACACACTTGTTATAAAATTCATACTTTTATTTTTGAATCAGTTTTCTTATACCTGATTTATAATGATGTGCTATCATATTTAAGTGGGAAAAAAGACAATTCTCCAAGATGGGCCACTTGCATTGAGAATTCAGCTTTATAACTAGCATTCTTCAGAGATGGTCATCTGTGAATTCTTAGCTTCTTGAATCTCAGCCTGTTTGGGGTATTATACATGCTGACAATGAGAAGGAAGCAATTTGTAAGAGAATTAAACTTTTCTCAGCAACATACTGCTGCTGTAAAACTGTGTACTTTTCTTTCATTTGCAAAAGTATTCAGTGAAAAATGTTTAATTTATTGGACAATAATTGATTTCATGTTTTTATAGAAATGTGAGAAAAATAATCAGAATCTCAAAATGTCTGAGGAAATTTCACAGCTTATGTTGCAGTAGAAAGCAGGTGAAGCATACCATGCATTTCTTTCCTATTGTTTTGGCTGTTACCAATCTTTCAAATACAAGTTCTAATAGAGAACAGACCTCAGACCTTCCTTCCTATATGTTGTGATCTGTATCTTCGAAATAATGAACCACTTTCAGTCAGAATGCTGCACACTCACTCTCATTAATGTCACAGCTTAAGGCAGAGAGAATCTCATGGGACTCATGGCTATGGCACTCACTTTTTTTTTTTTTTTTTGTTCTGTATCTGTTTTCCTCAGGTGAGCAAAACATCTAAGTAGGTTTTGAACTGGTTTGAGGGAACAACACTGCATTCTTGGTTTTGTGCCTCAATAGTTCTGCTAATGAGTCTCAGTATTTTTATACAGTATGAGAGGATCTTGTAACATTTTTAGCAGAAAACTTCCACAAAACAAGCAACTTCCAGGTATAGTGGCACATGTATTTAGTTCCAACACTTGGAAGGGAGGTTGAGGTACGAAGATCAATCAAGTTCAAGTCCAGCCTGGGTCTACAAAGTCAATTACAGGTCAGCCTGGGTTAGGGTGAGACCTATCCTTGAAAGAAAAAAAAAAAGGAAATTGTAACCCAAATAAACAATAATAAACAAACAGCTTTCCGACTCTGGGTGCTTATTCATTTATTTATATACAAATTATAAATTAAAATGGTGAATAATCTTATGAAGCCTGAATGAAGTATTAATTTCTCTCCTTCCCACTCTCCCTCCCTCCTACATCACACTTCTCTGCCTTCTTTGCCTAATTCCCACTCCTTCTCTCTCTCAGTAGTAAAGTGCCTGATTTTCAACATTTGTGTAACGAAGTTATTGGGCTAGTTGCTATCTACAGGGATTCTGATTCTAGGTTGAGAGCAATGTTACTGAGTGACTGGATTGTTTCCCTTTGCAATGATGATAAGAAATCTTGTACACACACACACACACACACACACACATTTTACAAAGTCAATTTTATGGTAGAACTCAGGTTTGATATAAAATCTGAATTTTTTAGGTACTGCCTAATTTTTGACACAATTGTTTTGGGGTCCGGTGTTGTACAAGTAAGACCACTGACTCACAGAATGCTGGGTGAGTGCTGATGCATCAGGACTACACCCTAGAGGTCAGGATCTCTAAGTGAAGTGCTGGGCTGCTTCAGGAGTCAGCTTTTATTGTAGAATACCATAAGATGTTCATTGCAAAAACTGGATGGGAATTAAATCACAATTAAACTACAAAGTTACACAAGGTTACTGTTAAACAGAAGAAATCACAAGGTATTCATTACATGAGTCACATAGACAGAACTGAGGCAAACAAGGGACATTCCTTATGGTGCAGATAACAGGAAGCACCTCCATTTCACAATAAGGCCTGTGGTAATGATTCCTGAAAATTCTCTTATTTGTTAAGAAGATCAGCTAGGTAGTGACTTCCATTATGCATGCCTAGAGGCAAGGGCTTCACAGGAGAGTGTTTAATCCAGTCTATTGTGTTCCTTTACAATAATAGTTTTACATATGTATGAGGTACAATGCAGGTAAACAATCAGTAATGTTTAGATCAGGGTTATAGGCATTTCTATTGTTTAAATAGTTATCATTTCATTGTGTTGGGTACATTAAAACACTCTGTTTGTTATTCTTAAATATACACAAAATAAAAATACAATTCTTCACCATGTCATATGTCTTGTGCTATGCTATAGAATATTAAGTTATTCCTCTTATCCTTCTGCACCTTGTTGTCCCCATTAACCACCCTCTCTGTGTAACCCCTCCCCCACCTTCCTCAGGTCCCAGTAACCACTAATCTCTCTCCTTCTAGTAGATCAAATTTTTAAAATTTTCACATCTAAGTATTGGACTCGTCCTGACTGACTTCACTTAACACAGTGCCCTCCAGGCTTACTCATATAGGGGCAAATGACAGAATTTCATATAGAATCGCAAGCAATGAAATTGGATCAGTAATGGGCCTCCCAATGAAGAAAAGTACAGAACTACATGGCTTTACTGCAGAAATTTGCCAAACTTTTACAGAAAAACTAACATTAATTCTCAAAGATTGCAGAATTTGAAGTAATTTTTCAATCTTGATTCTATTATCAAAATCTCAGCTGTGAAATATAGTTAAGTTTTTAATACCATTGAAGATGCCTATAGAATTGAATAAAAGTGGCTGTTAGACACCACTGTTGACAGCAAAGCTCAGTATAAATAACTGAACATTGTAAATATGTGAATGCAATCATAAATAATAATGGGGACTTTGATTTCATTGAATAAAGGCGACCCAGGAAGCCATGCAAATTATGTTGCCTTTCCTTTCTGAAAGATGAGATACCAGAACAATGTAAAGATATCATTTGATTGAGAATTTCAACCAAAAAAAAGATTTCTTAGTAAAAACACAAAAAATAATTATCATTAGCAACTATGCACATGACGTGTTTCCTACCTTCTTTCTGAGGAAGTTTTAATATTTTCATGCATGACTTATGTGTTTGAGGTTAACGACCACATTAAAAACTATGCCATCATTAAAATAATTTTTGACAACTGTCCACTAGGAAACAAGGTGGTTTGGTGGAGGGTATAGTTATTGGAAACTTGTCCAGTGTTCCTAAGGTCATTCTGTAATATAGAGGATATGATCACATTAAAACATTAAATTCATTTCTAATATTGATAGAATAATTCAGAGGAGGTGCTAGAAATTCTGCTATTCTTTGTCACTTAGAAGGACATGGACTAGGGACCAGAAACCCATCCCTTTTGTAGGTTACATTAAGAAAGCTGGAAAATGCCCCTGGGCTTGAGTTCTGATATGTAAGGATAGGGTTCCTCTGAAATCTTTTCTTTACCTGTTGCCATCACAACTTATAATAAATAATAAGAAGAATAAACTCAAGATATTCTGATTATATATTTGTCCTTCAGTGAACTGTGTTCTATACAAAATGATATTAGTGAAGCAAACATGTAGAGGTAAATATCATATGGATGAATTTTTTTAAATTATTTTTTGATATTTTTATTTATTTATTAGATAGAAAGAGGCAGAAAGAGAGAGGGGGGAGAGAATAGGCATACTAGAGCCTTCAGCCACTGCAAATCAACTCTAGATACATGCACTACCTTGTGCATCTGGCTTATGTGGGTCCTGGGGAATGGAACCTCTGTCCTTTGGCTTTGCAGGCAAGTGCCTTAACTGCTGAGCCATCTGTCCAGCCCATTGATTTTTATTTTTTTTTTTACATAGGAAGAAACTGAAATTTAAGGGAGACAAATAATACCTAAGGTGCCTTTGTAAGTTTAATGACCATAGTATATGAATCCAGGCTGTGTGCTGACAAAAGCAGGAATTGCCCTTAACCAAATCACCAGCACTTCTGACATTTAATCAAGGTAGTTAAATTATCTATTGTATCTCCTTTCAATTTCCCTCGTTCCTCCATCTGTCCCTCTGAGTCTCCAATTATGCCATGATTTATTCTTCCCAATCAAGGACTAGGTTCTATGCACCTTATTTCAAATGTACTTTGCTTTACAAGTTTTGTTCTGTTAGGATGCATTGGTCAATTAAAAATTCTTTTGAGTGAATCTTATGTCTTCCTTGCTATCATAGTGGTTCATAGCTTGAACTTAGACAAAAGCTTATTTGAAAAATCACAGTGATTTGGTAAATAGTAATGCAAGGGAAAGGCTATCAAATGATTGTAATAAATAAAGCATACTCTTAAAATAGAACTATTCTCTGCTTCCTCTCTCTTGCCCCACTCTTCCCTCTAGCATGTGTCATTTCACAAGTTCACACTTGTTTTCCTATGTGCTAAAAATTAGAAGGAACCCTTAAGAAAATTTGCAAGTGTTGGCACTACATCCAGGTTTTCTTTCTCAAGTTGTTTGCTATGCTGTGGCCTTGGAAACCTCTTCTCAGTGCTAAGTAGCTTGTTGGCTCTGGAAACAGGTGATCTGTGAAACTGAAGCCTTACCTTTTCTCTGTAATCATTTATCCCACAAAGTATCACTCATTAGAGACCATTAATAACAATTCAACAGCACCTTTCTGCACTGGGAGCTGCCCTTTCAGAGCCAACACTGCACAACTACAAAAAAGTTAATTTTCCATATCATAACTGATTTGTTCTATAGGTGTACATTGGCTCTGGCTCCACCACAGTATTCCACCACTTTCCCCTTTTCCTCATTTGTTCATTCATCTGTCTCTCTCTCCTCACTTATTTCTTTATTTTACCTTCTTTTATCTCCTCTATTTTCTTCCTTCTTTGTTAAGCTCTAGTGAGTACATGTTTATGTTTATTACATTATTAACAGCACATTTCATGTGGCTACATCATGTGATGGTACCCTCTTTTCCCTCATCCCTGCCCCTATTCCACTGGGGACACTCCTCAGTAGGGTTGCAAGTATCCCCCATGGGTTTGTGGTTTATGCATTGGGGGAGCAGCAGTCAGTTATTTTTGGAGGCAGGGAATGCTTTTGGAGATGATGTCTTAACTTGTAGCTCTTATAATCTTTCCACCCCTTCTTTTGCAAGATTCCCCGAGCCATCCTGGTAGATGGGTTTTAAGTCTACTTCAGTGATGAGCTCTTTGGAATCTCTGGATCTCTGCTTTGGTAGGTGTTGAGTATCTTAAGGGTCTGTCTCCTACACCCTGGCGCTGATTATCAGGTTCAGCATGGCAGCAGCACTCATGCTCATCTCCACATTCCCCTGTGGTTTCAGCTGTGGTTTGGCTGAAGAGCAAGGGGGAGATTTTTTTTTGTTTGTTTTTAAATCTCCATGGGTCTTGCTACCTTCTGAAAAAGACGAACATATTGTCCAATGAAGAGTGAAGTCAGCATACTTTAAATGGGATAAGCATTATTAATTTAGGGAGAATTTGACATATGTAGCCTCTCTTTTAGCCAAAGACTAGTGAGAGCTTGACACTGGAGAACATAATCTTTTTCTCCATAGGATTCTGATCTGTTTACTAATTATAGATATGGGTTCCTTTATACTGAGTGATCTCTTAGGCAATCAGAAAGCTATTGGTTACCCACTAAGGCTGTGTGCCACTATTGTATGGTTTTGTACATCCTGTCAGGGTATTTGCTTC
This sequence comes from Dipus sagitta, assembly GCA_036346955.1. Taxonomy (NCBI): domain Eukaryota; kingdom Metazoa; phylum Chordata; class Mammalia; order Rodentia; family Dipodidae; genus Dipus; species Dipus sagitta. The sequence continues at coordinate 97,598,354 of CM070770.1, read as the reverse complement.
TGGGTAGCTTAGACCTGTGGTTTCTCAGACCATTGTTGACCACTTTCTATGAGTAGCTCATGTAGCACTCTCCAGCACTAGACAGTCTACCTGTCTGGTGACTGGCTTTCTTCTGAATTCCATCCAGGTCTCTCCATACTTTGTGTCAGCAGCATATGGTGTCTTCAGCAATAGAGTCTTAGGTTTTTCCTAAAGCAGGTAGTCAAGTGCTTTGACAGCAAGCTGTCTTGATTTGGGGACTTCATAGTTCTCTCTGTTCAACAGCACAATGTGGGTAGCAACCAATCTCTGGTACTGGGAGTTACAGGCCAGAGGCAGAAAAAAATTTCTTTTAAGCTTAGGCTTCATACCACCCTCACCAGGGCCCTGTTTTTCAGGTGCTCCTACCTTACTGCTTTTGAGGGTTGTATCTTTTAAGCTATCTCCAAGGATAGAGGTTTCTATGGTAACCCATCATTTTGAATTTAATTTTGTGTTTGTTTTTCCTCCTTCCCCTTCCTCCAAACCCTTCTATCTATATTGCCTGGGTCTTGAGCTACCTATCAGGAATGTCAGCAACTAAAGCAAGTCCAAGGTAGGAACTGCAGATAAGTGATACCATGCAGCATTTGTCTTTCTGTGATGATGTGAGTTCACTGAGTAGGGATTACATTTTAAAATATATGTTTCTAGGAAGATGAATCATAATCTCATATCTCTGTTTATAATATTTGCCTCCTATAATAGGAGAGTCATTGTGTAAAGTCCTACCAATTGTGAACTAAAGTTACCAGAAAATATCTCTATCTGCTGCTCCTACTTCCAGCGAGGCTGAATGGACTGATAAAGCTCCTGTGATCATGGATAGATGGAATGTTACAAGTCACAGCCAAATTACCTTGGACTACCATTAGCTCCTTAAAGGCCATTTATTGCCCACCTCTGTGTCTGAACTAACATACTGTGACTATCAGTTGATCAGGGATAATCCTTTTTGGAATGCAAGATCAGATCCCAACTTCCACCAACACAAGGGCTAAGAATGTCATCAGATAACATTTGTAGTCTATGGTGGAGACCCACCCCCCTTTACTATAACCCACCTACCTGGTGGTCAGCATTGTATTTGAAAAGTGCTTTCATTCATAACTTTCTTTTTTTCTATAATTATAAAAACTTCATGAAATTTAACATGTTGAGACATGGAATTTGGGGTAACCTAAATCTGTGTTCCTGGGCCATGGTCAGTCATATTTGTCTCTGGAATAAACTATCTCTTATCTTCTTTGAGGTGAGAACTGTGTCTTTTGTGTCAACACAACCCAGTGATGAAGGAATTGATTGAAACTATTGTTACACTAGTTGTCAGAAATATAGAATCACTATAAACTCAAAAAGCAAAGTTTCAATAGCAAAATATCTTCCACCTAGTCTGATATTGGTTGTTGACAAAAGATGACAAAGGTATTTCATTGAACTAATTTTTAACATGACACTTTTTGACAGCAGCTATATATTTAAGTAGACCATTCCAGAACAAACATGAGGTAGAGAAAGAATAGCTTTTTTTTTTTTTTTTGCCAAGAAATGCCAGAACAAATCTCTTATTGTAGGTATTGTCAGAATTTTGGTGAGAGTGATGGAAACGGAGTTACATATATTTGTTATTTATTGATTTGAAAATATGCTTGAATGTCCAAAGGGGAAAAAGCAGAGCATGAACCCAAAGAATAAAAGCTACCAGATCTAGAAAGAAATGACTGTAGATACACTACATTCAGAAATAATGTGAGGTAAAACTGGGCAGGTAGTAGTAGTCATATCCTAGAATTTTGAATGGCAATTAAAACTTCAGATACTGTCTAGTAGGAAATGAGTATCAAAAATTAGAAACAAAGAAATAAAAATACGATTATTGATATAGTGTTAATATGAAATGTCTCCTTTGGGCTTACATGTTTGGACATCTAGTCCCCAGCTGATGGTGCTGTTTTGAGATGTTGTAGAATCTTTGGGACTGAGCCATTCATGGCAAGATCATTGAAGCTGGCCTTGAAAATGTTATCCACTTCCAGTGCTGGCCTGTGCACTCTTCTCCTTGATTTGAAAAGATTTGAACAAACCCCTGCAAATGTTCACTGCCAGAGACCTTCCTATCCCAGCCACCATGTCTTCCTTACCAGGAAACATTGTCTCCTATAAAACTTGGAGCCAAATGATATCTCTCCCTTCAGCTGTTCCTGTCAGGATCTCTTGTGAGAGAGGAGAAAAGTAACAAATACAAATATAAATACATTGCTTGTTCATTAAGGTACAAGGAAGGAACACCACAAAGAAAACTTGGAAAACTGGGGGCTGGGGAGATGGTCCAGCAGTTAAGACCTTTGCCCACAAATCCTAATGACCCAAGTTCAGTTCCCCAATACCCATGTAAAGCAAGATACACAAAGTGGCATATGCATCTGGAGTTTATTTGCAGCAGCTAGAAGCCCTGGCATGCCCATTCTCTCTCTCTCTCTCTCTTCCTCTTTCTTTCTCTCTTTCTCTCTCCTTACAAATAAATAAATAAAACATATAAAAGTATATTTTAAAAACTTGGAAAACTGTTGGAATGTATAGGTGGTATTGTTCAGTGGGAGAGAACTTACCTAGGAAATAGTTAACATCATTGGGAATTAAAGAAAACCAACATTTTGCTAATAGGCATCATTTAATAAATGTTTTTGGTTGAACGAATAAATGAATGAGCTGAAATTTAAAATGAACAGGGTTAGTGAAATAAAAAAGTGAAAAAGAAGGAAAAAATGGTAACAAAATGGGACAATTTAAAAATTGATATGCTACAGGAAGCAAAGATGTCTTAAAATGCCCTCAAACCAATGACTATATATGTATAGTAAGAGAAAGATCTTCAGCAGTCAGATTCAAACAACCATTTCTATAACTATTTCTAATAAAAATTTAAATACAAGATATAACAATTCTACAGTATTTTTATCTATTTATTCCTCAAAGGGAGGGAGAGAGAGAGAGAGATTTAATTTCATGGTGAATAATACAATGTTGATATTGATAAGGATAAATCTAATACATCTTTAAGAAGAGGAAATCTAATACATCCTTATGAAGAGAAAAGAATTAAATGAAACAATTGGTGAGCTTAGTACTAAAATAATGAGTTAAATTGAATTGAGTTTAACATAGCACACTAGGTAAAGGTAAGACATGAACTACTGGGAGAAGTAGGAATTGAGATGCACCTTTGGGTCAAACTATGATAGAGCTTTCCAAAGGACCTTATTTTTGAAGGTATCAATTTTTTTAAATTAGTTTTGTACTCAGTGAATACAGTCATGTTGGTACCATTGTTAGCCTGCTCGCTGTCCTCACCCCTCCAAATGGATCCTCCTTGTTGGGGTATATGGGTCATGCACTGTGGGGTTAGCCATCAGTTATGGGTAGGAAGAAATGTCTCTCTGTATCATGACCCAATATGTGGCTCTGACATTCTTTCTGCCCCATTTTTCTTCATATTTCATTGTGTCATTTTTCCTTACTGCTGTGTAGAATTCTATCATGTAGAATATACCACCTCTTAGTTATCCATTCATCTAATAATGGACATCTGGGTTGATTCCAGCTCTCAGCTATTACAAATTGAGCCACTACAAACATGGTTGAGAAAATCTCTATGAACTGAGATGTGGAGCATTTAGGGAATAACTGGGTCTGTTGGTAACTCTATATTCAGCTTTTTTAGTAGTCTCCATATTGCTTTCCTAAGTGGTTGTACCATCTTAGTTCCCACCAACAGTGGATGAGGGTTCCTATTTCTCCAAATCCTCACCAGCATTTATTTTCATTTGATTTTTTTAATGTTTGCTATCCTTACTGGGGTAAGGTGGAATCTCATAGCTGTTTTACTTTGCACTTCCCTGATGATTAGGAATGATGAACATTTTCTTAAGTGTGTGTTTGCCATTTGTATTTCTTTCTCTAAGAACTGCCTGTCTAGTTCTTTGCTCCATTTTGTGAGTGGGTTGTTTGACTTCTTATTGTTTAGGTTTTTCAGTTCTTTGTAGATTCTAGAGATTAGTCCTCTGTCATCTGGATATTCAGCAAACATTTTCTCCCATTCTGTGGGTAATCTATTGGCTCTGGTTATTTGTTTGTGAAGAAACTATTCAGCTTCATGTGATCCCATTGGCTGAGTGATTGTTTAAGATCCTGTGCTACTGCGGGCTTGTTCAGGAAGTCTTTTCCAATTTCTATATCATGGAAAGTTCCTTGTATATTTCCTTCCAGTAGAAGCCAAGTTTCCCGCTTTATAGGGATCCATTTGGATTTGATTGTTGTACAAGGTGAGATGTGTGGATCAAGTTTCCATTTCCTGCATATGGTTATGCAGTTTGTCCAGCACCATTTGTTGAAGATGCTGTCTTTTTCTAGCTTATATTGTTAGGTCATTTGTCAAATATCAAGTACCTGTAGTTACTTGACCCAAAGTCTGGGTCTTTGATTTTATCCTATTGGTCTATGTCAGTATGTCAGTACCATACTGTTTTTTATTACAATGGGTTTGTAATATAGCTTTAGATCAGGTATGGTAATGCCTCCAGAGGTGTTACTTTTGCTGAAGATATGCTTGAATATCCAAGGCCTTCTGCCTTTCCATATGAATTTTGAGATCATTATTTCTATCTCTGTGAAGGACAATGTTGGGACTTTGATGGGGATTGCACTAAATCTGTATATTGCCTTTGGTAAGATTGCCATTTTCATGTTAGTTCTGCCTATCCAGGAGCATGGGAGGTCTTTCCATTTTCTCAAGTCTTCTTCAATTTCTTTTTTGAGTATTTTTATGTTTCCATTGTATAGATCTTTCACTTCCTTGGTTATTGTTATTCCAAGGTATTTTTTTTGTTGTTGTTGCTATTGAAAATGTAACAATGTCACTTATTTCTTTCTCTGCATCTTTGTCATTTTCATATAGAAAGGCTACTGGTTTTGTGCATTGATTTTGTATTCTGCTACTTTGCTGAAGGAGTTAATCACCTTTAAGAGTTTTGGGATGGAGGCTCTTAGGTCTCTTATGTATAGAATCATGTTGTCTGCAAATAGAGCTAACTTAACTTCTTCCTTTCCAAATTGTATTACTTTTATTTCTTTCTCCTGTCTTATTGCTTGAACTAGGACTACTAGTACTATGCTGAAAAGCAGAGGTGAGAGTGGACACCCCTGTCTTGTTCCTGATCTTAATGGGAATTCCTTCAGTCTCTCTCCATTAAGTATTATTTGTACATTAAGAACTTTATATATAGCCTTTATTATGTTAAGATATAAACCAATCATGCAGATTCTCTCCAATGTTTTGATCATGAAGTGATGCTGTATTTTGTCAAAGGCCTTTTCTGCATGTATTGAAATGATCATATGGTTTTTGTGTTTAACCTTGTTTATGTGGTGTATTACATTGACAGATCTCCATATGTTGAACCACCCCTGTATTTCTGGGATGAATCCCACTTGAGCAAGGTGGGTGGGTAATGCTTTTGATGTGTTGTTGGATTTGGTTTGTGAGGATTTTGTTCAGATTCTTTGCTTCTAAGTTCATCAGGGAAATAGGCCACTAGTTTTCTTTTCTTGTGGCATCTCTGCCTGGTTTTGGAATTAGAGTGATACTAGCTTCATAGAAGGAATTGGGTAGCTTTCCCTGTTCTCCAATTGTGTGGCACAGTTTGAGAAAAATGGTTTCAGTTCTTCCATGAAGGATTCATAGAAGTCAGCTGAGAAGCCATCTTGTCCTGTAATCTTCTGTTTGGGGAGGTTTCTTATTACCTTTTCAATCTTGATGAGTGTGATAGGTTTGTTTAGGAGATTAATCTGCTCTGAGTTTAGCTTTGGTAGATGGTATGTGTACAGGAATTTATCCGTTTCTTCTATATTATCCCATTTTGTAGACTAGAGGTTTTTGAAATAAATCCTGATGATTCTCCCAATTTCACTTATGTCTGTTGTGATCATTACTTTCTCATTTCTAATTTTGTTAATTTGAAGCACTTCTTTTTTTTTTTTTTTTTTTGCTTGATCAAATTGGCCAGAGGTTTGTCTTGTTTATTTTTTCAAAGGACCAGGTCTTTTTTTTTTTTTAATCAATTTTATTATTTGTTTTCTTAGTTTCCATTTCATTAGTTTCTGCTCTGATCTTAATTATTTCTTTCTGTCTGGAGCTCTTTGGGTTGGATTTTTCTTGGCTTTCTAGTGCCTTCAGGTGGATGGTAAGGTTATTGATTTGGGATCTCTCTGTCTTTGTTATGAAGGCATTGAGTGCTGTGAATTTTCCCCTGAGGACCGCCTTCATTGTGTCCCATAAGTTTTGGTACGATGTGTTCTTATTGTCATTCATTTATAGAAATTTCGCTATTTCATTTTTTATTTTGTCCACTACCCATTTCTCGTTTGAAAGTAGGCTGTTCAGTTTCCAGGAGCCTATGGGATTCTTGGTGGGTCTTTTGTTGTTAATTTCCAGCAATATAGCATTGTTATCTTATATCATGCAGGGAATTATGTCAATCTTTCTAAATATATGGAGGCAGGCTTTCTGACCCAGTTTATGATCTATTTTAGAGAAGGTTCCATGGGCTGCTGAGAAGAATGTGTAGTCCATGGATTTGGGGTAGAATGTTCTGTAGATGTCTGTTAGGTCTAAGTGTTCTATGGTTTGAGCTCTCTCACTTCCCTGTTGATTTTCTGTTTTGATGGTCTATCTTTTGCTGATAATGGTGTATTGAAGTCCCCAACTATAATGGTGTTGGTGGTTTTTTCTGTTTTATTGTCAAGTAGGTTTTGTTTTATGAATTGTCGTGCCCCTGTGTTTGGTGCATAAAGATTTATGATTGTGATATCCTCTTGATGAATCATTCCCTTGATCAGTAGGAAGTGGCCTTCTTTGTCTTTTTTGATTATTTTTGGTTTGAAGTCTAGTTTATCCAATATTAGTATAGCTATGCCTCCTTGTTTCTTATTCCGATTTGCTTGGAATATTGTTTTCCATCCTTTCACCCTGAGGATGTGTCTGTCTTTAGTGGTGAGGTGGGTTTCCTGAAGACAACAGATAGAGGGGTAATTTTTCTGATCCACCCTGTTAGCTTGTGTCTCTTGATGGGTGAATTAAGGCCATTAATTTAGGGTAATGACTGTGAGGTTTGATTTCTCACTACCATATTGTGTTGGTTTATGTGGTTTGGTGTTTTTATGGACTTTGAAGTTTTTTGTTCCTTCTCTGAGTTTGGTTATTGTGATGTGATTCTTGTAGGCCCTTGAGGTTGATTGTTTGATTCTTCTTTGTGGAAAATTTCCTGAAATACTCTCTGTCAGTTTGGTTTTGTGTCCATATAGTTGTAAAGCTGAGTTTTGTCATGGAAAGTTTTTCTTTCACCATCTTTTATGTGGGATACTTTTGCTGAGTAGAGTAGTTTGGTTTGGAAGCCACAGGTTCTTAGACTTTGCAGTGTTCCATTCCAATCCCTTCTGGCTTTTAGAATTTCCTTTGAGAAGTCTGAAGTAATTCTGATGGGGTTACCTTTAAATGTGATGTGCTGTTTTTCCCTGTTTTTAGAATTTTCTCTTTGGTGACAACTTTTAGAGTCTTAATGGTAATATGTCTTGGAGAGTTTCTCCTTTGTTCTAATCTGTTTGGAGTTCTGTTAGCTTCTTGTAACTTGATGGGCCTTTCTTTTGAGAGAGTGGGAGAGTTTCCTTAAATAATTTTGTTAAATAATTTCTCCATGCCTTTGTTCTGAATTTCTTCCCTTTCTGGTATTCCCATGATCCAAATGTTGGGACGTTTAAGGGCAGCCCACAATTCCCTCATGTTCTTTTCACACAAATTTTTGAACTTATTGAAACTTTTGCACTCTTGATGTTTCTTCTGTTTTGTCTTCCAGATGTGAGTTTATATCCTCCACATGACTGACTCTATTCTTGAGAGCTTCTGTAGAGTTTTGTCTTTGTTCAATTAAGTTTGCATTTTCTACTACTTCTCTATGTATAGTTTCCATACCTCTGTCAAGTTCCCTTTTCACATCATTTTCTGATTTTTTTTGATATTTCTTGGAATTCATCCATGCATTGAGGTCATGCAGAGGAGAGTGGAGTGGAGGGAGGGGAACAGGTCTGAGGTCACAAGTTCAGGGGACAGAGTGGGTCTAAGGTCATGTGTGGGGGAGGGAATGGGGGGTGTAGTGGGTTTGAGGTTGCGTGGGGGAATCTTATGTTGCACTTGTTTGTATGGAGCAGATCTGAGGTCACGCGGGTTGGGGGATGAGGAGGGAACCGGGTGGGGTGATCTCTAGTGCACAGTGGTGCAGGTGGAACTATGATGGCCTTTGTGCCCTTTCCTGTCGTTAGTGCGGGAGTAACCTGAGGCTGGGACTATGACTAGGATGGCTATTTGGAGAGATTGGGGGACTCGTGGGCTACCCAAGAGCATGGGAATCAGCTGATTCCCTTTATTGCCCCTCCAATCCTTCCCACTGGTGGTGTATTAGAGACTGCTGTTCCCTAGAAGACCCAGTAAAGCCTTTCCTTCCCTAGGAGGTGTGGCAAGGTTAGGCAGATGCTATCTTGACCCCCCCCCCCTTTTTGTCAGTTAGCCTCGTTACCTTCTGGGGTGGCTTTCAATCTTACCAATGTTGAATGCCCACCTTGATCCCTCCATGTTGTGCTCTGGAACTGGAGTTCAGATCAGCTGTGCTGGATGCACCTATACTGGGGGCTGAATGCTGGAGGTTCGAGGTTCTGATGGGGGGATGGGAGAGTTCAGACTTCTGGAGTTGCTCACACTTATAGTAGCTCTTTAGTTGATCTCAGTTGTCTTTCCTTCAGATTTTTTAAATTTGCAAGCAGGCTGATGAAGGTGAAAAATCTGTTGTTTGGTCTCTGCTACTGCTGCCACCTTGAGCGCCTGGCGGGGTGGTGCTGTCTGGTTTACATAGCGCGGATCATGGGCCTTGAGCACCTCAGTGGGACTCTGGCCATTTTCCTCCTTTCTGGTGGATTTTGGTCTCTCTGGCTTCTCCGCTGTGTCTAAGAATAACCTATACTCTTTCACTTTTCGGAAGAAGAATGGATTTTGCTGAGGTTTTCTTAAAACCCTCCCTAGTCTTGTTTGACATGGCTCCTATGCCACCATTTTACTCAGAAGAAAGCTGAAGGTATCAACTCCTTTTAAATTAAGAGGAATTATATTAGTATAATAATGTTGAATAATATTGTGTTTCTAAACCCAACACACAATAAAAATAAAATTGCTCAATTTACATATGTGAGTTACTTTAATACACATTAGCATTATTAGAATGTTTTTAGCTTACAGTATGCTTAAATATCAGCAAGAACAATCAAGAGCTCCTGTGTTAAATTCCTACTAGCGATGTGTTTTTAAGTATTCTTTTTTATATCTCCTTAAGGCAAAGGCACATTCCTTCTCATAGCATTATATTTCACTCTATTAATTGAATATTACATCTCTGATCTGCTCTAAAGGAATGTCCTCAGTTCAAAGGTCCATATGTCATATTCAAATTTACTTGCAAAGAAAAAAAAAGTAGCCCAACTTCTGTGGTCATTTTTTTTCAAGCATTTCAGCAATGATTACTTTCTGCACTGAAGCTCATGTATGAAGAAATGATTCATTCTTACCATGTTTACCAAATGAAAAATGCTATTATACAAAGTGAGCTTACCATAAAAATCTGGCTTTTAAAATTTAGCCTGAATGTAGACATTGAAACAATGCAAATGCCCATGGATATTTGACAAAAATCAGGTCTTTTCTAACTATACATCTTACAAGGGCAATATCTAGACTCTCAATGGCCACGTCTGAAATTACTCACCACAGTGGGACTAGTAATATCATTTCTTTCAAACATGGTTGTATTCATTTTGTTATAACAAATAAAAATAAAATAACCCATTGTGAAAAGATTTTTCTGGCACATGAAATATGGTTCTTAGTAGCATGATCTAGAGTAAATATAATTGAAGGGTTCCCACTCAAGGTCACCCTGAGCCAGAGTAAGATCCTATCTCCAAAATTCAAAACAAACAAACAATTTAAAATATAGTACCTGTTATGTTAACATACAAGTGAATTGATAGTATTCCTTTTAGATTTCTATCATGATTGAGTTTGAGAAGATATTGTTCATCTTTTATACAACTGAGCTTTATATTGTTTGTTTTCTTAATATCAAAAAGTGTAGAGTATTGCAATAAAGGAAAGATCAATAAGTAAAATGGGTTGGAAGTAAAAGGGCACTTTAAACATAAATTAAATTATATGAACACACTTTAGAGATGTTCTGGGTAAAAAATTGGGCTTGTTATGTTATCATTTCAGCTCTCCTGTAAATAAATCCTATGTAAAGAAATAACTAAAGCAGGCAAAGAGATTCGATTCATCTCAATCATAAAGATGTGGTGGAGGAAAAACAATCCAGCTAAGAAAAAGATTTCATTTAAAAGTCTTTATAGTCAGTGAAGTTGAATATAATCCAAGCTTTTGATCTCCGACAGGATCACAGTTTTTAAATAGAGACCAGATTGTATTACAAAATCTTTGCTACTCATCAAAACAAATTACAATTATCTGCATGTATGTTTAGGAATACAGGAAATGATAATAGAATTGCCTGTTGCTATTGAGGAGGGGGTAACCTTGGAATAATTCTTTGCAACAATGCTATTTTTGATACTCTGGGAGGACAAGGTCATCACCTTAATATACATAAAATGCCATTAAATAGTAGTACTTTGTGCACAGAAAACAGTTAGTATCACAGTGCCAGTCATATTCCTGGAAGGATAACACTCAAACGAAAGGCATTACCATTTTTAAGAAAGAATAACTAGCAGAGCAAGCTGACAGACATGAATAATAGCTAAATCTTTAAGAGAAGGCACCTGATAGGAGCCACAGTCTTTAGAGTAGGGCAACACCTGCTATCCTGCAGGGCAGCAGGGAGGAAGCCTTAGGAATAGTACAGGACTCTCCCTCCCCCTCTGTTCCATGTCCTGTAAGAACCACTCATTGATCTGATCTTTACAGAAGTCACAGGAACAGGGGCAAATTTACTAAGTCTCTAGTGTTCAGCCTACTGGAATGTCAAGCCAGTGGGGAGAAGAAAAGGCAGATCTGGAGGGACAAAGAGAGAATATCCTGCACAGCCGTGATCTTCTTTATCACCACTAAAGAAAATCCCTAGCATCTGAATGGACAGTGGGCATATGTTATCTCATTTGTTTCTCTCAATGATCCTAAACAAGATACCATCTGTCTTTTATACTTTAAAGGACAGAGGCACTGAAGAGTTGAATAATGTGTTCTTCTAGCCACAATAGCTAAATGGTTGAAATCAGATATGAATTTTGACCAAAGCTCTGCTTTTTCATCCATGCATCTGGCCTCCCTTTCAGTGACAGTATAAAGACTGGAAATTGATGAGATTGAGTATTGTCTTGTCAATTTTTCAGTAAATCATAAGATTTTCTGAAAAGAAGGAAACAAAAATGTAGTGACAAAGATTATATGGATACCCTGGAAGAGTACGGTGCCCATTGTCTGTAAGAGATCAGATGTAAGCATTAAAGAATTATTTTTTTAAAAAAAAGACCTACATAAGGTACTTCTGAAATAACAGAGACAATATACTGGAGAAGAGAGTAGAGAAAATCAAGGGAGAATTGGGAAAAAGGAAAGGAAAGGAAGGAGAAAAGGAAGAAAAGACTGTGGGAGGAAAGAAAAATGGAGGGAGCAAGGAGGACAGAAAGAAGTGGAGAGTGTTCACTGGCAAAACAATTCATGGCAAAGCAAGCCAGAACAAAAAGCTGTAAGACCACTAATGCCATTTTGGCTGCTGTACTTATTACTTACTGTTACGTGTATAATGATTTTATCTTCATTAATTTTGCTTTTTCATTTTTTAAAAGCATGCACTGTATTATATTCTAACACATTTGAGAAAAATAACTTACTATTTTTTAGTCATAACATCTGTTTCAATAAGAAAGAGGCTGAGAAGGGCTAAAGGATTTATAAGTAGGGAAAATACAATTTAACTATTTTATAATGCTTTTTTTTCTTCCTTTCCTTATGTGGTTAAAAGTCCTCAAAGTTACCAAGGTTGGGGGTCGGGGTTCTATGGTGCACTGAGTTACATGCCCATGGGTGGGGATTTAGAATGGCTAGTAGTGGCCTAATGAAGTCTAAGTCACTTAAGTGCCAAAAACCCAGTTTTTCCCTTCAAAGGTTATTGCATTTTCTGACTCTAAATATCTGAAATATTAATTGCCCTTTTATTTTGTCACTGCATACCGCTTTTTTACAGAATTATTTATAAAATAATCCCAATCTTTTAACTTTATTTTTGCTTATGAGAAAGACAGGGAGAGAGAGAGAGACACAGAGAGAGAACAGGCATGCCAGGGCCTTCAACCACTGCAAATGAACTCCAGATGTAAGTGCTACCTTGTGCATCTGGCTCAAGTTGGGTACTGGGGAATTGAACCTGGGTCCTTAGGCTTTACAGGCAAGTGCCTGAACCACTAAACCATCTCTCCAGTCCCCTAATCTCAATTTTATATTGTTCTTCATTGGATTTTCATAGCATAGTTTTAATTTTTAATTATTTGCATTTTCACATTATTTGCAGTTCTGACATTCAAGTGGCTGCTCTTTGGCTTTACTTGTTTCCAAAACTTCTTACATGCTTTCTTTATGTTACTCATATTGTACCTCGGTTGTAGTCAGTTTCATGTTTCTGGGACGTACATACAAAACTGGCGTAGTTTATAGTAGGAAGGGATTTATTTCAGGCTTGCAGGTCTAGGGGGAAGTTCCATCAGGGGCAGAAGAAACTGTTTCCATACATCCAAACTGAGAGAAAAGCTGCAGCAAGCAAAACAGCAGCACCAGCACACACAAACACCAAAACCCAGCAAGCATCAGGGATATATGCTCTGCATATATTTGGCCTGGAAATCAGATCTTCCCACTAACATACCTTGGGGCTGGACCCCAGGATGGGCCCCCTCCCTGCCCCATGCCACACCTCCTCCAGCCAGGTTACTGGAAACCAGCTTTACTAAAACACCTGATTCTGTTTGGACCCTGCGTTCAAACTACCACACCATCTTTTGTTAATGCTTTCCTGCACATGCATATAGTTTGAAGCTCCAGCAAGTCAACTTTAACCCTCATTCATCACTCTTTTCTCCAACTCATTTTCTTTTATTAGCATTAGTGGCTGGAGAGATGGCTTAGGCAAAGGACCTGGGTTCTGTTCTCCAGGATCCACATAAGCCAGATGCACAAGGCGGTGAATGTGTCTAGAGTTCATTTGCAGTGGCTGGAAGTCCTAACGCACCCATTCTCTCTCTCTCTCTGTGTGTCTGTCTTTCTTTCTACCCCTTTCAAATGAATAAATAAAAATAAACTCTTTAAAAAAAAGTAGTGAAAGTTGATTAATCCCAGAACTCAGAGGCAGAGGGAGGAGGATCCCTGTGAGTTCCAGGCCACTCTGAGACTACAGAGTGAATTCCAGGTCAGCGTGAGCTAGAGTGAGACCGTACCTTGAAAAACAAAACAAAAACAAAAGATGCGACAATAACCAAAAAAGAAGACAATGTAGTGAAAGCCAGACTTGGAGAGATGGCTTAATTGTTATGTGTTTTATAAACCTGAGCACCTCAGTTCAGATACATAGCCAGAACTTAGGTAAATGCTGGATATGAAGGGGCTTGTCTGTATCCCCAGTGCTCAGGTGGCAGAGCCAGGTGTATCCCCGAGGAAAAGTGGCTAGCCAGACAAGGTGCATCTATGACCTCTGGGTTCAGAAACTCTGCCTCAAAGAATAATGTGGAAAGTGTCTGAGGAACACACTTATGTCAACCTCTAGCTCATACACCATATGCCCATACTCATGAACATGAACATACATGCATACACACATATGCACATACAAAAAGATGTAATGAATGGCTTTATTAATTATTTGCTCAAGGTTTAAGCATTAAAAACACAATGAAGAAAATGGCATTATCAACCACAGGGTGCAGATTATGTTTTATAAGGCACAGTCCCCTGGCTAGGTTAACCTTTTCAATAACCAGTTTCTTAATCCAATGATATACTGGTTAATGTTTTCTAATTAACCTGTTAGGATGAGTGGAGTGCTAGATTGTAGTGTGTGCTGACTGCTATGATATAGATACACCCACCATGTCTGATCTCAAGCCACAAATGTAACATCACTGAACAAGGAAGAGTATTCACAATGTGCTCCCATAAGCCAGTATGTGCCAGTTCTCAAACACAACTAGAAATTACATTCAAGAAAATTTATGAGTTGTATAAGCTCTCTCAGATCACAAAAGACAGACCTTCCACTTGGATACAGGTGTTTTGTTTCCAAATGAATTATCTTCATGAAATAGGCTGTGTTTCAAAAATATCATTGTATCATGTGCTGGTCTTTCTAGTGCCAATGGATCACAATAGAGCTGCTGTACTCTAGTCACTTTCACTGTATTCTGTAGTCCATCTGAATTGTGTCCACATGGAGGGACCTGCCACTAATATTTGCTTTCAAAATTAAACATACTGCTTCTGTTTGACTAGAGAGCACTTGTTTCTATTGCATAAAATAAGCTTAATTAGGGAATGACAATGGTTACTAATTACATTTGGTTCTTAATATATACCTTAGATATGTTCTAATGGTTTTACTTAAAAAAATCTCCACTGTAAATATATATATGAATTTGAACGCTAGAATCCTGAAAGTAGAATTTAACTTAAGCACCCTTAAGTCAAATTCCACAGTTTGACACAGCTGACATGATTGTCACACTGTTTTCCTGGAACTTTTCCTAATACTCAGTATCTTTCACTGGTTGCATGTGAAGTGGCCCTGAAGTACTTTATTGTCTCTATTTGATAGTAAATGATATAATTTCATTATTTAAATTAGCATTGCTTTTGTGCTTTGAACATTTTATTGATGCTTTGTGATCATTGTCATTTTCTATTTAGTGACTTTCTAGTGAGGTCATCCATATGTTTATGTATGCAGTTGTTTTAAATTTTTCTTTATTATTTTTATATTAATATTTACATATTAATATGTTAATATATACAACATAATACATTAATATTTTTTTATTATTAACTGCATATTTTAACCTCTAAGTCTAAAATTCAGCATAATTAATTTAAATAGTCCTCCCTACTGATACTTATAAACTTTCCAGTTCTTCACTTTTATAACTGACCTTATAATTCAAAAAAACTATGCACATTACAGTTATTTTTCTCTAAGATAAATTTATAGAACTTCACATGAAGCAACAGTTACATAGATATTTAAGACCATGCTTTACATTGTCAACATCTGCAGAAGAAAGGCTGGCTAGCCTCATGTGCCCCATCTTCTCTGGCAGCTCAAACTTGTAGAAGAATGGATATTAGATCATAATTTGGTTAATATTTCAATAATTACTTTGGTTGAGGTTCTCCATTAATATAATAATTGAACATCTTAACTTTTTTCACAATGAAGGAAGTTCCTGAAATTCAAGCTTTCCACAACTTGGGAAAATGTCTTTGAAGAATATTATTTCACTTTTCCTTTTAATTGTATTACTTCAATTCTAGAAAGACAAGGATATTTCTATTACTTTGAATACTGGACTATGACTGAAAGAACTGTGTGGAATAAGAGTCTCTTTGAATTTTGTCCTTTAGGGAATTTATCCTTTTTTTTTAAATTTTTGTAGTCAGTGAATACATTCAAGTTGGTACCATTGTTAGCCTCCTCCCTGTCCTCCCCCCTCTATAGGGACCCTTCTTGTTGGGTTATGTGGGTCGTGCATTGGGGGGTTAGCCTTTAGTTTTGGGTAGGAGGAAATGTCTCTGTGTGTCATGACCCAACCTGTGGCTCTGACATTCTTTCTGCCCCCTCTCCCACAAATTTCCCTGAGCCATGTTGGGTTCATATTAGGTCTGCTTCCATGTTGAGATCTTGGGTGCCTCTGTGTCTCTGGATATCTGGTTTGGTAGGGGTTGATTGTTCTCTGTGTCTGTCTCCTTCACCCTTGTGCTGGCTCCTGGTTCACCAATAAAACAACATTTTGCATGTTTCCCCAGTCATTCTTAATTTCAGCTGGGGCCCTTTTGATGTATAATGGGATGGTTCTCTACAAGCAGATTCTCCAATGGAGAGTAAAGTTAGCACCAAGTAGATGTCTTAACTATTGTTTTTAGAGAAAGTTTAGTGGGGAGCGGGTTCATTTTTGGGTATGGTTCTGACTTGTTTCCCAGCTGCAGCTATAGGTTTTGTTCCACTGAGCAGATCAGTAAGCCAAATTGAGAGCAGTTGGTTTTCCATCATGGCTATGTACCACTATTGCACTTGTATGAGCATCACATCAGGTTGTTTGCTGCTAAGTAAGTTAGACCATGTGTTGCTTGGGCAAATATTGGTATTTATCCCCTAGTCACTCATGTAGCACTTTCCGGCACTAGAAGCACTGTCTGGGGACTGACTCTCTTCCAGCTTCCAGCCATGTCACTCCATGCTACACACCAACAGTGTATGGTGTCTTCAGCAGTAGGGTCTTACCACTAACCTATGGTGGCTCCTCAAGTGGTCTGACATAAATCTGTCTTCTTTTGGGAAACCTTGTAGGTTTCTGGGATCAAAAGCTCACTGTGGATGATTACCACCTGCTGGTACCAGGAGTTACAGGTCAGTGGCCAAGAAGAGAAAGAAGAACAAGATCAGTGACATAAATGAGATAGAGAGATGAGAGAGAAGAGGGAGAAAGAGAGAGACAGAGAGAGAGAGAAGCAGAAACAGAAGGAGATAATGAACAGTTTTTGTTGTACCCTCACAATGGGGCAAGGAACTGGACAGGCAGTTCACAGAGGGAGAAATACAAATGGCAAACACACACCTAAGGAAATGTTCATCATCCCTAATCATCATGGAAATGCAAATTAAAACTACTATGAGATTCTACCTTGCCCCAGTAAGGATAACAAACATCAAAAATTCCAATGAAAATACATGCTGATGAGGATGTGGAGAAATAGGAACCCTCGTCCACTGTAGGTGGGAATGTAAGATGGTACAACCACTTTGGAAAGCAATATGGAGGATGCTAAAAAAAACTGACTATAGAGTTACCAACAGATATACTTATTCCCTTACTGGGCATATACCCTAAAAGCTCCACACTTCAGCTCAGAGAGATTTGTTCAACCATGTTTATAGCTGCTCAATTTGTAATAGCCAAGAGCTGGAATCAACCCAGATGTCCATCACTAGAAAAATGTATAACTAAGATGTGGTGTATATACATGATGGAATTCTACACAGCAATAAGGAAAAATGACACAATGAAATTTATAGAAAAATGATTGAGCCTGGAACAGCTTATTCTCAGTGAACTCACCCAATCACAGAAAGATAATTGCCGCATAGTTGCACTCATCTACAGCTCCTAACCTGAATCTAACCAAGCTATCGACATACCTACCAAGCATCTCAAGGACCAGACAATAGGGAGAGTGGGGAAAAAGGAGAGGGTAAGCAAGGGAGGTAGGTACACAAAACTTGACCAAAAGGGCAATGGTACCATAAAACTGTATATCCTAAAAGACAGACCAAATGGCTGAACCTCCACTAGGCCCTTAGAGGGATTTGTACTTTTAAAGGGAAAGGATAGTTACAAGTAATAAAACTGTTATCTAATCATCACACCATTTTAAGTGACTGATTTTGAGTTACTGAACTTAGCAATGTCCCAAGTATAGCTTGTGTTGTGTATCATGCTTTAAAACTGAAACAATTAAATGATTAAAAAAGTAGCTGGGTATGGTAATATACACCTTTAATCCCACCATTTGGGAGGCAGAGATAAGAGGATCGCCATGAGTTCAAGGCCACCCTGGGACTACACAGTGAATTCCAGGTCAGCCTGAGCTAGAGTGAGACCCTACCTTGAAAAATAAAACAATAAAAAAAAAATCAAATACAGGGTTGGAGAGATGGCTTAGCAGTTAAGGTGCTTGCCTGCAAAGCGAAAGGATCCATGTTCAATTCCCCAGTATCCAGGTAAAGGTAGATGCAGAAGGTAGTACATGTGCCTGGAGCTTTCTCTCTCTCTCATCTCCTCAAATAAATAAAATAACAATTCAAATAAATACCTACAATGTCAGAGCAAAGATGCATGCAAAGCATGTGCCCTCTTCCTTGGCTTCTCTCAACATAGTCACTCATCTTCTTACCTATTCTAATAGAATTTCTGTTCATCTAGGATAGATTTCTGTTTGTTCTCAGCATGCTTCACAATTTCACATAGTGTCTTGGCCTTAGCTACCTATTAAAAACAAAGCACTCCCTTTTCTCTCTACCTTCATTGCATAACTCTTTGATGAATAGATTTTAATCAGTATTAACAAATTACCTTACTTCAAATTTTAGCCAAACTGTACCTACAGCAGCTTATAGTTCAACCTAAGTTATATAAGCCAGATTAATGGAAAAGAGCAAAATAAAAGACTTGAATGTAGAAAAGCTAATTCATAACTCAATTTACCTTTTGGGGGGTATTGTTTTAGTCAGTGAAGTGCATATATCTCAAGCATATATGTTAAAGACCAGTGTGGTTCTACACACTTGTAATCCCAGTAGGGGAAGTAAAGACAGAAGGAACTTCATGATTGGTGACTAGCTTGTCGAGCTGTGTCAGAAAGCCCTGGGTCCAGTGAGAGATTCAAGCCTAAAAAATAAGGTTGAGAGTTACTGAGGGAGATACCAGACATTGACCTCTGACTTCCACATCACATCCCTGTGCCCTTGTACATACATATGGGCATACCAAAAATAAAAATAAAAATAAATATTAAAAATGGAATTTGGACCGAAGTCATAGCTAAGCAGTTTAAGGTACCTTCTTGCAAATCCTGACTGCTTGGGTCCTATTTCTTAGAACTCACATAAATCCAGGTGCAGACCATGGCACATGCATCTGGAGTTTTGTGTCAGCTGCAAGAGGCCCTGACATCCTGCCTATTCTCTCTCTCTCATTCTCCCTCTTTTTCTCCCTCCATCCCTTTCTTTTTCAGTGCCTTCTAGAAAAAGTAGAATTAAGTGTTTGTTTTATACTTGGGTCTCAAAAACCCACATAAATAAAGGCTTGGTCCCCAGGTCATGGTACTATAGGAACATGACACAACCTTTAAAAGGATGGTTTAGTAGAATTTATGTCACTAGAGACATGTCCTTGAAGGCACTAATGAGACCCAGGAATTTCCCTATCTTCTCTTTACTTCAGGACCATCATGAGGTATACTGGCTTCCTCTGGTGGTCCCTCTTACTGTGGTCTACCATCCTGCCACAGGGCCCAAACAGAAATATAGACTGCAATTTCTATAAACATGAGCCAAAATTACATTTTGGCCAGATAAGTTGGTTTATCTCAAATATTTGTGACCAGATGGAATCTAATTAATACATTCATGCTAGAAAGTAAATGATGAAGGAGTCAGACACTGAGGACACTCAACACATACCAAAGCAGAGATCCAGAGGCTTCTAAGAGCCCATCACTGAAGTAGACTTAAAATACACCCAGCATGTCTCAGGGAATTTTGTGGAAGAGGAACAGAAAGATTGTTAGAGCTGCAAGTTGGCATTTCCTCTTCCCAATAACTGATTGCTACTCCCGCAGTGCATAAACCACAACCCCCATGGGGATAGCCTGGGACCCCAATGAGGAGGGCCCCCTTTGGACAGGGGGCAGGGATGAAGAACAGGATGGCACCAGCACGTGATGTTTCCATACTAACTTTGTCCATAATTAATAATATTTTTAAAAGAAAGTAAATGATGAGATTTGGATGTTAACTTAGAGGCAAAACTTTAATCAATGATACACCTATTCTTAAAATCTCTTTTAATTCCACACTCAGAACTAGGTAACACACTCCCTATCATTGCATCAATAATATCATTTGCCATACAGTACATAGTCTGACCATCACAGAACACGGCACATGTGCTATATTCTCTACATTTCCTGGTGAGTTTGTGGGAGACCACTCCATTGATTATGTCTTTTGTCTTACTCCCAACCTGAAATGTATGACTATTTTATTAATATGTGAACTTAACTCCATTTTTATTGTTTATGACACTTATCATTCAGTTTTAAAAGTTATTTATTCATGACTATTGGGGTGCATGTCTAATAGTACAACATGCTATAAAAGGAACAAAGGGCATAGGTTTGGCGAAATGGCAGATCTATGTGAATGATAATGCAAATGCACTTGAAAGATACACAAGGAATAATAGCAACAATCAGTTATTGAGTTCTGCTAAGTAGTAGACAAAAAAGTCAAGCAGATTTACATATCTTGTGTCTAATAGTCTCAGTAACCTAAAGTAGAAGTATTCTATTTCCATTCTGTTATTTGGGAATGGAGGGTCACAAAGATTAATATGTACAAGTTAAAGTAGCTAGCAAGTACCAGAGCTACAGAGCTGCTTGAGGATTCAGATTTTGGCACACTCTTCATTTCTGAAGAGCACATTCACATGACTGTATGCACATCAAGATACATTCACTTCTCAAATTAAATGTAACATTTTCTAAAACACTGTAAAATGTTTCTAAAAGTGATTTTTGGAATTATTTAGTAAAATTAGTTCATATAATTTTTGATGGGCTATGAATTTCCTGAGATTGTTGAGTGTACATAGGAGCTATTGCCAATTTATTTTCAAATAGGATAATTCTGTGGATACAAAATGTAGCATTTATATAAGTCAGCATAATTCATTTTGTAGATATTGCACTCAACATGTATTACTATATTATAGGCCATATTTGTATTTGTGAAAGCCAACTTAAATCATGAGATATTTTGTTACTGTTGCACTTCAGTTAAATTGTACCTCCATATTGTACTTACATTGTTAGCTACACACAGTGCTAATCTTACATACCTTACCCGTCCAAGAAGTGTTTGAAGAATGTGGAGGCTGTTCTATATTTGCTGCCTTTTTTCTATAGGTGCTAGTATTCATTATGCAGATTATAAGGCTTACTGCATGTCAAATGATAGAATTCTTGGCACAGGTCTGTCATCACAGCTGCTTGGGAGGATGAGGCATCAGGATACCAAATTGAAGTCTTGTCTGAGGTACAGAGCTAGTTCAAGACCATCCTGGGCTGCATGGTAAGATACTATCTTAAAAATAAAACTAAGCCAGGCATGGTAGTACATACCTTTAATCCCAGCACTAGGGAAGCAGAGGTAGGAGGATCAACACGAGTTTAAGTTCACACTGAGAGTGCATAGTGAATTCCAGATCTACCTGGGCTAGAGCGAAACCATACTTCAAAAATCCGAAGTGCATAAATAGTAAAAAACAAGAAAATGGCTTTGGGCTTGGAACTTAACTGTATGGGAGAGCATTTGCCTAGGATACATAAAATCAAGGTTCAAGTTTGTGAGAGAGAGTGCCTAATGAACAAAGTGATGAAATATTGCCTAAACATTCCTAAAACAAATGCATTAACAAAGATGGTATACATGAAGTATTTTTAAAAACAAACTTACGTATGAACCCACATAACTTCTTATCATAGGCTAAAGAGATAAGTTACAAATTCTCTTAAAATCAATTTGAAAATGGTAAATCAGTTTGTTTTTTCCATAAAACATAGAGCACTTCAAAGTTCTTTTCTTCTGTGACTGCACCTTCTAATCCTTGTCTCTGGCTATCTTCTCTTGAGGATGCTGGCCAATTTTGCTGGTTCTTAATACCCCAAACATGCTTCTATTTGAGAACATTTGCTGAACTGTTTCTGTCTAAAATCCTTTTCTCTCTGATCCTTGCATGTGTGGCTGTTTATTAAGGAATGCTCAGTGATATTCAGTGTTACTTCCTGTTCAAAATAGGCAACCACAGATACGACACATAAAACAGTAAGTAGAATAATAAAGTGTCCTGATCAGGTTATCTAAGATTGTCTCATCTATATCTATTTTTCTTTGTTTTCCACTACTTTTCAATTGTATTCACTCTGTATATTATCCATAGTACTCACAGCTCAGACCTTGGGTATGAGCTTAAATGAATCAATATTTGCAAAGTGCTCAGAGCAGCACTTGGTAACCTGGTAGCTTCTATGCAAGTGGCTATTAAATAAACATTTAATTTACACATTTTGCAGAGTTCTACAAGTGACATGCCACATAAGTAGCTGGATAAGGTTCTGAATTTCCTGCTAATCAGGGCTCAGTGTGAATGACAGTAGATATATTAGTTTTCTATTGCTATAATGAAATACCTGAGGCTATATAGAAAGAAAAGAGGTTTATTTAGCCTACTATGTCAGAGACTAAAGATTAAACAGCATGATACTGCCTCTGGTAAGAGCATCTGTACCTGATGGGTGATGGCATGATGGTAGGAACACATATAAGGAGAGAGCACCTAGTGAACTGGGCCACCAATAGGGCTAGAGGAGATGGTGGTGCTGTGGGTAGTCTCATTTTTCATAGTAGTACACTTTCACTAGAGTTATCTGTGAGTCCAGTGTTAATACCTTTGGAAAACAGGAACTGTAATGACCTATATGAACTATAATGGAATTTGTTTGCAGTGGCTGGAGGCCCTGATGTGCCCATTCTCTCTCTCTGCCTCTTTCTCTCTGTGTCTGTCCTTCACTCTCAAATAAATAAATAAAAATAAACAAAAAATAGTTTTTTCTAAATGTGTCATTAAATGCTGGAGGGGTGTGAATTTGCCTTGCAGAATTCTCGGCAACAACTAGGGGTCCAACTACAATTATAAAACTTACCTGAATGCTGATGTTTATCTCAAGCAGTTATGGAAATTCTACACTCAACATTATATTATAGGTGCATTAGTTTATTAATATAAATTATATTTTATATTACCTATAAGTGAATAAAATTGGCACCCCATGACAGAGGTCAGCTGCATCTGTTAGCTTGCCATCTCTCCTGCCATTCTGATGTATGTCAAGGGGAACAGGCTTCTCATTTTGAACAGTACAGATCTACTATTATTCAGAGTTTTCTTCCACATCTGTAGCAGACAGCTTCAGGTTCACTGAGATGAATTTCCAGACCAGGCACAGTTATGGAGGAAGGGATATTTATTGAAGCCTACAGATCCAGGGGAAGTTCCATAAATGGCAGAAGAAGCTGGCCTGCCTTCACAGGACCAAGCGGAGAGAGAGAAGCACAAGCCTAAAGGTCAAAAGCCACAGCACACTTCAGGAACTCCAGCTAGGCACACTTTGCATATATTTAGATTGAAATCTGAAACCCACCATCACACCTTAAGATCCATCCAGTGACACTGCCTCCAGCCAGGTGGCTGCAGATGCAAACTACAAACAAATAAACAACTGAATATATTGGGGGTCATCTATTCTATTCAAGCCACCACAAAATCTTTTTTTCAATATCATATTTATGCTTTTCAAATATACTTTCTGCCACAAATTCATCTTCTTGGCAATGAATTCATATTCTTCTAATCTTCTAATACACTGGCACAGAAAAAAAAGAGAGAATGTCAATGTTTTGGTGGGTAATATCACAATTAATAAAATGACAATTTTCTAGCATGTCTCTCATTGAATCTAATTGATGAATGTTTTCATTAATAAATTATTCTTTTCACAGTTGACTTTTGTTATCTCCTTTGTTTTATTATAAGTACATAAATGACCTGTTTTTCTTTGTAATCATAGTACTCACTTCAAGGAGTGGAATGAAAGTCTTTTATCTGTGTGTTTCAGAGGTGTACAGTTACCAGATTTGATGGTAGGCTGGGACTGACTCACTATCAGATCCTTATAAAGTACATGTTAATACTGTTCCCTATGCCAATGCTTCTGTTTTAATAAAACATTAATGTCTACGTTCTGTTCTCAAGTGCCAAGATCAGTAGTTGTTTAAGCTCTGATAATCCAGTGAATTGGATATCAATGACCTTATGCAAAATGGGAGTTAAATTAAAAAAAGATGAGTCAAGTTTAGTTCTTCTCCCTTGTAATGAAACTAATATACTCTCCAATGGAATTCATTTTTCTAAAGAAGGAAATGACAATGGTTTTCACCTGGGGCTTCTATTGTTAATTCTGTTCTTTCTGTTACCTACACTGTTCTGATTTGGAAAAATGAAAGGGCTTATTTCCTTCACCATGGACTTACCTTTTTAATAAGAATATATGTGTAGAGTATTAGGCAATAAAAAGGAGATCAAGGTATGGCTCAATACCAGCAATTCTTTTTTTTTTACCTGACACTTCCATCTACTCCATGAATCTTTTGAGAGAGTTAAACACAAGACATCTAGGGAAGAAAGATTTGTCAGCTATCTTGTATCTCCCTAGCATCTTAACTGAGGAAAGATCTTCCTTCAAAAGGACTGTGACTTAGGTATGATTGTCTTCACTGTAGGAAGAGAAGAAAAGAGAAATAAAATAAGGGAAAAAGGAAATATAGGGAAGAGAAAACAGTGGGGACACTATGGAATGAGGAAGAGGAGGCATTTTTCATTGTGATTGACAGGTCAGAGGTTAGTATCTCACAACTGATCTGGCCTTGCATTTCATCCTACAGTTATTTATCTAGCTTTTGTTGCCAGCACAACCTCCCTCCTACCTTAAGGATAAATATTTGATTGTACTTCATCATTCACTATATTGCTGTTGATATGAATGCTACTTCTCCCTATGTAAGGATAAGATGTAAATTTCTCATTGGTTGTACAAACAGCAAAACAGTAGATCGAAAATCAGACAATACAGATTTTGGTCATAGCTCTTTGGTTCTGTCTATTACCTTAGTAACTGAATGAATCAACTTTACTTTGCTAAGACAAAATAACTAACATAAATTAGTTTAGAGGTAGAAGAGTTTATTATACCTTATACTTCCAGGTTACAGTTCATGATGGCATGGAAGTCATGCTGACAGGAGCTTGGGGGAGCTGCTTACATTTAGCCCTAGTGAGGAAGCAGAGGCTGACTAGTGCAGCTGCTCAGTTGGCACTTTCTCTTGGTATAGCCCAGGATCCCAGAACATGGAATGGGACCATGCACAGTTAACGTGGGTCTTCTCATCTTAATTAACCTAGGAAAGACAAGTCAAAGACATCCCTCAAAGATATGCACAGAGGGTATCTGCATAATGTCTTACAGGTGATTCTAGGTCCTGTCAAGGTGGCAATCAATATAAACCATTGTAGGAACCTCTTGGTCAGCCTGTGTTTAATCTATGAAATGGAAATAATGTAATCTTTCACACTGAACACTCATAGACTATAAACATTTCATGAGATATAGAAAAAATACTTCCCAAACATTGAACTTCTTAATGTATATTCCTGAATTTAAGTTCCATGAAGACAATGTCCATGCCTTGTTCAATACTTTGCCCTCCTCACACCCACGTAGAATGTACTTCCCACATGGTAACGTTGTGTGTGTGTGTGTGTGTGTGTGTGTGTGTTTGTGTTTTGTTATGCATTTTGTACTTGACTGAAGTCAAATGTGTGATTTTTCTCAGAGCTTAGCTCTCCCTGCCTCTCTACCTTCTACACATTATCAATCAAGCCTGATATAAAAAGAAAATATATAAGTAAAGATGGTAATAACCAAGATATCTTGTATGGTCTAAACTGTAGATTTAACATAAAATAAGATATCCTTATTACAGGTTCATTTTTTTAGGGCTGGGGAGATGGCTCATTTAATAATAAAGCACTTTCTATCTGAGTTGGAATTCTAGCACTCTCCCCTCTACCACCCCCTCAAAATTCCAGATGCTGTGGCAAGTGTTTGCAATCTAATCCACTCCTGTGTAGGAGAAGGGATGCAGAAACAGGATATGCAAGAAAGAAAAAATGGCTTTATAGAAAGAAAGTCTTTCTGAGAAAATATTAATTCATCAGTAAAAGAATTTTAGATGATCCCCAATCTATCCCCCTCTTCCATAGTCAGAAATCTACTCATGGGAAACTTGAATTCAAGATACCACCTACTTAAAAATAAGACCTGATTGCTAATGAGTTTAAACTGGTTCTATACAGTGACACATGAGGAAACTTTCTGATTAATAAAAATATTCCATATCTTGATGAGTCTAGGGTTGTTATTTGGATTTATAAATTCCTCTCTCAGTTCACTGAATTTCATAATTAACCTGTGAGAACTGCAACACACATAAATTTTACCAAATGAATTTGACATAAAATAGAGCTAGATTTAAGTTAATGAGTCAGCAAGCAAGAAAACTGTAGATGAATTACAGTGATTCTGTTAATCATCTGCATCTCTTTTAGTGATGTCATACATCTGGGAGACATAGTACTGGATTGGTACCTACTTGGAGACTACTAGTACATCTATAACAATAGTTCTTTCTGACTTGTCAAGTGTACCAGATATTTCTTTTTGAAACTGATGCTTCTAAGATATAATAGTAAAGATGCTAAAAGCTTTTACAATGATGTGCTGTTTTTTTTTTTTTTTTGGACTAATACTTTGCAGGTTTTATAGCACAATTGAAGAATAACAGAGATTCACCATAATGTCTTTTGTTTGTAAAATTCTGAGGTCTGAAGACACCAAATTACTTTGCATTTGTGTCCTTATTAACTAGATTCTACCTAAGAGAAGTCAAAAGTGTGTTATCCTCATTTTAAAGGTAGGAAAATGGAGTAAAAAAATAAATAAATAAAACGCCTTGGGAAATGGAAGACTACCAAAGTTATGATCATAAATTCCATTGTATAGATTGCTTTTCCCCCCTTTTATTTAGTTACCATTCAAAGAAAACCTACTTCTACTCCTTCTGCATGTCAGTCAACATTTTAATAGGAGAGCAATGTAAACTGTTCATAACCACAGAAGCTGTTTATAACTACCGAAGCTAAAAATATGTGTTGTGCCAGTTCTTTATTTTAGACTTGATAAAAATGATACAAAAAGGGATTTTAGTAGGTAATTATTAATAATAGAAGGTCTTAGGGTAAACACCTATTATACATGGATCTTGAATTAAGATTTCACCATAAAAGGTTCTTCCTTTGTTATTTGTCAAACAATTCTAAACCTGCTTGTGCTGAAAGGCATAGTTTAATTTTGTGGTCGCCTGCTGGACTTGAACAATGGGGAGGCCATTTTCGCACCATGTGTGGCAACATTCTACAGTGGCAGAAAATGTGGAAGCAATGACCTGAAGTCAAATACAGCTCAAGCATTTACTAGCCAGGCAATTGGGCCATCAAGACAAGTTATAAAATAAAGAAAATGTTTGCAAAACATTCATATATTGCCTAGAAGGTAGGAGATATTGAAAAAAAGAATATTATCATTATCATGATGCTTCAGATTATAAAAATTAAATTTGATACTAATAAAGGTAGAAAAGATTTTTTTTTTCATTTACAAAACAACCCTACATTTTTCCAGATCACAAAAAATATTTTTTAGGAGATTTAAATTAACTCAGATAAATTTAACAATAGTCCAAACATGGACACTATGAGAATCAAACTGGAGACATGGATTGTGGAACATTATCTGAGGGGTACAATAAGGCTTTATTTCCTCCCTTATCAGAAATGGCTGCTATTTGTCATATATAATTTAGAATACAAATGTCATTCAACTTCATAATACAGTACTAGATTATTTGTTAAATTTACATCATGTCTAGATTTTCTTCTACAAGTTATACAAGCATTTATTAAAGATGAGATTTTCTTTTTATGGTGGGAACCTGTGGTTCTCAGCATGCTGGTTTTCTAGGGAAATAACTGGTGTAGCATTGAGAAGGGCTGACTGTGGAATCCTGTAGGAGATGGAGCATTAGAGTGGGAATATTCATGTCTAGAGTTCTTCTGTGATGCCTCTGTACCATTTTGTCAAGTTTTTGTGGAAATTTTAGTTCTCCAAACTTTATGGAAGTTTTGGAACCAACCCAGATGGGTCAAGGGAACTTAAGAATATCTACTGTACAAAGCTGATTTCGACTTTCTAAATCATGATAGAAATTGTTAAAGTGTAAAGTGAAAATATTTTGAGTCAAAAACTTACGACTAGGGCTGGAGAGATGGCTTAAGCAGTTAGGTTCTTGCCTGTGAAGCCTAAGGACCCTGGTTTCAAGGTTGGATTCTCCCGGGACCCACATTAGCCAGATGCACAAGGGGATACACATCTGGAGTTCATTTTCAGTGGCTGGAGGCCGTGGTGCACTCATTTTCTCCCTCACTCTCTCTCTCTCCCCCTCTTTCCCTCTCAAATAAATAAATAAAAATAAACAAAAAATTAAGAAAAACTTATGGCTAACCAAGCATGATGGTGCATGCCTTTAATCTTAGCACTCAGGAGGCAGAGGTAGGAGGATTGCTATGAGTTCAAAAAAGGGTAGCCTGAGATGACATAGTAAATTCCAGGTCAGCCTGGGCTAGAGTGAAAAACTCAACCAAACAAAAAAAAATGATGACTAAATGTTCTTTATACTATAGCCATTTTTAGAAATATTAGTTAAGGGCACATATACTATCCTAAACTCAAATAAGCTCAAAGAACAGCTGAATATATATATATATATATATATATATATATATATATATATATATATATATAAAATTTCAATTTAGGATTTTATAATTTGAATTATATAATCCCTTAGATAAAAAATTATCTCATAAAGCCAGTCTATAATGTATATCAAAGACAGATATGTCCCAAAATCTGAAGATGTTAATGTAAATTGCAAATAAGCTGTCTATACTCCAGAGAATATAAAAAATAATTTCTTTTAAAATTTTTATTTTATTTTATTTTATTTTATTTTATTTTCAAGAACAAGGGGGCAGGTGGTTGATGGGTACACCAGAGCCTCTAAGCACTGCAAACCACCTCCAGATACATGAGCCAATTCATTCATCTGGCTTTATGTGGATACCGAGAAATCAAAAAAAAAAAAAAAATAGAACCCATTTCATTAAGCTTGGCAGGCAAGTGCCTTAACCACTGAGCAATCTCCTAGTCCAGAAAAATTCTTTATTTCTTTCACCTTGCCATTGAGTGAATTAAAAATAAAAATCTTCATGAATATTAGTTATCACAAGTAGGCCATTATGTATAGCTTTCAAACCCTCAGGTTCAATGTCTAAAGTGGCTATTGTTTGGTAAAATTTCTAAGTGCATGACAGGAGAAAATGTAAATTATATTTTTTTGAATCTTCTTTACACAGGTTAGTAACTTTCAAGCAATATGAATGTAGAAAAAAATAACAATGCAGAAGGAAATACCTCAAATAGACACATTACAGAAGAGCAAACATATGTCATCTACCCAGTGAACTTGGGAGATACCCATTAAAATCAAGTGAGATGAAGGATGAGCAAAAATTCTAAAAATCTAGTAAGGTCAAGTTTTGGCAACAATGTAAGCAAAGCTTTATAAATTACATGGCTTCAAACAAATTTTGAAAACAAGCCATCATGTTATAATGAAGTTGAACATATGCATTCACTATGACTCAGTAATTCTATTCATACCTACAAACCTAATGGCAAGTCTGTCTTAGTTTCACAGGTATTGATGAATCAGGAGACACATGTGTAAATGTTAACAACAGCAATTTTTATCCTACAAACATAGTGGGTAACACCCCAGATGTCCATCAACAGTTAGAGTGAGAGGAACGAGTGTGTATATTCACACCATGTGATATTATGCATTAATGAGAATGAATGTTCATCATTGCATAAAGGATATTGCTCCATTTTAGGAGCTTAACACTGAGACAAAAAGGAAGTCAGGTTACAAAAACTTTCAAAACATGACACATAAGATAATTATATTTAAAGATATTAACTAAGGTGGTAAGATTCTAAAGAGCAATTTAGGAATGAAAAAACTAGAAATCTGCTGTGTAGTCTTCTGGAAAGAAATGGCTGATGTCAGTGATGGACTCATGAGAGCTTTAATGTTAATGGGCATGTTGTATTACTTAAAGTATTACTTAAATTTTATATTAGAGTGTTCATTACATTATTATTTTTATCCTAAGACAATATTTACAAACATCGTTACCACATATTCAATACTTAAAGAACCCATCTAGGCTGGGGGTGATGATGCACACCTTTAATCCCAGAACTTTGGAAGCAGAGGTAGAAGAATCACCGTGAGTTCAAGGCCACTCTGAAATTACATAGTGACTTCCAGGTCAGTCTAGACTAGAGTGAGACCCTACCTTGAAAAAACCCATAGAAGCCATCTAGCATAGTTTTCTGCTACTGCTTTTTTTTTTTTTTTTTTTTTTTGGTCTGGGGTTTGCTTATTCTTTTGTTTGGCTAATTTGGTCTTTGTTGAGACAGGGTCTCCCTGTGTAGTTCAGGCTGGGTTGTAACCAGCAATCCTCATGCCTCAGCCTCCAGTGTGTTGGGCTTACAGGTGTGTACCATCACACTTCGCCAACATACTTGATTTTAAAAATTAGGACACCCAGATTGAAAAATATGTGTAACAGAAATTCTGATATGCCACATGAATTAATATTGGGTTAAATGATTGTTTCTTTTTCATATATTTATTTATTTGAGAGAGAGAAAGAGGCAGAGAGAGAGAAAAGAAAGAGAGTGAGAATGGGCACACCAGGGCCTATAACCACTGGAAATGAACTCCTTGTGCATCTGGCTTACATGGGTCCTGGAGAATCAAAGAAGGATTCTTTGGCTTTACAGGCAAAGGCCTTAACCACTATGCCATCTCTAATTGATTGTTTCTAAGGACTAGTAAATATTTACTTTTCCTTAATTGAACACTATTTTTTAAAATTATATATTTACTTATTGAAATGATATACAACAATAATAATGTCCTTTACTTATAAATTGATTTATTGAGTTATATATATTTATTGCATTGCTCTCATAATTATTGAAACTGTAAATTTTGATGGTTATGACTGAAAAAAGTTTTGTGCAGCTTTAGGGAAATATGAAGCAAGGAAAAATGGGAACAACACACACACAGATGCACACATATGCAAACACTCACACACAGAGTCCGCCTTCTTCGATAGTGTCTCAGCAGCAAGAGAAGGTCCTCACAGGAAGATTGTGTCCTGTCATGTTTATAGCAGATTCATCAAGGTAAACTCATATGGACTTTGATAACTGTGAGAACACTGCACTCCCTTTTCTTCCTTATCAAATCTTTGCCAACAGTTAGTCCTCAGGGCAGTTAGAAGTATTTACTACATCAGTAAATAAACATGGGCAAGGTTTCCAATATTAAAGTCTAACAGTTGGGAGAAAAACATTCATGCTTGTTGATATTCTCCTCAAAAGCAGTTGTCTCTTGCTATCTCATTGAATTCCCAGAAGGTCCAGACATATACTACTTTATCAATGGCATTCTATATGAAGACCTTTGTTGAATTCTGTTGTTTTATTAAAAGTAAAGTCTACACAGTTTTCAGGGATGGTAGATTTCCCTAACAAATCAAAACTGGTATTAGTCTTTTCTCCCTGTTCCATTCCTTTTGCCTTCTGTTAATTTGTGCCTCACTACATGCAACCAGAAAGGTATGGTAATGAATCACTTGCTGAGATAAGTATCCAGTATTTTATGGAAAGGAACACAATTCACAGAGGAGCTAGTGCATCTGAGACTGGCAGGGCAAGATAATATTTTGAATATTTATCTTTTGTTCACTTTACTTCCTTCACCTTCATAGTTTTCCCTAAGCTACATACAGTTTCTTCTCAGAACTGAATCTAATTTATTTTTCCATAAAGGGGAAAAGAGCACTGCAGAGAAAATAGTATTTGTGACTTCTCTGCATTTCTTCTCTACCTTGTTTAATTCAGAGTAAAGGAAAACAGAAGTTCCTAACCCTATCTTATTGTCAATTCATCTTACATAAAACTTACCTACATGTGAATTCACTTTTCAACAGCTCTGAGTAAAAAGTAAGTCCAGACATGCCAAGTAAATTTCAAATCACATCAGGTGAGGTTAATTAAATAACAGAGAAACTTGGGTTTGGAAGTAGTAAATCATATGAATATCTCAATGTAGTGGTAACATGACAAGCACTGAATTTTCAACAGGATCAAGGTCAAATAATGTTCTCTTTAATATTTGGCTTTGGAACATTTTCAGGAGGTAAATGCTTGTCACTAGGGGGCTCTCACTAAAAATGGAGAGAATGCCCTTACCTTCAATTATATCAGACAATGAGGAAATATTAGGTGAATAAATGGAAGGAAAGACAAGATATCAAAGAAACAAGAGTCAGACTGATATTTAAAACATACCACTCTCTTCTGGGAAAGTGCTGTTTTCAAAACGTTAATGATTTTAGGACCAGTTCTTTGATGCCCAAATAATAGCTATAACATATGAGGATATGATTTTTTTTCAAATCATAAAAGCCTTGAAATTTTGCCAAAGACCCATATTAAAAACAGTTAGCAAATTATTTAAATTATAAAGTATTTACATGTTAGGAGATATTGCAGTTGGTGCATATATAGTGTTTGTTAAATCTTTTTGTGTTTAAAAATTTCCAAGAGTAAAGAAGTAAAAAAAAAACGAAAAAACAAAAAACATCTAAACCAAAACAAAATAAAAATTTTAGAATAATAATGCCAACATAACAGGAGGTGTATTTGGGTGGTATTCAAAGAATGTAACATGTGCTGAAGTTTGTTTTAAAAATAACAAAAAAAAGAGAGAATGACTATTTAAAAGTATAATAGTGAAGACAATGGAAATAAATTATATCAGCAGGTTAGAAAAAACATTTCTATCTCCAATTAAATGTTAACTGAAAAAAGTCCAAATAATTATATTTGATATAATTGTCTGTCCAAAGCTTAGAACATGTTAACCATATATCTCTTTATTTGAGTATGTACTAAGAGTACTAAATGCAAGATTAAGAGGATGGGGATAATAAGTGTGGACATAATCCAGAATGCTGATTGCTTGTGGAGATGTGTTGAGGGTCATCATGTGTTTGGGGTTGAAAATGAGCATTCTTTCAGTTTTCTAGCTTCTGTTTTCAGTAGTGTGTTTGCTTGTTACTTTATTAAAATTGACTAATTATATAATCACTGTTTTCAAATCATATAAAATAATATAAACCATAATTAAAATATAAATCAGTAATATAGTACTCTATCTCAACTTAATATAATATGATACACGTATTATATATGCAATGCTTTATTTCAATGAATACAAAATGTATACAAGGGATTCCATAGCTATTGTTCTGCTTTTAAGACCTAAAACTTTATTTATTATCTGTCTCAAATTATGTTTTAACGTGGCAATGCTAGGCAAACATAAATATTGCAGGTGAGGCAGAAAAATGTGTTTAAAAATCTCATATAATGTAATTTCCAATACAGACCTGCCTTATATTAAAGTGTCTGTTTAATTAATTTTGCACAATATTATCTGCTTCACTCACGCCCTCCCTCTCTCTCTCTCTCTCTCTCTCTCTGAGTACTCCTGGGAATATCTGAAATACTGTGCCAATACTCTTACAGAGAATTGCATTGCTAGGTAACAGAAACACCACCCAGCATCCAGTGTTGATGTACTGGTTGAGGCACAGATGCATCAAATAGTTGGTTTACACTCACCTCCAAATTCTCTTTTGTTCTTATGAACTATTCCTTCTTCCTCAGCATGGAAGCTCTGAACACTCAGACTTCCTCCTTTCTGCAATCTGTAGGTCCCATCCATCTCTCCTGGATTTCATGGGAGTCCTCTTTTTCTATCTTCCCCAGACTCCCCTTCCTAAGTGTTTTGTTAAACATGAAGAAAGATAAGCATTCAGGGTAGAGAAAGAGGGACATAAAAAGACAAGTTGCAGAGCAGAAATCTAACCACACACACACACACACACACACACACACACACACACTGCACACATGGTTGAGAAACTATAGTGTTTGTCTCCCATGAATAAAGAATAAATACATCCTGGAAGATAGGCAGAAAGCACCTGTGAAGGGCCATGAGTGGACACTAGGGTGAGTAATCTCCTCCCATAAATGGCAAGGAATAAGTGAATTTTAAATGGGGATTTGGACCCAGAGGATTTGGCTCTGGATTGAGCATGGAAAGGCCAGCATTACAGCAAAGTAGGAGGCATCTCCACAAGTACTACCTTTAGCTATAGGATTCTGATCTTCTTTGTTGTTGTTTAATTGCTATTTATATATTATTTGTCATAAATCTCCACAATTTCTATTTAAGAAAAGGCATAG
This sequence comes from Dipus sagitta, assembly GCA_036346955.1. Lineage (NCBI taxonomy): Eukaryota > Metazoa > Chordata > Mammalia > Rodentia > Dipodidae > Dipus > Dipus sagitta. The sequence continues at coordinate 97,563,937 of CM070770.1, read as the reverse complement.
AAATAGCATCTATTTAGTGACTCTGGTGTACCAGCACATTAATTGATGAGTTTCATTAGATTCTCAGTGAGATAGAGCACATTCCTTGCTATGCCCATTTAATAGATGGGGAAAATAAAGCTCAGGGTTAAAGTAATTTGCCAAGCATTATGTAGGCACCTGAAAAGTCATGTGAATGCTGTCTAAAAGCAAATCAAATATCACTAACCACTGTGATTTAGTGCTATCAATTGAAAGGCACCATGTGTCCTATAGGACTGAATTATACTATTCCTGTGAAAGGAATTCAGGTGTTGAAAGCTGCAGATAACATGCAAAGCAATGAATCCCCATGAGACTCAAGGCTACAGGTGAAATACTGCTGATGTACCACACAACATAGAAAACATAAAGCGTGTTTAATGAGTGTTCTGCTAACTCTTCCTGTGAATATTACTTCTGTCCTTAACATAAATGAATGACTATTAATAGTACATAATTATGTTGTAGGATGTTTCCTAAACTCATTTAATAATAGTTTATCAATGTAATTCTTTTACAAAGACATTTACTGAGTTTTCCATGCAACTCTTTCCATGTGAAACATTTTTCTACTACATTCTAGACATTGGGTTTATTGTCACAATGCTCTCTAAATCTCTGTCACAGACAATGAATCCTGCCACCTGAGATAACTTAGTCATTAGAGTATTAACTAAGAAATAAAACTGATAATAACTTATGTATAACAAATGCCAAACACTGCCTGTTTAGTTTCTCATTTATCCCCTCCTCAAAAATTTTGACATATAATCACCCCATCCCTATTTTATAAATGAGAAATGTGAGATTCCAGAGTTTAAGGAACTTGCTCAAGTTTTCTCTGTTAATAAGGAGGGAATCTAGTCACCTAGCTCAGTCTGGCAAATCCATCCACATCTCTCTTCATAGTGTAATGCCCCCACACTAATATGCTACCTTTAAAATACAGGTATATACAACAGTAAAACAAAGTATGAAAAAGAAAAACATGATTATTTAAACATACTATTTCTCAAGGTAGCAATTCAGAGATTTGACCAAAAACTTCAGGCCTTGCAGCCTGACTCCTCTGTACAGCAGGATAGTAGAATCATTGGTACTAATTCTGTAGCAGATAGACTCAGGTTGCTGGGATGAACCTCCAGACCAGACACAGTTTATCAGAGAAAGAAGAGATTTATTTGAAGCTTACAAATCTAGGAGAAGTTCCACAATGGTAGAAGAAGTTGTTCTCCTTTCATAGAACCAGGCAGAGAGACAAACCACACCAAAAAGCAAACAAGCACACTTCAGGAACTCCAGGCAGGAGATGAACCACTTCTCACATATCAACCAGGGCCAACATAAAACCACAGAGAAATTGGTGAGATGAGTAAGAGTGCTGCTTCCATGGAAAGCCTTACAACCTGCACCAAGGTGATGGAGACAGACATTGAGGATACTCAAAATGTATCAAAGTAGAAATACAAAAGCTGGTGAGAGCACAACACTAGAGTAGACTTAAAACATACCCACCAAGGCTCAGGGAAATTGTAAGAGGGAGGCAAAAGATTGTTAGAACCACAGGGTTGGAGGCAATATCCATAGGCATTGCCTTCCACCTCCACAATATCTTGAATGTTCCGCTCACAACTCATAACCCACAAACCTATGGTAAATATCAGCAATCCCACTGAGGAGGGCCCTTAGTGGAATGGGGGCAGGAAGGAGGGAAATGATGTACCAAATACATGATGTATCAATACAAAGATTCTACTTAATAATAAAGAAGATGAAAAGGGAAAAAAAAAACAATACAGTCATCTGCATCCTTTCTTCAGGATCAATACATCAGCAACCTTCTCTAAACCAAATACATTCATGAGACTTAAATGGGAAGACTGAACAGAGTAAGAAATTTCCTTTAAAGGCAAAATTACAGGCCAAACATAATAGAAAGGCTTTTATATGTTGCTAAGCTTAAAAATATTCTTTGTTTTTCTCTCTTTCTCTCCCTCCCTTCCTTTATACCTTGATTTAGACTAGGTCTCACTATGTAGCCCAGGCTAGCCTGAAGCTTACTATGTATCCCAGGTTGGCCTGGATTACAAGACCTTCCTGCCTCTACTTCTGAAATGTTGTGATTATAGGTATGTGCCACCATGCCCACATTGCCTGTTTTTTTTTTCCTTGAATGTGTCCATGCAGAAACAAATATAGCTCTGTAGGACTGATGTACATGCCTATAAATCTATCTCATAATGTAAAAGATCTATGAGGTCTTACCCATCCACAAGCAATCATATTCATTCCCTAAGCAGCGTCTATATTCCCTGAGATTTGCTTCCTGCATGCAAAGCCATACCTAGTCACAAGCAGCCTGAGTATATTAACAGCACAAAGATACTATCGAATGTAGCACCACCATTGGATCATAGTTTTTCCTCAATTCTACCACACTAACCAAAACTGTACACTCAAATATTGGGTTATTTACTTGCTTCCTAAGTTTCCTTTCAGAAATAACCTTTAACTAGACCCCTGCAATAATTGATGGCTTTCTGTCTGAGACTCCTGCCTCATCCTCCATGACCTAAATCACTATCAGGGATCCTTTTCTTAACGATGCCACTTTCTGCTTGCCAGTGTTAGGCTTCTGTGGACAGTATCTATAATCAGGAAGGAAGTTTACTATGCTCTCTTGGAGCCTATATAGAGGAATCTTCTGGCCCTGTGAAGAAAGTACCCTCAGGGTCAAGACTTGGGCATATCTAGTCTCTGCCCCTTGTTCTTCCTCATAAGCCACATTGTTGTGAACCCAACATGTCTCATTCCTATGAATGCATACCATTTATGAACCCCTCTTCCTAACTAATTCTTAGAATCCTGTGCTATCTTTCCGTGGCTAACTCATCCTACACCATACTGTCACCTGATCTTCCCAGAACTTAACTTTGCTTATTCTACCCACTTTTAGCAGACTTTGTCCAACTCCCAATGACACAACTCTTCCAGCTAGGCCACATGTCCAAAAGGATCTACTTGCTGAAGGTTAATGAAGGTTAATCACGAATACATCAGTCTGTGGGGGACATTTCACATTCAAGCCATTACAGCTTCTACCTTATCTGCTTTCCCAATATGACAAATCTTCATTACCTACTGTTCTCCAAACTAATAAGACACCATCTCCATGTCCCCATTTTTTCTCATTTACAAATTTTCAAGACATTGACCTTCAAGAAGCTTCATCTTCTAAAGAATCTTACAGTGTGGGTTGGGAAGATGGTTCAGTTAATAACACACTTGTCACACAAGTCTGTGGACCGGAGTTCAAATCTTTGGTACCCATGTAAAAACCAGATATTATGGTATATATATATATATATATATATATATATATATATATATCTGAAATTCCAGCACTCCTAAGGCAAGATAGGGGACAGAGACACGAGACTGTAAAAAGCTTGCAAGACAGCTAGCCTAGTACAGTCATCAGTGAGAAACAAAAAACCCTGCTTCAAACAAGATTGAAGATGAGGACTGATATCCCAAAATGTCCTCATGCTTGGCATGTGTACATACACACACAGTAGTAAAAAATAATCTCACAGTTTAAAGAAACAAATACATTGAATCCAATAATTTGTTTATGATTTGTTCCCATCAAAAATACCCTCTGTCAATTAATGCACTGTCAACCTAAATCAAGTGACATGGAACAGGTGCTAAGGCTGATGTATATACTGTGATGTATCTGTATTGCTCACACTTTTTTGTATTGTGTATTTTTGAAAGACTCTTCCTTTCGGAATGAATGAGTGGTAGACTGACTCTCTCAAAGTGTAGGTCAACTAACATTTCCAATAAATAGTCACATGATAAATATAATATATTTTCAGAATGTATGAATTGTCTCAGATGTTCAATTCTGCTACTGTAGCAAAAAAATAGACAGTTTGTGAACAGAGTGAGCCTTGTTGACCTGTAGTTTGCAAATCTCTGTCTTAGAGAGAGAGAAAGTATGTGTGGAGAAGAACTTCAGCCACCCTAAGGCAGTATGTTAGATAGTAGTCTTCCTTCTAAGCTCTTCAGACAACATTTATATTTAATTATATGTTCAAAGAAAACTTACATGCCTCATCCAATCATGTTCAACTCATTCAGCCATCTTTATATTATATTGATTTTATTCAATTAGATAACTTCCCAATTACATTGTTTTTCATTGATTTATGGCTCTCAGAAATTCCAGTATCCTAAACAAACAATGGTGCATTGTCTAGATGTAATAAGTGAAAATATATCTGGATAGTTTCCTACCTTCCTCTATACACTGAGGTGTAACAATAAAGCTTGAAATAGTATTTGTGCATGTGATGGGCACATCATATTTCCTGCTGGCAAGTCATGCTTCAGCTGTACACTCTTGCTATACCATTGTGTATCAGGTCATGCTGCTTTTAGGATTACCTGTAACTCAACACAAAGGAACCTTTGTCCAGAAACAGAATCAATTTGCACTCATTCTTCCCTGAAACATATCACTCTGTTTCCACAGAGCTGTAGACAAACATGATTTCAAATTCTGTAAATAAGACCCCCACCAAACAAACCTGAAACAAATGTCCATTCACTTGCTTGTTGTGTTACTTTTGCAATCTATGAAGAATACCTTTCATAGCCAAATCACACTTGTTCCTATGGACCTCCAGTTCTTTCAGAATCCACTATACCAAGACTGTGTGATGTCCCAGCTACTCTCTGTTGTTAATTATAATATTATTATATCATCGTACACACTGCTAAGGTCCTCTGTCCTACGTGATTTTTTATGTTAGAAAATTAATGCCATGCTTTTCATTATATATGTTTTTTGATTTTTGGTATGCACTGTGATGGTAAATTTATGATATTACTATTTGTACTATTTGTACTGGTAGCTACTGCTGTTATGAGGAGTGATAGATAAAAATTGACTATGTTTCTTGAATCTAAGACTATAACTCACAGAAAACTGAGGCACAGTCTTGGTAAAGTTGGGTACTACTTTATAAGCCAAAGTAAGCTCATGTCAGTAGGTCGTGCACATCTTGTATTTTCTACTACTCTGTAATAAACCGGTGTATATCTCTGTTACTATCATTCTAAAGTTTATAGATTTACATGCTAATGACTCTGCTTACAAATATGAATGTTTCCAGAATGAAATTAGAAAGTCTGACCATCTATTTCTATAGTTATATTAATCATTAGTCACAAAATAGCCTAATAAAATGCAAAAGTCTTTGATTCAAGCCTTACTGAATAGAGTGTGCTGAGCAAAGGTTGTTATGCCTTCATGGGAAGTCCTCCATTAGATCCATGCTTCTTTTGAAATTTAATTTATAATATAGCACGAAATGTGTACTGAAGCTTCCATGGGGAAGGAACCTTTCAACTCCCTCTGATGTTTGAAAGATCCTCAGAAACACACACCATTAAAATGCTGTAAATAGAATATTTTTTCACCAACTTAAAAAAAATCTAAAGCTAGCAATCATTTCCTAATATGTTAGCAACTGTTACTGGCATCAGTTTTCCAGATGTAATACATTTCTTGGAAGTATTTTGTCTTATTTTTCTATAAGAGAAATTTCATGTAAATCTATGTGTTTATATTTATGCTTAAGCCCTTCATGAAATATGGCAGTGTTTAAGAAACCAGTGAGGCCACATAAATTTATATAGAAAGTATAATAATTTGATATGGAGTTAAAACTTTATTGATGAAATAAAGAAAGGGAAAATTTTTGGGTAATAGACTAAAGACTAGTAAGTTGTTATGAACTCCTAACCACATTTTTTTTTCAACTGCATTAGAATTATCTAACTCCTATGCTCTGTTTGTAAAGGCTGCATCAAGTCATATATTACTGAACCATAAACTGTTCTGGCTACATTTCATGCTTGATAAAATCCTAACATGGTAGAAAATGTAAACCCTTGTTCCATAACTAATCTTTTAAGTTTGCTGAATGAAAAGTCTTGAATCTTTTATCAGTATAAAAGTACACAATTGAAAGCAATATATTTTCTTTTTGGAAACATTTTTTGATCTTTGGTTACCATAATGTTATAATCATTCTTGAGATGTATTCTATAAGATATATGTATATATATATATATCTATTCTATAAGATATATGTATATATATATCTTATAGAATACATGTATGTATACATATATATATAATATATATATGTATATATACATATATATACATGTGTATATGTATATATGTACACCCATATTTTATAAGCTATTATAAATTAGTATGTATATATATTTACTAATTTATATGAGTAAATATCTATATAGCAACAGATACAGATAAGTGAGTTTAATGTTCCACTAGCAGTATAAGTGTTGGTATTGTACAACACTGAATCTTCCTTATTTACAAGCTTAAGCATACTATCATACTGGGTGGCCAGCTTTATGAATCCTCTAAGGGGGTAATTAATAGGAAGCACAGACTTTACCTCTTTGGCTAAGCTTCAGATCACAGCTGATACCTCTCATCTCCCTACTTCCTTCACCTATATATTTTAAAATTCCCTCATGCTCACCTAGCATCTCTACTAACTTAGTACCTCATGAAGTGTCATAAACTATCACTAAAGGATTTGAATTCTCCTCACTATTCCCTTACTTAGTCTGCTATGTTTGTTTATTTCCTATCAAACATAGATAGGAAAAGATTAAGAAATGTCTATGAGTCACCTGGATTCCAGACATCCTCTCACGGTGTGGAAGCAGTTGAACCTCCCTCTGATGATGAGTTAATAATTCTTACCATTGAAGTGGCCCCGCTGTCTGCTACTAGCTGGTTGCCGTGGGAGTACAAAGTGATTGGGCATTAGGTGTATTTTAATTAGTGAGAATCCTACCCTATCCTCTCTTGGAAACATTGCCTCTCAGTAAACCAGGGAATCTAAGTGCACAGAGCCTAATATTGTGGGCATAGTATACACAAATTCCTCACTTAGCCAGTGACAATAATGCAAGATAAACCACTCCTACATTTCCCTCTTGGTTCCTAGTCTATCCTTTTGGGATATGGTACTGAAAAATAGTCACTGATTTTGAAAACACTTTAGGGTGTTACCCCACCATTGTGAGGCATTATCTCTACACCAGCATTTAGGCTGTACCTCTTTATTTTGGGGGATGCTGAAATTTGAAGCTGGGATCTCCCTTACATGAAGGAAAATTTTCTAGCACTTAGCCACACCTCAACTCTAATTACACGTGTAACAAACAGGCTTTAATAGGACAGAAGTTCCTGGTTCATACATTATGTAGCCAGTATGATTATATAACCACTGTTGTACCTTAATCCAAAGATGTTTCAATAGTCTCTAGTGACATTATGCAGTGTCTTGTACTGATAGATTGCACACTCATACACCTGGGAAGTCCTCAGACATGGTGTAGAAAAAGGCATAAAGACATGTAAGGTAAATTCTTAATTGGAATTTGTTTGGGCTCTAGTCAAGCAGAATCACTTCTCTTTCTCATGTAAAAGAGCTTAACATTATAATCACCCAAATGATGATTAGTGTCTGAGGCTGAAGTTGAGGATCTGGATTTTTCTTATTTCTGTCAGGTTGCATCATTCATCAACCTGCCCATGTGTGGGAAATCAGAAATGAATTTTTTAAACATTTTTTATTTTATTTATTTATGTTTTGAGAGAGGGAAAGAGGGAGGGAGAGAGAGAGAGAATGGGTGCACCAGGGCTTCCAGCCACTGCAAACGAACTCCAGATACATGTGCCACCTTGTTCATCTGGCTTACGTGGGTCCTGGGGAATCGAACTGAGATCCTTTGGCTTTGCAGGCAAGTGCCTCAACCACTACGCCATCTCTCCAGCCCAGAAATGAATTTTTGAGTGGCCCACGAAACACACTGGTGCTGCTAAGAAATAGAGAGGAGGTTGCTCTAAAGACTAAAAATCATGTGGGGACGGGGAAGCTGGATCAAGATTTTAGAAATATAGTAATACAGAGTAATACAGAGAAAAATAATAGATCTCAGAATTTGGACAATATGCTTTCTATCCTACTGAAAAGTTCCCCTAATAAGATGTTTGGATGATTGGCCCTGAGCTTTGTGTTTTGTATTTCTATTCTGAAATAGCATAAGTTTGGCATTTATATTGGGGTGTCCTTAGTTGTGGCATTATGCTTTTGAAGAAATCTTTCTCTAGTTACATAAAAAGAATATTGTCTATAAATCTTTCTAGTACAAATACTCATATTATGGGGTACGGGTTCTTTCTCTATGTCCAAAATATTAGGCATTGGTATCTGTGGTGATTTGATACAGGTTTTCCCCCTATACTTATGTGTTCTGATGTTAAGTCCCCAACTGGTGGCAATTTGGGAAGTGGAGTTTCCTGGAGGAAGTGTATTGTTGTGGGCAGGCTTATGGGTGCTATAGCCAACTTTCCCTTGCCAGTGTTTGGCATACTGTCCTGTTGCTGTTGTCAACTTGATGTTGGCCAGGAAGTGACACCTACCTTCTGCTCACACCATCATTTTCTCCTGCCAACATGGAGCTTCCCCTCAATTTTTCCAAAAGCTGCCAGAATACATATCTAAAATCCCAAAAGGATGTTTTATTTCAGTGTTTTTCTCTTACCTCTCCATTCTTCAAAGAGGACAAGGACTTGAAAAGATTGCTTGGGTAAATACTACATTATCATAATTACAATTTCCCTGAGAAAAGTGACTTTCAATTTGAATATTCAGCATCATAATTACAATTTCCACATGGAATGTACAACAATTAGTATAAACAACACAATAATCACTTGGTCCATAAGGGAGGACAGATTATTAGAGGAGTGAAGAGATAGAAGATGTAAAGCCTGCATTCTCATTAGCGTTCAGGAGGAGATAGACAAAACCTGAGAATAAATTGTAATATCCCCTTAAAGTCCTCTTGCCAGCATCTGTGGAAAAATAGTACTCTGACAGCAACTTTCTATGGGTTCATTAAGTGCTGCCTATGTGATTCTTTTCTTCATCTGATTTAGTTTTATCTTTTTTTATTAAGCCTCTCTCTATATCTACACTCATTATCATTCATAAGTGCTTTTGCACCAAAAAATTCATACAAACAAAATATCACAAAATACAAAATGTAAAAGATTTTCAAAACTACTTTTGGAGTAAAAGGTTTCTTCAGCTATTTCTCTCTGCATAATAAAATGTTTTTCATTTGTTCAAAGCAAAACTGGGCAAACATTCTAAAAGATTTTTTTTTTAAGATACACCTTTCACTATTTGTTTATTGACCTAATTGGCTTTAACTTAAATTTATCTTTTTCTGTCTTATCTTTTCTGTTTCTCGATGAAGTGAGCAAAACAAAGTGCAGCTTTCAAGGTCGGTACTTTTCGTTATGTCCTAAACACATGTTACTATGAAACAAGGTATCAAAGTACAGCCAAAATGCCCTTAGTTTTTCATAGCTAGCTGTTAGAGGACATTATGTTTTTACTTTCTTCACTCATGGGTGGAAAATACAACATACACTTTAATAGAATGCAATGTAACAATCAAATAAAATATTTGATTCAATCTCAGACAAAACTGTAAAGGTAAAAATTTTCAATATTTTCCGCTTCATCCACCCAGCCATCATTCCTTTTGTCCATCATTCATATATATTTTTCTGTGAATTCAAGATCATGCATCTTATTTCATTCCATTCATACTTTATCTGACCTCACTAGATCCCCAGTCTCTCCCGTTTTCCAGCACTTCCTGGAATCTCTGACAATAAACCTATTATAGTTCCTTGATTTAACTTTCTTGGTTTAAGAAGTCAGGAGTGTTTCCCCAGCATTTGACAGCTGTGCTTAGATATGTCTACTCTCAAATAATTTGAATAATAAAGAAGTGATTTATTTCCTTTATCTAATAATGGATTGTGTGATATCCTTTCATTATTGTGTGTGAACATTAAGGTATGCATTATTATAATCAGGTCTTATATCTGATAATACCAATTACCTTTCTTAAAATTCTAGTGTATATGTCTTATTTCAGTCCACTTTTAAAGTAATTTTAAGATTTCATGGATATGAACAAGTGTGTTGCTCTTATAAATTTCATAATAAGATAGGCATTGGCCAGCTAGGTAGCAACCCAGGCACATATGGGAATATAAATTGAAACCAACTTCATGTGAGGCCAAAGACGAAAATTTTCTAAGAAGCAATACTTAGGAAACAGAGATTAATATGAAAATCTTTATTAAGCTAATTTAAAATAGATGTCACTATTTTAATTTATGGAATTCTACTATTTTAATAAAAATAATTTATAAACTTTTAAAATTTAATTACTATTTTTATTTCCATAACTATTTTTAAAAGTATTAAATTCCTCAACAGAAAATTCTACCATCAGTCTACCATCAGAAATGCTTTTAGAAAAAAAAAATGTCATAATTGGGAAGGGACTCCAATGTTTGCCCTTCCAATTTAATTTATTTCAAAATCATTTAGGTCACCTCAGGTATCAATATAATTAATTGAAATACTGAAAGACATTAAATAGTGGTTGAAAAGGTTGTCTCTAGAATCAGATGTTTAGAATTTGAATCCTATTTGTTAATGTACACCATGTATGCCCTGGCCTAATTTATCATCATCTGTAATCATTTATTTCTTCAGTTGAAAAATGAAAGAAATAAAAGTACTTACCATATCAGATAGATAGGGAACAAATGAGATGATATAATGACAAGTTAATTTGTCCTGTAAGAATTCTGTTAATGCCATTTACCACTCATCATACCCTTGCTAAGTTACAATTGTGGTTGCTGTTATTGTTGGGCATATACAGCAAAATCACTTTCTTTTTTTTTTGTTTTGTTTTGTTTTGTTTTTCAAGGTAGGGTCTCACTCTGGTCCAGGCTGACCTGGAATTAACTCTGTAGTCTCAGTGTGGCCTTGAACTCATGGCGATCTTCCTACCTCTGCCTTCCAAGTGTTGGGATTAAAGGTGTGTGCCACCATGCCTAGCTACTTTCTTCTTTTTAATTAAAGTTTTTTTATTAACAACTTTCATTATTATAGACAATATCCCATGTTAATGCCCTCTCTCACCCCACTTTCCCCTTTGAAACTCCATTCTACATCATATCCTCTCCTCCTCTCAATCAGTCTCTCTTTTATTTTCATGTCATCAACTTTTCCTCCTATTATGATGGTCTTGTGCAGGTAGTGTCAGGCACTGTGCAGTCATGGATATCCAGGCCATTTTATGTGTGAAGGATCACGTTGTAAACAGTCCTACCCTTCCTTTGGCTCTTACATTCTTTCCGCCACCTTTTCGGCAACACACCCTGAGCCTTACAAGGTGTGATAGAGATACTGCAGTGCTGAGCACTCCTGTCAATTCTTCCCAGCACTATGATGCCTTCTGAGTCATCCCAAGATCACTGCCCTCTGAGAAAAGAAGGTTTTCAACCAAAAGTGAGAGTAGCATTAATATATAGATATGAACATTAAGAGAAGTGCTTACTAGGCAGTTTGATAAGCATAGTATATACATTTAGCCAGACAGCAGCAGTCGTTACACCCCTAGGGTTCACGACTACCTCTGTTTTAGGTTTTCAGTATCAGGGATGTATTCCCTCCCACAGAGCGGGCCTCCAGTCCAATTAGAGGGCAGTTGGTTTTCTTTTCTTTCCTTTTCTTTTTTTAAATGAGTGAATTTTTTTTCCTTTTTTCTTTATTAGTTAGTTTTGTATTCAGCAAATACAGTCAGTTTGGTACCATTATTAGGCTCATCTGTGACCTACCCCCTACCATTGGCCCCTCCTTGTTGAGGTATATGGGTCATGCATTGTGGAGTTAGCCCACAGTTATGGGTAAGATGAATGTCTCTGCATATCATGACCCAACATGTGGCTCTGACATTCTTTCTGCACCCTCTTCCACAAAATTTCCCTGAGCCATGTTGGGTTCATTTTTGGTCTGCTTCAGTGATGAGGTGTTGGGGGCCCTCTGAGGCTCTGGCTCTCTGATTTGGTAGGAGTTGATTTTTCTCTGTGTTGATCTCATTCCCGCTTGTGTTGGTATCTGGTTCATCAGGGAAACAGCACCCTTGCTTGTTTTGCCAATTTTTCTTAGTTTCAGCCGGGGCCCTTTGAAGGTATGATGGGGTGGCTCTCTCCTTAGGATCTACATCTATCTGAAAAAGAGAAGCAGATTCTCCAAAGAAGAGTAAGTTAGCACCAGGACAAATGAGATGACCCTTACTTTTTTATAGAGAATTTAATAAGTGTAGGCCCTATTGTAGTCCATGATTGATAGTAGCTTGATATTGGAGAGTGGACTTATGTTTGGATATGGTTCTGGCTTGTTTCCCAGCTCCAGCTATGGGTCCCATACCACTGAGGAGATCAGTTAGCCAAATTAAGAGCAGTTGGTTCCCCACCATGGCTGTGTGCCACTATTGCATTTGTGTGGGCATCACAACAAGTTATTTGCTGCTAAGTAGGTTAGACCATGAGTTGCTTGGACAGATATTGGTCATTTTCCCCCAGTCGCCCATGTAGCACCTTCTGCCACTAGACGCACTGACTGTCTGGGGACTGACTCTCTTCCCACTTCCAGCCATGACATTCTATTTTGCATGTCAACCACATAAGGTGTCTTCAGCAGTAGGGTCTTACCACTAACCTTTGGTGGGTCATCAAGTACTCTGACAGAAATCTGTCTGTCTTTTAGGAAACCTTGTAGGTCTCTCTGATCAAAAGCTCACTCAACATGACAGACATGCCACTATTGCACCCATTCGCTCATTTGGCCTGGCTGGCAAAATATAAGGCTTGAAGTGTCCAGTGTTGAGTATCTTCACTGGTGATTTCTCTCTCTCCCATTGAACTGCATGCAGAATGGCTGCTTCCAGCTCTCTGTCAGCTGGTCTACATGGAGGAGGTTACCAGCTCAGTTCCAGGAGGATTTTTCTGTGGCCTTGCAGCCCAAGTATGTGAAATCTTCAGCAATAGGGTCTTACCATCTATTCCTGGTTGGAAACCAAGGGCCTCAGCAATGGACTGTAATATTTTTGGGGCATCAGGGACCTCCCTGGCCAACAACTCACTGGAAGTTATCCTGTCCCTGGCACTGAAAATTTTCTAGTAACAATCTACTGCTCCTGAGTGTTCCATTGTCCAAAACAGTAGGTTTCCATATGATTTATTTATATCCTCTTAGATTTTGATTAGCCCTCCCTCCGCCAAGTGAGGTCTGGGGAAGAGATTGAGTAAAGGAAAGGCAGAGGCAGAATCACTTTCTGAAATAAACTTCTCTCATGCACTTAATTTCTAAAGTTGTACCTACTGAGGTGTATTCATAACCTGATAATAATTGTATTCCATGTGGAAATGTATATCATTTGGGTCTGTGCATCAAATTTTTATGGAAAGGTTTGTGCTTTATTTTCTTAATATAAGATTTTGATAATTGTCACCAAAGTGAGGAGATTAGTAAAAACAAAAATAAGCAATTTAAGAGCATACTGAACGGAAAAGGAAGAAAACAGCAATGATGAATAAAATAGAAAGAAAGTTAGCTGATGCCAACAAATCTTGCTTAGACAGAAGCAAGAGTTTCTATGACCCTGTGAAGAGTACCCCCCTTGGCAAGATGAAGATATACAGTGGACAGGAATCTGCAGGTTGGCAGAACAGAAGTAAAAGGTGTGTTTCAGTAGAGATTGGGAGTCATTCTGTTCTGGATAAAAGTGAAATAAGAACTCTGAAGGACACAGATCAAGAAGAGTAACATATACAGGAACAGAATAAAATGCCTGCTCCCCTTGGTGAGACTTGAGAGTTCTATGTGTACTTACCATCCTTGTGTACCCATGTAGGGTAGAGAAGTAGGGCTCCCTTGGTTGAAGGAATAGTGAAGTCAAAGCAGCTCACCCACATCACAAGCCAAGAACAGAGACCTTTAGTACAGGGGCTCATGGTGAGAGCAAAGTAATCTCCCCAAATGAAAAGATTCTCTTTGTTCGGCCTGCCTGACTAAAGCAAGGAGAAATCCAAAGTTGATTGATTGATAGCAACAGGGAAGGGAGATTTGATAGCTTCATAAGATACCAGGTGCATTCTAATATGTACTTTGAGCTAGTACATGTGTCGGGCTTAGACGTCCTATGGAGACAAAACCCTTTCATATAATGGAGAAAAGAAAAAAAAAAAACCACATTTCTAACCTGTTAGAACAGAAATCAATAAGTATATTATAATTCAAGTTAAACATGGTAGTACTAAAGATTATTAATCGGGCATTGAGATTGAAAATTCAGAACTGAGTTTATAAATAAGTACACCTGGATGAAAGTGCAGCATAGTTCTGCAATCACAAGATACTCTAGTCTGAAAGTGTGTGCCTGAAATTCTAGGTTGAAGTCCTAATGCCAAAGCTGAAAATAGCAAGAGAGGGCAGAACCCTTCATGAATTGAATTAGTGTCCTTCTGATAGAGGTCCCAGATAGCAGCTATTGTAGTGATCTTCACATTGCTGGGACAAAACACTAGACCAAAAGCAGCTGATATGGGGAAGGTGGTTATTTTGGCTTACAGTCTTTAAGGGAAACTACATAATGGTAGGGATAGCATGACATGAGCAGAAGCTGAATATCACTTCTACCACAGATGGTGGGGAGCAATAGCAAGAAAATGAGCAAAGTTCTGCCAAGGGAGACCAGTCTATGACACCCCTAAGCCAGCCCCCAACAACACACCTCCTCCAGCTAGCCTCTGTCTCCCAAATTTCCATCAGTTGGGGACAAAGCAATCAGAACACATAAGTTTACTGGGGAGATCTTATTCAAACCATCCTAGTGGTCATGCGCCTCTACCATGGTAGGAGCTACTGGTCAGAAGGCAATGTTCATGAGGAAGCAGCCCCTTGCCCCACACTGTATCAGTCTGCATCATGATCTTGAGCTTTTCGGGCACTATAACTATGAGGAATAAATACCAGTTTTTATAGAGTCTATGTTTATAATAATTTCTCTTAGTATCCCCAATACAGTGGAATATGAAGTTGCTTATTAATAAGAATATGAAACACCAATTGGTTGAATGTGAACTATGATTTTCACACTATAATCCATAGAAAAAAATAATGAAATTTGTCTCTTATCCTTGAAAATACCAGGCTGGTACAAAGAAATTGAAGGTTGAAGGTTCTACTTAACTTCAGAATCAACTGTAGGAAATGTTTAAATATTTCAAGAAGCTCAGTTTTGACACTACCTATGACACCACTTACTTATAAAAATCCCCTTGTAGCTCACTATATTAACATTTAGGCACTATATAAATATTTTTCTTGCCACATTGGATTACTTTTATTTTTTAATACATTTTTCTAATTTTTTTCTTTTTTTCAAATTAGTTTTGTACTCTGCGAATACAGTCAATTTGGTACCATTATTAGGCTCATCCACTACCTACCCCCTCCCTTTGGCCCCTCCTTGTTGAAGTATATGGGTCATGCATTTTGGAGTTAGCCCACAGTTATGGGTAGGATAAATGTCTGTGCATATCATGACCCAACATGTGGCTCTGAGATTCTTTCTGCACCCTCTTCCACAAAATTTCCCTGAGCCATGTTGGGTTCATTTTTGGTCTGCTTCAGTGATGAGGTGTTGGGGCCCTCTGAGGCTCTGGCTCTCTGATTTGGTAGGAGTTGACTTTTCTCTGTGTTGATCTCCTTCCCCCTTGTGCTGGTATACAGTTCATCAGGAAAACAGCCCCTTTGCTTGTTTCGCCAATTTTTCTTAGTTTCAGCTGGGACCCTTTTGAGATATGATGGGGTGGCTCTCTCCTTAGGATCTACATCTATCTGAAAAAGAGAAGCAGATTCTCCAACGGAGAGTAAGTTAGCACCAGACAAATGAGATGACCCTTACTTTTTTTATAGAGAATTTAATAAGTGTAGGCCCTCTTGTAGTCCATGGTTGATGGTAGCCTGATATTGGAGAGTGGGCTTATGTTTGGATATGGTTCTGGCTTGTTTCCCAGCTCCAGCTATGGGTCCCACACCACTGAGGAGATCAGTTAGCCAAATTAAGAGCAGTTGGTTCCCCACCATGGCTGTGTGCCACTATTGCACTTGTGTGGGCATCACAACAAGTTATTTGCTGCTAAGTAGGTTAGACCATGAGTTGCTTGGACAGATATTGGTCATTTTCCCCCAGTCACCCATGTAGCACCTTCTGGCACTAGATGCGCTGACTGTCTGGGGACTGACTCTCTTTCAACTTCCATCCATGCCATTCTATTTTGCATGTCAACCACATAAGGTGTCTTCTGCAGTAGGGTCTTACCACTAACTTTTGGTGGGTCATCAAGTACCCTGACAGAAATCTGTCTGTCTTTGAAGAAACCTTGTAGGTCTCTCTGGTCAAAAACTCATTGTGGATGATAGCCACATGCTGGCCCTGGGAGTTACAGGTCACTTCCAACTAAGAAAAGGAAGGAAAAGATAACTGATATAAAAGAGATAGAGAAGGGCTGGGCGTGGTGGTGCACGCCTTTAATCCCAGCACTCGGGACGCAGAGGTAGGAGGATCATCGTGAGTTCGAGGCCACCCTGAGACTCCATAGTGAATTCCAGGTCAGCCTCACCTAGAGTGAAACCCTACCTTGAAAAACCAAAAAAAAAAAAAAAAAAAAAAAAAAAGAGAGAGAGAGAGAGAGAGATAGAGAGAAGAGAGAGAGGGGGGGAGAGAGAGAGGCTGTATGAGATTAAGGTCAGTCTTCATCATACCCTCTCCAGTGTCCTTTGGGTCAGGTGTTCCCTCTAAGGGCCTGGTGAAGGTTCAGCGATTTGATCTGCCTTTTAGGATGAAGAATTTTATGGTACCATTGCCATTTGAGTGTAGACTTGTGTTTCCCACCCCCTCCATTGCCCTCCCCTCCCTCTCCACCAATCTTGTTGTCTAGTCCATGAAAAGCTTTCTGGGTATGTAAGGAATCTTGGGTAGATTCAGGTTAGGGGCTGTAGATGAGTGAGACTATGTGGCGATTTTTTTTCTGTGATTGGGTATGTTCACTGAGAATCATCTGTTCCAGGTTCAACCATTTTTCCTCAAATTTCATTGTGTCATTTTTTCTTACTGCTGTATAGAATTCCATTGTGTAGATATACCACATCTTAATTATCCGTTCTTCTAGTGATGGACATCTGGGTTGATTCCAGGTCTTAGCTATTATGAATTGAGCTGCTAAAAATATGGTTGAGCAAATCTCTCTGGCCTGTGGTTTGAAGGTTTTAGGGTAGATGCCCAGTAAGGGAATAACTGGGTCTGTTGGTATCTCTATAGTCAGCTTTTTCAGGAGTCTCCAGATTGCTTTCCAAAGTTGTTGTATCATCTTACATTCCCACCAACGGTGGATGAGTGCTCCTACTTCGCCACATCCTCGCCAGCATTTATTTTCATTTGATTTTTTGATATTTGCTATCCTTACTGGGGTAAGGTGGAATCTCATTGTTGTTTTAAGTTGCATTTCCCTGATGATTAGGGATGGTGAACATTTTCTTAAGTGTGTGTTTGCCATTTGTATTTCTACCTCTATGAACTGCCTGTTGAGTTCTTTGCCCCATTTTGTGAGTGGGGTGTTTGACTTCTTACTGTTTAGATTTTTGGGTTCTTTGCAGATTCTAGAGATTAGGCCTCTGTCATTTGGATAACCAGCAAATATTTTCTCCCATTCTGTGGGTAATCTATTGGCTTTGCTTATTGTATGCTTGTCTGTAAAGGAAATCTTCAGCTTCATGTGATCCTATTGGTTGAGTGACTATTTAAGATTGTGAGCTACTGGAGTTTTGTTCAGGAAGTCTTTTTCCATTCCTATATCATGGAAAGTATTTCCTATACTTTCTTCCAGTAGTAGTCGAGTTTCTGTTCTTATATTGAGGTCTTTGATCCATTCAGACCTGAGTATAGTGCATGGCTAAATATGTGGATCAAATTTCAATTTCCTGCATATGGTTTTCCAGTTTCTCCAGCACGATTTGTTGAAGATGCTGTCTTTTCTCCAGCCTATATTGTTAGGGCCTTTGTCAAATATCAAGTAGCTATAGTTGCTTGACCAACAGTCCGTGTCCTCAAGTCTATTCCATTGGTCTATACTCCTGTTTTCATGCCAATACCATACTGGTTTTCTTACTATGACTTTGTAATATAGCTTTAGATCTGGTATGGTGATGCCTCCAGAGGTATTTATTTTGCTGAGGATATGTTTGGATATGTGAGGCCTTCTGCCTTTCCATATGAAGCTTGAGATCATTTTTTCTATCTCTGTGAAGAACACCATTGGGATTTTAATTGGAATGGCATTAAATCTGTATATTGCCTTTGGTAGGATTGCCATCTTCACAATGTTAATTCTGCCTATCCAGGAGCATGGGAGGTCTTTACATTTTCCCAAGTCCTCCTCAATTTCTTTTTGAGTGTTTTTATGTTTTCATTGTATAGATCTTTCACTTCCTTGGTTAACGTTATTCCAAGGTATTTTACTTTTTTTGTTGCTATTGAAAATAGGACCATATCCCTTATTTCTTTCTCTGTATGTTTGTCATTTGCATATAGAAAGGCTACTGATTTTTGTGCATTGATTTTCTATCCTGCTACTTTGCTATAGGAGTTAATCACCTTCAGTAGTTTTGGGATGGAGTCTCTCGGGTCTCCTACATATACAATCATGTCATCACTGAATAGAGCTAACTTAACTTCTTCCTTTCCAAATTGTGTCCCTTTTATTTCCTTTCCATGTCTAATTGCTTGAGCTAGGACTTCCAGTATGATATTGAAGAGCAGAGGTGAGAGTGCACAACCCTGTCGTGTTCCTGATCTCAATAGGAATTCCTCCATTCTCTCTCCATTAAGTATTATTTGGGCCATAGGAGCTTTGTATATTGTCTCTATTATGTTAAGATATGAACCAACCATGATATTTCTCTCCAATGTTTTGATCATGAAGTGATGTATCTTCTCAAAGGCCTTTTCTGCATCCATCGAAATCATCATGTGGTTTTTATGTTTAACCTTGTTTATGTGGTGTATTACATTGACAGATTTCCATATGTTGAACCACCCCTGTGTTCCTGGGATGAATCCCACTTGGTCAATGTGGATAATGCTTTTGATGTGTTGTTGGATTCGGTTTGTGAGGATTTTGTTCAGGATCTTTGCGTCTAAGTTCGTCAGGGAAATAGGCTGGTAGTTTTCTTTTCTTGTGGCATCTCTGCCTGGTTTTGGAATAAGGGTGATGCTAGCTTCATAAAAGGAGTTGGGTAGCTTTCCCTGTTTTCCAATTGTGTGGCACAGTTTGAGGAAGATTGGCTTGAGTTCTTCCATGAAGGTCTGGTAGAATTCAGCTGAGAAGCCATCTCGTCCTGGACTCTTCCTTTTGGGGAGGTTTTTTATTACTTTTTCAGTCTCAATGAGTGTGATAGTATCATTTAGGAGATGAACCTGCTCTGAGTTTAGTTTTGATAGGTGGTATGCATCCAGGAATTTATCCATGTCCTCCACATTATCTAGTTTTGTGGAATAGAGGTTTTTGAAATAATTCCTGATGATTCTTCCAATTTCACTTATGCCTGTTGTGATCTCTCCTTTTTCATTTTGAATTTTGTTAATTTGAAGCACCTCTTTCTTTTGCTTTTTCAAATTGGCTAGGGGTTTGTCAATCTTGTTTATATTTTCAAAGAACCAGCTCTTTATTTTGCACTTGTCTTCATTGTTTTCTAAGTTTCCAATTCATTAATTTCTGCTCTGAATTTAATTATTTCTTTCCTTCTGGAGCTCTTTGGGTTGGAGTTTTCTTGCTTTTCCAGTGCCTTTAGGTACATGGTTAGGTTATTCATCTGGGATCTCTCTGTCTTTTTTATGAAGGCATTGAGTGCTATGAATTTTCCCCTGAGGACTGCCTTCATTGTGTCCCATGAGTTTTGGTATGATGTGTTCTCATCGTCATTCATTTCTAGAAATTTTACAGTTTCATTTTTTATTTCATCCACTATCCATTTATTGTTTAACAGTATGTTGTTCGGTTCTCAGGTGCCATTGAGATTTTTGGTGGGTCTTTTGTTGTTAATTTCTAGCAATATAGCATTGTGGTCTGATATCATGCAAGGAATCATGTCAATCTTCCTAAATATGTGGAGGCAGGCTTTGTGACCCAGTATATGGTCTATTTTAGAGAATGTTCCATGGGATGCTGAGAAGAATGTGTATTCTGTAGATTTGGGATGGAAAGTTCTGTAGATGTCCATTAGGTCTAAGTGATCTATGGTTTTGTTGAGCTCTCTTACTTCCCTGTTGAGTTTCTCTTTGGATGATCTGTCTATTACTGATAATGGTGTATCGAAGTCCACAAGTATGATGGTGTTGGTGCTTATTTCTGTTTTATTGTCAAGTAGGTTTTGGTTTATGAGCTGTGGTGCCCCTGTGTTTGGTGCATACAGATTTATAATTGTAATATCCTCTTGATGGATCGTGCCCTTGATAAGAAGGAAGTGGCCCTCTTTGTCTTTTTTTAATTATTTTTGGTTTGAAGTCTATTTTATCTGATATTAATATAGCTATGCTTGCTTGTTTCTTATTCCCATTTACTTGGAATATTGTTTTCCACCCTTTCACCCTGAGGATGTGTCTATCTTTAGTGGTGAGGTGTTTTTCTTGAAGGCAACAGATTGAGGGGTCTAATTTTTTGATCCATCCTGTTAGCTTCTGTCTCTTGATGGGTGAATTAAGGCCATTAATATTTAGGGTAATGACTGTGAGATTTGATTTGATCCCTGCCATATTGTGATGGTATATGTGGGTTGGTGGTTTCATGGACATTGAAGTTTTTTGTGCCTACTCTGAGTTTGGTTGTTGTGATCTGCTTCTTGTAGGCATTTGAGGTTGATTATGTATTTCTTCTCTGTGTAGAATTTCCTGATATACTCTCTGTAGGTTTGGTTTTGTGTTCATGTAATTGTAAAGCTGAGTTTTGACATGAAAGTTTTTCTTTCACTATCTATTATAAGAGATACTTTTGCTGGGTAGAGTAGTTTGGGTTGGAAGCCATAGGTTCTTAGAGTTTTCAGTGTTTCATTCCAAGACCTTCTGGCTTTCAGGGTTTCCATTGAGAAGTCTGTAGTAATTCTGATGGGGTTACCTTTAAAAGTGGTGTGTTGTTTTTCCCTAGCTGCTTTTAGGATTTTCTCTTTAGTGTCAATGTTTAGAGTCTTAATGGCAATATGTCTTAGAGAGTTTCTCCTTTGGTCCAGTCTGTTTGGAGTTCTGTTGGCTTCTTGTATCTTTATGGACCTTTCTTTTAAGAGACTGGGGAAGTTTTCTTTGATTATTTTGTTAAAGAAATTCTCCATGCCTTTGGTCTGAATTTCTTCTCCTTCTGGTATTCCAATGCTCCTAATATTTGGACATTTAAGTATATCCCACAATTCCCTCATGTTGTGTTCTTTTGAAACACATTGTAAGTGACAGACACAGTCTGAGCTTGTGTGTGGAGTTGGAAATTGGCCTGGGCTCAGGCGTGTGAATGTGAGGTGGCTGGAGCAATAAGTGGGAAAGTGGGCAGAGCAGACTAAACTTCCACAAGTGGAATTGGAGTGGGAGCGGGCATCATTTAAATTGATCAAGGGAGCCTGAGCTCCAATGGGCCAGCAGGCATAGCCTGGCCAAGGTCACTCATGGGCAGGGGTAGCAGGGCGATCGCCCCTGTGCAGTGAGGCAAATGGAACTTTTGAACTTGCTGAAATTTTTGAACTCTTGAACTGTTTCTTCCATCTTGTCTTCCAGATCAGAGTTTCTATCCTCCACATGGCTGACTTTATTCTTGAGAGCTTCTAGAGATTTTTGGACTTGTTCAATTAGGTTTGCATTTTCTACTACTTTTCTATGTATAATTTCCATCCCTCTGTCAAGCTCCCTTTTCATATCATTTTATGATTTTCTTGATGATTCTTGTAATTCATCCTTGCATTTCTTTATGTCTTCACTTAGTATCATCAGCTGATTTTTGAAGTCCTCTTTTTTTTCACTCTCACTCATATTTCTTAACTGTCTTTGAGCTCCTTGCATTTTCTTATCTATTAGGTGTAGTCCAATGGTGGCAGCATCCACACGATTATCGGTCCTTTGTTGCTTTTCTGCAAGTTCTGCCAGTAGCTTGGTCATGGTTGCATTGCTCATAGCTTCATTTTGGTGTTCTGATCCTAATGACTCTTCTATGTTTTGATTAGAGATGTTCATTGTAGGACTTGGTGATCTAACTGGGTTTTCTTGTATTTGATTTTTCATGTTATTTCTTTTGTGCTGTGGTCTGTCCATTGCAGTGTATGGTCACATAGGTGGGTGGACCAGCCTGGGCTCAAGCACAATGGGAATCTGAAGCAGCCTGAGGCTGTTGCCAAGCATCCTGGGCTTTGGCTTTCACTTGCCAAAGCTGCTTGAGTTCCTGCCTGTCTGGGGCTCCAAAGTTGCCTGAGCTCTCATGCAGTAATGTGCCAAAGCTTCCTGTGCTGGCTCACGCTAGGAGGGACACAGAGGCGCCAAGCACTGAAGCAGTCCAAACTCTGGTGTGGCGGAACACTGGGACCCAGAAGCAGTCTGCGCTCCCCCGCAACAGGAAAATTGTGGTAGGCCGGTGTGGGAGACAGGGAGGGGATGGCACCTGAGCTAGCGTAAGTGACAGACACAGTCTGAGCTTGTGTGTGGAGTTGGAAATTGGCCTGGGCTCAGGCGTGTGAATGTGAGGTGGCTGGAGCAATAAGTGGGAAAGTGGGCAGAGCAGACTAAACTTCCACAAGTGGAATTGGAGTGGGAGCGGGCATCATTTAAATTGATCAAGGGAGCCTGAGCTCCAATGGGCCAGCAGGCATAGCCTGGCCAAGGTCACTCATGGGCAGGGGTAGCAGGGCGATCGCCCCTGTGCAGTGAGGCAAATGGAAGTATGTTGGCCTGGGACCATTTTCCTACAGTAAGTGCAAGAGTTTCCCGAAGCTGGGACCGTGGTACATCAGCTGCTTGGGGAATCAGCAGTTCCTGGTTTTTTTTCCCCTCTGTGCCCTCCCACTGGCAATCTATTGGAGATTGCTCTCCCCTAAAAGACCCAATGAATCCTTAAAAGACCCAGTGAACCCTTAAAAGACCCAGTGAACCCTTAATGTCTTGCCTTTCTTTCCCAGAATTGTGCGGCGCAGTTAGGCAGTCATCATCTTGGCCGGAAGTCCCTATTTAAATAATTTTGATAATTTATCTTAGACATAGTAGATATGTTCATGTCCTGCTCATGAAAGGAACTTAGATTTTTAGATAAAAATTTTTCTAAACTATTATTACTTTTAAACTTTTCTTTGTTTTAAAGTAACAAACACAGACTAACTCAGTGATCATAAGTGATAAAGTATGTTACAGCAGTAACATAGCTCAAATCCTTCCTTACCATGAAACATAGAACCATTTGGTAGAGGAGAGGAAGGCTTTATATGGAGATGTAAACTGTCTGAAATACTGCATTCCCTCCCACCCCATTGTCTCTCATATTTTAAAGTATTTCTCAATCTCTTTTACTTCACAAACTGTATCTTGAGTTACCTGATGGTAGATTTCATGGCTGTTATTTCTTTCTATTTTTACAGTTTCTGTAAGGTTCTAAGTAAAGGTTGAAGAGTTCATTGAGATTCCCTACCTTGTCAAGAACACTGAACATCCATCTTCTAGCCTAGTGAATTTTACTGACATTCATTGTAGAAGATTGAGGGGAGAAAAAAAAATTACTGAAAATGACCAGAAACAAATATAGCTATTTTTTGTTTGTTTTGCATGTTCATATATTTTAGGGTGTATGTTAGGAGAGGAAGTCAATAGGCATTATATAAAAATTTTTGTCAGGAGTTGCTCTATAGTTCAGTGACAGCATTCTTTCATGGTATGCACAAGACCATAATTCTGATGACCCAACGTCAGAAAGAGAGAGAGAGAAAGAGAGAGAGAGAGAGAGAGAGGGAGGGAGAAAGAAGAAAGTGGAGGAAGGAAGAGCGGGAAAGATGAATGAAGAAAAGAAGGAAGGAAGGAAGGAAGGAAGGAAGGAGGGAAGGAAAAAGGGTGGTGAGTATAAACAAGTAATTTGGTGAAAATACTTAGGTTTCATGACTTGTCAATAAAAATCAGTGGGCAACTGATGAAAAGAATGGAAAATATCTATTTACAACAGTGTATGTCTGGTAGATAGCTTGGATGATACAAAAGCCACATATTTGAGTGAATGGATTATTTTTAATGCAGAAAAATAGTTTAAAGGCAGTAGTAATTTCCTTTTTATGACAGATTTTAGATTGAATTTCTTTTGGTATTTCTGTGTATTTGGAAAGGGGATGTGGCCCATATTTTCATGTCAGTGATATAAAATACTTTCACACTGGTAGTTTTTGTTTAGATTTGAGTACCATAAATTTAGAAGAATATAAATAACCTATCTTCCTCTGAAAAAATACACAGAATGTCATTCAAAGAAGCACATATTGTATGATTATTTTTTGAAACATTTTATTATTTATTTATTTCAGAGAGAGAGAGAGAATTGGCAGGCCAGGGGCTCCAGTCACTGCAAACAAACTTCCCTGCCTTTCAACTCTTTCATGACTACCAGTGTTAGAATACTCCTTAGAACACATAACTACCTTCATGCTCAGACACTGCCATTTCTCTCTCATACACCGCCTCTTGTCCTCTCCTATTCTCTCCTCTCCACTTCTCTCTCACTCTCTCTCTCTCTCTTTCATCACTTAAGCTCTCATTCCCTTTCCAACTTGGCTTTCAAAACTGTGAAAGCCAAGCTTAAGTGAACAAGTCTGGAGACTCTCAACCCAAAGGAAAGGACCCATAGATCTGGACACGTTCTTTTTTCCCAATGATCCTTGGGTGTTTTGTTGTGGGGTGGGGGTGAAACTTGGGCTTTCCAACAGGCAAGTGTTGTTAATAAGCCTGTTCATGTTTCAGATCCTTCTCTTAAACACATACAGACAGAACTGTAGGTCATGAAAGAGGGAGACAGCAATGCAAACTGAAAAGAGCAGATTGGGATAGGGTAGGGTAGGATAGGATAGGATAGGATAGGATAGGATAGGATAGGATAGGATAGGATAGGATGATCTATTTAGCATAGTATAGTATATTATAGTATAGTATAGACTGTGTAATGGCATCAAAAGGAGGAAAGGGATATTATTTAAAAAAAAAAAAGAAAAGAAAAGAGGCAATAAAAACACCCAGAAATAAAAATATATAATACCTCAAGAAGAAATTACTCAGTAAGTGCACATAATGAACGTAACACTGAACACACATGTCTAGAAAGTAAAGAACAATGACAAAAAGATCAAAAACAGGAAAGGACTGAAGAAAACAGAATTAATTCAGAATAACTAATTTATGAAGTGACTAGAAGTGAATGATATTTACAACCTACTTTCCAGTATTGAGATGAAGATTCCCAGACGTGCAGAACACAATGGTGCTCCTACCAAAAAATGATGACATTACCTTCACAAGACCTTCACAACAGAAATAAAAAATGATGACTTTAAATATATAAGAAAAACTAATTGGAAAGAAGAGTGGATTCAATGGAGGGTGGATCTGAGAGGGAGAGAATAGGGGTGGGTTGGAATTATCATGGTTATTGTCTATACTTGTGGAAGCTGTCAATAAAAAGTTAAAATAAAAAAAAATCATGGAACTTCAGAATAGAAGAAACAGAAGAGTATCCTACATGCTTCCAGTTGAAAGCCCTTACAAAGTGTTGACAACTAGGATAGATGGGCTTATGAGTGTCAAGCCTGCAGGCTACAATCTACTGAAACAGCTGTGTAAGAGAAGGAAGTGGTGCTTAGAAAATGGCTCTCCAGGCCTGGGATGATGGCTCAGTGGTTAAAGGTACTTGTTTGCAAAGTTTGCTGACCTAGGTTCAATTCCCCAGCCATACATATAAAGTCTGATGCAAAAATTGGTATAAATATCTGACTTTTCTTTATAGCAGAGACTGTGGCTTGCCCTCCCCCAACACATTCACATATGCAAATTAATTAACTTTTAAAAAAAGAAAGTGGGTCACCAATATAAAAGGGAGGCAAACAAGGGGAGAGGGTAGGTCACGGATGAGCCTAATAATGGTACCAAACTGACTGTATTTGCTGAATACAAAACTAACTAATAAAGAAAAAAAAAAACCTTCTGAAAATACATACCAAAGCTTTCCAAGAGAATTTTACAATCAACTTCATGTAAGGGCTGTCAGGTTCTGAGATAGAACAGTTAGATGAGGGAGTTTTATGTTAGAGAATATTTTGTAATGTAGCGAATGGTACCTTTATAAGAGTGACTTGACAATATATTTTTATAGCTAATTTTTATAAATTCTAATGTTGAGTTTTAATGATTATTTTAAATATTTTATGTAGTTTGTTTAGTAAAAATCTGCATCTCATCCTTTTTATATTATGAGAAATTTATCAGATTGGTTAAAATTTGAAATTGTAAATTTTATATGGAGATTATCTAAAGTTCGAAATGTCAGTTACACAAGTGTTAAACTCTATCCTAATTTGTATACACCTTGAAATTGTATTGCAAAACTGTTGTGCTTGTTTCATATTGTTGCCTATGAGATTAAAGAATATTTGATAAAAATAAAATAAAATAAAAGGGAGACAAAGCTGGGCGTGGTGGCACACGCCTTTAATCCCAGCACTCGGGAGGCAGAGGTAGGAGGATCGCCGTGAGTTCGAGGCCACCCTGAGACTCCATAGTGAATTCCAGGTCAGCCTGAGCTAGAGTGAGACCCTACCTCGAAAAACAAAAAACAAAAAACAAAAAACAAAAAACAAAAAAAAAAAAAAAAAAAAGGGGAGGCAAAAATAATTTCTGGATTGTCAGGGAAATACATTCCAAAAGGCCAGTGCCCTCCAGAGAACAAGTCCACCTCGCCAGCCACTGTGATAGTACTGGAAAAAGGCTCCAGAATGTCTCTCACAACTAAACTTTGCACAGGCAAGGATCATCTAAGCATTCATATAGACTTAAGAGAAAACAAAATCCTACAGAAATTTGGAATGATTTATTGATAGATCCATAGATGTCATGTCATACAAGCTATGAAAGAGAACAATCAGAACAAAAGTAAAGACTAAAAATGGAAATATGCCAACCAGCATATTAGTTAGTTACATAACGGACGGTCATCAGTTCATGGGGGCCAGGGACAGAATGTGGTGGTTTCGATCTGATGTCCACCATAAACTCATGTGCTTTCACAGATGATGATAATTTGGGAAGTAGAGCCTTGCTAGAGGAGGTATATTGTTTAGGGCAGGCTTTGAGAGTATTGTAGCCAGCTCTTCCTTGCCAAAACCAGGCTCACTCTCTTGGGGCTCTTTTCTACCAGCAGAGGTAATGTCCAGCCATTTTTCATGTCATGCTTTCTCCTGCCATCATAAAGATTCCCCCCAAAAATTATAAGCCAAAATAAAAACGTTCCTCCAATCAGCATTTTTGATCAGGTGCTTTGTCCCAGCAATTCGATAACTACAACAATGGAGATGATGCATTATAAGTTTGTTATTTAAAAGTAGCTATTAGCAAAATAAGCAAGTGGAGGAGGTGGTAGAGTGGGACTGATGAGAGGTGTCTTAGCTTTTCATCACTATAACAAAATACCAAAGACAGCTAACAAAATACAGATAAAATGCTTATCTCATTTGCCTTTCAAATTTCATTTTATTTATTTATTTATTTATTTATTTATTTATTTATTTGATGTAGGCTTTCACTCTAGCTTAGGCTAACCTGGCACTTTGTTGTCCCAGGTTGGCCTTAAACTCACTATGATCTTCCTATCTCTACTGCCCAAGTGCTGGGATTTGTCTTTTTTAAGGTTCAAAGTCTATGCAAAGCTTGGCTTCTGTGGAATGCAACAGATGACAGCATATCATGTCAGGAGTACAGGAGTGGAACAGCATGCATAATAAAACAGAGTCAGAAAAAGAGAGATGCTAGTGTCCTGAAATCCCATCTGAAATTGCAACACAATCTCAGAGTGCTGAGAACCTCTTCTTAGACCCCACCTCCCAAATGTTCCACCAAATACTAACAGTATAAACCTGCTGACCATTGGGTATTTGGAGTTATCACAGACCACCCCTAAGCTAGAGTTAAAGGGATGAGGCAAGTTATTATTACTTAACTTTTCTTATTTGTATACAACTATTATTACAGCATTACAGGCCTATCCTAATAAAATAATAGGCACATTTACTCTCCTTTTATATTTTAATTTAATTTAATTTAATTTAATTTAATTTAATTTAATTTAAGGTAGGGTCTTGTGCTAGCCCAGGTTGACCTGGAATTCACTATGTAGTCTCAGGGTGGCCTCAAACTCATAGTGATCCTTCTACCTCTGCCTACTGAGTGCTGGGATTGAAGGTGTGTGCCACCACACCCAGCCAAATTTACTCTCTTTAAATCATGGCTTTATCACTTACTTAGGGAAACATTTCTTTACTATTGTGTTTGTTAGTTTGTTTTATTTATTAGGCTTCATTTTGTTTTCTCTCATGAAGAAACTACTGCAGGTGAAGGATGCTTACTGACTGTGGCACAGAACACTGAGCTTTCCCCTTGAAGAATCTAGGAAGTGTGTTAGCTGTCTTCTGGTGTTTTAAAAGAATCTCATGTGGAAGAGAAATGCAACTTGGTTTGTGGTTTCACATGATAAATACAAGCCTCAGAAAGGCTCAAGCAATCTCTAGCCCAATGTGCAGAGAAACATGACTGTCCTAGAACATAGGAGAGTGGGACATTCTCCCCACAAACTCCCTCAAACATAGCACACAGGTCCCCTAACTAGGTGACACATGGATGTCATATAAACACTTGGTAAACAAAGCTAGATGGATTCCATGTCCTGCTTTTCTGGTGGGCTAGATGATACAATGGTAAGCCAGTCCAAAAAATAAGCTGTAGGTATTAGCATAGCTTTGGCTCATTAAGCACTGTTAAAAGTAGAATTAGAAGTATCTGAGCTACACTCTGCCTCCCACTTAACACTGTGAGAAGGTTCAGGAACTCAATAGGCAGTAAGGGTGAATTTCCAACATCTCTTTTGAAAGCAGGGCATCTCACTTTGGAGAGTACTGCAAGTGGTTTATTTTTACAACGAATACCATTCTTTTCTATTCACAGCCGGGCAGACCCCAAATCAACGTATACATTCTTCCTGTACCACCTTTCTGGTTTTCTCCCCTTTGTGCCTCTTAAACCTCCAAACTTGTCTCAAACTAGATGTTTTTTATTTTATTTTATTTTATTTTATTTTATTTTATTTTATTTTATTGCATAGGAAAAATAGAAAGGACAAAGAATTTCCTTTCATCTCCAGCTTCTGTCTTTGTTCTTTAAGACAAGAAAGGAATATCCCACAAACCTGTAGAGATGCTACCCCAAACCTTCTTTCACTTGTCTTTTCCTACTTGTCTCCTACATTTCCTTCTCCCCTCTCACCTATTCACATGCTTCCTCTGCAATCCTCCCTCCCTAGGCCTGCTGAAAAGGACAGGAGTGTGGCTCCAACACGTTTTGTCAGCTTTACCTCTAGTGTTTTTCTGTACCATGTGCTTCAGGATAGGTTCTGCTTCTGCAAGCATGAGCCAGCTCTCAGCCTTTGGGTATATGGTAACTGGTCACTCAGTACAGAGACAAATATGTCTAGTGCCAGACATAAAAAATTTCCAGTCTCACCCAGGTGACATTTCCAACTTCTTGTCCTGATTTCCCCTACCAAATTCTCTTTGTGTCAACCACCCTCAATTCTACATACTCTCTACTGAGAATATACCCTTTTCCCTTGTCTGTCTGACACACACTCTAACATGGCCATAACATGGCCAATTCAAGTGTCTCTTCCTCCTCTGGGAAGCTTCCTACCTTCCTATTCAAACTCAGACTGGATTGCTGGATTCCAAGATTTCACTCATATGTCTATTAAAGTACTTAAAATATTGTGTTATAATTAATGTCTTTGTGAGTTTATTTTCTATACTTGTTTCTCACATAAAACCATCTAGTGCTTTCAGTATTCACAGTACCTGGTTGATAGCAAGAACCCAATAAATGTTATTTGAATGAATGAAATAAGTAAATGAATGAGACTATACACTCTAGTGCATGCCTTTTTATACAAAGAGAATTCCAGCAGGCATCTTGTGCATCTGGACAATTGTAATGCAAAATATTTATTTAGAAGGCAAAAGAAAAGAAAAGAGTATCTTTTCCTGTTGAAATAAAAGCATTTTTGTTTCAAGGCAAATTATATTGGAAAATGTATTTCTACAGTACAAGAGACTAAGTTTGTGTCTTCAGGGACATTTTCTTGTCTTTTTATATTAGGTGAGTGAAGAAGAGTTAAACCAAGCAGTGTGATGATGTTTCCAGACAGCTAATAAAGAGGAAGATTAGAGAGCTATATAAAATGGCAGGTAGCTCAGCAGATTCCACATCTTAGACATTAAACGCAGAACAAAGCTGTACTGTTTCCTGAGGACCACCAGAAGAGCTTGATGTCAGATTCAGCAGCATGGTGTTCACCTTACCTTGTATCCCAGCTGGAAAACAACTCAGAGGAAAAATAAAGCAAACAACACTAGGTAGTTCTCAGAACAGGAAAAAAAAAAAAACATAAATAAGCATTTGAAACAAAACCAGACACTTATAAAACAAGATGAAAAATCATTTCCCGTCAATCACTTGCAACACATCTTTGACATTCATAGAACAGTCTATTGTGTCCATTCATATAAAGAATCTTAAAAAGTTATCTGCAGGAGAGTCTACATTTTATGACTCACTTTATACCACAGCTTCCCAGAATGCTTAGATTCACTATGATAAGGTATGAGAGAAGCAAATCAGGGTGATATTTCTCTGGGTAACTCATTTGACTCAAAAAGTCACAGCCAAAATACTCAAGGAGAAAATGCAAAAAAAAAAAAAAAAAGCTTCACATATTTGTGCCTAATAACTATATCATTTCATTTTATAAGCTTTCATTATTGAAAGTCAGCTTCAAGACAATCTCCTATCTGATGAAAAAAGCAGCACTGAGATTATTGTGTGAACATAAACTAGAAGCCATATCAAAGAGAGATTATGGAATAGAAAAAGGTCTCAGTTTGAAAAGGAAGACAAGAGGAAAAATATCTAATGAGTACCTCCTATGCCCTATGTGTTGTGTGAATTGCTGGCAAAGAATTTCTCATTATAAATTTTTGCCTAATGTTAATAATAAATGATTAAAAAATTATCAATGCACATTTATAGCATCATGGTAGATAAAATATATCTATGTAGAACAGCATAAGATATTAAGGTCCATAGAAGAATGTAACTGTTTATAGAAAAAAAATCTCAAGTATGCATTATATAACCTTGAACACACACTTAGGATATACATCTAGTAGTTCTCATTCTTTCTGTAGGAGGAAGCTGAGTTTACAAAAGTATGCAAAAATTATCCATAAATAATGCATAAAACATCACCTCAGGTATATCAGGCATATTTTAATTGTCACATAATAAAATATTTAAATATGCTCATTAACTAAGTAATTGCCAATCTCAAAAACATCCAATGCATATAATACAAAAAATTTAGAAATTGATCCTGCATACAATAGAGGGATCTTTTTAAAGGTACCATTTATATGCCACACAAGATTTTTTTCAATTGAGCAGTAATGTACAGTTTTGTCTAATTATCTCATGCTAGGTGCTTCACTGGTTGATGAAACTATTTACTTTGTAAAAGCACAAGTGGTAATGAAGCCCTTGTATTCTACCCTTCATAACTCACTGCACTGTGTGAGTTTCTTCATATGTGCAAAAGTGCCTAACCTTCTGATAGTGTGGCTGTTATCTCAAAGCCTGTAATTAATAACCAAAGATAAGTGATGCCTACCACACTGGTCATGCCAGCCATGCCAATGCAGTTTGAATCACATGCCAGCAGAGATGTTGTCTCCCACACTTTAGTGATTAAGAATTGTGACTGATTCAGTCTCAGATCTGATGTTCACACAGACTATTCTTCCTCTTTATTTTCTTTGTTTAATTCTTCATAATAAGTTTGTTCCACATATGGTATGATTATTTTACCTAGTTTTAATCTAAGAGTCAGTGCATCATGGGCTATGAAAATGTGCTATCTGGACTTGAATCGGTTTTTCTACTCATTGTGTGTACCTTTGGACAACCTGCTTAAAATTACTGAACTTAAATTTCCTCATCCATAAAATGAGAGGTACATCCCAAGGGTTTCATGAATATTAAATAGAATAATCTGTTTACCATGCTTGACCTGAAGTAGATATTCAATTGGCGTTATTACTGTAATTACATAATTACTCCAGGTTAGAACAAGAGATGTAAAAATAGTTTCTAAACTCTATTTTTTGACCATATATAAGCAGATCCCTTGAACTCATTATTTAGAGAATGAAAACAAAACACAACTTCACTTCTTTTGCTCAAATACTTGGAGAATTGGAACGGAAGCCATCTTGTCAGTGTAAAATTCTTTCCAAACACTTCTTTCCTTAATGGCTAGATGAGTATGAGTCCAGTTTAAAGCCAAGACACTTTCCTAACACACTAAATTATGTTCTTTTGGTTTTCTTGTTTTCAGTCTTTGTTCTTTGTTTACCTATAGTTATGTAGTCATGTAATGTTCATTTGCATTGCATGTCTAGATTTCTCAATCCTTCTGAAGTAAAACAATGAAACCACTTCTTAATCATCCAGAAGGTCTGGCATGTCTGTCTGACAGTGACTCTGTCTTTCTGTCCTAGAATTTACAATGTTTAAGGACATGATGCACTTGATCTGATTTGTACAGCTTCCTAAGAGACTTTTCCAAGATTTCTAGATGGCTAGAAATTCTGAGAATGCCAATCAGACTAAAGCCAGTATTCTCCTTTTTAGTAGGCACTCTTCACCTAGGCAGTACAGATTCAGTCAGTCCTCTTCCATTCTGAGAAAGCAATGGCCTGTGAAGTGAGTAGGGACAAGAAGAGACACAAATGAGTATGATTTCAAAGCAAAACCAGTCTGTACAACCTTAGATATCTCAAGCTTTCTGAGATTCAATTTCTTAATCTTTAGAAGTTGGAGAAGAAGACAAATGTATCTTTTACATAACTTTTAAAGTTACTGTAAGATGAGTTGAAAGAATATATGTAACAAGAAGGAAAATGTGCATTAAATAACTTAATGTCTATCTACATATCACAATCTAGAAAAGAAGCAATATGAAGTTTCAGCAGCAGTAGTTATGTTGTCTTCAAATTCAAGGCTTTGAATTTAGAGTTCCCCAGATGGAGTAAGCATGTTAAGTTCTTCAGCCTTTTCTTACTGGTATTACCACAGTTTGGTGGTAGCACCAGAATATATTCAAAAAAATAGAGTACAATGGAATGATACAGGAATATAAGAGAAGATAAAAAGTATTAAGGAACCTTGCTCACAGGGAAAATCTTAAAATCGTTTGTCAATACATAAATTTTCTTGGCTTTATGCTATATCCTATATTCTCCTTGAGCTTACTCCCATATTTTCTGATTTATGTTTTGAAATCCTACTTAGTCACAAAAGAAAAAAGAAGAGGATGAGTTGAAAAGGCAAGAAAGGTCAGCAATCAGACAGAATCCATAGTAGAGATTGTTCAAGAAAGGCAAGAATATATAGGGAAAGGACAGTGGATGTATATATATTAACTGCCCTCAAAAATGTTGTGAGGGGTGCTGGACTGGTTAGATCATGCAGAGGGAAATTGTGGAGCAGTTTCATTTGGCCACAAACAAACAAACAAACATGTATGGGGAGATGGCTCAGTAAATGAAGTACTTGTTATTCAAGCCTAAGTACCTGAATTTGTATCCCCAGAACAAATATAAAAGTCAGAAATTGTGCCAGGCTTCTGGAATGCCAGTACACCTATGGTGAGCTGAGGGCAAAGAAAAGAGAACTTCTCAGCTCCAAAACCAGCCTTTCTGGTGAACAGAAATGTGAGACTTGCCTCACAATGAGACAGAAGTTAAGACCCAACACCCAAAACTTGTCCTCTGACCTCACATGTGCTATGACATTCAAGCACCTGCACTCACTCACATGAATAATACATACGTAGACACACACACACACACACACACACACACACACACACACAATGACCCTACCACTACTTAAACCAAAATGCAAGGTTATAGCACGAGATAGGCTCTTTTCTTTGCCTGGTTAAGGGAACTCTTAAGGGAGTAATGCTGTAGCATCTGAAAATGCAATTTTAAATTAATTTTTCTTATTTTGACAAATTCTTTGTTCTTCTTGTTACTAGATAAAGTTATTAGAATATACCACATGTAGTAATTGATGGTTTAATTAGTGGGTACCATTTTGTGAGCTCTTATCATATGTTGGATATTGTGCTGAACAGTTTGCACTTGTGATCTCTTGTCTTCTAAAACCCAAGGGAAAACACTTCCATTTATATGTTTTAGTAATGATTTTTCTGGAGCTCAAATAGATTGAGCAATTAATCTCAATCCACAGTAGTGGGAAGGGATAGAATCAGAATTCACACTAGGTCTCCATAGCCATTCATTGGTTCAGCCTCAGTTTGTAGAACCAAACACTAGTTTTTGAATGTCATTATACTACATGGCATTGTTGCAAGGAGTAAAGCATGCCTGTAAAATTAAACAAGAAGGCTAAGTGAATGTACTATGCCTTCCCCACTCAGCTTCTGCTACAGATTCTCAGTGAATCCCCATCTTTATTTCATAATAATGTACAGAGAGGTTGGATCTGTTTTGTTTCTCTATGAGTCTAAACAATTTGAGAGAAACTTTCTTTTGTGTTTTAAATTCTAATTTTGTGGTGGTCTGCACGTTACATTGTATATCCCTGCAATGACATAACAATGCTTAAAAATGCATTTCTGATTATATAGGAAATATAATTGCTAAATGAATTATTTCATATCTTTGTACTTATTTTTTTGTCAAGGTAGTATCTCACTCTAGCCTAGGCTGATCTGACACTCACATTGTAGTCCCAGGTTGGCCTGAAACTGCAGTCCTCATACCCCTCATACCTGTGCCTCCTGAGAGCTGGGATTAAAGGTGTGTGCCATCATGCTTGGCTATATTTGTATATTTTAAGGGCAAAGTTGGAGCAGGTGTGTGTGTGTGTGTGTGTGTGTGTATGTTTTGTGTGTATGTATGTGTGCATGTGTAGGGTGGAGAACACAGTGTTATTTTGGGATCAACAGTCTTTGTTTGGTTTTTGGCACTTAAGAAAGTTGGTATTAATTTCTCCCAGGTATCATGCTTCCTAGAAGAAAGTGTCCCTTGGAAAGTATGATAACCTCTGGATGGTTATTCCTAGAATTCCTTGTGTGTCTTGTGATAGTTCAGACGAAAGAATGAAACATTTTTGACTACCTGTCGAGATGACAGGAATCTGGAAATAACAGGAAATATTTCCAGTCCCTTTCCTACCTCATAGCAAAGAACACGTTGCTCACTCCCATTCCTATACAAACATGTGGGGTACTATATCAATCTTTCCTGCAGATTCTTTTTAAAATAGTTTTAAATTAGGTAGAGGAACCAAGAAGCTGAAATGCTGATTTTTCAAGGGCATCTCGCACATGAAATTTTGTATTCTGTGATTCAACTCACTCTCCCCTGAGTCTCAAAACAATCTGGAATTAGCAAGCCTGACATGGGCTAATGAGAATGAACAGACTCACACAGAAGCCCCTTTAGCAGCAATTGGATTTGACCTTTACAAGACAAGTACTTCAGCCCAAATAACATCTTTTATGAATGAATAAAACAATTCCCTAGCCTCAAACAGTTGTACACTAAGAAGGAAGTCAAGTAAAGAAGCTGAACTGTAATGACAATAAGATCTCTAAAGTATTTCTGTGATACAGAGAGATCAAGGTATCTTTGTGAATTAGACACATTATTTTAGCATTAACCATGAGGTGTGGGTACCACCATCAACATCATCATCATAATCCTTGATGCCCAATTCCTGTTACATAAAAGAGAAAAAACTGAACCAAAAAAGTTGCAGTTTTTGCCTATGTCCCATGTATTCAGGTTCTAGGTGCCTTTGGAACAACTGCCACATTTCCCAATCAGTATAAAGCTGTATCTTGAATACTGACTTCCTTTAATGAAGTATTTTCACCTGAGAGCCACGGGAAGCATGTTTAACCAGTAGTAGACTGTATTTCCTAATACCCCCATTTTGTAGGTATTTATTTAAAGCCCATAAGATAAGTATGCTTTACTTAGTTTGGAAGCTTTAAGGAGCCACAAATTAGAACAAATTATTGATATACTTGATTTCTTTTAGCTGCTTCTATATACCAACTTCTCACTGGATTAAAGTCAAACAGCTGATGTATTCTGCTCTAGAACACATTGTGCCATAATTATTTTGGAAAGTTGATTACATACGAATCCACATGAGTATAATGCTGCATAACAGCAGAGGCCTGGTTATGTGGAGTGGGGATTATTATATAGGTATGTGATAGAAGCAATAGCTCACTGTAAGACCTTTGATTAAATGATTTCTTAATTTTCTTTATAAACTAAAATTTTGATTTGAATTGTGGAAGTTCTTGTCTTGCCTCAAATTGTTTTCCATGGCAAAATGGCTGCATATCCTAGTGGCTAAAAGCAATAGTTTTATGAAGAAGCAAAAGGATCTGGTTATGGGACTTGCTGGCACTGGCCAGTGAATGACCATATGTAAATTCATTCCATTTATGTAGATGCAAAAAATATCTAATAAGAGAGTGGTAAGGATTGAGCACATATCTGTTAAAATAACTGCATGTTCATAAAGTGACTTGATCTGGGTGTGGGGGTGCACACCTTTAATCCCAGCACTTGGGAGGTAGAAGTAGAGTGATCACCATGAGTTCGAGGATAGCCTGAGACTACGTAGGGAACTCCAGGTCATCCTGGGATAGAGCAATACTGTACTTCAAAAAGAAGAAGAAGGAGTCAAATGGGGAGGAGGAGAAGGTAGAGGAGGAAGAAAACAAAGTGATTAGAATCTCTGCCTCTTTGTCTACAGAACAAGGAGGTATGTGTTTCAAAGAACATAGGGAGAAAGACAAAGAAAGGTACATTGCTTGGAACTAAAGAGAGAGCTAAAATGTTCAATGCTTTTTTTTAAAACCTATTAATCTCTGATGACATTTGAATACTTTGATAAACACCTAGCTCCTACCAGTGAAAAAGAAATATCTTTGTGACAGATGTATGACAATTAAGACACGTTAACAACTGCATAGATAAAGGATTGATGATGGAAGGCTTTCCTCTGGAGATGGTTTTATAATCTACTGCTTGATCA
Organism: Dipus sagitta; assembly: GCA_036346955.1. NCBI lineage: Eukaryota > Metazoa > Chordata > Mammalia > Rodentia > Dipodidae > Dipus > Dipus sagitta. The sequence goes on along the minus strand of CM070770.1, from coordinate 97,526,335 downwards.
ATAGCTCTTTACAGATGCTGGAAGTGATTAAACACCTGACTAAATGCCATGTGCATTATTGCAATGTCCTTAGAATAACAAAAAATATCACATAATTTCTCAATGCATACTTAGCACACTTTGCCATCTTCTACCTGAGCAATTCTACATTTTCCTTGCAACTTTGTGTACCATGATGGTACTTGCTTTTGCAACAGTGAAATCAAGCTCTAGTGATATGTATTTTTTCTTTCTGTACACATTCACACACTCCCACCCAAGTCGCAATTTCCATAGAGTAGTGTAAGTATTGTGTGCAGAAACTACACAAAACAATCTTTCTTAGCCTAGGGTTTCAATCTCTCACTGTGAACCTTCCCAGGGTCTGCTGATCAGCAAGCAAAGCCCAAGTTTAGAAGAATACATTTCTTCAGGGACCACTGTCCATCCATAGTAGAAACTCCCCATGTATAATTCTGAAGAACCATCCTCACTTGTTCTTCCTAAGAAATCTCATGTCTTTCCCTCCAGCATAGAAATATGTGAGTGTTTCAGGTGGTGTGCAACATGTGTGGCAAACATAGAAAAATGTTACAGTGCCTTGCATTAGTAAAAGGTTCAAATATGATTTTAGAAAATATACTTTCTATAAAATAACATACATAGACACATGCACACATACAGATGCACTTGCAAACACACACAGTGAGATACGGGGATGATATTTTGGAATTTCAATTAGTAAAAATCAGATGTATCCTCTGCAATAAAGTTATTAATTCATTTCTATTCATAATTATTAGATAGGTTTATTTGTACTATTAAGAAGTACACAGCTTTGGTATTATTTCATTTTCCTTTTTTAAGGATTTGGTGCCTGAGATTGAATCCCTGCCCTGCCCCCACCACCATGCTTAGTTAGCATGTGCTTTACCATGAACCACAATCCCAAGCCAGGGAGCATATTTTTTTAGGATGATGTGAATTAAATTATGATAATATCTGGTAGAATCAAATAGATCTACATGCAGAACAAATTCATTTCAAAACAGGAAGCTTCTCAAGTTTCTGTATTGTTACATAATATTAGATTCTATTTGTCTGCTTTTAGCTACTGATAGCAGAATACCTTGTATTGAATTAATTGTGAATTAGGAGATGATAGGTATGAAATTATATTATAAATTTTTCAATGTAAAGCATGCTTATAAACTGCAAAATATTTCTCAAAATTATAGCTCAGTGACTGTTTGGAAGAATAAGCAAATTAAACTTGTCTTTTGAAACTTATATTTTGCTAGCTGTGTACAATTATAGTTAGGAAAATAGTGTTCAAATGTTGCTTGCTTTGTTTGTTTTTGTTTTTTGAAGTAGGGTCTTGCTCTAGCCCAGTCTGACCTGGAATTCACTATGTAGTCTCAGGTTGGCCTCAAATACAGTGATCCTCCTACCTCTGCTTCCCAAGTGCTGGAATTAAAGGTATGTGCTACCATGCATAGCTTTAAATATTACTTTTAAACATCAGGGATAGGCATAGTAGCTCATATTATCCAAAAAGCCAAGGCAGAATGGCCACAAGTTTGAGGCGCCCTGGGCTACATAGGACAGACTCAGCTACATGTAGAATCTTGTCTCAAGGAAAAAAAAAAAAAAAAATATATATATATATATATATATATATATATATATATATATGTATGGCTCGAGAGATGGCTTAGCAGTTAAGCCTGTGAAGCTTAAGGACCCTGGTTCAAGACTTGATTCCCCAGGACCCACGTAAGCCAAATGCATAAGGTGGAGCATAAATCTGGAGTTCATTTTCAGTGGCTGGAGGCCCTGGCATGCCCATTCTTTCTCTTTCTCTCTCTCTCTCTCTCTTCCTATCTCTTTCTCTCTCTGTTGCTCTCAAATAAATAAATATAAACAAAAAAGTCCTAAAAAGAAAAAAAATATATAACAAAATAAAACAAAAATATTGTAAAAATAAAACATAGGGAAAACTAATTTTATGATGTTTAAGTTAAATAGAACATATGAAATTTCACTTTAATATTATCATTTTAAAATTTCTACACTTATGAATCAGACAATTGAGCAGTAAAATTTCATTTAAAATTTGAAAAGCAAATGAAAGTGTTTTAGCATATAATCTAGTATATATACTATATATATAATTTACTATATATATGTATAATTTAGAATATAATTTTCTAGTGATAGGTAATATTTTATGAAAAGTTTATGGCATTATGTCATTATTGCTTTATATTTCAATTAATAAATTAAATTATTTGCATATTTATAATAAAAGCAAGAAAAATTGATAATAATTAACATCAACATGGAGCATCCTTGTACATCCCAATTCTATTGGTATAAGAACATCGTTTCTGAAGGAAAGCCTAACTTTTTGAAAAATTATGATATACATAAGGATGTCTCATTGAACTTATAGATCATGAATAATATTTGTGTTATTATGGAAGATTTATTTTCTAGATTACAATTTCTTTTTACATTTACTCTGCTTGTAAACCTATGAATTAGTTGCCTAGAAGCCTTATAAAATACTTAAATTTAGGGGAACAATTCATTCAACTATGTTTAGTATTAGTGTCATAGTTTACACTCAAATCCTTTGGATGGATTATTTCTGTATATAATGATTATTATATTTCTTCCAGAGAGGCAGCAATGTGCAGTAGAAATACCCTGGACCTGAATAGGAGAATGGATATTTCTCAGCTATTCTCCACACTCAGGACATAAGTAATTACTTGCTCAGTGTCTTCCTACGTGAGTGGCTCTTAGTACTGGATACATATTGGAACTACTCCACCTATTTAATAAAACAGCAATGCTTAGATAGCATCTTTAAGATTCTTCTTTAATCTCTAGTTGGGTCTGGAAATGAAAATGATAAAGAGGTAATAATTGACCTTATTCTAACATGCTAGCAAGAAAACTGCCTTTAAGTGGAAATTTGACAGGCAAGAATTTGCCTTCAATGAATAAGTCAATGCCTGGCAAAGAGTAGACTCAGGAAATATTTGATAGATAAAAAGTTGAATGGACGGCAAGATAGGTGGATAGAAGAATGGATGGATGGAAAGATAAGTGAATAGAAGGATGGATGAATGGAAGGATTCATGGATGGATCGGAGGTTGGATACATGGAAGGAAGGATGGAAATATGGATGGATGGATGAAAGGATGAGTGGATGAGACAGTGGTCCTGGACAAATTCTGTAACTCTTATGGGTCTTAGTTTTCTGTAGGTTTGTTGAGGGCTAAACTATATTATCTTTTTCTTGGACTGTAATGACTTTTCTGAGCCCACAATAAATTCCATGTCTAGTTATTGAACTTTTTGCATTGCTTTCAGCACGCTAGGATTCCTTGGTGCACAATTTAGGAGCTATAGTGATGAATAGTTTGGTAAATTAGATATACTAAATTCTGGACTTAACTAGGCCAATTGTTGAACATTGAAAACTAAGGGAACATGTATTTTAAATGCAATTAACTAACTCCTTTGGTCTTTATTAGCTAAAACCAAGCATATTCCTTTTAGAAGGTAGATTTTACTGTCATTTATTTATTTGTGTGTGTATGTATATTTTCTAAATATATTTTATTTATTTGAGAGAGAGAAAGAGGCAGATGAGAAAAAGAGAGAGAAAAAAAAAGGAGAGAGAGAATGAATTGGGGCACCACAGCCTTTAGCCACTGCAAACAAACTCCAGACACATACGCCACTTGTGCATCTGGCTTTACATGGATTCTGAGGAATGGATCTTTAATCCTTAGACTTTGCAGGAAAGTTTCTTAACAACTCTCCAGCCTGAAAATATATATGTTTTGTCAATAGAGCCCCATATTATGTGAGTTTTAGTATGCATGTAACTGATCTGACTGAGCAATACAGCAACCCCTCAAAAAATAGAGCACATTTTTTCTTAGCCATGGCATTTAATTTTTCAATACTTGCATTTATTGAAAATGTATACTATTTTATATTGTTTTATTCACCTAATCACCTAACAGATATCTATAAGTTATATTTCTCTCCAAGATTATATGTAATACAAGTATATAGATATGTATGTCACATATATACATTAACTTTGTGTATGTTGCTTGCATATGTACACACAGGTGTGTATACATGTGTGAGCTTGCATTTGGAAGCCAGAATTCATTGTTACATGTTTTCTTTAATCAATCTCTACCTTATCTTTTGAGACACAGTTTTTCATTAATTCAGTTCAACTAGTTTGTCAGAAATCTCCAGGCGCCCTGATCTCTCAGCCTGCTAATGCTGGGATTACATACGTGAACCATCTTGCCTGGCTTTATGTGGGTGCTGGGGATCAAAATTCAGGTCCTCATGCTTCCACAGTAGCACTTTTCCAAATGAATCATCTCCCTAGCCCCTACATTAAAATTTAGAATGAAATTTCACTTTTAGTTTCTTTTATTTTTAAGTCTTTTTTGTTGTTGTTGTTGCTGTTTGTTTTTTAATCAGTTTTGTATTCAGTGAATACAGTCAAGTTGGTACCATTGTTAGCCTCCTCACTATCCAACCCCCACCCCCTAGCCCCTCCTTGTTGGAGTATATGGGTCATGCATTGCGGGGTTAGCCCTCAGTTATGGGTAGGAGGAAATGTGTCTGTGTATCATGACCCAACATGTGGCTCTGATATTCTTTTTTTTTTTTTTCTTTATTAGTCAGTTTTGTATTCAGCAAATACAGTCAGTTTGGTACCATTATTAGGCTCGTGTACTACTGGAAAAAAATTTAGGAAATGCTTTCCATGGTATAAGAATGGAAAAAGACTTCTTGAACAAAACCCCAGTAGCTCATGAACTTAAACTGTCACTCAACCAATGGTATCACATGAAGCTGAAGAGTTTCTTTACAGACAAGCATACAATAAGCAAAGCCAATAGATTACCCACAGAATGGGAGAAAATATTTGTGGGTTATCCAACTGATAGAGGCCTAATCTCTAGAATCTACAAAGAACTCAAAAATCTAAACAGTAAGAAGTCAAACACCCCACTCACAAAATGGGGCAAAGAGCACTTTTAGTTTCTTAACAGTTACATGAAATGAAGTGAAATTACATGGAATTTCACTTTTAGTTTCTTAACAGTTGTTACTTAGCCAATTTAAATTATTAAATTGAATTTTCCCTATTACAATGAACAAATGAGTAAAGATAATTATAATCAAGCAGTTTTCTGATTATTTCCCTGGGAAGCACTCTGAAAGAAAAATTATAATAAGGTAATATATATATTTTAAAGTCTTCATATAGTATCAATTTTCCCCAAGAAAAGTTTTATCAATTGGGTTGACAGGTGCTCTCAATAATTTGTATTATATATTAAAATATCTTATATAGGGCTGGAGAGATGGCTTAGTGGTTAAGCGCTTACTTGTGAAGCCTAAGGATCCCGGTTCAAGGCTCAATTCCCCAGGACCCATGTTAGCCAGATTCACAAGGAGGCGCACGTGTCTGGAATTTGATTGCAGTGGCTGGAGGCCCTGGCGTGCCCATTCTCTCTCTGTCTCTTTATCTGCCTCTTTCTCTCTCTCTCTGTCACTCTCAAATAAATAAATAAAAATATGTATCTTATATAATATTTATTTTATTTCTATTTTAGCTACTTTTTCTTCACTGTACAAAAGTACTTGATGGAACTAACTCAAGACATAATATATTTATTTAGACTTTTGGAGGAAATTTCAGATTTAAACTATAACATTAATTCCTGGCACCCAAAAGTTCACGACCATTCAATATTGAAATATACATTTAGAGTATCTTCAAGAAACTCAAAGGCCGGGCATGGTGGCGTACGCCTTTAATCCCAGCACTTGGGAGGCAGAGGTAGGAGGATCGCCGTGAGTTCGAGGCCACCCTGAGACTCCATAGTGAATTCCAGGTCAGCCTGAGCTTGAGTGAGACCCTACCTCGAAAAACCAAAAAAAAAAAAAAAAACTCAATAAACTCAATAGTTCCAATACGGGTTAACAGTCTAAGTACAAAGCATATATATATATATATATATATATATATATATATATATATATAGAGAGAGAGAGAGAGAGAGAGAGAGAGAGAGAGAGAGAGAGCGCCAGCAAGGACAAGGGAACAAACATTCCCATTTTAAAACAAAACAATGAAAGCATAGAAAGGAAAGATAGAACCAAAGCAAAACCAAACTTCAGCAGGTGAAACATTAAATCTTGTGGCTTCATGTCAAACATATGTATTATATGGTGACACCATCTAACTTCCAATAAGCTTGGGTAGCCCTGCCCTTGCATCCTTGCAGTTTGCAATTCATATGGCTAAATCCATTCAGTGCCTATAGCATTCGTCAGCACATAACCCATATTCCTGGCATCTCTAATATCCTTTGGTCTTCAGAATGGCTTATGCTTCATTCTCAATGCTTCCTAAATCTAACTCTATTCCATATTGGCTGATCTGCCAGGTCTTCATTTAAAAATGTAGTGTAAACTTCCAGGACTCTGTAACCCTTTCCTTCTGCCTGCTGACCAAACTAGCTCCCTATGGACAATACCAAGTTCTGTTGCCAACTTTAGCAGTGTCTTGGCCCTCTTTGACAATAGTTAAGGTGTTCTCTGAGTGGCTGAAACTTGGAAAAAACTTCCCTAAGTATCCCTCTGTGATTAGAGAACTCATTTTGCAGTGGGTTGCCACTGTTTGTAGATGACATGAACTTATACAGAGAAAAATCCCTAAACTTCAACAAAACCATTAGAATGAATAAGCAAACTCATCAGAATTGTGGGTTTAAAATCAACATATAAAAAATAGTAATGTTTCTAAATGCCAATTGTGAATTAACTAAAAAAGGAAGCAAGAAAGTAATTATGTTTCTAATATCTATGCAAAATTAGCTAGGATTAGCCTATGAGCCAACGTGAAAGACTTTTATAATTAAAATTATAAAACATTGTTAAAAAATTAAAGGAGACATGAAGAAATGGAAAAGCATCCTATGTACTTGGATGAAAGAAATAATGTTTTTGAAATGACTATATTGATTGCATTCCTCAAAAAACTAGAAACAAATCCAAAAACTCATATGAATCCCCCAAATTACAAATAGATCAGTTTTTTAACAACCACAGGGCAGACCTGGTGGTTCACACCATAATCCTAGCACTTGGGAAGTTAGCACAGGAGAATTACCATAAATTTGAGGCAAGCTTGGTAACATTGTGAGTTATATGCCTACCTGTTCTACAGTGTGAGAATCTGTCTGAAAACAAGCGAACATTAAATAGAGAACTAAGTCTTAAAAATACTACCAAGCAGGATGGGATTGTTTGTGGTTTGCTGGTAGAAGCTTACATAGCATGTGCAATGACCTGAATTCCATCTCCATGACCATCAAGTACACAGACTCAGACATTCATACACAATCATAAATATACATATCCAAGTCCCCCAGTGGTTGGTGAAAATAGCAAACTGTACATATCATGTTTATTTGCTATACATTTAACTGAAATGAAATACTTTCCAGATTCTCTTTGAAATGTCTGTATGGTTAGAATCAGTGCTTGTATACTCTGTGACCTTATCAGATGAAAATAAGGTCACTGGAATACAAGCACTGGGTACCATGATAGTGGACCTGATAACCAAAATGGCTACTAAATGGCTAACAAGCAGGTAGCATGTACTGCATAAATATGCTGGACCAGGTGTCAATCCATGGCCTGCATGCAGAGGATGAAGAAAGACAGCAAAAGATGTCATCACACTCACTTAAATGTATTACTTACTCTTTTCTAAATCTTCCATTTAGTATTTACAGATTATTGCTATCTATAACAGAAACTTTGAAAACTGAAATTGCAGTTAATGAAGGCCTGCAGAATTTAAGATCACTCATGTTATTTTTCTCCTAATAAATATTATTTTTACTTAATTTTACTGACAATAATTTTCTTTCAAACTTTGTTTGACAGCCTAAGGAGTGCAGAAGTTTACACATCTGGGGATAACAACATAGAGAGAGACATTACTGGTGCCAGGAGAATCATTTTTTATTAGGAAAAAAAATTCTTTGAGCAATAGCCCTAGCAATTTTAAGACATTTCATCTTCCAGCCATGCCATTCTAATTTGCATGTCAATCACATAAGGTATCTTCAGCAGTAGGGTCTTACCACTAACCTTTGGTGGGTCATCAAGTACTCTGACAGAAATCTGTCTGTCTTTTAGGAAACCTTGTAGGTCTCTCTGATCAAAAGCTCATTGTGGATGATAGACCCATGCTGGTTCTGGGAGTTACAGGTCAGTGCCCACTAAGAAAATGAGGAAAAAGATAACTAATATACAAGAGTTAGAGATAAGAGAGAGAGAGACAGGGAGAGGGGAAGTGAGGGAGGGAAGATGTAGGAGACTAAGGTTAGTCTTAATCTTACCCTCTCCAGTGTCTTGTGGTTCAGGTGTTCCCTGTAAGGGCCTGGTGAAGGATCAGCCATTTGGTCTATCTTTTAGTAAGTAGAAGATTATGGTACCATTGCCGTTTGGGTCTAGATTTGTGTTTCCCACCCCTTTGATGCCCTCCCCTCCCTCCCCTTCCATCCTAGTGTCTAATCTAGGAGATGCTTGCTGGGTATGTAAAGTTTCTTCGGTAGATTCAGGTTAGGTGCTGTAGATGAGTGAGACTATGTGGCGATTTTTTTTCTGTGATTGGGTAAGTTCACTGAGAATGATCTGTTCCAGGTTCAACCATTTTTCCTCAAATTTCATTGTGTCATTTTTTCTTACTGCTGTATAGAATTCCATTGTGTAGATATACCACATCTTAGTTATCCATTCTTCTAGTGATAGACATCTGGGTTGATTCCAGCTCTTAGCTATTACAAATTGAGCCGCTATAAACATGGTTGAGCAAATCTCTTTAGTCTGTGGTTTGAAGGTTTTAGGGTAGATGCCCAGTAAGGGAATAACTGGGTCTGTTGGTATCTCTATACTCAGCTTTTTCAGAAGTCTCCATATTGCTTTCCAAAGTGGTTGTACCATCCTACATTCCCACCAACAGTGGATGAGTGTTCCTACTTCTCCACATCCTCACCAGCATTTATTTTCATTTGATTTTTTGATGCTTGCTATCCTTATTGGGGTAAGGTGGAATCTCATAGTTGTTTTAATTTGCATTTCTCTGATGATTAGGGATGATGAACATTTTCTTAAGTGTATGTTTGCCATTTCTATTTCTTCCTCTGTGAACTGCCTGTTCAGCTCTTTGCCCCATCTTGTGAGTGGGGTGTTTGACTTCTTACTGTTTAGATTTTTGAGTTCTTCGTAGATTCTAGAGATTAGGCCTCTATCAGTTGGATAACCCACAAATATTTTCTCCCATTCTGTGGGTAATCTATTGGCTTTGCTAATTGTATGCTTGTCTGTAAAGACACCTTATGTGATTGACATGCAAATTAGAATGGCATGGCTGGAAGTTGGATGAGAGTCAGTCCCCAGACAGTCAGCGCGTCTAGTGCCAGAAGGTGATACATGGGCGACTGGGGGAAATTGACCAATACCTATCGAAGCAACGCATGGTCTAACCTACTTAGCAGCAAATAACTTATTGTGATGCCCACACAAGTGCAGTGGTGGCACACAGCCATGGTGGGGAACCAACTGCTCTCAATTTGGCTAACTGATCCCCTCACTGGTATGGGACCCATAGCTGGAGCTGGGAAACAAGTCAGAACCATATCCAAACATAAGCCCACTCTCCAGTATCAAGCTACTATCAATTGTGGGCTACAAGAGGGCCTACACCTATTAAATTCTCTATAAAAAAAAAAAAGTAAGGGTTATCTCAATTGTCCTGGTGCTAACTTACTCTCCGTTGGAGAATCTGCTTCTCTTTTTCAGATAGATGTAGACCCTAAGGAGAGAGCCACCCCATCATACCTCAAAAGGGCCCCGGCTGAAACTAAGAAAACTTCGAGAAACAAGCAAGGGGGCTGTTTTCCTGATGAACCGGACACCAGCACAAGGGGGAAGGAGATCAGCACAGAGAAAAATCAACTCCTACCAAATCAGAGAGCCAGAGCCTCAGAGGCCCTCAACACCTCATCACTGAAGCAGACCAAAAATGAACCCAACATGGCTCAGGGAAATTTTGCGGAAGAGGGGGCGGAAAGAATGTCAGAGTCACATGTTGGGTCATGATATGCAGAGACATTTAGCTTACCCATAACTGTGGGCTAACTCCACAATGCATGACCCGTATACCTCAACAAGGAGGGGCCAAGGGGAGGGGGTAGGTCATGGATGAGCCTAATAATGGTACCAAACTGACTGTATTTGCTGAATACAGAACTGACTAATAAAAAAAAATGACATTTCATCTAAACATGCTAATTCCTCTTAGAGATATTTCTTTGCAGTGTTTGCCAGAGTCTTACCCCCTGTCTAGACTAAGTGTCAACCATTAGCACATCTCTGTGATTCCAGAAACACAAAGAATGGAAATCAAAGGAAACTCCTGCTCTATTCTACAAAAATTATGTGAGGCAGTGGGCCCAAGCTCTCTTCACTGCTTCCTTATATATATTACATACTGTCAAAGGCTTCTGGATGTTAATTAAGGATATGAGTAAGATCCTTATATCTTTTAGGAAGAGTATGAATTTTCCCCCTTATGCTGATTGAGTAATTGTAGTGATAGACTGAACATAATTTAGTACAGTTCACACTCAAAGATAAACTTAAGTTTTCATGTCAGTTCCCAAAATATTTTTATCAGCATGCCTATAAGAATTTTACAGAAAATCTATGTACAAACGAATGTCTCTTTATATAGGACACTCTGTGGTTCTTCAACTTTGTTAATTTACCAGAAGTCACAAATTTTCACCTTAGGCTTCTTGTCAGGTTTACCATATTAATTCTGTTACATAACATGTATAGCTACAGCTCTCAGAGCTATAGCCAGAGAATCAGAAGAGAAGTGCAGAACTTTTTTCTTGGTCATTTATTTTTGAGCAATGTGTGCGTGTGTGTGTGTGTGTGTGTGTGTATCTACACGTGCATGCACTTATGTATAATATGATGAGCTGCATTTGCTATTATTGGCAATTTATGTCATTGACTATAAGTAAAATGTTTTTAACTTCTCATTACCTCATTACAATCCTTCATTACATGAGCCATTACCCTGGATTTCCAGACAGACAGTACTTATCTGCTTAACTCCATGCTTCCTATTTCCAAATCCTCAAGGGAAAACATTGAAAGAAAATAACTGTAATTATCATATAGCTAATAAAATGATCATATGGAAAAATGTCTGTTCTGGTTGGATTTAAATCTATTTTGTGACTCCAACATAAGGCTTTCACTATCACTGAATGTCTCATGCCTAAGCCAACTGAAAAAAAGGAAAGAATTCAATCACCATGAGCAGCAGACTACTTTAGTTGTTTATGTTGTTTAATTTAAATGAAGAGTAAATGTACATTCCCCAAGGGTCTTTTACCTTGTTGATTTTTCTAAAGGCAAGACAAGAGTATATACATACATACATACATACATATATATATGTATGTATGTATGTATGTATATATATATATATATATATATATATATATATATATATATATACCTACTGAGTGTGTAAACAGCCATGTTGGTACCATTGTTACCTTCCTCTCTGTCCTCCCCCCTCCAAAGGGTCCCTCTTCATTGGGGATTATGGTTGTGCATGTTTGGGATGGCAATTAGTTATGGAGAAAAGGCAATGTCTCTGTGCATAATGGCCCAACTTGTGATTCTAACAATCTTTCTGCCCCCTCTTCTGCAAATTTCCCTGAGCCATATTGGGATTGTTTTAGGTTTACTTCAGTGATGAGGTCTTGGAAGCCTCTGTGTCTCTGGATATCTGCTTTGATAGGAGTTGAGTGTTCTCTGTGTCTATGTCCTTCACCTTTGTGCTGATATCAGGTTCACTAAGAAAGCAGCACTCTTGCTCATTTCCCCAATTACTCTATGGTTTCAGGTGGTACCTGGTGAGGTGTGATGGGCTGACTGTCTCCTCAGGATCTGTGTCCATCTGAAAAAGAAAAGCCAATTCTCCAATGGAGGGTGAAGTCATCCCAAGATAAATTGGATAACCAGTAGTATTTTGCAGAGAATTTAATAGGTGTAGGCCCTCTTGTAGCCCAAGATTGGTTGGAGCTTGATATTGGAAAGTGAACCCATTTTTGGATATGGTTCTGACTTGTTTCTCAGTTTTTCTATGGGTTCCATTCCACTGAGCGGATCTATTAGCCAATTCAAGAGCAGTTGGTTTTCCACCATGGCTGAGTGCCACTATTGCACTTGGGTGAGCATCACATCTGGTTGTTTGCTGCTGAGTAGCTTAGACCTTGAGTTACTTGGACAGATATTGGCTATTTTCCCAGTTGCTCATATAGAACCTTCTGGCACTGGGCAAGCTAACTTTCTGGGGACTGACTCTCTTCCATATTCAGCCCGGTCTCTTCATGTTCCATACCAACAGCATATGGTGTCTTTGGCAGTAGGGTCTTACCATTAACCTTTTGTGGGTAGCCAAGTATGTTTTAACTATGCAGAGCATAGTTATCAGCAAACAGTGTAGGCAAACCACATTTGTGAGACCTCTACTTACACAGCCTTCTCTAGGACACTTTGGTATTATCAATTCTAGCACCTCACTTATCTGAGCTAGTTTTCTGTTGGAAAAATATCTCAGATACCATGGGATTGATTGCCTAACACTTTACATGAGAAGAAGCTAATAGGAAAGAGAGAGGGAGAAAGAGAAAGAGTGAGCAAAAGAGAAAGAGAGAGAGAGGGAGAGAGAGAGAGAGAGAGATTCTTCATCAAATACTTAAAACTAAAAAACACCCAAACAAGACAACAGATTTTTGGATCTTATCACCAACAATGACTGAGGCAGGGAAGGTTGAGTTATGGCCACTTGCAGACTACACATGCACATTTTCCCATGGGAATGGAAGGTAGAAATGGCATGCATGGATCAAGCTTTTATGTTTTTTGGACTGGAAGCCACTTACAGTATAAATAATTATATGACATTGGAAACATACACACTAAAACATAAATGTTATACATTGATATGGATTAGAAGACAAGTTTAAAACAGAACAAGCAGAAGGGAGGGCAGATATGCAGAGAATCATAGTTCTCTCTTAGATTTGCTTTGTACTTCCTTGGATTGAAAAAAAAAAATAAAGATAGGCCACTTATCTCATGTTTTGCAGAGAAAGTTACCACTCAGTTCTTCAGGACAAATGGAACATTTCCTAGCTAATATTTTAAAGAAAATTCTCCCTTTATTCTGAGTATTCAGAGTTATATCAGAAAGAAAGCTTGAGCACTTAGGCAACTTAAGTATTCGTTGGAATTCTAACCAATCTGGAGATGAAAAGGTGGAGTCTGTCAGCCTGGTCATGCAGAATCTCAACTTGATGAATGATTTGCAAGTATCTCATGTTTTATCATTTCTAATATGAAGATTCTGAGGTTGACCTATTTCTGTGAACTTTATCACAGAATGGAAGCTGCTTAACATTTGGAATTAGGAGGGCTGTATGAGACATTTGTGTACTCTGAATAAGAATTGGCTTAGAAAAAAGAAGCAGTCTCCATGATTCTCACAATAAAGATATTTTGAAGTCATATTAAATAATTGAATATTCTGTTGAGAAAATGACAAATGCTATACAAGTCACATCTTTTCTGGGTTTATTTTAAAATGTCTTTGCTGTGTTTTCTTCCTATTTTTGTAGTAGCTATTTTCTATGCAAACTTGACTCCTTATCCCATAGTACATCTTCCCTGGCTTATGTTCTGTCTGCAGTGTGTCTCAGAAGGCATTATCATAGAGATATACTTCACAGAATTCAGTTATTACACCAATGAAGAATTGATTTAAGTGACCCTGAATAGTAAAATACAGCCATTTAGCAAGTGATTGAAATAATAACATGTTAGGTAGAAACACATGTCTATCTTCTATTATTAGTTTGCCAAACAATTTTCCTCATTTCTCTGTTCTAATAATAATTTGACTACATAGTTGTAAACTTTATAACTTGGTTTGTATGTTAAAACAGGGTTTTAAATGGCCCTTCTATATCTGTTGCATTAATTTAAGATTTATATGAACTGAAACCTTGCTTATTCTCATTAAGTGAACTTTCGTTGCTCATTACCCAATCTAGATAACATTATGGTATTATTCATCACTCTCCTTAGTGTTCGTGATTTTGGGAGTATTTTTCTTCAAGGACATATTTTGTTGTTTTATTTCCAGACATTATACCTTTATTACTATACCTTTAAGGAGATTTGGAAAAAAAACTGTTATGTTCTTGAACTTATTGATAACTTTTTAAAGAAGATAATGGCATGAAGTAATGATTCTTTGCTAAAATACCTTTATGGTTACTCTATCTATTACAGTACTGACTGACCTAATAACTTTTTGTTTCTGTTTAAATATTCACTACTTTTCATGCTTTCTGTAATGAGCCTCAGAAATCCACAATGCTCTTTGATGCTCTGAAGACAAGTTGATGTTCCTTGGAGCACTTTTTCCTTGCATATTTCCATTGATAGGAAATTAGCTGAACTCTTTTTAGCTGTGCCCACTATTTGAGATTCAAATAAATGCCCCTCCAAATAGAATATTTTTACTAGGTACTTTTGTTCAGAAAAAAATGTCAAGACTATAGTGAAAGATCTCTCTTGATTCCCCTTCCCTCTCAAATATAATAAAACCATTACCCTGTGATCTCTTTTAGTATAATGTCTCTTGGAATATTACTATTCTGAATTCAAATTAAACATTGCATAGTTTTGCACTGAATTAGTCAAAGGTCTCTACAGGAATAGAACTAATAGAAAAAATATGTATTACAAAAGGAATTTGTTAGATTGCTTTATGTGATACAAGCTGAGTAGATTGACAACGATGTCTTGTCTACATTCTGGCTAGGATGAGTATCAATATCACCTCACCTCAACACAGGAGGCTGCATGCCTCAGCAGTCCCAATCTGACACTGAAGGCCTGGAGAACTATTTGGTCTTTAATCCATTTGGAAAGCCAAAAAAGCTGGATTTCAATTTCAACCAAAGATAGCAGCAACAAGTAGACTCACTTTCCATCAAGAATCAGGAGCACACCAGCACAAACGATTGCTGTTTCTTAGAACCTCCTTATTTTTAGGTTGCCACTAGAAAGGCTACTGATTCTAAACAAGGACCTTTGCTCCTCTGTTAATCATTCCTGTAAACACTCTCAAACACCTGTCTACGAGGCATAATTTTATGTGATTTCTGATCCCATCAAGCTGGCAATAAATATTTAAGTCACATATACTTTATGGTCCATCAGAGGCTTTATAATGTGACCTTGGATATTATTGATTTAATGATCAATGTGGCTAATGATCTTTTTCCTCTTTTAATTAGGAATTAAGAATTTTCCACCTTATTTTCAAAAGGAAATTTAGACCTAAATAAATTACTTAATTTCCCAGTGCTCACAACATATACACATATCAGAATTCAACTTTAGATTTACTGGATATTAGATTGTATCTTCTTCTCTTCCACTCTGTTCCTCCTGGTTGATTCCATAGTGTGTCTATAGTATCATCATCATTAGGTTTACTGGATATTAGATTGTATCTTCTTCTCTTCCACTCTGTTCCTCCTGGTTGATTCCATAGTGTGTCTATAGTATCATCATCATCATCATCATCATTATTATTATTTTGCCTATCTGGGATGGTATATCAGGTCTTTCTTCATACTGAATACAAATAGGAAGTGGGCTGACCAAGGGAAGGGAGACATTAGAGGACCATGATGGGCAAAAGAAAGCTTACAGTAACCTGAAATTAGTAGATTTCAGACCTAAGTGAGAGCACTTTTTCACCATGAGTTCTATCATCAGTATGCTGTTACCCACCAGTACAATAAACAAAGCTTTCCATTTCTCATCCCTGAAGGGAGGAAGTCATTGTAGTACATTCTCACATTGTTCACACCATTGTCTAGAAATAAAAATAATAATGTCTATGATTTTATGTTTCATTCAAATTTCATTATGACCATCAAAATACACATTAATTTAAAAGCATTATTTAACCAGAGTTCATCTTTCAATGTTTGCCTAGTGATAGTTTCTAACTTGATTAATAGACCTGATTAAACTAGTTTTAGTAAATGTGTTGACACTTAAAAGTGTCTTCACATCACAAGTGCTGAGAGCTACAAATATATTTGATTTAGCAATGCTTAATATAACCTAAAACTTTACCATTACTCCATGTTTCAGATGTGGAAACTGAGCCACAATTTTCCATTTTCAATAGTACCTTCCCTGAGTAGTTTTGTGGAGATTAAAGTGAATAATAAGTGTAAAACAGTACAACCAAAGTTTGAGGCAATAACTGTACACTCTTTTAAAAGATTTTATTGATTTATTTGGAAACAGACAGAGATAGGAGAGAGAGAGAGAGAGAGAGAATGGGCACACCAGGGCCTCTAGCTACTGCAAACTCCAGATGCATGTGCCACTGTGCATCTAGCTTTACATGGATACTGAGAAATCAAACCCATGGCACTAGGCCTTGCATACAAGCACCTTAATTGCTGAGCCACCTGTGAGCCCCAGTAACTGTGCACACTTAATAATAGTAGCAACTGATTATCTCCATTTAAGTCATAATCCATTCATTCTATTTGTAGAATTATATATAATATAGTACTTCTACATCAAAATTTAAGGTTAAGAAACTTTGCCAAATACTATATAGGTATATTTTGTTATGTCTGAAATATAAACATAATCTCATTTTACCATAGATTAATTTAAGATAAAGCACTTATTATTCAGATTATAATACAAAAAATAGGACAACATAGGTCTCTAATTTACAAGATATACTTCAAACTATCCTTCAAGACTTAGTAGGCATCATTTATCTGTCATCATTTTTAATGTTTTTTTTGTTGTTGTTGTATTGGATTGTGATTAGGGAAAATTGGAAAAGATCTTCAAAAATTAAAATAATGGGAATTAACATTATAGAATTGAAATTAATTACTGCAAAGATGTTTATTATATTAGATAGCAATTATGGTATACTAATAATTAGTATTAATCCAATGAATATGTTTTACTATCTCATGAATAGTAGCTATTATAGTCACTAGCTAATAGGTACATTCAAACATATATGAGTTATAATGAATAGAGGCAGAAGAGAAAATAATATTGTTGCTGAAATTCAGTTGAAAAAATGATCCTTTAATAACCATGTTCAACGACTAATAGCTACATTAAAAACTGTAGTCTCCAGTTGTCCTTTCATTACTTTCCTGCCAGTAGAGTGTAAATAACTGTCTTTCATCCACAAAAAGTTTGAAAAATAAATTATTCTAACTTTAAAGTAAGGAAGTTTTCAATTTTTATCTTCTCAACAATATCAAGCTGTTACATCCTTTCTGCCACACAACCCAGTAAAATGCGGCTTTGATTTTGGTCTGCATTACATAAATCTGAAAAATCCAAGAGAAACAACGAAAGCAAATGATATATAGCCTTGCATATTTTCTGATCCTGAAATGACACAGTTATAGAGGTAAAATCAGACACAGGGTTGCCAGGGTGTGAGGTAAGGGAGGAAGGAAACAGCTACATAGTGGCAGAAGAATCAAGATTCTACATGGAGATGCACTAGGTTGATTTTACAGTGGTAGTAATAGGAATCTGAACATGTGAAAAATACTGCATAAGATTATACACAAAGATATGGTTATTTATTTATTCAGTAGCTACTTTGTATGGACACTTCATATGTTGGAACCATCATTTCCTTCCTTCCTGTCCTCACTCCACTGAGGGCCCTCCTTAGTGGGATTGCTGGTATTCACCATGGAGTTGTGGGTTATGAGTTGTGAGAGCACCAATCAGTCAGTGTGGGGGTGCAATATATCTGGATATTCTCTAGAACCCAATGGCTCTCATTTTTTTCCATCCCTCTCCCTCAAAATGCCCTGAGACTTGGTGGATGTGATTTAGGTCTAGTTTAGTGTTAAGCTCTCAGCAGCTTCTAGATTTCAGCTTTGGTGTATTTTGAGTATCCTCAGCGTCTCCATTATCCTGGCCCAGGTTGTCAGGTTCACCATGGAAACTGCATTCTTGCTCATCTTGGAAGTTCCTCTGTGGTTTCACCTGGGCCCTAGCCTGAGGGGTGATTCATCTCCTACCAGGGAGTCAGCTCTCTATTATTTTTTGGTGATAGATTTTGGTTGTCCTCAGTTCTCACTGCTTTCTGAAAAAGAAAAACAGATTTTCCAATGGAGAGTGAGATCAGCGTAGGTTAGATGGGATAAGCATTGTTGATTTAGAGAGATTTTGATGGATGTAGCCTCACTTTTGGACAAAGACTTGTGGGAGCTTCTCAATGGGGTCCATAATATCAGTTTCCATAAGATTTCAGTTATGAGTTCCTTTCCACTGAGTGGATCTGATAGCCAATCAGTGAGAAATTGGTTACCTACCTAGGGTCTGAGTCACTATTGCATAGGAGTGTACATCTTGTCAGGCTATATGCTTTCATATAGCACTGTGCCCTGCTTGCTGACAACATTGTAAGCTATCTACCCCAGGAGCTCATGTAGTGCGTTTCAGCACTATATAGGTTAACCATCTGGAAATTGGCTTCCGTCCAGATTCAGCCAGATCTCTTGATATGCTGTCTTGGCAGCATGTGGTATCTTCAGCAATAGGGTCTTACCTTTCACTTCTGATGTGATAAAGTGCTGTGACAGAAGTCTGTCTTGTTTTGGAGACCTCATAGTTCTCTCTAATCAATAGTTAAACCAGATTATAACCAATTTCTGGTACTAGCAGTTACAAGACAGACAACTGTTTTAGGATTAAACTTTACCCCACCCTCTCCAGGGCTCTTCTTACCAGACAATCCCTCCACTCTCTTATTGAGGGTTTGTGGTGATTTGATTCAAGTGTCTCCCATAAACTTAGGTGTTCTGAATGCTAGGTTCCCAGCCGATGGAGATTTGGGAATTAGCACCTCCTGGAGGCAGTGTATTGTTGGGGGAGGGCTTATGGGTATTGTAGCCAGTTTCCCCTTACCAGTGTTCGGCACATTCTCCTATTGTTGTTGTCCACCTGATGTTGGTGAGGGGGTGATGTCCACCCTCTGCTCAGTTCATCGTTTTCCCCTGCCATCATGGAGCTTCCCCTCAAGTCTGTAAGCTGTTGCAGTCAGGTTCACATTGTTAAAGACTTGAGGGTAAACTGGCTGTAATGCCCACAAGCCTACCCCCAATAATACACTGCCTGCATGAGGTGTTAGTTCCCAATTCTCCATGAGCTGGGTATCTAGCATTCAGAACACCTAAGTTTATTAGGGATACCTGAATCAACCCACCACTGGATTATATTTTTTAGTCATCTACCTGGGAGGAAGGTTTCTATGGTACCAATTCATTTTGGACTTGGTTTTGTGTATATCTCCCTCTACCCTCCCATTCCCTTCCCCTGAATTCCTTCCATCCCTCTTTCCTGTCCTTCAAGTTCTGTCCTGTCAGGCATGCCTGCAACTCAAGCTGTTCCAGTTTGGGAACCACAGATAAGAGAGAACATGTAGCATTTGTATTTCTGTGCTTGTGCAAGTCCATTCACTTTCCTACAGATTTTATTGTATCATTTTTCCTTACTGCTGAGTAGAATTCCATTGTGCATATATGTACCACACTTTTCTGGGTTAATTCCAGTTCTCAGCTATTGTGAATTGAGCAGGTATAGACATGTTTGATCAAATTTCTCTTCAGTAAAGAGTGGGGCCTTTAGGGTAGATGCCCAGTAGAGGAATGGCTGGCTCAGTTAGTAGCTCTATTTTCATCTTTGTCACGAGTCTCCATATTGATCTCAATAGTGGTTGTACAAGTTTGCATTCCCACCAGCAGTGAATGAAGGTTTCTCTTTCCCCACATCTGCACCAAGATTTAGTGTCATTTGATTTTCTAATGATTGTCAATAGTTTCTGGAGTAAGGTAGAATCTCATAGTTGTTCTAGTTTGCATTTCCCTAATGGTTAGGGATGTTGTACATTTTCTTTGTTGACTACTAGCCGTCATATTTCTTCCCTATTTAGTTCTCTGCAGTTCTGCTTGGCTATGGATCCTGCATACTAGAACTCTAAAATGCCAGACAAGATTTGTCCACTTGTATAATAGTGCCAAAGCTTTTATTCATGCAAGAAGCTTCCTCTGATTGGATTTAAGGCCCAGTTCATAGGAGGAAACTCACATCTGGTACTATAAACAATGATAAAAACCTGTCATAGGCCCCAATAGAGAGGACACTGATATTGTTTTGTTAAGTGGATGTTATGTGCTTGTCAAATTGCCTTCTAAACATTGTGTTCATGCCCATAGATTACTGCTACTGTCAGCCACAATTTCCTCTTCACAATGGGTATTATCCTAAAGGGACTCATGACCAACAACAAGTGACTATTTCTATGGCATATTGGCCCAATGCTTTATTATAGATGGAAGGGGAAAATCCAACATCGATGTCACCCTTTCCAAGGCTCAGGAAGCATTGTGGAAGAGGAGGTAGAAAGAATGAAAGAATGTAAGAACTGGAGGAAGGGTAGAGGGGACAGAGGGGAATTCTTCAGTACTAAAACACTTTCTTCTGGAGAGAGGTTCATAAAACTCCGTAACTACACAACAAAGTCTCAGAAAGCTGACCTTACATAATATTTATAAGGACCCTAACCAAGGTTATATAAGTAGTAATAATGTCTGTGTTAGAGACTCTCTAACCAGCAGGAGTTATCTGCAGATAGTGTAGGAAGCTCCTGAGTTTCAGCTTAAGGGAATCATCACCCATATTGGAGCACTGTGTCTGATGATGCAGGTACATTTGGATCACCCATGTTCCTTTGTGTTCCTTTGTGTAACCCTTATCCATAATTTGTAAATAATCTCAATAAACTCACTGATATACATTCTTCCTATTCTGGAGCATGGGGGCATTCTTTCCATATTCTCAGGTCCTTCTCAATTTCTTTCTTAAGTATTTTTATGTTCTCATTATATAGATCTTCCACATCCTTTGTTAGTGTTATTCCAGGGTATTTGATTTTTTGTGTATAGGATGGTGTGGGGAACTGTTGCATGGCAAATTGAGGTGGGTGGCATGCAATCACGGTGTTGGGATCTGGGTGACCAATGGCACATGGAAGATGGTAGCAGGCAGTGGCCCAGAGGTGGGTGGTTCTAGAATCGTCTAGGTGACTGGGGGGGTGGTGGTGGGAATCCACTGGCACCCAATCCAGAGGTGCTTGTGTGGAAGTGTAGGCCCCACCTTCCACACAGTGTGTACCTACTCAGTGGGTTGGTTCCCTCTTTGCATGGGGCATGGGAGAAAGGCCAATGGCCAGACTACCCTGTCTGCCTAAACTCAGCCAGCTTCCTTAGGTACTAGCCCACCACAGCCTGCAGTTGAAACCTAGCTGTACCAGAGAGCTTTTAGAATTGGCATATTCCTGAGTGCTCATTCCTGAGCCCAAGCAGTGAAGGTCCTTTGAGACCTACCAGTACTGGGGTCCCCCACCACCACTTCTTACCTGATTCTACTCCTGGAGCTCTAGCATGGTTATGAGTATGCTATATTGACGAGAAGTCCCAAAGACTTTTTTTTTTTTTTTAAAGAATAATGATGCTTGTAAAATGTCAGCAGTGATTTACCAACATGGACCATGGATGAATTTTTACTTTTGATTTTTTTGTTGTTGTTTTTGTTTGTTTTAGTTTGGTTATTGTTACATATATATATATATATATATATATATATATATTCAGTTTGTTGACTATTAGTCTGACTATTAGTTTATATAGTTTCTATTATCTAAAGAAAGATCTTTAAAACCTTTTTAGATGTGTCATGCCTTTGTGTGTGTGTGTGTGTGTGTGTGTGTGTGTGTGTGTGTGTGTGTGCATGTGTATATGCTGATGCAATGCTGTGTGCATCAAATGTCCCCCTATATCACTCACCAGCTCTTTTTTGTTTGCTTTTTTGTTTCCTTGCAAAGAAGTCTCTTACTGATTCAGGAGCAAGCCTGAGTGTTTCTTTTATCTCCAGTCCCTGAAGGACTTTGGTTACAGACATTGTGTCTATGTCCATCATTTTACATTGGTTCTGGATATTCAAACTGGCCTCAAGCCTCCTCATGTACTAATGCTTGTCCAGGAAGCACACTCAATCACTGAGCCATATCTCTAGTTATCTTAAAAAAAATTCTTTGGAAAAAAGTACATACATCTCAAACTAGGGTATGATTTAAGAAACCCCTGCAGATACATATAACAGAATAACCAACCACAGTTATTCAAATATCCTGCTAATCAACAGAATAAGCAAAAGCATCCCTGGTAAACTAATATTACCTGAACATTTGGTGTGGTAGGTATGTGGGAATAGGCAGGAAATTTAGTGCAATAGCATATGAAACTCATGAATATTTTTGACACATAACAGATGATTACAAAGGAAGGTCTTTCTTGAAGCTACTGCCTTAGGGCTACATCTACAGAACCCTGGAGGAGTGTGCATTCTTTGTGTGCATTCTTCTCATAGAGGGCAAAGTAAATATATGTGCTTAAAACAATGCCTTTTATGCCAGAGTTTTGTTTACACCTTCAAATTGATATGTATTGGAAAAGTGATATCAGGGTTGTCTCCTAGACATCATTATTAAGCTTCTTTCTCAGAGACGATGCAGAATTTAGATGGAATTTATAACTGAGTGGGAAAGAGGCAGGAGGAGAGGAAGAGGAGGAGAATAATAATCATAGTGGGTATTATGCTCATTACAACATGGGTATAAAGACATATAGCACTCCTTTATTATCACTAAATTAATTTAAATTATATTCCTGCTTCTATTTTATGGGGTTGGCAGGGAATTCTGATTCAGTCATTTCTGAGCTTTCTAGCCCCTTGTAGACAATATTCTGTAGTTATTCCTAAATTCTGGTTTTACATCTTGCCAAGTCCTCAAGGAGGTCAGTCTAGCTATCTGAATAATACCAGAATGCCATTGTCCTACTTCTTGGGATCTGTTCATATTCCTGACTGTGGGGCTTCAATGCAGGACTTGGGCTTGAGAAAAGTAAGACCAGCTCCTTGGAGCATGTCCATACCAATTCCTTCGAGTTTGCCATGGTTTTATACTCCTATGATACCAAGCAATGTCTCCAGAGATAGTTCCCATTGACCTCTATACAGCCCCATCCATATCAGAAGCTCTTAGAAAAACATTTATTTAATATGTATTACATGATAAGGATTGTTGTAAGCATTTAATCATGTTACTCCTTCCCCAGTTGATGCCTATCACAAAAAATCCTTGTGTTAGTTTGAATGTGTGACCCCATAGACTCAGACATATTTTTATATATTTATTAAGATTGAGCTTGTAATTTGAGTCTCCAGGAAGAGAATCCTACTGGCAAAGAGTGTGTCACTGCCGGCAGATCTAGTAGTCCAGCTCTACTATGTATATTCAGAGCAGTTTGGAATCTTTGTGTTCTACTTTACTGGCTTTTCGTGATGTCTCTATGCTACCAGCGTTTTCTGCCACTGATGTTGTTTTGCCTGAATTCTCTAAACCTGAAATACCCTTTTCTCCCATAAGCTGCTCCTAGTAGGTATCCTAGTAGGTAACTGCAACAACTCTGTTTACTAAATATCATTATTACAGCTTTACTACATGAGAAACTAGACTTTAAATCTATAATTTAGATACATAAACTATTTCATTAAGATATAATTTTATTCATTAATTAGCTATTACTGAACAGAAACAATGCATTTTGAAGGGCTAAGCTATTTTCAGTAGTTTATAACTTAAATTCCCAAACCTTAATCAGAGGAAATATAAATACAAGTAGTAGAAGTAGAATGTGTTTCCTAATAATGTCTCTCTTTTGATTATAAATCTTATTTTCTTCACGAGACTGGAAATTACTGGGCATCCGCTTTCTTCTCCTTGAAATGTCTTAAAGCCCTGGTGTGTGTTCATAAGTCCTCAGCCCTGCCATTGAAAAAAAGCAAACCCTGCTTCCCAGGGAGGGCTGTAATCATATCTTCAAACCTGAAGTATACCATCATTAAATAATTTGTGATGATTTCACTGTTACTATGCTCTAGTGTTATAGTCTCCTTTCTTTCATTAAATAATAGGTGATGAAATTATATAATAAAGTCATTTGTAAGCAATATTGTCATTTCCTTGGCCCTTTTCAAATAGCTATGACATAAGGATTAATGCACTGAGAGGGAGTCTGCTCATGTGTACTTTTAAAATCATTTGGAATGAGCACTGAACCCTTTTAGAATGTCTTGCATAGCATTTGTGTGGATTTTAAGGAACTATGTATGCATAAATCAAAGGATGAGCAAGGCCCTGACATGATTACATTTTGAAAGTTCATTAACAATATCCTTAGAGTACATCACAGCCTTAATAGGCACACTTGAGAATTGGCTGCTTTTTAATTTAGTTTAATTTCCTCAATAGTAATATATACTTTCATTTGATGTATTTTGAATATTAAGAGTGGGTTCAAACTGGATTAGAAGATGAAACACAGTATCTTTTCCTATTAGCTCCATCAAGTGAGCAATATGTCTTGACTTTGCCATGCAATTGTCCTAAGTACCTCTGCATCTTATCCCTGGATGTACATTAGCCTCCCACCTCAATTAACCTTGAACAAATCTGTCCTTGGAAAGGCTCTGGTGTGTCCTTGTATAATTGCTGATTGGCTGATATTATTACCCTTACACTGCAAGGTCTATTTTAAAGAAGCTTTATAAAAGTTCTAGTTATTTTCTATGAATCAAAGGTTCTTCCTGTTTAATCAACCCATGTTCCAAAATTTAAGTGTTAACCTTCAAATTTTAAAACACAAAGTGGGGATGGAGGGATTGCTTAGTGGTTATGGCATTCGCCTGCAAAGCCAAGGGACCCAGGTTTGATTCCCCAGGACCCACATTAGCTAGATGCACAAGGTGGCACATGCGTCTGGAGTTGGTTTGCAGTGGCTAGAGGCCCTGGCGTGCTCTCTCTCTCTCTCTGTGTGTGTGTGTGTGTGTGTCAAATAAATAATAAAAATAACAACAACAACAAAAACCCACAAAGACATGAGCATGATGTTTGCTTAACTTAAAGTCTCTTTTTCTATGACTTGTTAGTAAGCTTTATTTGAATGTTTCCTGTGGATGTGACCACACCTGCCATCACTGATGTTTGAAGAGAGCAGCTGAATTCTTATCAGGAAAACTACACAAATGAAAGAGAATGTTTCTGAATCACTACAGTGTTACTTTCCTGTTAAGACAGCTTATACTTCAAGGGGAGAGGGCATCTACCTGGTCCTCACCATTTTCTTTCTAATTTGAACATCAGATACCAGACCCACAGAACTACTGCAGATCATTCTTTTAGCTCCTCCTGTGCTAAACCTGTGGACTTTTCTGGGCAAAAAGTTTACAAGTTTCCCTTAGGAACCTCCATAGGAATCTAAATATTCCTCCAGACATAAGCCAAATTCCTATGACTAAACACAGCTCTTGCTTCAATCAGAATCTATTCATCTCCTTTTATTCTCTTGTGATGAAGGAAACCAGATTTCTGTAAGAACTTATATTTTGTCTGAGGTTGCTTGATACAAACCCCTTTTCCTGTTTACTTTTCTTATATTACATAGGTACATGGTAACACAGGATGATTTGAGAAGAGCCTTGTAAGAAACATGCAACAAAGATATATTCCCTGTAACAAGACATTATACTGCTCATATATTACTATGTTTAGCATGTTTGTATTTTCACTTCACTTCTATAGATGCTATGATATGTGTCTTAGGCTGAGTAAGGCTTGATCAGGTGCCTTGAATTAACAACTATAGCACCAGATACTAGCCAGATAATTTATGTTCAGACGTAAGTATATGCTTACTCCTCTTCAACATATATAGATGCTCTTTTAAAAAAAATTTAAATTATTTTTATTTTGAGAGTGAGAGAGAATAGGTGCACCAGGACCTTCAGCCTGCTGCCAATGTACTCCAGACATGTTTGCTTCCCTGTGTGCCTGTGTCACATTGCATGCTGTGTCACTGTGCATCTGGCTACTTGGGACCTGAATATTTGAACATGAGTTCTTAGGCTTTGCAGGCAAGCGCCTTAACTGCTAAGCCATCTCTCCATCCCTAGATGTTCTTTGATTTGATATTTCTTAAAGGAAATGATATGAAAGTACATAATGTTCAAAACTCTGATTTAAATGTAAAAGAGTTATTATTATTATTCAGGAGATATCATGTCAATCTCTGGATTCAGGAGGCTCTGGAGCGCAAAGCATAAATTGAAATCTGGGGCAGAAGGACACACAACATCAACAGATTTTAGAATAGGACTAGATAAACACAAAAGTGATTAACTCTTTGTGATAAAATGTGAAGAAAACATATTTATTTATTTTAAATTTGAACCCTGTCTTTCCCAAGCTTATCTTCTGTGAAACCCTGTTATATTAGGAGTTCATATGTATACATTGAAAATGGCATTGTGGAAAAATAGGGCTGGAATTCATAACAAGCTCCTTTTGCATATTTGAGTATACTTTCTTGACACACAACCTCCCCCCAAGGCTAAAATTGTAGTCTGTTTAACGTACTAGCTTGTGATTTTTTTTCTCAACATCTTCAATCATTCTCTAATAATTATAGATTTTGGCATTGATAAACTGTCTAAAAGATAATGGCAGACAAGGTATTATATTAGTTACCTTTCCATTGCTGGGACAAAATACCCAACAAAAATCAGCTCAAGGAAAGAAAGATTTATTTTGGTTTACAGTTTTAGGTTAGAGTACATCATGACTGGTAAAGCAAGGTCATAGAAACAGAGCTGGTCACATTCAGTTCATAGTGATGCAGAGTGTGTTCCTCTGGTACTCTCCATTTTCTAAGACTCAGGAGCCCATCCCATAGAATGATGCTGCTTATAGTTAAGGTGAGAACATCTCAGTTAATCAAGATAATCCCTCATAGGCTTCTCAAAGGCTCAAATAACACTCCAAATAATCCCTAAAGAATTATTCTAGAGACTGTCACATTGACAAGCAATATAAACCTTCCATAAGTAGGTTTTCAGTATTGTTTTGAATCCTATAGAATATCAATATCAAGTAAGAAACTGATTATTTAATAACTTACATTGTGGAGGACTTATTTCCAGAACTAAGTATGTCTACTAATCACTCAAAAGCCAGTGTTAAGAAAACTGGTGAGGAATTGTTGAGAAGGAAATTTCCAGCCTTAGGAAGATGAGGTGGGTTTTCATCCCTGAAAATAAGATAATCCTAGGGTCTCAGGCATATGAAATGGCTCTCATGTGGAAAAGGATGTTCACGGGACAGTGGGCAAGATGGCTGCTGCCATGCAAAGCCTTCCTCATGCAGGGTCAGCATTTCTCACTCTTCTGTCCTGGAGAAGGCTGTCCCTATTAAGTCTTTCAATAGCACATTATTTCTTTGTAAGTCAAACCTTATCCCACTTTAGTTCAAGAAGAAAATTAGCCAGTCCTTGGCACACATCGTGATTTTATCTGAAGACCATTAAATGTCTTTGGCTTTGAGAAACTAAAGATCATTGATTAAGAAGTCTTGGGACCAGTGTTTATCTACTTTCTTTTCCTTAAATAGTTGACTCTGGCAGTTAGTGTCTCAGTAACTCAATGGCAGTTTCCTTTAGAATTTACAATACTAAGAAAAGGACAAAGAACAATACAAAGGAGGCAAAACAGGGAAAATCTAAAGTAGGATCATATAAGACAATGGCATTGTAATTGTGAAATTATAGCATGTCCTAAAAATGTATTTCTTAAGCCTTTATGCAAGATTTTTAAAATGTTTTTCATGTTATATGATTCTGTTAAATTTTCACATTTGAGGTATCCTAAAAGTAATTAATAAATTATCAGTGTGATTTAGCTTTTACATAATGTATGCATTCATACCTATATATTAAACACCATATTTTACATTATAAATGTAATTTATCAATTAAGCAAGATAAAAATTATGATGGTAAACATTATAGAATACTATATATAGTTAGTACTGGAAAATTCTATAATATCTTCTGTTATGTGTTCTTAAACAGTCAAAATTAGAATATTTTTTCTTTAGCTCTACCATGTCTGTGTGATTCCTGAAAGACTAGGCTTAAATACTTATCTATATATGGCAATTAAGGAGTAATGGTGAAAAGCAGAGAAAAAAGATTTCATGAAGAGCACATAACAGTGTACAATGATTCCACTTTTGTCTTTCCTTACTCACGCAAGCTTCAGGTTTACATAGAGGAAGAACTGAGGCAGGGGTGATCAGTATACATAATTACACAGTCCTGATGCAGGTGTGGTTTGGTGCTCATTGTCTCAGGTCTGGTTCTGCACAGTGGTCTTGATGCCATGAGATGATTACTCATGCTTCAGGGTGAATCTTCTCCATTATCAAAGTTAATCTTACCTGTGGATAGTCTGTCCAGTTATGGTCTGCAATTTTTTTGTGTTATTTATTTATTTATTTATTTATCTATTTGAGAGTGACAGAGAGAGAAAGAGGCAGATAGAGAGAGGGAGAGAGAATGGGAGTGCCAGGGCTTCCAGCCACTGTCAATGAACTCCAGATGCATGCGCCCCCTTGTGCATCTGGCTAACGTGGGTACTGGGGAGTCGAGCCTCAAACCAGGGTCCTTAGGCTTCACAGGCAAGCGCTTTAACCGCTAAGCCATCTCTCTAGCCCCTGCTATGCTATTTTTGAAATTCAAAGTGATTTTAAATTTAGGACTAGGATTCTTAGGTCACATTTGGGAGGTCTCACATAGGACCTTGTGAAATGTTGCAAAATGCCTCAGTTATTGTTACCTTTGTATCTTGAGGCTTAGCAAGGGATGACAAAGGTCACTTATTCCTGATCTATAGATAGGCACACCTTGAGTGTTTAACATCCCTAGGTGCAGAGGCAGAGGTGACCCACAGTAAAGGAAATACAAAATGTGGGCAAAGATGATAGGCCTTCATCTTAATTTAGTTAACATGCAGCTCTGGGTTAGAAGTCAGTGTTTAGCAAAGCAGTTTTCTATGTGGCCAGTAAAGTACCATTCTGTCTCTATTTCTTAATTTACTCATACTCTTTCATTTCCAAAGCAGTTAGGGTTTGTTTCCTCTGACAATGGAGACACCATCCACTTAACCCTGTGTCCATAAAATAACATTTTTGGGAGCACTGGGAGAACACAGTTGACAAGAAACATACTTTAAGTCTTAATCAGGAACAAGTAAAATTAATCTAAAAGGAAATTGGAAAATATATGTATATATCTCCTGCTCAAAAATAGTTTATTAAAAACAAATATAAAATTCTCCTCTGAGGCTACTTAAATGGCATATAATGATTTGCTTTGATTAATTAGGTATCAGCTTAAGACATACTGTTAGGAACAGGATTGTTTTGCAGTTGGTTAGATTCTTTTCATGAAAGATTAATATAAGTAATTTATTACCCACAAATGTTTTAGATGAATGACTCTTTAAAAATCAAGAAACCGGGCTGGAGAGATGGCTTAGCGGTTAAGCGCTTGCCTGTGAAGCCTAAGGACCCTGGCTCAAGGCTCGATTCCCCAGGACCCACGTTAACCAGATGCACAAGGGGGTGCATGCATCTGGAGTTCGTTTGCAGTGGCTGGAGGCCCTGGCGCATCCATTCTCTCTCTCTCTCTGCCTCTTTCTCTCTTTTTCACTTTCAAATAAATAAATAAAAATAAATGAAAAAATTAAACAACAAGAAGCCAAACAAAATTTGTTCTGAGCATTTTAATTTTCGTTTTGTGTGGCATGAATTTTAAAGTGTATCAATATTAGGTACATGGGGAAATTTTACACCTGCAACAGAAAATGTACTTCTGTTTTGGGTAACTCACTTTATACACTTTATAATCAATTATTACTAGTAGTTAGGGCATTTAAAAATTAATCATTTACAGCATACTTAAGTTGGTTAAGGGAAGATTAGGTTGTTTCTTTGTTTTCGTGTACAGGTGGATCATTTCCATATTCTTAGCCATAGACTGTGGGATTGAGCTAAAATTTAATTATAATTAATAATGGTGAAGATTTACTGAGAAAAGATAAATGTTTATTTATCATTACAGTATCCTTTTGTTTCAGTTATATATTTTCTAAAATTTTGGACTAAGTAATAAATATTTTGAAACATTATCTTTAAATCAATGTAATCTTTGTAAGTAGAAAATAAAGAAAACAGATAATTCAGATTTGGCAACTTTAAGAAAAACATAATTTTTGAGTTAGTAGTAAAAGTCCAACAATTCTGGGTGTCCTCTGAAATCATGAGAACTCATATTAAAAGCTGGCCTTGGGCTGGAGAAATAGCTTTAATGGTTAAGGCACTTGCCTGTAAAGCCAAAGGACTTGGCTTCGACTCCCCAGGACCCACGTAAGCCAGATGCACAAGGTGGTGCATCATCTGGAGTTTTTTGCAGTGGCTGGAGGCCCTGGTGCACCCGTTCTCTCTCTCTCTCTCTCTCTCTCTTTCTTTCTCTCTCTCTCTCAAGTAAAAAAATATTTAAAATATTTTCAAAAATTTTTATAAAGTTTGCCTTAATTATATTTCCAGTCCCATATTTGTTCCTTGAATTGTTATTATTAGTTACATTTTAAGCACTAAATTGTAGAGGGTAAGACTGCGAGTATACTACAAACCCCAAGTAGAAGAAAGAATGTTAAGAGAGACTGTGAAGATTTGCATAATTCACAGTGACTGATATTATTATTAGTAAATCATGTGTCTCAGAGTCATCATCTCTCCATCCACTTTTCATTACTGTCATAAGTAGTTTAGGGAGTACCTGCAAGGAACCAAGCATGACATAGGGACTAAGGCCGACAGAGATGAATAAATGCCTGCCAAATGTAATGTACTTAATATTAGCTTCTCAGTGATGAAAAACTTCCCACACTAATATATGGTGCTTACAGTAAACAAACCTTTCAGAGGAGTTATAAAGGGTAAATGACAACCGTATACCTTCTACTCATTCTTTTCTGTAACCTTAAACTTCTCTGTCTTAATCAGCTTGGACTGCTATAACAAAATATCTAGGACTAGGTTGCTTAAGAAATGTAACTTCATTTCTCATAACTTTGGATGCTGGGAATTTTTGTTTGTTTGTTTGGTTGGTTGGTATTGGTTTTTCAAGGTAGGGTCTCACTCTGGCTCATGCTAACCTGGAACTCACTATGTAGCCTCAGCGTGGCCTTGAACTCATGGTGATCCTCCTACCTCTGCCTCCCGAGTGCTGGGATTAAAGGTGTGTGCCACCACACCTGGCCGGATGCTGGGACTTTTAAGATCAAGGTACTACAAAGATAGACATCTCTCTGCTCTTGGCCTATAGGCAGTTATTCTTCATGCTCACATGTTCTGTCTGTGGCAGTGTTTATTATACTTGTTTATTCATATAGGGGCTGGTACAGTCTACGTGCACAGAGTACAACCCTTATTGTTGCAAGTAATATCTGTGTATTTCCAGGATCTTGCTACTATATTCAATTTGAAAAATGCATACACAAAAATAAAGTAGCAAGAAAGTTTATCATGAGTACAGTTGCATTACAGTACACTGCCAAGAATTGTGGAGGGCCAGCTGAATGGGGAAGTCCTCACCGGTCTCTGGAAGTGACCTGGGATCTTTCTTCATAGAATTTTTAAGGGAGAATGACTCTATTGTCTATGTGCATCAATTGGGTGCTCTGTCCTCTAGCTTGAGTGGCAGGTTTACATTATATAAGTTTTAGTGTGTAGTTCTAGCATGTGCATTATGAAGTGAAGGGTTTCAATAAGAAGTAGAAAGTATTTCTTCGAAAATGGTGTCTATGACAGATACTATAACTATCTTGAGTCCAGATTGATTACATTTTTGTTGAGTATTTTTCATTTTCATATGACTTGGTTTGGGTTGGTATTGTTGAAACAAGATCCTTACTATGTAGCCCAGGCTGGCTTCAAACACTTAATCTTCCTTCATTGCCTGAATGTTAGAATCATGGTATGTGCCAGCACACCTGGCTAAAGTATATTCATTTCTACTTCATACAGGATGATAATGTAATCTTACATTATATGACTGTCCTGTTGTTTTGTTTATGTGCCATAAGTTTCTTAATTTCTTGTATGCCATTCCCTGGACTAAAATTAAGGTTAGACTTACATATCATCACCTTGACTATGCTTTTCTATTGTTATTAAAATTCTTTTAAAATATTTTATTTATTCATTTGCCAAGAAAAGGAGAGAGAGACAGAGACAGACAGAGAGACGGAAGGAGGAATAGAAAATATGGGCATGCCAGGGCCTCTTGTCACTGCAAATGAACTCTAAACGCATAGACACCTTTTCTCATTTGTTTTGACATGGGTACCGGGGAATCAAACCCTGTCTGAGTCCATGCAAGAGAACACTTTTAGCTACTGAGTCATCTATCCAGCCCTATGTGTGTTTTTCTTTTCTAATTTCTAAAAATGAACTTTTATCAGTGGTCCATATTCAAGCATCTCTTCAGCAGAAAAAACATCTGAAAACAACAATAAACCCCATCACATATTTCACAAGGGTTCTGCAAGCATGCATCACATGTTCACATTGTATCTTCTATATTTTGTTTTTTGCTTCCTAACCAACTTTCATTCTAGTGACCAGAACATCTTCAACTTTTCTTCTGAATGGCATAAATAGTATCTCCCATAACCTTTTACTTTCTAATGACTGCTTGTTAATATTCATCTTCTTTGTATCCAAAAGGATGTAGCTCATTGTGCTTACTGGCAACTGTTGTCTTTCTTGTGAAGCATGCTGGGAAACACAGGATCTTCCCTGTGTAGTGATTCCCCTGGATCCAAATACCTTGTTTCTCTTCTTTACTGTCCTCCACAGTGGTTCTTCCTGCTTCACATATGTTATCGCCTGTTAAGAGTTTTTGAATGAACAAATCCCCAGAGTCAGAAGTTTGAAAGGCACTTCTGAATATCTTCTAAAGTTTTCATTCCACTACCCTCCCCTCTTTTCTCCCTTCCTCATCCTTTCTGAGTCATGGTGCATGCAAAATTTCATAGTAGTGTCTATGTATGGAATATCAAATTTTTCACAATTCTTTCTTTTAAAAAATACTTTATTTGCAAGTTGAGCAAGACAGACACACAGACAGACAGACAGATAAGGAACATGCAATAGGGCCTCCAACCTATGAAAATGAAGTCCAGATGCATGCACCACTTTGTGCATCTGACTTTACATGAGTACTGAGGAGTCAAACCCTTGTCATTAAGCTTTACAGGCAAGTGCCTTAACCACTGAGAAATCTCTCTAGTCCCTGTATAACTTTTTCTATTGACAAGTGATTTCTGTACTATTGTGGTGGCACTGGAAGACTGCAACATACTATACAAAACTAAAATTAGCCAATTGTTTCATTGATATACAAGGTCCCTAATATGAGTGTAGGCTTACTACAAAAGGTGATTTACCATACATATTTATTTCTGATATTTTTAAACAACAAAATTCTGAGAGAAAATATACTGGCTATTCTGTAAAGGAAATGATGGCTTGCACAAATTAAACTCTGCACAAACAACCCTCTATTCTCTAAACTAAGCTGAAATATTGATTAAAAGCAAGACAGTTTACACCTTAAATTAAATGGTCTTCAGCAAGCATTCCTGCCTTCCTCATGTCCAGAGGAAGTACCTGGCCAGTAAATTCTGAGCTGCTGCCTTCTTTTTTGTTTTCCTGTCTTTTGAAGTATTCCCCTATCTTAATATTCATTCACTACTGACTAAGCTACAGACCGGAATTATATGGACTGGCGTACCTTACCTATTTGGGCTACTAAAACCACATGTTAGATGGTACAATTTATAAACAAAAGGACATAAACATAATTCTGAAGGCGTGGAAGACCAATATTCAGGCACCAGGAAATTTTGTGTGGTAAGGATATGTTTTACATAGAGGAAACTACTTGTTGCAGCTTCACATTGTAGTAAGTGGGAACAGGCTTCTTTGGGCCTTTATCTTAATAAGGGCACTAGCACCATTCATGAATTTGTAGCTTGGATGATGTAATAACCTCTGAAAATTTCTACTTCTTACACTACTATAACAGTGGAGAAAAAGTTTCAACATAGGCATTTTGTGAAGACACAAAAATTCAGACCACAGGAAAGTTAATGGATATAAGAATTAGAGGAGGGTGTTGCCTTTCCCTTAATGAATATCTCAGTGACATTTTTAACTTACCTATGATTGCACTATGTGTCTACCATTCCACAAAACCCAAACATGTTACCTATCATGTCAGTTGTCTTGTGCTTATGACCCCCAAGAAATATAGAACCTTACTAATATTTGTGATTCATGGAGGCAATTATTTAGGATTGAAATATCTTGCTGCATTTGATTTTGTGAATTATTTAAAAGAACTATTGTGTGCCTGCAATGTTTTAGAGTACTGTGGCAGATTCTGAAAATTGATTAAAAAAAAAGTAAGACAGTGAACAATTTAATTGTGGTCTCTGATCTTATTGAATATGCTGTATAGGAATGGGACAAGGTAATACTCATAAATAACAAATAGAGGAATTGCTGTTTATGGTTTATGAAACAGACACAAACAGTGTGGTGATACAGAGAAAGAAGTTTTTATAAGTAGGAATGTCAGATAAAGTGAGACTGAAGTGAGCATACAGGAAGTACAAAAAAGAGGGGTAGAAGAGCAAGGCTAACTCTGTGGAAAGGCATCATTGGAATGCATTAGAAGTGAAGGCTTCTTTTGAAGCCTTGTAATGTCAGATTGTATCCATGCATTGTCAAAGAATAATTATCTCAGACAGACTTAAACTGCCAAGGCAGATTTTGTCCTTGACCTTTGTTAGAGCAAAGAGGTATGGCACTCAACTCTGTTTAAAAAGGGGGGCATATTTTTACATCCTTAGGGTGAGTCTGTGGAAAACTACAACAGACATTTAGTGGGAGCTTGCTCGTTGTAAATATGTCATCTTCATTTGCTACTTGACACTTATTGAAGTTGTGCTTTAACCCTTCAGTGGGTGTGAGCTGGGAGAATGAAATATGGAAATGAAATGAGAAAGAACTGTGGAGATATTTCTTATGGACCTTAACAATAACTTTTCTGAGAATTTTGCTATGAGATGCTTTTTTCTGATAACTTCCTGCCTTATAACTTGCCCTGAAGTTATTCTTACAACCATGTGATAAGCCTGCTTACAGCCATGTAACATATCTCCTCTGCCTTGGTTTACCTTTGACCTCAACAGCATAGATGACCAATATTGAAAGGGAATACTAAGAGATGCTGACTGAACTTACTTCCTCAGTGACTGGTTGCACTCCTGACCCAGATCAATGTGTACATGCATGAGAAGTACTGACTATACATAAAAAGCAATGGTTAGTGAGAGTAACAAATTGCCCACAGAAATGCTGAAAGCACAGGAGGGTTTAGTAGGAGTGCATTTGTGAACAGGGAGTGTATGTGTTCTAGACCATCAGCATCTAACGGGTCACACTCCCAAATCCCTTTCCTTTAAACAGAAGTTTAAGAATATTTTGGACTCCGAATTTCTTACCTCTTACTTAGCTCTTACCAGTCCTTTATCCATATAATACAAATTCTTCTTGTATTATTGTTTTTTTTAACTGTTCAATAAAAATACATGCAAGTGCCTGTCAGAAGAAGCAAAAGGAATATAAAAGCAGCTGCAATAGCAGAAGTGGGTTCATTCTTGGTTTAAATGAATCCAAGGGTCACTTATCCTTCTTTTACGTTCTTCTCTAAAAGTCAGCTGGCCCACTCTTGGGAAAACAAATCTGAGTCAGTATTGATAATTCCCGGGAAATGCCTTACTTGGACACAAATCCACAGAGAAAAGGATGAAGAAGCGCTGCTTTCTTGATGGCTTTATTTCACAAGATGACTTAAGGTCCTCAAGAAAGAGGCTGTCTGGGCTAGAGAGATGACTTCATGATGAAGTGCTTGCTTGTGAAGCCTAAGAACCCCTGTTTGTGGCTTGGTTCCCTAGTACCCATGTAATCCAGATGCAAAAGGTGGCTCATGCATCTCGAGTTCATTTGCAGTGGCTGGAGTCCCTGGTAGTACTGCCATTCTCTCTCTCTCTCTCTCTCTCTCTCTCTCTCTCTCTCTCTCTCTCTTTCTCTCTCTCTCCCTCTTTCTCTCTCTATCACTCAAATAAATAAATGAAAATAAACAAAAATTTAAAAACAAAGATTCTTTTGACTAGTATTACTACATAAGAAGCAGGGAGGGCTGGAGAGATGGCTTAGTGGTTAAGCGCTTGCCTGTGAAGCATAAGGACCCCGGTTCCAGGCTTGATTCCCCAGGACCCATGTTAGCCAGAAGCACAAGGGGGTGCGTCTGGAGTTCGTTTGCAGTGGCTGGAGACCCTGGCGTGCCCATTCTCTCGTCTCTCTCTGCCTCTTTCTCTCTCTGTCTGTCTCTCTCAAATGAATAATAAAAATTGAATAAATTAAAAAAAAAAAAAGAAGCAGGGAAAAGGTCAAAGTCTCAGAAGGGTAGATAAGGAATTGACAATGGCAACTTTGTAATGTAGAAAAGGACATTTGGGGGAAGTCCTGAAGGAACATGACAAGGAGGGAGAGAATAAGGAGCAAGATTGAGAGAAAGAACACGTGAAAGAGATTATAGGACAATGAAAGAGAGCTATGTGATAGAGGGAGAGTTCTAATAAAAGAGGAAAGATGAGTAACTGCAACACACATTTTTTTTTTCTTTTTTTCTTTATTATTGTATTCAGCAAATACAGTCAGTTTGGTACTATTATTAAGCTCATCTGTGACCTACCCCCTCCCCTTGGGCCCTCCTTGTTGAGGTATATGGGTCATGCATTGTGGAGTTAGCCCACAGTTATGGGTAAGATAAATGTCTCTGCATATCATGACCCAATATGTGGCTCTGACATTCTTTCTGGCCCCTCTTCCGCAAAATATCCCTGAGCCATGTTGGGTTCATTTTTGGTCTGCTTCAGTGATGAGGTGTTGGGGGCCTCTGAGGCTCTGGCTCTCTGATTTGGTAGGAGTTGATTTTTCTCTGTGTTGATCTCCTTCCCCCTTCTGCTGGTATCCAGTTCATCAGGAAAACAGCACCCTTGCTTGTTTCTCCAATTTTTCTTAGTTTCAGCCGGGGCCCTTTTGAGGTATGATGGGGTGGCCCTCTCCTTAGGATCTACATCTATCTGAAAAAGAGAAGCAGATTCTCCAACGGAGAGTAAGTTAGCACCAGGGCAAAAGAGATAAGCCTTACTTTTTTTATAGAGAATTGAATAGGTGTAGGCCCTCTTGTAGCCCATGATTGATGGTAGCTTGATATTGGCGAGTGCGCTTATGTTTGAATATGGTTCTGGCTTGTTTCCCAGCTCCAGCTATGGGTCCCGTACCACTGAGGAGATCAGTTAGCCAAATTAAGAGCAGTTGGTTCCCCACCATGGCTATGCAACACACTTCTTAAATTTACTTCACCGTGTCATACTCATCCCTGACACAGATGTCCGTAGTAATTTATACACTGTTAGAAGGCTGGCACTGAAAGTAGAAGTAGATACAAATTTTGGGTGGCCTGAAACTTAAGATGTGGGGTAAAGGTGCAGGTACTGTTAAAAAAATGAATAAGTAATTCCTAATGCAAAAAAGTTTTACTGGACCTTGACAAGAATCCATATAAGCTTTGAATCTTATATCCTTTTATTGTGGTTAACTCTGTCTGACTCTAATTATTAGTCTCTCTGATAAGATATTTTGCTTGTAAACAAATATTTCCACAGTTTAACAAGCCTGTTATTTTGTAATATAAATGCTGGTAACTTTAAGAAAGATAAAGGAAAGCATTTGTATTGTTCCGTTTTCAGGCTTGCTCCATTAACATGTCTGTATTACCATCACCTCTTACTACTTTAGGGGGAGCTTTACATTGTTTATAATAGTATGCATTACTTTTCAGCCCCATCACAAACTTTGCACCTGGTTATTGCTTTCTGCCCCCTTATTCTGATATGTGGCACTGTTGGCCTTCTTTTTAAAGCAGGCAGTGGTGTTTAATTGTGATTGGTCTCCATCTTGTAACCATTATCTCAGTATTGTACCTGAAAGCATATTTGCTTTGATGCTCCGTTCTTGAGTTATTTACAGTCTATTTCAAGACTACTTTGGATCATTTTGGTTTGCTTCTTATGTCCTTTTATCAGAATGAATGTAGTTAATTCAAAAGACATGGATTTTGGCTGCAGGATATCAGATCTGTACATAGCCCTGGATAATATTAGACCCATAGATTTAAATTGTTAAATTTTCCAGGATGCTTTAGGACATTTCCCATTTTCTCTTTACATATGGAGCATGCAAAATCGCTATTTTAAAGATTATAATTGTAAACATGCCAATCTGGGAAGAGTCTAGCAGGATACATTAAATAGTAACATATCGGGGAGTAGAGAGCATCTAGGCAAAATATATATGCTTGCAGGTAACTCCCTCTGGGAATGATTGGAATAAAACTTTTCCAGCAATCTTCTGGATAAATAAATATTCTGAGATTTCAAGCTTTTTTTAAAAAACTCACTATTTTCAACTATGTACATATAAATAGAGATTTTTCCCAACACATGAAACTAAAATCAAATTTGAAAATGTATTTGCCAAGACAGTGTGTTACTTCAAGTAAGTAAATATTACTTTTGAATACAGAAAAAATTCAATTTAATGAGGTTGTATGTATTTAAAGAGAGAAAATAAGATCCTTTGCTAAAAATTAGAAAATTGTCTTTCTATCCATTGGTGCCAAGACACAAGGTAGAAAATTAACGTATGCCAATATTTGAGCTAAATTTCAATCCAAGTACTTCAGACTTTAAATTATGTCATATATAAATTCCTGAGATGTACATTTCATAACTTTTTGAAACTTGGCATTCTACTCTATAAAATGATATAAGTTTATAATTTAGAATATTATACTATATGCATATGTTTAATGCCCAATCAGTCTGTCAACCACCAAGTATGAAAAAAGGCTGATTGTTCTCATGGGAACTTGTGTTTTAGTTGAGAAAGATAGACAAAAAGCAGGAAAAATACTATATTGAGTGGGCCAAAGCAAACTCTCTCTAAAAAGTTGACATTTAGTCTCATGTCTGACTGATAAGAGGAGTCATCTATGAAAAGGAAGGGAAGGTAGGCATTCAAAGAAAATGGAACAGTTGATAAGGAGAACTACATAAGCCTATTGCATTTAAAGAAGAAAAATTGCCTATGCCAGAGTGTTTCAAGCTAGTCTGAAAAGTAGATACTATACCAAAAAAACTTGGACAGGAGGCTTGGTAAATCAAGTAATCTGGATTGCTCAAAGGTAGTGTAGAAATCTAATTGAATGACACTATTTAACTTTAGTTAGAAGATAAGAATCTCATTGACAAATGTGTGACAGATCATGCATTATATTTAAATCATTCATTTTCCATGTATTATTCCATCTTCTGTTCTATCATCCACTGAAGAAGAAATTATCTCTTCACTTGTAGATGTACTTGAGTTAGCAGTGACCTTTTGCCAACACAAGACATGTCCTAAGTGCTTCCATGAGCAGTTTGAATATGATACAGACTGACAGTAAAGCTGAAAACATTGTGTCCATTCATATTAATGGATAAATCTTGTAGTATATATTTCCTGGCCATAGTCACAGTTATTTATTTATTTATTTATTTATTTATTTAACAATGACAGACAGCAGATATAGATATATATATATATATATATATATATATATATATATAGAGAGAGAGAGAGAGAGAGAGAGAGAGAGAGAGAGAGAGAATGGGTGCGCCAGGGCCTCCAGCCACTGCAAACAAACTCCAGACGCATGTGCCACCTTGTGTATCTGGCTTATGTGGGTCCTGGGGAATCGAGCCTCTAACCAGGGTCCTTAGGCTTCACAGGCAAGCACTTGACTGCTAAGCCATCTCTCCAGCCCAGTTCTTTCTTTATTTGAGATATACTCCTCCATTCTTCCCTTTGAGTTGATGTCTTTACTATATTTCTAGTACTATCTCTTCACCAGTGAGAGTTTTGATCATTCGCACCTTAATTAGTGTAGCACAAAAGAAAGCCTTGAATAACTGTTATGATCAGTGGTAATGGTAAACTAGAAGTCAGGCTTCCTAACTTTCAATCTTCATCAAACAGAGGACCACCTATCATTTAAGTAGCATCTGCCTTGCTATAGGCCATTTACTCTTCTAGTCCTACGTCAAACCTCCTGGGCTGAATTATCCTAGACCATTGTGACAATATGTTTCCCAAATGTCTGACTTCTCAAGCATGTCTCTGGGATCTTGATGCTTACATTTTTGTAATCTGGGCTTTTTCCTTAGGACAAATGGAATAATTTGGGTTTTCTTCTTTGCTCACATTTATTCAGTGAAAGTTAGTGTTTCAGTTTGAGTAAGATAAGAGTATGAATGGATACAAATGCATGGGTATGTCAATATTAAAAACATTTAAAGCAACAAAAATTAAAGCAACTTATACTGATTCATCCTAATAAATATGATTAAATGAGCTGTACTTTCTATCATGGACTGGCAGCTGCAGGACAAAATGCATCAGCTAATGGTGCTGTCAATCAGGCTCTACTATATTCTGAACTGTAAGAATCTGATGCGTACTTGAAACCAGATAAAAGGTCTTGCTGAGTTTCAGTGTCCTGCCATGATGAAAAAGGGCTTTTTAACATCAAGAAAGAAACAGAAGGGGAACAGATGTGTGAGGGAGTTGGCAGGTAAACAAATCCCCAGTCTCAGTTGGGATTGAGAGTTCTCTATTGAATTGCATCTTTGAGAAGAGATCTTTTGAAGGTAATGAAGCTGGCATTCATGGTGAGAGAGAACTGGCTTTCCTTATTAAACTGTGCAAAATATTGCCGTGTTTGCCTTTTCCATTTCTGAGCCCTGAGCCTAAAGTTACCATATTCAGCCATCACTAGAATATTTTGATAAAGCCAACCCTGAAATATATCTCATTGTCTGACCAACACACAGCTAATTCTAATCTTGTGTAACTTTTCTCCTCAGAATTTAAGCATAGAATACACATCTGGAGAAATAAATGCAGCTGCTAAAATTGTTACCAATTATGTGTGCTAACTGCTGCACTATTCAGAATGCCTGTGGTTGCACAGGTGTCTCATTAATGCTTGCATATAGAGAGTGACAGAAACAATTATGCTTTCCCTAGATTTGTAAGAGTACTTCAGTTCAGCGATAGAGGAGTAGACTGGAGCTCAGACATCCAAATTCTCCTGGCTCTCATACTAACTGGATATGTGATCTCAAGCAAATTTCTTAGTTCAAGTGATTTCTTTAAATGATGGGAAATAGATTATATGACTTTTTATTTTTGCAGAGAATTACAATGTTTTCAGTGCAAAACTGACATGTAATGAAAATTTCCTAGGTTGAAGAAGGATATTTTTCTCATCTAAATACTGATATTGTTGCCGTTTAATCATGATAATGGGATAAGACTATTTGGGACATATTCTCATTGCATTAATAAGGTCACCACAAACCAAAATTGTGCTATATTTAAATACAATCTGACTCAGTGATACCACAGTTCTGATGTTGTTTTCTTTTTGTTTTGAGTCAGATTCATTATAATAAAATTTATGCACACAGAAAAAATGTTTCATTTTACAAATGGTTTATTGAATTTAGACTCATGCATACAGTAATATCACTACTACCACAAGGTATAAAACACTTCTGACCCTTAAAATATTGTTTTAAGCTCCTTTATAGACAATCCTCACTTCTCATCTTCTCTTGTAGAAACTGCTAATCTCTCTCTCTCTCTCTCTCTCTCTCTCTCTCTCTCCCTCACCCCCATTTGTCGTATGGTGTCTAATTTTGCCTTTTCTAAATATAATATAAGAGAAATTATAAAGATGAAGGATTTTCACTTAGCACAGTGAATTTTAAATTCATCCATGTTGAATATGCCAATAATTTATTTCTCTATGTTGCCGAGTAGTGATTGTGGTAGGCAGAGTTAATGAGCCCTCCCCGCATCCTAGAATCTCACCATTCCAATTCCTAGGCACTTTTCATTTTCTCATGCATAGTTAGAGAAACTTTGAAGATGTAATTAAAATTTCAAACCTTGGAATGAAACAATCATCTTTAATTTTCTCTGTAATTCCAGTCATATTATATAAATCTTTAAATGGGAAACCTTTCCCAACACCAGTAGAGACACAGAAGGAATACAGAGCATCTTGACCCACCATTGCCAGCTGTGGGAATGGACAAGAGGGTCACAAGCCAAATAATACAGGTAGCTGTTACTATTGTATTTTGAATGGATTCCTTTTGCCATTGCATGTTATATCATATTAAATATTTGACTATTGCTTTAAATGTTTCTTAATTTTCTGTTGGGAATTTAATAATGTCTGATAATTTTTAGTACAGTAGGTAAGTTTTTTTGATGATGAAAATTATAAAGCTATTAACTAAAAGAGCAGGCTTTGCACTCAACCCTAGATCCTAAGGCTGCTTTTGCCACTCACTAAACATACAAAAATTGAAAATAGGTGAGTTTCTCTAAGGTTCATTGTTTAACTTGTAAAAGGTGGGAAATAATAGCAGTCATTGTTATGAGGACTAAATGAAATGTTTTGTCAAGTATCTGCTTAGTCCATTGCCTAGCCTACAGAAAGCACTCAGATATTGGTTGCATTATGACTATTATTATTATAATCTTTAATAAAAAACATTTCCAATTGTTGCTTTTTATTACCTCATATTTTCAAATATAAGAGTTACTTTTGTCAGACACACCTACTTATTAAACACCCACACAAACAATAATGCCAGGAAGAATTTCTGCTAATAGTCAATAGAACCGTTGTTTTTTTCTTTGAGAACTGGTTGTCTACACAGAGAGATTTTTCATAAGTATTTTATCTATTTTTTTTTACTCAGAACATACTTTGTATGGAAATATCATGTTGATATCATCTTTTCCGTCCTCCCTGCCCCCATTCCACAGGGGGCCCCTTTTCATTGGGGTTGCAGGTATTCCTCATGAGGTTGTGGGTTATGCATTGTGGGAGCAGCAGTCAGATACTGGGGGAAGACAGTGCCTCTGGGCATGGCATCCCAACCTGTGGTTCTTACAATCTTTCCACCCCCTTTTCCACAAAATTCCCTGAGCCTTAATGGGTATGTTTTAAGTCTACTTCACTGATGAGCTCTCAGGAACCTCTGGATTTCTGTTTTGGTAGGTGTTGAGTATCCTCAGTGTCTGTCTCTTTCAACCTGGCATTGACTTTCAGGAAGACCATGAAAGCAGCACTCTTAAGCAGAGAGTTTTGATTGCATTTCCAAAAAGCCTGAACATTAGTTTCAGCCAAATGACTGACATATTCTACTGCTGACTGTTACAAGCCCTTTGACTTTGGGCATAGCATCTAATTTCATTAAATTTACTAAAAGAAACCTCAACTCTCAAAGTCATTGTGAGATTCCCAAGACAAACACAGTGCACACTTTGCTAATATCAATTCTTTCTCTTACAAACATGGATATGTGGAGATAAAAGCAATATGGCATATGCACATGGGT
Organism: Dipus sagitta; assembly: GCA_036346955.1. Lineage (NCBI taxonomy): Eukaryota > Metazoa > Chordata > Mammalia > Rodentia > Dipodidae > Dipus > Dipus sagitta. Next base: position 97,482,354 of record CM070770.1, on the reverse strand, counting down.
TAATCAAACAACAAAAATATGTCTGTAATTTCATGTGCCGGGGCTTTTTAAGAACCCTTTCACATAATAATGTAAACTATAGAGTTCTCACTCAATTTACTGGTGTCCTAGGATGAAATTAAAGGAATTTTGTCCTTTGTACATATTAGGTGTTTATGAAGGTAGACGTGAGTTGAGTCATTGTTGCAAAGCAAGTTAGTATGATATCAACCTATTAACTCAGCAACGTTGGCAGGACCTGGAAATTCTGGTGGGATGAAGAACCAGGACCTATTTCAACATACATACAGTGGCAGCATATGTGCATTACTCACTGATAACCTTTTGATGTGTATTACTACACAGATGTCTGCAAGAATGGCCATTTAGTTTCTTTCTTCGCTTTTTGTTTCACATGCTTATTTCCAACAAAGGCTGGAACTAGGTTTGCCTGGACTGCATGACAAAGTCTTTAAAAGTTGGCCCATGTTGCACGGCAGACAAAAGGTGACTTAAATTAGAAGGCAGGGAGCCTTTGAAAGTTAGTAACTGCTAACACAGCTAGCTCTCCTTGTACTATGTAGGAATTAATATTTCATTTCTACTATAAACCCACTTTTAAATAAACAAGATAAAAGATGGAAGAAGAAGCAAATGAAATTAATATTTGTTGAGAACATCTTCTTTAAAATGCTATTTTTCATAATATAAAATGACAGTCAGTCTATTGAAATTTCAGATTCATTATATTCAGATTTAATGATATCCACAAAGTCTCATGGCTTGTCCCAACTTTCATCCAGAATAATTTTTTCTTTTTTGCTATCTTATAAGTTGACCTGCTAATGGCAATCATAAAGACCTTAATAATAAAAATTGAGTTATAAAACTACATGTATAATCTAAAGTAGAGACATTTTCCAGTATCTTTAATAAGATTTTTTTAATGTTTTTAGTAAATATTTTAGCACACACAATTTGGAGTCTTGTGGTTTGAATATGGAGCATCTCCCCCAAAACAGCCCATATAGTGAGGGCTTGTTCCCATCCTGGTGACAGTACTGAGTGCTGATGATATCACAATAGTATACTGGGATATTAGGAGATAGGGCCCAGTTGGAAGAAACAGGTTACAGAGGCATGTGTGATAATGGTATATCTTGTACTAGTCCCTTCTTCCCACTCTCTGTGCTTTCTGACTCCTATGACATAAGCAGCTGTCCTTTGCCATGCCTTTGGACCATGATATACTGCCTCTCCATAGGCTAATAGCCTGGAGCCAAGTAGACTGAGTCTTGAAATGAAACCTCTGAAAGTGTTAACTAAAATATATCTTTTATCCTATGAGATTTTCCCCTCTTAGGCATTTTTTCACAGACATAGAAAAGATGACTAACACAAAGTTTTATTACAGCTCTCTAAAACAAGATAAATAAGGTTAATGTAACATTTTCATTCTGTCCAGCTAATTGTTCCTCCCTCTTCTGACACATATGTATTGAAATCCATGCTGAAAATGCATTGTGTGGCATATTGCTACTGAGTAATATTATACCCCAGTCATCAGTGGGATTAATCAGTAGAGTTCCAAATTTTATTTAGGTATATGTAACAGGTTTTTAAATAATTGAAAAACAAAAGTATAGTGAAATTTTCTGTTTCTCAGAATTTCCTTTTTCTTTAGTAGTGAATTAACATTTCAAGATGTGAAAGCTACAGTGAAGGACATATACTTTTGTGAATAAGAAATAGCCTGGCTAGCTGGTATGAGCCAAATTAATGGGAGGAAGTTTAGAGATGAATAGATGGACACCCATGAATCAGGAGTGCATTGCTTCCCTTTGTGGCTGAGAATCAAGGAAACATAGGCATCCTCATGCTAATTATTACAATTTTATTAATCATTTTCTCATTGTTCTGACCAAATACTTTGTCAGAAGCAACTTTAGGAAGGAAGATCCTAGTATGGTTTATGTAGGGGATTACAGTCCACCATGACAGGGAGGACATGGTAGCAGGAGCATAAAGCAGCTCTTCACATTGTGTCTACAATCAGGAAACAGAGGGTGATGATTCCTGGTGCTCAGATAGCTTTATTATTTATATACAGTCCAGGCCCCATAGCTTATGAAATGGCACCACCCACACTTAGTATGGGTTTTCCCACTTCAGTTAATCTAATATAGAAAGTGCCTTGCAGACATACCCAGATATTTTTTTGTTATTTTTTTCACATAATTTTTAAATCCTGTCAAATTCAAAACCAAGGTTAACCATTATATCATTCAAGTGTCAAACTAATGTTTATCTTTGGTAAAGCCTTTCAGAAGATGTCAATATAAATTATATACCTTCCCTTATACTCCTTTTTTTAATAATTGTGAACTAATTTTTTTTATTTTTTTGTTTTATTTATTTATTTGAGAGTGACAGACAGAGAGAGAAAGAGGCAGAGAGAGAGAGAGAGAGAGAGAGAGAGAGAGAGAGAATGGGCGCACCAGGGCCTCCAGCCACTGCAAACGAACTCCAGATGCCTGCGCCCCCTTGTGCATCTGGCTAACGTGGGTCCTGTGGAATCGAGCCTTGAACCGGGGTCCTTAGGCTTCACAGGCAAGCACTTAACTGCTAAGCCATCTCTCCAGCCCCCTTATACTCTTAAATATTTTGTGTGGGGGTGTGTATTTGTGTCTCCTTGAAGTCTTCTGTTTGAGTCATTATTATGTTCATCATATAAATTGCACTCTGTGTTATTGCTTTCATAAAGGGAATTTATCCTTTAATCCAACTTTTCTAGTGATTTCCTAACACAGTCCAATATTGCATTGCTTATTTATTTTTGAATATCCTAAACTTGATCCTTGTACCTCATTATTATTTCTGGAAGTTTTTAGACTGAAAAGCCTCAATTACTTACCTGTCTATGAGTATCTGGTCAGGAAGTTCACACCACATCATACTGGGGATGTCACTTTTTGTTCACGGACCCAATTATCTTCCCATTGAATATTTTGGGATTAATAAAATATAACAAAGAATACTATATTCTATAAATGTAAATATTAATTATAAATATGTAAATTTATAGATATTTTATATTTATTTATTTGAGAGAGAAAGAAATAGGCAGATAGGGAAAGAGAGAGAGAGAATGAGCAGACCAGCACCCTCGGCTGCTGCAAACAAACTACAGATGCATGTGCCCCCTTGTGCATGTGGCTTATGTGAGTCCTGAGGAATTGAACCTAGGTCCTTTGGTTTTTCAGGCAAGTGCCTTAACTGCTAAGCCATCTCTTCTCTGGACATTTTTCATCATTTAACCTTTATCACTTTTTCCTACTGAAATTTATAAATTAAGATTTGTAGTGCAATGTTGTTCCATGACAAGAATGCTGGCACTATGTCCCTGACCTACACCTATGCATATCAGAGTTCTTAAATTTGAGATGGTCATTAAAGATTAAGCATAGCTCAAAGTACTTTGTGGAAATTACCTTATCTGTATTTGCTTCATTTGTAAAATAAACTCAGTGCCTTGAACACAAGAGTCATTCAACTATTTCTTGAGAAAGAACTGGGAGATGTGAAGGAGGAATTAGGTGTGATTAAGTTGCTTTACTTCACCCAAGTTCAACTAATCTTTGATTTCTAAAACTTTGTCTTGAGTTTTAAATAAGAATACCTGAGGATTTAGTGATCCACTCTTTCTCCCCTAACGCGTGGCTAAATTCAAGTGTATTATTTCATGATAAGATCTTGTTAGGGGAGTTAGCAAGATCAAACATCAATTCTAACTGGTCACTCTGTTTGAAGTCCTCATGGTGTTGAGCACCAAATTCTACCCACATTTTATGGCCATCTTCAAACAACTGCTCACATGTTCACACAAACCTTCTTAAGCTGACTGATAGTCTGCATTGTACGTAGGATTCCTACTTAATATTCAGGAGCACTGCTTACACTTCCCAATTCCAATTTGCTTTGAGGAAAGATTTATTACTTGACACTGATTCCATTTAAAAGCTTTCACTTGAGAAGCACCTTCCTTTAAAATGGAATGTAAAATAGAATGTGTTTAAGAGTAATTTCAAAAGCATCTAGCCTTTTTGCCTATTAATATAAGAATGGACTATCCTAAAGAAAATAACAATAATTGACAGTTTTTAATTTCTACTAATCTTTGCACATGTAATATCAGGAATCAGAATCATTCTAGGAAAAAAACTAAATATTGTCAACTTGTTCCAAAATTTGAAACAGCAAAATCTTCTTTCACAATTATCATTACTATAATTTTGACTGACATATTCGTCAATAAAGTACCAAACATCTTTTCTCGGCTTTTTGGATATTTCTCCAATTGAACTTAAGTTTTTGAATGTGTGTAAACAGGGGCTCAAAATCAATCCTCATTAAACATTTCCCTATTTTGTGTGTGCAAATCATCCTTCTGAAATGATTCAATTTCCTAGTTTAGTAGTTCTACTTCCAGATATAATTATGCATTAACCAAGGATATGAATCGTCTCACTGTAATTATGTGGTCTCGTTAGGAAACTGGCTGACAGTCGGAAATTGGTGATTAAACTTTCGTTCAGCTCAGCTTCTTCATCAGTTGTTGGAACAGGTGTCAGGATTATTCTCTGTTGGCATTTTGCTTGGTACCTGGACTATTAATCAGTTTGTATGAAAGTAGGGATGATTTATTATCTCTGCCTTAGATTCTTTATATTTTGTGAGTTTTCATGGCATAAAATGTAATAAATAACCTCCTTTGGGTCATTAAAATCAAGAAGGTCAGGTTTTCTTTTTACCTGACACAGCAGAACTTTGATTAAGTGTAAAGGCACAAGGTGATTCCTTCTACTATAAAATCTCTTAGGGGATAAGACTGATATATATGATTGTTTCAAGTGGGATCTGCAATTGCAATAATCCACTAGTGAGTTTATCTTATCATGTGCTAATATAACCATTGCAATTTTCTCAGATTTATTAAAATTGTGCTGTATCTTACATAAGATTTTGTAAATGCTATAAAGTAATGCAATGCTAGACAGTACTTTTTCCATTTTAATATTTATGATGAAATTCATTTCTAATAATATTCTGTAAGCTTAAACAAGAATTTAAAATTTTAATTTCAAATCATTTACATTCATTTTAAATTTTTTCATTGTTTTCTTCCCCAAAATGTCTGCTGTCCAGTTAAATGTTTTTTTGTTTTTTTTTTTTTTTTTTTTCTGGTAAGGCTACTTTGACAGTGAAAATAGATGAATCAAGTATTCATTGCTATGTGGTAACAGAATGATCTTGATAAAGAAGCAGTGAATGGCTAGCTAAGTTTGCTGATTCTCATGAGAAACCATTGGGACATTTTGGCGACTTTGTCCATTTCATCCTAGAAGTTTCTCTGCTCAAGAATATTCTACACCTGATCAGATCTGGGACATTTTTCTCTATCAATTAATACAGATAGAAGAGATTTATCTTGGATGAAACTTTGTATTTATACCTCATCTGTTTTTCAATCATCCTTATTGAGCCATGGCTATTTCAGGTTAATTTTTATGTTTTGACATATACACACAGTAATGACACTATCACCACCCAGGATTGTGAGCATATTGAAAATATTCAAATATTTTCTTGTATCTTTTAAATACTTCCTACCTGATTCCTACCCAGAGTCACAAGCATTGTACCACTTTGTGTAACTATGAATTTTTTGAATTTGAATTTTATGCATTTTATGTAAATTAAGTCAAAGATTATATCCTTTTTAGGGGGAAGGACTGCCTGAAGGACTTGGCTTTTGGCTTCTTTTCTTTTAGCATAATTATTTTATGGTTCATTAATGTATTGTTATTATATTTAACTTTTTTAATTTCAGATGAGAATGCTGCTATATAAACATACAATTGGTTTATCTACGCACATATGTGTCGACATTTCAGTCATGCCTGGCTTCTGAAATATACACCAAAAATTGCTACCAATTCCTGAACGCAATTACTAACATGCACATAAGCTCCCTTTGTTTTCAGAAAATAACTTGAAGTTGAATGGCTGAAACATAGGTGCTGTATATGTACACTTCTAAGAAATATCAAGCTGTTTACCAGTGGTTGGATTATTTTACATTCCCTTCAGCATTTTAAAGAACTGGGGCTTTTCCATATTCTTTTTAAAAATTAGTTTGATCAATCTTTCTTGTTTTCCCCCATATTGTTTATGGAAACCAGAACTGTGTATATGCCAGACAAATTCTCTAGTCCATGTGCAAAATTACAAGCACTGTTCATGATTGTATTTTTTTCTTCCCATTTTTATGAGTGTGAAGAATGTGTGTGTTTGCATGCAGGGATGTGTGTATGTAGTAGCAGTTGCAGTGCCATATGCATACAAGTGAAAGTTAGAGGTTGTTGTTGGGTATGTGCCTATGTCTCTGTCACTCCATGCCTTAATTATTGAGGTAGAGCCTTTCTTTGGCCTTAGAGTCCTCTGATTCAGCTAGAGCCCCAGATATTCCCTGTGTATGTTAGCATAGACTTGACATACCACCATACCTGGCATTTTTGTGTGCTGGGGATCCAAGCTCAGGTTCTTATGCTTGCACAACAAGAACTTTACCCACTGAACTATCTTGGCTATCTGATAATGAGTCTGCTGGTCTTTCTAATATTTGCCAAATCTAAAACTTGGGAAACAGGACCTCATGGTAGTTTTGATTTGCTTTGCCTCAAGCAAAATTAGGTTGAAAATCCCTTCATGTGCTAGTTTGTAATCCATGCCACTTAGAAGTATGATTTCGGATATTTTACATACTGTTTTAAGTTGGATTGTTTGTTTTCACATGATTGAGTTTTGGTAGTTCTTTATATATTATAAATACAAATCATTTAAATAATTTGCAAATATATTCCTTGTTGTAGTTAGCTCAACATTGTTAGGATGACTGTCCAACCAGACAGAGTTTATGGGGAGAAGGATTTATTTCATCTTACAGATCCATGAAAAGTTCTATCTATGGTAAAAGAAGCTGCTTCCTTCCAAACAGAGAAACAACTGCAGCAACAACACCAGCAATCAGCAAGCAGAAATTCTAGAGTTCAAAGCTGCTCTCCACTGCCTGCTAGAATCTGAAGTTGCAAACTCAAATTTTAAAAAATATTTTATTTTTATTTGTTTACTTAGAGAGAGAAGACACACACACACACACACACACACAGAGAGAGAGAGAGAGAGAGAGAGAGAGACAGACAGACAGAAAATGAGCACATCAGGGCTTCCAGCCACTACAAACGAACCCCAGATGCATGTGCCACTTTGAGCATCTGGCTTATGTAAGTACTAGGGAATTGAACCAGGATTCTTAGGCTTCACAGGCAAATGCTTTAACCAGTAAGCCATCTCTCCAGTCCTGCAAACTCAGCTTTAATAACACACCTGAATCTGTGGGTTCATACATTCAAACTACCACACCTTTCTCTGTGGCTTGTCTTTTTTCACTGTTCTAAAAATAATTTCCATCATAGAAAATGTATTAAATCAATAAATCCACTCTATCAAATTTTATGCATCATATTTGTGGTATAGTATCTAAAAAACTTTCATCTAATCCAAATGTGTCAACATTTTATCCAAAGTTTTCTTCTAGAAGCTTTCTTTCATTCTATATTCTTTATTCTTTCTTTCTTTCGTTTCTTTCTGCATTTTAATAGCATAAAGCAGAGGATGGAGACTCAATAAATGTATGCATTGGTAAGAGAAACAGACAAAGGTATCCATTGACCCTGAGTTCAACTTCCAGGGCACTATGAGCTTTAGTTATAAACAGAAGAACTGTGGCCAGGGATAAAAGGAATGCATAACTGTGCAGTGCTGATCAATCCCTGTTTTAACTCTGGTCCTGAAAGTAGGCTATAATACAAAGTTATTATCACTGTTCTCACCCAGTGAAAGCAATCTGATTCCTACAAGAGGATGTATCACTCAATATGAGATTTTTTTTCCAAATGCATGGCAAATTTCCATTTGAACCTTGGAACCCTTCCTCTATGTATTCTCTCTTCTCAGGTTATTATTCTGGAGAAGTATCTTGTATCTTCGATAGTATCTTGGAAACTGCCTCCAAAATCAGTTCGCCACTTATCTCCTTGAGCCAGAGTTCTCTCCTTGTACCAGGAAGGTGTTACCAAACGAAGGAGGCAATTGTAGGATAGCAATATTTCACCACATATGTTTACTTTTTCTCATTCTCTTTGGTCTACATTGCCTACTCAGTACCTCAAAACTGATATTTATTCATGTGATCATTTTGGTAGTTTTTTTGGTGGCTGGGAGGGAAAGCAGAAGTTTGAAAATACTCAGAAAAAAATAAAAAAGTAAGGAGTTAAAGTTCAGCCAGAAAAATTTGTCAACATTGGGAATTAATTTTTCAATTTAACAAAATACAAACATGAATACAGCTGGTTTGAACTGACAAAGTTGAAGCTCATAATTAAATCAGAATTAGGCATATTTGATAATAGATGAACACATGGAGAATTGTTTGTGCTTCAGTGTCAAGTACTACATTTTAAGCTATTGACAAGACTACTCTAGAATTAGATATTGTTTTATATTACTTACAGCTGTTCCTGAAGAGCTACAATAAGAAAACTGATCAGATAAAAGTTGGAGAGATAATTTCAAGTTGCAGTGACTAGTAATAGAAGAGGACACATAAAATGGGGAAAATGTAGCATGCTGTTACATTGCACAGGCTTTGTCACAGTCTGTTAAGATGGTTTTCTCCTTGTATTGATATTGCAAAAAAGGAGAGAGAGAAAGAGGATACAGAGGTCATCTGTTGCTTTTTGCAATTAAGCTCAGCTAATATTTTGTTGTTTTGGGTATCTTTCTGGAAAAAAATACTATAAACATGGTTCTTTAGCATCAAGGGAATTGGAAATCTCTCAGGTTGTTTGGACACCATGCTGAGTAAGCTAGAGAGAAGCTGATATCAGAAGGGAAGGAGCAGGCCATTATGGCTGTCAGTGTTCATGAAGATCTATAGATTGAATGAGTTGTTCAAATTCAATCAAGAAGCATTTAAAGTTTGGTGACAAGCAGAACTATCAGTTAAGTATGTTGAAATCTCAGTTGCACTTATTTCAAAGGATTTTTGTCCTTGGGCAAGTGATGTGAACATTCTAATCTCCAGTCTCATCACTATAAAGAGAACATTCTTAGACTATACTGTGTATCTTTTGAGGACATTAAAAGAGAAATCACATGCAAAAGAGCAATGAATACTTAGAAGTCATATTGGTTGTTGTAGTGGCCTCTACCTGATAGGAGAGAATGCTTGATATAAGAACTTAGAAACTACAGCTTTGTCACTAAAAAGTAATAGCAGTCTCTTCCCTTTTAAAAAAGAATAGACAAAAAGAAGTAGATGTAATATTTCTAAGGAAAAAGAGCACCATAACATTGATACTAATAATCTACCTCTTCTCACATTTTGTATGATTATGCTATCACTGTTTATTTGGGAAAATGAGTTGATTTCATGTAAATCTTGCAAAATATACCTAGTAGTCATTTAATAAGTAAAAGGAACTCAGTGGCTGCTCCACAAGTTTCCAGTTCTACTGGTTGTTCAGGGACCTGTGCAACGTGCTTCTAGGGAAAGATGAAACATCCCAGAGACAGTGTTTGAAGAGTAACACTTCTACAAATCAGTAACCTATAAAGTGAGTGTCTCAGTGCTGAGGAGCACCTTTGGAAAGCTTTCTTCAAAGCACTAAGGCAACGTAAAAGGGTAGCATTGTTCTGTGTAAGAATATACAAAGAAAACCAGAATTCAATTAGAGAGCACTTGCTGGTAGAACAACACACACACACACACACACACACACACACATACACACACACACACGGTTTGAGAACTTGTAAATATCTTCTTTTGCGTGTGTGTATAACACCATTTTATCAACAGTTTCTGCCTTCTGTATACCAAGGAATGTTTTAGAAGAACATTGTCAAAAATTCATTTAAAATATTTTTTTCAATATTATTAAGAAATAATTTATAAAAATTGTCCATTCAAAATTCATGTATAGGGATGGGGAAATGGCTTAGTGATTAAGGTGTTTGCCTGTAATCCTAAGGACCCCAGTTCAATTCCCCAGGATCCATATAAGCCAGATGCACAAGGGGGCACATGCGTCTGGAATTCATTTGCAGTGGCTAGAGGCCCTGCGTGTCCATCCTCTCTCACTCTCTATCTGTATCTCTCTCTCTCTTTGTCAAATAAATAGATGAATAAAATATCATGTATAAAAGAATAATAATTTCTCAAAACAACAGCATTTAAAATTTTTATCAGAGCTGAGGCTCAGAACATATAAGATTAGAAAATAGGACAAAATCCATATGGAAATCCATATTGATTTGAATAAAGAACACCTAATTTTGAATATTTTTCATAATAATTTCCTTTGTCTTTTATTTTTTCTTTCTTTTGAATTTATTTATTTTTTATTTTTTATTTTATTTTTTTCTTTATTAGTTAGTTTTGTATTCAGCAAATAATGGCCTAGGGGGTTAGAGCTTTTGGACTGGCTCTAGCTCAGCAGTTCCTTCGCTACAGCAATCCTTTGTCTTTTATATTCTTTGTTCTCATTAGATAACATACTTGAAGACAGATGAAAAAAAGTTGTTTTGAATATGCTTTCATAAGGAAAGTTGGTTAAACATATATTTTCTGACCAATGTCATGAACTTTGCAATTTTTATGACCATTGCTGTTGTGTGAACTCTTTTTTGGGGGGAGAAGATGATCAGCACATGCTCCCCTACACATGATGCCCCTGACAGATTAAAGCTAGACTCTTTTAGGTTATACTGTGAAATGTATAAATTTAAGGAGCTTCCTTAGAGAGCATGCAAGAAGGATTACTTACAAGAATATGAAGACCCCAAGATAGCTATAGTATCAAAAAGTCAGTATTAATGACTACCTCCCCTTAGCTTCATAAATGGAGCTCCCCATCCTTTAAGCTTTAATCTTGTATATATACTCTATCTCCCCCTGAGGCTGGCTTAGGGAGCATCTGAAATCTCAGGTAAGGTTGTGATGATCCTTCCTTATCTCCTTCTAAGTTGGAACTTGAATGGGCCACTCATGCATGATCATAGCTGCTTCTAGATAAAGGTGGCAATTTTTGCATTAGTAGATTTACACATTACTGTGACAAAATACCTAACAAAAACATAAGAAAAGAAGGATATATTTTGTCTTACAGTTTAGGGTGCAGTCTACTGTGGTGGGGCTGGCATGGCAGCAAAACACCACTGCATTTGCAGTGAGAAAGCAGAGAAGATGGCTTATGCTCAACTCAATTTCTTTGCATTCAGCCCAGGATCCCAGTCCATCAAGTGGTGCTGCCCATATGAGATTATATCTTCACACCTCAGTTCAGCCAATCCAGAGTCATCCTCACAGACATTTCAGATTATTCTATAGCCTCTTAAGATGACAGTGAATATTAACTATCATAGCCACCTCAAAAGCATTCTTTTCTTTTTTTATTAGTTACAGACATATTCTGCTGGGGGCCTTCCTCAGTGGGTTGCAGGTTTTCCCCTTGTGGATTGCAGTTTATGCATTGTTGGAGCAGAAATTGGTTATTGGTGAGAGGAAATGCCTCTGGGTATGATGTCCCAACTTGTGGCTCTAGCAATCTTTCTGCCCCCTCTTCGGCAAAATGCCCTGAGCTGTGTTTGGTGTGTTTCAAGGCTGCTTCAGTGGTGGGCTCTTAAAAGCCTCTGGATCTCTGCTTCGGTAGGTGTTGGGTTTCTGTCTCCTTCACCCTTATGCTGATTGTCAGGCTCAACTCAAAAGCTGCATTTGTGCTCGTCTCCCCAATTCCTACTTTGGGGGTGATAATATGCATTGTAATTTCTATGTGGTCTTTGAGGAAAGAGTAGGAGTGACAACACAAAAACCTGTGTATACTAACTTAAACAAGAACATTGTCCAAAATCTTTTCTCTTGCAACACACAAAGTTATTTAGCTTGAATGTGCCATAAGCCACACAGGATTTTATTGTGATTCCTTATGTACAATAATTAGAAACAGTGGCGTAACTAGGCATGGTGGCACATGCCTTTAATCCCAGCACTCAGGAAACAGAGGTAGGAGGAGCACTGTGAGTTCGAGGCCACCCTGAGACTACATAGTTAGTTCCAGGTTAGCCCGAGCCAGAGTGAGACCCTACCTTGAAAAACAAAGCAAAACAAAACAAAACAAAACAAAAACAACCCAACAACAACAATAATAATAATAATAATTAGAAACAGTGATTTTGTGTTAAATCCCAGAAATATTAAGGTACTATTAAAAGCTAATTGGGACTAAAGATATTACTTGGTGGTTTATGCACTTGCCTGTGAAGCCTAAGGATCCATGTTTGATCTCTCTCTAGTTCCCACATAAGCCAGATGCAGAAAGTTGATGCAAACGCAAAGTTGCACATGTACGCTAGGTGGAGAAAGCATCTGGCAATCAATTGCAGTGGCTGAGGCCCTGTCCTGCTCACTCGCTTTCTTGCCTGCCTGCCTTCTTTCTTTCTTCTTTCTTCCTTTCTCTCTTTCTCTCTCTGTCTCTCTCTCACTCTCTTCCTTGCCCTCAGTCTCTCTAAGTAGACAGACCTGTTTCCTATGACAATAAAGTTGCTCAGACTGGTATACATTAAAAAAAAAGCATAATTGGATAAATTTTGTAATGAATTTTATATTAGTCAGGAAAATGGTTTTTTGGAAAAAACATTAAGAGTAATCAAGACATTATGTCCAGTGAAAGGGTCAACATTTCAGCTATGTAAACTAATAATGTTACCTGTAACTACATTTTGGTCCATAGTGCTGTGCTCACTGAAAAATTTCTCAGCATTCCTTAGTATAACTTCATAGAGAATTGGTTGTAAAGTAAGGTTAATTATTTTGATATTCTCTTATGCTTTTTCTTTATTATTTACAAGAACACTATAAGAAATTAGAAGAGAATATATGGCAATCCTTTCAGAGAGAATATGTATGTTTAGATATTTCCTATGTACTAACTCCCATGCCTATCATGATAGACGTTCTAAGCTACATATTGTAGAATAAATGAATGTGCTATTAAATAAATCAGTAATCAAGAGTTAGTGAAAAATCAGCACTTCTAGAAAGGAACTACATAAAAACCATCCATTCTGAAAAATAATAAATAGCATTGTTTCTGTTTAATACAATAAAACCATTCTAAGTGTGCTGATTTATTTTTACTACTTTGTAATAAGTAACAGAACCAACATATAAGAAATGGTGTGGAGTCACAGATGGTTGCTTCCAAAGCAAATAGTTTTAAAAATCTTCTCACTTCAAAACCATTTTGGGAGCTCAGATATGATGTTTATAAATGCTTTCCTGTTATCTGGTACAGTAGTGTGTGGCTTCTTCCAATATCCTGCATGGTCGTCAAAGACTAAAAATGATTACCATTCATAAAAGTGGGTTTGCTTTACAAGATAATTGATTTGATCACTTTCTGAGTATGCTCAAAAAAGATTAGTAGAAAAAAATCAGTGTGAATGAAAACAATTTGCATTTCAAAGCTAACTAAGGTTGTAGGTTAATAAATACCAGAGCTTGGAAAGATTCGAAAATTTTGTTGCTTGTGTGTATGGGGCAAGTGGCTATTTCTTTGTTGCTAGGAACATCAAGATAACACACCTACTTTAATATGCAACATGGACATGTAGTATTAAGGAGCTATTTTGACATGCTGCATTTCAGTCTGAGTACCTGCTAGACTTCAACCCTTTGCTATCTTACCACTTGCTAAATGGAACAATAGGACACAGCACTGCTGAGTCTTTTTTTAACAGTCTCCACAGTGACTTCTAAGGATAGCTGAAGCTCTAATCACAGGTGCATGAAAATATATTGTATTGTGCCTTGTTAAGATCAGATTTTGCACCTGTGTCCATGAGTCGGAAGCACAAAGTCACTCATGAGTCTCCACATAGACTAACCTATCAGCCCTTTCTGTGCACTTATTTTAAAATAAGAGTTATGCTTGTTTTTATTATATGCATTACTAAATATGATTGTTGTAGTTTTAAAGTTTAATAGTTATTAAATTGTACTCTGGGAAGAACAACAAGAATTTCTGTTTATTAGTGTCTTTCTATATTTCCTTTGAACTAAGGTCTTTTGTAACAGGCAACAGCATAATAAAAGCAGGAGATTGTGCACAAGATTATTTTTTTCATTAATGGAAGTCAAACATGTTTATGTAGTTGAAACAGCCTATGTGTTCATCTGTATTTAAGCAATTGTTCCATTACATATATGATAAATTGCCTCAAATTAGTCAGATAATGACCTTCTAAGTCTCTGTTCATTCCTTTGTGTTCATACTCTGGCTCAGTGTGATCATATCATGGGATGAAGAGTGCAAACTGCTGAATTTGCAGCACCTCACATTTGCTCCTCACAAGTGTTCTTCCACATTTTCCTAAAGAGAAGACCCAATTTTTACATTAGAAATGCTGACTTTATCAGAGGCTTCAGAGTGCACACAAGAAACTGTCCTTGGTCCATATGGTTCTGTGGATTTCATGAGGCTGCTGGTAGGTTTGGCAGCAGGGTATCTTATTCCACAGTTAACCTAAAATATTATATGGAGAGTCAGAAAAACATTGGGAGTACTCAAAGTTCTCAGTTACATGAAGAATGGGATGAGGTTTACACTTAATACTGTGAATTTTAACATCAGTGATGTTTAATAATTTGAGCAGCCTAGGTAGGTAAATATAGCATGAAAAGGAGTTAGTGCTGTTATACCTTCTGTGGCTCATGACCTTCAGCCTATCAGCTTTATGTTCATCAGCATCTTGAGTAACATTTGTAAACTATCACACACCTTTATGATTCACTTATTGATTAAGGAGTGAATACTTCCTACTACTAAAATTTGGTTCAGTATTTTTAAATTAAAATGAAGAAATGTCTTGTTTGTTGCAGGTATGTTTCAAGCAGTTGACTTGTGGGATATTGAGAGATACCGCTGCTGTGATATGTTGGAATTATCATGATCAACCACTCGGTTTGGATTTCGCCCAGTGGCCAAGAGCTGTGTGTGGTAGACAGCAGGGGTTGGATTTTTAAAAAGAGTAAACAAGGTAAGGTTTGAGGAAGACATATGATCATTCATCACTTGCTCTAAGGGCTTTATTGTGCTGCCAGGATTCATTGAATAATGTATAGCTTTTCTATTTGTTTTCTAAGTTCACTGAACAAGTTGTTGAGGAATGAGGCTTCCTTTGCTTCAGAATTCATATAGTAATCATGGAGCACCTCTCTCTCAAGGGAGGAGAGGAGAACTTTAAGACGTACATAAAGCCTGCATGAGAGTACAGAGATTGTAATTTAATGCAATAGCCACAAATACTACAAATGATAAATATTTCCGCTTTAAGTAAGTACTCTGAACTCAATAGAGTACAATAGGAAAAGGATTGACTTTAATTATTTTAATTTTGACAATATATAAATGTTCATGGCATGCAATTTTACATGCTTTAAACTTACTCTAATTAATAAGCTGATAAAATTATTTCTTGTTTTGTTTCCTTGAAAGTTCTTATCATTCTGCATTCCATTATTATATTATCTAAAGTACCATACTCTGATATTAGTATAATGGCAAGAATTTAAAATATTACAATCATTAAGAACATCCCATTGAATGTTTTATTTCATTGAGTCTCTTAAATCTATGTCCCATAATTGGTTAGATCATATTTTTCTTTTTAATTCCTTCACAGCTATAATATAATTTAAATGATGAACATTTCCTTGGAAAAACCAGGAGTCATTCTCCTCTTTTGACTTTAAGAACATTACCACTTTCACAGCTTCTTCATGTGTATTACATTGAAAAAGAAGGTTTTCTTGAGGTTCAAATGCAAACTCAAAAAAGCATTGGCACATTTTTTTTAATTTGGAAAACAATGGAGGGAGATGATTCTATGATACAAATACATGACTTTATTAAAATTTTGCCAGAAGCTGGGCATGGTGGTGCATGCCTTTAATCGCAGCACTCAGAAGGCAGAGGTAGGAGGATCACCATGAGTTCAAGGCCACCCTGAGAAGACAGAGTGAATTCCAGGTCAGCCTGGACTAGACTGAGACTCTACCTCAAAAAGAAAAAAGAAATTGCCACTAGAGTTTCCTATTTAGCTTTCTAAAAGTATAGGAATGTAATTCAACCAATATATTATAGTTTAACATAATTATATGGCTATAAATTAGGACTTTCAAAGTACTTGAAACCAGCTAGTTATCTTAAAGTTTAAGAAAAATGCCTTCCAATTCAGCTAATGACTTATTGATAAGAAGGTATGATGAAAGTAAAAAAGATCTCATGCAGTCAAAAATTTAAAACTTGTTGGAAATAATATCACCAAACTCCTGGAATAAATCTGTATTTTATGAACTGAGGTGATGTATGACTTTCTTTTTTAGTGGCAATGCGTGTTACCCACATTCAGAAATTTTACCAGTCTATAAAAAAAACTCAAAATGTTGAAAAAAAAACCTCAATTTAGTTCTGTGCTTTATAGTGTTAATATCTAACATAACAAAATGACTTCATAAAAATCTCATAATTTTAGGCTTCTGTTTAGCTGTGACTAAAAAACAAAGTTCAACGTGTTTTTTGAATTATTTTCAGTAAAATTTTACTATAAATCCAAATTTCAGAGTTGTATAGACAATGAAATAAAGGGAAAAAAAGTATATTTTAAATACATAGATAAATAATAGTGTGTAAATACAATTAGTAATTGTCTGGTCATGAAAAGAAGTCACCTCTCTTGGAGGATGTATTTTAATTCTTTATAAACTATCTATCATCAATCTGAAGAAAGGGCAAAATAAGAAATTTGATCCAAAAATATAAACAAACTGTCCCTTCTATAATCCTCTGAAGTTAATCTTGTTAGTTACTGCAAAAATAATACATTGTACAATATGATATGGAATGATAAGATTTCTATGTTTCCTTTGAAACTTAAAGGCTACCTGTTTTGAAATGAGCAGAAAATGCATACACTGCATTTTTATCATTTATATTAGCTTCATGTTCATTTTTGTCCTCTGTTGTATGAGTGACACTTGCCTGTTTTTATGGAGATATAACATAGCTTACTGTAAAGTAAAAAGAGTGTCAAGGCTTCCCAATTCTGTCTCTGAAAAGTGTATACCAAAGCCATAAAAATTTTCACTGTTTCTAGGCTTAGTAGCAATTTTTCTTTCATAAAGCATTTTTAAAGCACAGGTTTGCCTAGCTCAGGATTATATTACTATGTGCTCATACAAAGAAGCAATATTAAGCTATAAAGACAAGATATAAAAGGTAAAATTTTTCCAAAGCACTTTTGATAATAGTTTCTTCCATGTAATGGGATATGTGGTCTCCAAGGCAGTTCATGAAAACCATTTAAGTACCACCTGTGTATATAATATATTTATCCTTACTCATTTTAGAGAGTCGCAGATACACTCACCTGTGCAGCCATCATAATCTGAGAGCTTCTGAGGTGCAATCCTGAGAAGCTAGGAAAGCAGCTGATCTACCATGAAAATTTTCACTGGAATCTCAAATATTTTCTGGCCTACATATTTATCTGCCCTCCATAATTTTTTGAATGCCTTTCACATCATATGCATGATAGTACATAAAGAGAAACAACCTCCCTTGCCTTTTCCTAAAGTAGCTTCCATTAAATACCAAACAAAACCATGTGAATAGCTTATTCTAGACAAATATATAGAAGCTTTACTAAAATATGTAAGCAATATTATTCAGAAAAGTGATGAACTTTTAAACTGATAGAAGTGCGTAAAACTTTTTTATGAAAGAAGCATTTCAACTCTATTAACTAGATTGGGAAAAATTTTAACTGATAAGAAGGTGGTCTGTAAATATTTGAATCTCAGGACACAGTCTGACAAAGTCCTCAAAGACTATAAGCACTGTGTGTGACAAATGGAACATTTGAATATGGGGCATAGAATAAGATGCAGGAGAAGTCTGGAATATAGGTGATGGATGGGCTGGAACATTTCACATGAATAGGTATGGTGAAATATATAATAGTGAAAGGAATATGACCTAATTGACACTCTATCCTAGAAGAGGGTGTGTGGAGACAGAAAACGTGTATGCAGATAAGAAGGACAAACTAAGAATGTTCCCTTCCTTTGTTGTAGCTCACTGTACCACAGCGTCTAGAATATTTCCAGTCCAACACTGACCATTATTCTGGGACATGCTAAGTTAATGTTTTTCAATGGTAGTCAACACACTTCTGTATTGGCATAATTTTTACATTATATATATGATTTTTAAAACTCTTTACAGAAACAATAATTCCATTTGCATGATTTTGTCACATCCATGTGTGTACACACATAAACACACACACTAAACTCTCAGAAAATGCTTAAAATTGAACTTCAGTTTATTTTTTTTTTCATTTTTATTTTTTATTTTATTTTATTTTTTTACAGTCAGTTTGGTACCATTATTAGGCTCATCTGTGACCTACCCCCTCCCCTTGGCCCCTCCTTGTTGAGGTAAACGGGTCATGCATTGTGGAGTTAGCCCACAGTTATGGGTAAGATAAATGTCTCTGCATATCATGACCCAACATGTGGCTCTGACATTCTTTCCGCCCCCTCTTCCGCAAAATTTCCCTGAGCCATGTTGGGTTCATTTTTGGTCTGCTTCAGTGATGAGGTGTTGGGGGCCTCTGAGGCTCTGGCTCTCTGATTTGGTAGGAGTTTATTTTTCTCTGTGCTTATCTCCTTCCCCCTTGTGCTGGTATCCGGTTCATCAGGAAAACAGCGCCCTTGCTTGTTTCTCCAATTTTTCTTAGTTTCAGCCGGGGCCCTTTTGAGGTATGATGGGGTGGCTCTCTCCTTAGGATCTACATCTATCTGAAAAAGAGAAGCAGATTCTCCAACGGAGAGTAAGTTAGCATCAGGACAAATGAGATAACCCTTTTTTTTTTTATATAGAGAATTTAATAGGTGGAGCTGGGAAACAAGTAAGAACCATATCCAAACATGAACTTCAGTTTATTTTATTGAAATTTATGCTTCAGTTAAGATGGGGGCATCTGCTACCCTACTTTATTTCCCTTTTGAGACTTTTATCTCTCAGGCTTTATCCTTCCCTTCATTGCTTTATCATCATATTAGTAATGATGTTTCTTTCCTCAGGAACACAGCATGTATTGCAGGCACATTTTTATGGCTAGAAAGCAAACAAACTCTACTAGACATGTATGCTTACTTCAACCAAATTAAGTAATTCTGCTGAAATTATCACATCCTTCCCATCACAACACACATGTGGACAAAATAATATGGAAGGCTTTAAGGCTACAAAGAAACTGAGGAAGTGAGATTGAAGAAGAAGCAAAGACCAAACTGAGACTAACATTCCATCCTTCAGTGAGCCAGGGCATATTGACACCTCCGGATGAGGAGACTCCCACCCCATAGCATCACTTGCCCTCAGTTATTGTATTGGATATTACTGTCACTGCAAGGCTTTCTAGAGCATACCAATGCCATTGTATTTTGTGTATCTATTTTAAGACCTGGTCTCTTATAGTCCACATCAAATCCAGTCACTCACTTTAAAGATGCAGAGTTAGGGAGATAAAGTTATTATCTAATGAAATGTTTATTGAGTCTGAAATGTGTTTTCCTTGAGTCTGAAATGTGTTTTCCTTCTTCTTGGAGTCCTAATTCCAGAAGTCCTCATACATCATATATGTCTTATGTCATATATAGATGTCTAAAATGGGAGTCACAACTGCCATGTTTTTTAGCAGTGGCAAGCATGCCTCCCTCCCATTGGTGAGATTTGTTGGCATTCAGTTTAGAGTGTGCACTATTGGATTAAGGATGTATTGTTCTCTCATGGTTATCTATATTGCTAATATTTAGTAATATACTTTTTTTTTGGTTTTTTGAGGTAGGGTCTCACTCTGGTCCAGGCTGACCTGGAATTAACTATGTAGTTTCAGGGTGGCCTCGAACTCATGGTGATGCTCGTACCTCTGCATCCCAACTGCTGAGATTAAAGGCGTGCGCCACCATGCCCGGCTAATAATATACTTTTAAGTCTCATAGTAACATGTATCAGTACCAAAGGAATGTGAGTATGGAAGCTTCAATGAAGAATCAGGGAAAAATAGGAAAAAAAAGGAAAGTCATGTTATCTTTATAAATAAATTATGGTTCTCTTCCACAGGCTTTCACAAACATTGAATTATTAATTTTCATAGGACCCATATGATTCAAAGAAGGAAGTAAACTTTTCTATTTTCTGGCTTTTTCCATACTGTTGGGTAGTAGCCTTCATATATGCCAAAGACAAAGATATGGAGAAAGAAATAACTAAAATTCTTCCATTATATCTAACTACCCTTTTCTAATTTGAAAACAATGTTTATAGATTATGAATAACCCCAAAATTATCATGTTTGCAGGCATTAATTTTAGGAAAGACCAAGGTTTGCATCCCACCTTTGACACAAATTACATTATCTTTGGTAAATTATCCTCTCAGAGATTTAATTTCCAATCAGTAATGTAGAGATAATAGTATTGGTCCCATGATGTGATTGTGAAGTTTAACTTAGGTCATACATGTAAAACACTTAAGAATGTGCCTGATATATGATAAGCTTTTGCATCATTATTGTGTAAAGTCTACATATGGAACATGTTACCTAGAAGTCCATTTATTGAAGCCATATATAAGAATATTTTGATTTGTCTCCAAAAATAAATGAAAATTATGAAAGAAAGCAGATAGCACATTATGTAAGCACTCAGTAAGTGTTACTTGCTTTGATAGCAGTTATTACAATTCAGTTTTCAGTGTTTTCTTCTTTGGACTCTTTGAAATAATCTTTTCCTATTTTGTCAACTTTTTAATAATAATGACAATTCTGTAAGTCATGGTTAAAGTTATAAGTTTGACATTGCTTTCTTTTTAACAATGTATTACTTATAACCATAGTGAGGGCTCTGATACTGTGCTATCATTTTCTCACTCACTAAAGATTATAAGAATGGTATAATAGCCGGGCGTGGTGGCGCACGCCTTTAATCCCAGCACTCGGGAGGCAGAGGTAGGAGGATCGCCGTGAGTTCGAGGCCATCCTGAGACTCCATAGTGAATTCCAGGTCAGCCTGGGCTAGAATGAGACCCTACCTCGGAAAACAAAAAACAAACAAAAAAAAAGAATGGTATAATAACCAAAATAAACATATTGAAAATCAGTAAATTAAATAGTAACATATATGTTACAATAGCACAAAAGCATCCTAATATTTTCACATAATTCTCTAATTTGGAAATGCTAGCTTAATTTATACTCATGGAGTATTTCTTTAGGAATTCCTAAACATTAATCAAGCAGTATCTATAATTATACCTTTAACCTCTTTTATTACATAAGGAAGAAGACTGCTATTAAGTTAAAAATTACATGTTCAAGTACTTATTAAGCTAAATACATGGCCACACTGAAATTATTTTCTAAAAAAAAGATGAACTGAAAATATTTAAAAATACTATGAAAACATAAATATTTCATGGTAGAAAATTCAGTAAAAGATTTGGTCAAATAATCCATGTTGCAGCCATAAAATAAAATTACAGGGCTGGAGAGATGGCTTAGTGGTTAAGCGCTTGCCTCTGAAGCCCTGTTTGAGGCTCAATTCCCTAGGACCCACGTTAGCCAGATGCACAAGGGGGCGCATACGTCTAGAGCTTATTTGCAGTGGCTGGAGGCTCTGGAGGGGCCATTTTCTCCCTCTCTCTCTCTCTCTCTCTCTGCCTCTTTCCCTCTCTCTCTGTCACTCTCAAATAAATAAAAAATAATAATAAAATAAAATTACATAGCTGTTAACATGAATAAGGTACATTCATTGTAAGTGAACATGGGAAATGACTATGGTATATTAAAGTGAAAACAAGCTATTGATAGAAATGTATAATATGACTCATTTAAAAGTATGTGTGTGCTTATATTTGTAAATACATAGAAAAGTCTTACTGGTTTTCTTTGAACAGTGTAGATGACATGAATCAACTTTATACATTCTGTATTGCATATTTTACAATACATTACTTTCAAACTTTAAGTTAAAAAAAATGAAAACTTGGAATTAAAACTGCATTAAGCAAAGTCAAATAATATGCTAAAACTAACTGCTATGTTATCTAATGCTGGACTAGAAAAAGGGGACAATCAAAGACAATTGCAAGAGTTTTAGGATCATGTTTTGTGTACTATTGGCTGTGAGCAGCCCCACTCTTCTTTGCAAAAGTAGAACCCACATCAGCAGGGATATTAAGGAAATCCTTGTGGACTGAATATCAGCAGTCAGAGTTGAAATGTGAATCAACCACAGCTGAATCCAGGGATGCTGGGCAAATGGCCTTGGAGAATTGGTGAGTGTGTCTCTGGGACAATGTAGGACAAGGAAATAACTCCTCCTCCCTGGGTAGAACACTGCAGCCTAAGTGAGAGGATGAGGGAGCTGATGTTGGCCAGGACTTCATCATGCTTGGGCTGGGAAAATAATAGTGAGGTGATAGAAGCTGAATAGAAAACCAAAGATCCACCAGAGGCTAAATGTTGGATAGTGTACCAGTGGTTTTGGACTGAAGGGTAAGAAATTACTCATTAGGCAACTGAACATTTCACTAGAAAGGAAGTACCCATTAGGGTTGAAACTGAAATGTAAGACTGCTGTAGTCAGTCTTTACAATCTCTTTTGCAAAAATGCAAGAAAATAACCAATACCTGAATGTATCACATCTCTTTCCACTGAATTGATATAGTAATAGTAATAAAATAATAATGATAAAGATTATGTCTTTTCCGTAAGTCTATCCCTGCAATGGATAGTCACGTAGTTACATATGGCATAATTACAGCCATATCTGTGATAAAATAACTGAGAGATAGGATGGCTAATTTACCAAGGCTTACACAGCTAATATACATAATGGTTTTTCTCCCAAGATCTTTTATTCACAAAATCGATGATCATTCCATAACATTATTCTGTTTTTCAGCTTCAAAAACTGACAATCCAGTTTCTCTGCCATTATGCTTGCAGTTTGCTCTATTATATGATAAATTAACATAATACTGTGATTTGCTACTAATTTCATATGTGTTTCTTTGTTTTGTATTTAAAAGTTATTTAAGGGGAAGAACTTATACTTTGTGTTTTTTTTATATAGAGATATTCCATTACTACTAGCGATGCAATAGGCCATGATTCTTGACAAGGTTTGCTGATAATACTGTCAACAACATTATGTTTTCTCCTTTTATCAAATAACTGAGTATGCTTGTATAAATTTTACGGACAGTTTTTTTACATAATTTTGAGTCTAAATTTCATATGTGTGAATTTTTTGCCCTTTTAAGAATATTTGCATAAGTGGTCAAGTTAAGCATTATTTCAGGGCTGATGAGAAAGTTTGGTGAGTGAAGTGGTTGCTGCACAAGCCTAAGTACTAAGTTCAGATCACCAGAAAGTACTTAAAGCCAGTTGTGGTAGTAGACACCTGTAATCTTAGTGTAGCTCTGAAGAGAAGGGAGGTGGGGATAGTAGAAGCTTCTAGAAGCACATGAGACAGCCAGCCTGGTAATTACAGCAATAAGCAAGTGATCCCTTGACCTCCACTTTCATGCTGTGGCACATTCAATCACCTCCCTCCCTCCCGATCTCACACACATACACACACATCATACACACTCAAAAATCACTTCAATGCTACTTTTAAAAATCTATTACAGATTTTCTTTGCTCTTACAGAAAGCACCAAATTGGCAATTTTCTAACATATGTTCTATGAAAGACAGGTTTATCAGGGTATGCTCCATATACAGTGGTCTTGTTTTACTAGTGTGTCCAATTATGATAGAGTGCTCCTAAACAAGGGCACAAAAATGAAGAGTGGCTTTGCCTGCTTTGTGGGAATGTTTCAGGGATTGTTGGTAATCCAACACAGATTATCACTCCAGAGCTAAGAATTAAAGCCTTATCTAGATACAGTTTAACTCTCTTCTGTTCTTCCATCATCACCTTCCTTTTCCTTTCCTTTATACCATTAATGTTTTTCTTCTTCCCCGTTACCTCTACCACTTGTGAACAAGCTAACATTTTCTACTCTGGGCTTACTGTATTTAAATCTATATAGACCATCATCTACAGTAGTATATACTTCTTTGAGGCATCAATGTTACCAAATAAAGTTATTGTTTTCATTTACTTGAGCAAATTCTGAACACTGCTTCCCACTCTTTCTTCTTCTGTCCAAAGAGGATATTATAAATTTGAGGTAACTTGTGAAGATGGAGTTCCTTTTATGAAAGCATTTCCTGCTGAAATAGTCCCACTTTCAGATGAATTTTTATTTAGTTATTTGTTGTTTTTTATTTGTTTGTTTGTTTGTTTGTTCATTCTTTTCTTGGCTTGTCAGAGACAAAGCATATAGCTTATTAGCCCAGGTTAGTCTTGAACTCACTATGCAGCCCAGGCAAGCAATAAACTTGTAATGATCCGCTAACCTCAGCCTTCCAATTTTTCTATTCTTAGTAATATAATTCTATATACAGCTTCAACTTTGCAAATTCAGGTTCAGTCTAATAAGGAAGCCATAGGCAGCCCATGTCAGATTGCACCATAATCACCATCATCAGCACCATCACCAGGAATTTTATTGTGAATCTTCTTTGTATAGGTTCTGGGCCAGGAAACATCTTCAATCTGTCTCATTTCCCTTCCAGATATATTAAATATGGTGTTTAATTTTAAATGTTACCCTTAACTTCAAGGACATTATGATGTCAATGACAAGAGAAACAGATATGTAGCATGATCAAAAGAAAAGCAGCACTTTATCTGTCAACCAGATGCTAACAATACCTATGCAGATTCAAGCAAGGGATCATAGTGGGCTACATACTCATGAAGAATGTGGATCATTTTAAAGGATGAAAAACCTCCATATTTGAGAAGAAATGGTAGGGTATCTTGGGCAAAGTACAATTAGGGTTAAAGATTCAGTACAAAACATGTGGTTTGTTTCATGGAGACAAGGTGGATAAGTATGATTATATGAGGCTATTTTGTAAGAATAAGCACAGCACAATAAGCTATTGTCGAAGATATTTGAGATCAAGATTGTAGAGGACCTTTAAATGTGGCCAGCCACTGAGATTTTTAGTTAGCTGGGAAAATTTGGAATACTATGCTTAAGGAATCCTAAGCCAGATAAGCTTATCTTCTATAAATTATTCATTTTATCAATTATTCATTAAGTAGGTAGAAAAAGATAAAGTATTGAGAAAGATGTGACACATTTGAGATTGGGAGTCTGAATGAGTTTGGGGCAACCAATTTTAAATGAAGAAACATCCAGATAGGAAACTACAAGATAGAGTTTGATGAAGTTGGCACAAGGGTAAGAGGAGACCAAGGGCTTTGAGTACATCTTTTTGTTGTTGTTGTTGTTAATGCATAGTGTATGTACATAACATGACTCACTGTGCTCTTATGGAATACAACTCTACACATATCATATGTTTCATTGCTTGGCCCAATCTGGAGAAATAAAGAAATGGAATTTTAGATGATATGACTCAGACATTTTTCTACGGGTAAAGATAGCTTCCAATTGACTCTATAGCATATGTCAGTGAGGCATCAAGTAAGCCAATCCTTGTTACTGTTGCTACTGCTTCTGTACCAGCTTATACAGAGACACCCAAAGCATACAGGAAAAGTTAATAAGTCATATTAGCAGCAGGTATACCTGCATCATTTCCTGGGGACTCAAAAGGTACTTTATTTTATTGTCAGTATTTATAATGGTATTTCAAAAATGGCCTAGAGTTAAACAAGACAAAGTAAATTACCACCTACGATAATAAGCTTGCCACCTCATCATCCAAGTTTCTCCACTTGTGGATCTTCTCTAGCTCTCTAATTTTCTTTCTTTATAGACTTATACAGTCCTGTTAGTTCTCTCCAGTTTCAATGCAACACCCATATTTTCTAACAAAATTCATATTATAACCTCTTTCTCTTAAAAACTTTGCTTTTCTGAGAGCCATCCAGATACCAGGACATATTGAGCAACATGAAAAGATGTAATCAATGTTTCAGTCACCAGTGGGAGCTTTGTAAATCTGAAAGACAGAGAGCAAGAGAGAAAGAAATTGTTTTCTTATAGTGAACCTGTAATACAACTCCCTTACTTCAGGCTTCTACTTTTTTTAAACTTTTTTATGTTTTTATTAATTAGTTTTATATTCAGGAAATACAGACATTTTGGTACCATTATTAGGCTCATCCGTGACCTACCCCCTCCCCTTGGCCCCTCCTGGTTGAGGTATATGGGTCATGCATTGTGGGGTTAGCCCACAGTCATGAGTAAGATAAATGTTTCTGCATATCATGACCCAACATGTGGCTCTGACATTCTTTCCGCCCCCTCTTCCACAAAATTTCCCTGAGCCATGTTGGGTTCATTTTTGGTATGCTTCATTGATGAGGTGTTGGGGGCCTCTGGGTCTCTGGCTCTCTGATTTGGTAGGAGTTGATTTTTCTCTGTGTTGATCTCCTTCCCCCTTGTGTTGGTATCGGGTTCACCAGGAAAACAGCACCATTGCTTGTTTCGCCAATTTTTCTTAGTTTCAGCCAGAGCCCTTTTGAGGTATGATGGGGTGGCTCTCTCCTTAGGATCTACATCTATCTGAAAAAGAGGAGCAGATTCTCCAAGGGAGAGTAAGTTAGCACCAGGACAAATGAGATAACCCTTACTTTTTTTTATGGAGAATTTAATAGGTGTAGGCCCTCTTCTAGCCTATGATTGATGGTAGCTTGATATTGGCGAGTGCGCTTATGTTTGGACATGGTTCTGACTTGCTTCCCAGCTCCAGCTATGGGTCCCGTACCACTGAGTGGATCAGTTAGCCAAATTGAGAGCAGTGGGTTCCCCACCATGGCTGTGTGCCACTATTGCATTGTGTGGGCATCACAACAAATTATTTGCTACTAAGTAGGTTAGACCATGAGTTGCTTGGACAGATATTGGTCATTTTCCCCCAGTCGCCCATGTAGCACCTTCTGGCACTAGACGCTCTGACTGTCTGGGGACTGACTCTCTTCCAACTTCCAGCCATGCCATTCCATTTTATGTGTCAACCATATAAGGTGTCTTCAGCAGTAGGGTCTTACCACTAACCTTGGTGGGTCATCAAGTACTCTGACAGAAATCTGTCTTTCTTTTAGGAAACCTTGCAGGTCTCTCTGATCAAAAGCTCATTGTGGATGATAGCCACATGCTGGTACTGGGAGTTACAGGTCATTGCCCACTAAGGAAAGGAGGAAAAAGATAACTAATATACAAGAGTTAGAGAGAAGAGAGAGAGAGAGGGAGGGAGGAAATCTGTAAAAGCTTAAGGTTAGTCTTCATCGTACCCTCTCCAGTGTCTTGTGGTTCAGGTGTTCCCTCTAAGAGCCTGGTGAAGGTTCAGCCATTTGGTCTGCCTTTTAGGAAGTAGAATTTTATGGTACTATTGCCATTGTATTTTATTTATTCAATGCCTACATCAAATGCAAAACTGACTTTGTAATTCCCTTGTGCCTAAGGTAAAGCATTTATGTCAATGTATTATAAGAAGTCTTCCTGATATAGCTTCTTTTATATCTCAAGACACATGCTTTCCAAGAATATCCCTAACCTTTTGCCTCATTGCTCTATCACAATGTTTTTCCTCCCCAGCTGTAAAACTTGTTTTTTCCTTGCCTTTCTGCCTGTCTTGATGAGTTGTCCACCACATCTCTTTCCTCACTGGAAAGTGAGTCCTTTATCAAACACCAGTTCTTATTTGTCTTTGTTTTCCAAAACACTTAATATCTCCAGATCTGGCACATATAATTGAACATATGTTTTTCTTCTCAATTATATCAAGCCTCACTCATATAATTCTTCATCAGTTTTGATTTTTAGAAATCAAATCCTAATCCCCTTTGTCTGTTTTTTTAAATGAAATGCTTCTATGGGAGGTGAGGAGCGGTGGGTTCTAGAAAGTCTAGTAAAAAAATGTTGTAGGCTAGCAAATATAATGTAAGTTGTTAGTATTAAAAGCAAAAATTCTTTTGGGAAACCTTGTAGGACTCTGATCAAAAGCTCATTTGGATGATATCCACCTGCTGCTACTGGGAGTTACAGGTCAGTTCCCAAGAAAACAAGGAAGAAACAAAAAGAGATAGAGAGATGAGAGAGAAGAGAGAGGAAGAGAGAGAGAGAGAAACAGAAACAGGAGGGGATAAAGGTCAATTTTCGTGGTACTCTCTCCAGGGCCTTGTGAATCAGGTGTTCCCTCTAAGGGCCTGGTGAAGGCTCAACCATTTGGTCAGTATTTTAGGATGTAGAGTTAGAGTATCAACTTACTGTATTTATTGAAAACACACACACACACACACACACACACACACACACACACACAAACAACTTCTAATCTGTGGCCAAAAAAATAATAACTGCCATGTGATCCCTGAAAAGAAAATTCTGTTCTCAGCACTAAAAATATTACACATGGTATTCAGTGTGACTCAAAAGTGTGATTTAATAAAAATTATAGTATTTTTGTGAGCAATTCAAAGTAGGCTGAAAACTAATTATGATGCAAAGTTTTACAGTTTTGTTTTTCGTGATTCCAGGTGAGTGAAACTTAGCTGAACTGCAATGATCAATCATATTTTTCTAGTAGGTTGAACATAACCAATATCACAATATATTCTCTCTGCCCAGGCTCTAATCATAAAACTTACTAATTAAATGGCCATTAAAACCTTACAGTGAATATGTAAATATATATGTTCTATGAACAAGTTTTTCTCCATAATTCCATGACCTATGATTGGATTTCAGCATTCTTCTTCCATGCCAGTTCTCTTATATCTGCATTCAAATAAGAAAAAAATAAGAAATAGTGCCATAAAAAACCAAACATATTAAAATAAGATATAATCAAATACATATGTTATTTTCTGGACTTTTATTATAAACAAAATTATGTGTAGCTCAATGATAAATATGGCTTTGGCATAAAACTTGTATTAATCCCCAGCACATACATGTGTGTGCATGTATGTTTGTGTGTGTGCACACAGACACACACACACATATTGTAATGACTATGCAAGAGCTAACAGTCAAAGTTCAAAGGCTTATAGCTGATTACTTGCAAACTTAAGCACTGAAAGAGGCAATAAAGTATTTTCTCACTAAGCAAACTGACTCCTGGCATAGGCAGATGCCCCTTAACTTATGGAGAATACAACCCAATAATCCATTGTGTGCTGAAATTATTGCTAAGTCATTTGAAACACTCACCTACTGATCTTTGTAGTTTGGCAACAATATACATTGGATAGTAGTGGCTGTTTTGTGGCTTAACTGGGAGTCACAGCATTCTGCTGCTGCCCAACATCTCCAGAGTATTGTACTACATTAGCCTTAGGCTAGAAAAATTTCCCAAAGTCAAAAATCCTGTGCATCATTTTTTTATTGAATGCACATTACTTTTACACCATTGGAAAAATGGAAAAAATGTAAACCCATACATAATAGTTCTTATCATATTCCTGAATCCAAGGATATAACTAATGTAAATGAGATGATCAAATCTGATATTATGCAAGCCAAGAGAGCATAGTTATGACAGTATAGTGTCTAAACTAAGTTCTAATACATTTTTTGAAAAATATTTGTTTCTTGGCATGAGATTACAGCAAAATGAAAGGATACTTCACTAGCAAAAAGGGTAGTGTTTTTCTCCATCTGATCTTTCATCAAATAGAATTCTTAATCAAGGCAGAACTTTTGGAAATACATGATTTGGAGACCTTCCAAAAGTACTGTCCTGAAAGAGATCACAAATTACAGTTTGATCCCTTTTGTCCTGAGTTGTGTACATTATTCACCCATGAATTATAGTTGGCTCACCCTGGTGAGACATTCCTGTAACTCATCCTAATCAATATGATACATTTAATCGTGAGAGAGTTGTACCTTAGAAACAACTGCGACCTCTAATTAACCAGAAGGTAATGGCATTAAATATCCTTTTAGTTGCCAAGGGTAATCAGATTCCACCCAGGTGTGTCTGTGTCTGGCCTGCTTTGTAAGATTTAATCAGGGGTATGATTTATAGGAAAGTCAGGGAAGTGTTTCCACGTGCAGAAACCCAGAAAGTAGGGTTTGACTTTACCCAGGAGGCATACAAACATGGAGGTCACAAAGCAGAATCACCTAGCACCAGATTCTGTGAAGACAAATGTAAAGGTCTGCTAGATTAGACAGGGTGCTGCTATTTATTGAGTAACAGCATGTATTTGTTTTACTGTTCTCCCTTCTTCACTTAGTTTTATTTCCCTTTCTCACAGAAATATCTTAAGGGTCATTTTGTTTTGTTTTTTTTTTTTTTCTTACTGAAATAAAAATAGTAAGAATTTTCACCCTTAAAAAAACTCCTGCAAAGTGATGACATCAATAATTGAATAAACAGATAAAATGCCCAATAATATTTAATAATTCCTTAGTTTGTATTCATGGCATTTCATACAGTAGAAATGTTTTAACTGTCAATGGGGCATTTAATGGTTAAAAGAACAGTATTCATTATTTTATCATTTTCAAAATCAATTACATTGAAACTTCAAATTCCATGATTACACTTGGGCATTGGAAGTAAGTTCCTGGACAATATGCCTAAATTTCATACATTATTATTTTTTAAAAAGTGAAGTTGTCTTCTTGTTGGCAGAAAGCACCATTTTCAGTGTGCTTTGTATACTTGAGGGATGCTCTCTGTTCTTCACATGTATCTGCTCTTCTCTCTCCACTGTTCTTGGTCGCCCTCACATGTTTAAGCAGAAAGGAAAGCAGATAGTTTTCAGAATTTGCAGCTTTACTCAGATGTTTGAATGACTGAATGCCTTTCATGGAAAAAAATACTCCAAATAACTGTAATACATATTAGTGTTGGTAATGAGAAAAAGGAAGTAAATCCTAAGGTTGTTGCCACATAAGAAAATATCTACACGGCTTTAGTATTCTAGTCTGATCCTGTTTCTTAAGGATCATTAGGTATTAGAAACCATGAGGGGAACTTACAGTTTTCATAGTTATCTGATAGGAAGGTCACTACAGAGAATCAAGCACTGGCCTTACACATTGCCTTTCCCCTAGCTTGCCTCAGATGAGAAAATAATTCAGTTCTTTCACTATTTGAGTCTATAGCACCATTATAGAAATGGTCATGAGCACTATACACATTTTCCTCTGGTAACATACCTAATCCAAAGGCATTATCAACCATTCAGAGAACCCTGGTATCAATCCTTCAAATGTTTGCCTCCCCCATTGAATCCTCAACACTGAAGAAGAACAAAAAAAGTCATCATAGCTGTAGCAAACATCCACACATATAAAGTATCACACAAAGGTGATCTGCAGATAAGAATTTTGTCAGCAGATCCTTATTCTATAAACTTATATTCATAACCCTTTAACATGTTGGAATTCCTTTGCATGTTATATTGTCTTATTACCATAAATTCTGTCACAACTAGCTTCATGTTGTTGGGATGAGCCCCCAGACCTGACACAGTTATGGAAGAAGGGAATTTATTGAAGCTTATAGGTCCAGAGAAAGTTCTAAAATGGTGGATAAAGCTACCCCCCTTTATAAAGATCCATGCAGAGAGAAAAACAACCACCACAAACACAAGCAAG
This sequence comes from Dipus sagitta, assembly GCA_036346955.1. Classification (NCBI taxonomy): domain Eukaryota; kingdom Metazoa; phylum Chordata; class Mammalia; order Rodentia; family Dipodidae; genus Dipus; species Dipus sagitta. The sequence goes on along the minus strand of CM070770.1, from coordinate 97,450,411 downwards.
CACACTCCAGGAACTCCAGGCAGAGCTCAAGCATTCTGTATATCTTAGGCTGTAATTCAGTTCTGCCCCCATACCTTAGGGCTGGACCCTATGATCCACCCACAGCAACACCAAGTTACATGCTTGAATAAAATTCCTGAATTTATTGTGGCACATCCATTCAAACTACCACATTCCATCCCAGGCTGCCAACATATTCATAAACATCTCACATTTTATATTGTTTTTAGTCCAAATTCAAAGGTCCCATAGCCTTTACCAACTTTAAGATTGTTCCAATGTTCCAAATCTCATCTGACATTTAAGACTGTCTCTTAACTGTGAGTCCTGTTAAATCAAAACAAAGTATATACTTTCAACTTATAAAGGTGCAGAGTAAACATTTCCAACTGCTGTAAGGCATAACAAGGTAATACTGAGTCAATGCACTCTCAATAGCCATCAAGCAAACACCAACAAAACATCTGCAAGTCTCATTTTTAGCTGCTATAAAACTCAACAAATTATTTGGAAATTATTTTTATTTTGGGGTTTCTTGCTTAGGATCACTTCTACAATACCATAAAATGACTATAAAATTGTTTTAAAAGCTGCTCTTTTCAATTTAGGAATGTTTTGTTTATTCAAGGTTTAAGGCAGAAGATATGGGGAAAATGGTGAATAGCTAGGAAAAGAAGGATAGCAATTGTTCCAAGCAGTTTTATTCTTTAATATAAATAATAAATATAAATGAAATGCTTTTGGTAGCTAATAAATTGAATAAACAAAGAAAATTCAGAGAAACTTGAAAGACAGTCATCAGGGAAAGAGAAGGCCATGTTAAGTTATAAGGGACTTAGCAACTATCAATACTTGGACACTGAGCATGTTAAAGAAGAACAAGACATAGGTGAAACAAAGGGAGAGTGATACAGACCACACTTTGGTATTTCAATTTTACTCCAAGTGCAAAGAAAGGCCCTTCAGAGATTGTTAGCACAATGTCCCAAACAACGATATCCATATTGCTGCTCTTTAGCGTCTGGAAATGGAGTGAGTACAGAAGCAAAGATAACAGTTATGTTACTAAAATAGCCCACATGAGAGAAGAAGGTCACTTCTGCTAAGGCTATAGCAGTGAACACGATGTGCAGAGAGAAGCAAGGTGCAGTAATATCCTTACTGGCATCAGCCCTTGCTGGAATTGGCAAGTTTGTAGAAGACTCTGATGGGTGTTTTCAAGTAGATGCTATCAAACTTCAATGTGTCTAAAAATGTTTGGTCATTACACTACAGATTCTAATTCAGAAGTTCTGAAATGAAGCTGTTAGTCTGTTTCCAATAAATCCCCAAGCCATCATAATGTTAGCCAGAGAACACTGAGAAAGGAGACCATGAAAGGGTTTTCTTTAGAATCTGTCTGTCCTCTCTAACTCCCCCAATGCCCAAAGCATCACAATGGGTACAGCCATGTTTTGCTGTCTTCTACTCAGAGCAATACATGAAAGAAAGCTTGTCTTGTCTGTTTACTAGCAAAGAGCACGATGATCTTCTTTAGAACATTGAGTCTTGGTAGATTTCTAATTCAATTTTTAAAAAATATTTTATTTATTTATTTAAGAGAGAGTCAGAGGCAAAGAAAGAGAAAGAGAGAGAGAAACAGAGAGAGAAACAGAGAGAGAAACAGAGAGAGAAACAGAGAGAGAAACAGAGAGAGAAACAGAGAGAACTGGGTGTTCCAGAGCCTCCTATTAGTACAGATGAACTCCCGGCATGAACCACCTTGAGCATCTGGCTTTACTTGGTATTTGGTGATCAAACCTTGGTTCTTTGGCTTTGCCAGCAAGCAGCTTAACTGCTAAACCCTTTCTCCAGCCCTAATTCAACTTTTTTAATATTGGAAGCTACTTAAATTACCTGCCTTACAGGTGTCTCTATCTTAATGTTCTGGAGTTATTTTCATGTGTGAATTAATTGTGTTATTTCTAAGAAAAAAGTAATAATTGCTAAATGACAAATATACAGTTTGTGATTTGCTATTTACAAACTATGTCTTTCTTTACTGGGTATCATTTAAACTGAATAGTTCAGACATTAAAGGTAAAATCTTCTAAATGTAAAACTAATTTATTAGCAGAAAATGAAAGGAAGAATAGCAATTGTTCAAAGCAGTTTTATTCTTAAAAAAAAAATATTTTATTTATTTATTTATTTATTGGAGAGAGGGAGAGAAAGGGAGAGAGAGAGAGACAGAATAGGCATGCCAGGGCCTACAGCCACTGCAAATGAACTCCAAATTCATGTGCCACCTTCTTCGCCTGGCTTACATGGGTCCTGAGGAATCAAACCAAGGTTTTTGGCTTTGCAGGCAAGTGCCTTAACCATTAAGCCATCTATCCAGCCCCACAGTTTTATTCTTTAATGAAAAGCCTAAATAAAATACCTTCAATGGTTAATGGAAACTTGGAAGACAGTCATTAGACAGTAATTATTTATTCATACTTTGACTAATACTGCTTAAACAAACTACAGAAGAATAGCAAAAACTATTTTCTGTGATTAAAATGAACATAGACTCCATGTTTCTGTTTGTTTGTTTTACTATTTTCTACAACTATAGAATAAGAAGGAAAGGAGTGCAACTCAAAAAGACAATGTTCTTAACTTGATAAAACACCCCAAGAATTAATAGCTTGCTTAATAGCTGATTATAGGGAAGAATGCATATTTCCAAAAATCTGAAATTCATATGTCCCTTTAACTTTAGGAAAATATATTAAAAGTAAAAGGTTTAAGATACTAATAGATATGGGCTCTGTCCTGATACTTATCTCCTGTATGAATTATGGAAAATTGTTTAGCCATTCTGAGTCCTAAGTTCTTCATCTGTAAAGTATGGATTATCGAAACACCTCATGAGTTTCTGTAACAGATAGGTCATGTTTGTAATTTATAAGCATGGTGTCTGGTTCATAGTAAGCTTCTATTAGGTTTTTAATATTAATATTAGTAGTATGATTGCTAATTACTATTTTCCCAACAAGAACAAATTTGATTCAGGAAGAACTGGTTGGCAGAGTTTTTAAAAAATATTCGTGATCTGAAGCTCACGTACCAGCTGCTAATTTGCTTGTTTATTTCATTTGATTTTCCTTAGCTGCACATAAGGAAAGTGGGTGGCAGGAGCTTAATTTATTTGTCCCTTTTTTTGAAAATGTGGATTTTGGCTCTCACACTATTTTGAGGCATGGCCTGGTGGTGGCATTGGGGATATGCACACTTTAAGACAGTAGGAGGGCTGTGTATATCTTCAAGTGGCTGTAGAGGCTGCCTTTATTACCAAGTGATCATCCTAGGTGCTACATTGCTGGTGCTACCAGCCAAAGGCCTCTCCTCCCACAGATCTGGAAACATGAAAAGAGCCATGACTCATGGGCTACAACTTATTCAGCTGGTTGATCTAGCACTGATAGGCTCAGCTCCCATGTTTTTATCACCCACAGGCTGCCTGAAGGGGAAAGGGCTCTCTAGTTTTCAAATACAGCTTTCAGCGATCACTGAAAACAACTGAGACACCGTGGAGAGGGGAGGACACTGCTCCTATGCCTTGGCTGATGTCAGCTGGAAGGTTATAGGCTGAAGTGATAGGAGGGTTTCTCCAAATACTTAGAGGTATGACATTTGAAGTATTTTTAAATATTTCTTTACAAGCTACCAGAGAATCCCTGACTTTCTGCCTTGAACACATAAACTGAACTTTGCACTTTTCTGTACTAGCACTTATGTGGTGCTGTCTTCTGCTGTGCTTGTGGCTCTGGCTTGCCTGTCACTGTGGACTATGCACCCAGTGAGGGCAAGTTCTCTCCTTTACGTCTTTGGATCTCCAGCTCTGAGCTCAGTGTCTGCCAGACAGTAAGTGCTTAAATAGTGAATGTTGGTTATGTGAATTGATGGGTTGATGAATGGATGGCTGATTGGATGGATGGCTGTGCTAATGAATCTGGGAATGAGATGTTGCAGCACAGTGAGTTGTAGTGGACACAGGAGCACTTGGATTAGCAGATAAATAGTTGGTGGAAAGAATTATTAATTCAAAGCCGGGTGTGGTGGCGCACGCCTTTAATCCCAGCACTTGGGAGGCAGAGGTAGGAGGATTGCCGTGAGTTCGAGGCCACCCTGAGATGACATAGTGAATTCCAGGTCAGCCTGAACTAGAGTGAGACCCTACCTCGCAAAACCAAAAAATAAACAAAACAAAACAAAGAATTATTAATTCAAACAACAGTTCTGAATTTCAGAAAACATAAACATATTTAGCTACTTTGTCAATAAACTTGTTAATTTGTCAATAAACCTTTAGGTGATTAGGGGAAGATTTTATAAGACTGGATTGTTCTCAAAAATAAAAAATGGTAGCCGGCCTTGGTGGCACATACCTTTAATCCCAGCACTCAGGAGGCAGAGGTAGGAGGATCTCCATGAATTCAAGGTCACCCTGAGAATACAGATTGAATTCCAGGTCAGCCTATACTAGAGTGAAACCCTACCTCAAAAAACCAAAAAACACCAGACAAATGGGATAACCCTTATTTTTTGCATAGAGAATTTAATAGGTGTAGGCCCCCTTGTAGCCCACGATTGGTGTATTCACTGAGTACAAAACTAATTAATAAAAAAAAGAAAAACCAAAATATAAAAAGTACATTTGTGACCATGACATGTAAACACTACTTTTAAGTTAAAATAGATTATTTCATGTAAATGTATATTGCTGAATCTGTAGGAAATTTACATAGCAGAATATTAATGTCCAGTTGACAAAAATAACTGAAATCCATCTAGACACTCATTATACCTGTGTGTATGAAATGCATACTTTGAAGTGGATGCAAAAATCTGAGAGATGAATTGATGTATATCAGTCATTTGGGGCTTCAAAGTTCACTGGAGAAGCAAATGTGTAAACTACTGTCATAGTAAAGAAACCAAGGTCTGATAATAGCACTATGGAAACATGAAGGTGGACATGTTTAGTGGTGGTGAGAGACAAATGGAAAGGAATAAATTAGGCATGCTTGAAGGATGTATTATAACATTTTATCATGACTGCAGAGAACAAGAGGTTGCCCATGTGCAAAAATAGAGAGGCTAGGAAGAGAAGAATGTATTGTAGGAAATGTGAATATGTCAGTATTACAGCCACCAAACTGTGAAGAAGGGCAAGTAGGAGTAAATCACTAAGGATTTGTGTACCAAACTATACTGTCAAAACTTGCTTCTCCATGTACGTGATGCATTCCTGAAGAATGTGATAATCAGTGGCAATTGCTTTCACTAGGAGCGTAGTACCATGTCTGTATTATAATGTGTAGTATCACATTTAGTGAAGTTCTACTTCAATATAAGGAGAAATGTGTGTTGTTTGGTTGTGTCATCCTAACATCACATGCTTTTAATTATTTTGGTAAAGTCAAGTGATTAAAACATAATAGTGCAACTTGATTTATACCTGTGTGGAAGTTTGATGTATATTGATTTATAGAGGAAAAAATCTAGAAAAATATTATTATGGTCTTAGCAAACATACTGAACCATCTTATATTCAAGTGAACACACTCACAAGGTTAGGAAGAGTGTTAAATCTTGAGATTCTACACACTAACTTTCTTATGAGATCCAGCACAACAAATGCAATAATGAATGAACCTTGAAAGCAGTGCCTACTTTCTTTGCTGTGTCAGGTAACCCTACATTAAGGTTGTACATTACCAATTTCTTCTTTTTGACCTGGTCTATCTACTACGCTATTTTCATTCCTTACCCCAGATACTATTACAGATTTAGGCCTTTTTATAGTCCACTATTTTTTTGTTTGTGCCTTCTTTTATTTGTGGCACAGAGTGTTACTCTGTTTCTCAAGCTGGCCTCAAACTTGGTAATATTCTTGTCTTAGCCTCCTAAGCATTAGGATTAAGGGTGTGAGATACCACACCCAATTTGTAATCTAGACTATTTTCTTTTATTTATTTATAAGGAGAGAGAGAGAGAGAGAATGTCTGGGCCTCTTGTGTTTGAAAATGAACCCCAGATGCATGTTCCACTTGTGTATCTAGCTTTACATGGGAACTTGGGAATTGAACCTGGGCCTTCAGACTTTGCAAACAAGTGCCTTTAATCACTGAGCCAGCTCTCTAGTCCTGGTTTAAAATTTGATGTGCTTTGCAAGTTAATAGTTAACCAGATTTTGGAGTCTCAAAGATCAAATTATCCAAACTATCCAGTCTATCAGATAAATTGCCATAGAAAACTGAGAACACATCTAAAAAGGCTTCCTGGCTTTACCTGAAAATTTCTAGCCCTATATTTTTGTATATAAAGTGCTATGTGTTTGCCTGTATGTACAAATAATGCATCAAAAATATATAGCCTGTATGGATCCTATTACACCGACATTAGTATAAGTAGTTTTATTTATAATTTTAACTCATTTTGTCCTCATTTCTAAAGTGAGCACCTTTTTACATTTTCATTTTATAGATGAGAAACCCAAAATTTCAGAGATTAACAAGGAACTTGCTTAGGTCATGATCTAGAAACTTCAAGAGCCAAGAATGGGGCACATATGCTCTGGCTCTGAGGTTCATATTGTTAGATAATCCATGTCCCAGTAGGGAACTGGGACCTTGTATAGTCTACATGAGAGAACAGGTCATGGAGCAACTATAGGAATGACTTCAGGAATCACAGGAGGAAGAGCATAACTTTCTGTGGTGATCATGAAGTGTTTATAAAGGAGGACACAGGGAACAGAAGCTGTGCCTCAAAGGTTGATGGGATTTTGTCAGATGGAGGTAAAGGTGTTTTCTGGAGGACAACATCTGTCAGAAGTGGTCAGTTTAATGCAGTGGAAGGTTGTTAGAGAAGTATACTAACACCTTTGAGAGAACCTCAAAACTGAGCTAAAGATTTTCAGATTTATTCTGGATGTGTAGTTTTGTCATTAGAAGATTTATCGTGTTTTGTTTTGCCTTGTTTTGCTTTTGTAAGCAAATAAGATAGGGGAAGATAAATTAGGCAGCTATGTGTAAGATTGATTAAATGAACAATGGAAAAGATTTGAAAGGTCAAAGAGAGAAAAAGGTTGGTATTCTAATGGATTGAAACATTTCAGCAAGAACAACTTAGAAATAAGGAACAGAGAACTTTCTGAAGCTTCTTAACTCTGAAATAGAAACCCAGTCAATTCAGAGCTGCATTCCAGTCAGCAGAAAAAGAAGTTGCAGAGATGATATTGCCTTCTCTGTCTGACACAAATAGAATTTTTGCAACATCTAAAAATCTGGAAGACTCCATTCTTGAGTTCCTTCTTCACACGAAAACCTGAGTAACACAATGCTCTAAGTTTTCCTCTCTTGTTTGGTGACAGGTTTGTACAAGGTACAAACACAGAGGTTTATAGCTGGTATGTTATTCTCAGATGTCCATGGCTGGTTTGTGGTGCAGAAATGATATATGTGCTACTGTGAGATAGACATTAATGATGGTCAAAGCTTACTTAAGGCACAAGGGACTAGGAAGGGCAGAGTAAAGGAGATTTCTGGCATCAGCAGAATTCTTACTTAAGTCCCTGTGTTTTCTGAAGGGGCACCAAACAGGGATCTAATCCTAATTTGGGTTTCAGTTTTCTGAATAACTAGCTTCTGGACATAAAATGCAGATTTCTTTGGGCAGGGCATCCAGAGAAGAAGGAAAGATAAGGGGATTCCTGTTGGGAGATGCAGCTGCTCTGTGACCTCTGGAGCTAAGGGTGTTCTCTTATCTTACAAAGGAGATATCTCAGGATCTGCAGCTGCTCTTTGACCTTGGGAGCTGAGAGTGATCTCTAATCCTCTAATCTCTTAACACAAAGGCCTTATTGATAAGGCGCCTGATCCTAAGCATTGTTAAGTATGCAGCCTAGATAGAGTAAGCATTGTTTAGTATACAGCCTAGATAGAGTAAGCACCTGATCCTAAAGCATTGTTTAGTATACAGCCTAGACAGAGTAAGCATTGTTTAGTATACAGCCTAGACAGAGTAAGCGCTTGATCCTAAAGCATTGTTTAGTATACAGCCTAGGTGGAGTAGGCGCCTGATAGAGGGATTAATATACGACCCTGGTGAAACTGACCTTAGGCACGTAGGCATTGTCAAAAAAGTTCGATCTTCTATATATAAGCTATGTCTGCCTGAATAAACCGCAAACCTTGATCAGAACTTGTCTTGGCTCCATTTCATGTGTTCATGTCTCAGGTTCATTCCCACTCCCTCCTTCGAGGCCTGTTTAGATCTTTCATGCCACAGGATGGCACAGACTCCATCACCTATGAAATGTGGAGAACTCTGAGGTGGAATAAAGGCAAACTCCTGTCAATTTTGTATGAGTTGGACTTGAAATTGTAGGGTTGAAATTCAGGGTTTCCTTGGAGTTTAAAGAAAGATAAGGCAAGTCCAATAGCTGCATCAGAGCCAAGAGCAGGAATAGATACCATCTTGTAGTGATTTGCTGAGTAATGTTCCTTCTTTGTGAATTTTCATACCACTAAGATGACAGGCTTCTGTCAGTATCCCAAAGCTAATAGTGTACTGTTGATATTTCATCATGTATGACTTTGTAAGTTACAGTTTCTTTCAGAGGGATTTTTTTAACAGGCTAGAATTTATAAAAGATCTTGAACAGATACATAAATAGTAGATATATTTTTCAGAAGGCAGACTGAATTTAAGTGTCCTTAAATTACCTCTATCTTAAGATTAATAATAGAATCATTCAAATATGAAAATATAAACTGATGAGTAAAGGACTACTGATTGCTTATATATTTCTCTTCAAACTGTGCTGTGAACATCTTACGTTAGCCCATTTTTCCACTTTCTGACGGGATTCAGTGTCAAAGGGAAAGAATGTCTTTTAAAGGAAGCTGTCATCTACAGAAAGTTAATTCAAATGCTTTAACATAGAGGATAATGAAGCCAAGGCTTTCTTTTGGATTCAGTTGTACCATTTACTTGCTTTGGGGTTTTTTGACATTTTAATTTTGATTTCAGTTTTATTTTTGTTTTTTGGCTATGATGAGGATCAAACCCAGAACTTTGTGCATGCTAGGCAAATGCTGTGCTACTGAAACTATTTATTTACCCAGACCTTTGTCTTAAAATATCTTTTTACTTTTAAGAAATCTTAAATGAACAGCAATGTTGCAATAGTAGCACTACGAATCCCCATATCACCTTTACCAACAATCAACAATTGTTTACATTTTTTTCATCTTTGCTTTCTATTTCTCAGTTTAGTCTAGATTTTTCCAGATCTATTTGAGAGTAACTTGATATGTAATTTTTTTCCTTATTAACACTCTATGAATGTTTCTTATAAGCAACCTTATTCTATAAAATAAATAACATTATACTTATTGAGTTCTATCAAATTTGTTTTATCTAATCTGTAGTTCATATTGAATGCTTTCAATTGCCCCAGTAATATTGTTGATAGTAAGGAACGAATTCTTACTTAGGATCATGTACTCCACTTACTATATTAGAACTTTGATTTATTTGAAGAGATATGGGAAAACAACTTTCAGATATTTGTAATGGAATTATAGGGGGCCAACTAACTCACTGGGTAAAGTATTTCCTATATAAGCATGAGGACCTGAGTTTGGATTCCCAGCACCAAATCAAATCCCTTGTATGGAGCCATGTGCCTATAATCCTATTGCTGGAGAGGCAGAAACAGGAGGATTCCCTAGGGCTTTTTGATGAGCCAAATTAGTGAGTTTCAGGTGCATTGAGAGACCCTGCCTCCCAAAAATAAGATAGTGAAATAATAGGAAGACATAGAGTGCTTACCTCTGGTCTCTACACACATGTGTACATATGTGCATATGTACTCACCCACGCATATATGCACGCATATGCATAGGAACACACATGCACAAATGAAGATAAAGTAAAGACTTAAAGGGAATTTAGATGTGTTTAGTGTTTTTTTTTATCTTCAGAAGAGGCATCTCTGTGAGGTAGTATATCCACCAAGGTTCTCAAGACAAACAATATCAATAGGGATATATACATACATGTCATACCCACATACATCTGTGTATATATATGTGTATATGTCTGTGTATGTTTATTGTACCCAGTTTGAATATCTTATTTATTGTTTTAAAAAACAATGCTTCAAACAATTGACATTATTTAGCAATTTTGTTAAGAGTCCAAAGAGATAGATATGAGAATTTATAGAGAAATTGATGTCTAAAATCATTTGTAAATGATTTTTATGTAAACATAAACTTTATATATCCATATGAACTACATATATCCTCATGTTTTATCCAAGTATTTTATCATGAGTAAATGACATTTTGTTTGTTCACAGCAGAACTATAGTCAGAGCCCATGCCCCATTATGAAAATTCACCTCACAATCACAAAAATATTACCCATTACCTCATTTTAAGAAATAAATAGTCCCCACATAATATCATATTCTCTAAGCAATACTATGTGACAAGTATTTTGCTAGTGCCTTATAAATATTATCTTAGGTATTCTGTAACAACTCAAAAAATTAAGTACTATTAGGACATCCATTTTAAAAGAGGAAAATCATATGCATGAAAGTTTATATAACCCTAAAAGGAAGATCCTACTTAGCCTTTGTAGAGGCCAGTATTTTATTTCCCAATTTAACTTCCTAAGTTGACTTTTTTATATATAATTCAAACTTATCTTTGAAACCTGAGAGTGTTCATATTTTCAACAGATGATTTAGAAAAGTAATTAAATGACTTACGTCAGTCACCAGCAAGATGGCTGCCAAGTTAGAAAAATAATTTATGACCCTTTAATACCATTTAATACATAACATCTTCTAGTAATAAAACCATTATTATGACAGCTTGGCATATGAAATTCTCCACTGCTTAGTAAACATTAATTTTCTATTACATAGTTCTTTGCCTGAGTAGCATGTTGTCCTTGAATTTTAATTTGTATTATTTTTCCTCATAGAATTATATAAACATTTCTAGAGGTTGTCGTGTGGTTGCGAATAAAAATATCTAGTTTTATTGAAATTTTTGAGATGAAAGGTATGTCAGGAACATTGAAGAGACTATCAACTTTGATTGAGACTTGACTATATTTCCATTATATGAACGTAAATCTATGTAAAGGGGAAATACTGTTGGATTCTAAGACACTGATACAAGATAATAGGAAAAATGTTTGTGTGTGCATGTGCATATGTGCACACATGTGTGTATTTGTGTGTGGGTGGGTGTATTAGTTCAATGGAAATACCACAAGCCTTCTTAAAATCATATGATATAATTAAATATGACTGGGATAAAGAACAAGATAGAATTTATATTTTCCTAAATATTTTAAAGTCCCTTGTAATTTTGCTGTTTTTCCACTCTGCATTTCTATATAATTTGCAGGGATTGCTCTATTATGCTTTCCATTATGATCAAGTTCAATGTCTAGCTTAGACATGGCTATGCTATCTATGGGTATCTTTATGACATTTTTACATTTTTAGAGCTATATAATAATCAAGCATTAATTTTCTTTCCAATGAAAGTGGAATGGGAACAACAGGACAGCAAAGGAGGAAAGGGGTCCAGCAGGAGAAGAACAGGAGAGTGGGAGAGGAGGAGAAAGGACCAGTATCAACAAAAGCAAACTATTTATGAAAATGAGTTAATGAAACCAATTACTCTGAATGATAAGTTAAAATAATACTAATAAGGAGACCAATATAGAATTGCTAAGGGTACGTATTGAGGTTGAAAAAATAGGGTTAGAAACTTGGTTTTACATGGAAAAAAGTAGTATTTTGTTTTGGGGTAAATTATATATGCGTACTAGATATATATGTCAGACAATAGGTTCAGACAACTGGTACATTGCTGTTGTGATTTCTTATATTTTGTAAGACATGATAGGATATTAATTAAAGAGAGATTTAATCAACTAAAATATTACCTACTGATACCTAAATATGCATTAGTCATAGATATTTTGTAACATTTATATATGTCCATAAAATCCTTAAGAATCCATAAAGAGATTTATGATGGTGGGCAGGAGAGATTGCTTAGTTGTTAAGGTACTTGCCTGTAAAGCCAAAGGACCCAGGTTGAATTCCTCAGGATTTACATAAGACAGATTCACATGGTGCATGCATCTGGAGTCCGTTTGTAGTGGCTGGATGCCCTGGTATGCCGATTCTCTCCCTCTCTCTCTCTCTCTCTCTCTGTCTCTCTCTGTATCTCTCTGTATCTCTCTGTCTCTCTCTGTCTATCTCTCTCTCTCTCCCTAAAATAAATAAAATATTTTTAAAAACTCTGATGGTGACCCTAGTTGTTAAGTCATGCCACAAGAGGTTATTAAACACTGCTCAGTGTTCAGTGTTGATGTTATTCTCATCTAGTGAGTGTTCAATTACTTTATAAAACATTAGCCATCAACCACACTACAATGAAAGCAGAACAGGAATTTTTTTTTTAAAGCTACCCTAAGGAAGGTCTTGGTCATCTTTATGGATTCTTTATAAGCAACTTGAGCTATGACTCATCTCCAGACCTTGCAGGTATAAGGTGGAGAAGGTATAGGGTTTTCTGGTGCAAATTTGTTTGAATGCTAAGTTTATACCAGTGATATAAATTCCTGTGCTTCTTGAGGGACAAATCTTAACAAGAAGGAATGCTACAATGAATGACAGCAAAGCATTTCAGATTTCAAGGAGTCTGTGTCACAAGGTTGATGTCCATGTTCAACTTTTACTATGTTTTTATGGCATTCTTCTCCCCCTCCTAGAGTATTGCATTTTTTTCATTAAGTATAAATTTTGTATGGACACATTATATGTTAATACCATCATTTCCCTCCTCCCTACACCCACCCTACTAAGGGCCCTCTTTAGTGAGATTGCTGGTATTTACCATGGAGTTGTGACTTATTAGTTGTGAGAACAGCCATGTTTCTGTATATTTCTTCCCACCTTGTGGCTCTTACATTCTTTCCTCCCCTTCTTCTGCAAAGTTTCCTGAGCTTTGGTGGATGCCCTTTACTTCTATTTTAGTGTTGTGTTCTCAGCAGGTTCTGGATTTCTGCTTTGGTGTGTTTTGAGTATCCTCAGTGTCTGCATCATCCTGGCCAAGGTTATCAGGCACATCATGGAAGCAGCACCCTTGTTGTCCAGTTCCTCTGTGGTTTCACCTGGGCCCTGGCTGCTGTATGAGGGGTGATTCATCTCCTGTCAGGGATTCAAGTATCTATTCTTGTCCTATGGGTGGATTATGGTTGTCCTTGGTTGTCACTTATTTCTGAAAAACAAAAACAGATTCTCTAGACCCAAATGGCAATGATACCATAAAATTCTACTTCCAAAAAGGCAGACCAAATGGCTGAACCTTCACCAGGTCCTTACAGGAAACACCTGAACCACAAGACACTGGAGAGGGTAGGATCAAAACTAACCTTAATCTTCTACATCTTCCCTCCCTCCCTCTCCCTCTCCCTCTCACTCTCTCTCTCTCTGTCTTCTCTCTAACTCTTGTATATTAGTTATCTTTTTCCTCCTTTTCTTAGTGGGCAATGACCTATAACTCCCAGAACCAGCATGGGGCTATCATCCACAATGAGCTTTTGATCAGAGAGACCTACAAGGTTTCCTAAAAGACAGACAGATTTCTGTCAGAGTGCTTGATGACCCACCAAAGGGTAGTGGTAAGACCCTACTGCTGAAGACACCTTATGTGGTTGACATGCAAAATGGAATGGCATGGCTGGAAGTTGGAAGAGAGTCAGTCCCCAGACAGTCAGTGCATCTAGTGCCAGAAGGTACTACATGGGTGACTGGGGGAAAAGGGGCAAATATCTGTCCAAGCAACTCATGGTCTAACCTACTTAGCAGCAAATAATTTGTTGTGATGCCCACACAAGTGCAGTGGTGGCACACAGCCATGGTGGGGAACCCACTGCTCTCAATTTGGCTAACTGATCCCCTCAGTGGTACAGGACCCATAGCTGGAGCTGGGAAACAAGTCAGAACCATGTCCAAACATAAGCCCACTCTCCAATATCAAGGTACCATCAATCATGGGCTACAAGAGGGCCTACACCTATTAAATTCTCTATTTAAAAAAGTAAGGCTTATCTCATTTGTCCTGGTGCTAACTTACTCTCCCTTGGAGAATCTGCTCCTCTTTTTCAGATAGATGTAGATCCTAAGGAGAGAGCCACCCTCAAACCTCAAAAGGGCCCCGGCTGAAACTAAGAAAAATTGGAGAAACAAGCAAGGGTGTGTTTTCCTGATGAACCGGATACCAGCAGAAGGGGGAAGGAGATCAACACAGAGAAAAATCAACTCCTACCAAATCAGAGAGCCAGAGCCTTAGAGGCCAACACCTCATCACTGAAGCAGACCCAAAATGAACCCAACATGGCTCAGGGAAATTTTACAGAAGAGGGTGCAGAAAGAATGTTGGAGCCACATGTTGGGTCATGATATGCAGAGACATTTATCTTACTCATAACTGTGGGCTAACTCCACAATTCATGACCCATATACCTCAACAAGGGGCCAAGGGGATGGGGTAGGTCACGGATGGCCTAATAATGGTACCAAACTGACTGTATTTGCTGAATAAAAAACTAATTAATAAAAAACAACCAGATTCTCCAATGGGGAGTGAGATCAGGATAGGTTAAAGGGGATAAACATTGTTAATTTTGACCAATTTTCATGGGTGTAGCCTCACTTTTGGACGAAGGCTAAGAATTGCATTTATTTTTTACATTTGCCTTAAATCATCTCAGAAGAAATTTTAGTGGAGAATTTTCAGGGATTATTTCTAGTAACTAATACACACACACACACACAGATATATATGTGTGTATATATAAAGATCAACAGTCTTATTAGTTATCTACACAGTGTATATACAGCCATGTTGGTACTATTATTAGCCTCCTCCCTCCTGTCCTTCCCCCTCCAAAGGGACCCTCCTCATTGGGGAATGTGGGCCATGTATTGTGTAGTTAGCCATCAGTTATGGGGAAGAGGCAAGATCTCTGTGCATAATGTCCCAACATATGGCTCTAACAATCTTTCTGTACCCACATCTGTGAATTTTCCTGAGCCATGTTGGGTTTGTTTTAGGCCTACTTCAGAGATGAGGTCTTGGAAACCTCTGGGTCTCTGGATACCTGGTTTGGTAGGAGTTGAGTGTTCTCTGTGTTTATCTCCTTCACCCTTGTGCTGGTACCAGGTTCACCAAGAAAGCAGCACTCTTGTCCATTTCCCCAATTATGCTATGGTTTCAGCTGGGTCCCTGGTAAGATGTGATGGGCTGATTCTCTCCTCAGGTTCTATGTCTATCTGAAAAAGAGAAACAGATTCTCCATTGTAGAGTGAAGTCAGAAGCACATGATAAATGGGATAACCATTATTATTTTAGAGAGAATTTACTAGGTGTAGGCCCTCTTGTAGACTAAGATTGGTGGGAGCTTAATAATGGAGAGTGAGCTCAATTTTTGGATATGGTTCTGACTTGTGTCCCAGATCCAGCTATGGGTTCTATTCCACTGAGCAGATCCATTAGCCAATTCAAGAGCAGCTGGTTACCCACCATGGCTGTGTGCCACCATTGCACTTGGGTGAGCATCATGTCAGGTTGTTTGCTGCTGAGTAGCTTAGACCATGAGTTGCTTGGAGAGATGTTAGTCATTTTCCCCCAGTAGCTCATGTAGCAACTTCTGGCACTAGATGAGCTAACTGTCTGGGGACTAACTCTCTTCCAGATTCCAGCCAGGTCACTCCATGTTTCATACGAAGAGCATATGGTATCTTTGGCAGTAGGGTCTTACCATTAAACTTTGGTGGGTCATCAAGTACTCTGACAGAAATCTGTCTTCTTTTGGGAAACCTTGTAGGTCTATCTGATCAACAGTTCATTGTAGATGTTAGCTGCATGCTGGTACTGGGAGTTACAGGTCAGTGCCAATGGAAAAGAAGGAGGAAATATATAGTAATATAAATGAGAAAGAGAGAAGAGGGGGAGAGAGAGAGACAGGAGGAGATTAAGGTTAGTCTTAATTGTACCCTCTCCAGGGCCCTGTGATTCAGGCGTTCCCTGTAAGGATCTGATTAAGGTTCAACCATTTAGTCTGTCTTTTATGATATAGGATTTTATGTTACTATTTCCATTTGGGTCCAGTTTTGTGTCTCCTCTCCTTACCCTCCCTATTGTCCAGTCCTTGAGATCCTTATTAGGTATGTCAGCATCTAGGGCAGATCCAGGTTAGGAGCCACAGAAGAGTGAGACTGTGCAATGGTTATCTTTCTGTGATTGAGTGAGTTCTCTGAGAATGACCTGTTCCAATTTTTTTTTAATTTTAACTTATTTTAATATATTACATATTGGTAATATTCCCATCAGGTTATACTCTTATGTGTTCTCTCCCCTGCCCCATTCCACGGAGGGCCCTCCACAGTGGGGTTATTGGAATTCATTGTCAGGTGATGAATGTGCCAGTCTCTGTGGCCAGCAGAGGGGAGGAGAGAATGCTTCAGGATACTCCTTCCCACCCTATGACTCTTATAATCCTTCTGCCTACTCTGCCACAATGGAGCCTGAGCTTTGGAGGGCATGTTATAAGTCTCCTTTAGTGTAGAACTCTCAGCAGCCTCTGATTTTCTGCTTTGATGAGTTCTGAGTATCCTCAGCATCTATCACTATCTCCCTGTTACAGGTTGTCAGGTTAGCCATGAAAGTAGCAGCCATATTTAATCTGACACTTCCTCTATAATGTTTTCTGTACCCTGGTAGATCTAGTAGAGTTGACTCCTCTTACATGAGGCAAGGGGCTTTTTTTTCCTGTCATTCTGATAGCTCTTTGGTCTCCCTTGTAATTGCTACCACCTGTAAAAAGCAGAATCTTTAACAACGAGTGAGAGCAGCATGGATCAAAGGAGATAAACAGAAATTTAGAAGACTTTTTGAGTAACCTTCCCTCTAAGATCTGTGATTTCCCAAGCCATAGACTTCTAACTTGGTTATCAGTACCCAATATGAATTCCTTCCAACTGAGCAGGTTTATTAACCCCAAAGTCTATGTGTCACTATTGCATAGGTATGTAAATCTTGCCTGGCTAGTTGATTTTGTAACAGCAGGAGCCTTACTTGCTTATTCCATTTCTTGGTGACAATTATCCCCCACATAGCAGCTCATATAGTACATTCTGGCACTGTGAGGTCTAACCAGCTGGCATCCCTCTAAGTTCTAACATGATCTCCACTTACCTGTCAAACATACCCTCTTCTAATCCCTTCCTGCTTCCCATCTCTCCAAGTCTCATAATAGTCATTATATGCAAAGAACTGAAAACTAAGCAATGAAAAAAAATATTCAACCCACTTAAGAAAATAGGGCAGTGAACCAAACATATTGTTCTCAAAGGAAGAATAAATACAAATGGCCAATAAACATGTAAAGGATGTTTAACATCTGTAGCCATTCTGGGAATGCTAATTAAAACTAATTTGGTATTTCACCTTGGTCAGAATGCCTATCATCAAAAAATCAGGTAACAACAAATGGTCGAGAGGGTGTGGGACAACAGATGCCCTCATCCACTGTTGCTGTGGGAGCAAGCACTATAAAAGTCAGTATGGAGGCTGGTCGTGGTGATGTATGCCTTTAATTCCAGCACTTGGGAGGCAGAGGTAGGAGGATTGCCATGAGTTCAAGGCCACCCTGAGACTACATAGTGAATTCCAGGTGAGCCTGAGCTAGATAGAGTAAGACTGTACTTTGAAAAGCAAAATCAGTATGGCGGTACCTCAAAATATAAAATAGCCTACTCTATGGGAAGGAATACATACCTGGTACTGAAAACCTAATCAAGAGCCTGGACTGGGCTTGCAGTTTGTGTGAGAAGCTTGCAGTTATGCCCATGTCCTGAGGAGTTGTGCAGGGTTGCTTTGTGTAGAAATGAACTGGTGTGAGCAGAAGGATATGGCACAGAAAGAAAAATCTTTAGGTGAACTGCTGTCCATTCAGCTGCAATTGAGAGATTACAACCTTTGAGATTGGGCCTGCTGACCTGCACTAGGGCAACAGGAAGAATGTAGACTCCTTTGAAGGGGCCTGAGTACTCAAAGTGTCCTGTTCTTCAAAGTCTGCTTTATTCCCCCCTGGATTAACAAATTGGCACCCTACCTGGTATTGTGGAATATAAGAAATGCAGGGAAGTGAGGGTCATTGAATTTATAAGACAGTCTTGTGTTTTGGAAATGGCCATGGGCAGTGTGAAGCAGGTTTGCTAAATATCTGCATGGAGACCCAATGGAGCCATGAGGATGACGCATGGATTGCAGTGGAGACCCAGTGGAGCTGCCGGGACCACGAGATGGCTACTAAGGAAAGCTACTGGTCCCAGATGAAGTTTTCCAGGACTGTCAGTAGCCAAGCTGGAGGGGCAGAATTGGAATACCAGAGATTTGTTGCTGATTAGAATTATCAGACTTGGAGATTTGTCACTAACTAGAGTTGTTGGGCTTGGAGCTACAGAGTTTGATGTTTGCCCTGGTTGTTTAAAATCAGGTATTGCTTGAGTATTTCTTTGCTATGCCCAGTGCCATCTTTTGCAGTGTGAAAGTTTATTCTGTGCCATTATGGGTTTTTTGAGGTTATTTTTTGATATTATGGCTCAGTTAAAAGATCTTGGACTATTGGGATGTATAAACATCATTGGGATTGATAAAAACTATGGGGACTTTTAAAGTTGGATGAATGCATTGCATTTTATATCACATATGGTTGTCAGTTTATGGGGGCCATTGGTGGAATATGGTAGTTTGAATCAGGTGTCCCCCATAAACTTAGGTGTTCTGAATGCTAGGTTCCAAGATGATGGAGATTTGGAAATTAACACGTCCTGGAGGGAGTATATTGTTGGAGACAGGCTTATGTTATAGCCAGTTTCCCCTTGCCAGTGTTTGGCACACTCTCCTGTTCCTGTTGTCCACCTTATGTTGGCCAGGGGGTGTTGTCCACCCTCTGCTCATTTTCCCCTGCCATCATGGAGCTTCCCCTTGAGTCTGTTAGCTAAAATAAACAAACAAACAAAAAAAAAAGCCTATGGCAGGGAATGTCATGAGCCTTAGGGGTATAAAGCTTGCTCTTTCTGGATAAATGTATGTATTATTCTCACCAAACTTCCCTGAAAGCACTACACTTAATGTTCATATTCATATATTAATACTACTCTCACTTCTGGTTAGAGAAGCTTCTCTTTTCAGATGGCAGTGACCACTAGGATGACCCAAAAGGCAACATAGTGCTGAGAAGAAGGGACGAAAGAGTGTCCAGCAATGAAACATCTCAAACCCTTCAAGGCTCAGGGTCCATTGTGGAAGAGGTGGCAGAAAGAATGTAAGAACCAAAGAAGGGTACCATTCCTTACAAGGCAACTGTACAGACAGAAATTGTCCTCAATATCCATAACCTTGCAGTGCCTAGCAATACCTACACAAGACCCTCATAATAGGAGAAAAAGATGATAACATCAAATTAAAAAAGAGACTGATGGAGAGAGGGAGAGGATATGACAGGGAGCAGAGTTATGAAGGGGAAAGTGGGGGAGGGGAAGGAAATATCTTGGGTTATTTTCTGTAAATATAGAAGCTCTTAATGAAACAAGAGAAAAAGAAAAAAATCTTTGATCCAACTATGGTACTCCTGGGCATATACCCTAATCATTCTAATCTTTACTATAGAGAAACTTACACAGCAATGTTGGTTACTGCTCTGTTCACAATACCTTGGAAATGGAATCATCCTAGATGCCAACTGACTGATGTATGGATAATGAAGATTCAGATACATAATGGAATTCTACTCAGTGGTGGATAGAAATGAAATAATGAAATTTGCATAAAAATGGATGGACTTACTACATAGTGAATTCCAGGTCAGCCTGGCCTAGAGCGAGACCCTACCTTGAAAAACCAAAAAATAAATGGATGGACTTAGAAAAAAATTCATACTAATCCAAGTTACACAGGCTCATAAAGACAAATGTCACTGTTCTCTCTTCATTTGTGGTTCCTAACATGGATATTGTTCTTAATATGGACCAAAGTATCCTAGAGACTAAGAAATCTCTAGAAAAAGTTATATAAATGGTATAAACCAACTATGTTTCTTTTTCTTTTGGCTTGTGACAGTCTATCCTAAACTGGCTTGGAATTCACTCTGTAATTCAGATGTGCAGCCTCAAACCTGCTATATAGCTCAAGCTGGCCTCAGACTCAGATTCCTTATAATCTTCCTATCTCCATCCCTCAAGTGTGGGGAAAGTGCTGATAGTAAAGGTATGAGCCACCCTACCTAGAACAAAGAAGTTTAAACAATAAAGTAGGTTACTCTTGGGTAGTTCAGTCTGAGAGCTTCCAAGTAGAACAACTTTTTCATAGTTTTGCTTTATTTGTGTTCACTATGCATTCTTGGCTGGCCTGAAACTTACTATGCAGATTTTGAACTTTGCAATGATTTTCCTGTCTCTGCCTGTTGAGTGATGGTGTGTGTGCTCACCACACATAGCATGCCCAAGTACAAAACCTACTAAAAGTTAACATTTGCCCCATTCTCCATAGAATATGTAGCCATTACGATTATATGGACACACAGACACACACACACACAGGCACACTCACACACTCTCTGTGGTAGTTTGAATAGATGGCCCCCAATATTCAGTGTTTTATTAGTTTGTAGTTTGCATATGCAGCGTGTGGTGGTGGGTTTGAGATTTCAATCTAAAGATATGCAAAGTGTGCCTAGTTGGAGTTCCTGAAGTGTTCTGTGCTTTGTGGCTTTTTGCCTTGAACCTCTCTCTCTCTCTCTCTCTCTCTGTCTCTCTCTCTGTCTCTCTCTCTCTCCTGAGACCTGTGAAAGCAGGCCAGCTTCTTCTGTCACTATGGAACTTCCTCTGGATCTGTAAGCCGCAATAAATATCCCTTTCTCTATAACTGTGCTTGGTCTGGAAGTTCATGTCAGTGAACCTGAAGCTGTCTGCTATACTATCTCTCTAGGATAATTAGTTCATTACAGTCTCTGGGCTCATGGATTTTAAGGCTTTTTGGTAAAGGTCATTCTATATCAAGTACATGTGGAAGCCCACTCATTGTTCAATCTTGCTCTTACAGGTGTCTGGGACTTCTTAAAAATGGAGTATTCAGAGAAAACATACAATATTGCTAATATTCTGTTTCTGGAAAAGATACACATCATTTTCATTAGGTGGTCTTTGTGTGAGTTGCTCAGTGTTGGTTCAGATGTGAGGCCCAGCTGCTCAGGGCTCTAAACTTTGGAAAGCAAAGGTCTGGCTATAGTCAGGGCTGGTAACTGACAAGAGCTTGACTACCATTTGGCTTCTGGACCTTCAGATAATCTCTACAAAAAAGGTTCCCTTTTGTGATAGCTAATATCAGCTGTCAATTTGATAGGATTTAGAATTACCATAGAAATAAATTACTGGGAATGTCTAGATTAGACTTAATTGACTAAGAGGACCCACCCTAACTGTGGGTAACATCATTGCATGTACTGGGGCCCTGGGCTGTATTTCTGAACACTACTGTTCATCCTTCCCTGCTTCCTACAATGGGGTGAATGTGACCAGCTGCTTTGTGATCCTGCTACCATGCCTTGCCCTCCATGATGGACTATAAACTCAAACTGTAAACTAAAATAAACCCTTCCCCTTTAATTGATTCTGTAAGTTACTTTATTACAGCAATGATAAAAATAACAATATTCTTAAATTCCCCTCACTAGTCTTTACTTTACTGAATAAATCCCTGTGAACTCTAAGTACAGCCTCTATGTTCTCCTATCTCACTACTACTGGAGCCTCTTAATCTGAGAGAAAACTTTCTCTTTGTATATTCTGTGGCGCTCTCTCTTTCTCTCTCTCTCTCTCTCTCTCTCTTTGTGTGTCTCTCTTCCTCACTCTCTCCTTTTCTTCCTCTTTTTTCCTCCCTTTCTCACTCTTTTTTATTTAAAATAATATTTTATTTATTCATTTGAGAGAGGTAGGGAGAGAAAGAGGCAGATAGATAGAGAGAATGGGTGTGCCAGGGCCTATAGCCACTGCAAATAAACTCCAGGTGCATGCGCCACTTTGTGCATCTTACTTTACATGGGTACTTGGGAATCAAACCTGGGTCCTTTGGCCAGTAAGCGCTTCAACCACTGAGCAATCTCACCATCCCCACTTTCTCCCTCTTATCTTCCATCTATCCATTCTTTTGGGGGGTGTTGAGGTAGGGTCTCACTCTAGCCCAGGCTGACCTGGAATTCACTATGGAGTCTCAGGGTGGCCTCAAACTCACGGCGATCCTCCTACCTCTGCCTCCCGAGTGCTGGGATTAAAGGCGTGCGCCACCACATCGGGCTCTATCCGTCTTTTTCACTCCCCCTTCTCTTACTTTTTCCTCAAAAACTTTTCAACAGCAGACCTTATTCAGCACATCATCCTAGATCCTTAATACTAACAAGTCAAACTAGCATTTTCTTGCTTGTATAGCTATGGAAGTTTCTAAACCCTTCTGGAAGGTGGGGATTTGCTTCATGCTCTTTTCCAGGACAAACTAGTAAAGGAAATCTATCAAAGTGATTAGGTTTTCAATTTACACAGCTTGGATGTATATCTTATCACATTTGTCCATTTTGATTTCAGTTCATCTGAGCCAATATTTATTTTGTCCTCATTAAACCCAAATTTTATAAATCTAGGTAATCCAAAAGAAAAATTGTACATAATTATTTTATGTTTTGTCTTTTTAGTACTGGGTAATTGGGTATTTTCTAAACAGAAGTCTTGCTCTAGATTCTGGTACTGACATTACACATCAAGTCAACATTGTCCTTACAGAATAACATATAAACAAAGCCATTTCTTGTTAGAAGGCTTTGTGTATCACACATACATTAAGACTAATTCTGGAGAGAGTAAAATCTTTAATTATAAAATAAAATTGAATTCCATACATATAAACCCAGAAGACAAAGCTTACATAGGACCAATACTCCTATGACTTTCTATCCATAAACTTAAGTTTCTTCACTTCTGAAATATTCATGTCATTGTTTGAAAAGTCAAAACTATGCATGCTTAAGTTTTCAGGGTTCAGAACAAAAGGCAACTCCTCTTGGATATGACTTACACACGTAGTGTAAACGTTGGTATGGTTAGTAAGTCAGTGAATGTAGAGAAATGAGAAATGATACCCTAGTGTTTGTAAAAGATGTTCTCATGTGTGGTTCACAGATTTCATTGGGTTGTAGGATTCTGATTCATTTCTAAACATCTCTGAAAAGTATCTCTGGTGCAGTATTTCTTAATCTCAATGGAGTGGGAAAATATTCCTAGAAGAAACTTTAAATGAAACATGCACAAAAGGCCTAATTTGAGCAGAATATTAACAACATAGTTTAAATGCTTTTGAGGAGTGTGTGTGTGTATGTGTGTGTGTGTGTGTGTGTGTGTGTATGAGAGAGAGAGAGAGAGAGACAGACAGAGAGAGAGAGAGAATCTATAATTTTTACAAAGGCAAAGATTTCATAACTTTTTTTACTATACCTTGATAGAAAATTATAATTTTAGTACCTATTTTTTTCTCAGCCCTAACCTTTGGGAAAAATAGGGAACAGGGTATCAGCAGATTAGATTATCTCTTAGGGTGAGAACAAGATATTTTTCTTTTATAAAAAAGGTTCCATATAGAAATGTAATTTGCAGGCAGCATTTCTTTCCCTGTGAACATAGACACATCATTTAGTATTGTATAGCCTTTGTAAATGAGCTTAGTTTGACTCATTCTCCATCATCTAAGAAAAAAATCATTCTCATTTGAGCTATAGCAGAGATGAATCATCATAAGGGTGTATTTATTATCAAAGAGGTTTGGTCTTCAAGTCTATGGAAGACAAGGGAATAAAATGTATTATGCAGCTTGCAGGGTATTGCACTGGTTGCATAACTATGTGGATGACTTTATGCATTAACCAAAATCATCATAATCAAAAATTTAATTGTAGGCTAGGTGTGGTGGCACATGCCTTTAATCCCAGCACTCAGGAGGCAGAGGTAAGAGGCTTGCCATGAGTTTGAGGCTACCCTGAGACTAGATAGTGAATTACAGGTCAGCCTAGGCTAGAGTAAGACCTCAAAAAACCAAAAAAAAAAAAAAGAAAAAGAAAGAAAGAAAAGAAATGAAAAAAGAAAAAAATTAAAATGTATACCTTTAAATATTTCTCCAAGGTAAGAACAGGAAGCATTAATGTTATGTTCCCCATGTTTTAGAACACGAGTTCTAAAACATAGAGAAGGAAAGGTCAGTAAATGATGAATTGATAAGAGACCAACAAATTAAATTCAACAAGAAAGATCAGCATTTATTGGATAAACTAATAAAATCTTGTAGTTCATTGATGCTACTCCTCTTTTGGGTGGAAACAGCTCTTAGATAAAACAAGAAGACACTGATTAAGGCTGTGGCTCAGAGCAAGTTGCTGCGGCATACATGGAGATGGAAATAGCTTAAAGTAAATCTGTAAGCACAAATTTATGGAGATTCATAATCGTTACAACATCATATTACTTTTAGAATTATTTACTATTATTTAATTAAAAAAACAAGAACTTTTTTTTTTTCTCAACCATGGTGTAATTCTGCTTAGTCTCTAGGACAATCATTTCCACTGATATCATCTTTTAAATAATAGAAGATCTTTCTCCTTTAATGAACATTCTTCTGTAGACTACAATGCCTTTATATTTTGAAGAATTTTTAATTGCATGTGTGTGATGTATATGTGTGCATGCCACACACGTTTGGAGGGCAAAAAACTACTTCTCAGGTTGGTACTTGCTTTCTACATCATTGGAGATAGTTCTCTCTCTCTCTCTCTCTCTCTCTCTCTCTCTCTCTCTCTCTCTTATTGTTTACTGCTATACTCACAGTAAGCTCCCAAGCATCTGAGAAATTCTCCTGTCATGTAGTCAACATTTTGGGATTACAGAAGCCCATTCTGGTTCATTCTGTGGGGCATGGGGATCAAACATGAGTACTCAGGGTTGAGCAACAAGCACTTTATTCATATTCACTGAGCAACCTCCACAACCCTTGAAGAATTCTTTCAAATAATTATTTTCAAGGATGAGTAAATATACAACTGCATAAACATATGAGTAACATAGACAAATTGTAAGTTTTAAAAATATGTTCTTTGCCGGGTGTGGTGGCACACGCCTTTGATCCTAGCACTCTGGAAGCAGAGGTAAGAGGATTGCCGTGAGTTTGAGGCCACCCTGAGACTACTTAGTGAATTCCAGGTCAGCCTGAGCTAGAGTGTGACTCTACCTCAGAAAACAAAAACAAAACAAAACAAAAAAAATAGGTTCTTTAAAGTTTTTGGCTTATGCTCTCTGGTGGTTTAGTTCTGGTGTCCCCCCATAAACTTAGGTATTCTGAATGCTAGGTTCCCAGCTGGTGGAAATGTTGGAATTAACACCTCATGGAGGCACTGTATCATTTGGGGCAAGCTTATGAGTATTATAGCCAGTTTCCATTTGCAAGTGTTTGGCACACACTCCTGTTGCTATTGTCTTTATATTGGCCATGGGGTGATGTTCACCCTCTACTCATGCCATTGTTTTTGTCTGCCACCATGGAGCTTCTCCTTGAGTCTATAAGCCAAATAAACCCTTTTATCCCATAAGTTGCTCTTGGTTGGGTGATTTCTGCCATCAATGCAAAACTGACTGCAACAGTAAAGTTGCTACTAAGGAGTGATGTCATTTGCTGCTAAACACCTGACTGTGTGGCTTTTGGCCTTTTGGAGCTGATCTTCATGAGGAATGTCGAAGGCTTTGAAACCTTGGCCCAAGGGATGCCTTGCAGTGATGTAAGTACAGCTTTATGGACTATTCTGGTCACAGTTGAAAGACCTGAATGCATTAAGAACTATGGACTGACTGTGAGGTTTGGCTTATGAGGGTGAAAAAGAGCTTTGCCTGCAGTGAGCTAAAAGAAATTTGTATGAGGGGCTTGCTATTATGCCCATGTCCTGAGAATTTGTGCAGGGTTGCATTGCATAAAAATGAACTGGTGTGAGAAATGGAATACAGCACAGAAAAAATGCAATCTTTGGACCGAGAGTGCTGCCTGTTCAGCTGCAATTTTATGAGAGATTACAACCTTTGAGATTGGGCCAGCTGACCTGCATTGTGTCAACAGGAAGAATATAGACTCTTTTGAAAGGGCCTGAATGTTCAAGGAGTGTCCTGTTCTTAAAAGTCTGTTTCATTGTTCCATGTATTAACAAATTGGCACCCCACCTGGTATTATGGAGTATAAGAAATGCAGGAAAGAGAGGGTCATTGAATTTGCAACAGCCATGAGCAGTGTGAAGCAGGTTTCCTGGATTGCCTGCATGGAGACCCAATGGATCCTTGAGGATGAACCATGGGTTGCAGTGGAGACCCAGTGGAGATGCTGGGACCATGAGAAGGCTGCTAAGGGAGCTGCCAGCCCCAGAATAAATTTTCTAGGACAATGAGTAACCTAGCTGGAGGGCTGGAACTGGAACTCCAGCAACTTGTTTCTGGTTAGAATATTAGACTTGGAGTCTTGTTACTGGCTAGAGTTGGACTTGGAGCTACAGAGTTTGTTTGCCCTGTTTTCTTCTGAAATCTTGTATTGATTAAATATTTCTTTGCTATGCCCAATGCCATCTTTTGTAGTGGGAATTTTTATTCTGAGCCATTATGGGTTTTGGAGTGGACCTTTTTGGTACTATGGCTCAGTTAAAAGACCTTGGATTATGGGGATGTATGAACACCATTGGGATTGGTATAAACAATGACTTTTAAAGTTAGATGAATGCATTGCATTTTACATCATGAACAGTTATCAGTTTATGGGGGCCAGAGGCAGAATGAGGTGGTCTGATTCAGGTGTCCCCCATAAACTTAGGTGTTCTGAATGCTAGGTTCACAGCTAATGGTGATTTTGGAATTAACACCTCTTGGAGGCAGTGTATTGTTGGGGGTGGGATTATGGGTGTTAAGGCCAAGTTTCCCCTTGTCAGTGTTTGGCACATTCTCCTGTTACTGTTGTCCACCTTATGTTGGCCAGGGGATGATGTCCACCCTCTGCTCTTGCCATTGTTTCCCCTGCAATCATGGAGTTTACCCTAAAGTATGTAAGCCAAAATAAACTTTCTTTTTTTTCTTTATTAGTCAGTTCTGTATTCAGCAAATACAGTCAGTTTGGTACCATTATTAGGCTCATCCGTGACCTACCCCCTCCCCTTGGCCCCTCCTTGTTGAGGTATACGGGTCATGCATTGTGGAGTTAGCCCACAGTTATGGGTAAGATAAATGTCTCTGCATATCATGACCCAACATGTGACTCTGACATTCTTTCTGCCCCCTCTTCCGCAAAATTTCCCTGAGCCATGTTGGGTTCATTTTTGGTCTGCTTCAGTGATGAGGTGTTGGGGGCCTCTGAGGCTCTGGCTCTCTGATTTGGTAGGAGTTGATTTTTCTCTGTGTTGATCTCCTTCCCCCTTGTGCTGGTATCCGGTTCATCAGGAAAACAGCGCCCTTGCTTGCTTCTCCAATTTTTCTTAGTTTCAGCCGGGGCCCTTTTGAGGTATGATGGGGTGGCTCTCTCCTTAGGATCTACATCTATCTGAAAAAGAGAAGCAGATTCTCCAACGAAGAGTAAGTTAGCACCAGGACAAATGAGATAACCCTTACTTTTTTTTTTTTTTTTTGATAGAGAATTTAATACGTGTAGGCCCTCTTGTAGCCCACAATTAATGGTAGCTTGATATTGGAGAGTGGGTTTACGTTTGGATCTGGTTCTGACTTGTTTCTCAGCTCCAATGCATGGTCTAACCTACTTAGCAGCAAAATAAACTTTTTTTTTTCCCCTAAAAAGCTCCTTTTGGTTGGGTGATTTCTGCCAGCAATGTGAACCTGACTTCAACAAGATCTAAGCACATCGAGCCTAGTACATCTGAGAACTATGCTATTTTGATATTTAGAACTAAAATGAAGTACATTTCCAGATACATAATCTGAGAAACTATTCAAACATTTTGTAACATTGTTATAAAAGTATTGATTGTTATGTATATTTCAGAGAAAAACTAAAAATAATCCAAAATTGAATAGGAGAGGTGATTCTGTAAAAGATCATAACTTTGTATGATGGGATAATTTACCAATTATGTTTATGAATAATTGTAATTATTTAGTAAGAAACCACTAACAAAAAATTAAGTAAAAATAAGTAATACAGATCTTAACTTCCAGTCAAGATGGCATCCACCTAACCATGCTTCAGCTCTCAGGGTAATACTAAGCAAGATCTCTGGGGTTCCTGGGTCAGCAGGGCCTAGCAGACACTCAGTGAGAGGGCACAGAGGGGCACAATAGGGAATTCACTGATTCCCATGCTCTCAAGTAGCCCACAAGGACCCCAGGCCCCTCAAGCTTCAGTCCCAGTCTGTGCCATCATAAGCCTAATCTAGTTAAACATAAAAGGGAACAATCATTGAAGACACTTCAAGAGTAAACTACAGCTTATACTTAAATTAAATAAGATTCTCAAACTGTGATGGGCAGACCACAGTGCAAAAGGAACAACACAAAACATTAAATGGAAGGAAACACAACAAGGTTGCCTATTCCCACAATGAAAGACTCTAATGAAAACACAGAAGAGACAACAGGATCAGAACCCCCAAATTAAGACAAAAGATATGCAACTCTGACCAAGCAATTGGCAGAACATGCAGAAATTCATCAAAAGACCAACATTTGTGTGAATTCTGTACTTGATATGTTGGATCTAATAGAAAACAAACAAACAAACATACAGACATCAAAAGAGAGTTAAGTTATCTGAAGGAGAGCGAATAAACATAAGACCTCAATCATAAGTTGGCTAAGTTCATTGAAGACATAAATAAATGCAAGGATGAATTCCATGAATCATTAAGAAAAAAATTATCTGAAAAGAGAACTCAACAGAGGGATGGATATTATATTGAAAAAGGCAATAGAAAAGACAAACCAAATTGAACAAGTCCAAACCTCTCTCATGTGAAGGAACAGAACCTCAGAACTGGAAGACAAGAGAGAAGAAACAGTTTGCAAATCCAAAAACATGAATAAGTTCAATATTTTTGTGAAAAGAATATGAGGGACCTGTGGAATACCCTTAAACATCCCAATATTTGGATCATGGGTATATCAGAAGGGGAAAAGATTCAGACCAAAGGCCTGGAGAACTTATTCAACAAAATTATAGAATAAAACTTTTCCACCTTCTCAAAAGAAAGTCCAATCAAGATACAAGAAGCTAACAGAATTCCAAAGAGACTGGACAAGAGAAGAAACTCTCCAAGAAATATTATCATTAAGACTCTAAACAATGAAAACAAAGAGAATTCCTAAAAGCAGCAGGACAGAAACAACACATATAAAAGTAACCCTATCACAATTTCTCAATAGAAACCCTGAAATCCACTAGGGCCTGGGATGAAACACTGCACAGTCTAAGAAGCTATGGCTTCCAACCCAAACTACTATACCCAGCAAAAGTATACCTCATAATAAATGGTGAAAGAAAAAACTTTCCATGATAAAAGTCAGCTCTACAATATATGAACATAAAGCCAAAGCTACAGAGAGTACTTATGGAATTCTCCACACAGAAGAGTCAAACAAGAAATCTCAACAGCCTACAAGAAGCAGACCATAATAACTAGACCTAAAGAACCCTCAAAAAACTACAAAGTCCAAGAAAACATCAAACCCCATAATGCACCACAATATGTCAGGGATTAAATCAAACCTCACGGTTATTGCCCTAAACATTAATGTCCTTACTTTACCATTTAAGAGACACAAGTAAATAGGATGGATGAGAAAAATGTACCCCTCAGGGCCTGAGAGATGGCTTAGCACTTAGGCACTTGCCTGTGAAGCCTAAGGACCCCAGTTCAAGGCTTGATTCCCTAGGACACACATTAGCCAGATGCACAAGGAGGAGCCCACATCTGGAGTTCAATTGCAGTAGCTGGAGGCCCTGGCACACCCATTCTTTCTCTTTATCTGCCTCTTTATCTGTTGCTTTCAAAAAAATAAATAAAAATAAATATTTTTTAAATGGACCCCTCAATTTGCTGTCATAAAGAAACCCACATAACCATTAAAGACAGTCATGTCCTCAGGGTGAAAAGGTGGAAAATGATATTCCAAGCAAGCAGAAATAAGAAACAAGAAATGAAGCCAATTTTCCTCAAGCCGTTCCACATAATCAGAGAAGGAAAGCTCCCCACCTCCTTTTATGAAGCTAATACCAAGCTAATACCCAAACCAGACAGAGATAAAACAAGAAAAGAAAACTATTGGCTTATATCCCTGCTGAACTCAGATGCAAAAATACTGAACAAAATCCTCAAAAACCAAATTCAATAACACATCAAAAGCATCACCCACTTTGATCAAGTAGGCTTTTTCCCAGGAATTCAGCAGTGGTTCAAGATACAGAAATCTGTCAATGTAGCCGGGCGTGGTGGCACACGCCTTTAATCCCAGCACTCGGGAGGCAGAGGTAGGGGGACTGCCGTGAGTTCGAGGCCACCCTGAGACTCCATAGTGAATTCCAGGCCAGCCTGGGCTAGAGTGAGACCCTACCTCGGAAAAAAAAAAAAAAAAAAAAAAGAAATCTGTCAATGTAATACACCACAAAAATAAGCTTAATCACAAAACACATGACCATTGCAATAGATGCTGGAAGTATTTTGAGAAATTATAGCATCACTTCATGATCAAAAGGTTGGAGGAAATAGGCATTGACAGTTTCTATCTCCACATAACAAAGACTATATATGAAGCACCTAAAGCCCAAATAATACTTAATTGGAAAAGACTCAAGGAATTTCCATTGAGATCAGGAACAATACTGGCATGCCCACTCTCACCTCTGCTCTTTAACATAGTACTAGAAGTACTAGCCCAAGCAATAAGGCAAGAAAAAGAAATAAAAGGGATACAAATTGGAAAGGAAGAAGTAAATTAGCCCTATTTGCAAACAACATGATCCTGTACATAAATGACCTGAGAGCCTCCATCTCAAAACTCCTAAAGTTGATTAATTCCTTCAACAAAGTAGCAGGATACAAAATCAACACACAAAATCAGTAGTGTTTCTATATGCAAAGCAATGATACAAAGAAAGAAATTACAGACACTGTCACATTTTTAATAGCAACAAAAAAGTAAAATACTTTGGAATAAAACTAACCAAGTTTGTGAAAGACATACATAATGAAAACATAAAAACACTTGAGAAGATGGAAAGACCTCCCGTGCTCCTGGATAGGCAAAATTAATGTTGTGAAAATTGAAATCCTACCAAAACCAATATACAGATTTAATGCAATATCAACAAAAATCTCAGTATCTTTCTTCACAGAGATAGAAAAAAATGATCTCAAAATTCATATGGAATGGCACCAGGCCTTAGATATCCAAACATATCCTCAGCAAAAGAAACACCTCTGAAGGCATCACCATTCCTGATCTAAAGCTATATTACAAAGCCATAGAAACCAAAATAGCATGGTACTGGCATAAAAACAGGAATATAGATGAATAGAATATAATTGAGGATCCGGACTGCAGGTCAAGCAACTATAGCTACTTGATATTCCACAAGAGCCGCAATAGCATAGACTGGAGAACAGACAGCATCTTCAGCAAATGGTGCTAGACAAACTGGATAACCATATGCAGAAAAATGAAACAAGACCCACACACCTTGCCTTGCACAAAAGTAAAGTCCCAATGGGTCAAAGACCTTAATATAAGACCTGAAACTCTTCTACTCCTGGAAGAAAAAATAAGAGGAACTTTTCATGAGTGGGGAAAGACTTCCTGAACAAAACACCAGTAGCCCTAGAACTTAAAGAATCACTCAACCAATGGGATCTCATGAAGTTAAAAGCTTTTTCACAGACAAATATACCATAAGCATATCCAATAGATTACCCACAGAATGGGAGAAAATTTTTGCTGGCTACAAAACTGACAA
This sequence comes from Dipus sagitta, assembly GCA_036346955.1. NCBI lineage: Eukaryota > Metazoa > Chordata > Mammalia > Rodentia > Dipodidae > Dipus > Dipus sagitta. The sequence continues at coordinate 97,418,189 of CM070770.1, read as the reverse complement.
AGACCTAATTTCTAGAATCTACAAAGAACTCAAAAACCTAAACAATAAAAAAATCAAACAAGTAACTCACAAAATGGGGCAGAGAGTTGAATAGTGAGTTCTCAAAGGAAGAAATACAAATGGCAAAAACATACTTAAGCAAAAGTTCAATATCCCTAGCCATCAGGGAAATGAATATTAAAACAACTACTGAGATTCCACTTTAACCAGGTAAGGATAGCAAACATTAAAAATCAAATGAAAACAAGTATTGGTGAGGATGTGGAGAAATAGGAAACCTCATTCACTGTTGGTGGGAATGTAAACTGTTAAAACCACTATGGATATCAATATAGATACTCCTAAAAAGGTTGAGTATAGAATCAGCAACAGACCCAGTTATTCCCTTACTGGGCATTTACCCTAAAAGCTGTATGCCTCAGTTCAGACATATTTGCTCAGCCATGTTTATAGCTGCTCAATTCATTATAGCTAAAAACTAGAATCAACTCAGGTGTTCATCATTGGACAAATGGATAACCAAGATATGGTATATCTACAGGATGGAATTCTACTCAGTAGGAAGAAAAAAATGACATAATGAAATGTGTAGAAAAATGGTCAAACTTGGAGCAGATCATACTCAGTGAATTCATACAATCACAGAAAGATAATTGTCACATGGTCTCACTCATTTGCAATACCTAACCTGGGTCAGTTCAAATTGCTGAGATACATAAAAGCCATCTCGAGGCCTAGACAATGGGGAGGATAGGGCTTGGGGGAGGGAGGGTAGGGGAACATAACACTGAACCCAAATAGAAATGGTACCACAGAATCCTATATCCTGGAAGTTGGACTAAAATGTTGAACCCTCAACAGGACCTTTGAGTGAGCACCTGAATCAAAGGGCCTTGGAAAAGGTGAGATGAAGCCTAACCTTAAATTTCTCCTGTTTCTTTTTTCTTTTTCTCTTTTCTATTTTCTTTCTTTTCCCTTGGCACTGGCCTGTCACTCCCAGTAGCAGCATGCAGTTAACACCCACATTGAGCTGTTGATCAGAGAGATATACCTACAAGGTTTCCCAAAAGAAGACAGACTTCTGTCAGGGAATTCAATTCCCCACCAGAGGTTAATGGTAAGACCCTACTTCTGAAGACAGCATATGCTGTTAGTACAGAACATGGGGAGACCTGGATGGAATCTAGAAGAGAGCCAGTCCCCAGACAGTTATTCTGCCTGTGCTAGAAGGTGGTATATAGAGCTACTGGGGAAAACTGTCTAACACGTGTCTGAGCAACTCACATTCTAAGCTACTCAGAAGCAACCTGATGTAATGCTCACACAAGTGCAGTTGTGGCACACAGCCATGGTGAGTAACTAACTGCTCTTGGATTGGCTAACAAATCTGCTCAGTGGAAAGGAAGCCATATCTGGAACTGGTAAACAAGTCAGAATCTTATCCAGATAATGAATTTGCTTTCCAATATCAATATTCCACTGATCTAGGGTACAAGAGGGTCTACACCTATTAAATTCTCTCTGAGCTAATAATGGTTATACCACTTAACCTGTGATGACTTCACTTTTTGTTGGAGAATCTGCTTCTCTTTTTTGGATAGGAAGCAGGACTTAAGGAGAGAAAGGATCCATCACACTTCACCAAGGTCCCAGCTAAAACCACAGGGTAATTATGGAAATGAGGAAGAGTGCTTCTTTCTTGGTAAGCCTGATATCTGCATAAGGATGAGGGAGATGACACACTGAGTTAAAATAAGACGCTCCCAATACACAGATCTAGAGGCTCCTAAGTACCATCACTGAAGTAGACTTAAAGTGAACCCAATATAGCTCAGGGAATTTTGCAGAAGAGGGGGAAGAAAGATTGTTTCAGCCACAAGTTGGGACATTATGCACAGAGACATTGCCTCTTTCCCATAACTGATAACTGACCCCACAATGCATGACCCACAATCCCCATGAGGATGATCTGCTTCTCCAATGAGAAGGGTCCCTTTGGAAAAGGGGAGGCATGAGGTAAAGGATGGTACCAACATGTGATGTTTATATACTAACTATATCCATAACTAATACAAAATAAATAATACAGAACAAAATTATAACTTTATGCTTTCCATCTTTTATACATATAACTAAAAGTTATTGGAAGAAATGTAGAAAATTATCAAAATTGTTAAAATAATTTAAGAAATTTTATTTTTTCTATTCTCTGCATCTTTAATTTTCTCTGTAATGAGAATGTCATGTCACTTTAATTAGTCAAAGACTAAAATTTTTACTTTATTATTTTTTTTCTGAACTGTTTTATTTTTTTCATGCTAACTTTTCTTTGTTCCCTCTCCCTACCATATTCTTTTCCCATTCTCATGGCTAACCACTCATGTTTGCTCATTTTCTTAGTGAAACAGTTCAAAAATATAAAATAGAATGTTCTACCATTCTTTTCCCACTATTTTTCTTAGCTTCTCTTATGATATCGTCTTAAATTATATTGTTTGTAGTTATTTGATTGTAAAATATCTCCCATACCTTCATATGTTTGCAAGTAAGTCTCCTACTTAGTTCCCAGCTGGAGAAGCCTTTGAGAGACTGAGCTTTGCTGGGCAAGACATGTTACTGGGGATGGGCCTTGAGGTTTTCTTAAGTTCAGCACTGCTGGGTGATCAAAACTGACTCTCACACACTTCCTGCAGCTGCCATGACAAGAGTTGCTGCTCTCCATACTTTGCTGGACTTGATGAAGCTTCTTCTCAGAACTGTAGGTCAAAATAAACTCCTCCCACAAGTTGCTTCTCCTGGGGTGTCTTGTCCCAACAGAGAAGGCAGCAGCTATATTATTATTAAACAAGATTTAAGGCAAGTGTATGCTGTCTATCTACTGCATTAGATATCAAATCCTTGAAGATAGCAGAAAACTTGCCTATTCTGTATTCTTTTAAGTCTCCAAATCATGAATTCTCATCTGGCATAAAGGAGATATCACAGTCTAGTTTGTTAAACACAAAAGGCATACTCTTAAAATAGCAAGTGAATATCTGTCAGTGAAGGCATAATGACTGTGAGCATATTGAGAAGAAAGGGATGAGCTATTGTTAGTGAAGTCTCTACTATAGTTTAACATTAAAATGAATGTTAGGGTTTGAGGAGAATATAAGCATAAATAAATTAAAAATAGAAAATTGAATTAAAGTTGAAGAAAACTTATAAAATAAATTCTAATAATAGAATTAATGAGCTGTTATAGTAGGGGCACAAATCAGTGGCCATGCATGTTTTTCAAGGACATAAAAAATGTTCTGGGGAGTCTAAGAAAAAAGTTTCATTTTATGCTCTCATGGAAGGAACACATCACATGTTCTATCAGTTAAGGCTATCTAGACAGACAGAACCAATAAGATGAAAATGTACTAGAAAGAGGATAAATTAGATTAATTTACAGGATACTGACTGGGAAGTCCAACAATAGCTGTCTGTAAGCTGGAGGATCAGAGAACCCAGGAACTGCTTAGTATATGAGGCTGGATGCTGCAGCAGTCCCAGTCTGTCACTGAAGGACGTTGAATATTCCTGGAGAACTGATGCTCTGTAGTCCACATTGGAAGGATTATAAATATGGGTTCCAATGTCCAAAAATGTTATCAGCAACATGGTAATTGCACACACAAGTAAGTGCAGGCAGCAGATAAAATATACTGTGTCCTCTGGAAGCCACCCCACTCTGGGGGATGGTGTTGCAGGCTCCATCAATTCTTCACAGACTCCCCCAAGAGGAAGGCGTATTAGCTCTGAATCTCATCAAGTTTACAACAGAACTTAACCATCACAGGTTTAGCCCTTGTCAACTTGACCTCAAACCACATCTTCTTATGTCATGTTTAATTTCCAAATGAGGATAATAAAAAGGTCATAGTTCAGCCTAACATAATATGACTACCCCACATACAAGTGGTAATGAACTATTTTTGAGGAATGCTTAGTCTCTGATATTCAATCATTTAAATAAATGTTTAACAAGTTATCTACTAACAGTAAACAAAACGTATTGATTACATAGTAAAAAATGAAAAAAATACAAAATATCTTCATATTTGTTTACATTTTGTTATAAACACTCAACAGACTAGAACAGAAACATTCAAAACAAATGTAATTGTCATTTCTGTAACTGGTTACATGGCTTTAGCTGATATTTGAAAGGACTGTCTTCTATATTTCCTCCACCCTCAGCAAGTACTTCATCAGGTCTGGATTCTTTACATGGAAGGGTATTCCCCACCTTCATTCCTGAATGGTTTGAGCCACTAATTAGCCTGCCTTGATGAGGTTGTTTTCACTTCCCACTAAACTTGATATGAGACATGGTAATACCAACTGCACCCTAAAAGATCTACTGTACTCCAGAAATATTCTTTCTTCTCCATTTTGAAGAAGTAGTCAAACTTCATCCTGGTAATATGGCTCAATTACCCCTACTGGCAGTGTGACTCCTCTCTTAGCCTGTTAATTTAAGGGTATCAGGAGAAAAATATGGCCAGCAGGAAATCTTAGCTTCCAGTTCATTGAAATGCCTTTTGTGCCTCCTGGCAGAAGCACTCCCACTTTTAGAATCAAGAATTCTAGGACATTATTAACCCAATGTTGAAGGAGTATGAAGTAAAAAAATAATTGCTAGTAAGTTACTTGGGGTTATGATGTGTGGTACCATTCTCATTTATACCCCTTGTTTTCTAGAACCATTAGTCCTGAGTATAGAAGAAATAATGCCACATATTGGATGATGATTTATACTATATACAGCTTTGTGGAGAACCCTGTCCTAGCCCTCCAGGCTATTGCCATCTACTTAAGACTACAATTCTTTCTGCCTATCCAGCTACTTCAGGAGGGTGTAGACCATGATAAGATCAGTGAATTCTGTGAGCATGAGCTACTGCCACTTCTTGGCTATGATGTGTGTTTCTTGTATGTGTGTCCTATATGGAATTCCATGATGGTGGATAATGCATTATCCACAGATGGTGGTGTTGACAGAAGACTTATGTGCAAAACAAGTGAAACTATACCCAGAATAAGTGCTGATTCTACTAAGGACAAATTGCTGCCCTTTCCAAGATGGAAGTGGTCCAATGGAGTCAATCTGTCACAAGGTTGTGGGCTAGTCAAACTGGGGAATGGTACCATATTGGGAACTCAGTGTTGATCTGTGTTGCTTCAGATTTGATACTCAAGGGTAGGCACAATCAGCTCAACCTTGGTGAGTGGAAGTCTGTGTAGTTCAGCCCATGCATAAACTCCATACCTCCCATCATTGTCACTTTGTAGGCCTAACAGGCAATGACAGGTCTGGCCAGGGAAAATAAGTTGACTGCTATCCAAAGAATGGGTCATAATATGTAATTTATTTTTTAAAATATTTTTTGTTTATTTTTATTTATTTGAAAGTAACAGACAGAGAAAGAGGCAGATAGAGAGAGAGACAGAATGGGCACGCCAGGGCCTCCAGCCACTGCAAACGAACTCCAGACACGTGCGCCCCCTTGTGCATCTGGCTAACGTGGGTCCTGGGGAATCAAGCCTTGAGCCTGGGTCCTTAGGCTTCACAGGCAAGCGCTTAACCACTAAGCCATCTCTCCAGCCCAGTATGTAATTTATTTTTAAATTCATCCTCTGCTTAAGATACCTTTTGATGTGTAATTATACAGGACACAAGTTTCTTTATATCCTTTGCCCATTTGTAGATATCTTTCCACATATACCTTTCCCAATGTCTTTCACACCAATTTTTCAATTGTGTTCCTTCTAAGTCCAAAACAATGTAGCCAAAGCTTGGGCTACAGCATATGTACCAGTATATATAAACTCACATCCAGCCAATTTTTCTTCCAAGCAAAATACACAATGGTGTGCACTGCCCAAAATTCTACCCTTTGTGAAGATTTCCCTTCAGTATTTCATTAAAAATTGTCCCAGAAAGGCCTTTCAAGTTATTGCTGTCCACTTCTGGCTGGTACCTGCATAATACGTAGGTCAACCTGTTTTCCAGTGTTCACTTCCTCTGTCAGTTGATCATAGGGCATTGTGACAGGATTAGCAACTATAGGCATGTGGGAAACTTCTTCATGTAACTTACTTGTGCCTTCAGGACCTCCTTAAACCCAATCATGTATATACCATCTCCATTTGATGAAGTACTGCTGCTGTGTACATCTAACTTTATGGCTTTGTAGGCCACATAATTCCCTGCTCATGATGGGCAGCTCAGGTTGCATAGTAATTTGGTGACCATCTGCAAATATTTTCATTACTGCCCAATAACAGGCCAAGAGCTGGTTCTCAAAAGAAGAAGAGTTGTCTGCAGAAAGTGGAAGGACCTTACTACGAAATGTCAAGGGCCTCCACTATGATACACCTATATAGTTCTACTGAAGGATCCAAATAGCATCCCCGCCTAGCACGGACACGTCAAGTACCATCTGGTCTGCTGGACAGTATGGCCCAAGTTGCAGAGCAGCTTGCACAGCAACCTTATTTTGCTGAAGTGCCTTCTCCTGTTCTGGGCCCCACTCAAAACCAGCAGCTTTCTGAATCACTTGATTTATAGGATAAAGAAACATATACGAGTGAGGAATATACTTCCGGCAAAATCCAAATATGCCCATAATTCAATATGCTTCTTTCTTAGTGGTGAGAGGGAACAGGTGCAACAATTTATATTTCACCTTAGAGGAACATCTGCATGCTTCACCACTGGACTCAGAAATTTTACTGAAGTAGAAGGCCCTTCAATTTTGGTCACATTTATTTTCCATCCTCCAATGTGCTTACCAATAACCCCAAAGTGGTTGTCACCTTTTGATCACTTGCCCAATAACCACTATATCATCAATATCAAGGACCAACATGATACCTTAAGGAAGGGAGAGTTGATCATAATCCCTAAATACTAAGTTATGATACAGGGCTGGAAAACGACTATAACCTTGATACAAAACTGTAAAGGTATACTGCTGGCCTTTCTATCTGAAATAAAATTTCTCTGGTGGTCCTTATGGAAATTTATGGATAAAAAACCATTCATAGGATCAATAGCTGCAAACAATGTACTAGGAGATATGTATGTTTGCTGTAACCACATATGGTATAGCAGCTGCAATTGGAATAACTACTTGATTAAGTTTCCAATAATCAACTATCATTTTCTATGATTCACCCATCTTCTGAAAAATCCAAACATGAGACTTAAAAGGAGATATCGGTTGTAAACACCACCTCTGCATCTTCCTTTCCTAGTCCTTTATGGTGACACTAATCTATGCAGTACATCCTCCCCCCCCCCCCTCAGGACGAGATAATCTTGTGGATCACTATTTTCCCTGGTAGATATAGCTCTAATGGCTTCAGCCTGGCCTTCCCATACATAAAGACCTCATTCTATAAGTCAAGAAACTAATGTGAGGATTCTGACAAATTCTGAGTGTACCTACCACCATTATGTATTTGGGTCTTGGAAAATAACTGCAGGATGAGCTTGAGAACCCACTGGACCCACAGTGATTTGGACTTTGGATAAAATGTCACTGATCACCTAACCTTTATAGGTGCATACTTTAACTGAAGGACCACAGTGCTACTTAGGTTCTCATGGAATTAACGTTAATTCATAGCCAGTGTTTAACAGACTCCAAAAGGTCTGATTATTTCCTTTATCTCAATGTACAAACACCCTATTTAAAGGTTGTAGGTCCCTTTGGGGAAGGAGGAGAGAAAGATTAATATGAAAACTTTTCAGAAGTTTAGGAGGGCCTTTCATCAAGGGGATCTTGATGCCTCTTTGTTTGAGGGGTTGTCGGTCCATAAACAGGCTCATCTGGAAATTCATCAGTGGGCTATGATTCTGTGCTGCTATAATTCAAAATAGAGTCTTTTGTTCATTTGCTCTGGAACTTTTCTGCTTAAACAGATTGAATAAGAACTTACCAGAGAAAAATCAAATACCAAATCAGAGAGCCAGAGCCTCAGAGGCCCCCAACACCTCATCACTGAAGCAGACCAAAAATGAACCCAACATGGCTCAGGGATATTTTGCGGAAGAGGAGGCAGAAAGAATGTCAGAGCCACATGTTGGGTCATGATATGCAGAGACATTTATCTTACCCATAACTGTGGGCTAATTCCACAAGGCATGACCCATATACCTCAACAAGGAGGGGCCAAGTGTAGGGGGTAGGTCACGGATGAGCCTAATAATGGTACCAAACTGACTGTATTTGCTGAATACAAAACTAACTAATAAAGAAAAAAAGAAAAAAAAGAAAAGAAAAAAATATATAAAAAATATAAAAAAAGAACTTAGTAGCTTTCTATTTTGCTTCTTGGAACACCATAATTCATCAACCGGTATCAAAGGTTTACATGAATCATAAACATTGTTTGGTCTCTGCTGTCAGTTATTATAAATATACTCACATTACCTTTAACCATTCCATGCTACCATTTGGCCCTTGTTACTCTAGGATCCAATTAAACCCATTCCATATAAATAATTTAATTCAGTAACCATGGCTCCCACTGTAAGGTCTGCATTACAGAGAAGTGTGATGACTAAGCTCTTCAAGTATTCTGGTGCTTCCCTCACAAATCTGTTCCTTATAGTCTTAGTGAAAGGTGTGTCTTCTGGATCCTCCCATTGTGGAAGATCAGAATTTTGCTTGTAAAATATGCTCCAGTATTCCAGTTTCTGTGAGCCATTTAATCACCTCAACATTAAGCCAAATGATAACAGGCAGTTCTAGTTAATTCACCGTAGGCCATCTTTAGGCTCTGCTTCAGCCAACCAATCAAAAACAAACAAACAAATAAACAAAACTCTTGGCACTTTTCATTTCTTTTTATTTTATTTAAGTGAGAGCTGCATTATTTAACCTAGAAACTCTTCTCAATGGGCTCATATCAATAAACAGCCTGTTTAAGTTATATGTTCCTTCCTCCAGCATTCCATATACTTAAAAATCTATTCACAGACATATTTCTAGACTTCTGTTTGAATGAATTAGAAAACTTAGGAAATTCTTTAGGGGTGTATTGCATCTCCCCATGAGTCACATTCTCTACCTCACCTATAACAGCCTGATTAACATTATGTCTGGTTATAGGTCTAGAAGTGAAGGTGAGTGAGCACTGAGAGGCATTAGCATTGTCTTTCTTGCCATCTCCTTCAGGGAAGGGTATTACAGGTTCAACTGACAATGGAACATTAATTTTCTCAGGCAAGGGTGAAGAAGGCAATACTGCAGGGGCTCAGGGTAGCAATACAACTGTTGCTAATGATGTGGAAGCTAAGGCAAAATAAACTCTCAGAATCTGTGAGTTTATTGTCATCAGTTTCATCAGGGTCTTCCCACATATGACAATTCAAAGTTTTAGTGCCCCATTCTTTTTAAATCAGTGTCCTCATTAACTTCTGACACCCTTTGAGGCTGGGACTTGAATTTCCATTGTAAGTCAATCATATGAGGAGGGATACTTGGGTTGCATTTTCTACAACTTGACCCCTATACCTACTGAAGAGGAATGTCTCTACGTCTCAGTACAGTTAGAAACCATTAAACAGTTTTATGTGCATCTTTAAAAATATTTATTCATTAATTAATTTATTTACTTTTACATAGGTTAGAGACTTACATCCCTTCTCCCACAGTCCCCATTTGGTTATGGATGTTCATTGTGGGGTAATTAGGGCTTGAGTCATTTTTTGAGGTGGGGTGCTATACCTTTGGATGTTTCTACCCACTCTATGGCTCTTACATTCTTCCTGCCCCTCTTCTACAACAATCCCTGAACCATGGTAGGTGTATGAGCAATTTGTTTTAGTGTTGAGTTATATGTAGCCTCTGAAATTCTGTGATAATGTGTTGCAATTCATTAGAGTATTTATTGCTCTTACCCTGGAAGGCTAGCATTGAAAGCAATTGCTGCTTCCTCATGTGCATCTTGAGCTTACAAATTTCATCTATGAGCTTATTCTCTTCATTTTTTACTTTATACAGATATGCTAGAGGCAACTGGCCAGTATCATTATCTTTCTTACTTTTCAACAAATACTCAAGGAGTGGGGAGATGATTTAGCAGTTAAGGAACTTGCCTGCAAAACCCAAGGATCCAAGTTCAGTTCTGTAGTACCCACATAAACCAGATGTACAAGGTGGCACATGCATCTGGAGTTATTTTGCAATGGCTAGAGGCCCTGGCTCACCAGTTCTTTCTCTCTCTATCTGCCTTTTTATGTCTCTCAAATAAATAAAAATAAATACTCAAAAATTTTATATACAGACACAATTATTTGCTCTTTACAAGGGGTTAATCAAAATCATCAAATACATCTATCTCAAATAGTCTTGAAACATTCAAAAATATAAAATAAAATAAAAATGTTTAATAAATTGCTGACACCACAGATTACCAATGATCTCCTTGATACCATGAGAACTTTTAATAGTTCTACAGCCAGAAACCTGTGTCCAAATAATATCAAGTCCATAAGAGAAATTCATCCTTACAATTCTGTTTTTCTAGAATCACTTCTGACACCACAATCAGTGTTAGTCATGGTTCTATAGAGCAACTGAATTGATTGAATAAATGTGTGTATGAAAAGGGATTTATTGGTTTAGCTTACAAGATATGGGTTGGGTAGTCCAACAATGGTTGTCTATGGGCTAGAGAATCAGAGGACCAGGTTGCTGCTCAGTCCATGGGCTGGATGCCTCAGCAGTCACAATCTGGTGCTGACGGCCTGGAGGATTCCTGGAGAGCCAGTCTTCAGTTCACCTTAGAAAGCTTGTGAAATTGGCTTCTAGTAACTTGGAAGGAGAACAAGGTAAATGCATGCACCAGCGAGTAATATGGGCAGCCAGGCAAAAAAGGCCTTATTATGTTCACTTGGAACTTATTAATATATAGCCCACCACCAAAAGACATGCCCACCCTGGGGGAAGGTTTTACCTGTCAGTTAATCCTTCCTGGAAATACCCTCATAGATCTTCCCTCAAGGCACTGCCCTGTTCAGAGGGCACATCCCTGACTTGAGAGAAGACTAGCCTCTGAAAGTTTCCTATCCAGAAGTGGGAAAACTGCTTCTAGGAGCAAAATTTGAGAGGTGAAAGAGCTAACTCCTAAAACTCCTATCTCAGGAGTGGGATAACTGTTTCTAGCAACAGCCTGAGAAAAAAAGAAACTGAAGAGAAGTTTAGTTTAAGCCATTAGTGAACCCGCTGCATCTGCTGTCACCACAGCTATTATGTTACTGCAGCTGTGGCTTCTTCTGCACACAGGCACTCATTCTTTCATTAAACAGCAAAAAAAGTAATATATAAATAAGTAGTACGTTGTATGAGCAAATGCTAAGCAACTCTCGACCTTGGATAATCCTTAAACATTAGTTCAAGGAAGGGATTTAGGAGTGTGACCTGCTGGATTCTGATGATCCAGAAAACACATACACTCTGATCACAGGAGCAATCACACTGAGCCCACTAGTTGTCTTCAACAGATCTGTGAGCCCATAGTTACTGACCTCACTCTCTTCAATGCTAAGATCAGCACTTCTCACTCATGTATGTTTGTACTGAGTTGAAAGTCCAACCAGATCTCTAAGAAAAGGAGCATGGAGCATATCTTAAGGTCAGTCAGCATCTCTGCACTGTTTAGGCAGAGGAAGCCTAGTCACATTACTTTATGCAAGTGTATTACATAGTTATAAGATTTAGTTTAGATCAAGTTACAAGTAAGGAATTTGGCATCTCACAGCAATAACATAACAAAAGTTATTTGTAATGTCCATAAGAATAATTTCCAGTTTGTTCCCATAATTCGTTTACACAGTTCATTCCCATAGTTTATTCCCACAGATTGTTCTTAAAGTTCATCCCCAGAATGCATGTCTCTTACTTGCTTCTTAATTGATCAAGCTGACAACAGAACTTAACCATCACACATGTATTATAAAACTGAGTTAATATTATTCCATGATGGAGAACTAGGTTTTTCAAGTTACTGAACTTGCCATTTTAGAGGAATTTCATATGAAATTAAGTCAATGATGAATGTCTGTTCCACTGCACAAGACAGTAATTATTCATGACATACACGGTGTCTATGAAATGCTCTGAGAAGGAGAGTCGTAATAATGTAATTGCTTATATTACTGGGTGCAATACTAGTACTAAGCATTCTAATACACACATCATATTTTGAAAAAATTCATAATATACCTAATTATTGTGAAAATAACTGGTAATTGGAATGGGTCAGTAACTCACCCCAGAGCATTCAGCTATTAAGAAACAGTAGGGTGGGCTGGAGAGATGCCTCATTGGTTAAGGTGCTTGCCTACAAAGCCTAACAACTGGGCTTCAATTCCCCAGTACCTATATAAAGCCAGATGCATAAAGTCTGCATGCATCTGGGAGTTTGTTTGAAGCAGCTAGAGGACCTGGTGTGCCCATTCTCTCACTCTCTCCCTCTTTTTCTCCTTGCAAATAATTAAATAATTTTTTTTAAAGAAATAAAAGATAGCAGGGTTTCAACCACAGAAAGCCTATCATTGTGTTTCTTTGCCTTTGTACTTCATTTTTCTATAGAAAGGACATATTTGAAAGGACAAAAGAAGTGGTCAGAAGTTGACAGACATTCACCATGGAGTCTACTGTCACAGTTGTACAGATCTAACCATACGTCTAGGAATAGCAAAACATAGTGGGTTTTATATGGCCCCAAATTCTATATGTGAATATACATGCAACCTAGGGTCAAAAATACTTTAGGGGGGCTGGAGAGATGGCTTAGCGGTTAAGCGCTTGCCTGTGAAGCCTAAGGACCCCAGTTTGAGGCTCGATTCCCTAGGACCGACGTTAGCCAGATGCACAAGGGGGCATATGCATCTGGAGTTCGTTTGCAGTGGCTGGAGGCCCTGGCATGCCCATTCTCTCTCTCTCTCTCTCTCTCTCTCTCTCTCTCTCTCTCTCTCTCTCCCTCCCTCCCTCCTTCTCTCTGTCACTCTCAAATAAATAAACAAACAAACAAAAAATTGAAAAAAATACTTTAGGGATGGTTTGGAGAGATGGTTTAGCAGTTAAGACACTTGTCTGTGAAGTCAAAGGACCCAGGTTCAATTCTGCAGAACCCACATAAAGCCAGGTGCACAAGGTAGCACATGTGTCTGGAGTTCAATTGCAGTGGCTGGAGGCTCTGGCATGCCCATTCTCTCTCAATATCTGCCTATTTATCTCTCTCTCGCCAACAAATAAATAAGTAAAATATTTAAAAGGAATACTTGAGGGAAAACTCTATCCATAAAAAAATGTAGATTATTTTCCTTATTTTTTCCATAAACAATGCAATATAACAACTATTTCGTATAGCAATGCACTGAATTAGATATCACTATCATTTGGATCCTAAATGACTCTAAAATGCTTTGTCACCCAAGAAGCATTATTGGGAGAGGATAACATCTTTAAGACATGGGTATTGTGTGAGTTCCTTATGTCACTGAGGAAATCTAGCCCAGTCTTTCTCTTCTCTTCCACTTGGTCTTGAGAAGAGCAGTCTTACTGTACCATGAGCTTCCACCATGATGTGCTAGTTGGCCAGGCCTAAAGCAACAAAGCCTATCATCTACTGACTAGAATGTCCAACTGTGAGCAGTAATAAACCTTTCCTCCTTATAACATGATTATCTCAGGCATTCATTATAGTAATAGATGGATTAAGCTACATATGAGACTATATGTTAAGTCATATGCAAATAATGATCCATTTTATATAAAAGACTTAACCAAAGGTTTGGGTGTCTGTAGGAGTTCTTATAATCAATCTATTGGGACTATAAACTTTCTTTTTCTTTTAATTCTGGAAATTGATCCCAAGATAGTGGCTACTAGGCAAGGACTACGTTACTGATCTAAAACTGTCTTCTCCAGGCTATCATTGTGACTGCTAAGATTATTAACACAAAAAGTTAAATCCACCTTTGACTATATTTTGAAATAAAATTAGGAAATATCATTTTCCAAGATAAGTAAGAGAGGAATTCTAGAAAACTAGAATAGAAACTAAGATAAGTTCAGGATTTATGTACTTTTATGTGTTGGATTTGGTTTTCCCTTTGATTATAAAATGGTTGTTTGAGTGATCAACTTTATAGAACTTTATGTTCTATGCTTAAGTATAATTATCTTTCAACCAAAGAAAAAAATTCATGGCACTTTTGTCCAAAAGTTAAAAGATAAATAGTATGAATATGAACTTTCTCATGGGTCTTCAGTTAATTCTAAAAGCTGTCAATTGCAATGAACTATAAGATTTGTCTTCATTGAGTGTCATGATGATATCTTCTTTGCACTGGATGTGAAATAAATACATATATGCCAACTTTGATGTAGGCATAAATCAAATGCCCTAAAAGTAGTCTCTTGTCTTAGAAAACTATATTGTATTTACAAAAGATTTTAAAGAGAGAGGTTAAGGGCAGCCCTTGTGCTCACCTTAAGGTCAATTGCTATCAGAAATTCCAATAATCCAGTAGAAGCAGTACATAAATATAAATGTTTTTATGTATATTTATTCTGACAAGTTTTATATCATAATAATGACATTGTGTTAATTCTAACAATGACCAACATTTAGCAACTCTTGCATAGTAAGAAGGCTACTAAGAACGGAAGTGTATTTTAGGTTAATTTTTTTAGTGCTATGAGGTTAGCCAACTGAGGTAACAATTTGACAAATGAAACTGGAATCTGAAACCGAAGAAATATGAGGTCCTCCAGGTCACATGGATTTATGTATTAGATTGGGTTTTCTATTGGGTGTTTACAAAATTATCCAATAACAGCCTGTACAGAATTTTCCACTCTAGCTAAAAGTAAAATTATCTTTCCATGCAAATAGCAATAGCCCCAGGTGAGCTTACCTTCAGACCCCCAGCTTTAAACAGCTATTATCTGAATCAACATTGTCATTTAAATTAGAGAAAGATGTTTCTTGCTTAACATTGATTTAATTTCTTAAATAAAAAAAAACATTCATACAAAAATATAGTGCAGCTGAAGGAACTGAAGAATAGCTTTACCTCTTGGGTGAGTAAAGAAAATAAGAATGATTCCTTTCTCACATAAAATGATAGAATTTCATAAATTCTCAAATGATTATTCCACAACATCCTTTGTTAATTTATACAAGGTCAAGGGGCATGCCTTCTATTTCTTCTGTGGCATCTCATTACACGTAGTACATGATCCTGCAGAGTTAAGTGGTCAATAACTGCTTGTTGATGGACTTTCCCATTGGATGCCTGTCAATATCCTACTGTGTGCTTTCGTGATTCGATGATATTACTCTTATAAAAGAAATGTGGATCTGTTCCAATGAAAATCAACATAAGTACTATAATACCTCAAAAACATCTACTATATTTTTCTCTACTTTATTTTTCCCACATGTTTACTGAAGAAAATAGTAATTGGGATTTTATTTTAAATGTTTACTTGTCATTTACCTTGTAGCACTCACTGTCTAAATCTTTTTTCACTTCTCCCAAATACACACTTCCTTCATTCATTTTGAATATGGAGAAACTGAGGCTGTCTAGGAAAGTTATTAAGTAAGCTAGTGGCCAATTTATATGATCTTTTGGCTGTGTTTCTGATAGCATCCATGTAAATATAATTACCTGCCAGGTGACCTGGTTTCACTCATCTTGAGCTATTAAACATACTGTATAATGCAAACCCTTGTTCTTAACTTCTTGTTTGCTTTGAAGTGAGAGTTGAAAAAGATCACTTCTCAGGTTCTCATGGAGTAATATTTTCTTATATTATTATCTTTTTTAAATACTATATGCTATCATATATAGTAAATATGCAATAAATTTTGACACAATTGCTACAATTTGCTTGGATTTTGTATTAAGATATGACCTATATTTCAAGGTTAAACAAATGTTGATTGATGTAGAAATAAGTTTTGCTGAATCCCCTGAACTATGGTTCTTACTCTAAAATAATTTAATTATAGGTATTCCTGAGTCCACAGCTTATTTATTTCCAGTGATGGATATATCAGGCAAAAGGAAGCCCATGAAACTCCCCCACTGTGCACTACCCTAGCCAGCCAGTCTAGTTTCTGTCATTTAGAAGCTTTATTTGTTTTGTATACAAGTATAAGGCTTATAATTACACTTGAGAGAAATAAGGTGCATTTACCCCAGCTTCCTGGAAGCAGAAGATCATCTATATATTTCAGAAACAGTGACATGTAGGCCACTTATGGTGGGCACACTCAAGTGAATCCATAATCTAAAATGCATTGCTTTCCTAACCACTCAACTATATGATCCAACAGGACTGTGAGTTTGATTCACGTCTAAGCAATTTTAGTATGTTGGTTTTGTTGAGAAAACAACATATGCCAGGATCCCATATGTAAAAATATGTGCAAGTGAAGGACCATAGCCATGGCAGGCCAAATGCCCCTCACACCAGAATATTTGTAGCACTTCATGGGAAACTCCAGACCTCAAATAATTGTCTGTTCAAAGGAAATGTGATCCCTTTGCTTTCATTAAAATCGCATTCTATCACTAAATTTAAATTCCTTCTATCACTTCAGTGGAAAATTTAAATTTGTACTTCTATTTAAAATATGAAGTAAGTCAAGTTAATAGTAATGACAAGGGATGAATTTTTATTCCTGATAACTCATGCCTTTCTTTAATGAGAACCGTAAGTAAAAATAATTATTCATGCATGCTTGCCATCTCATTAAGCATTGATATAAACTTTTCGACAATAAAACTCAAGTGGGTATTTTTTTTTTTGCAAGCCTGGGCTTTAGAAGGTTTATCATTTCCATTAGGCTGTGGAATTTGATTATTCAGTCAACCTCCTTCAGTCCACGAAAAGAAAACAATCCTTATGGCCCATTAATTTTTTTTTTTTTTGGGGGGGGGTTGGCCTATTAATTTAAGGAAACTTCTTTGTAAAGTACATGATTATAAATAAAATAACTCCATTGCTTTCCTGCCTTCAACTTTTATTCTCCATTTTAAATATATTTTCTTTTTTAATATTTTATTTATTTATTTGAGAGAGAGAGAGGAAGAGGCAGGCAGAAAGACAGAATGGGTGTTCCAGGGCCTGCAGCCATTGTAAATGAACTCCAGACACATTTGCCCCCTTGTGCATCAGGTTTACATGGGTCCTGGGGAATCGAACCAGGGTCCTTAGGCTTTGCAGGAAAACGCCTTAATGGCTAAGCATTTCCCCAGCCCTTAAAGATATTTTCTTAAATTTCATTTACTATAAGCATATTAATCATTTTTCACACACAGTTTATCTAGAAACTAGGAAAACAAAGATTAATACATTGATCTAAATTCAATGATTGGTCTCAGCATATCAAATATATTTTCAGTGTAACCATATATTTTACCTGGAAAAAGGTACATGTCTGTGTTTAATTACTCTGGGGTGGTTTGGGCAAAATGTAACATTTTCCAATAATGAAAATAACCATATGTTCCAAATGAATTTATGAATATATATGTATATATATACTGCATATGAATATATAAATGTATGTTGAATACTTTATTGGAATTATTTCCCAGCATAAAATATTTTACTTCTTATTTTCTTGCAAAAACATTTCCCAATAAATCATGTGGGTAAATATGACTTACACATTTCTGTATAAACATATGTATAGTGGGGTGGGGGGAGTCATTTTTCTGAATGACAACACAGTCTGTTATACCTCCAAACAGCTTACTGTTCCTCTCATAAAATGACATGTTAATAATGAATACTATCTTGATAGATTACTTAGATTTTTTTTTTTGATACAGTGTATTGTCATGCACACAGATATGGTTTGACCTCATTCTGTGACCCATGCTAGCCTTGAACACATTATGAACCTCTGGCCTCAACATGCATAGGGATGGAAAATAGTTTAAAATAATAACAGTGCTCTCTAATCTGGGGATTCCAAAAGATGATTGAGATCTAATCTCCAATTCAAACTTGTTTACTGAAATGACTATTTTGCAACATTCACACAGTTAAATGGAAATCTAACTTAAGAGACTGCTTGTTGAATCAACACAGGAACTTTTAATAACCACTAAATTGATTCTATACCTCTACCTCTTACTTCATTATAATTGTAATATATTTTTATTCTTTTTACAAATATTTTTGTTTTGATTTTTTTATTAGTAATGCACATAGTGTATACAGTCATGTTGGTACCATCATTAGCCTCTTCCCTGCCCTCTCCACTCCACAGGGACCCGCTTTGTTGGGGAATATGGGCTGTGCATTGTGGGGTTAGCAATGGATCTGATCATAATGACCCAATGTGTGACTCTAACATTTTTTCCGCCCCCCACTTCCACAAATTTCCCTGAGTCATGTTGGGACCATTTTAGGTCTGCTTCAGTGATGAGGTCGTGGGAGCCTCTGTGTCTTTGGATATCTGGTTTGGTAGGAGTTGCATTTCCTCTGTGTCTATCTCCCTTACCATTGTGCTGGTACCAGTCTCACCAAGAAAGCAGTAATCTTGCTCATTTCCCCAATTACTCTTAGTTTCAGCTGGGACTCTCTTGGGGTGTGATGGGCTGGTTCTCTCCTTAAGATCTGTGTCTATCTGTAAAAAAGAAGCAAATTCTCCAATGGAGAGTAAAGTTAGCACCAGATAAATGGGATAACCACCGTTTTGTTGTTGTTGTTGTTTTGTTTTGTTTTGTTTTTTTCAGAGAGAATTTAATAGGAATAGGCCCTCTTCTAGCCCACCATTGGTGGTAGCTTGATAATGGAGACCGGGCTCATTGTTGGATATGGTTCTGACTTGTTTCCCAGCTCCAGCTATGAGTTCCCTTCCACTGAGCAGATCAGTTAGCCAAATCAAGAGCAGCTGGTTTCCAACCATGGCTGTGTGTCACTATTGTACTTGGGTGAGCATCACTTCAGATTGTTGCTGCTGAGTAGCTTAGATTTAAATCGTCTTAATGTATTACATGCACTTTTTTTTCTTTATTAGTATGTAGATACTCTGTAAACAAAACATGTAGGTACCATCCTTAGCCTCTTCCCTTTCCCCCTCTCACTGAAGTGACCCCCTCATAGGGGTTGCCAGATATCCCATGGGGATTGTGGATCATGAATTTTGTGGGTAGCAATCAGTTATGGGGAAGAGGCTATGTCCCTGTGCATAATGTCTCAACTTGTGGCTCTAGCAATCTTTATGCCCCCTCTTCTGTGAATTTCCCTAAGACATATTGGGTTTGTTTTAGGTAAACTTCAATGATGTGGTCCTGGGAGGGTCTGTGTCTCTGGATCTCTGGTTTGGTAGGAGTTGAGTGTTCTTTGTGTCCATCTCCTTCACCCTTGTGCTAATACCATGCTCACCATGAAAGCAGCACTCTTGCTCATTTCCCCAATTACTCTGTGGTTTTAGCTTGGACCCTGGTGAAGTGCGATGGGCTGATTCTCTCCTCAGGTTCTGCATCCATCTGAAAAAGAGAAGAAAATTCTCCACTGGAGAGTGAAGTCAGCTCCAGATAAATGGTATAACCATTATTAGTTTAGAGAGAATTTAATAGGTGCAGCTCCTCTTATAGCCCAAGATTTGTGGGAGCTTGATATTGGAGAGCAAACTCATTTTTTGGACATGATTTTGACTTGTTTCCCAGTTCCAGCTGTAGGTTCCATTCTACTGAGTGGATCCATTAATTATCAACCTGACAGGTCCTAGAATCATTTGTGAAGGATTGTCTAGGTTAAGTTAATTTCTGTGAATGCCAGTGAAAGATTATCTTCATTGGGTTAATTAAGGTTTCAAGACCAACCTTAACTGTAAGAAGCAAAATTCAATGGTCTTGAGTCTTGCATTGTATGAAAAGGAAAGAGCTGGCTGAGCACCAGCATTCATTACTGTAAGCTTCCTCATTGTGGGCTATGACCAGCTCTGCATCAAGCCCCTATTGTCATGTCTTCCTGTCATTATAAACTGAGACCTAGAACTTTAGGCTGATGTAAGCCTTTCCTCCATTAAACTGATTTTGCAAGGTGTTTTGTTCCAGTAGCAAGAAAATAACTCATAAAGCCCTCATAAAGTTTTTTCACTGATTAAATAATTATCAAACACTAAAGAAACCATTCCAGGTTTGAATGACCCTCAGGGATTTCTTACAGAAAAGGATGATGCATTATTAAGGTCAGAGCAATGGAGTTTACATGGCCCTATATCTGTATGCATGAACTCAGTAGCATGTGGAAGTTTAACAAGTTGAATTCATCAAACACAGTGGGATGTATGTTTCTAGGTGCTAGGGTAGGAGGGAATGAGATATGCTGGTTAAATACTCAGATTTAATTAAACAGGGAGAATAAATTCTAGAGGTCTGGTGTATAGAATGGTAACTATAGCTAATAATGATGTGTATGTGAAAACTACAATAAGATTAGATCTTAAGTATCTCCCAACAGAAAAGTAGTATGTGTTGTGGCAGAAGAATTAATTAGCTTTAATTGTTTCACAGTGAATCCATGTAGCAAAGAATTATGTAGTACACTGTTAATACATTTGATTTTGATGTTTCAAATATTCCTTAATAAAGCTCTTCTTAAAATGTGAAGTTACCCTTTATTTTTAATTTTTTTATTTAGTTACTTGGGGAGAGAGAGATGAGATGAGGAGAGAGAGAGATAGACATAGAGGGCGTGGGCAATGAATGGACACACCAGGGCCTCTAGGCATTGCAAATAAATTCCAGACACATGGGCCACCTTGTGCATCTGGCTTTATGTGGGTACTGGCTATTCGAACCTGGGTCCCATTTCCTTTGCAGGCAAGTGCCTTAACTGCTAAGCAATTTTTCCAACTCACCTTTTAAGTTCTTTAAATATAGGCATATCCACAGAAATGTTACTATGTAAAAATTAAATAATTTTATAACCATTAGTTGACATAAATTTTTAACTGGAGAAGTTAAGTGTACTGTGCACCTTACACTTCTTGCTTTGTCATTAGATTTAAAAAAAAAACCATATATTAACATTGAAAAATTTAAAGATAAAAGAAAATGAAGGGATAGAGAGCGAGTCAAAGTACCTTCTTGGTAACATAACTTGTATCAAGACATTTTTGGTCTTTCCATCATAAGCATGATTCCTGCCCTCTGCTAATCATGGAAGCTGAGTGTCTTGATGGTCTCATCTGTAAAATGGAGATAATGGCTCCTTACCACACTTATCTACTAGGGAATAGGAAAGAGATGATAAGACTTTTCAAAGAACCTCTCAAACCCCATTATAGAAATACAGAAATTTACTCTATGTGGGAGGATATCTTTGAGACACATTAGGGAAAAGAATGTTAGGTATCTTAGAATTCTGGGGTATGTCATGCAGGCTTTCAAATGTATGAGATTTCTGGAACCAATAATTTTGTTTTATTTAGAGGTTTTTGGAATTATTAAACTATAGATTTCTGTACTTCTTTCTGATAAAATCCTCTAAGGTTTATTAAATTTTTACTTGAAAATGGTTTAGCAGGAAATGGCTTACTTTATATAAAGGGAAAACTCTCATCTTCTATATATAATGCTATAGGCATATATTCTGAACTTCTTCAACCTGCAAACATTTTCCCTTTCAATTTAATTATGTTCCAACATGTATTTACAATTTATACTTTTTCATAGAGCTCACAGAAGTGGTTTGATATTTGTTGTTTTTATTGTTGTTTGATTTTTTTTTAAGCCAGGAATAATCCCATTTTTTTCTACCCTCAAACCTTTTGCTCTTTAACCTGGTCTCTGTTTTCCAAGTATATTGATATATCTATATTATGTTTCTTTCCTTGGTCTTATAATAACTCAGTGTACTAAAAAATAATGATCATTGCTGAATTTAAAATTTGTTGGAAGAACATATGATCTATTTTGAAAGTCAAGTTTTATTGAGATATTTTTAAATTGTTAGTCTAACCCTACACACCATTCAAAATAAAGGAATGTGCTAGAGAAAGTTTGGATGTCAAAGATGCATAAAACATATATGAAAGGCTATAGTAAGGATTATATGGAATCATATGATAAAAATACACCTCTGCTATTAGTCACAAAAGATAGAAATAAATGGAAATATACATCCATTTTTTGTATGTGAAAGATAAATTATATAAATGTAAACTATTTTCAAATTAATTTTTAGGTTCAATACAGTCCAATTAAAATGCTAATAAATATTTTATTTAGAAATCATTAGAGTAAAAATTGGATAGTGATTTGATATATTTTAAATTAGTTAATATTTTCTAATCAAGTCAGGAATTTGTGTGTGTGTTCAGATAAAGTGCCTACCATAAGGTTTTATTTCATATGTTTGTGTGTGCCAATCTTCTCCCAAATATCTCCTTACTTACTACCTATGTCATCATGCCACATGCACCCAAGTTTGTTATCAGTAAAGACTGCAATGGTCTTCCTTAACATTTTTTTTCATATATGAGATGTATGTTATATTTAGCTGATGAAGCTCATTCTATTTCATTTGGGTAATATGTTATCTATCACCTACTACAAAAGGTGGAACTAAAGATAATGGTTTTAGGATAATATATGTGGGAGTTATGTCAATGGAGATTCAACACACACACATCAACTATTTATATATGTACACATATTTAAAATGCCATCTGTGATGGTTTCTATTGTTTGGAAACTCTAGAGGACCTAGAATCATCTTTGAAGGATTATCTAAATTGGGTTAGCCCCTGTGCATGCCTACAAGGAATTATTTGGTTATGTTAAATTAGTTTAGTTGAAGCAGGAAGACTCACATTAACTGTAAGCAGTACCATTCAATTGGCTGGTATACTATGTTGTATGAAAAGGACAGAGCTGGTAGAATACCAGCATTTATCACTTCATGCTTCATTATTCTGAAAGTACAATATGTAAATAGTACTAAGATAGAATATGAAGCCTCACATGAGACAAGATATTAGTAACACAACTAAATAGACCCATGAATGATGAAACTGGCACCTACTTCATTCTAATTTTTTTTTAATCTGTCTAAACTTTTACATGGTAGAGTAGCTTCTTTTAATAGTGGGGTTTGTTTGTATTTTTGGTTTTTATCAAGAACCAATTGTTGGATGCATTTTTCAATTCAGCAGTCTTTCATATTTTAATTAACATACATAACCTACACACACATTATTTTATCAGCTTTTCATTGAATTTGCTGAGTGAAATTTTTTAAATTCTGTAATATAAAGCTTCATTTTTGTTGGTTTATAATAGTAAAAAAATTTTTTAAGTTATAAATATGATATTGAGATAATATGCAGTTCATGCAAATTTGTCTATAATGTTTTAAGGTTTTCACATCAAATGTAACATGCAATTCTGCCATTGTAGTTTTTTTGTTTTCTCTTTAAACACAAAATAAATGAGAAAATTCCACTTGCTCATTTTTTTTGTAAATTTTTCATCTTTTGCCTTCAGTTGAAATTAATTATTTTTATTTTTTAGTAGAACCTCTTATTAGATTCAGTCATTGTGTTAAGGGCATATAAACAAATAGTGAATTATCTATTAGAGCAATATTTTGTTCAATTTTTCATCAGCGTTATTAAAATTCCTGAGGTCTCATTTCTTTAAACTGTTTTCTATAAAATGGACTAAAATATGTAAATTTTTCTACTAGTATATTTCTCTTTGATTATCATTGTGCTTTTCAACATTTGTTACCTAAATCTCTCAGTTTATTTACTCAAGTCAGAAAATCTGTGATTGATGTCTGATGTGTATTATAACTTTTATTCATGTGTACTTTCTTTTTTTTGGAATTTACCACTTGCCATCTTTTCTATGTCTATAATCAACACTGCCATTTCTGGTGGCATTTTTAGCAAGTTTCTTTGTTTCTTCTCCTCCCTGCCTTCCTCTTCCTCCTCCTTTTCTTTTTACATTTTTATATACTTGTTCATGCTGTATCTCACTTGAGGTAATTTTCTTGTAAATGGCATATGCATTTGTTTTCTTGTCTTTCCTTTTTCCTTCCAAGGTTATCCTAGACATTTTTACTTGGAAGATTTAATGTATATTGTCATTATAACTCAAGATTATTTGCTATTTTCAATATTTTATAGAGCATGTATATTTTGTCAACACGTTTATTATATTTTTAAATCACTCTTGTAATAAAATTAGAGAAAAATTGCAACTCTGAATTTCACTTTTTGTAAAATGAACAATTCTATGTATTTTTACTTTCCTTGTCCATTTTTGTAAAGATTATTTTATAGAGTCTCAAACGTGTTTATCACATTTTAATCACTTTTCAATGTTCCTTTTTAAAGAATAATTTAACAGTTACATTTATAAAATATATCTTCAACATGTTTTGATACTTATTACAAATCATATTTATATCACCTCATTCTTTAATTTAAAGGCGTAGGCTACTTATGATCACTTCAGAGTGACACTTGTGATTTATCTATGTCTATCAATATGTTACTTACTAATAGAAATAATGTCTTTCCAAGTGTAAAATTTTAAATACTAATATTATTCTCTTGAGGAATCACAGATACTTGAACCAAAGGAAGAGTGCTATGTGTATAGCAAGTTCAACATATTGTTGTATGCAAAAGGAATCAGACTTTGTCTGTATAATTCCACAGGGTAAAAGTAAGATCAAAGGGCAGAAACTACATAGAAAGTTGGCTGAGTAAAGAGATGAAATCTCTCAGACTTGGAGCTTTTTAATGATAAAGACAAAGCTACCTTATAAAGTCAACTAAATTAACACAAGTATTCCTGCAGAGCTTTGGTGCCTACTTCTCAGGATGATGCACAAACGTATTTTTACTAGATGGCTTTAACTTCTCTTTAAGTAAGTAGGAATCTGACTCAAAAACTAAAAGATTCATCCCTTTTTTAAGAACTACTTTTTCTTTGCATGCTGTAATTAGATGAAAACGTTAAGATAGAACTATGTATACTAATCTTTGCCTATCTACCTATATCTCTGCATATTCATTTGGAATAATAAATCCTTAGTTACTTGGAATAATATCCTTGTATGTTAGAGATGTTTTTAATATCTTATTGCTATTTATTATTTATATATGAGATAAATAGAATGGGCACACACCAGGGCCTACAGCCACTGCAAATAAACTCCAGAGGCATGTACCACTATGTGCATCTGGCTTACATGAGTTCTGGGGAATCAAACCTGGGTCCTTAGGCTTCACAAGCAAGCACCTTAATCACTAAGTCATCTCTCCAGGCCATATTACAGATTTTTGCCCCAAAATGGAAGGAATCAGTTTGCTGCATTTCAGGTATTCTGAGATATGGCATGGTTTATTCACTGCCATATTTCCTGAATGATCCTATAGATGCAAGACAGATGGTAGACATTCCTACTGCTTACTTTGGAATTCCCCACAAAGGTTGTGAACAAAACCAAAGCCCTCTGGTGGAAGGATTGTTTATAACTCCCTTAAATGGCTTGTGATTGTTAGCCCAAGAGAATCTAAAAAGTCTTTTAGGAGCCACTATAAGATTATTTTGCTGTTGCTTTTTGTTTTGAACTTGCTTAGTCTGAAGCATTACTTGGGTGTGAAATTTAAATATTTACTGTTTAACATAAGGAAAAGGAGAATATTGTATTGATACCGACTGAATAGAAGGGCAGAAGAGAATGATAATGTAAATTCTGCACTTTAATTCTAAGTTTAGAAGAATATAATTGAATAAAAAAATCACTACTCAATATGAGTATGAATTGAGTACCTATTCTGTCTTCCTGAGACTAGGGATACCCATGATACTGAGTAGTACTAAAGGAAAATCAGAAGTATGATGATATTTAAAAGTTATTTTTAAAAAACTGTGGATATCTGGATTTTGCTCTTTATTCTGATAACTCCTGTAGGGTTTGTATATATTATTATATCTTCAAATTTGTAATCTGAAAATTGAAGTTTCCTACTACATGATAATAGTGGATATTGGTATATTGAGGGCTTACTATATCATGAACACTGACAACCTCTTTATACCTGTTGCTTCATTTAATATTCACAACAAAACTACTGTGTTACAGCTTTTTATACAAAGAGATACTAATATTAGGTCTCAACCTGTGTACAAGCAAACTCATATGTGAGACATTTAAAATTTTTAAAAACTATATCTAGTTATAAAATTTATGATGAATTATTTAGTAGTTATTAATAGAAACAGTATCTTATATTATTTGCTACTGATGAGTTTGTTTGGTATGGTTCATATGTGAAATGTCCTTCAAACAACTTCATGTTTAAATGGTTAGTGTCCGGCTGGTGGAGCTATTGAGAGGTGGTTAGATGATGAATATGTTATCTTTGCCAATATATAAATATATTAATGAATTCAGAGGTGAAAAAGATGTCAGTTGTGAGACCTGGGTGGAGGAAGTAAGTCAATGGAGACCTGTCTTTGCAGGTCACGTCTTTTCCTTGGCCCTATCCTTTCTCATTTGCTGCTTCCTTACTACAAGTAAATGTTCAGCTTTCCCACACACACTTCTATCAGATGATTTGCCTTACCACAGGCCCTCAAACAATAGAGCCAAATGATAATAGACTGAAACCTCTGAAACTATAAACACAAATTAACCTTTCCTTCTTTAAGTTTATTTGCTTAGGTATTTTGTCATAGCAAAAATGGGAGTGAATAAATAAAACAGAAAAAAAAGGAACTTTAGAAGTGGGCTGACTAGCTGGATGATCTTGTGGTTCAGAAAACTTAAGAAGTGATCTTCAGGGAGAATTTGGAAAGTGGTGGAGAAGAAGGCAAGAAAAGCTTAGAGTGCTGTGCATGGATTATTCTGGTGGCAGCTCAGAAGACCATAATGGTCATAGGAATTTGGAAAGTAAAAACTGTGCTCATGAAGCCTCAGATGTAAATGAAGATGACTCTATTGGGAACTGGACTCTAGGCAATGCATGTCATGTACTGGCAAAGAACTTATCTGTATCTTATCTATTCCCCAGCATTTTACGTGACCTAAGTTTACAGGTGATGGATGAGTTTAGTGGGGGAAATTTCAATTGCATTCAAGCTGTGGCAAAGGTATTTCTGGCTTTTAGCCATATTTACAATGAGAATTTGAAGCAAAAAGCAGACTGGAAAGACCTGACAACTTACAGTTTGGCCAGAAAAGCACATTTAAATTTGTGGCTGAGAAAAAGGTACGATTGATGAAAAGATTAGCTTTATCAAAAAAAAAAAAAAAAGTCAGTTTCTTTGCTGAGGAGTGATAGCCATGATATTAGAGGCCATCTCAGGAATTGGTTGGACCAATAGACTCAAGTTACAAAGTTCTAAACTCCCTTGAAAGACTTTCCTTTGAGAAGGCACTGCTAGGATGCCCTGCTCACATAGGGATGCCTACAGGGTTGTCTCCTTGAAATGATTTAATCATATTCAGGTGCACACCTTTAATCCCACCAGCACTCAGGAGGCACTTAGGAGAATCACCGTGAGTTCAAAGCCACCCTGAGAATACATAGTGAATTCCAGGTCAGCCTGAGCTAGAGTGAGATCCTACCTCAATAATAATAATAATAATAATAATAATAATTATACCAAGAATGTGTGTAAAGTTCTGCAAAGGAGGCATAAGTAAGAAATCACTTTCTTTTTCCAACAATAGAGAAAAATGCATAAAACTTACCTTCCTGCCTTTTGCAATCTGATGCTGCAACGTTTTTCTCCCCCTGTAAAGGATGTTGAAAGCTATGGTAGTTTGGATGTCTCCCAATAGATTCAGAAGTTTTATTCAAGCTTGTAATTTGGTATTACTGTGGGTGGATCCTAGGGTCCAGCCCTAAAGTATGGGGGCAGGTCTAAATCCCAGTTCAGCAATGTTTAAAGTGCTTGAGTTCTGCCTGGGGTTCCTGGAGTGTGCTTGCTTTTAGTGGAGGCTGCTTTTCTCTGTGTGTAGGTCTGTGTATAGGGTGCCAGCTTCTTCTGCCATTATGGGAACTTTTCCTAGAGCTGTAAGCTTCAATTCCCTTTTTCCCATTCCTGTGTCTGGTCTGGAGGTTCATCCCAGCAGCACTGAAGCTGACTGCTACAAAAGCTGAAAGGAGGCTTCATCCTACAACCAAACCTATCAATATCTTCATCTCCTATGCCCCATCCTGAATAATGATGTGAGAAAGAAATTTTATTCTTTTTTAGTTACCCAGTCTTGGAGATTTTGTTATAGCAGCACAAATAGACTAGCACATCCCACCTTTCCTTGATTGGAACCCGTCAGTGGTCCCTGGTGGCTGCTACCCTAACAACAGAAGCTCTGGTTTTGACAGCAAGACCATCTTTGCACAGTTGCTCTTCCATTTTGCCTTTCAACTTATTCTCGCTTCTCAGGTGGTGGCACCTGCAGCAATAGGACTGTCTCTGTTCTCAGTACACTTCAGATCACATAACTCCTCCATCCAAGTTAGTCAGCATCTGGCTTCTCCCCATGAGTACTGTCTTTCTCGCATCTGCCTAGTGCATCTTATTTTCTATGGAACTGCCTGCTATCTCTACCTTGTATACCTTAATTTTGAAAGTCCATAGTATGATTGTAATATAAAGCTGATTATGTATGCTTGACTTATGTCCATTTCTAGATTTTTTTTTCAGTTTCTTAACTGCAGCCATAGATTGTATACATCTTTCTACTCAGTGTTTGGTACACATTTTGAGTCAGCTAAATATTTATTAAGCCAAATTAAATAGGCTCTATTATCATAGAAATTTCCTGGGGTCCAGGCTAAACAAATGACTAACTTTGGATTCAAAGGTGAACTGTTTAAAATAAAACACAGTAATGCTGATTTCTTTATTTGCCCTAACTGAACTCAAGTTTTAATTTTAGGTGAGCAGCTGAGAGCCTCTGATTATAAAATCTGCATGCCAATTGGTTTTGCATGGTTAAAATGAGTTATTTGTTAAAGCTGCATCAGTGCACTTAGGTACTTGAGTCAAAAGCTGTGATTTATGACTTAGACAGGAACTTTATAGGGACAATGTCATATAATACCTGAAAATGTCATTTATTTTCATGCACTATTTAAATTACACTTATATCAACTTACAGCAATATTTAAATGTAATGTTCAGTACTTCCTCACATTCGCCACATTTTTATCATGGTAGAATTGAATTTAAATTTACTGAAAGGGAAACATTTCTTATATTAAAAATGTTAAAGTTGAATAATTAATGAAATGAGAAAAATGTTCAGGAATATATTTTGGCCTTCCATTGTCTTGTAAATTTCATTTTTAATCTTAAAGGAGTAGGCTTTGCTCATGAATTTCCCATTTTAAGTGGGAGTCACAGTATGCCTTGAAACTGAACCGGTAACACATTTTTACACAGCAATATGGATATAATTTTCTTGTGAATCTTATGAGAGTTGGTTTTCCAAAATGAATTTTGTTCAGATAGGGGAATGCCTAAGCAAAGATATTTATTTACTCTGAAGGCAATCAAACAAGGTCTTAATATATTCTGTAGGCAAGAAGCAAGTATACATTTTAAAATAGTGGATAGCTAGAAATATTTGTTAATGTGGCATAAAACTGAAGTAATAAAGCATACCTTCATTCTATAAGAATCAAGATCAAAGATTTATTTGAAATATTTCTTACTCTTTGTGCTATAAAAGTAAGACTAAATAATCCACAGAAGTACTGAATAACTTAGTTTTTTCTTTTGTGTAGAATTAGCTCCAATTCAGTCTGGAGAGATGGCTCATCGATTAAGAATTAGCTCCAATTTGCCGGGCGTGGTGGCGCACGCCTTTAATCCCAGCACTCGGGAGGCAGAGGTAGGAGGATTGCCGTGAGTTCGAGGCCACCCTGAGACTCCATAGTGAATTCCAGGTCAGCCTGGACTAGAGTGAGACCCTACCTCGAAAAACCAAAAAAAAAAAAAAAAAAAGAATTAGCTCCAATTCATATTGTCTATATTTCAAAATTCAGACTAATAATTGGACAGCTTTGTGCCTTCCTTTATTAATAGTGCTTTTTAATAGCTTGATATGTCTCATATAATTCTGAGCTACAGAATCATATGCTTTCTCTTTGGAGGGCAGTCCTGACCTCATATCTTTTCCAACTCCCAATTACAAAGATGAATTTGGATTCAAACCGTTCTTTGCTTTCCTCTGTGGTGAGGCTGCTACTTGTTAATTTTCTTGGTTCTCAATAAAGATGTGGATTTGCAGTGCCATCTTCACCTCGATTTCTCTGGTGACCAATTGGAAGCATTTATAAGGCATCTGGGGATTTTATAGGTCAGAGGTCTAGACTTTAGCTTCCATGTAGAATGGAATATTAGAAACCAACCCACATAACATAGAAACTTATAAACAACAAATCAAATGAGCAACTTAACAATAACAGGGTTAGTTATCTTCTTGATTTGAAAAATCTAAAAAGTTTAACCTTTTAATCCTTACTCAGAACCTCTTGTCAAAAATATTTCTGGATAAATCCAAATAGCATTACTTTAAAATACTTATTCAGAGAATCATTTTATTTTTTCATTTGGACCTATTGCCCAAGTGCTTACCATTTCATATGGTAAACCTAAGAGTCCCTTTCTTTAGGGAATTTACTTTTTATTTGTTATCTAGCATAAAAGAGGATGCAGAGTGATAAATTTGTTCTGAAAACCATTGTTAAACTTATTAGAAAGTTTATGGTTAAGTGAATTTGTGCAATATTGTGTTAAACATAGTTCAAGGAAGGTATTCCTTGTTATAACTTAAAAAATGATTATTTACTTTGTGTGTGTGTGTGTTTGCCAATAAACACCTGACACATGTGCCACTTTTCCATGGGTTTGCATGAATCCTAGGTAATCAAACCCAGGCCAGCTGAGCAATTTCCCCAGCCCTAGTTAAAACTGTTATTATTTTTATCTTCATTGTGAATCTTAAAGAGGTAAAATATAATTTAGAGCATGTCATAATCCAAATGGTCAATGAAAAAAATCCTCTTTGTGTGGACTCTGTGGTGGACCCAATGTTATGAAGAGCATATTTTGTAAGATGCTTTCCAAGAACATGCATAAACTACTATGAAGTATATAAATATAAGTTCAAAACAAGACAAGCCACATATCTAGGCTATGTTTCATGATAGCTTTATGAACGAAGTTAAACTTATTTGCCAAAGCACAACCTTAATAAAATCTTGATAAAAGAGCTATGTGACAGGTATTATGTAGGAAATTATAATTTAAGGAATAAGTATTCACATTGCTTCAAAAAAGTGAAATAAATATATTGACAATTTGACAGCAACAATATGAAATTTACTTGACAATGTTCTTGATATTTATGAGGCCTTAAAAAAGAATCACTAAAATAAAAATAAGGCACAAGGCATATCTATCATTTTGAAACATAAAGCTGATATAAATATAACTGAATAAGGAGTTCCAAATCAAGTATACATTTTTACACAGATGAAAGAAAGAGAAAACATGCAGAAAGTAGGATTCTTTCTTTCTAGTTTTCTATGTTTGCCCAGGCCTACAAGAGTAGTTGACATATAAAGAAGTTCATAGATATTTCTTAAGTACTTCATTGTAATGGGGAGTATTATTTGTACATGGTTAGGAGGACAGGACTTTTAAACCAAGAGTGGACACAAAATTCAGCTGCCTAGGCCCTACGGATCCTGCAAAGAAAACAGGTGCTTGCCTATATGAGGTAACATCCAAAGATGCAAGCTAATGTGTACATGTAATGTCAGGAAATTTGATATATGTGACACAGAAAAATGAATTATGAATTCAAGATAAAATTATTCACATAGGAAAAATATATCACATATCAAAGCTCAAATTCATACCCACGCCTTCAGGAACTCTTCCTGCATCTCAGCCCCTTTCCAAGCTGAGTTCTAGGTTTAGTCTATATTTTAGTCCAATTTAAGGATATATCACCTTCCCCTATTTTGAAATTATTTCCTCCGAGTATATAATTTATCTGTCACCTCATTTATCGTAACACATAATTATCCTGCTTTCTTTACCTAAACAATTTATTTTTACAAATAATAATAGAACAAAATAATATGCCCTGCTTTTGGTGGAAAGATCCTTATTTTCCCATCAATTTCAAACATTGAAAGCCATCCCACATCATGCAGTCATGGATTTCTCATTATCAGAGATGAAGTGGTAAAGGGTGCCTTTTGGACTGGCAAACATTATCAATCACCAGCAATGTTTCTATAGAACTTGGAATGTAAAGGCTATTTTGACATCAGGACAGGAAAGGAGACAGTTTAAGCTATAATTAGAAATGGTGATATCAGCAAAAGAAAAATTATTGATGATACTATTTCAAATATATATTTTCCAAAGGATCTTAAGATGATTACTTTCTGATGGCAGTGTATGCTTACAGATTAAAAATGTCACCCAAGTCTTCCATATGCAAGGCTGTGAACAGCATGGCTGGTTTTGGAAATCATACACAGTCGACATGTTTTTGTTTTGTTTTGTTTTAACCTTTTACCCCCTGGATTTTCTCTCTTGACTTACAAACTTATTTTTAAATTCCTTAACCCCAGAGACCTCAGAGAGGCTCAGATGTTAGTTTATTTATAGCCTGTATTCATTTGCTCAAAGCATAAATAACCTAATAAACTACCAAGATTTCTTATTCCAGAAGTTCATTTTATGTGGCATATTATTAATATTAAATTGCAGCCGGGCATGGTGGTGCACGCCTTTAATCCCAGCACTCGGGAGGCAGAGGTAGGAGGATCGCCGTGAGTTCGAGGCCACCCTGAGACTCCATAGTGAATTCCAGGTCAGCCTGGGCTAGAGTGAGACCCTACATCGCAAAAACCAAAAAAAATAAATAAATAAATAAATAAATAAATAAATTGCATACAGGGAGCCGGGCATGGTGGCACATGCCTTTAATCCCAGCACTCAGGATGCAGAGGTAGGAGGATTGCCGTGAGTTCGAGGCCACCCTGAGACTCCATAGCGAATTCCAGGTCAGCCTGGGCTAGAGTGAGACCCTACCTCGAAAAACAAACAAACAAAGAAAAAAAATTGCATACAGGTAAGCAGTATAACTCAGTGGTAAAATATGCACTGAGCAGGCATGAGAATCTGGGTACAAATCCCAATACCACCCCCCAAAACTTATATAAAACTAATATATATCACTCAATTTATCAAGATCTCTCTCTCTCTCTCTCTCTCTCTCTCTCTCTTTCTATCTATCTATATTATTCTACTGCAGCATATAGTGTATTGTGCTCAGTATTATATTGACTGAAAGTACATATATTCATGAATTTGATACATTGGCATTTAAGATTTGTATAACTGTATTAGTAACTGCCTTTGTACTTCCCATTGATCTAAGGCAAATGTATTATGTTTTTATATCATTTCCTTTACTCCTTTATTTAATGTGAAGGATACTGACATCAAAACAGAATATGTATGCAAAACAATGAGTTGTGACATATTATTTGAATACCACCTAATACTTCTTTTTTCTTGTTATGAGAAAATTCTAATTTATCAACTTATTAGAATAAAGGATGTGCTATTTTAAAAGAACCTCAGTGAGCCAGGCGTGGTGGCACACACCTTTAATCCCAGCACTTGGGAGGCAAAGGTAGGAGGATCGCCCTGAGTTCGAGGCCACCCTGAGACTCCATAGCGAATTCCAGGGCTAGAGTGAGACTCTACCTGGAAAAACCAAAAAATAAAAAAAAGAACCTCAGTAATGATCATACATGATCTATTTTCATTCCACAAAATAACGCAACCAAATGGAAACCTTCACTATATATTAGTAAATGAAGAAACAAATAAATACCAATATATAACATGCTATAATCAGTAAATTCTTTAAAAGCAAACACTAAAAATTGTACACAGCTGTTAAGGTGCTTGCCTGAAATGCCTAATGACCCAGGTTCTAGTCCCCAGTACCCATATAAAGCCAGATGCACAAAGTGATGCATACATCTGGAGTTCATTTGCAGTGGCTAGAGGCCCTGGTGCACCCTCTTTCCTCTCTCTCTCTCTCTCTTCCCTTACAAATAAATAAGTAAAATATTTAAAACATTGTATACGGGTATATTTTTTATTTGGTTTGCATACTGAACTAGTGCAGTTAAGTTTCCTCTCTAATGTTTGTTGTAGATGTTAATTTGGAGATATGTTATGTTGTCAACACAGTAATCAGATATAAGAGAGACATTTCATGCGCAATTCCCTTTACAACACTATTTCCTTAGTAATAGATATCGAAATGAGTTATACCACATATATTTTTTTCTAACATTTTAAGCATTGAATAACTCTTTACATTTGGTTCTTCTTTTCAGAATCACTGAGAACTTTAAAAATCCTAAGCAAAACTTAAAATTTTGTAATACCCTAATAGAAAATGTCTTCTTCAGATTCTGATTTGAAACTCTATCATGAGTTGCCAGCTGTGGAGTACTTATTTATTTTGACTGTTTTGGATGTAATAAATCATTCTGCAATAATGACATTTATGCATTCCACTAACACGGCAGCTTAACAGCCTGCCTGTGCACTGCTGCTTGAGTTAGGATTGCCATCACATTTCTGTGCTTAGTTCTCCAATCTTAACAGAGCAGACAGTGGGAATGTCAACTGCAGAAGTACCAAAGAGAAAAAAGAATGATAATGTGTTCATTTTTATGTGTAGTCTTAAACTCCTTGCCATTGAGCACATTTGTTTTGAAAATGGTTCACATAGCTCACACTCACAGTGTTTGCTTCTTTCCTATTTCTTTGGGTTATATGCAACATGTTTTTTGCCCCTGCAGGAGTACCTTTTGGCTTGATTCAATCCTGCTTTCTCTGCAGACCAAAAGGTTCAGGGAATATATTAGTACATAGGATATCAAAATTGAATTAAGTGCCATGGCTGTGAAGAACATTTCTGTGAGGAACTCTGGTCCTAGGCATCTTGCATGCTGCCATAACCATCGTGATATCCTCCCATCTAGTCAGCACACACATATGCATGAGTAGCACTTGACTCACATATCTTTTATACTGAATTTATTATCCAGTTCTTTGGCATACACATGTGTGAGAGGGCCAGAGTTCAATGTCAGTTGTCTTCTTTCAATTGCTTTCCAGCTGACTTTCTGAGACAAAGTCTCACTGAACCTGGACTTCACCAATTCAGTTCGACAAGCTAGCCAGCAAAATTCAGGGATCCTCTTACAGTCTCCTCCTGTCACCTACTCCCAATGCTCCTATTAAAGGCTCCTTCCACCACATCCACCTTTATGTGTGGATTCTTATAATCCAACTCAGCTCCTCAGGCTTTCATGTCAAGCACTTTACTGACTGAGCCATCTCTCCAGCCCACCTAATCATTATGCTTTATTGAAAATTTCATAGTCACCCTCAACTGCCTGTCTTCTCTATACTATGTCATTAGCTATGACTTTTTCTACTAATTTACTCTACTAACATGTCCATGTCCCTCCAGCACAAAAAAGCATTTAAAGTATTGCAGATGAGAAGAAAAGGGGGAAGTTGACCACTCTGTGTTAAGAAAGGTTAACATGCTTATGATGTACATGCCGCTCTAAAATTGTCTTCTGATTTCGAGGGAATCTTCATGTGCTAGCACCCTGTCCCTGGTAATAGAGGAACAAGATGTGACCCACTTATCACATCCTTGCCTTGTTTGCAGCCAAGAAACCATATAGAATATTATGGCATTTCCTGTAGCAGCAAGATCTCTGCAATTAAATTTTCCTACATAATTAGAAGCACTGTAGGGATATATAGAACATGCCATCCAATTCCTCTCTGCTCACATTTAAAGTCTGGTTTGTACAGTCTTGGAAAAAGCCTTGTTTGTGTGGATGTAATTAAGTTGCTTTTACAGAAAGGTTGGGAAAATAAACTGTCTCCATTTTGAAACTGGGATCTTTTCTGCTGAAGCACCCAATTACTAAAACACTGGAGCATGCAGGTATCATTGGGGCTTTCTCACAGACATGGAGTTTACCTTACCAATTGTGTTCCATGAATTTTCTGGTTAATATAAAAATTAAATAGCAACATTACTACAAATTGTGATATTTAATGCTCTCCCATGACTCAATGCTAAAGATAGCCTCTATGGAAGACTAATAAGAAAGAGCAAATGGGCCAAGCAGACCTAAGAAGCTGCTTCATGTTGCAATAGAAATGGAGTTGTTACTCAGATGGACCCTGTGTTTTTTGCTACGAAAAATGGAATTCAGTAGTTGGAAGCAGGTTCTCTTTGGGTAGCTTGCAGAACCATTTACTATATGCTCATATACAGGCAGAACTTACAGAGTGGTACAGCACCCTTGGAAATACATGTTACAAGTGGCTAGAAATATCTATCTGAATATCTGTAAGACTTCAACCATTGCCAGCTATCAAGAGTAGTAACTCAAAAGGGAAGTCATGATGCACCAGGAATTTTTCCATTGCTTTTATGCATGCAAATACAAAGGATTTCTTACTCAGGAAGAGTTTATTTACTACCAAACATGCTATCATATTGTAAAACAAATCCATTTCCAGCCCTTACCTCTAACATAATGCCAGAAGTATATCTTGAGACTTTGTCTGCTAAGTTCTGCTTAAGTTAAAACAATATTTGTTCTTTGATTCATTTTCACATTTCTTCTGAGATAAATTGTCAAACATGATAATTCTCTTTTTCATAAGCCTATTTTAAATGTACAACTAAGAGAAAATCTGTGTTCATTATTATTTTTATTTATTTATTTATTTATCTATTTATTTATTTATTTAAGAGTGGAAGAGAGGGAAGCAGGGTAAGAGAGAGAGAGAGAGAGACAGAGACCGGGCCTTCAGCCACTGCAAACAAATTCCAGATACATGCGCCACCTTGTGCGGCTGGCTTGCGTGGGTACTGGGGAATCAAGCCTCAAACCAGGGTCTTTAGGCCTCACAGGCAAGCACTTAACTGCTAAGCCATCTCTCCAGCACCCACCCCCCTTTTGTTGTTTTTCAAGATAGGGTTCACTCTAGCCCAGGCTGACCTGAAATTCACTATGAAGTCTCAGGCTGGCCTTGAACTCATGGAGATCCTCCTACCTCTGCCTCGTGAGTACTGCAAATAAAGGCATGTGCCACAAGGACCACCTTTTAAACAGGTGATTTTTTTTTTTGGTTTTGTGTTCATTATTTTTAGACATAAACATTGAAGGCTGAATTAAAGAATATTGGCTAAGTGCAACATAACTGGTCATTTCAAATAATGAAAGCTACAGGGTAGCTG
Source organism: Dipus sagitta (assembly GCA_036346955.1). Classification (NCBI taxonomy): domain Eukaryota; kingdom Metazoa; phylum Chordata; class Mammalia; order Rodentia; family Dipodidae; genus Dipus; species Dipus sagitta. The sequence goes on along the minus strand of CM070770.1, from coordinate 97,380,732 downwards.
TTTCTTTCATCAATCATACCACACTGTGTTGATATCAAGTTTTTAAGAGCCATTTCCCAGAGGAAAATGAATTTAGTGTTAACCTAAAATGTTTACAAAGAATATATAACCATAGAGTATATTTTCAATGCCATGTGATTTAAAAGAATATTTTTATTGTGGCTAAATGGTCACTATTAAATTGAGGCAATAACTTTATTCCTAATGACTAACAAAACAGAAGTAAATTTTTATTACACAAATATTCTCTGCTTGAGAGAGAGAGAGAGAGAAAAACACTGAGAAGAATGAATGTATATTTCTTAATAAGTTGATATTCTATCACTAGTTCCATATAAATTCTCAGAAAATACGCAGAAGAAGAGCATGCTGATTCATCTCATTTTTGTGCTTATCTGTTTATTTTCCTGAAATTGTTTGATCACTCTGGCTTTTCATTTTCCATATCTTTGTGGCTGCATGGACTATTTTAGAAGACTGGCACGATATATCAGAATGCCATCTCTTCTGCCTTGTTAAATTTCCTGTAGAAAAACACAGGGGTTTCCAAATAAGTACACTCCTTTCCTCCTTTATTGAAGCTTCTCCAACAATTGAACTCTCCAGGAGTGTTTAAATAATGAGGATGACTAATCTGTGTGCTGCTTTGAAGGCCTGTGTATATTTTGGAGTGTCCATGATTAGGATCTGTTGAAGTGGGTAAGTAATGACATTAGAAACTGTGTGCTGTGCTAAAGAATGCTGTTACATAGGGCAAAGCTTTGAATACAGCTTCAAATCAGAGTGACCATGAAAAGAAAATATGAAAGAATGAATTTTAATTCTTTTGTATTTTATTTGTGTAATTTTTTTTTCTAAGTAAGGTCTCACTTTGCTCCAGGCTGACCTGGAATTAACTATGTAATCTCGGGGTGGTTTCGAACTCACAGCAATCCTCCTACCTCTGCCTCTCGAGTGCTGGGATTGAAGGCATGTGCTACCATTCCTGGCTCATTTGTGTAATTTTTCATGAGTGTATCTGTGTAGGTTAGGGTTCAGTGAGTTTTCTCAGTGTCTTATCTCCTGGGATGGTGACATTTTATAGACAATGCCTCTCATTCATTGTTATTGTACAGAACTTTCTGCAAGAATAAAACTGTTCTATGATTATGACATTCAGTACAGGAGCCACAAGTAGCTTTTGAGTACTTTAAATGTGATTGTTGTGACAATTTTAAGTTTTAATTTAATTTAGCTTAATTCCAGTACCCACTTGTCTTTTGAAGTTGCCACATTGGTAAACACGGGTCTAGTTGGTATGTGAATGGAACTTAACATGAAAATCAGTATTTTATTCACAGATTGAATGTGTGTATGTGTGTTTGAAGATAACTTCAGAGACCAGCATTAAAAGAGGATACATACTTCTTTATCTAAATCTACTTTGTACATACAAAATGCATGTAAATGAGAAAACTCAATTTTACATATAACAGGGACATTCAGGAGGCCTTATTAGACAATAGTTTGAGACATAAGCTTTACAAAATGACAGATTTGAGTGTAATTATTTTACTGAAGACAGTAAATCTGATTCTCATTACCTTAAATAAAATATTGAAATTATTTGAGTATCAGTTTTCTAAGTTGTAAAGGAAGTAATGATGATTAAACCATACCTATAATGTGCTCATTATTCCACACAAAGAGATGATAATGTGTTGTCTTCATGCATAATGACTTATTCAATATGCTGTTGACTTCTACTAACAAATAGCATCTCTAATTTCCTATGAGGCAAACTTAGTTCAGAATTATTATTGAAATTATCATATACTTCCTTTGCTTTCTTGTTTTTGATTTTATTTTAATTTTTTTTTTATTTTTTTATTAATTAGTTTTGTACTCAGCAAATACAGTCAATTTGGTACCATTATTAGGCTCACCCATGCCCTACACCCTCCCCTTGGTCCCTCCTAGTTGAGGTATATGGGTCATGCATTCTGGAGTTATCCCACAGTTATGGGTAGGATAAATGTCTGTGTATCATGACCCACATGTGGCTCTAACATTCTTTCTGCCGCCTCTTCCGCAAAATTTCCCTGAGCCATGTTAGGTTCATTTTTGTTCTGCTTCAGTGCTGAGGTGTTGGGGGCCTCTGGGTCTCTGGATCTCTGATTTGGTAGGAGTTGATTTTTCTCAGTGTTGATCTCCTTCACCCTTGTGCTGGTACCTGGTTCACCAAGAAAACAGCACCCTTGCTTGTTTCGCCAATGGTTCTTAGTTTCAGCCTGGGCCCTTTTGAGGTATGATGGGGTGGCTCTCTTCCTTAGGATCTACATCTATCTGAAAAAGAGAAGCAGATTCTCCAATGGAGAGTAAGTTAGCACCAGACAAATGAGATAGCCCTTACTTTTTTATAGAGAATTGAATAGGTGTAGGCCCTCTTGTAGCCCACAATGGTGGTAGCTTGATAATGGAGAGTGGGCTTATGTTTGGACATAGTTCTGACTTGTTTCCCAGCTCCAGCTATGAGTCCCATACCACTGAGGGGATCAGTTAGCCAAATCAAGTGCAGTTGGTTCCCCACCATGGCTATGTGCCATTATTGCACTTGTGTGATCATCCTGACAGGTTATTTGCTGCTAAGTAGGTTAGACCATGAGTTGCTTGGACAGATATTGGTCATTTTCCCCCAGTCGCCTATGTAGTACCTTCTGGCACTAGATGCGCTGACTGTCTGGGGACTGACTCTCTTCCAGCTTCCAGCCATGCCATTTCATTTTACATGTCAACCACATAAGGTGTCTTCAGCAGTAGGGTCTTACCACTAACCTTTGGTGGGTCATCAAGTACTCTGACAGAAATCTGTCTTTCTTTTAGGAAACCTTGTAGATCTCTCTGATCAAAAGCTCATTGTGGATGATAGCCACTAAGTTTCATTTACTTCCTTAATTTTATCAGCTTCCTTCCTTTCTTTAGGGGAGAATGTTTCAGTTAAAAGGAAATGACTACATAACACCACACGCCTTTCTCTGGCTCTTGAATTCTTTGTGTCCCCTCTTTCATAATGTTCCCTGGGGGACTGGGGGCATGATGTTGGTATATGATTATTTCCTTTATGGCTGAATATTGGACTGCCAGGCCACAGCAATAGTCACTTATTCTGAGAAGTTTGAGAAGCTTGGCCAGTTATGAAACTGCAGTGCACCACCCATTTCACAAAACAAGTTTCCCTCCATGACTAGGGCTGAAAACAGCAGTTATCTATGTGCATAAATACAAATGTTTAGAAGGCAATTTTTCCTCCACATCACATCCATTTATCCAAAGAATAGGAGTGGCTTTCCCACTGGAGCCTATGTCTTCCCTAGTCACAGGCTTTTTGCCTAGTTTATCGTATCAAATATAAGTTCCTGCTTTTGGATGGAACCCTAAATCTAATGGTAATTCCAGCTGGTTGTACCCATAGTAGCCATGCCACTACTATAACAAGCATATGTTGCCTGTCATGTTGGTAGTGTAACATGCAGAGTCCATAACTGAGCAAGACAGTTATCCCCCAGCAATCTACATGTCGAGCACTATGAAAGTTAGCTATCAAAAGAGAGCTTTTAGCTCAAACCAAGCTTGATTTCTCCATGTCCTATAGACAAAGTGTGAGGCGTCTTCAGCAATATGGATTTCCTAGCTAGCTTTGGCATGCAATTAATAGCAATTATAATAGTAATATGATTTTTGGGCTTTAGAAATATCCCACGCCAACAACTCATAGAGATGTAGCACATAACTGCTATTGAAATTTTCACCAATAGCTTTTGGTTTCCTGGTAGAGCTCTTTCCAGTTATAGATGATTCCTTCATACAAACTCCTTAACAGGTACAGCAAGCTAAAGCACAGCTTATCTTTGCTATGTACCTTATCTTTGCTATATTCTTTCTGTTTCTCCAGGGTTATGTCCATACTAACAAACTTTCCTACAAGAGGTCCCATCATTGTTTGCTCCAAGTAAGTTCCAACTAGGCTTATATGTCTAAGGTCCCATATACCACAAAAGATCCCATCATATCTATCAATTGTTTTGTCAAGAGAATAATGTTAGGTAGAGTGGAATGGGTTGGAGACATTACTCCATGTATCCACAATAATTCACATTTTCTATAAGCAATCCAGCCTCCTCATTTTATAGTTCTGATGGACCTGGCTGTGCTTCTCTACTCAGCTCAGGCACAAGGGAGAGGATAGCTATGCTGTAGCCTGCTGAACCTGTCACTTGAGTCAGCTCCCTGATTCTGACAGGCTCCAGGCCAGCACCATGGCCTTTCCATTCCTTTTGACACACATAGCTGATGAAAGCTCCTGATGATGGACAATTTCCACCACCATAATACTTTTGTTAAGGTATAAATGTATACAGCATCATCTGGGAAAATCAAGCCACAATTCTAGGACAAGCTTAATCATTTTTATGTGCAATGTTTTATCAGTTACTTCTTCTGAGAACTGTTACACCAGCTTTAAAGTTTTGCATAGGGTCAGTAGCATAGATATTGGATTTCTGTCAATTTTTCCCTAAGAACTCAGGCCCAACACATATCCTGCCACATTTGACTTTGAGTGTTTAGGACAAACCCCTTTGTCTGCTTTCCTCATCTCCTGGAGCCTCTTGATTGTTTTAGTACTTTATGGACCTAATTTATGTACCAGTCTAATCAGTTCACATCTACCCACTCTTTTCTACCTCATAAGGACCTCATTGGGGCTCAGAGAAACCACTGGACCCCATACATCAAGGAGGCACGCCACACCACACCAGTTAGAAGAAGTTGCCAACCGTAGGATTCCCCTAAGTACACTTCACTCTCAGATGGCTCAAACTTCACCACATGTCCATTCAGCTATTAAAGAGAGCATGTCACCGCCACTACAGGAAGGAGGTGGTCCATCCCATATCATATGCAGAAACGTAGCCAGAGTGGGATTGTCTCTGCAGATGCTACACCCTCACATAAATCAATCTAGGTTGGATTTCTCAACACTTATTTCTTGGTTATTCAGTCAGTCCTCCCCATTCACTTTTGCTTCTGTCAGGCATGTGCAACCTGACTTTTCTAGGAAAAAAAAAATGTTTATCCACCTCCAATAGGGTACTAATAACAGACCAAAGTAATAATTCCACCTGTCCAGCTTACAAAACTAGTGGACTTATTGGAGTTATTTATAGGTGTGTATGTTAGTGATTGTTCCTGGATAACTCAAAGGCCAGTACATTACTGAGAATCCCACCACTTGGGTGAGCACTTACAATAGCTTCATCATTGGAGCTGTCTTCACAACATCAAGGCATCTAAGCTGACCAGAAATCTTGGGGAGGGAAGGTACTTGTGAATCTTATAAACTTCAGGAAATTTCCAAATTTTGCCAATTTTATTTACTTCCTGAGACCTCTAAATTTTATTCACTTCCTGAATCTTATCAGCCTCTTTCATCCCTTTGAGAAGGAATGTTTCAATGGAAACAATCCCTTTAATTTTATTTTGAAAAACTTTGTTTTTCATTTTTGACACTGGAAAGCAAACATTTTTAGGTGAGACCATTTAATTATGAATATTCTATCCTGAAAGTTTAAGCCCTGCCTGGTTCTCTTTACATCTTTAAGGAAAGAAATAAAAGGAAAAGGTTGCAGAATATGGTACCAACTTTTTTGAAAATGTCACTCTATCCACATCAACTCATTATCACTTATTATACTTATGACTTTAAGCTTAATCAAATCTGTAATTACTTCATTGAAGTGATGGCAGAGAGAGGAGGAAAAATATTAGCTATGCATGGCCAACAAGTTATGTCTCCTAGAACAGTGCCAAAAAGACCTTGGAAATACACTTTCAAAATTATTTCATGTTGCACACTCTGAGTAATAAATCCTTTGATATGTTCCCTAGAGGAGAGAGTCATTTATAAATAAATGGCAGAAGAAATTGCCTTCAAATTTAAAAAAATAAACATTTTTTTCTTGGTAAATCTAAGTAATGTAGGTCATGATTACTAGCCGGTAAATAGCTAACCCTGATGGATTATATTATAGCAAAAGCATGAGAGCTTTCTCTCTGTGTTGTCTATGATTGGAAGACCAAATAGCTATGTTATCTAATTTGACCCTCATGGGCTGCAATAGATAGGTGGATTTGATTAAGGACTAAATTGATTTAAAGCAGGTCACTCAGAAGTCTCGTTAAAGTGTACAGTTTTTTCAACCAAGTTGGATGAGATGTACAAGCAAGTGCATCATGAGAAGTCCTCCACATTCTCACTTAGTTGTGAATGGTGGAATTATAGGCCAGATCTTGGTTCTCAGATCTATTCTGGCCATTTTGATAGGCTGTCTGGAATAATGTTCCTTTCTATGTTGTGATTTTATCCATTTGGACATTCTATCTAATTGGAAAGAAGTTTCATAAAGAAATTTTATGAACTGTATTTTTCAAGACATCACAAAATGCAGAAGAATTTAGAAAATAATAGATGTAATTCTAAAACTTATATAACTCTACCAAAAGTTTACATGTAGGTGAGACTTGTAATTCAGTAAGATTAAATACACAATCACCTCCACTTAAATTAGTAAGGTAATGTATTTGAGAACCATGAAAGAACTGGATCAATGCCTTTAAGTGGTTAGGACACATTGCTAGAGCTATAGCCCCGACCAAGCACCCCAAGCCATTAGACATTAGAGAAACACTAAAATCACTGGACCTTCAGATTATCAACTAAGTCAAAGTAAAGTAGTCATGACATAAAGAACATGGGTTGGTTCTATCTCTGAAAAATAAAGCAAATACACTTAAGGACTCTTCATGTTTGCATCAGAATGGCTTAAGGGTATGCTAATTGGAAGGTCTTTTGAATTATTTATGTTTGTACCCAAGAAACTAAGAAAATGTATTGGATTTTTTTTCTTTATTAGTTATGTACATACTCAGTATGTAAACAGCACATGTTGGTACCATCCTTAGCCTCCTCCCTGTCATCCTCCCTCAAAGAGATCCTCCTCCTTGGGGATGCCAGTTATCCCCATGGGTATTGTGGGTCATGCATTGTGAGGTTGTGATCAGTTATGGGGAAGATGCATAATGTCCCAACTTGGGGCTCTAACAGTCTTTCTGCCCTCTCTTCAACGAATTTCTCTGAGCCATATTGGGTTGGTTTTAGGTCTACTTCAGTGATGAGGTCTTGGGAGCCTCTGTGTCTCTGGATCTCTGGTTTGGTAGGAGTTGAGTGTTCTCTGTGTCTATCTCCTTCACTCTTGTGCTGATACCAGGTTCACCAAGAAAGCAGCACTCTTGATCATTTCCCCAATTACTCCATGGTTTCAGCTGGGACCCTGGTGAAGTATGAATGCTGATTCTCTCCTCAGGTTCTATATCCACCTGAAAAAGAAATGCAACTGATGGTGACTTTTAAAAGTCAAAACTGAAACTTCTAAGCATAAAAGTGTTTTAAAATTGTATGGAGGATATAACCTGGAGATGATGTACATACAGAATTTGAGTGTTCTTGGGAACAACGATAAGCATTCTGACACTGTGTTTTACAAAACATAAACCATCCATAAAATAATGAGCACTAGTCAGTACTGTTGTAAAATGAGCCATATTCTGAGGTATCGTTGGAAATTAGGTTCTATCAGTAATAGTAACATAAACTAAAAATCAGACCTCAGTTATAAAATCTGTTTATTCATGCAAGCTTAGAATTATTACCTGGCCCTGAGAGGACATATGGAACAGCCAACTTCTGATTAGAAAAGAATGAAGAACAACTCACTCCTTAAGTTATTGGCAGACACTAAAAGTCTATTTTTGGAGTTAAACATTGCTACTTAATTTTAGGCAAGGCAACAAAAGCTTATGTCTTCATATTCAGCAGTTCCTAAAATTGGTTCTTGGACTTTCTCCTGGGCACCAGTAAATCTGACACTGTAGCTGAGATATACATAATCTTAAAATGTGGGTGTTTCCTTTAGCCTTTAATAAATCACAGTGGGACTGGATGATGAAGGATAAATTAGAATATAAAGGAATTTTGTTATAATGCAAGTGAAAAGAGAGGGTGTTTTTTCTATGAGGAAATTTTTTGTCAAGTCTATATTTTATTTTCATGACTGACTAATATCTTCTCATTGGAAGATATCAAGGAGGTCCTTAAACAAGAAACTTTAAGGATATTTAGAGACATTGACTAATTTATCTAAAAGACCTTTAACTCTGTTACAATTTAAGTAAAGCAAATAGAATTGTGAAATTGGTATTTTAGGAATTCAAAATGATATTATATAATTTTACTCTCAACATCCTTGGATTATTGCAACAGTGGTGAAATGAAAAACACTAGACTTGACATGAATTTCAGAGCCACCCTGAAAGTACTTTTACACTGAATAACAATTATTTACACAGGATTACATTAAAAACAAGTGCACTTAAAGTGAAAAATCAACATAGAAATTCTATAATTAATAGCAAGTGCATAATGCATGGAAACTACACTAGATATTGTGATTAAATATAAAATTTGCTATGGTATAATGTTTAAGATTGCCTCATACCTTTATGAGTAAAACACACAAATGGGAGAAATATTGTTTATCATGCCTCAAAAGCTCCACAAAATCTGCTAAATTGCTTGATAACTATGGTCTAAAATGGAATTAAATAGTTGTAATTTACATGAACAAAAACTATCCAAATGTGCAGAAATAAGTTTGCACATGAGCTATGTTGACAGGGATGAATAAGTAGGCCATTCAATCAGTCAGCTGTAATCTGCACATATTAAGATAGTTAATTTAAAGTAGTAAAAAGATTCATTCTAAGAAATCTTGAGAAGACATTGTATTAGATCATTCTCATGACATGCATCTTAAAGAGCTAATATTTTACCTGAGTTTTAAAAAATATTCCTATGACTTAAGTTTAAAAGATAAGGTAATATTACAGAATAATTCTAGTTAGATTATCGAAAACAAAAGGATAAAATGTTAAGTAGGTAAAAGCCAGGCTTCGTGATGCATGCCTTTAATCCCAGCTCTCAGGAGGCAGAGGTAGGAGGATCGCCATGAGTTCGGGGCCACCCTGAGACTACATAGTGAATTCCAGATCAGCCTGAGCTAGAGTGAGACCCTACCTCAAGAAACAACAACAAAAGAAATAGATAGGTAAATGTTAATAACTAGGTGGTGGTGATAAACTGCCTTTAATTTCCCCGTGTGTCATTTTGAAAACTTGAACTGTAGACTCAGGTATCTCTTATATGATTAACATTTCACCAAACAGATAGGATTATTTAAAACCCTCATATTTAGCATAAAACTGTACAATTTTATATTTTATCTTGTTTGTTTGAGACATAGTCTAACTCTGTAGCCCAGAATGGCCTGATATTTGCAAAGATCCTCCTGCCTCATTCTCTTGAGTGCTGAAGCCACAGGCATGCCCATCTTTCCAGGGCTGACTCAGACATTGTTAAATCTGTACAACTCAACCCATTCTTTGGAAATAGCTTCTGGGTTAATTTTCTAATCATTCACAAAAGAAGGCTTTTTAGTTTAATTATTTTGTATTGTCACACACACAATAAATGATATTCCTGGCTTTTATATCAAACACTCGATTATAATTATAGTCAACTTCACAAGACATATAATTACACCAAATTCCAATGACTTGTTTTATAAACTAAAGCACATCTTTCTGAATCATAGCATCTGTTTTCTAGAATTTGTTGGAATTCTGGGCATGTGGAAAGTTCACACTTCAGACTGTTCTTGTTAACTAAACTTGAACTTGCAACATAGGAAGAAACAGATAGTTTGTTTCAATAGGTCATGGTGAGGATCTAGGAAGATTCTGTGCAGCATCATCAAGAACTTCCTAGTGGCAAGTGCATTACTATCATCAACATAAATAGTAGCAGAACTGTCAAAGCTGGATAAATAGTGCTATTTTCCACTGTCCAAAGAACAATATGTCAAATAAGAAAATGCCATTAGAATTATAAATGTAATAATATTCTAGGATGATATAGGATGGCCAAAGGTAATTTGTTGAATGTGATAGGGGAGGCATCTATATATATGTCACCTTTGAGTATAAACCTCCTCAAAATGTAGAAATGTCCTAGCAATTTATGCATCCCCCTGTTCCTAGGACACGATTTGGTGTGGATTTGGGGTTTGGAACATGTTGTTGAAAGGACAGCTATATTCACATGTGAAGATCATTCAAGCTGTACCAAGTTATAAGTAAATAGGAGTAGTTGTGGTAAGCTGTTGCAGCATAAGAAGACTACAAATATCAGTAATGCCTGTTTTTTTTAAGTGAGAAGGAATGATTTTTAATAGATACTAAGTATGTTTGAGGAGATAGGTATATTTAATCTGGCTTACATGTTATGCAATGTTTTAATGAACCAAAGTACCACATAGCACCCCACAAATGTTTTTATTTATTATATTGTATTTTATGTATCACTGATAAAAATAAAGTTTTTTTTTAAGTCCATTATCAATATACTATACCAAATTCTTTTAAGCTTCACTCTTGTGGGTGCATCTGTGAGATGCTGGGCCTGCTTTGATACCAGCATATGACCTCCAAATTCAGAAAGTAAAAATGTTTCCATTATTTCCATTTTAAAGAGAGGACTAAAAAGTGTGTTCCATTCAAAGAAAGTTTCATTCAGTGTTTTCCATCAAGTATATTCTCTAAAGTTGCAAAGTCTCACCTATTCCCACCCCTCTCTTCTGTTTCAAGTATTAAAAAGCCAGCTTGTGGTGTAATAGAGGTACCAGCTAAAGCCACTTAATATAGATGAGAAAAAAGTTTCAACACTGAAAACACAGACTCTCCTGAACAGGTTTCAAATAACCAACTAATCCAAACAATACTTTAATGAAGAAAAGCTTCAAAGTTTTGAAACTGAAAAATAGTCCTTCAATGTTAATGCTGTGTGAGCCTAACCCATTAACTTGGACCAATCATTCTATGCGGAGAAATGAAGATAACAATTTACTGAGAACAAAGCCCAGAATAAGGAATTGTTGAACAAACAGCTGGCTGAGGATTCTTTTGCTCCATTGGAATAAAAGTTGCAGACAGTTTTGAAGGCTCTGAGTTACAGAAGCACAGGGTCGTTTCCACACACAGACTTAAAGCTCTACCTTGAGAACTAATGTTGTTTGCCTCCAAGCTTTTAAAGCTTGAGGTCTATTTTTCTAGGTATTGGGGCAGAAACGTACTGCTCTGGGCAGAGAATGCAGGTAACCACCCCTGCTGGTCCAAGACCTCCTCTGCCCTTTGTGCAACTAGGCCAGCGTGCACCACCAGTGACAGAAAGCACCAGTAGACAGAGACTTTAGGAGAGCCTTCATTAGGGCTGAAGGTGGTAGTGCTGGGTATAGTACAAGAGAGAAGCCTCAGGAGTGAAACAAGCTGCAAACAGTCTTCTAAAGAGCCAGCAGAGGGCCATGGTGTGCTAATGCATAGATTATGATTTCACCAGTTAGCACAGCTTCCAGTTCCACCAATCACAATCCTTCCATAAGGACCAAACACAAGCTTTCTGTCTTTAGCAGAGAAGGTCTTTCTCCTTCCAAGTTAATGGAGGATTGCTGTTGCAAAGTCTGGAGCAGCTTTGGAGGGGTTGTCTAGACGCCATTGATGTTATTATGTCTAAACAACTTTCAAGCATAGTGCAGTCTAGGGGCAGCTTTCAGTGGAGCAGGGACTCTTGAAACAGAAGTCAATTCCAGCAACAGTTAGTGGCATTAGTGGCTCTTGCAGCTAGAATAGCGTTTCCCTGGAGAGACCATGGAGCATTCAAGGTCCCTTTCTGAAGAAGGGGCTGTTTGCTTAAGACTCAAGGGACAGAAGACTGTACTTCCTTCAATTTTGCTTTTCCATATTAAAAAAATACATTAAAATGCATTTAGCAAAACACACATGTAATTAGCATTCTTTACAGTATTTGATAAATGCTTAACCCCTAGCCAAATACCCTTAAGTAGAACTGGGTTCCTATGATCTGTCTCAGAACCACAGTTCAAAAGATGATACAGAATCAAATGACCAGAATAAATGGTGTGGAACTGTACTGGGAAACATGATAAAGAATCAAAAATGATTCAATTGGACAAATAACATCCATATTTCACAGTTTGTGATAGTCTTTGCTTGTGTCACAATTGCAAAAATATTAAGTAGTATATAATTACATTACTGATCATTATGAAATATCTTTCACAAAAAACATTCCACAAAAGATTCATTGACAAAGAATACATATAATAAAATTCATGGTATATGTGTATATTGCAATGTCTTTGTGCCAGAAGGACAGGAAGACATTTTTGTATATTTGTACAACATCAGAACTTACTGAAAAACAGTCATCTCACAGTCTATCTCTATTTCATTGGCTGTACTGTTCCAAGTAGCCGCAATTTCCCTAGATAGTTTTTTCAAATTAAATTAAATTTATTTATTTATTTAAGAGAGCAAGAGAGAAAGAGATATTGAGAATGGGCACACCAGGGCCTCCAGCCACTGCAAATGAACTCCAGATGAATGTGCCACCTTGTGTATCTGGCTGACGTGGGTCCTGGGAAATTGAACCAAGGTCCTTTGGCTTTGCAGGCATACGCATTAACTGCTAAGCCATCTCTCCATCCCCTTGACAGTTTTTTTGACTGTTAGAAAACACAAGTTCTTTTATTCTAATTTTAACTACTAATATTAACTCTCAGATCATATAGCATACTGTAATTATATTTATATATTTGTATTATATCTATATGTGTATAAATGTACATCACAGAATAGCTCCAGGCATTCAAGGAGGCCTTACATGAGGAAGCTACAGAGATCTGATTCAGTTGCAAAGAGAGTCACCAGTAGTCAGATAGACATTAAGGAATCCTGCTAAAATCTGCTAGAATAGCAGTGAGAGCAGTACTCACATTTAAAATGCCACTTTCTCTGTGATGTCTCTTGGGCCGTGGCAGGTGGCAGGTGTGCTAGAGGTGGCACATCTCTTCTTAGACAATAAGATATCTTTTCTTGATGTAATAATGGATCTTAGTTCTCCCCAGTTTTTTTCTCAGTGGAAAAGGAGCAGTGAAGAGGAGATAACATGAGAGGAAAGGGACCAACACATGATTTTTCATACAGCAAGATTCATAATTAATTTTAATAAAAAGGAGCTGCCTGATGCACACAACTGGTCTCTAGGGTAGAGCTTTGCCTCACTGTTGAGTCAAGCTGGAGAAGCAGGGCAGGACTATGGAGGCTGTACAAGTGAGGGCCAGGACCAGATCCAGATAGATGATGGATGGCAGTTTGAGAAGGAAATGTTAGTAGTGGGGAACAAACTGGGCTGAAGCCCTGGGGACATTCATGAGTTCTCTAGCTGTTGGTTCTTTCACACACACACACACACACATACACACACGGTGCTCAGATGACAAGTGGGTAGGGGGCCATCACTATCAAAGTGTTAGGTGTTCTCCTCTTTATGGGACCCAGGTGAGGATACTGTACTCTCTCTCAGACTATTATGTTTAATAAGTTATCAGGCCTGGTTTTTCTGCTACTAGTTCAAAAATGCCCATGTACTCACATGTACACAGTTTATTTTTTATTTTTTTATTTTTATTTTTTTGCTTTGAGATTTTTTTTTTTCTTTATTAGTCAGTTTTGTATTCAGCAAATACAGTCAGTTTGGTACCATTATTAGGCTCATCCGTGACCTACCCCCTCCCCTTTGCCCCTCCTTGTTGAGGTATATGTGTCATGCATTGTGGAGTTAGCCCACAGTTATGAGTAAGCTAAATGTCTCTGCATATCATGACCCAACATGTGGCTCTGACATTCTTTCCACGCCCTTTTCCGCAAAATTTCCCTGAGCCATGTTGGGTTCATTTTTGGTCTGCTTCAGTGATGAGGTGTTGGGGGCCTCTGAGGCTCTGGCTCTCTGATTTGGTAGGAGTTGATTTTTCTCTGTGCTGATCTCCTTCCCCCTTGAACACAGTTTATTTTGATAAGGTTACAAGTGGAACCTCGATACTTTTAAGAATAAAATGTTTATCAGTCTTTGCTTGTGTGTGTTGCTAGACCGTGGCATATATACACCGCAGGATGCAATTACCACTCTCAGTGGAGCTAAATACTGCTTGTAAAATGGAGTTGCTCAAGACAAGGCACATCCTAAAACTACTGTTTTATACAATATGGTGTAACTTAGAAAAGTGCACGGACTGACTGCTTTCCACATGCATATACAGCAGTTGCCGGGCATCTCTACCAAGTTGGTTCCAAGACTCCTAGTGAGGATCTAAATCCATAGAAGCTCAAGTCCCTTATAGAAAGGGTAATGTATATTCTAATTTGTAATCATGTTATACATACCCTTCTTCATAACTTTAAATCATCTCTATATTGTACCATGCAAGACTTTTGAGTGCTATGTAAATAGTTGGTGTACTGTACTATTTAGGGAATAATGATTTTTTAAAAAGGCTTGTAAAAACTCAGTTTGGACACATTTCTCTGATATTTTTGACCTGCAGTTGATTGAGTTCATAGATGTAGAAGCCACAGAGACAGAGATCTTACTGCATAAAGAACTACATAATAAGCTAGAAAGATGGATCAGCAGTTAAAGACACTTGCTTCCAAAGCCTGATGGCCCAAATTCAAATCTCCAGAACCCATGTAAAGGAAGACACACAAAGTGGCATATTCATCTTCATTTGCAGTGGCAATAGGCTCTGGCATTCATATTATCTCTCTCTCTCTTCTTTAAAATAAATATGTATATATTTTGAAAGAACTACATAAGGAACACATAGTTATGAATGCAGACATAGACATAAATGATGCCTGAGAAAGCTACAGCTAAGTGAAAAATAGTTTCTGCCATGACATTGTGACCTAGTTTTGAGTGTACAGGAAGCCAGTATTAAAATATATTCCATGCAGCAGTAGTCTTATGACGTGTATTAAATAAAAAGGTCTAGTGTTGTGTAAGATTCAGAAAGCCTATATATACTATGTGACCTTTGTTGAAAGCTAAAACAACAAAATACAATAGTTAAAGCTCTGATGAACAACAGGGAAAACTTGCAGATTTTTAGCCCATTGGCCCAAACATATTGAATATATAATAAAATTCTTTTTAGGTAATTTTTTAAACAACCCTATTAAATTACCATAACATGATATTCTATCAAACACTATGGAGACCAGAGGTTCAGGAAGCTCAAAGTAATTGTTATTTTATAATTACAACATATTGTAATACCTGGACATCTCTAATTTATTATGGTGATACTAATATTTGGCACGGTAAAATATTTTCCTTTATTTGTTCAGTAATCATTTGATGGTTGACTAAATTTTCTACAGTGTATATTTATGTTTCCATTCACCCTTCACATTCTTTAAGGAAATATTTGATGTAGTATTGTCTAATAAGGCAATGTTTAGTTTATCATAATCCTGGTTGTCAGATTCCTTCCAAGGCTCCTTATGCTTCACCTGCCTTACTGTCTACCTTCCATCCAGGGATAAGCCCCAAATCACTAATCTTCACTGCAATGGCCCAAACATGGAAGCACTGCTGTTATCACATTGTGCTTCAGTACTTGAAGTCTATCTTTATGCTTCTTGAATTAAATACGGGCTTCCTCTTCTGATTTTGAAAATTCTATGAAATTTAATCATAAGACAATGACTTAATCACTTACAAAAGTGAGCATTACAAATACACTAACAAGTGCTTACATTAGTGACCTTCTCATTGCTTGGAATAAATACCTTACTAAAATATGTTTGACGAACCATTTATTTCAGCTCACAGTTCCATGTTACAGTCCATCATGATAGGATAGACATGAAAGCAAAAGCATGAGGCAGCTATCAATCAGTCTATAGTGAGGAAGCAGAGAGAGATGTATGTTGCAGCTCAGACAGCTTTCTCTTTCACATACAGCCCACGACTCCATCCCATGAAATAGTGCCATCCACAGTACAAATGGGTCTTACCTCTTCAATTAACCTAATGGACATGATCTATTTCTTTTAGTTATGTATATAGTGTGTATACAGACATGATGGTACCATTGTTAGCCTTGTCCCTGTCACAACCCCCCACAGATTGTGGGTGTTGCATTGTGGGGGAGGCCTTCATTTATGGGGAAGAGGCAATGTCTCTGTGTATAATGACCCAACTTATGGTTCTAACAGTTTTTCTGCCCCCTCTTCCGTGAATTTTCCCGAGCCATGTTGGGTTCATTTTAGGTCTATTTCAGTGACAGGAGGTCTTGGGAGTCTCTGTGACTCTGGATATCTGATTTGGTAGGAGCTGAGTGTTCTCTGTGTCTGTCTCCTTCACCTTTGTGCTGATACCAGGTTCACTGAGAAAGCATCTCTTGCTCATTACCCCACTAACTCTATGGCTTCAGTTGGTATGTTGGTAGGGTACAATGGGCTGATTCTGTCCTCAGGTTCTGCGTCCATCTGAAAAAAAGAAGCAAATTCTCCAGCAGAGAGTGAGGTCAGTGCAAGATACATGGATACCCATTATTATTTTAGAGAGAATTTAATAGGTGTAGGCCCTCTTGTAGCCCACTGTTGGTGGGAGCTTGATATGGGAGAACTGGTTAGTTTTGGGATATGGTTCTGACTCGTTTCCCCATTCCAGGTATGGGTTCCATTCCACTGAGTGGATCCATTAGCCAAACCAAGAGCAGTTGGAAACCCACCATGGCTATGTGCCAGTGCTGCACTCATGTGAGCATCATGTCAGGTTGATTGCTGCTGAGTAGCTTAGACCATGAGTTGCTTAGAAAGATGTTGGTCATTTTCTCCCAGTCACTCATGCAACAACTTCTGGCACTAAACAAGCTAACTGTCTGGGGATTGACTCTCTTCCAGTTTCTATCCAGGTCACTCCATGTCCCATCCCAACAGCATATGGTGTTTTTGGAAGCAGGGTCTTACCATTAACCTCTGGTGGGTCATCAAGTACTCTGACAAAATTCTGTCTTCTTTTGGGAAAACTTGTAGGTCTCTCTAATCAATAGCTCATTGTGGATGTTACCCACATGCTGGTACTAGGAGTTACAGGTCAGTGCCAAGGGAGAAGAAGGAAGAAAAGTATATGTAACATAAAAGAGAAAGAGAGGAGAGAGAAAGAGAGAGAGAGAGAGAGAGAGAGAGAGAAACAGGAGAAGATTGAGGATAGTCTTTATCATACCCTCTCCAGAACCCTGTGAATCAGGTATTCTCTCTAAGCACCTAATGAAGGTTCAACTTTTTGGTATGTCTTTCATGATGTAGGATTTTATGGTACCATTGATGTTTGGGTCCTATTTTTTGTCTCCCCCTCTTACCCCCCTCCCTCCCCACCATCCCTATTGTCCAGTCCTCGAGATGTTTATTAGGTATGTCAGCATCACGGGCAGATTCAGGTTAGGAGCGACAGCTGTATGCAGCGCTGTGGATGTGCAGTGCTGCAAACATGATCTCTTGCAGTCATGACACAAAGGCTTATCTAATCTAGATAATTCTTCAAAGATTATTCTAGATCTTGGCATGTTGACAATCCATTGTAAACTATCACAATTTCACTGTTTCTCAATTTGACAATAAAACATATAACTTTTAAGTCATAGCCTTCAACCCCTTGTCTCCTTATGTGATGCTCATGGCCATATAATGCAAAATGTATTCAGTTCAACTTCAAAAGACCTCATAGTCTTAATAGTCTCAACACTATTCAAAAGTGTAGGTGCAACATCTCTTCTGAGACTCTGATAAAGACAGTTAGTTAGGGCCTAGAACTAAAAAAAAAAAAAAAAAAAAAAAAAAAAAGATACATATTTCCAACATGCAGCAGCACATTCCCAATCCAAACAGGAAAAAATGGGTAAATAATAAGGAATAGTCATATCAAAGCAAGACAAAAACCCAGCAGAACAAACTAAATCTTGGTAGCAGCTCCACGTCAGGCAACGGGGGCTCATGGTAGAATAATCTGGGCTCCAAAGTGCTTGGGTAGCTCTACCCCCTCCAGTTATGCCTCTCTTGGGGCAGCTCTATCCAAATGTGAAGCTTTCCTTGGTACACATCTTGTGGGCCTGGTATCCACTACATCCTGGGATTTTCACTGTGACCTACGTTCTCCTTCATAGCTCCATGCAGTGGCTTCTCAAGGTCTCTTTACAGGAACACCAACCAGGACATACTCTAGACCATGATACATGGAACTATGATACAATATTCCACGAAGGAACGAAGGAATACAGGTAGGCATCAAATTTCAATGCTACTGGTATGAGTTTGAATCAAGGAGATCATAGGGAAAAGTTTCTAAGCTTTTGTCAACTGAAATTAGTAACAATATGAAGAATCTGATATGGTGGTTCATTTAATTAAAGGAAAACCTTTGTAGAGTAGAATCATCTCGGTATTTAATTACATAAATATTGGCCCATTTTTTTAACCAAGGTCACTCTGGATAGCTTTGTTCCCTAATACTTTCAAAATACTGGTGTTATTCCTGATGTACAAATTCATAGCAAAAGGGCTGGAGAGATTGCTTAGTGGTTAAGTGCTTGCCTATGAAGCCTAAGGACCCCAGTTCGAGGCTCGATTCCCCAGGACCCATGTTAGCCAGATGCACAAAGGGGCACACACATCTGGAGTTCGTTTACAGTGGCTGGAAGCCCTGGCACTCCCATTCTCTCTCTCTTCCTCTCTCTTTCTCTCTCTCTCCCTCACTCTCAAATAAAAGAAATAAAGATAAAACAAAAAAATTTCAAATTTATAGCAAAAAAGCAGCTGCTTAGATGTACTTATTCATGAGTCACTTCTATTACTTTTATATTACCTGACTCAATCACACTTAAAAATACTCAACTTTGAACAAAACTTAATGGAGAATTTATTCAAACATGTCTTGTATAATATTAGTCATACCTTTGCACTCAGTCCATTCTAACTAAATACTGGTCTTTTAGAAGTAATTGTGATGTAGTTTTGAAGACATGTTAATAGTTGGTTTTCCTTAAGAGAACTGTATGCTTGGGAACTGCATCTGCATGGGTAGAACCTACATAACCTAGTTATTTTTATTAATGAGGATGCCACCCCAGATAAAGATTTTGTGATTCATCTTAGAAACATTCAGTTTTTCCTTCTTCCAACTTTAAATGTCTTTTGCTTTTCCTCTCAAATGGAATAGAATGGTAAACTGGAAGGTAGTATGTGAATTTATTTCAGCTAACTCAAATCTAGACACCAGCAATAGCTCTATTTTAGCTGTGAATAGAAAGGAAACTCATTTTTCTTTGCAAAATTGCTTGTGGCTCAATCTTCTTGTCTTTCCTTGTATGCTTATTCTCTAGTTATCTTTCATTTTATACAGGAAGTCTTTATTTTCTTTATGTGAAGTTTAATTGAGTTGTTCTCATAGGTAGTAAACATGAAAATTTTTACGTATATGAGCCCTACAAATAGATTTCAAAAGATTATCTTCAGGGCTGGAGAGATGGCTTAGCAGTTAATACACTTGCCTGTGAAGCATAAGAACCCAGGTTCGATTCCTAAGTACCCACATAAGCCAGATGCACAAGGTGGCACATGCATCTGGAGTTTATTTGCAATGACTAGAGGCCCTGGCGTACCCATCCTCTCCTCTCTCTCTCTCTCTCTCTCTCTCTCTCAAATAAATAAAATGAAATAATTTTTTTTTAAATTAAGCCAGGTGTGGTGGTGCACGCCTTTAATCCCAGCACTTGGGAGACAGAGGTAGTAGGATGGCCATGAGTTCGAGGCCACCCTGAGACTACATAGTGAATTCCAGGTCAGCCTGGACTAGAGTTAAACCCTACCTCGAAAAGCCAAAAAATATATATATATATTTTTTATGGTAATGTTTATTTGGCATAATGAAGCCCTTCATGGACTGATCATAGTACTGGACTCCCTAGGATCATATGTCCTTTTTTAGTTTATCATAGATGGAGCATCAATTTTAGAATAAAACATTAAGATTTTATTAAATGTTAATTCAAATTAGAAAAAAAAACAGTTAACATCATTAACTAGGAAATGAACATTCATTTATAATTAAAATGTGAGAATAAATCTGAGGTAGTTTGAAATGAAGAAAATTAGACCATAATCTTCCAACTTGCTGAGAATATCGGGAAAAAAAACCTTGGAATTAATGAAATGTGTGCCTTCATCACAAAGCTTTCATTAATTGACTCCTATGTATTAGGCAAAGTACTAGATAGGTTGTGAAAATAATGACAAATAGCTGTTTAGAGTGGGATCAGGTAAATAAGTAACGTTATAATTCTATGTCCTTGGAGCTATGAGATATGAGGCACAGGGATGGAATTCTAATAAAAGTGGTTTTTGTGGAACGATGAGATTGTATATGTAAGATCTTTTGTAAACATTGTATCTAAGTAGTCTCCATAACAATCAAGCTGACCTGTTAACAATAGTTTAACTTTACTTATGGCAAAGGGAAATAATAAGATTCTATATGATTCCATAGCAACAACCAAAAAATAAAATCATAGTATGAAATGGAACATCCATTTAATGCTCAGATGATATTTTCTTTCTCTTTTTTTTTCATTTTTATTTATTTATTTATTTATTTTTACAGTCAGTTTGGTACCATTATTAGGCTCATCCATGACATACCCCCTCCCCTTGACCCCTCCTTGTTGAGGTATACGGGTCATGCATTGTGGAGTTAGCCCACAGTTATGGGTAAGATAAATGTCTCTGCATATCATGACCCAACATGTGGCTCTGACATTCTTTCCGCCCCCTCTTCCACAAAATTTCCCTGGGCCATGTTGGGTCTGCTTCAGTGATGAGGTGTTGGGGGGCTCTGGCTTCATTTAGATAAAGCATGGGGAAAATAAACCAGGATAGTATGCTAACTCCAAAAATTGTAACCTATCAACTCAGGAAATGTAAAATTCAAGATTCTTAGGGTTTTATTAACTGATTTACATTTCTTTTTTTTTTTTTTTTTCGAGGTAGGGTCTCACACTAGCTTAAGCTGACCTGGAATTCACTACGTAGTCTCAGGGTGGCCTCAAACTCACGGCAATCCTCCTACCTCTGCCTCCCAAGTGCTGGGATTAAAGGCGTGCGCCACCACGCCTGGATGGATTTACATTTCTTAAATGTACAGAAAGCACTAGTGTGGCTGTAAAACTGAATCAACCTAGAGGCAGGCCTTCAACGATTTCAGTAGAACCCTACCACTATTTCTGGGACACAAAACAGACAAAAGTTACATTTTAGAGTAACATTAAATGAAATTAGACTTAGCTTGAGATATTTTACATTGCACCTCCCCACCTTTGAAAATCACATTATTATCTGGGTGTGGTGGTGCACGCCTTTAATCCCAGCACTTGGGAGGTAGAGTTAGGAGGATCGCTAAGAGTTCAAGGCCTCCCTGAGACTGCATAGTTAATTCCAGGTCAGCCTGGACCAAAATGAGACCCTACCTCGAAAAACCAGAAAAAAAAATCACATTATTTATTCTTCATTTTCTTCTTTACAAACTATCAGGGGCTATTAGTCATCTTCAGATACTTTTTATTTATTTGATGGTTCTTGTTTTTTTTTATTGTGTTTTTTTATTTTATTTTTTTCTTTATTAGTTAGTTTTGTATTCAGCAAATCCAGTCAGTTTGGTACCATTATTAGGCTCATCCGTGACCCACCCCCTCCCCTTGGCCCCTCCTTGTTGAGGTATACGGGTCATGCATTGTGGAGTTAGCCCACAGTTATGGGTAGGATAAATGTCTCTGCATATCATGACCCAACATGTGGCTCTGACATTCTTTCTGCCCCCTCTTCCGCAAAATTTCCCTGAGCCATGTTGGGTTCATTTTTGGTCTGCTTCAGTGATGAGGTGTTGGGGGCCTCTGAGGCTCTGGCTCTCTGATTTGGTAGGAGTTGATTTTTCTCTGTGCTGATCTCCTTCCCCCTTGTGTTGGTATCCAGTTCATCAGGAAAACAGCCCCCTTGCTTGTTTCTCCAATTTTTCTTACTTTCATCCGGGGCCCTTTTGAGGTATGATGGGGTGGCTCCCTCCTTAGGATCTGCATCTATCTGAAAAAGAGAAGCAGATTCTCCAATGGAGAGTGAGTTAGCACCAGGACAAATGAAATAACCCTTACTTTTTTTTTTTATAGAGAATTTAATAGGTGTAGGCCCTCTTGTAGCCCACAATTGATGGTAGCTTGATATTGGAGAGAGGGCTTATGTTTGGATATGGTTCTGACTTATATCCCAGCTCCAGCTATGGGTCCCATACTAGTGAGGGGATCAGTTAGCCGAATTGAGAGCAGTGGGTTCCCCACAATGGCTGTGTGCCACCACTGCACTTGTGTGGGCATCACAACAAGTTATTTGCTGCTAAGTAGGTTAGACCATGCATTGCTTCGACAGATATTGGTCATTTTCCCCCAGTCGCCCATGTAGCAACTTCTGGCACTAGACGTGCTGACTGTCTGGGGACTGACTCTCTTCCAACTTCCAGCCATGCCATTCTAATTTGCATGTCAATCACATAAGGTGTCTTCAGCAGTAGGGTCTTACCACTAGCCTTTGGTGGGTCATCAAGTACTCTGACAGAAATCCGTCTGTCTTTTAGGAAACCTTGTAGGTCTCTCTGATCAAAAGCTCATTGTGGATGATAGCCCCATGCTGGTTCTGGGAGTTACAGGTCAGTGCCCACTAAGAAAATGAGGAAAGAGATAACTAATATACAAGAGTTAGAGATAAGAGAGAGAGAGAGAGAGAGAGAGAGAGAGAGAGAGAGAGGAAGTGAGGGAGGGAAGATGTAGAAGATTAAGGTTAGTCTTGATCTTACCTTCTCCAGTGTCTTGTGGTTCAGGTGTTCCCTTTAAGGGCCTGGTGAAGGATCAGCCATTTTGTCTGTCTTTTAGTAAGTAGAAAATTATGGTACCATTGCCGTTTGGGTCTAGATTTGTGTTTCCCACCCCTTTGATGCCCTCCCCTCCCTCCCCTTCCATCCTAGTGTCTAATCTAGGAGATGCTTGCTGGGTATGTAAGGTGTCTTGGGTAGATTCAGGTTAGGTGCTGTAGATGAGTGAGAGTATGTGGCGATTTTTTTTCTGTGATTGGGTAAGTTCACTGAGAATGATCTGTTCCAGGTTCAACCATTTTTGCTCAAATTTCATTGTGTCATTTTTTCTTACTGTTGTATAGAATTCCATTGTGTAGATATACCACATCTTAGTTATCCATTCTTCTAGTGATGGACATCTGGGTTGATTCGAGCTCTTAGCTATTACAAATTGAGCCACTACAAACATGGTTGAGCAAATCTCTCTAGCCTGTGGTTTGAAGGTTTTAGGGTAGATGCCCAGTAAGGGAATAACTGGGTCTGTTCTTATCTCTATACTCAGCTTTTTCAGAAGTCTCCATATTGCTTTCCAAAGTGGTTGTACCATCCTACATTCCCACCAACAGTGGATGAGTGTTCCTACTTCTCCACATCCTCACCAGCATTTATTTTTATTTGATTTTTTGATGTTTGCTATCCTTATTTGTGTAAGGTAGAATCTCATAGTTGTTTTAATTTGCATTTCTCTGATGATTAGGGATGATGAACATTTTCTTAAGTGTATGTTTGCCATTTCTATTTCTTCCTCTGTAAACTGTCTGTTCAGCTCTTTGCCCCATTTTGTTAGTGGGGTGTTTGACTTCTTACTGTTTAGATTTTTGAGTTCTTTGTAGATTCTAGAGATTAGGCCTCTATCAGTTGGATATCCCACAAATATTTTCTCCCATTCTGTGGGTGATCTATTGGCTTTGCTTATTGTTTGCTTGTCTGTAAAGAAACTCTTCAGCTTCATGTGATCCCATTGGTTGAGTGACAGTTTAAATTCATGAGCTACTGGGGTTTTGTTCAGGAAGTCTTTTTCCATCCCTATATCATGGAAAGTACTTCCTAAATTTTCTTCCAGTAGTGTACGAGTTTCTTGTCTTATATTGAGATCTTTGATCCATTTGAACTTGAGTGTAATACATGGGGAAATGTGTGGATCAAGTTTCAGTTTCCTGATTATATTTTCAAGAGATTATAGGTAAACACACCTGTGAACTTGTCCTAAGCCAAAAGACTTGGGTCATTACTTTTCTTAGTTGTTGTCTTCCAAAAGAGTAAAGTGTCTTTTAGACAGCTCCAGTCTTTCCAGAACAACGAAACCAAAACAAGGAAACTAGATAAATGCAACAGCAGAATTGGAAAATTATTAATCGTAGTGATCTCTAAGACCATCCAGAAGCTGGGCTGAAAAATTGACTCAGTGGTGAAATGCACTTGCTTCCAGCACCTAATTCTCTGCGTTCAATTCCCCAGTACTCATGTAAAGCCAAATACACAAAGTGGCACATGCATCTGGAGTTTTTTTGCAAGAGCAAGGAGTCCTGGCATGCCCATTCACTCTCTCTCCCTCTCTCTCTTTGCAAATAAAGAGATATTTAAAAAAAAATCTAACCAACAACTATCACTTCTTCAAAACATTTCGTTTTTATTTTTTAAGGTAGAGTGTTGCTCTAGCCCAAGCTGAGGCTGTCCTGAAATTCACTGTGTAGTCTCAGGATGGCCTCAAACTCACGGTAATCCTCCCACCTCTGCCTCCTGAGTGCTGGCATTAAAGGTGTGCCAGCATTAAAGGCATATGCTACCATTGGCATATCAAAAAGAAAAGGAAGAAACAGCAAAATGAGTCAAAAAGAGAATTATCTTTAAAATTTTATATCTTTGCATAGGTGTTCATGTACACAGGAAACATGAGTGGGCAGTGAAACTTAAAATTCACGTCTGTTTCCATTTTCCATTCTCCCCTGGTAGGGAATTGTTATAAATTTCTGTATATCTATTCAGACATGATCTATGTGTGCCCAATCCTGTGCTGTATGCAGGCACATGAGCACTTACATACTTACACATAGCACAAATGGTAGCATACTATACATACCATTCTGCAGCATGCTTTTAGAGATCATTTTCTTTTTTTTTATTAATTAGTTTTTTATTTAGCAAATACAGTCAGTTTGGTACCATTATTAGGCTCATCCGTGACCTACCCCCTCCCTTTGGCCCCTCCTTGTTGAGGTATATGGGTCATGAATTGTGGAGTTAGCCCACAGTTATGGGTAAGATAAATGTCTCTGCATATCATGACCCAACGTGTGGCTCTGACATTCTTTCTGGCCCTCTTCTGCAAAATTTCCCTGAGCCATGTTGGGTACATTTTCTATTTGTACAGGTAGAGGTAGACCTGGAGCATTATTTTTAACAAAGCATTGTAACTCACTTTGAAACACTCTTTTGACAAACATTCATATTCTTCCCACTAATTCCCTATGTTGTGCCTCATACAGCTCATATAAATAGATATAGTATAAAGTGCCAAAAGTAAAATGTTTGGATCAAAGGGTATGTGCGTGTAATTTTGATGGCTACACCAGATGGTCATCCATAAAGATGGGATATACTTGTTTATTTTGTTTTTTTTTTTCCTTTTCTGTTGCCGCTTTCCCTTTTTATTTCAACATTGTCTACTCGCAAATTTATCAGCATGCTACATTACTAAACTTGTCACATTTTCCCAATCTTTTAATGTAAAAATGGCATCTTACCATAGTGGTGCTTTACATTTATTTTATAATGAGTGAGGATGATTAATAGCCTTTACTATATCTCTTATGCAAATCACCTATTTCTTGTTGAGTTGTAAGAGCTATTTAAGATAATTAGCCCCTTTGGTATGAATTGCAAGTATGTATTTTTTTCTTTGCCATTTACCTTTTGACTACTTAATTTTATGCTTGCATATTTTTTTGAATTTTAATAAATTTATATATTCTTCGATTTAATTTTCTCAAAATACTGTGCACTGTTTAAGAAACACAATCTGACACTCTTAAATTTACTTTTAGCTTTTACTACTTTATACATGAAAAATATCTTTGACCTATCTTGAATTTATATTGATAAAACAGATGAGTAAAATATAATAATCATTTTATATATTACTGTGAGATATTAACATTTCATTGAATAATCAGTGCTAACACTACTGAACTGAAGTACCAACTTTATATATAAAATTATATTTATCTTCTTTTTAGTTGATTATTTGAGTCTGTGATACATAATTTTCATTCTTGAGTTAGCTTTATAATATTTACTATTATATAAATCAGCATCCATTTACTTTATTCCTCAGAATTTTTAGAAATCCTTGCTTAAATTATTTTATATTAAACTTTGGATTTAACTTACTCAGATTTTGAAAAGTTAACTTATGTGTATACTTTTAAGATGGCCATAAAGTCTACAGATTCAGAAATTGAGATCATGAAGGCATTGAATCTTCTTACAAAAATAACACAATTTTGCAATGTAAGGAGTCTTCTTCAGACTTATCTATCAATGCTTATTGTTTATTTATTCCACTCTATCGTTTTGACCATCAACCATTTAATGCCTGTGTTTAGAATCCCAGTGCATTCTATATGCAATTCCAGCTATGTAAACATAGGTCTGGAACCCTTCTAATTATATGAGTCTTTCCAATTTTCTCTCTGGTCTAGTTAGAGTAGGACCAATAAGGCAATATGAAGTAGTTGGATGCTACAAGACATTCTGGCTTTAATCCTCCATTTACATCTACATGTATTTGTGTGTACAGTTTACTATCCTGTGTGTGTGTGGAGGGGGGGGTATGATGCATGTGTATGTGTGTGTTCCTGTGTGTGAGTGCAGACTTGTACTTGTGGAGGTCAGAGGACAATTTTGGGTATGGGTCATCACCTTCTGCCTTAGATGAGGCAGGGTCTCTTGTTGTTCACCACTGTGTTCCACAGGCTAGCTTGTCCATGATCTTCTGGGAGATTCTCCCCTCTCTGCCTCACTTCTTACCCTAGGCATGCTGGGAATACAGACACTAGTACTGTAGTTTGGGCTTTTGTGGGATCGAGGGATCCCAACTCAGGTACTCACACTTGTGAGGGAAGCACTTTATCCACCAAGCCATCTTTCAAGCCCCATTTCAATATCTTGAAGGAATATTCATATATTTCCATTTTATTAAGAGTTTTTAAGTGTTAACAAGTTTACATATTTATATGCATATCTTTACTATTAAATATAATCAAATAAATTTATTTTGATTCATTAACATAATCACATGTGTATGTTTAATTATGTTAAAGCATTCTTGTGTTCCAGAGACACATCATGTTTCTATGAGTTATTGTTATTATTGTTATGATGGATTTGGTTTGCTAATAATTTCTTTATGAACTTTGTCTTGACATGTAAATAAGCATGATGAGTATTTTTATGTGCATGCACATTTTACCATAAACTGGACCTCCTTGAAAACACAATATCTTTTCTAAGCTGTGAAGCAATTTAATATTGGAGCTTTCAGCTTCTGAAAATTATATAATTTCCTACAAAGCCATCTTTACTATAAAGATATACATATATTTAATTTTTGTTTATATTTATTTATTTAAGAGTGACAGGCAAACAGAGAGAGAAAGAGGCAGATAGTTAGAGAGAGAATGGGTACTCAAGGGCTTGTAGCCACTGAAAATGAACTCCAGATGCATGTGCCCACTTGTGCATCTGGCTTACAAGGGTCATGGGGAATCGAGCCTTGAACCAAGGTCCTTAGGTTTCATAGGCAAGCACTTAACTGCTAAGCCATTTTTCCAGCCCTAAATATATCTTAATAAATTTATAATTTTAATTCACGAGTTCTGAGAAGTTATTATTTTCACATTTATTTGTGTGTAATTAGTTCAAAGACAACCTATTTTCTAAGTATCTCTAAATGTCCAGGATTTCTATTGTCACTTCTTCTCTTTACCATAATTATCTATTTTCTATTTTTATATACTAGATTAACTAATTTATTACCTTTTTATGTTCACAATATACTATCTAAAGGCCAATTTCTTGAATATATTAGTTCCAAAATAAGTGAAGATAGAAAATACTTAATCCACACAATTATGTAAGGAAGTTCTAATTGGCTCTTAGCATATTTCTTGTATTTTCCCATCAAATTTTGGTTGGTTCTCATACATTCTAACATGTACTGCTTTCATGATAGTATTCTAAATGTGCCTTTTTTCTCCCTTTGATTTGCTTTTTTGTTACAAAATTAACACAGTGTATTTCCCCTTTTATTTCAAAAGAAAAACACTTTTCCTGGTTTCAGTGATTACTCTCTATTTTTGTCTATGTTTTCTCTTTAGACTAGAAAGCTAAATTACATATTCTATTGTTAACCTGTTTTTAATAACTCCATGTAATTTCATCAGTTTTTCTTTATAAATATTGGTGTCATATTACTTGGTGCATGACTATATGTCATTGTTAGATCTGTGTGGACTGTACTCTCATTATGATCTTTTTCTTCTCTTTTGTTTTATTTTTATTTATTTTTAGATTTCAGAATTTTTATTAGGGATATTCAATTAGTAAAATATATGCAACAATTCCAACATCAAAGAAAGAAGAAAGAAAGAGAAGGGAAGAATGGAGAGATGGAGGGAGGGAGGAAGAAAGGAAACAAGGAAGGGAGAGAGAAAGAGAAAACAAAGACTTCTGAAATCTGAAACACTTCTGGTCCTATTTTGTTTTTTGTTTTTTTTTTAATTTAAATATTTTTTTTCTTTTTTTGTTTTATTTATTTATTTTTTTATTAATTAGTTTTGTATTCAGCAAATACAGTCAGTTTGGTACCATTATTAGGCTCATCCGTGACCTACCCACTCCCTTTGGCCCCTCCTTGTTGAGGTATATGGGTCATGCATTGTGGAGTTAGTCCACAGTTATGGGTAAGATAAATGTCTCTGCATATCATGACCCAACATGTGACTCTGACATTCTTTCTGCCACCTCTTCCACAAGATTTCCCTGAGCCATGTTGGGTTCATTTTTGGTCTGCTTCAGTGATGAGGTGTTGGGGGCCTCTGGCTCTCTGGCTCTCTGATTTGGTAGGAGTTGATTTTTCTCTGTGTTGATCTCCTTCCCCCTTGTGCTGGTGTGTGTCCGCATGTGTGTGGAGGCCAGAGGCTGACCTCAGGTATTTCTCTTTCTCACTCTCCACCTTATTTTTAAAAACAAGATCTCTCACTGAACCCAAAGCTCACTGACTGGACTAATCTCGCTAGCCAATAAGCCCTGGGTATCCTCCTGCCTTTGCATACTTACTTAGTACTAGGATTGCAGACACATGAATCCCTGTCCAGCATTCTACATGGGTACCTGAAGTTCAAACTCAGGTCCTCATGCTTGCCTAGAAAGGCCATCATACCAGTACTGTCCAAGTGATCTGACTGCACGATGACTTCCCTACTTTAAGTAAAACCAAACCAGCCTACAGAGACCACGTGAAGAGACTAGGACTATTAAGACATGCCTAGAGAGATCCTGAGGAGAGAATCAGCCCATTGCACCTCACTAGGGCCCCAGCTGAAGCCACAGAGTAATAGGGGAAATGAGTAAATGTGCTGCCTTCTCCATGAACCTGGTACCAGCACAAGGGTGAAGGAGATAGACACAGAGAACACTCAACTCCTACTAAACCAGATATCCAGAGACACGGAGGACTCCCAAGACCTCATCACTGAAGTAGACCTAAAACAAACCCAACATGGCTCGGGGAAATTTGTGAAAAAGGGAGCGAAAAGATTGTTAGAGCCACTGAGATAAAATTAAAGACAGAGCTGGAGAGATTGCTTAGTGGTTAAGGTACTTGTCTGCAAAGCCCAAGGAAACAGCTTCAAATTCCCTAGGAATCACAAGAGCCAGATGCACAAGGTGGCACATGTGTCTGGAATTTGTTTGTAATGTGCCCATCCATTCCTCTCTCTCTCTCTCTCTCTCTCTCTCTCTCTCTCTCTGTATGTGTGTGTGTCACCCTGCATATCAAATAAATAAAATATTTTAAAAAATAAAAAATAAAATTAAAAGACAATAAAGTCTATTTAAAATGTGTCTTGAGGGGCAGGGAAGATAGTGCAGATGTTAAAGTGCTTGCTTTGCAAGCATGAGGACCTGAGTTTGATTCCCAGTAACCATGTAAATAAATAAGTAAATGTAAATAAATAATTGGGGGCATGCACTTGTAATCTCTAAGCTGGGAAGGCAGTGACAGAAAGATACATGGAGCTTGGTAGCCAGCAAATCTAGCCTAATTGGTGAGCTCCAGGTCAATGAGAGACTCTGTATCAAGAAGAAGTGAATTATCTACCTAAGTATAGCACTTGAAGTTTTCCTCTGGCCCCCACATCACACACACAAGTGTATAGGCAACCACACATGTACACCCACATACATACAAACTTACAAACACACATGTGTGCATGCCACACACATACACAAAAAATTTATTTTGAATGCTTTCAAGTTATTTTCTCTTTGTTATTTACATATTTGTAATATTTGAGAAATTGTAAGAGATATTAATATCATTCACCAACTTAAAAAGAGAACTGAGGAGAGAGAATTTATAGATTTAAACTGGAATATTTTCAAGTAGTCATATTGTGCAGTTAAATAATATGGCAAATGGAGGGCAGAGTTGGAATCTGAGCCTGGTCTCTGGATCTAAGGACGAATGGGAGTGACTCTAAAAAAAAGTATTTGGGATGAACTCACATTTATATCATTAGCTATAGCAAAAAAAAATCCCCAAACCATGTGAACTCTGCATAAAAATTTTTAAAGCACCGGGGTAATCTATCTTTTCATCTTGATTCCTCTAGAAATAAATTAACTTTACCCTATTTTGCTAATGATCAAATGCGAGCTTTTCTGGTATGTATGCTTTGACACATTCATTAGAGTCTCCTGTTTTCCCAGTCATCTCCTGCTCTTGCTGTTATCAGTATGGATTCAGTGGGTGTTCTTCAAATTGTGTAATCTTGCTCCCCTTGAGAAGGACCAAACAACTTCAAAAACAAAATTTTAACATATAAAATTGTGTTTTGATAAATACAGAACCTAATATATGTATCACATGTCAGGTCTGTGTGTATACACTGTTTCAAAAGAGAAACCAGTAAAATCACTCTGATACACTGATTAATCAGAAACAAACCAGGGACTGGGGAGATGACTCAGTAGATAGAGTGCTTCCAGTGCAAGTGTGAAGACCTCAGTTCAAACCCCCAGCACCCACTTAAATGTCTTGTGTGCATGGCAGTCTGTCTATAATCTCATCACTGAGAATGCAGAGACAAGAGATCCCCAGGACGTGCTGCTTAGCTATACTGGCTTAATCAGGTGACTCCTGGGTTCCAGTGAGAAACTGTGCTTCAGAAAATAAGGTCGAGAGCAATTGACAAAGACTTCCCATGTCAACCTCTGTTGACAAGTTCCACACTTTACTTGATTTGTCCAAATATTGTGGAAAGAATTTCCATGAAATTACCTTTCTACTGACTTTGTCATCTGAAAAAATAACCCAAAAAGCAAAAACATTTGTCCCAATGTTCAGAGGAAAATAACATTATAAATTTTCTTTTTCAGAAGAAAATATTTTCTGGACAAACTTGCCAGGAAGATACTAATCTTAGAGCATTTCCCATATCCTCTAGTCCTACCACACCTGCCACTATAGCACCTCTGAGGACATAATTAACAAAAAAGAAGGGCATAATGAATAGGGACCATTTCTAAATGTGATGTTGGCAGACCAGGAACTGATGTATCTGAGAGGAAGAAACAATTTAGCTTTGTAGAAAAAATGCTGTAATTAATCTATCAGAGTGAATTATCTGGGACTATTAAAGAAGCAGGTAGCCCATGTAATGTTCGTTCACACAGAAGTCCCGCATAAATAAGTAGAAATGAACTCTGAGTGAGAGTGAGGAATGCTCACTTGCAAAGTCCATCATTTGCTCAGTCCACACAACAGTTCTGAGCTTTAGACAACAGGAAAAAAAAAATAGTTTGGTCTTAAGAAGGGCCAAGTACAAACTTTTAGAGCCCAAAGAAAATAGCGGAGAAATATTAAAAAGGATTAGTGAACCTTTTGTAAAGAGAACCTATGTACAAGCATGAATAGCTGTGACCAGAAGTGAGGGTAGTGTCTGAGGTGACAAGTACAATGAAGAAATCAACAAACAAATTACAGTTTCAGATTAAAGAAAATTTTAATTTTTTATGGTTGCAGTATAAAATTAAATCATGTAAGTTTGTACTGTGGATAACCTTAGAGAGCATATCATCATATTTGTGTTAAGAAGTAATTTATTATTCACTATTGTCTAAATCACTATGCATACATTTGCATAACAGAAAAAAATACATAACTCATTTTCCCTATTTTCAACTTTAAAATAGTATGACCACGCCAGACTTTTTCTCTGAACCTCATACTTGAAATAATTATTGCAAATCTGAAATGACAGAAATTTATGTCCAATTTTTAAAAATGTATTTTATTTATTTATTTATTTGAGAGAGAGAGGCAGATAGAAAGGAAGAATGGGCACGCAGGGCCTCTAACCACTGCAAATGAACTCCAGATGCATACGACCCCTTGTGCATCTGGCTTACATGGGTCCTGGGGAATCGAACCAGGGTCCTTAGGCTTCACAGGCAAATGCTTTACTGCTAAGCCATTTCCCCAGCCCCTGAGCTCCAACTTTTAACCATGAATTTGCTTTTTCTGCAGCCTTCTCCTTCAGGACTGATCTAATAGTAACACCCCAAACCCTGAAGCCATCTCTGAATCCTATCTTTATCTTGAATCTATCATGAAGTTCTAGTGACTTTTGTATAAAGTGTTCTTCCAACTACACACTATCTCTACTGTTCTATTCTGCCTTCAGCCACCACCACCCTTGTTCTATAAGTTTACAGTAATCTGCTAACTGGCTGTCATGTATCGACCTCCCACTGATTTCCATCAGTGGGGTCTCAGGGAGCAATGTGGTGGTTTGAATGTCAATGTCCCTATAGCTTCAGGTATGTTTTTATTTTTTTCTCACTGTTCAAGATTTATTTGGTATTATAGTTGTCATGACAATCATGTATTTGTCTGCAATATCCCATGTAGATTTTTATTTTATACATTATAGGACAATATAATACACAAAATAAGATCCTTTAATACAGTTAAGCACACAATAGGCAACAATGGATTTTATGCACTTTGATGAAGCTTCTTTCTTTGTCCTCAGCTAGGGGAGCTTTAGAGAGGTGGAGCCTTGCTGGAAGAGATGCATTTCTTGGGGCCAGACCTTGGGGATGAGAAGTCCAGCCCTATAGTGTGTTTCAGAGCCAACTCCTGCTTGCAGTTCGCTCTCTATTATGGATGTATAATGATGTGAGCCAGCTTCCTATACCATGATGAAGCTTCCTTCTGAAACCTTAAGCCTGGAATAAAACTTTTCCTCCCATAAGCTGCTTACGGTTGAATTATTTGTCCCAGCAACAAGATGCTGGCATTATCTTATAGCATTTATCCTATCTATTTGCTATAAGCAGCCAGAGAAATACTTTAAGATTATATATACAGATAGATAGATGATAGATAGATGATAGATAGATAGATAGATAGATAGATAGATAGATAGATAGATAGATAGATAGATATCTCCATGTCATTCTTCTTCAGGGAATTGCCAGTTATTTTATAACTTGTTCCAGGTAAAAGGCAGTTAATCACAGTGGACTTCAGAGTCCTGAGGATTTTATCTCCAGTATGTCTCTGGCCTTATCAGCTTCTTCTCTCCCTGCTTAGTTTTTCCAGCACTCTATTTGTGCAACATGCAAAATGTGTTCCCTCTTTAAGTTTGCACCTACTCTTTTCTCTCCCTGACATTCAGTTGTCTTCATATACATAAGTGGCCCTTTTTTTTCACCCTTTTGAGTTTTTTATTCATTTAAATAACCCTGCACTACTCTGTATATAACATTCCAACTCCATACCTCTTTGCTTCCTTTAACACTCCCTACTCACTCTCTATGGTTTTGCTTTATAATACTTATTTTTTCTTAGTTATTTTTCCCATTATATGTTCCAACCATCTAAAACATAAGTTGTATGGGAAATCTTTGCTATTTTCTTCACTGCAGAATCCCCATGTCCTATAGCAGTACCTGGCCCATAGCAAGCCTTTAATAACTATCTGCTGAATTAAGTACATATCCCATTTATAATTACAGGCACCTGGACAAACACTGAAGTAATAGATGTGCTTACTGTGATTCACAGTGCCATGCAATAAGATAAATGCCAGTGTAGAAATTGCCCTACATGATATTAAACCCTTCATGTATAGAAATATAAGCATTGTAGGTGCAGCAAGGTAATTTTTACCCCTTCTATATTTCTGGAAGAAGCATGAAGGAAGCCAGAACCTGCTTGTGTTTGTGTGGGTTCCACAGAGCCAGCCTTAGCATGAACCCCACAGGCCACTTGGAAGGAAATGGATCCTTTGTGAACTCAGATGAGAGAGATTGCCATCACCTGCAATTCTGTCAAAAAATCAAGTTGTATGATAAAATGTGAAGGACAGAAATATGAAGCAAAATACAAAATAATATTCTATAGCCCAAGAAAAACGCAGGCAGAAAAGAAGTCTGAGCAAGGCCAGTGGGTGTGGAAGAAGAGCAGTAGTAAAAGCAAGTCCCCAAATACTGAACATCTCTGGCAATTAGCTCATTTTCTGACTTTATCAAATCTACCCAGACAAGATCCTCCAGATTCCTAAAAACAAAACACTTTTCTTTCTCATCTGTATTTCAGAATATAGTCTTTGAAGTAGCTCACATAAGTCATTGGTCCAACTGTAAGATTAAAGTATTCAACTCAGTCTGAAAAAAAAATTGATTCAGAATACTGTCAGCTGTGTTTGTTCTAATTTTCTAAATTGTTCTTAGAGACTATAAAGTTCTAGAATTATCTATAGCTATAAAAGTTTCAGATGTGGTCAAGAAAAAAAAAATGTGAGGAAATGGATGCTGCTAAGAATTAAATTTTTGCAGTCCTATTTCCAAAGTTGTGTCCCAGTCTTCTAAAGACTGAATAGTCATGTTGACTCCTTTCCATGAATCCATTTATGGAAAAAATAGTTAAAATAAAGTTTTGTGGTGTTTCCTGAGCCATTTACGATGTGTGCCAATCATGATACACCATAACTATAAAATAGGCTACATTTCTCAAATTTATTTTCTTTACCATTTTACCTGCTAATCAAAATGAATTACTTAGAATGAGTATTGGAGGAAGCAAATTTGATTAGAACTGGTATAGTGCCGAACTATTTATGTTAGAATTTATTACATTAAGCCAGGTGTGATGGTGCATGCCTTTAATCCTAGTACTAGGGAGGCAGAAGTAGAAGGATTGCTGTGAGTTTAAAGCCATAGTATATCCCAGGTCAGCCTGGGCTATATTGAAACTCTACCTTAAAAAATAAACAACAAAAAAGGAACTTAATACCATTTTTTAATTTTTTACTGACAACTTCCATAGTTGTGAACAATATCCCATGGTAATTCCCTCCCTCCCCCTACCACCACTTTCCCCTTTGAAACTCCGTTCTCCAGCATATCCTCCCCACTCTCAATCAGTCTCTCTTTTATTTTGATGTCATGATCTTTTCCTCCTATTATGATGGCATTGTGTAGGTAGTGTCAGCACTATGAGGTCATGGATATCCAGGCCATTTTGTGTCTGGAAGAGTGTGTTATAAGGAGTCCTACACTTCCTTGGCTCTTACATTCTTTCTGCCACTTCTTCTGCAATGGACCCTGAGCCTTGAAAGGTGTGATAGAGATATTGAAGTGCTGAGCACTCCTCTGTCACTTTTCAGCACCATGGTGCCTTCTGAGTCATCCCAAGGTTGTTACCATCTGAAAAGAGAAGCTTCTCTAACCAAAAGTGAGACTAGCATTAATATATGAGTATGAACATTAAGAGAAGTACTTACTGGGCAGTTTGGTGAGCATAGTATATACATTTAGCCAGACAGCAGCAGACATTACACCCCTAGGGCTCATGACTATCCTTGTTGTAGGTTTTCAGTATCAGGGATG
Source organism: Dipus sagitta (assembly GCA_036346955.1). Taxonomy (NCBI): domain Eukaryota; kingdom Metazoa; phylum Chordata; class Mammalia; order Rodentia; family Dipodidae; genus Dipus; species Dipus sagitta. Next base: position 97,344,530 of record CM070770.1, on the reverse strand, counting down.
TATTCCCTCCCATGGAGTGGGCCTCCAGTCAAATTAGAGGGTTGTTGGTTTCCCCCATAACAGACATGCCACTATTGCACCATTGGCTCATTTGGTCTGGATGGCCAAATATAAGGCTTGCAGTGTCCATTACTGAATATCTTCACTGGTGATTTCTCTCATTCACATTAAACTTCTCACAACATGGCTTTATCCAAATTTCTGTCAGCTAGTCTACATGGAGGAGGTTTTCAGCTCAGCTCCAGCAGGATTTCTCAGTAACCTTGCAGTCCAAGTATGTGAAGTCTTCAGCAATAGGGTCTTTCCATCTATTCCTGGTGGGAAACCAAGGGTCTTGGCCATGACCTGTAAAGTTTTGCAGACATCAGGGACCTCCCTGGCCAACAACTCACTGGAAGGTGTCCCATCCCTGGCACTGAAAATTTTCTAGTAACAATATATTGCTCCTGAGTGTCCCACTGTCCAAAAGAAATAGGTTTCCACATGACTTATCTATATCCTCTTAGATTTTGATTAGCCCTCCCTCCACCTTTCCTTTACTTAATTTCTTCCCCTGACCTCACTTAGGGCTTTTCACCCCATTAATCTGTTCTGCTGCTTACATACATATAATACCATCCTATTAATTCCCCCCTCCATCCATATCTATTTCCTTTCTATTCCCTTTCTAGCTTACTGGCCTCTGCTACTGAGTTTACTTCCTACTCACATAGAAGTCCAATCATTTGTAGCTAGGATCCACATAGGAGAGAGGATATGTGACATTTGGCTTTCTGGGCCTGGGTTAACTAACTCAGTATAATCTTTTCCAGATCCATTTATTTTCCTGAAAATTTCATAACTTCATTTTTCTTATTACTATTATATAATCACGTAGCGACATAAGGATGTTTCTAATATCTTGCATTATATATAATATTGAAAAAGTTGAAGTTTTGTGGCAAGATATTATTAGTCTGATACTTCTGTGCTGGCTACTTCTAATTAATGCATCATTCCTACCAAAGCTATTTATCTTTAAAGACACCCCAGAAGAAAGTGATCCTTAAGCCAAAGGAAGACTTTTCACAAGATGCTCTTCGGAAAACTAGTACCTGAGATGTGTACTATTTCACAATGGTTAGACCTCTGACACATCACAAAGCAATCATCCTTTCAACTATCCATAAGCCCAGCTCTGGTTTTGTCTCTCCAGAGTTTTGGATTGAGTTTGTTGTTGTTGTTGCTATTGTTGTTTTTATTGTTGTTTTTGTTGTATAGTTTTTTGTTTTGTTTTGCTTTGTTTTGAAATCCCTCCTATTTTTCACCAGCAATCAAGACATCTTTAGTAAGATTTATAAAGTGTGAGTAATTTGAATATGAATATTTGTTTCCTGGGTCAGACAAAGGAGCAAATGTTTTCTTTTACTGTGGCTAGATGTATAGTTATTTTTGTTTTCCTTTCTTTATGAAAGCTTTATGTAAGTGTTGCTTTACTTTCTTCTTTTAGAAGAAATTTACATGTATTCTGTGTTATATCTATAGATATTATATCTTTATAGGTATGACTCAGTCTCTCTGTCACTGTTTCTCATTTTTAACCAAATTGCAAGAGATGTAGAAGTTTCTGGTCTAGAGTTCATACCTATAGATCTGTTAGCCAGAGCCATACTTACTGTCTAGAAAATCTGAGCTTCAGTACTGAGGTATTATTTAAGCAACAGTAGAATTGGTTAAACCTCAAATTATTGCTCACAGAAAATTTCATATGCAATCTTTCTACATGGTATACTAATATTTCCCTCTATTGGAAAGGTACCTATGGCAAGCAGCCCAGAAAGTATAACTTGAAGTCAGTGGATGCGACAGTTGGCTGGTTTGAGCTGCAGCTGATTTCTCACAGATGTCCATACCAGATTCTAATGCTTGCTGTCTGCCTCTAGTAGCATTCACCTCTGTTGGTCCCTAGAACGGAGGTTTAAGATAATGATTCCTGCTGGGCATGGTGGCACACACCTTTAATCCCAGCACTCACAGGGCAGAGGTAGGAGGATCACCATGTCACCATGAGTTTGAAGCCACCCTGAGACAACACAGTGGTGAATTCCAGGTCAGCCTGAGCTAGAGTGAGACCCTACCTAAGGGGGGGGGGGGAAAGGATTATATGAGTAATAAAGTACACACAGTAAATTCTCTTATGTACTAATGGAATCCCAATTCTAATTCCAACAATATTATTTTGTTTCCATGGAAGTACATAAGAGATTATGTTGACATCTAGCTAGCTATCTAACTGTACTTTCTAGACTAGTACACATCTATTATTTTCTCTCTCAAACAAATACTGTACATACCTGTGTGTGTGTGTGTGTGCGTGTGCGCGTGTGCGTGCACACGAGTGTGTGGTGTTTACATCACAGTCAAAGTCTTTTACTGGGAGGAAACTGTGTAAATTATATTTATTAAATAAGTAAATTGCCAGTGACCCCATTTCCTCAAAAAATTCTCTTATACTCATGGGCTAATGCCTGAATATTTTGCAAACATCTTTAAACTATTAGCTATCATTTATACCTTAGTAATGATGAGGAGGAAGTGAAAATGGAGGGGGAGAAACAAGATTAGAGAATAAACATCAAGAAAACAAAATTGAGAGATGAAGGAAGACAGGGGAACAGCTTTGTCTCTACCTTTTGGGTAGGAATGTTTGACCTTTGTAATAAGTATGCTAAATAAAACAGAAGAAAGACCTTGCAAATTTTTTATGCACAAACAGTTTTTACATATAGCATGTAAATAATTGAAATTTACTTTTAAAAACTTTAAAAGTTAGAATAAAATAATTTATACTATCAAATGGGACAGATGTTCCAATGAAGAGTGACTGAATTCACCAGAGACTTTTCTTATCTTTGAAGATACACCTGGCCACATAACTACAGAAATAAAATACACCCGAGGAAATCAGTGCGTGACATATAGGAAGCCCAATGGCAATGGATAAGAGAGACTTTGCTCTGCCCTATATGGTAGTGTCTACTGTGGCTTGCAAAAGAATTGTCTGGCTTTGCTTCCCTAACCCATCCTTGTCCATGGCCATACAGGCAATGGAAGATCAGTGCTACAGGCAGAAAATATGGATCAAAAGGCTGATGAATGCTATTACTGACTTTTTAGACTATGTTTACCTAAAGTTGCTTATAATCATACATTAAGAAAAGAAATTACCTGTTAAAGTTTTAATTTTGGTGCTACTTGATTATTTTTTTTTTCGAATTTAATATACCAAAGAGTTCAAGCCACTAAGGCACATTTTATAGGCACATAGAAACTACCAAGAGAAAAGAAAATTAGTTGAGACTGTAAATTAAGGCACTTTTTGTAAGTTTTTTTCTTGTTTTGTGAGTTTTATAAGTAAGATTATTTAAGGGAACATACTATATGTCCTTTTTATGGTATAAAAGGAAAGTAAGTTAAAATTGAATGCACACAGATGCTCAGCTCTCAGAAATTCTTTGATCATGCTATAAATCCCTTTAAGTATCATTTTCCAATAAAATATCCAAAGAACTTTAAATAAGTAGTGCTAGCAGACACCAATTTCATGTATTAAAAAAAATTTACACTTGCTCCAAGGTGCTATTCAATTCATGTTATCAGGCTTTATTATATCTTTAAAAACTATATTATCTTTTGAATCTCAATTTGTCTCTCTTCAAATCTATTTGGCTGATGTTAAAGGTGAAACTTGACATAAACCAATGAAGCATGGAATCAGAAAAATTGAAAATGTAGGATATACCCTTTCCAACCTAGAAAGAAGCTAATAAAAGTGATTTTGCTGTACTATTCTCTTATTTTCCTTTCCCCTTGGAAAGTGTCCCAGATTGGAAACCCTCCAGATATCAATAATAATATCCACACCATGATGCGTATGTGACTAGACTCAATGGCATTTTAATTGCTGGAATCAAAACAAAAGAATCAACTTATAAAAGAGCACATTTACAGAGCCAGGCGTGGTGGCACACTCCTTTAATCCAAGCACTCAGGAGGCAGAGGTAGGAGGGTTGTCATGAGTTCAAGGCCAGCCTGCGAGGCAGAGGTAGGAGGGTTGTCATGAGTTCAAGGCCAGCCTGCGACTACATAGTGAATTCCTTCCAAGACAGCCTGGGCTAGAGTGAGACCCTCCCTCTAAAAACCAAAATAAATAAATAAAAAGCACATTTATAAAATAAAATGCACATTCTAAAGGGAACATAACTTTCAGTGTCAACTTTAACTTCTGAAATGAAAACAAATAGTCCCTAAACAATAAGATAATTTCTTGTCATCCCCAAAATTTTTTGGTGTTTCTTCTCAAATTATCAAATATAATTTCTTTAATGACTATTAATACCTGTTCCCTTTAAACCCAAATGACCTCTAATGTCTAAATGAGATTCATTAGCCTCATTTAATACTTATAAATATGTAGAAACATTCATTGTTATCCTTCACATTTACTGAGATTTAAACTTTTCTCAAGTTTCTTCTAGCTATGTATGAGAGCTCAGACATTTTAATGTAATGTATACACTATCTACCCTGAGTTGTAATTTAGGTTTTATCACAACACTGTGGGAACTGCTTGTGTGTGCAGCTTGGTTTCACCCCATGGTTTATGCTCTGAAGTGTGAGGGAGATAGACAGTGCTGTGCCAATCAGTTTCAGCCTGTTAAAGCTCAGAGAGCAAGGCAGAGATAAAGTGATGGAAGGTTGATAGTTGAAGATGACTTACAAGTAGGCATCATAGATTCCAAGACTTCAGGATCTGTCCAGAGGGCAGTAAAAGGAAGACATACCTCCATTTGTAGTTTTTCATATGACCTTCAAAACACCTCAATGACAAGGGAAGGTCTAAAACAGATGACCCTTTTAGAGGTGAGGATTGAAAAAGCAGTGAGCAAGTGGTTAATTTTGTAGAGCTTTCATTAAGATTGAGATGAAATGCCCAACCTTGAAATTCTAAATTTATTCTTTTTCTTCCTCCTACTCTTTTAATCCTACCACAGCACGTATAACAATATTTCTTAGATATTTAATGTGTTCCAGATCCTATGCAAAGTTTTCCATTCACCATCACATGTAATTCAAGTAATAGCAGATTATATTGGAATACCTTTGAAGTAGCTGCTTGTTTTCATTCTGTTTAACAAAGGGAAATAATGAGGCTCAGGTGGGCTCAGAAAGATCAAGGGTGGGCTGCTATTTGAACATGTATGAGCTCAGGAGTTCCTGAAGCATTAGTGCAGAAATTTCGAGGCCTCAGTGCTGATTTCCCTAAGAATTCAGGGAATAATGAGGTTGCATTGAAAAATCTTTTAGAACTTTGGCCAATACTTATTCAGAACCATTTTTAAACTTACCTTTCACAATCTACTCCCAAAGCTTTCCAACTTGTTTCTAGTCATGTATGTACTCACAGGAACCAGCTTTGACCCAGCTGTCTGTAATTTCACCTAAACCACAACACAGTGGAGAAAAAAATCTCACCAGAAGATAAAAGAAGACATCTTTCAAGATGAAGTAAGAAATGAACATTTAGGTGCAGCTGTAACTTTCCATGATATTTGAAGGGTTACCTAAGACTTGGGAAATGCTGAATAGTTCAGAAGGCTTGAAAGGGAATAAGAATCATGGTGCTAAATTCCCTGGGGGAAGGGAGAAGTAGTATGAGGTTAGCGCCACATCTTAAGTCATGTTGGGGTAGAATGTTGAGAGGAGAGAAGGGTAGACATGCTTCTGAGATGTGAAATGATTTAATATCCATACGAGGCACAGACTATTGATACTACCTTTACAATGATGATGCCTTGTGTGTAAAGAAAGCTGAGGACCTCTGACCACAGCCAACCATTTTTAAGAGGTATTATTGGTGGTATACTGAGCAGATCTCAAATATTTCCAAGTTGTAATTTTCTCCAATAAGGAGTTCATTAAAAACACACAACTTGTTAGTTTGGGGGAAGATTAAGGGAAAAATAGTTTATGCAAAAATGTTATGTAAATTTTAAAGTTACTCCAATATTTTACTAAAAATTAAGCCATGAACCCTTTATTATCAACCATTTTATAAGAATGCAAACATTTAAATATGGATTATTTCTCCATGACTATATAACTCCTAATGGGCAAGATATGTGCTTTATCTAAACAATTAAAATTCAGTGTGAAAGCTACTAATATAGACATATAAACAAAGTATTCAAAAGCTATGAAAATCAGAGGCACAATTAATTAAGGACAAAAAGATGTTATCAAAGAAGTCTTAAATAGGAGTGTTATATTAACTGTGTTCTCAAAGCTATAGCAGTTTTTCAGGAGGAGAATATTGTAACACAGATAGCCTAGGTGGAAGACATTGTGAGTGCATGGGTACAACAGCAAAACCAAGTACCTCTTGTGACTATACAGTGGAAGATATATGAATGAATATGAGGAATTAATGAACTTAAAAGGTAGGTTGGCACAGTGTGTGTCAAGAATTCTGAACACACTTTGGGAAGATTTCAACAGGGAACAAGAAAGAATTATTCAGTATGGCACAGGAAGGGGAAAGTTAAGAGTATAAATGATATGTCATCCCTGCTTTCATGTGTTTATCTCCTGGCTGAGATCATAACCATGTGTACAAAGGAATGTTGGCTTCTTAACCTTTGCCTTCAGGACCAGTGCAGGCATTTTATACTGAGCAGCCTAGAGTTAGTGGGGCTTATGTAGATAATTCACAGACCAAACACTATGGAGATTCTTACTCCTACATCTTAACAAGGGTGAACAGAACTTGTAATCATCCTTATCTTGGAGACCAAATAGAACTAATTCAGAATTTGCCTTAATGACTCACTTAGTGGACTGATAGTGTATCTCTAGGTTGGATTCCCTCTGAGATTATTTCTGAGCAGAAGATCCTATTTCATTGCCAATATAGTCTAGAAGTTTCCCTCATTAGTTAATTACACTTTATATTATTGATGTTAATTTAATTGCATTTTCAGCTTTATATACATTTAATTTCTAAATTTATTTTCTTTTGTAATTGAATAATTTTATGAAGAATTAATAATTCATATCTGGATAAGTAATAATATAAATTAACATAATTTAAGTAACTCAAATTTCATGATTTTTTGCTTTAGAAATATAACCTGATATCATGTATATGTTCCTCATGTGGCATAATTGAGAATTATTAACAATCTAGCCTTCATAAAACCTTTAGATTGCTAACAGTGACAGGAAATACATAGGGTAATTAGCATATTAATGTATTCATTTATTTCAAAGACTATTTTTGTAAAACATCTTCTATATGTTTACCTGTTAATATATCAATTAGAAAAATACCAAAAGGCAGAGGATTGCTTTGTTAGAATAACCAGTTGGCCACACAAAGGGAAAGTCTCTGGATGCGTCATTTTCATGCTGTGCCCATATTCTGGAGTCTGACTTTGTTTTGCAGACAAGGCATTTTATTCATAGGTGCATAGACAGATGAAGGTTGAGAGTACTCCCTCTTCTATGATTGGTGTAATCTCTCATCAAAATTACATATTACTGTGGGTAACCATAAATTAGCTTTGAAATATCTGGACCCAATCCAGAGTTTCTTTTTATTTTATTTTTTTGTTTATTTTTATTTATTTATTTGAAAGTGACAGAAAAAGAGGGAAAGAGAGAAAGAGAATGAGTGCACCAGGGCCTCCAGCCACTGCAAATGAACTCCAGAAGCATGTGCCCCCTTGTGCAACTGGATAACATGGCTTCTGGAGAATTGAGCCTTGAACTGGGGTCCTTAGGCTTCACAGGCATGTGCTTAACCAGTAAGCTATCTCTCCAGCCCAGAGTTTCTTATATGATTCAAATGTGCAATGACTTTAGGCTTTGAAGCCTTACATGTCTATTTCAATGATGAGTACCCAAGTTTTAGCAGAACAGAAGGGCTGACATTAGCATGGCAATTCTTTCTGCTATACACAGTTGGAAAGGACAATTCTACCCTTTGTTATTGCAATATTTTTTCTTTCTTTTTGTCATTGGTCAACCTATGGTCCACTTACCTCAACTGACCAAACCATACATTTCCTCATAGGCCACAAGGCATTCTATATATTTCATTGATGAAAGCTATATACATGTACATTTTTTGTAAGGTCTTACACTGTTGGCAATCACCACAATGATATGGAATCTGCATTGTAGCCTAAGCTGTCCTCAAACTTGCAGCAACCTTCCTTTGTCATCCTCCTAAATTCTGGGGTTATAGATATGAATTACCATGTCCAAGGCATGAAGAATTAATTTAATATGCATTTATTGAGTTCTTTTCATAGAAAAGAGGCCAAGATAAGTACACAACATAGTTGCTATCCTCTTAAGGATTATGGCTACTCGAAGATATAAACAGTGTTCAGACAGTCTGACAGGTATCTTGGTGTTAGTACACAGTGAAATAAGAAAAGCTAAGAGACATACATAATACAGACTTGAATCAGGTCATCTCTTTTATAAAGTTATTAGATAAACTGAAATAAACAGGTTATAAAAGTTGCATATGAGTACATATGATTATTTGTAGCATGTTTATCTGTATTATACATACACACGGGGGACGTAGAAATACAGAGAATGAATGGGGTGATGTTTAGAAGAGGAATAAGCAACGATGAGACAGTGGTATTTAATGAACTAAAAACAAAACGTTTTCTTGCTAACCCATTATGTGTTGATCCCATAGTTTCTCAATCTTCCTTAAAGGAACATTTCTTTCTTTACACTTTTATTTTATTTTATTTTTCATTTTTATTTTTTATTTTATGTTTTTTTTTTTTACAGTCAGTTTGGTACCATTATTAGGCTCATCCATGACCTATCCCCTCCCCTTGGCCCCTCCTTGTTGAGGTATACGGGTCATGCATTGTGGAGTTAGCCCACAGTTATGGGTAAGCTAAATGTCTCTGCATATCATGACCCAACATGTGGCTCTGACATTCTTTCCGCCCCCTCTTCCGCAAAATTTCCCTGAGACCAACACTTTTATAATTAATGTAGGAATGAAGGCTTAAATTCTGAGTGGATTCTCATCATAGAAGTGTTTCAGCTCACACCAAGAAGCTGTCAGCCAAAAGCCAAATAAGCCAAATTCTCGAATGAGCCATCTTTGGAATAGCTGAACAGAACCTGGTACAGGCATTTGTTCATTGTTATGTTTCCCTGCAAATATTTTAGTGCATCCATACCAATGACTTACCATTGTAAGTATTTTATAGCCTTTATTTTATTAAAATTCTTAATTTTATAATATAGATTTTCCTAATTTGGATATCATTTCCCTGAGCTTGGAAACTGTAAAGATTTAATAAAATTTTGGGGGGCAATTTTTGATAATAACTGACACCTAATATTGCATTCAATTAATATTTCTGACTCTATTTGAATGATACTGCTCCCCCATACAATGATTATTCAATATAACATGACAAACACAGTATAAATTAGACCTTTAGTAGATACAGACTATACTAAGTAAGTCACTAAAACTTTTCTCTCTAATTATATGCATAATGAGAAAAAACATTCTAATAACCATTCTATGGTCAAAAAGCTTTGGAATATGGAGACTGCTAATATAGCTCAGCAGTTAAGGCACTTGCTTGCAAAGCCTGATGTCAATACTCAAGCACCCACATAATCCAGATGCAAAAAGTGGCACATGTATCTCATAATTATTTCAGTGGCAAGAGGCTCTGGCATGATCTCTCTCTCTCTCTCCCTCTCTCTCCTTCTCTCTCTCATACACACACACACACCTGCAAATTTATTAATAAATAAGTCAAAAGCCATGTGGCTTACCACTTGTAATGAGTGGTTTTTCTGGTCTGACCTGGGGGCTATCTCTCTATAAAGGAAAAGCTCAAGGGTATAGTGGGAAGATTGCTTTGTACTGAGTCTGATGGATGGTCAGGGATGGTAACAGATGGAGATTTATGCCCACTGGGACTTGGTGAACTATGCCACTAGAATGGGAGATATTGTAAGTTGGATGCTATAACATACATATGTCTTGAGGTACATGGAGAGGCTAGGAAGTGGGCCAGTGGTGCGGCAGTACTGAGGGTAGCTGATGACGGGTATGGAAGCAGAGTAGGCTGTCCTCTGAGGTGCATATTTCCAGCCAGATGTGCATGTACTGCTGTGTGGTTAGGACTCCCATGAGAAAGAGTGAATGGATTACTGGTAATGCTAGTAGGAATATAGGCTTGCTGTCTTTGATGCCCAAAGTTTCCATTCCACTCTTGATGCCCAGATCCAAAGTGCTGAACCTGACTGAAGTTTAAATGCTGGTGCTGGAATGCTGATGTTAATTTTTGATGACGATTACCCATGGCAGAGGCTGGTTTGATCTTCCAGGGGCAGATCGTCCTTTTACTAATGGCTGGCATGTAGAATCTGTGTTGGCCATTTGCTGATTGGCTTTTAATCTACTTTCTGTTCCCATTAGTGGCACAACAGTGCAAACAGCTGGCTTGGCTTCTGAGTCAGCACAAGTTACCAGTTCGGTGTCCTAACGAGTATCCTCTGCAAAATTGTTCTCTGAAAATGGACTGTCGTGCCTGGAAGAGTCAGATGTTGGACAGCCATCCACAGTGTCACAGCCACTTTCTTGTTCATCATCTGACATACTGGTCAGTCTTTTGCAAGGGGATGGGCTAGACTGTCCTGAGCTGCTGGTGCTCAGGGTACTGTCTGAACTACTCAGGGAATATATCCAATCAACGTTCAAAGTGCTCTGGGAAGCCTCACAATCTAGACTGCCTTTACATTCCCTGAGTGAATGTCTTGGTGATGTATCTTCATCATCGGTGTCATTGCTAATAGTGATCACACTCACTGCAGGACTTGGGGAGTCAGCGATGATGATGGTTTGCCACTGTTTGTCTGCAACCAATGAATCAGAGTGCTGTCTTATAGATGCTTCACAACATGTTGCACTCCAGTTCACATTGCTGGTAGAAATCACCCAGCCAAGAGCAGCTCATGGGAAAAGAGTATTTATTTTGGCTTACAAGTTCAAGGGGAAACTCCACAGTGGCAGGGAAAATGAGGGCCTGAGCAGAGGGTGGACAGCACCCCCTGGCCAACATAAGGTGGACAATAGCAACAGGAGAGTGTGCCCAACACTGGCATGGGGAAACTGGCTGTAACACCCATAAGCCCACCCCCAAAAATACACTCCCTCCAGGAGGCATTAATTCCCAAATCTTCATCAGCTGGGAACCTAGCATTCAGAACACCTAAGTTTGTGGAGGACACCTGAATCAAACCACCACACAACAGTTTCTTGCCTCTCCTTCTGAGCTGTGATTGTCCTGCGTTTCTATGCAACTTAGTTCCTCTACATCTTCCCATTTATTAACTTTGGAGAAATAAATGTTGAATGTGGAACATTGGTATTCTGCAATGAGTTACTCCTGTACTGGCACAGCTTATTTTTCTTGGTATTGGCAGACTGTGGCCAGACATGTGTAAAGCCCCACACTAATAGGCTGAGGAGATGATAAAGTTATTTGATTGGTTAGAAGAGGTTGTGGCATCACAGAGAAAAAGCTCAAGTGTAGCAGGCCTATCCCTAGAGTAACAGCCTCTTTTTTGGAGATACACATTCTCCTAGACCTGAGGTAGATAAATTGCTTATCTTATTGTCTCTAGTCTGTGTATAACCCAGAATATCCATACCATTTCTTTAAACCTCAATAAAAAAAGGTAGTTTTCCCTTAAGTTTTTTTCTCCTGCTATATTTAACTTTAAAATTTTTCACTCCCCTAGAGTTCAGCTGTCTGCTGCATGGTATCAAATTCCCCATGAAAAGAGATAAAATAGCAGGTATAAATTCACTGTAAAAAAAACAGTGAGCTACTGGATCATTTCTGAGATTAGATGAAGGATATGAAGAAAAAGAAGCACAGATTTAGGCAGGTTATTATTGATGTTTCTAATTCTCTCATAAGCACCAGCAATCCTAAAGCTCTCCATTCATGTGTTTTTATTTTTTGAGGCAAGCCAAACAAACTGCCTTTTTCTTTTCTTTCTTTATTTATTTTTTATTAGTCAGTTCTGTATTCAGCAAATACAGTCAGTTTGGTACCATTATTAGGCTCATCCGTGACCTACCCCCTCCCCTTGGCCCCTCCTTGTTGAGGTATACGGGTCTTGCATTGTGGAGTTAGCCCACAGTTATGGGTAAGCTAAATGTCTCTGCATATCATGACCCAACATGTGACTCTGACATTCTTTCCGCCCCCTCTTCCGCAAAATTTCCCTGAGCCATGTTGGGTTCATTTTTGGTCTGCTTCAGTGATGAGGTGTTGGGGGCCTCTGAGGCTCTGGCTCTCTGATTTGGTAGGAGTTGATTTTTCTCTGTGCTGATCTCCTTCCCCCTTGTGCTGGTGTCCGGTTCATCAGGAAAACAGCCCCCTTGCTTGTTTCTCCAATTTTTCTTAGTTTCAGCCGGGGCCCTTTTGAGGTATGATGGGGTGGCTCTCTCCTTAGGATCTACATCTATCTGAAAAAGAGAAGCAGATTCTCCAATGGAGAGTAAGTTAGCACCAGGACAAATGAGATAACCCTTACTTTTTTTTTTTTAATAGAGAATTTAATAGGTGTAGGCCCTCTTGTAGCCCACAATTGATGGTAGCTTGATATTAGAGAGTGGGCTTATGTTTGGATATGGTTCTGACTTGTTTCCCAGCTCCAGCTATGGGTCCCATACCAGTGAGGGGATCAGTTAGCCAAATTGAGAGCAGTTGGTTCCCCACCATGGCTGTGTGCCACCACTGCACTTGTGTGGGCATCACAACAAGTTATTTGCTGCTAAGTAGGTTAGACCATGCGTTGCTTCGATAGATATTGGTCAATTTCCCCCAGTCGCCCATGTAGCACCTTCTGGCACTAGACGCGCTGACTGTCTGGGGACTGACTCTCATCCAACTTCCAGCCATGTCATTCTAATTTGCATGTCAATCACATAAGGTATCTTCAGCAGTAGGGTCTTACCACTAACCTTTGGTGGGTCATCAAGTACTCTGACAGAAATCTGTCTGTCTTTTAGGAAACCTTGTAGGTCTCTCTGATCAAAAGCTCATTGTGGATGATAGCCCCATGCTGGATCTTGGAGTTACAGGTCAGTGCCCACTAAGAAAATGAGGAAAAAGATAACTAATATACAAGAGTTAGAGATAAGAGAGAGAGAGACAGGGAGAGGGGAAGTGAGGGAGGGAAGATGTAGGAGATTAAGGTTAGTCTTAATCTTACCCTCTCCAGTGTCTTGTGGTTCAGGTGTTCCCTGTAAGGGCCTGGTGAAGGATCAGCCATTTGGTCTATCTTTTAGTAAGTAGAAGATTATGGTACCATTGCTGTTTGGGTCTAGATTTGTGTTTCCCACCCCTTTGATGCCCTCCCCTCCCTCCCCTTCCATCCTAGTGTCTAATCTAGGAGATGCTTGCTGGGTATGTAAGGTATCTTCGGTAGATTCAGGTTAGGTGCTGTAGATGAGTGAGACTATGTGGCGATTTTTTTTCTGTGATTGGGTAAGTTCACTGAGAATGATCTGTTCCAGGTTCAACCATTTTTGCTCAAATTTCATTGTGTCATTTTTTCTTACTGCTGTATAGAATTCCATTGTGTAGATATACCACATCTTAGTTATCCATTCTTCTAGTGATGGACATCTGGGTTGATTCCAGCTCTTAGCTATTACAAATTGAGCTGCTATAAACATGGTTGAGCAAATCTCTTTAGTCTGTGGTTTGAAGGTTTTAGGGTAGATTCCCAGTAAGGGAATAACTGGGTCTGTTGGTATCTCTATACTCAGCTTTTTCAGAAGTCTCCATATTGCTTTCCAAAGTGGTTGTACCATCCTACATTCCCACCAACAGTGGATGAGTGTTCCTACTTCTCCACATCATTGCCAGCATTTATTTTTATTTGATTTTTTGATGCTTGCTATCCTTATTGGGGTAAGGTGGAATCTCATAGTTGTTTCGATTTGCATTTCTCTGATGATTAGGGATGATGAACATTTTCTTAAGTGTATGTTTGCCATTTCTATTTCTTCCTCTGTGAACTGCCTGTTCAGCTCTTTGCCCCATTTTGTGAGTGGGGTGTTTGACTTCTTACTGTTTAGATTTTTGAGTTCTTTGTAGATTCTAGAGATTAGTCCTCTATCAGTTAAAATCCTTGCAAACCGAATCCAACAACACATCAAAACCATTATCCACCTTGACCAAGTGGGATTCATTCCAGGAACACAGGGGTGGTTCAACATACGGAAATCTGTCAATGTAATACACCACATAAACAAGGTTAAGCATAAAAACCACATGATCATTTCGATAGATGCAGAAAAGACCTTTGACAAGATTCAACATCACTTCATGTTCAAAACATTGGAGAGAGTTGGCATGGTTGGTTCATATCTTAACCTAATAAAGGCAATATACGAAGCTCCGAAGGCCCAAATAATACTTAATGGAGAGAGATGGGAGGAATTCCCATTAAGATCAGGAACAAGACAGGGTTGTCCACTCTCACCTCTGCTTTTCAATATAGTACTGGAAGTCCTAGCTCAAGCAATAAGACAGGAGAAGGAAATAAAAGGGATACAATTTGGAAAGGAGGAAGTTAAGTTAGCTTTATTCGCTGATGACATGATTATATATGTAAGAGACCCGAGAGACTCCATCCCAAAACTCCTGAAGGTGATTAACTCCTATAGCAAAGTAGCAAGATACAAAATCAATGCACAAAAATCAGTAGCCTTCCTTTATGCAAAGGACAAAGATACAGAGAAAGAAATAAGGGACATAGTCCCATTTTCAATTGCAACAAAAAAAATAAAATACCTTGGAATAACGTTAACCAAGGAAGTGAAAGATCTATACAATGAAAACATAAAAACACTCAAAAAAGAAATTGAGGTGGACTTGAGAAAATGGAAAGACCTCCCATGTTCCTGGATAGGCAGAATTAACATTGTGAAGATGACAATCCTACCAAAGGCAATTTACAGATTTAATGCAATACCAATTAAAATCCCCACAGTGTTCTTCACAGAGATAGAAAAAATGATCTCAAATTTCATATGGAAAGGCAGAAGGCCTCGCATTTCCAAACATATCCTCAGCAAAAGAAATACCTCTGGAGGCATCACCATACCTGATCTAAAGCTATATTACAAAGCCATAGTAATAAAAACAGCATGGTAGTGGCATAAAAACAGGACTATAGATCAATGGAATAGACTTGAGGACCCGGACTTTGGGTCAAGCAACTATAGCTACTTGATATTCGATAAAGGCCCAAACAATATAGGCTGGAAAAAAGACAGCATCTTCAACAAATGGTGCTGGACAAACTGGATAACCATATGCAGGAAACTGAAACTTGACCCACACATTTCACCATGCACTACACTCAAGTCCAAATGGATCAAAGATCTCAATATAAGACCAGAAACTTGAATACTACTGGAAGAAAATTTAGGAAGTACATTCCATGATATAGGAATGGAAAAAGACTTCCTGAACAAAACCCCAGTAGCCCATGAACTTAAACCGTCACTCAACCAATGGGACCACATGAAGCTGAAGAGTTTCTTTACAGACAAGCATAAAATAAGCAAAGCCAATAGATTACCCACAGAATGGGAGAAAATATTTGTGGGTTATCAAACTGCCTTTCTCAATGCAAGAGAGAGAGGGAGAGAGAGAGAGAGAATATTGGTGCAACATGGCCTCCATGCAGTTGAATTCCAGATGTATGTGCCCCCTTGTGTACATGTATGACCTTGTGTGCTTGTTTTACTGTGTGTGTGACTTATGTGGGACCTGTAAAGTCAAACATAAGCTCTTAGACTTTACAGGCAAGCACTTTAACTGCTAAGCCAGCTCTCCAGCCCTCATTTGTGTTTTTAAAAGGGGGACACTGTGATTCCTTAGTTGTCTTTAAAACTGAAATCAATTGGAGTATTGTGAAGGGGGAAACTATCTTTGCTAAATTAGAACCTTGAGACAGCCCAATTTTAAAACTACTGAGCATGCAGGGGTTGAGTCTAATAATTGTGGTCAAAGACAATAATTTCAAAAAGTTTATAATTACATATGCTGAACACAAGGAGTCAAATTCACGAATGCTCAAGTGTTCTGAATGCAGGTAAGCAATAGGCCATAGGCAAAAGGTAATGTCCAAACTGATGCTCTTTTCTTAACATTAACTAGATGAAAATGAAAAACATGATGGTTCTATCACAAACAAAAAAAAAGGAAGATGATATAATGGAAAAAGCTGCAGGTTGTGGGGAACTTTTTTACCTAAAGGAGATCATACTACTCCTCCCTGAACTCCTGAAACTCCCTTGTCTATACTTCCCTGGAAATGTCTCTTCAAAGCTATAACCTTGATGTTTCAATTATGGATTTCCTCTTCAGGGATTGATGTGTTTTTAGTCACAGAAATATCTAACACATAATTCTAAATTGCTGTAGATCTGTGATGTTTAAAATGTAAATGGTTTTCTCCTTCGTAGGGTTCTGTCATGAATGCAGTGAGTCATATACCAGAAGTGCTTTAGTGCCTTGCAACCCCTTGGTTATTTGTCAGTTACAGTCACAGAAGTAGTTGAAGTGGTAGTGGATGCTTTTCTTATGATAGTAAAACCAGGTTCCAGTAGCCCACTTTTGGCAATAAAATAAAGTCTATACATTAGAATTTGGGTAGAAAAACAAAGAACAATTCAGTAGTAAAAGTATCATCAATATATGTGGATATAATATGTAAACTACACAGTCCTAGGCCTTGGGACTTCTAGTCTATGCGCTAATGATGATTTATGTTTTCTACCTGCTTGAGGGTCTTCGTAGACCTCTTTGATGACTACAACAACCTCCATCCACAATGTAGTGGGATTTTAGTATTGGTGAAGGATATAGAGGATGTGGACCTGCCAGGCATAATCCCCTTCCTTGCCTCCATGGATCTAATTAAAACTGTCCTGGTTTAGGTAGGCTATTTAATACATGTAAAAAAAGTACAAGTGGGGATGCAAAGATTGCTCAGTGGTTAAAGATGCTTGCTTGCAAAACCTGGTGGCCTAGTTTCAATTCCCTAGTGCCCATGTAAAGCCAAATTCACAAAGCTGCACATGGAGCAAGAAGCCTTGGTATACCTACTCTCTATTTCCCTCTCCTTACAAATAAGTAAACAAAATGTTTAAATAAATATACAAATAAAATAAAAATATATGAATATAAGACTGTAAGTGAAGGGTGTCCTAATGCTCTGTTTTCCTCTGTATGCTTATTATACAATCCTCCTGCAGCCTATGTTTCAGTTTTTGGTTTCTCAAATTTTATAACCTCCACTCTTGCTCCAATTTCAAGTTATATGTGGTCTTTATTTGCTGTGATAAAGCATATGCTGATGCTTCTATAGAAGCTTCATGTTATTATCTTGCAATGACTCAAAAACCAACACTACATTTTTGGAAGATGTTTGGCCCATCTCAGGTTGAGTGTGTACACACTGATTAATTTGAAAGCATCATGAGTTAGTACAATATAGTCAATATCTATGATAGGTATAGTGATTGCCTCAAAAGGATATATAAATCCCAAACAATTCTTAGAACTTTTAAATACTTTACCTTATTCAGCAGAGGGGACCTTTAAGATACTTTTAAGTTAAGAATCTTGAAATATAAATACTTGCCTGAATCTGTGGTAACTAGGCTCCTAAAAAGAGAGAGAAAGAGAGTCCAAAGACAAAGTGAAAGAAAGAGATATAGTAATGAAAGAGTTTAGAGGTACTTGAGCCACAAGCCACCAACTAGAGAAAGCTTCTGGCAGCAGGAAAAAACAGTGACATAGATTCCTACCCCCCAGAACTATATACACAAATGCAGCTCTAAAACGCATTTTTAGACTTTTCATATCTAAAATTAAAAGCTAATAAATTTGTTTTGTTAAGCCATTAGGCTGTTCTACAGCAGCTATTGCAAGCCATGCCATCATCCCTTCTGGAAACACAGGCAGTTTCCAGAGGACATTACTGCTAGTCAACTTTACTGATAACCTTAAATCTATGGTGGAATTACTAGTAGCTTCTTATCGTTCAGTGACCTATTGCCTAATATTTCTAGTTTATTTTATGATTTTTTAAGTAGACTAAGTTAATAACACATAGGTATTGCTTACATGTCAGTGGACACTCTCTCTCTTCCCTCTGGAAAAAATATAATAGCTATGAAATGAAATTCTACATTAATTTACTTAGGACATATACTTAAGTTACTTGGAACAATGTCTGATAGTTATTGCATTCACCAATAAGCTTCCTTTATATGCCTCAAATATGTCAGTCCCTCTAAATACTCACTTATTCATCCATTGGAACATTCATTCAAAAAAAAATCTATGTGTCTGGCACTCTTCAAAATGCTCAGAACTTAGCTGTGAACACAACAGAAAGTAATTCTTTCCTTTAAAGATCTTTTTTATGAGGCTGTTGCAGTTACCTTTACATTGCTGGGACAAAAATACAGCTAGAAGCATCTGATTGGAAGAAAAGGTTAATTTAAGGTTAAAAATACCAGGAGAAAAAAAAAAAAAAAAAAAAAAAAACAGCCAGCACCATCAGTCAGAGCTCCAACTGACTCTCAACAGAGAGCAGGGCTGCACTCAAGATCCATCCCTAGGAATATGCATCCACAAGCAGGGTTCCAACTATGAAAATGGAGTAGGAAGTTTAATATTTATTAAAAATTATCTGAGGCTATAAGGCTATACATTTACAGTCAAACCACTACATTCTACCCATAGACCCCATAGACTCATTATAATGTCACAGTGCAAAATGCACTCAGACTAATTTCAAAAGGTCCCATAGACTTGTCTAAGTCTCATCTGTTTCAAGACTGTCTTATGAGTCCTGTAAAATCAAAGCACAAGTTACATACTTCCAACATGTAATGTCACAGAGTAATAATGTTTCAATTGCAAAAAGGCATAACAAGGAGAGACTGGACAAATGGAAAATTAATAACCATCAGACCAATATTAAAAATCTGCAGTTCCATGTCCAACATCCATAACCAGTGACAAAGAAGTCTGTGGGTTTTTAATTTTTAATCCTCAAGCTGTACTGAACAGCCAAGGAAAACTCCATGCCAGACTAGCAGGTCTCCATGGTAGAGTTTCCACATTTCTGGTATATCCAAAGCATCATTGTGTCAAAACATCTTTTGGGTCATTTTCATAGCTCCATACAATGGGTCTTTCTTATCCCTTATAAGGGAATTTCAACCCTGCCTCACATTGCCACTTTTCAGCAGCTCCTGGAACAATGTGCACTTCATGATCCACTTCCCTGAATTTCACATGCTTCCAAAACCAGTACCAGGTGGGTGGCATAGCCAAATTTGTAAAAATAGGGGAGAATAAAGCTTGACCTTGAAGAGTAGGATATTGTATCACCAGTCTTCCTTCAAGCCACCTCCTTTCAAAAGAATTTGCATTCCAGCTAACTTGAGCTTCCCATGGGTGAGCTTCACCCTCAGGAATCTTTTCCATTGTCCCAATGCAAACAGTTGATTTATCCATAATGGTGGTATTCTTTTTAACAACTGTAGCTTAAGTAACCTAAACCCAGTCTCTGAGCTTGTAATTTCAAACTTGCTTGAATTTTTCCTGTGATAAACTGTGCAACTTTCATATCTTTCTATTCTAAGCCTTCCACCTACCACAAAAGTCAATTACTTTTATTTCAACAGGCTCAAATTCCCAAGGGATAGGTAGAGGAATGCAATCAACCTTTCCATAAGAAGCCCAATTCCAAACAAAGTGCTTTCCTTCCCCTTTGAAAGTTCATAAGTCAAGCCTTCATAGTCCACAATTTTCTCTGTGTTTAGCATTTTTAAACGTTTACCAGGATAGCCCATAAATATATGCTCATAGCACTGCAAGGCTTTTCCAGTCCAAAGTACTAAATCCCTCCACATTCTTTCCATGAACGCATTCCCAAAGACTAAAACGCACATGGTCAAATTCATCACAGCAATGACCCCACTTCTTAGTACTAATGTGATGCTGCAGTTACCTTCACATTGCTGGGATTAACAACTGACCAGAAACAGCTTATGGGAGGAAAGGGTTTATTTCAGGCTAACAAACTCCAAGAAAAGCTTCATTATTGTGGAAGAAGCTGGCTCACTCCATCATACATCCACAGCAGAGAGAGAACAAAAACAACACTAGTTGGCATGAACAGCCAGAGCTCAAACTGCCTCTCGACTCACCTAGTAGGGCTGAACTTAATGAGATCCACCTCCAGTGATAGACCTCTTCCAGCAGGACTCTGGCTGCTGAAGACTAAGTAAGAAACTAATCTTATTCAAAAAAATATCTGAAGCCGTGGGGGACATGCATTTACATTCAAATCAATATGCAGGCCAAGAAGATTAAAAAAAAATACCTAAATCAATAGTGATAGTACAAAACATAGAGATAAGACAAGGACTGCTAGAGGGTTGGGGAGAGAGAGGAACTTATGAATAGGTGGCTAAGGAAGGCCTCATGGATAAAGAAGTTTCAATCACTGCTCATTCATGAGCAAGATTACTTAAGGGAGGGCACAGTCCAGACTAGGAGAGTTCTATGTACATAGCCAATGCTCTTATTTCATCCAGTAATCAAAATCAAAGCAACCTATACCTCATTCTCCCATTCCATTTCTCAGTTCTGATAACCATGCCCTGTTCATGCTACTTTCTTGACTATGCACACTGGCCATTTGCTTATATGCCTTTGCTCTCTTCCCCTAACTAATGATAATCTTCATATGAATCGAGATTATCTCCATGTTGTTCATGACTGTGTCACCAGAATCTAAGAGAGGCCCAGGAGGAGGTTCATAATAGACTCTTGATCAATATATATTTAATGGATAAATTAATGAATGAATAACATGTTTTGAAAGAAAAAAATTAAAAATCCTATACTCATTGATATAGTATTATTGTTCTGGTTGATCCTCAATGAAGGTTTGACTTCAAAAATACTTATTCTAACTGTAAATTATAAATAGAGTGTTTCAGTTATGTTCACATTGCTGGCAGAAATAACCCGACCAAGAGCAACTTTTTTGGGGGGGAGTTATATTTTGGCTTGCAGACTTTAGGGGAAGCTCCATGATGGCAGGGGGAAATGATGGCATGAGCAGAGGAAGGACATCACTCCCTGGACAACATAATATGGACAAAAGCAACAAGATAGTGTGCCAAACACTGGCAAGGAGACACTGGCTATAATACCCATATGCCCACCCCCAACAATATATTGCCTCTAGGAGGCGTTAATTCCTAAATCTCCATCGGCTGCAGACCTACCATTCAGAACACATGTTTATGGGGGACACCTGAGTCAAACCTCCACATTCTGCCCCTGGTCCCCATAAACTGATAAACATCCATGTCATAAAATGCAATGCATTCAGCCCAACTGTAAAAGTGCCCATTTTTTTTATTTTTATTTTTTATTTATTTATTAGAGACAGAGAAATAGACAGAGAGAGAGAGAGAGAGAGAGAGAGAGAGAGAGAGAGAGAGAATGGGCGCATCAGGGCCTCTAGTCACTGCAAATGAACTCCAGATGCATGTGCCACCATATGCATCTGGCTTACATGGGACCTGAAGAATGAACCTGGGTCCTTAGGCTTTTCAAGCATGCACTTTACCTGCCAAGCCATCTCTCCAGCCCAAGTCTCCATATTTTTTAAAATATTTTCATACTTTTATTAGTGCTGAGGAACAGTACACAAACATTTCAATTGTACACAAGTCTTAACACACGTACCGAAAATCTAAAGACCATGCATGTATTATTTCTTTAGAAGTTATTCCAGTGACACCCAGCTTCAATCTTAGAGAGGCATTTTTCCTTAATAGGCTCTCGTGTACAAACATCTTCAAATGCTCACAATCTCTACTCAGCTCCCACTGGTTCACAATTTTGGTATCATATACACTGCAAACACAAATTTTTCATCTTTCACAGTACGTTATCAAAATTATTAGGAACACTGGACTACCACAACTAGAGATGTCACAGAGGCACACAGTGCTGACAACAGGGCAGTGACCAAGGAGTGGTTTTTTGTTTTTGTTTTCTTAGGAAACAGCTCTACTAAAAACACAGACTAGGAGTAATTGAAAATATTCAAGACATATTAAATGCACAAATGTGACTCCAAATTGCCATTTAGTATGCTTTGTATGGTAGTTTTAACTAACCCCCCACCTATGGAATGTTAAGGTGACACCCAAGACAGTCAAAGCTTCCCATAATTCAATATCCCACTATTTTCTGGTTGTACCAAAAAAATAAACAACCAGCAAATGATTTCACCTCTTAAAAAAAAATCATTTACACTTAAAAAATGGGATGAGGTGGGATTCCCTCCTTTTAAAAAATGTTTCTAGAGCTACTAAAAAACTTGCATTTACAAAATAGTTGATAAAAAATATTCCTCTGTACAAGAAGGAGACAGGGATGCTGATGGACACAGTAGATGACTACTCAGCCTTGGCGTCTTCCTCTCCGCTTTCTCGGAGACTGGACTTCTCACTCTTAGCCTCTCCATTCTCTGCAGGTAGGTCTTCTTTAGCCTCTGGCTTAGTCACTTCAGCCTGCTTGCCCTTTGCTCCCCTCTTCCCTTTTGTTTGCACATTTTTGTCTGAAGGTTTATCCTTTCCCGCTGCTGTTTTTGGCTTCGCTTCCACTTTCGCAGGAGCCGGCTTCGCGGACAGCCTGGCGGACCTGCACTTGGGCTCGTCCTTCGCAGCGCCATTGGCGGAGCTCACCTTCCTCTTGGGCATCTTGGCGGCGCATGAGGATGCTGCGGGCCGAGGCGCGCGAGAACCTTCCTGAAACTACCATCTCCATATTTTTTTTTATCAATCCTAATAATGCTCAAACATCCCCATGTTCCAAAGTCTTTTAATTAAGCCATAGTACCAAAAAAAATCCCCCCAAACTCCATAATGGCACAGAATAAACATTCACACTGCAAAATATGACATTGGACATAGCAAAGAAATATTCAACCAATACATGATTTGAATAGGGAAAACATCAACCTCTATAGCTCCCAAGTCCAACAATTCTAGTCGGTGACAAATCTCCAAGTCTGATATTCTAACCACTGACAAGTCTCTGGAGTTCCAATTCTGCCCCTCCAGCTACGCTACTCACCATCCTGGAAAACTTCATCCAGGGCTGGCAGCTCTCTTTAGCCATTGTCTGGTAGTCCTGGCATCTCCCCTGGTCTCCATTGCAAGGAATGGTTCATCCTCCTGCCTCCATCAGGTCTCCATGCAGGCATCCAACAAATGTACTACACACTGCCCATGGCCATTTCCAAAACATAAAGACCATGTTGAAAATTCAATGACCCTCTCTTTCCTGCATTTCTTATACTCCATAATACCAGGTGGGTTGTCAATTTGTCAAGCCAGAGGGGAATAAAGCAGACTTTGAAAAACAGGATACTCCTTCAGCATTCAGGCCCCTTCAAAAGACACCCCATTCTTTCTATTGTCCCAATTCAGGTCAGCTGGCCCTATCTCAATAGTTGTAACCTTGCAAACAATTCCAGCTGAACAGGCAGCCATTTTGACACAAAGATTTCATTTTTTCTGTGCCTTATCCCTTTGCTCACACACACAAAGTAACCATTCACAAGTTCTCAGAACACAGGCATAACAGCAAGCCTCTCACACAACGTGCCTCTAACCCAGTCCAGGCAAAGCTTTTTCTCACATTCACAAGCCAAACTTCACAGTCCATAGTTCTTACTGCATTCATGTCTTTCATCTCTGACTAGAATAGTCCATCAAGACATACATACAACACTCAAAGGCATTTCTCAGGCCAAGGTTTCAAATCCTTCCACATTCCTCTTGAAAATCAGCTCCAAAAGGCCAAGCCACACAGTCAGGTTTCTAGCAGCAATCCTGTTCCTGTGGTACCAACTTTGCAGTTTCAGTCAGGTTCTCCTTCCTGGCAGAAATTACCCAACCAAGAGCAGCTTGTGGGAATTAAAAGGGTTTATTTCATCTTACAGACTCAAGGGGAAGTTCCATGATGGCAGGGGAGAACAATGGCATGAGCAGAGGGTGGACATCACTCTCTGGCCAACATAAGGTGGACAACAGCAACAAGAGTGTGCCAAACACTGGTAAGGGGACATAGCTATAATACACATAATCATGCTCCCAACAATACACTGCTTCTAGGAGGCATTAATTCCCAAATCTCTATGAGTGGATACCTAGCTGGATATCCAGCATTCAGAACATGTAAGTTTATGGGGGCCACCTAAATCAAACCACCACACAGAGTAAAAAGGAATGTATTGCATAAAAATACCATCCTTTGTATTCTCTCTCAAAATATACTTATTTTAAAGAATGTTAATATTCAATTTAAGCAAAAAGAAAAACAGTCAACTTATAGAAAATGGTGTGAAGTAGATCAGATGTTCCCTTTTATTTTTTTTTTTTTTTTTTTTTTTTTTTTTTTTTTTTTTTTTTTTTGGTTTTTCGAGGTAGGGTTTCACTCTAGCCCAGGCTGACCTGGAATTCACTATGGAGTCTCAGGGTGGCCTCGAACTCACACTGATCCTCCTACCTCTGCCTCCCGAGTGCTGGGATTAAAGGCGTGCGCCACCACGCCCGGCAGATGTTCCCTTTTATTCTGTGTACTATTGCCCCAACTTTGCAGAAATGAGTTGAGTTGTCAAAATACACATTAGAAATGAGGAAATATTAAATCCCTCTGTACTTTTTGAAAAAGGACTAAAAATTGTTCAGTGAATAAATGAGTTAGAGAATGAATTCATGAGTGAAAGATAATAGCAGTGATGGATTTTTTTTTCTTTAGGTGTTTTGAGGTATTGTCTGGATCTAGCCCAGGGTGACTTGAAACTCACTATGCAGTCTCAGGATGGCCTTAAACTCACAGAAAGCCTCCTACCTCTGCCTCTTGGCCTTCTGAGAGCTGGGATTAAAGGTGTGTGCCATCTTGCCTGGCAGAAGTGGAATTTCTGACTGACACATTAGAAATGAATGGAACCAACTGGATGTGAGCATGCAAGCAAAGCTATAATGAAGGCTCACCTCAGGGAGGAGGTTGCCAGCCTGCACTACCAGGGAGAAACCCAGCTGCCCCACAAAGGAAGAAGCAAGCGTTTTATTTATATACCAAGGTTACTAGGATGGGCTCAAGTCCTGCCTGGCGAATTTTTGACAGGTTCTGGGCAATTTCAAACATTGTTTTTTTTTTATTTTTTTATTTTTTATTTTATTTTATTTAATTTTTCTTTATTAGTCAGTTCTGTATTCAGCAAATACAGTCAGTTTGGTACCATTATTAGGCTCATCCGTGACCTACCCCCTCCCCTTGGCCCCTCCTTGTTGAGGTATACGGGTCATGCATTGTGGAGTTAGCCCACAGTTATGGGTAAGCTAAATGTCTCTGCATATCATGACCCAACATGTGACTCTGACATTCTTTCTGCCACCTCTTCCACAAGATTTCCCTGAGCCATGTTGGGTTCATTTTTGGTCTGCTTCAGTGATGAGGTGTTGGGGGCTTCTGAGGCTCTGGCTCTCTGATTTGGTAGGAGTTGATTTTTCTCTGTGCTGATCTCCTTCCCCCTTGTGCTGGTATCCGGTTCATCAGGAAAACAGCCCCCTTGCTTGTTTCTCCAATTTTTCTTAGTTTCAGCCGGGGCCCTTTTGAGGTATGATGGGGTGGCTCTCTCCTTAGGATCTACATCTATCTGAAAAAGAGAAGCAGATTCTCCAATGGAGAGTAAGTTAGCACCAGGACAAATGAGATAACCCTTACTTTTTTTTTTTATAGAGAATTTAATACGTGTAGGCCCTCTTGTAGCCCACAATTAATGGTAGTTTGATATTGGAGAGTGGGTTTATGTTTGGATCTGGTTCTGACTTGTTTCCCAGCTCCAGCTATGGGTCCCATACCAGTGAGGGGATCAGTTAGCCAAATTGAGAGCAGTTGGTTCCCCACCATGGCTGTGTGCCACCACTGCACTTGTGTGGGCATCACAACAAGTTATTTGCTGCTAAGTAGGTTAGACCATGAGTTGCTTCGATAGATATTGGCCAATTTCCCCCAGTCGCCCATGTAGCACCTTCTGGCACTAGACGCACTGACTATCTGGGGACTGACTCTCTTCCAACTTCCAGCCATGTCATTCTAATTTGCATGTCAATCACACAAGGTATCTTCAGCAGTAGGGTCTTACCGTTTTTTTTTTGTTGTTTTTTTTTTTTTTTTTTTTTTTTTTTGTTTGTTTTCCTTGTGCAAATATCTGACCTTGAGGCATAGGCAATCAGCTTATCCAGGAAGTACTTCATCTTTGAATACCCCTATGATAGTTCCCCAAACTTCCTGGCCTCATGGTAAGGATGAGCCACTGTACTACTGCTGAAACAATACATGAGTAGAGATAGGAGAAAGTACACATCATATTTTAATGAGCAACAGGTTAAGGGCAAAAATGTTTGCTTTCCTTTTGTCCTTTCATGGGAATCCCCAACTGTCTCATTCTCCTATCTTGTTTATTCTTGGATACATTATAATGAATGCATCCTGACTTTTGTGATGCATTTGTTTGCTGAGGACCATAAGATTATTTTGGAGTAAGAGAGTTAAGGAAAAACACAAACAGTACTCTTAATAGGTAACAAATCATTACTTAAAGATCCTGAAAGTGTGTCCCATGGTGGTTGAAAAAGCATATATAATATTTTTAATGGCTAAAATGTTTAAGGGCATCCATCCTCTTGTGATAGTCCTTGTCTCATAGATATGTGGCTCAATTATAAAAGAGATAAGGTATACCAAGCAGATAACAAAGTACTTGGCATAGACATGTTCAATTAGTGCTTGCCATTCATTCATTCATTCATTCATTCATGCTGTGGTTACTGGAAGATGTCTGAATGTATCTTGGGAAGTGAAACCACTCAGAAATGTTTGTGTAACCTTTGTAAAGAGATAGAGATGACAATTTCATATACTGACTGATTTTACTGTCCTGATTGCAATAAGTGTGTGCTATGATTTCTTAAAGGCAATTAAGGATCTACAAGTCCTTTGGCTTTGGCATCAGCTATTCATGTCACTTAGCATACTTCAAGAGAAATATGTGCTCTATTGTGTTCAAGTTATACACATGTATAACTTGCCAATTTTGGAAAAGATGGTCACTATGAGCCAAGTAAGTACCTTTGGAAAGTAACAGTTAAAAGAGAAGAAACATGGCACCCTTTCTAAGCTACCTAGACTTCAGATAACTTTCTTCTAGAAGTTAAAGGGCAAAGGAGAGAATGTTTTCTAGTGTTTATAGTAATTTCTCAGGCAGACTCCTAATTGCTATTTCCATGCTATCTCCGACATGCATAGCATAGTTTTACCCTATTATAAATGTCAGAATTTCTGGTGGACAGATTGTTCAGCCATTAAAGGTGCTCGCTTACAAAGCTTCTTTCCCTAGTACCCACATAAAGGCAGATGCATAAAGTGCCATGTGCATCTGGGGTTTGTTTGCAGTGGCAAAGGCCTTGATCCCTCTCTCTCTCTCTCTCTCTCTCTCTCTCTCTCTCTCTCTCTCTCTCCCTCCTCTGCTTGAAATAAATACTTTAAAAAATAAGTAAATAGCAGAATTTCATGATTCCTGAGTGAAAGCATATTTTTTGATCTTATTACAAGCAAAATACATCTGAATTATGCCTTAAGCCAGAAGGAACATTTTTTTTTTTATAATGGGCCCAAAGTACCCATATCTGGTGTGAACTTTCCCTAGAATTAGGACATGGGTGGTAGCATCTACATGCTCCCTATTCAAACCCTGCCACACTTCGCCTGTCCTCCATGCTGCAGAAGATAGGGCTCATTCCCAGAAGATAAAGATAAGTCTGAGAATATCAAATCATTACAGGCAGAGAAATGCTACATTCAGAGATTGTTTTGGGGTAACTGTTGACTTAAAGGAAAAATAGGGGAGGTTATCCAAAAAGGGCTAAAAGAATGCTAGTTTGCAAAGACAT
Source organism: Dipus sagitta (assembly GCA_036346955.1). Classification (NCBI taxonomy): domain Eukaryota; kingdom Metazoa; phylum Chordata; class Mammalia; order Rodentia; family Dipodidae; genus Dipus; species Dipus sagitta. Next base: position 97,316,323 of record CM070770.1, on the reverse strand, counting down.
ACCTCTTCATATCTAGGAAGAAGCTTCCCAGTGTGAAGGAAAGATGACTGCTGTGTCCCCTAAGTGTGTACAAACCTAGCTTTCTATTAAAATCATCTGGATTGCTTTTTAACCTATAGGATGCCAATTTGAGTGAATTCTGCCATATGGAGTAAGCTAGAAATAAACTCATTCTCCCAACACAATCAACTAAAAAAAATGGAGAAACATATAAAACAAGTGTTCACACAGTACACAACAGTCAGAAAACAATTAAGCTTCATTATGAAAGGGAAACAAGTCAGGCGAGCCTAATGATCACAACATTATGTCTGGGGATACTTTTCAGGTCATGGTCCAGAAGCAGGGATCTCCAGCAAGGTATTTTTCAAAGTTGAGTAGATGAAGATCAGGGACTGAGGAAGCTGTAGTGTCTGGACTTTGTAGGGCAAGAGAACAGGAGAGGAAGAACTAAATTGCAAACCCTGCTTCAGAATCAGGTACTGTAGAATCCAAATATCCACTTTTTAAATTCTGAACCAACACATGCAATGACTCACATTTATATTTTGAGAGGGAAAGAAATATAAGAAAATAACGCCGGGCGTGGTGGCGCACGCCTTTAATCCCAGCACTCGGGAGGCAGAGGTAGGAGGATCGCCGTGAGTTCAAGGCCACCCTGAGACTCCATAGTGAATTCCAGGTCAGCCTGGGTGAGAGTGAGACCCTACCTCAAAAAAAAAAAAAAAAAGAAAATAACATGGATAATATTTTTGATTACAGAACCTCCCTATTTACTCATAGTGTCAGATTCTATAGGTCTAGAACAAAAATTAGACTTATTTCATTTTTAAATTTCAAAATGAAAAATCTTTTCTGTGTTCAGTCAGTGCTGCTTTTCTAATAATAAATCCCAACAAAAATCATATTTTTCCTTTCCTGAATAGCATAAAAGTCACAAGGTCTCAGAGCCTCCTTTGAACATCACAAAAGGGTCATCCCTCCCCTGAGCAATTTTATTTGGTTGTCTCATGGCTTCCAAACATTTGTGAGTACAAATGAGAATGTTCCAGTGTCCATCCAGAGGGAAGAACATTTATTGATCACCAGCATGATGGCTCCTGCACTAAGCACCTGTCCACACCATCTCATTTAATCTTAACAAAAAATATGGGATAGGTATTCTTATTGACCCTAATTTCTCTGCTGAGGACACAGGTGTAGAGAGATCACTAGTAGAAAAGCCCAGATTTGAGCAGAAGCCCTCTGGCTCCAAGAATCAAGTTCTGCAATCTGCTTTCTGTGGCTCATAGTATGTAGCTTGCACCATACTTCACCTTCTCAAGGAGAAAATCTTTTAGACAAAGGCTGTGTTGTTTTTTCTCTTTGTCCTATAGCATATGGTCTGCCTGCAGCTAGTTACTGGTAGATATTTATTAGATGAATACAATTTAAATTGTATATTTTTTCTAAAGTAGTTCTATTATGAGTTGTGCAAACTGGCATATGTAATGTGTATGTGGTAGGGTTATATTATCAATATAGTTGGTAGGTTTGTATTTTATACATTAGATTTTTGTTGAATTTCTCTTTTTTTTCTTTTAGTTCACTTATTTGCCTAGTCTTTTTCCTTTGTGTTTCTAATTTGCTAGGATTCTGATTCAAAGTATACTTGTGTAAAATTAGTCTTCAATATTCTAATCCTTAAGGATGAAATATTTAGTTAGTTTAGATTTGGTAAATTGAGAGTTAGGAAAAATACCTGCATTCATTGGAAGGAATCCTAACTCATTGTCAGTAGAAGAATACAAATTAAAAAGGGAAAGAAAGCATTATGGGTAACACCACAAGCTTTAAAATCTTAACATTTTTTATTTCAAAATTAGTATCCTTACATTTTTTCCTGCTTTTAAAAAGGAAAAAAGTGGGAATGGCATGATTTTGAGTTTTGGATATGCTAAGGACAGTCTTTGCTAAGATGCCATGCAGTTTGAACAGAGAAAACAGTATTTCTGGAGGTGTTTAGTGGAAAGATGGGAATTAATTGCTTCATGTCATTTTGTATCTTACCTACCCCCACAGTCAAGCTTCTTATCTCAGAACAGATCTTGGATTTCCCCAGCATATTATGATATCATCTCTAAAGTGAAGTGTAGCAAAGCAAAAAATTCACCATTTTCAGAGTTTTAGAATGAAAAAGACTAATAAACACTATTGATTCAATTCTAGCTTGAACAAATGATCCTTTAAAAAATCATCGTGCTTTAAAGGAATTGTAAATTTTATGGCTCTACACTTGCCCTTATTTCAGACATCTGCATTTGCCTTTAGTGTCCCTGTCAAAATTAGTAGCTATACCAATGGAAAACCAATTTTGTTTGTCTAGATTTGTGTCTCATAAAAATAACTGGAAGGAAGACAGACCAATTCATGTTTCCAAGGGATGAGTTCTGTGCTTCACTTTGTCAAAGAGCCCAGGTGACTTGAAGAAACACTAGCCCATAGGCTCTTGGAGTTGCCCCAGGAAGATAGCCAAGGTGTTAGTGAAGGAGTGTATGTAACAGGACAACCATGTAGAAAGCAGAAGACAGGAAGCAGAGGAGACTAGTACTGGTCAGGAGAGGAAATCCAGGCGGTCGAGGGAATGGTTCAAGGCTTGGAGATGCAACCATCTTGGAAGACGCTAAGAGCCCATATGGATGACATAATGCTAGCTACACATGTGGAGCCTAGCGGACAAGTGACATAATGCTAGATACACATATGAAGGCCTAGCAGACAGCTCTCAAGCATGAAACATTCCAGTTACATTGTGAATGTCACCTTCCTCATTACTTTCCAGAACATTATCTCCACTATACTCTTAAGAGTACAAGGTGCTGCACCAATTTGATTTATTATTTTTTTATACTTTACCTGAGGTGGGATCTAGACATAGATTACCTGGATCTAAATCTTAGTTTTAACAATTGTTGGCTGTGTATTGTTTGGCACATTGTTTAATCTCCCTGTGCTTCTTTTGTTCCATCTCTAAAATAGAGATGATAAAGGTTTCCTGACAACACAAAGGAAATGGCTAAATAAATGAAAAATTCATAGAATACCTTCTGGCACATGGTGTCATTCAACAGATTCATGCTTAAATAAACATCACGTTATATTTTTCCCAGTGTCTAGTAGAGTTCCCGACACATTGTCAATGAGTAGTAACTATCTATTAAGATAGTGAAAGAAATCTAAGTTTGTGAAGAACCTGAAAAGGTCAAAATACTCATATTAAATTAGACTAAAATTTAACAGCAGATACATATTTTCTGATTCTCAAAAATTGTCAGTGTGAACTCCATCCTGTTCTTGGGCTAGTGTGCATTTGTTTTATTATATTTAAGCAAAGAGTATTTCCCAACACTTAGAAAAGATTTATTTCATGACTACTTTGAAATGTTTGACCTTATAAAGGACAGGCTAAATCATTTCCTGAATAAATACAAGCTGACCTAGTTTCATTTTGATGGATGTTACAAGCCAGGGCCAAAAGACATCTTAATTCCTGGCTGCTGCAGAGGAGCTCCTGCTTCAATCAGAAATCAATCAAATCAGCTAGGCAATTGTTATTTGAGTCTTAACTAGGAGTCCAGTGAATTGTAAATAGGCAAGTTGGATTTCATTGAAGCGAATGTTTGGCCATGTGTGTAGTGTAGTGTAGTGTAGATAGTGATTATTGAATCAGAAAGACTGTAAACAACACATAAGAAACTGATGGAAATCACCATGATCGCCCATTATCATTGATTTCAAATCTGTGGTTTCCATTACCCATGATTATCACAGTCTTTCATGATCAAAAGTATTAAATGGAAAGTCACCAAATGTTGTGAAATTTTTCACAGTATTACAGATAACATTATTAATGACTCTCAAACCCTTCATCTCTATCCTTCCAGGACATGAACCATCCCTCTGTCCAGTGTGTCACACTGAGTACACTATGTACCCTGTAGCTATTTAATAGTGTCTTGGGTATCACATGGACTTTCATAGAGTCAGGTACTTATATTCAAGTGTATTTCCTTAAGAACACATGAAGAGTGATGCTAGCAATTCAGATATGTGAATAAGAAAACATGAAGTGGTCCCTTTAAGTGGAAAGGTGGCCATCTCAGCTGAAAAATGAAAGGGAAGAAATTGATTATTCTGAGTTTGTTATAATTCTTAATATGATGTATTTAGAGGAAGATGTCACATTTATGCAATGTTCATTGCTGAACATGGTTATAATTTCTAGTAGTAATGAACCTCTTACAAACTGATTTATAAATGAACCTTCATCATAGGTATGTATGTATGTATGTATGCATTTATAAGAAAAACATAGTTTCTGATATATATTATATATACTTTCTGTACAGTTTCATACAGAGCGAATCTTGGAACCTCTCCTCAATATAGAGAGGAATGAGCTCTGACATTGATCCTGCATTGATTTCTTTCTTTCTGTTTCTCAGGAAGTCTAATTAATGAGCTTGACATGCTATTCAAGCCAGTAGCTCACACTTGAAGTGTCTCCTTATCTTTGGCTATTGTCTCTATCAACTCCCATTTAATTACTGTTTCTTTTGATGCCTCTTTGGCAGTGACTTTCAAATCTGAACTAATCCTTATGTCTGGAATATTTATGTTAGACTTATAAAATTATTTCTGCCTCTGGTTTCTTGTTCTTGTGATTGACCTCACATACTCCCACTAGAGCTATTTTCTAAAACAGCAGATATAACTGTGTACACAAATATATCTTCTTCAGTGTTAGACTTTTCTGATTCATCTCTGTTACAGAAGAAAATCTAAACTTCTCACCCTGGTATTTAACAATGTTCCAGTTACTGACTTTCTGTAAGTCCTTTATAAAGGTATGCTCATCATATAGTAAAGGCAGTTTGCTACCTCTCTTCTTTCACTGAACCATTTCCTTCTTCTAGGAAATATGTCTTACAGTTTATATTTGTATTCTAGCTCTTTATTTTTTCCACATCAATTATTATTATATAATACCATTTTTTGTGTCAAGCTGGTTATCATGAGAAATCACGTAAGTTACACTTCCAATAAATAATAATTTCTTCAGTTACACACTAGAACCTTAGAATCTTACCAAGATAGTTACCCTCTAGCCATATCTCTATAGACAGTCTTCCTGAAAAACATTTTTTTCTTTTTAATATTTTTATTGAAAACTATACTTACAGACAATAAACCACATTTCCCTCCCCTCCCCTCTTTTCCCCTTCACAACTCCACTCTCCATCATATCTCCTCCCTCTCTCCATCAGTCTCTCTTTTATTTTGATGTCATTGTCTTTTTCTCCTACTATGAGCGTCTTGTGAAGGTATTGCTAGGCACTGCGATGTCATTAATCCATCATAAATAAATCACTACATTTCATGCTCCACGGTGCACCAGTGTATCTTTTGCCGGTTGAAAGCCCCAGGGTCATCCAGAACAGGCTCATTTCCTGTAGCTCAGTGTGGTTCTGAGAGGACTTCCCTGTCATTCCATATCCCGGCTTCTTTAGACCCAACTAATCGATCTCACCAAAACCAAGTTAGTCAAAATCTCTTCTTGTAATTTTTTTTTAACCCGACTGTGAATGAAAAACTATCTCCACTGCACCAAATATAGAGCGGGGAACGCACAGCAAATTTAGGAGACAGAGTTTCATTAGCTAAGCTCACAGAGAGCAGGGATAGGATGTGAGGCTGGAGAGTGGGAGAAGGAGAGAGTAGGCTTGACATTCTAGAATTGGCCTCTGAATCATTGTTGCTATCCCTTCATTTTCATGACTTCTAATTTTCTCTGTGTGCATATCCGTATTTGTTTGGGACTAGTTTCAACATTTACAATTGAAAGAATGTGAACAGTGTATTGATATGCCATGGAACTTTGAACTGTGCAGGTTATCATAAGATAGAAGGTAAAATTACAAACACAATTTGAATTCACTGTAAACCATTCAGCCTTCCTAAGTATCTCAGGATATGACTTGTACTTTGCTATTAAAGTATGCCAGTCACATGTTAGTGAAGCCATTGTTTATGACACATAAGTACATTGTTTTAACCACTCTTTAGTTAATATCATAAAATAATGAAGATGCTATATGACTTAATTTTTCCATGATAGTAATTATATGTTTAAAATACCTGAAAATAAAAATTTCTGAAGTATTTATCTTTTCACTGACTCTATGATATTAGACTAAAACTGGCAAAAGTCTGCAAATTATTGGATCAAATAAGACATACAACAAGCATCTCATTCTTGTAATATAAATGAAGGTGAAGAATTGTAATAAGTTTATTTTTAAGGTTCAGGTGACCACTCAGTTTCTTTCTCTTACCTTACTTATGTACATAAATTAAGCTTATCCTGTATTTTAGCTGACGCTGGAGCTAAATGATTCTAGTCTTTAAGTTATGAGTTACTTTCTCTTGTTATCAAATAAAATGATAAATAAACCATTGCAGTTACATTTATTATCTCTTATATATCATGGTAATAAAACTGTAACAAGTTTAAAAGCTTATTGCCAATAGTTTTTTTCTTAATGGAAGTTCTTGATTACATACTACTATAGGGCCTTCTTTTTTTCCTGCCAAGTGGTCACTGGAGCCTAGAGCATAACTTACTTTCATTCAGAAATCTTATTGACAATTGATTCCAATAAACAGAAATATAGTTAATTTAAAACTTAAATCCAGACTGGAGAGATGGCTTAGAAGTTAAGGTGCTTGCCTGTGAAGCCTGACTCATGTTTGACTCTCCAGGTCCCATGTAAGTCAGACACACAGTGACACAAGTGCACAACATCACACATGCACACCAGTGGTTGCACATGTCTGGAATTTCATTGCAGTGGCTGAAGGCTCTGGCATGCCAAGTCCCTTTCTCTCTCTCATTAAAAAAAGAAAAGGCCAGTCTCTTGAGCTTGCCTCAGAATAAAATAAAATAAATAAAATAAAATAAAACTTAAATCCTTTCTCTTTAGAAGCAACAATAAATATTTATTGAATAGATTAATACATTTGTAGATGATCAAATCACAAAAATGAAGAACACCAAATGAGGGGGATATGAAGGACAGACACCAAGGTTCATCTTTCTTTTTTGTTTCCTTAATTAGGACAATCCAAACACTGAGTTGAAAGTAGAGAGTGACCTAAATGAGAAACAGAAAAATAGCAGAAAATTTCAATGCAGTTTTTATCACACTATTGAATATAGGCTAGGCAGTAAATATGTAGCCACCAGAAATTCTTTTATCAGTTTATCTCCTTTTTTCATTCTGAGCATCATCTTTGTTTTTGTTGCAGGCCCTCACAGAAGTCGCTAGGCTAAAGCACTTTTTTACAGTATCACACAAGACTGACACCATGTTTACTGGAACCTAGCAGACTCCAGCAGGACCAGGGAACACACAGACATGTTCAGTCCAGTTCCTGGGATGATGCCTGCATTCAACTCATGTTCTAGCATCACTGATTTCTTTTCAGTGGTATCATAATCCCTTCCATAAGGCAGCATGTTCACATAGAACTGTATTTACTAAAGACTGAGGAGCACATCATTATCTCAGCAATCATAGGAATAGGGATCATACATGAATCCTATATTGTTACTATGTTTAGTTAGATAAACTTCCCAACTAGTAAAACAGAAAACACAATCATATATATACTTACTTATCACAGTTCTAAATGACTATAGGAAATCCCAGAAGGCTAAAAATAAGTTATAACTTTATTTGGATTTTTTAAAGATTTTCCTCTTTTTGTTATTTATTATTTATTTGAGACAGAGAAAGAGAGAAAAAGGCATGGGGGGCGGGCAGAGAGCTAATGGGTGTGCCAGGGCCTCAAGCCACTGCAAACGAACTCCAGACACATGTACCCCCTTGTGCATCTGGCTTACATGGGTCCTGCGGAGTTGAACAGGGGTCCTTTGGCTTTACAGGCAAATGCCTTAACCACTAATCTATCTCTCCAGCCCTTATTTGGATTTTTAAGTTAGTCTTTTTTTTCATAATGGTCAAATATGAAGATCAACATTTAGTCTCACAATTCTGGCTTATAAAGCAAATAAGTAAAACATGGATTTTTGAATTAACAATTCCACAATATAAACATTAATCCAAACATCAATGGTATTCTGAAAACATATGCAAACTATCAATTAAAAGATAAAAATTATAGATGCTTAGAAAATGTTAAAAAAAACTATTTACACATGCTTATTAAGAGTTCAAAACCACCCTGAGACTACATAGTGAATTCTAGGTCAGCCTGAGCTAGAGTGAGACCCTACCCTGAAAAACAAAAACAAAATAAAACAAAACAAAACAAAACCTTGTTTAAACCGGGCATGGTAGCACACGCCTTTAATCCCAGCATTTGGGAGGCAGAGGTAGGAGGATCACCATGAGTTTGAGGCCACCCTGAGACTATATAGTGAATTCCAGATCAGCCTGAGCTACAGTGAGACTCTACCTCGAAAAAACAAAACAAACAAACAAACAAAAACACTTGAGTAAGTCAAAGAAACAATTACAGTTTTTAGCTAAGGGAATATTAAATAATGCAAACTATACTGTAGAATAGTTTCATCATTTTAATCTCTTCATCTACGTCACCTGAAATTTATAAAACTTAGGAGAAAATAGTATCTAGATGATTTTTAAAGAATCCATGAAGCCAAGTTGAAATCCTTTATATTATATACATATGTATATAGTTAGTTATATTAATCATATGTAATTTTATAAGTATATAATAATTATAATATAATTTCATATTATATATATTTTATGTAAAAATAGAAAATTTATATTTACCATTATTATACATATTTAGCACCAAACCAAATGTGAAAATTGTGGCTTTTCAAAGAATTGTGTTACACAGGCCTCTGGTACATGTCTCTGTGGACCACTTTTAGCAGTCTTATTGTTCTATTCTTATTCTTCTCTTGGCTCTGAAGCAAACTAATGGGATGGAGAATAACCTGAATTTTGAAAATGCATGTTTTTGAAGGCCATCTTTCATAAATATTTACAATGGCAGTAAAAATTTAAAGGAACAATTTTTCCTCCATGTATACTTTGTGAAGGACAGTTCCTATGTTGTGCTACAAATTCACAGATTCTCCTGTGATATTCATCCTCAGGATGCCCTTGGGAACTCTTGGGTGCTCATGCTGAGGTGCTCTGGGTGGATAAAGCAACTACAAGGGCATTTTCTCTCTCTGGGCTAAGGTGGCCCTTCCTCATGACCCACATAAGTTACATAATATAGGCCTTCAACCTACCTGCAGCCTGGCCTGTTCACATGCTTCATAGAGCCCTGAGGGGATTTTGATTCAATTTTAAGAGAAAAGACAGGTGAGATGAAGGAAATCCCTGTGGAAATGCTGAGAAAGAAAACTTGACTGTTTCCAACTCCCTCAACCCACAATAAGAGCCCTCCTTCCTCTGACCTTACTTCAAACTTTTTCTTACCTACAAACCCTTTATTGGCACTTCAGAGATTTTCTGTCTCTAATTGGTCTCCTCTGAGAAAATTTCTAGTGACAAATTTGATATGAACATAGGGAACTTCATTAGAAGGATTTTTATTAAGTGGCTGGTTTTTTGTATATATATAAAACATGCTTGTAAACTGCTATAATGTTCAGAAGCAGGGAGTTTCAGGGGGAAGTCTGCCTCCTGATTTTGCAATTTTGCACTTTCAGAAACCCAATTTTATTTTTGCTCTGATCCCAGGGTAACTCAGGGTAATAAGTCGTTAAAGGACTCAGTCACAATTAGTAAACTTACTGTAGGTGTTAAGTAAACTACAAGGTCTGGCTATCTTCTAAGGGCTTGAACAGTCATGATCTAAGAAAATATCTGTGCTACAAATTTAGAAAGCCAAATGGAAAGCTACGGAGATCCTGAGTGAGTATAGAATTATGATAAATTGAAGAAAATGGAATAGTTGAACACTGGTTGAGTGTTTGGGATAATAAAGGAGTTATTTCAATGTTGTGCTCCCTTAAGAAATTCATTAAGATATTATAATTCCAATTTTATCATTCAAACATATAAATAAGGAGCTGGAGGGACAGCTCATCAGTTAAAGCACTTGCTTGCATATCCAAATATTCTAGGTTCAATTCCCCAGTACTCACATAAAGCTACAGGCACAAACTGGTGCATGTGACAGATTTCATTTGCAGTGGCAAGAGGCCTTGGCACACCTATCCCCCCTCTCAGTGATTTCAAATAAATAATTATTAAAATGTAAGTAATGACACCTCTCCTATAGAATAAAATTTTTATGAAATAATGTATAAACATAATCACGTTTGATGTAGAGAAAATGCTCAGATTACAATATAGGATAAGGCCATCATCATTATTGTTTCAGTTGAACCAGAGAGCATAAAGATGAAGCCTTGTTCCACTCAGAGAGAACTCAGTTTCTTGCATTTTGTACATTTAATCCACCTAATTCCATGACATTTTAAGTAGTATTGGATAAATATTGCTAAATTATACTTGTATAATTTTTATTCTTCTCACCACAATGCAATGTAGCAGTTCTCTTTCTTTATAAATCATAGAAAAGCCTAAATTAATAACTATCTCTTGATCTACAGGAGATTTTAGAGAAATCTTTTCTTCCCTGGCACAGTTCAACTTCTCAAATCTTCATTGACAAGATTTGGATTAAAAACTTCATCAGGAGCTGGAGAGATGGCTCAACAGTTAAGGCACTTGCCTGCAAAGACTAACAACCCAGATTTGATTCCCTAGTACCCACATAAAGCCAGATGCAAAAATTGGCACTTGCATCCGGAGTTCTTTTGCAGTGGGTGGAGGCCTGGTACACCCATATATTCTCTCTCTCTCTCTCTCTCTCTCTCTGTCTCTCCTTCTCTCTCTCTCTCTCTCTCTTTCTCTCTCTCTCTCCCTTTTCTCTCACACTGTCTCTGCTTTCAGATAAATAAATAAAATATTTAAAAAAAAAAACATTCATCAGGGCTGGAGAGATGGTTTAGCAGTTAAGGCACTTGCCAGTGTACCCTAAGAACTCATGTTCAAATCTCCAGATCCCAGTAAGCCAGATGCGCAGTGATGGAAGTGCACAATGTCGCACATGCACACAAGGGGATGTACATGTCTGGCATTCGTTCACAGTGGCTGAAGGCCGTAGCATGCCTATTCTCTCCCTCCCTCCCTCTCTCTCTTTCTCAAAAATAAAAACATCATCAGATTAGATAAGGATATTCAGAGATAGACTGAGAAAATAACTATCACATGATCCTATGTATAGTAATTTCTTTAACAATGGTAATTTCAGCCTCAAGGATTTTATGAACTTTTCCTTAAAGTGATTACCTTTATTGAATTATGTTGAGTACAATTATTTTCTGTTGGAGGAAGAAGCATTTTTTTGACCTGCCCCTAGTTAAGGAAGGGTTTTCTTAATCTTGAAACTACAATGTCTCTAATTATTCTTCTCAAAATATAATTAGTAAGTACATATGAGAAAATTATAAGTTATTTAAACCCCAAAAGCAAGAAGACTCCCTAAAAAATTAGATAGTGCTTCAATACAATCTGTCCTATTATTGTAAATAAATCTTCATAAAGTAATAAAATTAGTATTAATTAGTTATCTTAGTCTATGAAGCCTACTATAGCAAAGTACCATTGACTGGGTGGCTTATAAACAACAGAAATCTGTTCCTCATAGTTCTGAAGACTAAGCTGAAGAACACAGTGCCAGAAGATTGGTATCTGGTGAGAACACTTCTTCAGCTACATGGATGGCACCTTCTCAGGATGGAAAGGATCAATGACCTCCCCGGGGCCCATTTTATCAGGATGCTCATCTCATTAATGAATGAAGGCATTGCCTTCATGATTTAATCATTTTACAAATGCCCCACCTCCTCATCTTGGATCCTACAATTATAATCTGAGTTTTAAGAAGACATATTAAGGTCATGGTATTAACCTTACACCATCCATTTCCTGGTATTCAAGGCTGATTTACTTATATATTTATAAAGATGCCACCTTAGCATGTGATCTGATGTTTATTATGCTGTTAGAGTGAAGCATATTTTATAGACAAAAAAATTCTCACAAAGCTATAATGTGCACATCTAATAACCAGAGGTCTCAAGCAGTAGTTGTGACCAGACTTGTGCTTTGCATAAGTCATTCTTCATATAGACTCAATTTGAGCAGATTCAAAATTGTATAGCATATAGAGAAAATCAGAAGACAAGGAAATATGATTTGCTAGGATCATGAGCTAAGGAAAAGTTAGACTTGAATGAGAGCATAGGGGACACTGAGAAAGGCATACTTTTCCACAACAAATCCTTTCACAGAGCCTGTGGCTTCTCAGGACACCTGATTTCCTTCCCATTACTGCTGGATATCTGGCTACATTACAGGTTGTAGTATTTGCTGGAAATGTAAGCATAGAAGTATTAGATTCTTACAGTAAATTTAGTGGATTATCAATATATGCATATTTCTCCAATGCTGGAAACTGTTATGTATCAATTGCTTATATATTTTCCTTTTCTTATCTTTAATGAGTTTTAATGAGCACAGAGAGATTTGTCTATTAATAAATAACCTACTAATAAATAAATACTAATAACAAGAATTTTGTACAGGAATTCACAGGGGTAAATTAAATCCCAGTAGCAACTATAAAATACTAACATTTTCCCTTCTGCCTTCTAGCAGCAAGGGACTCAGCCACTGAAAAATGTGACAATTTATTTCTAAAACACCAGAAAGAAAGAAACAAAACAAGTTATGTTTAGTATAGTTTGTTTTTAATTTTCTTTGTTGAAGAAGAGCTGCCTGTTTTCCAGCCCATCAGTGTGTTCTTCCTAGTAATCCAATATTAGGCCATTATTAGGATGAGCTTGTTGTATCTCTAAGCATAATTGGAACACACATTCAAAGTCTGTAGGTGTTTGTGGAGGAGGTGCAAATTCATAGCTATTTATTATAAATTGTATACTATCATTTATTAGAGCACAAAGACTTCATTATAGAAACACAGGGATTTAATATAAGTAGGAAATACTTTTAATACAGAAATACAGTTCTACATAATAAATGCTTGTTTTCCCTATAACAGGAAACTAATATAAAATCTGCCCTATGTCTTCATAGATTCAATTGAATTCATAGGCAAATATCTAAAAACAAAGCAGCCCAGAAATGTAAATACTATATATACTTCCTAGATGTGTTTTACATTTGGATGAGCATATATTGTTTACCTTTTGACTCACAACGTTTTAAATTGTAATTTGGCCCCAAAAAGAAGGGAGTAAACTTTATTTTTAGTTGAAAAATAGTACTTTAATAATATGACTCAATTTCTCATATTTTTTAAAAAGATAAATATTACAAGTAAACAAAATGTCATGGTAATAAATATCAAATTCTATAATTATATAGTAGATTGAAATTTGGATTTCCTCATCCAATTCCTTGTTTTCATTTTTTTACCCATCATCCATAGAGATATTATCAGGCTGGAGGGATGGCTGCGAAGCCTAAGGACCTAGGTTCAACTCCCAAAAACCCACATAAGCCAGATTCATATGATGGCACATGCATCTGGAATTCATTTGCAGTGGCTAGAGGCCTGGTGTTCCAATTCTCTGTCTCTCCCTCTCCCTCTCTCTCTCTCTCTCTCATCTCATAAATAAATAAAAAAAAACAGATATTTCTCTTCAACTAGAATATAGTGTTCATTTTCATGGTGATAGTGATCCAATGGAATTTAAACAAGTTCATGTCTTGGTTCTCCATTATTAATTGTGATTTATTTGTTCTAATTATTGCTAGTTTCATCTCTACAAGGCAAATAATCTGAGTATTAAGTGATTGCATATGTGAATTTGACTTGTAAACCTCAATTTTTAAATCTGAGTTAAGCCTTATCTCCATTATATTTGCTTTATTTAATGAAAATTCCTTAATTGTGCTCTGTTTTCTCTTCCCAGTATATCATATCATCCCAATGGCATCCTAGAAGCCTATTGTCTTATTATTTAGACACAAAGAATATAACAGGTGACAACAAATTGTAGGGCTTCATTATAAAGGAATAGAGGAATGCTCTCTTCACACTTCAGTATTTTAATCACATATAATTACACATTTGTCATAACAATTTGAAATTCACATAAAATAAAAAACTAAGAAGTGAAGCTCTTTTGTGAAATAAAGACAAGTAGGGGTGCTTTGGTTTATATTAAGGAGAAAGACTTTCATATGTATTATTTTATGATAAGTGCTATTTTGTGATTTATTTGTGCCATATAAACAGTAAGTTATTTATTCAATGTGAAAACAAGTATTAAATATCAGCATGTAACAGGTGATATGCTGGGTTTTGTGTCATAGCAGTAAGCAGCCTAAATTAGGTCTGAATGCACTAAATATATTCCCATTGCTGCAGGTACAAGTCTATGTTCTACATGGATGGACACATCATAACATATATGTGAGACCCTCACTAGTGGATTTTCAAGCTGTTTCCCACACTTAATTAATTACAAAATAAAATAGTTATAAGGAATGCTCAATATATGTGTATGTATACATACTCATACTTCACCAAATGTCAACTAAGTTTAATAGGCAAAAATCATTGACATTTCCTGGGTGTAGTGGTGCACACATTTAATCCCAGCACTCAGGAGGCAGTGATAGGAGGATTGCCATGAATTCAAGGCCACCCTGAAACTACATAGTGAAGTCCAGGTCAGCCTGGGCTAGAGCGAGACCCTTCCTTGACAAAGCAAAAATAAAAATAATAATAACAAATAAATAAAATCATTGACATTTATTTAAATAGATGCTGTCAGATTGCAATTGGGGTATTTGTGCAACTGTAAACTTCCAGAAGTTATCAATGTCTGATTATATAACACGCAAGTTTTGCTTCTATGGTCAATTAATGGTGAGCTCTATGAGTAAATTTTCATAAATTTGTTAATGTTGAATATAGGTATATAGGTATAATTACATTTTCTCATTGTAGCAGTTACCTTCTTGTTTCTGAGACAAAACACCAGTCCAAAAGCATCTTATATAATAAAGGAAAGGATTTATTTCAGGCTTACAGTTTTGGCAAGAAGCTTTGTTGTGGCAGAGGAAGCTGGCTCACTTAATTATATATCCACAGTAGAGAGAAAATGGTAGCAAGAACAAGTTTGTTCTGAGCATATATAGTATGACTAGATTAAATATCCCCAAGGTCCAGCTCCAGCAGCACACCTCCTCCAATAAGGCTCTACCTTCCATAGGTTGTACCAGTTGCAGACTAAGTAGCAAGCTCAGTCACAAACAGTTGAAGAGACTATGGGGGACATTTTGATTTCAAACCATCACACAACTAATAATTTAAACATTTTGTTAGCCTATTGCTTCCTAATTATGATTAATTATTTTATTCTGAAGTTACTTTCAGCTTATTTCATGTAAGGAAATGCAATAAGTGATTTGATTTTTTTTAATTTAATTAATTTTTCAGTACTGGGAATCTAAGCGCTTTTCACATGCTAGGCAAGTGTACCACCATTGAACTACATCCCCTGATATGATTTTGATTTTTATTGTTTAAATTTATCAGCGGTTTTTATTATGATTTTTAGATATTTTCCATCTTTCAAGCATTTCCTATACCAAGAAACAGTGTATCAATTTACACATGCTCATAGTAAAAAGAAAGCTATAGCTCTAGCTTTTCTTATTACAATTAGCCTTCAAATGTCCTAATAACATTTAAATAATTACATATTTTTACTTTTATTTACTTATTTGAGAGAGAGAGAAAGAGGCAGATAGAGAGAGCATGGACATGCTAGGGTCTCCACCTGCTGCAAACTAACTCCAGACCCATGTACCACCACCTTGTGTATCTGGGTCCTTTGGCTCTGTAGGCAAGCACCTGAATGGCTAAGCCATCTCTCCAGCCCAATAACTACTTATCTTCTAGTTACAAAATTCCAGTTTTATTTGCATTACATCCTCATGTATACTTGGGTTTATTTGAAACATTTATCTTTTGCACCATGTGTTTGTGCATTATTTTATATATTTGTTCTAAATTGATTTTTATGGGAGGAAGCATTGTTTAATTTATAGATTAGTATAGTAAACTATGTGATATCTTTATAATATTGACTCATCTGATCTAAAACTAAAATAATCCCATCATTTTGCCTTCATAACTTTACAATTTCTACCAGTTTATATTTTACATTAAATTCTCAAATTTTTCTCATTTCAGTGCCATAGTAAGCAGGGTATTTTATTAATTGCTTTTATGAGTCATAAATTATAAAATATCTTTAACAAGTTTTATTTTATTTTTAATCTTTTTATTTTATTTTTAATTATTAGATATGGATATATTTTGTATGTAAACATCAGATGTTGGTACCATTCTTTCCCTTCTCCCTGCCTCTTTTCTGAAGAGACCTTCCTCATTGGGGATGCAGGTCGATTCCACGGGTATTGTGGGTCCTGCATTATGGGGCATCAGTTATGGGGGAGAGGCAATGTCTCTGTGCAAAATGTCCCAACTTGTGGTTCTAACAATCTTTCTGCCCTCTCTTCCTCAAAATTCCCTGAGCCATGCTGGAAGCATTTTAAGTCTACTTCAGTGATGGGCACTTAGGAGCATCTACATGTCTGATCTGGTAGGTGTTGAGTGTCTTTCCCCATCACCCTTGTGCTGGTATCAGCTTAACTAAGCAGCATTCTTGCTTATTTCCCCAATTCCTCTGTGGTTTCAGCTGGGTCCAGGGTGGAGTGTGCTGGGTCATTTATCTCTTCAAGTCTAGTTCCCATTTCAGACCACCACGCCCTTTAACAAGTTTTATTAAATTTAGTGTTTTTTAATATTTTATTTACTTGAGAGAGAGAAAGAGGTGGGGGGGGGGGGCAGAATGGGCATGCCAGGGCCTCCAGCCACTGCAAACGAACTCCAGATGCATGCCTCCCCTTGTGCATCTGGCTTTTGGCTTTGCAGGCAAGAGCCTTAACTGCCAAGCTATCTCTCCAGCCCTAAATTTAGTTTTATTTCTGTATTTAAATGAAATGTAGAGTACTATTAATTAGCTATATTTGTCAACATATCTACAATAACTAAATAGCACTGGTGACAAAAGATATCCATGAGTTGACCTTCCCTTTATTTTCTAGAATGTCTTCCTTAAGAGTAAACACAATATTAACCTGTTTAATACTCTATGTTTACCTTCTAGTATTTATATATAATGTGTATGTGTGTATACATGTATAAATTATAAATTCACATATTGTTAAAAACAGACTGCATAATCCCCATTTACTAAATATCTTATGAGGAAAGGAAATTAGATTTTATAAAGCTTTATAAGCATATGTTAAGATATATATATATATATATATATATATATATATATATATATATATATATTGTTTTTTAAGGTAGGGTATCACTTTTAGCTCAGGCTGACCTGGAATTCTCTATGTAGTCTCAGGGTGGCCTCGAACTCACGGTGATCCTCCTACCTCTGCCTCCCGAGTGCTGGGATTAAAGGTGTGTACCACCACGCCCGGCATATGTTAAAAATATTATATGGTCCTTCTGCAATGACCTACTATAATAATTGATGCAGTTATTGATGTCCCAATGTAGAAACCATTTTGATCTCCAAGAATAAACCTGGCATTGCTCATATTAGTGATTTTTTGTGATACATTGGTAGCATTTTAAGGACATTTTTGACCCATCATTGACTTTGAAATGATTGTATATTTTATCATTTGAGGGTTTGCTATCTCAGTTTTTGGATAAGTATTACTATGGCTTTGTTATAGAATCAAAAATTGTTCTGCATTAGTACAATTCTAAAACACTGTAAATAGAATTGGAATTGTGTCATCTTTTAAGGATAAAGAATTTAATTTTAAAACTCTGTTTGGAACTATTTTAGGATATAGCTCTATGACAAGATTCTTAATATCCTCTATAATTATTGACATGTTTAGGACTTTTATCACTTCTTAAGTAAATTTTGATGGTTTCTGTTTTCCTAGAAAATCACGCACTTTATCTAGATTTGCAAACATTTAATTTCCGAGGTAGCTCCACTTCTTTCCCTTTTATCAAGTGAAAATCAAAATTTCTGCTTTCTCTGTTTTTTTCTAGAATATTATAGTGAGTGGTGTATTTATTTTATCAGCTGCTTTCACTATAATTTTATAGCTTTTGTAATTTATTAATTTCCCTATACTTTTACATTGTCAGTTTTCTGCTTAGTGGTATATACAGTAGCAATGAGTGGGAAGCAGCATAAATGCTGGGAGTTCTTATTATGTTTGGTTCCATCTTAACTGTTAGGAATAAATAAAATATTTAGAGAAAGGTTTTTATAAGACAGTCCAATATTTTCATTACTGCTGCATTTCCAGAAATATGTCACTGGTGTTTTGTTGTTGTTATTCTTGTTTTTTATTATATCTTTAGAATTTTATCCCCATCTTCTTGTTAATTTGATTTCTAAAGTCTTTTGGTTAAATCTCTAACCTGACAATTTTAAGAGTGGTTAATTTATATAACAGAAAACATAAAGAGATTTTCAGAAATATATTTAAATGGAATCACATTGCTTTTGTAAAAATTACATATACTAATCATAATGTTTAGAAGAGCTAATTTCCCTTTCTTAGAATTCTCAAACCTCTGTGTCATTGGGCAAAACTTAACATTGTAATACCTAAGTATCATCATTTGTAAACTGGGGACAACAATACATTCCCTAGAAGGTTATTAGATTAAGTGAATTAAGTGAGCTATGTTGCTCAGGCCTTATGACAGTGTCTGGCATGCTGGGGTGGGGCAATGAGTGTTACTTACAGGTGTGTTGAGATCATGCGGGTGCCATAGTATGGGACATTCATACAAAATGTTTTGTGAGTCCTTCTCTTTCCAAGTTCTGAGTATCCTAAAAGCAGGGTTTGTCAAGCAAAGGAGCACACAGCACCCTTCTGTTGACCTGGCTAACTGCTCTTCACCTGTGGGCAGTTCTATCAGATAATGGAATGATAGTAACTCAGCAGGCAGCTCAGAATAAATGAGGGCTGTGTGCTTCATTGTGAACAAAAACAAACAGGGATGAGGTGAGAAGAGAAGAGATAAAGAGAGAGAAGGAGGAGATAGAAAGAGAGACTAAAGTGAGGCAGAGGAAGAGGGGAATTAATTCATGCTTCCTCTCCCCACCCCAAACCTTTACACTTCCTCCCAACACACACAACACTCTAGACTTCTAGTAACCTGGAATTTATCATGTCGTCATCTCATGAAGCAGTTCTCCTTATGGCCTAATTTTCTGTATGGTGCTGGTTTAGAGCAACAAAGCAGTAGTGCAATGTAGAATGAAGAAAGAGGCAGAGAGAACACTGCGACAGGGTGAAGAAGAGGGAAGGGGGGAAATGTTGCTTGCCTGGATGGTTTCCTTGATGGCCTGAAAGCACCCTGTGTCTTCTGGCCTCTGTATCACACTGCACACTTTTCAGAGGAATGAGTACTAAAACCTCACCTTTCAAAGGTTTCAGCTGCAAGCAGTCCTCCCTCTGGATGAAATGAGCTGCAGGAAGCCAGCCTGCTCACCTGTGTTTTAACCCTGATGCATCTCAAGCCCACACTGATCTCATTCTATTTTGCATTCCTGCCATATTCCCTTGCTGCCCAAATGCTTGGTTATATACAGTCCTGTAAAACCTTCAAATTTGTCTTGATTACTCATATTTCCTAAACCAGACTGTAAATTCCTCATAGAGGGGTCTCTCATTTCATAGTTGTTTTTTATTACTTCCTCCCCTTCCTCTCTTCTCAGCCCTAGCAGGTGGGAAGCCTAGCGCATTGAATCAGTAGTCCTTACCTCAAGCCTTGGCAGTTGAATTGAGCGTGCACTCCAGAAGAAAATGCATCTAACTTATTCTTCCAATTTTCCCAAAGACAAAAATTCGCTTTTAGAAAAAGGTTACATATTGAAACTCTGAATATAGCTCAGCTAAATTCTGAAACCATAAAAATCTCAGATTAATGCTTTAAAATTCCTGTGCTCTGGTCTCTGCTAAAGATTTTGATTCAGTGGGTTGCTATAGATACTGAGAACTCATATTCTTAACAATCCTCTGGGACTTGTTGTGTACAGCCAACTTTGAGTGACACTGCACCAAACAAGATGAGTCCACATCTGGCAAATGCTGGGAAAGATTTCATTTTTCTCATTTAAAATCATGTATGTTGGGCTGGAGAGATGGCTTAGTGGTTAAGGCACTTGCCTGTGAATCCAAGGACCCATATTCGACTCTCCAGGGCCCATTTAAGCCAGGTACACCGTTATGCAAGCACACAAGGTAGCACATGCACACAAGGTGGCACACGCGTCTGGAGTTCGATTGCAGTGGCTGGGGCCCTGGTGTGCCAGGTTTTTTTTTTTTTTTTTTTTCTCTCTCTCTCTCTCCCTCACAGAAAAAATATGGTATTCCTTGAAATTATGTATGTCATTCATCCCCAAGCTAAAAGAAATAGCAATCATTGCCTATTGCCAACACATGAAAGCCTTTTTGCAATTAACAAAGGGTTTTAAAGATCAACTAATTTTCAAGGAGATATAAACTAATTTTATCTGTCTTTCTCTTCAACTGCCTAATCCAACTTTTGTCATCCATTCATTGGTCCACTTACCCACATACTCTTCCACAAAAGGGATCTAAGAGTACCCCTGTACAAGCAATTTATGTTTTCTAAATTAAATATGTGCTACAGCAAGCAGACTCAACAAAATTTTTCATAGGAACTGATTTGTTACAGGAGGTGAAAAATTTACTTCTTGTTTGGCTGAGATTCTGCATAGAACTATTTCTTGGGCTGAGTTGTTTGCTCCACTTACTTTTGAGCAATTTAAGTAATCTAATGGACAATGCTTGAGATTAGAAAAATATACTTGATTTTTACTCTAAAGTTACAAGTTTTTAATTTTTACCAGGCCTTCCATTTACATGCTGTTAGTGTATGATAAACATCTCCTCTTATCCCTTGGTATTTATTTTTCCTATGGAAAACTCAACTGAGGGCCCGGAGGAATGGCTTAAGGATTAAGGTGCTGGCCTATGAAGCCTAAAGATCCATGTTCAATTCCCTAGTACCCACATAAGCCAGATGCACAAGGTGGAACATGTATCTGGAGTTCATTTGCAGTGGCTGAAAGCCCTGGCATGCCCATACTCACTCTCTCTCTCTCTCTTTCTCTCTCTCTTTCTCTCTCTCTTTCCCTCTGTGTCTCTTTATTTCTCTCTCAAATAAATAAATGTTTTAAAAAAAAGAACTTAACTGAAAAATCTTCCTGGTTGTTACTGAATCCCCACTGAAAGTGCTGAGCAATTTGACTCACTAGTTCATCTCTTTGCTTAGCAAATTCAAGCCTATTTGTTATTTTTCCTTCTTCATACAATAGTTCACTGCTCTGTTCCTCTGCTACTTGTAAAGATGTGATTTTATGACGTGTTGATATGAAAGGGATTAGCAATTTCAAGTTGTGAAATATCTGCAAATCCAAAGACACATTTGTTTCTTCTGGAGTGTTAGTCTAGCTCTACATTTTTCAGTCATTATAATCCACACTTGTCTTTCCAGTTTTGTTTAGCTTTTTATAACTCTCTAAGATGAGTCAATAAATACAGCAAATTTGGATTGCTTTAAAGAGTTCATTAGGGCACAAAGCTGAAGGATCTGAAAGAGATCCCAGTTCACTGATTATTGTTACAGTTACAGAAATAAGAGTGATTTCTGTGTGCTACTGGCTGCCACTTATTTAAGGCCATACTCAGATTGCTAATGACAGTCTCACCTTTAACCTTGCAATTCTAGAAATTTAGTTTCTGCCAATGCAGCCACAATCGATCAGACTGAAATCTACCAGAATAAATTTGTCAATAGCAAAATTTCACATAAACTATGTCATAAAACTATTGAATTATTATAAGAACTAAGACCACGACCTGAACCAATTATTAAGTCATCAGTTAGTCCATCCTTTCTAGGAAAAACAGAAAGGGAAGGAATGGAAAAGTTTACTTGGCAAATTGCAAGTGAAATCAGAGGAATTTCTGGGGAAGTGATGCATTGACTCATCTATTCTACCGCATGTGAATGTGATAGTATCAACATTTTGGTATATTTCAGCTGATCAGTTTAAAATCTTCAGGATAGTGAGATCAGAAATGACTTCTCCTGAATTGTTTCAATATGGTTTATCCCCTCCGAAATTCATGTTGCTTCCTAGAAATAAGTTAACTTTCCCTTAATCACCAGAGAACTTCTTCTATTCTTCCATTTTATTTTATCTGGGTTTTCCAAGGTAAGATCTCACTCTAGCCTAGGCTAACCTGGCACTCACTCTGTAATCCAGGCTGGCCTCAAATTCTCAGAGATCCTCCCACCTTTGCCTCCCAAGTGCTGAGATTAAAGGGGCGCTCCACCACACCCACCACTCTTCCATTTTAAATAAATAAAGAAAAAATGTATTCATTAGGACATTCACCCAAATGTTCACTGGAACATTAGTGATTTGAAGCCAATATAATCTCTATTTCTGGTATGAATTTTAATTTTCTATTGTTGATGGCTAATGATGGTATTAAGTATTGTATAGTATATTATGATATAGAATAAAGAAAGCAGCATGTATCTATTTACATAATCTTATTACAGTTTCTCTAGCCTTATAATAGGCATTAGCAATACCTTTGAGTAAGAATCCTCTGGGCTTGTGGTATAAATAATTTAGCAGGGAAAACAATTTATTAAGCAAATACTTCACAAGTAGTATGCAAAGAGAGATAGACAATGTATCCACACAATATGTTCAAGAAAATTCAAGAGACAGTGGTAAGTCTATCTGTAGATTAAAGAAAGTTCCACAGAATATATATCAGTTGAGTCTTGGTTTAAAGTGTGAATAGGAGTTAATAGGAGTTTTCCAGGCAAAAATAACTTTCAGTATGAGAACATTTCTGGACAAAGGAACAGGGCTATTAAATACTAATAATTCAAAAAGGATTAAATATAAATGGTAGATAATGAGGCTTAAATGATGTGTATACTATCCAAAAATATGTGATAAGAAATAATAAGAATTAATGATTGAGAATTAAGAAGTCCTATGAGGAATCTTCAACAATAGAAATAGTGGTTTAATGTGCCAATCACTCTATCACATATGTTGACCCACTCTGTGAGCACTTCTCAGTTTGTGTTACAGATGAAACTCTTCATTTTATAGAAATGTTTGTTTTTGCATTAGGCAGATTGTCCTGGCATTTCAAGGCCCCATTATTCACACAACACTCAAGGAGCTTTTACCCAAAAGTTTTAGTTTTATTTTCATTTATTTAGTGATGTATGCTAGTGCTACAGCCTGATAGCTTAGGTTTCTATGATTTAGATGATCTTGGCTGGGGACTTAGAGTTCTGTTAGAGTTCTATTTTGTATTAGAGACAACAATCACCTTGAAATGTTTATGTATACCTCAGTCCATACCTTCCTCATATTAAAATTAAATGCTTGTACAGAGAGTTGAATTATAAGGCATGAACATTTTTTATTATTAATCTCATGACTAAATATTGTCAAAAATGATTAATTCAATGGTCTTTCAGAATGACCTTAATTTTGCCCTTTCACCTCCCATTAAACCCAAAATACCAATTTCTCCATTCTTAAAACTTTCATTGTATGTCCGCATATTTTTTCCACTTTGTAATACATTTTTGCTGTTCAATATGCACATCTAAATGTACTTTATAAGTAATTTCTGTATACTTTTCTGACAATAACATTTCTTTACATTTTAAATTAAATCTCATAGTAGGATATAAATTCAATAAGACAATCTAAGCATTTTTATTATGAACTATAAAAAATACTTTCTGCCTACTCTTTTATAATTAAGAACCTATATTTCTCTTACTAGCTTTGCTGTCTTCATTTGTGCCCTAGTGAATACCCAAGAATGAAGCTTGTACATGAGGCTGGTATCTGAAATGGATAATGAGAAAAGGGGATAAAATAAAAAATAAAATATGTTCCACCCACACAATTTTATATGTAGATCTGTCTACTGTGTATATGTAATATAAATAAGCCATATACATAAACTGAGCTTTTATAAATTTTTATTTATTTATTTGAAAGAAGGAGGAAGAGAGAAAGAGAGAGAGGGAGAGAGAGACAGAATGGGCACCCCAGGACCTCCAGCCATTGCATATGAAATCCAGACTCATGTGCCAATTTGTTAATCTGGTTTATTTATGTGGGTCCTAGGGAGTTGAACCTTTGCTTTGCAGGCAAGCCCCTTAACCACTAAGCAATCTCTTCAGCCCATAAACTGAGTTTTAACTAGTTCTAGAAAGCTACTGGAATATAAGTTTTCTTTCACCAAAAGCAAATATCCAATGGCCAAGGCCATGTCTTTGGTGGTTTTTTTTTAATAACTGAGATGCCAGTGCAGTCATTGCTATGATCTAGACCTGGTGTTACTGAGTGACTGAGATACGCCATAGCTCTCACTCTGCACTGGAAGGTAATGACATACTCAGCAGGGCTGCTGTAAGTGTTTTGATACTTAACTAGCCTGAAAAATAGCTTTAGGCATGACTGAACAGACCCTTCCCCCCTCAGAAACCAGGCTTTTTTGAGGATCACTGATGGTGAAAGGACAAACTTTCAGTGAAATTTACCATTTAGAGAGAAATAACATGTCTTTTTCTTAGACAAATACTGGTCCTTACATCTGGGAGACAGAGTTGGTACTTACCTTCCTTGTCTCTTGATTTTTTTTTTTTTCCTTTTTAAACCATGAGTGGAAGGTATTTGTATTAGTCAGATGGAATTTCAGACTTGGTGTAATTTAATTTAAAAAACTGTAATATATTAATAAACATAAATTGTTGAGCATTGGTGCTCGGTAATGTTAGAATCATTAAGCTTTCATACAATGTTTTAAAGGAGGCTCAAGGACAAGAAAATAACTGTGAAAGGAAGTAGAATAGAGCTCTTGATTATTTTAATGAGTCACTGAAGAAAATGCCAGCTTTTCAAAGCAATGCCATAATTCTTTAATCAAAGGTTAGGGAAGTGAAAGAAAATTACATTATCTCAATAAATCTCTTATTTTGGATTAAAATATAAAAAATTGTCTTGGGAAGAAAGGTGCTTTAATTCTGCATCTGATGAGATGGACAGAATTAACATTTTACTTCCCAACTTTGTCACTGGCTCATTGTGTGAACTGCTGCTTTGTCTTGCATACAGCAGACATGTGCACCAAGCACACTCTATAGCCTTCAGCTCTGTCTTCTTAAATTATTGCAGATACTGTTGAAGGAAACTGAAAGAAGAACATTAGCAGGCCAAGGAGAGATACTGAATTGAAAATTGGTTTGTCATTAATTTTTTTTTTTTCGAGGTAGGGTCTCACTCTAGCCAAGGCTGACCTGGAATTCACTCTGAATTCTCAGGATGGCCTCAAACTCACAGCAATCCTCCTACCTCTGCCTCCTGAGTGCTGGGATTAAAGGCATGCGCCACCACGCCCAGTTTGTTATTAATCTTTTTTTTTTTTTTTTTTTTTTGGTTTTTCGAGGTAGGGTCTCACTCGAGCTCAGGCTGACCTGGAATTCACTCTGTAGTCTCAGGGTGGCCTCGAACTCTCGGTGATCCTCCTACCTCTGCCACCCGAGTGCTGGGATTAAAGGCGTGCGCCACCACGCCCGGCTAAAGAGAGAGAGAATGAGAGTGGGCATGCCAGGGCCTCCAGCCACTGCCAACAACCTCCAGACGGCATGTGCCACCTTGTGCATCTGGCTAACGTGGGTCCTGGAGAATCGAACCTGGGTCCTTTGGCTTTGCAGGCAAGCGCCTTAACCGCTAAGCCATCCCTCCATCCCTAATCTTTAGAAGAATTAGATAATATAGGACAGAGTTTTGAGTCAGTCTGGAATAAGATCAAACCTTGGTCACTGGTTACTTGCCTTCTAGATTTCAAGATTAATTGTAAGCAAAATTATTAATGCTTTAAGGCTTATGGTCTTTATTTATAAAACAGGAATGATATCTGCCTCCTGGGTTTTTATAATGATGTCCTTCACAATGTATAAGAAGCATTTAGCAGAAAAGAATTTAACATAGTTGCCAATATTAACTACACCTTAGAGGACTTCTGTATTTCTTGGAAGCATGTAGCTTAGGAAACAAACGGATAAACTCTTTTACTGTATTGAGCTTGATGAATTTTCCAGGTGAATGAATTAGTTTGCATAAATACTTGGGAAACTTTTCCTCTTAACTCATGTAATCTAAGAACTTCAGAATATTTTTTAAAAGAATGTCACAATCATGAGAACCTATGATTTAAAAAAAAAGTAGCAAAGTTACCAATAACATATTTGTATATCATAAAATGTCCCATGTTCACACTTAAAAGTCTAAAACTTTAAACTTTAGGGAAAGAATTTGAAAATAAATGAGTTTGCAATGTTAATTCTGAAGTTTTGGCATAAATTTATATGAGAAGTATTGTTGGGAAAAGTATGCCCAGTTATAATAAACAATCTTGCCCCATAAAAACATTTAAGACTTAAAAATGTTAATTTGGGGGCTAGAGAGATTGCTTAATGGTTAAGGTGCTTGCTTGCAAAGCCAAAGGACCCCAGTTTGATTCCCCAGGACCCACGTAAGCTAGATGCACAAGGTGGCACATGTAATCTGGAGTTTGTATGCAGTGGCTGGAGGTCCTGGCATGCCCATTCTCTTTCTATCTGCCTCTTTCTCTATCTCTCTCAAATAAATAAAAGTTTTTAAAAATATTAATTCAGGGGCTGAGATTGTTCAATGGTTAAAAATGTTTGCTTGCAAAGCCAGTCATCTTGAGTCCAATTTCCCCCATGAAAATCCAGATGTATAACATGACACATACATCTGGAGCTCATCTGCTATAGAAAGAGGCCCTGACACTCATTTCCTCTCTCATTCTCTCTCTCTCTCTCTCTCTTTCCTTGCAAATAAATAAGCAAATAAAAAAATTTAAATGTTAATTCAATGTATGCTTAACTAGGTATTATAACTGCACTAAACTGGTATTTTAGTTATATTAAACTGCTAAACATCTGCATTAGGATTCTCAAAGAAAACAAATGAGTTAAAAACATATGTCATATTGTGTTTATATATCTGCATATATATAGATGGTTTGCTAATTACAGCATTTTGCTAATAGATGATACTATTTATCATAAGGTGATGGATGACACAAGGCCAAGAAATCCCAAGGTCTGCTATCAGAAAGCTCTTCTGCTCACAACTGCTGGTATTATAGCTTCAGTCCAAGTGCATAGGCTACAGAGCCAGGAGAGATGATAGTAAACTTCCAGTTCAAATGCAAAGGTAAAAGATCACTGACCCAGCTCAAAAATAGATAGCATTTTTGTTCCATTCAAGCCTTCAAAAGTTGAGCGGAGACCTACAAAAATAGAGCAAAGCAATTTATTTACCAATTCAAATGTTAACGTCATCAAGAAACACCTTCAGAGATACAAATATAACAATGCTTAATCACTTGTTTATCTCAGTGTACCCATGGCCCAATCAAAATTAAGCATCTAAGGTGTGATATGGTGCCTTGTAACATGATGAAGAGGAGAGGGACCTGAATGTAAGAAAGCCTAAAGTCTATTCAAATATTCACAGCATATTAGTGTGGTCATTTCCATAACTTACCAGTTCACTTCAATGCTTAGCTGAGTTAAAAAAAAATTCTCAATAAAGCATGAAAGCAGAAAGGTGACGTAAGGATATTGAATGTCCCAGCCAGGCCCACACTGTCACCAGTGCCCTTATAGAATGTCCTGTGCATATACTGAGAAGCTGCATAGGGTTGCATCTGCCTGGAGTGAAGTATGCCTTTATCTAATTTACATAGTGTCTCCCTATCTGGACCAGGAGCATCCTACTAATTGACTAATAGCATTACTGACCACCATCACCCTCACAATTGTGTTTTAAAATTATATAACTTATGATATAATTATTAGCAAAATAAGAAGTATTCAAAGATATTAAGTTTGTGGCATGCTTTTTTGAGGTCCATTAGACTCCATTAAGGAAAGTTGTAAATATTATCACAGGACATTAGAAATCATTTTTTTTTTTTTTTTTGGTCAACAGAACGTAACAAGGCTGGTGTGCTAAATGTTGGACTATACAGGCTGTACAAATACGGAACTTACATTTCAGTGAAGGAGGAAAAACAGTAGGAAAGTACTAGAAGCAATGAAATAATTATGTTATGACAAGGACAGTTAACCCATTACAAATAAAACTATGAAACAGAATCACTACAAATAGCACAGCTATCAGAGAGAAGATGAAGGAAAGGCCTTTTCATGAAATATATTGAAATTGAGCTATGGGAAGTTTCAGGAACCATGTTTGGTTTTGAGGGAACAGTGACTTACATCAAGAAGATTAACGTAATCCCAGCACTCAGGAAGCAGAGTTAGGAGGATCAACCGTGAGTTCGAGACCACACTGAGACTACATAGTGAATTCCAGGTCATCCTGGGCCAGAGTGAGACCATACCTCGAAACGCAACCCCCCAAATAAAAGAAGATTAATGTTTGAGTGAATAAATAGGAAGCTTTCAAACAGTGTGTGGGGACCAGTAATGTAGAACAAACCATGATACAAGATGTATATTCCATTTTAAAATCCATCATGGGGCTGGAGAAATGGCTTAGTGGTTAAGCACCTGCCTGTGAAGCCTAAGGACCCAGTGTGAGGCTTGGTTCTCCAGGACCCACATTAGCCAGATGCACAAGGGGGTGCATGCATCAAGTTCATTGGCAGTGTCTGGAGGCCCTGGCGCACCCATTCTCTTTCTGTCTCTCTCTCTCTCTGTCTCTCTTTCTCTTCCTCTTTCTCTCTCTGTCTGTTGCTCTCAAATAAATAAATAAATAGATAATTTTAAAAATCCATCATGATATTGGAAGGAATCAAGAATGGTAACTATGTCGAAGAATTTCCTTCTTTTGTTTGGATCTATTGAGTAGGTACTAAAGTAAGCTGGTTCATAAAGAAAACAATAGAAGGTACTGTTTTGTTAGTTTTTCATCATTTCTGTTCTCAGTCCATGTTTTCTGTTGTCTTTGTTTCCTTGAGCTCACATCAACCTTGTCTTGGTTCTTTAATCATTTTTTCTTCCATTATTTTCATTCAATTCTACCATCTTATATTTTATCTCTTCTCATCAGTCAAACATGTTTCCTTTGAGTTCCTTATTTTTAAATACATTCTTGTTGATTTATTTGTGAGTACAAAGAGAGTATGGGTGGGCCAAGGCTTATAGGGCTGCAAATAAACTTCAGATGCATGCACTACTCTGTGCATTTGGCTTAACACAGGTACTGGGGCATTGAACCCAGGCCAGCAGGCTTTGTAAGCAAGTGCCTTTCACCACTGATCAATCTTTCCAGACCCACTTTGATTCTTACATTCCTTCTTTAGGATATTATTTCATGACAAGCATTGGATAAATTTATTTAAATCTATGGTAAAATAAATATATATGCATACATATGTAGGTTTTTATATAAGCTTTATTATGATGCTTACTAGAGTGCTTTTCACCTGATGATTGTCTTGCTGATTCTTGCCACCCTCTTGGCAAAGAAACTCTTACTATGTCCACTATTATTTTATTCTTATAGCTGAAGGGTTGAAGGGACGTGTATTTTCTTCCATATGCAGATCCTGAGTTTATCTGCAAAGCCAGCTTTGTTCAGCTTCCTCAATCAAAAACATCCCATAGTTTCTGCTCTGGCATTGCAGGCTCACTCCCTAATCCCTTAATTCCACTGTAATAAAGCCAAATAGCTCTGTTGCTCAAAGCAATGCTGTCAAATAATTGTAGGACACATTTTTGTAGAACTATCTTTAATCTGACACTATTGTTAGACACATCACCTTGGCAATGGCAGTCTGATGTCAGCTTTCTTAGAACTCAACCCTACTTATATTACCAGAACTCCAACTGTACAAATTTTGCTTTCATATTTCAAATGTGAGGCAATTCCTAACCTTTAACAGTGTTTCAGTACTGGCATTTCTTGGATCTGCCACCTCAAGGTCATCAGGCACTCCTCATTCCATGACCTTTGCATGTGGCTCAGAGCTGCCTGGTTCCTAGTGACATGTGGTAGCAGTGACCTATTGTTTGGAGTTGCAACTTTTTTCTGTCTCATAACAATTCTGAAACTTGACATTAATCTATTTTTTATTAAGTAGAAACTTTATTATGGACAAATCATGTGTAGGTACAATTCCCTTCTTCCCTGTCCCCCTTCCACTGAGGGCCCAACTCAGAGGGGTTACTGGGATTCACCATGGGGTTTTGGGTTATGAGTTATGAGAGCAGCAGTCAGTCATGGTATATGTAGTGAGAGAATGTCTCTAGATACTCCTTTCCACCTTGTAGCTCTTACAATCTTTCTGCCCCCTCTTCTATCTTTTTATGTAAGCCTTGGTAGGTGTGTTCCGTCTACATTACTGTTACATTCTCAGCAACTACTGGATTTCTGATTTAATATGTTTTGAGTGTCCTCAGTGTCTCTCTCCATTAACTCACTAATTCCTCTGTTGTTTCATCTGGACCCTAGATGATGTACAAGAGATGGCTCATCTCATATTAGAAAGTCAGCTACATTTTGTTGTCTTGTTGACAGATATTTGGTTGTTCTCAGTTTTTGTAGGCTTCTGTAAAAGAAAAACAGATTTTCCAAGGGAGAGTGAGAAAAGCCCAGGTTAAAGGGGATAAGCATTGTTAATTCAGAGAGATTTTTGCTAGGCGTGGTGGTGCAAACATTTAATCCCAGCACTCCAGAGGCAGAGGTGGGAGGATCGCCATGAGTTCGAGGCCACCCTGATATTACCTAGTGAATTTTAGGTCAGCCTGGGCTAGAGTGAGACCCCTCCTCAAAAAAACAAAATTTAAAATTTCTATTTTTAAAAAAGAGAGATTTCCATGGGTGTAGCCTCTCTTTTGGCCAAAGACGAGTGGGAGCTTCTCACTAGAGTCCATGACTCTTATCCCCATTGGATTTTGAGTTGGATCCCAGTACCAGCTCTGAGTTACTTTCCACTGAGCAAGTCTCTTAGCCAATCAGAGAGCTATTGATTACCTGCTAGGCTGGATGCCACTATTGCACAGATGTGTACATCTTGTCCAGCAGGTCAAGTACACATAGTAGGGACCCCTGCATGTTCACAATGTTGGTGGACATTTTATCCCAGCATCTCATATAGCACTTTCCAGCACTATACAAACTAGCCATCAGCGAACTGGCTTCCTTCTAGATTCCAGAAAAATTCATCAATTTTTATAACTTTATGAATATTTGTTTATGATACTTTATATTAAGAGCAGTGACAGGTTATTTGTATGTAGGAAAACAGCAACTATATTCACTGGTTTCTTTTTTTTTTCACTTTTAAAAGTGATCAAATGATCACTGTCACTTATAAGTTTAGAAAATCTATTATTGAAAGACAAAAGGAGAAATGCAGAGAGGATTTTAAGTCATTTCAGTAGTCCAGGTAACAATAATTTTGGCCAAGACTACAGAATGGCAGAGAAAATGACAAGTCATTGGATTTGAGCTACATTTTAAAGATAGAAGGAAGAAATCATAATCCTGGAACACTCGCATGTTTTCAGATTTGAATGAATGAGATAAAGGTAATGCTACTTAATTATTGAGAGTTCTTTTTGTCCATGTGAGTGTTAGATGTTGAGAAATATAAAACATCAGAGAAGAAATAGCAAATCTGGAAGTTAAGTGGTGGCTCTAGAGACATAAAGTTTGACATTAAGAATTCTCCGACAGCATATAAAACAGAGAATTTGATAGAATCCTGTTTGAAGAGGCCTTAATAAAAATGAAGTCAAAGACCAAATGCTAACAAACACCAACATTTAAATTAGGGGAAATAGAGAAAATAGCCAAGGAGATTTAAGAGGAGTAATGCTGAGGCAGATAGAAAACCTCATTTCACATAAAAGGAATTTGAGTTTTATGGTCCATGTCTCCCCACTTTAGACAGGACATTCTGAGATTGTCTCTCAATACACTGCTTTTCAGTTCAGTGATACATAAAATCCACTCACTATATAAGCTTTCCTGAAAAGATATATATTTAATGACATAAGTTTAATTTTAAATACTAACTATATATTGTTAGGTTTTTTTAAAAATTTTATTTGGTTTTTTGAGAGTAAGAGAGGAAAGAGGCAGAGAGAGAAACAGAGAGAGAGAGAGAGAGAGAGAGAGAGAGAGGCAATAGGCCAAATCTGGTCCTCTAGTCACTGCAAATGAATTTCAGACACACATGCTACCTTGTGCATCTGGCTTTATGTAGGTACTGAGGAATTGGACCTGGTTCCTTTGGCATTGCAGGCAAATGCCTTAACAGCTAAGCCATCTCTCAAGCCATATTTTCTATTTTCTTACAATAAATTTCAGTAACAGGCTCCCCACATTTAATTTTTTTAATATTTTTTGCTCCCCACATTTTAAATAGGTAATAAATCATAATTGCACAATACATAATATAATATTAATATACCCAGGAGTTCCTTAATCAAATGTACTCAAGAAATAAAAACTTTTAATATTTTGTATCTTTTTTTGCTCTTTTATCTTAATCTCTTCAAAGGTTATTCTTGAATAGGACTATTAGCTGCCTTGAGAAATTTTATTCAAATAATCTTCTTAGAAAATGTTAGCTGCTTTGTGGTTGGATAAAATGGGGGAAATGGCTATTGCTCCTTTCTCTGTATTTTTGTGACATTTAAGCACATATTCTTAGGGTATTTATGTATTTTAAAATATGTATGGCCTGAATACCTTCCCCACAGCTCAGTGAGTTTTCTTCATGAATGTGGAGATTACCTTTTGATGGACAGGGGTGTCTGTTTATGTTGATGTGATGTCTTAGTTTTGGACACATTGACTGCTGCTGCTATTTGCATAAGTGCCCACTGAAAGCAAATAGGTCAAGGTCAGCTTTGTTTTTGCCTAAAAGTGTACCACCCAAAGGGAAGAGAAGGCATAAATGATTGGGGATCTTAATTACTCAAGTATGTTCTACTTCACAGAACAGCAGAATGAGATTCAGTCTTTGCCACATGAAAATATGTAGACCAAAAGCATTTGTCATTTTCTTTTTTGGAGGGAGGGGGTGGTTGAAGGTGGTTTTTGTTCTAGCCCAGGCTGACCTGAAATTTAGTCTCAATCTGGTCTTGTCTTCAGCAAGCCTCCTACCTCAGGAAGGCTAGAATCAAAGGCATTCACCACTACACCCAGTGCATCTGTAATTTTCTTACATTTGCACCTGATTTATTAAATTATGAGCTTTGAGCTGGACAAATGGATCTGTGATTAAGCTGCTTGCCTACAAAGCCTAAGGATGTGGGTTCAATTACCCCATACCAATGTAAACCCAGATACACAAGGTGGTACATGTGTCTAGAGTTCGTTTCCAGTGGCTGGAGGCCCTGGCATATCCATTCTCTCTCTCTTTCTCTCTCTCTTTCTCCCTCTCTCTCTCATAAATATTATTTAATATTTTATGAGCTTTGGCATAAAGGAGTTAAAATGTATATGACTTGATAATTTCTTTCTAGTTGTTCCTGAAATTTTTTACATGTCGAACTATGTTACATCAGGAAAATCTGAAGAAAAGCTAGCTTTAAATGTGAAAGTTATGTAGTAAAAGTGCCTGGCATGCTTATATCTCTAGTATCCATAATGTTTAGCATCTGCCTCTTTTCATACAGTATCACTTTAACTCACACTTTTGGTGGGATGATATTGTAGCTTTGGAGAAAACCATATTTATTAAGTTACATGAGCTTATTTTACCTTAAAGTGTACCACTTAATCCTTCAATAGATGTTAAAAATGTATCTGTTAAGAAATTTGTAGATAGCTTTTAATAATATAGTAAACAAATTATATAATATAAATTTTAATAAACAGTTATTAGACTTGTGATTCATTTTAAAAGCTTATTGATTTTGATTCTTTTCAACTGAAGAACGAACCTTCTATATGCTAGGTTAGGAACCTGTAGTTATTGGAGCTGTATGAATGTTTAAAGAGCTTCCATCCTATAGCATGTGATGGAGATAAACTCAACACAGGAATCTACTATAAAGCAATTGCCAAGTAAACATCTATTTTCATTTCTCTAATCTGCTTGCAGTTTAATAGCACTCTATTCCATTATCCCAAATGCTAGTCATCTTGACATGAAGATAATTCTCCTACACTTTTAACTTCCTATACATTGGCTCTGATTATCATACTTATTAATGATTTCTAGAATGTGGTCTTTTATACCATGGTTATATATAGACACATATGTGGCCCATTTCTCTAGAAAGAGTATAATTCCTTATGGCAGGAATAATATCCCATTTTCACAGTGTTATAGTTACCTTCATGTTGCTGGAACAAATCACCTGACTATAAGCAAATGATTAGAGGAAATATTTTCTTTTGGCTTATAGTCTCAAGGGGGAGCATTATAATGGCAGGGAAAAGATACAAAGTGGAGGCTGGGCATCACCTTTACCACATCAAATACAAAACAACAGCAAGAGAATGAGCCAAGTTATGATGATGGGGAAGTGGCAATAATACCCCAATGCTTGCCCCCAGTAAGACACCTCCTCCACCATCTGGGGACTAAGCATTCAGAACTAATGAGTTTATGGGGGCCATCTAACTCAAAGCACCACACACAGGTATCTCTAATAAATAGTAAATTACTATTTGTGGTTATATGGTGAGTGGCTCACAAGACCTTTAATTAGATAAGGAAGAAAAAGAATTTAAAATTTAACTAATATTAACAATGTTTCCCAACATAGTTCTCCCATTTGAACACTTGAACACCTTCCAGTATCATAGCTGGGAGAGTTGAATACTAGACTTATCTATGGATAACCTCTATGAATCCAAAAGAAATACAGTCATAGCAGAACAAATACAGTTGAATCAGAAATAAGCACCAAGTTTCAACAATCTGATGAAGAGACTTAAGATCAATTTTAGGGGGTCTAGAGTTCAATCCAGTGGTTGAAATAGAGGCCCAGTTCTAAATCTAGAAAAGTCCTCTATTGCACATAGGAATCAATGGCAGAATTGACAAAATCCCCAAGAGTTTACCTAAAGGTCAACAAATATATTCATGAGACCCTGAAACATCTAAAGTAATCTGAAGAGGTCACTCTGTGACTCTTTGCATTGGAAAGAGGAAAAAAAAATCAGCTGAAAAAAGGCCACTGGAATATCATTTACTATAGCAAATAGAATAATATGATCTGGGTCAAAGTGTAAATTTTGTATAGAGTTATTGCTCATTCTATAAAAATAAAAACACGTATTTCCCCTGGGCACTTCTGTTTATTTTCTAAGTTGTCTGTTTTGAACATTTTCAATTTTGTAAACTAAAAACAAGATTAATATAAAAACAAAAAGCTTATGACTTACTGGGTTGCCCAGTTGCAGTGGTGTCCTGAAATGTAGACACTGGCCCTCAGAGTTATTTACCTGAGAGTGGGTCTACTGCTGCTTGGAGCAGAATCTAAAATATAGAAACAAACTCTTAGAGCCACTTAAACCAGGAGTGAGCCCACTGCTTCTGCTACTACTGCTATTGGTACTGCCATAAAAACTTCTGACCAGGCAAGCACTCAATCTGATTTATTGAACAGCAAAAACAGCAATGTGTGAGAGGATGGTGTGAGGAATCAGCATTATGTGAACAAAGGACTAAACCATACATGAGTGAAGGACAAGGAACTTTGACTCCCAAAATTTTTCTTAAATATTTGCTCAAAGGGAAGGATTTAGGGGCAAGACTGGTTGAACTCTGATGATCCATCTCACACACACACACACACACACACACACACACACACACACACACACAGATGTAATCACTCTAAGCCCACCTGTTGCTATCCATATTCTTGTGGGAAGATCATTACTTACAATATCAATTGCTTTCAATTGTGGTCAGCATATCCCATGCATGCACGCATTGTTCTGGGCCAAGTATAAATCCAGGTCACTCAGGAGGTAGGGTAAAGAGCATAGATATCCATATCTGTATTCCTTGTCAATGTTGATCATCTGTGGTATTCAGGGAAAGGCAGTCTAAGGCATAGGAAATCTGGTTACATTGTTCTAAACAGGCTGATTACATGGTTGTAAGATAACCTCAGGGCACGTTACAAGGGAGCTTAGCAGAAAAAGGGATCTCACAGCAATATTCTTAGAGAAGATATTTGTAAGGTTCATAAGAAATATCTCTGCAATTCTTTCCCTTAGTGGGTTACTTTCTTCAAATACATACAATATCTGTACATTAAATTTCCATAATGTGGTAGTGCAAGCTTACACATAAAATCGAACCACTAATAAGTACAACCACCAACTGTTCTCATTTTATTTTCTTTCATTATTTCCTCAGTTCAGGAAATCAAAATTAGTAGCTACTTACACATAGATGGGCCCCCTTTAAGCCAGATCCATTGACCTAGGGAAAATCTAGCTTATTTTGAGACCTGAGCAGAGAAGTGTGGCAGGATAGGCTGTTCCTGTGATGTAATGCCCAGGCTGGCCTGGAGTCTCCACTTACAATTGTGACTACATAGAAGTCATGTCACAAGAAGAAAGCAGTGCCTCAGTTTCCAGGGAGCAACACAAGTATCCAGCTATATACCAGGCATAAGGAACAAAGGTAGCCTCACCACCTAGTATGGATTCTTCTAATTTCATGTCTGGACCTAGAAGTATGTGCTGTGATGCATGAGAAGAGAATCAGAAGGAATTATTATATAGGGATAATTTTCTCCTGTGCACAGAAAAATGCCAGGAAGTTTGATTTATTCATTCTGTTTGGCTATTTTAACAAAGGCCTTATAATTAGCATAAATACCAACAAGAGCTATTCCTTATTCTGTTCTCTTTACCTAGGAAGTTTCAGTTTTTGGTAGAAGGAGCCTTGACTAAAGAGTCAAGATACCATGGATTTGGTACTTGCTCAGTCACTTATAAGCTGTCTCTAGATACGTTACTTTCTCTCCTTGGACCTCTCCTCATCTGAGAAATTAAAGGGTTAGGCCAGTTGATCACCATGGGAATTTTGCAATTTATCATTCTGAAATTCTATTAAACTCCTCTAATACCTAACCAGACCACTCCTGAATATTTACTTATGTGCTAGAAAGTGGATTTTTTTCTACATGTGGGAGTTTTGGAGCATAGAAATCTGATTTTATATTTAAATAGAGACACATAATTAGAGGCTATATAACTGAATTTGTTTTGACATCAAACTGCATTTAATCAAACAAATTATAGCAATTATGACATTAAGCATAAAAGGACAGTTTTATTTCCCTGCCTGGAAATGGCTTTTTATAGGGTGAAGAACATGGGAGGAGCTCATACAATGAAACAGCATGCCCCCATATGCCAGTATTGGGATTTCTGTCTCATAGGTGTGTTATCTTAGCCCACATGAACAGCTTTTATTGCCCAAGCTCATATTCTAAAAAGGATGCATTGTTTTGTGCCTTATTCATACTTACACGTCAAGGACAGTACTTAGAGTGACATACAGTAAAAGTCTTGCACATCAATCATCCATCACATAGCACTAGTCATTGTCACCATTATAATCCAGACCCCTTGAAGCTTTGTAGGAGCAATGTCCTTGTAATAGCACATAGGCAAACCACTTCTATCCTGCTGAGCAAATACAAACCATGAATTGATTCATATCTGAGCTATACTCTTAACATAAGGAATTCAATATGCTCTCCCAGTAATAGCCACTTGATGAATTTTAGCTAGTCTTACAAGCCTAGCCCTCCTCCCATCAATCAACGAAATTTGTGAGATCTACATAATAATCTCATTAGTTTTCCTGGCCATACTTCACTATTATTTTAACTGGTGTTAACATACTAGCCATAGCATTTGGCACCCTTTATATGCTCATCACAACACAATGTTGTCCAACTTCTTACCACATAAATAACCTAAACCCAACATTCGCAGATGAGTTGGCACTGATAAGTATACTTGGCCTTCCTCTAATTATATTATCTGCATGCCCTAAATATATTTTAGGACACTTATATTGCAAATATACCTCCACAAAAATACTGGATTGTGAATCTAATGACAGAAAGTAACATCTTATTTACAGAGAAAAAAATGAAAGAGCTGCTATCTCCTGCAACTGTGAGTAAAACTGCAGCTTTCTTGCTTATCTGGAGGTATTCCACTGATCTTACGAACAAAAACGTTGGTGCAACTCTGAATAAAAGCAATTAGCCTAGTCACTTGTCTGGTCTTTGTGGAATCTATTCTCTCTCATATCTATAACCTCACCACTTTAAAAATCTCTCTACAATAACCTCTTTAAGAATGTACTCAAATCAATCAAATATGCTTTCTTTATAAGCAAAATTCTACTACTCACATTTTTCCAACTCAGTTTATGACTCCATGACCACCAACTGACTGTAACTACTCAGTTCACAGGTGTATTTGTGAGCTTTAAACAATATTATTACTCTTACATGTTCATCTCCATAGCACTTTTCATTACAGGGTTGATTATTGAGTTTTCTTTGTGACATATACTTTCTGACCCCAACCTAGACTAATTTATTAAACACCACGTTATATTTCTCATCACAATAACAGTTTAGGTCTTAGCAGATAAGATGTTCCCACTATTCATCAGATGAGAGGGAGTAAGAGTCATGCCATTGCTACTAACCAGGTGACGATTTGGACAAAAAAGAAGCTGACACCATAGCCTTTAGGCAGTTCTATATAGCCAAATCAGGAACATTGGCTTTGTCTTGGCCATACTATGATTTATCTTTAATTTAACTCATTGCACCCTCCCATTTAATACCCTTTCCATAGTATGCCTCCTCCTGGAAGGTGTAGGAAAGTCTGTTCAATTCAGTGTTCACCCATGACTTCCATTCCACAGGAGGCCCTGTACCTGTATCAGCCCTACTCCACTTCAACACAATGCTTGTTGTAGGAGTTTTCTTAACTCATATGCTTTTGCCCCATTGTAAACAATGACACCATGAAAACACTAATACTCTGCCTTGGTACTCTAACAACCCTATTCACAGCTATAGGTACATTAACATAAAGTGATACCAAAAATTATTGTGGGCTGGAGAGATGGCTTAGTGGTCAAGGTGCTTGCTTATGAAGCCTAAGAACCCATATTTGACTCTCCAGATCCCATTTAAGCCAGACACGTAAAGGCAAGGCAAGCACAAGGTCACACATGCACATAGGTGGTTCAAGTGTCTGGAATTCAATTTCAGTGGCTGAGGCCCTGGCATGCCAATTCTCTCTATATCTCTCTCTTGTGCTCTCTCTAAAGATAAAAAAATAAGAAATAAAGAGTGGCTGGGAAGATGGCTTAGCAGTTAAGGCACTTGCCTGCAAAGCCAAAGGATCCAGGTTCGATTCCCCAGAAACCCCATAAGCCAGATGCACAAGGTGGCACATACGTCTAGAGTTCATTTGTAGTGGCTGGATGCCCTGGCATACCCATTCTCTCTCTCTCCCCCTCTTTCTGCTTCCTTTTCTCTCTCAAATAAATAAAATAGAAGGAAGGAAGGAAGGAAGGAAGGAAGGAAGGAAGGAAGGAAGGAAGGAAGGAAGGAAGGAAGGAAAGAAGGGTATTGAATTCTTCACATCCAGTCAACTGAGATTTATAATAATAAGTCTTGTAATTAAAGAACCATACACAGATTTTCTCAATATCTGCACACATGCAGTCTTTAAAGAAATATTCTTATACTCGGGCTCAATTATACACAACCTAAATCATGAACAAGACATTCAAAAAATATATGGTCTGGCAAAATATATACCCCTTACATTACCTCCCTGACAAATGGAAGGAAGTCTAGCTTAAACCATACCTTCTTCTTCATGAGAGTCTACTCAAAAGACCTAATCATTAAATACATGAACACACTTTATTACAAACATGGGTCCTAATTATCATACTGATAGCAACCTCACTTACAGCTGTCTATAGCATCTGAATTATTATCATTATTATTATTGTTATTATTATTATTTGCCTATTTACGGTAAATACGATTCTTATCATTAGTTACCATTAATCAAAATAAGCCAATAATGATCAACCCTATTAAATGTCTAACTATATGTAGCATTTTTTGCAGGCTAAATGATCTCAACCAACATTCCACCAATAACCACCCCACAATTAACCATGCACCTAAGCCTAAAACTTGTGCTCTTTTAGTAACAATTATAGGATTTTCCTGAGCCATAGAATTCAACAACTTAACTCTAAGTCTAACTTCAAAATTTTGATCCCCTAGCCATGAATTCTCTACACTACTAGGGTTCCTCCCACCAACTATTCATCAAGTACTACCAAACCAAGCTTACTAGCAAGGCAAAAATAGCTCACAAATCATTTGACCTAGACTGACTAGAAACGTCACTCCCAAACTAACTGCCAGCCTACATATAGTTGTCTCTACAACTACTTCAAATTTAAAAAGGATTGGTAAAACTATGTTTTGTATAAATTTTACTGACATTACCAATCCCTGTCCTTCTTATAATAATTTAATTCTCACAAGTAATCTCAATAACAATGAAAACATTAACAAAGACCACCCAGTAATGACCATAAGTCAGTTAATTATAATGTTCAGTTATAAAAATAGAATATTAGACACAGTTGTATCAGCTGAACTTATTTCAATGCCAGTGACAACTAATTTCAGGTAACATGGCTCAGAAGTTAAGCGTTACAGTCTGGAATCTGACCACATGGTTTAATGCTTAGGTTTATAAGTCTCCAGCTGCCAAGTACCTCAAATCTCTGTATGTACTACAAATCACTTTCGTTACCTACAAAACATAAATGAAATCCCACACACTTCATGAGGGTAAGTACTCAGTGCACTATATTTTGTTTGTTTGATGGCTTTTTGGTTTTTCAAGGTAGGGTTTTACTCTAGTCCAGGCTGACTGGAATTCACTGTGGATTCTCAAGGTAGCCTCAAACTCATGGTGATCTTCCTACCTCTACCTCCCAAGTGCTGGGATTAAAGGCATGCGCCACCATGCCTTTAATCCTGGCTTCAGTGCACTATTTTTTGAAGGGTGTTTTTTTGTTTGTTTGTTTATTGAAGTAGGGTCGCATTATAGCCCAAGCTGACTGGAATTCACTGGGTAGTCACTATGAGGTCACTATGTGACCTCAAACTCATGGCAGTCCTCCTACCTCTGCATCTTGAGTGCTGCGATTAAAGGCATGCACCACCATGCCCAGTTGCTCAGTGCACATTTGCTTATAATATCTAGAACCCTTAGAATCATTCTTACTATTTGATTGATACCCTTGGCTGAATCACCTGTACCTGTATCAAATTAATAGATAAGGAAGCCAGGACCACACTGTACAAATAGTATGTGTTTATTCATTTATCTAGAATATTTGTTATCCAGCAAACTACTCTAAAGATTAATGTCTTAAAATAACAATGTCCATTATGTGCCCATAATTTGACAATTTGAGCAGGGCTTGAAGGGATGGCTCATATCTACTTCATGTGATATTGGTTTTAACAGTGTTATGCTGATGTGTGTCCCTTGTTCTCCTTCAGGCTCCTCTTTACTTATCAGTAGACTTATACTTTACATCTTCCAACATTTAAATAAAATACAAGGCCTCTAAGGCCTTGAATTCAACCACCCATGGAATCATTTAGACTGTCTTCTGTTAGGAAATACAAGCCTATCCCAGGATGATGGAAAGGAATACTAGTTTCCACTTATAGATGAAAGGAATGAAAAGGAAAGAGAATTGCTATGGTCATCTTTGTACACAGAATTAGGAACACCTGAGCCTCAGCTCTATTTCTTCCACTTATCACTTAGGGACTTTCATAGTCTCACTCTCCTTGTCTTCAAAGAATTTAAGATTTTGAGTACTAATATAAGAGAGACAATTAAAACATATAACCAACATTTCATTCATAAAAAAGGCTAAATCCATACTGTTTCCTTTTCTTTTACCTTAATTTCCTCATGAGAAACATATCAAAGCAAAGGTTAAGTGCATCCTTTATACAAATAAGGAGGTTATCATAAGGCTTGGCATGAAGCACTCCAGTTTAAGAGCTATTAATCTTATAAGCAAATTAAAAACCTGAAGAAAAACGTGCTAATGCTGTAATGTTTGATTTGTCACCTGTTTAAGCTTCATTCGTGAATGTTGTCTTTAGCTTCTTAATGTATAAAATAAATCTTCTACCAGCTTAGAATATTAAGTCAATAATTGTGGGACTTCTCATTTCTTTATGTTGCCTCCAGAGTGCCTGAAGTAGATTTCTGCTTTTCCTAATAGCCTATAGTTTTAGTGAAACCATCCCTAACGTATCATTCACATTTGAAAATATTGTGCATCAGTTTTCATATTGATGTGGTAATGAGGGGAAGACATATCTTCATATAGGGGAAATATAAGGCAGCAGGGCCTTATAAACAATTCTGTTTTCCAGTACATTGCCTCAAGTATCAGTGGTCTCCAGAATTTTCCCCCTTCCTCATAAATGCATCACTTTTGACTATTTCTCTGATTGAACCATCTTCAAATACTCTGGTGAGATTTATTTGTAATTATCCTAGGTTTCAACTTTTGTTGTAGCCAAATACTATAAAAGAGTTATCTATAGTTTTGACCCTTTAAAAATGAAATTTATAAGTCATGTCAACAAAGTAGAGCACAGAATATGTTATCACACATTTGGCTATAAAAATGACATGGAAAATATATCATAAAATATTTTTAAAAGTGAAATTCTCTGGTCCATCTTTAAAGTTTTTCTTTTCTTTTTTAATAATATGGCGAAGCTGCTTACTTCTTAAGACACTTTATTTAAATGAAGTGGAATTGTTTGGATTTGATATCCCATTGGCACGGAATGCAGATGCAAGTCAGGTTTTTACTTCATTTTCTCCAGTATTTATCACAAATGATGGAATGAATGTTCTGCTAATTCAAGGCATTTTGGAAAGATAAAAAATCTAGGAGCTAGCCGGGTGTGGTGGCACACGCCTTTAATCCCAGTACTCGGGAGGCAGAGGTAGGAGGATCGCTCTAAGTTCAAGGCCACCCTGAGACTACATAGTGAATTCCCGGTCTCCCTGAGCTAGAGTGAAACCCTACCTCTAAAAAAAAAAAAATCTGGGAGCTGTGTGTGGTCATGCACACCTTTAACCCAGCACTCAGGAGGCAGGGTAGGAGGATTGCTGTGAGTTCAAGGCCACCCTGAGACTGCGTAGAGAATTTCAGGTCAGTCTGGGCTACAGCAAGACCCTACCTCAAAAAAAAAAAAAAAAAAAAGAGCCTCTGGAATTGGATCTGCATGTAGCTCTTTTCAGTGATTGATCAACCTGAAGCATTATCATAGACTCTCATTCATGTCACCGTTTGGTTTTATGAGTTCAACCATTTTGTTTCCTCCCCAAAAAAGATGTGTCCTTAGTTTCTTCATGTATATTTTGTTATTTCTGATGGGTTCATCTCTTGCCAATTATAGTGCACAGAAAAGATCTGGAGCTGAGAGCTCTTCCACCCCAGGAAAGATACTCTAAGAATTGCTGCAGCCAGCATGAGTGTTTGCAGATTGGGTCTCATTTGCCTGTATAAAAATAGTGGAACAAGGGCTGGAGAGATGGTTTAGTGGTTAAGGCACTTGCCTGCAAAGCTGAAGGACCCATATGGTACTCTCCAGATCCCATCCCAGGTTAGCCAGATGCACAAAGGTGAGGCAGGCACCAGGTTGCATGTACCCACTAGGTGGCACAAGTGTCTGGAGTTTCATTTCAGTGGCTGAGGCTCTGGAACACCAATTCTCTATCTCTCCTCTCTCTATCTCTCTCTCTCTCCTCTCCTCTATCTATCTATCTATCTATCTATCTATCTATCTATCTATAAACTATAATGGTCTAGCCTTCGCATCTGCACAAGCATTCCTACCATCTTTTCTTTCCAGAGTACCACTGAAGTATTTAACAAATTATTGTGCTAGAAGTAGTTTTTGTATATGTTACATATAAACAGTTCTGTTTATAGTATCTCTAGAAAAAATGCATTTATGAACATAGACTACTGAGATAAATAACTGTTTCAGATCAATAGTGATCTTTAGTTATTGGAAGTAACATGTTTCTATTTCCATTTAAGCCAATGAATTGTTATGCTTCTTGAGCTTTTGAAAGGTTTTAAAAAATTATTGATGCAGCTATTCAAGATGTTTTAATATCCAAAAAGCCTATGTGTGCACACACTTTTATTCTTCACTCTACTCTTTCTACTCTACTTTATAAATATATATGTGCACTTGACTTTGTATTATCCTGCTCCACAGTTGTTAATGAAAAATTCCCTCTAACAGATTTGAAGGAAGGTCACCAGACTTCTTTTGACAGGAGTATCTATTTCACCCTATA
The DNA here is from genome assembly GCA_036346955.1 of Dipus sagitta. Lineage (NCBI taxonomy): Eukaryota > Metazoa > Chordata > Mammalia > Rodentia > Dipodidae > Dipus > Dipus sagitta. The sequence goes on along the minus strand of CM070770.1, from coordinate 97,271,517 downwards.
CATTTAGTATGGATAATATATAGTCTTCTGTTTGATGTCATATGTCATTATCTGTTTAACAATTTTCTCTTATCATATAGATAGTCATACTTATTGACTATAGATTTCTTGAGTTGATTCCAAGGCTAGGATGTAGACCACAGTAGAAAAACATCAGCTTTCCTTTTGTCTTTGTCTGGGTTGCTCTGCTTCTCCCCTCACAGCTGCTTCATGTCCTAGAGTGTTATTAAGCAATGCTAGCAGCTACTTCAGTTGTAATCCCATTTCTCCAACAACCAATGGAATATTACCAATTAGATTAGTATTTAATTAATTAAGGGAAAGAAGTTTGATCTCTGTTTACTCAAGAAAATAAAACAATATATGTGGATAGTATTTAAAAGTTACTTAAAATAAGAACCAAAATAAAATATTTCACTTAATGTGTACCTATTTGTTTCTTTATTTATGTTGATTGAGACAGAGTCATGCCTGGCTGGTTTATAACTCAATAGGTAGCCCAGATTGGATTCAAACTCTCCATAATCCTCCTACTTTTGTTTCTCAAGTGCTGGGACTACAGGTGTGGGCCACCATGCCCAGCTTCTTACTCTCTTCTAATTAGACTTTGTAGATGGTATGACATGTGCAATAATAAATGTGATGTGGTCAGGAAAAGAATCTTTCTTATACATGCTTGATTTTCAAATTACTAGTGATGGAAACAATAAAATAATTGAAATAAAATCTCCTATTCCTATAAAAAGTAGATTATTTCTCTCAAAGTAATGTCTTAAATCTTTTTCATAAACTTAATTATGTATTTCACTGTGTTTATTTTAAATATGATTCTCAAGTTAATAGGATGAAATCATATTCGCAAATTTCAAATGAAGTTAGACCTCTTTCATAAACAGGGCAAATGGTTGGTAAACCTCATAGAATCCTTATAATTACAGCTTAGTGTGTGTTCTCAGTATTTTGTCCTTACATCCAAGTCTTAAAAGCCCACAGTAACATACCAGCTACATATAATAGTTCCATTACAGAAGGGATAATATCATAGTCAAAAAATAAAATGATAGGCTGGAAAAAAAAACTTCTGGAGTATCCCATGAAATTAATGTCCTTTTTTATAGCAAAATTGAACTTTTAAAAATATTTTATTTATTTATTTATTTGACACAGAGAAAAAGGCAAAAAGAGAGAGAGAGAGAGAATGGGCATGCCAGGGCCTTTAGCCACTGTAAACAAACTCCAGACACATGTGCCACCTTGTGCATCTGGCTAACGTGGGTCCTGAGGAATCAAACCTGGGTCCTTTGCCTTTGTAGGTAAATGCCTTAACCACTAAGCAATCCCTCCAGCCCTCAAAAATTGAAAAACTTTGAATGCTATATGAATAATTAAAGTTGACCTGTCCCTTTTACAGAATTCCTTACAATTTATTTAATATTAATTAGGAGGTCAATTACAAAGCACATGCTAGACACTGTCCTCTGTACCACTAGGAAAACATAGAGCAGCATGGTCTTGCCTGACGGCAGAGCTCCTTTTGCAGGGAGTTGTAAGGCTGCCCTTTTGTCCTGAGAGGGCATCTTTGGGAAGGATGTACCTATAGCTGAGAGAAGTGGAGAAAGAGAGAGACACTGCTGTTCAAGCAGATAAGAAATTGATATTGGAATCACATCCAGACTGCCCTCACATTTCTCATTGCTAAATGAATCTAAATACATTGTTCAGTTTTTAAAGGCTCCTTCTGTGGTTTGTTAAAAAAATAACCTTTAATATAGCAAGTGGTCTTTATCCTCTAGTTACAATGATTAAAGCTTATCAAATACTTGGAACAACTTTAGTCCCCCCAAAAAGGAACAGGTTCTAAAATGAGAAGGAAATGCAGATGTGTGGGTCACTATTTTTCTAAATGTTATGAATTTGACCTAAAGATTAAAAAAATAGAGAAACAAACTAAACAAAGCACTTTACTACATTTATACCTCTTTTATATGTGTTTATAAGATTGAGTCTCACTTAAACCTGCTCTGTATATAGCCCAAGCTAGTCTCAGACTTGAGATACTCCCACTTTTGGGTTCCTACTCAGACCCTTGGGTAGCTAGAATTACCACTACCCTAGGTAAACCACCATGTCCATGTCCTACATAAATTCTGAAGGATATGGTATTTTTAATTTTAGTACCATAAAACAGATACAAGTAGGCCTCTTGTCTGTAGTAAGTCTGTGACCCTAATAAATTTCACAGAAGTAAAGGGTTATGGGTTATAACAGAAATATAAATTCCAAATTATATTATAGAATTATAAAGTGTCACTTGTAGTTTTGATGTGTGAGGATAGCTTAGAAACAGAAAAATCCAAGAGTGCATTGGTATCATTCTGAGCCAACTTGCTTTATATTCTCAAGAAGAAAGAAGTCTAGGAGGAGAAATGAATATGTAACATCTACATTGTAGTGACAGAGCTACTTTTTTAGCATGGTGAAAAATAAAGGTGTAGGATCCAATATCCCTAGTTCCAACTCTACCTGGACTTGTGTGACTCTGGACAGGTAGACACACCTGCTGATTCTTCTTCCTCCCATGCAAAATCATTATGCTGACAACTACCCTCCAAGATATGGACTTCCTAGGATCTGTGAACTTATGTGCCACCTTAGGGAGGCACTAAGGACTTCAGGTGTTTCTTCTAATATCTTTTTATATATGTAGCCCTGTGTCATTAGCAATTCTTAACACAGTATAAGCCTAAATGTATGGACTGTTAATAATATACTATCTTCATAGGTCCTGCCATTCCAGAAAAGTATTCTAATGGATTCTTAAATGAATTATCATCTAGCTGGATGCTAAAAAAATACACTATTAAGCCTTTATTTTAAACTACCTCATACTAAAGATAGTTGAATACACTGAAGTTAGGGAATTAAGAGAAATTCCATAGCTAGTTTTCACAAAGACTAGGTATTAAGTCCTCTCTCAGCTCTGATTTCTCCCCAAAAGCCCATTTCTCTTTTATTTTCTCTCATATTTAAAGTTAAGATGGTGGCATTTATGTTTGGCAATGTTTTAAAATTTTCTATTCTTAAGAATTTTAAAAATCATTAAAAATTACGTTTTTGCAAGATATTTATTTTTATAGCACAAAGGTTAAATAATTAATTCAGTAGTCCTAAAGTCTTCATACTTACTTCACTGATTTATATTCTACTGTTGTAATGAGAAGAAATTGGATTTTTTTTAAGTGTCCAGTTTTCCTTTATTCTGTGATCTTTAGAAGAGCTTTTATTTCTCCTTAAAAGTGAAACAATCTTCTCAAAGATACATTTCATAAATGGTTGGGTATTTCTCTGAGGATCATTCTTGTAAGGGACACATTTTATACTCTATTGTCCTATTGTCTTGTGTGGCTCTCTGCCAATCCAGCTGATCTCATTTAGATTTCCTATCTACTGGCTGCAGTAACTCTAAGTACAAAAAAGGACTACGTCCTTTTGTTTTCCAAAAGGTTTCGTGGGAGTGCACCAAGTCTAATGGAGAAAAAGAGAATGCAGAAAGAAATAAGGATAATTAAAGATAACAGACTTAAATTTTAAAGAGCTCAGGTTCCTTTGTAAAGGGAAGAAAAGAATAAAAAATATAAAAGAATATTCTCAGGGTTTGCATCTATCATGTAAGTGAAATGAACCTAAAAGGCACCTACCAACATTTAAATCTTACTTTTAGTTTAGTTACTGATAGAGAATTTATCCACAAATATGTATGCTGCTGGGAAAAATGTCTTTGCAGGGTGAGATGGCATGCACACATTTTGTCCCTGGCACTTTGCTCGATTTTTCTGTCCTTATTCCTACTTCTTTCCAGTTTCTTTTATAGGATTTTTTTTTTTGCCACAGATTTACAGTCTAGAATTGATTTTGGCCTGGAGACCAGAAAATTCTTCAGTAAATATATCTAAAGTATAATTTTGTGGGGAACTGTGGCACCCAAAATTCTCAGATTGAGGACTGGAGAGATGGCTTCACTGCTGAGGTGCTGACCTACTAAGTCTAACTCTGGGTTTGATTCGCCAGTGCCCACATAAGCTGGATGCATGAAATCCAGCATGCATCTGGGGCTTATTTGCAGAGGCTAGACATCCTGGCCAGCTCAATCTCTCTCTCTCTCTCTCACTTTCTCTCTCACTTTCTCTCTCTCTTTCTTTCTCTCTCTCTCTCTCTCCTTGCAAATAAATAAAATTATATTGAAACAACAAAAAATTTCAAAATGAAGCATGTAATAAACTAGTATAGGATATTTTTTAGTATTATTTTTTGAATCCAGACAATTTTGTTTTTCCTGCCTCTCCTATTCCACTTAAAGCATGACTGTTGTGAAACACTAAATAATAATACCGCACAATGCACATACAGCTACCTGGTCTGAACAAGAAGAACCTTGTAAATTGAAACTGTAGGCTCTCCCCCATAAGCTAGATTTGTGCTATCAGAAGGATAATTATGTGTGGCTTCCAATGGAATTGAACAAGGACGTACATTCATTGTTAGGTTTTTTCCATTTTAAATCTAAAACTTTTGTGAGTGATAATCACCATATTGCTACATGAACTGAACATCAAACCGCTGTGTGCTAGTGCATTTAAACCCAGGGGGTAAGAAGCAGCAGCAGAGGCTTACACTTCTACTTTAAACCATGGTGTCCCCCCTCCAAAAATGTCCCCTTCAACAGGGAATATTTCCAACAAATTCAGTGTTACTAAATTTCTTTTCCTTCTGTAGTCTGTTTTCTCTGGCATTCAGCCATTAGAAATTAAGACCTGTTTCCTTGGCAACAATAATGGTGCACACGTCCTCACAAGAGCTCCCTCATTCAGATTGTTAGCTATACAAATAAAGTTTCACAAAGAGATTGCCTCAGAAAAAAAAGAATAAAAGAAAGACTGTTCCCATCTATTGTGACAGGTGTTAAGGTATTATTCACAGTACCTCCAATTGGACAATGTGTTTTTGTGATGAACTGAATTACCTCAGATTGGTTTTCCATAGCTTTTTGTGCTTGGGATAGCAGTCTAAGCTTTTATAGTCTATTTAGTTACCTCCTCAGTTCCATTAGCTTCAATCCTATTTCTCTCCAGTTTGTTTTAAGGGAAATTTACTTGTTAAGTTGCCATATTACCTTTTAAGGAACCATTCCCCGCTGAAATTTAAATATATCTCAAAGCATGCTGAATGAAGCTGGATGTTTGTTTGATCGACCTTATTTCTGATTTCACCAATGTGTGACTATATGATACAATATATATAAATATATATTATATGATGATATATGATATACTATATATATGACAAAATGATCTGTGGCAATTTAAATTGTAGTCTATCCTATAAATTAAATAAGATAATTGAGAGTTGTTACAGATTTGTGCAGGGATCTAGAATCCTGTTTTTGTACTTGTCTGTTTGTTGATTTGTTTTGTAAAGTGCTTTTGCTCATACTTCTCAAGTGAAGATAAGATTGCTTTTTAACTTGAGGACCGATAAGCATATCAGCTTTTCAATTAAAAGGCCCTTTGTAATTTTTGGCTAAAAGGGACCTGTATGAACATCCTTCTATCAGATGCTACAGCACTTGAATTCCAGTTTTCTCACCTAGAAACTCATGTTTTCTGACCCACTTCTTGTAGTTTTCTAAGATTCAGAATTGTGTGAATTAAGGAGGCCCAAGTGGTTTGGGTGGCTGCTATCCTGGGTACTGAGGTCCTTTTATCTTTTTTTTTTTTTTGGTTTTTCGAGGTAGGGTTTCACTCTAGCCCAGGCTGACCTGGAATTCACTATGGAGTCTCAGGGTAGCCTCGAACTCACGGCGATCCTCCTACCTCTGCCTCCCGAGTGCTGGGATTAAAGGCATGCGCCACCACGCCCGGCTCTGAGGTCCTTTTATCTAACTACAGTTCCTTTTCAAGACTAGGAAGTATTCACTCAGTGCTCTACTCAGAGAACAGGGAGCATAAATTCTTTTGTTTTGTTTTCTACCATTTTTTTCTTTATTAGTTATGTACAAACTCAGTGTATAAACAGCATGTGTTGGTACCATCTTTACCTTCATCCCTGTCCTTCCCCCTACAAAGGAACCCTCCTCATTGGAGATACCAGTTATACCCACAAGGATTATGGGCCATGTATTGTGGGTTAGCCATCAGTTATGGGGAACAGGCAATGTCTCTGTGCATAATGTCACAACTTATGGCTCTAACAATCTTTCCGCCCCCTCTTCCATGAATTTCTCTGAGCTGTGTTGGGTTGATTATAGGTCTACTTCAGTGATGAGGTCTTGAAAGCCTCTATGTGTTCGTATATCTGGTTTGTTAGGAGTTGAGTGTTCTCTGTGTCTATCTCTTTCCCCCTTGTTCTGGTACCAGGTTCATCAAGAAAGCAGCACTCTTGCTTATTTCCACAATTACTCTATGGTTTCACCTGGGACCCTGTTGAGGTATGATGGGTTGATTATCTCCTCAGGTTCCTCGTCCATCTGTAAAAGAGAAGCAGATTCTCCAATGGAGAGTGAAGTCAGCACCAGATAAATGGGATAACCATTATTAGTTTAGAGAGAATTTTATAGGTATAGGCCCTCTTTTAGCCCATGATTGATGGGAGCTTTATATTAGAGAGTGAACTTGTTACTTGGATATGATTCTGACTTGTTTCCCAGTTCCGGCAATGGGTTCCTTTCCACTCACTTGATCATTAGCCAATTCAAGAGCACTTACTTACCCACCATGGCTGTGTGTGACTATTGCACTTGGGTAAGCATCAATTCAGGTTGTTTGCTGCTGAGTAGCATAGACCACGAGTTGCTTGGACAGTTGTTGGCAATTTATCCCTAGTGGCTCATGTAGAACCTCCTGGAAATAGACAAGCTAACTTTCCAGGTCTCTCCATGTTCCATTCCATCAGAATATTGTTTTTTGGGCAATAGGGATTATGATTAACCCTTGGTGGGTAATTAAGTGCTCTGACAGAACTCTGTGTTCTTTTGGGAAACCTTGTAGTTCTCTCTGATCAACAGATCATTGTGGAAATTAAACAAATCCTGGTACTGGGAGTTGTAGGCGAGCACCAAGAGAAAAGAAGTAAGAAAAAGATAGGTAATGCTGGGTATGGTGACACATGCATTTAATCCCAGCACTTGGGAGGGAGAGGTAGGAGGATCATGGAGACTTCAAGGACACCCTGAGACTACATAGTGAATTCCAGGTCAGCCTGAACTAGAGTGACACCCTACCTTGAAAAAGAAAACAAAAAACAAAGGTAATATAAAAGAGAAAGAGAGAAAAGAGAGAAAAACAAAAGAAAATTAAGAAAATTAAGGTTAATCTTCATCACACCCTCTCCAGGGTCCTTTGATTCAGATGTTCCCTCTAAGGACCTAATGAAGATTGACCCTTCAACCTTTTAGTCTGTCTTTCAGGATATAGGATTTTATAGTACAAGTTCCATTTTGATCCAGTTTTGTGTGACCCTCCCCCCCAGCCCATCCCCACCCTCCCTATTGTCCAGTCCTCGAGATGCCTATTAGGTATATCAGCATTTCAGGCAGATATAGATTAGGAGCCACAAATGAGTGAGACCATGCAACGATTGTCTTTCTGTTATTGGGTGAGTTCTCTGAGAATGATCTGTTCCTATTTCAACCATTTTTCTTCAGATTTCATTGTGTCATTTTTCCTTACTGCAGTGTAGAATTCCATCGTATAGATATGCCACATCTTGCTTATCCATTCATCTAGTGATGGACATCTGGGTTGATTCCAGTTCTTAGCTATTATGAATTGAGCAGCTATAGACATGGTTGAGCAAATATGTTTGAGCTGAGGCATGGAACTTTTAGGGTAAATGCCCAATAAGGGAATAACTGGGTCTATTGGGAGCTCTATAGTCAACCTTTTAAGGTGTTTCCATATTGCTTTCCATAGTGGTTGTAACATTTTATATTCACATCAACAGTGAATAAGGGTCCCTATTTCTCTACATCCTCACCAGCATTTGTTTGCATTTTATTTTTAAATGTTTGCTATCCTTGCTGGGGTAAGGTGGAATCTCATAATTGTTTTAATTTGGATTTCCATGATGGTTAGGGATGTTGAACATTTTCTTAAGTGTGTGTTTCCCATTTGTATTTCTTCCTCTGAGAATTTCCTGTTCAGTTCTCCACCTCATTTTGTGAGTGGGTTGCTTGATTTTTGTTGTCTAGGTTTTTGAGTTCTTTGTAAATTCTAGAAATTAGGCCTCTGTCACTTGTATAGCCAGCAAAAATTTTCTCCCATTCTGTGGGTAGTCTATTAGCTCTGCTTATTGTATGCTTGTCTGTGAAAAAAGACTTTTCAGCTTCATGATATCCCAATGGTTGAGTGATTATTTAAGTTCCTGAGATACTGGGGATTTGTACAGGAAGCTTTTTCCCACACCTATATTGTGGAAATTTCCTCATATTTTTTCTTCCAGTAGTAGCAGAGTTCCTGGTCTTATATTGAGCTCTTTGATCCATTTGGACTTGAAGTTTGTGCATGGTGAGATGTGTGTATCTAGTTTCATTTTCATGCATATGGTTATCCAGTTTGTCCAGCACAATTTGGAGAAGATGCTGCCTTTTTTCCAGTCTATATTGTTAGGGCCTTTGTCAAATATCAAGTATCTGTAGTTACTTAACCCAAAGTCCAGATCCTCTATTCTATTCCATTGGTCTATAATCCTTTTTATATCCCAGTACCATGTTGTTTTTGTTACTATGGCTTTGTAATATAGCTTTAGATCAGGTATTGTGATACTTCCAGAAGTGTTTCTTTTACTGAGGATATGCTTGTATATCCGAGTCCTGCCATTGCATGTAAATTCTGAGATCATTTTTTCTATCTCTGTGAAGAAAAATGTTGGCATTTTATTGGTATTGCATTAAATTTGTATATTGTTTTTGCAAGATTGCCATTTTTACAATGTTAATTCTGCCTATCCAGGAGCATGGGAGGTCTTTCCATTTTCTCAAATCCTGCTCAATTTTTTTCTTGAGTGTTTTTATGTTTTCATTATATAAATCTTTGATATCCTTGGTTAATGTTATTCCAAGTATTTTTGTTGTTGTTGCTATTGAAAATGGGACAATGTTGCTAATTTCTTTCTCTGTATCTTTGTCTTTTGCATATAGAAAGGCTACTGATTTTTGTGCATTGATTTTGTATCCTGCTACTTTGCTGAAAGAATTAGTCACCTTTAAGACTTTTGAGATGAAGATTCTAGTATGTACAGAATTATGTCATCTGTGAATAGGGATAACTTAACATCTTCCTTTCAAATTTGTATCCCTTTTATTTATTTCTAATGCCTGATTGCTTGAGCTAGGACTTCTCATACTATTTAAGAGCAGAGGTGAGAGTGGACACCTATCTTGTTGCTGATCTCAATGGGAATTCCTTCAGCCTCTACCAGTTAAGTATTATTTGGGCTTTAGATGCTTTTATATTTAGCCTTTATTATGTTGAGATATAAACCATCCATGCCTATTCTCTCCAATGTTTTGATCATGAAGTGATATTGTATTTTGTCAAAGGCCTTTTCCGCATCTATTGAAATGATCATGTGGTTTTTGTGCTTATGCTTAATTATGTGGTATATTACATTGACAGACTCCCGTATGTTGAACCAACCTTGCGTTCCTAGCTTAAAGCATATTTGATCAAGGTGGATAATACTTTTCATGTGTTGTTGAATTCAGTTTGTGAGGATTTTGCTCAGGAACTTTGTGTCTTAATTCATCACAAAAATAGCCTATAGTGTTCTATTCTTGTGGCATCTTTGTCTGGTTTTGGTATTAGGGTGATACTAGCTTCATAAAAAGACTTGGGGACCTTTCCTTGTTCTCTGATTGTGTGGCACAGTATGAGAAAAAATGATTTCAGTTCTTCCGTGAGGATTTGATAGATTTCATCTGAGAAGCCATCTGGTCCTGGACTCTTCTTTGGGGGAGGTTTTTGATTACCTTTTCAATTTTGATGGATGTGATAAGTTTGTTTAGGGGATTAATCAGCTCTGACTTTAGCTTTGGCAGGTGGTATGTTTTCAGGAATTCACCTGTTTCTTCCATATTATCCAATTTCTGTTCTGGTCTTAATTTTTTATTTCTCTCTGGAGCTTTTCAGGTTGGATTCTTCTTGCTTTTCCAGTGCCTTTAGGTGGATGGTTAGGTTATTGATTTGGGATCTCTCTGTCTTTTTTACGAAGTCATTTAGTGCTATGAATTTTCCCCTAAGGACTGCCTTCATTGTGTCCCATAAGTTTTAGTATGATGTGTTTTCATCACCATTCAATTCTAGAAATTTTGAAATTTCATTTTTTATTTCATCCACTACCCATTTATTGTTTAAAAGTGTGTTGTTCAGTTTCCTGGAGCTGGTGGGATTCCTGGCACATCTTTTGTTGTTAATTTGTAGCATTATAGCATTGTGATCTGATATCACACAAGAAAATATGTCAGTTTTCCTAAATATATGGAGGCAGACTTTATGGCCCAGTGTATGATCTATTTTAGAGAAGGTTCCATGGGCTGCTGAGAATGTGTATTCTATGGATTTTGAGTAGAATGTTCTATAGGTGTCCATTAAGTTTAATTGATCTATGGTGTTGTTGAGCTCTCTCACTTCCCTGTTAATTTGCTGTTTGGATGATCTATCTTCTGTGGAGTATTGAAGTCCCCAATTATGATGGTGTTGGTGGTTATTTCCATTTTGTTTTTAAGAAGGTTTTGTATAATGGATTGTAGGGCTAGAGAGATGGCGTAGTGGTTAAGTGCTTGCCTGTGAAGCCTAAGGACCCTGGTTCAAGGCTCGATTCCCCAGGACCCACATTAGCCAGATGCACAAGGGGGCACACACATCTGGAGTTCCGTTTGCAGTGTCTGGAAGCCCTGGTGCGCCCACTCCCTCTCTCTCTCTCTCTCTGCCTCTTTCTCTCTGTCTGTTGCTCTCCAGTAAATAAATAAAAATGAAGAAAAAAATTTAAAAAAAAATGGATTGTGGTACCCTTATATTTGGTGCATAAATATTTATGATTGTGGTATCCTCTTGTTGGATCATTCCCTTTATAAGTAGGAAGTGGCCTTCTTTGTGTTTTTTGATTACTTTTTGTTTGAATTATATTTTATCTGATATCAGTATAGCAATTTCTGCTTGTTTCTTATTTCTCTTTGCTTGAAATATCATTTTCCACCCTTTCACCGTGAGGAGGTGTTGCAGTCAGGTTCACATTGCTGGTAGAAATCACCCAACCAAGAGCAGCTTCTGGGAAAAAGAGATTTATTTTGGCTTACAGGCTCGAGGGGAAGCTCCATGATGGCAGGGGAAACGATGACATGAGCAGAGGGTGGACATCACCCCCTGGCCAACATAAGGTGGACAATAGCAACAGGAGAGTGTGCCAAACACTGGCATGGGGAAACTGGCTATAACACCCATAAGCCTGCTCCCAACAATACACTCCCTCCAGGAGGCATTAATTCCCAAATCTCCATCAGCTAGGAACCTAGCATTCAGAGCACCTAAGTTTATGGGGGCACCTGAATCAAATGACCACATTCCGCCCCTGGCCCCCATAAACTGATATCCATACATGATGTAAAATGCAGTCCATTAATCTAACTTTAAAAGTCCCATAGTTTTTATCAATTCCAATGATGTTCATACATCCCCATAGTCCAAGATCTTTTAACTGAGCTATAATACCAAAAAATAACCTCAAAAAAACCATAATGGCACAGAATAAATATTCACACTGCAAAAGATGGCATTGGGCATAGCAAAGAAACATTCAACCAATGCAAGATTTAAAACAGCCAGGGCAAACATCAAACTCTGTAGCTTCAAGTCCAACAACTCTAGCCAGTGACAAATCTCCAAATCTGATAATTCTAACCAGCAACAAGTCTCTAGCATTCCAACTCCTCCCCTACAGCTAGGCTACTCACAGTCCTGGGAAACTTCATCAGGGCTGGCAGCTCTCCTTGGCAGCCATCTCATGGTCCCGGCATCTCCACTGGGTCTCCACTGCAATCCACGGTTCATCCTCATGGGCCCATGGGGTCTCCATGCAGGCATTCAGCAATCCTGCTTCACACTGCCCATGGTCATTTCCAAAACACAAGACCATGTTGCAAACTCAGTGACCCTCTTTCCTGCATTTCTTATACTGCACAATACCAGGTAGGGTGCCAATTTGTTAATCCATGGGGGAACAAAGCAGACTTTGAGGAACAGGACACTCCTTGAGCACTCAGGCCCCTTCAAAAGAATCAACATTCTTCCTGTTGTCCCAGTGCAGGTCAGCTGGCCCAGTCTCAAAGGTTGTAATCTCTCAGTTGCAGCTGAATGGGTAACAGTTCACCCAAAGATTTTTCTTTCTGTGCCATATCCCTCTGCTCACACCAGTTCATTTCTATGCAAAACAACCCGGCACAACTCCTCAGGACATGGGCATAAGAGCAAGCTTCTCACACAAACTGCTAGCCCCGTCCAAGCAAAGCTCTTTCTCACTCTCATAAGCCAAACCTCACAGTCCCTAGTTCTTATTGCATTCAGGTCTTGCAGCTCAGACCAGAATAGTCCATCAAGCTGTACTTACAGCACTGCAAGGCATCTCTTAGGCCAACGTTTCAAATCCTCCCACATTCCTCTTGAAAATCAGCTCCAAAAGGCCAAATCCACACAGTCAGGTGTCTATCAGCAATCCCACTCCTCGGTACCACTTTACTGTTGCAGTCAGGTTGACATTGCTGGTAGAAATCACCCAACCAAGATCAGCTTCTGGGAAAAGAGATTTATTTTGGCTTACAGGCTCGAAGGGAAGCTCCATGATGGCAGGGGAAAACGATGACATGAGCAGAGGGTGGTCCTCACCCCCTGGCCAACATAAGGTGGACAATAGCAACAGGAGAGTGTGCCAAACACTGGCATGGGGAAACTGGCTATAACACCCATAAGCCCGCTCCCAACAATACACTCCCTCCAGGAGGCATTAATTCCCAAATCTCCATCAGCTGGGAACCTAGCATTCAGAGCACCTAAGTTTATGGGGGCACCTGAATCAAATGACCACAGGAGGTATCTGTCTTTAGTGGTGAGGTGGGTTTCTTAAAGACAGCAGATTGAGGGGTCTAATTTTCTGATCCGCCCTGTTAGCTTACATCTCTTGATGGGTGAATTAAGGCCATTAATGTTTAGGGTAATAACTGTGAGGTTTGATTTAGTCCATGCCATACTGTGGTGGTTTATGTGGTTTGGTGTTTTCTTGTATGTTGTAGTATTTTGTAACTTCTCTAACTTTGGTTTTTGTGATCTGCCTCTTATACACAATTGAGGTTGGTTATTTGACCCTTCTCTGTGGATAATTCCCTGAAATACTCTCTGTAGGTTTGGCTTTGTGTTCATATAATTGTAGAGATGACTTTTATCGTGGAAAATTTTGCTTTCACCATTTCTTATGAGGGATACTTTTGCTGGGTAAAGTCATTTGGGTTGGAAGCCATAGCTTCTTAGACATTGCAGTATTCCATTCCGGGTCCTGCTGGCTTTCCGGGTTTCTGTTGAGAAGTCTGAAGGAATGCTGATGGGGTTACCTTTATATGTAATTCGTTGTTTCTCCCAAGCTGCTTTTAGAACTTTCTATTTGTTATCAATGTTTACACTCTTAATGATAATATGTCTTGGACAATTTCTGCTTTGGACCAGTCTGTTTGGAGTTCTGTTAGCTTCTTGTAATTTGATTTGACTATCTTTTGAGAGGGTGGTAAATTTTTCTCTGAAAATTTTGTTGAGTAAGTTCTCCATGACTTTGGTCTGAATTTTTTCCCCTTCTGGTATTACCATGATCCAAATGTTGGGACATTTAAGGGTATCCCTCAGTTCCCTCATGTTTTGGTAACAAAAATACTTGGACTTATTTGAATTTTTGGACTCATGAACTGTTTCTTCTGTTTTGTCTTTCAGTTCTGAGTTTCTATCCTCCACATGACTGCCTCCATTCTTGAGAGCTTCTGTAGAGTTTTGGACTTGTTCAATTTGGTTTGTATTTTCTACTGCTTTTTTATTTATAGTATCCATCCCTCTGTTGAGTTCTCTTTTCATGTCATTTTCTAATTTTCTTAATGCTTCTTAGAATTCACCCTTGCATTTACTTATGTCTTCATTGAGCTTAGCTAGTTTATTATTGTGCCCCCTTTTTTAATCTGTTCAGATCATTTAACTGTCTTTGGAACACTTTGTGGTTCTTTTCTATTAGGTCTAATCTAGCAAGGACAGCATTCATACAATTACTAGACCTTTGTTGATTTTTTTGCAAGTTCTGGTAATTGCTTGGCCAGGGTTGAGTAGTTTGTGTCTTCATTTTGAGTTTCTGATCCTTTTGTATCTTCTATGTTTTGATTAGAGACTTCCATTGTAGGACTGGGCAACCTTGTTGGATTTACTTCCATTTGATTTTTCATGTTATTCCTTTTGTGCTGTGGCCTGCCCATCACAGTGTAGGAATCTTATTTAATTTAGGAGGAAGCTTGAAGTGTCTTCAGTGATTAGTTGCTTCTATGTTTGCCTTGATTAGGCTTCTAGTGGCAATGGGGCCTATCTGCTCAGATGGGGGGGGGGCAGGAGGCTCTGGTGGGGGCCCAAGGAACCAGTGAAGGGGCTTGTTGGTCAGTGGTTCAGGGTATGGGCCAGTGTGGTCAGGTGGCCCAAGGGATAGGGGAGAATGGGACAAAGGAGACTGTTGTTGCTATGGTGCAGGGGAAGGGAGAGGATGGGATTACATGGTCCTGTGATGCTGAGAGGTAAGGGGATGGGACAGTGGGGTCTGTTGGGACCATGTAGCAGGGGGTGGATAGGATTGCAGGGTCCTGTCTCTGACACAGCAGAGTTGGGGGATGGGACTGCTATGGGTAAGGTGATGTGGTGCAGGGTAGTTGGGCATTGGTCCATGTGGTGGGAAGGGAGGGGAATAGGGAGGGAGGGGGGAATGCTACCCTGCTGGCCTGAGTCTAAGTAGCCTTGAGGAAGTGCAGGAGGACCTAGTCCATGCATGATGATTGTGGCTAGAATGGAGGTGGTCCAGGTGGGTGGCAGGAAAACTCAGGGAGGGAAGGGGGAACACTAGCCTGCTGTCCTGGGTCTGCATTGCCTACGCGTGGAGCAGGAGGGACTTGGTGGTGCCGCAGCTGGGACTGCAGCTGGGATGGCTGCTTGAGGAGTTTGGGGGAATGATGGGCTACTCAAAAGCATGGGAATCAGTGAATTCCCCACTTGGATCCTCTGCACCCACCCTCTGGAGGTCTCCTAAAATCTGCAGATCCTAAAAGCCCAAAGATCTTGCCTTTCCTTCCCTGCGAGGTGAAGTGTGATTAGGCAGACACCATCTTCTCTTTTAAAAAATATTTTAATTTAATTTATAGTCAAACTATGATATATTTAACCAAGACTTTCTTTAATTTAATTAAGCATTAGTGGACCAAGAGTAAATCATATGATTAATTTCAAATTTTTCAGCATAAACATGTAGCATCAGCTTCTGTTTTGATTTGTTTTGTGTTGTGTTGTGTTGTGTTGTTTTGTGACAGTCTCACTCTATGTCATTCTATAGTTCAGGCTGGACACAAGCTTGAAGCAATCCTGCTGATTCAGCCTGGTACTTGGTAAGATAACAGGTATTTACCACCACACCCAGCTCCTACCAACTTCTACATCAGGTGACACACCCCTCACAATTTTTCCCTTAGACTACTTAATGGAAGATGATACTTTTGCCTTTAATGTCTCAGAATTCTTTATC
This sequence comes from Dipus sagitta, assembly GCA_036346955.1. Classification (NCBI taxonomy): domain Eukaryota; kingdom Metazoa; phylum Chordata; class Mammalia; order Rodentia; family Dipodidae; genus Dipus; species Dipus sagitta. Next base: position 97,255,665 of record CM070770.1, on the reverse strand, counting down.
ATATAATTTTTGGCAAGAATCATTTTTCACGATGTAGTATTTTTTTTTATATTTTGCCTTTATCATCTGGTATGCACGTATTCCATGTGCTGGTAGAACCTTACCTGATACATTTTTGTATATCTTTAAAACATTTAAGCACAAATAATTACCATTGAATGTCCATATGATTGTATGCCTATATTGAATATACATACACTTGTGTGTATGCATTGTGATTAGAACTTGCTTCTATTTTAGTTTTGTGGGTAATATAACCTATAAATAACTAATCCTTCAAAAATCAACCTTATTTTTATAAGGTTAGTAATTAATAACTCAACAGAACAAGTATAAAAACTTAATTTTATGACAAAACATGCTTAAAGTTTTGGAAATCTAGAAATTTCTTTATATTTTGTATTATGTATTACATGACTTCAAAGCAGGTTCAAATCCATGTAAATATAAACTGATACTCATTTACAGAAGAAATACATGTGGTATTTTTCTATCTATAGGCAGCATAGAGCCTGCCTATAATGCTTCCCCCTTTGACTATTTTGTACCATGTGCCTTTATTCTTACTGTTCTCATTTTGTTGTTTTTGTTGCTAGACTTATCATTGTATTTTTATAAAGCCTGGACTTTAGACATGTATTACATCCTCTATGGTATGATTTATACATTGCCTCCACATGTCATGACTTTGCCAGAATAAGGCATCCCTCTTCAGTAAATAGCTTTTAGGCTCTTGTATGTCTCTATTTCAACATTATCACTTACTTTTTTGGTAAAGGGGGAATACGTTTCATTGCAGGTATATGATATTTGCTATACTATGGTTTTCTCAAACTTCTCTTTTCCTGGTAAACTTTAAGCTCTTTTGGGAAAGATGCAACAAATATTTGCTGAATTAATGAGTAATTAGGAAAACTATTACTCTGAACTAGCATCTTTTGCTCTAATTATTCTCTTCCTAAAATATGATTACAAGTTAATGAAACATCTGGAGAGAGTTAAATGGACTAAAAATAATTTTTATGTGAACTTTTTGTAAGGTTACATAAGAAAAAGTTCATGGTGTCAGCCTGCTTTAATCCCACTATTTCTAGCATGGAGTGGAATATGGCACACAGATTTAACTCTGTCTTGGAATGGGGTAAGGGTGAGGTATATATATATATATATAAATACATATGCTTTATCACATTGGCATATCTTTTTGATATTATATTTACTCACCTATAAAACATATTAAAATTTGATGTCATGGTACACATGTTAGATGGAAAAATAACAAAATGCTCAGATTGCTGTTTAACAATGAGTAGTCAAGGGATAGATTTTCATTCTTTGTGACCCTTGATGATAGGAAGAAACAAGCCCAGGTTGCATTCCGTCTTTTTACCTTTTGTATTCCTAAAAAGCCAACTAGTAAAAGTCAAATGGGCAGTATTGAGAAGCCTCTGCCTCAAAAGTTACCATCCAAGTCAAAATATAGTTCTTTTATTTTCCTTCCTCTTGCTGGATTTTATGTCACTCTTGGAGACATCTGAGTGGGATGAAGGAGCTAGGGAGTAAGTGTAAAAGATCAATGGCTACTGTAAGGTCAAAGGCATTCAATCCTGCACTTTCCTTACCTGGCTATTTGCCAGAGCATTAATTCATTGTATCCATATGAATGCTATGTAATAGTTATAGCATGTGCTTAGCTTCCTGAAGGCTCCTCAAAAGTTATATAGTGAGCTCACACCCCTTTCCTCCAGCATTTTCATAAGAGAAGCTACATACATATGACCCTAAATGGACCTCAAAGTCTGTCTTCCCCCTCAAAGATGGCATTTAGGATTTAGCCACCAGGTATTGTCACTGTGAGAGAGCTTTCAGATTGAATGTGACAGGAAAGGCTCTTTCAAGGGTAGCTCCGGGCCTATCCACACCCATTTGAATGAGCTTCTGGTAGTGCCCCTGGCTTTTGCTCCCGCTTGTGCCTGAGCATCAATGAACTTGCACTGCTGTTATTGTCATATTTCTGTTACTTTTGAAATAACTCCTGCAGACTCTACTTTAGACCCTGCGACATGAAGTGGGTTTCTAAAATGATTGTTTTTTTCTTAGAAAGGGTGAGTATAGAAAGAGAGGTTGCAGTAGCTCTGAATTTTAGACTTTGATGACTTACCTATTTTCAAAAGTGGACAAGTATATAGTGTATTTTTTTGTATTAAAAACAGACAATGCATGCAATCATTAGAAAAGAAGCATTAATGATATCCAGCAAACCAACTGACTACATTTTACATCTGAAATTGCACAGACGAATTAGTACTGACCTCTTTCCTTTGTCCTTTATGTTGTATAGGAAAAATTTAGCTTAGTATCCTTTTCTAATGACCATTAAACACTCTTTTCTATATCTACTGGAGATAAATGGACAAGAACTAAAAGTAAAGCAGAAGGTATTGTTTAAAAAATATGGGCTGGAGAGATGGCTTAGAGGTTAAGCTCTTGCCTGTGAAGCCTAAGGACCCCGGTTCGAGACTTGATTCCTCAGGAACCACATTAGCCAGATGCACAAGGGGCACACACATCTGGAGTTTGTTTGCAGTGGCTGGAAGCCCTGGCGCGCCCATTCTCTCTCTGTGTGTCTCTCTCTCTCTCTCTACCTGTCTCTCTCTCTCTCTCTCTCTGTCACTCTCAAATAAATAAATAAAAATGAACAAAAAAAAATTGTGAGAAAGGGTAGAGTGCCTCAGAAGAATGAAAGGTAGAGAAAATCACAGAATCAGAAGGAGAAACTTTAGTAAGTTACTAACCCAATTCCAACATTAGCAAATTAAAAAAAATACTAAGACACAAAATGGTAACACAAAAGTAAATTATTAAAATGAAGACTTAAAAATTATTCAAAAGGGGCTGGAGATATAGCTCAGCCAGTAAGATTGCTTTCTGGATAAGTATGAGAGTCTGATTTGGCCTAAGACCACTTGAGTTCTATTCCCAAGCACCTTTGTGAACAGTTGGATGCGGCCATATAATCTATAGACCTAGGCCTGTGGAAAAGATAATCAGAATATCACTGGGGTTTGGAAAAACAGCAAGCCCCATAATTAGTGAGAGATTCTGCCTCAAGGAAACACATGGGTGATAGAGAGGGGCATTAAATGTTCTCCTCTGACCTCTGGACTCATACGCATCTGCGCGCGCGCACGCACACACACACACACACACACACACACACACACATTACTCTGAAGTATTTTTGTACTAAGAATTGTAACTAGTCATAAGTAAATATTTGAGGTAATACAAAGTCATGATTTCAACCGTCATAGATGTTGGGCTATTAGGAAGAAAACACCAATTATACAATACACAAAAGGCCCAATTTGTTAAGTGCTATATGCAAGATATATGTAGTCCTAAAGGAACACATAATAGAAGAATCAGAGAATCAAAGCAACCATCTAGAGGAATGAAGTTGATACAGGAATGTTGGGACTCCTTGTATTACAAAACACCAATAATTTGGGGTGCTCCCAGATCTTTGTCCTACGTATTTAAAGAATGCAACCCATGGACCAAAGAATAAGGTTAAGAAAGATTTTACTGTATCTTAAAGCTTTAGGAGGAAGAAGAAAAGGGGGACTTAAGCCTAGAACATAAGAGAAGGAAGCAAGGTGGAGCTCTTGCCAGGGGAAGTAAGAGGGATATGAGAAGCATACCTTGAGACTCAGATTCAGATCTGCTTTTCTTATGGGGAGTGACTATGTGAGGAAGACCAGGTTTATAGGTTTGTTTTTTGGGGGGTGTGTCTGTTTGTTTTTTATGAGCCTCATGGATAGGTGACTGGTTTAGCTAGTTTAATCCTCATGCCAGGAGTCTGGGGTCAGGAATTCTGGAATACTCTAGGAAAGAAGGGGGCACAGATGAGGAAGGGCCAGAATCTTCTGACTGTTCTGACCTGTATAAAGTGTAATAATCTAGATTTTTCCCACAGGCCCAGGGACAATTAGTGCACTTAGTGAAGAAGTGCACTTTGGGGGTCCATCAACTCTAAGCTGCCTAGCCAGTTTCTATCTCCTATCAAAGTGAGACCTGAAAAATAACAAAGAAGCAAATTTCTCCACAAACAAGTAATGAAAGAGAAAGACAAGATTATTCCTAATTCTGAAAAACACATCACAAAGAAATACCATGAGATTAGTAAACTCAGAGTTCTGTACATAGGTTTAAAAAGCCTGAAACAGGACCAACGTAGAGAAGGAAAAGACACACTTTGCTATGAACATATCTTTGTTTGTGTTATTTTATTTAATCCTCCAGGTATCCTTATAGATGTAGGTATTTTTCTCCAATTTTCAGGTAAGGAAACCAAGATATGGATAGTCCAAATAACTTAAGAAACCATCACATTATTACTACTGATATATCATATCATATATCATCACATATATCATATCATGACTACCACTGCATGTAATACTGGAAGATAAGATGGAGGGTTCCTCAGAAGAGCTGCTGAAAGAAGCAGCAGATAAACTGTGTGATGAATTGCTTGTGTGATTACGAACCGGGAATATGCATATCACTCTCTAGCAAATTTTTGGTGGACATAAGATGAAGTAAGATGTTTTACTCCTCCTTATATATTTTTAATTCTTTCATCCTCTGCAGATAGGAAGGTGGAAAGGGGAGAAAAGGAAATTGAAATTGTTGAAATTTAGAATAAGCACAGTTGTTAAGCTTGACTAGTTTCTATCTTTGTATCTAACTTGGAAGAAAACAGAACAAATTTTTAAAGATTTTTTTTTAACTATGTGGTTTTCTTTTTAGTTGCTACCATAACAAGATGCCAGAGGTTAGGTGGTTTCAGCACAAAAATTACATTTTCTTACTTACAGTTCTTATAGGCTGGATGTCCAAGAGCAGGATTCTACCTAATCTGGTTTCTGATGAAGGCTTTCTTCCTGACTGTAGAGAGCTAGTTTCTTGCTATGTCCTCTCATGCCCTTTCTTAGTCAGTGTGAGTAGAAAAGCATGCAAGAGAGCTGTCTTACTCATCTTATAAGGCCGCCAACCCTATGGACTATAACCTCATCCTGTTTGACCTCATTTAACCTGATTACCACCTAAAAGGCTCATTTCCAGTGCAATTACTCTAGAGTTCACAGAGGGCATCAGTATATGAGCTTGGGGGGATACAGTTCACTCTAAAGCACCTTGTTTCATTTTTATACTGCATTTATTTATTACAACTTGATTTTTGTTCATTATTTCTTTGATTTTCCGTATTATTATTTTTCTCTTCCGACTACAACATATGCACATGTTTAGTGTCTCTGCTCCTTGAGACTGCTGGCCATTAGCCACAGGATTAATGAGAGCAGCATTGTGTCTCTTGTCATCTAGTAAACTAATCTTGGTTTCTTCACATGGCTGCTCGGGTTTTGAAAAGAGTGAATTGAAACTGAGAAACCGTATGAACAGGGTGCCCTGAACAAGAACTCAGACAGACTAGCCACACTCACCCACATCCCACTGGCCCAAACAATCCATAAGCCACCCCAAATCAAGAGACAAATGACTAGATTCTTCTCCCCACCCATCCCTTTTGCATTGTATTTTTATATTTATTTACTTATTATTTATGGGTTTTTTTTTGAGACAAATTCTCACTGTGTATCTAAGGCTGGCAAGGAATGTCCAATATTCCTATGAATGCTCAGATTACAGAAATGTACCATCACAACATTTACATCCCACCTCTTGATGAGAGGGGCTGCAAAGAATCACACCTCTTTTTATAATTCATTGCCACACATGCAGAAAAAATTAAAATTCATTTTTGCATACTGTCTTATTCAAATACCCTTTGCACCTTTTCATTGACATTCAGGGAGGCTTAGGCTTCATCTATGCACATTGTATACCTATACCTCCAAACACCTTAAGGTAAAATAAATTTGTATAAATAATCTTGAATTTATGATAATATAAATTTGAAAGCATACTAATTGCCTACATACAAGCATATTTTAAATCAAACAGGTGGAAATGTAAGAAGAGCCAAAGTGAGTTTGGATCCCCTGTGGATTCTGCAGAGTTCCCAGACAGCTCAGTCCAGAGACGTTCAGATCAGCCCTCTGATTCTGCAACCTTCCTTTCCCACAGCCTAGTTGCATGGAAGGTTCCACCTTCCAGCTCCATAGAAGTAACTCTGGCCACTTAATTTATCCTATGTTCTATTTTCCATATGTTCATAATAGGTTCAAGTCACTATGAATAAAACCTCAGAAATCAGTCTAGTGAATGTTTTTGTCATACTTGTGAGTGATGAGAGTTGTAGGCCTCCACGTAGTTCAGGATGCCCGATTCATCACTGAGGTTGTGAGCTCTAAGTCTCAGTGAAATCTGAATTGGGTTTGTTTTTAAGCAGCTCAATTAAAGAAAAAATGAACCTTTTGCCTTCCCAGCTGCAATCTCTCACACTAATCCTTGTTTTGAAACTAATTAAACACATACAGCATATTTAAAATAAAATCACTAATCTGTTTGCCCTCTCCTCCCATCTGTAATGTCTTGCAAATGCTTGAGGCAAGTTTGAGTTTGAGGAATCTTTTACCTCATTCCTTGCAGCTAGGGATTCCCTTCTCAGCCTTGTGTTTTTCTATCAGAATTAATATTTGAATTTAAAATATTATTGTTATTTCTACCACCATCTTCCAAGCTACCATTTTCCCACATGGCTGTTTTTGATCTATAATTCAAGCATATAGACTGTTTAAAATTGAAAGCTGACTTTTCCCTTACTCCCAATAGAAATATTTTTGAGAAAAAACCATACAGCCCTTCCCAGGGCCTCTTCTAAGCTGATTTTAATTGACTGCTCTAGCCCAGGGACAGAGGATAACAGTTGTGATTCTGCCTGTCTCTATAGCAGCCCACTAAATACTCTGTGGGAGTAGGGGGGATCAAGGTGAGTTGTAGGCAAAGCTGATAGGAAATTGAAAGGCAGAAACTTGTATTTGTCACACCAGTTGGCAGTGGCACTGTTCACTAGGGTGTGTAGTCCTGGTGCATTCACCTAAATGTCAAAATAAATTACCCCAGAGAAAACAAGTGAGTTATCAAGGTTGCCTTTTTTACTTCCTGACTTTTCAACAAACTTTTCTTCTAAAACCAAATTTATCATTAGTTCAATTCTGATGTTAGAGTAATGTAGCTTGTACTTGGCTTCTAGCAGTATGTACTGATAGGGTACCATTGTTGAGAGATTCAGCCTACACAGGAATAACCAAGACAAACAGATATTGAAATTGTTTAACTTTTTAAAACACCAATATTCCTTTGTCAGTGGGCATTCTTGCAACCACTACCCCGAAGATTTAATTGAAAACCTTAAAACACGTAGAATCAGTAGGGGGAAATCCCCAGGAATTTAAGAGTGATGAAAATGTTTAATCTTTGTCAATGAAAAGTTGTTCTAATTTACTCTTCATACTGTGAGGTATTAGACTGAGTAGCATTTATGGTAGAAAGCAATTGGAAGCCTTTTTCTCCCCTTAGCAATAGCCTTTAAGTAACCTACTTAAAGTCATAGATATAGTTTATTTTTAAGTAGTGTCTTACTCTAAGTTTATAGACTAATGTTTAGTGGCTATCTTAATAGAGATACACAGCTCTTAGCAAATTAGAATTAATCAAATGTTAAAATACCATAACTTCATATTTCAAGATTTTGATCTAAAATGAATACTTCATCAACAGCATAAACAAGGTCTAGTTAGAGAAAACTATCCCAGAGCTGGAAGGAGAGAGCAGTGCTGATACTGAGTTAGATTGGGACCTCGGGCATAGCAAGAAACAACATCCTTTTACTGTGTGGTCTTGTGAACTTAGCCTCACAGCTCCTCCCATAACTTATTTATGTCCTCTCTTTAAAGATTTTCATATAGATATGTTATGGTCCTGACATTGAATAAAACTTTTTTTCTGAGGTAGGGTCTTGCTCTAGCCCAGGCTGACGTGAAATTTATTTGTAGACTCAGGCTGGCCTTGAACTCACAGCAATCCGGCTACCTCTGTCTCCTGATGCTGGAATCAAAGGTATGTGCCACCACACCCAGAAAATAAAACTATATGTGTAGAAAATATTCTGCAAGAAGAATTGTTCCCTTAGCTTCCTTTCACATCTATAACAATATATATATATATATATATATATATATATATATATATATATATATATATCTTTATTCATCCATACATTGAGTTATATAATACTTTGTAAAATATACTTTTAGAATGTAATTTTCATTGGCATAGACAGTAAACCTAAAAGAATAAGTTAGTGAAAACAAAATCATCAGGTAATTAAGTCCTAATACAACCATAAATTCTAAGAAGTAATGTACTGAGAAAGTCTATGGCATAGAAGTTGCATTGGCTCCATAAAGTCCATACAAGAATATAGATCAAAGTGGAGGATGAGAAGTAACATCCTCTGATGAGATTAATGCAATAACTACATCATCAATTCCCACAGAGGTTCTTTTACTTTGGTTTTCTCTTGGTAAGGAAGCCTAGGAAGTACTACTGGCAGACTAGATCCGTCTTCTCAACAAAGACATGGTGGGAGTTTTCATTTTGAAACTGAAAGGTGATTTCATTTCATTTCATTATAAAAAGAGGGTACTCTTAAGTCTTCTTTCACACATGTTCATTTCTCTCTGCTTCCTATTAAAATTGTTCAAATCTGTGTGTTAGCACTGACAGCCTTATACTTCTGCTTACTATTTAATGTTTCTGCTATTTCCTCCCACCTTGCTACAAACACTAAATGAGTAGTGGTTTCTTTTAAAGCAGGGAGCTATGTTTAGCATGTTAACAGGCCATAATAGGAGATTTATGATACTTGAGACTTGGTGGTCCATGTGCTATTACAGTGGGAGACATTGTCACAAGTACTCTTTGTGTGTTTCACTTATCATCTCATTTGTCAAATAAGATTTAAACTTGTGAGGTTTTATGTACCTTGTTAGGTATACTCCAGTGGGGAAAAAAAAAAGTCCTTGCTTTCTGGAACTTTCGATCTAATGGAAAATTAGATTTACAACAAATAATTCCACTTAAGATTTTGAATCTGTATGAAATGTTAAAAGTAATGTAAAAGTAAATGTAAAAAATATGTGGTGGGGCTGGAGAGATGGCTTAGCAGTTAAGGTGCTTGCCTGCAAAGCCAAAGCCAATTCCTTAGGACCCCCGTAAGCCAGATGCACAAGGTGGCGCATGTGTCTGGAGTTCCTTTGCAGAGGTTGAAGGCCCTGGTGTATCCATTCTCTCTCTCTCGCTCTCCCTCTTTCTCTCTCTCTGTCTGCCACTCTTTCTCAAATAAATAAATAAATTTTTAAAAAGTATACATGGTACTGTTAGAGCTGGGAGGACAGTAGGTCATACATATTCTTTACAGACATAGTAGATAGGTCATACTCATAAAATGTACTTTGGGTTGGGTAATGAAATAAGGCCTAAGTTGAACAAGAGGGTGGGAAGAACTGTAGCACAAGGACTTTGGGGAACTGTAGATGATGAAGTATTGTGACTTTGCTGGGACCAAATTATTTCTCACTTCAAAAGACATTTTATAAATAGTGAGTCTATGTTTAACATAAAGTGGAATAAAAATAAATATGAGGTAATGGGAAGGTGTTGTGACAGTTCAGGTGAGGTGGTAAGGTACAGTGGTGGCATGGTTACGGTGGCCACTGATGCGATGGACATCATGAACAGAATCAGCATATGATGATGAGGTAGACCATGAGGTTGTAGTAACTGACCATGTGTAACAAATAACAGAGGGGGCAAAGCCTGTGCTTCTTGGATTCTTATCTATACTATATTTAAGCTTTACTTATGACATAAACAGCATGCTACAACAAAGCAAGGGCAGTGTTCAAGTTGCTCACACAATAAAAAATAGTTTTTTTTTTATTTTTCCATACTTTATCATTCAAATTACCATCCAAAAATCCTCACTACACATTTTGTCTTACTAATATTCTTTGTCCCTTAAGGGCCTCTGGCAGTTCTGTTCATCTAACCAGAAATGCTATATTACTGATATGGTTCTACCTATTGTTTTGTCCTGTGGTTGGAACATAATATTTTTTTGTATGTATATCATGGCTTTTATTTAGCTCAGTTTGATCTCTTTTCAGACTTTTTTAAAATTTTTATTTTTATTTTTTTAGTCAGTGAATACAGTCAAGTTGGTACCATTGTTAGCCTCCCTGTCCTCCCCCTCCACAGGGACCCTCCTTGTTGGGGTATATGGGTCATGCATTGTGGGGTTAGCCTTTAGTTTTGGGTAGGAGGAAATGTCTCTGCGTGTCATGACCCAACGTGTGGCTCTGACATTCTTTTTGCCCCCTCTTCCACAAATTTCCTTGAGCCATGTTGGGTTCATATTAGGTCTGCTTCCGTGTTGAGATCTTGGACATCTCTGTGTCTCTGGATATCTGGTTTGGTAGGGGTTGATTGTTCTCTGTGTCTATCTCCTTCGCCAATGTGCTGGTTCCCGGTTCACCAAGAAAACAGCATTCTTGCATGTTTCCCCGGTTATTCTTAGTTTCAGCTGGGGCCCTTTTGAGATATGATGGGGTGGTTCTCTCCTTTGGATCTGCGTCTATCTGAAAAAGAGAAGCAGATTTTCCAACAGAGTGTAAAGTTAACACCAAGTAAATATGATAACCATTGTTTTTTAGAGAGAGTTTAATGGAGAGTGGGCTCATTTTTGGATATGGTTCTGACTTGTTTCCCAGCTGCTAAGTAGGTTAGACCATGCATTGCTTGGACAGATATTGTTCATTATCCCCCAGTTGCTCATGTAGCACTTTCTGGCACTAGACATGCTGTCTGGGGAATCAACCCAGATGTCCATCATTAGACTAATGGATAACTAAGAAGTGGCATATCTACATGATCGAATTCTATACAGTAGTAAGGAAAAAATGACACAATGAAATTTGAAGAAAAATGGTCGAACCTGGAACAGATCATTCTCAGTGAACTCACCCAATCACAGAAAGATAATCGCCACATAGTCTCACTCATCTACAGCTCCTAACCTGAATCTACCCAAGTTGCCGACATACCTACCAAGCATCTGGAGGACCAGACAATAGGGAGGGTGGAGAGGGAGCAGAGGGTAAGGGAGGAGGTGGGGGACACAAAACTGGACCCAAAGTCAATAGTACCATAAAACTCTACATCCCAAAAGACAAGCCAAATGGTTGAACCTCCACCAGGCCCTTAGAGGGAACACCAGATTCACAAGGCCCTGGAGAGGGTATGACAAAAACTGACCATTATCTCCTCCTGTTTCTGCTTCTTTTTTTTTTTTCTCTCACTCTCCCTCTTGTCTCTCATCGCTCTATCTCTTTTCTATTACTTATCCTTTTCTTCCTTCTCTTCTTGGGCACTGACCTGTAACTCCCAGTACCAGCAGGTGGATACCATCCACAATGAGCTTTTGATCACAGAGGCTTACAAGGTCTCCCAAAAGAAGACAGATTTATATCAGAGCTCTTGATGACCCACCATAAGTGAGTGGTAAGTCTCTACCGCTGAAGACACCATACACTGTTGGCACATATCATGGAGCGACATGGCTGGAAGCTGGAACATAGTATTTTGAATTCAGTTAATGAGAGAGCTATACTCCTTAGAGTTTGTTTTCATTACTTTTTTACATTTAAAAATAACTTCCATTTATTTTGTGTGTTTTTGCAAGTGTGTGCAGCTTTTCTTGTGTATTGATGTAGGTACATGTCTGTGGAGGCCAGAAGACATCCCCAGGTATCATTCCCCAGGTACAGTACACATTTTTTGAAATAAGAGTTTCTCATTGGCCTATAAATCATCAAGTAGGCTAGAATGGCTGACTAGTGAGCCCCAAGGATCTGCCTATCTCCACCTCTATAATGTTGAGTTTGCAAGCGAGTGTCACCATACTTGGCTTTCTTACAGATTCTTGGAATTAAACTCATATTCTTATGCTTTCAAGATAAGCACTTTAACAACTAGCTATCTCCCTAGCCTTAAATATTGTCTTTATTTCTAGAGCTACCAGCTCCATTGTAGCATATGATATGTTTCAAAGATAGCACAAATTCCTTAACCTGATAATTGTATATTTACCATCTTCTGTCTATAATACAGACATATTCACTTTTCCCTCCCATTGCAGCACTATCCCATTATCACAACATTTCTATATCCCAAATAAGCTTTTGGCCTTTGTCAAGATGAGTGCAAGCCTTGAGTGCTTCAGTTACTGTGCTAGATATAGCATTTCTACTTGTTTGTGAACTCTTGTCTTCTGCCAGGTACGGTGGTGCATGCCTTTAATCCCAGTACTTGGGAGGCAGAGTTAGGAGGATTGCTGAGTTTGAAGCCAGCCTGGGACTACAAAGTGAGTTTCAGGTCTGTCTGAGCTAATGTGGGAAGAATTGTGAGCTCTTGTCTTACCATATGAAATATATTAATAACACCCACCATGTTATTAAAGATTTAAAGCATCACATTATTGGTTTATATATGTGTAGTTATCCTCTAATTACTTCTGAAGTGGACCTTCCTTAATTGGTGTGCACTGTCCCATTTCCTGTTCCTAGAGAGCCCACCAATGGTGCATTATCCTTCCAGGAAACCTTCACTTAAGTGGGAAAACTACTTCCATTGCTCTCTTTTATGATATGCTAAGTCTACCATATGGTGCTAGAAAATCTTAATTCTTTCAATTCATATGTGCCTTACCAGTCAACAGAATCCCTCCAGATACCATATAACTAGCATGTACTGAAAAAGAGAAGGATGCATGCAGTATGGTTTAAACTGCATTACACTAAGAAAGACTAGGTGCTACAAAATGCACAATCCAAAACAACAGGACTATATATGGACAAAAGTGTAGACTATAAACCAAACTTACTGACCCATTGGGCAGGCTTAGGAAATAGTAACCCAAAATGTGAAATGTCAGTTTTTTTAATTTTTTGTGTTTATTTGTTTTAGACATCTTCATGCAAATATATTACATTTTCATATGTACCCCACATTGCCCTCATCCTCAGTCCCATCATTCTTATTTTTCTTAATATAATATTTATTTTGAGACAAAGTCAGCAGGAGCATTGGCTAAGGCTTGTTTGCACACATTCCTTAAACTAGGTAAGCCTCTTATCTCATTCCTTTTCCATTGTCTCCTCCTATCTCTATGCTGTGTAATGTTGTGAGAAAACATCATTGCTGAGATTTCTAACTGGGTAGATGGGGAGGAGGGTTTCTTCTTATACCCTGTGCTAATTGTGCTGTGAACAGAACATCTCACTGGTTGCAGGCTTACTAGGTATTTGATAATCTTATGATAATGATATGTAGTTTTCTTCAGTGATATAGTCATATATTCAGTGATAGTCATATTGAAGCTGCTACTGTCTTCTGAGAGAAAATAAGATATTAATTTCTTTCAGAATTCCAATTTAAAAATGTCAGAGTTCAGACATAATATTAAACTTTTAATTGTATAATTCTAATTAAATTGTTATTAAAATTTTAAAGCATCACATTATTGGTTTTGATATATGTAGTCATCCTCTAATTACTTCAGAAGTGGACCTTCCTTAATCAGTGTGCACTGTCCCATTTCCTGTTCCTAGAGAGCCCACCAATGGTGCATTATCCTTCCATGCAACCTTCACTTAAGTGAGAAAACTACTTCCATTGCTCTTTTAAAAACTTCACAATTGCCTTTTAGGACTTGATTGAGTAGGAACGAGATATGATACAGGGAGTCCTACTTCTGAGTATGAGTTTACGTCAGATGTTGGCAATGAAAGACATAAAAATTGAACACTAGTTTTAATGTACAGCTTTTGAAATATTTCATGATGCTCAAGGATAAAAAAAATAACCTCCACCTTTAACACATAGGTCACAAAATACATAATAACTCTGTAATATTGTCAGAACAGATTTTCCTAAGATAAGACAATAAGGCACTGAAAGGAAACACTGATATTCTCTATCAATTAGTCTCTCCACCATTCTGAATGTACCTTGAATGGGTTTACTGATTTATTTTGACCAAGTTTAGAGGATTATGTTAGGATGCTTTGGAAATTGGAGACATAAGCTACTTTTTCATTTGTTGATGGCATTCCCTCCAGCAGCTTACTTAGCTAACTGTTCCATTGTTACTCTTCTTCATTGGTATTTGAATAGCTCATAGTCATTTTCTTCCCTAAATAAACCATACCTATTATATAAAATTTTATTAAAATAATTATGGTCCTAGGAAGACACTTTAAGATAATAAAAAGTAATACTTTGATAAGTGGCTTTTTCAAAGAGCTTCTAGTTCAAACAACACTACTGAGTGCCTACCACGTGCCAGGTCCCCTGCTGAGTATCAGATCTAAAGTATAATGGAAAATTCAGAAATTGACATAAATGTAGCAGTCAACATGGCAGAGTTACCTTCTTCAAACACCATTATGGCAGACTCCTAACAAGGGGCTATGGCTGCATTAGTAAAACTATACATTATTGAAGATAGTAGAATTAAAAATGTGTACCTTCTGTGAAAGACACACATATTTCAAGATCTTCCCTATATGTGTCTAGTAGGCCTAGCCTCTTTGGGGCTCAGTCTGTCAACATTAATGCTCTTAAAGGAGTGTAAAAACAGCATGGTAATAGTGAAGGATTATTTAAGCTAGAAGCACAATATATTCTCAGACTAGAAGCAAGGGCTTTTAAAATGCCATTTTTAGGAACAGAAGAGTTTCTTAAATGTTGAAAAAGTGCTATAATGTGTCTGACTTTAATATTTAATTGGAAAATATTAAAAGTTTTGGCCAAAGTGACAGTTGATGGAAACTGATGTTGAGCCAGTACTTACTGTGTGCTAATCTCCACATTAAATACACTCTGCAAATGACTTAAATTTCACAATGACCCTGAGATGCTGGCAGGCTGAAAGCAAGTTATTCTGCAGTGTCATAGTATGCCACATCCACATGCCCATCTTTGTCATTATCAGAACAAAGAAACCTTTGCTTCTTGTCAGAGATTGCCACTAATGCTCCCAGTAATGACCACGGAAAAGAAGTTTTCCCCCATAGAGGTGTCTGCAGCTCTGTGACAAGGAAATGAGGCCTTTCATTCTGGAGGAAAATGCACTGTATAAATTGCCTCTGACATTCCTGTCTGCTAGACAGCAGATGCTCAGAACTGGTCTGGAATTCTTGTAAAGACAATTCCCGGGCTGTGCTGCACACTGCACTGGAATAACTAGCTCGGAGATGAAGAGGTGGTACTTGAGGTCTGACTTCCAAGGTCTAAATCTTATTCCACTACTTGCTAACTCTGTGGCTCTGAGCAAATCTCATAGCCATTCTTGGCATCATTTATTCCTGTCGTAAAGGAGGAACAGTAATAGTAGTTAACTCATAAAGTTACCATAAGAATGGAAGGCTGAGTGCATGCCAAGTACTGTCTGCTCCCTGGTACATAATAAGGACTCAATATATAGCAAGTATCTTTATTACTCCATGTTATAATAAAGTGTTCACTGTCACTAACAGATGACATTATTTATATAAACGAGGAAAGGAGATGATTGGTTTGGGAGTGTCCTACTTTTTCATGTCTGACCATAAACCCACACTGAAGGCTCTGTGTCTATGGACTTCCTCTATGGCACACTGCATGTTTGTTTGTCTGTAAGCATTAAACTTGGACCTGAAATAAGCTTGGACTTCATCAGTGTACCACAGAGGGGGACAAGAGGGATGGGAAGAAGCCAGAGCCAGGTGGAATCTAGAATACTTAGTGCTTTTAAAACATGAAACTTGGTTTTAAAATTTTTATTTCATCAGGAAAGTAGCTTGGGATGAAGGAAGGAATCTAAAGGGCAATGCAGACTCTGCCAGGTTCCAAATGTTTTACTTAGAAAAAAATTCCAGTGTCTTCCCTCAAACAGGCCTGAACTAATGGCTTCATCACTTTTGCTGTTTATCTTCCCTTCATCTTTACTGTGTTTGTTTATATAAACTATCCACTCTCTCCCTCTGAAGCACTATTCAGGGAGTTCTATTTGTCCTTGTTTAGGACAAGACTGCTGATGTCCACATTAGTGAATGCTAGTTAATAGCAAAGCCAGGATTTGCACTGTAAAACCTTTCCCTTTAGTTGCTTCACTAATCATCTAAGTAGAAAGCTCTGTAGATGAGTAAGTAGCATGAATGCTTATCAGGCCTTGTCCTTGTTAGCAAGGAAGGAAACTAACTGTGGAATATTGAAGACTAGCTGCTATGTCACGGGTTGCTTGTGCCATAGGATTGGAAACACCAATCACCCAGATGCTGTTTTCTATAGGACTCTCTCAGCAACTACATAAGAATACTTGCTTAAGCAGCTAGCAAAGTGGGGTGGGAGAGGTAAGGAAGAAATGGAGATTCATCTTAAATGCTCTTGGCATATTACTGTGTCTGAGTGCTAAACATTACATATAGAGATGTATTTCATTCCCATCATAAGAATAAGAAGAGATCTTAAGAGTAGTGATTTTATTTTTTTAAATACAAAGAAAACAATGAATTGTTTAATAAGGATAATTTTGATACCAACAAAGATTATTTCTTAGACAAAATGCTAAGCCTCAGACTTGTCTATAAGATGTTCTTTAAGACAGCAAGTCTGCTATGAGTGCTGTGTGCATAGCCCTCCCTTTCCAGCACTTGCATTCAGAATGCTCCAATTTTCTTTTAATTAATATTTCATCAGATTGTATTCTTAGGTCCAAGAAGGTTTAGGAAGATATGCACAACACTGAGAAATGACAGCATAATCATTATTAGTTAATTAAAAAGGGGAACCTAATCTTGATACAATACATGATGTACAATTGCTTTTTTTTTCTCTGAATTCCCCAACACATATGACCTCTTCAGTGTTCTTTATTCCTTCTTCATTTTAACCTGACACTGGATCAATTCTAGGGTTTAAAATTATTGTAGTCAGCACTAAAAACGTTCTTTTTCATCAATAAATATATCTGATGGCCTTCTCACAGCTAGAAATTCATTAGATTTTCTATGTTTTAAATTTAATATCAGTGTCCATAGTGAAGATAGATGTAACAAAACACTTTGAAAGGATTAGCTATTTAACCCTTGCTGGGTATCATGCTTGTGTCCTTTTACTGGTCCCTCACACAGTCAAATCTAACCCGCAGCCATAAGAAGGGAATTCTACACAGTGTAATTCCTGGCTTTAACTCTGTGGTACACAGGAAATATCAGAATTAGGTGTCATCTGTGCTATTTGGTGAAGTCACAATAGTTATCTGGTTATGAGGAAGATGTTGAACTTTTTGTCTTATCATCTCACCACTCACAAAGACAGTCTATTCATATTTAGAATAACCACGTCTTATTGAGACAGACCACTGCACTGCCATCACATCAGTGGCCCAGCTATGACAAAGCATGCTCTATAGGAGTCAAAAGAAGGCTGAGGCCACTGCCAGTAATTACAGCCCTCAATAGGACTTTTCCTGGGAGAAACACTCAGATTATCTGCTGCAGGGATATCCCTGCAGTCACAAAAAAAGTATCTTGTTGGAATCTTGGTTTTAAATATATTTAGCAATGCCTATAACTCTTCAAGAGAGATACTGAAATTTGGGTCATGTTTTTAATTCAGCGGGAAGCAGGCAAGGAACTATGGGGGTTCCAGAGTCCTCAGGTCGTTTCTTGGACTAGGTAGAAATCTTAAAATGAACTTGTCACATCCTCACCATGCCTAGCCCAGCTGGCCTCGCCTATCTCAGCCTCTCAGCTCACCCTGCTGCTTCAGTTGCAGGATTTAGCATTTACTATCTCACCCAATCAGCTCTCGCTCTCGCTCTCTCTCTCTCTCTCTCTCCTCTTTTTTCTTTTTTTTTCTTTTTGTAGTCAGTGAATACAGTCAAGTTGGTACCATGGTTAGCCTCCTCCCTGACTGCCCCCCCCCCTGCAGGGACCCTCCTTGTTGTGGAATATGGGTCATACGTTGTGGGGTTAGCCGTCAGTTATGAGTAGGAGGCAAAGTCTCTGTGTATCATGACCCAAGGTGTGGCTCTGACATTCTTTCCGCCCCCTCTTCCGCAAATTTCTCTGACCCATGTTGGGTTCAGCTCTCTCTTGAGCAGCACCCTGCCCTGGTGTTGGTGAATTCCTCTTCTGAGCCCAGGCCAATTGGCTGGGACACCTGGTACAGGTGTGTCCAGGTGTGCTGGCACAAATTCTAAAGCTTATCTTCTCAGACGGGGGGTGTGTGTGGGGGAGACAGGGGTTCTCTCTCCAGTACTGCTGGCCTCAATGCTTTTGTGTCTTTGTGCTGGTAAGATTCTGTCTCCCAGCATGCTGGGAAGGGAAGGGGTACTTATTTTTATTACTGTCTGTAATATTTTTGGTAGTACATACATTTTTTTAATAATCCCTTTTCATGTTTTTTTTCAGAAGCTTTTTGACATTTATTTCTAAAAGTCACAAAGTCTTAAAAAGTAACAAATTTATACTAAAGGTATGTGCAGCAGCAAAATAAAAAATAAGCACAGGAATACAAAAATAAACATAGCAATTTTTTAATTAACACAGTATTCTGGATACAAGTATAATACCGCTAGGTGAGGACTGCTTTTACCTCAGAAACCTATGATAGCATGGGTAGAGATAAATCAGGCTTTAGGATAGCCTCCTTACTAGTCACATTTCTTTTTTTGTTTTGTTTTGTTTTGTTTTGTTTTTTGAGGTAGGGTCTCACTCTAGCCCAGGCTGACCTGGAATTCACTATGGAGTCTCAGGGTGGCCTTGAACTCACGGCGATCCTCCTACCTCTGCCTCCCGAGTGCTGGGATTAAAGGCGTGCGCCACCACGCCCAGCTACTAGTCACATTTCAATCAGTGCTGACCAGAAGTTAATGCAATTTCTTTTAGGCTAAGATTTTCAGTGAAATTATCCTCCATGTAATATAGACCAATATAACATGTTTTAAGATAATCTGTCCTCATTTAATGGCAAATTGTTTTTTTGTTGTTGTTTTTGTTTTTTGAGGTAGGGTCTCACTCTAGCACAGGCTGACCTGGAATTCGCTCTGTATTCCAGGATGGCCTTGAACCTTCAAGGGGATCCTCCTACGTCTGCCTCCCTAGTGCTGGGATTAAAGGTGTGCACCACCACACCCGGCTTTTTTTTTTTAATGTAATATCCATGTTTGTTTACATGGGCTCCTGGGCTCCGTTTGATGTATATCCCTTCTCTACACTTCACCTTCCCTTCCTCAGCCCTCAGTTCTTTTTCCCTTCCACACACATATCTTTGTGATATCTGAATTAAATGTGCTATTTTGAAAATCATGTCATTGAATCTGTAATTGTCAATTCTTTGGTTAATTGACAGATATGAACTCAAGGCTTGGGGTTCCAGGAAGCACTCTGGAACCCCAAACTTATCCAATACAGGAGAAAGTTACAATAGGAATGACTTGCTAATAAGTAAGTACCAATACTGTGAACGCACCCAAGTATACTGGGGTGTTCAGTAAGAACTGACGAATGTAATCATAAAGATGATGTTAGAAGGGAAATTGGAATCCACAAATGCAGGCTTTAGAATATAGCACAATTTGCATCTGGAATGGATTTTTAGGCTAGAGGCCAGATTCATATCTTTGTAAGAATGAAAAGTCCTGTTGGGATGTGACTCATTTCCTTGATAGCCTTGGAGGCTAGATTCCTAATCAAAAAAAGTATCAGGATTTTTAATGTCTGACACTGTGTTATCATATAGGAGATTTTCCAGAATTGAGCACAGACTGGTGATCATACCTGGCTGATATTATGTAAGGTTTCATTACCAATTTGCAATGAGTTCTTTTGATACGAAGGTTTGAAGGTGGTAACACTATTGTTTCTTCTGACTTAATAAGGTTTCAGAAGGTGAGAAGGTGATTTATCTGTCATTGTGCATCCTCAACCCTAACTTTTGTATTTCAAAACCAAGGTAGTAGAGGAGTGCCCTACCTACTGGTAGTAAGGCATAGCTCAGCAAAGTGAACTTGCTAACACAGGATAACAAAACAAAACCTGGCTCAAAGGTCAGAGCTAATTAAGAGGTTCTCTATGATCAGGAAGCCCAATATGAAACTGGGTGTGATTGTGCATGCCTTTAATCCCAGCACTGGAGACACAAAGGTAGGCAGATTGCTATGAGCTTGAGGCCAGCCTGGGAATACAGAGTGAGTTCCAGGTTAGCCTGGGCTAGAATGAAACCCTTCTTTGGAAAATAACAACAAAAAGTAGCACAGTGTGTAATCAGAAAGTAGTACCTTAACTGATATTTGATTGCTAACCATTTCTGTCAGTATGAACAATAATGAGGACATCTGAGTGGTTTTTGTTTTGTTTGTTTGTTTTGTTTTTTGTTTTATTGTTTTTAGAGGTAGAGCTGACCTGGAATTCACTATGTAGTCTCAAGGTGGCCTTGAACTCATGGCAATCCTCCTACCTCTGCCTCCGAGAGCTGGGATTAAAGGCGTCTGACCATCTGAGTGTTTTGTTGTTGTTGGTGGTGGTGTTTTACTGTAGATTGATTGTTTGTCATTCATATAATTACATTACCTAATTTTATTTGACATAAAACCCACTTTCAAAACAATTTACACCAGATAGAATTTGTTATATACTATATAATCAGTCATTTGCATGAGTTACTTCATTTACACTTTACTAAAACATAGGGTTTGAATTTCCTATTGTACAGACTAGGAAACTGACACTCAGTTCCATGAGGTAACACACCCAAGGTGACACAGATAGTAAACTGTCTCTGGATTGCTCAATTTCTGTCCAGAATTCCACAAGACATGTGGAATCTGGGGCTAACACTGATTTCTTTTTAAAGTAAAAACTGTATGAATGAGCTCAGATTAACATTACCTATTACATACTATCTTAAAGTCATAGCCAACTTTTCCCTATTTTTATTTCCTTGTTGAGGATATTTAATGTTTCATTAAAAAGTTGACTTCAGGCTGAAGAGATGGCTTTGTAGCTAAGGTGTTTGCCTGCTAAAGCCTAAAGACCCAGATTTGATTCCCCAGTACCCATGTAAGCCAGATACACATGGGAGAGCATGTGTCTAGAGTTAATTTGCAGTGGCTAGAGGCCCGGATACTCTCTTTCTCTCTCTCTCTCTTTCTCTCTCAAATAAATAAGTAAATAAACATTGTTTTGTGAAGTTGACATCTCAGGCTGGAGAGATTGCTTGATGGTTAAAGCATTTTCTGGCAAAGCCAAAGGACTCAGGTTTGATTCCCCAGGACCCATGTAAGTGTGATGCACAAGGTAAAGCATGAGTCTGGAGTTTGTGTATAGCAGCTGGAGGCCCTGGTGTGCCCATATTCTCTCTCTCTTTATCTCTCTCTCCCTCCCTCCCTCCCTTTCTGTCTCTCTTAAATAAATAAATAAAACACAAAGACAATTTGAAGAAGGTTGACTTCTCCTGACTAGCATTAGCTAGGTAGATATAAATTTGGAAATCGGTGAGAACAAGTCCTTTGTGGTGATAAACCTAAGTTGGTCCTCTTTTGCTCTGGGGACATGTAGTGATGCCTAGAGATACTTTTGGTTGTCACAACTGTGAATTAACTGTTGCATGTAGTGGCTAAAGGCCAAGGATACTGTTAAATAGTCTGCAGTGCCCTGAACAGCCCCCACCACAAAGAATCATGGAGCCCAAAATGTCAATACTGCTGAAGTTGAGAAAGCCCACTTGATAATATTGTTCTCAATTAATGAATCCTCTGGGAAGAAAATTCTCAATCCAAGTTAATGAAAGTGCAACTTGTCTTCTGTTCCCAGATGTTCTCTCCTGCCATGCATATTGCATTTCATTTGCTGTCATCAACCACTGATGCCTTTTCCATTAAAGGGGCTCCTAAGTCTTCTAGTCTCTTCATTGCTCCCTCACATTAAAGCCAAACTATCTGCTGATGGTGATTTTTCTTAAGTAATGTCGTACTCTTTGAAATTGAAATATCTGCACTTTAAATTTCTTATCACTAATTATGTGATATGATTCAACAAAGATTGATTATCTTCTATTATCCATGATCTATATCTGGCTTGAGGAATGCAATGTAGTCACCACAGATAGGGCCCAACTACTTGTGAAGGGAAAGAGGATCAATAAAGGAAACAGCAATATAATCTTTACATAACAAGCTTTCTTTGAAGACAGAAATGATGTTGTGTTAGAAACTGGAAGAAGCTGCCAGGCATGGTGGCACAAGCCTTTAATCCCAGCACTTGGGAGGCAGAGGTAGGAGGATTGCTCTGAGTTTGAGGCCACCCTGAGACTAGTGAATTCCAGGTCAGCCTGGGCTAGAGTGAGACCTTACCTCATAAAAAGAAAGAAGGAGAGAAGAAAGAAAGAAAGAAAGAAAGAAAGAAAGAAAGAAAGAAAGAAAGAAAGAAAGGAAAAGAAAGGAAAGAAGGAAGGAAGGAAGGAAACTGTAGGAAAGAGTCCTTATGAGAAGGTAATATTTGAAGTAAAGTGCAAATGATAAGAAAATAACTCACTGAATCTTATCCAAAGAACAAGAAAGATCCATTCTTTAAAACAGGAATGAATTTGGAATGCTTAGAAAACAGATCAGGGAGGCAGTCTGGTTTCAATGCAATGGACAAATGAGAGAATGAGTGAAGAGAATGGAGAAACTATGCCAGACCATATCAGATGGGAATGTCAGGGTGAAAAATCAGATATTCTTTTTGTGACAATGTGAAGCTATTAGAGGATTTAAAACTGGAACATGAGAAAATCTGATATGTGGTTTGAAAGCTATATTTGGCTTTAGAGAATGACCTGTGGGAGGCACAAATGAAATCATGGAGTCAGATAGAAAGCCTTTGAATTCACAGGTCAAGATAGGGCAATGCAGATGAATAATGAGGTTGTTACAGAAGTCATTCTGGACATGAAATAGGCTTGATAATGGATAGATATAAGGGGAAAATAAATATCGGAAGTGATACCTAGATTTTTTACTTCAAAAACTGGTTACTGAGATAGAACATATGGGTAGCTGAGAAGGTTGGAAAGCAATATGTGATCAACAATGAAATTATTCTATATTTCATGTGTTATCTAGCTGAATATGTCAGGAATGAAATCTGACATCATGGAGAAGATCAGAGGCAGAAATATGAATTCAGAGTTGTCATCTGAAAATAACATTTAAAAACAAAACTGAACATGTTTGCCTGTGGGTCATGTATTTACAAAGCAAAAAATGAGAGTTATAAAGACAATACAGTAAGTTAGCTTCCAGTATTTAACATCTATCTTAGGTTAAAAAGACAAACTCCTGGGCTGGAGAGATGGCCCAGCAGTTAAAGCACTTGCCACTTGCCTACAAAGCCTAAGGACCCTGGTTCAATTTGCAAGTAAACATGTAAAGTCAGATGCACAAGGTGGCACATGTATCTGGAGTTAATTTGCAGTGGCTAGAGGCCCTGGCATGCCAATTCTCTCTCTTATTTCTGTCTCCTTCTTGCAAAAACATAAATAAAAATATTTTTTAAAAGACAATCCCCTACTCTTTATGTAAGATTTTACTAATAGAAGAGTCAGAGAATTTGCTCCAACATAGAGCAAAGTCACCATGGTATGGCATAGGTTGTCATTGTGGATTTACATGTCTGCATTTAGCATCACTATTCCCTTCCTAATTGCTCAGATTTTTAGTAGTAGTGTATTTTAAAACACACCCAACGGTTTGGAGGCTGAAGAGATGGCTCAGTGGGTAAAATGCTTAACATGCAAGCATAGGGACCTAAGTTCATATCCCCAGTACCTACATAAAGTGCTGGGCATGGGGGGAGAAAACACAGGAAATCTCTGGGCCTCACTAGTTGTCTAGCCAAGTAAGTGGTTCTAGGATCAGTGAAGACTTTGTCTCTAAGTTTATGGTGAGCAGTGATAGAGGCTTACACCAGGCATAGACGTCTGGCCTCACACTCATGTGCAAATACCTGCACAATCATCCCACTTCCACACACAGAAGTACACACATATATGAACACACATATGTACATGCATGAGTATCACACACAAAAAAGAGCACACACGGAAATGTCTAACTTCCCTAAGGTTTTTTTGTTTGTTTGTTTGTTTTTAAATGATGATGTTGTTCCAGTCTATCTGTTTATACTATCTGTTTTCCACAGTCCTCAAACACTGCTGACAGCAACTCTGAGATCCTCTCAGTTGCCTGCAGGCCTGCATTTCCATCACTTCTGGAGTTACTTCACCTAGACTGGGCCTCAGTTGTTTCTCCCTAATGTGGGTCTCTTGGCTACCAGACCATCCTTGTTTGCAGAGGCAATGTACTACTCAAAGGACAACTCAAAGAATTGTGCATTTTATCACTAGATTACCAGCTTCTTTTGAGGCCAAAGCCATGTTTATTTGTTCATATTTGAGTGTCAAAAAATAGATGCCTTAATTCACCACTTATCTGTAGCTCATGTACAAGTGGCAAATGAATCACAACTATATCCTTGTCTACAGTTGAGGCCAAATCATCAATCTGGCCTGTTGTTTCCTTCCATGAAGCAACAGAGTCAACCCATTGTGATGGAGAGCCTGCATTATCATCAGGTAATGATTCTTTCTTCTTTCCTCCCTCTTTCCCCTCTTCCCTTCTGTATCCCCCTCACTCACTGCCTTTTTTATTACAAGCTTATCAAAGAATAAAGTAAGCCTTTTAAAGATCTCATGGATTTTGGAGTAGGTTTTATATTTTTCTATAAATTTAGATGGCATTTAATGAAAATTTATTTTATTTATTCATTTATTCATGACAGTGATTAAGTAGCACTACTCTGATTCTGATTGCCTTTCTACCCTATGAGGTTTTTTTTTGTTGTTTGTTTGTTTTTTGTTTTTTGTTTTTTGTTTTTCAAGGGAGGGTCTCACTCTAGCCCAGGCTGACCTGGAATTCACTATGGAGTCTCAGGGTGGCCTCGAACTCAAGGCAATCCTCCTACCTCTGCCTCCCAAGTGCTGGGATTAAAGGTGTGCGCCACCACGCCCGGCTTACCCTATGAGTTTTTGTTTGACTTTGTCTCTGTGAAAAAAATAAGGAAATAGTTTTTATTTAATTAGATAGGAATATGTTTTTCCCTAAACATAAACAAACTAAATAATTTTTTTCCTTTTTTTTATTTATTAGTTAGTTTTGTATTCAGCAAATACAGCCAGTTTGGTACCATTATTAGGCTCATCTGTGACCTACCCCCCCCCCTTGGCCCCTCCTTGTTGAGGTATATGGGTCACGCATTGTGGAGTTAGCCCATAGTTACGGGTAAGATAAATGTCTCTTCATATCATGACCCAACATGTGGCTCTGACATTCTTTCCAGCCCCTCTTCCACAAAATTTCCCTGGGCCATGTTAGGTTCATTTTTGGTCGGCTTCAGTGATGAGGTGTTGGGGGCCTCCGAGGCTCTGGCTCACTTATTTGGTAGGAGTTGATTTTTCTCTGTGTTGATCTCCTTTGCCCTTGTACTGGTATCTGGTTCATCAGGAAAACAGCACCCTTGCTTGTTTCACCAATTTTTCTTAGTTTCAGCAGGGGCCCTTTTGAGGTATGATGGGATGGCTCTTTCCTTAGGATCTACATCTATCTGAAAAAGAGAAGCAGATTCTCCAAATGGAGAGTAAGTTAGCACCAGGACAAATGAGATAGCCCTTACTTTTTTTTTTTTTAACAGAGAATTTAATAGGTGTGGGCCCTCTTGTAGCTCACAATTGATGGTAGCTTGATATTGGAGAGTGGGCTTATGTTTGGATATGGTTCTGACTTGTTTCCCATCTCCAGCTATGGGTCCTGTACCACTGAGGGGATCAGTTAGCCAAATCAAGAGCAGTTGGTTTTCCACCATGGCTGTGTGCCACCACTGCACTTGTGTGGGCATCACAACAAGTTATTTGCTGCTAATTAGATTAGAGCATAAATTGTTTGGACAGATATTGGTCATTTTCCCCCAGTCACCCATGTAGCACCTTCTGGCACTAGACACGCTGACTGTCTGGGGACTGACTCTCTTCCAGCTTCCAGCCATGCCATTCTATTTTGCATGTCAACCACATAAGGTGTCTTCAGCAGTAGAGTCTTACCACTAACCTTTGGTGGGTCATCAAGTACTCTGACAGAAATATGTCTGTCTTTTAGGAAACCTTGTAGGTCTCTCTGATCAAAAGCTCATTGTGGATGATAGCCCCATGCTGGTACTTGGAGTTACAGGTCAGTGCCCACTAAGAAAATGAGGAAAAAGATAACTGATATACAAGAGTTAGAGAGAAGAGAGGGAGAGGGAGGGAGGGAAGATGTAGAAGATTAAGGTTAGTCTTGATCCTACCCTCTCCAGTGTCTTGTGGTTCAGGTGTTCCCTGTAAGGGCCTGGTGAAGGATCAGCCATTTGGTCTGTGTTTTAGTAAGTAGAAAATTATGGTACCATTGCCGTTTGGGTCTAGATTTGTGTTTCCCACCCCTTTGATTCCCTCCCCTCCCTCCCCTTCCATCCTAGTGTCTAGTCCATGAGATGTTTGCTGGGTATGTAAGGTATCTTGGGTAGATTCAGGTTAGGTGCTGTAGATGAGTGAGACTATGTGGCGATTGTTTTTTCTTTGATTGGGTTAGTTCACTGAGAATGATCTGTTCCAGGTTCAACCATTTTTCCTCAAATTTCATTGTGTCATTTTTTCTTACTGCTGTATAGAATTCCATTGTGTAGATATACCACATCTTAGTTATCCATTCTTCTAGTGATGGACATCTGGGTTGATTCCAGCTCTTAGCTATTACAAATTGAGCCACTACAAACATGGTTGAGCAAATCTCTCTAGCCTGTGGTTTGAAGGTTTTAGGGTAGATGCCCAGTAAGGGAACAACTGGGTCTGTTGGTATCTCTATACTCAGCTTTTTCAGAAGTCTCCATATTGCTTTCCAAAGTGGTTGTACCATCCTACATTCCCACCAACAGTGGATGAGTGTTCCTACTTCTCCACAACCTTGCCAGCATTTATTTTTATTTGATTTTTTGATGTTTGCTATCCTTATTGGGGTAAGATGGAATCAGTTGTTTTAATTTGCTTTTCTCTGATGATTAGGGATGATGAACATTTTCTTAAGTGTATGTTTGCCATTTGTATTTAAATTTTATTTTTATTTTTATTTATTTATTTGAGAGTGACAGAAGACAGAGAGAGAAAGAGGCAGATAGAGAGAATGGGCATGCCAGGGCCTCTAACTACTGCAAATGGACTCCAGATGCATGTACCACCTTGTGAATCTCGCTTATGTGGGTCCTGGGGAATGGATCCTCAAACTGGGGTCCTCTGGCATCACAGGCAAGTGCTTAACTGCTAAGCCATCTCTCTAGCTCCTAAATAAATATTTTAAGTGAATGAAGAAATCTATGAGAAAGTAAATACAACCAATAAAGTGTGGAAGATAAACAAATTACATATATGCCATCTAATTATTGTTCTTTACCATAGGGTAGAATGAAAAATGAAACACATTTTAGTAATACTGAGTGGATGAAAATATAGCTATATATATATATATATATATATATATATATATATATATATATGTACATGTGTGTGTGTGTGTAAATTATTCCTATTCAGTGTGCTCTCTCTTTCTTTACTTATTCAACTCATCTCATTAATAATATTTTGAGATATGCAGTCAGGTAGAAGTGTATATTTTAGTGGAAACATTCCTTAGTGCTATGTTGACTACTAGTATTTTTGTGACTTGAGATTTGTTTGTTCAGGGCTTATGTGCATATTCTCAAAATATTCTTGTCATAGAATCAATTACTATAGCTTTACATAAGGTAGAAGTGCAGTTAAACTTTAGTAAGCTATATCAATAATATTAATAAGAAGTGTTCCCAATTACTGTCACTGTACATTTTCAAGCCCAATGTCATGATGCTATCTACAATGTCTTTGTTTAGAAAACACACAATGGAAGAAAATGCCTTAGAATTTCTAAGGTGAATATGTTGAATATACCTTAAAACCAAGCAAAGGGGGGAAAATGTGGCTATAAAGCTGCAAAGCTATAAAGAATAAGCAAAGAGCCTGATAAGCAACTTTTGAATAGCACTTTTATATGTCTAATATAATGCAAAGATAACTGTTGGTCTAAATTTTTAGAGTATTACGATGATCCAGATTAACTAAATTCCATAAAAATACAAAAACAGCATTTTCCAGCTGGGTGTGGTAGCACACACTTTTAATCCCAGCACTCAGGAGGCAAAGGTAGGAGGATTGTCATGAGTTCGAAGCCATCGTGAGACTACATACTGAGTTCTAGGTCAGCCTGGGCTAGAGTGAAACCCTACTTCAAAAACAACAGCAACCACCAAAAACACATCATTTTTCAAAACAAGATCTTCACATTTAAAAACATATTTCAGAGAGAAATAATTGATAGCAAAAGAAATCTGAGATGAAGAAATAGAAATGAGTAAGAAAATATTTATGTTGGTAAATATATATATATATATATATATATATATATATATATATATACACTGTTATAGTGGCCCTAGAAATAAAATATAACAGAAGATAGCTTAAGATAACATATCAAACAGCTATCAGAATTAAAGTGCTTTTGTGTTTTATTCTTTGGAAGCAGGCTGAAGAACCTGATTAACTTTAGAATGTAATTAAGTATTCATGTTTATACTTTGGTGTGATCAATTTGCAGAATGGAGGCAGTGTATATAAATAACAACTAGAAGTTTTAAAAAAGGATAAGAAAATAATGATCAAATGCTTTTCAAAATCCCAGTATAATTCTGAATATGTATATAAAACAAGGGATTAGAAAAAGCTAATTCATGAAGTAAAAAATACAAGGTTGGGCTGGAGAAATGGCTTAGCTGTTAAGGCATTTGCCTACAAAGCCAAAGGACCCTGGTTTGATTCCCCAGAACCCACATAAGCCATATGCACTGTAGTTTGTTTGCAGTGGCTGGAGGCCCTGGCACACCCATTCTCTCCCCTCACCCTGCCTCTTTCTCTTTCTCATAAATATATAAATAAATAATTTTTAAAAAATACAAGGTTAATTGTGGCACCATATATTAAATATTAATTTGATATTTAATTTATCATCATTATCATAGTTTTGGTTCTTTTTTGTTGTTGTTGTTTTGATATTTTGAAACAAAATTTCATGTAGCCCAGACTTACATCAAACACATTTTTCATTCTCCAACTTCATCATTTACTCTAATATGAAATAAGACCATCAAATTAATTCATTATAATTGGTTGATTAAAGTTTATTAGTCAACAACGTTAGTGTTTTCATAAAATTGATTGTTAAAATATTCCATAAAAGTACTGTATTATACATATTAATTAGTGGATATTCTGAGCTTCAGATTCTTCATCTTTCATTTAGGGTGTGTAGATGAGCTGACTTCTGACAGCTTTTTCTATAGGAGGTTGCTATGCACTACCCCTGTGGTACATCAAACCTGAGTGCCCTCTGTGCTGAGCAAGTCTATGTGATGAGCTATGGAAAGCAGAAGCCAGGTCTCTCAGAGCAGTAGCTCATGCTGTACCTGACATATGGTCAGTCATCTCATAAAGAACATTGGCATGATATTCTCCTGAATGCTGGATGTAGTAAAGTCTCCACATATTATGGAAGTCATTAAATGACAAATAGTATAGTTCTACACAACTACTGCTGGGATGTCATGTACTAAATACCAAATGACAAAATATTCACTAATTCTAGGATGCACATCTAATTTTCTCTAACATCTAAGCAGCCTTCAAATACATGGCACCCTTTTCAGCTGTTGTCAGCCAGGCAGCAGCTATGATATAGTTGTCAGTGACTGATTATGAACAAGTTGAGTTATTCTTCCTGATGACCTGCCTAGACAACACAATTCACTTATGTTTCACTTAGTAAATCATTTGAAGAAAGAGTGTGAGTCTTCTATCATAAGTTTCCATTAATATGTTCTGTTATATTCATTACCACCTAACTTCAAATTTAAAAAATGGATACCAGTGCTTTGGATAACTACCCCAAAGATTACAGCAAAAACCCTTTCAACAAAAATATTTTTGATAGGAACAAGATTGACTGGGAAAACTCAGAAATAAAGGTGAATAGTTCAGAGTTAGTCTCTAAAACTGAAGAAATTTAAGAGAACCTGAAACAATTTGTGGGTCTTATGATTTCTATATACATGAACAAGAGTATACCTTGAAAATATTTATCTTTAAATGTTCATTGTAAAATACAGAAGGTTAGTAATGACATGTACTTTCAGTTATATCATGTACTTTGACCATATTCAACCTTATTATGCTTTTCTTCCTTCTCCCCCAATCCCCTCTCCCTCTCATCTAGTTCTAGTCTCTTTCCTGTTCAAAGTATTCTCTTTCTACTTCCATGTCATATGTATATAGTTGTGTGTGTGTGTGTGTGTGTGTGTGTGTGCATATAACACAGGTTCCATATTTTAGAGAAAATATTTCATATTTCTCTGAGTCTGTCAAATTCTGCTTATTTATTTTCTTAGCATATACATGATTAAATTTCATTATGGTGTTTTTCAAAGAAATTTTATTTTTAATGTTTTCCTTCCCCTTCTTTTTTCCCCATCACTCTCTCCTCTTGTGCCAGCTCCAACATAGGTTCTTTCCACATTCATAAGTTTCTTTAAGTTCCCCTCTATCATCACCTCTTATTCCCCTCTCATGGCCCAGACCCACTCTCACATCCCCTTGTATAATACAAACATAAATATTAGAATTTGTATATGAAAGAGAGCATGTGATTTTTGTCTTTCTGGGCCTGAGTTATTGATTTAGTATAATCTTTTTCAGTTTCATCCATTTTTGTGCAAATATCGTTTTTGTTTATAGTTGAATAAAAATCTACTGTTTATCGTACCACATTTTCATTATCCAGTTATCAGTTGATGGATATCTAGGGCAATTCCATTTCCTAAATATTATGACCACAGCAGCAATGAACAGGGAAATGTATGTATCTATGTGGTAGGACATTGAGTCCTTTACTATATGCCCAGAAGTATTATACTTGGATCTTATTGCAGTTCAAGTTTTAGTTTTTGAGAACTTCCACACTGATTTCCATAACAGTGCCTAAGGGTTCCTTTTTCCCCACAATCTGGCCAACATTTGTTGTTGTTAGTATTCTTGATGATAGTCATTCTGCAAGTTGAGATGAAATCTCAAAGTGGTTTTATTTGCATTTCCCCGATGGGTAATGACATTGAGTATTATTTTAAATATTTATTGATCATTTATGCTTCTTTTGGAAACTGTTCATCAGCACATATACTGATTGGCAGTATTGTTTTTATATTGTGTTGTTTATCTTTTGCAGTTCTTTGTATAGTCTAGATATCAACCCACTGTCAGAGAAGTAGCTGTCAAGATTTTCTCCCATTCTGTATTTCAGTACTGTGATGATCTCTACTTCCATCCCTTTTTGCACGGATCACACAATTACAATGTTATTTATTGTTAGATAAAATCCCATTATGTATAATTATAGAAAAAAAAATTCCAGGAGGGTTTTGCCTCATTTATCATTAAGTGGTTATTGTTTAAAAGCTCAAGTCAGAAGAGAGAATAACTTGAAGTCCTACTAGAATAACATACACATTTTTTCACACCAAAGAAATCACACTGAACAATTTGACCTGGCAAGTGCATTTGGGTGAAATACTTTGTCAAGACTGATTTTTGTATTTACTAGCCACTTCACTGACAGAGTTCTGTGGTTTGGATGTTGAAAATTTGGGGTTTTGTTGAAACTCTAGATAGTATTCTCTCACACGCACAATTCTTAGCAAAGCTCTGAAGAGCAAGGTGGAAAGGTATGCTACAGCGGGTTTCCATAGAGAGGAATACAGTGAAAGTAGATTCTGGAGTGTGTCCACATTGTGTAAGACAACAGTTATCAAGATTCTGTGCTAGATCTCCTTACAGAAATAGTAAAAAATCAGTCAGTATCCTTCCCTAGTATGTAGAATGAATCATGCTTTGGGTTGGGATAGTACAAAACAGGTATTTGTACTTATAAGGAGGAAGGTGGCTAAGATATGATTTTGTTTTAAAACATGTGCTTGAACAGTAGCACATATACTTACATATATGCTTTCTGACAATTTATATACATTGAGAGCTGGATGGTTCTAACTCATATCACCATTTTTCAGTGAATAGTCTTTGTTCTAACATGTAAAACATTAAAATTTGAAAAAATGTGATGTTATATTGAGTGGAAATATGACTATTATGTCAGTGACTTCCTTGTAGTTGTTTATGTGGATATATAAGCCACCCTGGGATATAAGACAATATGGAACAGTTAAATGAATGGTCATGTGTGTGTGTTGGTCCCCTTTGTCTTTTGCTTTGGGCAGAGTACAAATGACTATGTGGAAATTTTTAATTCAGATAAAATTGATAGTCAAAAGGATTAAAGGGGAAAGAGAAAGTTAACGTGTTACAGCCTAGGGAAATCTCAACAAATCAAGAACATTTATTGTTCATGATGACTCAATTTCTGGTACTTTGATAGGGTGAGGTTGAAGGGAGTTTGGGGTGAATCCATGAAATAGTGCTTATATGGCTGCTAATAAATCACTGAAGAAGCATGGACTTCACTTAGTGGGAGGATTTTGGAGCATCTCTGCAGGGCTAGATGGCATGGAGGATCTTGATCCAACTAGTCTACGAGACCTAGGAGAGAAGATTTACATTAGTTTGTCCAAACATGTCATTCTTCTCTGCCCAAGCACCTCCCATTGCCCAGTATGTGTTAGCTGGCATCATCTGCTGCCCTTGCCCACTGCATCTCTTTGTAGTGTACTACCACCTCACCAGCAATTGCTAGAAGAGCTTTCATTTTAGATGGCCATTTGCAGTTAAGGTAAACCTATGAAATTTCCTCCCCTAGTAACCTCTGATGATGAGATACTCACTGGAAACATCCAGACGACTATAGAAATCTGCAGAACTCCTAACTTCAATATATCTGCCTCTCCATGAGCTCAGCCTCAGGCTCCCTTCATTATGCTCCTCGGCATAGACAGAATAAATTCTCTCACCAGAAAAAAATCTGTGAGCCTAAGTTTCGTTTTCAGTGGCATAAGAAAGGCATTCAAAACAGATATGAAATCTCAAGTCATGGATTCAATGAAAAGAGATTCAAGGGCTTTAACTATAATGTGCCTTGGAGAGTTTCTTCTTTGACCCAGTCTGTTTGCTGTTCTGTGAGCTTCTTGTAACTGTGTGGGTCTGTCTCATTTGAAAGAATGAGAAAGTTTTCTTCAACAATTTTGTTGAATATGTTTTCCATGCCTTTGGTCTGAATTTCTTCCCCTTCTGGTATACTTATGGTCCAGATATTTGGTCATTTAGGGTATCCCACAATTCCCTCATGCTCTGTTCACACAATTTTTTGAAATTATCAAAGTTTTTGGTCTACCAAGTAAGTTCTGTCTTGTCTTCAAGCTCTGAGGTTCTGTCCTCCACTGATTAACTCTGTTAGTGAGGGTTTCTAGTGAGCTTCTTACAAACTTTATTTCAATTTTGTTTTCTGTTGTATTTTTTTAAGATCGTATCCATCACTTTGTCGAGTTCCAGTTCTAGGTCATGGTTTGATTTTCTTGATGCTTCTTGGAATTCATTCTTGCATTATTTCATGTCTTCATTAAGCCTGATCAGCTGGTTAGAAAAAAAAAAAAAACAGTCAAGAGGTTAAGTCCTACAGAAGTGTAAGAAAACACAAGGATTTGTTGTTATCCTTTCTCTGCTACAAGAATAGTTCTCTGCCTGGTGTTTAGTTGAAAGCATGACCAACCTGTTCTTACACAACCACTCCACAGCTACGCCTAGAGCATCACCACTCCTTCAGAGGGCCATCTCCAGTATAACCTTCCTGGGAATTACATATGGCTACTCAAGTAAACATAGAGCGATGACTAGAGAATGACATCAGGTAGTTTCTAGAATAGCTAAAGTTTCTTCACAGTCTAATGTCTTTGTCTCCCTCTTGACCGGTGTCCCAAATTGCAAATTTGCTGAGTGTACTTCCTAATATGCTATAAATTCAAGATATGAGAGAATTAAACTGTGTGTTAAGAAACTACAGTCTCAGAAGGTACCTTTGGCAAGACTCTTCACCACTTTGATTCTCTCTTGCCTTATCTATGAAGTAAAGGTGAGATGACAACATATTCTCTACCTAGAATTGTTGTGATAATCAAATTGCTTATTTGTTGGTAGCTTATATATTTTTAAATACCAGTAAAATGTGCACACTCATTATTGATGGCATACCATTAAAAAGTAATGGTTTAAACTACATCTTTTGCTTCTAAAAGTTAATTTCTTTATCAAGATTTTCTTATGGCCTAAAAATTTTCAAGCATCCTAAAACTTACTGAAGGATTAATATTTTAAATAAATATGACATTCCAGCAAGCCATATTTTACAGGAAAGAAACTATCCTGCAGAGACAAAAAGAATTGCACAGGGCCATACAGCTTGCCCACTGGCACAACTAGATTCCCAGCACAAGTCTAACAGCTCAGGTATGTGGCCTTTTCTAATAATGTACAGACCCATCAACTTTCTGATGTTAAAGTACAGTGGTTTTTATTTTCATTGAGACTGCATTTCCATTATGGCATTGAAGCCAATGAAGCTAATATTTAAGATTTTATGAAGATGTTTACAAGCTCTAACTTTGGGCTTACAGATGCATTATTCCTATTAGCAACTCTTTAAAATGAATAAACCCATTGTGAGCTGTTATTATGTCCTTGGTAAATTAAATTAAGATTGGAAGAGCATCTATATTGCTGTTTACTCTTTTCTAAATATTGTTAATGATCAAAATTATTATAAAAAACATTTGGGGTTTATAAATAACAAAAAAGTGTAAACTCGTGTATATTTGAGGTTTAAACTCCAGATATGTAGATATGACTTATAAAGCAAATAATAAGATGTGCAGAGAAGTCTAAATTGTATTTCAATCTCTGGAGAAAAGATGATTATAAAGTGTATAAATTTAGAATAATTTTGGGTTTTTTTTTTTGAGGCAAGCCCAAAAGACTGCCTTTTTTAATGAGAAAGTGAGAGAAAGAGAGACAGTGAGCAAGAGAATCGATGTGCCAAGGCCTCCAGCCACTGCAATCAAACTCCAGACACAGGTGCCCCTACTGCGCATGGGCAGCCTTGTGTAATTGTGTCACTGTGCATCTGGCTTACATGGGACCTGGAGAGTTGAACATGAGTCGTTAGGCTTAGCAGACAAGTGCCTTAACTGATAAGCCATCCAGAATACTTTTTTGGCAATAGCTTGTAGCTAGGCACATGGTAGAAGTTAAGAAGAAATTGCTTCACTAAGCACTATAATTCTGAAGAATTGTAAGAAGAGAAAACAAAGACACTGATGACCTTAGAGAAACATGAATAACATATTATTGCTTGACTCCCAGGACGTAAAGCAAATTTTGCACTCAGAGACCAGATGTGCTTTAAAGACCCCTTTTTTATTTTAGTCATCTTGTTAAATCTGTCACAAAGGAAGAATAAGGAAAGGAAGGTAACATAGTTCTCTAGGAAAAAAATATTTATTTTCTTTTGCCCAATCTTATCATTTAATGACAATTCGATAAGGGAAGACAAAGCCCAGGAGTTTAGTATGTAAAGGGACCTGGAACAGGTCTCTAGAGAGCATTCCTAGTCTCCCAACTAAGGTTTCCACCTAAGAAGTCCCAAAGGAGTTGAGGTCATGCTACAATTTCAGGATCATAGGGAACCTAGCTGAGAAACCTTCTCTCTTAGCTTGAGATCATGGCCTTATACTGTGGTTGCCATGGTGTCATCCTTAAACATGTATTTAAATAGCCATGTTTAATAGGAAAATAAAAGACCCCATTCCTTTGTCCAAATGACAGATAAGCCAAACACTGATATTTGTCACTGAATAAATGTATTGAGCATATGATTTCTGTCCACTATTCTGATGACAAAAACAAAAATTATAAAGCAAACTTCAGTCTATCTGTGAGCCACTAGGTTTCGTTGGCTAAAAATTAGGTAAATCAAGGTTAACAGGCAACTGGGAATGCTACAGTTAACACTTCAGGGGCTTCAAACAACTAGGCTGTTGTATACTTATAAAAGACACAATCCTTTGATGTGCTATTTCTTGGCATAGAAAGAACACAAAAGAACCTCATTGGCTAGTTTTCATTTCAGTATGTTGTCAAGATGTATGTGGAGAAGATTACCTTCATGTGTACATATGCGTATATGAACAACTGTGTCAAAATTGTTTTCTATACCTATGAACAACTCTTAGTGTTGATTTGTGTTGTTGCCATCATTTTCTTTATTATCTCATTTTCAATAACAGCAATAACAACTGAGCAATGTATATGAAGATGAAAGTAGATGGTAATAGCCCTATTTACAGGCCTATATCATTATACATTATGTCATCCAACACAGATCCACCTCTACATACTGGAAGATTCTTAAACTCTGAAAATTAATAAAAAAGTTATACTTTTATATTAAACAGTATCTTGGATCTGAATATTTTAGATTTTTCAGAGATTATATAGCTATATATCAAATATAATATATTAAATATTATATGTTTGTATAAGTTAAAAAGAAAAGGTAACAACCCATGTAAACAATTGCCCTTTGTACTGGATCAATTTTTACTATAAGCCTTTGGCCATACTCCATGCTGTCATTCACAGTAGCCCCATTTAAGTCATTCACTTATGCTTTCAAAAAGTGTTTCCAGACAATTTGTTTTGTACTAAGCTAGGGCTGAGGGTGGGGGTACAAGAATGAACAAAGCAAATATCAATCTCATCAGACTACACATCAAAGACTGTTGAAATAGATCTTGATACAGTGTTTGATGGTTTTTTTTTTTTTTTTCATTTGGAGGCCAGAAATCCGAGTGTTTCACCTTCCAAGCCACACACACAATTATACTGTGACTCAGTGCATGTGGCATTATGCCAGGCTCTGTGGCACTGTCAGTAGGGGAAATCATACCATGCCCTCAAGCAGCAAGTGCACAAAACTCCATGCTTCAAGGATTTGGACTGTTTCTAAATCTTTCCTATTATCTGCTAATTCCTTAGGAGATTATGGCTGTTTCATATTTTCACTGGACACTTTGTGTCCTCAAGGTATTCTGTGGCCATCTTTAGGGATTGTCATTTCTACATGCCGGTCAGATGCCTAGCAAGATCTGAAGTAAAAGCCACTTCCCCAACCTGCCAGTTGGCAGAGGCCCTCAGTTAGTTTTGGTTCAGGCAAACAGAGGAGCCCTCTAAGGGTTAATTAGGAGGAGAGCCACTTTCAGGGCCTGTGATTGTTTACTTCAGTCGTTTTC
The DNA here is from genome assembly GCA_036346955.1 of Dipus sagitta. Lineage (NCBI taxonomy): Eukaryota > Metazoa > Chordata > Mammalia > Rodentia > Dipodidae > Dipus > Dipus sagitta. The sequence continues at coordinate 97,218,037 of CM070770.1, read as the reverse complement.
ATGCGAACCTGCCATGTTTCACTTGGGTACTAATTGTGCCTGATGGACCCATTATTTTGTAATCAGAGCAGTTCCTTAGCTAGCTCTCTGGGGATTAATTAAATGGATGAGGTAGTGGCCCGGATATCACTAGCAGACAGGACCACTTGAATTTTTCACCAACCACATTGGAGAAAGTCCTATTACTATGAGCAATCGGGTTCCTCAGCAGCAGCGGTGCCTTTCACAGCTGGAGTTTATTAGGTTACTCTACCAAGACAAGCCTGGCTGATCCATCCATTCGTGCAGTCTTGCCTGGCTTGACCCTGTTTCTGCCCATGGAAGACTGGGGATAGAGCACTCTGAAAACCCTGCTTGCATATAGGCAGCCCTGTTTCCTGCAGAAGATGATTCCTGCCCCGGGCTGAATGTGTATACCTCATGGAAATGCTGGTGCCTTCCATCCCAAGGCACTTAAGAACTAGGAAGGCAGTAATCTTCCTTGAAACACACTGTATTAAACACAGCAAGAGACCACAATGATTGGTAAGGCGATTAGACATTTCTCTGGTGTTTTTATAACATTTGTTGCTGATGATGATGGCTAACCTTGTAATCCCCACTTCTTTACCCCTCTTATTTTTCTCTCCTCCCTACTGAATTTCTAGCTGGAGCTTTGTGTAAAATGGTCACACATTACTTTTTGTCTTTTTTTTTATTTCATAATAAAACCCCTGGGATTTAATAACCAGGAGAGAATATGGTGTGTTGAGGCATGAAAGAAGAAGAAAATGATAAATTCTAGAGCTCAGACAGTCGTTCTGCATGTGGGACAGGCAGGGAGAAGAGCAAACCAGGAGAGAAAGATTTTGTAGATGAGGATTTGCACTCAGACCAACACAGGGCTGTATCCCATGTAGTGACACACATGGAGAAGTGTCTAAAATATAATCATAGGTCACAGGGAAATGTGCTTTGAGAAGTATAAGTAATTTTTATCGTTAGTTCTTACACAGAACCTGGGTTGTTTGAGAGTAGAAAGTTCATTATCTATGAGCGCAAACAATGGAATGGAATGACCTGAATTCAAGTCCTAATTCCATGTCTGCTTGAATAATTCATTTTACTTTTCTGAGTCTCAATTCTGTGATCCTTACAATAAGAATTATAAAAATAAAGACCTTCTTTCTGCCACAAGATTTTTAAAATATTTAGTGTAGTGCCTGGTACATGTAAGAAGGCTCAAGTAAGTTTTGAATGAAAAATGATTTGGAAAATGTTGTGAGGTATTAAGTATTTATAATCATGACTTTTTTATGATGAGAACTGAACACAGGGAACCCTTCCACTGAGCTAAATGCCAAACCCTATACTTTTAATAATGTATAGATTAAAAACTGAAAAGAAATTTTGGTGATGGGTGATAGATATTTGGTTCTTCCATTTTTGCATATACAAAATATGAATTCTTCATAGTTAAGGTATCCAACATCCGGATAGTTGCAGAACCAAATCTGCACCTGGCATCTCTTTACTTTGATTCTAATCATTTCCTTTTGTACAGCAAAGTTGTATCTCTGAAGTTGAGTAGAACTTTGCCATGGATAGTATGGAATAAATGCAGTAATGAAGATCTATTATGAATGTGAAATGCCCAGAATAAGGAAATCACTAAGGTAGAAAGTAGATTAGTGGTTGCCTAGGACTAGAGATGGGTAATGGGGGCACTGAAGGGAGTGCCAGCCAATGAGTAGAGAAGTTTTGACAGTTTGGATGAGAAAATGGTCATGGTCTCATCACTCTATAAAAATGATAAAAATAAAATAAAGCACAATTTAAGTAGGTATATTATATGTTAGATGTGAGATAGAGCTCAATAAAGCTATTACTTAGAAATTACATTGTAAGCCGGGCGTGGTGCGCCCGCCTTTAATCCCAGCACTGGGAGGCAGAGGTAGGAGGATCGCTGTGAGTTCGAGGCCACCCTGAGACTCCATAGTGAATTCCAGGTCAGCCTAGGTTAGAGTGAGACCCTACCTCGAAAAAAACAAAAAAAAAAAAAGAAAAGAAAAAGGAAAAAATTACATTGTAAAATTAAAATTTATATTTATTCACTGTTGAGTCTGAATGGAAAATGCTATCTCATAGATGAAATGTTCTAATGGGAAAAGAGGTAGAAAGCACACATATTTCCAAACAGGAGGTAGTCATAAATCCTTTGGAAACTATTATAATGCTAAAGATCACTGCACTCCATGGGAATATGGTAAGGCATGTCAACACTGAATTTGAATCTGAAGTCACTTCCATGTTTCTCTTCCCCTTTAAATATCAAGCACTGATATTGATTAAGCCTATACCTCTGCTAATTCAAACAAAACACTGGCCCTATCTGACATTTAGACAGGATGCTTTTCATACCCTAGAGCCATCCCATTTATTCCCATGGGAATATATATCATAAATATTTGTAGCAATATTGCTAGACACTGGAAAATACTTTGGCTTTTCTCATTCTTTTAATCCTTATTGCAATATTTTAAGTAAGTTACCTTATTATGTTCATTTTACACTTGTCAAACTTGAGGTTGGGAGAAAGTACTTCAAGCTAGAATTATAGTTCAGGGATCAGTGTGCTTAATCACTTTGCTGTCATATTCTTTGTCTTTTTCATTTGTTTATCTGTGTTTTCAGGAAGCTTAAGCAAGAAGGGAAGTTCCACTGTCCATGAGTAAGTACTCCGGTTTGTTAGGATAACCTTGAGAGCTTGTTGAAGGGCTAGTCACATGGGCTCTTATGTCCATGGTAATATTTTTTTTATATTTTTGTTTATTTATTTGAGAGTGACAGACATAGAGAGAAAGAGGCAGATAGAGAGAGAGAATGGGTGCGCCAGGGCCTCCAGCCACTGCAAATGAACTCCAGATGTGTGCACCCCCTTGTGCATCTGGCTTACGTGGGTCCTGGAGAATCAAGCCTCAAACCAGGGTCCTTAGGCTTCACAGTCAAGCGCTCAACTGCTAAGCCATCTCTCCAGCCCCAATGGTAATATTTTTAAGAAATATTTTAAGTAAAATGCCTTGGCTCCAGAAATTGTTGATTAAAATCTAGCTTCAGTATAATATTATAGATATTGTATAACAATTTCCTGCACATTTTTCTTTCATGGAAATACAGCTTAAACTCAAAAATAAGCTCCCTGTTTTCTACAATTCCTGGATAGAGATGAAAAAAATCAAGAAAATACACTGAAAGCCCAGATTTCTATGTAGAGTTCAACTCAGAAGATGCAAGGCTAGGCCACAAAGAGTACTTCACCCTTCACTGATGCTCTTGGTGAACTCTTAGCCTTTATACAAATACACTTACTATAAATGCCTGACAGAAATATAATAGTGGGTTTAACAGAAGTGGGCAATGCTGAAAATGTGATGTGTGTAGAGTTAACCTGAGGGACTCCTTTCCCACCAGCTGCTCATGCTCTGTCATGACAGCACTATGACACTTAAAAACACAGAAAGTCATAGGCAACTGCAGAAATAAAATTACAAGTTTAAAGCCTTCTCCTTTGTCATAAGACCTCCTTATTCATAATGAATCAAGCGTTTAAGAACTTAAGGAATTAAGCCAGTTCATATCTGAAGATAAATCCTAACAACAAAAAAGACTTTTCAGCATCTTCTTGTGAAGTATTTTCAAACAAAACACATTGCATTTAGAAATTTTTGGTTGAAATCTAGCTTGTAGATCTATTTTGAAAAACCTGAGAGATGGGTTTTTATGTGATTATTTTTGAAATAATATAAAGATTTTCAGTGATCCAAGTGCTACTTACATGCATGCCTATATTTTTTTCTGAATAGCTAATACTACAACACTATGTGAAAATGTTTGGAAGACTGTTTACTGTCGATTTTTTATCTTTTAATAGGACTAAATTTTGGTAAAACCCGTAGAAAGCTGCTCACAGTTTGGAGGAAAGGAGGGGATGCTTTTATTCATATAGAATGCACATGTAGAAAAAGATAGGTATGTGTGTACATAGTGTTCAGGTCTGTGAAAAGGCTAACTGTCTAAAATAATAGCATAGTATAAAAACTCAAGGCTTAGGTTTTTCTTAAACAAAGAAACACTGAAAACTAAAACTCTTTCACTATTATAATCTGGTATATGATTACTTTTACTTATGATTTTTTAGCCATGATAATGTCAAAATAGATCTTTTGTCTTTATAACTATATTTTCTCTGATTTTCTCTATTTTTCTATGAATTAGAGAAAGCACCTATTCACCAAGAAGAAAAAAAATGTATTTATTTTATTTATAAGGCAAGGAAAATGGAGAGTGATATGAAATATTTAAGTTTACTGCTTTTAAAAATACTGATTATAAGACTTCAAACTTTATTAATATAGCACATTACTCTTTAAATTCATAACATATGCTAAGTTGGTTAATAAAAAGATAAGAAGATGATGTGTAGTTGTGCTCATATAGCAATGTGTGTCCAAGGCATGTCATATAAAATGATCTGTCCCAGTTATCCACAAATGCAGATCTTTCAATACTTCAGAACCTCTAGGTAAATATATCAAAAATAGCTAAGACCATTAAAACTTAGGCACAAGGAAAAGCTAAGATGGGATCACAGCCCCTTCTGGTTGAATAAAAGAAAGGAAAAGAAGGTAAGAGAAGGTCCCACATCTTTGTTGCCTTTTTCTGAGGGTGCTATTTCTTTACTTGTGGTCAAGATCTCTCTGCCTGGTAATAAGGGCAACGAGAATCAGGGCCCCCAGTGTCCCTCTCAGAGTTGATTTCTAGGAATTTCATTTCCACCACAGTCTTCCATTCCCACATTATACATGTACACAGCTCTACTCCATCAATAAAGCCACTCATGATTGTGCTTATCAGCAGACTTCTGGCTCAAAAGGAAATGGTGAGCTACGATATTCATGTATAAGATATGGGACTTGGCTACTGCAGAAAAATTGGTAATAAGTATGTGTTGGAAGAGACAAAATTTTCACCAAGCTAGCAGATGAGCCAGATGTTTTCTATGGCTCTTCCAGGCTACATATTCATGAATATGCTTTCCATAAAATGCCCTGGGACAAATCTCCTGCCACTCAGGGTGTAATGTTCTGGAAATAATAGTATTTTTAAATGTAATCACAAGAAAACTTTGAGTTTCTTTTTCTAGATCTCTAAAATATATGTCAATTCATTCATTCAAAATTCATTAGTGCATACATTGTGACATATTGTGCTAAGCACTGGAGATAGAGAAGTGCATCTAAATAGACCTTCAACAACTAGTAACTGATATGAACATAGCTTATTTAGTACTTCTCCTTCATTCTTCCTCTTGGCTATTGTTAATTAGTTATTCCTATTTTATTATATTTCCTGTGGCTATTTGTTGAACATGGTGATTATGATAAAGTAGAACCTGGACTCTCCAGGAGATTACAAGCAGCTCATGGTCTAAAATGGAATTATCTCTATCTTCAACATAAGTTCTTCCTTGCTTTTAACATTTATATCCCTGTTTTAAAATTCTATTGTTAAATCTTATTGTTGACCTACTTAATCAGGATATCATGATGAGGCCTAGGTGTCAGATTCTTTTAAAACTTCCCATTTGATCTTGAGTTGAAGCCACTGTTGAATGCCACTTATCTTATAACCTGTGACCCGTGGAACTGGTCACAAGGCCTTGATTGTAAACACTACCCTGACCTGCTACAAACTGATATTCCAGGAAAGAACTGAGAATTCTGCATCATTGAGGCTTTAGACTCCCTGAAGTTGTAATTCTTTTTGAAGTTGTACCTGATTCAATTTCTTTGACATTCATTTTTATTAAAAAATATGGATATAGTGGAGTATCTAGGGTTTATGCCCAAAAGCGGTCCTTGCAGAGACTGACTGAGGATTCATGGTTACCACAATGAATACCAATAACCACCCCCCCATCAAGACCTTCAGCAGAATTGGGGTCAGGGAGAGAGCATCTATGTGTGCAACTGTTTTATAAAAAAATCAAAAAATTATAAAATATGGATAAATAATCACTTATCGAGCTATATACAAAGTTGTTCCATGTCATACAATGTATGTTTGTACTGTCATCTTTTTGACCTTGCTTCTGCTCAGTACTTGTATTTTCTCTTATGACTCCCTGCCATAAGCCTACAGTTTTGTAGTGTGTCATATTCTCTCTCTAGTCTTTTACCTTTATTGTTGCCTTGACTGGATCCACTGTTTTTGCCTCTCTGTTGTCTAATTCCTCTGTTTTCTCAGGACTCAGTATAGATGTCCCATACTTGATATCATTCATTCTGCTAAATATTTTCTGATTCTAAGAAGAATTAGTGAGCCTTCCTAGGACCACCAATATATCTTCTATCCCTTTCAAATGTAAGCTTGTCACATGACCTTGCCTGTCAACTGCTTGGTATTCCTCTCTAAATTTCATGAGCACAGAAAACATGCCAGTATCAGTTACCATTTTATCCCAACTTTCTAGCATAGTCACAGCACACAGTAGTTGTATAATACTTGATGAATTAACTATATGACATACATTTTTACTTGTAAGCCTTCTCAGTAAGTAGCAATTGCTTTGATATTGCAAGCACAAATAACTTTCACATAAAATGTCCAAATAATTGATCATTGCCCTTTCATGACAAACTCCATGCATCTGAGAAATGGATGTTCCTCCTCTCTCACTTATTTGATATGACTTCTTTCACTCCCTTGAGCTTTAATTTGTAACTGTTAGATACTACCAGACTGTGATATAACTTTGAAAATGATATGTTCAGTGGTAAGATCTCAAAATACCAGAACTGTTAGCTTCTTGGACACCACAAAACTCCTCAGAGTGGATACAACCTCCCATGCATGGGTGGATGATATGTTTTGTGTTCAAGCAAAATTAATGTCCTTCAAATGACAGCCTAATAAACTAGTCGTTACTTCTAATGGTTGTATTAGCACTTTCTAATTCCATTCTTCAAGATTTTGTTGTTTTCATTAAGCAGCACTCTAATGCAGTACTATTTTTTTGTTGTTGTTATTTTAATACTACCAATTAAATGTCCCTCAATACCTTATTTGGGAAAGCTGAAATTGTTCATATGTTTTGTGTTTATCTTTAGTTTTTCCATTATCATTCTTGTGACTGTGAAAGTACTACAAGTATTAAGTTCTAAATCCTTCTTTAGAGGCTTAATGTCTGATATGAGTATGTTTCTCCTGCTTTTCTGTTTTTTTTTTTTTATCATAATCTTACTTATATATTTCATGGAAATTTTGTTGAATTTTAAAAATGTCAGATTGACATTTTGATTATAATTGTGCTATATGTCTAAATTTCCAAGGATGAGCAGATACACTGATATTTCTTTGTCTCACTGAAGCAAAGATTATACTTGTAATTACTTTAGTTTTCAACATAGCTCAGGGAACTTTGCAGAAGAGGGGAGATTGTTAGTGCCACAAGTGGGGACATTATGCACAGAAACATTGCCTCTTCCCCATAGCCAGTGGCTAACCCCATAATGCACAACCGACATTCCCCAATGAGGAGGGTCTCTACAGAGAAGGGTGGACAGGGAAGAGAATAACAATGGTACCAGCATGGCTGCAAACACACCGTGTAAATAACTAATAAAAAATAAGTTCCAGGTCTGGAGAGATGACTTAGCATTTAAGCACTTGCCTGTGAAGCCTAAGGACCATGGTTCGAGGCTTGATTCTCCAGGACCCACGTTAGCCAGTTGCATAAGGGGGCACACGCATCTTGAGTTTGTTTGCAGGGGTTGGAGGCCCTGTTGCACTCATTCTCTCTCTCTCTCCCTCTTTCTCTATCTGTTGCTCTCAAATAAATAAATAAAAATAAACAAAAATAAATAAATAAATAATTTCCAATAAAAGTTTGTTGATATCTGTAATACCTTTTTTCTTTTCTTGATCAGTATATACCTGTGTTTTAGATTTTTCTTCATAACATAATGCATTTACTAAGCAATTAATATGCACCAAATATTAATTAATTACAACTATATGTATTATCAAAAACTGTACATTCAAGTCTCCTGTAACCACTAGTATCATCACATATTACTAATACCGACATGGACATAAATTTAGACTGATGATGCTTAGTCACATGACTATGAAGAACTCAGATTTGTACATAGAACTGTGTGGCTTCAAAGGCCATACTCTTAACCACCATCCTATACTTATTAAACCCCAAATTATGTGTTACTAAGGTAATAAAATGAAGCCAGAGTAAGAACTAAATTATGGTGTTTAGGTCACTATTACTTGCACAAGAGGAAGATCAATGTCTCTTTAGAACATGAGAAAGATCTGAGCTGTTTTATAAAATATGAACCACTTCTGTGTTAATGAAAAAGCCCCAAAAATGAGGACCACCCTCCACAAGCAAAGAGAAGGCTTTTTCTAGTTCACCAATCTTCTTAAAAAATATACATACATATTATATCCATATATATATATATATTGAGGTAGGGTCTCACTGTAACCCAGGCAGACCTGGAATTCACTATGTAGTCTCTGGGTGGCTTCAAACTTGCAGCTATCCTCCTACCTCTGCCTCCCGAGTGCTGGGATTAAAGGCATGTGCCACCACACCCGGCAATTTTTTTTTTTTTTAGTTATTTATTTGAGAGAGAGAGAGCAAGAGAGGCACACTCAGAGAGAGATTGGGTGCACCAGGCCCTCCAACCACTGCATCTTCTGCATCTGCTTACATGGGTCCTAGAAAATCAAACCTGAGTCCTTTGGCTTTGCAGGCAAGTGCCTTAACCACTAAACCATCTCTCCAGGCCCTTCACTCAGCTTCTTAAAGTCCCCTTCATCTCCACATACACACTTGTGAACACAACGGTATGTAGATGTTGGGAATGCACCTTCAGGAATGGAGTGAGTTATGTCCTATGATCATTTCTCCAGCTACCTTTATCAACCAGTTTTATACATTTCTACAGATGTAGTCTTGAATTAAAGATGGGTTCACAAGTGGGGAAAAGAAAATGGAACATGTATTTATAGTTTTCTTTGCAACCTGCCTATGAAAGTATCTCTCTGAACCTAACATATCTGCCTGATAAGACATGTGTTTTTCTCATATGCTCCCTGAATTCTTCTCTGTATTGGTTTGGAAGTTTTATTTGCATTTCACTATATACTTAGACTCCTTGCTGGAGCATAGATAGAGGAATTTTCTCTTCTTATTGGATTGTAACTCCAAAGCATTCTGTTTGTCCTGTGATTTCTCTGAAATTAAAAATATAAAATAAAATTGAGGACTGGAGAGATGGCTTAGTGGTTAAGTCGCTTGCCTGCAAAATCAAAGGACCTTGAGTTCAATTCCCCAGGACCCACATAAACCAGATGCACAAAGTAGCTCATGCATCTGGAGTTTGTTTTCAGTAGCTGGAGGCCCTGGTGCACACATTCTCTCTCTTCCTTTGCCTCATTCTCTCTCTCAAATAAATAAATAAATATAAAATATTAAAAATAAAATTGAAACAAATGTACTTCCAAAAAAGCGATGTTTTACAATAAAAACCAACCCAAGCTGTGAGTCCAAATATTTAAATATTATTCATGCTAAAATTCTATTAAAAATGCCCAGCATGCACTGGTATACAATGCTGAGCACAGGGATAGGGGATTCATGTACTTTATTTAATCCTCTAATTGGTATCATTCCTACTTTATAAATGGTACATTAAGGCCTATAAGTAACCTTCCCTAGGTTTTACAAAGAAAGCATTCCTTCAACTAATCCTGGGTAACATTCAAACAAATGCATGCACCAAAGTTTTTTTTCCAATGTTAATTTAATCAGTTTCCCACAGATACATCAACAACCAGTTTTAAGGTAATAGTTTTACTTGGCTCTTGACTCAAACAGTGTAAAACAGGGGGAAGAAATCTCAACTATGGAAATGTGACCATTAGCAAAAAGGATATTTGATAATTATGTGATAATTGTAAGGAATTATTGGTTATGTCACAAGAGTCACAGCCTTAAAGGAGTTCTTAGAGATGTATAATGAATTATTAGAGATAAAAGAAAGTCACTTCAGAATTGTTTTAATCTAATAGAGGGTGGAAGCATGAGGGGGGAGAGAAGAGAAAATGAATGAATATGATGAAATTGTCCATAGATTCATCATTGACAAGGCCAAATGATCCCATTATTTTATGTTTGAAATAAATATTTCATAAAACATAGTTTGTTAAAGTGGGATAATAACTAAACCCTTCCCTTTGCTTTCTGAGTTTCTTTTAACATACCAGTCATCACTTGAAAAATCCTCATTGTGTGAGCTATATCAGATGAAAATTCTTCCTCATAGGTGGAATAAAAATAATTAGTCACTTCTGAGTGGTGTGTGTGTGTGTTAGGCACACAGTCAATGCATCTAGCAAACACAATGTTCTGAGATAGGCCTTGCCAGGCATGGCCTTATTATCCCACTCTGTACTACAGTTTTATCTTGTTTCTAAGGAAGTGTTTCCCCTGCCAGACAGGAAGGAAATTTGAAAATTAATGCCTTTTTCCAATGCCCAGGATGCATACACTGACATCTTCTACTGTCTCCTTGGTAAAGCCTGGCTGTCCTGTAGTGTCTCATTAACCCCAGGGGCTTGGCAAGGCATGGTGTCCCAATCTATGTGTATGCACTATCTGGGCACAGTTTTTATTCCATCCATGAAATGTACTAAAGTAACATTTCATTACACCCCCAACATGCCCTTGCATTCTGGGGAAATGTTTACACTGTTTGCCTCTCTCTTCCTGCTAATTCGTTTGAATCACATAAGTGACAAACAGAACTGAAAAGAGGCAATGTTTCATTAATAACTACTTTCCTACTTGAATTATTTGGAATTACCATTCTTATAATTATTAACATTTGCTAAAGGGAAGATGGAAGGAAAGGGGCAAAAATAGCATACATTGGGGAGAAAAGGAGGAGAGCAAAGCATGTAAGGCATTATTTATTGCATAATATGAATTAAGCGAGGACGTTATCAACTTGAGGTGCTAGCGGGACTCTGAAATAGAGACAAAAAGCACTGAAAAATAGATTAAAGATCTGAGTGTTTCCAAAAGGCCCATGATGAAATTTAAAGTATAGAGGGGAAAAAAATGTTCTCAGAATTTTCCAACTTTTATTCAGACTCTGAATACTCTACTACTAGATTGGGTATGAAGGACATTATCCCTTGGTTATGTCAAAATTCTGGAACTTCTCTTCAGAATTAAAGGAAAGTAGAAGCAGGCACCACTACCAAATGCTCAACATAGACCACTGACTTTTTCATCTTTTCTCCTCAAACATCTCATTGGCCTTGTCAGTTTCGTACACCTCAGCAAGTCAATGCAGGATAGATTGATTTCCTAAGTGTTGACTAAAAAGGGACAAGTTGTAAGTGGTGACGTGGTATACATTAGCAGGTGCTAATGAGAAATTTTCTACTCTGGTTCCTTTAAGAACATCATTCATAAGGAAATGCCTCAGAGATTTAAATAGAAGCAAAGGGAACAGGCAGCCTATATATTCTGTCTCTATAGCATCCTTTCCTTATCAATGTAGGAAACAATTATTTGTGCCAGTTCTAAACTAGGTGCTTCATGTATTATATTTTACTAATTCTTAGAAGCATATATGTAGGCTGAATATAATTTTATCCTCTCTATTTAAAAAATAGGAAATTGAATTTAGAGGGACTTTCTCACACCCAGGCATTAGGGGCCCAGCCTCAAGTCCTGCTCCAGTCTGTGGTTTTAACTGCACTGCTTTGGCTCTCTAACCACAGAGAAGATGGCGCTGCAGTGATGCACAGATTTTCAGAGAACTCCTCCAGGCACTTCAGAATTAGAGACGTCTTGATTCACAATAATTAACTGAAAATTTGTATGTTGTAGGGTGCAAGAAAAACTATAGACATAATCTGTCACTATTTGTGTAGTTCTGAAAAATATCTTAATTCCCTTGGCACAAATGCAAAGGGATTTGATTACATCAAGTTTAAATTACCTTTTTCTTCTGTGATTTTCTTTTTTTATGATTCATGAAATGAAAGTATCAAAAATGTGACTACTCAGGCTGGAATTTTGTTTAATTACATTGATTTTCCATGTAGGCACCCTCTCCTTCCCTCTCTCTTTCTCTCTCTCTCTCTCTCTCTCTCACACACACACACACACACACACATGTACACACTATACCGATACATGTAATATTATTTTTTTTCTTTATTCAAAGAATAGTTCAGAGTAGATTTCCACACTGAGAACACACAAGTAATGAGTAGTTCTAGGCAATGTAGTTCAGCACAGTTTAAACATTTAGGTAATAGTTTGTTCATACCAGTATCTTTCCATACTCCTGAACTTACTAAAATATGTTGATCAGGACCCACATTCAGAATCTTGCTGCTTTGGAATGATCCTATAAGGTCTCCTCCACCTCCAAACACTGAGAAAACAGAAAATTGCTAAGAAGAATATAAATAGATACTAGATACAGACATGGGTTGGGATGTCTTTTATTTATTTATATATTTTCTCAATTTTTATTAACATTTTCCATGATTATAAAAAATAACCCATGGTAATACCCTCCCTCCCCCCTGGGATGTCTTTTAAAGGCCATTTTTCAACCAACAACAGTGGTGATTATTTTCAGTATTATCATTGTTTAGACTCAGGGTGTTTTTTAATATTTATTTATTTATTTGAAAGAGAGATAGAAGAGAAAGTAAGTATAGGAACAGCAGGATCTCTTGCCACTATAAATGAGCCACTTTGTGCATCTGGTTTTATGTGAGTATTAGGGAATCAAATTCAGGCTAGCAGGTTTTGCAAGGAAGTGCCTTTAACCACTCAGCCATCTTCCAAGTCCAGACTCAAGGTGTTTGCTTAGTTTCTGTTTTGGTAAATGCTTGAAATTGAACCCTAGGCCTCACTCATGCTAAGCAAGTGCTTACCACTGAGTTGTACCCATAGCAAACTGGGTTTTATGGAGAAAATAACAGTAGCAGAGCCCTGGCATGAGTATACTCAGTATGGTAGCTTGAATGGATGGCCTCCAATAAAATCAAGAGTTTATTTACATTTGTAATTTAGATCTATAGCCACCTGCCTGGCTGGAGGAGGTATCACTGGGCAGATCTTAGGGCTATTTGAAATTCCAGTCTAAAGATACACAAAGTGCTTAAGTTCTGCCTTGAGTTCCTGAAGTGTGCATTCTTGTGCTGGTGATGGTGTTGGTTTCTCTCTCGGCTCAGGCCTATGAGAGTGGGTCAGATTCTTCTGCCAATATACAACTTACCCTGGATTTATAATATGGAACAAATATCCCTTCTTCCATAACTGTGCCTGGTTTGGAAGTTCACCTCAGTGACCTGAGGCTGGCTGTTACACCCAGTGAGAGAATAAGCTTGCACTTAATAAAGTCTTCCCTTCCATAGAGACTATCCTGTCTGCCAAATGTATAACTCCAAGGGAAGAAAATAGTCTATGGCCAAAGCCCTTTACCCTGACAACACCTAGCTAAGTCCCTCATATGTAGTGGATGGTACATTAAAGAAAGTATTTTGTATTTTATACAGCAAAGAAATGAACTTTGAGACCAGACATATTTTGAGTTTAAAGTAATAGCTCTGCTAACCAGTCTGTGTATGTTGGGAAAAATCATTTCACTAGCTGAGCCTTAGCTTCCTTATCAGTAAAAAAGAAATTATGAAGTTTCCTTGGTCTATTGTTTAAAGTGTGGAAACAATCCAAACAAAGTGGCCACAGAACAGTGGGTACTCTATGTGCTTTAGTCAGTAGCAGAATTTGATGTAAGCAATATATGTTGGAATAATAGAATTACTGTCAATAGATAGATTATGAACCATACCATGACAGAGAAGGAAACTGCCATGTATACATCTGGGGAAAAATGGGTACTCTATTCCTTAAAATACAAACTAAGGGGATTTTTAGGTAGTAAAACTCTTTATTACCCTTGCTACCTACAAACAAAAGATCAGCAAGATTTCAAGTAGTATTTGAACAAACAAACTGAGAAAGAGCCAGGCAGGATGATAATCTCAACACTGCAATCCTAGCATTCATGAGGCAGAACCAGGAATATCCCAGGTTCAAAGCCAGCATGAGACATGGGATACATAGGAAAAGCATTGGAAAGAAGAAAAAAAGAAAGAAAGAAAGAAAGAAAGAAAGAAAGAAAGAAAGAAAGAAAGAAAGAAAGAGAAAGAAAGAAAGAAAGAAAGAAAGGAAGGAAGGAAGGAGGGAGGAAGAGGGAAGGGAGGGTAGGGGAGATAGAGAGGGAGGAAAGGAAGGAAGGAAGGAAAAGAGACAGAAACTGAGAAAGAACTTTCTGTGGCTCACTGATTACTAGGAACTTTCCAAGTCAGCAGGTTTTCAACTTCAAGTTCAATTTTGGTAGCAACTGCTCCTCAGTCAGTTCCTGAGCCATATTGTTCGAAACAAATTACTAGTAATTTGCCTTTGCTACAATTGTATAAATTTTGGTGAGAAATTGAATCACAGTTAACTTTTAATGAATCAGCTTCTTTTGCTAACATCAAAATTTAAGAAAGAATGATAACCACGCCATACTTGATTTACAGTCTAAAAACAGTGGGTAAAGAAAAATGGTATTGAAACTTCACCCAGGACCAAAATAAAGTACTTCACCACATCTCAGGCTCATTGGCCCATAGTCTTGGAGGTGAACTATGTTGCAGTGAAGTCCCTGTTCTCATGAAGGACAGCAGCACTTCAGGGAGGAAAGAATACTCAGCTCGCCTATGGCCTTGTGAAGTCTGTACTCCTAACATACACTAAGAGTGGGTCAGCAGAAATGGATCTTTTCAAGATCCAAAATAGTAAGGGCATACTAGCATTAGTATTTACTAAGGAAAACAATTTTAATCAAGAAACAAAATTTGTTATGTCCAGTCTAATGTCTCAGAAATTGATTGAGACTTGCTATGAGTGAACATGTAGCTGCGAATTTGCTTAACACATCCTGTGCTCAACAGTAGATCCTCCCAAATATGATGATATTTGTATACAGGGCACAAATGTTTTAGTATGTATTCAAAGGAATCATAAAAGATTTCTCCATTTTCTCTCTCTCTCAATTTGTCTCTTATGTGTATGCGCACATGCACATGAAATTTTCTCACACAAGCTTTCTTTTATTTTCCTTCCTTCTTCCCACTTTTAATTGTGCCTCTTGTGAGCTATAATGTATACGCAGTAATATGTTTTCCTATATTATATCCAAATGAAAATTCCAGATTATCTTTGTACATACATTTTACTTTGTTAGCCTAATTTCCTCTAGCCAAAAACACAGCCTTAGCTGGGCACTTGGTATGCAGAGATAGGAGAATCGCTATGAGTTGGAAGCCAGCCTAAGACTAAATAGTGAATTCTAGATCAGCCTGGGAAAGACCCTACCTTGAAAAACCATTTAAAAAAACAGCCTTATTCCTTCAAGAAACATTCATTTTTCTTAAAACTATGTATCATAAAGGTCCAGTTAGCAGAGCTTCACAGGCAGCTTATACTTTTGTCTTGGTCCTGTGAGGTGACAGAGCTATTTTTAATAGAGGTCCTCCTTGCTCTGTCTCTGCTTTACACATCTTTCCCTCCCCTATCTTCTAAGGATGGCCTTCAATACTAACTTTCTTCATAGTTTCAAACTAGAAGATCAAGAAAGTGGCTCCAGAGAGGGAAATTCTGGAGGTTTAATTCAGAAGAGATTTAGAGAGAATTTCCAGAGAGCAAGCTAAGTATTGAAGAGCAAGCTAAATAGTATTGAAGAGAAGTGATTATAAATAGGAGTTTTAAAACATTGCTATGATTTGTGGATATACTTCACAGTGGTTGAAAAATATACATGAATAGCCTAATGTTTTTGAAGACATATTTTACTTACTGAAGTGTTTTTTTATTTCAGCACTTCTCTGATCTACTACATGCATAACAATCTTACAAGCAATGGTATTTAATTATGAATATGAGTACATATACATTTATATAATTTTGTATAATATGTGCTCATATTCTTGATTTTCCACATATTCTTTTCTTTCCTGTTGGAGGCTCCTTCTGGTATCATAGTGAGTTCCTTTTCCCCAAACACTTAATGAACAGTTACTTAAATGAACCATGATAAATGTTTCTTCTGCCATGGTCTCAAATCAAATGCATTATAAATATTGGATGACTTAGGCTAAAATGCCTCTTATCATGGCAGAAAATTAAATTACAGGGCTGGTTTTCTCAACTAGCTGAGAAGAACCTACATTAACAAATCTGCTTATTGAAATGTTAGAGAATCTGGTGGTTGAAAGATGAACTCTGAAATGTACTACCCTAGGTCAAATCTAGTCAGTTATGATTGTTGGTATGATTTTGCAGAGTTATTTAACTTCTCTATGCCTCAGTCCTTTCATTTAGAATACAGTCTTGCTAATGACAGCCTCATATGCTTGCTAGCATTTTAAATGAGTTAGTTCTAAGTTTAATATGTTTCTCATCTAAAATAGTAACTGCCCCTAAATTGGAATGTTAAGGAGCACCTGCTGCTATTGAATGAAAATTTGATAGAACTTCTAACCATATTTAATGATTTGTATTTAGTTCCTAGGGACTTCATTTAGCCTTTCACTCACTCAGTGATAGCTATGCTTCAATGTGGACAACAAACTTCATGTGTTGGAAAATTAATACCCAATGTAATAGTGCTTAGAGGTGGAGCAAACCCATGTGTCCATAGGCCCTGGACGGTTTTACTCATCAATCAGTGAGTTACAGCCTTATTACAGGAATGTGTTAGTAACTGAGTGTCAGATTCTTACAAAAAAAAAAAAAAAAAAAGGTGCATCCAGCTCTTCTTTTGCTCCTTTCATTTTCTGATCTTCTCTGTTGCTAGATGAAGGCCACTCTGACTTTAATTTTCCATTTCTAGGAACTGCCATAAATAATTTGTATCTTTATAAATCAGCCAATCTATAGCAGCCTGTCACAGAAAACAAAAGAGGCCACTAGGACAATAGCAAAACATTGATCTCCTTTCATGCAAATCTGGCATTATGCCAAGAATGCATACAAAAAATGAATGATACACAGTTCTGGGGTGAGTGAGATTGCTCAGTGGTAAAAGGTACTTGCTCACAAAACCTTCCAAGTTCAACTACCCAGCCAGCCACATAGCCATACTAAAATAGTAGAGAAAGTATGTGGTAGAGACCCTGGCATATCCATCCATACACACATACACAAATAAATGAGTGAATTTTTAAAGGCAGTTGTTTCTCCCAAACTTCAAACTGCAGGAAAAATAAACTCATGACAAACAAATTAACATACAATGGAAAATGCATTTAAAATGCATATTAAAAATGCATATATAAAACACCACCATTGCAAAGACTTGTTTAGACTGCCTAAGGACTCTGGAAAGATTCCCTTAAAGGAAATGAAAGACTGGAAGAGATGCTGAAGAGTAGATAGGAGCCCATCAGGCAAACAAACAGAAAAAATCAACTCAACGCAGAGTAAATAGGGTGCAAATTTCCAGAAGGTTAAACTATTTAATCTTACTGGAGTATCTAGAATTGGCAAGAGATGATGCTAGGGTTATAGATAGGAGCCATGAACACTTTGAATTTTGCTAAAAAGATAAATCAAGCTGGGCGCGGTGGCACATCCCTTTAATCCTAGCACTCAGGAGGCAGAGGTAGGAGGATCAGCATGAGTTCAAGGCCACCCTAAGACTACATAGTGCATTCCAGGTCAGCCTGGGCCACAGTGAGACCCTACCTCAAAAAAAAAAAAAAAAAAAGATAAATCAGAGATAGAGATAGTTGTATTTTGTGTAACTAGGGATCCACATCAGAGTTCCTTCCATACATTGAGCAGAAATAGGATTGTGGCCAGACAGTTATGATTTGTGCCCATACATATGTTTTTCTGCATGCAAACTATTTGAATGGAGTACCTAAGCTTAGACTCTTGAGATAGGAATTCAACCTGAGTAAGCAAAGCACTTCACCTTTCTGAGCTACATGGCAACCCATCATTGAGGGTTCTCTCGATTCCCTAAGTTTTCTTTAGGACCTTCACTCTAGGCTGAGGTATTCATTATTTTATATCTAGAAACATTCTAGTGTCTCCTGCTTCTGCATTGTTTACCTAAAGTTGGTAAATAACCCATTCTCTTATTTGATTGTTTCTCCTACCTATGTATGTTTCTTTTTTTTCCCATTTATTATATTTCACTATATGACAAAAATGGAACCACTATCCTCTAAGTACATATATGGGTAAGAGTGATACTGGTGTAATTTACTTCAATGTGGGGGCTAAAATCTTACAATATTTTCTTTCTTTGTATCTTTTCCAAAGAAGTACAATTTTCTGATCCTCCTGCCTCTGCCTCTTTGACAATTTCCTACCAGTGTGTGCTAGCACAACTGCCAAGAAGCACAATTTTCTTTGGTAAACAGTTTAATAACCGAAACTGGCTGTTTTGACTGGTTAAAAATTTTACCTTTACAAGATAGTCTGTTTGCTGATCTCGTCATCTCAGAGCTCTTGGTATCCTTTTACTTTCAATAGGAGTAGCTACTTAACTAATTACTGGTAAATACAATTATCTGAGAATGATACATCAGGTTTGGTCTTTGTTTTCTCTTCCGAAGCCCCAGTCTTCACCTATAAATATTCAGCACAAAACATAATTTTCCTGCTTTCCACATGAAGCTTTAGCTTCTCCTACAATTGCTACCTCACCAGAAGATGCCCCCTTGGGTCTCATTTAAATTCTTTAACTCTTTCTTAGCATTCTGTAGAGATATTTCAATGTCTCAAAGCTCTTTATGGAATAAACTATGTTCTTGCCTTTATTTGGCACCATTCCAACAATAATCAATCTGCAATATTGAAGGATCAATGCTGAATGATCATATCAAGTCAATTACCTGGTAAATTTAGAATGTACTAGTCTGTCCATGTGTGTGGATTATTTTCTGTTATTTCTATTTCTTCCTCATTTAAATAATATGGAATTCAAATCTAGAAGATATTCAAAAGGCAATGATGAATTCTAAATTCATATATACCCCTCAACTAAGAATACACAAAAGTGTTTTTTCAATGCAGAAGGCTTTACAGTGGTATCAGCTCTATATGTTCAAGATTGGTTTCATATTTGACTCTATTACTTTTAAGCATTCTTAGAATTTTAAAAATAATTTTGTTGCTCTAATATGTATAATTACTAAAGGAAAAGTCAGTAAAATACTAAACTTGTATACTGAAGACAGACATATGTTATTTACGTGAGTGTGTAATGGATAATAGTATATATGCTAATTATTAAGTTATGTTGATGCTAACAGAAATTCTATCAATTTAATTAATATGTAGAGTCTATTGGATTGTGCTATATGGGGTAGTATATAAGACACACTATTATAGTTTTCTGAGGTAGACACATTAACTATAAAAAGCCTTTTTAAATGGGACACTGCCCTTGAAATTATTTACTGGATTGTTTTGAGAAAAGCATTGATACCAACAGTGAGAACAGAGGTTCTAAATTTAATGTAGTGTCATTTGAAATATGTCCTATAAGGAAATTTATGGCTTCATCCATTTTTCCAATCCAAATCCCTCTGAAGCATAAATCATAAACAACGAAAAGACATACATTAACTGAGTAACTGGTAGGAAAAAAAAACTGGAAAACCCAAAGCGTTCTAAACTTTTGATACAGTAACAACAAAAGACACTGAAGGGTAGATTTTATAGAGTAAAATTTATAAAGTAATATATAATTTGTATTTTTATAGAAAATTTTATAGAGTAAAATTTATAAAGTAATACATAATTTGTATTTTATAGAAAATTTTTATAGAAAACATACAAAATAGTTAAGGAGTTGAATGTATGTTGGTTCCATGGTTTGAAATAGCTGTGATCACACCAATTGCTACTCTTTATCTGTGTAATACTCATAGCTAGCCCACAGTACCTAACACACTCCCAACCTGGAACTTATATTTAAGAGCAGTCTCCAACTGATTCACCCAAAATGGTTGTTTGCTTCTGTTTCTAAACAATGGGGTAAAACAAATGAAAGGAAATAAAAAAGTCTCTTGGAAGAAAAAGCAGTTATTGTTTAAATATTATTTTGGAACTCATGATAAAATTACATATCACTATCATCCCTGAGAACTTGTTCCAAGAGATAAATTGATGCACTACATACCAGGACAAGGTGACCTTTCATAGTTTATTCTATAGCCAAGACACATGATCTTTGTTTTCTAGGCTAGCTTTCAAAGTGCTATTCAAGTATCACACATAAGAATACTTGTTTGTGAGTTGCTAAGATTCTTGGCTTCTGGGACAAAATAAAAGGCAGGCTGAGATTTGCTAACTAGAATATATGTAAAAGCTCCAACTAACTAGCTCCCTGGAATATATACATTTTTGAAAATTGACAGAAAAATGCTCCCTAGCAAGAGAGCTAAATAGAATGGGCGGCTGGGGATACATTCTGAGGCAGAACAAGATCCCAAAGCAGAATTTCCAAAGGAAAGAAAATGAGTAATCAGCTTTCTCCTGCCCTTCACAGCTGCCCTCCTGCCTATTCAACACCTAGCAAAGGAGCTGTGTTGTTACAGGAGGCACACCAGGGAAAGAGCAGCAGCTGGTGCACCTGCCGCTAAGAGCACCAGCAAGCCCTGGCCCCAGGAAACAAACGCTTCACACACAAGGTGGAGCAAAGGGGGATTAAAGCTGGTCCTAAGGAGGAGTCTCCTGGAGTGGGGGAGGGTAGAGGCCTCAGAAAAAATGTAGCTTCACTAAGACATCTTTCAAAAGTCCTGTTCACAAATATGAACTGCCTCTTCTTAGAGAAAGCACTGTTTTAAGTTGTATTTACAAGAATAGAACTCATAAGAGCCCAGTGATCATAATTTGCTGATCATATATCCTTCAAGGAGACTTCCACACAAGATGAGCTGAATTCATGCCAAACTAGCTAAAGAGACAGAGCAAAATCTTGCACTCTCATTCTAGCAAATTGAGCAGATGATCTTGAATTGTTTCCACTATTTCACAAATGATATAAAGAACAACATTTGACCCTAAATAAAATGGAAAGCCTTCAGAGTTTCATTGTATTTTGTCATAATAAAAATAATCAAATCCTTAAAATGTACCCAATAAAGTTTCCTAAATGATATTTTAGTGTATTTATTTTCCAGGAGCCTTATTAAGCTATATCGTGGCAACTTAGATCCATACTTCTAAACCTCCTCCTGCCACTGCAGGGACCCTAACCCCTCAGGCCCTGTTATGTCTCCTATGTGGGCCTCAGTGAGGCAGAGAAGAAAGCCCAGGAAGATAGACAAGAATCTTTGATTATTGCTCACAAGAGAATCCTCCTAGAACTGCCTCAGTGTCTCCAACTTGCTCCCATGTTGGAGAGTACTGAATCTTACCCCATGCCTAACTTGCCTTCATCAACAAAGTCCTTTCAACTGTAGGAATCTGGTTAGTCTGAGGATGTGATGGGAATTCAATGAGCATGTGTTAAAAGAATTCATAAATTCCTATTCACTTTAACACACTCATTTGGGCTCAATGGACCTATGCAGAGAATAAAAGATAAAAAATAATACAAGCAACGAAAGAAATCATGGGAGCAAACACAGGACAGTGCAGGCTTTGTGGTCTTATCCTAATATTGCCTTCTGTTTATGCCAGCCTGTCTAGCACATATCTCCTTGGAGAGCTGCAGAACTTTCTTTTTGACAAATTACCATAAGAAGAATGAGGATAACTAGGATGTACTCTTAAATTTTTCAGATTTAAATCTTTCACAAGTGAGAGAAGACAGAAGCCTCAAGGAAAGCTTCACTTTAAAATTATATTCCTTTTCTGCATGCTGTTCCTCTGATGTTGCACTGCTAACAGGATCTGTTATGACACCACTAAAACAAAGTAGACCCTTTCTGTGGGTAGCACAGTGCTCACTCTTACAACACAGACATGCAGAGAGCACTTCAGGAGGATCTGTCAAAATCAGTGCATGTGCCATGGTAGGTTGTCTCTTCTCATTCCAGGATGCCAAGTCTGCTACCAGCTGGCTCTGTGACCTTGGGTAGGTTGCTTGACCACCCAAAGTCTTAGTGATTTTATCAATAAAAGTGGCTAAGAAAATCCATTCTGCCTGCTTCAACAAGCTTCTTTAAATATTGCGTAGGAGTGCCCAAAGGCACTGAGCATTGGAAGCTATTTCTGAGACTGCTAAAACTAGAACCACAAAGAGTGAATGCCTAGAAGCATGGAGGCAGGAGTAGTTATGTGAATCTTATATGTTGCTCACAAGGGCTACATATCCCTCTAAAATCTAGTAGGACCCCTTCTGTGGGCATAATTCCTGCTGTGCTGGAGACTGAGGGGGCCTGGAGAGAGGGCAGTGTTTACACTTTCATAATACAAACACAGCAACAAAGACTGCTTCTTCAAACAAAGTACAAGAGAAAACAGCCTGCACCTGGACCAGGATTTTATCATGTTGTATTTTTTTTAAAGAGTTGGATTAAGCCCTGTGTGGAATAGTGAAATGCCCATGCACCTACCTTATGACAGGACAGCAGAGCAATCTGTTTTCAAAGGCTAGAGCTGTTTTTATTTCCCCCCAGCTCTGAGGTTTTTCTCTTCTGCTCTTCATCCCTGTGAGGCTTTTTTTTCTTCATCATTTTGAGTCAGCAGCCTGCCTGTAACAAAGGTACCCAGCTGTTCTCTGAGCCCTAATCTCCAAACAACTTTTAATAGGTACTGCCTGCCTTCCACATAGTGGGCTGCCACAATAGTTTGCCAGATTGAATGAAAGTATTTTAAGGAAAATTCAGAAAATTATGGTGAAGTATAGTTTTGCCCAATAGTGTAATTATAGAATTGCTAATATCTCCCTGTTATGATTTGTTTTCCTTTGATAGATAAGTGCATGGTCTAGAAAGCTTGCAATTGCATATTACTGAAGGAGAATTGGCAAAGTTCTAGGTATACCCATCACCCTGCCCAGACAATAATCACAGCCAACATGGACGCAGCAGGGTCTTCGTACCTCAGCTAATCCTACCAAACAACATTGTGTGGCAATTGTATTGTCTCCACTGTATAAGTAAAGAAACACGATTTTTGAGGGGCTAAATAAGGTCATAAAGTCAGCAAACAGCAAGCCCCAGTTTGAACGATAGCACACTGATACCAACAAAATCTGTTGTCCTTTTAGTAATCTTGTAAAAATGATAAACTTATTAATTACCTTGCTTTTATCAATTCACAAATATCAAATATTACATTATACCCCATAAATAACTGCATTATTATTTGTCAGATAAAAATCTTTTAAAATATCCATCACTTACCCTATTCTAGTGAAGTGAGTAAACTGGAGAAAGCTCAATGTATACAAAAACTAGCATGATGAACAGCCTCATTTTATTTAGTATTTTCAAAGCCAAACAAAAGCCTCACTGACACTTTGAAAATATTGCAGAAATCATATCCTCCGTATGCCCTTCTCCAGAAAGGTCCTGCCATTTTCATATTAAGGACTCATTTAGAGACAAGAAGGGTTTGGATAGGAGAAGATTTTGACCTGGTGCAATAAAACCTCATTAAATGGACACCCTTAGATACTAGCATAGAATCAGTATCAAAGTGGGAAAAGTATGTAAGTGATTGTGTTGCTTAGAACCATATTTCCTGGGAAATCTCTATCTTTCTCTATCTCCTTCTCTATCTTTCTCTTTCCCTCCCATTATGTTAAATGTGGCATTTAGCAGTTTATCAAAGTTATACAAATGAATATAAGATCCAGAATTTGTGTTAATCACCACAGGAGAGGAAGCTGAAGTTTAGATTTGTACCTATTAACAAAGTAGTGGATGCTAAGCAAATTAATAGGATAAATACATTTGCAATGGAATATTTAAGCTACTTAAGAGAATGAATTGTTCTCAAGCATCCATTCACATGTTAATGACTGATATACTAATTATGAGTCATTCTTATCTTTTCATTAAAGCGCTCCCTGAGGATCTCTATTAGGTATAACTTTATTAAGTTACTATTCCTAATATATTGAACAGTATCTTAGGAAAGAAAATTATTTTAATTTAGGTTTGTTATTGTTTCAGACAGGCATCTGGCCCTCCTACCCTCAAAACCAATTAAAAATTTCCCTAAAATACATGTGTTCATGTATCCTATATGTCAAGCACTGCTAGTACAAGGATGGGTAAGATATGATCCCAATGAAGAGAAGGCCTACAATAGATCAATTGCATTCTTTTTCTCATGCAAGTCACAAGTTTTCCATTAATGGATGTTTAAGCACACACTGAAACCCACATGTATGTACTGACATGGGGAGAAGGGATTAAAGGATCTTCAGTGGGTACCTAACATCCACTGATTAAAGATGTTCCAGATTGATTTGTACTGTGTAGACCAAGTACATTTGTAAACTGCCATGGAATTTTTAGTAACAGAACAAATTAAGAACCTGTTTTTTAATTTCCATGATTGTCATTGCAATTCAAAATAGAAAGGCTGAGTAGCTTTCAAGAAGAAAGAAACGGCCTGGTTTATATACATCTGGCAGTGTCTTTTCTGGTCAGCATCTTGAAGAGTAAGGGAATCTTTTGATAGTTTTCCAGTTATCAAAGAGCTTTTAAGAATGAATCTTGGGGCTGGAGAGATGGCTTAGCAGTTAAGCGCTTGCCTGTGAAGCCTAAGGACCCCGGTTCAAGGCTCGATTCCCCAGGACCCACGTTAGCCAGATGCACAAGGGGGCGCACGCGTCTGGAGTTCGTTTGCAGTGGCTGGAAGCCCTGGCGCGCCCATTCTCTCTCTCTCTCTCTCTGCCTCCTTCTCTCTGTCACTCTCAAATGAATAAATAAAAATTTAAAAAAAAAAAAAAGAATGAATCTTAGTCTTTTGGTATGTATTCTCAATAGAAATATTTTACATGGATTAAAACATACTTCCAACTAAGAATGGTGGCTAAAACCTGCCAACCCCACACCCGAGTGGCAGAGGCAAGAGGTCATGGCAAGTTTGAGTAGTGAGTTCAAGGTCAGCATGTGCTACAGAGTGAGACTTTTCCTCAAACATAAAAGATGGGGCTGGAGGGATGGCTTAGCAGTTAAGGTGTTTGCATGCAAAGCCAAAGGACCCAGATTCAATTCCCCATGACCCACCTTAGCTAGATGCACAAGGGGGCGCATGCATCTGGAGTTTGTTTGCAGTGGCTGGAGTCCCTGGTGCACCCATTCTCTCTCTCTCTCTCTCTCTCTCTCTCTCTCTCTCTTTTTCTCTCCCTCTTCATCTGTCAAATAAATAAACTCTATATATATATACCATACTTCCACTCATTATGAACAATAGTTACTGACTTTTTTTTTATTAAGAGCAGACTTTGTGTGTTTGCATCATGTGTTGGTACCATCTTTTTCCTCCTCCCTGCCCCCATTCTGCTTAGGGCCCTCATCAGTGGTGTTGCTGGTATGCCCCATGGGGTTGTGAGTTATGCATTGTGAGAGAAGCAAACTGATTTTCTTAAACTTTCACTATTCAGTCCCAAAGCTTAGATATCATTCTTAACTCCTTCTCATGTCAGATCTCCCAAAATATGGATGTTGAGTCTAATACATCTTACTTCTACCTTTACATTTAGTACAAGGTATGCCACCTTTCAGTTTGATCATTTCAGTAGTCTTCTGAAGATCTCTGCTTTGCTCTTTCCTCCTTAAGATCTCTTGTGATCCTCAAAGATTTTGTGACATGTCAAGACCTGAAACAGATTCCCATCTATCACCAAGCCATAGAGCCTACAAAGGCCTACATGATTTGGCTACTTTTGCTCTGTCTGTGCTCATTGGCGTACTCCTGCTACTTTCCTTGCTGTTTCTTAGGTATGTCAGACATGCTGCCACTTGGCCTTGATACCAACTGTAAGGGGCATTTTCCCTCCAGAGATTATTTCCTTAAGGTCTGTACTCATCTCACAGGAAGGACTCCTATCACCCATCTATATTTCCTTACCTTCTTACCTGCTTTAGTTTTTCTGTGAACTTCTACTGCCTACTGGCTAATTATATTTATTTTTTTTTCTTCAAGGGTAGAACTTTCTCTTTTGCTCAGTGCAATATTTCGAGCTCTAAATATTTATGCAGACCATAGTAGGAACTTACTAAAATCTGTGTAATTATTTTGCAAATTGAAGAGAATCATTACTAACCACAAGCTGAGGTCCTATGTATGCTTCAGAAAAATATGTCAGAAATTCTGAGAATACAAAGGAAATATCACTGGTAATGAAGCAATGTTGTTCGCCATTTGTTCCAATACTTTTCCAAAGAAATATATCGTTTCTATAACATTTAATAAATAGTAACCTCAATGAACTTGTTGTGGTGCTTTTCTATGTCTGCCATTTATAACTTCTTGATTTCTTTCATCATTATCAGGCTGGTCTTTGACCCATTTTGCTCTTAACAAAATCAATTTCTCATGTTACATTGTATTGTGTTGTTTACAGTATATGGTCAAAACATGTAAGGATTTTGTCTCAAGTAATTAATAGGTTCTGAGAAAATGTCTGAAGAGTTCAGTCACGTGAGCTGAGGATGGTGCATTACTACAGGGTTACTGTGTGACTGGGACCAGGGAAATCACTTCTGTACTCACGGATACTGGCTGCTAGACTCTCTTCATTGCCAATTTTCAGGGTACTTATGGCACTTGGAGTTGCCTGCTGTATAGCTTATAAATGACTGAAGTGTTTCAACCTCAGTATACTGATAAATTGTTTATATTTCTCCATTTTTCTAAGGAAATTACTTAAATTCCAGTGAGTCCATTGAAGTGCTATATCAAATTTATTGCCAAAATTCAATATTAAAAAAGAAAAGAAAATTAATATGCATTTATATTTATATGTTTATCCCCCCAATATCTCTAAATGCCTCCAACTAAAGAGGTGCCTTCTCATGTCCTAGTTTGTATTAAACATGAGTTACGTATGTCTGAGTGCTAATCTACCACTATTATTCTTCCCCATAATTTTTGGCTTTATCTGTTATGTCACTGATAGCCAGTTACTTCTTAAAGTGTGTGTGTGGTGGGGGCACTTTTTCAGGTCAGAATGCCTTCTCCTTGGGGGATCAGGTCTTCTGTTCTCTGATTTCTGATGACCTTGGACCATCCTTGTCAATTTCTGGGATTCTATACTAGTTTTCTCATGCTCCTCTCTTGAGGTCTGTCTTCACCCTCAACAGTCTTACTACTTTTCAGAGAGTCTTGACTATTGAGCCTTGAAGCTATGCTCTCTGACCTACAACCATCAACAGGAAATGCTCTTGAAGTTATATAATTGCACATTAATTATTAACAGTAATATAATTTCTTGAATTATATGGACATGCCAGGAACTGCTCTAAAAGCTTCCCATACATTATTATATTCAACAGCAACTTGTGAAATTTAACTTTAATTTTAAAACAGTTAACAATTTCCATTAGCCAGTGATGACATTTATATAAAAATCTATAGAGAAATGCATATATGTATCTATGTGCTTGTGAAAACTAAAATGACTCAGATAATAGGAAAGTATGTTTCTATTTAACCCAAGAAAACACTTCAGAGTGGACTCTAAAGGAATAAAATCTATATACTCCAGTACCTAAGCTTTGTATATTCCAATATGATTTTTGAATTTCTCTCTCATTATTGTCCTTCTCAGGTCACTTTTGACATCTCTTGAAAATATTATCTTCATCTTATTTTTTGCTACTTTTGTATTGTCCATGTGGCTGCTTTAATAGTTCCTCCTGCTGTTAGAACTCCAAATGCTACATTTCCCTACTCGCTTCTCAGTTTAGAAGCAGTGTAACTATTTCTCCAACAAGCCTTATATCTTCTTCCTTCTCTCTGAGTAGCTATGAAAAATTATGATGCTTATTTTTAATTCACACCATAGTGTTTCTCATTGTGTGTTGGTCACAAATCTAAGGTAGCAGAGCAGTTGGGATGGTTGTTAGAATTCAAATTCCTGGATCCCACTAAGAGATGACTCACCAGGTCTGAACTTTTCATTTTTGAATAGTATCTAGTGATAGTAGTATGCACTAAAGATTGGAAATCACTGTTCTAGATGGAATCCCCTCTTATCACTTCACTTCTTAAAGGTACCATAATTTGAGATATTTAAGAATCATCAAAAAGTATCTAGTAAAAAGAGTTTTTATAAAGAGTAAATTCAGTGATAGAGCGCTGTACACAGAGAGTATTTTATTGACTCAGCTTTTATTTAGATCTGCCAATAGTACTTCTGGAAGCTTCTGTGAACCTTCCTAGTGTAGTAAGTACCTATCTAGTATTTATCTACTCAATTTGAAGTTGCCTTGAGGATTATTATTGTACCAGAAGCACATTGGTCCCATAGACTCAAAGAGGTAATTTCTTTCTGATTACAAATAGGTATTATGCCTCTATTGTACACACATATATAAATAT
Source organism: Dipus sagitta (assembly GCA_036346955.1). Lineage (NCBI taxonomy): Eukaryota > Metazoa > Chordata > Mammalia > Rodentia > Dipodidae > Dipus > Dipus sagitta. The sequence continues at coordinate 97,189,362 of CM070770.1, read as the reverse complement.
CTATATATATGTTAATATATACATATAAACATACATACATATATATATATGCATGTGTATATGTACAGAGAGAGAGATTTCAATAATATTTTATGTATCCTTATAATCTGTGGATATTACCCATGCAATTGTATATAAACAAATATAGCAAATATAGAAATTCCGGTTGCAGGCTATTGAAAGGCTAAGCTAGGCATTGCCAAGACTTGTGGTGCCATTCAAAAATAGGGTATTTGGTATGTTTTCTGTAAAGTCTGAACTTAGCTTTAGTATCACTGTTAACATTATGGTCAAGAATCAGTACCAGAAAGCTGAACTTAGCATGGGTGCTAAAAACACTTTTGAGAGAAAAAATAAAAGACATTATTTTCTTCTTTGATCTCTCAGTGTCTAACACAGTCTCTGACACCTAGGTGCTCATTAAGTAATATATAAGCAATGAATGGTTTATGATGTTTGATTATTTCTTTCATCATATATAATCCACCTTTCCTACATAGCTTTTGGGATTTACACTGGCCATAAGCACTACTCTATCTTGGATATATAGAAGTAATTGCTTATTGTATTCAAATACTTTCATATAGGGCTGAGGATCAAATGAAGGGCATTGAGCATGCTAGGCAAGAGCTCTACCTAAACCATAACCATACATACAACCATAACCCTTTAGTAGCCAAATTATGTTTTAAATATTTTAATTTTTTGAAAGAGAGGGACAGACAGGCAGAGAATGATGGGCATGCCAGGGCCTCTCGCCACTGCAAATGAACTCCAGACTTGTGCATCTAGATTTATGTGGGTACAGAGATAGCAAACCCAGGCCACTGGGCTTTGCAAGCAAGTGCATTTAACCACTAAACCATCTCCACAGTCCTCCCATAGCCAAATTCTTAACCCCAGAGAATCACTACCAATTCCCATCTCATGAACATGTAAACTCCTCAAGACAGAAGGGTATGAGAGTAACTTTCATCTACAAAAATGTTTATCATAGTTCTTTATAGACATCTTCATATTTAACCTTGTGAACTTTACTTTTTCCACCTTACTTTATTTTCATTTATTATTTTTATAGTGTTAGATATTAAACTCAGGGCCTCATACATGCTAGGCAAGTGCTGTATATCTGAGCTCTATCTCACTTACCCTATTTTAAAAGTGAGAAACAAGACACAGAAAAGGTGAGGAAGGTGGTAAAGGTCACATAGCAAAGAAAGTGGTAGAGCACAACTTGTCTGATTCCATCTCTAGGTTGAGACTGCCTCATACTATACCTCATTAATGTCTCTTCAGTGTCTGTCATAGCCCCCTACCTATAAATGGTGCTCAGTAGATTTTGTGTGGTAATTATGCATAACTCAATAAACTGACACATACACAACAGTCTTAGTTCTCCAGATAATATTAAGCATTTTCTGATTTTCTGTACCACATTTTAGTTATATATAGCATAATGGGTGAGAAAAAAAAATATATGGCATAATGGGTGAGAATAAAAATTCCTATTGCCAAATTCCTGCGTTTGAATCCTTCCACTATAACTTGTTACACCCTGAATATGTGAATATGAATTTAGAATTCCAAAGCTCAATTTCCTCATCTGTAAAATATGGATTTTTAGCAAAGATATGTATAAAGCTATTAGAAGAATTTTAGCATAGATTAACCATAGTTAAGTTCTTTTAATGATCACTATCATTGTGCAGGAAGCAAAACTTAGTGTTCAGTGCCCTTTGCCTGTCCAGTAATGTTGGATAATGCCATTAAGTATGAGCTAAGAGTAGGTGAGATGGACAAGATTGGCAGGGTTCTTGTCCCTATGCAGTTGACAACCTATCAGAAAGATGGACAACCAGGTAAAAGTAGTAAGCTGTCAGGAGTTGTGTGATAAATTTGGGGAGGACAAGGAAAAGCACATAGCAGGAATAGCAGGTTTTAAATTGTCTTGAATGCTGGGTTCTCCAGTAAGATTTAAAAACAGGCAAGATGTAGAATGATTTCTGAGTCATGTCAATCTAACAACAAAGCAAATAAAGTATTTACAAAGGTCAGAAAACTATGCATAAGAAAATAATAAGGATGTGGTTATGGCGATTCAAACACAATGTTATCATGTCTACACAGAGAATCACAGCAGAGGGGAAGGAATGGAGAGATATAGGGCATCCTGTACTGAATGACTAGAAAGAACACACATGGGTTTGTTGAAGGACTTCAAGGTGGCTAATTGCAGAGATGGATATAGAATGCATATCTTCTAATGTGGAATTATAAGATATTTTGTATAGTGTAACAATAGATGGGCTTTAAAGTGTGGTTCAGCATTATCTGGAAGCTAGTTAGAAATGGAAAGGCTTGCATCTCATCCCTACAAATTAGAAACTGTATAGGCTCAGAAGCCTGCATTTAGTAAAATCTCCAAGTGGCTCCCATGCCCCCCAAATGTTTGAGAACCAAAGCTCTAATTCCTTCACTTATTTAACACCTCTCTAGGGGTCCTATTGGGCCCTAGGAAGATGCACCATTGGTGTTCAGGTACCATTGAGGAGTTCAGAGTCAAAAGGGAAGACCCAAACATCGAAAATTATACAAATGATACAAACTATCACAGAAGGAAAAAAATACATGAGCACATTAATGGACATGGGTGATAAACAGGAAGTGACATTTAGGATGAATCTTGGAGTGTGAGCAAGGATTTCCCAGGTAAAGGCATATGGTGACAGAGGAGCAGCTATACAATAAGGAACAATCAGGAAGTACCACGAGGATGACACAGGAGCAGAGCCTGATTCATCATACGAGTTCTTTGGCCCTTATCCCATGGGAGATGGAAAGGCCTTGAAGGGTTTTAATGGCAAGAGCAGCTTGTAAGATTGGCCTTTTAACAGACCACTTTGGCTCTACTTGTACAGAGAGCCAAATTCAGCTATCATCAGCCCTTACAGTCTCAGAAATCTCCGGTCTGGCCTTCTGCCTGGAAAGCCCAGCACTGATGCCTCCCTTCAAATCTGTGGCCTTTCTGACCTCACAGTTCTCCTGGCTAGTTCAAAAGCATTTATTAGAGTTTGAGTTTTAAACTGGCCTCCAACCATGAAACCACCAAGAGTTTCAATTTAATTTCCCTTTCATGCCCGTTTACACCTTGACTTCTTTTGAGAAAAACCAACTATTGATACTGATAATAAGCTCATTTTATGCTTTGGAAGAAAAAAAAATGCTTAGCTGAATTCACCGTTAAACACACTTCTCTCCTGATGAAGTCTGCATTTAAGTCAGGCTCCTATTAGCTGAGAAAAGAGTGTCCACTGAGGTATGAAATGTTTATTGTAGCTAGCTCCGGCAAGCACTGCCAAAAGAGAGATAGTATTTTCAATGGCCAAAAGCCACAATGCACAAGACATGAATTATGTATGTCTGTCTTCAGAAAAAAAAAAAAATCAGCATAAATTATCCCATACGGCAGACAGCAGGAAATGGGGGCTCCTGAAAGAAACATCTTACCTTGTCTTCATGGCATCAGAGACTTTCAAATGGGAAAAGGTGCCTGAAAGAGATTCCAAATCATCACCTTGAATATCAGAGGGGGAAGGTTAGGAATGAGCAGTGACCTGCATCTCTAAGCACCATCAGTCAAGATACCAGTAATCAACACATGATTATTATTCTCATCAGCCCAAAGCATGAAAGTAATTGAGTGAAAAAAAATCCGCACATTATAGGAAATGATTACTGCCTCTGAGCCATAATAAACAATGATCTTGCTTGGGTGCTAGGCAGTAAAACAAATGAGGGCTGCTTGCTCTGGTGCAATACCAGAACCATTATCACACTTTATAGCCCCCAGCCCCCCCAGGACCCAATTTCATTTTCAGAGCTACAGAGACACTGCTCAAATGCTCCTCTTAGATGCAAAATTCGGCTCCATGTTAGGGAAGTTGGCTACCTTGCATAAGCCTACTCTCCAGCATTCAAGTTCTCGTTTGCCACTTAGCTTCTCAGAACAATAAGGGTGTCTATTCACTGTGAAATGTGGAAACTCACATTTTGCTTTCAAATGGAAGCTGTCAAACCAGACAGTGAGGCAGGTGGAAGGTAGTGGGAGGCACAATAAAGTAAAGGTGTTAGGAAAGAATGAGGCTGCTAATTAATGCACAACCAGGACTTTGCTTCAGGTCTGTTCTATCAATGCTCAACATGGAAGACGAATTCAGGGGTTGGGAGGGGGACAGAGCTCCATCACCTCACAATCTGAGCTTGGAAAGCCAGCAGCAGATAGCTTTGCACAAAGCTTTACTTGATAGCTCAGGTTCTAATCTCCCTTGTGTCATTCTGCTGTACAGCTGTTATCTCACATGCTTTGTGTGACTTATATGCTGTTCCTTGGTGCCTCCTAGTCTGGCTGCCCTGAGATAGAACACAGACCTCACAACTTCAGGCAGTGGGTCAGAAATGCTCAAATGTCTGATATCATGCAGGCAGGTTTGCTCAGTTATCACCAGAAGTATATGGTCATAAAAACGCAAAGTCACTTACAGTTTCAGGTCCAGCATTTAAAGAGCTTAGAAATGATTACTTCTGTTCTGATAGCTAAAAAAGGCTGAGGACACAGACCAGCAATAGCTGCTCTTAGACATGGAGAATTCAATCCACATAGTCATAGCTGAGAATGAAACCACAGAGTAGCAGGAAAACATTGATGGTGGACTCAAACTGCTGCTGGCTGGTATAACCTAAAGCATTAGAAATCACTTGGGCTGGGCGTGGTGGCGCACGCCTTTAATCCTAGCACTTGGGAGGCAGAGGTAGGAGGATTGCGGTGAGTTCAAGGCCACCCTGAGACTCCATAGTGAATTCCAGGTCAGCCTGGGCTAGAGAGAGACCCTACCTCAAAAAACCAAAAAAACAAAACAAAACAAAAACAACAACAACAAAAAAAAAAGAAATCACTTGGTACCACAGTTTAGGGCCCATAGTTTTACTTTTAGAAACTTATCAAATTCTCACATTAATGATATGGGAATGACTTCATCCTAGATTTAACAGGGAAGAATAACCTTTATAAAATGTGCCCATCATAGTTTCATACCAAAGGTTTACTATCAAGAGAAAAAATTGTTCAGAGCCCTATCTTGCTAAAAGGAATGGCATTTTATTATCTGATTCTAAGACCTCTAGTTTTCTTATTCTTGAATGGGAAGAAGCAAAGGGCTACTTGTAAATCCAGTATCTATATTCACCCAGGAGGGTAGAAGCAGCAGGATCAGCCCATTAAAAGACAGAAATTTGTTCATAAGGCTACAGAATATTTCCTCTTTCCACACCTTGCCCCCATACAAACAGTGTCCACATCACCATGCTGAACTGCAGCTGATAAAACTGCAGTGCAAAATCCATTTAAGGAGAACATAAAAGCAAGGATACTGGATGACTTTAGAGCCTCTTGTGACTAAAATACAGCAAACATTAAATACACTCCAATTCCTCACCACATAAACTGTAAGCCCATAGGTAAAAGTTTATTTACCTCAGCTCCTATTTCCTAGTCCATCACATCCAATTTATTTTTATTTTTATTAGTTATGGCCATACTCAATATGTAAATAGCACATGTTGGTACCACTCTTTCCCTCATCCCTGCACCCCCCTCCAAAATGACCCTCCTTGTTGGGGATGCCAGTTATCCCAATGGAGATTGTGGGCTCAGGATCCTATGTATCTCTATATCTCTGGTTTGGTAGGAGTTGAGTATCCTCAGTGTCTATCTCCTTCACCCTTGTGCTGATATCAGGTTCACAGAGAAAGCAGCACTCTTGCTCATTTCCCCAATTCCTCTATGGTTTCAGCTGGGGCCCTAGAGAAATGCAATGGGTCATTTATCTCCTCAGGTCCCATTTCCATCTGAAAAAGAAAAGCATATTTGCCGGGTGTGGTGGCACACACCTTTAATCCCAGAGGTAGGAAGATCGCCATGAGTTCAAGGCCACCCTGAGACTACATAGTGAATTCCAGGTCAGCCTAGACTGGAGTGAAACCCTACCTTGAAAAAAAAAAAAAAAAAAAAAAGATAAAGAAGAGCAGATTTTCCAATGGAGAATGAAGTGAGAACAGGTTAAATGGGATAACTATTGTTACTTTAGAGAGATTTTAATGGGTGTAGGCCCTCTTGTAGCACAAGATTGGTGGAAGCAATTCGTTATCTAGCTATGATTCTGACTTGTTTCCCAGTTCCAGATATGGGTTCCTTTCTACTAAGCAGATCTATTAGCCAATCCAAGAGCAGCTGGTTACTCAACATAGCTGTGTGCCACTATTTCACTTGTATGAGCATCACATCAGGTTGTGTGTTTCTTAGTAACTTAGACCTTGAGTTGCTCAGATAGATGTTGGCCATCTTCCCCCAGTAGCTCATGTAGCACTTTCTAGCACTAGACAGGTTAACTGTCTGGAGACTGTCTCTTTTCTAGATTCTAGACAGGTCTCTCCATGTTTCATACCAACAGCATGTGGTGTCTTTAGCAGTAGGGTCTTACCATAAACCTCTGGTGGGTCATAAAGTCATCTGTCAGAAGTCTGTCTTCTTTGGGGAAACCTTGAAGGTCTCTGATCAACAGCTTATTGTGGGTATTAACTGCATCCTGGTACCGGGAGTTACAGTGCCAAGGGAAAAGAAAGAAGAAAAAGAAAGAAAATATTTAAAAAGAGAGAAGCAGGAGAAAATTAAGGTTAGGCTTCATCTCACCCTCTCCAGGGTCCTTTGATTCAGTTGTTCCCTCTAAGGTCCTGATGAAGGTTCAACCTTTTAGTCTGTCTTCCAAAATACAGGATTTCCATTTAGGTTCAGTTTTGTGTCCCCCCCCCCCAACCTCCCCTCAAGCCCTACCCTCCCTATTGCCCAGTCCTCGAGATGCCTATTATGTATGTCAGTATCTCTAGCTGGTCCAGGTTAGGATGAGTGAGACTATGCAATGATTGTCTTTCTGTAATTGGGTGAGTTCACTAAGTATGATCTATCCCAAGTCTGACCATTTTTCAACAAATTTCATTCTGTCATAACTGCTGAGTAGAATTCCATCATGTAGATATACTACATCTTGGTTATCCATTTGTCCAATGATGGGCATCTGGGTTGATTCCAGTTCTTAGCTATCATGAATTGAGCAGCTATAAACATGACTGAACAAATATCTCTGAATCGAGGCATGGAGCTTTTAGGGTAAATGCCCAGTAAGGGAATAACTGGGTCCATTGGTAACTATAGCCCACCTTTCTAGGAGTCCTCATATTGCTTTCCTTAGTGGTTGTAAGAGCTTACATTCCCACCAAAGTGAATGAGGGTTCCTATTTCTCCACATCCTCCCCAACATTTGTTTTCATTTGATGTTTTAATGTTTGTTATCCATACTGGGGTAAGGTAGGATCTCATAGTTGTTTTAATTTGCATTTCTCTGATGGTTAGGGATGTTGAACATTTTCTTAAGTGTGTGTTTGCCATTTGTATTTCTTCCTCTGAGAACTCTCTATTCAGTTCTCTGCCCCACTTTCTGAGTGGGTTGTTTGATTTTTAAAAAATTTTATTTTACTTATGTACACAGTGTGTATACAGTCATGCTTGTACCATCGTTAGCCTCCTCCCTCTCCTCCCCACTCTATAGGGACCCTCCTCATTTGGGAATGTAGGTCAGGCATTGTGGGGTTAGCCATCAGTTATTGGTAAGAGGCAGCGTGCCTATGCATAAGGAACCAACTTGTGGCTCTAATAATCTTTCCATCCCCTCTTCTGCAAATTTCCCTGAGTCATGTTGGGCTAGTTTTAGGTCTAGTTCAGTGATGAGGTCTTGGGAATGTCTGTGTCTCTGGATATCTGGTTTGGTAGGAGTTGAGTATTCTCTGTACCTACTTCCTTCACCCTTGTGCTGGTACCAGGTTCACCAAGAAAACAGCACTCTTGCTCATTTCCCCAAATCTTGGTTTCAGCTGGAGCCCTGTTGAGGTGCGATGGGCTGATTCTCTCATCAGGATCTGCATCCATCTGAAAAAGAGAAGCAAATTCTCCAACGGAAAGTGAAGTCAGCACCAAATAGATGGGATAACTATTATTCTTTTATAGAGAATTTAATAGGTTTTCAAGTTTTTTCAAAGTATGTTAACATATGATAAAACAAACATAGTTTGAAGAGACAAGACATCTGATTGAGACTCAGATATGTCAGGATTTTTGAGATTATGTGACACAGAATTTAATTGCTAGTGACATGTTAAAGGCTCTTAAGGGATATGTAGAAACCATACACAAATGTGTGATCTAATTAGTGAAAATGAAAATTGTGAGTCTCAAAGGAAATGTTGGTAATACCCATACAGAAGATAGCCTGTAACAAAGTCATCAGTAAACCAGAAACAAAGCTGGAAATAGTCAATGAGCTTGATGAGAAGTCAGTGGAAACCTCACATGCCAGAGCACAAAGAACAAGGGACAATCATGACAAGGAACCAAAATACTCAAGTATTGTGGAGCAATTTTAATAGGTATAACATAAGCATAGTTGAAGTATAAAACAAAACAGAAATATTAGGGATGGAGAGATGGCTTAGTAGTTAAAGGCACTTGCTGTTAAAACCTGATACCTGGGGTTAGAGTCCCCAGTACCCACCCACATGAAGGCATACTCACCAAACGGCTCATGTGCCTGGAGTTTGCTTGCTATGGCAGGTGGCATTGGCATGCTCATACACTCACTCTCACTTCTTTCCTCTAACTCTCACTTTCCCTCTCTTTCTCTCTCTCTCAAATAAAAAAATTTAAAACAGAAATATTAGATGTGATCATAACCAGAAATACCTAAAAATAATTATAACTATCAAACCACAGACATAGAAAACCCACATTTTAAAGAAAATAAAGCAAAATCTACACCTTGACATATCATAGTCAAACTGCCATAAACAATTTACAAGGGATAATCATTTAAAAGTAACCCAGGGGCTAGAAGGATGCTTAGCAGTTAAAGCATTTGCTTGAAAAGCTAAAGGACCCAGGTTCGATTCCCCAGGACCCACATTAGCCAGATGCCCAAGGGAGCACATGTGTCTGGAGTTCCTTTGCAGTGTCTGAAGGCCTTGGTGTGCCCATTCTCTCCCTCCCTCTCTCTCTTTCTCTCTCTCTCTCCCTCTTTCTCTCTCAAAGAAATAAATATTAATAAATATTTTTTTAAAAAAATAACCCAGGGTGGAGGGTGGAAAACACTTCAGAAGCAGAAAGAGTTACATGAGACTTGTCAAAAGTTATACAAGCAAGAAGAAAGTATGAAATACTTTAAATTGTGACAGAAAAAATAGAAGTTTAAAATATCCAATGAAATAATATTTTTAAATGAAGGATAGAGTTTCAAACCAACAAAAACTGAGGAATTTCATTGCCAGACAATCTGCCTGAAAAAAAAATGTTCAAATGGATTCCTCAGAGAGACCAAATTAACATAAATCAGAAACTTAGATCCATGTCAAAAAGAAAGTGTATCACATAAGAAATAAAGAGAGATAAACTATTTTACTTTTATTTCTCATAATTGATGTTTAAGGGTAACTGTGTACCAGCATCAGTGTATTCCCTGATAGCCATGGGTAAGCCAAATTAATGATGGCAGTGCTATCAGGTGGGAGGGAGGAACTAGGAATATTCAAGTAAAATAGATTTTACACATCTTAAATAATGTTGTAGTATTTGTAAGTAAACTGATTTTACTTTTTAAATATTTATTTATTTAAGAGATAGAGGTGCATGCCAGTGCTTCTAGGCACTACAAATGAACTCAAGATGCATGCCCAATCTTGAGCATATGGCTTATATGGGTACTGGGGAATCAAACCCAGGTCCTTAGGCTTCCCAGGCAAGTGCCTTAACTGCTACACCATCTCTCCAACCTAACTGATTTTGTTTGCAAAATGTATATTACAAACTTTATTTTAATGAAAAATTTTATGAGGAATAATTGACATATCAATTATAATATATATAATAACACCTTTAATTAAATGTAAAGAAAAGAATCAAGGACAAATGAAACAAGGATAAAACATGCTAGGTGTGATGGGACATCCTGTTACCAAGGAGATTGATCTCAGAGTCCAGCTTGGGCTACATAGTGAGATACGTTGGAAGGGAGGGAGGGAGGGAAAGGGAAGAGAAGAGATATATTACAAACTTCATTTTAGGTGAATTTTTTATGAAAAACTGGTATCTTAAGAGAAGAATAAATGAGGAGAGGAAAGGAATAAAAGTAAAAACCAATTACAAATATGAAAGATATTGATAATAACTTTTCATGTTAATGACTAAATACAGAAATCATATAATGTAGATTATCTGAATGGATTTAAACATTAAAAACACCCAACACCATATTATCTGTAAGAAACCAAGTTATAAATTAGAACTCAGGTTAAAGTTAAAGGGATGGAAAAAGATGCAACACTAACACAAAAGTAGGTGTATTAATTCAGACAGACAATTTCAAAATAAGGAAAATTATTAGGGATAAAGAGCAGTACTATACAGTGACAAATAGGTGAGTTCTCCAAAAATACAACCCAAAATATACATCATGTTCCCACATAGAAACAAATAAGATCAAAAGTTTCATAACTAAAAGTAGAAAACAGACAAATCAATTATTTTATTCTAAAGCTTCAACTGTCCTCCTTAAAAATTGATAGATTATACAGGAATAAAAATCAGTCAGGGCATACTTGACCCAAAAAGCACTACCAGTTAGACAGATTTGACATTTTAGAAATTGTCTTGCAGTAACAGTAAAAAAAAAAAATATTTTCTTCTAAAGCATGCATAGAACATTGACCAAGATAGAATACACTGCTACCAATGAAACACACTCTGATGGCTTTAATAGAAATTATATAATATTCTCAGACCACGATGGAATTAGAAAAATCAGTGACTTAAATATAGCCAAAATGATCTCAAAATGTTAAAAATTAACCCATATGTCTTAAATAACATACAGGTCAAAGAAAAATTCAGAGGTACTTTTAGTATTTTGAGCTAAATGTGAATGCAGTTAAAACTTCACACTTTGTGGGATATGATGCAAGCAGTGCTTGCAGGTCACTTGACAACATTAAGTATGTATTTACACAAGGCTGAGAGCAGAGAGGAGAGGAGAACAGGGAAAGATGTGTAGTGGATATTTAGGGAGCCCTCAGATAGGGTAAATGTACTATTGCCCAGGGGGAGAGGTGGGTCAGTGGGTGCTCAGAGCATCAGGTAAGGCAAGAAGCTCTAGTGTGCTACTTTATATCTGATTGCTACAGATCATGGTAATGCACTAAATATTTCAAAGTGCTGGAAGAAAGGAGTGTAATGTTTTTACCATACACAAATGATAATGTTTGAGAAAATGAATATGTTTTCCTTGATTTATACATATGTGTGTTACATGTACACATATACATGCATACAAACACATATACATCACAAACCTCACATGGTCCTCCATAAATATTTATTTTTAGCTTTTAATGTATAAGCTAATATATAGGAATAAAAAATCCAAAAACTATAATCAAAACTTCTTTCAAAGGAAAATATAGAAATAAAAGCAATTGAAAGCATAAGAAAATAAATAAGATATTTGAGTATAAATCAATACATTTTATACTAAAAAGCTTTAGAGGGGAAAAATAAACAAAGACCACACAGGCTGTATTTTTAAAATTATCAATAAAACTGACAAATTCCAAATCATGTTAAGCAAGAAGAGAGATGACACCAATCATCAATATTAGAAATTTAAAAAATAGTATAAATACTCTTGACAACTAAAAACAATCTCCAGACGCGTGCACCACCTTGTGCTTCTGGCTTACATGGGCACTGAGGATTTGAACCTGAGTCTTTAGGCCTCACAGATGAACATCTTAACTGCTAAGTCATCTCTCCAGCCTGAGTGTTTTTCCAATAATAACTTTTGAAAAAAATCATTTCGGGGAGTCCAGTGGGTTTTACTGATTGATACTACCAGATATTTAAGAAAGATTTGTCAACTAAGAAGACTCAAAATACATCAAAGCAGAAAATAAAGAGATCAAGTTACCTTAGCTTTGTTATTACAGTTGTTTTCCCAATGTTACATACTCAATTTATTTAAGGTAGAGCTACCTTCTTTGACATCTAGCCAGGTGATGGAACTGGCCCCTGGTTCTTTATCAAGCCTATTTTCCTAATATAATGAAAGATTTGAATTTGTTAACACCATGAGCAATATTTGTTGATGTTAATTTTGCTAGCCAATCTTAAAAATGTGGACTGACACTACCTATAGAAGACCATCATAAGAGGAGGAAAAGATCATGGCATCAAAATAAAAGAGAGACTGAGAAGGGGGGGGGGATATGATGGAGAATGGAGTTTCAAAGGTGACAGTGGGGGGAGGGAGGGTATTACCATGGGATATTTTTTATAATCATGGAAATTGTTAATAAAAATTGGAAAAAAATGTGGAATTTAAAGATAGAAAATAATGAATGATGCACTTCTCTTTTCTAAACACTGAACCTCAAAATTCTTTCATTGATCATTTGATGTTCATGCACCTGACAGTAAAATTTATCAATGAAAATTTTTCAACTGGTTGTCTCCCTAAGAAGTTGTTTTTCCTATATAACCTCAGGGAGGGGTCTTGCAACTTTCTCCCAGACTTGGTGTTATCTTTATACTGTACATAAAAATTTTGACTAAATTAAAACAATTTCTGCTACAAATTATCTGCAGGTTTTCCTAAATTATTTGTTATGAGAATTCATTTGCATTCCAAAGTATCTTCCATTTTGACATATTGATTTTGATTGTTAACATGTACCTACATTCAGAACCAGCCCATGTTGACCCTTTATGGTCAGACTCTCTCTCTCAGTACATGGTTTAACATGTTACCTAGCAAATACAACTTTTAAATTTCATTCTAGAGATTTCAACACCTATTCAATTAAAAATCAGTAGATCACTATTTATAACTACACTATTCATAATTGTCAGGAAACTAAAAAGTATGTTATAAAATAGTGAATGTTACTGTATGTTTTTTTTTTTTTTTTTTACTTTGCTGCCCAGGATGAAACTGCTTATGGTGTCTCATATATCCAGCCTTTGCTAATAGGATGGCTAAGAGTTCCATTGAAATAATCTAATTCAAGTCACTTGAGTGCAGCTAGATAATATTCTCAGATTCCTCTGTTTTTCAGCCTAGGAGCTTGCCTAACTATGGAGAGGCCCAGTGGATCAGTGGCAGGAACTATCAAAACAATGAGTAGCACTTGTATCAAGAGATTATTATGCAATTATAATTAAAAGCCATTAGTGATTGCAATTTTTGTCACTTTTTCCCCTTTAGTGAGGGTTCTTTATCTTCTTTCAGCTCAGTAGGCTAATTCTAAAGAATAATTTAATTTTCCAAATGCTCAAGCATACCAACTGTGTTTCTATGTTTCTAAGGATGATTTAATAAGGCTTGTAGATTAACTTGCTATAATTTCTAAGTGGTAACCACATCCTTCACAGTAGTGACAAAAAGGCTGTACATGCTGAAAATGATGATTGGCATGTAGGTCTGTGAGATGTCAGGCCTGAAATACCAGAGTAGAATACCAGAGCATGCATATCTTCACCTTAGCAATGTAACTAGTTTTAGTCCTTTCTAAGAACTGAAAATAGAATTGAAAAGAAAATAAGTTACTATAAATGCCCTATTCTTTAGCTAGACATGTCCTTCCACCTAACAATCTAGCAACTAGTTAAAACTCTACCATCTCACAATTTACTGTGCTAAGAGAATAAAGGTAATAAATGCCCTTAAATTTAATGATTTCCATAATCAAGTTGAAGTTTGTGCAGAACAAAATAATTGAAGACCCCCTTTTAGAGGAAACTTGTGCTTTCTCCTAGCACACTAGGACCCTGCCACAAATCAATTCACAGACTTCAAAATAGAAAGCTACGGTAGATGTTAAGATAGTGATGGTGTAATTCCTGCTAGTTTCTGCTTGTCCTCTACCTCTGGACAGGTACATGTGATAGAGTTTTTGAAAATCAATAAGCATCAAGCCAAATGTCTACAGAATATTTGGATGATTGATTGATTCATGAGTTAACTAGGCTAAAGGAAGATATCTACAATAGCCAAGACAGAAAACAGTGCAGGTGAGCAGACTAGCCTACTGCATGCTTCTCACAACATCCTCTTGGGCATCTCTGTCATCTGAAACATAGAGCTCTTGTAACTGGGGCTTGGTGTAAAGAAGAAACTGAGGATAAAAATGAAGCATCAGAAAGTTGCTAACTCTAGCTAAGTCTCAGTGTAACACTGAAGAGTAGCTTGTGGGATTAAGTGTCTTGGAGCATATAGGATATATTAAGCCAAGGAGTTGAATGACAATAAGAAGAGGCTGGTGCCATATGTGTGTGTATGGGGGGGGGGATTCTTTAAGGAATATGAAGTCATGCACATACTCAGTACATACTCATTGACCTTGAATTGATGTTGGGAAGGGAGAAAGAGAAGACTATAAATCTGATTTTCATGAACAAATCCTTTCTTTTTAAAACATGGTGTGGCACATCAGAACCTATATACTTTTTAAGCACATGCTCAAAGCAAGCTAAGCCAACATTTCTAAAAACTCCTTGTTATCTTAGGAGTAAGGAGGACATAAAGCCAATATAATGCCAGCTACTTCCAATGTTCTTATCCTCCCCATGTATGAAATTACATGCATGTGAACATATACATGAATCTCAAAGTTTATTTCCTTTCATTCTCCCTCCAACTACTACAATAGGGTGGACACAAAAGAAAAGAGATGAAATGTTCTTAATTTCACATTGTGGCAAGCAGAACTAAATTTCATTTTCTGAGGAAGCTCTAAACCAACTCACAAGGAGAAAAGGTCGGGGACAGATTGATTTGTATTGATAGAAAACTGGTAAATGAAATAATCACTGAGCTTTACAGGACTTTGGAAGAAACAAACATATTTTATAATCTTGCAATGGTCATTAGATCATCTTATGTTCAACATGACTAAGGCTTGGGTTCCCAGGGGAGACCAGAAAACCCTGGACATGAGATGTTGGCATATATTAGATTATATCTGTTAGATCTGACTTAATGCCCCATTTAAGTGTTCTTGACAGTCTGTCATTGGAGAGACCTCCACCAGGCCACTTATCTGGCTTGAAATGCCATGGAAATGCTTCGCCCATGGCTTCCTCAGAGCTGGTGACCACGCGTAGGGTATATGAACTTTCCAGCAAAGTGACAATGTACAAAGCCCATCACTTGCAAAGGTCATGAAGACTAACATACATATGACACAAAATTCCATCACTTCTAATAGCAAGGGGAAAGAAAAATGGCCTATATAACTTCACTCATTTTCCTGATCTACAGTTACAGCAGTGTGTAGCAAATTTTAAAAAGTCAAATAAGGAGTAACAGAGGAGGTTCATATCATAGAAATGCAGATTTCTTCTTTTCTTTAAGTTTTTCAGCTCTCCATCCACACTCCCAATTCAGACATTATTACCCCTTTTGCTGTACCCCTGCACTCTTAAATTCCTAAACTGTTAAATTCTTGCTATTCTCTAATTCAGAATAAAGTCATGGTGTTTGATTAATTTTATCCAAATACTCATGCCTTTAAAGTTCACCCTCTCTCTTATCCAAGGTCCTATCAAAAAATTTCCCAAACAAATGTCTTTTCCTTCATGCTATGGTTTAGATATGCTCTAATTATGTCTCCCAAAGGTTTTTATGGTAGGAGGGTGAACCCAGTGTGATGATGGGAGAGGTGGTAGAATATTCACAGAGAAAGCATAAGCAGAGACCAATTGTCATTAGGGATATATACTGAGAAGAAATTCATGCTTTTCTCAGAATGCAATTAGTTCTCACAGAGATGAGTTTCACATACAAGCAATGCTGGACTCTCCTTGGTCTCTTGCTTCCTTTCTCACTATGTGATTACTGCCTCATGTAAATGTTCCTGACATGATGCCAATTTCACGAAACTCTCACCAGAGCCAAGGAGAAAGTAGCACCATGCTCTTGAAAATCCATAATGATGAGCTATGCAAAGCATTACTTTTCTTTAAAATAACATTGCATGACAGAAAATGGAGTAGCACACCTCTTTTAGAATAATGCTGGTGATAGTAGATGATAATTCTTTTTCTTTATTTATTTGAAAAAAAAAGAAAAAGAAAAGGTGAGGGAGAGAGAAAGTGAGGAGATAGAGAGTACATGGGCACTCCAGGATGTCTTGCCACTGCCACTGCAAACAAATTCCAGATGCATGTGCCACTTTGTGCATTTAGCTTACATGGGTAGTAGGGTGTCAAACCCTGGCCATCAGGCTTTGCAAACAAGCTCCTTTAACTACTGAGTCATCTCTCTGGCCCTGATCATTCTTGCTATGCCTTTGTTCCTCACTGTTAATGTAAAAATCTACTTGTCTTGCTTGGAGCCTTACTATTTTATTTTAGTCTTTATTCTTTTAAGACACTCATTGCTGTTTGTCCAAAATCTTGAGCCAACTCTTCTTGTCAGTACAGGTTACACCTGCATTAGTGTTAAAACCAAAGTCAGCTGGTGTTAGACAGTGTGATATTAAGATTTGAAGCTAAATCTGAGCTCATTTTCATTAACAATCGACAGTATCCTATAGAACAGGTTTACTTTCGAGTGTTCTGCAACACATTTCATCCTTATGGCTATACCTGGTCTCCATTCAGGGTCTTCAACAACTCTATCTCACACAGCCCAGTGCCCATTTACAAAAAGCAAACTGTGTTGCAAATACAGTGACCCTTGCATTCCTGCATTTGCTATATTCTTGTGAACCAGATAGGCTACCAAGTTAGTTAATTCAGAGTGGAATAAACCCAACTTGATGAGCACAAAAACACCTTCAGAATTCTTCCTACAGACTCCATACTTTCAAAACATCCAACATTATTTCTGTTGTCTCAATGCAGAATAGCTGGCCCAATCTCTATGGTGGCAATCTCTCAAACAATTGCAGCTGTATGGATACTGTCACCAGCCCAAAATTTTCATTTCTTTCTATGACATATCCTCTATTCACACCAGTCCATGTATTCTAAAGTCAACCATGCTCAAGTTCTTAGGACATGGACATAAGACAGCTAGCCTTTCACATAAACTGCTTCTAGCCCAGTCTGGACAACTCTTTCTTCCCTTCATAAGCCAAGTCTGCAGTCCACAGTTTTTTCTGCATTGATATCTTTCAACTCTCATCAACATAGTCTAAGAAGTTCGGCTGAGAGCACTGCAAGGCTTATTAGTCAAAAGTTTTGAATCCTTCTACATTCTTCCAAAAAATCAGTTCCAAAAGTCCAAAAGCCATAAAGGAAGTTTCTAGCATAGTGACCCCACTCCTTGTACCAATTTTCTGTTGAAGTCACCTACATGTTTCCAGGATAAAACATCTGACCAAAAGCACCTTATAGGAGGAAAGCATTTATTTGGGGTTACAGTCTCAAGGAGAAGCTCCATGATGGCAAAGGAAAGCAGGACATGAACAGAGGTTAGATATCACCTCTGCCAGAGCAGATGGGAAAATAGCAGAAGGACAGTGATCTGAGTTCTGTTAAGGGGCATCTGGCGAAACCACCCAAAGCCTACCCCCGAACAATACACTCTTCCAGCAAGGCTTTACATCTCAAAATGTTATCAGCTGGGGACCAAGAATTCAAAACACATGTGTTTATGAGGGCTTCTGTTTCAAGCTATGACCAATATGACAGCTAGCTGGCAAAAAGCTGACTTCCATCTTCGTTCCAGCTCGATTTCTCAATATCCTTCTACTGCAGCCTGTGGTGTCTTCAGCAATAGGGTCTTACTGTCTAGTTCTGGCAGGTAGCCAAGTACTTTGACAATAACCTGTATGATTTTGGGGTCTTCATGGGCCTACATGACCAACATCTCACTGGGGGATGACCCATTTCTGGCACTGGGATTCACATGCAACAGTCTACAGTTTTCAAGTAAAGGTTACTCTGCCCCAGGAGTGAACTCCTGCCCAAACTATCCTACATTCCCTTTCTTCCTATTTTTAAGAAAGTCATATTGTTTATTAGCTAAGTAAAAAGTAAGATTCATTAGTACTAATTCAAGTCATCTGTAGTGCTTTGAATCCACCTACCCTTGCTCCTTTGTGCCTCTCCCCCACTCTACCTTTTCACACCTTGTATTCTGTCCATCCACTTGTGTGGCTACTATGCCCTCCTCTATTTCCTCCCTGAATCTTGCAAACTTCATTCTAGCTTCATAACCAGTACTACTAATATTTGCTACAATTTATAAACGCACTTCATTCTTTCTCAGAATTATTTTGGATCCTTCAGTCCTCTTACTTCCTTTTGAATTCTAAATTAGCTTTTCCCATTCTGACTAGAATAAAAAAGAAAAGCCAATATTTATGCACAACATTAAATCTGTAAAACATTTGGAGTAGTATTGCTATCTTAACAATATTAGACATTCCTATCAATGGGTATGGGTCTCTTACCATTTATCCTCCATACAGGTGGCTCTAGATTTTACTTTCTTACATTAAGTATGCTAAATGATTTATGTGTCCCTACCTAAAAGATTTCCTTTCCAAGTCTTTTATTCTGTGATTCATAAATGGTTTTGTTTTCCAATGGAATTCTTAGCTTAATAGAAACTAACAAACCAGTGAAAGAGAAGATTGGGCAGAGCCGAGAATGGGAGTCGAGCAGAGCGTCTGAACCGTACACCGATCTCCTCTCCGCGCGCTCTCTCTCTCCACCTCGCTCTCGCCGCCTGCTCACCTTCCTTCCCGCCGGCCCGCGGCCGCCCAGAACGCCTTCCACCATGGCCACCTCAGCAAGTTCCAACTTGAACAAAGGCATCAAGCAGATGTACATGGCCCTGCCTCAGGGCGAGAAAGTCCAAGCCATGTATGTCTGGATCGATGGTACTGGAGAAGGACTGCGCTGCAAGACCCGCACCCTGGACTGTGAGCCCAAGTGTGTAGAAGAGTTGCCGGAATGGAACTTTGATGGCTCCAGCACTTTCCAGTCTGAAGGCTCCAACAGTGACATGTACCTCCTCCCAGTTGCCATGTTTCGTGACCCTTTCCGCAAGGATCCCAACAAGCTGGTGTTCTGTGAAGTTTTCAAGTATAACCGGAAGCCTGCCGAGACCAATTTAAGGCACACCTGTAAGCGGATCATGGACATGGTCAGCAACCAGCACCCCTGGTTTGGAATGGAGCAGGAATACACTCTCATGGGGACGGATGGGCACCCCTTTGGTTGGCCTTCCAATGGCTTCCCTGGGCCCCAAGGCCCGTATTACTGTGGCGTGGGAGCAGACAAAGCCTATGGCAGAGACATCGTGGAGGCTCACTACCGGGCCTGCTTGTATGCTGGAGTGAAGATCACAGGAACAAATGCCGAGGTCATGCCTGCCCAGTGGGAATTCCAAATTGGACCCTGTGAAGGAATCCGCATGGGAGATCACCTGTGGGTGGCCCGCTGTATCTTGCATCGTGTATGTGAAGACTTTGGCGTGATAGCAACCTTTGACCCTAAGCCCATTCCTGGGAACTGGAACGGCGCAGGCTGCCATACCAACTTTAGCACGAAGGCCATGCGGGAGGAGAATGGCCTGAAGTACATTGAGGAGGCCATTGAGAAACTCAGCAAGCGGCACCAGTACCACGTCCGTGCCTACGATTCCAAGGGAGGCCTGGACAATGCCCGGCGCCTGACTGGCTTCCATGAGACCTCCAACATCAACGACTTTTCCGCTGGTGTTGCCAACCGCAGCGCTAGCATCCGCATTCCCCGGTCTGTGGGCCAGGAGAAGAGGGGTTATTTCGAAGACCGGCGCCCTTCTGCCAATTGCGACCCCTTTGCAGTGACAGAAGCCATCATCCGTACGTGTCTTCTCAACGAGACTGGCGACGAGCCCTTCCAGTACAAAAACTAAGGGGACGATGCTTCCACCGACTGAGCCCTTCCCAGCCCTTCATCCCTCTGCAACTCTCCCTCTCCCAGTTGTCTTAATTATCCTCATTACTCAAAAGTGGAATTTCAAGGTCTTTTTATTCCTCATGCCCAGTGAACCTTGCTTTCCTTGGTCAGGATAGAGGGGTCAAGTTCTTAATCTCCATGTACCCAGCCCCCATTTTCTTCCTTTCTAATGTGTGGATGGGGTCAGGGAAAGGAGGTGACTGCTTCTCTCTGGAGGTGTGCTTGTCTGGTAGATGTCACTTCCACACAAAGCCGTGTTTGAAGGAGGGGAGAACTTTCTCTAAAGGATAGCTGAAAGGGCAGGCATGTCTCCTTGGTGGGAAACTTCAATTCTGAAGATTAAACCAACTCTCACTAGTGGAAGTTAGGAGAAGAGCAAGAGCTGGGGGTTAGTTTACCTCTTATGTTTCTCTTGCTTGGAGCCACACACACCCTTCACAAACAGCAGCTCAGCGGCAACAGATGGCTGTCCTAGCTTAAGAGAAGAAAAGTTCTTTACTGCTTGGTCCTCCATTTATAACACAAAGCAAAGTAGTATTTTTATATTTAAATGTAAAAACAAAAAAATTATATAAGGGTTGTGGATATGTGTGTTTTTCTAAAGAAAACAAACATCCTGGTCACTGGGTGCCAAATGTGAGGTAAATTATTTGGTTCAAGGGTCCCCTTTGTAAGTAAAGGAAGTAGCAGTGGGGAACACAGTACTAGAAAAATTGGTTATTTGGGACTGTTCCTCATTTTACCAGGATTTCCCTGCCCATTTTTTGCAGGCGATAGGTACACATTACGTGCAGTCTCTGAGCCCCATGCCTAACTCTAGAAGACACACACGCACTTGTCCACGTGGTTTTAGAAGTATGAGTTGGCTGGTCAACTTGAACATTGTTACTGACAAGGGGTTGTCGGGGTTATTTTTTGGTGGGATTTAGCATGTCACTAAAGCAGGCCTTTTGATATATTAAATTTTTTAAAGCAAAACAAGTTTTAGATTTTAATCAGATTTGTAGGGTTTCTAAGTCTAGTTTTACAGAATTGCCTGTTTGCTTCAACTGTCTTTCCACTTGCTTCTTGGAGGAGCTAGGGACAGACCTGGAGTTAAAACACTTGTAATTTTGTATCCTAGTGTCTTGTTCTCCCAGCAAAATGTTCTTGTTTGTTAAAAATCCTAGGGAGTAGTCTTTGCTATCATAATAAACACGCCCTGCCCCGTCAAAAAAAAAAAAAAAGAAAAAGAAAGAGAAGATTGCCACATTTCCAATCACAAGAGGGTGGGCATTGTCTGTTGCTCACATCGCCATTACTAGAGCTTAGCTCAAGAGTGGACACATACTGAGTGTTCAATGAATAAGACTTGTTTGAAAGGATGGAGTGAATGAGACTATCTCAGTATTTGTAGAACAGGTACTTTCTACATTTGTTTAACCATGGTATTTGGTATTAGCTCAGCATGGCAGCTTTCTTTCTGTGGATGATATTTCTGAGATAGGGAGCCATGGAGGATGGTGTATAATAAATCATTCTTAGTCTAATAGACAGGTCCTTCAGTGAGGACCCTTTCAGAAAGAATTTATAGTGGGAAGTATTTTCACATACTGTTATCTTTCCTTGAGAGAGCATTGTTAGGCCTATTAAGGCAAAAGACACTGTGGTAAAAGAGTTTGCAGGGAATTAATATGCATCGTCCTTAAGTCAATGATTAAAATTGCATTTCATGAATAACTTGGATTTCTTAATGTAAAAAAATCTCCCATATCTCAGGAATTGAACTGTGTTCTATTTCTCATAACTCTGATCTAGTGTAAGTCATGTTTTACAGTCCTATAAATTTTCCATCTTGCTCTCAATGGCTGAATCCAAGCTTTATAAATTATTTCAATCTCAATCGTTTGTAAAAGCAATTGCTGCATTATTCCTCCCTCTCATGCCCATCTATCTATTGTGATTTCTGAGATTTTCTTTTTAAATCTTAGGTAAAGTAAGGATTTTTTCTTTTTAATACTCAAAAGGCCCATGTTTTCTGTGGCCTTTCCTCCATTTAGAATTGACTTTATGATTGTGTTTCCATCTTGCATTCAGAGTTTCTTGTTTTGATTGATAAGTGTTTGCAAGGAATATAATCTCCCTGAAGGAGCTTTGCATGGGTAGCTAAAGCTCTTCTGATAACACTGGAAATAAATCTTAATGTCTTTGCCCTGTGGTTGGCCTGGACCTTATCATTCTTCCTTTACTTCAGTGATAATTGCTTATCAGTACATACAGGCTTACTCACACAATTCTGATGCCACCTGGGTTTACATCTCTGGGAAGATAGACAGCAAATTCAGTTCACTGAATCTATTACTGGCTTTACTACAAGCCAAACAAAGAAAGACTACCCAGCCAAGTTACTATCTCAGAATGGGAAGGCCATCTCTGAATCTTGAGATGCTTCTTCACAAAGTACTTTTCTTTTACTTTGTTTTGCTTGGTTTTCCCCCTTGGCTGCCCTGGAAAGGGGAGATTTGCAAAGTGCATTTCTATCAACTCTGAAACAAAATAGATATTTTAAAGATGTCTGCAGCTTGTTGCCCATTTTACTCCCTTCAGCAAATGAACAAAATCTCAGAATGTAATCAACCAAACATAACCCTCTCAAAATAAACAGAACTGCAGTACAGCAGGATATGAGAGAGCAACTACATTCTAACAACAAAACAAAACAAAATTAAAAGTAAAAAAAAAATTGAACTGTGTAGCAGACAGCTTCAGGTTTGCTGAGATGAACTTCTAGACCAGGCGCAGTTATGGAGGAAGGGATATTTATTGAAGCTTACAGATCTAGGGGAAGTTCCATAATGGCAGAAGAAGCTGGCCTGCCTTTACAGGTCCAAGAAGAGAGAGAAGCACAAGCCAAAAGTCACACAGCACAGCATACTTCAGGAACTCCAGGCACATTTTGCATATCTTTAGATTGAAATCTCAAACCCCCACCACACTTTAGGGCTGGACCCTAAACTGCCTCCAGCCAGGTGGCTACAGATCCAAACTACCAACTAATAAAACACTGAATATATTGGGGACATCTAGTCAAACTACCACATTCTGCCTCTGGCCCACAATAGATTCATAACTATCACATATTATAAGCTGTACTGAATCAAATTTCAAAGGTCCCCACAGTCTTGACCAATTTAATATAGTAAGTCCTGTAAAATCAAACAAATACTTCCAACATATAAAGGCACAGAGTGAACATTTTCAACTGGTATAATGCATAGCAAGGAGAGACTCAAACAATGCAAACTCAACCACCATCAAACAAACATCAAACTTCCATAGTTTAAGTTCAATATAACCAGAGATTGATATTCTCCAGATTTTTCAATTCCACCCATCCAGTTGGGCAGCAGCCAGAGACCAGTTCCATCCTAGGCCAATAGTATGCTCTATGGTAGCCCTTGCATAGTCCTGGTATATTCAAAACATCTTCAGGTCTTCATGCAAACCACAGTCCATGTTGCAAAGGCTCTTTCAGCCTATCAGGACATCAGGACCTGCCTCATGCTACATCTCAGCAGCGGCTCCTGGAAATGTTTGCAATGCATGACCAGTCCTCACATTTTTCATGCTTCTGAAACCAAATACCAGGTATGAAGGACATAGCCATATTCTTAATTCAGGAAGGAAATAAATTGTAACCTTGAAAATCAGGTTTCTTTTCCAGTCAACTCTTTCCAAAAGAGTTTGCATTTCTATGGTAGTCTTTCCTCAGGCATCTTTTGTATTGTTTTAATGTAAAGCAGTTAAGCCATCTTTCTTAAGATTGCTAATGTGTTTGATAATAGCAGATTCAGTAACCTAAGACCAGTCTCAGTGCCTGTAATTTTAACTTGCATGAGGTTTTCTAGCTTAAAAACCTTAAGTATCTCAGTCCAATTATCTTTAGCCAAGCACATCATTCCATTGCAAATTTAACCTTGATCAAACTCTCTAGGCCTGGGCAGCAGAATGCAGCCAGCCCTTATGCCAGTAGCCCAGTTCCAACAAAGTCCTCTGCAGTCTTTCCTTCCCCTTAGAATGCTCATAAGCCAAGCCTCGAAGTTCAATACTGTCTGCTCTTATCATTCTCAATCTCTCATCAGAATAGTCCATAAAACTTGGCTTACCACTCCAGAAGGCATCTTCAGTTGCAAGCACCAAGTCCGTGCCCATTCCTCCAAAACAAAATTCCAAAAGATCAAAATCCACATGGTCAGGTTCATCTCACTCCACATTCCAGTACCAAGTTCTGTAGCAGACAGCTTGAGGTTCACTGAGATAAACTTCCTGACCAAGCACAGTTATGGAGGAAGGGATATTTATTGAAGATTACTGATCCAGGGGAAGTTCTATAAGGGCAGGAGAAGCTGGCCTGCCTTCACAGGTCCAGGCAGAGAGAGAGAGAAGCACAAGCCAAAAGCCACATAGCACAGCACACTTCAGGAACTCCAGGCTCACTTTGCATATCTTTAGATTGAAATCTCAAACACACATTAGGGATGGACCCTAAACTACCTCCAGCCAGGTGGCTACAGATCCAAACTACAAACTAATAAAACACTGAATATATTGGGGGAATGGGGCATCTAGTCAAACTACCACAAACTGTCCACAAACAAAACAAGTATGCAACAGTTTGGGACCTGGGTCATTGTATACCAAATACCCAGAAATATGTGGAGATTTGACATAAGCAATAGGAAGGAAAAGGGAAAGAAACAGAACTAGCAAGAAGAGGAAAGAAATATAGGAGAACTGGGAATAGTTTGTACTCCTGTCTTGTCCATTCTCTAGTTATCTTAGAGGGGTTGTAAATCACAGATATGATGACTCCCTCATGATCAGGATGGCCCAACACTTCTCAAACCTCCATGGTCCACACAGACCACTATGAAAGAGCAGACCATGCCCTCGAATTTGTGTGGCCTCAGCTGATAACATCCTCTTGGAAATAAAGCAGTTGCCCTGTAGAGAGTCACTTGTGCTATTTGGAGAAGTGGTAAAGTTGTTTTTCCTTTTTCCATGGGAAGAAACAACAATAAGCAGCCACATTTAGAGACACTCCCTGATGACACACATTATGGAAACCTCCTTTTGCATAATGAAGGCAGCTGTGTTACATGAGCCTTAAGAGCCCCTCCATCACTGTGTATGTTATCACTGGGTTTAAACATAATGCCACAGAAAAACATAAATCCTTGTCTGCAATAAAATCCTGCTATATATTACCTAAGCACATAGATTGCTGCTGCATTTCTAATCCCTTAGGATTGCTACAACATTTCTACCTCTTCCAATATCCCAATTTCAAGCCTCATCCTATTTGGTATCCCATCTTGATAGATTGGTTCTCTTACCCAGTTTCAAAACCCATTGTCACTTCTACTTTCACTTGGACTACATTGATTTGTTCAGGCGCTTTTGGTGAGTATCCATTATGAGCTAAAGTACAGGGATGAAACAGTGCACCATCAGTCCTGGTCTTGTGTTCATAGTCTTAACCAACTCTGAGGGAGATGGTCCCACAACTACATAATGTAGGCTGGTATAGGTGATATGAAGGAGTGATTCCTTTATGAAAATGTAACAAGGTTAATGGTCTAATACAGAGTTCTTTTCTGACAGGCATTAGATAATACATTCTCTTCATACAGTAAATGAATAAATTAACTCAAAGCAAAATATTCAAACAAGATCACAAAATACAAAGACCATGTTTTATAAATCTTCCTGACTTGGAAATTAGAAGTTAGTTAAATAATTTAATTCAAAACTGAAATTACAAAGTTACTCAAAATGGCTATTGAATCATTTTTAAAAGGCTTTGATAGCTTTTAAATTTTCAGTGTATATATTCATTCCATTAACACACTCCATGAATGGCTAGTGCTCTAGGTGGCTTATTCAATAAGTGTCAGGACCAAGGGTACAAATTGGCTTAGAGTTGTCAGGAAGTCATGTCCTGGGTTACTGTTCACTTTAAAGCTGAGATTCATTTAATTCAATGGACTTTCATTGAGAGTATGCATTTGCATAGTGCTGCTACTGTTCTAAGTTGTGAGAGAAACAATGAGTCAGATAAAAATCCCACTTTTCAGGAATCAATAATGTATTATCCATTTTATAATGTGTTAAACTTAAATAATGCAATTAAATTTATTCTACTTGGTATTTCAAATTAAAGTATATAAAGAAAACACAGATAAAATATTTATGCTCCTGTATTTATGGAAATGAACCACAATGGGTAGTGATTAATTCCTGTTAGAAAGAATTAGGAAAATACTAAAAAGACAAAGCCTTGAATCAAGATGCTAAATTAGAAGGACAAAATGATTCAGGTGTTCCAAGGTGAGCATTATACAAGTTATGTGTCTCATACTGAAGGTTAGTTCAGTTATTTCATTGCTCTAAAACAGAAAGCATGTTACCTATGGGTTAAACTATTAAGTGGCTTCAAATTGTTCAGATGACTAATGTTTACAAATCCTCTCAAGCCACACTTGTATTTACTCAGCATTGGTACACAGTGGTATTAAAAAAAATAATTTTTAAAGAAAAACAATAAGGGAAGAAAAAAATAAAGAACAGAAAGGAAGAGATAATTTATATGTACTGTACACTAAGTTCAATCTGGTCAAAAAACATACTATTATATAAAGCTGCCTAAATACACGATTTACTTCTGGAATCATTCATCTATGTGCATGGACTCATTAGTAGTGTTCACATTGTATTATCCCATTAGACAGACTGGACTAGCCATGGCCTAACTCAGCTTGTTGACTTGCAAAATAACACACATAAAAAAAGTTTGCAATAGGGCATCTTTTAAGAACTTGATTCTTAAATTATGACCTAAATGTTAATTTTTAACCCTGTGATTACAGTGCAATAAATTTTCTTCATGTGTCTATATAGCATCTGATTTAGCAATTACCAAGATTTTGATAGATTCTTGTCATCACATGAAGTTGGCCTTGGAATATTTACAGAAGTTATAAAGTCTTCTTGCATATTTCTTCCTCTTTTAGTGATATCATAGGTCTCATATAGATAATGATTCAGTTCCTCTCCCCACCCCACCCCTCTTTTTTTTTTTTTTTTTTTTTTTTTTTTTTTTTTTTTGTTTTTCAAAGTAGGGTCTTGCTCTAGCACAGGCTGACCTGAAATTCACTATGTAGTCTCAGTGTGGCCTTGAACTAATGGCGATCCTCCTGTTCTTCCTCCTGAGTGCTGAGATTAAAGGTATACAGCATCATGCCCAGCTATTACCTACTTCTTTTGAACTTGGAGGAATCAGTAATGTGTAAGCAATGATTCCATTTTCTTCCTATATTCTTCTTTCTCTTCTCTGCTAGATACTTTCTCTGTTTTATTTCATTTCTTTTTTAAATGGTCCTATAATTTTTCCTATATACAATATCTTTGGGAGATTTGCAATAATGTAGAAAAAGCATGGGTTTTGGATAAAGAACTCCTGGGTTTTAGCCATGTGTCTGCCACTGAGTAGCAATGAATGTGACACTAGGAGGATATTTTGTAGTCTTTCTGGACATCTGTCTTACCTGGGAACTGACAGAAGAAAGCAGTGCATCTCTGAGAGCCTGTTCCCTCTGCTCTTCCATAATTTGTGATAGTTTCCATGACACCTCCTGACTTAGGAATCCTGCATGACTACAATTCTGTTAGATCAGGGCTATTCAATTCTGCTCTGTGGTCCCTGGAGGGACTAAGAAGCTACCTTTGGAGAGGGGTTCTACGTGATGTGAGGGAGAAGGGCACAGGGAATTGAATAGCCAGCTTCAATCAGACCATCTAACTTTGATCTATTTTAGATATCCCTAAGATTTCATTTGAAAAAAAAAAAAAAAGGATTCTATGGGGTTTGAAAGAAAATGGAGGATGGTGAAAACCTGTATAATACTGTCATAGTATTAAAACTTCCTTTAAAATATGTAAAAATATGTTGATGGTGATTATAGATCCCAAAAAGATAATGTTTATAAATAAGAAAGATTGAATTGCTGTGTAATGATCAGCTCATCTAAATCACTTCTTAAAAGTAATTAGGAATTTTCCCTAAAAGAATATCATCTTTAGCCATTGTTCAAATAGGAGATTAGCTGCCATGGCAAGAGAAGGAGACTAGGCAGGTAGAAAAATGTTTTCTATTAACTTTATGTATGTTACAGTGTAGCAGCTCCCAATTAATAGTGTGGGAGAAGTTTCTAAAAGTCTTCAGTGAAAAAGAATGTGTAGGAATCATTTTCTTTTATGTGTGCATTTGTAGCAAATGAAAAACTTGATTTTTAGTAAAGCCCACACATACTTGTAAACTTTTTACATGGTTTACAAATCTGAAAATATCAGAATTGCTCTGCAAAACCTCAAAGAGAATCAGCATTTGGCCAGAAGTGGGGCAGGAGGCTCAGTAAATTCTTGTCTTGATTGAACTACATGTCAGAGATCCAGAAGTAGTATTTTACTAAACATAGTTAGCCATCTGCTAACCATGGCTTCATGTAAAAGTCATGTCCCTAAAAAAAGTTTTCACACTGTCTTATTAGAAATCTAAGTCATAAACCAGGTATGGTGGTGCATACCTCTAATCCCAGCACTTGGGAGGCAGAGGTAGGAGGATCACCATGAGCTCAAGGCCAGCCTGAGACTACATAGAGAATTCCAGGTCAGGACTAGAGTGAAACCCTACCTTGAAAAAGAAACAAACAAAAAAAAAAAAAAATCTAAGTCATATTCAGTGAGATGACTCAAACTTAGAAAGACTAAAACCACATGTGTTCTCTCTGATATGCAGGTCTTAGTTTGTAATCTCTCTATATAAATATGTAATGTTGATAAAACCTACAAATATAGAACAGTAACCAAAAGTAATTATAAGATTATAAAAAGATGAGCTGGAAGGGGATGGAGGAATGGGCAAAAGGATACATGCGACATGTAAACAGAAGGAGGGAAAATACAGGGGGAAGGAGAGCTAGGGAGAAGGGGGATAAGAGGAAAGACAGAATTCAACAAAAACAAATTGCGTTTGTTTGAAAATTCAAAAAAGTAAAAAAATTATTAACAATTTCAAGCCCTAGTAACTCATGTTAAAAATTGACAATGTAGCTAGAAAGAAGATAACCCCTAATCTTTCTTATCATTCCTCTTATTTCTCTCAGTCAGACCTGTTAATACCACTGTGTGACTTTTTGATATATTGAGACAGTTTCCTGAAGGCTTCACAGCAACGCTAATATTGTCTTAATATTAATACCAAATCAGTATTAGTATTAATATTTTAATATAGCAATGTTGTTTCAATGAGAAAACATTATAGTTCACAAAAAGACTGCATACACGTTGATTTCAGCTCACACTGTTTTACAATTTGAGCACTGTGGCTCCCTCTTTTTTTACTATGACGGCCACCTTGGCAGTTTCTCAGTGACTGTATGCCACTTGGGTTCTTCTTGTCTTCTCACTGAGCTCATCTGGGAAGTTTCTAAAATCAATACCACAACATTGTTGCATATCTGAGAAAGAAGCTTTAGTAAATAATCCAATCTCCTGAAAAGCTCATTTCAAGTATTGTTAATAATTCTTTGACATCATGTATAGAGGATCTAATATTGAGTGAGAATTTTGTCACCTAAAATACATTCTGCCCCCTAACAATTTACGTACCATTTCCATTATAGCTGAGTTAAATAACATCTACTTGAGAGTTTTCAGCTCCTGACGGTCAACATCTACCTCTCTCTCAATCTATAACATTGCTGGGGACAGTCGTTTATTAGACCAAGAAACATCCATTATCTTGTTCACTGACTTCTGTAACTTTGCAAAGGAAGGGTTCTTGCTTGCTCACTTCGACAGCACATATACTAAAATTGGAAGGGTTCTTGCAAAGCAACCCAGATGTCATAGTGTCATTCTCTGCCAGGGAGACATCAGAGGAGATATGAGATCTTCCATTTGTATACTGCCTCCAGAGTAAAATCCTCATACACAGTCTATCAGACTTCCCTCACAGACATTCCCACATCAGTGCATACCACCTACATCTATGCAACCTCTCACCAATAAAGCACTCTGCTTAAGTTGCAGAAGCTTGTGGAATCCAGTGTACAGGTAGCACATGAGACAGATGGGCATCTGCATCTGCCCACAAAGGATTAGCACTTTCTATTCTTCCATCTGAGCCTCTCACACAGACTTTCCTCTATTTCCAGAATGGAGTTTATGGTTTCTGATTCATGTCTTTTTTAGTCATGGAATTCATTGTCATGTATTTTTTTTCTTAATTCCCAACTACAGTCTGAACTATGAGGTCCGTGGCCACTTTGTATGTCTTCTAATACACTGGAGTTTGAGCCCTATGAACCTGAATTGATAGGCACACCTGATTTCTCTGCTCTGTCAAGATTTTAGACAGCACAAAACTTAAAAGGGAACACTAGATATGTTCTAATCTGTACCTTCTAGTACTCTGAATGTTTTTCAGGTAGTACATCACTCTAGCACAGCCTGACCTAGGACTCACTTTCAGTGATCTACCCATCTTTGCCTCCCAGTGCTAGAATTAAAGGCATACGCCACCACACCCAGCTGTTTTCTAAAACATTCTGAGCAAAATGTATGTTTAGCATCATGTATCATGGTAAAAAAAAATAACTACCCCAAATGGACATGTTTAAAGTAATAATTTATTCTTTGCATGTGCACTCACACGTGTGTGTGCATATGTGTGTATGTGTGTAGGCCAGAGGACAACCTTGAGTGTCATTCTTCATGCTACAACCACCTTTCTTTGAGACAGTATCTCTCATTCATCTGGTACTGGCCTACCAGACTGAATGACCAGCAAGTGCTAGTGATCCATCTGTCTCTACCACCCCAGTGTTGAGATGACAGGTGCACACCACCATTCCTGGATCTTGTTTTTAATGTAGGTTCTGGGATTCAAACTCAGGCCCCACATTTACAAGCCAAGCACTTCACCAAAGTTCTATTTCACCTTCCCTAAAATAACACTTTGTTCTTATATCTCATGCCCTCTGGCAGTCTTAGGCCCTTCTCACTCAAGTACTCACAGTCCTGCAGACAGAGTGTGGCTAAGAATCACTGAGGCCTGAGCTGAGGTGGCTGGGCCAGCTGTGGACCATCCAGACATGTCTCAGTGAAGCTTTTAAACATGGCTGTCTTCAGATTCCCATAGCACATAGCTTCATAGGAGTTAGACAAAGTGACATGGAATCTGCTACTCTCCCCAAAGTGAGCATTTCAGCAGACCTAGATGGAAGCTACAAGATTTTAGATAATCTACCCAGAAACATGACACCACTTTCTCTGCATTTGTTGTTTAAAGTAGCCACAGGCCAGCCCAGAATCTAATGAAAAGAGGAGTAGACTTCACTTTTCAAATGGCCTGTGCATCTAGGTAAGAAAGGAATTAATGAGCATCTTCTTGGAGACAAGCTACCACAGTGATATCAAGTAATCTTTATAAAAATTAACACATTATAATCTTAAAATTACTGATATCATGGGTAAATGAATTCCAAGCAAAACCGACTGTATGTTCTTTTAGAACATACACTTAGGATATGGACACTGAAAGAGACTGCAGCAACACTTCCTTGGTTCTGGAAAACATGTGTCCTATTTGTTTTAAATCCATTTGCTCTGGAAGAAAGTACAACTCACTGACTTTCTAGTAGTTTTTCAACAAGGCAAGAAGACACATTTTCACAAAGACATCTTTATTGTGGCTAAACCAAGATGGG
Organism: Dipus sagitta; assembly: GCA_036346955.1. NCBI lineage: Eukaryota > Metazoa > Chordata > Mammalia > Rodentia > Dipodidae > Dipus > Dipus sagitta. The sequence continues at coordinate 97,157,448 of CM070770.1, read as the reverse complement.
GTTAGTTAAACCAAGATGGACTAATTTCAGCTCAATACACAGTGTAAATTCATTAGAGCAAATTTCCATGCATATATTATGTACAAAATAAAACTCCTCTTAATAATAAAAAATAGAATTATAGCCTAAATAGAAAAAAAAAGACCTAATGATCCATTAGTAAAACAACCTTATAGTAGAGACAGAATTCTTCTGCTCAGCAAGGAGCAGGGACCTGTCCAAGGTCACACAGCCATATAAGCAAAGCTAGGATTGGAGTTACTGTAAACTAGGATTCTCTCACATGACAAAAATGAGAATCTTACAGTGCTTAATGACCTGCAATTTTACTTCAAAATGAAATCCATTATATTCCAGCTGGAATCTTGCTGAATTCTACAGAGAACACCTTGACCCTCAATTGAAGAGCACATGCACATCTCAAGTCTTTCAATCTGCCAAGGGGGTACAGATGGAGATAATTAGCCCTGACCTTTGGTACCTATATGCTTCACCAAGTTACAGATGTTGTAGAATAATGTCCTGATCTGATCTTTGAATAAGTTTGGTATAAACCAGCAAGAACTATTTTTATGACAGAAGTAACTGATAGTCTTTCAAGGAATTCTGCTGAATATGTGAATGTGTATATTAAATTTCTTCAGAAGATTAAAATTCAAGTTGATATATCCCTACATGGAAGGTTCTTTCAAACTTCTGTCAGCTAAAGCTGAAAACAGTAGGTGTATGGGAGTTGTGGAAGAAAGTATTTGTTGAGTGCAATATATATATTTCTTCTACAACACCCATTCACCTATTGTACATATATCTATATCTATATCTATATCTATCTATATCTATGTATATGTATATATGTATATATTCCATACATAAGGTATTAAGGATAAGTGGTAAAAGAAGATTAGCTCCCTTTAAAGAATAATAACCAAGGGAGTCTAGAACACATAAATATTTTGCACAAGGGCTGGAGAGATGGCTTAGCAGTTAAGGGGCTTGCCTGTGAAGCCTAAGAACTCATGTTCAAATCTCCAGGTCCCACATAGCCAGAGGCACAGTGACACAAGCACGCAATGTGGCACATGCACACAAGAGGGCACATGCATCTGGAGTTTGTTTGCAGCAACTGAAGGTCCTAATCTTCTTTCTCTCTCTCTCTCTCTCTCAATAATAAATAAATAAATAAATATTTTTGCACAAATATGTAATCAACTATTAACCTATGCCTATAGAATCAGACATTAAGAATAGAGAGGCAACATTTAGTATTTATTGTTGACAGGAAAGATTGGAACAAGAGGCTTCATATGGACTCTTAAAGATAAATATAATTTTAAAAAGCAAGTTAATATTGCTTTTATTATTCATGAGAAGGCAATTCCAGAATTATCCACAGTCCAAAACTTGAAAAATTTCTCTTCTAAGAACAACAGAAAAATGTATTTCTTAACTTAAAGTATATGAGAAATGACAATAAGAAAGGGTTAAAAAGAAATTAAATGTGATATGCGACATTAGAAAGACCCTAACTCCAATGGTCATTCCAACACTAACCACTCTAACCCTACCTCACTCCAGAAAGTTGGACAAATGGAGCACTATACATAAACAAAGTTAATACTCAAAAACCTTTTGCATTAAACATGGTCAGATGATTAATGCCTTTATTCAGAGAATTATTGACTATATAGTTGGCTTCTTGTCCAATAATATGAAGAAAAAGTAATTCCCCTTGTTCTCACATGTGGCCTTCTGTTGATGTTGGGATTGGTGTGAGTGTCAGTTCCATGTGTCTGCATATAGGAAATCTGATAACTTCTTTTGTGTCTGTTTTTATTTGGTGAGATCTAAGATCCAGTTTACAAAATGATGCTTCACACAAGACTCCTTTTATTTAGCTAATGTTCCTTCAACAAATTTCCATTTATTTTCAAAACAGAAAACCAGAAACTTTCCACCTATCAAATTTACTTTCCCTCATCCCTTCTAATGTTTACCTCTTGGAAATTAAAACGCAATTTGATATATCCCTACATGGGAGATTCTTTGAAACTTTTGACAGTTGAAGCTGAAAAGAATATGTGTATCTCTGGGCATCTGTGCCACTACAATTTTATTTATTCATTCTCCCTTTCACTTGAAAAATTGAATTAATTTTGCTTTGTACACTCACTCCTCTATTCCCCCATACTGTTATTTTTATGTCCATTTTAACATTTACTACTATATATATATTTTTTTCCTTTCACACCTATAAGACTATTTCCACCCAGAGACAGTTTCTTTTCTTTCTGTTCTAGCAACACTCATGGAATATGGTACATAGTCACAAGAAATAATTGTTAAATTAATAAAAGTGTAAATGTTACCATAAGCCTGTCTGTTTTTTTTGTTTTGTTTTGTTTTGTTTTGTTTTGTTTTGTTTTGTTTTTGTGGTAGGGTCTCACTCTGGCTCAGTCTGACCTGGAATTAACTATGGAGTCTCAGGGTGGCCTCAAACTCATGGTGATCCTCCTACCTCTGCCTCCCGAGTGCTGGGATTAAAAGCATGTGCCACCACACCTGTCTCTGTCTGTTTTTAAAAGACAGGTTGACATAACCCATACTGGCCTCAAACTCCCTGTATAGTTGAGGATGACCTTGAAATTCTGATCCTCCTGCCTCTACATCCTGAGCACTGGGATTACAGGAATGCCCCCCCCCCCATACACACCTGGTTTAAGTGATGCTGGGGATCAAACCCAGGGCTTTGTGCAATGTAGGCAAACATTCTATCTACTGTACTATACTCTGAGCATGAACCAATGAATTATAATTATTATAGCCATTGTTTCTCTAACTGAGATTTACATGCCTTCCAATGTTTTTAATCAATTTGCTTACTCCTCTTGAGATGAGTACTCAAACATTTGAAAATATAAGTATGTATGAGGGCAAATGAAGTGAAAACATGCTTACTAATAGTTGAGTGAATAAATGAGAAATGTATTTTCAGTCAAAATTCATCAAGCTATTGGGACCACAGCCTGTGTGTTATCATTAGCACTTTTGCCAGCAACTTGACAGAAGTAGAAAGAAATCAGTCTGAATACATAGGGTGGGAATTTGCCAGAGCTAGGATGTGAGTTAGCAGAGGTAGAAGTGAAAATGAGTGTATGATTTTGATGACAACTGGAACCTTGTGGAAATTGAGGAGCAGGTGGAAGAAAATGAGGAAGAAAAACATGGTTTTTAAGAGGAAGAAAGTTCAGCTGCAGAGTGGCAGGCTTTGAAACATACTACTTTAATATGGCTGCCCATTGTATACCAGAACTTCCTCTTGTATAAATGAAATACTATGTATTCCTTACAGTTTATCCTCTAAAATGCTTTATAGTCCCCATGAGTCTTGTGAGCAGCTAGTGGCAGTGTTGCCAAATGTGAAATTATATGGTTCCTATGTTTGCATAATCAATATTTCAATTGTGTTTCTGTGTGGAGTTGCCCTTGACATTGTCTGGTCCTCTGTCTGTATCCTTTCCATGGGCAACCAATTCCAATCTTTTAAAAATAAGATTGCCTTGACACCTGGCATCTGCCAGGCCTTAGAGAACTGTGCTAATTATGGCTGCCAGTAAAGAGCTCAAGTGGAACTCTGAACTGTTTTGATTTATCATCTGAACACAGATCTTGAGGGCTTATGGGGTAACCTTGGGAGGTCACTTAGTCTATTTGTTTGCTCTGAAGTAAAAGGATCAAAGCCACAAGTGAATCATCCCAGGGAGAAGAATTATGTTCTTTAAGCTCTTCAGAGAGAGTTGTCAACACCCTCATCACCCATCTTAGTGCACAGAAACTTCACCAGGCTATGGCTGCCACTCTGGCTTAAGTAGATTCCTAGTTCAATGGCAAGAATACCTAAATAGGATTTTGAGGGAGAAAAACATATCTAGGAATAGTATTTTTTGTATTTTTTTGTTGGCATTTTTTTCGTGTGCTGCTCCCATTTTTGTTAGCTCCCTTATAGTGTGAGGTTTCTCTGTGATGACTATGATTTGCCTGGTTTTGCTCAGTGTAAAGTAGGCCAGTGGGGTCACCTATATATAACATGGAAATAAGTAAAGCTCTAGAAGACTAGAGCCCCCTGGCTTCTTCAGCAGAACAAATCTTAGCTCTCGCTCTTTGCTTTTAGACACAGTAGGGAAATCACATGCCAGATAGCAGAGTTAGCACGGAATACCTGTTTTCATGGTCCCCTAAATGACTTCTGAAGACAAAGGTCTTGATGCATAGTTAGGAAAAATGACAGAGAGTATTGGGATAGTTACACAGGGATATGTGGTGTCAGTCAGACCTGGGATTGCCTAGTTTTCTACTACTGGTTTTGTACCACTGGTCAGCCTTATGCCTTAATCCACCATGGAATGCCTTAATCATCTACAGAAATATAATGTTTGGACTATAGATATGGCATTCTTGCAAAGTGTAACATCCTGAGTTTGAGACCCTATGCCCATATAAATCTAGATGCACAAAATGGTGCATGTATCTGGAGTATATTTGCAGTGGCAAAAGTCCCTGGCATGTCCATACTCGTTCTCATTCATATTCTTCATATTCTTTCTTTCTCCTTACAAATAAATAATAAATAAAATATTGAAATGAAATGAGTACATTGTTTTCCTTTATCTAGGATTGTTCTGGCCTCATTGTGAAAATACACAAAGTGCTTAGCACAATGCCTGCAACAAGGGTTGTAGTAGTTATTATGTGTTATTCCTTTTTAATTTTTTGTTTTATTTAATTTTTTTTTTTTTTTTTGGTTTTTCGAGGTAGGGTCTCACTGTGGCTCAGGCTGACCTGGAATTCACTATGTAGCCTCAGGCTGGCTTCGAACTCACAGCGATCCTCCTACCTCTGCCTCCCGAATGCTGGGATTAAAGGCATGCGCCACCACGCCCGGCTTATTTAATATTTTTTTAGAGACAGAGAGAGTGGGGAAGAGAGAGTTGGCTTGCAAGGGCCTCAGCCACTGCAATCAAACTCCACAAGCTTGCACCACCTAGTGGGCATGTGTGACCTTGTGCTTGTATCACCTTTGTACATCTGGCCTATGTGGGATCTGGAGAGTTGACCATGGGTCCTTAAGCTACACAGGCAAGAGCACCTTAACTGCTAAGCTACTTCTCCAGCCCAGTTTTTTTTTTTTTTTTTTTTTTAGTTTTTCAAGGTAGGGTCTCACTCTAGCCCAGGCTGACCTGGAATTCGCTCTGGAGTCTCAGGGTGGCCTCAAACTCACGGCGATCCTCCTACCTCTGCCTCCCGAGTGCTGGGATTAAAGGCGTGCGCCACCACGCCCGGCTTCCAGCCCAGTTTTAATTCCTCCCTCCCTCCCTTTATTTCTTTCTATGAAGGCTTTGCTTTCAACTGTTTTAACTGAATACTTGAGATACACATGTTGGGCTAGTGGGTTCAGTGAGTAAAGTTTTCTAATGAAGTAATGAAATGGGGAGGCTAAGGCTGTTGGTGAAATTATTTATAAGGGTGCAGAAGCCCAGTGACATTAGTGAACTATATTTGATGGACTGAGAAACAGTATTTGTGTCTTCTTTCTACCTGTTTATATGAAAGGCATTTGTGCCCGCTGTCATCAATCATAAACATATGTACTCAGTCAGACTTTAGTATAGTCAAGGGGACAGTAGATAAGATCCTTGCCTTCAAGAAATGTTTTTTTTATTAAGTGTAACCACATGAAATTGTTATTTATACAGGTTACAAATGATAGACTATTGGCTATTTCAAAAGATTCAACCTAGTACTTGAATTTGTACAAAAATCAGTAAAAAATGAAGAAAGCATACAATATTACTGCAAAAGTACTAATAACGTATCCAAAGGAATAACAACTCCATTCATACAGGAGTAATAATTGAAGGATTGATGCACAATTAATATGTGATTGAAGCCTCAAAAGACTAGGAGCACTTCTTATTCCTCCTTATCACTCCATCCACTCCCTTCCCACTCTTTCTCTTCCTTCAATTGAGCCTTTGTTACATTGTATCAACATAGAAACAAACAGGCTTTGGAGAAAAAGTAAGTCTTGAAGTCTGAAGACCTAGGTTCAAATTCCAGCTCCACTATTCTTTCATGAACTCAGTGGTGACTTAATTGTCCTAGATCTCTATTGTCCCATCTGTTCTAAATGAGAAAAATGTAAATTTTGTTGGGGGTAGAGAAATACTTGAGACGATGCATGTGAGTGCGTGTAGCAATACTTGGCCATAGTCTTTCTTTGGTTCGGGACCTAGGGCTGTGTTTCCATCTGTGCATAAAATGCAATTGCTACATAGATGATGATGACTATGGCCTTATTTCTGCCCAGAGTATTTCATTTGTCAGGTTTTAACAATGAACAAGTGAGCATACAATAACATTCCAGGTAGTGAGAGAGGCACTGGAAAAAATCACTGCAATAGGAGAGATAGTAGTGCAACTTTGATGGAAGCTCTGCATTAGGTGAAAAGCGTTTTCCATGCAAAAGGAAGAAAAGTGGCAAATGTCTCAAAGTGGAAAAGATCTTTGGAGGTTTCAACAGCTAGAAAATTTCAAAAAGAGCAACAGAATTGGGTGACCTGATTGCTTGTATGTTATGTGGAAAGTAGGAGGGCCAGGTTGGTGAGAAACTTCTGAGGAAGATGACTCAAAGGTGAATGTTGTTTCCTAAGCAAGAGGCAAGTACTTCTTGCCCTAGGGTGGTATCAGTGAGAGAAGTACAACCTTAGTTATTTGTTACTTACTATAAGTCAGTCAATCCAGTTGCTGATGAGTATAAATCCAATTGGATAATGATGGTACAAAGAAGAAAGGAATCAAGGAAAGTACCTGACTTTTGCCCTGAGAAAATGGATTAACAGTGGTGCCATCACATTAATTTATAAACAGATTTGTTTATAAACAGATTTGTTTAGCTAGTAATTTGAAGGCTGAAAGCCCAAGATTAATTGACTCATGTGGTTGACTTCTGATAAAGGCTTTGTGAGTGCATCAAAACATGGGAAATAGCATCACATAATAAGAATCCATGCAAGAGCTCTAAGTGGTGTATGCAGAAGAGCACACAGAGAGAGATAGAGAGAGACAGAGAGAGAGAGAGAGAAAAACAGAGAAAATATGAATGGAGGAACGGTTAGACTTCCTCCTTTATAGACACTTCCTCTCAGGGAAATATGCCAATTTTTTCTTTTGCTATCCAGAGAGTTATAAATTAAGCTGGGTACCTCAGTCCATTTCCTTGTTAGTGGAACTTCCAATTTTATATGATTTTACTGGAGCTTCTCCAAGACATAGTCTGAGCAACACAGAAAGGCCATAGATTTGGCTATGGCTAAAATAATTTATATGACCATGCAGTATGAACAATTTTAGGCCAATATCTTATTTATTTAAAATATAATAATCTAGAGATATTATCTCAGTGGTTTGAACATGTTCTTATAATACTAAAATCAAGGATCTAATCTATAACTAAGTCAATTAGGTTTTAAAGAGATAAAATATTCTTTAAGTGTATGCAAACTCATCCACCTAAAATGTTTATTTAAATTCAAAATCAATAACTGCTTATTTGAAATTTGGTCTCTTTTAAAAGTCATATTTTATTCTCAGTATCTTCTTACTTGTCTTACTTTTTTATTTATTTGAGAGTAAGAGAAAAAGACAGAGAGAGAGAGAGGAAATGGGTGAACCAGGGCCTCTAGCCACTGCAAATGAACTCCAGAAGTATGTACCACCTTGTGCATCTGATTTACATGGGTCCTAGGGATGGAACCGGGGTCCTTAGGTTTCACAGACAAGTACCTTCACCACTAAGCCATTTCTGCAGCCCCCTTTGTATTTTTATTGAGAATCTTTTTTTCTTTATTAGTTATGTACATACTCAGTGTGCAAACAGCAAATGTTGGTACTATCCTTACCCTCATTCCTGTCCTCCCCCCACCTATGGGATCCTCCTCATTGCAGATGTCAGTTATCCTCATGGGGAATGTGGGTCATGCATTGTGAGCATAGCCATCAGTTATAGGGAAGAGGCAATGTCTCTGTGTGTAATGTCCCAAGTTGTGACTCTAACAATCTTTCTGCCCCCTCTTCTGTGAATTTGCTTAAGCCAGGTTGGGTTTGTTTTAGGTCTACTTCAGTGTTGAGGTCTTGGGAGCCTATGTCTCTGGATCTCTGATTTAGTAGGAGTTGATTGTTCTCTGTGTCTATCTCCTTCACCTTTGTGCTGGTACCAGGTTCATGAAGAAAGCAGCACTCTTGCTCGTTTCTCCAGTTACTCTATGGTTTAAGCTGGGACCCTGGTGAGGTACAATGGGCTGATTATCTCCTCAGGTTCTGCGTCCATCTGAGAAAGAGAAACAGATTCTTCAATGGAAAGTGAAGTCTGCACCAGATAAATGGGATACCCATTATTGGTTTAGAGAGGTGTAGGCCTTCTTGTAGCCCCAAAATGGTGGGGAATTGATATTGGAGAGCAAACTCGTTATTTGGATATGATTCTGACTTGTTTTGCAGTTCCAGCTATGGGTTCCATTCCACTGAGTGGATCTGTTAGCCAATCCAAGAGTAGTTCATTACCCACCATGGCTGTGTGCCACTATTCCACCTGGGTGAGCATCACGTCAGGTTGTTTGCTGATGAGCAGCTTAGACCTCAAGTTGCTTAGACAGATGTTCACCATTCCCCCAGAAGGTCATGTAGCACCTCCTAGCACTAGACAAGCTAACTGTCTGGGGGCTGTCTCTCTTCCACTTTCCCGTCATGTCTCTACAAATTCCATACAGACAGCATATGGTATTTTCGGGAGTAGGATCTTACCATTAACCTTCGGTGGGTTATCAAGTGCTCTGACAGAATTCTGTCTTCTTTTGGGAAACCTTGTAGGTCTCTTTGATCAACAGCTCACTGCGGATGTTAACTGCATCCTGGTACTGTGAGTTGCAGGCCAGTGCCAAAGGAAATGAAGGAAGAAAAAAAGATAGGTAATATAAAAGAAGGTGAGAGAGAGAAAGAAAGAGAGAGAGAGAGAGAGAGAGAGAGAGAGAGAGAAACAGGAGAAAATTAAGGTTAGTTTTCATCATACCCTCTCCAGGGGCCTGTGATTCAGGTGTTCCCTCTAAGGACCTCATGCAGGTTTAACCTTTTAGTTTGTCTTTCAGGATATAGCCAATAGATGAACATACTGAAATTTGATCATATGCTCCTCCTTTTGCCCTCTTTTGTCCCTGGACCCTAACACTATCTATTGAATACCCTCCTTTTTCCACATAGTCCTTCTGTTTTGATTTCTCAAGAGAAAAGAATGGATTTTTGACTTTCACTCAATTGAGTATAAGACCAAGAAGCTGCAAGGCTAAGACTTTGCCCCAAGCTCACAAACAAGTTGATCACAATGACACTGAGTGATAAGTGGGAATCATTACTCACCACCTTTTTTTCCCTTCATAGAAAATAGTCAAACAGCTGCATATAGTGGCACACGCCTTTAATTCCAGCACTCAAGAGGCTGAGGTAGGAGGATCACCCTGAGTTAGAGGCTAATCTGGGAACACAGAGTAAGTGCCAGGTCAGCCTGGGCTACAGTGACACCCTGCCTTGAAAAAAACAATGACAAATAAAAATAGTCAAGTGTAGATCTTGCAGACCCTGAGTAGAGGTCCAATGTCCAGTGAATGGTCCTTCATTTCCTTCATCCTCTTGACTACTGAAGGAATACATCTGCAAGTTCTCCATACATCTTTCTCATCGACATATTCCACTATCTTCCAGATCCCATAGCTGCAGTCTCAAAAGCATGTCACAGATGACCTCTCACTTGCTGGTTATAGAATAATCCTTCTCCAGGCAGTGGTTTGAATACTTTTATGCAGAACATGCTCCAGTCAGTCTGTGGCATCTACCTTCCTCTCCTAGTCAGGCCTGTCTTCTTTGTTTTTGCAATCTTGCACAACAAAAAAGAGAAGCCACAGCCTTGCTGGCCTATCACAGACGTTTAGTAAATATTAGCAGATAAATGGCTGCTACCTGGAAGTAGCCTAACCCTCAATATAGGGCCCGAAATACCTGGGAAGACCTTACCTCTCCTACATGTCCTAAATTTCACAAGTGTTTTCAAAGCATCATGTTTCTTTTATATCATTTATCCTTTCTTACAGTTCCCTCCCTTTTCTCTTCCTTTCCTCCATCCTCTGTTGGATGTTGGATGTTGGATGTACCAGACTGAATATTGCTGACAGATAGTAACATGAGGTGGGGGATGTTACTAAGAGATATCACCTGGGTAATATGCTCTCTTCTCCTTCTCTTTGATGTTTTCTCTCTCATCTTGCTCCTCAAGAAGCCAGTTCTGTCCCCAGACTTGGCCATAATAATTATTTGACCCAAATGGTTTCTTGAGTGTCTTTCCATCGACCACACTGAAAGCACACTTGAACCATCAATGTAGTTACTGAGAAGAAATCCTGAGAGTACAATTGTACCTCTGCTGATTTCAAATACCACTGTGAGCTTACCAGTGAAGTTGGTGAGGGAACTATAGTTGCAGCTGGTCAGAATGAGAAAAAACAAGTTTGTTTTCATTTTACTAACTACTTTCACTGTAGTAGTTTTTACCTCCCTGCAGTCTGACATCTTACCTAATTTTCCCATTTGTGGATAGCTTGAGAGATTTTACCAAACTACATGGAAGTTTCATATATGCTAGTTTCACTCAATCATTGGGTAGCAAGGATCAAAATCACAAGTAATACCAATAAACTCTAATTGAAAAGCATATTCACCATTGATTAAATGCTTTACATTGTGATAAACTTGTTCTCATTAATATTAAGACCCACTCCTGAAAGTAAGGTATTAGTATTAAGTTACAGATGAGGAAACAATAGCTCAGGAAGTTACATCATCAATTTAATCAAATATATATAGTAGTACTCAAATTGTGGGTCTCACCAGTTCAAATATAGTGTCTCATCTGCATATAGGAACAAGAGGAAAAATTAGGACATCCTGACTTTTTATGCTAGATGCATAATGTGATCTTTGTTTGATGGACTGCTAAATTTAAGAGAAAAATTGTTACTAAGTATGTTCTAAATATTTTTCAAATGTTTGAAATATTTCTCATGAAAAGCAATTTCTTGTTTATAGAACATGGAGTTTTTCTCCCATACTAATGGAACTGTAACTAGTGTCTAGCTGAGCACAGTCTGTTAGGCACGCAGGCTGGTGTTCCTTTCTCACCCCTGCTGATCTGCTAACCCTAACTTGCATGGATAAACTACTGCTACATTTGAGCTGCCGGTACTTGTGGAGGATGTCCCAAGTCCTTCTAAACTTTCTAGTGGATGTAGGCGTCAGAGTTTAGGAAAACTGCTTCTCTTTTCCCCTCTCCACACCTGTAGTGCAGCACCCCCAGAGTGAGTGGTCTTGCATTTTGGAACCCCTGCTGTTGTGGAAATTGAGGAAATCTCACTTGACCCCTGGACTGTTGGGGAATGCTACTTCCTCCCAGCCACTACCCCACCTCAAGTCCCTTACTTCCCAAGCAAGGCCTTTCCCTTGCAGTGTAATTTCCCACCTCCCTCTTAAAAGCCTGAAAACCTTCTCACTAGCATTAAACAAAATCTTGAGTCAAAAAAATCCTATTTCTATTAAATTCAATTGAAATATATTTTAGAAATCTACCAAATAAAGCATGCTTTAGAGAACGCAAACAGAACTACAAAAATCTGTATATCTCATCCATTTAAAGTGTGTATGTAGACAATTGCTATGAAGTATCACTGTATTTACAACTTTTTGCTGAATTTATAACAACAAACATGAGAAAGGATAATTATATGTATTAAACATACAGATTCATCACTCAAACGAGTATCCTAATGACTAAATAACACATTAATATCAAAGGAGATTCATAATCATACAGAAGCAGTGGAAAAAATAAGCCCATGCTATATGTACTTCATGCATATGGTGGGTTTGTTGGCAGTTGACACTCATGAGTAAGAAGCTATGGGTGCAAGCCCAACCTTCTCACTCAGAAAGAAAAATAGTAGAACAGTTGTGTTGTTTGGTTTGCATTTATTTATATCACACCTAAAACTATCAAACTGACATAATTCAGGGTCAATACATGCTTGTTTAAATTTTAAAATTATAAGTGCTTAAGACACTTGTTTTCTCCTTCTCCAAAAATCATTCGTTGTATCCAGCTTTATCTTAAAATTAAATACCACCAACCTTGTCTCCCCAACATTAGATGTGTCAATTACACCTTAGTGACCTGAAAAAATATTTAAACTCTTAAATATTTTATTTGTTAAATTATAATTATATTAACAATATGGGTTACTTATAAGGACTTTTAAAAATTATACTAAAAGGTAAACTGATAGGCACCTAGATCTCAGTAAGTGCCAGTCACATTATTTTATTGTGATTCTAAAATGTAAAACATGGTCTGGAGAAATAGCTCAGCATTAAAGTGCTTGCTTGTGAAGCCTAAGGACACAGGTTCAATTCCCCAGTACCTATATAAGCCAAATGCACAAGGTGGAACGTGCATCTTGAGTTCATTTGCAGTGGCTAGAGGCCCTGGCATGCCCATGCGCTCTCTCTCTCTCTCTCTCTTAAATAGAAAAAAATAATAAATAATAAAATGTAAAATACTAAAGAGAAAAAGAAAACTATGGCCTCTACTTGTAAACCAGGAAAATAGAACGTGAATGTAAATATTTTGCTGATTTTTGTCAGTGTTCTATAGAATTTCGTCTCCTTGTTTCATAAAATATTCCTTCTTATGTTTCTTCCCAAACCCAGTCCAGATCCCAAAGTCCATGTCTGTTGACTGCTGGTTCCAACTGCTGTGGATGGATGATGACATCATTTAAAAAAATAGATGTGTTTACAATTTCAACTCAGAGCTTATAGAAAGTTTTGATGTAGGCACTAACAAAATGATGTTCAGAAATGCAGTTCTATTTGGTAATAGGAGTTCCCCATCATATTTTAACCAGTGACCTGCAGGTCATTACTTACCTGCTAAAATTTGGTTGGTTCCACATAGAAGAGACCTTAGGAAGGACCATGTGCTTCCACTGCTAATAAAACTAAATCAGTAATTATTGTGAGACTCATAAACCTGTGATTCTTTTAGATCAACTTCAGAGTAGAAGCTTACTTGAATTATCATGTTACAAGCAATAAAGAATAATTTCAAAACAGCTTAAACTGCTCAAACTAGCATTTTTCAGTAGTATAGAGATACAAAACCCTAGGTAACAAAACCTTCAAGAGTCTTCCCCATTCACTATCCCACACAGTACAACTTCTTTTCCCATTGTGGGAAAGGTCTGCGGTAATTGTTAGTACTTCTTGTTTATTCTCTTTACCACCACCACCATTCCTAACTTAAAAACAATTGTCCTTTGCCCAGCCTAGGACATGTTCAAGACTCTGGGGTAGAACTTGACAACAGAGAAAGGAGAACAGGAAAAAAAATCTGTGGTTATTTAAAAATCTAGCAACTGGTCTGGGGAGATGGCTCAGCTGTTAAAGGTGCTTCCTTGAAAAGTCTGCATGCCTAGGTTCAGTACTCTAGTGCCCATGTAAATCCAGGTACACAATGTAAGCATGCATCTGGAGTTCACTTTCAATAGTAAGAGGGCCTGGTACACCTATCCATACTTCTCTCTCTCACAAATAAATAAATAAATAAATAAATAATTTTAAACTCTGACAACTTTAATATGATGACCTAACCTAAGAAAATAGAACAAACTCTAGGGCAAATTGCAAAAGGAATAATGAATGAATTCTAATGGGGAAAATGGGAATTAGAAGTTTAAAGTTTTCCTTCTGATCATTGTGCTATCTATCATTCAGCAGTATGAATTTCAAAAAAATAATTTTACCTCTCCCTTTCCTCACTTGATACCTTTCTCTGATAAGAAATCAAGGTGCCTTTTATTAAGATGAAACAACTGATATTTAAAAGTCAAACATCTAGAAAGAAGGAGATATATTGTAAGGTGCAAGTTGTATCTTTATATGCTTTTCTATCTCTGGTGGCTCCTTGATTTGGTGCAATTCCATGACTTTTTATGGATAGTGTTGTAGTTAACTTCACATTGCTGGAATAAAACACCCAATCATAAGCAGCTGATGGGAGGAAAGGATTTGTTTTGACTTACACTGTCCTGGAGAAACTTCATGGTGGCAGGGAAAGCATGGTGTGAGCAGAGGCTGGACATCACCTTTGCCACAGATGCTTGAAAAATGGAAGCAAGAAAGGTGAACCAAACTCTGGCAATGCGGGGGGTGGGGGTCGCCCTAACACCAAAAGCCTACCCCAAACAGCACACCTCCTCTAGCAAGGCTCCACATGCAAAATTAGGATCAGTTGGGACCAAGCATTCAAAGCATGAGTATACTGGGGACATCTTAAAATCACATTCTGCCAAGCTTCCAGTTCTTTCCATACCCTGGCACAAATCAGTTCTGAAAGGCCAAAAGGCCAAAAGGCCAAAAGCCACACAGTCAGGTTTCCAGCAGCAAATAACTCCAAAGTAAAAATGTCTCTCACTAAGATGGAACAATTAATATAAAGTCACACAGCTGGTAAGCAGGAGAGATCTTGGAAGGCACAAATGGTGTCTTTATTTGCTTTTCTATCTCTAGTAGCTCCTTGATAAGGGAATTGGCATGATTCAATGAGTTTTGTGAGGATGAATAATTTGGGCTTGGACTTTCTTGATCCAGAGTTCTTATTCTGTATCCTGTCTTCTGGGGATCCGATTTCTTCATGGTGCTTTTTTTTTTTTAAATTAAGGTACCATATACTTAAAATGATTCACATGCCCTTATAGTCTAAGTACATATACTATGCAACACCAGTCTCATTCTTAGCTCCCCCCATGAGACACAGACATCAGATTTTTAACTTTCTAATTGCCATTGTTTATGTTCATTTTATATGGTACTATGTTACATAAAATCATTTGTATACAGTTATAAATTGTACTTTGGGCATTCTCCCCCCATACTCTCCTGTCCTCTCTATTTCCTCTCTTCCCTCTGCCATTTGTTCCCTTGGCTCTGCTAGATACTTTTACTTCTAATTTCATGCCATACATGACTTTCTGTATCTGTATGAAATCTATGAATCACATGTGAGAGAAAAACATATTTGTCTTTCTGGGACTGGCTTAGTTTGCTCAATGATTAAGTTGCATCCAACTTTTTATGGAAACAACAGAAAAAAAACTTTGTTCTTTGTGACTGAAGAAATTACCTGTGTGATATGTGTGTGTGTGTGTGTGTGTGTGTGTGTGTGTGTTTCTTTATTCCTCTGTTTCTGGACACCTATGCTGGTTGCATTAACTAAACTTTTACAAATTAACTTTACGTAGGTAATGGAGAACTAAACCTGGGTCACTAGGCTTTGCAGGCAAGTGCCTTAATGGCAGAGCCTTCTTTCCAGCCCTCCAATGTATATTTATTACATCTTTATCAAAAATCATGTGACTATAGCTGTTCGAGTTTATATCCAGGTCCTTTATCCTATTTCATTGACCAGTAAATCATTTTTGGTGTCAGTACCATGCTGTTTTTGTTACTATGATTTTGTATTGTAAATAAGCTATAGTCATACCTCCTTCATTTTTTTTTCTTTGCTCGGGTTTACTTTAGTAGTCAGGAGTCATTTATGCTTACTATAAATTTCAGGATATTTTGATGGTGGGAATATTTCTACTATTAGAACTTTTAAAAATGTTTTTTATAAATGTACTATTTACTTATTTATTTATTTGAGAAAGAGAGGGGAAGAGGCAGATAGAGAGAAAGAGGGGATAGGTGCACCAGGGCCTCCAGCCACTGCAAATGAACTCCAGATGTAGGTGCCCCCTTGTGCATCTGGCTTACATGGGTCCTGGGGAATCAAACCATGGTCCTTAGGCTTCACAGGCAAATGGCTTAACCACTAATCCATTTCCCCAGCCCATAGAACTTTTGAAATGAACATTTAGATTATACAATCTTTAATTTCCCTACATTTCCAAATAGAAAAAACTAAACTAAATAGAAAAAAAATTACCCATCTCTTAGAAATAATGCCCCTATTTTATCTCAGTCATAAAATGTTATACATATATTGTTAATCAATGATCTATAGAAATATTTCAAAGATTTCTGGAATGTATTTAATGAGAAATTATTCTTGCTAAGCCTGTGTGTGTTCACATGTTCAGTCCATTGTGGAGGGAAAACAATGCAGCAGGGGAATATAAGTAGGAAAGATGGAGCATTGATTGTGTGCTACATCTGTGGTGACATGTGCATACCACTCGAACATACCACAAAAACACTTCCACATACATTCCCTCATTAACTTCTCCCTTACATGGAGTTGACATTATTAGGAACCACATTTTACTGACAAGAAGCTGAGACTAAGCAGCATTTTAGATTTGTATCCCCAATCTCTGCTCTCAAAAGAATACTGAATCTGGATAACACAGTGGATAATGGCACACCTTCTTTACCGAGATTACTCAGCATGAACATCACAGTGTTACCATTTAGAGGCCACGTAAACTAAATAAGGCACGTTATTTCACCTTTATATACCTCAGCCTCTCATTTATAAAACAAGAGGAAAACAGAACCTCCATATATGGCTGTTAGGGGAATTGAGTTAATGAAAGTTCTTAGAACAGAACCTGGCATATGGGAAGCAGGCGCTGTTAGCACAAACATGCACACACAAACATGTGTGTACTTGTGTTTTTACTACCCTGATGTTTTCCTTATATTCCTGTAAATCACTCACATTTTATGCCCTGGACTACATTTTATTTCCTTTATATAAAAGAGCCAATTTCTACTAGCTGCCTGATTATAAATCGTGTGAGGAGAATGAGAGCAGGCATCAGACCAAAAATTAAGTAACTGGGTTCAATATGGAAAAGAGAAAAGACAAAACTCTGACTTCTAATAAATATTCATTATAATCATTCTCAAATAAAATCCCTACACTTCAGGAGTTGCAAGCCACAGTTACCCCACAGCCCACGAACATCTAAGGAGAGCCTCTAGATCAAATACAAGGTGAGATTCAGTGTCTACCCAGTATAGGAAGCATTGAATGAGGCAGTATAGCTTTTGTGTTCTTTCCTAGTCCATTTTCATTGAGTAAACATTAAAATATCTAATGTGGGGAATTTTGCTAGGATATCTAAACTCATCCTTTGAACAAAATGAAGACACTCAATCTAAAAGGTGGGCAGAATACTTCCAACTACTGTTTCATTTGCTTTATAGCTGCTAAAATCCAAGTGTCTCAGGAGGTTTGGGGGTCACATGTGCTAAATTTCATCACTTCATTTGTAAGTGCCACATTTGAATTTCTTGTCCTTCCCTAATCTAGATGGACATGAGACCCTGCTCTTGAACAAGACAGAGCAGTTGCTCCAGGCCCCTCTGGGTGGTTTCAGGCCATTTCTGTATACTGCTGTAGGAACATTTCCTTGTCTTCTTCATCATTTATCTTTTCTCATCAACTCCACTCAAACAGGCTATGCAGCAAAATAACCCTTGTACTGCCTCTAGTAGTAGCATGGGGTTGCAGAAATAACATAAACTTCTGGATCAGAGAAAATCAGGTCTATATGAGTAAAGATTTGCTTTTTATTATGTCAAAATGGGCAAGTATACTTGGCCTTTCTCTGCTTCAATTTCCTTATCTGCAAGTGAAAATATTATATTACAATGCTGCTGGGAGGAATGAAAGAGCCAATTCATGAGAAGGTGCTTGGCACACAGTAAGTGCTTAAACATTAATTATTAGATACGGGATAGAGGTGAGAAATAAGAGGCAAAGGTACTATCTGGCTTTTAGAGAGAGCCAAACTAGATAAATTTAGGTGGGTGTCTGACTTGTTAATAAAATTTTAATTTCACTGAGATCAATGAAAAGCCCATGTGTTGACTACAAATACATACTCATCAGCAAACCCAGGGAAAATCTATCAGAGTTATTTCCTTTCATTAAATAACAATATAAATATTGATCAAGTCTCCTAATTGACCTGTGGTTTTCTTTCATACATTAAACTTCTGTTCTGCAGAGAGGGCACAAATCTTCGAATTACCTTTAGTTCATAATTCATTATATCACATTAAGAGCTAAACATGAACACAGGATCCTTACTGAGAAAAAGTACCACTTAAGAAACACATCTTCAATTCCCTTCTTATCCCCACAAGCTGCCCAAGCCTCACACAGAACCCGTACAAGGGCTAAGGGAATAGATAATTTCACATCAGAAAGCTAAAACACAGGCACCTGCATGGCAAGGGAGAGAGGCAGCCCTTTCCCTGAGCACCAGAAATGAATAGCATGCCAGCTAATGAAAAGAGAGTATTAGGCTTGAAGACAAAAGGAGGGCTTAAAAGATGCCAAAGCAAACATCTGTCGCTCCATAAAGATGGCTAAAGACATGCTAATCATCTTGTTAGTAGTGGTCAAGGCACCCAAGATATTCCTTTTTAGTCTACTGGCATGCAGTCTGTCTCTTGAATTCAGCAGTGTGTGTGTTTTGAAGGAAATATATATAGCTATATACATACAGTATTAGATGCTCAGAATATCTCTAATGTCTTGCTATGCCTCTCTGGAAATACAGTACCTTTTAAAGGGTCCTCAGATGTCACCTGAACAAAATACGTGCCCAGAAGCAACTTAGGGAAGGGAAGGGTTTGTTTTGGCTTACAGTTTCAAGAAGAAGTTTCACGGAGGGGAAGGCACAGTAGAAGCAGAGCCGGTCATCACATTGCAGTCAGGAATCAGAGGATGGACAGGAAGTGGATCCAAGTTATAAAAACTCAAGATACACCCACATTTTCCCACTTTCTCCAGCAAGTCTCCACCTCTTAAAGGTTCCATAAACTTCCCAAACAACACATAAGCCTATGGGAAATTTCCCATTCACACCACAGTATCTGCTTAGGACAGTGTGGAACACAAGTCCTGAATGATGCTATTGCTCCAGTGGTGCAAAAGCATCCACTACTTTACTTCCATTTTCTCAATTCTGCACCATTCAATTTTGAAAACACTCTTCAAACACAGGTAGTAAGAGGATTCTGACCCTATCACAGATTTTGGTTCTAGATTGTACTCTTAAAGAGCAAGTGTAAATTGTTCTAGGAGGACCCTTTATTCACTGAGGTGGCTATAACAACACCATGAACTAGGTATTCTATAAACAACAGAAATTTAGTTTTCACAGTTCTGGGAAGCTCATGAGATAGTCACTGCTTTATCAATGGAATCTTATTTCTATGTTCTACATGATAGAAAGGAAAGAAGTAGCTCTCCAGGGCTTCTGTGATAAGAAAACTAATCCAATCCCTTCAAAATCTACACTCATGGTCTAAGGCTTTAACTCTTTATGCTATATGTTGAGTTAGGACATAAAATATGAGTATTAGTGGAATATAATCATTGAGTCTATACCAAATCCTACTTAGAAATACATCTAACAGTCAGAACCTGTTGAGTTCATTTTCAGGCTTATGCTCAGAGTCTCTCTAAAGTAACTGTTGCAAATTTCAGTTCCACAAACATGGCTCATTTGGAATCTTAAACTGCCTGAAAATTTTTAGAATGTAGGATGAAATCAATGCCAAGGCTGAGTCTGAAGATGAAGTGCTCTTACATTTCCTCCCAGGAGCAAAGGACAAACAACACACATGGGTACCAAGTCTGAGAGGTTCTTTTATTAGATATCCTTTCCAGTGACAACAGCCAAGAATAGGGAGTTAAAAGCATTCAAGCACACACTCAACTGATCAAAAAGTGATGTTTTCCTCAAGACCTACTGGGACTCGTTCATAGAGCCTAAATCTGGGAATAACAGCTTACTGAATACATATATTTTTTTTAAAAATGATTTATTTGATATATATATATATATATATATATATATATATATATATATAGAGAGAGAGAGAGAGAGAGAGAGAGAGAGAGAGAGACAGAGAGAGAGAGAGAGAGAGAGAGAGAGAGAGAGTGCCAGGGCCTCTAGCCACTGCAAGGACACCACATGCATGTACCACCTTGTGTGTTATGTGGTGCCTGGGGAATCAAACCTGGGTGCTTTGGCCTTGCAGGCAAGTGCCTTAAATGCTAAGCCCTCTCTGCAGCCCTTACTGAACCTCTTAATGCCTAGCTTAGAACCTATTTAATTTGAGATATATTTCTTTCCCCATTAAAAATAAAACAGTTTTAAAAAATAAATAAAACAGTTGCAGTCTGGCATTTTTTTTCTGGAAAGTATTATGCTATCATGTTTCAGATGGTTTCATGTTTGCTTTGTGATCTTTTGGGGTTCCCATGTGATAGGGGAACAGTTCACAAAAAGCCTGAAATATTTCACTAATACAGGAGTAAAATATTTAGAAAGTTCACTGTGAAAATGCTACTTCTTATTACTCTCACACTCCTTTATTATTTCCAATAAAACGCCCCTTCTGAGGAAAGTCAGTCAAGAGCACTCACTAGAATACCATCATTTGTATTACATGCCTCTGAATAGATTGTTCTTAGTTATACTCATAAGTACGGAGTCATGGTAACCAGAACAAGTGAAAGAACAAAAAATAATTTTCTTTTGAGGAGAAAAGGGTAAGTCACAGAAAAAAAAAAAAAAAAAGACTGAGTGCTTTTGGAGTTCTGTATTTCCTAAAATAATGAATTAGTCATCCACAAAGATTTGACTGTTTCCAGCAGTTGATGCCTGGTTGCCTAGGAAGTTTAATTCTCAGGTAGTTAGCATAAGGAGTGGCTATAAAATGCATCCTCTTCCTACTGTTTCTATGGTTTGTATGGCATTGAACTTCTCTGGTCCCTTTTGCTCTTTCACTTTTTAAATAGAAAAAAAAATGTAAAGTACAAATTTTGGCAGGATAGCTCAACTGTATTTCTATGAATATTGCATAATTATTGAGGAATGGAATCTTATAAATTTTCAGGTGTTTGCTTCTAGTTCATCTTTTATCATTTACACAAAAAGTCAATTGAAATGAAGTCGTTGTTGTTGCCTTAGTGGAATCTTCTTGTGGGATTTCTCATAGAGGTTTATGTGCTTGGAACCAACTTAGATCAAATATATATATTTGAGATATATATGTATATATACCAATAAATATATGAATATGATATATATATATATCAGACAGTTCTGTAAAATGTCTTGGGAATTCTTTTCCAGCTTTGCTGACTGCCAGCTCAGCATCAACTCAACTAGAAATGGCATAAAGTGTATACTATTTAAATTTGTACTTTCTATAAATTAATAAATGACTTCCTTAAAGCTCAGTTACTTTAAAAATAAAGATGAAATTTTTGAACAGTCCTTTTTCAGAAAAAAAGTCCATATTTGACAATTGATCAAAGTGCAAATGATGTTACTAGTGAATGACATCATGCACATTCCTTAAGGGCTCTGAAAACCAATTGCCTCATCCATAAAACAAAGACAATAGCAACATCTCCTTCAAAGGATTGTTGCGAGAAATAAATGACAGGACACACCAAAAGAACCCAGCAGAGTTCCTGGCAAACAAACTATATAGCCATCATATTCTATTAAGTGGTATCCTCAATTCACACTATTTAGCCTCAGAAACTATAATATGGAAAAGAAATTTCTGGACCTGCCTAAGTAGAAAAAGTAGTTTGATTTCGTGATTATACAATTCTGTTACAAACAAGAGAAGAAGAGTAACTATGCTTTGAGAACAAATCAATTTCCTTCCCAAAAGGCAGATGCCCAGGCAGGATGCTGAGGACTTCATCCTGTGTGGAGAAGCCAAGCAGCTCTCCATGTGTCCCTCAAGCCCAGATGCCTGCTTCATCCACAAGCTGTGAGGAGGAAACGCTCCTTCCTGTGTTGATTCATCCCAGTGCTCAAGCCATCTCTTTCCCTACTTCCCCTTCGATCTGTGCAGGTTCATGTGTGGTAATTCTACCACCTCTGGGAAGCTCATTAACAATAATTCAAATATCAGTGGTTTTCTTTTGGCAAAGACAGTGTAGATCATTTTAAGTCAAATATATCCAGTTCTGTTGGAAGAATCAACTCTTTCATGGTCTTAAACAAACTATAAGATCCACAAACTTTGTACAACTTGAATGGGATCAAAGAAAGACAGTAAAGCTCCTTTGCCTTTCCTTAGCAGGAGAAAATAGATTTAGAGGCATAAGTTTAGTCCAATTTTTAAATTACTTCTATGAATTTTTAAGAGACCTGAGTCCTAATGAAATCTGTACTGTAATTAAAATGTCATAAATCTGAAATCAATCTGTCAAAGCCATATTCAATTAGCTTATACATTAGTTTCTGTGCTTTAAAAATGGTTTCAGATCATGTCCTTTATTACCCAAGGTAGGACAGTTATTAATTATTCCATGTGAAAGATGAGAAAATCACAGAAAATTTAGTAGATTCACCCACAGTAAAATCACAGAAAATTTAGTAGATTTACCCACAGTTATTGTCAGTGAAAGTCCTGATTAGACCACAAGTCTAATAGTGCCAATAATGTTCCATATGCAAAAACTTTCTGAGTGGTATAAGCAATAATGATGATATCCACTTATGTTACGTTTCACATGTGAGATCTCCATTGTTATACTAACCCAGTGGAGAACAATTCAAGCAACATAAAGCAGAGCAACCTTTCCTACAACAGGAGGCTCCTGCCCATGAATCTTCACAATAACCAAGGCAACTGCATAAGAGTTTTGGAAAAATACCAGAAGGATGCTAATTTTGAAGTTTCTATGTTCTGTTTGGATTAAGCATGCTTTGGGTAAAGGCCACAAGTCTGACAATTATATTTATAACTGGCATATAATATAGACCTATGTAATATATTTATAATGCATATTAACTTCAATATTTAAAACCTTTAAGTTACATGTGGTACAAAATGAAGAAAATAGAGATAATAAAAGTTTCTTTTCCACTTCTGTCTCCCTAAACAGTCAGTCCTCCACAAGTAGCCAAGTGGATACTTGTAATTCTTAGCTTCATATATGAGTAAAAGCCTCTTTCACATACTAGTTAACTCCCACATGTATTTATGTAGCAAACAACATGCAAACTAAATAGACACCTTTTTCAATGCTTTTTTTATTTTTATTTATTTATTTGAGAGCAACAGTCAGAGAGAAAGAGAGAGAATGGGTGCTCTAGGGTCTCCAGCCACTGCAAATGAACTCCAGATGCATGTGCCACCTTGTGCATCTGGTTTACATGGTAGACACTTATTTTTTGACTAGATTTTTTTTAGAATCAGACATGAATTCCCTGTCATGGAGCAGGCTTCAAATCCAATCAGGTTGCAGCTGATTATACACATACCAGACATAACACTATTGCACTACTGGGTACATCTTACATGGCTGCACAGTTAATAGGCACTTTAAAATATTTTATTTATTTATTTACTTATTTATTTATGAGAGAGAAGAAAAGAGAGAGAAAGTATGTGTATAGGAGTGCCAGGGCCTCTTCAGCTACAAATTAATCACTTTGTGCGTCTGGCTTTACATAGGTACTAGGGAATAAAACCTGGACCAACATATTTTGTAAGCAAATGCTTTTAACCACTAAACCATCTCCCAAGCAGAATAGACACATTTTAGACAGAAGTGATCTTCTTTTTAACACATGCCAATAAATTTCCTTTGTTACCTTTCTCTTGTAATGGACTTGAAATTTTTTCCCCTTTTTTCTAATTTTATTTTGTTTTTGTTAAGCAATACATAACGAGATTAAAAATGTACATGTGAAGGAGGTGCACCATGTTTCAATGCATATATAGAATATGGAGCCTCTAAAATAGGTTAAGTGTACTTACTTCCTCAAATATTTACCATTATGGTAAAAAATTCAACCATCCTACCTTTTTGCAATATACACTATATTCTTCAATTTATAATTATCCTATTATGTGATAACATATTATAATTTCTCACTTCAACCTGAATGTAACAGAACCTACTGATCAGCCTTCTATCAAAAACCTACCTACATCCCCAGTCTTTAATAACTACCATTCTGTTCTTTAAGAAAAAAAAAAAAGTATTAGGGCTGGATGGGGCCAGATGCACAAAGTGACGCATGCATCTGGAGTTCATTTGCAGTGTCTGGAGGCCCTGGCATGCCCATTCTCTCTCTCACTCTATGTCTGCCTCTTTCTCTGTCATGCTCTCTAAAGCAAATAAATAAAAATTTTAAATATAGTTATTATTTGAAAGAGAAAGAGAGAATGGGCACACCAGGACCTTTTGCCACTGCAAATGAACTCTAGGTGCATGTACTATTTTGTGTATCTTGCTTTACATGGGTATTGGGGATTCAAACCTGAGCTGTCAGGCTTTTAAGCAAGTGACCTATCCACTAAGCCATCTCTCCAGCCCCATACCATCCTGTTCTTAATTTCTGTAAGAAAACCTGTTTTAGACTCCACATGACTGCTGATATGGGAGACTGTCTTTCTGTATGTAGCTTATGTCATTTAACATACTAATCTCCATTGCATTGATGTTGTTGCAAATAAGATGTCACCTTTTTATTAGTAAATAGTATCCCATTGTGTGCATACATTTTCTTTATTCATTTATCACTTAATAGACACTTAGGCTATTACAATTTCTTGACCATGGATACTAAGGCTGCAGCAGTGTGTACCTGTGATGCCAGTGCTGAGGAAGCAGACACAGGGGGAACCCCAGGGACTTACTGGCTAGATATTCTAGCCCAATTTGTGAACTCCAGGTTCAGTGAGAAAAGCTGTCTCAAAAACTAAGGCAGAGAATGGTAGAAGACAATGAACATCAAACTCTGGCTTGTATACACATACAGGAACACACATATATACATATATAAATATACATATATACATTCTAAGTTTATTTACCTGAGGATTTAATATTTAGTTTTGTGAGCCCCTATACGGCTTGGATATTAACTCATTTTCACATATCTTACTTGTAAGTATTTTCTCTCTTGCTGTAGGTTGCCTCTGCATTCTGTTGTTTTGATTGTTGAGAAGTTTTTTTTAAATTTTGATGTAAGGAAATTTGTCTACTTTTTTCTTTAATACTATCATTTGTGCAGGGGATTATTGAAAAACTCCTTACTCCTGCCAATGCCCTGCATTATTTACCCTGTTTTATTCTAATAATGGGGATTGTATTAGATCAATAAGTCACTTTGGATAGTATGAAATCTATAACACAGAGTCTTCTAGTCCATGAACATAGGATACTTTCCATACTTTAGTGCCTCCTTCAGTTTCTTTCATCAGTGATTTTGATGATAGTTTCAAAAACTATTTGGGAAAAGTTATTACTAGATATTTTTATATTTTTTAACTATTATGAATGACATTTCTTTCTTAATTCCTATTTCAGAACATTTGTTATTGGAATATAGCAACTGTATTCTTTTTTGTATGTTAATCTGCAGTCTGCAAGTTTGCTAGAGTCCTTTATTAGTTCTAATGTTTTGGGGGGTAAATTTGAGTTTTCTATATATAAGATAATGTCGTCTGACACCAGTGATTTTTTTTATTAGTTATGTACATACTCAGTATGTAAATAGCACATGTTGGTAACATCCTATCCCTCATCCCTGCACCTCCTTCCAAAGGGACCCTCCTCTTTGGGGATATCAGTTATCCCCATAGGGATTGTGGGATATGCATTGTGGGGGCAGCTATCAGTTATGGGAAAGAGGCAATGTCTCTGTGCATAATGTCCCAACTTGGGGCTCTAAAAATCTCTCTGCCTCTTCCACAAAATTCCCTGAGCCATGTTGGGTTCATTTTAGGTCTACTTTAGCTATGGGCACTTAGGATTCTCTGGATCTCTGGATCTCTGGTTTGGTAGTACTTGAGTGTCCTCTGTGCCTATCCCCTCACCTTTGTGCTGATATCAGGTTCTCTGAGAAAGCAGCACTCTTGCTCATTTCCCCAATTCCTCTATGGTTTCAGTTAGGACCCTGGTGAAGTGTGATGGGTCATTTCTTGCCTCAGGCCCTACTTCCATCTGAAAAAGAGAAGCAGATTCTCCAATGGAGAGTGAAGTCAGCACAGGTTAAATAAGATAATCATTATTAGTTTTGAGAGAATTTAATGGGTGTAGACCCTCTTGTAGCCCAAGATTAGTGGGAGCTTGATATTGCAATGCAAACTCATTATCTGGATGTGATTCTGACTTGTTTCCCAGTTGCAAATATGGGTTCCTTTCTACTGAGCAGATCTGTTAGCCATTCCAAGAGAGCTGGTTACCTACCATGACTGTGTACCACTATTGTTTGAGCATCATATCAGGTTGTTTGCGTCTGAGTATCTTAGACTTTGAGTTGCTCAGACAGATGTTGGCCACTTTTCCCCAGTAGCTCATGTAGCACCTTCTAGCACTAGACAGGATAACTTTCTGGGACTGTCGCTTTTCCAAATTCCAGCCAGGTCTCTCCATGTTCTGTACTGACAGCATATGGTGTCTTCAGAAGTTTTCTTTTCAGCTCAGACATTCTTTTTATTTTATTTTATATTTTTGAGATAGGGTCTCACTCTAGCCTGGAATTTACTCAGAAGTACCAGGTTGGCATAATATTCTTTATCTCTTTCTATGGCCTGATTGCTCAGCCCAAGACTTCCAGAACTGGGTCAAATGAAAAAAGTGGAAGTGCATATAGACCTTTCAGCTTTTACCCATTAGATATTAATTGCAGTTTATTATAATAGCAATTATTATCTTGAAGTATATTCATTTAATACCTAAGCAGTTTAGCATTTTATCACAAAGGGATATTGAATTTTGTTAATGATCTTTCCTGCTTTTATGAGATAGTCCTATGGCTTTGTCCTTTGTTCTGTTGATGTGGGCTATCGCATCTTGTTGTTTCCATATATTAAACAAGTTTTCCTCTCCCCAGATGAAACCTATTTGATCATGATGACTTATTATTTATTGTGCTGTTTACTTGGTTTGGTAGTATCTTTTTTCCAGATAATATAATATTTTTAAAAATTTTTATACTTTTTTATTAGTTATGTACACAGTGTGTGTACAGATATGTTGGTAGCATTGTTAGCCTCCTCCCTGGCCTCCCCCATCCAAAGGGACCCACCTCATTGGGGAATGTGGGTCATGCATTGTGGAGGTAGCCATCAGTTATAGGGAAGAAGCAATGTCTCTGTGCATAATGTCCCAACTTGTGGCTCTAAAAATCTTTCTGCCTTCTCTTCTATGAATTTCCCTGAAATTTTTAGTTTTTAAGGTTTTAGGTCTACTTCAGTGATGAGGTCTTGGGAGCCCCTGTGTCTCTGGATCTCTGGTTTGGTAGGAGTTGAGTGTTCTCTATGTCTATCTCTGTCACCCTTGTGCTGATACCAGGTTCACCAAGAAAGCAGCACTCTTGCTCATTTCTCCAATTACTCTATGGTTTCAGCTGGGGCCCTGGTGAAGTGTGATGGGCTGATTCTGTCCTCAGGTTCTGTGTCCATCTGAAAAAGAGAAGCAAATTCTCCAATGAAGAGTGAAGTTAGCACCAGATAAATGGGATAACCATTATTATTTCAGAGAGAATTTAATAGGTGTAGGTCCTCCTGTAGCTCAAGATTGGTAGGGGCTTGATATTGGAGAGCAGGCTCATTTGTTTTATATGGTTCTGACTTGTGTCCCAGATCCAGCTATGGGTTCCATTCCACTGAGCAGATCTGTTAGCCAAATCAAGAGCAGTTGTTATCCACAATGGCTGTGTGCTACTATTGCACTTGTGTGAGTATCACATCAGGTTGTTTGCTGATGTATAGCTTAGACCACTAGTTGCTTGGACAGATGTTGGCCATTTTCCCCCATTCACTCATGTAGCACTTTCTGTCAGTAGATGAGCTAACTGTCTGGGGAATGACTCTCTTCCAGATTCCAACCAGGTCACTCCATGTTCCATACCAACAGTATATGTTGTCTTTGGCAGTAGGGTCTTACCATTAACCTTTGGTGGTTCAAGATCTCTGAGAGAAATTTGTCTTCTTTTGGGGAACCTTGTAGGTCTGTCTGATCAACAGCTCATTGTGGATGTTAACCACATGCTGGTACTGAGAGTTACAGGCTAGTGCCAAGGAAAAAGGAGGAAGAAAAGATGTGCCATATAAAAGAGAAAGAGAGAAGAAGGAGAGAGAGAATAGAAACAAGAGAAGCATAAGGTTAGTCTTCATCATACCTTCTCCATGGCCTTGTAATTCAGGTGTTCCCTCTAAGAACCTATGAAGGTTCAAAGTTTTAGTCTGTCTTTCAGGACATAGGATTTTATGATACCATTTCCATTTGGCTCCGGTTTTGTGTCCCCCCCACCACCACCACCCTCACCCTCCTCTCCCACACCACTCAACCTGTTGTCCAGTCCTTGAGAGGCTTATTAGGTTTGTCAGCATCTCGGGCAGGTTCAGGTTAGGAGCCACAAATGAGTGAGACCTTGTGACAATTATCTTTCTGTGATTGGGTGAGTTCGCTCGAAGTATCTTGTTGAGAACTTTTGCATGTAGGTTTATCAAGCACACTGATCCATAGTTTCTCATTTTTGCTAAGCACTTATATGGTTTGGATACTAGCCTGCAGCCATCCTCAGACAACATGTTTGCAAGAATTCTTTCTCTTTTATTTTGTTAAATAATTTAAAGAGTATTGGTTTTATTCCGTCCTTAAATGTCTCATAGTTTTATCAGAAAATCCATCTAATACCAAGATTTTCTTTGATGGAATATTATTTCATTTCTGATTGGATTCCATTACTTGTTATTACTTGATTCAACTTTTCTTTTCTATTTCTTCATGATCCTGTCTGGGTATGAGGTATATGTCTAGGAATTTGTCCATTTTCTTATATGTTGTCATATAGTGCATAATAATCCATAATTATATTTGTATTGTAGTAGGATTAATTGTAGACTTCCTTTCTATCTCTGATTACCTACTTAAATTCGCTGCCTCATCTCATGTCTTGTCATAAGATCCCTCATGAATTCTGTTCCAAGTATTGATGGAAATGTATATTGAGCAGATTTCAGATGGAATGCTCTGAAAAGCTGTTATATGTGTTTAATCTAGAGTGGAATTATGCTATTATATGTGTTTAATCTATAATGCAATTTAACTATTATGTTATTTATAATTAATCTAGATTGCAATTTAACTATGCTGTTATTTATATTTAATCTAGAATGCATATAACTATGCTGCTATTTGGTTTTCTGATCATTGATGAAAGTCAAGTGTTCAAATCTCCAAATTATACTCCATTGCAATCGCTCTCCTTGTAGGTCTGTTAATATGTGCTTTCTATATTTAGAGCTATTTTCTCTTGTCAAATTTACTCTATTTATCATTATGAGTTTTCTTATTTCTTTCTTTAAATTTTTTTGTTTATTTTTATTTATTTATTTGAGAGTGACAGACATAGAGAGAAAGAGGCAGATATATAGAGAGAATGAGTGTGCCAGGGCCTCCAGCCACTGAAAATGAACTCCAGACACATGCACCCCCTTGTGCATCTGGCTAACATGGGTCCTGGGGAATTGAGCCTCGAACCAGGGTCCTTAGACTTCACTGGCAAGCACTTAACCGCTAAGCCATCCCTCCAGCCCTCTTATTTCTTTTTTATTACTTTTTATTTAAGATCCATTTTATCTGATGTAAGTATGGCTAGTCCTACCTTTTTTGTAGATTCAATTTACATGGAATATCTTACTCCATCTTTTTGGTCTATGTGTGTCCTTAGAAACGAAGTGATTTTCTTTGTAAGCAAAAATATAGTTGAGTTTATTCTTCTTAAAAAATCTAAGGTCAGCCTGGGCTAGAGTGAGACCCTACCTCGAAAAACCAAAAAAAAAAAAAAAATCTATTTAATCACTCGACCTTTATTTGGAGAATTAATCCATTTATAGTCAATATAGTTATCAAAAGGACAGTTCTTGCAATGACCAGGTGGTTGGTTGTAGCTTTCTGGTAGTTCTTTCCTTTCTTCTTGTCATAGTTTTCCTTTCTGGTTAAGCAAGTATACTGGTAGTGTTTTTGATGTTTTTTTTTTAATTAATTTTGGTTATCTATGGTAAATTTTTGCTTAGTGATTACCACAAGGCTTACACAAAATCTTTTGTAATGATCTATTTTGAAATATAGCAACAAATGTAATTATAAAAATAAAAAACAAACAGAAAGAGAATAAACCAATAAAACAACATTGACACTATCTTCCTCTCCATATTTTGATTTTTAAATATTTATTTATTTATTTGAGAGAGGCAAATATATAGAGAAAGTATGGGCACATTAGGGCCTCCAGACACTGCAAACAAACTCCAGATGCATGTCCACCCTGTGCATTTGGCTTTACATGGATACTGGGGAATCAAACCTGGGTATCTAGGCTTAGCAAGCAAGCACCTTAACCACTCCTGCCCAATATTTTGTATTTTAATATCTAATTTACACTTTTCTGTATTACATATCTCATGTAAATGTAGCTATTTGTAAAATTATTTTATTTTAGTCATATTATTTATATGAATAGCTTATGGTTTGTTCTTATAATCATAGGTAATTAAGAATTTGTTTAATTTACTAGTGAATTTTATGCCTTCTCATGCATTCATATTTATTAAATTCCACATTGCAGTTAGAAGAAATTCTCTTTGAATTTCCTATAGGCTCTGTCTGGTGAAGTTGTATACTCTCTCAGCTTTTTATTTATTTACTCTTTGTCTAGTGGTGTCTTTATCCCACCTTCATTTCTACAGGACAACATTTCAGTTCACAGTTATTTTCCCTTCAGGGCTGAGAAAAATCTCATGCTACTTTTCTCTGGCCTGTAAGGTTACTTTTGAGAGATATACTGTCAGGCTAATTGGAACACCTTTGTGTTCTTCTTTTCTCTTGCAGTCTGGGACTCTTCTGTCTTTCACCTTTGACAGCTTGAGTATAAGATACCTTGGCATAGATTTGGATGAGTTGAATTTGACTGGTCAACTTCATATACTTGCTATTTGTATCCTTATCAAGGTTGGGGAACTTTTCTCCAGGTGAACCAGATATCCCTTCCTTTACATTCCCAAATCATTCTAGTATCTCAATAATGCACACCTTTTCTCTCAGTACTGTTCTATAGTGCTGATAAACTTCCTTAATTCCCATTTATTTTTTGTCCTCCTTCATGTTTGTGTTTTCAAATGTCCTCTCTTCAAATTCAGTAAATCATCTATTGGATCTATTGTGCTATCACATTTTAAAAACATTGAATGCATTCTTAAGCTCAAGAATTTGCTTGATTTTAACTTCCTTCCATTTCTGTCACATTTGTTTTCAAAAAGTTTATTTAGCTTCTTTCAAACAGCTATTTAGGGCTGTAGAAATGGCTTAGCAGTTAAGGTGTTTGCCTGCAGAGCCAAAGGATCCAGGTTCAATTCCCCAGGACTCATGTTAGCCAGATGCACAAGGGGGCGCTCACGTCTGGAGTTCGTTTGCAGTGGCTACAGTCCCTGGCGTGTCCATTTGCTCTCCTTCTCTCCCTCTTTCTCTGTCAAATAAATAAATAAAATAAATAAAACAGCTATTTAAAATCCTCTGACTATATATATAGCAGCCATATATATATATAGTCCCATATAGCAGAGTCATTTGCTTACAACTTCATGCTAAATACCATGCCCTATCCTACTTAAAGTAGGGGGAAATCCACTAAGAAAGGTAATACCTTGGCTATATTGGGTAAAACCAGAATTCTCAGAACCATGCCTCTACTCCATCTCTGGAGCATATATATGTCTAGCCACAGCTTCCAATGAGGTAAGGTGGAACACGAGTCCATCTCACTGGTAACGACTATAAGGCCTAAGGTGGAAACAAGTTAGAGACAGTCCCTTAGCCACCTAGGCTAACAAGCTAGATTACAATTAACTTTGCAACTATGGTGGCTTGCACAGTCTTAGGAAGAAGGCAGGTATACTCCCTGCCTATTCAAAGCCTAGAACTGATGCAGACTGATGGTATCTAGAATCCATCCCACCAGGATATATCTTTGAATGATACTGTGGTTAGTTAAGAAGTTCCATCCATGATTCCTCTGTATGGGGCCTTCAGCTTTTGCCAGGTAAAGGTCTCTCAGTACAGTAAGCCTGGCTTTGTACTCCAAAGCAAAGCAATGTACTAGCTTTTGTGCTGTGTTCACCAGCTGGAATCTTGTTCCCTATTCTACAGCCCAAGGTTGGAGGAGGGGTGATAAAGGCAGTTAGGCACTTCTATGTGTTCCCAGAGGTTTGGTTAGAAGGTAACAGTCTGGCAATTGGGTACATGGGGCTTTGTATAACCCTGGATTTCACTGTGGCAGGCTTGGTACTGGGTCCCAAGATAATCCCTGGATTTAATTCTCTCTCCCAAGTAGAAATATCTATCTCTGTGCTCAGCTGCTTGGAGTGGGAAGGGGACATGTGCAGCAATATCCTCCCTGACTTCTATGTGTGCTCAGTAAAGCAGGTGCTACGGTATCACCTCTTCGTCCTTAGCTCTTGTGAGGTAGCTTAGAGATATTCTGTTTTAGTAAGGAGATGAACAATGGGAAATTATTACTCCAGTAACCATTTTTTATCTGATTGAATTTGAGGAATACCAGTTCACTTACAACTTTTCAGAATAAATTTGTCTTATAAAATGAGCCATACCAGTATTTTGAAACTAATTCTAAGTTTTAAACAATATAGTAGATTTGTTACTACATTTGAGCACAAAACTTTTTTAAGAAAATTATATTCAGTATATAAAGTGTTACCCTAGTATAGGTGGAGATATTTAATTCAGTTGGTAGGGTCCAGTTACTGTGCACAGGATGCCACTTGTATGAGCTTTTCAGGGGTTTATAATAAATGTTACACATTTCATAAATATATTGAAATCATAGTCACATGTGAAAATTGGCCATAGTGGGAGAATTTACACGGTATCAATCATGAAAATTCTAGCAAAACCTAGAAAATAGAACATTTTCTCCACCAGAGAACCAGTCATTTAACAGAATGTCACTATTCTAGTAGGTCTTAAATCCAAAATCAATTAGATTCATTATCCATAGCTGAGATTTATAAAATGAAAGACATTTTTAAATAGTGCAATACTAACTCTGGCACATTAAATAAAATGTTGATCACAGTAGTGCCTTCTGAACTTTAATCACTGTATTCTTGCCAGTAACCAAAAATGGGGATTAGAATTTATCGCTCATCACTTTGCTACTGAAACCAAATCATTATTTGTGAAAAAAAACCTCGAAGCTAAACACGTGATGAGGAAAAGATGCAGCCAGTTACTCTGATAGTCCTTGAATACAAATCAGAAGAGTAGATTTCTAATAACTCCTCTGGTAACAGAACAAACCACCTGGGGTGTGTCTGTAAGCAGTGGGACTGATAAGTTCACTTAGTATATCTAAATTTCCCATCTTTGACTCCCGTAGCACATGTTTGCTAATACCAAATGTCATTTTAGAATTTTCTGGCATTAAATAGGCATTGAATTTCTCCAGTCAGATTAAAGTTATATTTGTCTTTTTTACTTTCTCTAAGGTGATAACCAAGAAACTTTTCTCTGTCATCTTAGTAAAGGATACAGCTTTAATTTTTGAGCTAAAACTACTATGACCTTTAATAGCAGCCAAATCCCTATTTGGCAAACCCAGGTGTTAGTAGCCAAAACTTTTGCTCAGTAGCCAGAAAGAATGTGATTCTGCCATGGAAACTCATAATGGTGCAATCCTTTAGTAAAAGCATACAGGGCCAGGTGGTAATGAACACAGGTGTGACAACTGCCTGATATAGACTATGATGTAAATTCTTCAAGGGATTTCAGGGATCCAAAGCTCTTGCAGACCTTTGGTGGCTTGTAAAAGCTAGCCCTGCCTGTCTGTCACACATTTCTATCATTATCCAAAATTATTCTGACCCTGAACAGTCAAGTGCTATCCAAAAGCTTTCTATAAAGATCTGTTAGAATTATTAGTAAGACAGTACAGACAAACATAAGGCCTTGAGTTGAAAATGTTTTAACTATTTTCCTCAGTCCCAAGAAGAATGGAGAGAATCCAGGTAAGGGCATCGCTGGAGGCTACAGCAAGAGGCAAGCTCTCCCCTGAGTCCTCTCTGTGACAGCATGTGGCCCTCACTGTCTCAGATCCACACAGTACAGAGCCACTTTGTCATAGTTCTTACCTATGTGTTCCCAGAGCAGTTGTCAGAGGTATCACAAGTCACTTTTTTACCAATAACAATGAGAGTACAGACGTTTTAAAATGATTGACCACCATAACAAGCAGAACGCATCAATGACTTTTCATGTAATGCCATCATTTTTACTTACCTGGAGTCCATTTGTATTCCTCACTAGAACAGGAAAGAGTGGGGCTACTTGTCTATTTTACCTGTACCACAGACCTTTGATCTGATATTGCCACAAGAACGTGCTCTGTATATATAAATTCCATAGGTCACCCATGTAGAGGACTGATACTCCATCTGTCTTTTTTTTTTTTTTTTTTTTTTTTTTGGTTTTTCGAGGTAAGGTCTCACTCTAGCCCAGGTTGACCTGTAAATCACTATGGAGTCTCAGGGTGGCCTTGAACTCATGGCAATCCTCCTACCTCTGCTTCCCCAGTGCTGGGATTAAAGGCATGCGCCACCATGCCCGGCTCTATCTGTTTCTTAATAAAACACTAAAAACTCTCAGGCTGATTTATGAGCACAATAGGAAAGTACTCAAACTATGTCTGGATAGTTCATATCTAAAAGCTTAGCACCATCCACACTCACCCTGAGTCTCCATACTGACCACAGTAGCCCATTTGTAGCTTATCTGTTGATGGATTTCCATCCTTAAATGCTTTTTGAGCTTCAATCTCATAGTTATTCCCATAAGTTAGGGGCAGATTTCTTCATGTTTATATGGCCTGAAAATTACTTGGAATCAAGTTTCTATTCTACATTGTCTATTGGAAGAGGAAGAGTGGACCATTCATCATTTAAATGAGAATTACCCAAGATAACTTAAAAATTGAAGATATATTCATGAATCAATACATATACCATCATCATTTTCCTCTCCCTGGATAATCCCCAGGTACAATCATACTACAGCACCACAGCCTCAAGCTGGCAAGATCCATAATAGAAGCTGTTGTGGTACTCAGGATTCTCCAGAGAAACAGAAACAATGGCTATGGAAATATATAACAACATGTTCAAAGAGAAGGAGGTTGAGAGAAATCCATATGGACCATCATATGATTTTGAAGACTGAGCAGTCCCACTTTCTGCTGTCCACAAGATGAAGGACCAGGAAAGCCAGGGAGGTATTTCAGTCTTGAGGCCTGAAAAATCAGTAGTTCCCATATACAGTGATAGAAAATGAATGTCTGAGCTCAAGGAGAAAGAGAAGAATTAGTCATATTCACCTGTAATGCAGCTCTCAACCAACTGAATGATAGCCAGCTACACTGGAGGGGGTGGACCTGCTTTACTCAGTCTATTGATTCAAATGCCAATTGCCCAGAAAAACCCAGAAATACTTTGTCAAACTACCTTGACATCCCTCAGTCAAGTCAAGTTGACATACAAAATTAACTACTCTAGCGGCATTTGTGACAGTGCTAAAAGTGAAACAACAATATGGAAAAATCACAGAAGAACCTCCTGGGTGGGACAAAAGTTGGTTACTCCTGCCGTGCGTGTGCCCCCAGGCTAGCCTATGTAGAACACCTAGAACTTTCTACTTGTGAAAGATACAGTGAAGCCTGTTATTATTTAAAATGGCCTCACTGAGATTTTCAATTATTGGTGGCAGTGTACCAAGACTCAATTACCAACTTCCATTGCTATAGGAATCAGCACTGTCCCAGATCCTGCAGTGTGGGACACTTACTGGTTCTGCCACACAGGTTGTTAGAGGATTTTTAAGATAGGGGCACAAAGGTTCGAATAAGGAGAAGAAATTGTTCCTTACTGAACAAACTTGCAGAAAGTCTAACTTTCTTATATCCCAGGTTTCCAAGATATTGCTATTCTCCCAAGACAATTATATCCAATTAGCATCTATTTTTCACTCCTTCACATAGTAATCAGCTTTCAATTACCAGAACCCAGCTGCTGATGCTGAAAAGTACTAAAAAATCAAATTCATACAATAAATCCTTAGATGCCCTCGCCATCTTCATATACGACAACAAAGGGACATGATTCCTCAGCTTCCTCCTCCTCCTTTTGTTTATATGCCTTATGTCTTACCATTTTCCAATGTTTTTACTTTGCTTTAAGAAACAGTTTTAATGAATATCTTATCTGAAGATAATACTCATGTGCCTGTCTGATTCAGAAAACTTTATCATCCAGAGGAGAAAAATGTGGTCAGCAATTTCCTCTTTCCCCTAAGTGCTACTTTTGTAAGAAATACAATTACAGACATAAGCAAACCTGACTTATGTTTAATTAGCTAATTGTTTTGCTAATGATGATTAACCTCCAAAAGGTTAAATTTATGACTACATAAGATTACTTTCCATGTGCAGCTTTTGCATTTTCTAATAGTTGGACCACTTCTTTGAGTAAGAGGAAAAGGAAGAATTGGAGGACACGAGAAAGGGAACAAACTAGGATAAGAGAAAGAAAGTAAAGAACAATGCAGAGAGGAAGACAAAGAGGCAAGAAAATGGACAGGAAACAGAAAGGAAAAAGAAAGTAAGTTATTGTGAAAAATACAATTATAGAGTTTTGCCACAGAACTTGGGGTGTGACTTTGCTTTTTAAATGAAAACAGAGAACTGACATTTGTTGGGGGCTTCCTTGGTAGCAGCTTCCTTATGTATTTTAAACTCACCTCTCAGAACAAGTATTTGAAAAACAGAGAAATCATCCCTACTTCACAGAAACTGAAGTTCTATGAGTTTACATGAAATAACATAGTTATCTTGAGCTGAAAAATCAGGAATTAAACTGAGACACAGCTATAGAACATCTTCCTGTTTTTTTTTTTTTCTCTGTATTGTTTGTTTTCGTGGTTATATCTTTCTTTCTATGGCATATAATTATATCTACAAGTTCTTCACAATCAATTGCTGGCTCTAACTCATTGATCAAGAGTTCAGCTAACCATAGAATTGTGGACACATAAATAAGTTTACTCTATAAAAAATATTCTCACAGCAGACCTGAAAATAAGTTGAAGGCAGTATATTTCCTGATGAGTTAATAAAATTCATAAGCACCACTTTTTCCACAACAAAAATGAAACACAAAATCAATGTTGTTTTCTCGGGGTTAAGATGTGACCCCTCTTCTGCTAATAATTCCCTAGCTATAAAGATGGTACAGCCCCTACAAAAGAAGGAATTTTGCTTCATTCTAGTCTCAAATATAATGGTTAATATTATACACTCTCTACCTAAAACTAGATCTATCAAAATAAAATATAATGTTCTTCATATTATCATTGAATGTACTGGAGTGGCTTGGGAGCACTTCCAGAACAAGAATGTCTATAGCAGAGCTCCCAAGGTGCCCAAGGAAAACAATAGGCCAGAAGTAGGAGAGAAAAGGGTTTACATGGCCCTGAAATGGTGGTCATATATCCTCCTTTGGTTCATTCCTTTTATTGTGCTCAGTATTGTTATAATATCCTTGCCAGTTCATAGAAGTATCCCAGATTACAGGTTCTATCTATGGTCACTCAATCTACTTGTAGAAAACATAGATCCACAGGTAGCAATCAGTATAATTCTCTCACATCTTAGG
The DNA here is from genome assembly GCA_036346955.1 of Dipus sagitta. NCBI lineage: Eukaryota > Metazoa > Chordata > Mammalia > Rodentia > Dipodidae > Dipus > Dipus sagitta. Next base: position 97,119,504 of record CM070770.1, on the reverse strand, counting down.
CTTTTCCATACCAAGAGCATATGTTATTAGTGCAGTATTATGAGGGTTTCAAAAGCTAAAGATCAACAAATTATATAATAAATGTTGCCTATGTAACCCACAACATGTGAATAGAGCACTCATAACTCTTTCTTTCTCTCCTATTGCAAATCTGTGCTTTTAGAAAGGTAAATGTTCAGCTAAGCCAATGACAGCCTGGGTTGGCTGGAATCCCAGCTCTGCCTCTCACATGAACTTGAACTTGTTGCTCACATTTCCTGAGACTCAATTGTATGTCCTGCTAAGGGACAGGAATAATGTTCCCTACCTCTTACAGTTGTTTTTCCTGGAGTAACTAGGAATTGAGGGCCACAAAAACCTGAGCCTGAGTCTCATTTCTAAGACCTCTTTGGTGCATGACCGTTTATAAATTACTTTAACTCAGAGACTCAATATGCCCATCTATAAATTGGCAATCAGAACAACTCCACTCAAGAAAGGTTGCTCTGAGGACTGAATAAAATAAAATAGGGCATATAAGGTAACCATGTCAAAAATCATGTTGTTATTATTATTATGAAATATTGCATATGATAGCTTTTTATGAGCCCTATAAAATAATGTGTGCCAGAGAATTATTTCTCTGGCCATGTGGTGGTTTGATTCATGTGTCCCCCATAAATTGCTGTGCTATGAATGCTAGGTCCCCAGCTGGTGGAATTTTGAATATTGGAGCCTCCTGAAGGCAGTGTATTGTGGGGGGTGGGCTTACAGGTGTAATAGCCAGCTTCCCCTTGCCTGTATTTGGTACAGTCCCCTGCTGCTGTTATCTATCTGATGTTGGCCGGGGGGGGGGGTAATGTCCACCCCCTGCTCATGCCATGGTTTTCCCCTGCCATCATGGAGCTTCCCCTCGAGTCTGTAAGCCAGAATAAACCCATTCCTCCTATAAGCTGCTCTTGGTCAATGTTTTCTGCCAGCAACATGAAGCTGACTGCAACAGGCCATATACTATTAGATCTTCATACGCTTTGTTTAAGTTAAGAGTTCTCCCATCTGATAACCAAACTGAGACTTCAACTGTTGTTAAATATTCAAGCGTATATTTCCCATAAGCATAACCTATGAATTATACTCTAGATATGGCTGAGTTAAGGCCTCAAAAGACATTGTCTTCTATGAAATAATGTTAAATTGCCAGAATTCATTTTTTAATGTAAGCTATTTTATACTCTCCCTGAGCTCCTTCATGCTTCCTGGTTTTTACCTTCATTTTGAATCCAGAAAATTTGTTTGCTGAGCCATTTATTGGTTTTTCTTTCAAGACAATTTATCCAGATGAGGATAATTAGCATCTATATTACATGAAAGTAAACATAATATTTAAGATAATCAGAATTGCTATAATCCCAGAAATGTTTACCCAAATACAAATAAACTGGAAAATATATATATACTTGATCTTTCTTCTATATACATATATACATGTGTATATGTAGGACACATAGCTGCTAAATAAAATTTACACATCTATACATATGTGTGGGGATATTTATTCAAATGAAAAACAGAACTAAATAAAACAAGATATCAACTAAAATAATATTCTTCTATTATCTCATTAGAAATAACTTACACAAAGAAAAATATTTGTTATTATCCCAGGTGTAGAAACCAATTCCAAGAAATGAAATGATAACAAATGTCAAAAAGCATATAAAAGGGGTAAAATTAAAATGTGCGAAGCCTGATGGTCAGAAGGCATGAGAACAAGTCCCCATTACAGAATTTGCTTAAAATGGGGCCCATAAAAATCATTCTTTCTGTCTTGTGCTCTTTCTGAATTTTGACAAATGAAGCATGTGTGCACAAATCATGAATGCCTTTTCCCGAAGTATGAGGTGTAGTCCAATATGAAGTCCAACATAGGACTCTGATGTTAGGGGGTACAAAGTATTTAGTAACACTAAATAAATGAGGATCAAGTAATTTTTATAAAGTTTTCAGTCAATTATAATGAGGAAAAAAATCTTTATTTTCAACATTGTAATCCAGAATAGGCTTCTTCATGAAGACTAGGTCTCTGGTTCAAACTCTTGAAAGACAAGAAATATGGCTACATTGTAACATTATTTTGTTTCTAATATATGCACCTATCATTATTATTATTATTATTATTGGCTTTTCAAGATAGGGTTTCACTCTAGCCCAGGCTGACCTGAAATTCACTATGTAGTCTCAGGTGGGCCTCGAACTCATGGTGATCCTCCTACCTCTGTTTCCCATGTGCTGGGATTAAAGATGTGCACCACCATGCCCTTTTCTAATATATGCACATTTAAATTACATTCTAGCTTTTATTTTCCACTTGTGTTTTCCATTGAAAATTATGAGTTTTTATTTTTAGATTATTCAATTTTTAAATGAGTTCATGTAAAATAATTTAAAGTAAATGATATAGTACAGGTCACACATATATTCAAAAAGCTATGACATTAGTGACAAAGTATAGTCACTGATAAATGTCATGCACTTTGATTATTGCCCCAGTAAACATCTCCTCCTTATTTTGTGCAAGGTACTTGTTAAGCACAAGATCACTATTCTGTACTTTTCTTTCTTTAGTGCTCAGCTAAGCAATGAAAAACACATTTGTATATGAAGAAAGCTTCTGCACAGGTGAAATAGACCAAGGGAAAGTTCTCTTTGTAGCATTCTGGAGTCCTGTCTTTCCAACTGACTTACTCTATGCTTATAGCTTAGGGGTTCTATTATTGAGAACTACTATTCTAAGAAGGCATATGATACTGACTCAAAGAACATAGATTACAGAAGAACAAATAAAACATATCTATATAAACTATATGGTGGGAAACCATAAGCTAGAGATAAACCTGTAGGACATTAACAGAGAAATAGAAGTAGCAACCAAACACCCACTTATCTTCTATCCTAATTTTTTAATGTGGCCAGTTGATTAAAGATATAGGTCATTATAGCTGCATACTAGTTATCCACTCAGATTTTATGATTGAATTCTGAAACTTTTATTATATTTTTGTTTCTACTATTTCGTTTTTTGTTGTTGTTTTAAAAATTAACATAACATAATGAACACTGGCATCACATTGAAAACATTTTGTTTTTATTTAAGACTGTGTCTCACTATGAAGCACAGGCTAACCTTGAACTCACCATCATCTGGACTGAGTCTCTGGAGTGCTGGGATTATAGATGTGTGCCTCCATCCCTGGATTATAATAAACATTTCTTTAAAAAGTAAGACTGGGGCTGGGGAGATGACTCAGCAATTAAGAGTGCTTGCAGCTTAAACATGAGTGCCTGAGAAGTCCTCAGACTGCTCAAATTCAATTCCCCAGAAATCACATTAAAAAAAAAAAAATAAACAGACTCATAAACCAAATACCCACTATTTCATAGCAATCTAATATGTAACATTTTGGTATAGTATTTCTAGTCTTTGTTTTCTGCATAAGGGTATTTCTCCTCAGTTATACTCATTATATGCATATAAATTTATCAGTTTTCTCATCTAGAAAATATTTATATGGAAAAAATGCTAATTTTTAAATATCTCTTGTAACAATAATTCAATTCCTATATAAAGAACAATTAAAGAGAATAATCACAGATAAGTAATTATTTTTACATGGTCATTTTGCAATATTTCCATATGTCTAATTTTGAATAAAGTATATCTTTGCTATTTAGTTGATAGTTATAGGGAATTCAGTGTTAGGGAAACAAAATTTAATAACATTAATTTGTTTCTAGGATTTCCCTATGGAGACTAGCTGTTTGAGAATATGAGTTATATTTACTCATTTCTATGTCCCCAGCAAGTATCTGTTCAAGTTATAGGCACAAAATAAAAATAAAGCCCCAGCACTGGGCATGTAAAGAATTATATGTTCTTTCATAGTTTCATTGCTATATAGTGTTGTAAAAGATTGTCTTTGCCTTCACTCATTAAGAAAATGATAAAATAATAATAAATAATAAAAATAATAAAAATTTGGGGCTGGAGAGATGGTTCAACAGTTAAGAGCACTTCCCATAGAAATATGAGATCTGATACCACATGAATTCCATTTCCAGCATCCAGGTAAACAAATGGGTGTGCCACACACCTGTAATTCAAGTCAGGTGGAGAGCAGAGACTGAAGAATCCCTGAGGCTTGAAAAAGATGAGAAGCTCCAGAATCATTAAGAAACTCCAGGGTTGCAGAGATGGCTTAGAGGTTAAGGCATTTGCCCACAAAGCCAAAGAATCCCAGTTCCATTCTCCAGTACCCACATAAGCCAGAGGTGCAAGAGGGCACATGCACCTGGAGTTTGTTTGCAGTGGCTGGAGCTCCTGTCATGCCCATTCTCTCACTCACTCTCTCTGCCTCTTTCTCCCTTTCAGATAAATAAATTATATTTTAAAAAAGGAAACTCCACTGTAGGTAAACATTATGAGCAATGGAGGTGGCCTCTTCTCATGTGGCCCTGCGTGCTTGCAAAAAAGTCATGTACATCTGCACACATATGTGCATATACTCTACATGCACCACACCATACATACTATATATATATATATATATAATATGGACACAAAAAATATTTTAAAATAAATTCAAAAATTTAAAAATAAAATACTTATAATATAGGCTATAAATCAATTAATAATTATTCAGTGTGAATTAAGAATGGGTATATCAATGGGAATTTTAGATGCAATAATCAAACTGACAAAAACAGTTACAGTAATAGAGGCCAAAGTCGAGCCTTGCTGTGGTAGTTTTTCTTTTTCCTTCCAATGTGTAGAAAAAGAAAGATAAATTAAATACACAATTGCATTAATGAACTTTTAAGTAATATATACAAGTATCCAGATTCCTAAGTGCTTTCTAGAGTAACTTGTAATAAACAGGAACATAAATATATAAAGACTAGATTAATATTATCAATTAATACTAATATTTCCAGAAAATAGCTATGAACTGACCCTGTTCCCCTCTTCCTTGGTCACACAGGTAATTTCCCAGTCTTGCAAATGTGTGACCCACGTGACAATCCTGGCTAATGAACTATGAGCAGAAATCGACTTCTATCTTCAGGTCTGGCTCCTGAAGACCTCCAGTTATGATCCATTCCTCTTTCTCCATATTATATTGGAAGGGCTTAGAAGAGGGTGGATCCACAAAACAGCCCAAATCCCTCAATGATTTCATGGAACAGAACTAATGAACTTCTACCATTTAAGCTGCTGAGATTGAAGAATTTATCTTCTATAAAAGCTGGTATAAATTTATATTTGTTTCATTTTCAAAATGTTCCAAAAGGGATTTAAGACAGTTATCTTATCTGAACAGCTTTAAACAAGAAAGAATAAAAAATATCTAGGTGCCTTTAGCACCAACTAATTAAATCAGGTAATCTCCAGAGAGATTCTCCTTCTCATGAATATCAGTACTTCAAAGAGTCCAGTTCTTCATGAAACAATAGATAAGATTTAGGAACCTGAAAGGGAAATTGCTTAATGGGATTCCTTTCCACTTGCTCTTTTTTTTTTTTTTTTTTTTCTCGAGTAAAACTTAAGAACCTTAAGAACCTTAGGAAGAAGGGGTGGTCATTTTTTATGGTCACACATTTCATACAGTTTAGTCTAGGTGGATCTTGAAGCCTGGATGATTATGACAGAAAGGCAGCTAACTATTTCTTTCTTTTGCAAACAAAAGGATGCAAACATTTTATAGCTTCTTGTCTAGCTTTAGGAGGATATGAGAGATTTCTTAACAGACATTTTACTGTAGGTTCTGGTTACCTAATTGTTTACTCTGTAACAAGAAGTGCTTAGTAGAAATTAATATCTACTTTAATAGATTAATCCAGTAGTTTCAGAGTATCTATCCTCTAGGTAGCTATTGACATCCTAAAAGGGTTCTGATACACTGAAGGTTTTTGTGTCTGACTCATTTCTCTTTCTCAAAAAAGTGTAATATGAAGGAACTTCAGGTACACTCTCACATGATTTTCATAGTCCTTGTAGCATAGTTGCTAGTGTTCCTGCTGTTACGATAAGATAAAGATAAAAAGTAGGATATTTGTTGCATGTTAATGCTCTGGGAGGAGTGTCCAGGCTTTCAGAATTGCTATATGACTTTTGATCTACAAATGGGTTAGGCTCCATTCATAACTATCTTAGTGCACATTCAGCCTGCAGTATTGCAAAGCCTTTACCAAATACTGTTATGTGGTTGGGAGGCATATTATGTGACACTGGTGAGGCCATCAGACATCATATACCAGCTACTGTTTAATTAGTAACATTAATTTCAAAGAGATTAACCTCAAACTTAGAAAAAACACTTTCATCTTTAAAAGTCATAAGTAGAATGGCATACTGTATATGTCCAAGAATCTCTATGTAGGCCAAAAGGAGATTCAGAACTATTGGAATTGAGAAATAATTTGCATTTCAAAGAGATCAAAATAACCACTAGAAGAGAGATTTCTCCTGTTGCAAAGGAAAGATTAAAAGAAACTATTAATTAATGACTTAGAAAGATCTTTGCTAATTGTTCAATATAAGGTGAACTCATGTTTTGAAATAGATACGGTATCGTGGAAACTAATTCAGAGTCATGGAAAAAGATAGCAAAGTACACAGAGAGAAATTAGGAAATTGTGTGTTCCCTGTTCTAAAAACAAATTAACAGGCTTTGTAAAAACCACTTTAAAATAATATACTTGTAGCTGGTCACGGTGGCCCATGCTTGCAGTCCCAGCACTGAAGAAGCAGAGATGAAAGGATTAGGAATTGAATTTGTAGTCAAGCCCAGTCTGGAATACATCAGACCTCTCTCTCTCTCTCTCTCTCTCTCTCTCTCTCATGTTAGTGTGTTAGTATGTGTAATATATGTATAATCTATTTAAAAAGAAGTTAATAGAGCATAGAGAGCTAGAGAGATGGCTCAGTGGATAAAACATTTGACATGCAATCATGAGTACCTGAGTTTAGAACCCAGAACCCACATAAAAGTCAGACGCTATGGCTGGCCCCTGTAATCCCAGTGTTTCTGTAGCAAGAAGAAAAGCAGAAACATGGGAATTTTCCAGAAGTTTGTGGGCCAGCTAGCCTGCCAAACACAGAAGCAAAGGATGAGAGACCCTGCCTTAAACAAAGTAGAAGAAAAGGACTAACACCCACAGTTACCACCTGGTCCTCACATGCACACTGCAGTATATGTGAGCCCATACTAATACATATGAACATGCACATGTGCACAAAACATTCTCCCTCCCTCCTTCCCTCTTTCTCTCTCTCTCTCTCTCTCTCTCTCTCTCTCTCTCACACACACACACACACACACACACACACACACACACACACAATGAAGTTAGATGCCAAAAATTCTTGGATAAAATAAAAACAAGAAATTCCTAGGAGTCAAGAGATACTGGACAGAAATATTTTCTCCAGTACTGAGAATGTAACCTCAGGTAAATGACACACCAATAATAGGTACAATATATTCCCTTTCCTAAAATGCAGAGGAAAGTGCATCAATATGATTGGATAGAACATTTAGTCATCACAACTTCTAGCTGTGTCTGGGCATATCTGGAAGACAAAAACCAAGTTCTTATTCCATTTTGTGGAGAGTCATGGTATTGTTTTGCATTTCTAGAGATTTCGGGCGTGGGGACAAATAATTTTTCCTCGTCCTTCAATACATGTGTGAGAGAGCTAGTATTAGGGTTGTCTTCCATTGTCCTATACAATGACAACATACAGGATGAAAATGGGGCCTCAGTACATATAATAACCCCAGAGACCCAACGAGCATAGATTCACTCATCCAGACCAGAGGGAACTATGCCTGAGATAGCCATTGACTACAGATCATGAGGCACCTCAGAAAGTTTCCATCCCAAAGTGGCCAACTTTTAAGTTTGTAAGAATAAGGGAATGCTAAATAATCTAGAAAGTTCCAGTTCAAAACAAACTTTATTAGCCCCTTCTCTGCTGGATAAATTATAAAGGGGAAACAGGTATTATATAGTACATGTTCAACTTATTTTGTACCAATTTGATATTTATATTCATTAAATCATTAACAGCTCATCTCCCTATAGACACACTCTTACACTGTACAGACTCTAAACCAAATGGTAATCTCCATCATCTCATACTCATTACCTAAGTAACTGCATGTCATCATGCTGCCTTCAATGACTTGTACCATCAGAAGTCTAAATATAGTTGCAGAATGCTACTGTACATAGTGAGTAACTATTTCTCTATCTTGCCTGACCCACTGACCAAGTTTTATGATTATCCTTTACATGTGACATTATACATTATTTTATAAAATCAAACACATTGAATGTTCTCCAAGTCTGGCTTTCACAGTGACAGTTACCATTTCCCCTTGGATGTTCTCTAAGTTGAGGCTCAATACTGAAACTTTCTATTCCTTCCTGTTAAAAATGTGTAGAGAAGTAAAGGTGAAAGTACAATGCTCTGTAGAATAATTGGATATCATATGGAAGGATAAATTTTATTTCCGTAGAAAGAGAATTCAAAGCCAGAGATTTGACCAGGTCTCTCACTTTGGGCTTCCATTTTAGGTTCATGGAGGCATTTCAATGAACTTAGGTAGCTCTAGTGAGTGTCAATGCTTGCTCAAGCTATCTTTTATTTTTCCTTTTTTGGGTTTTCAAATATTTCATACAATTTTCCCAACTCTTTTGTGTCTTATTTACATAAAGAACATGATTTCTGATTTACACTTTTAACATCTGAAACTTTAGATCTATTTTATGACCTCAGATATATTTAGGCATCTGTATTAATTAACTCCTTGGCTTTCTTTCCTTCCCTATATCATTCTCTTGTCACCTACCACTCTCCCTTAAGGAAATAGTTTTACTAGGTGAAATATCTACCATTATCTATGTGAATGGTTAAAACAGATTCCTGTGGTATCCATTTATTGTTTTGCTTCCTTGTTCAGTTGCCAGAAAACTAAATTAATCATGGAATTCCAGGGTTAAGCAACTTATCATTACCTTACCATCCATCAAAGCAGCTGTTTCCCTAGTATACTTTCCTTTTTAAACAGTGTATAATTGTCACCCCTTTATTTCCTTGTGTTTTAAAAGATTATGGCTGTTTTAAATTCTTCATTTCTATCTCTCCACTATGCCAGTCTGCCCACTTCTCCTGGCCACCATATCATTTGGATAGCACTGTCTGTAGCATTATCACACTGTATTCAAAAAAGATCCATCACTTTTGTTGGCTTGATTTTTGTTCTGATTGACATTGCTTCAAGAAAGCAAACCATTTTCTCATATAAATGATCATCATCTCAACTATTAGTGTGCTGGGAACCTGACATAGTTTTCTATTGTAGTTACCTCCTCATTGCTGGAGAAAACACTGGACAAGAAGCAGCTTGTGGGACAAAGGTTTATTTCAGACTTACAGGTTCCATGGGAAGCTTCATCATGGTGGAAGAAACTGGCTCACTTTACCAAATATCCATAATCAAGAGATAACAGCCAGGTACAGCAAAGATGAGCGGACTCAGAACACAAACCTAGGAATAGACCCCACCTTCAGACCTCTCTTGGTGACACACCTACTCCAATATGTCTCCACCTTCCTAATGCTCCAAACTGAGGGCTAAGTAGAAAGCTTAATCACAAACATCAGAGGCTATGGGGACATTATATTCAAAACCACAACATTTGACCTCTGGCCCCATAGATTTATGACCATTTTACAATGTAAATTGCACTCCATTTAACTTCAAAAGACCCTTCTTTTTTTTAATCAATTTGCATACTGTTCAAAAGTCAAAAGTCTCATCTGAGATTCAGATTCAAGACTGCCCTTAACTCTGAGCCCTGTAAAATCAAAAGAAGTTACATGCTTCTAACATATTGTAGCACAGAGTAAAACATTCCCATTGCAAAAAGAAGACATAACAGGGCTGGAGAGATGGCTTAGTGTTTAAGGCATTTACCTATGAAGCCAAAGGACCCCAGTTCAATTCCCCAGGACCCATGTAAACCAGATGCATAAGGTGACAGATGTGTCTGAAATTAATTTGCAGTGGCTAAAGACCCTGGTACACCCATTCTGTCTCTCCCTCTCTTTCTCTCCCTCCCTCCCTCTCTGTTTCTCTCTCTCTCTCTCTCTCTCTCTCTCTCTCTCTCTCTCAAACAAAATATTTTTTTAAAGACATAACAAGGAGATACTGGACCAAAGCAAAATTAATGAAGAGCAGGCAAGCAACAAACATCAGCAGTTCCAAATCCAACATCTATAACCAGTGATGAAGATTCTGGAGTTACAATGCTGTCCTTCCAGCTGTGCTGCTCACAGCTTGGAGAAACACTATATCAAACCATAAGTTCTCCTTGGTAACCTTCTCACAGTCTTGGCATCTCTAAACTCCTTGAGTCTCCATGGAAACCCATGGTTCATCTTCATAGTTTCATACAAAGCCTTATTGGGTCCCCACACAGGAATTTCAAACCTACCTCACATAGCTGCATCTCAGCAGCTCCTGGAGCTATGTGCACTTTATGGCTTGCTTCCCTGTTTGTTTCATATTCCCAAACCAGTACAAGGTGGGTAGCATAGCAAAATGTGTAAATCCAGCAGGAAATAAAGTCTGACCTTGAGGAACAGAATATTTCTTTGGAATTCCTCATTCAGGCCCATTCCTTTCAAAAGAATTTCCATTCTATTTTAAAATTTTTATTGTTATTTATTTATTTGAGAGGAAAAAAGGGAGAGAGAGAATGGGTGCACCAAGGCATCCAGCCACTGCAAACAAACTCCAGATGCACATGCTACTTTGTGCATCTGGCTTATGTGGGTCCTGGGGAATCAAAACTGGGTCCTTTGGCTTTGTAGGCAAATGCCTTAAATGCTAAGCCATCTATCCAACCTAAATTTGCATTCTTACTGGCTTGAGCCTTCCTTAGATTGGGTTTTACCCTCAGGGAAACTTCTCCATTGTCCAAATTCAAGAAAGTTGGCCCACCATTCATCTCTTTAACTGTAGCATAAGTGGTCTAAAACTTTTCTCTATGATGGTAACTTTAAACTTGCTTACATATCTTCTTGTGGCCGATTTTACATCTTTCATATCTTTCTGTTCTATCCTCTGCCAAGCACACAAGTCTATTACTTTTAAACTCAACTTTGTTCAAATTCTCAGGACACATAAAGAGCACAGCTAGCATCTCACAAAAACTGCTTCTAACCCAGTATGGACAATGATCTTTCTTACCCTCTTAAACCAAGCCTAAAAATTTCGTAGTTCTTTCTCTATTTAAGTCTTTCAACTCTGACTAGAAAAGTCCATAAAATGCTACAGAAGAGCAAGGTGTCTCTTAGAGCAATATGTTCCCACAAATCAGTTCCAAAAGATCAAGAGCCAGGTCTCTAATGTCAGCACCCCATGATGGCAGGGAAAAGATAGTCAGACAGAGGCTGGACATCATCTACTGGCCAGCATCAGGTGGATAACAGTATAGGGAGAGTGACCTGAGTTCTGGCAAAGGGGAGCTGACTATAAAACCATCAGCTCACCCCCAATATTACATTTCCTCAAACAAAGTTCTACTTCTGAAATTCTATTGGTTGGGACCAAGCATTCAGAATACATGTTTATAGGGGACATCTGATTCAAAGGACTACAACCTTCTTTAGTTCTCATATTTATTCTGTTTTAGTATCACAAATCACCAGAAGAGATGGTAAAAAACAATCAAAGTGTCCTATCCATGTCCCTTAAATAACAAATATCTAAGTCAAAATCTGAGCCATGTATAAATGTTAGCAATCTCTATACTTGTATCTTGTTTCTTGGAGCCCACTGTCTGATATTTACAGTTGTATTTCTCCCATTAAAGGAGTAAGTGGGAAGCAAGTACCCAGCATAGAGAAGATGTAAGTATGAGAATTCCACATACTAGGTTTAAAAAGGTACTAATCACTATGCTGGACAGTCCCTTTGATCAGAAGTAATGGAAAGACGCTAGCAAGCTCCCTACAGTTTTCAGTTTCCAGCTTCATTCCTAATAAAATGAAGTTCACCTTGTAAATCCTTGGTCACAGTTGGACATTATGAGCAAGCTTTGATTGTAAGACTTCTGCTGACAGCAAAAGCTAAATGGAATCAGCAGTTTGCCCTTCTAGACTGAAAATAAAAAAATATTTGTGAGGAGAATAATGAAGCACAACCTTCCTCCACATCTTCTATGTTGTATCAATGAGTCCCAAATTATCTACTTCTGCCAGTAGTATGGCCAAGCTCTTCCAGATCTAAAGGGACCTTTCCTGCTGCCTGCTTGCTGAGTACATGGTCATCATTATTATGATGATGTTATGTGTATCATCATTGTACATAGAGTTGGGTTTAATAAAGACAATTTGTTTTAAATATCTCATATACTTTCACCACATTCACCCCAGTTCCATTCCCTCCCCTTAATCTTCCCCTTCCTATAGTCTCCTTCTTTCTTCTTTCTTCTAGTCTCCCTTCTGCTTTTGTGTGTGTGTGTGTGTGTGTGTGTGTTTTATTTATATCTATAAAGACTTCTACTAGCCACAGATGAAGTATTATTGGTATTATTTCCTGAATTATTGGGGTCCTTTAAAGAAAGTATTCAATTATACCTATATCTGAAGTGTTTCCTCCACATTTTCCTCTAACAGTTTCAGATTTTCAGCTCTTACACTAAGATATTTGTTCCATTTTGATTTAATTATTATACAGGGTGAAGACAAGGATCTAGCTTCATTGTTCTACATATGGATAGTAATTTGCACTACATCATTTTTGAAGACATGTCTTTTCTCCAATGTATGTTTTTGGGATCTGAGTACACACCCTTTTGATAATGCTTTTCTTTGACTAAAGCCAAAATAACCATTTTTACAAATGTCAATGACTGACATGGTATCACACACCTATAATCCCAAGTCATGTGAGGCTAAATAAGGAGGATTTTGAGTTTGAGTCATCCCTGTGTTACATAATGAAACCATATCAATAAAGCAAGCTTCATATAACTGACTTCAGTTGAGCTTCATGTTTCCTTGCAACTATGGTCAAATTAGATAATGTCTCCATGGTAAACACTCTTAGTAAATTGATGGATCTAATAAAGAACCTTTCTATAAACCATTATTGAAATAGATCAATGTTAATTATTTTCTAATCTACATGGTGATGTACATCTGCAAAGGATAATAGTTTTCTCTAGGAGAATTTATAAAGAATGGCAAACTCTTTATCATCAACCTCAAAAGAAACTGAAAAGTATAAATCATACAATAAAATCTTTATCCTACAAAGAGGATAAAGAGCCATTTAATTATAATATGAAAGAGATTTCCCTTTCCTACAAAAGAAATACTGTATTTGCAAACTATGTATTTGTGCTTGAAAACTATAATTCTTTTGAAGAAGTCATTTGCCCAAGGACCCCCACCTCATGATCCTGTGATGGACACATTTTAGAAGCTAGTAATTCCTCATCCTACTATAGCTTTAAGTATCCAAGCCCAGTGAAAGAAACTAGGTCCCACTCTGCTGTCAAAAGCCAGGAAATCATCTTTGTCTATTCCTTTCCTTTACCTTTTTTAGCAGATCCTTAATTGAAGCATCTATGTTCTTTATCAGAATACTTCATGAATCTGATTGTGTAACCAAGTCTACCCCTCAATTCTGGAACTGAAGTTATTCTTGAATTGAATTAATACACCAGTCTCAGTTTCCAGGCTCAAGTCTTTTCCTCTTCCAAATTTACTTTTTCCATGCTTCCTTCATATGAAGCCTTCTAAAATATAAATTTAATCATATCACTCTTATTCATAAAACACTTTAATGGCTTGCCATTGCCCTCAAGATAGTTGAAACAGCTTATCACAGTTTACAAATCCCTTGTAAATTCATTCCCCTAATTACCACCTCAGCCTCTTTCAACTGTTCCATTTTTGTTCAAATAATTCTGAGCTATTGTAAGTGCTCTATCATATTGTGCTCTCCTTTGTTTCATGACTTTAAACACTTCATCCTATGCCCATAATTCACTATACCTCTCTTCACCAAGGATAGGGTGTAGTACATGGAAATATACTTTTGTAAGGCCCATTTGCTCTATTTGAAGCAATTCCAAATTGTATTAATCAGCTATTCATCACTGTGACAAAATACTACAAACAAGCAACCTAAAAGAGAAAATATTTTAATATATTATAAATATACTTAATTAAGTTATATTTAATTGTATTATAAATATATATTTAACTATATTATGTTTAGCTATAATATATTAATATTGGTTACTAATTATTTATACATTAATATTATTAATCACTAATTAATAATACATTAATATTATTAATTATATATAATTTATCCCCTGGCTCTTGCTCCTGTTTCCCTGGGAGCCCTTTTCATTGATGTTATAGTATTCACTATGGGATCATGAAGGTCTCAATCAGTCCCTGTGGGGTAGAGAGGAACTATGCTTCAGGGTATTCCTACCCACTCTATGACTCGTGCGAGCCTTCTGCCCCTTCTTCTACAATGTTCCCTAAGCCTGTTTGTTGTCTGATTTGCTGTTGCGTTGTCTGTAGTCTCTTTGATGGGTTTTGATTTATCATCTTGTCTGTCTCCATTGCTCTGAAGCTGGTTGTCAGGCTAGCAGTGAAGGCAGTATTCATGTCTCTGCTTCTTCCACAATTTCTCCTGGATCCCAGGCATGATTCATCAATAAGACAAGGAAGTACCTGACTTTCCAACACAAGACATGCCACCTCTACCACATCTGCCAAGTAAAGATTTTTTTATTAATTAATTAATTAATATTTTAACATAGGTTGTAGTATGTTCCTTCCTCTAGTCCCCATTTCCCTGAGGGTCCTCCTCAGAAGGGTTACTGGTGCTCACAGTGGTGATATTAGGGCCTCTGTCTTTGGGGTAAGCTATGGGTCAGAGTGTTTCTACCAGCCTTATGGTTCTTACAGTCCTCCGGCCCCCACTTCTACATCAGTCCCCGAGTCTTGGCAGGCATGATATCAGTTGGTGTTGACTTCTCTGTATCTGTAGCCTCTGTATTTCTGTTATGATGTGTTTTGATTCACCACAGTGTTTTTTGCTATTTTCCTGGATGTGGATATTGGGCTAGCATTGGGAGCAATATTTGTGTTGCTGCTTCTTCCAAAATTTCTTCTGTAGCCTGGGAGAGGTGACACATCTCATTGAGAGCATTCAATTGTCTTTTCTTGTGTTAATGTGTCTTGGACCACCCTGGTAATCTCTGCCATCTGTAAGATAAAACAGATTCTCAGACCAAGGGTGAGGTCAGCATTGTTTTTAAACAAGGTTAGATAAGTTTTTATTTTTTTCAGTATAATACCACTTATTTAAAGTTTTATGGCAATATTTTACATGATCTACCTCGGCAAACAGAAATAAAGAATATGAATATAATTCATGATAATGAAAAATGTACTATATAATTTTAAATGTACTCCCTTATGACTTTAATATTGTTCACTTACTTTATGAATAAAGAGGTTAAAAGTCCAGTAGAACTTAGCATCTATGAATTCTGAAGGGTGGTAATAGTTAATTTAAACTTTTAAAAAACTTTATTTTATATAAGATTATACGCTATTACCCCTCTCCCCAACTCCCATTACTCTGGGGGGGGGGTTCTCCTAGTAGGGTTATGGTAAATATTATAGGGTCATGAAGGCTTTAGTCAGTCCCTGTGGGGTAGTGGAGGACCATGCTTCAGGTTATTCCTATCTGGAGATCAGCTTTGATTAAAGGGGACATGCCTAGGAGCTTGAGAGACAGTTTGATGGCGCTACCCACTCAACTTTTACAGGTAACATTGGTGACTTCTCTCAGGATATAGTGATTTTTATGACCATGAGGTGATGACTTGGTTCCAAGCATCGCTGAGCAAGCCTCATGTCCAGTCAGAAGACAGTTGATTGCCCACAATGTCTATGTGCCACAACTGCACAAGTGTGTATTTCTTGTCCAACTATCTTGTGTGGCTTTCAGAGTCTTAGAGTTTCAACAGTTTCAGTTCATGGTTGCCTGGCCCTGCTGATTTGTCTCAATGATAGCACAGTACATTGTGACAGTCCTGTGTTATAGAAGAGCTCTGTTCTCCTAAGAGTAGCTAGAGAACGAAAAGAGAGGGGAAGGGCCAAGGGTCCCAATATTTCCTTCAAGAACACATGCTTAATGACGTAAATTTCCTCTTACTAGGGCTTTCAACGTCCAGTAGTAGCAGACTCTGAAGACTAAGGGATGCAGACCTTTGGAAGAGATCTGGTATCCAAGCTATAAAAAAAATATTAAGTCTAAGTAGTTGTGATAAGTTAAAAATGTTTAATCACTGTAGCAACAAAGCAAAATTAAAAATACAATGGTAAGAAAGTAAAAATAAATAAAACAATATAAGGCAACTAAAAGGTGAAAGGAGTATAAAAAATCCAAAAGACAGACACTAAATATTAAAATGTCTTCACTACATGCAACATTATTGATAGCTACATTAGACTAACTGGACTAAGCAATGTAACAAAAGTTTGAGAGCATAAGACTAGACTCAACAGCAAGAACTAATCATGTGTTATCAAAGGACTATTAAATTCAAATGAACAAATACATAGAAAATAGAAATTAAAAAAAGATACAACATGAAGAAATAAAGCTGATTAAAGCAAGAATGACTCTATTAATCATTGAAAGTATCATACTACAATTTGTCTGCTTTTAATGATTCACTAGCAGTTCAGAGAGAGTGAATTATACCTGTCTTAAGGACCTATAAAAAAGATAACACTGAGGAAAAATTACTGGGAATCAAAGGCAAAGCAAGTAGTTACTGTTAGGTATTTCTCAGGCTCCAATTTTATTAACTATTTCCATTTCACTATAGGCAGACAAGAAAATGTTAGGCTTCAGTTAGTAGAACATAATCATGTAAAAAAAAGGTTGAACTCTATTTTTAATAACACAAGACTATTTCTCAACAATTTAAACCATGACAACCAAATTTCAATAGCATATCTTTTTAAGATCTTAATTCCACTTTGGATTCTTATTTACCTTAGCTTTTGATGTGACTTTTATCATGGTCTGGAAGATTGTTTTTTTCCATGAAACCAATTAAATTTATTCACTTATTTCATGGATGAAGCCTACTTGATCAAGATGGATAATGCTTATGATGTGTTCTTGAAGTCTGTCTGTCAGTATTTTTTTCAGGATCTTTGCATCTAAATTCATCAGGGATCTAGGTCTATAGTTTTCTTGTTGCATCTCTGATTTGGGTATTACCATGATGCTAGCTTTATAAAAGGAGTTGTGATGATTCCTTAGTCTCTGATTATGTGAAACAGTTTGAGAAAATTTGGTTTCAGTTCTTCTATGAAGGTTTTGGTACAATTCAGCTGAGAATCCATACAGACCTGGACTTCTCTTTTGAGGGAGGTTTTTGATTAACTTTTCAATCTCCTTGGATGTGATAGGTTTGTTTAGGAGATTAATCTGTTCTGACTTTAGTTTTGTAGGTGGTATGTGTCTAGGAATTCATCCATTTCTACCAGAGTATCCAATTTTGTGGAGTAGATATTTTGGAAGTATTTCCTAATATTCTTCTAACTTCATTGTCTCCTTTGTACTTCCATTTTCTGGCATTTATAGAGAAATGGTTTGTGGGCAAATAGATGGTCTATTTTGGAGACAGTTTCATGGCTGCTGAGAAGAATGTATATTCTGTAGAGTTGGGGTGGAAAGTTCTGTAGATATCCTTTAGGTCTAATTGATATATGATGTTGCTAAGCTCTATTATTTCCCTGTTGATTTTCTGCTGGATGATCAGTTTATTGATGATAGTGGCATATTGAAGTCTCTGACTATGATGGTGTTGGTGTTTATTTCTGTTTTGTTGCCAAGTAGGTTTTCTTTTATAAACTGTGCTCCACCTGTGTTTGGCACATATATGTTTATGATTGTGATGTTCTCATGTTGGATCATATTCTCTCTCTCTCTCTCTCTCTCTCTCTCTCTCTCTCTCTCTCTCCCTCTCGCTTTCCCTCTCTCTCTCTTGCCCTATTTTCAAGGTAGGGTTTTTCCCTCTACCTCAGGCTGACCTGGAATGTACTATGTAATCTCAGAGTGGCCTCGAACTCACAGTGATCTTCCTACCTCTGCCTCCCAACTGCTGGGATTAAAGGCATGTGCCATCATGCCTGGCTTTGGATCATTCTCTTGATGAGTAAGAAGTGGCCTTCTTTGTCCTTTTTGATTACATTTTGTTTAAAGTCTATTTTATCAGATACTAATAAAGCAAGGCCTGCTTGTACTTTATTTCCATTTGCTTGGAATATCATTTTCTAACCTTTCACCCAGAGAGGGGTCTATCTTTATTGGTAAGGTGGGCTTCTTGAAGACAGCAGATAGAAGGGCCCATTTATTTTGATGTACCGTGATAACTTGTGTCTTTTTCTGTTTCAAACTGAATATGCAGAATTTATTTTGATTTTCACAAAGAATCTGCAGTCCTCTAAGCAACTAACCTCATGTACCAGTTTCGTTTTTCTTCTTTTTTTGGTATTAATTAGTTTTGTACTCAGTGAATAGTCAATTTGGTGCCATTGTTAGGCTCATCCATGTCCTACCCTGTCCCCCTAGCCCCTCCTTGTTGAGGTATATGGGTCATGCATTCTGGAGTTATCCCACAGTTATGGGTAGGATAAATGTCTCTGCATATCATGACCCAACAAGTGGCTCTGACATTCTTTCCACCCCCTCTTCTGCAAAATTTCCCTGAGCCATATTGGGTTCATTTTTGGTCTGCGTCAGTGATGTGGTGTTGGGAGCCTCTGGGTCTCTGGATCTCTGATTTTTGATTTTTCTCTGTGTTGATCTCCTTCACCCTTGTGCTGGTACCCTGGTTCACCAAGAAAACTGCACCCTTGCTTGTTATGCCAATTGTTCTTAGTTTCGGCCAGGGCCTTTTTGAAGTATGATGGGGTGGCTTTCTCCTTAGGATCTACATCTATCTGAAAAAGAGAAGCAGATTCTCCAACGGAGAGTAAAGTTAGCACCAGACAAATGAGGTAGCCCTTAAATTTTTATAGAGAATTTAAGAGGTGTAGGCACTCTTGTAGCCCACGATTGGTGGTAGCTTGATAATGGAGAGCGGGCTTATGTTTGGATATGGTTCTGATTTGTTTCCCAGCTCCAGCTATGGATCCCATACCACTGAGGGGATCAGTTAGCCAAATGAAGAGTAGTTGGTTTCCCACCATGGCTGTGTACCACTATTGCACTTGTGTGAGCATCATGACAGGTTATTTGCTGCTAAATAGGTTAGGTCTTGAGTTGCTTGGAAAGATATTGGTCATTTTCCCCCAGTTGCCCATGTAGCACCTTCTGGCACTAGACGCGCTGACTGTCTGGGGACTGACTCTTTTCCAGCTTCCAGCCATGCCATTCCATTTTACTTTTCAACTGCATAAGGTGTCTTCAGCAGTAGGGTCTTACCACTAAACTTTGGTGGCTCATCAAGTACTCTGACAGAAATATGTCTTTCTTTTAGGATACCTTGTAGGACTCTCTGATCAAAACCACCTTGTGAATGATAGCCACATGCTGGTACTGGAATTACAGGTCAATGGCCCCTAAGAAAAGGAAGAAAAGGATAACTAATATAAAAGAGTCAGAGAAGAGAGAGAGAGAGAGAGAGAGAGAAGCTGTAGAGGATTAAGGTCAGTCTTCATCATACCCTCTCCAGTGTCTTGTGGCTCAGGTGTTCCCTCTAAGGGCCTGGTGTAGGTTGAGCCATTTAGTCTGCCTTTTAGGATGTAGAATTTTATGGTACCATTGCATTTTGGGTCAAGATTTGTATTTCCCACTGTGTCCTGTGCCCTCCCCTCCATCCCCACCCAGCCTATTGTCTAGTCCATGAGCTGCTTGCTGGGCATGTAAGGCATCTTGAGTAGATTCAGGTTAGGTGTTGTAGATGAGTGAGACTATGTGGCGATTTTCTTTCTGTGATTGGGGAAGTTCACTGAGAATGATCTGTTCCAGGGTCAACCATTTTTCCTCAAATTTCATTGTGTCATTTTTTCTTACTGCTGCATAGAATTCCACTGTGTAGATATACCACATCTTAGTTATCCATTCTTCAAGTGATGGACATCTGAGTTGATTCCAGCTCTTAGCTATTACAAATTGAGCCACTACACATGGTTGAGCAAATCTCTCTGGCCTGTGGTTTGAAGGTTTTAGGGTAGATGCCCAGTAAGGGAATAACTGGGTCTGTTGGACTCTCTATAGTCAGCTTTTTCAGGAGTCTCCAGATTGCTTTCCAAAGTGGTTGTACCATCCTACATTCCCACCAACAGTGGATGAGTGTTCCTAATTCTCTACATCCTCGCCAGCATTTATGTTCATTTGATTTTCTGATGTTTGGAAACTTATAGTTGTTTTAATTTGCATTTCCCTGATGATTAGGGATGATGAACATTTTCTTAAGTGTGTGTTTGCCATTTGTACTTCTTCCTCTGTGAACTGCCTGTTCAGCTCTTTGCCCCATTTTGTATGGGGGCTGTTTGACTTCTTACTGTTTATGTTTTTGAGTTCTTTGTAGATTCTAGAGATTAGGCCTCTGTCAGTTGGATGACTCACAATTATTTTCTCCCATTCTGTGGGTAATCTATTGGCTTTGCTTATTGTATGCTTGTCTGTAAAGAAACTCTTCAGCTTCATGTGATCCCATTGGTTGAGTGACTGTTTAAGATTGTGAACTACTGGGTTTTTGTTCAGGAAGTCTTTTCCCATTCCTATATCATGGAAAGTACTTCCTATGTTTTCTTTGAGTAGTAGTCGAGTTTCTGGTCTTATATTGAGGTCTTTGATCCATTTGGACTTGAGTGCAGTGCATGGTGAAATGTGTGGATCAAGTTTCAATTTCCTACATATGGTTATCCAGTTTGTCCCGCACCATTTGTTGAAGATGCTGTCTTTTTTCCAGCCTATATTGTTAGGGCCTTTGTCAAATACCAAGTAGCTATAGTTGCTTGACCCAAAGTCCGGGTCCTCAAGTCTATTCCATTGGTCTATACTCCTGTTTTTATGCCAGCACCATGCTGTTTTTATTACTATGGTTTTGTAATATAGCTTTAGATCAGGTATGGTGATGCCTCCAGAGATATTTCTTTTGCTGAAGATATGTTTGGATATGTGAGGCCTTCTGCCTTTCCATATGAAATTTGAGATCATTTTTTCTATCTCTGTGAAGAACACTGTAGGGATTTTAATTGGAATTGCGTTAAATCTGTATATTGGCTTTGGTAGGATTGCCATCTTCACAATGTTAATTCTGCCTATCCAGGAGAATGGGAGGTCTTTCTATTTTCTCAAGTCCTCCTAAATTTCTTTTTTGAGTGTTTTTATGTTTTCGTTGTATAGATCTTTCACTTCCTTGGTTAACATTATTCAAAGGTATTTTATGTTTGTTGCTATTCAAAATGGTACCATGTCCTTATTTCTTTCTCTATATCTTTGTCATTGGCATATAGAAAGGCTACTGATGTTTGTGCATTGATTTTGTATACTGCTACTTTGCTATAGGAGTTAATCACCTTCAGGAGTTTTGGGATGGAGTCTCTTGGGTCTCTTACATATACAATCATGGCATCAGTGAATAGAGCTAACTTAACTTCTTCCTTTCCAAATTGTATCCCTTTTATTTCCTTCCCATGTCTAATGGATTGAGCTAGGACTTCCAGTACTATATTGAAAAGCAGAGGTGAGAGTGGACAACTCTGTCTTGTTCCTGATCTCAATGGGAATTCCTCCAGTCTCTCTCCATTAAGTATTATTTGGGCCTTAGGAGCTTTGTATATTGCCTTTATTAGGTTAAGATATGAACCAACCATGCCAACTCTCTCCAATGTTTTGAACATGAAGTGATGTTGTATCTTGTCAAAGGCCTTTTCTGCATCTATCGAAATGATCATGTGGTTTTTGTGTTTAAGTTTGTTTATATGGTGTGTTACATTGACAGATATGTTGAACCACCCCTGTGTTCCTGGATGAATCCCACTTGATCAAGGTGGATAATGCTTTTGATGTGTTGTTGGATTCGGTTTGCGAGGATTTTGTTCCGGATCTTTGCATCTAAGTTCATTCGGGAAATAAGCCAGTAGTTTTCTTTTCTTGTGGCATCTCTGCCTGCTTTTGGAATTGGGATGATACTAGCTTCATAGAAGGAGTTGGTGGCTTTCTCTGTTCTCAAATTGTGTGGCACAGTTTGAGGAAGATTGGTTTGAATTCTTCCATGAAGGTTTGATAGAATTCAGCTGAGAAGCCATCTGGTCCTGGAGACATCTTTTTGGGGAGGCTTTTTATTACTTTTTTAATTTCAATGAGTGTGATAGGTTTGTTTTGGAGATTAATCTGTTCTGAGTTTAGCTTTGATAGATGGTATGTGTCCAGGAATTTATCCATCTCCTCCACATTATCCAGTTTTGTGGAGTAGAGGTTTTTGAAATAAGTCCTGATGATTCTCCCAATTTCACTTATGTGTTGTGATCTCTCCTTTTTCATTTTGAATTTTGTTAATTTGAAGCATCTCTTCTTTTTTGTTTGATCAAATTGGCCAGGTGTTTGTCAATCTTGTTTATTTTTTTCAAAGAACCAGGTCTTTGTTTTATCAATTGTCTTAATTGCTTTCTTAGTTTCCAATCCATTAATTTTTGCTCTGATTTTAATTATTTCTTTCCTTCTGGAGCTTTTTGGGTTGGATTTTTCTTGTTTTTCCAGTGCCTTCAGGTGGATGTTTAGGTTATTGATTTGGGATCTCTCTGTCTTTGTTATGAAGGCATTGAGTGCTATGAATTTTCCCCTGAGGACCGCCTTCATTGTGTCCCATAAGATTTGGTACAATGTGTTCTCATCGTCATTCATTTCTAAAAATTTTGCAATTTTATTTTTTATTTCATCCACTATCAATTTATTGTTTAAAAGTGTGCTGTTCACTTTCCAGGTGCTGTTGGGATTCTTGGTGGGTCTTTTGTTGTTAATTTCTGGCAATATAGCATTGTGATCTGATATCATGCAGGGAATTATGTCAATCTTCCTAAATATGTGGAGGCAGCCTTTGTGACCCAGTATATGAACTATTTTTAAGAATGTTCCATGGGCTTCTGAGAAGAATCTGTACTTGGTGGATGTGGGATGGAAAGTTCTGTAGATGTCTGCTAGGTCTAAGTGATCCAGGGTTTTGTTGAGCTCTCTTACTTCCCTGTTGAGTTTCTGTTTGGATGATCTGCCTATTACTGATAATGGTGTATTGAAGTTCCCAACTATGAAGTTGTTGGTGCTTATTTCTGCTTTATTGTCAGGTAGGTTTTGGTTTATGAACTGTGGTGCCCCTGTGTTTGGCACATACAGATTTATGATTGTAATATCTTCTTGATGGATCATTTTCTTGATAAGTAGGATGTGCCCTTTTTTGTCTTTTTTGGTTATTTTTGGTTTCAAGTCTATTTTATCTGATATTAATATAGCTATGCCTGCTTGTTTCTTATTCCCGTTTGCTTGGAATATTGTTTTCCACTTTTCACCCTGAGGAGATGTCTGTCTTTAATGGTGAGGTGGGTTTCTTGAAGACAACAGATTGAGGGGTATAATTTTTTGATCCATCCTATTAGCTTGTGTCTCTTGATGGGTGAATTAAGGCCATTAATATTTAGGGTAATGACTGTGAGATTTGATTTGATCCCTGCTGTATTCTGATGGTATATGTGGTTTGGTGTTTTCATGGACTTTGAAGTTTTCTGTGCCTTCTCTGAGTTTTGTTATTGTGTTCTGCTTCTTGTGGGCATTTGAGTTTGATTATTGGATTCTTCTCTGTGGAGAATTTCCTGAAATACTCTCTGTAGGTTTGGTTTTGTGTTCATATAATTGTAAAGTTAAGTTTTGTCATGGAAAGTTTTCCTTTCACCATCTATTATGAGAGATACTTTTGCTGGGTAGAGTAGTTTGAGTTGAAAGCCATAGGTTCTTAGACTTTGCAGTGTTTCATTCCAGGCCCTTCTAGATTTCAGGGTTTCCATTGAGAAGTCTGGAGTAATTATGATGGGGTTACCTTTAAAAGTGGTGTGCTGTTTTTCCCTAGCTGCTTTTAGGATTTTCTCTTTGGTGTCAATGTTTAGAGTCTTAATGACAATATGTCTTGGAGAGTTTCTCCTTTGGTCCAGTCTGTTTGGAGTTCTGTTAGCTTCTTGTATGTTGATGGGCCTTTCTTTTAAGAGACTGGGGAAGTTTTCTTCAATTATTTTTTTAAATAAGTTCTCCATGCCTTTGGTCTGAATTTCTTCTCCTTCTAATATTCCAATGATCCTGATATTAGGACGTTTAAGGGTTCTGTTCACAGAAACTTTTGAACTTACTGAAATTTTTGAAGTCTTGAACTGTTTCTTCCATATTCTCTTTCAGATCAGACACATGCCTGACTCTATTCTTGAGAGCTTCTAGAGACTTTTGGACTTGTTCAATTAGGCTTGCATTTTCTACTACTTTTCTATGTATAGTTTCCATCCCTCTGTCAATCTCCCTCTTTATATCATTTTCTGATTTTCTCGATGCTTCTTGGAATTCATCCTGGCATTCCTTTATGTCTTCATTTAGCATCGCCAGCTGATTTTTGAGGTCCCCTTTTTTCTTTCTCCCTCATATCTCTTAACTGTCTTTGAATTCCTTGCATTTTCTTATCTATTAGGTCTAGTCTAGTGATGGCAGCCTCCACACGATTATCAGTCCTTTGTTGCTTTTCTGCAAGTTCTACCAGTAGCTTGGTCAGGGTTGCATTGCTCATAGCTTTATTTTGGTGTTCTGATCCTAATGTTTCATCTATGTTTTGAGTAGAGATGTTCATTGTGGGACTTGGTGATCCAACTGGGTTTTCTTGTATTTGATTTTTCATGTTATTTCTTTTGCGCTGTTGTCTGCCCATTGCAGTGTATGGGAAAGTAGGTGGGTGGATCAGCCTGGGCTCAAGCACAATGGGAAGCTGAAGCAGCCTGAGGCAGTTGCCAAGCAGTCTGGGCTTTGGATCTCACTTGCCAAAGCTACCTGAGCTCCTGCCTGGCAGGGGTGCTAAAGTTGCCTGAGCTCTCACGTGGTAGTGAGCCAAAGCTGCCTGCGCTTACCCTAGGAGGGACACTGAGCCACTAAGTACCGAAGCCGCCCAAACTCTGGTGTGGGGGAACACTGGGACCCAGAATCAGTCTGTGCTCCCCCACAACAGGACAATGTCAGTTGGCCGGCATGGCAGACAGGGAGGGATTGGCACCTGAGCTGGTACAAGCACAGACAATGACAGCCTGAGCTCACATGGCCAGTTTCAATGGGCCTGAGCTTGGGCATGGCTATGCGGTGGCCGGAGCAGTAAGTGAACAAATGGGCCGAGCAGGCTAAGCTTGCATAAGCAGGGATTGGTGTGGTGGTGCGTTTGGTGTGCAAATTGATCAAAGGAGCCTGAGCTCCGATGGGCCAGCAGGCATAGCCTGGCCAACGTCACTCGTGGGCAGGGGTAGCAGGGCAATCTCCTCTGTGCAGTGAGGCAAGTGGAACTATGTTGGCCTGGGACTCTTTTCCTACAGTAAGTGCGGGATTTTCCTGAAGCTGGGACTGTGGTTATGGCGGCTGCTTGGGGGGAGGGTTGGGCTACCCGCACACGAGGGAATCAGCTATTCCCTGTTTTTTCCCCTCTGTGTCCTCCCACTGGCAATCTATTAGAGATTTCTCTCCCCTAAAAGATCCAGTGAACCCTTAATGTCTTGCCTTTCTTTCCCAGGGATGTGCAGCTCAGTTAGGCAGTCGCCATCTTGACCGAAAGTCTCTCCAACTTGTGTCTTTTGGTTGGTGAGTTAAGACCATTAATATTTAAGGTTATTACTGTGAGGTTCAAATTAATCTCTGCCATGATGAGGTGCTTTATGGGGTTTGGTGCTTCCTTGTGTTTTGTACCTTTTTGAGCCTGGTCTATTTTTGGTTATTGTGATCTTCTTGGCACATGAGATTGGTTGTTTGGCTCTTCTGTGTGGAATATTACTCAAAGTGTTCTCTGCAGGTTTGGCTTTATGTTCATATAACCATATAGTTTACTTTTTTTCATAGAAAGTTTTTCTTTCACCATCTATTAGGAGGAATACTTTTGCTGGGTAGAGTATCTTGGGTTGGAAGCCATAGATTTTTAGACTTGTGTTCCATTCCAAGCCCTTCTAGCTTCCAGGGTTTCCACTGAGAAATCTGAGGTAATTCTGATGAGATTGCCTTTGTATGTAGTGAGTTGTTTCTCTCTTGCTGCTTTTAGCACTCTCTCTTTATTTTCACTGTTAAGAGTTGGTGTACTGTGGGCTTCTTGTACTGGATGGGCCTATCTTTTGAGAGATTGGGAAAATTTTCTTCAATGATTTTGTTGATTATGTTCCCTATGACTTTGGCCTGGATTTCTTCTCCTTCTGCTATTATCCATGATCCTGATGTTTGGTCATATTCAGGTATCTCACAGTTCCCTTGTATTCTGTTCACTTGATCTTTTGAACTTACCAAAGTTTTGGTCCTCCCAATCAGTTTCTTCTGTCTTGTTTTCTAGATCAAAGGTTCTGTCTTCCACATGAGTAACTCTGTTAGTGACGTTTCTAGAGAGGTTTTTATAAGCTCTATTTGATTTTTGTTTTCTGTTGTGTTATTTTGGATCATGTTCACCTCTTTTTTGAGGTAAAATTTCAGTTCAAGTTCTGATTTTCTTGATACTTCCTAGAATTCTTGCATTTGATCAAGTCTTCATTAAGCTTAATCTACCAGTTGTTGAGATCTTCCATTTCTTGACTCAACTTCAATTCATTTATATCTCTTTTGAGGGGTCTAATGTTTTCTGCAATCAAGTTATGCCTACTGTCAAAAGCTGAACTTTCTAAGAGATGATTCTGTTCAATTTCATTGATATGATTGCTAGTTTTTTGAAGGTTTACTCCCAGTTCAGGAATTCTTTTGATCAGGGTCTCTTTGGTTTTTGTGTTTTCATATTGGGATTGAATTTTTATTGATTTCTCTTTGATTTCATTGGAGTCTTCCATTGTGTGACTAGGTATCCTTGGTGGAGAGCTCTCAATTTTCTGACTTTCATTGGCTTTTTTTGGGTTGTGGTCTACCCATCTTGGGGAGACACTTTATTCTTTTGAAGAGGAAGCAAGATTTGTCCTTGTAGTATCTTAAGAGGATGTTCTGTTTTAAAAGTGAACTAGATTGGTATACTAGTGTACAATGGGGTTATAACCACAGATGCTCAGAATGTGGAGATTGCAGGTACATCAAAGGTACCTGGGGAACTGGGAGCTCTGGCCTATTCACTCTACTTGCATGTACTATTCTGCACATGGGAATCATGGGATGAGGAACCAGATTCCAGGAAGCTGGAATGCCAAAGATAAGAGACCTGCTCTTACAGTGGCCTGTGCACCCTCTGACTCAGGGGAATAGGGATGCTGGTATCCAGGGCCTGTCAGGATAACAGAGCAAAAGGCCTATTTCCACAGGCCCCACACAGGGACCAGGCCTCCCCATGCCAGGCACAGAGGGACGTATAGGGACTATGAAACTAGGCAGAACCCCCAGTAACAGGGATCTGGCCTATTCACTCTGTGCACACCCTCCAGTACAGGGTATCTGGGAATGGGGACCCAGGGGCACCAACAATCAGAAGGCAGAGTAAGGAACCTGCTTCCACAACAGCCTTGCAGGGTCAAAACATCCCTATGCCAGCCACAGGGGGACCTACTGGGACCAGGAAACTGGGAGAAGTCCCAGGGATCAGGGATCTAGCCTACTCACTCCATGTCCACTGCACACACTTGCAATGAATTACTTTTAATCGAGTTTTTGGAAATGCAGCTAGAGCACTATGAGGAGCTACCTGTTCTTTTAAAATCTTATCATAATAGGAATGTTCCTAAGCTGTTCCTGTGCTTGTAAAACCTGGCATGATCAGGTTTTAGGTTAACTTCTAGTAGTACACTATCATGTTCTTTTCAAACTAGAGAAGGACAGCTCCAATTTGGTACAAAGAGAATTCAAAAGTATGGAATGTTCATGCTATAGCTTCCTAGAACATCAATTTTACTGAATGTTTCAGGAGAAATATAAGTGATAATCAAGAGGGAGTTAACTTGGCTGGATTCAAACCCTAATCCCTCTGTCTTCTATTGTGAATACATCTACAATCCTCATTCAAAGTCTGCCCTATGCAGATGCCTCTGACTTCTCACCCCTCAAGTATCATCACCAAGCCCATGTATTCCCCATTCTCTTTGTGGAACTACTGTATGAGCTTGGTTTTTGATCTACATGGAATAACCTCAGTTTTAGAATGTGGGAAATCCAAATTCAAGGAGGTCACATCTGATGAGGGCTGTGTTATCCTCGATATATGAAAGGCAAACAGAAGGCAAGAGAGAATAAGAAACTGAGCCCTATTAAAATTCTGCATTAATCAATTCATAAGGATGGATCCTCATGACTTAAACATGTCCCATTAGGCCCAACATTGCTGCATTAGTGATTATATTTTCAACACATACTTTTTATGAGACATTCAAATCACAGTGTATGGTAAAACCATTTGGGCATGGATTTTTTAAAGTCATAATTTCAATTTCTTTCATAATATATAATTATTAAAGTTTTGATTTCTTATTATATGATATGGTAGTTTGTCTTGGAGAACTTAGTCCATTTTATCAACACTATCAAGATTTAATCATGTAGAATTACTCACAATATTTCTTGATATTATGGAAAGAGTTATCTCTACAAAATTTATATATTGACATTTTAATACATGTATATATTTAAAATGTGCCAATGCCCAGTATAAGTACATCAAGGCAAAATATTTGAAAAAATAATTTGGGTTACATGAGGTCATATAAGTGATATCATAATTGACTATGACTAGCAAAATTATAGGAGCAGAGAGATCATTGTGGACCACCCATAGCAAAAAGCCATATGAAAACATAGCAAGAAGTTGTCCATAGGTAAGCCAAGAACAGAGGCCCCCAAAGAAACCTAATCTCCTAAAATATTTTGTTTTGTTTGGGATGGTAAAGGAAAACATGAGAGTTATGTGTGTTAGTATGGTGTTTTGTAGTAACTGAATAAGGTCAAACATACCTATCTCCTCAAAAACAGAAAATAATTTAGCAGAAAATCATGAATCTAAGTGTTGCAGTGAGGTTCGCAATGCTGGCAGAAAACACCCAAACAAGAGCAGCTGGTGGGGAAACAAAACAGGGTTTATTTTGGCATACAGACTCAAGGGGAAGCTCCATGATGGCAGGGGAAAATGGTGGCATGAGCAGAGAGAGGACATCACCTCCTGGCCAACATCAGATGGACAACAGCAACAGAAGGGTGTGTCAAATACTGGTAAAAGGAAGCTGGCTATAATACCTATAAGTCCACCCCCAAAAATACACTGTCTCTAGAAGGCTTTAATTCCAAATTGCCATCAGCTGGGGTCCTAGCATTCAGAACACCTAAATTTATGGGGGACACCTGAATCAAACCACCACACTAAGTTTTTTCTTTGGGATGCTAAAAAAAAATAATTCCTCTTTCTATAGACCTAAATTTTATAGTATATTGACTATGTGGTAATTTACTGAGTGGCTATGTGATAAGTTATGTAACTGAGTTTTTAATGTTACACATTTCCAGTTTCCCCCTATTATAGACAACAGATATGTATGTATATTTAATGACACATTTCTAGGAAAAGATAAAAACATGTCAAAAGAGTGAACATCTTAAACTTACACATATTTAAATTTAGTATAGAAAT
Source organism: Dipus sagitta (assembly GCA_036346955.1). Classification (NCBI taxonomy): domain Eukaryota; kingdom Metazoa; phylum Chordata; class Mammalia; order Rodentia; family Dipodidae; genus Dipus; species Dipus sagitta. Next base: position 97,089,534 of record CM070770.1, on the reverse strand, counting down.
TAACCTCTCCATTACTCTACCTGAATTTCCTAAAGGTTGTGCTAATTTGTATATTTCTTTCTTTCTTTCTTTCTTTCTTTTTTTTTTTTTGAGGCAGTGTCTCACTCTAGCCAGGCTGACCTGGAACTTACTTTGTAGTCCCTGGCTGGCCTTGAAATGATGGTGATCTTCCTAGCCCTGGCTCCCAACTGCTGGGATTAAAAGTGTGCCACCATCCCAGGCTATTTCTTATAACAGTATATGCATATACATTTCTTTGTAACCTTGTTAAAAAGTAATTTTTAACATGGAGAGATGGCTTAGCAGTTAAGGCCTTGCCAATGAAGCCTTGGAAATACTTTTTAAATCTAATATTATAAAATTATTGAATTTTTCTAGAGCATTTTTATTAATTGTTTTAATATTTAATTGTCCTGAAATTTATTTTATTGGAAGAAGTGAAGTGGAAATACAAATTTCTTGACTAAATATGTACCCATTTTTTATATTTCTCACTGAACTTTCAATAGCTTTATTACCCAGTTATTTTCCTTATTGTTTCAAGTATGCATTTTTTGTCAATATCATACTGTTTCATTATAATCTTACAGCTTATGTTTAAATATATGATAAGGTTTATTCTCAGGTGTATATTCTTGAAAACATGATTTAATAGTCTATGGTCTGCATTGTGCTTTTCTGCCTCTCTCTACCATAACATGTAACTAATCTCTTACAGATTTCCAGTTCTCTTCTGTAATAACAAACTAGAAGAAACATAAAAAGAAATACATAGAACTAATATGACACTTATTCAAACTATGCTGAGGAATACAAATAAATCTTACTAAAGATTTCTTTTAAATATCTATGCATCTTACTTCAATTCAACTTTAGTATTCTTTAGTACTAATTTTTTTAAGTTCAAAAATATAAATAATTTAATATGCTTCTATTGTTAATATTTTATAACAGTCTTTCTAACTAAATACTAGCTTATCTTTCTATTTAGTAAGTTTTATTTGAATAGCTCAGTAAGGTTTAATAGCTATCATAATAGTTATAAGAGCTACTTACAGGGTTTTGTCTAAAAATTGTAATATTCAGTAGTGTTGTTGACTTAAATAAATTTCAAAATAATGAGGAAGTAGTTATATTTATTTTTTAAATATGTTAATTCATTTATTTTCTATTTGATGGAATTATTTTCTTAAAGTTACAACTTTTCCACTCCTTCATATTTAATACAGTAAAAAGTCATAGAAAGATATACTTTCATCACAGCCATGGTGGTCTCTTGATTCTGCCTCATTCCTGTAAAAAACACGGAGACAATTCAACAACTGTGTCTGCCTTGAATGAGGAAATAACTTCCTCGGTCAAAATTCACTGAATTCTGACAGAGGATTATGTTAACAATGGAAAGTTCTTTTTCATATAGAATACATATGCGTATGAAGCAAAGCATCTCAGTGGCTGGAACGTTGCTTTGAATACTGGACCCAAAGCTTGACGTTGAATGTAACTTCCATTAGCTTCATGTTGAAGAGGTTGATATCTCAAATCTTAGAGATACAGAAACTCAGTCACACAGAACTGACTTCCTCTTAGCCACTGACTCTGTTCCTCTCATTTGAATTCAAAATAGAGGGGGTGTGTGTGTGTGTGTGTGTGTGTGAAATATATGCTGTTTTGCCTTACAATCTTGGAATCTATGACAGTTACCACATCTATTTAATAGCCAAGGACACCTAAGTGTAGAGAGGCAAAATAACTTTTTCCAAAATCATGTAGATAGTAATCAAAGCTCTCATGCATAATTCCATACCTGGTTGACTCCAAATCTAGTATCATTCTTTTATACTTGCTGCCTTATTTCTGCCCCTTCACCTGTCCAGGTCCAAACTCAACCTCTCTGCCTTCTCTTGCCCCATCCATGCAGGCCCGTGACCAAGGCGTAGACTAAGAAGTGGAGTCATGCTTCACAAGGCCTTACCATGCTGGCAGCCATTCCTGGGTCTGGCTGTGGTGTTAATCTGCATGGGATCTACCGCCGGCTGTCCTGCTCGCTGTGAGTGCTCTGCCCAGAACAAATCCGTTAGCTGCCACAGAAGGCGGTTAATTGCCATTCCAGAAGGCATTCCCATCGAAACCAAAATCTTGGACCTCAGCAAAAACCGGTTGAAAAGCGTTAACCCTGAAGAATTCATATCATACCCTCTGTTGGAGGAGATAGACCTGAGTGACAATATTATCACCAATGTGGAGCCAGGAGCTTTCAACAATCTATTTAACCTGCGTTCCCTCCGCCTAAAAGGCAATCGTCTGAAGTTGGTCCCTTTAGGAGTATTCACAGGGCTGTCCAACCTCACCAAGTTGGACATTAGTGAGAATAAGATTGTCATTTTACTAGATTACATGTTCCAGGATCTACATAACCTGAAGTCTTTAGAGGTAGGGGACAATGACTTGGTTTATATATCACACAGGGCCTTCAGTGGGCTCCTTAGCTTGGAGCAGCTCACCCTGGAGAAATGCAATTTAACAGCAGTTCCGACAGAAGCCCTTTCCCACCTCCGCAGCCTCATCAGCCTGCATCTCAAGCATCTTAATATCAACAATATGCCTGTGTATGCCTTTAAAAGATTGTTCCACCTCAAACACCTAGAGATTGACTATTGGCCCTTGCTGGATATGATGCCTGCCAATAGCCTCTATGGCCTCAACCTCACATCCCTTTCCATCACTAACACCAACCTGTCCACTGTACCCTTCCTTGCCTTTAAACACCTGGTCTACCTGACCCACCTGAACCTCTCCTACAATCCCATCAGCACTATTGAAGCAGGCATGTTCTCTGACCTGATCCGCCTCCAGGAGCTTCACATAGTGGGGGCCCAGCTCCGCACCATTGAACCGCACTCCTTCCAAGGGCTCCGCTATCTTCGTGTGCTCAACGTGTCTCAGAACCTGCTGGAAACTTTGGAAGAGAATGTCTTCTCCTCCCCGCGGGCTTTGGAGGTCCTGAGCATCAGTAACAATCCACTAGCCTGCGACTGCCGACTTCTCTGGCTCCTGCAGCGACAGGCCACCTTGCAGTTTGGCGGCCAGCAGCCGATGTGTGCCGGGCCAGACACCATCCGTGAGAGGTCATTCAAGGATTTCCATAGCACTGCCCTTTCTTTTTATTTTACCTGCAAAAAACCCAAAATCCGTGAGAAGAAGTTACAGCATCTGCTAGTGGATGAAGGGCAGACTGTCCAGCTGGAATGCAATGCTGACGGAGACCCGCAGCCTGTGATTTCCTGGGTGACACCCAGAAGGCGTTTCATCACCACTAAGTCCAATGGAAGGGCCACTGTGTTGGGTGATGGTACCTTGGAAATCCGCTTCGCCCAGGATCAAGACAGTGGGGTGTATGTTTGCATCGCTAGCAATGCTGCTGGCAATGACACCTTCACAGCGTCCTTAACTGTGAAAGGATTCACGTCAGACCGCTTCCTTTATGCAAACAGGACCCCTATGTACATGACCGACTCCAATGACACCATTTCCAATGGCACCAATGCCAATACTTTTTCCCTGGACCTTAAAACAATACTGGTATCTACAGCCATGGGCTGTTTCACATTCCTGGGAGTGGTTTTATTTTGTTTTCTCCTCCTTTTCGTGTGGAGCCGAGGGAAAGGCAAGCACAAAAACAGCATTGACCTGGAGTATGTGCCCCGAAAAAACAATGGTGCTGTTGTGGAAGGGGAGGTGGCTGGACCCAGGAGGTTCAACATGAAAATGATTTGAGGGTTCCCCACTCACACTACTGTCTCTGTGTCACTATTCGTAAGGAGTAGGACAGTCTGGCACAGTAAGTCGTGAGGCTATGAGGCAGATGCTCCTGTGTCAAAGCAGGGTCCGTGGAACCAGGAAAACTTCTCATGGAGACTCTCGATCTAGAGGCAGGCAGGCATGTGTCAGAGCCCTTCACACAATGGAATACTAATTGTTTGCTTTGCAAATATGGGCATTCTGGGATCTCAGTAATGAACCTGAACCTTTGGCTCATGCTCATGGACAATAATTCAACATTTTCTACCACTGCAAAAACACAAGGAAAAAAAAAAGAGAGAGAACAACCTACAGTGTAGGATTTACATATTAAAAAGACACATTTGTCTAAAACATACTCTACAGAAAAAATATTTGTATTTATGATTATCATTTGTTAAAACCTTGCATCATACCATATTGTTGGTTCAGCACCAAAAAGAAATCAATATATTCTTTTTTTGAAACATATATGCTGTATATGTTTTAAAGCAATATGAATGAGAGGTTGTGCTTTTAGTTATTCACCAATATAGATCCCAGTGTGGTTTCACCTTCCTTTTACCCACAGATAAGCCTGAGACCAGATCCCTGGAGTTATGGGCAGAGATGTGTTGAGAGATGTGTATGTCTGATGTAGGATGCCAAGAAACAGGACCCAAGTCAAAACTGCTCAACTCTGTTAACTTCTGTTACTATAAATAAAGGCATGTGCCTAGTTTTGATACAGAATGGAATATTTTTTATACTTATAATAATATCACACTGGACCAGTTTACTGTAACAAAGCCTTGGTTTCTCCAGAAGGTGTGGTATGCCACTAGCTATACCTGCACAATGCAAGGTAGGTTTTATTCATGAAACATCCATTTTATTACCCCTTGCTTTCACTTTCACCAGTTACTGTCAATGAGTTCATAGCAAATAAAGGAAGAGGCAATGATTAGACATAATGATTGGGTAGTATTCACCACGATCTAAGAAAATAATTCTGTTGTTCAAAAGTTCTCTGAATAAGGAGTTCTTCTCAAAGACGACATAAAGCAGGGTGACCCATGAATAATGTGATGGTAATGAAAAGAATATATTTAAAATGTGATAGTTCTTTGAAGGTCAGATGGCTACCAATCAAGGGAACATATAGATCCTGGCACTCTGAGGCTCTCTATTCTGATGCTGTACACACAGTATTATCCTGAGTAGAAAACTTCAAGATATCTCCCTGCTTGCTTATGAAAATATGGGGTTTTATTTTGGAAATTATCTTGCATAGATAAGATAAAATTGTCTTGTGCGTAAGTGGTAAGAAAAAAAAGAATATAAAAATTTAAAACACTGTCTTTTTTTCTTCCTCTGAAGATAAATTAAGATTATTGCCCTAAAAAATATGTGAAATTTTGTTGACCGTTTCGTTGTTTTTTTTTTTTTCTTTTCTTTTTTTGAGGTTGGATCTCGCTCTAGCCTAAACTGGCCTTGAACTAATAGTGTTCCTCCTGACTGCCTCCCAAGTACTAGGATGAAAAGGCATGTATCACCATGCCTGGCTATTTTACCCTTTGACCTGAGGATATTTGCTCAATCAGTTGGTATTAATGTTAATGCTCACACATTCCATTAACAAATTAGCATTATGTCATTACCATCAGTGACCTGGTTTAAAAGAACATAGTTCCATTTGGCCAAGTGCTGGATAAATAATTTACAAAGCATATATCCATATGACAAGAAAAGGTATTGAATATAGACTATATTCTTGAAATGGTATATGTTTAGTCCACAAACACAAGAGGAAGCCTCTAATTTTTTTTTTTTAATATTTTGAGAGAGTTCTGAGAAAGATCCTCTTGGGATAGGATATAAGATAGAGAAGTACTCTGGGATTTCCTTCCTAACTTATTTGATGGTGGGTCTGACTCTCAAAAATATGGCTTATTTAAATACTTAAAATTTTGAGAGTCTCTAATAAGATTAAATTGAACCCAATTTTTCCAAAAAAAATTCATGAATTGTTTCACCAACTGGATAGTGAGACATCTACACCCACTTTTCCTTTAATAGTGGATAGAAACTGAGATTCAAAGACTTAATAATTGCACATTTGAGTCATATTTTATTTGATTACCTTGTGATTATCACAAATATTTTAGAAATTCATTTTTCCATTGTGGCCTTATTCATATCTAACAATTTTCACAAAACTATGCTGAAATTCTATCAATATTCCAACCCCTATGAAAATCAAATGTGTGTTTTCAATTTAAAAGAAAATGTTAAAGTAGAAAGATGGTCTTCCAAAAGAGAATCTTCTTCTTGTTTTTAATTTTGAAACATCACATAGAATAAGTATTTAACTAACTGTGTATGTGTGAGAAAGAAAATGAGAACTACATGAGCAATATAAGGGTGTTATTACTCTACTACTTACTATCAAAATAAAATTTGACCAATAAACTCCTGAATAAAATGAAATTGAGTTAAATATTTCAAAATGAAATATTTGATATAAAACTCAAATATCATTATCTCAAAAAAGAGGGGGTCTATATTATGATCTTTAGAATAGTTAAGATGTTACTAAGCAATCTTCAAAAACAGAGTATCACTGACTAATAAATTAGGCAAATGCTGAATTTTATAGCCATCACTTAGAGTTCAACATTCTATATGTCTAATAAATCTTCTGAAGACTTCTGTAAACAAGAATTGTATTTAGAATTTTTTACCATGGGGTTACTCTAACTTATTGAGCATTAAGCACCATTCTTCCTCTTTAACTTTTAACATTTCTAAAAAAACTGGAGTTCTAAAGAACACAAAGTAGTCAACAATAGATTACAACAGTAAGTACCCTTGAAATATTCCTAGCCCAATATTTTTAAAATTACTCTGCAAGTATAAGCACACATGTGCGCGCACACACACACACACACACACACACACACACACACTCATCTCAGACCTGACAGCATGTTGACCAGATATTTCTAGAAGAATTGACCTGAATGAACATTTTATTAACTTTCTACAATCTCATTACTGGGTGCAAATATTGGGTTCTTTTACATCTTCAAAGCCCAGGTATCCCACAAACTGTAATCTAGGGTTTTTAGCACCCAGTTTTACAAGGGGATTATAGAAGGATTTTATTTGTTTGGTTTGATTTTGGGTAATTTTTTTAACTATCTTTGTTACCTCTTTGTAAGATAAAACTAGACCATGGTGAAGAATAATTGTTCAGACCAATATTTCAGCCAACTTTTCCTATTAGGTGTAACACTTGTTGAGTTATCTTCTTCATCAGTGGTGTATTTTAAGTTGTCTTATGAAAACTGCAATAGTTTGGCTTAGCATTTTGTTCTAGGTTGGTGAGTATATCATATATATATATATATATATATATATTCCTTGGCCAGAGCCGAAATGGCCTAAGAGAATTGATTCTTTATTCCAAATGTCTGGAAACCATGCTAGTAGAGTAAAATAACTCCCCAGACAATTTGGCCTAATATATGCTAGTAAGAAATTTCTGCTTTTCCAAATGCTCATATTACTTACTTTTCAACCTCACTTTATTTTCATTTTGTTTCATGTACTTTTCAAGTACTCTCAACATTTGAAAATGTAATCCAGAAACCTCCAAGCTTCACAATTCATAGTTCTAAGGACATTTGCTAGAACTTTGGGTATTTTGAGCTTTCTAAAAAAAATTGCTCATCAACACCAGTTCTTAGAGTACAGATTCATTCAGAATTTGCCCCATCATATTTACAGTGGATTCTTTTCTTGTTCTATCAGAGGTTCTGTCCTCAGTTCACACAGGAGTTCAGAAGCCCCAAATATCTGTGACTCTTAAAAAAAAGCAGTAATATTTAATTTCTGCCTTCATAGCAGAAATGTCAATTTCAATTTCTCCAGAAGAAACAAATATGTCTGTATTAGAATTACAAAAGAGAGGATGTGATCTTAGAGAAATCAAATTGAGTAGAGCACCATGTAAATTAGCTTCTAGTTTACAGGGGCTCTCTTCATCTCTTTGTCAGGACAGGTGTTCAACTACATGGAATGCCTTGAGGCTTCCTAGAAAAGAATATATATATATAAATTTTCAACTTAAAGGGCTAAGATCTGATGGAAAAGACAACAGCAATTTAAAGAAAAGCTACAGGAAGGCACTGGGATCTAATTTATTTCTATTTACTTTAATGCTCATTTTTATAGTTAGCTCCTAACTGAAGAATTGGAGGTTATTGTCTTTTTTAAAAATTTCCATTGGCGTCTGCTTTTATTCCGTTCTCTAAGTCTTGGCCAGCTATAGCTCATATAAGATTCCAAATGGATTTTGTGAATTTGAACTAGTAAAAAAAACCTGTGGGCTGAAAGCTATTCATTGTATGTGGTATGTGGGTAAAAATATATTGTTTCATGACTAAAATTAACATTCCTTTATAGAAAAAATACATCACATGCCTAATATTTTTCACTGACTCTCTTTTCCATTCAATTTCTTTTGGCTAATACCCTTGATCTTTTCTAATGGAGGTTGTGGAGTTATTCTGCCTTTCAATATAGAAAACTTTGGGGAATAAAATAAGATTTGGCCTGCTGACTTTAGATTTTGGTTAGGTGATAGCCAGTTTTTAAAAAATATATATTTTTGTTTACTTATTTGCTAGCAGAAAAAGATATAGGACAAACACAGACAGAGAGAATGGGCACATCAGGGCCTCTAGCCACTACAAATGGACTCCAGATGTATGTGCCATTTTGTGCATCTGGCTTTATATGAGTACTGGGGAATCGAACCCAGGTCATTACGCTTTGCAAGCAGGTGCCTTAACCACTGATTAACCTCTCAAGCCCATTAGAGAGGACGGTTTTTAATATTTTGGCAAGCACTTGACATGAATCTCTCCATGATACTCCACATAGAGCCTTGTTACTTGTACCCCAGCAAAAGTATGACTCCCAGGGAAAGAAAGTGTTACCATATAGGACTAGAGAGGAGATGAGAACTTATTTGTTATAGGTTTATAAATCTAGGCCTGTGAAGTTTAGCTGAGAAAATGATGACATAAGTCAACAATTAGTGGCAGGTTTTCAAACATGGAATACCTTGTCTGTTTGGGAAGAAGCAAATGTGAAGTACTAGTAACTCCTTATGTAGTATGAGCTTCTGAACAGATGCTTGTGATAAAATGTTGGTGACAGAAACAACAAAAGATACAATACATGTAAAAAGTTTAAAACAGTTCTGGGAATGAGGTTCTTCTTTCCAAATGTGGGAATATGATCAGGACAAGTACATCTATACCCTAAACTGCCCTCCTTCAGTTTGCCAAGGTCCTTAGTACCTCATCTACCTCCCCAAACCCCAAACCCCTGGAAAATACCATGAATAGGAAGGAGGGACCTAGTAATAGATTCTCTTATTTCTATGGGCTACATTCCAAGCCCCGCAGCTGTTTTGTAACTGCAGATGTATCAAATTCTATGCATACTGTGATTTCCCCTAGCCTCAGTACCTATTGACAAAGATTAATTTATAAATTAGACACAGTAGGAGTTTAACAGCACTAATAAAATGAACAATTATTTTAAAAAACACTGTAATAAAAGTTAGGTGAATGTGTACTTTTATGCTTCCCACTGCCCCTCCTCCAAATACTTATTTTTAAATTTTTCTGATGGCGGCTAACTAAACCATTGATAGCAAAATCATGGATGAAGAAAGAACAAGTACTAACTCCTCAGAAGACAGACCACAGATGGAGGAAAGCTTGGTATGGCCCTACATTCCCACCATCTTTCCTGATGCCTCAGTTGAAATGTTCCTTCTCTCCATTTGCTTACTCACCACTGTCACCTCCAAGGTGTTGTCACGTCTCATGAATGAATTCTCTCCCCAGGGAGAAGTCTTCTTTCATTGGTAGTCAGAAATTCTTGAGTAATGTTAAACTGGAAGGGCATTTTCTTAAAACACCCTCCAATGTATCTCATATAAAACTCAAAAAGTCAAGACGTACTATTCACTTAATCATAAACTCTCACCAATCTGCAAGTTGAATTATTCTGACTTTTTTTCTTTTCAAGAAGTAGGTGGGTAATGCCAGCCCTAAATATAAAGACTTATTTATAGCTTTAGCAGAAAAAAAAAAAACTGACATCATCAAGAAAGCACTTCATATTTTCAGGAAGATTCCACCCCTAATATGCTAAGTAGCATTAGAAAAAGTGCAATTTTATGTTCTCTAAGTTAGACAGCTATTGTTGAAAAAATAACTACCAATACTGAAAATGATTATAAGATTTTGTAGCTAATGTAAAATACCAAAAAAGCAGATATTCAGTTGCCATATTAACTTTTCTCATTGCAAACCTCATATTCTAAATTGCTTTAATATCCTGATTTTATACTGCAAAATATTCCATAAAATGTATAATCAGTATAATCAACAAATAATGATGAAGCGGAGGATTAATGCAGCCTTGCAAAAATTTCCCTATTTCTTACCACAGTATGTTCAATAGCCATATAATGAATCACACACACCCATGTGACAAGAAGAGTGAAACTAGCACCATGAACAAACTGTCTAGACTGTGTAATGGATATTTTGAATAAAACATTCTCTTTTCTTCCACAGCTAATATACATGGGTCATTTGGTACACTTGCCTTCACATGTTTTATCCATTAACTATGGATTGCCCCACATCATAATAAATTAAAACGTATGGTTTATATATAAGTATATAAATAATTTTTCTACATATTTAAAATGTAACTTTTAAAAAGTTGATAAGCTTGAGGAGAGATGGAAAAATAAAAATAAAATTATGTGTATTTTCCTTTAATGTTTTTATTAAAATAGCACTCAAAGAATATTTAAAGATTGGAAGTTACTAACCAACAATCTAACAAAACTCTTCAAATGCCTGATAGCTTGTTTTTGTTATCAAAGAAAATTAGTACAAAAACAAAAGCATCTGGAAATAGATTTATACCTCCTTGACTGTTTTAATTGTCATGGGCATGTTTTCTTTTAACACATAAGAACAAGTTAACATGTGAAATAAATTAAAACATATTTTCTTTAATGATGAAAAAGGCTTAAGTGTCTAAACATCTCAGTTAAATCTACTGGGTTATTATTACAGAAATGAATTATAATAAATAGAAATTTGAGTCACATGGAAAAATACTATTTTACTGAGAGAAGTGGGTTATATAAGCCTCACAGTCAACATGAGCCCATTAAAGTTTAGCATTGTACTGATGAAGGAATCTTTGAGATAGAGGCAGGTCCACTTAAATATAATTCCAATAGTGGAAAGTGTCCAGGTAACAGAGAGGAAGTAGAGGCCAAGGTGTCATGTTGATTGTATTAAATATTTCTAAGGGGTGATAACTTGATCAGATGGATATTGAAATCTATGCACGATCAACCACACTTTAAAGATGGCTACTTTACTGAAAATACATCCTTTACTGATTGCAAGATTTTCTCAAAATCATTGAACTTGGAAGGGTTCAGCAAACCATACATGTAACATCACCTGATGTTTCTGAGTTTGCACTCAGATTTTCATAACAGAAGATACAGTATGAAGAAGAAAGGCACAAAGTATAAGAAAAAGATTATTGTCTGTTGTTGTTGGTAATGAGGGGCAAAGAATCTTCTCTAGTGTTGATCAGGAAATGAGCTCAGGAAGTGGTCATTAGCTGGACCATCATCTTCACTGTGTGTAGCTCATTTGGTGGCATCCAGTGAAAGAAGAGTAGGTGGAAGAGGAAGCAGAGAATTGGCAGTAATGGTACATGGATGTCACATTATTAAGTGGCAAGAAGGCCTGGAAGTCACCTCCAGGCAGCAACGAAAACACAAATGTTGAGGCTGCTAGCAAGAGGTTCAAAAGATGGCCAAACTGCTATAGTTGCAGAATGGAGAGCTTGTCTTGGGATTTCCTTGTCCTTGCAGATTTTCTGGGAAAGCCAGAGCTACTTGGACAAAAATCACATCTCTGTCAGTGGACTTCACTTCATACTACTAAACCAGCATAACTGAAGCAAAGAGTTTTTTCCATAGGCATGATTTTAAATGTGTTGAGTACATATCCCTGCCAATAATATAAGTGAACTTGTCCAAGAAATCACCGTCAGGAGTATGATGACCCCAGTACTTCAGAACATGTTCTTGGGCAATAAGAGAGAGATAATACAATGAAATCCAATCACTAAATGTGATCAAAATATGATTTTAACACAGTAGCTTAACTCTGGACTTTTAAAGGCTTTCTGGTTATATACCACTTCATAAATTTAGATATTTGTCATAGTTTTGTGTTTCTGTTTTTTTATTTCTTTTCTCATTCTCAATTATGAGCACACTGCAATAGTTATTTCTTTTTTCCTTTGTCATTGACATAGTAAAAATTTTTCATTTCTGCCTATTCCTCTTAAAATAGATAAGCCTATTTTACAACCCTATATTCTTTACTTAATTGCCTCATTGTCAGACACAAAACACAGGGCATGAGATTAATGTGGAAACAAGCTAAGTTAAGAAGATGGAGAAACCTGAGGAGAAACTCGCCTAATACTTCTACCTCTGGTGGAAATTTAAAAATAGCAGCTTCTAGGGCTTGTCATTCTGGTGCCTTTTATCAATTCTTGTAAATAACTAAATGCAAAAATTATGACCCTTTGTCAAAAACTTGGATTGGGAAAGGAGTCCCTTATTACAGCTATACAGACCTTATTGCAGTCCATAAGTTAACTCAGAAAACAACAACAAATTTCTCTAAATAGCATATGTATTTTAATGGCAGACATATATACATATACTGAGCCATTACTAAATATCATCTCCAGAAAAGATAAGGAAACTAAATGCCAGATGGAAAGCTCATGTAGTACCTAAAGATGGCCACTATTCTGTCTGAGCACCAATAAAGAATATTAAAACAATCTTCCAGAAATTATGGTCAGAGATTTTAAAACCCAAAGAGCAAAACAACATAGCAACATGCTAATACATAACAGTACCTCATTAGTTAAAGACCGAAGTCTTACATTTATAGTGAAAAAATTTAGAATTTTATTGTCACATTAGGAGATAAATCTATTTACCAGATATCCCTCTAAGGCAGAAGTAACATTTATGTGAACCTTTTTCTGACTGCATCCTCAGTGGGCATGTTACTTCTTTGCATGCTAGTACCATAGCACAGATGCAATTCACTGCTTCTAATCTATTCCTTTAGCCATGGGCTATTAATTGGATGTATAAAAGACTAATGGGTTACATTCATTATATAGACATAGGGCTCTCATAAACGTTAAACAAATACTTCTCTAAATGCAGAGAATGACAAAGAGATAGAGAAAGAGAGAGATGCACATTGGCACAGTTCCTTAAACTGCTCACTGCCCCAGTTCAAACATCCTACAGGGAATTAATTCACTGAGCACAGAACAAATGTGTAATACAAAGAGATTACCAAGTCAGCTTCACCACCTTGATTTTCTACACTAGCAATACCTGGAGAATCCAGTTGCCTATATACTTCAGTAGTCCCAAGAGCCCTCTATGGCACTGCTGTAAGAAAGCTGCTGGTATTAATGCAGGACTGGTTTCATTATAAAACACTTTCTTCCCAGAGTCTTCTGGAGTAAAAAAAGAAAAAATGGGTTTACAAAACTGGAAAGTAACTAAAAATGTTTCCTGGCTTCTAAACACAGATAAGAGTAGTTCATGTTTCAGGTAATTCAGTGTCTTCTCAATATAGCATTTGATGAGAACCAGAGAATATAAGCCTTTCTAAACAATGGCAATGAGTGAAGAAGCCTGTGTAAGAGACTTTATAGGGGAAAATAGATGGTGTTTATGTATGCTGCACTGCCACCAATTGTTACCTTATAGGGTTGAGTTCCAAATTGATAAGTAAACATATTCTATATTAAAATCACTTTAAATGTCTTTATATTTATATATCTTTTTAAATGCTGCCAATATTATCCCAAATGCCCCCTAAAATTCAGGAAATTACTTAATTCTTTCTCATCTTTGATTAGAAATTATAAAATTTTTGCCACCTTCTGTAGAAAGGTGTAGCAAATTTTATTTTCCACTATCCAAGCACAATCTCCTCCATTCATTCACTCATGCAATATCTACTGAGTTTTCATAGTCACCATAATTTACCTGCATAACAATAAATAAAGTCATCATCAAATTGTGGTTTAAAATTTAATCCACATTAACTCCTTTGGCTTCCATGCTGCTCACAACCTGTTTCTCATCCTGCTATCCAAACAGTATGGTTTGGAGATGGGCCTTAGTGTCCACCCAGCCAGGCTTAAGTCTGGCAGTAAGGACCTACTTGCTTTAATGATCAACTCTCAGGGAGTCAGAATAGTTAAGTATTAAAAAAAAAAAAAACTAAGGACCTGAAGTAAGAGACTTCAAGCCTCTGTCTCTGGGTTCACTTTTCTTTATGGGCAAGATATAAAAGATCTCTGCATCCCAATCTATAAATGACCATAACACTACCTACCTCACAAGGGTGCTGTGAGGCTTCCCGTGAACAACGCGTGGGATGATGATGTAACTGAGGACCTGTAACAAAGGTGCTACTGGATTTAGGTTAATGAGAGGAAGTAAGCGAGTATGAGCCCCTCTACCCTGGGAGCCCCAGATCTGAAGGACATGCCTATATCTTCTTTGGCTAGATGCTATTGGCCATCAGTTGGCTTGGTTTATCCTTAACAGCACTGACTTCTACAAAGATCATCAAAAATCTTCTCTATTTGAGAGGTACGGGCTTGGAAACTGTGTTAACTTTAACCAAGAAGAACAGAATGATTCCATTCCAGGTGCTGGGTGAGGAAACATTTGTTTCAACGTGAAATGAGAGTTTGAGCGAGTATCTTCAAGGGGATGCTTTTCATTGGAGAAATTCTTTGCCTAGGGCTTTCCGTTGTTTTCAGTCTGACTCCCCAGCTTTCTGTAGCATTGTTTTAGCATACATCCCTTTTCTCCTAAAATTGGAAGTGAAGCTACAATTCTCATGTCATGATGATTCTTTTCAGTCTATTTTGCTCAAAGGAAAAATTCTTTTCAATATCTATTGTAATTATTTTCTTAGAGGGCCATTTTAATTGCTACATTGTTTAGCTAAGTCCTATTGTCTTGGTGTCCTTAAAAATTGTCAGTTGCTTTAAAATATAGGGGTGGGAGGGGGAGCTGATAAGCACATTGTTGTAATTGATTTGTATGTTTGAATTGTCTTATCAGAAAACAAGGTTATGAATTTCATCTGTTGAGACACAAAAATAAAATACTTTCCTAAAAAAACGGATTTGGTCTTCAAATGTTCTAAAACAGTTGATGTTTCTTTTCATCTTTTTAATGTTTCATTAGTGTTGTTCTATCATTAACTATATATAATCATAGAAGCCTAGCCTTCTATATGCATTGGCATACTTCAGTACTTTGTTACATAACCTTGGAAGCAATAGAATAAAATTGTTTAAGATTTAGAATTCAGATAAACCAAGAAAACCCCATTCTGGGCCTGAAGAGATGGACCAGTAATTAAGTGTGCTTCCTGTACAAGTGTGAATTCCTATAGCAGCCTGACCCATCAGTTTGAAATCTCCAGATACCACATCTGAGCATGGCAATATGAGCCTGTAACCCCAGTCTCACAGAAGAGCAGAAAGCCAAGAATCATGGGAGCCTACAAGCTCTGTAATCAGTAAAGAGACTGTCTCAAAACAAAGACCAGACAAGCAGAAGAGTGATGGGATGGAATACCTGATATTCCTCTCTGGTCACTATAGGTGAGCACCCTACATCACAGGCATGCATATCGGGCACTAAAACACACACACACACACTATCCTACTCTAAGAGTTCTGTATTCATGCTGAACATGATGTTACTTAAGACAGATCTGTATGAAGAAATGGGCATTTCAAGACATTCAGTGACTTTATCTTCTACACCTGCCCTTCCAGTAGGAAGTGCTACAAATGATAGGTAATAGCCAGTGGATATTAAATGTTAGGAAATTTAAGAAATAACCTGAAAGCAATGAAGCTTGATTTTGAAAAAAAAATCTATGGGAAAATATTCTTCTACAGTAATTTAAAGAAAATAAAAACACCACAAACCACCCTCAAACCTGCATCATTATTAATGTCATATGGTCATAAGGCAGCACTGGCTTCCATATCAAAGTACCATAGACTGGTGACTTCCATAATAAAACTCAATATTTTTCACTCTGCTGGAAGCAGGTAAATCTAAGACCAAGGTACCACTTTGGTCAGTGTTGGGTAAAGGCTGTCTCCTTAGTGTGTACATTCCTGCTTCTGTGCCCTCATTTTGTCTTTATTCATTGTGTGTCCATATAAACACACAACTACCTACCAAATATGTTACCTACCATTTAAGTGTCTCTCCTTAACATCATTACTTAATTTCTTTCTAGAAGATCTTCCTTGACATTCCTCCCAAACACATCAAAAGTGTCTTTTGCTTATGCCCCCAACCCCACTGGCTAAAAAAAGCATTACATACAAGGAAAGATATACTACATTCCCCTCACAATCTAAAGTTTGTATTTCCTCTCAGTCCATTCTACCATTTTCAGAATGCAGATGGAATAAACCATGAAAGCCAGGTGAAAGACTATTGGCTTGGTTATTTTAGCATGTTAATGCTAATCAAATTATTCATATCTAAACACTACAGCATTTAATTATCTAATAGGATTGTTTACTAGTTTTGAAGAGGCCCTGTTATTGATATGTCAAAATCCAAAGTATTTATTTGAAAGGACAACTTCCTAAAATAAAAATTGTATTTGATACTAAAGAATCTCTGAAAGTTGGTCCCACTGGTTTTGTAGAAAATGCAGAATATCAGGCTGTGTGTCAGACTAGCATGTTTCAGGTGCACTCATACATACTATGGTTCCAAGAGAAGCAAAATAGTGTGTTAGAAGCTGCTTCATACAGACTTCATCTGTAATACAACAACAAAAGGTCTAGAAGTCAGAGAAGCAGCACATTGGTCGGACAGTAGTAAGCATAGATGCATTCTAGAAGTGAGAGAAAAGTCACGAAGAAAGAATAAGAGGGATAAACTTTACTTTTTCAAAGGCTATATTTGTGTGCACTAATCTAATTCATATGAAGCATTCTGTCCTGTGCCTTTTGTGATCATTAAAGGAATTAAGAGTACTGAGCCATGTTGGGTTCATTTTTGGTCTGTTTCAGGGATGAGGTGTTGGGGGCCTCCGAGGCTCTGGCTCTCTGATTTGGTAGGAGTTGATTTTTCTCTGTGCTTATCTCCTTTGCCCTTGTGCTGGTATCCGGTTCATCAGGAAAACAGCACCCTTGCTTGTTTCTCCAATTTTTCTTAGTTTCAGCCGGGGCCCTTTTGAGGTATGATGGGGTGGCTCTCTCCTTAGGATCTACATCTATCTGAAAAAGAGAAGCAGATTCTCCAACGGAGAGTAAGTTAGCACCAGAACAAATGAAATAACCCTTACTTTTTTTTTTTTAATAGAGAATTGAATAGGTGTAGGCCCTCTTGTAGCCCACAATTGATGGTAGCTTGATATTGGAGAGTGGGCTTATGTTTGGATCTGGTTCTGACTTGTTTCCCAGCTCCAGCTATGGGTCCCATACCAGTGAGGGGATCAGTTAGCCAAATTTTACGGAAGAGGGGGCGGAAAGAATGTCAGAGTCACATGTTGGGTCATGATATGCAGAGACACTTAGCTTACCCATAACTGCGGGCTAACTCCACAATGCATGACCCGTATACCTCAACAAGGAGGGGCCAAGGGGAGGGGGTAGATCACGGATGAGCCTAACAATGGTACCAAACTGACTGTATTTGCTGAATACAGAACTGACTAATAAAGAAAAAAGAAAAGAAAAAAAATAGAGTACTGGTCTACCTTGGCTATGACGAGTTGACAGGCTGAAACCTGAAGGTATGAAAGACTCATTATCCTATTTGTGTACATTTGACCACTGGCCAGGTCTTCAAACATTACCCTTTCAAAGACACAATAAAAGACAAGATATTAAAATAATTAACAAAAGTCCCATTTTATATTATTTTTCAAATTTAAAAAAATAACATATACTTGTTCAATATATAATAGGAAAACACACAGAGGTCATAAAAATCATTTATATTCCCATACTCCAAAGCAGTCAGCTATTATTATATTAGAATATCTACTGGTCTTTTCAAAACCATAAAGTAGGTTTTAGAATAGAAAACATTTCATGCTCACTTACACAACTCTTTCAGGTCCTCTTCTTCTTTTTCTCCTTCTGTGGTGGTTTGAATAGAATAGATGGCCCCCAATATATTCAGTTGTTTATTTGTAGTTTGCATCTGCAGACACCTGGCTGGAGTCAGTCAGTGCCATTGTGTGGATCTTAAGGTGTGGTGGTGGGTTTTAGATTTCAATCTAAAGATATGCAAAGTGTGCCTAGCTGGAGTTCCTGAAGTGTGCTGTGCTGTGTGGCTTTTTGGCTTGTGCTACTCTCACTCTCTGCTTGGGCCTATGAAGGCAGGCCAGTTTCTTCTGCCATTATGGAACTTCTCCTGGATCTGTAAGCTTCAATAAATATCCCTTCCTCCATAACTGTGCCTGGTCTGGAAGTTTATCTCAGTGAACCTGAATCGGTCTGATACAGAACTTGGTACCAAAGAGTGGGTTGAGATGTACCTGGCCATGTGCATGTTGATCTTTTGGAACCTTTGTTTTGGAGGAATAGGCATGGACTTGGTGCTTGCAACTGAAGATGTCTTCTGGAGTGGTAAGCCAAGTTTTATGGACTATTCTGATGAGAGTCTGAGAATGCTAAGTGCAGACAATATTGAATTTCGAGGCTTGGCTAATGAGCTTTCTAAGGGGAAGGAAAGACTGCAGAGGACTTTGTTGGAACTGGGCTACTGTCATAAGGGCTGGCTGCATCCTGCTGCCCAGGCCCAGAGTTTGATCAAGGTTAAATTTGTAAAGGACTGATGTGCTTGGCCAGAGATATTTTTGGACTGAGAGATTTAAGATTTTTAAGCTGGAAAACTTTAAGCAAGTTAAATTTACTGGCACAGAGACTGGTTTTAGGTTACTGAATCTGCTATTGTCAAATACATTAGCAATCTTAAGGAAGATGGCCCAACTGCTTTACATTAAAACAATGGAAAGGATGCCTGAGGAAGGACTCTCATAGAAATGCAAACTCTTTTGGAAAGAGTTGACTGGAGAAGGAACCTGCTTTACAAGGCTATGATTTGTTTTGTCTCTGAATTAAGAATATGGCTGTGTCCTGCACACCTGGTATTGGTTTCAGAAGCTTGAAAAGTGCATGGAGTGGGCTACCATAGAGCTCATTGTTGGCCTGAGATGGAAGTGTTCACCGGCTACTCTGCCCAGCTGGAGGGATGGAATTGGAAAGTCTGGAAACTGTTAGTCTCTGGATATATTGAACTTGAACTGCAGAACTTTGATGTTTGTTTGATGGTGGTTGAGTTTGCATTGTTTTAGTCTCTCCTTGCTATGCATTATACCAGTTGAAAATGTTTACTCTGTGCCTTTATATGTTAGAAATGTTTAACTTGTTTGATTTTACAGGTCTTCATATCTTAAATTGGACAAGACTGTGGGGACCTTTGAAATTGAACTGAGTACAATTTACAATGTGTGATGGTTATAAATCTATTGGGGGCCAGGGGCAGAATGTGGTGGTTTGAATAGAATAGATGGCCCCCAATATATTCAGTTGTTTGTTTGTAGTTTGCATCTGCAGACACCTGGGTGGAGCCAGTCAGTGCCATTGTGTGGATCTTAAGGTGTGGTGGTGGGTTTTAGATTTCAATCTAAAGATATGCAAAGTGTGCCTAGCTGGAGTTCCTGAAGTGTGCTGTGCTGTGTGGCTTTTTGGCTTGTGCTGCTCTCACTCTCTGCTTGGGCCTTTGAAGGCAGGCCAGTTTCTTCTGCCATTATGGAACTTCCTGGATCTGTAAGCTTCAATAAATATCCCTTCCTCCATAACTGTGCCTAGTCTGAAGTTTATCTCAGTGAACCTGAATCTGTCTGATACACCTTCTATCCATGAAATATTCCAGGGACTTTTACGAAGCACTAACAAAATAATTTCTATCTTCTAAACAGAAGCAACCTGCCTGCTCTATTATACAGATCTTTGAAACAGTGTCCTGAGAAAAATCTATAATGTTGTATTCTTATGTTTGTTTAGAAATGTACTCTCACTTGATCGGTCTATAAGGCCTCTTTAAAATTTACAAACCCAAACCTCAGGCAATAATAGCTACTAGTTTCTGAAGGTCTACCTGCTCAGAAACAGACTAATTGATCTTCCAAAAGGCTCTAGAGCTTGGTTTTATCCTTCTCAAGTTACAGGCTTTTCACCTAACCTGTTATTTTGTACTCAACATCCCCACATTCACTTTCCTATATGGAATAAAATTTTTGTAATCATTGCACAAAGAAGTTTCTGACCACTGGTGCCAAACATGCACTGTTCAACTTCCAGATCTCCCTGTGCTATGGAGACTTTTTGCACTTTCACATGACAGCAGTCATTACTCTCTTATTCATCTTCCTGGTGTTCTTTCAATAATATCCATCCAGATGAACTCTGACTGGCAATATGGGTCTAACAAGAGATGCTCAGAAAATATAACTGCAATTTAATGCTAATTAAAAACTACATCATAGTACCCTATAGTTTTGGGTTATCTGGCTTGTAAAAGTCTATCAAACATCTCAGAGGGAAAAGGGGCGTTTTCCCTGAAGTTGACATCTTTTCATTGTCATTGCAGTGGGAAAGCTGATCCTTTCTTACCCATCTCAAAATGTATCTACTCTCTTGTTTAATTGCCCTCCTTTTTGGTTATCTTAGAAAGTTGGTTATGTAAGCTGAATACAACAAATTTAGTCTGTGCTTTCTTCTGATTTAGCTTATTGATGAGAAAAGAAGAAATAAACCTAAGTGATACCACCTCTAGGTTGAGGAATCTTCATCTGCTTTTTACAGATAATTATTGTTGTCTATTCTGTAAAACTTCTGTTCTAAAAGGAAGGAGGCAAATCTTGGAAAAAGTGGAGTAAAGAAGCATGGTGGTCTAATCAGGAACTCAGGGTATCAAGTAAGTCTGGAAATTTCTGTTAATTGGGAAAAGAGAGAGATAAATTCTACTTACCATTCCCAGACATTAGTATTTATAGATGAACACAACATGTCAACTTAGTCTAAGTGTCATAGATATGCCCCCAGATACCAGGAGAGGAGTGATTAGTGACAGGGCACTGTCACTGGCTTGCACTGAATACAGTATTCTAAGAATGCAACCAGAAGCATCTCATTTGGGGACAGATAAGCATAAAGGCCGAGAGAAATTCCAAGGCAAAAAGTCTAGTATATTATTTAGGAGTACAGTTAAATGCTGCATGTTAAGCAGAACCAAGACTGACTGTCCTTGTGCGCTGTGGCAATCTTGACAAGGCTGCTTCATGTCCCTTCTCATCTCTCCCTGTTTTCCACAGTTTTTATTGTTATAATTATTACATGCATAGGACCCTTCCAAATTCTTCATATTTTCATATAGCCCTACATTAAATCTAGCAACAGAGTTCACGCTGGGTGCTTCATCTGAGCTTAGGGGAAAGAATGGTGATATCTGGCCTCTTCTAAATCTTTCACTGAAGTACTCATGGAGATCCATTCTGTGTCACTTGATACACCAAGTACGAAAAAGACCCTGCCTTACCCAAGACTCCTCAAGACAAACAAAATGCCCTCCCTGCTTTTGAACACTCCGGTCAAGAAGTCACTTAGTCAGGCTGCTTTCACTCCAGCCTCTGTCTGCTTTGTGAGGTAGGAAACAAATGCAGTGTCTGGGCTCCATCACAGGAAGTTAGGGCAGGCAAAGAGCCCAGGGACACTGTGAGGAAAAGACTTCAGACAAAAATCATGGTAGGTCAAAAATCCAGTTGTGCTGCCACAGAGCAGCAATCCTGGGCAAAGTAAGGCTCTTAGAGTAGCTGCCTAAAGCAAAAAGCCCCAAAGTTGGGCCTCCCAAAGATACTTTTATGTTTAGAAATATCTTAAACAAATGAAAAAGTGATATGCAATAGGCTCTCTGCTCTGATTCATGAAAATGCTTACCATGATGATAAAGCCTGTGTGAAGACAACATCCCTATGGGGGAAGATACATAACACAGAGTACTGAACACAATAGACATTCCATAAGTATTCTAGATGTATGTGGGCTCAATCAAACTAGCAGGACATAGCACACAGAAGCATATTGATTGACAAGGAGCTAATCGGTACAAAGCACTTCAACAGATTGCTACTATTGCAAAGTTTATTCCTGTATTTTCAATTGAACAATCATATGTGTTTATAACAGAACCATTAGAAAAATAGGAAAGAAATATAAAATAAAACTTACAATAATTTTCATATCAAAAATGGCTATTGAGCTGGAGAGATGGCTCAGCAGCTAAGGCACTTGCCTGCAAAGCCTAAGGACCTGAGTTCAATTCCCCGGTACCCTCATAAAGCCAGATACAGAGAGTATCACATGTATCTGGAGTTCATTTGCATGGCTAAAGACCTTTCTCTCTCTCTCTCTCTCTCTCACACAGTCTTTCTCTTCTATCTCTCTGCCTCTTTCATTCTCTCTCAAACACATAAATAAATAAATAATAAAGTATTACAAAACAACTATTATTAACACTAAGATACTTTAATCAACATAAACCATTATTCCTATACATACCTGCACATATATACATATATACACTAGCAAATGCATATTGTTTCATATACTTCATTTTGTCTTAACATTTCACTATAAATCTCTTTCTATCATAAACATTTACAGGGAATTATATTGTAAAATTGAACTTTAATTTATCTAACCAAACTCCTACTGTTGTATATTTAAGTTGTTTCTGATGTTTTTTGTCATAAATGTCTTAGTCTTTATTCATGCATGTAAATGTTTCCTGAAGTTATTGGAAGTACAATCACAAGGTCAACATTAATGTTATCTTTTATTTTTGTGGTAAGTAATGATAAATGAACCTAGTACTTATGTAAATTAACCAATATAACAATTTGGCCAGTAAGGTATAAAAGGTCTCCTTTTCCCAAACCTTCAATCTACTCTGAATTCTAATTTTAAAAAAATCTAAAATAAAATAGGTATTATTAGTCATAAATACTATCAATGAATAAATATTTTAGGTGTAGTACATATAGACCTCAAGTGAGCTTATATCATTGTCCTCCAATGATAAGAGACTGTAACATTTTCATCATCCTATAAAATGTCTGTCAAGTTTTACACTCCAGGGACAGGTCTAACTAGTAAATTTTTAGTTTAACAAATGTAGGCAAGAAGATTAATTTTTAATTTTATTTAATTAATACAAAGTGAATATTTTCATTATACTAGTCATGGTTCTAGACACTGTTTTATATTATTTTTTTTAAAATAACTGAAACGGGGGACTGGCTAGATGCCTCATCAGTTAATTGTGTTTAACTGTAAGTTTGCCAAACAAAGTTGGATTCCCAGCACCCACCTAAAGTGGCATACAACACCCTGTAATCCCAGTGGGTCTACAGCAATGGAAAGTGACATCAGGAGAATCCAGAAAATCATGGGACAGCTAGACTGAACCAGTGTTAAAATCAATAAGAGAGACACTATTTCCAAAACAAGACTGGAGAAATGGCTCAGTAGTTAAAGGTGCTTCCTTGTAAAGCCGATGGCCCAAGTTCAGTTCCCCAGTACTCACTTAAAGCCAGATACATAAAGTGGCATAGGCATCTGGGGTTTGTTTCATTGGCAAGGGGTCTTTATGTGTGCCCATTCTCATATTTTTTCTCTTTCTATCCCTCTCTTCCTATCTTTCTCTCTCTCGCTCTCTATTTCTCCCTCCCTCCCCCTTCATGCAAGTGAATAAATAAAAATATTGGAGGCAAAGGTGAAAAGAGGGGCTAGAGAGGTAGCTCAGAGGAGAAGGTACTTGCCTACAAAGACTGACAACCTAGGTTCGAGTCTGTAATACCCATGTAGAGCAAAATGCACAAAGTGGTACATGTATCTGGAGTTCATTTACAGTGGCTAGAGAGGCCCTGGCATTCTCATTCTTTCTCTGTCTGTCAGTCTCTCTCTCTGCTTACAAATAAATTAGTAAAACATTTTAAAAAGTGAAAAGAGCAGTCCAATACTTTAAAGTTGTCCTCTTACTTCTACATGCATGTTGTGGCATACAAATATCCATATAGAATCACATATACATACATACATACATACATACATACATACATACACCAATACATGCATATAAATACAAATAAAGAAATAAACTCGATGAAGACTGACCTTAATCTTCTACAGCTTCTCTCTATCTCTCTCTGTGTCTCTCTCTTTCTCTAACTCTTTTATATTAGATATCTTTTTCTTCCTTTTCTTAGTGGGCACTGACCTGTAACTCCCAGTACCAGCATGTGGCTATCATCCACAATGAGCTTTTGATCAGAGAGACCTACAAGGTTTCCTAAAAGAAAGACAGATTTCTGTCAGAGTACTTGATGACCCACCAAGGGTTAGTGTTAAGACCCTACTGCTGAAGACACCATATGCAGTTGACACGTAAAATGGAATGGCATGGCTGGAAGCTGGAAGAGAGTCAGTCCCCAGACACTTAGCACATCTAGTGCCAGAAGGTGCTACATGGGTGACTGGGGGAAAATGACCAATATCTGTCCAAGCAACTCATGGTCTAACCTACTTAGCAGCAAATAACCCGTCATGATGCTCACACAAGTGCAATAGTGGCACACAGCCATGGTGGGAAACCAGCTGCTCTTGATTTGGCTAACTGATCTCCTCAGTGGTATGGGACCCATAGCTAGATCTGGGAAACAAGTCAGAACCACATCCAAACATAAGCCTGCTCTCCATTATCAAGCTACCACCAATTGTGGGCTACAAGAGTGCCTGCACCTCTTAAAATCTCTATACAAAAAAAGTAAGGGCTATCTCATTTGTCTGGCGCTAACTTTACTCTCCGTTAGAGAATCTGCTTCTCTTTTTTCAGATAGATATAGATCCTAAGGAGAGAGCCACCCCATCATACCTCAAAACGGCCCTGGCTGACACTAAGGACAATTGGCAAAATAAGTAAGGGTGCTATTTTCTTGGTGAACTGGGTACCAGCACAAGGGTGAAAGATATCAACACAGAGAAAAATCAACTCCTACCAAATCAGAGATCCAGTGACCCAGAGGCCCCCAACACCTCATCACTGAAGCAGACCAAAAATGAACCCAACATGGCTCAGGGAAGTTTTGCGGAAGAGGGGGCAGAAAGAATGTCAGAGCCACATGTTGGGTCATGATATGCAGAAACATTTATCCTACCCATAACTGTGGGATAACTCCAGAATGCATGACCCATATACCTCAACAAGGAGGGGCTAGGGGGACGGGGTAGGACATGGATGAGCCTAATAATGGTACCAAATTGACTGTATTAGCTTAGTACAAAACTAATTAATAAAAAATAAATAAATAAAAATTTTTTAAAAGAAAGAAACTTGACTGTATTCAGTGGCACACACCTTTAATCCCAGCACTTGGGAGGCAGAGGTAGAAGGAACACCATGAGCTCAAGGCCACTCTGAGACTACATACTGAATTCCAGGTCAGCCTGGACTAGAATGAGACCCTACCTTGAAAAACCAAAGAAAGAAAGAAAGAAAAGTAAAGAAGAAAAAGAAAAAAAAGAAATGACTCTGAAACAAATAAAACTCCTAGCCTTGGGTGCTTGTGTTTTCATAGATAGGAGATAAAATATACATATAAATATATACTATGTGAGGTAGCTACCTGGTATTCTAGATGGAGTAATCAGAGATGTGCCCTTAGAGAAGATTCCTGAAAGACACCACTACTCAATGAACTGAGTATGCAAACATGCTTACATCATGGGTACAAGATTCTCAGAAAGAAGAAACAGCTTCTGATCTTGAGGAAATGATGTGCCTGACATGGTCAAATAATGACCAGAATGCCCACAGTAGGACCACAGAATTGCCCAATAGGACAGGACAAACAGGCACTGTAATAAGTGACATTGCAATGGCCAAATAAAGTAGCATCTGACAGACTCTGTGGAGAACTTAGAATTTTCTTCTACATGATGGCAAGCATATCTAGATTTTGAGCAGGAAGGCAGTGTGATCTTATTTGTTTCCCATAGTTCACTTTCACATAGTGAATAAACTAAGGATCAAGAATAGAAGTAGGGAGAGAAATCAGAAAACTCCTGTAATTGTGTGAGCAACCAATTATTTCAAGCTCTTAATTCTGTTTTTTTCTTTATTAGTTATGTATATACTCAGTGTGTAAACAGCCATGTTGGTACCATCATTAGCCTCCTCCCTGTCCTCCCCCCTCTAAAAGGACCTTCCTTGTTGGGGAATCTGGGTCATGCATTGTGGGAGTAGGCATCAGTTACAGGGAAGAGGCAATGTCTCTGTGCATAATGCCCCAACATGTCTTTCTAACAATCTTTCCGCCCCCTCTTTGGCAAATTTCCCTGAGCCATGATGGGTTCATTTTAGGTCTACTTCAGGAATGAGGCCTTGGCAACCTCTGTGTCTCTGGATATCTAGTTTGGTAGGAGGTGGGTGTTCTCTGTGTCTATCTCCTTCACGCTTGGGCTGGTACCAGGTTCACCAAGAAAGCAGCACTCTTGCTCATTTCCCCAAATTACTCTATCTTTTCAGCTGGGGCCCTGGTGAGGTGTGATGGGCTGATTCTCTCCTCAGGTTCTGTGTCCATCTGAAAAAGAGAAGCAGATTCTCCAATGGGGAGTGAAGTCAGCACCAGATAAATGGGATAACCATTATTATTTTAGAGGGGATTTAATAGGTGTAGGCCCTCCTGTAGCCCAAGATTGGTGGGAGCTTGATATTGGAGAGAGGACTCCTTTTTTGGATATGGTTCTGCCTTGTTTTCCAGTTCCAGTGATGGGTTCTGTTACACTGAGCAGATCCGTTAGCCAATTCAAGAGCAGTTGGTTACCCACCATGGCTGTGTTGCACTATTACACTTGGGTGAGCATCACGGCAGGTTGTTGCTGCTGAGTAGCTTAGACCATGAGTTGCTTGGACAGATGCTGGTCATTTTCCCCCAGTCACTCATGTAGCACCTTCTGGCACTAGGCAAGCTAACTGTCTTATTATTGACTCTCTTCCAGATTCCAGTCAGGTCATTCCATGTTCCACACCAACAGCATATGGTGTCTTTGGCAGTAGGGTCTTATCATTAACCTTTGGTGAGTGATCAAGTGCTTTGACAGAAATCTGTCTTCTTTTGGGAAACCTTGTAGGTTTCTCTGGTCAACATCTCATTGTGGATGTTAACTGCATCCTGGCACTGTTTTTTAAAACATGCAAGAAATTAAGTGAGCAAATGAATTCGCCTGGCTACACGCAAACTTTGGTCATTACTTCACATGGCTTAGGGGCTAAAGGATGGCTGGACACCACCTTGTCATCATTTCTATCATCAAGTTTCTTTCCACATAAAGGTATCATGAAGAAGGTTATGACAGTATCCCATCACAAGTGAATGAAATGTGCTTAATTCTGTATTACTTTATCTTAAATCTGATTGCCTTCTCCATATTTCAAGAAATATCATATAAGTGTCTTGGTTAACAGTGAAGAAACTGATGCTGTTTAGAGTTGTCTTAAGTGAAAGAACACCACAACTCTAGTCCTTCATATTCTATAGGGAAAAGGCTTTGTCAAATGTTTTCCTAAGCGCTAATTCAAGGATGCTTTGCCAGGTAACTATTTTTAATAGCCTGAATTGTGCTTTCTGCCAAATGCTGTATGAAATTGAAGTCTCCATTTCAGTTTTACTGTGTGGAAAGGGTACTTGGTGGCTAGACATGGGAGCATGAAGAAGAGCATGCTCTGTGGTTTCTGTGTGGCACTGGTGTGTACTTAACCCTCTCCAGGCAAGCCTCCTTCACTTGGTGGCAGTAGTTGGTATAAAGCGGGAGGAAGTCAGACTTCATTAGTATCAGAAGTGATTAGATGGATTGGTTTGGATTCAGCAAAAAATCATGTGCCCTATAATTAAATCTTAACTTTATTGTGTACCTAAATACTTGTATCCTATGTTTGTGATGAAATGTATGTTTCAACACTAGTGTATATATCCAGTTATACCTTGTGGTGCTTTAATTCAGTTGTCCCCCATAAAATTGTGCTTTCTCAATGCTAGGTTCCCAGCTGATGAAGATTTGGGAATTAATACCTCTTGGAGGGAGTGTATTGTTGGGGGTGGGCTTATGGGTGTTACAGCCATTTTCCCCTTGCCAGTGTTTGGCACACTCTCCTGTTGCTGTTGTCTACTGTCATTGTTTTCCCTGCCATCATGAAGCTTCCCCCTCAAGCCTGTGAGCCAAAATAAACCTCTTTTTCCCACTAGCAAATCTTGGTTGGGTGATTTTTACCAGTAATGTGAACCTGACTGCAACATACCTTATTTATGTGCAGAATAAAATCACCAAGTTATGCTATTTTATCTTGAAACTCAAAAAATTGGTAATTTTATTATTTAATGATTCATTTAGGCAAAACTCTAAACAAGCCATTGGAAACAAGATTCTCTTGGTTGCAATTTGTAGCAAATTTTGTATTAGAAAGAGAAGTTAATGTCAGTGTTAATTCCAGTTCTCTTATTTCAACCCATGTGTCATCCAGGTAAAGCTCAGGTGAAGCATTTGTAACAAACACCCAAATAAATCTAGAGAAAGTTTTAAAAAATGAATTATTCCAAAAATTCTTCAATGAATACTACTCAGGAAAAAACTCAAATCTCCAGAGGAACTCACAATCTGCCCTTTCCCTTATAATGCCTGGTCTGTCCCTGACCAAGCTGGGTTCTGGAATGAGAAGTGAGTTTAAACAAATAGCATGACTAATATGAGAGAAAGTTATTATGCTATCTATAATCAAATGCCTATAGTATGGAGGAACTAAATTAAGAGCTCTTGTTCCAATTTATAGAAGCCTGTTCACTGAATATTATTTCAGCTTTGGTGGAGGAGTGGGATTAACCTGATCATCTCAAAGGTGGTTGGATTTTTAAAGACTATAACAATTGAAGGTAGTAATTTCCTTTTAAAGGCATGTGGAAATTACAAGGACTGCTGATACCACAGGGACATATTCTGGGAAAGTCTCAGGAAATCAAGTGTCAGTGTCTTTGTATGTATGACTTTTTATATTTAAGTTTCTCTTTTTAATTCCCTCTGACATGAATGCACAATGTGGAGAATTTATGCTAATGAAGACTGTGTCCACAAGATGTATAATGCATGCCTTTTAATTAGTTCTGCTGCTATAATTGATTAACATTTTGCCTGTGCAGGACTATTACAAAGAATCAGCAGTGAAACACTGTGTGCATCTAGTCCCTGTAGGGAAAAAAAAAAGCATCGAACATTGCCATTGTATAATATCTACACTGCCAAAGCGAGCCTCACTATTCCTATTGAAAGTCTACTGGGAGGAGCTTTAAGCAGCCTGGAAAGCAGTCGAAGAAATAAAAGACAAAATGAAAAGCCAAAAGGCCCAGAGGAGTGAATACAGGAAATGTTATAAGGGGAGAGAGAGAGATCAAGATGAGCATGAAGAATGTGAAAACAACCATAAATCCATGAGGAATCCAGGGCAGATGGAGCAGATGGAAGTAAAACCAGAGAAAATGTGGAATGCAAATTATGTGTGCATATATGTGCACAGACATATGCGTGCACACTTAGATATGTGAGCATATCTGATAGTGTGAAGAATAACAATGACAGAAATTAAATGTAGAGATATAAGGTACCAGCAAATTAGCCCACAGATTTGGCTGATTTTGTGATGTTATGTAAGGCCTGATACACATGATGCAATTTCTGTTGCACTTGCCTCTCTCCCCCACTCTCACCCAGGTGAAAGGAAGGGGCACTTATCACTCATTCTCCAGCCATGTACAGTTCAGTACCATGTTTCAACTCTACCTTAGAGCTAGGGATGAATTGTTTATGAAGGCATATGTACTTGCTTCATGTGGACTACAGTCCAGTGAGGGGGGAAGAGGGGTCAAGCAAACAAGGAATGAGAGAAAAGAAGAAAATAGATAAATGCAGAAACTTGACACAAAGCTGTGTGAGTCAAGAATGTGTGCTCTCTATCTGTGGGCAGTCATATAAAATGTGGGGAAAAGTGAGGGTGCAACAGTATATGTGCAGGTGCAACAGGAAATGTGGGGAAAAGGATAGTCCAGGCCAAGAAAACATCCTGTACAAAGGGCATGAAAAAATAGAAATAATAGTAGTCCAGGAGAATAAGAGAGAGAACAGTGGGCTGGGAGACCGACAAGGGACAAGAATGTCCAGGAAAATGCCAAATTATGAAGAACCACTCTCTCAAGGTAAAAGGTTTAAATAAAATTTAGCAATGTTGATTCTGTTAAGAATTCTTATAGACCATGAAGAGCAATGAACATCCGAAGTTCATGTAAGGGAGGAATATAGGTAGAATCCTTTAAAGTTTTATGTCCCATTGCTATTTTTCAGCAAAATGTCTATACACAAATATCTTTAAAGAGACCTGTTAGAAACATCTGGGAATTATTGGTACAGATCCTTATATTTGTGTTTAGCTACAAATCCTTCAAAGACTACATCTCAACCTTCTTGTTTAGATAGTTTGGTACCATCACTGCCCAGTAGTTCTGTGTCTTTTGTTGTTGTTGTTGTTCTCCTCTAAAAATATTCTTCCATTCTCTCTAAGGATAATAATAACAATTCCAAAATATCTTCTCGGAAACGTGCAAGCCTTTTCTCATTACTGTAAACTCCCAGGGAGATCTTTCACTTCACAAAGAAATTTGAAGTGACAATTGGCATCTTCTCAAGTTGCTGCCTCTAAATACCCAAATGCTCGTATATATCCACATCCTTCTTCCACTGGTCACAATGAAGGTGATGGGGAACTCTCTACCATTTTCCATTTTATTCTTCCATTATTTCGGTAAATCTATATTATCCACATGCCTTATCACAAAACAACATTACCTGCAAGCCCTCATTATTCTCAGCATTGAATCGCTCCTAATAAATGGAAAGATGTCTCACATAATTGGTCACTATCACTTTATCTCTGTTCCCTCACTTTTCCTGCTTTCTTGCACTCATATCCATCTACCAAAGAAACATCTCCAGGCCTTCTCTGACATGAAATCCAAGGAGCATAAAAATCCCATATGACTTTACTTCTCACTAGTATTTTATATTGTATATTATTGTATATTATATATATATATATGTATGTATATATTATATTATATTATATTATATTATATTATATTATATTATATATTATATTCACTCATAACTGAAAATATCTTTAGCTTTCATTTCCATGACAAAAGTCTCTCCTAGTTTCCTCCTGGCTGGTTATCATCCCCTTGTTATCCTCCTTCACAAGTTTATCCTCCCTGTTTAAGTAACTTTTCTCGTTGCTCTGACAAAAACAACTTAAGGGAGGAAGTACATTTTGTCTCCAAGTTCAAGAAAGGATGGAGTCTATCACATAAGGGAAGGTTTGGCAGTAGGAGCACGAGAAGGTTAGTTACAATGTCTTCACAGTCAGGAAGCAGAGATGAATGTTGGTGTTCATTTTGCTTTCTACTTTTTTTCCATTCATTTCAGGACCCTAGGTCATGGGATGGTGCTGCCCACATTCAGGGTAGGTCTTCATTTATACCTTTCTAGAAGCATGCTCACCAGCACCATGTTTCCATGGCAATTCTAAATCAAGGCAATTTGACAGTGAAGACTAACTATCACACTCTTCCATTCCAGCATTAAATGCTAAAATTCCTTCAGGAATAATCTCAGTCTTTCATTAGTCTAATGCTTCTTGTGGTGGTTTGATTCAGGTATCCCCCATAAATTTAGGTGTTCTGGATGCTAAGTTCCCCAGCTGATGGCAACTGGAAATTAACACCTCCAGGAGGAAGTATATCCTTGGGGGCAGGCTTATGGGTGTTATAGCCAGTTTCTCCATTCCAGTGTTCGGCACAGTCTTCTGTTGCTATGGTCCACCTTATGTTGGCCAGGGGGTGATGCCTACTCTCTGCTCCTAACATCATTTCCCTGGCCATCATGGAGCTTCCCCTCATGCTTATAAGCCAAAATAAACCTCTTTTTTTTTTCCCACAAGCTGCTCTTGGTCAGGTGATTTCTACCAGCAATGCAAACCTGACTGCAACACTTCTCTTTGAGTAATTGCACCTAATTCCATATTCAATTATATTCTGAAAGATCTCTTGAAGTCTATAGGCCCCCTCACATGTTCATTGTCACTAAGCAACAATTTGTTCCATTGCTATTCTCCCCCTCCAACAAGGTACTTGTGCCCTTTTTTGGCACCCTATCAAAGCGTTCATTGTTCCATAGGTAGAATGAAAATTTCATAAAACAAATCTGATTCTGATAGGCCTTTCTCATTTCTGTACACCTATCACACACACATTTTAAAATTTTTTATTGCTGGGCATGGTGGTGCACGCCTCTAATCCCAGCACTCTGTAGGCAGAGGTAGGAGGATCACCGTGAGTTCAAGGCCACCCTGAGACTACATAGTGAATTCCAGGTCAGCCTGAACTAGAGTGAGACCCTACCTCGAAAACCAAATATATATATAATGTTTTCCTATCATTCTTAGGATAAATACCGAAAATACCTCATGGTACCATTTTCTTCTCTTTACCTATATCTCCTCTTAAGCCCATAAATCTTCTCTCCTCAAACACCATGGCTTCTTTATGCTACAAATTCTATGTTTGTCAAATATACTATACTACCCTTTCCCTCACATCAGAGTTAATTGCTTCTTACTCATTTTCATTACTAAAAGTCTACTTACTTAGCTCTGCTACATTGTGAATTCTTTAGGGAAAACTGCAATGATCAGGCTTTCCATTTTAAACTTTAAAACAGGGGTGATAACTGCTTTTAATATGCATTTTATCATCCAAAAGTGAATGCATTGAAGAAAATGAAAATCATTTAAAGTGGATACAGTACTAATTAGGATTTAACAAATAATACATGGAATGATGTTTTATAACCTGGATATTTCTGAACCAATTGTCAGCATGTCATATCTTTTTACCCTCAATAGTAAACCACATATAGGAACCCACCAGTGACGGTTTAGATGGTACCTCTTAATATTACATTTAATGTTCTATACTCAAAACACTTTCCTTTTAATTCCATATTGAGCACTCTACTAGTCCACAAGTTCAGTACCCATGGAAGGAGCATTTCTACAATGGTATAGATGATAACATTACCAGTAGGTGTTATCTGAATTGCATTATAGGACCATAGGCCTTATAAAAGAAAAATTTGTATGGAGTTGGCTAAGGTGGTAAATCATGACAATAACATGGAATGCTGTTGGCCAAATTGAGTTTGAACCCTATATCACCTCCTGCTTCACTTGGTTCAGCCTAAGGTCAGACTCTGAAACTATATGTAGATAGGATCACCACAAACTTAGTCTGTCCTTAAGAATAAGTATTCTCTGGCTTAGAGATGGCTTTGCATTAAAGGCTTGCAAAGCCTGATGGCCTGGGTTTCATTGCCCAGTACACACATAAAGACAGATGCACAAAGTATATATGCATCTAGAGTTTGTTTGCAGTAGCAGGTGGTCCTGGTGCATACATCCCTCCCCATGCATCTCTCTCGCTCTCTCTCTCTCTCTCATAAATAAATAAATATTTTTTAAAAATACAGAAGTATTTGGGTTGTTATAGCAGGTGAAGAACCTTAAATATCTGAGCTGCTGGAAAGAGAAAAGGGTGATGTGCAATGTTAATAACATGATGTGAAAATCAAATATCAGTGATGGCCATAAGGAATAAGCTAATGCTTCTGCCCATGTTTGCTTGTTGCCCTTACTGGTCCCTTTCTGTCATGACATTGGTGGTGGGGAAGTTCCCCCTTTAGTCTATATGATTCAGAATACTAAAATGAAATCTTTCTTTCTTCTTTTTTTTGTTTTTTTAAATTTTTTAAATTTTATTTATCTCTTTATATATTTCTGGTTTCTCAAGGTCTCACTCTCAGGCTGACCTGGAATTCACTATATAATCTCAGGATGACTTCAAACTCACATATCCTCCTACCTCTGCCTGCCAAGGCTGGCGTTAAGGGTGTATTGCATCACACCTGGCTCCCTAAGGTGAATTTTTGATCAAGCAAAAAATAAAGAGGTGTACCTAAATACCTAGTATGTAAATAATGGGGCTATAACATTACATGAGGATGTGGATATTTCTTGCAGTTAGTTCATTCTTCCATCAATTCAGTAACATACAAACAAACAAACACACACTCACAATCTTTGTGGCCAGTTCCAGATTTCTAAGTCAGGGAAGGTGATTTTCAGACTTCAGTCTTGTGATTTCTCCACCAAGTTTGTAGCAAGACTTGACCCTGTCTGGTAAGGACAAGAGAACTTTATGTGCACTGTGCTCTTGCATAAGCATAAGCAAGGACAAGAACTTTAGCAACACATAATTACATTTCCTGTCCCTTAAATCACAGTTGTCTTTGTATGGGTGTCATATACTCTATTACAATTCTTATGTGTTTTATGGTTTGTGACTATTTCTGCAAAAGAGAGCAGCCTGGTAAGTCCATGATAAATTCCAGCAAAACATACTGCATTTTTATTAAATGGCAGAAGCTGATCTTAGAAGATATAGACATGAGAGGGACCAATGTGAATGTCCTAGGACATACTGATGTGTTGGTCATTGCCTTTGGGTGGCAAGATTTTCTGCATGAACTTTCATCCTTGTAAGCCAGAGCTGCATGCAAGTAGTTCTAATACTGTACTATCTAGTGACCTTCCTGAGAGCCCAAGAAAAAAGCACACATCTGGGCAGCCTTTTGTCCCCATGTGTCCACCTTTCCCAAAGAAGATGAAAGCTAATTATAGGGAAAAAATGTTTTATAATCATTTTTTGTTCATTGAAGCCCTTATTGTTAACTGAAGGAAAATAATGAACTTGTTCACTGTCTCAGACCATAAAGGTACTCAAATTATATTTGGAGACAAAATCAATAGCATTCATTTAATGAGTATCTATTATTCAACCAACAGAACTCTTGGAATTCATCCTCAGAATGTAACCAAACTGAAAAGTTACACGAAATGTTAATTGTTGCATTGTGGTAAAGAATTGAAAGTTATTTTATGCTCAAAAATAAAGGATTGACACAGTAATTATGGCACATGGGCAAGCAAAAAATTATGCAATCAATAAAAAGGATAATTTGAAGATTATATACACGCACAGAGTTACTCATAATGACATTTTACTGAAAAACAAAAGAATTTAGAATGCTACAAGCAATGTAAATCTACAATGAAATCCAGTTCCAAAGACTGCTTGGTAAGGAAATATGGAAAATAAAAACAGTTTTTGATGACAGCTAGTGAATTTTTCTTTCTCTTTTTAAAATATTAAAGAAGCTGAGCAGATGTCTCAGTGCTTACCACCCAAGCATGACTTGAATACCTAGTTCAGTTCACATACACAAGAGGCTGGAAACTGGAAAGTATGTGTAATTCCAGCAATGCCTGCAGGCAAGAATGGAGGCAGAGACAGGGCAATCTGCTGAAGGTTCACACTCCAGCTAGCCTAGCTAAAGCAGCAGTGAACAATATGAGACCTTGCCACAAAGGAGATAAGGCAAGGACCAATGCTGGAGAGTTGTCCCCTGCATCCCATATCAAATGCATGCCCACAGTCACACACATGAACACATCATGGTGGATAAGTTAACTAAGTGCTCTGTAGCTCTAAAAGCACTCTGATTGTTGGGTTTATTGTAGTTTTATAATTGAACTCAGACTTACAGACTACTGGGTTTGTTGGAAAGGCAGGAATAAAAGAAATATAAGGTGAAATTCCATGTCCATGCCATTTGGGTCTATAATAAATGAAAGCAAATACGTTAGAAACATTAGTGAAGGATACAGACCCTTTGCTGTGAAGGTCCAAGCTCAGAGAAGAAAGAAGACAAGCTACACCCAAGCAAACAAGAATGAATGGCCTGATGAAGGAAATAGGATATCACTTAGGCCTTTAAGAATAGAAGCTGTGGTATAGCACTTCTTTAATCCTAGCACTTGGGAGGCAGAGGTAGAAGAATCACTGTGAGTTCAAGGCCACTGTGAGAAAACATAGTGAATTCCAAGTCAGCCTGGGCTAGAGCAAGACCTTACCTTGAAAAACTAAAAAAGAAAAGAAAAGAAAATGAATAGAAGCCTTAGTCCACAGAGATGTGGGAGGAGCACATCTGGGGGCGGAGAACAAAACAGATAAACACTACACAGGCTCTGACACAGAATTATGGCCCCACTGTCTTATCTTTATTTGCTCTGACAAAGTAGAAGCATATATAATAGGAGAAGAAGGAGTAGCCAGATCACAGGAGAAGATGAGCAATGTGGGAGGTTAAGTTCTATTTTCACCTCAGATGCATAAATAACTAACACGCAAGGGCTTCAGGTAGGTGCAAATTTACTCTCTGCTTCCCAACCACCGCGTTTTTAGCCTTAGACTTCAAATCATTAATATCCAAGTAGGGGCTCAATTGATATTGTCTGTTAAGATTTGTTACAAAAATGATTCTTCTTGGGGCTGGAGAGATGGCTTAGCGGTTAAGCGCTTGCCTGTGAAGCCTAAGGACCCCGGTTCGAGGCTCAATTCCCCAGCACCCACGTTAGCCAGATGCACAAGGGGGCGCACACATCTGGAATTCGTTTACAGAGGCTAGAAGCTCTGATGCGCCCATTCTCTCTCTCTCTCTCTCTCTCTCTCTGCTTCCTTCTCTCTGTTGCTCTCAAATAAACAAACAAAAAAAAAATGATTCTTCTTGTACAAAACTAACTTTGTGGATGGCAACAGTATAGCATGTGTGTGCTTGCTAAACCAGCATGTTTCCTGGCTCCCATATCATCTCTAATGCTCATGAGAACTACCATAGGTTTCTGGGACCCATTCAAAAATAGACCCTGGACTGTAGACGAAGATGCTACCAGTTTCTTCATCTTGCTAAAATATATAATACAAAGTGCATGAATACATAGAACTTTTCAGGTCTTAGCAACAGAAGAGGGGACACGAGAGATCACTCTCTTGGAATATGACCAATTTGCAATATGTTCAGATATTAAATTCTCAATAAAAAGATCACATAAATCTTCCAAGGCCAAAACCTTTATGATTTCATTTGCACCTGAAACTGCATTCCACTTATATCTCTCAAGGATTAACTTTTTTTCTCCTATCCAAGTCCTATACCAAATAAGAGATACACAAACATCAAACATACTGAGACCAAAATATTGTTTTCTTTCCTAAAAAGTTACTATCAGAGTTGGGCGTGGTGGCACATGCCTTTAATCCCAGCACTCGGGAGGCAGAGGTAGGAGGATCACCATGAGTTTGAGGCCACACTGAGACTACATAGTGAATTCCAGGTCAGCCTGGGCTAGAGTGAGACCCTACTTTGAAAAACCAAAAAAAAAAAAAAAAAAAAAAAAAAAAAAAAGGTTACTATCAGCAAATGTAACTTAAAACTGTCTACAGCAGAGCTGAGCTTCCTAATTACACAAGGTTTGTGGCTTCTGGAGGGGTTCCCTGGAATTTATGAACCCCCAAGTTTTGGGTGCTGTCCTACCTTTTATAAAGAACTAATAAGACAGATTCAAGATGGATAAATTATGAATTAAGTTTATTTAGGGAAAAATCACAAATCGTGGGGCTTATTTAAGGAGGATTGTGATTTGAAAGAAACTAAGGCCTTTAAAGAAAGATTAGGGTAAAACTGCAAGCACATGGACATAAGAGAAACTGAAGCTTTTAAAGAGAAATTAGGGTAAAGCTGCAAGTGAAAGAAAAAGCTAGCTTTTGAAGGCAATTTTAGAGACTGAGGTTCAAAGAAAGAACAAGGAGATAACCGCCCCCCCCCCCCCACACACACATGCCAACTTTCCCTGGCACAAGAAGGATCTCTTGGCAGAAATGAAATTTGTGCATGATGGAGACTGATTTACATTTCCCCCTCTGCCCACAGTCTACTGTGCTACCTAGACAGACAAGCCCAATTCAGCTGGTTCTGGGATACACCCTCCAAACCTACCAACCAATCAGGTATTCCTCTTGCCTCTAAAGGCTGCTGCTTTCTTCCTGTCAAAAACTCCAGCCCACTCTGCCCCAGCTCAGCTCCCCTCTGCTTTTCAGGCTCTGCTGCTCCGCTCTGCCACAGGGCCACACTTGAGTCTGGCTTCCCCCTCGCCCAGCCTGAGTGGGGCAGGGAGAACATAAAACTGTTTCTTGGTCTAGAGGATCTTTTATGTTTGTGTTAGAGTTTGGGGTAACTTCTCACTTTGATTACATGCATGATTTTCCTCTGGTCTCTAATTTACCATGTGTATTTTCCTTACACCCCCAGATCTACTACGTGGGTGTTTTAACTAACTCACCATGTTTTTAATTTCTAGGTTTCACTGACTAGGTTTTCTACTTGTGTAATTTTCTTTTAAACTTGGGGATAACCACGAGTATAACTCTACTCATTACTCATTTCTCCCATGGAATCTCAGTCTCTGCTTTGATATTTGCCCTCTCATTTTATCCTTACACCTCACCTTTAGCTCTCTTAACTTCTCTAAATACACATGGCTGATGCCATATAGGTTCCTCCTAAGTCTCCCTACACAAGCTTCTAGATTCTATTTTCCCCATGCCAGTAGCCTTACTGTAATCTCTCTTTAAAAGCCTCACTTTCTCTTAAGTCCATGTGCTTGCAGCTTTACCCTAATCTGTCTTTAAAGATATCAGTATTCCTGTAAATCCCAATCCCCTTTAAACTAATCCCACAATTTGTGATTTTCCCCTCAATAAACTCAATCATTCATAATTTATCCTTCTTGAGTCTGTCTTTATTAACTTGTTATTAAAGGTAGAATGAAACACAAAACATGGAGTTCATAAATTCTGGGGGACCCCCTCCTGAGCCCCAAGTATGTACATCACAAGCACATGGATTTAAGAGAAACTAAGACTTCTAAAGAGAAATTAGAGCAAAGCAGCAGAGCTAGAAAAACACAGTGTAGCTGAGCAGAGTAGGGAGTTCCATTCTTGTGTAAGGGTGAGGTACCATGAGAAGTAGCATCTCTTGTTTCTCTCTTTGGGCCTTAATCTCTAAATCTACCTAAAAGAATCCAGCTTTCTCCTGTCCTCCTTCACTATAATTCAACCCAGATTCCTACGATTCCTGATAAAACTTATCTCTCCCAAACATGCATGTGTACACCCCGCCCCCCCCACACACACAAATTTGCAACATGGAGGGTAGTGTGACATGGGCTCCAGGCAGGCAGCATTCAAAATAGGGAAGAAAAGTGAGGCTGAGGTGAAGATATACATATGTGTTTCTCCTTCCATGATTATAAATCTTATGTATTATCTGGGTGTGGTGATGCACACCTGTAATGCCAGAACTGGGGAAGTACAGGTAGGAAGATCAGTAGTTCAAAGTCATCCTCACTATATAACAAATTTGAGGGTGGCCTGAACTATGTGAGACCTTATCCCAAAATTAAAAAATGGGATCACTCTACCTGCACTAGGAAGATGTGAATGCAGTAAAGAAAGGCCAGATTCTTATGCTGTCAAAAGTTAATCATCAAGAGAATAGAGAAAAGGATCTTCTGGCTTTATTCTGAAAGACATGTACTAACCCATTTTCTTTAATATAGTGGAATATGTGAAGTAGTATCAGAAGTGGGCAGCTCAAAGGGAATTTGTGGAGAGTGTGAGACCAATTGGAAAAAGGTGCACAGAGTAGACATTTGCAGACACAAGCTGCAATGCAAAGCAGGGCAGAACACAGTTGAGCACTTTATTCCAGTCACAGGGTGACTATATAGGGAATGAGCATGCAGGCCCACCCCATACAATGATGTTATCATCATAAGGTGTGCTGATTCATGGTTACATAATAAGATTCAGCCATTGTATAAAGAACAGCAACCCACTACTATGATACCTGCAAGTAAAGCCAAATTTATGAGGGTCCAACATCAGATAGATCTCAAGTATACCCACCAAGAGGTGAGGGGAGGATCTTCAGTGACTTTCTGAATTGGATCAACCTTTGAATACATTTCCTGCATAGGCTGTGCACCATCCTGTGCAAGGTTTGGAATACAAACACAGCATTCCACATGTAAGAGGGCACAGGGCCCCACCTTGGACAGTGGTAAGCAAATCTAAGGCCATACTATTCTTTAAGACCTCCTTCCTCATCTGGGCAGTCTCATCTAACAGAAAATCAAGCACATGCTGAGTTATATTCAAAGACTGGGCCACATGTTGGGTGAGGGCTTCTACTTGTAATTCCACAGCTATTGAGCCTACCCCACAGACAAATACAGTCATCAAATAAAAAGACCACCCAGCAGCATGAGCAACTTCACAGCGGCTCTGACATCAGTGATGTGTCATAGCACCCCAATTATGTGACCACTATGAGACAGTAGTTAGGATTCAGTCAGGTATGTATGTACATCCCCAAGTATATCAGCCTGTCTACTTAGTGGGGAGATCATGTCATACAAACTTACCACATACCTACATATACGTGGGGACAGAAAGTCAGTGGGTTAAGTGCCTGTAAGTAGGCAGCCATCCCACCATGTATTGTTTCTATTCTGTATTGTGACATTACAGAACATGGGGGGTATCCAATCTGCCTCCCTATGAGAAACATTCTTTTTATTTATTTATTTATTTATTTATTTATTTATTATTTGTTTTTTCAAGGTAGGGTCTCACTCTAGCTCAGGCTGACCTGAAATTCACTATGGAGTCCCAGGGTGGCCTCGAACTCCTTCTACCTCTGTCTCCCGAGTGCTGGGATTAAGGGTGTGCACCACCATTCCCGGCTTGAGAAACATTCTTATGTCATTCAACACACATTGGGAGCATGTCTGACAATCACACATAATCACTTTCCATCCATTCCCACCCATTGTATACTGCATATCCCAATAGGGGAGGGTCGTTGTCATCATGGTTCTTCCATAAGAGGGCTTCAGTCTGCCCTCTGCAGTCCCATCTCAAACCAGACAAATGATTTGTGTTCCATTGTTGCAAAGCAGTCCAATTGTTAGAAGTAGCTGGCTATGTAGCATGGTAGTCATCCTGCCACATCAGGAGACAGCACCATACAGATCCAACATCAAATCACATTGTGGATTTGTGGAAAATGTGAGCCCAGGAGATGAAAGTGTAAGCCTGGATTAGGCTGGTCAGAAAGAGAGAGCGTTTAAGGATGCCATTCAAGGTAAGTCTTTACCATCAGGCAACATACACACCACCTGATTATCTTGTGACAGAATTGTTGTAGGAATTGCTACCAGTTCAGATGAATGATACCATACTTTCCCCCCTTGTAGGGTGGCACCACCACCTCTACTGGAAGTATAGGTATTGGCCAAATACTACCCACCACACTTTGTTTTAGAACAGCAGAACTGGTCATTTTTAACTGCAATCATTTCTATCACCCTGTAGTAATATTGGAGTGTAAGGATACATTATGGTCCAGTCCTTCCCCACAAACTGCCCATGGTCCAGATACTATGGCCTGAGCCCCCTCCTCCAAGTCCAGGTGAGTCACTTACTGGGACTCAGTATAGTGTGGGCTAATAACATTAACAGGTTTGTCCTACCTGCATAGTAGCTTCCCCCGTTGGTTTCAAAAAGACCCAATGACAGATTCTTCCCAATACTATCCTATTCAGAGAACTCTTTCCACATTTCCTGGACTGTTTATTTAATAGCTGGACTGCTATGGGTATTTTTGTTCCAAACTCACCCTGTGGGCACCACAGCATATAGTTACATTTTCAACTAAATCTGTCAGTCATACCTACTCGGAGCCTGTAGGGGCCATATAACATCCACTGGATGGCCTGTTTCTTGGCCCAAGATTGGATGTTCTGCCCAACATAGGCCAAGTATTGGTCACTTTGGATCTCCATAAACATCTCATAATGGGATGCCAGCTGCTGAAAGGCCAGAATCATTGTAGACTGAGATGGGGGAATGACTGGTTAGGCAAAGCCTAGTCCTAGTCCAGTGCTTGTGTCCATTGCTGTGAAGAGATACTTTAAATTGGTTGCACAAGGCAGCGGAAAGATATGCCCACTAGCCAAGAAGATAGGATTTCTAGAGCTCATTTCACATTTCCAGGATTATACTGTGGTCCATTGTGGGGTCACTTTTGCTTTGCTCACCATGTACATCGTTGTACAGCTAAACTTGTGTTCTTATGGGTAAGCTATAGTACCTATCTTCATGCAACATGTGGCAGAGTTTTAATTCCAGTACGCCCAATATTCTTGTGTAGCCAAGGTCCTACACTCTAAACAAGACATACTGTGTAAGAGAAATAGAATTTATGACAGGCTTGCAGATTCAGGGGAAGTTCCCTAATGGCAAAAAAGAGTAAACCCACCACCAAAAGCAAGACCAAAAACCAGGAGCCAAATAACAGAGAACCCAGGCAGAACTCACTCTGCATAGCTTAGGCAGGAATTCAGATCTGCCTCCAGTAACACCTTAGAGCTGGACCCCAGGATCCACCAATGATGACACCTCCTCCAGCCAGGCAGCTGGAGAGCTTAGTTATAAGCTTTAATAAACTGACTCTATTGGGAGGCAGCCATTCAAACTGCCACATTTCACCCTGACCCGCAATATATTTATAACCATCTCACATCATAATTGTATTCAACCCAACTTCAAAGGTCCCCCATAGTCTTTACCAACTTAAGATAGTTCCAAAGTCCCAAGTCTCATCTGATATTTAAGACTGCCTCTTAACTATGAGTCTTATAAAATTAAAACAAGTTATATACCTTCAACATATAGTGGCACAAAGTAAGCATTTCCAACTGCTGTAAGGTATAACAAGGAGAGACTGGACCAATGCATACTCAATAACCATCCACCAAACATCAGAAATCTGCATTTCATGTCTGACATCCATGATAAAACTCTAGATTTTCCAATTCAGTCCCTGCAGCTGGGCTCAGAAGCCAGGGAAATCTTCCATCCTGAACCAACAGTGCTCTATGGCAGCCCTTGCACAGTCCTGGTATATCCAAAACATCTCCAGGTCTCTGTGCAAGCCACAGACCCATCTTCCACATGTAAAAGGAAATTGGTCTTGGCTCTCAGATGCAATGTCAATGGAAATTAAGGCACTAGCTAAATCCAAGACATAATGATTAGTTCCCAATTCATGGGTGAAGCAGTCCATG
The DNA here is from genome assembly GCA_036346955.1 of Dipus sagitta. Classification (NCBI taxonomy): domain Eukaryota; kingdom Metazoa; phylum Chordata; class Mammalia; order Rodentia; family Dipodidae; genus Dipus; species Dipus sagitta. The sequence continues at coordinate 97,046,147 of CM070770.1, read as the reverse complement.
ATGTTCATGATGTTTTGTACTGCAGTGTGCAGTAGTGGTATAACTTTATTCAGTTCTTGATAGTCCACAGTCATTCTCCAGGAGCCATCAGACCTCAGGATGGGCAATACCAGGGAGTACTATGGGCTATGAGCCAGCCTGATGATACCTGTTTCTTTCACTTTCAGAATAGTAGCCCTGATCTCTGCATGTCCTCTGTGTAACTGCTTCACAGTCACTGCATGGGAGGCCTGTGCTGGCTGTACTGGGGCATGGTGTGGATGCCAGTGCACCACCATTTTCACAATTAATATATGGAGGTGATAGTCTCCTCCCACCATGGCAACTGGCAAGCCTTGCAGGACATACACCCGCAAAATGTACTTAGCTATGAGTAACACGCACACAGTACAGTGATGAGGTGGGAGTCATCCTCAAAGTCAAAGGAACTTGCCTGTATATTATCTTGTGGTCCCCATATTCTTCTACAGAAACCATTGACCCACTGAATTTGGAAGGATTTACAAAGGGAAGGGTGGTATCCATGCTAGTGTCAACAAATGCAATTGCCCTTTGGGCATTCTGTGGTGTCACCTTGGTTCCCCATAGTCTGGCTGGACAGTGCTCTAATCAGGGAGGTAATCAGCCATTTTTACCTCTCATGCTTCAAGAAATAGGCAATGGGGTGTACCATTGTGTGGGGGATAATTTCTTCCAGAAATCCAATAGTACATGCAAGGGTTGGCCATCCAATTTCATCTGACCAAGTCCAGCAGCCAATAAGTCAAACCATAGCTGCCTGCAAAGCACTTTTGTTGGTACACCTTCTGGTTCCCCTAGGAATTTAGTTTCTAAATTTCCATTTTGCCTCCCCTTTTGTGGCCCTGGGTCCCACTTTTTTGTTGGCTATACCTGCTTTCCCTTCAACATTTCTCAGGTAGGCCACTGCAGCCACCACTGTATAAATGAATCAGTGCAGGGAGCTGGGAGAGCCACAAGCAATGCAAATGTCTCAGGGGGCCCACAGGACAAAACTCATATCCTTCATCTGAGAGGTCAACATTGTCTCATCTGGGCTCCTGTAATTTGGTGTAAATAATATGTGCCATATACTCATCTCCTGGATCGCCTGCACCAATTCCAGCCAGGTGATCAATTTACTGACCTTCTCCAGTAGGTCCTCAGCATTTTCTCATACCAATCGTGCAGCTGCCATCAGCCAGTTGGCTAGGGACTGGTTCCATGCATCAGGAGCTGTATGTTGCCCTTCCTGTAATCTTTGTCTTAATGATGGGACATTGGTAATCCTGACCATCTTTGCTATTTTATCATGGGTCAGTTTTGTATTATCAGCTCCATCATCCTATAAATGCAAGAGCAAGATGGGTCTCCCCCACATTCTGTTCACATTGTTTGGCCAACTTCCGCAATTCCATGGCTATATATGTTGTATATGTGGTTTACCAGATGGCACGGGTTCTGCCCCAGGACCAGTTCCTCCACCTCCAACCTCTGGCTTATGGCTGGATGTACCTAGTATGCCAAAGCATAAAGAAGACTCAGAATTATCATGGAGTTTCATCTTCAAGCTCCTCTTTCAAGGCCAAGACAGGCAACTGTTGTCATGCTACTGCCAGGTGTCCTTCAAGTACAAGCTCTTTTGTTCATAGTGCAAGTTGCTCTTCCAAGTTTGTTGTCTCATTCACAGTTCCTGTAAGTCTTGCCTGTCTGGCTGGCCTTGACACAGTCTTGACAGAAACAGCCAACTATCCATCAAGCTGTTTTCTGCTGGGCAGGTGGGATTTGTCCCTCCAATTTTTCCAGGGCCCTTTTCACTTTGGCTGGACTGAGACTAATTGCTCCCCAATCCTTAGGGGGAGCCCAGTTCATCAAGCGGGCTGCCACTGGATAACACCATTCAATCAGGGATGTGAGATCCACACTGTGTGCTATTAGGAAAGCAGAGGCCTCACTTACCTCATCTTGCCAATTATGACAAGTCTCAGGAGTGGGCAGCTCCACGGGAATCCATGGAGTGGGTGTGCCCAGCTGGAAGAAGCTTCATGGAGAAGATATTTGCAGACACCAGTTGTAATTCAAAGCAGAGTTGAGCACTTTATTTGAGTCACAAGATGCTTATGCAGATAGTGCCCTGGCAAGCACACTCCATACAATAATCTCATAGACACATGAGCACATAGGCACACTCCATACAACAATCACATCATCATTAGGGTTGCTTAGTCATGATTATATAGTAATCTTCAGCCATTCTGTATGCTTGGCTCAAAGTCAAGCCCACTGAAGGCATATGCCCCTATAGGGAGGTTACTAATAAAAGTTATTAATCTCAGAACTTTAGAAGGTTGTAAAACCAAAAGCATAACACAGGTTCTGCTTAGTATTAAGTGTTCCAGAACTTTCTTCCCATCCCTACCTGGCTATGCCAAGCCTGGGGCAGTGAAACTGCCTTCTGGTATGGTAACTGAGGATACTTCTGGGTTAAAAGGAGGGAAATCCATCTCCCCATACCAGCACCTATCTCTGCATACTACCCAAGATCCCTCCCTCACAGGGCAGTTTCTTTTCTCTCTCCATAAAACCCTGTTCCTGGCCCTCCATCAATCTCTTTCAGTTCTCCTGTTCTAGGAGTGTGCACTACCCACACAGCCCATTTTCTCTCCTCTTCTCCCTCTCTGTGCCTCATTTTGTCTCTCTCTCTCTCTCTCTCTCTCTCTCTCTCTCTCTCTCTCTCTCCCTTTCTCTGGATCCTTCCATCTTTCCATTTCCTCCTTCTTCTTTTCCCCCATTACAATAAAATTTTGGATCCAAGAACAGTGTGAGTTCTCTAATCTGAAACTTCTCTCTCCTTTCAGATTACTTCAGTCTATCCTGCTGTTCAATGTGACCCTTGGCCCAAGGAACTGTTTATCTTGGTCCTCCATTTTGAACCCTTGAACCTAACAGTAACAGATCACAATGACAGATGTTAGGACCAAGATACATTTTTTGAAGGTAGTTAGTTATAGATACAGGCCCAAAAAAGCATGGTTGCCAACCTTCCCTGGAAAAACTAAAAGGGAACTGCAATCTGGTACAATATGGAGGTCAAGGTCTTCCTCCTTTTTCCCCATGAGCTTTTCCCCAGAGTCTGTGCTTTCCTCACTGGCCCACAAACCAATCAAGGTCCTCCATACACATTTGAATTTGACAATAAGAATCATCTCAACTGGAAGCCCAATTTATATCTCTAAGGTTATAGGAAGACCTGATTGATACCACTATGTGATTTTTCCTTTTGGAAATCCCCTTAGCTTGGGGACTGGGGACCCCTCTCAGCTTGGGAATTTCCTGCTTTACTTCTACTCTCACTTACTTCTGATCTGTCTTAAAATAATTTGTTCATAACCTACCCTTGTTTGTGTCTGCCTTTGTCAATTATTTGCTATTAAAAAGACAAGAAATTGAGAGGCAGTGACCTGGGGAGTTCTAAGCCCATCTAGATCCCAAAGGGGCTTGTCATTCTCAATTCCCATTACCACAAAGTTGGGAGCATCTATAAAGAGAGATCATGTGAGAGAGAAAATTAAAAGTAAAAATGAATATGGCCAGACTTCCTTTTTTGAAAATAATGCTCTCACAAATTCTGTAAAAGGGTTACTGGACAGCAGCCCCAGTAAGCTAGGGACCTCTCATTAGGCCCCAACTGTTCAAAGTTACACATCGTTGTCCCACACTGGAGAAACACATGAACCATTGTGGTATACCCACACCACAGTAACACATCTTAACAACTTTTTTTTCCAAACAGACCCACTAAGTAAATAGCAAAGTGTGTGAGATCCCATTTGTCTTTACAGGCATTACTAACTTTCCATGCAGAAAGGTGGCATCCATTTTGCCCCAACAACAAAGACTGAGATTGTATGACCTACTGTCTTACCTCCAACTCTAAACATCATTAAGCATTTGAATTCTTTTCTCATCTGATGGGAAGGAGGGCTAATGATATCTCATTGGTGCCTTATTTGTATTTCCTAAATTAATAAAGTTTAACTTCATGTTTATATGTGTTTTCTTTAACTATTTTGTTTCTTTTTCTGAAAGCTATCTTTCATGTGTATTATCCTTTGAGTGCAGCACATATTTTTACTACTGATCCGTATGAGCACTTAGTAAGCTAAGAAAGTCAGTCATTTGTCTTATGTGTTGAAAATTTGTTCTCTTAGATTTTGCTATTATCTTCTAACTGTTTTGCCATTATACAATTTTAAACTTCCCTGTAAGTACACTGCTAGTGTTTTCTGATGTTTTTAGAAATACACCGTTTGTTTTATGGGAATCCATTCTGCTAAGTGACCATATCATGGTGCAGGATGAACTTAATTTTTTTCCCCAATCTTGTTACTAACTAATCATTGTGGTCTACATTGTGATCTAGGATAAAAATGAATGCAGCCAAATTGTAGGAAACATATTTTAACCCGCTTGCCTATGACTTTCCCAATGCCCACATAAAACCAGATTACAAAGTCACACATGGGTCTAGAATTTGTTTATAGTAGCAAGAAGCAGTGTTGCACCAATAATCAATCTATTTTTCTTAATTTCTCCCATATAAGGAAGTAAGGTTTTCTTTTTATTAAGTAGAAAATTTGTATAGACACATCATATGTTGGTACCATCATTTATTTAAGAAAAAAAACAAACAATGTCACTCACAATCTATAAGGCCAAACTGACACAGAGAAGTGCTTCACTGAAAGTTGGCTCCCATTTGCTTCCTCTGCCCTCCTCTCCATGTGTTTCCAGGCCTAGCTAATGCTCCCTCTCTTGAGGAAGGCAATTACTCCAAACTTGTGCTTTACACACTTGTACACATGCTATGCTTTCCCACTGTTAGATGAGGTACTGAGGGAACAGAGTTAGGATGGAGAGAAACCCACCATTTACCATTGACGACTACTCTGGCAGGCAGAAATGGCTGCATCGTTCATAGGCATTACTGAGTTTCCATCCAGAAAGGCAGGATCCATTTCCTCCCAACAACAAAGCTGTCTCCTATGGCAGGAGTGACAGCTTTTAAGGAAACCATTTCTAACCTTCTGACAGCCACTGGCTGGAAATTATGAGATTCCATAAAAGAACTACATGTTTTATTAATCTGGTTATTTCTATATTTTAATTGGGTTTATCTATATATTGACTTGTTATTTGATTTTTCATTTCATCCATCTTGTTTTTGTTCTTTTTTTCCAATATTTTATGCCTTCTTTGGGGCTGACTGAACATTTCACAGAGTTCAGTTCTTTCTCTAGCCTAAGTGGTGATCTCTAAGCCTCAGAAAGAGATGGGTAGCATTTCAGAGAATAACACCTGAAGGTGTCCTCTGGCCTTCGTGCCAACAAATGTGCTGTGGACACGGATGTGTACTCAAACACATAGGATTATGCATGCAAATATGTGCACATACACTACACACAATCACATCAATGCACAATAAATAAAAATAGATTGATATATAAAACGGTAAATAAATTCTCTCCAGCTTCTTGTACATCAAACCACTGTCATACATTTCACCTCTACATTTATGTTCCTCATGTCATGGTGCTATTTTCAAATCTTCATTAAAATAGCTTCAAATTGAATAATACATAATAATATTATATCATTAGCATGGAGGATTTACCCCAGGAACACTAGGTAGATTTTGATATTTAAAATATTGACCAATGTAATTCATTATGTCAATAATATAAGGGAAAAATTCTTATACTCATCTCAGAGGATGATATAGAGAAAATACTTGACAAATTTTATGGCCATCTTAACAGAACATCTAAACAACTATACATATAGGAGAACTTCTTGACTCTAATAAAGGATGTCTATGAAAATCTGAAGCTAATAGTATAATTAATGGTAAAACACTTTAAAGTTCTCACCTCAAAACAAAACAAGAATTTCTATTCTCAATATAGTCCATCAATATTTAAAGCAAGTAAAAGGTAAAACACAGAGACCATTTAAAAGAAGTAAAACTGTGTGTACTCACTGGTGGCATGACTACTTGGGTGGAAAATCCTAAGAAACTTGTGAAACAGCCAACAGAATTAATACTTAAATGTCATAAGGTTGCAGGATTTAAAGTCAATGTTGAAAATCAATTACATTTCTGCAGTAGTAGCATCCATTGGAAAATTCAATTAAGATAACAATTTCATTTTCAGTGACAATTGCAATAAATTTGAAATACATACTAAGGAATAAATTTAGCAAAATTACTGCTATACTTCTGTATGACAGACATCAAGACTCTGCTCAGAATGACTTTAACAAATGAAAGACTAAACCATATTTACAACATTGAAGGTTAAATATTTTGCTTTGATGTCAATATTTTCAAAATTACCTGTTGAACCAATTCAATCTCCATCATTTGCTATAGAGCTTTTTGTTGAAATTGTCAAGTTGACTATTGACTTTATATGGAAATAAAGATAAAAATGCCTTTTAATAGCTACAGTAACCTTCAAAGAAGAAAAATAAAGTTGAATAACAAATACACCCTGATGCCAAGACTTATTATAAAGTTGCAGGGCAGTGTGACTTAAGCATAAAGGATCAATAAAATGGTCAACAGATCAAAATAGAAAAACTAGAAACAGATCCATGCCTATAAAATCATTTGATTTTTGAAAAAGATACCAAAGCAATCACAAGGAAGTCAACATCTCTACATCAATTGATGCTAAAAATTGGTTCATAGGAAATAAGCTTTGATGCCTATACTCACAAAGTTACTTGAGATGGATTTTAGGCCTAAACCTCAATTAAAATATTAGAAAATTTCTAACAGGAAAGATTACCACGTAGATGTAGGAACAATTCCCTCATAGGGCATAGAGAGTGATAACTGTAAAAGAGAAAAAAGATAATGGACTTCATCAAAATTAGAATGTCTTGTCAGAAGACATCATTAAGTAAATAATTAAGACTATTAGGAAAAATCTTCACAAAGCATATCTGAAAAATAAGTATTGATCTCAAAAACAAAAATTACAAATTCATATAACAATGTAAATGGATAAAACTTTCAGACACTATGAAAAGGACATATAAAGCAGCCAATAATCATACAAGGTGCCCAGCATTACCATACTTCATAGAAATATATTAAAACTACTACCATACCCACCAGAACAGAAATATTAGAAAGACAAATAACCCCAGTTGTTGAAGAGAATGTACATGAACTGGAACTCATATAGATTATGCCCATATTAATCAAAGAGACAGGAAACCATGGCCCCAATAATTGCTATAAAAAAAGTTCATAGCCAGGCGTGGTGGTGCACACCTTTAATCCCAGCACTCAGAAGGCAGAGGTAGAAGGATCACCATAAGTTCAAGGCCACCCTGAGACTACCTAGGTTAGCCTGAGCTAGAGTGAAACACTACCTCGAAAAACCAAAAATAAAAAAAAGAAAGAAAGAACTTTCAAGGGTTGGGGATTTAGCTCAGAGGGCTGGGGATTTAGCTCAGTGGATGAGTACATGCCTAGCAAGTGCAAGACCTATATAACTTCTGGATGTAAACCCATGACTTGAATATGGCAGGAGGGGATTTTCTAAAGTGATATTGATGTTCTACATCTGGACTCTTGTTTGTACTGCACAACTGCATACATTTGTCAAAGCTCAGAACAGTATACTTAAGAGCTGTGGATTTCACACAGTTTATCTAAGGAAAAGCACAGTACAAATACTGAATTAAAGCTTGGAGTGGTAGCTCTCAAGTCCCAATCCCTGCACTTGGAATGTTAGGGAAAGAGAACGGCTGTGAGTTCAAGGCCAACCTGCGCTAAGAAAGTGAGTTCAGATGATCTTTGGCTAAAGTAAGAGTGAGAAATTGAGAAATTCCCTCAAAAAAATATATGTGCACACACTGACTTCCTGAACAAAAATCCAGTAGCTCACAATCTTAAACCGTCACTCAACCAATGGGATCACATACAGCTGAAGAGTTTCTTTACAGACAAGTATACAATAAGCAAAGCCAATAGATTACCGACAGAATGGGAGAAAATATTTGTGGGTTATGCAACTGATAGAGGCCTAATCTCTAGAATCTACAAAGAACTCAAAAATCTAAACAGTAAGAAGTCAAACACCCCACTCACAAAATGGGGCAAAGAGCTGAACAGGCAGTTCACAGAGGAAGAAATAGAAATGGCAAACATACACTTAAGAAAATGTTCAGCATCCCTAATCATCAGAGAAATGCAAATTAAAACAACTATGAGATTCCACCTTACCCCAATAAGGATAGCAAGCATCAAAAAATCAAATAAAAATAAATGCTGGCGAGGATGTGGAGAAGTAGGAACACTCATCCACTGTTGGTGGGAATGTAGGACGGTACAACCACTTTGGAAAGCAATATGGAGAAAAAGCTGAGTATAGAGATACCACATAGTCTCACTCATCTACAGCACCTAACCTGAATCTACCGAAGATACCTTACATACCCAGCAAGCATCTCCTAGATTAGACACTAGGATAGAAGGGGAGGGAGGGGAGGGGATCAAAGGGGTGGGAAACACAAATCTAGACCCAAACGGCAATGGTACCATAATCTTCTACTTACTAAAAGACAGACCAAATGGCTGATCCTTCACCAGGCCCTTACAGGGAACACCTGAACCACAAGACACTGGAGAGGGTAAGATTAAGACTAACCTTAATCTCCTACATCTTCCCTCCCTCACTTCCCCTCTCCCTGTCTCTCTCTCTCTTATCTCTAACTCTTGTATATTAGTTATCTTTTTCCTCATTTTCTTAGTGGGCACTGACCTGTAACTCCAAGATCCAGCATGGGGCTATCATCCACAATGAGCTTTTGATCAGAGAGACCTACAAGGTTTCCTAAAAGACAGACAGATTTCTGTCAGAGTACTTGATGAGCCAGGTTAGTGGTAAGACCCTACTGCTGAAGATACCTTATGTGATTGACATGCAAATTAGAATGGCATGGCTGGAAGTTGGATGAGAGTCAGTCCCCAGACAGTCAGCGCGTCTAGTGCCAGAAGGTGCTACATGGGCGACTGGGGGAAATCGACCAATATCTATCAAAGCAACGCATGGTCTAACCTACTTAGAAGCAAATAACTTGTTGTGATGCCCACACAAGTGCAGTGGTGGCACATAGCCATGGTGGGGAACCAACTGCTCTCAATTTGGCTAACTGATCCCCTCACTGGTATGGGACCCATAGCTGGAGCTGGGAAACAAGTCAGAACCATATCCAAACATAAGCCCACTCTCCAATATCAAGCTACCATCAATTGTAGGCTACAAGAGGGCCTACACCTATTAAATTCTCTATAAAAAAAAAAAAAGTAAGGGTTATCTCATTTGTCCTGGTGCTAACTTACTCTCCGTTGGAGAATCTGCTTCTCTTTTTCAGATAGATGTAGATCTTAAGGAGAGAGCCACCCCATCATACCTCAAAAGGGCCCCGGCTGAAACTAAGAAAAATTGGAGAAACAAGCAAGGGGGCTGCTTTCCTGATGAACCGGACACCAGCAAAAGGGGGAAGGAGATCAGCACAGAGAAAAATCAACTCCTACCAAATCAGAGAGCCAGAAACCCAGAGGCCCCCAACACCTCATCACTGAAGCAGACCAAAAATGAACCCAACATGGCTCAGGGAAATTTTGCGGAAGAGGGGGCAGAAAGAATGTCAGAGTCACATGTTGGGTCATGATATGCTGAGACATTTAGCTTACCCATAACAGTGGGCTAACTCCACAATGCATGACCCGTATACCTCAACAAGGAGGGGCCAAGGGGAGGGGGTAGGTCACGGATGAGCCTAATAATGGTACCAAACTGACTGTATTTGCTGAATACAGAACTGACTAATAAACTAATTAAAAAAAAAAAACTAAAATTGAGGCTGGGCGTGGTGGCGCACACCTTTAATCCCAGCACTCGGGAGGCAGAGGCAGGAGGATTGCCATGAGTTTGAGGCCACCCTGAGACTACAGGGTGAATTGCAGGTCAGCCTGAGCTAGAGTGAGACCCTACCTCCAAAAACCAAAAAATAAAAATAAATAAAAATAAAATTGACTATGAAAAAAAAAAAAAGAAGAAGTCAAACACCCCACTCACAAAATGGGGCAAAGAGCTGAACAGGCAGTTTACAGAGGATGAAATACAAATGGCAAATGCACACTTAAGAAAATGATCATCAGAGAAATGCAAATTAAAACAACTATGAGATTCCACCTTACCCCAATAAGGATAGCAAACATCAAAAAATCAATTGAAAATAAATGCTGGTGAGGATGTGGAGAAGTAGGAACACTCATCCACTGTTGGTGGGAATGTAGGATGGTACAACCACTTTGGAAAGCAATACGCAGACTTCTGAAAAAGCTGACTATAGAGATACCAACAGACTCAGTTATTCCCTTAGTGGGCATCTACGCTAAAACCTTCAAACCACAGGCTAGAGAGATTTGCTCAACCATGTTTGTAGTGGCTCAATTCATAATAGCTAAGAGCTGGAATCAACCCAGATGTCCATCACTAGAAGAATGGATAACTAAGTTGTGGCATATCTACACAATGGAATTCTATGCAGCAGTAAGAAAAAATAACTCAATGAAATTTGAGGAAAAATGGTTGACCCTGGAACAGATCATTCTCAGAGAACTTACCCAATCACAGAAAAAAAAATCGCCACATATTCTCACTCATCTACAGCACCTAACCTGGATCTACCCAAGATACCTTACATATCCAGCAAGCATCTCATGGACTAGACACTAGGATGGATGGGGAGGGAGGGGAGGGAATGAAAGGGGTGGGAAACACAAATCGAGACCTAAACGGCAATGATACCATAAAAGTTTGCTTACTAAAAGACAGACCAAATGTCTGATCCTTCACCAGGCCCTTACAGGGAACACCTGAACCAGAAGACACTGGAGAGGGTAGGATCAAGACTAACCTTAATCTTCTACATCTTCCCTTTCTCCCTCTCCGTCTCTCTCTATCTCTATCTCTCTTCTCTCTAACTCTAGTATATTAGTTATCTTTTTCCTCCTTTTCTTAGTGGGCACTGACCTGTAACTCCCAGTACCAGCATGGGGCTGTCATCCACAATGAGCTTTTGATCAGAGAGACCTAGAGGGTTTCCTAAAAGACAGACAGATTTCTGTCAGAGTACTTGATGACCCACCAAACGTTAATGGTAAGACACAACTGCTGAAGACACCTTATGTGGTTGACATGCAAAATGGAATGGCATTGCTGGAAGTTGGAAGAGAGTCAGTCCCCAGACAGTCAGCACATCTAGTGCCAGAAGGTGCTAAATGGGCGACTGGGGGAAAATGACCAATATCTGTCCAAGCAACTCATGATCTAACCTACTTAGCAGCAAATAACCTGTTGTGATGCCCACACAAGTGCAATAGTGGCGCACAGCCATGGTGGGGAAACAACTGCTCTCAATTTGGCTAACTGATCCCCTCAGTGGTATGGGACCCAGAGCTGGAGCTGGGAAACAAGTCAGAACCATATCCAAACATAAGCCCACTCACCAATATCAAGCTACCATCAATCATGGGCTACAAGAGGGCCTACACCTATTAAATTCTCTATAAAAAAAAGTAAGGGTTGTCTCATTTGTCCTGGTGCTAACTTACTCTCCATTGGAGAGTCTGCTTCTCTTTTTCAGATAGATGTAGATCCTAAGGAGAGAGCCACCCCACCATACCTCAAAAGGGCCCCGGCTGAAACTAAGAAAAATTGGAGAAACAAGCAAGGGTGCTGTTTTCCTGATGAACCAGATACCAGCAAAAGGGGGAAGGAGATCAACACAGAGAAAAATCAACTCCTACCAAATCAGAGAGCCAGAAACCCAGAGGCCCCCAACACCTCATCACTGAAGCAGACCAAAAATGAACCCAACATGGCTCAGGGAAATTTTGCGGAAGAGGGGGCGGAAAGAATGTCAGAGCCACATGTTGGGTCATGATATGCAGAGACATTTATCTTACCCAGAACTGTGGGCTAATTCCACAATGCATGACCCATATACCTCAACAAGGAGGGGCCAAGGGGAGGGGGTAGGTCACGGATGAGCCTAATAATGGTACCAAACTGACTGTATTTGCTGAATACAAAACTAACTAATAAAGAAAAAATAAAAGAAAAAAAATGAACAAAAAAATATTTTTTTAAAAAAAATACACTGAGTAGCAAGCAGTAGCATGGCACTTTCATGAGTTCTTAGAGAAAATGCAAGGTAGGAAGATGAAAGCAATGACCAGAAGATCTTTTTTTTTCATAAAAGAATGGTAGAATATCACAGTGGGATGAAATCCTTCAAGCTGCTTGGACCAGTTCATGCTGTCATTTCATAAAAATCCATTTTTGCTTTACAACTCACAACTACCTTGTGAGATAGTATTATACTATTTCTATCCTACATCTAAGAGAATTGAATTTCCTGAGATGGGTTGCCAATGACATACACCTGGCGTAAGATGGTGCCATGGTCTAAAATTAGCACAGATTCTCTCCAAAATCCAAAAATCATATTGTCAACAACTATGGCTCACTTTTTCTGTTTGAACTTTCAGGCATGAGAGAACTCCTAATCTTTGGGGATAGACTATTCTATAGCTGAGAAGCTCTCTGGGATCAATTATAGATCCTGATCTATAATTAGACTCTGAAATATCTACAAAAAGTACAGTCTCGGGGCTGGGATGGCTCAGTGTTTAAGGGCACTTGCTTATAAAGCTTGCTGGCCTGAGTTCAATACCCAAGACACCCACATAAGCCAGATGCAGAAGGTGGCACAAGTGTTGCTTTCCTGCGGAAAGAGTCCCTGGCACACATGCCTTGTGCATACACACACACGCGCACAAATTTCTACCCAATAAGTAGGTTTTTAAAGTACAGTCTCTAATTTGCCAAGATGTATATCATTCTGGTCAAAGCATTTGCCCTTTAAAGTTCTTGTTCCATATAAGAAGCCTAGGAGAAAAGCTTTAAGAGAAAAAAACAGAAACTGGGTGAGATGAGAGAAGCACAGAGACAATCCTAATGGCAGGAGGAAGCAGGTGTCTCACTTCTGGCCAAAACGTTAAATTACTAGAGCAGTTCAGCTTGCCAGTTTCCTATGATGCCAGCTATCCAGAATTAACAAAGACCTGCATATATCAGCAAACAGCTGAAGATAATTTTGAGCAATACTGAGCCCAAAGCAAAGAAAGACACTCTAAAGATCTCATTAAACCTCTCAAGCCTGAAAGTTCATCTGGTTTCATTGGAAGCCACAGGTTTTGCCTCTTGTGTTGTCAAAAGTAGCTCTCACTGCATTTTTTCCTGGGAAAATGATGTGTCATGGTGAGCAGGCCTGCTTCCTAGATCTTGCCAAATGGAACTGTACAATGCCTCTCAGAAACTTACCCTTCCTTTTGATTTTATTTGAGATTTGATACTATGTGACTGAATGTCTGCACTTTCCAAAAGGACCAAATGTAAAAAAAAAAAAAAAAAAAAAAAGGCTCATGTTTGGATAATAATCTTCTATATTCTATAATTATGTAGAAAGTCTGAAATCAGTGAAGCCTTTGATTTAGCTATCAAGTCAATTAGTGATAAAGTTCCCATCCTCTCTGAATATCTCTTTTCCTAGCTCTCTATCTAGGCTTAACAATGTCTCTTCATGTTTCTTCCAAGTGCTCGAGGAAGACTTTGAAATTTGACAGAAAAAGAAAATGAAGTTTTCATAATTACTCTGGCCAGCTGTGTACCACTGAGTAAGTGGTAACTTTGAAGCTGTTTTTTTCTAGAGGCTAGGTGGTATCATATTTCCTTATTCCAGCAAAAGTTCCTTCTCTGGATAGTATTAAATACACATACACATACTTGTTGTTGTTTTGTTTTGTAGCATTGCCATTACTCATGGCCTTGCACATGATGGCAAGCACTCTACCAATGAGCTACATCTCCAGCCCATCAGTAATTCTTAATTTCTACCCAACTAAGTTCAGCGATATGAAATAGTCCTTCTAAATACTACCAGCCTACTGAATGAGCTGAGTTAGCAGGGAATCCAATCCAGGAGCAACTGCTTCTCTTCCCACACACCATAAACTCCATGGGATCATTCTTTATTAATATATGACTGTCTTTACTTCCTCATTCTCAACCTTTCAAATAAGGTGCAGGTACAATTTTAAAACTACCCTACCCATGTATCTATTTTATTCAGAGAATTATGGGACTGTAAGGACAGAAAAGGGTCAGGAAACTTCAGTGTAGAACTGACTCATATCTGTAAATTACAAATATGCATTGGTGTTCTGTAGCCATTCACTGGACAATCTCTACCTGGGGATACTAATGTCCCATATGTACAACACCAAGGATGGCCAAGTCTGCTTCTGCCTAGCAAATAACTGCAGGTCAGGGTCACCTGAATGCCACCGTGACTCTTCCTTTCTCAGTTAACTCTTACCAACTAACTTCCATGCCCTGACACACAGAAATCAAAAAGCAGGATATTTATATCAGTTCAAGAAGAGAGAAACGGGGGCTGGAGAGATGGCTTAGTGGTTAAGCGCTTGCCTATGAAGCCTAAGGACCCCGGTTTGAGGCTCAACTCGCCAGGACCCACGTTAGCCAGATGCACAAGGGGGCACATGCATCTGGAGTTCGTTTGCAGTGGCTGGAGGCCCTAGTGCGCCCATTCTCTCTCTCTCTCTGCCTCTTTCTCTCTCTGTCTCACTCTTAATAAATAAATAAAAAACTTAAAAAAAAAAAAAGAAGAGAGAAACTATTCCTATTTGAAAATAAAAGACTTCCCTCCCAGGAGGGGTCCTGGTTGTTTGTGGAAAAACAGGTCTAGGGAACTAGGCAAGAGATAAGAAATCAGATCATCTTTGATTTCTAGCAAGTACAAACTTTCCTGCCACTTTTACCTTTAGGGGTCCAATCACCCTAACAGTACCCCTCTCAGTAAAAAGCCTGCTTAGAGATATTATTTAAACACAATTTCTTGGGAAAAAAATTAAAAATTAGCCAGGCATGGTGGTGCATGCCTATAATCCCAGCACTTGGGAGGTAGAGATAGAAGGATCACCAAGAGATCAAGGCCACCCTGAGACTACCTCAGCTATAGAGAGATCCTACCATGAAAAACCAAAAAAATTAAATTAATTTTTTTAACGTAGCCAGGTTCAGTGGCCTATTCCTACAGCTCTGAGACCAACTCAGGAGGATGACAGCAAGTTTAAGGTTAGTCTATGCTACTGAGTGAGCTCCTTGCCAGTCTGGCAGACTGTGAAATCCTGCCTATAAATAAATCTGAAAATAAATTGGTCACAGTGCTGTTCCTCAACAGTAAGGGGAAAATAGTCTCCAAGAGAATTTAATTTATAGTAGCAAAAGTTTTATCCATTGAAATGCAAGGAAAGTTCTTGCAATGAAAGCTATTTCCGATCTGTTATCAACCATATATCAAATGGAAAGTATAAGTTCCTAATTAAAACCAAAATTTTGGTTTTATGCTTGTGTGTGTATGGTGTTTTATGCTTGATTTTTCTGCATGAGAGCACTCTGGCTGGCTGCCTTCATAGTGGCTCATCTTGATGGCACCTTGAAGATCATGATGCTGAATGGAACAGCACTGCAAGAACACAGCAACTTTTTATTTTTTTTAAGTTCTTTGTACATTCGAGAGATTAGGCCTCTATCAGTTGGATACCACACAAATATTTTCTCCCATTCTGTGGGTAATCTATTGGCTTTGCTTATTGTATGCTTATCTGTAAAGAAACTCTTCAGCTTCATGTGATCCCATTGGTTGAGTGATGGTTTAAGTTTGTGAGCTACTGGGGTTTTGTTCAGGAAGTCTTTTCCATTCCTATATCATGGAAAGTACTTCCTAAATTTTCATCCAGTAGTATTCGAGTTTCTGGTCTTATATTGAGGTCTTTGATCCATTTGGACTTGAGTGTAGTGCATGGTGAAATGTGTGCATCAAGTTTCAGTTTCCTGCATATGGTTCTCCAGTTTGTCCAGCACCATTTGTTGAAGATGCTGTCTTTTTTCCAGCCTATATTGTTCGGGCCTTTATCGAATATCAAGTAGCTATAGTTGCTTGACCCAAAGTCCGGGTCCTCAAGTCTATTCCATTGGTCTATACTCCTGTTTTTATGCCCAGTACCATGCTGTTTTTATTACTATGGCTTTGTAATATAGCTTTAGATCAGGTATGGTGATGCCTCCAGAGGTATTTCTTTTGCTGAGGATATGTTTGGATATGCGAGGCCTTCTGCCTTTCCATATGAAATTTGAGATGATTTTTTCTGTCTCTGTGAAGAACACTGTAGGGATTTTAATTGGAATGGCATTAAATCAGTATATTGCCTTCGGAAGGATTGTCATTTTCACAATGTTAATTCTGCCTATCCAGGAGCATGGGAGGTCTTTCCATTTTCTCAAGTCCTCCTGAATTTCTTTTTTGAGTGTTTTTATGTTTTCGTTGTATAGATCTTTCACTTCCTTGGTTAACGTTATTCCAAGGTATTTTGTTGTTGTTGTTGTTGTTGTTGCTATTGAAAATGGGACTATGTCCCTTATTTCTTTCTCTGTATATTTCTCATCTGCATATAGGAAGGCTACTGATTTTTGTGCATTGATTTTGTATCCTGCTACTTTGCTATAGGAGTTAATCACCTTCAGGAGTTTTGGGATGGGGTCTCTTGGGTCTCTTATATATAGAGTCATGTAATCAGTGAGCAAAGCTAACTTAACTTCTTCCTTTCCATATTGTATCCCTTTTATTTCCTTCTCCTGTCTTCTTGCTTGAGCTAGGACTTCCAGTACTATATTGAAAAGCAGAGGTGAGAGTGGACAACCCTGTCTTGTTCCTGATCTTAATGGGAATTCCTCCCAGTCTCTCTCCATTAAGTATTATTTGGGCCTTCGGAGCTTTGTATATTGCCTTTATTAGGTTAAGATATGAACCAATGGGCTGGAGAGATGGCTTAGCGGTTAAGCGCTTGCCTGTGAAGCCTAAGGACCCTGGTTCGAGGCTCAATTCCCCAGGACCCACGTTAGCCAGATGCACAAGGGGGCGCACGCATCTGGAGTTCGTTTACAGAGGCTGGAAGCTCTTCCGTGCCCATTCTCTTCTCTCTCTCTCTCTCTCTCTCTCTCTCTCTGCCTCCTTCTCTCTGTCGCTCTCAAATAAATAAATAAACAAAAAAATTAAAAAAAATAAATGGGATAACCCTTATAAAAAAAAAAGATATGAACCAACCATGCCAATTCCCTCCAATGTTTTGATGATGAATTGATGTTGTATCTTGTCAAAGGCCTTTTCTGCATCTATCAAAATGATCATGTGGTTTTTATGTTTAACCTTGTTTATGTGGTGTATTACATTGACAGATTTCCATATGTTGAACCACCACTGTGTTCGTGGGATGAATCCCACTTGGTCAAGGTGGAAAATGCTTTTGATGTGTTGTTGGATTCGGTTTGCAAGGATTTTGTTCAGGATTGTTGCATCTAAATTCATCAGGGAAATAGGCGGTAGTTTTCTTTTCTTGTGGCATCTCTGCCTGGCCAAAAATCTAAACAGTAAGAAGTCAAACACCCCACTCACAAAATGGGGCAAAGAGCTGAATAGGCAGTTTACAGAGGATGAAATACAAATGGCAAATGCACACTTAAGAAAATGATCATCATCCCTAATCATCAGAGAAATGCAAATTAAAACAACTATGAGATTCCACCTTACCCCAATAAGGATAGCAAACATCAAAAACATCAATTGAAAATAAATGCTGGCGAGGATGTGGAGAAGTAGGAACACTCATCCACTGTTGGTGGGAATGTAGGATGGTACAACCACTTTGGAAAGCAATATGGAGACTTCTGAAAAAGCTGACTATAGAGATTCCAACAGACCCAGTTATTCCCTTACTGGGCATCTACCCTAAAACCTTCAAACCACAGGCTAGAGAGATTTGCACAACCATGTTTGTAGCAGCCCAATTTGTAATAGCTAAGAGCTGGAATCAACCCAGATGTCCATCTCTAGAAGAATGGATAACTAAGTTGTGGCATATCTACACAATGGAATTCTATGCAGCAGTAAGAAAAATTAACTCAATGAAATTTGAGGAAAAATGGTTGACTCTGGAACAGATCATTCCCAGTGAACTTACCCAATCACAGAAAAAAAAATCGCCACATACTCTCACTCATCTATTGCACCTAACCTGAATCTACCCGAGATACCTTACATACCCAGCAAGCATCTTCTGGCCTAGACACTAGGATTGATGGGGAGGGAGGGGAGGGCATCAAAGGGATGGGAAACACAAATCTAGACCCAAACGGCAATGGTACCATAAAATTCTACTTCCAAAAAGGCAGACCAAATGGCTGAACATTCACCAGGCCCTTACAGAGAACACCTGAACCACAAGACACTGGAGAGGGTAGGTCCAAGACCAACCTTAATCTTCTACACCTTCCCTTTCTCCCTCTCCGTCTGTCTCTCTCTCTCTCTCTCCTCTCTAACTCTAGTATATTAGTTATCTTTTTCCTCCTTTTCTTAGTGGGCACTGACCTGTATCTCCCAGTACCAGCATGGGGCTATCATCCACAATGGGCTTTTGATCAGAGAGACCTACAGGTTTCCTAAAAGACAGACAGATTTCTGTCTGAGTACTTGATGACCCACCAAAGGTTAGTGGTAAGACGCAACAGCTGAAGACACCTTATGTGGTTGACATGCAAAATGGAATGGCGTGGCTGGAAGTTCGAAGAGAGTCAGTCCCCAGACAGTCAGCACATCTAGTGCCAGAAGGTGCTACATGGGCAACTGGGGGAAAATGACCAATATCTGTCCAAGCAACCCATGGTCTAAGCTACTTAGCAGCAAATAACTTGTTGTGATGCCCACACAAGTGCAATAGCGGCACACAGCTATGGTGGGGAACCAACTGCTCTCAATTTGGCTAACTGATCCCCTCAGTGGTACTGGACACATAGCTAGAGCTGGGGAACAAGTCAGAACCATATCCAAACATAAGCCCACTCACCAATATCAAGTTACCATCAATCATGGGCTACTAGAGGGCCTATACCTATTAAATTCTCTATTAAAATAGTAAGAGTTATCTCATTTGTCCTGGTGCTAACTTACTCTCCATTGGAGAATCTGCTTCTCTTTTTCAGATAGATGTAGATCCTAAGGAGAGAGCCACCCCACCATACCTCAAAAGGTCCCCAGCTGAAACTAAGAAAAATTGGAGAAACAAGCAAGGGTGCTGTTTTCCTGATGAACCAGATACCAGCACAAGGGGGAAGGAGATCAACACAGAGAAAAATCAACTCCCACCAAATCAGAGAGCCAGAGCCTCAGAGGCCCCCAACACCTCATCACTGAAGCAGACCAAAAATGAACCCAACATGGCTCAGGGAAATTTTGCGGAACAGGGGGTGGAAAGAATGTCAGAGCCACATGTTGGGTCATGATATGCAGAGATATTTATCTTACCCATAACTGTGGGCTAACTCCACAATTCATGACCCGTATACCTCAACAAGGAGGGGCCAAGGGGAGGGGGTAGGTCACGGATGAGCCTAATAATGGTACCAAATTGACTGTATTTGCTGAATACAAAACTGATTAATAAAAAAAATTTTTAAAAAAGAACACAGCAACTGCTTCTGCCATTGCTTTTGTCTAAACAAAGCCATGAATAGCAGTTTTAAAGATAAACTCCCTCTAACATCCTCAGCGCCAAACTCCACTTAAAGCAGTGTAAATATCAAATTCCCTCTAACATCAATAGTGCCTTCCCAAGCTATCCTGATGGATCAGAAATTCAGCAATAGGATCCTCAAAGGCTCATCTCTAAGTCAAAACCAACTTTTTCAGAGACCAGATTCTTCTGCTCTTGAGTTGGGTTAATGGGAAAATGAGAGTCCTAAATCAATATTCATTTAAAAGGAGGACCATGGGCTGGAGAGATGGCTTAGCGATTAAGCACTTGCCTGTGAAGCAAAAGGACCCCGGTTCGAGGCTCGATTCCCCAGGACCCACGTTAGCCAGATGCACAAAGGGGCGCACCATCTGGAAGTTCCGTTTGCAGTGGCTGGAAGCCCTGGCGCGCCCATTCTCTCTCTCTATCTCTGCCTCTTTCTCTCTGTCTGTCACTCTCAAATAAATAAAATAACAAAAAAAAAAATTTAAAAAAAAATAAATAAATAAAATAAAAGGAGGACCATAATGGAAAGCCAAGGACTACTTAGGCCATCCTTCACAGATCTTTTCCATAGAGGGTAATTATCTTGTATTTTCCAAATGCAAAATTATTCTACTAGGAATGATTCAACTCTCATCAAAACCATTCATATAGAATTCCTTAGCTTTTGAATGTATAAGGGATAGATTTATAAAAAAAAATTTCTTATAAGAAAAATTAAAACTTTGATATTTTAAAGCTCAGCTAGGTAGGAAAATGTAGACCTGCCCCCCGCATCCATGATAGCTGCCAGAGTCCTGACAACAGGGATGTTCTGAATATTCTACCTAAACATTACCCACAGTGCATCCTATCAAGGCTGAACTTTATTTATTGCTAGACAAATACCAAGAAACAGAGAAAGAATGTTTGTCCCCCCCCCCTTCTGAATCTGTCAGTCTGGAGCCTCTGTGTCAGGAACATGAGTGAGAGCATATCTCACTCTGAGTGTGGCAGGAGGAGGTTGACAAAGTCTGGGGATGCAAACGAACCTGGAGCACAGTGGAAAAATTTCAGCCACCCACACTGAGGGCTAGGCAGCCCCTGTTATAGATGGGAGGTATGAAATAGGAAGAATTCTGGCCTGAAAGCTTTGGAATTTATATTCTGCCCCAGAGTGTAAAACTGAAGCAAATCACATTACTTTTCAGGGTCTTGGGATCTTTGTATAAGTAGTGAAGTATATAGGGTAAATTTTGGCAACAGGTGAAATAAAACCAATTTAATATTACTCTAAATGAAAAAAAAAATTATCCCACATAATCAGAATATCTGGGAAGTAAGTCCCAGAAAAATCTTAATATAGATGTTTAAAGGACATAATGGTAAACTGTTTGTCTGCACTGCAGTCTGTATTTTTCAATCACCTTCATTCTCAGAAAAGGGCTCCTTAAGAGAAGATGTGCAAGGGTCAACAACCTAAGTTACATGGAAATCCAAAAATAATAATAAAAAAAAAAACTCTGTGGACTCTATGTCTGAGAATTTCTACAAACTTCATGGACAAATCACTTCAAGGACACAATCTGCCAAAACACATGACAGTAAGAAGATCTTAATATGCCTAAATCTATGGAAGAAATTGAATTGAAAATTAATAACCACTATAAACAGGAATCATGAAGACCAGACAAGTTCTCTAGTGGATTCGACCATGCCTTTAAGTAAGAAAGCAAACCAACATGCTTTCGAAAGCTGTACAGAAAGAGCTCACCAACTTATTCTGCAATGCTAACTTAACATACTCTAACCAGTAAAAACATTTTACAAAGCAAAACTCAATATAGCTTAATATCTCTCATGAACAGAGATGCCAAAATCATGAGCAAAATATTAATAAATAAAATGTAGTAAGGGTTAGAGACATGAATCCTCTGTTCAATGTGCTTCCTACATAAGCTTGAGGGAGTAAGGAAGCTGAGTCTTCCCTAGATCAAATCTCCAAATTCTGTGTGAAAAGCTGGGCATGGCCACTTTCACCTGTAACCCCAATCACATCATAGAACAGAGACCCAAGATTCTTCAGAGCCCTTCAAGCTATGGAATTAGTAAAAGACTCTGGCTCAAAATAAGACCAGGCATATGGGTCTTGCAAGGACACATACATGTGCATACACCACACCACACATGCCACATTACACACATGTGATAATAAATAAATAAATATAAACAAATTAAAATAAAATAAGATTTTAAAAGAATTCAACACCATGCATTTTATGTTACAGTGCAATAACACTGGGTTAAAGTTCAAAATACAATGCAATAATCACATTGATGGGCTAAAATGACATGATCACATTGGTAAATTCAGAAAAATAATCTGTCCAAATCCAATGCCTATTTATGATTTAAAAGGTTCTGAGAAAACTAAGAAAAAATAGATACATCTTTGATTTGTAAGAGAATATCTACTAAAAATTATAGCTAATATCATATTTATTCACACTTCAAAGACCGCCACCTCTTAATATTATCACTTTGAGGGTGAGGATTTCAACATATAAAACTGAACTTTTCCTAAGTTTACATATAACACTATTTCAACATCATACTAGAAATCATAAGTAATAAAAAATGGCAAAAAAGGAAATTGAAGACATACATATTGGTAGAAGAGAAAATAAAACTGTAATTGTTCACTGATACTATGGTTATCTTTGTAGAAAATCTGAAATAGTAAAAAAAAATGCTGCTGGAACTAATAAGCCATTATAGCAAGGTTGCAGGATACAAGCTTAAAACACAAAAGTTAATTGCTTTCCTGTGTACCAACAGTGAGCAGAGTTTGAAATTGAAACACAAAATCATTTATATTAGAAGTCAGAATAATAAAGCATGTTATATATAAATTTAATAATATATCTGTCAGTGAAGAATTATAGAACTAATAAAAGAAATCAAAAGAGAACATACAAATAAATAAATAAATAGCCTGTGTTATGAATAGGAATATTCAATATCATTTTTGATCCACTAAGTCTCTATAACAAAACACCATAGACTGGGTAGCTTCCAAATGACAGAAATTTATTTCTGTTCAATCAAGACGATGGGAAGAACAAGTTCAAAGTACTGAAAGATTTGGAAACTAATGAGAGCCTGATTCCTGGTAAATACACATTGTATTTTCATGGTGTCCTCACATGGTAGAAATGGTAAGTAAGCTCCTTTAGGCTTCTGTTATAAGAACACTAACATTCTAGACAAAGGCCTCACTTTTTTATACACTTACACTGAAGGCTAGGAATTCACCATAAGCAAGTTGGGGAAACAACCTTCAGGCCATAGCCAGTGCCAGCTAGTCCCAATCTATTCTATAGACTGAAGAAGAAGTCAGAGCAGAATCTAAGCAACTTCTTTTATGGATACTGATGAACTGATTATAAAGTTTGTATAGAGAAGCAAATGACACAGAGTAACTAACACAGTATCAAAGGTGATGAGCAAACTCAGAAGACTGACACTACTTGACTTGCAGCCATAATCAAGATAGCACAGTTGTATTTTGAAAAAAATATGCAAGTGTATCAAAGAAATAAAATACAGAGCACAGAAACAGATTCATACAAAAAGTAGTCAAAAAATCTGAAAAAGGAACACAGACAATATAATAGGAAAAAGACAATCTTTTAATGAATAACATTAGAACAACTGGACAAAATATGCAAAGAGTAATTTTTGGACATAGATAGACTTTATATCTGTCATAAAAATAAACACAAAAAATGTGTCAGACCTAAAAGTAAAATTCATTAGACAACACAGGAGAAAAATGTAAATGACTTTATATGAAACTGATGGAAATATCCCTAGGAGAAAGAATTGATGAACAACTTTATTAAGTTTAAAACTTTTTCATCAGTTAAGACACTAGCAAGTGAATGAAGAAAAAAAGAACTGTTAGAAAATATTTTGAAAACATACTGGTTGAAAATATATAACAGACAAAATTGTTAGCCAGAGTATACAATGATTTCTTAGAAGTCAACAGTAAGAACCAAAAAACTTAATATTAAAATGGGAAAAAGCATGTAATGACCTGAACACGTACTTCACCAGTGAGCACATACATCTGTGTAGCAAACAATCACATGAAAGGATGTTCCACATCATGTCATGAGGGAAATGCAGAGTAGAACAACAGGAAACATCACTAGAAACTTATCACAATGGCCACATCCTAAACTCTGACATCATGAAGTGCTGGCAACAGGAACACTTACTGCTGGTCAGAGCACAAAACAGTACAGTCACTTGAGAAGATAGTAGAGCCATTTCTTATAAAACCAAGCCTACCCTTCTAGATGGTTTACTAATTGAACTTCTTGGTATCTACCCAAAGTAGTTGAAAACTTATGGTTGGGCACAGTGAAGCATGCCCGTTACCTCAGCACTTTACATGCTGAAGCAGGAAGACTGTGAGTTCAGCCCTAGTCTGGGCTACTTAACTATAACTCATCTTAAAAAAAAAAAAAAACTGCACATACATAGACCTTTATAATAGTTTTACCTACACTTATCAAAACTTGGGTTAGCCACGCTTCAGTATGAGCATATAAGTAAAACATGGTAGATCCTAACAATAGAATATTATTTAGTACTGGAAAGGAATGGGCTATGAAGCAGTAAAAGAATAAGGAGGAAATGTGGATCCATAGAACTAACTGAAAGCTAATCTGAAAAGGCCACATGCTGCATCACTTCAATTGTTCAACACTTAGGAAAAGGCAACACCATGGAGACACTAAAGAGATCAGTGGCTGCCAGTGATTCAGGACAAGGAGATTATATATGGAGCACGTGCTATTTTAGGGCAGCATAACTACTCCATATAATAATAAAAGGGTAGACAAACGACATTATTGGTCAAAACACATAGAATATTTAAGAGCAAGAGTGAACACTGGAATAGTCTAGGTGATAATGATGTAGCAATGTGGTTCCATCAGTTGAAACTAATGCCCCAGTTTGAGTGGGATTTTGGTGGTCAGGATGGTCATTCACTGTACAGGCTGAAGGCACACAGGAGGTCTGTGTGTCTTCTACTTAGTTGTACTGTGTGTCTAAAAAAGAGTGAATGTATGTTATATCATAAGAAAGAAACAATCGTCTGGTAGAATTTGTCAGATTATATTCCCATAGGTTCCTCTCTGTAGAAATATGTGGTCATCATTCCAATTCACTTGTATGCCCAATGAATAGCTCATTTGGTTCATAGTGTTAAAAATCTGGAAATAAATGTAAAAATACTAATTCCTAAAATAAAAATCACTCCTCACATGGATTAGGTCAAACAAACACTCCAAGATGGTAGAAATACATTTTTATAGCTATGATAAACTTCATTGTTTTTGGAGGTATATTAAAATTAAGATAGCATGAAACTGAACTTATAATTTTTTAAGATTTTCTTTTTATTTGTTTATTAGAGACAGATAGAGGGAGAGAGAGAGAGAGAATGGGCACACTAGGGCCTTTAGCCACTGCAAATGAACTCCAGATGCGTGTGCCACCATGTGCATCTGGCTTACATGGGACCCAGAGAATGGAACCTGGGTTTTTAGGCTTCGCAGGCATGTGCCTTAACTACTAAGCCATCTCTCCAGCCAGGAACTTATAATTTCTGAGTTGTGGAAGAAAATGGTAGAGAGACTATGGTACAAAGAAAAAACTGGCAGCTATGTAGGAATTGATCTGATCATCAGGAAATTAAAGGATGGTCTTCATGATATACTTCTGATTACAGGTTATGTCCAGGAAGGATATACAGCCTTTTTTAATTATTAAAAAGTCATTCCATGAACCTCTATGAGTCAACATTAAATTTTGTTCTATGCCACTTACTCATTTTACTACTTTCTTATCTATTTCCTCTGAGTACTCTCAATCCCTGGAAATATTTAATCTTCCCTTGGTTTTTTTTCTCTGCCAAGGTCATCTTAGAAAGAGGCCACACATTGGAAAAGTTATATTCCTCCAAATATAAGCTTGCTATCCTATAGTAGGGATGTAGGAGGATTAGGGTAAGGTATATTTCTAACAAAGGCTATACACTTAGAACTTAATAAAGTCACATTAAATATACTGATAATATATATGGTAATTCTCCAGTGTGTTATGGGCACCTAAACTAAGGCATTTCTTTCAATGCTGTTTATACTATGTGATACACATACATACATATTTTTGTAATAATGTGGCTACAACCAGTAACTATATCCAAGATTCACTTATTAGTAGAAGGTAGAGTAACAATAGATAACCAATTTCATAAGAGACATGAAAGTCTCCCAAAAAATAGCTGGTGCAAACATTTTTTCAGTTCTCACCTAACTAGCATCAAGGCTTGTAAAACTTACACAGTGAAAAGTATAGGATTTCTCAGAGGGCTTTTTGAGGAAAATATAGGATTTCATATGGTTTTCCACCATTTTTTAAATTGGAAGGTATTTACGAAATGACAAGTAATAACAAAAATAATCCACCAGCAATCAAATTCCTTTAGTAGGTTGGTATGTAGTATGAAAGATTGATTGAAGGGCTGGAGATGTGGCTCAGTAGCTAAGGTGCTTGTCTGGAAAGCCTAAGGACCCAGGTTTGTTTCCCCAGTACCCACATAAGCCAGATGCACAAGGTGGTACATGCATACATGCATCTGGAATTTGTTTGCAGTGGCTAGAGACCCTGGTGTGGCCATTCTCCCCACCCCCTTCTCTGCATTTCTTTCTCTCTCTCTCTCTCTCTCTCTCTTTCTGTGTGTGTGTGTGTGTGTGCGTGTGCGTGTGCATGTGTCTCTGAAATAAATAAATAAAATGTTGTAAAAAGATGAAGGAACATGTATAAATAGTATGTATAATATGTCTACTAATAAATGGTGTCTAGTTCCTGAGCTACACACACTTAACTTAAAAATATAATCAACATTGAGGAGCTAGGGTACACATGTAGTAGTAAACATGCAATTTTTGTCTTTCTGAGCCTGAGTTTCCTCATGTAATATAATTTCCAGTTCCTCTATGAAACAAGGAACAATGAAATTAGGTGAGGGGAGGGTATAAAGTAGGAGGATGGGCAGGGCAATAGAACACACGTGTAGTAGTTTGAATGGATGTCTCCCAATAGATTCAAGAGTTTATTCAAGCTTGTAACTTTTTAGATTTCCAGATGCCTTGCTGGAGAAGTTGTTACTGTGGGTGAATCCTAGGGCCCAGCTCTAAGGTGTGTTTGGGGGCAAATATGAATTCCAGCCTAAGGAGTTGCAGTAGTTTGATTCAGATGTCCTCCATAAACTTATGTATTCTGCGTGCTACGTTCCCAGCTGGTGGTAATTTTGGAATTGAAGCCTCCTGGAGGTGATATACTGTTGGGGGGGGGGTGGTGTTATCGGTGTTATATCCAGTTTCTCCTTTCCATTCTTCAGCACACACCTGATGTTGGCCAGGAGGTGATGTCCACCCTCTGCTCATGCCATCATTTTCTCTGCCATCACAGAGCTTCCCCTCAAGTCTGTAAGCCAAAATAAACCCTTTCCTCCCACAAGCCACTCTTGGTTGGGTGTTTTCTGACAGTGATATGAAACTAACAGCAACAGGAATGCAGAGAGCTTGAGCTCTCCCTGGAGTTCCTGGAGTGTGCTTGCTAAGGTGCTTGTGATGGTATTTCTTCCTGCGTGGACCTGTGAAAGGGGGCCAGCTTCTCCTGGTATTATGAAACTTCCCCTGTGTAAACTTCGATAAATCCCTTCCTCCCATAATTTGTATCTGGGTTTGGAAGTTCATCCCAACAATGTGAAGCTGCTTATTACAACATAAAAAAAAATGAAAAAGGGAGAAACACAGTGGGCATGGAAGGGTGCTGAAGAGAGGGGAGGTAGGGAAAAACATGCATCTGAACATGTGCATTATTCTTGTCACTATTTCCCCATCACAGTTTTTACATAGCGTTATAGTCAGCTCCATGCTGCTGGGATGAACCTCCAAACCAGACACAGTTTATGAGTGGAATGGGATTTATTTGAAGCTTACAAATCCTGGGGATGTTCTATAATGGTAAAAGAGGCTAGCCCAATTTCATGGATCCAAGTAAAGAGAGAAAAAATCCACCACCAGCACCACCCAAAGAAAGCACACTCAGGGAACCCCAGGCAGAGCTCAAGCACTCTGCATACCTGTTAGACTGGAATTCAGATCTGTCCCCTGTAGTACTTTAAGGCTGGTCCCAAGATCCATCCACAGTGACAGCTCCTCCAGCCAAGTTGCTGGAAATCCAAGTTACAAGTTTAAATAAAATATCTGAGTCTATGGGGGGGACATAAATTCACACTACCACACATAGTGTTTACATTGTCTGAGCTATTATAAGTACAAAATAAAAATAAATGTAAATAATTGGTACGAAGCAAAATGACATGTAGTACTGCACAGCCAGCCAAGAAAGGCAAAATTTTACTACAGTAGCTACCTCCTAAGTCTCAGTGCCTCAAAGTATAACTATTTCTCTCACACACTATATATTTATCACAGATCAGCAAGAAGAAATTTGTTGTGACCAAGAAACCCAGTCTGGTCAAGACTCACTATCTTGAGTGTTACCTGTCAGGCAGCCAACCCAGCGAAGAAAGAATTCTTTGTAAAATTTCCCACTGATAATCAGGAAATACTACATATGAATTCAGTTCAAAGCTCCTCTTCAGAATTCCCATACCATTCCCACTGAAACTGCAAGAGAGACAAATGTATAAGCTTATCAATTACTTGGAAGATGGAACACTAAGTGTATCCAATGAGAAGCACTGATTACAACAAAATAAAAGTAAAGAATAGGACCCAAAAGTAAGTATATAA
This sequence comes from Dipus sagitta, assembly GCA_036346955.1. NCBI lineage: Eukaryota > Metazoa > Chordata > Mammalia > Rodentia > Dipodidae > Dipus > Dipus sagitta. The sequence goes on along the minus strand of CM070770.1, from coordinate 97,017,464 downwards.
AGACAGAAGGTCATCTGCAGTATGAAGAGAAGGAACTGGAAAGTGAATAGCAGTCAACATGGTAGTTATATCTGCACATTATAAAATGTTATTAAATGTTGCATATGCATTGTTCAATTCATTCTGTAAACTCTATTCCACATAGTTTTGGTATTTGTATAAAGTCCCACATAAAACTAACAAAAATCCCTTTGGAAAATATTACTTTATAGGATTATGAGTTTATTTTTTTATTTTTTGCACAAAAATGTTTACTTTGAATGGTTTAAGGAAGGATTGAATTACATCATAATTATAAAAATTACTTAAAGAATTAACAGACTTATACTGTGCGTACTTCTAAATGCAGAGAACAGGAAACTATCTATACATTGTATAAAATAAAATTAAAATTAACAATGAATTCAAGCTCAAGAGAATGAGGTCATTTACCTAGTTTTAAATATGAACATGAAGACCTCTAAACTACACACATTCATTCATCTACACTGAAGATGGAAAATACAAGCGTGCAGCACTTCTTTCCAAGGAACCAGACACTGAGCATCATCACATTGTTAGGGTAATTTTTCCTGGTTCGTGTTTGGAAGACTTTCACTTTCTAGACAATCAGCTGAGTGTGTTTTCAGGCAGTACAATTTGTGACAATCAGCACAGTCTACAGCATTCAGAGATTCGAGCCCAGTGCACTCTTGGTTTGACACTTAAAACAAAAGTAGAAATGAAATCTGGATTGGAAGTAACCATGACTTTTAAGAATACACAGTCCCTTCAAATGCTGTGAAACATTCACAACTGGAAATTGCCTGCTGTCAGTCTAGGTCTGCTTTACTGGTGCATTTTTATCCTACAACCACTAAATAGCACAGGAAGCAAGTATACGGGAAACAAAAAGAATATGAAAGAAAGAAGGAAGGAAGGAAGGAAGGAAGAAGGAAGGAAGGAAGGAAGGAAGAAGGAAGGAAGGGACCTAAATATCTTTAACATGCAATTTTAGTCAGTTACACTGAGCATTCTACTTAGAATAGAGCATGCAAAAAATGATGGTCTGCTTTAAGTTTCTTCTGCAAAGGTACATGATAGCCTGCCATCACACACGTATGCACACACTGTGCAATACTAGAGCAGGTAAGTGAGGAAAGCCAATAATAAATTTTATACGCAGATTCACATCTTATGTTGCCACATGCCCCATGATTAGTTTTGGAAATTCATGTTGAATTCCTAGACAAGAAATCAACATTCAGATACCAGAAAACAATGCAGATATAAGCCGTGAGCTCGGGAAATATTATTTTATAGGAATATGGGTTTATTTCTTTTTTATTTTATTAACACTACTTAAACTAAATAAGCAAAAGAGATACTCACTGAATCATATTTCTGAACAAATAAGTCTTTTACAATGCTGAGGATAAAAGGCCTTTGGCATGGTAGGCAAACATGATATCTATTTCTGAGTTGCAACCCCAAGCCCCACTTTTCTGACCAATATTAAGGAAATACATCTGCATTTCTGAATTAGCTCACATCCTCCTGTATATACAGAAGAAAGAAGGTTAATATCTTTTATTGATGCTACTGGTTAACTAGTTGTTTCTCTGTTGTGAGTGGGCACCCTTTGCCGAGACACTTGTGAAGCCTGCCATTCCTGCCCTCTCTGTAAGCAAATTATGAAATTAATTTAGTAGCATCCAGTATTTTTAAAATATGATTGATATCTCACAGCTTACCCCTGACATGCAGGAGCTTACTGAAAGCAGATCTTTCTTTCTGCCTTCTCAGACCCCCAGAAACTCATCTCTTGTCTGATGGCGTGTTGCCGAAGCCTAAATTTAATAATGCAAATAGTTTCTAATGATATGTACATCTTAATTGAAATAGCTTTTAAATTTTGTCTAAATTGCTCTATTCTGAGAGTAGAGGAAAACTCATTTAGTCACTTCCTCCTACCACAGAAATTTTCACTTAAACAATATTTGGTACTTGGTATGATTATCTGAATGGTTCTAATTTTGAAATTACTGAGAGGGTATCTCAGGTCCATGGAGAGAAGTTGGCCTTATTTTTCCAGCTTCATAAGGCCCTTATAAAAATATATTAGAAATACAAGTATCACTGCAAATTTTACATAAAGAGATAAAATGACAAATATAAATTGATGTAGTAAGCACAGGAACAACAGCCTTATACATATATTTTTTTGAAAGCATCAGGAGAAAAGATGTCACTACTCTGTGCAAGTAAACATCTTTTAAAAAGCAGAAGTGTAAAAGTGACCAGACATGTTAATTTAATGTTAGAGCTAAAAGGAAATCAGAAGTCTGCCAATTTCACAGTGAAATAACTAAAACCCTGACTAGATGATTTTCTCAAGGTATTGTTATTAACTTGAGTCTAAGTCAAGATCAAAATGAAAACACTTCATCTGTCCTCTTATGAAAGTGTGACAGCAGTAACACTCCAAGTTTTAATTTACATAGCCCCTACTGGTATTGCAAAAGATTTTATGAAGGTTAAAAGAAGGAAGATGTTTAGTTCTCAGGAAAATTTTATTCCTCATTAGAATTTAAGTGTCCTAATGGAACCTTTCTATAATCACTCACTTGCTGCTTAAGATCCTAAATAAGGCTAAGGAGATCATTTTGCAAAGTCAACAGAATTTGATTATCTATGCACTAAAGTGACTTTGTCCTAAGAAGAGAGCTGCCCAGATTTTCTTTAAAATCTTGCGTAAGTAAAATTTTATCAGCTCTATTGTTTCTAATTAGTCAGAAAAAAGTCTCACTCACTAAATATAATATACAGATTTTTTTTTAAAAATTTAGTTTTAAAGAATTATTTTTTAATTTTTTTATATATTTTTATTTATTGGCTGATTCATTGATTGACTGATTGACTTATATGAGAGGTAGAAAGAGAGAGGGGGGCAGATAGAAAGAATAGGCACACCAGGGCCCCCAGCCACTGCGAATGAACTCCAATGTGTGTACCAGCTTGTGCACCTGATTTATGTGGGTCCTAGGGAATTGAACCTGGGTCCTTTGACTTTGCAGGCAAGTGCCTTAACCACCAAGCCATCTCTACTCCCCTAGAGAATTACTTTAATTGCCAAATATACCTAATAATTTAAACCTACCTAAACTACAGAAATAGAAAAGATATCCATTGAACCATTTTTCTCAATGAATCTATTGTAATTTTGTCAAATATCTTAATTAAATTCAGTTAATTATGGTAATTGCATAACCACACCACAGGAAGGTTGTTAACTTTCTCAGGTGATGTCAGCTTCATTTCTGAATTATTACAGAGATCAAATATGTAAGATGCCATCACCTGTTTTGTGAGGGAAATCAAAAGAAAACATTATTAATGACTGTAATATTAATCTCTAGTTAGTACTGCCACAACAGAAAATAATTGGAGTGTGCCTATCAAGTCTCCATGTGTTGAAATTTAGTTTGCAGTATGCAGTTTCAAGAAGGTGGTTATTAATGCAACTATAGTGTCTGCACTTAAGAGGCCTTTGGGAAGTGATTGGGATTATATAAGGTCATTAGGAGAGAGCTCCCATGATTGAACTCTGATGGCTTTATGCAATGGAGAAGCCATAAAAAAAAAAAACACATATGTGTACACACACAGAGAGAGAGAGATACCCTGTCTCTTGCCTTGTGGTGTCCTGTGTCAGCTTGAGAATCTGTCAGCTCAAAGACTGTTGTCACCAGCTGCAGCTCTTCATTCATGGACCTCCAGAAACATGAACCAAAACAAACCCTTTCTTTGTAACTTACACTTATTTAGAACTACACAGTCTGTGGTATTGTGTTTTAGAAATACAGAACAGGTGAGCACACCTTGAACTAAAGCCATTTTATGCCTCATCGTGCTTGTTCCTCCTAGCAACACTGTTATTACTACTTCCATTTTGCACGTAAAGAAACTGATAGTAAAGTTAAGTGACTTGCTCATGGTAGAAAGCTGAAAATTGGCAAAGCTGGAACTTCAGTCCTGCCTCTGAACAATGTGTGCACTCACTACATGTGATATACTGCATTCCCAGTGTCCTGCTCATTCTATCCTTTCTTCGCTTCCCTCCCTTCCTCATTCCCTCTCTTTTCTCACTTTGAATCAGAGAAAACTTTCCTGGAGTAACATACTTTCCCTCCCTTTTCATCCTCTTTTCTATAAACTTTTACCCTATATTTTCCATCTCCTCCTGCCTTCTCTTTAGAGAAGCTATGTGCTAATAACAGAGCAGATTATTTCCTCTCTCTTTAAGTTCCCAGTTCATCTTAAAGTTCACACCAATAGCCAGTGAATAGCAGGGCAACTTTTAACAACACACTCAGTATTTATTCCTATGAAATTTGAACCTGTTGAGCATCTTTGGTACCATGAAAGGCATGGTCCAGCCCTGAGAGGCCCTGAGAGAACGACAGGGATGAGGCATTGTTACTAAAAGCTGGGAAGATGACTCAGAGAATAAAGTGCTTGTTGCATAAGCATGAGGGCTTGAGAGTTCATATCCCTGGTACACAAGTAATGGCAGTATCTAGAAAATCTGTCACATGTGTGTATCAGGCTGGGCATGGTGGTGCACACCTTTAATCCCAGCACTTGGGAGGCAGAGGTAGGAGGATCACTGTGAGTTCAAGGCCACCCTGAGACTACATAGTGAATCCCAGGTCAGTCTGAGCTAGATGAAACCCTAACTCAAAAAAAAAATATATATATATATATATATATATATATTCATGAAAGTTGTGAATAGGCACTTTATTTATAAACACATATAAAATGAAATGGATAAGCTACTGTTAATACAGCAGTGAATCTAAGTTAATTTCACCTGCATGCACCAATATAAAAGAATCTTGGAATATAACATTGAGTTTAAAAAATCCCTAAGAATACAGATATAATTTTATAAAGCCCACATAATACTACAACATAGTGCTTCGTGACAGCCTGAGCAAGAATGAGACCCTATCTCTGCAAAAAAAAACAAATCACAGGAATGAGAAACAACATCCAAGACAATAAGAAAGGAGGTAGAGACTTCCAAGTAAGGGGATAGATTAGAAGCTGTGTCTGCAATGGATGAAGACAGATTGCAAGAAGGAGATAGTTGAAGGCTACTGGATCATTATGCCAAGCCACTCTGACTCCTGACTCACCAAATAGCATTTGCTAAACACACCAGAAAACTTTTCCCATGAATGGACCAGGATGGCTCTACTGCCACCAGGGCCACAGACACCACAGTGTTAATGAGTTAATGAGTGTTAACTGTTTCTGCAGTCAACTGTAACTGCTTGCAGGAGTGCTACTGAAGTTTCAGGGAGAGCAGGTCTGAGCTGGTGAAAGGGAAGCACATGGGAGTGGACCCCAGGGCCTCACACCCCACATACTGGGCAAACATTCTACTACTAAGCTACCTCCCCAGAACACTTTAAAAAATCAAATAAATGGAACTGGAGTGATGGCTTAGCTGTTAAGGTGCTTGCCTATGAAGCATGAGGACCCAAGTTCGATTCCCCAGTATCCATGTAAGCCAGATGCCCAAGGTGGCACATATGTCTGGGGTACATTCACAGTGGCTAGAGAAACCGATACACCCATTCTCTCTCTCTCTCTCTCTCTCTCTCTCTCTCTCTCTGTCTCTCTCTCTCTCTCCACTTCTGTGAGAGCTTTATGGGACGGGGAAAGTGTGTTATGGAACTCAATCTAGTACTTTGCTAGTATATACAGATACCCAGGTGGGTGAGCATTCCACATCCATTCACAAACTGAACCTGAGAGCTCTCTGCATTACCCGAAAGCAAATATGGCAAGACCTGCATGGAGGTTCATAGGAAAAAAAATGACAGAAAGCCACATGTGATATGCTTGTGAGCTCTAGAAGACTCTAAAACCTGAAGAACAGTTGTTAGAATGTGTAAATGATAAGGTGAGACAGGTGAGGGGTAAACTTGTCCTAGAGGTAGGAATTTATCTCCTCAGAATACGCCAAGTTCTCTTCTGTAAAAACAGTACACTAAGGTGGAGTTTTTTCACTTAGACTGGGTCCTTCATAGCAACCAGAAGCGGCCAATGGAGAAGCAATTCTAGCCTAGAGCCTGTCAAACCTGGGGAACCAGACTGAGCAGGCCAGCCAAGCAGGCTTACTCCCCTTTGGCCTGGGCTGGGCATGGCAGTGTAGTGACATCTTAAACCTGTCCCTCAGAGCCCCTTAGGGGTGGTGAGATATAAGGTAGTCCCAGAGAAGCACCCCAGGATAAAGGCAAGCTCATAGAGTTTATTACGGATTATAGAGAGCTGTCCCCAACATTGATCTTTCTGGGAAATATTGCTCCTTTTAGGAAACAATTGATACAAGCAATGGAAGCTTCACCTGTTGCATTGGACCTTGCTAACTTTTTTTTTTGTTTTAGTGTCCCTTAGCTATTGATCCTGGAGACTATTTATCACGTATTTGGAATAGATAGTGATGAGCCTTCAGAGATTCCACCTTTAAAAAAGTTTTTTTAAAAAAATATTTTATTTATTTATTTGCAAGTAGAGAGAGATAGAAAGAAGAGAGCCTGAGAAAATCACTGTGCCAGGGCCTCCTGCCAATGCAAACATGAACTCCAGATGCATGTGCCACTTTGTGCATGTGGATTTATATGAGTACTGGGGAATCAAACTCTGTTCATTAGCCTTTATCTTACCTGTATCTTAACCATTAGTAATTGTATGGTGCTAACATTTTGAGTGCTTTAAAGATTTGAAAACCCATATGAGATATATACAAGTGCACTTTAAGGGACATAGATGGGAAATCAATCCCCATAGGTGCAAGGACCAGGAGTGGCAATGAAGTTACATATTAAACTGGGTGTGGTAGTTCACACCTATAAATCCCAGCACTCAGGAGGCAGAGGTGGGAAGATACCAGTGAGTTTGAGGACACCCTGAGACTACATAATGAATTCTAAGTCAGCCTGGGCTAGAGTGAGACCCTACCTTGAAGAAAAATAACAAAAACAAAAGATGCATACTGTGTATGAAAGGATATTGAAAAACCTTAACTAATTTGATAAAGAGGGGTTTCATGTGGGATTGAGACAAAAAGGCTCAAAGGACTTTAGGAACAAGCTATAGGCCAAACACCTATGGACCATAGTACCTCAGTGCCCTGTCAAGCTAGAAATTCTGATACAAACAAACTAAGCAAAAAGTTCCAGTATAAAAAGAGTATTGGGAGAAAAGAAGTCCATGACTAGATGCACTATGCTGTTTGACAATGAAGACATCTTATCAATAAAGGTGGCCCAAAGTCAAACTCTGCAAAGGTGACATACATATCTGAAGCAATGATGTCTGCAAGCATTGTCACTAATGTCATGCAGCCTGTATTAGGACCAGCGTCTTTCAAGCCACTAAGTCTCCTCCAGTAATTGAATCTATAGCTAAGAAAGACAAAGTTTGAGAAAGAAGACCAATTTCTGTAGATGCCTGGTATATGGACAACCCAAGCAGCAACATGATAAAATAAGGGACCAGGGCAAGGAGCTAGTTACTTCCCTATGAGTTGTTGGCAAGGGGTACCCCAGAGGCCTCCAAAACAATAAAGGCTATTTCCACTGCTATTTGTTTCATGAAGGAACTAAATGGTAAAGGCCTATTGTGAAAAACTGCATGCATGCTTTGGTCACAAGACATAAAGAAATCATCCTGGGGCTGAACTGGAAGCTCCCTTCCTGCAGCATGACCTTCATGGTTCCATAGAGCACTATGCAGGGAGAATTGTCACCAACAGTCCTTCTCGACCATAAACCCGACGTGCTGCCCCATCATAGCCTTTTACCACAAAAGTTCCAAAAGACCAAAATCCACATGGTCAGCATCATCATAGCAAGACCCCACTCTTGGCAACAAATTCTCTATATTAGTCAGGCTTCTTTAGAGGAGAAAAACCAATAAAATGAATTTTATTAAAAGGGAAATTTATTTGATTAGCTTATGGCAGTCCAACAATATCAATCTGTAGACTTGAGAGTCAAGGAACGCAGCAGCTGCTCAGTCCATGTGGCTCGATGCCTCAGCAGTTCCAATCTAGCAGTGAAGGCTTGAAGGCTTTCTGGAGAGCTGCTGGTCTTCAGTCCATGCTAGAAGGCTCAATAAACTTGGTTCCAAGGCTGACAAAGGATAGCTGAACAGGATAAATGCACATATAAGGAAAGGTACTCACTAGAAAGCAGCATAGGCAGCCAGGCAAGAAGAAGGGGCAGTGAGTTTTTACCTTTTTAATGACTTTAGTTACTGTACTACTTACCTCTTTAGTTATTGCAACAAAACACCTGAAAAACAGCACTTTAAGGAGGAAAAGGCTTATTTCAGCTTATAGTTCCAGGTTACAGTCCATCTTGATGGAGAAGGCAGCTGGCAGGAGCTTGAAGCTGCTGGATAGGAGTCAGGAAGTAGAAAGGAGGGAATGCTGGTGCTCAGGTCACTTTCTCTTTGTATTCAGTGTAGGACCAAGGCCATGAGATGGTACTGCCTGCAGGGCGGGTCTTCCAACCTCACTTAACTTAATCCAAAAACGCCCCTCACAAACAAGTTCAGAGGTTTGTTTCCATTGTTATTATAAGTCCCATCAAGTTGACAAGATACTATCACAGCTACTTTGTTTTAATTTGAGAATTTAATCTATTACATTCAAGGTAATTATTGCTAGGTAACATATTTTATATTATATTATATAAATTTTTATTATATAACATATATAATACAATTTTCTTTTATAATTATGTAACTCAAGCTACCAATCATCTAATTCCTAGGATTTTGGCATTATTTTATTTCCTCATCTCTTTTTTATATATGTATGTATGTATGAATGATTTGTATATATGTCAGGATTCATGTATGTGAGTGCAGGCATGTATGCTGTTGTTTATAAGAGACTCACTTTACCTCTATAGACAAACATTGAAAGAAAAAGGATGGCATAATGTATTACATATAAATTCACAAGAATGTAGGAGTTTCCAAACTTATAAAAGGTAAGATAAAGTATTAATCAAAAGAGGTAAAAAGAGATAAGGATGCTTCTTAAATAATTTTAAAGGGGCCAATTCAATATGAGAAAATAATTTTAAATCTATATAAAAATCAATGAAAGAGTTGATTCTTTAAAAAAAATGAAAACAAAATTGGCCAATTCCTAGACACACACACCTTGTCAAGACTGAGTCATGAAAAACTAGAAAATTCAAGCACACCAATAACAAGTAACATGACTGAGTCAGAAATTAAACCCTCCTACCACTTAGAAATACAATATCAGATTTATTTACTGCTAAATACTACCTGACATAAAAAGAAGGGTTAATACTAGCTTTCTTTAGGTTATTACAAAATCTGAGAGGAAGAAAATATTCCAAATACATTTGACAAAGCCCACATAACCTTGATAATCAAGATCAGATTAAGACACAATCACAAGAAAATAAACTGTAGACAAAAAACCTTGATGAACACAGTACAAAAAGCCCCATTGAAGTACTACTAAACTATATCCAACAGCTTATTAAAAAGACTAAGCCACATGATAAAACAGCATCAATTCTGGGGATCTAAAGATTGTTCAATATAGCATATGGACATATAATATATATCCAATATAGAAGCTATAGGTTCAGAAAACATTTTTGTATAATTCAACATCTCTTCATAATAAAAATCTAACTTAGGTCTAGGAGAAATACACCTCAACATAATAAAAGTCATTTGCTCTAAGCCACATGTGATAATCCTGCTAAATAGATAAAATGTGAATGCTTTCAATCTAAAATCTGACATAAGACAAGGAGACCCACTTTCACTAATTACTCAACATACCTCTGGAATCTCTACCCAGAACAATCAGACCACAAAAAGACATAAATGGCATGCAAATTGGAAATGAAGTAAAATTATCATTTTTGTACATATGTATATATGTATAGAAAATCCCAAAGCGCCATCAAAAGCTAGTTATAAAAATGAAAAATAAACAAATTCAGCAAATAATTTGATATCTACATATGAATCAAAAAGCAGTTAAGGCACTTTCCTTCAAAGCCAAAGAATCCAGGTTTGATTCCTCAGGACCCACATAAGTCAGGTACACAAGGTGGCACATGCCTCTGGAGTTCATTTGCAGAGGCTGAAGGCCCTGGAATGCCCATTTTCTTTGTGTGTGTTTGTGTGTGTGTGTGTGTGTTTCTCTCTCTTTCTCAAATAAATAAATTTAAAAATTAAATTTAAAAAGACAAAAAGAATACTAGTGTGTATGCCAATAGCAAATTACATAGAATAAAAGTCAACAAAGCAATCCCACTCACAATAGCTACAAAACAATAATAGAATACTAGAAATAAATTTAACTAAACAGATGAAATGACTCTGTAACAAAATTTTAAATGATGAAAGAGATTTAATAAATCACAAAACCAGAACATACTGTGTTCATAAGTTTGGAGGAATTAATATTATTTAAATATCCATACTACCCATGGAAATTCAGTGTAATCCATATCAAAATACCAATGATGTTCTTCACACAACTAGAAAAAAATCTAAAATGTACATGGAAGCATGAAAAAAGTCCACATAGCCAAATCCATCTAGCAGTAAATGAACAAGTTAAGAGGCTTTTATAACTGACTTCAGAATATACTACAAAGATTCAGTAATGAAACAGCTTGGTGCTGGCATAAGACAGATTCACAGACTAATAGAACAAAATAAGGATTCTAGAAAGCAGACTCTTGAAATCACAGCTGTTTGGGCTTTTTTGTTCTTTTTTATTAATAAATCTTTAACTTAGGTAGTAATATGTACCTTCCCCAGTCCCCATTTCTCTGTGGGTCCTCCTCAGTGGGGCTTTTGGTGTTCACTGGGGGTAACTAGGGCATCTGCCTCTGGGGGAATATAAAACACAAATCATAGATGCAATCTTAACTAGAAATGAAGAGACAAAAGCTCTTCTGCCTCACTCCTAACAAAGCATGTTCAAATTATTGAATGCTACTTATCACTCAGCAGACCAACAATAATAAGAAGGCTCTGATGAGTTACATGTCTAGGGAATATATAAGAAATAGACATCTTCATACCCAGCTATAAAAATGCAATTTGATAGATCTTTTTTGAAAAATAACTTTTCATGTTATAAATTTTGAAACTGTGTGGACATCATGATCCAACACATCTATATACAGGAAGAAGTTCTAATACAACTGTCATACATAGACACAAGAAATTATAGATTTGGGCCTTTCAATAAAGGAATGTTTTCAATTCTAAAAGTAAAACAAGCTAAATGCCAAAATAGAATGAAAATTTATTTGTGCTACATTCATGATGGAATAACATACACATAGATTACAAAAATATGAGTAGATTATAAAAATTTATATCAAGTATGATATTTTTATACTAATGATCTTTGTAACATAAAATCTTGTAATTATTTACTTATGTAAAATATTTAAATGGCCAGATAATCTACATATAAAATTCATGACAGTTGTCAGGTTTACAATGCTTACTTTTCTGCCTTGAAAAATAAAGAACTACTAAGACATTAATTTGGCTGATGAGATTATGAATGTTTCCAGTACCCTTTAGAGTTGAACATTTTTCACAATGAAATGAGAAAGAAGAGTAAGAAAGGATTCTGGCATTGGGTGCTCCCACTGGCGAAGGCTAGACTAGGAAAACAATCTTTTTAAAAATATTTTTGAATTATTTATTTATTTATTTATTTATTTAAGAGAAAGAGAGAGATGAAGATAGAGAGAATGGACATGCCAGGGTCTCTAGCCACTGCATACAAACGCCAGACACATGCACCACCTTGTGCAGCTGGCTTATGTGGGTACTGGGAAATCAAACCTGCAGGCAAAAGCCTTAATCACTAAGCCATCCCACAAGCCCAAATATTTTATTTATTTATTTATTTATTTATTTATTTATTTATTTATTTATTTATTTATTTAAGAGAGGAAAGAGTCAGACAGAGAGAGTGGGAGTGGGCATGCCAGGGCCTCTAGCCACTGCAATCGAACTCCAGATGCATGTGCCACCTTGTGCACCTAGCTTTATGTGGGTACTGAGGAGTCAAACCTGGGTCCTTTGGCTTTGCAGGTGAGTGTCTTAACAGCTAAACCATCTCTACAGCCCTTTTTCTCCAGAGATGACAAGTCACATCAGGCCTCCATCCATGTACAGTGCAGATGTGATTTGGGATTATGGAGAGCCATTATTATTAGTCTACTATTTTTTCTTACATTTGAATTAACCAACTACTTTATATCCTATATGTTTTTGAGGCACAGAATTTAAAGTAAATCTATTAGCCTAAGTTGAATTTTTCTTGGGTAGAAGAGTAAGTCAAGGAAAGCATTACAATTCTACTGAAAATATCCTCGTCATTCTGATGCTGGCATTTCCACACAGAGCTTCTTCCTCCCCTTGGATTCTAAGGCAAACACACTGAAGGAGTGTTTCAGTTCCTTTAAGAACATGTCCAATTTAAAACTAAAAGAGCTCAGTGGTTGAAGGCACTTTTTTTGCAAAGCCTGCTGGCCTGGGTTCAATTCCCCATAATGCCAGATGTACAATGTTGCTCATATGTTTAAAATTCATTTGCAACAATAAGAGGCCCTGGCACAACCATACTCACTCTATTACTCTCCCTCTTTCCCTCCCCCTCTCTCTGAAATAACTAACAAATAAATAAAAATATTTTAAATAAATTAAATTAAGATTTAACACTTCCTCTCAGTAGCAGTTTAAAATGAATGTGCCTCACCTATCTTATAATGAAGAAGATACTATATCTTGCCTTGCTCACACCTTCAGCTCACTGTGAATGTAGAAACTTTTCTCATGAAGTTTTTCTTTCATATCAGTATACCCATTGCCTTATGGAAGTAACGTTTCTCTTCTCTGTACTCCTCCAGCACTTTATAAGAGTAGTCATTACCATCTTAGTGACACCACCTGCTTGCTTATTTGTACTCCTTCACTAAACCATAAATTCCTTGAAGGGTCTTTGTATGGTATCTGGCTCTTGTCTGTGGTGTAGTATTCTAAGTTCCTGGCATAGTGTCTATTCATCAAGTATTGGTTGAGTGCTCACTCTCCAATACAGCTGCTCTTTTATAAGGTTTTTTTTTCTCTCTCTCTTATTCACTTTCACTCCCTCTCTCTCTGTATTTCTCTCTCTCTTGCCCAGGGTAACATGGAACTCATCATGTTGCTCTGGTTAGAGTCAAGTTCATGGCAATCCTCCCAATGAGCCTCCACATGTGCTTAGTTGTTCCATAGTCTTGCATATGATTATCCCCGTCATTTAAAGGACAGTGATCATGCAGGTGAAGATACCTGATCCAGGGACTATTGGAGAGCTCTCCTCATTCTCTTTGGTTCCCATCTAGCCCTAATAGAAAGGTCTCTAAGAAGTGTAACTTCTGTACTGAGTCTGCCAAATTGTCCATGAACTATCTACACACATTTGAGGTTCAGGTAGCGGAATATGTGCTTATGTCCTCTGTGTGAATCTTTCTCTCCTGGGAAGCTATTTGTCCTCCCTAGCATTCCAAGTCACTGTTCTCCTAAGCTATTGTTCAATGTCTACAGTGGTCATAATAGCAAGCTGGCAGCCCCCAAAACTTTGAGCAGGCATACAGAATAAAAAGCTAAGGAAATTCATTATGCCAACCACTGAAGTATAACTCGTGGCAGTTGGAATCCAGTTTGACTCTGCAGTCAGTCCAAAACTGTTTTGACAGGAATAAAATATGTTTTTACTTTATTGGGTATATTTTTCCTCTGTGAATATTTTACATTGTCTTTCTGTTCCAAATAACTACAAACATTTTTTATCTAATAAGCACTTAATTTACTTTTTAATGTTCATTATTATTATTAAAAAGATGCTTCGTATGGATACATCATATATCGGTACCCCCTTCTCCCTCATCTCTGCCCCTATTTCACTGGGGACGCACCTCAGTGGGGTTGAAGGTATTCCCCATGAGGTTGTAGTTTATGAGTTGTGGAAGCAGTAGTCAGTTATTTGTAGGGGATGGGAATGCCTCTGGGCATGATGTCTCAATCTGTGGCTCTTACAATCTTTCAGCCCCCTCTTCCACAAAATTCCCTGAGCCATAGTGGGTGAGTTTTAAGCTTACTTCAGTGATGAGCACTTAGGAGCCTCTGGATCTCTACTATGGTAGGTGTTGAGTATCCTCATCGTCTGTCTCCTACACCCTGGTGCTGGTTATCTGGAACAGAAGAATGGAAGCAGCACTCTTGCCCATCTCCCCATTCCTCTGTGGTTTCAGCTGTGGCTTGGCTGAAGTATGAGGAGTAGTTTATCTCCTCCAGTATCACTACCTTCTGAAAGGGAAGAACAGATTCTCCAATGGAGAGTGAAGTCAGCATAGTTGAAATGGGATAAGCATTATTAATTTAGGGAGAATTTGATGTATGTAACCCCGGTTTGAGCCAAAGACTAGAAAAAGCTTGACAATGGAGAACACAATCTGTCTCCATAGGATTCTGCTCTGATTCCCAACTCCAGATATGAGTTCCTTTACACTGAGTGAATGTCTTAGTCAATCAGAAAGCTATTAGTTACCCACTAAGGCTGAGTGCCACTATTGCACTGACATTTAAATAATGTCAGGGTGTTTGCTTCTGAATAGCTTAGGCCTCTGGTTGCTCAGACAGTTGTTGGCCACTTTTCCCAGTAGCTCATGTAGTGCTTTCCATTACTAAACAGGCTAACTGCCTGGGGACTGGCTTTCATCTGAATTCCAGCCTGGCAAACATTTTTTAAAATTGTTTTGTCTCTCAATATTTTGTAGATTAATAAGGAAAATCATTTCATGTATGAAATTGTAAAGCATGGAATATATTTTAAATTCTGCTCATGATAAGCAGTTATTAAACATGTTAATGCTCACATTGAAATTATTCCCTGCTAATTCAAAAACTAATTATACAGATAATAGTCTCCACCTCTACTTGTCTTTTAGCTACTTCAAAGCTTTTAGCTTTCTTTACTTAGAAACTAGAAAGATAGAACACAAAATAAATGCATTAATGAAATCAATTAGAATAGAGGCAGCCCCCATTTTGTTGTATGTAGGGTCACAGGTCCAAATGAAGAAAAACTCTATATTCCCTGACAAGCATATTAACATGCTATGAGAACACCCTGTACGGACATCCTGAAGTCAAAATGCAGACCAAGAACCCGCAGTTAAAAACACCTGAGAAAGAGGCCCCAGGGAACCAACTGCCAGCCACAGATAAGGAAAATCCAGGAATACAGATGATTTTGGACAACAAAACTGGCCCACTTCCTTAAACAGGGAAGGGAAGGAAACACCCCAGACTTTATTGAGGGCTCCATCAAGACTGCAGGGCTCTTCTTTAGACCAATCAAACTACTTTTATTTGTTCTCCAACATATAAAAATCCTAAATAAGATCTCCATCTTGGCAACACAGTTTTAGGTCCACTCTCTGTTGCAGAAAAAAGTTAGTTTACTTCTCAATAAAACATTTGCTTGCTTGCCTGCTCTCTGTCCACATTCATTATTCTTCACATTATGAGACAACAAAATCCAACCCAGAAAATTGGTGATATTAATAAGTTTTTTTTATTTTACTTTTTTTCAATTTTTATTAACATTTTCCATTATTATAAAAAATATACATGGCAATATCCTCCCTCCCCCCATTTTCCCATTTTCCCCTTTGAAATTCCATTCTCCATCATATTACCTCCCCATCTCAGTAAGTCTCTCTTTTATTTTAATGTCATGATCTTTGCCTCCTCTTATGATGGTCTTATGTAGGTAGTGTCAGGCTCTATGAGGTCATGGATATCGAGGCCATTTTATGTCTAGAGGGAGCACGTTGTAAGGAGTCCTACCCTTCCTTTGGCTATTATATTCTTTCTGCCACCTCTTCCACATTAGACCCTGAGCCTTGGATGGTATGATGGAGATGTTACTTGGTACTCTAGTCATTTCTTTCCAGCACCATGATACATTCTGAGTTGTCCCAAGGTCACTGCCATCTGAAAAGAGAAGATTCTCTACCCAAAGTGAGAGTAGCATTAATATAAGGGTATGAATACTAAGAGAAGTGCTTATTGGGCAGTTTGATAAGCACACTATATACACTTATTCAGACATCAGCAGATGTTATACCCTTGTTTTAAGTTTTCAGTATCAGGGATGAATTCCCTCCCATGGAGTGGGCCTCCAGCCCAATTGGAGGGCAGTTGGTTTCCCCCATAACAGACGTGCCACTATTGCACCCATTGGCTCATTTGGCCTGGCTGGCCAATTATAGGGCTTGAAGTGTCCACTATTGAGTATCTTCACTGGTGATTTCTCTTTCTCCCATTGAACTGCATGTAGAATGGCTTCTTCCAGCTTTCTGTCAGCTGGTCTACATGGAGGAGGTTATCAGCTCAGTTCCAGCAGGATTTCTCAGTGCCCTTGCAGCCCAACTATGTGGAATCTTCAGCAATAGGGTTTTACCATCTATTCCTGGTGGGAAACCAAGGGCCTCGGCAACAGCCTATAATGTTTTGGGGGCATCAGGGACCACTGTGGCCAACAACTCACTGGAAGGTATCCCAACCCTGGCACTGAAAATTTTCTACCAATGATCTATGGCTCCTGAGTGTTCCATTGTCCAAAACCAGAGGATTCCATGTGATTTTTTTTATATCCTCTTAGATTTTGATTAGCCCTCCCTCCACCTTTCCTTTACTCAATCCCCTCCCCTGACCTTACTTTGGGCCTTTTCACCCCCATTAATCTATTCTCCTACTTACATATATACAATACCAACCTATTAAGTACCCTCCTCCCTTCCTTTCTCTTCCTTTTGTATCTTTTTTTTAGCTTACTGGCCTCTGCTACTGAGTTTTTTCCTTCTTACATAGAAGCCCAATCATCTGTAGCTAGGATCCACATATGAGAGAGAGCATGTCATGCTTGGTTTTCTGGGCCTGGGTTACCTCACTTAGCATAATCCTTTCCAGGTCCATCCATTTTCCTGCAAATTTCATAACTTCATTTTTCTTTACTGCTGAGTAGAACTCCAATGTATAAATGTGCCATATCTTCATTATTCACTCATCAGTTGAGGGACATCTAGGCTGGTTCCATTTCCCAGCTATTATGAATTGAGCACCAATAAACATGGTTGAGCACATACTTCTAAGGAAATGAGATGAGTCCTTAGAATATATGCCTAGGAGTGCTATAGTGGAGTCATATGGTAGATCAATCTTTAGCTGTTTTAGGAACCTCCACACTGATTTCCACAATGCCTGGACCACATTGCATTCCCACCAACAGTGTAGAAGGGTTCCCCTTTTTCACATCCCCACCAGCATTTATGATCATTTGTTTTCATGATGGCAGCCAATATAACAGGAGTGAGTTGGAATCTCAATGTAGTTTTAATCTGCATTTCCCTGATGAGTAGGGAAGTAGAACATTTTTTTAGATGCTTATACGCCATCCATATTTCTTCTTTTGAGAACTCTCTATTTAGCTCCATAGCCCATTTTTTAATTGATTTGTTTGATTTCTTATCATTTACCTTTTTGAGTCCTTTGCATATCCTAGATATTAATCCTGTAACAGATATATAGCTGGCAAAGATTTTTTCCCATTCTGTAGGTTGCCTCTTTGCATTATTAACAGTGTCCTTTGCAGTACAAAATCTTTGTAATTTCATGAGGTCCCAGTGGTTAATCTGTGGTTTTATTGCCTGAGCATTTGGGGTTGTATTCAGAAAGTCTTTGCCAAGACCAATATGTTGAAGGGTTTCCCCTACTTTTTCCTCTAGCAGTTTCAGAGTTTCCAGTCTGATGTTAAGGTCTTTAATCCATTTGGATTTAATTCTTGTGCATGGAGAGAGAGAGGAATCTATTTTCATCCTTCTACAGATACATATCCAGTTTTTCCAACACCATTTGCTGAAGAGGCTGTCTTTTCTCCAATGAGTATCTTTGGCATTTTTATCGAATATCAGGTAGCTATAGCTACCTGGACTTACATCTGGATCCTCTATTCTGTTCCATTGATCTACATGTCTGCTTTTGTGACAGTACCATGCTGTTTTTGTTACTATGGCTCTGTAGTATATGTTAAAATCAGGTATGGTTATACCACCAGCTTTATTTTTGTTGCTCAGTATTATTTTAGATATTCAAGGTTTTTTGTGATTCCAAATGAATTTTTAGATTGTTTTTTCTATTTCCCTGAAGAATGCCTTTGGAATTTTGATGGGGATTGCATTAAATGTGTAGGTTGCTTTGGTAAGATTGCCATTTTCACAATATTGATTCTTCCAATCCAGGCACAAGGGATGTTTTTCCACTTTCCAGTGTCTTCTGCAATTTCTCGCCTGAGGGTTTTAGTTTTCATTGTAGAGATCTTTTACTTCCTTGGTTAGGTTTATTCCAAGGTACTTTATTTTCTTTGATGCAATTGTGAATAGGAATGATTCTCTGATTTCATCTTCTGTGTGTTTCTTGTTAGCATATATGAAGGGTACTGATTTCTGTGTATTTATCCTGCTACATGGCTGTAGGTTTTTATTGGCTCTAACAGTTTGCTGGTAGAATCTTTAGGGTCCTTTATATATAGAATCATGTCATCAACAAATAATGATAACTTGATCTCTTCCTTTTCATTTTGTATCCCTTTTATGTGCGTCTCTTGCCTTATTGCTATGGCTAAGACTTCCAGTACTGCATTAAATAAAAATGGGGACAGTGGACACCCTTGTCTTGTTCCTGATTTTAGTGTAAAAGCTTCCAGTTTGTCCCCATTTAGTAATATGTTGGCTGTAGGCTTGTCATAAATAGCCTTTATTATATTGAGATATGTTCCTTCTATTCCCAGTCTCTGTAAGACTTTTATCATGAACGGATGTGGATTTTGTCAAACGCTTTCTCTGTGTCTAATGAGATGATCATGTGATTTTTGTCCTTCAATCATTTAAATAATGTATTACATTTATCGATTTGCATATGTTGAACAATCCCTGCATCTCTGGGATAAAGCCTACTTGGTCTGGGTGAATGATCTTTCTGATATATTCTTGCGTTCTGTTTGCCAATACTTTGTTGAGAATTTTTGCATCTATGTTCATGAGGGAGATTGGTCTGTAATTTTCTTTTTTTGTTCTATCTTTGCCTGGTTTTGGTATCAGGGTGATGCTGACTTCATAGAAGGAGTTTTGTAGAATTCCTTCTTTTTCTATTTTATGGAAAAGCTTTAGAAGCAATGGTGTTAGTTCTTCCCTGAAGGTCTGGTAAAATTCAGCAGTGAATCCATCTGGGCCTGGGCTTTTTTTAGTTGGGAGATTTTTGATAACTGTTCGGATCTCCATGCTTGTTATAGGTCTATTTAAGTGATTAATCTCATCTTGATTTAATTTAGGTAGGTCATATAAATCAAGGAAATCATCCATTTCTTTCAGATTTTCATACTTTGTGGACTATATGCTTTTATAGTATGTCCCTATGATTTTTTGAATTTCTCTGGCATCTGTTGTGATGTTACCTTTTTCATCTCTAATTTTATTAATTTGTGTCTCTTCTCTCTTTCTTTTGGTCAGATTTGCTAAGGGTTTATCAATCTTGTTTATCCTTTCAAAGAACCAACTCTTTGTTTCATTGATTCTTTGGATTTTTTTTTTTTTTTTTTGGTTTCTATTTCATTAATTCCTGCTCTAATCTTTATTATTTCTTCCCATCTTCTGATTTTTGGTTTGCCTTGTTCTTCTTTTTCCAAGGGTTTAAGATGAAGCATTAGGTCATTTACTTGAAACCTTTCTAATTTCTTAATAGAGGCACTTAAAACTATAAATTTACCTCTTATATATGTTGTGTGCTCATTATCATTTGACTCTATAAAGTTTTTGATTTCCCTCTTGATTTCTTCATTGACCCATTCATCATTTAGTAGTGTGTTATTTAATTTCCATGATTTTGTGTATTCTCTACAGCCTTTCTTGCTATTGATTTGTAGTTTGATTCCATTGTGGTCAGATAGAATGCAAGGAATTATTTCAATTTTCCTGTATTTGTTAAGATTTGCTTTGTGTCCTAATATATGGTCTATTTTAGAGAATGTCCCATGTGCTGCTGAAAAGAATGTATATTCTGCAGCATTTGGATGAAATGTCCTTATATATCTGTTAGGTGCATTCCATCTATGACCTCATTTAGTCCAGATGCCACTTTGTTTATTTTTTCCTGGGATGACCTGTCAATTAATGAGTGTGGGGTGTTAAAGTCACCCATTACCACTGTGTTTGGTGTTATCTGTGACCTTAGTTCTAATAGTGTTTGTTTGATGAATTTGGGGGCCCCCATGTTAGGTGCATATATGTTTAGGATTGTAATGTCCTCCTGTTGGAGGGTGCCTTTAATCAATATAAAGTGGCCTTCCTTATCTTTCTTAACTAATGTTGGACTGAAGTCTACCTTGCCAGATATTAGGATAGCAACCCCTGCTTGTTTTCTAGGTCCATTTGCTTAAAACACTGTTTCCCAACCTTTCACCCTAAGATAGTGTCCATCCTTTGTAGAAAGGTGGGTTTCTTGGAGGCAACAAATTGAAGGATCCTGCTTTTTAACCCAGTCTGAAAACCTATGTCTTTTGGTTGGGGCATTGAGGCCATTGATACTAAGAGATATTATTGAAAAGTGTGTGTTCATTTTTGCCATTTTTTTTTTTTTTTGTAGTTCTTCTGGTTTTACCTTTGCTCTCTTGTGTTAACTAGTATTTGAATATTGTTTGTTTTTTTCACGGTTCCTTATATGTGTGCTTTTCTTTTTCTTCAGCATGGAGGATTCTTTCAAGTATTTTCTGTAGAGCTGGTTTTGTCTTCAAATACTCCTTTAGCCTGTTTTTGTCATGGAATGTCCTTATTTCTCCGTCTATTTGAATGGATAGCTTTGCTGGATAAAGTAACCTTGGTTGACAGTTGTTACCTTTTTGAACTTGGAATACATCACTCCACGCCTTTCTGGATTTTAAAGTTTGTGTTGAGTAATCTGCTGTAATCCTGATAGGCCTGGCTATGTAGGTAACTTGATTTTTCTCTCTGACTGGTTTCAATATTTTTTCTTTGGTTTGTATGTTTGGTAGTTGGATTATAATATGGCGAGGAGAGGTTCTTTCCATGTTTTGTCTGGCTGGTGTTCTAAAGGATTCCTGCATCTGCATTGGCACCTCTTTCCCAATTTGGGGGAAGTTTTCTTCTATGATTTTGTTGAAGACACCAACTATGCCTTTGGAGTGAAATTCTTCTCCTTCTACTATGCCCTGAATTCTTATGTTTGATCTTTTCATAGTGTCCCGAATATCTTGAAATTCCCACTCATACTTTTGTGTTAGTTTGCCTTTCTCTTTGTTGGGCTGTATTAGATCTGCCACCTGGTCTTCTAACTTAGGTATTCTGTCCTCTCCTTCATCAATTCTACTGGTGAGATTTTCTACAGAGTTTTTTATTTCACTAACTGTGTTCTTTAATGCTAGTAATTCAAACTGGTTTTTCTTTATTATTTCTATTTCCTTATTTATGTCTAGAATTGACCTCTTTATTTCATTAAATTGGTGTCCTGGGTCTTCTTTGCTTCCTTTAATTTCTTCTTTGACTTCTTTGAACATACGTATAATCATTCTTTTGAAATCTTTCTCAGGAATTTCCTCTAACTCGTTCTCACTGGAGGTCATTTCTGATGCATTAATACTTTTTGGTGGATTTATATTGTCTTGATTTTTGGTGTTTCTTGTGTTATAATGTATATATTTTTGCATCTTGGATTATTTAGTGATTGGATTTTCCAGTTAGCTGGGTATTATGAGACGTATCAATCAATCTGATGTTATATATCTTTAGGGTAGGAGCTTAAGGCGCTAGGTGTGGCTCTCAAGACTCTCAGAGTATCTACTAATGTGACCCTAGGTGTTGGGTTTGCCTGCTATGAGAGTATTCAAGTAGGCTGAGTGGAACCAAATACAGTTAGTTTCTAATATTTAACTAAACAATGTACACTTTCAGTGAAAAACAGCACAGATTATTTATCCAAGAGTAGGTATTATGACAACCAGATCCTCTGTCTGTCCCTTAAGCTGTGTGGTGCCTCACCCACTCCCTTAATCCTGACAACAAGGAGGTTAAGATTTCTGGTCTGTAGAGGGTTCCAAGTCAGCTTGTGACCAAGTGAGATCCTCCCCTATGTATAACAGAAGAGTAAACAAAGCCACTATAATTCAAGAAGCAACAAATAACAAGCCCAAAATACAGCTTATTTAAGAATGGCAAATTTGACCATCCATCCGATTTAACATATAATTTATCCTGAAATGGAAGGTGCAATTAGCACTTCTGGTTCAGGCCTATATACCAGGTTTATTAGGCAGGTACTGACCTGGTGTAATCCCAGTTACCTTTTGGGATGATTTTGGTCTCAGCTGTGCTCTTGATTGGGTCCTTCTTTGGTGTGCTGTCAGTTCAAGTAGGCGTGGCTGGGTCCCTGGACTGCTGCTCTGTTCCTGGGGGGCTGGGCACTGGCAATGGGGGACTGGGAGGGAGCCGATGCTGCTCTAGTTAGCCTGCTGTTCCACGTGTTCTTCTACCTTGTGATCTGCTCCTGTGTTGTTCACTGCCATTCTCTCTTCATGTTTCTTGAGTTTGCAGAGAGCTCTGGTGTGAGTGGAAAATCTGCTCACCTGGCTTTTTCTGCGGTCTCGCACACTGACCTGCTGGAGCAGCTTCTGCAACCTCTGGATGCTCTGGATCTCTCCTACTTCTCTGCTGCTGTTTCAATTTCCTATACACCTCAATTTTTAGTAAAAGTGTGTATTTTTCTGGGTTTTTTTTTCCACTTTTTCCCCCCTAGGCTGCTTTGGCATGGTACCTATGCCGCCACCTTAACCAGAAGTCCAATAAGTTTTAATTATAAATAGTTTGTGTGACTCATTTTACAAATAATTGTTATCTATAGGTTGATGGCTATTAAAATACTTTAAATAAAATCCATGAAGGTTTATTCTCGCCATACCAATAAGAAAGCCAGTAGTAAACAGTTAAAGATTTTCCTGGAGTTTTATACCTATTAAGTGACAAACCTAGAGCATCATTGAACAATTCTAGTCCTAAACAATGTACTTCAATCTCTAAGAAAACCCATAGGGACTTTCATGTCTCCAAGAGCTTCCCATAACATGCTCCAAAGTATATTGATCTTATATTCAAGTCGTAACACTCAGGGCCTGGGAATGTGAATTTATCTGCCAATAGTCTTTGCAAGTTAGATGATGAAGTCAGGGTCTCAGGATGAGACCTCATACAATATCCTTATAAAATAGAGTAATTTGAAAATGGAAAGAGACATAGAGAAGGAAGATGAGATGAAAACACAGGAAAAACTTATTTTCCAATAAGAAATGTCTACGGTCTTAAGAGGATAAGAGAGAGAAATGAAGAAGTTTTCCCTCACAGTTCTCTCACTGGAAATTAAAGCTTTTGATTATATAACCTAAGATCACAGTTCCAGTGTCTAACTTTTATCAGTCTCCTTCTCAAAGGTTAGCTGTTAAAACTTGGTGAAGTTTTACTTCAAAATTTGACCTAAATGAAAAATCCTTTTAGTTCTGTTTTACATTTGACCATTGTCCTTGAAAGTCTTTTTAAAATGTTATTTGTATGTATGTGTGTAAGTGCACACGACATTGTGCTTGTGTGGAAAGTAGAAGTCAGAGAACGACTTCAAGGTATCAGTACACCAGCTTCTTTGAGATAGGGTCTCCTGCCACTGCAAACAAACTGCGCTAATGCAAATGAATGTCAAGCTACCCTGCATGCAAGCCTCATGGCACTGCTTCCCTTTGCCATAGGCATTGGGATCACAGATGCATGAGCTACATTGCATCTGGCTTTATGTGGGTGCTGGGCACTTGAACCCAAGGTAGGCAGGCTGTGTAAGCAAGCAATTTAACCACTGAGCATTCTGCCCGGTGCATCCTTGAAAATCTTAATGCTGTACTCCACACATACTGAGATGAGATGGACATGAGTGGATCTATCATACCTTGACTACTTCATAAGGATTCATTACTATTTTTTATGGCTATTATATCTCATAATAGCCATAAAAGCATACTTTTATCCAAATTTTACAGAGAAACTTAATTCCAAAGTTGGTAAAGACTTTCTCCTGTCCATCTTTAATTTTAGCATTTCAGTGTCTCCAGGATCCAAAAAATATATATTAAATGTTCATGTTAGTGCTAAGAAAATGAATAACTCTAATGACTGGACATTTAAAACAAAACTTTTATATATAAAGAAGCTTCTAGTCCTTTCATTTCAATGAGATTGACTAAAGAATCTATCAGTTGACAACAGTCTGCAAAATCATTTTTGGTAATCAATATGAGATTTTTGTTATTTATGCCAGAAAGATTTTTAAAGTGAGTAATAACCTTGCTATAACAAAACACCTATTTCCTTCCTTTCAGTACATCATAGATTTATACATCTGTAACAGTGAAAATGGGAATAAATTTAATAATTATTCTTACTACATTTAATAATAAAATGAATAGATGAATCAATTGAAAACAAAAGAACTATTCATTCTAGAAATTTCAAAAGATAAATTATGTAATGCCCAACTAGGATGATTATGGTGTCCAAAAGGTAGCCTAGTTCTCATTTGCTGACAAAAATCACTTTGGATAACTCAAATGCCGCACTTAGAAATCAACATGAAATTCTTGAACTATGAGTACTATAGATGGTCTTTACAATACTGTAATTTTTAGGTAATTTTAAATATGTTCCTTATAGGGAACAGCCATCTTACTCAATAAGGGAAGTATTTGATCAAATATAAATAACCACGTTCTACTGAAGTAAACCTGATTATAGAATAGGTCAACAATGACCATTTGATTTCTCACCCTTCAGATGAATAGGTATGAGATGGTAAACAATTATTTTATGATCCAATTACAAAGCTGTTGTGACCTGAGTTAAAACTGTCTATTCAAATATACTAATTAAGTGGTATTCTGTAACTTTCTTTTCCTAGACTATGTCAAAAATAGAAACTAAGAGAAATCATTTTATTTGGGGTGGTGGTGGTGGTGGTGGTGGTGTGTGTGTGTGTACAGTGGTGGAAGTAATTGTTTTATTTTTTAATTTGTATACAAATGTAGTTTGTTATAGCATTTCCATATAGACTTTGTTTTGCCTATCTTGTGTCCTTCTGCTTTTTCTTCCCCACGTAGCCCTCATTCCCTTCATGTCACTTGGATCCTGCTATTCTTTTCCCTCCCTACATAAGACCTCTTTCCTTCTCTAATAGTCCCCTTTCTAGTGTCATAACCTATACCCACACCCGTACACACCCCCCCATATAAACACATATGCAATATTTAAAATCTTAGATCTGCATATGAGAGAAAATATACAGTATTTGTCTTTATGATTCTGGCTTACTTCATTTAATACAAATTCCAGATCCATCCATTTTCCTGAAAATATTATTTTTTAAAAGGTGTTGGGGGGGATATGGCTGTGTTTGCCATAGAATACATGTGTAGGTAAGAGCAAGACCTTGGGTACCAGTCTTTGCCTTGTACTTGTTTTGAGATAGGGCTTCTTGTTGTCCATTACCACATATACTAGACTAGCTGACCATGAGCTCCTGGGGATTCTCCTGTCTTCACTTCCCATTTTGCTATAGAAGTATTGGAGTTGCAGACATGTGCTACTATGTCTGGCTTTATGTAGGCTCTGTGAATCCAAACTGAGAGCCTCACATTTGCACAGTATGTGCTTTACCCACTGAACCATCTCCTCTGCCCAATTTATACCTTTTTTATGACAAATGAAAATTCCGAGACTTCCGGCCAAGATGGCGACCGCCTAGCTGCGCTGCAAATCCCAGGGAAAGAAAGATAGATGTAGATCCTAAGGAGAGAGCCACCCCATCATAACTCAAAAGGGCCCCGGCTGAAACTAAGAAAAATTGGAGAAACAAGCAAGGGTGCTGTTTTCCTGATGAACCGGATACCAGCAGAAAGGGGAAGGAGATCAACACAGAGATAAATCAACTCCTACCAAATCAGAGAGCCAGAGCCTCAGAGGCCCCCAACATCTCATCAATGAAGCAGACCAAAAATGAACCCAACATGGCTCAGGGAAATTTTGTGGAAGAGGGGGCGGAAAGAATGTCAGAGCCACACGTTGGGTCATGATATGCAGAGACATTTATCTTACCCATAACTGTGGGCTAACTCCACAATGCATGACCCATATACCTCAACAAGGAGGGGCCAAAGGGAGGGGGTAGGTCATGGATGAGCCTAATAATGGTACCAAACTGACTGTATTTGCTGAATACAAAACTAACTAATAAAAAAAAAAAAAGAATGGCAGGAATAAAAAAAAGTTGCAAAAAAAAGCACTGAATAAAGTCTGCACATGAAAATTAAAAAAAAAAAAAGAAAAGAAAATTCCACTGTCTACATATACCAAATTTACTTTATCCTTTCAAATGTTAATGGGCATCTAGTCTAGCTCAATTTCATTTCTGAGAGTTTAATGGAACATCTCAATAATGGTCTAAAATACAGGTAACTTGTAAGAGTTAAGTTACATAACGCATGAGATGGAAACCACCTTATATTCAATTTGTTGGACAATCAAATAGAAAGTATAAGTCAAGTCAATTTTAATGATAAAGCAAGCATAATCTTCTCCTCTCATATGCATCCTCTCTGGCATGGGCAGAATAACCAAAAGCGAGAAAAGCATTAACATATGGGCATAAACATAAGTGCTTAAAGGGCATAATATATGCATTCAGCCAGGCAACAGTGGTTGTTTTTAAATGAATTGGAAACAGCCTACTCAAAAGCTATAATTGTTTGTCAAGAGATGTTGTTCCCATGAGGGACCTGATGACATGTCCCAAGGTATTTCTCATAAAGAAGATATTATTCTTTTCAATGCAAATGTACATTTGATATTGAAGACACATTGATTAGTTCGATTAAGAAATTTAGTGGCTAAAGATATAGCTCAGTTGGAAGAGTGCTTGCCTACCATGCAGAAAGCCCTGGGTTTGATCCCTAGCATGGTGTCACCTGTAATCCCAGCACTAAGGGGATATATGCAGGAGGATCAAAGGTTCAAGTTCATTCTCTGCTACATAATAAACTGGAGGTTAGCCTGAACCAAATGAGACCCTGTCTCCAAAGACAAGGAGAAAAACAGAATTTTACCAGTACATTATAGGGCTAAAATGTGTAGAAATAAGTAATTAACCAAGTATTTCTTAGCTTACTATAAAGTTGCGAGATAAATCAAAAACAAGGGGGTGCTAAATTAAAACACTGTGGTAATACACATTTAAGAAAAACTCTCCAACATGCTTATTTGTGGGGATATCCCAGTTGGCATCTAAGATGTCTCAGCAGTTAAATGTTCTTGCTTGTAAACACACACAGAAAAAAAAAACAAGGTAAAAAGGAGGGGATAAACATCTGGAGGTTGCCTTCAGACCTCCACACATGTGTAGTGACATATGAATGCCCATACACACAACACACACGCACACAATACACATAAAACTCAAATAAATAAATACATTATATATATATGTGTGTGTGTGTGTGTGTGTATCTATATATATACATATAGATAGATAGATATAATTTATTTATTTATACTTATACTTTTATATATATACTTATTTATATATTGAGTAATTTAAGAATGAATCTTGTAAGAGATAACAAGTGCTTCATAGAAAAAATTAATTAAATACAATATAAAATGTAAACAAATAAAAAGGTACATTATGTTTTTGTCAAGGAACCCTACTATCACAGTATACCAATTGCCCACTAATAAATGACCTGAAAGGACATTAATAGAAATTGGCAAGCAACTATGAAATGGAAGAGAGAAAGTTAAAGAATTGTCAACAGATTCTGGAAGAAGAGTGTTGTAGTGGTTTGATTCATGTGTCCTTCATAAATTTATGTGTTCTGAATGCTAGGTCCCCAGCTGATGGAAATTTGGGAATTAAAGCCTCCTGGAGGCATTGTATTATTGGGGGCAGGCTCATAGGTTTTATAGCCAGCTTCCCCTTACCAGTGTTTAGCACATTCTCCAGTTGCTATTGTCCATCTGATGTTGGCCAGGAGGTGATGTCCACTCTCTTTTCCCTTGCCATTATGGAGCTTCCCCTTCAGTCTGCTAGCCCAAACAAACCGGTTCTTTTTTCACAAGCTGCTCTTGGTCCAGTGTCTTCTGACAGCAATGTGAACTTGACTGCAATAGTAAAATTGGGGCCAAGAAGTGGGAATGTTACTGCTAGAAACCTGAACGAGTGGCTTTTGGTCTTTTGAAACTGATTTTTGAGAGGAATGTAGGAGGATTTGAAACATTGGCCCAAGAGACAGTGCTGTAAGTGTAGCTTGATGGCCCATTTTGGTCAGAATTGAATGCACAGTTCTTAAACTATGGAATGTGACGTGTGGTTTATGGGGGTGAGAAACAGCTTTACCTGGACTGGGCTAGAAGCAGTTTGTGTAAGAGGCTTGTTGTTTATGCTATATCCCAAGAACTTGTACAGGGTTGCATTGCATAGACATGGACTGGGATGAGCAGAGGGATATTGCACAGAAAGAAATGAAATCTTTGGGCCAAAACTGCTGCCCATTCAGCTGCAATTGTTTGAGAGATAACAACTATTGAGATTGGGCCAGCTGACCTGCATTGGGACAACAGGAAGAATGCAGACTCTTTTGAAGGGGTCTGAATGCTAAAGGAGTGTCTTGTTCTTCAAACTCTGCTTTATTCCCCCCGTATTAACAAGTTGGTAGTTCACCTATCACTATGGAGTATAAAAAGTGCAAGAAAGAGAGAGTCATTGAATTTGCAATATGGTTTTGTTTATGGAAATGGTCATGGGCAGTATGAAACATGCTTGTTGGATTACCTGCATGAAGACCTGATGGAGCCAGGAGGATGAGCCATGGGCTACAATGGAGACCCAGTGGAAATGCAAGGACTATGAGATGGCTGCCAAGAAGAGCTGTAAGCACCACATGAAGTTTTTCAAGACCATGAGTAGCCTAGCTAGAGGGGCAGAATTGGATCTCCAGAGACTCGTCACTGGTTAGAATTATTGGAATTGGAGACTTGTCACTGACTAGAGTTGTTGGACTTGGAGCTACAGAGTTTGATGTTTGCCCTGTTTAAATGTTGTACTGATTGACTATTTATTTGCTATACCCAATTCCATCTTTTGCAGGGTGAATGTTTATTCTGTGTCATTATGTTTTTTGTTTGTTTTGTTTTGTTTTGGTATTATAGTTCAGTTAATAGACCTTGGACTATGGAGTATGGGGATGTTTGAATATCATCGGGATGGTAAAAACTATTGGAACTTTTAAAGTTGCACTGAATGAAATAAATTTTACATCATGAATGGTTATCAGTTTATGGGGCACAGGGGCAGAATGGGATGGTTTGGTTCAGGTGTTCCCCATAAACTAATGTGTTCTGAATGCTAGGTCCTCAACTGGTGGCAATTTGACAATTGAAGATTCCTGGAGACAGTGTATTGTTGAGGTCAGGCTTATGGGTGTTACAGCCAGCTGTCCCTTTGCCAGAGTTTGGCATACTCTCATGTTGCTACTGTCCATCTGATGCTGGTCAGGAGGTAATTTCCACCCTCTGCTCATGCCATCATTTCCCCCTGATATCATGGAACTTCCCTTAAGTCTGTAAGCCCAAATAAACCATTTTTCCTACAAGTTAATCTTGTCAGGTGTTTTCTACCACCAATGTGAAACTGACTGCAACAAGTGTGATGTAGTATTTGTCCCATAATATAATTAAAAGAGAATAGAGGAGAACAGATCACGTTATATGTGGAGGTAGAGATGGACGGTTGTATTCAGCTCCTTATTTTTATGCTCTAGTCCATAGGAGACAATTACCAACCACCATACTTCTGTATCCAATTGAGAGTCCTTTTTATTAAGCCAGCAACTAGAAGGGCTCATGACAGAAGACACTCTCAGTGAAGAAGCTCAGGAGTGCAGTGTTTTTAAAGGCAAAAGACCATAAAAAATAATGACATCATTCTCAGATGTAGGTCTGAGAAACAACAGAACTGAAGTTGTTTCACTTGGATATCCTGGAGTTATCTTACACATCTGAGCCAGGTTTGGGGTCATGGGAAGTCTTGAAAGTGTTATCAATGCAGATATGGGACTCCTAGGAAGTTAGGGAGTCTGCAGCTGAAAGATACCCTGGTAGACACAAAACTGTTAGCTTAGCTATTTCATTCACTCAATAAATGGAATGTGGTGGTTTGATTCAGGTGCCCCCCATAAACTTCACGTGTTCTGAATGCTAGGTTCCCAGCTGATGGAAATTTGGTAATTAACATCTCCAGGAGGAAGTGTATTGTTGGGGGTGGGCTTGTAGATGTTACAGCCTGTAACAAGTCCACCTTACTTTGTCCAGGGGGTAATGTCCACCCTCTATTCATGCCATCGTTTTCCCCTGCCATCATGGAGCTTCCTCTCAAGCCTTTAAGCAAAAATAAAACTTTTTGTTCCTCAAATATCCTCTTGGTTGGGTGATTTCTTCCACCAATGCAAACCTGACTGCAACAGTATAGTTAGTACCAGGAGTGGGGTTGCTGCTATACACCTGACTGTGTGGCTTTGGCCTTTGGGGGATGATTTTCAAGAGGAATGTGGAAGTATTTGTAACCTTGGTCTAAGACATGCCTTGAAGTGCTGTAAGTAAAGCCTGATGGACTATTCTGTTCAAAATTGAAAGACTTGAATGCAGTAACAACTATAGACTGTGAACTTTGGCTTATGAGGGTGAAAAGGAGCTTTGTCTGGACTAGACTAGAAGCAGCTTGTGTGAGAGGCTTTCCATTGTACCCATGTCCTGAGAACTTGTGCAGGGTTGCAGTGTGTACAAACGGGTGTGTGCAGAAGAACACAGAAGAGAAAAAAAAAATGAAATCTTTGGGCTAAAACTTCTGCCTATTCAGCTGTAATTGTATGAGAGATTACAGCCATTGAGACTCGGCCAGCTTGTCTGCTGCATTGGGACAACAGAACGAATGAAGTCTTTTGGAGGAGCCTGAATGCTGAAGGAGTGTCCTGTTCTTCAAAGTCTATTTTATTCCCCGCTCCTCCGGATTAACAAATTGGCACCCTACCTGGTATTGTGAAGTATAAGAAATGCAGGAAACATAAGGTGATTGAGTTTTCAACACAGTCTTTTTTTTTTAAATTTTTTTGTTTTTATTTATTTATTTGAGAGTGACAGACAGAGAGAGGAAGAAGCAGATAGAGACAGAGAGAGAGAATGGGCGCGCCAGGGCTTCTAGCCACTGCAAACGAACTCCAGACGCGTGCGCCCCCTTGTGCATCTGGCTAACGTGGGTCCTGGGGAATCGAGCCTCGAACCAGGGTCCTTAGGCTTCACAGGCAAGCACTTAACTGCTAAGCCATCTCTCCAGCCCCTCAACACAGTCTTTTATTGAGCTTCCTGTCTTGGTGCCAGAGAGGAGAGTGCTTTTGCCAGGAGGCACAAAGAACATTCCATTGAACTGGATGCTAAGACTTCCCCCTGGCCACTTTGGGCTTTTGATGCCCTCCAGTCAACAGGCTAAGAAAGGAGTTACAGTGTTATTAGGTGTGATTGATCTAGAAGACCAGAGGGAAATTGGACTGCTCCTCCACAATGAAGGTAAGGAAAAGTATGCCTGGAGAGCAGGAGATCCTTTAGGACACCTCTTAGTGTTGCCATGCCCTGTTATCAAAGTCAATGGACAACTGCAACAACCCAGTTGAGGTAGTGTGATAAATGGACCAGATCCTTCAGGAAAGAAGGTATGGATCACCCCTCCAGGTAAAGAACCAAGACCTGCTGAGGTTCTTGCTAAAGGTGGAAGAAACACAGGATGGGTAGTATAAGGAGGTAGTTACAAATACCAGTTACAGTCAAGTGACAAGTTACAAAAGAACGAGGACTGTAATTGCAATATTTCTGTCCTACCTTGATATGGAGTTTTTGTACATATCTACACCAATATTATGATTATATTACTAGCTAACTGTTGTTGGATTTATATTAA
The DNA here is from genome assembly GCA_036346955.1 of Dipus sagitta. Lineage (NCBI taxonomy): Eukaryota > Metazoa > Chordata > Mammalia > Rodentia > Dipodidae > Dipus > Dipus sagitta. Next base: position 96,985,166 of record CM070770.1, on the reverse strand, counting down.
AACTATTATATCAAAGACTAAGCATTCCTCAAGGAACCTTGCTTTGTGATGAGGGAAGATTTTGCATTTCTGGTTGTAGGTGGGATAGTCATACCATGTTAAACAGAATTATGAGCTTGTTACTGTTTTCATTCTGAAATTAAGTATTATGTAAGGAGATATGGTTTGGTGTCAAGTTGACAAGGGGTGCACTTGTAATGGTTAAGGTGTCATCAACTTGATCTGTTTAGAAATCCACAGCAATCCCTTTGGGGTGGGACCCTGAGGTTGCTTCCAGGAAGGATTAACTGAAGGAGGAAGTCCTTCTCCAAGAGACAGCCCTTTCCGCAGAGAAGGTGGCCCCTCTCAGATGGGAACTTGATATAAGGAAGCTCTGCGTGAAAAGAGCCCCTTTTCTTCCACTTGGCTACCAGAGCTGCTTGCTGCCTTCCAGCATGGATTGAAGATCAGCACTGACTGAAGTCCAGTGTCAACTGAAGACCTGCATGGATTGAAACATAGTGGCTCCTCAGGAAGCCTACAGGCCTTCAGACTGCTGAGGCATCTGGCCACATGGACTGATCAGTTACTGGGTTCCTTGATTCTCGAACCTGCAACTGCTATTGAACTACCATAAGCTAATCCAATAAATTTCCTTTTTTAATGCAATTCATTGTAGCAGTTCTGGTCCTCTAGAGAACCCTGACTAATACATGGAGTCAGGCCTAGTTAGAACAGGATGGAATTACCTTACCTCCAAGCACAGGATGGCCTTATCTAACATACCAGGATAGGATGGCCTTATCTTAGCTGTTACAACTAGACTAACATCCAGCCAGACAAGCTTATGGGAGGAAAGGGTTTTGTTTCAGGCTCACAAAATCCAGGGGAACACCATCACTGGCAGAAGGAGCTGGTGCCCTTTCATAGTTCCAATCAGAAGGACATCATCAATTACCAGCATCACAAACCCTCCAGCAAGCATAAACTGCCAGAGATCCAACTGTACTGAATACACTTAGTAGGGACTCCAATATTCAGAAAGGACAGCAATTCACCCAAAGATTTTTTTTTTTTTTCTGTGCCATATCCCTCTTCTCACACCAGTCTGTTTCTATACAATGCAACCCTGCACCACTTCTCAGGACATAACAGCAAGCCTCTTACACAAACTGTTTGTAACCCAGTCCAGTCAAAGCTCTTTCTACCCCTTATAACCCAAACCTCACAGTCCACATTTCTTACTACATTTAGGTATTTCAACTCTGACCAGAATAGTCAATCAAGGCCACATCGTCAGGTTTCTAGCAGCAGTGGCACCACTTCTCAATACCAAGTTTACTGTTGTAGTCAGATTTGAGTTGCTGTCAGAAAATGTATGACCAATAGCAGCTTGTGGGGGAAAAGGGTTTATTATGGCTTACAGACTTGAGGGGAAGCTCCATGATGGCAGGGGGAAATGATGGCATGAGCAGAGGGTAGATATCACCTTCTGGGCAACATAATATGGGAAACAGCAAGAGGAGAATGTGCCAAACACTAGCAAGGGGAAGCTGGCTATAACACCTATAAGCCTGCCCCCAACAATACATTACTTCCAAGATGCTCCAGTTCACAAATTGCCACCAGCTGGGACCTAGAATCCAGAACACATAAGTTTATGGGGTACACCAGAATCAAACCCAGGGAAAATTGTAATCAATTCTGAAACACCAGCTCAGCTCCATGATATCCATTGCAACAGAGCTGGTGCATCCAAAACATCTTAAGGTCTCCACTGAAAACCACAGTCGACCTTCACGTTGCCATATAGTGGCCTTACTTGGTCTTCAAACAGGGACATCACCCTGTTTCACATGCTGTATCTCAGCAACATCTCCTGATTCAACTTCAGACAATAGCTTCATTGGTATTTACACAGGGACATCAACTGCTTCACAAGCCACATCTCAGCAGTGGATCCTGGGACCATATTCACTTCATGACCCATTTCCATGCGTTTCTTTTTCTTGCTTCCTAAATAATTCCTGGTGTGCAGCAGCACAGCTAATGTGTTCATCTGAGAAGGAAATAAATCTTGACTTTGAAAAGAAGGATATGCCTTTAGAATTCTTCCTTTAAGTCATCTCCTTTTAAAAGAATTTTCATTCCTATTTATTGAACTTTTCCTGGGTGGATTTTACCCTCAGGCCTCTTGGCATCTTTTTCATTGTTTCAACATTTTATTTATTTATTTATTTATTTATTTATTTATTTATTTATTTATGTCAGAGATATAGAAAGAGGGAAAAAGAGAGAGAGGGAGAATGGCCATGCCAGGGCCTCTAGCTACTGCAAATGTGCTTCAGATGCATGTGCCACCTTGTGCATCCAGCTTACATAGGGTCCTGGGAAATCAAACCTAGGTCCTTAGTCTTCACAGGCAAGTGCCTCAACTACTAAGCCATCTATCCAGCCCTTTTCCATTGCTTTGATGTAAACCTGTTGGCCCACCCTTAAAGGTGGTAATATGCTTAACAATTGCCAAAAAAACATTCTTTGTGCTGTAACTTTAAACTTGCTTGAATTTCCCTGTGATAAATCATTAATCTTTTATATTTTCCTGTTCTATACTTTTTGCCAAGTACACCAATCCACTACTCAAGTTGAACTTTGCATGGCCTTCAGGCTTGGGCAGAACAATGCAACCAGCCCTGATGCCAGTAGCTCTGAATACACCTGGTAGGGCTGCATACAGATCCACCTCCAAACACATCTTAAATCTGGAATCCAAGATCTGTCCAAAGTGACACTGGGACACTGGAGACACAATTTTCAAGCTCAATTCTTAATCAAAAATTCCTGAGTCTATGGAGCCTGTGGTGGTTTGATTCAGGTGTCCCCCAAAAACTTAGGTGTTCTGAATGCTAGGTTTCCAGCTGATGGAGATTTAGGAATTAATGCCTCCTGAAGGCGGTGTAGTGTTGGGGGCAGGCTTATGGTTATTATAACCATTTTCCCCTTGTCAGTGTTTTGCACACTCTCCTGTTCCTGTTGTCCACCTTAGGTAGGCTAGTGGGTGATGTCCACCCTCTTCTCATGCCATCATTTTCCCTGCCATCATGGAGCTTCCCCCTCGAGCCTGTAAACCAAAATAAATCCCTTTTTTCCAAAAATCTGCTCTTGGTCAGGTGATTTATACCAGCAATGCAAACCCGACTGCAACAGTAAAGTGGTACCAAGAGTAGAGTTGCTGCTAGACACCTGACTGTGTGGCTTTGGCCTTTTGGAGCAGATGTTCAAGAGGAACGTGGAAGAACTTGAAACCATGGCCTAAGAGACACCTTGCAGTGCATTGTTAGGTGGCAATAATTACAATCACCTGTCCTGAAAACACTCAACTTCTCTCAACACTACAACTACTAATCTAACTGAAGATGGGTAGAAGATTAGGAAATTAAATAAACCAGGAAAATTTGGGGTTCCTGTTGCTTTAAGACTTTAACACAAATGCACTGATGCATATGAGATGCCCTAAATCTACTCTCCCCTGGAACCACTACTTGAATAGTCCTATAGAGAAGTGAGCATAAAACTTACCTAATTTGCTCCTGACTCTGGTATTGATAATTATTGCTTTTTCTAAGCAGATCTAAAATTTCTGTATAGAATCCATAATGACTTTGTTTTATGGTTCCCATCAATGCTATCAGTTCATTTTCCAGATGTTATATTTCTTTTTCTGGAAAATCATTATACTTGATGTCATGTTTACTCCTGACTCCTATTCTGCTTTCCACAGTTCCTGAATTCAGAGTCCAGAGTGCCAGCTATTACACAATGGAAACTTCTTTTTTTAATTTTTTTTGTTTGTTTATTTTTATTTATTTATTTGAGAGCAACAGAGAGAAGGAGGCAGAGAGAGAGAGAGAGAATGGGCCCGCCTGGGCTTCCAGCCACTGCAAATGAATTCCAGACGTGTGCGCCCCTTGTGCATCTGGCTAACAAGGGTCCTGGGGAATCAAGCCTCAAACCAGGGTCCTCAGGCTTCACAGGCAAGTGCTTAACCGTTAAGCCATCTCTCCAGCCCACAATGGAACCTTCTTATGGATCCTAAATTCAACAACATTGTTCACAATGCCTTCCAGAAGTTCCAAGTGTGTTAATACTGGAGAAAAACACTGAGCTTTTTTGGAATGTTCTATTTCACATCATTTCTCAAGTAATATCAATTCTGCAATCTCTCATCTGTAAAACATTTTTAGAGGGACGAAAAAAGAAAGATCTAAGATTCAACTGACAACATCTTTTTTTTTTAATTTTTGTTGTTTTATTGACAACTTCCCCTCCCTCCCTTTCTGTAAACAATTGTATTTAGTGAGATAACCTAGGCCCAGAAAGCCAAATGTTGCATGTTCTCTTTCATATGTATCCTGGCTACAAATATTTGGACTTGTGTATGAGTTGGAATAAAACAGTAGCAGAGGCCAGTAAACTAGAGAAGGGATCTGATTTTTTTTTTTGAACATCTGACTTTTTTTATCTTATGTGCTATTTCACATATTACACTCCCTTTGGATTCTATCCCCAATGAAAAAGAACAGTTCAGGAGCCGGGCATGGTGGCACACGCCTTTAATTCCAGCACTTGGAAGGCAGAGGTAGGAGAATCACTGTGCATTTGAGGCCACCCTGAGACTCCATAGTGAATTCCAGGTCAGCCTGGGCTAGAGTGAGACACTACCTCTAGAAAAAAAAAGTTCATTCTTAGCTCTAATAACTTAATTAGACCCACAGCTCCCAGGCCTCCTTGCAGTATCACACACAGCCATTGGAGAGCAGCTTAAGTTTAGTGCCAAGTGGTCCTCTGGGCTGTGTTGCCTCTATGTCTCACAAAGAAGCCAGAACCTCTTGTTATCACCCACCACCTGACATGGCCAGAGTAGAAGGGCAGCAATAATTCTGTTAATTAGTTCACTATCTGATAAAAACTCTGAAAATTCAGTTTCACCATTTAACTTTCTTTCACTATATATTTTTTGTTCTATTCTGCCATATTTTAAGTATATCATGTATCATCTTTGCTAGTGACCCATACTGATAGTTTCTGATGGATTTAGAGAATTTGTAGTCAAGTCCGGAAATTAGCATTTGATGAAATAACACAGTTGACTCTCATTCACATTAAATTTTGAGAACTGGGCTTAGTCCCTCAATGAATTCTACTTTTTGATAGATGAATTTTATCTCTTGTACTGTATGATCATATCTCATTGTTGCTAACATCATTAACTTTTATTTACCATTAAAATATCTTTCCTAAGGCTCTCACAATCTTATTTTCTCTCATTTCCATACCTACTTATTCAGATACAAACTATTCTAGACAGAACAGTGTAATAGAAGATATGCACTGGGCTTTAGAATCAAACCTCCCCAGGCCCCAGCTTTCTCATTAATAACTTAAAGTTAAAATATAATATCATGAACCTGAAATTTAATGAAATAATATATGTAAATTGCTCATGTTGTGTTTAAACATTTGATGCATGATTATTCCTTCTGTTATTCATTACATACATATGTAACACACAATCTTCCCTCATGCTCACCTCCCATAATTCTACCTTGAGTTACATGGACATAGACCATCTGATTCAGTCCATATTACAGGTGGGGGAGGCGGGAAGAGCATTAGCTCTGCCTGTGTGGAAATGAAGGCCTGAATGGAAAGGATAGGAAATGAAAAGACAGTTCTCTCCCCTTGCAGAATACTGAGCTCCAATAAGCTAAAACGTTTCAGGTGAATGATGGACTTTTTACTAAATAAAAACTGCCTTAAACATTGCAGATATAGAGTTTAATTTAAAACGTTGTTTTACATAAATTTTGGTTCAAAACAGTAGTGTCTATACAAGAAATGAGACCCTAGAAATTACTATGATTTCTTGTATGCATAAGAAAATAAATGAACAAACTGAAGAAGAGCAATTTGTTTTTTAAAGGTATTGATTATTAAAGTGACATAAAATCAGGGCTAGGGAGATGTGTCCGCAGTTAAGAGCACTTTCTGCTCAAGCATGAGGGCCTAAGAGGGTCTGAAACCACACAAGTGTGATTTCTCAGCACCCATGTAAATACTTGGGCATAGTCACACACATCTATAACCACAGTACTGCGGGGCTAGGGAGAGACCAAAGAATCACTGGTGTTTGCTGTCCATAAAAAGCAGAGAAAGGAGACTGGAGAGATGTGGTTAAAAGCGCTTGCTTGCAAAACCTGACGGCCTGGGTTCAATTCCCCTTTCCCCACATAAAGCCAGATGCACAGTGTCACATGATGTCTGAAGATATTTTTCAGTGGCAGGAAACCCAGGATGTCTGTCTGTTTATTCATACTAATACTAATTCTCTCTCTCTCTCTCTCTCTCTCTCTTTATATCTCTTTGCACATAAATAATCAATAAGAATACTTTAAAAAAGAGCAGAGAAAGATAGCAGCTGTGGGTTAAGGGAGAGACTCCATTTCAAGGAAACAAGCAATGAAATGACAAGGACAGCTGACATTCTTGTTTAGCTTCTACATGGGTGCGCACAGGGCACCCACATCTACACACACATACATGTACTGTATACACATCACCTCACACACCACACCTCACATACTCTATCCACACAACACATGTCCCCCTCCAAAAAAAAACCTCAAAACTGTTAGTATCTGTCATGGAGGCAAGCAACTATTGTGTGTGTGTGTGTGCGTGTGTGTACATGCATATATAACATACATAGGTAGTGTGTGAAATATAGTCCAAATAAACCTTTGTTTATAGAAGAAGAAGAAAAGAGCTCACAAGCCTACTTAAAAGCAAACTGTTGCTATTCTCCATAGTCTAGTGGAGCATTCCCAGACACAAGTTGAAAGGAATTATTAACTCAAGGGACTTCAAGCTATAGATAGTTTAACTAAACCTATCAACAATTCCCTTCATTCCACAAGCATCTAACTGCAATGACCAGAATATTGAGTAAATGACCCATATAACTAGACAAGAAATTTAATCAGCTTCATTTCAAAATTGGAATTATTTTTCCAGGTATCCTTTTCAGGTAGACAGATGATATAAATTCTCCACATTTATCTAATTCAACAAATCAGCTGATATCTCTTCGTGGAGCCAGTTTCCTTACCTGTAAAGCAATAAAAATTCACACCTCACTAAACATAAAAGCACCTCTCAGACAGCAAGTAGCCAATGCCAGCATTCCTTTCAGCCCTTCTTCTTCATCACATACTAACCCAGTGAATATAATTGCCAAATGCACCTGCAGCTTCCTTAAGGTTTCTAAATGTTAGGTGCAACAAGAGATTCATTTGTTCTATATTTCTTAACACACAATTAGGAAGAGGGTATAACTATGATCACTAACTACCAGATTTAATCAATAAAGAGACTCACAGTAATTTCTCTCCCAGTCCTCTCATCATATCTACTCAACATTTACTGGGTACCTATGACTAGTTAGTTCATCTGACTAGATTAAAACTAATGAGATCAAAATTATAGACCTTAACACAGCATTTGATTTTCCTGCACATGAGTAAGGAATGTGAGAGTGTTCATCTAGCTTAGATTCCTACAGTTACAGTGCTACAGTACATAAACAATGAGGGAAATTCTGTTTACCATTTCTTGAAACTATTGTCTGCCACTACTTCCCTAAGCACCAGTTACATGCATTTTAGGTTGCTTAACATTTTCACACAGGACACTAACTCTGGACTTGCTTTTCAATGTGTGTGTGTATGAGTGAGTGAGTGTGTGTGTGTGTGTGTGTGTGTGTGCGTGTGTGTGTGTGTGTGTGTGTGTGTGTGTATTTGAATAGATTTGTTTCTGTTTCAGTTCATTGATGTATATCTTCTCTAGAAGTCACTTATTTGCTTCTTATACAAAGCCAGTGAATATTTCTAAGTATTATGACTTTCAACTTTATAAATTCCACTTGGTTTTATTTTATGACTTTTATTTCTCTTACCAGAATATTCCTGTTTTCCTTTAAATTTTTGAGCTGTTTCATAATATTGTCTCAAAGTTCTTTTCTAATAGTTTCATCATCCTGAAATTTGGGGGTTTCTATTGATGTCTTTTGCTCTGGGTTAAAGATTATAATTTTCTGCCCCTTTGCATGTCCATTAACTTTGTATCATATGCTAGGAATTGTTTCTTTTAAAGTTATTAAATGCCTATACTTGGTAGTTTATAAAGGGCATTAAAGTGTTATTTGGCAGATATAAGCTTAACATTTTTTAGACTTGGGAGTTCAAAATGGATCTAGAAAAGCAATGCAACTTAATTTATTGCTGCTACAATGCAGATTCAAGGAAGTATTTCTACTCTGGCTAGTCAAATTTGAACTTCTCCTCACCTGATGTGAGTAGTGGGAATTATTCAACATATGTATACCATACAGTGGTTCTTTCTCTGGTAATGTTTTCGGGGGGAGTGTTGTACTGAATAGAATAAACCTGCTCTCTTACAATTTTATTTTATTTTTAAAGTATTTTATTTATTTATTTATTTGCAAGCACAGAAATATAGAGTAGAGAGACAGGCAGAATGGGTGTACCAGAGCTTCTAGCCACTGCAAATAAACTCCAAAGGCATGTGCCAATTTGCGCATCCGGCTTTATGTGAGAACTAGGGAATTGAACCTGGCTCCTTAAGCTCTGCAGGCAATACCTTAACTGCTGAGCAATATCCCCAATTTTATCTACAATTTTACATCTGGGTGAATCTGGCTAGGGTTTTAAGGTGATCAAAAGAGGAACAGAATGGAGTACCACCTAGTGAAGTTATTTAAGTTTAGCATACATCATAGGCAGCATAATAATTGTAGGCTACTTGTAGCAAGCCTTAAGGTAACCCCACATGTCTGACCTGTTTAGAACTTCCTATTTGGTAACATCTCTCCACAGTCCCCAAAAAGAAGGTTTATGCACCCTAGAAAAGAGCCCACTTGATTTTCAGTCCAATGCTTTTTGCCTTTGTGAATATTTTTTCTTAGAGAATCAGCTAGTTGCTTCCTAAGGGCCAGGACTCCTCTATTTGAAGGAGATAATTTGTGTGAGAGTGCCCCATGTCCACATGTGTATGGTTTCACCCTAAACTTCAAAGATTTTTAAGTGACATTGGAGAACTTATTGCCTCTATACACTTAGAAATAGTTGCTCTTCCTTTTTACTAGTGTCTGATCACTAGCAATTATATTTCTCTAGCCCAGCAGAGAGACATGACTTGAAACAGAAAGATAGGAAAGACAGATTTAGTCCAATAAAGAATAGGTGTTTCAGTAATGTGCTGTAAGGAAGGAGAGGAGAGTTAGTTACCAACTTTCTTTTTGATTTGAGAGTCTAAGTTAGACATAGAAGAGACTTGACCCTGAGCTGTAGTTGAAGGTAAAATCTTACCTCAACTTTTTATTTTTTATGTTACAACTTTGCAAGTTCCTAAGGGCAATATATCTCTCTCTATCTCCCTCTGTCTCTCTCTCTCGAAACTGCCATTCTTAGAATGCATTACTACCACTAACCAAATCTGGCCAGCAGGAAGAGGCCAAAGATAAGCCCAAGAACATCCATAGCTAAGGGTCTCTTGCTGTCAAGAACTGATGAATATAGATGTTAGTTCCTATTATAGCAAGTCAGGGCATCAAGGGATGGTAGACATAAGTCATTATCTAGTAAAACTAAAGGCAGATGTTCTATGATTTACGGTGTAGAGAAAAGTCCTCTTGAGGAAAATACCAGTGTGAATCTTACAATACAGAATTACTTCTCAGATTTATAATCATCTATAGCAGCCAATCAGAATTTCTTGAACCAGAGAAGACAACCTCATGAATATTTGGTATACTATTTAGAGGAAAACACTCATAATCACATGTGCTAGTTTAAATAAATGGCTCCCAATTTATTCAGTGTTTTATCAGTTCTTAGTTTGCATCTGCAGCCACCTGGCTGGAGGCAATGTCACTGGGCAGATCATTAAGGTGTGGTGGTAGGTTTGAGATTTCAATGTAAAGATATACAAAGTGTGCCTAGCTGGAGTTCCTGAAGTGTGCAGTGCTGTGAGGATTTAGGCTTGTGTGTCTCTCTGTGTGTTAGGTCCTGTGAAAGCAGGCCAGCTTCTTCTGCCATTATGGAACTTCCCCTGGATCTGTAAGCTTCAATAAACTTCCCTTTCTCTTCTGCCTGGTCTGGAAGTTCATCTTAGCAAACCTGAAGCTGTCTGCTATACCACAGAATACTGATATTCTTAAATTCATCTTTGTTCTCTCTCTCTGTCACATGCATGCATACACACACACACACACACACACACACACATGTATAACACCAAGGACTCATGAGCTCCAGGTTAAAAAAATGCCCTAAAATACACAGAATATTATAAGTTAATAACCACCAGAGCTATGACACTGGTTTTCCTTCAAAATTCTGGTTCAAAGGAGAAAAGGTGACTCTTAATAGCTGATTTGTAGCTGAAAGAAACTAAGGCTTAATGAAGACTGAGGGACATAACAAAAATAAATACAGAGTAAGTTATGCCCAAAGAAGCTGGTTTTCTGGGTATGTCTGCCTCTACAGAAACAGGCTCCATCACCTTCTACAAAGCAGAGGTAAGCAAAAGAAGATACAAAGGGAAAAACCAAAATGTAAGATAATTTGAGGGGCAGAAAAGGAAGAGATTCCTTCTGTGTTTATCTTAGAAACATGACTCTTGATGATTTTCATAAAATATCATTATCAAAACTGAGATGGATATGAAATATGTGCAAGAAACATAATTTTTTCTGTATCAATAGTTTAAAAGCTAAGCTATGAACTCTGAGCACAGTTGGAAAAATAAGAACATAGCACTACTCAGGGATTTCCAGAGAAACAGAACTGATAATGTACAGATAATAGATAGAAGACAAATAGATGATATATATAGTGAGATGATAGATCTAGATATAAGAGAAAAAGAATCTAGCTGACCCTTGAAGGAGATGAATTAGTCTCAAGGAGGCCACCAAGAAAGGAAGAAAAAACCTGGAGGGCTTAGGGTAGGAAAACCCTAAGCATCTATAACTAAGAAAATACTGAAACAAGATAGCAAAGAATGAAGCAATTATCTATAGGAACTGATACCCTTGTGATACTTCATTTCAACTGTCAGCTTAGCTGAGCTAAGAATTCTCAGAGACATGGCAAAGCATGACTTAAAGTGAGATAAACAGAAGACATCACACTTGAGTCAGTATATTGAATAAAAATATCTGTCCTCATTAGAAGTTGGTACAAGAAGCGGAATAGGATATAAAGGCAAACAAGGTGGATTTCTTTCTGTCTCTGAGATGGGGCATCTGTATTCTCCTGTTCTCTGGCCTGAGTCTTATTTCATGAGCCATCAACCTCCAGAACTTACTAATTTAGGCTTCCTTCAGTCATGGACTAAATCACACCTCAGTCATCTGGGTTCTTCAGTTTACAGGCAGAATATAATGGAGCTCTCCATCTCCATATCCATGTGTTATGGTTTGAATGTAAAATGTCCCTCATAGGCTCACTTAGTCCCAAGATAGTAGTGCTATTTTTGAAGGTTGTAAAACTGTAGGAGGTGGAGCCTCAGTGAAGGAAGTGGGTCAGCAGGTTTGAGCCTTGAGGTTTTATAGCCTAGCCCTACTTCCTATCCACTCTCAGCTTTCTGACTACAGGGGAGGTATGATTATCCACCTTAGGCTACTGCCACCATGTCTTTCCCTCTATGAGAGATTCAATTATAAGCCAAAAAATCTGCTTATTTTTTTGTCATGTATTTATTACAAGAACAAGAAAAGAAAGTCATACAGAAAACTGGTATGCATGTGATGAACCTGGCCATGTGACTCTTAGGACTTTGGAGCTGGTCTTTGGAAGGAATATGGAGAGATGCAGGCTATAGAGGACTAGAGTGTTCCAAGCATAGTATAGCAGGCCATTCTTGTAGGATATTGGAAAACCATAGTGTTGAGGGAAATGTTTATGGTAAAGGCCCATGAGATTTCAGAGTGGACAGAGTGGTACTGGCACCTGGGCTGGAGGCCCTTCATGTTGGCTTATGGCAAAGAATACAGCTTCATTCTTCCCATGTCCTAACCACTTGACTAAGACTGAATTCAAATGTAATAGACTTAATTTGTTTGGCACAGGAAATTTCACTACAGAATAGAATTCCGGCTTTTGCAGTCAAGTGGATGCACAAGCACTGGGATTTTTACAGGGATTTGCCCCATTAAAGAAAAAGCAAGTTCTCTTAGGATATAAGAAAGGTAAACTCAGGGCAAGACCTCACCCATCCAAAGTTCCAACTTGGGAAAATGCAAATTCATTTGAAAGGCTGAACTGAAGATGCTGCTGAAGGGGTTTGCTACTTGAAAATAACTACCAGGATGAGTGTTATGTCGGATTCAGCCACCAAGGCATAAAAAAGCTACCGTAATTCTAGTGCAAGGCAGCAAGCTCAAACTGTATTCAGCTGTATCATCCATGTGGTGTCATCCATGTGTGCTAGTTTTATAGGCATAAAAAGTGAGAGAGTCACGGATGCTGGCATCAAGGTTCTAAATACCGGTAGATTCGGCAATGTGTTTCAATGTTTGATTCCTTTCAAGGAAGCCCTGTGAAGCCATTGCATGAAGCTGTGAAAGTGAACCCTAAGTTGTAATGAAGATCCCAAGATGTTGTGAATGCCAACACTGTGGAATATCTGCTGAGAAAAGTTGTAGGCATGGAGTGGAGCTGGCCTAAGAAAAAGTTAGGCTGTTGTGTTGCAGGTGGAAGAACCGGAAAGGTGGGGCTACCTAGACCCTTTGAAGCCCCAGTGATGAAGCTGCAGGATTTGATGCTTGTCTTGCAGGGTTTTGATCTGTTTTGGGCCCAATCTTTCCTTGCTATGTACTTCCATTCCTCCCTTTTGGAATAAGAGTGTTTACTCTATGCCAACATACACTGGGAAAAAAATCTTGGTTTTTAATGTGATGGGGGTTCACTGCTAAGGAGTGGCCTTGAATCTCAGAAAACACTGGACGTTTGAATGGTGTTAGGACTGTTAAAGACTATGGGGACTTCTGAAGTTGGGCTAAATGTGTTTTGCTTTATGAGACTTTGAGACCATGGGGGCCAGGGACAGTATCTTGCAGTTTGAACGTGAAGTTCTCTCTCCATAGGCTCATGCATTTGGACACTAAGTCATCAGCTTGTGGCACTGTTTGTGAAGGTTGTGGGGCATTTGGAAGATGGAGAAAGTTAGGTCACTGGAGTTAGTCACTATAAAAACTTACAGACCTTAAGTTTTTATAGTCCAGATGGAGACGCAACAGTGCTTTGGGCTCCTGCTAATGTGCTTCCCTGACATACATTGTGTCTCCGTGAAATCTAAACCAGAATAAATCCTTCCTTAAGTTGTTTTTATCAGGTGTTTTGTCACAGCAATATGAAAATTAACTAATATATCTTGTGTACTAATTCCCACCATAGCTTCCTCTTAAATACCTATGTAAATTCTGTCCAACTTCTTTCTTGGAGAACCCTGACAAATACAACCTTCTTATCACCATCTTTGTACACAGAAAGAAAAAAAAAAAAAAAAACCTAAACAACTGACAGAGTGGGACAACTAATAGGTATGGTGATCTGAAATAATCTAAACTGGGCCACCTTTCAGATGACTGTTCATATAGAGAAACAAATATTCAAGCCAGTTAACTTAATTCATTTAATGAGTCCCAGTGCTTAACAAAACTGATTACAAATGCAGGAGGATGTTCAAACCATTTCGAGATAAGAGTACTCGGCCTGTAGGCACTTTCTGTGAAGAAAGGCCCCAGGCTGACAGAAGCACTAGGGAGTCAGCTCAAACACACATGTGTCAAGGTGACAGGACTTGAATCTCATACTGTGAGCTCCTTCAAAAAGAGGTATGCATAAAATCATATGTCCTTTTGTTTAGTGCTAAAAATCAGCCTTCATCTTTTGTATCTAGAAAGAAAATAGGGGAATCACAGAACTGAGAGTGCCCTTAGAGATAATCTAGTCAAACCTTCAGTTCATACTTAAGGAGACACAGAGGCCAGAGGAGGTAGAGTGATTGGCCCAAGGTCACACCTGTGATTAGTTCATGATGGATCTGTAATTTAAGGCTTTGAGTCACCTTGTCCAATCCTTTTTATAAGCCACTTTCATTTTTACCTGTGCCATGCATTCATCTAACTAGTAAGGTAAAACCTTAGTTGAAAGTGAAGTGATCATCTACTCCCACACAGGACCTTTGTGGAGGTTCACGTAATCTTAGCATTTCAACAACTAGCCTAGTAAAAGTCAATTAGCAATAATGTATGGGATTAGATGAACAATGTTTTCATTTGCAAATTTACTAGTTTGCTGTAATACTACTTGTGCTAAAATGGACTATTTTTTTTTTTTCGGTTGTTCAAGGTAGGGTCTCACTCTAGCCCAGGCTGACCTGGAATTCACTATGTAGTCTCAGGGTGGACTCAAACTCATGGCGAGCCTCTTATCTGTGCCTCCTGAGTGCTGGGATTAAAGGCATGAGCCAGCATGTCCAGCTCCAAAATGGACATTTTTTTAAAGTGCTGAGTAAGTCGATCAACATATGTAGAATCTTTTTTTTTTATTTGCATGTATGTGTATTTTTATAGCTGGATGAGTGTGCATATGCCATGGCGTATCTGTGGAGGTCAGAGAAAAATGACGTGACTATGCTTCACCTTCTTTGAGACAGTATCTTGCCACTGCAAAGCAGTGTGGCCCACTAGCTTCTGATTCTCCTAGATTTTCCTCCCATTGTCATTGGTGCCTTGGGAGCACAAATATATGAGCCACTTTGCTTCTGGTTTTATGAGGGTGCTGGGGAATCAAACCTGGGCCAACAAGCTTTGCAAGCAAGTGTCTTCAGCCACTGAGCCATCGCCTCACTCCCATGAATCTTAATAAGCATTATTAGAATGTTGACTTATCATCATAAGGAAGTTCCTAATAGCATATTTTACCATTATCAGAATTAATTTCCTCCTTGGCATTTATTCATATCAAATATATAAAGACACATTCAGAAGAAATTCAAATTTCTGCTCATATAAAGACCAAGTTTGACTTCCTTTGTTCTCAGAGCACAGACCTCCAAATAGGTCATAAAACATGATGAAGAGGCCACAAGTGCACTTTGTAAATTTATTCCTGACAAGTGCTAGTAGAATCACTCTATAAGCAGGCCTGAGAAATCTTTTTTGTTTGGATTTTTAGAGATTTTGAAAACTAGAACTTATTTTCCTCAGTAATAATATGGCTGAGAAAGAAGGTGAACTCTCATTTTGGGAATCACTAAGAATTGTAATTTACTGGAAGAAAAGAACTCTATGAGAAATACTATGAAAGTGGAAGTAGATAGTTACTTATAAATATGTGAAAAGAAAGGAAGGAAGTGTAATGGGGTGTAATAGGTTGTAATGGGGAGTTGGGAGTTCAGGAAAGAGTCCTGGAACCCCAATCCCTGGGTTCAGGTCTGTATTTAACCAAAGGACTAGATAAGCCAGTCTTAGGATAATTGTTATTAAATTACAACATTTATTGAGGGAAGAATAAAACTTAAGGGAGGAAAATGGATACACCCATATGGTTGGAAAGCCCATGTTGTAGGCCTGGAAGAAATGGAAAGGGGGATTTATAGAGGAAAGGCAAAAAAGTACAGAGAGATCCTGCCATGTGGATGGCAGGAGGGGTAGAAAGCCTATGTGGGAATAGAGAGGGTCTCGCCTTATCTCAGCCCAAGCCTGGAAAGCCAGGAGAGATGATCAGGCAGCAGAGACCTTAACTCTTGGTAAGGGTCCATTTATAACCTTATTGTTGTGGGCCTTTCCTTCAGGCTCAGGTGACCCAGAGTGAGGACTGATTGGTCTGGGCTAGAAGCTGGCTCAAGAAGAGCTCAGACATGATGCCAAGTTCTGGGGCTGAGCTTAGCCAACCACAATGTCAGGATTAGATTTCAATTCTAGCAAAGAGGGTCTCAGGCTGTTCATGGAAAACTAGGCCAAGGTAACTCTTTTAATCAAGAGACAAGGAGAGGAGAGATCCTTCTCTTGATTTCTAGTAAAGTGGAGAGTGTAAGGGCAGATTTAAGGGCATTTCTGCTTTTAACCTTTGTGACCCACTCACCCTAAACTACCTAAAATAGCTACCTGACTCCCTCTGGGGAGGAAGGAAGGAAGGAAGGAAGGAAGGAAGGAAGGGAGGGAGGGAGGGAGGGAGGGAGGGAGGGAGGGAGGAGGGAGGAGGGAGGGAGGGAGGGAGGGAAGGAAGGAAGGGAGGGAGGAGGGAAGGAAAGAAGAAAACAAAAAAGAAAGAAAGAAAGAAAGAAAGAAAGAAAGAAAGAAAGAAAGAAAGAAAGAAAGAAAGAAATGCAATGTTGCTACTGTGACCAAACATATACCCAGACAGCTAGGCATTCACACAAATATATATGTACATATATTCAGGCAGGGTCTCACTCAACCAGACTGACCAGAATCTCATTCTGTGGCACAAGTTGGCCTTAAACTTTGTGATCCTCCTACCTCAGCCTCTGAGTGTTAGGACTAAAGATGTATACCAACATGCCTGGCTTAAAGTATTCAAATTTTTACTGAAAAGTATAAAGAATAAGAATGAAAATAGCCCTAAGAAATCAATAAAGACTACTATGCAATATACAAAGGGTTCTTGTCATGAAAAAAAAAAAACCAGAAACAGGAGCTTGGTGAATGATCGGAATGAAATAACAGGCAATTACAGTGCACTCTACCCTTGCTCTTGATGCCTATAAATTTGCTGGCATTGTTCTTTACTTGGAGAAGTAAATAGAGCATTCATGAAACTACAGGTACAATAGTAAATGCAAAATAAATGGTATCGCATACTTAAAAGTACTTTTAAAGTGGCATTTTCTGCTCTTCTTCTCTTATCTGACTACTGAGGTTGTTAAGACATGAAAGGCTAGAGAGCAAAAAAGAGGAACACCTTAATCCTGGTGCAGGCATGGAGGGTCTTTGTTAATTCTGTGTAACAAGAGCACATTACCAGAGACAGATCTCATCTCCCACCCATCACTCGCTCTGACTTCTGCTGCCATAGCTTTATTGAAACTACTTTTCTAAGGGTCATCTATGACCAGCAAATTATCCAATTTGACAGATTCCTTTAAACAGGACTCTCTAAACTTCTCTGATGCAATTTGGCCTTAGTAATCTCTTGCTCTGGAAACCTTGACCCGAATGGCACTAATCCTCAATGTCTTTCTGTCAGTTAACTCTTTTCCAGGACTCTCTGGGCACACATTCTTTCTTGACAATCCCACTGCCTCTCCTTTCACAAATTCATTGTCAGCTCTCTCCATGTAACTGTATCTCCCATTTGTCTAGAGCCTTATAAAATATATGTAGACTTTCCCTTACTATTCCCAACAACAACCTGTTGATTTTACAGAAGAGAGTAAAACACTCAAAACAAATACAGGGACTACTCAGGGCCTAGAAAACTGATAATATGGTCAAATATATATAGCCCAACAGCTTTAGTGCATGGTATTTTACATCATACCCAAAATGTCTCCAATGTCCAACCTTCTTCACTAGACAAATACTACTACCTACCTATTAGAAAAAAATGTAAGACCCTGTTACTGAAGATACCAAATACTGCTGACACAGAACACCAAGTGACCCAGCCCATACTGGGGGGAAATATCCAACAATGTTTTGAGCAAGCAGGGGTCACAGCTACTCAAAAGCAACCAGCCTGACAAGGACATATGCACTTGTGCAATGGTGGCACACAACCTAGGTGGGTAACCAATGGCTTTCTGATTGGCTAAGAAATATACTCAGTAGAAAGGAACTCATGACTGTAACTGGAAACCAGGTCAGAATCACATGAAGACCAAGATTATGGTCTCTAAGGACAATCTCACACTAGTCTCTGGCCCAAAGAGGGGCTATATACATCAAAACCCCTCTAAATTAACAAGGATTATCCCCTTTAACAATACTGACTTCATTCTTCATAGGAGAATCTGTTCTTTTTCAGAAGGTAGTGAGACCATGGAGATAAGCCAGCCTTCACACTTCAGCCAAGGCCCGCATGAAACCAAAAAGGTTGTGGTAAGATGAACAAAAGTGCTGCCTCATGGTAATGGAGACAGATGCTGAGGACACTCAATACCTACAAAAGCAGAGGTCCACAGGTTCCTAAGAGCTCATCACTAAATTAGACTTAAAACACAACCAACATGGCTCAGGTAATTTTGCTGAAGAGAGTGCAGAAAGATTATAAGAGCCACAGGTCAAGAGGGCATATCCAGTTACATACCCACCCCCAATAACTGGCTTCTGCTTTCACAACACATAACCTACAACCCCATGGGGAATACAACACCTATTGGATGGGGGTCAGGGAGGAGGGAAATGATGGTACTAACACATGATGTGTCCATATAAAGCATATTCTTAACTAAAAAAAAAAAAAGAAAGAAAGAAAACTGCCTGAATACTCCTATGGTTTGTCATATTCCTTTCATGCTTCTTCCTTTGACTTTCACTTTCACTATCATATCATATCATGATGACATGTACTTGAAACCTCAGAGTTGTCTGTTGCCTCCAGTAAGTAGTAGCTACATTCTGGAAACTGCACCTCTCAATGTCTCATGTGTCTCTCAGCCAAACTGTATTCATTCACGATGCTTCTGCCTTTCTTCTGGTTCTTGGATTCTCTCCCTGAGAGGTCTAGACTATCATTCTATCATATGTCTGTAGTATCATTACACTATGATTTTTATTAATATGCTAGTAATGTCTTTTCCTTCAGTCTCTCCCCTACTCTCTTATTCTCATGCTTTTAGTTGCTCTTCCCTACCCTTACCAACAAGCTTAGATGCTCAAGTTCCCTGCTGGGAGGCCCAGGTGCATACAGAGCTTTAGCCACTCATTACTGCATACACTCTACATTGAACCATCTGAGATTTTGAGTACTGCAAGAAAGATAGTTTCTGATAGTGTGAATGTCCCAGCAAAACTCATGTTGAAGAGCTGGAGAGATGGCTTACCAGTTAGGGCACTTGCCTGCAAAGCCAAAGGACCTCAGTTCAATTCCTCAGGACTCATGTAAGCCAGATGAACAAGATGGCACATGCATCTGGAGTTCATTTGTAGTGGCTGGAGGCCATGGTTCATCCATTCTCTCTCTCTCTATCTATCTCTCTTTCTATCTCTCTCTGCCTCTTTCTCTCTCTGAAATAAATAAAAAATAAATATTTTTTAAAACTTATGGTAAAGTTTAATCCCCCCTGTAAATGATTAAGAGGTGGAATCAGGTAAGATTTTTAAGAGATGACATGGTCAAAAAGGCTTTGCCCTTAGGAATGGAATAATTCAAGTATGCATTAATGGATTGGTGGATTAATTTTGTTATTAAAGAGTATCTCTGTTATAAAAGCAGTCTGTCTCTGGCTAGCCTGCCCTGACTCACTATGTCATGCACTCTGCTTTGTCATGACCCAGCAGAAGTGCTCACTAGATGCTGACGAGATGCCAGCACCATGCCAAATTTATAGAACCACAAGCTAAATAAACCTCTTAATCCTTATAAAAGACTCAGTCTGTAATATTCCATTGTAGCCATGGAAAATGGATAAAGGTAGTACTCAAAGGAATTTGCTAGAGTAAATCAAACCTGTCAGAGATGGATCCATTTTATCTCCCTCCTTCATAGTTAAGAGATGAAAGCCTCTTCACTTTAAACCTCTTTTCCTCCTAGCTAGCATTCATGTGGCTAATTGCCTAAACCATCTTCTCTCCCTGTTCTTAAAGAGCTAAATGTTCATGTTTGCTTCCATTGCACAAATCAGTGACTCATTTTTAGGCATCTGTTGTATTTCAGCCAAGACACTGCATTGTATGCCAACAAAGTTATTATTAAAATGATGCACAATTGGTGAGATACTCATTTACATGAAAAAATCATAGCATAAATACTAAAAAATGCATTGTAATAGTTCTTATCCTCACCCAGTACATAAAATAAATTATTCTTCCTTTGCATAATAGTTAAATACAGCTCCATAAAACTTTTGATTTCAGGCATTTATAAGTAAAACAACAAAAAACGTGTTAAATTTTCTCAGACCATATGAATTCTAATAATTATAATAACAGAAAATGTTCAGAGAAATACAGACTCACATATTCTCTGAATGAGATGTTAAGTTTCATAGTTTAGGACTATTACTTAGATAAGAATGCTGAGAAATAAGTAGCTGAATGGTGATTCAAATATAAAATTAAGGAGCTGGTGATGTACTTCAGTTAGTAGAGTGTTTTCATAACATGCACAAGGTCCTGAGTTTAGTCCTCAGTACCACATAAACTGGCATGATGCTGTATACCTGTAATCCCAGCATTCCAGAGGTGCTCGCAGGTGATAAACAGTTCAAAGTCATTCTCAGCTACATAGTAAATGGGAACCTGGGTTACATGAGACTTGAAAAGAGGGACAAACCTAAGTTACATGAAACCCTGTCTCAAAAATAAACATAGGCCTAGAGAGATGATAATGTTAAGGTGCTTGTCTGCAAAGCCTAACAAGCTGATTTCAATTCCCCAGTACCCACATAAAGCCAGCTGCACAGAGTAGAACATGCATCTGGAGTTCGTTTTCAGTGGCTAGAGACCCTGGCATGCCTATTTCTCTCTCTTTCTCTCTCTCCGCTCCCCCCTCTCTCTCCTTACAAATAAATAGATAAAAATGTTTGAAATAATAAAAATAAAAACAAAAAGCTGTGTTTTATGAAAAACAAGATGACAAATCCTGCAGAATCGGTCAGTTGAATCTGACTTGGCTGGCATCTCAGCCTCCAGTTTTATTGCTCTGTCATTGTGTAACACAATTCCTCAGTAAATTCTCCACCCACCAGCACCATGACAGTTTACAATTTCTGTGACAATCTCTGGAACTGGCTAAACCAGGCTGAATAGAAATAAGAACACAGAATTCTTAGACATATAGTGCTACCTTTCAGGAAAAATACTCCACCTACTTTTTAACACATTTGAACCTTGTGATCCTAAGAAACCTTATCACCTCACTGTTTTCAGTTGCTATGAATGGGAGGACCCCGGAGCTTAACTTCTGAGTCCTGCCCTTCACTAGCCTGAGAATAAAGCCCTATCTATTTTCCCCTGTGGCCTTCAGTGCAATTATCAGCTCTGCTCATAAGGGTTATGGAGTGGATATTTGGGGCCAACAAACACTAGGTAACATAATAGCACAGATTTATTTGAACTGACTTAATTTTGGGCCTATGAAGAGAAGCCTAAGATATTTTCCATGCCTTGTTTTCTTCTGCCTCAAGGTAAGCAGAAGGATCCTCAAAAACAGCTATCCTATGCTGGGGTAGAGAATAAGGCATGTTCTTTCCAGGGGACACTGTTTTCTCACCACCCCTGGCTGCAGGTTGGCTGAAACATAACTAGCCTAGCTACAGAGGGAAAATTCTTTGAGACAAATCACCCAGCTATAGTTTGGCAAGGCACAAATGTAAAATTTTCTGTGGCCCAAGTTTGACATCATGAAGTATCATAACTTAAGTCATCTTGAAAACGTATCCAGGCAGTGCCTTCTTGGAAAGACGAGCCCAATAAAAAGGATGAATCCAGGTTGTGTGGTATCTGAAGTATATACAACGTTAGGAGGTCTTCTTTTTTGTGATGTTTTCACATTGCAAAACTAAATATTTTTTGTAAAAATGACAAATTTTTAAAAGCTAAAAAATGATAGAAGCACAAAAAGTTTTTTTAAGTATGTTTTATTAATAGTCTTTCCCCTAAAAATTTCCAGCCTTTGTTTTACTTTCATGTTTGTATTTACATTTTGGATGATTTTACCCATGTCTATAGTACATTTTGTTCATATTTATCTCCATTAATCTGTTTTATGCCCATATCACTCACTCCTGCTGAATACTTTCTTCTTCCAAGCTATTCCCACTCCTATTTTGATGGTGTGTGTGTTCGTGTGTCCCACTAAGTTTAAGTATGGCTGCTTGCATGAGCACATGTGTGGGGAGAATATTGTCTGGAGTGTGTGTAATTTGGTAGCAGCTAAAGCACTGAAGTATTAGTAAATTATTTCCCCTACTCCAGCAACCATTGACTGCCTAGACCTCCTCTGGCAGAGGTGGGCTCTCATGAGCTGCTCCCCTTTCCATGATAGGGTATTAATGGTCCTAACTTTATACAGGCCTTGTGTGGGTAATCTTCCGTGATAGGGTTTTAATGGTCCTAACTTTGTGCAGGCCTTGTGTGGGTAACCTTCCGTGATAGGGTTTTAATGGTCCTAACTTTGTGCAGGCCTTGTGTGGGTAACCATAACTGCTTTGAGTTCATGAGTGCAACAGCCACACAATGTCTGGAGGACAGCTCACCACAGCACTCCTCCCCATCCTCCAGCTCTTACATTCTTTCTGCTAAATTTTCTGTGATGTTCCCTGAGCCTCAGGGGTGATGACACAGAAATGAGCTTTAAACCATCAATTATTCTCAGATTTCAGACCAATTATCTCTGAATTAACTGCCACCATCTGCAAAAAGAAGCTTTTCTGACAATTTGAGCTTCTTTTACATTGTTTTGTCTTGTACTGCTTTGTTTTGGGAGATACTGGCTTTTTGCAAGCCTTCTACAACTGAACTCTATCCCCAGATTTTGGATTTTTGAAAAAGATTTGTTTCATATAGCACAGACTAGCTTTAAACTTACTATGTAACCAAAGCTAGCCCTGGATTACAAATCTCCTGTCTACACACCCATCCTACATACTGCATTTATAAGTTTATGTCATCACATCCAGCTTTGAATACCTTTTTCTTATGACAATGATAGCAGAGAGAATTGAATGATCATTAGTCTTTCATTGGGTATAGTTAAAATAAATTTAATTTTTTGATTTCTTTACAAACTTCCTGCTTCAAGTTTTATTTTTGCAATAACACATAAATTTTAACATGATTGCCAATTTTAGAAAACTGAACACTTTTATATCTGATCTATATTATTCACTCTGAGGCTCATATTTTTCATGCTTTGTTTCTTATTACCCACATACTTCTCAGACCAGCTGCCACTTGAGCACTTCATGTCAATAAAACCTATGCCCCTGCACTTTCCCATCACACTGAGTGACAGGAATCTTTGTGGAAACCATTTCACACTTGGATGGTTAGCAAAAGCTTGTCACTTATGAACCACACTGAGATATCTTACCAAGTACTAAATGAATCCCCAAATCAACTTCTCCTACCAGCTCACCAAAATTTCCTCTAATACTCATTAGTATACATAGGGTATATATTTCAAAGTGGAAAAAATCAGAAAGAGAGGGATTTAATTTATATGTGACTACATTACATAAGCTTATCCTTATAAATTTTACAAAAGTATATGGAGGGCTAGAGAGATTGCTTAGTGGTTAAGGCACTTGTCTGTAAAACCTAAGAACTCATGTTCAAATATCCAAGTCCCACATAGCCAGATGCACACTGATGCAAACATGCAATGTCGCACATGCACACAAGGGGGCACATGTGCCTAGAGTTCGTTTGTAGTGGCTGAAGGCCATGTCACACCCATTCTCTCTCTCTCTCTCTCTCTCTCTCTCTCTCTCTCTGTCTCTCTCTGCCTCTCTGTCTCTTGTCTTTCTCTCTCTCAAAATAAAAAATAAAAAAGTATATGGATAAGTGATTATACTGCTGGAGCAACCTGTGCAAGCCATGGTCCCTGAACTGGATCATGATTACCTTCCAGGAAAATCTATATCCATATGAGTCTATATAATTTATATAGAAAAAGAGAAAGTCCAAAGATGTCCATGGGAAAATGCTAACACACATCTGAGAATTGTCAGTACCCAAGGTACATAATCATCCAAAGATCTCACCAAAGCATCCTGCTATAGCACATTTGGAGCTTGTTACTACAAAAGTTATTGAGCTCCAAGAAAAACAGTAGTAAGAAATGAATAGCATGCCTGTTCATCTGCTCCTCCTTCTCTCTTCCAGTTTTGAAGCATCCATGAAAGGAGAGAGTGCAAATAATGGAAGAAAGACTAGAACACAAGGCTCAGCTGAATCTAAGCTCAGCAAATCAGGGTATTGCAGTCAGGTTTGCACTGCTGGTAGAAATCACCCAACCAAGAGCAGCTTGTGGGGGAATAAAAGAGGTTTATTTTGGCTTACATGCTCGAGGAGAAGCTCCATGATGGCAGGGAAAACAATGGCATTAGAAGAGGGTGGACATCACCCCCTGGCCAACATCAGGTGGACAACAGGAACAGGAGAGTGTGACAAACACTGGCATGGGCAAACTAGCTATAATACCCATAAGCCCGCCCCCAGCAATAACACTGCCCTCCAGGAGGCATTAATTCCCAAATCTCCATCAGCTGGGAATCTAGCACTTAGAACACCTAAGTTTATGGGGGCATTTGAATCAAACCACCACATTCTGCCCCCGGCCCCCATAAACTGATAACCATACATGATGTAAAATGCAATGCATTCATCAAACTTTAAAAGTCCCCATAGTTTTTATCAATTCCAATGATGTTCATACATGCCCATAATCCAAGGTCTTTTAACTGAGCCATAATACCAAAAAAATCCCCCCCAAAAACCATAATGGCATAGAAAAAACATTAACACTACAAAATATGGCATTGGGCATGGCAAAGAAACATTAAGCCAATACAAGATTTAAAACAACCAGGGAAAATGTCAAACTCTGTAGCTTCAAGTCCAACAACTCTAGTCAACGACAAATCTCCATATCTGATAATTCTAACCAGCAATAATCTCTGGAGTTCCAATTCTTCCCCTCCAGCTAGGCTACTCACAGAATTAAAAAAAAACTTCATCTGGGCCAGCAGCTTTCCTTGGCAGCCTTCTTGTGGTCCCAGCATCTCCACTGGGTCTACACTGAAACCCAGGGTTCTTCCTCATGGCCCTATGGGGTCTCCATACAGGCATCTGGCAAACCTGCTTCACACTGCCCATGGCCATTTCCAAAACACAAGACCGTGTTGTAAATTCAATGACCCTCTCTTTCCTGCATTTCTTATACTCCACATTATGAGGTAGGGTGACAATTTGTTAATCCAGGGGTGAATAAAGAAGATTTTAAAGAGCAGTACACTCCTTGAGCACTCAGGCCCCTTCAAAAGAGTCTACATTCTTCTTGCTGCCCCAGTGCAGGTCAGCTAGCCCAATCTCAAAGGCTGTAATCTCTCAATTGCAGCTGAATGGGCAGCAGTTCACCCAAAGATATTTTTTTCTATGCCATATCCCTCTGCTCACACCGGTTCATTTGTACGCAAAGCAACCCTTCACAACTTCTCAAACAGGAGCATAACAGCAAGCTTCTCATACAAACTGCTATCCCAGTCTAAGCAAAGCTCTTTCTCACTCTTATAAGCCAAATCTCACAGTCCATCATTCTTATTGCATCGAGGTCTTTCAACTCTGACCTGACTAGTCCATCAGGCTGTACTTACAGCACTGCAAGGCATCTCACAGGCCAAGGTTTCAAATCCTTCCACATTGGTCTTGAAAATCAGCTCCAAAAGGCCAAAGCCACACAGTCAGGTGTCTAGCAACAAATGACACCAACCCTTGGTACCACTTTTAGTGTTGCAGTCAGATTTGCATTGCTGGTAGAAATCACCCAACCAAGAGTAGCTTGTGGGGAAAAAGAGATGTTTATTTTGGCTTACAGGCTTGAGGGGGAAGCTCCATGATGGCAGGGAAAATGACAGCATGAGCAGAGGGTGGACATGGCTCCCTGGCCAACATCAGGTGGACAACAGGAACAGGAGAGTATGCCAAACACTGGCAAGGGAAACTGGCTATAATAACCATAAACCCGCCCCCAACAATAACACTGCCTCCAGGAGACATTAATTCCCAAACTTCCATCAGCTAGGAACCTAGAATTTAGAACACCTAAGTTTATGAGGGACCATTGAATCAAACCACCACAGGTGGCAAATTTTTAAAGATTTCCTTTGCTCGAAGACACGCCTTTTTACAATTGGCAATGACTGCTGGGCAGTCTCAAAATTTGTCAAAGTACTGAGAATTAACTTTTGAATTTTCAGTGCTAAAGAAATATCTCTATCACACCCTCCAAGACTCAAGGAATATTGTAAAAGAGTGGGTGGGAAGAATATAAGAGCCAGAGGATCAGGAGGAGTGCTTTGGAACACCATCTGATAAGGAGAAAGTGGCTCTTGTATTCATGACCTCATAGCAATTGTCTTACCTGCACAATATTGATCCCATAAAGATTCCCTCATGGATGGTAAGGGAAAGAAGAAGGAGCATGGGGAAGAGGAAGCAAGAGATGATAAGAGGAGAAGATTATGATATGAATACATTATGTACATGTTTAAAAACTGTCAATACAAAAAGCTTAAAAAAGTTAAGTGGCAACCAGCCCTGGCCTAAAGTCATGTCCTATCACATGCCCCCTTCAACACCTAGGTCTCATTTTCAGCTGTGGTGAGGATGCCCTTTCTCAACTAAGAAATTTAAATTTTGGTTCATAGACTATTTTCCAATTCATTTCTGGGATTCATAACTGAATGGGACAACAGTAATTAACTGTTCCTCTCTTAGGCAAAAGCCAGAAGAATACTCTCAATCCATAGCACCAAAATGGAATTAAATTTAACCCTGAAAAAATTAAGGGACATGCAATCAAGAGAAAATATAGTAAGTATTAAGACCTCTCAAATCCCTACACACCACCCACACACACCCACCTAGTGGCACCATGCTTCCAATCCCCAGCCCTTACCTCTTGACCACAAGGTCAGGTGTGTATTGTGAAACTCCTACTCTGGATTCTTGAGCCCTGTTCCCCAGACCCCATACCTCAAGGTCAGGAACTGACACATAACCCCATCTTGACACCAGCACAACTCATCCTGGACTCTGTGCCCCTAAGTCAGGTGACCCTACAAACAACAGTATACCCCTAAAGAACGTCATGAGTTTTCTAACTCATTCAAGCATAGGTGGGAGGATGTGTGAGCATGGATTTTTAAAGGTGTGGGATTATCAAGAAAGGAACCTTAAACTGGATCAGGCTGTTTATCAGTATGGATCAATTGAGCAGAGATTCTAGGATTAAAATTGCCACTCCCACATTTGAAAAGATGTCAAGAGCTAAAGATAAGGCTCAATAGTTAAGAGTACATCCTGAGCAAGCATGATGGCCTGAGAGGATCTGAGACTGATTCTGTTCCCCAGCCCTCACATAAATATCTGAATGGCTCCACATGTACCTACAACCCATTCCTGTGGAAATCAAAGATCACAAGATCACAGAATTGCTGGAGCTTGCAAAAACAGCAAACTCAAGGGTAAGTAAGAGACTGTTTCACAAGGAAACACACAGATGAGTGATGGAGGAGGTACACCTAACATGCTCCTCTGGCATCCTCACGCACAGGATGTACACATCAGCACACGTACATGTATTCTCCACACACACTCCATACCACATATATTACAGAGAACCACATGCAAATAGGGGAGGCAGAAGTTATTTGATTGGCTGAAGTACAGTCCAAAGATAACCTATTATGAATGATCTAGAGATGTCTGATATCTCTTGGCTTAATGTTGACAAAGGGATTCAAAGGTTCAGAGAAATTGGAATGCTGGAGTGCATTTGCTTTGCTTCACCTAATTCTTCACTAAGACTATAAGAAACAGATTGTGAGAGGAGCACCAGCATACATGAAGCGCTCTGACATTACGCTTTGTAATGTAAATCTTACAGTGAGTGGGAGACACAGCTGCAGTTAGATGACTTAGATGCAATTGGTCTAATTGAATCCCAGAATATCCAGGATCAAGTGGCAGCACTGAATCACCAAAGGCAAGGTGAGCATATTTACTGTAGTGGATGGTATAGAGAAAGCAACATCCATAATGATTTCACTCATGTAGACATTTGGCACTAGCTAATTAACCACTGTGTTCCCAGAAGTGAAATATATAGGAGCCCTACTCAATTCTTGTTCAATCTATATAAGCAGAAAAGCTCCAGATCAAATAATTAGAAGGCTACTTTGAATCATAGCAATAGAGAATCATGGTCCTTTAACCAATTTGCATATTTGAGCCAGTTTATAGACCCAGAATCCCTCTAATGAAAGAAGTATCAAGTCCTCTTGAGGTTAGGCTTTTCCACAATTTTGAAAAATTGTAATATTAATCTTTCTCTCATCTTTCCCCAAATGGACCAATAGCCTTTTAGTAGTGTGACGCATATTGGGGGAAAGGAAATAATCAGACCCTTCAGAGCCTATGAGACACTGGCTCTGAATTCACATTGATTCCAGGAGCCCCAAACAGTAGTGTGAACCTCTAGTTAAAGGAAGGGCTTATAGAGATCAAGTGATCTATAGAGTTTTAGCCAAATACTTCTCAAACTTGGTCCAGTGGGTCCCCAAATAATTCTATGATAATTTCCTAAGTCCCAGAATGCGTAGCTGGGATGCATGTTTAGAAGTTGGCAGAATCCCCACATTGGTTCCCTGACCTGTGGAGTGAGTACTACTATACTTGATGTACTGGTTATGTTCTCATTGCTATGACCAAATTCTTGACCAGGAATAACTTATGCAAGTTATTTCTTAAGGAAGAACTAATTCATTTCAGATTATAGTTTGAAGTAATATCATAATAGGGGAAAGCATGGTGCCAGGACCTTGAAGCAAGTGGTCACATTCAGTCCACAATCCAGAAGCAGAATGAGTTGAGTGCTGATGTTCAGCTTGCTTGCTCTTTTTAATTTAGCATGGGACCCAAGCCCATGGATTGTGGCCACTCCCAGTTAAGATGGGTCCTCCCACCTCAATTCATCTAATACAGAAAAATATTTATAGACATTCCTGGAGATTTATTTCCATGGTGATTCTAAATCTTGTCAAATTGTACCCAGAGACTAACCATCATAGTTGTGAAGGCCAAATGGAAGACATGAGATCTGCCCCTACCAGGGAAAAAATGGTGAACAAAAAACAGTGCTGCATTCCTGGAGGGATTACAGTTTAGTGCCACATCAAGTCCCATCATATATCCCTGTAACTCTCCTATTTAGCTTGTTCTAAAGATGGACAGATTATAGAAAACAATAGTTGACTATCAGAAACTGAATCAGAAACTGACTCTAATTGCAACTGCTATATCAGATGTGATTTCTTTATTTGAGCAAATTACCATATCTAGTACATAGTATGCAGCTAATAATCTTGCAAATGCTTTCTTCTCCATACTTGTCCATAGGGATCACCAGAAGCAATTTGCTTTCAACTGGAAAGGCCAGCAGTATACCAACTATTGTTATCTCAAGGTTATATTAGTTCTGTAGACTGTATCAAGATTTATTTCACAGAGATCTTCCACAAGGTGTCATGTTGATCCAACATATTGCTGATATTATGCTCCTTAACCAAGTGAGCAGGAGGTAGCAACCATTTTGCAGCTGTTGATGCAGAATATGGGTATTAGAGGATGGGAACTAAATCCAACCAAAATCCAAGGGCTTTCTACTTTAGTAAAAACTCTAGGGCTGGGGAGATGGCTTAGCGGTTAGGCGCTTGCCTGTGAAGCCTAAGGACTCCGGTTCAAGGCTCAGTTCCCCAGGACCCACGTTAGCCAGATGCACAAGGGGGCGCATGCATCTGGAGTTCGTTTACAGAGGCTGGAAGCTCTGGCGCGCCCATTCTCTCACTCTCTCTCTCTCTCTCTCTCTCTCTCTGCCTCCTTCTCTCTGTCGTTCTCAAATAAATAAATAAACCAAAAAAAAAATTTAAAAAAAAAAAAAAAAAACTCTAGAAGTTCAGTGGCTTGGGACATTCAGAGATATTCTTTCTGAGGTAAAGGATAAGTTGCTGCACATAGTCCATCCCGAAGAAAGAAGTGCAATGCCTAAAGGGGATATTTGAATTTCAGAGGAAGCACATTTCTCACTTGGGTGTTACACTGTCTTGTATGCCAAGTGACTTGGAGAGCTATGAGTTTTGAGTGGGGTCAGAAACAGGAGAAGGCTCTTCAACAGGCTCGGGCTACTTGGATAGGCTGCTTTACCACACAGGACACATGATCTGGCAAACCTGGTGGTACTTGAAGTTTCTGTGGCAGACAGGAATGATGTCTGGAGAATTTGGCAAGCCATCATAAGGAGAATCACAGCCAAGCGACTTGGGATTTTGAGGCAAGATCCTACCATCATCTGCAGCAACTAACTATTATCCCTTTGATAGCTCTTGGCCTGCTATTGGGTCTTAGTAGAAACTTAATACTTAACAATGGACTCCAAGTTACTATACAACCTGAGCTGCCCATATGTTGTTGCTGTTATCTGATCTACCAAGTCATAAACTTTGACATGTACAACAGCAGTCCATAATCAAATGGAAGCGGTACATATGTGATTAGGCCCAAGCTGAGTTTAAAAGCACAAGTAAATTAAGTGAAAAAGTTTCCCAAATACCTATGGTTCCTTTTACTGTTACATTGCCTCTGTCCCCAAGCATGTACCTGTATGGTATGGTATGCCTATGATCAACTGACTGAGAAGAAGCCCAAAGATTGTTTCACAGATGGTTCTGAATGCTATGTAATCACCACCCAGAAATGGACAGCTGCTCTTTCTGGACAGTCCTGAAGAACAGTGGTGAAAGGAAATCTTCACAATAGGCAGTACTTCAGGCAGTGCATTCCCCCATAGTGGGAAGCACTTCTGGTGGTAACCTATATAGAGAGAGGATCCAAGAAATAGTGGCCCATTTTGCTTGGATGTACTTGATAACTGCTGGTGACTGCATCTACCCTGTTACTTCCATCCTTTGTGGACATCAAAACCCAGCTTCTGAGCCAGGCGTGGTGGCACATGCCTTCAATCCCAGCACTCGGGAGGCAGAGGTAGGAGGATCGCTGAGAGTTCGAGGCCACCCTGAGACTACAGAGTGAATTCCAGGTCAGCCTGAGCTAGAGTGAGACCTTACCTCAAAAAATCAAAAAAAAAAAAAAAAAAAAAAAAAAAACAGCTTCTTCAGCCTTCCAATGTGGACTGGAGAAAAGTGGTTCTTGAGGAATCCTCCAGGCTTTCAGTGCAAGGTTTGGACTTTTGAGACATCCACCCTCATGGAGTGAGCATCTAACATGTTCTCAGACTCTCCAACCTGCAGACAACCATTGCCAGACTCCAAGCCCAAAGCATGTAGTAAATCCCCTTGGTAATATACATTTATTATATCAGTTATTTTCTCTAAAGAACCCTGACTAATACACAGCTGCATGGAACAAGGAAGTCAACTCAAGATATGAAAACAGAATTAAAAAATGATACATAAATAACCCAAAAACTATAGACATACCTTAAAAATCTCTATTTACCAAATTGGAAAATTTAAAAGAAATATGTGAGTGTCAAAATATATATGATCTATCAAAGCTAAACCAGGATGAGATAAATACTTCAGACAGATCCATAACAAGCAATAAAATTGAAGCAATAACTTAGAAATCTTCTGAATAAAAAAAATCCCAGATCAAGATAGATTGACTATAAATTCTATCAGATCTTTAAAGAGAAATAAGATCAATACTTCTCAGATTATTTTGGAAAATAGTAAAGGAATGAATACAAATTCTTTTTATGAAGCCAGCATTATACTGACACCAAAACCAGATAGAAACACACAATAAGGTGAAAATTATAGACCAATCTATAACTGAAACATTTGCAAAGTTAATTCAGGAACACATAAAAACGATGAACCATTATTAATTTGGCACCATTCAGGTGATATAAGGTGATTCAACATTTACAAATCAATAAAGGTAATCAATCACATATAGAATAAAGAAATGCATGATCAGCTGGGTATGGTGGCACACACCTTTAATCCCAGCATTTGGGAGGCAGAGGTAGGAGGATTGCCATGAGTTCGAGGCCACCCTGAGACTCCATAGTGAATTCCAGTTCAGCCTGAGCTAGAGTGAGACCCTACCTCAAAAAAAACAACAAAAAAAATGCATGATCATCTCAATAGATGCAGAGAAGTTCTTTAACAAAAATCCAACAGCCTTCCATGATAAAATCCCTGGAGAGACTAAGGATCAAGGGAACATATCTCAACATAATGAAGGCTATATATGACAAGTGTATAGCCAGCATCAAGCTAAATGGAGAAAAGCAAAGAATTCCCACTAAAATCAGGAACAAGACAAGGGTGACCACTGTCTACACTGTAATTCAATATGTGCTAGAAGACTTAACCACAGCCACAAGACAAGAGAAGGAAATTAAAAGAATACAAACAGGAAAGGAAGATTATATGATTCTCTATATAAGGACTCTGCCAGAAAATCTAAAATTGATAGATGCTTTCAACAAAATGGCAGATATATATTTAACATAAAAATCAGAAGCATTCCTATATAATCAATAACTAATATACTGAAAAAGAAATCAAAGAAGCAATTCCATTCACAATAGCCTAAAAAAAAAAAAAAAAAACCTTACAATAGGACCTCAACATAAGACATGAAACTCTGAAACTGCTAGTAGAAAAAGTAAGGAATGATAATACGGATTAGTAAGTCACAGGTGTAGGTAATAAGAGTAGAACTTTATTCACCCAGGAAATAAGGCCAACAACCAACGCATGGGACCTCATGAAACTAAAAGGCTTTTGTACAGCAAAGGAAACTGTCAAGCAAGTAAAGAATAGTAGGAAGTCTTTGCCAACTATCTATCTGAGGCAAAACTTATCAAAGCACTAAGAATAAGTGACTATGGAGTGTTCAGCATTAAATGAGACATTCCTATCACTCCCTTCTAGGCCCAGAGAACATTGTGAGAAAAGGGATAGAATGAATGTCCATAGTATGAGGAGGAACACTGTGAAATTATGTCTTCCAATGAGCTCTCACAGCATCCTCAAGGTTTCTCCTCAGAAAATGGCCCAAGAACTTCCATTAAGGCATTTCACTGGTGAACAAATGAGCTATACCAAAGCACCCTCTATATTTTCCTCTGCAAATGGCTGTACTGAGACTAAAACTCAACATTCTATAAAACAAATTATAGAGTATCCATTAGCTGTGAAATATATGCCCATTGTTTAAGAACTAGTCAGAACTTGCCATGGAAAAGAGTATGAAATCAATACTAGAGAAAAAAAAAAAATATATATATATATATTTGAATCTGTAATCTTATTCATTTAGTCTGATATTTTTACTCATTTTCAAGGAAGAAAAAGGATAACTTCCCAATTTCCAAAAGCATTTAGGCAGTCTACACTAAAATATGAGTATATATCCCTAAGATAAAATAAAGAAATGCCAGAACATTAAAGAAGGAAGTAGATTCAGAGGTTTAAAAAGAAAATTAAAATTAAGTGTAAGAAGTAGAAATCCAGGAATAATGAACAAAAGATCACCATGATAATGAAAATAATTTACCCTTTTGAATATAGTTAGTTAAGAGACCAAAAAGAGGTAGTCAGTTGGAATTACATGGTTTTATCATAAAATACATTTTTATATAGAAGCTACAGGAAAGTATGCTCATGATTAATCATAATTAAAGTAACATTTTAAGGCAGTGTCAAGCATTCTTTTCTTTTTCCCCCTTCCTCAAGTACAAAACTGTGCTCTCTCCTCATCTTTCATCTTAGCATGGGTCACAGTGCTATACAGCACAGCAAAAATGTGATTTTTTTTTTTTTGGAACACTCAGGCAAAGCAATAGAAGACCATATTTTGGGAAATGAGAGGCCAGCCACACTGAAATCTTTCTCATAGTCACTGTCTCAAGAGGAGGGTAATTATTAGGAACACTGAAATGGCTCCTGGGAGAGGTAATGTCTTGAGAGGCAGGAAATGAGAGGGCACAGGAAACATGAAATGTGTGCCTTTGAGTCGATGCATTAGCAAATCTCTGACCACAGAGGTCCATCTTCTGTCAAGCTGGAGAAAGCAATGGGGAGGGAATGGCAGCCTCAATTGCTGATTGACAAAAGTTTCCAGGGCAAAGCAGTAGAATTATTTAAAGTCACCTCAAGTGGAATTTGATTGCACATCCTCATGAAGTGCCAATATGAATGATTCACATTTCCTAGGGACCATAGCTGACCAGTCATCTGTTATTTCAGATTTCTTTTAATATTTCTGAATTCAAATCAGCACAACCTGGTGAGTCTGATGTCCTACATCTGATGAGCCCTGTAATTAAAGACCCAAATCAACTTTGAGCAGCCACTTCAGGTTTGCTTGCATTTTGTGCTCAATTTACTTTTTCACTGGAGGTGAAAAAATCTAATTATATGAACAACAAATAGTGCTATTTTCCCCTTGTGGCAAAAGCCCTGTGTTAAGTGTCACCAATCATTTAGCTAGTCATAACTCCATGTGTGGCACTGCAAGTCCCTGAATAGCATCATCTATTCTGGGTCAGAAGCTTACTCTTGCTTAGCTGCTAATGAATTTCTTTTCTTAGATTCATTAAGTATGATCTCAGTAGCACATCAAGGAGTTACCTTAGCACTGAAATGGTCACCTGAGCAGACTGTACTCTGTGCCAGGTAGAAGCAGAGATCTTCCAATAAGCTTTGAATCCAGTAGCCACATCCATGCAAAACTCAGCAAATATTTATTAAGACCCTACTATATACCCAGTACCACCATTTCCTAGTTATATAACATGAGGAAAAAAATACTTAATCTTATTGTTCTAGGCAGATCTGTGCTGCTGGGACAATCTTCAAAATGGATACAGCTTATGGGAGAAAAGGATTTATTTTAAGCTTACAATGGCAGAAGTTGGCTCCCTATCATAGATCCAAGCAGAAAGAAAAAAAGAAGACAGAAAATACCAAAAAGCATGCTAAAGATCAGATTTTTCCTTTTAGTGATCTCCTTTCAAAGGAGTTCACATTTCTACCATTTGGTGTTTTCTGGGTGGAATTCACCTCAGGCGTCTTTTTCCTTTGTTTCCTTATAAGCAGTTGGCCCATCCTTAATGGTGGTAATCTGCTTGGCAATAGCATCTTCACTACCTAAAATCTGTCTCTGTGCCAGTAACTTTAAACTTGCTTAAATTCTTCCTGTTATAAGCCATACATCTTCCAGTTCTATATCTTCAGTCAAACATACCAGTCCATACTCCTAAATTCAATCTTCATCAAACTCTCTGGGTATGGGCAGTGCAGCAGTCTTTATGCCAATAGTCCAATTCCAACAAGGTCTGTCTTTTATTCCCCTTTGAAAATTCCTAAGTCAACACAATTCTCTCCTCATGTAGTATTTTCAAACTCTCACCAGAATACCCGATAAAACTTGGCTTGCCACTCTATAAGGTGTCTACAGTCTCAAGGACCAAATACTTCAACATTCCTTCTCTAGCACACAAGTTCCAAAAGACTAAAATCCACATGGTTAGATTCATTCTCAGCAACATCTCAACTCTCTGGTATCAAATTCTGTTGTAGGCAGCTCCGTATTGCTAGAACAAACTTCCAAACACATACAGATTATAGGAAGAAGGGGTACAAGGGTTTCAAGCTTACAGATTCAGAGGAAGTTCCATCAATGGTGGAAGAAGCTGGCTTCCATTCACAGATCCAAGCAAA
This sequence comes from Dipus sagitta, assembly GCA_036346955.1. Lineage (NCBI taxonomy): Eukaryota > Metazoa > Chordata > Mammalia > Rodentia > Dipodidae > Dipus > Dipus sagitta. The sequence continues at coordinate 96,949,373 of CM070770.1, read as the reverse complement.
GGAAAAAACATAAAGGGGCCAACAAACACCCACAAGCAGAAAGAACACACCCACCAGAGCTCAAACAGCTCTCTACACTTTTTGGCTAGAATCAGATCCACCCCTAAACACACCTTTGCACTAGACCCCAGGATCTGCCCCCCAGTGACACCTCTTCCAATCAGGCAACTAGAGATCCCAGTAACAACTTTAATAAAACAATTGAGTGTATGGGAGACATGCATTCACATTCAAACCACCACAATTATAAACCCTTCCCTTTTCCATATAAACAAGAATATTTCAGGCACATGGCTGCTTTGTTAGGACTGAATAAGATACTACAATTATAACAGCTACTAGACAAATCGTACATTTAATGGCCATGTGGTCAGTGCTACTTGATGCTAAACACTGTGTGAGGTATTCTACACCTCTTAGAATAATACTTGGTTGGTAGTAGTTACTCAACAATATCCGTTTATTTCTTCCTCTTCCTATTGGTGCTGAAGAGATCATGGTAAGATGGTAGCATTGTTTTCCTCCCATGGCTCAGAAAATATCTGCTTCTCTGAGACAAAACAATTTGTGATGAGCATGGGAGGTGAGCAGCCCTCCAGGAGGATATATCTGCTGTGGAGTATATTTACCAGGCAGTGGGCAGATAGTCAACATTAATACTTCCTTCTTCCTTAGTCTACTTTTGAAATAAGTAGGCACTGGAAGTTTACATTGTGAAGCTTGGAATATAGCAGATCTTTTTTTTTTTTTCAGTGTACAAGCTGAAATGACAACTGTATCTAATCTTTGTTCTAGTTCATTTCTTCCCCATATCTTGGTTTTCACCAAACAATGTCCTAAAGATAAACAATAAATACCTCCTATACATAAACAGGTTATTTTAGAGATTTTTCTTTTAAGTTCCTCTTTTTCCTCTGTAGTTTTGCTTCATGTTGCACCTGATCAAAGAAAAATTCAGTAACAAACTTTCAGCAGAAACATGCTGGCAAACTGAACCCCACAGCCACATACAGCTCCTGCCTATCTTTGTATGGTTTTTAAGATAAGCCAATTTATTAGGTGGTGTGGTAGGTTGAATGTATGTCCCCCATAGACATAGACTCAGGTGTTTTATTAAGTTTGTAGCTTGGGTGTCCAGCTACCTGACTGGAGGAAGTGTCACTGGGGGTCCTGCTTGCTGCCAGATTTTGTGCTTGTTAGTGTGTGTGTGTGTGTGTGTGTGTGTGTGTGTGTGTTTGCTGGATGGTGGTGGTTTCTCTGCCTGCTAGGATTTATGAATTGGAGCCAGCTTCTTCCATTATTAATGGAAACTTCCATGAATCTTTAAGCTTGTAATAAATCCTTTCCTGCCCTAAATTTTGCCTGTGTTTGGATGTTCATCCCAGCATTGTAGAACTGACTACAAAAGGTGACTTTTAAAAGTCAATAGAATAATATTTTGTGTTATGTGAAAATAAAATTTCAACATGATGAATATAATTTTATTATAAAATATTTATATTCATTGTTTTTATACCTGTGATTTGCTTTTACCAACAATAGTAGAATTGAGTAGTTTTTACAGAAAGCATATGCTATGAAAAGTCTAAAATATTTACCATCAGGCCTATGTTAGTCAGGGTTTTATAGAGGAACAGAAATGATAGAACGAATGTATATTACAAAAGAAATGTATTAGATTGGCTGAAAGGATACAGGCTGGAGGTCAACAATGGATTTTTGCAGGTTTGAGAGGCTGAGAACCAAGTACTCCTTAGACCACGAGGATACCTCAGCAATTTCTGGTATCAAAGATGTGGAGAATGGTCTTCAATCTATGTTGGAAGGCTAATGAAACTGGGTTCCCTCTCCTGCCCACTAAGGGTGAAAGGTCTTCCTCTCTTCACTAATCTTTTCTGGAAACAAACTCACAGAATCACCAAAGAAATAGTGATTCCTAATCTGATCCAGTTGACAATAGAAATGAACTGTCACAAGACCCTTCACAGAATAAGTCTGCCAAACCTTGAATTGGAGTATAGCTAAGATTTACTCAGACATGAGAGAAACAATGAATGTATATAGATCAGCTCACTGAACAAGGGCTAAGGAAAAGCATTAAATTCAGTGTTGCAAAAGATCTTCTCAATAGCCCTCTGGCATAGCTACTTGGCTGAAATCCATTAAAGAAGACCAGATGCAATGAGCAGTTGGAGTTATAGAAGAGTCAATTTCATTACATTGAGGGTATTCTAAGAAATTCCTGCTATTTCCAGAGTGTAATATTCTGTCTCTGACTTATAGCTTCTGGTGACCTATGCTTGAATGTTTTGTTAAGTCAGGTTTGCACTCTTTCCTCATGAATTTTTAGTCCCACTTTAAATCTACTTCCATTTCCACATGAATGCAGTTGATAGACCATGGAAATTTTACTTCCTTACTACTTTCCTATTAGCCATTTGGTATACCAGGTAGCTGTCCATTTAATAATAGTAACATACAAGCAAATGAATATCATCTACTAGAGAAAGTCAAATAATATAAGGACAATCAGAACTTATCTAGAATTAGTTGGAACTTGACTTTTCTATAATCACTGCTTAAGCTTAAACCTAACAATCAAACAGACCCTCATGGATAAAGGAAGCTAACTTTAAATAATAAAGTGGTCACCTCTCTAAGGTAACAATGGTTTCATCTTTTCCCTGAAATATTTGCTTAGTGGTTTGAATGATATATTCCCAACAGCCTTGTGTGTTTTGAATATTTTGTTCTAAGTTGGTGGCAATTTGGGAGGTGGATTCTTGCTAGAGGAGGTATGTTGCTAAAGGTCAAGCTTTGGGGTGTTATAGCCAAGCTCCCCCTTACCAGAGCTAGCATATACTCTTGCTGTTTTCTTCCATGCTCAGCCTACAGATGAAACCCACCCTCAAGACTATAAGCCAAAACAAACCCTTTATTCCCATAAGCTGCTTCTGGTGGAGTGTTTTGTCCCAACAATGAGAAGGTAACTGCAACTGAATATTGGCAGTAAGAAGTGGGATTGCTACTGCTAGAAACTTGTCCATGTGGCATCTGGTCTTTTAGAACTGATTTGTAGGAAGAATATGGCATGGTTGGTAACTTTAGACTAGAAAAGCCTTGCAGTGCTGTAAGCAGAGCTTTGTGAGCCATTATGATTGGGAGTTTGAATGACATAAATGCAGAGAGAAGCGTGGACTGTGCAGGCTTGGCTTATGAGGCCTGTGAGGGGGGAGGCCTTTTCCAGAACTAGACTAAGAGCAAGTTGTGTGAGAAGCTGGCTGCTCTGCTGGTGTACTAGTAACTTAAATAAAATTAAGTTTAAAAGTAATGGACTGATATGCTTGGTGGGGAAAGCAGCAGCAGGATGGGAAGGATACAAAGTTTGGCTCAGAAAAAAAATGAAAGTTTCAGGCTGGAGACTACAACCTGGTTAAACTTCAAGTATTTGAGAGAGTACCACCACTGAAATTGGATCATCAATTCGGAATTGGGACAGTAGGAGGAGTGCTGATTCTATTGAGAGGAAGGGCCTAAAGGAAGAATGTTGAAGTTTTCCTGTTCTTAAAAGTTGACTTTCTCTTTGCCTCTTTTTCTATCTGTCTGTCACTCTCAAATAAATAAATAAAAATAAACAAATTTTTTTTTAAAGTTGACTTTATCCCCCCACCACATTAGCAAATTTGGTGGCCTCACCCACTTGGTACTGGTTTTTGAAGTAGGAATGACACAGGAAAGAAAGGGTCATTGTATTTGCAACATGGTTTTTTTGAGATGGCCCATAGGCACAGTCACAGTCCCTGCATAGAAGCCACGAAGGACCGGGGCATGAAGCTGTAAAGATGAACATGCAGTGGACATCCCAGGATTTTGAAGATGTAAGGACTAAGGCATGGCTGCCAAGGAAAGCTGTTCCCTCTGCCTTGTGTGGATCTGCCAGAAATCAAGCCAAGGCTTGAGAGGCAGAATTTAAAGCTTTCTGTACATTTCATCAAGAGTCCCAGATGGCAGACATGGAGCTGCAGGATTTGATGTTTGCCCTTTTTGTTTTTGATATTGCAATGCCCAATTCCTCATTTTTGAAATAGGAATGGTTACTCTGTGATATTAAGTATTGGAAGTAGACATTTTGTGTTTGATTTCATAGACTCAAAGAAAGAGACTATACCGGTTCTCAGCTGAGATTTTGTTGGGCACTGCCAAGCCCGGGCTGGAGCCTTCACATGGTGGGCCTGAGCTATTGAATGTAACAAAGGGCCCCTGGCTGTGGAGATTGTAGCATGCTTAGATCCTGGTTATCTCACTCTGGTCCTGAGGCTGGTAAAAGTGGGGCCACTCCCTCTTCATGAGGTCACAGCGCATCTTACCCTGACAACCTTGCCCAGAGATACTGGTGAGCAAGGCCGCTCCCTCCCTCAGGCCCAGGATACCTGGATGTTCTGATAAACCTTAAGTTTCATTTTCCTTATGGCCCCATGACCTGTCACACTCACGGCCACTCAAGACCCTGCTTGGCAAGTTGCCTGAATATCTCTGGGGAATCGTGGCCCTGGGGACCCCAGGAACCACAGCTGACTTGTAACATGGGGCACTCTGAGATGTGCCAATGTAGGTGAGTGCTCCCCTAGAAGGACATAATCCTTCCTGAGGGGTATCAGCCCCCTGTGGCCTTGCCTCCACATTCTGAGGGCTGGTAGGTTTCTCTTTTTCCTCCTTTACTTTCAGTTCATGCCATCACGAGGGACTGGACATGACAAACAGGCAACTGACGTCTCTTGGTGGAGGCTATTCTTTGGCATTGACTGAAGGCCACTAGTCCTCTGCCTGGACCCCAACAGCCTGTTTGGGTGTTGGCAAAAAGAACCTTCTATCTATTTCTCTCTAACACAAAAAGCTGGTAACTCTTCAAGCACTTAAAAGTCTGAAGGGTGGTTGCCGGTCTCTTAAATTTGTGGGCAGGCTTGCATCTGAATATTTGGGGAATCCCCTGCAGTGATTCATGGGCAATACCACCTCCCATCAAAAAGAATCTCATGTTCAAGGATTAAGAACACTCTTAAAAGTTAGGGGAGTCAAAATCTCTCAGAAGGAAGCCATTTTCTGCTGGGAAGAAGTCCTCCAGATTGCCCCCTGGATGACTTCTGGGGATCCATATAACTTGGACATGTGGACCCACATAGCTCATTTGGCTAGGAAGACAGAGTTCCAGGAAGAAAACCCCTCCTCTCTTTCCTTTCTCCCTATCATAGTAGCCTTTAGACAACGTATTCCACCCCTCCCCCCAAGCCAGAAGGAAATGTCTCCAATGAGAAAGGCCCAGAAAATCATCCAATGACAGACCTCAGTTCCCCTGAAAAAGGTGATAGAAAAAATTGAAAATGAAATGACTCCAGTCTCCCTCATGCCCTCTCCCATTTACCCACCATTGCTGCCATACCCATCTCCCAATCCTGGATGCATCCCCCAAGAAACACACTGCATGGACCAAAAAGAGTCCTAATATGATAAACCCCTCTAGTCAGAGTCTCTCCCCACCCCCCATCCTCAAACAACCTCTCAATAGCTATGTGAGCTCAGGAATGCCAATAGAAAAATATATAATCAGGAAATCGCTGCCTTTCCTGTTAATGCCCAACTGAGTCAGGCTTGGCCCCTGGAGTGGTATCCATATCAGGCCAATGACCTTAAGGAACTTAGGCAGGCAGTCAAGGAGGATGGGGTCCATGCACCACGGACTAAGTCCCTCCTCTAAAGCCACCATGGCTCCCTTAATACCCCCACATGACTAGTGTGATATATGCCAGTCCTCACTGCCTATCCCCCTATTTCTTCAATGGGAAGCCCTTTATAGAGATGAATGCCTCCAATAGACAAGGAGAAACAAAAACCAAGAGGATATCACCTGGGGCTATGATGCACTGTTTGGACAAGGTAATTTCTGTTCGGGAGTCCAACAGGCCACATAGCCACCAAGATACTTTGATCAGGTCTGCCTCTGTGCCCTCCAGGTGTGGGAAAGATTGACACCCCCACAACAATACCTCTTCCCTATTATTCCTCCTATTATCCCTCCACCAAAAACCAGAAGTAACACCTCCTGACTTCATTTCAAGAACAAAAACCAATTTAGAAAGAAAATTTCCTGACCTAACTGCCAGGGACCTTCTCCTTAGAAGTATCATTTGGGAAGGCATGACTTCAGAATGCAGCCTGTCAAGGCCTTAAAGATGAACATTATGATAAATGGATATTCGCTACCCAGGATATTGGGGCTGCCTCCCACAAAGCTGCCTCTGTAGCCCAGACTTTCACATTGGCCTTAAAAACCAAAGAAAAATGTTTCAATTGTGGGGAGGAAGGACATTGGAAAGGAGAATGTCCCTGCTACCCAGTTGTTAAGGGTCCAGGTGCCCCTGGCTCCCTTCCAAAAACAGTTTGCCCCAGATGTCACAAGGGATGCCATTGGAAAAGAGATTGCCACTCTACATTTGACAAAGATGGCAAACCCCAGAGCCTTTAAACTCCAAAAGGGGCAACCCTCAGCCCTGCCAATAAGAGGGAAGACCCATAATGCACAATGGGTAGCAAGCATTTTAGAGGGGGTCCACTGAAAGCTAGCCTTAGAAATAAGAGGAAAAATCTTTAAATGTCTGATTGACACTGGGGCAGACAAAACAATTCTAAAGCAATTTGAAGTTCCCCAACATTGGGAACTAATTCCTGAGCCTCAATTAATGGGAATAGGAGGCCTCTCCCAGGCCTACATAACCAAAGAAGCCTTTAAGTGGAAGGATCCAGATGGAACTACAGGTCTCATCTGACCCCTAGTGGTGGATATAACAACTAATCTGCTAGGGAGAGACATCTTTGAAGCCCTAGATGTAGTTATTGTCAGTAATATAGAGGGAGAATGCAATGAGATAGAAAACTATGATAGATACTTTTGCCTATGTCACCCCCAATCCTAAAGGCCACTGTTCAGTATGAAACCCCCTGCCTAGAGTGGTTCTCTGACAAGACAACCTGGGTAGAACAGAACAACTCCAGCTTAATCACATCTACCCCTCATAGCCCATGGAACACTCCTGTGTTTGTAATTTGAAAGAGCTCAGGAGGATGGAGGTTACTACAAGATCTTAGGGCCATCAATAAAGCCATGCTCATTTGGGGTGCCCCTCAGAGAGGACTGCCCCTTGTGTCAACCATTCTAGCCAACACCCCCCTTCTTGCTATTGATATTAAGGATTGTTTCTTTTCTATCCCCCTGCACCCCTGAGACCAAAAACACTTTGCATTCTCTGTGTCCCCTCTATCAATAATGCAGCACCTGCCAAGCACTTTGAATAGATGGTTCTGCCACAAGGTATGGCTGACAGTCCTACTATATGCCATGGAGCAGTTGCTGCAGCATTAAAGCCACATTTAGATCAAGGTCTTAATATCTATCATTATATAGATGACATCCTAGTATGGAGAGACTCCTCCACCTCACCAGCTGAGCTAAGGGATCAATTAATACCTTCCCTCACTGTGGCAGGCTTCAAGATTTTCCCAAATAAGGTCCAACTTATCCCACCTATAACTCCTGGGGACAGAACTCTCCCTCACCTCCACCAGGCCTCTTAAACCTACACTCGCCTTTCCCAAGAGGCTCACATTGGCTTCACTTCAGAGCATTCTGGGGAACCCCAGTTGGCTCTGACCATGGCTTCCTATCTCCACCAGTAATTTACAACTCTTATTTGATAATTTAAAAGGTGACAAAGATCCATCTTCCCCCTGCCTCCTAAGCCCAGAGGCAATACAGGCATTAACCAAGGTTAATGACATATTTTCTGATATGGCACTTGCCTCATCAGACAAGCCAATTAAGCTTATAATATTTAACTCCTCCCAACCATCATGGGAGTGCCATACCAACCCCAAGGAGTCCTGTAGGGGCTCCACACTTCCATTGGTGGAGCCCTATGTATATTAACAGAGATTGATGCACTTGTGGCCATGATCAAAACTGGGTGAGACTGGGCTCTCCAAGTCTTGGGCAAAGAACCTGATGCTATCATAACCCCCTTTTCCCTCAGTGATATACAATGGCTATTCAGGAACCACTCTTAATTTGCAATCAGCCTAGTAGGCTTCCCCAGTCAAATTGACAACCACTACCCTAATTAAAAATGGATTCTTGCAATAACCCTTCTAAAATGGCTCCCACCCACCTCTTTAAAAAAAATTCCGGGCTGGAGAGATGGATTAGCAGTTAAGCACTTGCCTGTGAAGCCTAAGGACCCCGGTTCGAGGCTCGACTCCCCAGGACCCACGTTAGACAGATGCACAAGTGGGCGCACGCGTCTGGAGTTCATTTGCAGTGGCTGGAGGCCCTGGAGTGTCCATTCTCTCTCCCTCTATCTGCCTCTTTCTCTCTCTGTCTGTTGCTCTCAAATAAATAAATAAAAATAACAAAATTTTTTTTAAAATCCCTGGACACACCCCCATCTTTATAGATGGGGGAAAAACGGTGGCAGATGTAGTTCTTTACCACCCAGAGGATCAACCTCCCACCATCATTTATAAGAAACTTTCTTACAGATCCCCACAATATAAGGGACTGTATGCTATCTATCTGGCACTCCTAGGGGAAGAAGGGCCCCTTAATCTCTTTTCAGATAGCATCTATGCTATTAACTTACTCCCCTGGCTTGTTTGCTCACATATCTGACTAGATGAAAACCCTCTTTCACAACTACTAATAAAAGTCTCCAACCTCATCTGCAAAAGAAGGCCATCCCTGTTTGTGCAACACATAAGGTCTCATAGCCCTTTGCCTGGCCCCCTCACCAAGAGTAACACGCTAGTGTACCAGGCGGCCTCCTATGGAGGACCAACAGACATCCTTCTGACCGCTTTTAAGGAGGCTGAAAAATTCCATGCTAACAGCCATGTAAACCTCAAAGGACTTCAATTGCACTTTCCCCTGATCCCTAAAAATCAGCTCCAATGCATTTTTAAAACCTGCACCTCTTGTGCCTCACTGATAACACCTGCCCTTCAGACAATGGGCACTAACCCCCGAGGCCTCGAGGCCAATGCCCTTTGGCAGATTGATGTCACTCATATCCCCCAATTGGGTCACCAAAAATATGTCATCATGACAGTGGACACATACTCCCACTTCATGTGGGCCATGGCACGGACAGGAGAGGATATACAAAACCTAGTATGCCATATACTATTCACTTTTGCCATCATGGGCCTCCCTCACCAAATAAAAACTGATAATGGCCTAGCTTTTATCAGCTCCTCATTTAAAGCCTTTTGCTTGCAATGAGAAATTAATCACCACACAGGAATCCCACACAACCATCAAGGCCAAGGCATAACAGAAAGAGCACACCAGACACTTAAAAATCAGCTTAAAAAACAACAGCTCAACACCTACCCGCCTAACCTCCAGCTGGCTATGACACTGACTACTTTAAACATCTTTTATATATATATATATATATATATATATATGAACGTCCAGTGCCCCCCAGCCTGGCACCCTTCACTAGAATGCACCAAAGACTGCCTCTCACATCCTGGTGCAATGGCGAGACCCCGTAGATGGAAAATGGAAAGAGCCGGAACCCCTCCTCGCTACGGGAAGAGGATTTGCTTGTTTTTCCACAGGATCAACCCAAATCTATTTGGATACTGGCCAGAAATGTCCCATTCAACCCCATTGACCAAGGAGACAGCCCGCCTGACACTATCAGAACAGATAGGAAAGCACCTCCCCCGCCAACACCATTGGGACCAGAAAAAGAAGACCCCCTGGAAGGATGTCCATAAACTCGTGTATGCAACCCAAGCCATATGCCCCCCACAAGTCCCCTTATCAGTTATCTTGTTCATGTCCCAAAAGCTTCTGAACTCAAATATAAATGTTTCTGTTACTCACTCTGTTAGGGATCCCCCCCAACCACCCTCACGGCTCCCCTACCAAGCGGTAATTGGCATTTTGAAGCCCAAGAAACCTATTGAGGGGTCAATAGAATTGTCGACATAGGAGACTGCCCTACACAGGGTTGCCAAAGCCCTATCATCTTTCAACTCCATCCCAGGTCTATAGATTGCATAGACAGTTATGCATGTTTTTCTCACCACCAAACTAATGAAGCCTACCTTAAAGACACAGACTATTATGGAGGGTGCCCATACAAATGCTGTATCTTTGAAGAACTTACAGTTGTTGATGGCATATGTACCCTCACTATACAAGACCCCTGGAATGAACCCTGGAGGGCTGGGGTAACAGGAAAACTTTTAAATAACTAATACACTTACTCCCCCGCCGGTACTCTTCATGTCTTTAGACAGTGTTTCTGCCCCTGCCCAGCACTAGCTAACTATCACATTCACAGGAAAAGCAGATCACAACAAAAATAAGGTCCACCATAACTTGGATACAATACATCCAATATGTGTCTGACCTCCTCCCCTTGATTAGTCACTCCAATGCTTGTAATTGCTTCTTTGCACATCCCCTACCCATACCCTTTTAACCACGGTCCTCATCAATGCTACCACTGACCACCCCACATCCATAGCAAACTACTCCCAACCCCACCTTACTGATATCCCCCTCTTTGACCCTGGTCAGGGCATGCCTCTTTGCCTCTCCACCTCCAAGCCAACCAGAGCCAAATGTCTCCTGAATGTTTCAATAACCAAACTCACTTGTGTCAAGGTACTCACTCTCCTATGGTGTGAAAGAGTCACTGCCTCATTCATGAATGTCTCCTCTCCCACTTATTGTTCCCCAGTCTTAATTGTTCCACAGGTGTATCTCTACGAGAAGGAAGAGGAAGCATACCAGCTCTGTGTGCGCCAACTGAGAGAAATTTTCATCCCTCTGCTGGTGAGCCTCAAATGACACTGTCCCTAGGTGCCTCTGGTGTGGTGGGAGCCACTCTTGTCTAAACCAAACACCTCACAGGAGATTTCTGAGACAAGCTTGAGCCGGCCATGATATCTACTACCAACAGCCTCAAATCTCTTCAGAGACACTTGAACTCTCTTGTGGGTGTGGTAGTCCAAAACTGCAGAGCCTTAGATCTCATTACTGCTGAATATGGGGGGACATGCATGCTCTTGGGAGAAGAATGTTGCTTTTTTTGTTAATGAGTCCAATGTTGTTGAACAAAACGTTAAAACTCTCAAAAAGCTCTGCCAGGACCTATTTGACCACTAGAAGCCTGATGACCCCACCACCTGGTTCTCTAACCCCTTGGTCACTTGGCTTCTTTCCTTCCTTGGCACCTTCCTTGCTGTAGGAACCATGTTACTTGTGGCTTCCTGCCTTATCAAATTCCTCAGACAACAAATAACTAACATTGCTAAAGTTGCTACCAATTGGGTCCTCATGCACCACCTAACTCTATCTGGACCTACAGTAAATTATAAGGAACTCACTCAGGATGATACTGCCCCATTATTCAAACAAAGGGGGAGTTTTGGGGCACTACCAAGCACAGGCTGAAACCTTCAGGAGGTGGGCCTGAGCTATCAGATGTAACAAAGGGCCCTGGCCTGATCTCACTCTGGCCCCAAGGCCAGTAAAGGTGAGGCCGCTCCCTCTTTGTGAGATTGCAGCATGTCTTACCATGACAACCTCACCCAGAGATACCAGTGAGTAGGGCCATTCCTTCCTTCAGGCCCGGGACACCTGGACATTCTGATAAGCCTTGGGTTTTGTTTTCCTTACGGCCCTGTGACCATGTGGCCCGCTGGCCCAGAAAGCCCTTATATGGCAGCAGCTAGCTGCCTTCATACAGCTGCAGCCCTCCTCTATGTGACTTAGGTCACATAGCTCTTCTGCCACTGCTTAAACCATGTGCCCCTCCCCTGCTCAATCCCCACATACTGAGATGACATCAGTAAGCAGCCTTTAAACTCCCCAATCCCCTTAGGACCTATGTCCCTTCCTGCTCACAACTACTTAGAAACCTATGCCCCTGTTGAATAAACGAGCTGTTCTCTGCGGTAGTTTCTGGGGTGTTTCTTCCTGTTGCACTCATGGCAGCTCAGGACCCTGCTCCACAAGTTGCCTGAACATCTCCGGGAACCACAGCCCCAGGGACCCTAGGAACCACAAGACTTTGGACTCTGAACTTCGAAACAGTGCTTAGAATGATAAAGGCTATGGAAAACCAAAAAGAAAAAATTTGGGTGTGGGTGTATGCCTGTAGTCCCAGCACTCAGGAGGCAGAGGTAGGAGAATTACTCTGAGTTCAAGGCCACCTTGAAACTACAGAGTTAATTCCAGGTCAGCCTGAGTTAGAGTGAGACCCTACCTTGAACCCCCCCACACACACAAAAAATAAATAAAAGACTATAGAGGCTTTTAAAGTTGGACTGAATGCATTTTGCATCATGAGATGGTCATGAGTCTACACAGACCACCAGCAGAATGTAGTAGTTTGAATAAAATGTCCCCCCAGAGTCACATGTGTTTTGAATAGATGGTCCCAGCTTGTGGCAATTTGGTAGGTGGAGCCTTGATGAAGGAGCTATGTTGCTGGGGGCAGTCTTTGGGATGTTATAGCCCAGTTCCCTTTTGTCAGAGCTCAGCTCACTCTCTGGCTTCTTCCTTTGATTTTCTCCCTGCCATAATGAGACCTCCCCTCAAGACTACAAGCTGAAATAAATCCTTTCCTGCCATGAACTGGAGGTTTGGGTTGGGTCTTTAGTCATATTAATGAGAAGGTAACTACAACAGGTATAGTATTGACCAGTGGGTACACAATACTGTAATTAACCAGTAAATAGTCAAGGTTAGTCCAGAATTGTTCTTACTGATCAGTTAGCCTGCTAAAGTTTAAGCTAGTTCATTTGCTCCCAGGCTCAAGCCCTAAACTGTGGATCAAACATCTCAGTTTGTCAACTTCTAAACAGAGACAAAATCCTCATAAAGTTGTATCCGGCATGTAAGAGATACCCTGGTAAATTAATATTTGTCTCTTAATAATTCAGTACTAACTAGGAGATGATAATTATTTATACCAAAATTATAGGTCATGATTTAATATAGTAAGTATAAGAGGACCACTTGAAAAATATAAGTATAAACAAAACACACACCCTCTCACATACCTGAGAATATACTTTCGTGGAATATGGATGTGTGGTTTATGATAATTACTATCATTACTCTCTGGGCTTAATAGATTTGATTATGGTAAAAGACAAATTGGTGAGATCAAACAAATCTTATCATTATTTCCACACAGTTTCATGAAAAATAATTGCACATTGGCTTGCATTATTAAAGCCAGGCCTATTACTCTCCCTGTACTCTAAATTTCCTTAAATTCTTACTATGTATTAATAATAGTTAATTAGTATATTTGATCACATTCCTATAAGGATTATAAAAGAGAATATGGCAGTATCTAGAGCATTAGATCCTAAACTAGAGGACTCTGGAGCCAGCCATCAGACCCATAGTTGGAAGATGGCTGTCCATCATGTGATAGCTTGAAAATGGTGCAGTCAGTGAAATGAAAGAACTTAAGTAAAAGAAATCAGTTGGAAGAAGATACAAAGCATATGTTTAAATGACCCAAGTCATGGATAAGAATTTCTTTTCTTTTTACTCTGAAACAAAATGAAGAAGACAAATATGTAAATCAGCCTTAGTACAAATACTATTTATCTTTTTCCACAAGATAAATATCACTTATTATAGCCCTGAGTTAGAACCTCAATGTAGCCCTGAAATTTTTGTAAAGAGCCAGCACATTTAAAGCATAAGAAGTTAAATTCCTTTTTTAATCTAGAAATTCTTGTGTTTTCTTATGTTAGGTTTATAAATTACTTAGAAAAGCTTCATCCTCTAACCTTTACCTAAGCAGATTGTGGGTTAATAGAGGGTCTTGACATTATGGTGTATGTTTATACTTTGTTCTAGACTTTGAAAGGTTTTCTTCACATCTTGCTTGGTTCAGCTCATTTGGAAAATGTAAGCTTGGTCTATCATCCCTAGAGCACTGGAAAAGATCCACACATTCAGAATACTTCAGAGTTTTCAGGTCTTTATGAGAGGACACAAAACTCTGGATAAGCTGCAAGTTTTTGTTCCCATTCACCCTGCCTTTTCCTTCTAACACACGTTCTCTTTTATGCAAGGTTCATGCAAAACAATTAAAATTCACTTGGATTTTGGATCTCTCTGCTCTCTAGCCACACAAACCAGAATGTTTGTTTCAATATTTGTATACATTTCTTTTTTTTTAAATAGTAGACCTAGCTTAATGTGATATCCCTAAAGTTCACATAAATGAGCACAAATTATTATGACTAAGTAATTACAAAAGGCATAAGAACATATGAAGTAGAAGGGGCTCATCAATACAAAAAGGGCTGTAAGCACAGGCAATTGAAGAAGGCTTCCTTGAGTTAGAAAAATGACCCCTGTCATTTACATACTGAAAGAGAGAAAGCTGATACCTTCAGTTTCACACTTTTATCAAACATGAGCACAGATGTCTACAAGTCCATTACTTTTCTCTTTAAAAATATTATTCTTCCATACATCAATGGTGATATCACTGCTACAATACCATGGATAAGCTCCAAGACTTTATATTGAGAAGACAGACAGTGCAGAGAATTATATCAAGGAAGGAAAACCAAATGGTCAAAGGCAAAGGAAATTACAAAAAGGACTTCCCAACCCTGTAACTGATACTACCATCCAAAGACATAAACAGAATGATTGGCTTATATGTCCGATGCTGTCAGAATCACCAAAACATTTAAGAATTCAGCCTTAAGAGAGAACCAGCTTTCCTGACCTATGCCAGTTATTAAATACAAGAACCTCTATTGGTGGACCACTCACATTTTTTTAAGATTTTATTTTTATTTTTATTATTTATTTGAGACAGAGGGAGAGAGAGATAGAATGAGAGAGTGAGAATGGGCATGGCAGGGCCTCCAGCTGCTGCAAATGAACTCCAGATGCATGTGCCACCATGTGCATCTGGCTTATGTGAGAGCTGGAGAATCGAACCTGGGTCCTTGGGCTTCACAGGCATGCACCTTAAACACTAAGCCATCTCTCCAGTCCCAGCACTCACATTTTAATTCCATAGGCCAAATGAGTAGAATGGTTATGAAAAGTTAGAACCAGAACAAACTGGGCCAGCTACCAGACTCAATTCATGAAAACTGAGATGTATCTTCTGGATGGAAGGATTCAAGAGACACATTTATGAAATTTCTGCTGTGCTTGTTTTTCTTGTGACTTTGTGGAGTACATTTGGATGGCTAGACTACACTATTGCTCTCACAATTTTGGGAGATACAAGAGTCATATGCTGGCTGCTTCACTAGAAAAGGGAGAACTGAGCCCTTGATATATAAATTGTTCCTCTTTGCTGACATTGGCATTGAATTTCAACCTTTTCCCCAGGATTACATTGTGATTAGAGCAAACTATGCCCATCCAATATTTCAAGCTTCAAATGAATGTTTTCAATTAAAAGTGCCTTGTGGCCAAAGATGTTGCTCAATGGTAACATATCTGACGAACATGTAGATGTGCCATGTTCCATCACCAGCATGACAATCAATTCATCTGATTAATTAAATTAATTACTTTAAAATTGCTTTCTCAATGTAGGCCTTAAAATTTTCATACTCTTTTTTAGTGTTAATGTATTAATGCTTATAATGTTTAATCTAGTATTATGACTCATGTAACTCTACCTCATAGAAATAATCTCAAAAGTAAAATAAAATTTAATGTCCAAAGATATATTTAGTGCATTATTTAAGATATTCAGAAATCATAACTTAATATCTATCATCTGAAGAATTTAAACCATGTTATAGGCAGCAACTAAAATGAGTTTATGCAAGCTTTATACTCCTTTAATTCCCAAAATAACTGAGTAACAACATTTGTAGTCACATCAAATTTCTTATGCTTTTCTATTGTGCTCCATAATCACTGTTGTTTATTTTTATGTATGATTTTCTTGATATGGCAATTTCAGATATGTACACAGAAGTTAATTCGAGTTCTGGATATGTGTTTAAAGGCACAATTATTATATTCTTAAAGACTGGTATAGCCAATGTATCAAAACCTATTAAAATTATATCTTTTGATCTATTAAATATTTCATAAAGCCTTAAAATGCTACGTATTTATATAAAAACAATTCATTGGGTCTTAAGACAAAAGCTTCATTAGGCTATTTAATTTAACATTGGATATACAGATCTTAATAATTATTTCCTTCCAAACCAGTTTCTAAAACATTTAATTAATTTTGTTCTCATGTTTAAATCATCATGGGTAACAAAAACAATAAGACATGAAATTGCTTTATGGTAATCAAAATGCCTCTAAATAATGCATGTTAAAAGTCTTTTTATTACATTAATTGTTATGGATTTCTTTTTCAAGAATAATATACAAGTGCCAAATGTAAAGTTTTTATTATATATGCTTGTCAAAGATTATGTTAAATTTCCTTTTCACAAAAAAGTTAGAAGGTAACACAATACCAAAAGCAGTAATATTCAGAATCTGGGCAAGCTTATTTATATGCAGTAAAAATGGTTCTATGATGAAGTCTTAATATCTTCCATTTTCAAGATAAATATTAACTAACAATTGTGACATTAAAATATAAATAATATTTCTATTTAGCTGTGCTCTCCACTTTCACTATAGATTTATCAAGATTCCTATCTTGTCCAATTTTTTTTTTAAAAAAAAAGGAGGGTCATTTTAAAGCAAACTGTTTGGCTTATCAAAGACCATGTTCTGTTTGACTTCTATTGAGAGGTGTGTCCTTTGTAATATGTAATTAAACAGTCATAGTTAAGCATTTAGTTGGTAAGTCATTGCCTCAGTTCTGCTCTCCCAATATGGTTCAGAATCCGTGATTAGCTTAGACTGGTTATCCGGTGGTTACGGTTCCTGTTCCAGTTGCAGCCTCACATTCAAAACAACTGTCCTCGTCTGGAGGGTTGATCTTTTAGTGTCTGTTACTAGACTCCAAGTTGTTAAACAAACATTTCAGCTTTCCTTGAGTAATTAATACGCTTTCCTACAGATGTACACATATCAATCCAAACCACAGAGATACCAGGACTTTATCCTGCTTTGATTGCTTTTTGTAACAAAAGCAATTTCAGAGGTCTTGTTATAATAAGTCTTAAATGTTTATCAATTGACTAAATATGTTGGTAAAAAAAATGTCTCTAATGCTGTTAACATGTTTTGCCTGAAGATAAGAATGTATGTTTTCTGTGTTTCAGATATGACTTTCTGCATTTTAATCAAAATATATTTACATATATATCAAATAAAAGGAGTTTGATTCCCTCCAATTAAGACATAACTTACGAGTTTTGACCCTCACCAGTTAAGAAAATTAGCCCCAGTTGACCATAATTGGAACAAATTTCATTCTTAAACCTCAGAAAGGAAAATTTTAGCTTGGCTATGGACAATGTCACTAAGCAACTAAAATCAAAAGCTTTATAATTTTATATCTGTCAGGTGATCAGATGTGCCTTGTACCCATGCTTTTCTTCAAAAGTGATGTAACTAACCTTCTGGGTATTCAATAACTATACTTGAATGTCAAATCCAATGAGGACATAAGGACAAAGCCAGTATTTTGGTCCTTGTACCCCGGTCAAGAAGGTCTCAGGAGATAACAGGATACCTCTAAAGCATCCTATAGCTCTAGTAAGTCAACAGTTCTCTTGATCAGAGAGGCCATGAGATTGGAGTTCAACCAGAATATAGTGTGTCAAAATAAAGGAAAATGCTTCTAAGAGAATCCACAGAGTCAGAAAGACCCTGACCCATCCCAGCAGATGGTACAAATGTTATAAAAAGATTAAAAGAATGAGGGGTAGCCTCCTAAATTTCTAAAGGACCTTAAAAATGGATAAATTTTGACTATCTACTTGGTCTTAAACACGCAGAAAGGAGAGTATAGCCAAAGAGTAAAATAATTTATAATAATATAGACCAAAACAAGAAAGCTATACTAGATGGGCAATTTAAGAACTCTTGTACCTTTCTCAGCTGTAAATAAAAGTTAATGTGTTTGTGTATTTCAAATAATTTCGCTAATATCTTCTTTTACTTATGAGTTCTATAAAGTCATATTCAAGCTATATCAGACACCATGTCCTTTAGTGAACAACTTTTTTTAACCCCTGGATCTCTATGACATAAATGAGCTATATCTATTATAACCTTAATATTAATCCTATTAATTTTTTGGATTTTGTATAATTTATCACCCCTTAATTCATCCTCAGATAGTCCTACAAAATCTAGCTCCATCTGTCTAGACCCCCTTGATCATTCTCCAAGGTCTGAAAGTCAGCAAGAGTGGAGACCCTAGAAATTCTTCTATGCCCCACTTCAGCTGGAAGTAGTAGACTGACTCAACACCTATCTTCTAAATGATTTTAGGGTCTTAACTCTTGAACGGAAACTATCATAAGTAAGCAGACATTAATAAGCTTGGAGGTCATATGAGAAGGGATCATGCCTCCTGTCTCCCTAATATGAAAGGGAATAGGGTGGAGGTATTAGAGCTATAGTTCCCTCTCTTAAGAGTTAATACATAGCCAGGCATGGTGGTGCACACCTTTAATCCCAGCATTCAGGAGGCAGAGACAGGAGGATCACCATGAGTTCGAAGCTACCCTGTGACTACATAGTGAGTTCCAGGTCAGCCTGAGCTAGAGTGAGACCCGACCTTGAAAAATCAAAAAAAAAAAAAAAAAAAAAAAAGAGTTAATACAATGGAGCTTGACAATCATTCATCTTGTCAAGGAATGCCAAGAGGTTGGAGTAGTAGGTATAGCTTTAATGAGATAATGTACTATAACCCAAGAAGCCTCTCTGCTGGTACAGTTGATCGCAGACCCTCCATGCTGGGCCTGCTTCTCTAATTCAGAAAGAATACATTTTCCTTCATTTTTCCCCCTTCTTTCTCTTCTTTGGATATTAGCCAAAATTCTAAGCATGCATTGCCTGACAATTTGGGGCTTTCTGCCTTTTTCTCAATAAACATCCTTTGCCTTACTGACTCTTAATTTTACATGCTTATGAGTCAAAGGACTTGACAGCATAAAAAAAAATACAAAAAAGGGGCTCCAACTGATTCCTACTAGTGAGAATTCAAGGCCTCCTCTCCAACCACAGATAAAGTAAGGGGGAGTTTTATAGTTACTGATGGGTACCCCTAATCACTTGGAAGAAGTTATTGATGATGTAATGCACACAGCTCTCACATCAAAGGGAATGAAAGATAGTTTATTCTAAAGCTAAATATGAGTGACCATGGCTAAGGCACACAGATTCAGGTGACTTTGAATTCTATGTTCCAACATAATAATTTCATGAAGGTTTGATAGTTGCAGAATTAAGGAAAGTCATAAACCAAATCAAGGTAATTTTCAAATCCATTGGTGGAAACATCCAATAGGTAGGTGGGTGGTAGCAAAGCAGGGAAATCGCTGCTATAGGCTTCAGATATTATGACGATATTCAGCCTTTGGGCTAATGGGAGACTGTGCTCTGTTACACATTCCAAAAGGGTTTCATCTGATAACCTGGTAGTCACAGGATGATAGATCTAACACAGAGGTGGGCAACAAATAACTATTATGAGATAATAATAGCTAAATATAGATCAAGATAAGTTGGCTCTTGTTGCAATTACCTCCATGTTGCTGGCACAAAGTACATAACCAAAAGCAGCTTGTGGGAAAAGTGAATTTATTTTAGCTTGCAGACTCAAGGGGAAGCTCTGTGATAGTAGGAGGAAATGTGGCATGAGCAGAGGCTGGATATCACCCTGTGGCATAAACCAGGTGGACCACAGCACCAGGAGAGTGGGCCAAACACTGGCAAGGGGAGGCTACCTACAACACCCATAAGCATGCCCCCAATGACACACCTCCAACAAGGTTCCAATTCCAAAGTTGCCACCAGCTGGGGATCAAACTTTCAGAGCACATAAGTTTACGGGGACACCTGAATAATCACCACAGTTCTGAACTTGCAACTTGCCAATACCTCCACATTGAGTTTCTAATCATTTTTAAAGTCTCTGCAGGATAAACACAGTTTTGTTTTCTTTTCTCTAAGAACTTCAGTTCCTACAAAAACATTAAAGAACATTACAGAACACATTATAGAAGACTTATCATATCCTTCAATCCCCAGAAAGATTTCACAGGTCCTAAGGAAGCAGCTGTGGCAGGTGGTAAGGCAAGAGTATTGAGAGGCACCAAGATTAACATATGGGAAAATAAAAGAAGACATTTCTCAGAGGAAAATTGGGAACGCTCCCCACAAAGATTACATGAAGCAAAACAGAGCATGTACAAGAAAAGCCTCATGATTTCTGAATGTGGGAGAAGTCCTATAAAGGATCAGGACTCTCACATGAGGCACTTAAACTTGAACCTGGCCTGGCTTTCTAGTTCCCTTCCATTCTAAGGAATGCCTTTCCATTCTTATTCTGAGTAAACTGTCTCTGTATCAGAATCTATGTATCCCTGGTCTAATCCTTTGCTCCAAGACATAACAACCTGGGGATCTCAGCAGGGACCTTCCAGAATCTGACCACCTTCTTAACATAATGTGTTCTCTTTCATTAACTCTTCTTTATAGTGTGTATTATAATTGCAATTCCACTTTTAATTATTTTTAATAAATTTTACTTCATTTATATGTATATGTTATTAAGCAATACTACATGATGTTATTAAGCAATACTACATGATGTTATTGGAGAAACAGAATAAAAAGTTTGCTATACTGAAACAAATGAACATATCCATCATTCCACAGTTACCCTTTTTTTGTTTGTTTTTGTAGCAAGAACGCCCAAAATCTCATCATTTAGCATGAGTCCCTATGATAGCAATATAGTTTAATGAAAATTTCCACTGAATGACCCTGAGAACATAGTACATCTTTTCATCATTCTAATTTCAGTACTTAAACCAGAATTTTAGTGCAGGTAAAGTTAATATTGTTCAAATAAATAAATACAAATTAAATAATAAATACCTAAAATGTATAACAGACAACATAAAAATAATCAGACACAGTTTTATGGTACCATTGTCATTTGGGTCCAGTTTTGTGTCCCGCACCCCCTCCCTTACCCTCCCCTCCCTCCCCACCCTATTGTCTGGTCCTTGAGATGCTTGCTAGGTATGTCGGCAACTTGGGTAGATTCAGGTTAGAGCTGTAGGTGAGTGAGACTATGCGGCAATTATGTTTCTATGATTGGGTGAGTTCACTGAGAATGATCTGTTCCAGGTTTTTAGCATTTTTCTTCAACTTTCATTCTGTCATTTTTCCTTACTGCTGTGTAGAATTCCATTGTGTAGCTATACCACATCTTAGTTATCCATTCATCTACTGATGGACATCTGGGTTGATTCCAGCTCTTGGCTAATTATGAATTGAACAGCTGTAAACATGGTTGAGCAAATCTCTATGAACTGAGGCATGGAGCTTTTAGGATAACTGCCCAGTAAGGGAATAACTGGGTCTGTTGATAACTCTATAGTCAGCTTTTTTAGGAGTCTCCATATTGCTTTCCAAGGTGGTTGTACCATCTTACATTCCCACCAACGGTGGATGAGGGTTCCTATTTTTCCACATCCTTACCAGCATTTATTTGCATTTGGTTTTTTGATGTTTGCTATCCTTACTGGGGTAAGGTGGAATCTCATAGTTGTTTTACTTGCATTTCCCTGATGATTAGAAATGATGAACATTTTCTTAAGTGTGTGTTTGCCATTTGTATTTCTACCTCTGTGAACTGCCTGTCCAGTTCTTTGGCCCATTTTGTGAGTGGGTTATTTGATTTTTTTATTGCTTAGGTTTTGAGTTCTTTGTAGATTCCAGAAATTAGGCCTCTGTCAGTTTGATATTCAGTGAATATATTCTTTCATTCTGTGGGTAAGCTATTGGCTTTGCTTATTGTATTTTTGTTTGTGAAGAAACTTTTCAGCTTTATAAGATCCCATTGGTTGAGTGATTATTTAAGATTCTGTGTTACTGGAGTTTTGATCAGGAAGTCTTTTCCCATTCCTATATCATGGAATGTTCCTCCTAAATTTTATTCTAGTAGTAGCCGAGTTTCTGGTGTTATATTTAGGTCTTTGATCCATTTGGACTTTTGTTGTACACGGCGAGATATATGGATCAAGTTTCAATTTCCTGCATATGGTTATCCAGTTAGTCCAGCACCATTTGTTGAATGTCCTGCCTTTTTTCCAGCCTATATTGTTAGGGCTCAAATGGTTGAACCTTCACCAAGCCCTTAGAGGGAACAACAGATTCACAAGGCCCTGCAGAGGGTATGATGAAAACTGACCTTTATCTCCTCCTGTTTCTGTTTCTCTCTCTCTCTCTCTCTCTCTCTCTTCACTCTCATCTCTCTATCTCTTTTATATTACTTATCTTTTTCTTCCTTCTCTTCTTGGGTGCTGACCTGTAGCTCCCAGTACCAGCAAGTGGATATCATCCACAATGAGCTTTTGATCAGAGAGAACTATAAGGTTTCCCAAAAGAAGACAGATTTATGTCAGAGCACTTGATGACCCACTATAGGTTAGTGGTAAGACCCTACTGCTGAAGACACCATGGAGTGAAATGGCTTGAAGCTGGAAGAGAGTCAGTCCCCAGACAACATGTCTAGTGCCAGAAGGTGCTACATGAGTGACTGGGGGAAAATAAACAATATCGGTCCAAGCAACACATGGTCTAACCTACTTAGCAGCAAACAACCTGACATGATGTTCATACATGGCACATAGCCATGGTGGGAAACCAACTGCTCTTGATTTGGCTAACTGATCTGCTCAGCGGAACGGGACCCATAGCTGGAGCTGGGAAACAAGTCAGAACCATATTCAAAAATGAGCCTGCTCTCCATTAAACTCTCTCTAAAAAATAACAGTTATCACATTTATTTGGTGCTAACTTTACTCTCTATTGGAGAATTTGCTCCTCTTTTTCAGATAGATACAGATCTTAAGGAGAGAACTGCCTCATCATACCTCAAAAGGGTCCCAGCTGAAACTAAGAATAACTGGGGAAACATGCAAGAATGCTGTTTTCTTCGAAAACTGGGAACCATCACAAGGGTGAAGGAGATAGACACAGAGAACAATAAACCCCTACCAGTCCAGATACCCAGAGACACAGAGGCTCCCAAGATCTCAACACCAAAGCAGATCTCAAATTAACCCAACATGGCTCAGGGACATTTGCAGAAGAGGGGGTGGAAAGAATGTCAGAGCCACACATTGGGTCATGACACCAGAGACATTGCCTCCTACCCCAAACTGAAGGCTAACCCCACAATTCATGACCCATATACCCAACAAGGAGGTTTCCTGTGGAGGGGGGAGTACAGAGAGGAGGCTAACAATGGTACCAACTTGACTATATTCACTGAATACAAAAATTAAAAGAAAAATTCCAAAAATAATAATAAAATACAAAAATATTCCTTATAAGATTTGGGTTCAAGACTTAGATGAATTGTTCTAAGCATAAGATTTTATTTAACATCAGGTGAGAGAATGGTGGCATCTGTCACACATGCGCACAAGATGGCACATGCATCTGGAGTTCATTTGCAGCAGTCTGAAGGTCCTGGTGTGCCCATTCTCTCTCTCTCTCTCTTTCTCTCTCTCTCTCTCAAAATAATAACAATACAAAAGTAAAAATAAAGAACATAAAGAGACTTCAAAATGCTGAATAAGGGTAGGGTAGAGGTTTTAAGTCTTTGGGGGAGAAGGGAAGCAGAATACTGCAGTGTAAAGAAGGGGCCTTCTACAGGACATGTAGAACAGTGATGTGATGTGGTAGCTATAAAGAGATAGCATTCCCTCCTATAGCCTTGGGGTCATGGGACTCAGTCAACTTTCATAACAGTGGAAATTTCAAATTCCCAGACCTAGTTATTTTGGGGATGTTGCATATGGCCACTATGAAGAGGGGTAAGAAGGTGTGGCAGTTACCAACTCATTTCTAGGACAAACAGCTGGCCAGAATCAGCTTATGGGATTAAAAAAAAGTTTATTTCAGGCTTACAGATTCCAGGAGAGGCTCCATCATGATGGAGAAAGCTGGCTTACTTCAGCACCCAGAGGTGAAAGAGGGAAAAAGCCAACACCAGCAAGCACAAACAGCCAGAGTTCAAACTGGCTCTCTGCATACCTAGTAGGGTTAAACTGAAGATCCACCCCCATGATACACCATCTCTAGCATGGATCTGCTTGATGAAGATTTAAACAGGGAGGTTAATCTCAAAAATACCTGAGTCTATGGGGGACATACATTTATAATCAAACCACCACATTTTGCCCCTGGCTTTCATAGACTCATGACCATCTCATAATGCAAATTATATCCAGTCTAACTTCAAAGGTACCTATAGATTTTACCAATTTTCAGACCATTCAAAAGTCAAAAGTCTCATCTGAGATTTAAGACTGTTCCTTAACTGTGAGCCCTATAAAATCAAAACACAAATTACATATTTCCAACACATAGTGGCACAGAGCAAACATTAACATTGCATGAAGAAGGTACAACAAGGAAAGACTGGACCAATGTAAGACCAATAACTAGTAGACAAAAATCAAAAAATCAGCAGTCCAAGTTCAGCAACTATAACCAGAGATGAAGAAATGTCTGGGTTTTCAATTCTGCTCCTCCAGCTGGGCTGAGAAGCCTGGGGAAAACTCTGTATTGAGTGAGCATGTCTCCATAACAGCTGTTCCCTGATATATTAAGGGATCTACACTGCTAACCATATAAGCCCATACAATGGCCTTACTTTCTCTCCATGCAGGCATTTCAACCCTACTTCACATTATCACATCATAGCAGTGGCCCTTGAACAGTATGCATTTTATCGCCCACTTCCCTGCACATTTCATGCTTCCAAAACAGGTACTACGTGGGTGGCATAGCTAAATTTCTAGAGTAAGGCAAAGGTGATTGAGAAAAAAATAGAAGATTCCCAAGAGAGTGGAAGGTCCCCCAAAAGAGAGGAGGGGTTGACAGATCAGGCTTTGAGGTTGAGAAATTAAATATGGAAAGCCCAATGCAGGCTGGAGAGATGGCTTAGCAGTTAAGGCACTTGTCTGTGAAGCCTAAGGACCCATGTTTGACACCCATGTTCAACTCTCCAGATCTCACATAAGCCAGATGCACAAGGTAACACAAGTATCACAATGTCACACATGCACACAATGTGGTGCATGTGTCTGGAGTTCAACTGCAGTAGCTAGAGGCCCAGGTGTGACAATTTCTCCCCCACACCCACCCCCTCTTTCATTTAAAAAAAAAAATGTCAAGGCAAGCATGCTTAGGATTTCCATTGGCATCCAAAGAAGAGAAATAAAACAGGAAATGGAAAGTTTATGCTTTTGAACTAGAATCAAAAAAGTGGGTAGGTTCCACAGTGAGGGTCTGCAAACAACTGCATCAAGGGAAGGGCTTCTTGAGGTATAGTACATTATCTCATTGAAGAGATTCCTCCTACCTGTTTAGTACCATCTGTGTGTGAAGAGTTGTTTGTTAACCAGGTGGGTAATTGACAGGCTCCATCCAGGACCAGAAGAACAGGAGGCAGTAGCTCTTCTCTTTCTAATGTTACCAGGGAAACAAGAGGCAGGGTCCTTCCTTCAATGACCTAAAAACCTAATGTCTGCAGAACTGAAACACTATTTTTAGTTGTATTCCTCTAGTAAACAGAAAGGCACTTTGTTAAGCCATTGTTTCAGTACTTTATATTGCATGCTGAGAAAAATCAAGACAAGGAGGTTTTCTCCACAGCTGGAGAGGAGTGCCAAGAGGGAGAAAGTGTATTAACTATGTCTTTTTTTTTTTTTTTTTTTTTCTGTGTTCTGATACATTGACATCTGGGGCCTTGCTGACTTGAAAGTGCTGATTTTTCCAGGAATAACCTAAGAAACTCAGCCAGAGCAGACTATTTCTTTCAAATGCAAACCAACCAACCAACTTCAAGCCACCTCATTTTTCAGGTTTTTAAATGCCAGGGCCCCATCCACCACCCTAACCATCTCAGGGGCAGGCTAAAATTAAAAAAAAAAAAAAAAAAAAAAAAAGGACAGCACCTATGCTCTGACATCCAAACTATCTAACCCTATCTCTATCCTGCCTTGTCTCTATTTTCAACATACAAAAACAATGACTCCTGCATGCATCTTCCCTGTGTTCTCTGTGATGCAGCATCCCCCACTGCCTAGGGTTTCTGAGGATAACAAGTTATTTTTCAATGACCTCTATTTCTTGAATCAGTTGGCATGCCGTACCTAAGTAATGACAGAATTTATGTTAAAACAGAGACTTTTCAGTGTGTAAATGGTGTGTGTGTGTGTGTGTGTGTGTGTGTGTGTGTGCAAGCAGCATGCTCACATCAGGTAGCCTAGACACACAGAGAACATGGGAAGATATGAGTTTTAGGACAATCTGTCCCTCCTCAGTAAGGTTCATCTCTCATGTAGTGTAAGCAAATATTTATTAAAATAAATAGTGAATAGATGGATAACAAAAGCTCCATCAACATTTTGTTTCCTACCATTCTCTATTCAAATTCATTTTCTGTAGGATGCAGAACCCACAGAAGAGGTCTGGTTCCACAAGAGTCATAACACATCGGGGGAAAGACTCCAAGTAGCACAAGGTCCCCAACATAAGCCCTGAAGCCCTAAAATGGCTCGAGGAAAAAGTAGGCAATGCACATCAATATATAGGCATAGGTAATCACTTTCTGAATAGGACTCTGGTTACCTTGGAATCAACAAATAGAACCCTATTCAAACTCTCCTGTACAACAAAACAAGCTGTCAATTTATGAAAGAGACAGCCTAAAAAATGGGAGAAAATATTTTCCCACTGTACCTAACAGAGGATTCATATATAGACTATAAAAGGAACTCAAATACTAAACATTAACAAAATAACCCATTCAAAAGTGTGCTATGGGGTTGGAGAGATGGCTTAGCAGTTAAGGTGCTTGCCTATGAAGCCCAAGGACCAGGGTTTGATTCTCCAGGTCCCACGTAAGCCAGATGCATAAAATGGCACATGCGTCTGGACTTCATTTGCAGTGGCTAGAGGCCCTGGCACACTCATTCTCTCTCTTTCTCTCTCTCTCTCTTTCTCTCTCTCTCTCCCTCTCTTTCTCTAATAAATAAATAAATCAGAAAAATAAGTTTATTTAAAAAGTGTGCTATGGCTTAAACAGGGTCCTGGGGAATAAAACCAAGGTCCTTTGTCTTTGAAGGCAAACGCCTTAATTTCTAAGCTATCTCTCCAGCCCCATAAATATTTTGAAAGTGTTTTAAATCAGTAGCCATCAGGGAAATGAAAATTAAATCTACTTTGAGATTCCATCTGATCACTCTGATTACAGTCAGGAAGTTTGGCATCAAGAAAACATGGACAAAAAATGCTGGCAAAGATTAGAGAAAAGGGACTCTTATTCACTTTTGGTTGAGAGTGTAATCTAGTATAGCTACTTTGAAAAGCAGTGTGGAGGTTCTTTAGTATGCTAAGAATTGAACTACCATATTGTTGCAGCTTTTCACACTGTTCAGTCCTTTGTCTTGTGACCACAAAAAAAATAAAAAAATAAATTAGCCACACAAGCAATGAGGAGTGAGTTAGGCAAAGATTTATTAATAAAAAGATGGAAAAATCTCAAAGTTTCAGAGCAAGCATGTTTAGGATTTCAGCCTGCATCCCAAGCGAAAGACTAAGAGCTAACTCCCCTAAGAATTAACCAAACTAAGCCTGTAGATCATCTGACCAATGGACCACCCCTCACCCACAGACATGCTAATGAGGTGGAAGAAATATGTGTGCCCTTGATGATGACATAATGTACTTAAACCACAGAAGCCCTCCTTCATTGTAGTTGCTCACAGGTTCTTACTGTTGACCCAGCTTGCTTCTGAGTCCTCAGAAAATGTAATTTTCCTCTCTTTTCCTGACAGCCACACTAGGTGATACTCCCAAGATGTTTTCATTGGCACAATAGGGGTCTGGCTATTATGGGGGCCACCAACCATCTTTGGACTTGAGGCCTACTTGACAAGAGTGAATTAGCGCCTGATACTTTAATCTAGGTCAAAAACCCATAGTTGGTGCTATATAGCAAATTCCTCAGAATTGAAATATTCCCTCCTATGGGAAGGAAGAAGCTCAGGAAGTCAACAAATATGGAAAAGGGTTGCAAAACCCTTGCCCTAAAGGAAAAACATTCTCTGTGGGCTGGGGGAGGTAGGGGGAGACTTTCCAATTGAGCTGCCAGCAAGTCATGTAGTGTGCTCACTTGAGACTCTCCCCAACCAGCCAAGCTGCCTGCAGGTTGTGTGGTAAGCTCTAGAGACACAGCTTCCATGAATCATCACCTATACTGGGGTGAGCTTGTGGTGGTGTAGCTGCCTTTGAGTAATCCATTGTTCCTATAAGCAACACCTTAACCAGCTCTGTATGAACCCTAATAATCTTATTATTTCACCAAAACTTATTTTGGTGTGATCTTCCTTTGATCTGTCATCTGTGCCCTATCTGGGGCGAATAGATGTGTGTTCATGAAACCCTGGGGAAAAGTTTCCCACACAAAGTAGGAGAAAGTAGGGGGAACATGCTACAATTGTTTTACTAAGTGATTGTGCTGATGAACTACCTTCTAAATATATATGTTATGCCTACAGATTAGAGCTACTCTCAGCCTTGGTCAGAAATGGCAATTTCTTTTCACCTGTGGGCGGTAGTTACTATAGAGATTCATAATTGATAACTGATCAATTCTCTGAAAACAAGTGACTTTTGATTTATCAGCCCAATATGGGACATATAAGAGTCTCTCCAAAGCTCAGGAAACACTATGGAAGAAGGGGTGGAAAGAATATAAGAGCTGGAGGGTAAGGAAGAGCACTATAACCCTCATATGGACAAGACATGGCCATTATACTCATAAGTTCACAGTAGCCATGGTCACCTGCATTAGACCTACATAAGAAAGCACTAGTAACATTCCCTCATACAGAGGGAAGGGGCTTATGAGACTCTAGACCTCCCTGAGGAGCTGATGGTAGTTAATGATTGCTGTAGGAATACTCATGATGGTGTATATGCCACTGGTAATTGGTGGAAAGAAGAAGGGGTTCAGTGAGGATGGAAGGGTGATAAGAAAGGGTAAAGAGGATTTTTTATGATAAAAATACAGTATATATTAATGTATAAATTTGAGGGACAAATAAAAATTAATCAGCCAATTTTTATAATGAAAAAGTTATTGCTCGTGTTATGATGTAAAATTAAACAAGAAATCCAATTTACTTAAAAAGCCTCCAATTTTTTTTAAAAAGTGGCAAATTTGATAAGATAGCTAAACAAAATGTTAATTCAATATAAAATAAATATGAAGATAGACTTTTTAAATATCAGGACATCAGTAGACACAAAAATACTAGTTACTAACATTAGTATAAATATTTTTCTCTCTCTCTCAGAAATAAAAGAATAATAATAAATCAAAAAGGTCTGGAGAGATGGCTCAGCAGTTAAGGCACTTGCCTGAAAAGCCTAAGAATACATGTTCGATTCTCTAGATCCCACATAGCCAGATGCACAGTGACGCAAGCATGCAATGTCACACATGTGCCACAAGCAGGCACGCATGTCTGAAGTTGGTTCACAGCCTCTGAAAGGCCCTGGCGTGCCCATTCTCTCTCTTCTCTGCCTCTTTCTCTCTCTCAAAAATAAAATCACCAGTGAAGATACTCAACAGTGAACACTGCAAGCCTTATATTTTGCCAGCCAGGCCAAATGAGCCAACCAGTGCAATAGTGGCACATCTGTTATGGTGGAAACCAACTGCCCTCTAATTGGACTGGAGGCCCGCTCGATGGGAGGGAATACATCCCTGATAGTGAAAACCTAAAACAGGGGTAGTCATGAGCCCTAGGGGTGTAATGTCTGCTGCTGTCTGGCTAAATGTATACACCATGCTCATCAAAATGCCGAGTAAGCACTTCTCTCAGTGTTCATACATATATGTTCATGCTACTCTCACTTTTGGTTGAGAACCTTCTGTTTTCAGAGGGCAGTGATCTTGGGATGACTCAGAAGGCACCATGATGCTGGGAAGAAGTGACAGGAGTGCTCAGCACTGCAATATCTCTATCATACCTTCCAAGGCTAAGGGTCCATTGCGGAAGAGGTAGCGGAAAGAATGTAATAGCCAAAGGAAGGGTAGGCCTCCTTACAATGTGATCCTCCAGACACAAAATGGCCTGGATATCCGTGACCTCACAGTGCCTGACACTACTTACACAAGACCATCATAATAAGAAGAAAAGATGATGATATCGCAATAAAAGAGAGACTGATTGAGATGGGGAGGGGATATTATGGAGAATGGAGTTTCAAAGGGAAGAGTCGGGGGAGGGCATTACCATGGGATATTGTTTATGATCATGGAAGTTGTTAATAAAAAAATAAAATAAAATAATAAAGTATTATTTTTTGACACTGTCCAATGTAGTTTGAAGATGGTCTCAAACTTGCCATATAGCCTATGATGATCTTGAACTTTTAGCCCTCCTGTGTGATGGTTTGATTCAGATGCCCCCATAAACTTAGATGTTCTGAATGCTAGGTTCCCAGCTGATGGAGATTTGGGAATTAATGCCTCCTAGAGGCAGTATGTTGTGGGAGGGCTTATGGGTATTATAGCCAGTGTCCCCTTGCCAGTATTTGACACACTCTCCTGTTCCTCTTGTCCACCTGATGTTGGACAGTAGGTGATGTCCACCCTCTGCTCATGCCATCATCGTCCCATGCCATCATGGAGCTTCTCCTCAAGTCTGTAAGCCACAATAAACCTCCCCCCCCCACAAGCTGCTCTTGGCTGGGTGATTTTTGCCAGCAGTGTGAACCTGACTGAAACATCCTGAGTCCTCCTCTTGAGTGCAAGAGTTATAGACATGCACCAGTATACCTAGTGTGGTGGGTTGAATATGAGATGTCCCCAAAGGATGAAGTCATTGGAAG
Source organism: Dipus sagitta (assembly GCA_036346955.1). Taxonomy (NCBI): domain Eukaryota; kingdom Metazoa; phylum Chordata; class Mammalia; order Rodentia; family Dipodidae; genus Dipus; species Dipus sagitta. Next base: position 96,918,208 of record CM070770.1, on the reverse strand, counting down.
ATGGGATCTTACTGAAGGAGGTGTGTTGCTTGAGGTGGGCCTTGGAATTGATTAGCTGAGCCCACTGGATGTTGAGAGCTGGCTCATTCAGAGTATTTCCTTGCTGCTTTGTGTGGAGATATGATGCCTCAGCTGCCTGCTCCGCCATGCTGAAATTTCTCCTTGAAGCTGTAAGTCTGAAATAAACCCTTCTTCCCACAAGCTGCTTCTGGTCAGGTGTTTTCTCGAGTAATGAGAATGTAACTGCTACGCCTGGTTTTAAACAGTGCTGAAGATCAAACTCAGGCCTCCTTAGTGTATGGATGGGAGATTTTTTATTTTTTTTAATTGACAACTTCCATAATTTTAGACAATAAACCATGATAATTCCCTCCCCCGACTTTATCCTTCACAACTCCAATCTCCATCATACCTCCCCTCAATCAGTCTCTCTTTTATTTTGATATAATCATCTTTTTCTCCTATTATGAGGGTCTTGTGTAGATAGTGCCAGGCACTGCAAGGTCATAAATATCCAGGCCATTTTGTGTCTGGAAGAGTGCATTATAAGGAGTCCTTCCCTTCCTTTGGCTCATACATTCTTTCTGCCACCTCTTCCGCAATGGACCCTGAACCTTGGAAAGTGTGATAGAGATGTGTCAGTGCTGAGCACTCCTGTCACTTCTTCTTAGCACTATGGTGCCTTTTGAGTCATCCTAGAGGGCACCACCATCTGAAAGGAGAAGCTTCTCTAACCAAAAATGAGAGTAGCATTAGTATATGGATATGAACATTAAAAGAAATGCTTACCAGGCAGTTTAGTGAGCATAATATATGCATTTAGCCAGAACCTCAGCAGGCATTACACCTCTAGAGCTCATGACTTCCCCTATCCATTGTAGGTTTTCAGCATCAGGCATGTATCCCCTCCCATGGAGTGGGCCTCCAGTCCAATTAGAGAGCAGTTGGTTTCCTCCATAACAGACATACCACTACTGCACTTGTTGGTACCTTTGGTCTGGCTGGCTGGCAGAAGTTTTTTAAAAGACTACACATACATGTACATCAATATCCATAAACATAAAATTCTTAGTTGTGTAAAATGTGTCTTGAGATGGCAAATTATACACAGTTATGGCTCATTTCACACCTTACACATAGGTGTGTTACTACTTTTGTTATAATTAGCATGTGTTACTTATATGATGTAGTCAATGGAAGGAAGGAGGATAATAGCAGGTGAGCAATCAAGACTCTGGTATAAAATAAGATTGTGGCTTCATATCCCTACATTAGAGAAATGTATATCACAGCAAGCCAACTATCATGGGAGTTCTTCCAGAGGAAAGGACAATTATGAACAACATTCCCAGTCATTTGTTCACTTTCAGCATATTGGGTTATTATGCACTTGATTCAGCATCTTAGAATAGGCTTGCAGATCACACTATTGCAAATGATGGAACTGATACTTTGTAAGGAGATGAAGAGTATGACAAATTTTATTGTCAACTTGATCAGATTAGCAACCAAGTAAGAGGCCTCTTGAGTAATTACCACAAGGGTAATTCCAGGATGGAGTTAGGAAGACCTTCCAGCAGGGTGCGTGGTCTTTCCAGTGGAGGACTAAATATAAAGGAAAGCACAGGGCCTTTTGCCTGCATACTTATGCTACCTGCTACTGCATGCCTGCCCTGGTATTGCTGTCCTTCATGGACATGGAAACCCATCTTTACCAGCCTTCCAATGGGACCTGGAATTGTGGATCTCCAGGAATACTCCAGGCCTTCAATGCCAAATTAGACCTGATGAGGCATTTCGACTCATGGACTCAGTAGCTACTGGAATCTGAAGATATGCACTGTTAGACTGCCCAGGCTTTATAGTAGATATTCATTCTATTAATTCTGTCCCACTAGAGATCCTAACTACTACCCTGAACACCATAATGATTTTGTCATACCTCACAGATATTCACTGCTAATTGTCTAGCAAATTTTTCTTTAAAATGGTAGAGCTCAAAGAAGAGTTATACGCTTTTCATTTTCAAGAATATAATATCAAGTAAAATTCAAATATTCTACACTGACTGATATTTTCTGTGATATAAAGTGGTGGTCATGGTCTGTTACCTAGCAACTACTGGAAACAAACAGGATTATCTGTACCTTCAAGGCAAATGTACAGTGAATGAGATAGTAACTGCTTTTAGAGAGAAATTTATGAAATAGATAACTTCCTCTGATTTGTTTATAGGAACATTACTGATGCAGCATTGACCCCAAAGAAGGTATAAATTTATGAGTCACAATTCAACACAAACTTCTGCATAACTGCTTGATGGGAGAAAATGTCCTAGCATCTAGAAGTAATTCCTACTATTTGTCTGGCACATAGAAGATTTTTAAGAAATCATTGTTAAATAAATAAATATGGAAGCATAGTCATAGCTTTTCTGTGTTTATGATAATGTCTCAATCTTTCTTTCTATTCATTATAGGTTCTCAATCAATTTTAAGAGTCAGACAAAAATTTTCAAAGTTTAATGAGGTGCTAGATTTTATTTTCAGAGAAATTAAATGAGTTTTCTTACAGGCAGGCTTCATGGAGCAGTGGTAGTGCATCTGGCTCCAGAAATTAAATGAAAATCCTGAGATGATGACTCTTATCTACACCTCACAGAACAAATGAGAAGTTTGGCTGCTAATTTTGAAATGCACAAGTGTTTTTCCTATTCTGCCACTCCTTGGGGAGACAAGCTCACATTCTAAAAGAACATGAAACTTTGCCTCAAATTCCTATATTAGATTCTAGTCCTGATCTAATCAGTACCAGCCTCTGTGCCTTGGACAAGTCTATGACCTTCTGAGCCTCAGTTTCCCCAACTAAGAAATGGTGAACCTGCTCTTGTACATATGCATGCTGTGTACACACTGCACATAACATTATCAGTCGAGGTTTCGGATTTACCCTCTTCCCTGGCAGCCCCCAGATCGTGCTCTGAGAACCAGGCAGCTCAAGGTGGAGAGTACAAATCGGGTTCCCTGTAGGGGAGCCTGGACTCCCTGCAGCACTTCAGTTCGTTCTCTTTCTTTCATTTATCTTTCAACTGTGAGTGGGTTTTCTTCTCTTTATATTAGCTGGGATATTTTGTGGTAGACAAATCCCCCTAGCTATGTCTGTGTGCATAAACTAGTCTCTCAAAAGAGACAGTGTCCTGCACAAACTGGAAAAAAAATCTGCTTGGAGAGCAGCCATAACTGTCTTGCTATCACCTTCTGCCTTATTTGCTCTGTGGCAAATTCCAAGGTGTCTCATTTTTATTTTGTTCAATTCTTCTTCTGCTTCCCCGAAAGAACTCACCAACACCTCCTGCTTCATCAAAATTGCTTTCTGATCCTGAAAAAGCATTTACTCCATGGTATATTCTTTAGTCCATCTTTAGTTCATCTTATTGAACACATAGTTCTCTCAGCTGCTTTTCCACTTTGGATATTTGTAAAATCTCCTCCTTTAGGTAAAAGCATAGGACACTTATTAAGCCCTTAGTTTACAGATAAGCATACATGTCTTTCACCCCTAGTGAGTTCACAGAGTAAATGAACCTGGAAATAATCACATGGCAGTGTCAAAAAAAAGCCTCCGTAGATAGATAGGTCTAACTTTTAGCCACAGACTTTTTTGTTTTATTCAATTATTTCTAGCCTAGATTGTTTCAGAAAAGATTTGTACTTTTGCAAGTTGGCATAGCATATGCATAATTCCTGAGGATTTTATGTCTTTCTTAGCTCACTTATTGAATTTTCAAATACCACATGGATCATCTCAGTACACCTGTGTAGTGCCCCAGAAAAGACAGTCTATTTTAAAATGAACCACTGGAGGAAGCAGGGTAAATCCAGAAGGAGGCACTTATGGCTGTTGAATGTACCTAGCAAGATGGTGACCAAAGTGAAGGTGTTCAGATTCAAGAAGACTTGATGAAGGCAAATGGTACCTGATTTATTTCCAGTTTTCTGTTGCTGAATAGAAAATTACCACAAATTTAGCAGTTTGAAACAACAGCTATGTACTTTCACCTAGTTCTATAGGTCAGGGGCCAATTCAAATTAATCTGGGGTAATTGCTTAGGGTCTCACACTCAGAGACTTAGGTAAATTAGGTTTTCTGTTAAAGAATCCACTTTCAAGCTCATTCAGATTTACTAAGAAGCCATTTCCTTGAGCCAGTCTGCTTGAGGTCTAGTTTCTGGGAGTCAGAGAGCTCATAGAAGCTACTCTTAAGTCATTACAAAGCTAGCTATAAATGATGAATCTGAATCTATCGCATGCTTCAAATCTCTGACTTCAGGAAGGGCTCAGCTCTTTCAAGGAGGATGTAAACTTCCAGACAGGAATGAAGATATACTAAAGAGAGGAATGTGCTCCTCTCTATGTCTATCAAACTATTGAAAGCATGGACCCTAAGAAATTGGAATTTCCTCAGGAAAAAAAAAAAAAAGCTGAATCCTGGTACCAGCTATAGAGGAACTTGCCTCTCAGAGAGAGATGTCAGGCAGTTCTGACGACTCATCAGCCCACCTGGCAGAAGAGACTGGAGCTGAGACAATGGTGGGCAGCATGCAGGACCAACACTGCCTCAACCAGCACTGCTGGGTGATGCATACCTCTCCTCTGGTACTCAATTTGAATCTGGATATCATGTTAGGACCATGTGTTAGGGACAGCTGGAAAAGAAGGAGATGGAAGACCTGGCTCAACAGCAGAGACAGGCTTTATTCCAAGAAGCCCGAAAAGGACTCTGACCAGGTATGTCAGAAGCCACTTCCTTTATAGACTAGGGAATACTTATGGGGCAGTTGGAGTTTCAATTCTTTGGTTGCAGAGCAGTCCACCTTTCTCGAGGCTTGGGGCTGCTCCAGAAAAGTGATAATTGGGAGGAGTGGTGGGGTCACTGTTGGGTAACAGAAAGTTACGATGAAATGACATTCAGAGTCCAAAAAATGGAGCCATCTGGTTCTAAAACAGCAAAGATTGACCAGTGCCCAGGTACTGACCCTAATACCTCAGATAATAATGTATGCTTAGTAAAGGCTAGATCCTCAAGGGAAACCTCCCTTTCTCAAAATCCATGGTGTCATGTAGTATTTCCCAGTTACAGGCATGCCATCCATCCTATCCATAGGAACTGAAAACCCCAAGGCCATCTTAGCCTCCCACAGTCATAGGTGGGGCTTTCCCTTGTTGTGGGGAGTTCTATGAGTCTAAAGGCCTACTGGAAAAGAAGGCCATCATGGCAGGGACTGAAAAGCCGGGCTGTAGTCTTCAAGTGACAGGCAGACCAGAAAGGGTCACAAAAGAAATGGCTGCATTCTACTGTCTTTCCTCAGATGACAGGTTGTGCTCCTTTCAAGCAAACATTTTTGAAAAGATTGGAACTCATTCTGCAAGATAAAAAGAAGGGAGGACTTTGGAGAGACTGAGCATTAGCATTCACCAGCACACCATCCTAACAACCCAAACATCTGAACCCGGCACTGTATTTCATTTGAAATTGTGAATAAATGTCTATATACTCTTGGGACATAATCATAATTGTAAGAAGATAAAATAATTTGGAAAAAGCAATGTATTTTTCCTTAACCTTCTTGGCTAAGAAAGGTAAGTACACAAAAATTTTTTTCCTGGTAAAATAAACCATTGCATTAAAGATAATAAAAAATGTCTCTGAGTTCAAGGTCTTGCTATAAGCTACATCCTGTGTTAAGCACATTCCAGGACCCATTTTATGTAATTCCTGATGGAGTTTAATGAAGCAACCTTAGATGAGGATGTAAACGCAGAGCATTACCAACCTCAGAATTAGAGGCCTATCTAGAGCACAGCCCTTTCCGCCTTGTATAGCCTGGATTTCTGGTGGGGAAGAGAGGAATCTTAAGCTGGAAAGACTGTCATGGAGATAAGGAAACAAATTTGTTCTGCTCAGCTCTGGAGATAATGGCATGCTTGCTGGTTAAGGTCAAACAGCCAACTATCTACAAAAAATCCCTGATTAGTCGTATTTGCAGGTTTCCAGTTTGCAAAGAAACTATGGCAAGTTTCAAGCTCCAACTAGATTGTCATTAAATGTGGACATATGAAGAAAATCAACTTCAGCCTAGCCAAAAAAAAAAAAAAAAAAAAAAAAAGGTCTGGAATTGGGTTTTCATTGGTGCCCCAGAGAATAAGCAAAGCATAGGAACTGACTGCAGTGAAAGTGACTTGCTCAAAAACTAGGCTTCCCCGCACTCTCAGTAATTGAAGCAGATCTTGATGCTGTCAGAGACAGCTAGAAAATGAAACCTTGTATTTGAAGATTACAAAGGGGGGTGTGTGAAAATAGAGTTAAAGACATCTGGTAATTTCCTGTTTCTTCTACAAAATCTGTGGCACAGTCTTTCATTCGCAGGTGCAATATTTTCCCAACAGCCACTGGCTTCTAACACAGAGGCTAGAGTCTGCAGCCTCCCCCACCTCCACCCCACCACCTGTTAATGAGCTCTACAGAAATGCCCATCCAGACTGTTCCACATCTGAAATCTCAGGTCATTCGCACCTTTTTCTGCTTCAATATTTCAGGCTGGGAATTTTCAAATGGTACCTTGTGAAAAAAATCACATTTTGGCAATCTTCTTTGCTACTATCTTCCAAAGATTAGAATTATAAATAATAGGAAAACTTAATTACAAATTTCTTTTTTAAATAGTGTTTAGAGATGTAGTGTTTAAATCTCCATAAAATTACACCTTTAAAATTGCTTAATTGTGTTTTCCCTGCCAATTTAAACTGCTTACAAAAAGGGAAATTTTAAAAATACGTAGTTTCTAATTCTTCCCCTGAATCATCACAGTAGTGTTGCTTCTGCTCCAGAAGACACTGTCTCAACTGCTGCAGACATCAGCAAATTCAGGCCAAGCCCACAGAAGTGTGGAGGAAGGGGGAGGAGACACTTCAGTCTCCTGGTTTAATTTATTCCTAATGGATTAAAAAAAAAAAAAAAAACACCCACTTAAAAAGTTTTATTCTTACTCAAAACCTTGCAGTTAAGACATGTAATCAGTTATAAAAGGCTTTGTTAAATGTCTTTACAAAGATGGGGCTGTCTAGGCATAAGGACTTGGGTTTCTTTTTGATTGCAATTATTATTGTATGAAGCTCATTTATCTGCATAATAAAAATAAGCATTTGCATTTATAGGACTTTTTTCCTAGGAGCATGTTGTCTCACAAAATATATTTTTCTTACCTGCAAATATCCTATCAGCTACAGATTTGTGGAGTGGCACTCTAGTAGATTATAGAAGTAGCATTATAGAAATATCCATTGGAAAAAAAAAAAGAAATATCCATTGAAAACTTTTTCTCTGTGTTCCCAGTGGCTCATTCTGCAAATAGGCCAGCTATTGGCTTTATAAAATGGCCATCTTCCCAGGATCTGTGAACTATCATCACTAGCAAATCTATTATGCTACATGTAACCTTTATACGTCTAGGTATGAAAGGAATGGGAGGAATAAAAATAAGAAATGGTAGGTGCTTGCATGCTTTCAAAATGGGAATACTCATAGAAATGCATAACATTCAAATTCTAGCCTTCTGACCCTACAGGGTGCACACTAACAATAGTTTCTTTGTATAGTCTGGTGGTTCTTAAACTTGTCTTGTGACAGAATCACCCATCAAGTTTTACAAATCACCAGTACTTGGACCCACAACCAGAGACACTGAACTAGTTGATCTTGTTAGAAAAATGCTTGCAAAACCTAGCAGCCCAAGTTTGATTCTTCAGTTCCCACATAAAGCCAGATGCACAAAGTGGTGCATGCATCTGGGTGGCAAGAGGCCCTGGTGCACCCATTCTCTCTCTCCTTGCAAACAGGAATTTTGCACTGGGCTGTTTGTAGAAGGAATAAGGCAAAGACCTTGTATGCTCTGTGAGGGAGGCCAGGTTACAAGGATGCATCCGTCAGATTTGCATTACTATAATAAAGTACCTGACAGATTAATTATGAACTAAAAAAAAAAGAAAGAAAAATAGCATCAGCATTTTTAAAGCTCCAGAGGTGTCTACACTGAACAGCTCAGTGCTGGTTATCACTGGACTAATGGAAACAGCACTGGGTTACTTCTAGTCAACCATTAATTAGCTATGTGGTCAAAGAAAACACAATAATCTCTCCTAGCTACAAAAGGCTAAGTTGAAAAATTAGACATTTGGACTAGAATTTCCTTTCATCTCTAAACTCCTGTGATTTCTAGACAGTAAAAATGGCCAGTTCTAACCATGAATTATGGTCAACACACTTACACTCAACATACACAACATGGAAATGTTGCTGAGATTTTACTCTCAGAAAGCAGATAAACTATGCAAGCTATATAACAGACCAAACACATGCATCAATACAGAAAGAAAATCACAATTCAAAGTAGCGTATGCCAAGTGGGTATAAGGAACCATCTTAATACTGACCATTTTGCTGGAATTAGGTTACTAATGTAATAATAGCTGAATAGAGGAATTTTAAATGCTAGAGTTAATGGAACACTACTAGAGAATGTTAGGAAAGGAGGCTGATTAATGTGTTAGGGCATCTGTGTTTACAAATAAGTCCTCAAAGTTAGATTCCCACCCTTCCATGGAGACTGGGAGATAGGGATCCTACCTCTTTTGGTAATTTCTTTTTATTTTTTTAAATTTTTTTATTTATTTTTATTTGAGAGCAACAGGCAGACAGAGAGAGAGAAAGAGGCACAGAGAGAGAGAATGGGCACGCTAGGGCCTCCAGCCACTGCAAACGAACTCCAGATGCATGAGCCACCTTGTGCATCTGGCTTACGTGGGTCCTGGGGAATTGAGCCTCGAACCGGGGTCCTTAGGCTTCACGGCATGCACTTAACTGCTAAGCCATCTCTCCAGCCACATCTTTAGATAGTTTCTTTTTAAAGGGATGTCACTGACATTGTAGTAGATTTACTTCTCAAAAAATGAGCAAAAAGGAGCTAGAGAGAGGACACAGTGAATAAAGCACTTGCTCCTCAAGCAGTAGCATCTGAGTTCAACCCCCCAGGCCACACATAAAAAGCCACAAACTGGCAGTCTTCTGAAATCCCAGCTGACTCTGCTGGTGAGAAGATAGGTAAATTTTTCCAGAGGCTCAGGGTGAGCCCAGCAACAATAAGCAGAACAAGAATCCAGACGAACAAAGCCTGCCTCAACTGAGGTGGATAGGCAAGGACCAACGTGAAAGCTTTCCTCTGACCACTTGCGTGCCATGGCACAGGCATGCCAGCACTCACAAACATATGCACACATATGTGAACATGTACATGCATACATATAAACTACACAATTTTCAAAAATTAAGAACCAAAACGAATTTACAATTTCATATTTTCTAAAAAAAATGCTTTAAGGAAATGAGGGTTGTTTGTACTGTTATAGTTATATAGTTGTAAAAAGTTCTAGTTTATTGTTAAATAGGGTAACTATAAAAAATAATCAACTTGCCGGGTGTGGTGGCGCACGCCCTTAATCCCAGCACTCGGGAGGCAGAGGAAGGAGGATCACCGAGAGTTCGAGGCCACCCTGAGACTACATAGTGAATCAGGTTAGCCTGAGCTAGAGTGACCCCTACCTAGAAAAAGCTTAAAAAAAATAATAATCAACTAAACACTTTGAAACGTAGATGAAAAGATTTTGAGAGATTTATAAAATTCTACATCCTAAAAGGCAGACCAAATGTCTGAACCTTCACCAGGCCCTTAGAGGGAACACCAGACCCACAAGACACCAGAGAAGGTATGATGAAGACTGACCATAATCTTCTATAGCCTCTCTCTCTCTCTCTCTTCTCTATCTCTTTTATATTAGTTATCTTTTTCTTCCTTTTCTTTCTTTTTCTTTTTCTTTCTTTCTTTTTTATTTTTTTATTTTTTTTTTTGCCTTTTCAAGGCAGGGTCTCACCGTAGCCCAGGCTGACCTGGAATTTACTATGCAGTCTCAGGCTGGCCTTGAACTCAAGGTGATCCTCCCACCTCTGCCTCCCAAGTGCTGGGATTAAAGGCGTGCGCCACCATGCCCAGCTTTTTCTTCCTTTTCTTAGTGGACACTGACCTGTAACTCCCAGTACCAGCATGTGGCTATCATCCACAATGAGCTTTTGATCAGAGAGATGTACAAGGTTTCCTAAAAGAAAGACAGATTTCTGTCAGAGTACTTGATGACCCACCAAAGGTTAGTGGTAAGACCCTACTACTGAAGACACCTTATGTGGTTGACACATAAAATGGAATGGCATGGCTAGAAGCTGGAAGAGAGTCAGTCCCTAGACAGTCAGCGCGGCTAGTGCCAGAAGGTGCTACATGGGCGACTGGGGGAAAATGACCAATATCTGTCCAAGCAACTCATGGCCTAACCTACTTAGCAGCAAATAACCTGTTGTGATGCTCACACAAGTGCAATAGTGGCACACAGCCATGGTGGGAAACCAACTGCTCTTGATTCGGCTCACTGATCCCCTCAGTGGTACGGAACACATAGCTGGAGCTAGGAATCAAGTCAGAACCATATCCAAACATAAGCCCACTCTCCAATATCAAGCTACCACCAATCATGGGCTACAAGAGGGCCTACACCTATTAAATTCTCTATAAAAAGTAAAGGTTATCTTATTTGTCTGGTGCTAACTTACTCTCCATTGGATAATCTGCTTCTCTTTTTCAGATAGATGTAGATCCTAAGGAGAGAGCCACCCCATCATACCTCAAAAGGGCCCCGGCTGAAACTAAGAACAATTGGTGAAACAAGCAAGGGTGCTGTTTTCTTGGAGAACCGGTTACCAGCACAAGGGTGAAGGAGAAAAAAAAAAAAAAAAGAAGTGATATTTGATGAGATAGGTATATTTAACCTAGTTTAAACATTACAAAATGTATATATACATTATATATAATTTATCCCATTAATATGCTATGTATATATGTATATATATACCAGTTAAAAATAGCTCTTAAGAGCTGGGCATGGTGGCACATGCCTTTAATCCCAGCACTTGGGAGGCAGAGGTAGGAGGATTGCTGTGAGTTAGAGGCCACCCTGAGACTCCATAGTGAATGTCAGGTCACCCTGGGCTAGAGCAAGACCCTCCCTCAAAAAACCAAAAAAAAAAAAAAAAAAAAAGTTTTTAAAAAGAAAAAGGTCGAGTTGAGAAAAATCAAAGGTTGCTGGCCTGGGGTTCAGTTCCCCAGCCATTCATCTAAAGTTGTTCTCAGGCTAGATACATTTGCAGCAGCAAGAGACTTTGTCTCAAAGAAGGTGGAGCACATGCAACTACTCTGACTCCACACACTTGCCATTGTGCATGCATGCATACACACATACATGTACATACACATAAATAAGTAAATAAATCAAAACAGGGGAAAGAGAGGTCAGGGGACTATGGTCAGACAAAGCCCATTCAATGTGTAGTTAAGCTGAGGGTCTTCATGTGTTCAGACCTCGCCTGTCACTGTACTCATTTCAAATGCATCTTGTCATGGTTAGCAACTCCCACAGCTGAAATTTTCTCATCTCCTGACTGTTTAAATGAATTATGCACCATGGTAATTCAATTCTAGATCACACATTTTTTCACTTTTTAACTTCTCTGAAACTTGGATATATGTTATAATCAATGTTACAATCACTGTTGGCCAGGTGGCAGGAGTGACATATCAAATGGCATGACTTCTCAGTCTTCAAAAAGACTCATATTTGAATCAAAGTCATTTTGTTGAACTGAACTGCTGCATGTAAACTTTATATATTATTGCGAAATAAATACTTATCCTCAAAAAAGTAATTATTCAAACCCCTTATTTTCTTTCAAAGCAGAAGCTATAAGCTCTTTGTAGGTAAAATTTTGTTGCATTTTGTTGTTGGAGCACATGCAGAAGATATGCCCATCTTGTTCTAGGCGATAAAATAAGGACTTAAGAATGTAACTATCACCAACAAAAAACCAACTGCTGCTCCCACAATGCATGACCCACAATTCCCATGGGAATGACCTGCATTCCCAACGAGGAGAGTCCCTTTGGAAAAGGGGCAGGGATGAGGGAAAGGATGGTACCAACATGTGCTATTTTACATATTAAGTATGCTTATAACTAATAAAAAATAAAATATAAAAAACTGACATTGGTATCTGAACTGTCAGAAAGTGGTATGAGCAGGTACTAGTATTTTCTTTTCTTAATGGTATATAAAAATACGGTGCACCTTGAGCCTGGGGAAATGATGGTGGATAAAGCATTCATCACCAAACCTGGGTGCTGGAGTTTGATCCTTAGACCCATGTAAAAAGCTAGAGGCTGAAAGCTGGGGTGGGCTTCTATAATCCCAGCACTGTGAAGATGATATAGAAGGCAGAGATAATAGATGTTCTCATGAACCCAGCAAAAGAATTTCAGAGCAAGATCAAAATAAACCCTGTCTGAAAGGATTTAGGACAGTAAGGATGAACCAAAAGTTGTTTTCTGACCTCCACATACACCCCGTGGCATGCATGCCCCCCACACATATACACATACACACTAATGAATAAATTAATAAAATAATAATAAACTTTTTTTAAAAAGTGTGTTGCACCTTAGAACCAGTGAAGTCTTAAATTTAAGAGAGTCTGATAGTTTTGCTGAGCAGTGACTGCTGAGTCTATGCCATATATATTAGTTCCTTATAGTTGCCTCCCCTCACCCCAAAAGAAGATTGTTGTTTAATTTTAACAAAAAAAAAAAATTTAACAAAAAACAATGCTTCAATTACTAAAGAGGACATCCAGTTTGGAGCAACATTCAGAAGGACAAAGCATCTTTGTGGTTTCTGAGTATTATTGGTGCTGTAACCTAGCCCCTTACAAAATGTTATCGTACACAGAACCTGTACCCTTCCCCACAGTGCTTCCACCTTGGAAAGCCCCTCCCATTGCTCATGTGCACTGCAGTGATGCTGGCTCTAATTACCAGACTCTTAAAATACGAGGTGCAAAAAAAAAAAATGCCCATGCCATCTTTTCATGAAAAAGAACCACTTCGTGTAGTTTATAGTGAGAAAATTCATTGATTCAGCAAAGCCACAAGCTGATTATTGCTTTAGTTTCCTTAGCCTAATCCCAAAGGATGGTGGTAAAAAAAAAGTAAGCTGGATTTTCTTAAAAAGATGCTTTGATTCAAGTTCAAATGAAACCATTCTTAAAGTGCCTGAAGTGAGAGTGATCCAGGGGGAATCATTAGCAACTTGTCAATGGTTACCTTGAAGATCTGTAGGTTATCTTTTTCAGAAAGGATTTGAAATACCAGCCCCCATCCCTGATCCTGAGAGGACATTTACCTCATGGCCTCCAGAGAATTCTCAGGTATGGAAGGTGTCACAGAGAGCAACAGCCTCATCTAACTCTATCTCCAGCTGTTCTCAAGTGGCTGCACAGCCTTGAATGCCATGATGTCGCAGCAGCACTCTGACTGGTCTTTGAAGTCTTAAAACTTTCTTGGAACTGACTTCCTAGCGCAGTGGGGTCCTCAGTGACACAGGGCAAAATATCATCTTCAGTGTTCTGTTAATCTTAGAACTCTAAAGTGCTTTTACCTTGTGTGCAGGCTTTGAAAACAAAGCAAGATCAAAGTTTGGTGGCAAGAGCTCTCGATTTAGAGATGAAATATTGGAGCTCGAGTCCTGGCTCTGGCACTAACTAGCCACCTGAACTTAAGCAACTTGTTTAACATTTCTAGGTCTATTGTTTGCAAAAAATCCAGAAAGGCTTCCATAGTAAAAATCAAACATGACATTTAAAAAATTTGCAAACCATCAAAGAATTATGGAATTGCAAATATAAATGTTCATATTCCTGCTGCCAGATGAACTACAATACCAGGTATGAGAAGCTTAAAAGTATAGTGGAAAGTTTGCTCCTTACAATGGAAATGGTGTCTTTTCTTTTATTCAGTGGAAAAGGTCATGCCATCTCACAATGGGATTCTTTAGAAGGTTCTTTCAGAATTGCTATGGGAAGATGCTAAGTGACTTTGTCAAAGATGTAGCCATAATGAAATAAACTGGCAGTAATGAAAAGCTACTTCGCAGAATAGAAATGTGGTGACTACTTGCAATATCATGCTCCTGCTCAGATGATTTTGCAGTAGCACTAAACTGTTTGCTCCCTCATCTTGTGTCATTATTGACCAGTTAGGATATAATTCCCAAAGGACTCTAAAACCACAAATGCCATCCTCGCAAAATCCTTAATGTGATCTAGTCCTTCAAACTGGGTTTTAATTCCTTGTGAAATACTAGTGGGGTGTTAAATATTGACAAATTTAAGCTTACATAGAGGTATTCTTGCATATTCCTTGGAGACCTTGGCTATGCTTAGGTTCTCCCTCTAGGATGCTCACAGCCCCAAAAAAGAAGGATTTAGTGAGGTCCACAGTGTTTATTTTCTCCAAATAGAGTTATAGCATCATTAGCAGAGACGAAATACCTATCAGACTGCGTAGTGTAGGAAGCTTTGGTGATCAAATAATATATGACAACTTTAAAACTTTTGTAATCTAAAAAGTACTGGAATAACAATGGTCAAAAATCATTGGCTTTTTTTATTGTATGCTAGGCACTATGTGAAAGTGCTTCACATGAATTATTTTATTTAATACTCACTTGAGATAATGTAATGGAATATTATTCCAATAGCATGATTATCCCAATTTTATAAAAAAGACTGGATGGAAACAGAAGACATCAGTCTTGCCTAAGGGAAACAGTTGTGCATTGCTGCAGTTACCTTCTTGTTGCTGAAACAAACACCCAACCAGAAGCATCTTGTGAGAGAAAAGGTTTTATTTCAGGTTTATGGTTTCCAGGAACAGTTTAATCATGGTGGAGGAAGCTGGCTCACTCCATCATCTATCCACAGCTGACAGACAGCAGCCAACACTAGCAAGCATGAGCTGACTCTAAACACACAGCTAGGGCTGGACTCCACCTCCAGGTCCACCCGTGGTAACACACCTCCTCCAGCAAGGCTCCACCTCCCAAGTGCTCCAAACTGACGGGCTTAGAAGAAAATTTAATCACAAACACCCAAGGCTGTGAACATTCCATATTCAACCCACCACATATGTTAAAGGAGAAAATTTCCCTCAGGCATTCAATGACAGAGCTCAGAGTCTCCACTTTGTGTCCCAATTTAGCAGATGTTTCCCATGATAGCCCTACCAGATTGTCTCCCTTGACTGTCTGATTCCCAATCACATCTGAGATCCTGTGGGAGACTTTCTTTAGTCCACCTGAGCATGTCAGAACTCCCTTTTTGTATGATTATACTTACAGGACTCTGCATCTTTACAGTATTTACCACAATTATATTTAAATGTTCTTTGGATAACTCTGTTTCATTTCTGTCTTCTACATCTTGCCCTAAGACTATAAGCTTTATGATACGAAATGCTCTATTAGAATTAAAACAAACAGCAGAGACATTCACAAGGCTCTTGATGCTTCAAACACTCACCCACCACTACTGAAGCACAAAACCCAAAGAATCACAACAGATCTGCCAGCTGTTTGCTGCCCTCCTGCATACATAACAGAGGATGGCTTTCAGGAGGCTAGAAAGGCCTGACTTCTCTAAGCATGATTTACTTTCTTCCTGAAACACAAAAGAACATACAATCTCTGAGGATATTGCCAAATTTAACTTTCTGTCTATAAATATGTAAGTCTGAAACCTCTTCGCTATATAGAAAAGGGAAAAAAATGTTCAAATTCCCCCCAACACTGGCAAAACTTCTCAAATCCCCTAACAAGTAAGCAAATTTAGAGAGCTAAAGTATATTTTCATTTTTGCTATAAACCCACAGGTATAAATATTCTATTCCATGCCCATGAAGCCACTAGTATCAAGAGTGGGTGATTCAAAATCAGACAAACTCAGAAAAATCTGGAACAAAAATAAATATAGTGTAGTACATGTGGTAATAAATTACGCTATTTAAAAAAAAAAAAAGCTTCAAGTGCATCCCAAGAAATTTTCTAAATTGACTAAAAATGGAAACTAGAGCTAAAACCACAGCAAAAGTAGAAATAGTTAGCCAGTAGGAATCCAGAAAGAAAAATAATCTTTAAACTTGGTCTTTTGAACAAACTCTTCTTATTAGTGAATGGAACTGAGAAACTACTGAATTCTGATTACCAAGAACCATGAAAGAAAATACAATTCAAAAATGTTTTAAAATATTGTTTTATTTAAGGCATATAACAATTTGATTATTTTTAATATAAATAAATATAAATCAAGGAATGCAATTCTTACTAATAAAAGTAACATAGTCCCCATATCACTAAATAAATGATGAACAACTGTTTAAAGAATATTGCTTTATGTTACCAAGAATGAGCTCAAGAATGTTTGTGCCCAGCCCTGAACATGACGTCTAAAGTGCACACTCCAGGTATCAGAGAACATCACAGATGAAGGGGTGAAGAGAATATGAGAAGAGGAGGATGGGAAGTGGAGCTGCACACTGCTGCCTTGCAGATAGGGTCATATCTGCTACATCCATAAACTCATAGCAGATGGGGGTTTCTGCACATGACCGAGCTTGTCACTATTTCATCCTGGATGAGGGAGTGTTCAATGAGATCCCATGTCTCTCACAGTAAGTACTGGGGAAGAGAGAGTCATGTCCTTTACTGGTGTAGCCACTGGAGGATTGCTTATTCTCCAATAAAAAACCTCCCATGATTATGTAAAGGACCATAATTTAAATTAGTGGGTCAAAACTATATATAGATAAGCAAGGCCTGGAAGTAGGATCTGGATTTAATGAGAAGAAAAGGTTTAGTGGGGGAACAGGGAAGGTGATTGGGGAGGCAGAGGTAGGAGGAGAGGCAGAGGTAGGAGGATCATTGTAAGTTTGAGGCAAGCCTGGGACTACAGAGTGAGTACTAGATCAGCCTGGGTTAGAGTGAGAGCTTACCTCAAAAAAAAAAAAAATGTATGCCAGTATGAAAGTTTCAAAAAATTTTATAAAGGATATTGACTTAAAGCAATACCAAATTTTAGACTTTTCATGGTGCTCTTATCTAAGTTTAATCCTACATGAACATGTCTATGTATACAGCCATAAATGTATACTGCATAAAATTTAAATTCCTTTCTATTGTGCTATTTTGAAGGACGTGCCAACATGACATCTAAGTGGTCATTCCCTAACGACATTCTGACCTTATAGGAACAGCATCAAACATTGAAAGTTAATCAAGTAACCTACTAAGGCATCATCTGAAATCAAATAAGGAGCTCACTGTTCAAGGCTTCAAGGTTCATCTATTTATCACATAGCCTCATTTTTTCATCATGGTGAAATGTTTTCTGAAGGCTTTAGAAATTCTCTGTGGTGGGAAGCAATCAGTACCTTTGGATTTTATTTAGAAAACAACAATCCTTTCCAAACAAAGTCACAGATCACCATCAGCAAAGAATGCTAAAATAGTGAATTTTCTGAGCTCAGCTAAGAGAATGTTAATACATAAAGAAGCAGTTTTGGAAGGCAAAGATACTTATAATACCATCTGACAATGGTATCATTTTTCCTACCTCTTGATTCAGTTATGAAATGAGAAAGGGGAATGAAATGCATGGATGACTAATTATGAATAATTGGATAAATAAAAAGTGATAAAACAAGCCAGGTGTAGCAGCACACCTTTAATCCCAGCACTCAGGAGGCAGAGATAGGAGAATCACTGTGAGTTCAAGGCCACCCTTAGACTGCGTAGTGAATTCCAGGTCAGCCTGGACTAGAGCAACGCACTACCTTGAAATACAAAAAAAAAACAAGTGATAAAAGAGGGAAGGAAGAGGAATTTAAACAAAGACACACAGAATATTTAAAAGGAGGGAAGAAGATTTCTTAAAGAGGAAAATGATGGAGAAAGAAAAAGAAAAATACATGGTTAAAAAGACTGAAATCCATTAAATATCCATATACAAAATATATGTAAAATAAAATCTACATGGTAAAAATATTGTAAGAAGAAAACTAAGGACATGCAATATATTTAACAATGCCACCCATCAGATTTTTTGGAAAGTTACGTAGAGTTACTACTTATAAATCATTCTATTTTAAATATTGTAGAAAATTTGCGCTTGGAGTTTGTGCTGATTTAGGTCCTCAAAATATAGGCTAAAGTTTTCAAGTGATCAAAATAAGCACCTATAATTGTAGAACATAATGGTATTAGGTAGGTAAATTCATTTTTCATCTCACAAGTAAAGATTTCCCATGGTTGAAACACTCTCCCTTCCAAAACTTACACAAGTAATACAGCATGCAGGAGATACAGTATTGTGACTAGAAGCAATGGTTTGGGAATCAAACAAAACTAGATTCCAATATTGGTCCTCTTTTGACTGAGCCTTCTGCATGTTAGTTTCCTTTCTTAGTGTGTGTGCATGTGTATGGTGTATGACCATATATGTATGTTTGTTCATGAGTAGGCACATGTGTGTGTGTGCAGGTGCATGTGCATGTGTGTGTACATGCATGCAGATGCTAGATGCTAATGTCAGGTGTCATCTTGAGTTATTCTCCACGTTATTTATTGAGACAGAGTCTCTCACTGAACCTACAGCTCATCAATTTGGCTAGAATATCTAGGAAGGTTGCCCCAAGGATCAATCCTCCAGCCTCTACCTTCTGAATGATGGGATTATAAATGCACACTATGGGTGCCATAGAACTGACTCAAGCCCTCAGTCATGCAGGGCAATCACCTTACCTGAGCTGTCATTCTAGCCCTTTAGTCTCCATTTGGAAGATACAAGAATAATAAAAGAACTTAGGTGTTTACTGTGAACATTAAATGAGATAAGATGTTTAAATGTCTTAGCACCATGCCTGACATATAACAAACTCCAGTAAATGCTTATTCCTGCCAAATAACTGACAGTTATATAGCTATCAATTGGTGTATTATTTATATGTACAAGAACCTAGTAGTAAATATTTCTAAATTTTTGTGTAATGAAACCAAAACAGGGTTTATAAGAGAGAAAAAAAGGAAAACTATAGTTCAAAAATTGTGAATTTGGGATACACAAGTAATAAGCAAGAAAAGAGATATTCTGCTCTTGGGCAGCAGGGTAGGCCCAAAAGATCAGGTTTTGTTTTTGATTGTACAAATTAACTAGAAGAACTTAACCATTCTGTTGTGAATTAGGGCTATGCTGCCTGAATGTGTGACATCTATTTGTATGCATTGTTAGTACCCTCTTAAAAGTTATTCTACATCTGTGCCACTTCTCTGATCTACATCAAAATCTAAACACCTTCCTCTCTGTTCAGCTACCTTAAGGCACTCAACACTTGACATAAAGGCACTCAACTGCTTTTCTCATTGTAAGTTGACATTGGTTATTTCATTATTAAATCTAGGTGGCTTTTTTGTCCCCATCTAGACTTAAGAGGGTATCCACAAGAGCATGGATCTTTTCTGCTTAACCATCACTGCATGCTCAGCATGTTACACAGCATGGGAAACCACATGTTTGAGAAAAGAAGGAAACAAGTACAGAAAAAAGAGAGGGAAGAGGCAGGCAAGAAGACAGGCAGGCCCAATGGGGCACAAAACAGGTAAAACCAATGATTATTTGGAAATAACTATCACATTGGAATAGCATGGGAATTAGGAAGAACTTTATAAAAAGACATGGCACTTTGATGATTGGTGCCTGGGAAAAATGGACTATCCATCTGGGAAACCAAGGGACATGAAAACCCACATGTCTCCATTTCACAAGAACATGTGGGCTCTGAAGGGGCATCCTCAAGGGGGAGGCTAGAAATTTGCACCAGGAATGTCAGAAGGTGGCCCTTGCTGATGCAGAGCCCCTGGAGGGTTTGAGTTGGAGCTAAAACAGGCTCAGATCTGTGCTCTGTAGTCACAGGTTGGATGAGGTATAAAAGCTAAATGTAAGAGGGAAGAGGTCTGAGGCAGGGAAGCCACCTAGCATGGGTTGTTGTTATTTGATGTTTCTGGGTGGTAGTTGTATTTACACTGGTGAATAGTCTCCCAAACATTCCAAGTTTACTCTGTTTAGAAAAATGATGATGCTCAGTTCTTGAAAGAGTTTTCTGTGAAAAAAAATTGCCAAGATGAATAATTAGAATATTTTGAAGACTATTCAAAACTTTTCTACACATGCGTTTATCCATGTCTAGCTGGCATGCAAATTGGAGCTGAGACTCAAAATCACAGAGAATTATATCACAAAATGTACACACAGTATGAAACTTAAAAGTACCATGCAGGCAATGACTATATTCACTTCTTTCCTTAAGGTAGAAAGGTGGAAGAATCAAATTTTGACAAAAATATTTACAAATTTTGCATTTGTGAGTTTAACTGTTGTTAAACTACAAATGTTACTATCTAGCAATGACAGTGTTGCTGCCATCTAGAAATAGGATCATGACATTGTAAATTATTTCATTTAATCATATAAGGTAAGTAACCATGTTACTTTCATCTTTCTGAGTTAGCAATGTTACATAGTCCCTATGGTGAGTCCAAGACTAAAATTTACTTTTTTTAAGATCCTCCAAATTAGTATAGATTGTTTTCCTTTTCCCAGTATACAGCTTGTAACTATTTTAAAATATTTTCCTGACAATCAGCTTACAACTTTTATTAAATTTAAGCACACACATACACACACACACACACACACACACACACACACACCTCTATCTAGTTTTTAACCTTCCTATCCCTATCAGCTTCCTCAGCCACATTTCCTCCCCCTGAAGTGCATTTTCTACTTACACAAAGTCATGATATGTTATTTCATTGACCCTCTTATCTTAGCCCATTCCTGTTGCAGCCCTGCCCTGAATCCACTGTCCTTGCTACACCCCTTTCAGTTCTCCACCTCACCACCACATGCCTTGGGTCCTCAATCACAGCTGGCTGTTTTGCTATCATCAGGGCAGATATAATAGTGGGGCTCTTGTGACCTCAACCTATCACCACCAGGGCTATTGTAAGTGTAGGTAGCTGTGACTATTGCAAAATCTATGGCAACAATGGTAAGGACAGTCAAGGTACAATTAATAGGAGGATGGGACCATCACCAAGTGAAAAAGGGGCCAGTGTGTTAGCTGCTAAGGAAAGTGTAGCTGAGATGAGGCCCTCCCTAAGTCTTGAGAACACTCTTAATTTCTGTTTCAATAGGAGTATATTCCCTCCCTTGCTGCTCTCTCTACTTCCCCTACTTTCCTTTCTTCTTTCTACCCTCCCTTTCCCTTTCTCCCTCTTTCTCTCTCTGCCTCCATCCCTCCTTCTCTCTCTCTCTCTCTCTCTCTGTCCCCACCCCCCCCACACACAAAATATCATATGTTACAATCTATGTTAGAATCACCCTAGTAGAATTTGTTGGTTTTAAGGCTGTAAATATAACTATAAGTTATGGTTTAAATGCGTAGTATCTCCTACTGGATCATGTGTTTGAACACCTGATCATTAGCAGGTGGCATAATTTTGGGAGACTGTGAAGCCTTTAAGAAACCAGACTTAAAAGCCAAGTGTGGTGTCCCTTAATACCAGTACTTTTGCAGTTGAGAGGCAGGAGGACCTCAATGAATTTAAGGCCAGCCTGAGCGACAGAGTAAGTTTTTGTTCAGCCTGGGCTATAGTGATATCCTGCTTTAAAAAAAGGAAGAAAGAAAGAAAGAAAGAAAGAAAGAAAGAAAGAAAGAAAGAGAGAGAGAGAGAGAGAGAGAGAGAGGGAGAGAGAAAGAGAGAAAGAAAGAAAGAAAGAAAGAAAGAAAGAAAGAAAGAAAGAAAGAAGAAAGAAAGAAAGAAGGAAAGAAAGGAGGGAGGGATGGGGAATAGATGGAGGAAAAGAGAGAAGGAATGAGTGAAGGAAATGAGAGGGTATCAGGTAGCTTTGTTAGGTAGGTTAGGGTAAATGGGCCCCAAAGTAAAAACAGGAATGTCCTTAAGCCTGCCATTTCAATCTCTACTTTACTAGAGATTAGAGAAGGATCTCTCCTCTCCTTAGATTGACTAAAGGAGTTACCTAGATCTCTTTTTCCACATATAACCTGATCCCCTCCTGGGAGGGAGTTCCCCTTTCCTAAAGTTTAAATCTAATCTTAGCATTGTGGTGGCTCAGCCCTAAAACTTGGCATCATGGCTGGCCTCTTCTTGAGCCAGCCTTTCATCCAGACCAATCAGCCTCTGCACCTGAGCTGAAGGTAAGGCCCACCACAATAAGGTGATAAGTAGATGCTTACCAGATCTCTCTTTTTGCTGGCTGTTCATCTCTCCTGAAATTCCAGATCCTGGTAAGCCTCCCTTTGTCTCAGCCCTGCAGGGCTGAGAGGAGGGGAGACCCCTGATTCCTAGTCCCATATGGGTTTTCTACCCTGTCCTGTGCTCCACATGACAGGAGTGCTCTGCACTTCTCTTGCTCTCTAAATCCCTTTTCATGTTTCAGGGTAATGCTCACTTTCCACATGGTCTCTAGCTTCCCCCTTCCTTGGTTCATGGATTCACTCCTCTGGAATAAAAATATAATAATTTAATAACTCTCCCTCTCAATCTGATTTATCATGGTTCTTTGGATAAAAACAGATACAAACTCAGGGTTTGGGGTTCAAGGACTTCTCCTGAGCCCCGCAAAACCCCATTATAGAAAGGGGTTGGTTGGAAGAAGTATATCACTAGGGCAAGCATAGCTCTGCTTCTAGTCGGGGCTCTCTGCTTCCTGGTCAGCACCATGTAATAAGCCATGCCACCAACTCCCATTGCCACAGACAGAACCCCAATTTCCATGCTGTCCCCACTATGATGGACCATATCCCTTAAACTGTGAACCAAAATGAACCCTTCCTCCCTTACTTACTTTTATGAGTGTGGTGGTTTGATTCAGGTGTCCTTAGGTGTTCTGAATGCTAGGTTCCCAGCTGATGGAGATTTGGAAATTAATGCCTTCTGGAGGCAGTGTATTTTGGGGGCCAGGCTTATGGCTGTAATAGCCAGCTTCCCCTTGCCAGTGTTTGACACACTCTCCTGTTGTTATTATCCACCATATGTTGGCTAGGGGGTGATGTCCACCCTCTGCTCATGCCATTATTTTTCCCTGCCATCGTGGAGCAAGCCTGTAAACCAAAATAAACCTCCTTTTCCCCACAAGCCGTTCTTGGTTGGGTGATTTCTACCAGCAATGCGAACCTGACTGCAACAATTTGGTATTGTGTCATAGCTAGGATAGAGAAGTAACCAACACACCATATGTGCAGCAAAATAGTTTCATTTCAACAGGCAGAAAGTTTTAGAGACAGCTAATATCCAAGAGATTATGTAGAATTTAAAAAGGCCCAAATTTTACTGGGCTCATTTACTCTTCTATGCAAGCTGGCTGTTTTGTTCTATTTATTCCACACTCAGGCAGGACTAATCCTGCCTCTGCTTTCAACTGAGGAAAGGTGTGTTCGTTTCCACAAGGTGCATTGCTCATATGAGGCAGAATGTGTTGAGCTAAAGCCCAGAACCAGATGGCTCCAGAGGCCACATGGTAACTAACAGCCACCCAAATGCCTGTGTGACATGTTAACATTTCTCAATCCTGGAGCTGTTTGTTCAAATAAATATTTCCAAGGCACCTAGGGGATGGTGGATTTACTGTGTTTGAAAAACTCAGGGGGTGGTGAGAAGTGAAGAGGGGAGTTTATAGACTTTATGCCTCAGCCAAATGTTGGCCATATTAAGAAAATTGGATTTGACAAAGCTCCTTAAGAAAAGAAAATACTTTCAATCAAACATAGCACAAAAACTGTTGTAGTTAGTATCTGTAGGGTACAATCATTTTACTTAATAAGCCAACTCTTGAAAAGTAAAAAGATTACATTTTTAGTACTTACTCCTGATTGATTTATTTGAATGAGAGAGACTCAGCTATTGTTCGGTGTGATTTGATTTTCATATCATCCAAGAGAGAAACAAGAGAAAACTACAGTATTTCCCATGTCCAGAGTGCTCTACTCTGAAGTCAGGGAAAGTAAAAGCAAGAATATATATCCGCTGGATGCAAAGGTGTGGCATGTGCCATAGGAGGAGTCACTCAAATCATCTTCAGCCCTAATGTCAACATAACTCCTCCTCTGCACCTGAAGAGACTTAAGCACTGTTTTATGAATTCTCAATGGCTTTCATTTGACCCTGTGACAGGCTACTGGTATTCAAGATACCAGTGTATTTGTTCCTAAATAAATACCTCCTGGCTCTTTCTCTGCCTACATCATTCTAATTTCTGTTTTATGGTTCTCATCTCTGTCCTGTCCATTGGCCTCTTTACTTGATTTCCTTCCCCTCATACTTCTCACACCTGGCCTTCAGCTGCACTGGTCCCTCCCTTCCTAGTATCTCTAGCTGCAATCAGATTCACATTGCTGGCAGAAATCATCTGACCAATAGCAGCTTTCGGGGGGGAAAAAAAGGTTTATTTTGGCTTATAGGCTTGAGGGGAAGCTCCATCATGCCAGGGGAAAATGGTGGCATGAACAGAGGATAGACCCCCTGGCCAACTTAAGATGGACAATAGCAACAGGGGAATGTGCCAAACACTGGCAAGGGGACACTGGCTATAACACCCATAAGGCCACCCCCAACAACACACTGCCTCCAGGAGGCTTTAGTTTCCAATTGCCATCAGCTGGGGAGACTTGGATTCAGAATACCTAAGTTGATGGGGGACACCTGAATCAAACAACCACATATAGAAACCAACACAAGGATCCTACTTTAGCCTACATGACTAGCAGGGCAGCTGAGTCCAGCTAAGAAAGAAAGTGAAGCAATCCCTCAACTTGTGTATTCTTTAAACCCTAAGCAATGCTGTCTATACTCCAAACCTCAGGAAGTCCTAAGGCAGGAAAGCATAGGGAAATTGCTTAGCAACCTGGGATGCAACTTGGCTTAGGTAGTATACATACTCTTTTCCTAACAACCTAGCAACCTGTTGGCAAGCTGGGATCCTCACCATGCACTTCATCCTGCTGCAAGCACACTCTACTTCAAGCAGTACGTCTCTCCTCCCCTCTTAATCATTAGTCACTCTCCTTTTGTGGTCAGCTTCTATTCAAATATGTTCTTTGATATATCCAGGATTAGGAGGCAGAGGACCATCAGGCCTGGACTAGTTTGGGGTCTATGTGCACTAAGGCAAACTGTGTCTCCTAAGTAAACTTTTAGGGGAGAATCCACTACTTACTATCTTGTGCTTGTGCATAATTGGGTATACATGATTAAAATCAGTTGAATCATGGGAAGGAAGATGTACAATAGATTAACCCAAGCCCCTCAGACAAGCCACCCAAATGACACCCTCTAGTAAGCAGCTCTTCCTTCTCTTCAACTCCATAAGAAGAAGCCCCAAACAACCACCTCCTGCTCTTGGGCAATCTAGGCCAAGGAGCCCACTGCTCTGTTGCAGTGTAATTCCTCCCCCACCTGTGTGTACTTTTGCTTCATATTATAACAACATTTATTGATGCTTTACTATTGTGTGTGTGTGTGTGTGTCTTCCAATTCTTTAAATAATAAACCAGGAACTTGGAAATATCCAGAGACTACTAGTAACACTCCATGTGTGAAAAGAGTTTTTGATTTTACCTTCATCCCCTTCACACTTGAGCTTGGGGTATGTGGGTGAACACCATGATCCAATTGGTACCAGTACTGTCTTGGCCCTTTGATTGTGACGGATGTATGTTGAATCAGCCCAGGCACCTGAATCTTCTTTTAAATACGTTTGTTCCCAGGAGTCTCTTTAGTCACTCAGGCTGATGGATTTTTGGTAGGTACAACATGGCTGATTCTACATATGAAGACAGATTAGCTTCCATCTGCCATAGTCCAGTAACAAGGGCCATACAAGGGACTCTGGGCTGTATCACATGGCCCAGAATTCTCTTGGGTAGAAGGAATCAAGAGCTTTGTGCAAAGGTGGGACAAGGACCTTTAGAAATGGATGGTGACATTTATTTAAAAAGATGGTTACATTACAACCTGAGCAGAGAAGAGAAGGTAATGGTGGCTGTGCTAGCAATGAGAAGGCACTGACTCTGAAGTTCAGGACAGTGAAAGGAGGAATGTATATTTTGGGTGCCAAGACCTGCTGCGTACCATAGGATGGTATCATTCAAATAATCCTCAGCCCTAAGCTTCAGAATCATTACTTTCTCCACAGTTGTTACTGGAATTCTGAAAAAAGCCAAGATATGTTATGGGCCCCCAAAGAATACTCACTTAGGACTAAGACCTTTAAAGATTTATAGAAAGAGTTGACCCCTTCAAAAGAAAAAAAAAATCTCTTATTTGAGACAATAAATATTTAGTGTTCCTTGGCAGACCAGAGGGTGAGAGTCAGCAGTCAAGGGACAAGAACAAAGACAAAGGCGCTCAGAGCGGCAGGAATGATCTGTGCCATCACAGTAGACCCAGCTGAGACGTCAAGAATCCCCAAATCAAATATAGGTATACTGGTTCATGCCTATGTTCTCAGCACTCCACAGACAGAGACAGGAGATCAGGAGTTTGAGGCCAGTTTGGGCTACATTGTATGACCCTATATCAAACCAACAACAAAAATCCAAGGGCTAAGCTGGGTGTGGTGGCGCACGCCATTAATCCTAGCACTCAGAAGGCAAAGGTAGGAGGATCGCCGTGAGTTCAAGGCCACCCTGAGACTACATAGTGAATTCCAGGTCAGCCTGGACTACAGTGAGACCCTACCTCAAAAAACCAAAATAAAAATAAAAATCCAAGGGCTGGAGGTATAGCTCAGTGGTAGAGGGCTTATCTACCATGCATATTGTGTCTTGATTTCCAGCCCTGGGGCAAGGAAGAGTCCCAGAATAAAAGAAGTAGTCAAATAGGCTGCCCAGAACAAGGTAACTAGTGAGATCTGCAGTCCTAAGCAGACCGAGTAGGGGCTTATGGGAGATGCCTCACATGCCAGAAAACAGAGGGTTCTTAAACTGATGTGGTCAGGCAGGGCAAGAAGCAAGATTGTAGAAGGCAATACACACACACACACATAGCGTGTGTGTGTGTGTGTGTGTGTGTGTGTGTGTGTGTGTGTGTGTGCAAATTTCCATATGAGGATGAAACAGTGAGTCATGACTACCTAGGATGGACCTATTGCTCCAGATGTATAAATGGAAATATATAATTAATGGATGAGACATAGCTCAGTCTGCCAAGTGCTTGCTTTGCATCCCCAGACCTTACATTTTTAAAAAGGGGCTGGAGAGATGGCTTAGCTTTTAAGGCATTTGCCTGCAAAGCCCAAGGACCCAAGTTCAACTCCCCAGGACCCATGTAAACCAGATGCACAAGGGGGTGCATGTGTCTGGAGTTCGTTTGCAGTGGCTGCAGGCCCTGAGCACCCATTCTCTAACTGCCTCTTTCTCTCTCTCTCAAATAATAAATTAAAATATTTTTTCAAAAGCTAGGCATGGTGGCACATGCCTTTAATCCTAGCACTCAGGAGGCAGAAAGTGGTCACTGTGAGCTTGAGGCCACCCTGAGGCTACATAGTGAATTCCAGGTCAGCCTGAGCTGGAGTGAGACCCTACCTCGAAAAAAACAAAAATTAAAAACAAAACAAAAACAAAAACCTGGGCTTAGCGACACACATTTGTGATCCTACTGCTTGCAAAGTCAGATACTAGCAGATTCCTAGGACTTGCTAGCCAGCCATGCAAACACAACTGGCAAGCTCCAAGCCACTGACAGACCCTGTCTCAAAAACAAAAAGAGGGAGCTGGAGAGATGGCTTAGCAGTTAGGCGCTTGCCTGTGAAGCCTAAGGACCCAGTTTGAGGCTCAATTCCCCAGGACCCATGTTAGCCAGATGCACAAAGGGACGCACGCATCTGGAGTTCATTTGCAGTAGCTGGAGGTCCTGGCCCATTCTCTCTCTCTCTCTCTCTCTCTCTCTCTCTCTCTCCCTCTCTCTCTCTCTCTCTGCCTCTTTCTCTCTCTGTCACTTTCAAACAAATAAATAAAAATAAAATTTAAAAAAAAAAAGAGGTCTGGCTGGAATGATGGCTCAGCAGTTAAAGTACTTGCTAGCAAAGCCTAACATCCTGGGTTCAATTTCCCATTGCCCATGTAAAGCCAGATGCACAAAGTGGTGCATGCATCTGAAGTTCTTATATAGCTCATTCACTCTTAATCTCTCTGTCTCTCTCCTTCTCTCTCTCTCTCCTTCTTCTTGCAAATAAATACTTTGTTAAAAGGGGAATAGCATACTTGAGGAACAACACTCTTTCCTTTACACACACACACACACACACACACACACACATATATCACTTGCACACAATAGACGCTTATGTCTCTCTCAACTAACAATTTTTCTGGGAAGTTACAAGGGCTGGCAGATCAGTCCCCTGTGCCCATATTTAGTGATGTCAAGGGCCTGATGGAGGATGTGCTGTTCTCAACATATACTTCTGAGAGCTGAAAGTCTCTTTGGTAATCATGACCATGTCCAGCAGCCATAAAGAGAAAACAGCACAGGGCATCCTGGGGTCTCTGAACCAGACCTTAAAGAAGCATACATCATTTTCACTCACATGTTTTTGAAGTAAATTAGTCATATGTTCACACTTGATTACATTTTTGGAAATGCAGTCTGTTGGCAGTCACTTCCCAGTGACAGTTTGTACCAGAGCCACGAAGGGGTCAGGCAGCCCCTTTGTCGCCACCATAACCAAGCTTGGCCATCTAGAGGGTTATAGTGGGTGTAAGGAAATGTGACAATTGTGACATCTGTTTTACTCAACACTGATATACCAGACATGGTGCTCAGTTCCTGACCACTAGTCCCTCAAAATTAGTTTTATGGTTAGACAGTTCTGTGCAATGAAGTGGTAAGGAGGCAGGCAAAATTTGTGGTTCTTGGACAGCCAGGGACGACTGCTGTGGTGAGCCTGCTCTTCATCAGAAAACAAGTTTTTCAAAGCCTTTCCCACTTATGATCTTATTTGGGCTTCACAATGCCACAGTGAAGTAGGTAAGACAAGCCTTTATCTCCATTTTTAGGAAAGGGACACAGAAACACAAAGAGGTCAAGGGCTTCCTTGAGGTCCCACAGTTAATGAGGACTAGACGCGATTCCTGCCCTGATAGCTGCTGTCTCGCTCTCTTTCCAACATAGCTCCTGCTCCTGGGCTTTAGCTGGATTTCAACTGTACAAGGGGAAATTAAACGAGACCTTTCCAATAAATGGCATGTCTTGACTTTTGATCAGTAACGGTGTGTATGTTATTTGACTGCTACTAAAAGTTTTCAGTATAAGAGTGAAAAGCATACATTCCTGCCACCTTTTATTGTGACAGCTGAGTGAGAGGAAAGACTTTCAAACAGGAGGTGATAGAGGAACCACGACCATTTAAACAAAGGTAAATTTGCTTGGTGAGATTTTAGAGTGCATGGAGTACAATGCTGCTTGGGAGCAGATTCCGTTCTCTTGGATAGGTGGACAGATGCTGTCCACCTAAGGGGTCCTGTCGCAGGCATGGATGCTTCACAGAGATCACCTAGAGGTGATGACACTAATTGCTGGTCACCACATCCTGGAGCCAGGTATCTGTTTGCTGATACTGTGGACTTCAAAACTTCAAATACTTTGTGGATACAGCGGACTTCAAAAGGCCACACTGCCCTTCTGGAGACAGGCCTGTGAATTCTCATCGAGCCAATCTTCTGATGAAAATATAATGTTCAAAAGTGAATAGTCACTACTCTACCATTGGTCTGCATTTCAGTGAAAACTCTTGAAGTATTATCTTCTGTGAAGTGCCAGAGTAAATAAGTCTCTTTCTTTATAGATTTTACAGAGCTACATCACCCTGTTGGTGAACTCCAGCCCTGAGCAACATCATTGCAGCAAAATGTTACCAAGACAGAGGTGTCAGGATAAAACTGGCCTTTTTATATTGAATCACATTTTTTAGCAAATATTAGAACAGGTAGACAGGGAAAAAAGAGTTAATCTTAACCCAACGTTCACAACATATATAAAAATTAACTTAAAAAGGGTTACAGAATTAGTTATATAAGACTGAGAGACTTTTAAAGTAGGGTTATATAAATTTTTAGACTGATCTTAGTAAACCAAATTTCATTTTAAAAAAATGTTTTGGGGATGGAGAGATTTCTCAGTGGTTAAAGTTCTTGCCTGCAAAGCCTGAGAACCCAAGCTTGATTCCCTACCCATGTAAAGCCAGATGCAGAAGGTGGCTCATGGGTCTGGAGTTCATTTACCGTGGTTAGAGGCCCTGGTGTGCCCATTCTCTCTCTCTCTCTCTCTCTTTCTTTTTTTCTCTCTCTCTCTCTCAATTTCCCTCTCTATCTGTTTCTTTATCTCTCACTCTCTTCCAAATAAATAAATAAAATATTTTTAAATGAAATTTTTTGCTGTATGAAAGCCTTTACGGAGAGGGTGTAATGAAACATTACAAAACGGAAAAAAATGCAAACTTGCACAACCACTATGGAAATTAATACAGACATTCTTGAAAAAGATACAGAACTATCAACAGACCCAGTTATTCCCTTACTGGGTATTTACCCTAAATGCTCCATGTTTCACTACAGAGATATTTGCTCAACCATGTTTATAGCTGCTCAGTTTATAATAGCTAAGAACTGGAATCACCCCAAGGTGTCCATCATTGTCCAAATGGATAATGAAATTGTAGTACCTATGGACAATGGAATTCTACTTAGCTGTAATAAAAACATGATAAAATGAAATTTGTAGAAAAATGAATGGACTTAGAACAGATCATACTTAGCAAACTCACACAATCAACGAAAGACAAGTGCTTCATGTTCTCACTCATCTGTGGCTCCTAACCTGGATCAGCTTGAGTTGCTGACATACCTGATAGGCAACTCAAGGCCTGGATAATAGAGATGGAAGGATTTGGAGGGAGGAGATGGGGAGGGTGGTAGAAAATAAAAAGGAAACTAAACCCAAAGTGGACAGGTACCATAGAAAACTTTCTCCTTAAAAGTAGACTAAAAGATTTAACTGTCAACAAGAGTATAGGGGGAGCATCTGAAAAGAAGACCCCTGGAGAGGATAGGATGAAACTTAACCCTAAAAATTTTTGGCTCTGACCTATAATAGCCAGTACCAGAAATCAGTGCTACCCACATTGAGCTGTTGCCTGGAGATACCTACGGAGTCCCTGAAACAAGACAGGCTTCTGTCACAGCACTTGATTACTGGCCTGAGGTAAAAGGTAAGACCCTATTGCTGAAGACACCATATGCTACCAGTACAGAACACGCAGAGACATGGCTGGAATATAGAAGAGAGCCAGTCCCCAGACAGCCCATCTAGTGCTGTAAAGCTCTACATGAGCTTCTGGGGGAAAGTGGACAACAACTGTGTGAACAAGCAGGGGTCTAAGCTACTCAAAAGCAACCAGCATGACAAGAAGTACACACCAATGCAATGGTTGCACACAGCCTTCCTGGGTAACCAATGGCTTTCTAATTAGCTAAGAGATCCACTTAGTGGAAAAGAACCTGTAGTGGTTTGAATAGAATAGATGGCCCCCAATATATTTCAGTTGTTTATGTGTTTGTAGTTTGCATCTGTGGACACCTGGCTGGAGGCAGTGTCACTGGGTGGATCTTAAGGTGTGGTGGTGGGTTTCAGATTTCAATCTAAAGATATGCAAAGTGTGCCTAGCTGGAGTTCCTGAAGTGTGCTGTGGCTTTTGGCTTTAGGCTTGTGCTTCTCTCTCTCTCTGCTTGGTACTGTGAAGGCAGGCCAGTTTCTTCTGCCATTATGGAACTTCCCCTGGATCTGTAAGCTTCAATAAATATCCCTTCCTCCATAACTGTGCCTGGTCTGAAAGTTTATCTCAGCGAACCTGAATCTGTCTGATACAGAACCCATATCTGGAAATGGGAACCACGTTAGAATCCTATGGACTCAAAGATAATGCTTTCCAATGTTAAGCTCTCAGTAGTCTTTGGCTAAAAGAGGGCCTATGTCCATCAAAATCTTCCTAAATTAATAATTTATCCAATTTAATCTATGTTGACTTCACTCTCCACTGGAAAATTTCTTTTTCTTTTTCTGAAGGTAGCGAGACCAGAGGAGATAAACCACCCGTCACATTTCAGCCAAGGCCCAGGTGAAGCCACAGAGGAACTGGGGAGATGAGCAAAAGTGCTGCTTCCGTGGTGAACCTGACAATCAGCACAAGGAAGGAGGAGACAGACCTTGAAGACACTCAACACCTACCAAAGCAGAGATCTAGAGGCTCCTAAGAGCTCATCACTGAAGTACACTTAAAACTCACCCACCCTGGTTCAGGGAATTTTTCAAAAGAGGGAGTAGAAAGATTGTAAGAGCCACAGGTTGGCACGTCATACCCAGATTCATTGCCTCCCTCCAATAACTGCTGCTCCCACAACGCACAAAGCACAACCCTATGGGAATACCAGCAACCCCACTGAGGAGGGCCTCAAGCGGAACAGGGTCAGAGAGGAGGGAAAAGAAGGTACCAACACATGATGTATCCATACAAAGTATGTTCTTAATAAAAAAAGAAGTCTTGTATCATATATTCTATTCATCATATTATCCTTGGAAACTGTAATTTTAAATTACAAACACAAAATTTATAATGCTAAATAATAAAATTGATGTATAACTGATTAAGTAAAAAAAATTTGAAAAGCATATATCTGGCACATGTATCTAGCATATTTATTAAAATATATAAAAACTCTCACAACTTAAGAATGAAAAGGGGGTGGGAGTGGAGAGATGGCTTAGACATTAAGGCACTTACCTGCAAAGCCTAAGGACCCATGTGTGACACCCCAGGTCCCATATAAGCCATACATACAAGATGACACAAGTGGTCGTACATGCACACAAGGTGACACATGCATCTGGATTTCAATTTCAGAAGCTGGAGGTCCTGACATGCAAATTCTCCTTCTCTCTCTCCCTCCCTCCTCCCCTCTTGCTTGCTCTCAGTCTCTCACATAAAAAAGGCCAATCTATTGGCCTTGCCTCAAAAGAATAAAAATTTGAAAAAGAATGAAAAAAAGTTCAATTAGAAAATGAACAAAGCATATGCCAAGACATTTCACTGAAGATGCACAGATGGAAAGTAAGC
Organism: Dipus sagitta; assembly: GCA_036346955.1. Taxonomy (NCBI): domain Eukaryota; kingdom Metazoa; phylum Chordata; class Mammalia; order Rodentia; family Dipodidae; genus Dipus; species Dipus sagitta. The sequence continues at coordinate 96,884,920 of CM070770.1, read as the reverse complement.
TCATTAAAAGACATTCAACATCATTAGTCATTCCTCAAATACAGGTTATAACCACAACAAGATAGAATCACATTATCAGGATGTATAAAATAAAAATTGGTGACAACATCAAATATTAGCAAGGATGCAGTGGGAGCAAAATGATATAGCCATCCTCAAAAAAAACCCAGAAATTCCTTTAAAAAAGTACACATGCAATTATCATATGTCTTAGCAGACAGATACAGCTCTGGGCATTTATCTCAGAGAAATGAACATTTAAATTCACAGAGAGTCTTCAAGCAAATGTTTATAGCAACTTTACCTGCAATAGTCTGAACCAAAAGTCAGCCCATGTGTCCCTTTGAGCAACTGAAGAATGGGTAAATAGAAACTGTGGTACAGTACAGATAGAGCATGGATTCTTACCCAGAAATAAAAAGAATATTAGTATACAAAATGCAAGTATTAATAAATGCTCAGGGAACTCAACTAGCCAAAGAGGGCATTACTATAATAAGTAATTCATGTGACAGTTTTGAAGTAACACATCTTTAGAAGTGAAAGACAGTTTAGTAGTTGTCAAAAGCATAGAACTGGGGAAGATGAGGAATGAAGCAAGATGAAGTCAGTGGGGTTATAAAGAGCAACCTGAGAGAGATTCTCATTGGCTGGAATTGTGGTGGTGACTGTGCCGAAGTGCACAGTGACAAAACTGTGCAGAACTCACCACACAGATTTAAACACAAGTAAGTGAAAGTAACACTGAAATCTGAGATCAATGGATTGCATCTGTGTCATTACCTTGATTGTGATATTTCATAATTTTGTAAAATCTTATTACTGCTATGGGGAGATGAAATTTGGCAAAGTATACAAGGAATCTTTCTTCATTGTTTCTAGTAATTACATGTAAATCTACAATTATCTCAATAATTTTTTAAACCCTCAACTTAAAGAGTGCCTTTTGCAATTCCCTCTGAATTCAGCTTCTCTCACTGACCTGTAACTGAAAGAACCTACCAAGGAAGTTAAGAGGAATGTTTTATGATTCTAAATAAAGGCCCTCCCTTTGTTCTCATATCTCCTCCTGGGTTCTGTGTAATATTATGCACAGCATCTTCCAACTAACAGTTTAAGTCCTCCCTGATATACTCAGGAGCTTCCACTGTTTCAAAGTCAGGCATGTCTTCCCATTTTCAGCATCCATATATCAAACAATGAACTCCAGCTTTATACACACTCCACAGAACAAATAATTGTTGTCTATACTCCAGTTACAAAGGAGTCTATGGAAATCCTTCAAAGACAAAACCAAACAGACACAAATAATGATAACAGATGGACCTCTGCAAAATCTTCTTTTAAACAGAAAAACAAAGGATCACAAAGAAAAAGTCTACCCCACAGATAGGTAGATATATTGCATATCTCAGTTCCATTTGAGTTGAGAAAACATGGCAATTATAAGATAGCCTAGAACTTGGTGCAACACCACACAGAGATGTCTCTAGGCTATTGAATGGAGCCATGTAATTCTCAGCCCTCACCAGTTCCCAATAAAGAGTAGGCAAAGAACATATATAGTTTTTCCAGGACCCCAGATTCCTAACCTGTCATCCTGTTATGGCCAGCTGATGTGGATATACATGTGGTGAATGGTTAGAACTCTATGTGAACTTCTTTGGCATCAGAATGAATAACAGGATGGAAATGAGGGGGATTAGAGGCTTCATCCTCCAGAAGTGGCTATAAATTAAGTCTCAGTAGCTCCATCTTTTTCTCTTCTAGCTGAGACATGAGTACCACCAGATAGAGCATGATGGGTAACATTGTACTATCTTGATGACTTCAGCCACTGTGCCTTGACTGGCAGTGAGTTAAGAACCAAAACCCTTAAAATAAAACATCAAAACTCTGTCCTCTTTAGGTTAAGGGGCCTGGACGAGCTAGCCAGGCTCTGCACAGGTCAGGACTGAGATAAGTATATTTGCCTTAAGCTGTAAGGAAGGAGGAAGTCAGAAAGTCTGCTGAGCAAAGAGATTAAGATAGAAATAGCTTCCTAAGCCAAAGAAGAGCTTAAAGAGGGCAAAGACCATGGAGCCCAAAGAAATACTGAGAAAAATCATATCAGAGATTAAAGTATGAGGGAAATGAACCAGGGACAGTGAACACAGAATAAGCCAAAAGAGGCCCCAAGGAACAACCAGGAATAGGTTTTTTACTGAACCACCTTTGTGCCCACTGAAGTATTATGGATGGGATATACTATCAGACCAGGGATAAGAAGGCAGACAGGAGAAAACATGGGAATCATCAACATCTACAAAATACCTGTGCACTTTACTCACTGACTGAGGAGTACATACTGTAAGTCTTTGTTATGCAACCATTTAAAACCTCCAGCCATGATCCCTAGCATGCTCACTGGGAGTTGCAGGAGGTCACTAAATCCACAGAGAACACATTCAGTCTCCATGTCAGGTACCTCTTTCTTAGGAATCCATCATCAGGTTTGGGTATGCAAGAAAATTCCCAGGAAGTCACATGGAAATATGAGTGCACAGTGACCACCTCACTGCAAGAGCAAAGAAACCTGGGCAGGAATGAGGTCTGAGTGGAGAAACTTTGGGAATTAGTATGGGAAAGCTGGCAGTGGGTGAAATACCCAGCCAGACAAGGAGAAGGTCATGCTGTGGGGACTTGTCAGAAAGTGGTTTTTTGTTTTTTTTCTGCAAGGTGGATACAGAAAGAGGCAATGGAAGGAAGCAGCATTATATTCGCAGGCTTCTCTCACTGTATCATGAGACAGTTAAATATCTTCAGAGCAACCATGAGCAATTTGAGTTTTTCTATTCCCTGCAGATATAGATTGAATTGACTGCAGAAAAGACATTCCCCAAAGACAAGAATTCTTATCAGAGGGAAATTCAAAGAAATGATATAATTCTATTGGGCACTCATGAGAAAAATGCTAGTAACCTAATTGTCCCTTTTGGGCAGGTTTCATTCTCCAAGACTATCACCTGTGCAATGAAGAAATTCATGACTATTGCCATGGGATTTGACGATGAGTACCAGAACACACAGCTAGACTGAGTCAAGCACACAGGCACCATGCAAGGAAAAGTAACGAAGTGAGGATTACCAATTTACGAATGGAGTAGTAAGAAAAGGTTCGTAGAAGCAACCTGGGTCAGGGTAAGTTGTTTAAGGTTTAAGGCCATAGCATTATCTGATGAAAGCAAGCAGATACATTACCAGTTTGAAACGTTGACAATGGAAGTGTTAAGAACTGAAGGAGGGGCTTTCCATTTCCTTGCCATAGCTTCATCATATTTCAATTCCTGTGCCAGTGATGGTTCCCTAAGCACAGACTGGTTCACGGCCGTACTTCCTGGTCCTCACTCACTATTTACTATCCAGTACATCACCCACTCCAGTCAAGCATGTGTAAGTAAATAATGCAAAGAGAAATATTGTTTGATAGCTTTTCCATATAAAAGTGCTATAGTAAATTAAAATAAGACTATTCATTATTTGGGGAAAGATTTCCAAAGAAGTAATGGAAAAGATCTGGCAAAATAGACAAGCCTGGCCACTGAATCCTGGAATGGAACAAAAATGAACAAAATGGAGAAAATGGAACAAAAGAGAAAGGTGTATCAGTCTGATAGAGAAACTAAAGAGTACACCAAGATAGAATCTAAACTTTTAGATGTGATCATGTCTATTGTCGGTATTTCCAAAAACATATGTCATGAGATTTAAGTGAAGAACAATGGTGACAGTGTCCACAATTGGGCAATTTTGAAACTGTTAGATAAAACCAAAGTAAGTGTATTTCTTTATGCAACATTGCTGAAAGTCATTGATTTGTGACTATGGACTGAATCTTAGGTGAGTGAAGCAACTGTGGTATAGTAGTATGTTAATTCCCCATTTTTATTTGACCTAGGAATTTTTTAAAAGTACTGAACATTGTCAATGGCTATTGTTTTTTACAACTCACTTTGAAATTTCATCATGGAAAACTGATGAAAATTAGAAGGGTCTAGGATAATAATATTTATTAAAAGCATCACCTGATTCTTGGAAGACCAAATCAGATTGAAGCTTAGTCAGAATTCTTTGGGCTGTCCCTTATCAAAGTGAAATACTGGCAAGGGGCCTGCCTGAAGACAAATGAAATCACAACAAAACATTTGGGTAAAAGAGGAAGGTGATCCTTGTGGAAACTTTCTGGAGAGTCATAATGGCCATTATGAGATCAGAGCAGGTTGACATGCAAGCTACAGGGAGACTGTTAGGATTTTAGACATGGAGGGTTATGTATTTATGTACTCTGGAGTTGGTAGACATGGTGGCAGCTAGTAATTACATAAGTACTATGCTTCCAGGCCTTCTTAACATGACAGCTTCATTTGCAGAGTAATAAACACTAAGCTTAAAGTTTTGAGAACTAGGTTTTTAGTCAGCCAGAGGCCAGCTAGAGCCAGTTTGCATAAAAATCCCAAGCCAACATTCCACATTGAAGAAAGGCAGGTTGTACCCATGTGAAAGCATGTACATTCAAGAAACTGGTGATCTTCTCCCCTCTCTTCCCCGCCCTACTCGACATACCCTCCCACCCAAATACAGGCTCAGTGACAAATGGTTACTAGCACACCACTAGCCATGACCCAGGTTTGTGGCATTTAGTTTTTCTAGCTTTATCTTTAAATGAAGCACATTAGTAATTCCATCCTTTTTACAGTATAAAGACCCATTTATAAATTGGCAGAAACTTGAGATAACCAACTGATAAAAAGAAAAGACTTATTTTGACTCATAATTTCAGCCCATGGTCAAGTAGCCTGATGCTTTGGAACTTTTGACAACGAACTACGTATGTCATGGTAGGAGACCACAGCAGAGGAAACTGCTTGCCCATGACAGCCAGAAAGCAAAGAAAACAGGAAGGGGCTGAGGTTTCAGTATCTCCTCAAAGATGCAGCTCCAGTGAGCGAACTAGCTTCCTGCAAGCAGACCTCCTCAACTCTTAAAGGTTCTGCCAACTGCCAATAGCACAACAGTCTAGGAAGCAAACCTTAACCCACAGGGGTCTTTGGGGAACAGTTCACATCCAAACTGAAGCATATAGTTATTCTATTTGTAGCCAATTTATAAAAGTCTGTCCTGTAAAAACCTTTTACTTATGTTCATTCTTCCTTTTGGAGCCATAACTATCAATGTAATTTCATTTGATGTCCTTTTAAATTCCAGGACAGCAATTCTGGTAGCCTTCGTGGTTCTTTATATTACTCAAAATCAAAACTTATAAAACCCAAAAGAAATGTAGTTAAAACGGATGAAGGGTCCAGACTCAAACTGCTGCCTTCCACTTGCCCCTTGAGTGGTGCCTAAGACACCTCCAATAGCATCCTAGGACTGGTAGTTTGGAAACCTCACCAAATGACAAGGTGAATGTCACAAGATGCTCTGTCCAATACAAAATTAAGTATTGGAGTTCTTGGATAGTTTCATTTTGAATGTAGATATAATATGGCAAGACAAATAAGCTTGCAATTATTGTTATTAAATTGCGTTTTCACTTTAAAATATATTAAATTTGCCAAAAGTTTATATTGTAAAGTATAAGAGCAATCAAGACAACCAATATCCAAGCAATCATTAACAAATCAGAGGATGTCAGCATTGTATTTGAAATGCGTCTGTTTCTTTCCCCTTTCACATCTCCCTTCTTTCTCCCAACCTCCACCTCCAAAGCTTGAATTTATATGCATTATCCCCCTGAGAATTGAACAAGATGCCTTAGGTCAAGAAACTCTGGGTGAAGAAGACTCTAGTGACAATGAGAAATCAGGTTTCTATCTTGCATGATCTACAACTGGCTGGCAAGTCTGAGACTATTTTCCAAGAACTCTTTGAGTTAATAGGTGAACACTCCTGCTGGCTCGTTCCCCAGCTATTTGATATGTCCAGTGCAGACATGCTGATTCCATACAGCTCTGTAGAATGGTTAGGGCTTTGACTAGGGTTTGGAATGGGTGAACCAAGCACAAAATCCTTGGCAAGCCAATGATTGTCACAGTGTTCTATGGCCAGAAATTGAATGCAACAATCTTCAGGGGGAAAAAAAGGTGGGGCTAGCGAGGTGGCTTAGCAGTTAAGGTATTTGCCTAAAAGTCTAAGGATCCAGGTTCGATTCCCCAAGACCCATGTAAGCCAGTTGCACAAGGTGGTACATGCATCTGGAGTTCGTTTGCAGTGGCTGGAGGCCCTGGCAAGTCCATTCTTTCTATCTGCCTCTCTCTCTCTTTCTTTCTCTCTCTCAAGTAAATAAGTAAATAAATAAATATTTTTTAAAAATAAAGATAAAAAGGTGATTATTAAAACCAGAAAACTAACTGAAGTGGTGTTAAGCAACCAAACGACATAGGAGCTCACACATTTTTAGTTTGGTCCCTCAGGTTGCTAAGTCAGAACATGCCGTTTTGAGCTTCTGTGTTTTGCCTTGCAAAGTCCTTACCTATGTATTATTTAAACCTCATTTGAGGAAAAAACAAATGATGGTAATAACTGTTTTTTTTTTTTATTTTAGAGGGACAGAGTGAAACAGAGAGAGAGAGGAAAAAAATTGGTGTGCCACCCACAGCAATCAAACTCCAGAGGCTTCTGCCACCTAGTGGGCATGTACGACCTTGAGATTGCCTCGCCTTTGTGTGTCTGACATATGTGGGATCTGGAGAGACATCCAAAGTTAGTCCTTAGGCTTTGTAGGCAAGCGCCTTAACTGCTACACCATCTCTCCAGACTAGCAAATTATTTTATGAATGCAGCAGTATGCTGTTGGACAGTATCCTTAGAGAATAGAGTTAGAGCTTCCTAACAAGAATGACAGTGTGGGAGAGCTAGTGAGTAGGAACGGCATTTGAAAAGGAAACCGTCACACCTGGCACAGTGGTGCACACTTGTAATCCCTGTAGTTAAGGAGGTAGAGACTGGTGAATCATAAATTCAAGGCCAGCCTGAGCTATATAGATAAACTCTGTCTCAGAAAAAAAAAATTAAAGAATGTGTATTGATAAAATCAGTTTGGCTGGCATCAGCAATATTTGAGCTGGCCATGAAGAGAAAGCAGGATGAACAAATGGAGAGCAGGTGCATTTTATATTTATAACAAACACAAGCAGCATTTGTGGATTTCCATGTGCCGTGCTAAGTACAGTCCATGCATTAATCCCTTGGATGCATAATTATGTCCATTTTACAAAGAAACTGAGACTTTGAGTCCTTAAGTAACTTTTCTAAGGTCACACAAGATAGTAGCAGTTAGATGTTTCACTGAATGGCCAGCATCACGCTGCATTGCCTAGGTGAGAGCACTATGAAAGAAGCCGAGACATGGGAGGAAAAGAGTCTGTGGAAGTGGGCTGTACTGAAGGAGTAACAGGTTGCTGATGTTCTGTCAAGTTATTTCTCAGCTGGAAGCCATATGTACTGCTCAGTCTCCTGTTATTTGCACAGTCAGATGGTCAACATTGTTTATTAAGCTTAATTGACAAAAAAAGCCACCGTGTGAAACAAAAATGTTATAATTGGGACTATTTCACTCTATCTTGTAGGTTAGTTAATATTTTGAAGCTTAACAAGGCAGGAATTGCTTTTTTGAGGAGATAGTCTAAATCCATCAGTACAAGTTGGGCAAATAAAGCCTAATGCAAGGATAAATTTCAAGAGTTGTAAAGTTATATTTTATTTATTAATTCAACAAATATTTCTAGTTAGCCACTTTATGTCAGTCTTCTTGCTGTAGAACTGGGGATTCAAAGAGTACAAACAAAAGGATATGCGTTTCCAGTGTGTTTTATAACAAAATGAAATTCAGGTGGACAGTTGAATCATGCACTAACCAATGGAAATTTATTAAGCTTTCACTGTGTGCTGAACTAAAAAATGGAAGATGCATTGACCTGTACTCAAGGACCTCCTAGGACGCAGGCACTGGTGAACAAGTGCTTGTGACACAGTGCAGTGAGTGAGTAATGGCTGAAGGACAGCTGCAAACTAAGCCAAATGTCTGTACCAGTGAGGGCATAGCATGCTAATCCGGTCCATGTCTATAGAGTGTACTCAAAATAGGTTTAGTAGTTTTCTGCCTGCTTAATTGAAAAGTTCATCACCAAGTACTCCAAGGACCAGACTGGTGACCTCTTGAAGAACTGTAAAGCTCTAGTATCTGATTATGTACTTCCCTAGCCACTGAGAAATCAGGGTATCTTCCTCTACAGGCAGAAAAAAATGGCACATGAGTTACAGAATACCACACACAGTACTTAGAATTGGGGAGCAGACCAGGTAGTGCTCATTAAAGGTAAATGTTTTGGGTATGACATCTAAAGAGAAATCATTCGCTTGGTTTTAAGTAGGTCAATGTTAAAATCATATTATTAAGAAAATAGCTACAAGTTTTCACCTAACTGCTAAATGACAGTATTCCAATAGTAGTCCGCTGAATGTCAGATTTTATTAAACACAAAATGCAAATTCAACTATGAATGCCCTAGCAGTTTGACAGAAGTATAAATTTTTTTTTCTTTTTTTCTTTCTTTTTTTTTTTTTTTTTTTTTTTTTTTGGTTTTTCGAGGTAGGGTTTCACTCTAGCCCAGGCTGACCTGGAATTCACTATGGAGTCTCAGGGTGGCCTTGAACTCACGGCGATCCTCCTACCTCTGCCTCCCGAGTGCTGGGATTAAAGGCGTGCGCCACCACGCCCGGCTCGAAGTATAAATTTTTTAAAGAATTAATTTAGGATGTTCAATTTATAATTTTAAACCAAAGCTCAATGACCAAACAGCAGAAAGATTAGGCCAGCAAGAAAATTTTTCCATTAAAATTACTCAAAAAATATGATCTTAGCACTTAACTTACTAGTTTAACATTATGTCAATCATTCTTTCTGGATCAAATATGAAATAAGTAGTTGAACTAAAGGCTTCATCTTTTTTATTTTATTTTTATTATTGACATCTTCCATAATTATAGACAATAAACCATAATAATTCTTTCCCCTAACTATCCCCTTCACAACTCCACTCTATCTGTTGCAGTCAGGTTCACATTGCTGGCAGAAATCACCCAACCAAGAGCAGCTTGTAGGAAAAACAGGTTTATTTTGGCTTGCAGGCTCGAGAAGAAGCTCCATGATGGCAGGGGGAAAGGATGCATGAACAGAGGGTGGACATCACCTCCTGGATAACATCAGATAGACAACAACAGAAGAATGTGGCAAATACTGGCAAGGAGAAACTCCCTATAATACGCATAAGCCTGACCCCAACAATATACTGCCTCAAGGAGGCATTAAGTCCCAAATATCCATCAGCTTGAAACCTACCATTCAGAACACCTAAATTTATGGGGGATACCTGAATCAAGTCACCTCACCATATCCCCTCCCCCGCCCAATCAGTCTCTCTTTTACTTTGATGTCATCATCTTTTCCTCCTATTGTAATGGTCTTGTAGGTAGTGTCAGGCACTGCGAGGTTATGGTTATCCAGACCATTCTATGTCTGGAAGAATGCATTGTAAACAGTTCTACCCTTCCTTTGGCTCTTACATTCTTTCTGCCACCTCTTCCACAATGGACCCTGAGCCTTGGAAGGTGCTATAGAGATCTTTCAGTGCTGAGAACTCCTCTGTCATTTCTTCTCAGCACTATATTGCCTTTTGAGTTATCCCAGAGGTCACTGACATCTGGAAAGAGAAGCTTCTCTAACCAAAAGTGTGAGTAGCATTAACATATGGTTATGAACATTAAGAAAAGTGCTTACCAGGCAGTTTGTGAGCATAATATATGCATTTAGGCAGACACCAGCAGGTGTTATACCCCTAGGGCTCATGACTTCCCCTGTCTGCCATAGGTTTTCAGAATCAGGCATGTATTCCCTCCCATAGAGTGGGCCTCTAGTCCAATTACAGAGTGGTTGGATTCCCCCATAACAGACTTGATACTATTGCACCTGTTGGCCCATTTGGCCTGGCTGGCCCAACTTAAGGCTTGCAGTGTCCATTGTTGTTTATTAAAGGCTCCATCTTTATCCTTAGTAACTTAGCAATGCTAGAGACATAGCAACTTAAAATTCTAAGCTTCGCAACTTAAAATTTATCCTAGGAATAATACCTTAAATAATATCATCAGTGGATTTGTATTTATGAGCTCCCTGGGGAGTGATGAAAGCTCCTGAGGTGCAACTCAGCCTCAGAGAAAAGGAGCTAAGAACTATGGTAATGTCTGGATGGAGGAAAGGAGGCCAGAGGCACACACCAAAAGGCTGTATTTGTTCTTATTGAAGCCTCATTTTTTGAAACTAGAAAATGTGAATCCAGAATGTAGTACTATGATCATGCCTCATGCAATCACCACAAGTCAGATAAGTAGGTAACATAACTTCTGAATTAACTTTTTATTACCACTCACTTGTATTTACATTAATTAACCCCAGTTATATATTTGTTCTTTTAAAAAGCTAAAGCGGTTTTTTAAAGTGCATGTAATGCAATGAGTTCAGGGAATACAAACTGGGAACAGAAGGAAATCTATTAATTCACTTTGTCACACTCGGTGTTGCCACAATTTAGATATTGCTCAATTATTCCCTGTGTTAGTTACTTTTATCACTGTTGTCACCAAAATATCTTCCTCCTCAAGGAAAGGTTTGTTTGGGCTCATGGCTTCAGAGGGTTCAGTCCATCATGGCAGGGATGGCCTGGCAGAATAGTTCAAAGGAACCATAGAGTACCAAGAAACAGAGAAAGGGGGTGTCAACACTCAGCTAGATTTCTCTTTTCTTTTTTTATTCCATCTACATTCAGGGAGGACCTTTCTGCCTCAGTTAATCCTTTCTGGGAATGCCATCTAGATAGAACAGATGTGGGACTAGATCCCTTAGGTAATGGTAAATCTAATCAAGTTGACAATGAAGGCTAACCATCACATTCTCTAAGATCTTCCATTATCTTTATTTTTTTATATTTTGTTTATTTTTATTTATTTGAGAGTGACAGAGAGAGAGAGAGAGGCAGAGAGAGAGAGAGAATGGGCGCGCCAGGGCCTCCAGCCACTGCAAATGAACTCCAGACGCGTGCGCCCCCTTTTGCATCTGGCTAACGTGGGTCCTGGGGAATCGAGCCTTGAACTGGGGTCCTTAGGCTTCATATGCAAGCGCTTAACCGCTAAGCCATCTCTCCAGCCCATCTTTCATTAGTTTGTCACACTGTCTTCCCAACATATATTTGGATATTATGATCTACAGTTTCTTATCCAATGCAGCACACACCCATTAGGGAGTATGTGACAGCATGCAAGTCATTCACCCTTATCTAGGAACTTCTAGATCTTCTTGATCTGTAACTGTGCTTATTTATGACTTCACTCTCCTCACAGTAGTTCATAAAAATGGCAATGTATAAGGCAAGCAGCTTATGTGACCCTTCTATTAAGGAGTTGGGATAGCTATATTCTACGTTGTGAATGGATAAACAGATGACACAAGTCTGCAGGGAGAAAGCATGAAGCAGAAGAAAGTAGAAGGGGAATTCTCTAGATTCCTGATTGCTTCCTACTGTAGTCAACTCCACATCACTAGGACAAATATCCAACCAGACACAGTTCAGTTTTAAAGAGGAATGGGTTTATTTCAAACTTATAGATCTGGGGAAAGTTCCATCAACGGTGGAAGCTGGCCCCCTTTCATAGATCCAAGCAGAGACAAATCACAAAAAGCAGCAAGCAAGAGCCCCAGAGCTCAAACAGCTCTCTCCACACCTTTGGGCTAGAATTCTGATCTGCCCTCAGTGGTATGCCCCCAGTAGCAGGAATCTATTAGGGGCTGAAGTTGTAAACTCGATTTAAATAAAACATCTGAGTCTATGAGGCCATACATTTCCACTATTATATTCACACTATCAAACTTCCAAATCCTGACCCTAATTCCTTCTTGATGCTTGGTTCTGTCTATAAATTTCCTAAAACACCCTGATCCCTACAGTAATTTCCCCTTTCTTTCTTTCTTTCTTTTCTTTTTTTTTTTTTTTTTTTTTTTTTTTTTCGTTCGTTTTTATTTATTTGAGGGCGACAGACAGAGATAGAAAGAGGCAGAGAGAGAGAGGGAATGGGCTCACCAGGGCCTCCAGCCACTGCACACGAACTCCAGAGGCGTGCGCCCCCTTGTGCATCTGGCTAACATGGGTCCTGGGGAATTGAGCCTGGAGCAGGGGTCCTTAGGCTTCACAGGCAAGCGCCTAACCACTAAGCCATCTCTCCAGCCCTCCCCTTTCTTTTAAGCATAACCTTTTGAGGTTCTAACGACCCTTAATTGACCTGAACCTTTGTCTTATCCTCCATCCCATCCCAAATTGGTGCACATAATTTCTTCTAGAAATCCCTTTCTGATTCCCTCACATGCAAAACCATGTGATCTCTTCCTCCTATGCACTCCTGCACTACTGCATACTTGTATACCTTCTAAGACAGATCTTTGAGTGCACTTTTCATTATGATGAATACTGTTTTTAAAAAATATTTATTTAGTTATGAGAGAGAGAAAGGGGCAAATAGAGAATGGGTACACCAGAGCCTCCAGCCACTGCAAACGAACTCCAGATGCATGTGCCACCTTGTGCATCTGACTTACATGGGTCCTGTGGAATCAAACCTGTGTCCTTAGGATTAGCAGGCAAGCACCTTAACTGCTAATCCATCTCTCCAGCCCTGTATTCTGCTTTTTATGATGTTTTAATCTGGAGAGGAAATGCCCATGCCTTATTCATTATTGTAATTTCCATGTAACAAGCACAGTGGAAATGGGCAGCTGTCTATCTTTATTTGTTAACAGCATGTATAAACAAATAAACACCTTTTATTCATGCTCTACTATTGTTAAAATCCCTAAAGATATCCCTCCTCTGGACTGGTATTTTAGAAGTGGAGATTTGATCAACCAATTTTCTCAGTTCATGTGAGTGTTGTAAATAGACAAATAGGATCACTGTGGTTCAGAAATCTACTCCTGGTCCAGGGTAGTGCCATTTGCTTGTCAATAGGATCATGTTTAATCAGAAAATTGCCAGTTCTCTCCTCTTCTCAGTGCTGTGTGGGCATCACTTAGATGATGAGCTGTTCCAAGTATCTGCAGTTTTCATGTAATAAACATGCTTTCATTTGAGAAAATTTTTGCCTGTGTCTGAGTAGGATCAAAGCCTTTTACAATTCTGTATCTTTTTCCCACACAGACATTTTTCATGATTATGATGAGGGAACTATTAATGGATAGTCTCTAGTGTTATTCAAATCATGTTAATTTATGTTAATTCACATCATGTGAATGAGGACTTGCAGAGTGCATTTAGAGCTGGGTGGTAAATCAAGGTCAGTATTTAAGAAGTTCTCTCCTCGGGAACAGAGCAGAGTTATGTAAGGGGCATTGTGACATTCTGAGGAGGGTTATTAACCTGTCAGGTACCTATGTCTCTTTCAAATGTCCCTTTGGTCTTTCATGACCCTTTCAGAGCCCTTTCCAGATGAAAGCATAGCTATAATCACAGTTTTATGCCATACACTCAGTTTCTCACAGGGTAGGTGACACTTGTGGTGTGATTTGCTATTTGAGCTGTCTATATTTATAGTGATTCACCCTCAGCTCTGTAAAGAAAACATCAGTCATTCTGCAGCACTAGTGGAAGGCCAGAGTGAGAAATATGCAGTTACTCATTTCACTAGTATTCATAATTTGAAATGGTCACTCAATAGTAACCAGTCTGCTTGCCTTAGTGTTCAGGCCTAAGCATGTCACATACATGCAGTTACTAGGAAAGAAGTCTCAAGTGCCAATCAACTAGTTAATTAAGAATAAACCACAGATTAAGACTCTTCAGATCTATGGTATTTTCCTGTTTGTGCTTATTGACTCAAAACTAAATTATGAACCTGCAGAAACTCATCTGTTTCTAAGATATACTGGAAAGTATATCTTAGAAAGAGATCCATGATCTCTAACACAAATCATTAATTGTGACATCATCTAACATTTGAAAGTCACCTGAAAGAAATAGGTTTCATGATATTAAGGAGATGAGATATGAAAAAAATCCTTACTTGCTAAGTTTCTCTTAAAAAATACAGGGTACCAAAAATAATAATTTTAAATCACACTTCAGTCCTGAGACAGTCAAGTTTTATATTATTTCAATGATTTTAGTACATATTTATAATAAGTATGATTAAAATTTACATTTAAATTTAAAATAGTATTATACTATTTTACTGTTTCATAATATGCTTTCTTTTTTCAATTAGCAATATACCACAGTTGTGTATATGACCCAGAGTTTAACAAATTCTTCTGGATGTATACTGCCTCAACTGTGCTTACCTGTGTGTATATCTCCCACTTCTAGACCTTAATCATGGCGAGGTTAGGGCTATATCTATCTTGCTTCTTCTCACATGCACAGCATTAGTACAGACCCTGATAATATATACTCATTAAATATTTCATGATTTTGTTAATGAAGAGAAAATATCCATCAGAAAGGGGATTTTCTGTTTGCTAACTTCACAATAATTATAGTAATGTGCTTCTGACACTATGAAAAATAAATGTCCCCTTACCTATGATTACATCATGAGATGAGAACAGAATCTTACTCCTCTATGAGGAGATGGGTTCACAAGATGACACTGGCCAATAAAAGTGTCAAAGTAATTTAAGTGTGCTAATTGTACGTTCTCTGTGTCCCACTCTAGTTAGGTGTAGACCTCTCAGACTAAGCAGGTGTCATAAAAGCTTAAATTCTTTTCCTTATTAGCAATTGTACCCTTTACTCAGACCTTATAGACTGACATTATATTTGTGCATAGTCACTCATGAATTTCAGCACTCTTTAAATTTTCTGGAATTCCATAACCACCTCTAGAAGATGGGGATCACATCAACATACACCCCTCAGTATTGTAGCATTGTATCCAGAACCCTGTGGGGACATCAAAAATCTTCAGCTGCTCCAGTCTCTTGCATGAAAGGGTACAGTGTTTCCATGTAACCTATGCTTGTCCTCCCATTGTTTACATCATTCCTAGATTACTAAAATACCCAGTGCATTGTAAATGGTTGTCATCTTATATTGCTGAGAGAATTATGATAAGAAATGAAGCTTATATGTATTGAATAAAGATACACTTTTATTTTGATTTATTTTCTTGAGAGAGTGAGAATGGGCGTGTCAGAACCTCTAGCCACTGCAAATGAACTCCAGATGCATGCTCCCCCATGTGTATCTGGCTTGCATGGGTTCTAGGGAGTCAAACCTGGGTCCTTAGGCTTCTCAGGCAAGTACCTTAACCAGTAGTCATCTCTCCAGCCCCCATAAAGACATGTTTTTTTTTAATTTTTTTGTTTATTTTTATTTATTTATTTGAGAGCTATAGCTGACTCAATCTGCAATAGAGGACCTGTAGATCTAGAGAGCTGAATGTACCATCAACCTCCACTCCCTTCAGGGCCCATATTAATTCTTGCCTCCTCAAACTAGAATAACCGGGATTTTAAATTCTGCTCTCTTTCGCAGCAAAGAATTTGTGTTTAATTTGATTTTTAAGCTTCATATATCATCTAAAATCTTCCATGAACTTACTATTAGGTCACATGCCTTTGTCATGTCAGATGGAATTCTTCCTGGAAGGTGACAGTTAGCTCTAACTTGGAAGGTATTGTAGTTCTTCAATACCTGATCAGACTTTATGTACTCAGATTGAAATGTGAATCTGCTCTTCATCAAAATTCCTTCCTTTTGGAAGACGAAGAAAGAAGAGGGTCAGGAGGAGGGGGAGGAAAGAACAAGAGAGAAGCATGATCATAAAATATGCTTGTGCGGCTGGGGAGGTGATTCAGCAGTTAAAGGCAGTTGCTTGCAAAGCCTTCAGACCTGTGCTTGATTCTCCATTACCCACATAAAGCCAGATGCACAAAGCTGCATATGCATCTGGAATTTGCTTGCAATGCCAGGAGGCCCTGGCATGGCACATGCTTACTCTGTTTCTCTCTGACTATGTCATTATATATATGTTTGTAAGAAATTGCCACAATGAAACCAATTAATTCATCTAATTAGTATGCGGCATGAAAATGCTTTTCTATTTCATCCATGTGAATTTCTTCTTCATGTGTGAGGCACTTTTGCATTTAACACATCACTACCTCATGATGCTCATGATAATCCTGCTGTCTTAGCCTCCCAAGTGCTGGGATTTCATGCACCACTACAACATGCTCAAAATAAATTTAAGAGTTTACCTTCTGGGCCATGATAATTGGTTGCTAAGGGAGACTATGGGATGCAATGCAGTCTGAGCTAGAAATGAGGGGGAAAGCTAGAGAAATATGGACAAATAGACCAGGTAATCCTATCACTACCTTGCTTCAGAGCTCGGTGCTAGCCACTTGGCTTCTCTGAAACTTGGTTTCCTCATCTGTATACTAAAGGAAATAGACCAAAAGAAGAATAAATCCTCTTCTACTCTGGAAGTTCTACGATTCTGTAGTATAATTGGTCTAGTCCTTCAATGTCACATCCCAAGGGGAAATTTACCTTGGAAATGCCTTTACAATGGACAACTGCCCTTAAGTCTATTCTATTGTTAGCCAAAACTCTTTTCACTGTTTTACAAGAAGACATGGGACTGGCTTACAGTTGGTCCCCTTCAACTTTCTGCTCTACATCCAGCTTTCCTCCTCCTACCACTCTCCCATCTTAAGCAGCACTCCTCTCTGACCTGGCTCTCCTATCTAAGCTTCCTACGTACATGGAAGAAGGTCCAAGAACTCAGAATCTCATTCTAAATACCACCTTATATTTTAGAAAACTCACCTTTTTATTATAATCTTATATTTTAACAAAACTCTTTGTTTTTTTTTCTTTATTAATTAGTTTTGTATTCAGCAAATACAGTCAGTTTCGTACCATTATTAGGCTCATCTGTGACCTACCCCCTCCCCTTGGCTCCTCCTTGTTGAGGTATATGGGTCATGCACTGTGGAGCTAGCCCACAGTTATGAGTAAGATAAATGTCTCTGCATATCATGACCCAACATGTGGCTCTGACATTCTTTCCGCCCCCTCTTCGCAAAATTTCCCTTATAAGACCCTACTGCTGAAGAAACCTTATGTGGTTGACATGCAAAATGGAATGGCATGGCTGGAAGTTGGGAGAGAGTCAGTCCCCAGACAGTCAGCGCGTCTAGTGCAAGAAGGTGCTACATGGGTGACTGGGGGAAAATGACCAATATCTGTCCAAGCAACTCATGGTCTAACCTACTTAGCAGCAAATAACTTGTTGTGATGCCCACACAGGTGCAATAGTGGCATGCAGCCATGGTGGGAAACCAACTGCTCTCAATTTGGCTAACTGATCCCCTCAGTGGTACAGGACCCATGGCTGGAGCTGGGAAACAAGTCAGAACCATATCCAAACATAAACCCACTTGCCAATATCAAGCTACCATCAATCATGGGCTACAAGAGGGCTGTAACAGACAGATTCAGATTCACTGAGATGAACTTCCAGACCAGGAACAGTTATGGAGGAAGGGATATTTATTGAAGCTTACAGATCCAGGGGAAGTTCCATAATGGCAGAAGAAACTGGCCTGCTTTCACAGGACCAAGCAGAGACAGAGAAGTACAAGCCTAAAGGTCAAAAGCCACAGCACACTTCAGGAACTCCAGCTAGGCACACTTTGCATATCTTTAGATTGAAATCTGAAACCCACCACCACACTTTAAGATCCACACAATGGCACTGACTCCATCCAGGTGACTGCAGATGCAAACTACAAACAAACAACTGAATATATTGGGGGCCATCTATTCTATTCAGACTACCACAAGGGCCTACACCTATTAAATTCTCTATTAAAAAAAAAGTAAGGGTTATCTCATTTGTCCTGGTGCTAACTTACTCTCCATTGGAGAATCTGCTTCTCTTTTTCAGATAGATGTAGATCCTAAGGAGAGAGTCACCCCATCATACCTCAAAAGGGCCCCAGCTGAAACTAAGAACAATTGGCGAAACAAGCAAGGGGGCTGTTTTCTTGGTGAACCGGGTACCAGCACAAGGGTGAAGGAGATCAACACAGAGAAAAATCAACTCCTACCAAATCAGAGAGCCAGAGCCTCAGAGCCCCCAACACCTCATCACTGAAGCAGACCAAAAATGAACTCTTTGTTTTTGTTTATGCCTTACATTTTAATAAAACACTCCTTTTTTATCTGAACTTGAAGAGGAGCTTGAATTAAGAGGGAAGAAAGCTATCATCTGCAACAATCCTACTGGGTGCTACACTTTACATCTTTGTTCCTTAAAACTCTCCTTTGAAATATATAATATTTCCCCTTATGTTTTTAAGCTGAGAACACATTCAGAGAAATTAATTAAAGCCCAATAAGTATGAGTATCACTGGAGCTAGATTCAAAGTCCCAGTCCATTTGACTAGAGCTTGTTCTTATTCCACCAGACCATATGGCCCCTCATGTTCTACATCCTTGGCTATCATTCCAAAGCCCTCCAAGAATAAAGGGTAGAAGTTAACTCATTTCTTTTTTTTTTTTTTTTTTTTTTTTTTTTGGTTTTTTCGAGGTAGGGTCTCACTCTAGCCCAGGCTGACCTGGAATTCACTATGGAGTCTCAGAGTGGCCTCGAACTCACGGCGATCCTCCTACCTCTGCCTCCCGAGTGCTGGGATTAAAGGCGTGCGCCACCACGCCCAGTTTAACTCATTTCTTTATTTGAGTATATAGAACGTGCCCAATTGTATTTGGTTTGTAATATTACTAATATTTATGAGGCAAAGGGTGAAATGTGCTATTGACTTAAATACATCTGTGTGCATGACACTTGCTAAAGAAACAACTGGCACCCTGGTCTAGAATGTCATCTTTTTTTTTTTTTTTTTTGTTAAGTAGGAACTTTGTACTGATACCATCATTTGCCTCCTTCCTGCCCCCATTCCACTGAGGGAACTCCACAGTGGGATTGCTGATGTTCGCCATGGGATTTGGGG
Source organism: Dipus sagitta (assembly GCA_036346955.1). Lineage (NCBI taxonomy): Eukaryota > Metazoa > Chordata > Mammalia > Rodentia > Dipodidae > Dipus > Dipus sagitta. The sequence continues at coordinate 96,865,817 of CM070770.1, read as the reverse complement.
TTATGAATTGTGAGAGCAGCAGTCAGTCGTAGTTGGGTGGGGGCAATGCTTCTGGAAATTCCCTGTCAGCCTGTGGCTCTTACACTTTTTCCATCATTTCTTCCCTAAAATTCCCTGAGACTTGGGGTATATTTTAACACTACTTTAGTGTTGAACTCTCAGCAGCTTTTGGATTTCTGCTTTGGTATGTTTTGAGCATCCTTAGTGTCTGACTCCATCACCCTGGCACAAGTTGTCAGGCTCACCATGAAAGTAGCATTCTTGCTCATCTCTCCAATTCCTCTGTGGTTTCACCTGGGCCCTGACTGATATGCAAAATGTGGTTCATCTCTTGCCAGGAAGTCAGCTATATATTCTTGTCTTGTTGGTACATTATGGTTGTCCTCAGTTCTCACTGCTTTCTGAAAAAGAAATATTTTCCAATGGAGAGTGAATTCATCATAGGCCAGAGTGGATAAACATTATTAATTTAAAGAGATATTGATAGATGTAGCCTCTCTTTTGGTAAAAGACTAGTGGGAGCTTCTTGATGGAGTCCATATTCCCAGTCCCCATAGGATTCTGACTTGGTTCCCAGTTCCAGCTATGGGTTCCTTTCCACTGAGTGGATCTCTTAGCCATTGGTAACCTACCTAGGCTATTGCACAGGTGTGTACATCTTGTCAGGCTGGTTGCTTTCATATAGAACTGTCCCCTGCTTGACCGCAATGTTGTTGGCTATTTTCTCCCAGCAGCTCATGTAGCACTTTCCAGTACTCTAAGGGCTAACCATCTGTGAACCGGCTTCCTTCCAGATTCCAGCCAGATCTCTTGATGTTCTGTGTCAGCAACATGTAGTGTCTTCATCAATAGGTCTTACCTTTTACCTCAGGTGGATAATCAAGTGCTTCAACAGAAGCCTGTCTGGTTTTGGGAACTTCATAGGTCTCTTCAATCAACTCAATGTCAGTTATAACCAATTTCTGGTACTGGAAGTTACAAGCCAGAGACAATTGGTTTAGAGTTAGGCTTCATCCTACCCTCTCCAGGGCCCTTCTTATCAGAAAATCCCCCATACTTCTGTTGAAGATTTATTCTGCTATCCAGAAGGAAAGTTTCTATGGTATCAATTCATTTTGGATTTAGTTTTGTGTATATCTCCACTGGCCCTCCCATTCCCCTCCCTCCAAGTACTTAAAAATACTTTATTTTTTATTGGCACAGTATCTACCTATGTAGCACAGGCTGCCCTTGAACTCATGATTATCTTGACTCAGCCCCCTGAGTACTAGGATTGTAAGACTGCACCATTACATTCAGATCTAAAGACACTTATTTTCACAGACATTTTAGGTAATAGTCTCAGAGTGAAAAACCCAACTTTACTCTTCACATCTCTTTAGGTATATTCCCCTGTTGAAGCAATGGCCTTTGGGGTAAAGATACAGATGTCGAAAAATGTCTTCCAAGCCATTTCTTCCTTTCTAACCTTGCCCATACAAAGTTGGCCACAGAGTGAGATAATCCTAAGACACTCATGGGTTATAAAAACTCTAGTTTCCAGCACTCGGGAGGCAGAGGTAGGAGGATCGCCGTGAGTTCGAGGCCACCCTGAGACTCCATAGTGAATTACAGGTCAGCCTCTACTAGAGAGAGACCCTTACCTCAAAAAACCAAAAACAAACAACAACAAAAAAAACCTCTAGTTTCTTTAAATGAACAAGTTTAAATTCATAGTAAATATGCTCAGAACTACACTGCATCACGTAGCTTTTTTTTTTTTTTTCTTTTTACTCTCTTGCACAAGCATCTATTCCCATCCTTTCTAGGAGGAAGTTCATCATGATATGTGGAAATAAAGGGCTTTACTGAGAGACAATAGACATGCTTCAGGCTTCTTGTGTAAGCAATGGGAGATAACCAGATGTATGACTGGCTAGTGATTTTTGAAGTAGAACATTTGGTTACTTTTCAGTCAGAGGAAGGATAATAACATCTGAAGTTAGCTACATGGCTTTAAAGTGTCTAGTGTCAGATAGGTCAATATGTAATCAACAGGTAAGAAGGGAGAAGCCAGAAGAAACAGCAGCAGGGGAAATAGATAAGAAGGAAATAACACTGGACAAATAGCCTTAGACTTAGAAGATGGCCTCTGGGTGTTTGTTAGGTTAGGAATCTGTAGCACAGAGCTTGAGTACTTCTGACCCTTTATAATAGTGTTGTTCATCAAAGAAGCCATACTAGAAATAGAATGCTGGATTGAGTAATTTTCCTGCTCACTGCAAGGTACTAACAATTCATCCAAGAATGGTGGAGGTGAGAAGGGTTCCCTTTTCCTACATGGGACCGCTTCAAAAACCTGGAAAGGCAGCTGAAAACATTTGATCCCAGTATCTGCTGCAGAAGCAGTGGGTTTCAGAAGGAGCATCCCAAGACACTTAACTGAAGTACTTTCTCTGCCCATAAATACTTATTGCCAGGATCAGTGCCTCTACAGGAGCATATTTCAGATACAGAACTAGCCCAAACAAGGACAAAAATATATTTATCTTAGTAAGTGACACACAACAGATACTGTTGTCCCTCTGTATCTGATATTCAACATTCTTAAAATCCCAACAATGTTGCCTAAAGGAAAACATTGAATTGACTCATGCCAAGCACTATGCTGAATCCATAGGAATAAGTAATATGTGGGCGACACCCCTGGTGCAGCCTCCCACCACTTCACTGTGTTGGGACCCCTCCTCAAAGGGAGGTACCCCAAGTCTCAAGGACCAGGCAAGACCCAAGAACCAGCACAGACACTTCTCGATGCAATAACAGCAAGAGGTTTATTGTGGGTACCGGTGCACCGGGGCTCGACACGGAGTCCTCGCACAGGAGGGGTGAAGAGCCCCGGCCCCCTGAAGGGAAGGGCTTATAAAGGGAGTGAGGCGGGAAAAAGGACAAAGGGGTTACATCATATCGCGCCCTTTAAAATGATTGGTTCCGAGAGGGCGCGCGCGGGAACCTTGTGGGTTGCCATAGGGAGGGGGACCTGCCTTAGGAATTTTCCATATAGAGTGGGTCCTGATTGGTCAGATCCACCTGGTGTCTCTTAATTGAGTAATCACAGGTGGGGTGGGGGTTTCAGGACACAGGGGCAGAGTTCATGGAAGGGGCAGTTGGGCCAGGCATCTCTTAGGTGACCAGTAACTTGGCAAAAGAACAAAGCACATCCTAGGCAGCTCATTTTCTCCAGGTTAACTAACTTTGATGGATATCATAAAATGGCAGTTCTTTTTATTTAGCGGAAGCAAGCAAGCAATGTTACAGAAGCTGAATAGAGCAGGTTTAGCAAAAGCAAAAACTCTTAATCTTTTATTCCTCTTTTATTCCCCGAATCTTTCAACTGATCTTCAGTACCTCTCCAGTACTCATTATTCAACACTGTTTGTCCTGCATCTTGCTCAAGTACTATGTAGTAGGCCTTTCTTTAGTGGTTATACATGTCATTATGTCTTGCCATTATTCCCTTAAAATATAAGAAATGTTTATATTATCACTTACCTTGTACTAGGTATGATAAGTAACAGAGAGACTTAATATCTGTGGAAGGGTATGCATAGGTTATGCCATAAAATACCATGTCATTTTATGAGACTGCAGCATCCATGGATTGTGATGTCCAAAGGGTGTCCTCAAACTAATTCATCAATGATTTTGAGAGATGACTGTACTCCCTAAAGGTTAGTAAACTTCTTCAAATTGATTTTTGAATACAGTAAATTTTAGCTGCTAGAAGAGTGTTACATGGAGATGTCAGTATTCAATGGAACAATACTGAAGATAAGGCTCAAGTTCACAAAAAAAAAGCAGGTATGAGGGGCATTCCTATAATCTTAGCCCTCAGGAGGCTGAGGCAAGTTCAAGGCCAAGCTGAGATCCATGGTTTTATAGTAATTCCTCTCTCAGGAAAATAAAAGACAAAACAAACAAACAAAAAATCAAGTTGGTACTGCTAGTGACACCACAGGTTTTGGTTGCCGGACATAATGAAATCAAACCAAAACTGAGCTGGAAGTTCCTCCCTGCTGCCTAGCTTTCAAACTGACAAAAGGTAATATGCAGACCGCTAGGGGTGAAAAATTATCAACAGTCTTACTCAACAGTGAGGTAGTCTTATTGATGTAACAGTGCCATGATTGTCATAGGGATAACCAACATGACTCTCATCGGGGTAACCAACCACTTTCTTGATTGAATTTGAGGCCCACTTCACAGGAGGTTATTCACATCTGGTATTGTAAACCTGATCAAAAGCCTATTGTTGGGAAGGTCATAGACACTAGCATGGAAGCTAATGCTGTTTTTGTTTTTAAATGGCCAAGGTGTGCCCATCAAACGACCTTCTATATATTTACATTTATACCCACAGATTAGTGCTGCTCTCAGCCTTTAACAGAGAAGCTTCTTTTTACAGTGGACAGGCTTAATGCAGACTCATAACTGCTCAAAGTGCTGAGAATAAGTGATGATTGAGTGCTCATCCCTATATGAAACATGTATAGCACCCCTCCAAGGCTCAAGGAATATAGCAGTTAACTGCTCATTGCTGGGACAAAAAAAAAACTGACCAGAAGCAGCTTATGGGAGAAAAGGCTTACAGATCCCAGAGGAGGCTTCGCCACAGAAGAAGCTGACTCACTTCCTCGTACATAGCAGAGAGACCAGTACCAGCAAGCACAAGCTGGCTCTGTACACACCACCTGGGGCTGGACACACCACCTCCAGCAGAGATAGCCTACTGGAGATTTAAGCAGGAAGCTCAATCTTAATCAAAATTACCTGAGGCTATGGAGGACATTCAAACCCCCAGAGGAAGCTTCACAGAAGAGGGAGTGGAAAGAATCTAAGAGCCAGAGGAAGGGAGGAACGATATGGAACAATGTCTCCCATAAATGACATAACTGCTGCACTCTTAAACGCATGCCAGCTGTGGTTACCTGTTCAAGGCCTGCACAAGAATTAGGCCAATCCCATCACAGGGGAGTTTTACTCAGCTGTAGAAAAATGAAGTTATGAAATTTTCAGAAAAATGGATGGAATTAGAAAAAATTATACAGAGGTAACACAAGTCCATAAAGACAAAAACCATGTGTCCTCTCTCTTATGCAGATCTTAACTTTAAAAATTTTTGTTGTTGTTGTTTATTCTTATTTATTTGAGTGCGACAGAGAGAGAAAGAGGCAGAGAGAGAGAGAGAGAGAGCAGGGCCTCCAGCCACTGCCAACGAACTCCAAACACGTGCACCCCCTTGTGCATCTGGCTTACATGGGTCCCGGAGAATCGAGCCTCAAACCGGGGTCCTCAGGCTTCACAGGCAAACGCTTAACTGCTAAGCCATCTCTCCAGCCCAGATCTTAACTTTTAATTTTTGTATGTGTGTAAAGAAGGGGACGTGAGACTGTATAGGATTCTATGATAGGAGAGCAAGAGGTGATGAGAATAGAAAGGAAATATGTACTATGAAAGCAAACGGAAAGCTAAGTTGGGAGAAGAGTACTGGAGGGAGAAGAAGAAAAGAGAGAAGGGAATTAATACTGGAAACAGTATTAATTAAATCTAATTCTTTATATGCTAACAGAAACGTGTTTTTAAAGATTCACATTCAGGGCTGGAGAGATGAATTAGCAGTTAAGTGCTTGCCTGTGAAGCCTAAGGATCCCAGTTTGAGGCTCGATTCCCCAGGACCCACGTTAGCCAGATCCACAAGGGGGCACACACGTCTGGAGTTCATTTGCAGTGGCTGGAAGCACTGGTGCGTCCATTCTCTCTCTCTCTCTCTCTCTCTCTCTCTCTCTCTCTCTCTGCCTCTTTCTCTCTCTGTCTGTTGCTCTCAAATAAATAAATAAAAATAAACAAAAAAAAACATTTTAAAGATTCACATTCAGTCATGGAAGCAGGAGGGAATCATGAAGCACCTAATCCCCTAAGGAAGTATTGACAGTCAATAGTTGCTGGAGGAAGAGGGAGAAACTTCCTTCAGTGATGTACTCATTGGTAATTTGTACATATGCCAGTAAATAAACTCCCATTAACCCACATTTAAGCAACACTTATTAAATGCATTTAGGTCACCAAAAAAGAAGAAGGGAAGAGGAAAAGGTTTAGCCAGAAGAGAAAAAAGGATAATAGAGGGTAAGTATGATCAAAATGCATTATAACCTTTTTCAGATAGATGTAGATCCTAAGGAGAGAGCCACCCCATCATACCTCAAAAGGGCCCCAGCTGAAACTAAGAAAAACTGGAGATACAAGCAAGGGGGCTGTTTTCCTGATGAACCGGATACCAGCACAAGGGGAAAGGAGATCAGCACAGAGAAAAATCAACTCCTACCAAATCAGAGAGCCAGAGCCTCAGAGGCCCCCAACACCTCATCACTGAAGCAGACCAAAAATGAACCAAACATGGCTCAGGGAAATTTTGCGGAAGAGGGGGCGGAAAGAATGTCAGAGTCACATGTTGGGTCATGATATGCAGAGTCACTTAGCTTACCCATAACTGTGGGCTAACTCCACAATGCATGACCCGTATACCTCAACAAGGAGGGGCCAAGGGGCGGGGGTAGGTCACGGATGAGCCTAATAATGGTACCAAACTGACTGTATTTGCTGAATACAGAACTGACTAATAAAGAAAAAAATGCATGTATTAAATTGTCAAAGACAAATAAAACAGGGGGGCTAGAGAGATGGATTAATAGTTAATGCACTTGCCTGCAAAGCCTAAGGACTCAGGTTCGATTCCCTAGTACCCACACAAGCCAGATGAACAAAGTGGCACATGTGTCTGGTGTTCATTTGCAGGCCTGGAGGCCCTTGTGCACCCATTCTCTCTCTCTCTCTCTCTTTCTCTCTCTCTCTCTCTCTCTCTCTCTCTCTTTCTCTCTCTCTCTCTCTCTCAAATAAATAAAAAAAATAAAAGTATAAAGAAAAGAAAACAGGTTTGTACACATAGGAACTGTATGCCTGGAGTCTTCAAAGTGCTTTTCTGATGGCTGGGAATCACCTTGCAGGCCCTTAAACTTATCACTTCCATTTTGATTAGTGGTTGGTCAGTGATCCTACTTATAGAACATGTTTGTTCTGTAAACTTCGTGGCTAAATAGGCAGCTGAAAATTTAAGTCACTGGGTTTGGTGTTAGGAGATTCTTGAATGTCTGTCTTCCTCGATAAGTGCCCATGTGTCTTTCCACATATCCCAGCCCTAAAATCAAGCTCTAGTAATTGCCTCAACAGTTTCCATTCTCCATCAAGAGAATTGCTGGTGCTCCAGGTCATGGCCTCTTCTTTTCCTTTTGGCTGGTAAAGAAGAACAAAGCACACTTGAAGATTTCAGTTATTAGCTCTCCTGCTTGACCCTACTAGATTCAAAACCACAAAATCATTCCCATGTTTCATGTTCTTTTAGAAAAAGCAAATGAAATTCCATTCGTAGGAATGTATAATTTTTTTTTAATTGGAATGAAACCTAAAACTGCCTCCAAGTCCAGATACCCAAAACCAAAACTTGGTTTCTGATCTAACTGTTAAATGTATTGTGTCCTTTCTAGGAAAGAAAATAGTAGCAGAAAAGCAGGCAACATAAATATAACCCGATGTCCACCTCCTTAAAAAGACATTGCCATCAACGGGGCCCCAGGTGGGAGGAAGGGACAAAAAAGTAACTCAAGTAATATTCTTACTCCTACTCAGTGCCAGTCACTTCACTGTATATTTTAAATATTCATTTTCTTTAACTCAGGTAAATATTTGCAGTTTGGAAGAATTTTAAGTCTACCTCTTTAAAAAAAGCTAGGCTTGTAATTCCAGGTAATTGGGAGATGGATGCAGGAGGATCACTAGTTAAATACCTGCCTGGGTAACTTAGTGAGACTCTATCTCAAAATAAAAAGTATAAAGTGGGCTGAGTATATATATCAATGATAGAGTGCTTGCCTGCCATGCATAAGACCCTAAGTAAAGTTCCTAGTATGGCAGAAATAATAATTAATTAAATAAATAACTTATTGGGCTGGGGAGATGGCTCAGCTATTAAAGGCACTTGCTTGTAAAGCCTATTGGCCAAGGCTCAATTTCCCAGCTACTCAAATAAAGCAAGACAGGAAGAGACCTTGGCATGTGGACACACACACACACACAGAGAGAGAGAGAGAGAACTTCTGTTCAAAGTCAATAATCAAGTTGTCTGCACTATGATTTATGAGATCCAGACGACTCATGGCTAAGATTCATGGCAGCAAAGTAGCAAATATGAACAGCTAGAAGGCAAGGGGAATGTGCAGGGAGAATATGAAGGACTGTGTATGCAGGTCTACCTGTAATCTTTCCCTTTAATGTGGGATTCTACAGAACATGCTTTTCCACTAGCAACAAGAGCGCAGTGAGTCTATGTACCATGTTTCTGCCAAAAGAAACCCAGTGGAGAATCACTACCCACCAACCACAAGGGCTGATCACATAGGCATCCTCTGCTTGGCCCATGCCAAATTCCTGACTCTCAGAAGGAATGTGGGTATGTAGGATAATGTGCATTGTTTACCTGTCAACCCAGTGTGATGGTTAATCTCTGGTTATCAATTTGACAGGATTTAGAATTACCTTGAAAACAAATCAGTAGTCATGTCTGTAAGGGTGTTTTGTTTGATATTACATGAGCTAAGATGGCAGGACCCACCCTAACTAAGAGTGGCATCATCCCATGGGCTGGTTTCCTGGACTGTACAAAAGAAGAAAGCTCGTTGAGCACTCAGCATTCATCACTCTGATTCTTTTTGTTGTTGTTGTTTATTTATTTATTTGAGAGCGACAGAGAGAAGGAGGCAGAGAGAGAGAGAGAGGGAGGATGGGCGCTCCAGATTTTCCAGCCTCTGTAAATGAACTCCAGATGTGTGCGCCCCCTTGTGCATCTGGCTAACGTGGGTCATGGGGAATTGAGCCTTGAACCAGGGTCCTTAGGCTTCACAGGCAAGCGCTTAACCACTAAGCCATCTCTCCAGCCCATCACTCTGATTCTTCATTGTTGGACTGAATGAACATGACCAGCTCCTGTGATGGACTGTAACCTGGAACTATATGCTGAAATAAACCCTTCCTCCCTTAAACTGATTAAACTGATTTTTGTCCAACATTTTGTCCTACCAATGAAAAGATGACAGATATACCCAGTCTCAACTTTGTCAGCTAGGTTCACAGATGTCCGTCCAGGCTACCTTGCAAGCTGAACTTTCTAAAGGCAACTGTTTCAGGAATGCTATATTAACTCTTTTCTATATAAGTGGTATAATAAGTTCATGCTTTCAAATATATATTTTATGTGTAAGCATAGCCCAAACCACCACATTCTGAATTCATAGGGATAATAGATAAAATACAAAAAAGTAAAGTAATAAAGACAGCTGGACTTACAAAATAATCTCCATAGGCCAGAAACAGAATAGCAACATAGAGGTATAAATGCTGCCGAAACACAGTGTGTAACTGGAATAAACCCTAAAGAACATACAGTATTTGAATATACTGTAATCATAAACTTGGACATTTATTTTTGAAATGCCAGCTTTGTACTGGCACTCTATCCCTTTGTAGGTAGCCTTGTAAGTTAAAAAAAAATGATACCACACAAGTTGAAAATAGTGGATCACATACATTGAGGCTATTTGCTCAGATTGAACCTAAGAATTAAAGTAAAACTCAAACTTAAGCAAATAAACAAGACCTCCTTTGTTTCAGAGTCATTTACTACCATCTGGTACCAAGTATTCAAAACACAGCCTATGGGGGACATTTTATTCAAACCACAACACTGACTAAATGGAATACAGTCGCCTGGATGGCATCTTGGAATAGAAATGACTTTAGTGCAAAAGCCCAATAAAGTCAGACGTTTAGTTAATAGTAGCTAATGAGTTAGTTGTAACAAATGTATCATCATAATGTTACTATGGAGGAGAAGAAACTTGAGTGGAGAATGCACAGGAATCTTCTTTACTATCTTTGTTGCCTTTTTGTAAATCTGAAATTATTCCAAGTTTAAAAGTTTGTTACAAATAGAGGAGAAAGGATAAGCAGGATTGTCTGAAACCCTGCCCAGCTCTGGGCTGCCTGGCCTGGCCTGCCCTGCCCCAGGCGGGGCTGCCATGGCCTCATTATCTGCATAATCTCCAATGACTCCTCTAAGTAGCTGGTCCCCAAACAGAAACTATTTGGTAGTCTGTCTCAAACTATCTGTCCCAGTGACATCTCTCACTCTTGCTCTATTAAAATGTACATTGAGGTAGGATCATCTTAAGTCCTGTCTATCCCCATGTTCAGCTGAGTTCAGACACGCTGCGTTTGAGAGGATAGGAGACCAAGGCATCTTCTGACCCCTTTTTTCTGGGAATTCTAGTCTGTGCTGTTTGCACAAACCTATATCATCAATACTCCTATAAAAATCCCAACATGCCTTATTTTTTATTTTGAACACTTCATTATTTTCTATCGTGAAAAAAATTGGATAATTTACTTTTTGAATGTTGACAATCAAAGGAAGTGGGACGGAATAGAATGGAACATAGATTTGAATATGGAAAGCTAAATCTAAAAGTATTAGTTCATTTTCAGTTCTAAAACTAGTCTGTAAATTGTTATTCTAGTTTTGACACATATAGAATTTGTGGGAGCAAATGTTAGTGTAACTATGTAAATGTGCTTATTCAAAGTATCATACAAATAAAAACTTTCAACTATACCCTCACTAATTGTAAATTCTTAGAGATAAAAAAACTCTATTTCTGAAACTCCATTGGCTTGCATATATAAACTTAGGGATTAGCATGAATATAGGGCACCCATTTTAAACAAGAAAAATTTTAATTTTGGAAAATGCCCATAGAAAGCTTTCTCCACAGACATTAGCCAGTGTACTTAATGAGGAACATAGCTTATCTTCACAATTTCAAAGGCAGCTGGAGGTTTTTACACATCAGCATAGACAAGCCTATTCAAGACCTTCTCACATTGTGAACAGGTTTTAAAATAATGTGTGAAAATTCTGAAGTTGTAATATATTTAGTACTCTCACATGACAAATAAGAGAAGAAAAATCAATTCCCACCCTAAGAATGAAAAAGTAGTCCTGCAGGGCCAATATTCCAATTGAATGAACAATTTCAAATTTAGGCAACAGACTTTTTGGAAGAGCAGATTTATACCATTTGTGAAAAATTTAAGGCTCAGGGTCTCCTCAAATAGTTTCACAGGCACAAGTCAGTAAATTTCTTTGGAGTAGAGATGAATAAAAGCAGTTAAAAGCAAAGGTCCACCTGAGTCTTGCTCAGTCCCCTGTCATTAAGGCTTTTCACAGCCCAGAGGCCGTGGTTTTTCTTATTGATTATCCCCAACTCTGAAAGAGGTCTATTTTCTTCATGATCTCATTGCATTAAATTATTTTCAGCCTGCTTGGGATACTCTTCAAAAGAAAGCAGTGTCGCTGACAGCATAGAAAGGAGGCCGTCTATGGTCTTTATTAAACTCTGATGGTAAATGAAACTATTTAACACATTTAGAAGGATATTTCCTCAGGACAATGAAAGTAAATTGAAGGTGGATGGTTGTTAATAAAATGAAATGATGTATTGGTTAAACAGTAATTCGAGTATCAAGAGCTACAAAAGAATCACCAAAGGAATGGATAAAGAGCCCTGACAAGGTGGTGAAGGTGGGGCAAAATTTCAGAAAGGAAATTCCAAAGGGATACTCTTATTCTGAATGTGAACTCAAACTTATCTCAGACTCCCCTGGAACCATCACCCACAGAAGGCGAAAGAAAATTAGTGGCTTAAAAAATAAACAGACTTGGACTGAGAAGATGGCTAGTAAGTAGGTAAGAGTACTTGGTACACAGGCATGAGGACCTGAATTCCATCTCCAGCACCCACATAAAAGCTGAATTTGGCTATACACACCTGTAATCCCAGCACTGAGAAATGGGCAGAGACAGGAGGAAATATTTGATTACACACACATATGCATACATTATGCACCCATACTATACACATCAAGAATAAAATCAACTTGAGGGCTGGAGTAATGGCTTAGTGGTTAAGGCACTTACCTGCAAAGCCAAAAGACCCTGTTTCAACTCCCCAGGACCCATATAAGCCAGATGCACAAGATGGCACATAATGTCTGGAATTCTTTTGCAGTGGCTGAAGACCCTGGCAAGCCCATTCTGTTTCTTTCTATCTGCTTATTTCTCTCTCTCACTGTCTAATAAATAAATAAATAAATAAATAAATTTCTTCATAAAGAAAAACAACCTGAATGACAGCATACTAAAACAATAAGAATGACTTGGGCAGGAGAGATGACACAGTAGGTAAAAGCATTTGCTAGACATGTGTGAGTTCCTGAGCATGGGTCCCCAGAACCTACAAAAACGCAGATGTACACAACACACATCTGTATTGCTACATCTTCTATGGCAAGGTAGGAAGCAGATACAGGAGAATACTTGGAAGCACATAAGCCAGATAGCCTGACACGAACAGTGATGCACAACAAAGTGACCCTACCTTAATCAAGGTGGAAGTGAGGACTGACACTCAAAGTTGTCTTCTAATTTCCACATACGTCCTGTGGCACACACGCACCCACACTCACACCCACGAACCCACACACACACTCACACACATGCACACACACATACACAAAGATTAAATAATGAATCACTATTGATCCCTAGAACAAGCAACATTACTAGAGGTAGAGATAAGTTAAAAACAAGACGGAACAAGAAGGAACAATCCTAATATCTATGAGATCATCAGTGGAGCTTCTAAGTACAAGTAACAAAAACTCTCAGAATAGGAAAAAATGGAGGGAAATCTTGATAGTTATATGTGAAGACTATAGAATTCCTTTCTTAGTAACAAAATATGTGGACAAAAAATCAAAAAGGATATTGTGAGTAATCTTCAATTTGCTGACTTGACTGGATTTAGAATCACACAGGAAACAAATCCCTGAGTGCCTCTGTTGTGAGTGCTTTCAGCAAGAGCTAACTTAGGAGTGGAGATTTTCCTGAATATGCACGGCACCATCCCATGTGCTAGGTCCCAGACTAAACAAGCAGGAGAAAGCCAGTTGAGCACTAGCATTCTCCCTACTCTTTGCTTCCTAACTGTATGCAATGTGACCATCCTCCTCATCCTTCTCCTGCAATGATGGGCTACACCCGCAAACTGTGAGCCAAAATAAGCCCTTCCATTCTTAAGTTGCATTTGTCAGGTATTTTTTGATAGCAACAAGATAAGCAATTAATATAGATATGGAAGACCTGATCATTATAAATTAATTTGATATGATTGAAATTTTAGAACACTCCCAACCACCACAGAGCATACATTATTTTTCAGGTGCATATGAAACTGTTACCAAATTAGACTATACTCTACTTCATAAAATAAATGTTGGCATATTTTTTTCAAAATTTAAATCATACAAATAGAAACTCTGAGATGGAATTAAACTAGAAGCTCTAGCAAAAAGATGTCTAGGCAATCCCCAAATATTTGAAAATTAACAACCCATTTCTAAATAACATAAAGGAAATTAGAAAAATATCTTAATTAAATGAATATTAAACACATCAAATTTGTGTATGCAGTTAAAGTAATACTTCAAGGGAAATTTATATGAGATAATTAAGTTAGAAAAGAAGAAAGACCAAATAACCTGTTTTACCCTTCAGGAGCTAGAAAGTGACATCAAATTAAACTCAGACCAAGTAGAAAGAAATAGTAATCATATAGAAATGAATTAAATTGGAAATGGAAAGTTACAATGTTCACTGAAACAAAAAGATGGCCTTCAAAGAAGGGGTCAAAAAATTGATAAGCCTCTAGTCAGACTAACCAATAAATCAAACACAAATTACTGATATCATGAATGAAAAAGGGAATGCAATTACAGATAATATAGAAGTACTACAAATAGCTTTATTTTCATAAATTTAATAATTTAGATAAAATGGACAACTCTTTGAAAGACACAAACTACAAAACCCCCTTAAGAATGCTGGAAATGAATGGACCTATATCATTCTTAATTGGAATTTTTATGCAGGGGCTAAGAAGATGGTTCAGTGGGTATGAGTATGAGAGCCTGAATTCAAATTACCAGCACGTACATAATATCAGGGACATTGGTAACATGCCTGCAAGCCGAGCACTTGGTATGAGTTACCAGGGCTCACTAGAATCACTGGCAGACTACCTAACTAAATTGATGAGCTTCAGGTTTAGCAGGAGAGACATTGTCTCAAAAAATATGGTAGCAGGTGATTGAGGAATATACCTGATATTGACCTCTGGCTGCCACACATATATGTATGCCCACATGCATAGGAGCACATATACACATGAAAAAAAGATGTGCATAAATAGATTGATGGGGGTGAAAAGGCCCAAAGTGAGGACAGGGGAAGAGATTGAGTAAAGGAAAGCTGGAGGAAAGGCTAATCAAAATCTAAGAGGATACAAATAAAGCATATGGAATCTTACATTTTTGGACAATGGAACACTCAGGAGCCATAGATTGTTGCTAGAAAATTTTCAGTGCCAGGGATGGGATACCTTCCAGTGAGTTGTTGGCCATGGAGGTCCCTGATGCCCCCAAAACATTATAGGCCATTGCGGAGGCCCTTGGTTTCCCACCAGGAATAGATGGTAAGACCCTATTGCTGAAGACTCCACATACTTGAGCTGCAAGGCCACTGAGAAATCCTGCTGGAACTGAGCTGATAACCTCCTCCATGTAGACCAGCTGACAGAAAGCTGGAAGAAGTCATTCTGCATGCAGTTCAATGGGAGAAAGAGAAATCACCAGTGAAGATACTCTACAGTGGACACTGCAAGCCTTATATTTGGCCAGCCAGGCCAAATGAGCCAATGGGTACGATAGTTGCATGTCTATCATGGTGGAAACCAACTGCCCTCTAATTGGACTGGAGGCCAGGTCCATGGGAGGGAATACATCCCTGATACTGAAAACTTAAAACAGAGGTAGTCATGAGCCCTAGGGGTATAACATCTGCTGATGTCTGGCTAAATGTATATACTATGCTTATCAAACTGCCCAATAAGCACTTCTCTTAATGTTCATAGCCTTATATTAATGCTACTCTCACTGTTGGTAGAGAATCTTGTCTTTTCAGATGGCAGTGACTTTGGGATGACTCAGAAAGTATCACGGTGCTGGAAAGAAGTGACCGCAGTGCTCAGTACTGCAATATCTCTATCACAACCTCCAAGGCTCAGGGTCTAATGCGGAAGAGGTGGAGGAAAGAACGTAAGAGCCAAAGGAAGTGTAGGACTCCTTACAATGTGTTCCCTCCAGACACAAAATGGCCTGGATATCCATGACCTCACAGTGCCTGACACTACCTACACAAGACCATCATAAGAGGAGGAAAAGATCATGACATCAAAATAAAAGAGAGACTGATTGAGAAGGGGAGGGAATATGATGGGGAATGGAGTTTCAAAGGGGAAAGTGGGTGGAGGGAGGGTATTACCATGG
The DNA here is from genome assembly GCA_036346955.1 of Dipus sagitta. Classification (NCBI taxonomy): domain Eukaryota; kingdom Metazoa; phylum Chordata; class Mammalia; order Rodentia; family Dipodidae; genus Dipus; species Dipus sagitta. The sequence continues at coordinate 96,850,229 of CM070770.1, read as the reverse complement.
GATATTTTTTATAATCATGGAAGTTGTTAATAAAAATTTGAAAAATAATATAAAAGTACTCTGCTGAAGTGAATACTGATGAGACCCAAGTCTCTTCAGTGTGACAAGGAGAAGAAATCAACAAGGCTGTCCCATTTTCAATAACCTCAAAAAAATTAAATATCTTAGAATTTCACTAAACAAGGAAGTGAAAGACTTATGCAATGAAAACATAAAATCACTGAAGAAAGAAATTGAGGAAGATATAAGAAGATGGATAGACACCCCATGCTCATGGATTGGAAGAATCAACATCATAAAAATGGCTATTCTACCAAAAGCAATTTACAGATTCAATGCAATACCTATTAAACTTCCAGCAACTCTCTTCATAGAGATAGAAAAAAATGATCTCAAAATTAATATGAAACGATAAAAGGCCTCAGGTATCAAAAATTAACCTCAGCAAAAGAAACACTACATGAGGTATCACCATACCTCATTTCAAATTATACTACAAAGCCATAGTAATAAAAATAGCATGAGGGCTGGAGAGATTGCTTAGTGGTTAAGCGCTTGCCTGTGAAGCCTAAGGACCCCGGTTCAAGGCTCGACTCCCAGGACCCACGTTAGCCAGATGCACAAGGGGGCACATGCGTCTGGAATTCGTTTGCAGTGGCTGGAGGCCCGGTGCACCCATTCTCTCTCTCTCTCTCTATCTGCCTCTTTCTCTCTTTGTCTGTCACTCTCAAATAAATAAATAAAAATAAAAATTATTTTTTTAAAAAATAGCATGATACTGGCACAAAACAGACATTTAGATCAGTGAAACAGAATAGAAGATCCAGGGCTTAGGTCAGGCAACTACTATAGGCACCTGCTCTTTGACAAAGGAGCCAACAATGCATGCTGGAGAAAAAACAGCATTTTCAACAAATGATACTAGAGAAATTGGATATCCACATGTAGAAAAATGAAACTATACGCACTCTTCTTCCCATGCACAAAAATCAACTTCAAATGGTTTAAGGACCTAAATATCAGGCCTGAAACTCTAAAATGTTTTGGGGGAAAACAGGGAGAACTCTCCAAGATATAGGAGTGGGGAAAGCCTTCCTGATTGAATGCCAGTAGCTCAGAAAATTAAATAAATAATCAACTAGTGGGGTATAATGAGCTAAAAAGCTTGTGTACAGACAAGCATACCATAAACAGAGCCAACAGACAACCCACAGAATGGGAGAAAATCTTCTCCAGCTATACTGCTGACAGAGGCCTAATATCTATAATCTCCAAAGAACTCAAAAAATAAGCAATAAAAAAGATCAAACAATCCACTCAAAAACTGGGGCAGAGAACTAAACATAGCATTCTCAAAGGAAGAAATACAAATGGCCAGTACTCATTTAAAGAAATGTGCAACATCCCTAGTCATCAGACAGCTGCAAATTAAAAACACTTTAAGATTCCATCTTACTCCAGTCAATATGGATCATTAAAAAACTCAAATGACAACTAATGTTGGTGAAGCTGTGAGGAAAGAAAAACCCTTATTCACTGCTGAGGGAAATGCAAACTGGTAAACCCATTATGGCAATCAGTATGGAAAGTCCTGAAAAAAATGAAAATTGATTTACCATTTGACCCAGTTATTCCACTCCTCAGTATCTACCCTGAAGACTCCACTATAGACTTCATAAATACTTGCTCAACCATGTGTACCACAATTTTATTCACAATAGCAAGGAATTTGGATCAACCCAGTTGCCCATAAATTGATGAATGTATAATTAAGATGTAGTACATTTACATAATGGAATTCTACTCAGCAGTAAGAAAAAAATCAAATAATGAAAATGGATATTCTTAGAAAATATCATCGTAAGTGAGGTCACACAGACTGAGAAAGACAAACATCACATGTTTTCTCTCATATGTGGCTCTTAAACTGAACAGCAGGAGTGTAGGAGGGAGTGAGCATTAAGACTATAGGCATGTAACTAGAATGGGACCAGAAAAAAAGAGGAATCAAGGAGGGAAGAGAGGAGGGGTTACCAGACAAACCAGTAGATGGAAAGAATATTGGGGCGGAACTGTGATCAGAGAAAATGAGAGTGGGGAGGGAAACTAAACAAAATCAAAGACTAAAACAATCACACAATAATAAACTTCCTCCTGGAAACCAGTATACAAGATAGAACCCCCAACTAAGGATGGTGGATGGACCAGATCAAAATGCCAACTGTAAAGTGGAGAAACCTTAACCTTTAAACTGTGGTCTCTGGCTTGTGGAACCCTGGACCAGATCTGGGTTAACTCCCACAGCCAGCAGTTGTCCAGGGTGATCCATATTACCCCCTGCAAAAACAATGTAGGCCTTTGCTGAGCACATTTTTACCCAACAAAGTAAGAGCCTTTTGCTGAAGACACCACAGGCCACTGTCTCAGAATGCTGAGAGACAATGTGGTAAGTGAGAGGAAAGCCAGTCCTCTCCTGGAAAACCTTCATGGTGCTGGAAAGTGCTATGGGAGCTGCTGAATGACAATGGTCACCAATAGCATGAATAAACAGAAACCTTGCAAACTTCAATCCAACAGCTGGACAAGAACTACACACATGCGCAATAGTGGCATGCAGCCTTTGTGGGTAACCAACTGCCCTCCTATTATACATGGAACCCACTCAGTAGGAGAGAACTCAGAACTGGCACTGGGAACCAAGTGAGCTCTCCATAGGAAAGGCAAACTAACTAGAGATAAGCCCCCAGTGTTCCCTGCACTAGTCAAGTGGGTAGCCTCATCAAAATGCCTCTCAGATGGCTTAGTGGTTAAGGCGCTTGCCTGCAAAGCCAAAGGACCCAGGTTCGATTCCCCAGGACCCATGTAAGCCAGATGTACAAGGTGGCACATGTGTCTGGAGTTCGTTTGCAGTGGCTGGAGGCCCTGGTGCATCCAGTATCTCTCTCTGTGCTTTCTCTCTCTCTCTCTCTCTCTCTCTATATATATATATATATATATATATATATATATATATATATATATACTTCTCCTCCCTCTAAAATAAATAAATAAAAATAAAATATTTTTTAAAAAATGCCTCTCAAACTTTTAGGCATATCCCTTTTAATCAAAACTGCTCCCACCTTTAATTGGAGATTTTCATTTTATTTTACAGATGGCAGAGAATACTTGAGGACATCCAAGATCCATCAACGCAAGTAAAGATAGCCAAATTCTAACAATGAGATGTGCCTCCTCTACCACACCTTCTGGGGTCCAGAAGAAATTGTGGAGGAAGCAGTGACACGATTATTGCTCCCACTGCTAGCCTGACATACACATTCAGGAAAACAGCAACAAATACTGTGGTGAACTGAAATACATCATTACAGAAATACAGAAATTTACAGAGAAGTCAAAACTAACTGGTAACACACTCACTAAGGCACAAGGACTGTTGTGGATGGTGAGAGCCACAAGGTGGGTAGAAACATGCTAAGACACAGCTCCCCCCAGAGGTGGAGGCCCTAATTACCCAACAGTGAATAACAGTAACCCTACTGAGGACGGCCTATAGGGAAATGGCATCATGGAAGGGGGCATATTGCAACTTATGTTAAAAAATGAATTATTTTTTTTAAGTTAACTTCCTAGCATGAGAGGAGCCATCTCTATCACACCTGCCAAGGCCAAGGAAACTTTTCAGAGGAAGCAGCTGATTAAACAGTGGTGCTCTCACCGCTAGGCGGAGAACCTCCTTCAGGGAAAAGGTGGTAAATACTGAGGCGACTCAAAACTCATCAATGCTGAAAATCAGAGGATGCTGAGAGCACAACACTAAAGATGACTCTATAACACACCCTCCAAGGCTCAGGGAACATTGTGAAAGAGGGGATGGAAAGATTGTAAGAATCACAGGGTAAGAAGGTGCATTCTGAGGCATCCCCCCACCCACAAACACATACACAGACTGAATGTATATTCATGACCTCATAGTGATTGCCAACAACTCCACTGAGCAAGGCCCTCAGTGAAACTAGGCTGGGAAGAGAAAACATAAGAGTATAACTCAATGGGGACATGATCTACATGTACTCAATTAATAAAAATAAAAAATTTTAAAAATCTTTTGAGAAGTGACAGTTGAATTCAGTTCTAAATGAAATAATATCTCTACCACAGCATCCAAGGCTCAAGGACCTTTGTGGAACAAGCATCCAAAGGACAGTAAGAGCTAAAGGATGGGGACTAATGCTTTGGAAAGCTGTCTTCCAGACACAAAGTGGCAGGTCCATTCATGACCTCATAGCAGCTGTCATTATCTGCATAACACCTATATAATATTGGCTCTATCAACATGTTTTCATGGATGATGGAGGAAAGCAAAAGAAAAGACATCAAAATAGGAGTGGTGTAGGCCTTCTTGTAGCCCATGATTGATGGTAGCTTGATATTGGCGAGTGGGCTTATGTTTGAATATGGTTCTGACTTGTTTCCCAGCTCCAGCTATGAGTCCCATACCACTGAAGAGATCAGTTAGTCAAATTGAGAGCAGTTGGTTCCCCACCATGGCTGTGTGCCACTATTGCCTTGTGTGAACATCACAACACGTTATTTGCTGCTAAGTAGGTTAGACCATAAGTTGCTTGGACAGATATTGGTCATTTTCCCCCAGTCGCCCATGTAGCACCTTCTGGCACTAGATGCGCTGACTGTCTGGGGACTGACTCTCTTCCAGCTTCCAGCCATGCCATTCCATTTTGCATGTCAACCACATAAGGTGTCTTCAGCAGTAGGGTCTTACCACTAGCCTTTGGTGGGTCATCAAGTACTCTGACAGAAATCTGTCTGTCTTTTAGGAAACCTTGTACGTCTCTCTGATGAAAAGCTCATTGTGGATGATAGCCCCATGCTGGTACTGGGAGTTACACATCAGTGCCCATTAAGAAAATGAGGAAAGGGGCTGGAGAGATGGCTTAGCAGTTAAGGCGCTTGCCTGCAAAGCCAAAGGACCCAGGTTCAACTCCCCAGGACCCATGTAAACCAGATGCACAAGGGGGCGCATGCATCTGGAGTTCATTCGCAGTGGCTGGAAGCCCTGGCTGGCCCATTCTCTCTCTCTCTCTCTCTCTCTCTCTCTCTCTCTCTCTCTCTCAAATAAATAAATAAAAATAAACATTTAAAAAAAAAAAGAAAATGAGGAAAAAGATAACTAATATTCAAGAGTTAGAGAGAAGAGAGAGAGAGAGGGAGAGGGAAAGGGAGGGAAGATGTAGAAGATTAAGGTTAGTCTTGATCCTACCCTCTCCAGTGTCTTGTGGTTCAGGTGTTCCCTGTAAGGGCCTGGTGAAGGATCAGCCATTTGGTCTGTCTTTTAGTAAGTAGAATTTTATGGTACCATTGCCATTTGGGTCTAGATTTGTGTTTCCCACCCCTTTGATGCCCTCCCCTCCCTCCCCTTCCATCCTAGTGTCTAGTCCATGAGATGCTTGCTGGATATGTAAGGTGTCTTGGGTAGATCCAGGTTAGGTGCTGTAGATGAGTGAGAGTGTGTGGCGATTTTTTTTCTGTGACTGGGTAAGTTCACTGAGAATGATCTGTTCCAGGTGCAACCATTTTTCCTCAAATTTCATTGTGTCATTGTTTCTTACTGCTGTATAGAATTCCATTGTGTAGATATACCACATCTTAGTTATCCATTCTTCTAGTGATGGAAATCTGGGTTGATTCCAGCTCTTAGCAATTACAAATTGAGCTGCTACAAACATGGTTGAGCAAATCTCTCTAGCCTGTGGTTTGAAGGTTTTAGGGGAGATGCCCAGTAAGGGAATAACTGGGTCTGTTGGTATCTCTATATTCAGCTTTTTCAGAAGTCTCCATATTGCTTTCCAAAGTGATTGTACCATCCTACATTCCCACCAACAGTGGATGAGTGTTCCTACTTCTCCACATCCTCGCCAGCATTTATTTTTATTTGATTTTTTGATGTTTGCTATCCTTATTGGGGTAAGGTGGAATCTCATAGTTGTTTTAATTTGCATTTCTCTGATAATTAGGGATGATGAACATTTTCTTAAGTGTATGTTTGCCATTTGTACTTCTTCCTCTGTGAACTGCCTGTTCAGCTCTTTGCCCCATTTTGTGAGTGGGGTGTTTGACTTCTTACTGTTTAGATTTTTGAGTTCTTTGTAGATTCTAGAGATTAGGCCTCTATCAGTTGGAAAACCCGCAAATATTTTCTCCCATTCTGTGGGTAATCTATTGGCTTTGCTTATTGTATGCTTGTCTGTAAAGAAACTCTTCAGCTTCATGTGATCCCATTGGTTGAGTGACAGTTTAAGTTCGTGAGCTACTGGGGTTTTGTTCAGGAAGTCTTTTTCCATTCCTATATCATGGAAAGTACTTCCTAAATTCTCTTCCAGTAGTATTCAAGTTTCTGGTCTTATGTTGAGGTCTTTGATCCATTTGGACTTGAGTGTAGTGCATGGTGAAATGTGTGGATCAAGTTTCAGTTTCCTGCATATGGTTCTCCAGTTTGTCCAGCACCATTTGTTGAAGATGCTGTCTTTTTTTCAGCCTATATTGTTTGGGCCTTTATCGAATATCAAGTAGCTATAGTTGCTTGACCCAAAGTCCGGGTCCTCAAGTCTATTCCATTGGTCTATACTCCTGTTTTTATGCCAGTACCATGCTGTTTTTATTACTATGGCTTTGTAATATAGCTTTAGATCAGGTATGGTGATGCCTCCAGAGGTATTTCTTTTGCTGAGGATATGTTTGGATATGCGAGGCCTTCTGCCTTTCCATATGAAATTTGAGATCATATTAAATTCTCTATAAAAAAGTAAGGGTTATCTCATTTGTCCTGGTGCTAACTTATTCTGCGTTGGAGAATCTGCTTCTCTTTTTCAGATAGATGGAGATCCTAAGGAGAGAGCCACACCATCATACCTCAAAAGGGCCCCAGCTGAAACTAAGAAAAATTGGTGAAACAAGCACGGATGCTGTTTTCCTGATGAACCAGATACCAGCAGAAGGGGGAAGGAGACCAACACAGAGAAAAATCAACTCCTACCAAATCAGAGAGCCAGAGCCTCAGAGGCCCCCAACACCTCATCACTGAAGCAGACCAAAAATGAACCCAACATGGCTCAGGGAAATTTTGTGGAAGACGGGGTGGAAAGAATGTCAGAGCCACATCTTGGGTCATGGTATGCAGAGACATTTATCTTACACATAACTGTGGGCTAACTCCACAATGCATGACTCATATACCTCAACAAGGAGGGGCCAAGGGGATGGGTAGGTCACGGATGAGCCTAATAATGGTACCAAACTGACTGTATTTGCTGAATACAAAACTAACTAATAAAGAAAAAAAGAAAAGAAAAAAAAAGAACAGGGGTTTATTCTGGCTTACACACGCAAAGGGAAGCTCCTTGTTGGCAGGGGAAATCAATGGCACAAGTAGAGGATAGGTATCACCTTCTGGCCAACATCAGATGGACAACAGCAACAGGAGAGTGTGCCAAACACTGGCAAGAGGAAGCTGTATATAACACCAATAATCCCACCCCGAATAATACACCACCTTCAGGAGGCATTAATGTCCAAATTGCCATCAGCTGGCCACCTTCCATTCACAACACCTAAGTTCATGGGGGACACCTGATTCAACCCATCACATTCAACCTATGGCCCCAGTAACTGATAACCATACAGGATATTAAATACAATGCAGCCATCCAACTTAAAGAGTCCCCATAGCTTCTTTATAATCAACCATAATGATATGAAAACATTCCCATAATCCAAGATCTTTTACCTGAGCCAAAATAACAAAAGGGAAAAAAACATAATGGCACAAAATAAACATTAACACTGAAAAGATGGCATTGGGCATAGCAAAGAAATATTCAACCAACACAAGATTTAAACAAGACAAACATCAAACTCTTTAGCTCCATGTCCAACAACTCTAGTCAGTGAACAGTCTCCAAATCTGATAATTATAAGCTCTGAATGTCTCTGGAGTTCCAATTCCAACCCTTCATCTAAGCTACTCACAGTACTAGAAAACTTCATAAAAAAAAATAGGAGTGGGACTAGCTAAGAATAGGGATTCATTGGAAATTGGATGGGGGGAGGGCACAAAAGTCATTACTGTGAAGGAACTATAATCAAAATATATAATGTGCATGCATGAAAATAATAAAAATTTTAAAACTAAGAAACATGGTTTCACTAATAAAATATATCAGCATTTAAAGAAGAAATATTATGGGTGGAAAGATAGTTCAGCAGTTAAAAGTGCTTGCTTGAAAAGCCTGATGGCCTGGGTTCAATTCCCCAGTACTTATATAAAGCCAGATGCACAAAGTGGCTCATGCATCTGGAGTTTGTATACAGTGGCAGGAGGCCCTGACATGCCCATACTAACTCTCTTGTTTTATCTCTCTATTTCTCAAATAAATATATACATACATAAATATTTTTTAAAAGAATAAATATCTTGAACATTACATATACTTTTCCAGAAAGCATAGGAAAGAAGACTACCTAATTTATTACACCAGCATTACAATGATAGTAAAATTATAAGAAAACTATAAACCGATATCCCTCATGAAAATAGTTGAATAGTATTCAAAAATGTCAAATCAAATATAGTACTATAAGTCAGGGCAGAGTGGAATGTTCCTATAATATCAGCACTTATGAGGCTGAGGTAAGAAGAATGCTATGAGTTTGAGGCCAGGCTGAGCTACATATTTACTTCAAGGCCAGTCTGGCCTGGGATAAAAAGCAAAACCTTGTCTTAAAACAACAACAGAGAATCTAACCATGTATAAAAGGAATACCATTCACAACCAACAGAGGTTTATTCCAGAAGTGCAAGACTGGTTCAATACTTAAAAATCAATTGTGTTACTAACCATTTCAATAGAATACAAAGAAAAATAAGTAGCCCATAACCATGCTAGTTAGCTTTAAAAAAAATCAATAGCAATTATAGTACCAACTTACCATACAGATCTCCTCTATCTAGTTTATAGGAAGCGCCAAATGCAACACCAAATGCATATAGGATTGTTCATTTACAACTCCATTAGCTTTTGATGATGAATTCATTCTTACCTTAGTGTTTGTGTGCACAGATTTTCTTGTTACTTATCAGCTTTAGATTATTTCTGTCCTATCTTCCTTCCCTGTTGCTCTTGCTCATTCTCTGTGCTGACACATAAAATCAGAAGTAGTGAAACACTAACACTATGATAATCCCTTCCTAAATTGGGCATTCCAGCATCTTCAGGAGGTTCATTCCCCTGCTTGCTTGACCTTCCCCTAACAATACCAGCATCTGTCCAGCTTACAAGTGAAGACACTAAAGATGCAGCATCTTACTATTCAAGCTTTTCCTCTGGGGAACAAAGAATGCACTTGAGATTGTCCAGTTATATGAGTTGTGTCTCACCATTATTCTAGGTCTTTGTCCTGTGAGTTACAGCCTCATTGAGCACTAGAGAGGCTCATTGGCAGAGCTGGTGATGTGCTGGCCTAGTCTGGCCTCAATGGCAAAACCCTCACAATATGAAGCACATGCTCTTGATTACAGACAAATTATCTATGCTGTGACCTACAATATCGGATGTGGAGCTCTGTCGTTTATTCATGCATTGTGCCTTTCTCATTTTCATTTTCCTCAGGATGTACAATATTCTGCTTTTTAAAATATTTTATTTATTTACTTGCAAGGAGACAAGTGTGGGGGGGGGACAATGAATGAGCATGCCAGGGCCTCCAGCCACTGCAAACAAACTCCAGATGCCTGTGCCACTTTGTGCATCTGTCTTTCGTGGGTACTGGGGACTCCAACTGGGGAATTAGGATTTGTAGGAAAGTACCTTAACTATTGAGCCGTCTCTCTAGCCCTAATATTCTGCTTTTGAAAATAAGGAAGTTCTTGGACATTTTATTTAGATATCATGTTCTTATGCCTTTATCAAAAAATGTTCTAAAATTATTTGGGAAAATTGGAAGTTTATCATGATGAACTATACTTTGTATGTGAGCAGTTATGTAGTTCATATAGTCAATAGGTTTTCTGTCAGAGAGCAGCATGTGTATATTGGAACCTTAAATTTCTAAAAAATAAATAAATAAGGCTTCCTGTGGCATTTGACTGTGAGATTATGAAGTAGTCTTGTTGACTTATCATTATTTCTGTCAGGTGTGTGGTGCACACTTGTAATTCCAGCCTTAGTGAAGTTGAGGCAGGAAGCTTACCATGAATTTGAAGCAAATCTGGACCATATAATGAATATCATACTAGCTAGAGCAACATAGCGACCTCATCTCAAAAAATGTAAAAAGAATATAATCATCTCCTCCAACATCCACAAACCCTACTCTGGATTTTCTTTAGGGAACTTTCCAACATCACTTGATTCTGCTATTCATTGCTTAGAGCACCTTGAATTTCTCCTTCCATAAAACCCTTCTTGTCATAGCTACATGTCAGGTCTGTGTTTTTAATTGTTACTAAATTCCATAGGACAGTAAATATATCTCCTTTTCCCCTGTTCCTCACTATATAGCACAGTATCTGGAATATAAGGCAGAATCAATGAATATACACAAATGAATGAAAACCTAAACACATTGTTGCTACCAATGAAAAGTGCTTTCAAATTGTATTTATAAGGAAATGAAAAATATCTTACAAAATAGTGATACTGTTTACCTTCATTGAGTGAACAGCAATTTTTATAAGAAAAGTTTTAGAAATATTTCCATAATATATTTGCAACACAAAATGAATTATATGTGATTTGATTCTGTGTTGTTTAAAAAATATTAATGCACACAGATATACACAATGGAACTTTAGAGAGAACTCTTCATTTTCTACCTCATGCTTTCTATATTACAAAATTTTAAGCAAAGTGCTAAGTTAATAAATATAAAAGAAAAAGTAAAGGGCTTTACTATCTGTTACAGTTCTCTTAAATGGTGGGAAGGTAAAATTTCCCATGTAAGTATCAAATTTTGCTATAGTTAAGAAACATGTTAGCCTCCTTAAATTTTTATTAGAGGGAAAGATTATATATATATATATATGTATGTATATATATATATGTGTATATATATATTAAAGTCAGTTATGATATATAGAGTTACATAGTTATATATAATATGTATGTATATAATGTACAAATCAGCTTAATAATTTGTGAAAGAGAAATTGAACTGCCATCTTCTTCCTCAGTTCTTTTTATAATTTTTAAAATATTTTTAGTAGAATACAAGGAATTAAGTTTCATTATGGTGTTTTTCAAACAAATTTTGCTTTTGCTTTCCCTTCTTGGGTTTAACTCATAAAATTTTTCCTGCCCCATTCTCTCTCCTCCAGGGATCTCTGTGCCTTGCATGAGAAGACTCCTCAGTAGTGCCTGTTTTGTACTGTCCATGTTTTCTTCCTTAGGGTCACTGTGGCTTCTGTGGATATAGCTTCACTCATCCCACCCTCCCTTGTGTCAGGCCTTGTGTTTAAACTGCCTATGACTGACTTTAACTTGTTGATGTTTCAATGCTAAGACTTCAGTTTGATCCACTTTTGTATATTCCATCTTTCTCTGAGATCCTCCATCTCATCATCTATTTTGCCTATGACCCTATCTATTTTTCAGGACATGTTAGTCATGCTTGTTTTAAAATGTTTTTTATGCTAACTATTCCCTGAGTCATGTGTGAATCTCTACTGTCTTAGGTGGTATGTGTGTATGTATGTTTATGTGTTAATCTTAGCTTTTAGGCTACGGCCCTATATTTTGGTGTGCCTGGTAATATTTTATTAAATGTCAAGTTTTAACTGCAGAAACTGAAAAATAGAGTCCCCAAATATTATCATCCTTTTGAAAATGTTCACTCATTTCTCTTTTGCCAGCTGAGCTCAGCCAGGCAGACTGGAGCATGATGGTACTATCTGCTCAGGGATAGCTCCCTTGTCCCTGCCGTAAGTCTCAAGGCCCTTTCTCCTGGTGGGTCCTAATTTTAAGCTTTCCTGTCAGTACCTTGAAGGTGCTGAGGTGCTTTGCTTTGTTGCTCAAAAGCATTATGCTTCATTCTGGGTCTCCTCGTCATTGTAATTTCAGAATTCAGAATTGAATAAACATCTTAAAGAGGAAATGAAGCTTTATCAGGCTTTATTCTTCATAGCTGCCTTTCTCTTGGGATCCTGCCCATAATCTCCAGTTGTGTCTCTGTATCCCCACAGAAATCACCAAATTTCTGTGAGTGACTTTACCCTTCAACACATCCCCTGTGCCCAAGAATACACTGGGTTCTCAGCCTCTTTCCCTGTCTGTGTCACCAAGGGGCCTCTAATACAAATGTGACTGCAGAATATCAGCTAGCCTCTCTGCAATTCCTGTCTCCAGTCTCGGGCCCTGTAGATTTGATGACTTTAATAGGTCACTAATGTTTTTAAACAGATTTTTTAATTAGCTTTTTTCATTATTCTCAAGCATAGTAATTATTTGTAATAAGCTACTCTTCCAAGCCTAAGAACTGAAATATCTCCTGAATTTTTTCTACCACATATTTAATTTGCCACAAATAAAAAACATATTTTTAAATTTAAAGCAATTAGTATATGATCTATAATTTAATAGATAATAATATATAAAAAGAGTTTTCAATCAAGTAATTCTCTGTGTTGTATAATAATATTCTGTACATCTGAAAAAAAACTAGAAGAGTTTGAATGTTCTCACCATAAAATTATATTTGAGGACTATCTGCCTCTCTCTCTCTCTCTGTCTCTCAAATAAAGAAATAAAATAAATACAATGTAAAAAATTATACTTCAGGAGATAGATATGTTTAACCTAATTTAAGAATTAAACAAAATATGCATTGTCAAATCATCATCACAGAGTGTGCGCCATTAGTGTACACACAATTTATGTGCATGTACCAATGGAAAATAAACTTAAATTGCATGATGATTAAATTCCAGTGTCAAGCTAATCAGATTAGGAATCAAATAAGAGACATTCCCTTTGGCAGGTCTGTGAGGTAGTTTCCAGGAAGGATTGATGGAGGGAGGAAGACCTTTCTCCAGAGTGGGTGGACCTTCTGGTGGTGGACCATATACAAAAAAAGCTTCAGAGGCTGGAGAGATGGCTCAGCAGTTAAGGTGTTTGCCTTCAAAGCCTACAACCTGGGTTTGATTTGCCAGTACCCACACAAAGCAAGATGCACAAAGTAGCAGATGCATCTGGAATTCATTTGCAACAGCTGGAAGCCCTGGTCTCTCTCTCTCTCCCTCTCCTTGCAAATAAATAAAATAAATAAATTCAATGATTTTTTTTTTAAAAAAAAAAAAAAGAAGCTTCAGAAGAACACATGGCCTTTTTTCCTGGTTGCCCTTGATACTCCCTGATGCATACATCTACCCTGTTGCTATCTTCCTTCATGGACACTAGAACCCAGCTTAATCAGCTTTCTAATGTGGATGAAAGTCTATTGGCTTTCCCGGAATCCTCCAGACTTCAGTACCAAACTAGGAATTCTAAAGCATCCAATCTTGTTGTCTGAGTACTTACTAGGTTCTCCAACTCTACTGCCTGCCAGCAGCCATTGTTGGATTGCAGTCTGTATCCTGTAAACTATTCTAATAAATCTGCCTTATAGTACAGATTCATTCTATTGGTTCTGTTCCTCTACAGAATCCTGAATAATACAAATTATTTAAAAAGCATAGTATCAACTATAAAAATATCTTTATATTGCTTGTATGCATGTCTGATTGCAAAGTCTCTCTCAACCATGCTTGGCACATTTGATGAAATTAGCTGCACCGCAGCCTATACAGCACAACTTCATGTCAGTCCTTTGCTTCCTCTTGTGTTGGTCTTTTCTATTCAAGAATGTAAATTTTCTTAATTTTCTACCTTTTGGAATAATTCCAGTAGAGCCTTTTATATTTGCTTTTTCTTGGCTCACTTAGCTCTCTAATTTTGTGATACTTTATTCACTGATTTTATTATATCAATAATTTAGTTAGAATTTGAATGGTTTCCACGAAAATTGCATCAATGTCCCTTTTTCATTTTAAGTGTAAAAGAACAATTGATTATTAGAGCAATAAAATAATGAAATACCACACATACAATTATGAGTTCATAAAAAATAATTAGGTATTTCTTCAGGACCCTATTACATTAGTAGACACTTATTTTGAAGCACGTGATATTATTCTATTTGTGGTTTATGCTGTGCAATAAACACAAGTGCAGCCTATTTCAATTCTTCACTGGCAATTTAAGGTAGAAATTGAACTTGAATAGAACTTTATGAATAACAATGTTACTTTCTTTTTAGCATTGCCTTTCAAAGGAAAGCTCCCTGTCATTTTTTTTTTTTTGCTTATAATCATTTGCACACCAATAATAGCAGTTTGAATGTTAAGAATTGACATATAATGGTAGTTAATAATTAACTACAAATTCATGCTATACTCATCAGAGCATAATTAGATTGATGTGCTGGGAAGACTATGTGATCTCTATTTATATAGAAGCTAATTATTTTTCCTTTATTGCTCATTTAATATGCATGAGCTTAAAGAGACATTTCTGGAAATCTTTCATCAAAGAAATAAAGTCCCAGTTCTTATTCTCATGTAACTGCTTGTTTGAGTCAAAATAGTGATACAAAATTTTTGCCAGTTCTTTTCCTTAAAGAACTTTCCAATCTGTAATACCATTCCTCCCTCCCCTAACACACTGAAACACATTTTTTGTTTAACAATAGTAACTAAAAATTAATACTGATCTGATTATAATTATGACAAACTCCAAGTGTTTTATTAAACTATGGGAGAAAATCAGGGAAAATTAGTATCTTTTCAAAGTAATATTTCTCCCTTTGTTTTCATTTACTCATCTCTTTGAGAAGATGACAAAAATTTTCTTCTATAGTAGCTATAAGAAGGCATGGTTTTTAACTGCCTGAAATTTAGAACCCAAGTGGAGTTTATTGAAGAACACCATTGTTTTTTTATTCCACCAAAGAATTTCCTCAATAGAAGAGACTTTACAAGTCATGTATTCTAATCATGCATCAGATGCAGAAATCTTCTCCTCAGCTTAATGAACAGCTTACCCTACTATTATTAGGTACTTCTACTGAGTAAAACTTCTTAGATCCCAAGACAGTGCAGGGACATCCTTATATCATAAACTGTAATCTTCTATCACTCACTGGCTTTCACTAAGACCCTTCCAAGTATTGAAACAATCTTTCTCACATGTAGGCATGCTTCTCTATCTGAGCTTTATCTTCTCCAATTATTCCTCATTTCACATAGTTTAAATTCCCTCCCCCCAGATATTCATTGTAAGGCTGGAGAGATGGCTCAGCAGCTAAGGAACTTGCTTGGAAAGCCTAAAAGACTGACAACTAGGTTCAATTCCCTAGTACCCATGAAAAGCAAGATGCACAAAGTGGCACATATATTTGGAGTTTGTTTTCAGTGGCAGGAGGCCCTGGCATACCCATACTCTCTTTCTGTCTGCCTCTTTCACTCTTTCTCAAATAAATAAAATATTTAAAAATAAATTCATTATCACAGAAGTATAAAATAATACTCTATTAAGAACAATGGTATATTAAAAGTTTTCTCAGTATACCTCCTCACAAAAGAAGTTTGAGGAAACATATATGAAAGAAAATAGCCTTGATAAATAACTACCAAATGTCTATTCACTAATATTTTCAACAATACAAGAAAGCACTAATTATGTAAAAGACTGGGCAAAGTGAAATAACACTCATAAATGATTTGTTGCAAGAATAAATGAGTGAAACAGTAGGTAAATGAGATATAGCACATGCCTTCAAAAAGATCAGAGTCTAATGAATGCCATTTACAATTTTTATGAAGAACATTTTTATGAATATTTAAAACCTCCTATAACCTTGTGATTTCTCTTACAGGGATCTATAAGAGCTTCTATATAATCAGTAAGCATATTTATGTTTTATGACTTGGAAATGTTTCCTTAGATCAGCTTCAGAAAATATCCTCCCAGTACTTGTTTAGTGAATGGTGTACATATCTCATGGAGCTCTCTAAAAAAATGAAATGTTACCACTATGCCACATTTGGAATACAGTACTCAGCAAATCACAGAAGCACCATCACCCATGAATAGTACCTCTATATTTGTTGTGTATGCTTAGCTAAAATTAATTCCAGAAAGTGATTTTCTGCAAATAAACTACTAAAAATTTTAACTTTTAAATCATCTCTTAAATATCAATTATTCCATAAGGTTAAGTGATAATAATAAAGATAAGTTTTTTATTTTATTAATTTATTTGTTATTTGAAAGAAAGAGAGAGAGCAAGAGAGAATGGGCATGCCAGAGCCTCCAGCCACTGCAAACGAACTCCAAATGCATGTGCTACCTTGTGCATCTGGCTTACGTGGGTACTGGGGAATCAAACTCAGGACCTCAGGCTTTTCAGGCAAGAGCCTCAGCTGCTAAGCCATCTCTCAAGTTTTTAAATGAATATTTTCCCTTCTTTTTTGCAATCCCACTATCTTGGGGCATTCAATGTTAAAAATTTGGAATCTATTCTTTTATTCTTCCTAATTTTATTTTAATGATTATATAAATGCAGGAAGTGTGACACAGAAATATTCTAAATTCTAACAAAAATATGCCCAATGGGAAAAAAAATAATTATGGAACAAAATCCAAGATTCTGAACTCTTTATCCATCTTTCACTTTACACACTAGCCTTCTCTTGCTTGCTTGTTTTCTAGTAAGACTTGAAATTAGTATGGATTGGTTTACATGTGAGGAAAATATGCAAGTAGTTGGTACTTTATCTTAGGGTTATTTGGAGTTTGAAAGTAAAATTTTGTCAACTATCATGTTGGGCTAAATAACTCCTGGAGAAGCAGTGTGCCACACAGTTAATATAGAGAATTTAATTTGCTTGCTTCTTGTGAGTTTTGCCATTGAGCTTTCTGTGGGGAAACTCTCCCTAAAAACACACTTTATTGGCTCTAATTAAGAATGCATCCAGTAGTGTTCTCTCAGGCTTTGGATGCCTGCTGGCTTAATTTTTAAGCTTCTCCATTCTCGATAAAAGTGCTGAATTGAATTTAAAAGTCTATTCCTACAGAATTACCCCTTAGTGTGCACACCACTCACACTTCTACAGAAAAGATTAAAATACTATTTACTACACATAGCAAACATTGTTTCTTTAAAATGAATGGAAAATAAGGTGATAGCGTAGCAATAATTTTGGAATGAAAAGTTGTTTCAAACATGCTTTCTTTTTTTTATTTTCTGCTTCATTTTATGCAGAATCATGATAGGTATTGTCATCAGAGCTACAGAATTTAAGAAAATAGGTGGTAAAGTCAGCAAACAGATTCATATCCTTTATTTCCAAAGACCAGAAATTATCCTTTTTTCCTTACAACCAAGGTACACAAAACTAACCTTAGAATATTGTCATTAGGTAAATTTGGTTAATGACCTTTGATTAGACATCATGAGTAGTCTCATTTTATTTCTTCTATCTCGCTTCATTAATGAAGAAGGGGTTACCACTGCAGACATATATGGACCGGTTTTGTTTATAGGAAATATTGTGCTGACTGATCATATTCTTCCTACAATTAAAACAAAACATTTGTATGCCAAAGTATAGATTTATTTAATTACTACCAGATGCACACTGTGTCCTACTATGTGGTAGGCACCATGCTACACAGTCAGAATTTAAGTAGCTAAAACAGACTTATGTATGACATGAATATATAAAACAGAGTAACAGATGCCACAATAAGCCATTATAGAGAGTCACTCTACTTGGAAGAACCATACCATACTTAGAAAAGGAGGTGTTTCTTGACAGGAACATAAAGGGGGAAGTAAGAGCAGACAAGATGAAGGGTTTGTAGGTTTGGCAGTGGAAGGGTCCTCTAAGCTTACTGACAGATTTATATACATGGTATAGATTTAAGTATATGAGGAGAGAGAATGTATAAAAAGTTCAGTATACACATTTTAAATTGAATACTTTTCTACTTCAACTAGGTCAAAATATTTATTCAGCATGATTATGATTGGGACATGAAGTGATCTGGATTCTACAGAATTACAACTTTTAGTGTAAAGAATAAGAAAGAAGGAGGATAAGAGATAAAATGAAGAACATTAAAGCGTCTGAAAACATTGTAATAATGTAGAAGAGAAATAGTGGCCTTTGACAGGATGCTAACAGAGATGACAGACAAGGTCAGAGTCAGGATATAATTTGAAGGTAGAATCAACAGGATGTATTGACAAAGTAAAAGATTGTATATTGTGGATGGAAAATGATTTACACATGATTCCTAAGTTTGAGGCCTGGGCATTTGGAAGTTAATGTCCTTTCCTAAATGGAGGAAGCATCCAGGAAGTGTGGAAGTGTGTGTGTGTGCATGTGCGTGTGTGTGTGTGTGTACAAAAGTATGTAAGAATGCATACAGATGAAGGTGTACAAAAACTAATGATGCTACTTTACTATGGATAATTGTGGGCTAACTCCACAATGCATGACCCATATACCTCAACAAGGAGAGGCCAAGGGGAGGGGGTAGGTCACGGATGAGCCTAATAATGGTACCAAACTGACTGTATTTGCTGAATGCAAAAGTAATTAATAAAGAAAAAAAAGGGAAAAAAATTTTAGATGCATTTGATAAATTTTTCATTAGGCCATTATATTGTACAGTGTGTTGATCAGTAGAGTGCATTACAAAATCAACAAGAAGTAAATCTCTAAAGACAGACATTTTGCTTTAAAGAGAGGCAGAAAATAGGATCGTAACTGTAAGTCAACTAAAATGGAAATTTTATTTTAGGTTGAGATATAATTAATTTAATATTACTATTAATATAATTTATATGAGAAATATACCTGGCAGGAATAATCTATTGATAAATTGACACAATTTGAAATCAGAAAAAATGAACTGTGAGTCATTTCTTTGAGTAGATGGGTGGGGGAAGTACTCAGTACCCACTGAAGAGACAGACCTTAGTTAACTTCAGGAAAAATTCATCCAATGAGAAGCCAAGATACTAGAGAGATTAGCAACATAAATGTTAAACCCCAAAACAGTAACAGAATTAACGAAAAAGAGGAAAAGAGTTCTAAATCTTCAGTGGAAATGTTGGAAGATTACTATAACAGAGGAGGTTAGAAACTGAAGCATACTAAGGGACTGTTTAAAGAAGCTATTTTTTTTACAAATGAAATCAGGAAAATGTGCTAGAAGTAGAAGAGAGTAAACAAGACTCCTAGTCTTCATCTGTACCAGAGACCTATTAATATGAATACAGATCATCACCACTTGAGTGAAGAGCCAAGTCTTTGATGTGAGCCAAGTTTAGCTAGAACAACTCTACAATGAGAACAATCGAGAAGAGTTGAGGATGTGGCAATTTTGTTCATGACACCAAAGAAAGCAATTGAGTAGACAGGTAATGACATAAGATACATTGTAATTAGGAGATTTAGAGTACCATGTGAATTTTAAATTTGGACAATAATGGATGGCTTAGGAGTCAAACTTTGGATAGTGAATGAGCAAACAGGAACGTAAACTATGATAAGTTGGGGTCTAATGGTCTCTCCAGGGAAGGTGAGAAGTTGGTTCTGGTGATCATGTCCTTAAAATAGTATGTCAGCAATATTAGACCCATCACCATTCTGTCAAGGGTGATGGAGGAAGTCATGAGGCCTTTATCCTTCCACATGAAATTATTGACAATCAATGGTCGCTGAGGGAGTGGGAGACATCTTCTGCAGGGGTATGGTCATTGGTAAGTTTCACTGCTTTGATAAATAAGCCCTCAGCCATGCTCATGCAAGCAACCATAATTAAACTGAGTGGGCCACACAAATATGCAAAAAAAAAGGCAAAAGAAAGACATCAAAGTAGAAGAGGGTCTTGTTGGGAAGAAGAATGGGTTAGTGGGAAGGAAATGGGAAAAGAGAGCAGGCAAAGGAGGGGAAAACACACACAGAAAGTATTGGGTCAGAGCTGGTAGTGAAGTGATAATGTATCATGGTGTTATAGCATGGGTGACCCTCTGCTCAGATCTCTCTGCAAGAAAGAACCCTGACCATCTACAGCTGCCTCACCTTAGTCATCACTGTTGTGTTCACCCTAAGGGCACACTTTTCCAGGACCACTAGTAGCCAGATTGAACAGATTGGTCACAAGTCTAGACCTGCCACAAGCAGGAACTGCCCCTGCATTTCCCTGTTGGCCTCTTTAGCACATCTTTAGAACTGTCCTAAAGACTGGTACTTCTTCTCCCAAGTCTTCCCTCCTTCCTTCTCTCTTTTCATAAACTTCAAAACTATTTCTGGGTCTGAGGCTCTTGTCACATATACTTTCCATCTTCTTTTCTTTTCTTATAGGCAGTTCCCATAATTAACCTCAGATTTCTAAGGCTATCTTGGCATCTGCTTCCAGGAAAGCATGAACTAATATGCTTCAGAACAGGTCAAGAGGCTGTGGAGCTGACAGTAAAGTGTGGTGGGTTTTACTAGAAATCCAGATTTCTAAGGGCTTGCTTTGGATATAAAAGACATGTTATGATCAGGGATAGACTGGTTTACCAGAAATAATGGATTTTCCATAAATCTTGTCTGTCACTGCCAGGATAAAGCAAATGCTTTTCTATCACTGGGTATATTATTATCCTTCTTGTATGCCAAATTAGAATTGCTATAGAATAATAAACAAGAAAGTCATGAAAATGCATAGAAGGCTGATTTTTATATCAGGTATTTGTCTGGGGGCCTTTCTTCTTTGTTCAGAATACTTTTACTGAGTATCAGGGTTGATGAGACATCATCCTGAGATAAAATTAGAGCCAATAGTTATTTTCTGAAAAAATTACATCCTGCCTGGCTTAGCAGCACTGTGTCTGCCTTAAAGTAAACATGTTCACAATCTGCCATCTAATATAAATTCTCTGTGCTATCTTGCTGACTGGATTCTTCCTGCCTCTCTCAGCTGCATCTCAATTCCCCTCCTTGAATGGCGCTAACAAAGGGTGTCGTTCTTGACATTCCATGTTGTGAATGTTTCAAAAATGACAACATTCCTCCAGGACAGTGGAACGCTTGAAATTTGGCACCTTCATAAGAGAAGTTTCCTGTGTTGTCCACTTCAGGGTTCCTGCCTGACAGGTATTTCTGCTGCTTTCCCAGTAAACAGCACAGCGTCAGTGAAGGAAAGTAAACATTAGCTCCCAACTCATGAGAAACAGTGCTATGGGCTTCAGGTTCCTTTGATGTCTTCTCTGCCGTGTTCTGCCTTTTACTGGTATGATGGATGTTTAAATTTTTGAACCTTTGCACCTTTTTATTTTCCCCTTAGTGAAAGTCTTAATTAGGAGCAAACTGTGTCTCTGCATCATAAACACGTGTTAGAAGTTAAGAGGAACGCCTGGGCTCTGCTCAATACTAACCAAATGTGTTAAGACCAGCAATTTGATGTTGCCTAGATAGAGACTGCTAAAGAATCTGGGAGGGGAGACAGAAGGAGTGCCTCACAGCTGGAGAACCTAGCAGGAAATTACACTATAGGAGGCTTGCAACCAAGCAAATAACAAAATAGGAAAACATAGAGACAAATATGTGAATATGAACAAGATGAAGGAATATATAGAAAACCAGCCCAGCCACGTCACCAAAATGGTAATGGGCTCCAGGCAGATAAAATTAAATAGAATTACAAAAAACTTGTCCAATTAGACAATTCCATTTACCCAAATTTGAAATCCAGTCAAGACCCATTATCTACACTTTCATGCTTTCTATGATATTACTCATATATTTTGTGAACTTACTGCTAGACATTTGGAAATTGTTTACTATAGACTTCAGCCATAAAATGACAAGAGCTGGTCAGTTGTTAATGACCTTTCACCTAGATATGCCACTCCTAAAAACAGAGCACAAGAAAGCAGCATGTATATGAAGTTAGGTATTTATATCAACATTAACTGTAATAACAAAATATTTTTCAACAAAGAATATTATTTTAGAAATTATAATACCAACACAAAAGTTGTTATTGATGTGAGATTTTGTGATTAAACTCCATAATGATGCAGGAGATCCCAGGGCCATGGGCCCCAACATTTGGGTCCTTGTCCAAAGTAACAAATAATTGAAAATGTGGACTCAAAGAAGGGTAAATTATGAATTATGAGGTTTACTTTAGGGACAGTTAGGAACCAGAGGGTAGGATAGCAGGAAAACCCAAGCCAAAAGAAGTGCTCCCCCTGCTGGGCAGAAGGTCAGGGAGCAGAAAGTCTCCACATCTCCATCATCCTTCACATCTTCCTGGAGAAGGCACACACGTGCACTTGGAAAGCAGAGCAATAGAGCCCACACCAAAAGACTCCCCTCACATAGTGGGTCAAAGAAAGCTAAGAAAGAATAAGGGGCTAAGAACTGAAAGAGAGATCATTATGTAGAAAGCAGGAATGCACATGAACCAAATAAAGTTCCCCTCCTTCACAGACATGGGAATGGTGAGAGAGGAGACATGGGAATGGTGAGAGAGGAGACTGAGAGAGACTTATACATGTATGCCAAAAGAGATCAGGCTCCTTTATATGGGTCAAACACCAATTATGATAGCCTCTACAGACTCTGATATGTAAGAGAAAAACCTGACTGGCTGGTAGACCCAAGAGGCTGGCTCATGAAAGGCTAGCCCACACATGTGCTAAACCTGGGAAAACATAAAGAAGAAGCAAGAAGTTTTCACTAGAGTTGTTGTTTGCAGCCATCTTGGATGAGACTAAGTAAGACACAAGTTCTAGTCCTGCAGGGCAGGCAAGGTGGCATCTCCTTGGGCCTCTGTCCCTGGATGACTACCTATTTAAAAAAAAAAAAAAAAAAAAAAAAAAGCTACCTTTCTCCCATTCCCATAAAGACTGTTTGCATTCAGGAACTAATTTATATGTTATATAATATTAAGTGAATCTTTGCTTGTTGTCTTCTGAAATTCAATAGATGGGAAATAATACTAAAAAAGAATGTTAGAATCCTGGGTAAGAGGAAGGTTAGAAATTGCCTCTATATTACCTGTCAAAGAAAATGAGTCAGGATAAAAAAGAATAGACTCTATTCCTATGAGAAAAAAAGAGGAAGACCTTCAAAAACACACAAAGGACAGTGGAAACGTGAAGGAAAATAAGGAGTGGTGACATAGAGAAAAAAGATAAGCTGAGGTGAGAGCTACAAAATCATCTGCAGAGAAGCATCCAGTAGCAGCTACAAACTGACATGCAGCTCCCCAGTAGAATTCATGACAGGCTAAGGTCAGTAATAACTGCCAGAAAAGTACTGTCCCCTGTTGGATACTGGCAGTGTAAGAATAGCAAACTCTCTCTTCAGATTGCAATGACTACTGGGGAGACTTAAAACTCACCAAAATGTTGAGAAGTGACAGTGGAGTACTCAGCACTGAGACATATCTATCATATTCTCCAAGGTTCAAGACCATTGCAAAAGAGGCGGAGGAAATAATGCAAGAGCTAAAGGAAGGGGAGGAGGGCTTTGCAAATGGTCATGGCATTCATGACCTCACAGTGGCTAGTGCTACCTATTCAAGTCTTACATAAAAGAAGGGACAAAAAACAAACATGATGAGATCAATATAACAGGGAGTACTTGGAAAGAAGAAGGGATTCAATGAAGTGATTTGGGAAGGGGAAAAGAGTGGGTGGTGGGAGGAGACTATGATCAGGGTACATCATGTGCATGCATGAGAGTTGTCAATAAAGATTTAAAAGGGCTGGGAAGATAGATCAGCAGTTAAAGGCACTTGCTTGCAAAGTCTTCCAGCCAGGGTTTCCTGGTTCAATTCCAAATCCACCTACTTAAACTGGCAGAAGAGATTGCCTAGTGGTTAAGGTGCTTGCCTGTGAAGCCTAACGACCCACGTTTCATTCTCCAGTACCCACATAAGTCAAATGCCCAAGGTGGTGTATGCACCTAGAGTTCGTTTGCAGTGGCTAGAGACCCTGGCACGTCCATTTCCCTCTCTCTCTCTCAAGTAAAAAATAAAATACTTTTTAAAAATATGTTTTTTAAAAAAGAAAGAATGGTACCCAGCAATTCAGCTGGATGGAGACTGACCTATGGAGATGCAACCAGGGCTGAATCCATAGAAAGAGAACTGGCCAGAGCTGCATGGGCTGGAAAGACTGTGGCCAAAGTGACAGGCAGAAGCCTACAGCCAGCATTACGAGCACCCTGGAGTGACTACCCTGAGAACTGTATGGAGTGTGATGCTCCCCCATTGCCTAGGTGAGTGACAACATGGGGACATGAGAAGGGTGCTAGATCTGGCAGTTTTGCCAATATAAGTGGTATTCTCAAGCAAGAACTATAGAACATCAGTTAAAAATAAAAACTTTTTTTAAGCTGAGCTGCACAGGAAATGAGGAAAAGAACACCTAACAGCAGCACAGGTAACATGGGTGAGGGTGGGTTGCTCACACCCGCAGGCATAAGCCAAGGAAAGACGCTCCTGGAACACAATCTCCAGCACACCGGAAGTGAGTTTGTAGCTGGAATGTCTCAGAGTGTGGAATTCCTGCAAAAAGTGGAGTCCTGCGCAATCCTCTCACAGCAATGAGGAGACACTGATCTGATTTTTTTAATTGTTTAGAAAAGTGACCCTACACCAACCTGCAGAAACTACAACATAAGACAACCAGTGTTGGTGAAAGAACCACGTTCATCCCAATAAGTAACATTAACTGAGACAATAGTATTTCCTATTTGATTTCCTATCCTAATTTTTATTTAAACTTTTGTATATCAGTTGTTCAGTTATTTTGTTTTAGCTTGTATCTTACCTGAACTAGGCCTTCCATTTTTTTGCATCTATCCCTATAATATTTTTTCTAGTCTTTCTTGTACCTCTAACTCAGATATTTTCTCTTATTCATACTTCACTTTCTCTTTTCCCCTTTTCCAGTTTCCTCCTCTTTTCACTTCTTATTTTTCTTTTTCTAGTATTTTATATTTTTTATTTATTTCAGAGAGAGAAAGAATGGGTGCACCAGGGACTCCAGCCACTACAAAGTTCAGACACATGTGCCACCTTCTGCATTGGCTTACATGGATCATGGGGACTCAAACCTGGGTGCTTTGGCTTTGCAGGCAAGCACCTTAACCATTAAGCCATCACTTCAGACTTTAATTCTTAATCATTAATACTCTTAGCTCTAAAAATGATAAACTACATTCTCCCAGTCAGTACCCTAGTGCTGCTGTCACTGAACCTTACCAAGTACACAAGAGAGGCACATAAGTGTCTACAAGTTAACACAAATAATTGTCTCTGTACTTCAGTGTTTGCCTTTCCCTATAAATAGAAGTAGAGGCCATAAACCCAATCAAAGACAGCTCATCAGGATAACTCACTAACATAAAATAAACTAACAAAAGAAGGAGAAAATAAGACATATCTATCCCAACTGATGTGCAAAACACAAGAGAGATGAAAAAATATGAGAAAATGAGCTGCTATGTGCTTACAACTCCACAATCCTAAAAGAGAAGAAGCTGAAATGCCAGAAGATTCCACAATTCCACTTTTAAAACAGGTCAGTATCCATGCAGAAGACTCCACAAAGCAGACAATGAAGGAAGGAACTAACTCAGGACCTAGCTAAGTAGCTAAAGCAGTCAGCTGTTTGGGAGACAAGTCCAAAAACATGAAGGGAAAACCAAGCAAAGAAACTGAGATTCTGAAAAAGAACTAAACAGAAATACTGAAGATTAAATAGTAAATTAATCAAATAGAAAATATAATGGAAAGTATTATCAACAGAGGAGCCAGTCATAAGAAAGTATACACAATGAGGACAAGGCTAAGACAATAGGACACTAATGTATACTAACTATCCCTGTTTGTAGGCAATGTGGCCCTAAAGACTCCGTCAGAAAACTCTGAAATCTGATAGTTCAACAAAGTAGCAGGATACAGAATCAGCATACAAAAACAGTAAGTTTTCTATATACCAATAATGATCTTACTAAGAGAGAAAGTAGGAAAAGTCTTCAAAAAATACCTAGTAATAAGCCTAACAAAGATGGTAAAAGATCTCTACGCTGAAAACTTTAAGAAATGGAAGAAAGCAATTGAAAAAGACACTAGAAGATGGAAAGACCTCTTCCCATGCTTATGGATTAGAAAATTTAATATTGTGAAAATGACCCTGTGGTGGTTTGAATAGAATAGATGGTCCCCAATATATTCAGTTGTTTAATTGTTTGTAGTTTGCATCTGCAGCCACCTGGCTGGAGTCAGTGCCATTGTGTGGATCTTAAGGTGTGGTGGTGGGTTTCAGATTTCAATCTAAAGATATGCAAAGTGTGCCTAGCTGGAGTTCCTGAAGTGTGCTGTGTGGCTTTTGGCTTTAGACTTATACTGCTCTCTCTCTGCTTGGGCCTATGAAAGCAGGCCAGTTTCTTCTGCTTTTATGGAACTTCCCCTGGATCTGTAAGCTTCAATAAATCCCTTCCTCCATAACTGTGCCTGGTCTGGAAGTTCATCTCAGCGAACCGGAAGCTGTCTGCTACAGAACTTGGTACCAGGAGTGGGGTGAGATGTACCTTACTATGTGCATGTTGATCTTTTGGAACCTTTGTTTTGGAGGAATAGGCATGGACTTGGTGCTTGCAACTGAAGATGTCTTCTGGAGTGGTAAGCCAAGTTTTATGGACTATTCTGATGAGAGTCTGAGAATGCTAAGTGCAGACAGCATTGAACTACGAGGCTTAGTTTATGAGCTTTCTAAGGGGAAGGAAAGACTACAGAGGACTTTGTTGGAACTGGGCTACTGGCATAAGGGCTGGCTGCATCTTGCTGCCCAGGCCCAGAGTGTTTGATCAAGGTTAAATTTGTAATGGACTGATGTGCTTGGCTAGAGATATTGGACTGAGAGATTTAAGATTTTAAGCTGGAAAACCTCAAGCAAGTTAAAATTACAGGCACTGATACTGGTTTTAGGTTACTGAATCTGCTATTGTCAAACACATTAGCAATCTTAAGGAAGATGTTCCAACTGCTTTACATTAAAACAATGGACAGGATGCCTGAGGAAAGACTATCATAGAAATGCAAACACTTTTGAAAGAGACGACTGGAGAAGGAACCTGCTTTTCAAGGTTATGATTTCTTTTGTTCCTGAATTAAGAATATGGCTGTGTCCTGAACAACTGGTATTGGTTTCAGAAGCATGAAAAATGAATGGAGAGGCTGTGAATTGCACATGCTTCCAGGAGCTGCTGCTGAGGTGTGGCATGAGGTAGGGCCTGATGCCCTGATAGGCTGAAAGAGCCTTTGAAAAATGTGAGGAATGGTCATGAATTGCACACGGTTCCAGGAGCTGCTGCTGAGACGCAGCATGAGGCAGGGCATGATGCCCTGATAGGCTGAAAGAGCCTTTGGAAGATGGACCATGGTTTGCATGAAGACCTCAAAATGTTTTGGATATACCAGGACTATGCAAGGGCTACCATAAAGCGTACTACTGGCCTGGGATGGAAGTGTTCCCTGGCTACTCTGCCCAGCTGGAGAGGCAGAATTGAAAAATCTGGAGACTGTCAGTCTGGTTATGTTGAATTTGAACTGCAGAAGTTTGATGTTTGTTTGATGGTGGTTGAGTTTGAATTGTTTTAGTCTCTCCTTGCTATGCATTATACCAGTTGAAAATGTTTACTCTGTGCCTTTATATGTTAGAAATGTTTAACTTGTTTGATTTTACAGGTCTTAATGTCTTAGATTGGTGAAGGCTGTGGGGACCTTTGAAATTGAACTGAGTACAATTTACAATGTGTGATGGTTATAAATCTATTGGGGGCCAAGGGCAGAATATGGTGGTTTGAATAGAATAGATGGTCCCCAATATATTCAGTTGTTTAATTGTTTGTAGTTTGCATCTGCAGCCACCTGGCTGGAGTCAATGCCATTGTGTGGATCTTAAGGTGTGATGGTGGGTTTCAGATTTCAATCTAAAGATATACAAAATGTGCCTAGCTGGAGTTCCTGAAGTATGCTGTGTGGCTTTTGGCTTTAGACTTGTACTGCTCTCTCTCTGCTTGGGCCTATGAAAGCAGGCCAGTTTCTTCTGCTTTTATGGAACTTCCCCTGTATCTGTAAGCTTCAATAAATCCCTTCCTCCATAACTGTGCCTGGTCTGGAAGTTCATCTCAGCGAACCGGAAGCTGTCTGCTACAGACCCCATTACCAAAATTGATTTAACTTTGTTATATGCTGCATCAAAGTTCCTGTGACATTCTTCTCATAAATAGAAAACAAAGTCCTAAATTTTGTTTGTAAACACAAGAGGCCCCAAGTAGTCAAAGTGATCCTAAGCAGAAAGAACAACACTGCTGGTGCCACAAGAGTTAACCTCAGACTAGAATGCAAAGCTAGAGAAACAGGAACAGCAGGCCCTAAGGTGGGTATGTCGGCTGATGTCTTTAATACCAACACTAGGAGGCTAGGGTAGGATTGCTGTAAATTCCATGACTGCCCTGGCTACAAAGTGAGTTCCAGGTCAGTCTGGGCTAGAATAAGACCTTGCCTCAAAAAAAAAAAAAAAAAAAAAAAAAAAAAAAAAAAAAAAAAAACTATCAGGTCCTGGGCCAAAAACAGACATGTAGACCAATGGAATAGAATATAGGATACAGATATAAACCCACACAGCTATGGCCACCAAATTTTCAACAAAGGTATCAAAACCTTACATTTGACAAAAGACAGTCTTTTCAATAAATTGTTCTGGGGAAATTGAATATTCACATATAAAAGAATGAAACTAGATCCTTATCTCTCATTATATACAAAAAATCAAATTAAAATGGATCAAAGATCTTAGGACCAGACATGAAACTTTGAAAATGCTAGATGAAAACATGGGGGGGGGGACATTTCAAGATACAGGCAACAGCAAGAACTGTCTGAAAAGGAATTGAAATGCTTCTATGTAGCAGAATCCATTAGTAGGACATTTGCAGAGCAGGAATAGCTACCAGCTTGTGCCTCTCCTGCTGTTACTCTGGGAGTAATATAGAGACCACATCTGGCTCCTTGAACTCCTATCCTGAAGATATAACTTCTGACCTACATATCTAAGAATACAGCTAACAAATAGAAAATCCAAGCCATGAAATAACCTGAGATATAAAAATTCTAATGCAATAATATAAGAAACAAAAAAAAATCAAGGTAACCAACCTGTTCCAATAATTATAAATGCAACAGTAATGATCTCCAGTGAGACTGAATTAGATGAAAAGCCAATCAGAGAATTCAAAACATTGACTATAAATATGTTAAGAGAAATTAAAGAAATGTAAGAAGAAAGCAGACTCCTGAAAGAGAGCAAAAGAAATCAACTTAATGAAATAAGGATATTGATACAAATATGAGTAAATAAATAGAAATACTTAAGAAAAAGCAAACTAAAACACTGGAAATGAAAAACACTGTAAGTCAAATAAAAAACTCTTTAGAAAGTCTCATGAAAAACATGGTTAAAAAAAAAAAAAAGAAACCTTAAAAAGTCACACTGATACATGGATCAGGGAGAAGAGAATAACTAACCTTGAAGAAAATGATTGGAAGATTTTGAACATTCCAACAAGTAGAAAGATAAGAAGGTATGACATTCAGGACACTATGAAGAGATTAAACCTAAGAATTCTGGGCATAAAAAAAGGAGAAGAATTTTAATTGAAGGGCATAGTATGTACTGTGAACAAAATCATAGAATTAGGGAAATTGGGGAAGGAGTTGCCAAATAAACTACTAAATGCAAAGACCAGAAAAATATATTGAAAGCAATAAGAGAAAAGCACCTATTCACCTGTAAAGGCAGGCCCATCAGGGTAACAACAGACTACTTAACAGAAACTTTAAAAGCCAGAAAAGCATGGAATGATGTATTCCAAATTCTAAAAAACAACTACCAATCAAGGCTACTATATTTAGCAACACAACCTGTCATAATTGAAGGAGAAAGAACTTTCCATGATAAAAACAGGCTAAAGGAATATATGATCACTAAGCCAGTTGTACATAAAATCCTTGATGGGATCCTTCAGTCTGAAGAGAAGGAAAAGCACATACGGGAGGCCACAGGAAAGAATAAACCAAGCTTCAATAATGGTTACTGTAAGAGAGGAATAGAAAAGTAGCAAGCTCTAAAAAAATAAAGAATGACAGGAACTAATGCACAACTTTCTATAACACTGAATATCAATAGTCTAAAAACCCCAGTCAAGCCGGGCGTGGTGGCGCACGCCTTTAGTCCCAGCACTCGGGAGGCAGAGGTAGGAGGATCGCCGTGAGTTCGAGGCCACCCTGAGAATGCAGAGTGAATTCCAGGTCAGCCTAAGCTAGAGTGAGACCCTACCTCGAAAAACCAAAAAAAAAAAAAAAAAAAAAAAAAAAACCCAGTCAAACAACACAGACTTGTAGACTGGATGAAAAGGCAGGGTCCTTCAATTTGTTGCCCCTAAGAAACTTGCCTCTCCATAAAAGACAGGAATTACCTTAAAATGAAAGGATGCAAATTGGTATTTCAAGAAAATGGGCCTAGGAAAGAAGCAAGATCACCGTATTAATATCTGAAAGGTTAGCTTTGAATCAAAATTAGTTAGAAGAGACAAAGAAAGTCACTTTATACTGATAAAACAACAATCCAACAGGAGATCATTACAACTCTAAACATATATGCACTAAACATGAATGTACCCAATTTCATTAAACAATATTAGATGTAAAATCACAGAGTAATCCAAGAAAAATAGTAGTTGGTAACTTCAATAGCAAACTTTCACTAATTGAAAGG
The DNA here is from genome assembly GCA_036346955.1 of Dipus sagitta. Taxonomy (NCBI): domain Eukaryota; kingdom Metazoa; phylum Chordata; class Mammalia; order Rodentia; family Dipodidae; genus Dipus; species Dipus sagitta. The sequence goes on along the minus strand of CM070770.1, from coordinate 96,819,260 downwards.
TCATCCTAACAAAAAATAAACACAGAAGCATCTAAGTTTATTGACATCATATTGACAAATGGACCTAACAAACATCTATAGGACCTTCCATCCAAATGCTGCAGAATACACATTCTTTTCAGCAGCACATAGGTAGTTCTCTAAAATAGATTATACATTAGGATACAAAGCAAATCAATGAATACAGGAAAATTTAAATAATTCTTTGTACTCTGTCTTATCACAAAAGAACTAAATAATATACTATTAAATGATGAAAGGGCACTTGAAAAACTTAAAAAATATCAAAAAATTTCTAGAATCAAATGATAAGGAAAACACAACACACCAAAACCTATGGGATGTAATGAAGGCAGTCCTAAGAGGGAAATTTATAACTCTAAGTAACTATATTAAGAAATTAGAGATGCTACACCATAACGTTTTAGAAAAAAAAGAACAAACCAAGATAAAAATCAGTATACAAAAACAAATAATGAGGATCAGGATGTAAATTCATGAAATAGAACCCCTCCCCCAAAATGCAAAGAATAAATGAAACTAAGAGTTGGTTATTTGTAAGAATAAGCAAAATCAATATACCTTTAACAAAACTAACCAAAAGAAAGAAAAGAACTAAATAAATAAAGTTAGAGATGAAAAGATATCAACAAACTTCAGAAAATCATAAGGATATACTTTAATAACATATACTTCAATATATTGGAAAATGTGAAAAAAAGAAAAGATGAATTTCTAGATATATATATATATATATATATATATATATATATATATATATATATCCTGCCAAAACTAAACCACAATGACACAAACCATCTAAACATATCAATAATGGGTAATGAGATCAAAGCAGTTATAAAAAAAAATCCCCCAACCTAAAAAAATCCAAGCTCAGATGGATTCACTAATGAATTTTATCTGACCTTCAAAGAAGAACCAGTACTAATCCTTCTCAAACTAAGTCGATATAATAGAAAAGGAACACTACCAGAATCCCTTCAAGCCAGTAATATCCTGGCATCAAAACCAGATAAAGACACACAAAACAATTGCAGATCAATTATCCTCATGAACATAGATGCAAAAATTCTCAACAGAATACTTGCTAGCGGAATACAGGGATATATCAAAAAGATCAGTCACCCTGGATAGTTCAACATCTGCAAATCAATAAATGAAATACAGCATATAAATGAATGCAAGGACAAAAATCATATGATAATCTCCATAGATGCTGAAAAGGGCATCTTACAAAATCCAACATCCCTTCATGATAGAAGTCTTGAAGAATTTGGGTATAGAAGGAACATACCTAATAATTAAAGCTGTATATGACAACATGATATCCAACATTATACTAAGTGGGAGAAAACTTGAAGCATTTCCACTAAAATCAGCAACAAGAGTGCCCCCTTTCTCCTCTCTTATTCAATATAGTACTGGAAATCTTAGTTCTCCTGTCTTATTGCTTGGGCTAGTACTAGTACTATGTTGAAGAGCAGTGGTGAGAGTGGGGCACCCCTGTCTTGTTCCCAATCTCAGTGGGAATTCCTTGAGCCTTTCCCCATTAAGTATTATTTGGGCTTTATGTGTAGCCTTTATTGTGTTGAGATATAAACTATCCACGCCTATTCTCTCCAGGGTTTTGATCATGAAATGATGTTGTCTTTTGTCAAAGGCCTTCTCTACATCTATTGACATGATCATATGGTTTTCTTTTTATTATGTTTATTTGTGCAGTGTATTTTGTTGACTGATTTCCATATGTTGAACCATCCTTGCATCCCTGGAATGAAGCCTACTTGATCAAAGTAGATAATGCTTTTGATGTGTTGTTGAATTTGGTTTGTGAGGATTTTATTCAGGATCTTTGCTTCTATGTTCCTCAGGGATATATGACTGTGGTTTTCTTTTCTTGTTGTATCTCTGTATGGTTTGGGGATTAGGGTGATGCTAGCTTCATAAAAGGAGTTGGGAGCATTCCTTGTTCTCCTTGTGAAAAAGTTTGAGAAAAAATGATTTCAGCTCTTCAATGAAGAATTGATAGAATTTGCCTAACAAGCTGTCTAGTTCTGGAGTTTTCTTTGGGGGAAGGTTTTTTATTACATTTTCAAACTCCATGGATGTGATAGGATTGTTTAGGAGATTAATCTGCTCTGAGTTTAGTTTTGGTAGGTGGTATGTGTCTAGGAATTAATCCATTTCTTCCACATTATCCAATTTTGTGGAGTAGAGAATTTGGAAGTAAGTCCTGATGATTGTTCCAATTTCACTAATGTCTGTTATGACCTCTCAATTTCAACTTCTAATTTTGTTAATTTGAAACATCTCTTTTTTTTTGCTTGACAAAATTGGCCAGGAGTTTGTCAATCTTGTTTATTTTTTCAAAGAACCACCTCTTCATTTCCTCAATTTTCTCAATTGTTTTCTTAGTTTCCAATTCATTAATTTCTGCTCTGATTTTGAATATTACTTTTCATCTGCAGCACTTCCAGTTGCATTCTTCTTGTTTTTGCAATGGCTTTAGGTGGATGGTTAGGTTATTAATTTGGGATCTCTCTGGTTTTGTTAGGAAAGCATTTAGTGCCATGAATTTTTCCATTAGGACTGCCTTCATTGTCTCCCATAAGTTTTGCGAAGTTGTGTTCTCATTTTAAAATTTCTTTCTTGATTTCTTCTACTATCCATTTATTGTTTATATATGTGTTGTTCATTCTCCAGAACCTGGTGGGATTCCTGAAGTGTCCCTTGTTGTTAATTTCTTTACAGCATTGTAATCTGATATGATGCAGAAAATTAAGTCAATTTTTCTGAACTTATGGAGGTAGGCTTTATGTCCTAATATATGATCTATTTTGGAGAACATTCCTGAGAATGCTGAGAAGAATTTGTATTCTGTAGAATTTGGATGGAATGTTCTATAGATGTCTATTAGGTCTAGTTGATCTATGGTGTTTTTAAGCACTCTTACTTCCCAGTTGATTTTCTGTTTGGATGATCTGTGTCTTGATGATAGTGGAATACTGGAGTCCCCAAATATGATGGTTTTGGTGTTTATTTCTGTTTTGTTGTCAAGTAGGTTTTGTTTTATAAACTGTGGTGTGCCTGTGTTTGGTGCATGTAGATTTATGATTGTGGTATCCTCTTGTTATATCATACCCTTGATGACTAAGAATTGGCCTTCTTTTATCCTATTTGATTACTTTTGGTTTGAAGTCTATTTTATCAGATGTAATATAGCGACACCTGCTTGCTTATTTCAATTCGCTTGGAATATTTTCCATCCTTTCACCTTAGACAGTGTCTGTCTTTAGTAGTAAAGTGGGTTTCCTGAAGACAGAAAATAGAAGGGTCTATTTTTCTGACCCACCCTGTTACTTTGTATCTCTTGACGGGTGAGTTAAGACCATTAATGTTCAAGGTTATAACAGTGAGGTTTGCTTCTATCTCTGCCATGTTAGGGTGCTTAATGGGGTTTGGTGTTTTCTTGGACGTTGTACTTTTTTGAGCCTGGTCTAGTTTTAGTTATTGTGATATTCTTCTTATAGGGTCTTGAGATTGCTTGGTTGACTCTTCTATGTGGAGCATTCCCTGAAGTATTCTCTGTAGGTTTGGCTTTATGTTCATATAATCATAGAGCTGACTTTTATCATGGAAAATTTTCCTTTCACCAACTATTATGAGAAATATTTTTGCTGGGTACAGTAGTTTGGGTTGGAAGCCATAGCTTTTTAGATTTTGAAGTGCTCCATTTCAGGTCTGTCTAACTGTCAGGGTTTCCATTGAGAAATCTAAGATAATTCTGATAGGGTTGCCTTGGTATATAATGTGTTGTTTGTCTCTTTCTGCTTTTAGCCCTTTCTCTTTGTTTTCATTGCTTAGACTTTTAATAATGATGTGCCTTGGAAAGTGTCTTCTTTGGTCCAGTCTGTTTGGAATTCTGTTAGCTTCTTATATCTTGACAAGACTCCCTTTTGAGAGGGTGGGAAAGTTTTCTTCAATAATTTTGTGGAATAAGTTCTCCATGTCTTTGGTTTGAATTTCCTCCCCTTCTGGTATACCCAAATATTAGGACATTTTAGGATATCCCATGGTTCCCTCATGTTCTGTTCACAAGATTTTTTGAACTTATTAAAGTTTCTGGAAGGCAAAACTATTTCTTTTGTTGTGGCTTCCAGCTATTAGGTTCTGTCCTCCACATGATTAACTCTGTTCTTGAGGGTTTCTATGGAGGTTTTCACTAGTTCAATTTGGTTTGTATTTTGTATTGCCTTCTTCTGTATAGTATCCATACCTTTGTCCAGGTCCAATTTCAGGTCATGTTTTGATTTTCTTAGCTTCTTAGAATTCAGTCTTGAATTTACTTATGTCTTCATTAAGCTTAAATAGCTAGTTGTTGAGATTCCCTATTTTTTGGCTCACCTTCAGTTCACTTAACTCTCTTTTGAGGTCTCTCTGGGATGTCTGTTAGGTCAAACCAAGTGAAGACAGCTGTGTAGATTTCGTTTATATGATTGTTAGTTATTTGTTGCCATTTTCTGCCAGTTCTGCCATTTGCTTGGTCAGGGTCGCATACCTGGTGTCTTCATTTTGGGTTTCTATTCATGCTGTCTGCCCTATGATTTCATTGATGACTTTCACTGTGGGACTAGGAGAGCTTATTGGAGCTCCTTACGTTTGATGTTTCATGTTGTTTCTTTTGCGGTGTGGTCTGTCCATCACAGTGTGGGAATTTTATTTAACTGAGGAGGAAGCAAGAGTTTTCCCTTGCAGTGTCTTCAGTGAGTGTTCTATTTTGTTTGAATAGAATAGGCTAATGATGGCTTTCTATTTTGGTATGCACAGGTTGTGAAGTGTGTAAGTGCACCAGCTGCTCTGGGCTGGTGCTTAGTAACAAAGGTGGGATTGGAGGTCTGGGATCCCTTTGACCTGGTTTCAGCTGTGTTCCAGGGCCATAGCACTTGCCCTTGCTCTCCTTTTGAACCCAGATGATCAGGTTATGGAGTACTCACAGTTGCTTCTGGCAGGTCATTACCTGGATTACCTGTGATCCCCTTCTGGGGCTGATGTGATGCCCCAAGTGGTCATTGGGAGTGGGGCAGGGCATTGGAGAGATGGTGGTGGTTGCTGAGTTCTACAGCCTAGGCCAAATCAGGGAGTTTGCTGGTGTGGGGGAGACATGGGCATTGGCCAAGGGGTGCATGCAATGGCACCCATAGGGAGCACAGGGTGTTGAGAGTCTGTGATCAGCAGGAGTGGAGGCAGCCTTCAGGCCAACCCACCAAGGGCACAAGACAGGGGGCAGTAGTGCAGGTGGGCTGTAGGCTCAGTTGGTGCAACCTGCAGGAACCAGATGAGGGCCAGAAGCCGTGGGTAGTGGAACCTCTGAGAGACTGGTAGCATGAACCACTGAGAGATGCAGTAGGGGGAGGCACTCCAGAAGGCCAGGAAGGTGCTTGATCACCAGCTAATGCTGTCAGGGTGCCTCTGGGAGAGATGGGGGTCACCAACAGATGCAGTTGGAGTCCTCCAGGAGAGAGAGAAGGCATGGGCCACAGTCAACTAGGGCCTCTGGGGGAGAGGGTAGGCATGGGACAGAGTGGGCAGGGGCCTACGGGACACATGGAAGATGCTGGCTGGCTGGCTGACAGGGGCCTCCATGAGAGAGAGAAGGCAAGCACTGTGACTGGAAGGGGCCTCCAGGGGAGAGGGAAGGTGAAGGCCACTGTCAGTGGGCTCGAGGAGAGAAGAATGGCATCCATTCACCAACAGATGCAGTGGAGAAAGGGCCTCCATGAGAGAGATGGCATGTGGTCACCCACAGATGCAGTGGGGAGGGGGGCTGCTCAACGGGAGAGAAAGGGAGTGTGAGGGCCCCAGTTAGCAGAGCCTGCAGATAGCACAGCAGAGAAACCAGTCAGGGAGTCATGTGCAGCAGCTGGGGCAGTTGGTAGTAGAAGGATTGCTATGAGTTCAAGGCCACCCTGACACTGCATAGTGGATTCCAGGTCAGCATGAGCTAGAACAAGACCCTTCCTCAAATAAATAAATAAATAAACTAACTAACTAACTAACTAAAAGTAAGCTGCAGTGTCTGAGGCACTGGTGTGCCAATTCTCTCTCTCTCTTTCTAAAAAAATATTTTAAAATATTTTTAAAAACTCCCGAATATATTGGAAGACATCCATTCATACTACCACTAAGTGTTTCCCCTTTCATTTACTGAATGGTTTCAAAAATATCCATAGAGTGATAGTGCTCTTCATATAGGGAGGCTGAACAATTGAATTTTTAGAAGAAATTTGAGCTTTAAGTCAATAGAACATAAAGAATGACTAATTGAAATGTCTGCTCCTAAATGAATAAGACATGGAGATTTGTCACTAATTTCATCAAGTCTTCCTCCTCAAAGCATGCCAACTGCAGTAGCTTTAGGATTTTAGATTTTTGGGTAGGGGCATGAGCAAGACAATTCAAAGAAGTAATTCTGAACAGCTCTTTTATTAAATCAAGAACAAATAACATTGTGTGCTTCAATAATTTTCAGGAAGGTGTGCTCTCTAAACTAGGTTATTCTATCCTTTTGTAAATTGCTGTTCTTTGTGAACAGAAAGGTCGCTTTATGAGCCAAAAGCAAGGAAATACTAACAATATAAAGCTCCAAGGAGTATGGGGAATATGATGAGTGAAATATCTTAAAATGTAGTGAACCAGGGCTAGAGGGATGACTTAGCAGTTAAGGCAATTTTCTACAAAACCAAAGGACCCAGGTTTGATTCCCCAGGACCCACACCAGCCAGATGCACAAGGTGGCACATGCATCTCGAGTTTGTTTGCAATGGCTGGAGGCCTTGGCTTGCTCTCTCTCTTTCTCTCTGTCAAATAAATAAAAATAAAAATAAATTTTAAAAAATGTCGTGAACCAAACAGTATAAATGTTCTATTGAAAGAAGAAGAAAAAAGGAAGTGCTTGAGGAAAGTGTATTTGTTGGTTTCTTCAGATATTCATAATTCACATTAGCATATAAAGGCACTTCAATTTAAAAATTTGCTGATGTTTAAACATCTGATATGCCTCTCAATATCCACTCCTAACTCCATGATTAGATCCAATGGGCATCATGGAGTAGATCTTCAAGAGTGCCTTTCTAAGCTCTTTCTAGCATAGGAGGAAGCAGGAAACATTTATGTTTTCTTGTATCAATCACTGTAGATAGCAGTTGAAGTTCATAGAAAATAAAAAAGAAAGCAAACAGGCTAAATGGAAAGATTAGAAGAGAGATTGCATTGTATACAAAAGTGAGGGCCTATTGCAAGACAGTGAGTCAAGTTGTTTTCTGAAAACCAAACGTGTAAGTAAACCATTACCTTAAAGAGAGCTTCTGCCCAGGTCAACTGCTCACAGGGCTACTCAGCTGAAAAAGTGGCTAAAGCCACAGTTGACTCAATGACTAGAACCTGGAAGTTGAATAGAAGCAAAAGATACATACAGATTTCAGATGAAAGTGTGGATGTTGTTTAGGTCTGGATAGGGGGTGGCGCGTCTTAGTACTTTTCAGAAGGAAAATATTCTGAGTTTTCTTTCTGGGGAAAATGATCATCCGTCTTGGTTGTAGATTGTATGCAAAGTAAGAGTCTAAAATAGAATCAAGGAGGGAAACAGGAAATAGTGCTGTGTGGATTGAAAAACAGCCTTGCCAATCTCTGTAGAGCATCAGTATATCAAATGAGCACACAAGGTCCAGGTCTATCAATTCTGCTCCCTTCAGGAGCAATGGATTCTTAAAATTTCACCAATGCTGTATCAGAATGAGCAAAACCTATCAGCCCCTCTTCGAAGTTTGCAGATGTAAGGGCAGCTGAGTTTTCTCCTTAGTGGAAATAATGACCAGCAAGGTTTATCACTGAGATGTGCCCTTACCTAAATCTGACTGAAAGGAAAGCAACTTGCATCAGTTATTTAACTATACACACACACACAAAAAAAAATTGTTTTTGTTTCTTTTTGTTTATTGTGAGACAGACTCTCACTATATAGCTCAGTCTGACCTTGAACTCGTGACAATCCTCCTAGCTCAGATTCTCAAGTGCTGAGATTACAGATGTGAATCACCACACCCAGCTACAAAATGAGTTCTCAATTTTCCTTCTGGCATGAGAACCTCTCACTCACAAGGCTGCAAAGTGCTGTTGGCCTGGATGAAACATGAAGGCTTCCTTTCCTTTTATGTCTCCAGAGGAGCTATGTTCCTATCTTTCTCCTCCCGTATCAAGCACAGCTGACCTCAGTGGAGGTGACATGATTAGTAACCGTCCGCTTGTGAGGACCAAGGACTTTGACATCACAGCTAGCTTTTACTGCTAATTTAATGTATGCCAGATCATTTACAGGATTTGGTATCTATTACTTTACTTTGAGACAGATCAGAGTACCAACCTCTCCTGAGATACTGGGGCAAGGATTAAGCACTGTTAAAACACTGTTGAATGCTGTGGAATGTCATTGGGAATGTTATTAACCCTTTGTTAAGTCCTAAAAGCACCTTTTGATGTTTTTCTGTGAATGAATAAAGCTGTTGAGAGCAGGACATTCATTTGACATTCCCTTGCCTTATGCCTGGCAGTCTTAAGGAGAAAATTGTCCAGAGAAGCTTGCATTCTCAGGGCAATGACATTGACACCACAGCTGTTGAAGACATGATTCCTGCTTCAAGAGGACTTGTTCTGGTCACAGCCTGCACCAGTGCCAACACTGTACTCCAGGCCATGGGTGACCTTTAAATGACCTCTCCTGAGTGGCTACAGAGAGTCCTGTCACTGGATTCTGTGGACCTTGAAAAGTGGTTGTCAATCAGGACTGAAAGAATACTGCCCTAGTGGCCCAGTAAACAGTTTGTGATTGGCAGATGGGAGGGTCATACTTACGCTTGGCTATGATTTGTCTTGATAAAACTGAAAGTTGTGGATGCTTGGTGCAAGTTACAATTACTACATTTACATGATACCCAAGCCACACACTTCTTGTAGTCACAAAACCAGGCTGTTCAACTCCCTTTTCCAGCCAGCAACCTCCTGTGCTGCCTCCTGGTATTGTAACATTAGGCCCATTAAAGACTTCTCCTGGATGGTTTTTTCCTCATCTAATTGTAATCTTTACATTGGCTTAAGTGGGCTGAGCTGGTAACATGAAGACATGGAAGCAATGGCAACAGCAGTGGTGAGAAGGCAGCCGGAAAGTTCCAAAGAGCAATCAGGGAAAGAAACAGCCAGAAGCAAAGACAAAAAATGATGGGCTACAGAAATATAGAGAAAGTGAGAAGTTACTAGCAGAGTTCTAGGCCCCAAAAGCCAAAGGTCTTAAAACACAAGGTGGTGAGCCATAATGAAGGAGAATAGGAGCAAAATAGCTTTTTTATACATAGTCATCCAGGGACAGAAGCCCAAGGAGACCATGGATGTCACCTTGCCTGCCCTGGCAGGACTAGAACCCACATCTGACCCAGTCTCATCCAAGATGGCTGTAAGCAATTCATTAGTAACAGCTTTCTGCAAATTTTCTGAACTAACATACCTATGAGCTGACCCCTCCTAAATGAACCTTGTAAGTCCACAAAAACCAATCAGGTCTCTCCTTTTCACACCTGAGTGTGATGACAAGGCTCATTGCAGATGGATGATTGGCCCATACAAAGGAGCCTAACCATGTGTGCAAATCTTTTCTTGCCCTCTCTTCATTCTAGTGCCTGACTCTCCTGGTCTTTGCTTTGGTAAGCTCTCCCCCTTCCCAGAAACAATGGGAAGGGCAGGATTTATTTTTGTCTGTACTCTTTCCTGCTTGCTTTCTGTGTGTGTTTAACTTTTGGATGCTTTCCTGGTTTGCTACATGTTTGATTTCTCTTTGAGCACTGAATTCTTTAGTATCTCTCAATCTTCTCTGACCCCCTGTGTGGAGGGGGTCTCTTAGCTTGGGCTCTAATAACCTGCTTTCCATGTGTGTCTGTGTGTGTGTGTCTGTCTGTCTGTCTGTCTTCTCCGGAGGCTTCTTCCCCAGATAACTTTCCCTATGTGAGGGAGATTTTTCTCATCTCCCCCCTCCCTTCCTAGCCAGGCTGAGAAGGGGAGAATCTCTTTTGACATGGAGCTTTCTGCTAGCCTTCCCTCTAAACCCCAACTCTTCCCAAAATAAACCTTATAATTCATAATTTACCTTTCTCAGAGTCCATGTTTTTAATGCTTTGCTAACATGGATAAGGACCCAAAAGTTGTGGCCCACAGGCCTGTGATCACCTGAATCTTTATGGGATTTAATCACTCCCTGGACCCAAAATCCTGCATAAATAATACTGGCCATCACCTGCTGCTACCAATGGTAGCTGCTACTACAATCCACAGAGCCCTGGTCACTGAGTGCACTGACATTGACAATCAAGGCCCAGAGCAGTAAGCCTCTAACCTGAGAACTTACAGCTACAATCCTCTGGCCTCTGGAACTGGGAATCATAAGATTTCTTAGGACCCAGAGTCACAGCCTCTGAGTCTGTTAGCCCAGTCCAGGAGCCCTTGACACTCAAGACCCCAAAACTACCCACAGTATGGAAGTTGCAGTTTATTTACTCATGATTTCTGTCTGGGTAGATCCAGGGCTAGAGAGATGTTTCATCCAGTGAAGTGTGCTCTATGCAAGCACGACGACCTAAATTTGGATTCCTGGCATCCATATAAAAGTTGAGCAGTGAGTACCTGTAAGCCCTGGGTTACAGAGACAAGAGTATCTCCTGGGCTTGCTAGGTAGGGCATCTAGACTGAATCAGTGAGCTCCAGGTACAATGAGAGACTCTGCCTCAAAAATCAATTGAAGAAGACATTCAGCATCAACCTCTGGTCTCTAAACAAATGTACACATGCAGACATACCAGCACAGCACACATATACATGTGTGCCCCACAACACATGCAGAAAAAAATTCCATCCTACTAATTGGTGATAATTTCATCCTCAAAACAACTGTAACTGTACATGAAGATAAGTACTTTGATTATCCCAGATTTACATATGGGAAAACTGAGCATAAAAAGGAATTTAAAAATAAGAGAAAAAGCACTGAGAGAGCAAGCATCAGTGAACTATAGACAATTCAATCTAGAAAATACTATGGAAATTATTTGAGTCAATGATTCTCAACACAGGAGAAATTCTCTTCCTCGAGGATAAGTGTCAAAGATAGATGACATTTTTCTTTGATCTAGTTGTGTGAAGAGATGATGTTGGTATCTGGCAAATGTAGACCAAGAATAGCACAAAACGTCCTGTAGAGCACAGGACAACCTCCAATTCTCAAGAACCATCCAGCCCAAAATAGCAATAGCATTCAAGCTGGAGAAGTCAAATGTAGGTGAATCCTTTTACATAGGTGAATGTAAGGAACTAAAAGCTAAATATCATATCATGTGTTAAAACTTGGAAACACCCTTTAATTTTAAAGTTTTGCATTATGTCTTCTACAAGGCAGGAGAAAGAATAGTAAGCATGTCATAGGGTTACTAAGCTAATTAAAACAATACGTGGAACGAGGTAGCACTGAGGCTGGCATGCAGTCATCTCAGCCAATGGGTGACTAACTTCCAGCCCAGATCCTATATCTTTGTGGCACCTGGGGAAATGCTACCAACGAACACTATCCAGATATTTCCACCCCTTCTTTAGGTTTAATCTAACTTTATTTTTCTGCATCAAGAAATAGAACAAAAGGATTTCCATGATTGTGCATGCCTATTATAATTCCAGCACTCAGGAAGCAAATGTCAGAGGATTAAGAGTTTGAGACCCGCCTGGACTATGCAGGGAAAAGACCTTGACAAAAGAAAGAGAAAGAGGAAAGGGAGAGGCTAATAATTCCCACCTGCTCAGCAGAACGACACTCAAGTTCACACATAACCAACAGAAATGAAGGAAAATGGCAGGAGAGACATTGAGCAGTGGTATCTCTGGGAATCACAGAGCAGTACAAAAACAGCACCTGCTAAATATGGTACAAGTTTAGTTTGGGGTGAAGGGAGGCAAGGCAGACACAAACCACTAGGCAAATTCACCTAGTTGACAGAGCTCTGTACTTGGATAGAAAGATGCCTTGTGTAATTAGAAAGACAACAGGGACACCATGTACATACACTGACCTATCAGTAGATCAAAGAGCTATTTACCAGTTTTCCTGGTGAGAAAAAAAAAAATCACTGAGGCCCCCTGCTGGTTGTGTCCAAACAAGCAGCTATTCAAAACAGCCAACTTGCTTGGATAATATGAGGAGGCTGGAAGCTGTTATTTTTCTGATTACACTGTACCTTATCCATCCCTCACTGATGCCAAACCACATTCTTTTCCATTAAAATGGAGGCTATTTTTTTTATCCTAAGCTGCTTTTCTGAAAGGTTGTTTTTTTCTTTCTTTTTCTTTTTCTTTTTCTAACCAGTGCTCTTTGAGTGGAAAGCTTTCTGATACAAACTCTGAAAGTAATGTGAGGCTTTACACAGCTAGATTTCCCCTGTAGCTATGCTGAGCCCAGGAACATGGGCTTAGGAAAAACTCCTTCCCAGTAGTGTTAGTGATACATTAATCAGGTGACTTTACCTAGAAAACAGGAATAAAAATTCCTAAGCCAAACTAGTTTTTCAACATAGTAACTTGTCATCACAGCAACTTGTCACTGTTTATATTCTCAAGGAGATTATGAACCCAATAGCTGGTAGACCCACTCTCCTTTCTTTTAGATTTTCCATTTGTTATTTAAAATGCCATGTCATGCACACGTGGCTGGATAGGTACTCAGTGAAAAAGGAATGGCCAATATTTGCAGTACACCAGTTGTTTTAGAAGAAAACCAGGCTATAAGGCAAGAGAATTACATAAAATAACTACCAGGTAAAATATTGGTCCAGAAGCACTTCTTTCCCCCAATAACTGACTGCTACTCCCACAATGCACAACCCACAGGGAATATCAGCAACCCCGCTGACGAGAGCCCCCTGCAGAATGGGGGCAGAGAAGAGGGAACAGATGGTATGAACACATGAAGTATCCATACAAAGTATGTTCTTAATAAACAAAAAAAGATGAGCCAGACATGGTGGCGCACGCCTTTAATCCCAGCACTCGGGAAGCAGAGGTAGGAGAATTGCCATGAGTTCGAGGCCACCCTGAAACTACATAGTGAATTCCAGGTCAGCCTGAGCTAGAGCGAGACCCTACCCCATAAACCAAAAAAAAAAAAAAAAGATGAATTTTTAAATTTTATTTATTCATTTTCAAGCAGAGAGAAAGAGAATGGGCATGCCAGGGCCTCTAGCCACTGCAAACAAACTCCAGATGCATGTGCCCCTTGTGCATCTGGTTTATGTGGGTCCTAAGGAATCTAACATGGGTCCTTTGGCTTCATGGGTAAACCTCTTAACTGCTAAGGCATTTCTCCAGCCCAAAAGAAGAAATTTTTAAAGTAAAATAAAGGTCTCCAACTGAATAAGAGATACAAGAAGATTAGTAATTCCATATGATATCATCCATGAAAAATGCCAACTGTGATATCTTCCAGAATTTTTGATTCACAGGTAGAGATATAAATACAATGGCTCATGCAGGTAACTTTGTCTTTAAGAACTTATGAGCCGTACCAGCTAGCATTTATATGGTATTAACACTGAGTTAGTTAAAAATAGTTTTTTTGTTCTTGTTTTTGTTTATTGCTATTGAATCTTATTATGTTAGTCAAGGCTGACTTTGAACTCACAATCCTGCTGCCTCAGCTTCCCAAGTGCTGGCATTACAGGTACACACCACCATACCCAGCAAGAAGAAGAGCTCTTTGAAAAAATGTCAGGTTTTCTATGAGGTCCATGGTAGAGAATTGCACTTATGCTCCTTCAAATTAAGTATGCATTGTATAACCCAGGGAAGTATATAGGTAAGTTAGGTAGGTAAGGATAACCTCTAAGTAATGAACACAGTTTAAGATCCACCTTTGCTCTGCTGTCACCACAGATTTGAGGGCTATCTTTCAGTGCAACCTTCAGCCTACCCTAGTTGGTATGGTGTTGTTGCTAACATTTGAATCCCAAGTCCATGCTTGAAACAACTGTTATATACTACTTTCCAAATTGAGTCATTGCCACCACCCTCAATATGGTTACCACCTAGTCAGGATGGGCATGCACCGCATCATGAAAATGACAAAATAAGAATATTAAGTAGGAAAGATGGCTTAATACTTAAGGCACTTGCCTGGGAAGCTTAAGGACCCAGGTTTGATTTGCCAGTACCCATGTAAGCCAGATGCACAAGGTGGCACATGTGTCTGGAGTTTTCAGTGTCTAGATGCTCTGGTATGCCCAGTGTCTCTCTCTCTCTCTCTCTCAAACAAGTAAATAAATAAAATATCTTTTTTAAAAAAAGAATACTAAGTAGCCCATGCAGGATTTGGGAAATGACGAGCACAACCTAAGTGAATGAAAGTCTGAGAAGGGAGAGATGTGGATGGTTAGGGGATACAGGGTTGCAAGGATACAAAACCCATTCTAATTAACTTGAATCCAAAAAGAAACTTGGCATTAGGTTCCCAGTCTCTTGGAATCTAGAACAGGGAAATAAGAACAACAGGGAAATAAGAACTGTGAGCAAGAAGTAGCCCTTGAAAGTAGCAACTGCTCTGCTAAGATGTTATGTACTCTCTTATCTCTGTTTCTCTTGCTTTCTTGTTCTCTTTACTTCCCAATTCCTCTGCCTGGTCTAGCATCACTATCACTCTCTCACACCAGATCAGACTCTTCCTGCCCTGGAAAGGCTCCAGCTCACTTAGTTCAGGTTATTGAGAGACAGAATCTGCTTGGCTCTAATGGGTTCCCTTTGGCCAGGCATAAACCTCTGGTCCAATTAACTGACAAGAAAAACTTGCCATGGATCATAGCGATGTCTAAGCCAATCTCTTCAACAGGAATGGGATGAGCAGATAAATGCAAAGAAAAAAATGTATGGTTAGTGGAGAAGAATGATGTAAAGAAAGAAGTGAGGATGTGACTTAGCTAAACAATGAGAAATATGGCTGGATAATGACAAGAAGAAAGCACAGTGTATATAAAGCCCACCATTGCTCCTGCTTTTTTGCAAACAACTAGCAAACCCACGGTGACTACAGGGAGAAGGCTCCTGCCACTAGACTTCTTCAGCAATCGTTCATCGGTCACCTTTACCTTCCCCTAAGGTTTGTTTTCCCAATCTGTTCTTTTCTTCTTAAGAGCTGTTTTCTGATCATCTTCAAAGTTGTACTATGATCTCCATGTCCAAATTCCTTATATGCCTTCCATGAACTGTGCTATTTCTTCATTTGAACGTTTTCTAATCCCATTTTATTACCTCTATTTTCATATACATTAAAAAATACATTTTTAAATATTTTATTCATTTATTTCTTTATTTGAGAGAGAAATAGGCAGATACAGAGAGAATTGGTATGCCAGGACTACTGCAAACAAACTCCACATGCATGCACCACCTTATGCATCTGACTTACATGGGAACTGGGGAATTGAACCTGGGTCCTTAGGCTTTGCAGTCAAGTGCCTTAACCACTAAGCAATCTTTCCAGCCCTAAAAAATACTTATTTGCTCTATAAGACTGTAGGTGTCCTTGAGAGAAAGAATCATGTTTTATACCAAGCTTAGTTGCCTTCACATAACTTCATAACTGTTCATTGAATAGACTGACTTAAAATAAATAAACCTTGCATTATGAACAAAAAACATGGGTTGGCATGTAGCTCAGTGGTAGAGCACTTGCCTAGTGTGGTAGTTCCCTGGCTACTCTGCCCAGCTGGAGGGGAAGAATTGGAAAATCTGGAGACTGTTAGTCACTGGTTAGGATTGAACTTGAACTGCGATGGTTGTTGAGTTTGCATTGTTCTAGTCTCTCCCTCTTATGCCTTATACCAGTTGAAAATGTTTACTCTGTGCCTTTATGTGTTAAAAGTGTATAATTGTTTGATTTTACAGGACTCAAAACTCAGAGGAGACTTGGGACTTTGGAACTACTTTAAGTTGGTAAAGACTGTGGGGACCTTTGAAATTAGACTGAATACAATTTACAATGTGAGGTGGTTATGAATCTATTGGGGACCAGGGGTGGAATGTGGTAGTTTCAATAATGGTCCCCAACATATTCAGTGTTTCATTAGCTTGTAGTTTGGATCTGCAGCCGCCTGGCTGGAGGAGGTATCACTGGGTGGATCTTAAAGTGTTGAGGTGGGTTTGAAATTCCAATCTAAAGCTATGCAAAGAGCTTAGTTCCACCTGGAGGTCCTGAAGTATGCTGTGTGGCATTTGGCTTTGGGGCTTATGGCTCCTCTCTCTGCTTGGTCCTGTGAAGGCAGGCCAGCTTCTTCTGCCATTATGGAACTTCCCCTGGATCTGTAAGCTTCAATAAATATCCCTTCCTCCATAACCGTGCCTGGTCTGGAAGTTCATCTCAGCGAACCTAAAGCTGTCTGCTACACTTAGCATGCATGAGACCCCAGGTTCATTTCTCAGAACAACACTGAATTATCACTTGGAGTTCTTTGAGAAACAAAAGCCTAATATAGCAGGAGAAAGAGAACTTCCAAACCATTATAATGGACAAGACTTCTTCAACTTGAGATAAAGGTGGGACTCTCAGCTACTCAAAATTTTTTTTAAAAATAACCTTTTGAAATTCTGTATTGTTTCAAATATCTGAATCAAGTTTGTAATGTGATACTATGATCTATTGCTAGGTCATTACCACATGACAGTACATTGACTGGAAGTACTAAGAAGCTTTTGTGCCATGATGTGAATCCCTAGCTCTGCCCGATCTTAGTCAAGTAATCCAGTTCCTTTAATAAAAAAAATGAATATAATAATAATTACTTCATACATGTAAAGATAATATAAACAAATACTGTCAGACCATTGGCACACAGTAGGTGTTAGGAACTGGTAAATCTTTTCTTATCCTCTCCTCCTTCCTCTGATGGAATTGCCTTTGCTAAACTGAGTGATGTCATATAACTATGTGTGATATTACGATGGACCAGGGACAATTTAGACTGCTGAATAGAATCCTTAGTGCTAAATTGTACAGCTGCCCGGGGCCTTGATGGCCTTTGATCTCTCCGGAGTGCTTCATCTTCTCTGGTCAGTGGCTGTGCCTCCTGGTGGCTCTGGAAAAACAGAAGGTCATAAGGCCTGGTGCTATTGTAAGTGACAGACTATCCTAGGCATTGCAATTAGGTTCACTCCCAGTATAAGAATAATGGTAACAGGAACTGAAAAACAACACAACACAAATCCATTCTTCAGACACAAATTTTAATAAAAATAGAATTTACAAGAGCTGTTTTCCTCAGAAAAGGCTTCTCACAGTAATTCTGTGGATTTTTCTTTTTCCTTATATCTCGTTTTCTGTAATCTTTCATTCAGATCTTGGTATTGGTGTTCACTGAAATTTGTTTGGGCAGTCAGGAAAACATGATGTTCACCTAGTTACAAGGTTGAACATTTGAATACATAAAGGCAACAAATGCCAGAGAGTTTTCCTTTATAGAACTAACTCTCCAACATTATACTTTTGACATATTAAGAAATGAAACATTCTATCCGAGAATCTAAGGAATAAAATTTGCACCTTGTGAGATAGACATTCTGTTAGAATGTAGTGATCCTCAAATGGGAGCAATTTGCATCTCTCCACTCTCAAGAGACATTTAGCAATATCTAGGGATTTTTTTTTTTTTTTGTCACCATGGTGGAGAGAGGGCAGGTTTGCATCTAGTACTTAGAGACCAAGAATGCTGACAAAATATCCCACAATATACAGACTCAAACATAGAATCATCTGGCCCAAAATCATAGTGTCAATTTTGACAAGGTTTAAAATTTTGTGTTAAAGCAGTATCCACTATAATCCTAGATCCTGTAATCCCAACACTTGAGAGGTAGAAGCAAGAGTTCAAGGTCAGCTATATACCAAGTTCATAAGTGATCAGTCTCAAAAAAAAAAAAAACAAGAAACATCAAAAAAAGATAAAATAAAATCTCATCAGCTAGGAACTAAACAATTTACATATCAGAAGTCAAACTGAGTATTATATTAGTCATTTTTTCCATTAGCATATTCATAATTCCTAACACTTATATTCCATTTTAAATAGCACATTCAAATTTAAATGATCTCATCTGATCTTCACAAATGCCCTGTGAGGTATGTATAATTACCTCCAACTTAAAAGGAGCAGAGTAAGACCCAGAAAGGTTAAGTATTTGTCCCATGGAACATGGATAAGAACATTCTGGGACAATAAGCAAAGCAAATGATTGGGTCAGGAGAGCTGAGCTTTCCAAAGTCTGTTTGCCAGTCAGGTATACTTTTAATGTTAAGTCTTGGCTCCCCAGCTATTTAATGGGAGTAATGACAGCTAGCTTACAGGGTCACTATAAGGGCCTGTGAGGTGATGAATTTCGAATAAAGTACGTTACACGGTATGAAGATGCACAGAGGCAGCAGAGCACTATGCCCGGAGCCGGCTGTCCCCACTTTAAATCCAGTGCCCTTTTTTCACTCCACAAGGGCCCACTCTGTGTGTATAATACCTCAGGCATTTGAGGTCACTGATTTTCAGTAACAAATGTGTATAGCATGCCTGAGGAAATAAAAAGGAAAAAGAAACATCTTTAAATTACTTAGAACTGCTTTACTTTCAACCATATTATTCAAAATTGCCAGGAGATTTCTTTCTCAGCCAGGACAAGATAAGCAGAAACTTTCCATTTTCCATGATTGAGTGGTATATGCTTTTGTATGAGCTGGGGAGTCAGGGGAAGGGGGTGGAGAGAGTAAAAGCATCTCAAAGCATTCTAAAGCAAAAAGAAACTTAATCATTTTCCCCCAAAAGAAGAGAATACACTTCTATTTGTTCAGAGAAATCTCAGACCAAGAAAGTGTATTTTTCACAACTTCCAGAAAATCCTTTTGAGTGTGAATTAAAGAGAAGTGAAAATTTAAAAAGAAACATCAAACCAGTGATTCTACTTCTGGGAATTAATCTGAAGGTGAAAAATGTATGCATATATAAAGTTTTAACATACAATATTCAGATGTTTAGAGACAAGTACATAAGTTAGAATCTTTAATGAAAATGAAAAGTAGAAACAAAACAAAATATCCAGCAAGAAGTGATTAAACAGTCATTAAAATTTTTGTCAAAGGGTAGGTAGACTATTATAAGTACTGTGTACTATAGTAGCACAAACAAGGGGAAAGAAAACCAAATAGATGTAAAACAAACTCAAGTACTAGATATGCAGCTTAGTTGATAAGATGCTTGTCTAGCGTACATAAGGTCCTGGGTTCAATCCTAGCATTCCATAAACTGGGTGTGGTGGTGCAGACCTATAATTCCAGTACTTGAGATGTGGAAGCAAGAAGAACAGAAGTTCGAGGTCATCTTCGGCTACACAGTAAGTTTGAGACTAGCCTGGACTACATGCAACAGTGTCTCAAAAACTTTTAATAAAACAAAAATAGCTCATCTTTATTTATTTATTTATTTATTTATTTATTTATTTGGTTTTTCGAGGTAGGGTCTCACTCTAGCCCAGACTGACCTGGAATTCACTATGGAGTCTCAGGGTGGATTCGAACTCACGGCGATCCTCCTACCTCTGCCTCCCGAGTGCTGGGATTAAAGGCGCACGCCACCACGCCTGGCTTCATCTTTATTTTTTTAAAGCTTAAATAAACTGGGAAGAAGTAACCTCAAATGTTACAGTGGCAGAATAATAAACAATTTTTCATCCTTCTCATTTTTGGTCTTCTAGCACTATAATGTAATCATATATTTATATTATAATTTTTAAATGCAGAAAAAAACATAGTAATGAAGTAAGAAGACTTGAGAAAAAGGAGTTTTATTGGAAGAATATGTAGAATTTAATGTGGAAAATTTTCTACTATAAGGAAAATAGTTCAGTAAGGCAGAGGAAAGAATAACCCAGTGTTGCACTATTGCAAAAAGCCCTTAAGACCAAATTCGTCTCATCTCATCAATTTCACATTGATTTCATCTTGACATGTAACATGCCCCTCAGTTCTATAATAAAAGAAATCATGAAATATCAATGGTGACTTCCAGAGGACACATATACACATGCTGATTGAAGATTAATTTCCCAGCAGGGTGACTCAGCATTGATATCCTGCCTTTTGTGTGACATAGGTCATGGAACCTTAATGATTATTAAAGGAACCAGTTTTGAGCTGGCTCTTGGTTTCCAGGGAATGTGAATTGCTGAGAACTCAAGGCAAAGAAGATTTTGCGGTTTGACCATGTATTTTACTGTAGAGTATCATGAGTAAAAGATCATTTGAAGTCCAAAAATCTATCAAAAGCTATCAATTGTATGAACCTTGATGATAACTGATTCTGAATATGAGGCACACTTCTGAATAGCCATTCACTATCTGTTGGCTTGAACCGAGTTCCATGAATTATCTAATTTTTGTTTGCTGTCTTATCCATCCTTACATAATTACCCAACAAAACATTAAATAGCACATTGCCTTCAAGGTAAATGAATATGTGTTTATTCAATCAAACAGCTCTTAGGAGCCCATGATGAAAGGCATATAGTTATCTGTATGCTGAAGATTCAACTTAAAATGAGTGAAGATGCATAGCAGCATAGAGGTAAGGACCATGATGATAAAGATATTTAAAATCTGCTGGGCATGGTGACACACACCTTTAATCTCAGGACTGGGGAAGCACAGGTAGGAGGATCGCAATGAGTTTGAGGCCACTCTGAGACTACATAGTGAATTCCAGGTCAGCCTGGACTAAGGTGTGACCTACCTTGA
Source organism: Dipus sagitta (assembly GCA_036346955.1). Lineage (NCBI taxonomy): Eukaryota > Metazoa > Chordata > Mammalia > Rodentia > Dipodidae > Dipus > Dipus sagitta. The sequence continues at coordinate 96,798,343 of CM070770.1, read as the reverse complement.
AAAACCAAAAAAAGAAAGAAAGAAAGAAAGATATTTAAAATCCACTTTTACATGTGTAGTGCATATGCATGTATGCATGCTCATGGATGTGCATGTGTATACAGGTGCATATGCATGTGCATGCATGTGTGTGTAGAGGTCAGAGGTTGAAATCAGGGGTCTTCCTCAATTGCTTCCTGCCATATTTATTAAGACACGATCTCGCACTTGAACCCAGAGCTCACTGGTTTGGCAGGTCTAGCTGGCCAGCTCGCCCGCAGGGATTCCTTGTTTCTGTCTCCTGAGCACTGGGATTAAAGGTGGGCTGTCATGCCTACCCAGCATTCTCATAGTGAAATGGAGTGTTAGGGGTTCAGGAAAGTCCTTGAACCCCAAACCCTGGGTTCATGTTTGTATTTAACCAAAGAATTGGGCAAACCAAACTGAGAAGGATAATTATTAAATTGTTTTATTTGTTGAGGGAAGTACAGAACCAAGGGAAGGAAAATGAATATATCCACATGGCCTGGTAGCCCACATGGTGCACCTGGAAAAACCATAGAGGACACAAAAAAAAAAAAAAGTGCAAAGAGCTCCTGCCATGTGGAGGGCAGGAGGGGGTAAAGAGCCCATGTGGGAAGAAGGGGTGGGGGTTCTCCCCTTGTCTCAGCCCAGCCAGGCCAAGATGGGAGAAACTCACGAGAACTAGGAGTTTCTCAAGTGGTCAAGCAGCCCAAAGAGAAGCTTGTCCTCTCACATGCATCTATAACGCATTTATAATTTTGTGATGGGTTTCACCTTCTGGCTCAGATAAGCCAGAGAGACATTGCATTAGTTTGGAATAGTGGCTGGCTCAGGAAGAGGCTAGCCATGATGGCAAGTTCTGGGGGTTAAACTTAACCAACCATAACGTCAGGATTAGGAAAGGGGACCTCCCTCTCAGAAAGGGCCCAGAATTTTGTGGAAAAACAGATCTCTTTGGGGCAAGAGATAATGAGTCAGAGATCATCCTCCAATCTTATTAAGTGCAGGTTGCAGAAGGCAGACATTTCTGCCTTTCCAGAGGCCCAGTCACCCTACCTGCCTAACAAAGCTACCTAAGTGCCTCTTATCTGTGACTACCTGACTCCCTCTCAATAGGTTCTTGGGATCTGAACAAGTCCCCATGCTTGCATGGCAAGAGCTTTTACTAGCTGTGAAATGCCAGCCCCCTAAAAGCTACTTTTTAGGTGGCCATGGTGGTGCATGCCTTTAATTCCAGCACTTAGGAGGCTGAGGTAGGATTCAAGGTCATGACCATGGATTAAAGGTCAGCCTAGGTTACAGAGTGAGTTTCAGGTCAGTCTACACTAGAGTGAGACCCTGACTCAGGAAAAAGCTACTTTTTAATCAGCTTAATAATAATAATTGCTTGGCCCAAAATTCCTAACCACTGCCCTAGAAGACTGACCTGGGCAGTTACAACTATGTCTGTCTATCTGTCTGTCTGTCTGTCTCTCTCTCTCTCTCTCTCTCTCTCTCTCTTCTTTCCCCACCCAGTTCACATATATTTCTATAGAATGCAAAAGTATCTTTCCCCAGTATTTCACAATTTATTCACACAAAGGTAGACATCCATCAAAATTCAATCAGTCAAGTATGCTACTGTATGAATTTGGATTTAGGATTCAAAGCTGCCAGGAGCTAAAGTGAAGGATGAACGTGGTCCTCCTTGCCATATGCATGAAAGATCACATGCGGCTAAACTGAAGGAAATGTGGGTAGAAAAGAGATATGCCAGAATTTGAAAAGGCACATTGGTTTTAAACCAATTGAGAGACACAAGTTATATACTATGATCAAAACACAGCCTTGAGCCAGGCATGGTGGCACATGCCTTTAGTCCCAGCACTCCAGAGGCAGAGGTAGGAGGATCGCTGTGAGTTCGAGGCCACCCTAAGACTACCTAATGAATTCCAGGTCAGCCTGGGCTAGAGTGAGACCTTACCTAGAAAAACCAAAAACAACAACAAAAAAGTAGCCTTTATTTGTAGTACATTTTAGAGAATATCACTTTAGGTATGTGGCAAAATTGGTTTCTCAGTTCACAGCACCAGAATAAGCAGACCTCCCATTCTAGTCAATGCTGACCCACCCACAGCTTGTCCAGCAATCCACCAAGTGTTAGATAAAGGAGTAGAATTTAATGCTGATTCTCTGAGAGCATATAGATCTGAAAAAGCAGGAAGAAGGTAAACCAAATAAGTCAAGCTTATTTTTCCAGAATTGCTAGCTAGATATACCCCCCCTTCCTAGAGAGGGAGTATGTGAGGGGGTAAACATAGCCCTGTATTAGTGGAGATTGCTCTATATGGGAACATGCTGAGTGTCAAAAACAAAAATAGTCTACTATGGACCAATTCCAGGTGGCTTGACCTTGAATTCCATGAGATACTCTAGTATCTCATTAATTCCCCTTTTGACTAGATTAATTGAGCTGTTTTCTATTATGATCAAAATTACCCACCACAGCTGTCCATGATTACCATGCAACATATAAATATAAAAGGACAATGCCAGTGTTAGCCTAGCAACCAAGTTAGTCCTATTCTTGCCACCCTTTGTTTTTTATTTTAAAGGTAAAAAGCAAAGACCCACAGAGAAAACATGTATATGACTTCAACTTACTTACTTTGGATTTTTGTTAGCACCATCATTTGAAAGACAAAAGTAATGCTGAATTTCAGAAAAATTTACTCATACAATGATAATTTTTAGACAAGAGCATCAGGAACTGCATTTTTTAAAAAGTATTTACTTATCAATATACTTATTTGCATGTGTATAGACAAACATGTGTATGTACGTATACATGGGTTTCTTTCACTGCAAATGAGCACCAGATACATGCATTTCTTTGTGTCCACTGTTACATTTCAGTGCTAGGAAATCATGCCTGGGCCAGAAGGTTTGCAAGGAAGCACTTTTAACCACTGAGCTATCTACCCAGACCCTGGTTCCTTCTTGACTTTTGGTAAAAGTAGGGTGAGGAGGACTCCTAAGCCTGTCTCTGAAATTTAGAAGCAAAGATGTGATTGAATCAGAAAGGTCTTTTATGTTTAAAGTAACCAAAAACACAAAGTGGAAAACAGAGATTTTAATTGCTTTACTTTTCCCAAGGAAAACTTCCATTCCTAGCATCACAGTTCTAAGTTTCCACTGCAGGTGACTTTTGAGTTACCTATTCTAACAGCATCTGAGCACATCAAGGACCTTATGCCAAGTAGAGACAAGGCAATAAACTGCTGCTGGGTGATAAAAGCTTCTCCTGGAAAGGGATGCACACATGCTCATGGGAGTTCAGTGGAGGGAGTAGTCAGTTTCCCATGTGCTTCTGTATCACCTCTATGCTAAGGAAAGAGATTGAGAATTAAACACAAGAGCCACTAAACTAAGGCTTGGTCTACATATTACCCAAAATATGTTTGTGAAATGCTCCTAGAAGTCAACTTCAATGCTGGGCTAAGTGGGGCCAGGGGAGAAAATGGAGAAGAGGGGATGGGAGGAGGGTTAATCAAAATTTAAAATATTATGAATAAGCCTTATATAAACCTGCTTCTTCTCTATCTAAATAATATAGTATTATAAAACATAGCATTTAGGCAAAAGCATTTGGGATGGGCAATGCTGTGCCAAGAGACTGTAGATGGTAAGAAGAAATTTTAGTGCCAGAGGTGGGATACCTTCCAGTGAGTTGTTGGTCTGGGAAGGCTCCTGGTGCCCCCAAAACATTACAAGCTATTGCCAAGATTCTTGGTTGCCATAACTAGATGATAAGACCCTATTGCTGAAGATACCACATGCTTGAGCTGCAAGGCCACTGAGAATTTAAGCTAGAGCTGACCTGAAGACTTCTTCCTGTTAACTAGCTGTCAGGATGCTGGAAAGAGCTATACAGTCTGTAGTAGGACAAAACTCATCAACAGTCTTAAGCAGCAGTAGAACCTGAAAGCTTTATGGCTGGCCAGCCAGCCAAATGTACCAACTGGTGCAATGGTGGCAGGTCTCTTATAGGGAAAACTGACAACTCTCTGATTGGATTTGAGGCCCAACCCATGGGAGGGAATTCATGCCTGGTATTGAAAACCTATGGGTGGAAAGGTTATAGGCCCTGGGGAGGGGAAAACTATGGCTTTCTGGCCAAATGGATATATTATGCTCCCCAAACTCTCCTCTAAATACTTATGTCCACTTAGTACCAAAGTACTAAGAAAGAGTTCAGCACCAAGTGATACATCTCTATCACACCCTTCTAGGCTCAGGAACTATTGCAGAAGAAATAGTGGAAATAATATAAGAGCCAAAGGAAGGTAAGAAGTGCTTTACCATCCTGTCTTCCAGATGCAAAGTGGCCATGACCTCACTGTGGCTGATGCTACTAAATAAAACCTGCATAATAGAAGGGGGAAAATATGGTGACATCAAAATAGAAGAGACCAGTTGGAAAGTAGAAGGAATTCAGTGGAGAGGGGAGTCAGGTGTTGGAGAAGGGAGAGTGATGACAGTGGATTATGATCATGGAATATCATCTGAATGTACTGAGGTTGCAGCTGCTTACTCTGTGATTTATGACTGACTGGGAGCCAAGACTTCCTGCTCTTACCCAGCAACACAAAACAGTATCTGACTGCATCTTGCTAGCCTATGAAAGGTCAAAATTCAAAATTTAAAGTATGGTTCTATTGAATGGCATTCCCTTTCCCAACTCATAAAGTCAAAAAAAAAAAAAATCCCAAGTTGAACCACAGTAAGTCAGGGACCTTCTGTGTATCTGAAAGACACTAATTAGGTATTACATTTGAATTTCATAACCTTCCTAGTGTGAGCTATCTTAGTGTACCACTCTGATGTACTTCTTTCAGTACTCCTCTTCTCATTCCTTGCTGAACAAAGAAGTCTGGGATGAAGCCTTCTGTCTCTACCACAGGGCCCTCAGAGACACACATGTCTCCACGGGACTTGTACTATGGCCTTCACTAGCATCATGCTTTGACCATATGCCTATCCACTGAACATGTGCCAAATGGATTCCTGTTATGTTGACACAGCTTTACTGCATCTTCAATTTAACCTAGAATTACCCTTCTGAGTTACATTCAAACAACATTCGAATGAACAATTTATATATTCCTTGATTGTGTGAGTGCATTTATAGATCAATATGATGGAGGTTGGAAGTGAGCTTCTCTTCCCTCTTTGACACTTTGTTCTATAAATCATGCTATTTATATGTTTTCTCCTAATTGTACAAAGGCTACTGTCCTTGTCACTGGACAATCAGGATGAGTGGTAGTACAATGGCATAACACAGCCAATGGTCAGGGAAATAAAACCCAGCAGCAAGATAATGTCCTGGAAGCAACGTCACAAAGAGAGATGGTGGGGGACCATTGATTGTCTCAGCCAGGCAGCCAGTGCATAAACACTCAACAGGCTTCACAGGAAGAACTGGAAATGAGTTTATACCTGAGGCAAAACAGACTGTCAAGTCAACTGGAGGTCTGGCAGAACAGGACAGTGGAAGTGATTGGCTGGGGCTGACTGGCACTTGCTGTATCACTACCCAGGCTGTCTGTGCTTCTTAAAGCATGAGTTAGCATGAAAGACATTTCTGGTCTGCCTTTCTTGTCCTCCCATGCCCTAGTCCTAAATAAAGTGATCACATATCAAGTAGATAGACTAAGCTCAGGGCTCAGTGATACATGTGACCCACAATGGTGGCACTGTTTCTTCTCTTGTCATTAGTTCACAAAATCCGAGGGGTGAGCAGTTAGTTCCTCATCCTGCCCCTGAGCTGTGGCTGCCAACATTTAACTTGTTTTGAAGCTGGAGCAACTTTGATGTTTCCTTAACACAGGCAGGCACTTCATTAAAGCACTCGGAGAATACCAGCTATGTTTCCCTGGAGTGAGCTGGATGTGCTCCAAGCTGGGATACCAGAGACACACAGGCAAAAATTACACAGCACGGAAGTAAACCTCATTATCTTCCCAAGACACAATCTTACCTACCTTGGTTAATTGTTATGTTTGTCCAGGAAGGGAAGTGGCTTCATCAAAGACATGTTTTCTAGAGACATGCAGTGATCCAGAGTCTGTGGGCTGCTGGCAAGAGCAGAGGAGATCCAAGGAAGGCAGCCAGAAACAATACTTCCTTCAGTGAAGGCAAAGGAGTCAGAGAATATAATGCAGGAACAATGCAGAAAATAAAAATTTCTTTGCTCCTACTAAATAGGTCTGGCAAATCTGATTTGGGGGTAAATATCATCCTATTTGTGTTGAGCTTGATTCAAACTGGGAGAGCTGTCAGAGAAAGGTGTAAGAAGTGCCCTGGAATCATTGATACACCCCAGGCTTTAAGTGGGGGAGTGTTTATATAAAGAACTGCATCCATTCAGAAACATTTGATTTTGAAAATACAGCATCTCCTGGCTCATTTGTCCACTTACTCATTCCACAATCATTTGTTTTCATGTGCTAACCAGTATTCTAGACTCAAGTACATTTACCTCTTTTTATAATCTTACCAGTTAAACATATAATAAAGGGCAAAAAGAAATGTATACATGTAGATGGAAGGCATGCCTTATTCAGGAGAATGTGTTAGTTTTCTCAAAATAGTGTATCATTAGGACACTCTGAAGATCTCTGAAGATCTGACACTAGCATTCTACTACTCTCTTCCAGAAGTGGTACATATCTTATTGGTCAGGACTACTCATGTGGTCTCACCCAGCTAGGAAGCACAATCCTCCCAGATGCTCAGTAATGAGCAATGACTTGCGTAACAGGTTCTACCAGTCCATGACACCAGGGTCTCAGTTAATCTCATATAATGAGTAAAGAGGTCAGGGGCCTGAGGAAAACAGTTTAATAACACCCAGTTTTATTCTGGATTGTATCTCCCTTCTATAAACATAATCCATGCCTATCTACAGTCCAGACATGAAATTCCTTGAACTGTGCCTGGCACAAAGTGGGTGCTCAATTCGTGTTTGGAAATAAGGAAGACATTTTACATTTGAGGTCAGATATAATGGATCAGATGTGTACAAAGGTATACTCAAAATTTCCCTATATATCCATAATCATTTATAGACCAAAACAGGCCTTCTCAAAGACTTTCTTAATGTCCCTCCATTCCACATGGTCTCAGCTGAGCCTTTCTCCTTTCTCCAACAGCAGTTGTGTGGCTGACTGCATAGCACCTGCAAGGCGTTTTTGCCTGCATGTCTTTTCCCTCTCATCCATTACTAGATGCTCAGAACAGAGTCATATCTTGTTTGTTCTTTGTACCAGACTATAAATTGGAGACTGGGGCATGGAGGTGTTCAGTAACTATTCACTGAATAAACAAATCAATCTGAATTTAAAAGTATCAGTGAAAGGGTGGTTAGGCGGCAATGGAAGTGTGGGAAACCTAGGTAACTAAGACATTAGCCAAGGAGCAAAACAGTAAAATAAACATGTTGTTTCAGTGATAATGTCTCTTAAGGAAAAATGGATGCTACAAGTTATTGTAGTGTACTTTGGTTGGGTTTAAGTTAACCTTTAATTCCATGCTAATTATATATGATGTTTTAGACAGAACATGTTCTTGATTTACATACACATCTAGTCTCTCTCTAAAACACAGTTTTCTTTCCTCTTCGTGTTTGCTCATACACTGCTTTTCTGTCAGAATTCAACCAGTGATAACTGTTTTAATGCAAAGTGGATAACAATAGCATCCATTTTTCATTTGTGTAACACTTGGATGTCATAAAATGATTGCACAGCCCTCACTCCACCATCCAGAAAAAGTTTTGTGTTGTCCACCCATAAATAATGAATTCGTGTCATTATCAATCAGAGGAAGAGAAAAAAAACTATGCTGCTTTTCACCTTCTTTCAGGTTTGATTTTGCAGAATAGCTGAATGTTGTTCTGTATCCTCTCTCTCCCAGCTCAATTGGCTTCAGTAACTACCTGAAACAGCAGGGCTCCAGGCAAATATGCAGGCTTATGACCACAGAAATGCACACAGAATGTCAATTTTCATGCATTTGAGGTGAAGCAGGCTATTCTAATTTTCAGGGATTGTATATTCTTCTAGGAGACCTACCCCCATGGTAGCAGAAACAGTCTGTTCTGTTACAATATTAGCTCAAGGAATGGCTTGTGAGCTACAGTTTTTCACACCATTAATGCATTGCTTACACCAAAAAGCAGAACTAGAATACCAAAGATTTTATCTGAGGCTTTGATGAAAAGCCTGGAGACTTCCCTATCAAGGAGGACTTGAAAGGTGATCACTAGGACCCTAGCAGCTAAGTATGCACAGAATCTACCACTATCTATTTACACTACCACCACCAGAACTGTGCTTCTGATTATAATAGGACTGCTGGAAACTTGAAGGATTTTTTCACTGTTGCACTTTAGGAGGTCTACAAGGATGTCAGCATCAGCTTTCAGTGTCTTCCTGATTACCCATGCATAAGAGCTTCCTGTGTATGGGCCCCAAGAGTCCATGACTCACTTTGCAACTGGTACTTGAATGTTTCTACAAATGCTAGTCATTGCAAAACCTAACCTTCTATTATAAACCTTATGCTATTGTCAATGGTTAGGAGCATTTATTGCCCAGTTATGCTGTCTGAATTCAATCTGTGTTCCTTCTAACTATAAGACTTTCAACAGGTTACTCCTTCAAAAACTAGGTTTCTTCATCTTTAAAATAGGGATGAATAATAATAACTATTTATATCAGAGATTAAATGAGAAAATCAATATATAAAGCCAGATACAGCAAATTATAATTATTTTCATCATCTTCTTTAAACAGAATCCACACTGGGATTTGGAAAGAGTAGAAAAATTAGTAAGTAGAAATTTCAAGGAGAGTTATTTTAGCAAGGCACTTTACCAAGTGTCAAGCACTGCTCTAAAAGAATGGGTATGCCTTTAGTAAATACTTGCTGAGAATCTAGGAGACAAAAGACCTATAAAATACTCAGCCCAGGCTGGAGAGATTGCTTAGTGGTTAAGGTTAAGCCTAGCCCCAGTTCAATTCTCCAGGTACCACATAAGCCAGATGTGCAAAGTAGCACATGCATCTGGAGTTTGTTTGCAGTGGCTAGAAGCACTAGTGTGCCCATTCGCTCGCTTGCTCACTCTCTCTCTCTCTCTCTCCCTTTCTCTCTTTCTCCCAAATAAAAGTAAACTAGTTAATTTAAAAAAAAAAAAAAGAAATACTCGGGCTGGAGAGAAGGCTTAGCAGTTAAGCACTTGCCTGTGAAGCCTAAGGACCCTGGTTCGAGGCTCAATTCCCCAGGACCCATGTTAGCCAGATGCACAAGGGGGCACACATATCTGGAGTTCGTTTACAGAGGCTGGAAGCTCTGGCGCACCCATTCTCTCTCTCTCTCTCTCTCTCTCTCTCTCTCTCTCTCTCTGCCTCCTTCTCTCTGTCGCTCTCAAATAAATAAATAAGCAAACAAAAAAATTAAATTTAATTTAATTAAAAAAGAAATACTGAGCTCCAGGGAGGCAAGTTGTATGTGGTTTAAGTAGGAGCTAGCAGCCCCTTGGTGAGAGAAGAAGCTAGCACATTGTATTTTCTACTGCATAAAATTTAGTGCAGCCTAGACAGCTATTCTAGGGAGAATTTTAATCAGATTTCAAGGCTAAATAATTAGGTTGCTCCCACTCAAATCAACCCCTAAACTTTAGTGTGGCCCACTTTATTCTGAGATGTGTCTATATTAATAAAGAAGGGTAAAGGGACTGGGGTTGAGAACAGCTGGAAAATTATATAATTGCCTATTCTAATTCACTTGAAAGTTTTACTTGAAGAAACATACATCATAATTAAGGCCTCTGGGTTCCATTAAAGAAAATACTAGAACAACTCAATTACTTTTCCCCCCTGCACTCTTAAAGTGTATTTTTTTGCTACTGCCATTATTATATTACTGAAAAGTGTTATCATGATTGTAGGCTTTTCCATATTCCAATATACAAAAGGAAACAACCTCTGGACTTGAGCTTCCTGTTCCATTTACATTGTCCCTTGAAAGGAGAGATGGGTGCAGAAAAAGCGGGTGGGTATGCTGGAGTGGCCTATAAATATAAATGGTACACAGTATATTCATCAGAACTGCAAGCAGGCCAAATCCTTTCCATCTGACAAGTTCCCAGCACCCTCCCATAAGGACACCGAACCTGGGGAATGAGCAGCTGCTAGGCTGAGGAGGTGGCACGGCAAGCTGACAGCCGAAGCAGAGCATGTGGTTAGTGGGTGAGAATGTACCAAGTGAAGAAAACTGGCACGGGAAAAAGAGACTGAAAAAGGCCCACAAGTTACATTCTGAGAAACAGCCCACTCCAGTGAGCATGATACACTATACTCCCAGATGTCTCCTCGGTGCTCCTCATCTGCAGCCATGGCTCTCATGCATACACTTATGAATCATCACCTATAAAATTTCTTGTGAGAATGCTGATCTTGACACAGCAGGCCTGGGGTGGAGCCAGACTTTATATTTTCCAAAGGTTCGTGTGTGCTGCCAATACTAGTCTGCAGGTATTACAGCAGTGATGTACTACAGGGGTTGACAACTATAACCTTCGGGTCAAACCTGGACAGTTTCCTGCTTCTGCACATAGTATGTGACTGGAACACAGGCATACCCAATAATTTCTAATATTATCTATTATTGTTTTTGTACTGACAGCAGAACAAGAAGTTGCAACACAGACCATATGACCCACAAAACCTGAAAAGTTATATACTATCTGGCTTCTCACAGGAAGATGTTCTGAACCATGTCCTAGAAAACACTTAGTTTTTAGGCTAAATAAAATAAAAGCAAATGATATTATCTTGAGCTGAAGAAGCCTTATTATGAAGGAATGATGAAATAATAATTAGAAAAGAAAGGAGTGCTTTCTTGGAAAACAAAACACAAACTTTAGGGAAATTTAAAGGAGAATCACACTGTTGATAAATGACTTGAAAGAGAAACATTTCAGAATTGTATGTTCATAGAGGAGATGCTCTAGTCTCTTAGAAATGTTCAGAAAGAAATAGAAGAGACAGAGAGACAGAAGAAGGAGGAAGAGGAGTAGAAGAAGGAGAAGGAGAAGAAAAGGAAGGAAGGAAGGAAGGAAGGAAGGAAGGAAGGAAGGAAGGAAGGAAGGAAGAAGGAAGGAAGGAAGGAAGGAAGGAAATGTTCTAGAAGGCTGTAAACAAGAGCTATCAAAATCTTGTGTTGGGCTGGGGAGATGACTCCATGGAAAGAGCACTCACCACACACGCATGACTACTTGAGTTCAGATCTGCAGACCCCACATGAAAGCCAAAAACTGTGAGGGCTTCTGGGATACCAGAGCTCAAAGACAGAAGACAAAGACAAGAGAATTCTCTGAAAGTTTGCAGACCAGCTAGTCTGGTGAGTACAGCATGGAACAATAATGAGACTTGGATAGAATTATTTCTCTGGTTTGTGATTGCTACCCTTTCTGGGATGAATGGACAGTTGTTTACATCTCCCTAGGAAAAGTTACACAACACAACTGACACATGAATAGAGAGCAACAGAACCAAGGTGAAGCAGGCACAGTTGCATAGCCCTTGCAAGGGATGCTCAGAATGCAGCTGAGGCTGATCTGTCTGAAAGTGGAACATCCCTCAGGCTAACCTCAATATGGCTGCCTTTCCCATGTAGTATAATGATGGTGACATGTTCCTCAAGATGAGTTGGAAGACACGCAATCAAAACTGAACCATTTGAGAGTAGAACATCTTTACGAGGAATTCCAGGTTTGACATCTTCTGCAATGATATGGGACATCATGTCTCCTTGAAGAATGGGATCTATCTTGTGAGCACAGGGATACCCCCAAAGAGCCGATGGATTAGATAATACATTGCAGTCCTTCAAAGTAATATGTATGGGATAAGAATATAAGCAGGCTCTGATGTCAGTTGTATTGCTTTTGTTCTGAGAGTGAAAACATGCAATTGAGGCTCAGCTGTCCTCCTAGAAATAATTTGCCTACCTAAGGGAGAAATTACAACAGGGGGAAAAAAGACAGGAAAATGCTATCTAATGCATTAGTTTCCAACTTGATAGGGAAAAATGGAAGGTGAGATTGAGGTGCTGGCTTGCCATGTCTTAGAGCTGGCAAGATGCAAAGGAAAGAAAGGACAAATTAGATCTGTCTTCCTGTGATCAAGAGTTTTGGAATCCATGGGAAGAATGATACCATGAAGAGGACGAAAATGAGATAGAAGTGACAGAAGATGCCATTCAGGCTGGATTTTGTTTTTAATCTATAGAAAGGGGGAAATCCATAATTCATTATTCCAATAGGCACCCAGTACAGGAAACCATGATAAACATGGAATAATGTGTATTTGAACTGCTTGCTATGGAGAAAACTTTTGAACAAGGAATGACAGAGTCCCTCATAGCCTGGATCATGTGGCTGTGGTGCATGGGATGGGTGGGAACCATCTGTGTGCCTTGGAAGTGGAGTGACTAAGTAATATCATTACTCATCCATTCTTCGAGCAAAATTTGCCTAATCTGAGGCAACATGATAAAAATCACTCTCTCATAGATTGGCTCACATGAGTCATTTGGATCCTTGGTGATTACGGGCTGAGGTCCTCATCTCTATCAGAGACTGTAAGATAATAAAGAAAGAACTGGCATTACTGAGGAAACTGGGCATGTGAGACACAGTGTTCAATGCCAGTTCACTGGGATAGATAGAACTATATTCACGGGAGAGTTAAAAAAATAAGTTGATTCAGATAGGACCTCAGAATGGGTATTGGGCTTTAGTGGTTTTACTAAGCCTTTGCAAGATAGTAGAGGCTTTTGCAGGTCTAAATGATTTAAAATGCCACATAATTTAGGTTCATAAAGTGTTAATGCAGTCAGAAAGGGATAGGAGAAAGGAAATGCAGACCAAGAGGTCTGTCCAGATCACTTTAAAACAAATTTGGCAAGATTCGTGTCAATTTGAAGTTCCTAAGTGTAGTGATTTGAATGTAAAATGGTCCCACAGGCTCATTTATTTGAACACTTTATCAAATGATGATGCTGTTCTAGGACGGTTGTGGAAACTTAAGGAGGTAGAGTCTTCTTGGAGGAGTGTGTCACTGGGAGCAGGCCTTGGGGTGTTATAGTCTGGCCCTATGTGTCCCCAACTTTCTCTTCCTACTTCCTGTTCAGACTTTGATTTTCTCACCATGATTGACTCTATCTTTTGGAACTTAAACAAATTAAACTCTTTTCCTTCCATATGTTGCTTCTGGTTGGGTATTTTGTTCCAGCAATGAAAAATAAACTGAGGGCTATAGGGATGGCTTAGCAGTTAAAGCATTTGCCTGGAAAGCCAAAGGACCCAGGTTTGATTCCCCAGGACCCACATAAGCCAGGTGCACAAGGTGACATATGTGTCTGGAGTTCGTTTGCAGTGACTGGAGGCCCTAGCATGCCCATTCTCTGTGTGTGTGTGTATAATAAATAAAATAAAAAATAAATTTATAACAAATAAATAAATAAAATAAGAGGGCTAGAGAGATGGCTTAGTGGTTAAGCACTTGCCTGTGAAGCCTAAGGACCCCAGTTCAAGGCTCAGTTCCCCAGGACCCACGTTAGCCAGATGCACAAGGGGGTGCACACGTCTGGAGTTTGTTTGCAGTGGCTAAAGGCCCTGGCGCACCCATTCTCTCTCTCCCCCCCCCCCTTTCTCTCTCTGTCACTCTCAAATAAATAAAAATAAACAAAACTTTTTTTAAAAAAAGAAGAAACTGAAACACTAAGGGGAAAAACCAAACAGGAAGCCAAATGCTGAGCTGGTGGGCTTCTGGAAGGCTTTAAAGCCCAAGTGACATTTCATAGAAGACATTAAGTGATAAACCCATGCAGCTAAAATAATTAAGCTTGTTCTCCAGAGGATGCTGAGTATGTTTCTCCCCCCCAAAAAAAATATTCTGGGTGTAGGTAGCCAAGTAGGACAAGTGGAAAGACAAGACCCACAGTGCTGGGCTCGAGCCTGTCAGAATAAGGAACTAGCTCTAGCAGCAGGCACAGAAGGCTACAGCATGACCCCTCTCCACCCTGGATATGAGCCAGCCCAGTTGATACTGTTAGGAATGAGAAGGTGTGCAGAAGCCCTGATGTAAAAGCAGAGCCCAGAATGAGAAGACGGATGGCTCGTGGAAAATAGAGGGTTAGATGGAGTTCTGTCTGCCATTCATGCCATTGTACCCAACGTGTTTTTTTTTTTTTAGGACATGATACAAGTATTGGACCTTGAGATATATATATATGTGTGTGTGTGTGTGTATACATACATATATATATATATTAGTATGCTCTCAGCCACCTAAGACCAACTGACACTTGCTTGGAACAGACAGTGGTGGTGGGTGTTCAGAGATCCTGCCTATCATCTGCTTAAAAGAAATAGTTTCAGGCTGGGGAGATAGCTCGGGTTAAAGGTACTTGCTTGCAAAGCCTGATGGCCTACGTTTGTCTAGGGTTCAATTCCCCAGTACCCACATGAAGCCAGATGCATAAAGTGGTGCATGCAGCATGCATCCAGGGTTTGCTTACCGCAGCAAGAGGTTCTGGAATATACATTCATTCTCATTCCTTCCTCTCTCTATATATATTTTTTTTTCCTCACAAATGCATAAAAATATTTTTAAAACCAAAAATGTTTCATTACATAATGCTAACCCTTGCGTGTCTTATGGATTTGGAAAACCATCTGGAAATATAGTAAAATTAGTAGTTGTTGAAGCTCAGTCCCCCACTTCCCCATAAGGACTGACTGAGGCCTTCATAACCCCACTGAGGAGGGCCCCCAGAGTAATGGGAGTTGGGGCAAGGGGATAATAGTACATAACCTGTTATAATATATGTGAAATAAAAATTTTAAAACACAATGATTGTTGAAAAAAGGTCCCCTCTATGAGTGGGAAAGAGTACTCCCAGGAGAAGTAAGGTTGTGGGATAAAAATCACAATGCTAAGGAAACACTACCTCCCATGAATTGCTGGTCAGAGAAGCCCCCAGGAACCCTCAAACAGTAAGGCTTTGACACTGCTGTTTGTTGTATGCCAAAACTAGATGATAAGTTACTATTGCTGGGCTCATTTCATGCTCTGGTGTCAGGACATGGAAAAAAATCAGGCTGGGCCTGAGATAGAAACTTCTCTGCTAATTGTCATTGTAGTGCTGGGAGGTACCATGTCACGATTGCTGGAAGATAATTACCACCAACAGTCCTGCTTGGTTGTGGACCCTATGTGCTAAACCACCAATGTGCTAATTGTTTTCAAATTGGATTTAAGGGCCACCCCCCAAGAAGGAATTCATATCTGGTACTATAAGCCAGTCAAAGGCCTGTGGCTAGAGGGGTTATGGACTATAGTAGGGAGGCAGTTGTTATTGTTCTGTTATTGATATAATGTGTCTGTCAAATAGCCTTCTAAACATTTGTGTTTATGAGCATAGATTACTGATGCTGTTAGCCTTGGTCACTCATGGAGGATTTTTTTTTTTTTTTTTTTTTGCAATGGGTAGTTTAATGCAGAGGCTCAAAATCAGTTAAGCTCCTAAGGATATGTGACTGTTTCAGTAATTTAGTGACCCAATGCTTATCTGTAGGTGGAAGAAATAATCAGTTACCTATATCACCCCCTCCAAGGCTCAGAAAATATCATGAAAAAGGTTGTCAAGTAATGTAAGAACCAGAGGAAGGGGTGAAGTATTATGCAGCCATTTCCTCTGAATTGACACATTCCCTCCTGAAAGAAAGGAGCTCCACAGACTCCAGAAGTAAATGAGGCTCGTGAAACTCAAGACTCAAAACCCCTCTCTATGGTTATGACAGCAGTAAACCATAGCTAGGAAAAGTAGGCTCTCAAGCAAGCTAAGCTGTCTGCAAGTTGTGCAGGAAGGTCCAAGAATGGAGCATTCATGAGTTGTCACACATACTAGATGAACTTTCTGGTGATATACTAGTTTTTAAAACATATTTATTTGAGAAAGAGGAGAGAGAGAGAGTATGTGTGTGTATGTGTGCGTATTGATGTGCCAGGGTCTCCCGTCAATGTAAATGAACTCTGGAAGCATGACCCACTTTGTGCATCTGGCTGTATGTGTGTACTAGGGAATCATACTCAGGCAATCAGGTTGTGCAAGCAAGCACCTTTAACCACTGAGACATCTTCCCAGCAACTGATATGCTACTTTTAAGTCACCCATGTGCCTATAAGTCATTTTCTACCTATGCTCCTATAAGTAACTCCAATGAACCCAGTAATCCACGCTTGGGTAGAATCATATCTTTGGTCTGTGCCCTATCTGGGATGAACAGATGTTTGCACACATCCCCCCGCCCAGGAAGTCACACAACCCTCACAGATAGGTATTACATGTTAGATTTTATTCAATATAATTAGAATCATTCAAATCTTTTGAGCTGTCGAATAAAAGAATAAGCTGTATCAGAAATAATGAGCACTGTTTTCTTCAAGGAAGTGCCCACACTGAAGCTGAATTCACAGTACTACAACAGAGAAGGCTTTGCGTTGATGGAAGTGAGGCATTTTCTTCAGAATGAGCCAATGAATTCCCCAAGGCTGCACATCACTCAGTAGCTCACCAAAACAAGAACCTATACTTCTTAATATGCTTCCTCCTAGCTCCTTTTTCTGTTGTGACTAAAATATCAGATATAAGTGATGGGATATTTAAAGAGGGACCCCATATTGTATTCCTGGCAATAAACTAGAGTTCAGTATAGACAGTAATATATAAATCGCTGTAATTCCCAACTGAAACTTGTGAGAAGTTTACTCAGCCTCAACTGAACAATTGGGAGATTTCCTTATTCTCTCAGTCATTAAAATACTATCTTTGGCCAGACATGATGGTATACACCTGTATCACAGGACTCAGAAGGCTCACAAGTTCAAGGCTAGCATGAAGTATACCTGTCTCAAAAAAAAAAAATATATATATATATATATATGTATATATATATAGTAATCCAATTACTTTTCTATGCCAGTTAGACTGGTTCTTGGGTCTTATTTCAGATACTATCCAAACAGCATACATTATGCTTAGGCCTATTTCATAGCTACTTTAAAAAAAAGTCAGATTACCATCAAACAAAGCTTCCCATGTCACTGTAATTTAGTCATGGAATATGTATGAGGAGGCTGAGTATGTATGAAACAAGATAGAGAAAAACCCCAGGGAATGGTGTAGCCTTTTATTTTACAACATATTGAAGTACTTTATAATACCATGGATTCAGCCACATGTTTTCTTTATGGAATGACCCATCAACCCAATGCTCTTTCCAACATAATTCAAAAAGCACTTACTGCACATCTCAGCTCTGCTCCCAGTTCCCCACCAGGTACATGAGTAAAAGAAAAGTATTTCATAATGAACTTGGTACTGTAGTCTCATGGGCTTCTACTCTCATAAAGGAGATTTGCAAGCATACAACTAACTACTGGAGGAAAAACTACACCTCATAAAACAGAAGGCCAGAGGAAGTGGAACGGAGAATGAGTGCTGAAGAAAGGGATTCAACACTGAATAAGAATTGTAATAACATTAATTTTCATGGTCCACTCATATTACAGGCTGACTAAAACACCCCCTGATAATCAATTAATTCATTCTCTCTTGACAGCAATCCATTTTGCATCAGCTGCCATGCCATGTAATCAGCACACAAGAGCCATGTTCCGTTTCACTGAAATTAGCTGGTCTACTGCAGCTGCCTTACGATTTCAATCCTTGCTCCCTGTAATGCTTCTATAATGCAAAACTTAATGACTTTTCTCTTCGACCTGCATGGTTTCCAGAGGTGGCGCATCAGCTTCTGTCTCTAAAGTAACGCAAATGTAAACAGTGTGGTTTGGGGGTCGGCACAGCAGGTTAGAAAGCAATAGAAACAGCTGTGTGGCAAAAAAAAAAAGTGCTTAAGATTCTTTTGAAATGGGTATTTGTTTTAAGTTCTAGGAGAAAAATCAAAGGTATTGGTACTTCTCACCCTTATGCTAAATATAGGCTTCCACAAGTTAGATGAACACAGTTGTAAGAGCTGGTTAATCTTTAGGTTAATCTCAGATGATAAATTAATGTTTAATTAATTTTAGTTAAGGGGTGGCAGACATACTTCAAATTTTACTTATGTTTAATTGAAATCTGATTACAAAGAGGTCATTCATCAATTTTTACTAAACGAATATTTATATGAAGCCATTCTTTTCAACTAAAACAATACTCATTAGAAAATTCAATGTTGCAATTCTTTCCCCCTTTTTTTCCTATTTGTGTGTTGTGTTGTGTGTGTATGTGTGCTTGTGGTGTATGCACTTGTGCACATGACCCAGGCACACATCCATTGAGTGTCCTCCTCTATTCTCTTCCACCTTATTTCCTTGAAACAGAGTCTCTCACTGAACCTGGCATTGTCGTTTTTCAGTTAGAGTGCCTGTTTAGAAAGCCCCAGATATGCTCCTGTCATCACACCCTCAAGCACTGGAGTTACAAGCACACGCGGCTGTGGCAGGCTTACTTTTTGTGCTGGGGATAAGATGTAGGTCCTCATGCTTTCACAGCAAGCTTTCTTAACCCACTGAGCCACCTCCCCTGCTGCACATAAAAATATTTACTACCTATATATAACCACTTTCTAATTATAAAAAGTGTCAGATCTGGGGCTGGAAAGATGGCTTAGTGGTTAAGGCACTTGCCTGCAAAGCCAAAGGACCCAGGTTCAATACCCCAGGACCCACATAAGCCAGATGTACAAGGTGATGCAAGCATCTGGACTTCATTTGCAGAAGCTAGATGCCCTGGCATGCCCATATTCTCTCTCTCTTCTCTCTCTCTCTCTCTCTCTCTCTCTCTCTCTCTCTCTCTCTCTCTCCTAAATAAATAAAAATAAAATACTTTTTTAAAATGTCAGATCTGTGTATTTGCAAAACTAAAGACAACATGAATCAGTACCATAGAAACCTTCCTCCTGGATACCATTCTATAAGATACAGCCCCCAATGAAGGGAAAGAGAAGATGGTCCAGACAGAAGTGCCCAGTAAAAGGTGAGGAAAGATCAATCCTAAAACTATGAGCTCTGGCTGATAAATCCCCAGACCAAAACTGGGTTATCCCCGACAGTGAGCAGTTGGTCACAGAGAGCCATGAAGTCCCCAAAACAATGCAGATCATTGCCAAAGCACTTAGTTACCCACCAGAGCTAAAAGGTAAGGCCATATTGCTGCAAACTCCACAGGCTGCTATCACAGGATACTGAGAGACCATGCTGGAACTGAGAGGGAAGCAGTTCTCTTCTGGCAATCCCTTATGGTGCTGGAAAGTGCTATGGGAGTTTCTAGGGGATAATGATCACCAACAGTGGGAATAAGCAGGGGACCCTGCCAGCTATGCAATCAACCAGCTGGGAAAGAAGTACACACCTGTCTAATTGTTGTGCACAGCCTCTGCAGGTAAACAACTGCCCTCTGATTAGACATGAGACCTGCTCAGTGGGAGAAAACTCATACCCGGTACTTGGAACCAAGTCATAGTCCCATGGCCAGGATATTCATAGACTCCAGAGAAAAGCCTCCATTGCTTTCTGGATAAGAAGAGTGGGGCCTATGCATCAAAAAGCCTCTCAAATAACTATGTATGTCTTCTTTAATCAAAGCTGCTCTCCCTCTTAGTTGCAGAATTCATTTTATTTTACAGATAGCAGAGAATACTAAGGAGATCCAAGATCCACCAATACAAACACAAAGGATACCACACTGCCTACCATGAGACATGGCACCTCTAGTATATCTGCTGGGGCACAGGAGAAATTGCTGAGAAAGCAGCGACATGAGTACTCTTCCCACTGCTAGCCTAACAACCAGCCTCAGGAAAACAGCAACAGACAGTATGGTTAATCAAAACCCATTGAAGCAGAAATCCAGAGGCTCCAGAGAACCCAACACTAAATCATACTGCTTAAAGGGCCCCCTCCAAGGCTCAGGATAATTGCAGAAGAAAAGACAGAAATATTGTAAGAGCCACAGGGTAGGAAGGAATATTCTGAGGCACAGCACTGCCCCCAGCCTAACTGAGGTCTTAATTACCCCACAATGAATACCAATAACCCCACTAAGGAGGGCCTTCAGGGAAATTTGGAGGGGGGCCAAGATATAAAACTACAACCTTTAGAACTAAATAAATCTGTGTATTTGGCATCCTAAGTAACTTTTTTTTATTTATTTGTTCATTAGAAATAAGGGGAGCAGTAGAGAGAGAATGGGTGCTTCAGGGCCTCTAGCCACTCAAATGAACTCCAGACACATGTGCCACCATGTCCATCTGTCTTACAAGGGTACTGGGGAGTTGAATCTGTGTTCTTAAGCTTTGCAAGCAAGTTCCCTAACCACTAAGCAATCTCTCTAGCCCCTAAGTAACTTTTACATAACAAAGAAGTCCTTAAGGTTGCTCATTTAACCCTCACCATGCCATACTGTTTATCTTTTGTTCCTCAACATAAGTGATTCTTCAATTAGTCTGTACATTTTGATTACCTGAAGTACTTCAACAGCTACCAACCAAAGCCTGGTAGTCAGTTCCAGAGAGATTGATTTAACTGGTCAGAGGCCAGACCTGGTATCTTAGCCCCACCTGGGATACTATAACAAAATAGTCTAGACTAGATAACATACAAACAGACATTTATCACTCAGTTCTGGTGGCTGCAAAGTCCAAAATCAAGGTGCCAGTAGATTTTGTGTCTGAGAATGACTCTGATTTGAAGATGGTACGTTCTACCTGTGTGTTCACATGGCAGAAGGAACAAGGGAACTCCCTGGAGGTCTCTTTCCAAAGGCCCAACTTCATAACACTAACCTATTGGGTATGAGATTCCAGCACTTAAATTTTTGCTTTGGTTTGGTTTTCTGAGATAGGATCTCATTAATTAGTCTAGGCTGGCATCTAACTCACTATCCTCCTGCCTCGGGCTCCTAAGTGCTATAATTACAGCTGTGTACCACTACACCAGAATTTAGGGGACACCAACATTCATACCATAGTACCCAGGTTTTTTAAAGCACCCTTCATATTTCAAATGAACTGAGGACCAAGAACCACCACACTCAGTTATAGAAATACTAACATGCCTATGTCCCTTGTTTGCTAACTCAACCCTGGACATGACTGGGTAATGTCCAGAACTCGTGGTATGGTGTCAGTACCTCAGAAAACTGGCCCCTGCTTCTGTCTCTTCCCTTGTTCTCAGCCTTCAGCAGTGTGTTTTCCAGGCTGCAAGTCTTACAGCATGTCACTTGCAAGTCTGACTCTAGTCCTTAGACAAACTTCTTCCTATTCTTAGAATATTCTTCCCCCACCTCTTCCTCTAACTAATATCTACAATTCTCTAATTTTGGTGAAAATTTTCCTTAAGTAGAACTTTTTTGATACTACCTCATGAGTCTCATCAAAGTGTTTCCTTCCCTTATACACATATACACATCCACACATATGTGTATGGATATGGATAGATAGATAGATAGATAGATAGATAGATAGATAGATAGATAGATAGATGCATTCATATATATATATATATATATATACACACATACACACACATATATATGAAATTGTTGAAGACAAGAAGCTTGTGTGTCATCTTTATTACCATGTCTCCTATATTGTGATGGTTTGGATATGAAATGCCTCCCCCAAAGGCTCATGTATTGAAAGTTTGGTCCTTAATATAAGCAGTGTTCAGATGTGGGGCTTTTGGGAAGTGATTAACTTATGAAGACCCTAAGTTAATTCAATGATAGATTCAAGATTTCATAAACTACTGGGAGATGGTGGAACTGTGGAAAATGAGGCCATCAAGTCACCAAGGGCATGTCTTTGAAGGTTCTACCTTGCCTTGGCCCATTCCTGTCTGACTGTTTCTTGGTTGCCACAAGGTAAGTAGCATCTTCCACCACATATTGCTTCTTCAATGATGTCATGCCTCACAACAGCCCACAGCAATGGAGCAAGTAAACTATGGACTGAAGCCTCTGAAACCATGAGCCAAAATCAGTCTGTCTTCCTTTGTTTCTCTTGGGCATTTGTCACAGAAATGAAGAGCCTGACTAGCACAAATGTCAAGTACTTGTGCCCCAAACCAGAACTTAGAGATTTGTTGTTATTGAATCAATCCAGGTCCAGTCAGGAAAAACAAACACACAAAACCCCAGCAAGAATTTTAATAGGGAAATGTTATATGATAATTTCTCAATAGAAAACGATTAAGTCCTAAATTAGCTACAGTGGATTCACTGAAAATGGCAGCAGTGATGCCCCATGGTGAAAGAGAGTATCCAAAGAAGGAATTAAAACTATGAGTACTGAGTGGAGGATGGACAACTGCATCCATATGAGCAACAAGAGAAGTTCATGGATTCTGCAGGCCACATCTGGTCTACAAGTGTCATGTGGGAATGGACCAAACTCACTGCAGTGTGCTGGGGTGAACCTGATCAACAGAACAAAACATTTGGAGCTAGTCTGCAGGAAGCTTCCTACCAAAGTGCTGGAAAATCTTACTCACTGTTGAAGGAGAAAGAGAAAAGCACAGAACAAAAGCCTCTTTGTTACGTTTGGTTTCTTTCCAGCCTTTTACCCCTCTCATTGACAAAATGTAATGTTGAACCAGCTCTCAAAGGAGACATGGCTATCAGTCCTAACCCCAGAATCACAAGACAAAGCAAAGAGCAGGAGGTTTAGAGAAGTAAACAAGTGAGTGCTAGCATTGTGATAGAGATAGATGATTGATAGATAGACAAAAGATAGACGGCAGATAGATTAATAGTACATAGATGTTAAATAGATGATAGAAGATAGATAGATGATTGGAAGAAATGATTGATAGATAAGTAGATAGATAATAGAGCTCCACTAAATATGAAGAAATATGAATTGCCTCACAAATGTAAGAATCAACAGCATATTCAAAAAAGGATAAAAAATTGAGTCATTTTCTATTATATTTCTTCTTATGTCTTTTTTATATTCTTATTAAGAATCCAAAATCAGATTGATGATTATGATTTCATTTAATTGTATTAGGGTTTTACTCTTGCCATGGATCTAAAAAGCTATTTAAGTTGAATGTAGTAAAGTCTTGGATTAGGAACATGATGGTTGTGCTTGACTGAGAAATGGACATTAAATCCCTTCAATTCCATTTTTCAGGAGATTTGGATGGCAATGTTGCAGGCAATGAAAAAGCATAAACCAGAAAAAAATTAATCAGGATATTGCCTGTTATGCTTTCACATTGTTAAGAATGCTAGAGTGCCAAATGAAGGCTTTGATGCAAAAATTAGAGCACAGAATTAGAGGATTCTTTTGATCCTTAATCAGTGATTATAACTTCTGCAGAACATCAGCTGTAGCAAAGACTTATTAGACTTCTGCTATATTTAAACTTCTGCTTTATTTAATAAGCAAATAGTGATAATAAGCTGCACATATCAAGAAGATAATCTTTAGCTAGTGGCAGGGACTAAAGCAATAACCATCCATCCTCACCTAACTCTACAGTCACATAGTTAACTCACCATCAAGTGAATTTCTGAAAGCAATTAAATTAGCTTACAAACACACAAGCATTTCTGGAAGTACTATCTATAGAGCAGCCCTTTTGGAAAAGATTTTTTTTTAAAAATCAATTTAGCAATTCTATAAACAAGGAAACAATCCAATCTATAGAAAATTTTTATCCTAAGCTTATCAGTCATGCAATGATAACCCACTCCCATTCCTTGAGAAGAAATTAAATCATCAGTAACAAGAGAATTGTGCCACCACCTTATGCTAGACATTCACATACCCTTTTAAAATGGCATGTAAAAAAAGAAATGCCAGCATGGTACTGCACACCTGAAATCCCTTAATTCCGGAGGCTGAGACAGCAAGATGGAGGCAAGTTTGAAGCTAGCCTAGGCCACAGAGCGAGTGTGAAGGCCAGCCTAAGCAACAGAGAAGGACTCCTCTTTTTAAAAAGCAGACTTGGAACCAAGGAAATGCCTTGTATAAAATAGAAAACAAATGGAAAAACACTATTTCTCACTTATAATCACTAGGGTATAATGATTCCTTATTTGTACTAAAAAGAAAATACGACAGAGTCTCATAAAGCTCTTAGATTTCCTACCATGTTGTAGAACTGTAGATACTAGGTTAAGCATGGGAGCAAATTTAAAATTGATAAACCTTCCTCCAAAATGTTGTCACACAATATGGACTTTCCCACTACCAATGGGCTAGGTTTTGGGTACCTTGCACAAGTGTTCCAAGGAATAGATGCTACATTAGACTAATGGCTTCCAGTTTGTTTTTCTGTAAATCTGGGAATGTACACATTTTTAAAGAAAATAAGATTTAAAAAGCAGTGTGTCTACACCCAATCTGCTTGTATTCTAATAAAAGAAATAGACAAATAATAGGAATAAAAACAGTAGGCATATATGTGATATTTTCTTAATTGTGCATGTGTGGATATGGTGTATGTGTGTGTTTGTATGTACAAATCAGAGTGTAACCATGCCATGGAGCACATGCACATGTCAGAGGGCAACCTCAGGTGTCAGTCCTTGCCTACCACTCTGTTTATGAGCCAGGGTGTGGTGGTTTGAATAGAATAGATGGCCCCCAATATATTCAGTTGTTTATTTGTTTGTAGTTTGCATCTGCAGCCATCTGGCTGGAGGCAGTGTCACTGGGTGGATCTTAAGGTGTGGTGGTGGGTTTCAGATTTCAATCTAAAGATATGCAAAGTGTGCCTAGCTGGAGTTCCTGAAGTGTGCTGTGGCTTTTGACCTTTAGGCTTGTGCTTCTCTCTCTCTGTTTGGTCCTGTGAAGGCAGGCCAGCTTTTTCTGCCATTATGGAACTTCCCCTGGATCTGTAAGCTTCAATAAATCCCTTCCTCCATAACTGTGCCTGGTCTGGAAGTTCATCTCAGTGAACCTGAAGCTGTCTGCTACACAGGGTCTCTTGTTTCTTTGCTGTACATGGCAAGCTAGCTGGCCCTCAAGCTTCCTGGAGAGTCTCCATCTCTCTCTGCCTTTTTTTTTTTTTTTTTTTTTTTTTTACAGTAGGGCACACTGTGGAATTCCAGACTCTCACACTATGTATCTGCATTCATGTGGGTCCTAGGAATTTGATACCAGGTTGTCAAGCTTGCACAGCAAGCACTTTATCCATGGAGCCATCTCCACAGCCCTCATGTTTAAACTTTTTTCAAAAAAGTGCTTTCAAGTTGTTCTATAGTAGACACATAAATGGTATCTCATTATAATTCTTTCCCTATTGACCTAGGATATATAGCAACATTTTCTGTGAACATTTGTCATTTCTATTATCATCTTCTGTGAAGTGCCTGTTTGAATCTTTTTTCCCATTTCCTTACTGGGAGGCTTGTTTTCCTATTATTGAGTTTTAAGTACCCTTTAAATATTCTGGATGCAATTATTTTTCAGATATATACCTTACATATTGTTTCATTCTCCTCATTTGTGCACAAGTGCTCATGGTAGCATGCAGAAAATGTACTGATGTGTATTAATAGGCGAATAGATGCCATTAATTGCAGCATAGCCATATGATGGAATACTATTCAGCAATATAAAGGAATGATATTGATGATGAATCTCAAAGCAATTGAAAGAAGTCAATCAGACAAACACAACCAATGAATTATTTTAGTTACAGAAACTCAGAAATTCAAGCCAAGTCTACAATGACATAAATCAGATGAGCAGTGGCTTGCAGATACCAAAGGCAGTAGAGGAAAGAAGAAAGAGCAAGAAGGATTACAGAGGAAAAATGTTAAGGTTGGTATCATGAGTGTAAAGACACTGAGGGCAGTCAAAACATCACACTGTACAATTTAAAGGTGTGTGTCAATTATACTGCAAAAAATGTTAATAAGCATTTTAAGAAATGTGACAATGTAGATAATCAGTTTGCTATAGAAACTCTGAGAAAGGGCATCTGGTCTTGACTCATGGGTACACAGAGGCTTCCAGAAGGAAATGGCACCCACAGTGAGCTTTGAAGCAAGGACAAGACAAGGACACACAAGCTAACCTTCCCACATCCTGAGCACCAGCAGACCTCACTCAGTAACAGCATTCTCTCCCCTGGAGGCTACATGTCACCTTGTACCAGCTGTGTTTTCTCAGACTCTGCATTTGTCTACTTGGCATTCATGCATCACAGGGTCAAATGCACTAGCTATTTTCCATAGTCTTGATGCCCTAACATTTGGGAGAATTTCAACTCCTAGGAAAGACTTCTCCCTCCTCCCAGGTATAGCTAATTCCTAAAGATAATAATAATAACTTGTCTAAGAGAATTATTGTCACATGCAAACCATCCAATCATGTTTATACCCCCATCTACTTCTTCATCTAACTCTGCACACCACGTTTTTATTTTTGTTTTGTGTTTTGTTTTGTTTTGTTTTTCCCTAAAAATCCAGGTATATGGCAACTGCAGCCCAAAGCCCATAGGAAGCATTTAAACTCAGCAGTCCTGCACTGTCTCCTCTGCCTTGCCTCCACTTCCCTAAGGAAACCAGAAGAGACCATGGCCAAGTCATTGCTCTGCTTCTTGACCCATTCCAGTGGTCCTCCTCTTGTGGCCTAGCTGGTGGATTCCAGTTTCCAAAAGCTGTGCATGACATTAAACCTCTCTTTCAATGGCATTGACTTCTCTATGATGTCACTTGCTCACCTCTATGAATGAAAAACAGGACACAAACCCCCAAATCTTTCACAACACAGTATTCCAAGTCAGGGATACTAATGCAATAGCATTATAATTAGGGGTAAAATTCACTTGTCATTTCTGGAGTAGGAGTTCTTCTAGTAACCGAGTTGTTGAAGGGCTTCAAAATATTGTCTTAAATTCTGGCTTCCACTTGTGCTATCACGAAACTGGAGCTGGACTACCACAAACCTCATTGCTTCCAGATTCTCCCCTCGAAAGCACTTCTTCAGGTTGGCGTTCCTAGATCTTAAGAGGGGAATTCTCCCACAGGTGACTGGCTGGGAGGTGTCCTCTGGTAATAGGAGGCAGGCAAGTAGGGCAGGGAGGGCTAGCTGAGCAAAGATGCCTTCTTGACTAGATTCTCTGCTTTAGTCTGACCCTACTGAAGACTTGGAACAAACACTGCGCAACAAGTTCCTCTCTCTTTTGGGTCCTGGGTTAGTCAGTCACTGGCTGTGTGCTCCAGGAGTGCATGTTGGGGCATGGGTCACTACTTTACAGCATGCTGGGATAAATGAGAGACAGGAGCTGTGAGCTATTAGCAACCAACATGCCACAGTTGGAGGCCATGGGGTCAGCCTGGAAAGGACTATCTGTCCAGATACCAGGAGGGTGACAGCAGTGACTCTCCCCTTTCCCCTTTCCTGTCTCAGATGTTGACTTTAAATCTCTAGATCAAGGTAATAGATGTACCTACAGGAAGGCACATACACGTGAAAGAGATAACTATAAACAAAAAAAAATATTTCTTAAAGGGAGAAAAGATTTGTAAGTGGAGTGACAAACAACACAGGAGTTTCCGGAGGAGGATAGGGAGAGAAAAAGTGTGGCTCACCAAGGAGGAAATCAGCTGTAGCCTGTGCTTTCATGCATGCATACAAGTCCGGCTTCCATGGGTCTTCCAAATATTTAAGCAATGCTAACAATCTTCATTTTTATGTACAAGTTGCCAATTTTCTGACTGTTGCTCCCAATTAAAAATAATCATTTTTATAAGCAATGTTTGCAAATTAACAAAAAAATGTGGGTAAACAATATACAATCTCTAGGAAAATACTAAAAATGTAGTAATTCTCCACAAAAAGTGTTTCCCACATTTTTGGAATCCAAAATTTGTTAGTAGGTAATAAATGAGCATCCTTGTTTTTCTACTTTGTTACAGAGATCAAAAAAAAAAAAAAAATCAAGTGAGATGTGGCATATCAGAACCTATCTGTTTCTCCCACAGACATTTATAAAGCCATATAACCTGATTTTTCATGAGCCATTTCTTCTTGGATAATCAGATTAAATTCACACAGCCTAATTTTGAGAAATGTGTGGACGTCTGTGGATCCCTGAAAGCTCTGGAAGCCCATGAGTAGACTCCGGCTTCAGAGCTCCTGACCTGGAAGCAGAGAGGAATAAGACAAAGCAAATGAGGAAGGAAATATGTGCCACTCAGAGGAAGGAACTGTAGCGTCATCATCTTCACAAGCAAAGGTGTGAGCAGCTGGCAGCAGAGTCCTGCCTGGAGCCTGCGCTCCCTCTCAGGACACGTCACAAATGGTGAAGATGCTTGCGAAAAGCTCTCAGAGAACCATCACCTGGTGAGACGACTCGAACACGTCAGGTGAGCATTTCAGTAGCACAATAAAAATGTAGCTCTTTTCTTGAAGTGGCTGCTGGTGTTTCCTCCCCAAAGTTCAATACATCAATTCAAATAACCCGTTTGTAAAGAGAGATTGTTAGCAGTAAGGAGAGAGGAGACCAGGCTAGCCCCAGCAGTGTCTATGATGTGAATTGCTAGTGATAGGTGCTAGGTGCCGGTGCTCCACTCAGTTGACACTGTGGCAATCCCATCTAGGCGGCCCTAGTCAGTGAAGAACAAAACGTGCTGGTGAGCCCAATTATAAAAGCTTGTGTGTACCTTGGCGGGGATGAGCACAGAAGCACATCCCCTGACAAGCTGTCACTCACAGGTCATGATGGAGCATTTTGATTTTCCTGTGCCTCCATTTTCAACTCTGTACACTGAAGTAATGGTTCTCTAGAAGAGCAAGTAATTGTGGAATACAAGGCACAGAGCCCTGGGGAAAGAGTGATGGTCTTCTTTCCTTGCCAAGCAATGTGTCATGCTTGGTTGAATCGGCAAGAAAGCATGGTGGCCTGGCTACTTTACAAACAGCCTGCTGCAGGAGGCTGAATGAAGACCTGGTCTAGGTTGTTTCACATCTTCCTTTTCTTTCAAAATGTCTGAAATTGCCCATTTCACAGGAAGGAATCCATGCCAGGAACTGAAAACCTAGTCAAAAGTCTATAGCTGGGGAGCTCCTAAGCTTTAGGGCAGAAAAGTACTGCTCTTGTTTGGTTAAATAGATATATTATGCCCACAAAACTGCCCTGTAAATTCTTACGTTTATGCCTATATAATTAATGCTCCTCTTGTGTTTTGGTTAGAGAAAATGCTCTTTCCAGACAGTGCTGACCACTGGGCAAACTCAAAACTCATCAAAGTGCTGAGAAGAAGAGACAGTGGAGTGTTCAGCATTAAGAGAGACAACTTTATCACACCCTCAAGGCTCAGGGACCATGGTGGAAGAAATGGTGGAAAGAATGTAAGAGCCAGAGGAAGGGGAGGCGTTCTTTGGAATGCTGTCTTTCACACACAAAGTGGCCATAGCATTCATTTCCTCATAGTAGCTGTCACTACCTACACAAGTCCTGGATAATATGAGGGAAAAAATAATGACATCAAAATATAAGAGGGACCAGTTGAAAGGAGAAGGGGTTCAATGGAGGGAGGGGTTGAGATAGGAACAAAGGTGGGGAAAGTGTTGGGAGGGGATCATGATTAGGGTACATTGTGTATATGTATATGGAGGTTGTTGATAAAAAGTTGAAAAAATGTCTGTAATAAAGCCTTCCTTTATTTTTAGCAAAACAAAGAATCTTTATCACTATTTAGTGTATCCTTATTGAGACCCAAACATATAGATTTCCTTGGGCTCTTTAATTGCTGAGGCAATTTTAAACTCTGTCAACATCAGCCTTATTAACCCAGATGGTGTTAATTTGCACGGCTCTCTACTTAGCATCACTGTGTTTCCTTTGCATTAAACAGGAGTTGATTCCTTATTCCATCTAAACCGACCCCTCCTCAGACACACTTTCTACTAGCAACAACCTGCATAGTATGTAGATGAGCTCACACAGATGAACTGAAATCCCTGGGGAGGTAGAATAATGTAGTTTAAAGAAGCTCATATCCTACCCATCTGCCTGTATCCAGAGGGCCAGAGCCATTAAGGAATGATGCA
This sequence comes from Dipus sagitta, assembly GCA_036346955.1. Taxonomy (NCBI): domain Eukaryota; kingdom Metazoa; phylum Chordata; class Mammalia; order Rodentia; family Dipodidae; genus Dipus; species Dipus sagitta. The sequence goes on along the minus strand of CM070770.1, from coordinate 96,768,144 downwards.
GTTCACACTGTTTCAATATCGCTGTGCTTCTAGATTGCTTCCCAGTGAATGTGGGCTCCTGACAGTCACCTGTAATTGATTACCCTGCCTTGTCCAGCAGTTTCTATTGTTTTTATTTGTAATGAAACTGAAACTCAGCTCTTACCACCTCTCAGTGTCTCTCAGAGGCTATTTCATAAAATTAAAGTTTTTCTTCTATAAAAAAAAACTTTTATTTTTCTCCCAAAGTACAAAAATTTGAATTAAGCCCAGCTTGATAATTAACTGGGAGGCATAGTCTACATACATTCTGACTACTTAATGAGCGGGTGAAGACGAACTAACATTTCTGAACATTATCATGTACAGATCTGCATACCCGGGGCTTTATATATGAGCCTCGTCCATTTTCATTCTCACAAGCAGCCACAGAGAAAGGTGCTGCTATCAACATCTTGTACCACAATGAAAACTCGGCATTGACTTAGCAGGAGAAGTTTGGAGGCAAATGTAAACCTTTGTTCTGCCTCTTCTTACTGGCTATGAGACCGAAAGCTCAATGTTGGTTTCCTCGGGTGCAATATATACAATGTCCATTGTAGTAGGAGTCATGTAGTTAATGAAAACAGAAGCATGTGGGCCATCATCAGGTATGTAGTGACAGCTCCTTCCTCAGGGATACTTTCTCTCTAAAGCTCGACGTGTGCGGGGCAGGGTGGGTGTGCATGTTGGTATGTGTAAAGTATCTGTAAGTTTGAAAATATTGTATAGAAAACTTGCAGTCATGACTAGTCTGAAACATCATAAAATCAGGGAAAATTCTGAGGCATTGGACAAATTATACTTCTTCACCTCATTTTTTTGTTTTGTTAATTTGTTTGTTTTTTGTTGTTTTGTTCTGTTTTTTTTTTTTTTTTTTTTTTTTTTTTTTTTTTTTTTTTTTTGAGCTAGGGCCTCACTCTAACCCAGGCTGACCTCCATCTCACTGTGTAGTTCTAGGCTGTCCTCAAACTCACAGGGATCCCTCTATCTCTGCCTCCCCAGTTCTGGGATTAAAGGTGAGCACCACCACACCCAACCCCCTTCACATTCAAATGCATTCTCCTTGTTTGTCTGTATTCATACCTTGCCCCACCCCCACTTCTCTTCTATCTTACTCATTTTCCCAGCAAACACAATCTCCTTCCAGGCTGCCGACCACATCTTTGTGACACAAGACTGCAGGAGAACACTTGGCACTATGACACTTATGAGAAGCCACCAGGCCTCCTGAAAGACTGAACCACTGTTACATATGGGCTTATGATCAAAACCCTTGGTATGCGTTTTTGTTTCTTGAAGCCACTTAATTAACATGTGTGATAATTCACTTAGCCCTGTTGATCTGAGATAAGGGCATTATACTGGTGCCATTCCATCTAGTCCATCCCAAGACCATGAAGGCAAGGCCAGCACCAATATTCTAACAGCAGCTATAATCACACGTGTGACTTCTTTTGGTTCTGCTCAATTACTGCAATCACCTTGTTTCTCTAAGTATCGACACGCAATTTTCCATGCCTGTTTTCTTTCTTGGTCTTTGTCTACTTATTGGCTGGAAAATCAATGTATGTACTCTACTCTTACACCTCATGAATCTGAGAAAATTGAGGAAACTAACACTTCTGTGGCACAATTCCCTTAAATGCTGAAAGGTGTAATTGCACTCAAAGCCTGTTGTCACTACGGCTTTGTTTTCCATCCAGTACCAAAGCCACAGCCATAATGGCAGCAGCGTCCATGGACTACTTCCTCAGAGTCATTTTCACAACGACCCTGAAAGGCGGGTAATGTCATCCGCACTCTGTGGATGAGGAAACTGAGATTGTGTAGCTTTCTCAAAAACAAGTAGAACTGAAAGGGAATGAAACCATTTTCGATGAAGAGCTTCATGGGTTGAAGGGAAAACAGACTGGGCCTCACTCTGAATAATCCTGGGCTCTCTTCTCAGGAACTCACTAACTGAGAAACCAAGCAAACTGGCTCTAGCTAGTGAAGACTATGTGTTCTCACCTCTCAACTAGGAATAGTAATTCATTTTTTGTTTGATTGTTTGTTTTTCAAGGTAGGCTCTTGCTCTTGCTCTTGCTCTAGCCCAGGCTAACCTGGAATTCACTATGTAATCTCAGGCTGGCCTTGAACTCACAGAAATCGTCCTACCTCTGCCTCCTGAGTGCTGAGATTAAAGGCATGCACCACCATGCCTGGCTAGGAGCAGTAATTCTTATTACACACACATTGGTGTTGAAGTCACTGTGGGAGCCAGAAACTTTAGAGTCTCAACCATACAAAAGTCCCCGTAAGTGCTTATTAGCTTTCCTCCCACCCTTGTGATTTCAATGAGCACAGTGGAAGTTAGGAGAGGTGGGATACTCAGTAGTTAAAGGCACTTGCGTGCAAAGCCTGCCAGCTGGGGTTCAATCCCAGCACCCATGTAAAGTCTGATACAAAGTGGTATATGCATCTGTGATCCCAATGTGCCTACAACAATGAGAAATGGAGCCTAGAAAATCCAAGCTCTATAGTCAGCTAAGCTGATGTTTCCTTGAAGCCTGGCAGTTCATTTCCAGCAGCAAGAGGCCCTGCCTCAAACCAAGTGGTGCACCAACACCTTCAAGTTGTCCCTTGACCTCCATACACATACAATGCTATGTATGCCCACAAACCATACACACATTATAAATAAAAAGAAAAACTATGAAGAGGCTCTCTTGTTTCCAGGCATTTTGTCTGTTATCGTATATCCCAGACAGCTGGCTTCAGAGTAATGTTCGTTTCTGTCTGCTAGCCAATTTTGAAAATATGTATTTATTATGCAGATGCCCTTTAGGGTTGTTATAGTTTCATAGAGATCTATCTTAGTTCACAGACCATTGGTCCAAGTCATCATTAAAAACTAATAAGAGTGTGTTTCGTCAATTTGGTTGTCAGGCCTGAACACTAAGTCTTTTGCAGTACAAATCTTATTGCAGTATTTTCTTTTAAATTCATTACATACTTTAGAGGTAGATTTTCAATTTATTTTGTCTTTCTTGGCTTAAGAATGAGAGTCAGCTCCAATGACCCATCTTTTTGGCAGGGATTCTAGGTAGCTGCGTGAGCCCACCTAGACCACACATTGTGCATGTGTGGTACTGGGGCTGAATCTGTATGTCCCAGGCAAGCTCACATCCTTGAAAATAATGGCTTAAAATAGGAATGCTGACACCACCTTAACTCAGACAGCACAAATGCAGGGCTGTAATTTTCTATGCTACTTAATCTCCTGGTACAAAAACCTGTGTTGCTCAAGGGAATTCTTCATCTAGTCCAAGGGAAAAAAATATTCTCTCAAGGATGTAATAAGTTAACAAACCAAATTAGTATGTACTAGGGTTTTGTGGCTCTTATCATCCACATTAACCCCAGCACTCTCCGGGGCTAATATCTTCAGTTGTGCTGTTTTTTGCTTGCTGTCTCTAGACCACTAACCTTATTTCTCTATGGGGAAATTGAAAGCTCTGTTCTTTGCAAATCTCCCTCTGATTTTTATTCTCTTTGGTAGAGCTAAGCCTTCAGTTTCCAAGGTCAAATGAGCTAAGCCCCTTCTGAGAGAATCTTACTTCTGACTGACACAATAAGGGGCTACTCTTTTTAGCAGACCCTTGCACTAGCATCATTAAAATACTTCCCCATAAAAAATACAACGTTCTTCATTGTGCAGACTGAGAGCCTCTTGAAGTAACATATGGAACAGCAGCGCCACCTACCGGTTTCTCCTTAGCAGCATAGTCTGCTGCAGCACTGTAAGAGACCAAAATCTGCCAGCCTTGAAGCCTTGTTGAGCACATGAAGGTCAGAAGCTAGACCACCACTGATATTCTTGTTAGTTCCCTGTCTACTGATAATATTTATCTTCAGGGTTCAAATTAGGTACATATGAGAAAGGCAAAATGGGAAATATACAAAATGCTTCTTGCAAATTCCTGAATGACATCTTTTCAGGGGCTTGTAGGTGTTTCTTTTCAACCTAACAAATGTCATGGTGGCTGGTCAGGGGCATACTTGCATAGCTGAGACTATTGCACATGGTCAGCTTCTGTGCCTGTGTCATAACAGGAAAACAATGGTCCACTAAGTGGTTTTCACCTGATGCAGGAAGTCTGTTTTCCCTTAAGTTTAGGAAATTTGTGTAAATATCCTATCACAGCACACAACAGCATATAAAACATAATGCAACATCATGACAGAAATGCCTCAAAAGAGGACATGCATGGGACAGTATGGTGGCTTCATGATCAGTTGTACCACTCAGGTGAGGTTTTGCCAAGAGACCAAGGTAATGATTTCAACCCTAAGGGCAAGTTTAAAGAAGCTCGGTTCCCCAGAGAAGGAGAATTATTATTTACAGATGTAAAGTACCTTAGACATAGACATAGGTTCTCCCATTTAATTCCATCAACTAGTCAGTGAGGTAACCATCGCAATCCCTGTTTACAAATAAAGAAACCCTTGTGATTAAGGCCTAGCCTAAGGTGACAAGCCAGCAAATGATAACCAGGGAATTCAGACCCATATCTGTCTGAATTCATGCTCTGTGTTCTCAACACTATGCTTGGTTAGCTATCTTCAAAATGAGGCTTCTAGTGACAAGAAGAGACACACAAGGAGTATTAAAGCATGCTTCAAAAGCCTTGTCTACTTCTGCAAAAATAACTCCGTGGGCCTGCTCTGAGGTGATAAATAGCATCACCTTCATCAATGACAGGAAAAGACTACATTAACTATCCACTATAATAAAGAAAGCTATCATACACCTTTCCTAGAGGTAAAAATACAACTCATTCGAAAACCACCTCTCAGTAGATCACATTATATATTTCCACATTTAAAAATTATGGAAAATATGCTATGTTCTCAAGGTTTTAAAGTGACTTATCTCTAGAAGATTTTCTTCCTTCTTTCCTACCTTTCTCTTTTTTTTTTCTTTTTCTTTAAATGTGGTTTCATTTTGTCATGTAGACTGGTCTCAAACTCACTAGTTCAAGTAATGCTTTTGCCTCACTCTCCCAAGTAGCTGAGATGGCCACTGTCTGGCCAGGTAAAGTATCACTTGAAGTCAACATAAGGAAACCCATTTGGCAATCAGAATTGTCCCTACCACACTGAAACAGCTCTTTCAATGTCACCATATATTTATACCTATAAAAATCCAAAGATCAATTCTGTGTCCTCAACAACTTGGAGAGGAGAAATGATCCCCTGAGGTCACAAGAAACTATGCAAGGATGAAAACCTAACTTCTGAGTCTTCTGGAGCAGTAAACCTGTTTAATAGTAGGTGAGTTTGGGGACATATCATTGCTTCTTATATCAGAAAACAATACAGATATATATGTTAAAAATTGTGGTAATCCAGGCATGGTGGCACATGACCTTAGTCCTAGCATTTCAGGAGGCTGAGGTAGGAGGATTGCTGAGTTTGAGGCCAGACTCAGGCTAGGAATGAGCTCCAGGTCAGCCTGGGCTAGAGTGAGACCCTGACTTGTAAAAAAAACCAACATACATATTAAAAACAACATATATATTAAAAGACCCCAAGTGAATATTGATAACCCCACTGAGAAGGACCCTCAATGGACATAAGGAGGAGGAAACATAAGGGTGTAACCCAGTGGAATATAAACAATTTGCAATACGTTCATGTATTAAAGTTATCAATTGAAAATGAAAAAGGATCAAGATGAGTATAAATACAACCATCACTCAGCCATGTTTTACTTTTTGGTTAATTTCTCTGAATATGTATATTGTGTGAAGTAGATATATGATTTACTTTATGAGGTTGTGCTTTTTGTTGTTGTTATTGTTGTTTGTTGTTTGCTTGTTTGGGTTTTGGGGGGTTTTTTGGTTTTTTGTTGTTGTTGTTGTTGTTTTTGTTTGTTTTGTTTTGTTTTTTTTGCTCTGCTGGTAAATTAAACCTAAGGCCCAATGTATGCTAGGCAAGTGGTGTACTACTGAACTATATTTCCAGCCCCTGGTTTTTTTAGTTTTTAAGACAGAGTCTATAGCCTCTGCATTTTGTAGCCCAGGTACTATAGCCCCAACATGTTTTAAAGTCATGGCAATCCTCCTGCTTTAGCCTCCCACATGCTAGGATTACAAGCATGCACCACTATACTCAGCTAGATATATGGTTATTTTTCTATTTTCCTACTTGAAATATTCCTTACATATACATATGTGGTCTGTGAAAATATATCTATATACTTGTTTGTATGATATATTCATATAGCAAGACAGAAAAAAATGTTTTCATCTTAAAAGTTACCACCACAATTCATGTCAAAGAAAGCCCAGATCTTGGGCTGGAGAGACGGCTTAGCGGTTAAGCGCTTGCCTGTGAAGCCTAAGGACACTGGTTCGAGGCTCAACTCCCCAGGACCCACGTTAGCCAGATGCACAAGGGGACGCAAGCGTCTGGAGTTCGTTTACAGTGGCTGGAGGCCCTGGCGCTCCCATTCTCTCTGTGTCTCTCTCTCTCTCTGCCTCTTTCTCGCTCTGTCTGTCGCTCCCAAATAAATAAATAAATAAACAAAAAAAAAGAAAGAAAGAAAGAAAGAACAGATCTAAAAAAGGAAACTTTCCTAAATGTTTGGCATAGGAAGTAAGCCTTCCCCTCATCCTTACCTTTCCACTTCTCCTACTCAATCCAAGAGCTGAGAGTTACTGGCACTGGGGCTTATGGGAAGAGGAAATCTTGTAAAACAAAAGAAAGGAGGAAGAGTGTTTGAAGACAATGATACGGGCAATGGCAGGCTAAGATGGACTGGGAGAAGACTCATTGCAAAGGTAGAAAATAAGTATGTGTGCCCCCAGAGCAATGAAAACCTTCCTTGAAATCCAGTCAACTCACTCATATATGCATGTTTAAAGGATGAAACTGGAGAAGGGGTGAAATTCCCACAGAGAATAGGGCTGAGTCAGTCCTGAAGAAGCCATAACCAAAGGACCAAGGCCAGGAGAACATGTCCCTTGAGGTGTAGCATAGATTCACAGTGCTTTGGATTTCCACAGTGTATTCTTTTATTTTAATATTTGTTTATTAGAGACAGAGAGAGAATGAGTACGCCAGGGCCTCTACCCACTGCAAACGACCTCCAGATGCATATGCCACCATGTGCATCTGGTTTCCACAGTTTATAGTATGGAAACTAGAGGCAGTGTGTTCAGATCTCAAGTTTGGATGCTCAGTGAACATCTGAGCTCAGTGTTTGCATGTACGCAGCTTGTCTCACAACATAGATGGCTGATTCCCCGCCTTCCCAGGGTGTTCTCTAGACAGTTCTTTTGCTCTTCCCTCCTGATGGATGTCCAAAGCTTCTGGTCTAGGATCAGTGAGGTTGGAGGAAAAGTGGTTTGGCTTGCAAAACACAGTAAGGTATGAAATAGGAAGGCTTCTGCTCACTGAAGTCTTTTAAGAGCTAAACCTCCATCAGCCTGGGTTGCTGAAAGGGACACTTTTCCTACTATGGAAATATTCACTGTGATATGTATAGTAAATATGGGGATCTCAGGGCTGGAGAGATGGCTTAGTGGTTAAGGCACATGCTTTTGAAGCCTAAGAACCCAAGTCCAATTCCTAGAATCCACATAAGCCAGATGCACATGGCAGCACAAGTGTCTAAAATTTGTTTGCAGAGGCTGGATGCCCTGGCATGCCCATTCTCTCTCTCTCTCTCTCTCTCTCTCCCTTGTTCTCACTCTCTTTCTCTTGTTCTCACTCTCTCTAATAACTAAATGAAAATTTTTAAATGAGGATCTTATGTATAGGAATAGAAATCCAGAATTGTTCTACTTTTACTAGTCATGAACTTTATGAACAACAAGTTACATGTTGTTCATATCCCCCCCCCCCGGGTTATCCTCCTATAATACCACTTTCTTGCCCCCATTCCACTGAGGGACCTCCTCAGTGGAGTTATTAGACATTTTTTTTAATCTAACACAATCCCAAGGGTGATTATTTTCCCAGAAAACAATTAATATCCAAGTCTGTCCATCTATCGGGCGTAGGTTGGTGTGTTCAAGTGAGAAAAGTCTTTAATAACTAGATGAGAACAGCCTCTTTCAATGAGTCACATGTAAGGAGGAGTTTGAGTTAGGATGGTGCTATAAGAAAACAATATTTGACAGATGTTAGGAATAACAATAGAATTTATATGTAATTATTTCTAAGATTATAGGAAAATAAGTAATAAAATATACTTTCCTGTCATCCAGCCTGGGAACTGAGAATGAATAACAAAACTAAAGGAGGAGCAACTGGTATGCATAGGAGGAGACACTGTGTGTTTTTATATGATGCAGGTTCAGCACTAAGGGGCTAGAATTGTCCAGGAGTTAGGTGGAGGACGGGATGAAATGGGTAAGAAAAGTCAATGAGGGAACTGTAGAGTCCTCACGTGCTGTACCTCCCTCCTTGGGCCAGCCAATTATTCATCTTTTTGCTTCAAGTATCACTTGTTCTACCTCACTAATCAAATTTAAGTCTATAGAGCTAACATGTTTACTCTCTTCACAGAAGTAGCAATACTGTTCAACTACTTTATACCAGGACAAGTAAAATTGTTGATAGTCTTCATTCAAATTATAACAACATCTATTTTGAAGGGTTAATGCTTGTACACTCTGTGAAATATTTTGAATATCACACTTGCATAAGATATTTTTTTTCTTTAAAGCAATTCCCATAATCAATTTGCATATATATATATGTACATTAAAGTGAAAGTGGGAGGGAAGGAGGACCGGGAGGGAGGGAAGAAGGAAAGGAGAGAAAGAAAGAAAAAAGAAGAGAAAGAAAAAAAGAAATGTCAAGAACAGAACCATAGCTTGGGAGACCTCCACATGGGTCAACTGAGGGGCTAAGACCTCCCAAAGAAGGGGTGTGAAGTCAGCATGCTCCACAATGCACCAGGGAGTTTACATGAAGAATTCTCCTTTTCCTAAAGGGTGTTTAAAAGAAGGCATAGAAGACCTTGGTGGGTTTTCCTTTTGCCTTGTGAGGAAGCAGACTAACTTTAGGTTATAAATTTCTTGAGGACTCGATTCAGGGGATATGGACAATATAATTAAAACTACAGAAGGACGAAAAAGGAAAGCTCATTATATTGATTCTCTGGGCATGCTTTGGATCACCTACCAGAAGCGAAAAAGAAAAATACATCCTTTAGCAGAAGCTGAAAGTATTACTTTGTGCCTTTGCTCCTGACTCTAATGTAAACAAAGAAAGTGTTTAGAATGCAGGGATGAAGTATATTGCTACTTAAGCAAGTAGACCTTTCCAAAACACCAGTCAGCTCTCTTTGAACACCAAAACAGAGAAGAATAAGGAAAAGGCACATAAGTATGGAAATGAAGAAGACCAAATATTACTGGAGCAGAGCTCTGGGGCTTCCTGACTGTCACGATGGCCTATGAGAATGTGAATTCCATCTGACTCTATCAATGATTCAATAATTACGTGGAACAGTGGTTCTCATAATGAGCCCACTACATTAAAATAAAGGTTTAGAAATATCAAAACCCTTCCCAGACTATTTTTTCCTGAAAAAGAAAATAGCCTTGTACCCCTAATTTATGTTATCACTCACATTTCTCCATGCATGTGTATGCTGAAACAAAATCACTGAAAAGTTTATTTAAAATGTAAAATTGGGGCTGGGGAGATGGCCCAGCTGTTAGAGGCACTTGCTTGCAAAGGCTGCCTACCTGGAGTACAAGTCCCAGTACCCATATAAAGGCACAGGTCAGATGCACAAAGTAGTACATGCATCTGGAGTTCATTTGCAATGGCAGCATGCCCTGGTACTCCCATAATCTCTCCTCTCCCTCCCTTTGTCTCCCTTCTCCTGCTTGCAAATAAATAAATTAAATATCTTTAAAAATAAAAAAGATTCTTGTGCACCAGAAACATCTACATTTTCTTTTCTTTTGTCTTTTTTTGTGTGGTCTTTCTGAGATGGGTCTCATGTAGCTCAAGGTGACCTAAAACTTGCTAAGTAGACAAGGATGACCTTAAACTCTTGATCCTCTTGCATCTACCTCTTAAGTACTATGAATAGGGGTGTATGACCCACTCGTTCTATATTGTCAAAAAGCAATCCAAAGCCGGACGTGGTGGTGCACGCCTTTAATCCCAGCACTTGGGAGGCAGAGGTAGGTGGACCACCGTGAGTTCGAGGCCACCCTGAGACTACATAGTTAATTCCAGGTCAGCCTGGACTAGAGTAAAACCCTACCTTGAAAAGCCAAAAAAAAAAAAGCAATCCAAGAGATTTATTTGCAAGTTCAAGTTTCAGAAACATTATATTAAGAAATCCTGGCCTTCCAAAGACTCTGAGTCTATATATTTAAGGGGAAACCCAGTTTCCCCTAGGTCTTTAGATCAAATGTTGGCTATTATGCAAAGTTTATAGAACCAGAGGAAATCATTACATTATATTTTAGACTGATGGAATGTAATCATATTTTTTTTTATTTATTTACTTGTAAGCAGAGAGAGATAGAAGACAGACAGAGAATAGGCATGCCAGGGCCTTCAGCAACAGCAAATGGACTCTAGATACTTTGTGTACCTGGTTTTATGCAGGTACTGGGGAATCAAACTCCAGTCATTAGGCTCTGCAGGCAAGTGCCTTAACTGTTAAGCCATCTGTTGCAGTCCAGTTCACATTGCTGGTAGAAATCACCCAACCAAGAGCAGCTTCTGGGAAAAAGAGGTTTATTTTGGCTTACGGGCTCAAGGGGAAGCTCCACTATGGCAAGGGAAAACAATGGCATGAGCAGAGGGTGGACATCACCCCCTGGCCAACATAAGGTGGACCATAGAAACAGGAGAATGAGCCAAGTGAGCCAAACACTGGCAAGGGGACACAGGCTATAACACCCATAAGCCCGCCCCCAACAACACACTGCCTCCAGGAAGTGTTAATTCTCAAATCTCCATCAGCAGGAAAGCTAGCATCTAGAACACCTAAGTTTATGGGGGACACCTGATCAAACAATCACACCACCTCTCCAGCCCCTGAATGTAATCTTTAGTCTAAAAAAAAAAAATGCAATTCTTTAGTTTTCACAGGGTGCTTTTTTTGTGAGTGTGGAATGGATCCTGAAAATTAAGTTATAGAAAATAACTGCTATTATGCCCATTAAAAAGAGAGAGAACAAGGAAGACAAGACATTAATCAAATTTGGGGTGTTTCCTAAGCGGTAGTGGCTGTACCTGTACATGTCTCCATTGCTGTTTTCAACAAATCCAAACATTTATAATTTAATTTTGTACTATTTGCTAGGAAGGAGTAAGAAAAAAAAAATGGGGGCAGCATTTGAGGTAGGGTCTCACTCTAGCCCAGGCTGACCTGGAACTCACTATGTAGTCTCAGCGTGGCCTCGAACTCACGGTGATCCACCTACCTCTGCCTCCCGAGTGCTGGGATTAAAGGCGTGCACTGCCACGCCCGGCTAAAAAAAATTTTTTTGAAGTGAGGGACGTGGAAGGGAATCTGTTAAGATAAAAAGAAAATTCCTTGTGAATTAGAGCTGTTCAGCCCTTCATAGGAAAAACTCACAATGCTCTTGTTGCCTCAGTTCCTGCATCATCACAAGGTAGGCCTGCCAAGGAATATCTATTTCTATTCATTTGCAAACCTACAAAGCTCAAAGTGTGTTTTTTTTTTTTAACTTGAACCAAGGCTTTTTCCAAATAAGGTAGCTTTTCACAAAAACTGTTTTGCCTCCTACATGTATGTTCCCCATGTCAGAAAGCCATAGAGGCTGCTATTTTCCTGAGCTGTCATTGTAGTCTGTAACAAAGCTCCCTTCCCTTCAGCTGAGCCGAACACTGGAAGTGCTTTCAAAGTAAAGTTTGAATATAGGCATATGTTTTACTTTTAGCTATGGGGTCTAACTTAAGCAATTCTCCTTCCTCTTCTTGACTGTCCAAGAATCCTGGAATTGATTTTAAAAAAAAAAAAACAAAACAGCATTATTTGATTGTTTGGGTTTAGGCAGGATGTCTCAGGAAGCAGCGGATCCACAGTACCTGGGAACCAAAGCATTCAAGTAGCCATGCAGGAAACAGCCAGCTGAGGCAGCGTTAGAAAGCCTGGAGTCCTCTACACAGGAAACTCATGTCCCAGATGCAATGCTAGAAGTAATGGACAGCAGTAACCAGATTCAGAGAGTTGAACCTCTTAATCCACCGACAATATGGAACAAAATGCTATAGCTCTTTCATAGTCTCTCATTTTCTTCTGAGCCTAAATAGGTCCTAAAACCCAAGATGCTGTATCAGACTTTATCAGTCCACTAAGACTTTGCTCATCCTGGTTTCTTTTGGCATGTAAATTTAATTCTGGAAGAAAAATCCAGTTACTATAAAAGCCTAGAATTCAAGGGATGAAGCATGAATAACATGCCTCAAGGAAGTCACAGAATAGTAGGCAAACTAGAAATCTTTATGCCACCTCTCAGTGCTCAGCTTCATTCTTGCTCTACTCATGGAAGTCTTTCCTGATCAACATGCCTGTGGTGAGCACAGTCCTAAAATGGCTTCCAGGATTCCTGCAACTATGACCATGATGGGATGCCACCTCCATAAGTAGGCAATATCATTTAGAAAAGGCAAAAAGATTTGCAGATGTCAGTAAGGCCTCAAATCAACTGACTATGAATTAATCAAAAGGGAGATTATCGTGACTGGCCTGGCTTCATTATTAGGTAAGTCTTTAAAAGGAGGAGTTAGCCCCTTCCTGAAGCCACAGGTTCATCTGCTGGCAAGGAAGAAAGGCACTACCACATTCTGAGAAGGTCATGGAGCAAAGATATTTGAGTGGATAGAAGCTCCCAGGTGACAACCATCAAAACACACCATAGACCTACAAATACCAAGAACTGAACTCTGCCATCAGGCACAGAGCTTGCAATGAGTCTCTGGATTTCAGCAAAGAACAGAGCTATCCCAACCTCTTGACTACAGTTTTGTGAGATGCTGAGATGAGGACTAGCAAAACTGTGCCTAGATAGTTTTGACCCACAAAATCTGTGTTTTAATAAATTAATGTTACTTTAGGCTGCTAAGTGTGTGGTGACTTTTTACATGAATACAGAAAGTCAATATAACCCCAAATTCTTGTCTAAAAATTGCTAAGGATAAGCATGAAGGTAAAAGAAAATACTGCCATGGCGCAGGAAAGGTAGGCCATATAATGTAGAATATGCTACAACCTCAATTTTGGACCCAATTAGTCACCAGTTCAATGAATAATAACAAGCAAATCACTTTGCCTCTCTGAGCTCCACCCACTTTACCCACACACAAAATGAGGGTATTGAGTGGATCATAGCTTCAAATGTTTAGATTTGTATGTGAGTTGAAATAAAAAGTCAGCAATAGAGGCCAAGAAGCTAGAAAGGGACCAAGAGAGAGGGGAGAGAGAGGAAGTTTTAAGGGAAGGACATAGTAGATATGTAAGGACAGGGGAAGAATAGCAGAGGGGATATGGTCTAATGGGAGGAGATGGAGAAGAAGAGCTAGGAAGAGAGTTAATCAAAAATTAAAATTTGTGAATAAGCCATATGGAAATCTACTTCTTCACTAGCAAATAATATATGTTTAAAAGGAGAATGTGTATTTGGACAGAAGTATCTTGTGGAGGTAGATAATGTTGTACCCATAAGCTATAGAATATTATCAAAAATTTCATTGCCAAGGTGAGATACCTTCCAGTGAGTTGTTGGCCAGGGAGGCCCCTGATGCCCCTAAAACATTACAGGATGTTACCATGATCTTAGATGCCCACCAGAACTAGATGATAAAACCCCATTGCTTAAGACTTCATATGCTTGGGCTGTAATTCACAGAAATAAAGCTGGAGCTGAGCTGGAAGCCTCCTCCCTGTTGACTAGCTGTTGGAATACTAGAAAGAGCTATGCATCCTGTTGGGGAGAAAAGTTAACAACAGTCTTTTTTTTTTTTCCTGGGGTCTATGACCTTCCAAAAAGAAGTTATAGGCTTTTTTATTTATTTTATTTTTTTTTTATTAGTTAGTTTTGTATTCAGCAAATACAGTCAGTTTGGTACCATTATTAGGCTCATCCGTGACCTACCCCCTCTGCATATCCTAGAGAGACTCATGTCAGAAAACAGCACTAGATCTCTGGGAACCTATGTAGGATTCAGGAATAACTGATTACAACCTTCTTGCTATCAGATTTCTTTTAATCCATATAGCCTTAGGTTTATTGCAGTTACCTTCTCATTGTTGGCAGAATATTCTGGTCTCTATCTGACTCAGAATGGATAGGGTTCATATGGACTAGTCTTTGGGACCTTGAGTCATGGTGAACTTCAAAGCCAACATTTCCCACTGATCCAGGCCAGTGTTTGGGTTCCAGGAGCAGCCTCTCCAAGCAGCTGACTGAGTCAGACTTCTCTATCTCAGAATAAAGAGATAAATGTCCACAGTTTCAAAACCAAGGCAATTCGTTTGGCTTCAATCTCTGAGCGTTGAAATGGATGATAACAAAATATCTGTGTACTAGATGTCCCCAACTGAAAGTCCATTTGGGAGTGGTCTTATCCTGACATTTAGTTTGTTAAAAATTAAATGAGATTCAGCATGTAGTGACAGCTACCTCCTGCCTCAGCTCACCTATTCCCAATCCATTACTTCCAGGCTATAATATCACCTTTGAATGCCATTCTCTCCTTTTTCATTTGTGTATTGAATAGCCTGGAAAGTAAAACAAAAGAAAGGCAGAGTAAGGTCCAAAATACCACCTTTATTATCCATAGGTTAAACTGGAAGACGTAGCTTAGTAAGGAAGCCAAAACTTCTTGTCACTCTAGGCAGATTTTATACTCATTCCAAATACTTCCAGGGACTTCAACTTGGAGAGCAGTTGAGAATTAATATTCTGTGCAACTGGCTTTGCAAAATGAGAAGAAAAAAAGTCCAGGGCTTCCCATACCCAGTTTTCAGTCTCCAATCTACCAAACCAATGCATCCCCTCCCCCATCACCATGAGTCAAGGTGCTGATGGGCAGATGTCAGACCAACTGATTTTCCCTCACTTGAAAAGAACATTACAGATGAGCAGAGCCCAGCTCCAGATGAGAACTGCCCTTGCTCTACCAAGGTGTGAATGCTGATCAGGATTTTCAGTGCAAGAAAATAAAAAGCCAGGCTTACTTAGGTGACAGAACTGCATGTGCTCTACGAAGAGAACTAAGCCATGGAGAAGGAACAGTAAGGGCTTGGCAAGCTTCTCAAATAATTCATTTTCAACTAACTAAATGTCAGGCAGAAAATGAAAGGGATGGGAATGATTTGGAGAGGGGAGCGGGAAGGACAAAGTCTAAACTTTCTGAATATGAAAAAGGCCAAATAGAATGAAAAAAATGCAGAGTGAGTGATAGTGGAAAGTTGGCACTCAAGTGAAAACTGGTGGGGCATATGTGGCTTATTGCTTCCACATGAGAAGCTGAGGTTTCTGCTAACTGGAGCTCCCAGAGCTTCTGTCAATCAGTGTAGCTAGGTCTTACCCTGGAAGAAACAGGAAGCCTTAGATGTGCCTTTGGCAGAAGTAATACGTTTAAAGTTGTGTGAATGCATTCAGGAACAAAATTACAACTACTTTAAATGTTTAGTTAAATACATAATCCATGCTTTCTAATCAGGAGTACAGTTTTCATATCCAAAAAATTCAAAATTATGACTCTATTATGAAAAAAAGCAAAAAAATGCCACAAAGAGCATTTGTTACAGGGTATTTTGTTTTTAATTAAGATTTCTGCAGGGGGCATGGATTTTAGACTCAGTTTGGTGGGTGGTCCAAAGTCAAGGTTGGAACTTGGCTAATACTTAGTGCTACAGAAGGAAGTCTCTCGGGCCCAGTGCTCAGAGGAGAGGTGCTGCTGATACAGTGAAACATGGCTGAGACCATAGAAGGTGCTCATCGAGATACCTGCTCTCAAGCATCCCATAGAAGGGCTAAAGTTGTAGCTCAGTGGTAAAGTGCCTGCTTAGCATACATAAGGTGTTGGTTCAAACCTCAGAGCTGCAATAAGGAAAAATGCTTTGCTAATGTGCTTGCTTTGCAATCATGAGGACTTGAGTTCAATCCCTAGTACCCACATTAAAAAATGAATAATAAATAAAACAAAAATTTAAAAGAATCCCATAGGACAGAGCTGGGAAGATGGCTCAGTCAACTATACACCTGCTGAGAAAACATGAATACTGGAGTTAGGATCCCCAGAATCCATATAATGCTGAGTGTATGTGGTGGCCAGCCCATGATCTCAGCACTTAGGATGCAGAGACAGGGGATCCTTGGGACAACCTGGGTAGCTAGATGAGCCCAGTCTACTCACTCTGGATTCAACTGAGAAATCTTGCCTCTGTAAATAAAGTGTAGAGCATTTGAGAGAGACATTTAGCTTCAATCTTTGGCCTGTGTGTGTGTGTGTGTGTGTACACACACACACACACACACACACACATACACACACACACACATTAAAATAAAATACTCCCATAATAGATGCTTGAGTTTGTCCAAAATCTCAGATGCACAGTTTTCTGAATCAAGATTTTACAGAAAATCTTAAGCTATAAAACATTATTTAAATTCTGTTTTCTGTGTGGAGCAAATGGGACCTTTTTCAATTTGGAATATTGGCCTATAGTTGAGACAAAACTGAAAGAAAGAAAAATATGTCCTCAGAAGTTCTGATGGCTCCTGTGCCCATAGCCTTTATCTGAGAGCCTCCTGTCAGAATCTTCCCCTCTTACCAATTTCTCATCTGCACACCTAAGAGGCTCACTTCTCTCTTCCTCAGTTGTAGGTCAAGGAGTCATCTCATTTGACACTTGACCTCTCATTGGATGTTGAAAGACATTTCCCCAAGGAAAAATATTTGAGTCTCTGGGAAGCTGGAAAGAGAGAATTTTGTAACCATCTTTTCAGAACAATAAGGTCTTGGCCCCCACCCCAGCCTCCACTTCTCCCTGTCATGCTCCAGGCTTTGCCTACACCTCCCTGCTTCTGTCACAATCCTGGCTGTGTCATCCAAGGTTGCATTTCTTTCTTCTACTCGAGAGCAGAAACACCTCCTCCAATCTGGAAGCCACATCCCATCAGAGCTGAAAGCCTTCCTTGGATTTTTGTATCAATCCTCTACAGTCTGGTGAGTACCTACAGAAACTTCTGCCCTGTAGACCAACAGGGCTGTGCAGGACTATAGCATCTCAGCCTTGTCTCTTAGGAGTGAAGTCACGAAGCATGGGGGAAGTTAAAAACAGCAGAGTCTGCACACATAGACATGGTTACTGCAGAAGACAATCCCCGGGGGAGGGGGCAGCTTGTTGTACATTTATTTATGCTAGATAGAGCATAAAATGTAACATTTTAGGTTCTGGAGTTTTAATAGTAGAAGAAATTTTGGAGCCCATCTGCCTAAATTCTTAGCTATGATGGGAATGATCTTTGCTATATGCTGGGAAGGCATTGGAATGGAGGCAATTTCACTCTTTAGATAACTACAGTCCTTAGAAATTATTTTCCTATAGTGAACCAAAACCTGTCTATATGTCAGTCTACTTATAATGTCTGCAGATAAATCTCTGTTATGCACAAAAATTTTCTAAATATCTACAGCATTCCTTCTTTCCTATCCTTATAGACAGCATCAATAGCTAAGGGTTGATTCTCTCTTTTCTTATAAAGAACTATTTCTGGGGTCTTTCCCATTCCATTGCAATGCTGGGGACATGTACTCGGGCTCCCATGAGAAACAGGCTAACCAGATCTGTAGATATTGCCCCATAGGTGACATATGTGATCATCCGAGTGCACAGAGGACCTTTTGTTTGTTCCTGAGTTGCTTATGTACTTTTTGTGACCTTTGGATTATCCAAGAGAAGTAGACAAGAATAGCTAGGAGATGCCAGGTATCTTAAGGAGAGCTGTGGAGTCAAGCTGATCAGGGGCTCTAATACCACCTTTGGCAGTTATCCCTGTGTGACTTTGAACAACATACTAAGCCTTTCTAGCCTGTCCTGACTCATCAGGTTTGAAATCTGAATGGTAATGTCTTCCTTTTCAGACTATAGTAAAAGTTACATGTTAAAAGTGCTAGTAATACACATGTGGCCAAAGACCAGATTAGACTGGAAACAACAGCTTGTATTGCTTTTGATGGCTTGCTATTCATCACTATGTTCCAACATAGTCCTAGCCATCTGAATTTAGAGCCATTCTCTCAATTGCCCTGCTGGTAAGAGGAGAAAATATTCATCACTCCTTTGGTGTATTGGGTTTACATCCTTGAGAGAAGCCAGTGTCTGCTTGGAATGGATCTGCTTCTCTGCACATCAGAGACTTTCTATGCCTGGATCCCAGCTATGCTTATATACATACCATGGGTCAGACATGACTCTGAGAGTGGCAGAACCTATTCTCAATGTTTCATCTCCTGAAACTCCACCCCGCATCTCCAAAGTCCAATGTGTCCTATTCACAAAGGACTTCTCATCACAGCCTACCCACTGGGACCAGTGGAATTCCTCTACTCATCTTCTCCCACCCTCTTCAGCCCACAGCCTCTGTTAAACACTAAAATATCAAAAATGATAGAAGTTGGGCTGGAGAGAGGGCTTAGAGGTTAAGGCACTTGCTTGCAAACCCTAAGGACTCAAGTTCTACTCTCCAGGTCCCACATAAATCAGATGCACAGTGATGCAAGGTCACAATGCACACTAGGGGGTGCACATGTCTAGACTTCAATTTCAGTGGCTAAAGGCCATGGCAGGTCAATTCTCTCTCTCTCTTCCTCTCTCTCTCCCTCCTGCTCTCTCACATAAAGAAAGAGGACAGGGCTGGAGAAATGGCTTAGTGGTTAAGGCACATGCCTGTGAAGCCTAAGGGCCCAAATTCGATTCTCCAGGTCCCAAATAAGCCAGATACACATGGTGGTGGATGCATCTGGAGTTCATTTGCAGTGGCTAGAGGCACGCCCATTCTCACTCACTCTCTATCTCTCTCCCTCTGTCTCTAATAAATAAATAAATAAATAAATCTTTTTTTAAAGGTCAAAAAAAAAAAGGCCTCAAAAGAACAATGATAGTTTTTTGTTTTGTTTTGTTTTGTTTTGCTGGAATTGGTGGCAGCCATTGATCACCTCATGTCCAAGTGCCTCCTTTTCCTGAGGTTACTTTTTCTTAGAATTGTGAGCTCCCTTGAAACATGAGTATCTTCTGCTGGTCTCTTGTATCAACTTACCTACCCAGTCACCCCACAGTAAACTGGACAACTGGAGAAGAGGTCAGATGACTGCAGAAGATATCCATTGGTAACCTTCACAACCAGTTTTCCTCTGGGTTTCACTGTCTCAAATCTAGATGCTTTGAAGTCGAAGTGACTGATTCTGTGTCCTTCGCAGGCAACCATCTTTATGAGCTAGACTCCTTGATTACATTTTTCTATATATTTATTTTCTTTTTATGTCCCCCTAGCATTTACTAAAACTTAACTCTATGTTTCAGTTTTAAAGCTCACCTAGTATGTTAGGGGAATGTCTGGGGCCCTGCTGGAGGTGACCACAAGGTACAGTTAAGGGAAATGGTAAGTTCAGGACGATAAAAGGACCAGAGTTAGGCCACAGAGTTCATTAAACAAGCACAAAGGAAATCTCCCCATCCCCATCTCCTTCTTGACATTCTCCTAGGAGGCACCATATGACCAAGCTTTGACCAACAAAGGAGAATCAATCAGGGTAATGGGCCAACTACAGAGAAGAGTGGGCCTGGCTCTCTTATAGAACCCCTAAGCCAAAGCACACTCTGAGGACACCCAATTTTGGGGTCCCTCCAATCCCAATGAGAGCTTTTGCTTTCTTTTACCTTTGTTCTAAACAAACTCTGCTTGCTTTACCCTGTCTCCTATATACTCTAATTCTTCATGGTACCATGAGGAAGAACCCAGGCACTCCTATACCAGGATTCTTGCAACAACCATATCCAAGGAAGACCATAACCACAGACTGGGACTTTGTTTACAAGTTATGGCCCAGAAAAGACATATGTGACATGTAAACAGAAGGGGGGAAGCTACTGGAGGAGGACAGGAATAAGGAGGGAGAAGAGGATTGGAGATAGAAGATGAAACAAGAATCAACAAAAATAATTCATATTTGAAAATGTCAGAATTTATGATACCTAAATCTATGTTTTCCAACTAAGAAAATGAAAATTATTAAAACAAATAAATATTTTTTTAAGTGACAGGCTTTACATTTGCTCTTTTTTTGTTTTTTAGGTTTGAAGTACTTGAGTAAGACATTTATAAAATCCTAGGTGGGGACAATGTCCTCCCCAATCTAGGTGCCACTAGGCACAGCACAAGACACTAAAAACTCAACAGGGAGGAAGGCTGGACACTTGGGGTTTGGGAGTTTAAGCACCCCATTTCTGGCTCAGGGATTTGGGGAATAGGATAAACAAAACCCACTTTGAAAAATATTCCAGGGAAAACCAACAATTGCCTTGTACTGGGGTGGGGACTGGGAAGGAGGGTAGGGCCAAGGGATAGGGTCATTTAACATCACTAAACTAACTTGGGAAACTGTAAGGGATCATCTTCAACTGGCCTTTAGAGGTAGACCAGATGGCTGGTGGGAGAATCCACAGGAGGAAGAAGAAAGGGAAGTGTGGCTGGGGGAGGAGGGGTAACAAACCCCTTTCTGGGCACAGGAAGGCAGCCAGAGCACCAGGTCCAGGCAGTGACCTCAGAAGGACAGCACAGTTTTTGCAGCTTAGAGGTCACCCACCTGTGCCCACCCAGCTACTGATTCTGCTTAGAGCTGGCCTGTGCAGGGCCACCCTCAGGCCCCGAGGGAGGAGTGGACGGCTCTGCAGCCTGGGGCCCTGCCTCCTCTTCTGTGTCTCCTCCCTTGGAGGCAGCACCAGCCTCTGTCCCCTTGCCTTGGGGCTCCTGGCTTTCAGGGGTGGCAACAGCCTTCCCTTCCTGGGCAGTGCCCTAGTCGCTGCAGGCACTGATCTCCCCCTGCTCCTGCTCCTCCTCTGTGGGCTAGGAGGCCAAGAATCGCCCCCGCCCTCCTTCAGGTTTCTCTTGAAGGACAGGCCTTTCGATTTGAAAGGCTTCTTAAAAGAGTATTTCTTCTTCCTCTTGGGGGTTTCCTTGGGAGGGGCTTCCTCCTTGGCCTCAGAGCCCTGGCTAGGAGGTGCAGGCTTGATGGCATCGCAGGTAGCCCCAGCTGCCTCATCTGTTCCATTCACGGGTGGCGACTCCCCTTCCCACTAGGGGATAAGTCTCCATTGCTTTTCCGTTCCCGTTTGCCTTGGCCCGGGAAGTGCCAGCTGCGTCCTGGTCCTCATTGGTCATGTCACCCCGGGGAGCCTTGGAGCTCTGGCTGCCCATGGTGGGAGTCTGCTGGGGGGCGCTTTGCACTTCTTCTTTATCAGTTCTCTAATTTGTCTAGAACTTTAGATTGGGCAGAGGGATAACTCATTCATTCAGTGACTAGAATTTTGTTGAGTAAGTTACATTAGAGGAATTTTCATCCCAGAGGGAATATGATCCTCAAGTTTGCTTTCCTTCACTTTGGGGTGAGCTCTGAACCTCCTTTCCTTCACCACGGCTCGCCTCTCCATTCCCTCGGTTTCTGCCTTGGATCAAGGTCTTTGCATTTCTTAGCAGGTTCCTTCTTGTTTCTCTACACTTCTGTTCTGGGCATCCCAAAACATCCCATGTATGCAGGATTATAATAGCATAGTCCACACCGACTTCTAAAGGCAGTCCAAATTCTTTCTCAAGGCTGCTGAGATCCTTCAAATGAAGCTCCATGAACTGTTCTGGTTTCCTGAAAGCACATTGTTTTCTTTTGCCTGTTATCAAAATTGGTTTTCCACAGCCTGTCATTCCATAGCAACTCAATCCCATCCTAATAGAAAAGCTTTGTCTTTGGCCTTCTTTGACTCCCTCAGGTTTTCTAGTGTTCTTGCCCTTTCCAATATGTGACTCAACAGCTTTCCTCAGGATATGGACATGTAGCTACACATGGCCTCTGTCTTGTTGCTCCACGTTTCCACCAGAAGGTCCACTCCACCCCCCTGAATCCTCTGTGGTCTCCTGTCTACAATTGATCTTGGTCCCAACTGTGGTGTCTCTATCAGAAGAACAAGTGAAGTGAGGATAAGAATGAAAAGGAAAATAGAATGGGAAGAGGTGGGAGGAGAGGAAAAACAGAGAAAGAGGGAGGGAGGAAGAGAGAGATTCTTTATAGGAGATACAGTTCCATTTCTCAAACATTCCTTACATTGAAAACCGTATGTGGAGCTGGGCGTGGTGGCGCACGCCTTTAATCCCAGCACTTGGGAGGCAGAGGTAGGAGGATTGCCGTGAGTTCGAGGCCACCCTGAGACTCCATAGTGAATTTCAGGTCAGCCTGGGCTAGAGTAAGACCCTACCTCAAAAAAAAAAAAAAAAAAGAAAGAAAGAAAGAAAAAAAGAAAACCGTATGTGTCACTCAGAATCTTAAAGGGACCCCAGTCCACACAACCTTGGATAAGGTGAGGCACTCTATAGGATCACTATAGACATTCTATAGAATTATTACAGACTACTTGGGCCTCTATCTTTCTGTTCAAGATAAGAATACTCTTAGTTTTGCCAGTTCCATTTTCTTTCAACCCAAGCAATCGGTATCAACTCCAATGTTCACAGCTGAACTCTGACTCCTTGACCCCTCATGCCCCACCCCACACTCCCTTTTCCTGGGTTATTTACCTTCTCCTCAAGCCTCTGTTAACCTTTCTCTGGGATAATAGAGATATCCACAATCTCACTCTGTCCAAAACCCGGGCTAGATCATCTGTCATGACAGAAAACCTCTTCCAGTCTTCTCTAAGTCGTATCTTTAGTCACAAAACCCAACTAAGAATGCCAGTTCCTGCTGCAGACTTTCAGACTGGCACCAAAGCCAAGCCAGAGGCAAGCAGCCCTGGGCCAGGAGGTGGGTTTGGGTCATCTGAAATCTGTCTTGTGTCCACAGAGCAAGAGGGAAAGGCTCTTACTTGTGTTTTGCTTTTGGTATTGGTTGCCCCTACCCCATAAGAAAAACTTTCTTGTCTAATGCATCTTTGAGAAAGAAAGTGAGAGAAAGAGAGAGGTTCTTTTTAAATGTGAAAGTAATAAACTAGATGATTTCTAAATGTTTCTTTCTTTGTTTGCCTGGTGTTTCGCACACAGGGAAGCCAACAAAAGGGAAGGAAGCCATCCGGATTGCCTTTCTGTTTCTGTTTTAAATACCGTAAGTTTATAGGTAGAAGAAGCCCCTGATACAAGAGATCCTGGAGGAACAGCTCCCAAACATCAGACCCCTGTCTTACTGTGGCTTCTATGCTGCCTCAAGTATATTTTGTACCATCAGGAAATATAGTAAGTAAAACAACCCCCTGCCTCATGCTCATCCTTTACGTTTCCTTTCACCAAGCTGAAGGAGTCTGAGACTTTTGTCATCCTAATTTTGAGTCATTCCTGTCTGTCCCTGTTTGAGTGGAGGTGACCAGGCTATTTTCTAGTTCTGAGGCAGCTTCTTCACCTCTCTTTCCAGTTACTTCTGATTTTGGTAGTACTTTCTTCTGGGACTTTCTTGGACAGCTTTCTTCTAGTCTCAGAACTGGTACATTCTTTTAATTCAGACCCTATCTGACCGTAACCCTCCCCTCCACTAATCCACTAACAGCAAAAACTAGAACTTGTAAAAATCACTAGAATTTCCACTTACATGAAACCAGTGATGCTTTCAGACTTGGTCCATGTTGAGGACGTTAAAGGGCAAACTTTTAGTCCACAGCACTGTTCTCAGATAAACTGACACCTAACAGACCTGTTATTCACATTGGCATCTCCGAGGATAATCGTAATTTTTCCTGCTGGACAATTGTTCATTGACCTACATTTGGTATCATATAGCTGGAACTGCATTTAAACACAGATATTTTCTTGGCTTCTGAAAAGATTTTGTTTTTAACTTCTGCACTTCCCCCTCTAACTGACACTAGCCTTCTGCAAAAAGCAAGGGGTTAGTGAATAAACAATTCTCATTTACATGGCCAAGGTTGGGGAATAAGAATCACTAAAAGCCTTCATTCACATATCTAATCTACGTATCCTCTTTATCACTGTCCCACAAATCTCTGGTTGCCTAGGTACTATATTAAGGAACATTAGAAAGATAAAAGAGAAAATCAGCTACATTCCCTTAACTCTCAAAAGGTTCTATTTTCATTTTTCTTATCAACAAATGAAAATAAACACTATGGACTTTAGTGTAGCATTGCGACAATATTGGGAAGTTTTCTTTTACTCTGCTTACAAACATTTTTCCATTAACACTACAGAGTGAACAATTATAAGTTATGGTGGTTACAGAATAGTCCATAGATTTGATGAGTTTAACTTAGTGCATGTTTTCTTAATTTTGGCCTTTTAGGCAATTTTCAGATTGTCACTAAAGCAGACAATTCTGCAATAAATATAATGGTGGATAAAGCTTTGTGGATTACTTCTTTAAGAGCAATTTCCAGGAGACAAATCCCTCTATTAAAATGTAAACCTTTTAAAGTTCTTAAAATATATTATCCTATCCCTTTCAAAACAGGCAATATTCTTGTTCCCTGCCATTACAAGTTGTAAATACAGGAATAGGTGACATGGCATATATATTACCTATGAGAAACAGTTTCTTCAAAATAATGACCAAAGATTCAAACTAAAATATGTACCAAGGCAGGTTCAATCAGTATTTCCTCCCTGCCCTTAACAATGATGCTTGATCAATCAAAATTCAAGATATTCTGAATAAGACATATGAAAATCTACTTTCTTAAATAATGGCAGATCCAGAAACCATAGATTGTTACTAGAAAATTTTCAGTGCCTGGGATGGGATACCTTCGAGTGAGTCATTGGCCAGAGAGGTCCCTGTTGCCTCTAAAACATTACAGGCTACTGCCAAGGCCCTTGGTTCCCCATGAAAAAGAGATGGTAAGACCCTATTGCTGAAGACTCCACATGCCTGAGAGGCAACGTCACTGAAAAATCAAGTTGGTGCTGAGGACAAAACCTTCTCCCTGTAGCCCAGCCAACTGAAAGATGGAAAAAGCTGCACTGTATGCAGTTTAATGGGAAACAGAAGTCATCAGTGGTGAAAACAGTGGACACTGGAAACCTCATTTGGCCAGACAGGCCAAATGACTGAATGAGTGCAATAGTGGCATGTCTGCTCTGGAGAAACCAACTACTCTTTAATTGGACTGAAGGCCCACTCTATGGGAGGGAATATGTGCCTGGTACTGAAAACCTAATCAAAAGCCTATGGCAGGGGAGGTCATAAGCCTTAGGGGTATAAAGCCTGCTCTTGTCTGAATAAATACATATATTACTCTCACGAAATTGCCCTGGAAGCACTATACTTAATGTTCACACTCATATATTAATGCTACTCTCACATCTGGTTAGAGAAGCTTCTCTTTTCAGATGGCGATAACCACTGGGATGACCCAAAAGCCAACATAGTGCTGAGAAGAAGGGACAGAGGAGTGTCCAGCACTGAAACATCTCACACCCACCAAGGCTCAGGGTCCATTGTGGAAGAGGTGGAGGAAAGAATGTAAGAGCCAAAGGAAGGGTACCACTTTTACATACAACTGTCCACACAGAATTTGGCCTCAGTATCCAAGACCTCACAGTACCTAGCAATACCCACACAAGACCCTCATAATAGGAGAAAAAGATGATGGCATCAAATTAAAAGAGAGACTAATGGAGCGAGGGAGGGGATATGATGGAGAGCAGTGCTATGAAGGAAAAAGTGGGGGAAGGGAGTGGAGGGGAGGGAAATGCCATGGTTTGTTGTAAGTATAGAAGTTGTCAATAATATATATTTTAAAAAAATAATAATGATGCTTGAACTTCATACTTTATGGATGAGTTTTCAATGCCCACTGCCAGCACTTCTCCCCATGACAGCAAACATCAAGGAAGGGAGCATTCATTCCTCTCACTGCAATTTAAGTGAAGGACACTTTGAGGGCAGTCTTCTGAGTCTTTCTCTCCTGACTTCATTCTACCAGTGCTCATATTGCACCAGCATAAGTAGATTTCTTGATCCAATTGCCCCGATAATTTCATCCACAACAGATTAAAATAGGATAATTTTTGGGCTGGATAGATGGCTTAGCAGTTACGGCCCATGCCTACAAAGCCTAAGGATCCAGGTTTGATTCTCCAGGTCCCACGTAAGCAAGATAAACATGGTGCATGCATCTGAAGTTCGTTTACAGTGGCTAGAGGTCCTGGTGTTCCCCTTCTCACTCTCTATATCTCTCTCTCTCCCTCTCTGTCTCTAATAAATAAATAAAAATAAGTCTTAAAAAATAGGACCATTCTTTCTGATTTCTCTAGCATCTTTGGGACTCAGTGCTTCTCTCTATGACCACTGTATCATAGTTTTCCCATCCAGAAAATGGTGAGCCAAGGAAACTAGAAGTTTTATAAACCATAAATCAAGAAGTTCTTGGGAAGAATAATAACAAAGTGTACTTCCTTCAAAGACCTCAACCCAGAAAAAGAAATGGGTTGCTTTCCTTTAGAAAAACTGTTAAATTTAAGAGTTAAGTTTCTCTTTAATCAGAGTAGTTCCCCACATAGCAAGGGAACTATCAGCTTATAGTGACCTCAGCCTCCTGAAAAAGATAATTCGCATTGACCAATTATCCGAGGACAATTAAAAAGTCTTAAGACTGAACAGCCTTGGAAAATTGTCTAAAAATATTATGGACACCAAATTGGGGCTCTCCAGAAATATCTCACCATCATATCTTGATAGGCATTCACAAAAGCAAGAGTTTGGTGGTCTGGGAGAACTCTGTTACCTCTGACCACATTTCAGACAATGGAGGATGAGGCAATAGTCAGTATTATCCCACTTGTAGATGATGTCATCATGGACAACATTCAGTGAACTTTCAGACCTCTAAACTGCTGCTGCTGAAGGGAGGAGAGTGAGGGAAGGAGGGAGGTAAAAAGCAGTATCATTCTCTCCAACATACCAGGTGTTTTCACATTTATTATCTCACTAAATTGAATATAACATTTCCACCATCCACAAATGAGGAAACAAAACAGACAAAGAATAAATAAACTAACCCAGAGCCCGGCAAGAATAAATAGCAGAACTACATTTGAACTTGGAGGAGATGCTCCTCACCTTGTGCGATGGTTAATCTCATTTGTTAATTTGACAGGACTTGGAATTACCATGGAATCAAATCTCTAGGCATGCCTATGAGGGATTTTCTAAATTAGGTTAACTGAGATGGGAAAAACCATATGACCTATGGGTGGCACCATGAAATGGCCTGAGTTTCTGGACTGCATAAAAAGGAGAAAGGTTGCTGAGCACTAGCATTCACCACTCTGTGCTTCCTGACTATGGGCTGAATGCGACCAGCTGCTTCATGCTCCTGAACCATGCCTTCCCCACAATGCTGGATTTATTCCTTTGAATTTTAAGGTTAAATAAATCTTTCCTTCCTTCCTTCCTTCCTTCCTTCCATTGTTTTTCTCAGGTATTTGTCACAGAAACAAGAAAAGTAACTAATACTCACTGCCACTCAGCTTAGGGTTGGGATCATGTACCAGAGTCCACAAACTCTGGAGTGAATATAGAAATTCTAAAATCTAAACTTTATAGAACATAATTATGTGAGTAAGGGGTCTCATTCTTACTCAATAAACGTTAGCAGCTAGGAGTGGTGGCATACACCATTAATCACAGCACTTGGGAGGCAGAGGTAGGAGGATCACCACAAGTTTGAGACCACCATGAGACCACATAATGAAGTCTAGGTCAGCCTGGGCTATGGTGAAATCCTACCTCAAAAAAAACAAAAAAAAATTTAAATTAAAAAAAAAAGGTTAACTACCATTGTTAGAGTAATATATTTATTTATTAAATGAATAAATTCTTATTTTTAACTAATTTCATTCCTATCATAATAATAACTACTGTTCACTGACTGCTTGCTCTGTCAAGCACCTTAGTAGTGCTTTAAATAAGTTGTCTCATCTAATTTCCATAGTTTCTTGAGGTAGAATTGGTCAATGGCTTTGTAAGTGAGGAAACTGACATTCAGAAGGGGGTAAACTTGGCCAAAGGTAGGCAACATGAATGAATGACACCAAGCTCAGACCTCTGCCCCAGTGTCTGAGCTTTTCAATCAGTTCATTATCCTACCTCCATCAGTGGAATTTTGCTTATAATCCATCAACCAGAGTAGGTGACATAGCCAAAAGAGAGAAGTAAGAATGGATGGAAATGAACGTCTCCAAATAAAGTAGTTCTCACAATGAAATTTCCATGTGAAGGATGTTAGACTTCCAACGTAGACAGACTGGCACTACTGAATCATATACTTCAAGAATCATATACACTTTAACTTTCTGCTGATGATCTCCATACATATGCACATTGTACTTTGATCATAATGCCTCTCATCATCTTTTTTGTCCCCTCTCTCCCTCAACTGAACCTCTTCTTCTTTTCAACTAGTCCCTCTTCCATTTTGATGTCATCATTGTTTCTTATTTTGCTTTGTTTTTTGACCTCATACTATGCAGGTCTTACACAGGTAATATCAGCTACTGTGAGGTCATGAATGCAATGGCCACTTTGTATCTGGAAGACAACATACAAAGCACTTGTCCCCTTCCTTTGGCTCTTACATTCTTTCTTCCCCCTCTTCTACAATGATTCCCTGATCCTTCCAGAGTGTTACTGAGTTGTCTCTCAGCAATGAACACTCCACAGTCACATCTCAGTACTTTGATGAGTTTTGAGTCTCCCCAGTAATCCCTGTTACATACAGAGAAGCTTTAAAATAAGCATAAATATTGAAAGGATGAGTTGGTGGACATAAAATATCCACTAGCCAAATTATAGTAATAGCTTCCCCTCCTCCCATAGCCAAAGCATTTCTGGGTTTCTGTGAACTTGCAAAACGCTCTGCCCAGAGATGAGCAGAATTTGACAAATCAGAAGGTAGAAAGCAAGATGACTTAGAAGTATGACACTCCCATGAAAGTTTTCAGAACCATGTAAAATGAAAACTTTATCCTTGATGGTACATAAGTCCCATTGACCAGGTTGTCTTAGAAAACATGGCATTAAAAAGCAAAAAAGACCAAGTTCCCTTGTGGCAAGGTACACCGGAAGGGAGAATGCCCTCCGCTCTGGGAAGAAGGCAGGACGCAAGTGGAGGAGAGTTGCACCTTTGCCCCACAGTCTACACGTTCAATGAAAATCTCTGCAGCCCCTGACAAAAGTCTGAGCCAACAGAGTGGAAAGAGTATTTCAGAAGGGACAGGGTGTAAATTCAATGCAGATTGCTACTGGTGCCCCACTGAAAGGCTTGCTGGCATCCCTGCAGGTGCAGGATGGGGTCAGTCCACAGGCAGCATGGCTGCCGCAGAGAAACTGGGTGAAGGGAGAAGTGAGACAGCAACGTCACTATCATCTGACAACGGGTTCTGGAAGAGCTGCGGTAGAGAAAGGACAGAAGGTAATGACTCAGATGTGCCTCTGACGGATGGTGTCTCTGGGGAGGAACAATTGGCCAAAGGAAAAAAATGTTATGACTTAACACCTCTTTCCCTATAGCCCCAAAGTCACGTCATCCCACCAAAGAAGTTTAACATATATAGTTGTCCTTCTACTTCAAAATGAGCTCAGACATTTGGCTAAAATATATAGAGATATATTCTAAAAAATGTAGCATGCTGTGACATTTAAATTTATTAGCTGACAAACATTGTGTTGAACCATCTGCCACTCTGCACTAAACTTCCTGTAACTAAAGATACACAAACCCTGGAGAATTAGCATTAGGTAAAATAGATTCATTTTATATAATTGAACATAATTGTGCATGTAATGCTTTAACATAATATTACTCAACAGCTGTGCAAATAATAGAAGGGTTACTCGCATAGACCATATGCTGACAATAAGATATGAAGGCAGAACTTTCACCATCCAGCGAACCCACAACTTCACTGAAAGGCTGTGGCTTGCTTTAGGAAAGAGTCCAATTTAAAAGTAGATGCTGGGCAGGAAAGATGGCTTAGCAGTTAAGGCACTTGCCTGTAAAGCCTAAGGATTCATGCTTTACTTTCCAGGTTCCACATAAGCCAGAGGCACACAAGGGGGTGCACGCGTCTGGAGTTTGATTGCAAGTGGCTAGAGGCCCTGGTGTACTAATTCTCTCTCTGTCTCTCTCATTAAAAAAATAAATAATTAATTAATTTAAAAACCAGTCTGTTGGGCTTGCCTCAAAAATAAATAAATAAAAGCAGATGCTGGAGCAGAGCCACTCAGAACTCAAAAGCAAAGGAGTGACACCACCCTGATTCTCCTGACAGACAATGGCAGGGCTCTTGCATTCAGTCAGCCTTAACTCACACCCTCCTCGGCTCTTCCAAAAATTGAGATTTATTTTTCTGCATGGTCTCTTCCTTTTCCATAGCTTTTATGATGCTTCCAGTAGGCATCTTTTGCAATTGCATGAATAGACCCACTTTTTCTTGCCTTAAGCTGGGTTTTGTGAGCTCTAGAACTTTTTCACTAGCCTTTTTCACATCTCTTTGTCAGTCATAAATTTCCTACTCATTACATAGGTAGATTTTATTATTCCAATTTTAGACTCAAAGTTTTGATCATAAGTGATTTAGGGATGGAGACATCTCAGTGGTTAAAGGTGCTGCTTGCAAAAGCTGACATACTGAGTTCAACTCCTCAGTACCCACACATAGCCAGATGCACAAAGTGGTACATACATCTGGAGTTTGCAGTGGCAAGAGGCCCTGGCATGCCCATTCAGAGTCTCTGCCCCCTCCCCATTATTTCTCTGCTTGCAAATAAATAAATATATTTACAAAATAAGTGATTCATTGAGTTCTTGTATAGGCCAACTCAGCCAAATCATTTGCCTACAGTGGTACAAATCTTTAAGGCAGTGCTAAGGGTTAGGACATAACATATGTCCACTCTTATTTCCTCTAGTGGCTCATAGCTAAATAACCTACTAAATATGTCTAAACAGTTATGAAAGAGGAAAAAAGATGAACTAATTAGAATCTAACTATATATATATATATATATATATATCTCCTTTGGTCTGATATCTTTTTTAACATCTGACCAAAATCAGTCCATAAAGATAAAGTTAATAATTCTGTTTCATCCCTTGATCCTATTAACTCTATTCCACCTCCCCTTTAAAATTCATATTCATATTTTTCAAACCCACTTTACTTATAGCAACCAGTCTATGGAATAAGATACACTTTTTTCAATGTATTATGCTAAGAAATGTCTTACCTGCAGGCTAACTATTGTAAATTATCTCAACATCCACAATATTATACATTTCACATTGTTCTGCCTATATTATTAAAGCTTGGTCTCTTGGAAAATATTAGAAGGAAGTTTAACTATACATAAATATTAATAGGTACAATGAAGTAAAAACAGCATAAAAGCATTTCAGTAATAAAAGTTAAATGTATAGGACCCTAAGAAAAATCTTTTATTTTTTTTCTTCTTGTAAGTGACTTTAAATTCACATAAGATGATGGAAAGATAAAAATGAAAATAACAAAAAATTATTACAATATATTAAGAAGAATCAGTGGCTTGGAAAGCTGTGATATGACAAAGAAAAGTCTAGTATTCTAGAATTGAAACAAGTCACTACCATGGCTCAAATACTGTTCTGTACTACATACAATGTGATGACGTTTTTACTGACACTCAGACGAGCATGATAATCTTAAACTATTTTAAGGTTGAAAGAAGGTTATGAGAAAGAGTTACTAAAGCCAATAAATATCAAATTTGAGATTGATTTTTGGTCTCAAATCTCCAGTGTTTGGAAGAAATGTTGGCTCAGGTGGTCAGTACACTCACCTTATACTCAAATTTAGGCAGCTGCAGAATCAAAACAAAGACTGTAAACCTAAACATGTGTTCCTTTGGTGAGGAAATTAGTTATTTTAAGATATGGTGAGAATAATTCAGCTTAACCCTAATTCACTTAAAAACCTGAAGATTGGGCTGAGGAGGTAGCTCAGTGGTAGCACACTCACCTAGCAAATGTGAGGTCCCGGGTTCAATCCCCAATGCCACACACATACATGCTGTGGTGGTTTTATTCAGGTGTCCATCATAAACTTAGGTGTCCTGAACCTTAGGTTCCCAGCTGATGGAGATTTGGGAAATAACGCTTCCTGGAAGGAGTGGGCTTATGGGTACTATAGCCAGTTTCCCCAAGCCAGTGTTTGGCACACTCTCCTGTTGCTGTTGTCCACCTTACGTTGGCCAGCAAGTGATATCCACCCTCTGCTCATGCCATCATTTTCCCCTGCCATCGTGGAGCTTCCCCTCGAGCCTATAAACCAAAATAAACCTCTTTTTCCCACAAGCTGCTCTTAGTTGGGTGATTTCTACAGCAATGAGAACCTGACTGCAACACATGCCAAAAGGATTAAACCAATCTGTCAGAGTTCTGATCAGTGAATTTCTTTTCCAAACCCATTCCAAAAGGATCTATACAATTTGTATGAAGGATTATGGTTAAAAATATAATTAAATTAAAAATAGATTTAGTAAGCCTTTAATCCCTCCGATCTTCAGTTTCTTTACTAATGAATTGAACAAGTAGAAACTGGGTGATATCTCTATAACAATTCTACAGTTATCTGAAAACCATGAAAATCCCAGATAGAATATAATCTTTCATGCTGGTTTTACATTCAGTTGGAAATGAATACATTGCTTTTTTAAAAAAGTCTTAGCCCCTTGGTCCAATTAGTTTCAGAAAGACCACTTCAAAAACCCCAACAAAGCCTATGAAATGCCCTTCAGGAATATACAAGCCCTGACCTCTCCTGAAGGTTTAGACATGGGAAGATATTAACAGCATCCCAACTGCTCTCCCTGTTCCCAACATCACTTCCTGCTGTTCACGCTTTACATGGTGCCAAAACAATCCAAGTTGCAATATACTTTTGGAGGTAGATGACTACTTCCAACCCTCTTTGTCTTCATTACATTCCTCCCTACTTACAGTTGACTGGACACTTAATCCAAGTGAGTCATGGGATTCTACATCCCTGGAATCGGGAATTCAAGTTCATATCCTCGAGTCATTCTCTGCTCCTCACCTGGTATGAGACCTATACATTTCACAGCTACACAAGTGCCCATGTTCCACTACATGAACAGGAGCAAAAAAAAAAAAAATGTCAATTCCCAGAAAGAGATGATGCAACTGAGAGAGAGAAAAGGAGACAGACAGACAGACAAAGAAAGAGAACTCATGCCTTGGTTCCTGACAAGTTGCCAATCATCACTCATTCCAGGCACTTTTTGAAGCTCAGTATTTTATAAGGCACCTCTATGTCCTGAAAACATGTTCCATTTGCTAACCAACAGCAGCTTCATGCTGACCACTAGAGATGCAGAGGCAACATCCTTTCTTAGATATTGGTTCTCACTCCTGGCAAAGAGCTAATTCCTACAATCACTTTTGTATTCCATATCACTTGGAATCATCCTGCTTTCCTGATCTAATACCAAATGACCTATGAAAGATCTGTAATTGGACCATGTGCTTCCTGCATTTATTAGCTGTACACTCTCAGGATAATCTTCTGACAGCTTTGGTTTTTCCATTTATAACAAGTGGGCTAGTAATTCCTATATTAAAAAGGTCCCTTTAAAGAAGAAATATATTGAAAGATCTAATGAAAGATGAGATGTATGTAAAATGCTTAGATTATGACATTCTAAGTAACTTTATCATAATTATTCTATTTGTACTTTAATCCTATAAGTCTGCTATGTGTTATAAGTGCAACATTCTAACCAGCAGCCGGGACTGCTAGTATGTTCTCCTAGAGGACATATCCATAGAATTTAGGTACTATTTTTTTTTTATTAATTGTGAACTTTACTGTATGAACATGTTGTATACTGGTCATATTCCTTTCAAGTTATACTCTTAGCCTGATGTTCCATCAATTTAGCTATACCCTAGCAAGAAGTATTGTCATCACAATCTAGCTTGTTTTTAACATTTGAAAAGTCCTCTTTTCAGAAAGTTAATATCCAACTGTACTATGCAGTGGTTTCCACTGTGAGTTTTCTCTTTCTGTGTGTTCTTCCTTAACTGTTCACTTCTTAGGACTGCACTGTGGCCTCCAAATCAAAGAAGGCCAATGCAATAACAGCAGAAAGTGCTGGTGTGACAGACTGTGGTTTAAAGACACAGCAGCAAGCATGATGCTCAGAGGGTTCAGCCAAAGGGCAATGTTCAGCACAGGAAATGTGCTAATGGGTGGTCAAGAGTTCACTATCAGTGCCAGGTGGACTAGTGGTCTTAGTCATCATCTCCAAGGGAGTCAACTGTACATGCTGTGTTGCTCCAACAAGGAAGGCAATGCCTCTGCTATCACTTTTTGGAGACAGTACAGCACTGGCGGCCATAGCTACACCTCTCCTGAGGATGTCCTCCACTTTTAAGCTTGTGAATGTCACTTTTCTAACCTGTCAAAAGGCTCTGTGTTGGATGACACAGGGATGTGGGATGATTACACAGGGACCATCAGAGGGACAAGACTGTCGGCTCTTATTAGATTTGATGGCTAGGCAAGACATATGCTGCAGATCTCGAAAAGTTATGAGGACAAGTAAGCTTTAAATTGGGTTAAGGTGACTTAAGGCAGAATTTAAGATGCCAAGTTGCTTTATAAATGAAATTCAACCAATGTCACCTCTGGGGAAAAGAGGAGGGCAGGTGCATGAACCACAGAGATACCCCATAGCATTTTATCTGAAGGCCATGCAATAAACAGAAATCTATTGTGAAGAGAAAGATCCAAAACACACAGTCAAGACTGAGCAAGGATTATGGTCTATACTCCCATGAAACAAAGGGGATCTTTAGAGAATGACAGCCACCCAACCCTGTCAAAGCACTGAGACACTTAGGATACAATATGGATAAAGGACCGCAAAACACTGCTGCTATGGAGACAGGACAGGAGTCATGAGGGGTTTACTTATTTCATTTAATGAATATTCACTAGGGCCCTACTACGTGTTGAGCCCTATGTTCAGCCTTGTTGGGAACTAAATAAATAATACTGCCTACTAAAATGTGTCTTAGATCCAAAGTACTAGCCCAAGTTTTTCTCAAAGAAGGAGCTTAAAGTTTGTACTTGCAAGAAAGTTTAGAACCTGGAATGCTGTGTCATTTAATATTAAAGGGCCAATTTAGATCTGAAAACACAGAGAGTTTTACATATATGTCATTTCCATAAGATCTGAATCTATCCCTTCCTGGACTGATAATGTCTTTAGGTAAGCCTATATCCCTGAAGATCTCTAATACTGAATAATTAAAGGAGTTTCTTCCCAATTTCCTTACCTGCCATTCCCATCAGCCAGTTCACAGCATACACTGAGCTTCTCTCTGTGTCTAGACAATGTTGGGCATCCATGCGCAGTCATCACTGCTTACCTTTCCTTTAATCTTCCCCTTCTGAGACATGGCTCCAGGGGAAAAACTGTGAGTGTGAACCTAGCAAGACTGTCTCTGAACATTCTCACAAAACACTTCTACCCTATATGTGCAGATCGGATGAAAATAGGTCAGGACATGCACTGTGTTTAGGGGCTATTCATATCCTCCATCATCAGACAATATACATGATGTTAAAGAAACAAATTCCCTGCCACCTCCTAGTGCATGCTGGAAAAAAAGATTCTGTTTGCCTCCAAGGAGTCTCAGCTAAATGTCAACTCTATTAATTTGATAGATATTTTTCATAGTTAAAGTAAGATCATTGTTTAAAAAAATGGTTTTTATCAAGTGCACTCATGTTGGAAAAATGTCTCAGTGGATAAAAGCTTTTTCTGCACAAGCATGAGGACCTGCATTTGATCCCCAGCACCCATATAAAAATCTGGACATGATCCTGCATGCCTGTAAGCCAGCACTGAGTGGGACAGAGACAGATGATTGCTGGTGTTCGCTAGCCAGCCAATCTAACCTACAACTGGAGATCTCTGGGTTCAGTGAGAGAAACTGTCTCAAGGAAATAAGGTAGAAGAATGACAGAGGAGGACACTTGGTGATGTCTTCATCTGACCTCTGCACATGTGTATGTATACAGGGCACATGCATTTGTACATGTATGTACATACACCTATCCATGCATACTATACAAACACCATATACTACATACACACTCCAAAATTATGCCTCAAAAAGTCAATGTTTCTCCATCCTAAAGCAAATCTTATTTATATGCATTTTGTACACACAAAGTTGTGTTTTAATATAATGTTACTCATATGTATTTTTTAAATCCACCTTTATTTTACTTGACATTAGATGACAAGTCATTTACCCTTTTTTCACACAATCTTAGTTTGTACTAATTGCTTCAAATTCTGTATAGTAATATTCCACCACTGTTCTCCATTCTGAGAACTCCAGCAGTCACTATTAAGAAGATTTATGGTGAGCTGGAGAGATGGCTTGGTGGTTAAGGCTCTTGCCTGCAAAGCCAAAGAATCCAGGTTCAATTCCCCAGCACCCATGTAAGCCAGATGCACAAGATACACATAGGTCTGGAGTGCATTTCAGTGGTTAGAGGACCTGGTGCACCCAGTCTCTCTCTCTCTCTCTCTCTCTCTCTCTCTCTCTCTTCTCTCTCTCTCTCTCTCAGCCTCTTTATCCCTCTCTCAAATAAATAAATAAACATATTTTTTAAAAAAGAAAATTTATGGGGGAGAGGTGACAAAAGGATGTAATGAGATGGGAATATTATCAAATTAAAGTATGCTCATATATTAAAGTTCTCAACAAAAATGTATAGAAATAGATTAAACTGTAAAAAGAATATGGGAATGCCTTTCTGAATTATTTTCTATTATATGTGTTTAGTGGTCCACTGCTGTGTTATCTTACTATTCTTTCACTTTACCAGATCTCCTCCCCGTTTAGCCTTCCTCAACTCGTCTTGCTCTTTCTTTCAATAATTCACAGTTTAGAGAAAACGACAACTAGTGTGAGCATCTGGGACAGATCTGTGGGACATTGGGCCCAAGATTACAGAGCTTTATCATTGAAATCACAAAATATTTTCAACTCTTCATGATGCTTGAAGAATTAAAATTAATAATCACCAATATTACAAATTTCTGACAGCCCTAGTGTCTCAAAAAGATGACAGATGAGCTGGGTGTGGTGGCGCATACCTTTAATCCCAGCACTCGGGAGGCAGAAGTAGGAGGATCATTGTGAGTTCAACGCCTCCCTGGGAATACAGAGTGAATTCCAGGCCAACCTGGGCTAGAGTGAGACCCTACCTCAAAAAAACAAAAAAGAAAAGAAAAATGACAGATGATGTCTAGACTCAAATTCATCACTCCACATCTTTATGGAAACCATAATAATCCTCTCCATGAAATATCAGTTTTCCTTTGAGAGAATTAATTTTTCTTTTTGAGTGTTTTGACTGAACTTTGGTTTCAGGCATTCTGTTTGGTTCTACCATTGTTTACAGGTGCTTGTTCCATAGATAACAGTGACCTTGAATGGAGTCATGAACTTATCCATAAAATTATGGCACACTGACTATGTGCAAGACATAGAACTGGTATAGACTAGCCAAACATTTTGTTGTTGTTGTTGTTGTTGTTTTCCAAGGTAGGGTCTCAATCTGGCCCAGGCTGACCTGGAATTGACTATGTAGTCTTACGATGGCCTCGAACTCACAGCGATCCTCCTACCTCTGCCTCCAAGTGCTGGGATTAAAGGTGTACACCACCATGCCTGGCTTCAATTATATTTTAAATAAACTGTCAATGAATGATGATCACTGATTTCCTGCTATATGCCAGGCAATAGATTATTAGGTATAACTACTAGATCACATTTTATATTTTATTCTTGCTAAAAAAAAAAAATACAGATTCAAGTCCTGCCAAATGCAAAGAAATAGACTCGAGTATTAAAGGCCAGCAGATTTGGTCTGACAAATCTTTATGTAGTAAGAAAAAAAAAAAATGCAGTAAGGGGAAAACACTACTTGAATCCATTCTCAAACCATGTCTACTAGAAGCAATAAATTAAGCTCTATTGGTAAGGTAAAATATATTGAGCAAATTTTAGACTGGGGAGGCACTATAAAACAGCAAGCCATAAAAAACTGTAAACCAGTTTATGAACTACCTTGAAAGTAATTTCAGGATAGAAGAGAAAAGGCCGATTACCAAGAACAATAGCTGCCAGGGTCTTTTACACCACTTTCTTATAAATGGGAGTCACCTTAGCAATCATTACCAGCCTCCCACTGAGAAGAAAAGTAACTTGTATTTAAAGGTTTATAATGTCTCCTTAAAGGTGACCTGGGATGAAATTTGCTACTTGTAACACCCAGCTTGTCTAGATCCATAATCGTTGTGACATAATGAGTTCTACTAGCTTATCTTAAATTGCCCTGCATACTGTTATCAAGTAAATGTTCTTTCAGTTCTCAAGGTCTGCCCTAACCCAGGCACCATTGTCCACTGCCTTTCAGTAGTTGAAAGATTAGAGAGTGTTTAAGATGCCACCTGGTCCCTAAGGTTTGACCCAGATGAAGGCATCTCTGGTGCATATGCACCAATGCCATGGGCTGGTGCCTACAACTAGCCTTAATGTTCCTTAGAAAGGCAGCCAGACTTAACACAACGCTACCACACAGTGGACTTCTCTATAGATGCTAGAGTTCCAACTAAAGTATTAGTGGATCCTTCATCTGCACCCCCCTCCAACTCCCTATAAGAAAGGACAAAGGCAATGTCCTCTGGAATCATTCTGAGCCACAGCTTCCAATATCCCCCAGTTAGGAAAACTCCAGTTTCATATAGTTTACAATCATAGTTCTTGACAATATAGTTTCCCTTTTCCTTGGGGTTCAACAGGATATGTAATTCAATTAGACATATTGATGGACTACTTTTCATTGATAATAATTATAATGGAAATTTAAAATAACTACTTTGAAATTTATATAAGATAAATACACCGTGGTCATGCTGTTAACATAAAGTAAAATACTGGAACTTCTTCACCTATGCTACCTTCTGTCTTAAAGCAGACATCACAGTTTTCTGGGGGAAAGTCTAGTCCTCATCACAGGAACACTGAGGCTCATTCATAAGCTAATAGACTAGGAACAGCCATGTCAGGTACATGTCTTATATTCTATTCTTGCCTTCAGCCCCAGGGTTTCTGTTCTGTCTTAATTGCCCATGTAGCTCTGTCTTGCACAGTGACTTCCCTGTCCAGGAATTTGACACCACTAATAACCTTGAATTCTTCTCATCTGCCCACAATCATGTTTGCAAAGGGCCCTGGAGCATATTCACATGACTATTGCTCCAAATATTGTCACATTTACCTTAATGTCAATATTTCTCTACCTTTTGAGTTGTAGTGTTGAAAAATAAATAAAAGTTGAGAATGGAAAGTTGAGTGGAACCTGTCATGATTAATTATGGATGTCTGGTGACTTTTGTCTCTAGAGATCACTGCTATAGAATTTCACAAACCCCAATTGACAGGAATTGCCCTGGATGAGTGAACAGTAATAACAACAGATCATACACTATAAAGTGTTCCCCCGTACCACAACGAGATTTTATGGTAACATAAAATTTTGCATGGAAGCATACAAAAATACATTCATGTAGCTTCTCTGAGTCCTATATTTTAAATCTCTAGGTTGGAGATAATAATACTTTCCTCCCTGGTTTCCCATGAGAATTTGAATATGGAACAATAAACACACTTTTTTTCAGATTGTTTCTCAACCTTCCCTGACCACTAGTCTCTAGTCTACATTATTATTTTTAATATTTTCATTTATTTCTTTGAGAGACAGAATAGACATACCAGGGCTTCCTGTCACTGCAAATAAACTCCAGACACATGCACTACTTTGTGTATCTTGCTTTACATGGGTAAAGGGGACTCAAACCTGTGCCATCAGGCTTACAAGTAAGTGCCTTTAACCACTAAGCCATCTCTCCAGCCTTTACATTATTATATCTTTTTTGTTCTGTTTGTTTGCTTTCTCTTTTTTTTTTTTTTTTTTTTTTTTTTTCTTTTTTGAGGCAGGGTCTCATTCCAGCCCAGGCTGATCTGGAACTCACTACACTATATAGTTCCAGGCTGACCTTGAACTCATGGTGATCCTCCTACCTCAGCCTTCCCGAGTGCTAAGATTAAAGGCATGTACCACCATGCTGGCTACATTATTATTTCTTATCAGAGCATACTATTATTTTTCTGATCCCAATTTTCAATTAGGCAAACATTCTACCACTGAGCAACATCTCTAACCCTTCAATAAATAGATATTAATATGTTTATATACTTGTGTCTACTATTGCTATTACTTTTGGGGCTCTGTATGGGCAGGTACTTTGCCTGTTTGTTTAAAACTATAGACTTACATGACACTTAAATAACTGAATAAAATGAATAAGTGAGTCAGGACTTTAACATTTAATCTAAATGTTAAGTAATGGCAATTCCCCTCATTATTTCAGTATTACAAAATCAAGGCCATTTGGTATACTGTCTGTGAAAATCATTGGTTTTGTTACTTGCTAAAATTTTAGACATGTGGTTTGAAACATGAGGATCCAGTGTATTTGTATAATAGAGAGCTATTTCAGTGTTCTCAGGCTGCCTTGAATTCATTCTTTTTCATTAATATCATTTGTGGGTATGAAGTTGTGTTTATAAGACCAAGTTAAATGCTAAAATAAAGTAGAAGGTATAGATAATTTACTCATCTGATATAGATATGTGTTTGTTATTTAACAAAATATTTACAGTTGTTTCCTCCATCCATAGGATATATAATAATCTTTGGATATTTTCCCATTGCATTAATTTTTACTATTTCACTTTCTGTAAGTCTCAAGAATTTCTTATGTATTTAACTTTTGAATTAAAATAAAAAGCACTTGTTAATTTAATTTTAAAGTTATTCACATGAGTGATTTTAAAATCACTTAAAATTCATAAAATATTGTCTTATAAACACATATGCCTTTAGTATATTTGGAAAACAATGTTAATACTTATAATAATTAATAATTATATAATTAACATGATATTGTATTGGTGTTAAATAGTAATATACTAAATAGTACTAAT
The DNA here is from genome assembly GCA_036346955.1 of Dipus sagitta. NCBI lineage: Eukaryota > Metazoa > Chordata > Mammalia > Rodentia > Dipodidae > Dipus > Dipus sagitta. The sequence goes on along the minus strand of CM070770.1, from coordinate 96,726,710 downwards.
ATAGTTAGTAATGATTTTTGATGAAATAATTTTTAAATGAAAATAAGAGTCTTGGGGCTGTGGAAATGGCCCAATTGGTAAAGTGCAAGTGTGAGAACATGAATTCAGATCCTCAGTGTCCATGTAAATGCCAGATATATGCACTTCAAATCCCAGAACTTGGAAGACAGAGCCAGGTGAATCCCTGAGGCAAGCTAGCTAACTACACTAACTGAGCAAAGAAAACCTCTTCAGTGGTGTTATCTATGTGAATGTTTCTCTCTGGAATATTCTTCCTTTCTCTTTCAAATTGGTAACTTATGTACTTCATTGTTTTATAAGTGATTAAGGGTTTGAGTTTTTCAAAGGCTTTGAGCTCGTGTGGGAACTGCCAGATAAAAATATCAGATTCTATGTTAAATCTGAATTTCAAATAAATGATAAATCATATTTTAGTATATGTCCCATGTATTTCTACTGAAAAGTGATTTATGTTTATCTGAAAGTCAAATTTCACTGGGCATCTTCTCTTTATTTGCTAAGTCTGGCAATTCTAACTTTGGGAGAACTTAGCCTACGGAGGAAGTAAAGAAAAGAAGATTAGCCCCACAGGCAGAGTATCTTAGCAAACGCCAGAGAAGGAGGAATTTGAGGCAGATGAGCGTATCAGCAGCCTGCCAAACAAACAAAAGAGGAGAAAAAGACAAGGATTATTGTGGATCCTATTGATGGAAATAACCACTGCAAATATTTTGTTGTGGAAATGAGATATTTTGAAAGCTAGTTTTCCATAGACAATAAGCATCTCCGGTGCCCAAGGGTAGAAAGGAAGCAAAGCCTTTCTACTGAAGGTGCTTCTTGAGCTGTCGATCTTCAGCTTCTTGCTCTTAACAAATGACATGCTTCAACTACATGGTATAAAATTAAGAAACAACCAATCAGTCCAATTCAGAATGCTGAGGAAAGTTATTATATAGGGAAAATATGAGTATTCACTAGTTTGTTGTTTCTTTTTTCAAATAAGGTCTTGCTATGTAGCATGGCCTGCCTGGTACTCATTATGTAATGCAGACTAGCCTTGAGCTCATGATAATCCTCCTATTCAGCCTCCTCAATGCTGGGATTGAGGAATATGCCATAGTTTAATAATTTTCATTGAAGAAAAATAATAAACTTCCATGTCAGAAATTCAGAATTTAAATCTTCAGATGTGATGATCCCAGAACAATCCCGGAAGTACATCCCCCTGCAAAGTAGAGACAATTGTGGGGTCACATTCTGAACAACGAATTGGAAGCGCTTAATTGGGTGTCCAGTGACCAGCCTTGTTTAACCAGAAACAGTGAGATGAGGAACACAGCCCTCTCTTTCAAGCACTTAACATATGCCAGGTGACTTTCAGCAACAGGCAAACAAGCAGTTTCAGCACTAGGGTTTTCCACAAGGAATAAAAGTCATCAGAGAAGGCAGGATTAACTGTCTAGGAAATGACAGAGAAAATGTCATTAAATGGATTACTCCAGGGAAAAGTCTTTCAAGAACAAGCTGGCATTTGACAGGAAGGACAGTCCTTCTGAGGTAGGTTTGATATTTCTGGAAGATAAAATGCCCAAAAGAGAGAAAGAAATAGGCTGAAGCCAGATCATAAGATCCTTATGACACACAAGTGCCTCTCAAATGTTAATGTACACACAAGTCACCATAGGGACCTTGTCAAAATGAAGGTTCTAATTCAACAGGCTTGAAGCACAGCTTCTGAACGTCCTCACGTCTAACAAGTTTCCAGGTGATGCAAATACTGATGATATGAGAATCACCTGGAGTAGGAAGCCGGCATGCTACACTTTGGTTCTTGAACCTTTTTCTGCAGGCAATGGGGAGCCATCTTGTGGCAAGATTTCCAAAAGCTGGAAGCAAGCACAAGACTACTTCAATGGCCCAAAAGGGTAATGACAGTTGCCTAAACTGAAGATTCTAAAGATAGAAAAGAGGATAGAATTACTAATATCAAAAAAATAAAATTAATGTCAATCATAATTTAATAAAAGTCTAGATAAGGGAAAACAATAAGAAACCTAAGCTGTTTTCACAATTATACAACATGATTTCAGTATTTTGCATTTAGGATGTCCTACCATGATTAGATGACTTTTTTAAATTTTTATTTTATTTTATTTATTTTCAAGCAGAGAGAGAGAGATAGAAAGAAGAGAGACAGAGAGAGAGAATGGACATGCCAGGGCCTCTAGCCACTGCAAACGAACTCCAGACACATGTGCCCTGTTACATCTGGCTTATGTGGGTCCTGGGAAGTTCTTTGGCTTTGCAGGCAAGTGCCTTAACCACTAAGCAATCTCTTCAGCCCAAGTTATGGTTTTATTTTATTTTTTTGAGCGCAACAGACAGAAAAAGAGGCAGATAGAGAGAGAGAATGGGCGTGCCAGGGCCTTCAGCCACTGTAAACGAACTCCAGATGCGTACGCCCCCTTGTGCATCTGGGCTAACATGGGTCCTGGGGAATCGCACCTCAAACCAGGGTCCTTAGGCTTCACAGGCAAGCGCCCAACTGCTAAGCCATTTCTCCAGCCCAAGTTATGATTTTTGAAATGACTTTAGGTGCTTTTTATCTTAATTTTATTTTTTGCTTTTTTTTTCTTTGAGGCAGGGTCTCATGTAGCCCAGACTGATCTTGATTCAGTATGTAGCCTGCCAAGTCTAGCCTTGAACTCCTGATCTTCCTGACTCCATCTCCCAAATGTCAACTTAAGTTTACATGTATTGTGGATTCAGACACATGTTATTTTAAACTCTCTCTCTGTGTGTGTGTGTGTGTGTGTGTGTGTGTGTGTGTATAATTCATATGTTGAACTCCATGAATCAATCACTGTTAAAGAAGACTTTCCAAGTTCTTTGAATGTTTATTTAAGGCCACTTCTGATATATAGTCTTCCCCACTGTCAATATAAATTCTTCTCCAGCAGGAATTAGCATGTGCCTAGTACACAAGGCTTTTTCTCTGGCCATAGTTTCTATCAAGACATAGACCTTTCACTCCTGATCAAGCCCTGCTTCACAAGTATGAAAATATGAGGAAATCTCAGCGCATCAGACCCCACTAGAATTTCATCATTTATTTTCCCTCTTCTCATTTTTAAAATTGGAAATAATATGAGATTTCAATGCCAGTTACACAACTGAGAACCCATTCATTTCTCAAGTTCCAGAGCAACATCCTGAGTTACAGATCCCAGTGGCCCTTCCTAACACTGATTAAAGTTCTTTGCTTTACCACCTGCTGATGATAAACTGTTTTGATAAGGTGCTTAGTGCACTGACTTAGCACCTGTGCTAATTGCTTTATCGGGCTACAATCTGATTTTCAGTGTGTTGAAATGTTAGCTTAAGCCTGTAGTTGTTAGCTCTGGCCACACAATAGAATGGCCTGCGATCCTTTTGTAAAAGAAAAATGCTCAAATCCCACCCCCAGGGATTCTAATTTAATTGGAGCAAAGTGGGCACCAGGCATCAATGTGGTTTTAAGCCTCCCAGTGATTCTGATGTATAGCCAAGACTGGCAATCACTAGCTGACCCAAGCCTAAGTAAGGACTTTGTTTTCCTGATATCACATTCCTTTGATAATCTAATGTAAGTCTGCCTAAAGAAATTTTATTAGGAACACAAATAAGAATGAGGAAGGAATTCAAACCACTGAACAGAATGTTAGGAAGCCTATACAGAAAAGTGTTGAAGTAAAAAGAGCCTACAGTTCATAGTCTTAAAAAGAACAGCTCTATTATTTTACTGGTTCCATGATATTGGAGAAGAAGATATAATCTGCTGTCATACTGGATTAGTATGTGGATGGAAGAAGTTGCCTGCATATCAGTTTTCTCATGTGCCAAGTATGCCTAAGTAGTACTCAAGGCATTGTTAATAGATTTAATAAAAGCCCTGTATTAACATGCCTAGCAAACCTTTGATCACATTCCAAGTGTTCTGAGGCATTTTTATATCACTCTAGGAGTCCTAGTTTTTGTTGCATTCTCAGCATTTTAATCAGCTAATCTAATAATATTTCAACTTAGGTTTATTTTTCTAATTTATCTTACAATACATGTAGCATGATATGGATGACAACATTGTTAAGCATCTTTGTGGGTACCTTAATTTCATGTGTATATTTTAAATGCTGTGTTTATAAGGTCTCTATTTAATAAGGAAGTATTAGTCACAAAAGAATCTGATACACCAAACTTTAGTGCCCAGTGGTATGAGATTCTGAACACCAGTATTCACTGGACATCTTGGTCATCTGGCAAAGTAGCCTGTTTAGCAGTCAGCACTAGGCTAGAAACACTCCTACCACACACTACAGTAAGCCAGGGCATGGGGGCCTGAGTCACAGCTGAATAGTTACAGCCCAGTGTGCAGTAGTAATTGTCAGGTAGTGATTCCCAAGCAGAGTTCTAACGGGTTGAAGGTTACAATAATTCCTCAACCACTAATAACCATAGTAAGTTGTAAAATAGCATGACTTTGTATTTACTTTTATTTATTTATTTATTTATTTATTTATTTTTAGTTTTTTGAGGTAGGATTTCACTCTAGCTCAGGCTGACCTGGAATTTATTATGTAGCTTCAGGCTGGCCTTGAACTCATAGCAATCCTCCTACCTCTGCCTCCTGAGTGCTGGGATTAAAGGCATGCACTACCACACCCAGTTTGTATTTACATTTTAAGCCATTAGTCCAACTCTTTAAACATCCTGTTCCATCAGTCATCTCAGAAAAACATAAGGCATGCATGATTTTGATAACCACAAGTTTATATTCGAAAATATAGAGCTTTTCCTTCATAACTGAGGTTAATTTCTATCTTGAGCCCTTCATGCCTCCTGATGCAAAACTGATCTCATCATTTCAAAATAAGCTCAACCACTTCAATAGGTTCTTAATTATATCAACAGTATGCTTGATCAGCTCATGGACTTTCCCTGTCTCTCTGGGATTATTTCTAGCCCCGGTGCTTATAACAGTGAGATGATGTATGTGACAAAGGGTTTCAACTGTTGTTCAGACTTGATCTCTACTGTCATATGCAATCACAACACCTGGTACCCACTGTTGCCAACCCTTCAAAATGACTTACACCAAAGTACTATACCCTTGACCTCATGTGGTCTTTGACTGAATGGCCTGCACCATCATTTACAGTACTGGCCCCTCATCATAGTATCAGACCCTTTCAGATATCCAGATTTATATGTCCACTAAAATATGCATCCTTTGGGGGATTCAGTTGTTAGCTGCTTTCTCCCTGAGCCAATGGGACAATTAGAATCTGTCAACAAGGGCTGGAGAGATGGCTGGGCAGTTAGGGCATTTGTCTGCAAAGCCAAAGGGCCCTGGTTTGATTCTCCAGCACCCACATAAGCCAGAGTCACAAGATGGCACATGCATCTGGAGTTCATGTGCAGTGGCTGGAGGCCCTGGCATGCCCATTCTCTCATTCTCAAAAAAAGGGCTGGAGGGATGGCTTAGCAGTTAAGGCATTTGCCTGCAAATCCAAAGGACCTAGGTTCAATTCCCCAGGACCCACGTTAGCCAGATGCACAATGGGGTGCATGCGTCTGGAATTCGTTTGCGGTGGCTGGAGGCCCTGGCGTGCCCATCCTCTTTCTCTTTTTCTCTCCCTCTTTCTCTGTCAAATAAATAAAATTAAATATGTTAAAAAAGAATAACAAATCCTCTTGCCTCTGACACTATCTCAGTGCAGTCGTCTCAGTTTTACGGTTCCAAGCTGAGTGGTATGAGAGTCTTTGTCATATCTCCTTTCCAGCTAGCTACATGGGAAACAAAATGCTTATTCTAGTCAGGATAGGATAGGTGTAATAGTAATAAACTATGTCCTCAAAGTCAACAAAATCCATTCCTTATACATCAAAATGCACTACAATTCCAGAAGACTGTCCAGTGTGAGGGCTCTGACTACCCCAACCATAGCAAGAGAGGAAGCAAGCTGGAAAATCTAAGTATCTGCACATAAATGCTTCAGCACAAAAGTAATCCACATCACTTCCATACACTTCTTTTAACCCAAACAAAGCACAAGGTCATATATAGATATGACCTTGATAGCTTCAAGGAAGAGAAGTTCAGTGTTCCATACCATAGGCTCAGAAGCAGGGCAGGGCCTGAGTACTGGCACAGCGCAGCAATGCCCTCGGAAGCACAGGCTCGTCAGCTCTCCACTGGGGAGTCCATCATCTCAGTACTCATCACTTGAGTCATCACTTGGAACTTGGCCCAAAATGAAAACTTGGTCCTAAGCAGTGTCTAATGCTCTTCCTTAGCATCCAACATTCTTCTTTATCTGCTGCAGGAAGGGGACAGAGAGGGAGGATCAAGGAATACCATGGAGTGATGAAGCCTTTGACTTTAGATGTCAAGGATTTACCTCTATTTCCCTGACCTCTAGACAGCCGCCACTGTTTTCTGAACTCCAACCCTGCCTGCACTATGGAATGTCAGTCTCATAGGTCTTCTGACACAACTGGGCAGAATCATAGGATTAAAATCACTAGAGGTAGGAGAGTATTAACATTTCACATGTTATCTTTTCCACCACCATCTTCTTTTGTAGGCCATATAACTGGGTCTATGGAGGCTGGACAGAGAATAAAACATTTAACTTATCAATATATGGATCAGAGAACTGGTCTGGAAAAATGTGTACTTCAGGGCTGGAGAGATGACTAAGGGGTTAAGGCATTTGCCTGAAAATCCTAATGGCCCAGGTTCAATTCCCCAGTACCCACATAAAGTCAGATGCACAAAGTGGTACATTCATCTGGAGTTCATTTGCAGTGGGTAAAAGCCCTGGTGTGTCCATTCTCTCTCATTCTCCCTCTCCCTCTCTCTCTCTCTCCTCTCTCTCTCTCTCTCTCTCTCTCTCTCATTGCAAATAATATGATAGTTGGTGAAGAAGCTAGAAACTACACAAGCATTTTGCTAATACTGTTAAAAATCAAAAGAAGGAAACTAGAAGTAAAGAAGACATGCAACTAAGAAGTTCAGAATAAATTTTTTTCAGTGGTACCTTTTTCCCCAACAAGATACAGTGCCACATTTTTTCTCCTTACCACTGGTAGTGATTCCAAGAGGCTTTCCACACTGAAGAATTGGCGTTTTAAAATATGTTTAATAGCATTTTGGCTACTGCTTCCCTACCCCTTGTTAATTTTTTCCCCTCTGTTAATTATAAAACTTTAGGGTTTTTTTTTTTTTTCATATGATGGTGCTTTTCAGGATCATTATCTCTAAAACTGCTGCTCTTAAAGCCAGGAACTTAGATGGTCATAAAATCCAGTACATCTAGTTTCTAGTGCTATAATTTCAATGTGGGTATCAAAATGCCCATACTCTATCTGCTTCTTTCTCTCTCTCAAATAAATAAAAATAAAATATTTTTTAAAACCGCAGGTCCATTTCACAAATGTGTGTGAGATCTCTCACTGGAGGTCAGCTCTGAGCTGATCATTACAAGGGTTGCTTCTGTATCTAGAGTCAGCTGCTTGCTGGATAATCTAGGCTGGCTTCAAGTAGGGTGACAGAAATACTCTTCCCTATTCCCAGTGCCCCTCCTCATCATCTTTTTGGGATCAGTGTTTTCCCTGCACATGTCCCCGTGTTACTAACAATGAGAATGAGAAAGACCCAGCAAGTTCAGCCACGAATGCAGCTCTCAAGATTCAGTTTCTATCACATCTGTTAGTATCTCACTGGCCAAAGATTGTCACAAAACTAAACTCAATCCAGGCAGAGAGCTACTACAAGGAGAGGGGAAGAGCTGAGGCACGTCATGCTGCTTGTCACATGTAGGCCTCTGGCTATCAGGAGGACCCATGCAGGGCTGCAACAATGACTCTGAGTGAAACTGAGAAAAGACAAAGACAAAGAGCGTGACCCTCACACTTATAAGGAATTCAAGACTTCTAGCTACAGAAATTAAAAGAAATGTTAGAAATGATTGAGAATGACCAAAGGGTATCATCCTAAAGGGAAAGTGTCTTGTGATTTATGGACATGTCTCACATTGTTACCACAGTGCCTGTGCAGTGGTCTCTGCTTTTGAAATGTGGGATAACAAGAACAGCAGAAGAGGAGGGGCACCCACTAACAGAACAAATGGGTAATCCAACTAAGACTCTACCCCAAGCCTCATTCTTTCTTTTTCACTACATAATGAAAATTTTTAAAAATAGACCTAGAAACAGTCACATTTAAAACACCTTCCCTATAATTCTCCAGCATAAAGGCCAAGATGCCAAGTGTCATCCAACGCAGAAAGGGATAAGCAAATTGGCGGTTGCTATGGAGCCGCTTCAGCACTCCAGCTTGTGAAGTGGGACTGACAGTGGCAGCTATTAAAAGTTAAAGGGAAACATGAGCCAACACTTACATATTTTCTAAGTAATGACAAACATAACAGGATTCATGTGGAGCTGAAAAATGGGAAAAATGATTCAAAATATTTTCATAAAAAGTGTAGGAATTGTGCTGGAAAGATGGCTTAGTGGTTAAGGCACTTGCCTGCAAAGTCTAAGGACCCAGGTTTGACTTCCCAGAACCCATGTAAGCCAGATGCACAATATGATGCATGCACACAAGGTGGCACACAAGTCTGGAGTTTGTTTGCAGTGGCTAGAGGCCCTGACATGCCAATTCTCTCTCCTCTCTCTCCCTCTCTCTCTCTCTTTCTCTCGCTATCTCTCTTGCTCTCTCTCCAGTGAATAAAAACATTAAACATTGTAGGAATGAGTCTCAGCGAGGGAGTGAGCACCAATCAGTAGTTGTAGATTTTGATGGGTACTGAGCATTTTGTAAAATGAATTAAACAAAAGCTACAAATTATTAATATAAAACAAATTCAGACATGGCAATATATTGGTAGTGATATATAAAAGATTAGAAATAATGCAAAGATGGGGGCTTGGGAGATAGATCAGTGAGTAAGTGCTTGTCACACAAGCAGGGAGACTGGAATTTTGATCCCCAGCACTCACCCATATAAATTCCAGCACTCAGATGGGTGGGGATAGGGGATGGCCTCACACATATCAACATGCACACACACCACATGCACATACATGCACACTATACAAATGCACACATCAGATACATACACACACATGTACAGCACACACACACTCACAAAAAATTGCAAAGATGCAGATCCTAACCATTACCCTTCCCTGGACCAAGTCTTGCATTCAGCAATAATTTAAATACAGCTCAAGAGAGAATGCCAATCGAGAAAATGCATTAAATACCAGAGGAGAAATGCCCGTAAACAGTCTTGAAAAACATGAAACTGGTAATATGAAATTCTCAACAGAGATATATGTACTTGCCAAATGTAAGGATTTTATTATTTTTTAATGTGTGTGTGTGTGTGTGTGTGTGTGTGTGTGTGTAGGTAAAAGTGTGTCAGTGCATGTGCACATGCATGTGGCAGCAAGAGGACAACCTCAGGTGTTCGTCAGGAGTGACAGCTTTTTTTTTTTTTTTTTTTTTGAGGTAGGGTTTCATTCTACCTCAGGCTGACCTGGAATTCATTATGTAGTCTTAGGGTGGCCTTGAACTCATGGTGATCTTCCTACCTCTGCCTCTCAAGTGCTGGGATTAAAGGTGTGCACCACCACACCCAGCTAGGAATGACATCTTTTTCAGACAGGGTCTCTCAATAGCCTGGAGCTTCTCAATTAGGTTCGACTTGCTGGCCAGTGAGGCTCAGGAATCACTTCCTTCTGTATCTCCAATGCCCAGAATTTTTTTTGTTTTTCCAGGTAGGGTCTTGCTCTAGCCCAGGATGACTCAAAATTCACTATGTAGTCTCAGGCTGACCTCAAACTCATGACTATCCTCCTACTTCAGGCTCCAGAGTGCTGTAATTAAAGGAATGCACCACCACATCCAGCAAAAACAGAAGAGATTGGGTGTTCCAGGACCTCTAGCCATTGTAAACAAACTCCAGATGCATGCACCACTTTGTGCATCTGGCTTTACATGGGTACTGAGGAATCGAACTCAGGTCATTAGTGTTTGCAGGTACAAGCCTTAATCGCTGAACCATCTCTCCAGCTCCACGTATTTTACAGGGGGATTGAACTCAGGTCCTCATGCTTTACCAATTGAGTAATTACATGACTTGAGGAAAGAAATTTAAGAGTATCTATTCAGGATATGAATTTGCACGTGATTGGCTGTATGCTCAGTGTCAATCTACTTTTGACATTTTGTTTTGTTTTTTTTAATACTTATTTATTTATTGGACAGAGAAAGAGGGAGAGAAAGAGGGAGAGGGAGAGAAGGAATCATGCCAGGGCCTCCACTGAAAATGAACTCCAGATGCATGCACCCCCTTGTGAATCTGGCTAACATGGGTTCTGGGGAATAGAACCTGGGTCCTTTGGCTTTGCAGGCAAACACCGTAACTGCTAAGCCATCCCTCCAGCCTGACATTTTGTTTTATTTATTTATTTATTTATTTATTTATTTATTTATTTATTTAAGAGAGAGAGGGAAAGAGAGAATGGGTATACCAGGGACTCTGGCTATTGCAAACAAACTCCAGAACATGCACCACCTTGTGCATCTGGCTTATGTGGGTACTGGGGAATAGAACCTGGATCCTTAGGTTTTGCAGGTAAGCACCTTAACCACTAAGCCATCCCTCCAGCCCCCAATTTACTTTTAATACAGTAATTCTTAACCTCTATAGAACCAGGGATTCCTTCCAGAATATGATGATAAAAATTAAGTACCTTAAAAACACCCATTTTTATATAAACTTTGCTCTTCATTTCATGAAGCTCATAGGCACCCTGGCTTTGAGAACTGGGAATCAAACCTGGGCCATCAGGTTTTGCAAGCAAATGCCTTTAACCATTGAGCCATCTCTCAAGCCCCTAAGCAACTTTTAAGTATCTTTTAAGTTGAGTTTACAGGGCTGCTTGCCACCTGGAACAATATCTGGAGCTATGAGTTTGATATGGGTATCATATTTCAAGTTAGGAGAACTTAGTATTAACTAGAACACAAGTAAAAGAGGATAGGCAAGAGGCAGGGAAGAGGGCTTGGGGGTTAAAGGAGTCTGCCTGAAAGCTTGCTGACCTGAGTTCAAAAACATCCACACAAAGCTGGATGAAAATATATGCATGCACCTATAATCCTAACATGTCTATATCAATGGGAAGTAGAGCCAGGAGAATCTGGAAACCTGGGCCAGCTAGACTGGCACACATATAGTGTGTTCTGAACTAAAGGAGGCCCTGTCTCAAACAGAGTACAAAAAGAGGATAAACACCAAGAAGTTGTTCTAAGACCTCCACACGCATGTGATAGCACATTCTCATACATACAGACACACACATGCATGCACTACACACATCCACACATGCATACAAAGCACACATAATTTTTCAAAAATGGAAAATAAAAGAAGCCAGACAGAATGGTGAGGTAGGGGCTGAGAAGATGGCTCAGCAGTTCAAGGCACTTGCTTGCAAAATAGTGAGGTATATCAACCATGTACAAGAATACAGGTAGAAGAAGTAGGAATCTTTAGCCTAGAGAAAGGAAGACAACTGAATTTAGATACACAAAACATCATTGTGTGCCAGAAGAATGGGAATTATTCTAAATGACTCCAGGAACTAGAATTTGAGCCTGTAGCAAAAGGATGTTTCAACTTAATGTAAGAGACTATCTTAGAACTGACAAGCTCACATTTCTCTATTACTGACAGGTCAAACATTCACTCAATAAATACTTACTGAGCATCTACAACATGCCAGATCATACAAAGCACTGAGGCTACAAAGGTAAGACAGACATGTTGCTTTTAACGGTTTCCCATTTAGTGAGAGATGCAATTAAAATAGGTATTACAACACAACTGGAGGCCCGGACAACTGAGCAGGGCTTGAGGAAAATTGTCTGACAGAAGAAGCTCTGGAGTTGAGAGATAATGCATGGAAAGTGACTAGCCAAGACTCTCAGTGGTTGAAGGCACTTTCTTGCAAAGCCTTATGGCCCAGGTCCAATTCCCTGGTACCCACATGAAGCCAGATGCACAAAGTGACAAATGTATCTGGAGTTTATTTGGAGTGGAAGAGGCCCTGGTATGCCCTTATTATTCTATCTCCTTGCAAATCAATACAAAATATTAAAAAAAAATAAGAGTAAGAAGTAAATATTTAGAGGGCCAGATATACTGGGAGAAGGCAAAGACACAAAGGTGAGGAATGTGTGGTATATTTAATCAAGGACTTTTGGCCTCAAGGACAAGCCAAAGAGGAGAAAAAGAGAAGAATCTAGACATGACCTTATAAATGCAACAGAACTGTTGATTGGGTTCAATAAGAGAAAATAAGAAGTGACTTGGAACTGTGTGCTTCTACTTAGAGCCAGATATACTGAACTTGTCCTTTAGGCAACTCTGCATCTTGCCATGAGGGGTCACTAAGTGGCAAGCCTCATGATGGTTCAATGTGGTTTTCCAGTAGGTTATTTAGACTTGAATAAAGCAAGAATATTTTACACAGGCTACTTGCTTTGGGTATTGAGGCAAAACTGGAAATCTGAAGACAAAGTAAGTTACTGAGGTGTGAATCCTAGCAAGAGAGGTGAGGACCTGTTTTAGTTCTGCAAAGCTGTTGAGTATGGGAGAAAAATGGATCCTCTGAAATGCTTTGCAAAGCCTAGGCTCTGTGCTGTTTGTCCTTGAAACCATCACAGAATTCTAAGGTTAGAAGGACTCTCGGACTCTCTCATACAACTATTCTATCATAGAGCCTATCATAGAAACTATGAAACATAGACAATAAGGCAGCATTTCCCATTTGTTGCAGTTACCTTCTTGGTGTTGGGACAAACATCTGTCCAGAAGCAGCTTGTAGGAGGAAAGGGTTTATTTTGGTCCTACAGATTCCAGGGGAAGCATCCTTATGGTGGAGAAAGCTGGCTCACTCCATCAAGCATTCATAGCAGAGAGAACAAAAAGCCAACATCAGCAAACACAAATAGCCAGAAATCAAACTGGCTCTGAACACACCTAGTAGGTGTGAACTAAATATCTGCCACCAATGACACACCTCCTCCAGCAGTCTACTGCAGACCCAAGTAGGAAGCTTAATCTAAAACACCTGAGTTGATGGCAGACATACATTCATACCATCGCACCATTGCCTAGGGCAATGAAAGAGTTAAAACTGAAATCAGGCATGGTGGCACATGCCTTTAATCCCAGCACTCTCAGGAGGCAAAGGTAGGAGGATCCCTCTGAGTTCAAGGCCACCCTGAGACTACATAGTGAATTCCAGGTCAGCCTGAGGTAGAGTGAGACCCTACCTCGAAAAAAAAAAAAAAAAAAGAAAGAAAGAAAGAGATAAAACTAGACACAACCCCCTAAAAATTGTACCACACTTCAACCTTAATCCAGTGAGTGGACTTCTGCTCCACCTCTGTTCCTCAAATTTTCATGAAACAATCTTCTTTGTTGTACCATTACCTTGGCCTTGGTCTAAGCCCACAAAAGTAGAGTACTAGATATAAATTGTTTATTGAAAGGAAATCAGCATAGAATTCAAGTATGGCCATAGGTGACAAATACCTCCTTTTCAAACTTTCCAAGGTGACAGAAACAGCACGGGCTAATGAAAAGCCACGTTCTGCGTGTGCCAACAGAGAGGCAACGAGAAAATCACTTAACCTCTGAAGCTTGGTTTTCTCAACAGTAAAACAAACCAATCTTTCTTATCTTAAAGAGTTTTAGATTTACAGTGCTTAAAGTTCCACAAATTTAGGTAGGCCATTGTTCTTTCTGTTCACTCTTTTCTCCTTCTATTCAAGACCTAAAAGGAGAAATCCACCAGCCATCTTCACTAGTCTACTAGACACAGTATAGCAGCTTCCCTTTGTCTGCAGGTTTATATTATGCAGTTTCAGTGACCAGGAGTTGGTATGTTCTGAATTTTTCATAAATCCTACCAATAAGCAATTTATAAATTTTAAATGTTGAGCTGGGCGTGGTGGCACACACCTTTAATCCCAGCACTCGGGAGGCAGAGGTATTAGGATTGCCGAGAGTTCAAGGCCACCCTGAGACTACATAGTGAATTCCAGGTCAGCCTGAGCCAGAGTGAGACCCTACCTCAAAAAAACAAAAATAAATAAATAAATAAATAAATAAATAAATAAATGCTGTTCTGAGTAACCTGGTCAAATCTTTAGCCATCCCACAGCGTACCTGGGAAGTGAATCAGCCCTTTCTCTAGGTACCCACACTATAAATGCTGCCCACTTGTTAAGCACTTAGTATCCATCTCATTTATCAGATCCGCTGTCTTGGTATCGTAGTGCTTATATTTAAGTAACTTATTTTGTTAACAATACCTCCAAGGTGCAAGAGTAATGGAGCTAACAGCCTGGACATGTCAAGGAAAGCCACAGAAAAGTGCTTCCTTTTGGTGAAAAAGTGAGAGTTCTCAATTTAATAAGGGAAGAAAATAAATTGGATGTTGAGGTTACTAAGATCTATATTAAGAACAAATCTTTTAACCATGAAATTGTGAAGAGGGAAAAAGAAATTCCTCTAGTTTTGCTGTTGCACTTCAAAGTGCAAAAGTTACAGCTAGCCTGTGATAAGTGCTTAGTTACAGGATTCAGTACTATCTGCAGCTTCAGGCACCCACTGGGAGTCTCAGATCAAATCCTCAAAGCTAAGGAAGTACTACTATTCAGAAACGTGGTCAGAATTTGTTCTCTGGTATAAAGCAGATGAAGTGATGGTTCTCCACCTTGTGTGACCTGAATACATTCCTCAGTCTCTCTTAGACTGTTTATACAATGATAATCTCAAGACAAACCCTCCAACCTCAAAACATTGTGCAGATGAAGTGTGCTACATGTGTGAAAGGTATATATATAAGAGTGCCTACCATAAAACTGGGCGTGGTGGCGCACGCCTTTAATCCCAGCACTCAGAAGGCAGAGGTAGGAGGATCACTGTGAGTTCGAGGCCACCCTGAGACTGCATAGTGAATTCCAGGTCAGTCTGGGCCAGAGTGAGACCCTACCTCAAAAAAAAAGAGTGCCTAGATGGAGTGATGACTCCAACTTTGGCTAAGATTAAACTGATTTTACATATACAAAGAATCAGATCTAATTGCACTTTCCCTGCTTCTTGGTCCTATGGATAATAATCTCTTCCTTCATATTAAGGTGCCTTTTAAAAAAAAAAAGCTGTATGCATTCATCCTCAGAAATAGAAATAACTGAAAATCTTCTTCTCAGACATAGTTGTGAAATAGGATCAGTGGATCCAGCTGGCCACCAGAATAGGGTAGTGCAGCCCTTTATACAATCACTTGAAGATATTGGGCACCCACCCGTAGGATTGTGCCATTCATCCCGAATTTCATAAGCCAGAGGGCTCCAGCACTTTCGATGGGTTGAGTAGGGAACGATAGCCACATGGGATTTTCAAGAGAAAGATCTAGTTGTGCCAGGAGACTTTAATTGTACAGTTCAGACAATCACTATCCATTGCAATCTTGTCTATGAGAAGAGCTTGTCCCCACTAGCACTACTTACAAACCATTTGCTGCTTTTCTCAGGCTAGACATAATTGAAAATAAAATCTGAAAATGTTATAGAAAATCTGAAGAGGATTCAATGAAGTGAGGGAGGACTAATATATTCTGTGACTAGGCCTTTATTTATCTTCTTCTCAGCTTTCCCCTTACAGTCTTCCCAGGTTTTCTTTAATTTAATCTTTTTGTATCTAATCTTAGGGAAAGGAACAAGAGGATGTAGGTGATAACTAAAAAAAAGAGTGAGCAAGAAAGCATATAAATGGAAATAAAAAGAAAAGGAAAGTATCCACAAATGTCAGTGCACAGATTTAAGGTCTTAAGATTTTTTTTTTAGTGTAGCTAGGATGAGGTGAGGTAGTTAGGGTGACTGGACCCTGAAAGTAAACAACAAGAATGTTTTAGGCCTATCCTTGCAATCTCTACTTTGCTAGAGATAAGAGAAGAATCTCTTGCCTAATCTATTTTTCCATAAATAGCCTAAGCCCCTCTGTGGGAAAGAGTTCCCTTTTTCTATAACTAAGGTTCAAATCTGATCCTCAAATTTTGGTTGGTTAAGCTCAACCTTAAATTTGGTGTCATGTCAGGCCTCTTCTTGAGCCAGCCCCTAGCCCAGACCAATCAGCCCTCTCTGAGGCTCACTTGAGCCTGAAGATAAAGCCCACCACAATAAGATTATAAATAGATGCTTATCAGTGGGCAAATGCTCTTTGTTGGCTATTCATCTCTTCTGAACTTCCAGGTTCTTGTCCTGGTAAGCCTTCTTTCATCTCAGCCCAGCCTGACTGAGATAAGGGGAGAACCCCCTCAGGCCCTACTTCCATAGGGACTCTCTACCCCCTCTTGCCCTCCACATGTCAAGAGCTCTCTGCACTTTCTTCTCTTTCTCAATCCATTTTCATGTTTCAAACCCATGCTCACTTCCACATGGGCTCTCAGACCACTTGGGTGTTGTAGCCATTTTCCCTTTCCATGGGTCCATCCTTTCCTGAATAAATAATGACAATTTAATAATTATCCTTCTCAGTCTTGTTTTATTTCAATTCTCTGATTTTTATCAGACACAAAGTCAGTGTTTGGAGTTCAAGGACTCTTTCTGAACTTCATAAACCCTGTTCAGACAGACCAAGAGAACAAGAGATGCAGAATGTTCTCAGGTTTTCATCCGAAGAATGAACATTCTGTTCGGACAAGGCCCAAGATCATGAGTCTGGTTCAAGTGGGTTGAAATGTAAGTGCTTAGACAAACATGAGTGGAAACGTAAAGATGAACTCATCCAAGCTACAAGAAGCTAAAGAATCACCAGGAAACCCCCCTGGGCTTTCCCAGGTGCACTGGCAACCCATACTGTGGGATGCATGGTGTTTATAGGGGTACCCCTAAAGGGAAAGCAGATCTCTTGCACAGTTCATATCACAGGGAAGTAGTGTGAATTCACTTAGGTGTTCGACTAAGAGTCATTGGAACTGACCTATATTCTACTCATTTGTGCACATAACCAATGTTTAATAAATGATAGCTGGAAGGAAGAGAAGAAAATAGGCATATAAAGGAGGAGGAAAAAAGAATGGCAGACCTCCAAGAAACAACTCAACTTAATCAGTATGAGTCAGATGGTAATTCTGGTCTCATGTCAGCTATTTCATCCTTTCAAATGTAGCATACATTTGCCCTGACAATTAAGAGGAAAAAAGAATCAAAGTGATTTATATTATATTTTTCATTAGAAAGTTTTAAAATGAACAGCAGCCAATATTGTGCATAACTAAAACTCAAGGGCAGACATTATGAACTTAATAAACCATTATCTGCAAAGTAATTGTTCTGAATGAGCTTTTAAAAATGGTTTTATGCCTTTAACATCCCCATCTGCCCCATGTTAAAATAGCCTAAACTCCTAGCACTTTGCCTTTGAAATCTTAACTATGATGATCAGATCAATTACTAATGATTTTCCAAGTTCCTAAAAAAAAAAATGGAAAAAGAAATGCAGTAGTAGTAATACATTATAGTTTAGCAATGTTCTTTATTTTATAAAACTAGCTTCTTATATTTATATCATTCCAGCAAAATCTAGAGTCCACAGATGTGGAAACGGAGGGAAAGGAAATCACAGCATACTGTGGGCTCCTGACTGAGCAAAATGAAAACTTGAGATGCTGAGTCTCAGTTCAGCTCTCACCACCAGAAGCAATATTCAACGTAAAAGCACTCTAAAGGCAGGGTGGTGGTACACACTTATAATCTCAGCCCTTGGGAGGCAGGGGTAGGAGGATCCATGAGTTCAAGGCTACCCTGAGACTATATAGTAAATTCCAGGTCAGCCTGGGCTACAGCAAGACCCTACCTCAAAAAAAAAAAGAAAAGAAAAAAGCATTCTAAAATATTTTTAACTACTTTTGTATTTTTTTGATGGTATATGCTTTTATTTATTTGTTTGTTTATTTATTTATTTATTTATTTTATTGACAACTTCCATAATTTTAAACAATATCCCATGGTAATTCCTTTTCTCCCTTCACTTTCCCCTCTGAAACTCCACTGTCATATCACCACCCTCTCTCAATCAGTCTCTCTTTTATTTTGATGTCATGACCTTTTCTTCCTATTATGATGGTCTTGTGTAGGTAGTGCCAGGCACTGTGAGGTCATGGATATCCAGGCCATTATGTTACTGCAGGAGCACTTTGTGAGGAGTCCTACCCTTCCTTTGGCTCTTGCATTCTTTTCTCCACCTCTTCCACAATGGGCCCTGAGCCATGAAGGTGTGATTGAGATATTTCAGTGCTGAGCACTCCTCTGTCACTTCTTCTCAGCACCATGGTGCCTTCTGAGTCATCCCAAGGTCACTGCCATCTGAAAAGGGAAGCTTCTCTAACCAAAAGTGAGAGTTGCATTAATATATGGATATGAACATTAAGAGAAGTACTTACTGGCAGTTTGGTGAGCATGGTATATACTTTTAGCCAGAGAGCAGCAGACATTTTTTTATGAGAAAGAGAGAATTGGTGCCAGGGCCTCCAGCCACTACAATCAAACTCCAGACGTGTGTGCCATCTTGTTCACATGTGCTACCTTAAGTGTTTGCATCACCTTTTGCGTCTGGCTTACGTGGGATCTGGAGAGTCAAACTTGGGTCCTTAGGCTTCGCAGGCAAGTACCTTAACTAAGCCATCTCTCCAGCCCTTGACTGTTTTTTGAAACAGAAAAAGGAACAATGCAGTCATTAATGTTTTATATGTCAGTTGTGTTCATGCATAGGTTAATATCCCTGTTTTACAAGTAGATTTTAATTCTCACACCGCTGTGATTTTTCAGACTTATCCAAGCAGCAGAACCTTGCTATCAAAATTCCGTGTTTAAGTTCTCTATTCAAAACAGATGAAACTGGGGCAATACTGACTAGAACACAACTGAGAGATCTGGAAGAGGTTTGATGATAAGATACTATGGACCTAAGCCTCAGCATCAACTGCATAGAGAACAGAGGAACACCATCAAACACACAATGAAGATGTGCTCATAGAGGACATCTAATTTTTGATAGAAAAGAACACCAAAGCCTTCACAATTCAACCCATTACAATTTCAATTTATGAGTTGTTTGCTGCATGCATTGAGGAGGGAGTCAACCTTTCTGAATCTCAGTTTCTTCATCCATAGAAGAGTGGTAATAACTCAATTCAGAGCCCCCAAGTGAGCCATGGACCACAGCGCTCAGCATGTAGTCAGTACTCAGGTACTTTCTTCCTGGAAGGTCCTTGACAAACCTACATATTTCCCTGGCAAACCAGATTTGTTTCCTCAGAGGGTATAAATTCCATTTGTTTTCTTAAGTCCAGCTCATGCTGTTAGCACTTGAGAGCTTGCATGGCACCCTCAAACATTTAGCATTTTCTATTCAGTTAGCACAGCATCAAGACTTTAAAGCAGCTTGAAAATAAACTCAATTCCAAATATGATTTATAGTGGCCCAAGAAACAGCTCATTTACCCAAGAAAGCACCATCAATTATTGACAGATGCACCCTCTGAGGAGAAATAGCATTAAGACTAAGATGTAGGGGAAAACATGCCTCAACCCCTTAAGCCAATTATTCAAGGTGATTTTTGAGCATTAAATCTTTAGATATGCTTAATTTACTGTCCTTGCCTGTAAGCACAGAAAGAAGTGTGTGTGAAGGGTGAAAACATGGTAACCAATTTAATACTGCTTTTTCAAAAACAAATAGAACAAATAGCATAGAGAGGCAATACATATAGGAGGTAATACGTGGGTGTTGGATGCATGTAGGCTTCTAGATTGAGCATCTCACCACGCATACACCTTGCGCCCTCATTGCAGAACCAGCTACTCCCCACCTGTCTTTGTTCAGTACAGAAATAATTGCACTTACCTGCCTCTGACCTAATAATTACAGCAGTGCCTGATTTTATTCTCAGCATGTTTATTGTGGTCGAATTTCCTCAGTTTTTAGTGCAAAGGCCTTACTAAGGATGCTAGCATTATTTGCTTTAACATCAAGCTAGTGACAAGGCTGTGTAAGGTTCTGTAAAAAGCCAAGAGGCCAGTGTGAATCCAGCCCAGGGGGCTTGTAATCTGTGTTTGACATGCAGATATTAGAAAACCTTGGCAAGACTACAAAGTTTACCTGCAGGAAAAGAAAGGGAAAGCATAAGGCTGATACATTTGAGAATGCTGATATATTTCTCCACAGCTTTCTCAAAGAGAAAAAAAATAGGACAGAGGTGGAGTTTTTCCCTAAAACTCAAATTATAAGGCAAGAGATGACTAATTATGCCACTTGGCTTCAATTTGCATGTTACTGAGGAGTGAGAAGATGTGTATATGTTCACATACACATATGCACATATGTTCATTGCATTATGCTACAAATGAATGTAGATAAATGGCATTAAATAAAATTGGAATGAAAGAAAGACAAACTCATTCAAAAAACGATGTGATGAATTGATCATTTCTATATGAAGAAAATAAAACCTGCCACAGAAAGTCTAAAAAAATTATTGCCCTGTCATCTACCCTAAAACCTTCAAACCACAGACTAAAGAGATTTGCTCAACCATGTTTATAGTGGCTCAATTTGTAATAGCTAAGAGCTGGAATCAACCCCAATGTCCATCACTAGAAGAATGGATAACTAAGATGTGGTATATCTACACAATGGAATTCTACATAGCATTAAGAAAAAAAAATGACACAATGAAATTTGAAGAAAAATGGTTGAACCTGGAACAGATCATTCTCAGTGAACTTACCTAATCACAGAAACATAATTGCCCCACAATCTCACTCATCTACAGCACCTAACCTGAATCTACCGAAGATACCTTACATACCCAGCAAGCATCTCCTAGATTAGACACTAGGATGGAAGGGGAGGGAGGGGAGGGCATCAAAGGGGTGGGAAACACAAATCTAGACCCAAACGGCAATGGTACCATAATCTTCTACTTACTAAAAGACAGACCAAATGGCTGATCCTTCACCAGGCCCTTACAGGGAACACCTGAACCACAAGACACTGGAGAGGGTAAGATTAAGACTAACCTTAATCTCCTACATCTTCCCTCCCTCACTTCCCCTCTCCCTGTCTCTCTCTCTCTCTTATCTCTAACTCTTGTATATTAGTTATCTTTTTCCTCATTTTCTTAGTGGGCACTGACCTGTAACTCCCAGATCCAGCATGGGGCTATCATCCACAATGAGCTTTTGATCAGAGAGACCTACAAGGTTTCCTAAAAGAGAGACAGATTTCTGTCAGAGTACTTGATGACCCACCAAAGGCTAGTGGTAAGACCCTACTGCTGAAGATACCTTCTGTGATTGACATGCAAATTAGAATGGCATTGCTGGAAGTTGGATGAGAGTCAGTCCCCAGACAGTCAGCGCGTCTAGTGCCAGAAGGTGCTACATGGGCGACTGGGGGAAATTGACCAATATCTATTGAAGCAATGCATGGTCTAACCTACTTAGCAGCAAATAACTTGTTGTGATGCCCACACAAGTGCAGTGGTGGCACACAGCCATGGTGGGGAAACAACTGCTCTCAATTTGGCTAACTGATCCCCTCACTGGTATGGGACCCATAGCTGGAGCTGGGAAACAAGTCAGAACCATATCCAAACATAAGCCCACTCGCCAATATCAAGCTACCATCAATTGTGGGCTACAAGAGGGCCTACACCTATTAAATTCTCTATTAAAAAAAAAAAAAAGAGTAAGGGTTATCTCATTTGTCCTGGTGCTAACTTACTCTCCGTTGGAGAATCTGCTTCTCTTTTTCAGATAGATGTAGATCCTAAGGAGAGAGCCACCCCATCATACCTCAAAAGGGCCCCGGCTGAAACTAAGAAAAATTGGAGAAACAAGCAAGGGGGCTGTTTTCCTGATGAACCGGACACCAGCACAAGGGGGAAGGAGATCAGCACAGAGAAAAATCAACTCCTACCAAATCAGAGAGCCAGAGCCTCAGAGGCCCCCAACACCTCATCACTGAAGCAGACCAAAAATGAACCCAACATGGCTCAGGGAAATTTTGCGGAAGAGGGGGCGGAAAGAATGTCAGAGTCACATGTTGGGTCATGATATGCAGAGACATTTAACTTACCCATAACTGTGGGCTAACTCCACAATGCATGACCCTTATACCTCAACAAGGAGGGGCCAAGGGGAGGGGGTAGGTCACGGATGAGCCTAATAATGGTACCAAACTGACTGTATTTGCTGAATACAGAACTGACTAATAAACTAATTAAAAAAATAATTATTGCCCTGTGTAGCAGACAGCTTCAGGTTCGCTGAGATGAACTTCCAGACCAGGCACAGTTATGGAGGAAGGGATTTATTGACGCTTACAGATCCAGGGGAAGTTCCATAAAAGCAGAAGAAACTGGCCTGCTTTTGCAGGACCAACCAGAGAGAGAGAGACTTACAAGCCTAAAGGTCAAAAGCCACAGCACATTTCAGGAACTCCAACTAGGCACAATTTGCATATCTTTAGACTGAAATCTCAAACCCACCACCACACCTTAAGATCCACACAATGGCATTGCCTCCAGCCAGATGGATAGAGATGCAAACTACAAATAAATAAACAACTGAATATATTGGGGGCCATCTATTCTATTCAAACCACCACACCCTGAGTAAATGCAAGCTATGGTTAAAAGTAAAGTTGTAGAACATTCTAAAATTACCTGCTTATATCTCATGACCTGAAAGAATAATTGTAGGCTATATTCTCTCATTCTTTTTTACACATTTTATTAAGAATTAAAAGATTAATTATATTGTCTTATTAATCAATTGATCTCTTCAGGCATGCATTTTTACCCCATTACTAAACCAGGTATATAAAATTCAGTAGCCTTCACTTTTATGTCGTTGACACTTAAAATTCAAAATCAACATTTGATTTCCAGGTGGGTACCCAGCACTATCTCACTTGATCTACACCCACATTCCTACCTAGCTCTTCTGATTCCAAACTGGTCTGCATCCCTTTATATCACAGCCTTCTGTTTCTACTTTGTCTTCAAGTCTTTGAGGGGACCAGGACCAGAAATAGGCAGTGTCACTAGTAATATAGGATGGTCTGTTGTGAGAAAATCGGCTCAGCAGGGCTGCTCTTGAGATAGCACTGGTTTGCTGTGACAGGCATCTGTCTATATTTTTTGGAGACCCCTGCTTCTGTAAATGTGAAACTGAAGAAAGAATACAGAATACTCCATCATCTCACAAAAATATTGTCAAGGACATAAGTATTTTCTACTCCATTGAGATTTCCTCTGTATTCAATGTATGACTCTAAGCTAAACAAACAATCAAGTGAATGGTATATCCTTGAACAAGAGATGAGCTTTAGACAATTAGTTATTTTTAACAACACTGCAGTGGCTTAGGATTTGGAGAGAAGAGCAGTCTGGGAAAAGAATAGCCCTTTGTGGAATTGTCAACATCCCTGGGACATATCCTTAACATCCTCAAATTTTCATCTTTTAAGAGATGGAAATGTTTTATCATTTAGAAGCATACTTAAAATCAGAGCCAAGGGTGATGAATAAAATGAGGGATCAGACTGAAAAATATGATTTGTAGCAACATAAGATGTGACTATAAAGTAAAATAGCTTGAATCCTGAAGGATTTGTGAGCTTGCTTGGAAGATAATTGCAAAAAAGAATTCAAGAATGTTGTAAGTAACTGGATGTGCCCATTCATACATCTCTTTTCCTAAGAGTATTTCAAAACATTTCATTTTTTAAATTTTTTTATTATTTTATTTTACTTTATTTGAGAAAGAGAAAGGCAGAGAGAGAGAGAGATAATGGGCATGCCGGAGCTTTCAGCCACTGCAAATGAACTCCAGATGCATGTGCCATCTTGTGCATCTGAGTTATATAAGTCCTGGGGAATTGAACCTGGGTCCTTTGGCTTTGCAGGCAAGTGCCTTAAGTGCTAAGCAATCTCTCCAGCCCTCAAAATATTTCAAACAAGAAAGAAATTTCAAGAGCACACTCCTTCCATTAAATATATAAGGAAACTAATTTGGGAAATGAGACATTGGCTTGGTCCACACATGTGCTTATATTCATGTGTACATGGACCCGTGTGTGCTTAGGCCATCCACAGATGGGAACAGCCCTACTTCAGGTATCATTCTGTATAAACTTGCTAGCTTTCTAGTCTGTTATTCTGAACACATAAACTTTACTATAGTTATCATACCTCCCTAGAGCAGATCAACACCTTCACATTCTGGAAAAAAAAAAATGTTTCTTGCCTTGAAAAAATTGACTATATGTGATGCTGATCCTTGGTTGCTGTTAACTTTACAGCAGTTAGAATAACCATGGAGACAATTCTCTGAGCATGTCTGTGCGGAATTTTCTAGATTAGGTTAATCAAGATGGCCACCCACCCAGCCAATGGTGCTGGCACCATTCCATGGGCTGAGGTCCTGAACTACAAAAAGTGGAGTAAACTAGCAGAGCATTAACACTCATTTCTTGCTACTTCCTTATTCTGGACTGAATGTGACCAGATACTTTATACTCCAGGCATCATGCCTTCTCCACATGATGGACAGTACCCCATAAAACTGTAAGCCAAAATAAACCCTTTCTTCTATTAGTTGTTTCTGGTCATATGGTTGGTCACCATAAATACAACGTAACTAATGCAGAAGATTGGTACCAAGAGTAGGTTGTTGCTGTAATAAGCCTGACCATAGACCTTTAGAACTTTTTTTTGTCAAGAATGTGAGAGCGTTTGAAAGTTTATACTGGAAAAGCCCTAGAATGCTGTAAGCACTTAATGGGATATTCTGGTGGGAGTTTGGAAGATTAGAATGCTGAGAGAAATTCAGATAGTGTGGTTCCAACTAATATGGTTTGAGAGGAGAGTGAGGACTCTATCAAGGGCTAGACTAGAGAAGGTTATGTTACATGCTATCAAGAAATATGGCTGCATTTTGCTCCTGTACTGAGAACTTTAATGGTGCTAAAACCAAAGTAATGGATTAATTTGTTTCACAGAGGAATCTTAAGACAAAATAGCATTCAGGTAGTGGCATGGCTACTGTTGACTACTCTTATTCAGCTCTACAATGTAAGAGATGAGCAAGTGCAGGAGAAAGAAATGAAAAATGTGAAGTTCAACAATGAAAAGAACATAAACAAATTTAAAGTTTCCCACATGAAGACTGCTGACATCATTAAAGAAAACCCTTGTGTTCTGCACTGAAACAGTAGGAAATGGCCTTGAGGACAAGATCCCACCCACTGTAAGAATGAAAACTTTTTTGAAAGAAGAGACCCTGAATGGGAAATGTCTAAAATTTCACAGAAGGGGTTAGCTCATAAAAAATAACTGCCTAAATATGTTTATTCAGATTTGTAAACCAAGGCACACTGCATTTTAATGGCCATGTAACTGTTGACAACCATTATTATCCATCACAAGTATACGCCTTGTGAACTTGACAGGATTTATAATCACTGTGGAAGCAAATCTCTAGGCATGTTTGTATTGGATTGTATAGGTCGGAGTACCTATTCTAACTGTGAGTGGCACCATTTCATGGGCTAGGGCATGGACTACATAAAATGGAGAAAGCTAATAGAGCATTAGCATTTATCTCTCTCTCTCTCTGCTGCCCCACTGCAGATTGAATGTGACCAGCTACTTCATGCTCCTCACATCATACCTTCCCCACTGGGGGATTGCATGCCCCCTGAAACTGTAAGCCAAAATAAACTCTTCCTTCCATAAGTTGCTTTTGGTCAGGTATTGCTCACAGCACTGTGAAAGTAACTGATACATTGTATGACCTATATTATAATTATTATTTTATACAAATATCCTTATACTATAAACTTCCATAGTTGTAATGTTTTGAATCCTATGAATTAACAGAGGGCATGAACAAAGTGACTTTTGTCCTCCTAGAATTAACATCAGTGGAAAAGACAACCAAAATAAATAAATAAATAAATATAGTGATTTACCCTTTTCCATAGAGAAGTTTCAATTCCTTAAAGGAATACCTGAAATGCAGCAGAATATATCCAGCATATTTTTCCCAATAAAATTTAATTTGCTATTTAGGTACAATAAGAAATTAATAAGAACTAATAATAAAATAGGGCAATTATAATAATATACAGCAAAAAAAGTAACTTCAAACTTATGAATTGTTTCTCCAATATACTCTTTACTACATTTGGCCTATGGTTGGCAAGAGATAGTCAAAAGTGTGGAATGCAAAACTACATCAGGAATGGAGCCACTGTACAAAAAGTAAATACAAAGTATAGAGTTATAAAGAAAAAGCGCCAAGAATGCTACCATGTACAAAAATACTCAGGCATAGCACAGGTAGCCCTGCTTTCCAGAGGAGTCAGCCCAGGCCTCCTTCAAGAGCTGACACTTGATGAGAGGCAGACAGCCCTGCACGGCCTGAGGCAGCACCTCCCATTCAGAGGCATCAGCAAGTATAAGGGCAGCATGTGCAGGAGTGGGGGAAGGAGTAAAAACAGCTTGGCACATTCTGAAAACTATCAGGAGATAACAGCAGAGATTTTTTTTTTTTTTGAGGCAATGGAAAGAATCAGTGATATCACTATCATTTTATAGCTGAGTAAACTTAGCCTCTTAGAAGGTACATAGTATGTTGACATTCTTATACCTGGCAAACCCATGGTTTGTTCCCAGGTCTTTCCATACCTTCCTCCTTTCCACATATAGATACTAAGCACATATTATATGCCAAGCACATTTCTACTTGCAAGGTATGATATAGTCTTAATCTCAATTTAATTATAGTGTTTTTTAAAAAAAAAAGACCATGGGATCAATGCAATAAAACAAGCCCATGGCTCTAGAATCTCTCCAGAATTTAGGAAATACCCCACAGGAAGGGGGTTCTGTTCAGTTCTATTCAGAAAGAATGGACATGGTCAGAGATTAAGCTTTGAGTTCAACCTAAAAAGGGGGGAGGAAAGTAGGGGTGGGAGAGGATAATCAAATGAGACTGAGCAAATAGAGGATATAGAAGCCTGGTGGATTCAGGGGTAAGTTGGCTTTTTCTGGAACAGCTTCAGGGTAGAGTTGACAAAATGGAAATATCAAAGGCCAAATTGTGAGCCTCTGTATGTAAAATTAAGAAGTCTTGACTGCATTTTCTTAGCAATGTAAGCCATAACAGCTTTCAAGACAACATGATTAGAGTTGTTTCAGATATAACAGAATTGCAGAGGTGGCTTGTGGTGGTGACAAGAGCAATGACAGGAATAAGGAGACCAATTAGGAGATATGCAAAGTCTCAGAGAGAGGAAAGAAACCTGAAGGGAGAAGCTGGAGGGGCGGATAGCAGAGACGCAAAAAGAGTGACAGGGGGCAAGGAGAAAGAAGGCGAGGAACACAGGACTCTGGGGGTTCAGAATGGAGGATTCAGGAATTGAGGGCAAATGCCTACTTTTATGACTTTTGACTCTCAGTTCAATACTTTTGAGATAGAAACCTATAACTTAAATGAAAGAACATCTTTTACTTGTTACAGGCAGTTTAACATATCTCCCCTGTCAGCCAAGAAAATTTCACCTGATATTATTCCCATTTTAAATTACTTTTAAGGAGACTATAATATGCTTTTCTCTGGCAAACTATTATTTAGGAAACAATAAAACTCTTTTTTTTTATATACCTGAAATGAGCAGCATAATGTCCTCGACTGAGGTGAAGAACAAATTTCCACATTGCCTTGGGCAGAACTGAGCTAAGCAGAAAAAGAAGATAGGTTTTAACAAACTGAATTTTCCTGCAGTTTAAGTTTCTATCAAAGGAAAAATATTAGTACTCTATTTAAGCTAATAGTACTCTCAGTGGGGTCCTTTGAAATGTGAAATAATAATTCTTTGTAAGTTCAAACCTGTTTTAACATGCTCTGCCACCATCATAAACATACAAGTTCAATTTCTATTCTTGGGTACTGAAAAAATAACTTCAGATTCAAGTCTGAGAATGGTCTGGAAGCTCTGACATTAACACATTATAGTATCTAAAAGATAAAAGTATTAAATTATATGTAAAGATCTTTCAAAGTAATTTAGCTCCAGGGGACAAATAAATGTCAGTGACACTTGTACTAATTATTCCAAGGGTTACATATAAGAATTCCCATATGTATCCTACCTCCATCTCAGTCTTTGTTCTCATGCTGTCTGTCTATTGCTCATTTCGTTTTGTCACTCTGATTCTTTTAAGAAGTATAGGAAACACTTAACTATGCTAGTCAGAGAAATAATCTAGGTTTTGACTGTTTAGTGTTTTACACAGAATGCACTACATAGAGAAAACTATTTAAAAGAAGGCACTAGGACACTGAATTGTCTTTTTTAAGTTTTTTATGTGTGTATTCAGGTATGTCTATGTTCATATGTGTTCTCATACACATGTGTGCATGTGGATGCTAGAGGACAACTGTCATCCCTAGAAATGTTATCTACCTCATTTGATAGAAGGTCTCTCATTGGCCTGGAACTCTCCAATTAGGCTGGCTAGACTGGCTGGTCATTGAACCCCACGGATCCTTCTGTCTCTGCCTCCCTGACAGGCATACTCTACCACACCCAGCCTTTCTCTGAATCATCTTTAAAAAGCATCCTCACTGATAGTAACATGGGTTAACTATGCCAGGTATTTTCAGGATTCAAAATATATGTTGTTACAAGATAAGCTAAGTAACTTACTCAGAATCACAAAGCTATTTAGAGATGGATTTGGGCTTTAATGCTGGCTCTGTGACTCCAAACCTGAGGAAATATGTGGGTAGCAGTTCCTAATTCCAATCGACCTCCTAACACTAATGGTTTCAGGAAAGAATTTACAGATTTTTGTCTACATCATTTTCCCCCTTTTTTGTAATCACAAATTGTAGAAAAATAATTTTGATTTATATACATGTGTCCTTGTGGTGGTTTGATTCATGTGTCCCCATAAACTTAGGTGTTCTGAATGCTAGGTTCCCAGCTGGTGGAGATTTGGGAATTAATGCCTCCTGGAGGGAGCATATTGTTGGGGGCGGGCTTATGGGTGTTAAAGCCAGTTTCCCCTTGCCAGTGTTTGGCACACTCTCCTGTTGCTATGGTCCACCTTATGTGGGCCAGGGGGTGATGTCCACCCTCTGCTCATGCCATTGTTTTCCTCTGCCATCATGGAGCTTCCCCTGGAGCCTGTAAGCCAAAATAAACCTCTTTTCCCCACAAGCTGCTCTTAGTTGGGTGATTTCTACCAGCAATGCAAACCTGACTACAACAGTAAAGTGGTACCAGAAGTGAAGTTGCTGCTAGACATCTGACTATGTGGCTTTGGCCTTTTGGAGCTGATTTTCAAGAGGACTATGGAAGAATTTGAAACCTTGGCCTAAGAGACACCTTGCAGTGCTGTAAGTACAGCTTGATGGACTATTCTGGTCAAAGTTGAAGGACCTGAATGACTTATGAAGGTGAGAAAGAGCTTTGCCTGGACTGGGCTAACAATTTGTGTGGGAAGCTTGCTGTTATGCCCATGTCCTGAGAAGTTGTGCAGGGTTACTTTGCATAGAAATGAACTGGTGTGAGCAGAGGCATATGGCACAGAAAGAAAAATCTTTGGGTGAACCGCTGCCCATTCAGCTGCAATTGAATGATTATGACCTTTGAGACTGGGCTAACTGAACTGCACTGAGGCAACAGGAAGAATGTAGACTCCTTTGAAGGTGCCTGAGTGCTCAAAGAGTCCTGTTCTTCAAAGTCTGCTTTATTCCCCCATGGATTAACAAATTGGCACCCTACCTGGTATTGTGGAGTATAAGAAATGCTGGAAAGAGAGGGTCATTGAGTTTGTAACACAGTCTTGTGTTTTAGAAATGGCCATGGGCAATGTGAAGCAGGTTTGCTGGTTGCCTGCATGGAGACCCCAATGGAGCCATGAGGATGAACCGAGGATTGCAGTGGAGACCCAATGGAGATGCCAGGACCACAAAATGGCTAAGGAGCTGCCAGCCCCGATGAAGTTTTCCAGGACTGTGAGTAGCCTAGCTGGAGGGACAGAATTGGAATGCCAGAGACTTGTTGCTGGTTAGAATTATCGGACTTGGAGATTTGTCACTGGCTAGAGTCATTGGACTTGGAGTTACAGTTTGATGTTTGCCCTGGTTATTTTAAATCTTGTATTGGCTGAATGTTTCTTTGCTATGCCCAATGTAATCTTCTGCATTGTAAATGTTTATTCTGTGACATTATGGGTTTTTGAGGTTATTTTTTGGTGTTATGGCTCAGTTAAGAGATCTTGGACTATGGGGATGTATGAACATCATTGGAATTGATAAAAAACTATGGGGACTTTTAGATGAATTCATTGAATTTTACCTCATTTATGGTTATCAGTTTATGGGGGCCAGGGGTAGAATGTGGTGGTTTGATTCAGGTGTCTCCCATAAACTTAGGTGTTCTGAATGCCAGGTTCCCAGCTGCTGGAGATTTGGAAATTAATGCCTCCTGGAGGGAGTGTATTGTTGGGGGCAGGCTTATAGGTATTATAGCCAGTTTCCCCTTGCCAGTGTTTGGCACACTCTCCTGTTGCTATGGTCCACCTTATGTGGGCCAGGGGGTGATGTCCACCCTCTGTTCATACCATTGTTTTCCTTTGCCATCGTGGAGCTTCCCCTCGAGCCTGTAAACCAAAATAAACCTCTTTTTCCCACAGGCGGCTCTTAGTTGGGTGATTTCTACCAGCAATGCGAACCTGACTGCAACAATCCTTAATTGGTTGTCCTGATTATTTATTTCAGAATGCAAAGGTGCAATTATTAAATCTCTGGGTGTTTTCACAAATTGGCAAAGAAAACAAAAATAATGGACATAGCTCCCTCTTGCAATAGCCTGCAATTAATAGAAAGGGCTCTCATAGCCATAGTTAACTCAGCTGTAAACTCATATTCTTCCCATCTAACTCCAGAAGCACATTTCTGAATAAACAAATGAGTTAATTTGTTCTCTGAGCTAAAGTGGACCAAGGAGAGGCAATTCTCTACTGAGTAAGTAGTGTTAGAGCTTGCTAATGACAACCTTGAAGTAGCCCAACATTATGGTTTCATGAGATAAATTCCAGTTTTCCAAATCTAAATTGCAGACTACTAAAAATCAATTGCTTAGAGGGAAAGAGGCTGTCAGCAGAAAGCATGAAAGTGAAAAGGAGATGGTTAGCATATTTTTAAATAGATTTTTATGTAATTCAACCATGTTCCAGATATATGAGTTACTTGGATCAGATAAGTGATTTCCCCAGCCATACTTCCTACTTCTGTAGACTTATTTTTATATCACATGGAACCTAACAACTATTGTAAGATGTGACAGAAACTGTGTATGTATCATGAAAATATAAAATATTAATTACTATAATCATGACTTAGAGGGTGGCACACGAAGTCATAGGATGGGATAAGAGTTAGTAAATTGGAACCTAAACAGACAGAATATAAGACCAGGAAGGGAAATAGAATCTGACCAGTGGAATTTCCAGAGCTACACCTGGAGATCTTTCAGGGGTAGATACTGCATTAGGTTCCTATTGCTGCTTTAACAAGTATCCAAAAATTTAGTGGCTTAAAACAATTCAAATGTCTTACCTCACAGTTTCTGAAGTCAAAATGCTGAGTGGATTGGTGTGGTGGTTTGAATGAAATGTCACCCATAGCTTCATGGATTGTGAATACTTGGCCGCCAGCTGGTAGCTACTTGGGAAAGTAGTGGAACCCTTGGGAGATAGAGCCTTGCTGGAGGAGGTGGGTGTGTCACTGGGGACGAGCCTTGAGGTTTATGAATCCAGCCCTACTGGGTTGTGAGAGATCAGCTTATCTCCTTCCTGCTGCTGTGACAAGATTGTGACATCCTGGCTACTGGCTCAGCCAGGCTTGCCCTACCATAGTGAAACTTCCCTTTAAAACTGTAAGCAAAAATAAAACTGATTCCCCCATAAGCCGCTTCTGGTCAGGTGTTTTTGTTCCAGCAATGAGAAAATAACTGCTACAACTGGCTTCGGCCAAAAGTAGTCATGGCATGGCTCCATTGTTTACTCACAGTGTTGTAGAAGAGTCTAGTCTTAAACTCGCCTGTGTTGCTAGACAAAGTCAGTTGCTTGGAATTATAGAACTGAGGTCTCCCGCTCCCTTCGCTGCTGTAAACTGGGAGGCGTTTTTGCTCCACGCTGCCTACACTTGTTCTGGCGTTTTCCCCTGCTCCCCTGCAGCAGTGATGTACCCACCCAGATAATCCAGGATAACTTCACTATCTTGAGATTACATCCTTAACTACATCTTCAAGGTCTCTTGTGTCAAATACAGTGACATAACAGAAACATGTCACCATAGGCAGTGCTCACAGAGGCCAAAATTCTGCACAGCACTAGCACCTTTGCTTCTTGGGGGCAGTGATCCCTAAAAGAATGTGGCTGCCAAAACCATGAGGCTATCTTCCAAGAGTTATGAATGTGGAAAAAATCCCGTGCAGAAATGCCTTCTGTCCAGAAGGTAACCAAATCAACTTGGTTTACACAAAACTGTTTGCATCTCTGAATGACAAGAGTACTTAAATGTACATACTAACCTAAAATGCATGTGTCTTATTAAAATATCAGGAAAAACTTTGGGGTTAGGTT
The DNA here is from genome assembly GCA_036346955.1 of Dipus sagitta. Classification (NCBI taxonomy): domain Eukaryota; kingdom Metazoa; phylum Chordata; class Mammalia; order Rodentia; family Dipodidae; genus Dipus; species Dipus sagitta. Next base: position 96,693,851 of record CM070770.1, on the reverse strand, counting down.
TACTAATAATAGCTATCATTTTCTTACTTTGTGATCGCAGGTATTACACAGACTTTAATATGGGTGGTTTTAACAAAATGACTACATATATGACTATAAAAACTGCACTTATGCATGCAACACGTGATGGAAGAAGATTGTGTGTAACATGGTTCATGACTGCCACAGGATTATCGAATAGTGCAATCACCAACTTTTATCACAAATCTTGAATCTGCTTTGACATCACAGTTGGCAAATTATAGCCCATCAGCACACACAGCTCACTGGTTTTGGCTCATTCATTTTCTTATGCAATAAGATCATTTCCCAGCAAGAACACAATTGCATGAGAGCTGTTTCCTGGTGAGAACCGCCCAGCTCAGTGGTTAAATACCATGGGGGTCATACAAACAGAAACAGAATCAAAGTCTTTTAAATTCTTTGAGTTGATATTTAAAGGATCAGAATGTTTAATCTATCCAGGCAAACAAAATAGTAACTTGATAATTACAGAAGCTCTTTATTCCTACAAGTACTTAAAATTGGTCTTCAGGATGATGGTTTATAGCGTTTTTAGTATATTTATTTATTTATGTATTTGAGAAACTGAAAGACAGTTTATGGGCACACTGGGACATCTTACTGCTGCAAACGAATTCCAGATGTATGTGCCACATTGTGCATCTGGTTTTACATGGGTACTGGGAAATCAAACCCAGGCTGGCAGGCATTGTAAGCAAGTGCCTTTAACCACCAAGCCATCTCTCCAGCCCTGATTTGTATTTTAGATCAGTTCTAATGACAACGATTTTAATCATTAGCAAATGTATTGAATTCACTCTTGGAAATAAATTCACACCATACTGAGTTTAAATCTGATTTAACTAAAAGTTCAAGTGGTATCTCCCAGGTTCTATGTAGAAACTTTTGAGTAGCCAACCCCCAAAGGTAATTTTTCACGTTTTTAAGTAGACTATCAGAGAAAAGAATATGGCAGTCAAACTAGTTCATTTTGTATCTTTATGCTTTCTGTTCTGTTCTATGTGATATAGAATTGTAATCAAAGCCCAATATAGAGCTTTGGGAGGAAATTGGAATATCTATAATTTTTACTAATGCCCTTCAAAACATTTCCCTTTGCTTCATTATTCCTTAATAGTGAAATAAACCCTTGGAAGAATTAGGAGATCACATATTATTATAACTGACATCCTGGACATTCTGATTAAATTTCTTTAAAGTCAGGTTTCCATGACACCTTAGCATGTCACACTTCATTATAAATAAAATATGACAACATATTTACATAAGTGAATATTAAATAGTACATAAATCATATCACATTTATGTAACAAACAAGAGTTCTGATCACTTTAAGTTACTTTAATATATGACTAGAAAATGAATTAAGAATCCTATCAACTTTTACATAATCTGTCAAATGGAAGCTCTCCAGTGGAAAACTGCATGACCTTTAAACTTTAACATGATTTAACAACCTACAATGAAATTTTATTTCCATCTTATTCTCTTCTACCTATTGCTTCATGAATTATAGCCCCAGAAAATTTTCAAATACAATAATTTCATCAAAATTATCTTAATATAAACTATATTCAAATTCACTGAAAGTCATGTATCACTTGTACAGCCTCTTTTTTCTTGACATTATTTTCAAAATATTGCTTGCATTCAATCCTTTTCTGTACATCCTCAAATTCACATTACAGCTGTTATAGAAATTGCTAATTTACATATAGATTAAAATTATGTAGAAGGCCATTTATACCCTGATGAGTTAAAGAAAAGTAAGTCAAAGTTGATGGCTAGTTTTTGTTAAATTTGAGTATTATGACATGTTATACTAGTCAAAATATAGCTTCAGATTCAAGGCTTAGGTCTAAAAATGTGGGGTTGGGTAATGTCAACTCTGTAGAAAGCCAAATCCAGACACTCTTAAATGCTGTCACTAGTCACTATTCCTTAAAATGGTTCATATTTCTTTGCATATGTCTTATATTAATTCCAAGTATCATTAAAATCAAGTAAATTAGCAGGCCACTGGCAGTGTAGACTATTTTAGTTGGACTTGAAGAAAAGCTATTCTTTCAAAATGACTGAAACTTTGAAGTTCAGCTATTTACTTTGATAGTCCTGGTCTGTCTGTCTGCCTGTTTATCTGCCACATAGATGATCTCTGCTTTGTAGGACAGCTTTTTCAACTTCTAGTAATCAGAGGTCCCTTCATAGTGATGTCATTTATTGCTTTGTAGCCACATTAGAAGTATTTGACCATCCTAGCCATAAGCACTGACAAAAACTAGACAGCTTTCCCTGTACCTGTCAATCTATTGGCTTGCCCTTTACTAAATGGATTCTTCCTCTTGAGAACTGGAATTTCTACCTGCATATATTGTTTCAAGAAAAGCTGAAAGGCTATGTAGAGTCGAGCCCAGTGCTGGTGTCAGGGCAAGCCATATTATTGAGCGGAGGCTACAGGCCAGCAACTCTGAAGGAGATATGAGGAATGACAGGATTGAAAGAATATATTCTATAATAAAGACAAAGTGTAGGGGAAATACAGACAGAATAAGACAGAAAGGTACACATAGTTTCAGAGAATGGCAAAGTCAGAGATTTCTGAGTCCCAAATGGCTTTCCATCTCTTGACCCAGTTCCCCATAACCTTCCTTATATGTTCTCTGCACACCTCTTTTGCTTGAATCAAGGTGATCTATTCCTTTGAAGCAAACAAACTCTAATAGAATACCAATGTTAAAGGATGTTTTCAAGATGAAACAGCAGATCAACTACTTTGCACCTGGCTTTATGAAAGAAAGCAAGATGTATGTATTTGTAGAAGAAGGAACAATTTCTGAGCATCCTGATATGAAAGAACTTATTAAAATAAAACCCAAATGTAATGTTCTATTAAAAACATATAAATTCTATATCTGTTTTCTTCTGATGAGAAAGTTCAAAATTCCCTACAATTTTCACTGTTTTCGTATTTTTTTATTAATTATGAGCATAATCAGTACGTAAACAGCACATGTTAGCACCATCCTTTCCCTCATCCCTGCCCTCCTCCAAAGAGACCCTCCTCATTGGGGATGCCAGTCATTCCCATAGGTATTGTAGGTCATGCATTGTGGGGGCAGCCATCACTTATAGGGAAGAGGCAATGTCTCTGTGTGTGATATTCTAGCATGTAGCTCTAACAATCTTTCTGCCCCCACTTCTGTGAAATTCCTGGAGCCATGTTGGATTCCTTTTAAGTCTACTTCAGTGATGGGCTCTTAGGAGCCTCTGGATCTCTGGTTTGGTAGGTGTTGAGTGTCCTCAGTGTCTGTCTCCTTCACCCTTGTGCTGGTATCAGGTTCACTGAGAAAGCAGCACTCTTGCTCAGTTCCTCAATTCCTCTGTGGTTTCAGGTGGGGCCCTGGTGAAGTGCTATGGATCATTTCTCTCCTCAGGTCCCACTTCCATCTGAAAAAGAGAAGCAGATTCTCCAACAGAGAGTGAAAGCTCAAAATTCCCCAGAAGTTTCACTCTTTAGAGGTTCTACAAAACCCAATTTAATATGACATGTTTGTTTTCCAAACAATGAGAAGATATTGGGAATAATGTTTGCGTTAGTTCTGTCTTTGGCATTCACACCTAGGCATTTACTCAAAAGAGATTTCACCTCCTCTGTATTTATCTCCTTATGCCTAACCTTGCATTTTTCTCCCAATTCCTGGGTTGATGATGTTAACACCTCCTGTTTCCAGTTACATTTTCTTGAACTTTACCACAGAAAGTAATTCCTCTTACCTCATATGAACTAAGAAAAGTCTCTAGTACTCAGCAGTACAAGCCACAATACAAAAGTAACTGCAGTGGACCTAGACCAGTGCCAGAGTCTGACAAGTTAAATACCAAGCACAATAAAAAGAAAACTAGACCATGGCTCTCTTCTGCAGAAATGGTTGTATTACAAATAAAATGATTGTATTACAAAATAGAAGATATTTATTTGAGCTTAGAGAAAACAAAATAAATAAAACAAACACATAAGAAAAAAATTGAAATAAAAATATTTACCCACTGATTCCATTGTTATTTATCCAAGAAAAAAATGAAAACAGATGCCCATACAACTTGGACAAGAATTTCCAAAGATTTATTTATAATAGCCCCAAACTAGAGACAACTTAAAAGTGCATCTGTAATGGAATAAACAACAACAGTATATCCATAAAATGGCTAACACTCACTGTTCAAAGGAATGAAGTACGAATTTATATAACAGATGAGTATCAATAATGATGCTGAAATTAAGAAGACAAACACAAAATAGTACAAACTGAGATTCTACTTACATGAGATTCTAGAAAAAAGGCAAAACTAACTGAGAGTAACAGAAATCGGAGCAGTAGTTGACTGAGACCAGGACCAGGTAGCAGAAAGACATTGACATGAGGCCACTTCTTGAAAACATAGAAAGGTCTTAACTGAGTAGGAATCACACAATTGTACACATTTGCTGAAGCTCATCAGAATGAACAATCACAATAGGTACATTTCAGTTGCATGTTCTCTCTATATTAAAATTGATATAAAGACAAAAGCTTTATTACAAAGCAAAGCCCTTCCAAATCCTCATTATTATAGAGATATAACTGACCTTAAATCATTGTTTTACATAAATATTCAAACTATTTTCAGGTAACATAGACTCTCAGTACAGATGCTTAAATGTCCTTAGCCATAATTGAGTATTACATTTGTATGCCAGTTACTTAGATTGTGAAACATTTCCTCGCTATCTCAGTCTTTTTAAAAGATCAGTAATTATTAGATAGCTATCAAACAAGAAGGATAAAAGTGTGGAAGACTTTGGGTGGGGACACATAAACTACTACTCATTTTTCTTCTCTAAACTCTTAAACATTTCATATGTGTACATGTGCTTTAAAGCCTATGTTATTATGTATGATTTACTTTATTTGGATGCTCAGTATAGTTATCCCTATTTTCTTTTTTTCCATTTTCTTAGATACTTTTTATTTCCACTGTTAGCATTAGCTGTTTTCAGCATATATACTTCATTTACATATTTTGTTAGATTTACATGGAAATCCTGTACTTTTTAAGCAATTACAAATGATATTGTATTGTTTAATTTTTGTGACTACTTGTTATTAGTATGTAAAAATACAATTTTGTGCTGATCAGCACAGAGAAAAATCAACTCCTACCAAATCAGAGAGCCAGAGCCTCAGAGGCCCCCAACACCTCATCACTGAAGCAGACCAAAAATGAACCCAACATGGCTCAGGGAAATTTTGCGGAAGAGGGGGCGGAAAGAATGTCAGAGTCACATGTTGGGTCATGATATGCAGAGACATTTAACTTACCCATAACTGTGGGCTAACTCCACAATGCATGACCCGTATACCTCAACAAGGAGGGGCCAAGGGGAGGGGGTAGGTCACGGATGAGCCTAATAATGGTACCAAACTGACTGTATTTGCTGAATACAGAACTGACTATAAAGAAAAAAAAAATACAATTTTGGCTTTTGCTTGTGGGTCTTGTATCATGCAACTTTCCTGAACTCATATCTATTTTATGAGATTTTTAAAATAAATTCCTAGGTACTTTCCATGTAGGTCATCATGCTATCTATAAGTAACATGAGAATGTTATAATTCTTTCTGATATATATCAGAAAAATATATGTTTCTTTTCCAGTCTTGCCTTATTGTGATAGCTAATACTTATATGACTATGTCAAATTAATGTGGTGAGAATGGATATCCTTGCTTTATTCCCACCCTTAGGAGCAATGCAACCCATCTTGCAATTTTATGAATAATATTAGCTGTATCTTAAAGATACTGTGTTTTAAAGCTAAGAAAATTTTCTTTTATTACTGCTTCCCAAATACAGTTTTGCTAATTTAATCTTCTTTTTTTTGCTTTGTAATTTTTTTTAATTACAGACATACTTAGTATGGATACATCATGCATTGGTATCATTCTTTTCCTTGTCCCTGCCCCCATTCCACAGGGAGCCCTCTTCAGTGGGGTTGTAGGTTTTTCCCAAGAGGTTGTAGGTTATGCATTGTGGGAGAAGCATTGGGGTAAGCAATGTATCTGGGCATGATGTCCCAATATGTGGCTCTTACATTACAATCTTTCCACCCCCTCTTCGGCAAAATTCCTTGAGCCATAGTGGGTGTGTTTTAAGTCTACTTCAATGATGAGCTCTTAGGAGCTTCTGGATTTCTGCTTTGGTAGGTGTTGAGTATCCTCAGCATCTGTCTCCTTCACCCTGATGCTGACTGTCAGGCTCACCATGGAAACAGCACTCTTGCTCATCTCTCCAATTCCTCTGTGGTTTCAGTTGGGGCTTGGCTGAATGGTGAGGGGTGGTTTATCTCCTTTTCACTGAGCAGATCTCTTAGCCAATCAGAAACCTATTGGTTACCCACTGAGGCTGTGTGGCACTATTACACTGATGAGTACATCTTGTTAGGGTTTTTACTTCTGAGTAGCTTAGACCTCTAGTTGCTCTGACCATTGTTGGCCACTTTCCCCCAGTAGCTCCTTCTAGATTCCAGCCAGGTCAGTTCTGTGTTCTGTGTCAACAACATGTGGTGTCTTCAGCAATAGGGTCTTGCTTTTTACCTCAGGCAGGTAATCAAGTGCTTTGACAGAAACCTATCTTATTTTAGGGACCTCGTAGGTCTCTCTGATCAACAGCTCATTGTAGGTAGCAACCAATTTCTGGTACTGGAATTTTCAGGCCAGAGCCAAAAAAAAAATGTTTAAGGTTAGCCTTCACCCGACCCCCTCCAGGGCCCTTCTTTTCAGGTGGTCCCCAGTTATCCCTATTTTCAAAGCAATGACAATTCATCTTCAAAAAGTCAACAATGAGGCTGGAGAGATGGCTCAGCAGTTAAGGCACTTGCCTGCAAAATCTAAGGACCTGAGTTCAGTTCCCCAGCACCCACGTAAATCCAGATGCACAGGTGGCACATATATCTGGAGTTTGTTTTTAGTGGCTAGACGCTACAGAGCACCCATTTTCTCTCTCTCTCTCTCTCTCTCTCTCCCTCTCTCTCTCTCTCTCTCTCTCTCTCTCTCTCTCTCTCTCTCTCTCTCATAAATAAATGAAATACTGGCAGGAAAGGTCAACAAATAAGCATCTCTGACATCACATCAGGTCATCTCTTTGCTGCCAGAAAAAAATAATCAGTGATATGGAGTCTGGAGATATAGTTCATGGGAGAGGACTTGCCTAGCAACCAAAAAGCTGTGGGTTTGATCCCCAGCACTTAAAAAGTTACCATATACATAATAGTGAAATCAACCCCAGATTCTACCCTGGGTATCTCTTCTTGCTCCCAGGAGACCTTAAAGCCCAACAGCTGTAACAAATTAGCATGGTTTGAACTAAAGGTAACAAGTATTATTGATGGATCTCCTCACTACCCAACCACCTACCTGCACTTCCTATCAGTATATCAATGAATCTACTAAGACAAAAATCATCTAAGGTTACTCTGACAAAAGGGATGTTAAGAAAAAAAAATGTCTGTCAAATATGCCACATTTTTTCAAAGCCAAAGGCTTTAGGACATTTTATGTATCCTATAGGGAATTATCTACCTTTCTCGTGATCTCTTATAGCACTGGATTTGTTAAAGTGTAAAGTATTTCATTTATATATACATATATAAATAATTGTCCCCAATTAATTTACTTTACATTGATCCATGCTGTTTTTAAAATGCTTCAGTATAAATATTGATTTTGGTGACAGATAAAAAAAACACCTGTGAGCCACCTGCAGCTAGGACACTGAGCCTTTTCATTGGCTAGATTTATCTCCCATCCAGGAGGATGGGATGTCATTCACTAAAGCACATTCACAAGAGCCCAGGTGTGATAAATGCTTCTTCAGTGAAACAACACTGTCCACATTCCATTTAGTCCTTGGAAGTTTCTAATTGACTCAGTGAGCATCCAACAGCATCCAGACTAGTAAGTGATGCTCCGCCAGCACAATGGCCCCATAAAGCAGACAGAAACACATGCCTGTATACACAAAATACAAGGCCCAGATATCTCCTGTCTGTCTTCTTAATAGCCCTGGCCAGCACAATTAGAAGAACTCAGCCTTCCCCTCCAGCTATCCCACGATTCGTCTCCAAAGAGGTCTCTCAAATGTGTTCCAAATAAAGATAGTCCCTATAAAGAACCCACATGCTCCTTTTCCTCCTTCAGTCCCCTTTGTGCACCTGATCTTTCTAAGGTCATCTGGGGAAACCCCCATCACTCTCATCAGATTCCTGATACTGTATCTGGGCACTCCCATCATTTCCAGCTTGAGGAAGCCAGAATGTAGTAGAAGAAGCTGTCTCCCTCATCTATGTCACATTTTGTTACTAGGCTTCACAGGGCTTGCTGTGGTGGGAGCGTCACAAAGTGACCTAAAGCTCTGCCTCCTTTCTGTGGCATCTAAAAAGCAGTTCAAGGAGACTGGTCCTGGAGAGGTGTCATTCATATGTTTACAGGATCCTCTTAACCCCTTACCACCCCCAACTGCTATCTGGGCAATGTCTGAATTATGGTAGACAGAAAATACTGGCAACAGCCCCTGTTACACCAACCACTACCTAAATAAAATCAAGAGAGAGGAAAAATCCAGTTTTCTCAGTGTATGGTCCCCAGACAACCTGCACAAATGCTTGGATGTTAGTTAAAAATATGTATATTTTCTCTAGATTCAATCATAGGTCACTAAATCAATAGTGTAGACATGACCAGATTTTAATTTTGTTGTTGTTGTTGTTGTTTTTATTATTTTTATTTATTTATTTTCAAGCACAGAGAATGGGCATGCCAGGGCCTCAAGCCACTACAAATGAATTCCAGATGCATGTGCATCTGGGTTTACATGAGTATTGGGGAATTGAACTCAGGTTGTTAGGCTTTGTAGGCAAGGGCCTTAACTGCTGGTCTTAACTGCCATCTCTCCAGCCCCAAAGATGATTTTTCTTATTTCACTTTTTTTTTTTTTTTTTTTTTTGAGGTAGGGTTTTTCTCTAGCCCAGGCTGACCTGGAATTCACTTATGTAGTCTTAGGCTGGCCTCAAACTCACAATGATTCCCCTATCTCTGCCTTGCTGGTGCTAGGATTAAAGGTGTGTGCCACCATACCCAGCAGATTCTAAATATTTTTGACAAAATCATAGAATGATTTTTGCATGCACCTAATTCTGGAAATCATTGCTAGATAGCCTAAGAAAACCACTAATATTATTCAAATTTATTGAGATAGGAAAAAGTGTGGTAGTCTCATTTCTCTTTGAAGTCCTTCCTCAGCAAACAAAATGACACTAATCCTATTATTTACATTTAGCTGAAATGGGAGTTATTGAAAGGATGCAAGCCCTAAAACAATAAAGCCTATGGTGGTTTGAATTAGGTGTTCCTCAAAAACCCATGTATTCAGAATGCTAGGTCCTTAAATGGTGGCAATTTGGGAACTGGAGCCTTGCTGGAGGTGGTGTGTTGTTGGGGGTGGGCTTATGGGTATTATAGCCAGCTTCCCCTTGCCTGTATTCTGCTCACTCCCATGCTGCTGTTTTCTACCTGCTTTGGCAGAGGTGATGTCAAGCCTCTGCTCATCCCATTCTTTCCCTTGCAATCACGGACCTTCCCCTAGAGTCTGTAAGCCAAAATAAACCCTTTTCTCCTAGAAGCTGCTTTTGGTCAGGTGCTTTGTGCAAGGAACACAAAGTTAACTGCAACAGAGTCTAAGAGTTCCCCCTGCAGCTAGCCTTCACATGAGCATGTCTTGGTACAATAAAGTATCACTGCTGGAAACATTTGAAATAATGATGAGGATACTGGGTATGTGATTTTTGCTTTTATAGAAATATAAGAACCAGGAAAGTGATTGCAATCTTAATTTTAAATCCCTATTAATGTATAAGACAGGTTGCTCAGAAAGATAAATAATGTGTTTAATTTGCTTTGCTCCTTAAATTATTGGATTTAATATTCTAAACATAAGGATATAGTTTTTGTAAAGATGACTGTCAGTTTACTCCTTGAGTTTATCTTTGGATGTTTTAGCCGTCCTGGTATCTTATCTCTACCTGTCAGTCAAAGAATAGCAGCAAATGTCTGCTGGACAAGAGAAAGGGAACAAATACTTTCTGAATAGTGTCATATTCCAGTTCTATAATTAGGCAGTTTATATTCTATAGCTGAGGAGAGAATGGGCGTGACAGCATTCTTTAATCAGTGAAGTGTTTTCAGAATTTAGCTTAGTCAATCTAATACAATGGTTCTCATCACTGGAGCCATCCAAATGGCTTAATAAAGTATGATGACAATGGGACCCCACTTTTTGCACTCCTGGTTTTGTGGATTTGAAATGGGGTTAGAGATTATGCAGTTCTAAATTCCCATGTAAGGCTGACACTGCTAGTCTGAGCAACCACAACTTGAGTACCCACGGTTCAATTAATGAGTTTCATTTCCTCAGCTGTGCTTGATCCTTGACCCACATCCCAATACTTCAGGAGGCAGCTCCTCAGTGTACAGCCAGATGCATTGTGAAACTGATACCCAAAATTCTTGCTTGTTCTGCAATTGTGTTTAATAAGAAGGGGAAGTAATTCTTATTTCAAAGTCTGCTTTGTATAAGTTAGAAGACTTGGAGAAAATGTCTTTCCAACACAGACATAAATTCAAACCTGGCTTTGTACTCCAAAGACAGAGCTGGCTTTCCTTTTATGCCTTCCCTTGGAGCTTGGCTACAAAAGATTAACAGATGCACAAAATGGTTGACAGCAAAATTTGCCTTTTTCCTTAAAAAAATTACTTTCCTTTGCATTTCTCAACAAGATAGACCTGAAATCTCAAGCATATTCCCCTCCCTCTGGGCTACTTGGGAAAAATTATCTTGTTCAGCTGCAGCATCTCTTGAAGAAATTGGCTTTGTAGCCCACAGAGAGTTTTGTGGGATTCATCACCATCAAGTATCACAGGCCCTGCACTTCTGGATGCTTAAAAGATCCCCAATTACTAATTCTCTTCAAGACCTTCATGGCTTTCCAGGAAAAAGTATATTACCACTTTACAAACATCAAATTTCAATCCAAATTCATGTCAATGTGCTGCTTTTTGTAACCCTTTCTTCTTGAAGTCTGATGCTGGCATAAGAAGATTCTTTTATAATCACTGTTCTTTTCTACACATATTTACAAGAGTATTGAGCATTATAATATCAGGAATCAAATCCAAGCATGAATGTACACCTTACTAGTCATAGGATAGTTGTATACTATTTCTCTTGTATCATTCTCGTTATTTACACCATCAATCAACAAATAAAACCTATCTTTGATAGTCAAAGGATGATTTAATGAAAATGTTGCTGTTTTTCAGAAAGAAAAAGCTCTGTGTGAAAGCTTCAAACAATAATGCAGAAGCATGTTTAATTAAAAAACAAATACCTATGGTGAAGAGGGGAGAGCTCTAGTTGATATGTAAGTAGAGAGAAAGAACCAGGGTTGGAAAGGTACAGGGTGGTTCAGGGGAAGGAGATAGAGAAAAGGAGGAGTGGGAGGAGGGCTAATCAAATTAAAGATGTTATTAATAAGCCATATGGAAACAAACTTCTTTGTTAGCTAATTAAATATATATATATTTTTTTTAAAGAGGTAGTTTGGACAGAAGTACCCTGTAGTGCAGATAATGTTGTCCCCAGAAGCCATAGTGGTTGTGGAAAAAATCCCTGTGCCAAAGTTGGGTTACCTCCCAGTGAGTTGTTTGTCAGTGAGCCCCCTGAGCCCCTCCTCAAAAAAAAAAAATACAATGAAGGCTTTTAGTTGTCCACCAGTACTAGATGATAAGACCTATTATGGAAGACACCACATGCAGGATACTGAGAGATCAAGCTAGACCTGAGCTAGAAGCCTCCTCCTTGCTGACTAGTGCCATAGCATTGGAAAGTGCTGTGCAACTTATGGGGTAGGGAAGTCATTAACAGTTTTAACCAGCAGTGGGTGCTGCCAGCTACACAACTGGCCAGCCAGACAAGATGGGTCTACTAGTGCAATAGTGACATATCTGTTTATGGCAGGAGGGGAAACCAACTGCTCTCTGATTCGATATGAGGCCTATAGAAGGGAATTCATGCCTGGTACTGAAAACAGTCAAAATGCTATGGCTGTGAAAGTCATAAGCCCTAGGAGGGAAGCTTCCCCACAAGTCTGTAAGCCAAAATAAACCCTTTGTACCCAAAAGCTGCTCTTGGTCAGGTGATTTATGTCAGCAATGCAATCCAGACTCCAACAAATTGTGTTTTGCTTTTATAGAATCACAGAGACACTGTTGAGTTTAAGATAAGACTTTGTACTTTTGAACAATCTGAAGATTGATTTTAATGAATTATGGGGACTTTTAAGGTTGCATTGAATGAATTTTACATCATGAGATGGCCATGAGTCCATTGGGCCCAGGGTCAGAATGTGGTGATTTGTGTCAGATACCCCTCATAGACTTGTGTTTTGAACACTGGGGTCTCCAGCTGATGTCAGTTTGGGAGGCAGACCCTTGCTGGAGTGGGTGTGCTGCTAAGGGAAGGCTATGGGTATTATAGCCAGATCCCCCTCACCAGAGCTTAGTTCACTCTCTTGCTGCTTTCTTTCTGCCAAATACTGTGGCAAGAAGTGATATGTAGATTCTGCTCCATTGTCCTTTCCCTGTGTTGTAGTTACCTTCACATTGCTGGGACAAAACACCTGACCAAAGCAGCTGATGGGAGGAAAGGGTTTATTTCATCTTACAGTCTCAAGAGCAAGTTCCACCATGGCAGGAAAAGAATGGTAAAGCAGAGGATAGGCATCAGTTCTTGCCACAGCAGTTGGCAGAAAGCCACAAGAGAGTGAGCCAAATGTGGCAAGGGGGAACTTGGGCTCTAACACCTGAAAACCCACCCCTAGCAACACACTTCCTCTAGCAAGGCTCCACTTCCCAAATTGCTACCAGCTTGGGATCAAGCATTGAAAACTATGGGTATATGGCAGACATCTGATTCAAACCAATACACCTGCCATGATTAAATTTCCTCACAAGACTGTAAGCCAAAATGAGCCCTTTCCTCCCACCAGTTGCTTTTGGTCACATGATTTACCCCAAAAACAAGAAGGTAACTGCAACAGTAAATATGTAAAATGTACTCTCCTTTCCATCCTAAGGCACATTTATTCCTCATTCTGAGCACTTTTCTTCATGAAACTTACCACTACCAGAGAGAACATTGTTTCTTGCTTGTTTGTTTATGATCTGTCTCCTCCATGAGTACAAGACACATTAACCTCTGTGTGTGCAGAACTTCCGTGCTGCACGCTAGATGAGTGAACATGCACTGATGATAGTCAGGTCCCGAAGAGTCAGCTTGGCTTTATAACTAAATGTCCTCATCCACATGCCTCTCAGTACCAACGACTGAAGTTCCTGTCTCAGAAAGATATGCTACTATTTGTGAAGGAATACTACGGTGACACAATGTAGATAAAACCATAAACCCTAAATTATGAAATCCCATTAAAATTAATCTTAGTCAGGGCTGGAGAAATGCCTCAATGAGTAAAGTGTTTGTTGTGCAAGTTCTGATTCCCACCAGCCACATAAAAATCCAGATGTGGTTGTGTGTTCCTATAATCCCAGCCTTGGGGATGCATGGACAGGTGGATCCCTAAGGCTTGCTGGCTAGCTACTCTACCAGAGTTGGTGAGTTGATTCAGTGTAAGACCCTATCTCATAAAAGAAGGAGGAGGAAACAAAGGAGGAAGAAGAAGAGATTATGATGATGATAATGATAGAGAGCAACTGAGGAAAATACCTAATATTAACATATGCACACACACACACGCACCCCTATGCATATGAACATGCATACACACATACACATCACATACCCACATGCAAAAAAATTAAAAAGTTAAAACTTACCTTTTCTGTCCTAGGTAATGTCAAGCTTCTTGCAGTAATCTGGGTCTGTGTCTTCTGCCTCATGTGCCAATGGACTATATTTGTTCAGCACAAAGAAAGCCTTGTACAAGAAAATCTATAAACAGGATCTATGAAATGAAGGCGTCACAAAGTTAAGTTGATAAATGTAGATGATACAGAACTTCAGGAAAAGTCATACCTCATGGAAAGAGAACTAAATCAAGGAGAGAAAGTAGAACTATGGAAGGATACCCATTGTTTTGACTACCAGAGTTAAGAGACAAGAACATAAAAAGGAATTTCATATAAAGAGTTACAAATCTTTACCAAAACTGCACATATTCCATTCCCAGGTAAACCTGCAATGATCCCACCTTATAAAAAAAATAACAACCTATGGGCTGGAGAGATGGCTTAGCAGTTAAGCGTGCTTGCCTGTAAAGCTTAAGGACCCTGGTTTGAGGCTTAATTCCCCAGGACTCACGTTAGCCAGATGCACAAGGGGGCACACATGTCTGGAGTTTGTTTGCAGTGGCTGGAGGCCCTGGTGTGCCCATTCTCTCTCTCTCTCTCTCTCTCTCTCTCTCTCTCTCTCTCTCTCTCTCTGTCACTTTCAAATAAATAAATAAATTTTTTTTTAAATGACATCCTATAGAGAAAAAAACTCATGCAAATCAAGTTGGTAGTAACTACAGGCAGAACTTCTCTTAACTGTGCATGATTATAAGATAGCAATTTCAAAGAAGTTTGAGCTTAAAGAATGATGATACAGTGTCTTTGGCTATGGCTCAGTGGGTACAATGCTTGCTACATAAGCATGAGAACCTGAGTTTGATCCTAAGCACCCACATAGAAATCTGGGCCTAGCCTAACATGCTGCAACCCCAGCACTGGGGAGATGGGAGGGGCAGGGTGATCACTGGGGATCCATGTCTGCCAGTCTAATGGAAAAACAGGGAACTCTAGTTCAGTGAGAAATTCTGTCTCAGTGAAATAATGTAGAAAAATAATAGAAAAGAACATTCGATGCCCTCCTCTGGCCTCAGGTCATCAGCACATACACAAAGAATGATGACACAAAGGATATGAAGGTCACCACATGACTTTGAGGGCTGGAGAGATTTCTCAGTGGTTAAAGGTGCTTGTTTGTAAAGCCTGACAGCCGGGGTTGATTCCCCAGTGCCCACAAAAACCCAGAAATATAAAATATATAAAGTGGTGTGTGGATATGGAGTTCATTTGTAGCAGCAAGCCTGTAAACATTCTCTCTCTCTCTCACTCTCTCTATCTCTCTCTGTCTCTCTCTCTCTCAAAATTATTTTTTAAATGACTTTGAGCATTAGATTAGAGAGAACCTCTGGAAGCGTTTGAAACAGCATCTGGGTACTGCGTACCCACTGTTCCTTTCATCACCTCTCTTTAAGTGAGTGTTAGATAATAAACCATGTAGTTGCAGTTCCCTGTTACCCTATTTAGTCTATTTCTCATCATTTCTTCTTGTAAAGAAACCCCAGATGCAACATGCTACATCATAGATGAGATGTTCAATTAAATTTGAATTTTAGATAAACAAAAAAATTAATCAAAGTATATTCCATGCAATATTTCAGATATTTATACTAAGACAATCTAGTCATTTATCTGAAATTCAAATACTACAGGGTAACTTATATTTGTCTGTATTAAATTTTTCAACCCTACTCCACAGCAGGGACCCAGATCTAAAAAATGATGAAATTTATCTTTTCATGCTCTGGATAAGGAAGAGAGTAATTAGAAATCCCACTACTCGGATCTCTCTCTCTCTCTCTCTCTCTCTCTCTCTCTCTGTCTGTGTGTGTGTGTCTGTGTGTCTGTGTATCTGTGTGTGTGTCTTCACCACACCAGAGGGCCGGATCCTTCCAGGGAAAGGTGTAACACTGAAGTTTATGTGTCTGTCTGTATTCATGTTTGACTGTCTATGTGTAAGCCTGCTGGGAGCTGCTTTTCATTCATTCTTCCTTCTTATTCTGATTTATTCTGATTCTAAAAGTAGTCTGCTCAGAGAAGGTCTCCTGTGGCAATGGCATACTTACTCATTTATAAACTTTCAGCTAGCATTTTCGTTATTGACAATTGTACTACAGAAGAATTTTTCTTGCAATTCCTCGCCATTTTCCCCTGTATTCTTGGTGACCTTTTATCTATAAATAAAACCACTGAGAGATTTTCTTTGTCATTAGTTACTAATGTTACCACAAGGGGAAAACACCCCACCAGCATGAAAATTTAAAGATAGAGAACTCTGGGCCTGGAGAGATGGCTTAGTGGTTAAGCACTTGCCTGTGAAGCCTAAAGGCCCTGGTTCGAGGCTTGGTTCCTCAGGACCCAAGTTAGCCAGATGCACAAGGGGGCACATGCGTCTGGAGTTCATTTGCAGTGGCTGGAGGCCCTCGCATGCCCATTCTCTCTCTTTCTCTCTCTCTTTCTATCTATCTGCCTCTTTCTCTGTCACTCTCAAATAAATAAAAAATAAACAAAAACATTTAAAGATAGAGAACTCTGAAAAGGAAGATGCCATCCAAGAGATGGTAACATGTGTGTCCCAACATCAGAGCAGAGAATAAAGTAATGAGCAATTAGGAGAAGTAGTTCTTTAACTTTCCACATGGCAAGAAATCAATCAGCCTTTTGAATAACTCTCATTCTGCTAATAAATATTAATATTTGGAAGCAGGAATTACAGGAATGGAGGCTCATGAATTAGGCAGGGATCTAATACCTGGAATATGCTATTAGGGTTTCAATAGTGTCATCTCAGGGGAGGTTGACACAGCCCAACTTGGCCTTATTAATGTTTGGGTCAGATAATTCTGTTGCAGGAAGGAGACTGTCCTTTGTGTTGTAAAATGTTTAGCATCAGCCCTCATCTCTATCTACCGGTTGCCAGTTGAACCCTCCTACTTGTGACAATCAAAAATTTTGCCAGGCATTGCCAAATGTCCCTTATAAATGTAAGGACAGAAGAGTGACATTCAACCCTGGTTGAACATTAGAACCTGGCTTCTGTAAAAATTACAATTCCTAATAGCCAGGCGTGGTGGCACACGCCTTCAATCCCAGCACTTGGGAGACAGAGGTAGGAGGAATGCTGTGAGTTTGAGGCCACCCTGAGATTACATAGTAAATTCCAGCCTGAGCTAGAGTGAAACCCTACCTCAAAAAAACCAAAAAGAGAAAAGAAAAAAAATCATGATTCCTGGATCTACCCCTCAAAGATTCTGATGGATTTGTCTGGGATGGAACTCAGTCATGGGTTTCTTCTGAAAACTGCTTAGATGATTTTTTATATGCAAGTAGAATTAAGGGACATTGAGATAGATTTTTTTTTAATTAAGAAAAAGCCTATTTGCAAGTGGTATAGACCAAATGACATTAGCTAAATTATAGAGGGAAAACTTCCTAACAACTGGGGATTACCCCAATTTAACTTGCTTATAACTGCAGAATATTTATGTAATTTTTATACATCATAGACTTCTAGATGTGGTTGTATTAACAAGGTAGCAAGCCAGAAAAGGGAATGGAAAAAACTGAATTATCACAAAACTTTGATTTTTGTTTTGTTAGAAACAAGGAAGAAGCCAGACATGGTGGCACACACCTTTAATCCCAGCACTTGGGAAGCAGAGGTAGGAGGATAGCCATGAGTTCAAGGCCACCCTGAGACTACATAGTGAATGCCAGGTCAACTTGGGCTACAGTGAGACCCTCCTTCGAAAAATCAACAGAAGAAGGAAGGAAAGGAAAGAAAAGAAAAGAAAAGAAAAGAAAAGAAAAGAAAAGAAAAGAAAAGAAAAGAAAAGAAAGGGAAGAAGAGCTAGGTGCAGTCACCTATATTTATTCCTAGAACTCAGAAGATCATTATGAGTTAAAGATCAGCCTGGGCTACAGAGTAAGTTCCAGGTCAGCCTGGGCTAGTGTGGGACCCTGCCTCAAAAAAAGGAGGGGAGGATCAGGAAAAATGGCTTAGCAGTTAAGGCACTTGCCTGTGAAACCTAAGGACCCAAGTTCAATTCCTTAGTACCCCTGCAAGACAGATACACATGGTGGCACATGCATCTGGAATTCATTTGCAATGGCTAGAGGCCCTGGCATGCCCATTCTCTCCCCCTGCTCACAAATAAATAAACAAAATATTTAAAAATTAATAAATAAAGGAAGTTTTCATTTACTGGTTTCTGTTTCATATTTTTAAAAAGCCTTCCACTAAGTTTGTCTTGTGAGTATTTTGGCAAAACACAAGATTCATTCAAAGAGAATGATAGTTTGTTCTTGAGCCAAATATTTTTATTTATTTATTTATTTGAGAGTGACAGACAGAGAGAGAAAGAGGCAGAGAGAGACAGAGAATAGGTGCACCAGGGCTTCCAGCCACTGCAAACGAACTCCAGATGCGTGCACCCTCTTGTGCATCTGGCTAACGTGGATCCTGGGGAATTGAGCCTCGAACCGGGGTCCTTAGGCTTCACAGGCAAACGCTTAACCACTAAGCCATCTCTCCAGCCCTTGAGCCAAATATTATGACTACATTCTAAGAACATAGATTCAGGTTGCCCGAAAAACATGTTCCACCACAGAAGTGGTTAAATGAAGCTTTATTAGCTACAAAACAAAGCTAGTCAAAAATCAAAGCATTTACCAAAAGCATTGGTGGGGACCACTGTTAGGCAGATCAAAGGAAGATAGGGAAAACTATAGGTTTCAGATGCTATGTGTCCCTATACTTAGCTTTTAGGTTAGTAGAAGCTAATATATTCTGCTAAGGATATATCTTAAACGTTTTGATAGTCACAAGGATGTTAGATCAGATGCAGAAGTAAGAAATGAATGGTTTTAAAGGAACTAAATATAGCCCATGATAATTAGGCTCTGCTCCACAACATTCCAACTTTCCATAATCACCAAGTTCAGTTTTTCAGCCTCGTAGAATCTTTAGCAGACATGTAACTTTTTTTTCTGGGTACTTCAGTTTACATGGGTTGCCAGTTACCACTTGGGAACTATAGTAAATGTTTGAAGATGCTCACCATGTATACCTTCCCTTAATCCTATAACGAGAATAGTAAAGAGTTAAAATTCAGCCCACTACTAAGCACTGGAGGTCCAGGGAAGACAGATTGCCTGTTATTAGGATTAGCAGGGTCCCCGAAAGTCAACTAAAAGTGGCTAAAAGACAGAAATGTCCTTAAGCCTGTAAAGGGGAAATCCAGTTCTTCCTGGTCTTTTTCAATAAAGGAATCCTTGAAGTCTTTACTTTACTGGAGGCCTGAAATGTCAAAAGAAGGGTTTGGTTTTTCCTTATTTCTTCTTCATTAAAGGAATTCACTTTCCTAGAAACCAGGCATAAGGAGCTAGAGGTGCCTAAACACCAGGCATGGAAACTAGGCTCATCAGTTCAGCCCCCATCCAGTAAATTCCCATTTCCAGGAACCCTTTCTTGCTTTACACCTCTGCAAAGCAGGGCTCTGCCTTCTTTCCTTTTCTTTAGCTCTATTATCTCTATTACAAAATCTTTTAAACTTTACCCTCTATGCTCTGTGAATTTCATTCATCAAACTCATAAGACAAGAACCTAGAGGCCACTGACTCATTTTGTGTGACTTTGCCTCCCAGCACCCTAACTCCTAGGTTAAAGCCCAACTAAGAGTCTAGAATGGCTCCATCACTTTCAAAGACACCCGAAATTCTCCTGTCACTATGATGACTTCTTCTAAAGGGGCCAAGCTACAGGTATTCTATAGAATGGGTTTATATTGCTCACTAGGAATAGTCTTTTAGAATCATTCTAAAAGACATAAAAGATCCCTCCTACAGTGCAGAGAAGACTGTGGCCAGAAGCATCAAATCTAGTGCAGAGACAGTTGTCACCAAAAGAGCCTTTAAAATTAGTGATGCTTACTAAGGGCCAAGCTGCATCCACAGTGATCTTACACATTTCAACAATCCTCACATTTCATTTTTATAATGTCACCAAGTCCTGTTTCAATAAATGCTAGCTGATTTTATGAGTGACAGGCAATATGCAAACTGTTCTTCTAGAAACAGCATCATGATCCGCACGATAATGCATGCAGAGAGCCACTTGGACCATGTGCCTCTTCCATGTGCAGGAGGGTTTGCTTCTCTTCTCCCATAGGAACCTGGGGCATTTGCCTTAGTTCTACCACTGGGAAAGAATTCTAGAATGAAAACTTAGATCTCAAAGATGTTCTTGGGATGTCTCTGCTTCTCAACTCAATGAAAATAAATGCAACACCAAAAAGAGAGAAAGAGAGAGAGAGGTGAGCCAGGAACATAGGGGAGCAGCACTGGGGACATTTGCACAGCAGAGATGCAAGGGTGGTAGCAGCAGTGCAGCCAAGGAGAGCCATCAGAGAAGAGAAGAATCTTGGGTTATGAACGTCAAGAGGAAAAGAAAATTCTACTGTGAGAATTTAAAACTAACAGGGCAACTCATATATGTAATAAGATGAAGCCCAAGTAATAAAGTGGAAAAAAAAAACACCTATCAGTAAGCAAGTTCTACTGATAGACAGGATTGGTTTTCTTAAATGCTTCCTCTCACTTCTGCCTCTGGGGTAATTAAATGGGGAATCCTTCAGAGGATAACTTTGATCCTGAAGAAATCATACATTGTTTCAGTACAAACAGCAGGCATTAATAACAGTGCCTCATAACCTGGAAGGTTGGATGGGGCATTAGATATTTCGGAACTGCCCTGGAGCTCAGGCAGGGGGGTGACATTCACCTCTTTCCAGTTCTTTGGCAGACCTGGAGTATAAAAGACACAACAAATACATGTTGTAAATAAGATTCTGGTGGCTGTGTTCCAGGGGATCCGGTGCATAGTGATGGCTCCAGCCATGCGACTTAAAACCAGAAACATCCTACAATTCTTGTTCTGTCACTCCTAAAACAAAAGACAAGTGCTTCTGAATTCTGTGAAGGTTGTGAATTGTGTGCTGCGAAAGTCATAGGCAGACTGGCTTTGGGTAGTGGGAAGGGCTTGAGTGGCAGAAGCACTTAGGTGAGAGAAAAGACAAATTAATTAACTTGTCAGATCCTTCCTCTCAGATAACACGAATGCAATAGATTCTCGCATAATGAAATGTAGTGTCCCAGGAGTGCCGAGCAACCATTTTCTTGCTTTTCTTCAAGTTCTTTTCCGGGTTTGGAAGCACTTCTGAATTAAATCCATTTTTTGAAAATGAAACATTGTTATTTGAATACAGTTTGCAATATCAAGCATCTCTCATCAGCCTTAACATTTGTATGTATAGAGACATCAATGGAATATGTTTTAAAATTAGGAATTAAATGGACATGTAAGAAAATCAAGTACTTTTATTATGATGAAAACATTTATTTAGTAATTTAATAAATTTTATTAAATATCAAAAAATTAAAAGGTTAGCTTGGGTTGGCTCAGCAGTCAAAGGAATGTGCTTGCAAAGCCTGCTGTCCAGGCTTAATTGTCCAGTATACATATAAAGCCAGAAATGTATTCATTTGCAGCAGCAAGAGACCCTAGAATGCTCATTCTTTCTCTCTCTCTCTCTCTCTCTCTCTTTGTCCTCCAAATAAATAAAACTATATTTTAAAGTTCAGCTCCATTGGGATGGAGAGATGACTCAGAAGTCAAAGGTATTTCCTTGCAAAGCCTGACAGCCTCAGTTCTATTCCCTAGTACCCACATAAAGCCATATGCACAAAGTAGTACATGCATATGGATTTCATTTGCAGCAACAGGAGACCATGGTAGGCCCATACTTACTCTATCTCTCTGAGTATCTGTCTCTCAAATAAATATTTTTTAAAGTTCAGCTTTATTTAAATAATTTAACTTTCAATGTTCAGATTTATGTGTTGAAAGTTATGTTTTTAATTATATTAGATAAGTTCGATTATTAATAAGTGTATTAGAAAAAATTTTTAAATGACATATGAAAATAGTTTCATTTAACAAATTATATTTATGAAGCTGCATCTAACTTTTACATACTTCAGATATAATAATGTTTATTTAGTCATTTAGCATAGTTTTTTGCTATCATAATGAATTATCACAATTTAGTAGCTTTTGATGGTACAAATTGATTACCTACTATTCTATAGGTTTGAAGTTCAAAATGGATATATCACTGGACTGAAATCAAAGGCTGCATCCCTTCCTGGAATTTTCAGGGGAGAATCCAGTCCTTGCTACTTCCTGCTGCTTGAAGCTGCCCACAGTCCTTGGCTCATAGCATCCTTCCTCTACCTGAAAAGCCAGAAATCACATGTTGAGTCCTCCTGTCATGTCTTTGTGATCCTTTCACTGTTAAGGTCTCCTCTCCTCTTCTCTTCTATTCTCTCTTCTCCTCTTCTCTTCTCTTCTCTCCTCTTCTCTCTCTCTCTCCCTCTTCTCTCTCTCTCCCTCTCTCTCTCCCTTCTCTCTCCTTCTTCCCATCTCTTTCTTCTATCTCTCCCTCTCCTCTCCCTTTTTACTTTAGTTTCCTCACCTTTTAGATCATGCCCTAGGATGATATAGGATAATCTCCTGCATCTCAATGTCCTTAACCTTAATCACATCTGCAAAGTTCTTTTGGATATATAAAAAGGTCCCCAGGTTAGGACAGAAGGTATTTTGGTTATTAAGCTATCATAATCATTAATAGTTCAACCCAATTTTTTAATAGCATGTTTCCCCTGCTGGGTTTTAGTCCAGCTCTGGTATGATTTCTCCTTGCTATTTTTCTGTTCCTTTCTTACAGAACAGTAATGAGCACCCTGTCCCACCATAATATGTTGGATATATACAACATGCAGGTTTAATTTTTTTATAAGGGCTCACAGCTGAGTTTGCCTTGGGTCTCAGAGGAGATTTTTGACTTGGACTCTTGAGCAGTACCACATTTTGAGACTTTGGGATCTCTTGGAAATGGACCAAATGCCCTTTGCATTATGAGATGGACATGAGCCTTTGGGAGCCAGGAGTAGAAGGCTATAGTTTATACAGTACGAAGTATCTTTCAAAAGGTTTGTGTTGAAGGCTTGGTCCCATCAGAGGCTAATTAGAGGTAAATAGATCACAAAGACACTAACCACATTAGCCACAACAAATCTATTGATGAATTCATATCTGAATGGGCCATTAGACAGTGTTGCCTAGTTCAAAGTTAGGTAGGTCACAAGGAGTGTGTCTTTGAAGGGTATATCCTGTCCCTGACCCTTTGATCTTGCTTTCTTTGCTTCAGTGCCGCCTCCTCTACTACGCTCTCACCACACACAGGCCCAAAAGTGATGGATTCAGCTGATGTTACACTGAAACCTCTAAAACTGGAAGTCAAATAAGGCTTCATTTAAATTATTTCAGGTATTTTTTCATAAAAAGCTGATAATCACAGATGGTAATGCCATTTTTTGGGGGGGGTTTCACCACCCCTTGTTCCAAAATAGATATAAATGGTGGGTCCATGGTTTAAATTTCTTATTTTACTAAACACAAGAGGAGTAATAAACTAAGGAAAAAGCAGAAACACTTACCAATTGTCCTTGCCCACAGAATATTTGCTAAGGTTCTTTGTCATAGAAGGAATGACAGAACTAGGCAACATTTTGTGTAGGATGTTTCTAATTAGTTATACTTTAGGCATTGTGAATTCAGTTAATTACTGACATGTAGAGAAATATTTGCCATTTTCAAGCAAATTACTATTTATTATAAACTCTACCAATGAACTATAAAAGGACACTTATCATAACAAAAATAATGGCATCTGGATGGGACTCTAATTACCAGATATTTATTAAATATGTGCCCAAAGGAAAATGGCCCATCTTTAATTCCAGTCTTCATGAAAGAAATGGCTAAAGTATGTGTTCAAGTCTATTATTATCTTTCATTGGGTTGCTGTTTTTTGTATTTTATTTTTGAGTTGTGAAATTACTTTATATATCTGGACACAAGTCCTTTACCAGACAGGCACTTTTAATTAATTTATTTATTTGCACATGTGTGCCAGGACCTCTTTCCCCTATAAATGAATGCCAGACACATGCACCACTTTTTGGTGTCTGACATAAATGAGTGATTGAGGAATTGAACCCCATGCTGGAAGGCTTTGCAAATAAGCACCTTTAACCATGGAACCATTTCTCCAGTTCCCAGATGGGCTTTTTATTTTATTTTATTTTTATGACAGAGAGAGAAAGAGATTTGGCATGCCAGGGCCTCTGTGCCATCTTGTACACATGTGCAGCCTTGTGAACTTATGTCACCTTGTGCATCTGAAGAGTCGAACATGGGTCCGTAGGCTTCACAGGCAAACACCATAACCACTAAGCCCTCTCTTCAGCCCCCAGGTATGCTTTTTAGAAACATTTTCTCCTAGTGTATTATTTATCTTTTCATTTTAGTGATAGTACATTCAAAAAGAAGTAATTTGTAACTCTTATGGAGTCCAACTTGCAATACTTTTATGGCTTTGTGGGAGTTTTCTTATCCTATAAAATCTTTGGTTAGTTCAAGTAAAATACATTATTTCCTATGTTTTCTTCTAGAAGTTTTATGGTTTTCAGTTTTAAATTAAGACCTGTGATCAATTTCATGTGGCAAATAAGTTCATAAAAAGATATGTACCATCATTAGCATTTAGGGAAATTCATAAGAAAGCCACATGGAAGCATATATATATTAGAAAGGATGAAGTGTCTGGATACTCATGGATATTCATGGAAATGCAGAGTGACACAACCACTTGGGAGAACACTCTGGAAACAGCTTTACTGGCATGGAATTTGGGGCTGGAAAAATCTTAGGAAAATAGTCTATTTTACCCTTTTCCCTCTCCATCCTGAGAACTACCAACTGAGGTAAAAGTGACTCAAAGAAGAGCTTGGCTATATCTTCTTAAAATGTTCCCATGGTACTATTATCATGATAGCAAAATATAGGCTCTTTATGATCAGCTGTCTAGTGATAAAATTTTAGTGCTCTCTAATACTTTCCTTTTTATTTTTCCCTCTTTATTGCTCTTTACTATTAATTATTACATGTATATAGTCTCATGATAAAGATTCAATCAAAGCAAAGATTATAGAACAAATCATGAAAAAATGCATCCCTCTATCCTTTCACTATCCAATTTCTGTCTTACAGGAACAATTCCTCATTTTAGTTCCTAAGTATCCTTATAGCTTTTTTCTCATGACTTTTTTTCATGTGTATGTGTGTTTGATGTGTGGGGGCACTCATGCATGTGTGTTAGTGCATGTGGAAATCAGAACTCAGTGTTGAGTGTCTTTCTCAATCATTCTCCACCTTATTTTTTATTAATTTTGAACTTTATTGTATGAAAATATTACATATTGGTCATATTCCCATTAGGTTATGCTTATATACCTTCTCTCCCCTCCCCATTCCACTGAGGGCCCTTCTCAGTGGGGTACTCACACAGTATTCACTGTGGGCTCAGGAATACACCAGTCAGGCACAGTATGGGGAACAATGCCTCAGGATACTCCTTCCCACCCTGTGACTCTTACATCCTTTCTGTTCCCTCTCCTGCAATGTTCCCTGAGCTTTGGAGAGTGTCATGAATGCATGAGTCAATTTCCAGGGTCAGGGAAACTATGCTACAGGATAGTCCTTCCCAGTCTGATTCTTACAAACCTTCTGGTTTCTCTTCCCCAATGTTTCCTGCGCCTTGGAGGGTGTGTGGTTATAAGACCACTGTAGCGCTAAGCTGTCTGCAATCTCTAAATTTCTGCTTTGAGGTGTTTTGAATGTCCTCAGTGTCTATCACCCTCACCCTGGAGCTAGCTGTCAGGCTCTTGACTTGGTTCTCAGTGTCTGGTATGAATTCCCTACCACTGATCAGGCCTCATATCCAATCAGAGAGCAGTTTATTGCCCCTATAGCCTGTGCACAGGCAGGTGTGGACATCTTGCCTGGCTGGTTGGTTTTGTAGTTTGCAGGATCCCCTTCTTGTTCATGCTGTTGGGGATCATTATTCCACAGCAGTTTTCATAGCACTTCCCAACACTATGATGGCTAGCCATCAAGGATCTGGCTTCCTTTTCAGCTCCAGCATGGTCTCTTGATGTCCTACAACCAAAGCCTATGGTGTCTGTCCACCTTATTTTATATTATGTGTATGTGTGTATGTGTGTGTACATGTATGTGCATGATGTGTGGGTGTGGGCATATGGACCATGATAACATGTGAAGGTCATAAGACAACCTTGGGGTGTTCATCCTCTCCTATTGCCTTTTGGTTGTTTTTGCTTTTTTTCAAGGCAAGGTCTCACTCTAGGCCAGGCTGACCTGGAACTCATTCTGTAGCCTCAGGCTGGCTTCAAATTCAGGATGATTCTCCTACCTCAGCCTCCTCAATACTGAGACTAAAGGTGTGTCCTACCAAGCCCAGCTTCTGCCTTCTTTTGAGACAGGGTTTGATTGTTTTTGCTACTGCACATGCTATAGTCTACCTGGCCCACGAGCAACTGGATTCTCCTGGATCTGCCTCCTATTGCCAAAGGAACATTAGGATGACAGTTCTGTGTTCCACTTTGCAATGAGTTTTATGTGAATGCTGAAGAATTGAACTCAGGCTGGCAGGCTTGCAAACAAACACCTTTAACCACTGAGTCATCACCCAAGGTCCCTCCACATTATTTTTTTGAGACAGGGTCTCTCACTGAACCTAGAGCTCCTGGATTGGCAAGACTACCTAGCCAGCAAAACCCAGGGATCATCCTGTCTCTGTCTCAAAGCACTTAATCAACTGAGCCATCTACTCAGCACTTTTGCTTGATTTTGGGGGGGACAAGATTTTCCTATGAAGCTCAGGCAGGCCTTGAACTCACAATTCTTCAGCCCCAGCCTCCTGAATGCAAGGATGATAAGCATGTGCCATTATACTCAGCTTTTTGTAGCTCTTGTTCAATGTTTTTACCCAAATACATACATAGGTATACACATAGAGAGAGAGATAAATACAGATATAGACCTTTGTGATTTTTTTAAACAAAAATCCATAAATGGAATTTCACTGTGGATATTGTTCTATGACTTGCTTGTCAACTAAATAACATGTCTTGGAGATATATATATATATATATATATATATATATATATATATATATATATATATTCAAGAGAAAAACTTGTCTCCAATAACCCTCCTCTCATAATATATGTATGTAACTCATTATTTTATAAAATTTGCAAAATACTCCAAAACATGTCATTTATATCCTTATTTGACTCTCCTAATGAGAGGCAGTTGAGTTTTTTTTGTCTAATTTTCTATAATTAAAACCATATGGCAATTAATACATACCTTTGTGTTAATTTTTTTAAATGTGTGCACATTTCTTTAGTTTAGCTTTCTAGCAATGGAATTTCAAATGGATCAGAGGACATAAATATTTTTATTTGTAAAAATATAGTTATCAACTTAAAAGGTGAAAGGATTTACTCAGGTCACAGTTTCAGTGGCCTCAGCCCATGGTCACCTGGCTCGGCTGCTTTGGGCATGTGGAATCACAGAACACCAGGGTGGCAGTGTAAAGCAGATGATACCTGTTTTCCTCACGGCTGGCAGGAAGCAAAGAGAGAGATAGAACGAGGTTGGAATCCTAATATTCCCTTTAAGGGCATAGGCCTTAATGACCTAACTTCCTTCCAGTAGGCTTCACTTCCTAAAACGTTCACCACCTCCCAATAGTGTCACAAGCCTTTAACACATGGTCCTGGGGGAGACACTTCCAGGTAGATAACTGAAGACACACCAGGAGAAACACAAGCTTGGAGCCTTCTGGGATGATAACAAAATATGATCAGAGTTAAGCCCAATTCAGTAATGGCCAGTCTGAGCACAAGCAGTAATAGTAAGACGAAACACACAGGTAGAGGGGCAGCAGGTAGGAAAGTATGTGTCCTGCACATACTTGAAGCTGCAGATAGTCACTTAGGAAGAAAGAGAGGAAGTGGCTTCTACACCACTGTTTCGCAACAATTAATGCGCATGTGAATCATCAGGGAATCTTGAATAAATGCATATTCTCACTCAGTGAGTATGAGGTGACATTTAAGATGCTACATTCATTACTAAGGAGATGATTCAGCAATTAAAGGCCCTGGCTT
Organism: Dipus sagitta; assembly: GCA_036346955.1. Lineage (NCBI taxonomy): Eukaryota > Metazoa > Chordata > Mammalia > Rodentia > Dipodidae > Dipus > Dipus sagitta. Next base: position 96,665,669 of record CM070770.1, on the reverse strand, counting down.
ACAAAGCCCCAGTATCCACATAAAGCCAGATGCATAAAGTGGTGCATGGTGCACACATCTGGAGTTTCTTTTCAATGGTAAGAGGTGCTGTTGTACCCATAAACACTTTCCTCACCCCTCTCTCCCCACAAATAAATAACTAAAATACTTTTTTTTAAAGATCAAGTGCTGGGAGATGGCTCAGCAGTTAAGGACCTTGCTGGCAAAGCCTAATGGCCTGAATTTGATTCACCAGTACCCACATAACGCCATAAAAGGTGGTGTATGCATGTGGTGTTCAGTGTTCATTTGCAGTGGCTAGAGTTCCCTAGAGTGCAAATAAATAAATAGAAATACCTTTATCCTTGGAGATAGACTAAAAGATACAATCCTCAAAGGAGTAAGGGTGTACACCTGAAAAGAAGGGCCCTGGAGAGGGTGGGAAGAAGCCTAAGCTTAAAAAACTTTTTTTTTTTCCCCCTCTGGCCTATAATTCCCAGTACCAGAAATTGGTTGCTACCCACAATGAGCTGCTGATTGAAGAGACCTACAAGGTCCCCAAATCAAGACAGGTTTCTGTCAAAGCACTTGATTACCTGCCTGAGGCAAAAGGTAAGACCCTATTGCTGAAGACACCATATGCTGCCAACACAAAGCATAGAGAGGCTAGGCTGGAATCTGGAAGAGAGCCAGTCCCCAGATAGCCTGTCTAGAGCTAGAAAGTGCTATGTGAGCTACTGGGGGAAGTGGCCAACAACAGTCTAGGCAACCAGAGATCTAAGCTAGTCAGAAGCAAACACTCTGACAGGAGGTACATGCCAGTGCAATAGTGGCACACAGCCTTGGTGGGCAACCAATAGCTCTCAGATTGGCTAAGACGTCCACTCAGTGAAAAGCAACCCATATCTGGAATTGGGAACCAAATCAGACTCCTATGGAAGCAAAGATTATGATCTCTAGTGTCATGCTGTCATTAGTTTTTGGCTAAAAGAGGGGATTCATATATCAAACGCTCCCTAAATTAATAATTCTTATCCCATTTAAACTATACTGATTTCACTCTATTGGAGAATCTGTTCTTCTTTTTTCAAAGGCAGCTAAACTCGAGGAGATAAACTACCCTTGCACTCTAGCCAAGCCATGGCTGAAACCACAGAGGAATTGAGGAGATGAGCAAGAGTATTTGTTTCCATGATGAACCTGATAACCAGTGTGAGGGTGTAGGAGACAGACCCTGAGGACACTCAACACTTACCAAACCAGAGATCCAGAGGCTCCTAAGAGCTTGTCATTGAAGTAGACTTAAAATCACCCAACATGACTCAGGGAATTTTGCAGAAGAGGGGTCAGAAAGATTGCAAGAACCACAGGTTGAGGAAGGGGAGGGAGAGGAGGGCATCAAAGGGGTGGGAAACACAAATCTAGACCCAAATGGCAAGGGTACCATAAAATTCTACTTACTAAAAGACAGACCAAATGGCTGATCCTTCACCAGGCCCTTACAGGAAACACCTGAACCACAAGACAATGGAGAGGGTAGGATCAAGACTAACCTTAATCTTCTACATCTTCCCTCCCTCCCTCTCCCTCTCTCTCTCTCTCTTCTCTCTAACTCTTGTATATTAGTTATCTTTTTCCTCATTTTCTTAGTGGGCACTGACCTGTAACTCTAAGTACCAGCATGGGGCTATCATCCACAATGAGCTTTTGATCAGAGAGACCTACAAGGTTTCCTAAAAGACAGATAGATTTCTGTCAGAGTATTTGATGACCCACCAAAGGTTAGTGGTAAGACCCTACTGCTGAAGACACCTTATGTGGTTGACATGCAAAATAGAATGGCATGGCTGGAAGTTGGAAGAGAGTCAGTCCCCAGACAGTCAGCATGTCTAGTGCCAGAAGGTGCTACATGGGCAACTGGGGGAAAATGACTAATATCTGTCCAAGCAACTCATGGTCTAACCTACTTAGCAGCAAATAACTTGTTGTGATGCCCACACAAGTGCAATAGTGGCACACAGCCATGGTGGGAAACCAACTGCTCTTAATTCGGCTAACTGATCCCCTCACTGGTATGGGACCCATAGCTGGAGCTGGGAAACAAGTCAAAACCATATCCAAACATAAGCCCACTCGCCAATATCAAGCTACCATCAATCATGGGCTACAAGAGGGCCTACACCTCTTAAATTCTCTATAAAAAAAGAAAGGGTTATCTCATTTGTCCTGGTGCTAACTTACTCTCCGTTGGAGAATCTGCTTCTCTTTTTCAGATAGATGTAGATCCTAAGGAGAGAGCCACCCCATCATACCTCAAAAGGGCCCCGGCTGAAACTAAGAACAATTGGAGAAACAAGCAAGGGGGCTGTTTTCCTGATGAACTGGATACCAGCAGAAGGGGGAAGGAGATCAACACAGAGAAAAATCAACTCCTACCAAATCAGAGAGCCAGAGTCTCAGAGGCCCCCAACACCTCATCACTGAAGCAGACCAAAAATGAACCCAACATGGCTCAGGGAAATTTTGCGGAAGAGGGGGCGGAAAGAATGTCAGAGCCACACGTTGGGTCATGATATGCAGAGACATTTATCTTACCCATAACTGTGGGCTCACTCCACAATGCATGACCCATGTACCTCAACAAGGAGGGGCCAAAGGGAGGGGGTAGGTCACGGATGAGCCTAATAATGGTACCAAACTGACTGTATTTGCTAAATACAGAACTAACTAATAAAGAAAAACAGAAAAGAAAAAAGAAAGAACCACAGTTTCAGACATCATGCCCCAAGGCATTCCATCCCTCCCCCCTCTAAATAACTGACTGCTGCTCCCACAGTGCATAACCCACAACCCCATGGGGAATACCTACAACCCTACTGAGGAGGGTCCTCAACAGAATGGGGACAGGGATGAGGGAAAAGAGGGTACCAACCCATTACCAACACATGATGTATCCATATGAAATGTGTTGTTAATGATAATAATAATAATAATAAAGAGAAAAATTCTTAACAAGATATAAGTCGATACATGCTAACATTGCTAGCTCCTGAGTGGTACTTAGAAAATAGTAGGATTCTAGGAGCCATGTGTCAAGAGGCACAAAGAATCCCATTTATCAGTTTTGCCACAAAAAAAAGATCAGAATTCAATGAGGGATGTGCTGAAGATGGCAGAGCATGAGGCAGCCACACATCCTCCCTGGCTAAGCTCAAGAGGCCTTAAGAGATGCTCAGGCCAGAGCCTGTGCATGGGAGATGGACTGGCTTAGGCTGCAGCAGGAAGAGGACTACAAAAGCTGGCAGATGACAGAGACAGAGCAGTGACATCCTGCTGCTTTTGAATTTGCACATTCTGGAAAATAATAACAGCAATAAACTACTACACAATACCTGTGTTCTCAGCATCTTGAAGCTCTTTCACATATTGCTACTTCTATTAATGGGGCCCTTTGCTGCTATTTCTACTTTTCCCTTCAGCTATCCACAATCTGGCTTTTCACACCTTCATCAGAAGGTGGCCAGAGGAAATAAAATGTGCTAGAATGAAAACTTGCTCATTTGTCTATTTGTTGCCAAGACTGGACAAGGAGGAAATTGAATATAGTTTGAAGTGAAAGTTTTTCAAACTCCCCTTGCCCCCAGTGGCTCATTTAAGTAAACTAAAAATCATAAGACTCTTTTACAACTTGTGTGCACACTTTTCACTAAAGAATTCAGTGTTTTAAAATGATGGTGCTGATGAAGGGCAAAAATAACAAGCATGGTATATGCCACAAGATTTTTGTATCCCACAATAGCACATGAGTAGCTTACTATTAAGTCAGTTTTTGACATGCAAGTTAGATTAAAATCTACAGAAATTTACATTAATTTCTTTTAAAATGATCATTCCACAGCCCTTGGGAAAGGTTTCATGGCTAACAGGGCTCACTATTTACATGTTTTCATGATCACTGGTCTGAGATTGGCTGCAGAATTTATGTTCTGAGAAGCTTTGAGGCTCCTTGGATGTTCTACGCTCTAACCCTTGTTTTAATAAAATCAGCTCCATTTTTATCTGTTTTCTATATCAAGCTAATACACAACATTTGGCTTGAATAAAGGTTTCCACAGAGCTTGAGAATCAATAATACTGAGTTAACCTCCTGGGGCCAGGGGTATTGCTTAGTGGTAGAGTGGGTGCTAAACATACACAAAGCCCTGGGTATAGGGGAGAATCCATCATGCAGAGTTAAATTTCTGTATAGTATCTGATATGGCTTAGTCACATTAAATCATCACCCATACATCAAACCACACAATACAGAGCTAAGTTTACAGAGAAGTGTTATCAAATTCCTTTGTAAGGTGAAACATGTACTGCAAATTACCTAGACAAAAAGCTGATTCATGAATGCTGAGAACAGTGTAATTGGGAATAATAAATACTTACTAATGAAGCACGCTGAAAGGGAAGTGCCTCAGGTATTCTGAGAGGGTGGGCACTCAAGTGTAACACTCTCAGCTTTGATGGTTGTTTTAAAATACAGTTTCATTGTACTGCATCAATAAATCAGTATCCAGGAGTATGAAATGGTTCCATAATAATGAGATGCTATAGATAATGGACTAATGAAACACTGTAGGTAATGGCATAGACTTTCAAGTCTCTTTGTTCATGGAAGAGGTCAATAGTGGATGATATAATATTCTAGAACAATGAGAGTAATTGAAATGTTTGCCAGGCTTACTTGTATGATCAGTCATAATATTAAACAAAGAAGTTTCAATGATCAAAGTATAGTAATGGCAAAATTGAACCTTCAGGAGGTCCCCTCCCCTTCTCTACAATAGACCAGCATAAATAATAACATTCAACAAAGTGCTAGTCACTTATGAGTTTTCTTAAGGCATCATTTTCCAATTATAACTTATTCACAAAAGACATTCTTGCCAGCCTTCAGGGAGAAAACTGATAAGGCTCTGCTCCAGTGGCAGCAGTAAGTGAAGTTGTCACTCTGTCACAGGAATATTCACAATATGTGTTAGGGAAAAGTGATGAAACTTCATTATTGGGGTACTAAGTGAATACTTCTTATATCCATTGTTCTTTCAATCCTAACGGTATCTGGGTTAAAGGCAGAAATCCAAAGAAATGCATTTTCCATCGGTACCTACCAATGGGAGGGGCTGGGACTGTGTATGGTTACCTATGCTACCAAGTTACATTTCTAAATAATAACCCATCCATGTAACCTCCCAGTGAAGTTCCCTAGACAGGCTGTCCTCATGCCTCCTGTTGATGAAATGTGTGATGGAGTTCAAACAACCCTGCTGGGGGGGGTGGGACTAGGAAACTTCTTTTCTTCCTTAGGAAAGATCTTGCAGCCTAGAGAGATGGATTCATGGTTAAGGCACTTACCTGTGAAGTCCAGGGACCCAGGTTCAATTCTCCAGGTCCCATGTAAGCCAGATGCACATGGTGGTACATGCATCTGGAGTTCATTTACAGTGGCTACAGGCCCTGGCATGCCCGTTCTCACTCTGTCTCCTCTCTCTCTTTCTCTCCTTCTCACTCTGTCTCAAATAAATAAATAAATAAAAATCTTTTTTAAAAAAGGAAAAGATCTTGCAATAAAGCAAGGCTTTTGTGAACAGGAAATGCAAGATTTTTTTCTTTTAGGAATCAGTTTGAATGTCCATTTCTCTGAGAGACTCCTTCAATCTAAATTAAGTCTCGACACTAATTTCACCTATTCTTTCTTTTACTTCTTATCCTACCCTATAGCTTAATCCTATTCTTTTCTGTTGTGGGTTGAATTGGGTTCTACAAAATGCTAAATTCAAGTCCTAATCCCAGGTTTTGGGCATGTAATCACATTTGGAAATAGAGACTTTGCAAATGGAATCAAGTTACAATTAGGTTCTGCTGAATTAGAGTGGGTTCTAAATCCAGTGTAACTGGTGCCCTTATGAGAAGAGGAAAACCTGAACACAGACAAGCACGTAATGAACATGCCTTGTGGCAATGGAGGCAGACTGTAGTTTCCTTAACATAAGAAAAAGAATACCAAAGGTTGTAGGTCACTACCAGAAGCTCAGTATAAGGCCTAGAACCTTTGTTCTCTGAGTCCCCAAAAGGAACCACCCTGCAAACCTTTATCTCTAACTTCTGGCCTCCTCAACAAGGTAATAAATTTTTGTTATTTTTAAACCACTCAGTTTGTAACATTTTATAAGCAGCCCTAGAAAACAAATCTGTTGTTTTTCAGTGCATATGGTAATTTTAGTCTGGCTTTACAGACATTTGTTTCATGCTTATCTCTTCATCACATAATAAGCTCACAAAAACTTGGATCTAGTCTGTCTTCACTACTGTTGACTCATTACCAACATGGCTCATGGCTCATGGTCACTGAATATTTGAGTGAATATGCTGAGAGGATGAATATGCTTATCAAGTGGACATTGGAGTAATAAAGCCAAGGCCAAGTTTCCTAATAGTTTCAACTATAAGAGATCATTACATTTCATTTCATTATACTGCATTATGTCACATTACATTTCTTAGGTATATGTTAACTGTGTCTCCTTACTACCTCAAAGTTTATTTTCAAGCAGGACCCTCTTTTGTGAGTTGATATAAGTGTAGTAGTACCCAAGATGATACTTCTCAAAAAACAAAATAAGTTCAATAGCCAAGCACAATGGTTCATGCCTATAATATCAGCACTAGGGAGGCTGAGGCAAGAGAATCACCACAAGTTTGAAGCCCGTCTAGACTACAGAATAAAACCCTGTCTGAAAAAAAATGAGAGACTCAATAATCATGTCTATAAGAGCAAGGAATAAAATTACTAGGTTTTCTAAAATATTGCAGGTGTGTTAGAGATATTTAGCATATGTCTAGAAATGTGTGTAGTTGGACATGTGTAGTATGGGTGTGTGTGTGTGTGTGTGTGTGTGGTGTCATGGGAAACTTTTCCCCTGAGGAGACGTGAACATCTTCACCACAAACTAGGGCTCTGTTGGCAAACCAAAGTAAAATTGCACCAACACTAGTCCAGTGAACTATTGGGGTTACTTACAGACCATGGTGAAGGGTTATTTATAGGAGTGTGGAACACCCAAAGCAGTCACTTTAATGGGGCACCCTGCATCAAGATTACTCTTAGTATGTTCCTCCCTCAGCCTCAGGGTGAAGGCTAACTTACACAGCATGGAGATTCCCAAAAGAAAACACCTTAATGGAGCTCATTATTCCTTGATCTTTTAGCCTCCAATACGATATCTCCCCCTGAGGCCACAAGACCTTGTGGGTTTTTAGATACATCTGGCACAGGGGATGCCTGAAATCTCAGGTGGGGGACTGATGACCTTCCCCATGAGTTGTACCAGCTGTTTTTTTTAATATTTTATTTTTATTTATTTGAGAGACAGAGGGAGAAAAAGAGAGAGAGAGAGAGAATGGGTGTACCAGGGCCTCCAGCTGCTGCAAGCAAACTCCAAATACATGTGCCACCCTGTACATCTGTCTTATGTGAGTCCTGGGGAATCGAAATGGGTCTTTTGGCTCTGCAAGCAAGCATCTCAACCACTAAGCCATTTCTCCAGCCTGTACCAGCTATTTTTGATAAAAGCTCCAGTGCTTCTCTGTCTCTGCTCCCTACAGGACTGGGGTTACAGACATGTGTGGCCATGCACAGCTGTCTACATTGGTCCTAAGGAATTGATCTCAGTCTCAGGCCCTCATGTTTGCAGTAAGCACTCTTACTCACTGAACCATCCCCCCAGCCCTTGGCTTTTTTTATATGTAAGCATCCAGGTATATATACAATTAATCATATGAGTCTGTTTTGCTTCCCTGCATGGAAATCCTGAGAAACAAACTGCTGCCCCAGAACCAGTGCCCCATACAAGCATATTTAATCCTTGAGGTTTTTCTATAGCTAAGCAATGTTTTTACAAATGCAATAACACTGATATGCAGACATATTTATTGTCTACCCACAAAGTCATTCCTCAATATGATTATAGTAGACCTCCCTGAATATCATCAGAAAGCAAAGTCTCATTTTTCAAGGATGGGTTAGCTGATGTTCTGCAGGAGAGCAAGTAATGGAAAATATGATTTCTCAACCCTTCTTTGGCCTTTTGATACTGTGCTACAACCATGTCAGTCTACTTTCAAAGTCAAGGTATGCTTTCTGCAAACCATGACATCCTCTGAATAACTTGTTTTTTTCTTAACACTTATTCCCAAGAGCTTAATAAATATTGTTTTTGCAACTTGCTTAATGGCAAAATGAGTCCTTAGTGTATGCTCAGCCTCTGGTTGGCTATTAGAGAAGATATATTCAAACCATTTTAAACAAAACTCAATTCAAGGGCAGGGACCCACCTTAAAATTGTTAAAATTCAAATATTTGGTAACTGTCTGTGAAGTATGTGCCTTCTTAAAAAAGCTATGATTTTAAAAGACAAATTACACCTTGCTGGGGAATTTCAAATTTCATCTGAATGTATTAATAACTGAAATGCTTTCAAGTTTACAAGAAGCTCTCAATGAAATTGCAACCTTGTACAGACAAGGGCCTAGGGATGCACAATTTTAAAACTATCTCTCTTTTATTTCCTCATGAGATCTACAACAATGCCAGCATATTAAAGCTGATGAATGGATTGCACTGCAACTTGTCCTGCCTCTCTTGCCTTTCATTTGTCCATATTTCAAGCTTCACTGAAAGAGACTGTGCTTTATCTCGCTGGCCTCTGCTTTGTTCCTCTCATTTCCTCCTTCTCCCAGTGAGTCTTTGTTTCAGTGGTAGGAAAACACATATCTCTGTATCCTGCTGTTTTAATTTCACATTATATAATAGGCTTGATGTTGCTCTAAAGTCATCAACTGTCATTTTTGACAATTAGATGATTATTTATTATTTGGGAGCATTATCAATTACTTAACCATTCTTCTCATATTAGATATTGCACTATTTAAAGAGTGCTATTTTGAATAATGGTTCAATGAACTATTTTTATACATGGAACTTTTTCCTCTTATTTCCTAGAGATGCATCCCAGGATTATAATCACTCACAAGAGCAATTACTCAGCACATAATCCTAACAAGAAAAAGCAATTTTAAGTGGCTAATCAATTATTCTCATTAATTATTTATTATTATGAATTGCTTAATGATAGGGATAAATTCTGAGGCATGCATCACTAGAAGATGTCATCATCATGTGAATATCACAAAGTATATATACATAAATCTGAATGGAGCCAGGCCTGATGGCATATGCCTATAATTCAGCATTTGGCAGGCTGATATAAGAAGATCACCATAAGTTCAAGGCCTGCCTGGCCTACAAAGTGAGTTGCAGGTCAATCTTGGCTAAACTGCCTCAAATAAACAAAACAAATAAACCCAAATGGTCTATCTTACTACACATTTATTCTCTACGGCATGCATATATGTAAAGTCTGTTTCTCCTTCATGAACAAAACAACCTGAGACTAAAGCAAGGACAAGAGAAAAGAATGCAATGAAGACACAAAATAGACACTTGATTCTGATCAAACAAGGAGTCAGTAAGATTTGTTTGCTTGTATATCTATGCTTGGTGTGCACGCATGTGTGTATGTGTGTTCATATTCATGAGTGCATATGCACATGGAAGCTGGGGACAGCACTGGTGTCTTCCTCAATTGCTCTCCAGCCTTATTGTTTTGAGGCAGGTTCTCTCACTAAACCCAGAAGTCACCAATTTGGCTAGACTAAGCTAGCCAGCAAATCCTAGGGACACATCTGTCTCTGCCTGCCTGGTGCTGGAATTATAGGCACATACCACCATACTTGGCTTTTAGGCAGATGCTACAGATCTGAACTCAGGTCCTCATGCTTGCATGGAAAGCATTTTACTGACTGAGCAATCTCCCTAGCACTACTAAATGTTTTTTCTTTATTCTATTTTAAAATTTTAATTTAATTTTATTTTTATTTGACAGAGAAAGAGGGAGGGAGAGAGAGAAAGAGAATGGGTGCATGAAGGCCTCCAGCCACTGCAAACGAACTCCAGACGCATGCGCCCTCTTGTGCATCTGGCTAACGTGGGTCCTGGGGAATCGAACCAGGGTCCTTTGGCTTTGCAGGCAAATGCCTTAAGCACTAAGCCATGCCTCAAGCCCCGCTTTTTCCTATTTTAAATAATTTTATTTATTTGTTTGTTTATTCATGTATTTATTTGCAACATGAGAAAAATAAAAAGAGAAAGAGAGACAGAGAGAGAGAATGGGTACACCAGGGCCTCTTGCCATTGCAAACAAACTCCAGATACATGCATCAGTGTGTACATCTGGTTATATGTGGGTACAGGGGAACTGAATCCAGGCTGGCAGGCTTTACAAATAAGTGCCTTTAATTGCTGATCTATCTCCTCAGTCCCCTAGTAAATATTTTTAATAAGTAGGAATGTAATTTAGAATGATAACAAAAGTCCAGCATAGTAAAAATATAAACCAATTTAGTCATTTATTGCCATTATCACATATTAAGTACTATACATAGTTGCATTACTGTACTTTTTCATATAGCACAGAACAGAGGTTTGTTTATACCAGCATCACCACATGGGCATGAGTGGTGCATTGCATTATATCACAGCGACTGATATCACTAGTCAATAGAAAAATTCTGTCTCCATTTTAACCTTATGGGGCCACTATCTGAAACTATTAACCCAAAAGTTATTATCCAGCAAATGACTTTATTATGTTTGAAGCTAGAGACCAATTGGTGAGTCTATGGCTTTGTGGCTTTTACAGATCCAGCTATAGTTTGGATCTGAAGTGTACGGCCCATATGTGAAAGGCTTATTGAGAAGCTGTGGAACCTTTCAGAAGTTAGGTCATTGTCATATGCCCTTGAAGTGGGGCATAGGCTATCAGGACCCCAGACGTTTACTGTCTCTCCCTTTGCTTCCTGGTTGCCATGATGTAAACAGACTTCTTTCATCCTACCATGTACTCCTGCCATGATGCACTATGCCACCATAGGCTCAAAGCAGGAAAGCAGAGCCAAGCAACCACGGACCAAAACCTCGAAAACTGTGACCAAATTAGTTTTCCCACTTTTGAAGTTGCTGTTCTCAATATTTATGGCAGAAAGGGAAGCTGACTAACACAGATCCTATTTGTTTGTTTGTTTGTTTATTTATTTAGTTAGTTAGTTTTCAACAGAGAATGAAAGAGAGAGAGAATCAGTATGGGCACACCATGACCTTTTGCCTCTGCAAACAAACTCCAGATTCATGGGCCACTTTGTGCATCTGGCTTTACATGGGTACTGGGGCCAACCTAGGCCATCGCCATCAGGCCTTGCAAGCAAGAGCCTTTAACTGCTGAACCATCTCTCCAGCCCACAGGTCTTATTTTTAACCAACTAAGCTACTACTTAAATCACCCAAATCCACTGAGCATTATGGTCTTTTTTAGTGGACAAGATTGAAGAGTGTTCTGTCTCCTCAGATTTAGACCCTAACCTCCACAATCAAAAAGTGAATTTACATGAGGCCTATTCTTATTATGTCTAGATGTCAGTCTGCTTTCAAGGATCCTAAAACATGCACTGACCTGGAGGCCAAGCTTGGTTATTTGATTAGACTAAGCATAGCACATACTGGAAATGCCTTAAAAGAGCAGAATGAGAATATTAGTGGGATAAAAGTTTAGTGAAAGAACATTATTGAAGCATCTATTTCCATGGTATCCATTTAAAAAAATAAATCATGGATGGTGAGAAAGCTTATCAGTTAAGGCACTTGCCTGCAAAGCCTAATGACCCCAGTTTGATTCCCCAGTACCCACATAAATCTAGATGCACAAAGTGGAGCATGCAACTAGAGTTCATTTGCAGTGGCTAGAAGCCCTAGCACATCCATTCCCTCTCTCTCTCTCTCCTTTCTATCTCTCTCTGCTTTGAAATATATAAATAAAATATATATATTTTTTTTTGGTTTTTCGAGGTAGGGTCTCACTCTGGTCCAGGCTGACCTGGAATTAACTATGTAGTCTCAGGGTGGCCTTGAATTCATGGAGATCCTCCTACCTCTGCCTCCCGAGTGCTGGGATTAGAGGTGTGCGCCACCACGCCCGGCCTTAAAATAAAATATTTTTTAAAAATGAATCAGTGAGTGGTCAGTTAGCATTTGTTATTGGTAAAAATGATGATAGCCTTAGGATAACTACACTACTAGACTTCTTAATGGCTGGAAGCAAATGAGCTACAAGCAGAACTCTGGTAGCACATAGCTAAGATTCAGATTTGGGGCCAAAAGAAAATAACAACTCATAAGAACAATTAAGAGTAAAACTGGAAGATCATTGTGCCAATATTATGTAAGTCTGAAAAATTAAATTGAAAAAGTTTTACAGAAACAAATATGTATGCCAAATTCAAGGACATTGTGTTATAAAGCAACACACTCTGACCGTGCTCTTATTCATGCTACTTTTGTTCTTGGTATCCACAAGGTCCAACATTAGTCTTAACATATGAAAATCTGACAGAACCAAGTTAGCTAAAGATATCAAATCCTAATGATATTGAATGTCATAAAATATAACATAAGGACAAAGATCTCTACCCTTTCCCTGCAGAACTTTGGTGAATGTAGCTGTAATAGTTAAAAGAGACTGGGCAAGATAATGTCTGATACTATCTACAAAAGCTATGCATATGTTAATCTTCCTATAATGTTTGCAGACAGCATGAAAGTCAATAAAGCCTTCAAAGTTTCTTTAAGCCAGGCAGACTTCTGTCTTCTCTATACTGTCCTATGATCCTAAACTTGTGACATTTACTATACAACATATCATGCTAACATTTTATAATATATAATATTTTGCTCAATATTTTGAATGTGGATGACTTATCTCTCAAAAATACTACACAATTCATGAATCTAGATGTGGGAATTTTATTGATAATACAAAACCAAGTTGCTTATATTGCTATCAGTTCTTTGGGAAAGAAAATAAGGAGCAAAACAACCTTCACAAATCCCTTCATAGAAGTTTATACTTGCTTATCCCATGTCTCATCAATGTTATTTCACACGACCATGAGAAAAATTAGCTGCTTAAAAGATGACCAGACACTAAACTTTACATGCCTATGGCAAAGACACTGTATACTCACCAGTCTGTGTTCCCTCCTTCCTGAATACTCAGGAAGATCTTGTTTCTCCTTGCCTTCTTTGATCTAACTGAGGTATTACAACTACTTCTGGACCAGCAGTGTGAGCACGAGAAATGCATACTACTTGGAGGCCTGTTCTTTGAAAATTTCATAAACATGATCATCACTATCTCTTCCTACATGGGCAACCTGGAGGCCATGTGTAAGGGTTCAGGTAGGATTTGAAATTTACTGAGCCTGGATTTCTGGTTCACTTTCACAAAAACCTCACCAGTCTGAGTAGGAACACCTGTACTGGACCCTTTGTGAGCTGCAATAAAGTTCTATTATATAAACATACTTACTATATTTAATATATAGTGTGAATGTTATGATTATGACATCCAGCATTAATTATCCTGACTAGTACAACTTTGTATACACCATCTGGAAAAGTAGAGTACTTAATTAATATATGTTTATTGAATTGATTAGTTTTCACATTCCAATAGTTGTTGATTCTACTTTACTTCATTGAAAATAGCGACCAAAAACTAAAATAGTGCTACCCATACCAAACCAATAATTAAACTCGCCAAAAATCTTTTTAAAACACAGATTCAGAGATGCCACCCACAGAGATAGTGATTCAATAGGTTTGAAGATGGAATCTCAGAATCTATACTTTCTATAAAACTTTCCATGAGATTCTGTTATATAGCAGCCAATTTTGTGAATTACTACCTTAAAGCTTTAACAAGAGGAAACTAGAGTTTGCCCCTGTCTCTCACCAAGGACAATGCCTTAAACAGAGAGTCCATTTAAGAAAAGCTCATAAAATGGTAGATCTGTTAGTTGATACAGGGACTACTTTTAGGCAAAATAATAAAAGTGATCATGCTTTTTCATTAAAACCATTATTCTGTCTCCTTTATTCCTTCTGGTAACCAGGGTTTTATGTTCCCTTCCTCCTGTCAAAATCTAAGGTCGGTACCAAATCAGAGAGCCAGAGCCTCAGAGGCCCCCAAAACCTCATCACTGAAGCAGACCAAAAATGAACCCAACATGGCTCAGGGAAATTTTGTGGAAGAGGGGGCGGAAAGAATGTCAGAGCCACACGTTGGGTCATGATATGCAGAGACATTTATCTTACCCATAACTGTGGGCTAACTCCACAATGTATGACCCGTATACCTCAACAAGGAGGGGCCAAGGGGAGGGGGTAGGTCACAGATGAGCCTAATAATGGTACCAAACTGACTGTATTTGCTGAATACAAAACTAACTAATAAAGAAAAAAAAAATCTAAGGTGGGACACAGAGAGTAGGAAGATGAGGAACGAATAGAAAGCCCTTGCCTATTCCATATGCCAAAGGATAATATTGATATTTCTCAAGCTATCTAAGTCAGAAGACTCATTAAAGGCCAATACTTTTCTACACTGAAATAAAAATGAGTTACTATGGGCTGAAGAGATGGCTCAGCGGTCAAGGTACATGCCTACAAAGCCTAAGGACCCTGGTTTGATTCTACAGGTCCCACATTAGCCAGATACACAAGGGGGCACATGTGTCTGGAGTTCGTTTGCAGTGGCTAGAGGCCCTAGGGTACCCACTCTCCCTCTCTCTCTTCTTCTCTCTGTCTCAAATAAAGAAAATACAAAATAAAATTTTAAAAAAATGAGTTACTAGTAAATAAATAGCAAGGACATTTAAAGTATAAGTCCCAATTTCTTCATTATTAACTTTAATATACTGTAAGGAAATAAAATCAAAGCAAACACAATATGAGAAAAAAATAGGCATCATAGAATGGTCCCATCCTGAAAATTACACACACTTTGCCATGTTTTAGCAAAAATTACCAAGAAACAAAGTCTTTCATTTCTCTTAACAAAATATGGAAGCAAAAGGAGAGATGATTTTGTTTAGAACATAGCCATCATCTGGCAAGTGAGAAGTGTATACTGAGATGGGGATCTCTCAGGTCTCTCAGAAGTCAGCATGCTCCTGTCCAGGCCTGTACACACGACTCAAGAATTGAGCACGGAATGGACCATAGGCATAAACCCAGAGAAGAAACAATACCAACACCAGAATTTTAATAGATTTGCATACCTAAGTCACTGTAAGCTCCTAACCTCATCATCTGGAGCAAAATTGTGCTCACTTGTACCTTTGCTATCATTGAAGGGCTGTGATAGGAAGACTGCTGTCAAAATGCCACTAGCATGTGAGGAAACCAAAGGTGTAAAATGTAGAATTTTAAGATACAAAATTAAGCCAAGTAAGCAATTCTGTCAGGAGTAGCTATATTTGCTATTATTTGTAAAGAAAGTTAATAGGGAACTAAGATTGATATTACCAGTAGGAAATAGAAATAAGACTTTCACATTAAAATATAAATATTAAAATATTATATAGTTATTAAGGACTACCTGATAAATTCTGTAGAGATTATGAGACCTATTAAGCACAAGACTATATGAAGATGATCTTTGTAAGTTAAAATGTCAGTTTATATAATAAGAGAAAATTATGGACTTTGATTTTTATTCTAGAATTATAATCCTAGAATTCTGTTTGGAAACTACTGCCTAGAAGCAAGTTGATGAGAGGGTTAGCAAATATATATGTGAATGTTTCGTTCATTAAATTGTGAAATAGTAAGGATTGTGTGTCCTTCCTGCTTCCTCCAATTTTAACAACCCCACTAGTTTAGTAGCCTCTTCATCTTGTCCTATTTCATTCCTCTCCTCCTTGCCATTTTATAAGCTACTCTTAACCCAGTGATTTCGTGTCAGCTTATAAAACTGTCTTTGTCATTAAAATCAAAGTGGATGCTATGGGGGAAGCTATGACTATTGTTTGTCTAAATGGCATGTTGTGCCCATTAAATTTTCCTCTAAATACTCATGTTTATGTTCATATAGTAGTGCTGCTCTCACTTTTGATCAGAGAAGCTTCTTTTCTCAAATGGAGGTGACTACTGGGGAGACTCCAACTCATCAAAGTACTGAGAAAAAGTGAAAGTTAAACAACACAGCTTCAAATAAGATCTCCATCATACCCACCAAAGCTCAGGGAACACTGATGAAGAGTGGTGGAAAGAATGTAATAGCCAGAGGATGGAAAAGAATGCTGTGGAACATTGTGTTCTGGACACATGGTGGTTGATACTTTTATGACCTCACAGCAGCTCTTGTTCCCTGCACAATATTAGGTCCATCAATACATTGCCATGGATGATTAATAAGGCAAAAAGAAAATAAAGATACCAAAATAGTAGGCCAGGGAATAGGAACATTGTTCAGTGGTTAAAGGTGCTTTCTTGCAAAGCCTGTCAGCCTAGGTCCAATTCCCCAGTATGCACATAAAGCCACATGCACAAAGTGGTACATGCATTTGGATTTCATTTGCAGTGGCAAGAGGCCCTGAACAACTGTGGATACTCTCCCTCTCCCTCTCCCTCTCCCTCTCCCTCTCCCTCTCCCTCTCCCTCTCCCTCTCCCTCTCCCTCTCCCTCTCCCTCTCCCTCTCCCTCTCTCTCTCTCTCTCTCTCTCTCTCTCTCTCTCTCTCTGTCTGTCTCTCTCTCTTTCATGAATAAATAAAAATATTTTAAAAATAGTAGAGCAACTAGTTGGAGGGAGAAAGGAGTTCATTGAGTAGAATGTGAGAGTGGGGACAAGAAGAGTGATGGGAGGGGACTATCCTCAAAATACATTTTGTACTTATATAAAAATTGTCAAGAAAAACGTTTTTAAAAATCAAATTAGAGAGCCTCTGCTTCATGGTTGGGTCCTGCTACTGGTGACTGACAGAAAGTCCAGGAGATATGGGGATGTCTTTGGCTACATCTCTGCTTAAGAAAACAAAGAAAAAAATAGACACAATCATTCCATTGGTTTTAGCTACAAATCCTATTTTGTCTCACTTGCCTGAGTGGTGAGTATTCTGTGGAAATGCTGCTCTCTAGTGCAACAGAACTGCAAATAATACACATCTTATTTCTCAACATCCCACCAAACATACTCACAAAGGTTCATATTGAGCAAAATAGGAATGATGTGGCTATTGAATTATAAGTATGGGGAAGAAAAGGGAAATTTTAAACATGCAGAAATTGTGGTGGGAGAAAGTGTGTTTTATTGAAGAATTCACAGTTAAAATTAATATTACCAACCCATCACTAGGCAATTGCTAATAGTTTACTGAAATGTGAAGACAGTAAATAGAAAATATAGCTTTCCCATTATATATAATTTGCTTCAAGTAAAAATATATGAAGGAAAAAGAAGTGCATGTTTAAGAGATATAAAATGTAGTACAGATTTAAAACCTCTACTGTTTGCTAGCCACACCGAACATTTGAAATGTGACCTATCCAACTGGAAATATGCTATAGATATGAAACAGAAACTGAACCTCTTAGATGAAAATAAAAATATCTCAGTAATGATTTTAAATTGATTATGTGCAGAAAGGAAAATATTCTTTGACATATTAGTTGAAACCAACCATATTATCAAAATCCATTTTATTTGTTTCAAGAAAATGTAGAATTACATATGGAGCCTGCATTTGATTACTAAAGGCTAGCATATCTTTAAAAACTGTGTCAGCCAGGCATGGTGACACACGCCTTTAATCTCAGCATTCAGGAGACAGAGGTTGGAGGATCACTGTGAATTTGAGGCCAGCCTGGGTCTACAAAGTGAGTACCAAGTCAGCATGGGCTAGAGTGAGACTCTACCTTGAAAAAAAAGCAAACCTACCCCACCTCCAGGGTCTGAGTTCCTTAAGCAGTCAGTGTGTAGGCAGGTGCTTCTGTCTGGAGTGAGTAGGCCAAACCCATTTCTGGGCTCCTCCCACCTCCTACCTGTTCTGATTTCTTTGTGCAGACAGTGTACGGACAGGCAGGGCAGTCTATAGTGAGTAGGCCAGACTCATTTCTGGGCTCCTCCCACCTCCAGGGTCTGAGTTCCTTGTATGGTCCGAGTGTGGGTAGGCACACCTGTCTGGAGTGAGTAGGCCAGACCATTTCTGGACGCCTCCCACCTCCCAGTTTAGAGTTCCTTGCCAAGACAGTGTGTCAGTGGGTGTAGAGGTCTGGAGTGAATAAGCCAGCCCACTGTATCTGGGTTCCTCCCACCTCCTCAGTCTGGGTTGCCTGAACTGGTCTGAGTCCTGGAAGACACAGCACAAAGTAGGCCAGATCCCTGTTCCATTGTTCCTCCTAGTCCCCTGGTCCTGGTAGCTCCCACTGTGTCTTGCTCAGGGAGGCCTGGAGCCTCTGTGAATTGTGGAATCAGGCCTTTTGCTCTGGTATCCTGACTGGCCACTAGGTACCAACATCCCTGTTCACCTGAGTCAGAGGATGATTGAGCCAAAGGACAAAAACTTGCTTCCTCCTCAATAAAATAAAAAGTCTTCTTAAAATGGGTAGACAAAAATGTCTACCAAACAAAAGTTAGAAAACTGACAGATCTCCAAGGATGCTAGTCCTACTATAGAATCCTCCAATGAAATCATAAGAAATCAACAGAAATTCATTTCCAAAATGAAAACACAACAACCAATAAGACCCTGATAAAAAAAATTGCTGAACTTGAAGCAAACTATTAAAGAACCAGCAATCGCATCAATGAAATTGAACAGAAGCATCTCCCAGAGCATTCAGGCTTTGACAGTAGGCTTAACTTGATAGAAGAAAATGTTAGAACCCTCCAAAGAGATATGAATAAGTTGAAGGTAAGTCAAGAAATGGCAGACTTCAACAACTGGTTGATTAAGCTTAATGAAGACTTGATCAAATGCAAGAATGAACTACATGAAGCATTAAGAAAATCAGAACTCAAAATCATACCTCAAAAATGAGATGGACATGATACAAAATAACACAACAGAAAACAAAAATCAAATACAAATTATACAAAGCTCTCTAGAACCACTCACCAACAGAGTTACTCATATGGAAGACACAACCTCTGACCTAGAAGATAAGACAGAAGAAATTGATCAGGAGGCCAAAAACTTTGCTAAGTTCAAAAAATCAAGTAAACAGAATAAGAGGGAACTATGGGACACCCTAATACAACCAAACATCCAGATCAGGGGTATTCCAGAAGGAGAGGAAATCCAGACCACAGGCATAGAGAACATACTCAACAAAAATATTGAAGAAAAATTTCCAAATATTGCAAAGAGAGGCCCATCCACATATAAGAAGCCCACAGAACACCAAACAGGCAGGACCAAAGAAGAAACTCTCCAAAACACATCATAGCTAAAACTCTTAACAATGAAAACAAAGACATAGTGTTAAAAGCAGCAAGAGAGAAGCAATTCGTAACATACAAAAAGGCAATCCCATTAGAATAACATTAGATTTTTCAATGGAAACCCTGAAAGCCAGATGGGTCTGGAATGGAATACTTCAAAATCTGAAAATCTATGGCTTCCAACCCAAGCTACTTTACCCATCAAAAGTATCTCTCATAATAGATGGTGAAAGAAAAACTTTCCATGAAAAAAGTCAACTCCATGATTATATGAACACAAAGCCAAACCTACAGAGAACACTTGGGGGAATACGCCACGCAGAACAGTCAAACAACCAGTCTCAAGAGCCAACAAGAAGAAGATCACAACAACCAAAATAAAGCAGGCTCAAAATAGTACACAACACAAAAACGCACCAAACCCCATAAATCACCTCATCATAGCAGGGATTAATGCAAACCTCACAGCAATAACTTTAAATATTAGTGGATTTACCCATCAAAAGACACAGGTTGGGCTGGATAGATGTCTTAGTGGTTAAGGCACTTGCTTGCAAAGCCAAAAGAACCAGGTTCAATTCCCCAGGATGCGCATAAGCCAGATGCACAAGGGGGCACATGCATCTGGAGCTGGATTGCAGTGGCTGGAAGTCCTGGGGTGCCCATTCTCTCTCTCTCTCTCTCTCTCTCTCTCTCTCTCTCTCTCTCTCTCTAATAAATAAATTAATAAAATATTTTTTAAAAAAGACACAGGCTATCAGGATGGATCAAAAAACTGGACCCTTCTATCTGCTGTCTTCAAGAAACCCACCTCGAGAGAATGGAGACTTCCGGCCAAGATGGCGACTGCCTAACTGCACCGCACATCCCCGGGAAAGAAAGGCAAGACATTAAGGGTTCACTGAGTCTTTTAGGAGAGATAAATCTCCAATAGATTGCCAGTGGGAGGGCACAGAGGGGGGAAAAACAGGGAATCACTGATTCCCTCGCAAGTGGGTAGCCCACCCCTCACCCCAAGCAGCCACCATACCCACAGTCCCAGTTCAGGAAACTCCTGCACATACTGTAGAAAAAGGGTCCCAGGCCAACATAGTTCCACTTGCCTCACTGCACAGGGGCAATCGCCCTGCTACCCCTGCCCATGAGTGACCTTGGGCAGGCTGCGCCTGCTGGCCCATTGGAGCTCAGGCTCTTTTGATCAATGTGCCCACCAAATGGTGCTGCCACGCTGATCCCTGCTTGCATAAGCTTAGCCTGCTCAACCCACTTGCTCACTTACTGCTCCGGCCACTGCACATTCAGCGTTAGCCCAGGCCCATTGCAACTCCCCACATAAGCTCAAACTGTCTCTGTCTTTCACTTGCACTAGCTCCGGTGCTATCCCCTCTCTGTCTGCCGTGCCAGCCAACTACCATTGTCCTATTGCAGGGCAGCTCAGACTGCTTCTGGGTCTCAGTGTTCCGCCACACCAGAGTTGGGGCTGCTTGGTGCCTCAGTGTCCCTCCTAGGGTGAGCGCAGGCAGCTTTGGTGCACTACCACATGAGAGAACAGGTAACTTTGGCGCTCCTGCCAGGCAGGAGCTCAGGCAGCTTTGGCAAGCGAGAGCCAAAGCCCAGGCTGCTTGGCAACTGCCTCAGGCTGCTTCAGATTCCCATTGTGCTTGAGCCTAGGCTGATCCACCCACCTATGTGCCCATACACTGCAATGGGCAGACCACAGCACAAAAGAAATAACATGAAAAATCAAATGAAAGAAAATCCAGTTAGACCACCCAGTCCTACAATGAACATCTCTAATCAAAACATAGAAGAGTCATTAGGATCAGAACACCGAAATGAAGCTATGAGCAATGCAACTCTGACCAAGCTAATGGTAGAATTTGCAGAAAAGCAACAAAGGACCGATAATCGTGTGGATGCTGCCATCACTAGACTAGACATAATAGATAAGAAAATGGAAGGAGTTCAAAGAGAGTTAAGAGATATGAGGGAGAGTGAAAAAAAAAAAAAGAGGACCTCAAAAATCAGCTGACGATGATAAATGAAGACATAAAGAAATGCAAGGATGAATTCCAAGAAGCATCAAGAAAATCAGAAAATGATGTGAAAAGGGAGTGGTGCAGTCCAGTTTGCATTGCTGGTAGAAATCACCCAACCAAGAGCAGCTTGTGGGAAAAAGAGATTTATTTTGGTTTACAGGCTCAAGGGGAAGCTCTATGATGGAAAGGGAAAACAATGGCATGAGCAGAGGGGGGACATCACTCCCTGGCCCACATAAGGTGGACCATAGCAACAGGAGAGTGTGCCAAACACTGGCATGGGGAAACTGGCTATAACTCCCATAAGCCCGCCCCCAACAATACACTCCCTCCAGGAGGCATTAATTCCCAAATCTCTATCAGCTGGGAACCTAGCATTCAGAACACCTAAGTTTATGGGGGACACCTGATCAAACCACCACATTCTGCCCCTGGCTCTCATAAACTAATAACCATACATGATATAAAATGCAATGCATTCATCTAACTTTAAAAGTCCCATAGTTTTTTATCAATTCCAATGATGTTCAAACATCCCCATAGTTCAAGATCTTTTAACTGAGCCATAATACCAAAAAATAACCTCAAAAAGCCCATAATGGCACAGAATAAATATTCACACTGCAAAAGATGGCATTGGGCACAGCAAAGAAACATTCAACCAATACAAGGTTTAAAACAACCAGGGCAAACATCAAACTCTGTAGCTTCAAGTCCAACAACTCTAGCCAGTGACAAATCTCCAAATCCGATAATTCTAACCAGCAACAAATCTCTGGCATTCCAATTCCACCCCTCCAGCTAGGCTACTCACAGTCCTGGGAAACTTCATCAGGGCCAGCAGCTCTCCTTGGCAGCAATCTTGTGGTCCTGGCATCTCCACTGGGTCTCCACTGCAATCCACGGTTCATCCTCATGGCCCCGTGGGGTCTCTATGCAGGCAATCAGCAAACCCGCTTCACATTGCCCATGGCCATTTCCAAAACACAAGACAGTGTTGCTAACACAATGACCTTCTTTCCAGGATTTCTTATACTCCACGATACCAAGTAGTGTGCCAATTTGTTAACCCAGGGGGGAATAAAGCAGACTTTGAAGAATAGGACACTACTTGAGCACTCAGGCCCCTTCAAAACACTCTACATTCTTCCTGTTGCCCCAACACAGGTCAGCGAGCCCAGTCTCAAAGGTTTTAATCTCTCAGTTGCAGCTGAACAGACAACAGTTCACCCAAAGATTTTTCTTTCTGTGCCATATCCCTCTGCTCACACCAGTTCACTTCTACGCAAAGCAACCCTGCACAACTTCTCAGGACATGGGCATAACAGCAAGCTTCTCACACAAACTGCTAGCCCAGTCCAAGCAAAGCTCTTTCTCACCCTCATAAGCCAAACCTCACAGTCCGTAGTACTTACTGCATTCAGGTCTTGCAGCTCAGACCAGAATAGTCCATCAAGCTGTACTTACAGCACTGCAAGGCATCTCTTAGGCCAAGGTTTCAAATCCTCCCACATTCCTCTTGAAAATCAGCTCCAAAAGGCCAAAGCCACACAGTCAGGTGTCTAGCAGCAATCCCACTCCTCAGTACCACTGTACTGTTGCAGTCCATTCGCATTGCTGGTAGAAATCACCCAACCAAGAGCAGCTTGTGGGAAAAAGAGATTTATTTTGGTTTAAAGGCTCAAGGGGAAGCTCTAAAATAGAAGGGGAAAACGATGGCATGAGCAGAGGGGGAACATCACTCCCTGGCCCACATAAGGTGGACCATAGCAACAGGAGAGTGTGCCAAACACTGGCATGGGGAAACTGGCTATAACACCCATAAGCCCACCCCCAACAATACACTCCCTCCAGGAGGCATTAATTCCCAAATCTCCATCAGCTGGGAACCTAGCATTCAGAACACCTCAGTTTATGGGGGACACCTGAATCAAACCACCACAGGGAGCTTGACAGAGGGATGGAAATTATACATAGAAAAGTAGCATAAAATGCAAACTTAATTGAACAAGTCCAAAACTCTCTAAAAGCTCTCAAGAATAGAGTCAGCCATGTGGAGGATAGAAACTCTGATCTGGAAGACAAGATGGAAGAAACAATTCAAGAGTTCAAAAATTTCAGTAAGTTCAAAAGTTTCTGTGAATAAAACATGAGAGAATTGTGGGATATACTTAAACGTCCTAATATCAGGATCATTGGAATACCAGAAGGAGAAGAAATTCAGACCAAAGGCATGCAGAACTTATTTAACAAAATAATTGAAGAAAACTTCCCCAGTCTCTTAAAAGAAAGGCCCATCAACCGGGCGTGGTGGCGCACGCCTTTAATCCCAGCACTTGGGAGGCAGAGGTAGGAGGATCGCCAAGAGTTCGAGGCCACCCTGAGACTACAGAGTGAATTCCAGGTCAGCCTGAGCTAGAGTGAGACCCTACCTCAAAGTACCAAAAAAAAAAAAAAAAAAAAAGAAATGCCCATCAAGATACAAGAAGCTAACAGAACTCCAAACAGACTGGACCAAAGGGGAAACTTTCCAAGACATATTGTCATTAAGACTCTAAACATTGACACCAAAGAGAAAATCCTAAAACCAGCTAGGGAAAAACAGCACACCACTTTTAAAGGTAACCCCATCAGAATTACTACAGACTTCTCAATGGAAACCCTGAAAGCTAGAAGGGTGTGGAATGAAACACTGCAAAGTCTAAGAACCTATGGCTTCAAACCCAAACTACTCTACCCAGAAAAAGTATCCCTCACAAAGCCAATTGTAAAGCTGAGTTTTGTCATGGAAAGTTTTTCTTTCACCATCTATTATGAGGGATACTTTTCAGGATTTCCATCGAGAAGTCTGTAGTAATTCTGATGGGGTTACCTTTAAAAGTGGTGTGCTGTTTCTCCCTAGCTGCTTTTAGGATTCTCTCTTTGTTATCAATGTTTAGAGTCTTAAGGACAATATGCCAAGTCCAACAACACATCAAAAGCATTATCCACCTTGACCAAGTGGGATTCACCCCAGGAACACAGGGGTGGTTCAACTTATGGGTAATCTGTCAATGTAATACACCACATAAATAAGGTTAAACATAAAAACCACATGATCATTTTGATAGATGCAGAAAAGGCCTTTGACAAGATATAACATCACTTCATGATCAAAACATTGGAGAGAATTGGCATGGTTGGTTCATATCTTAACATAATAAAGGCAATATACAAAGCTCCTAAGGCCCAAATAATACTTAATGGAGAGAGACTGGAGGAATTCCCATTAAGATCAGGAACAAGACAGGGTTGTCCACTCTCACCTCTGCTTTTCAATATAGTACTGGAAGTCCTAGCTCAAGCAATAAGACAGGAGAAGGAAATAAAAGGGATACAACTGGGAAAGGAAGAAGTTAAGTTAGCTCTATTCACTGATGACATGATTGTATATGTAAGAGACCTGAGAGACTCCATACCAAAACTCCTGTAGGTGATTAACTCCTATAGCCAAGTATCAGGATAAAAAAATCAATGCACAAAAATCAGTAGCCTTTCTATATGCAAATGACAAACAAACAGAGAAAGAAATAAGGGATATGGTCCCATTTTCAATAGCAACAAAAATAAAATAAAATACCTTGGAATAACTTTAACCAAGGAAGTAAAAGATCTATACAATGAAAACATAAAAACACTCAAAAAAGAAATTGAGGAGGACGTGAGAAAATGGAAAGACCTCCCATGTTCCTGGATAGGCATAATTAACATTGTAAAGATGGCAAGCCTACCAAAGGCAATTTATACAGATTTAATGCAATTCCAATTAAAATCCCAACAGTGTTCTTCACACAGATAGAAAAAATGATCTCAGATTTCATATGGAAAGGCAGAAGGTCTCGCATATCCAAACATATCCTCAGCAAAAGAAATACCTCTGGAGGTATCACCATACCTGATCTAAAGCTATATTACAAAGCCATAGTAATAAAAACAGTATGGCACTGGCATAAAGGAGTATAGACCAATGGAATAGACTTGAGGACCCAGACTTTGGGTCAAGCAACTATAGCTACTCGATATTTGACAAAGGCCCTAACAATATAGGCTGGAAAAAAGAAAGCATATTCAACAAATCATGCTGGACAAACTGGATAACCATATGCAGGAAATTGAAACCTGATCCACACATTTTGCCATGCACTACACTCAAGTCCAAATGGATCAAAGACCTCAATATAAGACCAGAAACTCGACTGCTACTGGAAGAAAATATAGGAAGTACTTTCCATGATATAGGAATGGAAAAAGACTTCCTGAACAAAATCCCAGTAGCTCACAATCTTAAACAGTCACTCAACCAATGGGATCACATGAAGCTGAAGAGTTTCTTTACAGACAAGCACACAATAAGCAAAGCCAATAGATTACCCACAGAATGGGAGAAAATATTTGCTGGCTATCCAACTGACAGAGGCCTAATCTCTAGAATCTACAAAGAACTCAAAAATCTAAACAGTAAAAATTCAAACACCTCACTCACAAAATGGGGCAAAGAGCTGAACAGGCAGTTCACAGAGGAAGAAATACAAAGTGCAAACACACACTTAAGAAAATGTTTATCAACCCTAATCATCAGGGAAATGCAAATTAAAACAACTATGAGATTCCACCTTACCCCAATAAGGATAGCAAACATCAAAAGATCAAATGAAAATAACTGCTGGCAAGGATGTGGAGAAGTAGGAACCCTCATCCACTGTTGGTGGGAATGTAAGATGTTACAACCACTTTGGAAAGCAAATATGGAGACTCCTGAAAAAGCTGACTATAGAGATACCAACAGACCCAGTTATTCCCTTACTGGGCATCTACCCTAAAACCTTCAAACCACAGACTAGAGAGATTTACTCAACCATGTTTGTAGTGGCTCAATTCGTAATAGCTAAGGGCTGGAATCAACCCAGATTTCCATCACTAGAAGAATGGATAACTAAGATGTGGTATATCCACACAATGGAATTCTATACAGCAGTAAGAAAAAATGACACAATGAACTTTGAGGAAAAATGGTTGAGCCTGGAACAGATCATTCTCAGTGAACTTACCCAATCACAGAAAAAAAAATCGCCACACACTCTCACTCATCTACAGCACCTAACATGAATCTACACAAGATGCCTTACATACCCAGCAAGCATGTCATGGACTAGACAACAGGATGGGTGGGGAGGCAGGGGAGGGCAATGGAGGGGGTGGGAAATGCAAATCCAGACCCAAACAGCAATGGTACCATAAAATTCTACATCCTAAAAGGCAGACAAAATAGCTGAACCTTTACCAGGTCCTTAAAGGGAACACCTGAGCCACAAGACACTGGAGAGGGTATGATGAAGACTGACCTTAATCGTCTACAGCTTCTCTCTCTCCTTCTCTCTCTCTTTCTCTCTCTTCTCTCTAACTCTTTCATAGTAGTTATTTTTTTCTTGCTTTTCTTAGTGGACACTGACCTGTAACTCCCAGTACCAGCATGTGGCTATCATCCACAATGAGCTTTTGATCAAAGAGACCTACAAGGTTTCCTAAAAGACAGACAGATTTCTGTCAGAGTACTTCATGACCCACCTAAGGTTAGTGGTAAGACCCTACTGCTGAAGACACCTTATGTGGTTGACATGTAAAATGGAATGGCATGGCTGGAAGCTGGAAGAGAGTCAGTCCCCAGACAGTCAGCACATCTAGTGCCAGAAGGTGCTACATGGGCGACTGGGGGAAAATGACCAATATCTGTCCAAGAAACTCATGGTCTAACCTACTTAGCAGCAAATAACTTGTTGTGATGCCTACACAAGTGCAATAGTGTCACACAGCCATGGTGGGAAACCAACTGCTCTTGATTTGGCTAACTGATCCCCTCAGTGTTACGGAACCCATAGCTGAAGCTGGGAAACAAGTCAGAACCATATCCAAACATAAGCCCACTCTCCATTATCAAGCTACCACCAACTGTGGGCTACAAGAGGGCCTACACCTATTAAATTCTCTATAAAAAAGTAAGGGTTATCTCATTTGTCTGGTGCTAACTTACTCTCCATTGGAGAATCTGCTTCTCTTTTTCAGATAGATGGAGATCCTAAGGAGAGAGCCACACCATCATACCTCAAAAGGGCCCCAGCTGAAACTAAGAACAATTGGCAAAACAAGCAAGGGTGTTGTTTTCTTGGTGAACCGGGTACCAGCACAAGGGTGAAGGAGATAAACACAGAGAAAAATCAACTCCTACCAATTCAGAGATCCAGAGGCCCAGAGGCCCCCAACACCTCATCTCTGAAGCAGACCAAAAATGAACCCAACATGGCTCAGGGAAATTTTGCGGAAGAGGGGGCAGAAAGAATGTCAGAGCCACATGTTGGGTCATGATATGCAGAAACATTTATCCTACCCATAACTGTGGGCTAACTCCAGAGTGCATGACCCATATACCTCAACAAGTAGGGGCCGGGGGAGGGGATAGGTCATGAATGATCCTAACAATGGTACAAAATTGACTGTATTTACTGAGTACAAAACTAATCAATAAAAAAGAAAAAGAAAAAAAGAAACCCACCTCACCACTAAAGATAGACACCTCCTCAGGGTGAAAGGTTGGAAAAATGGTATTCCAAGCAAATGGAAATAAAAAGCAAGAAGGAGTAGCTATATTAATATCTGATAAAATAGATTTCAAACCAAAAGTAATCAAAAAGGACAAAGAAGGCCACTTCTTACTCATCAAGGGAATGATCCAACATGAGCACATCACAATCATAAATATATATGCAGCAAACACAGGGCACCACCATTTATAAAACAAAATCTATTTGACAATATAACAGAAATAAATTCTAATACCATCATAGTCGGAGACTTCAATACTCCACTATCATCAATAGACAGATCATCCAAGCAGAAAATCAACAGGGAAATAGTAGAGCTCAACAATATCATAGATCAACTAGACCTAATGGATATCTACAGAACTTTCCACCCCAACTCTACAGAATACACATTCTTCTCAGCAGCCCACAGAACCATCTTCAAAATTGACTATATATTAGGCCACAAACCATGCCTTCATAAAATCAGGAAAATTGAAGTAACTTCCTGCATCATATCAGATCACAATGCATTAAAACTATAAATTAACAACAAGAGACATATCAAGAACTCCACCAACTCCTAGAGACTAAACAACACACTTTTAAACAATGAATGGGTCGTGGAAGAAATTAAACAAGAAATTGTGAAATTGCTCAAATTGAATGATAATGAAAATACAACCTACCAAAACTTATGGGACTCAATGAAGACAGTCATAAGAGGAAAATTCATAGCCCTAAATGCCTTCATTACAAAGATAGAGAGATCACATATCAATAACCTAACTGTTCACCTAAAGTTTCTGGAGAAAAAAAATAAGAACCCAAGCAAAAGAGGTCCAGATGGAAAGAAATAATCAAGATTAGAGCAGAAATTAATGAATTGAAAACTAAAAAAACAATTTTAAAAGTTGATGAAACAAAGAGCTGGTTCTTTGAAAAAATAAACAAAATTGACAAACCCCTGGACCAACTGATCAAGCAAAAAAAAGAGAAGTTTCAAATTAACATAATAAGAAATGAAAAAGGAGAGATAACTAGAGACATCAATGAAACTGGAAGAACCATCAGGGCATACTTCCAAAACCTCTACTCCACAAAATTAAATAATCTGGAAAAAATGGATGAATTCCTAGACACATAGCACCTACCAAAACTAAACTCAGAGCACATTAATCTCCTTAACAAACCTATCACATCCATGGAGATTGAAAAGATAATTAAATGGCTTCTCAGCTGAATTCTATCAAACCTTCATAGAAGAACTGAAACCAATTTTTCTCAAACTATGCTGCATAATTAAAATCCAGGGAATCCTCCCCAACTCCTTTTATGAAGCTAGCATCACCATAATACCAAAACCAGAAAGACTTGCAACAGGGAAAGAAAACTATAGGCCTATATTCCTAATGAACTTAGATGCAAAGATCCTGAACAAAATCCTTGAAAACTGAATTCAACAACAGATAAAAAGCATTATTCACCTTGATCAAGTAGGCTTCATCCCAGAGATGCAGGGATGGTTTAACATATGGAAATCGGGCAATGTAATACACCATAGAAATAAAATGAACCATAAGAACCACATGATCATATCAATTGATGCAGAGAAGGCATTTGACAAAATACAACACCACTTCATGATCAAAACATTGGAAAGAATAGGCATGGAGGGTTTATATCTCAACACAATAAAGGCTATATATAAAGTTCCTAAAGCCCAAATAATGTTTAATGGGGAAAAAAACTCAAGGAGTTCCCACTGAGATCAGGAACAAGACAGGGGTGCCCACTCTCACCACTGCTCTTCAACATAGTATTAGAAATACTAGCCCAAGCAATAAGACAGAGAAAGAAATAAAAGGGATTCAAATTGGAAAGGAAGAAGTCAGTGGTATAGCTCTATTTGCAGATGACATGATCCTATATATAAGCGAACCAAAAGTCTCCATCCGAAAACTTCTAAAGGTGATAAATTCTTTCAGCAAAGTTGCAAGATACAAAATCAATGCATAAAATCAGTAGCTTTTCTATATGCAAAGGACAAATAAACAGAGAAATAAATCAGTGAGGCTGCCCATTTTCAATAGTGACAAAAAAATTAAATACCTTGGAATAACACTAACAAAAGATGTGAAAGAACTATATAATGAAAACATAAAAACACTCAAGAATAAAAACAGAGAAGTTGAGAAGATGGAAAGACCTCCCATGGTCCTTAATAGGTAGAAATAATATTGTGAAAATGGCAATTCTACCAAAAGCAATATACAGATTTAACACAACACCAATAAAAATATCAGCATCATTTTTCACAGAGATAGAAAAAAGAATCTCAAAATTCATATGGAATGGCAGAAGGCCTCCAATATCCAAACATATCCTCAGAAAAAGAAACAACTCTGTTGGTATCACCATACCTGATCTGTAGCAGACAGCTTCAGGTTCACTGAGATGAACTTCCAGATCGGGCACAGTTACAGAGGAAGGGATATTTATTGAAGCCTACAGATCCAGGAGAAGTTCCATAATGGCAGAAGAAGCTGGCCTGCCTTCACAGGACCAAGCAGAGAGAGAGAGAAGCACAAGCCTAAAGCCAAAAGCACACTTCAGGAACTCCAGCAAGGCACACTTTGCATATCTTTAGATTGAAATCTGAAACCCACCACCACACCTTAAGTTCCACGCAGTGACACTGCCTCCAGCCAGGTGGCTAGAGATGCAAACTACAAACAAATAAAAAACTGAATATATTGGGGGCCATCTATTCTATTCAAACCACCACATGATCTAAAGCTATATTACAAAGCCATAATGATAAAAACAGCATGGTGCTAGAATAAAAAAAGAAACACAGACCAATGGAACAGAATTGAAGACCCAGACCATAGGTCAAGCAGCTACAGCTGCTTGATCTTTGACAAAGGTGCCAATAATGTAGACTGGAGAAAAGACAGCATCATCAACAAATAGTGATGGACTTTCTGAACAAAACCCCAGTAGCCAAGGAAAGTAAACAAGTACTCAAGCAGTGAGATCTCATGAAGCTAAAAAGCTTTGGACCAGACAAACACACCATAAGCAGAGCCAATAGATTACCCACTGAATGGGAGAAAATCTTTGCCAGCTATACCACTGACAGAAACCTAATACATAGAATTTACAAATAACTCAAAAAAACTAAACAACAAAAAAAAATCAAACAAACCAGTCCAAAAGTGGGGCAGAGAACTAAATAGGGAGTTTTCAGAGGTAGAGTTACAAAAGGCAAGCACACACTTAAGAAAATGTTAAACATCCCTAACCATTAGAGAAATGCAAATTAAAACAACTATGAGATTCCACCTTACTACAGTAAGGACAGCAAATATTTTAAAAAATCAAATGAATGATGAAGATAGAGTTACCAAGAGACCCTGTTATTCCCTTACTGGGCAATTACCCTAAAAGCCCCATATCTCAGTTCAGAAATATTTGTTCAACCATGTTTATAGCTGCTCAATTCATAATAGCTAAAAACTGGAATCAACCCAGGTGCCCATCATTGGATGAATGGACAACCAAGATGGGATATATCTACACAATGGAATTCTACTCATCAGTAAGAAAAAAAAGTGACACATTGAAATTGAATATTTGAAATAATGAAATAGAAAAATGGTCGAACTTGGAACAGATCATTCTAAGTGAACTCACACAATCACAGAAAGACACCTGTCATATGATCTCACTCATCTGCAGTTCATAACCTGGATCAGCCCAAGTTGCTGACATAACTGAATAGAATCTTGAGGCTTGCACAATACTGAGGGTAGGGCTTGAGGGAAGGGAAAGGGTGAGGGGAGGACACAAACCTACATCCAAATTGAACTGGTACCATAGAAGCCTATATCCTGGAAGTCATACTAAAAGGTAGAACCCTCAAGAGGACCCTACAGGGAGCACCTGAATCTAAGGGGCCTGGAGAGAATGAGACAGAACCTAACCTCAAATTTCTCCTGTTTCTCTTTCTTCTCTGGCTTTTTCCTTTTTCTTTTCCTTTGGTGCTGGCCTGAAATTCCCTGTACCAAGATGTGGTCTATATCTACAATGAGCTGTTGAGCAGAGATACCTACTAGATCTCCCAAAACAAACAAGACAGACTTCTGTCAGAGCACTTGATTACCAATCAGAGGTTAATGGTAAGACCCTATTGCTGAAGACACCAAATGCTGTTGGCATGGACCATGGAGAGACCTGGTTGGGATCTGGAGAACAGCCAGTCCCCCAATTAACCCATCTAGTGCTGGAAGGTGCTACATTAGCTACCAGGGGAAAGTGGCCAACATCTGTCCAAACAACTCAAAGTCTAAGGGACTCAGAATCAAACAATTTGACATGATGCTCACACAAGTGCAATAGTGACACATAGCCCTGGTGGGTAACCAACCGCTCTTGGATGGGCTAACAGATCCCCTCAGTGGAAATTAAACCATATCCGGAACTGGGAAACAAGTCAAAATCATATTCAGATAATGATTCTACTTTCCACTGTCAAGCTCCCACTAACCTTAGACGGTAAGAGTGTCTAAACCCTTTTAATTCTCTCTAAATTAATAATGGTTATCCCATTTAACTGGCACTGACTTCTCTCTCCATTGGAGAATCTGCTTGTCTTTTTCAGATGGGGACTGGACCTGACGAGATAAAGGACCCAGCACACTGAACCCCAGGCCCCAGCTGAGATCACAAAGTAATTGGGGAAATGAGCAAGAGTGCTGTTTTCTTAATTAAGCTGATATCAGCACAAAGGGTAATGGAAAAGATAATGAGGACACTCAACACCTACCAAAAACCAGAGATCCAGAGGCTCCTAAGTGCCCATCACTAAAGTTGACTTTAAATGCTCCCGCATGGCTCAGGGAATTTTGCTGAGGAGGGGGCAGAAAGATTGTTAGAGCCACAAGTTAGGACGTTTTGCAGAGACATTGCCTCTAAAAACACACACACACACAGCAAGACCCACAATCCCCATGGGGTTGACCTGAATCCCCAACGAGGAAGTCCTCTTCAGAAAAAGGGTAGGGAGGAGGGAAGGGATAGCACCATGGATGTTTTCATGCAAAATATGTCCATATCAAATAATAATTTTTTTAAAAAGAAACCCTTTTCACCAAGATGGCGCCATAAGTGAAGGAGAAAGCTCCTGCCCTTCCCAAAGCCAAAGCCAAAGCAAAGGCTCTGACAGCCAAGAAGGCCACCTTGAAAGTCGCCCACAGCCGCAAAAAGAAGAAGATCTGTACCTCACCCACATTTCAGCGACCCAAGACACTGCGCCTCTGGAGGCAGCCTAAATACCCTGGGAAGAGTGCCCCCAGGAGAAGCAAGCTTGACCAGTGTGCCATCATCCAGTTCCCCCTGACCACCCAATCGGCCATGAAGAAGACAGAAGAGGATAACACACTGGTGTTCACTGTGGACGTCAAGGCTAACAAGCACCAGATCAAACAGGCTGTGAAGAAACTTTATGACTCTGATGTGGCCAAAGTCAATACGCTGATCAGGCCTGATGGAGAGAAGGCGTACATTCGGCTGGCTCCCCGTTATGGTGCTTTGGATGTTGCCAACAAAATTGGGATCATCTAAACTGGATCCAGCTGGTTAATTCTAAATACACCTTTTTTTCACTATAAAAAATAAAGTTAAAAAATTGTGAGGAAAAAAATAACTATATCAGAGAAAGGGGAGTTTAGTAGAGAATGGACCTATCTGAGTCCTCTGGAAAATATAAACTAGAATCGATCTTTCTGATATGAAGAGTCAAAGAGAGAAAAGCAATCAATAAAGGGAGAATGATAACATGAAGGTCAGTAGAGAGGGTAATGGAAGGCCAAAGGAAGAGAAGCCTCAGTGCAAGGCAGATTGTAGGGAACTGTTTGTTGAGGGAAGAAAGGGAGAGAGGTAGAGGGAATGTAAGGGAATTGAACACACTCTGTGTGTTCCTCAATAGCTGGAAGAAAAGGCAGGCCTCAAAGAACTGTGAGCAAAAAGACTTTTGAGTAAATGCTGAAGTGAAGGAAAACTTACTTTCAGAAAGTCTAGATATTGTTTGAACTACTAATCATATTAGAAAGTTCTTATGTAATCACTAAATTCCAATTCCCAAATAGTGTCACAAAAATTATGCCTCTCAATTCAATAGGCAAAACAGTGCGGCTGGTGAGATGGCTTAGCAGTTGAGGCACTTACTGGCAAAGCCAAAGGACCCAGGTTCAATTCCCCAGTACCCACGTAAAGCCAGATGCACAAGGTGGTGCATGCATCCAGAGTACATTTGCAGTGGCTAGAGGCCCAGGCACACCCATTCTATTGCCTCTATCTCTCTCTCTATTTCTTAAACAAATTAAATTAAATTAAAAGAAATAACAGCAGTGTCTCACACATGCTTGCCCTGCACTATAGTCAAAGTTTAGGGGGGTTCCATTCATTTTCAAATTCTCTTGACCATCGGTTCTGTCATATCCAGTGAACCAGGAGTAAGAGAATGGGGGTGCAGTGAAGAGGAAATATGAAAAAGCAGTCGTAGATGCTATCTAAATTCAATCCCCTTCCTTTAGCCCTTAGGAAAAGAATGTCTTTTCTTGAAAGCACTTTGAAATGCTGAAGTGCTTATCAATAAATATCACCTCCTCTTCAGTCACACTTGCTGGTTGTCTTTCTCCATCCCATCCACTATATGAGTCCAGACTGTAATTGTCACAAATATCTGGGTGAAAAACATTATGAAATGTGCTCATAACATGAGAGATTATTTCTAAACTCATTCTTGTCACATTGTAATGCTTCATGAAGCACCTTTCCCTCAGCTACAATTCATTTTAATTGATCCTATCAGGAAAGTATTTATTTCCTGGGTGACTCCACAGTACCCTCTATTTCAAAAGATGCCAACCAGGTTATGGGTTCATTAGTAATAAGAATTACCATGGAGAAGTTTGTGGATGATAAGAGCAATGCAAATTCTACAGAGAAGTAATAAGAGAAATAATAAACATCCTTTTCACTTCTCAGAAGTGAACGATTCTAAATTCCCTGAAGCAACACTTAACCTATCATATTAAATAATAATGGACAAATACTAGAAATGTTGATGTCAGCTTTCAGAATCTGTTGGCTAAAAATGTCAGTTAAATGTTAAGTTCTCCAAAGTATTCTGTATCAGGTTTCCTTCTGCAGTATTTTTCCCCCTACTAGGACAGAGCAGTGAACCACAGAATAATTCTGCTGTGTGTTAATGATTTGTTTACTGGTTCATTCCAGAGTGTGAGCCAGAAGAAAAAGGGGAAGTGTCACTAATAAGCTTTTTCTTCCCATGATTTTTCTACTGTGTCACAATTGGTAACATTTCCCATTGCAGAAACTGTTAGCAGAGCCTAATAAATTAGCACGTAGCAAGCTGCTCTCCCCACTTCCATCACAATAAGCAGCAGAGGTTTCACACATTGTCCTTTTCACCCCAGCCTTCTTGGGAGGGTACCTGCTAACCTTCTGTGACGCGGAGTACAACAAAGAAAGCATGAGAACAACAGCTGCAATTACACAGGCAGCCTTCCTCTCCAGATTTTCTCTCTAAAGAAAAATTTCTTGGACTAGATGGTGAATTCTTTTAGGAATGTGAGAAAGTGGTGATAGAATGAGAAGAGCCTGAGAGGGCTACATTTCAGATGACTGTTTCAGGATGGAAGAGACATGATAAGCATGATTTGTTTGAGGTGGCTGCCTGCTGAATGAAAGGTGACATCCCATATGCATTCTGGCAAACTAAGAGGGCTTGGTGAAAGGAGGCAGGAGTTCAATGATGTAAAATGTGCAATATCAGCCTGCTTCCCTCCCATGCTTGGAGCAGAATCATTAATCAACCATACCATTGTCATCATAGCCCTTCTCAATGAAGACAACCAGGAACTACTACCAATAAATGGGTATTTGCACTTGAGCTGAGCCCCACATGCCACACCAGCCTTGATTTGAGACATAAAAATAAAAAGCAACCACCCACTTCCCATTGTAGACCAACTTACCTAATGTCTTAGAAAGAAGTCAGAATATCAGGGCTACAAGTGTCATCTCAAGTTCCCATAATGACCTTCCTATTTATAGGAGGCATTATTATCATGCCCTTTAGTCTTCTTTTTTTTTTTTTTTTAACTTTTGGTTGAAGAAACTAAAACTCCAAGAAGTTAGGAGATTTTTGTAGAAAACAGAAAACTTAGAAGTAGCAGAGCTGAGATGACAAGTTTTAGCTTCTGATTACAAATCTCTAATTAATTGTTCTAGGCCATTTTTCAAAGTGAGAGATGGTTTGAAAGGTGCTCAGTTATTTCACAATTATCTTTTATTTGTAGTATTAGTAGTTTTCCATTGTAGAAGTGATCTAAAATGCTTTCTTAAAATAATATTTCAATAACTAAGGATGATTTAAAGAAAGTAGCAGCTTAGGCATTTACAAGATATGGAAAATGGCATTGCAATAATACATCTACCTCATGGATGATAAAGGGAAACAATTTTAAATAAGTGGTATTTACTAAGCACTCCATAAAGTTCACACAAAAGAGGTAGCACTCAAACCTAGACACAAAATAGAGGAAAAGCCTCCTCAACCTTCTATTCTAACCTCTGGGGAAACTCCCCTGTGTTAATCTAGGGCTCTCTGGCCTTAGAAGGAATTTTCTATTCTCAGTAGACTGAAATCACAGGTGGGAACTTAACAAGTATCTGCCCTACACTTCATTCCCTCAGGTCAGAATCTGTGCTTTTAATAGTGACAATTAATTAATGTATACAATTAAGCCATGCAAATAAACTGAGGATAAGCTGAGGAGAAACCCAGGAGCCAGATTCCTCTGCCAGACATCTTGTAGTGATAGTACTCAAAGGACTCACTAACTCAGAAGAGGGGATTCTAAAGATAGTAGAAAGAAGTCTAAGCAATGGAGCAAATATTGAAGTGAATGTAGAGTATTCCCAAAACTCCTGAAATTAAATGATGTACAAATTTCCCACTATGAGGAAGGGGCAGCTTGTTCCTACTTCCAGGGACAACCAGCAGATATCAATTAAATTTACAGAATCAATATATTGGCATAAAAATGTCAGAATAACTTCCAAAGATCATTTTATTTTGGTGTGTATTTTTGTGTGTTTGCTTTTGTAAGCCATATTCAATCAGTATCATCTACTGATGGTTTCATATGGTATGGATGTGTCTCTCAAGTTCTAAGATGCATTCCCAAACACACACACACACACCATTCTGAAACTGGATTGTTCCCCATACTAGCCTGTACATTTAAATGTGCTCTTTCAGTTTCTTTCCTCACTGCATCTTATACCTGATTTCATCCTTGAAATTGAGTAAATATAATGCTCACATGTATTAATAGGACTTGAGATCTATCATAATTTTAGAAGCATGTAAACAAATATAAGCCTTTTCACATGTTACTGGCTATATTTTCTCTCTCTCTCTCTCTCTCTCCACTCCTTCCTTTCTTTCCTCTCTCCCTCTCCCTCTCTTCCTCCAGTGCTTTAGAGAGAAACCCAGTGTCTCCAGCACATTGGGCAAACACTCTACTAATAAACTACAGCCCCAGTCCTTAAACCATGTCTTTTTAAACCATTAAATACTGAAATATTTTGTTAGGAAAAAATATATTCCAGCAAGAGATGAAGCAAGTACAAAGGAAAAAGAAATTGAATAGATCAAGAGAATGCCACTGTGTCCCAAATATTAAAGTCATACTGTTGAGAGAAAGAAGAACACAAGTAGAATGAGATACTCACAAATTGAAATTTTCTGAACTCATTTATCTTTCTTTTTAATAATTCCATTTGTTAGAGTGTGTTAGATCACAAGGTCATAATGTTATTCTTTGTGCTGATTTCTCATGTAAATTACAAATAAGTTTTATGGTAATGATTTTAGAGTAAGTCATTCATCTTTCCAACACAGAGTTTCCTACAAAGAAACAATTACTCTACCTCTGAGATGGAATATCACAGAGGAAGGGTTTCCAGATGTTTTAATTTAAAAGGACTTAAAAATGTATGCAACATAAAATTCCAAAGCAGACAAAACTAATCCTGTTAGCTTGTCAGGATAGTGGCTATTTTGGGTGGGAAGGGTCAGGTAAAGAACTCTAAGATTCCTCCTAGAGCAAGCGAGGCTGGAAATGTTATTGTTCCTGACCTGGATGGTGACTGTCTGCTTTGTTAACTTTGTGAGTTTCCTGAGCTGTGCACCTATGACCTGTGCACTCTTCTTGATGGGTGCATATTTTCCAAAAGAGATTTGAAAAATAAATACAATAGGTAAAGGACTTTCTATAACATGTTATTTGTTGACCAAAAAGTGGGGACTCATTCTTCCTTTAAGTAAACTGTACTAGAGGCTTTAATATTACATTGACTGTAGATGAGAGTAAATGGTAAATATTGACCCTAGGAACAGTAATCTTGACACTTTCCAAAGTCATAACCTATTCTCTTGTATTATCAGAGTAGAAGCCATCTTTATGCAAATTACAATTTTTGTCATTCTCAAAGAATATCTCTAAGCATAAACATGAGAAATATTGATTTTTGTATTATAATGATGTTTCTGTTGGTGTTAAATAGTTTCTATACAGAAAGGTGCTATAATAATTAGTACTGGAATTGCGCTGTTCAGAAGACAGCCATGTTAGCTTTCCATCATAACAAAATATCTGAGATGTTTAATTTATAAAGAAAAAAGGTGGCTGGAGGGATGGCTTAGCAATTAAGGCATTTGCCTGCAAAGCCAAAAGACCCAGGTTCAATTCCCCAGGACCCATGTTAGCCAGATGCACAAGGGGGCGCACCCATCTGAATTCATTTGCAGTGGCTGGAGGTCCTGGCACACTCATTCTCTCACTCTCTCTCTGTCAAATAAATAAATAAATAAATAAATAAATAAAAATGTTTTTAAAAATGAATAAAGAGAGAGGAGAGGAAGAGTTATCTGACAAGTTAGGGAAGGGATAGAACATCAGAAGTAGTGGGGGATTAGAGGGTAGGGAATAGGTAAGGTGGGGAAGGAATTACACAGAAGTTAAGACAACATGAATCAGCTTCATAGAAACCTCATTCTGGCTAGCATTCTGCAATATATAACCAACAATAAAGGGGGAGAGGGTACAGACCGGACAAAAGAGGAGAAATGTTTAACTTTTAAAATATGGACTCTGGCCAGTAAATCCTCAGGCCCAGAATTGGGTTGCCCCTCACAGTGAGCTGTTGGCCAGGGTTACCCAAGGGGTCCCCAAAACAATGCAGGACATTGCCAAAACACTTGATTACCTGCCAGATCTAAAAGATAAGACCCTGTTGCTGAAGACACCACTGGCTGCAGTCATAGGATGTAATAATATTATGCTTGAACTGAAATGGAAGCTAGCTCCCTCCTGCTATCCCCCATACTAATGGAAAGCTCTATGTGAGCTGCTAGAGAAAAATTGTCACTAAGCAGCACACCCTATATACTACATATCAACCAGCCAGTCAAGAAGTACACACTTATGCAATAGTGGCACATAGCCTCTGTGGGTAACCAACTGTTCTCTAATTGAACATGAGGCCCCCTCAGTCCTCAGTGGGAGAAAACCCATATCTGGTGCTGGAAACCAAGTCAGAATCCCATTGTCAGGAGACTTATAGACTCTAGAGAGAAGCCCCCATTGCTCTCTGGAAAAGAAGAGTGGGCTTACACACCAAAAAACCCAAGTTTTCATACTCCCTTTAAATCAAGTTGCTCTCACTCTTAGTTGGAAAATCTGCTTTATTTTACTGATGGCAGAGAAAACAAGAGGAGAACCAAGATACATTGATAAGGCAAGAAGTTACCCAACTGCCCACCGTGAGGTGTGCCACCTCTACCACATCTGCCACAGCCCAGGAGAAATTACAGGGGAGGTAATGACATACACACTGCTCTTACTGCTAACCTGACAACCAACCCCAGGCTGAGGGTGACAAACACAGTGATCACTCAAAATCTATCAAAACAGAAATCCAGAGGCTACAGAGAATTCAACACTAAATCATACTGCCAACAGGCCTGCCATGGGTCAAAGAACATTGTGGAAGAGGGGGTGGAAAGATTTTAAGAGCCACAGAGTGGGTAGGAATATCCTGAGGCATGGTCCCCCACTATCCCACAGAAACTGACTGAGGCCTTCATGATCCCACAGTGAATACCATAACTTCACTGAGGAGGGTCTCAAGAGTAATGGGAGCTGGGGCAAGGGGATAAAAGAGAATAACCTGTTATAATGAATTTAAATAAAAGTGAATATTAAAAATAAAGGAAAAAGGTTTGTCTTCACTCAATTTTCAAGGTTACAGTTTACAGTTCTTTAGTTCATTGCTTGAGGTTTGGAACAACATGGCATATCATGATAAAATATATATTACACAGAAAAACTGCTCCCCTCATAGCCAGGAGGCAATGAAAGAAGTAGCCAGTGTTTCACTGTCCTCTTCAGTGGTAGTGTAGTTACCTTCTGGTTGCTGAGACAAAACACCTAACCAAAAAGAGCTTGTGGGAGGAAAAAGTTTATTTTGACTTATAGTCTCAATGGGAAGCTTCATGATGACAGGGGAAAGCATAGGACAAGCTGGACATCACAATAACAAATAACAATAAAAAATAATAAGAAAGGGGCTGGAGAGATGGCTTAGTAGTTAAAACACTTGCCTATGCAGCCTAAGGACACAGGTTCAATTCCCCAGTACCCATGTAAAGCCAGATGCACAAGGTGGCACATGTGTCTGGAGTTCATTTGCAGTGGCTAGAGGCCCTGGTACACCTATTTTCTCTTTCTCACTCTCTCTCTCTCTAATAAATTAATTTTTTTAAAAAAGAAACTAAGCCAACTTCTAGTGAGGAAGACTGGCTATAACACCCCAAAGATGACCATGTCCACCTCCTCCAGCAAGGCTTTACCTCCCAAATTGCCATCGCCTGGGGACCAAGTCTTCAAACCTCATGAGTTTATGTCAGAAGTCTGATTCAAACCACCACAAGTGGTATATCACCAGTGACCTAAATACCTCTTAGGAGATCTATCAAAGGTTATAGCATCTTCTAATAGTGCTACCCTGGGGATCAAGTCTTTAATATAGGGGCTCTATGGGGAAGTTAAGATCCGAATTATAGCAATACCCACAACTGGAAATGATTTCCTTAGTTAGTTGTATGTATATAGATGCTGAATGCCTCTGTCTCAGGCAGATTACTGAGAACTAGGATGTCAATATGCACCACTCTCTACTTGCTATGGCACAGGACAGAGGAGGATTCAGTGTGTGGCTAAGGCTTTGGACAGGAATGATAAGGTTATGGAGCAGAAGAGGACATAAGTCCTTGGAAACAATTCAAGCTTGTGACACTGAAAACATTTATTTGATGAGTGTGACGGTTTGAATCAGATGTCTCCTATAAACTCATGCATTTTGACTGTTTGGTGTCCAGCTGGTATCAATTTGCTAGGTGAAGCCTCACTAGAGGGGGTGTTTTTCTGGGGATAAGATTAGGGGTGTTATAGACAGCTCCCTCTTGCCCTGAGCTCAGCTCACTCTCTTACTGCTGTTTTCAACATGCTGTGGCAGAAGTGATGCCTAGTCTCTGCTCATGCCATGTGTTCCCCTGCCATCATGAAGCTTCCCCTCAAGACTATAAGCCAAACTAAGTCCTTTCCTCCCATCAGCTGCTTTTGGTCAGGTATTTTGTCCCAGTAATGCAAAGGTAAGCACAACAAAGGGCTAGCACTTCGAAGCACATATGTGGACCTATGCTAAACAGGCTTGCTTCACCACTAATTTTTGGCCGGTGGCTATTAATGACAGAGCCTGAGTGAATACATTCACATCACTATGTAAGGACTAGTATGCCCTGAGAAGGCTTTGTGTTCCTACAGAAGACTGACTAATGGTTTTCCCTCTCTCCTTAACCCACCATGTCAAAAAAAAAAAAAAATTCTTGAAAGCTAAGACTGTTACATTATTTAGAAAATGTTGTCTTCATACACCTAACTATGTTATCTTGAGATTATCCCAGATTACCCAAGTATGTCTGAAATCCAATAGCAAGTGTCCCTGTAATAGAAAGAAGAGGAAAAGGATTAGGATAGTTGAGTTTGGAGTGATATTGCCACAGGACAAGGAAACTAAAGGCTGTCAGAGGTCACAGAAACAAATAGACAAGGAGAAGGAGGAAATCTTCCCTAAAACCCCCCAGTGAGTGAGCACAGGCCTGCCAACATCCTGATGAGCTTCTGGCCTTAACTGTGTCAGAATCAATTTCTGATGTATAAAGCCACTAGATAGTAGTAATTTGTTATGTCAGCCCTAAAAACTGATAAAACCTTTCCCTTTACATTACACCTTTACCTCTGTTGGGTCAGTTCTAAGCATTCCTTTGTCCTTTGGATGGCAAGTGACAGTTTATCTCCTAAGAGGAACATGGAAAACAGAGACTATATAGGAAGAAACCACTATACTAGCTCCTCTACTTATAGATCCCACCCCCCGTCAATGATGGCATGGTTTTATACTCAAATTTTTTAACCTCTAAATAATGTCATTCAATTAATCATCATGCAAATATGATGGATCCTAACACATGAAAGTAGAAAGTCACTTGTTTTAAAGATTTTAGAGAAGCCTAATAGTAACTAAATAAATAATTAAATAAAAATATGCTAGATCCAAAGCAGATGAAACCCCCCTGGCTGAACTAGTCAAGAAAGGCCTCAAGGAGGCAAACATATAAACTGGTTTTGGGGATCACATAAATGAAACCTTTCTCCTAGCAATTTTGCTGCAAGGAGAACTTCCCTGGCTAGACTGATTTTTCGAAAGGCAGGAAGAGGCAAGAGTGGTAGGAAGGCCATAATCTAGCGTTGCCACCCAATTATCAAAAAGTGAATGCCAGGTGTGGTCATGCACACCTTTAATCCCAGCACTCGAGACAGAAGTAGAAGGATTGCTGTGAATTCAAGGCCAGCCTGGGACAACAGAATGAGTTCCAGGTCAGCCTTGGCTAGAAGGAGAACATACCTCAAAAAAAAAAAAAAAAAGCTGGGCGTGGTGGTGCACACCTTTAATCCCAGCACTTGGGAGGCAGAGGTAGGAGGATCGCCATGAGTTCGAGGCCACCCTGAGACTCCATAGTGAGTTCCAGGTCAGCTTGGGCTAGAGTGAGACCCTACATCGAAAAACCAAAAAAATAAAAAATAAAAATTAAAATAAGTGAATAACCTTGCAAAATGTAGACTCCCCAACAGGCTTTGTTCTATTCCTTTCCAGTTTAAAGCTTGTATCATTTTAGGAAGCATCTCCCTCTAATAGTCATCACAGACATTTTCTTAGTATGAGCCAGTGAGAATCAGAAGAGAATGTGCCAGTTTCTGTTCCTATCTTACACTCACAGAGGTCTTCATTTTGTGAATGACAAGCAGAAATAAAAAGAGGAAACACTCATTGAAAGAAGCCATGAAATCCAAGCTAAAATGTAGAGCACTCCCCTCATAGAACTTAATGCCACTGCCATTTTTTATTTAAGTGGAATTCTTTGTATGGTAACACCAGTGTGTTGGTACCATCATTTCCCTAGTTCCTTGCCCCCATTCCACTGAGGCCTCTTCTCAGTGGGATTGTTGGTATTCACCATAGAGTTGTGGGTTATGAGCTGTGAGAGCAGCAGTCAGTCATTGGGCATGGAGTGAGGGAGACAGTGCCTCTGGACATTCCCTTCTACTCTATGGCTCTTCCACAAAACTACCAGGGCCTTGGTAGATGTGCTTAAGTCTACTTTAGTGTTGAGCTCTCATCAGCTTCTGGATTTCTGCTTTGAGTATCCTCAGTGTCTATCTCCATCACCCTAGCAGATTGAGAGGCTTGCCATGGAAGCAATACTGCTTCCTATCTCATTTCACCAGGGCTCCAGATGATGTGCGAGGGGTGTCACTGCCATCTCGATACATCTCTGACTGCCAGAAGTCCTTCTGTTAAGCTGGAAAGTCCACTTTTTTCACCACACTTGCTGAACACCTGCCTCAGAAACCTTTAGACAAAACACCTCCAATCACATGAATCAAAGCAGTCAACTCCAGGAGACCTTGCCTCACATTACACTAGAATCAGAATTGGGGGCTGAAAAGGTGAGGGGATAATGAGTTTTATTTGATTAATTGGTTGGTTTTAAACTTTTAAAACCAATTTCACATTTAAATTATTAATTAAGTAAGTAGCAATGTTTGAATATTGCAATACAAAATATTACAGAATTTTATGTAAATTGTACTATTTGGTCATCTCATTGACAAAATATACTCAAAACACAACATTTTTAAAATATTTAATTTTTATTTATTTATTTGACAGAGAGAGGGGGGAGAAAGGAAGAGAGGGAGGGAGACAGAGAGCGAGAATGGGCATGTCAGAGCCTCCAGCCACTGCAAACGAACTCCAGATGCATGCG
Organism: Dipus sagitta; assembly: GCA_036346955.1. Taxonomy (NCBI): domain Eukaryota; kingdom Metazoa; phylum Chordata; class Mammalia; order Rodentia; family Dipodidae; genus Dipus; species Dipus sagitta. The sequence continues at coordinate 96,621,048 of CM070770.1, read as the reverse complement.
CCCCCTTATGCATCTGGCTAACATGGGTCCTGAGGAATCAAACCTGAGTCCTTTGGCTTTGCAGGCAAACACCTTAACTGCTAAGTCATCTCTCCAGCCCAAAACACAGCATTTTTAGAAGTGCATCTTAAACATTTGGAATGATATTACAATAACTGCCTTCTGTGCCCATACTCCAAAATATTTCAGCAGCCCCCATTAGTATAGGAACAAATTACTCAAAGAAATAACATTAAATAGTGATAAATATTTTTTACAATATTAAGTAAGGTATCTGAATGCTTGTCATGGAAGAATTATTTTGAGGGTTGGAGAGATGGCCTAGCAGTTAAGGCACTTGCCTGCAAAGTCAAAAGACCCAGGTTCAATTGCTCAGGACACATATAAGCCAAATGCACAATGTGGCACATGCATCGAGTTTTTTGCAGTGGCCAGAGGCCCTGGTGCACCTATTTCTCTCTCTCAAATAAATAAATAAAATATTAAAAAAGAATTATTCTGAATAAAGTGCTGTCACTTAGGTTAGCAATACCCTAAGCAAGTTTTATGGCTCTGTAAGGAAAAAAAAATTAGCCTAATCATTGGAGAATTTAGTGGTGTTTGGAATGCAGAAAGTCACAATGAGGCTGGAAATGGATTGGCTTTGGGGCTTGTTCTGCTTTATAAATAATAATGAACCTTTTCCAACATGAAGTAATGTGATATGAAAAACAGAATCTGTCTCTAGAGTTACAAAATTACCTCATAACCCAATTTGCATTTTTCCACTCCAAGCATATTTTCTTGGAGTTCTACTTAGAGAGCAAAAGCTGCTATGTGCTAATTAATTTTAACAAGCACTTGAAAAACTGAGCTGGTCAGTGTGCAAACAACCCTAGATGAAGTATAGGTTTGTACTACATATACTTTTTTGTGGGTTTTTTTTTTTTTTTTGGTTTTGTTTTGGTTTGTTTTGTTTTTAAGGCAGAGTCCTCTAGCCCAAACTGACCTAGAACTCACCATGTAGTACAGGCTGACCTTGAACCCAAGGTAATCCTCCTACCTCACCACACTTTTTTTTAAATTTTTTGCTTATTTTTATTTAGTTGAGAGCAACAGACAGAGAAAGAGGCAGATAGAGAGAGAATGGGCGTGCCAGGGCCTCCAGCCACTGCAAATGAATTCCAGATGCATGTACCCCCTTGTGCATCTGGCTAACAACATGGGTCCTGGGGAATCGAGTCACAAACAGGGGTCCTTAGGCTTCACAGGCAAGTGCTTAACTGCTAAGTCATCTCTCCAGCCCATACACCTTTTCTTTTTTTAATGAGGTCTTTTTTTCAGTTATTTAAAATTATCTGGACTATAACTTTTTGTGTTTTTATTTTCTTCTTTTTCATTTGCATTATTTTTTTCTTTTAATTTTACTTGAATACATAAGCAGCAATAAATGTGGGGGCAGAGACAGGCATGGCTGCATATACCTGTTAATCCCAGCACTTGGGAGGCTGAGGCAGAAGGATCATGTCCAGTCTGAGGGCAGCCTGGGTGACATAGCAAAATCCTATCTCTAAATAAATAAATAGAAAGAAAAGAAGGAAGGAATAAAAAAAGGGAAGGAAGGAGGAAGGGAGATAACTTTCAGGCATAGCAAACTAAGAGTGTTACACATATGCTATTATTCATCAAATGAACTACTTGTATTTTTCTTTTCACCTCTGACTTAGAAAATGAAAGCACACATCTCTTGGCCTGTAACGTGTGGATACTTAAAATATGCCTTAGAATCATATCCTTGCCATTTTCTGTGCAGTATCTTTACTCATGCATTTATTTTGCATGTGTATGTGTCTAATGGGGTGGGTTGGGGTGGAGTGGGGTGGGGTGGGGTGCCCATTCGCTGGCCTGCAGCAAGGTGGCTTGCCTGTGGTGGCTGGAGAGAACCATCAGGTGTGAGGTTCCATGGCTCTTCTGTGTATTGCTAGTTTTTCCATGAGCTCCTGTAATTCTCAGTCTTTCCTCCTGTACAGGACTGGGGTTACAAAAAACACACTTGGCCATGCCCAGCTGTTTTTGTGGATTCTGGGGATCAAACTCTGAGTGATCTCTCAGTTCTCCCCAGGACCTTGTGCTTGCACAGGGAGGTGCTCTTTCTTAGAGAACTATGTGGCAAAGGTAACTGACAGTCTTGAGATATGATTCGCAATGCTCAAACACTAGTTCTCTTTTGTATCCCTGAATACAAGATAGGAGTAAGCAAAGAAGCATTCTGAGTGAAAAAGTAAATTTAATGGAATTAATATTATGACTTGAAGGTAATAATGTACCTCCATCTTCTTATCTATTGTGCTGCTCTAGACTAAATCATGAATGCATGCCTCTATGCATGTAATTTATTTGAAATTTTGCAAAATCTTAAATTTGACCAAGTAGACATTCTATAATATTCCAGGTAAGCTATTCAAACTGGACATTTCTCTACATATTTTCCCATGATAAAAATGACAGCAATCCATCCTTTATGTCATTGAAAATATACTTAACTACCTGATAACTCAGTGTCTTGCTCTTAAAAAGAGAACTAGGGGGCTGGAGAGATGGCTTAGTAGTTAAGCACTTGCCTGTGAAGACAAGGACCCCTGTTTGTGCTCAATTCCCCAGGACCCACGTTAGACAGATGCACAAGGGGGCGCATGCATCTGGAGTTCGTTTGCAGTAGCTGGAGGCCCTGGCACGCCCATTCTCTCTCTATCTGCCTCTTTCTCTGTCTGTTGCTCTCAACTAAATAAATAAAAATAAACAAAAAAAATCATTAAAAAAAAAAAGAGAGAGAGAACCAGGGATGGAGAGATGGGTTAGTGGTTAAGGCACTTGTCTACAAAGTCTAAGGATCCATGTTCAACTCTCCAGATCCCACATAGTCAGATGCACAAAAGGTGAGGCAAGTGCAAAGTTGCACATGCCCACTAGGTGGCACAAGTGTCTGGAGTTTGATTGCAGTAGCTGAAACCCTCGTGTGCCAATTTTCTCTCTCTCTCTCTCTCTCTCTCTCTCCCTGCCTCCCTCCCTCTCTCAAAGAAAAAAATCAATTTGAAAAAGAGAACTAATTAATCCTTTTGTGATTACCATCTTGCTAAATTCCATTCCTTCTATAAAGACAATACTTCATAATCTTGCATAATCAAATTTTAAGTTGATGATAAATGTCCCAAAATTCAACTGCATATTGGAAATATGTGTCTGAATTTCTTATTCATTTTGCTTAGCATTGTATGAAGTGTCTGTTCTATCCAGAAAACTTGATGATTTAATGGACTGTTGTTTTGTCACTTAAAAATTGAAAGATGTTCAAATTAAGTGTCTCATTATTAACATCACTTGAGCATGTACTATATAGAGAGCTTAGTGGAACTTTGCAAGTGAGACCAATACACTGATTAAAGAGATTCTATTAATTTTATTGTTTCAGATGGAAACTTGCTCAAGTTGTAATTGTATTCAACACTTACTGAAAATCTAACATAGTTTTATAGACAAAGGGCAGATGAAAATGAATCAAACAAGGTCCCTCCTTTCAGGAAGTTTTCAGTCTAATGTGGAGATGCAGGTATGCATGTCTTAAATTGATAAAGGCCTCTGACCTGGTTGCTGGCATAGATATACAAGTCGCAGATTTGCCCTGAACCGCAAGTGTTGGCCCGAAACAAGATGACTAGGAGCTCCTCATAGATGTATTCACCAATCAACAACTGAGTATCTAGCATGTAGGCATGGGATAATAGTGGCTAATGTTACTGAGCCATTACCATGAGGCAGGTATCAGACTACATATTTTTCATGGATTATCTCATTTAACCCTAAATCAACTTCTTTTTCTTTTTTTTTTTTTTACATTTTTTTTTCTTTATTAGTTAGTTTTGTATTCAGCAAACACAGTCAGTTTGGTACCGTTATTAGGCTCATCCGTAAAATACCCCCGCCCCTTGGCCCCTCCTTGTTCAGGTATATGGGTCATGCATTGTGGAGTTAGCCCACAGTTATGGGTAAGCTAAATGTCTCTGCAATATATTAAATAACTCAATTAAGATTACAAAATGGCTGATCCAAGATTTAAGATGGTCTGACTCTGAAGCTCATGTCTGAAAACACTGTTATAATCTCACTTCAACCATTTCTAATAACTACTAAGCATTAGATTTATTAATATGAGTTGAATGCAATTTTAAAATGTCAAGTGTTAAAACAGAGTTTGGTTTTATAGTGGAGGTTAATGGTATCCAGTGGAAATGAGTCACTGATTCCAACTGGGAAAATCCAGGCAGGTTTTATAGAAGAGATCTCATATGATTGTAGTTAGTGAGATTTCCCTACACAAAACTGAGAACCAATTGGGTGAGTGTGTCCATAGAGCAGTCAAAACATAGATCTGGAAGAGGTCAGGAAAGGATGCTTAAGATTGAACTTTTGACAGCTTTGGCAGGCCTCTGAAGTCATAATAAGGACCCTGGATACAAACCAGACTATGGCAGGCCTATAAAGTAAGGACTCCAGGCACAAGAAATGGGAAGCTACTGAAAGCCAAAGAAAAGGAAAGTGAAGCCGGGAGTGGTGGCACCTGCCTTTAATCCCAGCAGAGGTAGTAGGATCAACATGAGTTTGAGGTCAACCAGGTCAACCCTACCTTGAAAAACCAAAAAAAAAAAAAAAAAAGGGAAAGTGAAACAATTTATTAACTTACTTTGTGCTATATTTATTGTTTTGTTTTGGTGGCTTTAAAATTTATAACTAACAAGAACAGCTACCAAGATTACCAAGTACAAGATGAGCACATAAAATTAGCATTGATAACACACCTTTAATACCAGGATTCAGAAGGCAAAGGTAGGAGGGTTGCTGTGAGTTTAAGGCCAGCCTAGAACTACAGAGTGAGTTACAGGGCAGCCTGGGCTAAAAAACAGACCCTGTTGAGAGAGGGAGAGGAGGAGGGAGAAAAAGAGAGGGGGGGGGGGCCACAGGAAGAGCAGCAGCAGGAGGAGGAGAGGAGAGGAAAAAAAAAAAGGAGGAGCAGAAGTAGGAGGAGCCAAAGGAGGAACCAGTGGAGAAAGGAACAGGAGGAGAAGATCTCACAGGAGCCTTCTGAGGGGAAATTTCAGACCTGGCATTTGCCAATCATATAGTATGTGCTAAAAAGCACAATGAGTGAGCAGATAAAATTATCCATGCAGTCTTGTGTCTCAAGTAGCATTTAACAACACTGAGAGTCAGTCACTTCCTACCACTTAGTAAACAAAGAACCTGTTTACAAAGCTCCACACAAACATAAATATAAAAACATTGTTTGTTGTAATAAAGGGGTTAAATTTGGCAGATATAAAGGAAGACAGTGTGAGTTGACCTGGGACCTGTATGGCTGGAAGTCACTACTGCTGACAGCACTGTGACTCCTCTGCGTCTGTGACTGGGCCTCACAGAGTAGCGCCTTCACCATCAATTGTGCAGGGATCATTCCGTCTAGGATTCACCCAAGGAAAACTTCAAATTCTTTTTCCCAACTTCTTATTCTCTTTCATTCTTCGTGGAGGTTTTCATTTTGTCTTCAAATTATTTTATACGTGTGATGATAACGGTGATGGTGTGTGTGGGCATGTGTACCATGGTATATATGTGGAGGTCAAAGGACAACTTTAGGGTACTGGTCCTCTCCTTCCATCTTTCTGTAGACAGTGTCTCTCTTGTAGTTTTGTCATTGGGAACACCAGATGAGCTGGCCTGTGAGCTTAGGATTTCCCAGACTGCCTCCATTGCCACAAGCACATTGGAATTACAGGGGCATGCACCACTTTTTGTGAACAGCTTTTATGTGAGTGAATTCCAGTTGGGAGGCTTTCTGAACAAGTAAGTGCCTGTAACCATTGAGCAATCTCCCCAGCCCTCATGCCATGTGTTTTCTGATGTACAATGAGCTTGGAACTACCTTCTTCAGGTTTCCCGTGGGACCTTGCATCACAAACAACTACTGCATATAAGGTACAGAGCACCAATGTGGTTGACACAGGGGCTAATATCTGGATGGATTCTACACATTGAAAAGAATATTGTCATTTATCATTTATATAACCAGGAGTCCCAGGAGGAGCTGAAAGGAATGTATTGGATCCTAACAACATCCTCTTGCAGAGGTGCTATCAACATTGTGTATTGTTAGTACCATAAAGTGTTGTGTCCAGAAAGAAACTCTATAGAACTTTCTAAATCATTACATTATACTGGCTCATAAAACTACCTTCATATATATCCAGGAACCATGATTATACCTGTATGCACCTCAGTTGAGCATTAGTTTATTCATATTCCAACAAAAAGGCAATATACCATAAGTGCATACTGATAAGTCTGCAATGATTAAAACAACCAAATAAAATCTCAATGTGTAAAAGAAATTGAATGCACTGTGTCTTATACAGCAAAATTCTTCTTCTGCGTCCAACATGAGATTGTTCACATGCCAGTCTCAATAAAATCTAATTTTCTGTAATCTTAGTAAATGGGAAGTAATCAAATTCTCAGTTCCAGCTCTGTGCAACATATATCACATTTCTGAAGTATACTAATAGGGAAGATGGAGAAAAGCTTTCCTGACAACTGCCATCTGTGATGCAGCAAAAGGGTTCTCTAGGTTCCAACATTTATTAGAATTGCAAATACATACAAAGTTTTAACAAAAGTCTATAGGTCACTTGCTGTTGTTTCTATCCCTGATTAGTTACTAAAATTGAGATCAGAACAGCCAATTTTTGAATGTACTGATCTAAATTCCTAGCTTACATGATTGCGCAAGACAACAACCAGGTAAGAAATTACTGGCCATGCCATTTTGCAGCTGAAGACAGTCATGGTAGTGGCCAACATTCCATAATCAATCTAAAGTAGAGACAATACTTACATACTCTGTTTCAGAGGCCAGTATCTTGATTTCATGTGTAATTATCCCCTGTTGGAGAGCCTTTTGTATGATTAAATGTCAATTATATGTAGATAGTTCACATTTTATGCATAATGTCCTTAAGGGTGTGATTCTAGTTGAAATAGGGGACTTTGGTTCTTATTTACAGAGATTCTTCAGTAGCAAAACATTTTTGCTTAGATGGCACAGTAATACGTTTTCTTTGAACAGTCTGCGGACATAAGAGTTAAATAAAGATCTCCCAAGTAAATCTTTGGTGTGACTGACATGAATCACATACCAGACACTTAAATATCATTTTTTCCTTTGGTTTGATCAAGAGGGGATTTGTGCTATAATGTATGTGTCCTCTTATTTGCCACTTTCAGGCAATGCTACATTATAACTTTGCTCTCAGTTTTTACATATCTGCTCCAACCCTATGAAAGACATACAAGCTACTGTATTGCTACGTTAATGGCTAAGTAATTCTTCAATTAGAGATGAAGGGAAAAATTCACATACATGGGTCCTAAAATATAATGTAAAATATAAGTTTCTTAAGTTGTAACTTACCTTATTTCTTGCAGGATTTTAGGTCATAGTGTTTAATTCTCTCTCTCCTTTTGTGGGGAGGGTGCTGAGAATCAAACCCAGAGCTTCATACATGCTAGTCAAGCATTCTATCTGAGCTAAATGGCCAGACCTTTGGTTACTTTTACAAATCATAGTTATTCTATGACAGATGTTGCATAAATACTGAAACCTAATAGAGACAGTGGAATTTTTTTTTTCTAGAAAAAAAAATTGAAATAGGGAAACCTCTTTCAGGAGGTGTATTCCTTCCCTAAGCACTTAATCCAAGTTCTTAGCAGTACTCAGAAGTAAGGTGTTTGTATTAACCACCATTGGTGTTATCTAAGAATGGTAACTTAAGGGCTCCACACCCAGTGGGCTTGGAATTGGGCACAAAAGTAACCCGGTTACATAGGTAGTCTTGGGTTACTTAAGTCAAGCAAATTCTTTTTTTCATTTGTCTGTGATAGCACCTAAAACCTACTTTCTTAGAAAATTTCCAGTGTAGGATATATTAACTGTAGTCTTCACATTGTACATTAATTAGATCTCTACTCTTGTATTTGTTTTGATGCCAGGGCTCACTGTAACCCAGGCTAACTTGGAACTCACTCTGGAGCCCCTGCTGGCCTCTAACTCACCAGGATCCTCTTACCTCAGCCTCCCTGGAGTGGTGGCATTGAAGGTGTGCGCCACCACATCCAGCCTAGATCTCTATCTTACTCATTTGACATACCTGCAAATTTCTCATCCCTAACCCTAGCCTTCCAATAATGGCTGTGTTTTCATATATTTGGATATTTTTATTCCACCTAGAATTCTTTTTACGTACACTGAAGAAGATAGTAAAAACACAGTGTAAGAACTTGGTAAGTGACCAGTGCTGGGTTACACATGAGAGTGGGCAAGGCGCCTATTTCTCTGAGGAGGGTTCTTCACGGGAGCATTTGGTTCTCGTTCCTCCTTTTCTTCAACTTCTGTGATTGTAAACACGTGCTGAATGATTTTTTTTTTTTTAGAAACTTTTTTTAGTTAATTATTTGAGAGAGATAGAGGAGAGAGGCAGATAGAATGGGCATGCCAGGGCCTCCAACCACTGTAAATGAACTCCAGATGTATATGCCACCCTGTGCATCTGGCTTACATGGGTCCTGGGGAATCGAACCTAGGTCCTTTAGATTTGCAGGCAAGCGCCTCAACTGCTAAGACATCTCTCCAGCCCAAAGATGATTTTTTATTTACGCTTAAAAACGTTAAGTACTACCCATCTATAGGGTGGGAAACTGTAATATGCACACAAGTCAAAAAAACTCATAAGGCACATCAAACGTAATGGCACATTTTTTTCAAAAAGGTAAAAAAAATACACAGTGTGCAACTGGCATAAAATGTTTACAAGAAAACGCGGTGCTTACATGTGTTGATGGAAGAATTATCTAAGAGTGCTTGGCATGAAGTAAATGTACCGTCGTTACCTATGTTAAAAGGCAAAAATAAATCCACTTATTCAAGTATGAGCGCACTCACCATCTGCCAAGCAAAAACCAAAACGGCATACAAACACTGACCGCTTTTTCCGCCCAGCAGGCGTCTCTGATACAGCCAGCGGCACCAACTCTCTTACGAGGACGCTATGCCAGCATTTTTACGGAGTAGGGATTGGTCAAAACAAAACAAAACAAAACAAAAAAATTAAAAACTAGGCAAGTGGGCCACCGCCCCGCCGATCCTTAAGCGACTTGCTAGGAAAGGTTGTGGCTAAGAGAAACGGCCAAGACGGAACCTACGGCGTCCCGCACGGAAACGGAGTTGCGTCACGCAGACGTGTTCCGCCCCTGTGAAAGATGGCGCCGCTCGCGTCAACCATCCCTGCTGCCCGGTTCTTTCTCTCTGGGGGTGGACCGTACACAGACCCGGGGCGGGGGCGGGGGCGGGGGCGGGGGGCAGGGAGGTGCGGATTTATGTCCCAGCCACTCAGGCCCTCCACGTCATTGCACAGCACTGTCCACGGGTGACCTAGGAAAGATCCGGCGAAGGAGGAGCAGGCAAGGCTGGGAGGAGGCTCGGCCTGCGGCCAGGCAGGGAGGGGCGGGGCGGAACGGCGGGGCGGGGCGGGCTGCGGTCGCGGCCCTGGCGCCCGCGGCGGCGGCGGAGGTGGCGCAGGCGGCGGCGGCGTGAGGGTGAGTGTGGCGCCGGCGAACCCTGCCTGCCGGGTGCTGCGGACCCCGCCGGGGGTGGCAGCGGGGTGTGTCCTCGGGCCTCCACTCCTACTCTCTTTTCCCCTCTTTCCCGGCCAAAAGCCGGCCTCCGGCTTCCGTGCCGGGTGGACAGGTGGAGTTGCCTGCTGCATCGGGGCCCCGGCTTCCCCGCAGCGGCGATGGGGACCGGGCCTCTCCTCCGCCTGCCCGCAGTCCCCAGCCTGCTCTCTGCGCGGGCACCCCGGGGGCAGCCCACCGGAGCGTGGTCGCCTCGGGCTGCAGCCAGGAGAGCCCGGGGCTCCGAGGGGCCTGACCCCGGGGAGGCGCGGGTCTCCGCTGAGCCTACCTCGGGGGGCCTTGCCCGCGAGCTGAGCGCCCGGGAGGGATGGGCGGTGAGCATCCACACGCATGCAGCATGTCAGCAGAAGTTTGTGAGGAGTGCTGATGCCCCGTAATGTGGGCAGCCGTGCTTAGGCTGGGCGTCCTCTCACTCTACGGGATGTGACCCGGTCGGTTGCTTCACAGCTCTGAGGTTGCACAGACTTATTATTAAAGGAAGTGACCATTGTGACTAGGCATCACTTGGCTTGATGGTAATCAGTTGCAGAAAGAAGTGCACTGATTATGTCTCTACGCAGGATCTGTCTGGCTTGCTGAATGTTCCGAGCCATTATTCATGAAAGTTGTAGTGCCTTTGCACCGGAGGGATGACCCTTTCTGATTCCTAGAGCTCTTCACACTCCAGTAGAGCTGCAGTGTTGTCTGGACTGGTGGGTAAATTCCTGTTCACACCGTTTACCGGTGGTGCAGAGCAAGGGTACAGTCTATTTCATATTAATTTTTGTTTGTTTATTCGCGGTAGGGTCTCATCGTATTACTTTTTTAAAGTTTATATTATTTATTTTATTTATTTGAGAGAGAGGGAAACAGGCAGAGAGAGAGAATAGGCGTGCCAGGGCCTTCAGCCGCTGCTGTAAAACAAAATCCAGACGCATTTGCCACCTTGTGTAGCTGGCTTATGTAGGTCCTGGGATATCGAACCTGGGTCCTTAGGCTTCGCAGGCTAGCACCTTAACTGCTAAGTCATCTCTCCAGCCCTTATCGTATTACTTTTACTTTGTACAGAAAGGCCAAAAAAGGGGCTCTTAGGCTTTTTAATCAACTTGGAAAAACTTCTAGCACAATATAGAAACATCACAGAAGCAATATTATATTAATTATTATTAATTAATTAATTATTATATATGGGATATTAATAGTGGAACCAGAATGTTTAAAATCCACTATTTTCCCCTTATCTTAAGAGGGCATTTAAGAACACTCCTGGTGAAGCCTGAATCCACAGGTAGTACCTATATATACTATAGTACCCTATAAGTGCTGTTTTTCTTTTACATACACCTGTGATAAAGCCCAAGATATAAACTAGGGATACAAAATTAACAATGTTCTACCCAAAATTATATCAATGTGATCTCTGTGTGTTTCAAAATAGCTTGCTGTATTTTCACCTTTGCTAAATAAAATAAAAATTACTTTAACACAAGCACTTCAGTGATCTGAGAGGACTGATAACCAGTGACTAGTGTAAATTAAATCGCACAAAGGATGATTCGCACCCATGGAGCAGACAGCATAAGATTTCGTCATGCTACACAAAATGGTGCGCTATTAAGATATTTAAGATTATTTCCTTCTGGAAGTTCTTGTTTAATGTGTCTGAGTAAGGTTGAATATTCATACTAAAACTTCAGAGACTAAAACCGGTGGTTGTGGGAGTGTTGATGCTACTCTTACAGGCAGTATTAACCCACAGCTTCACTGGCACACTACCACTCTAAAAATGCTGTAAATCAGTTGACACTGCCTCAAGGTGGAGAGAGAGAGAGAGAGATTACAGACCACCTTGAAGAAGTTAATAAAATAGTCTATTTGGCTATGTTCACCATCCAATATTTGTGGTTTTTTTAATTTTATTTATTTGTGAGAGAGACAGAAAAAGAAGCAGGTATATATAGAGAGAGAATAGGCATGCCTGGGCCTCCATCCATTGCAAACAAACTCCATATGCATGCGCCACCGTGTGCATCTGGCTTACATGTGTACTGGGGAATCAAACCTCTAACTGCGGTCTTTAGGCTTCACAGGCAAGTGCTTAACCACTAAGCCATCTCTAGCCCCGGTATTTGTTTTTTGGAGAATGAATGGGTGAAATTGGGCATGGTGGCATATTCCTCTAATCCAAGCACTCAGGAGGCTGAGGTAGAAAGATCACTATGAGTTCCAGGCCAGCCTGGGTTACAGAGTTAGTTCCAAGTCAGCCTGGGCTAGAGTAAGGCCCTGAGAGAGAGAATATGAATGGATGAATAACACTCCTACCTTACAAACCTTCCATTGAGCCACATATTACTTCATTTATGTGGTAAGCTAGCTTGCCCAAGAAACTTGAGTCTATGAGATGGCCCAGTACTGTGACCAGGGTTGCTACATCTGAGTCTTGCCTGGAATTGAAAACTTACTAAGTATTACAAAGAGTTTGGTGTTTCAAGTAGGTCACTGTCTTGACGGTGGTCCTTGGTAGCCTCTGTTTTGGAACGTGGACTGGTTTAGGACCCTGCTTCCCTTACCACGAGAGAAATAACCAGCATTGTTACTGGAAGTGAGTGCAGGTGTGGTTGTAGTAGAATTCTGCTTCTTAGTAGCAGTAGGCCAATCAACTTTCTCAATGCCAATCAGGAGAGGTAGCTGAGTTTTTCAAAAAGTTTAGCAAGCTCAAACATATTAGCCAGCTAACAGTGTTAACATATGCTAATTAATTTAATCATATGTTGGGCTATTTTTAGGAAGTATTGGGTAAAACCTCATGAACCCTGTGCTTTGTTTACAGGAGTGGCAAGCTACCATCTGTCCCAATTTGGATCCTAGCTTCCCTCAAAAGACTCTATGACTAATGTTTAATAACTTTGGAGTCGCCAAAACTACTTGTACATAGCATGCGTAGATAAAAGTATTAGTTTTAAACTGACTTTTTTTTTTTTTGCCACATTTGGATAGGGATTTTCCTCTCCAAAGATGACAATTTAAAGTTGTCCCTAAAGTCATTTTCATAGTCTTCCTAATTATACTTTTCTGTGATATTTCATTCCTTAAATTGTAACAATCTCTTCTGATGTATGATTTCAGTTACTTGCATTCAAAATACATTAAATGTTAAATTCAAAATTCTTAAATGTTAAATTCCTGAAATAAACAGACACTGTTTTAAATTGCGTGTCATTCTGAAAAGCATGTCTTACACTTTTCTGCTCTGTCCCACCCATGACATGATTTGTCCTCTGTCCAGCATATCCTTAGTAGAGCCACACTGTATATGTCAATTGCCTGTCAGGTAGTAGCCGCCTTACCAGAGTGACTCAATATTATAGTACTTGTGCTCAAGTAATTCTTATTTTACTTAATAATGTCCCAAAGTACAGGGGTAGCTAGCAATTTGGATATGCCAAAGAGAAACCATAAACTGATTCTTTTAAGTGAAATGGTGAAAGTTCTAAACATTAGGAAGAAACTGCACTGAGATTGCTAAGATCTGTAGTGAACAAGAATGAATGTTATGTGAAGTTGTGAAGGAGAATTGCTGCTCTTGCTGTTGTACCTCAGTTGTGAAGCTGTAACTGTAGTGCATGAGAGGTGCTTGATCAAGATGGAAGGTCAGTTCTGTGGCTGGGAGAAAATAAACAGAAAATGTTCTGATTTTTGACATGTTATTCCCAAAGCACTAAGCTTACTCAAAGACTTCAGCAAAAAGTTCTTCTGGAGCTGGAGAGACAGCTTAGTGGTTAAGGTGTTTTGCCTGCAAAGCCAAAGGACCTCAGTTCATTTCCCCAGGACCCACGTAAGCCAGATGCACAAGGGGGCACATGCGTCTGGAGTTCGTTTGCAGTGGCTGGAGGCCCTGGCATGCCCATTCTCTCTCCCCTTCTCTCTGTCTCTTCCTCCCTCTCTCTCTCTCACAAATAAATTAAAATAAAGTTAAAAAAAACTTTTAAAAAAAGTCCTTCTGAAACTAGTGATGTGATTTTATGCATGGTGGTTACACCAATTCAAGGATATATGTGGCCTGGAAAAATGCAAAAATTAATGGGGGAGCTGCAAGACAAGTTGGTAAAGGATTTGCTAACATGCTTGAATGAGAAGTGGAAAAATATTGAGAGACATTGGGAAGTTCTAGCAAATGAGAAAGGTCTTGTTTCTATCCAGAAAGAGGAAGAAGAAACTGAAACAGCCAGTAATGTAGATACTCAAAATTTGCTGAAGTGTGCCAAAGGGCATAGACCTTAAAGGGCAAAGTTTTAGAGTAAAGTCTTCAGAGAACAGAGCATTAAAGTCAACCAAAGGATGAGCCACATAGAGACAGTGTCCAAGTGCAGTGCTCCTCCAGAAGAGCAGCAGAAATACCCCTTCACTTACAGAGGCTCCTGAACCATCACAGGCCTACTCCTGACATGTAACCATGGATGTTGCCTTAGTTTAGCGGTCCAGGATCTCCTGAAGCAGTTGATCTTCCTCAGACTTTATCATGAGGTCAATACTATCCCAAGGCTAAGTAATAGGGCATATGGCATTCACCTTACTTCATCTCATCTCAATATGTAGTCTTGTCATTTCCCATCATCGCAGGAAGAAGGGTGAGTACAGTCTAGCAAGCCCAACCACATTCATATAGATACTGCAGCATGTTATATTTTTTTATTAGTTATTGTTAATCTCTTCTCTCAATTTATAAATTAAACTTTATAATAGGTGTGTACATGAAGAAAAGGCTAGGATATGTAAAGTTATTTATCTGCAGTTTGGGCTTCCAGTATGGGAGTGGTCTTAGAATGTATCCCCTGAGGATAAGGGCAAACTACTGTATTTCTTTTGACAGCATTAAAGCTACACAGTTTAGCATGATCGATCCTTCATTTTCTTTCTAATTATACAAGTAGTGATATTAAATGTAACTAATGGTATATAATAGTTTAATTATCATAAGTAGATAAAAAATTTTTCCTATAATTTAATCAGATTCTGCTCTAGGGCTCAATTCTGTTTTAAGAAATATTTTTATTTTCAATGTAGTACTAGAATATTTGAATTATAATGTTGCCTATATAATTACTCACCTTTTTGAGCTGGAGAGATGGCTTAGCAGTTAAGTGCTTGCCTGTGAAGTCTAAGTACCCTGGTTCGAGGCTCGATTCCCCAGGACCCACGTTAGCCAGATGCACAACGGGGTGCACACATCTGGAGTTCATTTGCAGTGGCTGGAGGCCCTGACACACCCATTCTCTCTCTCTCTCTCTCTGCCTCTTTCTCTCTGTCACTCTCAAATAAATAAATAAAAATAAAATTTTAAAAATAATAATTACCTTTTTAACAACAAAAAGAATTAAACAGAAATATGCTTGCAATTTAATTTTATGGTTGTATGTTTATTTAATTTGTCATCTTGGCCTCCAGTTTGCCATTGTGAATGGTGACAGTAATAGCATCATTAAAGTTAAATTCACATCACATTGTACAGCCATTATAAACTGACTATTTTAAATATATCCAAAATAAAAATAAATAAATATATCCAGAACAGTGGATGTTTTTGACAAGTTTAAATCTGCTGTGATCTCATCAGACTATTAAATTGGCATATGTAAAAAGGAATAACTAAATGAATTTCTGAAATTAATAATTAATTTTACAAATGTAAAAACTGTTTTTGTGCTAACTATTCCTACCCATACATAGTTAAGTATTTTACAATCTCTATATGCCTAATCACACTATGATAAAATGTTCACCTAATGCTCTAAAAATAGAAATGACTGCTTTTCATGAGACTCAAAACTCTCCTGACAAAGTGCAGATAAAAACAAATTAAGTATACTAGGCATGGTGGCACATGCTTTAAATCCTTGCACTGAGGCAGCTGAAGTAGAAGGATCAAGGTGAGTTTGGGGCCAGCCTGGAGCTATATAGTGAATTTCAGGTCAGCCTGGACTAGAGTGAGACCTTATCTTGGGGGAAAAAAAAAAAAAAAAGATTTAGTTTGACATAATTTTTTTTTTTCAAGGTAGGGTCTCACTGTAGTCCAGGCTGACCTGGAATTCACCATGTAGTCTCAGGGTGGCCTCAAACTCATGGTGATCCCCCTGCCTCTGCCTCTGCCTCCCAAGTGCTGGGATTAAAGGTGTGTCACCACGCCCAACTTCAGTTTTGTTCTTTATTTGCAGTGGTTTAGAAACCAAATATCCCATCGTATTAGAATTGTACATAGACTACATAACTGGGGACCGTGAGGGTTTATTCTATGAGTAACAGTCTATGAATAACATTTTCCTAAGTAATTTGAGTTTAGTTAGGTATCTTTAAAATTACTGAACCTAATCCTAGCTTTGTTTGTCCCTGTTTAGATAACTTGAGCATTTGGATAATGTGAGAATTGAGATGCAGTGATGTCTACGATCTGCCCGCCACCATCCCCCGCGGTTGCCAAGACAGAGATTGCTTTAAGAGGAGAATCACCTTTATTAGCAGCCACCTTTGCTTATTGGGATAATATTCTTGGTCCTAGAGTAAGGCACATTTGGGCTCCGAAGACAGAGCAGGTCCTTCTCAGCGATGGAGAAATAACTTTTCTTGCCAACCACACCCTAAATGGAGAAATTCTTCGGAATGCAGAGAGTGGGGCTATTGATGTGAAGTTTTTTGTCTTGTCTGAAAAAGGAGTGATTATTGTTTCATTAATCTTCGATGGAAATTGGAATGGAGATCGGAGTACTTACGGACTATCCATTATACTTCCTCAGACAGAACTTAGTTTCTACCTCCCACTTCATAGAGTGTGTGTTGACAGATTAACACATACTATTCGAAAAGGAAGGATATGGATGCATAAGGTGAGTAGTTTTGAAGCTTATATTATTCCTGCTATCCTGGCCATTTAGAGCTTATTTTCTGATACATTTATATTTATGTTTTAGAAATTACATGCATACAAAGTGGCACATGTATCTGGAGTTCCTATGCAGCAGCAGGAAGTCCTGCTGCACCCATTTTTTTTCTCTTTCTCTTTTTCCACCTCTCTCAAGTATTTTTTAAAAGAATTTATATGCATAGTCATGTGTGGTGACTCATACCTGTAATCTCAGTACTTGTGATGTTGAGATGGGAGGATTGCAGTGAGTTTAAGGCCAACCTGGGCTAGAGTGTGACCCTGTCTCAAAAAAATAAATAATATGCAGTTGACATAGACAGTGGTGTTGTTTATTTTGTGTATTTAGATATAGGTAGATCTGGTGTAACAACTGTTATTTTCACCATGATCATGGAAGATAGGAGGTAGTAACTCTACATTATAAATGAAAAGTAAGTGCTTAAGCCAGCTTTGGTGTCACATACCTTTAGTCCTAGCACACAGAAGGCTGAGGTAGGAGGATCGCCATGAGTTTGAGGCCAACCTGGAACTACAGAGTGAGTTCCAGGTCAGATTGGGCTAGAGTGAGACCTTAACTCAAAAAGACCCCAAAAAAGCTTTGAGAAATTAAGAAAGTTAGAGTCTGAATTTGCTTAGGGAGCCTTTATCTCTACATTCTTTCTAGTTTTCCTTTTACTGCCAATGCTGTCTTTCACTTAACTACTATGTGTAGGTGTGAAAATTCAAAGACTTATTTCATAAACTGTCAGCCATGCAACCTTTGGTGATTTCTGGCTTCTTTACCAAGTTCCCAGTTTTGCAAACTGACAAGATTGGACCAAATGGTTTCTAGGAGTTATTTTAATTTGCAAATTTAGCTAATGGAAATGCTGTTTTCTCCCAGAGTCGTGTGTGTAATACTACTTACATTTCAGCATACTGTTAGCATATCTAAAGAACAATTTAATTCTCTTTCTTGCTTTCTGGTTTAATATCAACCTGAAAGCCGATTAAAGCATTATTAATTTTGTAAGGGTTCTAACTGATTGTAAAGAAAAATAGTACCTTTTAAAAGAATGGGTTTTTTTAATTCTGTTTGCAGATTCACCAACTTATTCTCATATACTTAATAAAAATCATTTAATTTCCACAAGATTAGCTGGGCATGGTAGCACAGGCTGAGGTAGAAAGATTGTGATTTCAAGGTCAGCCTGAGCTACATGAGTTGAAAGCCTGCCTGGACCCTGCCTCAAAGAAAGAAGCACAGTAAAAACAGAAAGTCCTGCATTCTTCAGATGCAAGTGGATCTTTTTATAATTTGAAAAGTGTACTATTATTTCCCTTTGTGAAAGTGCAAGGTTTAAACTGACTATTTTCTGCTAAATTATATCATTTCCTTATTACAAAATAAAGGATGTTTTGTTTTTATTTCATTTATCTATGAGACCATGAATTTATTGGAGTAATTTCTTTTTTCTCTCCCCTTTCTTTCCTATTAAAGTAGAAGGTATTGTGAACTAAATCGCACCAGAGCATATCT
This sequence comes from Dipus sagitta, assembly GCA_036346955.1. NCBI lineage: Eukaryota > Metazoa > Chordata > Mammalia > Rodentia > Dipodidae > Dipus > Dipus sagitta. Next base: position 96,602,860 of record CM070770.1, on the reverse strand, counting down.
ACATTAAAAAATGACCAAGTATTAAAATGTTGCATTTTTTTCTTTAGGAGAGACAAGAAAATGTCCAAAAAATTGTCTTAGAAGGCACAGAGAGAATGGAAGATGAGGTAAAGTGCACATTGCTTTCTGTCAGATACCTTTATTCTCATTGCATGTGTCTATAAGACTGAAAACTACTTTTGTTACAGACTTGAACATAAATTAGCTTGAAAATGAGCAGTCTTTATTGAGGGGTGTAGAATAAGTTAGATAAAAATTCCTGCGTCCTGTATTTGAAGAGTTAAGTGAACAAAGGAAAATGATAATTGTATCTATAAATTAATATTCTACTTTTTCCATTTATACAGAATAAGACTTGGATCTGTTATTCATATTAAAAATTAAAAAATTGAATATTATTTTTTAAGATACTACTTCTCAAAAGTTTTGTAATAGGAAGAGAGGGACTACCCGCAGGCGCAGACACTGCTGTAAACACAATATTTCTTTAAAGTCATATGTTGTATCCTTAAAACTTAGGCAATTTGCTTTTTTTTGGTCATAAATCTATGTGTTGTAATGTTCAAGTTTCCCAGTAGGACTCTTTGTCTTCTTACCATCCTGCTTTGGTAAGAGTGACTCTGAGAGAAGGTACCATGCTTGTCCTGTGACTTTGAACAGAAATAGACACTAGTGTTTGAGAAACGGATATGGCTTCCCAGGTGGAAATTAAATGCACACTATTTCATTGTAGGGCAGAGAAGTTTCCCTGAAGGGAAGTCTACAGTGGAAGGAAGTGTTAGTGGGGAAAGGATTCATTACTTACTTTCCCTTGGCATGCACCACTCTCCTTCCTCCTTGTAAAAGTCCAATCTTTTAAACATGGCCGTGTTCACTTTTCTCTCATTTTCCTTAACATTACTAATATAGAATGATGCCTTAAAACACAATCTTTGTAAATGCTTCTGAGAGATTGGGAGTAGCTTAATGGTAAGGTACTTGGTTAGCATGTGTGAGTCCCTAGGTTTGATTCCTAGCACTGGTCAAAAAAAAAAGTCTCAAACTGGGCGTGGTGGCGCACGCCTTTAATCCCAGCACTCGGTAGGCAGAGGTAGGAGGATCACCATGAGTTCTGGGCCACCCTGAGACGACAGAGTTAATTCCAGATCAGCCTGGACCAGAGTGAGACCGTTCCTCGAAAAACCAAAAAAAAAAAAAAAAAAAAAACTCTAAAAATAAAAATATATCAATCAGTAAACAAAATATGATGCCTTATAAAATGATTTTTTAACAAAATTACCGCATTTTTACTTTTGTAAACTTTTCTAAGCCATGTGAGGTAATTCTGGGCAAAGGTCTAAGACTTAGAAAATGGTTCCCTACACGCAGAAAAGACTAGCCTTTCTTTGCTTACTTGCTGATCAGCAAGCATGGTCCACAAGAGTGAACTTTAGCCTGTAATCTAAACTTCATGGAATAATTAAGGAGAATCATTTCAACATGATGGAAATTCAGGGCCAAATAAAATTCTTTCAGTGGGTTTTTTTTTCAAACCAGAAACCTATTCTTAATAGGTTTAGCTTTAACCTATTTTTAAAAGGTCTTCTTGAATCTTCCTTAACCTTCTGTGTAAGGAGGGAAGCATGTTTAAGACAAGCTGGAGATTGTAAGTGGGAAACCTTGGCCTGCAGAGGAGTTCACATTAGAGAAACACAAGGAGGAAAAGGAGCCCAAGAGGTTTTTTTTTTAAGTCTCTTCCTAGTTATCTGTATAAGGTTTTTCTGGTTTCTGTTGAACACAATTAAGATTGATCTTTCACTTACAGTGATGATAAACGTCTGAGATTCCATTTCCATAGTACTTATATGTCTCTGAAACTGAGGCAAGATAACAATTATCCTTTCTGAAAAGGAGTTGCTTTATAGTTGAGTCCTTGTGTACCTCACGGATGAACTTTCCACAACCTTATTTTGAGTAGTCGTACTGCTTTCTGATGACAGTCTGCAATGACTTCAGTCATGGCAAGTTTCAGGGGCTTAGAGCTGTCATCTGATAGAATCACTTAAGGAAGAAAATTGAACACAGACTCTTGTTATGTGATTTTTGTTTGTAAACAGGCATTTCAACAATGACTTTAAAAAGCAAAAACACTGATTAATTCTGGAAATCACTCTAGGATCATTTTTGTAAATAATTAAACTGTATATGTACAAATGGATTTATAACTTAGGATAAATTGTCCAAAGGAAGTAACCAACTTTCATAATAAGGGGCTTTGAAAAGCTGGGTTAATTTGCACAAAAAAATTAAATTTTAGTATCCTGTTTGTTTTTTGCTGTACTGAGGATTGGATCTCAAGCCTCACATGCTAGGCTAGTGTTCTACCACTTAACGATATGCATCCTCAGCCCTTAATATGAGGTTTTAATTTGAAGATATATGTGAAGCATTTGAATAAAATCATTTCATGAAATAGGGTTAGCAAAAATTGATCACTTTTACATTTCATTTAGAGTGATCAAAGAGTGATGAGGTGATAATGACATTCAATCACAGTTCAGATGCCATATCTGTGCTATCAAGTAGTTCTAGAGAATGCAAATTTCAAAATCACACTTTATAGAGTTATAATAAATATTAATACCATCATGAAAGATATCTAAAGGAAATCTTCTGTTTTATTGATTCCTAAAATATGTGTGCTAACACACCAAAGCTCAGGGAACTTTGGGAAAGAAGGGGTGGAAAGATTGTAAGAGCTACTGGGTGAGTAGGAATACCCTGAGGCACTGTCCCTTCAACCCCACCCCCCTCGTACACACACAGAGACTGAGGCCTTCATGACTCCACAGTGAATACCGTCACCCCACTTTGGAGGGCTCTCAGTGGAATGGGGGTGGGGAGAGGGGCTATAAATTATGACCTTTAAAAAAAAAGGTGTGAGTGGTAGCATATACCTTTAGTCTCAGCACTGGGGAGGCTGAGGTAGGAGGATTGCTATGAGTTCAAGGCCAGCCTGGGGCTAGAATGAGACGCTCCTCCAAAAAAAAAGCATTCAAAGGGGGAAAAGGGAGTATAAGGCCTGCCTACATGAAATGAGCCATGAGCACAGTGATTCCTCAAGCCAGTGTCTACCCTGTCCCCAAGAGAGTGTGCTGTGCTCCATTGTTCTCCAAATAAACTGCTCTATATTAAAAATAATAAAACACATGTGTTAATACATTTAGGTGGATTATATCCAGTTTTTAAAAATATTTTATTTTTACTTGAGAGAGAGGGAGAGAATGGGGCACACCAGAGCCTCCAGCCACTATAAGCAAACTCGAGATACATGCGCCACCTTGTGCATCTGGCTTATACAGTTCCTGGGTTCCTTTAGCTTCGTAGGCAAGCACCTTAACCGCTAAGCCATCTCTCCAGCTCTATATCCAGTTTTTAATGTGGAAGTTGGATATTGGTAATAGACTTACTAGATAATTGCTTTAAAGATTTGAAAGACTTTTTGTTTTGCTTTGTTTTTACATTACTTGGGATTGAACTCAGGGCCTCATGCATGCTAGGCATGAATTTCACCATAAGCCTTGATCCCAACCCTGTTTCAGTCTTTTTTTATGTTTGACTTAAAAAAAAAAAAATTCTTTTTTTTTTTTTTTCTAGGTAGAGTCTCCCTCTAGCCCAGGCTGACCTGAATTCAGAGTCTCCAGCTGGCCTCAAACTCACAATGATCCTCCTACCTCAGCTTCCCAAGTGCTGGAATTAAAGACCTGTACCACCATGCCCAGCTTAAAAAGCTTTTTAATAAGGAATAGAATGGTAACCTTTAGTTAATAAGAGTCTTTTATATCTCAGTTAAATTTCAAAGGAGAGCCTTTCAAAATTTGGCATTATGATTTATGTATTGCATGTAATAGTAAATGATAAACCATGTTTACTAAAGAAAATTTTACCTGAAAGAATGAAAATAAAAGTTTAAAAATAAAATATTTGTATTGCCTATATTGTCCCATATTAATTATGTGATGTTCTTCATTTCATCTTACTTTGTCATTCAGGGTCAGAGTATTATTCCCATGCTTACTGGGGAGGTCATTCCTGTAATGGAACTGCTTTCATCTATGAAATCCCACAGTGTTTCTGAAGAAATAGATGTGAGTCCTATGGTTCATGGGTGCCTTTTATCAGTTCCCTTGAGTTATTCTATTGTGTGTATTAGTATTCATTTTGTTATACTATTTATATGAAGTGTTGTTCTCAAATATCCATACGTAAACTGAGTTTTCTGACCAAGCAGGCCTTTTTGATTGTGTCATGATAAAACTAAATTATGAGCCAAGCGTGGTAGCACACGCCTTTAATCCCAGCACTTGGGAGGCAGAGGTAGGAGGATCGCACCCTGAAACTCCATAGTGAATTCCAGGTCAGCCTGGTTTAGAGTGAGACCCTACCCCCCCCCCCAAAAAAAATTAAATTGCATATTTTGCTGTTTTTCTTATTTCCAGACCTTACAAAAACAGTATTGACTGCCATACTTTTTAAAACAAAGCAGTGTATAAATTATGGCTGTGAATGGAAGTTTTATTTTACATTCACTGTTTTCTTTTCCTTAATCATCTACTGAGGACATTTTAAATTTCACATGTATGGAAACATCTTTAAACAGCTATTCTTTTTGGTTTTTCAAGGAAAGGACTCACTCTAGCCCAGGATGACCTGGAATTCACTATGTAGTTTCAGGGTGGCCTCGAACTCACTGTGATGTGCTACCATACCTGGCTTTAACCAGCTATTCTTAATGCCAACTTTGTCATGAAACTAGTCTGCTGATTCCAACAGCTCAGAAGAGAAAGCTGTAAGCTGTTGCCTAACCTGCCTGACCAACTTTGATGCATGTTCTATGAAAAGGTTATGGTAGTGCATAGCCATTGTGTTCTGGTTGTTGCTGCTGCTCAGTGAGCAGAGTGTACTGTGTTATATTGAACAACACTTCACAAAATATGCATTAAATGGGTTTTTTTGGTGCATTTTAGATAGCTGACACGGTACTCAATGATGATGATATTGGTGACAGTTGTCATGAAGGCTTTCTTCTCAAGTAAGAATTTTGTTTCTTCTTCTAGTGGCTGGATAACACAGATACAGGTCTTATGCTTACCTATGACAAGATTCAGAAGGAAGAAAGTAATAAAATATTTACTTAGATTTTTCTAGGAACGGCACTGCATGTTTGAGCTGCTCACATGTGAGATTTCACTCATCATGTCAGTAGTATATGTCATGCTACTCCTTTCACAATTTAAGGAAGCTGAGTTTTCATAGTACCCAGAGAAGGTTTGGTCCTGGTTTCTTGTACTTTTCATTAAAGTGAACACTAGCAAACCAATGAAGTTGAGTTGCATTGTAGATTTGTGTAAGTTATTTAGGCCTAGAGATGAAAATTATTCATATTTTCTACTGATCTTTTTCATGTAACCATGGGAGTTAGTACAAGAGTGTGGGTGCTAAGACCAGACTCCTGGGTTACTGCTGGGTAGCCTTGGGCAAGCTACCCAAAGTTTCTGTGCCTCAATTTTCTTATCTGTAAGATGGGACTAATGAGAGCACCTACATTATAGGGTTGTTGTAAGCATTGAGTGAGATAATCATCTAAAGTACTTGGAACCATGCCAGACATATAAAATCACTTTGTAACTAATAGGTGACATTTTCTATTTATTTTTCTGAGAAAATTGATGGTGAAGTAGCCACTATGGAGTATTTGTGTGTTAGTCGATAATAATAAGTACCCTGTAGATATAATCTCCTGTTTCAATAGGTTCCTTTTTTTTTTAAGCAAATGATTGTGGGATTTTGTTTTTAAAAATACGAAATAAAAGAATAAGTGCTCATCTTCATGTCTGCATTCTTTTCCTTTAGGCTCATGATGGGATATCAGATGTGACTGTTGAACCTAAAAATCTTAATGGCTTGATCAGAGGCACTTTAACCCTTGGTCTGCTAGTCTCAGCCATTCTTGAATTTACTTTCAATCCCATGACTTTAAATATGTCACTTAGGCTCTGTACAGGGCAGTATCTATAGCTACAAAATACTGGTATTTTAGTAGCCAACTGGGTTGTCTTAAGACCCAAATGACACAGTCTCTGTGAAAGCCCCTACCCCCACCAAATGCAAAGGTTTATACAAATAACAGTGCAATATTATAACGGTGACTTTGATAAAATAAAGTGTTCTGAGTAATTTGAAACTCACTTTTCAGTTTGTGAAGTTGTTTTCCAGTCAATATTTAACATCTATTTTCTTCACCCCACAGTGCCATCAGCTCACATTTGCAGACCTGTGGCTGTTCTGTCGTAGTAGGTAGCAGTGCAGAGAAAGTCAATAAGGTACTTCATTTTATGATCCAAACATCATGATCTGACTTGTACTACTGCTAACATGTCATAGATTATCATTTGAATGTTAGGTTGCAATTGAAATGGCCTAGTTGGGTCAATGTCATTTTACCATATTACTGTGATACCCTCTGGAAAAAATGACTGTGATAAAATGAATAGAACTTCTAGCACTTTCAATTTTTTTTTTTTTTCATTTTCCTGGTTTTTCTTCAGTACATTTGCCATCTTACATGAAACACTATTAGTTGTCGTAATAGCATCTATCTATCACTCTTCCCAGCTGGCAGCCCGGGAAGGAACATGTGTTACCACCCACATTTGGGACAGTCTGGTATGGCTAGTAGATACAGTAAACCTAACTTTTCCAGTTGGGCTATAATTAACGGGTAGTGGCATTAACATTCTGCAAATGCACTAAGGCGCACATTCAAATCACATTACATTTCCAACTTAAGAGTTCATACAAAGTCCACTTCTTATTTATAGTAGCCTTCACTCCAGATGGGGATTTGAAATCAAAGAAGTATGAAGTCTTTTTACTGTGTTGTTCCTTTTTCCCTTTTCCTCTTCCTCTCCTTTCATTTCTATTCTTCTATTCAATATTTTCTTTTTCATTCTTATTAATAAGAGGTTAAGAGAAATGGGTTATTAAGAAAATCAAAGTTCAGTAAACATCAAAACAGATCTGAGAGCTCAAGCCTCTGCTTTGCCATGATGTTAATTTTTTTTATTTTCTTTTTTTTGTTTTTTTTTGTTTTGTTTTGTTTTTTTTGAAGGAGTGCGCCACCATGCCTGGCATAAATATTTTTTTTAATTTTATATATTTTTATTCATTTATTAGAGACAGAGAGGCAGCGAGAGAGAGAGAGAAAGAATGGACATGGCAGGGCCTCTAGCCACTGCAAACGAACTCCAGATGCATGCATCACCTCGTGCATCTGGCTTACGTGGGTCCTGGGGAATTGAACCTGGGTCCTTGGCTTTGCAGGATTACGCCTTAACCACTGAGCCATCCCTCTAGCCCTCAATTTACTTTTTAAGTATGTATTGATGACTGTGTGTGTGTGTGCGCGCGTGCTGCGTACACACATGTATCCATGGGTGTGCCAAGGCCTCTTACCATTGCAAGTGAACTCCAAACAAATATGCTACTTATAATGTATGACTTTATGTGGAATTGAACTCTGGGCTCGCAGGCTTTACAAGCAAGCACCTTTAGCCACTGAGCCATCTCTCCAGCCCAAGCACTTTTCGTTTTGGTAATTCATAAATACCAGTTGTAAATAGCTTAGAGAAAATTTTAAAATGAGATATTTTTTAAAAAGTTTGTTTTCTGTCAGGTGTGGTGGCACATGCCTTTAATCCCAGCACTTGGGAGGCAGAGGTAGGAGGATCGTCATGAGTTTGAGGTCACCCAGAACTATATAGTAAATTCCAGGTCAGCTTGATCTAGAACAAGATCCTACCTTGGAAAAACAAACAAAAAGAATGTTTCCTGTCTCCCAGTATTATTATTGGTAAATATAAAGATGGCCATATTCACTTGGTATTAGCCCTGAAAAAATATCATTTGATCATCTTGATATGATTATCTTGTTTTCCCCCTACAACTATCTCTGTTAGGGAGTTACTGCTACTAAACAGTCAGTGGAGTTTATGCTTTATGCATTGATTTGATGACTTGTTTCAGTGCTACATGAACTAATAAATTATGTTTGCAAGCAGTAGACAGTAAACCCTGAGGGATTTTTCCCCTCCTTCACTGGCCATTAATTAGAATCCAGAGATAGGTATATATATGTTTATGTCAAGTTAAGCAAACCGATTTTTTTTTTAAAAAAAGTTTCACACAGGAAATATGTAAGGAATGATTATTTGCCTTATAAAATATTCATTATTTGCCATTTTAATAAACTTATCCTATGTACTCACCTGAACCCTAATTTGCCAGAATTTTATTTTTCATTCAGATTTGTGTTTCCCACCCCTTTGATGCCCTCCCCTCCCTCCCCTTTCATCCTAGTGTCTAGTCTAGGAGATGCTTGCTGGGTATGTAAGGTATGCCATTCATGAGATATCTCATCATATTGCATTTAAAAATGAGTTATCTTACTGCTGTTTGTTACCCCCCAAAAGTTAGCTTGCCACTATTGATCTGTAATACTTCAGCATTCCAGAGGGTCTTCTCATCCAGCTTTATGAAGGAAGATGGCTCAGTGGATTGGACTGGTTTTTAAACATTTTTCTCTTTCATCCTCTTTAAGTTGGATACCTTGTCCCTTATCTCTTTATTTTGAGAGAAAAGTTATCTCTACTCTACTTGAAAATCAAAGCTTTAACGTAATAGCTCTGGATTTTATAGTCTGAATTCCAACAGTTACATGGCTGCCCCCCCCCCAAAAAAAACTGTAGGTTAAATCCTATTTGTTATCAAAGAGTTTTCAACCCCACCAATGGTTTTCTTATTTTAAATCAAGCAGAATGAAAGATCTGAACACTCCTTGATATTCACTATAATGGGATCTTCCACATAGAACTATTGCAACAGAAGCTGTAGTTCTGCCTATTGTTAATATATTGAGTTCTCTTCTCCAAAGTTGTTTGCTTATTTGAAAAGCAGTTGTTGCTGAGTAAAATTACAGTCAATTATTTTAGATTTTTATTTCTCAAATAAATTTGAGAAGGACTAAATATAAAATCCTTCACATGGAGAATAGCAATATTCATTCAAATGTTACTATAAGTTTTGAGGTATCATGCAATTGTTTTGCTAATTATTTCCTAACCTTAGCTGCAAAATCCCTTGTTAAGCAATAAGTTATATTTCATGAGTGGTTTTAACTAAGGATATATTTTATTGAGAGTAACAAAATTTGTATTTAAATTTCTTTATATTTTTATTATTTATTTATTTATTTATTTATTTATTTGACAGAGACAGAGAGAATGGGCGCGCCAGGGCCTCCAGCCACTGCAAATGAACTCCAGACATGTGCACCCCCTTGTGCATCTGGCTAACGTGGGTCTTGGGGATTCGAACTTGGGTCCTTTGGCTTTGCAGGCAAACACCTTAACTGCTAAGCCATCCCTCCAGCCCTTAAATTTCTTTCATAAGCAAACAAGTTATGTATTTTGTGACAGGTTATTGACCCAGGCTTGCCTTGAACTCCTTATAAAGCAGAGGATGACTTTGAACTTCTGATCTTCCTGCTTTTATGTCAAAGTACTAGGATTACAAGCTTGTACCACTATGCCCTTATGCCAGGCATAAGTGGTTTTTTTGTTTGTTTGTTTTGTTGTTTTTTTTTTACTTTAATGCTAATTTTTTTCTTTTCTAGATAGTGAGAACGTTATGCCTTTTTCTGACTCCAACAGAGAGGAAATGTTCCAGATTATGTGATGCAGAATCAGCCTTTAAATATGAATCAGGCCTCTTTGTACAAGGCCTGCTAAAGGTATGCTTCCATTGATCACAAGTGAAACCAATTTAAAAATACTAAATATTAGCATTTAATGAAGCTCCTTTTTACATGTCCAGGGTCTGGCTTCGTTCATGGAGTATGTCTTAACAGATTTACAGGTAGTATCATCAGTGAAACACCATGAAATATCATTTATATTACAGGTGGTTTCCTCTAGCACTTCAGTTTTTTTTTATTATTTTTTTAAATAGTTTATTTATTTATTTGTAAGCAGAAAGAGAAGGATGGAGGGAGGGAGAGAGAAAATAGATGCACCAGTGCCTCTTACATCTGCAGATGAACTCCAGAAGCATGTGCCACTTAGTGTGTCTGGCTTTACCTGGGTACTGGGGAATCAAACCGAGACCATAAGACTTTGCAAGCAAGTATCTTGGGTTTTTTTTTCTTTTTTTTTTTTTTTTTTGTTTTGTTTTGTTTTGTTTTTCGAGGTAGGGTCTCACTCTAGCCCAAGCTGACCTGGAATTCACTATGGAGGCAAGCAAGTATCTTTAACTGCTGATCCATCTCTCCAGTACCTTATTATTTTTTAAATACATACTTGAATTAGGTTGTACTTCTAAAATAGGAATATTTCTTCTTTTACTGAGCATATTTGAAATTTTGAATTACCATTTTGTGTTTATATGCCATATTCATTTATTTAAAACATCTGGGTTTTTTTTTTTTTTTTTTTTTTTGGTTCTTAGAGGTAAAGTCTCACTCTAACCCAGGCTGACCTGGAATTCACTCTGTAGTCTCAGGTTGGCTTCTAATTAACCGTTATCCTCCTACCTTGGCCTCCTAAATGCTGGGATTAAAGGCGTGCACCACCATGCCCAGCTGAAGCATCTTTTTTTTTTTCCTGAGGTAGGGTTTCACTGTAGCTCAGGCTGACCTGGAATTCACTATGTAGTCTCAGGATGGCCTCGAACTCATGGCAATCCTCTGCCTCCCGAGTGCTGGGATTAAAGGCGTGCGCCATGCCCAGCCTAAAACATCTTTTAAAAGTATGTAAAACTTGAAAAATTTTTTATGTATATAAAAAGTATGCATCTCTACTACATATTTCTAAATATATATATATTTAACTGAGTTTACTTTTCAAGGAGCAAAATACATAAATGTAAATTAGCATTTTTTTCAATAATTCAGGGGAAGCAATTGTTTATTTTATTGACTCTATGATTAATGTCTCAATTATGGTCACAGACTAGTATTGGAAGTCTTCCCAAAGCAAGAAGACAGAAAAGGAAATAGCATTTTAATAAGCACAATGCATGACCCATATACCTCAACAAGGAGGGGCCAAGGGGAGGGGATAGGTCACGGATGAGCCTAATAATGGTACCAAACTGACTGTATTTGCTGAATACAAAACTAACTAATAAAGAAAAAAAGGAAAAAAAAAGAAAGTCAAATTAGTGCTGTTTGCAAATGAGTCGATTTTAGTCATTAAAAACCCTAGACACCACCAAAGAAAAGCTAAAAAGGATAAATACAGTAAGGGTACCAGATTTTTTTTTTTTTTTTTTTGCATTCCAATAACAAAATTACTGAGAAAGAAATGAAGAAAACATCCCATTCATAGCTACAGACAAAACAAGACCATGGGGATAAATTGACCAAAGAAGTGAATGATCTCTGCACTGATGGTGTAAAACAGTGATGCAAACAAGGGAAAGGCATCCAGTACTTGTGGACTGGAAAACTACTGCTACTATTATGTCCATACCAAAGGAGTCTGTATATTTAGTACAGTTCCACTCAAAGTACAATGATATTCTTCACAGAAGTAAAACAAAAACACTCCTAAAATTTGTATGAAACCACAAAAGACCCTATTGTACTTTGAATCCGAATGTCCCCCAAAAGCTCATTCATTGAAGGCAGGCTTAATATCCAGCTGGCAGTAATTTTGGGAGGGGGTGGAAAGTATGAGTTGGGGCCTCACTGGAGGAAGGAAGTCATTTGGGCATACTTTTGAAGGATATTTTGAGAACTTGCCTGCCCCTCCCCCACGAGGCTGAGGGGAGCAGCTTTGTCCACCACGTGCTTGCCATGCTGCTCCACCTTAGCCTATGCCCACAGAAACGAAGCCAGCTGTCCATGGAGCGAAGCTGCTGACACCACGAGGCAAAAGACATCTTTCCTCCTTTGGGTTGATTTTCTCAGGGCTTTGTCACACTGATGGAAAGCTGACCAATGGAGCCTGAATAGCCAAAGCAAACTTAAGCCAAAAGAACAAAGCTGGTGGCCCAACAATATCTGACTTGAAGACATACTATGCAGTAGCTGAAGCCAAAACAGTGATGCTGGCATAAACACACACCAGTCAAGACCCCAAAGATTAGTCCTCATGTTTATAGTCAACTGAGACCCATCTGACCTACACAGAGCAGAGAGGACCAAATACCCCAAATTCTAAGTATTACAAGAAGACATGCAAGACACAGTTCAGGACATTGATCCAGACAAAGCTTTTCTGAATGACACCCTAAAAGCATAAGCAACAAAAAAGATTACATCAGACGAAAAAGCTTCTACTCAGCCAAGGGAAACATCCAGCAGAGAGACTGGGAGAAAATAATTGTGAAAATTCATCAAGCAGTTGTTAATAAACAGCATTTTAGGATTTCAACAGAGAAAAAAAAAAAAAAAAGGAATCATCTTACAATGACCAGAATAGACATCTCAAAGATGAATAAATAAAATAGCCAGGCATGGTGGAACATGTCTTTAATCCCAGCATTCAGGAGGCACAGGTAGGAGAATCGAGTTCAAGGACAGCCTGAGACTACAGAATGAGATCCACATCAGCATGGGCTAGAATAAGACCTTACCTCAAAAAAAAAAAAAAAACTAGAGCCAGGCATGGTGGCATACACCTTTAATCCCAGCACTCTGGAGGCAGAGGTAGGAGGATCACTGTGAGGGAGACAGAGGATCACCCTGAGTTTGAGGCCACCCTGAGACTACATAGTTAATTCCAGGTCAGCCTGGACTAGAGTGAGACCCTGCCTTGATAAACCAAAAAAGAAAAGGAAAAGGAAAAAAATGATAAATTTATTTACATATATATATATACATACATACATACATAACATACATACATACATACATAACTTACATACATACACACACATACACATATAAAATGTTGGAGATATATATATATATCTGATATACATTATTAAGTGCATACTATCATTACTTGTAAGAGAAATGCAAATCAAACTGTAATTGAGAAAATATCTTGCCCAAGTTAGAATGGGGATTATCAGAAAAATAACAACATGCTTTCAAGGATATGGAGAAAGAAGACCTGTTCTATACTGTTGGTGGGAATGTAACTTGTTACTATGCCATTGTGGAAAACAGTATGGTAGAGGACTTGCTTAGAATGCACATAGTCATGGTTTCAATCTCCAGCATACAATAAATAGACGGCTAGCACTGCCAGGTGACCCATCAATCTCATGTTTATTCCAGCACTGTTTACCATAGCAGAGGTGTGGGATCAATCTACAAATTCATTGATAGATGAATGGGTGAAGAAAATGTGATATATTTATACAAAGGAATATTATTTAATTATAAAAAGTCTGTTATTTGGGCTGGAGAGATGGCTTAGCAGTTAAGGCTCATGCCTGTGAAACCTAAGGGCCCAGGTTCGATTCTCCAGGTCCCACATAAGCCAGATGCCCATGGTGGCACATGCACCTGGAGTTCATTTGCAGTGGCTAGAGGCCCTGACGTGCCCATTCTCTCCCTTCCTCTCCCTTCCTCTCCCTTCCTCTATCCCTCCCTCTCTCCCTCCCTCTCTCTCTCTCTCTCTCTCCCCTTCTCTCTGTCTGTAATAAATAAAAGATGAATCAGGAAAAAAAATTTTTTAAGTCTGTTATTTGGTGCAACATGGTTTAGAGGACATTGTGTTCATGAAATAATAAATCAGGCACATAAATATGTTCTTACTTATATGTAGAAGCTACAAGGTTGATCTTTTAGAGGCAGAGGGTAGAAGTTACCAGAGCTTGGGAAGGGTGTTGGGGAGAATATAGAGGACGGTCAATAGGGTTAGGAATATAGTTGCATTAGAAGGAATAACTTTGAATGGTCTTAGGATAGTAGAATAACCATGACTGACAAACATGGATATTTTTCACAATGGCTAATAAGGAGGATTTTGAATATTCCCAAAAAAGGAAAATGATAAATATCTGAGGTAATAGGCCAGCCTGATTGAATTATTACATTTGGTATACTTACAGTGAAGTGTCACATTGTAGCCCATTAATATGTAAAATTATTATGTATCAATTAGATTTTTAACTTATATATATTCATTTCTTTATATATTTATTTACAAATTTATGTATTTTATTAATTTAATTTTGGGTTAGCTTTTGTTTTTTTGAGGCAGCCCAGCCTGACCTCCAACTCATAGTGATTTGCCTGCTTCAGCCTCCTGAGTGTTGGGATTATAAACAAAAAAATTATGTTTATTTATTTATTTGTTGCAAATAAAAATGGATCTTTTGGGGTAGGAGATATAGCTTAGTGGTAGAGTGTTTATATAGAACATGCAAGGCCCTGAGTACAATCCCTAGCAACTCTAAAACAGTAGCAAATTCTGATTTTGAGTTTCAGATGATGATCTACCCTGAGCTCAGAGCAGTAGTACTGAAATATAGAAACTAGATGAAGCACATTTCTAATTTTAATTTTGCAAATCTGAAAGGGAGTACCACTTCTTGTTAAAGACATAATAGGGTACACAGCATATTTACTTCCTCAGACCCTCTCATTTAGTTATGTGCTATTAATCCCAAAAAAGCTCTGTGCAGTTACATAGTGGAAAACCCAAGACTTGGCACACAGTCATGATAAATTTCTTAGAATAAAATCAAAGCCAGTTGTTTTTCCTTTTTTTTTTTTAATTTAAAAGTATTGTTGGGCTAAGGAGATGGCTATGAGTGACTATGTTCACATCTCCAGACCCCATACAAAAGTTAGAAGCTATGGCAGTTTTCTGTAATCCTAACCTGCCTACAGGGAGAAGGGAGATAGAGACAGGAGAATTACCTGGAAGCTGGCAAATGGAGTGGTCAATGACAGACTGCCTCAAATGATGTAGAAGGCAATGACTAACCCAAAAGTTGTCCTCTGAACTCCATGTGCTTACTGTGGCACACATAGGCCCCTACTCACATGTGAACACACACACACAAAATGAATTTTTTTTCAGTTGTTCATGTCATTTGGCATGTAGAATAGTGAGTTTTCTTTTCATTTTGACAGGATTCCACTGGAAGCTTTGTACTCCCCTTCCGGCAAGTTATGTATGCTCCATATCCCACCACACACATCGATGTGGATGTCAACACAGTCAAGCAGATGCCGCCCTGCCATGAGCACATTTATAATCAGCGTAGATACATGCGGTCAGAGTTGACGGCCTTCTGGAGGGCCACCTCAGAAGAGGACATGGCTCAGGACACCATCATCTACACAGACGAAAGCTTCACTCCTGATCTGTATGTGATGTCTTGCCTTTAAGATGTCATTGTCAAACAGTATGAAACTGTCTTCTAGGAGTGAAACAAGCCAGGCGCTAGTAAAAAGGATATAACATATATGATGATTTTTTTCTTAAATATTCATTTTATAAACAATATTTTCCCTAAAATAGGTTAAATATTTATTTAACAAATATACACTGAGTTCCTAGACATTTAGTGAAGTGCTCAGCTTAATATTGGTCTGCCAAATAGTGCCAGCCCCTGTATTGCTTATGATTTAGGGTGTAATAGTCATTGAACCTGAGTGTGAGCTAAACTAAAGTAAATCTGTCTTTGGAATATGAATATAAAATACAGAAAATCTATTAACATGTAGTAAGAAAACATTCTTTCACTTTGCATTGTACATTATGTTACTCATTCTTTATCAGAAAATGTGATCTCTGCAAAGAAAAGTGATAATAATTAAGTGTGGGTTATAGACTGGTTGAAGGAAAAATGATAATAAACCTATAATCATAGAACTTCAAGAAAGCAGTTCATTGATGTTCTGAAATCTAAAATAATTTTAAAAGTGTGAACTGGTCTGTGCTTTCAAGCATTTTATTCTTCCCTAAAATGTTTGCTATCCACCCCCCCCCCCAATCCAGTTGCTTAGAACCTCTTTGGAAGGGATTTAGTGAACTTCAGAATAGTTTTGCAACCATTTAGAATTTTTATTTTAAAATGTTTATTTTGCTGATTTGACAAATCGATGAGTTAGCCATTCTTGTTTTGCTTTGATGACAAATAATATGAAAAACTGCAAAATTTTTGTTTCCACCTCTCTGGGTATATGTTTGAAGATAAAATTATCACAAATACTTTCAACCACAAAATTAAGTATTGACCTTTATTTATTATAGGCTCAGTGCATTTAACCATTGAGCCATCTTTCCATCCCAGGTTTTTAATTTTACCTTTTTAAGTTAAATTCCGTCACTGGAAATGTTCTTTTTTAAAACACTCTGCTTCGTCCATTTCTCTTATGATTCAGACACTCATTCAGTGAAAGATAGCTCCAGAACAGGTGAACTAAAATAGTGCCAATGTCTCCCCAAAACACAAGAAGTGGTTCATTCTTTAATTCACTTTGAGTTTTAATTGTAATACGAATGTGCTTGTTTTTGCTGCTGCTTTTTCTTTGAAGTAAGAGGAATTGGTAATTATATTTATTGAGACATTCATCAGTGTATAAGCTGAGAGTTCTAAAATAGATTGATACATAAATATCCATCCTGGCGTCTGTGTGGTGGTTTGATTCAGGAGTCCCCCATAAACTTAGGTGTTCTGAATGCTAAGTCTCCAGCTGATGGCAATCTGGAAATTAAAGCCTCCTGGAGGCAGTGTATTATTGGAGGCAGGGTTATCTGTGGTATAGCCAGTTTCCCCATGCCAGTGTTTAGCATACTGTCCTGTCCAGGAGGTGATGTCCACCCTCTGCTCATGGCATCATTTTCCCCTACCATCATGGAGCTTCCCCTTAAGTCTGTACCGAAATAAACCCTTTTTTCGTACAAGCTGATCTTGGTTGGGTGATTTCTGCCAGCAATGCGAACCTGACTGAACAGACTGTTTAGAAAAAATAATTATATTTTGGCTTGACGAATACCAGTAATGTATTTGTATCCTTGACTTAAGTAAATACGATGTGTGTTATATGTGCCGAGTATTGAATCCAGAGCCTCATGCTAACTTGTAGTTGGTCACCAGACCAAACCACAAGCCCCTGAACATATATTTTCTATCTCTAAATATACTCATTTATATTCTTTTTATTATTATTATTAATTATGGACATACTTGTATGGATACATCATGTGTTGGTGTCATCCTTTCCCTTGTCCCTGCCCCCATTCCACTGGGGACCCTCCTCAGTGGGGTTGCAGGTTTTCCCCATGGAGTTGTGGGCTATGTGTTGTGGGAGCAGCAGTTATTGGGGGGAAGCAGTGCCTCTAGGCATGATGTCCCAACTTGTGGCTCTAACAATCTTTCTACTCTTTCACAAAATTCCCTGAGCTGTGTTGAATGTGTTTTAAGTTTACTTCAGTGATGGGCTCTTGGGATCAGGGTCTGTCTCCTTCACCCTGGTGCTGATTGTCAGGTTCACCATGGAAACTGCATTCTTTTTTGTTTTGTTTTTTAAGGGGGAGTCTCATTCTAGCCCATGCTGACCTGGAATTCACTATGTAGTGTCAGGGTGGCCTCAAACTCACGGCGATCCTCCTACCTCTGCCTCCCAAGTGCTAGGATTAAAGGCATGCACCACCACACCTGGAAAAACTGCATTCTTGCTCATCTCCCCAATCCCTCTATAATAAATTGAGCAACTATAAACGTAGTTGAGCATATGTCTCTCTAGTGAAGCATGGAGCATTGAGGGTAAAATGCCCAGTAAGGGAATAACTGGGTCTGTTAGCAGCTTTATGTTCATCCTTTTCAGGAATCTCCATATTAATTTCCACAGTGGTTATACAAGCTTACAATCCCACCAACAGTGAATGAGGTTTCCTATTTCTCCACATCCTCGCCAATATTTGTTATCTTACAATCTGCTTATAAGAATTACATTGACAGGGACAAGAGGTTTTGGAAAATAATGCTGTATATTCATTTTAACATTTGGACTTTTTTTTTTCCTTCATAGGAATATTTTCCAAGATGTCTTACACAGAGATACTCTAGTAAAAGCCTTCCTGGATCAGGTAAATGTGGAACCAGACATTGTCAGATTAAAAACCATGACATGTTTTCTTTAAAGATGTTTCACAATGCCTGTGCTATACATATAAAACATCAAAGAATTAAGTCCATATCTTTAGAATGTACCTGTAGACCTTTCTAAAGTCTCTCAATGAGTATTCTTTTGAATTATTAATGAGAAGTAGCTGGCATATTAAAATTAAAACTTCAGCGTTATCGATTTCCTATTAATATTTTAATTTCAAGTGTTATCCTGTAACTCAAGCGTTGGTTGTTTTGTTTGAGAGAGAAGTGAGTTATTGATGTGCCTTAGCTGAACAGAATACTTCAGTGATAACATCTGTCTTGTCTCATTTGTAAACTGTCTACTTAATTGCACATTTTCATGAGTGGTCGATGATATGGGGCTTACTTCTTCCTGAAATTGGAGCTTGTCATGGTATCATTCTGGGGATCAGGCCAAGACTCCATGTCATAGAGTAGCCTTGAAACAATGAGACCCTTAGCTAGGATGATGACTCATGCTGTAATTCCAGACTTGGGAGGAAGGAAGAAAGGAAAGAAGGAGGGAGGAATTATCGAAGGATTGACTCTTGAATGGAATGAGATCTTCATGTTAGCTAGAAAGTGGGGACACGGGTCTGTGTGGCCTGTGTCATTACAAAGTTCAAGGATAATCTGTAGTCCTGCAATTCTATGTTGCTCAAGCTGAAATAAAACCCCTCCTATACTGTACCCCTACCTACATGAACATGTAACCTGAAATAATTACCATAATTACTGTTTGTAATAAAAGAATGACTTATTTTGACATATAATGCAAAATATGAGTGCATTTCTAAAGATAAAGCAGGAAATCTCAGAAACTTTCAGGCTGCTTCCAGACCCTTTGCTTCTACTACATTCCTGCCTCTCTGGTGGCTTCAGCGGATCTGACCATCAAGTACATTGTCTGCTGGGTCCAGTCAGCCTTGTCACAGAAGCATGCATGTATGATTACTGGGAAACTACGTATTAAGATGGTTCGTTTTCCTGCAGGTTTTTCATCTGAAGCCAGGCTTATCTCTCAGGAGTACGTTCCTTGCACAGTTCCTGCTTTTTCTTCATAGAAAAGCCTTGACACTAATAAAATACATAGAGGATGATACGTGAGTAAAATCCTGTAGAGAAGAAATTGTACTTTATGAAGGTTTCTTTAGTTCCCCCTGCATATTTTCTATTACAGTGTTTGATTTTGTTCTTTTTGTTTTTCACTATTTGTAGGCAGAAGGGGAAAAAGCCCTTTAAATCTCTTCGGAACCTGAAGATAGATCTTGATTTAACAGCAGAGGGCGATCTTAACATTATAATGGCTCTAGCTGAGAAAATTAAGCCAGGTCTACACTCTTTCATCTTTGGGAGACCTTTCTACACTAGTGTACAAGAACGAGATGTTCTGATGACTTTTTAAGTGTATGATTTATTATGTTTCACCACAGTCATGACTGCTGTAGAAGTGGTGTGGAGGCATCATTCCCACAGTCCTGCTCAGCAGCTGCAGGTCAAGTTTCTGACACTACCCTTGTCACGAGAAGGCTGTAAGGGGATGTCACATACATCATTACATTGAATGTCTCTTCCTGGTGTACTGTCTTGGGGACTTTTGTTTACAATTATAATAAATGCTATTGCTGTCTTTTGAAGATATTATAGGATATAAATGACCACAACTACTGTTTTTTAAAATCTGTGACTCCTGGTTGACATCTCAAAGTAGAGTGAGTAAGTTTTTACAGATGTACTACTAGTTGACTTTCCATCTTTGAGTGTTCCGTGGTGTATAAGAATACTTATGAAATCAACTGAACATTAGAGCAAACACATAAATTTTTCATTTCCACAAAAAGGAACTTAGTTTGAGCACAGGTTTAGCTTTCAGAAGGAAGACATGAATGAAACAGATTTTTAACTGAAATTAAGTATCAGATCCTATTTTGTAGGCTTGTCCTTGGGGTTCAGTCCATCTAGAAATGCCAAGGAGCCATCTTAGTCCTTGATTTTGGTGCACAGTGTGAATTTTGTTTTGTTGTTGTTTTTGTCATTATCCTATTTTTTTTTTAGTTCTGTCCAAGAATATATAGGAAATCACATTTTGTTTTAGTACTTACCAGTTTTTGAGCCAAATTGAAATGTATACATCCTGTGCCTTCCCCCCACCCCTTTGAAAATACAATTTCTTAGAAAAGATTTAGATTTCAGTGGTCAGATGTTTTCATCTTGGATTTTTGTTGTTGTTGTTTGGGTTTTAGTCATTTGTTTGTTTTTTGGCAGGGCCTACTGTGCCTGGCTGGATAGTCATTATAACTCTGACATTATAAAATACATTAAAGAATGCATAGATACCTGGATGTGGTCGCTCACATATACACTCCCAGCACTCAAGAAGCTGAGGTAGGAGAATTGTCATGAGCTTGAAGCCAGCCTGGGCTCTACAGAGTGAATTTCAGGTCAGCCTGGGATAGAGTGAGACTCTACCTCAAATAAACAACAACAAAAAAAATACATGAAGATTGAATTTTATTTCAAGATTGGGAAACAGTTCCTTTTTTTTTTTTTTTTTTTTTTGTCATGTTTTGCTATGTTTTTCAGGTAGGGCATCCCTCTAGCCCAGGCTGACCTGGGATTCACTATGTAGTCTCAGGTTGGCTCAACGTACAGTGATACTCCTACCTCTGCTTCCCAAGTGCTGGGATTAAAGGTGTACACCACCACTCCCAGCTTCCTGTTTTTTTCTTCCTCATATTTCTGCCCGTATTTTTGAAGTGGCTTCTGTGCCACCTGTATCACGTAAGAGCAGCAGGAGACATTTCAATGCAGTGCTGTTTTCTAGGTGCTATTTTAGCAGAACAAAGTAGTTTGTTACTTTTGTTTCATTAATATTTGGACCATTTTGCTGGCTGTTAAATAACTTGATTAATGTAATTCTTTGCTAGGACAATGTTGACATAGTATACACAATCACAAATAAACATTATTATTTAAAACTGTGGAAGTAACATGAAAGGGAAAATATATTTGTAAGAAAGGGATAAAAGAGAGGCCCTTGGCTCTCACTCACCAGATTTACAAGAAAAACATGTTCTATTCTGAAAGGTTATAGTAGCTTTGGTATTATAACTCAGAACAATGTAGACACCTTAATTGTTAAACACACACTGGACAAGATTACTCATGAGCTGCATGTAGCTCAGTGGTGATAATAATGAATATCACCATGTTGTGCTTTTTACACGAGATTTTTATTTAAGTGCTGACTGACTTTTTTTGTTGGCTTATTGTATTGTTATATAGAATATAAGTTGTACAGTAAAATAAGTTATTTAAGCATGTGTAAATATTATTACATATCTTTCTTCTAGATGGAGAATTTTGAATAAAATGTCTTTGAAATTTTGTCTCATCTATTTGTTCACACACACACAAAAATACTGCTATAAAATTGGGAGACTCATGAGCTTCCTGTTAGACAATCTTGTTGATACCACTTTTTAAAGTTGCTCTTTTCAAAGAAATATAGATCTAAAGGTTCTGTATGATGCTGGAAATGTTGGGAGGTTTTTTTTATCGTTTGTTGTTTATAAATTTTATTTATCATTTATTTACATGCACTGTGCATTTATATGTATGGGTGTGGTGGTTTGAATAGAATAGATGGCCCCCAATATATTCAGTTGTTTATTTGTTTGTAGTTTGCATCTTTAGCCGCCTGGCTGGAGGCAGTGTCACTGGGTGGATCTTAAGGTGTGGTGGTGGGTTTCAGATTTCAATCTAAAGATATGCAAAGTGTGCCTAGCAGGAGTTCCTGAAGTGTGCTGTGCTGTGTGGCTTTTAGGCTTGTGCTTCTCTCTCTCTCTGCTTGGTCCTGTGAAGGCAGGCCAGCTTCTTCTGCCATTTATGGAACTTCCCCTGGATCTGTAAGCTTCATTAAATATTCCTTCGTCCATAACTGTGCCTGGTCTGGAAGTTCATCTCAGTGAACCTGAAGCTGTCTGCTACAGAACTTGGTACCAGGAGTGGGGTGAGATAAACCTGACCATGTAGTTGTTGATCTTTTGGAATCTTTGTTTTGGAGGAATAGGCACGGACTTGGTGCTTGCAATTGAAGATGTCTTCTGTAGTGGTAAGCCAAGTTTTATGGACTATTCTGATGAGAGTCTGAGAATGCTAAGTGCAGACAATATTGAATTTCGAGGCTTGGCTTATGAGCTTTCTAAGGGGAAGGAAAGACTGCAGAGGACTTTGTTGGAACTGGGCTACTGGCATAAGGGCTGGCTGCATCCTGCAGCCCAGGCCCAGAGAGTTTGATCAAGGTTAAATTTGTAATGGACTGATGTGTTTGGCTAGAGATATTGGACTGAGAGATTTAAGATTTTAAGCTGGAAAACTTCATACAAGTTAAAATTACAGGCACTGAGACTGGTTTTAGGTTACTGAATCTGCTATTGTCAAACACATTAGCAATTTTAAAGGAAGGTGGTCCAATTGCTTTACCATGGAAAGGATGCCTGAGGAAAGACTATGATAGAAATGCAAACACTTTTGGAAAGAGTTGACTGGAGAAGAAACCTGCTTTTCAAGGTTATGATTTATTTTGCCTGTGAATTAAGAAATGACTGTGTCCTGCACACCTGGTATTGTTTTCAGAAGCATAAAAAATGCGAGGAGTGCTCGTGAATTGCACATGCTTCCAGGAGCTGCTGCTGAGATGTGGCATGAGGTAGGGCCTGATGCCCTGATACGCTGAAAGAGCCTTTGGAAAATGTGAGGAGTGGTCATGAATTGCACATGGTTCTAGGAGCTGCTGCTGAGATGTGGCATGAGGCAGGGCCTGATGCCCTGATAGGCTGAAAGAGCCTTTGGAAGATGGACCGTGGTTTGCATGAAGACCTCAAGATGTTTTGGATATACCAGGACTGTGCAAGGGCTACCATAGAGCGCATTGTTGGCCTGGGATGGCAGTGTTACCTGGCTACTCTGCCCAGCTAGAATTGGAAAATCTGGAGACTGTCAGTCTCTGGTTGTATTGAACCTGAACTGGAGAAGTTTGATGTTTGTTTGATGGTGGTTGAGTTTGCATTGTTTTAGTCTGTCCTTGCTATGCATTATACCAGTTGAAAATGTTTACTCTGTGCCTTCATATGTTAGAAATGTTTAACTTGTTTGATTTTACAGGTCTTAATATCTTAAATTTGTCAAGACTGTGGGGACCTT
This sequence comes from Dipus sagitta, assembly GCA_036346955.1. Taxonomy (NCBI): domain Eukaryota; kingdom Metazoa; phylum Chordata; class Mammalia; order Rodentia; family Dipodidae; genus Dipus; species Dipus sagitta. The sequence continues at coordinate 96,579,514 of CM070770.1, read as the reverse complement.
TGAAACTGAACTGAGTACAATTTACAATGTGTGATGGTTATAAATCTATTGAGGGTCAGGGGCGGAATGTGGTGGTTTGAATAGAATAGATGGCCCTCAATATATTCAGTTGTTTATTTGTTTGTAGTTTGCATCTTTAGCCACCTGGCTGGAGGAAGTGTCACTGGGTAGATCTTAAGGTGTGGTGGTGGGTTTCAGATTTCAATCTAAAGATATGCAAAGTGTGCCTAGCAGGAGTTCCTGAAGTGTGTTGTGCTGTGTGGCTTTTAGGCTTGTGCTTCTCTCTCTGCTTGGTCCTGTGAAGGCAGGCCAGCTTCTTCTGCCATTTATGGAACTTCCCCTGGATCTGTAAGCTTCATTAAATATCCCTTTGTCCATAACTGTGCCTGGTCTGGAAGTTCATTTCAGTGAACCTGAAGCTGTCTGCTACAATGGACATGCCAGGTTCTCTTGCCTCTGGAAATATGTGCCATTTTGCATCCAGCTTTATGTGAATGCCGGGGAATTGAACCCAGGCCATAAGCCTTTACAAAGGAAGCAAAACTTCCAGTATTGCTTTTGGATTTTTTCAAAGTATACATTAGTATTTCAAGTAGCTTTGAAATTCTTTCTTAAATTTCTTATTATCATGATATTGATATAATCTAAATGAATGTTATTCTCTCCAAGTAACTGGTACAGGTGTCTAACTAGAAATAAAAGAAATCTAAGTGCTTTAATTTGGAAAACAAGAAATAGGATTGATATTTTCACTTCCAGAGAAAAACTTCATAAAACATAGCAGTTGAAAGATTTCCTTCAAGTAAGCAAGACTGATTTGTTGTACCACTAAGCTTTTTGAAGACGGCAGGGGTTTAGTTCAGTGTTGTAGTGTGTACCTCATAAGCTTTAACCTCTTGGGTTCAATTTTTAGCACCTCAAAAGGCAAGCAATAATAAAGGAATCTTCAAAGTGAAACCAAACTTCATATAATGCTATACTATAAATAGATAGTGACAGTCACTCTTACGTTACACTGACTGATGTGGGATTGCACAAATTGGTATTCCCCTAATCTACAGAATAGAGCTTAAAGTAGTGAAGTGGGTTAACTACCCTCAGCACACACACTGGACTTTTCTCAGTCTGTCACCGTACACAGGCTGGTATAATTTTCCCTTTCAGATGTGAGTGAGACAACTGAAACTTGAAGTATAATTCACAGCTGTTGTCAACCTGGCAAAGTTGAGACACATAGCACCTTTCACAGGCCCTCAGTGTAGTGGTACTAATTGTTGCTGAGTTGAAGGGAGAGCAAGAAACAAGTGTTCATTCTTGAACTGCTATGAGGCTTTTCTTAAAATTATTATTTACAGGCTAGAGAGATGACTTAGTGGTTAAAGCATTTGCCTGCCAAGCCAAAGGACCAAGGTTTACATGGGTACTGGGGTCAATTCAGGAAAATCTAAGCCACCTTAGATACTCATTTGCTAACAACTATCTCAAAATATATGAAATAAAAATTACAGGGCTGGAAAGATGGCTTAGCACTTAGGTGCCTAAGGACCCCGGTTCGAGACTCAATTCCCCAGTACCCATGTAAGCCAGATGCGCAAGGTGGCGCATGCATCTGGAGTTCATTTGCAGTCGCTGGAGGCTCTGGTGTGCCCATTCTCTTTCTCTCTCTCTCTCTCTCTCTCTCTCTCTGTGTGTGTGTGTGTGTGTGTGTGTGTTGTTGTCAAATAAATAAAAATTTCAGAGCTGTGAAAATAAAATCAAATTCACAATTAGGTACAGTTTTATTTGCCTTCTCTAAATATCTGGTGGAACAGTAAGAGATGAGCTAGTACCTCTCTCTGAATATGTAACATGGCAAAAAAGAAGAAGCTCAATAGAGAAATAGAAGACTTCAACACTACCACCCAACTTGAAGTTGTGATATTTGTAGAACACAGTAAGTATTAAGTACACTAAGTCAGAGTAGATTACACATTGTTTTCAAGACCACATGGAACATATACCAAGGTAAGCCATATTCTGACCTATAAAACAAGTCCAACAAATTTAAAGGGCTTAAGGCATAAGAATCATGGTTTGGGGGCCATGGTGGCATTAAACTAAATCAATAATAGATATCTAAGAAAATCTCAAAATCTTGGGAACTAAGCCCTTTAAAAAAGATAGATGATTCTAAAAACTGTCATAGAAGCAAGAGGAAATGGAATGAACAGCAGAAATGGAGGCAGAGTGATGAAGAATGACTTTTTTAGGAAAATGTAACTCAATCTACCTTTGATGCTTCACTACCACAACTCATCCTTCACAATCTGATAATAGCATGACCCATCCAGTAAGTCTAATGATAACTCCTGCATCATAGCTCTCAACACTTACAAATCAAGTCCAAAGTCTTGGCAACACAGGTTCTGATCACCCCTCTGACGCCAGCTTACTTCCCACAGATCGATCTAGAACATGCTCCTTCTCATTTTGTTACACTATTCCTTTGCTTGTCCATCTCCCATCCATAATAGATAAAAAAAACTGTATGCTTTTCCATTTTTTTAATTTCAGTGTCTAGCATGTTGCTGGGCCCAGGACATGCTTCCAGTAAACATTAATTGAATGAATATGATGGAAATAATCAACATTTTCTTCTGCAAAAAGAAAATTTTCCTGCAAATTGAGGAAATTACTTTCTTTATATAATCAGAGACCTCCCTGCCCCCAGAAAGTCCTTCCTTGAAATTGAGCCAGTGTAAGATTTCAAAGATTGCAGGCAGTGATTTTCAGTGTTTGTGACATATAGTTACACCCCATCATTCTCTGTTTCTGCTTTTGTGCCTCTCCATCTCATCTCTTGCTGAAATGTTCTTTATTAAGTTAATTAGTTGATAAATTGCTAAGCATTTTTCATCAGCCCAGTTCGGACAATGGAATATTCATCTGTAGAGTGTGGACAGTCATGAAATCTGATCCAGTATTTAGAAAACTGTTCCTGAACTTAGAGTTGGCTCAGACTGGCACCTTCTGGCATTTGCTTGTGGGTGGGGAATGTGGAATGCTTTGAAAGCTGAATGGGTTTGTCGAGTTTTAAAATTCCTCATGGCTAAAGGAAAACAGCATTCATTGTTTAAAAACACCATTGTTTGTTTTTTCCTCCTTTTTCTATTCTTTGGAGCTCAAATCTGCAAAAACACACATGGCATTTTGCTTCACGTACCTCTCCTAAGAAGGTTCTGGAGAGGAGTGGTGTGGAAAACTCTTTACTGTGGTTGCTAGGAATGTTGAACAAATGGAAGGGGAATCCTTTTTGATGATCATTCTGAGTTATATAAGGACTGTATTTTGCTTTGCCACATAGCATTGTTGGGAGTAGAGGTAGCAAGACTTCCCTTCTTTTCTACTTAAGGTATTTGACTCTCTGCTGCTTCAATATCATATTCTCAATGGCAGTGAGATTAGAGCCTATGTACCTTAATATATGCAGACTTCTTGGACGGATAACTGACTCAGTAAGTGCACAATAAAATTGTTTTGCGAGCTTGAGCTTTTATATATATATTTTTTCTGGATAGTGGGGTTTATCAGATTCTTTAAGGAATCGCTACAGAAAAGATAGAAATTTTTCTTTAAAAAAAATTATTTAGCTCCCCACAGGCTGCTCAGAAAAGCCATCTTTGCATTGTTCCTGGCTCAGGCTCCAGCTCCGGCTCTCCGCTCGCCACAGACACCTCCATGGTCTTCCCTCCCTCCCTCCCTTGCCAGAGTCCTGGAACTCTCGCTTTCTTTCTCTTTCGCCCTCTGCACTGGCTCACCAGTGCCCCACCATGTCAGACGCAGCTGTGGACATGAGTTCTGAGATCACCACCAAGGATGAAATGAAAAAGAAGGAAGTTGTGGAGGAGGCAGAGAATGGAAAATAAGACCCTGCCTATGGGAATACTAACGAGGAAAATGGGGAACAGGAGGCTGACAATGAGGTAGGTGAAGAAGAAGGTGGGGAGGAGGAGGATGGTGATGGTGAGGAAGAGGATGGAGATAAGATGAGGAGGCTGAGGCAGCTATGGGCAAGAGGGCAGCTGAAGATGATGAGGATGATACCAACAAGCAGAAGACTTATGACAGCAAAAAAGGAAAAGTTATTGAAAAATGGCCACCTTGACCTGTTCACCCTCTACTTTCCATCTCAGAACGTGGTCACCTTCCAGTAGAGAGGCAGGCCCGGGGCCCCAACCACGCAGCGCCACCCACAGATGACACACGCTCTTCACCACCCCACCAAAACCACAATGAGATTTGTAACAGGAGGGAAAAACCAAAACTTCTGAGGTCCTGCTTTTCTTCTTAAAAACGCTTTAAAAGGAAAATTTGTATTTTTTATTTACATTTATATTTTTGTACACATTGTTAGGGGTCAGCCTTTTTTTGGGGGGGGGGTTCAAGGTAGGGTTTCACTCTAGCTCAAGGTGACCTGAAATTCACTATGTAGTCTCAGGGTGGCCTCGAACTCATGGCGATCCTCCTCCTTCTGCCTACCGAGTGCTGGGATTAAAGGCGTGCACCACCACGCCCGGCTTGGGGTCAGCCATTTGTGTGTGTGTGTGTGTGTATTTTTATTTATTTATTTGAGAGTGACAGAGAGAGAAAAAGAGGTAGATAGAGAAAATGGATGTGCCAATGCCTCCAGCCACTGCAAATGAACTCCAGACGCGTGTGCCCCCTCGTGCATCTGGCTAACGTGGGTCATGGAGAACCAAGCCTCCAACCAGGGTCCTTAGGCTTCACAGGCAAGCGCTTAACCGCTAAGCCATCTCTCCAGCCCTGGGTCAGCCATTTTTGATGATAACAGATGACCAGACCAGCCTTCAGCGCGTTCTCTGTCCTACTTCTGACTTTACTTGTGGTGTGACCAGGTTCATTATAATCTCAAAGGTGAGAAGAAAAAAAAATCTTGTAAAAAGAAGAAAAAAAATCTTATTCCAAGTATTCCAATAACTTTTTTTGTGTATGTACCTAGCTGTACTATAAGTAGTTGGTTTGTATGTGATGGTTAAAAAAGCCAAAGATAAAAGGTTTCTTTTTTTCCTTTTTTTTTTTTTTATCTATAAAGTTGCTGTTAATTTTTTGGGCCTGTTTGATGTATGTGTGAAACCATGACCAACAGTAAACCAGAATTTTATTTTGCTGAGTTGTTCTAAAAAAAAAAGTTTATTTATTGCAAGCAGAGAAAGAGGAGAGAATGGGCAAGGAGGGCCTCCTGCCACTGCAAAGGAACTCCAGACATATGCACCACTTTTCTGCATCTGGCTTTATGAGGGTACTGGGGAATTGAACCCAGGCCAAAAGGCTTTGCAAGCAAGTACATTTTTAGCTGCTGAGCCATCTTCCCCAGCCCCAGAAATTTTTCTTAATATGTAACAGCTCACAAATTTGCATCTTATCCTTGTAAAGGAACCATAATAATCTTTCTAGAGTTATTTATAAGTCAGTTGTTAGATGAGGTATTTGGAATAAAGTTTGATGAGTCACTTCAGGCCTTTCAACCCAGATGCGGTACAAAGTTTGCGCCTCTACAACCTGACAGGCTCAAAGCAGTCTCCCTACTGCTAGGTCGTGGCAGTTCCAGTTGGCAGCCTTAGGTGTTTCTTCTGGCTGTATGTCTGTTGGCCTCCCCTGCCACGCACATCTGTAAGAGCCCTTAGAGATTTCTTTGTACTCTAGAAGCACCAGAGCTCAAAACCAGTGGAACCAGCACTATGTGTCATCTTCACCCAGCACTTGAAGCTCAGAGGGTTTCGTCCAGATCCCAGAGTCTTTGATCTACTTTGGCTAGACATTTTCTTACTTCCATCAATAAACTTGAGCTTTTTTTTTTTTTTTTTTTTTTTTGCCTAGATGTGCAAGAGAGGAGGCTAGCATTTCTCTAAGGAGGTAAGAAAAAAACGCATCAGAAAAACAACTTGAGCCAGGCGTGATGGCACATATCTTTAATCCCAGCACTCAGGAGGCAGAGGTACAAGGATCACATCGAGTTCGAGGCCACCCTGAAACCCTGAAACTACCTAGTGAATTCCAGGTCAGCTTGGGCTAGCATGAGACCCTACCTGAAAAAACAAAAAACAAACAAAAAAAACCCCAACTTGACCAAATGAATTCATCTAGCAAAAGCAACCTCACTACATAAAATAAACTTCTTAGAGTTTCACAATAGCTGTTTCTGAAAATGTAAACAACACCAGGCCCACATGAACTGAGTCACTTACAGAACAGAGAGTCCCTGGCCCAAATACTGCAAAAACATGAACCCCTTATAAAACTAAGGGTCAATGAGTGTCTATTGTATGCTTTTTCCACCAGGCATAATGATGTTGTCATAGAGAATGCCTTGGCCCCGTAGCATGGCAACTTTGGAGCATAATAACATAGTGACAGCCAGGTCTGTGGCCATGTAATGGACCTGTTGACACTCCAAGTAGGAGGAGGGAAAGGTCTCAGGGCCCTCACCTGGGATTCCAGTTATTTTGCTCTCCTGTTCTTCTGCTAGATGTACATGATCTTGGGAGAGTCTAGGTTATATAGGAAATGAAAGGTTAGTTGGAATGGGGACTCCATGTGGCAGCTTCTGTGAGGTCCCCATCCAAAGTAGGTGGGACTTTATGGTGATTATAGCTGCCTTTGAATCACCAATGTTCCTGTAAGTAAACCCAGTAAACTCATTGATTCGCCAAAATTGGATTTTGCTGCAATTATTTTGATCTGCCTTTTGGTGCACTATTTGGGGTGAATAGATGTGTGTTCACATCCCCCTGGAAAAAAATTAACATGATAGTGTCATATAGGAACAAATAACGGACAGGGGAATCAACCCAAAGACAGTAAGAAAATCTTACTGCTGGGCTGGAGGGACAGATGGCTTAGCAGTTAAGGCGCTTGCCTGTAAAGCCAAATGACCCAGGTGCATTTCCCCAGGACCCACGTAAGCCAGATGCACAAGGTGGCACATGTGTCTGGAGTTCGTTTGCAGTGGCCAGGGGCCCTCTGTCTCTCTCTCAAAGAAATAAATGATTTTTTAAAAATTCCTTTAAAGAGCCGGGCGTGGCGGCACATGCGTTTAATCCCAGCATTCAGAAGGCAGAGGTAGGAGGATCACCGTGAGTTCGAGGCCACCCTGAGACTATATAGTGAATTCCAGGCCAGCCTGGACTAGAGTGAGACCCTACCTTGAAAAACCAAAAAAAAAAAAAAACTTTAAAGAAAATCTTACTACTAATTCTGCAAATGCTGGCTTTCCTAACCAGAAGCTACTATGGAGAGAGATAGACATAAGGGGGCATAAGCCCGTGCTTCAGGCTCTTACTTGGACTCCATCAGGCCTTCCCTAGAGAAAGCCAGAGTCTGCCCACTCTCATGAAGTCACAGGCAGCTCCTGCAGGATTCACCATATGTTCTGGGAACAAGATAATGGTTCCATTAACACTGTAGTAACATACTTGGCCAACAGAGCCCATACTATTATAATAACGGTGTACCTGGTCCTAGTTTTTTTAACACCATGATAATACAATGTTCTTTCTAATGAGGCCCATACTGTTCTAATGTACTTACACTGAGTTTAGGTACTAGAATAATACATGCTATAAAAAGTACAACTGTAATTGTATAGCTTTCCTTCAAACAGAAAGTATGTTGTTGGGCTAGAGAGATGACTTAGCAGTTAAGGCATTTGCCTGCAAAGCCTAAAGACCCATGATCAATTCCCCAGTACCCACGTAAGCCAGGTGCACATGGTGGCACATGTGTCTGGAGTTTGTTTGCAGTGGCTGGAAGTCCTGGTGTGGCCCCCCCCACACACACACACTCTCTCTCTCTCTGCCTATCCATCTGCCTCTTTCTCTATCTCTCTCTCAAATAAATAAATAAAATATTTTTAAAAAGAAAGTATGTTGTTAATCCTCGATGGTGTTCAGATCCTTTTAATGCGGGGAGCACTGTGCTGACTCCATCTCTTAAAGTAGACAAAACTTGGGAGAAATTCAGAGAAGAGGGGCAGGGATTATTTTTAAATGCTAGAAGCCTATGAGATAGAGCTAAAAAACTTGCAATATCCCATAGATGTGGGAAGGATTGGGATAAACCTTAGCATTGCATTTCAGAGTTGAAAGAATTATAGTCAAGAAACCAGGTATGGTGCCATGTGCCTTTAATCCCAGCACTCAGGAGGCGGAGGTAGGAGGATCACCATGAGTTCGAGGCTACCCTGAGACTACACAGTGAATTCCAGGTTAACCTGGGGGGGGGGGAGGGAAGAATCATAGTCAAGTTAGCAATATTGTTGACTAACGGCTGGGTGCTGGTCCTTCTCAGGCAGCTTTGCTTTAACCTTCATAAAGGCCTCTAAGCAAATATATCCACAGCACATGGAAACACTGAGCTATAGATTAAATAGTTGCCCATATATGGTGCGTATTGTTCACAGATACTCAACTTTTCTTCCTTTCTCTTTTTTCAACCTGGAAGTTGGATTGTGTTCCCCTGGCATGCCCACATGCCTGTGAAACATGATCAGCATATATCACTTTTAGATGAAAGGGTAATGAGCCTGCAGGAAGCTGGGCATGGTGGCACACAGCTTTAATCCCAGCACTCTGGAGGCTGAGGTAGGTGGAGCTTCATGAATTCAAGGCCTATAGAGTGAGTTTCAGGTCAGTCTGGGCTAGAGTGAGACCCTACTTCAAAAATAAAATAAAGTAAAATAAAACCCAGCCATAAAGAGAGTAGGAGCTCTGCCTCCCTCTACATCTGTGTTGGTGACCACTAACATCTAGACAATGGCTGCTCCTCAGCCTGAGTCCCACTGTGGGAGCTAAGCTACAGAGCAGAGAGGGCCCAGTTCCCACCACCATCAAGATATCAAGATTCCTGTGTCACATAAATAGTTTGCGGTTTTAAGCCAATGAGTATGGGAGGTGTGTTAGCCACAGTTCTACACAGAAGCAGAACCAGTGAAATTTTCTACTTACCAACAGAGACATATTTATAACAGAAACTGACCCACATGTGTACAGAGTCTGAGAAGTCCCACAGTCTGCCATCAGCAAGCTGGAGATGCAGGAAGGCCAGAAATGTAATTCAGTCCAAAGGCCTGTAAATGGGTACTATGTGGTAGGGAGACTGCTGGTATATGTAACTCCCACAGTACACAATAGAGCTGGCCCAAGAACTAAAAGCTCTGCTGGACAAGGACTGGTAAAGATGGTTATCCCCAGCACCGGAAGAGAGAGCAAATATGTCTTTTGCTGCCTTTTGTCTCTCGTGATTGATGCTCTCACACATTGATGAAGTTGAACTTGAATCAGCAAACTTATTGATTCAAATGCTAACCTCTTCCAGACACATCCTCATCGTCACATTCAGAATTAATGTTTTACCAGTTATCTAAACAACCCTTAAGTTGGTCAAGCTGACACATAAAATTAATTATCAAAATGTATTGGGTTTTCTTCTATAGCAAAATTTGACTATAAATTTTGTTATAGAAAAGGGAAGTCACCCAGATGATTAGAAGTTCACATTCCTCCATTAGGCAGGACTCTCTAGACAGAACCAGTAGGATATATGTAGATATTTTTTAAATATTTTATTTTTATTTATTTATCTGAGAGAAAGTTAGAGAAAGAGCAAGAAAATGGGTGCACCAGGGCCTCCAGCCACTGCAAACAAACTCAGACACATGCACCACCTTGTACATCTGGCTTATGTGGGACCTAGAGAATGGAATGGCAGTCCTTTGGCTCTGGAGGCAAATGCCTTAACCACTAAGCCATATCTCCAGCCGTATGTAGGTATTTTAAAAGGGGGATTTATTGAATTGGCTTACAGAACAGGGCCGGATAAGCAATGCCCATCAGCACGCTAGAGAGGCAGAGAACCCAGTAACACCCAATCCATGAGGAAGCTGGACATTCAGCCATCCCATTCCAGTGCTGATGGCCTGGAAGCTCCCTAGAGATTTGTGGTATTGAGTCCACAAAGAAGTTCAGCCCCATGTCTGGGATGATGGCAACAGTCACTCATATACTCAACTCAGTAAAGGAAAGTGCTGGCAATTCACATGCACACTACCTGCCTCCAACTTCTATCTGGGCTGCCAGCCCATTGAAAGGTGCTGCCTATATTCAAAGTGGGTCCCGCACATCACTGTCCCATATATCAGACCTCTCTGGAAATACCCCAGACAAACAGATGTGTTTCACCGATGCTAGACTCTAAACCCAGTCAACATGACAATCAATAATTCACTCCATATCTTCAATTAACATGTGCTGAGTTCTAGTTGGAACTACAGCCAAGTGTCTACTACCTAATTTCAACAAGAGGCAAAAAGGGGGCTGGAGAGCTGGCTCAGCAGTTAAAGGAGCTTGCTTGCAATGCTTGACAGCCCAGGTTTGATCCTTCAGTACCCAAAGTAAAGCCAGATGCACAAAGTGGAACATGTGTTTGGAGTTTGTTTTCAGAGGCAGGAGGCCCTGGCATGCTCGTGCTCGCTCTCTACTTGCAAATGAATAGATAAAATACAATATTTTTTAAAGAAGTGGGGAAAGTTTCTTATGCACAGTGATAAGAATTGGGATTCCTCAGGAAGCAGATCCAGCCTGTAAGATAACATTAAGTGGGAAAGATCTGGGGAAACTGCCACTGAAGATTCATTCAAAAACAGTTAATATTTTGATATATTTCCTTGCAGGTATTCTTAACCCACACTTTGAAATTATTTTCTCAAAGGAAGTTTGATATAAAGGAGTATTGCTTAATAGAGTTCCTCACTTACATTGGCCTCTGTTTCAGAGCCTTTCTTTCTGGTTGACGCTGAACTTCTTTTCTTAGAAGGCCCATAGAGAACCTTTCCCTTACTATTCAGTACACAGTTGGTCTTCATTTCCAGTGTTCCAAGAACCCAAGGTTCTTGGTTTAGATTTCCCCCTAATCAACCTGAGATGAGGACTAAAGTGAAGTTAGTTTATTTGGGAAGTAATTCCAGAAAGTAGGAGTGAGTGATCAGGGCAACTAGACCACAAAGAAGGAAAAACCAGAGACTTTATTTGAATGAATTTGGAAAGTAGTCACTTCACACCAATTGAGCTAAATTCACTTTCCCTCCCTCCATCCCTTCTTCCCTTTCTCTCCTGTTGCAAATAACTAAAAAGTTTTTAAAAGGGGGCCGGAGAGATTGCTCAGTGGTCAAGGCACTTGCCTGCAAAACCTAATGACCTGGGTTCGATTCCCCAGTACCCACATAAAGCTAGATGCACAAAGTAGCACATTCATCTGGAATTCATTTGCAGCGGCTAGAGGCCCTGGACTCATTCTCTCTCTCTCTCCTTGCAGATAATTAAATAAAAAAATGAATCATACAAGGAGCCGTTCATTATTGCCCACTGTTACAGTTAGGTTCACATTGCTGGCAGAAATCACCCAACAAGAGCAACTTGTGGGGAAAAAAGGTTTATTTTGGCTTACAGGCTTGAGGGGAAGCTCCATGATGGCAGGGGAAAACGATGGCATGAGCAGAGGGTGAACATCACCTCCTGGACAACATCAGGTGGACAACACGAACAGGAGAGTGTGCCAAACACTAGCAAGGGAAGACTGGCTATAACACCCATAAGCCCAACCCCAACAATACACTGCCTCCAGGAGGCATTAATCCCCAAATCGCCATCAGCTGGGAAATTCAGAATACCTATTTTTGTTGTTGTTGCTGTTTTTTGAGGTAGGGTCTCACTCTAGCTCAGGCTGACTGGAATTCACTATGTAGTCTCAGAGTGGCCTCAAACTCATAGCGATCCTCCTACCTTTGCCTCCCAAGTGCTGGGATTAAAAGCGCGTGCCACCACACCTGGCTCAGAACATCTAATTTTATGGGAAACACCTGAGGTAAACCACCACATTCCACACCTGGCCCCCCTAAACTGATAACAATCCATGATATAAAATGCAATGCATTCAGTCCAACTTTAAACATCCCCATAGTTTTTTATCAATCACAATGATGCTCAAACATTCCAATAGTCCAAGATCTTTTAACTGAGCCATAATACAACCCCCCGCAAAGAAAAAAAAAAACCATAATGGCACAAAATAAACACTCACACTGCAAAAGATGGCATCGGGCATAGCATAGAAATATTCAACCAATAAAAGATTTAAACAGGGCAAACATCAAACTCTGTAGCTCCAAGTCCAACAACTAGGCAGTGACAAGTCTCCAAGTCTGATAATTCTAACCAGCAACAAGTCTCTGGTGTTCCAATTCCACTCCTCCAGCTAGGCTACCTACAGTCCTGGAAAACTTTATCAGGGTGGGCAGCTCTCTTTAGCCACCATCTTGTGGTCCTGACATCTTCACTAGGTCTCCACTACAACCCACGGTTCATCCTCATGCCTCCATCAGGTCTCCATGCAGGCAATCCTGCTTCACACTGCCCATGGCCATTTCCAAAACACAAGATGATGTTGCAAATTCAATGACCCTCTCTTTCCTGCATTTCTTACACTCCATAATACCAGGTAGGGTGCCAATTTGATAATTCAGGGGGTAATAAAGCAGATTTTGAAGAACAGGACACTCCTTGAGCACTCAGACCCCTTCAAAAGAATCTACATTCTTCCTGTTGCCCCACTGCAGGTCAGGTGGTCCAATCTCAAAGGTTTTAATCTCTCTTATAATTGCAGCTGAACACTCAGCAGTTTTGGACTAAAGATTTCTTTCTGTGCTATATCCCTCTACTCATACCAGTCCATTTCTACGCAAAGCAACCCTGCACAACTTCTCAGGACATGGGCATAACAGCAAGCCTCTCACACAAACTGCTTCTAGCCCAGTCCAAGCAAAGCTCTTTCTCATCCTCATAAGCCAAACCTCACAGTCCATAGTTCTTACTGCATTCAGATATTTCAATGCTTACCAGAATAGTCTATCAAGCTGGACTTACAGCACTTCAAGGCATCTCTTAGGCCAAGGTTTCAAATCCTTCCATATTCCTTTTGAAAATCCACTCCAAAAGGCCAAAGCCACACAGTCAGGTGTCTAGCAGCAAATGACACCACTCCTCAGTACCAACTATACTGTTGCAGTCAGGTTCACATTGCTGGCAGAAATCACCTGATTAAGATCAGCTTGTTGGAAACAAGGTTTATTTTGGTTTACAGACTCAAGGGGAAGCTCTATGATGGCAGGGGAAAATGACAGCGTGAGCAAAGGGTAGACATCACCCCTGGCCAACATCATATGGACAATAGGAACATGAGAGTGCCAAACACTGGCAAGGAGAAACTGACTAAATAAGTCCACCCCCAACAATACACTGCCTCCAGGAGGTATTAATTCCCAAATCTCCATCAGCTGGGAACCTAACATTCAGAACACCCAATTTCATGAGGGACACTAGAATCAAGCCACCTCAGTGTCAAAGCTCTGCAGGAATAAGCAAGTGTGCTGGACAATCAGAAGAGGGTGATGGATTGTGCTAAGTCACTTGATTATAAAAATCAAAATCGCCGGGTATGGTTGCATGCTTTTAATCCCAGCACTCAGGAGGCAGGGGTAGGAGGATTGCTGTGAGTTCAAGGCCACCCTGAGACTACATAGTGAATTCCAGGTCAGCCTGAGCTAGAGTGAGACCCTACCTCAAAAAGCCAAAAAAATAAAAATAAATAAAAATAATAATTGACACTCTCTCTTCATCTAGATTGAAGGGTTGAGAAGTCCTTGTGATACCATGCTGCCATACAGCCATTCTCGTGCGTGGCCAAGGTTAAAAGGTACTTCCCCCACCACCTGCCCTTCAATCCCTGCTGGTATCTTCAGCAGCGCTGGATATACCCTGAATCAAACCACCACACCCACTTATACATGTATTCACTGATTGATTCCCTCTTGATTGTTCTGGAGACCTTTACTGCCCTCCTGGGCACAAGTTCCCACAGATGTGTAAACAGTCTTGTGACAGCAAATTGATACCCAATGTGCACTTGAGATCTCAGAAGTTGGTCAATTTATAAATGCAGCAAAATCAGGCATATGTTGAAAGGTATGACACAGAGCACCAAAATGTCTACTATACTAATCCCCACTCCCTAATGCCAGTCTTGCAGTATTGATGAATGCAAGGAGACATAAAGTCATGGTGACCAGCACTAAAGAAGCTCAGTATAATTCTTGGGTAAGTTTCCCACTCAGAAAAGTAGATAATAAATATTTATCAGCCAAGGTCATTGGGAAGTCCTTATGAGCCTGTACATGTCAGCATTTCTAGCATGGGTCTTGACACACAGATGTTCAACAAGCATTAGTTTTCTGTCCACTGTCTTCTGTAAATGCTCTAGAGCTGCACTAGGTGCCAGGACAGATGGTCTTGGGGTCCTTCCAATTCCAGGTTGTTGACCGTACTAGAACCCTCACTGTGGCACGTGACAGACATCCAAATCAAACTTGACTTGGAGCTGGAAACCCCATCTTGGCCATGGCTTCAGACACTGCTGTGTACAGGACCTCCAGCAATGTCACCAACACTTTCTCTTTGGGTTGCCCTGAGCTGCTTCTCTTTCTGTTTCTTCTCTATCTTTCAGACATGTTTGCCCATATTTGAGTTGGGGATGGTTTGGATGCAGCCTCAGAGAGCTCCAGTGTGCATGATCCTCACTTGATGCTGTAGTTACCTTCTCATTGCTGGGTAAAGCACCAACCAAAAGCAGCATACAGGAGGAAGTTTTGTGTGTGTGTGTGTATGTGTGTATGTATGTGTGTTTTGTTTGTTTTTGTTTAATGAGAGAGAGACACACACACACACAAAGAGAATTGGTGCACTAGGGCTTTAACCACTGCAAATGAACTCCAGACACATCAGCCACATTGTATACATGTGCCACCTATGCACATCTGCCACCTTGTACATCTGGCTAACATAGATTCTTGGAAGTCAAACCTAGGTCCTTAGGTTTTGTAGGCAAGCACCTTAACTGCTAAGCCATCTTTACAGTCCAGGAGGAAAGATTTCATATTTCGGTTTATAGTCTCAAGGGGAAGCTCCATGATGGCATGTGAAAGGAAGGCGTGAGCAAAGGCTAGACATCACCTCTGCCACAACAGGTGTAAAACAGTAGGAAGAGAGTGAGTCAAACTAACACTGGCATGCTAGGGGCTAATAAACCTCAAGGTACATCCCCAACGACACACCTCCTCCAGCAAGGCTCCATCTCGCAAATTGCCACCATCTGGGAACCAAGCATTCAAAACACGTGAGATTATGGTGGACACCTAATTCAAACTATCACACTTACTAACAGCAGAGTCCAAGTATAAATTCTCGGGTTGGAACTGCCTGGAACATGTACTGACATTGTGCCTGGCAGGGCGGAACACTGAAGCCATTGGAGCCTGCTGCAACGTGGAGCAGGATGCTTGTGCCAGAGGAAGGGTTTCTGGCGGGCATTGGTCCCTAAGACAAAGTGAGAGGAAGGGTGTGAGTGAGGCGAGACGAGGTCATGGCAGGCAGGCCATTGCTTGCTATCTCTGGGTAATGGAGGAGTCAGGTTGATAGGCCTCCATAGTCACACCACACTTGGGATTCAGAATTCTGCAATGCCAGCACAATCACATATTTCCACCCAGGGGCTGAATCTAGCCCCATGTTAAGTTTCAAAACAGATCTGTTTTGGAACAATGGAAGGGCTTAGCACATTCATTTGATGTCAAACAAAGCCTTTCTGTGTCACCCTCTCCCTGTGTGCCCTCCAAGGTTCTTAGAGAAACAGCCAGTACTTTAGAAAAAGAAACTCAAATGTCATATGAGGGTAGCTCACCATAGGTGTCTTGAACCAATGAAAAGATTTTTTTAGAACCTTTTTCCTTTATTACTATAAAAATAAGATCTGAAGTTTTTGAGATAAAGAAGTATAGCCAGCTGTGGTGGTGCCTGCCTTTAATCTCAGCACTCAGGAGGCAGAGGTAAGAGAATTGCTACAAGTTTAAGGCCTGCCTGGGGCTACAGGGTGAGCTCCAGATCAGTCTGGGCTAGAGTGAAACCCTTCCTTGGAAAAAAATAAAGTATACAAAAGAAAATTAAAATTACCTGTTAGGATCTTACCATTATCAACATCTTGTGTGCACTTTCCTATATAGTAACAATGTAGTATTTTTAAATATTATAAATAGGGATATGATACATACTGCTTAGTAGCATGGTTTATTTTCTGATGTGCAATATACATGAAGAAAATGTATAAAACTCAATCAATCAGCTCATTGGATTTTTATTCATTAGATTTGCTTTGGATAATTTTTTTTGTATGCTTTGTATGTGTATGTATATGTGTGTATGCAGTGTGTATGGTGTGATGTGATGTACCCGATAACCCATAAGCTCACCTGCACTGGGGGGCACTCACCTGTGATGGCCAGAGCAGAACTTTGGGTGTCCATCACTTTTCTACCCATTCTTATTTTGAGCCAGAGTCTCTTACTGACATTGGAGCTTGTTGTTTTTCACAAGCCTAGGTACTACCTTGGTCTCTACTCTCTTTGTGGGACTAGAGTTGTAGACATGTGTGGCCATGGCCAACTGTTCATATGGGTTCTGAATATTTGAATTTAGCCAAATTCAAGGCCCTTAAGGCACTCATATTTGTGCAGGAAACACACTTAACAGCTGTGTCATCTCTTTGGCCCTTGTTTATGTTTGTTTGTTAGTTTGTTTTTGGTACAGGATGTATATTAGTTACTTTTTATTTCTGTGATCAAAATCTCAGACACAGACAACTTAAGGAAGAAGAGATTTACTTTGGCTCACAGTTTTAGAGGGTATAGTCCTTCGTAGCTGGTAAATGCATAGTACAGTGGCTCTGGTCACGAGAGTATACTGTGGAGGCCAGAACCAAAAGGAGTATGATCACCAAAGGCCTGCCCCTACTGACCTATTTCTGACAACTAGGTCACATGTCCTAGACCAAAATACACAACAACTTCCCCAAAATAGCACCAACTGAGGACCAGTGTTCAAATGCACAAGCCTATGGAGGACATTCTAGACTTAAGTCATGATAAGGTCTCATTATGTTTCCCAGGCTGGTCTTGGACACTGGGTTCAAGTGTTTTCCCACCTCAACCTCCCAAATACCTGAGACTACATGTGCATGGATACAAGTCATCACACTTGGCTCTTCCCTCCTTCCCTTCTTCCTTTCCTCCCTTTCTTTCTTATTGCAAGTGTGTGTGTGTGTGTGTGTGTGTGTGTGTGTGCATGTGTGTAGTGTGTAGTGTGGGGGTGGACAAGTGGGTTCAGATGCATGTTCCATGTATGCACATGCAAAATCCAGAAGAGAACATCAGGAGTCCTTCTCTATTGCTCATCTATGTGTTTCCTTAAAACAGTTTCTCACAGAACCATTTTCAATCAGACTGGCTGACCAGTAAGCCTCAACAATTCTCCCATCTCTGTGCCTAACAGGACTGGGATCAGGATATATGGCTATGCCCAACATTTATATGAGTGCTGGAGGACCGAATTCATGTTGTATCAGACCCTCATTCTTTCATGGCAAGCACTCTTACCCACTGAGTCATCTCCCCAGCCCCTATTTATTTTAAAAAATACTTTTATTGATTTATTTGAGAAAGGGATTATGAGAAAGAGGCAGAGAGAGAGAAAGAGGAAGAGAGAGAGAGAAAAAAAGAGAGAGAGAGAATGGGTGCACCAGGGCCTGCCACTACAAATGAATTCCAGATGCATGTACCACTTTGTGCATCTGGATTTATGTGGGCACTGGAAAATTGAACCCAGGCCATCAGGCTTTGCCAAGGAGTGCCTTTAACCAGCGAGGCATCTCCTTAGTCCCCCTATTCATTATTTTTAATAGCTCTACAGTGTTTCTCTGTTGGGCTATAAAAATATAGTTAATGAAGCCTCTATTGATAAATATTAATTTACCTGTCAGTTCCATCGAGTCTGGCAAACATTTACTGGGTATTTGCTTATGGGCCAGGCACCAAACAGAAGAAAATTTAGTCATTTAAAAGTACAACCATATATTTTATATTACTTGAGAATCTTTGGCTCTGCTCATAGAGCTCAACACATTTTAGCTAAACTACCTGTGATGTAAAAAGTAAAAGCAGAGTACTGGTGTATTCTTCTAAAATAAACCAAGGAATGAGGAAATTGCAAGAAGGAGAAAAGACAGGTGGCTGAAAATAAACTACTCAAAAAGAAGGAATTTTAAAGATTGTGCCAGACTCCTGTGTCATTAGCCATGACAATTAACCTGGGGTTAATTGTAACCTGCGTTGTGGGGGAGGGCAAATGAGTGGGAGTAGGAAGAATAGAGGAGAATGAAAGGTAGGATAGTGCCATGATCACTGGCTAACAGTCACAGAGAAAAGCCACTCACAACCCCAAGAAAAATGCCTGGATTGAAAGCCAGGAGGTCTGGGTCCCATGCCACTAGTAAGCTGCAAGAACTAAGCTGGCGGCTGCTATTGAGACTGCAGATCCTTTCCAATCCCAGGATTCTCTCCCTAGGAAGTATGGTTTCCTTCTGGCTTCTGGCTGATAGTTTCAACAAAAATAAGTTAGCACCTTCAAGTGAAAACCTGGTTTCTTCACTATTGGCTGAAGAACAGAAAAGAACATGCAAGGAGGAAGAGATAGAAATGAAATTCAATTTGAAAAATAGGGAACTATTCTTTTAAGAAATCTTAAATTACGTAGTTATTGTAAATTTCCATTGAAAAACTATATCAGGGCTAGAAAGATTGCTCAGTGGTTGAGGTGCTTGCTTCTAAATCCTGATGGTCTGGGTTTGATTCCCCAGTCCCACATAAAGCCAGATGTACAAAGTGGCACATGCATCTGCAATTCATTTCAAACAGCAAGATGCCTCGGTACCCATTCTCTCTCTTGTTTCTCTCTGTGTCTGTCTCTCTTTCCTTACAGAGAAAAATGAGGGAATAGGGAGAAATAAAAGGAAGGAAATGGGAGGGAAGGAAGGTGGAAAGGGAAGTTATTCAACTTTACAAAGCTTGTTGAACATTAAACAACATGATTTAGAAAAAAAATAATAAAAAACTTCCCCAAAATCTTTCCTAAGATATTTTTCCCCTCAGACATACATCATCAGGCTGTTAATATCCAGGACAAGCCTTTCCCATTACTGGACATAGAACACTATCACAATTGAAGTTGGCCATGATCTATTTAGAAAGTCAATAATTATTCAACCCAAGGGGTTTTCCAAATGGTGAAGTGACTTCTTAAGAGCAAATTAATAGTGAACAGTGTATCAAACCCAATTGGCATCTTGAGAAAGTAGGGGCCTGAAGAGAGCAGCTGGAAGCTAAAGGTCAGGATGGATGTTAGCTTACTTTTGTCTCTTAATTATGATGTGAAAGACAAAAAATCTTGTTTATTTTTTTATGCCAGGAGGGTAGAGGGTGGTTTGGAAGAGTTCCCAGTTCATCAAAAACTACCTTCAATCTAGCAGTAGAAAAGTTTACTTCCTTGACTTCTTTCCCACAGGCATTCTCCCACAGGAGAGCTAAGGAGATGCAAGTCTTATTTTTCTGTTTGTCATATAAGGTACTCGGGGGGGGGTGAATGACTGAGTTGTTGATGATGGGAATGAGTGTTGGTCAAAAAAAGCAATAAGGCTGCATTTATCACATTGACAAAGTATGTTCGAGGCCCCATTCATTTCCTTTTTGGAGGATAAAAGGAGATTATGCCATTAGAAGTAGCCAGGATACACTACCTACTTTTCTATCTTCCTGTTTTTCTGTAGTAACTGCTTTGTGAGCACGACTTCCCAAACCCATTGAGCACACAGTAGTTATTTGTCCCTTTTGTGAAAGGTATGAAAGTCTCATTCTTGAAATGAATTTGGGTGGCTAAGCTAGGGTGTGTTTAGATGTGACTACTTTAGACTGCTTCTCCCGGCAAATAACTGTCCTTGGATTTTATCTAAGCCAACTTGCTTCTTGATGAGAAAACTATTACCATCCATTATTCAAGGCCCCAAGGCAGACCACCAGTGCATTATAAAACACAGAATCAGAATTCCAATTCTTTTGTATAGTTTGTTTTTGGTTTTTGGTTTGATGCATAGTCTCACTGTAGCCCAGGCTGACCTAGAACTCACTGTGTAGACCAGGCTGGCCTTGAACTCATAGCAATCCCCTTACCTCCGATTCCCAGGTGCTGAGATTATTTGCATAAGTCACCCACTCAGCCAAATTTTCTAAAAAGGAAAAACTGGGGGCTGGAGAGATGGCTCAGCAGTTTAAGGAATTTGCTTGCAAAGCCTGATGGCCCAGGTTTGATTCTCTAGTTCCATGGAAAACAAAGACACAAAGTAATGCATGCATCTGGAGTTCATTTTCAGTGGCAGAAGGCCCTGGCATACCCATACTCACATTCTCTTTCTTGTTCCTTTCTCAAATAAATATTTTTAAAAAATAAAAAGGAAAAATATAGACTAGTATAGAGATCTTAAGGAACATTTGGTCACTAAGAACTACAGATCAGATCCCTCTTTTCAATCAAATTATTTTAAAAATACCATAAAGAGCATTTGCTCTACTCTCATAGAGTGCCCCTCCTTCTAAACTGTGCAGTCTTGAGCAGCCATCATGAGGCAATGCCATATATCTTTCCAGCTCCCAACTCTGACCTTACTGTGCTTTGTTTCCATTTCTGATTGATGCATGTGGATTTCAAAGGAAATGATTGCAGGCATCTAGTATCCTTACTGTTAAAGTTAAGTATTGCATTAGCAGAAAAAATGCTTTAAGGTAATATATGGTTCTTGTCATGATTTGAAATGGCTTAAAAGGATCTCTCAACATATGTGCCCTCTAGGTTGAATTGTCATTTCTTCGGTACTTAGGAGGGGCTATGCACATTCACCTCCATGACCCAGAGTTCATTAACATAAATTCTGTTATCACAGATGCTCCCGTAAAACAGGGAAATAAATCTCTTTAGCCTTCTGATTAGTCAGGGTCTTGAAAACAAAGTGAAAGTAGGAAGGGAACTGATCAGATTTGCTAGGAAACCGAGTGGATTTGTGAACTCTGCTTGAGATGAAAGAAAGGACTCTGAGAGTGAGTGCCTGTTCTTTGTTAGTAAGCCACATATGACAATGATAATTAGTAGACTCATGAGCAAAGTGTTGTGAGGTTGAGAGTGACAAAGCCCCTAGGCTCTGGATGTGCTTAGAACTCCCCAAGCCAGTGGCTCTCAAGTTCTGTCTTAAACAAAGACCTGGGGACTGAACAGATGGTTCAGTAGTTAAAGGCACTTGTCTGCAAAGCTTGCTGATATAGGTTCAATTTCACAGCCACCCAACTAAAGTCAGACATACAAAGTGGTACATGTATCTGGAGTTTGTGTGCAGAGGCAGAAGGTCCCAGCTTGCCCATTCTTTCTCTCTTTCAAATAAACAACAACAACAACAAAAATATACATATATATATAACAATCAAGAAGCCTGGCTTGGTAGCACATGTCTTTAATCCCAGCACTCTGGAGGCAGAAGTAGGAGGATGGCTGTCCATTTGAGGCCAGCCTGGAAGTACAGAGAGAATGGAAGGTCAGCCTGGATAGAGTGAGACTCTACCTCACAAAACAAAAACAGTAATAACAAAAAAAGAAAGAAAGAATTAGTAAGCATAGACATGAAGAAGGGTAAATTATGAAAGATTTAAGAGAGAGTAGAAGTAACACAGAAAAGCTCTCAAGCTGGGAGGGTCCCAAGAGGGAAAATCCACCTGGTTACTTGGGTCGATCTTATAACCTTAGAAGTGTAAATTAGCCAAGTAACTGGAATGAGCCTCATTGTCAAGTTCAAATGTATGTGGGTAACTGATTGGTTGGTGGACTGAGGAGGAGAGTGCAGATGCAAGAAGAGGCAGGTAAAAGGCCATGAAAGTTGAGGAGGAAGAACCAGGAAGCCTCTCCTTACCACCACTATCAGACTAGACTGCCCTTCTGGTCTCTCTAAGATAGGGTGGCGTCTGCATTCTCTTGGGCCTGTGTCCTCCCTAACTGACTACATGCCAAAGAAAACTACCTTGCTCCAAATCTCTATCAAAAGTGACGCAGTGAAGGCACATTCAGCAAAGATGAATGAGATTACCTTCTCACAAAACCTGAGCTGCCCTTGATCTCTTACTGTGTTCAGGCAGTGTGACTATAGGTTTATGCAAATGAGCAACCATGTTTCTTCACTTGGACTCTGTTACCATCTAACTGTTATGATGTCACCATAGCAGCATTTTCCCAACACCCTTTGCTTCTTTCATAGGGAAAGCTGTAAGAAAGTGCTTTGGTAACAGAATGTTTTAAGATTTTGCTCACATGCCATTGAAGACCTGTGACATTTCTCTTGCGGAAAATGTACTAAGTGTAACTGGGAGATGATGGAAGCTAACTCACACTGATTAGGTGAGGTAGTTGGATGTTAGTCACTGTGTACCAAACTACTAGGAAATACTCTCATTTTGTTACTATTTCCAGAAGATGTTATCCTTAAGGACAGTGACGTTTCTAGATTCAGTATGACTATAACATGTGCTGGGATATCACACCCAGATGAGAGAATGCCTAAATATGGGTGGTGTGACAACTATGTTGTGAACAGCAATGGAGGGTATTTCTTGAGCACTTACCAGGTGACAGACACTTGCTGGCATGTTCTATGAATCTTGTCATTCAATCCATATAAGCTGTAAGGATAATACAGGTAGCTATATGTGATTCAGAGAAGTTAGACTTCATTCTCCGGGTCTCTCACTCTGAAGGCCATCCCTTAATCACCATGCCACCTTGCTGTCTGTATCTTCCAGGTAAGTTGATCCTAGCCCTCTCTTTTCCCTGAAAGAGACTACAGTTAATATCCATATATCATCCATCAAATTTCTTGTATTGAATCCATAGGAAACTAGAGGATTCTCTGAAGAGTAAGCTGACAACTTTGTCTCAAGTATGCATTTGTGACCATTCCACCTACATATCAAAATACATATAATACTTATGGTCCTAAGACCTGGAATCCATGTCCCAGCCTTACAAATTGTGTAATCTCAGGCAAGTCACTTCATCACCGTAGCTAGTTACTTCCTCTGTGAAAAGGAAATGGCAACACTCATACTTGTCGAAAGATTAGGAATAGACCAGAGATTAGGAATGTGCCGTTGTTCTTGTCTTTTTTTTTTTTTTTTCTGGAATCTTATAAATCAGGGCTGGGGAGATGGCTCAGCAGTTAAAGGCACTTGCTTGCAAAACCTACCAGTCTGGGGTTCAATTCCCAGGTACCTACATTAAGCCAGATGCACAAAGCTGCTACCATCTAAGGGTGTTGGGTTTATTTTCTCTGCCAATTGAAAAATTAAAAGTTAAAAATAAAACTTTCTTTTTCTTTTCTCTTCTTTCTTTATAAAAAAAGATTTATTTATTTATTTATTTGAGAGACAGAGAGAGAATGGGTGTGCCAGAGCCTCCAGTCACTGCAAACGAACTCCAGACGCACACACCACCATGTGCATCTGGCTTACATGGGACCTGGAGAATCGAATCTGGGTCCTTAGGCTTTGCAGGCATGTGCCATAACCACTAAGCCATCTCTCCATCCCTCTGTTTATTTATTTTTAAAGAAAAAGCTTATTTCAAAGTAAGAGGTAAAGAAAGAAGAGAGAACAGACTCATCTGGGAGAAGGGAATTCCAGAGCTGGAAAATCCACCAGCCCCACTGGGAGCTGGACTTTTATGAAATGAGAGAAGCCTGTCCAGCCATGATTGGTCAGCTTAAATGAAGGTGAAGTGCTGGTTCACATGATGCATCCGGTACTGCACAGGTTTCATAAAGCTCACCAAGCCGGCCTGCAGGTGAGACAAGTCACCAAGGACAGGAAGGAGGAAGTGGGGTTAGGATATAGTCAATTACCAAGGGCTCTTTTCTTCCTTCCTTCCTTCCTTCCTTCCTTCCTTCCTTCCTTCCTTCCTTCCTTCCTTCCTTTCTTTTTTTTCTTAATGTAGGCTCTCACCCTAGCCCAGGCCGACCTGGAACACACTCTGTAGTACCAGACTGGCCTTGAACTCACAACAATCCTCCTACCTCTGCCTCCCACGTGCTGAGATTAAAGGCATTTTTTTAAGGGCTTCTTTTTCCTACCTGTCTGCCTGACCAAGGAAACTGTCCATCTCCTATAGTGTTTCTAAGTGGTGAATGCATCTGGCGTTCATTTGCAGCAGCAAGAGACTCTGGTGTGCCCATTCCCCCTTCCAAATAAATTAATTAAAATGAACCTTATAAATCTGAATATATGAGGTTGTGTTCTGAACCCAAAATTGTGGATCTATAATTGCCCTTTTATAATGACAGTTAACTTCCTTCAAAAATATTTTACCCAGCAAGAAGTTATTTTTTTTCTTTTACTTATTGCCTTTGCATTCATTGATTTGGGAAATACATCAGGTAATGTTTGCCCATTAATAACTGCTAACAAGAATCATGAACTACATTTGACCTGCAGTCTAGCATTTGGGATGCAGGTCTTTATCATCTAGCTACATACCCAGTTCTCAAAGCAACTAGATTTATCTGCGTTTTTAGAGCATGGTTCAATGTTTGTTTTTTCTAACTTTCTGTATCTTTACGCCTACAGTTCTCTCTGTTAGACCTCTCTACTTAACTCCAACATTATCTACCATTTTCAAGGTCATTTCAGTGGTCCCCATCTTCCACAAATATCTGTATAATCTTTTAAATTCAGATTCAATCTTTCTCTGTGCTCAATAGAAATTTCTTATAATTTTTTAATCCTCACAGTTTTCTTTGTGGTTCTCTTGCCATTCTTTTTAGATGATAAGCATCCAAGGGCATAATCCAGGGTTGCCCATTGCCATGTGATAGTGGCTGGGGAGTGGAAGGGCTACTGCCATTGGCTTACATCACACTACCAAGTTCAAAAGTTTGAGTATAGGGTATAGTAGCTATTTGACCTTGGGCAAGCTATTTCAACTTTCTAACCTATATTTAACTTACTCATAATTACTACATAGGGATCTTGTGAAAATTAAATATGATATTCCATGCAAAGTGCTTAGCATGGATTTGACACATTTTTGATGCTTAGTAGATTTTAAACATTGCAATGTCTATAATAAAGTCTCATAGTTCATTAAATTAATATGTATTTATTGAGTATTATGTTAGGCAGGTTGGGCTACCATATCAAAGTACCATAGACTGGGTGTGAAGAAGAAACAGAATAAAGATAGCTTAAAAATATTTTATTTATTTATTTGAGAGAGAGGGGGAGGAAGAGAAAGAGAGAGGAAGAGGCAGATACAGAGAGAATGGGTGCACCAGGGCCTCCAGCCATTGCAAACAAACTCCAGACGCATGTGCTGCCTTGTGCATCTGACTTATATGGGTACTGGGGAGTCGAACCTGGGTCCTTAGGCTTTGCAGGGATGCGTCTTAACCACTAAACCATCTCTCCAGCCCCAAGATAGCTTTTTTATAGACAGTCAGCCAGGGACAAAGGTCAAAGAGAACATGGATGCCTTCTTGCCTGGCTTGTCAAGACTGGAACCCATATCTGATACAGTCTCATCCAAAATGGCTCCAAGCAATTTCTCAGCAACAGCACTTTCTGCTTCCTCCTCGGCCTACCACACCTGGGTGGGCTGGCCCCTCCTGAGCCAGCCTGCTGAGTCCACCAACCAAGCCGTCAGTTCTCTTTCTTATGCACCTGAGCCTGATGACGTGTGTGTGTGTGTGTGTGTGTGTGTGTGTGTGTGTGTGTGTGTGTGTGTGTGTGTTTCTCTCTCCCTCTTAGCTATTCATTCTTCTAGCACCTGGCTTCTGGTCCCTGCTTTGATAAACTCCCCCACTTTTTAGTGGCTGGAAGTGCGTGGGCTGGCCTTATTTACCTGGGCATTACTCGGCTTGCTTCCTGCATGTATTTTGTTTCTGGATGCTTTCTTGCTTTGTTACATATATGATCTCTCTTTAAACCCCGAGTCCTTTACTATACAATGTCTTAGCTTTACTTGACCCCCTAGGTGAAGGTGAAGAACTTACCCTCTCCTGCTTTGCTCTGTGTGTGTGTGTGTGTGTGTGTGTGTGTGTGTGTGTCTTCTTTAGAGGCTTTTCCCTGGAAATTTCTCTGGGAAGGAGATTCTGCCTATCTCCCCTCCCCCACTCTAGTCAGGTAAGAGGAGGAATTCCCTTCTGACTAGAGTCTTTAGGCTAGCCTTTTTTCTGGATTATAATTCTCTCTAAAATAAACCTCGTAATTCATAATTTACCTTTCTCAAAGAATGTTTTTTTCAATTCTTTGCTAATCAGATAAGAACCCAAAAGTTGGGATTCACAGGGCTGGGATCTCTTGCATCTTTATGGAATCCCTCCCTGGACCCCAAAATCTTGTATCAGGTGGATGAAACACACAGTTTGAGGGGTAAGGATCTAGGGTCAGAACACCATCGAGTTTGGTGCCTAGTGAGACCCTCCTCTTGCCTTGCAGATGGCTGCCTTCTTGCTCTGCCTTTACATGGCAGAAGTGGTCCCCAGCACGGGTTCTCTCTCTTTCCTCCTCTTTCTTCCTTTATTTCTCTTCTGCCCCCTTCAGCCCTACCTCTCTCCTCTTGTTTCTCTATAACTTCCTTTTCATCTCAGTCTTCATTCCACAATGAGGGCTTTACCAACCTTGCTGACCTCACTAGTCATGAATTATCACCTCACAGCCCCATCTCCCAAGTACCAACACACTGTGAGTTGGAGCTTCAACATATGAATTTTGAGGGGACATGATTCAGTCCATTACTGAATCTAGAGGTATAGTAATGAACAAGACAGACAAAAAAGAACCCTGTGTTTACATTCATTCTAGTAAAAAAAAAAAAAAAAAAAATCGATGTTTCTAGCCACAACAATGCTGCCAAATGCGACATTCTCCATAACTTGTGTGAATGTCACACTATCTGGTGAAGGGGAATTTGCTTGCATATGGAATTAAGCTTTCTAGTCAGCTGACTTTCACATGAGATATACCTGGATGGTCACAGTATGGTCACCAGGGCCCACAGATGTAGAAAGGGAAGGCAGAATGGTAAGAGTGTTTTAACAACAAAACTTGACTGGCTTTGAGCAAGCAGGATAATCTAGAAGAAGCTGGTAAAAACAAGAAAGTGGATTCTCTCTAGACTTTAGGGAATGTAGCATAGATGATATACTGACTTTACCCCTGTGACAGCCGTGTTGCCCTTCCAGAGCTATGAGATAATAAGCTTATATTGTTGCTTTTTAAGTCACTAAGTTTGTGGTTTTTTTTTTTTTTTTCTTTTTTGGTTTTTCGAGGTAGGGTCTCACTCTAGCCCAGGCTGACCTGGAATTCACTATGAAGTCTCAGGGTGGCCTCGAACTCACAGCAATCCTCCTACCTCTGCCTCCCGAGTGCTAGGATTAAAGGCGTGCGCCACCACGCCCGGCTTAGTTTGTGGTATTTTTTAAGCCACAGAAAATTAATTTGGGGAGTGGGAAAAAAGTATTTATTGTGTCAGATGAGAATTCATTCTATGCAGAAAATTGGAGCAAGGAATGCTGGTAGGCAGTGCCAGGAGGGGATAATTATGCTTTTAGAAGGAGGTGACAGCAAGGAACTGGAGGAAGTACAGTAGTACCTGAGCCGTAATGTGCCTCT
Source organism: Dipus sagitta (assembly GCA_036346955.1). Taxonomy (NCBI): domain Eukaryota; kingdom Metazoa; phylum Chordata; class Mammalia; order Rodentia; family Dipodidae; genus Dipus; species Dipus sagitta. The sequence continues at coordinate 96,551,772 of CM070770.1, read as the reverse complement.
GCACTTGGGAAGACCATTACTGGCAGAAGGCACAGCAAGGACTAGGGCCCTATAGCAGGAGCTTCCTTAGCATTTTTGTGAGCTAAGAAGGTCATCATGAATAGGTATTTGTGATGAAAGAATAGTAGGAAATGAGACATTCAAATTATACATATATATATTTCTAATGATTTCCACAGGGCTTTATAGTAGGGATTGTGGAATACAATACCTAGTAATTTGACACTCCTCAATCAGTATGCATTAAGATGTTATCACAGGGCAATAAAAAGATGTGGACAATCCAGTTTTCCCCAGAAAAGCAGGAAGCTTGTGTTTGACTCCCACAATGAACCTAGAATAGGTTCTGTAATTGTTTTACTCTTAACAAGCACCCTGCAGGGTAAATACGGCTCTCCCAATTTACACTGGAGAACACTGAAGTCTAAAGGAAGTAGGTAAACTAGATCCTACGAACACAAAGTGGCCAGCGGTGGGGTGAGCTTCAAAGTTTATGCTCATTCTACAAAGTCCCCTGCAGTCTGTGTCCTTGGATGATTTATTGGTCCATTCTGTGTCAGGCACATTTGCCTCTCTTTGGGTGCCTTGGAAGTAGGCTTGGTGGAGCCAGAACGCGTCCTTTCTGATGCACAGTATTTCTTGATGCCCTGGTGGGCTTGATCTGGCGAGGCTGGGAGACCCCAGGCTTCCCCGCAGGTCACAGCGGTGTTTCCACCGGCGGCCGCCAGGGGTCGCTCCGGGCGCCGCCGAGGCGCGGCGGGCTGGCGGCGGCTGGGTGCATGTGGGGGCTGCTGCGGAGCGGCGGCGGCGGCTGCGCGTGGAGCGGCGCGCTCGTCAGGAACTCCGCGCGTGGACCCGCGGCCGCCGGCCGGCCGGCCCGCGCTCAGCCCGGTTCTGCGTCTCGGCGAAGGAAGCCCGCGGGGTCCCGGGCTGAAGGGGAAGCTCGGTGCGCGGTAAGAACGCCGCGGGAGCGGGGAGCGGGGAGGCGGCGGGCCCCCGGCCCCGCGCTGGGGATCGCGCCCGGGCGGCGGTGCGGGGCGCACTGGGGCGCGGCGGCGGACCCCTCCCCAGCCTGTCCGCGGCCTTCCGGGGCTGGAGTCAGCTTTAGACCCGGGCCGGCGCCCCGGCTCCGCGCCCGCTCCTGGTGCGCACTTCCCGGGCGGGAACCCGGGCCAGTCCCCACCCCACCTCGCGTCCGCGTCCCTTGCCCTTAAACCTCTCTTTCGGGGTGCACACCTGACCCCGCACACCTCCCGAGGCGCGCGTGGGCCGGGGCGGCGGGGAGACGAACTTCTTTCTACCGAGCGCGTCTGCGGCGCGGGGCGCTCGGGCTCCCGGGTGGCCTTCGCGTGGGTGCGGCTGATGGAGGGCGGGCGGGCGTGAAGAACGTACAGTGCTTGATGAACTTTTGGGCTAGCAACTGTCAAGTACCGGGAGCTCCAGCCCCTCCCTTTTCCTGCTCCGGACAAGGTGAAAATCCTAAAACTTTCATCTGACTTCCCCTCCCCACTCCTGGACCCCCGTGGGGGCCGCGCGGCCGAGGGTAAAGCATCCGCTCCTGCCGCTGCAGAGTCGCTTCACCCAGTCCCTCGGGGTCCCTCCCGAGCGCCCTGCCCGACCCGCTCCTTGCCCAAAGACCTCCCCGCAGGGACCAGCGCCCAAGAATCTGGGCGAACGGCCTTTTGTTTCTCCGCGTTTCCCCTCTTGCTGCTCCTGCAGCATGTAGTGGAGAGGGGAGCCCCTGCCGCCCCCTCCCGGCTTAACTTGCCCGACTCTGCGCCGGCTCGGGACCGGGACCCCGGCGGGGACCCTGGCGAGGCCGCCCCTCGCCGGCCTTGCGGTTGGCGGGCGAAGGGAGAGCCGTCCTTCCCCGCCTCCTCGGCTGCCTGTGGCCAGGGGCGCATTTCTCAGATCTTATCCCAAGCTGGATGGAAAGGGCGCTAAGTCCCAGACGAGTGCCACTTTCGAGAACGTGGAAGCAAAATTCCGCTTCTCTGTTCCCGGAAAACAGGGTTCCCAGTTGGCGAGCGGCGAGCCCTGTTTGAGGCTCTGGGGTTTGCAAATTCTCCAAGGCTGGAGGGCAGGGGATTGACCATAGGAAGAATGGATGGACAGATAACCCGAGGAACCTCACACTGCCTGGAAATAGTGGCATAGTAGCTCACTGTTGAATGTGCAAGAACTTCTGACTTAGCCATAGGGCTCCAAGCTTCAGTCCCAAGCCCCATCCTGCAGTGCAGAAAAAGCAGGTCACGAGCTCGCAGTGCAAATGTGGTCAGAGTAGTGTTTTCAGTTCCAGGAGTCTGAGAACAGGTGGCTTGGGACGGCCCGGAGTTTCCTCATGGGGGCGCCTGTTCGATTATAGCTATCCTGTTTCCCGTGAACAAGTTAGCTGCTTGCACTTTGCACTGACTCAGCGAATTACTGACTAAACTATCAGGGCAGAAGCAATGTTGCCACCCAAAGTAATGAGGCTGGGGGATCGCAGATGGTGTCCAGCTGGAAGCCTGTGAGGGTAGGCCAGTGTGCGTACCTCTGCCTACCCTTGTTCTTGTCACAGTTGTGCCAGCATACTCAACTAGCTCCTCTTCCGAGAAGATAATACATTCTTTTTGGTCCTTCAATTCTTGAACCTTCCCCAACTTAGAGAAGGAGGGAGGCTTATTTGGGGTCATTTGTCACCTATGTACCTGTTCAGCACCACCACCCCACAACCGCCACGCATGATGAGCGAGTGTTCTGCTACACTCCAGTGCTCATGCAAACTTTTTGTCTGGTTTTTCGATGTAGGGTCTCACTCTAGTCCAGGCTGACTTGGATTCACTCTGTAGTCTCAGGGTAGCCTCGAACTCACTGCGATCCTCCTAATCTCTGCCTCCCGAGTGCTGGGATTAAAGACATGCGCCACCACGCCCCGCCTCAAACAAACATTTTCAGTGGAAACTGTTGTGGGCTCTGTACAAGTTGAACTTGCCCTTTAATGACTTCACTTTAAAAGGTGAGGCATTTAAAGTGGGGGGAGTGGACACACAGAGAACTTTCTCCAGAGATTTCTAGATAGTACCAGTGGGACCACCAAAAGTAAAGAAGCAAAGATCTCTGAAGTGCCAGAACTTTCTAGATGGTTCATTATGAAATGCTTTCCCCTCCCCCAGGAAGGATTCCTTTGACATTTAAACAGCGACAGCAAAGCAAAACAAAAGACCTGCTGAAGAAGACCTGCTTAGGTTCTGTTTGCTCAGGAAGTACTGAAAATGCATTTCCTAAAGTAAAAAGGTAGTGCTTGGCCTCGCCTACGACTCCTGAGGAAAATATGGTCATTATAGGAGGATAAACTTGTTCGGTTTCTTTAATTTTACAATTAAAAGATCTCCCCTCCCCCCCAAAAAAAATTGTAGGAGAAGTAGAAAATATGGATGTAAATATTAAAAAGGGGGAGATAATGTAAGCATGGCTCCAGGTTATAATCTTACCCATTTTTTTTTTTTTTGGAATACATTTCTGGAGACACGGTAGGATTGGTAAATGTTATAGGCTATTGAAGACTGCCATATTGTCTATAGTGAACGTGTGCCAGTCTGTTCTGTCCCCAACAACTCAAGAGAATCTGTTTTCTGTACTCTGCACTCTATGAATACTTGAATACTCCATATTATCATTGTTTCCATTTCTGCCATGCTACTAGGAGTGCTTATCACCTTATTTTGCATATCTCAAATCAAAAGTGAGAGTAAACACTTCCTATTGTCTGTTAACATTTCTCCTTTGCTATTGTCAGTTTGTGCTCTTGTTTTTCAGTGGGTTTCACCTCCTCCTCTTTATTTGGGCTACCCTTAGTTTAAGTAGAGTACTGTTCTGACTTTTGCTCCTGTGCACACAGTCAGACCATGTGTATTGACTGGAATGTGCTCAGCTTTCTTGGTCAGTTCTGTCTCCTTGTCTTTTCTTTCCTTGCATTGTACAGAGAGGATCAAACCTAGGGCCTCATATACACTAATACACTAGCATGTGCTCTATCACTGAGCTCCATTCCCATTCCCATCCCACATTTTAACTGAAAATTATCACCCTTTCCATAAAACTATGTTTGGCTCCTTTTTTTTTTTTTTTTTTGAGCTGTGCACTTGGAATAGCCTTGAATCTGAAGAGGGAAGAGGTGAGCAGTGTGCTGGTGATAGTCTTAGCAGGAGAGGTCTTCTGAGGGTTGCCACATGTCACCTTTTGTGATTTGTATGCAACAGTTTCTCTGTGAATTCTTGCTTGATGATAAATGATTCTGAAATAAAAGAGAAAGAAGAGGAAAAAATTTACTTAGTTAAGAGGTAAGTTAAATAGATTAGGGTCATATAAGAAATGTAAATAACAGGGCTGGAGGGATGGCTTAGCTGTTAAGGTGTTTGCCTGCAAAGCCAGAGGACCCAGGTTCAATTCCCCAGGACCCATGTTAGCCAGATGCACAAGGAGGTCCATCCGTCTGGAGTTCATTTGCAGGCCCTAGTGTATCTATCCCCCCCTCTCTCCCTCTTTCTGTGTCAAATAAATAAATTAAAATAAAATATGTAGGTGATCTGGATACAAAATAACTAAAAAGCTAAAAGCCCCTGTTGTGGTAGTGGTGAAAGCCTGGGGCTACAGAGTGAGTTCTAGGTCAGTTTGGGCTAGAATGAGACCCTGCCCTAACCCCTCTCCTCCTAAAAAAGATGGCAGCTATTAAAGTGTTAGATATTATTAGAATGCCTAATTAACTGATAGTAGTTTTCAAAAAAGAAAAATTCATTCTTCCATAATATGACTCTAGACATTCATTTGTGGCACATACACTAAAAGATTGGTACTGTAATTTCTGTAGCATTTTCCATACTGCTGCTCCCCCCACCCCCATTGCAGTTTCTGGGCATTGAACCCAATGCCTCATACATACCAGGCAAGCACATTCACAGCCCTTTCTATACCTTTAGAAACAGAATTTAAACAATGTGCATTAGACATGATGAGCATTCAGTATTAGAATCACAAGCTCCCAAGGATTCAGTTGGAGCTTAGTGGCCATCTACACAAATTTCTTTATGGATCCACACCCTTAAATATGGACTTACCATTCTTCAAACTGTGTCATTTTAATAGGAATTCCAATATATTTTTTTTCCTCTAGGAAGGAGAGCAGAAAAGAGCTTAGACAGTTCAGAGTTTATAAACTCTTTTTAAATGTTTTTTTTTTTTTTATTTATTTGGAGAGAGGGAGAATATATATGAATGGGTACACCAAGCCTCTAGCCATTGCAAACAATTCCAGATGCATGCACCACTTTGTGCATCTGGCTTTACATGGCTACTGGGAATTCAAACTCAGACCATCAGGCTTAGCAGGCAGGCGCTGTAACTGCTGAGCTATCTCTCCAGCCCTGAGTTTATAAACTCTTAATGTGATGACCCTTCATATAATAAACAACCTTGGCAGTTAGAGAATTCCCTGAAATGTAACCTTTTAAACCTTGTCTTCTCCATGCCCATTAGCCATCAAAGGTGGCAGAACAAAGCCTATACAAAACAGTCACAGAAAAGTGGATGAGAGTAGAAGAAATCCTAATCCTTTTAACCTGTCCTCAATACTTGCTAACACAATTCATGGGACCATCCATAGGATGGTTAGCATTACATCTCCTATAGAAAGGTGGCTGATGTACCAAGGGCAGGCATTAGAGACAGCAAATATATAAACTGTAAGCAGTCCAACTAGGAGCAGGGATTAGTGAATGACCACAGTCACCCTTAGGAAGAAGGTGAAGGAAGAGAAGGAGACCTATGAGGAAAATGCAATTTTCATTTTAAGAATATACCTTATTCCCTTTTGAGTAGTTTTGTTAAGTCATGAAAGAAGAGGAAACATCTTCTTATTTCCACTCCGACAATCTTCCAGGCACAGTTACTGAATTTCTTTTTTCTGAGGTATATTTTTATTCTGATGAAATAATTGCGCAGTTCAAGGTGGACCCGCTGGAGAACGCTGTCGTCTGAGTACTCCATCTCGTCGTCGTCCTCTTTCACTTCATTTTCTTCCTCCAAACATTCTTGGACCTTCTCGATTTGCTCAAAAAGTCCTATTTCAAGTTCTTGCAGATACTTCTTTCCTTGAGTGGAGTTGAAGGTGAGCTGATTAAAGATGCTCAAAGATTGAGTCGACATTTCATAGAAGGCCTCCTTGATAAGCCTTTTCACAGGCTGGATCAAGGACAGGATCTCTTTGGGAAATTCAAAAGCATTGATATCTTTTATACATTGTATGACAGAACCAATCATGCTGCTCATAAGTTTCACGTTTTCCAGAGTGATGTCATTCAATCTGTAACAGTGCTGAGATAGGGAGGGTGTGATGACTAGACCTGCAAGGAACACAAGCCTTACAAACAGTGGAGTCATTTCAGCCTTTGTGCTCATTTTGTTCCAAGCTGAAAATCCACAACACTCAAGGGTGACAGTGATATTTTAGGTACTCGTCCATGGTGTTATATACCTGCATATGTTCAGTGGGAGGAGTTTTCTCATTTGTCATTGGACAATCCTTAGGGTTGCCTCCCTCTTTCTTTGCCTCCCAGGCATTTTTGACTTTCAGTGACTACACTGACTTTGGGAAAACACACACACCACACACACACTCACTCTCTCTGTTTCTCTTTCTCTTTTTCTCTCTTTCTTTTTAAAAGAAAAGTGAGCAAAGCATTGCCATTGCATTAATTTAGATACCTAGGTGACTCACCCCAGCATTAAAGATTCATCAAAACAAAACTGACACAGAATATTTGCCTAGTAATATACAAGACCTTGAGTCCAATCCCCAGCACTGAAAAAGATCACTCAACTCTCTTATAGAAGGCATACTGACTTTCCAGGAAAATATATTTTGTACCTTATCCTATAACCAAACATGTCCTTCCACTGAGTTAATACTACACATCAAGCAAATGACTAATTCTTAATTTCCAGTGATCACATACTGTAGCTTTTTTTCAGTCTTAAATTAAACTTCTGTGTTTGGATATTTCCTGCTTTTACTTGGCTTTTATGAGTGTCAACAAAGATGAAGAGCTGAGGTGGTCAACTTAGTGTATCACTTAGGAAATATGTGATAAAGTTGGCTTAGTTTTCTGTTGCCATTTAAAGAAGTCAGTATTCCACAACTATCCTTCCCTTTGACTTAACTTCATCCCTGGCTTGTATTTCAAATGTCCCGGATATCTTAGAAGTTCACCAGTGGATTGTATATTTGATAATATTTTTTGTTTCCCATTGGTACTGTCATACATGTCCTTTTCAGTACAGTGTCGATACAGATTTAGATTAGATACAGTATTTTAAAACCTCATACTTGGTGGTTCTGGCCTCTGAAGTATTTTGTTTGTTCCTGTTTTTCACCAAGGAGACATATGGATAGATCACCCATTTCAGGCAAACTAATATATACCTGGCCTGCTATGATGGCAGTAGTGATGGCTGTCCATCATTGATAGTTTTTACTTTGTTTGACCAAATAACTTTCTGTGGTTATGTTCGAGGAAAATGGATTCCTTTCTCTTGTAAAATAAAATGAGATTGCATTCAACTAGGCTAGCACTTCTCATTTTTTAATTAAAAAAGGAATTAATGAATTTAAAAAATATTATACTTATTTATTTACAAGCAGAGAGAGACAAAGAGAGAGACAGGGGAAGACAGGGGAAGAGAGAGAATGGGTGCACTGGGGCCTCTTGCCACTGTAAATGAACTCCAGGCACATGCACTACTTTGTGCATCTGGTTTTATGTGGTTGCCGTATAATTGAACCCAGGTCATTCACGTTTTGCAAACAAGCACCTTTAACTGCTTAGCCGTCTTTCAAGCTTTGAATTAATGAATCTTAAAAAGTCATTTTAAAATGGTAAGCAGCCATAGTTCCACAATATGGCAGACTGTGATGAAAATTTTGGCTTAAAAACTCTTGTCTATATCAGTTGAATGTGTCAAAAGTGAACTGTGGATACATTTTTTAAAATTAATTAAGGCTGGAGAGATGGCTTAGCGGTTAAGCGCTTGCCTATGAAGCCTAAGGACCCGGTTCGAGGCTCGACTCCCCAGCACCCACGTTAGCCAGATGCACAAGGGGGCGCATGCATCTGGAGTTTGTTTGCAGTAGCTGGAGGCCCTGGGCCCATTCTCTCTCCCTCTCTCTATCTGCCTCTTTCTCTCTCTGTCTGTCACTTTCAAATAAATAAATAAAAATAACAAAAAAAAAATAATTAATTAATTTGAGAGAGAAAGAGGCACATAGAGAGAGAAAGAGAATGGGCATGCCAAGGCTTCCTGCCAATGTAAGTGAGCATCAAATGCATGCACCACCTTGTGCATCTGGCTTACTGGGGAGTTGAACCTGGATCCTTAGGCTTCGCAGGCAAGTGACTTAACTGCTAAGACATCTCTTCAGCCCTGATTTTTCCTTTTTAAATCGTGGTATTTTGGACTGATTTCTTACAAACAGGAAACATTGCACATATTACTTTGTAGGGTCTATATAAATTCTGACTTTATGACATGGCTAATTTTCAGAAAGAGTTAGGAAAATGGGCCTTTTTATATCATAGTATGCATTGGCCAACCACCACAGAGAGCAAAACAGTAATATGGATGAAATAATTTTAAAAAATTGGTTTATTTATTTGCCATTAGAGGGGAGGGAGAGAGAGAGGGAGGGAGAGAGAGGGAGGGAAGGAGCATGGGCACACCAGGGCCTCTTGCCGCTGCACAAATAAACACCAGACTCATACGCCACTTTATGCATCTGGCTTTACATGAGTATTGAATCCAAGCTGTCAGGCTTTGAAAGCAAGCACCTTTAACCACTGAGCAAACTCCCAGGCCTCAAAACCTTTAAAAAGGTGCATAATCTTTGACCTAAATAATTTTTTCCTCTTGGAATTTCTCCTCCCGAAATAATGATACCTTTAAAGTCTTGTTAAGAAGTTCATCACAGCAATAAATAAATAAATAAATAAATAAATAAACAATTTAATAGATACTTGGGTAAGTAAGGCACCCAGTAGAAAATCTCTATACCAATACTAAAAATTATGGGTGGGAATATATTTGGGCACTTGGTTGAATGTACTTTATAGCTTACAAACACACTTCCTGGATAATATGCAGAGCCCAACACTATTTTTGCTAAATATAGGTGTATGCATGTAAGTACAGAAAAGAACCTTGAGGGCTGGAGAGATGGCTTAGCGGTTAAGCGCTTGCCTGTGAAGCCTAAGAACCCCGGTTCGAGGCTCAGTTCCCCAGGACCCACGTTAGCCAGGTGCACAAGGGGGCGCATGTGTCTGGAATTCATTTGCAGTGGCTGGAGGCCCTGTCGCGCCCATTCTCTCTCTCTGTCTGCCTCTTTCTCTGTCTGTCACTCTCAAATAAATAAATAAAAATGAACAAAAACAAATCATCTTTAGAAAAGAACCTTGAGTTATAGTTTATATATATGAAGGCTTTTGAGATATTATCTCTGAAAAATTAATGAATGATTTTTATTCATGTATTTTTATTTTCCTAGATTTTTAATAGTTTCCTGTGGTCATCAGGTATTAATTATTTAAAAAGGCAAAATGTTTTAAGAGGAGATTGTTGCAGTTAAGTTTGCATTGCTGGAAGAAATCACCCAACCAAGAACAGATTGTGGGAAAAAAGAGGTTTATTTTGGCTTACAGGCTTGAGAGGAAGCTCCATGATGGCAGGGGGAAACGATGACACGAGCAGAGGGTGGACATCACCCCCTTGTCACCGTAAGGTGGACAACAGGAGAATGTGCCAAACACTGGCAAGGGGAACTGGTTATAACATCCATAAGCCCTCCCCCAACAATACACTGCTTCCAGGAGGCGTTATTTCCCAAATCTCCATCAGCTGGGAACCTAGCCTTCAGAACCTAAGTTTATGGGGGACACCTGAATCAAACCACCACATTCTGTCCATGGCCCCCATAAACTGATAATCATACATGATGTAAAATGCAGTGTATTGATTCAACTTTAAAGGTCCCCATAGTTTTTATCAATCCCAATGATGTTCAAACATCCCCATAGTCCAAGATCTTTTAACTGAGCCATAATACCAAAAAATCCCCCCAAACCCATAATGGCACAGAATAAACATTCTTACTGCAAAAGATGGCATTGGGCATAGTAAAGAAATATTAAGCCAATATAAGATTTAAAACAACCAGGGCAAACATCAAACTCTGTAGCTTTAAGTCCAACAACTCTAGCCAGTGACAAATCTTCAAGTCCAGTAATTTTAACCAGCAACAAGTCTCTGGAGTTTCAATTGTTGCACCCCTCCAGCTAGGCTACTCACAGTCTTGGAAAACTTCATCAGGGCCAGCAGCTTCCCTCAGTAGCCATCTTGTAGTCCAGGCATCTCCACTGGGTCTCTACTGCAATCCACAGTTCATTTTCATGGCCCCATGGGGTCTCCATGCAGGCATCCAGCAAACTTGCATGGGCATTTCCAAAACACAAGACCATGTTGTAAACTAAATGATCCTTTCTTTTCCTGCATTTTTTTATACTCCACAAAACCAGGTAGGGAGTCAATTTGTTAATTGGGGGGGGGGTGTGGTAAAGCAGACTTTGAAGAACAGGACTCTCCTTGAGCACTCAAGCCCCTTTAAAAGAGTCTACTTTTTTTTTTTTCTGTTGCCCCATTGCAGGTCAGCTGGCCCAGTCTCAAAGGTTGTAATCTTTCAATTGCAGCTGGACAGGCAGCAGTTCACCCAAAGATTTTTTTTTTTTCCTGTGCCATATCCCTCTGCTCACATCAGTTCATTTCTACGCAAAGCAGCCCTGCACAACTTCTCAGGACGCGGCATAACAGCAAGCTTCTCACACAAACTGCTAGCCCAGTCCAAGCAAAGCTCTTTCTTACTGTTATAAGCCAAACCTCACAGTCCGTAGTTCTTATTGCATTCAGGTACTTCAACTCTGACCAGAATAGTCCATCAAGCTGTACTTACAGCACTGCAAGGCGTCTGTTAGGCCAAGGTTTCAAATCCTTCCACATTCCTCTTGAAAATCAGCTCCAAAAGGCCAAATCCACACAGTCAGGTGTCTAGCAGCAACCTCACTTCTGGTACCACTTTACTGTTGCAGTCAGGTTTGCATTGCTGGTAGAAATCACCCAACCAAGAGCAGCTTGTGGGAAAAAAAAAAGGTTTATTTTGGCTTTACAGGCTCAAGGGGAAGCTCCACAATGGCAAGGGAAAATGATGGCATGAGCAGAGGATGGACATCACCCCCTGGCCAACATAAGGTGGACCATAGCAACAGAAGAATGTGCCAAACACTGGAATGGGGAAACTGGCTATAACACCCATAAGCCCTTCCCCAACAACACACTCCCTCCAGGAGGCGTTAATTCCCAAATCTCCATCAGCTGGGAACCTAGCATTCAGCTAAGTTTATGGGGGACATCTGAATCAAACTACCACAGAGGTATATTAAAAAAATAAAAATACTGTGAATCTGAAATGGAATCAGTCTTCCTTTTTAACGTAAACATATTCACCCCAGAGTATTTCAAAAGGAAATGTCAATTTCAGTTGATATGAACATCATAGAATACCATAGTTTAATGTACTGGTCTTGTAGTTTTTCATTTAAAAACATGTTTATACCCAGTTAAACACTTATGATCACACATTCACATGCATATATGTACACACAGTGTTAATAAAATGCAAAGAACCACTGAGGGCTTGTTTTCTGACAAGTTTATGTAACCTGTACTTAAAACTTCTAGTTAAAATAGTCCCACTTAGAACTGCCTCTTTTGGGCTTTTGCAGTACCCTGTCTTCCTTAATTATAGTGTAAGCCTTGATCTCTCCCCTCCCCACCCTACACCCCAGCTCACTATAGTACTTAGGATACTTTGAATGTAAGACTGTTCAGTAATACTAACCAAGCTAAGAGGTTGTCCCATTGCTTTGTTATAGTAAGAAGTTCCTATTTGTAAGTGATGCAGGTGGCAAGAGATTTGGCTATTTTCAGTCATCACAAAATGCCATGCACAGTTTTATTATTTTAGCTCTATCATTCCAACTTTCCTGTTTTTGCTGCTATTCATTTCACATCCTTACTCATTAAAAAATTCATTTTAAGTGTTCATCAGATGTGACTCATGACCCAGGTCCTGCAGAACGGGGAATAAAGTGTACTACATAATGTCAAGGAACTTACAGTTAAAAAGCAGGCATGTCTGGAGTGTTTTAAGTAAGAGGAGTAACTTGCCGGGCATGCTGGCACACGCCTTTAATTCCAGCTCTCGGGAGGCAGAGGTAGGAGAATTGCTGTGAGTTCAAGGCCACCCTGAGACTCCATAGTGAATTCCAGGTCAGCCTGGGTTAGAGTGAGACCCTACCTTGAAAAACCAAAAACAAAACAAAACAAACAAACAAACAAACAAACAAAAAAAAACAAGAGGAGTAACCCTAGGGCTTCCTTATAGTGTGAACCTCATTCCGCATGTGCTATGAATGTTAATTAAGGCTGATATTGACAACATTCATGACAAAAAAGGGAAGGTGGTTGGCATGACTGTTTGCCCTTCTTCCCACCATTACAATTGCCTGATTGCGCACACGAGCAGTCAGAGTACCCATACAATATTCAAGGCATACCTGTACTAAAAAGTAATTCGACATTGATCTGAAGTCCATATTTAACTGGCTATCTTAGTTTTATCTGGCAAGTCTGTTTCCCATTTAAGCTCCCACTGAAAACTCTGGTAGAGTTCAAAAACTGACCCCCTCTCCCAGGGAAGCCTTTCCTGTACTATAATTTGTCACCTGCAGAGCTGCATTTGGTGTCCTTACTCTGTGCTGGCATTACTTTACACACTTCCCAGACAACACTATGTATTCCAAAGAGGAAATGTACATATGCACTGATATAGCATTGCTAGATTGTTTCATTGAATCATCAGTCACTGGCTTGTGCCACCTGAATATATCTCAGAATCAGAAAAATAAAAGAAATAGAGTTTAACGAAACATTCTTTCCCCTAAACATGTCTGTCACAACTGCCCAGTCTGTCACTAACAGGGTATTCATTGACATGTCAACCTTCTGTCCATGATACTTGGCCTTATTTCTTAGCATGCTCTGGGGTAATTTACATGTAGTCTTGTTTTCCTCAGAGAGAGCTGATTAGTAGGGACTGCCCTGAAGGCTGCAGAAATTTATGAAGTCCCTGTGGATTACAAGACTAATAATAATGGGCAAGATAGAATTTATTTGACAAAAATGAATAAATGAGCCAAGTATGGTGGTGCACACTTTTAATCCTAGCACTCAGGAGGCAGAGTAGGAGGATCGCTGTGAGTTTGAGGCCAGCCAGAGATTACTGAGTGAGATTCAGGTCAGCCTGGGCTGGAATGAGACCCAACCTCGGGAAAAAAAGCAATAAAAATTAAGATTAAAAAAATAAAAATAAATGGGGAAATAAGACATTACAGAGAGGCAAGACAGTTTGGGTTCAGCTCAGGAGCTTGTGGCATTTGCTGCAAAGGTTTATTGCTTCCCATGAAAAGGCAAGTTTAGTTTCAAACCTGAGTGAGTCATTTGTTGATCATCCTTGTTACTCAGGAGTGAATGAATTATTTCACTTGTGGGGACAGAACTAATTGAGCCCAGGGACAGAAAGCTTATTTACATCCAGGCCTGGTGATACTTCCCACAAGGCATGTAGTCAATGGTCATCACAAATGGTATGCAGTTAGTTTAGCCCAGACCAACCTTGTAGCTCAGTAACCTCCCAGCCTCTTAGAGGGTCCTCTGATCCCTTACTTGTTTGTAATTCTGTCAGCGTTGCACCTGGTATGAGGTTCGCAATGACTAATCAAGTGTAGATGTGTCTACATTGTGAAGACCACTTGGCAGCTTGGCCTCATGTCATACTGCTGCCTTCTCCGCAGCAGTGGGATATATCAGTTTGCTATGTGGCCTTGTGATGTCTTTTGCCCCACTAAATACAAATCCATGATAGAGCGATCCCTTCTAAATGTCCAGAAGAACCCACAGAGATTGGGACCTGAGTCTCTTCCACCGGTATGGATAGGAGAATTGTATGTTGTTTTTAAGTTGCCAACATGGGCTCATCAAAATCTTGATAGCTTGGAAACTTAATCTTGTACCTCTGTGATTGTATACATGATACTATTTGGACATATTTAAAAAATCTATGTCATAAGTTCGTCATGAATATGAGACTCAGAACAAATGGTTCACCAGAACTGGTTTTGGTAGACCCAGATACCTTGTTCCCATTATATCAAGTTATATCATTTGCTACATCAAATGCATCAAATTGTGCATATAATTGTATCATTGTATCATTATTTAGTGAATGTAAAAATACATTGCAGTATTTTAAAAAATATTAATACTTTTTATTGTTTATTAATTTATTTATTAGAGAAAGAAGCAGGGAGGGAGGGAGGGAGGGAGGGAGGGAATGGGTATTCCAGGGCCTCCAGCCACTGCAAACAAACTCCAGTCGTGTGTACCACCTTGTGCATCTGGCTTACGTGAGTACTGGGGAATCAAACCTGGGTCCTTGGGCTTTGCATGCAAGTGCCTTAATCGCTAAGCTATCCCTCCAGCCCTAAAATATATTTGTTTATTTTCAAGGAGAGACAGACAGACAGACAGAGAGAGAGAGAGAGAGAGACAGAGAGAGAGAGATACATACAGAGAGAGTGGGCATGCCAGGACTTCCAGCTGCTGCAAACAAACTCCAGACACATGCCCCACTTTGTGCATCTGGTTTTGTATAGGTACTGGGGAATCAAATCCTGGTCCTTAGGCATTATAGGCAAATGCCTCAACTGTTGAGCCATTTCTCCAGTCCATTGCAGTATTTTAACTTGAGTATATTTTAATTTAAATTTCTGATTAATACAACAACTTTGTCTTTTGTTAGAAGTGTGTTATTTGAGAAGTCACTAAAACTGTTTGTGTTTCATATATAGGGAGTGCTTAACCATAGCTCTTTGTTAGAGAAATATTTCTTGCTATAGAAGGAGCTAATTGTCTATGGCCATGCCACCCAGAACACAATGCATCTGATCTTGTCTGATCTTGGAAGCTAAGCAGGGTCCGGTCTGGTTAGTACTTGGATGGGAGGAGCTAATTAATGATAGTATTGGCTAAAGCTAAGAACATGCAGCTAGATCCTGTGTTTCCATATAATCTGTATGGGTGTTAATGATCATAAAGGGTGCCATAGCAATTACTATGTGTGAACACTTCGCTGAATTCTCCTGGCCATTGTAAAATGTTGCAGATGTCTTCATCCTCAACTTAAAGATAAGGAATTCAGGATTAGAAATATTCAAGCAACCTATCGAAGTTAACAGGTTTCAAAACAAGAGTCTGTATGAGTCATACAATCTTCTTAGAGACTAAGTTCATAAAGAGTTTTGTATAAAATCCACTGTTTCTATATGTTAATAGACTACCTCATTCCTAAAGGATTTGAAGCTGCTTCAAGAAGTATATATACTACAAGGAAAGAAAAAGTAATTAAATCAGATTTAAGGGAAAATAAGATGAAATCAGAGGCACAATTAGAACATAAGAACGTACAGCAATAATGTTTATTGTTATTAGTTCAGTGAGTTTCAAATTTGTCTCTGGACTTTATACAAGCAAAGACAAAATATGACCTTTTAAAATGTTTACAGAATTCAAAATATAAAGCAGCAACAAAGCCAAGTACTCAGTAGAAGCAAAGCTTTCTCTGGTACTTTGTTCTGGGAGGCATGTCCCCTTAAGGCCTGGGCAAAGACCTCAGAGGACTTCCACAGTCTCTCCCTCTCCATGAGCTTGGGAGCCTTCTCTGTGCAGGCCGATGTCTACTGGCCAGCTACATCACTCCATGCAGTCCTGGTAGGCTCAGTGGTTGTTCTTTTCTTTTTTTAAATTTTTTAATTTTTTTATTAACAACTTCCACGATTATAAAAAAATATATACCCTCCCTCCCCCCACTTACCCCTTTGAAACTCCACTCTTCATCATATCCCCTCCCCATCTCAATCAGTCTCTCTTTTACTTTTGATGTCTTGATCTTTTCCTCCTCTTATGATGGTCTTATGTAAGTAGTGTCAGGCACTGTGAGGCCATGGATATCCAGGCCATTTTGTGTCTGGAGGGTCGGTGGTTTTTCTTATTTGAGCTGGAGAAGTTCAGCAATTCAGCTGGACTAGGGAAGCTTTTCTTCCCCATCATCCAGGTGGGGAAAAGTGTGCTCACACATGTTGGCATTCTCAGGGGCACTCAGTGTGGAGAGACTACCCTCCCATTTCCAGAGCCTTTGCCCAGATCCAAGCCTGTGTTTCCTATTAGACCTACAGAGGAACTTTTGGGGAAATAATTTTCAGGCACCAGGCTCTTTCATTTAGTCAGAACTGGCAAAACGAGCTCTCCTGTGGGATTGTCCCACTGCATAAACAATTGAAGTCATGCTGGACGTCTGTGTCGTCATGAGCTTGATGTGGTGTATACTGTTCTTAAAGTTCAAAGCCAGGATAGCCTTGTGTCTGCAAATACTGTAGCTAATTAAGTCTTGACACACCTCTTAGGATTGCTAATTTTGTATGCCTTCATATTGGTCTGCTCAGAGTAGAACAGTGTAAAGGGGGCCATGTGAAAAGCCAAAGACCCAAAGGCTCTTCATATTTCCAGGGGAAACACAATTCAGAGAGCACAAACTGGGATCACCCTAAATCACCTTATGCACATCTCACCAGCTCATGGCAGTAACACTCTTAGCCAGAAATGCTAATGCGGTGTCTCATGGATCCTACTATTAGCCAGCAATGCTGAAAGTACTACAGGAGCATTTCACCATCTGTCTGTCCATCTCAGAAAACATGATGCTTGATACAAGGCGTTTCTTTTCTTTTCTTTTTTTTAATATTTATTTTTATTTATTTGAGACAGACAGAGAGAGAGAGAATGGGTGCACCGGGGCCTTTAGCCATGCACCACCTTGTGTATATGGCTTATGTGGGACCTGGAGTATCAAACCCAGGTCCTTAGGCTTTGCAGGCATTCGCCTTAACGCTAAGCCATCTCTCCAGCCATTTCTTTTCTTTTTAAAGAAGGTTTATGTCATCAGAGAATGTCGAGGATTTCAGACAATAAAAATAAAATTATAGGTCTTATAAGCTTTATGGAGGAAATAAACAGGGCAAGAAGGTAACTTGGGTAAGATGACAAATGAACTGAGACCTGAAACACATAAATAGCTAGAAAGGGATCATTTGGGGAAAGAGGACAGCAAGTTAGTTCAAAGGACCTTGGGGAAAAGAACTGGGGATATTTAAACAAAAGGATTAGATGGGTTAGAAGGAAGGACATGGAGCAGATACTAAATTGGTTAGCATTGGGTAGAACATGGTAGGCCAAATGAAGTTACTATTTTATTCTGAGACCAATGAAAACACCTGAAAGAGTTAAATGAGGTGGTGTGATATAACATGTGCTTTAGACAGACAATTTTGGGGGAGGGTTATACAGGAGGTCATTTTGGAGAGGGAACAAAAATGAAAGTAAGGAGGCAAACTGAGCAGATACTTCAGACCAGGTGAGAGCTGTGGTGGCCCAGACAAAGAGAGGAGCTAAAGATTCACTTGAGGCACACACCTAGAATCTGGTCCAAGCTTACATCAGTGATTGCCAGAAGTGCCAGCCATTGTTCCTGTGAATGTAAGGCCTTTATTGAGATAACATCATCATTTTTGATAGCCAGGAAGTAGTCTCATGTGGCATTAGATCTCTAACTAGGTGGTCTTAAAATAAGTTAGGTGCCTTACACTGTAGACAATGATATAAATGATTGATTTAATTGGGGACTAGAGAGATGGGATCATAGGTTAAAGGTACTTGGTTGCAAAGCCTGTTGGCTCCAGTTCAGTTCCTCAGTACCCATGTAAAGCTAGTTGCACAAAGTGGCACATACATGTGGAATTGAGTTTGTTTGCAGTGTCAAGAGGCCCTGGTGTGTCCATTCTCTCTGTGTTCATAAATAATTTTTTATATTTTATTTTTATTTATTTGAAAGAGGAAAGAGGTAGAGAAGAAAGAGGGAGAATGAGTGCACCATAGCTTCCAGCCACTGTAAATGAACTGCAGACACATGCACCACCTGTGTATCTGGCTTATGTGGGTCCTGGAGAATTGAACCTTCAGCTTTAGGGGCAAGTGCCTTAACCACTAAGCTATTTCTCCAGCCCAATAAAAATATTTTTTGAATAATATGTTTTTATTTTCAAGGAGAGAGAGAGATAACGAGAGAGAGAGAGAGAGAGAGAGAGAGCGAGAGAGAGAAAATGAATGAGCACGCTAGGGCTTCTAGCTGTTGCAGACAAATTCCATATGCTTGAGCCACTTTGTGCATCTTGCTTTACATGGGTACTAGGAAATCGAACCTGGGTTGTTTGGCTTTGAGGGCAAGTGCCTTAACCACTGAGCAATCTCTCCAGCTCACAAATAAAAACATTTTTAAAATAATTGATTTAATTGGTTTTAAATTTGGGTTGGGATTTGAATTTCCCTGGTTTGGCTTCAGGCTTAAGCTTCTAAGAGCACCCCTGATGTAGTTCTTATATATACAAAGAGCCAATGCATGAAATGTTTCAGATCTATTTGAATCATAAACAACTAGAGTCAAATCATAATTAAATATAAACAATATAGTCACACAATTAAGAAATCATAATTTCTTCTTAAGAAAATGATCATGTCTGTTATATAAGTGTAAACTGTTTACTCCTAACAACACCAGTAATCTCTATTTGGATTTTAGAAGAAAACTTCATAATTGCCCAATTCTCAGAAACGTCTTTGTAGTAACACTGTGAGTCAAACTGCACCTCCATGAAACAGGAGTGCTTAGTAGGGTGATCATGATGTTCCTGTCCTGAAATGGAGCTGCGGCAGACTTCCTTGAGTCACAGAGAACTCAAATGAAGTGAAATTTCTATATTTCAAGTGTGTGAGGGCGACACAAAGTAGACTTGGAGGGCACATTTCACATCCCCATGGCTAAGTGCAAGGAAATGCTAGGAAATTTAGTCACCTGCCCAGAAAAGAGAGAGGGAGTGGTTTGGTGAGTAGATGGCCCCTCTCTGCCATGCTTTTTTTTTCAAGGTATGGTTTCACTCTAGCCCAGGCTAACTTGGAATTCACTATTTAGTCTAAGGGTGGCCTCGAACTCATGGCGATCCTCCTACCTCTGCCTCCCAAGAGCTGGGTCTAAAGGCGTGCGACACCACACCCAGCTCTGCCATGCTTTTTTTTTTGATCCAGTTTGGAAATATCTAGCAACCAAATATTGACAGGGGTATAAGTTGGCTCAGAGTTGGGGTGGCATGAGGGTCACACCCTGTGAATGCCCTGAATAAATGTGGAAACACCCACTAGATGAGAAGTGGAGTTGTCAACCATAGGCAGCTCTCTAGTGGGGTGATTTCTTCCTTTCTTTATTGTTTTTACCTCTTTTGCCATTTTTCTTCATCTCCTTTAGCTGTTCTTAGAGTTTTTGCTTGGTTAGTATTTGTCCATTTTCTTTAGTTTTGTCTGGTCATTTGTTCATGACCTCATAAGTGTGTTTAAAATGACTATCATGGTGTCATTTTTGGGGTTCTATGTCTTGGGCTTCCTCTGAGCTTTCTTTGGAGGCTTCCATTGTGGTATAGGCAATTCCTGGTGGGGATCCCTTTGCTTGGTGCTGTGCACTATTTGTTTTGTGTTGGGGTTTGCCCATTTTAAGATCAGCCCATTGTCTCACTGAGAATGCAAGCTATAACTGCTTTTGTGTACCTGTGATTGGGTGGCCTGGTCTGGTTAGATCAAGGTGGGTGTGGAATGGTAGTCTATCAGCTGATTTAGCACTATAGCTTAGCCTCACCAATAGAGCTGAGGGAACTCAACGTAATAGTCACGATTTCTATGGTAGCTGCTAAATCAAATTTTAGGGAACAGCCTACCAGCTTAATTCCCTGTACTGAATGACAGTGTGCAGCTGCTTTGAGAAATACCTAAGAAATCAACCGAGGCTTGGGAACCTGTTATCAAATCTTATTTTCATGCCAGTCTTAGTTGGTGAAAGGTTTGTTCTAGACTGATTTACATTTATAGATTTCCATTATGTTATAAGCAACATGCTAAAGGATGCCTAGAATAAGAGATACCCAGTGAGAAGATAACCTCTGCAGAATATGACAGGGAACAAGGGTGGGAAGTCAAGTGGTGATACTCAGAGGGTCCTATTCCTGCTGGCAAGAAAGAAAGTGGAGAGGAGGATGTGAAAAGTAGCCGTCTGAGCATTGTAGAATTTCTTACTACATGGAAGTTTCTACTTCTTTGTCTTAAAAGAACAATATCATCATCTAGTTTTAGAAGTGATGATAAAAACATAAAGTGCTCAGCACAGTGTCAGAGTCAGAAAGTATGGTAAAATTCAAAAAGTAGTTCTCTTTATCTACAAAATAGCAATACTACAGGTCTGTATGTAAGCTTAAATAAGATGGCATAGTGTCTTGCATATGGACTATGGCTGCATGCAGTAAATATTGCCTACTCTCATGGTGAAAAATGTAGATAGATGACTGAAGGCATTTCAAACACTGGGTGAGACACATCCCCATACTGGTCTCTGTAACTTCCCTGGCCCAAGTGGGTAATAGCTGAATGGTAAATGGTGGTTATAAAATATAGAACATGAATAAAGAATCTCTTAATTAAAGATATTAAGAAAAAGATCAGGGTTGTAAAGGAGAATTAAATGTGAATGGATTCTGAGTTTCTTTTGACTAAGATTTTGAGGTTCTTCCAGCACTTTCTGCAATTCCCAAGAAAGAACAGATGAGCCCAGCATCCCACTACAAGAGAAACCTAGGCTACAGTGTGGACCACACCAACAGAAGGAAATGCTTTCTTTTATTAAAGAAAAAATTTAAATTAAATTAAATTTATTTATTTGAGAGAAAGGGGGGAATGAATATGGGTACACCAGGACCTCTAGCCACTACAAAAGAACTCCAGATGCATGCGCCACCTTGTGCATCTGGCTTACATGGGTACTGGGAAATCAAACCTGGGTCCTTAGGCTCCTCAGGCAAGTGTCTTAATTGGTAAGCCATCTCTCCAGCCTGGAAATGCCTTTTTGACTGGCTTGATACTAGCAATCCATTTTCTGAATGAAGAAAGTGTTTTCTGTAATTTCGGATGGCAGTCTACCCAAAGATTTGTTATGACAGATAAAGAGTATGTAAAAGCCAGTGAGCATTTTGGTGACATACTGCTTCCTATTTTTTTTTTAATTAGTTTTGAGAGTCAAAGTGAAGGAAGAGGAGGGAGAAAAAAATTGGCTGTCCAGGAAATGATCATCTAGGTAGAACTCAGAGACCTGGAGAGTGTGTCACTTCACCTACTTTGCCTATGTGAGTCAGCGGGCAGGGTCCTGAGGACTGGTGTCCCTGTCACAAGAGCGCAAGTGAGCTGATTAGATGAGACTCTGGAGGAGACACTGAATTCCAGTTCCAGACCAGCAGTGTAGCATCCTTTGGGATGTTTCCTCTCTGACTTCCTAACAAAGCTACCTAACTCACACTTTTATCAGGGTCCTGTTGCTGCCATTGGCGTTTTCAGGAAGACATCTGTGAAGCAAGGACAGCTGTACTCTGTGATCCAGACAGCACCGTCAGTCAGCTATGCAAAGGAGTTTTGCATTTCTCACAGATACACCTTGTATACCTATGACTTATAGTTTCCCCCCATTTTTACCCCATGTAAGAAATTTGAGACCCAGAAAGAAAGAAACTAAAGAAAGTTGAACCAGACTTGATTAAAGTGAAGCGTACACCTTAGTTTCTCTATTGTTAGCTGTATGTTGTGTCATTTTACCATAGAAGTTAATGGCAAAATTGCATTTCTTATTTAATACGCCAAAAGGTTCTGAAAGTTGCATGTAATGTCTAGAAAACTGATGCACCAAAGTTAAGATCTTTCGCTATCAAAATATGTAGTTTTCCACTGGGTGTGGTGGCACATGCTTTTAATCTTAGCACTTGGGAGACAGAGGTAGAAAGTTTGCTATGAGTTTTGGCCAGCCTGAGACTACAAAGTGAATTCCAGATCAGCCTGGGCTAGAGAGAGACCCTACTTCAAGACAAATAAACAAAATATATGTATATATTTTTCTGTACTGACACATGAGTAAATCTTCCTTTGACTTGTCCTCTGGTGGGTGGGATGGTCTCATAGATGACTCATTTCTCTCACAAACCAGAGGTTGCCATTCATTCTACCAAGAAATAACAAGTTGGGAAAACAAATTAGTAAATGCCTAAGTTTCAGTCCCAGAAAACTAGGAATGCTCATTAGCTTAGATAGTCCTGTGAAAGTTTGAATTACTCATCTTAAAATGTACATTGGATTAGATGTGATTAATGCTCCTGGTATCAAAGATAGATACAGATGTCTTAGTTTGACACATTTCCTTCCTCCTGGAGTTTTACGTGAGAATGTGAGTTGTCTTGCTGGGACTGTTAATGAAAGTAGCCATCTTACCTGACAACTTGTTGTATGAGCCCGAGTGAGGGCTTGATAGGCTTGCTTTCTTGGTCTTACCTTAGAGAAGGCTTTTATTTGATTGTTGCATCATAAGGAGACTGGACTTTTGAGTTCTAACCTCTTCCTCTGGCTTAATCATGATCTTTCTTCCTCAGTCTTTTTCGCACATGAAAGAGAAGTCAGTAGTAGCTCAGAAGCATCAAAACAAATGCATTTGCCTTTTATGGCCTTGGGTATAATATTTACAATGTAAAACACTAGTACATCATTGTTATTTCAATAAAAAGAGGAAAATAGACCCAGAATGAGTTTAGGAACATGATGAGAGTGAATTGGTTAGGCAGTTTAGAATTCAAATTCATGATTAATTTCTAGTTTCTAGCTTGTCTATTGTATGGCAATTTATGTTTAAGCAGATGATTTTACAATGCCTTAAAAATCTCTTGTTAAGATCCTGTTCTTTCTGAATTAAATGTTGCAAACTGGTATCTCACAGGCCTATTTTAACCCTCAGAGATTTGTTTGTGCATAGAAATCAGTGATTTTTTTTTTTTTTTTGCTTTACGTTATCAACCTGTAACATATTTCACATTAAAATATGGATTCCCGGTTACTCTGGGAAAGACAGATTATGACATTAGCCTGGTGTGGTGGTTTACACTTGTAATCCTAGCACTTGGGAAACTGAGATAGGAGGATCACTGAGGCCAACTGGGCTCAGAGTGAGTAGCCTAAGCTAGAATGAGTTCCTACCTAAAAAGGAAAAAAAAAAAAAAAAAAAAAAAAAAAAAAGGCAGGAGATCCAGCCATCTTGGGACAGAGCATCTGTGGCCAGTGCTGAGACACTGCTCCCGTTTCAGTGGTGCAAGTGCCCACCCAGTCCCATTTGTCTCTTTACTCATCTGACAGCTAAGTGCATTTGAATATCAGATCTTGATTATACAACTCGGTGTTTCTTGTGTTGGCTTAGATAAGAAAATTCTAAAATTGAAAATAAACAACTTAAGCATAATTAAATCATATTTGTGAATAGATTAGGGCTATGAACACACATTTGGGCTGATATTATCTTCAACTTCATCTAGTAGAAGTACGTTCTTCTAACCTTTAAGTTTGTCCAAAGATGTATTTGTAAATTACCAAGGCCAGGCAGAGCCAACGCCCTCACCCCCCACCTCCAACATACACTATCACACTCCACCAACTCCTCTATTAAATTGAAGGTCTGGCACAGCTCACAAGATTCCCAGAGCCAACTAAACAATGCTCACCCTCGTGCTGCTCAGTAGAATGGGGAGTCGCTTGGCAAATGTTATGATTGATATGAAAAGTAGAGACGTATTGTTAAGCACATTTAGCACTGTAGTTACTTCATGAGGCACAGCTTTCAACGCAGCAGCCCTTTTATCCTGTGTGTTTTTGGAGTGAGAACACCATGAAGGCTACATGCACCACAACACACCCGTGGGCTGGGAATCAAGGGCCAGAGAAGGGGCTGGCTAGCTGGAGAATGATGGTTCAGGGAGAGAGTGCTGGCAGCTGTCATCTGAATAGCATTTCCCTGCGCCATTGTCCTGCTGTCCAAAGGCTTCACAGTTCCCATCACTCTGCATAGCTTCATTCCAACTCCCTGTGCACATTTCATTCCTTGTCTGCCTTGGAGCTTCATGTTGATTTACTAGGAATCAGTGGACTGATTCAGGATATGGGTCAGCTGGTAAAAGTTGGAACTACTTGGTAGCCAGGCTACATGGGGAGACATTTATTTAAGTGCAAGAAGTTACAACCAAATCTATATGATAAGTTAACTGTATGTTCATTCATTGTTACTTAGTTCCATTAATAACCTGTTAATACAGTAATTAGTTTCACATGGGTGAAAACTATTTTCATGCTGATAAAAGAAAAAAGGAAGGAAATAATTTATATTATAATTACAACTAATACATATTTAGTATAGAAAATATAAACTACAAAATCTAAAGAAAGTAAAAAATATGACATGTTCTCTTGAGTATGTACATCTTAGTGTATGTATACATATACATGTATGTGTGTAAATATGGGCAAAGGAAGTATAGGTCATGTAACTAGAAGGTGACCACAAGAGGGGAAGAAGTAGGGAATATGGAGTTGGGTAATAGAACATGTGACATGAAAGAAGGAATGAGGTTATGGTGGCTGAAAGGCCACAAGGAATAACTGAGGATGTGGAAGAAGTGGGGAGGAGGATCCAGAAAACCAAATTATGTTTGGAAATGTCATGAAAACTAATATTTTATATGCTGATTAAAAATTAAAAATAAGGGCTAGAGAGATGGCTTAGTGATTGAAGGCGCTTGCTTGCAATGCCTGATGGCCTAGGTTCAATTCCCCAGTACCCATGAAAAGCCAGATGAACAAAGTGGGGCATGTGTCTAAAGTTTGTTTGCAGTGGCAGGAGGCCCTGGTGCACCCACCCTCTCTGTCTATCTGTCTGTTAGTCTCTCTCTCTCTTTCTCATGCAAATAAATAAATAAATATTTATAAGAGAGAGAGAGGCTCTAGCGAAGGCTGATGGAGCCACACACCTCATGTTCTGCTCTAGCCATCGCAGTCAAGTACTCACCTCACACGTGTCAGTACATGAGACACTGCAGAGCACATGCACATCACACACATTTATCACATTTATTTAAAAAAACGTAAAATGAGATAAAATGAAATAAAATAGAAGGAATAAATTTAAAATCACCCTAACTCGAGGAAATTCTTATTGTCTTTCAGGGAAATAAGTAAGTATATTTTTTAGGGGATCTAAGGAACTCTAGACATACTGCTTTACCATCTGCTTGCTTATACTGATAAAGCATGAATATTTCCAAATCAATCTATTTTTTTTAATTTTTTTGTTCATTTATTTATTTAGTTAGCTGAGAGTGACACAGAGAGAGAGGCAGATAGAGAGAGAGAAAATGGGCACACCAGGGCCTCCAGCCACTGCAAACAAACTCCAGATGCGTGTGCCTCCTTGTGCATCTGGCTAACATGGGTCCTGGGGAATCGAGCCTTGAACTGGGGTCCTTAGGCTTCACAGGCAAGCACTTAACCACTAAGCCATCTCTCCAGCCCCATATCAAACTATTTATGAAAGCCTTGAAAATGTCTGTATAAAATTTCATGATTTGTGTAGTCCATGAGTTTTGGGTAGTTGGGCTTTCCCAAATTCATCCAATAAATTGTTTCAAAGACAGGCATAAACTTCTATATCCAAGTTTTTCATAAATCCGGGATTTGTTATTAGGAAAACTTCTCAAGGTGATTTGTGAGTTGAAGGGCAGATGGGCTTTAAAATGACAAAGGTTAGTGGCATCTCAAAACCCTTGTACTGGGAACTTCTCTAAGCAGGTCCTCAGGAAGCTGCTCAGAATACTTTTTGACTGTTCACATCCAGGTATTTTCATTCCAAAAAGGAAGCTAATCACTTGTTGGAGCCTCTTGTGAGTATGGAAAGAAGAAAGTAGAATGCTCCTAGCTATGGAAATGTTTCATTTCCACTCTGATTTTAGTTAACATTTGTTTTAGATCATGTATGGAAAACCAACTCCTTTGAAAGAAAGGTCTGTAGGGAATATGTGCTTGCTGCGAGAGCCCTTAGGACTGAGCAAGTAAAATGCTTTAGCACAACAACATAATGAGGCCACAGGAGTGCTGAAAATGTTAATTAACAAATCATTTTAAAGTTTCACGGAAGCCAAGGGAGTGTTCAGAGTGGATGGATTCCTTTACTCACAAAGACCAACGTGGCTGCCTGCCTGGGGTGCTTGTTTAAATCAGTTTAAAAATTTAAATACATCTAATTCCACTTCTCCTATTGCAGATGGGATGCATCATATTTATTAAAATCTTATTTTTCTATTGAGAGAAGAACCATACCCACCCATATTTCGAACATTTAAGCTGTAAATCTAAGCTTTTAAGTATACCTGGAGAGGTTGAGAAGTTGATATTGCACTGTCCAATAATACAATGTCCCAAGGTGCTACAAAAGAGCCATGGGAAGACACCTCACGCTCTCATCAGAAGAATCTTACTATGCAAATAGATGAAGTCTGGACAAGTGTTCTTAGTGTTTGTTTGATGAAGCTTACTTTTTTTTTTTTTTTTTTTTTTTTTTTGAGGTAAGGTCTCACTCTAGCCCAGGCTGATCTGGAATTCACTATGTAGTCTCAGAGTGGCCTCAAACTCACCTCTGCCTCCCAAGTGCTGGGATTAAAGGCGTGTACCACTATGCCAGGCTTGAAGCTTAGATTTTTATTGGTGCTTCTGAGTTTATCAGGCTCTCACTCTTTGGAATAAATTCAGATTTTGCTCTAGCATGCTTCTTGGCAGATTTGGTCTTTGTTTGTTCCTATAGTAGGATTAAGCACATAAAAATGAATTGATTTAATTGTACCAAGGAAGGTCATATGACAACCCAGTTGGAAAACTTGCTACATTTGGATGAGCTATATTGCTAGCTTTCCATGATCCTTAATTACTTAGGAAAGCTATACAATGTGGGGCTGGAGAGATTGCTCAGTGGTTAAATATGCTTGCTTACAAAGCCTGATGGCCTGGGTTCAATTCGTAAGTATTCACGTAAAGCCTTTCTGGTACCTCTTTCTCTTAAGTAAATATTTTTAAATTATTTATTTATTTATTACTGTTAATATTTTGTTGTTGTTTTGCTTTTGTGAGGTAGGGTCTCACTCTATATTTATTTATTTATTTATTTATTGGTTTTTTGAGTTTGGTTTTTCGAGGTAGGGTCTCACTCTAGCTCAGGCTGACCTGGAATTCACTATGGAGTCTCAGGGTGGCCTCGAACTCATGGCAATCCTCCTATCTCTGCCTCCCAAGTGCTGGGATTAAAGGCGTGCGCCACCACGCCCGGCTATATTTACTTATTTACTACAGAAAAAAGAGACCAACAGAGAGAGAGAAAATGGGCATGCCATGGTCACTAGCCATTGCAAACAAACTCCAGACTCATGGGCTACCATGTGCATATGGCTTACGTGGGTCTGGGGAATTGAACCTGTGTCCTTAGCCTTCGTAAGCAAGTGCCTTAACCGCTAAGCCATCTCTCCATCCCTTAAATAAATAAATATTTCAAGAAAAGATGAAAAGCTTTAAGTTGCGATACCGTGGAAGGATGAACCTGTTACATACCATATAAGTGTCTATACCAATTATAATATGGTGCAAACATGATTGTTTGGTAAAAGACATTGTCATCGTTATCACCTTGATGTAGTTATTGTTCCTTAGAGAGAGGAGAAGGGAATTCTGGGTCTTTCTTTTTATGCTACAGGAAAGAGAATTCTTGAAACTTTGTTTTTAAAGTGAAAGTTCTGGATTATCCTTTTCGGATGGGATGGCTCTTTGTCTAGCTTAATAAAGCACTTAGTGCCAACAGCACTTGTACCAGGAGAACATAGTACTTAGCGCCAATAGCACTAGTATTGGAAGAACAAAGCACTTAGTACCAGTAGCACTATGACTAGAAAGTCTGCTTCCACTGCTGCCTGACGAAGGCAGTGAGTGATGGGAGAAAAAAAGAACTTTATTCACAGCAAACCTGCAGGCTGGAAGATGAAAGGTCTTCACCCCAAATTCTGTCTTGACAGGGGTCCCAGATGCAAAAGCTTAAGTGGGGCTTGGGGAATCTAATTTTGCCCATAGTCAGTGGATCCCAGAATGGTCATTAATTCCAACAGTCATTAGTTTTCTTGATATGGCTTCAGTGATGCCCGCAGGTCACGAGGCACTGCAGACAAAAACCTAAAGGAAGATTACTGATTAGGAGGTTGTAGGACTGATACTGCTTTTGAGGTTTCTCCCTATGCATTTCAGGCCAAGCTGACTTTATCTGTTAGTTATGTAGGGAGGTTGGCAGAGGGGAGGGAGGCCAAACAGTCGAGCTAGTGTCAGGAGCTCATTAAGCCACTTGTGGGCTGCAGTAGTTTGTGTAGCTAGCTCAGTAATTAAGAAATAGGAAGTTTGACCTCTTTTGCACTTTCTTGCATGAACCGACAAGAAATTTCCAGAATTTCATTGCTCACTTTCATGAATCCATTCCACCGTTCTTCTACTGACTTGGAGCCTCAATTGAGTTTCTGAGTTGAGTGCTATGGAGCAGACAGGGGATTCTTAGTGTCATTGGTAGATGAACGTGGTGTCCATGGATGGAAGTAGCTAGCCTGCCTCAAAGTCTGTCTTAACGCACTCATTTTTGAAGAATTTATAGCTTTTACCTCAGAACATTGCCAGTCAGATTGTGGCACCTCAGTCATCAGCAGTTTGTTAGAAATGTAGCATCCCAGGCCCTTTCAGACCCCTGAATCACAATTGGCACGCTAACAAGATCTTCAGGATGCATATCCTATCACCTGATCGAACTTCTCCTATACTGGATGGTCTGGAGAACATTACTGAGCATTTGTCCTTAGAAGAGAGCCCAGTCTTGACCCGGGAAGACGGGATAATTAGCGATAATCGCTTCCTTTATTGTGTGCCTATTGCTTGCCACAGTGGTGGCTGAGTGACTTAAATATACTATCTTACTCATATCCCCGTACAACCTGCACTGTCCTAAGTGACACAGCTCCCATTTTGCAGATTAGAAAACAGAAGCTCACAGAGGTGAAGAGATGTGTCCAGACCCCACAGCAGAGCATGGACAAGCCAGAATTTTAACCCAAGGCTGCTTGGTTTCAGAGCTCTGCTCTTGGCCCTGCAGTTTCCACAAAGACTCACGGAGATTAGAGGTGCTGTCTCTGCAAGCCTGCTTTATAGTTAGTTTCCTTTCATCTGTCAGTTTCACAACGGAAATTTAGTACATTAAACCCAAACAGCTCTAAAACTGGAGTTAATTATCTTCCGCTCTGATACAATTAATAACTGCTCTCAACTGGCTCTCATGAAGCCTGGCAGCTGCTGGCTCCCAGATGTAGCTTTGGTAAACGGGTGAGTCTGTTGATCTGCTGATTTGTAGTACTAGGTACTAGCTGAGTTGCTTTTCTGGGAATCTTCAGGTGTACTTCACTTTGGGGGTCATTTGTATAGACTTCCTGTTAGGTACCTGGCCTGGACTGTCAAATAAATTTTACTCAAGAAATGGTTGTTGCATCAGTTTTTAAAGCTTAAAAATAAACCCTTTGTCCACAGGTTGGGATGGTACCTCAGTTGGTAGAGTTCTTGCCTGGCATGCAGGAAGTCTTGGGTTCATATCTCTAGCACTGCATGAACCGAGCATGGTGGTACATTCCTGTAATCCTAGCACTTGGGAGATGGAGGCAGGAGGATCAGAGAAGTTCAAGGTCATCCTTGAGTTTCAGGCCAGGCTAGCATACCTGAGACCCTGTCTTAAGAAAATTTCTTTTGTTGTTTTTTTTTTCATAGAATTGATCATTCTGTTTTTTAGAATTAATTATTCTTTGCAGTTTCTTTTTATATTTTTATTTGACTAAAGGAAAATGTAACAATTTATAATTATTGACTCTACAGTAGTCAGCAGACTGGCCAGCATTGTTCCATACCTGTCTCCTCATGCAAATGTTCATAGACAGATATGCACATATACAGGGTTTTTAGTTTTACCTAAGTACCCTGTAATTAACTCTTAAGATGTCAGACATGGCCCCCCATCTGCTGTCAATCTCATTTTCAAAATTATTTTCCCTTCATTACGAGGATTCTCTGATTGGGAAATTATTTTCAGTTTAGATATCACAGACTGGAGTTTAAGGCAGTATATCTCCTAGGTACCAAATAAAAGCTGCTTAGATCATATGAAAATATCTATAATAATAACAAATGAATGATCTTTCTAATAGAATATGGAAAAAAATGGTTCATGGTGATATATGCCTTCCCCCCTGCCTTTCCATAATGAAACAACAGTTTGACCATTTTTGAAGGGAAAAATATCACCCATTCTGGTAAAATTACTGTGGGTCCAAATGTTATGAAAGTCTACTTCACTCCTTTCCATGCTGTACTTCTTGCACAATTGCAGAGCCGCCTATCATGTGTCAGAAAAACATTTTATTCCTGAATAAACAGCACAGTTAACCTCAGTTTCTGTTTAACTATGGCTTCCATGGGACTGATATCACATCCCTCATCATAAAGGTGTTTATGTTTGGACAGCAATGATAGCCTCAGATGTTATAAATAATTTATTTTGTTTTTGTACTTTTCATTTTGTCCACATTGTATAATTATCTTACTCTTGGGAAGAAATACTATATGAGTTGATTTTTTTTTTTTTGGTTTTTTTTTTTGAGGCAGGGTCTCGCTCTAGCTCAGGCTGACCTGGAATTCACTATGTAGTTTCAGGGTGGCCTCAAACTCATGGCGATCCTCCTACCTCTGCCTCCCAAGTGCTGGGATTAAAGGCGTGCGCCACCACGCCCGGCTATATGAGTTGATTTTTAAGTTAATCTTGTACTAGGGCCATTTGTTATAATTATTAACCCTATAGTATCATCTTCCTCTCCCTGTATATGATATTCTCTAAGTTTCAGAAAAATGGCTGCATGGTGTGTTCTTCAATGCTTTAATAAACTATTCTTTTGGTCCCCGTTGTCATGTTGCTAAAGTCCTCCCTCTGGTTTGCTTTTCCAGACTTCTTCTTGTCTCCCCTTGATCTTCCCCCTGCTCCGGAGCATTTGGTGGCATTTGCTGGCCATGGTTCTTGTTTCTCAGGACTCCATGTGATTGGTAACAAGGGTATCGAGGCCCAGTGAAAAGAAGCCTGGACTGCTCGTCGAGAAAGCTGGCTGGGGGACCTTGGCCTGTGGAACCTTAGGGCAAGTCATAAAAGCTGTCAAGGCCTCTCGTCTGCCCCTTACCTCAGGCCCTGCTTCACTGGCTTCTTCCCCAGGGCTTACAT
The DNA here is from genome assembly GCA_036346955.1 of Dipus sagitta. Taxonomy (NCBI): domain Eukaryota; kingdom Metazoa; phylum Chordata; class Mammalia; order Rodentia; family Dipodidae; genus Dipus; species Dipus sagitta. The sequence goes on along the minus strand of CM070770.1, from coordinate 96,520,196 downwards.
ACTTTCACTCCGCAGCCTTCCAATGTTCTTTCTCATCTTCCACCAAATACCTGATTATCTTTAATGACCAGCTTCAGATCTCATATCCCCTAGGATGCTTCTTTCTCTTTGGGCAATCTCATAATTTGGCAAACACTTAGGGTAGTACTTTCTTTTTTTTTCATAATTTGAAAAATATTTTATTTATTTATTTGAGAGAGAACGAGACAGAGAATAGGCACACGAGGGCCTCTAGCCCCTGCAAATGAACTCCAGATGCATGCACCACCTTGTGCATCTGGCTTAGGTGGGTACTGGGGAATCAAACCTGGGTCCTTAGGTTTCTCAGTCAAGTGCCTTAACCACTAAGCCATTTCTCCAGCCCAGGATAGTACTTTCAATATTTCTTTCCTTGTAATACCTAAACCTCCTCCCCTAGAGCATAAGTGCCTTTAACACAAAGACTGTGTCTTATTCATCTTTGTCGTCCCAGGGTCCTGGTACGATGTAAATGTGCTGTCCTTGTTTGCTTATTGATGGCACCAACCTCAGTTTCTTCACATGAAGGAATTTGATTAACATGTAATAGGGACATTAAGCCAAGTGGTGTTAAAACAATTTATGGAATTCATACAGAGACCTTGAACAAGAGGACCCAGGTATACAGAGACTCTCACCTGTGTGTACAACACAGAGAGAAACGTGCTAGTGAAATGAAAAGTTTGCATGCACTGCTGTTTCACTCTATAATGACTGCACTGTTGATCTTGATGTCTTACTATACCGCTTTAAAGAATCCATCGACTAATCCCTGGGAGTTTGTTATAATACATTTATAGAATGTTTTGCTATTCATTGCTCTAGCCTTGAATTGTCCTTCCTTCTCTCTCATTATTGTAAGTTGACTTGCTGAATTTAATTAATTGAATGAAAAGTGACCATTTTAAGAAATAACCTGGTTGAAAGCTATTTCACTAGGTTTTTATGTTCATCAGAAAGTAGCTTATTGGACCTCTTGAGAGTGGGCTAGAAATGACTAGGAAAACTGATTGGTCCCATCTCTAGATCCACTCGTTCATCCACTCACACTTCCCACACATGAATAGGTATATATATCTGGAAGGTCCCCTAGTGCCAGGCATTGTATACTAGGCTGGAAAAGGATGACAAAATATAGCCCCTGTTAACATGGAGCTCACTCCCTTTAGGGGAAGAGATGACCAGGCAACTGGCTTCCATTGTGACCAAGGACAGGGGAATGTACAGGGAAAACATGCCTGACCCATATTTGGGGAGGCAAGGAGAGCTTCCTAGAAGTGGATCTAATCTCAGATCTGAAGAATGAGTAAGAAGAGGGCAAAGGCAGGGTTGGGAGAGGCAGAGGGAGGACAGAACACAAGACAGACCCGGCCTGCATAAGACCAAGGAGTCAGAGAACAAGGATGTGAGGGTACCCAGGAGAAGCATTGAATTCAAAGAAGAAATAAGTGGGTCAAGAATAGGAGAGGGCTCTAAGACTGTGGCCTGGTGTTTGAAGTATGCTATGATGGCAGTGCAAACTCCTGCAGGGCTCTGAGCATGAGGCTTTAATCACATTTGTGCTTTGGAAGGACCACTGGACACTCAGTGTGCAGGATGAATGGGATCATAAATAACTGTTGAAGCAGATGTGCACTTGTTTCTTTGTTTTTCACTAATACATTTCAGTGAATGTGACTTCATAACTTTCTCCTGTCAGTTTCATCTGTCAAGGCTAAAAGGAAGGAAATAAGGAAACAAAAAGGCAAAATAATATACACACTATCCAGATCTAACAGATATAAATATGTTCTACAAAAGCTTTAAGCCTGTTTTTTTTTTTTCAATTAAAGAAATAAAACATTGCAGATACCCATTCTTTTTCACTGTTTTCCTCTCTCGTGTTAAGAAATGCCTTGTAGTTAATAAGCATTAATCATGTTGGTAGATGATAGGTAGGTAGATAGATGATTGATAGATGAGACTGGCTTTATGTAGCCCGGGTTGACCTTGAACTCACAGTTCTGCCTCAACCTCTGAACTGTCTGGAGTTATAGGTGTGTGTGTGTGTGTGTGTGTGTGTGTGTGTGTGTGTGTGTGTGACTAAATGTGGCTTCCCTATATTTTGTTTTCTATTACTATGCATATATGAATGAATCCATCATGTTAAGTTCTATAGTTGTTTTCCTTTTTAGCTTTAAAAAAAATATTTCTTGGCCTGGAGAGATCACTTAGCAGTTAAGGTATTTGTCTGCAAAGCCTAATGACTCAGGTTCCATTCCCCAGGACCCACTTAAGCTAGATGTGAGGTGGTGCATGTGTCTGGAGTTCATGTGCAGTGGCTACAGGCCCTGACATGCCTATTCTCTATCTGCTTTTCCCTCTCTCTCTCTCTCTGAATTAAATAAGTCAATAAATAAAATATTTTTTAAAAATTTATTTGAGGGAGTGAGACACACAGAGAGTATGGGCACTGCAGGGCCTCTTGCTGCTGCAAATAAATTCCTAAAGTGTGCACCACTTTGTACATCTGGCTTTATGTTGGAACTGGGGAATCAAATCCTGGGCTCTCAGGCTTTGCAGGCAAGCAGCTTTAACCACGGAGCCGTGTGTCCAACCCTGCATCACTTTGGAGACAGATCTGTATTGAGTGGAGAGAATGTACTTTGTATATTCTCACTTGATGATATCGATGTAGTTTGTATATTCTTGTGTAGGTGGGCATTATTTACATGATGATATTGAGCCATAGTGTCTTGCTGAGCAAAAAGAAATAGATCCTTTCCCTTTGTGGCATGATGTTTCCTTACCCAGGGGCCTACTCCCAGCTAGGGAAATTCGGTCTTCTACTTACAGCTCCAGAACCCTGCAAGCACCCCAAACCCACCTCACTTGTATATGCAGTTTGCCGTTTATATTAATTTAGAACATCCATGCCTTACCACCTGTCTGGAGCTGCATTTTATACTTATATACTTTATAGTATCTTCAAGGCAAGTGTGGCTTTATTTCAAGAAGAGGGAGTTAGCCGCTACCAGGTGTGTTTTGGCCCTAAGCCTATTTTACTTCTTTTGACACTGAGATCCCAGGGTTAACAGCTGGTGGGCACCTGCTGCTTTCAGAACTGTCTGGGAGTGAGGGGATGCCACACAAAAGGCTTCTGTTGGATTCTGTACATAACAGAAAGCTCTAGTAACAAGGGAAGAAATCCACAAGTGAGAGAGGGGGTTGGACAAAAAGTAAAAGGGAATATGGTTGATAAAAGGCTATGCCCAGGGAAAAAGAGAGGTGTGAGCATGAAACAGCAGAGATGCTGGAAAATAAGCCACACTGTGAAACCAGGAAGAAATCCAATTTTCCATGTCAAAGAGAGTGCAATAATCATCTAAAATCCCCCTAGATATTATTTGAGACAGCCAAACAGCCTTTTTCGGTCAGTGTAAGTTTCTAATCCTTCCAGAATAAGTAGAAACCATTCTGAGCACCTGCCATAGGCTACCTGTCTTCTAACAGGGAATATACAGCCTCAGAGTTGGAATTGCTTCCTCATGCAAGCCACACCTCCCTTTGTTGCCTAGGCTGAGTAGGCAAAGGGTGTTCTGTGCTACTTGATGGGTGTGTTGCAGATACTACAGAGGTGTAATAACAGTCTGGGTCTCTCTGTTGTAATGTGGCATAATTGTGTTGGAAGTACTGGACCATGACGTTAGCTGGCTAAGGTAGGAGGTGTGCTCTCATTTACCCCAGCCTTGCTGCTACTAGAGCAGCTGCCACACTGTCAGAACTAACTGCAGGAAGAGTCTGTCTTTGGCCTGATGCTCACCCTCCATTGTCTGCTGTGGATAACACATAAGACAGACACCCCAGGGTACAGGAGGCTGGGAGAACAATCATCTGTGGCCTTCTAGCCTCAAGGTCATATAGTACAGAAGTCCAGGCAAGTGTCAAGCAATTGTTGTGGATGGTCACCCACCTCATGAGAAGCCAGTCTGCATGTTGGCAGGCCTGTGCATTAGCCCAGTCTGACTTGAAAACCTTTGTCCATTCAGACAGGTTGGTGCAGTAGACTGGAAGTCTGATTTTGAAGTGAAGATGATCAGTCAGCTGTGAAAGCAATAAGGATTCACATAAGAAGTCATGAACACATGCAAATTATGGGAAGGCAGAAGCTGTGATATTATAGAAGAATCACTAGGAAGCGAAAAGAAACATAACACCAGGGTAAAAGAGTGTACTTGGTGAATCTGTGGACATCGTTGAGTCATTTGAATGGCAGGTGCAGCACTGAAGGTGCAGACTGCTTCTGAGGGTCCATGGTCAAGCAGGCCACAGAGCAACTGACCGTGCAGCCAGACGTGTGTATTCAGTGTGTGACTCAGGGAGCACCCGGCAGCGCCCTCATCATGCTTGCATCAGTCCTCCCCAGTTCCCCAGGTCCTGTGGGGGGTGATGTGGCTCTAGGGGAATCCTCACACACGGGCATCTGTTTCATCGCCAAATGCCACTAACCTTTAGAAAATCCCAGTTTTACAATGGGACCTACACATCCTCCCCTCCAGAGACAGTGACATTATCTTTATTTCCCAGGAATGTAAACACATCATCTCTGGGCAGAAGATGTTCTCTGTGGGTTTTTTGGTTTGTTTGTTAGTTTGTTTTTGCTTTGAGGCAGGATCTCACTGTAGCCTAGGCCAAGCTAGAGCTCACTCTAGCATAAGCTGTCCTCCAACATATGGCCATCCTTCTCCTGCCCTCTGACCTATAGAGGAACACACCCTCTAGCTCTTCAGGCCGTTTTCTGTGCAAATAGCTCAAAAAATATAGCCTGGCATAAGACTTGTAGAAACATCATGGAGAACTGTGTCCTAGCACTAAAAACTCTTGAGCTCTCTTGGGTTTCCTTCCACTTTGCACAAAGCCATGTCCTGCTTTATCTCTTGTTTAGATTAATGTGAAGCTCACATTCTTTCTTCATCACACTCCTTTTTTTTTAAAGGAAAATTTTCTTCTCTCTTTTTAAAATATTTTTATTTATTCATTTATTTATTTATTTGACAGACAAAGAGGGAGAGAGAGAGAATGGGTACTCCAGGGTCTCCAGCCACTGCAAATGAATTCCAGACATGTGTGCCCTTTGTGTATCAGGCTAACATGGGTCCTGGGGAATTGAACCTGGGTCCTTTGGCTTTGCAGGCAAATGCCTTAACTGCTAAGCCATCCCTCCAGCCCTCATCACACTCTTGAAAGCAAGACTCCTGTTACTCAACACTGGCTTGTATTTTTCTGCTCCTCACATCTAGCTGACCAGAACCAACATGTAGCAGGGATGGTGGCAGTCAGAATGCTGAATGCTAAAAGTTTTAACCAAATATGGAACTCCAGAACTTGGATGCTACAGAACTAGCTTCTGTTATGCCCGATTATGACTGTGCTTCTGTGCATGTGGCATGTGACTAACCAAGAGGCATGACATTATTTCTCTCCGTTACTTCCCTGTACTGGTGATGTAGCATCAGATTTGAACCAGAGAGAGAAGGAATTCATTTTATTTCCTGTAGTTACAATGGTCATTCTCTCTTTTTCTTCTAGATTGCCTTTTTGACCCATTTAATTAAATGCAACTTGGATTCTTAGAAAAGATAAAGCTGGACTCACTGATTTACATACAAGCAATATATGCAAACATAATTGGAATCTGCTAACATCTGCTCTCAATCATGCTCTCTCTCACTCTTAATATGTATTTTGTATATATGCTTTTTGTAAAATGGGTGGTGGCAGGGGGTAGGTTTCTGGAGATACCATTCAGTGGTAGAACACTTGCCAAATCTGAAAAATGCCCTGGGTTCCATATTGGCAGAATTACAAAAAATGATTGTGGATAGATAGATAGCTAGATAGATCCATAGATAATAGATACTACATACATAGAGGAAAGAAGGAAGGAAGGGAGGAAGGGAAGGAAGGGAGGAAGAATGAAAGAAAGAGAACAAGGATAAAGTTGCTTTTAAAGGACTGTCAACTTAAAACACTGGTCACAGTTATTTGTCAAAAAGGTATTTAACTAACTGGATTATGATTATTTTTATTATTATTATTATTTTGGTGTTTTTTTTTTTTTTTTGAGGTAGGGTCTCACTCTAGCCCAGGCTGACCTGGAACTTACTCTGTAGCCCTGGTGGGTCTTGAACTCATTGTGCTTTTCTTACCTAAGCCTCCTGAGTACTGAGATTATAGGTGTATGCCATTCTGCCTGGCTTGAATTATTATTATTATTTTGGTTTTTTGAGGTAGGGTTTTGCTGTAGCTTAGGCTGATCTGGAATTCACCAAATAGTCTCAGCGTAATCATAAACTCACAGTGATCCTCCTACCTCTGCCTCTCAAGTGCTGGGATTAATGACATACACCACAACACCCACCTTGAATTATTTATTTATAATAGTGGAATTAAGTACTTCTGTGGATAACTGTGTTGGACAGCTTTCCTTCACTGTGACAAAATGCCGGGGAGAAGCAACTTTTTTAAAAAATGTTTTGTTTATTTTTATTTATTTATTTGAGAGCAACAGGCAGAAAGAGGCAGATAGAGAGAGAGAATGGGTGCGCCAGGGCCTCCAGCCACTGCATATGAACTCCAGATGTGTGTGCCCCCTGTGCATCTGGCTAATGTGGGTTCTGGGAAATAGAGCCTTGAACCAGGGTCCTTAGGCTTCACAGGCAAGCACTTAACCGCTAAGCCATCTCTCTAGCCCAGGGAGAAGCAACTTAAAGGAGGAAAAGTTGGCTCATGATTTCAGAGGTTTCAGTCCAAAGTCACTGTCTCCATTGTTTCTGAGCTGGGATAGGGCAAAGCATCGTGGCCATAGGGGGCACAGGTGCTCTGTTATTTACCCTATGAAGTCAGGAACAAAGCAAGCAGAGACCAGGCACAAGATAATGCCCTTTAGAGACACACCCTCGCAACCCTTTTCTGCTAATCAGGCCTCATCTTCTGCCGTTTGCCACTTCCCCAAATGCCATCATTATGAGTCTTATCAGTTGACTCCATTACAACAAGGCCCTCAAGATCCAATCACCTCTCAATAATTGGATCTACCAGTGAGACTTTTGAGGGCATATTTTGTAGTAAAACCATATGGCATACTTCTTAGGATGTAAGATCATGAACATGTAAAAAAAAAAAAAAGATACTGAAAGAGCTAGAATAATGGTGAAGAAAAGATATAGAAATTATAGACTTTCTCAGAATTTTAAGATGATGTGCCTTTCTCCAGACATGTCCCTTTCTTGGCTTCCATGGGATGCTGTTCCCACTCTGCCTTACTTCTAATAATGCTTCCCTGAATCCCCTTAGGCTCTGTGCATAGCTGTCTTCCTCAAAGTCCATTTCCAAGCCCTCCATCTAGACCAGTTTCTGGCCTTCCTTGTAGCACTTGCTGTCTTCATTCTTGGCACACAGCACAATTTGTATCTGTATATATTGTGTGTACATGTGTATGTGTGTGTTTAATGGAGTCTTCCCTACTTGACTATAAACTCCATTAAGAAAAAGAGTTCTGGCCAGGCATGGTGGTGCACACCTTTAATTTCACCACTTGGGAGGCAGAGATAGGAGAATTGCTGTGAGTTCAGGGCCACCCTGAGACTACCTAGTGAATTCCAGGTTAGCCTGGGCTAGAGCAAGACCCTACGTTGAAAACCCCAAAATAAATAAATAAAGAGTTCTGGGCTGGAGAGATGGCTCAGCAGTTAATTAAGGTGCTTGCGTATAAAACCTAAGGACCTGGGTTCATTTCCTCAGTACCTACATAAAAGACAGATGCACAAGGTGGCACATGTGTCTGGAGTTCATTTAAAGGGGCTAGAGGCCCTGGTGTCTCCATTCTCTCCCTCTCCCCCCTCCTTCATAAATAAATAAAATATTTTTGGAAAAAAGTTCTACCTGCTGTGTTCATCACTGCAAACCCACTCTGATACAACAGGAACTCAAGAAATATTGATCAGATGAATTAATTACATGTAGAATTTTGTCTTATTATAAGAGTCTAGACTGTTAGCCCAGTGTGAATTTGCACTTCGTGGTTTCCAGTGGTGTTTCTTCCTTTACTCCTAGAGGAGTTACATCATCAGACTGTGTCTCCTTTTTGCCAGTTTTTCCTAATACAAAAGCGGTATATTCTCAATGCTTCCAACTCAGTTAACACTGAGAAGAAAGGGGAAGAAGACACTATTACAGCAGTTCTGTTACTAACATCTTATAAAATTATATTTCAAAGAAGAGTCATTTGTCATGAGGTACAGAGGAAAGAAGGTTCAAGAAAATCCTCACAAGAGTAGATATGAAAGCATAAAGTCAGGCTGAAACTGAGGGAGTGCAGAGAAAAGGACTACATTGGAGGGAATCTCAGACATACACTCAGTCAATGAAACATGGCCCCAGATAGGAAGCAAGAACGTGGAATTGCCCAAGGCAAGGCTGAGGTTTGGGGATGTCTGACTGGGAGTTGGAGTAGTGGTGTTGGAGGACCTTGATACCTAGGAAGGAAATGGGTTTTGCAGACAAGAGGTCTCAGTTCTAGTTCTGTAAGGGAGTTGCCTAGCCTCAGTGAGCCATTTCCTTCCTCTATAAGACGAGCTGGATGATCCCTACCTGCCAAGTTGTTGCGAGGTGTGCAGAAGATGAGCGCTAACCAGTTTAAGCACAGCAGATTTTCAGAAATAGAAATGGTTAATATTCAAGAAGGAGGATAACTACCATGATGACAGACTTTGTAGTAAGAGGTAGTCCTTGGTTTTGTCCAGCACAGGACAGAAGTGAAGAAGGTACTATGGAACCAGATGGATTGGGTTTGAATACTAGCTCTACACCTTCCTAACTATACAATCTTAGCCAAGTTAGCTAATCTCTTTCTGTTTCTTTATCCTTCACATGGGAATAGTAACAATATTTACTTCATAAGTTATTTTGAGTGTTCAGTGAGTTACCATCGTGCAGTAAGTGATATACACAAGTAACTTGCTATGATCCTTGTTGTTGTTTATATTTATTAGTATGTTGACTGGTTGTACATGAGACATCCAACTGAAACTGTCTATCTGGCATAGAAACTGTCAGAGAGGTTGAGACTTTAAAAATAGTGACAAGGCTAATTTTCCAGGGTGGTCTGTGTGTTATCAAGTTAAAGGCTAAGAATCACATTTCCATTGTCTAAGATTTGAAGATCCCTGTCACTTGTATGTCCCAGAGTCACTTTCCAAAGCTGGTACCTCAGCTTGGCGGTGTGGATGTAATTCATTAGTGAGCCCATGCTTGGAAAAGGGTCCCTGCCTATGGAAAAAGCCTGAGGAACCTGGGGAAGAGTGTGTGTGTATGTGTGTGTGTGTGTGTGTGTGTGTGTGAGAGAGAGAGAGAGAGAGAGAGAGAGAGTAGCAGGCAAGTGGGAGGGCAGAGTTGTTAATCTGTGCAGGCATCAGAACCCCAAGGCAGGTTGGGAGCTGAGCTGGCCTGAAATGCAGCCAGAATAAGGTCTGGAGCAACCACCAGGGACTGTTACTGGGATCACTGCCCACGGAGGCTTCGAAGTGGTCTTCCTCATGTGCAAAGGTGAGGGTGACCCCAAGGTTGGAGGCTAATAGCCAATTACTTGTCAGTGTTTTTTATGCTTTTTGTTACAAGTGAAAGAAGACCTAGTGGGGTTTATTTTTTTTAAATTTTTTTGAAGATTATTTGCAAGCAGAGAGACAGAGGGAAAGAGAGAATGAACAAATGAGAGTGGGTATGCCAGGGCCTCTTGCCATTGCAAACGAACTCCAAATATATATGCCATTTGGGCATCTGGCTTTATATGGGTACTGGGGAATCAAATCTGAACTAACAGGCTTTACAAGCAAGTGCCTTCAACTGCTGATCCATCTCCCCAACCCTACTTAATAGAATTTAATGTGCGCTCTGCTTACGACCTCCCCCCATCAGTTCATGCAGGCAGAAATGTTCACTTCCTATGGCTTCCTCTCCCATGTGGGATTTTGGTCTTTGGCATGAGTCTGTCATAACTGGAAGGACGTGGTGGATAGGAATCTGCCAAGGGAACTCTGGGAGACCTTGTTGGATCAGTGTTCTATGACAGACCTTTCCTAACCCTTCCCCAAATTATGTGAAGCTCTGATTATGAGCATGCATGAATCCTGATAATCTCTACTTTGAATCCATCCTCTTGGCAATCTTGACGGGACCTGAATTTTCAGAACATTCTTTCTAAAAGTGCACATAGCATTTCTCACCTTGAGCATCTCTTCCTTTCCATAAGTAGCTCAGGTCGAATGTGGCTGGAATCTTGGTGCTCAGTCCTGAGATGAGCATGGCACCTCAGCCTGCCCTGGCCTTCTTTGTTGTCTGTCCTTGCTCCTGAATCATGCAACCCCCTCCCTCCTTCTCAGAACCTCACCTGGACTCAGAACCTTTCTCCAGTTCCAGGAGAAATTTGATGAAGTCACCATCTTTTTGGGAGCACCCCATGATCAGTCCTTGGCCGTTTCCCCCTGCAGCCCTGCCCTGTCTCCAGTACACTGTCAAGCCACACAGGACACCTGGTCTTTGAGACTTTCTGAGGCCATAGGTCCTCTTCTGCCCACACACATTCCAAACATCAACATGTACCTACCCTCCACCCCACATTAAGTGCAATTTTTTTGCTGCAGGCAATAAAAACATGCTTATAATTTGCTTTTTGAAATCATTTGACTATAAGTCACTCCTTCATTTTTTTCATTTTTTGAGACAGGGTCTCATGGTAGCCCAGCCTGACCTGGAACTCACTTTGTAGCTCCGCTCTGGCCTCAAACTCATTATAATCCTCCTATCTCAGCCTCCCAAGTGCTAGGATTCAAGGCATGTGCCACTACACCTGACTTGGCTCAGGTTTTTCAGGAGCTATACAGTGGAGAGTTTTTAAACTATAAGAACTTTGTCTTTCAGTTGTTTCTGTATAGTATTTTTTTTCTTCTTTTTGTATGTATTAAGTCCCATAGTCATACAAGTGCTTGATATTTGATATAAAAAAGATAAAATGGTAGAACTATTTAGCTGAACAACGATGGATTATGTCAGGATATTAATAAAATATTTTTAATTTTAATTTATTTTCAAGGAAAGAGAGAAAAAGAAAGAAAGAAAGAAAGAAAGAAAGAAAGATAGATAGATAGATAGATAGATAGATAGATAGATGAGCATGCCAGGGCCTCCAGCCATTGCAAACAAACTCTACACACATGCACCACTGTGTACATCATGTTTTACGTGGGTACTGGGGAATCAAACCCAGGTCGTGAGGCATTGCAGGCAGGTATCTTCACTGCTGAGCCATCTCTCTAGCCCTAATAAAATATTCTTGAATAACATATTTAACAATTGAAGGGAAGCATTGTATAATTGTAGACATTTTCTTAAATCTCAAAAATGTTCTGTTCTTTTTTTCTTTGCACTCTGGAGACAGTAATCTCTTCTAAGCCATCAAGTCTTCATGTACACTGAGAAGTGGTTCACCGGAGGTGCTGCAGCTATCCCATTCAATGTTTAATGAAGGTCTACAGGCAAGACTCTCACCCCCATCCCAGAAAAGAGTCTAGTACTCACCTTGAATGTATTACTTGCCAGGATCAGCCAGGATCAAGCCAACCCATCTTTTCCTTACACCTTCTGGCATTAAAAGAATGCAACTTTCGGGCTGGAGAGATGGCTAGGTGGTTCAGGCACTTGCCTGCAAAGCCTAATGACTGGGGATTGATTCTCTAGTACCCATGTAAAGCCACATGCACAAGGTGGCACATGTGTCTGGAGTTTGTTTGCAGTGGCTAGAGGTCCTGGTATACCCATTCATACTCTCTCTTTGTCTTTTTCTCTCTGCTTACAAATATATAAGCATATTTTTAAAAGAATACAACTTTGTCTCATCACACCTTTAAAAAAATTGTACTGATTTGAGAGAGACAGACAGAAAGAGGCAGGCAGAGAGAGAGAGAGAACGAATGTGCCAGGGCCTTCTGCCACTATAAACAAACTCCGAACACATGTACCACTTCGTGCATCTGGCTTTACATGGGCACTGGGGAATTGAATCCAGGCCATTAGGCTTTGCAAGCAATCATCTTTAACCACTGAGCAATCTCTCCAGCCCTACATATATTTCTTTTTCAGAGCATACCCAAGTTTCAAAATAGTCATATGCATTCTCACATAGAAGCATTTCTTCAGGAACCTCAAGCAACCTTGAGAGACTGCTTAGGGGAGGGGATTTGAAATAAAGGGGAGGAGACAAGGTCTTGGCAGGGACCCAGCATGGACAACTGTGTGGAGGCAGGGGCTAAGATATGGCCAGCCCAGATCCAAAAGTTTTCCAAAGCCACTATGAACACATCAGACCTTCCTTCATCGACCACGGACAAGAACTGACCTTCCAGAGACTGCCTCAAATAACAGACTCAAAAACTAATCTAGGGAGAATGTCATTCACTTTTCCTTTGTCTTCTTCCTCTTCCCCATCCTTCCAGGCCTGGAAAGTTTCTTTAACATTGGGATTTTTCTTAGCAGCGGCAAATCCGGGTGTTTAGGCAAGTACATTAACTGCTGAGCCATCTCTCCAGCCCCAAATCCAGGTATTTAGTAAGCCCCTGAGGAGATTTTTGTATAAGCAGCACTGGTAGAGCAAATTTCCAGATGTTATTTTAAGTTTGAAGTGACCACTGGGGCTCTCTGTGCTTTATGTTTGATTACCCAGCCCTCTAATGTTAGGTCTCCTCAGCCAAATGATAAGGCTGAGCATGGTGGATTACAGGGTGGGGATTACAGTGTACTTTAGTGTAAGTCACCACTTCCATTCATATTGCAGAGGTTTGCAAGGTTGTTCTTTCTATTTTATATTTTCTGTTTTCATCTTTACATTCATTTGCCACATTTTTATTCCCCATTTGTTTGTTCCATTCTATCTCCTATTCACTGGATTAATAGCACAAAATTTTTTTCTTCTCCTTTTGTGAATGTGCATGTGCTTTTTTTTTTTAAAAAAAGAAAACATAGCCATCAATATAAAAAATCATATTTCCCATAAAACTGAAATTCCCGTTTTTCTGAAAGTTGACAGGTGAAACATTGTCTTGTGTTCAGCGTGGCAGCAGGCTGTGAGATCAGCCTCTGTAGATGCATATACTCTATGGTTCATCCCAGCCTCACCACCCTTCAGATGCATTCCCTTTGAAGACATCAAGTTCATTTCCTTGAGCTGTTGTCTCCTTCTTCCTGGCTGATAACTCATGTGTGTTACTTTTTCTGTCCCAGGAGACCTTTCATTTAGTTGGAACATTGAATTAATTTTAGTTTATATTTGTTATATTACTGATATATGTTAATTCACATCTGCTGGGCTCTCATTGCTTTGTGCTTGTTCCATGCCTTCTGAGTTTCCGTTCCTGTCTTCTTTTGAATTGCTTGGGTTTATCTCACTCCATGTTTTTTTTTTAAACAATACCAGAGGTTTCACCATGGAATAATCTAGGAACAAAAAAACATTGAACATGAAAATCCTACATATTTTATTGTGAAATATAATATGCATGGAACAAAAAACCAGGTGATTAATTCACTAACTTTATATAGATTCTGACATCACTTATGACAAATTAAAATCCTGTTATGAGTCCAAACATCTTCATTAGTTGAGACTATGATCTTTTTTATTATTAGATATGGATATATTTAGTATGTAAACAACACATGTTGGTACCATCCTTTCCCTCCTCCCTGCCCCTTTTCTGAAGAGGCCTTCCTCATTGATGATGCAGGTCATCCCCATGGGGATTGTGGCTCATGAATTATGTGGGGGCGGAAGGAGGAGAGGCAATGTCTCTATGTAAAATGTCCCAACTTGTGGCTCTAACAATCTTTCTGCTCCCTCTTCCGCAAAATTCCCTGAGCCATGCTGGAAGCATTTTAAGTCTACTTCAGTGATGGGCACTTTAGAGCCTCAGGATCTTTGGTTTGGTAGGTGTTGAGTGTCCTCAGCGTCTATCTCCTTCACCCTTGTGCTGATATCAGATTTACTAAGAAAGCAGCACTCTTGCTCATTTCTCCAATTCCTCCGTGGTGTCAGCTACAGCCGGGGTAGAGTGCACTGGGTTGTTTATCTCCTCAGGTCCAGCTCTTGTCTGAAAAAAAGAAGCAGATTCTCTAACAGACAGTGAGGTCAGCACCGGTTAAATGGGATAACCATTGTTAATTTAGAAAGAATTAAAAGGATGTAGACTCTCTTATAGCCCAAGATTAGTGGGAGCTTGACAATGGAAAGCAGAATCATTACCTGGATATAATTCTGACTTGTTTCCCAGTTCCAGACATGGTTTCCTTTCCAATGAGTGAATCTGTTAGCCAATCCAAGAGCACTTGGTTACCCACAATGGCTGTGTGCCACTATTTTTTAAATAGTGTGAGCATCATGTCAAGTTGTTTGCTTCTGAGTCGCTTAGACTTTGAGTTGCTTGGACAGATGTTGGCCACTTTCCCTTGTAGCTCATATAGCACCTTCTAGCACTAGATGGGCTGATTGTCTGGGGACTGGCTCTCCTCTGGATTCCAACCAGGTCTCTCCATAGTCGGTGCTGACAGCACTATGGTGTCTTCAACAGTAGGGTCTTACCATTAACTTCATTAATCAAGTGCTCTGACAGAAGTCTGTCTTGTTTGTTTTGGGAGATCTAGTAGGTTTCTCTGATCAACAGCTCATTGTGGATGTAAACCACATCCTGGTACAGGGAATTACAGGCCAGTGCCAAGAGGAAAGAAAAAAGAAAAAGACAGAGAAAAGAGAAGTAGGAGAAATTTAAGGTTAGGTTTTGTCTCACCCCCTTCCAGGGCCCTTCGATTCAGGTGCTGCCCCTGAGGTCCTCTTGAGGGTTCCACCTTTCAGTCTAACTTCTGAGCCATCTCCCCAGCCCATTACTTTGGTTTTTATTCTGAATATAATAGGAAACGTTTATAAGGTTTAAGGAGGGTATGGCATATTTTTACTTATATAATTTTAATTATTTATTTATTTATTTATTTGACAGAGAAAAAGGAGAGAGAGAGAATGGGCATGCCAGGGTCTCCAGCCACTGCAAACGAACTCCAGGTGCATGCACCTCCCCCATGCATCTTGCTTATGTGGGTCCTGGGGAGTTGAAGCAGGGTCCTTTGGCTTTGCAGGCAAATGCCTTAACCGCTAAGCCATCCCTACAGCCCTTACGTATATTTTAAAACATTTATTTATTTATTTATTTAAGGCAGAGAGAGTGAGAGAGAGAGTGAGAGTGAGAATGGGTGTGCCAGGGTCTCCAGCCACTGCAAACAAACTCCAGATGCATGTGCCACCTGTCCATCTGGCTTACATGGGACCTGGAGAATCCAACCTGGGTCCTTAGGCTTCGCAGGCATATAACTTAACCGCTAATCCATCTCTCCAGCCCCCTTACTTATATTTTTAAAGTGCCACTGTCTCAAAAGAGATTGTACAGGAAAAGTAGAAGCAGAGAAGCTTCTCATGCCCATGGTAACAGTAAAGAAAGAGGAGAGTTGAGGATTGTATCTTTTAGGCTATCTCCAAGGATAAAGGTTCCTATGGTATCAGCTTATTTTGGATTTAATTTTGTGTTTGTTTAGCCCCACCTTTCCTTCCCCTTCCCCCAAGCTCTTCCATCCATCTTGACTGGGCCTTGAGTTGCCTATCAGGTAGGTCAGCAACTCAAGCAGGTCCAGGTTAAGAACTGCCCATAAGTGACACCATACTGCATTTGTCTTTCTGTGATTGTGTGAGTTCGCTGAGTATGTGGTATGTACCAAGTCTGTCCCATTTTTTTTTTTTTTTTTACAAATTACATTGTATCATTTTTTTTCTTACTGCTGAATAGAATTCCATTGTGTAAATGTACCACGACTTTGTTATCCATTCATCCATTGATGGGCATCTGGGTTGATTCCAGTTCTCAGCTATAATGAATTGATCAGCTATAAACATGGTTGAGCAAATGTCTCTGTATTGATGCATGGAGCATTTAGGATAAATGCCCAGTAAGGGAATACTGGGTCTGTTGGTAGCTTATGTTCATTCTTTTCAGGAATCTCCACATTGAGTTCCATAGTGGCTGTGCAAGCTCACATTCCCACCAACAGTGGATGAGGGTTCCTCTTTCCCCCCTCATCCTTGCCAATATTTGTCGTTAGATTTTTTTAAATGATTGCTATCCTTACTGGAGTTAGGTGGAATCTCCTAGTTGTTTTGATTTGCATTTTCCTAATGGTTAGGGATGTTGAACATTTTCTTAAGTGTGTATTAGCCATTTGTAATTCTTCCTCTGAGAACTCCCTATTTAGTTCTCTGCCCCGTTTTTGGAATGACTTTTTTATTGTTTAGTTTTTTGAGTTCTTTGTAGATTCTGGATATTAGGCTTTTGTCAGTGTTATAGCTGGTAAAGATTTTTTCCCATTCATTGGGTAACCTTATTGGCTCTGCTTATGGTATGTTTGTGCAAGAGCTTTTTAGCTTCATGAGATCCCATTGGTTGAGTGATTGTTGAATTTCCTGGGCTACTGGGGTTTTGTTCAGGAAGTCTTTCTCTACTCCAATATTGTGGAGAGTGCCTCCTATTTTTCTTGCAGTAGAAGAAGAGTTTCAGGTCTTATAATAAGGTCTTTAATCCATTTGGACTTGATTTTTGTGTATGGCGAAATGAGTAGGTCTAGTTTCATTTTCTACATATGGTCATGGAATTTGTTCAACATCATTTGTTAAAGATGCTGTCTTTTCTCCAGTGTATGTTATTGGAATCTTTGTCATTCACTCAAGGTAAGTCCCTCGCTCTCACTAAACAGGAGTATGGATACCAGCAGGTAGAGGTGATTGGAGGCCATCCTAGCAATCTGCCTGCCACAATAATACAATGAAGTTGTCTTTGGGTAGATTGTTAAAGGTAGCTTGCAGATATAAGATGTATTTTAACGTTTCACCTGGCCAGGTATAGTGGCATGTCTCGAATCCCAGAAATTGGGAGGTAGATGCAGAAGGATCAAAAGTTAAAGGTCATTCCTCAGCTACATAATGAGTTCCAGCCCAGCCTGGGTTATATGAGATCTTGTCTTAGAAAACAAAAGATTTCATATGTAATACAATTTCTTTCCCAAAGCTCTACTCCGAAGTTCAAAGATTTTGGTAGGATTACTGCTTATTTCTACTTGCTCTTCTATGAGGAAGAGATACTCAAGAAGTCTTTACTTGTTTTACCTTCAGTATCTCCTTCCTGATTTCTTTTTTTTTTTTTTTTTTTATCTTTTTTCACCTGTCCAAAACTTCCAGAACAGGAAATTGCAGTGTGTCTTATGATACAAAGGTTCTAACTGGCAGGTACATGGCATCTCCAGAATCCTGATAACTGGCCTAGGGTATGATGACCTGGTTGTACAACTAAACAGTGTCTTGCCTTCACTTGTTTGCTGGCTTTGGGTAAGGTTTTTTCAGCTAGCCTTGATGAGAGGGTTGAGAAAATCCTACCAGTACAAGTAGTCAGCCTGGGCCCATGATGTCTGAGGAAACACTACTGAATCATCTCTCCTGAACCCTCAGAGCTCAGGAACTTCTTGAGTACATGAAGTAGTGAGGTAAGTACACATTTATTTCCTCATGAGTCACTAAAGTCCTTTATATAAAAAGAACCTCTTAGTTTACTAGGATATGGTTGGAGGAAGTATAAATTATTATAAGAATTTTTTATCCCCCCCTACATAATTTTGGGTAGCTTTATAAAATTAAATGCATCCTCAACTTAGATTATTGTAAAAATGAAACAATTGGTGTTCCAAGTATCTATGGATCCCAGTTCAGTCTGCTATAACCAAATACCATAAAATGACTGATTTATAAGACAGAAATTTAAATCTCACAGTTCTGGAGGCTGGAAGTCCAAGATTTGAGTGCCACCATGGTTGACTTTGATGTGGGCATTCTTCAGGGCAAGAGAGCTCTCTGGGGTCCTTTGTTATAAATAATGGAACTAACCCTATCTCCACATAGTACCACACTGAGGGTTAGGATTTCTATACAAATTTCAAGGGGAAATGTTATTCAGTTTATAGTACTGAGGCTGGTAGTAGGGTGGCCCTACCATGGCAGCGTCAATGAATTCTAAGCTGTCTTCTCCCATCCTATTGTGAGTCAAGTGTGCAAATGGGGAGAGTGCATGATCTCTGATCAAGTTGGGGAAGCTATCTTGACACAGACCCTCTTCAACTGTCTGTGTGTGGATAGAGAAAGAATGGGAATTTGCTCCACATTCTGCCTCTGCTTTCCACTTCGAGGACCCTGTAATGCAACCCCCAAATACTATATGGCTCTTTTTGAGGTGCTTGAGTTTAGAGATGTAGTCCTTAAGACAGCAGCTCCCTCTCTGCTTGTTATTCTTCTTAGAAAGCCACTCCTTTTTGGACACTTTGAAAGCCAGGCACCCGTCTCTTTCACATCCATGCCCTGCTGCAGTCCAGGTGCCCAGGAAGCAAAGCTGTCCAAACTCCATGTCCCAGCATGACCCTGCCTTCCCCCCTTTTGACTCACTCTGACTCCTGGGCAGGCTGCCCTCACATTTCACTAGATTACTCTGCTAGATGAGAAAAACGGGTACTTTTTTCGGGACTGCAAGCTCAGTTGTGTGGATTGCATTTCTGCAGAAATGAAAACCCTCTGTAAGAGCTTTTCAAAACTGCAATAAATCAGAGATCTTTTGGCCATGCTGCCCAGTCTGTTAGTTTATTTCTATTTCTAAAAGCTGCACAGAGAAAGGGTGAATTAAAAGAGAGAGACCAAATGAAGAGAAATTCATTGTTATCACTTATGTCTCTAGTAACTGGAATGGCTGACTGATTAAAAATATAAATGTCCACGGTTTGTGTCTTGCTTGGTTACATAGAGGTCTACACTAGAGGTGTGCTAATGGAGCTTTCAGGTGCTTCTTTTAATTTTTTAAAAATATTTTTATTTATTTGCAAGAGTGATAGAGACATTAAGTATTGGTGTGCTAAGGCCTCTTTCTGCAAATGAATTCCAGGTGTGTTGGTCCCTGGATCCTCAGGGCCACAGTTCCCCAAAGGTGTCCAGGCAACCGTGGTGAGCGTGATAACTAAAAACCAGTTTCGCGAGACAGTCTGTGAGAACAGCTTACAGGGAAATGGGTTTATAAGCACTTGAGACTGGGAAAAGGGTCCTAAGGGGATTGGTGGGTTCAAACCTTGCTAGCCAATGCCTAGAGATGTTCATTCCAGCATGTAGGGAGAGAGTGAGGTTATCTACATAGTGGTGGGAAGAGGGTTGCAGAGGGATGGGCTGTGTGAAGGCTGCTGGCTGATAAGGAGTTTCCTAGGCAGCAGGCCAAAGGTCACAGGGCTATGCGCAAAGCCTAAGTTCAGGTGTGCAGGGCTTGGAGAGGGAGTGGCCTCCTGTAGCCTACAGGTCCTTAGCTGTCCCAGACAACTCAGGTCCATCTCCTGAAGGGTTTTTCGACATAGAGTTTCACTTTAGCTCAGGCTTAACTTAGGTAGTCTCAGGGTAGCCTCGAACTCACGGTGATTCTCCTACCTCTGCCTCCCCAGTGGTGGGATTAAAGGCATGCTCCACCACACCTTGCCAGCCCTAGACTTCTTTTTCTAATAGGAGTCTAACAGTCCTTTGTCTTTGTGTGAGACTCTGTCTTCTTCAGTTTCCACCTAAATTAGGTCTTAGAAT
Organism: Dipus sagitta; assembly: GCA_036346955.1. Taxonomy (NCBI): domain Eukaryota; kingdom Metazoa; phylum Chordata; class Mammalia; order Rodentia; family Dipodidae; genus Dipus; species Dipus sagitta. Next base: position 96,500,407 of record CM070770.1, on the reverse strand, counting down.
AGTTTTATTGACTAATGGTTTAAATTATTTCTGGTTACAAAAGTTTTTGTAGAAACTGACATGACTTTTTTAAAAAAGAAATTTTAGTCATCTGTTGGTTACATCAAATGCTTTTTAGATTCAGAGAATTAAAAAAAAAACCGAAATTACAGCTTACTTTTTATTTTATTTATGAGAGAGTGAGAAAGAGAACTGGCATGCCAGGGTCTCTAACCATTGCAATCAAACTCCAGAGGCATGCACCACCTTGTGCGCATGCGCCACCTTGTGCATGTGGCTTACCTGGGTTATGGGAGTGGAACCTGGGTCCTTAGGCTTTGCAAGCAAGTGTCTTAACCGCTGAGCTACCTCTCCAGCCCCAACATGCAGTTTAAAGAGAGTAATTGGAGCTATGATGTAACATCTGTTTTGGTCCCTTACTGAGCAGATACAGTGTTTAGGAAATTGTGACCCTGGGTGTCTGACATTTCCTCATCTTTTGTAGAACAAATAGAGGGACACTGTGATGAAGGCATATTCATCACAACATATTGGTGAAGGCAGACTATTAACTAAAAAAGAAGCCTGCGGGTGTGGCTTTCTGGACTCTGCCTGCAGCTGCTTTGCTCTTCATGCCTTTGCTTAGGCATAGACACTCCCCCTGGCAATGCTCACAAAGCCTCTGAGACTGTTTTTCCCCTGTCTAAAATTTTTATTGTTTTTAAAAAGAGTGGTGGTACCCTGACTAGTCATTAAAAAAAAGTGTGGGACAATCCCTATGGGGATGATAGGCATCACCAAGGAGGAGGGTCTCTTTGGAGGGGTGACAGGGATAGGGAAAGGGTGGTACCAACAAGTGCTATTTACATACTGAGTATGTTCATAACTAATAAAAATTAAAGTGTGGGAAAAACAAATAAAACTACCCAAAGAATAAAGCAGGCAAGCATAAACAACTCCCCTAGATGAATGAAAACACTCAGCCCCATCACGCTTCTGTGAGACAACTGTTTCCATGCAAATCAGTGTAGAAAGTATGAGGAACTTTCCTCTTGTTTTTTGGTTCCTTCTATTTTTAACATTCTTTGGCAAGTCTACACATTGTGGTTACATAAGAAAATCAGAATTAAACTGTTTGGTATTTAAAAAGCACGCCTTGACTTAGGATGAGTTTTTCTGGCACTATCATGAGAGATTGAATTCCCGACAGTAAACAATAAACTTAAATAGCCAGTCAACACAAGTTTTTTGGCAATTTCCCTGTGGTCTGTACAACAGCCTCTGAACCTTTGCTCTTGCCCTGGAGGGACAGCTGGTCGGCTGTGTGGTAAAGGGAGGTTTCCACATGATAGGCCTAACTGGAAAGCTGCTGTTTCTCCTCCTAGCTGTGGGTCAAGGTGGCTCACCCTCTTCTATAATCACTGAAGGTTGTTGAGTATCTGAAGTGTGCCAGACAAGCTTGTAACCTTTTCACCTACCATCTTGTTTGATCAATACTGCATGCAAGATGGTGTTTTATGAGTAAAGGAAAGAGGACACCTCTGGCATCTGCTTCTAAGGGATCCTTTATCTAGAAGGAGGGATAGATATATATTTGAGGAAATCCAAGTAACCATTATGTTAATGATAGGCATTAAACTTAATGCTTATTATTATGTACTTAACCTTGTGCCTGGTGCTGTGTCAAAGGCTTTATTTAGCTCGCATAACAGCATACCAAGATAGATAATACTATCTCCATTTTGCAGAAGAGGAAGGTATAGTGATGTGATGTGTTAAGTTTAAGAGCCAGTAGCCAGGAAAATCGTCGCCAGATTCACTTACACTTAACATCCAGTCTCTGTGGTTCAGGGATTAGCAGACATAAAGCCCCAGGGAGGACTGAGGTGGTCTCTCCATGGGTAGTATAGCTGCTATACCAGGGAGAGGAAGGGCCATACTCTTGTCCCTAGTATGGTTCACATTAGCCCTCCTTTTCCCAAAGGACTTGCTATCAGCTCTTACTGCTGGAAATTCAGGTCCTCATATGACAACATTTCTGTCCTGCCTATTCTCCTTCATGAATTAGCACTGGCCCAGGCCAAAAATGTCAGACTCCTTGCCTTAAGGAGTTCTTAAAGATTAGAATGTACCCCAGTCAATACCTTCAGAGATGAGAGGGAAGGACCCAAGAAGTCTACATTTTAAACATGCACCTCAGGTGATCTTGGTGCTCCTGACTTGTTGAGGGTCCTGGGCAGATCCAGGAGAATATAACTATTAGTGAATAGACAGATGGTTCAGGGTGAGACAGAGTAGTATTTTTCCAACTCAGCAGCAACCGTCTTCTATCACAGTCCTAAGAGATTGAGAGGAGCAAAGTGAAAGAGAAAAAGAACCACTGGGGGTGGTGCTGTGTGAACAGTACAATTCAAGAATAGAGTCAACAGATACATACTTTGCTGAGGAGCAAGGGTTCAAAACTGGTGCAGGAAAAGAAAAAAATGAGCAGAAATAAAGCTAGATTAGGGAGGGATAACATGAGACTGGAAAGAGTCTTGTTTGATCAATACAACATGTTTTATGAGAAAAGGAAAGAGGAAAGAGTAGGCATAACTTCCACCAAGGGGCAGCTTATGTTTGAATGTGCTTTGATGGACTTGCAGGGGCTGATGGATGATTGGGCTCTGCTTGTATTTGGGCCAGGTTTTTGGGGGTAAGGCATAAGAAAAGAGAATGGGTTGAACTGTTGGGTGCAAAGGAAGGAAAACAGATTCAGAGCTCTGGGCAAAAGGTGAACCAAGAGCTGCTTCCTTCACAGTGTGGTCAAGATAGGTGCAGGAGGTGGCTACTGTCCAGGCCCTAGAGGTAGGGGAACATGGCAGGCGGTGGATAGAAGAAAGGGCAGAAGCAAAGATTTACTCACTGGTGAGTGTGGTGGGTTCCAGGGGTCTGGTGGGTTGTCTGAATGATAAAACCAAACCTTCAAGTTCTCAGAAATATGAATGCTATTGGGAGGGGCTAGACTCTCCCTGCTTCCACTACAGAAGAGAGAGGTTCTCTATTCTTTTAAGTAGTCTTATTTATTTATTTATTTATTTATTTATTTATTTATTTAAGAGAGAGAGAGAGAGAGAGAGAGAGAGAGAGAGAGAGAGAGAAAGAGTGTGCTTGGGCCTCAAGCCACTGCAAACAAACTCCAGACACATGAGCCACTATGTGCATCTGTCTTACATGGATTCTAGGGAGTTGAACCTAGGTCCTTAGCCTTCGCAGGCAAGCGCCTTAACCACAAAGCCATCACTCCAGCCCAGGTTCTCTGTTTTTATATCACCAGTGCCCTGCATAAGATTTCATTTTGGGGAAAATGGAGTTACTCTTTTAAAGCCTTAAAAACCACCAGAAGCTTTAAATAATCTATAAATTGGGCTGGAGGTTCAGGTTGAATTCCCTAGTACCTACATAAAGCCAGATGCATAAAGTCAAGAGTTTGTTTACAGTGACAAGACGCTTTGGTGTGCCCATTCCCCCCACCCCTCTGCTTTTCCCCCTCTGTGCTTGCAAATAAATAAACTAATTAATTAAAATAAGAATCTATTAATCTATCTATGTATCTATCATCTACCTACCTACCTACCTACCTACCTTCCTATCTTCTTACCTTAAAGAGACTAAGTTAGGCCAGTCACTCATCACTTTGCATAACTATGTAAATGATCCATCTGCTTAGTGAAAACACTGAGGTAGAAGTTTCCAGTTTACTCTCAGCTCCAAGCCTGTCCTAACTGTGGGCCTTTAGCAGTTCACTTTTCTGGGCACTAGGTGTGGCGTTTTTCATTTGAAACAAATTTAGAGGTTTAATCGCAATAAGTGATTTTTTTTTTCTTCAGATGCTATTCCTGTTGTAAATCTTGTCAGCACTGATCTTGCTATCAAGTTTCTCCCACAGAAGATGATGGGATGGGGGGTAGGGTGGGGTCCTGAACAGAGCTGGGGGAAAACTAGTGTAGTGTCATGATACTGTGTAGAGGTGCCAATGATGAGGGAGGGTACAAGAGGAGGAAGGGTGGATGCAGCAGACACTGGACTAGCAAAAGGGCAGCAAACCACAGAGGTAGAGTTTGCATTTAAGAAGGGATTATGCTGCATTTTTTTTTTCTTACATTCTCCAAGCTGTTTAAATTCCCCACTTCCCCACTATTTTTTTTTTCCCTTGTCTTGATTTAAGCAGGGCAGAGGTCTAAGATCTATGCAAAGATCTACTCTGTTTTGAAACTCTTATTTATTTATTTGCACATGGGTGTGTGGGAGAGTGAGGGGTGGGGGTGGGGATATGTGCATTCCAGGGTCTCTTGCAGCTGCAAACAAACTCCAGACTCTTGTTCAGCTTTTTCTTGTCCAGCCCTGCCGTTTTGCAAGCAAGCCTCTTTAACCAGTGCTCAGCCCCTTCAATTCTTTTAATGGTATGCATGCTTCCAGGGGAGCTGTCTAGTGACCTTTGCAACATGAAAGTGTGTCAGCTGTTTACATCAGCCAAGGAAACAGCATGTTCAGCAGCCCAGTTGATGTGTGTGTGTGACGTATCTGTTTTCTGAAAAGGTTCCTTTTGTAGATTATGCCTCCTCATAACCACAGGAGCATGATCCTGTTTGTGGGAGAAAGAGAGGCGGCTTATCTGTCTAGTGTTTGATTGATGGTCTTTTAGATAAATGTCCAACCAGGAAAGGTGGCTGGGCTCTGTTTGTGCTGGGTGCTTGTGACAGTGAAGTCAGGGAGTGATTGTCCCACAAACTGATGACAGTGTAAGGTCATGGTGTGTGTGTGCCAGAGAACCATGCGGCATGCAGAAGGCCCAGGACTGCATGATAGGCCATGCCTTACTCCCACTTTTTCTCTTCTGTTCTACTTCACCAGCTGTTGGAGTTGAACCAGAGAGAAGTTTAGGGAAATTGAGGCAGGGCTAAAAGGGGAAGCCTTAGCAGGTTGTTGGAACGTTTTTAGAGTCCCTGTAAGAACATTTCAGATACCATATTCCTAGATAGTAGCCACTTAGGGGAGCATGGATCTGTCAGGCCTGGAGTTGGCTTACAAAGGAGTGGTCTGTTCTTAAACATTCTTGCCCTCGCTGTTGGCTGCTGCACAGTATCTGGGATAAATGTGCCCTGTGGCCATTTCTCATCTAAGAAAATTGCATAGGCACAGACCTGCAGATGAGCAAGGTATGTCGTATACACTGTTTCTCTGAGTTGGTATCACAATAAGTCTCTGCTAAATGATTGCTATCTTTGCATGGGCAAGCCAGTCTGCCTGACTGCATACTTGGTCTCCAAGAGAGCCCTTAATACACAAATAATGCCACATTTCTCTACATGGCTTTGAGGAAGTTGATTAAATTACAAAACAATAAAAGCAAGTATCAGTGGTGGCACATGCCTAGAATCCCAGCACTCAGGAGGAGACACCATCTTGAATTTGAGCCCAGCATGGGCCTCACAGCTAAACCCTCCTTGTTTGATGAAAGCAAAACAAACAAAACAAAAGCAACAACAGATATCAATGATTTCTTTTTTCTCTTCTCTCTCTCTTTCTCTTTTTTTTTTGGTTGTTTTTTGAGGTAGGGTCTTACTCTAGCCCAGGCTGACTTGGAATTCACTATGTAGTCTCAGGCTGGCTTTGAACCTACAGTGATCCTCCTACCTCAGCCTCCCGAGTTCTGGGATTAAAGGCATATACCACGGCACTCAGATTCTCTTCTTGTTTTGAGATAGGTTCACTGTGTAACTCAAATTGACCTTGAACTCTCAATGCTCCTGCCTCAGACTCCCAAGTGCTAGGACCATAGACACGCAGCATCATGCTTGGCTTCAACTTTGTTGCTTATAGAAGTCAAACTGGAGGCTTAGCTGCAGGTCTGTATGCAACAGACCTGTGAACTCAAGCTTCAATTTTACCCACATTTTCCCATGCAGTACTAGACAAAACAGGCCTCCTCTATTCAAGGACAGGAGCAGGAAGTCGGGAAAGCAGCAAATAGCATTCTCCTTGAATGCACACACTTCTCAGGAGGAAGCTGAGCATGCCAAGTCTGCTGTCATATTTAGCAATTAAACAAATTAATTTTTATTCTCATAAAACATTAGTAAAAGGGCAGAGAAAAGCCTGTGGTAGGCTTAGGCAAAATTTTTCTTCATAAGATCCAGAAGTGGATAAATAATGCTTCCCTTCCAAACACCAAACATTCCAAGATTTTGTACATTTGAGCCTCAAGTGCTTAAGTCCTGCAGGGAGCAAGTCAAAGAATAGGGCTAGCTTCTGTCTCCCAGTGGTCCTGAAACCTAAAACGTAGTCATGAAAGAAATCTGGGCTGATACATTTGACAATTGTTTGCCTCTCTTTACTTACTTTACCTCACATGTCCCCCAAGCACACTGTAATACTAGCATTAATACCTCATTAAACTACTTAGCCTATGAAGAGAACTGTTCAAATGGGGCAAAGTGTAGACATAAACCCTTATCTTTGTGTCTCTGCAGGTAGGGCTTTTTTCTTTGTGATGGGCATGGGGTTTACAGTTACATGCTGGATTTAATTTCTGATTTCTGGTTTTACTAGATATGGGCATATTCTACAGAGTACAGTGGCTAACATCATTAATTAATTTTCTCCATTTTAGTTCAGACTTATGTGCTCCCTACCTCTTTGCATCTAGAGGGATTGCACTGCTTGTCCCCTCTCTGCTCCCTCTGGGCATGCAGCCTTAATCCTGTAGCAGAGTCTCTGTTCTGATAACAGGGCAACATTGTAAACAGTGTGTGGCAAGTTGCTATCAGAAAGAGGTTATAGCTGGGTTGTAACCTAATGTGTTGTGTGGAGTGTACATCACTTTAAAGTTTTGTGTGGAAAGATTCGATGGTCTGTTTGGAAAAGTGTTTGAGGAATTAGTGAGAAGATGTAATTTGTGCTGGTATGTCCACATTAGTGAAAGAAGCCGTGTGTACCAGATTTTATTACATGAAAAAGTGCTGAAACTCCCTCACAGTGGTGGCTTAAATGCTTTATAACTGTTGGGGAATATTGGTTCCTTATTAAATAGTAAGGTAAATATTATTCCTTTTGGCCTAAGGATTGAAAGTACACCCAAATTAAGCAAGAACAAAGCTTTTGGTTTCTTTTCTTCTTTGTTCGTTCTTTCTTTCTTTCTTTCTTTCTTTCTTTCATTCTTTTTTTTGCTCCTTTCCAGTGTCCTATTGCTAGCCCCTCCCTACCTGTTCTATCATGTATATATAACATATATACATCATACTGAATCATTTTCTCATATCATTTCTGGGTATTAAGTTATATGTCCCTTCATTACCCATCACTGTGATAGCCCACCACTGTTTTTCACTTATTTATGATCTTTTGTGGACGGAATCTCCTAATTTTTTACAGTAATCTTGAAAGATAAATACCTCTATCTTTATAAAAGATTAAAGATGCCCAGAAAAAGTGTCTTGTCCAAAGACAGTCAGCTAAAGTCATTGCCAGGACTTATATCCATGTCTTTGGCTCAGGACCACATTCTGAATACATTTCTTCTTTTTTGTAAAATTTTTGTTTATTTTTTTTGTAAACTTCTTTGGTAAAATTTTTGTTTATTTTTATTTATTTATTTATTTATTTATTTAAGAGCGACAGAGAGAAAGAAAAAGAGAGAATGGGTGCAACAGGGCCTCCAGCCACTGCAAACGAACTCCAGACGCATGCGCCACCTTGTGCATCTGGGTAACATGGGTCCTGGGGAATCAAGCCTTGAACTGGGGCCCTTACTTAGGCTTCACAGGAAAACGGTTAACCGCTAAGCCATCTCTCCAGCCCTCTGAATACATTTCTAACAAGTAATACATGACAGTGTGCATAGGGCTCTGTCAATGTTTCTCCCATCTCCTTCCCTGAGCCTCCCAACCCCTATGAATTTCCTTTGGGCTCATTTATCTTTGAATCATGCAATTCGCCAAAGAGGCAGTGTTAAGAGATTTGAAATTAGCCTGGCTACTTTCTGGTTTTGTGTCCTGAAACGTTTTAATCTTACTATCTCTCAGTTACTTTAGGTATAAAATAGAGATGATAATAATACTTATGCAAAGCATTGTGACAATTAAAATAAGTGGTAAGTCCTCAGTAAATGTTGATTATTACTGTCGCTGTTATATAATTAGGTTGAATAGACTTCAGTGTCCTATAGATTCCAGGGCTTGATTATTCCAGAGTCTGATTTCTAGTACAGCTTGCATAAGAGACTGGGGATATGACTCAGTGGCTAAAGGTGCTTGCTTGCAAAGCCTGTAGGCCCCATTTTGATTCCACAGGACCTACATAAAGCCAGACAAAACAATGCATCTGAAGTTCATTTGCAGCAGCAAGAGACTCAGTTAGTATGCATGTTCTCTCTCTCTCTTCCTCTTCACACACACACACATAAAAACTTGCAGGCTGGAGAGATGGCTTAATAGTTAAGACACTTCACTGCAAAGCCTAACAACCTAGGTTCAATTCCCCAGTACACATGTAAAGCCAAGCACACAAAGTGGCACATGCTTCTGCAGTTTGTTTATAGTGGCTAATGGCCCCATGCCCATTCTCTCTCTCTCTCTGCTTGCAAATAAAATAAATAAAATATTTTTTTAAAAAAACCTTGCATCATGTTGTAATTCAAATGGTGAAGACAAGATAGCAGCAGTAATTTTTGTACCATGTGCCAGACATTAATTTGGTTCAAATGATGAGGATTATAGCCTCATTCAGTACCTACTACATGCTCAGTATTCTTCATATACCCTTTGAATTCTCACAGAAGTCTTCAAAAGCTGCGCTGTTGGTCATTGAGTTTAATTGCTTCCAAATTTTGCCTGTGAGTGGTGTGAGTTTTAAAAATTCTATTTATTTATTTATTTTTTCAATGAGAGAGAATGAGGTAGGGGGAAGATTGGCACACCAGTACCTCTAGCCACTGCACTCAGACTCCAGACACTGCACTCAAATTCCAGACACGCGTGCCACCTTGTATGTCTGGCTTAATGTGGGTTCTGGGGAGTAGAACCTGGGTCATTTAGACTTAGCAGGCAAGCACCTTAACTGCTAAGCCATCTCTCCAGCCCATGGTGTGAGTTTTAACGAGCCTGTTCCCCTCCAAGCCGAATATTGTACTCTTGAAAATTAGACCTGCATTTTATGATTTTCTGAGTCTTCCAGCCCATTCTGGCTTCTCTATCCCCTTCAAAAGATCTGCAGTGGTTCCAGATGTCATGCATCAGTTCCAGGCTTTGAGATTAAAATCCACTTAGAATGGCTAAGGTAAATAAGTCTGTTGACAGTTATAGGAACCAACTTCCTTAAATTTGAACATTTTTTCTTTAAAGTAAGACTTTTCCAAGACATGGCTGTCATACCCCATTTCCAAGAAAAAGAAAGAAATGGTAATTGACAGTGAGTTTTATCCTATTACTGTAGGAGGTGCTGAGTCATGTCCTACTGCCAGATTTATACCTGTAATTTAAATTGTAAAAGTACTTATATTTTTGACCTACCCTATTTTTTTTAAATTTCAGCTGCTATATTAGCTTATTTATCATTTTATGCCCATCTGCCTTTCTCCTACCACACCTGATAGACAGGCATTGTGTTTTCAAATTACTTTTCTTTTTTTTTTTTTAAACCACAAAAGTGAGTGTTTTCCAGGTGGTTAAAAGATCTGGAAATAATCTAGCAAACTTTTACCTACTGGAAAACTTTTTGTCTTTTTTCCTTTTGAAATGTCAATAAAGTTCATTAGCATATTTTTATAAAGATTGAATAACTCAGCTGAGTTTTTAAAAATAATTTTCCTTTCACTATTCTTTTTTTTCCTTTTTAAAAATTATTTATGTACACAGTGTGTATATAACCATGTTGGTACCATCGTTAGCCTCCTCCCTGTCCTCACCCCTCTGAAGGGACCCTCTTCTTTGGGGAATGTAGGTCATGCACTGTGGGATTAGCCATCAGTTATGGGTAAGAGGCAGTGTCTCTGTGCATAATGTCCCAACATGTGGCTCTAACAATCTTCCCTCCCCCTCTTCTGCAAAGTTCCCTGACCATGTTGGGTTTGTTTTAAGTCTACTTCAGTGATGAGGTCTTGGGAGCCTCTGTGTTGCTGGATATATGGTTTAGTAGCAGTTGAGTGTTCTCTGTGTGTATCTCCTTCACCTATGTGCTGTGTGAGTAGCACTCTTGCTCATTTCCCCAATTACTCTTGGTTTCAGCTGGGGCCCTGTTGAGGTGTGATGGGGTAATTCTCTCCTCAGGATCTGTGTCCATCTGAAAAACAGAAGCAAATTCTCCAACAGAGAGTGAAGTGAGCACCAGATAAATGGGATAACTACTATTATTTTAGAGAGAATTTAATAGATGTAAGCCCTCTTGTAGCCCACTATTGGTGGGAGCTTGATGATGGAGAGCTGGCTTATTTTTGGATATGGTTTTGACTTGTTTCCCAACCCTAGCTATGGGTTCTGTTCTACTGAGTGGATCAGTTAGCCAAATCAAGAGCAGTTGGCTACCTATCATGGCTGTGTGCCACTATTGCACTTGTGTGAACATCACATCAGGTTGTTTTTGAGAAGCTTAGACCATGAGTTGCTTGTACAGATGTTGGTCATTTTCTTCCATTCTATCATGTAGCACCTTCTGGCACTAGATGAGCTAACTGTCTGAGGACTATGTTCTGTATCAATAGCATATGGTGTCTGCAGCAGTAGGGTCTTACCACTAACGTTTAGTGGGTCATCAAGTACTCTGACAGAAATCTGTCTTCTTTTGGAAAACCTTATATGTCTCTCTGATCAACAGCTCATTGTGGATGTTAACCACATGCTGGCACTGGGAGTTACAGGCCAGCACCAAGGAAAAGAAGGAAGAAAAAGATAGGTAATATAAAAGAGATAGAGAGAGAAGAGGGACACAGAGAGAGAAACAGGAGAAGGTTGAGGTTAGTCTTCATCATACCTTCTCCAGGGCCCTATGATTCAGGTGTTCCGTTTAAGGACCTGATGAAGGTTCAACCATTTAGTGTGTCTTTTACTATGTAGAATTTTATGGTACCATTGCCATTTGGGTCCAGTTTTGTGTCCCCACCTCCACCCTTACCCTCCCCTCCTGCCCCACTATCCCTATTGTCTGGTCCTCAAAATGCTTATTAGGTATGTCAGCATCTCGGGCAGATTCAGGTTAGGAGCCACAGATGAGTGAGACCACATGACGATTATCTTTCTGAAAGAAAACACCTCTGGAGGCATCACCATACCTGATCTAAAGCTACATTACAAAGTCATAGTAATAAAAACAACATGGTAATAGCATAAAAACAGGATTATAGACCAATGGAACAGAATCAGACTTTGGGCCAAGTAACTATAGCTACTTGATATTTGACAAAGGCCCTAACAATGTAGGCTGGAAAAAAGACAGAATCTTCAAAAAATGGTGTTGGATAAACCAGATAATCATATGCAGGAAAATGAAACTTGATCCATGCATCTCATCATGCATAAAAATCAAGTCCAAATGGATCAAAGACCTCAATATAACACCAGAAACTCTGCTGCTACTGGAAGAAAAAACAGGAGGGACTTCCATGATATATGAATGGGAAAAGACTTCCTGAACAAAACCTCAGTAGCTCAGGAACTTAAACAATAACTCAACCATTGGGATCTCATGAAGATGAAAAGTTTCTTCACTAACAAACATACATTAAGCAGACCCAATAGATTACCCACAGAATGGGAGAAAATTTTTGCTGGCTATACAACTGACAGAGGCCTAATATCTAGAATGACAAAGAACTCAAAAACCTAAACAATAAAAAGTCAAACAACCCTCTCATGTAATGGGGCAAAGAACTGGGCAGGAGGTTCTCAGAGGAAGAAATACAGATGGCAAACATACACTTAAGAAAATGTTCATCATCCCTAATCATCAGGGAAATGCAAATTAAAACAACTATGAGAATCCATCTTACCCCAGTAAGGATAGCAAACATTAAAAAATCAAATGAAAACCAATGCTGGCAAGGATGTAGAGAAATAAGAACTCTCATTCACTGTTGGTGGGAATGTAAGATGGTACAACCACTATGGAAAGTAATATGGAGACTCCTTCAAAGGTTGACTATAGAGTTACCAACAGACCCAGTTATTCCTTTCCTGGGCATTTATCTTAAAAGCTGCACACCTCAGTTCAGAGATTTGCTCAACCATGTCTATAGCTGCTCAATTCATAATAGCTAAGATCTGGAATCAACCCAGATGTCCATAATTAGACGATTGGATAACTAAGATGTGGTATATCTACACAACGGAATTCTACACAGAAGTAAGGAAAAATGATACAATGAAATTTGAAGAAAAATGGTCGAACCTGGAACAGATCTTTCTCAGTGAACTCACCCAATCACAGAAAGATATGTCGTTGCATGGTCTCACTCATCTGAGACTACTATTCATTGTTTTAAAGTTGACGAAGACTGAAAAAATTATTTATTTATTTAATTTTGGGCGTTTTTGAAGCAGGATCTCACAGTAGCTTAGGGTGACCTGGAACTCACTCTGTAGTCAAGGCTTTTTTTGAACTCACAGTGATCTTTCAACCTTAGTCTCTCCAGTGCTGGGGTTAGAGGCATGCTAGCCCACCATGCTTGGCTAAAAGTTGGTTAAGATTGAATCAACCCTGTCTTCCTTGTTGCTAAGAATCCAAGCCAGTCCACATTGGGACCAACAAGGTCTTTATTTAAGAACTTTTTGTTCTTTTTCTTTTATTTTTAATTAATTAGTTTATTTATTTATTTATGAGGTGGACAGGGAGAATATGGGTGTATCAGGGCCTCCCGCTGCTACAAACGAACTCCAGACGCATGCTCCACTCTGTGCATCTAGCTTTACTTGGGTATTGGGGAATTGATCGCTGGCCATTAGGCTTTACAAGCAAGTACCTTTAACCACTAAGCTATCTCTCCAGCCCAAGAAATACTCTTTTTAAAAGTTCTGTTCTTCTTCTGTGGAATGGAAGCACATGATGACGTACAAAGCCATGCCAGACACATCCCATTCCAGTCTTACACTGCACCCTTTCTCCTCTCTCACCACTGAGCATCCTCTTCAGAATGGTGCTATTTCAGAGTCTGGGAAACGATGAATCTTTTTGCGTCTTTGCCAAAATGTGATGCCCCCTAGCAGGGGCATGTGAGGTTTACATTCTTGGAGTATTTAACTCATACTTATATGCTAGAATATCTGTACCAATGGCTAAATAAATTGGGAGATGAAATGAGGTGAGAATGTAATGCAAGTGGCCATTGACGAGCTAGCTGATGGTGGGCAGGGAGGCTCAGGAGACACACCTGTACAGCATTGCACCTGCTCCTGGTGACTTCATCTGTATGAACTAATATGGGCATTTTGAAATGCTAAACTCGTGCATGATTTTGAAGATTCAAGTGAGGCAGCAGTGTTTCTCCCACTTCACCTGATGCAATGCTGCTTCTCAGGCTGGGACCTTCAGCTTGGAGTGGTCTTGTAAGCAAGGGTAACACCTGACAAGTAGTGAACACAGATAGTTGGTGGGATGTCTTTCAGTCCATCCTTTAGAGGCCACAGGAAGGTCAGACGATGCTCATTTTATTTATAAAAACATAAACACATGCCTTTAAGCACCTAATTTATTTTCACTCAGTTTTTGGGGAATAAGAGGAAAGTTGCATGGATTATTCCACACAGAGAGGCAAATACAGTGGTAGGACAAAAAACCCAACTTGTCATTCTTCAGTTCTGAGACTGGAGTCTTAGATAGCACAGAGAAAGGGAGGAGCCATTTGAAAGGGAAGCAGACATGGGCGTTTTCCTCTTGTGAGGTGGACATGTAGCTGCAGAGCATCTCAGTTGCTGGTATACCCAGGTTGAGTGAGCTGAGGGCTCACAGGCTGAGGTACAATCAATCCCCAAATAATAAAATTAGGAGACTCAATTTGGTTTCACATTTGTGGTTCCAGTGTGGTGCAAAATATTCATTCAGTTGTTTATGCACGCATCTAGCAAGCAGTCTGCTCTGTGTGCGCCACTGTTCCACATTCTTAGGGCCCCAGCTATGACAGTGATGGCACTGTACCTCTTTCTTGTGGTGTTTTTGGACTATTTCTCTTTTGGCTTTCCTGTATGAATTGTTTTGCCAGCTGGCCTTGCCCAGAGACATCCTCCAGCCTATAGTTGAGATTTTGAACTTCTTACCCCCCCCCCATACACAGTGGTACCAACTTTGGTTCCCCTCCTTCCTGTTCCTCTGCCCCACTGTGGCTTCTTAGTGGTGGTCTCAGCTAGAGAAGATGTACTTTTCAAGCGTCAGTGGGAGAGCTATTCATTTCTTCCTTATCCCTGGCAAGTATTCTGATTTTTCAACTAATGAGGCAGAAGACATCAATAGGAGAAGAAAAATAAGAACTTCCCTTGCCAGCGTTTCTTAGTTACCTCCTCAACATTGCCTTGTAGCCCTGCAGAATTTTCTCTGCATATTTTTGTAGCACATTTGTTTTATTGCTAAAACTGATCTGCTAATCAGAAAAGATGGAGAACACATGGTGCTCCTGTCAATTTTCTGTTTATTTGGATTTCCGTTTTCTCTTTCTTTTTTTTTTAATTTTTTTTTATTTATTTGCAAACAGAGAGAGAGAAAGAGAGATAGAAGAGTCAGAGAGGTAGAGAGAATGGACATGCCCGGGCCTCCAGCTGCTGCAAATGAACTCCAGATGCATGCACCACTGTGCACCTGGCTTTATGTGGGTCCTGGGGAATCAAACTCGGTTCGTCAGGGTTTGCAGGCAAGTGCCTTAACCACTGAGCTATCTCTCCAGCCCCCGTTTTCTCTTTCTTAAGACCTCATTCCTTATTGTCATTTTCATTTCTAACCCACGTGACACTGGAGGAACCTCATCAGGTGTTACACTGAGCTCTGTAGCATAACAAGCAGAACTTCAAACTAAAGGTAAACTCCTCACAGATGAAAGCCAAATTTTAATTAACTCAGTGTCTTAAGTGCTTAACCCCATGTCTACTAAATAAAGGGCCTTTAATAAGTGTATTTTTTAATTGATAAGCAATCAGCTTCAAGTATTTATTGAAAACTAGGATTTTCCTGGGTGCTGTACATAACAGAATTTTATTAGCATTTCTATCCAGGGCCCAAAGATTATGACTTGTTTGTTTCTTTCCGGATACCAGTCAAAAATGGAGAATAACCATGGTCTCATAATTAGTGCCACATCTTATTCAGTCCAAGAAAGTTTCAGCATGTGGCTACAGTGGCAACAGCTGCTTTCCATCAGGCGTTATGGAAAGGTGTTCACTGGAGGCTTCATAGGTTCTGGGTGCTGGGATATCCCAATTGATACAGATCAAAAGACTCAAGTCATTATCACCATTTCTCAAGGCATGTGTGTTGAAAACTGTGAGACTGTTCTCATTCTTTTCCACACTCACATTCAACTGAAGACTGTTTATGAAACAAACTGTCAACAAAATAACAAGTGGAAGCTTATTTATTCATTCTTTTAGTCAGCCAGCCAGGCACCCCTCCAGCCAGGGCTGCTCACAGCATTGACTTCTGAGGTTTCGTTAAAGTGTGGGTTTAGATCTGCTAGCTCTGGGGTGCAGTCTGACACTTTGCAGAATTTCTAACGTGCTCCTAACATAGATCAGGGCTTGATACTTAGTGTGAACCCATGGACGTGGCGTTACATGGTGCTCCTTAGAAATGGAGACTTTTAAGCTGGCACACCACAATGTGTGTTTAAACAAGGAACCATGTTAGCATGCAATAAGTAGCAGGCTACTCTAATCATTCCCACCACTAAAAACTTGGAGCCTTGCACATGCTAGGCAATCACTGTCACTGAGCTATATACAGCTATGTCTCTAGCTCCTTAGTCTTTATTCTTACTTTTTTTTTTTCTTTCAAACAGTCTTGCTAAATTGCCTCGGTTGTACTTGAACTCATTTTTGTAGCCCAGGCAAGTCTTGCACTTTCATTTGTCCTGCCTCAGCTGCCCAATTAGCCAAGATTAGAAGCAATCTAATTAGGTGAGAGAATACACTATGGATAGGGGGTTGAAAAGTAAGACCAGGTAGAAAGTAAGGCCAGATGGATTTACAATGTCCTTTTTCAGTGTAAAACTCTAGATTTCTATGCCAATATAGCTTCTGACACTTGGCTGAAGAAACAGATGCTCCTTTGTTCATTCCATGATATGATTAATATATTACTATCCTTTATGATTGCCATTGTTTTTAAACATGGGGGCCAACCAACCCTCTTTGCAAGAGAACTTAAGGGTAGATAGAAAGTTTTACCATGGGGCTGAGGAGGTGGCTTAGTGGGTAAAGGTGCTTGCTTGAAAAGCCTGCCAACCTGGGTTCAGTTCCCTTGCACTCACAAAAAGCCCAATGCAAAAAATGGTGAAAACACCAGCAGTGCATTCATCTCTGCATTCATCTGCAGTGAAACAGATCCTGGAAGCTCCAACCCGTACATACATACGTGTGTGTGTGTGTGTGTGTGTGTGTGTGTGTGCAATTTGAGAGAGAGGGAGAGACAGTATGGGCATGCCAGGGCCTCCTGCTACTGCAAATGAACTACAGATGCCTATGCCACTTTGTGTGTTTGGCTTTATGTGGGTATTGGAGAATCAAACCCAGGCTGTCAGACTTTGCAAGCAAATACCTTTATTACCGAGCCATCTCTCCTGTGTGTGTGTGACACACACACACACACACACACACACACATTTAAAAAGTTTTATCAGAAGAGATATTCTTTTTAAAAAAAACTTTATTTTTTATTTATTTACTTGAGAGAGAGAAAGAGGCAGAAAGAGGGAAAGAGAATGGGTGCGCCAGGGCCTGCAGCCACTGCAAACTCCAGACACATGTGCCCCCTTGTGCATCTGGCTTACATGGGTCCTGGGGAATTGAACTGAGGTCCTTTGGCTTTGCAGGCAAATACCTTAACTGCTAAGCCATGTCTTCATCCCCAGGAGAGACATTCTTATGTCCAACTATGTCAGTATATTTAACAATTTGGCTCAGACACCAGGAGATCAGAGCTTCTCTTTGTTCATCCATAAAATAGAGTTACTACTCTTACATGCTATGGCTTTGCATAGATCCCTGTTGTGAGGCACTTGAGGCATGTGCAGCAGCTTTGAAAACCTGAATATGTTCATGGGATTTTAAACACTTCAGTGAGAAAACATCATATGTCAGAGCAGATCTTCTAACTTGGGACTTATGGAAAATTATTTTATCCAGTTGAACATCAGTTTCTGCATATAGAAAATGGTCATAGGGCTAAAGGAACGGCTTAGCGGTTAAGGCATTTGTCTGCAAAGCCCAAAGACCCAGGTTCGATTCCCTAGGACCCATGTTAGCCAGATGCACAAGGGGGCGCACACGTCTGGAGTTCGTTTGCCGTGGCTGAAGGCCCTGGCGTGCCCATTCTTTCTTTCTCTCCCTCTCTTTCTCTGTCAGATAAATAAATAAGAAAATGGTCATAACTTCTGCTAGAGCAGATGCAGTGAGGACTAGAAATGTTTGCAATGTATGTAATGGATCTAGCACAAGGTTTGCACACCGTGGCATATTTAGTGTTTATTCCAGACAATTGTTCTTCATCCAGTATGGTCTAAATAAGTCCTAGATCAATGATGGCCAAGGGCAGCAGATTCAGGGACTTGGCTGAAAAATAAGCTTCCAAAGAGGCCTTCTTGTAAGGCCTACTAAGTGAAAGCAAATTGAGAGGGTGGCATTAAAACTGGGTAAAGTTTGGGGTGAATGACCATTAGCTCAAGATGTTAGTATCTTGAAATCTTTTATTTAAGTATCTCTGAAAGAACCCTGAGCTTCCAGTAAGGTTTTTCTATTGCCTGACATATGTGTGAGTGCCAGTCACTGAGGACTAAGGATTTTCTCTGATTATTATGTCTGTCATATGCTGCCATCAGTAGTGCCCAGCAGATCTGTTGATGGTGTCCATAAAAGCCTTGCATAGGCTTGGTGTCCATGTGAGTGCACATACCAGGTCATAGGGGTGCAGTAGAATCAGAAGTACTAAGGGTCGTATAAGTGATGAAAAAAGCTTGCTCTAAGGACTGTTGGAGCTGATGGTTCCCTCATTATCAGAACTGAACAGCAAGTCTTCCTTACACTAGACATAGGAGGCAGCTGCAGGGCTGTTACTGCTTTACAGTCAGCAATTAAGCATTGGGGGCATAGAGGGAGTATTGTTCTCGCCATTCTGTATCTCCCCACCCTCTAGCTCACACTTTTATTTTGGAATTGCCCCATTAAGGCTTTGATTTTCCTACATCTTGTTTCTGGCAGGCAGCCAAGTCTTAGAAGGGATTTTTTTTTCTTTCTCTCCTCTCCTCTCTTTTCTCTCTTCTTTTCTTAAGAGATTGCCTTCATTTTTTGCCCTAGAGTTGTCAGAGTTTGTGTGTTGATGTCTCTGGGCTGGTGTCCTCCAAATTAAATGTGTCCTCACAGATAGTCTCGGGCCAACTATCATATGATGTTTTTCACACGGATCTCTTTGTGGGAGTAGGAAGTGTATTCTCAATACCATGTGAGAAGGAGGAAAGAGAACCATTTCTAGGATGCAGAATCTCAGTGAAAAGCTACTAGGAAGGAAGGGGGTAGAAAAGAGATCAGAGGGCAACAGCAGAGCTACAGAGAAAAGGCAGGCAGGCAGTGCTATGGGAGGGAATCAGGATAACACAGGAATATCCTTTGGTGTTAATAAAACAAGAGCAAATGTGTCGCCATATTCATGTGTAGAGTCGTAGAAGCCCTTCCTGGTAGGCATAGGGTAGTTCAGAGGCTTAACGCTCCAAGTCCTTTCTAACTGATCCCATATTACCTGTTCTGAATCTGACCTCAGGTGTAGGCCCATTTTGTTAGGGTTTGGCCCTCACCTCTAGCCATTTTATATTAGCAGTCTTTAGGGAATATATGTATAAAATATGAATGGGATAAAGCTCTGGATAAAAGGATCTTCATGAACCAGCAAGAAAAACAAATTGAGAGGCACCATGCTTTTAGAATACAAACTCATGTAGAAGGAACACTTGATATGGGTCAACAAACTGGATGCCAGGGCCAACTGTGTCTCCTGTGAGCTATAGGATGCAATATTTGGCAGGTTATTTATTCATTTTATATTTACTTGTGTGTGTGTATGAATGGATGCATGTGCCATAGCATGTGTGTGCAGTTTAGAAGAGAACTTTGAAGTGTTTATTCTCTACCTTGTTTGAGATAGTGTTTCTTTCCTCAAAAAATGACTGCCAGACTGTCAGTTGTCAAACTGCCTGGCCAGCAAGCTTAGGACTTTCCTGGATCCACCCCCCATTATCCTGGACTCTATGGGATCACAAATGCATGTTTCTGCCTTTGCTTGGATGTTGGAGAATTGAACTCTGGATGATAGGTTTTGCAAGCAAGCATTTGTAACCAATGAGTCATTTCCCCAGCCCCTAGGAAAGTAATTTTCTCTTTTAGAAGGTCCAGGAAGAATAATCCTTGTAAGTCTACTATATTTACTATAAATCTATAAATTTCACTGATTTTTGTGATCAGACGAAATAATGGAGAAAAGAACATTAAAGACTTCATAGCTGCACTGTCCAGTGTAGTCACTAACCATGTATAGCAATTTCAGTTCAAAGTAAATAAAATTAAGTGAAATGTAAAATTCAGTTCCTTAGTCAAGGTCAAGTGCTCAGTGCATGCAAACACACAATGAGTGCATTATCATCAGAGCAAGTTCTACTGGGCAAGTCTGCAGAGGACAATGGAGGATGTGATATTGATGGTATAAAGAATGGCACATTATAGGGGTGACAGATGCTATCATAGTTAGGGATCCTCGCCAAGGAGCAGAACCAACTGAAATCAGGTGAACTAAAATGTAGGATTTGCTTGACTAATCTAGAAAAATTTGAAGGGATTCCCAAAGACAAGAAGTATAGTGGACCTTCAAGAAGAATTGGAAACATTTCCTAGGTTATCAGGAACTAAAGAATCCATTTCTTTGGTTGAGGAGATGGCTCAGCAGTTAAAGGTACTTGCTTGCAAAATTTGATTGGCCCAAGTTTGATTCCCCAGTACCCACTTAAAGCCAGATGCACAAAGTGGTGAACACATACATCTGGAGTTCCTTTGCAGTGGCAAGAGGTCCTGGTTGTCCCTCTCCTCTTTCTCAAAAATAGATAAATATATATATTTTTTTAAAAGAAGAAACCATTTCTCCCTTTCACTGTCTTCCCTCTCTCTCTCTCTCTCTCTCTCTCTCTCTCTCTCTCTCTTACTTGTGCTCCTCTCCCTATGGCCAACTGGGATTTTGTCTGTTTCTCTGTGTCAGTAGCCATGGCTACCCCTACTATCTCCCATTTCTCTCCTTCCTCTTTTCCTTAATACTTCTTTCTGTCTTCCTCCCCTCACCTCTCGGCTCTGCAGACCAGCTTTCTAAGGGCCATATCCATGGTCCCTACAGAACTGAACAAGACAGTTTTCAGCACCTTTTTACAAATACATCCAGCTAAAAGCAGGCTTCTGGTTCTTTTTCACCAGCTCCTGTCATCACTATTTGGGAAAACAGAGGCCATGTCCTGTGTTGACTCATCAGGGACAGTTGGGAGATCTCTTCTCTTTAAATAAACAAAACAAAACAAAACAAAAAAAAACATGCAGATAGGAAGGGGTAATTGACCTACACTCCTTAGCCCTTGGAGGGGTCTTTTGAGCTTAGGATCACACAAAGAAGAACCAGTAAAGATTTGACAGGGGCCACAACAGGAGAGTGTGGTACCTCATTTTCTTTCATCATCCCAGCACAGGTGCAGACCCCAGGGTAGTGGCTTAACCTTCACATTCACGTACTTATCCCAGTAGGGAAGGGACACAGCCAGTAAGACAAGGTGGAAATCGAGTCTAAGCTTTTGTCATTCCTTAAATACAAACTGAGCCCTCACAAGTCTCTTTTTTTTTTTTTCTCCCTTTAGGAAGGAACATGAGGTTCCCTTGGAGATCATTCAAGAGGACGATGGAAGGAGCCATTTAAAATACAGTACAAAGTGCAGGCTGCAAGGCTGGGGCCCGAGGGTTGGCAGTGGAAAACCCTGTTGGGCTGTGATCTCTCACTGAAAAGTTCTAAGTGCCTTTTTGCTTCCTGTAAAAGAAAGGAAGACAAGGAGAAGACCATGTCTATAGCCCTGAAACAGGTGTTCAACAAGGACAAGACCTTTCGTCCCAAGAGGAAATTTGAACCTGGCACACAGAGGTTTGAGCTGCACAAACGGGCCCAGGCGTCCCTTAACTCAGGCGTGGACCTGAAGGCAGCCGTGCAGCTGCCCAGTGGGGAGGACCAGAATGACTGGGTGGCAGTGCATGTAGTGGACTTCTTCAATCGCATCAACCTCATCTATGGCACCATCTGTGAGTTCTGCACCGAGCGGACCTGCCCTGTAATGTCAGGGGGCCCCAAGTATGAGTATCGGTGGCAGGATGACCTCAAATATAAGAAACCAACTGCACTGCCAGCTCCCCAGTACATGAACCTGCTTATGGATTGGATTGAGGTGCAGATCAATAATGAGGACATATTTCCAACATGTGTGGGTAAGTCCATGACCAGCTTCTCAATTTGTTTGGTGTTTTTTTTTTGAGGGGGAGAGGCCCCCCCCCCCCAAGCTTAGACAGTGAGTCTTAGATTACCTTTGAGTACTTGATAGCACTCAGGTCATGTTTCCCTAAGTTCCATCATATGCCTATAATTTCTTTTTTTAAATATTGACAACTTCCATAATTATAGACCATAAACCATAATTCCCTCCCCCTTCACAACTCTACTGTCCATCTTATCCCCTCCCCCTCTCCATGAGTCTGTCTTTTATTTTGATGTCATCATCTTTTCCTCCTATTATGATAGTCTTGTGTAGGTAGTGCCAGGCACTGCGAGGTCATGGATATCAAGGCTGTTTTGTGTCTGGAAGAGTTCATTGTAAGCAGTCCTACCCTTCCTTTGACTCTTTGATTCTTTATGCCACCTCTTCTGCAATGGACCCTGAGCCTTGGAAGGTGTGATAGAGATGTTTCAGGGCTGATCATTCCTCTGTCACTTCATCTCAGCACAATGGTGCCTTTTGAGTCATTCCAGAGGTCACTGCCATCTGAAAAGAGAAGCTTCCCTAACCAAAAGTGAAAGTAGCATTAATATATGGGTACGAACATTAAGGGAAGTGCTTATCGGGCAGTTTGGTGAGCATAATCTGAGCATTTAGACAGACACCAGAAGGTGTTATACCCCTAGGTCTCATGACTTCCCCTGTTGTAGGCTTTTCCGTATCAGGCATGTATTTCTTCCCATGGAGTGGGCCTCCAGTCCAATTCCGTAATTTCTTTCTATCTGAGAATGTCACTGAGATGGGGGAAGAAGTCATTTATAGTCCACTTGCAATTACTTTGTGGCCACCGGTGATACATGTACTTCATGCTGGGGTACACTGGAGAAATACCAGATTTGATTTTGTTTTTGTTTTTGTTTTTGTTTTTCAAGGCTGATTTTGTTGGCTCCCTTAGAATTAGTCTCCAAATTCTGTTTATCTTGGTAACATTTTAATATTTCTTTTACTAATTACTGTTAAGTAATTACTGATAGCATTTGTCTTCCAAGATTAAGAAGTTGCAGTGAGGGTATCTATGGATTTTTTTTTATAGGAAGTAAGCAAAAAGGAGTTCACATTCTGGGGGAGTAAAGATCTCAGCATTGTTCCTTTCCTAATCATAAGTTACTAGTCACTGGCTGTACTGTCAACTTTGACTTGCATAGCTGCTGGATGTACTTGAAATGTGAATGCTTTGTTTTGCTTTGTGCTATGGGCCATAGAGGACAGACCAAATTTTTTCTACCTCTTACTAGTTCTTTACACTGTTGGTGGTTGGATTTCTCACACACTGATGGGCTAAATTTGGAGTTCAGTGCCTTCTATCCAATTCTCCATAGGAATGAGTCATATCCTATTTCTACTGCTCTCTCCCTAGTACCTAGCACAGTGCCCTGGAACCTGTGTGAGCATTCAGAACCACTTCTGGAATGACTGAATAAATGCTGTGCTATGGAAAGTAGTCTTAAAAGCTCTGGAGTAGCCATGGCCCAAAACAAGTATGTGAAGCCCACCGTTGCAATCACCTCTAGGTGGTTGGAAAGTTGAGAAGGAATGTATGGAGGTAATTAAGGTTATAACAGGAAAAAAAGGTATATAAATTGATTGATGTAGCATGGTACATTTTGAAATATTCAACACATACAAAACCAATTTGTCAGAATTCTGGTGTTGCCTTAGCTTGTCTTGTACCGCCCACTCCCCACCCCCTCCTCCTTCCTGTCTTTTGTTAACCAGAAGGAGGTGGAGTATGTTGTAGTTGCCTAATCCGGAAGAAATTTCTCAGAAACTCCCCTGGGCATATGTTCAGTACATCCAAGGCATAGGGATTCCTCCAGATCTTGTCTTTGCACTTTTACTAACAGAGGCTGCTTGAAGGGCTAGGGAGAATCTTCCAGAAGCCTCACAATCAACATTCAGTGCCTTGTGCTGAACATATGATCACAATAAAGGTATGTAAGTGTGCAAGGATGCCTCCTCACATCCAGATCCTCCTGGAGGCTTTGAACTCCAGCGCTGCTGCTCTTTAGCAGCTGTGGTTGCCATATAGAGTTGCTGACCAGACATCTTAGCACAGAGCCGCATGCTACCCGAGAGCCAGACAGCAGAGCAATGCAGCTTCTGGCCGTCTGCTTGATGGTTTCTGGGAGAAAATAGTGGCTACTTCCATTTTCTCCAGAGAAAATGACTTTGCTTTGCTATCTTTTTCTGGATGTTTCCTTAGTCATTCCACATGCTCTGGGGACCATTGAATCTTATGTTTTAGCTCTACCCAGTCTGTGCTCCATAGCACACTGGTGTTCTGAGGAATCTTAATGGGAAAAATGTGGAAAAATAAGTTTGGGAAGTGCTGAGTAAAGTTGATTTTTTCAAATTTTACCGCAGTACTTTTAATTTTATGAATTTCAAGAAGAGAGTGATTTAGCATGTGGCATTTCCTAGTTTGACCTGGCATTTTCTTTTCTTTCTGAATGGAACACCATTAGTGTCTTGCGCAAACGTTAACCTATATAAATTAGAGTTGCCAGACTTTTGTGTCAGAATTACTTGGGCCTTTGGTTCAAAGTGCACATTCCTTGGATACCAGCTCAGTCAGTTTCTTACAGGAGAGCCTACTGAGAACAAACTGTTGTTCCTGTGCTGCATAATTCTTCTCTAGAACTTAGTCCTCCTTTTTAGCTGGAATTTTGTACCCTTTAAGCAACCTCTCCCCAGACCCTGGTGACTGCTGTTCTACTTTATTCATAGGAATTAGCTGTTTTAGCTTCCACATTATGTGAGGTCATATGGTATTTAAGTTTATTTGCCAGGCTCAATCCATACATGGGTAATACATGTTGCAGATGTTTGCTTTTATAAAAATGTTTTTGAAATATTTTATTTTTATTTACTTATTTGAAAGAGAGAAAGAGGTAGATAGAAAGAGGGAGAATTGTCATGGCCAGGCCTCTAGGTCCTATAAACGAATTCCAGATGCATGTGCCACCTTGTGCATCTGGCTTACATGGGTACTGCGGAATCAAACCTGAGTCCTTGGGCTTTGCAGGCAAGCACCTTAACTGCTAAGCCATCTCTCCAGCCCTCAGTTATTTTCTTACTATTGAATTGTTTATGCTCCTTATGAACCTTAGTTAATAAGCACCAATAACACTTCCATTTTTTTGTAACCACCCAGAATGCTTTACTTTCTGCCAGAAACAGTCTGCTTCTCACCTTGGGTTTATCCACATTCTCTCCTGTCATCACCCACTTTGCTAACAATGATTCCCATACATCCTTTGAGGGGAACTCATATACCATGTCTTCTGTGAAGACTTCCAATAAGACTTTAGCTTCCATAAAGCTCTGGAAGAGATCACATTCGTTTGAATCTCTCAGGAAAGAGTCCATTTTGATGCCTCATACAATGCTGGATGGGGTGATTAGTAGAAAAATAACCTGTCTGAGACCATAACATTTCATGGTGCTGGAGATCTAAGCAGAGTTGCCACCATTTTGGGACAGTTCCAGCACCTTGTTTCCACAGAGCTTTATCTTCTCTCACTTTTGTGAGGTGGAGGCACCATGTTAGGAGTTGTAAAAACACCACGCCATTTACCATCCCCAGGAAGGTCATCTGCACCCTGCTCACCCCCAACCCAGTGATTTGCTCCCAGATGTTATGGTCTTTATTTTAGAAGAACCTATTTTTAGGAGCCACTTTCTCCACTATGCTTCATTTCCTCCTCCTCTTCTTCCCCCTGACTCCAGCCTACTTTCTCCCTTTTGGTCTTTGTGCTGTCAGGAGTCATTATCGTGGAAATGATCAAGATGTCTGTCAAAATAAAATAAAAGAGCTCTTGGCCAGCAGCAAATCCTGGGAGGATGAGAAATAAGAGATCTGCTTAGAATTACATTTGGAATCCTGGGCATATTTCTGTGTTCCTGCCTGGGAAATGAGAATAGTTCAAACTTCACCTCCTCCCCACTGTGATCCAAAGAAATAGAACCGGAAATACTGACAGATGTGCAGTCTTCACCCTTAGTTAGGTATTAAAGGATATAAACAGCTGTTGATCGCTACCATTCAAGCACTGAGCAAAGACAGCCTTTCATCTCTTGCTACATTCAAGTTTAAATAGGAGACCCATGCTAGTCCAGAAGTCAAGCTTTCTCAGATGGGAGAATACCAAACATATGTGGCTCCCTTGTAAACCATAGTCTTTGACTCTCCCTGGAGCCCTCCCTGCTTCCTTTGTTAGAGATCTGACAGATGCCTCTGTTGAAGCCCTTAGGCCTGCAGTTAACTGAAGAAGCAAAGGCCACCTCCTCTCTGATTCTACTTCTCTTAGCGATAACAACCAAGACAAGAAAGCAGAAAGCCACAGACTTGTAAAAAATTCTATTGCTTGTCTAATTACAATAATTTCTAGTTATTGGAATTAGATAAGCAAAAGTTCTAGTTCCAACTTTACTATTTTTCTGTTATGTAACAGGATTTAATATTGTAGATCTGATACTCAGGAAAAAAATGAAGAGAAAACTTAGAACCCTTCTGACTCATATGTTTTGAAAAAGCCTTTGAAAAGGAGGAATAAGAACATGTAAGACACAATGACATCATCTCACTTACGTCTGTGGTTTGAGAATAAGTGGGAGTCGGGCAGGAAAGATGAGAGAAAGGAAGGGAAGAAGAAGATTCATGTCTGCTGTGCCTGCTAAATGCCAGGCACTGTACCTGCCACCACTAATCTCTTAATTCTTGCAGCAGCTCAATGAAGTAAAAGTGAAGTTAATATTCCATTTTACTAGGAAAAAAAAATCCAAGGGCGTTCATTAAAGTTGCACAGCTGGTACATAATTTAGGAGTCAGTGTTTGAGCTTGAGTGGCCAACAATTGATGTCACTATCACTCACTGTCATTCACAGCATGTATTCTTATGTCTTGGATTCTTGTTCACATGGATGGAAAATACACAGAATGTTTTTATTTTTATTTATTTATTTACTTGGGAGAGAACGGGAGGGAGGGAGAGAGAGAGAGAGAATGGGTGTAGCAAGGCCTAGCCACTGCAAAGGAACTCCAGACACATGCGCCACCATATGCATCTGGCTTACATGGGTTCTGGGAGTTGAACCTGGGTCCCTAGTCTTCACAGAAAAGCTCCTTAACCTCTAAACCATCTCTCTAGCCCGAAAACATCTTTATTTATTTATTTATTTACAAGAGGAGAGAGAAAATATGAATGAGAAAGAGATGCATGCACCACTTTGTACATCTGGCTTTATGTGGGTACTGGGGAATCAAACCCAGGCCATTAGGCCTTGTAGGTGCCTTTAACTTCTGAGACATCTCTCTAGCCTAGATGGTAGTTTTTTTTTTTTTTTTTTTTTTTTTTTTTGGTTTTTCGAGGTAGGGTCTCACTCTAGCCCAGGCTGACCTGGAATTCACTATGTAATCTCAGGGTGGTCTCGAACTCATGGCGATCCTCCTACCTCTGCCTCCCAAGTGCTGGGATCAAAGGCGTGCACCACCACACCCGGTGATGGTAGGTTTTTAATAAATAGTTTTAGAAGGATGTTAGGATGGGGAAAATTTTCACTGTCTTTTTCTAAAACTTTTAAATAAATGGTTGTTTTTGATTTTTGCTCCTTTTGAAAAAAAAATCATCACTGAAATGCCTGGGGATTGTGTTCAGGTTTGTAGCTGTTTCATGCTGTATTCTAAAATTGGGCAGAAGATGACGTAGCCTCATGAAAACACTTTACTGGCTCACAGTGACCTATGACTGCCCTTTTGCCCATTCATTCATTCACTCATACATTCAGTGCATGTCTGGTGTTCCTTGCTAAGACCAGGTCCTATTTTAGTTACTCAGAGATCAAAGCAGTCACTGTCCTTGAACAGTTTACATAATGTCCAGATGTCTAGTTGCTCTAAATCATTCTGCACATTTTTCTAAAATGAATAAGATAGTTGCATCCCTTTGACATCCTTTCTTATGAGGCTGCATCCTTTTTATCTCCTCTCCCCTCCTATCCCTTCTCCTCTTTCCCCTCTCCTCTTTTTCATTGCTGGGGATCAAATTTAGGATCCTACACATGCTAGGCAAGCTCTCCACCACTGAACTCCATCCCCAGCCCTTAGTTTTTTTCAAATAAGATCTCTCTATGTGAGCCAGGCTAACATCAAACTTACTGTGTAGTCTGGCTGACCTGGAACTCACAGTCCTTCTGCCTCAGCCTCTGAATGCTAGGGTTACAGGCATGTCCCACCTGACCCAGTTTCTGCATCTGCTTTCATCCTCTCTCAAAATCCTATGGCCAGGAGTGTTAGAGCATAAAAATACTCACTGGGAAGAGCGTTTCAGACTCAGGATATTAAAGGACTGAATCCATAATTAACATTTACATTTGACCTTTTATTTTCTATTTTATGTGTCCTGTATATTTTTCAATTTGTATATAAATCTGCATAATACTGACAAGATGGAATCTTTATTAGACAATATATTTACAGTGTGATCAACCTGTTACTGCATAAAAATGGGTTTAATCAAATAGCTCTGCCACTTGGAGACAGCTGTATAGTGTTACTTGTAAGTTTCCATTTCTCTGTTTGTAAACCAAGGATTGTAATTTTGAACTCATGGAGCTGTTGTAAAAGTTCATTGATGCAATATGAGAGGGGAATGTCCACTCTAGAACTTGGGACATAAGAGATATTGAAGATATGTGTATTAATTTCTTTTTCTCTCTCTCTGTCTATATGACTATCAACCAAAATTTATGGAAACTACTAGACAACTTTTGAGTATCTGCGTGATAATAAAATGCACTTTATAAATACCACAAGGTTTACTGACATTATTGGTCTTCATTGATGAATGGCTCTGTGATAAGGAGCATAAATACTTCCCATTGTCATGTCTCAAGGCTTTGGAAAATTCCTTTGTTTCTTTAGGAGATATACCAACTCCTGGCTTTAGGGACAAGTATCTAAATCTCTAGAGAGACAGCCACTAGTCAGGATGCTTCCACTTGTTTTCAGAAAACCAAGTATTAGATTTCCCCGTGTTTGGTGTAAAATCACTTAACCTCAGCAGAAAGTGGGTACAGGTCAACTGGAGAAGTGGGGAAAGAACCCCATAGTTACACCAAGCACAACACATTCATTAAAACCAAGTTGTACAAGGTCACTTGGGTTGTATCTCTGAAAGATGGGATATATGCTCTCAGACTAATTGCTGCCAACATAGGGTCCTCCTTACCCCCCTCCACCAAGCAGCCTTGTGAACTGGGGTCTGGAAAGAGGATTTTACCTTTAAGATTTTATAAACTATTTGGTTCCCTAGAGTTTACTACTTGGGAGTGCATGACAGTAAAACTTCTTTTTTCTTCCTCACTCCCTCTCTTTCTTTCTTTCTTTCTTTCCTTCCTTCCTCCTTTCTTTTTCTTTTTTACTTTTTATTGACAAATTCCATATATATAGACAATATACCATGATCATAATGCCCTCCCACCATCCTTCCTTTCCCCTACCCCCTTTCACTGAATCCTTCTTTTTCCCAACTACTCTCTTCTATTTTGATGTCATCATTTTTTAACCTTCCATTTTCTGAACACACTTTATATGCACCGTCAGTAACCTGTAAAATGATCACATAAGGCAGAAAGTATGACTTTCGTCTTACAAATGAGAAAACTGACTCAAAGGCATTATTTA
Source organism: Dipus sagitta (assembly GCA_036346955.1). Classification (NCBI taxonomy): domain Eukaryota; kingdom Metazoa; phylum Chordata; class Mammalia; order Rodentia; family Dipodidae; genus Dipus; species Dipus sagitta. The sequence goes on along the minus strand of CM070770.1, from coordinate 96,470,963 downwards.
ATTTGCCCAGGACCACACAGACCACACAGACAGAAACAGAACACAGCTGGGCCACCTTGGGGTTCAGGCCCAAAGTACCCAATTCCAAAGCTCATGCTCTCAGTTGTCCCAACATTCTGTGACTGTGAGTCCTTAGCCAAGAATCAACAACATCCTTAGTTTATTCCTGACTGTTGCATCAGTTGCCCTAAGGGATTCTCCAAGACAGAACCACCAGTCATGAGAAGAACTTGAAAGCAGCCTGGGCCCTGCATCTGGTACATTTGTACTAGGTCCTTCCTAGTGTGAACTTTTAAGATTCTTTTCTTTTGAAAACCTTGCCTTCGGATGCAACCCAAGTTTATTCAGTTGTCTGTTCATGGAAAACATGCAAAGACAGCTGAATCCACTCCCCCACAACTGCCAAAGGCCACTAAGAATTGATGATCTACTGTGGAGTGTCACAAGTGTCCTCCTTGTCATGGTGAACCCGATACTGCTTTGACTTGGTGGCTGTGTTGAGGGCAGTGTTAAATAACCAACCCTGCTCAAGAAATCCCAAGCGATAGTTCTGAAAAGGGCCTCCAGTGTGCTGTGAGGAGAGGAGAAGGGCTGTGGAGACAAGGAGACCAGAGAGCCTGAAGACTCCTCTGGAAGTTGGGCCTAATTACCTGCTGTCCTGACCTGCTCTGAGTTCTCCATTACCTGTGCTATGTAACTTTAATGGGCTATATCTCAGGTGACAAGCTGTTATATCTCAGCACCAGCTGGGAAGGGAAATAAGATATGTGATATTCAGAGGAGGCCAGGGGCCTTAAAACAAAGGCCGTAACTGAATGGGGTAGAGGCATCTGCTGCTTCTACCCCATTGGTCGTTGGTTAGTTGTAGCCAAAGCATGGACAAAGGCTGTATTGTGGAGGTCAGTGGTGCATAGAAAGGCAGGTCAGCTCAGTGTCAAGTCTGAAGGGGCATACCAGCAGCGCCCTGACCCAAGAGTCCTCACTGTTTACCATCAATGCTTTGCCTCTCTTCTAACCTGTAGATGCTTAAATGATACTACTGTTTTGACAAAAGGCCAAATTATTAGCCTGTCTTAGACCTCTGTGTGTGACAAGTGATTCCCAAAGCTTTTCCTCCAAAGTATCAGTATAGATGTGTTATCTGTAAAGGCCTCTACAAGCAGGACCTTTCTGGTGTTTCAGCTTAAGCACTCAAGCTAATTTCAAATTCTAATTGATAATTCTATCCATCTTTTACACAATCAGGTTTTATTCTTAAGTCTTCTAGTAAAGTGGATGCTCTGGAAAGATGAGCCTGCTTGGGAGAGAGGGCAGGGTGGTAAAAAGAAATAGACACATTAGTCTCGGTGGGACCTGAGTTGGAATCCTGGTTATCTCCTTCAAAGGTGGTTTCCTCATCTACAAGTGGTGTGTAAAAGTACCTATTCTGTATGATTGTTAATAGTATTAAATAATATGCATTAGAACTGGAGAAAGAGCTCAGATGGTTAAGTGCTTGCCTTGAAAGCATGAGGACCTGAGTTCAATCCCTACAGCAAAAAGAAAAGAAAAAGCTCTCTGGGCATGGTGGCTCAAGCACTCTGGAGGCTGAGGTAGAAGGATCTCCATGAGTTCCAGGTCAGCCTGGGCTAGAGTGAGTGAGACCCTGCTTAAAAACCAACAAACAGGACTGGGGTGATGGCTCAGAAGCTAAGGACACTTGCTTACAAGCCCTGGTGGCCCAGGTTCGATTTCCCAGTACTCACATAAAGCAACATGCATAAAGTTGTACATGCATCTGGAGATCATTTGCAGTTATCAGGAGGCCCTGGGACACCCATACTCATTCTCTCTGCCTCTTTCTCTTTCCATGTGTATCTCTCTCCTTGCAAATAAAAATAAATATTTAAAACCAAACAAACAAACAAAGCCAGGCATGGTGACACATGACTATAGTTCCAGTGCTGGGGAGGTATGGCTCACTGGATAGCCAGTCTAGCCTGTTCAGCTAAGCTTCAGGCCAGTGGGAAACTCTGTCTCAAAAAAAAAAAAAAAAGAACAGTAACTGAAGAATTATACCCAAGATTGTCCTATGGCTTCCATAGGTGTGTGCGTGCACATGCACACGTGCGCACACACGCACACACAAAACACAGATGCTTTAAAGATTACTATGTGCTAAAGAGCTGACAGTGTTAGGACTCAGAGCACATGTACTTGCAAATAAAAATAAATATTTAAAACCAACCTCAACACCACACAGTCTCAGTATGTTAAAACAGCCTGATCAGGCGAGTTGAGGTAAAAGGTCTTAGAGGAAAATCCATAATTGTATCAAGCATTTGGCTGCACAGTTGGTCACCCATGTTCTCATCACCTTTTGCTACATCTTGTAAAACCAGTGCAGCAGAGGTAAATGTTTGGATGAGATGGCTTTGCTTGGTCCTCACAGCAAGAAGGTCCATGTTGGTACTTCAGGAGACATTCCACATGCCCAGCATGTGTGGCCTTCACTAAGCCAATTCTACCTTCCCGTTCCTGCTGCAAACGGCGGCTCCCAGCCTACTGCACTGCACAGTAGTCATCTGGTGAGTGAATTACTCCTGTGCAAGTGCAGATTCACTGACACATAGATCACATTAAAGAACCTGTGCATTCCTGAAAATTGTGAAACAGTGGCATTGCTTGCTCACTGGCCTGGGATTTTCATTTCTGAGTTCAATATTTAGAGGAAGGTTGGTGAAGAATCCTTTCAGTATGCAAACACCTTTTTGTGATAACATCTAACTGATCCTTAGTTCATGCCTTTAAAAGCTAGAATGAGTGTCTTCAAGGAGAGACAAACCTTGGTTGTTCATTCTTTCACAATTTTTCTATGAAGAGGCACAGGCTCCAGATGTTTCTCACCATCCAGCCCAGGTGACCATAGTGGAGAGCAGTGATGGTTTATGAGAAGCTCTAGCCAATAGTCAGAGGCTTTTTTTATTTGTTTGTTTTTTCCCCAAGGTAGAATCTCACTCTAGCCCAGATTGACCTGCAATTCACTATGTAGTCTCAGAGTGGCCTCAAACTCATGGCGATCCTCCTACCTCTGCCTCCCAAGTACTGGGATTAAAGGTGTGTACCACCACACCTGGCAAGAGGTTCGTTTTGTTGCCTACTTCCTGTGCCATGTCCTCTGCAGATTTGCTGGCAGCGGCAGGTTTCTGCCTGGCTTCTGGTTCAGCTGAAAGGATAGAACACTAATGCCTAATGTAATAGCACCAAGAGCTCCAAGCATCTAGGGATGATGAGAATTACTAGTAAATGACTTCCTTCAACATGACCTCGATGGCCAAGTCTACCCTAGCCACCAGGAGCAGAGGGAGGAACATTGCTCTCTGTTAGTTGTTTACTTGTTAGAGCCTCACAGAAACCATTCATAACTGCCGTCTCAAAGTGGAGAAGAAAAGGCCTGTCACCTAGGGCATCTGCCCTTCCATGTCACTGAAGAGAAATGTGAGCAAATACGTCCAACAGGCACCCAACCCCTAGGAAACTAGCTGAGGGCAGTAAATGTCAAATGTAATAGGACTGTGGGCTTTGTGTCTGTTTCCAGAAGTAGTATAAAAGTTAAGGGCTTGTCTGTAGTTTGAGTTCATACCTTCTTTCTTTATGTGCTATGAGACCTTGGCCTGCTCTGAAGCTCCCTGAGCCTGTTTCCTTGTTTGGGCTGCAGGGCACTAAGAATAACGCATTCTTTGTAATGTTATGAGAATTAAGTGACATGGTGTACATGTAGCACTTAGCATACTCCTGGTAAGAGAGTTAAGTGCTGGATAAATTTTGCTCTAATTTCCTTTTCAAAGTTAACATAAAAAAGGAAGACCTGATGCATTCCAGTTTAAGCTGCTTTATAATAAATAAAGGAGAATTTTACCCAAAATGGTCTCTGCACATGTATTTTTCAACTAAAGTAATGTCAAAAGCTATTGATTGTGTCATAGTTTATAGTAATCTCAGAAAAAAATATGTTACATCTATCAAGAAAGAAATTAATCAAAATTTAAATATCAGCAGAAAGTAATAGAATACATTGCTTACATAAAACAATAATTTCAACGTTTAAAATAAAGTAGTGATTATATTGAATAGCATCCATTGCTTAGTCTGTGCCACCCGTGTGTTGAGTCTTTTATTGTATCTAATTTTTCTAATGCTCATGGAAGCCCCAGTGAGCCATTTTTATTGTTCCTATTTTAGATGCAGAGACACAGGTAAGTTTCTTCTTCCTAAATTGCCTTTGTAGTAAAATGGTTGATCCAGGATTAGAATCCAGATTTGCCTAACCACAAAGCTGCAAAGTGCTCTGGTAAAGCAGCACTGAGTGAAATTATAATGTTCCCTCTCTCTAAAAACATAACGCAAAAACAAATAGGATGAATGTAGTGTCTATAACTTCCTGCTTTCTGAATGCAACAAAAATTAAGTAGGAATAAAGCATTCTTTTCAAGTTGAAGAATTTAGACCCACTTATATATATATATGTATATGTCTGAAACCCCAGCACTCCAGCAGCTGAGGAGAAGCTTGCACGTTTGAGGCCAGACTGGGCTACAAACCGTGTGCTAAAACAAACAAAACTTAAATGACATAGATATAGAAGAATAATTATCAAGTTTTTTTCCTGTTTCAAAATTTCATTATATTTGGATTAATCTATTAATGATTAACGTATTAGGGCTGGAGAGATGGCTTAACAGTTAAGCACTTGCCTGTGAAGCCTAAGGACCCAGGTTCGATTCACCAGTACCCACGTAAGCCAGATGCACAAGGGGGTGCATACATCTGGAGTTTGTTTACAGTGGCTGGAAGCCCTGGCACACCATTCTTTCTCTCTCTCTATCTGCCTCTTTCTCTCTCCCTCTCTCTCTAATAAGTAAATAAAATAAAATATTAAAAAGAAATAATTATAATATTAGAAATTGAAATTAGGAAAGTGTACAAATATAACATCATTGAAAAATAGTAAATCCATTGTAACAAGTAACAACTTTTCCTGAAAAATAATTATAAAACTTATTCCCCAAAATTTATATTTTTATTTTATTTTATTTTGGATTTTGTGTTGACATGTGTGCATGTATAAATGTTTACATGTACATGAGTGTCCATGAGGTGTGTATGTGTGCACACATGCATATGCATGTGCCTATAGAGGCTAGAGTTTGATGCCAGTGCCTTCCTTGATCTCTTTCCAGGTTATTTACTAGGGCAGGATCTCTTGCTGAACTTGGAGCTCATTAAGTCCACTAGTCTAGCAAGTCACCTTGTCCCAGAGATCTCCCACCTCTACCTCCTGAGTGCTGGGGTTACAGTTGGGCTGTCATACCCATCTGGCATTTATGTGGGTGCTAGGGGTCCATAGTGTAGTACCCATGCTTGCCTGACAAGCACTTTATCCAGAGCCATCTCCACAGCCTCTCCAAAGCTCTAATAAGAAGAGTCAGCATTGTACTTTTTGCAGGTTTCTTTAGTGCCTTGTTTCCATCAGACAATCAGCCTCATTTCAGCTTCTGTATTTCTGTCTGTTGTGATGTGCTGTTTTGCTTCCAGGCGGGGCTCACACAGACAAATGTAGTTGGGAAGGGGAAAATTTTGTTTACCTGAAAGGACCTCCATGACCCACACAATATGTCTCAATTGGTGATGGGAAAAAGCATGGCCCAGTAGAAAGCTATTCTTCATGGAGCATATGGTCCATGCCGTAATCCCAGCACTTAGGAGGTGGCGGCAAGAAGTTCAGGAGTTCAAGGTCATCCTTGGCTACATAGTGAATTGGAGGCCAGATTGGGCTATATGACTCCTCATTCATATCAGGAATACAAAAAAAATAAATAAATAAATAAACCTACCTGAACTTAAAAACTTACTGCATAAAATTCATAAAGGATCTCCAAGGATCACTACTTTGATAGCTCCTATTGCACGTCAAACAAGGGAGCAGTCCTTTACACCTACTATACACTTGACAATGTTTATATTAAATGAAGATAAATTAAGATTGCATCAAAAATCTCACAGTATGTCTTGGGCTCCACAGTGCCATTGGTGCGTCATAATAAGTCACTTAAAAAGCATATACTTGGGCTGGAGAGATGGCTTCGCGGTTAAGTGCTTGCCTGTGAAGCCTAAGGACCCTGGTTCAAGGCTCGATTCCCCAGGACCTACGTAAGCCAGATGCACAAGGGGCACACACATCTGGAGTTTGTTTGCAGTGGCTGGAGGCCCTGGCACACCCATTCTCTCTCTCTCTCTCTCTCTCTCTCTCTCCCTTTTTCTCTCTCTGTCGCTCTCAAATAAAAATAAACAAAAAAAATTTTTAAATCCATTTCAAAAAAAGCATAGACTCAGGACACTGCTGATCAGAAGGATGTGCACCTTGTGGCAGCTTTTCATCTCACTGTTCATAACCATGAGGCCTCCCTAACAGACGTTTTTGGGACTATGAAAAGAAAGATGCTACTTGGTCTCTGAGAAAATGAACCCTCTTATTTCCTTCACACCATGTTCACTAATCTAATGACCCAAGCCCAGACCCGATGCTTAGCTTAATTGTTGGTACTTGATGTCCACATGGGAAGTATATTTAAATTTAAGTGGCATTACTGTGATATAGTTTTTGTATTATCCATTAAGGAACACATCACAGTCCACCACTGTAATTTGCCTTGCAAATTTTATGTAGCAAGCATTTATGTCCAGGATAGTTCTCTGTCTGAGTTAGAGATCTGAATACATTCTCATAAAGTACGCATACTATTATTGAACACCAAACACCAGCCAAGACCAAAGTAGTATTATGAGATGGTTATTAGGAAAAAGCAATGGAAAGTAGAGCATCTCTCTTTTGGACTATCTGTGACTTGCTCCTTTCATCAGCACTAGAATTCAACATTAACTGCCCCTCCCCCCAGGGTTAGGGAGATGACTTTGGATCAGCTTTAGATAGTCAGAGTTGCATTGCTTCGACTTGCAGATGGGCGGATATGAGTTTCCTCTGTGCACAGACCTTTCTGAATGAGCTTTATAAAACACTATATGCTATATTAAATATGCTGTTATTGCTAGTGTCAGAGGCCTATCTCATACTTGTCTTGCTAAGCATATGATGGCATGTCTAACTTTCATTTTGTGCTGTTGCTATAACAATGATGTCTACCATCCACTGAGTGTGTACTCTAGGTTATTACGTGCTTTACCTTGCTTACTGACAGGCTGGCTCTGAAGTTGCTATGTGGTCCACCATGGGCTTGAACTTGTGATCTTATCATGCCAGTCTCCCACATAGTACAATTTTTCTTTTTTTTTTTTTGGTTTTTCAAGGTAGGGTCTCACTCTAGCCCAGGCTGACCTGGAATTCACTATGGAGTCTCAGGGTGGCCTCGAACTCACGGCGATCCTCCTACCTCTGCCTCCCAAGTGCTGGGATTAAAGGCGTGCGCCACCACGCCCGGCTAATTTTTCATATATTTTTAACTCTCCCAGGAACATGTGTGATATGAACATTTTGGGGGGTGAAGGGTAAAAAAAAATGAAACGAAAATTTTAGAAATAGAATTGTTAGTTTCTCAACACTAAAGCATGAGGTTCTTGGAGAAGACATCTTAAAGGGTGAAAAGAGATTCTGTGTCATACCTTTGCTGCTTTCTCATTGAATATGTAAACTTTCTATCAGGGACTCCTATAGTCAGGAAGATATACCCATGGTATAAACCTCCCATCAATCAGATAAGATAGACTACTCATTTATTGTTGCACATGTGCTGAGGGTTGATTAATTATGTGGGTGTGTCTTTTAAAGATAACAATCTTAAGGGGCTTGGGAGATGTCTCAGTAGTTAAAGGTGCTTGCTTCCAAATCCTCACAGTCTAGATTCAATTCCCCAGCCATTCACATAAAGCCTGAAGCATAAAATGTCACAAAGATCTGGCATTGCATTTTCAGTGGCAAGAGACCCTGGCACTCCACCCCATCACATGCATGCAAATTAAAAAAAAATAATATTTTTTAGAAAAAGATAGAGAGCTCACTGACCAGGAAGAAATCATAAAAGCAAACCCATGTAATTCAGTGTCTTTTGCCTATTCTGATGTGTGCCTTTCCTTTTACTCTTCAGTTTTCCAATCTTGTTTCCTCTACAACATCAGAAGGCCTAGGGTTTAAGGTGGCTAGCTGCAAGGTTTTAATAACAATGCTTTGAGTGTGGAAAATGCTTGATGCATATCAGCTAATATTATTAGTAATAACATCAACAGTCCTGTATCTCTGCAAAGCAGCTGTTGTGTTATATTCCTATATTAGAAGCTGTATGTACCAATCAATTCTTGAGATTTTCAGAAATAAAGTTCTTGGAGGTCCTAAGCCCCTGGTGATGGGCAGGGTCAGTGGTGAGTTTCTGGCCTTCATGATAAGGTAGCTTCCCAGTGACTTCTCACTTGCAAGCCCATGAAGTAATTGTTATCCCTACACCACGTTGACTAGTTAGGTAGCTGTGGAATCTTGGTGCCTTATCAGCCTACATTGCCTCATGAGGTTGATGGAGCTTGATGTTGCTTCAGGTGCCCCCGGGTGTACGGGTTACGTTTCATCTTGTCTTCTCCCAGGTGCTGTCCTGCAGCTGGCCTGTGACACTGCTGGATCATAAGAAATGTGATCCAAACTAGAACTAATGTCTTTCAGATAAAGTATTGTAGTCTTTTTCAAACCACATGACAAGGAGTTGCTATCAGAGTGAACTTTGTAAATTGCCCAGTGTATTGGTTACTTTTCTAGTTGCTGTGACCAAATACTTGACAAGAAGCAGCCCAATGGAGGAAAGGCTTATTTTGACTTACTGCTTTAGGGGATAAGTCCATCATGGGGTGAGGAGTACAGGAACAGGAGGATGCTGGTCATACTACATCCATAGTCAGGAATCAGAGACAGTGAACAAGAAATAGGCTCAAGGTCGGCCCCCAGTGACTTACTTCCTCCAGCAGGTCTCTACCTTACACTGGTTCCACAGCCTTTCCCAACAGTGCTACAAGCTGCAACACCCAGTAAATGGACCTATTGGGTTTACTGAAGATTTTTCCCAGTTTGGGTCCTACTGCTGGTATCTAGATCATTGACAGGGTCCTCCTCCTTACTGCCATCCCCTCCATGCTGGCCCCTGGCCAGTGTCTATCCTCTTTGCCCAGTACCCATCCTAGGGCTCCCTCAGTCACTTTCTGCTGTGGTGGCTGGAAACCCCTGCACCATCCTCTTGGAAGTCAGGGGTCCTGAACTCCTCTGAAGCAGTTCTGGAGCTAGGCCACAGCCTCAGCTGGGCACTATGCTGTCACTTAGGAACAAAAAATAGTCCAGGGCCCCAGACTTGGAAGGGAGCAGAGCTTTGCACCAAGTTTCCTTCTAGTTGCTAGTGCCCTGAATTTACTGCTCGGCCTTTCCTGAGGTTAATTCTCTGACTCAAGCTGATTCACTGGTGCATGCTAGCATGACTATAAGCAACTAACAGCACAGTATTGCACTGTCCTTAAAAGAGTCCTCAGGGCTCTTGGCTATTTGAACTATTACTGTGATTCCTGGCTTGAATCGCAATGTCTTAATGGTGTTATGACTAAATAAGAGAAAAAAATTGAGAAGACCTGTTTTCATCTGGTCCACACTCCTTTTCCTGAATTTGAGAAGAAATGTGACGTCTCTATTTTCATAGCTTCTGTGTGTGCTTTTATTTTCAAAAGGAGTTACCAAAGTTATTATGGCATGCCTTAAAATGAATCTAGACTGAAAACACCACAGTACATTTTTTTTTTTTTTTTGAGGTAGGGTCCTCTAGTTCAAACTGATCTGAAATTCACTATATAGTCTCAGGGTGGCCTCTAACTCATGGTGATTCTCCTACCTCTGCCTCCCTAGTGCTGGGATTAAAGGCGTGCACCACCATGCCTGGCCCATAGTACATTTTTTAATGGCATGATAGAAAGAAAGAAAGAAAGAAAGAAAGAAAGAAAGAAAGAAAGGAAGGAAGGAAGGAAGGAAGGAAGGAAGGAAGGAAGGAAGGAAGGAAAGAAAGAGAAAGAAAAGTCCCCTTCTTTCCTTGGAGATAAGCGTGTCAAATATAAGACAGGCAGATGTGTGTCTCTCCCTTCACAGTGTAGCTCACTGCTCATGAATCATGAATCTAACAAATGCAAGATGCATCAGTGAGTTCAAAGGGCAGAGTTCTGATGACCATGTATGCACTCTGCAGCAATTGAAAGGAGTTTATCAGAATTTACCTTGTTTTGGGCTGGAGAGATGGCTTAGCGGTTAAGGTGCTGGCCTGCAAATCCAAAAGACCCAGTTTTGATTCCCCAGGACCCAAGTAAGTCAGATGCACAAAGTGGCACATGCATCTGGAGTTTGTTTGCAGTGGCTGGAGGCCCTGGAGCGCCCATTCTCTCCATACAACTGCCTTTCTTTTATAAAATAAAATACCTTATTTCTTCTTCCTCCTCTTCTTCTTCTTCTTCTTCTTCTTCTTCTTCTTCTTCCTCTTCTTCCTCTTCCTCTTCCTCTTCCTCTTCCTCTTCTTCTTCTTCTTCCTCTTCTTCCTCTTCCTCTTCCTCTTCCTCTTCCTCTTCCTCTTCTTCTTCCTCTTCTTCCTCTTCCTCTTCCTCTTCCTCTTCCTCTTCCTCTTCTTCTTCTTCTTCTTCTTCTTCTTCTTCTTCTTCTTCTTTTTGTTGTGTTTTTCAAGGTAGGCTCTCACTCTAGCCCAGACTGACCTGGAATTCACTAGTTAATCTCAGGGTGGCTTCGAACTCATGGTGATCCTCCTACCTTTGCCTCCCAAATGCTGGGATTAAAGGCGTATGCCACCGCGCCCAGCTTCCTTATTTCTTTTTTTTTTAAATTACTTATATGGATCAAATTTATCATAGCTTAATAAATAGATTACATATAAATAAATAAGCAAATTTTTAAACAATTGTGGTCTTTTATTCAGTGAAATGTCCCATTGCTATCATGGGACCCTTGAAAATACCAAAAGAAACTAAAGTAAATGAATACCTTCAGAGTTATATACCTGTCTGGCTTTATGTGGCTGCTGGAGAATTGAACCCAGGTCATCAGGCTTTGCATACAAGCACTTTTAACCACGGAGCCATTTCCCCAGCCCCTTAAGGTTATATAATAACCACAAGTACAGGCAAAGGTTTCAATATCACATCTATTTTACTCTTCTTTTTTAGATATCTTTACTGTTCTAAGAGGTCTTAGTGTCAAGAGGGGCATACAGCCAGTGAGTATTACATTTGAAAACACAAGTCAGATCCTGTTAATTCTCTGCTTACAAAAAAATTCAATAGGTTCCCATTGAAACCACAATAAAATCATAATGCCTGTAACCTCTTTTATTAGCCTGCCAAACCCTTTGGAGCAGGCCTCTGACTACTTCTTTGTAGCATCTCCTCTATCCACCAGAGTCTAACCACCCTAGCCTTCCTCTTGCTTATCAAACATGTCCGATTAGTTAGTTCTTCCTGCATCTTCCCACTTCAGAGCCTTTTCACATTGGATTCCTTATGCCTAGAATGCATGGCTGTCTGTCTTTGCATAGCTGGCTCTTTGTTGTTAATTCAGGTCTCAGCTAACTTGCTCTTCCTTGGAGAGTACTTCTTTAACCATTCAGTATAATGAGACATAGATCCTTTCTGCTTATCTGTTCTGGGTAGCCTAATTTCTCCCTCCTTTCCTCCCTATGTCCCTTCCCTCTTCCCTCTCCTTCTTTCAGTTTCTCTCCTTTCCTTCCTTCTCCCTTTACCTCCTTCCCTCCCTCCCTCCCTGTCTTCCTTCCTTGCTTCTTCCCTCCCTCCTTTCTTCTCTTTCTTTCTTTCTTTCTTTCTTTCTTTCTTTCTTTCTTTCTTTCTTTCTTTCTTTCTACAGTGTCTTGCTATGTAGTCCAGTGTAGCCTGCAACTCACTACGTCACCCAAACTGGTCTTGAATTCATAGCAGTCCTCCTACTTCACCCTCCTGAGTAATTCTTCCTGGAATGATATGTGCCACCATGCCCAGCTTCTTCTTTTCTGTTTCCTTTTCTGGTTATGGACAATGAACCCAGGTCGTTGAACATACAGGCAAGCATTGGACTGCTGAGGTGACTCCCAGCCTCTAATTTTCTTAGTATTATTTTTCATTTGTCTTATATATTTATTCATTTTTATTAATTGCAACAAATAAGATAACAATCCCTTATAAAAAATCAAATAAGAAAATCATCAGAAAATAAAGCCTTGTTCTGTGAATACAGTATTCTGGAAGCAGTTGTCTGATTCAGAGTGTTTACTTGCTATGTCCAGTGCAGTAGTAACTTCAGGAGGCCAATGAATGTGCCAGCAGATGCTTACTTACCAGATGCCTCAACACATGCCAGACAGTGAGCGAGTGTGCTGAGCATGAGATGCAGCAATGAACAGAGCTAGCACGGTGTCCTCAAGTCATGGAGTGAGAATCCCAAAGAACAGAAGCTCCAAAAAAGTGGGAATCTCTCTTAGTGGTAGTATTGGACACAAGCCAGTGCTTTGCAAAAGTGATGAGAGACAGTGCAGTAAATAACTGTAAGTGTGAAACATTAGCAGAGGAAAATGCAATGTGCCAAATGTAAGCACAGACACACCCACAAATACTTGTAAGCACACACAAAATGATATTTAAGGTAAAAAGGGAGGGTAGGTGGGATACAGCAGAATGGGAGGGATGAGTCTGTACAGAAGGAGAGAGCCACATGTGCAAATGCCTCAGGTGGGAACGGAGCAGCCTGCCTGAACAAACTAACAAGGCAGCCATCAGCAGAGCCCATTGAGTGAGGCTGGGGACACGTGAGGATCCACGGACACGGCAGGGCCCTGGTGACAGTGTGAAAGCGTGGGAGGGGAGGGGCTCCTGAGAAGAAATATGAACCTTATTCTACAGTCGTAGAAAGCCTTTGAAGGCAGGTGAAGGTCATAGTCACACTTGACTGTTGAAAAGATTGCTCTGGCCACAGATTGGGGTGTAGAGACCAGTGAAAGGAGACAAAATGCCTCTTTACAGTTCTTAGTGGGAACTTCTGTAACAAAAACTAGATTAATAAGAGCAAACCAAAAAGTTTATTGCCATGTACTCCCCTTAAAGAAAGAATTTAACCTCAGTTTAAGTGCTATCATTTACTAAGACAAAAAAAGGACGTAAGAATCATGGGTGTCCTATCATTATTAATGCATCAAAAGAGGGTCTAGGATGCAACTCTGAGGAACAGCATGGTTAACAATCAGGTAGAGAAGCGGGAAGAGTCATTGGTAAGTGTGCTAGAGGCAAAGTTGAAGAGTTAGCAAGAAACCAGGCAAGAGTCATGTCACATGAGCAAGTCCATGCTGCAGAGGAAGGTGGTGACAGGGTCAGTCAGACAAAGACAGAAAGGACCAGCACACAAAGGTCAATACATTGAGGGGCAAGAAACTATTTAGGGGTAGGAATGTGCCAAATACTTTACAAGGCAGCGTTTGTCCTGTTAAGAATATTTTGGTCCACTTACTAGAATGAGAGTCCAACCAAGACCTTCCATTCCCAGTAACAAAGCACAGAAGTCAGTCTGTAGACAGAGCGCGGGGATGTGACACTGTCCAGCATCTTCAGAGAAGGTGGCCCTGACCCTGCACCTTGACTTCTCAGTACTGTTTCCATTCATTAATGTTGGGCTCTGTTTCCTCTTGTCTGTCCTTCCAGCCAGTTGTCTGCATTAGTTTCTGCTGGTTCAGGTGGCACTCTCTGTTCTTCCACCCAAAGAGCCTTGAGTTAGCCAAGAACTCTTTAACTTGACCTCTCCAGGCTGTGTAAAGGTCAGCTTCAGCAGCAATTCAGTAGCTAGGCAGCCTTGCTGAGAAAGCGTGCAACTCCCAAACCATAAATTATGACTCCTGTGATCCTTTGCATGCACAGAAAGGCCTGATTTTCCTCTATCAGCCCCAGCAGTTCTAAAGGTCTTGACAATTCACAGTGGGGCCTCCCTTAGTTAGGGCTCTAGAAACTTTATTTTTTGGGGGAGGGGAGGGACTTGATTAGCTGGAAGGGTGGAGATACTCTTTGGTAAGGTCTTTTAGTATCCTTGGCTCTATGAAGAATAGAGAGAAATAGGGCTGGAGAAGATTGCTTAGCAGTTAAGGCATTTGCCTGCAAAGCCAAAGGACCCCGGTTCAGTTCCCCAGTACCCACGTAAGCCAGATGCACAAGAGGACACATGTGTCTGGAGTTTGTTTGCAGTGCCTGGAGACGCTGGTGCACCCATTCTCTTTCTCCCTTTCTTTCTCTCTCTCCCCCTCATTCTCTCTCAAATAAATAAATAAAATATATTTAAAAATTAAAAAAGTATGGAGAGAATTCTCTTTAAAGGTAGAGGAAGAAGCTGTGAGATTGTCTGTGCTCAGAGACCTTCCTTCCGCACCTCTGATTGCTGGGATATGTTTGCATCTCCCCCACCCCATTCTCCTGAACACCTGGCAGTGATTACCTGTGTGCTTAACTCATGTCTGCATCTTGTTTCCAAACCATCTTGCTGCCATAAGATAAGTGAAGGTAATTGCTATAGAGTGGGGCAGACCTAGTTGAAAATGAGGGGAGAGAGACTGAAACCCTTTTTTGACTGAAAACTTTGGGAATCCTGGTTGAAAATCAGCAAATCTGATTAGGAAGAAAAAGTTGCTAAAAGGAAAATGTTGATTTTTCTTAAGGAAAGATAATACTTTTAGGGAAGAGAAAAATAATGCATTTCTCTCAGTCTGTTCTCTACCATCATTCTCTGTCTTTAAGGCAAATTGAGAATATCATGTAATTAGGAAATATTTTTAGTTTTAGCAAAGAAAAGGGGAAAGGATTGATTTTTTTTCTCTTATTTACCTGACCTTGCAATCTTAATTTTTCCCCCTTTCTACACCCTGTGTGTAGAATCAAGAGAGCAAAGGAATATTCTCTAGACACACTAGTTAGTGCAGAGCATAGACTTGAATCTCTGTTTAAACAGTGGGAATCCTACATTTTCACAATTTTTTGGATAGGAAGCAATGAGACTAGAAGACTTCTAGAATCCTTTGCCATTCCATCATGGGAGAGGATTGTTAATGGCAGTGACTGTACAGGTAGTAAGACATGCATTAGGGTGGGCAACCTGGTCTGGCTCATAGATAGTTACCATGAGCTAGACACAGGTGAGATGCTGCTGGGCCCAGAAAGAATAGCAAAAGTGCTCTGCACTGAGAGGGACAGTATGTGACAGTAATCCCAGGACGGATTTACTACTGCTTCTACCACAGAGGTAAGAAACTCAGTGGGGGGGGGGGGGGGATCTTACAGAATTGTCAAAGAGGAACACTGCTGTCTGGCTGGGGGAGCAAAATGGACTTTATGGAGCTGAGAATGTAGCTCAGTTGGTGGTGTGCTTGCCTAACATGCACAAAGCCCTCGATTCAATCCGTAGCACCAGTAAACCAGGCTGGCACACATGCCTGTAACCCTAGCACTCGGGAGGTATAGGCAGGAGAATAAGAACTTCAAGGTTATTCTCGGCTATGTAGTGAGTTTGAGGCCAGCCTGGGCTATATGAGGCTCTGTCTGAGAGAAAAAGATTATGGAATTGAGTGGAAGTGAAACCTTGGATCCCCTGCATTTTTCTTTGACTATGTTTATAATAGACTTCCTTCTGCCCTTTAATTAATTTCTCTTAGCTGTGCTATTTCTTTTTTATGTTCTTTTAAAATATTTTTATTTGGGCTGGAAAGATGGCTCAGTGGTTAAAGGCAAAGCCTGATGGCATACGTTGGGTTCCCTAGTACCCATGTAAAGCCGATGCACAAAGTGGCACATGTGTCTGGAATTCATTTGCGATGGCAAGAGGCCCTGGCATGCCCATGCTCCCTCTCCATCTCTCTCAAATAAATAAACAAATAATTTTAAAAATAGATTTTTGTTTACTGAATGCTTGAACCCAGGCTGTCAGGCTTTGCAAGCAGAGGCACTTAAACATTGAGTCATCTCTGCAGCCTCTATTCTTTATTTTCTGAAAGCAGTATTTGATTGTCTGATGTCTTTTGCTTTTCTGGAGCACAGTGCCTATGAATATTTGACTATTACCTTTTTTTTTCTTTTTTTTTTCTTTTCTTTCTTTCTTTTTTCTTTCTTTCTTTCTTTTTTTTTTTTTTTTTTTTTTTTGCAAACCTCAGTAGTGCATTTGGTGTGAGTCTCACCCACATTCCACATTGCACTGCGATGCCCACACAGCTCACCCATGTGTGCTGCTTCAGCCTGATGTGCCAGTAAAAGCCTGGGAGAATTTTTAGCATGCCTTGGATCTTGTGGTACATGAAATTATGTTTACTCCTCATGTTGATTGGTTGTATACAGCTTTTAATGGGAAAAGCACGACTTTACTGACCTTTTTTGAAAAAATAATTTTAGTTAAGTTGGCTTGCTGTCATTTGGAAAAGAATGCTCTTCTGGGCCTACCTCTAGAGTTTTGCTTTTCAGAATCCCTATTTTCCCAGCACCACACCTCCCCAGCCACCAGACCCAGCAACTTTATAAGTAGACTAGGAAGGGACCTGATAGAAGAGGGGTAGGTTGGGGGAAGCTGCAGGCACCTGCGACTGTTCACCACCTGTACAATGATTTGCTTTTCCAGGCAGGTTTATTGATGGCTGGTGTTCTGTCTGTGGTCGTTAGCTGCTGTTCCCACTGAGGTCATGCTGACTTATCAAGGAGGCCTTGTCTTTCTAGAAGGTACTTAAGGCGCTCTCCTTTTTTTTTTTTTGTTTTCATTTTTATTTATTTGCAAGGAGGGAGAGAGACAGACAGACAGACAGAATGGGCACTCCAGGACCTCCATCCACTGCAAACAAACTCCAGATACATGTGCCACTCAGTGCACCTGGCTTTATGTGGGCACTGGGGAACCGAACCCAGGTCATTAAACTTTGCAGGCAAGTGCCTTAACCACTGAGCAATCTCTCCAGCTCCCCCCTCTTTTAATTTGCATGTGTACATACATTTTTGTATGGGTGTTAATGCCACGTGTATGTATGGAAGTCTTAGGCCTCGAGTTATCTGTGCTTCACCTCCACCTCTAGTTGTCCTAGGCATGTTGGGATCATAGACGCATGTGCCACTTAACATCAGGCTTTATGTGGGTACTAGGGAATTGAAACTTGGGCTGGCTTTGCAAACAAGTACCTTTAACTGCTGAGCCATCTCTCCAGCCCTAGGGCTCTTCTCTTGATGAGGCTGGACTCTGATACTGTGAAGGCTGAAGAAGGAACATCCAAGGAGATTCATCTGTCCGAGTTCCTGCCCGCATTTTCTCTTTCAGCTGTCTTTCAAATGTGATGTTTATGCCTGAAGCATGCTTGGGAAGAGGGTGAGAGCGAAATTTAACAACTGAAATAAAATTGCATGTTACAGGTGAGACAATGTTGGTTATTTTGATTTTTGATTCTTTGGTTGTAATTCATAGTTTTTGTTTGTATATTTTTAAATTTTAGGGTGAGCTAGTATCACCTCCCTAGAGAATATAAGGAATGACCTTTCAAGGATAGCATAGAAAAGCATTTTAAAAAATTAAAATTTTCTCTCTTGAGAAAAGCTGAATTTTTCCCAATCCCTGAAGTCCATTTTTCTAGCTATTTACAAAATCTCAGTTGTTCTCAAGTGAGAGAACCTTTATAATGAGTAGTTAAATTAACCATAACCAAATTGTTGGGGTTTAAATCAGGTGAAATCTGACCATTGATTGGGAACTCCCCCCTCCCACAGGCAGTCTGGAGAGGAGCTTCACTAATGGCAACAGCACCCCACGCGGTTAATGGTCTAGAGGGGAAAGTTCAGAAGGTTAACTTCATAGTAGCAAGAACCAGGAGCTGTGCCTACATTCACAGAAAATATTTAACAACAATGACAAACATTCTCAGTAAGCAAGATAAGTGGCCCCATGTGCTTTGGTGTTTCACAATGACCTCTTTTAGAATTTTCCATTTCCGCTGAATTCTACCTGGACCTAGTCTGTCTTTACGTTAACATCAGCTCTTCAATTGTGTGATGTTACTGATACAGACCTCTTGTTCCCATAGTTTTAAGTCTTTTTACATTTGTCAGACAGCAACAGAATGACATAGAACCTCAAATAGAATAAGTCAGCGTGGATCAGCATTGGCTACCATGGGGGACTCAGTGCTCCATTCACCCACCACAAGTCTCCAGGGTGAAGTGGCCTCCTGCACTCAGGAGGTACATACATGTAGCTTGAGGGAAGATGCTTTGAAAACTTTGCTCCAAAGGCATTCACACATATGGCTTCCCTGGGGGCTTGCTTTCCTTGTGAGTCTGGGTGCGGTCACCAAGGGTGAGAGGCTGTCATGTAGCGCAGGAAGAAAAAGGCTGGGAGCTCAGGTGCCAACCCCTGCAGGGTTCACCATTCCACCATGAGAAGGTGTGCCTAACAGAGGACATGGATGTACAAGTATTTTCACCAATTCAGGGAGTAGTGCTGTCTCCTTAGTCAGAAAGGTTGATCAGGCTGATAAGTTTAAGCATCAGCTTGGGGAAGCTATGACCAGGCAACTGACACCCTCAGGGGTGCATCAAGAAGTGGATGAGAATGCCAGAGAACTCCGTTGGGATCACTCCTGAACAGCAAGCCCTCATGTTACTGCCTCAGACAGACGCTGTCTGAGATCTTCTACCCCTTAACACATATTTACTCCTTGACATCTGCTTCATAGTAATCACTCTAGACGACATCTCTACTGGCAAGAGGACTTTTTCCTCAAGTGGTCACCTTTAAAGAGTATTATGCAACTTCAAGTTCATGACCTTGAACGATAACCTTGACACTGAGAAACTGCACCAGCACCTTTAGAGGACTAGCTTGTCCCATCCATGCATCAGCCACAGTGTCCTATGCTCCTCTTCTGGGATCCGTGGCTCTCCAGTGCAATGCCCAGCTTCCTCCTCTTGCTACTAACCAAAATGAATTATGTGTTAATTTCCAGTAATATTTACTCTGTTCACTTAAATAGTTCTAGGATGTATTTTTTTTCCTATTTCTCAGTCTAAATTGTTCTGTGATTAGACTATTTTAGGGCATTTTTGCCCTCATTTGGAAACTTTCCTTTAGCTTCAGATTCAGCTGATGTCTGCATCTTCCTCCATGGACTTGTTTCTAAAATCACACTTTGTTGTGTGGGCCGTGCAATGACTAGATTGTCCTATCTAATCAGAGCTTCCAAGCAATTCATTTTAAGACTGTTATTCTGAAGGTATAAACCCAATCAAAATGTGTTGGTTGAAATGAGTGTGAAAAGGGTATTCCCGGGGTAGGGAAGAAACATTGAAGTTGTTGGGGTTCCTGTTTTGTTTACTTTAGTAGTTATTGTTGTTGTTTGAGACAGGGTCTCTCAGGCTGACTAGGGACTTGGAATCCTTCTACTTTAGCTTCCGCAGCACAGGATTGCCGTCAAGTACCACCAAGCTTGGCTAACACTGAAGTTTTATTCTGGGCTTTCCCTATATTATGACATCCATAGCACTGACTCAAAAGCATTGTCTCCTAAAGATGATGAGTTTCACATACAGATTGAACCATTTGAATTCCTGATGTAAATATGGATCATGCACAAAAACTCGAGAGTGAACAGTGTCGTGTTTCTTTTTCTTCATTTAACTTATACCTGAGTTTAATTTATACTGCCCCATTTTACCAAGAGGTAAGGGACCCAGCCTCAGATAACACTTAGACTTCTTTTTTTTTTTTTTTTTTTTTTTTGGTTTTTCGAGTTAGGGTTTCACTCTAGCTCAGGCTGACCTGGAATTCACTATGTAGTCTCAGGGTGGCCTCGAACTCATGGTAATCCACCTACCTCTGCCTTCCAAGTGCTGGAATTAAAGGTGTGCTCCACCACGCCTGGCTAACACTTAGACTTTTTACCATTCCTCTGTTTAGCAAAACTCCCAGGGCTTGACTCAGTGCCAGAGTACAAGGGATTCAGTCATTCAGTCATTTATCTATAGCAATTCCATTGTCCCAGCCCCTTGAGTGAGCTAATCAGGGGCACAGGAACCTTTGGCAGGGCTGGGGGACCTTGTGCTTGACATCCAGTTCTTTCAGATCTACCCTGCAGCCATCAACTCTGATGAGTCATCACCTACCCTGGCAATCAATCACACCAACAAACCAACAAATTACCTTGAAACACTTCCTTCTGTTCAGACTTTGGGACTCCAGTAAATGGAAATTCAACATTTTTCCAAACAGACCCAGCTACCCAGTTTTCACCAACTCTTGCTTGCCCTTTGGACCTTAGTGACAGTTTACCAGCCCATGTTAGAGGAGACTGGGTGGCCACCCTCAGCTCTATCTGTCCACTTCCCCTCCCCTACTTTCCTACTACCTTCTACTTCAGGTTTGTTTTCTATTATGATCAACTGGGAAAAAAGAAAAAGGAATCTCAGGCCCCATCTCAAATTATATTACTGGGAAAGAATTTTAATTTTAATATTATCCTTGGGTGACCCATATTAAAGTACATTAAAGTATGATAAACACCTATTAGATAATGAGCTCTTTGAGGATAAGGACATCGAGTTTTTACCACCATGTCCCTTTTGACATGGTGCGTGTCTTGGGTAGCTCCTCAGTAAGTAGCTACTGAATGCATGGATAGCCCTCGGCTGCTGATAGAGGAGAGATTGTGTCTAAAGTGTGACCCAGGTAGTATTAAATTGAACCAACCTGGGGATGGGAATGGGCTGAGAACCATTTTGTAAAGGCAGATGTGTTGGGCAAGGCTTGGGCCATCCTATGGATGTAACATTTAGCCTAATAGGCAACATTTGGTCAGGTAGACCAAGTTGGCAGAGTATGTTGGAGAACATGACCTGGTGCCCAGAGAAGCAAGGGAGCGGGTAGGTAGCCTCTGTGGGGCTAAGAATACTGAAATTTCCATATTGGGAAAATACTGGGAAATAAATGCCTTTGGAATTTCAGTCTTACCTGTCCCAATTTATTTCCCACCATGTCCTCATATGCTTGGCAGAATATCATGATAGGAGCTGTTTACATCATGTGCCAAAGAGCATAAAAGAGGACAGGGAAGGATCTTGGATCCCGCAGTACTTTTCAGGGGCATGCCTGTAAATGACCTTTCACTAGGCTCCACCTCCTAATGGGGCTACCATTTCCCAATAGCACTACCCTGAGATTAAACTTTTAACATATGGGCTCTTTGAGGGATCATGGAGATCCAAACTAGCTCAGGTCCTAGATCATGAACATGAACCTGGAGGGCTCCCAATGATGCATCAGTTATAAATCTCATAGCCTAATTAAAAGCAAGTGGTAGAAATTTAAGATAAACATGTTGATTTCCAGGTTGGCTTTTTGATTTGGCATATTCTTTGCTCTGTGGCCAACAAAAATTGCACTTTCCTATTAATTGCACCATCAGAGTTTGCCTTTTTCAGAGTCTCTTTATGGTGGCCTTCAGGGCCTCACTGAACTGCCATTAGATTGAGCATAGGTCCTCATGAGGCTTGTATCCAGCCCCCCATGGCTACTTCAGAAATCACTATGAGTTAATCTTCTTCACAGTTTGAGGGTTTAATAAGAAAATGTGAGAAATGAAAAATGGGAAGAACAATTGATTTAAACTGAGGCCCTTACTGGCGACCTGTTCTGTTCCTCTTTCTGTGCGAGATCCGCCCACCTCAGTACTCTGTCCCTGGCCAGCAGTCCTTAAGATCTGGCTTCACACTTTCCTAGCTACTGGGATGTTTGGAGCGAGCCTCTAAATTAATCATTTGTCTTCTAAATGTGTTGTCTTCAGCCTTAAAATGTGTTTAAGAAGCTACTTAATTATTTCTAAATGTCCTATTCACATTTTCCTCTCTTATCTAATGGCTTCATGTATATTCCCAGGGAATGTCAGGAGACTAACCCAATGATTAACTGTCTGGAGATTGGAGATTTGAGACAAGTATACAGACATTTGTGCTATATTAGCATAATGCTTAAGGGTACAGACTCCAGCCACCTTGCCTAGATCTGTGTCTGATCTATGTTTCCTTGAGAAAATAAGTTAACCTCCCTGTGTCCTCAGTTTACCTTAGAGTGGCCATATTACCATCTCCTGCATTAATTGCTCTAAGGACTGAGTGCTCATGGAAGCACATGCCTTATGTTGACTTCCAGTTCAATATTTGATACTTTATTCTGATGAACATGGAGCCTGAGTCAGTCTTAGCTAGTCATTGAACATTTTTTTTTTTTGTGAAGGCACTGTGTTTGAAAAGGTGAACAAGTCATGTATCTTCTAATTTGTGGTGAAGGCAAATATTAAACAAGTTATTACACATGCAGTGAATGCTATGACCCAAGCCTTACGCTTTCCAGAGAGAGATTAGCAGAAGTTAGATAATCATAAATCCAGTTCTATTGGTCTTTCTCTTTAAGTATTCCACATTAAATTCTTCACACATTGTCCAAGGATCAGGTTAGAAGAAAAGGTCAGCATGACTTAGAATAGCAGTTCTAGTAATACCTGCCTTCTTGGGAAAAGAAGTGATTTAAATCTTGGGTAATTAAAAAGAAAGAAAGAAAGAAAGAAAGAAAGAAAGAAAGAAAGAAAGAAAGAAAGAAAGAAAGAAGGCAAAGAAGAAAGTTAATGCCCTTTGAAAGATGTATTTGTGTGTGGAGGGACAAAGATGTTTACAGAACAGGTGAGATCGTTATACTTACTTGCAATAATTATATTAATCCCAGCCAGGAGTCTTGTAATGCTTGGTGGCTTATTCTTTCCCCTTGACTGTCGTAACTATGATATAAAGTCAACAGGATAGGATTTTATCTTTAATTTATAGATGAGGAAACCAAAGTTTACTAAGTAGTAAAAGTCTGACCCCGAGACGCAAGCAGGACTAGTGCCAGACACATCATCAACACTAGAAATTTTTGTTGGCTTCCACAGCATGTGGGTATCCTGACTCACAGTGCATTCTTTCTGTCACCATGTGAAACACAAGCCAAACCTTGGCTCTGTAGTATTTTCAGATTTCATGCTATATGTTCTGGGGATGATTTATCTAATATTCAATGTCTCTCCAGATAACAGTTGAGCAGCACTTATTTCCTGACCCCATCAAGGCATAACAGATACACATTGTTGTGGCAGACAGCTTTAGGTTCTCTGAGATAAACTTTCAGACCAGGCACAGTTATGGAGGAAGGGATATTTATTGAAGCTTACAGATCCAGAGGACATTTCATAATGGCAAAAGAAGCTGGCCTGCTTTCACAGGTCCCAGCAGAGAGAGAGAAGCCACAAGCCCCAAAAGCCACAAACCACATGGCACACTTCAGAAGTCTAGGTGGAACTAGGCACTTTGTATATCTTTAGATTGGAATTTCAAACCCATCACGACACCTTAACATCTGCCCTGTGACACCTTCTTCAGCAAGGTGGCTGCAGATCTAAACTACAAACTAATAAAACGTTGAATATATTGGGGGTCATCTATTCAAAGTGCCACAATTGTCAACTTTTTAAAAATCCAGGACAAATAAAACTAATATTAAAGGTTCATTGTTTTAAGATTTAACTTGCACATTTTTTTAAAAAAGTCTTTCTGTAACGGGACTTTACAGGCAAAGGGGAATTCATGATATACGTGTTTCAGCTAGTTCTAGGGTTATCTTCCATGTGTGATCTTTTAGAAGCCATTAATATTCATCAGAGACTGTTATCACAAAGTCTGTCATATAAAAAGCTGAAGAAATACACAACTTCCCTGAAATTGTTGGCAAGATACAAAGTATATACTGCATATGTTTGAAAACAGAAAGATAAAAATCTGTCTTCAGCTATCTTGATTCTATACTGCGCCTTGGTTACATTTCGTCAATAACTTGAACTCCTACAGTGTGCCTCTTGTAACCTAGGTCAGGCTACATGAGCAGAATTTGAGAATGGCCACTAAGGTGGTATTAGGCATATTTTTATCTTCCCAAATTGCCCGTTTTATAAAAGTCTCCTCTGAAAGTAAGACATAAAGTTGGACTGGATGCCATGTATGTAGGAAATGGTTGGCATTTGGTTTATTTGAACGTAGGGAAGATTAAATGAATCAACTCAGGAAATACTGGTAAGAAAGCTGATGATTAAATAAATCAACCCAACAAATACTGGGAAAGCAAGCTAAACTGAATATTTGATCTTCACTGTTTTTCATTTGTAAGTTATTGCCCTGAGAAGAGGTAGTGTTCATTCTCTGTCATTCATGTATTTATTCATTAATTCTCTCAGCAAATATCAATGGGGCCCCTAACCAGGCTTCAGGCACTTTCAACACTTTCTAGGAACATAGCAGAAAGTAACAAAGGCCTCACTAAGGCCTCACTGTCGTTGCTTTCATATCTGGGCTTGGGCTTGGAATAGAGGCAAACCACAGTCACATATAAATGTAAGGTTGGAGATAAGTGACAGAAAGAGAAGTAAGCAGAGAGTCAGGGATGCTACTTTGTCTGTTCTGAGTTAGTGATGTCCCAGCAGCATCTGACTGTCATAAGACAAAGAGTCCAGGGACATCTGAGGAAGTCAACTACAGGTGGAGGCAAACATGGACACCGTGACCCTGAGGTGGGACAGTGTTTGGAATGGAATGTTCGAGGAACAGCAAGGATGGCCCCATGGCTGCTGGGCAGGAGTAGGAAAGCTAGAGGAAATGAAGTCATGAAAGGCCATAGCAATGTTTTTGGGTTTTTTTCTGAAGGTTGTTAGGAAGCCAGTGGTAGATTTTGAGCAGAAAGATGAAGTCATTCCTATGAGCTTTAAAAGAAGCATGGCTCAAGAGGTGGACAGGGATGGACAAAGAGATCACACCTATGTCACTGCTGTCTCTTAAGTTGCCCTATCACGGAGTGCCTTGGTACCTCAGTGAAAACGAGCTGAAGTACCTGTTTCCTGTGAGAGTTGTTGGGTGCAAGTTATTCATATATGATCAAGGCCTCATGGTGCAGAGAGAGCAATATTTATGCCAATCTCTGGTCAGTGATTATGTTGGTGAACTTTCTCATTTTCTCACCTCAGAGGTTAGTGTAAGGAGTCTGAGGTTGTGTAGGAGAAGTGTCTGGCAGGCACTTACCTCAGCTCCTTTGCCATCTCTGGCCTTCTTCCTTAGGGACTTAGAAGAAGAGAATAGAGAGGGTTTGGTAGCATTCAGGGGGAGAGAATTATTGATTTCTGTATGTGGGTACAAGAAATTTTTCAGTCAGATTGTTAAAAAAAAAACTATTATTTCAATGAAATAGAGAATGTGTCTTTTGTACTTTCTTCTGTCTCTCTCTCTTTCCTTCCCTCTCCTTCCATCCTTCCCTTTCATATTCATGTCAGGCATTTTTATTTAAAAAGTAATTTACCTTATATCCTCACAGTAATAATTGAAGCAATACCAATAACGTTCTCTCTTTCCATCAGCTGCACCTGTAACTAAAGGTAACAACTTAGTGTGCATTTTCCTGTGGGTTTTCCTTGTTTAGTCTAATAATCATAAACACAAGGCCCATGGTGGTGATTGTCATTTTTTAACAAAAGAAAGAAGGAAAGGAAGAAAAAGAGAAACAATTTCAAAGGGTCCACAAACCCCTCCAAATTATATTCAGCATGCTTGATAATGTATGTTATAGGTGGAATGTATATAACTTTATCAGATTGTCAGGAGTCTAGCATCCTATCCCACCCCACCCTGAAATTAAGCACCCATCATTTAAAACTTACTAAGTCTCAAACATGGGGACTAGACAAGATGTCCCCTGAGGCCACCCTACTGTTGTCATTTTACCAGACTTGCCCATATTCACATCTAAAAAAGCTTTTTCTTCTATTATGCCACTTACTATATTGCTATTGCTAACTGACCCCTAAGCATGCCTATGTCTTATGAGTCTTAAAGAAACTGAAGGAAAATCTCAACCTTAATTGAAGTAGTTCATTGATCTCCACAAGTACAGTTTATTGAATAATTATTCCTTATGTATAATACATATAGAGTATTTTGCTTATTTGTTTGTTTTTGAGCTAAGGTTTCCCTGTATAGCCCAAGCTGGCCTTGAACTCCTGATCCTCTTGTCTGCCCCTCAAGTGATGCAATTACATGCATGTACTACCATTCCTAGCCTTCCTACATACAGTTTTATCAATCAGAATGTTGTGTTAACCCAGAATTCATTTGAGGGCATAATGACAGGACAAAAACATACTCGGGGTCAAATATCAACTTTCCCTTTAGGCTCATCTACAGATAATCCAGGGGTGGTAGCATGAAATAAAACAAATAGGATCCTGTCTTCATGAATTAGCTAAATAAGTTTACCAAATTCTGTATGTGTGTATATATGTATATGTGTGCATGTGTGTGTAGACATATACATACACATATATATTTAAATCCATTCCTTGCAGTTAGGAACCAGATGTGATCAAATTGTATTTTCCTCAGCAAGACAGCTCTTCAGTCAAGTAGACACACATCTGTTTGCTTATTCCCAAAACATGCAGTTGTTTTTAGATCTAAAGCCAATTCCCTTTGACTGAGCCAAGACCTTTTCCATCTGGGAGTGTCAGACAAGGCTTTTTCTCACACAGTTAGCTCATGGTGCTCTGCTGGCATGTTGAAGACAATTACTGTAAAGTTTGGACTGATAATAAAATGTCCATGCTCCCTCATTTGTTTTTGAATGAACCCACCCAGAATTAACCAGATTAGTCTTTTCTGCCATAGAAAGAAACAATTTCAGAGAGGAATAACAGGAGCAAACAAGCAAATAAGAGACTACAGAACCCATTCTTTTTTTTTTTTTTGGTTTTTCGAGGTAGGGTCTCACTCTAGCCCAGGGTGGCCTCGAACTCACAGCGATCCTCCTACCTCTGCCTCCCGAGTGCTGGGATTAAAGGCGTGTGCCACCACGCCCGGCTCTCCATTCCTAACTTTTAAAATTATATTTTATAATTTGAAATAAGTTCAGACTTACAGATAAGTTACAGAAACATTACAAAGAGTTTCATATGCTACTCGCACAACTTCTCCTGTGTTACTGTATTGGTGATTACTTAGAACTGTTTTCAAGCCCAAGAAAGTCACACTGATTAAATCATAATTTTAAATTATTTCTGTAGAAGAAAATACTAAAATTTCATTGTGAGCTTATGTTTGATGTTTGAAGAAAAAGTGTCATTGTGTCTCAGCAAATGTGAACACATAAAGCCATCTTTTCAACTTTTCTTTATTCCAGGGTACTTTAAAACCATAGTTAGAATAGCTCAGCCAAGCTCTTTCACAGTTTTTATTGTTGTTTTTGGTCCTTATTTTGGATAAGAATTCTGGAGATCTTAGTGGCAATTTCTATGAACAGCCACTTGGAAGGCTCACAGGCATTTGACTTATTGGGGAGAAAGAAAATTGTAACCACCTCTCCTCATGTTTATGTTGCTAGTTTAAGTAGTGAGGTGGAGCTTTGAAAATCACACCACAAGGAACTGGTTCTTTATCACCAAATCCCTGGCCATGGGGAGTCTAACCTCAGTCATGGGAGCCAAGAAAAACTGGCTTTTGTGCAAGACTGACATTTCTAACCTAATCCTCTTACTAGCTCTGCTGAAGTGAGAAGTGAGTCTTGCCCCACGTAGGGAATCCTCAGGTCATCCCACTGGCCAGTCCTAGTTGAATGGAGACCACAAGTTTCAGAATGGGCTCTCTGCAGCTGCAGACATCTGAAACAATCTGGTGTTCAGATGAATGAGCCCCCAGGGTTCTCAGCTGTCTGTATCCACCAAGGCCTTGTGGCTTTAAACAGATGTTTTTACTCTGAACACTGGGGATGAAGGTACAGTTTCTCTGCTTGTTGCCAAGGAAAGGAGTTATTCACGGTCATGTTCCAAGGTCTTCTGAAGCCATTTAGTAATATTGTGGAAGCTGGCATCTGTTGTCAAGGGTAGACAAACTTTTGCTTTGAAAGCTAAAGCCCTCCCTTGGGAAACAGCAGTGGAAAAGATCACGTGTATAGAACCTAACCCAGATTGTAGAGCTAGGCATGGTGTGGAGATCCTAAGCTAAATGAAAGCTTAACTCTAGCCAACACACATGTCAGTCTTTACTCAGATTCCAGCATTTGCCTTCAGTTTGTTGAGGCACCTCAAAGAAACCAAAGCTGTTTGGAAGACTTTTAAAATAGCCTTAGTACTTTCTAAAGCCTGGATTTATTAGGGGTCCCATTTCCTCCCTATACCGACTTCTCCAACAGGGCTTTCTCATATCTTCTTCTTGGTTGCTCAAGCCAGAAACTTAGAAAAGCTCTTGATTATTCTCTCTAACCCCCACCGTCTTCAAATCCTATTGTTTGTATCTTTTTAAAAAAGATTTATTTTTATTTATTTATTTATTAGAGACAGAGAGAGGGCGAGAGAGAGATAGAGGGAGAATGGGCACACCAGGGCCTCTAGCCACTGCAAACGAACTCCTCCAAATGCATGCGCCATTATGTGCATCTGGCTTACATGAGACCTGGAGAATCGAACTTGGGTCCTTAGGCTTCTCAGGCATATGCCTTAACCATTAAACCATCTCTCCAGCCCTGTTTGTGTCTTTTAATGTGTGATGGAATGTTCTCTCTTCATTGCCATTGCAAACCCTCTCAATTGGAGTATTATAACGGTTTCCAATTTTAAGATTTCTGAGTTCATTTTTGTTCTTCTATAATAGATTTTCTTCAAAACAACAAAGTGTAAGTTTTACAAACAAACCTAGCCATGCATGTAAACTAACTCATTAGTGGGTATAACTTATAACTACTAAACTACTACCTGTCTCAATTGAGGCCACACACGCGGTCTCAATTGAGCAGAGAATGAGTCCAACCCAAAATAATGATAAAGCTCCAGAGATAAGAATCCTTCCTCTCTTTTTGAGAAAGCTAGGGACATATGGATAGATTTCAGTCTTCTTCCATGACTTACTTCTTTTGCAACCTCTGACTGCAGCTTTGGACCCTGCTTAGGCCATAGCCTGTGTGGTGGTTTGATTCAGTTTGTACCCATAAACATGTGTTCTGAATGCTAGGTTCCCAGCTGATGGAAATTTGGGCATCAATGCCTCCTGGAAGGAGTGTATTATTGGGGCAGGTTTATGGGTGTTATAGCCAGTTTCCCCTTGCCAGTGTTTGGCATACTGTCCTGTTGCTATTGTCCACCTTATATTGGCCAGGAAGTGATGTCCACCCTCTGCTCATATGCCATCATTTCCCCCTACCATCATTCCCCTTGAGTCTATAAGCCAAAATAAATCCTTTTCCCTCCAAAGCTACCCTTGGTTGGGTGAGTTCTGCCAGCAATGTGAACCTGACTGCAACAGCATGGATGGAGCCAAAGATAGGGGCTAGAAATGTTATTACTTGGTTGGATGGCTTTGTGGTGCCCGGCCCTAAGACGATTAAAAGCTACCTTTAAAAAATTATTGTTGCTGGGCGTGGTGGCACATGCCTTTAATCCCAGCACTCGGGAGGCAGAGGTAGGAGGATTGCTGTGAGTTCGAGGCCACCCTGAGACTACATAGTGAATTCCAGGTCAGCCTGAGCTAGAGTGAGACCCTAGCTTGAAAAACAACAAAAAATTATTTATTTATTTATTTGAGAGAGAGAGAGGGAGGGAGAGAATGGGTGCACCAGAGCCTCTAGGCACTGCAAACGAACTTCAGATTCATGCACCACCTTGTGCATCTGGCTTACGTAGGAAAGACCTGGGAAATTGAGCCTGTGTCCTTTGGCTTTGCAGCAAGTTTGTTAACCGCTAAACAATCTCTTCAGCCCAAAAGCTACCTTTTGAAAAGGATTTTTTTCATGGGCGATTTGCTTTGACTGGATGGTCTAACTTGGCTCATCGGCTTGTCATGTTTCAATTAGCTGTCTCCTTGGAGGGGTGTATAGCACAGGTAGCAGTCCAATGTGAGAACATTCATGATGGGGTGTAAGTAACCAAAATTTACCTAAGACATAGACAACTAGCTATAGATGGTTACTGTCTGGGTGTGGCTGGCAGAGGCACAGTTTCTGTTTAAAGGAGGATGGGTAGTCTTCATCTTCATCAGAGATGATGCTGTATCACCCTTCAGCATTCTGCCTTCCTGAGATGAAAATGATGTATGCTTTGTTTTTGAATGGGGGCTGTAAATCCATCAGTCCTGCTTTGGAGAAAGTGAACTCAGAGGTTTAATTTCAAAGGGGAAGGAGGGAAGGAAAAAGGAAAGAAGTAAGGAAGGGAAGAGAAGAAGGAAGGAAGGAAGGAAGGAAGGAAGGAAGGAAGGAAGGAAGGAAGGAAGGATCAAGACAAAGTCTAATAACTGTAGAAGCCAAAAAAATGACACTTTTGGTGTGTAGTATTTCCTGATGTGAAGCTTATAAAAAGACAATCATTGTTTTAATCTGGAAAGGCAATTTTTTTTGGTTTGTTTTTGTTTTTTAATCATAGAGTCCCTTTGCCCTTTACTCAAAGTCAGGTAGGCATCTTTAAATTGTTGCTCTTTGGCCTGGACCGATGGTCAGTGGCCTAAGGGACCTACTTGTAAGATGCTGCTGTGGTTTTCTCCAAGCGAGGCAAGAAACTTGGCCATGTAGCCTACCTTAGCCCCATGACTTTAGGTCATCCCTGTATCCACCACACTGGACAGGGGTGGGGATGTGATTATTTTTTATTTAATCATAAAAGTGGACTTCCAGATAACATTGGCTTTTTAGAAAATAACTTTGCCCCATATTATCTTGCCATGCACAGTGAGAATTATTTTTATCCACTTTGTTAAAAGCATATAAAATGCTGCCAGTAATAAATGACTTGGTGTTAGTAGGTGCTTCCAGTTTTCTTAAGTGGTAGACTATTTTTATAGCAGCTTTGGGTTTAAGGAAAATTGAACAAATAGTGAAGTC
Source organism: Dipus sagitta (assembly GCA_036346955.1). NCBI lineage: Eukaryota > Metazoa > Chordata > Mammalia > Rodentia > Dipodidae > Dipus > Dipus sagitta. Next base: position 96,439,936 of record CM070770.1, on the reverse strand, counting down.
TGAATACACCTCCCTCATAATTTCCTCTGCTATTTTTTGTGCTAGCATGGTATATTTGTTATAATTGGTAAAAAAAAAAAATTCCTCTCTATTATAACTAAAGTCTTCAGTCTCCAGTAGGGCTTATTCATGTGTTGTTCAGTTTTGTGAGTTTTGGCAAATGTGCATTATGTGTCCACCAGTGCAACTTATACAAGAAAAACTTCACTGCCACAAAATCCAGTGCTCCCCTGGTCAACCTTTTCCTTTTTTCAGTTATGTTGTTTTGTTTTTGTCACATGTCTTTTCTGAAGGATCTGTCAATCCTAAGGCAAATCAACCAGAAAACTTAGATGATTTAAAAGTCCCAAACTAGGCACCATGTGTGCACTGATGGCACTGTCCTGTTCATACTGACCTGGAGGACACTGACTCACCATGAAATGCTCCTTTTTAGGGACTTTGAACTTTGTATGGGACCGAGAGCTAGAGGGTCCATCACAATAGTGCCCATCCTCCCTCCCCATCTCGGGGTTTTATTCCCCAGCTGTAGATTTCAGACTGAGAGAACAATTGTGTTATCCCAGGGGATGAAAGAAGCCAGTTGAAGAAAATCCCTTCTGCCAGTTCAAGGCCCCATTCTGGATACGTGCCTTAGATGGTACCAATAGCCAACCTTGTTGAAAACATAATAATGATATAACAAGAATCCCATGGATCTAGGAACAAAGGGATCATTTTATCTCAGACTTAAAACAATACCATGTTTCTGCCAAGCTCTCCTTTCTCACTCATAGTACTGAATCAGACATCTGGCTGATACAATCTTCATCACTAAAATCATATTTTCGGAGACTGTTTTCAGACACAGAATAATGTTTAATCTCATTATGAGCAAATTTTCTTTCTGTTTCCACATTCTCCAAACTTGTTCTGTATTACTTTTATAATCAGAAAAAGAAATATACATATATTTTCTTTCTTTTTTTAAAGAAAGTAATACTAGTCTGTGTGATGACTGTTTCTTAGAGATGTATCCAGTCTGAAGACCAACATGCATCCTTTTCTCTACCAATTCTAGGTGCGAGTCAGGGAGATGTAAAGCCCTGGTCAAAGTGTTGACCACGGAGTCATTGGCTTGCCTATGCTTAAGTGCTGACACATGGAAATTACACATCCATTACCAAAGCAACTTTCCAGACACTCAAGGCAAAAACATCCAACACTCTAAAGCTATTTCCAAACCAGGTGAAATTTCCTTACAGGCTCATCTAAAAGTTCTTTTCAATTGGGTATCTCAAATTTTCCAGCTCCAATATTGCCACACATCTTCATCAGGCTGTATTCATTACACCAAATGCATCAGGAGTGAAGGTCACACTGGGTAAAGGGTGGGTTGAGACCTTGAGGAAAGCTAACATCTTTGCTTCCTTCTCTAAGCACTCAAGGACGAAATGTCGGTTCATTTTGAAGTCAAATGACAATGAAGAGGCCTTCTCAGGTGCTGGCTTCTTGTTCTTGGGATGATTTCCTATATGATGCAATTCTCATTTACTTAATTTTAAAACAAATATACCATGAAATTTAGTACTTTCACCATTTTGAATATATAATTCAGTCACAGTAGCACATTTACAATGCTGTTCAACCACTATCACTGTCCATTTCCACAATTTTTTCATCACCATGAAAATCAATATCTGTTAAACTATGACTACTTATTCCCCTTCCCCTTGGTGCTCAAGAATCTCTTCTACTTTCCTTCCATTGACTTACATGCTCCAGATACCTTATCTAAATTGAATCATACAGTTTTTGTCCCTTTGGGTTTGGCTTATTTCACTTATCATGTTTTCAAGGGTCATCCAGATTAGAGCAAATGTTGAAGAGATTAAATAATATTTCATGGTAGTATATACAGCTCTGTGTTTATCCACTTACCTGTTGATGGACATTTGGGAGATTTCCACCTTTAGGCAATTGTCAATAATGTTGCTGTGAATATTGGAGAGCAAGAATGTGCCCAAGCTCCTGTTTGCAGTTTTCATATTTATATATAGTAGCAGAATTGCAAGAGCATATGGCCATTTTGTGTTTAAGGTTTTGAGCACTGCCAAGCTATTGTCTACTCCAATTGTCTGTGTAGTTCTCATTGGCAATGCATAGAGTTCTGGTTTCCCATATTTTTGCCAAAACTTGTTTCCTTCCACCCTCCCTTGGCCTGTCTATCCTCCCTCCCTCCTGTCCTTCCTCCTGTCCTTTCTTGCTATCCTAATAAAAGAGACCTGGTATGTCATTGCAGTTATGATCAAGACATTTTAAATAAAGTCTTCCTGTGCAATTGTGACCACACTGAACTAAAGAGTGCAGTGTGAGGGCTGTGAATTCCAGCTCAGGTCAAGCAGCTTTGAGTTTAATCACTAGTAGCAAGTTGGCTCCATGTGGGTAGGGATTTTTGGGCTCTCTTGTTCACCAGTGTATCTCTAGTCCCTGGAAAAGTGACTGACCATAGTAAGAATTTAATGTCTGTTGAATGGATGAATTCTAGCCCATCACTCACTCCCTGTGTGACCTGACTTAACCTAGGTCTCAGATAGTACCTTCTGCAAGGGTTGTGTGCAGATTATATATGCAACACCACCCAGAGTTGCTTGCATGCTGCCTGGTGCATAGGCTGTATGTGGTGGTTGCTATACTTGTCATGATTAAGCAAATCAATGCCGAGCCTTGGTCTGCAGCATGGTGGTGAGTTCCTCAAGACAGGCAGCACTCCAGTTTAGGCGTCTGGGTGGCTTTCATGCTAAGCTAGGGCTTTGCAGCAGGAAGGAAGGGGAAATGCTACAAAATCCATTAAGCCAAGAGCTCCCTGGAGCCATTGCCCTCCTTGGCAGTGGTGCTACAGGTGGTGCAGAGGGTCGAGCTGCAGGAAGCATGTGTTCAGCCTCTCAGTGACCCAGCCAGCAGGACCTTCTACCAGAATAGGTTGCTTCATGGTGGACATTCAGTGAGGTTTAGTGACTGTTGATTGATGATGGGCCCAGTGAGTACAGCTATCACATACTTTCAAGATGTGTAATAATGCACCAGGATATCTAGCCTCATATAACCAAATGATGGTAGAATGCTGATGTCTCAGGCAGTAATTTAAAAATGCAAAACTTCATGTTTCTCTTTTGCTCAGACACAAAATGCATCTGTCCAGGTATCAAAGGGTCGGTTCTTGGGAACTCAGGCCCAAAACTAAGCCTTAGTTTGATCTTAGTATGAATGACTGTAGGTGGTATCCAGCAGTTATCTCGGAGGAGGAGGAGGAGGAGGAGGAAGAGAATTCTTACTTTCACCTCTGGGTTCTCTGTCATCAACTTGATAGAACATGCAGAGTTGTTTCAGAAGTGAGACCTGCATTATTTCAGCAGCTGGCCCTGGAGTATCCATGAGTTGTGGCATTACAGGGTTTGGACACCGGGATCAGTGACCAACAGCAACCACTAGAGATGGCAGGCCTGTGAGTATTCAGTGAGGATACCAGAGAAGGCAGGGCAGGACCTGGATTGCTCCCAGGTGCCAGAGGTATGATGGGATGGCCACCAGTGTAGGATACAGGTTTCAAGATCAGCCCCAAAAATGATAAGAGGGAAAAGAAACAAGGAAAAAGTTAAGAGGAAGCAATATTGAGCATAGACATTCAGAGGGTTCCTGTCTCTCTTGCCAACTATAGCCTTCCTAACACACAGATGGTGTCCTGTGGAGGTGTCTAGGAACTTCTGTTTTCTTGATCTGAGGAGAGATGACAGTGGCCATGCTTCCTAGAGCATAGGGAAGTCTGCATAGATAGGACACAGGAGAGCTAGTCCAGTGGGATTCCAGAACTTTCTTGCCTCCCTAAGTCCCTTGGCTTCCAAAGACCATACCTCTGGTCTCTCAAGCTCTACATGCCACAGGAACTCATGCTTTGGTCATCCGGGCCCCTAGAGACCCCTGGAATTCTATTGAGTGAATGGAAGATTCACTCTATACCTCTGAGTGAATTGTTTCCTCTTTGTTTGATGGAGGACTTGGACCCTTCATAACTAAGCAAGACCTCTAATTATAATCCTGTCCTTAATGCTTCTGTAAAAAGTAGAAAAGACCAGCTCCAGGGCTATGAGAAATTACAGCAACCTTTGCCTCATCTGGAGATGCTTTTCTGATGTTCTGCTCTGAGCTTTTTCTAAACTAAGGTGGTAAAATACAGGTTATTTCATTCTGTGACCTGAAAGATAACACAGGAGCCAAGCATTAAGCACTGTTGGTGGTACTTGGATTTAACTTCAGGCCTCAGCACTTCCTATCTCCCTGTGTGTATATATTTACCATTCCTGAAGTTTAACTAAAGTAAATGAGTTTTGATCATGGCCAACCTTTCATACTTTGTTCCTTCTTTATATATCATTGAAACTGGAGAGAACATTCCCATGCTGTAAATCTGACTTGATTCTGAAATACAGAGATGTGAACCAGTTATCACTTGAAATGGTAGACCTTATATGGATGGGTTATTTCTTCCTTTTGCAACGTAATTCATAGTGCTTTTCATATCCTTTTGATTAATCTAGGCTCATGGCCTCTCCTGTTTCCCTGGTTGTCAGCAGGGTCAAATACAGTATCTTATTTACTTAGTTGTTTAAACTTATTTAGTTAGTTGTTTATTTTTATTTTTAGGACTATTCTCCCTTCGAATCTGTTTCCTTCTAGCCAGCCCTTAAGACAAAGCTGTAAGAGTGGCATAAGCCACAAATAGCACTTTGGGAGGTGTCTGTCATCCACAGGCTCTTGCACAGCTATTAGCTGTTGGATGTTCCAGACAGACTAAAGCCAGTGGGCTTCTGGACCTTCACACAACAACTCTGCTTTGTCCTGATTGTCACTCTGCCTTTCCTTTCTTTTTAAAAATTTTATTATTATTATTTTATTGACAGCTTCCATAATTATAGACAATAAACCATGGTAATCCCTCCCCCACTTTGCCTTTGCAACTCCACTCTCTATCATATCTCCTCTCCCTCTCAATCAGTCTCTCTTTTATTTTGATGTAATTATCTTTTCCTCCTATAATGATGGTCTTATATAGGTAGTGTCAGGCACTGTGAGGTCATGGATATCCATGCCATTTTGTTTCTGGAAGAATGCATTGTAAGCAGTCATACCCTTCCTTTGGCTCTTACATTCTTTCTGCCACCACTTCTGCAATGGACCCTGAGCTTTGGAAGGTGTGATATAGATATTTCAGTACTGACCACTCCTCTGTCACTTGATCTCAACATTATGGTGCCTTCTTAGTCATCCCAAGTTCACTGCCATCTGAAAAGAGAAGCTTCTGTAACCAAAAGTGAGAGTACCAATAATATATGGGTATGAACATTAAGAGTAGTGCTTACCGGATAGTTTGGTGAGCATAGTATATACATTTAGCCAGACATGAGCAGACGATACACCCCTAGGGCTCATGGCCTCCCTCGTCATAGGTGTTCAGTATCAGGCATGTATTTCTTCCCATGGAGCAGGCCTCCAGTCCAATTAGAGAGTGGTGGTTTTCCTCCATAACCAACATGCCACTATTGCACCTCATTTGGCCTGCCTGGCCAAATTTAAGGCTTGCTGTGTCCACTGTTGTTTATCTCCACTGGTGAGTTTTCTCTCTCCCACGGAACTGCATGCAGCATAGGTTTTTCCAGCTTTCTGCCATCTGGTTTACACAGAGGAGGTTTACAGCTCAGCTCTAAAAGGATTTCTCAGTGACCTTGCAGCACTCATATGTGGATTCTTCAGCAATAGGGTCTTACCATCTATTCCTGGTGGGAAACTAAGAGCCTCGGCAATGACCCACAATGTTTTGGGTGCATCAGGGCCCTCCTTGGCCAACAACTCACTGGAATGTATCCCATCCCTGGCACTGAAAATTTTCTAGTAATAAACTATGGCTTCTGGGTGTGCCATTGTTCAAAACAGTTGGTTTCCATATGACTTATTCATGCCCTCAGATTTTGATTAGCCCTCCCCCCATTTTTCCTCTACTCAATCTCTTCCCCTGACCTCACTTAGGCCTTTCCACCCCCATTAATCTGTTCTTCTACTTACATATATACAATAGCATCTCTTAAGTCCCCCCTCCCTCTCTTTCTATTTCCTTTATTTCCTCTTTCTAGCTTACTGGCCTCTGCTACTGAGTTTTATTCCAACTCACATAGAAGTCTAATCATTTGTAGCTAGGAGGTCCCTGGGGCTAAGAGCCTGCTGGAAACATGAAAATAAAGGCAGGTCATTGGTAGCAAAGACCAAAAACCAGATGGAATAATTTTTATTGACTTGATAGTCTCTTTGGATGTTCTGTATGTTGATGTGAATGTATTCATTGATTTACTTGCTCATTTATTCATTCATCCCCATAAGACATTTATCGTGCCCTAACATATACCAGATAGTGGGATAAAGGACAACCTTCACCACTATCCATAGTATCAATGCACATTCATTCAGTAAATACAGATAAAACACCTACTGTCTGCCAAGACCACACCAGACACTTGTGGGAAGTGAGAAAGAGCAAGCCTGTGTTCTCATGCAGCTCATAGTTTAATGATAGAAACATACAAGTACACAATAATAAAAGCTGATAAGTCCTCTGATAGGGGAAACATGTAATGTTAGTTTCACTTACCAAAAGTAACCTCATATGGTTTAATCTAATACTTTCTGTCCATTGATAGCTTCCATATGCCATTCACAGGGATAAATGCTTTATAAATTCATGTATAACATTCAAAAGAACCCTTTATGTTGATTTTATCTTTTCTATTTGGTAATGAGGAAACTAGCACAGAGAGGTTGGTTGAATTTCCCTTGGTTGTGAGTGCTAGGTGGCAGAACTCAGACCATTTCAGAGTACAGAAATACTTGCATGTGTGGGTCAGGCCGTTGGACAGAGCATAATGCTCATCTATCATGTGAAGTCATTGGTGAAATGGAGTTCAACTCCCAGGAGTGTTGTGGCTGTTCATGTTTCAGAGTCTCTTATCAGGCAGGAGATAGACTGCTACATTCACCATGTGTTTTTAACTTGTGACTTACCTGTATATTTGTCTTGTTTCTCTTGCTTTGAAGTCCCTTTAATGGCTTTAATTCCTCATTACTTTCTAAGAGGATTTAATTTTTGGCATCTGGATCTGCTGTGTTTGGCTCTTAGATGCTAGCAGAGAAGGAGGCTGGGAGAGCTGCCAGGATAAAGTTAAAGTGTACATGGGCAGTCTATGACCCCTGTCACATCATCTGTCTTTTCTTAGAGCCTAGATGACAGAGATTTGTCCATATGATCTCACGCCTCCTTACAATGGGTGACTGAACCAGGGTGGACACCTGACCTAAGTAGGTCCACCAGTAGGTTGATTTGTGCTATGTGGTTTATGTACTATCCAAAAAGAAAGTTGAGTCCTCCCTCAGGAAACAAAGGCCCAGAAGGAAAGTGGGCTCTGGACTAAGGATGCCATTTGGGGCTTGACTTCACATCATATGAGTATAGTCTCATGAAATGAGAAAGAAAAGAAGTATCCCGGGGATGGGAGTAAGGCTGAGAAGTAAAACCACATAGTGGTAAAAGTAAAAAGAAAGGGCTGGAGAAATGGCTTAGAGGTTAAGCATTGTTCCATTCAGGTTCGCATTGCTGGTAGAAATCACCCAACCATGAGCAGCTTGTGGGAAAAAGGAGGTTTATTTTGGCTTAAAGGCTCAAGGGGGAAGCTCCATGATTGCAGGGAAAACAACGACATGAGCAGAGGGTGGACATCACCCCCTGACCCACATAAGGTGGACAGCAAGAAGAGGAGAGTGTACCAAACACTACCAAGGGGGAGCTGGCTATAACACCCATAAGCCTGCCCTCCAAAATACACTGCCTCCAGGAGGCATTAATTCCCAAATCTTTATCAGCTGGGAACCTAGCATTCAGAACACATAAGTTTATGGGGAACATCTGAATCAAACCACCACATTCCAACCCTGGCCACCATAGGGCACTTGCCTGCAAAGCAGTTCACATTGCCTAAGAGAACAAGCTGATTTCATGAGCTCTCAAATATCTTGAAAGTATTTGGAAGCATACAAGCATTGTATACACTTATTTCCACATAAGTGATTATTACATATTAAATACCTAATCATGAAGTCAAGAAGGCACATCTGTCATAACCATGAGGTCTTTGTGAGGGCTCCATGAAATATAAAAGAAGCATGTGTTAGTGAGGAAGAGGATGTGTCTGTTTTCACAGATTGCATTGATAGGAGTGAAGGGAGGAGATAACCACTCAGAACTAATGAAAAGTTCAAAAAAACAAGCCAAGGCATCATTGTTTTATGAATGCATTGTTTGATTTGCATAATGATCAGTGTAGATACTATTGAGCTATCGATTTGCATTTACTGGGGTGTGGCTTTATAATATATGTATTAACTCTATTCTGTGGTTAATTTTTTTTAAAGCCTTAAATTAGGAAGGATGTTAATATGGCAGTCTTGCCCTTTTTTCTTTTTGGGGGCCACTTCTGTGAGACCCATAGTCACAGTGTCTCACTGCTACCTGCCATGTGACTTGAAGTGATTCAGTTCTAAAAGCTCTGTTCACCGCAGAAGAAATAGTACCAAATATTTTTCCTGAATATGTCTCTCCTGACCTTCCTGTTATTTTTGACAATCCTTAGATACGGGTTTTAAGATACTGTTTTATAGGAATAGTGACAATCTTTTCCTGCTTCACAAAGGAAATTTGCTTGGATCAATCTCAAATATTATTTCCTTATGAGTTGCTTAATAGGATGGGAGCAGCACCTTATCAAGCATCAGGAGACTCTGCTAATCTGTTGTTTATCTGGCAGTTTGGCCTTACCCGGGCCATTAAGTCTTTCCTCCTTTTTCCTCATTGTAAGGTGAATAGAGTTGAAGCTGCTTCTCGGGCATTATGGCTTTACAATCCTAATAGCCCAGTCTTTAGGCCCTTATGGTGACCATATTAAATTTTGTTCAGAAAAATATCAGGTTGCCTTGAAAGTAAAGAAATTTTATGGTGACACCGCATTAGTTAGAAGGGCTGCTTAACTTAATAAAAGAAGTGATACCCTTCTCATTCACGGTGGGGCCAAGTGTGCCATGCTCAGTGGGGAGGGAGATTCAGTCTGGTGGGAGATGATCAAGGAGTTCTGTGGCAAACATCCATGAAGTAAGAAAGAAAATGAGACTGGAAAGGAAGGAGAAAGAAGATACATGTCAGGCAGGGCTCTGCTGTAGCAAGCCACAGCGACTGACCTCCTGAACAGTGAAAGGGTCTTTCAGAGCCAAAGGATGATTGTGGGTGGATAGGAAGTGGGTAGGTAGGGCTGAGGTGGGGATAACAAGTGGGTACACTTGCTGAAGCAACAATCACAGGGAAGAGCACCTTCCCCCAGGGGGGAAGCTGTGCAGAGAGGAAGAGGGAAACCAAGTCCCGTAGGCTGCAAATAACACAAGAAACTTCAGTATTCCTAGGACAGACTGGATCTCTACAGCTCACTGTCCATAACACGACTGAAGCAGGAAGAAGTACAACTCACCATGTGGAGAAGGAACAAATATGGGGAGCATATACAAAGAAAGGGAAATAAATTCAACCAATTTCATACTGTTAGGTACTCCCTCTCTCGTGCTCAGGATCCAAAAGAGGAAACATCATGCCTGTCCTCAGAGCTCTCAACAGCAATGCAAGGACTGTAGCCGCCAGGCTTCTTGCTTTAAGTGTCTCCTTTTAACCCTCCAGGTGTTCTTTGAGAGTGCCGCTATTCCTGTCATTGTGAGGCTCAGCTGGAGAAACAACAGAAGGGGCCTGCAGTTGGGAAGCAGGAGTGCCAAGCGGGCTTTTCTCCTCTTCTCTTCTTCCCAATGCTAGCAAGTGAACCCAGGGCCTGGGTATACTAGACCGAGCTCTACCACTGAGCTCTGTCCCTAGTGCCAGGCTCTTTTACCACTCTATAGTCACCTCATTCATAGGTAGGAGAGGAGAAAGAAACAAGGAATTCAGAAAGGAAAGAGCAGCTCATCCCTGTGGCATTGCCAGTTATTGACTACATCACCGAATATTATAATATCTTGTGACAGAGTTGTATCTACTCCCTGTGGGGAGCCTGTACTAAATTACTGAGGATGGCCATGGACAGTTTGTGTCCCAGAATAAGCCATCACCTGCTTCTCTGTGTCTGGACACACCAACTTATCAATAATCTCTTTAAATTCATTGTTTGATGGCAAGTAGAAGTTGTATGTATATACACCCTCATGTTTAGACATATGTATACCTGTGGAATGATTAAGTCAAGCTATTTAATATATCTGTAACCTCATATTTAAAGCTTTTAAAATATTTATTTATTTAAGAGAGAGAGAAAAAATGGGTACACCAGGGCCTCTAGGCACTGGAAAGAACTCCACACACATGTGCCACCTTGTGCATCTGGTTTACATGGACCCTAGGGAATCAAACCTGGGTCTTCAGGCTTTGCAGGCAAGTGCCTTAATTGCTGAGCTATCTCTCAAGTCCATGCGTACTATTTTTGTAGTGAGAACATTTAAGTGGTCTTGAGGATCTGTCTGAAACTGCATCCCTTGGCCACCATCTTCCCATTCAAGACTCTTGACACTTCTACAACATGACAGCATGACAGCTCAACATTAGGCTCCATAGGTGACCTTTCCACTACCCCCAAACAAAGCACAAATTTCAAGTCTCAATATTTTCTCCTAACCCAGGATAAACATGTTATTATATCTTCTGTCCTATGTTCTCTGAGAAGCAGAGAATGGAAATTGCATTGATTATTGTGAGAAACAGAGAGATGTGCTATCTCTTCTGTCAAAGGGTTAATAGCGAAACTCAATTCTAGAAGGACGCTATTCTGTGGGAAGCCCCTCTTCCTGACTCATGAAATCCTTTTGCTCCCCCGTCCCATCAGTACAACTCCAGTAAGGCTTCACCCCCCAGACTGCCATCAGTTGGGGACCAAGTGTTCAAAACACATGAGTTTATGGAAGACACCTAATTCAAACCACCACAACTCATTTCTAGCATTATTAACATCTTCAGCCTAATAGAGCAACTGGCTCACAGTCATTTGTCTTGAGACATCCCACTGTCAAAGTATGACTCCTGAAATACACAGTGGGCATCAAACTATATACTCAGCTTTTAAGATGACATTTTTTATCCTTTATGAATTTTAGAATATAAAAAGTAATTTATGGAGAATGCCTGATATACTGTGGTTAATCTAAAGTCAATCACTTCTGTCCCACATGAACCATTGCTTACAAAGGAATCTGTTGTATGTACTGAAAGTATAACTAGGTCTAGCTGTTCGATGCTTTATATGCGGTAGATCCATCCAGCCATGGATGAGAAATGTAGTCCTGTGATGGCTACATCTGTACTGAACATGCCCAGACATTTTTCCTTGGTATTATTCTTTGAACAATAAAACCATTTACACAGCATTTATATTATATTAGGTACTTTGAGTAATATGGAGATGGCTTGAACTTTACCAGAGGTTGTGCATAGATGATGGGCAAATGTGGTGTCTCTCCATAGGCTGCATTTGAGCATCAGCAGGTCTTGGTATCTGCAAGATTTCTTTTTCTTTAAATTTTATTTATTTATTTATTTATTTGAGAGCAAAAGAGAGAGAGAGAGAGAGAGAGAGAGACAGAGGCAAGCAGAGAGAGAGAGAGAATGGGAGTGCCAGGGCTTCTAGCCACTACAAATGAACTCCAGACACATACCCCCCTTGTGCATCTGGCTAACGTAGGTCCTGGGGAATTGAGCCTTGAACCGGGGTCCTTAGGCCTCACAGGCAAGCGCTTAACCGCTAAGCCATCTCTTCAGCCCTATCTGCAAGATTTCTGAAACCAGTCCCTTTGATACTGAGTGTTCAGGTGAGATCAGCCCGCTCCCTTTCCTTGCCATCATCCCCACTGCTGCTTGGAGGTTTTTGGATGCTTTCTTTCTGGGCATGGTTTCGTCAATGGACAGTGTAGGGTGGATTTCTCAGCCTCTTCAGCCTATTTGGGATCACTTTTTTTTTTTTTTTTTTTTTTAGTAGTTCCATGTTTTAGAACTCCAGGCCTCTGCTTTTGTTTTCTTTTCCTTTAACCAGTCATTGAAGTCCAGAGTGTTGGCAGTGACCTTTGGAAATGTTTTTACAGCTCACAGAGACTTCCTGACATGTTTTATTAGCTCTTGGTGGTAGCTAATAAAGTGAGTCTTAGTAGAGCTGCTTACCACGACAGACTAGAGCCACGTCCAGGAGAAACACTTACCAGAGTTATCATGGAGGAGGCTGATGACAAGACACTTGGCTGGTGCTCTCAGTCCAGCAGTGAAGGCTGGAGAGGGAGGATAACCCTTTAGGAAATACATGGCCAACTTATTCAGAGAGAAGCTCAAATAATGAGAGAGAGCTCCCTGACCCAGCAGAGTTATCATTGTTAGGGGGATCAATGAACTGGTTATTCCACAAAAGCTTTTATTTCCTACCCAGAGAGATAAACAATGAGCCTGAATTTTCTGACCCCCTTTTAAGAGGAAGGATAGATTCAGTACAGGGGGGATTTGGGAGAGGGGAAAAGAGTATAGTCAGAGGGGATTATGATCATGTTATATTGTCCATATTTATAGAAGTTGTCAGTAAGATAAGTTTTGTTTTTGTTTCTTTTTTAGAAAGGAAAAATAGTATTAAACTTACCCCTCCCTGGCAGCTTATGAGTGTCAGTCAAGATCTCTCTCTCTCTCTCTCTCTCTGTGTGTGTGTGTGTGTGTGTAGCAAGGTAGTGTTGAGTTTGGACTCTGGATTTCCATAGGCCAGAAGCTGCCTGTGCATTTACAGGCTGGGTGATCTTGAACAAATGACCATTAGGCCTTGGTTTCCTCATGTGGGAAGTGGGGATAATAGTTCTTGGGTTGTTGTGAGAGATAAGATGTGACAATGTATGTAGAGTGCTTAGAAAAATGCTTGACAATAAGCACTCAAATATGTCTTCACATTCCCTGGAGGATCATGTTGAGCACTGTTTGTGGAATAATATTTATCTGTATGCCTCCCTCTACCTGCGTCCACTGTCTTTACCATTTTGCACAACTGCTCAGAACACGATTGACATTGCAGCATCATTCCTGTGGAACAGAGTTTGAATGGTGTGGTCCACATGTTCCTCATGCTCCACAAATCTTCACCCTGTACAAATTATTACCTAGCCTATATTAAGTTGGCAAAGTAACAAGACATAACCAAAAAAGCAGAAGGAACCTAGACAGCACATGTAGCAATTATTTGCTTGAACCACATGTGTTTTGTGACAAGCTGAACAGAGAATTGGTATTTCAGACATTGATTAACAGATACTTCATATCTCTCCAGTGAGCCTCTAAAACGAGAGAGAAGCTAAAATAAAATGCTGGAAGCAATCAGTTAGGCAGCTTTTTGCTCTCCTTTTTATCATAAGCAACTCTATCTGAAGACTTTCTTCCCCAGTCCAACAAACTTTTTAGTAGACTATAAATCTGTACCAAAGGAGTCCAGGGAAAGAGGATGTTGCAGTCGGGTTCACATTGCTGGTAGAAATCACCCAAACAAGAGCAGCTTCTGGGAAAAAGAGGTTTATTTTGGCTTACAGGCTCGAGGGGAAGCTCCACGATGGCAGGGGAAAATGATGGCATGAGCAGAGGTTGGACATCACCCCCTGGCCAACATAAGGTGGGCCATAGCAACAGGAGGGTGTGTCAAACACTGGCTATGGGAAACTGGATATAACACCCATATGCCCACCCCCAACAATACACTGCCTCCAGGAGGCGTCAATTCCCAAATCTCCATCAGCTGGGAACCTAGCATTCAGGACACCTAAGTTTATGGGGGGACACCTGAATCAAACCACCACAGAGGACATATTGTTAATCCCTTCTATACATCCACTGGTAAGTCTTTGTAGAGTCATGAATAGTGAGGATGGTGACAACTATTCTTATTTTATAGAGAAGGAAACCAAGACAAATCAGTTACATTAGCAATGTGACGTGCTAATCATTCAGGGAGCAAGGAGCAGAGCCTAGGAGTGGGTTCTGCTGAGAGCTCTCCTCCGGTTGCAGACTGCCCACTTCTACATGTGCCTTCATTTGCTGGAAGCAGAGTGAGGCTTTCCTCTTAGGGTCTCTCACATAAAGGCACCAGTCCCATCAATGAAGGCTCCACTCCTGTGACCTAATCACAGAGGCTCCTTCATCCCCTAAATTGGGGGATTAAGATTTCATCACAAGAATTTGGAGGGATGCAAACATTCATACTGTAGCATCCTCTGACACCCTAGCTGAATGAAGGTCTCTGCTGCCTCTCTGCTGACCTTTGCCCTATGTTCTCACTGTAGTGACAGGGTCCAGGGGTGATCTGAGTGACCTGGTGTTGGAAGAAATGGTTGTGACATGTTAGCTGTGTCTGTCAAATAAGTAATATTAACAATTGAAATTTGAAAAAGTATTTAGGAAACTGATGTACTTGTCTCTTCCACTTCCATTCCAAATAACTTTTTTACTTTTAGCTGTTTTTTCCTTCCCTTCCCTTCCCTTCCCTTCCCTTCCCTTCCCTTCCCTTCCCTTCCCTTCCCTTCCCTCCCCTCCCCTCCCCTCCCCTCCCCTCCCCTCCCCTCCCCTCCCCTCCCCTCCCCTCCCCTCCCCTCCCCTCCCCTCCCCTCCCCTCTTCTTTTCTTTTCTAAATTTTTAAAAATTAAAAAAAAAATTTTTTTGTTTATTTATTTATTTGAGAGCAACAGAGAGAAGGAGGCAGAGAGAGAGAAAGAGAGAGAGAATGGGCGCGCCAAAGCTTCCAGCCTCTGTAAACGAACTCCAGATGTGTGCGCCCCCTTGTGCATCTGGCTAACGTGGGTCCTGGGGAACTGAGCCTCGAACCGGGGTCCTTAGGCTTCACAGGCAAGCGCTTAACCGCTAAGCCATCTCTCCAGCCCTTTTCTTTTCTTTTCTTTTCTTTTCTTTTCTTTTCTTTTCTCTTCTTTTCTCTTCTTTTCTCTTCTTTTCTCTTCTTTTCTTTTCTTTTCTGTGAGTCATGAAAATTCCTGAGACCATATGCAGGCTTAGGGAGAAAGCCTGTAGAGATCAAGTAGTAACATCTACCTCGGTCACAGTTGGGCACCAGAGCACAGCGCCATGTATTTTCTCATTCTGCTCTTAACGAGAGGTGCCTTATGGTTGTCAATCTATTATTGCCTTTAGTTTTATTGATACATTAGTCTATTGTAAGCACAGTGGTGGCCATTGGATATACACTTATGAACAAATGAGCTCTGTGTTTTGGCTCACTTACCCCTATGGGTGAAGGATTCTGAGAATAACAAGTAAGCTAGAAAATAAAGGTATCATGCCGGGCGTGGTGGCACACGCCTTTAATCCCAGCACTCGGGAGGCAGAGGTAGGAGGATCGCCGTGAGTTCGAGGCCACCCTGAGACTACATAGTGAATTCCAGGTCAGCCTGGGCTAGAGTGAGACCCTACCTCGAAAAACCAAAAAAAAATAAAAAATAAAAATAAAAAAAATAAAGGTATCATGTAAGTAGTGACAAAGAGGGAAGAAACTCACAGAGAAGCGAAGGTGGAAGATACACTAGTAAGAGTGGTCATAGGAGATGTCTCAAGCCAGGACCGAAAGTGTGAGGAGATAGGAAATGTGTTCCCATCATGAACAGCCCCCACAGGACTTGAAGTAGAAGAGACCTTGCTTGGCATGTTCAAAGAATTGCAAAGGAGCCCGTTTGGCTGCCGTGTGAATGGGTAAGACAAAGAATGGAAAAAAAGGAGAAGTGACAGGTAGGCAGGAGCCCACACTCATCAAGCAGAGGATTTTGAATTCCAGCCTTGTTAAAACTGATCCCATTCCTCCCCAAAGTCTCTGAGCAATGGGAGTTGGGGGTGGGCTGCATTTCTAACCAGCTCCAGTTAATGCTGCTGGTCTAAGGACCATCTTTAAGAACTGTAATACAAGTCTTATTAGGCAAGCACAAGGGACTTAAAGTTCATTGTGAAGCATTAATGTGATGCTGTTAAGGATGATAACCTTTAATTAATATTTTAATAATAATTTTTTAAATGCTGACTGAGATCATTGTGTAGAAAATTAATTAGAAATTATAAAGAATTAGCCTGGTGTGGTGGCACATGCCTTTAATCTCAGCACTTGAGAGACTGAGATAGGATCACCATGAGTCCAAGGCCAACCTTGAGGCTATGGAGTGAATTCCAAGTCAGCCTGGGCTACAGGGAGACCCTACCTCAAAAAAACAAAAAAGAAAGAAATTGTAAAGAATGAAGGCAAGAAGGTGATTTAGGAAGCTATTCTCAGTGGTCTGTGAGAGCAGTGGCAGAACAGAGAAGAGGAAGCATTCCACATTACGAGCCAGCACCAATGGTCTGCCTGTGAATGGATGTGATGGGTAAAACAATGAAATGAAGGGCTGCGGAGATGGCTCTGCAGTTAAGGTGCTTGCCTGCAAAGCCTAACGACTGTGCTTAGATTCCCCTGTACCCATGTAAAGCCAGATACACAAAGTGGTACATAACATCTGCAGTCCGTTTACAGTGGCTAGAGGCCACCCTCTCTCTCTCTCTCCTCCCCTGCTGGCAAATAAATAAGTAAAATATTCTTTAAAAAAAGAAATGAAATCAGCTGCAGTGGATCACAACTGTGATTTAAGTAAGTACTCAGGAGGCTGAGGCAGGTGAATTACTGTGAGTTCAGGGTCAACCTGGCCTACATAGTTAGTTCCAGCCCGGGCCACAAAGTGAGAACGCGTCACAAAAGAAAAAGGACTGGAGAATGTTGCCTGGGTTTCTAGCTTGAGATGAGGAGGATTGAGGCAGAAGCATAAAATTTAGGAGGAAGAGGAAAGAAACCAGACAAGACATAGGCAGTTCACATTTGAAGAACCATCTCTGAAGGCTCGGGGCCTCCCTGCGCACCTCTCATTAAGAGCAGAATGAGAAAATATATGACACTGTGCTCTGGTTCCCAACTGTGACCATGGGAAACATGACTACTTGATCTCTACAGGCTTTCTCCCTTAAGCCTGCATATAGCTTCAGGAATTTTCATGACTGTTGATCCTATGCATCCACAGAAAGAAAAGAAAAGAAAAGAAGAGAAGAGAAGAGAAGAGAAGAGAAGAGAAGAGAAGAGAAGAGAAGAGAAGAGAAGAGAAGAGAAGAGAAGTGAAAAAATGCAGCTGTGTCTAGATCTAAGCCCCCAACTGAGTCGCCAAAGAAGGGGTGGGCATTTGACAAGAGAATGTGGGGGATAGGTGGGCATAACTGGTCTACCTCCTAAGATAGATCATCTTAAATGCTTAATCATGCTTCAAAATGTACAGAGTGCTTTCAGTAGAAAATTCCCATAGAGAGCTGGGTGTGGTGGCACACACCTATAATCCCAGCACTTGGGACATGAAGGCTGAAGGATCAAGAACTCAAAGCCATCCTTAGCTACATAGTTCAAGATCAGCCTAGGCCGCAGAAACGCTATCTCAAAAACAAGCAAACAGCCGGGCATGGTGGCGCACACTTTTAATCCCAGCACTCGGGAGGCAGAGGTAGGAGGATCGCTGTGAGTTCGAGGCCACCCTGAGACTCCATAGTGAATTCCAGGTCAGCCTGGGCTAGAGTGAGACCCTACCTCGAAAAACAAAAACAAAAACAAAAACAAAAAAACCCAAACAATATACAAATGATAAAATTAGAAAGAAAATAAGATTCCCATAGAATTTTAGAAATCATGAATATTTTAAAAGAAGTTAGTCATTTACTCATCTCTCTCCCCTTTCATTCTGCTTAAAGATGTCATCCAAGTTCAGTTTGTGTTACCAAGCCACATTTAATCCAGAGATTTCAATTAAATCATAGTGATTCATTTTGAAAGGCTTGTAATTTTATTTTTGGGACCCAGAAGCGACTGTGCCATATTTTGCTGCTATTTGCAGATTGTATGCAGAAGCCAACATAAACATCTGTGTCGCTGTGTGGCTACAGGCAGCTTTGAAATTACAGGTGTTCTGAGTTTACAAGGCCTGCTGGGGCTGAGCACTCACACTTTTTTGGACTGTCCTCGCGAGCAGTTAGATTATAGATGAGGGATAAAGCACGAGTTGTGAGCTGAATATTTTGCTTGCTGCCCTGAAAAAGATAAGCTTGTGATGTCTTCCTTCAAAATGTGTTCTGAACTGCAATTCCTATAACTCATAAATACCAGTGGAACTAAGGCGGGCCAAGCCTCAGGGCCATCAAGAACGTGATAACAACCAGTATAGGGTTGCACATGACCCTTTCGTGCTACATGTATAGATTTGAAATTCCTTTAAAAAGAGCTTCCCTCTGGTCTCTAAGCACAGAAATGTTGGGGATTTGCAGTCTAGCATCTGAAAACAAAGAAATTCTTCATGCTGCTCTCGAGAAGGAAGATCACAAAGCCGCTCCTTCAGCCTCTTTTAGTTTCCGTTTGACAAGCGTTACTTCCAGACCAGCACCGCCAAACGGGTTACTGCTGTTATCGGACAATTCCTTTGCTCTGGTTGAATTATTCTTCAAATGTGTCTAAAATAATGAAAACTAAAAATGCCTGACATGTATCAGGCCCTTGCCAGGTGCCTGTCATTTGATGTGGATGCTTTCACCCTGATCTTCAGGGCATAAGAACAACAATTCCTGTTTTACAAGTAAAAGTGTACAGGCTCAAAGAGAGGAGTCACCGCCCACTGCGACAGTGAGGTGTCGTGGGCCAAACCTTGCACCCATTCTTGGGCACCCAGCATGTCACATGCCCTGTGCTGGAGGACAGGCGGCGGCAGGATGGATTGTCGATGGGTGCAGCTGCCCAGGTGTCCCTAGCTCCCAGGTTGCAAACCTTCCTAGACATGTCTGAGAGGAAAGTGTCTGAGAACCTTCTTCATTCCCCAGGCAGAGGCTCCAGTGCACTCTGCTTCAAAATGTCTGTCTGAGAAACATCCACCCCTCAGGGTGCTGGGGTTTTATCCCAGCAGCTGCCACAGCAAACTGTCAAAGGGAGCAAGTAGCTACTTGAGGAAGTGCCAGTCCTGGCCAGTGCTTGTGCTCATGCAAGAGGACTCAGCCAGCAATGAACTCTGAGTGTGTTTCCTGTGCCAAAACCCATTAAGACAATCAATACTGGCATCTGCCTTTGCAGGCTTAATGAGAGCCCTGTTCCTGAGCCAGTTCTGCAGAAAGTACCTTCAGAAATATCCAAAGGCTCTGCACACAGCAGCAAATTAAGTGTCCTGGGGCAGCACTCCCTGCAAAGTAACACAGAGAACAGACAAAAATAGCTGCTTAAGCTGGGGACAGGGAGAGAGAGAGAGAGAGAGAGCATGTGCACAGGTGGGCAGGGAAAGGGCTTTCAGCCCCATCAAGACTCCTCAGGCACCTTTGTGAAGCATGCCAAGCACTAGGCCTGACCCTCTGAACTGTCCAATATGTTTCATTTATTTTTTATTTATTTTTGGTTTTATGAGATAGCGTCTTACTCTGTAGCCCAGGCTATCTTAAACTCACTATGTAGACCAGGCTGGTCAGAACTCATGGTGATCAACCTGCCTCAGTCTCCAGAGCACTGGGATTTTTGGGGGGGATGAATGTGCCTCCATCCACTGCAACTGGAATTATTGGGGGGGGGATGGATGTGCCTCCAGCCACTGCAAATGAACTTGGATGCATACACCACTTTGTGCATCTGGCTTTACATGGATACTGAGCAATCAAACTCAGGTTCTTAGGCTTTGCAGGAAAGTGCGTTAACTGCTGAGCCATCTCTCCAGTCCTGAGTATACATTTTTAAAATTCTGAGTATTGGGCTGGAGAAATGGCTTAGCAGTTAAGGCACTTGCCTGCAAAGCCAAAGGACCCAGGTTCAATACCCCAGGACCCATGTAAGCCAGATGCACAAGGTGGTACATGCATCTAGGGTTGGTTTGCAGCATCTGGAGGCTCTAGTGTGCCCGTTCTCTCACTCTCTCTCTAATAAATAAAAATGTCAAAAAAATAATTTTAAAACATTCTGATTCTTGGCTGTGTGTGTGCGCATGCACACATGTGATGTGCATGCACACCTTATGTAGCACAGTATTGTGGTGTGGGTGTATGCATGTGTGTGTGCCCTGTGCGTGCATGTGCAGAGGCCAAAGAATGACTTTGGGTATCCTCCTCTACTTCTCTTCTACCTTATTTTCTTGAGATAGGGTCTCTCACTGAGCCTGGAGCTTACAGTTTTTCTGCTAGACTGGCTGACCAGTGAGCCCTAGCCTGTCTTCTCCTTCTTATCCCTCAGTTCTGGTGTTACAGGTGTGTGCATCCATGCCTAGCCTTCTACATGAGTGCTGAAGAATCAGGCCCAGGTCCTCATGCTTACACAACAGGTGGTCTTACCCACTGAGCCACCTTCCAGCCCTTAATTCCTTTATTTCTTAAGGAATGTCCTGCTGTGTCAGAACAACCTTTGAGGCTGCTAGATTACTAAGGGCCAGTATTTTTTTAGCAGAATGCAGTATAAATAACAAATAAAGAATGAAGTCTGTAAGCACTTCAGGAACTGTCTACATATACAACATTCTTCAAAGACACTGACTTACTAGGTTCCCAGAGTAGCGCTGTCCTGATTTAAATAGATAATAATCAGGTTCCAGGAAAGGGGTCCCTTTAAACCACACCAACGTATGGACAACCCACCCACTATTCTAGACTTGACAAGAAGTAGCCCTTTTCTGTCAACTCCTTTGTGTTATCTTTCAGCCTCATGAGTCAGCTATTTGTCAACTTGATCATCAGCTATTTGTCAACTCTGAGTTTGAATTCCCAGACCTCCACTTATACCCACTAGACCATAAATAAATAATTTATGCCTCAGATTCTCCAACTCGAGAGCCTGGACTTTGCCTTCCACATAAGAGCAAGATGAGATGGGAGAAATGAGAATCCCTATGCTCATTAGCTACTTCTTCAGTAGCACTCCCCCATGTACCAGACTCCAGCATCCATGAATTCACTGTGTCTGCAGGACCGTCCTGTGGGTGAGTTCAGTTGTGCCCTCCAAGGCTGGCGAGGTGGCATAGACTTGTTCATGCACCCATTGTGTCAGAATCTGGGGGCCCAGATCTATGTTCTTAAATTGCTTCACTTTTTATATCAAAAACTGGGTTGGACTGGAGAGATGGCTTAGCAGTTTAGGCACTTGTCTGCAAAGCCAAAGGACCCAGGTTCTATTCCCCATTACCCACATAAAGCCAGATGCACAAGGTGGCACATCCATCTGGAGTGCATTTGCAGTGGCTAGAGGCCCCGGTGTGTCCATTCTGTTTCTCTGTCTGCCTCTTTCTCTCTCTCTTTGTCTCAAATAAATAATTTTTTTAAAGCTGGAGTATGCCTGGCACATAGCAGACATTTGTTGGTGCATATTTTCTTGTTTGCACATTGTTCTTCTTACTCATCTAGTTTTCTCTTTGCATTTTATTCTCCCCAAGCCCAATGCTTTCTGCTTTAATCAAGTTTAAAAAAAATGTTTTTACAGACATACTTAGTATGGATACATCTTGTGTTGGTACCATCTTTTCCGTCTTTCTGCCCCCATTCCACTGGGGACCCTCCTCAGTGGGGTTGCAGGTATTTCCCATGGAGTTGTGGGTTATGGGTTGTGGGAGCAGCAGTTAATGGGGGGAGGCAGTGCCTCCAGGCATGATGTCCCAACCTGTGGCTCTTACAATCTTTCCATCCCATTCTTCTGCAAAATTTCCTGAGCCGTGATGGGTGTATTTTAAATCCACTTCAGTGATGAGCTCTTAGGACCCTCTGGATCGCTATCTGTTTAGTCGTATGTGTGTTTCACACATAAAGAGCACATAACACCTGTCTTGGAAGTTTGTGATATTGCTGATGGGCTTTGAATAGGACAGGGGAGGGAGCTGATTTCAGCCCCCAGGGTGGGGGCTGAAGGAAGCACCCTGTTTCTGTCAGTTCTGCTCAGGAGTAATGTCTTCATGGCCCCGAATGTGTCCCTCCATCTCTCATGGCACACTGAAGAGGGTCATCTCTCACTACAGGTTCAGTAACCAGGTTTTTGTAAATGTTCTGGGAAGACAAGGTCCAAGGCAGTCTGGTCTTGGCTTTTGGCAGCTCAGGTAGAGCCAAGGTGCTGTCACTGAGTCAGCATATAGGAACTCAGAATGTGCCTGGGTTTATTAGGTGCTTTTTTTTCTGCCTTAAGCTATGGGAGTGGAGGGGAGATGAGTGAGGGTTTGGCCCAGATCTCCCTAAAACTACCCTTCCTTTCTAGCTTCTGGGTGAAACAGTGAGTCAGGGCACTGGGAATAACTGACGTGAGCCTCTGTGTTAATGGGTGCCTGGGCTTCAGGCAGAGGAGTGTAGAAACTGATGTCTGTGAAGGCCCATACAGCTGCGTGCGTGAATGAGCCCCTGGACTTCTGTTCTTACTCTTTGCGTTGTAAAGTAGTCCAGGAGTTGACCTGGTCCTAGGCAGCAGAATAATAACAAATACTATCATCACAGTGCCAGACACTCAGCCAAACTGTCAACACACTCTGTCACTTTATCACCCATCTGAAAAGGCTGGGACTCAGAAAGCTGAAGTCATGTGCCCAAGGCATGTAGCTAGAATGAGGGTGTCATAATGATGAGCCCAAAACCTCTGACCCTGAGAATTCCGCTGAGAGACACTCACTCACACCTGTGTAATGGTACCACTCATCAATTTAAAATTAGCTTTACAATCTTGGAAATTTGGGAGCAATGTTTAAAGACAAATATCTTAAATCTCATCGCAAATTAGGAACTTGGGAACAAGGTCTGGTCACTGTTCCACCTAGACCTCTGCTATCCCACATCTGATACTGCTTGTGGTTCACAAAGGCAATTGGCAGAATTCCAGGTTCCTGGAGAGGACTTGTCAGATCCCAGGATGAATGGGAAGTAGAGGCAGGTTCTCAGTCCGTCAGCGAAGCTAGAGATTAAACAGAGAACTCCAGTTCCAGGGAAGATATCTTCAGCTGCCAACAATCCTTAGATGGGCATGGCCTGGGTGACACCACCATATGGCCATAGCCATCAACTTCTTGGGAAATATAGTTCTAGAGTCATAAAATGTTAGGTTAAATGACCCTTAAAAATCACTTTATGTCAAGAGGTTCCAACTTTAACTTTGTTAACTTGAGCATTGAGTATTGAGTATTGAGCAGGAGAAGGAAACAGGACTCAAGCCTCCCACCAGTACAACCTCATCTTTATGCTGCAGTGAAGGGTTTGAGACACATTGATCTCAGCCACAGTTCTGATTTATCAGCTGAAGAGGCTGACACACAGAGAGATTAACCAGATTTTTTCCAAAGCTTACCAGACCATTAGCCCATGAGAGGTAGAGAACTGGGGCTTCTTGCATGACTTCTGAGTCTCAACAGGTGGGTGATGTTGGCTCCGCTCCAACACTCTCAGGTTAAATAGAACTTCTTGGGCTATGTGAAAAGCTCTACAATAATCTGTGAATGGTTGGTTCCATTTGGGCTTTGTCATTCCCTCCTGAGAGAGATGAAGAAAAATGCTAGGATGGGGTCAGAAGCTGGAATATCAGCCTTGCTCCCGGAATCACCTCTACTGAGAAGATAGTGTTACAGCATCTGACCTGAAAGTCCCCATCGGCTCCAGTGTTGACAGTATAGAAATCCCCTCTCTTTTTTCTGTGTTTGGCCCTCTAGAATGCAGAGACTGGCCCCAGGAGAGGAAGCAAAGACATCCTTGATTGCAGAAGGCTAGGCTTTGTTAAAGTGTTACTCCTGGTGGTACCTTGAAACCACATGGTAGGTGAGGACTTAGATATGATTTGTAAGGTACAGGAATTAGCCCTGTTTTTCCCCAGAAAGGTCTGGGTAGGTTCTGTTGAATTAACACATTGTGAGTTTCACTGAGGTTAATATTTTAACTCTTATGTCAATATACTTAATAACATCTTGTTTGAACATTCCATGATGGAATAAAAGTATTCTTAATGAGCAAATTTTGCTTCTCAATGAGGGAATGGTAGTAGGAATTGTCCAGGTGTACTTTGGATTCTATTGAAAGGTTTAAATTAGACACACACATGTACACACACTTGACCCAAGACATGTCTAGACGTTGTGCCTTGAGAGCTTGCAGCTCTTTCTGTTCTTACAGTCCCTTTAAGGTCTGAGTCGGCTTCACTCCTTGCTGCTTCCTGTACTGGGCAATTCTGTTATTTCAAGGTTTACTGTCCATGGCTTTGGTTCAGAATGTGCCTAGGACTTAATGGCTTTGGATTTCTTTGTATTTGGAGCTCTCTCCTACTGTAGTTAGCAGCCATGCTATTGTGATCACAGCCTAGCCTCTATAATACCTTGAGGTATGATCTTGGACAGGAAGCTTAACCATCATTGTCATTTCCTCCTTCTGTGAAATGGGACCAAGTAGTGCCTCCCTAGGACAGAATCCTTGTGAAGACTTAATAGGTGATTTGTCAGTCCTGGTTCATAGTCCGCGCTTGGCAATTAGTAATGTTGTCATCAATACCAATGACATGGATACTGTGGAGTTGAAAGAGACTCTTAAAAATTTCTAAAGGTGTTTGGACTCTCCAAAGGTGCTCTTAAATTTTTGATTCCTGAGCTATACTCAAGACCCAATGACTCAGGATGGGTCTGGCAACCTTTCATGTTACAAGCAACACAGATAATCATGATGTGTAGTTTCATCTTTTCCTGTTCCACCTTCCCGTCCCCAAGCCAGTGGTCTCCAGGCCTCCTCTTGAGCACCTTCTGTCATGAGGAGTTCAGTGTCCACCTGAGGTAATGCATCTCCAGGATTATGAATTGTCTTCATATGGACCAAAGTAGGAAGGGACTGTCTTTGGACACAAGAAGACAGGATAAGGTACTGGAAAGGAAACAACCTTTGAAGCCCACTCTGTGCCTGTTAGTTTTGTGACTCTGAACAACACATTGCTTGCATGTTCTTCTCTTTTTATCTTACAAATGACCATCTTTCAGGTATTTGAATACAGTCCTTCCAGTGGTCTCCTTGCATCCATATGTGGAAAAAACTCAATTTAGTCATGCCCAGCCTCTGCTCCTACCCAGTTCCATGGTATTCAGAAAGGCACATAATTTCCAAGTGTAGATCTGTAGTATAGGGTGCATTGTGGCTGGCCAGAACTGGAAGACTCAACCAGAAAGCCAAGGAAGGAATAAGCAGGGTAGTAGAGGAAAATTAACTTGGCATACCACAACAGTAGCCTCTAACATGATCACTCAGCTAAGCCAACCTGTGCTTTTCTTGGTTATGTCTCTCTGGGGCTGGGACTTGGAGGGTGGATGTAGCCATTCTGGCCACATTCTTGAGGGCACTGGATTTTGCCCAAGCCAAATATTCCTCGTGGTGATTTTGTGCAGATGCTGAGGCCAGAGTTTGATGGGGGCTGTGTGAGCAGGAATGAGGGCTGAGGATGAGGCTACACATCATAGGTTTAGATGCAGAATTCATTCTTGTTGCCTTACCCCAGCCCAGATCCAGAGTGTCCTGGTACTAGCAGTGCCTGGCTCATTCTCAGGTGCTGTTGTTTTTCAGTCTAGACACGAGGGCTCCTGAATCCATTGTATGGGACAGAAAGAGAAATGCAAAGATTGTGTAGTCTGATTTCTGACCTGAAGATCTTTATTACTGGGCACATATCTTTAGAGAATTTGTTTCACTTCTCTGAGCATCAGTTCCTACATCTGTAAAATGGAGACATAAGTAATCAACAACTAATAGGATTGACTTTAGTTGAAAGTTATTGGCATGTGTCAGCTTCTTGGGGGTGGAGGGAAATACCAGTAGGTCTGATGGTTTGCCTGTGAATGATTAATTTTTTTTACCCCACCAACTGTGAGAGCAGAGCAGTCAGCTCACATCTGTTCTGCCTCACCAATCCTCTGCATGGGGACCTCAGTTCTCATGAAATCCCAGCCATTCACATGTTTGTGAAGTTGGCCAGTCTTGTTCTGGGAAAAAGCTGAATAGAATAGTAAAGAGGATTTGAATTTTAAGGAGGAAGACAACCCAGTTGTCTTTCCATTTCACAGACTTCCATCATTTTTAGTTGAAAGTGTGGTCAGTCTGTATGACCATCACTTGGGAACTTGCTAGAAGTGCAAATTATTAGAAATTGAGCTTGCTTAAACTGGTGGTTCAGCCTAATTGTCTATTTTATTTTGAAAAAAATATTTTTATTTATTTTCAAAGAGAGAATATGGGAGTGCCAAGGCCTCTTGCTGCTGAAAACAAGCTGCAAGATGCATCTGCACCACTTTGTGCATCTAGCTTTGTATGAGTAACAGGGAATCGAACCCAGGCTGGCAGCTTTGCAGACAAGCACCTTTGGCCACTGAGCCATCTCCCCAGGCCCACAGTTGTCTTGTGTTTTTATGAGCCTTCATGACTCCCATATGAGAATACTAGTAAGGAGTTAGCATGATGTCCCCTTTTCCAACCCTGGCTATGTTCAGGTCTAGATAACCACACTCAACCCTCTAGCCATGTATTTTTGGCACTTCCACAGCTTGAAGATGCTCCTAAGAGATGAGTTTGCTGTCTGATCCTG
Organism: Dipus sagitta; assembly: GCA_036346955.1. Taxonomy (NCBI): domain Eukaryota; kingdom Metazoa; phylum Chordata; class Mammalia; order Rodentia; family Dipodidae; genus Dipus; species Dipus sagitta. The sequence goes on along the minus strand of CM070770.1, from coordinate 96,413,192 downwards.
GACATTCATGCCTACAGGAATAACCTAAATCTAAGTTTGGGCCCAGAGAGGAATCAGGAAACCAACCTCTGTTTTGAATGTTCACACTGCCAGCTCAGATGCTTCTTCCATCTCTGAAGCTTCTTCCTAGTCCCCTGACCAAGTCTTCGATGGGCAATGATAATAGAATATTCCTACCAAGCACTACCTGCATTAGAAAATACGTTTCACTATTTTAATCCATTTGTTTCCATTCATTTCTCCCAACAACCCATTATAGTTACCATTAATAACACTGAAAATACCATTAATATCTCCATGTCCTACATGAGGAAACTGAGCCTTAGGGAGACTGGGTCATTTGCCCAAGGTTTTATAGCTACTAAAGTAGATGAGGGACTTGAACTCATGTCTGTTTGACATCAGATTCTATGAATTTCCAACCAGTCTCCCAGCCTGATTGAGCAAGCTGTATACTTGGGCCTGAAATATCCCCTAAGGAGCATTATAAACTTGTGTGTTTTAAATTTTAGCATTGGATCAGTATTACTAGGAAACATCTTAAACGCACATGTTTCTCAGTGACACCTTGCAGTGCCTGACACTACCTACTCAAGACCATCATAATAGGAGGAAAAGATGATGACATCAAAACAAAAGAGTGATTGACTGACATGGGGAAGGGGTATGATGGAGAGTAGAGTTGCAAAGGGGAAAGTGGGAGGGTGGACGGAGGGAATTACCATGGGTTATTGTCTATAATTATGGAAGTTTAAACAAAAATAAATAAATAAATAAATAAAAGATTAAAAAACACATGTTTCTGGGCTAGCCTCAAAATGTTTCATGCAGTGCTGTTAAGCCAGGGCCTAGGAATTCTCATTTCCAACAATATTGTTGCATATGTGATGTCTTTGCTGATTCATTGCTGAAAAAATATTTAATGTTCATGATACCATGATGTTGTGTACAGAAAGGAACATACAAACTGAATATATGAGTCTAATCTTATCAAAAACTACATATGCACACACACTGCAGAAAGATGAGAAGGTGAAAATATTACCAGTAGCCATCTTCTTGCATGGTTATGGATAATAATAGAATTTACACCTGGCATCATTTTTTTACAGTATTACTTATATGTTTAGAATTTAAAAAAAGAATTGACAGTCACCTACTTTCATAAATATATGTTCTGCAAAACTTGTCTGAAAAACAAATTATGGATTTATAAGTTGGAAATTTTACCAGAGAACTAAGAAGCATTTTAAAATTACTAATTATAATTCCAAAGGATTCTGCTATGCCTTTGGTCCCAGGAAGTGAGAGAGAACCTTCATAGGAACCTAAGGAAATGGAATGGAGTGGGGGCGTTCTGGCTTGGTGGAGAAGGCAGCAGGGCTTCCTGGGGTCTCTTGTGATGTGTAGGGTGGGGGTAGGGCATTTGTTCTCTCTCCAGTAACACAGCTGACAACACTGTTCTGTGAGACACCAGTGTTGTTAATGAGTCATAGATCAAATGTGTGATAATGAAGGAGATTCAGCCTTGTCCAGGTGCATGGTACAGACATGCAGGTGGTAAGAAAACAAAGCATGTACAACTTGAGAATGACCTGAAAATGTTACAGGGAAAATAGAGATAGATGGTAGGAAGCCTGTTTGCCTTTATTGCCTGTAGAAGCCTCTGTCCACGCTCCGCGGCGTTGCTTTCAGAAAACAAACAACAGTGGCTTCTGCACATCTGTCACATGCATCATGAGGAAGGGGGACTGTCTCCTACAGTGTTCAATAGAGCTTAGGAAAAGAAGGATTCAGAAAGAACTAGGTACTTAAGACACTGTTACTAAGTAATGGTTTTCCAACATGATGCTTTCCACACAACCAAATCCCAACTTAGTTCTGTAAACCAAAATGAAAAGGGTTTAGGCTGGAACTTCCATAACAGCTGAGACTGATGATCCAACATAAAGGAGCAGATGCAGGCCACTGGGCACTGTCCTGAGATGGCCCCACGGTGGACAGAGTCTCTTCTCCCTCGAGGGCAAGAAACCCTTCCATTTGTTATAGTCAGTTTTCAGTTTTGCAACCACAGGCATTGTTTCCTTGTAAGAGTTCAGGCTAGACCTGCGTTATAGCTCAATGGCAGAGTATTTGCCTAGCATGTGCAAGGCCAGGGCTCAACCCTAGTACCACCAGAAAGAAAGGTCAGGCCGGTAGCACAAGTAGATGAGATGAAAGTGCAGGTGGGAGCAGCATCTCCCCGCACAGAGCTCAGGCATTGCTGAGCCATGGCCATGCAGTTATTTCACTCAGTAGTGCCCAGTCTTTCAACGGAAGCCAGAATTCTTGACCCCTGTGTTATAGTTTTCATTTAGTTTAATGTTGGCAGCATTTCAAAAGCATGTGCTCCAAAGTACACACTTCTACTGGCTGACCTTGGCCATAAGTCCTTGATGTCATCTCAGGTCCCAAGAGGCAGATGCTTTCGTCACATGCCTACGCTAATGTCTCTTCCCATCCCCGCCCCCTACCACCACATATGATGAAAAGCCACATGGCTTTTCATCATATCCTCCCAAAGATATATGCTGTGAGCTTGAACCTGGATCCCTGGCAATGTTAACCTCAGTCACTGGGATGTAGTTGTGTTTGCCAGGTCTGTCTAGTATGAAGTCACATCCCCTTCCACACTTCACTCTTCAAAAACAAGTTAAATTCATTGAGTTTACAGTTAAGACTCTCTGGCCTAAAGGGGCAGGATCTGCATAATATATTTGAAATTCTGCTGCACAAGTGATTTTTCAACTCCCAATTTAATATTCAACCATTTTTACATTATTATAGCCTCATGGATATTCATTTATACCATGGGTTAAAATCCAGTGCTACTCCATTTATTTTGTTATTTGGATTGTTCTAGCTTTGGCCATATTAGAGCCTTTTCAACTTGGCTCTTATACCAGTTACTTTCTCATTGCTGGAATACAATACCCAACCACAAACAGCTTATGGAAGGGGTTTATTTTGGCTTACAGTTTGTGGTGGTTTGATTCAGGTGTCACCCATAAACAGGTGTTCTGAATGCTAGGTTCCCAGCTGATGGAGGTTTGGGAATTAACACCTCCTAGAGGCAGTGTATTGTTGGGGGTGGACTTATGGCCAGTTATAGCCAGTTTCCCCATGACAGTGTTTGGCACACTCTCCTGTTCCTGTTGTCTACCTTATGTTGGCCAGGGGGTGATGTCCACCCTCTGCTCATGCCATCATTTTCCCTTGCCATCGTGGAGCTTCCCCTTGAGCCTGTAAGCCAAAATAAACCTCTTTTTCCCCGAAGCTGCTCTTGGTTGGGTGATTTCTACCAGCAATGTGAACCCGACTGCAACACAGTTCCAAAGGGTAGATTCCATCATGGCAGGAGCCAGTGGCTGATGGCACATCATCACATTAGCAGAGAGCCATGAATGCTGGTGCTCAGCTGACTTTCTCCTCTTAATACAGTCTAGGATGTGAAGCCCATGGACTGATAACTACCCACAGCTAGGGCTGATCTTTCTACCTCCATTTATCTAATCTAGAAAATCCCTAACAGATAGGCCAAGAGATTTGTTTCTATGGTGATTCATTATCCTGTAAAATTATCAACCAGAAAAATTAGCCATCACAGCTCCTAAGCAGCTTTGATAAAGGCCCACTTCCTTCTGTATTTGTTGAGCATTTCCTTTCTTTCTGGTGCTACACAGAGGTTCAGGTCATTTTTCCATTTCGCACTCTATTCCATTTCTTCACAGAGCCACTGATTCCTTTCACTAAAAGGCAATATTGGGAACAAAGATCTGGGTTTTGCATGTGTTTGTTGCTAATAGAGTGCAGTTGGTTTTGTTTTGTGGTGTGTTTGGGGGGTGTACAAAATCTTCTGGTGAGATTACAAGTATGTACTACCAAGCTTGTCCTTTTAAATTTGGTAATTTAGGTTTTTGTTTTTTGGTTTTGGGGGTTTTTTGTGGGGGCTTTTTTTGTTTGTTTGTTTTGTTTATGGTTTTTCAAGGTAGGGTCTCACTGTAGCCCAGACTGACCTGGAATTCACTATGTAGTCTCAGGATGGCCTCAAACTCATGGTGATCCTCCTACCTCTGCCTCCCAAGTGCTGGGATTAAAGGCATGTGCCACCATGCCTGGCCTATGTAGTTTAGTTTTTGAAAATTAAGATGGTATTGTATACTCAACTTCTAGGCTAAGTCAAATAGAAAAAAGTTAATTTTTTTTTGAATTGGTCCACATTTAACTATGAGAAGTCTTCATATAATAATCTAAGCTTCTTGGATCTTCTTGAAAGACAAGCAGGCCAAGCAGCTTTAGACCCATTTTTTTTTCTGCTGTGTAACACTTGGCTAAGGCTGAGAAGCCTCTTTCCAGTCCTATATGATATACCTTACAGCTTGTCAAAGTCCACACACTCTGGTCAAATTACAGCCAGCTTTCTTTACTCATGTATGTTCCTTTGCAATCCCTGAAGGTGTTTGAATAGGTAGGTCCTAGTTCACACATATTCAAGTAAATCATTTACTTAAGTTACAGTGAGTCTATGAATTTAGGTCAATTTTGACTTAGTGATCAGATTTGACAGCAGCATTTCTGGTTTCACCTGGATCCTACCAACGTGCACATGCATCAGTAGTGACACCATTGCTTGCCCATTGCCTGCCCTGACCCCGTCATTACAGGTGGGAAGATTCACTGGCAGCCACCTAGAGTTGGCCCCTCAGCCCTGTGCAACTGGTGGGTCTTTGCTTATAGAGTCTGACTTCAACTTCTGTGACAGGTTTTCCTTTCTTTGACCTGTTCCATCTGAAGAGACCCACCCAACAGTTACATTCCAGCTTCATTAACTTCTTCTTGGTCCCTGCTGGCTTTGTGAAGAAGTTGGGTTCCAGTCATCGTTCTTTCTGGATCTCCTTACACTTTGCAAAGAGGAAAGTGGGCAGAGGTGTACTCCAGCCATAGCACTTGCTTAGCACATGTGAGGCCCTGGGTTTAATCCCTGTCACTGGTGTGAGCATCTTTTCTTGAGCTTCTCCCTCCCCTCCCCACATGTATTTTTAGGATTATCTGTCAATCAATCCAGTCTCATTGCAAACTTTAGAAATGCTAAAGTCTGTAGTTTGGTTCTTTTCTCATTAGCTAAAAATAGGTAGTTGAATATAAATGTGCGGTATAGTTTGCGAAAGGAAATGTTTCTTTTTCACTATCAGCAAAATCCTGATAGAAAGATGCACTTCCCCCTGAAACAGTGAGAAATAAATGTGCATCTGTTTTCACTGCAGCCTTTGTGACAGGATTAAGCATGGGTCTCTAGCAGTTTCCTAGGGATCTTTTCTTACAGCAATGATTCTCAGACTGACTCAGACATTGAAGTTAGAAGTAGTAAGCAGAACCCAAGCAAGACAAAGCACCTCACTACCTCCATGTTACTACACTGGTTTATATGGTTATTTGCCCATTATTTACTGCCTTAGGCCACTCAGGCTACTTTAACAGAACTTCTTCAAACTAGGCGGTTCATTTTCATAGTTCTGGAAGTGGGGAAGACCAAGAAGCAGTATCTGGTGAGGGCCTGCTTCCTGGTTAATAGACAGCAGTTTATAATGACATAGCAGAAGGGAAAGGGAGCCTCTTTAATACAGGTATGTATTAATACCATTCATGAAATTTCTGCTCATATGACTTAATCATCTCCCAGAGGTTTCATCTCCTAATACCATCAGTTTGGCCATTATGAATTTGAGGAGGATTTTAAACATTCAGTCCATTGTATTTATTCAACAAATACTTATTGACAACCACAATATTTTGTGTGCATTAGAAGCCAGGAATATAACTGTGAGTAGATATACTCCCTGACATCTGATAGCATTCCCTGACATTACAAAATTTTTAGTCTGCTTGGAAAAAATGACAACAGAAAAGGGCAATGTAAGTTAATATGTTAAGTATTATCATGGGGGAAGCATAGAGTGTTATTTCTAATTAGACCAAGGGGTGAGGTGGGCAGGAGGATATTCTAGAGGAAGAGATAGTTTAATTGAAATTTGAGTAACAAGTAGGAATTAGCTAAACAAAAAGGAGAAGCTGGAGATGATGTTTCTAGCTGTCAGCTCTCCACTATTTCAGTCAATGTGAAGTCAAAGACTCCAGCTAAGACCAGAAGTTTGCCAACAGGTCCTTGCTTCAGACAGTTGAGGAAAGATCCAGAGGAGAGATGCACTTGTGGGAGATCACAGGCACCAACTTTGAGTTCACCTTGGAGGCACTAGAAAGCTGACTTGGAGTTTTATGAAGATTGGTTCCCTGGTTAGTTCTGCATATTAGGAATGTTTCCCATGTGCTGGGTGGAGATTGCACCAGGCTGGGGTGGTGAGGTCTTGAGCGAGGCAAGAGGCCCTATAGTTGAAAAGTTTATAGATGAGAAGCTATTCAGATAAGGTTTGGTACTAGTTGCTCTCCATAAAATTGAAGAAAGATCCTGCTGGTAAATAAAGAATGGTTTTGTTTGTGGGCCTGGAGAGATAGCTTAGTTGGTAAAGTGCTTGCCTCATAAGCATGAGGCTCTGAATTTGATCCCCAGTCCCCATGTGAAAATGCTGGGCTGGATGGTGTGCACCTGAAATTCCAGAGCTGGGGATGCAGAGACAGGAGGATTTCTGGGCCTTGCTGACCAGCCATCCAGCCTCATCAGTGATCTCCAGGCCATTAAGAGACCCTGTCTCAGAGACATGGGCAGGTTCCTGAGGATAACACCTGAGGTTGTTCCCTGGCTTCTCTATACACAAGCAAGTACACATGCATGTACACCTACACACACACATTATTTTTAAAAAGAATAGTTTTATTGTGTAGATACAGTCCCCCCCCCACACACACACACGTACACACACACATATGATAAAGAATCAGTCATTTTCAAATTTGAACTGGGCCTTATTATAGATTACTGCATGTTCAGCCTCTCAGTCCATAACATTTGATTTTCAGCCAACTGGGAATGTTTGACCAAGTAAGGACTCATTTATTTGTTCCATAGTTGGATTTTTTTTTTAAGACAAGCCCAACAGACTGGCCTTTTTTATGAGAGTGAGCAAGAGCGAGAGTGAGAGAGAATTGGCATGCCAGGGCCTCCAGCCACTGTAATCTAACTCCAGATGCCTGTGCCACCTTGTGCACATGTGCAACCTTGCACACGCATCACCGTAGATGTCTGTTACATGAGATCTGGGGAGCTGTGGTCTTTAGTCTTCAGTTGTGGTCTTTAGTCTTCACAGGCAAGTGCCTTAACCACTAAGCCATCTCTCCAGCCCAGTTGTTGGTATTTTTTAAAATAAATTATTTATTTATTTGGGAGAGATTTGGCTTGGGTGTGACAGGGCCATCCACTGTACATAAACTCCAGGCACATGTGCCACTTTTTGCATCTGTCTTTATGTGGGTAACTGGGAAATTGAACCTGGGCTTCTGGGCTTTGCAAGCAAGTGCCTTTAACTGCTGAGCCATCTCCCTAGCCCTACTTAGTTTTTTTTTTAAATTTATTATTGTGTGTGTGTGTGTGTGTGTGTGTGTGTGTTATACAGGTGCACATACTCCACAGCACACATGTGAGGTGAGAGGACAACCTCAAGATGTCTGCCTTCTCATTTCACCTTCTCTGACACAGAGTTTCTCTCATTGTTTCTGCCACTGTATGTGCAAGACTTACTGGCCTAGGAGCTTCCAGATTCTCCTGTTTCCTCTTCCCATTGACAAAGGCATATGGGATTACAGACACATGTGGCACTTTGCAGCCGGCTTTAAGTGTATACTGGGGAGGATCAAACTCAGGTTGGCAGGCTTGCAGCCCCTGAGCCATTTTCCCAGCCCCTTAGTTGGTATCTATGAAGACAGAATCTCACTATGTAATCCAGGCTACCCTCAAACTCATAATCCTCTTGCTGCCACCTCCCAAGTACTGAGATTACAGTCTTGGATCATCATGCCAGGCTCAAGCTAGTGAGATATTTTTTAATTGCTTTTATTGGTCATCAATAGTGAAAACGTTACTTTAGTTGTTTGGGGTCCATTTTAGTCTGCATCTACCTTTGCATCTGTTCCATGATCTCAGAGAATAAAGGCCACCATCCCAGAGATGGGGATGGGAGCAGTCACTGGTAGCTGGACAGTGGCACTGGGAAAGTAAAGAGAAGTGTGATGAGCAGGCATACTGTATTTACAGTCACTTCCTACGCCTGGAAAATGGCATGTCTGAAAGAACTAACCATCTGTTTTGAACATATAATCACACGTTAGTCTTTTCCTTCAGCCACTGTGAGCAACTGGAGGGCAACACAAAGGGGCTGGGGAAGGGCAGAGGAAGGGAGGTGGAGAACAGAGCGGTAGCCAGTTCATTTCTAACCATCTGCAGCTGTTAGCTTGTTTGGGGACTTTTTTTCTTTTTTCTTTTTCTTTTTCCTTTCCTTTTCTTTCTTTCTTTCTTTCTTTTTTTTTTTAGGCAAAGGAACAAAGTCCTGCTACATGGGATTGTTTTCTTTGGCATGGTGAACAGACGCTTTCTTGAGGCATACACATCAAGATAACACAAAACATCTGCTGAAAGGAATCAGTCTCCTTTCTGCAGCTGAATTTTCATCAGCATTCGTAAGAGCCTGAGGCTTTAGATTATATATATATATACATATATATATATATATATATATATATATATATATATATATGATTATATTTTGCAAGAGGAAGAAGAATGTGGATGGGTATGAAGGAGCAAGAAAGTACACTAAGAGGGGGATGTGTATTTTAAGAAACATCTGCGTTCATTTTTTTTCCTCCTTGTGATCCAATCACATTTTGTTTGCAAGGATTCTGGAAATGGTATGTTCTCAGCCACGCTGCCAGAGGAGGGCTGTTTTCTTTTCCCACGTGTGTGGGATGTTGTTTTTATCCATGAGCTATTGAGAATGAGTGATTTTTATTACTTGTAGAGGAATTTTCACACGTACACTCATTACTGGACTCAAAAAAAAAAAAAAAGCAATACAAATACCCTTAGCTGTGCATACCAGTTTAAAGGAGAAATGTGGTCATTTTCAGCTGTGACAGACAGTGGCATTGGGGCTCATGTGCTGTGTTAGGCTCCTTGGACACAGCTCACATATATCACATCTCTTCTACATCTACTTTTCAGGGAAGTGTTTGTCCTTTGGGAAAATGTAGCTTCACCTCTCCTGTTTCATTTGTGTCCCTTGCAGGGGAGATAAGGAAAAAACAGCAACAACAATCTTTATAATGATAGTAAAAGCCACAGCCTGTCCTGCTGCCTGCAGGCACTGTGCTTCAGAGGCCAGTGTTACTGTCACCATCCCTCAAAGTAGGAAACTGAGCCTCTTGGAAGGCAGAAGAACCTGGTCAAGGGCGACAGGATGGTGGTTCCATAGTTGGAATCTGACCCAAATATAATTGATGCTAAAGCCAGGTTCTTAATCAAGTGTCCTTAGACCTGGCACTTAGGTGTGGAAATGTAAAAAACAGGTTACTTTTTTCCATCTTCATCTTTTAACAAGTCTTGTTTCTCCAATTCTGTCACTTGGATTGGCGTGAAATAAAATGAGCTCTGAGCTTTCTGGCAGAGAGGAAAGAGCACAGGCTCCAGAATCAGATGACTTGAATTCAGATCACCTTTCATCACAATAGCACTGTAAGCCCTGAGTCAGTAGCTTCCCTTTTCTGAGCTTTGATGTCAGCATAAGCAATGGCAGAGGAGCTCCACTCTCATCCCAGTAGTGTGTTAATGGTATTTCACAACTTTCCTGCTCCAGACTCCAGGCTGGGCAACAAGGAGACCTCTGTGAGAGGGACTGACACTGGCCTGTCCTGATGGAGGGCACAGCCCTGAGGCAGACTTCTCACCCACAGGTGACACCTGTGATCTGTGCTGAGGAAGACTTCAGGCAGAAGATGCCAGAGACCTAGTCTAGGGATGAAGAAAGGCTTTGAGCTGAGCTCTCCCAAAACAGAGGTGCTGAATAGGTGGCTGGTGGGTGGAAGATCTGTCAGCTGCTTGTGGAAATTGGGATATTTGAGGCAGTTTTCTAGAGTCCATAGAGATAAGTCCATGCCCCAGACCTCCTAAGCCCAGGTTCGGCCCAGCACTGATCACAGGCCAGAGTCTCATTGCCAAGTGTCAGTCTTTCTGTTCAGAAGGAAAGATGAAAACAGAAATGAGCAGCCTTAAGCTGAGAAACTCTTTTCTGGGTTTTGCCCAATTTTAGTGCCATTGTCACCCATCTGCCTTCTTTGAGGGGTACTCCCCTTTTGGCCTGTATGACAAGATGAGAGGAATCACACAAGATATGTAGACAACTGTTTTCCTTCAGAGATATCGAACTGGAAGCAGTCCATGGGGCATTTGAGGGCTCAGAGGAAGGGAGAGGAAAGGAGAGATAGAGGAAGAAAGGAAAATGGATTGAAGCTCAGAAATCACTGGAATTTTTATTTAGTTTTGTTTGAGAGAAGGGAGATTTACTAAGCCAGAGATGAAAGGCGAATCCACATGGAGCCCCAGAGAAGTTATTACAGGCCATGCTCCATTTAGCATTCTTGCTGAATGTGGCTTGGAGATCAGAAAGTTGTGGTTAGACAATTCATAAACTCAGCAGGGCTCTGTCAGATACGGGCTCCTGACCGAGTACCAAGCCCTCCAGAGCAGCAACCAGAACTGTGGGCTATCTTCTCAGGCCTCTCAGAGAAGCATCCAGCCTGCAGACTCAACTGACTCTCCACCTTCACCCCAGTTCCCTGGCCTGCCTCCCTTCTGAGTCTGATTACCCAGCAAAGTCTAGTCTTGCTTTGAGTCTAATTGTTGGGTAAATTCCTGCTGAAACCACATATGAGTGATTGGTGTGGATTCTGATCTCTGCCCAGGCATGTTGATTCCCTCATCTCATTCTGGTGTCTGGGCCCAGCCTGGCCCTGTTTTGGGTTCACTAACTCTTTTTCAGTACTAACCCTATGGCAAAGACTACATCACTCCTTATGGCCCAAGGGCATTCATACCTTGGCTCTTCTGTCTGTCACTTCTGGAGCACACTGAACATGTCTTCTTGGAGTCCTGAATTTCCCAGCTTTAATTGGATGTCGTGTGCCTCAGGGTGGAACATGGAAAGATCACACTCTGAGACTCAGTTATTGATGATGACAGACCTGCTGGTCAAAGGTGATTCTCTAAATCAATTCTTATCTTCCTATCCAGAATGAAAACCATGGGTTTGTCTGTATTACTATAAAACCAGTCAGAGTTGAACTCCACAGGCACTTAAGACACATGGTCTGTTTCAGTTTAGACTGTTGGTTAATATTGTCTGCCATTAACTTTCTGATTGAGTCCAATGACTGAGACTTAGTTATCACCACCTTGAAAACTAGATTGAAGGAGAATAAGGGGAGGGATGGTTAATGATTAAGAAAAAGAAGTTTCCAAATCTTTCTTCCTACTCCACAGGCTAGATCAAAATGTTCTTCAGAGCAAAGTTCGCCCTTATCAGTCTGTGTCAGGACTGTAACAAGATTCTGGCAAAAAGCTGTCATTCTGCAATTGGCTTTCCCACCTCCCACATAGGAGATGATATATTCACATTTTAACCAAATAAGACCACTGTTCTTTTTCATTCTTTACTTTTTTGTGTGCCCTGGTACATGTGTGTGTAGTGTATGTACACGTGTGTGCTTTATGTGAGAGCATGCAGAGGCCAAAGGAGAGTCTCATAGGGCTTCCTCTTACCGCTCATCTGTGTATTTCAAGACAGGATCTCTCCCTCAACCCACACCTGCTGTCTGTCAACAAGCCTGAGCGTCTCTACTCTCTCTCTGCTCCCTCTCCACACTGGGGTTATAACCACACTTGGGCATGCCCAGCTTTTTATGTGGGTTCTTGGGAGTCAAATTTGGCAGTATCTAGCCTGAGAAGTTTAAGCAACAAGCACCTTTAGTTGCTGAGCCATCTCCTGAGCCCTGTTGTTCTATAAAAACTTTTTTTTTTGTCAGTGACAGTTCTATATATGTACATAATATATTCTGACCATAATCCCTCCCATGGTACCTTCTTTTAAGACCACTGTTCTTTTCTGACTCATTTTGATTAATGATACCTTCTCCCCCTTGTTTGTCCCAGGAACTTGAAAAGGTAGAACCAAAGTATAAAGCAAATCCTTTGTTCAGAGAATTAATGGCAATACAGGCGGAAGCTTAAGAACCTTACAGAGAACAATGCAAGGTAGAATAGAACCTAGTGCTTAATTGAGGACCTGTCACCTTCAGTTCTTGCAAGTTCACAACTGCTGTATTAAAATCATTACTGCCTTCTGGAAAGTAAACATGCAGGACGAATTTAATCTGATTGAGCATTCTAATTATAACGAGCACTTGGTCAGTAGGGTAATGTAACAGTTCACATAAGTGCTTACTATCTGCCCGGCATTCAGCAAAACCTTTTATGGGCATATATACTCAATGCTTCCCAAACATGTCTTGAGCTGAAGATGCTATTAATATATCTGTGTATGTTTCAGGATGGGGAAACTGAGGGTTAGAGCCATTTATTTGTGTATAGATTCTTTGTTATTTAGTGGAAAAGCCAGAAATGAAACTTGAGAAATCTCATTCCAATGTTTAAACCCATGAGTATTATGGAGAAAAGAGAATCCAGAGTTTAGTAGACTTTTTGCCACAGGAATCCTCAGATCTTTGCTATGCTTAAACATATTGTAAATCTTTATGAAATCTGTGTTTTAGCAAATATAATTGTAGCAGTTACCTTCTCAGTGCTAGGACAAAACATCTGATCAAAGCAGCTTATGGGAGGAAAGGGTTTATTTCAGGCTGTTTCAAAGGGAAGCTTCACCATGGTGGAGGAAGCTGGCTCACTTCACACATCCTCACCAGAGAAAGAACTGCAGGCAGGAGCTGGCTGTAAACACACTATAGGTTAGACTCAAGATTTGCCCCCAGTAACACACCTGCTCCAGCAGGACTCCACCTGCTGGGGATTGAGTAGGAAGCTTAAATACAAATACTGCTCATGGGGGACATATATATGCATGCCACCACAATAACTGACCTCACAGCCCTCTCTTTTGTACCAAGAAAGGATTAGTGATTTTTACAGTACATATTGGGAAATTCTGAAGTGGAGGGTTGTAGCATCTTATATGTACAAGAAAGACAGAAGGCCAAAAGAAGAGCCTGATTCTTGTCCTATGCAGAATAAATGGTACCCTGCAGGCTATATGACTCCCCTTTGCCCACACCCAGCCACACACAATTCTTCCATGTACAGGCTGCTATTGTTGCTAGCTAGGAATTCATTTGAGATAATCCCTTAGGCTTTCATTCTTCCTACTGTTAGGCTGTGGATTTCAACATCTTGGACCTCCTGTGAGTGAGCCAAGAGAAGGCTGTGAAATGGTCACTATCATCCGTTCATAGCCACCAAGCAGCATGCAAAACCAGGGTGAAATGAGCCTGGACTTCACAGCAGATACTTGTTTTTAAAAAAACTGGAATAATAAACCGGGCATAGTGGTTCACACCTTTAATTCTAACACATGGGAGGCTGAGATAGAAGTATTGTCATGAGTTTGAGGCCAGCATGGGCTATAGAGTGAATTCCAGGACAGCCTTGGCTAGAGTGAGACTTGACCTCATAAAATAAAATAAAATAAAATATAAAATAAAATAAATAAAATACCTCAGCTGGGTGTGGTGATGCATGCCTTCAATCCCAGCACTAGGGAGGCAGAGGTAGGGGGATAACTGTGAGTTTGAGGCCACTCCGAGACTACATAGTGAATTGCAGGTCAGCCTGGGCTAGAATAAGACCCTACTTTAAAAAAAAAAAAACCGAAATAATAAAGGATAGGATGATAGTTCAATCAGTAAGGTGCCTGCTATAAGGCCAAGTTACATAGGACATATAATTTTAGTCTATCAAAGGGGTGGACATACAGGTCCTTAACACCTGGAAGGGTCATTTCTTCCATTTCACTTCCATCCTTCTGAAGAAGGCTTATTTTAAACACAACCAAATCTGATTATCTGGGAAGCAGAATTTAAAAAGGGGCTAAAATAGTATACCAGCTACATAATTGGTCCTTGAACCACCATAATTGAATGGATTTTTCAAATGTTGGTGACCTTTGTATTCTCAGTCCCACACTGTGAACCAGGACATTATATTTGGCCTAGCTGATGACCCCCTTGGAGCTTAGTCCCAGTGTTCCTGTGACAAGCCAAGAACAATACAGATAAAATTATAAGGACACTAGAAAGTAAATATGTTTATGAATTTTGTAATAAGACTCAGTGATGATGTAACTTGCCTATACAGCCTGTGAGTAGAGGGATTAGGATTTTAAGCTAAGTCTTCCATCTTCCAAAGTCAGCTACTCTCAATCATTCTTAAAAGCCATAACCCAAAGGGAAGAGGAGGCAAGAGGCAACCACCAGGCCAGTCACCAGGGAATGATATAAGAGCAGTGCCAAAGATTCAGAACTGAGCAGAGGCAGGGATGGGTAATGGAGAACAGCCTGGGGATAATCTAGAGGGACCTAGTGGTTGCTGGGAGCAGTTGCAGTCAGCATATGAGTTCTAGGGACTGGTTGAAGGTCCAGAAAGCTGGCCTGGCACAGCTGGAACCCCCATGTCCCAACAGATGATGAGCATCCACTGGACTAGAGAAGGAAGTGAAAGGATCACACCCAAGGGAACAAGAGGCCCAGCCCAAAAGAGCCTTGATGTGGAAGGAGTGTACACAACCCCAGTTTAGCAGGGGCCAAGTTCAGGGTGCCAGGTGCTCATGGCCTTAGAGTCAGATTGCCTGGGTCCAGATCACTCCTCTATTTGCCAGCTAGGTAACCTTGGGTAGCCATTTAATTTTTCAAAGTGAGCTTATTTATATTTGAGATAGAAACAATAATTTGAGAACTTACCCAGTTAATACTTGGAAGGGGGCTAGGGAGAAAATTGTTTACTATGAAGGCATGAAAACTTGAGTTGAGACTCCCAGGACCCATGTACAACCTGAGTATAGTGGTGTGTGCCTGTAATCCTAGTGCTGGGGAGGCAGAAACAGGGAATCCCTAAGGCTGTGTCTGGCCAGTGTTGATGAATCAGTAAGCTCTGGGTTCAGTGGAAGGCGCTGTCTCAAACAGTAAGGCAAGAGTGACTGAGAAAGTCACTGACATCGACCTTTGGCCTCCATACACACATGTGCACACAAACATGCATTCACATGTACATGTATAACACACACACATATGCACAACATAGTAAGTGCACAATAAATGCTAGCTTTTACCATTAATCTCAGGTCTGCTCTCACCTATCTTTTCTTGAAAAGAGAATTTTCTTCATAACAGGTAGATGCACCTGACCTTGCCTTGCAATGAGAAGGGGATTGGGCTTATTTATGAGGTTCTAAGTACTCATTTTCACCCCCTCCTAACCACGCAAGGAATGCCTCACTGATGCCTCTTTACAGGCAAGAAACCTGAGGTTAAATAACTTGCTGCAGCCACCCAGCTGGGAAAGGAGCAGAGTAGGATTTCAGACAAAGTCTGTTGAGCTTCGCAATCCATTACAATGGGCTTCCACAAAGGATAGTGGAAAAGGCCAGAGTTTTAAGCTGCATGTGAGAGAGGAAGCCTGGCCTGCCATTCTGCTCTCTTGCTTTGACCAAGCTGGAAGTAGTGGTCGTCAGACATGGAATCTGAGTGACTCCTCAGCCCCTAACCTGTCATGTCATGAAAGCAGCCCTTCAACAGTTACCATTCTTAGGGAGGAAGGGGAATGAGTAATGCAAAGTATCCATGGAGTTTGTTGGACTTGCCCACCATGGAAACAATTCACCATGGGTAAAGCTTTTAACTTGCAAACAGGTAGCTTGCAGGCTGAATCTAATGTACAGAGAGGTTTTGGCTTAACACAGCAGTATGGTTTTTATTTATTGTTTTGAAGAGACAATTGGCACACCAGGGCCTCAGCCACTGTAATTGAACTCCAGACGCTTGTGCCACCTAGTGGGATGTGAGACCTTGCACTTGCCTCACCTTTGTACATCTGGCTTACGTAGAATCTGGAGAATTGAACATGGGTCTTTAGGCTTTGCAGGCAAGCGCCTTAAATGCTATCTCCAGCCCAGCAGTTTGTTGTTTGTTGTTTGTTTCTTGTTTTCCAAGGTAGGGTCTCACTCTAGCTCAGGCTGAGCTGGAATTCACTATGTAGCCTCAGGGTGGCCTTGAATTCCCGGTGATCCTCCTACCTCTGCCTCCCGAGTGCTGGGATTAAAGGCGTGCACCACCACGCCCAGCCCAGCAGTATGTTTTTTAAACTTCAGATTAATTGCTGACATATTTAAGGGCAGCAGGTTTACATAAAACTCCAAATTTCTCAATTATCTTGAGAAATCCCATACTGAAAACTCTGGAACTCGATCCTCCTCTGGCCACTGTTGGCTAGAGTGCAGCAGATGCCCACTTGGACCTGGAGGTAGGACAGTGCCTTCCAGTTGTCTACAGTCTCCCTTCTTGTTGTTGCCCATGTGGTAAGGAATGCCAGCACCCCACTCCTGTAGCATCTCTCTCTTCCCACCAGTTTTGTCTCACAGACAAGAGGAAAAAAGCCTGTCAATCATTATGGCTTCATTCATGCCTCTCTGCCTTTGCTTCTCTAGGTGTTCCCTTCCCAAAGAACTTCCTCCAGATCTGCAAGAAGATTCTGTGCCGCCTCTTCCGCGTCTTTGTCCATGTCTACATCCACCACTTTGACCGGGTCATCGTGATGGGTGCAGAGGCTCACGTCAACACCTGCTACAAACACTTCTATTACTTTGTCACAGAGATGAACCTCATAGACCGCAAGGAGCTGGAGCCCTTGGTGAGTATCATCTGCAATAAAGGCACGAAGGCAGCATTGGGGGACCTGTAGCTGTCACCTGGAGGATTACAGAAGTAGAATCCAGTGGCCAGCAAAGGGTCAGGAGATGTCAGGTGTCCATTGCAGCCAGATGAGTGTCTTAGGTTGCTCCCAGGAGGTGCCATAATATGGTGGTGATATTGACCAAAGAAGTAGCTGTAATTGTCAGCTCTGAAATTATGGACTTAGAAACATAACCTCTTAAAGGTTGCTTTGATCCATACGTCATCTCTTACACCATTAATCAGTGCCAGTCAGAAACATTTCCTTAGTCAGCAAAGTGCGATTTAGCACCTACTGCATGCCAGCTGCTAAGCACACTTCAGAGGAGAGAGCCCTAAACAAGAACATGGTGTCATGGGGTCTTTGTTGTTCATGCTGAATCTCCTGGGGTGAAGCAATCCAGAACATTTGAGATAAAGCTCTAGTGTTTATGCAGGTGAGTAGGGTGTACGTTTGTTTTCTTTGTAAGCTACTTTCACCACTACTCTTGCTGTGGGCTTCAGAAACCAAGAGCCCTCAAGCCTCCATTGCCTTTGTGACAGCTGTGACTTTCAGCTGAATGCTTGCATTTGGCTCTTTCCAGTACTTTTCTACCCAGTAGAATATATTGCTTTATGTTAAAAATCGTGCTTTTTTTCTGAGCCAGGCAAAGTGGCAGTTTTGCCAAATATAGTTGACAAAGTAAGATTCACCCAAGTCTTTTTGAGTAGTCACCAGAATTCTGGGCCAGGGTGAGTGCTGTTGCTACCAAGTGTCTCTTCATCCACATGTGAAATTACGGGTGTTATTATTACCTAAGAACTTAAGGCCAAGAACTCCCATGCCTACCACTATAAAGATACTTCGTTATAGTCACACATCCCAAACTAAATGCCATGCCTTGACCAAGCATCCTCATGAGGCAGCACAAGGTCAGTCAGAAGACAGAGGGAGCAGGGAAACAGGTATGAGTCACATGAAATGTCTGAATAGGTTCTGGGTTACAGGGCCTGTCCCTAGTTGTCTGTTACCTTGTCCTGTAGGGATTGGTGTGAGGCTTATGTAGGAGGTGGTTCGTTGTGAGCTCTGGTTGGCTGCTTTGTATTGACTGGTGTGTGAACAGCTCACAGGCTAATTGTTTACATCTCCTGTATTAGCAAGCTCTGGGAGGAACAGTCCCTGCTAGTCAGCAAGGTCTCGGCTATTAAAGAACCAAAATGCAAAACATAAAAGACATGTTCAAAACAGTACAGTGTCTGTCTAGCAAAAGTGTTGGTGACACATAGCTGCATTAGAATTCCTCAGTTACAGCCTATGATTGCACTGTGAATACAGAGCCAAACACAGTTTTCTCTGCATCATTCCATCAATCTGGAATGGAGCAAAACTATTTGCATACAGTTGAGGTAACTTTCATATTATTTTATATCACTGACTATTTTAGTGGCTAGTTTTCTTTATTTTCTTAGTGAGGTTCTAGAAAGCACTTGGAGTCATGGACTGAATTATCTCTGAACATTGTTGAATAATTCATACATATAGAAAAAACTAAAATACATCAGTGGAGAGGCTTTACTTTATAAAGACTACTGAGGGTAAATAGTCAATATCAGAAAAAAGGTTGTGCAAACAACTCAAGGGAGTTAAAATACAGGAAGCACTTGATAAAGTTAATTTCAGAAAATGTGGACAGAGGGAAGTGTGAACATAAGCTCTGTTTCTGAGCCATCAGGGTCAGTTCCCACCAACCATGCTCAGGTAGAAAACAGAAGGCAAACAGCCCCCATCCCCTCCCACCCTTTCACCCCAAGGAAGAGGCCCTGCTAGGCGCTTAGGCTTTCAGCTTTGCTGAGCTAAATGAACAGAAACATCACATGGAGAGCTCTGGACATCAATTTTTCCTCTATGCACCGAAGCATAAAGGCCATTGTAGGGTAAAGCTGAATGTAAATGAACAAGTAGATAAAGCCTTTCTTTGCCATTAAAAAAAAAAAAAAAATACTCTGTTATTTTCTATAGCTGAAGACAGGCTCCAGGGATTCTAGCACCTGGCAGTACCAGGAGCTGCCTTGCAGTCTGAGTCCCAGCCAGTCCCTGAACAAGCCAGTGTTCTACCAAAGAGCTTCTTAGGGGGCCTGGGAGAAAACCCATGATTAGCCTAACCAGAAATTATTAGTAATACAAGTAAGCAACATAAGTATCAGCTTTTTTCCCTCCAAAGCTTATATTTCTTTAAATCTTGGTTAAAACAGTATTTCTTCTGCATTTGTGTTTTGTTAATTATAGTGACAAGGAAATTAATTGTAGTTTTTTAAGTAATTATATGAAATTATGTATTTGCTTTATGCAAATATAAACCTATAAATTATGGGAATAGGTACTGTGGATGTTTCTGAGATGCACACCTGTAATCTCAGCACTCAGGAATTGCAAGTTCAAGGCCAGCCTAGCCATTCGCACAGCTGCAGTTGTATTGTGCATAGGCCAGTCAGGGCCACATAAGACCTTATCTCAAAAATGAGGGGTGGGTGCTGGGGAGATGGCTTAGCAGGTTGGAGTGCTTAGTGTGCAAGCACAAGTCCTGAGACTACCTGAGTTGGGTTTCCCAGCACCTACCTAAACAACTAGGTGTGGTCATATAAGCCCATAGCTTCAGTCCTGTGGGAGGTGTAGATCAGAGAGTCACTGGGGCTTGCTGGTCAGCCAGTCTGACCAAAAAACAGGAGCTCTAGATTCAGTGATAAACTCCTGTCTCAAAGAAACATGCACATGAGTGACTGAAGAGAGTACCTGAGGTTCTCCTCTGACCTCTGGGTACACACTCAAGGGGCATGCGCATCTACACACATGTGCATCAAACATACAGACATACATATCAAGCTCAGATACCTAGCATATCCAGTATCTACTAAGAGTGTTATACTTGTTTGTTAATTGTTAATGCTGACTTTTCACTCGAGGATATTGCCAGAATACCTGATGTCTATGTGTAGTCTACTGCTCCAGTGCACATACTACAAGCAGATACTGCTTACCAAATCAATACATTTTTATTTTGTGTGCACCAAGTACTCCATGTGTTCAAAGCAAGTTGTTCAGATATTCTGCATGCTGTGTAAAAGATACTGCCCGGGAGAAACTCCAGTGCAGTCTAGAAAAGAGGCTATAATGAAAGTCTTCTTCATCCCCAGAGGATGAAAAGAAGCCATTTTCCTTCACATTCTGATCATACATTCTTCAGAAACTAGTGCAGCTAGGGGCCAGAAGGGTAGCATTAGTCCAGCATTTCCAGAAGTCCCACACTATCTGTGGGACATTCATGGAGTCATGCCATGAAATTCCACAGTGCAGAACTCAGAGATCCAAGTCCTGCTTCCCTCCATGCTTCTACATGTATAGCAGTCCTCTGTCTGAGAGCCCACCAGGTTGCTCTTGAGAAGTGCTGCCTGAGCATCTTGGCACACAGGTTGTTTTGAGGACCCAACACAGCACAAGGGTAGGTGATTCAGTGATCTGTAGAGCATAAAACTCAGACTCTCATTTCAAGCCCCACTTACTAATTGGCAACCTTGAGAAAGATTTGGCTTTTCAAACCCTCATTTTCCTCATTCATAGAATAAATACAATGAAGTCATAAACATTAGATTTTCCACGTGGCAAGTACTTGAGAAATGGTAGCTATTAGGTGACAATATATACACATAGTAGTTTTCCTATAGTAAGTGAAACTACCCTGCTTCTTCTCTAGCTCTCATGGCGTTTCTTCCATCCGGTTGCAAACATTTGTATAGGTCTCTCCGATGGGCTGCCAGCTCTTTAAGGGCAGGAATAAACAGGATATGTGTGTGTGGTGTCCATGGTGCCTAGTACATAATAAACACTTTTTACTTGTTTTTGACTTGGAAAAGACTATAAAGATGATGGACATCCATTCAAAGGGATTCCGTACCAGCAAGTCCTCCTTATCTCAGGTTATGCCTGCAGCCCACAATTTAGCCATTTTCTTCTTAGAAATCATGGTTGATTTCATCCGATTCACAGTAGAGATTAAAAGCAAATTAAGACACACAGCAGTGAAGGGAAATGTCACAAACTTTAAACCTGATGGTGAAAGATGGGCCCATACACCCAGTCAGTCTTTGTCCTAGACAGGTCATCCAGGAAATGTTGAATGTTCTCATACTACCTCTGTGTCCTGGTGTGCCAGACATAAAGTAATCAACCCTCACATTTTAGTACTGAAACATTCAGTTCTGGGAAACCCTTGATCTGGAGTGAATTGGGATGACTGGTTATCCTGTCAAGCCACTGAGCTGAAAATCAACTTGGAATTCAGAAACTGGGAACAGGTTGCCCTGGCCAGTCCAGTGAAGGCCAGCACAACTGTTGGCCTCCAGAGTGTGCCTTAGGGCTGCCCTCAGGACCTGCTGCTCAGCCTCAGCAGCCTGCAGCCTGGGAAGCCAGAGAAACATGCCATGTGTCACTGCCTCTCCAACAGGGAGGGGGAGGCTGGCATGATGACAGACAGACGTGGCACATCATCCATTTCTCATGCAAATGCAACAGCTGAAGATGGTCCAAACTCAAGCAAATTCACAGTTGGAGGAAAGGAACCCAAATGATGCTGGTAATTGGAAAATGGGCCAGGTCCTGATTGAATAAGCAGGCTGCTATGGGCCCTTGGCTGCCTGGGAGTCAGCTGACAGAATTATCATTAGCGAGCACAAATAACCAGCAGTGCTTTGTTGGCCTTTCACTATAGACAAAAGCAGACTGAAAGAGGGCTGTTAGCACTGCAGTAGCTGTGAATGAAGTGCTCATCAGGGTGGCAGGAGAGTAACTGGCAACATACAAGTGGATTCTAGTTTATCCTAATATGCCTGCGACCCCTGGGTGACCTGGGCCCAGGGCTTTCCTGTTGTCTCTTCAGGGCTCCTTATCTCTAACAGTGAAGGTGATACCATCTTCCACCTCCTGCAAGTCTTGCTGGGAAACCAAGACTTGCCTCTGGACTGTTGTGCGCCTCATAGCAGGATACCTGGGTCAGAAGATCTTCAGTTAAGACATTTCTCAGTAGGCTCCACACCCCACCTGCATCAGAATCTCATAGAGGTGCTATTTTGAAATGCATGTACAAGAGCCTCATCCTGGTTACATGACTCACATGCTTGAGTTTAGTGCCTAATACCAGTCAGTCTACATCTTACTAAAATACAAATTTTGATTCTGCATGTCTGATGGGATAGGACTCTAGAATGTTCTTTTTGTCTCCAGATGACATTGATGCCACTGGACTTCACTACTACACTTCAAGGGGAAAGACCCTAGACAATTATCCTCATTTTTAAAAATGACTATTTTTGGCATATCTTTTCTCCTTTCGGATTAAAAGTTAGCTCAGTGAAGTGGGAAAGTAAGAAAAGGAGAAAAATACTCAAAAGAACATCCCAGATAAAGCTGGGGAGATTATTCTGTGGTTAAAAGCACCTGCCACTTAAGCATGAGGACCTCTCAGGTCGGAGATGGTGAAGTTTGACTCCCCAGAGCCCATGTAAAAAGCTGGGCCTGGCCACACACCTATAGCCCCATTCCACAGTGGGGGGTGGGGGGTGGGGAGAGAGTGGAGAATCGCTAGGGCTCACTGGTGGACAGCAGCTCCAGATTGAAGGAGAGATCCCTTCTCAAGGAAAAGAAATCTGTGGATGAATAGTACAGAAGGTCACCAGCGTTCTCCTCTGGGCTGTCCATTCACACGCATGGGGCACATCACATCTGCATTCACTCAAGCATGTACCACACATCACACACACAACGCCATACACGTCCACATGCAAAGAGTGCCCTGAGCAGTGCTCAGCAAAATGAATTTATAAAA
The DNA here is from genome assembly GCA_036346955.1 of Dipus sagitta. Classification (NCBI taxonomy): domain Eukaryota; kingdom Metazoa; phylum Chordata; class Mammalia; order Rodentia; family Dipodidae; genus Dipus; species Dipus sagitta. Next base: position 96,390,345 of record CM070770.1, on the reverse strand, counting down.
TACTACATACTCACCACTTTTGAAGACTCAGCAGTGTGATACATTAGCCAGGTGAGTCCTTAAGACAATATCTAGTAAAGAAACTGGTGCATTTGTATGGCCTTCCCAATTTAACTGCATTTGATTACTGAGCCTTTCTTCTTTCATTACCATCCATTAACTTCGAGAGAAATCCTGATCCATAGAATATATGTTGGGCAACATTACCTACCTTTGTGGTGTATCTTAACATTTTACATTTTTCTTGCCTCCACCCTGGCGCTAACCACATGCCACTGCTGCTGCATGGTGAAAGAAGGAAGGTAGGAGGGAAGTGAAGCCCCATATGGGCGACCTTTACAGAAAAAATGAAGTCCAGTCACATTTGTCTTTACTTCACTCCTCGTTCGTTGCTGTGTGATATCCCATAGTTGAGTTCTTAACACGTGCAAGGCACTAAAGTGTTTTCAAGAAATAAGCATAGCTCTTGACCTCAGATATTCCACTAAGCTCTTTGTGTGTTTTATTTCATCTGCTCACACTTATTTACATGACCACATAGATGAACATGTGAGCCGCGTTCCTTTCTGTCTGTCATTCCTGATATTTGTTATACCCGCAATGGGTATGTGCCTGACGCTAATGATTGACACTCATAGACTTCAGTACCAAAACTACCGTGAGAACTTTGAAAAGGTTTGATGACTAAAGTCACAGAAAACTCTGTCTCCTGAAGGCCTAGACACAACCTGTCTGAGTCCAAGCATATGTTACCTGGGTCCCTCTTAAGAGGTGGCTAGCCAGGCCTGCCCTTTCCTTAGAGAAGGTTGGGTGAGTACAGTAGCCAAGTTGGCCTGAGATGGCAAGATAGGTCAGGACTGTGAGGAGAAGCAGAGCCTCTCGCCTGAGCCAAACTGCTCCCTGAAGAGCAGGCAATGAAGAGTCATTGTGTGTCCTTTGAAAGAGCCTTCTCTTTTCAAGCACTGTCTGTACAAAGGCCTCAGACAGCTGCTTGTCAGGCGGGTTCCTTGCTTTGCAGCCAAATGACTCGTACTTGGACACAGACGTCTGAGAAGAAAGCTTCAGCCCACAATTTGGCTTTTACAATAATATTTTCACTATCACATTACCACGTTACTTGATTGACTCTGAACTAGTAATGTGCCTGAGCCTCAGTTTGCCCATCTTCAAAGGGCATCAACCCTAGAGACCTTCAGACTTAGTGGACTGAGACTGTGTCACTGCGCTTGTCATTGTCTCTCCAAAATGGTCTTTTCTCTTTGCTTAGAGAGGTGGTCTTCATGGATTGAAGCTTACCAGGGCAGCCGCAGGAGAAGCTGGAGCCTGCAGCTCACGGGGCTTACCTTGCTGATTTAGATGCTGTGTGAATGCCGTGTGTCCATCCGTCCAGGATGCATCAGTTGGGGGTTGTTCACAGCAACCCAAATGCCCAGAGATGAGTGGGAATACCTGCCAGAGACCATTTTAGGAGCTTTGGCAGGCTTATTCAAGTGTCATTTTGAAGAATGGCAAAGAGTTGAGTGGCTATTTACAATTAATTACATTGTGCAAAATCAGCTATATCTTTGCCAGACCTATTTATTCACTCCTATTGATGTCCAGGGCACTTTTGCTTCTGGTTTGTGGGATGGTGGGTGTTCTGTTCGGAGGGAAGAATGTTGCATTGTTTGGTTTTTAAATGGGTCAGGGGTAAGATATAGCCTGAATTGCTTCAGGCTCTAAATTCTGTTTAGTTAGAATTTAAAATGATACAAATTGGAAAATTATATTAAATAATAAAAGCTGGGTCTAAACTGTGCTGGAGAATTACTCATCATATGTCCATGAAGGAGAAATGAAAGACAACAAAACTTTAGCAAAAAGTGTCAACAGTGGTTATTATTGTTGTAACTTATTTGGGGTTTTGGTTTTTTGACATATTTACTATTACTTTTATTATTACCATCATCATCATTATTATTGAGGGGGTTTTGTTTTTGTTTTTTTGAGGTAAGTTCTCACTCTAGCCCAGGATGACCTGGAATTCACTATGCAGTCTCAGGGTGGCCTCAAACCCACAGCGATCCTCCTACCTCTGATTCCTGAGTGCTGGGATTAAAGGCGTGCACCACCACGCCCTCCTTATCCGTTTTTTTTTGTTTGTTTGTTTTTGTTTTTGTTTTTGTTTTTTTTGAAGTAGGGGCTTACTCTAGTCTACTCTGTACCCTAGGCTGATTTCAAGCTCATGGCAGTCTTTCTGCCTCAGCCTCCCGTGTGGTGTGGTGATAGGCATCAGTCACCTTTCCCAGAAACTGTGGTTTTCTCTCAATGGAATTATAGAGAATAATTTTTTTACATATCTTTTTGGATATTTCTAGGTTTTCTACGAACACAAACATGAGTTACTTATAAAATCAAAAAAGTCAAGCTTTATGCCTAAAGACCTTTTCAGCAAAGGCCAAAGTTTCATAGGCCGAACAGCCTGTGTGCCAGGACTAAGGACTGAGTAGCTGGCCACGAAAATCAAATAAAATTAAATGAAAGTAAAAGGTTCAGATGCCTCTACTTTATCTTAAAGTGCCTTTTTTTTTTGTTTGTTTGTTTCCCCTTCAACTCCAAGCTTTAAAAAGAGAACAAAAAGGATTGATTGAAAGTTTATATCATGGAATGGCCTCTACATAGCTTATTAAATATAAGTATAAATATACAATAACTGCAAATAATTTAGGGAAATCATACTCCATTACACTGACTTCTACTCCCTACTTATTAAGATATTAATAAAACTTGGAAACAGAAGTGACCAAGAATGCTGCCTCTGCCCTGGTCTCAGTTGGATCACACCTCAGGCTTCTTCCCCTCCTGTGCACAGAGGCCATGCCCAACCTGCTTCACATCACCCTGTTTCTCTGTTGGTCTGTCCTTTGCATGGAGAGTAATATTCTAATCACAGCTAACTCTCAATGATTGACCATTGGTTTAAAATATAAAATATGGGTTAGAGATTTCTCAGTGGTTAGGTGTGCTTTCTGCACATGGATGAGGTCTGAGACTGAGTTCAAATCTCCAGATCCCACATAAAACAGCTTTGCATGGCCACATGTGCCTGTAACCCAGGTCTTGCAGGGAACAAAGACCTGAGAAACTTAAGAGCTCTGCAAGCTCTGGAAATCAGTGAAAGGAATCTGTGAAAGGAGACTCTGGCTCAAAACAAGACCAAGTAGAAGGAAGAACTATGGAGTGGAGCAAGGCACCTGACATTCCTCTCCTGCCGCAGCAGGCAAGTGATCCCCATCACAGGTAAGCTTATGTGGTGCCACAAGGGCACATACACGTACATACCATACACACACACACACACACACACACACACACACACACACGCACTAAATGTCTTTTAAAAAGATCAGCAAATAATTTTTGTATTGCTTGCTATTTCTTCAACTTCTCAGATGTTGGCTGATCTTTCGTCCTGCAAGGATACATACCGTACTCTTGCTTCTGTCTAGATCTAGTCTGGGTAGAAATGATTTTGCCTGGAAGAGAATGCCTTTAGTACTTAGTAAACATTTGTTTACCAGCTCACTGTGCTGAATATCAAGGTCCCTGGCTTCCAGGAATTAATTGGAAGGTATCTTCCTAGCTCCATTGTGAATTTGTATAGCATCTCCCAAAGTATTTTTTTCCAGAAGCTGCTAGACCTAAGGAATGTCAAAAGTTGTTATGTCAACAGAAGCTTCCATGGTGAAATAATGGTGGGAAACAGTGTTCATAGAGCTAGTCAGGTTTCTTTCATGCACTAACATGCATTTATTTATCCAAGTAAGACAGAATATGCAGCATTTCTTTGACAAAGGAAGGAAATTCTTACAAAGCGATTTGTGGTGTTACGCTTTTTGAAATACCTTTTGGGAAATACACAGTTATATATGATCAACTTCTGTACTGTGAGCTAGTCCTCTTCAGGCTGCTGAGTGTCTGTTAATAAGTATTTCGTGAAAACCAGCTATATGTTAGACACCATTCTGAGCAAAGAGTAATAATCAAATAAACTCCATTCTCTTTGTTGTTGTTGTTGTTGTTGTTGTTGTTGTTGTTTTTCAAGGTAGGATCTCACTGTAGCTCAGGCTGACCTGGAATTCACTCTATAGTCTCAGGGTGGCCTCAAACTCTTGGCACTCCTCTTACCTCTGCCTTCCAAGTACTGGGATTAAAGGTGCACGCCACCACCATTATTCAAGAAGCTTTAAGGTTGGTTGGTTTGTGTTTCAAGTAAGGAACATCTACATTCTTTAAGAAGATCATAGGGTTTGGTTGGTTTGTGTGGTTGAGACAGTCTCACTTTAGCTCAGGCTGGTCTGGAACTCATGATCTTTCTGCCTCTGCCTCCATAGTATTCAGATTATACACCTGGCTAGAAGTTCACAGTTTTAAATAATGATAACCTTCAATCTATTGCTTAAAGCAGCACCCAATACAGTAGCCACTAGCCATTTGTTACTTAACTAAAATTAAGTGAAAACTAAAAAATAACTTTGTAACCTGCCATCTATATTTTCAAGTGCTCAAAAGCCACACATGTTTAGTGGCTATTGCAGTGTATATCCATGTGCTGGACATATCCCTTGCCATGTAACATTCTTTCAGGTACCACTGAGTCAGAAGTTCTGTCCTCAAAAGTAATTTCCTACCAACACACTGTTAATAATACCCTCTCCCTCCAGAATAGCTGCCAGATAAGTTCAAAATGTTCCCGTACTGCCTTGATGAGGCATTTCCATTTCATTCTATAATCCTCTAGTGTGGTTCACATCTTTTTACTAAGCCACTATGTTCTAATTTACAGATAAGGAACAGATAATATTCAAAATCATGTGCTCAACATTTCTCCCATTAGACCCCTCTGTCTCCCATCAGAGCCTTCATGTCAGCAAAATGCCCAAAATATTAGGACTGATGTTGGTCTCTAGAGCATCAAATAGTTATTATACTTTTTCTTTAAACTTGGTTTTACATGTTGGAAATTGCTACAGATGTCAGTTAGAGCAGGGATTAATTATTGTTCTTGAGTATTTATATGAAAGTGGGAATAGTCAATGTGGCTTGATGCCCATATACAAGCCTGCCAAATCTTGGCTGATATGTGTGGTCTAGGCTAGTTCAAATTTCTTGACCAGATAAGACTAGATCCTTTGGCTCCATAAAGTGTCAAATGAGTATCAAACTGGGATTTTAATGAAGGGCTTTACTTCTGGAAATAGAACATTGCATCCCACCATAATAAAACCATAAGGATGAGATTACAGATAGTCCCAGACCTTAGGGACTCACGGACCACTTTTGTGATCTTAGAATTTCTTCCCATGAAGTAATCGTACACATAAAGGTCAGATATACAATTAAACCATTACTCAGTACTGAAATATAGTACTAACTAATAATATTAGCCCCACCACATTAGTGCTCATAGGTTCCTATTACATTATGACTCTGAGTGCAGCTGGAAAAATAAATAAAAATAAATGGACACAGGTGAATCTGGGTGAAAAGAGATGTACTGATTACTGCAAAGGAAACTTCCCAGAATCCTTTGAATTGGCCATGTGCCATTGCCACAGTACCATTGTATATTCAAGGCCCTCGGCCTCCATATGCTCTGTTGTAGTCAGCTCCACGCTGCTGGACAGGCAGTTTATAGGAGGAAGGGACTTACTTGAAGCTTATACATCCAGGGGAAGTTCCACTGATGGCAGAAGCTGGCCCCCTTTCACTGATCCAAGCAGAGAGACACAACCACACAGCCAGCACCACGTACAAGAGCATGAACCAGCAACCAAACAACAGGGAACCCAGGCAGTGTTCAAGTGCTCTGCATAAGTTTGGGCTAGAAATCACATCTGCCCCAGTGGCACCTCCTCCAGCCAGGCAGCTGGCAATAACCTTAACAATAAAAACACCTCAGTTTATTGGGGGACATTCAAACTACCACATCTTACTAAATCCTGATCATTCTGTAAGTCTTAGTTGTTACTTTCCTAGAGACAACTACTACTCTTCCCCTATATATCAGGTTCCTGTTGGTTGTTCTCATTAGTACCCTAATCTCAAAGCTGGTGACCATCCCAGGCAGTAATCACCGTGTCTTCGTGGACAACAGTGTTGGAAATGATGACACATCCTTTGCACCTGTTTCTACTCTTCGGCAGTGAGCTGAGTCCAGCTCACTCATAGGCTCCTCACTTAAAGACAGACATGGCAAAAAAGTTTTGGATATATTTTTAAACTACCACAGATACTAAAAAAATCTAACTGGTAAGGTTTGCCTTTGACCCCTGCATTTCCCTTTCTTCTTCCTCTTCCCACAGCTCAGGTCGGCTGCCTCCTCAGAGTGCTCACTGCTCCAAAAATCCCGTCTCCGTGAAAACTCCCATTGCTTCACTATGGTCTGCTGCTCTGCCCTTTTGTAAAGACATTGACCTAGCCAGTTGCCTCCACTTTCTCACTTCCCTTTCGTTTCACAGTAACCTGCCTTGCACTACTGTCCTGCTCTTTCTACTGAAGTAGGAGCCTACAGCCTTGTATACTTACTCTCATACAAAGAAGAGGCAATGAGTATTATACATGTGTACAAGTGGATTTTTAAAACATTATACTGAACAAAAGAACACAGTCACAAAAGGTACAAACAGTTTGATTCTATTTACATCAAATTTCAGCACAGTATAATACCTAATGCACGTCAGCGGTTGGCTGGGCCTGCAGCTGGGGTAAGAGGATTGACTGCAGAGACATAAGACGGTTTCTAAGAGTGATAGAAATATTCCATATCTTAATTGTGGTGGTGGTTACATGGGAGCAGACATCTGTCAAAACTCATCAAACTGTACATTTAAATAGAAGCATTTATGTAGATAAAATATGCCTCGATACATTTTATTTTTAAAATGTACTTGGTAAATTTATCTATCATATTAAAAAAAGAAAACAACTAAGGTCTTCACAAGAGCTATGTTTTGACAGGTCTTTGCTTAAAACTTTTGACTTCCATGTCTCCTGGCAATTCACAAGGCTAACAGAAGAGTAGCAGCTTATCTCTAAGGGCCAATTAGAGTATCTGCATTTTCAGTTGGTTATAATAGCAAAAATGGTTCTTGTCACAGCCACAATGAGGAACCCTCAGGCAGGGAAGTTGCCTATTGCTAGCTTCAGTCTCATGCATATGTATATTTTAGAGCTAACAGCAGACACTGAGGGTAGACCTGTGGCAGCTGGATGGAAGGGTCTCCATGGGGGTCTTCGGAGGGTGCTGAACAGTTTAAAGTGGTTGGCAGACATAGATCATCTCAGCCTTCTGACCAAAGACATGCAATCATATTTCACAGGCCAGCATCCAAATTCCTCATCCACCACAGCTGCTCCAGGTGTGCAGGGAAGTGTGTGCAGGTGTGTCCCCCCATCTCCTAGCAATAGTTATGAGTGGCTGTCACCCATTCTGCTGTAAATGACCTGGGGGTGGGGGAACTCTCAGAAAGTATGTCCATTCTCAAGCCCAGGTACTAAGCTAAAGAACATTCTTTGTCCTGTGGGGCCTTCCTGGTGGGCCTCAGTAACACTCAATATGGCACTTCTTAAATGTTTTCTGCACAAGAAAATCTGGGGAACTTGTAAAGAATGAGGGAGACCAGTCTGTACTATTGAAACTTCAAGTTGAATAGGCCTGGGGTGCAATGACTATTCAGTTTAACAAGCTCCTAGGTTCTTGGGATGTAGGTGACCAAAGAATTAGTTTGAAGCTAATATATTCCCAACTTCCTCAGCAGGACTGGAGGTGACAAGATATCTTAACTTGAGGATGGCCTCTTGCCCACCCCACCCCTGCCTCTTTTTTTAGAAAGATAACATCTACCCTGATTCTTTTGTTTTCAACTTCATCTTTACTTCCCCTCACCCTGTGCCTTCTCTCAGAATCAACCTTACTATATGGTAGAGGCAGTACCATGTCTATACCATAACGGTGTTTCTGTCGCCCTCACTGGCAGCAGTTGTCATCATACCCTAGAGACCCATCCCCTCAGGCCTCACAGCTTCAGCCTACTTCACCTATGCTAGATCCCCCCTCACACAACCCTGAATACTCCTAGGGCACTGTGACCCAGCCACATTTGGGGGTTGGGACACTTTCAGGGAAATGTGTGCTCTGTATGAACCTTCCTACCTGTGGACATGAGAATGGTCTCACCTTTCTTTCTAGTAAGATGAGAGGACACAGCCTCTCTTTACAGGTGCTGTGTGTGTACTGGGTAAAGGCTAAACCCAGTTCTGGGGTCCCACCTCCTCTTCCATTAGAAGGGCCACATTTTTTATTGACTCCTGTGTAGAATTACATTAGAAGAAATGGTTCCTGATGCTAAAAATAAATCTTAAATCCCATGGATTAAGGAAGTGCTAGATTCCCTGTGGTTCTAGCACATTGTCAATCCATAATGACATAGATGGCTATTGCCTTTCTTACTTGCTAGTTCTACTAGTATAGTTATTTTAAAACACATTTGTGATAGAGATGTATATGTTTTATTAAGCTATCTTAGCATGAAATAACTGTAAATATGTTGTGAAAATTAGTTATTTTTCCACTGACTATACATAGCTTAATGATATAATAGAACATTTTAGCTGTGAGCCAAGTACTACAACAAATGTATTTATTTATTAGCTCATCTAAAGTATTTGTTTACTTTTATTTAATGATTAATATATGCACAATTACATGAGATAAATATTGTTTGATTTCAATTTTAGAGAAAAAGAAAACCAAATGATAAGGTAGTTTATCCAATGTTACACAGATTTATCCAACCAGGAGGTGGCCATGCACAGATTAACTCCAAAACCTAGACAGATAGTCTGTCTTAATGCATTCATGCTGCTACAACAAAATACCCTCAACTACGGATAAAAGAAATGTATTGTTTACAGTTCTAGAAGCTCACAAGTCTGATATCCAGGGCCCATCAGTATCTCAAAAGGGCTTGATCTCTGCCTCTTAAGACACATGCAATTCATCCCCAAATGATAAAGGGTCCAAGTAGCTCACCAGAACATCTTTTGGAAGGCCACAAATCCCATCTATGAGGGCAGAGTCCTCATAACTTCATCTCTTGCCCCAAGGCCCAACCTCTTAACACTACAACCTTAGGTATTAGGTTCCTGCCTATGAATTTTGAAGGTTTCTGACAGAGAAGTTTACCATCTATGGCTGAAATTCTTTCCAGGGGGATGTTTGCTGAGGGACATACTTCCCCAATTGAGTGTTGATGAGCTGAAGCAGCTAGATAACTTCCAAAAACCTCCAGCTTCAGGAGTCCAGTTCTGTACTCTCAGCAATGTCTGACTATGTGACATAATGTGGTGGCTTGATTCAGATGTCCCCCATAAACTCATGTGTTCTGACTGCTTGATCCCCAGCTGATGGCAATTTGGGAAGTAGAGCCTTGCTGGAAAAGGTGTGTTACTGGGGGTGGACCTTGAGGTTTTTTTTCTTTTTTTTTTTTCTTTTTTTTTTTTCTTTTTGAGAATGACAGAGAGAGAAAGAAGCAGAGAGAGAGAGAGAGAGAGAGAGAGAGAGAGAGAGAATGGGTGTGCCAGGGCCTCCAGCCACTGCAAATGGACTCCAGATGCATGTGCCCCCTTGTGCATCTGGCTAGCGTGGGTCCTGGGGAATCGAGCCTCGAACCAGGGTCCTTAGGCTTCACAGGCAAGCGCTTAACCACTAAGCCATCTCTCCAGCCCAGACCCTGAGTTTTATTAATCCCTAGTTTGTGTTTAGTTGGCACACTCTTCTTCTGCTGCTGCTGTCCACTTGATGTCAGCCAGGAGGTGATTTCCAGCCTCTGCTAATGCCATGTTTTTCCCTGCCATCATGGAGCTTCCCTTTAAGACTGTAAGCCGAAATAAACTGTTTCCTCCCACAAGCTGCTTTTGGTCAGGTGGCAGCAACACAGTAACTACAACACCATGGGCAAGACACTACAGCTCTCTGAGCCAATGCAATGTACATCATTGAGTGAGCCAAATGAGGTAGCAGGGCATAAAGTGGTGCTAAGTGCTGAAGCAGAGCCCAAGACGTGATCCCTGTCCATAAGAAGCCTCATGCCTAGAGATCATAAGCCCCAAACCCAAAGTCCACAGAGACCATGCAGGTAACAAACAAGAGTTAGCAGGCAGGTAGTGAGAAATAGGACCCTGTGGGAACAGCCACTGTGTAACTTCCACTACTGACTTCATTGTGGACAGTGAGGCCCAGTGTTTCCAAATCAAAGGAAACTGGAACTACGACATTTTAGGTGAACTCTCCTGAAGCTTGAAAGGTAGCAACTAATTAAGGTAGTTTTTCTGTTTTCTAACATCAGACCTAACAAACCCCTTCTAGGAGTGTAAATTTGCATAGGAGCCTTCCCATGCATTCATACTCTACATAGAGCCATAGTGTGTACAAAAGAGGTTCTAGAACCTCTTACACGCACCGTGTCTACACTTACAGTGTTACTTTTAGAGTTCCCTCTTATCTTGAAAATCCAGAACTTCCATGCAGATGAAGTGAAGTGGTTGTGTATATATGGTTGGAGATGAATGATGACTAGGTATACAGGTTTGGAGGAAGCAGCCAAGACAATGGCATTTTGATTGAGTTGCCATCTATTTCACACCATGCTGCACCATTGCTGATCTGCAGTGACTGTATAGCCAACAAGGGACGCAGAGCAAGGCTATTCCTTTGTCTTCAGCTTCTTTTGACAAGCCTAGTATTGTCACTGGTTGGCATGAAGAGTGTTGGACCTGTCACTACCAGGCCCAGGCACTAAGCAGCTGCTGTTACTGTATATACTCCACACAGTAGAGCCTATAGGAGCTCCATGTACCACCTCTGCCCTGAGGAGCTGTAGGAAAGTACCAGACACATGTGGAAGGATTTTAGCTCATTAATCTTTGGAAAACATTGGCAAATAGGTAGAGTGAAATGTTTGGCCACGTGCATATTCAAATTTAGTTCTCCAGTCCAGTGACAGAAGAGGAAGACTTTCATTAAGGTCAGCACTCCAGCCAATCTCTAAGCTCCTTTTCAGCATAAGGTTTATGTTATGGTTTTGAGTCGTTTTGGAGCTCACTCTTTTCCTGCAGGTTCCAGCAACCTTTGTATGTGAACTACAAGGGAATATGACAGGTGTCCAGGGGCTGCAGATATTGTCATGAGGTGCTATTGGTGTGAGATGTTAGATTAAAACAGGTTCTAAGGGCTGGAGAGATTGCTCAGTGGTCAAAGTTCTTGCCTGCAAAGCCAAAGGACTCAAGTTCAATTTCTCAGGACCCACGTAAGCCAGATGCACAAGATGGCGCATGCATCGGGAGTTTTTTTGCAGGGGCTAGAGGCCCTGGTGCGCCCGTTCTCTCTCTCTCTCTCTCTCTCTCTCTTCTCTAACTGCCTCTTTCTCTCAAAGAAATAAAAATAAAACAAAATAAAAACTAGGGGCTGGAGAGTTGGCCTAGCGATTAAGGCAGTTGCCTGCAAAGCCAAAGGACCCAGGTTCAATTCTCCAGTACCTACATAAGCCAGATGCACAAGGTGATTAATGCATCTGGAGTTCATTTGCAGAGGCTGAAGGCCCTAGTGCGCCCATTCTCTCCCTCCCTCTCTCTCTCTCTCTCTCTCTCTCTCCCCTTCTCCCTCTCCCTCTCCCTCTTTCTCTATCTCTCAAATAAATAAATAAAAAGATTTTAAAAACCAGGTTCTTGGACATAGTCTATCTTGGTTTTTGTTGCACTGAAAGAATGATTGATATTTTGCATTTTAGATGGAAGAGTTGTGAGCATCTGTATTTCCAAGATAGATAACAGTAACAGCAGAATTAGTTGAGCATGGATGTTCTCTTGGGAAAAAAAAAAAAAAGCAGGCATTCACATAAGTACACATGGATGTGCACACACATACACACACAGTAATGCCCACTTTTCACCAACAAAGCTCCAAATCTTTTTTTTTAAATGATTCCTTTACTGCATTTGAGAATCTGTTAAGGTTTAAACAATGTAAACATTTTGATATATATGATAACATAATATTTAATTATGATTATTTAAAATAGGATCAATGATTTTTAATGAATATTAACAAGCTTTTATACAAAATAATATATTTTACAATCATCTTCCTTTATACTTAAAATCATCTACTTTGTATTTTATTTTATTTTTTTATTTTTATTTTTTTTATTAGTTAGTTTTGTATTCAGCAAATACAGTCAGTTTGGCACCATTATTAGGCTCATCCATGACCTGCCCCCTCCCCTTGGCCCCTCCTTGTTGAGGTATATGGGTCATGCATTATGGAGTTAGCCCACAGTTATGGGTAGGATAAATGTCTCTGCATGTCTCTGCATATCATGACCCAACACGTGGCTCTGACATTCTTTCCGCCCCCTCTTCCGCAAAACTTCCCTGAGCCACGTTGGGTTCATTTTTGGTCTGCTTCAGTGATGAGGTGTTGGGGGCCTCTGGGTCTCTGGCTCTCTGATTTGGTAGGAGTTGATTTTCTCTGTGTTGATCTTCGCCCTTGTGCTGGTACCCGGTTCACCAGGAAAACAGCACCCTTGCTTGTTTCGCCAATTGTTCTTAGTTTCAGCCAGGGCCCTTTTGAGGTATGATGGGGTGGCTCTCTCCTTAGGATCTCCATCTATCTGAAAAAGAGAAGCAGATTCTCCAACGGAGAGTAAGTTAGCACCAGGACAAATGAGATAGCCCTTACTTTTTTTATAGAGAATTTGAGAGGTGTAAGGCCCTCTTGTAGCCCGCGATTGATGGTAGCTTGATAATGGAGAGCGGGCTTATGTTTGGATATGGTTCTGACTTGTTTCCCAGCTCCAGCTATGGGTCCCGTACCACTGAGGGGATCAGTTAGCCGAATCAAGAGCAGTTGGTTTCCCACCATGGCTGTGTGACACTATTGCACTTGTGTGGGCATCACAACAGGTTATTTGCTGCTAAGTAGGTTAGACCATGAGTTGCTTGGACAAATATTGGTCATTTTCCCCCAGTCGCCCATGTAGCACCTTCTGGCACTAGACGCACTGATTGTTGGGGGACTGACTCTCTTCCAGCTTCTAGCCATGCCATTCCATTTTATGTGTCAACCGCATAAAGTGTCTTCAGCAATAGGGTCTTACCACTAACATTTGGTCTTTCTTTTAGGAAACCTTATAGAAAACTCCTTCCTTGGGAATTTTTTTTTTTCATTTTGCTGAAGAAATTATATATAAAAATCTCTTGAAGGCTTTAGATTTGTTTTTTTTCCCAAAACATATTAGCTATGAGTTTTTTCCTTAAAATTTATTTTGTCGTAAAACATAGGTTATATGATATTTAGCATCTTAACTATTTTAGAGTATACCATTCAGCAGCATTAATTGTACTCACAAGGCTGTGCAACCACCACTACACCCATCTCTACACCTTCTTTTTTCAGGACCAACGGTTTTGCTGGGTATGATGGTGGATGCCTGGAATCTTAGCACTCAGGAGAGCAAGGCAGGAGGATTGACAATTGAAGGCTAGCGTGGCTACATAGAAAGACATTGTGTCTGGCTGGGGAACTGGCTCAGCAGTTAAAGGAGCTTTTTGTAAAAGCTGCCAGCCCTCATTCAATTCTCCAGTACCTATATAAAGCTAGATGTACAACATGACACATGCATCTGAGTTTGTTTTGCAGCAGCAAGAGGCCCTGGTGCACTCATCATATCTCTCTTTCTCTCTCTGTCTCTCTGAAATAAATAAAAAGAAAGAGGTCTGGAGAGATGGCTTAGCAGTTAAGGCACTTGCCTGCAAAGCATAAGGACCCAGGTTCAGTTTCCCAGGACTCATGTAAGCCAGATGCACAATGTGACACATGCATGTGCAGTTCTTTCGCAGTGGCCCTGGCATGCCCATTCTCTCTTTTTCTGTCTCTATCTATCTCTCTCTCTCTTAAATAAGTAAATTTTAAAAAGGAAAAGGGACAATAAAGCAAAGAATATATATTCCAACCAAATAAATAATTCACAAAGAAATAAAAATTAAAGTTTATTTTGTGTGTGTGTGTGTGTGTGTGTGTGTGTGTTGGACAGAGGACAACCTTGAATGTCATTCTTCAAACACTGCACACTTTTTTTTTTTTTTTTTTGAGATAGGTTCTCTCATTGCCTTGGAGCTTGCCAAATAGGCTAGACTGACCGACCACTGAGTCCCAGGCTCCACCTGTCTCCTCTTCCCCAGTGCTGGGATTACAAGCACACCACCATGGCCAACATGTTTTGATCTGGGTTCTGAGGACCGAACTTAGGTCTTCATTCTTGCACAGCAAGCACTTAACCAACTGACCTACCTCCCCAGCTTCTGTCTTTCTAAAATTCACCTGACAGTAGTCAAATAGTTCTCCTACGTGGAGAACAGTGATGTTACACCTACATAGGAAAACACATCTGAGTCAAGAAAGGAGTGACACTGTATGTGTGTTGGCAATCTTAGCACCTAGACCTCAATGACTCTGTGAGTGTGAGAGAGGCAAGTCCTTTTCTCAATTCTCGTACTCATAATTAATGAATCATGAAAATGATATGAGTTTTACATGAAGGAAATGTGTCTTAAACACTTATTTGTAAGGATTCCTGCTTTTATTCTTTTTCTTTTTTCTTTATGTTCTTTTCTTTATTCTTTTTATTCTTCTGATTTATAAAGCCAGAAAACTTCAACTTGTTAATAATAAAGGATGATGCATGCTATCATGGTCTCTCTGTGTCTTGCCTCCAAGTAGGAGGAAGACTACCCAGTGTGCCAAGTTGGTACCAGCAATGCCTTAGTCCAAGCAGAAGCAAGAAGGGAACTTTTCTTTCTGTACTTCATCATTCCCATTCTGGCCACAGTGATACAGTTTGAAAACCTGGCTCAAACATGGAAAAAAAAACCAACCAATGAAATACTTTTTACTTTTAATAAAATTGTTTTCTTTCTTTTTCTTATGTTTTTAAAAATTTTTTAAATGTCATTTGTTCATTTATTTTAGAGAGAGAGAGAGAAAGAAAAGATCCAGATAGAGAGACAGAGGAAGGGAGAGCATGGGCATGCCAGGGCCTCTACCTACTGCCAATGAACTCCAGACACATGTTCCAGCCCCTCTTTTTTATATAAAATCTATTGGGAACTTTAATATATGAACATAAAATAAATAGGTAGTATTCCCTTTGGGTTATCTTCTTTTGTCCCTTCTCCCCTGCCTCATTCCACTGAGGCCCTCCTCATTGTGGGTATCGGTAATCACTGTGCGTTCATGAGTGCACCACCCAGTTCCTGTGGGGTCAATAATGCCTCACAGTATGCCTTCCCGCCCTGTGGCTCTTACATTCTTTCTGCTTTCTCTCCTGAGGTGTTCTCTGAGCCTTGGAGGCCATGTTATAAGCCTCCTTCAGTGTTGAGCTCTTGGCTGACTCTTATTTTCTGCTTTGATGAATTTTGAATCTCCTCAGTGTCTACCGCCATCTCTCTGGAGAAGGTTCTCTTGCTGGCACTGAGAGCAGCACTCTTATTTAATCCATCACTTCCTCTATAATGTTTCCTTGGTCCTTCCAGGTGTAATTTTTTTTGTTTGTTTATTTATTTACTTATTTATTTGTTTAAAAGTGACAGACAGAGAGAGAAAGAGGTAGATAGATAGAGAGAGAGAGAGAGAGAGAGAGAGAATGGGCATGCCAGGGCCTCCAGCCACTGCAAATGAACTCCATGCATGCGCCCCTTTGTGCATCTGGCTAATGTGGGTCCTGGGAAATCGAGCCTCGAACTGGGTCCTTAGGATTCACAGGCGAGTGCTTAACCGCTAAGCCATCTCTCCAGACTGAGGTGTGATTTGTTAAATAACTTTTTAAACAAATGAGACCCATTTATAACCCATGGACTATAAAACCATAGAGTCATTCATATGGTACTGGCAAGGTGCAGAAGTGAGTCAGAAAACTCCTGAAATGTTCTCTACACTGCTTGCTCTGGCTTGTGAGTCATGTGGCCTCTGTTTCTGCTCAGCTCTGCTTGGATATGGTTGGGTTCCCATGAAACTTTATTCATGATCATTGATTATGAGGTATTCTATTAACTTTTTCTACTGTATGAAAATGTGGACACCATTCTTAGCTTATAGGCCATATAAAAACAGGTGTGAACTGGATTTGGCCCATGCACTAAACATTTCTGGTCCCCAATATGAAGGGAAAACATGTTTCCAAGGCCTGTTGGCAAGATCTGAATGACAGATCCTGGTTTAAAAGCATGCTCTGCCAATTACTAACCCATGTAGCCTCAGACAGGTCCCTGATCTTTTCGCATTCAGCTCAGTCCAGCAATCATAGTGGCCACCCTGTCGAGGGGAGAGTCGGTGGCTAATAGTGCACATAGTGGTGACCAGCCCCTAGCACTCTGAGGAGGGCATGAGAACATGTTTCATTTGTTCTTTGTAGGTTAGGACTGGCAACACAGCAAGTTCCTAACCAATAGTGGTCTAACTTAATTTTTTGTTTTTGTTGTTGCTTACTTTTTGATAGTGTGAAAGTGATATACAATTCAATAGGAACCATACTTCGAATTTTGATTTTTGGTTTATTCCCAGCCTGGTGATAATGATGATGGTACTCTCTTGGAATACTGGGCAACAGCAGGGAGCTTCAGCTCCCTGTCATGTGTGGGGGTGGGGGGACACATCACATGCTCTATATAGTGCAGTGCACTACTCTCCTCGGATGTTCTTTAGGTTAGGTGGGTGTGATAAATGTATTTTCAACATTGTATGCTGTTTCAACTTAAGATGAGCATTTAGTGGAGGGGGGGTAACTCCATTGCCATTGGAGAAGCATTGGTAGATCGTATTTCATGAAAATGGAAGTGTTCAGTTTGTTTCATGCCTATTTCCTAATAACACTGTTCTTTCCAAAGGAATGAGCCTACTAGGAAACTACAAACTTCCTAAATCACAAGCTCACTGAGGAAGAAAATTCAGATTCTACCAATTTGTATTGACAGGGGAGGAAAATCTTCTTTCAGGAACCCAGGCCCTAAAAGTTCAGAAAACTCCTTAAATGACAAATCAGGGTCTTTTGAATGTCACTAAAGTTGGACCCAGTCAATCTCTCTGAGAGGCAGTAAAATCTTGGTGCCTGCGCCAGCCCCACAGAGTTAGGACTCTGCCCTTCTGGCCAATGCGTTTTCCGTTGCTGATGGAAAGGCCAATGGCAGATGCTTCCCACATCCAATCGCAGAGAGCCAAGCAGCCCCACAGGCAGACACTGAGCCATGCTGAAATCTGTTTCATCCCTCTAGTGGTGCATCTGTCTATCCTTTGCTCCCTCACGAAGGGCAAAAGGGGACATGTGCAGGAATGAGTCCTGCCTGCTGATGAGTGCAGGGTGTGGGAGTGAGGGAATTACATCTTTGACAGACATGAGACCCCCTAGGCCCCTAGGGTTCAGTGGAGCAACTAGGCAAATGACGTGGGAAGGGAGAGAGCAGCAGCTGAAAGCCATGGCTGGCAGCCTCAGGGCCACGCCAGGCCACGGGTCACACCACTCAGAGCAGAGATCATGTTGGGTCCGTTGCACCTTCTTGGTCATAGAACAGCAGTGCTGCAGTGGGATGGGGAGGGAGGGGCGGGGGTGAGCCTGCAGAGCGGGTCTGGATGCTAGAAAGCATCAGGTTACAGAACATGGTTCTATGGCTTGTGGGACATCTTGAGGACACAGTGATGATGACCACAGGATCCATGCTCTTGCTTTCCTGACTCATTTTGAGGCAGCCAGCCATGTGGCTGTGACCCATGCCCCTGTGGTTGAGTGAGAGGACTTCAAAACTATGTAGCTCTGCCTTTTTGTAAATCAAGAGACTGAATGCATTTACACAAAGTGAGTAATGTCTAATGTTTGTAGAGCTTGGAAAAAGAAGAGCAGTTTGAGTTTGAGTATGAATAAATACTCTTGGTGGGTGGCACGGCTATGTGTTTATCTGTCCACACATCTGGATCGTGGACTTGAGAGCCTGCATAGATGTGGACATGTTCACACCCACCCTTGCAGCATGGAAATGCTCTCTGTCAGTAATGTGGGCTTCTGTTTAGTAAAAGAATTAATCAAATAAATATTGCTGTTTCCGGTTAGGAGTCTGGCCTGCCACATTTCTATTTTTACTTTGTTTGGCTCATTTGCCACATTCCTAAAAGACAGCAGAAAGAGCATGTCTAATTCCTGTGTGCTGGTCGGATCTTATCTATACTGGAGAGAATTTTTATTTTTCTAATTTTTGTAGTCTGGCTGTCCTGCTTATTTTATCCAACAGATTTCAGACTTTGGGATGCTAGAGAGGAAAAGAGCAGCTCCGGCTTTGGGCCTCCTGGAAGTGGTCCAACAGCCAAGTCCCTGACTCTTCACACCACACTGTTCCCATGGTCAGGGCAGGTGTGGCATGGCTGCTGACTCAAACTCCGCTGAAAGCACGTGCTGGTGTGAATGGTGAGACAGGTAGTATGATGCCGTGAGATGTCGCAGACTAATTAGGAGGACCAACTGGCAAGCTTCATGTGTGCCCCCCTGATGACTGCATGCATGATGATGGCCAAGATGCTCACCTTCAGTCCCTCTCTGCGGAGAGGACGTGAAACCACACGCCACACAGGACTGCTGTAAGGGCTGAATGAAATTCTGAACATGCACTGCTGCGGGCACTGCCGGATGGCTGGGACTAGTGCAGGGAAAGACTGATAAGCTCGGCGAGAAACACAAGGCTCGTGTTCACTGGCTGTGGCTCGGGCATCATTGTCCCATGCTGCTCACTTTAGCTCTTGTGACCTGGTCTACTTTAATCATCATTCAGCCTTCCAGCCATCAAGTCATGTGTGTGTGTGTGTGTGTGTGTGTGTGTGTGTGTGTGTAAGAACTTGTCCCAATAATAGTAGTGCAGTTAGTCTCCTGTTAAGGTTTTTTTTCTTAGTTCTTGTTAAATGGGCACAATTTTGTTAATAATTGGTATACAAAAATATTAGGTGTCATAATCTGCTCATTGCTTGATGGTCATTTTAGCCATCTTTGAACAGAAGTTTCCAGTCAAGAATGCTGCCCAGCTGGGTATGATAACACACACCTTTAATCCTAACACTTGGGAGGCTGAGGTAGGAGGATCGCTATGAGTTCGAGGCCAGCCTGAGACTACATAGTGAATTCCAAGTCAGCCTGGGCTAGAGCAAGACCCTACCTTGAAAAACCAAAAAAGAAAAAAAAAGTCTCTGGCCCCAGGGTAGGGAATGACATGATACTTCTCCCCAGTGGATCATGATTTGCAGCCTTGACTTCACAGCATCATGGGAACGAACTGGGCACTCTTCTCTCTAAACAGTGGACAGAGCTCTGCTCTGTAACAAGCCCTTGTGGTTACCTATATGTTCACAGATGTCCGGTGGGAAGGGACTGGCCCCTGGAATTGCTAAGGCTTCGTGAAAAGGCCAAGTGTTAACTTGGATTCTTGAAAGTGAGAGAAGCCCTCGCTGTCTCATCTGGACAGCTGTGGTCCTGCCTCATAGGCCTCTGCGTTCTCACTTTCAGAAGTTCCAGCTTTCCCACAGGGAACTGGCTGGAGAGTTGTTTGGGATGTATTTTGCTTGTTGGCTTTTCTTAACTTTTCTAAGCTTTTCTTTTTCTGGAGATGTCACTATAGCCTGATGTTTGTCCTGGGTCTCCCTTGACATGAACTGCTCCCAGATGGCAGCCAGGGCACATGCTCAGCAGCCAGCCCCTGGGATCCTTTCTGTCTTTCCTTACATCAGAATCCTATATGGCTTAAAAGCTTCAAAGACACCTAAGCAGGCCATGAAAGGATGGATGGAGTGTTTCTGGGCTTTCCATGCAGAAGGAACAAGTGCAGAGGACACAGAAACATATAGAAATCAGGTGTATGATCCTGAAAGCCTTGAAGGCCACGTGATGTTGCTGGTGCTTGGTCTGGGAGAGATGGAAATGGCATATGGACCAGTCTTAGGCCTTGTTGGGTATTAGCAGCATGGGTGTACCCAGCGCTGCTGAAGATACCAGCAGGGATTGAAGGGCAGGTGGTGGGGGAAGTACCTTTTAACCTTGGCTACACATGAGAATGGCTGTATGGCAGCCTGGTATCACAAGGACTTCTCAGCCCTTCAATCTAGATGAAGAGAGAGTGCCGATTTTGATTTTTCTAATCAGGTGACTTAGCACAGTACATCACCCTTTTCTGGTTGTCCAGCACACGTGCCTGTTCCTGTAGTGCTTTGACAACAATGTTCCCATGTTTCTCATAGAGCCAGGACTCCAGAAGCAACCTCACTGAGTTCACACCCGTGTCTCAGTCAGAACTCTGGCCCACATGGTGAGCTGAGCACCACAGCATTCCTCACCAGTACCAACTCATACTCCTTACTTACCATCATCATCACTCCAAGAAAATGGTCAGGTGCAAAGGAACTTGTTTTGGCTACAAGTGAGTTAGATCTGGATATGAGAGAGCAGACTACCAGTGTGATGCCAAGTGTAGAAGCCTGGCATGAGGACAAGAAGTTTGGACAGGAGCCAGACCCCTGCTGGCCCTGGAGAATGTGGGGGAAGTCTCGGCATAGACCCCACCAGGGCAGCTCTTTGGCAAAGAGGGAAAGAAACACCCACAACAGACATGGGATTTTAAAGATGGTCAGTGTTCTTAATCCACATGCTTTTGGGAGGGGTGAGGGAGGAATACACATAATAAAATAAACAACCATTATGATATGGCTAATTCCTGGAGATTTTTAACTCTCTGGAAATGGGATGAAATGTGAGGTGAAAGTAATCACAGAAAGCCATCTTCATGGCCTGGCCTCTGCCCCAGCAGCCAACCTTGCTGTCACAATGACATGTCCCTGTTCACATCACCAAGTCTAGCCCAGCCCAGCCCAGCAGAAATGTCTACCCTGCCACAGCTCAGGCCCATGCCCAGGACAGTATCTCCCTAAGAGGGCATGGGGACTGAGGAGAGGAGAGGGGCCCATGCTCTGTAGGGAGTCCAGGAACTGGTCCTAGTGGGCATGGGAGCATTTAGTAAGGAAGACACATACACACACACATACACACACACACATATACACATACACACACGGCACACACAACACAAGCGCACATGGCCTTTGGCAGTGGACTCGTTGTTTTCTCTCTTGTGTCTCCAGCATCGTCTTCATCTATCAGCTTCATAGTGTGCTGATGCTGTCATTGGAGAAGGTGTTCCTCCTGCCTTCTGTGTCATTCCCATGACCTAATGAGAATATGTGAAGGAGACAGAGTGTCCACATGTGCATGTTTGCTGACAGGCAGCTTCTTGGGCCCACACCTAATACTGCATTTCAGATTCGCACTACCTTGTTTCAAGCCGTTCTTAATGACTACAAGCTGGGGGAGTCATTTATACAAAGGTTATTTTCACAAAGTTTTCATTACCTTCTCATTCTTATCATACTGCTGAGCCATCTGTACTCACCATCATTTCATCTCACTACATGCTCTTTCTTCCTTAGTCCCTTCTTTATGATAATATCCCCCCATTATCCGTGTTCCTTACAATTAGCAAAGCTGGTGAATTTTAAAAACCTTAGTTTCAGGATGCCATTGTTACTCTTCTATCCCTAATGTATTTCTATTTACTGAAGTCAAAAGTTGCACTCCTTCTATTC
This sequence comes from Dipus sagitta, assembly GCA_036346955.1. Lineage (NCBI taxonomy): Eukaryota > Metazoa > Chordata > Mammalia > Rodentia > Dipodidae > Dipus > Dipus sagitta. The sequence continues at coordinate 96,368,588 of CM070770.1, read as the reverse complement.
TTTTGCCTCCCCCAAGTAGAATAATGGAAAAAGCGGAGGTTTTATTTGTTTGCCTGTTTTGTTGTGGGTTCTTTTGTATGTGTGCTCGTGTGCAAGTGTATATGCATATGTGTGCATGTATGTGAAGGCCAAAGGTCCACACCAGATTTTCCTGTATTTCTCTCAACCCTATTCTTTGAGACAGGGTTTCTTATTCAACCTCGAGTTCATCTGTTTGGCTAGACTAGTGATCCCAAGGATTCTCTGGATCTCTCTCCCCAGTGCTGGTATTACAGGCACAAACTGCCCAACATTTACATGGGTTTCTGGGATCTGAACTCAGGTGATCAAGCCGTCACATGACTGAGTCATATCACCAGCTTACTTGCTTGTTTTTGAGTCAACCAAATGTGGGTTTAAATCCCTGTGCTAGGGAATTGAACCTGACAGGCTTTGCAGGCAAGTGCCTTTAACTGCTGAGCCATATCCCAACACCTTAACAAAGCAGTCTTATAATAGAAGCAGGGAAGTAATAAGCTATATTAGAACCCCTCAGAAGGTGCCACAGGCTCAAGGAAACCACAAAAAGGAGAACCTGAGTCCTCATGGAGACAGGACGGGAGGAACAGGAAATGTCCTTGAGGAGATGACAAATGACCAAGAGCACTAAAGGGTGGTGGAGTTGAGAAGGATGCATGGACAAGGAGCACTGGGGACTGACAGTATGTAAAGGTGTGGTGTTGGAGAGTCCAGATCCAGGAGGGCATTGCAGGCTGAGGCTGCACCGTCACATGACAGGAATTTTACCAGAAGCACACCAAGGCAAGTCTGAGGTCCTTGAGAACAGTTGCCTCTTCCACGTTCACATGCTGTGTGAGTCCATAGGCAGTCCCCCTGCTGTCACAGTGAGCTGGGCCACTTCTGGGAGACACCTACTCTCCAAGCCTCAAAACTTCTGGTGCCATCTAGGGGTCTTGGGCTCATTTTCTCTGCCGATTTAAGGAATTAAGATGCAGGAAAGTATTTTAAAATAATAAAACTTATTTCAGAATAAGGGGGAAAGAAAACAGTAAGAAAGCAGACTCCTCTGTGAGGAGGGGGCTTTGAGAGCGCAAAAACCCAGTTTTTGTGGGAACTGAACTTTTATTGAATGGAAAAGCCCACCCTTCCTAGTGCATGATTGGTGGGCTTGAGTGAAGGTGAAAATTGCTGATTTGTTCATGGTGCATCCAGTACTGTGCAGGTCCCAGGAAGCTTGCCAAGCCAGCCGCCAGAGGGGAAAATGCTACTGGCCAGGAAGGAGGAGGAGGTGGAGTCACCCCCCCTCCTCCCACCTCCCATTGTCTTGGGTTACCAAGGGCTCCCTTTTCCCTGTCTTTCTGCCTAGCCAAGGAAACTGACCAGCTCCTATAGTGTTTCCTTTCCATTCTCCCCTGCTTCCATGGCACCCTAGGAGTCTGTGGCCCTGTCAGATTTTAAAGCCTCTTTATTAAAATTGCTACACTGTTATAATGGCTAATACCTAGTAAATATCAATTTCTTTCCATACATGTTGCATGGAAACATTTGATCACTAAAAAAGCATGATGGTATAGTGCTATAAATTAAGAGTCTAGGTTAGTTTATGTGACATGAACTCACAACTGTGGCTTCCTGCTCAAGAATGAGCCTGTCAGCATTCCATCACGGACCGGGTAGAGGCTTATGAGACCTCTTTCTTTCCATAGTAGCTGTTGGTAAGTAATGGTTGTTAGAGGAGAAGTCATGTTCTTCAGTATGTGGCCACTGGTAAGTTGCCCATACTGCAGTAACTATCCCCCCCCCCCCACAGCAATCACCACCACCAGTGCTCATGCAAGTAACTCTGCTTTAAATCAGTGGGTCATTAAAAAAGAGTCTTATGAAGAAGGGGTTTAGTGGGAGTGCAAAGGAGATAAGAGAGGGTAACTAGCAGTATCAAATTTGATCAAAATACCTTCATGTATGAAATTATTAAAACAATAGAAAAATGCTTTGTTTGTAGATGCCATTTTACTGAAGTCAAGAATACGCATATTAAAAAAGAGCATTGTAGGGTTGGAGAGATGGCTTACCAGTTAAGGCGCTTGCCAGGAAAGCCAAAGGACCCAGGTTCTACTCCCCAGGACCCATGTAAGCCAGATGCACCAGGGGGCCCATGCATCTGGAGTTCGTTTGCAGTGGCTGGAGGCCCTGGCATGCCCGTTCTTGCTCTCTCTTTACCTGCCTATTTCTGTATATCTCTCTCTCTCTCAAATAAATAAATAAAAATAGCCGGGCGTGGTGACGCACACCTTAAAAAAAAAAAAAGAGCATTGTAAAAAAAAACTACTGGTGTGAATTACTATGCTTCAACTATTCCCTGTTTTCCATTAACTCTGAGTTATAAAGTGGCTAAACTGGGAGATTGTAGTAAACTCTGGCTGCGTGTGGTAGTGTAATTCCTATAATTCTAGCAGTGGAGGAGCTGAGGCAGGAGAATTGCAAATTCCATAGCAGTCTGGGCTACAAAGGAGACCCCTATCTTAAATAAATAAATAATAAGTTGAATCATAGAATTCACAAAAGTTTGATCTATGAATATCAAAATGTTCCTTATAATGGTTATCAAACAGAACATTTTTCATTTAAGAATTTGCAAATTGGGATCAGGCACGATTTGCATACTTCATTAGTAGAGGCTAATTTCATTTATCCCCACCATCCCTATAAAAATTAGACAAAAGTCATTGTAACTTTATTTCTAAATTTAAGTAGTACTTTTATTTGAAAACTTGGTCTACTTCCCTTTTTTAGATTTTTTTTAAATTTTATTTATTTTTATTTATTTTAGAGAGAGAGAGAGAGAAGCAGATAAAGAGAAAGAGAGACAGAGAGAGAATGTGTGTGCCAGGGCCTTCAGCCGCTGCAGACAAACTCCAGATGCATGCACTACCTTGTACATCTGGCTTACATGGGTCCTGAGGGATTGAACCTGAGTCCTTTGGCTTTACAGGCAAGTGCCTTACCCACCAAGCCATCTCTCCAGCTCTCTATTTCCATTTTTATTGCATTTTTACATTAGTAGAGCTTATTTTTCTTTTGCAAAAAAAAAAAAAACTTGCGTATTAAAAATATCTAAAAGTTTAGAGACTGTGGCAAGGACAAAGAAAGTCAGAACTGGCAATGGACATAAGTTCCTTTACCCTGCTATAAACTCATGTTGGACCCATATTTTGTTCATATTTTTCCCCAAATAACTACTTCAAATCACATACTGCATGTGACTCTCATCAGATGGCCAAACTGCAAGGGTCTTCTCAGATGAAGGAGAGTATGAAATGAAAAAAGAGGAGACAAAAGTGTGTGCCAGGCAATGGGGACCCCAAGAAGGAAGTGAATACTGCTTTCTGGGAGCTGACAGATAATCTTGTAGGTCATGTGAATTTGCCAGGAAAGTGTTTGCTGAGTAGAAAAAACACCCTGTGAGAAAAGCTCCCAGCCACCAGCCTGGGGGAGTTCGAAGAGTAAGGTCTTGGCCAGACTGGTTTGTTGTAGGATTCCGCAGCCTATCAGAGGTACTGAGCTGCCTTGTTTGCTAAACTGCAGTGTGGAATTGGTGCTTGGCTGTGGAAAGTGGAGCCTAAATGATGGGGGAGGGGGGAAGGATGCCACAGCCAAATCCTAGCTTTATTCCTACTTTCACTTATTCCTAATGTAAAAGTACATTAAAAAAAGAAAGAAAGAAAGAAAGAAACAGTTGTTTAATGCAAGCCAAATACAGTCCTATGAACACTTACAGAATTCTCACCTACAGAAAGCACCCTTTGCTTTCTTTAGTGGCCTGCCTTAATGCATATGGCATTTAGTAAGTTCAGCAGTGGCAAGTTCTTTTAGAGTTCCCTGAGGAAAAGATGTTGAGCCCGCTGCCCCCCTGAGGCAGGAATGCATTGAGCCCTGCTAGATTAGTCCCAAGAGGACTCTGATGAAGAAAGTCATTTGTTTATTCTCTGGGACCTCGTTGGCAGCTCGTTGGCGCCACCCAGTGTAAACATGGTTGAATACAGTCGTTTCTTTTTCTTTTTTTTAATTAGCTGTGTATACAGCCATGTTGGTACCATCATTAGCCTCCTCCCTGTCCTCCCCCCTCCGAAGTGATCCTCTTCGTTGGGGAATGTGGGTCATTCATTGTGGGGTAGCCATCAGTTATGGGTAAGAGGCAATGTCTTTGTACATAATGACCCAGCATGTGGCTCTAACAATCTTTCCGCCCCCTCTTCCACAAATTTCCCTGAGCCATGTTGGGTTCGTTTTAGGTCTACTTCAATGATGAGGTCATGGGAACCTCTGTGTCTCTGGATATCTGGTTAGGTAGGAGTTGAGTGTTCTCTGTGTCTATCTCCTTCACCCTTGTGCTAGAACCAGGTTCACCAAGAAAGCAGCACTCTTGCTCATTTCCCCAATTACTCTATGGTTTCAGTTGGGCCCCTGGTGAGGTGCAATGGGATGATTCTCCCCTCAGGTCCTGTGTCCATCTGAAAAAGAGAAGCAAATTGTCCAACAGAAAGTGAAGTCAGCACCAGATAAATGGGATAACCATTATTATTTTGGAGATAATTTAATGGGTGTAGGCCCTCTTGTAGCCCATGATTGGTGGGAGCTTGATATTGGAGAGCAGGTGCATTTTTTTGCATATGGTTCTGCCTTGTTTCCCAGGTCCAGCTATGGGTTCCATTCCACTGAGCAGATGCATTAGCCAAATCAAGAGCAGTTGGTTACCCACTGTGGCTGTGTGCCACTATTGCACTTGTATGAGCTTCATGTCAGGTTGTTTGCTGCTGGGTAACTTAGACCACAAGTTGTTTGGACAGATGTTGGTCATTTCCCCCCAGTTGTTCATATTGCACCTTCAGGCACTAGACAAGCTACCTGTCTGGGGACTGACTCTTCCAGATTCCAGCCAGGTCACTCCATGTTCTATACCAACAGCATATGGTGTCTTCAGCAGTAGGGTCTTACCATTTACCTTTGTTGGGTCATCAAGTACTCTGACAGAAATCTGTCTTCTTTTGGGAAACCTCTGATCAACAGCTCATTGTGGATGTTAACCCATGCTAGTACTGAGAGTTACAGGCCAGCACCAAGGGAAAAGAAGGAAGAAAAAAATAGGCAATATAAAAGAGAAAGAGAGGAGAGAAAAGGGAGAGAAAGAGAGAGAAACAGGAGAAGATTAAGGTCAGTCTTCATCATACCCTCTCTAGAACCCTGTGATACAAGTGTTCCCTCTAAGGATCTGATAAAGATTCAACCTTTTAGTCTGTCTTTCAGGACATAGGATTTTATGGTAACATTGCCATTTGGGTCTAGTTTTGTGTCCCTCATCCCCACCCTTGCCTGCTCCACCCTCCCTATTGTCCAGTCCCCAAGATGCTTATTAGGTATGTCAGCATCTCGGTCACATTCAGGCTAGGAGCCACAGATGAATGAGGCCATGCAACAGTTATCTATATTTTCTGTGACTGGGTGAGTTTCCTGAAAATGATCTGTTCCAGGCTCGACCATTTTCTTTTTCAAATTTCATTGTGTCATTTTTCCTTGTGCTGTGTGGAATTCCATCATATACCACAATTTTGTTGTCCATTCATCTAATGATAGACATCTGGGTTGATTCCAGCTCTTAGCTATTATGAATTGAGCAGCTGTAAACATGGTTGAGCAAGTCTCTCTGAACTGAGGCATGTGCTTTTAGGGTAAATGCCCAGTAAGGGAATAACTGGGTCTGTTGGTAACTCTATAGTCAACCTTTATAGGAGTCTCCATATTGCTTTCCATAGTGGTTGTACCATCTTACATTCCCACTAACAGACTTGTAAGTTTTGAAGGGTAGACCCAAGTGAAATGTCCTCAAGTTTATGATCTGCAATTTCAACCATTCTTTTTCTTTTTAATGGTCAAACTACAGTATGATTATTTGTTAAAGTTCTCAGTTAAAGACAAAACAGCTTCCTTTCCAACTCCCTTAGTCCTCAGCACCCTGGACATCTCAGCCCCACTCAGCCCTCCCTTCCTCTCCACCCAACCCCATCCCCATCCAGCTGTCCCCAAAGGCCCCATCTCTGATGATCGTCTCCCCTAATGGTTCTTCTCTTTGCTTTTCAGAAAGAGATGACAGCCAGGATGTGTCACTAATGCCCACCTCGTCCTCCAGAAGAAAGGAAAGCTGTTTCCTTGGGGCATCCCCATGGGGCACGAGGGCCCTCCCTGGATGAAATGACCCCTACTTCCAGGAGCAGGAAAGCTGATGACACACCACGGGGACTCTTGAAAGACGTTTTCTACTCACTCCATGTGCTCTTAACCCTCTGAGTGCTGCTAGCCAAGACCCGTGGGCCAGGCAGACTGCTATGTGAAGAAAACCTAGCCTTGACCCCTGTGGCTGTGGGCACGTGCAGGAGGGCCTTGCGCTTCTGTGCACATCACACTTCTGTCTGTGACCTGCCACATAAGCTTTACTGGAATTCAGGTTTTGAGACCGAGATGTTGATTTCGTCTTGTCGGACGTCTAGGTTGACTTTTCTGTCATGTGTTTTCTAAGTACTGAGTGAATATGGGGATTCCAGGTAGGCAGCAAGTTCTTCTGTCCCCAATCTTCCTTTGAGTCTCTGCAGGCTCCTGTGGCTTCATGTTGTGTGGGGCTTGGAGCTGAGAGAGACCTGAAGCCCATTGGGCAGTGCCCATGCCATTTCCCTCATAAGCAGATTTGTCAGGGACCACTCCATGAGCTGGCTTGTCTGTGTCCCAAGCAGGCTCTCACATTCTAACCACTGGGAAGAGCTGGTCACTGATAGAGCTGACAAGTTACTAGTTACCAGCCCTGGTCAGAATGCATTCTTTATAGCCACAGTCATTCCTTGACTTTTCCATTGAAGACATTCTTTCCCATTTCCCAGAAGAAATAAATAAAGTTAGGAGTGATCAGTAGGAACCCTGAGCCAGATTAGTGCAGTGTTTGTTCATTGTTAAAGCATAGAGTCCTGGATGTCTCTATATAACTTCATTGAGAAGTCAATTTTAAAATATAGTTGGCATTTGGTGCCTGTAGATTAAACATCCTGACCATTAATTTGTAGCCGCCCAGAGCTTCTGTACCCAGGCAATGTTTCCTCTTCTACCACTCTCCCCACCTCTCCTATGTTACATTATGACACAAAATTAATTTCTGCCCCAGTAATTGTGCTACAGTTGCTAAAATCACAGAGGAGCTGTAGCTGACTTCCTCCTATTCATTCCAATTTTCCTCATCCAGCAATCAGAATAACCATTCTTTACTACCTCCTGCCTTTTGAACCCTGATGTGTGTTGACTTCACTGACTTATTCACAAAATGTGACAGCCTGACAGCCTGTTACTAGGGCATAATAATATTTCCCAATATATTTGATTTTAATAAGCTGTCAGTTGCTGAAAGGAAGTAGATATGAATGTGTTCATACATTTAATGTCATAACAAAAGATAAGGGAGTTGTTTTAGTATACATCCATGTGTGGAAACCACTGTGGCTGACACGGAAGCCTAGAAAGTATGAAATCTTTGTCAAACTAAGACAGCGCTGACACAGTGGCATTTTATGTTGACCTAACCCTACAGACCAACGGTACTACTTCTCTTCTGTGCTTACTCTAGTTTACAGTGAGATTTTTCCTGAGTTAACTTTGAAAGGCCAAGACAGTTAGAGTTTTTTGTCGGCCTCACTTCTGACTGCGCTAAGGAATCAGAAGAACTTCATTTCTGGCCTGGGCCATTGCGGTACCACATGGGAGTGCAGGATGGTGGGACTGGGAAATGAAGTCTGACACCTGCGTCCTCAGAGAATCTCTGTAGCTCTCATGGACAACCGCAGGATCTTCACATTAAAATGTTCAGTGTGCTCCTGCGTTTCAGCTATGCTCCATAAAGGGGGAAGGCAGACATGTGTCATTAACATTTGTCATTTTCTATTTACCATGTATATGAAGTTGCCACGTGGTTTGGAAATACAGATTTAACTTGGAACAGATTTTTCTCCTGGTTGTATCACTAATTGCACTAATTAACTCTTTTGAACAAACTCTGGCAAACTACTCTTATTTTTGTGATTACATAATGTTTCTCTTTCCATACAACTTCGGCCAATTCTAAAGAACACCCTTACAGGCAGTTTTTAAATCTTTGGCCTAACTTATCTTCAGCAAATGGAGAATCTAAGCTCCTCGCAGCCCCATAAACATCTCCAGCCCTCTGGACCAGAGGCTGTCAACCCCATTTCTTTCTCCTAATCTGGCCTTGGTTCTTCCTCTTTTGCCACTGTTTTAGTGGTGGAAGGCTTTCAAAGTTGAATGAGCACCCTATGTCCTTAAGCACATCGATTGTTAACATGCTGCCCATTTTCTTCATTATTATAAATTCACATTCTTGTTACAGAATCATTTAAAAAATGCAGTCAGCTTAAAATTTTAAGCATTCATCATATTCCTGTTAGTGAGAACATTATCCTATCCATCTTTAATGTCAGCACCACTCCAAAAAGTGGAAGCTTAACAGTGCAGATCTGGTACACAGTTCAGAAGTGTCCAACTGTCTCAAAATATTCTTCACACTTGATTTCTTTAAAAGGAATGAATCAAGAAGCACAGTTTATGTTTACTTGTCCATCATTCTCTTTAGTTTCCATTAATGGATTAGTGTTCATGTGTGTGTGTGTTGGGTCTTTCATGACCAACATTTTTGAAGAATTCAAACTTTTTTGTTTATGGAATATCCCCACCACTTGGAAGATTATTTTTTTTCTTTTCTGTTTTTATTAAGTAGAGTCTTTATATGGACACATCATGTGTTGGCACCATCATTTTCCTCCTCCCTGCCTGCATTTCAATGAGGGCCCTTCTCAGTGGGATTGCTGATATTCCCGATGGGATTGTGGTTTATGATTTGTGAGAGCAGCAGTCAGTCATTGGGACAGGGAGGGGCAATGCCTCTGTATATTCCTTCCCACCCTGTGGGTCTTACAATCTTTCTGCCCCCTCTTCTGAAAAATTCCCTGAGCCTTGGTGAGTGTGTTTTAAGTGTACTTTAGTGTTGTTTTCTCAGCAGCTTCTGAATCTCAGCTTTGCTGTGTGTTGAGTGTCCTCAGTGTCTGTCTCCATCACCCTGGCACAGGCTGTCAGGCTCACTATGGAAGCAGCATTCTTGCTCATTCTCCCAATTCCTCTGTGGTTTCATCTGGGCCCTAGCTGATGTATAAGGGATGGTTCATCTCCTGCCAGGTTCATCTCTGTCAGCTGTCTTTTCTTGTCTTGTTGGTAGAATTTGGTTGTTCTCAGTTCTTTCTGCCTTCTGAAAAAGAAAAAGAAATTATCCATTGGAGAGTCAGATCACCATAGGTTAAAAAGGATAAGCATTGTTAGAGATTTTTGATGGGGGTAGGTAGCCTCTCATTTTGCCGAAAACTAGTGGGAGCTTCTCATCTGAATTCATAATCTTGGTCTTCATAGGATTCTGACTCGAATCCCAGTTCCAGCTATGGGTTCCTTTCCACTGAGCAGATCACTTAGCCAATCAGAGGGACACTGGTTACCCACCTAGGCTGGGTGCCACCGTTGCACAGGTGTGTACATCTTGTCAGGCTGGTTGCTTTTGTATAGCACTGTCCCCTGCTTGCTCATGACATTGTGGACCATTTTCCCCCAGCAGCTCATGTAACACTTTCCAGCACTATATGGGCAGACCATCTGGGAAATGGCTTCCTTCCAGATTCCAGCTGGATCTCTCGATGTTCTATGTCAGCATGTGGTGTCTTCAGCAATAGGGTCTGACTGTTTCCTCAAATGGAATTTAGGGGGGAGGTAAACTTTTGGGGAAGCAAGAACACTCCTCAAGTAATGTTGTTTGCTTATTGTACCAAATCAGATAGCACATGTCTCATTGCCTCTTTCCATGATATTAAGATGGACCAGTAGGTTCAGTAGTTATCTGACTGATTCAATTACTGTCAAGGTCCATGATTCATCATTAAGCTCTGAAATCCATCACACATACGTTTTATAGAATAGGAGTCTATACATGTTCACAATATTATCAGGGATCTAAAAACTCCCCCCCCCCCCGCAATGTTAGCACCTTTGCAGTTGAATGAAAAGGACTGATAAGTTGAGAAAAGGATTCACACCTTTCCATTTAGCAAAAGGAAGGGAGTAGCAGGAAAAAGTTCATGTGTCAATAATACAGGAGTAACTGGCTCATGAGAATTTGTATGATATGTAGCTAGAACTGAAGTCTGTATGACCACTTTTTCCTCCCATCCTCAGTGACTTCTCTTTTGGACCCATGTATTTATCCATCAAGCTCATGTGTTCTTGTTGAGAGTGATTGCTGATTACTTTTTGGAGCAGAAATCTTAGATAATACAATAGGTTATGCCTCTCCAGGGGACTGCAGTACACAATCAGATAGAAAGTATTTATGTAGCCTTAAATGTCCAAGGGGGATTACCATAGGGGGTGGGGGAGATGATTAGGAACAAAATGTCTAAAGCACTTCATTGGAAGACTACTTTAAGCAACAGGTTGATAAATACTGCTCTGGATTCCTTTTCTGCAGCTTAGGTTGTTAATCTTCACTTCTCACGTTTGCATCATGGCCATTATCTCGTGCCTTCTCCAAACCCTGGTGGTTTTGATAGTCCTTACATGCAGAAATATAGTAATAATAATAAATCTTTGGATCTTACAAAATGCTTACCTAGATTACTTTCATTCACAAACCATCTTGATTCTTCTTCCTACCTTTGCCATCCCTCATTAGGTCATGCTGGTTGGATTTGGTTGTTTTGTGTATAAATATATGAAAGTCACCTTCCTTTAACTGGGAGAACATTAAGGAACTTGAATACAGTCCCTCTTATCTTCTGTGGTGATTTATGCTAGTCTGTCATTGATTCTGGTCATTGATGGAAACACATCCTTTCCCATAGCCCCTAACCTGGTGTTCTCTCCATGCCTATAGATATCACACTGTGAGAAAAGAAATGCAGCCATGTCTTCAGGAACAGGCACAAAGGCATTACTTGGATAATAATGTTCTCAATCTTGCTGTGGTTATTTTGGTCTTTGAAGAAACTGGTGATTTGTTTCTAAAATTAGTCAACATGTGTTTTGAAAATAATGATTGTTTCCCTTGCTTAAAAATCAATGTCAACAACAACAAAAAATTTTTATAACAGGCTATTTCCCTCTGGGAAGGTACTAAATATGGATAAAATTTTTCAGTGATGTGTAAGGATTTGTATTACATAGAGAGAAGTCCATTTGTAATCAAGCTGTTTTGCTAGTTTCTAGAGTTCTGATTTCAAAGTCTTCCTGCATCTTTTTCATATATATCTGAAAAATGTTGACTATATTTTAGTTCTATTTGTGATTCAATTAAGGATTTGAGGATAAGAAAAGCAAACTAACATAATTAAATCAATTAGAAAAGTAAGATAAATCTAAAGATATTTATGAAATTGTTTCTATGTGAGTTCAGGAAATCAAATGTTACAAATAAAAAAAAACATGTTACCATTTTCTAGTTGGTCTGTTTTTAATGATTGATTTGTTTCTTTAATAGGTTCATCAGCTTATAGGTCCCAGAAAGGGTTAATAAAAGGAAAATTGTTAATCTTACAAAAGCTAACTCAAAATTTGGTGGAAAAGAAACACATTTTGGGCCAGAGAGATGGCTCAGCAATTAAAGGCACTTGCTTGCAAAGCCTAATAACCCAGGTTAAATTCCCCAATGCCCATGTAAAGCTAGGTGCACGAAGTGGTTCATCTGCAGTGGCAGGAGGCCCTGGCACACCATACTCTCATTCTGTTTGCTTATTTCTCTCTGTCTCTCCCTCTCAAGTAAATAAATAAAATTACTTATGGATATGTTTCTATTTGCATTTTAGCAAAATTCCTTTATTCTATTACAGAATTTCTCAGCAGGGCATCACTCATACACTTTCATTTTCCAACATGTTAGTATTCGGTATTAAACTTGTTCACAGATACAACTGATGATCAAAGTGAATGCACCTGAGTTTTCATCCCTGCTTTTACCAGCTATCTCACGTAATTATTTGCTCCATACTTAAGATGTTTAAATTGCAAACTGAGAGTATGGTTTTATTCTATGTAGCTTATTATTTTAAAATAATAAGATAAAATATTTGAAAAAACAAGTTTATGTAAATGTCATATACTGTTATATTAATAGTATACTCATAATTGTGTTCTAATAATTATATGATCTAATAATTATTAATAGCAATAATATAATACTTTAATAAAAGATACTTTATCTGATGAGATAAAATGAAGTGATGAAATGATTACATATAGGGCAGTAGGGAGAGAGACTTTCGGAACCCTATCAAGAAAGAAGGAACTCTTCTTTGTACATAGGCCTACTGTAGCCTGAATTTGGCCTATAGGCATGTTTTGTTGGACCTCCATAGTATTTTTTTTCCAGATAGTTTTTTTTAACTAGTTGCCATCTAAAATTTGGAAATTTAATGTGCAGAAATTAGGAATTTGATCTTCTCTTACAGAACCAACCTCTGACAATGCTAGGCAAGAATTGGTTGCTGAGCCACGGAGATTATTCAACCCCTCCCCTTTGTCACTGTCCCCACTACTCCCTTTGGCTTCCCTGCTATGAGGTTGTTTGTCAGTTAACTGTGCCTTACACATTTCTCCCCTCTCCAAGGCACTTCAGGTTACACCTCCTGTTATACTATGTCTAGAAATGCTATACTGATTTTCAAAATTATCTTCCCAGATATCTGCTATATACGTAATACTATCTAGTAACCAGAGTTGTATTGATGATGAAAAATGAAAAAAGTCTTAGAAGACAGTAAGTTCAAACGAGATGTCTTGAGTCACCATAGCTAACAACAAAAATGGCTACTCCAAGATGGTATGGTTGCTCATGCCTGCAATCCCAGTGCTTGAGAGGCTGAGACAAGGAAATTACTACTATATAGTGAGCTCCATGACAGCCTGGACTACAGAAGAAAACCCTGTCCCTTCCCCAAAATATAAGAAACAGAAAACTGATACTCTGATAAGAAACTTTTCTAGAAATTGGAAATATTAAGTCTGTCCAATCTTTTAGTTAAAAATTCTTAGCCGTCAACTTTACTTCTGAGTAACCTTATTCACTACATTGCCTAGAATGATAAATGATATTGAAAAGCATGGTAGTGTCACTTAAGACAATAAGTGATTTTATCGAATTTTACTGCTTTTTCCTTATTAGATTTTAGCTGATGAACATGTCAGAATATAAAGGGAAGTCAATCCAACCCAGGAGTCAGAGATTTGGGTGGGATAGTGAATCTAGTGGAGACCATGTCAGAATGGCCACCTCACAATATGGAGTGCCTTGAGACTAAGGATGACAGCCAAGGGATGTCCCTGAGGGGGCCAAGAGATGGAAGCCAATCTAAAAGTCCAGAAAGAATTTCTTGGAGTGAGAATGAAGCTATGACAATTTGAAAGGGTACATAAATGTCTAAGTCTGTTTCTTACTGTGAAATGAAAATGAAGCATAGGAATTCAAGCAGGGTTTTAAAACTTAATAAGCAGAGTGGCTGGGGAGATGGCCCAGTCAGGAAAGTACTTGCATCACAAACAGGAGGACCCAAGTTTCATCTTAGTACCTTGTAAATGTTGGGCACATGTCTCTGCTGGGGAGGTAGAGACAGGTGGATCCTGGGAGCTCACTAGCCAAATTAGCATGTTCTACACCTCTGTCAAAAAGTGGTGGACAGAGACTGGGGAGATGGATCAGCAGTCAAAGGTGATTGCAAAAGCCTGCCAGCCCAGATTCAGTTCCCCAGCTACTCATGTAAAGCCAGCAGCCCCCCCACACACACATGTACATGTACAAATAAACAGTTCTCTTTTTTAAAAAAAAGGTGCCCACCATACCTGAGGATAATACACAAGTTTGCCTTCTGGCCTCCATACATGCACGTACATGCACACCTACACACACATGCAGCTATGAAGACCACACACAATATACCAAAAAAAGATTAAACAGAAATTTCCAAAGAGAAAATATCTGAAAATCAGTGTCATGGTTAATTTTCCATCTCCACTAAATAACTTAATGGGCATTCATTGTTTAGCCATAATATGAAATATGTGGGTGCATGAATAATTAGAAATACACAACTAAGGCTACAGGCAAGGCCTGGATATCCCCACAGTACCTGATACTACCTACATAAGACTATCATAATAGGAGATAAAAGATCCTGACATCAAAATAAAGGAGGGACTGATTGAGAAGGGGAGGGGATATGATGGAGAGTGGAGTTTCAAAGGGGAAAGTGGGGGGAGGGAGGGCATTACCATGGGATGTTGTTTACAATCATGGAAGTTGTTAATAAAAAATTAGTTAAAAAAAGATTTTAGTGCATATATTCCATTAGCTAAATTTAAAAGTGAATAAGAATCATGTTACATATTAAAATTTCACCTGCCTTGGGAGCTTCCTTTGAGGTTGCTGGAAGTTATGCCAACCATAAAAGTTCTGATTTCTTAATCCCCTGGGAGACCTTTAATATGTCAGGATGTAATGCAGGCCTCTGCTTTAAGGCTGGATGGGGTAATATGGTGTAATACAATGACTGACTTCTACCTTTCCATTTCCCGTGCCCCATGGATATTGTTCACAAACAAATTCAAAACATAGAGGCAGCATTTATTGAGATGAGCTTGTAGAAGGTAGCCATTAGGTAGATATAAAAGTCATATAAATAATATATATTAAAGCATTAGATTCAGTAGCCAGAGAAGGAAAATGTATTTGAAAAAGCCAGCTTCATCTCACACTTCCAGGAATAATCAGTCACGCAGTTCCCACTGTAGCCCCAACTTCCTGAGACCGCAGATGACATAAGGTATAGCACTTGCTGTAATGACATGGGCATTATCTGGACAATGAATTCAGCAAAACCCTCTGATCTTATTATAGGTTGGGAAATAACAAAAGATTCCTAGTCCAGAACGTCTCTTAAACCCTAAGCCAATTATTGCCATGATCCATTCACACTCTAAGGGAAGCATGAGCTGCCCTGGGCCTCAGGATATCTTATTGGAATTTTTATTCTCTCTCTCTTAAGTGACTGCAGAGACTTCTTTGTGACTTGACTAGGGAAATGTGGTAGGGTAGTATTCATATCCCTCACCTATTGCCAAATAGAAGGAAAGATGAGTGAGGTGTTTTTTGATGAACATCCCCTGCTGCTTACAGATTCCTAAGCCACCCTGTTAGCAAGGACTGAGAGCAGAGCAAATGGGTATGACAAGTGCTTTACAGGGTACTAGAAAGGCATGTTAGAGAAAAGAAAAGCTCAGGGCTGGAGAGATGGCTTAGCAGTTAAGCGCTTGCCTGTGAAGCCTAAGGACCCCAGTTCGAGGCTCAATTCCCCAGGACCCACATTAGCCAGATGCACAAGGGAACACAAGCATCTGGAGTTCATCTGCAGTGGCTGGAGGCCCTGGTGCGCCCATTCTCTCTCTCTGTCTTCCTCTTTCTCTCTGTCTGTCGCTCTCAAATAAGTAAACAAAAATAATTAAAAAATAAAATCAAATAAAAAGATTATATATATATGAGAAAAGCTCAGATATTATTTACTGAGGGCCAGTGAAATGCCAGGCCTTGTGCTTGATACTGGCTATAGGCCTCTCAGCCCTCGTCATACCGGCCCAGTGTCTGCAGCACATGTAGCACCCATGCATGCTGCATGCTGGCAGTAGTGGGGAGCGTCCACAGAAATCCTTCCCTTGCATACAGCCCTGCTTTGTATGAGGCATTTTATTTGGATTACCTAAAGTGAACATTACCACAATCCCACAAGGCAGCTACTATGGCTAGTGTTCCCACTTCACAGGGGAAGACATTGAGGTATGGAAGTAAGAGATTCTTACTGAAGGTTATACAGCTGGTTCAAGGTGGAGCTGTGGAACAGACCAACCTGTCTGTCTCCAGAAACCCTGCTTTCAACCACTGTTAGATCCACACACATGTATTTGTATGATCAAACTTTCACTTGTTAACCCGGTGACAAGCTTGTTTTCATTATGAAGATCAGAAAATTAGTTACCCCTTAACAACCCAAAGGAACCATGGGAGTTACAACCCTGGAAATGAGCACTCCCTTCCCAGTGCAGGGAGTGTGAGGAGGAGGTCAATTTAAGATTGTTAAGGAAGGGCTGGGAAAATGGTTCAGTGCTTGCCATGCAAGCATGAAGACCTCAATTTGAATTGGATCCTCTGCAGCCATGTGAAAGCTGGACATTATGGCATGCCTCTGCAATCCCAGCTCTTAACAGGCAGAAAGAGGTGGATTCCTAGGGCTCACCGACTAAGTCTAGCCAAATCAGTTTCAATGAGAGATCCTGTCTCCAAAAATTACAATAAAACGTGAAGAGCAAGAGACATATATCTAATGGTAACCTCTGTCCTCCACAAGTGTGTGCACACACGCATGCATGCACCCACACAAACACACATGGGCCCACACCCATACAAACATACATTCACACACATGTATGCACACACACACATACACACACAAAAGATCTCCAGGGTGTGGATCATGTGTACTCCTTGCTTCTGCTGCAGATGTTGCTGACCAAGCATCCACTTGGGGACTAAGACTAAGGGGAACACAACCTCTGAAGCTTGAGCACCCAGAGTCCATAGAGGCTCTGGCCCTAGTCCCAGTTGGATGGATTCATGTTACCCTGCGGTCCCACAAAATAATCTGTTCCTGACCAGACCATTGTTTCCCAGGGAAGAAAGATATATTTAGGAGAGGAAGTGAGCACTTGGTCCCCAAAACTGGCCACACAGAAATATGCAAAATGGGTTAACAATGGAAATTCAACCTGATGTAGTAAACATTTCCACCTCTAGTGTTGCCAAGCACTCTTGGTAGGCTCTCAGTCCACAGTGTAATCTACATGTAAGTATGATTATTGCATAGATTTCACTATCTTTATCATCAACTAAGTTCATAACATTTAAAATCAAAATAGTTTAAGGCCTGGGGAGATGGATCAGTGGATAAGAGCACTTGCTGAAAGTATGAGGGCCTGAGACCATCTGAGTTTGGTTTCTCAGGACCCACATAAACAGCTGGGCATGGCCAAACACCCCAGTATCCCCAGTCCTGTGGGGCATGGAGACAGGAGAATCAGTGGCCCACACAAACCTCAGCTCTTCCTTTCCAGTGCAGAGAGTATGAGGAGGAGGTCAACTTAAGATTGTTAAGGAAGGGCTGGGAAAATGCCATGCAAGCATGAAGGCCTGAATTTGAACTGGATCCTCTGCACCCACGTGAAAGCTGGCCATTGTGGCCATTGTACCCTGTCTCAAGGAAACACACAGATGAATGACAGAGGAAGGACACCTGGCTTTCTCTGGCCTCCATGTGCATGCATGTACATATGCAAGCACACACATCTGCACATACATGTACATACACCAAACACACATCACACATAATACACATGCAAAAAATTTAAACAAAGTTTCTTGCTAGAGCTCCTCCACATCACTGCATGAATAAGCAGAGTCAAGGTTGCAGAGAAGAGTATACTCGGAGGAAAGGAAGAGAGGAAGGAATGAAGGCAGAGGTGATAGGACAGCTGAGGGCCAAGAGAAAAATGAACAGCAATGCAGAGAAAAGCATAAAAGTATCTGAAGCTCCTAACCCAGGCAGGATAGGGAAAGCTGGAGCTGGAGCCACGAGGTAAGCCAAGCAGCCCTGTGACAACAGAATGGAGCCCCAGCCATCAGGCGCAACCCACAGTTCCCACAGCTGTAAATCCACCATAGGGATTTGGTACAACAGACACTTACCCTGTGCAGCAGGCTAACTATTGGAGAAGAGATCTAAATTCATCACTCCCCATGTGTGACGTTCATCTCTACTGTCAACTTGTTTGGAGCAGGAATCGTGGAATAGACATTTTCAGGAAGGTTTAAGTGAGGGAAGACCCACCCCCAGAGTGACCAGCCTTTCTGGTGGCAGACTATATATGAAGAGGTTCTAGGAAAAAGCAGTGATTTTTGTCAGACTGCCCTTTCTCTTTACTGATGAGTGCATGTGCCCAGTTGCTGCCATCCTTGGCTGGTATGGAGCCCAGCTTCTTCAGCCCCCCAATGTGGACAGAAGACCAGCAGATCCACAGAAATCCTCCAACCCTTCAGCACCAGATTGGGCCTTGTAGAATGACTAACACATAATCTCTCACAGAATTATAACCAGGAACCATGCTGAAAGAGGGTTCTGTTGCTCAAGAGAGAATTACTCTTAGGACCTAAACTGGAGGCACAACCAGAAATTAAGGACCCTGGGTGCACCTTGCGACACTGTCCAGGTAGGAGATGGCCACAAAACCAAGTAGTGGAGAGGTGAGAAGATCAAGCAGCAGGGTGCTCAAGCTAGGGAGAGATTGGTGGTTGGTACCTGTAGCAGACAGCTTTAGGTTCGCTGAGATGAACTTCCAGACCAGGCACAGTTATGGACGAAGGGATATTTAATGAAGCTTACAGATCCAGGGGAAGTTCCATAATGGCAAAAGAAACTGGCCTGCCTTCACAGGCCCAAACAGAGAGAGAAGTACAAGCCTAAAAGCCACACAGCACAGCACACTTCAGGAACTCCTGCTAGGCACACTTTGCATATCTTTAGATTGAAATCTCAAACCCACCACCACACCTTAAGATCCACACAATGGCATTGCCTCCAGCCAGATGGCTAGAGATGCAAACTACAAACAAATAAACAACTGAGTATATTGGGGGCCATCTATTCTATTCAAACCACCACAGTACCCCACCCTCGGTGGTGAGGATCCCTAATGAGACTGTGATCTCCAGTCTCAAGCCAGCTACCTGCTGTGTATGGTACCCTGTCAAGTGAAACTGAAAGTTTTAAGTACATATCCAGCACATCCCTGGATTTCCCAAGCTTCCTTCCTCCCACAGGGTGATTGGCTTCTGGGTGATGTCTGAAAGTGCTGACTCTGGCAGGCAAAGTTCCCAATTTCTCTTGGGTCTCACCATCCATGCAGATCTCAATGCAGTCCCTCAAATCTCTGATTTAAAAGGACATCCCCGGGTGCACAGGCTAGAGCATATATGCAGTGAGTGGGAACCTTCCCAGTTAACAGGGTACAAAAGCTCACTGGGCCCAGCAGCAGGCTCCAGGTACACAAAGAAGAGATAACCTCTAACTTACACATGGCCTCACACAACACCAACTGCTACTACAGAGATGAGTGCAACTGATTCAGCTATGATCTATCACATCACCCCAGAAATTTCATACATGTATATAATGTGACCATATTGACTACCCATTACCATCTTTTATCTCCTTCCCACTCCCACTTACCCTTTCTTTTTCCCAAATGATTCCCTTTCTACTTTCAGGTCTTTTTTTGGTGAACCACTGAGTGAAATTAGGGTTGCTTGCATGAGTTGGGGCATTATTTACTGGAATAATTAACCAGTGGCTATACCATTGAAGAACATGTCTCCTTCTCCCAGTAACCATTAACTTACAATAGATAGTCTAGAAGTAAGGAGTGGATCTTGTGAGCTGTTCCCTCATCCATGACTGAATGTTCATGGGCTCATTCTTGTTCAGGAAAACATACCTGTTGTGAGTTCATTAGTGAAACAGCCACATCATATCCAGAAGACTGCATTCCAGAGCAGTCCTCCCCATCCTTCAGCTTTTAACATTCTTTCTGGCCCCTTTTCAGCAAGGTTCCCTGAGCTTTAGAGGAGGTGGTATAGATGTCCTGATTAGTGATGAGCACACAATAGTCACTTATTCTCAGAAATTTCATATTATGTATGTCTTCATTAACCTCTGCCCACTGCAAAAAGAAACTTTTGTGATTGAATAGCACTATCCTATAAGTATAAACATAAATATTGAGAAAGCAGTGTGACAACCTGTCCATTCAGCATACCAACATATTTGATTCTCCTGCTAGGGCCGATGACCTATGAGCCATGGCTTCTAACAAGGTTTACCGTTTGAGGCATATTTTCCCTCCTATGGAACAGGAACACAAATCCAAATAGAAAGTAGTTGATTACCCTGCACCAATAGACACATCTTGCCTGGCAGGTGAGTTTTTAAGTATACCAGGTAAAACTGTGGATGACTTTTTCCCTGTTCTGGCATTGTGAAAGCTATCCAGCAGGGACTAAGTTTCCAGCTCAGTTCCAGCTTGGTATCTCTATGTCCTGCAACCAAAACATGTGGTGTCTTCAGCAATAGGGACTTATCATCTAGTTTTGAAGGGCAACCAAGAGCAATGGAAATAGCCTACATTGTTTTAGGGGCCTTTGTGGTCTTGAGAAACTCATTGAGAGCAGTCCCATCCCTGGCACTGTGATTTTCAATTAATAACCTATGGCTTCTTACAGCAGCTTTATCTGTGCATGTAAGGGACCTTCATTCCGTGTGTGTGTGTGTGTTTTCACAGCTTCTGTGGTTTCTTGCAGAATATTGAACCTATCAATATTTCACCATCACTGGAAAAGAGTCTACTAGATAAATAGATAGATAGATAGATAGATAGATAGATAGATAGATAGATAGATAGATGATAGATAACATAGTGTTTTTATTTATTTATTTTGGAGGGAAGAGAGGGGGGGAGAATGGGTGTGCCAAGGCCTCTTGTCCTGCAAACAAGCTCCAAATGCATGTATTACTTTGTGTATCTGGCTTTAAATGGGCACTGAGGAATCAATCCCAGCCAACAGGCCAACAAATATGATCCTATACTTAAAAGACTGCAAGTATTCAACCAGAAAACTCTTATATCTGATTAACAAATTCAGCAAAGGAGCAGGATACAAAGCCAATATACAAACTTACTCAGCCTTTCTATATACCAATAACAAACATGCTGAGAAAGAAATCAGGAAGACAACCACAGTAACAGTAGTCTGAAGAACAAAAAGCCTCTAAGAGTCAACCTAACACAGGATGTGAGAGACTTCTATATTGAAAGCTATAAAATACTGAAAGCAGAAATTGAAAAAGACACCAAAATACACAGTAAATAGCCTTCCACCCATGATCATACAAGTAACCTTAATTTACATCAATGGGCTAAAACAAGGCATGAAAGTAAAATGGAGATTAATGGGGAAGAAGAAGAATGTTGGAGGGAGAAGAGGGGGGTAAAGAGGGTAACTGGGGAAGAATAAGATCACAATACATTATTTACACATACATGAACATGTCAAAAAGTGGAAACTTTTTTAATTTAATTTTTTCTTTTTATTTGGGGGAGAGAAAGAGGCAAAGAGAGAGAATGGATGCACCAAGGCCTCCAGCCACTGCAAACGAGCTCCAGCTGCATGTGCCCCCTTGTCCATCTCACTTGTGTGGGTCCTGGGGAATCAAACCTGGGTCCTTGGCTTTGTAGGCAAGTGCCTTCGTGGCTAAGCCATCTCTCTATCCCAAAATAATTTTTTTAAAGAAAAATGCATACATTGAGAAAAGATAACCTTTCCAACAAATGGTGCTAGGAAAACTTAATACCCACATACAGAAGATTTAAGCTAAATCACAATCTCTTACCCTGTACAAAAACCTTAATAGACATCCTGAAAATTTCTAACTACTAGAATAAAACATGGGGAAGCTTTATAAGTACAGATGTGACTTTCTACATAGGACTCAGTAGCTCAAGAAATAATAGTGAGAACTGATAGGAGGGATTACATCAAGTTAAAAGCTTTGGCATAGCAAAGAAGACAATTAACAGAGTGAAGAGACAGTATTCAGAATGGGAGAAAATCCTTGTCAGCTATATATCTGACAGAAGATCAATATCCAGGATTAAGCACAAAATCACCCAATTCAACAAATGAGCAAATGAACTAAACAGATAGCTCTCAAAAGAAATGAAAATATCCAATAAATTCATGAACAAATATTCAGTATCTTTAGCTACCAAGGAAATTAAAATCAAAACCACACTGTGATTCCATCTAACCCCAGTCATAATGGATATCATCAAAAAGTTAAGCAATGGGGCCAGAGAGATGGCTTAGTGGTTAAGGTACTTGCCTGTGAGCCTAAAATCCCAGGTTTGATTCCTCAGAACCCACGTAAGTCAGATGCATATAGTGGTGCATTCATCTGTAGTTTATTTGCATTGGCTAGGGGACCTAGCATGCCCATCCATTCTCTCTCTCTAATAAATAAATAAATAAATAAATGAAAATAAAATTAAAAATTCAAGCAACAACAAATATTGGCAAAAAGGAGGGTAGGTGGGAATAAAGCCCTACTACATTATTGGTGGGAATATAAATTAAATTAGTCCATCCACTAGAGAAACTAGTATCATAAATAGTTCCTTTAAAAAAAATGGCACAGACCATGGAGAGACCTGGTTGGAATCTAGAGGAGAGCCAGTCCCCAGACAATTAGCCCATCTAGTGCTGGAAGTTACTACATGAGCTACCAGGGGAAAGTGGCCAACAAATGTCCAAGCAACTCAAAGTCTAAGCGACTCAGAAGCAAACAACTTGATGTGATGCTCACATAAGTGCAATAGTAGCACACAGCCATAGTGGGTAACCAACTGCTCTTGGGTTGGCTAACAGATCCCCTCAGTGGAGAGGAAACCATATCTGGAACTGGGGAAACAAGTCATAATCATATCCAGATAATGATTCTGCTTTCCATTGCCAAGCTCCCACTAACCTTAGACTATAAGAGGGTCTATACCCTTTTAATTCTCTGTAAATTAATAATGGTTATCCCAGAATCTGCTTTTCTTTTTTACATGGGAGCTGGACCTGAGGAGATAAATGACCCAGTGCACTCCATTCCGGCTCCAGCTGAAACCACAGAGGAATTGGAGAAAGGAGCAAACATGCTGCTTTCTTAGTGAATCTGATATCAGCACAAGGGTGATGGAGATAGATACTGAGGACCCTCAACACCTACCAAACCAGAGAGGCTCCTAAGTGCCTATCACTGAAGTAGAATTAAAATGCTCCCAACACGGCTCAGGGAATTTTTGCTGGAGAGGGGTGGAAAGATTGTTAGAGCCACAAGTCGGGACATTTTGCACAGAGACACTGCCTCTCCCCACCCCATAATGCATGACCCACAATCGCCATGGGGTTGACCTGCATCCCCAGTGAGGAAGGTCTCTTCAGAAAAGGGGCAGGGAGGAGGGAAAGGATGGTGCCAACATGTGTTGTTTTCATACAAAATATGTCCATATCTAATAATAATAAATAAATAAAAATTAAAAATAGAACTACCATATTCTTCAGCT
Source organism: Dipus sagitta (assembly GCA_036346955.1). NCBI lineage: Eukaryota > Metazoa > Chordata > Mammalia > Rodentia > Dipodidae > Dipus > Dipus sagitta. Next base: position 96,345,191 of record CM070770.1, on the reverse strand, counting down.
GTACCACTCCTGGGTACACACCTGAAAGAATTACAGTCAGCATACAATATTTGCATACCCATATTTATCATAGCACTGTTCATAATGTTCAAAGTATAGAATCAGCTTGGCAATCCATTAATAAATGAATGGATAAGGAAAATGTGGCATATATGTAGAATAAAATTTTAGTTGGCCACAATGATGGAATAAAATATATTGTCTGCAAGAAAATGGGTGAAATGAGATTATCATGTTGAGCCACATAAGCCAGATTCCAAAATACAAGTATCACGTTTCTCTCATATATGGAATCTAGATTTAAAAAATAATTTATGAACATTCAACCCAGTAAGTGACTCTTACACATCTACTTGTTATGAAACTTAATTTTCCCATTTTCTGGATGAGCAATTCAGTGTCAGAATAGAGGACTAGCTCACCATCACATAGGTAGGAAGTAGTGGAGCTAAGACCTAACTATACATCCTCTCTCTCTCTCTCTCTTTTTTTTTTTTTTTTTTTTTTTTGGTTTTTCGAGGTAGGGTCTCACTCTAGCCCAGGCTGACCTGGAATTCATTATGGAGTCTCAGGGTGGCCTCGAACTCACGGCGATCCTCCTACCTCTGCCTCCCGAGTGCTGGGATTAAAGGTGTGTGCCACCACGCCCGGCATACATCCTCTTTTTATAGGTTATGGGAAGATACAAAAATGACTGGATATGGGGTTTATAATCTAGATGCAGTCAAAAAATATGAAATTACGCAAAAGCAAACCAAGATAGACTATAAAATGTAACTGACTTTTTAAAATTAATGATAGATTCTTCTAAAAGCTTTCTTTAGATATTTAAGGTATGTTTTATATACATTTAACACAACTGTTTCTTTGAAGAAAGATTTCTACTATCTTGAGTAGCAACTATATAAATTTATCAAAGGGATAATTACAGACCAAAATTTGAGCCTCTGGAGAACAAATCCAGTTTAAGTTTCCATAATATCTTCCTGAAAACCCAGTGAGTTTATCTTCCTAGGGCTTCAGTAACAATGTACCATCAATGCAGTAGATCAGATAGCAGAAATTTATTATATTACAGTTTTGGAGGAGTCAAGTTCTAGGTCAAGTGTCTGCAAGACTGATCCTTCTGAAAGCTGAGACAACATCTGTTCCAGGGCAGTCATTGGCTTCTTCTATATTATTTCGTGTCTACCTTGATCATGTGTAATTCTTATTGTCTCTATTTGCATGTATTCAGAGAATGCCCTTTTTATAACAACACTAGATCAAGGGTCCATCCTATTGCAATATGACCTCACCTTAAGTAACTATATCTAAAGTATGGGAGGGAGGTTAAACTTCAATATGTGAATTTGGGGTATGAAATCCAACCTCTAACATGTATCAATACATTCTGATGACTAATCATAAGACAAAGAAAATTAGGATGAATTTTTTAACACACTTAAGTTGTATTAAATCTATTCTTATGTTTGCTTTTTTTTTTTTTTTTTTTTTTTTTTTTTTTTTTTTTTTGATGCAGGGTCTCACTCTAGCCCAGACTGACCTGGAATTCACTTTGTAGTCTCAGGATAGCCTCGAATCACAGTGATCCTGTCTCAACCTCCAGAATGCTGGGATTAAAGGTGTATACCACCACACCCAGCTCTATTTTTAAAACTATCATAGTTGCACATACCAATTCAATAACCTATGAAGAACATCAGAAAATAAAAGTGGCTGTCCTAGGACTCTAGTAGGACTCAGAGGTAGGGATATATGATGAAACAAATATGGGGGGAATCAGAAAATGCTACACTAACATGTCGGGAACTGCAGCTGCTCTCTGACCTTGGGAACTGCAGGTGGTCTCTAATCCTCTAATCTCTCAATACAAAGGCCTTATCGATAAGGCGCCTGATCCTATGCATTGTTTAGTATACAGTATAGATAGAGTAAGCACCGGATCCTAAAGCATTGTTTAGTATACAGCCTGGGTGGAGCGGGCACCTGATAGAGGGATTAACATACGACCCTGGACCCTGGTGATACTGACCTTAGGCATGTAAGCATTGTCAAACAAGTTCTATGTTCTAGATATAAGCTATGTCTGGCTGAATAAACTCGAGCCTTGATCAGAACTTGTCTTGGCTCCATTCCTTGTGTTCTTGTCTCAGATTCATTCCCACTCCCTCCTTTGAGGCCTGTTTCGACTTGTGCTGCAGGCCGGCACACTAACATTCAGTGCTTCCTAAGCTAAATAAAATGTTGCATTCACTCATAGCTTACTATGTGTCGTGCATCATGCAAACTTGGGTATAGTGTAGTAAGCATGTTTCTCCAGTTGACACTCTCCTATGAACCACCAGCTACAATAGGCAATTCCATCAGGCACCACCCTGCCAAGAATGCCTGTGAAATTTCACCATGGCTGAGCTATGTAACCCAAAGCTGTTGTGGTTTTAGTAACATGGGGCATGATTGCTTCAGGCTTCTTTCATTGTCTATGTTGACCCTGTGAGAGAAGTACCGATGGAAAGAGCTCTGCCAGCTCATATTCCTTTCCACCTTCCAGTCACACATGACAAAGAACTGAAGACTTTAAAAGAAAAACTGTGCTAGATGCAGGACTACTTCTCTTTGGTTGGCCAAGGCTTTGATACTGAGCTTGCTTGCCTGGCCATCTTTTCTTTAAACAAGTCCTTTCTGTTTGCTTAGTTAGACTTTGCTAAGGCCCCACGCTCCGTGTCACAAGGCATTCTCAGTAAACGACCAAAGGTTAGACTTCATTTATGACCTTCACTGAAAGAAATTTAAGTCCTTTGAATGTCATGTTGCTTTTTTCTGATATGTGGGTCATTTTTTATTATGAATATCCTCTAATGTCAGTGTCAATGTTAGTTAAAGCTGAGAGAGGGTGTTGCTGATCCTTTATGATGATGGAGTAGTAATGTCCATTGGTTCCTTGAATTTACTATTTATTACTTGTTTTGTGGTATAAATAATCCAGGGATGATGTTATCAATACTGAAGTCTTCTAACTAGATACATATAAGATCATTTTCTTATTCTGCATAGGAAATAAAAATTTTGCTCAATTCATAAAAATTTACTAAGCAACACAAATATTTTTATAACTCATGATGATTATAGGTCTTAAAATATAGAGATTTCAGAAAACTATTCCTAAAGCATTACAAATAGTCTGTGGGCCAGAACTTACAGGGCATTTGGATTGAATCTTGCATTTTCTAATTATCTTTAATGGATATTTTATAGTTATCCAGATGAGCATATACTATTGCCATTTAAAAAATACAGGAGGTCTGGTTTCATTTTGCTATCAACAATACTGATTCTTTAAAATCCAGTAACAAACAATTAGTATTCTTTCACAAAAATGTATTTCTTAAATTTCAAAGAAAATCTTATTACAGTTTATGTTTTAAATAAAAAGCTGAAAGCTATCATAGCACCAGCTATGAACTAGCCTGAGATGGAGTCATAAAGCTCTGGGGGATCTCCTAGCATTCTTCTTCCCATGTACAGTGATGTCATAATATCCTACTTAGTCTCAGGACCTGTGGGCCACCAAAGGAAGCCCTGAGGAGATACAGTAGATTACTGGAGAAATCACATCAATTTCTCAATGAATTTTATATTGTTTGTTTTTATATCTGGGGGTTTCATCCCAGGGATTAAGAATTTAAAGCCTAACATGGAAGGTAAGCATTTAAAATGTCAATGATTAGTTGATAGGAAAGATTACCTTCAATCATAGATAACTGGAATGTGGCACTTCTCTACTGGATGATAGTTTAGTGCTGGAGCTGTGGTATGATTTAGCCTTTAAACCTCTATCTGAAATTGTGAGAAAAAAATGTTGTGAGAAAAGGGAGTGAAGAAAATCAACACGTTCTAATCCAGAGTGTATCTTGCTTTTTCCAAGAGTTACCTGGTAAGGTGTCTTCATATGAAGATCAGTACTATGGAGATGACGCAGCTGATAATAAGAACACACACATTAACTCTGCTGTACATAAAGGAGATGAGAATACACATAGTAATTCTGCCGCACATGAAGGAGATGAGAATACACACAGTAACTCTGCCATACATGAAGGAGATGAGAATATACACAGTAACTCTGCCATACATGAAGGAGATGAGAATACACACAGTAATTCTGCTGTACATAAAGAAGAAAATGAAGACAACACCCCTGCTAATGAGAAAACTGGAAACTATTATAAAGATATAAAACAATGTAAGTTTTAAAATTAATATGTAAAATGTCAGTATGGTTTATCTAAATTCTCTTTTATAATCATTTGTTTTCCACTTTTGAAATTTTACTTTTCCCTAGAGCCATTTTAGTGTATAAAATCCTTATTTTGTGTAACTTTATGTAATCATGTGTGTGTGTGTGTGTGTGTATGTGTAGCACATGGAGGCCTGAGGTTAATCTTGGGAGTCTTCCTCAGTACTCTCTACCTTAATTTACTATTTTTTATTAAGTAGGAATTTTGTATGGACACATCAGGTGTTAGTACCAACATTTCCCTTCCTTCTGCTCTCATTCTGCTTGGGGCCCTCCTCAGTGGGATTGCTGGCATTCTCCCTGGGTTGTGGGTTATCAGATGTGAGATCATCAGTAATTAGAAAGTGGAGGGTAGTGCCTCTGGACATTCCCTTCCATTTTGTAGCTCTTACAATTTTTCTACCCTGTCTCCTGCAATATTTCCCAGGCCTCCACCTTAATTTTTGAGGCAGAGACTGGCACTGAAGTCAGAGCTTGCCAACTTGGCTAGCCCCAGTCTCCTGTCTCCACCTCCCCAGCACTGGGATTACACACACCACCACCACCACACCATTTTGACATAAGTGCTGGGGACCTGAACTCAGGTCCTCATGTTTGTGTGGCAAACTCTTTTTTTATTATTTTTAGATTTCTTTTTTTGTTTATTTTTATTTATTTATTTGAGAGCAACAGACACACAGAGAGAAAGAGACAAATAGAGAGAGAGGGAATGGGCATGCCAGGGCCTCCAGCCACTGCAAAAGAACTCTAGATGTGTGTGCCCCCTTGTGCATCTGGCTAACGGGTCCTGGGGAATTGAGCCTCGAACCGGGATCCTTAGGTTTCACAGGCAAGTGCTTAACCGCTAAGCCATCTCTCCAGCCCTATAGCAAACTCATTATCAGCCCACCTCACAGCTTTTTTAATGGGATGCTATGAAGTTTATTTATAGCAAGGTTTTCCTGGTCCATATTTCTGTCATGGTTCATTGTGCTATTCACATTGGGAAAAATTGATCTCATTTGATGTCAAAATTCATTCAGAGAGGTGAATCAGTTTCGTAAGACTGCTGAAATGGCTCAAGACGATAGAAATGTGTTCTCCCGCAATTCTAGAGGCTGGACGTCTAAAATCAAAGTCAAGCCAATCAAGTAAAGGCTCTCTCCAAAGCCACAGGGGAGAACCTTTCCTTACCTCTTCCAGCATCTTCTGCCCTCAGGTGTCCTTGGCTGTGGCAGCATCACTTGAGTTTCTTTGCCCCACCCTCTTCATATGATACTTTCCTGTTTTTCTGTACATAGATATTTCCCTCTTGTATAAGAACACCAGCCTACTTAAATAAGGGCATAAGGGCATACCTTCCTCCAGATATAGTTTCCATTTATTTATTTATTTATTTATTTATTTATTTATTTATTTATTTTTGAGGTAGGGTTTCACTCTAGTCCAGGCTGACCTGGAATTCACTATGTAGTCTCATGGTAGCCTCAAACTCAGGATGATCTTACCTCTGCCTCCTGAGCGCTGGGATTAAAGGTGTGCGCCACCACACCAGGCTTATAGTTTCCTTTTAGTTGAACCTTCAGCAACAGTGTCTCCAACCCTTTCTCACATTCCGAGGTACTGGAGATCAGGACTCAGAACTGGGACATCATTGCCCGTCTACAAATTCACTTTGACATCTTATGCACCTACACACTTTTTATTAATTTCCTCAAACAACTGCTTCTCATTTACCATAACAAAAACTTTAAATATTTATTTATTTATTTAATTTATTTGCAAGGACAGCGAGAGGGGGAAGGGAGGAAGAGAGACAGACAGATGTACCAGGGCCTCTTGCCACTGCAAACCAACTCCAGATGCATGTGCCACTTGTGCATCTGGCTTTATATGGGTAGTTAAGGAACCAAGCCCTGCTAAAAACTGTCCTTAATCCCTGAGAAATCTCTCCAGCCCCCATAACAAAATTCGTTTGACATATTTTCCTCATGAATTTTCAACTCTAGCCTTGCTCCTACTTATTTTGAAGATTACAAAATAATTCAAAAATTTTTAAATAATTCATTGGCTTTTAAGTTAGTGGACACTTTTTTCCCAGTCCTATAAAGAAAATGTAATGGACAAGAGGAGATTTGCTGGTTTGCTAAAGACTTCTGATTTATGTTTGTAGATGTGTTCACCACAACAAATTCAAATGGCACTGAGTCTGAAATATCTGTGAGAGCCACAACAGATCTGAAGTTTGCACTAAAAAACTGTGAGTACTGACTGAAAGGCGCGTATACTGGACGGTTGTGTAGGAAAGGAGTCTTCATTTCTAAACATTCTTAAGCTTCACTCTGAAGGAAAGTCCATGATTCCAGGACCCAGATTGCCTCCTAGGTTTTTCCCTACAGCTCCTCCCACACAGTAGGAAGCCCCATGTCCATTTCACTGATCACTTCAGAAAGCAAGAAGGTTCTGACCTTTCTCAACCACCTAGTTTTCATTTTGCATGGAAAGAAAAATTAAATAACTGCATTTATGATTATAGGAAATTATTCTTCTTCCTTAAACACCACATTTCTACCTCAAATAGCTTTAAGTAGCAAAAAGAGACTTTCTAGCTGCAGCAATTTCAATGTTGTAGCAAGCCATAATGATTAATAACTATTAATAAGTTATTTGACAATAATAAAATGTCTTAAGCAGTGTCAAACTTTCAGGGTTACATTTCCAGGAAAAATATTAATTACATAATCCATCACGTAAATTATGGCTGTGTAAAGCAAACATTTTCAGCCGTACGGGACAAAATACAGATAGCCAGCTCCCAAACACACGTACCTCAGAGTCCATTAGGATTTGGACTGAGAGCTACAGTACCTAAGGAAGAGATTTTTAATATCCTACATTTTATCCCCATACCTCAGGCCCCAGAAGATTGTCAAAGCAAATGGGACTGGAATAAAACATTCCTGCCACCTTTAATAGGGCTCTGACAGAAGAGACATGTTGGTCTTGTCAGAGCATCCTAAACGATCAAGCTTCTCAAAGAAACAGAGAGCTCCAGGATGACTCCACTGGAGATGTGCACTTGAGGATAACCCCTAAGCCTATGAGAGCAGTGGGACACACAAAAGAGAGCACCAGAATGACCCCACTAGAGACAGTTCACTGGAAGTTAACCCCTAACCCTATAAGAGCAGTGGGGAACACAGAAGCCACCAGATGCTCTTCTCCTAAGTACAGCAAAATGGTTGCATTACAGTTTAAGGACTGTTTTGTTGTTTTATTTTACGCCTGGTGACTCAGTATCAACACCAGCAATTGATTCCCTTTTCTTTCTCATCAGCAGCACACTTATAATGGATCTTTAGGCTCCATGGGACTTTGTTTTGCCTCTCTGTAGAACTTCTTCTGCAGAACATGGTACTCCATATGGAACTTATACTACCCACTCAGCAAAGTTCAGTAGTACATCACAATTGTTCTCAGTAACATGCCTCCTGATGGCCACATTGTAAACTGATATATGTACTATATCAGGCCTAAAGATCTGTGATGTATACACTCCAAAATCTTTGCATCCAAAACTCTGTGCCCAATTTATAAGGACAGTGGCATACCTCCCCTCCTGACTGACAACTGCTCATTTCAAAAAGGAAGCCAGATATCGCAACCTGGCCCAAAGTCCCTGCTTTTTCTCCCATTCACAAATTATAGACATATTAACCCCACACAGGCAACCCATAGTCACAAAAACTTCATTCTTCATGGCTTCTTTCCCGGTCTTCATTTCTGGAAAATGTTGTCATTCATTTATTTGTTCTCTTGCATATGTTCCATCTGCTGTCTAAAAACATACCCAGCCACAGATGTTTAGTCAGTATTTTCATGTGCTGATAATCCTTTATTCCTTTTCCTAGATAAAATCATCAATGCAACAGAAAAACCTGCCAGTGAAGAAAAATCTAATGAACACCCTCATAAAAATGCACCAAGTATTAAAATTACTACATTGTATTGATATCTGGAGTACATCATTGTGACTTATAAATTTAAATTGCACTACTCTGAGCATTACATTCAGGAATAGCATGCTTAAAGAATTTCTGCTGCTACATTTTAAATTCACTCTAAAATCTTTTAAGTGGCAAATATCTAGGTCAATTTTCAGATGTACCTGACAAGGGGTGGGAAATGGACTTTTGAGAGATGTTAATAAAATGTATCTTATTTATACACAAAATACTTATTTATAAATGAACACATATGTATAACTATATTAAATGCATTTATAAATATCACATATTTATACAAATATAAATATTGTGACATGCTTTAATATATTTTGATGATAATATAAAATTTTCTCCCTGCTTGATGAATAAATGTATCTGGACATAATAATTAATATTTTCTAAGATTATTCAAGGGAGGGGGTTTGGGCTATAAACTCAAAAGTCAGCATTTTACTCCCTGTCAAGATTACTGTTCCTTATGAAATACTTGTGAGACCATCCACTCTAAAGTTTTGAATGAGTGGTCTGATTGAAGTCAATGGATTCTTACCTGTTATTCCTGTTATCTTTTTAAACAGAAACAACCCCAAATGTGCCTGCATTTTGGACAATGTTAGCTAAAGGTAAATTCATACAGTTAGGTACCTGGGGAAATGTTTTGGTTTTCTAACATTGTATGTAAGAAAGCCAAGATTGCTAAATACTTGTAATGTTAAGAATTAACAGGTCCTGGGGCTAGGAAGATGTCTCAGCATTTAAAGGTACTTGCTTGCAAAACCTGTGGGGCTGGCTCTGACTCCCCAGTACCTATATAAAGTCAGATGCACAAAGTGGTCCATGTGTCTGGACTTCATTTGCAGCAGTAGGAGGCCCTGGCGTGACCATTTTTTCTCCATCTATCTCTTATAAACATATATATATATATATACACATATATATATATGTATAATGTATGCATATATTTGGTTTTTTGAGGTATGTTCTCACTCTAGCCCAGGCTGACCTGGAATTCACTATGTAGTTTCAGGGTGGCCTTGAACTCACAGTGGTTTTCCTACCTCTGCCTCCCAAGTGCTGGGATTAAAGGTGTGCACCACCAAGCCCAGCTAAAAACAATATTTAAAAAAATTAGTAGGTCCATTTTTGCTGCCAGGTATGATGATAGCAAATGCAATACAAACCCAGAGAAGTGACAAAGTTACAGTTTCTGATTCTTCCAGCTCTCAATCGGTTCTGTTCTCCTACAAATGTTAAAGTCTAGAGAGGAAGTTAATAGCAGAGTGGGTACTTGTTGCTCCAGGGGTCTCAGTTCCTGAATGTTTTGAAGTTGCTATTTACAGATGACTGTCACCATCTTCCTGCTTTATAGCTAGAAACAAATTAAAAAAAAATAATTCAATTTAGTTTATGGTTACATTTTTCAAGTAAGGCTCTTACCATGCATTTCGAGCAGCAGGTGCACAAACACAGAGATGCGCATATAAATGCAAAGTATCAAAATATAAGCATGCATTAAGCAATGTGTATCTCATGAATGTCTGAGTACACATGCACAGTACAATGCACAGCTCAATACAGACACATATGTAACATGTATCACATGTATACATGTATTATAAATGTGAAGCATACCATATTCAGTCATCCTCATTTGCATAATCTATGCATGTATTCAGTATCACCTACTTACTAAGATCTCTTTGTCCCACTGAGTATTTGCTGCACTTTCAAGATAATTTGCCAACATTGTCAGAACTTCAAATATTTTGAATTGTCTGACATGTACAATCTATCATCTCTTGAGCTGGACCCCAAGCATAGTGTTAAATAGCTCATTAATGCTCCTAAGTGCAAAAGAGCAGTGAGCAACCTTACATGTGTTAGGTAAACTTTATTTAAACATGAATTATAGTGGTGTTTACTATATAAAACATAACTACTATGAATGTGAACAGAGTACATATATCACACACATTTATACACATGCAATGACTTTACCAAGTGACTGTTGTTTACCGTAACACCAATTTATTGTTTTAACAGCTATAAATGGAACAGCGGTGAGCATGGATGATAAAGATCAATTATTTCAACCAATTCCAAGTAAGACCAAAGTCCTTCGATTAATAGACACATAAATATCACACACATTTTTGGGTCTGCATAGCACAATAGTTTCACCACAGTAAAGTGTAGTATATGTAGGAGAGTATCATGGTGGCTAGTACATCAGAGAAGACATTTACGTTACACTTGCTGAATATTCTTATTACCCTTTGCCAATGACTTAGACCATTTTCCTGCCTTATAGCTTCTTTCCTGAAACATATTAAGAGAAATATGTAAGTAAGTAATATATAAGGCAGTCTTTTTTATTTGCTTGTTTGTTTCCAGGTAGGGTCTCATTCTAGCAAAGGCTGACCTGGAACTCACTCTAGCCAAGGCTGGCTTTGAGCTCACAGCATCCCTCCTACCTTGGCCTCCTGAGTGCTGGGATTAAAGGCATGTGCCATCATGCCTGGCCACAATTTTTTGTTTTTAATAAAAAATAAAACTTATTTTTAGAAGAGTTTTAGGTATAAAGAAAAACTTAGTAGAAAATACATTCCATTCATCTATGGGTTCCCATTATTAACACCTTTGTTGGTGTAAAAGTAAAATTTATGAACCAATATTGATACATTATTTCAGGGTATAGTCTACAGTTGATGTTATGAATCATTCTTGGCACTGTGCAGTTCTTTGGGTTTTGACCTATGCATAATGTAAATGCTCATTATAGTGTCATATAAAGTTTCACTGCTCTAACATCCATCTCATCTGCTTCCACCAACTTATTCCTTCACTCCTCTGTCCCCCTGAAACAATAGCAACCACTGATAATTTTATTGTTTGTTTGTAGCTTTGCCCTTCTCATGTACCTGTGATCACAATATGTGGCTTTTTAATGCATTTTCTTTTCCTTACCAATATGCATGCAAATCTTTTTGTGACTTGGTAGCTCCTGTGCTATTACTAACATTGCACTATATATGCATGTCCCAGTTTACTGACCTAAGAAAGTACATCTTGGTTGCTTCCAACATTTGGCAATTTATGAATAAAGGTGAAATAAACATTTGTGTGTAGGCTTTCATGTGGACAAAAGTTTTCATCTCCTTTGGATAAATATTAAGAAGCATAATTATTCCTGGATTATGATAATACTATGCTTAGTGTTGTAAGAAACTGCCAAACTTTTCCAAAGTCACTAAGCTACTCCCCATTTTCACCATAATGAATGTGAATTCCTACCACTAAAAAGTTTCATTAATAAATTAATTCTATTTGTAAAAGAACTCATTTAACTGGAAAGTAGCATGAAAAGGCAATGTGCTCATTTTTTCCCAAAGCCCCCTCCTAGATATAAGCTATTGAAAAAGGAATAGGTATATTTGGTGAAATATCTGAAACCAGTTACCTCAAGTCTGCACTGAATTATTTGACAAATGTAGCCATTTGCCTTGATATGCTTTAAGAAAATGAGTCTTTTTGTTTAGAAAAGGTATACACAGGAATGACAAATGATGAGTCATTTTAGAAATCCTTTGTCATCTCTCTACTTAGTACTGAGGGATTAGATCTAAGGTGACTGATTCCTATCATTTATTGCATAATACTACATTCCAGGTATTCTAGTGCCTTCGTGTGACAGTCCTTCCCAGAAAGTCCATGACGCCAGGAATACTTGCATTTTATAAAGAAATCGAGGCATAAAGCAATAAACTTCCCAAATCAGCAATTAGTCTTCATATAACATCTAGTGATTAGGAATTCCAAACCTTTTTCTGGTTCTGGCCATGACTTTTATTAAGTGTGGTAGGAGCACACCTATTTATAAAATATCCGATTACAAGTACAAAAGCACTTTAGGAGGATAGTCCATTTGTACATAATCTGCTTGATTATCTCAGACAGATAATAGTCATTGACAACACTTGATCTAAGATCAGATCACACTTTGATAATACATGTGTGTGGATGTGTGTGCACGCCAGGAACTGTCTTTGCACATGCAAGGCAAGTGCTTTACCAATGAGCCATAGGTGCAGTACAACAATTATAATCGTTAAGAACCAGAGAACGAAGACATGAAAATCTGACATTGCTTATTCCCTAAGTATTATCTGGAAAATAGTGAAGAACTTTGGAACATTTGGAGTAGTAGTAAAGGAAGTATGAGAAAAGAAGAAATGACAACACTCATCCAAATTCATGGTTAAATAAATCAAAGTCAGACACACCTTCAGGAAAATATAAAAGTTGGCAGTGTCTTTGGATCTAGATATTTTACGAATTAGCTCATTTTAGAAAGTTAAAAATGTCATTTCCATTTCTTTTTGTAATCTCAAGTATTTGGGGAAATTAAAATGGCAAACTTTCTGTTAAGCCTCAGGTAGAAAAACTCCAATAAGATATTCTTAAAACTCAGTTGCATGCCACAACAACAGAGTATAGACCTTTCTCTTCTAAAGGATTAGTTCCTTGCAAATTAATGACTTTAAGTAGAAACTTCTTCAGAGAGGACAGTAGAGCTGGTTTCTAGAGAAGTCAGGAAAAAAAGGCTGCTGCACAAAATTTTTGTCATCAGGTAGTATGGACTTAAAACCAGATTTCCTTTAGTACCTATGTGCTTCAGGATATTCACAAACTTCTGTGACTGTGTAAAATGGAGTGAAGGGCAGCTACTCCAGGACTGCTGAGAAGACTAGAAAGAAAGCCTTCTCTTTTGCACTGTCTGTGCAATGAGTGTGGACAAGTGAGCCACAGATACTTCAGATGGTGAAGGGTTTCTTCTGCATCCTTAATCCTCTAAGGAAACATGAACACCCTATTTGGTTGCATTTTCTTTCTTTCCTCTCAGGCTCTGATTTGAATTCTACAAGTGGAGACAAACTGTCAGAGCTAGAGGAAATCAAGCTCAAACTAATGCTGGGCATCACGCTGATGACCCTCCTCATTTTAATCCCCCTCTTGATATTCTGTTTGGCCACACTGTGCAAACTGAGACACCTAAGGTAAGCCTTCTGACCTCCACCGTCTTTATCATTATTATCATTATTATTTTAGAAAGAGAGACAGAGAGAATTGGCATGCCAGGGCCTCAGCCACTGCAATCAAAGTACAGACACTTGTGCCACCTAGTGGGCATGTGTGTCCTTGCACTTGCCTTACCTTTGTGCATCTGGCTTAAGTGGGATCTGGAGAGTGGAACAGGGGTCTTTAGGCTTTGCAGGCAACAACCTTAACTGCTAGGCCATCTTTCCAGCCCCTCCACAGTCTTTATAACTAATTTGTAATGTCAAGCTCTCTCTCTCTCTCTCCTGTCTTTAGTAGATTGTCAGGAAAATGTGAATCCCTCCTATGTAATTTATGATCCCCTTTTATTATATTTCTCCTATTAATTAGAAGCATTGAGCCATTTCTCAGGGAATATATCACTTGACCTTTACCCCAATATTTTAAATAAATAATCAGGATGGATATAGGGGCTCTACATGTTTATAAAAAATCGCCTTGAAATAAAAAGGCTATAAATTCTTTTCTAATTAACACATCTCCTTGGGGTCTAACACTTTTCATTCATGCATCATACCTAAAAGCTTTTTTTTTGTTTTGTTTTGTTTTTTTTTTTTGATGTAGGTCCTCACTCTGGCCCAGGCTGATCTGGAATTCACTATGTAGTCTCAGGGTGGCCTCGAAATCATGACAATCCTCCTACCTCTGCCTCCCAAGTGCTGGGATTAAAGGCGTGCACCAACATTCCTGGCTTTTTTCTTCTTCTTCTTTTTTTTTTCTTTTGAGGTAGGTTCTCACTTTAGCCCTGGCTGACCTGGAATTCACTCTGTAGTCTCAGGGTGGCCTCAAACTCATGGCGATCCTCCTGCCTCTGCCTCCCCAATGCTGGGATTAAAGGTGTGCATCACTACACCCAGTTCCCTAAAAACTTTTAAAACCAGCAAATATGCCACATTGATGCTGTTCCTAAAAATATTAAATTCAATTCAACCCAAGGGGCTGGTTTCTATAAAATATTTGCACAATAGAAGAGCCAGGCATGGTGGCACACACCTTTAATCCCAGCACTCAGGAGGCAGAGGTAAGGGGATCACCATGAGTTCAAGGCCACCCTGAGACTAGTAAATTCCAGGTCTGCCTGAGCTAGAGTAAGACCTTACCTTGAGAAATAAAAAAGAAAGAAAGAAAGATTTTTTTTTTTTTTTTGCACAGTAAAATACTTTCAAAAAGTCCAACAGAGCCAGGCATGGCAGTGCACACTTTTAATCCCAGCACTCAGAAAGCAGAGGTAGGAGGATCACCATGAGTTCTAGGCCACCCTGAGACTACATAGTGAATTCCAGATCAGCGTGGACTAGAGTGAGACCCTACCTTGAAAAACAAAACAAAAAGTCCAACAAAATTGTTTTATCATTGATTCCTTAATTATTATCAATTATCATTAATTCCATTCTTTGGATTGTGGTGGTTTTGATGATGTATTTCTCTAGCCCATTAAAACATGATGTTACATATTTATTCCCCTTTATTTTGTTTCTTATTAAGCCTTTCTTAGGGCAACCTTTATTGTCTTAGTAAATTGGTTTTAAAATTCTAGACTTGAGGCCTCATTCACACAGGGATTAACAATGTAATAGAGTTACAATGTAAGAAGGTCAGGCATGGTGGCACATACCTTGATTTCCAGCACTCAGGAAGCATAGATAGGCAGATCACTGTGAGTTCGAGGCCAGCTTGGGACTACAGAATGAGTGCCAGGCCGGTCTGAGCTAGACTGAGACCCTACCTTAAAAAAACAACCACACAGGGCTGGAGAGATGGCTTAGTGGTTAAGGCATTTGCCTGCAGAGCCAAAGGATCCTGGTTTGATTCTCCAGGACCCATGTAAGCCAGATGCACAAGGGGGCGTGTGCATCTGGAGTTCGTTTGCAGTGGTTGGATGACCTGGTGCACCCGTTCTCTCTCTCTCTGCCTCTTTCACTCTCAAATAAATAAATAAATAAATAAATAAAATATATTTAAAAAACAGCCATACAATTACAATGAAAGAAATGCAATATCATTTAGATAATGCTAATAAGTAAAATACATAGAAGAAAATGAACTTACATTTTAATTTTTGTGACTACATTTCTAAGTGGGTTTACAAGTGTCCACAATCAAAACTACTCAATCTATGTTCTTTTCTTTTCAGAGACAAACAGTGTGACAGTCAGTATTCCGTCAACCCACAGCTGGCAACTCTGTCTTATTTCCATCCATCAGAAGGTGTATCAGATACTTCCTTTTCTAAAAGTGCAGAGAGCAGCTCATTTTGGGGTACCACTTCTTCAGATATGAGAAAAGCAGGCACAAGAAAATCAAAATCTAAAACTACGGATTTTTCTACAGGCTCAGATGACACAGGCTTAAATGAGGAGTCATATTTACTTACTAATGAGCTAGTGGAGCCAGAATTACTTAACGGTGAGCTAGTGGATGAGGAGAACAATGCTCAAGAATAGATAACTTGAATTTTTTTGGTTATACAAAAAAGATCTGTGACTCACATTAATGTCTTAATTTTGAAACTGCAAGAATTTAAATTTTTTGGTGTCTTCAGAGAAGGACATTCAATAAATATCATGTTATTATTGGTTATAGAATTATTTTAAAGCAAATGTATAGGAAATGATTTAAGGAAAACTCATCAAGTAAAATAATTCTGGAGAGTAGTTTATGAAAGCTATTCATGACTGGAAAACACAGCTCAGTAGTAGGAGGATGGCCAAGCATGCTTCTGACCCTCTGGGCTCTATCTCTAGACCAAAGAGAAAAAAGAAAAAGAAAAATTCCACCCCTTCCCCAAACCCACCTGATCTCCTCACAAGCCCCTTTTCACCTAGGGATTCAAGATGACTCCTTTGCATCTGGAGCGCATCTGAACTGGCAGTACAAATGTTTGCACCCAGCCCTACGGCTGTCAAAAAGACATTTTTAAATGAGGACAAATGAGCATTCTGAGGATTTAATGAATACATATGCCTAGCTAATACCACTATCACCAAAGGAAAAACACATCTGGCTCATGTTTCATTGGCCAAACAGTTATACCAACAAGAGATAAAACTACATTAGTGGTAGGAACCACTAGTATTCTTAACCTTCAAAATCATGGAGCTACTCTCACAAGACAGTTGGGGGGAAAGAACATTTCCCCCTATTTTTAAAGTACCCATAATCCTTTGGGATAACATGGTATGCCAGAAGATCAAAAGAAGATCCTAGCAGATAATTTCCTAGAGGGGATGCATGACCTAAGTCTTTAGAGCTATGTGTGTGTGTGTGTGTATATATATATATATGCATATATATATATATACACACACACACACATACATACATAATCTATGAGAGAGCCTCTGTGCATGTCATTTTACTTGGGTACTGGGGAAGTGAACCTGGATGAGCAGGCTTTGCAAGCAAGCACCTTTAACCACAGAGCAATCTCTCCAGACCCTTTACTTTTGTCTTCCCTCCCCAGGCCTCCAGGATCATTGTGCTTTACTAGAAGAAAAGCAAATGTCTCAGAGACCAATTCAAGTGTATTAGTGACTACTGAGGCTCTCTATACTAAGACAACAAATGAATTAAGGGTACTGTTTCCTTAAGTAGAGGATTTCAGGACATGTGTCAGGCCTTGTATGGATACATTTGAGTGTGATGAGGACTCAGGGCAGATTCCATTTCACTTCTCAATTCCCATACCATGGCTTCCATTTACTGATCACTAGGTACTTTGTGTTACACTGAATTCTAGTGTCCTATGAAAGGTGAGGCTATTTTACAAATGAAGATATGGACACTCCAGTAAGTCAGATAGCTACCTTCCCTAAGTTTACCTGCTAGTGAGGGGCAAGGCTTTATAAATGGAGGTTCTCTCTCTGATCCATGAAAAGACAAAGGACTATTGGAGCAAGATGGGTCCTGTATCCAAGAGGCAGGATATCCTTAACTGAGGTGTTCCTTTCACTTTGGGACATCCCTAAATTTGGTTTAGGTTTCTATGTTGCTCCTTCCCCATGAAAGAGAGAAACACTTTCCCTATCAATTTTTGGAGTCCTTCCCTACCTTTTTTACAGACTCCAGCTTCTCTGACTCACCATTTGTTGAGAAAGCAGTGAATCCCCACCTTTGAGTAGCTATGGCATATATAAGTAGTTATGAAGAATACAAACATATAATGAAAATAGATTTACATTTTAAGCCAGTTTTCAGTATGCTAAGTTAAATATAGTTTGTTACAATTTGGTTTGCTTTCCTTTCTGCAAGAAAAGTGGATATATGTATTAAGGTTATTGAATAGTGGTTTTGTTTTGATAAAGTGCTCAGTGGGTTTACAAGATTACACAGAGTTTTTAAAAGTCAGGCTAGGAGTGGTGGTGCAGGCCTTATAATCCCATCACTTGGGAAGCAGAGGTAGGGGGATTGACATAAACTCAGGGCCAGCCTGGGATTACAGAGTGAATTCCAGGTTGACCAGGGCTTGAGTGAGACCCTATCTGGGGGGCAGGGGGAGTCAAGATTCCACTGCTTTAAAGGAGTTTCCATTTTATTTTAGAGTAAAGGTGAATTTGCTAAATGTGGCCAATTTCTTATCTTGAAAAAAAAATGCATTCAAGTAGTGTCACCAATTATTTGAACACCCTTCTAAAGCAACAGAAAAGGTAACTTGCTTTGTAGGTTCTGTTTTGATCTGTACCTGAAAAATGCTCTGTTGACTCAGAGGAACAACCCTTTTTTCCACTGGACATATAATGAATAACGTCAATGTTTATACCTTGGTCATGCCTTGTCTTAAACAGTTTGTTTGCTTCCCTAAAATATTTTGGTTGTATAGTTTTGTATTCATTTGAGAGGTTTCATCAGCAGAAATGATTTATTCTTTCTGTACTGTGAAATGATCTTGGTTTTGAAGATACATACAATATAAAAGTAGTGTTTTATTGAGATCAGTAGTTACATTGTCTCTCCACTCTCAAGTCAAGTGCCAGCAGAGAACTTTAAAATTTCAAGCTGTGTATAGAACTGTTTTGTGCAGTATTAAAATATTGTCAGTTTTGTAAGTCGCTGTAAATGTTCTTATCAGCTTGAAGATATTTTTGTATTAAAAGCTAACCATTTTAAGAACTTAAGTTATGATGGCATTTGGGTCCAATAGTGAATATATGTTTTTACAGAATTATTTCCCTACACAGTGGTATACATGGTCATTTTATTACAGTACCTGTATCTAGTTTGTGTTTCTCTGTGAACTCTGCTCGAGTTTCTTGTTTCTGTCACCATATGTAAAGGAAAGAACAGAAATTGACAGTAAATCACACAAAATTGACATTGTTAAATTTCAGGTGCTTACCATTTGAAGGTTTAATGCATATGGTTGTCACCATACTTATATATATTCATGTTAAATGGTGTACAGTACACAGATGTTTATGGTATATAAAGTTTTCTATATCTGCTTAGAATTATCTTCCTGAATCCTCAATAACAAATTTGATTCCTCTTCAGTGTTTATTCTCTAATGACAGCTAATGTTTTTATATTCTTGTAGAGGGCAGGAGTCTGGTTTGGGATAGGGAAGTGACTTTTTGAATGACAAAAATAAATAAAAAGAACAAAATCCCACAAATAATACTTTATTCATCATTTTGATTGGCTGCTTGAAGAGTTTGTAAGACTTTCAGCTTAGCATTATTTCCATTGAAATACGTCTCTTAAAGGATAATCATGCTTTAGTGGCCCAAGACTAAATTCTGTCCATTTGCTATCAGGAATGTTATAAGCATCGCTCTCTACTTAGCTATTTCTCAGTGGTGGTTTGGGGCCAAGTTTTTCTTCACCATAACATCTATTGATAACTTTTTGCTCAGTAAGATGGAAACATAGAAGTGCTTATCTCAACCAGATTACCATATACACAGTTAAAGTCTGTAACTGATGTCATCTTCAGCCCTTGAGTTAAAGCTTAGTCTAAACCTTAGTGATATCTTGGCTTACAATGACATTTTCTTGGGAAGGATTTTGATTTTGTGATATATTTGTAAATTAGGGAGTAGATGTTAATTATTTTATAGATAAATGATTTGTATGTGGTTAATTATAAATAAAACTGGCTCTGAATCAAAAAAAAGAATACAAACATATGTCATATATACATGAGTAGCTATGGTATATATACGTACGTACATAAATATGCACCCCTACCTTTCAGGAAAAAGAGGCAGCAGGACGGGGTTCACTTCCTCCTGTTCTCTGCCAGTAGTGGATAGATTCTACTTGTGGGGTGTCCTTGAGTAGCAGCCCATTCTACTCTCAGCTAGGTACTTTTGACATATCCCCTGCCATTCTGATGGCCGTGTGGCTGGTGCAAGCATTTGTACTATACTTCAGGCACCTGGAGCTCTGGTGGGAACTGAGGTTAGTTGCGTGAGGGGCCCCAGGTACAAGTGAGTCCTACTGAGTCCCTAGGTGGGCTTGGAGAGGGGATGACTACTCACTAGTCCCACGTTTTCCCTCTGGGCCTCCACTGATCCTTAAAGGGTACCAAAAATTTTCTTGATTGGAATAGAGTGCAGAGGTCACTTTCAAATTAACTTGTTTTTAATTCTAAAGCACTGTATAGAGTTAATGAGTATAGCATTACTCTTGTTAAAATAGTCAAAAGGAACATGTTCACTAAGTTTTTAAAGCCATATGGGGGCCTGGGTGATGGTTCAGTGGGTAGAATTCTTGCCAGCACACTTAAGGACCAGAATTTGGCAGCTCAGTATTAGAAATGTATGTGGTAGGGGAGAGGTGGTGCTGGAGAGATGGATCGAGGGTTAAAGGCGCTTTCTTACAAATCCTGATGGCCCGTTTGACTCCCTAGTACCCAAGTAAAGCCAGACACACAACATGGAGCATGCACCTGGAGTTCCTTTGCAGTGGCAGGAGGCCATGGCATGCCCATTTTCTCATTACCTGTCTCCTCTCTTAAACAAATGACATTGTTTTAAGAAAAAAAAAATCTAGGGTCCAGGAATAACCACACAATCCAAAGTACTTGGCAAGGCAATGGTTACTTTTGCAGAAAAGTGCACAGCCATGAAGGAGTTCATACAGGGAGAGCAGACCCAGTTGGAAGTCCGCTGGGTTTTTCATCCAAACACAGGGGTTCTTCTCTGAGTCAGAGTTTCGCCTCACAATCTCACACGACTGGCTGAATGATAAAAATGCAGTGTCTAGGGGATATCTAACGAGATGGAAGAGTTGGGGACCTTTTACCAAATGCAGAATAATGAGGCTGGGTTCAAGGAACAGTGACTCTGGTCTCATGGACTCACTCACTGGGGCGGGGGGGCTTCTCACAGAATGGCATCCTTCCAAAATTGAGTTTCTATATCATCTTAACCCTTTGTCAAGAAAGACAGCGTGTCTCTCATTTTTCTTACACCAGCATCCACATAAAGCCTAGTGTGCAAAGAAATGGTGAGGAGACCAGTGAATCTCTAGGGCTTCCTAGTAAGTCTAACCAAATCTGTGAGCTCTAAGTTTAGTGCAAGATCCTGTATCAGAAAGTAACTTAGACAGCCAATGAAGAGGGCACCCAGCATCAACTTCTGACCTGTGCATGGGCACGCATATGCATGGGGACTACACATCCATGCACACGAAAAGGCAGCTGGGTATGTAACAGTGGTGGAGTCCTGGGTTAGAATGCTCAGAGCTCTGGGGTCACAGTTCCCCTATTAAAAAAAAAAAAAATCCTGAGTTCCCTGACACTTGGCACAGCTTGTAGATACTAATAATGGCAGCCCAGGGCATTTTGAGGGAGCAGGGCGAGGTACATGAATGTTAGGAGTCCACCATTTCTGGAAGTGAGGAAAGAACACACAGGCCAGCTGGTGGGAAAGGGTCTCACTGGCCCACCGCGGGTCCTCCGTGCAATCACAAAACCCGCATTTCCGGAGCTGGTTCTCGGACCAAGCTCCTCCTCAGCCAGTGGGTTTCTCCCCATTCGAAAGCGCCTACACCATCTTCCTCCTTGACGCTCCCCACCCTGCCACTTCCCCATCCCTCACACAGAGACTTTAAAAAAGGTCTGTCCTAATGCTAGGGTTGCTTGCGGCCTCTGGCGCTTCCCACACGGAGCTACTCTGGGGCAGTCCCTGCAGATTGGCTGGGGTGGGTGCGAGAACAGGCAGCACGTGCCTAAGCACTGGGATTCCCCGGAGGAGGTCTGCCCAGCACCTCACAGCCGGTCAGGACCTCGACGTGCCAGCCTCATGGCCGGTTGCACCGTCCTTCCTACGTCCAAATCCCCAGAAGTGCAGAAATGCGAGGCGCTGGGCGGTGGTCGCGGCTACTGAAGTCCTGTGCCGGCGGAAGGCGGGAGGCGGGCGCAGGGACGTGCCCCAAGCCGGCTGCCGAGGAAGGCAGGCCGGGGACGCCTTCCTTTCCCGAGGTGCTGCCAGGCGACGCGAGACAACGCGCAGGCGCGGAGCCCTGGGTGCCCGCCCCCTCCGCGGCGAGGGCGGGGCTCTCGTGCAGGGCGGGGCAAAGGCGCGGCCGCGTTCCACCTGCGCTGGGCAGGTGAGTGCCGTGGGCTTCCCTGAGAGGCTGGGGACCGGCTTCCTCCCAGGCTGCGCGCAAGTGTCTGGGTCTTCAGTGAAGCCCTTGCAAGGTCTCTGCTGGTCACATCCTCTTCCCTCAGCATCCCAAATGTGTGGAGTCATCCTAAGCGGTTTTCTGCGGGTTGGTGAACCCTGAGGTAGGAATTCCTTTTGAAGAAGCAGGTGGTGAACCTATCAGCTCAACCTTTGTTAATTTACACAGTAATTACCAATCAAAACCAGCTGTTTCCCACAGACCAAGGAAGGCTTGGAAAGGTGCCTTCATGTTTCAAAATTAACCCTCCAAATCTAGCATTGGTGAGGTAGAAAAGTTTCAGAGGACATAAAGTAGATCCATAGTTGTTTCCATCACTGCACCCAAAGAGCTGTTTTTAACATCTCTTTCCAACTCATGGCAGCTCGTAAAACTCAATTTATGCCATAATGAATTCCTGGCTGATCATCGAAGTTTATTTACAGAGAAATTAAATCCAGAAATTTATATTTACATCCTGGGATATTTAACATTCTGCCTGCTCCTGTTCCCTTCTATTCCAGAACATTATTTTGAATTTTAGTAAATTTCTTAATAGAAAAATGATTAGTAGGACTGGAGATATAGCTTAGCGGTTATAGCACTTGCCTGTGAAGCCTAAGGACCCAGGTTCTATTCCCCAGTACCCATATAAGCCAGATGCACAAGACGGCACTTGAATCTGGAATTTGTTTGCAATGGCTGGAAGCCCTGATGTAACCATTCTCTTCCTCTCTCCCTCTATCTTTCTCTCTCTCTCTCTATCTCTATCTCTCTCTCTCCTCTCTCCCTCTCTCAAATAAATAAAATATTTTTTTAAAAAGAAAATATTTGGTAAAGTTAAAAGGCCATGGAGCTAGGAGAAAGCTTATTACATTAAAAAGTATGTGTCTTATCAGAATCTGCAGGTTGCTTAAAACTACATTTTTGCTTTGAAGAGATGGCTTAACAGTTAAGGCATTTGCCTGCGAAACCTAAGGACCCAGGATCAATTCCCCTGAACCCCCGTAAGCCAGATGCACCTGGTGATGCATGCATCTGGAGTTCATTTGCAGTGACTGGAGGACCTGGCATATCCAATCTCTCTCCTTCTCTCTCTCATCATCATCATCATCATCATCATTCATAAATAAATAAATTGAAAAAAATTTTAAATACATTTTTTAAGTTTTTATTTTTGAAGTAGAGTGTTGCCTTAGCTCAGGCTGACCTGGAATTAGTTTTAGGCTGGCCTTGAACTCACAGTGATCCTCCTTACTCCTCCCTCAGCTAGGATTAAAAGTATGTGCCACCATGTCCAGCTAAGATATAGTTTTAAGAAGCATAATTGGACCACATCTCAGATCTGTAACATATCATTTGGGAGAAGGGAGAAGTAAACTGAAGCCAATTTTTTTCAAACTGCTTCACATAATCAGAGACCAGGGAATCCTCCCCAAGTCCTTTTGTGAAGCTAGCATCACCCTAATACTAAAACCAGTCACAGATGGAACAAGAAAACTATAGGTCTATATACCTGATGAATTTAGATGCAAAGATTCTGAACAAAATCCTCACAAACCAAATTCAACAACACATCAAAAGCGTTATCCACCTTTATTAAGTAGGCTTCATCCCACAGATGCAGGAATGGTTCAAGTCAAGACTGAGGTTGAAGAACAGAAGAGGCCATCCAAGTTTACATTATCAGTTCAAGAACTAACTAACCTTTGTCTTCCCTAAGTAACACAAATGTGGAGCAAGATCTTCCTGAAAACAGCCTGCCCCAAATGGAAATCGAATGGATAATCACAGAACAAAGGAAGTTATCTGGTAGACTATGATAGACTACAGAATGCCCAGCAGTTTGTCTTTTTTTTTTTTTTTTTTTTTTTGAGGTAGGGTCTCACTCTGGTCCAGGCTGACCTGGAACTAACTATAGTCTCAGGGTGGCCTCGAACTCTCGGTGATCCTCCCACCTCTGCCTCCCAAGTGCTGGGATTAAAGGCATGCACCACCACACCCAGCTCCAGCAGTTCGTCTTGAATGTGATACTTTTCTCCATTATTCTTCAAAGCTGTGTGAAACATCAAACACAAAACAGAAGCAGACCCAACAGCAGCACTTCTGTTACTTGGGAAAAAAAAAAAAATCTATGGGAGAAAATTGTAGCACACCCCTGAAGAGCCAATAACCTCTTGTTTCCCCAATAAGAATTAAAATGAATCTTCAAATAACTGCACAAGGCCAGGCATGATGGTTCATGCCTATAACCCCAGCACTCAGGAGGCTAAAGGAGGCTTGCATGAGTTTGAGGCCAGCCTGGGGCTACAGACTGAGTTACAGGGCAGCCTTGGCCCAGATATTTTCCTCTCTCGTGCTTTCCACTCTGCCACTTCCCCATCCCTACAAAAAAAAAAAAAAAAAAAAAAAAAAAGGAATCTGATGATAAATAGGTGTGCCTTTAGTCATGCCTGCTTATAAGAACAAAGCCCTGTCTTGGCTGATCTCAGAAGCTAAGCAGGGTTGCACCTCGTTAGCACTTGGATGGAAGAAGTCAAAGTTATTGAGAGGCTGCAAGAGTCAGAATCCATACACAAGGCTTCCAGGAAGCCAGACATCTTCAAATTAGTGGGATGGGAAGGAGGAAGCCCCACCAACCACTCAATTAGATGATGGCAACAACAAATTAGACCTATTTAAAATGCTCAGAAAATCTCTACTGAACATTAAAAGTAATATAAACTTATATGCTGTCAAACTCACATATCCAAGAGGGAACGTTTTGGTGATGAGAGAAGTATGGCTGTATTTCAGGTAACTTGTGCATCTCTCAAGTGATAAAGTCACGATAGAAGTTATTCAAAGAAAAAAAAAAAAGCAGTGTAAAAACAAGTGATGATTCTCAAGAAACTGTATGTCAGTGTTCACTAAGCCTGCCCCAGATTTCCAATTTAGATCAGCTTGCAAAAGACAGTGTGCCGATGGTGAGACAGTTTTCACGATTGCAGTGCTCTTGAAGACAGCACCCCTGTGGAATGTGAAGCTATCAAAGAGCTTGCTGACGGAGGCAGACCCCTGGCTCTGAGGAAGCTGTGAGGGTTAAGTTCTGTTGTCAACTTGATCTGTTTAGTAATCCACAGATATCTCTCATAAGTGGGTTTCTGAAGTTGCTCTTCAGGAAGCCTCCAGGCCTTCAGTGCTGGGTTGGGACTGCTGAGGCATCTGGCCTTTTGGATTGAACAGTTACCAGGTTCCCTGACTCTTGGGCCTGCAAATTGCTATTGTTGGACTGCCATAAACTAATCCAATAAATTACCTTTTAATACAATTCATTCTATTAGTTCTGTTCCTCTAGAGAACCCAGACGAATACAGAAGGTGTTCACATTTTAATGGACTTCACAGAACATAGAGCTTGCGGAAGGTGACAGAACCCTGATTCTGAGGATGCTGTGAGGGGAGGTGCTCAAATTTTCAAGGACTTCACCAAACATAGAGCTCAGAGGGAAGAGATTATCCCTCCTTTCCTTAACCTAAGGGGCTTTGCCTTAACTAACTAGGTATTCTGTATATAAGATGTATGATATATTCTAACTTTTTTTTTTTTTTTTTTGGCTTTTCGGAGTAGGATCTCGCTCTAGCCCAGGCTGACCTGAAATTCACTAGTAGTCTCAGGGTGGCCTCGAACTCACAGCAGTCCTCCTACCTCTGCCTCCCAAGAGCTGGGGTTAAAGGCATGCACCACCACACCCAGCTATTCTAACATTTTTTATCAGCAATATATTGAAATGACAAAGAAATAGCTTGGATAATTGGCAAGCTAGAGTGTCTCACATATTTGACACTTTTCTGAAGTCATATGTTAATACAGTAATTTATGGGTGACTTTCTAAACTAGAAGGTTGTTTTTTACAGGAATTCATGAACTTGAAATTGTCTGAATTGAGTAATTTTTGTTAACTTTATCCTAATAACTTTCCTAGTCTTTTGTAGCTTAGATTCATGTGACTTTTCAAGAAAAATGCTAAATTTTCTTTGCTGTGGTAGATTGATGTAATTCTTTTTTCCCACTAAAGCTTCTGAAAAACAAGATGTTCTATTAACAAACACTTCTGGAAAAAAATAGAATTTTTCACACTGCAAAAATTGATGAATCATTTAGATCCTGAACTCCACGTAACACATTTTTTGATAATGAAGAGTGCATACCTTGTCATTTTCAGCCTTAGTACCTTCTCGTCCACCAGGGGGCACACGTGGAAAGGCAATAATCTAATTCCTAGTTAGACGCATTTTCCATGTTCATTTTCACTATTATCTGCCATTTTCATTAAAAGCAGCTGCAGTGAAAATTGCCTTTAACCACAAATTAATAAATATTGTAATCATTATTTACACACTAAGAATTTACAAGTTCACCTACTTAAAATAACTTGTAACCTTAAAATAAAACTGACTTTTACTCAGTGATCACTCCTGGGCATGCACAGGGTGGCACAGAATTTAAACTGGCCAATGTATATTGTTCCATGTGTGGTTAAAGAAGGTGGCAACAGTCTTATTGTTTCATCTCTCATCTTTTAAATTTTCTCTTGCCGTATTCCATATTTTCTGCATTTCTGTGTGGTTTATTGGTGGCTTCACATTGAAAGTGGTCTTCAGTGTACTATTGAATGAAGCGTAGATTGGCATGTGGTGCATAGGCCCCAGCACTCCATGCACCTGCTATGCTCATTTGTGGGGCATGGTTATAAACACATGTGTGTACAATCTAGTCAAGCTGTTTTCCCATATGAAAACATTTAAAATTCCTGGCTATAGCTGGAGTGGCCCATCCCATGTATATCTTCAAGAACCTGTGTAAATTGTGTAATAGTCATATTTAAAGGATGGTACACTCTACTTAGTTCCATTTGCCTTTTGCAGTTTGTAAATTCTGGTCCATTGTTTACAGTACTGTTAGGTTGCCATTCCTCTGGCTGAGGCTCTGGGAGTTACTAAAAGAACCACCTGCGGATATAACAAGAGACAATAAGAGGGCAATATGAAGACATTTTTAGCTGACAGACATCCATAAAACAGAGCAGTAAGCAGCCAACAGCTAGTCAGTTTTGGAATGTAAGCTTAAGTCATCATCAGAACAGGGATTCCTGCAGAAGTGAGCACTAAGTTGAGGGTCCTTTTTATTAACAGCTTCCTTGAGATGTGATTTATGTACTCTGTAACTTACCAATTTAACGTGTACAGTACAATGATTTTTAAAATATTTTTTACAGGTCAATTTTGAAACATTTCCATAACCTCCCAAAATAACCTGCACCCTTTACCTGTCAGCCCTTTCCATACCTCCAGCTTTAGGAGACCACTAATCTACTTCCTGCCTCTGTGTACTTTATATGAAAGTTATTCTCCTAAAGCCACTAGGTGATTACTATTTTTACTTCAGGGTTCAGTAAGGTCATAACAGGAAGGAATTGTGTAAGAAATAAAAATTATACTATTATAATAATATATTCCATTATAATTATTTTTATTTTATCTGTAAGTTCCCTCTTTCACTACTAATTTTAGTAATTTGAATCTTCTCTCCTTATTCATGGCAATCTCACTAAAATTTGGATTTTTTTTGTTGATCTTCAAATAACCAATTTTTTTGTTTTTATTGTCTCTATTAATAGTTTTTCTAGTCTACAGTTGGTTTATTTCATTTTGATCTCTACAATTTATTCCTATGCTTGCTTGGCATTTAGTTTACTCTTAAAATTCTAGTGATGAACCGGACACCAGCACAAGGGGGAAGGAGATCAGCACAGAGAAAAATCAACTCCCACCAAATCAGAGAGCCAGAGCCTCAGAGGCCCCCAACACCTCATCACTGAAGCAGACCAAAAATGAACCCAACATGGCTCAGGGAAATTTTGTGGAAGAGGGGGCGGAAAGAATGTCAGAGTCACATGTTGGGTCATGATATGCAGAGACATTTAGCTTACCCATAACTGTGGGCTAACTCCACAATGCAAGACCCGTATACCTCAACAAGGATGGGCCAAGGGGAGGGGGTAGGTCACGGATGAGCCTAATAATGGTACCAAACTGACTGTATTTGCTGAATACAGAACTGACTAATAAAAATAAATTAATTAATTAATTAAAAAAAATTCTAGTTTCTTGGGCTGGAGAGATGGCTTAGCAGTTAAGGTGTTTGCCTGTGAAACCTAAAGACACATGTTCAACTCTCCAGGTCCCACATGAGCCAGATGCACAAAGTGACACAAGTGCACAAGGTCGCACATGCACACAAGATGGCACATGTGTCTGGAGTTTGACTGCATTGGCTGGAGGCCCTGGTGCACCAATTCTCTCTCTTTCTTTCTTTTTCTCACTCTCTCATAAAAAAGACAAAGCTGTTGGGTTTGCCTCAAAGAAAAAAAATTCTAGTTTCTTTTTTTTTTTTTTTTTTGACAAGTCTTTATTTGAGAGAGAATGGGTTGCCAGGGCCTTCTGCCACTGAAAATGAACTCCAGATGCATGCACCCCCTTGTGCATCTGGCTTACATGGGTACTGGGGAATCAAACTTGAGTCCTTAGGCCTCACAGGCAAATGCTAAGCCATCTCTCCAGCCTCAATTCTAGTTTCTTGAAGTAGAAGGTCGAATTACAAATCTGATACCCATTTATAGGTGCAATTTTTCCTGTAGGTACTGGTTTACCTATATCTCTGAGTTTTGGTATATCATTTTTCCATTTCATTCATTTCCAAGAATTGTATAATCTTTGTAATATTTCATTGATCTGTTGTCTGTGACTATGAAAGTTTAATCACCACATATTGAAAATTCCCCAAATATTATGAATGATTTTTTTTTCTCCTGAGGCAGAGTTTTTTCACAGACAAACATACAATAAGTAGCCAATAGATTACTCACAAAATGGGAGAAAGTTTTTGCCAGCTGTACAACTGACAAAGGCCTAATTTCTAGAATCTACAAAGAACTCAAAAACTTAAACAATAAAAGGTCAAACAATCCCTTCATAAAATGGGGCACAGAACTGGGCAGGGAGTTCTCAGAGAAAGAAATACAAGTGGCAAACACACACTTAAGAAAATGTTCAATATCCCTAATCATCAGGGAAATGCAAATAAAAACAACTATGAGATTCCACCTTACTGCAGTAAGGATAGCAAACATTTAAAAAAATCAAATGAAAACAAATGCTGGTGAGGATGTGGAGAAATAGGAACCCTCATTCACTATTGGTGGGAATGTAAGATGGTGCAACCACTTTGGAAAGCAATATGGAGACTTCTAAAAAGGTTGACTATAGAGTTACCAACAGACCCAGTTATTCCCTTACTGGGCATTTACCCTAAAAGCTTCATGCCTTAGTTCAGAAAGATTTGCTCAATCATGTTTATAGCTACTCAATTCATAATAGCTAAGAGCTGGAATCAATCCAGATGTCCATCATTAGATGAATGGATAACCAAGATGTGGTATACACAATGGAATTCTACACAGCAATAAGGAAAAATGATGCAATGAAATTTGAAGAAAAATGGTTGAACTTGGAACAGATCATTCTCAACGAACTCAACCAATCACAGAAAGATATTGTCACATGGTCTCACTCATCTGTGGCTCCTAATCTGAATCTGCTCAAAATGCTGACATACCTAATAAGCATCTTGAGGACCAGACAATAGGGAGGGTGGGGCAGGAGGAGAGGGTGAGGTTGGGAGGGACATAAAACTGGACCAAAATGGAAATGGAACTATAAAATCCTATATCCTGAAAGACAGACTAAAAGGTTGAACCTTCATCAGGTCCTTAGAGGGAACACCTGAATCACAGGGTCCTGGAGAGAGTATGATGAAGACTAACCTTAATCTTCTCCTATTTTTCTCTCTCTCCCCCTCTTCTCTCTTTCTCTTTTGTATTACCTATCTTTTTCTTCCTTCTTTTTCCTTGGCGCTGGCCTGTAACTCCCAGTACCAGCATATGGTTAACATCCACAATGAGCTGTTGACCAGAGAGAGACCTATAAGATTTCCCAAAAGAAGACAGATTTCTGTCAGAGCACTTGATGACCCACCAAAGGTTAGTGGTAAGACTCTGCTGCCAAAGACACTATATGCTATTGGTATGGAACATGGAGTGACCTGGCTGGAATCTAGAAGAGAGTCAGTCCCCAGACAGCTAGCTCATATAGTGCCAGAAGGTGCTTTATGAGCAACTGGAAAAATGACCAACATCTGTCCAAGCAACTCGTGGCCTAAGCTACTCAGCAGCAAACAGCCTGACATGATGCTCACACAAGTGCAATAGTGGCATACAAAAATGGTGGGTAACCAACTGCTCTTAAATTAGCTAATGGTTCTGCTCAGTGAAACAGAACCCATAGCTGGAACTGGGAAACAAGTCCAAACCATATGCAAAAAAATGAGCCAGCTCTCCAATATCAAGTGCCCACCAATCATGGGCTACAAGAGGGACTACACCTATTAAATTCTCTCTAAAATAATAATGGTTATCCAATTTATCTGGTGCTGACTTCATTCTCCATTGGAGAATTTGCTTCTCTTATTTATTTATTTATTTATTTATTGGTTTTTCGAGGTAGGGTCTCACTCTAGCTCAGGCTGACCTGGAATTCACTATGGAGTCTCAGGGTGGCCTCAAACTCACAGCGATCCTGCTACCTCTGCCTCCCGAGTGCTGGGATTAAAGGCATGTGCCACCACGCCCAGCTCAGCTTCTCTTTTTTAGATGGACAGAGAACCTGAGGAGAGAATCAGCCCATCGCACCTCACCAGGGCCCCAGCTGAAACCATAGAGTAATTTGGGAAATGAGCAAGAGTACTGCTTTCTTGGTGAACCTGATATCAGCATAAGGGTGAAGGAGATAGACAAGGAGAACACTCAACTCCTACCAAGCCAGAGATTCAGAGACACAGAGGCTCCCAAGACCTCATCACTGAAGTAGACCTAAAACAAACCCAACACGGCTCAGGGAAATTCACAGAAGAGGGGGCAGAAAGATTGATAGAACCATAAGTTGGGACATTATGCACAGAGACATTGCCTCTTCCCCATAACTGATGGCTAGCCCCACAATGCACAACCCACATTCCCCATAGAGGAGGGTCCTTTGGACGGAGGAGGAAAGGGAGGAGGCTAATGATGGTACCAACATGGCTGACCACATACTGTGTACATAAGTAATAAAAAACTAAATTGAGGTAATACATTTATAGGTATTCTTTTTTTTTTTTTGTTTTGTTTTTTTTGTTTTTCGAGGTAGGGTCTCACTCTAGCCCAGGCTGACCTGGAATTCACTACTATGGAGTCTCAGGGTGGCCTCGAACTCACGGCGATCCTCCTACCTCTGCCTCCCGAGTGCTGGGATTAAAGGCGTGCGCCACCATGCCCGGCTAGGTATTCTTTTATTTTTTTAATATTTTTTTTTATTTGAGAGAGAGAGAAAGAAAAACAAGAATGAGTATGGGCTCACAAGTGCCTCCTGTTACTGCAAATGAACTCCAGATGCATGCCTACTTTATCCATCTGGCTTTTACATGGGTAATGGGGAATTAAACCTGAGTCATCAGGCTTTGCAAGCATGTACCTTTAACCACTGAGCAATTTCTCCAGCCCTGCTTTTAATTTTTAAAAACGTTATGTGAAGCACTAATCAATCATTGATCAATTTAAAGGTTTCCTAAAAGCATATATCATATGACATGGATTATTTATGTAAATATAAAATAGAAAGCATTAGTGTTATTCTATGATGAATAGTCATTACTGGAGTGGTTGTGGTCTGTTCTTTAATTTTCTTCAAATCAATTCTAGTAGTGTTTAAAATATAAATTCATTGTCGTGGTTTGATTTGGTTGTCCCCCATAAACTTGTGTTCTGAATGCTTGGTGTCCAGCTGATGGCAGTTTGTGAATTGGATTCTCCTGGAGGAGGTGTGTTGTTGGGGGCGGGCTTGTTGGTATTATAGCCAGATCCCCCTTGCCAGTGTTTGGCACACTTTCCTGCTGCTGCTGTACTCCTGATGTTGGCCGGGAGGTGATTCCAGCCTCTGCTTATGGCATGTTTTTCCCTCCATCATGGAGCTTCCGCATGAATCTGTAAACCAAAATAAATAACTTTCCTCTATAAGCTGCTTTTGGTCAGGTGCTTTGTGCTAGCATCGTAAAGCTAACTGCAATACTCATTTAAACCAAATGACTTGCATGTGTGTGTGTGTGTGTATGTGTGTTTGTGCATGTGTTATAAACATGATAAAATCAAGGTAACTATGTAAGTCAAAAATTGTTTTGATAATGTTGAAAATAATTGCCAAGAAATTTGTTAATCTGAATTTTAACTCAAATTGCCTCATGATTTAGAAAAAAATGATTGTATTAATAAAATCTTAGAGCTAAAAAAAAAAAAAGAACAACCTCATGTCTGGGGAGATGGATCAGTAAAAGCACTGTTGTGTAAGGATAAGAACCTGAGTCCAATCCCAGCACTCATATGAAAAGAAAAAGCCGGGTGTGCATACATGCCTGTAATCACAGTGCTAAATGTGTTGGAGATACAGGTGCTCCCTGATGGGCCAGTCTAGCCAAAATCCAAAAAACTCCTCAGGACCCATATAAGCCAGATGCACATGGTGGCACATGCATGTGGAGTTTGTTTGCAATGGCTAGAGGCCCTGGCATGCCCATTATTTCTTGGGCGTGGTGGCATATGCCTTTAATCCCAGCACTTGGGAGGCAGAGGTAAGAGGATCACCCTGAGTTCAAGGCCACACTGAGACTACATAGTGAATTCCAGGTCAGCCTGAGCTAGAGTGAGACCCTACCTTGAAAAACCAAAAAAAATAAAATAAAATAAAATAAAATAAAAATAAATTAAACAATAAAATCATCTCAGGGCAGGAGAGAAAGCACTTGCCTATGAAGCCTAAGGGCCCAGGTTCAATTCCCCAGAATCCACTTAAGTCAGATGCACATGGTGATGCATGTATCTGGAGTTTGTTTGCAGTGGCTAGAGGTCCTGGTGTACCTATTCTCTCTCTCTCTCTCTCTCTAATAAATAAATGCTAATAAAAATATTTTTAAAGGACCAGGGAAATGGCTTAGCAGTGAAGGCATTTGCCTGAAAAGCCTAAGGACTCTGGTTTGATTCCCCAGGATCCATGTAAGCCAGATACACAAGGGGGTGCATGTGTCAGGAGCTCATTTGCAGTGGCTGGGAGCCCTGGTGTGCCCATTCTCTGTTTCTCTCTGTCTCTTCCTCTCTCTCTCAAATAAATAAATAAATAATATTTTTAAAATATTTAAAAAAACAGCAAACTTCCAGATTAAGTAAGGGACTCTATCTCAGGGAAATAAGGCACAAAGGCAATAGAGGATGACATTCAATGTCCTCTTCTGACCTCTGCCACTTGTGTGCACAGGACATGCACATCTGCACACCACACATACTACTACTATACACACCAAAAAATAATGATTTTAGAAACTTGCAAAAGTAACTCTTATCAGAAAATGTGATGTGTTCAAAGCAGAAATACAGAGGTTACAAGGGACCCAACCCTAAAACTGCTTAACAGAACTGCCAAGGTTTAGGGATTGTTGTGAAAGAAGGAGGGGATGATTATAAGAGCCCCAGAGTGGGTAGAAATATCCAGAGGCATAGTCCCCCACCCTCATCCCTACCCAGAGACTGACTGAGGCCCTAATTACCCCACACTGAACACCAATAACTCTACTGAGTAGGGCCATCAGGGAATAGGGACTGGGGAAAAAGGGATAAAAGACTATAACCTATGTAAAAAATGAATAAATAAAAACAGACACATGTTAAAAAAAAAAAGAAAGAAAATGTGATGTGTCTTTGTTTCCAAATTACTTCAATTTTCCCCTCACTCCTTTTGGCTGCAACTTGATATCCTCATCTGTTGGTTCTTACTCTTACACAACCCAGTGATAC
Organism: Dipus sagitta; assembly: GCA_036346955.1. Taxonomy (NCBI): domain Eukaryota; kingdom Metazoa; phylum Chordata; class Mammalia; order Rodentia; family Dipodidae; genus Dipus; species Dipus sagitta. The sequence goes on along the minus strand of CM070770.1, from coordinate 96,311,206 downwards.
ATATCCTCCACCAAGGCTCCACAAACTTTCCAAACAGTGCCACCAATTGGGGATTAAATATTCAAACACAGCAGTCTATGGAGGACATTGTGTATTCAAACCAACAGTCTTACCTAGTGGTAGGCTCCTGTGAGCTACACAATTAGCCACTCAGGCAAGATGTGTCCACCGATGCAATAGTAGCATGACTGTTATGAGGGTAACCAACTGCTCTCTGACTGGATTGAAGGCCCACTCCATAGGAGGAAATTCATTCCTGGCATTAGAAACCTAGTCAAAAGCCTATGGCTTGGAGGGTCATAGACCCTAGGGAAGAAGCTACTACTGTTGGTTGGCTAAGTGGATATGTTGTGCCCATCAAATTGCTCTCTAAATGTTTATGTTTTATGTCTGTAGATTAGAGCTGCTGTCACCTTTGGTCAGAGAAGCTTCTTTTGCAGTTAGCATTAAGTATTGAACAGACTCAAAATTTCAAGTGCTACAAATAAGTGATAACTGTTGAGTGCTTAATACTAAATGAAATATCTATATCCAAAGCTCAGGGAACATTGCAGAACAGGCAGAAAAAATATAAAAGCCAGAGGATGGAGAGGAATGCTACGAGATACAGTCTTTTGGATATGATGTAGCCTTTACACTCATGACTTCAACAGTGACTTCTACTACCTGCACAAGACCTGTACAATCTTGGGACCATCACCTTTATGTCCCGGTTTTTGGAGGAGGGCAAAATACACACACACACACACACACACACACACACACACACATCAAAATAGAAGAGGGACTAGTTATAAAGAAGAAGGTGGGGACTGGGTAACAAAAGAAGGAACAGGAGGGGATTAAGACCAAAATGAATTGTATACATGTATGAAAATTGTCAATCAAAAGTTGTTAAAAATGTCTCGATAGGTGGATCAAAAGCAAAAGAAGCAATCATATATATGGTCCCATTTAAACTTATTTTGAGAAATACAAATTCTATATTATATTTATGTATTTAATTATGTAGATATACCACATGTCCTTGATCTATTGGCTAACACTTAGGTTGGAGGTATGATGAAATGGAATTGCAGTTGTCTCAACATAGTAGCATAATTCCCTTTGGATTTATACCAAGTGGTTAGGATTGCTGATTCTATAGTACCCTTTCTAACTTTTGGAGGACACACTGTAGCTGTGCTAATTCATTTTTCCTCCTACCATATACAAGGGTTCCCTTTCTCCACATCATTGTCAACTGTGTTTCCACCACCCTAGCAAGTATAAGGTGATATTACGTGGTGGTTCTAATTTGAATACTGATGATTAGTGATTTTGATCAATTTTGCACCTACCTGTTGGCCATTTTATGTCCTTTTGAGAAGTACCTATTCATATTCATTGTCCATTTTTAGTGAGGTTATTTACTCCCTCACTACAGAGTTGTGTGGGTTCCTCATATATTCTGGGTGTTAATCCCTTGTCAGATGACAGTTTGCAGATATTTCCTTCCATTCTGTAAGTCATAACTTTACTCTTGATTGTGTCCTTTGCTGTTTGATCTAATCCCATTTATCTACTTTTGCTTTTGTTGCATGTGGTTATATCAGAAAGAAATCATACTCAGACCATTTTTATAGAATGTTTCTCCTTTGTGTTTTCTTCTAGTAGTTTCATGTCTTATTCATTAAGTCTTCAATCCATTTTCAGTTCATTTGTATATATGGTGTGCAATGAGAGCCCAATTTTATTCTTTTATATATGTATATCTAGTTTTTCTAGCACCATTTATTGCAGACTTGTTGTTTTAAATATTTTTATCTATTTATTTCCAAGGAGAGAGAGAGACAGAATAGGCATGCTAGAGCCTCCAGCCACTGCAAATGAACTCCAGACACATGCACCACTTTATGCATCTGACTATATGTGGGTACTGGGGAATCAGACCTGTGTCATTTGGTTTTGTGGGTAGGTACCTTAACAGCTGAGCCATACCTGCAGCCCAGAGAGACTTACTTTTCAACCATGTGTTCTTGGCTTCTTTTCAAAAGTTGATTGACTATAGATGTGAGGATTTATTTCCATGCTATGCATTCAATCTCACTGGTCTATGTGTTGACTTGTATGTGAGTATCATGCTCATGTTGTTGCTATTAGCTTTACCATAGATTTCAAAGCCAAGCAGGATAATTCTTCCAGCTTTGATCTTTTTTTCTCAAGAATGCTTTCTTTGGCTATTCAGCATCTTTTGTGTTCTACAGAAATTCTAGGATGACTTTTCTATTTCTGTGGAAAAATGTCACTGGACTTTCCATAGGGAGCACATTAGATCTGAAATCCCTGAGGGGTGACAGGGCCCTGAAAGTAAAAACAAGGAATGTCTTGAAGCCTGTAGAGGGGGAATCTAAGTCATTCCACTTTGCCACAGGTCAAAAATATCAGAAGGGTGAGGCCTTTTATTTATTTATTTATTTATTATTTACTTATTCATTTATTTTGTAATCTCTGTCCCCTGGGAAAATCCTTCTACTCACTTCTGAGAAAGCCCTTTGTGGAGGCTTCACATTTCTAGGAAGAATGCCTTTTCCCTGGAAATCTGACCCCAAGCACCTCATGTCAAGAACAAACTGCCTAGTCCAGCCACCCATCTAGGTGCTCACATGAAAGAGTCCAACCTGGCCTTGGGATGGGGCTTTATGTTTCCAGAAGCTCCCTCCTGCTGTCCAGGAGCACTACATTACCTCCCTTAAGCTTAAAGCTCCATCTCTCTAAGGTCTCCTCCTAAGCTCTGATTTTAAAAAGTGTTATAATTCTTACCCTCTGTGGATTTCAATTTTTTGAATTCATAAGAATCTGGTGGCCACTGACTCAGTGGAAGTTTTCTGTGACCATGACAGTCTGGGTTAATGTAATTACTGGGTTACAGCCTAAATTTGGTATGGACATTTTAACAGTATTTTTAATTCTTCCAATCCTTTATTGTTCTGACTAGGATTTTCAGTAACATATGCCAGTGGTGAGAGTGGGCACCCTTGTCTTATTCTTAGAGAAAGATCTTTCAAATGAGTCTGGATTCAACTATGGATTTGTTATAGATGACCTTGACCATGTTGAAGTATGTTCTTTCTATTCTTAAATTCTGAGAGGTTTTACTATAGCAGTGTTCCTTCTCTGCATATATTGAGATGGTTCTATGGTTTCTATCCTTGATTCTGTTAATGTAGTTTGCCACATTTACTGATTTGCATATATGAACTATCCCAGTTTATCACAGAAAATGATCTTTTTCATGTGCCGTTCCATTCAGTTTCCTCATTTTCTTGGTGAATCTAAATCTATCCTGGTGGTTTATCCATTGTCAACAAGGCCTAGAATTACCAGGAGGCGAGCCTCTGAGCATGCTTGTGAGATATTTGCTTTTATTATTATCGTCTTATTTTAGTATCCATGTGGTATATGTGCATGATGGTGGAGATCAAAGGAAAACATCAGGTGTACCCTTGTATTGCCCTTCTGTGATATTTCCTTGACACCGAGTCTCTTACAAAACCAGGAGCTTTTTTTTATAGGGAATTTTTTTTTTTTTTTTTTTGGTTTTTCGAGGTAGGGTCTCACTCTAGCCCAGGCTGACCTGGAATTCACTATGGAGTCTCAGGGTGGCCTCAAACTCACGGCGATCCTCCTACCTCTGCCTCCCGAGTGCTGGGATTAAAGGCGTGTGCCACCACGCCCGGCTTTTTATAGGGAATTTAATAGGTGTAGGCCCTCTTGTAGCCCATGATGGATGGTAGCTTGATATTGGAGAGTGGGCTTATGTTTGGATATGGTTCTGACTTGTTTCCCAGCTCCAGCTATGGGTCCCATACCACTGAGGGGATCAGTTAGCCAAATTAAGAGCAGTTGGTTCCCCACCATGGCTGTGTGCCACTATTGCACTTGTGTGGGCATCACAACAGGTTATTTGCTGCTAAGTAGGTTAGACCATGAGTTGCTTGGACAGATATTGGTCATTTTCCCCCAGTTGCCCATGTAGCACCTTCTGGCACTAGATGTGCTGACTGTCTGGGGACTGACTCTCTTCCAACTTCCAGCTATGCCATTCCATTTCGGATGTCAACCACATAAGGTGTCTTAAGCAGTAGGGTCTTACCACTAACCTTTGGTGGGTCATCAAGTACTCTGACAGAAATCTGTCTGTCTTTTAGGAAACCTTGTAGGTCTCTCTGATCAAAAACTCATTGTGGATGACAGCCCCATGCTGGTACTGGGAGTTACAGGTCAGTGCCCACTAAGAAAATGAGGAAAAAGATAACTAATATACAAGATTTAGAGAGAGGGCGGGGGGAAAGGGAGAGGGAGGGAAGATGTAGAAGATTAAGGTTAGTCTTGATCCTACCCTCTCCAGTGTCTTGTGGTTCAGGTGTTCCCTGTAAGGGCCTGGTGAAAGTTCAGCCATTTGGTCTGCCTTTTAGGAAGTAGAATTTTATGATACCATTGCCGTTTGGGTCTAGATTTGTGTTTCCCACCCCTTCGATGCCCTCCCCTCCCTCCCCATCCATCCTAGTATCTAGTCTAGGAGATGCTTGCTGGGTAGATTCAGGTTAGGTGCTGTAGATGAGTGAGACTATGTGGTAATTTTTTTTCTGTGGTTGGGTAAGTTCACTGAGAATGATCTGTTCCAGATTCAACCATTTTTCCTCAAACTTCATTGTGTCATTTTTTTCTTACTGCTGTATAGAATTCCATTGTGTAGATATACCACATCTTAGTTATCCATTCTTCTAGTGATGGACATCTGGGTTGATTCCAGCTCTTAGCTATTACAAATTGAGCTGCTCAAACATGGTTGAGCAAATCTCTCTAGTCTGTGGTTTGAAGGTTTTAGGGTAGATGCCCAGTAAGGGAATAACTGGGTCTGTTGGTATCTCTGTAGTCAGCTTTTTCAGAACTCTCCATATTGCTTTCCAAAGTGGTTGTACCATCCTACATTCCCACCAACAGTGTATGAGTGTTCCTACTTCGGTTTTCTATCAGACTGGCTGACCAGTGAGCCCCAGCAATGCTCCTTTCTCTGAATCCCACATGACAGCGGTTATAGGCATGTATGGTCATGCCGGGTTTTTTTCCTTTTTCTTGAGTGCTGAGGGTTGAACTCAGGTCCTTATGTGTACTCAATAAGCACTCTTACTCACTGAGCCATCTCCTCAACCCTAAAGGATTGCCTTGATTGGGTTAATTGAGGTAGAAGACCCACCTTAATTGCGGGAAGCACCTTGGGTTTGGGTCCAGGACTGATAAAGAGAGAAAGGGAGCTGAACATAAGCATTCCTTGCCCTATGCTCTGCACACGACAATATAATCAGAAAGAGTCAGGAAAACAAACTAAGAAATAAACACTTCTAGGAGAATTTCTGACTTTATGAGCCTTGAATGTGTTTCTAGTAGAATATACTCTCCAACTGCTTACATGCTTGAGACATCTTTATCAAAATATAACAAAGATATTTTCCAGTACCTAAGAGGTACACTGTGGGATAGAATATGGGCAGGCAAGGCATTTATTCACATACAGTATGATCCCAGGGCAACATACGCCTACAGCATAAGTGGTAAACTCATAGCTGAACTCGCATTGAAACTTTACACAGTGTGCAATGCATGTGGGGTGAGTTGTTCAGTATGATAAATGTTACATGTCACTCCTGGGATTACAGTTTTATTTTTTAAAATAGGCAAAGTATTACCAGGGAAAATAAAAATAAATCCCATGAATTTATTTATTGACTTTATACTTCTCTATATATTCTTAGTTTTCTAAGAGACTTTTTTTCAGATGTTAACATTCTTGAATGACTTGTGTGCTATAGAAACACAAGGCAAAGTTTCATATGAACAATTGAAATTGAACTGACTTCTACAGGTGAAGGACACAATTGAGAGAACCTCTTTGTCTCTTTCAGCTTCTTAAATACTAACCCATTTTCTGTTAGAACTCAGGTGTGTCCCTCACTTTTCTGACCTGTGCTATCAAGGGAAATGTTAGGATTATTAACAGTATTTTACATCTACATGGCAACACTTTATAGCATTCAATTATCAAGGTAAATACCAAAAATATCTAAGACAATAACAAGTGATGCATTACAGTAACAGTACTCATGCCTCCTATGAAGTCTATATTTTTAGAAAAATATATTATATGAAACTACAAACAGCCATTCTGACTTCAGGACTCAAAACAGTATATACAGTCATATTGGAGTCCAAACATACTACAGATCCACATGGGCTTTGTGTTGAAGGTCCCAGACATATAGAAACATATATACATGTGCGTATCACAGCTCTTGACTGAGGCTTGTTGCTTAGTGCAGGCATCAAGGCTCTCTGGTGCCAGTGGAGGGAAACAGTACTTCCTTGTTGGCATTGTGGCCTAGGCTGCCTCTTCAGCTGAGCAGTCGATTCCCGCATAGGTAAACTTCTCATATAGTGTGGTGTTCACGTAGGTCTGCAAGAATGAGAAAGGTTCAGAACCCTCTGCCTCGGTTCTGCCTCTGCTGGGGAAGTTACACCAAGACTCTGATTTTCTTAGCTTGTCTTAACTTATATACTTGGGGACACTTTTCTGTCTTTAGTCCCTCTGTTGTTTTTATGACATTTTTCCTGAAATGCAACCCTCAGCTTCTGCAAGTAAGAGTTCCTACATTCTGTGTTCTTGACTCTGTGCTTCCCTTTCTTCTGGCTTCTCATGGGTCCCCCAACAAGGTCAAAGACTTTAGTGGCCTTTCTCTGTCCACATCTCATACCCACCTCTCCCTGCATGCCTCCCACCCAGATTCCTGGTTGAAGTACCACTAGGTTTTGATGACATTAAACATCTGTTTTATTAAACTAGATTTACTTGTCTGTTGACCTCCAGGTTTGCACAGCCTTTTAGAATTTATTTATTTATTTTGTTTTTAATTTATTTATTATGTATTTACAAGCAGAGAAAGAAAAAGAGAGAAAGAGAGAAAAAAATGAATGAGAATGAATGGATATTCCAGGGCCTCTAGCCACTACAAACGAACTCCAGATGCATATACTCACTTTAAACATTTGGCTTTATGTGGGTATGGGAATCAAACCCAAGCTCTGGAATCCAGCACCTTAAACTGAAGAGCCAGCCCTAGATTTTTTTAATTGAATATTTGACTCTCCCTGTGGTATCCTGTAAGGTTTAGCTATTGTTCTTGGACAAGTTACTTTTGTCTCTTTGTTTCTTCATCATGAAATTGAAGGGCCAGGCATACATATAATTAAGATTCCTCCTAGCTATAACAGGCTGCGTACAGAAGTTTTATTTCTGTCAAAACTGTACCTTCTTTAGAATTGAGGGGTACATCCTTTATGCCCCTGTAACCTCAGCTATGTCCAGAAGAACTCGTTGAATGGACTTCTAATTAGCCATCTTGAGAATATCAAGAATCCAGCTAAAGACTCCTGTCTCAAACTGTATGCTCACCTTTCGTTCTTCTAGCATCCTGTTTAAGGACACCAATATCTGGGCAAATGATGGCCTCTCATAAGGCTTCTCCCGCCAGCATTGTCTCATTAGATCATACCTTTGAAAACAAAAGAGTTAAAGGGTTAATTCTGACTGTGCTTCAGACCTGAGCATGTCAGCATGGGGCTGGAAAAAAGAGATGAAAATCAGCCACCTCTGTATGACCATAAAGAATGGCCACGAGAAGATGGAAGCATTGTGCCAAGGAAGTCTCCACTATGTGTCCTTCCTCCCAGTCCACAGCCCCTTCTTCTTCAGCAGATCTAGGGCAGACCCTGGATGCCATTTTTGCAGGATCTTGGTCTCAGCTATTCTCATCATCCAGAATTAACCAAGTCATGTGTCTGGGACAGCATCTCTCTTGAAATACTGAGTTTATGGGGAACAGCTAGTTCAAACCACCACACTGCATCTCTCAAAATGTTATGTCTCTTATAAAATGCTGTGGTGCATCTCCCTCGTAGAGGCAGGATATTAGAAGTCCAGATATTAAGACAGACAAATAGCCTCTTTAACTGGTGCAATGGGCTGGACATTTGACAGTCATCGTTCATGACACCAGACATTGATCTTCTGGCCCTCTGATGTTGGACTCCCTGCTCTTCAGAATTGTGAGAAATACACTTCCATTGATAAGCTGCCACTTCATAACAATTCATTATAACAGCCTGAACCAACACGGAGCTTCCTTCTCCTTGTATCAATGCCAGGTGTTGTTGAACACACTTTGGGAAACACTGGTCTACGACAGTGCTTCCTCAGATGTGGTCAGAAATGTGTTATAGAAATGTGAATCCCTAAGGAACTGTCCTAGACCAAGAGTCAGGATGCATGTGTGACTTACCATCCTCACACCTAACAGATGCCTCAGGGTTCCTTATGTGCACACAAGATATTAGCCATTGGCCTATGTTCAGAGGTTCCAGAATGCTTTGAACTTTATAAAACATTTCTTAACAGCTAAAACTCTCCTTATGGAAAGAGTTTCAGAAGGTGAATTTTGAGGGACTTTGTCTAATGGTCCAAATAGTCCAAGACCATCTTGGTTTACCCAAGGTGACCTACACCTGCACTTCTTATACCACTGACATTATTACCAGCACCGTTCTCAGTCCTTGTAGTGGTACAGTCTTAACAATAAATTATTTGCAACCTTAGCCAAGTGCAAAACTTTTCAAATCATGCCAGTTAGGAGTTCCTACTAACAGCTAGGTCTGGAATGGAGATATCACTCATGTGAATTATTCTTCTCAGAATAATTCTTGCTCATGAAAAATAACCTCAGTAGAAGCAAGAGTATGACCGACATCTATCTATCTTAAAGGTACAATTCTGAAATCTTTATCTCCAACATAAATAAGGAAGTGGCACACATTTGTTTATATATGAATAATCTCATGAACTTATTTATACTTTTCTGAATTTGTTACCCGTCTTCATTTCAACCTTCCAAAAAAAAAATCACACCTGGAAGTCAGCTTATATTTTTGTACCTGGAAAGCTGCTACTTCTTGCCTATTATGTAACAGTTTTACTAAAAGGAGTCCTCCATTTTTGTCACCTCCCTGGTGTGTGTGTTTATGTAGCAGATGACTTCTCCATTAGATGCACAGGAGAAAGGTGAAGATAAAATGGCCCTGTAAGGCCTGACTTACACCTCATCATCACAGTTGAGGGGCTTTTCCAGCCTGTAGCCCTGGGGCAGCTTCTCATAAAGCTCTGCACATGTCATCCCACAGTAAGGGGTGCCACCTGGAAGACAGGAAGTGGACTCTCACAAGTACAGAAGGAAGGGAAGAGACGGGGAGAGTGAGCATCCTGTTCCCACCTTCATAGCCTTGCTAGACCCCGAGCAGGACTGAAGCCACTGACTACACAGCAGTGTGACCACACATCACAGCACGTTATTGGTATTCCCTCAGAGGAAACACTGTCCAAGACCTTGCTCCTCATGGAGCTGCTTCTCCTTCCTATGACTACCAGCACAGTGCATCCTTTGAGCTAATTTTCTAATTGGAAGCCTGTACTTATGCAATTCCTAATTTATCAGTAATAGTTACTTTGAAGTTTTAATTGGAAGAGCAATATATATTTATGGTAGAAAACTCAGAATACAAAAAATAAATAAATATAAGGAAAACCCACAATAGCTCTTATTACTCTTCTGTGCAGTGCCTTACAGGTTTTCTTAAAACTTAATTATAAAACTAACATCATGGGCTGGGTGTGGTGGTGCACACCTTTAATCCCAGCACTTGGGACGCAGAGGCAGGAGGGTCGCTGAGAATTTGAGGCCATTCTGAGACTACATAGTGAATTCCAGGTCAGCCTGGAATAAATTGAGACCCTGCCTCAAAAAATAAACAACAACAACAAAAAATACCTGACATCATAAGATATACATGAAATGTTTGCCTTGGGGCACGCATTTTTTCACATGCTATTAAATATCCTTCAAAATGGATTTTAATATCTATATAGTGTTCCATGTAAAGTTATAAACATAAGCATGTTATAATGCTAAGACATTTTTGCACAACCTATAATGCAGTTCATGGCCACTAGGTCATCAGCATTAAGTATGTTAATATACTTTGAAAAGGAGAATGGGAACAACTGTACTCAGGTTTGAAAACCTAAAAATGTGCAGTTTCATATCATTTCTGGTAGCACTACATGAATGAAATTACGTCCTGTGGGTGAGGAGGAAATGCTGGAGGGTTCGCTTCTGCTGCCCAGGATCTCACCTGGTAGGTAAATTAGATACTCACCTAAGCTAACAATCTCCCAGAGCAACACACCATAGGACCATCTGCAAGAAGAATAGTACAAAACCAGTGATCAGCTAGCTGTTCTGGCCCCAAACCCTGGAAACACACCTTTAGTCAATGAATGAAAAGATTGAAAGCATGGAATTAAATCCCTTCTCTGCCACCTAATACCTGGGTGATCTGGGAAAAATTATGGAACAAGGTGGGACCACTTAAGTGAGAACAGCCAAAGTTCTGCACAGATCACATGAAAGGCACAGTAAGGTACAGTCACTGTCAGTCTCTTCCCCTTCCCAGGCATAAGCAAGACCTCCCATAGGGTCAAGTCACTACCACCCCAAGGCCTCACTTTCTCCTCTTCCAAATGTGGTATAAGAAATGCTCATTTAAATCTATCCCAACCCTGCCTGTACTGCCAGACCAAGACTTCAAGGCTGTAAGCAGAGATGGCCCCCAGTGGCCTTATAACCTGTCGGGGGTGCTTCTTCTGAGTTGTCTATGGCGTAGAGTTACAGAAAGGTCCATATTCTCCTTGCCCCTTAGAAGTCAAGAATTCACCTCTTAAACACTCTGTTGGGCAAAGAAAGCCTGGAACTTGCTACCAGTCATTTTTACACTGGAAACTGCTCTGTGGCTTCATTCACTCTGAATGTCTTTCCTCCATAGATATACAGGCTATTCCTGTTTGTAAAAACATTGTCAAATACATATTTTTTCCTGGGGAAAAAAATCTCTTGGCAGTAAAGAGCTTACGCACACATCACTGTTGGTTGTATATACACTGTAGTTCAGGGACTCAATGGCCATCCAGCGCACAGGGAGCCTTCCCTGGAGAGAAAAGAGAGACACCTCTTAGGGCAGGGGCCATGCACGAGACTCTTGGTGATCAGGACGGTGGCTCCTCAAGCACACATGGATCCTCATTCATAACCACAGGTGTGATGTACAACAGAAACATTGAGTGTGAACTTCCAGCCTGTGGTACTTTGAATGTATGAGCCCCATAGACTCAGGTGTTTTATTAAGCTTGTAACTTGGATCTCTGGACACCTGGCTGGAAGAGGTGTCCATGGGATGGATCCTGGAGTCTAGCCCTAAGATGTGTTTGAGGGCAGATCTGATTTTCTAGCCCAAAGGTAAGCAGAGAGGTTGAGCTCTGCCTGGGTCCCTCCTGCTGTTTGCTCCCAGTTTTGTGCTCATAGATGTTTGCTGGGTGGATGGTTTCTTCCTCCTCGGATGTATGCAAGCAGCTTCTTCCACCACTGATGGAACTTCCCCCTGGATCTGTAAGCTTGAAAAAAACCCCTTCCTCCTATAAGCTGTGGCTGGTTTGGATGTTCATCCCAGCAATGTGAATCTCTCTACAACACAGCCACAGGCATGTTTTCACATTCAAAGATAGGCAAACAGGGCTCCACATGACAGTCTTATGTGAATTTATCCACACATGGATTGGCATAGAAAGTGAGGATGTACTTGTAATGTGGGAAGGGGTAATGGGGACACCAGCCTAGCATGGGAAAGACCAACTGCCTGGAGGTGAAGGGGGAGATTTTCGAGGGGAAGGGACACCTGAGCTCCTCTAAGCATTGTCAGATGGATGGGGAGGAAAGTATTTTGGGCCACAGGGAAAAGCCCATTTCTTGACTTGTTGTGTCCAGATAGGGCAACATGAGATGTGGCCTGGACATTATAAACCTTGCCTTCAGTTTTATTCTTTAAAATTTTTTTAAATTTTTATTTATTTGAGAGAGTCAGAGAGAGAGAGAGAGAGAGAGAGAGAGAGAGAGAGAATGGGTGTGCCAGGGCCTCTACCACTGCAAATGAACTTCAGACATATGTGCCACCTTGTGCATCTGGCTTATGTGGGTCCTGGGGTTTCAAACCTGGGTCCTTTGGCTTTGTAGGCAAATGCCTTAACCACTAAGCCATACCTCCAGCCCCCAGTTTTATTCTTACTTTTCCTGAAATTCTCTGTGACCTTAAGCTCCCTACACACCCCAGGAATCATATGGCTTGTTGTTAAGACATTTATCCCTCCCTCCCAGAGATGTACCCAAACTTAAAAAAAATATTTTTTATTTATTTGAGAAAGAGGAAGAGAGAAAGCGAGCATACCAGAGCCTCCTGATACTGTAAATGAATTCCAGTCACATGTGCCACTTTGTGCCTCTGACTTACATGGGTACTAGGGAATCAAACCCAGGCCATCAGGTTTTTCAACAGGAACCCTTAACTATTGAGCTATCTCTCTGGCCTATGCCCAGACTTTGAACAGTGGCATTCAGTGTGCATTAGCCAGTGGATGGGACAAAATCGGGAGGGCTTAGGCTCTCTACTGTGGGCATTCTCCCTCACACTCACCCTTCACTTTCCTGCTCCATCTTGCACCCACTCCTCTAGCTCACTCTGCTACCCAGCTCAGGAATGTAAAGTGTGCTCCAAAGTAACTCTGCTCTCCTAGGCTTCTGACCTCACACTTGCTAAGCCCCATGTTCTTTTTCATGGTTTTCTTTTCTTTCTTTTCCCCTCTGTCTAAAAGAGGCTATTGCCACCATTGCCCCATGCTTGGAGACAGCCACCTCTTCACTGACCTCTGCTTATCTGCCTCAGTCTCTAACAATCTGTTCTTTACATGGGATGATCGCTTTAAATAGCATCTGTAAGTGAATCTTTTCCTTAAGTTATTTAGATCATGTGTTCTAAGATCACAAGTCCTAAACTGACTGTCTAAATCCTTGATTAGAATTAAAGGACCATCCAGATTCTTCATCTACAGCTTTGAATTTTCATTCTCTTTCTTTAGTTTGTTACTTAGTCTCCACAGAGTTCATACTTTCCTTTTAATTTATTACTTACAATAGAGAGAGGGAGAGAGATACAGAGACAGAAAGAATGGGCATGCCAGGGCCTCCAGCCACTGCAAACAAACTCCAGATGTATGCACCACCTTGTGTATCTCGCTTATGTGGGTCCTGGAGAATTGAATCTGGGTCCTTTGGCTTTGCAGACAAGCACCTTAACCACTAAGCTCAGGGAAATTTATAGAAGAGGGGGCAGAAAGATTGTTACAGCCACATGTTGGGACATTATAGACAGAGACATTGCCTCTTACCCAGAACTGATGGCTAACCCCACAATGCATGACCCACATTCCCCAACGAGGAGGGTCCCTGCAGAGGGAGGAGAACAAGGAGGAGGCTAACAATGGTACCAACATGGCTGTATACACACTGTGAACAAAACTAATAAAAAAGAAAAAGAAAAAAAGAACGAACCAATTGCAGGGTCTTTAAAATGACTTACCCATCTAAAGGCAAATGGACAGCAGTAAATGCAATGAGGCCTTCCTGACAAGAGCAAAGGGTCAACAGATGCAATAGTAGGCACATCTTGAGTTCTGGGCCACCTAAAGCCACTCTCGGTAGACTACCCACTAAACCAAATAATACTGATGTTAAATATTTCCTCCTTGGTTGGTCTAAAATGATGGAACACTACCTTTATGTAAAAATCCTATGCCGCTCTGAGAGGAGGGCAATTTTCTCTCATTCAATACAGCTACAAAGAACAGACGCCCTGGAAACCTGCCTCTCTTTCCCAGTGTGCCTACCTCGTCCTATAAGGTCTATCTTTTTCTTGTGTTCCATTAAAGATGTAACTTTCCTCCTCTTCCCTCTTCTTCACCCTGACATGGAGGGCACTCACCCTCTCTGTGACTTCAACAAATCATCCTTGACTTCCTATGTGAGTCCATTTTTAAGTTCCTTTTATGAATAAGACCAAGCTTCTGCAAAGGGGACTCTGTCCTGGTAAGATCTGTATGGTGTTAGGCATTTGATAGAACAGAATGCTTGCAGAGCCACACAGCATTTTCTAGGACATGGTCAGATGCATCTGTCACCATGAGCAATGGTGTTCTAAGGAAATGTCATGAGGAGAGGGGGATGCTTGGAAACTGTTTTGCCCATCTCTGTAGTCTGCACTTACCATTGTCTTTTTCACATAAACTTCTTGACCTCGTGACAGTCCAAAATCTGCTATTTTGGCTATATAGTTTTCACCAACTAAAATGTTTCTGGCAGCCAGGTCTCTGTGGATAAACTGAAATTTGAAAAATAGCATGTTATTTTCAGAATAATATTTGCTTTTTGTTTTCATTTTGTTAGCAAAGCCCTGGGGACAGGAGCTCTGGGAAATGCAGAAGAAATAGAAGGAGCTTTGAAATGCATCAGAATCCAGGTCCCTTAAAGTACCTCTCCACAACTCTTAGAGGGTGAATGGACCCTGCCAAGTGACCCCACCACATCCTGGAAGAATCATTTCAGGAATGGGGAGAACACAGGTCCTTGAATCTTCCGGTTGCAAAGTAGTACCTCTGTTATTGTGCAGTACTTGGGTGCAAACCAAGCTGTATGTCAGGCCAACTCACCAAATGCATGTCACAAAACCCACTAGCAAGCACACTGTCAGCACTGGGCATTATGTCAATTAATATTAAATTTGAGGAGACTGTAAGAAGGAATCAAAGGAGAAAGGCTGATGGCAACAGAGTCATGCCAATGCAGGAAAGTGCCCGTCCAGAGGAGAGGGTCATCTGAGCACACCTGTTTTTGGCTCAGGTAGTCCATCCCCCGGGCCACGTCTGCGGCAAAGTGAAGAAGCTGCTGGGAAGATAGCGTGGAGGCTGTGCTGTTGGCGATGGCGAATGCGGGGTCCGTCTCTAGCACGCGGCTCTTGCGCAGGAAGTCCAGCAGGTTTCCATGGGGGGCATACTCGATGGCCAGGTACAAGTAGCCTGAGGGACAGGGCGAGAGGGTCATTTTCCCCGTGACGAAGCAGCTGCGATAGCCTTGAGATATGCTGTGGTCTTTGGGACTCACTTAAATTTCATTATGTCCAAAAGAAACTCCTCTAGCGGTGATGCTCAGGGACTGGAGGGAGGTGAGGAGCCCTGCCTTGTAGAATTCCTAGGGGCATTCCTGACATGCTTCTAGCAGCACTCAAATGCCAGTGGGAGGAACTCAAAGCATTCTCTTACTCACATAGGCCACCTTCTTCACGGAAGTTTTGATTTTGTATTTGATACTCAAGAACACAGGACATAGTGTTACTCCGGTCAGCCTCTAGCAACAGTGAGAATAGTGAGGCAGACTGCGCCCACAACAGGTCACTCTCTCCCTTGCCTTCTCTTCCTCCCAGGGTCCATCAAGTCACCAGCTGCTGATTAAGTCACTGGTCAACAGTCTAGTAACAATGACATTTTGCTTTGGGGGCTGAGGAGGACCTGAGTTTAGATTCTCAGCACCCATGAAAAATGCTGGCATGGAGGGGTGCCTGCAATCTCAACGCTGGGGAGGCAGAGACAGGGGGAGTCCTTGAACTAGTGGACTAGCTTGTCTCATTGAGTCAGGGAGTTCTGGGTTCAGTGAGAGACCCTATCTCATGAAAATAAGATGGAGACCAACTTAGAAGACACTCAGTGCTGACCTCCAACTTCACATATGCACCCCTCACCCTTACACAAACACAGCATCATCATGTGTATGAACACACACACCCACACACCCACATACCCACAGAGGCATATGTGCATACACATGGAAAAAAACCTTACGTTTTACTTAAAGAAACAAAACAATCTTAAATGTTCAGGAAAAAATAAAAATGTTCCTGGAAAAAGTGTGGTATGGCTTTAATGTGTTTTTTTTTTTTTTTCATATTGAACTATTTCTCTTCTTTTCCATTCTATTTGTTACCCCTTTGGTTAAAAAAAAAAAAAACACATTGATCTTCAAGGTCAGTGAACAGTAAAGTGATTTTCCTGTCTTTAAAGAAGTTTTGTTTTTAAAAAGTATTTATTTATTATTTATTTGATAGAGTGTAAGAGAGAGAAAGAGGCAGATAAAGAGGCAAAAAGAGAGAGGGGGAAAGAGAGACTGGGCACCCCAGGGCTTCTAGCCACTAGAAACAAACTCCAAATGTATAGGCTACCTGCTGCATCTGGCTTTACATGGGAATGGGGAATTGAACCTGGGTCCTTAGGCTTTGTAGGCAAGCACCTTAACTGCTGAGCCACTCTCCAGTCCCTAAAAAAATTTTTTGGCAAGTCAGCATTACAAAATATTGAATGATTTTGAACATAAAGATATTTTAAGAAATTGAAAGACAAAAAGAAAGGAAGGAAAAAAAGGAAGGAAGGAAAGAAGAGAGGAAAAGGAATCCTGGATTCATTGTATTTTAAGTAAGGTAGATATGAGTTATGGCATACATGTATGAATGTCTTTTATCACATATTTACTGAATTATAAATTATAAGACTGAAGCAATTATGTGCTAATGTAATAATGAAGCAAAACTTTCAGGCATATTTTTTGTTGTTGATGGCCCTTTTTTTTTTTTTAACTTTACTGTTATCTCACCAATTACTATTTTCAGGAAGTCACTCAAAAACAAATGTCATTACTTCATTATTTAGTGTACGGGACATGATCTGGATTTCAGAATTATAGCCTTATTGGATCACAGAATGATATATTGTGGAAAGCATTCATATTTTTAGTATAATAAATTGAGGAAATGGAAGTCTTCTTTTTTCTATTGTTGATGTTTTTGCTGCAAAAGTCAATGAAAGGTTGTCAAGTTTATAAATAAGTATGGCAGGAGCTTTTCATAGAAACAAACTTTTCCATGATCTTAAATTTAAGCATAAATTAATAACTACAAACCCACATAGAATGCATGCAGAGGTAAACTCAAAAGATTTTTGTTGTGATATACCCCACAGCTGTACACATCATTTGGATTCATAAATTTCAAAGTATGGGTAAAAGAGTAATTGTAACTGTACCTGAAAATACTTTGGATAAAAACAGAACTATCAATATATAAGCTGATTATTGTTTAATCCAAACACCATCAGTGCTTTCACATTACAGCACATGATTGGCGTTGCAGGCTTCAAAACTCAGAATACCCACTCCTTGGGTTTCAAGGAGCAATGAAAAACAATTAGGGAGAACCAATGCACTCCACTCTTCCTGGTGGTCAAGGCTCCCCACACTTCCACAGTATTGCTATTAGTCAAGAGAATCCCTGGGTTAGTGAGGATGGCGTGGTTTGTAAAGCCCAGATACACCAGATGGCAAGTGATCTAGCTTCAGCACCTCCCTCCCTTAGCACAGTCCACAAATGAACTGGATACTCAGACTGAACAACACAACAAAAACCAGGCAGTATTCTTAAGATTACTATCTTTCCTACTTTCATTATGGAATGTCCTTGTTTTATTTTTAACAATCTGCCAGGAAAAACAAGACAACAGCACCTTACCTCGATGTTCACATGCTCCCAAAAGATTGATGATATTTGGATGGTGTCCAAGTTTACAAAGAACCTCTAGTTCCCCAGCAAAGTCCCTGTGATCGTCTTTGGAAGCATATTCTGGAAAGGAAGTCAATGGTTGTGATCCTGCTTCATTGTACCTTTCCAGAAGCCACTGTTCCCTTCTTCCCCGGCAACCTCCAGGTACACTCAGGCACCATTAGGTACATTCAAAAGAGCAGAGCTTCCCAACCTCAGCCCTGTTGACTGTGAGCTGATAATTACTTGCTACTAGGGGCTACCCTATGCACTGGAGGATGTTCAATAGCATCCCTGACCTCTACTTGCTAGTTACCAGGAGCCCAACAAAAATATCCAGATATTGCCAGGCACCCCCACTCCTCTCAAGGGGCAAAGTCACCCCTGGATGAAAACCACTGTACTCCCAATGACATTTTATAACAGGTGTTGTGTAGTCAGGAAGTTGAACTTCACTTCTTTCTATGCTTGCTGCCCTCTTTCCCCACTAGCACTTTGACCACAGGGAGAACCACTGGGCACTGGACTGGGGAAAAGGCAACTGGTAGATGCTCAAACAGACTGGTCAGCGTTGAGGGGTATGGTGCTATCATTGGCTTTTGGAAAGTAACATGGTCAAGTAACACTGAGGGCTGTCTACATACTTGAATAGCTGGAAGATTGTAGCAACATTTCAGGTGGGCTAATGGCACCTGTAAGGCTGACTGACAGGAAATTCCAAGTCCTGTTCCTATTGTAGGAGCCTCTCTCTGTGTGTCTGGCCTTAGGAACATTTTCAGAATAAAATTTTATATAATAAGGTTATTCTCTTTGGTAACTGCCCTCACTCAGATATGCCACTTCATCTGCAGAAATATTTTGCCCTGGAGCCTGGTTAACCTCTTCATGGAATAGAAAACCAGGCTCAGATGAGATCCCCAAGAGACTGATGTCATAAGGTTCTGTACTATTTTCACTGCTCCCCAAACTCCCTAAGACTAAACAAAACAGAACAGGAATTTGTAGCTATTAAGAAAGTTTTTGTTAGTTTATTTGCTTATATTTATTTTAAACATCACTGCTTAGAGTAGGCAGCGTGACTCAGTCCTATAATCCCAGTACTTGGGAGGCCAAGGCAGAAGGATTGCCATGAGTTTGAGCCCAGCCAGGGCTACAAAGTGAGACACTGTCTCAACAAAAAAACAAAAAACAAAACAAAACAAAAAAACAGAGACAGAAACTGTTACCTCTAAGCACAGATAATATATGTGATTTTCCTAACCATATCTATAACATAGAGGATTTGAAAATATTTACAGTTAATGCTCATCTTGGGTTCAGTACTACAGTCAAGAAGTAGAATAATCCACCAGCCTTCTGGAGAGCCCTGAGGCAGAGCCACAAATCAACAGTGCTTAGCTACATTCTTACTCTAACTCCCCATTTTTTTTTTTTTTTTTGCACATCTGCTGTAAAAGTAGCTTCACAGCCATGCCAGGCATGGAGCATATAAGAGAAGACAGACAATGCCAATGACCTTGTCCTTCAGCTTTTTCAGATGTTTACTATTGAATCTTATTACAAGACAGACACCAAGCATTCCGAGATGAACACAGATGGAAAGGGCTTGATTCTTGCCAGTGGCTTTCAGACTTGAACATACAGAGGAACTATGGAGGAAGCGACAGATTCTTACTCTTCATGTACCTGTATCCTAGAAACCAGGATGTAGTAGAACATGAGGGTGGAGAAAGTCCAAGTGGGCACATTTCTAACACTGTCTCCAGGAATACTGAGGCAGATAACCTATGAATACACTGTGTCAGCCTCACTTGGATATTAATCAGAGATATAAATTCTATGACTCTGCTCACACTGAAACTGACACTAAGCAAGGGTAACAGGTGGGGAGCAATGTAGGGCGGGGCAAAACAGTTTGCTTTCAAACAAGTCTTCCGTCTGATTCTGATGAAACCCAATTTTGAGAATAGTTACATTATGAGAAATAATGATGCTTCCCCAAATTATCAGCACATGAAGAACACATATTCCCGATGGCTCCTACCTTGGTCTTCCTTATCTATATCCCAGTGCTGTCTGTCACAGATCCGACCTCAAAGTATCACCTCCAGCTGCACAGAGCAGCGACATCTGTCACCAGGCCAACTTTGGGTTAAAGGATGTAAGGCCACAGATGAAAGACTTTGACAGGAATTCAAGTTTTCTCTCCACCCTGTGAAATGCTGACTCTGTCTTCTAAGCACTGACCTTTCATCCTCTTGATGGCAGCGTCCATCCTTAACCCATCCTTCTTGATGCGTGCCTTCAGGACCTGGCCAAAGTTGCCCTCCCCAATCACATCTTGAAACTTGATGTCATTCCAGTCAAGCACTGGATAAATTGTGGGATCCGGGTTGTTTTTGGCCTTCCTGTTCAGGGCAAGAGTTCCTGAGTTGAACTGCACAGCTGGTTCTTCCCTCTGGAAAAATAATTTTTTCATGATTTTCATGTCAGGAATTTTTTTTGTTATTTTAAGGTATATTGCATATTCTGGTTTGTACCCATATCACATGAAATAAAAGAAATGATGTCTTCATTTCTAGAATGGGGATAGGAGTGGGTTTCATCTGCCAAGCCCCCTCTGATGAGCCAGCTGCCTATGGGACAGCAAGGGGGCACAGGCTGATCCATCTTCAGAGCCTACAAAAGCTGAGACAGAAAGAGCACACCAGGTGTTTGCATTCCCACTTAGTTATACTTGAGTTTTCCATTCTGCTGTGTAGTGATTGGATGTGTGGTTCTGGTTTGGAAAGTACTGGAAGATCCTCTGTGAAATAGTCACAGGATGTGTCATACAGAAAGCACTCCTAGGCTCATCTAATCTCCAGTCTATTCCTACTACTTTCACCTTAGCTCTGGTCTATTCCTCCTAGCCTCATCTTAGCTCTGGTCTGTTCCTCATATCCTCACTTTAGCTCTGGTCGATTCCTCCTAGGCTCACCTTAGCTCTGGTTTATTCCTCGTAGCCTCACCTTAGCTCTGGTATGTTCCTCCTAGACCTAACCTTAGCTCTGGCCCATTCCTCCTAGACCTCATCTTAGCTCTGGTCCATTCCTCCTAACCTCATCTTAGCTCTGGTCCATTCCTCCTAGCCTCATCTTAGCTCTGGTCCATTCCTCTAGACCTCATCTTAGCTCTGGTCCATTTCTCCTAACCTCATCTTAGCTCTGGTCCATTCCTCCTAGCCTCATCTTAGCTCTGGTCCTTTCCTCCTAGACCTCATTTTAGCTCTGGTCTGTTCTTCCTTGCGGTGGTTTGATTCAGGTGTCCCCCATAAACTTAGGTGTTCTGAGTGCTAGGTTCGCAGCTCATGGAGATTTGGGAATTATCACCTTCTGGAGGCAGTGTATTGTTGGGGGTGGGCTTATTGGTGTTATAGCCAGTTTCCCCTTGCCAGTGTTTGGCACACTCTCCTGTACCTGTTGCCCACCTGATGTTGGCCAGGAGGTGGTGTCCACCATCTGCTCATGCCATCCTTTCCCCCTGCCATTATGGAACTTCTCCCTAAAGCCTGTAAGCCAAAATAAACCTCTTTTCTTCTTACAAGCTACTCTTGGTTGGGTGATTTCTACCAGCAATGCAAACCTGACTGCAACATTAAAGTTGGTACCGAGGAGTGGGATTGCTGCTACACACATGACTGTGTGGCTTTGGCCTTTTGGAGTTGATTTCCAAGAGGAATGTGGAAGGATTTAAAACCTTGGCTAAGAGATGCCTTGCAGTGCTGTAAGTACAGCTTGATGGATTATTCTGGTCAGAGTTGAAAGACCTGGATACAGTAAGAACTATGGACTGAGAGGTTTGGCTAATGAGGGTGAGAAAAAAACTTTTCCTGGACTGAGCTAGAAGCAATTTGTGTCACAGGCATGCTGTTATCCATGTCCTGAGAACTGGTGCAGGATTGCCGTGTGTAGAAACGGACAGGTGTGAGCAGAGGGATATGGCACAGAAAGAAATTTTGGGACCAAAACTGCTTCCTGTTTAGCTCCAATTATATGAGCAATTACAACCATTGAGATTGGGCCAGCTGATCTGCATTGGAGCAACAGGAAGAATGTAGACTCTTTTGAAGGGGGCTGAATGCTCAAAGAGTGTCCTGTTCTTCAAAGTCTGCTTATTCCCGTCTGGATTAACAAATTGGCATCTTACCTGGTATTATGGAGTTAAGAAATGCAGTAAAGAGAGGGTCATTGAATTTGCAACATGGTCTTGTGTTTTTGGAAACGGCCATGGGCAGTGTGAAACAGTTTTGCTGGATGCCTGCATGGAGACCCCACGGAGCCATAAGAATTAACCATGGGTTGCAGAGGAGACCCAGTGGAGATTCTGGGACCATGAGATGGCTGCTAAGGAAAGCTGCCGGCCCCGAATGAAGTTTTCCAGGACTGTGAGTAGCCTAGCTGGAGGGGTGGAATTGGAACTACAGAGACTTGTTGGTGATTAGAATTATCAGACTTGGAGATTTGTCACTGACCAGAGTTGTTGGACTTGGAGCTACAGACTTGATATTTTCCCTGGTTGTTTTAAATCAATTGGTTGAATATTTCTTTGCTATGCCCAATGCCACATTTTGCAGTGTGAGTGTATATTCTGTGACATTCTGGGTTTTTTGGTATTATGGCTCAGTTAAAAGTTCTTGTACTATGGGAATGTTTGAGTATCATTAGGATTGATAAAAACTATAAGGACTTTTAAAATTGGACTGAGTGCATTGCATTTTACATAATGGATGGTTATCAGTTTATGGGGGGCAGGATGGGAAGGTGGTGGTTTGATTCAGGTGTCCCTCATAGACTTAGTTGTTCTGAGTGCAAGGTTCAGAGCTGATGGAGATTTGGGAATTAACACCTCTCGTGGGCAGTGTATTGATGGGGACTGGCTTGTGCGTATTATAGCCAGTTTCCCTTGCCAGGAGATAGTGTCCATCCTCTGCTCATGCCATTATGTTCCCCTGCTATCATGGAGTTTCTCCCTCGAGGTTGCAAACCAAAACAAACCTTTTTTTTTTACCACCCCCACCCCAAACTGCTCTTGGTTGGGTGATTTCTACCAGCAATGTGAACCTGGCTACAACATTCCTAGACTTCACCTTAGGTCTGGTCTGTTTCTCCTAGCCTCATCTTAGCTCTGGTCTGTTTCTCGTAGCCTCACCTTAGCTCTGGTCTCTTCCTCCAAGCCTCATCTTATCTCTGGTCTATTCCTGCTAGACCTCATCGTAGCTCTGGTCTGTTTCTCCTAGACCTCACCTTAGCTCTGGTCTATTCTTCCTAGTTCTTACCCTCGCTCTGGTCTATTCCTCCTAGACCTCATCTTAGCTCTGGTCTATTCCTCCTAGACCTCACCTTAGCTTTGGTCTGTTCCTCCTAGACCTCACCTTAGCTCTCGTCTGTTTCTCCTAGCCTCACCTTAGCTCTTGTCTGTTTCTTCTAGCCTCACCTTAGCTCTAGTCTATTCCTCCAAGCCTCATCTTAGCTCTAGACTGTTCCTCCTAGACCCACCTTAGCTCTGGTCTGTTCCTCCTAGACCTCACCTTAGCTCTGGTCTATTCCTCCTAGACCTCACCTTAGCTCTGGTCTGTTCCTCCTAGACCTCACCTTAGCTCTGGTGTGTTCCTGATACCTCATGTTAGCTCTAGTCTGTTCCTCATAGCCTCATCTTAGCTCTGGTCTATTCTTCCTATACCTCACCTTAGCTCTGGTCTAATTCTTCTAGACGTCACCTTAGCTCTGATCTGTTCCTCCTAGACCTCAGCTAAGCTCTGGTCTACTCTTGCTGCTCTCACGCTCTCTCATCCTGAAATTTAGAGTCTCTGAAACCCACTCTGATCCAGCCTGACTGGCACTGACAGCCAAGCTGTATCTCTTGTACTCCTGCACTCAGATGGCTCCAGATGGTATCGTGACAAAGCACTAAAATCATGACAAGCTCCAGAATTCCCAACCCCTTGACATTCTCTTCCCTCCAGCAACAGTCTGAGTTGGGCTAACTGGCATGGGGCTGACAATGATGTTCCGCTTGTCCTCCATAGAAGGGAATACTGGGGACTCAGGCACGTGAAAGTAGAGCTCATTTGAAATGTGTCATTATGCTCAGTGTATTGTATATAAAATAGATAAAAATATAGCACAGATTAATTAAATATAAACTGCAGAAATAGCCAGACTTTAGTATACCAAAAAGACTGCTGCTACAGTGTAATCTTGCTGACTTATGCTCCTAACTCACCTAGGTAGAATGAGGCAATACTAAGTTACACAAATTCTAACTGCAGACATACCACAAAGATGAGAGAGACATGTTCTTCTCTGGGTAATGGGATTTAGGAAGATCTTAGAAATGAGAAATGAGAACTAAGGAATATATGTGAAAACCTGTTTAGTGCCTTACATTGTTAACCTGCCATGTTGAGGTCTGGTTTTGTCATCCTTAACAAGAATGCTAAATTCACCACCGCAAGACTATTCTCTCAGTTGGCTGATGTGTCATTAGGACAACAGTATATCATATTGTATGGAGGAGTCCTCTTTTAGTCCTGGTTTCTTGCATTATTGTTAAGTGTATTCTTTTCACTCTCAGCATTGCTCTAGAGCTCCATAGAGATAGCTCCCTCAGTGGTGTGCTTGCCTTACAAGCATGAGGACCTGACTTTGATCCCCAGTACCCACATAAAAATGTGGGACATGATAGCATGCTCTTGTAACTCAAGATCTGGGAAGAAGAGAATGAAAGATCCTTGGGGCTTGCTGGCCAGCTGCTCTAACCTAATTAGGTGAGTTTCAGGCCGATGAGAGACAGTCTCCCACAAAATGTGGAAGGTGTTCCTGAGGAAGCACATTTGAAGCTGTCCTTTGGCCTCTGCATTCAAACACACACACACACACACACACACACACACACACACACACTACACTACAATATACTACACTAAACTGGTCTGGACAAGAAATTATATAGTCATGCTATTTGTCTCCCATTTTATAATGGAAACCAAAGGGAAAGAAAATAAAACCTGCCAATGGGAATGATTTGCTTTGCAAGTACTTTGCCTGGTCTGCATCTTTAAAAAGACAGTTCCCTGGATATGGGTCTGCAGTTATTAGCTAGTGAAAAGATGAGGTACTACCACATTCTGGAAGGCCTGGTCCATTCTTCTTTGGACATTTGCTCTCTTCAGTTGCAACATGATCAGAAATGCCAATAGCACTGTGAGGCAGGTCATTCCAGCCGAACCAAGGATGGCTATGAGCAGCATCTTCCCTCCTCCTAGGTCTGCTGATGCTGTGCACAAACAGAGAAGAAGCCACTGAGTTAGGGTAGATGATGGACCAAAGACCATCTGTGGAACAAGACATGGTGTAATGGGACATCCCTAGCCCTGCCACTTGCTTACTTGGGGACCTTGGGATATTCAGTGGAGCTGAGTCTGACTCACAGTATTTTATAAGATCTTTAATATGTGCAATGTGATTTTAAAATGGCTGTTGATGTCAGTTGTTCAATTTTAGTTTTCAGTAGGTGTCAAATAGATGAACATTACTTAATAGCAATGAGAATGAATTAATTAAATGTATAACTTCGAGTGACTAAACCGGCCTGCACTTTCAGAGCTTGCAGCCTGCAAGATACCCTGCCTTGTTTTGTTAATTTTTTTGTTTTAAAGAGTTGAACACAATGATACTAATAGAGGGAGAGAGAAAAGGACAAGACAGAAGGAAAAAGTAAAACCATTGCATTTAGGGTCAAAGTAAACTGTTAACGACCATGGCCTACTCCTGCTTCTTTTCCTCATATTCCAATGAGATTGAATTCATCACAGCACAGAGATCATGGTCCCACAAGAGCACTTATTGTTCCTCTGTGTGCTGCATCTACACTGGCGAGGTACTTTTTGACTGGAGGTGTCTTGTTTAATTTTTTTCTCTCAATATAGCTTGGATTTTGGACTTACATATATTTCACCAAAATGTAATACTTATAAAACTGAGGTTTTTTATCAAAAGTATAACCTAAGAACTACAATTCTTTGTACATACTTAGCAGACACATCATTCCTTGGATATTGCAAAAATACTCCAGAATCACCGGTGAAAATGCAACTTATTTTACTTTTTTAATCCATATGTAACCTTCCAAGAGAACCAAGAAGTCTTTAGATGTAAAAAAAAAAAAGAATCTAATCAAATTACAAATCTGCATGGCAGCTTTTTCTTCTAACTTCTCTGTCTACATTTCCATCATGCAGTGGGTATTCCAGAGGGGGTCCTCATGTTGTAACCCACAAACATTGGGCATTGGGATACAATGTTAGTCAACACACTTTATCAAGTGCAGTCAATGGGCATGGTGCATTTGGCACTCAGGGATGTTCGCTATCCATCTCAAAGAAATAGAGATCATCTAGCCTGGATCAGAAAAGTGGAAGAAAACTTAGAAGAGCCTAGTGTTATCAAAGCTGGAAGAAAAGCTGATCTTGTGAAAGAATGGAATGCCATCTTTGTAGCCATTCCCTCCCTGCAGGACATACACACTAAAGTGTCTCCAACAGCCTGGCTCTTTCTCTACAAGATTAAAATTCATATTACTCAGAGTGTTCTTACATTGTTGAATAAGGTATGTCTTCCACTAGTGCTAAGGTTTAATAATAGCAAATGTATCAACAGAGATATTTTCCAAGGCATTTTGATATTAAGGATCTATATGGTAAAGTCCATTAGGACAAATGAATTGTCACATAACACACATATGAGATAACTTCCGCCAGGCAGTGAGGCTTTTCTGATGCTGTCCAAAAGTAGTCTATGGAAAAACCTTTCCACCACCAACCTTGCAATTGAGGGAGGGTGATCAGTTCATGAGAAAAAGGTGGGTTGCTTGCCCCTATGTTGTTCTCAGCAAAAATCTCCACCTGGTAAGCTGTCTCGGGCTCAAGGCCCTTGAGCTGATACTGAGTGATGGTGGCATTTTTGATCTTCACATCAATGTGCTGGTCTTCATTCTTGCCTTGAACCTTGTAGCGGATGATAATGGAAGAAATAGAATATCCATCCACTATCATCCAAGAAACCACAGCTGAGGAGTCTGTAATGTTAGAGATCATGATGTTTTCTGGTTGAGGAGGAAGAACTAGAAATTAAAAAAAAAAAAGAATTAACTTATGATATACTGCCATCTCTTTGATTATTGTGCTTTTTAAAACTTATTTTATTTATGTGTGTGTGAGAGAGAGAGAGAGAAAGAGAGAAGGGGAATGAGAATAAGCATGCCTCCTGCCACTGCAAATGAACTCCAGACATGTGGGCCACCTTGTGCATCTGGCTTTATGCAGGTACTGGGGAATCAAACCCAGGCCATCAGGTTTTATAAGCAAGTGCCTTTAAACACTGAGACATCTCTCCAGCCCTCCTGTGCTTTTGAGAGAGGGTTCATGGCAGTTTATGAACTTCCATGAATGGAAGTGTGTGTCCCCTTAGATGATGACTCCAGGCCATGGAGTATCCTCTGTGGGTACTGTCACTCCTGTAGACATGAAAGACTATCCCAAATGGGGAGGTGGCTATGTGTACACGTCCTATGTGTCTCCATACAGTAAGTGGAAGATTTAGAAGTCATGCTATTTCACAAACCTGTGCACACCATTCTTGATGCTGGGTGGAACTGAAAGATTTGGAATGGTAATACTGACACAGTGCTTAAAATATGCCACATATTATTCTAGATTCGTTCATGTATTAACTCATTTCCTCTTCCTTACAATTTTTTTCTGTAAGAACACAGAGGGATTTTGGTGACTCAGCCAAAGTCACACCACTATTAGGCAGAAGATACAGGATTTGAGTCTGGCAGTCTGGCTCCATGGTTCATTGTCTTAGCCACTGTGTGTGTCGTATGACCTGTCTTGACCTTAAATGCATTTATGAGTCAGTAGGCATATATAAGCATATACATAAGAAAATGTATTAAGCCTTTACTACACTAAGAGCCCTAGACATTTGAGGAGAGCTGAGATCCCATTTCACTCAGGGACACAGGCAAGATGAGCCAGACACACTCTGAGGTTTCCGGGTATGACAACGACATGACAGAATCTTCCCTGCACTCTCACTAGGACTCCCTTCCTAAAAGGGCACGGGCTAGAGGGAGGCCAGGCTGTTCAGTGTGCTTCCACGTGTGGACCCTCATATCCATACAGCTGTTGTCTTCATTAGCTAAATTCTGGAGACGGGAAAAGTATGACTTCAATTACTTAAGGGACTCACACAGTTCCCAAAGGTAATTAAGAAGTTCAGCCTGTTTCACTGTCATAGACCATTTTCTTTTTATATGAAAGTTATTGCTTATAAGAAAATTCTAACTCCAAGAAGAGTTTTAAGTTGCATCCCTACTATCCTAAATCTTTAGCTTCTTCATTCTAAATTTCCTTTTCCCATTATATTGGTTCCCCATATCTAACACCTTAGGTAACCATAGCAACATATAAGAATTACATATCAAATTTTGAGCCTTTCAAATCTGATTTTATTCATTGTCTATAACACAGTAAACTACCCCAAATCTCAATTAATGAATCAGCCATACACCTTATCTTCTTTTGCATCCAGTACACATTTTTTTAAGGTAGGGTCTTACCATCACCTAGGCTGACCTGAAATTCATCGTACACATATTTTTATAAAAAATATAAACTTACTTTACTCCCTACAAGGAGATTACATAGTAATGTCACATTCCCAGATTACTATGAATGCATATTTAATATTTGTATACTTTTGTCTCAGAAAAAAACAACTTTATAAACCAGAGATCTTCTAAACACAAAAATAATCTCTGCCCAGCAGACACCTTCATGATTTACTAGCCATGTAACTTTAGGTGAGTTACTTGGACCCTCTGTGCCTGAGGTGCCTCATCAGTTATATATGATAATTCCTACACTACTTTCCTTACAAAATCATTTGAAGGGATATTACTCTAAATATAATTTTTTTAAATGTTTTATTTATTTATTTATTTTATACAGAGAAAGAGGCAGAGAGAGGGAGAGAATGGACATGCCAGGGCCTTCAGCCACTGCAAATGAACTCCGGAAGCATGCGCCTTCTTGTGCATCTGGCTTACATGGGTCCTAGAGAATTGAACAGGGATCCTTTGGCTTTGCAGGCAAATGCCTTAACCGCTAAGCCATCCCTCCAGCCCAATATAAATGTTTTTAAGCAGGAAACACATTTAAACACATTTTTATTTATTTATTTGCAAGGTGAGATAGAGAAAAAGAGAGAGAGAGAGAGAATGTGGACTTGGCAGGGCCTCTTTGCTACTGAAAATGAACTCCAGATGCATGTGCCACTTTGTGCATCTGGCTTTACATGGGTAATGGGGAATTGAACCTGGGCCAGTTAGCTTTGCAAGCAAGCACCTTGAACTGCTGAGCCATCTCTCCAGCCCAGAAACCACATTTTAAAATGTTTTATTTATTTATTTGAAAGAGAAAGAGAGAGACAGAGAATGGGTATGCCAGAGCCTCTGCTACAAATGAACTCCTCCATGGCTAGAAACCATATCAATTGAGAATGCCTCTGCACTTTGATAGCCCTGAGATTGTGGTCAGCAGGTGAACTAACCACTGGAGCCATTTATCTGAGGTCACTGCTGTGGTGGCTGAGAAGTCAGAGGGTACAGTAGGCTATTTGCTATCTATAAGCACATCCTTCCAGCAGGGTGACAAATGCCTTGCAGGTGGTCAAAATATGGAAGCAGTGCCACCTGTACAGATCCCAGTGCTTACTTCCCCCTCTTCCAATGATCATGGAGATATCCCCCAGCGAGAATATTAGCTACTCCTGGGGACATGAACTAGAGAGTCTCAGGCAGGTACAGCAACCTTTTCCAGCCCACAGACCACAAAGTTAATGTGGTCATGACATACAAAGAAGGGAAGCTATTGAAGTGAAGACAGTGCCAGTGGACATCAGACACTTGTCCCAGTATAGGCTCCACACCTGCATGAATCATAGGAAAGACAAGAGTCTACAAGTTCAACTGAAACCAACTCCCATTCTCCTGGCAGACTCTAATATTCAAGGACCCAGAAAAAGCTCCTTCAGCAATTCAATGTTTTTTCTTCTTTGCCTCTTATGTTCCCACATTTTCTTTTTACTATTATTTTAATAGCAATATACTATTGAATCACCAGTGGGTTATCAAAGAAATTAAGGGAAAATTTTTTTTAATCCTAGAATCAAATGAAAAGGAAAGAGCAATATCAGAAACTTTGGGCTATAGCATAGGCATTTCTAAGGAAAAAAATTACAGTTATGAGAGTTTACATTTAAAAAATCAAGAGATTTCGCAGGGCGTGGTGGTGCATGCCTTTAATCCCAGCACTTGGGAGGCAGAGGTAGAAGATCGCCATGAGTTTGAGGCCACCCTGAGACTACATAGTGAATTCCAGGTCAGCCTGGGCTAGAGTGAGACCCTACCTCGAAAAAAAAAAAAAAATCAAGAGATTTCAAGTAAGTAAGGATATACTCAAAGTCAGAAAAACAAGACAATCCCAAAAGCAATAGATATAAAGAAATAATAAAGATGAGAGACTTCCAGGTAAGATGGTGGCATAGGAGCCACCAAACCAGCCTAGGGAGGGATTTAAGCCAAACCACAGCAAAACACACTCTTCTTCTGAAAAGTGAAGTTGTATAGGTTATTCTTAGACACACTGGGGAAGCAGAAGAGACCAACATCCAGCAGAAAGGAGGAAAACAGTCAGAATCCCACTGAGGCACTAGCACCCCTGATCTGTGTGATCCACACACCGCCTAGCACCACCTGCCAGGCGTGGGCACCAAGAAGTAGCAGCAGCAGAGACCAAACAAGGGGACTTTCCAACCTCATCAGCCTCCTTGCAGTGTCAAGAAATCTGAAGGAAAGACAGCTGAGATCAGCTAAGGAGCTACTGAAAGGGATACAGGTGGAACTGCGTGAGCAACTGCAGTACAACTCCAGGCTTCCTGCACTCTCCCGTCTCCCAACCATCAGAACCTTGAACCTCCCAGCATTCAGCCCCAGGTGGCAGGGCGTCCAGCACAGCTGATCAGAACTCCAGCCGCACAGCACAACACAGAGGGATTGAGGTGGGCACTCAGCATTGGTGAGACTGGAAGCCACCCCAAAAGAAAAGCTTCTCTTTTCAAATGGTGATGACCACTGGGATGACCCAAAAGGCAACATAGTGCTGAGAAGAAGGGACAGAGGAGTGTCCACCACTGAAACATCTCTATCACACCCTCCAAGGCTCAGGGTCCATTGTGGAACAGGAGGCAGAATGAATGTAAGAGCCAAAGGAAGGGTACCATTCCTTACAATGCAACTGTCCAGACAGAAATTGGCCTTGATATCCATGAGCTTGCAGTTCCTAGCACTACCTACAAAAGACCCTCATAATAGGAGAAAAAGATGATGACATCAAAATAAAAGAGAGGCTAATGGGGGCTGGAGAGATGGATTAGTGGTTAAGCATTTGCCTGTGAAGCCTAAGGACCCGGTTTGAGGCTCGATTCCCCAGGACCTGCATTAGCCAGATGCACAAGGGGGCTCACGTGTCTCAAGTTCATTTGCAGTGGCTGGAGGCCCTGGCATGCCCATTCTCTCTCTCTCTCTCCCTCTCTCTGCCTCTTTCTCTCTCTTTCTGTCTGCTCTCAAATAAATAAAGTAACAAAAAAATTAAATAAAAAAAGAGAGGCTAATGGAGAGAGGGAGGCGATATGATGGAGAGCAGAGTTGTGAGGGGGAAGTGTGGGAGGGGAGGGAAATACCATGGTTTATTTTCTATAAGTATGAGTAACTTGGAAACTAAAAGAGCAATACAAAGATGGGTTCTTTGAAAAAATAAACAAGATCAACAAACCTTTAGCCAAATTAACCAAAGAAAAAGAGAGAATACTCAAATTTATAAAGTTAGAGATAAAGGGGGAGTATTACAATATTTAAATCTACATAACCACTAGGTATACTTTGATAAGTTATAATTTAAAAACATGGAAAACATAGCAGTGGATAAATTCCTAGACACATATGTCCATAACAAGCAACAAGATTAAATTGGTAATAGTTTCCCAACAAAGAAAAGCCCATAACCAGACAGACTCACTGCCAAATTCTACCAAATCTTAAAAGAGCTGACCCCAATGTGTTTTAAACTTTTGGTAAAATATAAGGAAAAGGAACACTACCAAACTCATTCTATGAAGCCCAGATTACCATGATACCAAAACCAGGTAAGAACACACACACAAAAGAAAACCATAGACAAATTTCCCTGATTAACACAGACACAAAAGTTCTCACTTAAAAAAAATTTGCAAAGTGAATCAATAACACATAAAGTTCATACACCTTGACTAAGCTAATCTCACTGCAGGGATGTAAGGACAGCTCAAGATATGTTAGCCTTGTGTGGTACAGCACAGATACACATAAGCACAAAAATCACTCAATCATCTCAACAAAAGCAGAAAAGATCTTTTTCTCCAGACCAAATCTCACAGTTGCCCAGGCTGACCTGAACTCACTTTATAGACCCTGTTGGTCTTGAATTCGCAGCAGTCCTCTTACCTCAATCTTCTGTGTACTGGGACTAAAAGCATGCACCACACTTGGCTAGAAAATATATTTGACAACGTTCAACAGCCCTAAAAAAAAAAAAAAAGCCCTAAAGTAACTGAGAGTGACAGGAACTGTGGTAGTTTGAATGTATGTCCCCCATTGACTCAGGTGTTAAAATTAAATTTGTTACTTGGATCTCCAGCCAGTCCAGCCCTAAGGGGTCACTGGGGACAGATTTGAATTCCAGCCCAGAGGCATGCACAGAGGTACGAGCTCCCGGTGGGGACCTGCTTGCTGCCAGGTTGTGTTTACTGGCTGTTGGTGGCCTCTCCCTCTCTGCTTGGATTTATGATGGGAGCCAGCTTCTTCTGCCATTGATGGAACTTCCCCTGGACCTGTAAGCTTGAAATAAAACCCTGCCTCCCATATGACTGTGTTTGATTGGATGTTCATCCCAGCATTATGGACCTGTCTACTACAGGAACATATCTGAAAATCCAGACCTAGTGCTATAGGTCTGTATTCCCAGCTACCCTGGAAGCAGAAGCAAGAGGATCACAAGTTCAAAGCTTGCCTAGACTACAGTGAGTTAAAGTTAAAAAGAAAAAAGAGGTCTGGGGAAATTGCTCAGTAGTGAGAACTTGCCTAGCATGGATTCAATCCCTAGTACCACAAAAAGAAGGAATATATCTCAACATAATAAAGGTTATATATAACAAATCAGTAACCAACATTATACTAAGTAGGGAAAACTGAATGTATCTTCTCTAAAATCAAGAATGAGACAAAAGTGTTTATTTTCTCCACTGTTATTCCACATAATGCTTAAAGTCTTAGAGTAATAAGGAAAGAGAAAATATATACAAGGGATATATATAGGAAAGCAAGAATCATCTATCCCCATTTGCAGATGATATGATCTTGTACTTAAAAGACCTTAAAGACACCACCAGAAAATATATTTAAAAAACTCAATAGCTTGGGCTAGAGAGATGGATTAGCAGTTAAGGCCTTTGCCTACAAAGCCAAAGGACCTTGGTTCAACTCCCCAGGACCCACGTAAGCCAGATGCACTAGGGGGTGCATGCATCTGGAGTTCGTTTGCAGTGGCTGGAGGCCCTGGCGCTCCTATTCTCTCTCTCTCCCTCTCTCTGCCTCTTTCTCTCTCTCTCAAATAAATAAAAATAAAGTTGTTTTTTTTAAATCAATAGCTTGAGGGCTGTGAGTGTAGCTCAGTTGGTAGAATGCTTATCCAGCATGCATGAAATCCTGGGTTTGATCCCTAGCAATGCAAAAAAACGAGTATGCCTGTAATCTCAGCATTTGGGAGGTAGAGACAGGAAGATCAGAGGTTCAAGACCATTCTCAGATACATAGCAAATTCAATGCCAGCCTGGGATACATGAGACCATATTTCAAAACCAAACAGATTTCCTATATAATTTCCTAATAAACTCATAAAGAAGGAAATCAGGAAAAAAATCTATTCACAATACCTTAAAAATCCTAAAATTATATGGAAGTACAAAAGATACAAAATAACAAATAATCCCAGGCAGAAAGAGTGATACAGGAGTTATCACAATACCTGATCTCAACTTATACCACAGAGTCATAGTAACAAAAACAGCACAGCACTAACACAAAGCAGACGTGTAGATCAATGGAATGGAATAAAAAGAAAAAAGAAAAAAGAAACCCACACAGCTACTGCCATATAATTTTTGACAAAAATGTAAAAAAATACATTGGAGAAAAAAACAGCCTCTTCAACAAATGGTATTGAAAAAACTAGATATCCACCTATAGAAAAACCAAACTAGATCCATATCATTCAATCTGTACAAAAATCAATTCAAAATGTATCAGAGAACTTAATGTAAGATTTGCAAGTGCTAGAAGAAAACACATACATATTTATATAAAAAAAGAAGAAGCTAGAGAGAGCTTAGTGGTTAAGGTACTTGCCTGCAAAGCCAAGGAACCTAGGTTCGATTCCTCAGGATCCACATAAGCCAGATGCACAAGGTGGTGCATGCATCTGGAGTTTGTGTGCAGCAGCTTAAGGTCCTAGCATGCGTATTCTCTCTCTTTCAAATAAATATATAAAAATGAATATAAAAAAGAAAGAAAACAAATGACAACAGTGCTGGCTGTGCTGGGAAAGAAGAACCTATATACACCGCAGCAAAAATGTAAACTGCTGGGTCCACCACAGAAGTCAGTAGACCAGTCTGGAATTCCATGGCAGCCTGAGCTGCAAAATGAGGTCTTGTTGCAAAAGGAAGAGAAAGAAGGAAAGTAGTGAGGGAGGAAAAGAGGGAGGGAGGAAGGAAGGAAAGAAAGGAATGAAGAGAAGAAAGGAAGGAAGAGTACTTATATAATACAGATAAACCACTCATAATAGTAGAAGTCTAAGTCAGCATACCACAGAGATGTTTGAACATCCATTTTTATTGCTGCATTAGTCACAATAGCCAAGACATAGAACCAGCCTAGATGTTCACCAACAGATGAACAGATGCACAAAATTAACTTTTGTCACTTGCAGGAAAATAAGGGAATTGGAGATCATTATTAAACAAAATAAGCCAATTAAAACTTAGACAAATATCACATGTTTTCTATAATAAGCAGAATCTAGACTTATATATGAATATGTATGTACACACACATGTATGACATGCATACAGAAGGGAAGTTTGGGGGAGGAAGGAGTCTAAAGGGAAGGGAGGGAGAGCAAGATGTTAATGTAGAAAAAAAAAGACAAAATATACCCTATTTTTCTCTCATAGAATGACTCTAGGGATGTGTGTGTGTGACGAAAAGCTATATAGGTGAGGAAGCTGATCAGCAAGAGGGGAGGAGAAGTGAGAGAGGAGGGTAGTGAGGGGGCAAATATGAGCAAGCTATAATGACATGCTTCTATGAAAATGCCATAGTAAATCCTATTACTTTGTATGTTATTGAAAAATAACATACAAAAATAAATTTTAAAAAAATAGATGATATATTCATTAAATATACAGAAGTTTAAAAGGCACACATCATATCTAAATAAATTAACAGGAATCATGTTTACTCAGAAAAGGATGAAGAATGGTTTGGATACAAATATGCACTAATGGATATATTTATCAAATTATATGGAGTTAGATGTGCTATCATTGTACAACGAGGCCTTAATATGAACAGAAAAATTCACAGTAAACATACTATGGTCTGCAGAGAGAGGAATAGAAATGAAGTAGGGAGGGGTGAAGGCACTTGCTTGAAAAGCCCACTGGCCTGGGTTCAGTTCCCTAGTACCCATGTAAAGCCAGCACACCAAGTGGTGCATGCATCTGGACCTCGTTTGTAGTGACAAGAAGCCCTGCTATGCCCATACTTGCTCTCTCTCTCTCTCCTGCAAATAAATAAACAAAAAAGAAACAGAGATTATATAATGTATAATGTGTGCATTTTATATAACCTTATTATTTCTATAAGTCAACAAAATGCTAAAAGCAAATATAGCAAAGTAACAGTTGTTAATTCTGCATGGTAGGTATATAAATATGTTGTGTGCTAGTTTCTGCAATATGCTGTGTCTTCTAAGTTTCCTACAATTAAACGGATACAAATACACACACACACACGAAGAGTTTCTAAACTGACAAAACTGTTCAGCTTGTATAAGTCATTGATGCATAAAAGTTGCTGAGGAAGCACTGAACTCCCCTTCTCCCCTATCATTGATGGAGGCTCCCCAGCTACCCTCATTGCTGAGGGAGCAAAAACCCACCTGCAGAGACAGCCTCAGACTTGTGTGTTAGTGAAGAGCACTTGACCCTGACTTGAGGGTAGTTGATGTGGCCAAGAGGAACCTCATCTTTTGAAAGCCTCAAATGCATGGACATAGTGCATTCAAGTATGAATGCAAATTCAGTGGTGCAAAATTGACTCAAGGCTTGTGATAAAAGAATTTTCAATATTGCAAAGAAATTAACAAGTTCCAGCTAATTTTAAATAACCAATCTAAACTACAGAAAAGTGCTGGAGAGATGGCTTAGCGGTTAAGTGCTTGCCTGTGAAGCCTAAGGACCCTGGTTCAAGGCTCGATTCTCCAGGACCCATGTTAGCCAGATGCACAAGGGGGCACACACGTCTGGAGTTATTTGCAGTGGCTGGAGGCCCTGGCTGCGCCCATTCTCTATCTGCCTCTTTCTCTCTCTCTGTCCATTGCTTTCAAATAAATAAAAATAAACAAAAAAAATGTTTTAATACAGAAAAGCTTGGAACTGTGATACAATTTGAAAGGAAATAGGTTTTATTACCCTCAAATGTATTTTTTAACTCTAAGAATTATGTGCTATGAAGAATTTGAAATGCAATGTTATTTAACTTTTAAAAATATTTTAAAATTATTTTTATTTATTTGAGAGAGAAAGAAGCAGATAGGTAGAGAGAGAGAGGGAGAGAGAGAGAGGAGACAGAGAGGGAAGGAGGGAAGGAAGGAAGGAGGGAGGGAGAGGGTGTACCAGGGCCTCCAGCCATTGTAAATGTCCCACATTGTGCATCTGGCTTATGGGGGTCCTGGGGAACCGAACCTGGGTCCTTTGGCTTTGCATGCAAGCACATTAACTGCTAAGCCATCTCTCCAGTCCTTTTAAAAATATTTTAGTTAGTTTTATTTATTTATTTGAGAGAGAGAGAGAGAAAGAAGCAGATAGATAGATGGATGGGGAGAAAGAATTATTTAACTTTTAAGACTAGGAATAACTCATCTATTGTTAATCACCATCTCAATATATATAGATACATGAAGATCCTGAAAAGCTGCTCTGGAGGCGGGGAGGGCTGAGGAGATGGATCAGTGAGTAAAGTGCTTGCTAAGCAAGAGTGAGGACGCAAGTTTGGATCACCAGAACCCACAGAAAGCCAGTCTAGTGTTCCTGTAGCAAAACTGGAGACAGGAGACTCTGCAGACACTCACTATGCAGCCAGCATGATGTACACAGTATGCAATAGCAGACACCAAAGAGACTCTGTCTCCAAACAAGGCAGAAGACCAACACCCAAGGTTGTCCCCTGACCTCTCTACACCTGTGCCATGGTATGCAACCGCCTGCACACACATACAAACTGTCCTATACCTGTTTAAATAAACACTCAAAAGCTCTATTCATGTTACTTGAATACTTAAGAGGCAACTCCATAGCAAAGATGGGCAAACTTTAGCACTGTCCTGCCTGAATGGCTGCAATCCAAACTGGACTTTGCAGGAACCTGGGGAGATGACTCAGCTGTTAAAGGTACTTGCTTCCAAATGGGGCTTTGCTGTATATTACAGGCCAGTAGGATATTAGATGGTTAATAATTAGCCTGCACTCACAACTATCTGCCTTTACGACTTCTAGGTGACAGCCTGGAAGTGAAGTGACAGAAACTAAGCTCAAATGGCAGCAGCCAAATGTTATTTGCTCAAGTGAGGCAGGAGCAACCTGAGTTACTTACTGTCACTAAGAGTCCAGGCGGTGAGATCTTCGCTCCATTCCCCCTGGGCCTTGGTGTTGACTCTGGCCCGGACAATGTACTGCTCCCTGGGGAGTAAGTTGTTAAGTAGCACTGAGGTCAGGTTGCCTGGAACTTTGATGTTCTGCTGATCGCTTTTTACTTGCACAGACCTCCTCTCCACTTCCACATAAAATTCATCTTCTGAGCTTGGGAATATAGGTTGCCAGGTCAAATTTAGTGTGGTCTGGCTTTTTGGTAGGAGACTGAGACCTCTTGGAGGGGGGAGTCCTAGGAGTAACCAGAAAGGTCGTTATTTTCAGACAGGTAGAAGAAATAGAGTCCCAAAGGGCAGCTTCAAAGAATAACCTTGCCTTCTGACTGACAGAAAACTTCACAAGCTACTAAAGAACATAAGCTAGCAGCCATGGCACTCCCCCCTAGCAAATCCTTAAAGTACTTGACACAGCACTAGGGGATGGCTCAGCAGTTAAACAGACTTGCTTTCAAAGCCTGCTGGCTAGCATTCAATTCCCCAGTACCCACATAAAGCCAGATGCACAAAGTGATGCATACATTTGGAGTTTGTTTGCAGGGGCAAATTGCCCTGATGTACCCATTCATATTCATATTCTCTCTCTCCTCTCTCTTTCTCCTCTCTCCTGGCAAGTAAATAAATAAAGATGCAAAAAATAAAGTATTTTACATATACTTTGAGTTAGCTTGCTTGGCATTAAGCTAAAGGTCTTGTTGGCTATCCCTCTAGAATCTAGAAAAATCATGAGAGGTGACACCCATTCACTTTGCCAATCTCTTGAGTTTAAATTCCAACATAGGCCACTCAGAGTGGTTCAGCAAGGTTATAGACAAGGCAGAACAGAGAGGTGGTGTGCAGGAAAACACTTACAAAATTCCTAAGCCTGTATGGGAAGAAACCCCAAATACAGTCATTTTCCTTTTCCTTCCCTTTGGGAGCATAGTAACCTTTCACCCAGCCTTGTCCACCCTTTTTCTGCAATGGATTGAAAATGTGTTCTTCCCTCCTGTCCTGTTCTCCCTGGCCTTTACCACTTCAGTCAACACACATCAATAGTGCAACTGCAGGATGAATTCAAAAGCAAGCATCAGCAAAATCCACATGGTGGGAAAAGGAGAGCCTTCAAGAATTCCATTCCCACACACCCCGAGAAGTACTTTGAAATATTCCAAGGAACCTCTAACTGCATCCTGGCTGGAATGTATTCTGAGAGCCTGAAGACAGTGCAGTGTGGGTCTGTGAAGTGTTTTATGTTCTGTTCCATAAATACTTTCCATCTGACTCAGGATGACCTTCCTCTTCTGATTCTTCAGCCCTGACCTGAGAGGAAAGCAACTGCCATTTGCTTCTTAGTTGCAGTGATGACATACCTGGGATCCCTTTGCTCACAAGGCATAGAGACACCGTTATTCTCTAACTTATATAATGTTTTATGGTTTTAATTTTTCTATAACGCTGGCAGTGACTAAAGAGTTGAGAGAGAGAAATGGAGGTCAGAATCTGCAAGAAGCTAAGAAGGATGGGGGAAGTATTAAGAAGGTAAGAGATGGGAGAGAAGCAGAGAATGCAGAAGACAGGTGTGAAGAGCTAAAGGTGGGAACAGTAGCCACAAGGTCCATAAGCTCTATTCACTAGACAAACTCAAGAGAGACACCTGGAGATGAAGAGTCCAGGGTCCCAACACTCAAAGCTCAAGAGCTATAACTGTCCACCATGCAGTGAAGTCCTGACCTGTACACCTCCCTCCACCACATAAGTCCAAGTGACCACAGACTGAACCCTCTAAAATCATGAGCCAAAATATATTTTTATTCCTCATGTTTTTCTCATGGGTATTTTGGTCACAGTGACAAGAAAGTTAACTAATACAAAGCTAAAAGCCTCTGGACTTGGAAGCTGTTGTTGCCAGTTGTTTGTAACACAGGGGAGTATGACTTAAATCTACATGAACCTGCAGCTATAAGGCACTAAACAGGAGACAGTAACAGAAAGATTATGCTCAGTGAGTAAGACCCCAAAAAGAGAACCTGACAAAATGTCACCCCACTGTTTCAGAGAAGGGACCTGGTAGCAGCAAGCTGGAACGTAAGTTCACATCAGTGACCACACAAATCAAGAGTTCTTCCATCCACACAGTGGAAGGCAGATAGATACTGAATGACACTGATCAATTAAGAAATGTTCCTGTGCAGACATAGTGGCTCGTACCTATACTCTCAGCAAGGAGAGGGTATGGCATAATAATGGCTACAATGTTGGAGAGGCCAGTTTGGGCTACAAAGTGAGACTGTGCCCTTCCCAAAGAAAAGAATGTTTCTGTACATATTATCTAGACATGTGGGCCAGGGCCAGCAGTATTAAGCATAACTTGGGAATTCACTAGAAATCCAACTGAACTAAAAATTCAGGGGGTGGGCCCCAGCAGCCTGCTTTAAGAAACACTCCATGTGATTCTAATGGACACTGATGTGCAAGAACTGTTGACTTAGCACCATGAAGTTCAGTATTAGAAATGGCTACCTATAGGAAGCAGGGCTAGAGGGTGGAGCAGAGAAGTACTGTTCTTTAGACAAAAGCCTTTCCTTCCATTTGATGTTCTAACTGTGTACATGGATTACTTTGAAAAATATAAATTATTTTTTGAAAATAAATAAACTTGAATTTCTGAAGTGTTTGTGACAGAAGCCTGGCCTGGACCCTTGAGATGGAAACAGGAAGCTGGGGGTGCAATTCAGAAGCCAAGGCCCAACACAGATGCTGCTAAGTAAACCCCAAGTCCTTAGGGATGTCCTCGCCTTCCTGAAGGCTCATCTGCTTCCTTCTCCGTTCTCTGGATGGCCACAGACTCCCTCCCTCAGGGACTCAATCCAGGAGTCTGGCCCAAATAAAGGATACGTTTGGCTTGAAGTCCTAGCCTTCCTGTTACTTTCCCATCCATGCGAAAGCAAACTCCTTCCACCTCCATCCCCACCCACCCACTCACCCACCACCACCCTTCCAGGTCTTCCTTCCTCTTTCCCCTTCCTCCCCCTCCCACCAGCTCAGGAATAAAAACCGCCTGTTGGCTTCAACTGACCGATAGAAGCTGTTGTGAAACGCCTCACGGGTCCAGGATGCCCTTCTCCACCCTCTCCACGACGCACCAGCTGCACACAGAGCTCATATTCTGTTCGAGGTTCCAAATAGTTGAGTGTGACAATCTCATTTGTCACTGAGAAGAGAGAAAGTCCAGGAAACTTCAGTTTGCATTCTTTAAACTGAGAGAGTTGTTACTGTGATGTGAACTATATTTAGGTTTTTAAAAAGACAATGTTTAGTGAAATAAGAAGGCAATTCCACTGAACAATCTCCAGTGTAAGGAAAATTGGGCTTCTGAAGGTACAATATGTACATTTATATGTGTCTCTGGACCATGGGTACATTTCTGCTATAGTGCTTCTGCCCTTTCTATTTGCAAAATTAAAGCTGTCATATATACTATATGGTATCCAGATTTAGGGGGGAAATACTTTTGTTTCCACTGTTTCCAAATATTTGTACTGATTGTAGTCAAACCATTAGGAGGAAAAAAAACTCATGCAGGGTTTAATGATTTGTAATAGTCATATCTTCACAAAGAAGGGCCTGAGGATCCGTAGAAAACAGTTCCTATGTAAATGACACATGCTTTACTCTTAGTGTTCACTTTTGCCAGCCTCTGCATCTCCGTGGATATCACAAAGGTAAATTGTGGCCTTACCATAAGATAAATTGCTAATTGGAAAGAGGGAGATCAGACTGTGCCTAATAGGTCTTAGAAGACTACTTTTACTATTAAAATCATAAGACAAAATAAACAAAAAGCCAACAACCAGTCACTGGAGTCCAACAAATCAACCTTACTTTCCCTGAGATTTGAAATTTTGGCTGAATTTGGAGAGTTTAGTAATCGATAATAATATTACTTTATTTAGTGTGACCAAGTCAGCAACATTAGGGGGTTCCAAGCCTTTTAAAATATCCTTATCAGGTATCAACAAGCAGCAGGTCAAGGGCCTGTTTGAGGAAATATTAGGCAAAGGAAGATGAATATACTGGTGGAGGGGTACCTTTACTTACTAGCATGGCCATGGTACATCTGACTTCAGGATTTCAATTAAAGCAGCGTGGTCAATGGAGAATGTTGTCTTCTTTGTTGCGTGTGTTTTTTTAATATTATGGTTTGACATGACCATGTACTAAATAGAACTGTAACTTACTCATAAACATCTTCATCTTTTATCTCCTTTATCTTGCCAAATTACTATTTTTCTTCCAAGAAGTTGGGGAGGAGGATTTGGCTGTCTTTGCCATACTCCTTCTTCCCCCAACACCAACTCCAGTCCTGTCTCTTACAGCCTAAAAATTTCAGGATTCAATTTACTCAAAAGCTCTTTGTATGTTAGGGATCTTCAGAACAGGGCAGGGCATGAAATGAGAAAGTAAACAACTAAGCAATTCAACATAGCAGAAATAATCATTCCTAGGCTTCAGGTATTTCCAGGGGGCCCTGGGTTTTCTTGTGACCACATTAGTGGCGTAAAAACATGATTTTCACCATGACCAGGCACAACAGAGTTCTAAAGTCTGGATTGGGAATCCAGAGATGCCTGGAAAGGAGTGCTGATGGGGTTAGTAATAAATGGTGCAGGTCTGTTCCATGTCCCCCAGCATCAAGTGACATCCAAAAAGTCAGACCCAGAACTCTCTGAATGCCCTACAGTGTTCTGTAAATTCTGAAATGCAGAATATGTTGTTAAAGGAAAAGGGAAAAATTTCTCTATTTGGAAAAAATCTTTAGTCTGGTACCATCAGCCTAGTGTGGGGGATCTCTTATTTAAACCTTACCTTGAATGTGTCTCCATGCTTCATAATGATTAACAGGTTTGTATAGAAGCTTCTTGGATTTGATTGGTCCATCCCCAAAGTAAGGCTCAGAGCTGATGTTGATGACAGCAAAGTTATGTCCAGTGTCGATCACATTTGGGGCATGCAGAGGCTTTGGAAGAACTGAACAGAATTTCAGCCATGAGATTAGTCCATTTGCATTTTGGGGTGTTACTGTTGTTCTTAAGTGGGGGGGGAGGTTATAAGGATGAGAACTTTACATTCCTCTTGGAGTTCTCAGATGAGATTCAATCTAATCCCTGATTCTCTGAGCATTTTGCTATGTTCTTCCTTCCCCACTACTATCCATAGTCAAAGTGCTTTCTTAAAATACTCCTCAATACATGTAGGATTAAAATCTAAAATTTATACCTTAATGCACCAGGTCTTGTACCACTGTGCCCAGCCTACCTACAGTCCTCTTCCCCTCACATCCTCTCCAGTCTCACTCGTCTTCAGCTCAGACAACTGTGAAAGCACCACGTGCCTCCCTATCTTCAGTTCTATGTTGATGTTGTTCACATACAAGGCATGGTCTGTCTCCCTCTATCCCCTTAGCTAACTATTAATGCACATTTAACTCTCAGCTCAAGGGGTTTACTGACAGGGCTCCCCAGAGCTTCAATTAGGCTCGAATGTTACACAACTTCAGAGAATTTGTACTTTTCCCTCATTATAGTTTCTGAGCTTATTGTTCTTTGTAAGTAATAAGTTTATTATTCTTTGGTAAGATTTTCTTATCATTTCATTCTCTCCTCCCCCACTCTCTTTCTCTCTTAATCTCTCTCTAATACAAGCATATTGTTTTATAGTTATGGAGGTCAGAAATCAGACCTGAGTCTGGGCTAACATCAAGTTATCTCCACCTCCAACTTCAAAGCTCACATCCGATCTCTGTGACCCTCTTCCTTGATGAGACTTTTCCTCACTATGGTCAGAAGGTTCTCTGCTTTAAACACAGGTGGTTAGTGTACACTAGTCTCCCCATGTCACAATGGAGCTGACAGTACCCTCAAGAAGCTGAAAGCTGAGCTTTGGGAAGATGAAGATATTTGAGATATAGCAATGATTTGTAGCCATTTGAATTACAAGGGCCACAGTATATATAAGTAAAAGAACAGCATATCTGATAGTAGAGAATTTGGAAAGAAAATTTCTTTAAAACCTCCTCAGTGAGGTATAAATGAAAAGGTTAGAAAATTTTGCATTAGGCCCTGAACTACATTTGGGTAATGACACTGAAGTTCACCAGTATTGAGCCTACTAGGTGCTAAGTAAATATCTGTCAAGTGAAATTCCAGTGAGCCCTGAAGGTCTATTTAACATTTATACATTTTACAAATGTATAACTAG
The DNA here is from genome assembly GCA_036346955.1 of Dipus sagitta. Classification (NCBI taxonomy): domain Eukaryota; kingdom Metazoa; phylum Chordata; class Mammalia; order Rodentia; family Dipodidae; genus Dipus; species Dipus sagitta. The sequence goes on along the minus strand of CM070770.1, from coordinate 96,267,117 downwards.
GTGTTTTCCCTAATAATATATTTTCAATGATATGGAGGAGTTTAGGTGTCAGAAATACTTCATTGTACACTGATTGTACTGTCCTCCGTGTCTTGGTGCTTTATTTCCCCGTCTTTGGAAATGACTTCAATCTTTGCTTCAGTAACTTCTCAGGAAGACCTGACTACCGTGTGTAAAATCAGTGAGCCCTGCAGCCCTACCCAACATTCCTTGTGCTCATTCCATTTCACTTTTCTCCATGGCATGGCATTCAGCATTTTAGCAGACTATAATTCCATGTTCTTTGTCACTGCTTATCTCTTTTGGGAATGTAGGCTTCATGACAGGAGGGCTCCCAACCCCAGTACTATTCACGACCATACTCCTTGGTGTTAACTACAACAAGGACTAAGACATGACTAGGCCTTCAGGAAATTCTATTGCCTGAATGAATGAAGAGTTAGAAAGGAGTCCATAGTCTAGACGGAGTCAGAAAAAAGTCTTAAGATAAACCGGGTGTGGTGGCACATGCCTATAATCTCAGCACTTGGGAGATAGAAACAGGAGGTCATCCTCAACTACTTATTGAGTTTGAAGTTAGCTTGGGACATATGAAAGATATTCTGGCTCAAAAACAGAAATCACCCTTACTGGGCATTTACCCTAAAAGCTCCATGCCTCAGTTCAAAGAGATCTGCTCAAACATGTTCATAGCTGCTCAATTCATAATTGCTAAGAGCTGGAATCAACCCAGATGTCCATCATTAGACTAATGGATAACCAAGATGTAGTATATCCACAGGATGGAATTCTACACAACAGTAAGGAAAAATGGCACAATGAAATTTGAAGAAAATACCTAATAAGCATCTCAAGGACCAGACAATAGGGAAGGTGGGGCGGAAGGGGAGGGTAAGGGGGGCACAAAACTGTACCCAAATGGAAATGGTACCATAAAATCCTATAGCCTGAAAGACAGACTAAAAGTCTGAATCTTCATCGGATCCTTAGATGGAATCAAAGGGCCCGGAGAGGGTATGATGAAGACTAACTTTAATCTTCTCCTGTTTCTCTCTCTCCCTATCTCTCTTCTTTCTTTCTATTTCATATTACCTATCTTTTTCTTCCATGTTTCCCTTGGCACTGGCCTGTAACTCCCAGTACCAGGATGTAGTTAGCATCCGCAATGAGCTGTTGACCAGAGAGACCTACAAGGTTTCCTAAAAGAAGACATATTTCTGTCAGAGCACTTGATTACCCACCAGAGGTTAATGGTAAGACCTTGCTGCCAAAGATACCATATACTGTTGGTACAGAACATGGAGTGATCTGGCTGGAATTTGGAAGAGAGTCAGTCCCCAGTTAGCTTGTCTAGTGCCAGAAGGTGCTACATGAGCAAATGGGGGAAAATGACCAACATCTGTTCAAGCAACTCGTGGTCTAAGCTACTCAGCAGCAAGCAACCTGATGTGATGTTCACCCAAGTGCAGTAGTGGCACACAGCCATGGTGGGTAACCAACTGCTCTTGAATTGGCTAATGAATCTGCTCAGTGGAATAGAACCCATAGCTGGGAAGCAAGTCAGAACCATATCCCAAAAAAATGAGTCTGCTCTCCAATATCAAGCTCCCACTAATCTTGGGTTACAAAAGGGCCTACACCTATTAAATTCCCTCTAAAATAATAATGGTTATCCCATTTATCCAGTGCTGACTCCCCTCTCCATTGGAGAATCTGATCCTCTTTTTCAGATGGACACAGAACCTGAGGAGAGATTCAGCTCATCACACTTCACCAGGGCCCCAGTTGAAACCATAGAGTAATTGGGGAAATGAGCAAGAGTGCTGCTTTCTTGGTGAACCTGGTACCAGCACAAGGGTGAAGGAGATAGACACAGAGAATACTCAACTCCTACCAAACCAGATATCCGGAAACACAGAGGTTCCTAAGACCTCATCACTGAAGTAGACCTAAAACGAACCCAACATGGCTCAGGGAAATTTGCAGAGGAGGGAGCAGAAAGCTTGTTAGAGCCACATGTTGGGACATTATGACAGAGACATTGCCACTTCTCTATAACTGATGACTACCTCCACAATGCACGACCCACAATCCCCAGTGAGGAGGGTCCCTTTGGAGAGGGGAGGACAAGGAGGAGGCTAATGATGGTAACAACATGTGCTGTTTATAGACTGAGTATGTACATAACTAATAAAGGGAAAAACAAACAAAAAATCACATCAAATAAAAGTTCTGTGACAAGAGACTGAATATACCAGTATTGTTAGATAAAACTGAATACTCATTTATTTAGAAAAGAGGGCAATGCTGTGACTATATTCATCATTGTACCATGATTCTTTTGTACAATCAAATAAGATCCCCTCTGTTTAAACCAGGAGTGTCCCAATCTGCACTCTTGAAAGTAAAGTATCTAATTTTAGCAATGCTGTTTATTAAAGAGTCTGACTGATTTCCCTATAGCTTTATTTCCATTTTATGATGATTAGTCAGTGTGAGAGACAGCAAAGCTCTGTTGATGACTTAGAACCGGAGATGTTTCTATGCATTGATCTTGTGTATTCTGTTTTAAATTACAAAAGAGAAACTAGAGCCAGGGACTCTCCTGTATATTATTAACATGTTTTTTTAAGGTTGGTTTTTTATTTTTATTTATTTATTTGAGAAAGAGAGAGAGTGTGTGGGCCTCTAACCACTGAAAATGAACACATACACCACCATTGAATGTGGGTCCTTAGGTTTCAGAAGCAAGGGCTTTAACCACTAAGGAATCTCTCCTGCCATAATTTGTTTTGACTTATATTTTCCATGAGCATTCAACATGCCAAGAAGGTTAAAAAAATAAGGTAATTTGTCTTGTCCACATATCATTTCCTTTCTTCCAAGAGCATGCAAGATGTTAGAAATTATTTTGACCATATGAATAGTCTATTTAGTAAAACAGATTTGTGTTTCCTTTCTGTAATTAAAAGGATAAGCAGGATTGCAGGACGATTAACACACTTCTCAGGGCAGAGAACCCAAGTCTATAGAGGTTGCACTTATGGGACTGATAATTTTGATCGAAAAAAAAATGAACTCGTGGCTGGAGAGATGGCTTAGCAGTTAAGGTGCTTGCCTGTGAAGGCTAAGGACCCAGGTTCAGTTCCCCAGAACCCACATAAGCCAGATGCGCATGGTGGCACATGCATCTGGAGTTCATTTGCAGTGGCTAGAGGCCCTGGTATGCCCATTCTCTCTCTCTCTTTCTCCCTCCCTCTCTCTCTCTCTCTCCCCCTTCTTCCCTCTCTGTCTGCTTGAAAATAAATAAAAATATAAAAACATTAACTCAGTAACTAAATCCCAAATCTGTTTCTTCACTAGAAAAATGGTGATAAAAGTAACCATTGACCAAAGTTCTTACAGAAGTTAAGATGAAGTATATGACGCACTTCTTCCAGTGCCTGTTCTCAGAAACACACAGACAGCTAGTAGGTGTTCTTATCTAAACAGACATCCAGCCAAGTGCACTTGGATTTACCTCTAATTTGCTTCTTCATCTCAAGCCACAATTTTTGCACATATATACACAGATTAGTTCAAGTTCTGAAATACTAATTCATAACCGGTTGAATATTTACCCACTTGGATATGTACCATTTATGTTCATTGTATAGAATAGCCTGATATTCAGTGAGTAGTCCACTCAAATAAAGATTCTGCAAACCATTCACAATGATGAGGAGAAAGTCACAACAAAGGTGATGCTAAAATTTTTATGAAGTACAGTCACTACCATGCACATTATACCATGTACAATTTTAGGTATTTTATATGGTTAAGAACGCCTCATAGTAACCCTAAGAGGTGGAGAGAATAAGCTTCATTTACTAGCAAAAATGGCTCAAGAGGTTAAGTTTGCTCATTTACTCAAGGCCACATGCAAAATTGTAAGACATCAGAACAAAATCAAACCCAGGGCTTTGTTGACTCCAAAGATCATACTGAAACATTCATTCTACTTTCTTGCACATGACATTTTTGAGCTAGGGTCTCATGTAGTCTAGGCTGGCTTCCAACTTGTCAGGTAGCCATAGCTGGCCTTGACCTCTACCTCCCAAGTACCAGGATTATTGACTTCTACCACCATACCCCACTCTCATGCATCTGATTTTAAGAAAGAAAAAAAAAAAAAAGATTCACCAGCCTGGAAAATAGCTCTCAAGTATTTTAGATATTAGCTTGTATTTTTGTCTAGAAGTTATACATTTTCCTAGTAAGACATAGACACAGTGCTTAGAGAACACACATTTTTCCTATGGCAAATGAAGCTTACCTTTCACAGAAATATTGAAAGGCTTTTCCACCATCCCAGCCACGGTGTTCACACTGCATACCCAAACTCCTGAGTCAGGGGGGAGGATTCGGTGGATGGTGAATGTGGCCACTGAGAAGCGATCTGTCTGGTTCAAGTCATTCGGCTGGAACAAACACACACAAATAATATTAAAACTTTTCAGGATGCTTATACACAGAGGTCCATAACACTGACCCCATCTCATTGTTTAATAAAAGTTTTCTAGGAGAGGTTAAGAAGCTGAGTGCAAGGCTAGTATAATCATTGGCATATTTCCAAAGCTATTGTGGTAGCCCTGAAAGTTTACATTGGACTGATGCCCTCTCAGGCCCTGCTGCTGTATTTGTGTTTGGAAGTGTGGGATAAACACAAGCAAGGAGTTTAATTCCTTTTAAATTGCTCTGGGTTGTATTTGTTCAAAGACTGTGAGGTGGGAGGACAAAGTGGCTTCCTGAGCGTTGGTGTGGTGCCATGGGAAAAGGAAGGGTTCTGAAGACAGGGATCTCTTCTTCCTTCGATCATTCCTACTTGTGTAAAGTAGAGCCATGTAATGGGGGGAAGTTATGGGTACAGGAACAAGATGGCAGCTGATTACAATACTCTAGGAATTATCTCCCCGCAGAGAAATTAGTTTGCAGAGCTATATGCCAAACTACCTTCACAAGAGCTAAGGAGCTGGGTGAGAGTCCACAGTGCTAATTTTAGTATGGAAATAAGAACTATCTTATAAAAGGCAGGCAAGCAGCCTTTTACCCCAGCAGCCCTATTACCCCAACTCCAAACAGTGTGGTGTGGAAAGGAAATTAAGTTAAAGCTTTAGACCTGAGTTTAGTACCAGACCTGCTAGAGTGAAACCCAGTGTCAGGCAGAGCCCCATGGTCTCTGCCCCCAGGCCAGTAATTACAAGCTAAGCTTCTGGACCCTCATTAGCTAGGGGGCCAAGAAATTGCCTTCACCAGCCCTTCTCCTACCATACCATAACAAGGAGCAAGATTCTATCTACTAGGGAGCAGGGTGGGAAAGTAAGCAGGGCACAGAACTTTGCCTTGGGAATAAGTGTCAAATCACAGTGGGTTCTAAGTGCTTCTATCTTGTGATGGGCATGCACAGACTTAGCCTGCAGTCCTGCCCTGACTGACACCAGGTAGGATCATATACCCCAGTAGGACACACTTGTGTTTCAGCTGCATCACTGCCAGGCATACCACGATTCACACAAATATCCAAGACTATATGGGCCCTTGAAGCAACACAGATGTTCATGCAGCTTAGTATCAGCCTGAGTGGCCAAGGGACTGCCTCTATTGTCCATCACCCCAACGTTAGTGAACACAGCAAAAGAGCAAGACGCCTCCCACTGGGGACAAGGCAGAAAGTGCAGGATTGTGTATTGGAATTCAGTGTTAGGCAGATCCTAATATTCCCTGTTCCCAGGTTCATGCCTCTGGACCCACATTGGGGCCAGAGACAGAACTATGGCTCCATTGAATTGTTCTTCTACTCTAGCCATATCATCTCTGGCTGGTTGCAGTGGTCTTGGGGGCATCCACAGCAAGGTGGGCCTTGGATCTGCCTCTGTACTATACTGGTCTCAGCAAGAAGGCTCTGGGTGTGACCAAGTATTTTAGCATTGAAGGTCATAGGATTGCCCACCCCATTTCTCTCACAACCCCAGGCTGCACAACAGAGAGTAACTGCTGGGAGGAAGAAAAGAGAGGTAGGTGCCAAGCTATTGTGTAAATGCTTGGGATCAGTTCCTCCATGGTGAGGCCCAGAAGCAGGGAGACCCCTGGAGTGTCTGAACACAAGGCAAGAACTGCGAATGAGGTACCTGGGACTATCTTGCCCCAGGTGGAGGCTCATGGAGATAGGCTTCCCTTGCTTCATTCTCAATACTATTCCAACTGCACACTTAGGGTTAATCTGGGTTTGGGTATCCCCTTGTGCTGAGATGGTGACAACATACCAGTAGTAGACTCGGAGCAAATAACACAAGTGTCCACAGACTTTGAGCACATGGACAGCTGAGAATTTAAGGAAGGATAGGCACCAACAAAACCAGATTACAACAGTAGAAGAAATAACTTCAGTGTGTGTATGGTGTGGTAGTATGTCAACAAGAACCTTAAGAACTTTCAGGAACTCAACACCTCACCTAATAAACAAACAGGCACAAAGGCCAGCCACACCGCATCTGATATTCATGGACCCTCAAGCAGAGAACTCACAAGAGCTGTTTTAAAGGAAACTTAATACGCTTCAAGGTAACAGAGAAATGAGTCAATACTCTAAGTAACATCACAAAGAAATTGAAGGAACTAGAAAAAAATAACAGATATCGCTGAACCAAAAATTAAAATTAAAAACCTAAGCAAAGTTAAAAATAAAATACAGTGCATCAGTAGCAGAACATTTCAAATAGAAGAATCGAGGAGCTATTTGAAAATATAGAGTAGAAAAAAGAAAAAAGTGGTATGAAGAATGATGATAAGAACTTTAGACCAGCATTAAAAGAGAAAACATTTGGGATTATTGGGGTTCAAGAGAGTCTTGAGAATGTCAAAGGGTTAGAAACTTTCAAAGTGATGATAATAACAGAAAATTTGCAAAATTCAAAGAAGTTTACAAACATTTACATAGGAAGGTCAAAGTTTGCCAGTCAGAAATAATTCCACTAAATCTACCAGCAACATTTTATCATAATGCTCTTAGGGATGGGAAGATAGCACAGTGGTTAAAGATACTTGCTTGCAAAGCCTGAATAAAGCCAGATGCACAAAGTGGTGCATGCATCTGGAGTTCCTTTGTAGTGACAAGAGGCCCTGGTGCAATCATATGGCCTGTCTTATCTGTCTCTCTCTATCTCGGATTGTAAATAAGTAAATAAATAAATGAAAATACATATATTTTTTAGTTTTTATCAAAATTTAATATTATGGGATCATGTCATGTGTGCTTCACAAATTTGAGAAGGTCTTCAGGGCTCAATCCCATGGTTACAGCATTAGTCATTGGATGAAAGTACACCTTTTCATGTCCACCTTCCATAAAAGCAGAATCTAGAACAAATTTCACGTTTCCATCATCGCAGAAAAGTGCCAGTGGTGTCACACAGCCTTGACTGACTTGAAGTTTTTCCACCATGGCTGTGTCATCAGCAAACGGAAGATCTCCTCTCCCAAAACCTAACTGCTTGGCAAGATCCCTCAAATTAACTTGTCTGTTACCAGCCAATAGTGTTTTCTCTTTTTGTGTTTAAGGAATAGGTTCTTGCTATGTGCTCCTTTCAAATGCTGAACATGAGGCATCATTTCTTCAACTGTAAACACCTCGGGGTGCTCCACCACCTCGTGCGGATGCCGAGGGCACCGAGCACTCGCTCCAGCGCTGACCGCAACTCTCCACCAGCCATTCCGCCTCGCCACCTGCCAAACCGGAAGTGCCCGTGGGCCCTCGCTGACGCTGGAAGCCCGGTGCCCGCGCGTCATGAAAATATTTTTAAAATAATACTGCTGTCAAAGTTTAAATAGAAGATTCTTGAAGCAGCAAGGAAAAGAAATATGATACATACAGGTGTTCCAGTTCACCTGAGAGCAGACCTCTGAGCAAGAGCTTTCCAGGCCAGGGCAAAGCTGGTGAGATTTTCACAGCACTGAAGGAGAAAACCCGCAAAGTTGTCCTTTGATGCCGAAGAGACACTTCCAGACAAGAGAAAACTGAATTTATCGCTGTCAGACCTATCTCACAAGAAGTACTAAAGGAAGTTCTTCAAACTGAAAATGATACTAATCAATAATGTGTAAATATTAAGCAAATACAGAATGCTCTAATGTTTCCAACATGACACATAAACCACTTAGTGTGGAGACTGAAAACAAAGCAGTTAACACATTAATATGTCAAGAGATAAGCAAAATGAAATATGTAAAATTAGGCATTAAAATTCAAAATATGAAGTATAGGGTCAAGCATATAAAATTTCATTCGTATTTTAGTCTGTTTCTTTTTCTACATTTATAATCAATGTTAAGTTGCATTCATTTTTGAACATCTGGTTATAATAAAAATATTAAACCTTATGATAACCTGTGGTAGTTTGAATAGATGGCCCCCAATATATTCAGTTGTTTGTTTGTTTGTAGTTTGCATCTCAACACCTAGCTCAACACCTAGGATTACTTCTGCAGCTGGATTGTGGTACAAGAGCTATACCTGGCACCTTAAACTCATATCCTGAAAGTATATAAAGTTGGATCACCACATCTAAGAACACTGCAGTTAAGTAGAAAACCCAAGAATCAAATCAATTCAGGATGCAAAAGTCACTATATTATAGTACAAGAAACACCAAGAATCAAGACAACACAATTCCACCAAAAATTATAAATACATCAGAAATGATCACCAATGAGACTGTTTTAGATGCAATGCCTAACAAAGATTTCAAAAAAATGATTGCATCTATACTCCAAGAAATCAAAGACGAAATGAAAGGAATCAAAGAAGAAAACAAAGGAATTAAAGAAGAAAACAGGGGTATGGAGAGATGGCTTAGCTGTTAAAGCATTTGCCTACAAAGCCAGAGGATCCAAGTTTGACTTTCCAGGACCCACATAAGCCAGATGCACAAGGGAGCACATGCATCTGGAATTTTACAGTGGCTGGATGCTCTGGCATGCCTCTCTCTCTCTCTCTCTCTCTCTCTCTCTCTCTCTCTCTTCTCTCCCCCCTGCTTCTTTGTCCCTTTCAAATAAATTAAAAATATATTAAAAAACCAAGAAAACAAACTCCTGAAAGAGAACATAGGAAACCAGCTTAATGAAATAAGGATGTCATTACAAGACATGAATAAGGAAATAGAAATACTGAAGAAAAAACAGGCTGAAATTCTAGCTCCAAAGAACACAGTCAGTCAAATACAAAACTGTGGAAATTCTCACCAGTAGAATAGATGAGGGGGAGAACAGAATATCTAAACTAGAAGACCAGGTGGCAGATCTAATACAGTCCAACAAAGAGAAAGACAAACTAATACAAAGGTATGAATGGGAATTTCAAGATATCTGGGACACTATGAAAAGATCAAACATAAGAATTCAGGGTATAATAGGAGAAGAATTTCATTCCAGTAGGCATTTTCAACAAAATCATAGAAGAAAAATTCCCCCAAATAGGGAAAGAAATGCCAGTGAAGACACAAGAAACTTTTCGAACACCAAATAGACAAAACCTGGAAAGAACTTGTCCTCACCATGTTATAATTAAACTAAACTACTAAACATGCAAACCAAGAAAATATCTTGAAAGCAGTTAGAGAGAAAAAGCAAGTTACCTACAAAGGCAAGCCCATCAGAATAACAGCAGATTACTCAACACAAGCTTTAAAATCCAGAAGGGCTTGGAATGATGTATTCCAAGTTCTGAAAGATAACAACTGTCAATCAAGATTACTTTATCCTGCAAAGCTGTCTATCCAAATTGATGGAGAAATAAGGACATTCCCCAATAAAAACAGGCTAAAGGAATTTATGACAACTAAACCTGCTCTACAGAAAGTACTTGAAGGAATTCTTCATACTGAACAGAAAGCAAAACACACACAGGAGGAAATAAGAAAAATAGACCACATTCAAATAACAGTTAAAACAAAAGAGTAAAGGGAAAACAGGAAGCACTACAAAATAAGAAGAATGGTGAGACTAAATGCATACTTTTCAATAATAATTCTTAATACCAATGGCCTCTATGCACCAATGAAGGCACACAATGAAGGCACTCCTAAGAGGGGAAAGCTCTAAGTGATTACATTAAGAAATTAGAGAGTTCACAAGTAAACAATTTAATGCTTCACCTTACAGCCTTGGGAAAAAAAAAAGAACAAAGCAAACAAAAAATGAGTAGAAGAGAAGAAATAATAAAGATTAGGGCAGAAATTGATGAAATAAAAACCACAAAAATAATCCAGAGAATCAATAAAAGAAAGAGTTGGTTCTTTGAAAGGATAAACAAGATTGATAAACCCTTAGAAAATCTGACCAGAAGAGAGAAAAGACAAAAATTAATAAGATTAGAGGTGAAGAAGGCACCATTACAACAGATACCAAAGAAATTCACAAAATTATAAGGATATACTTTAAGAATATATATGCCTCTAAGTTTGCAAATGTGAAAGAAATGGATGATTTCCTTGATTCATATAACCTACCAAAATTAAATCAAGATGAGATCAACCATTTAAATAGAACTATAACAAGTATGGATATCCAAGCAGTTATAAAAAGTCTCCCAACTAAAAAAAGGCCAGGCCCAGATGGATTCACTAGTGAATTTTACCCCTTCATGAAAGAAATAACACCACTGCCTCTCAAACTTTTCCATAAAATAGAAAAGGAAGGAATTCTACCAAATGCTTTCTATGAAGCCAGCATCACCTTCATACCAAAACCAGTCAGAGACAGAACAAAAAAAGAAAATTATAGACCAATCTCCCTCATGAACATAGATGCAAAAATTCTGAACAAAATATTGGCAAACAGAATACAAGAATATATCAAAAAGATTATTCACCTCGACCAAGTTGGCTTTATCCCAGGGATGCAGGGATGGTTCAACATATGCAAATCAATAAATGTAATACCTCATATAAATGGTCTGAAGGACAAAAATCACATGATCATCTCAACAGATGCAGAAAGGCATTTGACAAAATCCAACATCCTTTAATGGTAAAAGTATTACAGAAACTGGGACTAGAAGGAACATATCCCAACAGAATAAAAGCTATTTATGACAAACTTACAGCCAACATAATACTAAATGGTGAAAACTCGAGGCTTTTCCACTAAATTAGGAACAAAACAAGTGTGTCCACTGTCCCCACTTTTATTTAATATAGTACTGGAGGCCTTAGCTATAGCAAAGTGGAAAAGAAGAGATCAAATTATCACTATTTGCAGATGATATGATTCTATACATAAAAGACCCTAAAAATTCTACCAGCAGGGGCACGGGAAAGAGATAGCAGGGAACAACAACACTATCCTCTAGACCGGAGGCCGCCGTGAATTAGCTGTGTGGCCTTTGGAAAGCCAGTCACCCTCTCTGAGACTCAACCTTCCTCTTTAGTGCTCTCTCTTATAGGTGCCATCTGGAAAATGGCTTAAACAGGAACTTCCAGCCAAGATGGCAACTGCTTAATTGCGCCACACATCCCTGGGAAAGAAAGACAAGTCGTTAAAGGTTAACTGGGTCTTTTAGGGTAGAGTAATCTCCAATAGATTGCCAGTGGGAGGGCACAGAGGGGAAAAAACAGGGAATTGCTGATTCCCTCATGTGCAGGTAGCACACCCCCTCCCCCAAAGCAGCCACTGTACCCACAGTCCCAGCTTCAGGAAACTCCCGCACTTACTATAGGAAAAGGGTCCCAGGCCAACATAGTTCCACTGGCCACACTGCAGAGGGGTGATCGCCCTGCAACCCCTGCCCACAAGTGACCTTGGCCAGGCTACGCCTGCTGGCCCATTGGAACTCAGGCTCCTTTGATCAATTTGCCCACCAAACATGCACTGTGGCCAATCCCTGCTGGGGCAAGCTTAGTCTGCTCCACCCATCTGCTCACTTACTGCTCCGGCCACCACAAATTCACATGCGAGCCCAGGCCCATTGCAACTGCCCACACGAGCTCAGGCTGTCTGTCCTTGAGCTAGCTCAAGTGCCTGGCCCTCCATCTGCCGCACTGGCCGACTGCCATTGTCCTGTTGTGGGTGAGCTCAGACTGCTTCCGGGTCCCAGTATTCTGCCACGCCAGAGTTTGGGCTGCTTCAGTGCTTGGTGCCTCAGTGTCCCTACTAGCACGAGCGCAGGCAGCTTTGGCACACTACCATGTGAGAGCTCAGGCAACATTGGTGCGCCAGCCAGGCAGGAGCTCAGGCAGATTTGGCAAGTGAGAACCAAAGCCCAGGCTGCTTGGCAACTGCCTCAGGCTGCTACAGCTTCCCATTGTGCTTGAACCCAGGCTGGTCCACCCACCTGCATGCCCATACACTGTGATGGGCAGACCATAGCACAAAAGAAATAACATGAAAAATAAATGCAAGAAAATCCAGTTAGATCACCCAGTCCTACAATGAACATCTCTAATCAAAACATAGAAGAGTCATTAGGATCAGAACACCCAAATAAAGCTATGAGCAATGCAACACTGACCAAACTACTGGTAGAACTTCCAGAAAAGCAACAAAGGACCAATAATCATGTGGATGCTTCCATCACTAGACTAGACCTAATAGATAAGAAAATGGAAGGAGTTCAAAGACAGTTAAGAGTGTGAGGGAGAGTGAAACAAAAGAGGACCTCAAAAATCAGCTGGTGATGCTAAATGAAGACATAAAGAAATGCAAGGATGAATTCCAAGAAGCATCAAGAAAATCAGAAAATGATGTGAAAAAGGAGCTTGACAGAGGGATGGAAATTATACACAGAAAAGTAGTAGAAAATGCAAACCAAATTGAACAAGTCTAAAACTCTCTAGAAGCTCTCAAGAATAGAGTCAGCCATGTGGAGGATAGAAACTCTGATCTGGAAGACAAGATGGAAGAAACAGTTCAAGAGTCCAAAAATTTCAGTAAGTTTAAAAGTTTCTGTGAACAGAACATGAGGGAATTGTGGGATACACTTAAACGTCCTAATATCAGGATCATTGGAATACCAGAAGGAGAAGAACTTCAGACCAAAGGCATGGAGAACTTATTTAACAAAATAATTGAAGAAAACTTCCCCAGTCTCTTAAAAGAAAGGCCCATCAAGATACAAGAAGCTAACAGAACTTCAAACAGACTGGACCACAGGAGAAACTCTCCAAGACATATTGTCATTAAGACTCTAAACATTGACACCAAAGAGAAAATCCTAAAAGCAGCTAGGGAAAAACAGCACACCACTTTTAAAGGTAACCCCATCAGAATTACTCCAGACTTCTCAGTGGAAACCCTGAAAGCTAGAAGGGCCTGGAATGAAACACTGCAAAGTCTAAGAACCTATGGCTTCCAACCCAAACTACTCTACCCAGCAAAAGTATCCCTCATAATAGATGGTGAAAGAAAAACTTTCCATGACAAAACTCAGCTCTACAATTACATGGACACAAAACCAAACCTACAGAGAGTATTTCAGGAAATTTTTCACAGAGAAGAAACAAATAATCAAACTCAAATGCCTACAAGAAGCAGATCACAATAACCAAACTCAGAGTAGGCACAAAAAATTTCAAAGTCCATGAAAACACCAACCCACATATACCATCACAATATGGCAGGGATCAAATCAAATCTCACAGTCATTACCCTAAATATTAATGGCCTTAATTCACCCATCAAGAGCCACAAGCTAACAGGATGGATCAAAAAATTAGACCCCTCAATCTGTTGCCTTTAAGAAACCCACCTCACCATTAAAGACAGACATCTCCTCAGGGTGAAAGGGTGGAAAACAGTATTCCAAGCAAATGGGAATAAGAAACAAGCAGGTATAGCTATATTAATATCGGATAAAATAGACTTCAAACAAAAAATAATCGATAAAGATGAAGAAGGCCACTTCCTACTTATCAACAGAACAATCCATCAAGAGGATATTACAATCATAAATCTGTATGCACCAAACACAGGGGCACCACAGTTCATAAAACAAAACCTACTTGACAATAAAACAGAAATAACCACAAACACCATCATAGCTGGGGACTTCAATACACCATTATCAGTAATAGACAGATCATCCAAACAGAAACTCAGCAGGGAAGTAAGAGAGCTCAACAAAACCATAGGTCACTTAGACGTAACGGACATCTACAGAACTTTTCATCCCAAATCCACAGACTACACATTCATCTCAGCAGCCCAAGGAACATTCTCTAAAATAGACCATATACTGGGTCACAAAGCCTGCCTCCACATATTTAGGAAGATTGACATAATTCCCTGCATGATATCAGATCACAATGCTATATTGCTAGAAATCAACAACAAAAGACCCACCGAGAATCCCAACGGCACCTGGAAACTGAACAGCACACCTTTAAACAACAAATGGATAGTGGATGAAATAAAAAATGAAATTGCAAAATTTCTAGAAATGAATGACGATGAGAACACATCATACTAAAACTTATGGGACACAATGAAGGCGGTCCTCAGGGGAAAATTCATAGCACTCAGTGCCTTCATAAAAAAGACAGAGAGATCCCAAATCAATATCCTAACCATCCACCTAAAGGCACTGGAAAAGCAAGGAAAATCCAACCCAAAGAGCTCCAGAAGGAAAGAAATAATTAAAATCAGAGAAGAAATTAATGAATTGGAAACTAAGAAAACAATTAAGGCAATTGACAAAACAAAGAGCTGGTTCTTTGAAAAAATAAACAAGATTGACAAACCCCTGGCCAATTTGATCAAGCAAAAAAAAAGGAGATGCTTCAAATTAACAAAATTCAAAATGAAAAAGGAGAGATCACAACAGACATAAGTGAAATTGGGAGAATCATCAGGACTTATTTCAAAAACCTCTACTCCACAAATCTGGATAATGTGGAGGAGATGGATAAATTCCACATTTAAAGCAGTAAACAACTATTACCAGCTTTTATCAAAAGCAGCTGGGACAACTCAGGAGAGAAGGCATGGGGAGGATCACCAAACCCCCACCTGAGACCTCAGGTGTGCCAGCTGTATACAATCATGCATGGGGTCTGTGGTCTCAGGAGAGATAAAGTATGTAGAGGGTAAAAGATCAAGGAACAATGATCCCCACTGAAGTGCTGTTTTGTAAGTAAGTCCTCACCCCCAGGTCATTTATTATTCCTAATAGTTTTTGGTGGCTCTTCAAGGTTTTCTATATATAATAAATAAATTCTGCAAAATTGTACAGTACAAAATCAAATTATAAAAAGCAATAGTGCTGTTATGTATTAGTTATGTATTATCTGAAAAGTAAAATCAAAAAATCTTGTTTACAATAGCTATAAAAAACTCAAAATAAATTTAACCAAAAGATGAAAGATTAATATAATTAAAACCATAAAACATTAATGAAAAAGTGCAAACACATTCCTTATTCATGAATCAGAAGAATAAATATACTAAAATATTCATACTAAAGTGAACTAGAGATTCAATGAAATCTCTATCAAAATACCAATCAAATTCTTAATAGACCTAAAAAAATGCCAAAACAAGCAAGCTACCACAAAGAAGAAAAATCAAATTGAGTAAAAATAATACAATAGGAAGTACACTACCTGATTTTCAACTCTACTGTAAAACTACAGTAATTAAAACAGCATGGTTTTGGCAAAAAATATAAGCCATAGATCAATGAAAAAGAAATGAGCTGAGAAGTACCCCCCCATAGCAAACTAATCTTCAACAAAGTAACTAAAGTCTGAATTGTAAAGAGGATAGTCTTTTTAATAAATGATCTAGGGAAATTGCATAGCTATAATCAGTGGGATCAAACAGACCACAATCTCACCATATCTAAAAATAAAACTCCTAAGGGATCAAAGGCCTGAAACTGTGGGAAAGTTGGTATAGACAAGAAATTGTATAAAGGTCCCAAACCACAGGATATTGAAGATAAAACAAGCAGTGGGATGACATCAAGCCGGATAGTTTCTGCACAAGAGAAACAGTTATTAGAATAAAGAGATGGAAACAGACAGAATAATTAATTACAAGCTATCTGACAAGGGTTAATATTGGAAATTGATCTAGACAGACATTTCTCAAAGGAAAATAAACAAATAGCCAGCAAGTATGTGAGAAAACTGTTCATCAGCACTATCAGAGAAACGCAAATTAAAACTACAGTTAAATATTACCTCGCTCCAGTTAGAATATCTGTTTGCGAAAAGATCAAACATTCACAAGTGCTGGAAAGAACATGGATAAAAGGGAACCCTTGCCACACTATAGGTAGAAAATAGAATGGAGGCTCCTCAAGGCTGCAAATAGAAGCATGGGTGGATCCAATGAGTCAACATCCAAAGAAAATGAAATCAGTACAGTGAAGACAGGTCACATCCATGCTTATTGTAAAATAATTTTAAACAACTAAGAAATGCAGACAACAAAGAGTCCATCAGCTGACAATGGCTAAAACAATATGATTACATATTCACAATGAAATAGCATTCAGCCTTATAAACAGTACAAATCCTGTTGTTGTTGTTTTAATTTTTTGTTTATTTTTATTTATTTATTTGAGAGCAACAGACAGAGAGAGAGAGAAAGAGGCAGAGAGAGAGAGAGAAAGAGAGAGAAAGAATGGGCACACCAAGGCCTCCAACCACTGCAAACGAACTCCAGATGTGTGCACTCCCTTGTGCATCTGGCTAACGATGATCCTGGGGAATCGAGCCTCAAACCAGGGTCCTTAGGCTTCACAGGCAAGCACTTAACCACTAAGCCATCTCTCCAGCCCACAAATCCTGTTGTTTGAGACAACCTTTGGTCATTCTATTAAGCAAAATAACATGCATAAAAAGTGCAAGACAACATATTGTTATCCATATGTGGAATCTAAAAAGGCTGATCTTACAAAAGCTGAGAACAGAATGGTGGTCAGTAGAGATGAAGAAAGTAGGAGTAAGGGAGGGATGGGGAAAGGTTGATTCAGTCGTAGTAAGCTATAATTAGATAGAAGGAAACTCTTCTGGCATTGTAACATGCAGTATGATGACTATAGGTTATGAAACATATCTATAAAATCCATGTATTTTAGAAAAAAGAAATTCAGATGTTTTAGCCATAAAGAAATGATAAATGCTTAAGAGGATGGATATGCTAATCCTGATAGGAACATTATACAATGTGTACATGTAACAGAGCATCATATACCATTTTAAAATAGTATTTTCTATATACCATTTTAAAAATTAAAAATGCTCATAAAAGAAGTTATACACAGTATGACCCTTACCATAAAGTAGCCATTACTTCCACAAACTCATGAAAATACCAACAAGATTGTTGAAAATAATCATCTGGCCTCTCCTACCTAAGACATTGAGTAGAAGTGGGAACATCTGATATATGAACAACAGTAATGGTGCATTCTATATATCCTACTACTCAAAGAGATTGCATGTCTTTGATCATCTCTGAGAGAGAAAATAAGACAACTATACCAAAATCTATAGAAAGAAAAACAAGCAAATTTTGGAAGGATCACTTTTAACATTTAAAAATCCATTGGGGAAACTTCCAGTCAAGATGGCATCTGCCTAATTGCACTGCACCTCACAGGGAAGGAAAAGCGAGACATTAAGGGTTCATTGGGTCTTCTAGGGGGAACAGTCTCTAATTGACCTCCAGTGGGAGGACACAGAGGGGCAAAAAGGGAAATCGGCTGATTCCCACACTCTCGGGTAGCCAACCAGTCCTCATACCCTCAAGCAGACATCCTAGCCATAGTCCTAGCCACAGGTTCCTCCTGCACTAACTGCAGGCCAGGGATCTCAGGCCAGCATAGCTCCACCTGCACCCTAGCAAGCAGGTGACCGTCCCACTCCCCATGTCCTGCACAACCTCCCTCCCATTGCTCCTGTCCCATGAGACCACCACCACACTTCCCCTGCCCCATGAACCACCGCCACACACACCCCTCCCCGCATGATCTCCCTCCCTCTCCCCCTGCCCCATTAGACCACCACCACACTCCCCCCGTCCTGCATGACCAGTGCCCCACTTCCCCACCCCGTGTGAACTCCATCCCACAAAAGCTATCCCAATTGCCAATGACCCCCCCATGCCCTTGTGAACCCAGGAGAGCCAGATTAGCTCCACCTGCACTTCCAGGCTCCTGAATGCCGCCATCCCACTGGGCACTGCCCCCATTCCCCTGTCCACTTTGGGCCACCTGACCACACACTGTCATACCTCGAATCACAGAACAACAAGCTTCAACATCAGGTCCTTGGGCCCCCACCAGAGCCTCATGGGCTCCTTCCCTCTGAGCAGGCAGGACAATTCCCACCAGAAAAATAGTGGAAGCAAACATAAAAGGGAATAATCACTGGACACACTTCAAGGGTATAACTTCCTCCTAAATTAAATAAGATTCCTACACTGTGGTGGGCAGACCACCACAGAAAAGGAATAACATGAAAAATCAAATGCAAGTAAATCCAATAAGATCACCCAGTCCTACCATGGAAGTCTCTAATCAAAACATAGAAGAGACACTAGGATCAGAACCACAAAATGAAGTTATAAACTATGTAACCTTGACCAAGCAAATGGCAGAATTTACAGAAAAGCAACAAAGGACTAATAATCACATGAATGCTGTCATTGCTAGACTAGACTTAATAGATAAGACCCTGGAAGGGGTCCAAAGACAGTTAAATGATCTGAAGGAGAGCAAAAGAAAAAGGGGGGGGAACCTCAATAACCAGCTGGCTAAGCTCAATGAAGACATAAAGAAATGCAAGGATGAATTCCAAGAAGCATCAAGAAAATCAGAAAATGACACTAAAGGGGAACTTGACAGAGGGATGGAAACTATACATAGAAAAGTAGTAGAAAATTCAAACCAAATTGAACAAGCCCAAAACTCTTTAGAAGCTCTCAAGAATAGAGTCAGCCATGTGGAGGATAGAAACTCAGATATGGAAGACAAAAGAGAAGAAACAGTTCGAGAATCAAAAAGTTTCAATAAGTTAAAAAACTCTGTGAGCAGAACATGAGGGAACTGTGGAATACCCTTAAACATCCTAACATTTGGATCATGGAAATACCAGAAGGGGAAGAAATTCAGACCAAAGGCATGGAGAACTTATTCAACAAAATTAATTGAAGAAAACTTTCTCATTCTCTCAAAAGAAAAGCCCATCAAGTTACAAGAACCTAACAGAACTCCAAACAGACTGGACCAAAGGAGAAATTCTCCAAGACATATTATCATTAAGACATTGATAGCAAAGAAAAAATCCTAAAAGCAGCTAGGGGAAAACAACAAATTACATTTAAAGGTAGCCCCATCAGAATTATTTCAGACTTCTCAATGGAAACCCTGAAAACCAGAAGGGCCTGGAATGGAACAAAGTCTAAGAACCTCTGGCTTCCAACCCAAACTACTCTACCAAGCAAAGGTATTTCTCATAATAGATGGCAAAAGAAAAACTTTCCAGGATAAAACGCAGATTTACAACTATATGAACACAAAGCTAAACCTGCAGAGAGTACTTTGGGGAATTCTCCACACAGAAGAATCAAATAATCAACCTAAAGTGCCTACAAGAAGCAGATCACAATAACCAAACTCAGAGAAGGAGCAAAAAACTACAAAGTCCGTGAAAACACCAAGCCACATAAACCAACAAAATATGGCAGGGATCAAATCAAATCTCACAGTCATTACCCTAAATATTAATGGCCTTAATTCACCCATCAAGAGACATAAGCTAACAGGGTGGATCAGAAAATTAGATCCCTCAATCTGTTGTCTTCAAGAAACCCACCTCACCACTAAAGACAGACACATCCTTTGGGTGAAAAGTGGAAAATGATATTTCAAGCAAACAGGAATAAGAAACAAGCAGGCATAGCTATACTAATATTGGATAAAATAGACTTCAAACCAAAAGTGATCAAAAAAGACAAAGAAGGCCACTTCCTACTTACCAAGAGAACAATTCAACAAGAGGATATCACAATCATAAATATTTATGCACCAAATACAGGGGCACCACAATTCATAAAACAAAACCTATTTGACAATAAAACAGAAATAAGCACCAACACCATCATAGTTGGGGACTTCAATACATCATTATCAGTAATAGACAGATCATCCAAACAGAAACTCAACTGGGAAGTGAGAGAGTTCAACAAAACCATAGAACATTTAGACCTAACGGACATCTACAGAACATTCTACCCCAAATCCACAGATTACACGTTCTTCTTGGCAGCCCATGGAACCTTCTCTAAAATAGATGATATACTGGGTCACAAGGTCTCCCTACATATATTTAGGAAGATTGGCATTCCCTGCATGATATCAGATCACAATGCTATATTGCTAGAAATTAACAACAAAAGAAGCACCAGGAATCCCATCAACTCCTAGAATCTGAACAACATACTTTTAAATAATAAATGGGTAGTGGACGAAATAAAAAATGAAATTGCAAAATTTCTAGAAATGAATGACAATGAGAACACATTGTACCCAAACTTATGGGACACAATGAAGGCAATCCTCAGGGGAAAATTCATAGCACTAAATGCCTTCACAACAAAGACAGAGAGATCCCAAATCAATAACCTAATCATCCACCTAAAGGCA
The DNA here is from genome assembly GCA_036346955.1 of Dipus sagitta. Lineage (NCBI taxonomy): Eukaryota > Metazoa > Chordata > Mammalia > Rodentia > Dipodidae > Dipus > Dipus sagitta. The sequence continues at coordinate 96,246,434 of CM070770.1, read as the reverse complement.
TTGGAAAAGCAAGAAGAATCCAATCCAAAAAGCTCCAGATGGAAAGAAATAATTAAATCAGAGCAGAAATTAATGAATTGGAAACTAAGAAAACTGATGAGGCAAAGATATGGTTCTTTGAAATATAAACAAGATTGATAAACCCCTGGCCAATATGATCAAGCAAAAAAAAAAGAGCTGCTTCAAATTAACAAAATTAGGAATGAAAATGGAGAGATCACAACAAACATAAGTGGAATTGGGAGAATCATCAGGACTTATTTCATAAACTCTACAAACCTGGTTAATATGGAGAAAATGGATGAATTCCTGGGAACATACCACTTACCAGAGCTAAACTCAGAGCAGATTAATCTCCTAAACAAACATATCATACCCATCAAGATTGAAAAGGTAATCAAAAACCTCCCCAAAAAGAAGAGTCCAGGACCAGAGGCCCTCTCAGCTGAATTCTGTCAAACCTTCTTGGGAGAACTGAAACCAATTTTTCTCAAACTGTGACACACAATCAGAGAACAGGGAAAGCTCCCCAACTCCTTCTATGAAGCTAGTATCACTCTAATTACAAAACCAGGCAGAGATGCCACAAAAAGAAAGCTACCAGCCTATTTCTCTGATGAACTTAGACACAAAGATCCTGAGCAAAATCATTGCAAACCAAATCCAACAACATATCAAAAGCATTATCCACCATGATCAAGTGGGATTCATCCCAGGAATGCAGGGGTGGTTCAACATACAGAAATCTGTCAATGTAATACACAACATAAATAAGCTTAAACACAAAAACCACATGATCATTTTGATAGATGTAGAAAAAGCCTTTGACAAAATACAACATCACTTCATGATCAAAACATTGGAGAGAATTGGCATGGTTGGCTCATATCTTAACATAATAAAGGCTATATACAGCTCTTAAAGCCCAAATAATACTTAGTGGAGAGAGACTGGAGGAATTCCCATTGAGATCAGGAACAAGACAGGGGTGTCCACTTTCACCTCTGCTCTTTAATGCAGTACAGGAAGTTCTAGCTCAAGCAATAAGACAGGAGAAATAAATAAAAGGGATACAAATTGGAAAGGAAGAAGTAAATTTAGCCCTATTCGCAGATGACATGATTCTGTACATAAGAGACCCGAGAGCCTCCATCCCAAAACTCTTAAAGGTGATTAACTCCTTCAGCAAAGTAGCAGGATACAAAATCAATGCACAAAAATCAGTAGCCTTTCTATATGCAAAAGACAAAGACACAGAGAAAGAAATGTGACATTGTCGCAATTTCAATAGCAACAACAACAAAAAAATACCATGCAATAACATTAAGCAAGGATGTGAAAGACCTATACAATGAGAACATAAAAACACTATAAAGGGAATAGAAAGGGAGGGAAGGGCACTTAATAGGATGGTATTATATATATTTAAGTAGAAGAACAGATTAATGGGGGTGAAAAGGCCTAAGTGAGGTCAAGGGAAGAGATTGAGTAAAGGAAAGGTGGAGAGAGGGCTAATCAGAATCTAAGAGGATATAAATAAGTCACATGGAAACCTACTTTTTTGGAAAATGGAACACACTGGAGCCAGAGATTGTTATTAGAAAATTTTCAGTGCCAGAGATGGGATATCTTCCAGTGAGTTGTTGGCCAGGGAGATCCATAATGCCCCCAAAACACTACCTGTCATTGCTGAGGCCCTTGGTTTCCTACCAGGAATAGGTGGTAAGACCCAATTGCAAAAGACTCCACATACTTGGGCTGCAAAGTCACTGAGAAATCCTGCTGGAGCTGAGCTGAAAACCTCCTCCATGTAGACCAGCTGACAGAAAGTTGGAAAAAGCCATGCTGCATGCAGTTCAATGGGAGAGAGAGAAATCACCAGTGAAGATACCCAACAGTGGACACTGAAAGCCTTATATTTGGTCAGCCAGGCCAAATGAGCCAATAGGTGCAATAGTGGCACATCTGTTATGTGGGTACGTAACATGGAGTGACCTGGCTAGAATCTAGAAGAGAGTCAGTCCCCAGACAGTTAGCTTGTCTAGTGCCAGAAGCGACTGGGGGAAAATGACCAACATCTGTCCAAGCAACTCGTGGTCTAAGCTACTCAGTAGCAAACAACCTGATGTGATGCTCACCCAAGTGCAATAGTGGCACTCAGCCATGGTGGGAAACCAACTGCTCTTGATTTGGCTAATGGACCTGCTCAGTGGAACAGAACCCATAGCTGGAGCTGGAAATCATGTCAGAACCATATCCAAAATGAGCCTGCTGTCTATTATCAAGCTCCCACCAATCATGGACTATAAGAGGGTCTACACCTATTAAATTCTCTCTCTTTCTCTCTCTCTCTAAAAAAAAAAAAAAAAAAAAAAAAAAAAAAGTTATCCCATTTATCTATTTATCTGGCACTAACTTCACTCTCCGTTGGAGAATTTGCTTCTCTTTTTCAGGTGGACGCAGATTCTAAAGAGAAAACCAGCCCATCACACCTCAAAAGGGCCCAGCTGAAACTAAGAGTATTTGGGGAAATGAGCAAGAGTTCTGCTTTCTTGGTGAACTTGGTACCAGCACAAGGGTGAAGGAGATAGACACAGAGAACACTCAACTCCTACCAAGCCAGATATCCAGAGACACAGAGGCTCTGAAGAGCTTGTCACTGAAGCAGACCTAAAAGGAACCCAACATGGCTCAGGGAAATTTGTAGAAGAGGGGGCAGAAAGAATGTTAGAGCCACACATTTGGGTCATTATGCACAAAATCCTTGCCTCTTACCCATAACTGATGGCTAACCCCATTATGCACGACCCATAGTTCCCAATGAAGAGGGTCCCTATGGAGGGAGGAGGACAGGGAGGAGGCTAATGATGGTACCAACATGACTGTATACACTGTGTACATAACTAATAAAAAATCCATTGTGGTTCCTATGTCTACTACCTTTGGAGTCATTGGGACAGGGAAGGACAGAGTGTTGGAAATCTAAACAGCAGAAAGAGAACTACCATGGCATGGCCCCAGTTAGGGCTGAGGAACAGTTACAAGAGTGAAGAGGTGTGGGAAACACAAGGAATGCACTTGAGCTTACGGATTTTGTGATCACAGGTGAATGTTTTATTCAATATTTAAGCCATTAAATTAATCTAAATCATATAACAAACAATGAGTTGTGTGCTCTTTGATAATCTACATACTATCATCTTGCATGTTAGTTTCTTTTATACTGTCAAAATTGCTATAATATGAGCTCTGGTTTTGTTTGGTGATCACAGTTTTGACTTGGAGATGGATGTGGGGAGCAGATTGAAGACCTTTTAATGTAGAGTCAAATGGATCATACTGAACTCACCCCCTGTACTCTCCCAGTTGCTGCTCCAAGGAGCATGACAGAAGTAGACTAATAATTCAAACCTTGTATTCTAGGCTGGCTCAATGGTAGTACACTTGCCTAACATACATGAAGTTCTGGGTTCAATCCTTACTACTGATTAAAATAAGAAGCTCAGGCTGGAGAGATGACTTAGTGGTTAAGGGGTTTGCCTGCAAAGCCAAAGCATCCCGGTTCGATTCTCCAGGGCCCATGTAAGCCAGATGCACAAGGGCTACATGCATCTGGAGTTGTTTGCAGTGGCTAGAGGCCCTGGCACACCTTGAATTCTCCTCTCTCTCTCTCTTTCATATAAATAAATAAATAAAAATATATGAAAAGAAACCACTCCATGTCCTGGTAGCATAGGAATGTCCAATTGATTTGTGGGTTGCAACACTCCTCCTTGACCACTAGGCCTCCTACTCTCCTCGACACAAGGAATGGGAGACATGGAGCTCTTGTGAGGACACAGCCTTGAGTAGACTGACATGTTCACATGGCTCACACATAGCCAGACAGTTCTGTAGGGTGAGGCCATCCTCCACTCAGCTCCACAGACTCCATCATGGTGGTAAATTCCCAACCTCTCACTGTGGCACTGTCCATGCAGAGGAAGTCTGGGAGGCTACAGTGGGTCTGCAGTACCCCCTTGAATATGGCATTTTATCAAGACTGACAAGACACTGCAGCTTTCAGAGATGGGTTATTATGCCAACACCATCTTATTCTGTCAGGAGAATGGCTCTTACTTGGAGCACTGTCCCATCTGGCTTCACCAGGGTCATTTCTTCATTAGCAGGTAGCGGCCAGCCAGAGGCTTTGCAGATGGGGTTAAATTTTCCACTGTTTACTTCAATGTGATCTGGCAAATCCTCTATCTGTGGTGTCCGCCTGGGCCTGCCTGAGTAAGAAAAGCAGTACCATGAAGTCTAATCTTTAACACAACAGTGGCAATATAGCAAGTCATATACCATACTAGAACTTTGCAAATACTTTGTCTTATCATCATATAATAAAATTATGAGGTGAGTGGTATTGTAGTCTCCACCTTATAGACAAGGGGATGGAAGGTCAAAACCCAGATTCAAGCTCAGGCCTTTGTGAATCCAAAGTTCACATTCTTCACTATGCTGCTGAGCCCCTCAGTGGACCTGAGAGGAAGGCTCTCAATATTAAAATGATCACCATGGCCACGTGTCCCCCAGACCTGGATATTCAATATCCATCTTACTGTGTGTGTGTGGCTGTGTGTGTGAGCAGGCATGTGATGGCCAGAGGACAACCTCAGGTGTCATTCCTCAGGTGCCAGCCACCTTGATTAAGGTAGGATCTCTTATTGACCAGAAAATCACCAAGTAGCCTAGACAAGCTATCCATTGAGCCCCAGGGAACCATCTGTCTCTACTTCCCCAGTGCTGAGATTACAAGTACACACCACCATGTTTGCTTTATTTTTACACGAGTTCTGGAGATTGAAGTCAAGTCTCCATGCTTACCAGACAAGCATTTTAATGACTGAGCTATATCCCAGCACCCCCATCTTGCTTTGAGAGGATTATTACAAATAAAACCTACTTCTCCCACTGAGCAAATCACTAGTGTGAGAGCTCTCATTGATTGGGAAGTCTGCAAGCAGCAGTGTAAAATAGAAGAAAAGAGCAGCGGGTAAATTACTCACACTGACATCATAGAAATAAAGTAAGGTATAATTCCCCCAAAGAAATTTTTAGCCAATAGCCAAACCAAAGATAGTGCTGCTAGTATTAACAAAAAAAGAAAAAGAAAAAAAGAAACCTCCGTGGATTAGCAAAGGAAATGGAATCAGGATTCCTTGTCTAATATCTGCATAATAGAAAATGAACTATCCAATGTAGAATAATTTTATCTAACTATAGGGTCTCAGAGAAAGAACCACTGACCATCTGTAATTAAGTGAGCCAAGGTTAGTATGGCTGGGATTTGGCTCAAGACAACCTGGTTGGAGGAAGTAGAGCACTGGGGGATGGGGGGTAGGGCTTCCAAGGGTCAAATTGTTCTTGGTCTCTTGCACTTCCCTGTTTTGTTTTTTGACTGCCATGAAATGAACAGCTTTCACCATATTCTTTTGCTGCCATGACATTCTGCCTTGTTGGCCCAAAGCAACAGAGCTAGTCAATGATGATCTGAAGTCTTTGAAAGTGTGAGCCAGAACAAACCTGCAAGCTGATTTTCTCAAATACCCTGTCACTGTGACAGAAAGCTGAATAAGACACTGCTGTATAATGAGTGTGTGTGTGTGTGTGTGTGTGTGTGTGTGTGTGCATTCTGGGTGAGCATATACTTTTTTCTATAATGTTCATATTTATACACTTGAAAAGGTAATTTTATTTCTGAATGATGAAGATATGTAAAAGTATGCATCTTTAGATATTAAAAATATATGTGGGACTGGAGGGATGGTTTTGCGGTTAAGACACTTGCCTGAAAAGCCAAAGGACCCAGGTTCAATTCCCTAATACCCATATAAGCCATATGCACAAGGTGGTGCATTCATCTGGAGTTTGTTTGCAGCAGCTGAAGGCCCTGACTGGCCCATTCTCTCTATCTACCTCTCCCGCCTCTCTCCCACGTGTGCGCTTTCTCAAATAAGTAAATAAAAATATTTTTAGCCAGGCATGATGGCACACACCCTTAATCCTAGCACTTGGGAGGCAGAGGTAGGAGGATCGCTGTGAGTTCAAGGTTACCCTGAGACTACATAGTGAATTCCAGGTCAGCCTGAGCTAGTGTGAGACCCTACCTCAAAAAACCACCCACCCCCAAATTTTTTAAATATATATTTGGGGGCATGGATTAACAAATTTCTATGCAAAGACAAAACATGTTCAGGTTTGGAAGGCACATTCTCTGTGGTAACTGAAATTTTGTGCCTAGCCACAGTCTGTGTAGTGTAAATGAATGGGTCTAATTGTATTTCAGTAGTTTTCTTCATCACAACCAACTGTAGACAAAATAAAAGAATGAGATACTGATACATGCTATAGCATAGACAAACCTCAGAAAAGGTATGGTAACTGAAAGGAGGGCATCACCAAAGACCGTGTAAGATATGATCCTGTTTACAGTATGTAAAGGTTTAAGAAAAGGCAAATGGGTAGTAAATTAATGGTTGCCTGAGGACAGTATGTGCTAGTGAGTACAAATTAGATTGTAGTGATTAATACACAATTCTATGAAAACATTAAGAACCAATGACCCACTAACTTGAACAGTATGAAAGAGTGGATATCATGGTATAACAATTATGTGTCAATAACGCTGTTTTTTGGGGGGATTGTTTTGTTTTTGGATTTTTTGAGGTAGGGTCTCACTCTAGCTCAGGGTGACCTAGAGTTCATTATATAGTCTCAGGGTGGCCTTGAACTCACAGTGATCCTCCTACCTCTGCCTCCCGAGTGCTGGGATTAAAGGCGTGCACCACCACACCCAGCCAATAATGCTGTTTTTTAAAGTATAGTAAATTGGAGTGGATCTATGAGTTCTGAATGAGTTATTTGAATTTCATTTTGAGTATAACCTGTTTTGTTGGTTTCATTCTATCTCCTCTTTAAAAGTATTATTTGTCCAAATCTCCCCAAAGTAGTCCTGCCCCTGTTGTATAACCCCAGAGGAAAGGCTGGCCATGAAGACAAGTGCAGCCTGTCAGACTGCCAGTCATTGCTTGGCACTGACACCACAAACACGTGGGTCATTTGGAGAAAGAGAAAGGAAGGCTGGAATGAGGATCCTTACACGGGAATTAAAATGCCAGGGGAGGAAGAATGTATTTTGTTCAAGTTTTTACATAAATTCTTCCCAACTTTCTGGGGAAGAATTATAACAGGAGAGCTCTGATCAGACACACTGATCACAACCCTGACTGCCATGTTACCTTGCTTTACCTTCTCTCTCACACTGCAGTCCTTGCCATCCCTGAGAGCAGAGACAACCTTGGAATCGATCACACATCTCCCCATTGGTGCAGCGGCATCTCAGCTTACAATCTGGTCCATAGTAACCAGGGTGGCATGCTGTAAACAGAGACATCACAAACCAGGGTTAATATGGAAGGGAGAAAACTAAAGTTCTAAATGGTAAGTTTTCTTTTTCCCTCCAACCTATCAACTTTGCTAATTCATTTAAGGTATGGTATGATGTATGTGATTTACTAGGACTCAACGCCTAGGCCATTCTGCTTCCAAAGAGATGAATTAGATCCTACCAGGCCACCCATCTTATCAATGTAAGAATATTGAGAAAAAAAATACGTGAAATTATTGGAGAGTAGCAAGGAGGTGCAAATGCTATAGGAAGTTGAAATTTGAAAGACAGGAAGGTGTGCTTCTCATTTTTTTAAGGTTTTTGCTTAATTGTTGGCTATAACTGACTCTGTTGCAGAAGGCTTAAACTCCAAAGAAAACCTATTGTTTGATTAGCTTGACAAATCAGAGGACAGAGTTGGAGTGACCTGTTTCAGGAGAGTGGGAGGGAAAACCCAGAACAGGGAGTTGGAAAGAAGGTGCAGACCTTTGGCTGACCCTTAAACCACACTGCTCAGCTCAGACTCAAGGAAGATAGATACAGGCTGGAGTACTACCCAGCTAACTGCCTACTAAAAACAGTAGAAAATAAGCATTCATCAAAGCAACATATCTCCAGAGTCCCCACAATGTAATGTTCAAGGTCAAGATGCAATCTCAAAATTACTAACCTCAGAAGAAATGGAAAACTATGGCCCATTCCTTAAAAGAAAATCAATAGCAATCAACTATGAGTGAGGACTTAGAAACAGAAGTGAAGATTTTATAAAAAAAAATGTTTTATTTATTTATTATAAAAGAGAAGAATGTGGATACACTCCAGGGCTTCTTGCTATCACAAATGAACTCCAAACACGTGTCACATTGTATGTGTGGCTTGATGTGGGTATTAGGAAATCGAACCCAGGCAAGAGGCTTTGCAAGCAAGCACCTTTAAGACCATTGAGCCATTTCCCCGCCCAAAATCCAAGATTTCTAAAGCCACTATAAATGACTATGCTCAGTGAGGTAAAAGAAGATACATTCACAACAATGGAAGCAATAAGAAATTTCAACATAGAAATAGAAGCTGTAAAAACTCTAGAACTGAAGCTCCTAGGTTTGAAATGTGTGTATCACTATGTGGACTTAGGGAAAGAATGGAGTGACAGAAATGAGTCAAATTTGAAGCTGAATCTACAGATATCCAGTCTAAATTGTTGGCGACAATGATTAGAGCCTTGGGGACACTATGAAACAATACTGTAAGGTCTGACATACATGCAACTGAAGATTCAGAGAGGAGTGGCAAGAAAAGGGCAGCAATAATATTTAAAGAAACAGTCATTATTTTCTCAATTTGTTGACATTTACACATTTAATAATACTGTAATGTCTTGCCCTGGCTTGTGGGCTCATGCACAGCATGGTCAAATTTCTGACAAACAACAATGAGGAGGATTGAGATGCTGGTCTTCTTCATCCATTGTTGTCCCTGGCTTTTCCCTTACAGCTGAGTGTGTCCATTGCTTTTGCACTTCATGGGCTCCTTCCTCTGCAGGGTAGAACTACTGCTTTCGAGGGAGTGTCACTGCACTTCCTAGGACAGTTCTTGGAACATGTTAGACAGTGAAGGACTTCAATTGACTAGCTGTGTTCATTTTGGTCAACTTTAATATTACTAGAAAGCGTTCCTTCAAAAACTTGCTCCTTGGAACTCTGCTAACTCCTTTAAACTTATAACTTATACGCTAAGCCAAACCAGTCTTTATTTTTAGTTTCAATTACAACTGAGAGATCTACAGACTCAGTGGAATCCTTATCAAAAACTATAATGGATTTTTTCACAAAAACAAAAGAAACAAATTTACAATTCATTTAGAACCAAAAAAGTTCAGAATGATTAAAAAAAGTACTGAGCAAGAAAGAACAATCACACAAGTTGATTTTGAAACATCCTAAAACTCTATAGTAATCAAGACATTAGCATTAAAAACAGACTTACAGACCAATTGGACAGAGAACGCAGAAATAAATCTGTGTTAACTGTTAACTGGCTTAACAAAGGCACCAAGAACACACAATGAGGAAAAGGATAATCAGTCAGTGAGGGGGAGGGGCAGCTAGCTAGACATAAAGAGATGAGATGAGTTTGCCATCAGCCCAGCTACAAAAATCAACTAGAAATGGATTAAAGACTTAAACATAAGACCTGAAGTTGTAAAACTATTTGGAGAAAATCTTTTTTGACATTAGTATGGGCACTAATCTTGTATAGGAAACAACAGCCAAATAGGCAAATGGCATTGCATCAAATTTCAAAGCTCCTACACAGCAAAGGAAACAACCAATCCAGTGAAGAGGAAGTTTCTGGAATGGGAGAATATATTTTCAAGCCACTCATCTAATAAGGGGTTAACATCTAATGTAAAGGAGGAACTCAATAGCAAGAAAACCTGTTTATAGGGGCTGGAGGGATGACTTAGCGGATAAGGTACTCACTCACCTGAGAAGCCAAAGGACCCTGGTTCAATTCTCCAGGACCCATATAAGCCAGATACACAAGGTGGCACATGCTTCTGGAGTTTGTTTGCAGCAGGTGAATGACCTGACATGCCCATTCTCTCTCTCTCTTTCTCTCTCTCTCTCATAAATAAGTAAAAATAAAAAAAGAAAACCTAGTTATAATAATAGGTAAAGAAGCTGAATTGACATTTCTCAAAAGAACATATGCAGATGGTTAACAAGTATGTAAAAGCATGCTAAATTACAGTGGTTATCAAGGAAGGGCTAGGGGTATGGCTCAATAGTAGAGTGCTTGCCCAATGTGCACATGGGCCTGGAATAAACCACCAGAATCACACATACAAAACATCAGAGAAACAATGAGACATAGATTTACACCTGTTAAAATGGCTGGTATAAAACAAAAGATAAAAAATGTTGGTGATACAAGGGAGAAGGAGTTCAGCACAGAGAAAAATCAACTCCTACCAAATCAGAGAGCAAGAGCCTCAGAGGCCCCCAACACCTCATCACTGAAGCAGACCAAAAATGAACCCAACATGGCTCAGGGAAATTTTGTGGAAGAGGGGGCGGAAAGAATGTCAGAGCCACATGTTGGGTCATGATATGCAGAGACATTTAGCTTACCCATAACTGTGGGCTAACTCCACAATGCATGACCCGTATACCTCAACAAGGAGGGGCCAAGGGGAGGGGGTAGGTCACGGATGAGCCTAATAATGGTACCAAACTGACTGTATTTGCTGAATACAAAACTAACTAATAAATAAAAAAAATGTTGGTGATAATATAAAAAATAAAGAGCCCTTATATATTACTTATAGATAGTTAAATATAGAAAATACCCATTCTCTCTCCCTTTCTCTCTCTCTCTCTCTCTCTCTCTGTGTGTGTGTGTGTGTGTGTGTATGTATATATATCTGCTTCTCTTTCTCTATCAAAATAAGTAAATAAATAAAATATTTTTAATGTACTAGATAGATGCCTCAGCAGTTAATGTGCTTGCCTGCAAAGTCTACAGACCCAGGTTCAATTCTCCAGTACCCATGTAAGCCAGATGCACAAGTAGGCACATGCATCTGGAGTTTGTTTTCAGTAGCTGGAAGCCCTGGTATGCCATTCTCTCTCTCTCTCTCTCTCTCTCTCCATAGATATATATATATATATATATATATATATATATATATATATATATGTATCTGTCTCTCTTTCTCTCTCTCAAAATAAGTAAATAATATTTTAAATATAGAAAACAATGTGGGGCTTCCTTTAAAAATACAGACAACTACCATATGACTATAGCTACTGTACTTCTGGATGTGTACACACACACACAGACACACACACACACACATTCAACTGATTCAACACAGATCATATGTATGTATGCATCAAAAAGAAATTAAATCAGCATCTCAAAGATACTTGCTGTCCCATTTTTTTTTTTTTTTAGTTAGTCACAATAGCAAAAACATGTATCAACCTATGGTAATCAATCTTACCTAACATGTTTATTCATACATATTAATTGTACAAAAATCCAGGTTTCACCATGACATTATCATACATGCCTATAATGTACTTTGATCATAGTTACTCTTTCTCATACCCTTTTTATCTTCCTTCTTTTCCCTCCCACATCCCAAACAGTCTCCCTTTCAAGTTCCTGTCCTTTCCCCCCTTTTAAATTCCACATGAGTAAACACGTAATAGTTGTTTTTATGCTTCTGGCTTGTTTTATTTAATACAACACTTTCCAGTTCCATCCAGTTTCTTGCAAGTGATAAATTTATTCTTGTTTATCTTGTATGTAAAGAAAGTGTGATGCAAGTTCAGGGGGTTAGTATATCCATTCAGCCTCAAAAAGGTAAGAAATCCTGTCACGTTTTGACAGCATGGATGGATCTGGCACACATTTACCCTGTGAAATAAGCCAGGCATAGATGGGCAATATTTCATGCTCTGTCTTATATGTGGAATCTAAAAAAGCCAAACTTAAAAATGCAGACAATAGTAGTTTCCAGTGTCTGATGGGAAAACAGGGAGATGTTGGCCAAGGGTGCAAAATTTCAGTTATACAGTGTGGATACATTCTAAGATGCATAGCATGGTAACTATAGTTAATAATACATGTTAAATGTCCTCACAACACAAATGCAGACCTTCAGGGCTGCAAAAACAAGAAGTACTCAGTAGTGCAATAGTGACATAACTGTTATAGGGAGTGACCAACTATTTTCTGGTTGCATTTGAGGCCCACTCCACAGCAGGTGGTCAAAAGCCTGTGACTGGAGAGGTCACAGGCTCCAGAGGTAAGCAGCTAGTGTTCTGTTACTAAATGGACATATTGTGCCCATCAAACTTCCTTCTAAATATTTATGCTTTTGCCTATGGATTAGTCCTTGGTCAGAGAAGGTTTGTTGTTATTATTATTTCTTTTCTTTCTTTCTCTCTTTTTTTTCAGTGAGCATCAGTTACTACAGCAGTTCACAACTGGACAACTGGTCAAAGTGCTGAGAATAAGGGCTGCTGAATGCTCGGCTCTAAATAAGACATTTACATCACCTCCTCTGAGGCTCAGGGAACATTGCAGAAGACATGGCAGAAAGAAAAAAAAAGATCTAGAAGGAGGGGAGGAGTGCTGGGAAATCTGTCTTCCTGATATAAGATTACTAATTTACTCATAAACTCAGGCAGCTGTGGTTACCTACACAAGCCCTGCACAAGATTAGGCTCTTCCATCATGGGGGAAGGGCTCATGAGGCACTATAAGCTCCCAGGAAGCTCTTAGCAATTATCAGTTTCTGGGGCAGGGCAAGGCACACATTCTTTAGTGTTACAGGCACTGGTAAGTTGCCCTTGCTCCAGTAACTAAATGCTGACCCATTCTTGTGCACGCATCTTTAAGTAAACTCAATGAGTCTCATGCAGGTACAGAAGACATCACAGTAGAAGTGACACTAGTTGGGGAGAAAAAGGGATTCAACCAGAGCGGGAGGAGGATAAGAGAAGATAATGAGGTGAATATGATAAAAATATTATGCACATGCTTGAAATTATCAAAACAAATGAATAAACTTTAAAAGTGTTCTCCCATAAATGCAAAAGGAAAGCTATCTGAGATAATGGACTTGTTAATGAGCTTGAAAAATTGGCTATCACTGAATGCTTGAATAGATCTATAGGTCATAAGATGTCAACAATTTTATTTTCAAACTTTAAATTCTGTCTGGATTTGCCCAAAATTGATTTTTTTGGGGGGGGGCCATTGGAAAAATGATTAAAACTTTCTTAGTTCTCCTATTCAAAGCATAGTCTGGAAAATGACAGCAACAGAGCTTCAGTCCCAGCCCAGACGTCCCAAGTCAGAATCTGTTTTAACACAATCTCCAGGTGATGTTCATGAGAGACATCTGCCAGGAGAGCCATAATCTTTATGATATGTATATGACGTCCTTTGGGTGAAGACATCTTTGATTTAAACCCATTGTTCAGCAACAGGTAGGCGTCTGAACATGGGTGTGTAGTGCCTGACGGTTTCCAGCTAACTGCACTCCGCTGGCAGCTTTGTTTCCGCGCATGGGTGCTGCGTACCTTCGTTGCACTGCAGCCCCTTCCAGCCGGCGGCGCAGGAACACCCGTAGGGGTCTGGGAGACAGAACACATAGGACTTGCATCCCTCGAGTCCATTACACTTCTCTTTACAAGTCCTGCCAAATGTGTGCGGTTCACAAGCTTTGAGAAGAAAAACAATAAAAGCAAGTCAGAATTGCAACCTGTTGAAATGATTCTTCTTTTTGAGAGTCTCTCTTAGACCAGTGAACAGAGTGTAGTCATAGCCAGGGCACGGGCAGGATAAGCAGGTGCTCATGACCCATTTTGCAGAAAATGAAGCTTCCCCAGAGAGGACAGCAGGGCCACCACTCACACATGTACACTGCAGAATCACAGCTTTGTGTGTTTATTATAACTTTCAGTGGGTCTGCAATAAAGAACTTTTAGAAAAACTTTCTAATTCACATACACATGACCATTTAGCTCCCATTCTGATCTATGTCCAGATCTCAAATTCTACATCCAGTAATGATGGCTTTCTCAATGCCCAGCTTACTCATCAAGTCCTTTTCACTTACCCTTCTCACATGTCCTTCCCATAAAGCCAGGAGGGCAAATGCATTCCCCAGTATCTTCATGGCAGACACCATTGTTCATACAAGCAGTGCAGGGACGGTTACAGTCGGGACCCCACTTCTGCGCTTCACATCCTGTGGAGCAGGAGCACAGGGTGATGGTGAGTAGAGCACATTCATTCTATAAGCCTTAACTGAGCACCTATTATGTGACAGTCATGGTACTGGGCAATGGAGAATAAAGAGAAAATGCAGTCTGTGCTCTCTAAAAGTGAGCAGAGACTGTCTCTCTCCTGATAAAGGAGAGAGTGTGTTGACAGTAAATGTTGACAACACCACACAGGGAGTACCAAATCCTGTCTTGCTCCTAGGAATGAGCTGAACCTGCAGGACCATCTAAGCGGCAAGGAAGGTAAGGCCAGCGCATTTGTTCTAGGCAGAAGCAAGGCATGAGAAGAGACACTGACATGCTCAATGACTGAAGCATTTTTTTCAAAGTGTAGTGCCTGGTCAGTAGCATTTCCATCACCTGTAAATCTGATAGAAACACAAGCCTCAGACCCTCGACCTTTGAATGAGAAACTCTTATGGTAGCCCAGCAATATCTTCTTAGCAAGCTCACCTGGCACTCAGGAGCTTAAGAACCTCCCGCCTAGAGTAGGTAAAGAAAGCACGAGGCTAGAAAATGGAGGAGCAGCCAACAGCCTTCACAAAATTTTATCAGGAAAGCATATAAAAAAAAGTAAAAGAAAGACTGTTAAGTCTTTGTAGATTCATCTCCCATGTTTATTTATAACACTTGATGATATTGGATTATCCATTAGATCCAAGGATACCTTCAAATATAAGGAAAATCCTAGAGGCTAAAAATGGCTGTTTATGATCAAGAATTCCATTTCATTTCACATCCAAAAAGAACAAGTATCGTTGTCCCTGAACGTTGTTCTCACAGTGGTAAGCTTGGACCTATGCCAGCAGCTGATGTCACCTCATAATCTCTTTGGCAATAACTCCTAGATATCAGTATTTTTTTCTAATAATCAGGAAGACTGTCAACACTGGCCATTTCTTACAGCTTTTCACTTAATAGATAATGCTACAAAATGTCTGAAGAGGAATGTTTATATTCCTTAACATATAGTAGGAGGAAAGCTCTACACAATTCGTGATTTCCTGAGAACCAGACCCCAGGGTACATGACACAGGTACAGGACACATGACAAGCACTGTGCCGGGTGGGCTTGGCCCCATTCATGCACCCGTGTTCTCATTCCCGTGTGTAGCTGAAGACCAAGCCCAGCATCACGTTTTCCCAGGAAGGAGAAAGGACAGAGCTCTAAGGGATAGCAGGGGTGATTTCTCAGGAAAAGCAAGCCAGAATCTGTTGATAGTTCAATTCGACATGTACTATTTTCTTCAAAAGCCTTGTGATTCTATATTTTAAGCATTGGAGCTTTTATTTAGTTTTTTTTTCTTTTTTTTTTTTTTTGCAGGGTTTCTTTGTTTTTGTTTTTGCAGGGTTGGGAATTGAACTCACAGCCACATATGCCATACAAGTAGTCTGTGACTGAGCTACATTCTCTGTCTTTGATTCTATATTTTTAATTTTATTTGAGACAGAGAGAGAGGGAGGAAGGAGAGAGAATGGGTGTTCCAGGGCCTCTAGCAACTGCAAATTAACTTCAGATGCATGTATCACCTTGTGCATCTGGCTTTTATGGGTCTTGGAGAACTGACCTGGGTCTTTAGGCTGCACAGGAAAGCACCTTAACCACTAAGTCATCTCTCTAACCCTGATTCTATATTTTAAACCACCATGTATTCATGGCACACAAAGAGAAAATCTGTCTTGTAAGAAAGATGTTAAATAGGATAACTATAGTTCAACTCAAATTTCCTTAGAATTGTTTTGATCCTATCAGCAATGATTTTCAAATAGCTTCAGTAAAATGCTCTTAACAGTGAAGAGCAGTGAGCATGTGCCCCCAGAGAAGCAGAGAAGAAAGCTTGAACATTAAGGTGGGATGTCCTTTGCTTTATTGGAAGAGTTCAAGTAAGTTTCAAATTCTAATAGCAAATCATGCTTGTTTCAACATTTTTAAAAGGCTTCAAGCCAGGCTTGTGGCAGGCCTATAACCCCAGCATAAAGGATGCCAAAGCAGAAGGACCAGGAGTTCAAGGGCAGCCTGGGCTACATAAGACCTAGTCTTATGCTTGGTTTCTGTCCTTGGTTCCTGGTACACAGTTCTCAAACCTTGAAATCTTCAATGATTAGTGCCCTTTACTTGCTTATGAGATGACAGGTGGTTAAGGGACCCTTCAATAGCTTCACAAGTGGGGCCTTTGACCAGAAAGACCAAGGTGTGATTGGAGAGTTAAGACATTAATCCCACATGCTCTAGGTCAGGGCTGTGAGCTGAAGGTTAAGTTGATATCTGTTGGCTAATAACTTAAATAGTGACTAAATTACCTGTGTAGCGGAGCCTTCACTAAAAACCCAAAAAGGTATGGTTCAAAGTTCTGAATTGGGAGGAGGTTGATGGATGGTAGGCTGCCTGCAGAGTGCATTGAAGTCCCACTCCCCTTCCCACAGCTTGCTCTGTGCCTCTGCCTCTCTGCCCTGTGGCTATCAGCTCTGTCCTCTGTCACATATATGAATGTGTCTGCCTGAGTTCCATAAGCTGGCCTAGCAAACCAGTCAACCTAAGGAGAGGGTCTTGGGAACCTTGATTCATAGCCAGCCAGGCAGGAACATAGGTCACAAACCGGGGCTTTCCACTTACAATCTGAAGTAGAGACAATCTTACGGGACTGAGCACATAACCTGCCTGATGCTATCACCAGGTAGAGTCAGAACTGACTTCAATCCCTGGTAATAACTGCTGAAGAATTGCTTGGTGTGTGGAGAAAGCCCCTATACACCGATGTCACTAGTCTTGTGTTCTGTGAGAGTAAAGACTAGACTGTTCTGCTTCCCATTCTCGAACAACCACACATCAGCCTAACATTCCTGATGTTCCAAGACAGCATTCCATACTCATTCCCGGCTCTGAGATACAGCTGCACAGTGTTATGTCTTATTAGAAATTATCTAAATGAAATGAATGGAAGTTGCCCCTTTCCATTTGGGCTGCCTTGTGCTGTAGAATAAAGGGGGAACTGAAGAAAGTCAAGTCAATAGTGACTTCATGAAGAGGTCTGTCTTACAGAAACACTGCACTGACACTTAACAGGTGAGAAGTCATGCATAGCAGTCATCCATGGAGAACCAAGACCTGGGCACATGGGCAGATTCCTCTCGATTCAAGCTCAGATAATGCTGCCTATAAAATGCCTGGCTGTACTCTATGCCTCCTGAGTACCATAGGACATAATCTAGATGAAACACGGTTTCCATACTTCCACTGCTGTGTTGGAATACTTAGTCATCTAACTGCATATGCGTCTGCTCTGACTGGGCATTGCTAAGGCACAAGGATTTATCTTGTTATACTCTGTCACCAACACCAACACAACGCTTGCCCTAGAACTATAGGCAACATATTTTGATGAATGAATGAGCATAATTCAAAGCAAAATAAGTTGTCTTCATGAATCAGAAGTATCAATCATCAGAGGATAACTGAACATCCCAGGTATTTATATCTGAAGGGCTAAGTAATTAATAGCACAAATCACTTGACATAGTTGGAAGAAATTCAGGGCAAACCTCTTGCTTTCCATAAATCAATTTCTCCATAAAAATGACCAGTAATGGCTGCTTCCACTTCAATAGTTATAATGGAGAGGCAACTTTGCACGAGCTCTAACTCTTGCATTTTCCAAATCTAAAAATACAAATCACATTAGAGAGTGAAATGATCCATCAAGCATTAAACTTATGGGAAATGATGTATATCTATGAGTTAGCCCAACCCAGACCCTGCGGCAGACACATCCTAGCCAAGACAGGGAGACCATCCTGCTCACTGTGATTCCTCTTTCCTACAGGGATGATCCTACTGTGCAAATGTAAGCTTCTAGTGCCTGTAATGTGGTATGTCACTTGGTCCTTGCCTGTAACTCATTGGTCTAGGCTGGGAAACATATGATATATGTTAGGCCAATCCAATTCTTTCTTCTGAGATACAAAATCCAGAAATAAAGGTAACACTGTGGGATCTGAGCTATGGGTATAGCAGCATCTTTAAGAAAAACCTCACCCCAAACCCATACCTATGAATCCCAGATCTTCCTTGGAGTCGGTCTTTTCTAGAACTTTCTTGTCAGCTTCTCTATCAAATTTCCACGTCCTTAGTACCCCTCCAGCCTATCCCTGGCTTTTGCTTAAGTAGCCAGTCAGTTTCTGTTACTTGCGACTGAAAACCCTAACTGCTATGCCACCATAGATGGTGGCCTCTGAGTCACTTACTCCGGACTATGAGTCTGGTGAAGGCCGAGGTGAAGAGGTTTCCTCCTATGTACCTGGCCGAGTACACGCCAGCATCCTGGGGCTGAGCATGAGGCAGGTGTACCTCTAAAATATCAGGTACTTCGTGCCGGGGCACTGAGTGGATGAAGGAACCTGGCAAGAGAGAAAAGTGGAGGAAAGTAGGTTGAGCCCCAGCACTCCTATTTCTTCATCCTTTTAATCAAACAATCTCACAATCACTCAAGCTGAAATCTTACATTGCTGAATTTGGGACCCCTCTTGCCACATTATCATCAGCTTTGATTACATGCACATACACCCCTTACAATGTGTGTACATATTCAAACCCCTACCTTAATTTAGGTCTTCTGTCATAGGCAGAATTTATACTTCAAACACCACCTCTGATTTACAGTGCAGAATGATCCAATCTGCTGAGGTCATGTGATGTCTCACTCTATGGTGTTGGCAGGAAATGAAACATACTCACCATTTTTATAAATCACTGCATCTTCTTCCTTCATTAACACTTTTTTGAAAGATATGTTCACATTATCTCCCTTGTCCACAGTCATAGTTAAAGTAGCTGGTAGGAAGGAAGCTTTTAAAAGAGAGAAAAAAAAAGTAAATAAATACCAAAAATGAGTTCACACATTTTACCAGGAGCAACTGAACATTGAGCTTCAAAAGATGAGACCCAGAACTTGCCAAAAGTCAGCTGGTTTTCCGATATGAAGAATAATGGTGGCTAAGATACCATAAGATATTGTAGCTATCTAAAAAATGAATGGTTATTCCCTCTGTAAAATATAAATATGTAGATGATTAGAATAACATCAGTAAACATTTGAAAATTCATGGAAACTCATGCCTTTATCCAAATGCATGTTATTTCCAAGTATACTGCCTCCCTGCTATACCATAAAGCACACTTCCATGAATGAGAGAGTCTCTAACCAGAAGTCACCTAAAACAGACAGCAAAATATCCTGTGTTCTATAGCATGATGGTAGTTCCTACAGAGTTTCAGGCCAGAACCAAGCCTGTGGGATCAGATGCTCTCCTGCTTAAGGACCGTGTGATGAGTCAGCCACTTACTGTGCCTTGGTTCTCCTTTCTGCTGTGGCTTTTGCTTTCTGGCTTAAGAGAACACGCAGTGCTGTGTGCATCTCTAGAGTAGACAGCTGCCTTGTGCCTCTGGCCCACCTGCCGAAGGCTTTGGATTGGGTTCTTGTTTTTCCTGGCTGTGTGTGTTGCCTGCTAAGCAGAGCATGGTTCCCTAACCAAGACTCCCACATGTGGTCAGAAAAGTGAATGACTCTGGTGCAGTTGATGACTAGAGACAAACCTGGAGAGACCATGGTATAGATGAAAGGGTAGTATAAGCACAGGACTCAGATAGTCCTGGGTTTGAATCTACTCTCTGACACTCAGAATATGTTATTGCACTTTAGCAATCCCAGATGCCTCATCTGTGATTGAGATGTAATATCTAGCATGAAAACTGTTAGGATTAGGAAAAGCTGCAAGCTAAGCCACAAGGTGTTTACAGCATCCTTGCCAAATATGAATAAATGGCATCACTCCTTAAGTGAGATTGTAACAGATGTGAGTGACAGCTTTCAAATGGGTTGCCATGCAGGAAAGGCAGGCAGGGACAGGGGATATGCATGCAGAAGGATGAATTTGTAGTGCCCCTTCTCACATTGCCAAAGTGCCCCCTTAGCCGTTCTAATATGCAAAGTTCTTGCTCTTGTGAAAGACTCCTGAGCTCCTGTGAGAATTGTTCTGACCATTTCATGCTTTGTGATTTTCTGTGATTTGTTTATATTTTCTGTCCCTTTGTGTGAAGATTGTTTAGTTGACCGTGGGACTTCTCCCTCAGCATTGTATTCTGAAAAGGAACTGAGATTCCCCAGTAGGCTCAACTCCAATGTCGCTTTGCCCCCACCCCTGCCTCTTTATTATTTCAGACTCAGTACTTTTTAAAAGCCTTGTTTTCTTAGGGGCACCTTCCCACCAGAGGTCTGCTGCTGTCCACCCATTACCTCCTGTATTAGTCACAAAGCTCATCAGAATCTGCCAAGTACTACTGAGAAACTAACCTGCATGGAGTACTTCAGGCTTCCTATGACCCAGGAGCCTGGCCTGCATTCGGTGCCCATATATTGATGTCATGTGACTTAACTATCATAAAAACAAGAACCTTTTTTTTTTATTTGAGAGAGAGAGAGAAGAGGAGGCAGACAGAGAGAAAGAGAGAATGGGTGTGCCAGGGCCTCCAGCCACTGCAAACAAACCCCAGATGCATGTGCCCTTTGTGCATCTGGCTTAAGTGGGTCCTGGGGAATCGAACCAGGGTCCTTAGGCTTCGCAGGCAAACACATTAACCGCTAAACCATTTCCCCAGCCCAAAAACAAGAACCTTTTAACAATGCTGTGCACCAAGCACTGTTCTAAGCATTTCACACAAATTTAATTTTCGTAATATTCCTATGAGAAAAGGACGCCCATTATCCTAATTTTATAAATGAGGAAAGTAAGGTGCAGAGAGCTTATCAGGATCACACAGCAAGTTCTGGTAAAGTTACGTTTAGAATCAGGGTCCTCCATGATCACTCATGATTATGTGATGTTCGTGCTCACCAGGCTGTGCAGGCCTACCACCTCATTTTATAAATGAGACTGTGGACTCCTATACTGGTAGGTGATAAGCCAAGGATCATCTGGATGGGCTAAGAACACAATTCATTTATTTACTTAAGGGCTGTGAGTGGGGAGCAAATGAAAGTAAAAGTCATAGACAATGTTTCTCCCGGATGAAAACCAAGTGAGCTAAGTTTCAGTTGTCTCCCTGAATCTGGTATTAGATCAGTGCAATTATAACCATGATTCTTTTTTTGTTTGTTTGTTTTGTTTTTCATTATTTTAAATTTTTTAATTTATTTTTTTATGTTTTTTGTCATTATTATTATTTTTTATATAATTTTCACAACAGCTAAATAAAAGCAGCATATCCAGAGTTAAAGATGTGAGAGGCCAAGTCAGAGATGACTAAGTATCTTACCCGAGGCCTCCTAACAGTGAGCAAGCATGACGAGACACAAACTCAATGCTGCTTCCAGAGCAGCTCTGCAGACTCACCATTCTCCAGGACCCCCTCCTGAGCACTCACCACTCCTGTCCCAGTCATAATTTTATCCTTCTCTCTGTTATTTCTTCCTATGTCTCATCATCTCCAACACATTCATCAGTCTGCATGTGGGTGTCTATGGAGGCCTTATACAGCCCCTAGAATCCAGGCTAGGTGGCCTCATAGCCCCTGAAGTGCTCTTCTCCATCAAGGCCTTGCTCATAGTGTGTGTCTCCTACATAGCTGAGGCTCCTGGGGTACAGGAGGGAGGGACCACATCTGTTCTGAAAGGCATCACTGTCTGGTGGTTAAACAAGCCTCTGCAACCTGGCCTGACTTCACTCTTGAGGCGTAACAGTCTCTAGCTAAGGGAATGCACCCAAGGCACAACAGTGATGAGCCTCATTTATTAATGGGCCTTAGTAGTCCTCCCTATGCATTTGATAAAGACTAAACTGGATGGTGATGCATAGAAAGTTGCCAGGGGAATGTCAGGCACATAATCCATCTTCTGGAAATATGAACATTATTGTATCTCCAGTATGTGACACAAATAGAGATTCAAGAATAGTTTTAGGGACTGCAGAGACAGCTTAGCAGTTAAGGCACTTGCCTGTGAAGCCTAAGAACCCAGGTTCGACTCCCCAGAACCTATGTAAGCTAGATGCACATGGTGGCATATGTGTCTGGAGTTTGTTTGCAGTAGATGGAGGCCCTGAAGCACCCATTCTCTGCCTCTCTCTCTTTCTGTCTCTCTGTCTCTGTCTCTCAATAAACAAATAAAAATTAAATTAAATTGAAAATAGTTGTAGGATTAAAGAAAAAAATGAATGAATTTGATTTTTTCCTCTTGTTTTTAATGTGTTCTTTTGTGTTATTTAGATATAGAACTTTCCCAAGTCATGATTAAGCAGTTTGATGTTCTCAATGTAAATCTACTTCTCAAAGGGAAACCAGGAAGAAAAAAGCGTAAGTTTATTCTTGAGGATCATTCTGGAAAAGATCTGTGAATTGAAAATGTTTTGAGCTTTACCTATAACTTGCTACCCCCACATGAAATCTCCATTGAGGTGCTCACAATTGCTTTGGATGATGCCATTGATAAAAACTGTTTGGTTATTTGGGATATGCAGCCAATTTAAGCTGTGTTTTGGCACATATCAAATGGATTTTCCACTTCCTCTCCAGATGTACGAGTCAGCAGCAAGCAGGAATACACTGATGCTTATCCTATTCTGCTATGCCCCTGGGCAGGCCTTTCTGTTTCCATGGTTTTCTGCTGTGGGATTATTAACAATGGCATGAAGATGTAGTTTTGGAGGTCTTCCTGACTCACCATAATGGCTGTCACTTTTCCTGTACCATGTTTCTTCCACTGGATGGCCAACAGGAAAAGCAGAGCCCATTCACCAATCTAACATGTTATTGTTGTTAATATGCAGGAGAAAATGTGTTACCTCGTTCTCTATTTTGTATAACCTTTTTCAACTGACACATATTTTAAAATTCTACTGAGTAGGAAAACTTATAATCCCACTAGAGTTGGGTGTGGTAGTGCACACCTGTCATCCCAGCCTGTGGAAGGCTGAGACAGAGGAATGCCACAGTGTGAGGCCAGTCAGGGCTACAAATCAAGACCCTGTCTTAAAAAATAACAATCCCTACATTATTACTCCAAAGCACTATAATTATGGCAGACATTACACACTTGCTATGAACAAGATGATGCTAGTAATCTTTAAGTGTCTCATTTGATTCTCAAGTGGTTGTGGTAAAATCTTCATCCCTATTAATTTTCAAATAAGGAAACTCCATGGACTTTTTAATGTGCCTTGCACCAAACTGTTCAGTGCACAGATAGGCTCAAACCTGTTTGGATGACTTCCACTCCCATACCTTTACTCTGTCCAGGGTTACTTTCAGGGTTTTAAGCAGTTATAAACACAATCTCTAAATTCAGATCATCAAATCCTGTTTCTGCAATTTATAAACAATGATTACAATTGTGTACCTTATTTTGAAATGTGTTACTTCACATAAACTGCTAAGAGTATAGCCACTATGTAAATCAGTACCTTCATGACACTGGCTTCATGTATATACCTTCTTATTTAAAGCAGATATAAAATGGAATTTTGGGGCTGGAGAGATGGCTTAGCAGTTAAGTGCTTGCCTGTGAAGCCTAAGGACCTTGGTTCAAGGCTCGATTCCCCAGAACCCATGTTAGCCAGATGCACAAGGGGCGCACGCATCTGGAGTTCGTTTACAGTGGCTGGAAGCCCTGGCGCCCATTCTCTCCATCTCTCTCCCTCTCTCTCTCTCTCGCCTTCTCTCCCTGTCTGCCACTCTCAAATAAATAAAAATAAACAAACACAAAATATTTAAAATGTAATTTTGTAGGTGCTGTGACACCTACTTCACAGATGGTAATAACAAGATCAAGAGAAGTTAACTAACATGCTTCAAGCTGCACAGCTACTGAATAGTGGAGAAAGAATTCAAACTCAGGGGTATGTAAGTGAAAAGGCCACCCTTGCTCCACTGTTGTGCCTTGCCTCTTCAGCTAGATTTAAACAATACCTTTGCCTGTGGGAACCTAGACTCTCAATTTGGAAGGATTATAGCAGTTGGTTTTTAACCCTCGGTGTACTGGTTCAAAATGCTTTGTATATATATCATCATCAAAAGCAAGTTCAGAACAGCCCACAAAAGATACAGAGGCACTTTACATAGTAAACTCCATTCCCATGAATACAATGGAGCAAATCTCAGATTATCTTCATTCAAAATGTGGAAACTCAGTAAAATGACATGACTACACAAATCAAAATCAAAAAGCCATGTGTGAAAAATAACAGCTGACTTTCGGCCATGATGGCTTTGGCACACTTCATATCCCTTTGTCCAACCTCTCTGCCCTCACTGCAGAGCTGTGTTCCTGGGAATTTCTGTAGTGCATTTTTCCCACTTGCCCTGGTATCATTTAAAGGTGAGCATTATAATAGCTTTGCTAAGTAAATCTTTTCCTTTGTTTAGTGAGGAATAGTGCTTTTATCACTTTTGACTTTAAAGTAAACTTGCTGCTTTTAAATATTTACTTACTGTCCTTAGCAAATTTAAAGAAATGATTTTAGGTGGACCTCAGATAAAAGCTGATTCTAATGTTCTGTGATATAGTAGGTTCTTATTAGTGGGGACCTTGAGACAAATATAGAATTTCAGGGCTTGCCCTGTCAGCCTACTGAGTCAGAATGTGCATTTTAAAATGTGCTTACAGGGTGACAAACATATTTAACTTTGAGAAGCACTGGTGAATAAAAAAACTGCTAATCAGCAATGTATACCAGTATGTTTCTTATCTCAGTCAGTTTTATCATGAAAAATTAATCCCTTAAAGATCTCACAATATCTTTATTTCATGAAACAACAAATCCTGAGCCTTGTATTTAGGCATCAACAATTTGAAAGGACTCTTTGGCCTTAGGTATGCATACATGGCTTCCTAGAAAGAATGTGGCTGATAGGGGAGAGGTCAGATCATTCCCTTGAGATCAAGCAAAGTCATTGCAGAAGGGCTTCTCTACCTTCCTCCCAGCAGATGGCATCAACTCCATCAGACAGACATTTTCCACCTGTCCAGTTCTTGGAACTTTAGAACACAATCATTAAATAACAATTGCACCTCCAACACCCATCACTGGCGGGCTTCAATTTTGGGAGAAAGGCTCTTCCACATACTGCCTCGTGGAGTGGAAAGGCATAGTTTTATTTATGGATTGACTGATCAATTGGTCAATCAATTGATTCATTTTAGAGAAGACTCCAAATTCTCCTTCAT
The DNA here is from genome assembly GCA_036346955.1 of Dipus sagitta. NCBI lineage: Eukaryota > Metazoa > Chordata > Mammalia > Rodentia > Dipodidae > Dipus > Dipus sagitta. The sequence goes on along the minus strand of CM070770.1, from coordinate 96,220,989 downwards.
AATTCTACTATTTTCTGAGACCCTTGAAATTAAATCATAGTCTTATTCCCAGAATGGTAAACTACAAAGAGGGTCACAGTTCCTTGTTCCTCCCTAAACTCTTCTAGTATTTTGCCACTTAAATTTGTAACACCCACTCACTCTGACTGTAAGCTTAACTATTTGACTTATTTTGAACAATAAAATGAGGCATTATGATGTGCAGCTCTGAGCTTAGATTTCAAGAAGTCTCTTGCTTCTATTTATTTACTTTGCCTCTACCATCTCTATGGGAATATACCCAGGTTGGCTTTCTATAGGCCAATAGACACAGTGGACTGAACCAATTTCCTCAAGCCAAGGTCAGTTTGATAAGCCTACAGATAACCAACACTGCACGAACAAGAAAGCCCAGCAAAGGTTAACCCAGCCATCTGGTCAACCCGGTTAACTTAACCTTTCAAGCTATAAATAGTCACTGCTGTGTGCCATGTTTATTGTGATTATGTTACATAACATCAGCATTAAAAAATAAAAGCATCATTGGAGCAACAGATAACTGATACAAGTAACCAATTACATTGAGGTACTGTAGATATTTTCCTTTTGAAATTTTTGTTTATACTCCAATTTTCTCTTGAAGATATTATTCTGCTATGAACATTTAAAGGCAGGCAAGGGCTGGAGAGATGGCTTAGCGGTTAAACGCTTGCCTGTGAAGCCTAAGGACCCCGGTTCGAGGCTCAATTCCCCAGGACCCACGTTAGCCAGATGCACAAGGGGGCACACGCATCTGGAGTTCATTTGCAGTGGCTGGAGGCCCTGGCATGCACATTCTCTCTCTCCCTATCTGCCTCTTTATCTCTCTCTCTCTCTGTCACTCTCAAGTAAATAAATTAAAAATAAAAACAAAAAAATTTAAAATTGAAAGGCAGGCAAAAAAAGTATCAAATGAAGAAAATCCATAAGAAATTTCAAAATGAGCAATAAATTTTCATATTATGATTGCCATTATATGCACATTAAATTAGTCATATATTCATGTCATGAGGCAATCAGTATAATGTATGACAAATTTTATTTCATTTCAAATTAAGAATTACACATAATGTGTAGTGAGGAATTGACCTGGCTAGTCTCTATCTAGTGAGAGAGTTGGCCTAGACTAGGTCTTTTATCTTTAATGTTTTGTGTACACAGTTTTCAAGCTCTACATTAAAGCAGCTCGTGCAGCATCTATGGGGGCAGCTGCCGAAACAAAATGTGCATGCACCCAGGTGGATCCCTCATCCATATTTTACAGACAGATTACCTTGTTGACGCATCTTCATGGTTCTTATCCTTATTGCCTGTCCTCGAACACGCCCTTCACAGAAATAAGCACCATTGATTTTACTAGCCTTTTCTCTCTTCCACACCACTTTTTTGGCCCATTCTCTGGTCACATCTTGAGTCACTTCCAGTGGATCTTGGTGCTGGGTCATTAAGGCTTCAAAGTCCCTTCCTATGGTGATGGGCTCATTAGGGTGCCATCCAGAAGCAATGCAGGTGAGGGAGGTTTCAGCATCAGACACAAGAGGTAGGGAATTAATTAAGATCAGATCCATGGCAGCTTCCACTGTTCCTAAAAGAAAGAGGGAACATGATGCATGATGATAGCTATTAATATGGCTGTGCCAGAATTGCTCTTCTCCATTCTTGGCATAATTAATTTCTGCTCATCCACTGGGTCTCAGCTTAGATTCCACTTAATGGCCTCAAAGAGGGCCTGTTTACCTTATCTACAATATCTAGACATCCTTATTCCATTATCCTATATGTCAACCTCCTGTTTATGTAATAAAGATTACCACAATTTGTAATTATTTTATTTACTCATATTAAAGTTGTTTTGTATAGAAATAGGAATTTATAAATTGATTTATACCTGCCTTATCTTCAGATATATAGGACATAAGTATTGGATGCATGCATGCATGCATGGATAGATAGATGGATGGATGGATGGATGGATGGATGGATGGATGGATGGATGGACGGACGGACTCATGGACAGACTGACAGATTGACAGAAGGATGGGTGGACAAACAAATGAACAGATGGATGGAAAAAAATTATTCCAGACCTGCCTGATCCAAGTCATTTACCTGGCTCATTCTTCTAGAATAATAAGTTAAAGAAGAAAGTACTCCTGAGTCTAAAGTGACCTCCTTGCCCACATTTAACAGACTATTTGAGAGCTACTGAGATTATAAGGGAACAACAAATGTTATCACTTAAAGAATGCCATAGAAAAGTGGCTGAGCCTTTGATATTGACTAGTACTCATTTACCAGCCTTGTTTGAGCACCTATTTGTGCCAACCACCATGCCTGGCATAAAATACTCACACAGTTTGTCTCTGTTTGCTGTGGGCAGTGAGGTTTTAAGGATTATCTTACTAAGAGTTAAAATCATTATCTGATTAATTAGTGAAAAGAATTTCAAGGTTCCAGCACTATAAGTGGGAGTTATAGTGGCATTTTGTACATTGGGACTTAGGGGGAAAACCATCCTAGTTTGTTTTCTCAAGCCTGATCTTGAAGCATCCATCTTGCTTCCAACATCACTGATAACCTTTAAGATCTCAAAAATGAATGCAGAGGTTAGGATAATAAATGTGTTGCAAGGAGAATGAGCTAGGAAATATAACAGCAGGATGATACTTCCAAAAATAACCCCAGCACACACCTCCCCCCTCTATATACAAACGCAACCATATTTGTGAGTGAAGAAAATGTTATCTCCTGTTGTCATTATTCCAGCATATTACACAGAGGGTCATCCAGAGGAAGGAAGCACTCTCATTCTTTCAGCTGCAGTTCCACTCACATTCCTAGAACCAGTCAACTGGATTCCCAGAACCATGAGACCTGCTCCCAGCTGAAGCACTGGTACTGCCTGTAGCTCATTGAATGACTTCAGAAAATAATACACACAATAGTTGGTTTGAAAAGATCAACTAGGTGTGGATATGGTTTCTTTATCCTCTTGCTCCTCTCAGCTGCTTCCTCTAACCTTCAATGATGATAAAAGAAATTGTGTATTTGTGAAGTCTGTCCCCTAACTCAGCATGTCAGTTATAGAAATCCCTTCTCCATCAATGAGCTCTGTCCTACCTAACAGACCCTTTCCAACAGAAACCATTTACAATAGAGACAGGCCATCTATGACAGAAACAGAAAGATCAAGAGTATGTGTTTGGGGTATGAAAAGAACTCCCTACCATGTTCCTGAGAATTATTTTAAATATCATTGCTTAGCTTTCTTAAAATAATAATCTGTATTTGTGTATATGTCAGTAACTTTTAGAAAGGCAAGACATGAAACCAAATACATAGGCGATCTCCTAGGGGAGAACTGGGTAGTTTGAGAGAAATGTTGGCAGAATGGCTTTTCACCATGTATTCTTTTAATTTTTTAAATCTTTTTAAAAATATTTAATTTTTTTATTTTAGAAGAGAGAATTGGCACACTAGAGCCTCAGAAACTGCAATTGAACTCCAGATACTTTCACTACCTAGTGGGCATGTGTGACTTTGCACTTGCCTCACCCGTGTGCACCCACCTGGCTTACATGGGATCTGGAGAGTCGAACATGGGTCCTTAGGCTTTGCAGGCAAGAGTATTGCTAAATCATCTCTAGCCCATTCACCATGCATTTATGTACAGGATTTTGAGCAATTTGAAATTTACCCATACATAAAAATTAAATGTGCAGAGCCTGATATGGTGTATGCCTGTTATTTGAGCATTTGGGAAGCGAAGGCAGGACCATTAGGAGTTCAAAACCAGCCTCAGCTGCATTAGAGGTTCAAAGCAAGGCTAGTCTACATGAGAGGTCTTTGGCTAGCAGAAGACTGCAATAGCCATGGAGCAAAACAAACTGGGAAGCTGCCTCATCGATGTGAATGAACATCATCAGGAGCTGATCAATCATGCACACTGCAATACAAGTTAGTGGAACCTGGTCTACCTCCCAGGAAGGAGCAGTTTGCTGGTGTGGACATCCAGTCTGTGGGAAGGATAGTACTTATGTGGCCAACATTTTGCTATCTGACAGTCTAAAGCCCTGGTGGCATATTACCAGAAATATGTGAATGAAGCCCAGTAAGCTGGGTGTGGTGGTGCATACCTTTAATCCTAGCACTCAGGAGACCAAAGTAGGGGGATCACTGTGAGTTCAATTCAAGGTCAGCCTGGGACTACATAGTGAATTCCAGATCAGCCTGGGGTAGAGTGAGATCCTACCTCAAACAAACAAACAAACAAAAAAAGGAACATCCCATATGACCAAACCCAGCTGACAGCTGACCTATCACTGGGAATCCAAAAAGTTTGGAGGCCTTGGTGCCCTCATTGCTATTAGAACTCTTACTCATAAGGTCATCATAAAAATCAAGTTTCATTTGTATAATAAACATTGTGGAATTTTAAGACCAAATAATATTATAATATAATAAGGAAATGAAGAGCCCCAGAGAGCTCTTCCACAGGAGGCTGCACACCACTGCTGCCGCTACTTCCATGTTTCAGGTGATCCTTGAGAATTACAGCATATTTTATGAATACTCAAACCAACACTGATAACTCCATGAGGGTGTGAGACAAAGAATATATTCTCATGAGGAATTGAGAAAAGCAACTATTCCCCCACCAAGAGGGCTGAAGGACTCCTCTAAGATGAGGTGGAATGTGTACCCACTGTCAGCAGAATCCATGCTAGTATAAGACCCTAGACAGGGGGCTGGAAAGGATGGAAAATACAGCCAGGTTCTAGCCAATGGTCTGGACAGCAATTGGAAAAGACTAGAGCCCTCAGAGAGCAGCACCATTTCTAGGGGCTTCGTGTCCAAGGGCTTCACACCAAGACCACTGGCTGCAATGAGGGTATCCAAGAAGAAATTAATCTGTATGAGTTTAATAACAAAAAGAAAAAAAACCCTAGAAACATAATATATATCTTATCAGTTGCCCCTATACCCACTGCACATTTCCTTGGCTTGCGTCCAAATAATACATTTTCTGATTCTTCTGCCAATGTCACTTCAGCAATTGCCTACTTGCATGTGCTGCCACAACTGGCTAACTTTTCTTTTCTTTGAATTAACTATAGAAAATGTGATGGAATCCAAAGATGCTTATTTTTAAAAAATCTTAAAGTAAAAATTAAGAAAATAGAGGAGGAGGGTGACTAACTTTGGCCTTTCAAAAAAGAATAGGGCAGAGGCTCTATGACCATGGGTATCACTGTGGCCTATAGATTTTTTAAAATATCTTTTTATTCATTTATTTATTTCCAAGCAAAAACAGCGAAAGAACACTAGGGCCTTTTGCTACTGCAAATGAACTCCAGATGCATGTGCCACTTTGTGCACCTGGCTTTATATGGGGACTGGTGAATCGAACTCAGGCTGTCAGGCTTTGCACACAAGCTCTTTAACGAATTCTCAGGCCCTATCGTTCTTTTTAAAAAATGTTTTTGTTTATTTGAGAGAAAGAAAGAGACAGAGAGAGTGGATATGGGTGTGCTAGGGTCTCCTGCCACTGCAAACAAACTCCAGTCATATGCACCAATCTGTATCTGGCTTTACAGGGGTGCCATGGAATCGAACCCAAGCTGTCAGGCTTTGCAAGCAAGTGCCTTTAACCACTGATCCATATCTTTAGCCCCTCTTTTTAAAAATTATGGATGTATGTGTGCGGTATGTGTGCATGTGTTCATGTCAGTTCATATGTGTTAGTACACATATGTGCAGGTGCACGTGTGTGTGTGTGTGTGTGTGTGTGTGCATGTGAAGGCCAGAGGATAACCTTAGATGTTGTTCCTCAGGAATACTGTCTGCCTATTTTTTTATTTATATATTTATTTGAGAGAGAGAGAATGGATATGCCAGGCCACTAGCCACTGCAAACAAATTCCAGACACATGTGCCACCTTGTGCATCTGGCTTACATGGGTTCTGAGGAATCAAGCCTGGGTCCTTAGGCTTAACTGCTAAGCCATCTCTCCAGCCCTGCCTGCCCATTTCCCAGACAGAGTCTCTTGTTGGCCTGGAGCTGATCAATAAGGCTAGATTGGCTGGCCAGTGAAGCTTAAGGATCCTATTGTCTGTGCTTCCCCAGCACTGGGATTATAAGCATGCACCACCATTTTCACATGGATTCTGAAGATTAAATTCAAGTCCTCATGCTTGTGAGGCAAGCACTTTACCAACTGAACCACCTTCTCAACCACTATAGCATCTTTAAAACATTACTCTACTGATAGTATGAAAGACCTGGAGCAAGAGCACAGCTTGTTACCCAGGGAATCTGCTGTTAGGGACAGTTTCCTGAAAATGATTGTCAAATTAGCCATGTGGGCTCACCATGCTAACACCTTTCTTACATGATAGCACTATCCTCTCTGAGTCTTGTGGGTGAGACTGAGTTCTTTCATTGCCTCTACAACCTGAGGGACTTCATCAAATTGTTATCAAATTAGGGGACTGGGAGATAGCTTAGTCTGTAAAGTGATTGCCTCGCAAGCATGAGAATATGAGTTTGATCCCCCGTACCCACATAAAAAAGTTTTATGTGGGCTGGAGAGATGGCTTAATAGTTAAGGCACTTGCCTATGAAGCCTAAGGACCCAGGTTTGATTCCCCAGGACCCACGTAAGCCAGAGGCACAAGGTGGCACATGCTCAACTGTAGATTTCATTTGAGAAAAAAAATTATTTTTGCTTCATTCAAAAGCATAAAGATGGGCTTGAGAGATGGCTCAGCAGTTAAGGTGCTTGCCTGCAAAGCCTAAAGACTCATGTTCAACTCTCCAGATCCCACGTAAGCCAGGCACACAAAGTGATGAATGCATGCAAGGTCACACAAGCATACAAGGTGTCACACATGTCTGAAGTTCAATTGCAGTGGCTGGAGGCCCTGGCATGCCAATTCTCTCTCTCTCTCTCTCTCTCTCTCTCTCTCTCTTTCTCTCTCCTCTGTCTGTCTCTCTCTCTCTCTCAAATAAATGAAAATATTTTTAAAAACATTTGAAACCTCACAGGTAACCAGTTTCAACTCCTTTTTAATAGATGAAGAAACATTTTAAATTATAAATGTCAATGAAACATTGTGCTCCAATTAGCATCATGTTTCCAGACCCCAGTGGAACACAGTAAAAGTTCTGATTAACCGGGCTCCATGGTTTTGAAGGGCTAGGAAATGAAGTGTGAAAAGCAGGCTGAATTATTGCATAGCAGGGCTACTCCCCTGTGTCTTTCATTATCTCAGTACTGTACCAAATGGCGCCTCACTAATATGTATTTGGAATAAAGTGCCATATCTTTAAAAACAACTGTATATTCTTTGATATAAGCTAAAAATTCCTTGAAGATGTTCATGTATTCTCACTTTTGTAACAGAAGGAGTTTCTTAAATTTGTATTTGAAATGGCAGTTAGCATTGCCTTGGCTTAAAGCACTTCAGAAATCAGGAGACTGGCAAAGAACCCAAATGGCCTTAGCCAAAAGCGTTTTTGAAATCAAGGTCCTGGAAACGAGCCAGAGAAGCAAAGATAGCACAAAAGCTATCAGGATACTTTGTGTAATAATTTTAATTGTAGCTTAAGTATAAAAGTTGTTTTACACAACGCTATGTCATTTGTATGTGCATTCATCCATTAACTAAGCATTTTTTAAATTACTAAACAGTAGGACCTGGGGTAAACAATGAGGAAAGCAGACATCATCCATGCCTGCCTGTGGCTTACACGCGGAAGTGGAAGAGTTGTGGAGAATCAATCATATGGATAAATACAATATGGGTACCATGATAGGTAGTATAAGAAAGAATTACAGGATGCTATGGGATAGCATAACAGTGAATTCAGTCCAACTTGGGAGAGAAAGTTAGTGAAGATTTAGTCTGAAAGAGCATTGGAATTACCAATGCAATCTTAGAAAGGTCTATGAAAACAGAAGAATCCTCCCCAAATGTGAAACTCCTGAGCAAGATTTTTTAAAAATGAATAAAACTTAGTAGAATTACCTTCTGGGTCCTAAAACCTATTGGTCCCATTTCTCGTGTTAGCCCATGTTAAAGTATTTTTAGAATTGTTTCTGCCTTCTTGTTTCCCCTGAAGAAATCCAGGTCCCAGGCTTGTTTCCAACTCTTTAATCTCTTTTCTTTTGTTTTCCAGGATCCTTTTATGTATGGAGTAAGTCTCAGAGCAATGGCTTCAGCCTTAGAGCCCCTTCTAAGATGTTGGACAATTAACAAGATGATACCAAAATGCACAAGACTGGAAATAACAAAGGAAGTTACTAACATTTAACTGTATAGCTGGGAGTTTAAGAGTTGGGCCAGGGCATCCTGGATGTGACTGGGTCATGTCTCTCCAACAACAAACTCTTCTCATGCAGGAGTTGTGCCAATCCAGTTTTTCCCAAGGGCATGCTTGCTTCCCATCCCTACCGCCAAGCCAAATAGGGCCCTAGTCTACCTACTCTCACCATCTTCAAATGCCTTAACACTTCCACAGAGGCTAAATAACACAAGTTCTACTTGGAATTAGGATCATCCAGCGCCATGAGAGCCTACTGGACATTTGGCACTTGAGTGTATTTACATGCAAACTCCATCCTGGGAGCTGCCAGGGGTGGAAGAAGCTGGTATCATTGAGCCAAGGATTGTTTAAACCGGGGTTCAGAGTTGCCTTCTTCACACTTCAGAGGTGCAAGCTCCGTGCTTTATAAAGGGCCACAGAAGAGAGACTGAGGCCTCTAGAAGGAGAGTGGTCAGTGGCCACACAAAGGGTAGGGGTAAAACCAGCCTTCAAGCTCTGACTTTTCTCTGCTGCCATTTCTGTCACCCCAAGGACAGCACTGTAAATGGCCAAATCCAAGGACCTGGGGAAATGGTTCACTGGACACAACAGTTGGTCCACGAGGATGAGGGCCTTACAGGGCTTGATTTGCCCTTGATTTAATTTCCCTAGCACCTAATAAACATCTGGGCATGGTCATATGTGCCTGTAACCTCGGTCCTGTGGAGAGCAGAGACCAGAGAATCACTGAGGCTCACTGGTCAGCCAGTGTGACTGAAAATGGAAGCTCTAAGTTCAGCAAGAGACTCTAACTTGAGAAAATAATGTGGATAAGTGGCAGAGGAGGACACCTCCCATTGAACAATTGAAAATATATTTAACTTGACTACTATTCTCAAAATAAAAATGAGGGCTGGAGAGATGTTTTAGCAGTTAAGGCGCTCGCCTGTGAAGCCTAAGAACCCATGTTCAACTCTCCAGATCCCACATATACCAGATGCACAAGGTGACACAAGCACATAAGGTCGCACGTGTGCACAAGATGGTGCATGCATCTGGAGTTCAATTACAGTGGCTGGATGCCGTGGTGTGCCAATTCTCTTGTGTGCTCTTGCTCTCTTGCATTAAAAAGAAAGGCCAGTCTGATGGGCTTGCCTCAAAAATAACATCAAATAAAAATGAAAAGGACATCTTATTATTTGTTATTGAACTGACAAGTGATAGAGTCATAATACCTCATCAATAGAAATATCTCCATTGCTGATGGGGAATGTAAAAAACATTTTAGCAAACATAGTTGAGATCTCTATAGTGAACACAAAGTTACATAAAAGCAAGCCATAATTTATCATTCATATGTAGGCAGTACTCTAAGCATGTGACACATGATTCCCTAAATCCTGAGAGCAAATCTTCTGAAGTATGTATTCTGACTCACCTCACTGTAGACGAAAGGAGACTGATGCAAAGAGAGGTTAGGCACTTGGTCACTGCCACAGAGCTAGAGACTCAAATTAAAGCAAACTGGCTTTACCCATTATCTTGCTCCACAGTCAAAAGCATCATCCAAACTAGGCATGGTGGTGCATGCCTTTTATCCCAACACTGTGGAGGTCGAGGTAGGAGGATCCCTGGGAGTTTGAGGCTGAGCTACAGCCTGGGCTACAGAGTGAATTCCATGTCAGCTTGGGCTAGAGTGAGACCCTGCTTCGATAAACAAAAATGAGTAATAAATAAATAAAAACAAAAGTGTCATCCATTGCACCACTGCCTCTGGCTTCAACCCATTCTCCTACCAAATGAACTATTACACCAAATCCCATCAAAAAGACATCTTTCAGCCGGGCGTGGTGGCATACACCTTTAATCCTAGTACTTGGGAGGCAGAGGTAGGAGGATCGCCTTGAGTTCAAGGCCACCCTGAGACTACATAGTGAATTCCAGGTCAGTCTGGGCTAGAATGAAACCCTTACTTTGAAAACCAAAATAAAACCTTTCAACAACGAATGAAGGAAACTTGGACTTTTACTAATATTATTGGAATGATTGGGTATTTATATGCAGAGCAACAACAACTAAATGTTACTAACATAATACCTCCAATTTTATATAAAACTTAACTAACTAAAACTGAATTATGGAAATGAAAATGTAAGCTGGTATAGGAGAAAATTTCATAAAATGAATGAAGTTAGGCAGAGAATAAGATTTTTAGCTGACATGCCAAAAGTGTAACCCTTAAATAAAAAGAAACTGATACATTGAATTTTATCAAAATTTAAAACCTTATGTTATAAAAGATACTGTTAAGGCAGGGGCTGGGGAGGTGGATTGGCAGTTAAAGATACTTGCTTGCAAAGCCTGCCAACCTGGAATCAATTCCCCAGCACCCATGTGAAGCTAGAGCCAAAGTGGCACAGGCGAGGATGGAGAGATTGCTCAGTGGTTAAAGCACTTGCCTGCAAAACCTAATGACCTGGGTTCAATTCCCCAGAACCCACCTAAAGTCAGATGCACAAAATGGCTCAATTATCTGGAGTTTGCTTACAGCAGCTGGAGGCCCTGGTGCACTCATTCTCTGTTTGTATGTCTTTCTTTATCTCTCTCTGCTTGCAAATAAATAAAATAAAAACAAAGTAGTGCATGTATCTGTGATCCCGTGCTTACAATGACAGGTAGAACCAAGAATCAGAGGCTCTTGGACCAGCTAATCAGATGTTCTCTGGCAGTTTATTTTCAGTGACAAGAGATTCTGTTTCAAAAAAGGGAGAGTACAGAGAACTCAAAGTTGTCCTCTGTCCTCCACATATATGCTGTGGCATGCATGCCCATATACACAAATACCTTTTTTAAAAGAAAAGGAAATTACAGATTGGGAGGAAAATTCAAATCATATATATGACGGTTCATAGGTGGATAAAAGATCAAAACTCAGTAGGAAGAAAACAAACAACACAATTTTTAAAAATGAACAAAAGATTTGATACACTTTGGCCAAAAGGATATGCAAATGACAAATAAGTACACAAAAATATGTTCAATAACATTACTCACCAGGGAAATACTAATGAAAACCATAAGATACCACCTTGTGCTCACTAGAACAGGTTATAAAACCTGATAATATCAGTGCAACCTAGAATGTGCAGCAACTATAGGTCTTATCCTTTACAATGGTAACCCAACATGGATTTTACAGTCACTGGAGAATGCTTTTACTGTTTTTAATGAGATTTAACATAAACTTACATACTACCCAGAAATGAACAGCTATGTTCATGTACTGAATGTTTATAAAAACTGTTTATTCATAATCTCACAAAACAGGAAACTTCCAAATAGTCTTCAATGTGTAAATGTAATATATGCAAACAGTGGAATATGACTCAACAATCAAAGGGAACAAAGTTCTGACAGTCAAAACAACATGACACTACGCTGAGTAAAAGAAAGCCAATGTCATAAGACTGCCTACCATGATGAGTGCATTTATACAGAAGTTTTGGAAAAGAGAATCCTGGGCCTTGGGAAATGGCTAAGCAAGTAAGGGGGCTTCCTGTATAAGCATGAGGGCATGAGAGAGCCTGAGTTTGAACCCCAACACCCACATAAAGAACTGGGCATGGCCACTTGTCATCTCAGTTCTGTGGGCATGGAAAAAGCAGGAGATTTGTTGGGGCGCACTGATGAGCCAGCCTAATGGTGTTCTGGGTCGGGGGGCAAAAGGCCAGCTCAGGTTCAGTGAGAGACTTCCTGTCCCCGAAACAATGCAGAAAAGCAACAGAGGAGAGCACCAGCATTCTCCCCTGGCCTCCGCATGCAAGCTCACCAGGCATGTGCATCTGCATGCTGACATGCACACACTACACACACACCACAATCTCTAAATAAAATTTTTAAAAAGAGTTTTGGTGTGACAAAACCATTTTATATCCTGATTATGGTGGTGGTTACATGCATATATGCTTTAAAACTCATTAGCTGAACATATAAAAAAATTATACTGGATATTAACTTTAAAATGATAGTAAATTAGAAACAGAGTAATGTTTATGAACAGAGGCATGGCTAAATAATGGTTATACACATACTGAAAGCAGTGTAAGTTTACACAGGATGATGTTCTTGACATAACAAGTGAAGAAACAACATACACATGGTATATATGATCTCATTTTGGCTAAAATACAGAAAATAGCCTAGAAATTCCACAGCAACCTGATACCATTGCTAAGGACTAAGAACACAGGTGTTCATTTATTATTTACACACTTAATGCAGTATTTCCTTCATACTTTTAAGATTAAGAATTTTAAGAATTATTCTAAACATTGTTTTTATATATTGGCAAGCAGATACAGAGAAAGAGAGACAGACAGATGACAGACAAACACAAAAAGAGAATGGGCACACCAGGGCCTCCTGCCACTGCAAATGAACTTTATGCATGCACACTTGTGCATCTTCCTTTATATGGGTACTTTGGAATTGAACCCAGGCTGTCAGACTTTGCAAGTAAGCATGTATGACTGCGGAGCCATATCTCCAGCCCCAATTTTTAAAATTTATTTATGTGTGTAGAGGGTGCACACCAGGGTCTCTTGCCACTGCAAACACCTGTACCCAAAGCTTGTGCTACTTTTTGCATCCAGCTTTACATGAGAGGCTGGGGAATTCAACCCAGGTATGCAAGCTTTGCCAGCAAGCACTTTAATCACAGAGACATCTCCCTAGCCCCTAAAGTCAAGATGTTTTATCTATAGAAAGGCACACACAACTAACCAACTAAGCAACAGGATGATAATTAGTCACTGCCAGTCTCCTTGCTAAGACAGTGAACTTTAAAAAAAAAAAAAAAAAGACTGCTTTTTTCATCTTCAATTCCCCAGCACAGAACTCTGTTTTCAGACTGTGCATACATTTACTATGCTTGCTGTGAAATGAAAGAACTCCAATAGTAATGAAAAGTCATTCATCTCAACCCCAGGCAACTGTTTTGTGAATTACTAATTGCCTTACACAAACAACCACTCCTGGGACAGTGAAGAAGTTCCGAGCTTCAGTCTTGAAGTTCTATATAGTTATTCTCATTGGGGAAATGGGAAAATAGCTTCTAAAATCATTCGTTTTTGTATAAAGAGCCATTTTTATTAGCATGGCAAAAGTCCGATTTGATCAAGCAAGTCTGCATGAAACCACAGGCCATGTCGGGCTCAGATGAAGATTTTGTTGTTTTAAGCTAAGGCACCCTCAGAAACAAGACTGATAATGGCTTTGAGTCCTGCTGTGTACTCCCCTCCCTTACACTTCAAACACATAATGGGCAGGAAACAGACTTGATCAGGAGCTAAAGAAGATTCCCTGTGTTTCCTTCTGAAGCCCTTTGATTCTTGCCCCCTGCTTACAGAGCTGACCTTAACAGCAGACCAGTTTTCTGCACATGGAAAAGCAGCTTGGCCCTCAGTGTGGGGAGACAGGGCCAGAAGATTACCCGAGCAGCAGCTCAAGGGTCTTTCCACTGAGCCTCCCGGAAACTGTTCACCTGACCTTACCCAAAGGCTCTGTGTGTTCTGGGCCTGAGACCTCCCCCTTACATTTTCTTCTCTGTCTTTAAGAGTTGCAAACAGTTAATATTTGATTCCTGCGAACAATTTTGTGGACTGTTTAAAAGTCAAACTGAGGGGGCTGGGAAGATGGCTCAGTGGTTAAAGGTGCTTGCTTGCAAAGCCTGCAGACTCAGGCTCAATTTCCAAGCCACCCTCATAAGTCAGACTCAAACAGTGGCATGTCTGGTGTTCATTTGCAGCAGTAAGAGGTCCTAACATGCGTACACGTACATTGTCAAATTGACAGCTATCACTCCTTGTTATAGTTTTAAGATGCTGGTTAAAAACATCTTTGTTAAAAGAATGCTTTGAAGATTAAAGAGATCTTTTACATAAAAGTGCCTAGTATCACAAAACTTTTCTCTAGAGAAAAGCTATATGCTTTCTTTCTTAGCACTTTGAAGCAACAAAACCCCTGATTTTTGACCCAAATAAAAGTTTTCATTAGTGAAATGTAGAATCAACTGTCCTTCAGGCCTGTGAAGGGATTTGAGAAGCAGCTATTTTGATTATATTCCCTCACCACCAAAACAAACAAACAAACAAAAAACCCTGTATCCCTGCAAGCTACAGACAATTTTGTCAGGTAGAATTCTTCCCGAATGCTAGCTCTATTAGTTTTTCCCATATCTAAACTCAGCCTTGCTTATCTCAAGAGATTTTAAGAGAGGGTTCTGAAAATCCAGAGCATAAATATATCCCTGACCTCACATTTATTTCAATATCAATGACTTAATTTCAAACACAATGGAGACTCTTGTTTGGAAGTCCTGCTTAGAATCTTTACTTAATCTATGTTCCCTGTCTGTAGTGTCCTCCTCCAGCACATCTGCTCTTTCCACGTCCAACTGGCTACCCTGGAAGCAGTGCCCTGGGCACTTCACATCATTGTTATCAAGTATTTACCAGCTCTGTTTTTCAATAGCAGTATTTCAGTTGTATGCGATTATCTAAATTATTTTAATAATACAATAGCTATAAATCATTAAGTACCTATCATAAACCTAATACTTTAAGTGCATTGTCTTAATTCTCACAACTACCACATAAATAGGACATGGTATCTTCATACTACAGATGTAAAAACTGACTTAGACAAAAATAGGGAACTAAATGAGAGCTCAAATGTCAAATTCAGAGCATGGTTAGAATTCAAAATTCTATGCCCAGTGTGTAAGGTCATGGATCTAAAGTAGCAGATTTCTTCTAGATCTCACTTCCCACTCCTTGTATCCCTGATACAAATGCCTGCCAGATGCCTAGATAGACATCTCATATTCAGTTTGTCCAGAGGGAACTCAACCTATGTTTTCTTCTTAACCTTCTATGTCTTCCTTCTTCATTTCTTAAAGCCCTACCTTTCTAATTACTGGTATAGTATTTGTCAACACTCTCCTTCATTATTGACACCTGGAGCCTACAGCCTTCCTTTCTAGCTCTGTACTGCCACATTCCTTTTCACATCTCATTCTTGGTCACTTGAACTACCACAGATTTTAGTTCTAGTGATCTCCTTGGCCGCCAATCCCCCGCCACCTTCCTTTCCTAGTCATTGCTCACACTGTTTCTTTTACCAAGATGCTGTTCCTGTCTCACATTTTTCAGTTGAGATCTAATTTCTCCCAAAATGCAGCCAAAATCCCAGTGTTAAAAAAACATTTATGTTAAGCCGGGCATGGTGGCACACGCCTTTAATCCCAGCACTCAGGAAGCAGAGGTAGGAGGATCACTGTGAGTTCAAGGCCACCTTGAGACTACATAGTTAATTCCAGGTCAGCCTGGACTAGAGCGAGACGCTGCCTCAAGAGAAAGAAAGAAAGAAAGAAAGATTTATGTTGCATTATTTTGTACCATTCAAAATATAGAGATCAAGCCAGGCGTGGTGGCGCTCACCTTTAATCCCAGCGCTCGGGAGGCAGAGGTAGGAGGATCCTCATGAGTTCGAGGCCACCCTCTCTGAGACTACATAGTGAATTCCAGGTCAACCTGGACTAGAGTGAGACCCTACCTTGAAAAACCAAAAAAGATAGATAGATAGATAGATAGATAGATAGATAGATAGATAGATAGATAGATAGATCGATCGATCAAGCATATAGACTGTCCTAACTAAAAACCTAAAATAAAGGATTTTAGGATGTACCAAATGTAAGGTCATGTTTCCTTAAAAATATTAAGTTAATTGCTTCATTCCCTTCAGGATATGAATATATGCTCCTTCAGGTATATATTCATCATAAACCACACTTACAAACAGATTTATATCATCATCTGATAGCACCTCTGTAGCCTCTCCCAGCTTCCCATTAAAGACAAGCAAATAGCCGGGCATGGTGGTGCACGCCTTTAATCCTAGCACTAGGGAAGCAGAGGTAGGAGGATTCTTGTGAGTTTGAGGTTACCCTGATACTATATAGTGAATTCCAGGACAGCCTGGAAAACAGTGAGACCTTACCTGGAAAAAAAGACAAAGAAGAAAAAGAAGAGGAGGAGAAGGAGGAGGAGGGACAAGCAAATAGTTCAGAACTACAACTACAGGGCTAGCTAAGCCTTCCCATCAACCTTTTATATCTACAACCACAAAGAACAATAGAATTTAAATAAAAAGTGCATTTTCATCATTAAACTACATCTAATGTCAAAAATCCCTCTTTGAGAGCTGGGCATGGTGGCACACGCCTTTAATCCCAGCACTCTGGAGGCAGAGGTAGGAGGATCACCGTGAGTTCGAGGCCATCCTGAGACTACATAGCGAATTCCAGGTCAGCCTGAGCTAGAGTGAGACCCTACCTTGAAAAAAAAACAAACAAATAAATAAATAATCCCTCTTTGAACTAGGGAGATGGCTTAGTGGTTAAGGTGCTTGCCTGCAAGATAAAAGGACTCAGGTTGATTTCCCCAGGACCCACATAAGTCAGATGCACAAGGTGGCACATGCATCTGGAGTCATTTGCAGTGGCTGAGGGCCCTAGCATGCCTATTCCATCTCTGTCTACCCCCCACCAAATAAATAATTTTTTTAAAAAATCCCTCTTGCAGTTAAAACTATATTCTATAGAAAGCAAATCGGGGCCTGGAGAGATGGCTTAGTGGTTAAGCGCTTGCCCGTGAAGCCTAAGGACCCCGGTTCGAGGCTCGATTCCCCAGGACCCACGTTAGCCAGATGCACAAGGGGGCGCACGCATCTGGAGTTCGTTTGCAGTGGCCAGAGGCGCTGGCGCGCCCATTCTCTCTCTCTCTCCCTCTCAGCCTCTTTCTTGCTCTGTCTGTCGCTCTCAAATAAATAAATAAACTAACAAAATTTAAAAAAAAAAAAGAAAGTAAATTGAGTCTCAAATTCCATAGTAAATTAGCAAAGACTTGGAAGCAAAAGGAATAATGAACGAAGATACAGGTTATGTACTAATACATGGGTAGTCAAAATATGGCCTCACTATTTATTATTAGAAATAAAGAAGCATGGATTATGGGGCTGGAGAGATGGCTTAGCGGTTAAGCGCTTGTCTGTGAAGCCTAAGGACCCTGGTTCGAGGCTCGATTCCCCAGGACCCACGTTAGCCAGATGCACAAGGGGGCGCACGCGTCTGGAGTTCGTTTGCAGTGGCTGGAAGCCCTGGCATGCCCATTCTCTCTCTCTGTCTCTATCTGCCTCTTCCTCTCTCTGTCTGTCACTCTCAAATAAATAAATAAAAACAAAAAAAAATTTTTTAAAGAAGCATGGATTAAAGAGTGTTTTTGAAAAACTTAAAGGTGGGTACTAATAAGATAAAATAATCAGAGTAAATATATCAAAATGACTAGGGAAGGGCTGGAGAGATGGCTTAGCGGTTAAGCTCTTGCCTGTGAAGCCTAAGGACCCTGGTTTGAGGCTCGATTCCCCAGGACACACATTAGCCAGATGCACAAGGGGGCACATGCGTTTGGAGTTCGTTTGTAGTGGCTGGAGGCCCTGGTGCGCCCATTTTCTTTCTCTGTCTGCCTCTTTCTCTCTCTGTCTGTCACTCTCAAATAAATAAATTAAAATAAACAAAAAATTTTTAAATGACTAGGGAAGATAAATGTAAACACAATATTAGCCAAATGAGCAAAAGAAAATGTAGAAAATAAAAGGAAATAGCAGGGAAGTATAAAATTCAAAGCATAAAACAAAAAATGTCAGAAGTTACAATTAAGTATTATTTGTGATTTAAAGATCAATGCTTAAGCTGACATACTGGAAGATAAATTCTCAACTTAACTCTTCAAAATAATGCAAATGAAAGACTCACTTAGAACAAAACTCATAAAAAGTTAAAAGCAAAGGAATGGGAAAAGAATTCAGCAAGAATATAAAAACAGGGCTGGAGAGATGGCTTAGTGGTTAAGGTGCTTGTCTGCGAAGCCTAAGGACCCATGTTCGACTCCCCAGACCCCACATAAGCCAGACACACAAGGTGGTGCATGCATCTGGAGTTTGTTTCCAGTGGCTAGAGGCCCCAGTGCACCCATTCTCCCTCTCTCTTTCTCTGTCTCTAATAAATAAATAAATAAATTTTAAAAATAATATATGAACATGACTAAAGAAAAAAACTAATGGTAATAATATTAATTCAGACAAATTAGATTTCCAGATAGATGGGATGAAGTGGAATAAAGTCGACCACGGATCATTAGAAATATAATCCACAAGGAAGTGTGGTGGTGTGCTGCTGCTTCTCATGTCAATTGTCTTCCATACTTGATTGGGCTCTAAGTCACAAAGAATCAAGTATAGAAAGACAATACCGACATAAGAAACAGCAGCAAGGAAAGCAGGGTAGGTTTGGGAGAGAGTACCACATGAAGTTTTGATACATGAAGACTGGAAAGCAGAAGTTAGATAATGCATATGATATATAAGTATTTACCTAATTATATAGAACTTTTCAGATATTTATAACTCTGTGCCTTAAAAAAAGAGAATGCTGGGGTGGAGAGATGGCTTAGCAGTTAATGCACTTGCCTGCAAGGCCTAAGGACCCAGGTTTGATTCCCCAGTACCCATATAAAGCCAGATGCACAAGGTGGAACATGTATCTGAAGTTCATTTGGCAAGAGGCCCTGGCATGCCCATTCTCTCTCTAGATGCCTGTCTCTTCGTCTTTTTCTCTTTCTCAAATAAATAAATAAAATATTTTTTTTAAAAAAAGGAGAGAATTCTGTTTCTTTTTCCCCCAAAACATCCATGTAATACTTATTAAAGCTGATCATGCCACCAGGTGTGGTGACATACACCTGGCACCCAAGAATTCAAACAGCTGAGCAAAAAGGATACTGAGTGAGCTCCAGGCCACCCTGGACTCCATAGAGAAACCCTGCCTCAAACCCCATCCCAAAATTGATCATGCCCCAAAGATCAGTACGAGTGAAGGCTTAAATGTAAAATGTCCCCCCTCGGTTCATGTGTTGGAATGCTTGGTCCCTGGCTGGTGGAACTATTTGAGAAGGTTTATAGAACCTTTAGGAAGTGGGAAATTGCTGGAAGAAGTGGGTCACTGGAGATGAGCCTTGAAGTTTTATAGCTTGGCCCCACTTTCTGTTGTGCTCTGCTTCCTGACTATGGGTGCAATGTGACTAGCCAGCTTCAGAATCCTGAGCCATGCCTTCCCCGCCACGATGGAATGTTTCCCCTGGAACTGGAAGCCAAAATAAACCCTGCCTTCCTTAAGCTGTTTTATGTCAGGTATGTGGTCATAACAAGTAAAGTAATACAATGGATAAATTAAAAATTGTATAGAAACAAAACTTCCTTGGCCATCTTTTAAATAAGCAATAAATGGTAATGTAGACGTATATCATGTACCCACAGATGTAACAGTGAGGCTTCCTTCCAGCCCTGGAGGAGATCACTGTTCCCTTGGGTGAGAATCAGATGATGTACTTAACCAGTGTTCAGGAACCTGGCAGCATGAGAAGTGTCTACCAGAAACTGGAAGAATTGAGACTGAGCACAGCAGCAAGTGAGCTGACCTGCACTGCTTGTATCTGTTTGGTATGCCTTAGGCCAAGGAGTGTGCCTAACTAAATAAGTTTGGTATGGCTCCAAGGCAACATCCAGAATACCTTAGCAACATGAACTAACCGATCACAAGAGACACTACCCTGATCAGGAAAAGGGTCTGAAAGCCCGTGATGGGCCAGGCATTAACCCTTTTGTTGCTGAATTATGGAACATTCCAGAAATCCTAAGGAAGACTTGAGTAGCCTAGGTATAGGAGAGGTAGAACACAGCATCTCAGAATTCTCTTTTTTCTTTTCATTTGGGTTATTTTTTTTCTCTCTACCTTTCTTGAGTTTTATTACCTCTTTTAATATGGCTTTTCTGAGCAGAGTTCTTTACCAAATGGCACTGTGGAATTGTGTTCCTCCTTAATGACTGGTACAGAGGAACCAGTATATAACAGTGCAATACCGATGCTGTTCTCTCTATATCTCTCCCTGCCCCCACTTTTTCCTTACTGAAGCCCAACAAGGGGCAATTTCCCAGTCAGTATTCCTAAAGCGCAACAAAACCTCACACACCACACAATAAATCAAGTTTAGTGGTATATTTTGAGGGAGGGAGAAAAAAGAAAGAGAAAGCCATTCTCTAAATAAATAAATAAACTGAGCATGGTGGTCTTTAATCTAAGCACTCAAGAGGCTTAGGCATGAGTTTGAGTTTAAGTTAGAGTGAGACCCTGCTTCAAAAAAATGGTATAATAATAATAATAATAATAATGTCATCTTCTAAAGAATCACTCATTCTAAGGTCAAAAGTTAAAAGATAGAATGTCTAGAGCCTGGTGAGATGGATCAATGAATAAAGCACTTGCCACTCAAGTCTGAGTACCAGAGTTTACTCCTCACACCCAATATAAAACACCAGGGCTGGAGAGATGACTTAGCGGTTAAGCACTTGCCTGTGAAGCCTGAGGACCCTGGTTCGAGGCTCGATTCTCCAGGACCCATGTTAGCCAGATGCACAAGGGGGCACACGTGTCTGGAGTTCGTTTGCAGTGGCTGGAGGCCCTGGTGTGCCCATTCTCTCTCTCTCTCACTCTTTCTCTCTGCCTCTTTCTCTCTCTGTCTGTTGCTCTCAAATAAAAATAAACAAAAAAATTAAAAAAAAAAAACTTCATATACTTTAAAACACCAGAAGTTGTGGTGGGTTTATAATCCCAGCACACTGACAAGAAAATAGGAGGAAAAGATAAAAACAGTTTTCTGGAAGCTTGGGGAGGAGCACAGCAATGAACAATAACAGTGGAATAAGATCGAGAGAAAGAGAGAAAGAGAGAGCGAGAGAGACTCTGCCTCAAATCAGGTGGAAAAACAAAGACTGAGCCAAAAGTTGTCCTCTGACCTCTACACACACACACACATGCACACACACATAAAAATTATATAGAAAGATAGAATTTCTGGGTTGGAGAGATGGCTTAGCAGTTAAAGCGGTTGCCTGCAAAGCCTAAGAATGCATATTTGAATCTCCAGGTCTCACATAAGCCAGATGCACAATGATGCAAGTGTGCAATGTCACACATGGGCACAAGGGGGCACACATATCTGGAGTTCATCTGCAATGCCTGAAGGCCCTGGCATGCCCATTCTCTCTCTCTCTCTCTCCCAAATAAATAAAATATTTTTAAAGAGATAGAATTTCTAAAAAAAATAAAAATAAAAAAAGAACTCTTATTTCAATACTGTTCCAATAAACTCAAACTCCTTTCAGAGACCGTGACATGCTTTTAAGTATTTTCTAATTATTACAAATAGACCAAGAACCCTGCTCAGAAAAAAAAACTTTTTTTATTTTTAAAAATATTTTATTAATTTATTTGACATAGAAATAGAGACAGAGAATGGATGCACCAGGTGCAAATGAACTCCAGATGCATGTGCCCCCTTGTGCATCTGTCTAACGTGGGTCCCAGGGAATTGAACCTGGGTCCTTTGGCTTTGCAGGAAAACGTCTTAACCACTAAGCCATCCCTCCAGCCCAGAAAAAAAAAAATTAAAAGAGGCAATAAAACTCAAGAAAGACAAAGAGAGAAAAATTAAACTGAAATAAATTGAAATTTTTATTTAAATTATTTAAATTTATTTAAATTATTGAAAAATTCTGAGATACTCCTTACTGTGAACAGAGTTTATGGCACAGAGCCTCTGATATCTATTCAGGACTGTCATGGGGAGAAAATCAGAGGTAAAATGGCTCCTGCTGAGCAGCTTCTTTAAGTTACAAGAAAGTCCTGTGTATAATTTGTAGCTCATCTATTTCTAAATAAACATAAACTTATCCATTAGAAAATATAAACTTCCAATGTGGAAGTAAAAAGCTTGAACTACATCACAAAATATCCACAGTGGCTAGTTGGTTTTGCCAATGAGTTTATGAAATACGGTAAAACTTTTTTGATAGGGTGTCATACAGCCTAGGCTGATCTTGAACACAATATGTAGGAAGGATAATCTTGAACTTCTCATCCTCCTACCTCCACTTTCCATAGCTACAGGTATGCACCACCATGCCCAGTGTTTGCAGTGTTGGTGATCAAACCTAGGTTTCCTGTTGTTAGGCAAGCACTCTACTAATGAAGCTATATTTTTTATGCATACTTTTTAAGGCTAGTATAGTCTTATTACTTAACTCCAAAAAGAAAGAAAGAAAGAAAAGAAAGAAAGAAAGAAAGAAAGAAAGAAAGAAAGAAAGAAAGAAAGAAAGGAGGAAAAAGAAACTACTCTTTGCCTTACTTATGAAGAAAAATCCCAAACATTAGCAACCAAGTTCAGAGTTTTATTAACAATTTACCTTCCACAGATACCACTGGCTATCTCCAGAGGGCAACATACTTTACAACATCACATTATATGAATATGTGACTTGATAGCCCAACATGAAAATCACAGGGTGCACATGAAGTTAACTGTGGCCCATCAACATCCTGTCATAAATGGTGGATGAGAAAAAAATAGTGGATTATGATAGAAATATATGTATGGAAATTATCCGTTAAAAGTTTAAGAATTCTTTAATTAATTAAAAAAGAAATTATCGGGTTGAAGAGATGGCTCAGAGGTTAACGCACTTGCCTGCAAAGCCTAAGGATCCATGTTCTACCCTCCAGAACCAACATAAGCCAGACACACCAAAGTGAAGCAATTGCAAGATTTTACATGCCCAGTTGGTGGAGCAAGCATCTGGAGTTCGATTGCAGTGGCTGAAGCCCTGATTCACCAATTCTCTCTCTCTCTCTCTCTCTCTCTCTCTCTCTCTCTCTCTCAAAATAAAAAAGTAAAAAAAAAGAAATTATTTATGAAGTTTTACCAAAACTTTTTAAAAAGGTCAAAGATATGGAGAAATTTCTTGTGATCTTAAGGATCTAAATTTAGAATGTTGGAAATATGAAAACTCTAAGGGGCTGGGGAGACCGCTAAGTGGATAGAGCACTTGCCACACAACTCTGAGTACCTGAGTTTAGATCCCTAGCCCCACGTAAAAGTCAGAAACTAGGCCAGGCACCGTGGTGCACGCCTTTAATCCCAGCACTCAGGAGGCAGAAGCAGGAGGATCACTGTGAGTTGGAGGCCAGCCTGAGACTACATAGTGAATTCCACATCAGCCTGGGTGAAAGTGAGACCCTACCTAAAAAAAAAAAAAAAAGTCAGCCAGGCGTGGTGGGGCTCAGCTTCCATCTCAGCACTTGGGAAGCAGACGTAGGAGGATTGCCATGAGTTTGAGGCCACCCTGAGACTGAATTCTAGGTAAGCCTGGGCTAGAGTGAAACCCTACCTCAAAAAACATAAATAAATAGTAAATAAGTGAATGTCAGAAACTGGGGTGGGTTCTGGAATCCCAGTGTATCCTACAGTAAGAAGGAAGGTGGAGATGGAGAATTTCCCAGAAGCCCAAGAATGGAGTGGTGAACAACAGACTCTGTCTCAACAAAACAAGATAGAAAACTGACCCAAAAGTTGTCTTCTGACTTCCAGACGCATGCTGTGGCACATGGACACCTGCACACATGTACACACACACTCCAAATACATAAGTAAAAAATTCTAAAAACCTCTGATTAAATTAATGCATAACTTTGACATAACCCTAATCAAAATTCTAAAAGACAGCACAAAAGTCAAGGGGAAAAAAAAAGCCAGACATC
This sequence comes from Dipus sagitta, assembly GCA_036346955.1. NCBI lineage: Eukaryota > Metazoa > Chordata > Mammalia > Rodentia > Dipodidae > Dipus > Dipus sagitta. The sequence continues at coordinate 96,196,894 of CM070770.1, read as the reverse complement.
AATACAAAAGACAGCTGTAGGAAGTTAGCAAGCCCCAGCATAAACGGCATCTTTCAGCAATTCAGTGTGTCTCACCCTTAAATGTCACCTGTATCTCTGTGATCATGAGCATTTGCGTCCTCTTTACCTATGATACTCTCATCTTTACCAGAGGTGAAGGCTGAGTTGCACGTCTGGATAGGCCCAGCTGAACAGAAAGGCACTGGCAGGAATGAACAAGGGATGCATAAATTCAAGTCCATCAAACCTGAAGCCCAAGCTCAGCATTGCAAGAAAACCTGAGAATGTAAACACCCTGGAAATCTACAAGGGATACTGGCAGAGGGCATTTGACTTCTGTAGAGATATAAAATTCAACCTTATCTAGAAAATGTTAACATTGGCTATCTCTGGATGGCAGTATTGTACACACAGAATAAGAGGATAAACATTTTCAGATGGAATTCTTCTGAAGGAACAGCAAGTGTTTTGTGCTCTGCACACTAAGCCTTGGATTTATATTTGCGCCTTCATCGTGGAGAAGTGCCCAAGCCATCTCCTTTGCCTCCAGATGGCTGTGCAGGGCTGTGTCTCAGAACAGATCAGAGAAGCTTAGCGCTGCTCAGCTCCACAGTGATGCAATGTGACAGAGGCCAGGGAATGGAGTCATGCTCAGTTTAGGAGCAAGCATTTCCCTGAGGATGGAGAAGTAAACATACACGTGTGGAAAACTCTACTGCATAAGGGATGGCAAGGCTGGATAGGGAGAGTAGGGGAATGGTGAGATGGGGAAATGTTGATAAACACATACTAAGTTACAGTTAGGAGAAAGAATGCTAGTATTCTATTGTACAGTTGAGTGACTCTTGGTAGTGATAATGTTTCGTACAGTTTAGAAAACAGAATATTGAATATTTTACCATAAAAATGATCAGTGCTTAGGGAGATATATTTACCCTGGTTTGAATAGTATCCAATATGCTCATGTCTCAAGACACCATATAGCATCCATAAACATGCACATGTTTTATGTTTCCGTTTAAGAAAGACGCCAGGCAGTGGCTCATACCTATAATCCCAGGGCTGGTGAGGAAGAGAAAGAAGTAACCCTGGGGCTCACTGACTAGCTAGTCTAATGGAACCTGTGAGCTTCAGGCCAGTGAGAGGCCCTGTCTCGAAATAAAACAGGTGGATGGCATATCTGAGGAACAACACCCAAGGTTTTCCTCAACACTCAAGAGCCTGAGTCAAGAGAGTTACGAGGTCAAAGCTTGCCTGAGGTATATAGAAAGAGACTACAAGAAGTATAGAGGGTCAAAAAGAGTATGTGGCAAACTGTGATATTCAATAAGTGACCAAAGTAATGATTTTATTGACTTACAATTCTCTAAGTTTGTGAAACCAGTGACAAGAAAATGGATTTTTTTTTCCCCTGAAAAATAGTCACAACTAGACCATCCTGGCTCACAGCCTGCCTACAGAGCACATCATGGGGAAAAGATAGTCTTGGTGGAAATGTTTTATCTCCAGAGAGAATGAGGTCCAGGGACTTAGCTAATGAACAGTACACCACGCAGTAGTGGTACACTGACAAGAAACAAACACTCTGAAATAACCCCAGAGAAGCAACATAAACCCAGAAAGAAATGAGCCACCACCAGCATGTTTCTGCAATCTCAGAACTGTTCCTTCTAAGTCCTGCCATTCTGAGCTGCACTGCTAAAGTTTCCATTTTCTTTATTTGATTATTAAATAAATCTTTCACTCCTAAAAATGAGCTTTAATTTTTAGGTGACATTGATAAAGTTCAGCTCCATCTAAAGATGGCTCACATTTATAGTCTCAGGTTACAACCAGAGAAAAGATAACTGTGCTATAGACTGAAATGTAAAACCTTTGGATTCAGAATTTTTAAATATAACTAATCAGTCAGAGCCCTAAGATTCAGATAGAATTCTTGATACTCGTGACTTTAAAACCTTTTTAAACAAAAGTAGGTTAAATTGACTTGAGCACTTGGATTATGTAATGTAGAATGTTTTCAAAGAAAGCCAAATTTTGGGCCTATTGTGTGTGATCAAAATTAAAACTTGGCTGCTGTGGGCTGTGTGACTAATTTCACAATTATAATACTAAGAATCAGCAATGTGGAGATGTTAATGCAGAAGCAATCACTGCACATTCCATCAGAGACCCGAGCGCCAAAGAACATCAAGTTTGTGGACAATAAATCTCACAGAGTAAATGAGATGATGCTATCCCTCCCATCCAAGTGCAAGCAGTATTAACATCAATACAGAAACCCTTCATCCACCCAAACTCACTAATAGAAAACAGACTGCACGATTCCACTGTCAAAATCAGTGCCATAAAGTTCATGAGCTAAAGTGCAGCTCCTCTGTTAGAACTTTCCATCGAAGTATTTCTTTACAAAGGCGCGCTTATCTAGCTTGAGCCTATAGAAGATGGAAGGTATAAATTAACTTTCCATGTCACACATTTCAGTTTCAAACTTACATTTCTCATATTGCCTTAGATAATAATTTCTCATACAGATTACCCAACTATTACTTCCAGTTCTGGGCTATCTTTTAAAAAAATATTTTATTTATTTATTGGTGAGAGAGAGAGAGGCAGATAGAGACAGAGAGAATGGGTGCACCAGGGCCTCTAGCCATTACAAATAAACTTCAGATGTATGTGTCACCTTGTACATCTGGCTTACATGGGTACTGGGGAATCAAACCTAGGCCAGCTTCAGAGGCAAGCACCTCAACCACTAAGCCATCTCTCCAATCCCCCGGGCTTTTCCCTACAACATCCATTAGCAGATCCCCACTCTGCTCTTATATAAGCAGAGGCACCTCTTACCAAGTGAAAGATGTTAACAAAAGAGGTCAATTGCAGAGGCTCCTAAACATGGTCCTCACCCTTACATGTGGGGGAGCTCCTCAGGTACTTTCTTGGAACTGCTGGGGCTCTATAAGCCAGTATGAAAACCATAGGCCTGCAGGCCAGTGGGAGAGATATATAAAAATGAAGCATGTTCTAGTGACAGGTTTGGGTACAAGTACACTAGTGGGCAGCAATAATATGAGGACACTGGGTTTCAAGATCAAATGTGTCACTTGATCACTGAAATGACAAAGGAGTCGTGGTGGAAGACTGCAGAGCAAGAAGGACTGCCATTCTCATCTTAAACCCAGTCAACTTCAGCCCAGGGCTTTATAAGGAAAATGGCTGAGTGAAGAGTGGCAGACCCAGAGTCAGAAGTACAGGTCATTAGTCTTGGTGTCAGGAGATCTCACACCCTCCCAGCCACTTCATAACCCTAAAGCAAGCCATGACTTATAGAGCTTTAAATGTGTATGTCATTTTCATCCTGTTTCTGGTGTTTACCTTCACAGTTTTCCTATTCCATGCCCCATCTTTCAGGTTTAAATCTGGATGATGAGAGAAAGACCAGAGGAAGGAAGGAGGGAAGCTTTTGTTTTGAGCATTACACAGATAGCCAGCCCTGTCTCTGTCCCTCTTTCTTTCATTGTTAAACAATGTGTAGATATAGGTATATTCATGTGTCACTGAGAAACATATTGGTAAACTCTACTAAGTTTTTAAGTGTTTTTCTGTATGTTTAATTTCTGTGCACTGATAAGAATTACTTTTTAATCAGAAAACAATGTACATTTTAATGATGCTAAAACACAAATGTAGTTTAAAGTAACTACCCAGAGGTTCCTTGTCGCAGTTTTCACCCCAAATATCTAAGGTCAACTAAATACTAAGAAAGAAAAACTACTCATTGTCTCATTATCTCTTGTCTTATTTTAATTAACCAATAGAATATTTCAATAAATATGTCCAAGGAAGAGGAATTCATTTTATATCTATAATATTGTATTAGTGCATATCATAATAGACAAAAATTTTATGTACTCAAAGTAGACAGCAAGCCTAATTAATGTGTATTCAGTGGTCATTGCTTCTTAGCTTATTAGGTGATACTGATTTTAGAATAAAATCATTAAAGAATGTCACTACAATCACCCAAATAACATATTTAATGGGATTTTTATAGCATTCTGAATGTTAAATAAAAATACATCTTATCCTTCTTGGAATATCCCTTTTTTAAACATTAGATCAGGCTTAGCTAAACACAGTAAGAAAAATGGTTAGAAAGGAACATTTTAGCTCTTAACATTTTGATATATAGCCTTCATTTTCCCCTAGAATGTATGTAGGGAGAAATTATAGAAGCCAGCATAGATTTTTCTAGGCTGAAGTAAAGTATGATTTTATGTCTGCATGTTTGTATAACCTTATCATAACACGTTAAAGGTGCCTGATGTACATGCCAGCTCTCTTCCTTAAAAGCTACAGTGTATGAGAGTGAACTTTTCACCAGCTGGATGTGTATTATTGAGCATTTGCACGTGTCTTTTTTGTGTGTGTCTACTTGTTTTGGTTTTTTGAGGTAGGGTCTCATTCTAGCCCAGGCTGACCTGGACCTCACTATGTAGTCTCAGAGTGGCCTCAAACTCACGGAGATTCTCCCTACCTCTGCCTTCAGAGTTTTGGAATTAAAGGCATGTGCCGCCACACTTGGCTGCACTTGTTTTTAATCTTTGCACTTATGACATCTTGTTTTGATTCAGATTTAATTTCTCTTTGCATGAACTCTTTGCATGCATATAAGCTACTTGTATTTCCTCCTTTTGTAAATTATTTGTTCTTTTCCTTTCCTGTTTTTATTTTATTCTATCAATTGCAACCAGCACTTTCCAAAACAAACACTATCTCAATCTTCTATTTGTTATATTTGTCACAAGTATTTCTCTTCTTTTGTTCTTTGTCTTCAAGTTTCATTTAGTGATGAATTACTATTTACATTTTAGTTTAACTGACTTTTACTTTTGTAACTCTTTCCACTGCTTTAAAGTTAAAAGATCTTTCTTCATGTGAAAATTCAAAGTATATTTATTTCCATCTTCTTGTAATGGCTTGATTATGATTATTATTATCTCACTCTGCAAGCCAGGCTGGCCTGGAACTCGGCAATCCTTCTGCTTCAGCCTCAGAGTTCCGAGATTACAGATGTGTGACATCATGCTGTTTTTTAAGGGATGAATTTCTTTCTTTGCGTGTGTGTGCGCACACACATGCACGTATGCGTGCTCGTGTGAATGCAGGCATGTACATGCCACAGCATGAATGTACAAGTCAGAGGTAAATTCTAGTGTCAGTCCCTGCGTCCTGCCCAGTTTGAAGCAGGGTCTCAGGTTGTTCACCATTTCATTCGCCAGGCTAGGTTGCCGGCAAGCTACCAAGGGAGTCTCCTGCTCCACCTCCCTTCTTGCCATAGGTACACTGGTCTACAGAAACCCACCACAGCTTCTGGCTATTGTGAGGTCTCGGGGTCTGTGCTCAGGTATTCAGAGTTATGAAACACTTTATCTATTGAGCCATCTACCCGGAACAAGATGGGTTTCTTAAACAACTCTTCTTTCCAAACACAAAACCATTGTTTCTGAAACTACTATTACATTCTCCACCAACTTTTGTCCTTTATACAACATTAAAATTTCATATGAAATCAGGTCTGAATGTGGCTTTTCTGATGATCTATGTGTCCCAACTCTTGGGATCATCCTCCACTGTTATTACAATATTATAGTCCACATCAAAACCTACTAGAGCTATTCCCAAGACACTATTCTTTTTTTTTTTTTTTTTTTTTTTGCGATAAGGTCTTATTCTAGCCCAGGCTGACCTGGAATTCATTCTGTAGTCTCAGGGTGACCTTGAACTCACAGCAATCCTCCTACCTCTGCCTCCCAAGTGCTGGGATTAAATGCATGCACCACCACACCCAGCATCTTTTTAAATTTTTTCTGATATTCATCCTGCTGAAGACATCTTCATTCTTTAATTTAAAAAAGTATAATTATTTTGTTAAGCTTCAAAACAAGAATCTGGTGAGGGGGACTGATTACAATTATTTTAAAAAAGAATTTTTTAGAACACAGGGGATGCAAATTATACAACACTGGTGCAAACTATATAAGAAAACAGTTAACCGAAATCACACAGCAGTATTGTGAAAGGAAGCATTACAAAGATGTCTCTTTCCTCAAAGTTATCAGTTTAGTGGAAATCTAAATTTACTGCACATGTCGTGTGGCTAGGGACTGGGCTAGGCTCCTTGGAAGCTGCAGAAACCAGGAATCATACTTCTGAGATGAGAAAATACGCTGAGCAGGAACCAGCGAGGCGGTGGTGGGGAGCGGTAACTCACCTGGGACCTCGCAGTTGTCTACTGCCTGTGCCAAAGTGTGGACAACACAATTTAGTGGATGGATATTTGGATAAGACACTCGGAGTACAGCATGGAGGACAGAATGAAAACTCAAAGTGATGCTTATGTAGCAATACGTATGTACTACTAAGATTTCCAGAAGAGATGAGATTGAGTAACTCCTAGATTCTCTTTCACAATTGTGTAAGGGGGGCGTGGAGCTACAAAAGTGGAACTGACTGGGGCTGGAGAGATGGCTTACAGGTTAAGGTGCTTGCCTACAAAGCCTAAAGACCTATGTTCAACTCCCCAGGTCCCATGTAAGCCAAACACACAAAATGACCCAAGCACGCAAAGTCGTGCATGGGCGCAAGGTGGCGCATGCATCTGGAGTCGATTGCAGTGGCTGGAGGCCTTGGCACGCCAATTCTCTCCCCATCCCATAAAAAATTGCAAAAAAAAAAAAAAGTGGAATTGACTGGAATAAGAGAGGCCCTGAAAAAAAGAGAAGAGCAGGCTGGGAGGTAGGGAGTTAGCCATAGGCACGGTAAAGTCATTGAGTTGTGGACATCTTGAACACTGTGTAGCACAAATCCTCTCTGACACATCAAAAGCTCCATGCTGCTAACACCAAGGGCTCAGGTATGTCTTGTGTTGGTTTGGCATCTCAGAATGTCATTTCTCATTTGCAATGGGCATGGGTGAGAAGAGGCTTGCTTCAGGCCATCCAGAAAAGCCTGGGTTTCACTGCACTGTGCTTGAGGCAGCAGCTCCTCCTGCCCCAGCCCTAATCTGGACACTCTGTCTGCATCCAGCCGCATACTTTCATCCCTGTGCGCATCCATCACAAGGCCTCCTCTGCCAGAAATATCCTTCTGTGCCTTCAAATTCTGATGGCAGTGAGTGGAGCCTGATTGTCCCAGGCTGATTGATTTCTCTCCCATCTATGCTGCCTTGTAAGGCACTTGCTCCACGGAAACTCCATTGCAGTTTGAGTTGTTTACTTCACTTACAGATACAGCCTATTCTGATTATTTATAGAACTTATTATCTGAATTTGACTAGTAGCTAAAATTTGCTTGTGACCTCAAAATCCATACGGGAAGAATTTATTGTCCAGGCATTCAAACACACGTAGAGTCCCCAGGCATATAAGCCCCAGCTGAGGCAAGCCAGTATCTTCCGCTCAGTGCTCATATTACAAGCTATTACCTCTCTCTAGTATATTTAGTGCCACAGTTTTTTGCATATTTGTGCTTTTTGTTCACAAAAAGCAATGGTCACCATGCGTGGTGCTGGAGTGCTATCTAGCATTCCTATGCACAAGAAGGCTATGACGAACCACAGGAGGAAAACGTGTGTTAGATAAGCTCTGTTCAGGGAGAATTCTATGTTAATGAATCAGCTGCATATATGAAATGATTGGGTGTCAACAGCAACACGCATAGGCTGAGTTATGTGTTGGTTTGTTGATGAAGATGTTGTAACCAGCGGCGTGCAGGACCCCAGCCTGTGCTCAGGGTTTACAGAAAGCGCCTTCCATGAACAATCCACAGTGAGCGCCCAGCTGCAGCTCACTGCAGCAACAATCTGCACAGCAGTCCAGCCTGTATTTCAATCATGTTCATATCTACAAAGTATCTAACTCAGTGCTGGCTACAAGCAGGAGTTCAAAAATATCTCTAGAATACACAAGGGTTGGAGACCAATGAGGTGAGTTGAGAAGGGGAAGAATGGAATGGAATGACATTTATAACAGTCTCTTTTACCCATGGGAATGTACCATGTTCCCTACTAGAAATATGAAATCACATAATCTTCCAAATATTACATATGCTGTTTCTCCTAAACACACACACTAATGTAACGCCTTTTCCTTCGTAACTAAACACTCATCACATGCTTTTGGCATTTGAGATGCAACAGCAAAGTTAACATAAGCTTTTTTTTCCATCTGATACCACAGATAGATTCATTCTTATTATCAATCTGAGCAACCTCAGAATACATTTTTTTCCCTGCCCTAGTAAGTTGTAGTCATATATTTTTTGTTTGTGGCTCTCTTTGATATATCCAAACTGTCACTCGTCACTATTCTAGCACATGGCAGTCACTAATAAGATAAAGGTCATGTAAACATAAACACTATGATGCTATGACAGTTAGTCGGGTCCCCATAATGGCTACTTAAGTGATTAATGGGCAGGGAGCATGGAGAGCATGGATATGCCAAACAGAAAAATGGTTCTTGCATGGGACAGCATGGGAGAACAGGAAAATCCCATGTCAGAACGATGGGCAATTTAAAATGTAGGAAGTGTTTCTGGACTTACCTATATAAGACTTTCAGCCTGAGGTTAAACACAAGTAAGTGAAACCGTGGAAAGCAAAGTGCAGATAAGGGGTGAGTACTGCCTGAGAATTCCTGGAGACAGGGTGCTCTCGGGAGCATTTATCCTTGTTATACAGGGAGGCACAGGGAATAATAGTAAAGACAGCTACTATTTATTTGTTAGGGATCCATATTTGTTAGACATTTGTCTTTTTTCATATCACGTAATCCTCACAACTCACTAGTGTGGGCAACATCTTCATTCTACATAAAGGTGACGTAACTTGTCCAAGGTCACACAGCTATCGTACTGGTGAGTGGGATTCTATCCAGAGTCTATACGCTTAACCACCTGGCTATAGAGTGTAAGGTAGGGCTTAGGAAGGGTTATAAGCCGTGAGCTATATCATCATGTGATCTAGTGGACAGGTAAAAAGGGATGTACATAGAAGCTAGCCCAGATCACTGTTCTCCAAGAGCCTCTCTGGGAAACCGTTGATGCAGTCAAAGGTAGTTCTTCCCCGTGGCTGGCAACAACACTGTCTTTTGTTTGACTCCACAAGCAGCTGGCAGGACTCATGTATTACTCATGCTGGAATTATATTCTAGAGTCACTAAGTGGTGAGGGCTGTGTCAGGCCTGTTAGGAGATTACCACAGGCCTCTGAATGTAGTTGAGTTTCTGCAGCTGTTGAGTGTTTCTGGCTTGGGTTCCACACCTCCTGGCAGGTGGTGTGTGTGGAAAACAGGGCTGCTTCTGGGTGTGAGAGGCACAGAGTAGAGATGGCTGAGAGGCCCAGGCCCAACACAGCAAGTCCAAGCTGAGGGGGCTTGAGCCTTTGGCTCTAAGCCATTTAAAAAGCAGAGGAAAGGAATTTCGGAATGAATTACACAAGGGCTCCTTAGAACTACTCCTTCAAGCCCTTCTACTGGTAGAGGATGGGCTGATGTCCGGCCAAGTTGTGAAGCCAACTCTTTCCAGAACTCTGGTGGGGAAGCCTCAATCACACATGGGCAGTGGTGATGAGATGTACAGTATTGGTGACAAAACTAACACTTACTTCATGTTTTCTAAATTTAAATCACGTTCTGGGTGATGTGTATAAAACATAACTTACTCTTTCCCATAAAACCCACGAGGTAGGTACTACAACAGTGAATGTCTTATAGATAAGCCAAGTGTCTATACCGTCAATCAAAGCTATCAGCAGATGTGGTGGGCGGAATTTTTGGCTCCCTCTCACCAATGCTCCTCGTACCCACATAACTGTTTTAATCTCTCAGGGCCTAGAGTACTTGCTAGTCCTTGGGTTTGAGCGTGGCACAGGACAACAAGTATTGTTCTGAGCCTAGGTCTTAAGAAAAGCTTGTGTGTTTGTCTATTTAGCCCTCGTGAGTTTCTGACACCACTAGAAAAACACATGCCCAGGGTCATCTCCTGACCCCAAGGAGGAAGTCTGACCCAAGTCAGCCAGAGGACCAGCACACCTACAGCAAAAACCAGAGCTGGGGCTGGAGACATGGCTTAGTGGTTAAGGTGTTTGCCTGCAAAGCCAAAGGACCTCAGTTCAGTTCCCCAAGACCCACGTAAGCCAGATGCATGAGGTGGCACATGCGTCTGGAGTTTGTTTGCAGTGGCTGGAGGCCCTGGAATGCCCATTCTCTTTCCCTCAATCTCCCTCTCTCCCTCTCTCTCTCTCTCTCTCCTTCCTTCTCTCTTGCATAAATAAAAAGAAAATTTTAAATGAAAATAAGAAGATAAACAGAGCTGTCTGAGTTGCTGTGCCTGGCGGTGCCAAGCATACTTGGCCTAACCCTTGAACCACCCAAAGCAGATGTGAGTTTAGTCAATTACTTGGGGGAGTAGCTTGTTATACAGCAGTAACAAACCGATGCAAATGTAAAGCTGAGCGGCAAATTCAAGCAGGATGTGCCTTCAGCTCTAATGTACATCATGTTCTACTTCCACACTGTTAAGGTGGAGAATCATGAATTCTTTACTCACTCTAATGAGCTGAGTGAATCTAGCACAGGGTTGAATTGTCTGAGCCTCCCTGTCAAATCTGTAAATAATCTTGGATTTAAACAACTCCTTAATATACAGAACATTAGCATTATGTGATGATACCTAATTTAAAAGGGGGCTGGAGGGCTGGAGGGATGGCTTAACAGTTAAGGTGATTGCCTGCAAAGCCAAAGACCTAGGTTCAATTCCTCAGGACCTACATAAGCCAGATTCATAAGGTGGCACATGCATCTGGAGTTCATTTGCAGTGGCTAGAGGCCCTGGCGCACCCATTCTCTCTCTCTCTCTTTATCCTCCTTTCTCTCTGTCAAATAAATAAATAAATTTAAAAGGGGGGCTGGAAAGAGAACTCAGTGGTTAAGGCATTTCCCTGCAAAGCCTAAAGAACAGGGTTCAATTCCCCAGTACACACATAAAGTCAGATACACAAAGTGACACATGTTTGTTTGCAGTGGCTAGAGGCCAGGGCATGCCCAGTCTCATTCATTCTCTCTCTCTCTCTCTCTCTCTCTCTCTCTCTTCCTACTTGCAAATAAATAAATAAAATATTTTTAAAGAAATAAAAGAATTCATCAGGTACTGCAGTACACTCCTGTAGTCTCTGTTAGTCAGGAGGCTGAGGTAGGAGGATCACTTTTTTTTCCCAAGGTAGGGTCTTGCTCCAGCCCAGGCTGACCTGGAATTTACTATGTAGTCTTAGGGTGGCCTCTAACTCACAGTGATCTTCCTACCTCTCCCTCCTGAGTGCTGGGATTAAAGGCGTGTGCCACCACAGCTGGCAGGAGAATCACTTGAGCTTAAAAGTTTGGGACCAGCCCAACAACACAACAAGAGCCTGATTCATTAAAGAAGAAAGAAAGAAAGAAAGAAAGAAAGAAAGAAAGAAAGAAAGAAAGAAAGAAAGAAAGAAAGAAGGAAGGAAGGAAGGAAGGAAGGAAGGAAGGAAGGAAGGAAGGAAAGAAAGAGGGGTCTGGAGGGATGGCTTGGAGATTAAGGTATTTGCCTACAAAGCCAAAGGACCCAGGTTTGATCCCCCAGGACCCATGTAAGCCAGATGCACAAAGTGGCACATGTATCTGGAATTCGTTTGCAACAGCTAGAGTCTCTGGCGTGTCCATTCTCTCCCTGCTCTGCCTCTCTCTCATATGAATAACTAAATAAATAAATAAAAATACAGATCTAGGTAATTCCTTTTAAAATACAATAAAATAAATAGGTAGTAATTAATAGACAAAAACATTTTCAAAGTTTCTACAATTTCCCTGGAATTGATTTTGTCAAGATACTTCAGAAGTGCCAGGTCAAATGATCATTTAAGTCTGATGATTCTGCTAGTCTAGGTAAGTGTGTCACCCCTGCAAAACATACACCCCCAATTACAGAGAATTGCTTAGAAGCCTAAAATAATCCCGTAATTGAGGTCATTTGGGGACAATGTCCAGTAGAAATGTAGAGCGTCTATTATGGAACAGGCCCCTGCTACTTCACCCAAAGTCCTGCTTATCTGTGTAGCCCTCCAAGCCAGTGATGGCAAAGGGAAGAACCGGGTCCCTTTAGCTACCAGCTTGCTCTCTGGGAAAGTTCACAGAAAAACACACAGAAATAGGAAACCCACAGACAGAAGATGGCTCTCAGAAGGCAATATATGCTCCCCTGCCCCATTTTCTCACCTCCCTGTTAACCCATAGCTGCTAGTCACTAAAAATTCTTTGCCAAAGCACATAGTAGCCAAATTCACTAATCTCTCTCCCTCCTCTACTAATGCCTCCGCAAGTTTTGATATGATAGCAACTCCCTCCTTCTTTGGCCCAGCCTCTCAGAACCCCATGTTTCTTCTTCCTTTATGCACACCATCCCTTAATGTAAGTGCTCCAAGACTTTGTTATCTCTCTTGTTCTCCACAAGAGCCTGAGCCATCTCACTCCCTTATACAGCTTTATGCTGTATACCCTACAGAGTCCCACATAAGAATTTCTCCCAGCAGATTGTAAGCCAAATTACCTTGTTTCCAACCCATTGTCCTAGATTCACTCCCTGACACTTCTTTCAACGTACCAAGAGTACAGCTAGAAAGCCATTAAAGAAATGTTTTTTAAAATGTTTAACCTGGGGGCTGGAGAGAGAGCTCAGCAGTTAAAGACATTTGCTTACAAAGTCTGACAGCCTGAGTTTGATTTCTCAGCACCCACATAAAACCAGATGCACAAAGTGGTACATACATCTGGAATTCATTTGCAGTAGCAGGAGGTCCTGCTGCACCTATTCTCTCTCTCTCTCTTTCTCTCTGTCCTTGCAAAGATATAAAAATATTTGAAAAGGGCTGGAGAGATGGCTTAGCAGTTAAGGTGTTTGCCTGTAAAGCCAAAGGACCCAGGTTCAATTCCCCAGGACCCACGTGAGCCGGAAGCACAAGGTGGCTCATGTGTCTGCAGTTCGTTTGCAGTGGCTGGAGGCCCTGGAATGCACATTCTCTTTCATTCTCTCTCTCTTTCTCTCTCACTCTCTCAAAAATATTTTAAAAGTAAAAAGTAAAATGGTTATTGTGGGCTAGAGAGATGACTCAATGGTTAAGGTGCTTGCTTGCAAAGCCTGAAAGCCTGGGTTCCATTCTCCAATGCCCACATAAGGGCAGATACACAAAGTGACACATGTGTCTTGAGTTCGTCTGCAGCAGCAAGAGACCCTGGTGCATCTATTCTCTCTCTCTCTCCTCTTCTCTATATCTCTTCTTGCAAGTAAATAAATAAAAGTATTTTAAAAGTAAATTAAGGGATGGAGAGATGGCTTAACAGTTAAGACACTTGCCTGCAAAGCCACAGGACCCAGGTCCAGTTCCCCAGGACCCATGTAAGCCAGATGCACGAGGTGGTGCATGCATCTAAAGTTTGTCTGCAGTGGCTGAAGGCCCTGAAGCACCCACCCTCTCTCCCCCCAATAAATAAATAAATAAATAAATAATTTTTAATTGTAAAAATATATATCATTTTAAATTTTAATTAATTTAAAAATGTTTATTCCACACTTTTTATTCTCTTCCCTCTGTTTATAATGCCTCGATTCCCCCTTCTAATATTTCTTAAGGCTTGATCCTATTTTCCCTTCTCAAAAGTCACCCTCGGGCTGGAGAGATGGCTTAGTGATTAAGGTGCTTGCCTGTGAAGTTTAAGGACCCATGTTTGACTTCCCAAATTCCACATAAGCCAGATGCACAAAGTGACGCATGTGCCAGTTGCACATGCATACAAGATGGCATACATGTCTGGAGTTTGGTTATAGTGGCTGAATTGCCATGGCATGCCAATTCTCTCACTCAAAAAAAAAAAAAAGCAGTCTGTTGGACTTTCCTAAAAAATAAAGTCACCCCCATGACAGCCCTGTCCTCTCCCAGGACTGCTCAGTGCAGCCGCCATGTGTCCGTCTGCTCTATTAGAACAGGACCTACCACCCACCTGACTGCAAGCCTTGAGGCTGGCTCCTCCTTTCTTAGGTGACTTTGTGCCAATGCCTGGCAGATTCCCAGTACATGAAGAAAACTCAGCAAATGCTAGCTTGAATGAATAAATGAAATGAACTACCCATTTCTCCACTTCCAGGCTTTGCCACTGGCTTCCAACTGACTTCCAGATTTTTCTGAATGATGTTCACTCTGTCCAAGGGGCAAAACTTAGGTCTTAGTCTGTAGCTCTATTCACAGGTGTCCATTTCCCAGGTGGCCTGGGAGAAGCAAGATTAAAGACCAGGACAGCCTTTGAGCCATGCTGATCACATTGCAACATTTAATTTCTTCATGTCACCGGGCTAGTACTAATTACAAGCCCAAATTGATTTCTATTGGCACACACTTGGATAGCCCTAAAATGGCTAAGATTAAAAATAATTCACCCATTTTAATCCCAGCACTCAGGAGGCAGAGGTAAGAGGATCACTGTGAGCTCGAGGCCAGCCTGAGACTCCATAGTGAATTCCAGGTCAGTCTGGGCTAGACTGGGACCCTACCTCGAAAAACTAAAAGAAAAAAGAAAAATAATTCACCCATGTTGTGGGAGCAGGCTCCTCCGAGCTACATTCGTTCATACATCTTGTTTATGATTCTTGCTAAGTGTACATGCTATCTGTTATATTGGCTCTATTTTTTTAACCTGGACACATGTTTTATTATCATTAGGACAAAGGGCAAGGCACATAGAAGGATGTATCCAAAGCAGTAATTTCCAGGGTGTGTCTGTATATTCCTGCACCCACCAACCCTCATATAGTCCCAATGCCAGAGAAGGAGAGGAGCCTTCATGCTGGGAGAGGGGTAATGTTTACATGTGACCAGTCTTGCTGCATGGGGGTAGGAGGCTGAAGCTGGATTTGAATGTTAAAACGTCAATCCCAGGCTGGAAAGATGGCTTAGCAGTTAAGGCGCTTCCCAGCGAAGCCTAAGAACTCATGTTCAAATCTCCAGATTCCATGCAGCCAGTAGTGACAAGTGTGCAATGCTGCGCATATGCCACAAGGGGCACACACGCCTGGAGTTCATTCGCAGCAGGCTGAAGGCCCTGGCACACCCATGCACTCTCTCTCGCTCTCTCTCTCCCTCTTTCTCTCTCTCAAAAGTAAAAAAAAAAAAAAATGAAAAATAAATTTTAAAAAACTTTAATCCCACCCCTCTGTGGAAAGTTCTCTAGGGGTCATCTCGGCCAGGGCTGGGGAAGGGGGTGCAGACCTATGGGAGAGGCAGAGAAGTGCTCTGGGAGCCGCTCCCTAGCCTGTGGTATACACTGGGCCTTTAACTTCCTGTCTGGCTTTCTAAAGTCCTGAAGGAAATGGGCAAGGAAGGAGCTTGGCTGTGCATTATATAGGGTTCAGGGTTAGGGTCCAAGGACTAAGGAAGAGAGAAAGAAGAGTAGTGAAGGTGGAACCTGGAGAGATGGCTTAGTGGTTAAGGCATTTTGCCTGCAAAGCCAAAGGATACTGGTTCCACCTCTCCAGGACCCACGTAAGCCAGATGCACAAGAAGGCACGTGCATCTGGAGTTCGTTTGCAGTGGCTGGAGGCCCTGGCACACCCACTCTCTCTCTCTCTCAAATAAATAAATAAATAAAATATACTACATTTTAAAAAAAAAAAAAGAGTAGTGAAGGTGTATGGCATTCAGAGCTTAAGACATCCTAGACCTGAAGCCTGTCTCAGAGGTATTAGGTTTACTCCTCCAGGGGCTTCCTAGCTCAGGCCACCTGTTGTGCCTGAGCTCCTCCTGGGCTTCCTCCTGGCCCCTCCTCAGATCATCCAGGAGCCCACCAGGTGGCCTATTCGACCACCTGGGGCCCACATGGGCCTCCTAGTGCCCTCTCCCCTAGGTCCTGATATTTCTCGGGCATCAAAGTCACCCTTTCCATCATTTTCTTCCACTTCCCACCTATTCTGGATGTTGGATCTACCAGCCTTCTGCCTGGGTGCTGCTCTTAGTAGACAAATAGGCCATCTAGAGTGAATGCTGGCCAGGACACAGCTGCTTATGCACAGTGTCATCCAGTAACCATGAACCCTCATCACCCCATTTACTGCGTGCTGTAGCTAGTGGGGTCCCAAAGCTCCCTCTTGTCCTAACCCCACCTCCTCTTGAGCTCCCTCTTCTGCCTCCTTCTTCTCCCTTCTGCCTGAATGCTGATGCTTGAAAAGCAAGTTAGCTTGAAAGAACAGACTCTAAGACCCCACCCTGGCGCCCCTGCATGCCCTAGAGGTCTTCCAGTCAGGGAAGCATTTCTCTGCTGGCACTCATATGCTCTGTGGGCCTGGTGCTAAGAATACTGAAATAGCAAAGACAGCTCATAGCCTAGTCAGCACAACCAAGCAAACTACACATGGCAACTGAGGCAAGCATCGTGCATCTGGAGCATCTTAGGTCCCACAGAAACACCGTCCTCTGTCAGCTGCAGAAGCCACTTCTGAGCCGTGAGCAGGTACAATACCAACACAGCTAACCCAGGTCCCACACCAGTTGATCCCACCACCTCACCCACTTGTCCTGCTGAACCAGAGAACAGCAATAGATGCGTGCTTCTCCTTTTCATTTCCAGGTGAACTGTTCTGAGTGTCATTTCTTAAGGCTCCTCAAAGCAGTCTGTGGCACCAGAGTCTTGTGGCCAACTTGGCCATGCATACTTGTACAGTTCCATGTCCCCGGTCTCTCATTCTCCATGGGATTACCTCCCAGGTAACCTTCCTGCTCTGTCTATCTTGTCTTTGGATATGTTTTTGTCTCAGAGGAAGGCAGAGCCCTAACCCATGCAGGAAGGTCACAGTGCATATGTCAGGGAGATGAAGAGGATGTTCCAAGCAGAAGAAACAACACAAATGTATGAAGGACTGAAAGTAAATATTTAGAAGCTCAACAGGCCTAGTATGAATGAGTGGAGCACACCTCCAGTGTAGCATGAGGGACTGTGAGTCACTATATGCTGATGGAGGAGGCAATGATTGGTATCTGGAAAGCTACTGACATCAACCAACTACAGCCACTACCTTCCTGCCCAAGTCCGGGAGCCGCCGATAGGGAAATAGACGATGTTTAAACCAACCCCAGAAGACTAGCCAATGCTTTCCAGATGCAGAGAGTGGGATACAAGGAAGAACTGAGAAGCGGTGAAATGAGAGCAGGGCTACTGACACACATGCACTCGAGTATTGCGTTGTTAAGCAGTGACAAGCTTAATTAGAAGTGAGGCAGTGTCCACCTTGGACTCAGTCAATGTCAACGAGAAGGCAACAGGGTAGGTATAAATGGGGTGGAAACCTACAGGTAACAACTGCCCCATAGCCTGTATTGAGTCGATACCCAGAGAACAGAGTAAATTGGTAGCTCCCTCTTGCTGACTGGTTAAGTCACAGGAAGAAATTCCCCTACCTAGCCATCCAGACTTTTAGCCTAAGTCCAAGAACACATAAATCTAAGTTTCTCTCTTCTTGTTCTTGATACATGTATAGCTTTAAGGCAGTGAAAGAAGTCAGTGAGTCACCCTCACATACAACATGAGTTTCTTAGGCTTGGGGATGGAGACATGCAACCAATGGACTAGCATACGGCAACATAAGAGGGTCCAGCTTTGGGCATAAAGCAAACAGGCTAAGAACATCTGATTTTTGAGTGCTTACCCTATATCATACTGTACCAAGGACTTTTAAGTAGTTCCTCGTTTAAAATATTCCCCAAACCACATGAATAAATGCTAGTAGCCTGGTTTTCTAGGATGCTACCTGAGGAGACCATGAAATACTAACTAAAAGACAGCACAGTGACATGTTTCAAAGATCCCAGGATTTAGTTTCAGGTCATTCACCGCTTAACCCTTGTTCTCCATCATTTCGTATTGAGGCATGTGGTCACTCAGGATGCTTCCCTTCCAGGAAACAGAAACAAATTCAAAAATAACCAAGCCCACAAAGCTGCAGAATATCAGTGCTTGCCTTGGTTCTGTGCTGACATCAGCCTCATTTGTTGCCTTAACATGGCCAGGGAAGGTGAAAAAAGAGAATATCTTATATTCAAAGTGTTCATAAATTCTCTGGGAAAGGGTCTAAATGACTCTGCATCCTCCAAGTAACCCAAAGACTGTTTGTAGATGAACAGAACATTCTATGATCCATGACCTGCAATCCTATCAGAATCACACAGAGGGAAAGTATGGCCATGTTTGAAAAGCAGGCATGTTAGGCAGCTCCAAATAATAGATGCCCACTGCATTTTAACTTTGGTCAAGTCCCTTGACCTTTGTGAATCTTGGTTATCCTATCTACTAAAAAAATTAATAATAATATCCAAGGGACAAGGTTATTGTAACGTATTAAAAGTTATATTAAAGTATTTGGCACATAGAGATATTCAACCTATTTTTGTTATTACTGGTACAATTATTGTTTTGGATTTTTTTTTTTTTTTTTTTTTTTGGTTGTTTTGACACAGGCATCTGAATTTAAAGCCCATCCCAGATTCCCAGATGTCTAAAGAACGTCTGTCCCCAGGGTGGAGTCCCTTTTGGCAATGCAGCCAGACTCCTTGCACAACCCAGGCCTGTGTGCCAAGGTTAAGCTGGTTCACCATCTGACGGCCAGAGAGCAATGAGTGGCTCCCCAGCCTCAGCAATGTCAATACTGCCTTCCTGACTCCGCCCATTGTATCTGGAGGAAAGTGGCCACGCATTGTCTTCCAGAGCTCCCCCCAGGAAGCATGATATCACCCTCTAACAAAAGCGGGAAAGCTGACAGATCTGCTGAGATGGGTGTGGCCACCACACACACCTCCCTGGTCAAGCCCTGGACAAGGGGCTGTGACAGGCTGAGAGCAAACAGCAGTCACCCAGCACCCCCTGCGCCCCTCCAGCCTGACTGGCTCCCGTGGCTGGTCCCATGTCAGACACAGAACGATGGGAATTGAGTACCCTTATCAGCAGATGTGCTGAAAAGCTGGAAGTCCCTGCCTTTCTGGAGATCTCAGCCTTCACACCTTTCCTCCCTTGCAGAAGGAACATGGGGAGGAAATGGTCAGACTACTGGTGGGACAAAAAGAAGCCACGGGAGTGGGTATAGAACGGAGCAGACATAGTTAGATCTAAAAACCATTTCCCACTGTGACGTGAGTTAAGGAAGAGTGGCCAGACTGGTGGGAACTGGGTTATCAGTCTAAAATTCCAGAAATAAGGGAGGCAACTTTGGATGTTCCCTTTCCTGAAGGCTGGGAGTGACGCCAGCTGATCCCCTGACACCCCTCCCGGAGCTCAGTCGGTGATGTGCCAGTGCAGCTGGCTCTCTGTAAAATAACATATCTCCAGGCTGTCACCTTGGTGCTCTCCTGTCTCCCCCTTAAAACCCTCTGTGTGGCTACTGTAACACCACTTCTCTAAAGTCCCTGGAAAGCAACCTGATTGATTTTGCTGCTTCTATCATCCCTTCACTGCCATTTGGGGTATCTAAATATCCATGTCTTAATCCTTGGCCTAATTCCCTTCTTTTGAGCTTCATATCTGAAGGACCAAATCTTGCTAAACGCCTCCCTTCCATGTAACCTCACAATCAGCATGTTTACTTTATCCCCCACCAGTTCCTTTTCTTTTAGATGGCTTTGTCTCACGACAAGTCCTTGATTTCCTTTTCATTTTCTTCTCCTTGATTTTAAAATAATTCCAACAAAACATGGTGGCTCACACCTGTATTCTCAGCATTTGGGAGGCTGAAGGGAGAGGATGTCAAGTTTAAGGCTAATTCCAGGCTAGCCTGGGCTGTACACATAGTAAGACCCTGTCTCAAAAAAATTATTTGGTTATGCATACCTCAAAATTACAATTGGCTATGATTTTTTGACAATATTCATGATTGTTCTAGAAAAGTAAAAAAAATTAACTTACAAAGCTCTCATTTGCAACTATCACGTCTTTTCCTTATATATTAAACTAAGCAGTGAAGTCAACATTATTTTATTTAGATGTTTAATTAAATATTTACTATTCTATCATTCAATTTTTTTGCAGTGCTGGGCATCAATCCCAAGGCTATGTACACACTAGGCAAGCACTGTACCACTGAAGCTATGTCCCCAGCCCTTGTTTTTTGTAAATTTGACCTTCGATATTTTCATATATGTTAAATTTTGATCATATATGCCCCATATCACCCTCCTCTGTTGCTCCAATCCCACTATACTCCCTCTCTTCTTCTCATCAGCCCCCCAGTGGCTATGCCACATAAGAGAATGACTCCCCAACAACCTTTAACTGTCCTTAGCTCATTAGGGAAGGGGAGTGGCCTCTCAAGCCCCTCCCCTATCTGTAACAAAATATTGACTGGACCTATCATGTACACGTCTTTTGTATTTTTATATTCTTATAAAAAACATACTAAGAAAGAAATAAGGAGAGTAGTCCCATTCACAATAGACACAAAAATCAAATACCTTGGGGGCTGGAGAGATGGTTCAACAGTTAAAGAATCTTATTTGCAAAACCTGATGGCCCCGGTTTGATTCCCCAGTACCCACTTAACGCCAGATGCACAAAGTGGTACATGAATCTTCAGTTTGTTTGCAGTAGCAAGAGGCTCTGGCATGCCCATACTCACTCTTTCTTTCTGTCTCTCTCTCTCCAAAATAAATAAATAAAAATATTTTTAAAAGCAACTACATTAAATACCTTGGGATATACCTAACCAAGGACATGAAAGACCTCTAACAATGAAATTTAAAACACTGAAGAAAGCAATTGAGGAAGCCCCCAGAAGATGGAAAGTCCTCCCATGCTCATGGATTAGAAGAAATAATATTGTGAAAATGGCTCTTCTACCAAAAGCAATCTATAGGTTTAATGCAAGCCCTTGTGTTTTTGCTTTTTTTTTTTTCCTTTTGGATGGGAGGGAGCAGGTCTTCCATGCTCATGAATTGGAAGAGTTACTTTAGCCATCCTATCAAAAACAATCTATATAGATTCACTGCAAAACCTTGTTTGTTTGCTTGAAACAAGGTCTCATGTAGATCATGAACTTCTGATCCTCCTACCTTCACCTCACAAATGCTAGGATTACAGATATATGCCACCATACCAAGTTTCTTACATTCCCTTTTTCGTGCAGGTTTACTATAAAGTACCAACAGTTCCTTACCATGATTATTAAACTCTGTTCAGTAAAAATTATTATACATTAAATATACTGATGCAAATAGAAAAGAAATAATATCTATTGTCTGATATTTTAAGAGTCTAATTGGGCTAAATCAGCATATGATAGCTCAAAGACATATTCTGTTGACCTGCACAGAGCTAAGGGAAAACCAAAGAGAAAGGGCTGGCCCAGGGAAGGTTGAATAGAATTCTGTTTGTAAAAATGAAAACTTGTTATACCCAAATGGATAAAACAGCATAAATGAGGGCCAAGAGGAAAGAATGTGTAGATTCTAGAGAAGAAGATGGACCATGAACAGGGTGAGATAAACTCAAAGGCATTGCACTGTGCTAAGTCTTGTGGAGGAGACTAGATGTAGCAAGAAACTTATCTACATGTGGGAAAGACAACATCAGTCTTGACTTTCACGGTGATGTTCATAGCAGCACTTGCACTTACATTAATTACACTAGCTTTGTTAGGAGAGGACTTACTGTCTAAGTGCTTTGCATGTAGCATCATGTTTGATCCTTAAAACAACCCTGATAAATGGGTACTCTTATCCAGAAAAAAAAGAAGAAGAAGAAAATGCAACTTGCTATGATTATCTAATCTGGGTTTTTACATCATAATTTAAAAATGGTTACACCATAGTCCAAGTTTTAAACTGATTTATATTGCCTGCTTCTTGCTGTCAAGTTTCTCTAGGCCTTCATGTCTAATGGGTGTATGCTAAGCAATATATTGAAGTGATTGTTTTGCCAATATAACATATTGTAGTTTACGCATTCCCTTTCTAGCAAGCCAAACATGTCCTGGCTCCTGTGAATGTTATGTATCACCAAGCGTGGGTGTTCTTCATAAGAACTTTCAACCAATCAGCTCTTTTTCACACTGAATATACACACTATTTTTTTTGAACCAGAAAACAAATTTGACACATCTGTGGTTGAAATGGTATCTTTAGGGTTTGGTCCACCCTTATAGCCTAGAGAAATATAGCTAAATCCTGATTCTGTGTGTTAGCCAGAAAGCCATCCACAAGGAATAAGGAGGTTAACATGATCACAAGTATTTTTTGATGAGTGGAGCTCAGGTGACAAATCGTGTTGTTTGTTTGTTTTTTTTCCCCAGAACTCAGAAGAACTATCTAAATCTCCTAAAGTACATAAGGCTGTCTTCTTGAGATGGACTTGGAAGACTCCTTCCCTCCTGGAGAGATGCCTTGGGAGAAGCAAGTCTTCCAGGAAGCTCTCCCAGGGCAGGGCTGGAAGGGAAGTGCTCATAACAATGCTTGGAAGGGAGCATCTGGGCAGACAGCGAACTCTTCCCTTTGAGAATAAATCCCAGAGGTGTCCCTGAGCCCTGCCTTAATGAAGAGGGTCCACATGGGACCACTTTCCTAACAATTGCATTTCCTCTGCCACCCTTGACAAGATCTCTGTTAGCTATCTCTCAATCCACGTGTTTGAAATTTCAGACAAGACAGGAAAGAGATATGGAGGCAGGCTATCTAAAGACTTCCTACTGCATTAATGTTAATCATATAGGAAAATTCCATGGTAAAACAGTGATATTTGTTTGATTTTCAGTGTATACAACTGTAGAGCCAAGTGCCTGGTTTGGTGAAGATGGGGAGGTATGTAGAAGGTAATGTGTTAATACAACTTGATTATAAGCTAAAATGGACTTTGTTTCTCAGTTGGGATAGGACAGCATCAGACTCTTGGAAAGTTTATGGAAAAGCTTCTGAAACCTACACACTTATCCCAACTATGAGTCAGAACACCTTTACCGAGGCAAACATGGGATATTGTTTCAGTTATGTTTGTTCACAAAAGAGGGGGTATGGGACCACCCCTTAGACTAAAGAGAGGAGACTGCACATGCCCTACATCCCTTGTTCCGTTATCATTATCCACCAGTGAAGTTTGGTGTGAGGACGGGCGCCTAGGACTGTGGACATGCTGCAGTGGTCAAGCCCTGAGGTTCATACTCATGGAGTTTTCATTCCAGAATGCAAGTTAAGAATCAACACAACAGACCTGCCCTTGAAACTAATCTGGCTTCTTTCTAACAAGAACATGACCTCCTTCCTCTCCCTGTGGTCTTTTCCCTCCTGAAGTAAATTTCAAGCAATTTAAGTCAAGATATCAAGCAACTATTACGGCATATCCCCTTTGCTTGATTTTGTGACAGCTTTTCTAAGCTTATATTACACAGTGCCATAACAAGTCATTTTAGGAGACATAGTGAATTAAAACAGCTGTGAGGATATGTAAGCATGTGTATTGCTTCATCTAAAAACCACATCAGAGCAAATGCAGACACCTGGTCTTCTCATTAGTGGAACCCCTAGTGCGAAATCAGTTCCAGATTTCATGGCACTGATAAACATAGTGCTTGAAAAGCAAGCCAAAAACAGGGAACTTGATTACTTAGAAGTACATATTCATGAACATGAACCAACACCATTTCTCCATTAATACAATCTCTATAAATACTGAAAGCATCCAAGATAATATTTCATTTACAACAATTTATGCTATACTTAAAAATATTACTAAGTTGGGTGTGGTGGCGCACGCCTTTAATCCCAGCATTCGAGAGATAGTGGCAGGAGGATCACTGTGAGTTCGAGGCTACCCTGAGAATACAGAGTGAATTCCAGGTCAGCCTGGAGTAGAGTGAGAGCGTACCTTGGGAAAAAAAAAAAAAAATATATATATATATATATATATATGTGTGTGTGTGTGTGTGTGTGTGTGTGTGTATACATTTCCAACACATTGGTCACCAGAAACAAACTGCAGAGCTATGCAACAAATAGACTGCAATTCTGCTACCTTGTTGAGTTAATTTTGTTAAATATTTTTATTTTTTAAATTTATTTATAAGACATAGGAGTGCCAGGGCCTCCAGCCACTGCAAACGAACTCCACACACATGCACCACCATGTACATCTGGGTTATGTGGGTTCTGGGGAATCGAACCTGGGTCCTTGGGCTTCGTAGACAAATACCTTAACCACTAAGCAATCTCTCCAGCCCCCAAATTAATTATTTGAATATTTAATAAAACACATAGAAGTATATAAAATAACAGGAATATGTGTATATTTGGATTGTTTTACCATGCTAATATAGACTTGCCATAAGTTTAGTAAATTTCCTCAAATTCATTTCCAATTTCAGTTTTCATTATAGTAATTAAAATAGTTTCAAGCTGACGGGGAGAAACCAGTGGTGATGACAGTGTCTGTGATCTGCAGTTCAGCCTGTTTGACACCAGCTGCGTGAGTTATAGGCCACCCTGCTGTGGAGTTCACGAGACCCAAGTTCATACCGGCCAACCACTCCTTAGCACCACGCTGGAACTCAGTAACATTCTGAAGCCAGGGATCTTAGTAACTGTCTAAGCTTTCATTGGGTTCAGTGGGCCAATAAACTTAATGATATATTATGTGCCAAATATTTTAAAAACTAAAATATAGCCTAATTTCCCTCAACTGACCCTCAGACAAACATCCCAGAATTGGGCTACCTGGATTAAAATATAGAGATATTACAGAAAGGTATTTTTTTCTCTTAACAATGACAATCTGTATATTGCCTTAAGTGAGGCTCCACTAATATTAATATGGATTTCATTCTTTAAAAATTACTGAAAAATGTCTTTGAAGCAGGTAAAACAAGATTCTGTTGTTTTTTTTTCATAAAGAAGCATGCCAGAATACATGAAAATGAGGAGCAAGAAAATAAGACACAAGAATAAGCAAATCCCTTCAAATAAGGTAACTTAACAGACCTAAGAGGGTCACAGCAACACAGGAGGCAACTATCGGCAAGGAAGACTGGAAAACTCAGTTCATGCGGCAGGGACTCTCAATTCCAACCTTTACCTACATACACTGGAGAGTCGCAAAGACACGCCACCAGGACCACAGACATCCCTTGATAGCCAGCACTGAGATTCGGTGAGAGAACCTAGTAATCATTGTCCATCTAAAAAATATAAAATAAAATCTGAAAAATCCAAGCCTTACCAGAAAGGAGCAAGCTGACTCCGTAGAGAACCAAGCCGGCTAAAGAGTCCATGCTGCCCCAGATCTCTCCATCCAGCGCCCACAGATGTGCATGAGTCCCCGGGAGCCTCTCAAAAACCCAGAGCCTTGTGACTTTCCATCCGCATGTTCTACTCACTCTTGTTTACAAGTTGGAGGCAAGAAGGAACAGCACAGAAGCAGGCGGTAACAGTCTCATTTCTGTCTGAGCACAGGGAGTTTTAAGTTCCTTTTTCCTGTTTCCTTTGTAGATTAGGATGGGAAAGGCTGTATCTTAAAGGCATTTGGTATCAGCAGTGCTGGGGGCACTGAAAACCCTATCCATCTTGCAGTTCACTCAACCACTTATCTGTTGCTTCTGCTCCTGCCTCAGCTGCTGGTGTGGGGCAGAGGGATATTGGGTTGGAAGTATGGCCCCGGTCAGCATTTTCAGGAACAATGGGGTATCCTCTCATAGGCGGGAACTGAGAATAACAAGCCCTCCACCTATGTGTGGTATGCGACCAGGACCAGCCCTTTGCAGAGCTCCAGCAGCTCTCTGGGGTCCACTTGGGCTCCCTGACAGAGGGGCTGTGGGGTGTAGGGAACAGTTTTTGCTTTTGTTTTCTCCTTGTAACCCACACGGTTTGTAGTGGGGAAAAAAGTTTCCCAACAGGAGAAAACACAACCTGGAAGGCAATTAATTTCAGTGAGCATCGGTGAGGTCAACGCTCAGTGTTGCCACGAGAGACCAGAGTCCACGATTATTAGCCTGTTTCCTTTCACCCAGATGGCCTATCTGCTGGCCATGAGCCAAAAGCATATGCATGCTACTGGCTACAGCTGTAACTTTTATTACCATTTCATCTGAGGGTGATCTAATTTCTTGAAGAACTTGGCATAGGAAGATCTTAGTAATGAGAAGAATTTCATAGTTATTGTCCAGTAGTATTATAAAGCAAATTATATACAAAAACTGATGGGGCGTTTTAGAGAAGATTTCACTCTGTAGCCCAGGCTGGCCAAGAACATATGAAAAGCCTTCTATCTCAGACCACAAGTGCTGGGATTATAGGCATGAATCACCATGCCTGGTTTGTACAAAAATCTTTTAAATAGGGGCTGGAGAGATGGCTTAGTGGTTAAGTGCTTGCCTGAGAAGCCTAAGGACCCCTGTTTGAGGCTCGATTCCCCAGTACCCACGTAAGCCAAATGCACTGGTGGTGCATGCATCTGGAGTTTGTTTGCAGTGGCTGGAGGCCCTGATGTGCCCATTCTCTCTCCCTCTCCTTCTCCCTCTCCCTCTCTCTCTCTCTCTTCCCTCTCTCTCTCTCTGCCTCTTTCTCTCTCTGTCACTCTCAAATAAATAAATAAAAATAAAATAAAATCTTTTAAATAATTTCCGTAAAGACCAAACAAAAAGTGATTAACTCTGTGGAGCAGAAAGAGGGTGAGCAGCAGAAGAAAAAGAGGCATTGGAGTAATAATATCTCCAACAAGCTCAGAGACCCTAAACATCCAGTGGGTTATAATTTGTTCAAAATGCAAACTCTGCTTGCCGAATGGAGTCAATACTCTGCCCATGACCTGCCTTCACCCCAGGAAAGAATTGTAGCTACCCCCTTTTCCCACCCACCAGAAGAAGAGGCCCAGACATAATTTTTTCCCTATAATTTATCATGTCAGGAGATCTTGAGAACCAATTAGTGTTTCCAATCTGCAGGGGTTGGACATTCCAGCTCTGTCTAGAAGCACACCTGGACTCAAACATTGGCTCAGCTACAAAAATTTAAGGGCAGTTCAACTTGAGTTTGGGTTTCAGCAGTTTTAAAATAACAGTGATGTCTCCATGGTTGTATTTATTTAGTTTCTCTTTTTGAAAGACAGGGTCTCACTATGTAACCTTTGGTGACCTGTAACTTGCTATGTGGTGCAGGCTGGCTTTTCAACCAGCCATCTTCCTGCCTCAATATCTCCCAGGTGCAGACTACTGGTATGGGTTATCCCACCTGACTGTTCATGGAGCTTTAAAAAGATAAATGACTCTTAATAATATGTAAAAAAGAAAAAAAATCTTTAAAAGAGTCAAGTGTGGTGGTGCCTGCCTGTGATCCTAGCACTTGCAAGGTGGAGGTAGGAGATCAGGAGTTCAAGGTCATTTTTAGCTACATAGTGAGCTTGAGGTCAGCCTGAACCAGGTGGGACCCTGTCTCAAAACAAAATAAAATAACAACAACAAAAAATATATGAAAGCATCTGGTACTATTCCTAGTTCATTGAAGTTTTTCATTAGATGTTAGTAAATTTCTTTCTTTTCATTTTTCCAATCATGAACCGTTTTTAATTTAGGCCCAAAGAGCTTCTGTCAAAAAGCTGATCTCTGTGCCTGAGCGGTGGCTCTACATGTGGCATTGTAAAGGAACATTCTCAGACCTCAGAGTTCTAGTCCCAGCTCTGCTGTGATCTGCTTGTGAGACCTCAGACGGGTCATTTTCTTCTGTAGTCCTGTTTCCTCAATTGTAGAACAAAGTACTTGGACTGGATGTGACTAATTTTTCATCTGGTTCTGTCATTTTTAAGTCTAAAGTGACGAAATAGTCACACTCTTGGCTTCCCTAGGTTCACCTCCTAGGTCCTTTCATCTGGGCAGATCAAAGAAGACTCCAAACTTGTGTCACCGTGAAAGCCCAAGAGAGTCACAAATGTTCTTCTTTTTCTTTGTTTGAATATTTTTTTGCAGGGGTGTCTGGGGGGAGAGCAGTGTTGAGACAGGGTTTTAAACTGCAGCCAAAGCTGGCCTCAAACTTGTGGAAGTCTTTCCGCCTCAGCCTCCTCGGTTCTGCCATTACAGGTGTGGGCCACCACACTGAGCTAAGGTGCTCTTTTTTTTTTTTTTTTTTTTTTTTTCGATTTTTCGAGGTAGGGTCTCACTCTAGCCCAGGCTGACCTGGAATTCACTATGGAGTCTCAGGGTGGCCTCAAACTCACGGCAATTCTCCTACCTCTGCCTCCCGAGTGCTGGGATTAAAGGCGTGCGCCACCACGCCCGGCTCTAAGGTGCTCTTTTAAGAACATAATCGTGGAGGCTTTGTGAGGTCCGTGGTCCCCAAGCAGTTTACTACAGGGCAGCAACAGAAGAACTTGGAAACAAATTCAAAGTCACCTACTCCAGACACAAGCTTCCTTTGTGCTTGATGGCCACACAAGGAAGTCGACACTGTTCATAGCCTCACCCCACCCCCCATCCCGTGCCTTTTTTCTTTTCGTTGTTGGTTTGTTTGTGACAAGGTCTCCCTAATATAGCCAGGCTGGCCTGGAATTCATGATCTTCCTGCCTCAGCCTAAGTGCTGAGATTACAGACATTCACCACCATATTTTTTTGTTGATGTTGTTTTTTGAGGTAGGGTCTCACTCTAGTCTAGGCTGACCCAGAACTTACTCTGTAGTCTCAGGGTGGCCTCGAACTCACAATGATCCACCTACCTCTGCCTCCCAAGTCCTGGGATTAAAGGTATGCACCACCACGCCTGGCCCAAATTTTATTTTTTAAAGCATTACTAATAATAATGAAAACCAGAAAACAATCTGAATAGCCAACAAAATTGTTTATATAAATCCTGGTACACAGTGAAGTATCTGAAAAATGTGAAAATATTGTGTTGAAGGCAGAACCACAGGCAGTTGTGAAGATGTTTAGGATATAGTGATTGGAGAAAAAAGAAACAGTTTAAACAGGGTAACATATATGCATAACAAATATACCAAAATGTTAGACAAGCTTTTTCTGAGGGGTAGCAGAACTGCTCATTTTTACTCTATTCTTCCTACTCTTCTATAATTCCAATATCTATTAAAGTAATGAGTATATGTCTAAAGGGACTTAGAAGGGAAATCCTTGAAAAGTTGATCCAGGGCAGTAGGGTATATTTAAAAATCCTACTGGCAAAGACTGAATCCAAGTGAACCTGCACTTACAGAAGTTGAACAAACCAATGAGGTATAGGCGACCTGCAGCATAGCCTGGGCCTTCAACCTTGCACATTCTATGTCACTAAGCCTCCAAAGTTCCCACATCGGGCTTCTTAAGAGCTTCAGGAACTTTTCTGAGAACCTATGTATGTACTGAACAGAGGCTCACAGAAAAGAGAGAGTCATCAACAGTTCAGTCTTAGCCTTTCGCCAGGCCGGCACAGCCGAGGCAACACCCACTGTGCGCTGCTGCACATTACTGGGGGAAGCCAGATCCCCTCCAGACCCCAGTCACTCTAGCTGACCCTCAGCAATGGCTGCGGCACTCCCTTCCTTGTCTTTCTCTTTCTTTTTCATTATATTTTTTCTTATGCATCTAAGTGGTAAGCACTGTGCAAAAAAAGAGACACAAAAATAGAAGACATGGTGTCTGCTTCTGAAGCTCCTAATTACCCCAGCGGAAAGTTGAAGAACAAAACCAGCATTGTGGGATTAAATACACAGGGTGGCACAGGCAGCAAAGCTTCTGTCGTTCTTGGCCTCGGTACCCTTCAGGCCACGCATCATCAGTTGTCAGCACGCTTTTCTCCTACTTGTAGTGACTTGGCACAGCTGGCATTTTTCCAGATGGAGCATATGTCCCCTATGGAAGAAGCTTTGCACTTTATTCCCAATGACACTGTGCTATTGAAGCATAGAGTGACCAGGAAGTCCCTCGACTCAGCTACTTGGGAGGCTAAGGCGGGAGGATGGCAAGTTCAAGGTTTGCCTGGGCTACAGAGCAAGCTCAAAACAAGCCTTGGCAACAGTGAGATCTTGTTTGAAAATTAAAAATATAAAAATAAATGGGGGCAAGGGAGAAGAGATAAAAGAAGATAACCCAATGGGAATACAACCAATTTGCAGTGTGTTCATATATTAAAGTTAGCCAATAATGTTTATTTTTTAATCTAGAAATAACAAGGAGGGGGATAAAGCTTAGTGGTAGACCTCTTGCTTAGTACATGCTGGCTTTGTGTTCAATCCCCAGTACTGGGGGAGAAAAAAACTTTAGCTGGGGATGTAGTTCAGTGGTAAAGCGTACACTGAAGAAGAAAAAAAGAAAAAGGGAAAATAATCTGCTAACAAGTGATAGACCCTGGATTCAGAAGAAAGGAAGAAAGACAGAAAAATAAAACCTTTAAGATAAAATAAAAATAAGAATAATTAGTAATAAAAATAATAATGGCTGGAGAGATGGCTTGGCAATTAAAGGCACTTGCTTGCAAAGCTTGATGGCCTGGATTCCATTCTCCAATACACACATAAAGCCAGATGCACAAAGTGGTGTATGCATCTGGAGTTTGTACAGGGGCAAGAGGTCCTGGAACACCCATTCTCTCTCTCTCTCTCTCTCTCTCTCTCTCTTTCTCTCTCAAATAAATAAATAGTTTTTAAAAGAAATAAGAAAAACTAAAAAGAAATTCCTATTAAACTTTGAAGTTTTCACTCATAAAATTGTCTGTGGGTAGTTGCTAACACATAACAAACTATCCCATTAGGTAACTTCATATCCTCAAGGTGCTGAGATGTCCTTCTTTCTATTTTGAATGTCTTTATTTACATGTCTCATTATTCTGTGATGAGCAACTCAGTTTCCCTAGACCTGTCATTTTAAGGCAATTCAGCTTCAGGTGTGGACATCAGGTGTGAACAGATGGAGCCTCAAATCTCTCAGCAGCTAGTCAGCCTTAATTCTTTATGTGGCTGTCTCAGAAATCCAAGAGTGAATAGACATTCGCAAACTCCCTTGAAGCACAGACTAAGAACTGCCTGGTCATTGCTTATGAATTTTTTTTTTTTTTGTCCAAGTCCCTTGGCTAAGGCTAGATCCAGAGTGGAAAATAGACTCCATCCTTTTTTCTTCACTGGTGTGATGAATCCAGGACCTTGAACACACTAGGCATGTGCTCTGCCAGTGAGCTACACCCCCAACCATTTTGGTTGAGATCGTTTGATAGGAAGACATGTAAAGTCTTTATATTTTTTGGCTCATGGTCTTAGAGGTGTCAGCCCATCATGACAGTGAGAACATGGCTGAGCAGAGAAGTTCACATCATGGCAGGCAGGAAGCAGAAAGGGAATATTGGAAGGGGCTACGACAAGATACTGCCCCTAAAGACATGGCCCTGATTACTTCCCCGAGCTAGGCTCCTGTTCCTACTTTTTACCACCTCCCCTCCCAATATTGCCAGCATACTATGACTCCATCAAGTGATTAATATTATCAGTTAGGTCAGAGCCCTCTTGATCTAATCACCTCTGAAAATGCCATCACAGACACCTCCAGAGACATACTTTACTAATCTCCTGACATTTCTGCTTTGTTTTGTTCCAGTGTTATAAGGCCAATGATGATGGAAACCAAAGCTTCTTGCATCTAGGCAAGCATTCTATTATCACTGAGCTGTGTTCCCAGCTATGCTGTTTCAGTGTTTTTTTTTAACTCTCTCTCTGTCTCTCCCTCTTTCTCTCTCTCTCTCTCTCTCCTCTCTGTGTGTGTGTGTGTGTGCATGTGTAGGTCAGAGTACAACCTCAGGTGGTCATCCTCACCTTGTTTGAGGCAAAGTCTTTGGTTTCCATCATTGTGTCCACCATGCTGACTGGCTTCCAGCTTCTAAGGATTCTCCTGCCCTCCTCCCATCTTGCCTTAGGCACACTGGGATTATAAATGCTTGTGTCATTGCTACTGGCCTTACTTGGGTTCTAGGAATCCAAACTCAAGTTGACATGCTTGCACAGCAAGTGCTTATATCCACTGAACCTTCTCTCCAGCCCCTCCCAGATATTTCCAAATCCAAACAATCTGACAATTAAAATTTACTGTCACCATGAGAATTTTAAATAGATATGAACTAAAAATTCACCCTGTGTAATTATACAGGTCTACGATTTTTTTTGACAGGTACATACCATGGTATAAGCCACATTTCAATCACATCAATTTCCATAATTCCCAAAATACTTATACACTCACTGGTAAGTGTCCCATGCTAACCATCAATTCCAGGAAACCACTATTTTTTCCCATTTTTCCAGAATGTCATATAGAATAAGCATAAAGTATGTGGTTTAGTGAATGTCTTCTTTCATGTGGCATGCATAGTATACGTAGCATATTCATGTGTTTGTATGTATGGCTAATTTCTTAGTCCATTTTCTGTTGCTAATAGCACAACACCACTGCCAGGGTAATTCAGAATTTACTTTAGCTCACAGTCTGGTGCAAGGATGGGGGCAACCTTTGCTGACGACATTCTTGGAAGCAGAGTCTTGAGGCACACATGGTGAGAGATGGAAGTGTGCAAGAGGTATGGCATTTATAACAAAACTTCTTTCAACATAACTCAGGTATACTAATCATATGAATTAGTAAACTATTTTCAAAAGTGGACTCCAAATCATTTCTTAACGTCTCACCTGCCACGGCACTTAGTGTCTCATAATGAGGATTAAATTTCATCCTGAGTTTTTCAGGAGACAAACTGAATTCAAACCAAAGCAAGTAGTCTTTTTCTTTTTTTGTTCCCCAGAAGCATGCTATGGAGTAGATATTAATCAATTTATTTATCAATTCACAACAGAAATGTTTCCAGCTTTAAATGATTATGAATAGAATTCCTATAACTTTACTCACCTCTGTAGCTTACTCTGTAATACTACAAACAGGATTTTTGGGGGTGAACATGCTCATTGCTCCTGGGTGCACACATATACCTGGTACCAGGGTTGGAAGTGTAGGTTGTATACGTGTGTACGATGCAGATGTATGTGTACTCACCTATGTGGATGCGGATACACATATGCCATGACATTCGTGTGGTGGTCAGAGGACAATTTTGAGTGTTGGTCTTTGCCCCCCCCCACACTGTGTTTGAGGCAGGGTCTGTCATTCTCACTGTCATCCACCCCTGCATTCGCCAGAGAAGCTGGCCCAAAAGCTGCCATGAAAGTCTTGTCTATACCTCTGTCCCCACCATGGGAGCACTGGGACGACAGACACCCACGCCAGCCTTATGTGGATTCTGGGGATCTGAATTCAGATACTCCTGCTTGCACAGTATCTGCTTTATCCACTGAGTCACCTCCCCAGCCCAGTGCAAGGTGATGTATAATACTAAGTATAAATGTAAATTGGTAAAGAACTGATGACCCTTTTCTCATGCGACTGTGCTGCTTTCATTGTCATAATTACGATGGAAGAGTTTCAGTTATCCTATGACTTTGCTAGTGTTGGTCCTTATCACTTCTTGTTTTTTAGGCATTCTACTATCTATGTGGTGATATCTCAGTGTGCATTCCGTAATGATGAGCAATGCTACTTGTGTTTTCATGGTTCTATTTTCTAAGGAGTTCAAGTTTATATTTATTTTCTTCATTTTTTAAATTTAGTTGTTTCTTATTCATTTATTTGCCTTTGGGAGGATGGAGAGAGGAATATGTGCTAGGGCTTCTTTCCATTACAAACAAATAATGGACTCAGACCACTTTTTGCATCCAGCTTTATGTGGGTAGCTTGAGGATTAAACCTGGGCCAGCAGGCTTTGTAACCAAGTGCCTTTAATCATCTTCCCGGCCCTAGTTGGCTGTTTTTCTTACTATTGAGTCTTAAGAGTCTCATATAGTTTGATCAAATGTATGCTGTACAAAAGTCTTGTCCCTTTGCATGGCTTGTTTGTCAATTCTCTTAGAACTGTTTATTTTATGAATAGATCTTCTGTGCTGTATCAAAGGAATTTTTGCCTAACACAAGGCCACAAAATTATTTCCTCCTATAAGTTCTATAACTTTTATAGTTAGATCATTTTGCTATTTATAGTTGATTTTCACATAAGGCATCAGGCATAAATTGAGACATATTCTCTTGTGTGTGGATGGTGTTCACTCAGCCTACCATCATTTGTTGGACAGATTATCCTTTATGCATTGAAGTTCTTTGCACCTTTGTCAACAATAATTTGTTATAAGTGTGTCTATATCAACTCTGCTCTGTTCTGTTAATCTACATATCGATACTTTTGTCAATACCATAATGGCTTCATTGTTATAGCTTTATAGCAAGTCAGGGAGTCTTCCAGTTTTGCTCTTCTAGTTTAATAATGTTTTTAGCTATATGATATTTATTTTTGTTACTAATACATATTAAGTGTACAAACTAATGGGATTTGTTCTGCTTTTTCCAAACATGCATACAGTTCACTGGGCATACCCATTTACCTTCTATCCAGCCCCACCCTCATGTTCTTTTTCTTCTCTATTTTCTAATCTTCAATAACCATTATGTTGTTTTCAGGCTGACTTTAACTTCCTTAACTTTTCACATGTCAGCAGGAACATTTAATGCTTATAGTTGTTTGTCTGGCTTATTCCATTTACTATAATGGTCTTCAATTCCACCCATTTTGCTATAAATGACATGGTTTCATTCTTCATGGCTAAATTAATATTGTGTATATACACCATGATTTCATAATGCACCCATCTGTTGATATGCACCTACGCTGACCACATATTTTAGCCATTGTGAATAATGCTACAATAAACATGTGTATGCAGGTGCCTCTGTTGTATGCTGACTTCATTTCTTTTACATGTTTTCTCAGGAGTGGGCTATCTGTATCATATGGTACTTCAAGGCTTAGGGATTTTTTGTTGTTGTTGTTGTTGTGATTTATTTGTTGGTTTTTTTGGGGGGGTGGTAAGTTTTTTGTTTTTTTTTTTTTTTGAGGTAGGGTCTCACTCTAGCCCAGACTGAACAGGAATTCACTATGTAGTCTCAGGCTGGCCTCGAACTCAAAGGGATCCTCTTACCTCTGCCAACCAGGTGCTGGGATTAAACACATGCACCACCACACACGGCTAATGTTTAATTTCTTAAAGAACTTTCATACTGGCTGTGATAGTGGCTACATTAATGCCATACTGCCAACAGTATATAAGAAGAGCTCTTTTCCACTACGTCCTTGCCAGCATTGACATTCTGAACATTATTTCAGACGCTCTAGCTTTCTTGCATGCTTTTGCTTGTTTGGGACTTAATCTGCTATTTCCTAACTTACCTAGCTACACATGTATTATTTATTTGCATCATTTTTTAAGGAATTCTTTTTCTTTTAATTTTTAAAACATAATTTACATGTCACAAAATTCAACTTGTTAAAGTATACAATTCATTGGCTTTTAGTATTTCCCCAAAGTTATGAAGCCAGACCTATTTCTCAAACATTTTCAGCACCCCTTCCCCAAAATACCTCTAAATACATTAATGATCACTCTCAATTGCCCTTTCATCCAAACTGAGGAACCACTAATATACTTTTTGTCTCTGTAGATTCACCTATTCTAGATATTTCTTATAAAAAGAACTATATGTGTTCCAAGGTGCCTAGCTGCCTTCACTAACCATGTTTTCAAGGACTGTCTATGCTGTAGTACAATTAGATACTTCATTATTTTTTATTGTGAAAGTATTCCATTGAGTTGATAAACATTATTATTTCTTATCAGTTAATGCAAATTTAAGCTGTTTCCACTATTTTTGACTTGGTTGCCTTTGACTATTATGAATACTATTGCTATCAGCATTCAATTTTTTCTGAAATTGTAGCTCTTGCTTATTTATTTGAGAAACAGTGAGTGAGAGAAAGAGTCAGATAGACAGAGAGAATGGGTATGTCAAGATCTCTAGCCACTGCAAATGAACTCCAGGTACATGCACCACTTTAAGCATCTGGTTTTGTGGCTACTGGGGAAGTCAAACTCAGGTCCTAAGGTTTTGCAGGCAAGTGCGTTAACTGCTGAGCCATCTCTCCAGTTCTTTCACTGGCATTTAATTAATTTTATATATGATACAAGTTAAGAGTACAACTTTATTCTCTTGTATATGACATCCTGTTGCTCGGGTATCCTTTTTTGTTGTTGTTGTTGTTGTTTTTTTTTTTAGTTTTTCAAGGTAGGGTCTAACTCTGGTCCAGGCTGACCTGGAATTAACTATATAGTCTCAGGCTGGCCTCGAACTCACAGCGATCCTTCTACCTCTGCCTCCCGAGTGCTGGGAATAAAGGCATGCACCACCACACCCGGCTCTGGTATCCTTTTTGAAATGATAATTCTTCCAGTTGAAATGTCTTCCCATCCTTGCTAAAAATAAATTGCAACTGGATAACTATATGCAGGAAATTGAAACTTGATCCATATATCTCACCATGCACAACAATCAAGTCCAAATGGATCAAAGACCTCAATATAAGACTGGAAACTCAGTTACTACTGGAAGAAAAAAATAGGAGGAACTCTACATGATATATGAATGGGAAAAGACTTCCTGAACAAAACCCCAGTAGTACAGGATCTTAAACAATCACTCAACCAATGAGATCACATGAAGCTGAAAAGTTTCTTCACAGACAAACATACAATAAGCAGATCCAATAGATTACCCACAGAATGGGAGAAACTGTTTGCTGAATATCCAACTAACAGAGGCCTAATCTCTAGAATCTACAAAGAACTCAAAATCCTAAACAATGAAAAGACAAACAACCCACTCACAAAATGAAGCAAAAAACTGGACAGGCAGTTCATAGAGGAAGAAATACAAATGGCAAACACACACTTAAGAAAATGTTCATAATCCTTAATCATTAGGGAAATGCAAATTAAAACAACTATGAGATTCCACCTTACCCCAGTAAGGATAGCAAACATTAAAAACTCAAATGAAAATAAATGCTGGCAATGATGTGGAGAAATAGGAACCCTCATCCACTGTTGGTGGGAATGTAAGATGGTACAACCACTTTGGAAAGCAATATGGAGACTCCTTTAAAAAAAAAAAAAAAAGCTGACTATAGCATTACCAATAGACCCACTTATTCCCTTACTGGGCATGTACCTTGAATGTTCCACATCTCAGTTCAGAGAGATTTGCTCAACCATGTTTATAGTTGCTCAATTTGTAATAGCTAAGAGCTGGAATCAACCCAGATGTCCATCATTACACTAAGGGATAACTAAGATGTGGTATATCTACAGAATGGAATTCTACACAGCAGTAAGGAAAAAATGACACAATGAAATTTGAAGAAAAATGGTTGAACCTGTTGAACCTGGAACAGATCATTCTCAGCGAACTCACACAATCACAGAAAGATAATCGCCACATAGTCTCATTCATGTAGAGCTCCTAACATGAATCTACCCAAGATGCCAACATACCTAGCAAGCATCTCAAGGACCAGACAATAGGGTGGGTGAGGAGGGAGGGGGTGGGGGACACAAAACTGG
Source organism: Dipus sagitta (assembly GCA_036346955.1). Taxonomy (NCBI): domain Eukaryota; kingdom Metazoa; phylum Chordata; class Mammalia; order Rodentia; family Dipodidae; genus Dipus; species Dipus sagitta. The sequence goes on along the minus strand of CM070770.1, from coordinate 96,159,290 downwards.
ACCCAAACAACAATGGTACCATAAAATTTTACATCCTAAAAGACAGCCCAAATGGTTGAACCTTCACTAGACCCTTAGAGAGAACACCTGAATCACAAGGCCCTGGAGAGGGTACAATGAAGCCTGACCTTAATCTTCTACTACCATTCTCTCTCTCTCTCTCTCTCTCTCTCTCTCTCTCCTCTCCAACTCTTTTATAATACTTATCTAGATGTTTCTTCCTTCTCTTCATGGGCACTGACCTGAAACTCCCACTACCAGCAGGTGGCTATCATCCACAATGAGCTTTTGATCAGAGAGACCTACAAGGTTTCCTAAAAGAATAACAAATTTCTGTCAGAGTACTTGATAACCCACCAAAGGTTAGTGGTAAGACCCTACTGCTGAAGATACCACACAGCTGTTGGCACATAACATGGAGTGGCATGGCTGAAGGCTAGAAGAGAGTCAGTCCCCAATCAGTTAGCATGTCTAGTGCCAGAAAATGCTACATGGGCGACTGGGGGAAAATGACTGATATCTGTCCAAGCAACTCATGGTCTAACCTACTTAGCAGCAAATAACCTGTCATGATGCTCACACAAGTGCAATAGTGGTGCACAGACATGGTGGGAAACCAACTTCTCTTGATTCGGCTAACTGATCCACTCAGTGGAACGGAACCCATAGCTGGAGCTGGGAAACAAGTCAGAACCATATCCAAAAATGAGCCCACTCTACATTATTAAGCTACCACCAATCATGGGCTACAAGAGGGCCTACACCTATTAAATTCTCTCTAAAAATATAATGGCTATCCCATTTATATGGTGCTAACTTTACTCTCTGTCAGAGAATCTGCTTCTCTTTGTCAGATAGAAGCAGGTCCTAAGGAAAGAACCACCCCATCATGAAGGAGATAGACTCAGAGAACAATCAACCCCTACCAAACCAGATATCCGCAGACACAGAGGTACCCATGATCTCAACACAGAAGCAGACTTAATATGAACCCAACATGGCTCAGGGAAATTTGCAGAAGAGGGGGCGGAAAGAATGTCAGAGCCACATGTTTGGTCATGATACACAAAGACATTTCCTCCTACCCATAACTTATGGCTAACCCCAAAATGCATGACCCATATACCCCAACAAGGAGGGTCCATGTGGAGGGGGGAGGACAGGGAGGAGGCTAACAATGGTACCAACTTGACTGTATTCACTGAGTACAAAACTAATAAAAAAAAAATAAAGAAAGATAGTAAAATAAAAACAAGCCACTAATTAATTCATTCATTCATGTACACATATGTATGATATAGAAATGCATCATCGATATTTCAAATACCTGGTATAAGTATATATAAGTTATGACCCTATGTGTAAAACCTAAAATATTCTTTAGAGAATGTAACAATATCCAACTAAATTACAGAATATTCCCTGAATAAAGATTATAACTTTAAAAAATAAAAATAAATAAAAAATAAACTGCAAAAAAGGTGCAGTGGCTAGAGGTCCTGGCACATCCATTCTCTCTCTCTCTCTTTCTCTCTCTCTCTCTCTCTCTCCCTCTCTCTCTCTCTCTCTACATGCATATTTCTGTATCTCTCTCTCTCAACATTTGAATCATTTCTTAACATAACCATAAAATGCTATAAATTTTCCTCTAATAATTTGTTTAATATCACCTATAAAATTTGACAGGTTGAATTTCATTTTTCATTTAGTTCAAAGTTTCATTCTTCCAATACACCATGAACTTAGAAGTGAATTCTAATTCCCAAAATTTTAGAAGATTTTTCAGTTCTCTTTCTGTCAATGATTTTGAGGCTAGTCTACTTCTGTTGTGACTGGGGAACATGCTATGTATAACTGTAGAAATTTTAAATTGTTAAGGATTGTTGTATGGACTGGAATGCCATGGTTTTTGGTAAATGCTTCACAAGCAGGAGAGTCATGTGTCTTCTGCTGTTGCTGGGTGGAGTGTTCTGAACTCTTCAGTTACATTCAATTAGTTCAGACTGTTGCCTTCTATATCCCTTCTGATGTCATCTTCATTTTTATGTCAGTTTCTAAAAACAGATTTTTATAGGGTCCACCCATAATTATAGATTTATGGCTTTTAGTTCTAACAAGTGTTCATGTATTTTATGTCATCTCTTAGGCTTATTCAATTTCAGCTTCATATGTGATTCATTTATCACTATTTAATATTGTTATTTTCAGTATTCCTTCTACAGAAGCATACTTTAATATTACTTGTGACATTTTTCAAAGTTTATTTCTTTATTCCTCATAGTTACTTTTATTCATACACCCAACTTAGAAAGGGTGTGAGAGGTCAACTTGACAGGACCTGTAGTCATCTGTGATGGATACTCTAGATTAGGTTAACTAAGGTGGAAGACCCACTTAAGGGAATGTGGCACCATTCCTTGGGCTGGGGTCCTGGATACATAAATAGAAGAGAGTGGAGTACAAGTATTCATCACTGTTTCCTCACTGAATTTGACCAGCTGCCTTAAGTTCTTGCCACCATGCTTGCCCTGCCATGGTGGACTATAACTGGGAACAGTGAGCTGAAATAAACCCTTCCTCTCTACATTGATTTAAAAAAATTTTTATAGTCAATTTCCATAATTATATACAATAAACCATGATAATACCCCCACTTTCCCTTTTGCAACTTCACTGTCCATCATATCTGCTCCCCCTCTCAATCAGCCTCTCATTTATTTTGATGTCATCATCTTTTCCTCCTATTATGATGGTCATGTGTAGGTAATGCCAGGCACTGTGAGGTCATGGATGTCCAAGCCATTTTGTGTATGGAAGAGTACATTGTAAGGAGTTCTACCCTTCCTTGGCTCTTACATTCTTCCTGCCACTTCTTTTGCAATTGACCCTGAGCCTTGTAAGGTGTAACAGAGATGTTTCAGTGCTGAGCACTCCTCTGTCACTTATTTTCAGCACTGTGGTACCTTCTGTGTCATGCCAAGGTCCCTGCCTTCTGAAAAGAGAAACTTCTCTAACCAAAAGTGAGAGTAGCATTAATATATGGGTATGAAGAAGAAAAGTGCTTATCAGGCAATTAAAGAGCAGTTGGATTCCCCCATAACAGACACGCCACTATTGCTCCTGTTGGCTCATTTGGCCTGGCTGGCTAAAGTTAAAGGCTTGCAGTGTCCACTATTATTTATCTTAACTGATGACCTCTCTCTTTCTCTCCCATAGAGCTGCATCTAGTGCAGATTTTTCTAGCTTTCTGTCAGCTGGTATACATGGAGGAAGTTTTCAGCTCAGCTCCAGCTTGATTTCTCAGTGACCTGCAGCCCAAACATGTGGAGTCTTCAACAAAACGGGCCTTACCATATATTTCTGGTGGAAGACCAAGAGCCTTGGCAATGACCTGTAATGTTTTAGGGGCCTCAGGGACCGCCCTGGCCAACAACTCACTGGAAGGTATCCTATCCCTGGCATTGAAAATTTTCTAGTAACAATATATGGCTTCTGGGTGCACCATTATCCAAAAGAGTAGGTTTCCATATGACTTATTCATACCCTCTCAGATTTTGATTAACCTTTCCCCACCCTTCCTATACTCAACCTGTTCCTTACTTAGGCCTTTCTACCCCAGTAATTTTTTTCTTATGCTTACATATATACAATACCATCCCATTAAGTCCTCCTCTCTTCTTTCTAGCTTACTGGCCTCTGCTACTAAGTTTTATACAAACTCACATACAGATCTGAACATTTGTAGCTAGGATCCACATGTGAGGGAGAACATGCAGTGATTGGCTCTCTGTGCCTGGGTTAATTCACTAAGTATAATCTTCCCAGATAAATCTGTTTTTCTTCAGATCTCTTTATTTCACTTTTCTTTAATGCTGAACAGAACTGCATTGTATAAATGCACCACATATTCATTATCCACTCATCAGTTGAGGGACAGCTAGGTTAGTTCTATTTCCTAACTATCATGAATAGAATGGGAAAAAAAACATGGATGTGCAAGTATCTCTAAGGTAGTAAGACGAGTACTTAGGATATATGCCTAGGAGTGGTATAGCTGGGTCATATAGTAAATCTAATTTTAGCTGTCTCAGGAACCTCCACACTGATTTCTACAACAGCTGTACCAGTTTACATTCCCACCAACAGTGTAGAAGGGTTCCTCTTTTTTTGCATCCTCATCAGCATTTATTGTCATTTGTTTTCTTGATAATAGTCATTTGGACAGGAGTGTTTTAATTTGCTTTCCCTAATGGCTAAGGATATAAAGCATTTTTTAGATGTTTATAGGCCATCTGTATTTCTTCTTTTGAGAACTCTATTTAGTTCCTTAGCCCATTTTTAATTGGGTTGCCTGATTTCTTATAATGTAGATTTTTGAGTTCTTTGTGTATCCTGGATATTAATCCTCTGTCAGATGTATAGCTGGCAAAGATTTAATGCCATTCAGTAGGTTGCCAATTTGCTCTATTCACAGTGCCATTTGCTATTTAAAAAAAGCTTTGTAATTTCATGAGGTCCCAGTGGTTGATTAGTGGCTTTATTTCCTGAGCAACTGGGATTATATTCAGAAGTCATTGCCTACTTATGCCAATATGTTGAAGGGTTTCTTCTAATTTTTCATCTAGAAGTTTCAGAGTTTCAGGTCTGGTGTTATGGTCTTTGATCTATTTTGATTTGATTTTTGTGCATGGGGAGAGAAAAGGATCTATTTCATCCTTCTACATATAGCTATCCAGTTTTCCCATCACCATTTGCTGAATAGGCTGTCTTTTATCTAGTATTTTTGCCATATCTATCAAAGATCAGGTGGCTGTAGCTGCCCAGACTTACATCTGGGTCCTCTATTCTGTTCCATTGATCTATGTGTCTGTCTTGTGTCAGTACCATGCTGTTTTGGTTACTAAGGCTCTGTAATATAGATTAAAATCAAGTATGGTGATACTGCCAGCCTTATTTTTATTGCTCAAAATTATTTTGGATATTCAAGGTTTTTGTGTGTGTGTGCTTCCAAATAAATTTTAGGTTTCTTTTTCCTATTTCCATGAAGAATGCCATTGGAATTTTGATGGGGATTGCATCAAGTGTGTAGATTGCTTTTGGTAGGATTGACATTTTCACAATATTGATTCTTCCAATCCAAGAACATGGGATGTCTTTCCATTTCCTAGTGTCTTCTACAATTTCTCTCTTGAGTGTTTTAAAGTTTTCATTGTAGAAATTATTTACTTCCTTGGTTAGATTTATTCCAAGGTACTTTATTTTTTCAGGCAGTTATGAATGGAAATGTTTCTCTGATTTTATTCTCAGCATGTTTCTTGTTAGTATATAGGAAGGTTATTGGTTTCTGTGTGTTTATTACATAACCTGCTCTGTTGCTGAAAGTGTTTATCAGCTCTAACAGTTTGCTGATAGTCTTTAAGGGCCTTTGTGTATAGAATAATGTCATCTTCAAACAATGATAATCTGATATCTTCCTTTCCAATTTGTACCCCTGTTATGTGTGTCTCTTGCATTATTGCTATAGCTTCCAGTACTTCCAGTACTATACTAAATTAAAGTGGGGACAGTGGACACACTTGTCTTCTTACTGACTTTTGTGGAAAAGTTTCAAGTTTTTCCCCAATTAGTATTTTTTGGGCTGTAGGTTTGTCATAAATAGCCTTTATTATGTTGAAATATGCTCCTTCTATTCCCCGTTTCTGTATTACTTTTATCATGAAGAGATGTTGGATTTTGTCAAATGCCTCCTTTTCATCTACTGAGATGATTATGTGATTTTTTTTTGTCCTTCAGTCAATTTATATAGTGTATTACATTTATCAATCTGCATAAGTTAAACCATCCCTGTATCTCTGGGATAAAGCCTACTTGGTTGGGGTGAATGATTTTTTTTATATAATCTTGTATTCTGTTTCCCAATATTTTGTTGAGAATTTTTGCATCTATCTTCATGAGGGAGATTGGTGTTTAATTGTCTTTTTTGTTCTGTCTTTGTCTGGTTTGGGTATCAAAGTATTGCTGGCTTTGTATAAGGAGTTTGTTGGTATTTCTTCCTTTTCTATTTTATGGAAACATTTGAGATGCATTGGTGTTAGCTCTTCCATGAATGTCTGGTAACATTCACTAGTGAATCCATCTGGGCCTGGACTTTATTTTTATTGGGAGACTTTTTATCATGCTTTGATCTCCGTACTTCTTATAGATCTATTTAAATGATTCATCTCATCTTGATTTAATTTTGGTAGGTCATGTAAATCTAGGAAGTAATCCATTTCTTTCAATTTTTCAAACTTAGTGGAGCATGTATATTCTTAGAGCATGTCCTTATGATTTTCTGAATTTCTTTGGTATCCGTTGTAATGGTGCCATTTTCATCTCTAATTTTATTGATTTGTGTCTCTTCTCTCTTTCTTTTAGTTAGATTTGCTAAAAGTTTATCAATCTTGTTTATCCTTTCAAAGAACCAACTGTTTGTTTCATTAATTCTTTGTACTGTTGTTTTGGTTACTATTTCATCAATTTCTGCTCTAATCTTTATTATTTCTTCCCATCTACTAATTTTTGGTTTGCCTTGTTCTTCTTTTTCCAAGGCTTTAAAGTGAAGCATTTAGTTGTTTACTTGCAACCTTTCTAATTTATCAATATAGGCACTTAAAGCTATAAATTTCCCTCTTAGGACTGCCTTCATTGTGTCCCAAAGGTTTTGGTATGTTTTGATATCATTATCATTTGATTCTGTGAATTTTTTTAATTTCCTTCTTCATTTCTTCAGTGACTCATTTATCATTTAGTAGTGTACTGTTTAGTTTCCATGATTTTGTGTATGCTCTATAGCTTTTCTTGCTGTTGATTTGTAGTTTAATCCCATTGTGACCTGATAGAGTTCAAGGAATTATTTATGTTTTCCTGTATTTTCTAAGATTTACTTTGTGCCCTAATATATAGTCATTTTTAGAAAAGAATGTATAGTCTGTAACATTTGGATGAAATGTTCTGTAGATAACTGTTAGGTGCATTTGTTTCTATGACCTCATTTAATCCAGATGCTTCTCTGTTCCTTTTGTTGTTGTTGTTGTGATGACCTGTCAATTGATGAGAGTGTGATATTGAAGTCACCCATTACAATGTGTTTGGTGTTATCTGTGATCTTAATTCTAGTAGTGTTTGTTGATGAAATTGGGTTCCCCATGTTAGGAGTATATATGTTTAGAATTGTAATGTCCCCCTGTTGGAGTGTTCCTTTAATAAACATAAAGTTATCTCTTTTTTCTTTCCTAAGTAATGTTTGTTTGAAGTCTACCCTGTCAGATATTAGGATAGTGACACCTGCTTGTTTTCTAGGACCATTTGCTTGAAACATCATTTTCACCTTCACCCTAAGGTAGTGTCTGTCTTTTATGGAAAGAGAGTTTCTTGGGGGCAACAAATAGAAGGATCCTGCTTTTTAACCCAGTCATCAAGCCTGTCTGTGTCTTGCTGGGGCATTGAGGCCATTGATATTAAGAATTATTATTGAAATATGTGCTTTTATTCTTGTCATTCTTCTTGCTTTGTAGTTCTTGCTGTTTTTTCTTTATGCTCTTGTGTTAACTATTATTTGAGAATGTTTTTTCCTATTCCTTATGTGTGTGCTTTTCTTTCTCTTTAGCATGAATTATCCTGTCAAGTATTTTCTGTAAAGTTGGCTTAGTGGTCATGCATTTCTTTAGCCTGTTTTTGTTGTGGGAAGTCCTTATCTCTCCATAAATTTGGATGGATAGCTTTGCTGGATAAAGTAAACTTGGTTGACAGTCCTTTTAGAACTTGGAATACATCATTCTAAGCCCATAAGGCTTTTAAAGTTTCTGTGGAGTAATCTGCTGCTATTCTGATGGGCTTGCCTTTATATGTGACTTGATTTTTCTCCCTGACTTCTTTCAATATATTTTCTTTGGTTTGTGTGTTTTATAGTTTAATTATAATATGATGGTGAGAGGCTCTTCCCTAATTTTTGTGTTTGGTATTCTATAGGCCTCTTGTATCTGTACTGGCATTACTCTCCCTATTTGGGGAAAATTTTCTCATATGATTTTGTTGAAAATACCAACTTGCCTTTGGAGTGAAATTCTTCTCCTTCTACTGTGCCCTGAATTCTTATGTTTGATTTCTTCATAGTACCCCAAAAGTCTTGAAATTCCATTCATGCCCTCCTTTTAACTTGTCTTTCTCTTTGTTGGACTGTATTAGAGCTGCTACCTGGTCTTCTAGTTTAGATATTCTCTCCTCTCCTTGACCCATTATACAGGTGAAACTTTCTACAGAGTTTTCTATTTGACTAACTGGTTTTCATTGCTAGTACTTCATATTGGCTTTTTTTTTTTTTTTCAGTATTTCTATTTCCTTACTCATGTCTTGTATTGACCTTCTTATTTCATTGTTTTCCTTTGTTCTCTTGGGATTACTTCAGGAGTTTGTCTTCTTCTTTGATTCCTTTGATTTCCTTTTTGATTTCTTTAGCATAGATATAATCTTTTTTTGGAATCCTTGTCAGGCATCTCATCTAAAAGAATTTGATTGGAGGCCATTTCTGATGGATTTGTAATTTTTAATGGGATTGTGTTGTCTTGATTTTTTGTGTTTTTTGTATTATAATGTAGAGATTTTTGCATCTTGAGCTAATTTAATGCTTGGATTTTCTAATTATCTGCAGTGTTCTTAGCTGTGCAAATATGACTCTATATATCTTCAGTTCTTCAGAGTAGGAGCTTAAGGTTCCAGATCTGGCTCTTATACTCCCAGAGTAATAGCAGAAGTGACCCTAGGTATTGAGTTTGCCTGATATTCAAGTATTGTAGTAGGCTGTGTGGATCAAATTACTGGCAAATTCTAAAATTCAACTGAGCAATATACATATTGGATCAAAACCAGCACAAAGTATTTATGCAAGAGTGGGGATTACTGTCAGGCATGGTGGCACACACCTTTAATGCCAGAACTTGGGAGGCAGAGGTAGTAGGATCACCATGAGTTTGAGGCCATCCTGAGATTACATAGTGAATTCCAGGTCAGCCTGGGCTAAGGCAAGACCCTACCTTGAAAAACAAAACAAAACAAAACAAAAACCATAGTGGGGATTAAAACAAACAGAAAATCTAATAATGTCAAAGACCCTTAACTTGCCTCAAATTCTTAATCCTTTCAACTGGGAGGCTGAGGTTTCTGGTCTGAAATGGATTCAGCCTGGGGCCAAGTCAAACTGTGCCCCCAATAATAACAGAAGAAAAAGATAAAGGGTCTATAAATCAGGAAACTTCAAAGGCAACAATAGTCAACCCCTAAATACAGTTTATTTGAAAATGGTAAATCTGATCAAGAATATATCATGAGTCCAAAAGATTCAATAAGTTCAAAAATTTTTGTGAACATAACATGAGGCAACTGTGGTATACCCTTCTACATCTCAACATTTGGATCATGGGAAAACCATAAAGGGAAGAAATTCAGACCAAAGGCATGGAAAACTTATGCAACAAAATTATCAAAGAAAACTTTCCCAGTATCTCAAAAGAAAGTCCCATCAAGTTACAAGAAGCTAACAGAATTCCAAAGATACTGGACCAAAGGAGAAATTCTCCAAAACATATTATCATTAAGACTCTAAACACAGATACCAAAGAGAATGTTCTAAAAGCAGCTAAGGAGAAACAACATATTACATATAAAGGTAGTCCCATCAGAATTACTTCAGACTTCTCAATGGAAACCCTGAAAGCCAGAAGGGCCTAGAATGGAACAAAGTCTAAGAACCTCTGGCTTCCAGCCCAAACTACTCTACCAAGCAAAAGTATCCCTCATAATAGATGGTGAAAGAAAAACTTTGCAGTATAAAACTCAGATTTACAACTATATGAACACAAAGCCAAACCTGCAGGAAGTACTTCAGGGAATTCTCCAGACAGAAGAATCAAATAACCAAATTCAAGTGCCTATAAGAAGCAGATCACAATAACCAAACTCAGAGAAGTGGAGTATTGAATAGGTATGGTCTATCTCAACATAATAATGGCTATATATAAAGCTCCTAAAGCCCAAATAATACTTAGTGGGGAGAGACTGAAGGAATTCCCATTGAGATCAGGAACAAGTTTGGGGTGTCCACTCTCACATCTGCTCTTCAACATAGTATTGGAAGTCCTAGATCAAGCAATAAGACAGGAGAAAGAAATAAAAGGGATACAAGTAGGAAAGTAAGAAGTTAAGTTAGTCCTATTGCAGACAACATGATTCTACACATAAGAGATCCAAGAACCTCCATCTCAAAACTCTTAAAGGTGATTAACTCCTTCAGCAAAGTAGCAGGATACAAAATCAATGCACAAAAATCAGTAGCCTTTCTATATGCAAAAGACAAAGTTACAGAAAAAGAAATAAGCGACATTGTCCCATTTCAATAGCAACAAAAAAATAAATAAAATACCTTGGAATAACATTAACCAAGGATTTTAAAGACCTATACAATGAAAACATAAAATCACTCAAGAAAGAAATTAAGGAGAACTTGAGAAAATGGAAAGAGCTCCCATGCTCCTGGATAGGCAGAATTAACCTTGTGAAAGCAGCAACCTTACCAAAGGCAATATACAGATTTAATGCAATACCAATCAAAATCCCAACATTTTTCTTCACAGAGATAGAAAAAAAATGATCTCAAAATTCATATGGAAAAGCAGAAGGCCTCAGATATCCATGCATATCCACAGCAAAAGAAACACCTCTGGAGGCATCACCATACCTGATCTAAAGCTATATTACAAAGCCATTGTAATAAAAACACCATGGTACTGGAATAAAAACAGAATTATTGACCAATGGAACAGAATTGAGGACCTGTACTTTGGGTCAAGTAACTACAGCTACTTGATATTTGCCGAAGACCCTAACAATGTAGGTTGGAAAAAAAGACAGCATCTTCAACAAATGGTGCTGGACAAACTGGATAACTGTATGCAGGAAAATGAAACTCAATCCACACATTTCGCCATGCACAAAAATCAAGTCCAAATGGATCAAAGACCTCAACATAAGACCAGAAACTTTGCTACTACTGGAAGAAACAATAGGAGGAAGTTTCCATGATACATGAATGAGAAAAAACTTCCTGAACAAAACCCCAGTAGCTCAGGAACTTAAACAATCACTCAACCATTGGGATCTCACAAAGCTGAACAGTTTCTTCACAGACAAACATACAACAAGCACAGAATGGGAGAAAATTTTTGCTAGCCATACACCTGACAAAGGCCTAATTTCTAGAATCTACAAAGAACTCAAAAACCTAAATAATAAAAAGTCAAACAACCCACTCACAAAATGGGGCACAGAACTGTACAGGGAGTTCTCAGAAGAAGAAATACAAATGGCAAATACACACTTAAGAATATGCTCTTCATTCCGAATCATCAGGGAAATGCAAATTAAAACAACTATGAGATTCCACCTGACCCCAGTAAGGATAGCAAGCATTAAAAAAATCAAATGAAAATAAATGCTGGTGAGGATGTGGAGAAATAGGAACCCTCATTCACTGTTAGTGGTAATGTAAGATGGTACAACCACTATGGAAAGCAATATGAAGATTCCTGAAAAGGTTGACTATAGAGTTACCAACAGACCCCATTATTCCCTTACTGAGAATTTACCCTAAAAGCTCCATGCCTCAGTTCAGAGAGATTTGCTCAACCATGTTTAAAGCTGCTCAATGCATAATAGCTAAGAGCTGGAATCAACCCAGATGTCCATCATTAGACAAATGGATAACCAAGATGTGGTATATCTACACAATGGAATTCTACACAGCAGTCAGGAAAAATGACACAATGAAATTTGAGGAAAAATGGTTGAACTTGGAACAGATCATTCTCAGCAAACTCACTCAATCACAGAAAGACAATCGTGACATGGTCTCACTCATCTGTGGCTCCTAACCTGAATCTCCCTGAAATGCTGACGTACCTAATAAGCATCTCGAGGACCAGACAATAGGGAGGGTGGAGCGGGTGGGAAGTGTAAGGATGGGGGTGGGGGGACACAAAACTGAACCCAAATGTCAATGGTACCATAAAATCCTATATCCTGAAAGACAGACTAAAAGGCTGAACCTTCATCATGTCCTTAGAGAGAACACCTGAATCACAGGGTCCTGGAGAGCATATGATGAAGACTTATCTTAATCTTCTCCTGTTTGTCTCTCTCTCTCTTTCTCTCCCTCTTCTCTCTCTCTTTTCTCTTTCTCTTTTATATTACCTATCTTTTTCTTCCTTCTTTTCCCTTGGCACTGGCCTGTAACTCCCAGTACCACATGTGGTTAACATCCACAATGAGATGTTGATCAGAGAGACCTACAAGGTTTCCCAACAGAAGACAGACTTCTGGGCTGGAGAGAAGGCTTAATGGTTAAGTGCTTGCCTGTGAAGCCTGAAGACCCTGGTTCGAGGCTCAATTCTCCAGGACCCACGTCAGCCAGATGCACAAGGGGGCGCATGAGTCTGGAGCTCGGTTTGCAGTGGCTGGAGGCCCTGGCGCGCCCATTCTCTCTCTATATCTGCCTCTTTCTCTCTGTGTCTGTCACTCTCAAATAAGTAAAAATAAACAAAAAAAATATATATTCTTAGAAAAAAAAAAAAAAGAAGACATACTTCTGTCAGAGTACTTGATGACCCACCAAAGGTGAATGGTAAGACCCTACTGCCAATGACACCATATGCTGTTGGTACAGACATGGAGTGACCTGGCTGGAATTTGGAAGAGAGTCAGTCCCTAGACAGCTCATCTCGTGCCAGAAGGTGCTACATGAGTAACTAGGTGAAAATGACTAACATCTGTCCAAGCAACTCGCGGCCTAAGCTACTCAGCAGCAAACAACCTGACGTGATGCCCACACAAATGTAATAGTGGCACATAGCCATGGTGGGCAACCTACTGCTCTTGATTTGGATAAATGATCCACTCCGTAGAATGGAATCCATAGCTGTATCTGGGAAACAATTCAGAACCATATCCAAAAATGAACCCACTCTCCATTACCAAGCTCCCACCAATTGTGGGCTACAAGAGGGCCTACACCTGTTAAATTCTCTCAAATAATAATGGCTATCCTATTTATCTGGTGCTGACTTCACTCTTCAGTGGAGAATTTGCTTCTCTTTTTCAGATGGACACAGATCCAGAGGAGAGAATCAGCTCATCGTACCTCACCAGGGCCCCAGCTGAAACATAGAGTAATTGGGGAAATGGGCAAGAATGCAGCTTTCTTGGTGAACCTGGTACCAGCACAAGGGTGAAGGAGATAGACACAGAGAACACTCAACTCCTACCAAACCAGATTTCCAAAGACACAGAGGTTCCCAAGACCTCATCACTGAAGCAGACCTAAAACAAACCCAACATGGCTCAGGGAAATTTGTGGAAGAGAGGGCAGAAATATTGTTAGAGCCACATGTTGGGACATTATGCACAGAGACATTGCCTCTTACCCATAACTGACGGCTAACCCCACAATGCACGACCCACATTCCCCAACAAGGAGGATCCCTGTGGAGGTGGGGAGGACAGGGGGGAGGCTAATGATGATACCAACATGGCTGTATACACACTGTGTACATAACTAATAGAAAAAAGAAAAAAGAAAAGGCTGGACCAGGCCTTGCTGTAGCATCTGACCTCTTACTGCAGAACACTTAACCTGTGATCTCTCTCCTTACTAGACTGCAGATTCCCAAATGACAGCAATTCTATTGCATTTATCTCTGTATGTTCAGTAGCTATTCCATAATTGTTTGTAGAGTTAGACCATGACATACAGAGACCTTAAGAAAGGAACATATTCTGGTCTGGATTTTATTTTGATGTCTTGAAAAATCAAATGTGGGCTGCTCAGCTAGTCTCTACATGAGCAGGAGTTGACTTAAATCAGGCTGGTTGTCTGGTAAATTAAATGTCCAGGGGGAGCTCAATGAGGAGAGGCTACTTTTGAGCATATGATTTATCATGTGTATGTGTATGTGTCCATAAATGATACTGAAGATATTCTGACCAGGCTACTTAGGAGAACAGGCCTTGTCATTGTGAAGTAACTAAACAACAATCACCAACTACTAGAAACTCAGGCCCAACTCTCTGTCTTTGATTCCCTGGGGAATACAAGAGTGGGGGTTCAATTCCAGGCCACATGGAAGCTTCCTGCCCTTCATGACTCAAGGCCTACTCACCAGTTCTGTGTTGTGAACAGTTGGCCTGCCTGCTGTGCTCTGCAGACGCCCTCCTGTAAAGCTCTCCTCTTTAGTATCTAGAGTCACACATCCTTTGCCCTCTGCACTATAGGCGCAATGGCCTACGCCTGGCACAGTCTAAGCTGACCACCCATAAGACATTCCACCCCTATTCTATGTAGATCTTTTTTTTTTTTTTTTTTTTTGAGTTAGAGTTTTGCTCCAGCCTGGGTGGACCTGGAATTCACTCTGTAGCTCAGGATAGCCTCAAACTCAAGAGCTTACCACAATCCTCCTACTTCAGCCTCCTGAGTGCTCTATAAAAGGCATGAGCCAACATGCCTATCTGGTTCTCCCTGTCTTAAGAACTTCTGTTTATCACTTCGGTAAAGGAAGCATAGATGGAAAAGAAAAAAAATGAACCTGGAAAGGTTAGACTCTATTCATCACCGCAGCCACCCCCACCCCAGAGAGTATCCACCTCAGCCACTCCCACCCCCAGAGAATGATCAGCTGTACTTGTCAGATGCCAAAAAGTGAAACAATTGGAATAAGGAATTTAGCAAAGACTAGTTTTTAAAGTCAGGAGATATTCCTTTCTCCAATGTTTTGAAAAATACTTCTACCTCAGGCATATGGAATCTGTGGTATAACTTTTGGACTAGAAAATGATATTTGAATTGACTTCTAACACTGACATCCAGTCTGCATATTTATTGTGTTAAGTGATGGTAATTTTTTTTTTTTTTTTTTTTTGGTTTTCCGAGGTAGGGTCTCACTCTAGCCCAGGCTGACCTGGAATTCACTATGTAGTCTCAGGGTGGCCTCAAACTCTCAGTGATCCTCCTACCTCTGCCTCCCGAGTGCTGAGATTAAAGGCATGCGCCACCACACCCGGCTGGTAATGGTAATTTTATATGATTGAACTTTACTCAAAGAACAAAAGATCCAAGCTATGTGTGCTAGTGCATACCTGTAACCCCAGCACATGGAGGCTGAGAAAGAAGGATGAGAGATCCAAGTCAGGCTGTGACTCAAGATGAAATCATGTCAAACAAAGAAAAAACAAAACAACAAAAAGAAAAGCAACCCAGAAAATTCACAAGTAGGAAAAACTGAATCATTTATGTGTACTTAATATAAAAGGTTGATTAAAATAGGAAATGCTTCTGTAATACCTACAGAATCAATGTGCAGGCACATGGCTTGGGCAGAATGCTGTAGAGAGAGCAGGGCTTAGAATCAGAAAAGCATATTCCTAGCATATTACTCCAGGTACTTGAGTCTCAGCTTCCTCATGGATAATGGTATTGTGAAAGTAGCTACCTTATGAGGCCATTACAAAGATCAAATGAGACAAGATATATACAATGTTTAACCCACTGCCAGGGATACGTTATGTAACAAGAAATATGAATATTATTATTTTGTTGCTAAGTCTTTAAAAATAGACCTAGTGACAATCACTTGTATGTAGTTCATAATAACGTATCTCAACAATTAACTTAAAGGATGAAAACAGTAAATGACCTAGTCATATAAACTTTAAGTAATCACAAGAATAAAGAAACACCATGAAAAATTCAAGTATGCTTCTGTTTTGATCAAACTTCAAATATGCCTCCTCTTTCATCTGTTTCCAAGAGCCATGTTTTATTCAGTGTGCCTTATGCATACCTCTATAAGAAACAGGAAACATTTTCTAAATCTCATTCTCCTTAAAAATAAAAGGCAGGGCTTGAAGGATGGCTTTGTGGTTAAGGCACTTGCCTGCAAAGCCAAAGGACCCAGGTTCGATTCCCCAGGACCCAGGTAAGCCAGATGCAAAAGGGGGCGTATGCTTCTGGAGTTCATTTGCATGGCTGGAGGCCCTGGCGCTCCCATTCTCTCTCTCCCTGCCTATTTCTCCCTCTCAAATAAATAAATAAAAGTAAATTAAATAATAATAAAAACACGGTGTGCTGGAGAGATGGCTTAGATGTTAAGGTGCTTGCATGCAAAACCTAAGGACCCAGGTTCAATTCCCCAGTACCCATGCAAGCCAGGCACAAGGTTGTACATGTGTCTGGAGTTCATTTTCAGTGGCTGGAGGCCCTGGGGCATCCCCATTCTCTCTATGTGTAGCTTTTTCTTTCTCTCTCTCCCTCTCTCTCTCTCTCTCTCTGTCCCCTCCTCTCTCTAAAATAAAATAAATAAATAAAATATTTTAAAAGATTTTTAAAAATTAAAAAATTCACTGTGCAAATAGAAATGAAAATAAACTTCCGGTTGAGAGGCAGTGAAGTAATTGTATGCATTAGCAATCTATCCCTCTCAAAATCCATCAAAATAAATGAAAAATTTCAAGAGCATAAAGCCAATAAGATGAGGAAAATGGAAGAGAAAACAAACCACAACTTTGGAAGCTATAAATATAGGGTTAACTGCTATAACAGACAGGAATACTAAGAGAACAGTGGAGGAAGCAATATATATCACAGACCCTCCAAACATTATGTGGCCACATGTATTAGTTACTTTACTTGTTGCTGTGAAAAAGCACTTGGCAAAAGCAGCTTAATGAAGGAAGTGTCTAGTTTGGCTTACATTTGGAGGGAATATAGTCCTTCATGGTAGGGAAGGCAAGCAGCAGAAGCAGGAGGTCACATTGCATCCATAGTCAGGAAGCAGACAGTGAACAGGAAGTAAGGATAGGCTATAAAACCTCAAGGTCCTACCCTCATTTACACAGTTCTCCAGTAAGGCTCCACCTCCTAAAGGTTCTACCAACTTCCCATACAGCATGACATTTCATATTTGAGACACAACATTTCATCCCTGGTCCCACAGGATCATGGCCACTTCATAGTATAAAATGTTTTCAGACCAACTTCAAAAGCCCCTATAGTCCTTAACAATCCCAAGACTGTTAAAGAGTCCAAAGTCCATGGGGCTGGGGAAATGGCTCAGTGGATAATAATATTTGCCATACCAGCATGAGGGACTCATATTTTCAAAAAAACCAGAATGCATGTCCACACGTGCCAGTAGCTCCAGTGCCACAGGGGGCAGACTACAGAATCACTGGGGCTCACTGATTAGTGATTAGCCAGTCTGACCAGAAAATAAGAGTTCTAGGTTCAAATGGGAGACTCCATCTCATGGAAATAAAGCAGAAGAGAAATACAGAAAGATAACCTGTGGTGTTTTGAATGCAAATGTATGCCTTCCATAGCCTGAGATATTTTTGATTAAGCTTGCAACATAAGTCTCCAGCAGCCTGCTGAAGGAATAGTCACTGGGGATAAATCTGGTAGTCTCGCCCTAAGGTCTGTTCACAGCCAGTTTCTAGTTGCTAGTGGTGTCTCTCTACTATGAATCTATGGAAGTGAACCATCTTCTTCCCCCATTGATGGTGTTTCTCCTTGATTCTGTAAGCCTCAGTAAACCCTTTCCTCCCATAAACTGCTTCTGATCAGGTGTTTATCCAGCGATGAGAAAGTAACTGCAACCATACCCAATATTCTCCTCTGGCTTCCTGGACGTGTATCTGCGCACACATGCATACACTATAGATACACCACACCACACATTCTACACACACACACATACAATATACACACCAAAAATGTCTTAACTCTCTTCTGAGACTCAAGTCAACTTCTTAATTATTGTGACCCCTTGAAAAATCAAAAATCAAATTACATACATATATAATATATAATAACACAGAGTAAACATCCCCATTCTATAAGGGAAGAATAGGGCACAACAAGGAAAGATTGGACCAAAGCAAGACTGAAACCTTGCAAGGCAAACATCAAACCCTATAGGTTCATGTGAAGTCTCTGGAAATCATCTGGGCTACAAAAGGCTTGGATAGCCCCATCTTCCAGCTCTGCTGCCTATAGCACAGACATCCTCTCTCTTGAGCCAGCTCTACTCCAAGCTGCAGTTTTCCTCGGTGGGTGTCGTATGGTCTCATTCTCTCTATCTCTCTCCCTGCTTATAAATAAATAAATAAGTAAATATCTTAGAAAAGAATACTCCAGGGAATAATTAAATTCTATAAAGATGCAGGATATCCCAGGCCTGTGGACCCTAACTTTTGGTTCTTTTCCAATTTAGCAAACAATTGAAAAAATGGACTCCAAGAAGAGTAAATTATGAAGTTTATTTTAGGGAGAGTTAGGACCCAGGAAGACTGGCTGAAAGACTCAAGCAGAAGGGAATTCTCCCCATTGCTCAGACATAAAGGGAGAGGGGAGGTGGAGAGAATCTCCTTCATGGAGAAATCTGGGAAAAATCCTCTGGAGAAGGTATACACACACACACACACACACACACACACACACACACGAAGCAAAGCATGAGAGATTAAGCTCTTTACCTTCACATAGGGGGTCAGAAAAAGATTTTGGTAGTGAAGGACTCAGAGCTTAAAGAAAGATCCTAAATGTAACAGGAAAGTAGCTGAAGACAAAATACATGGGGAAGAGGAGAGCTTACCAAAGCAAAGACCAGAAGAAGCAGGTGCCAGGACAATGAATAGCCAAGAGATTTACACACACATGTCAGGCCCATTTATATGGGTCAGACATCCAATTAGGATGAAGCTTGCCATCAGACTCAGGTGTGTGAGGGAGAGACCTGACTGATTTGTGGCTTCAAGGGGCTGACTCAGGAGAGGCCAGCCCTCCGAAGTGTGCTAAACTAAGGAAGAAGCAGGGAGTTGGTGCTAGGAAATGTTACTTGCAGCCATCTTGGATGAGACTGGATCAGATGTGGTCCTAGTCCTGCCAGGGCAGGCAAGGTGACATCCATGTTCTCCTTGGGCCTTTGTCTCTGGATAACTGCCTATAACAAATGCTGTCTTTCTCCTGTTCCACTTTCAGTATTACTGCCTTCAAAGTCTCCTGAGGACTGCCTATTTAGTACTCCTTCCAAACCCTGCCAGCCACTGATCTTTTTATCATCATAGCTTTTGCCTTGTTCAGGTTGTCATATAATTGGAATCATCAAATATGTAGCCTTCTCCGGCTGGCTCTTTTCATATGGCACATTTCCATATCTATGTGTGGCCCTGATGTCTCATGCATTTTATCACTGAATTTGTTTCACTGTATGAACATATATGAAATATTCATATTTCAGACATATACCTTGTTCTTCTTTCATGCAACAGAGTGTTGACAGGCTCCATCGTGCAGGTCTTGTGCCTATAACCACAGCTGCTGTGAGTTCATGAGTGCAATGCCGTGTCATGTCCAAATGACAGAGTTCCACAGCCCTTCTCCTCATCCTCTAGTTCTCACATTCTTTCCATCCCATCTTCTATGATGTTCCCTGAGCCCTGGAAGGGATCATATATTTGTCCCATGTAGAGCCAAATATTCATCAAAAGACACTTACTTTCAGCAGGATTTTTGACCAGTCATGGGAATCTCTTACTTAAAAAAAAAAAGATAGCATTTCAAACATTGGACCATAGAATTTTCTTAATATTAGTAAAGTTAGCAAATATTTACAAGAGACAGCTC
The DNA here is from genome assembly GCA_036346955.1 of Dipus sagitta. Lineage (NCBI taxonomy): Eukaryota > Metazoa > Chordata > Mammalia > Rodentia > Dipodidae > Dipus > Dipus sagitta. The sequence continues at coordinate 96,139,525 of CM070770.1, read as the reverse complement.
CTAGGTAGGAGCAGCTCAGTTGTAACAATGCTAGTACAAGGTGCTCAGAGTAACAAACTTCCTGACAGGGCAGCCCTGGGATTTCATAACAACTTAAACATTTCATTTCCCCTACTTTTTAGAAATAAAGTTTACAGAAGAGAAAGTAAAGGAAGCATTTATGCTATAACCTAAGACAGGCCCTGGAGTATGTTATCTTAATCTTCCATAGCCTTGAATGATAGAGAGTTCCATTTCTATTTTATAAAGAAACAATAATGTCCAAAAATCACAAAACATGTGATTTATTTTCAATGAGTATTTATTGAAAATAAATACAGGATGAATAATTTAAATACCATAAGTTGGGCTGGAGACATGGCTTAGCAGCTAAGGCACTTGCCTGCAAAGTCAAAAGACCCAAGTTTGATTTCCCAGGACCCACGTAAGCCAGATGCACATGGTGTCACATGTGTCTGGAGTTCATTTGCAGGGTCTGAAGGCCCTGATGTGCCCATTCTCTCTCTCTCTCTCTCTCTCTCTCTCTCTCAAACAAATATAATAAAGTTCAAAATATCATAAGTTATGCATATAAACAAATGGTTTATTATAAACTGCTAAGGGCACAAACGCATAATACATTTAAACCACACTTAAAAAGTGCAGTTATTGGGCTGGAGAGATGGCTTCACAGTTAAGCGCTTGCCTGTGAAGCCTAAGGACCCCAGTTTGAGGCTCGACTCCCCAGGACCCACGTTAGCCAGATGCACAGGGGGTCACACACATCTGGAGTTCATTTGCAGTCGCTGCAGGCCCTGGCGCGCCCATTCTCTCTCCCTCTCTCTATCTGCCTCTTTCTCTCTCTGTCTGTCGCTCTCAAATAAATAAATAAGTAAAAAAATTTTTAAAAAGTGCAATTATTGTTCAGAGGCCACTAAAATTATCAGAAAGGGTTTCAGAGGGCATCGCAGTTGACTTGTGCTTTGAAGTACATATAGAAAATAAATAAGTAGATGAGGAATCAGGACACTTCAGATAGAGACAGCAAGAGGCAAGGCCACTGAAGTGGCAAGGCATGGTTGGGTAGAAATAGAAGTAAATTAGAACACTTCCTTAGGAGACTTTCAGCTCTTTTGTTGTTTAGGATCTTATATTGTAGCTCAAGACTAGCAGTGGACTCATGGCAATCCTCCTGCCTCAGCATCTCAAGTGCTGGAATCACAGGTGTGAGCCTACCATGCCATGCTGTATTTGTGTTTAACTTGCAAGATGATGATAATAATAATAAATACATGCAGGCTTCACAATCTACTTCTACTAATTTTATGGCTTTCTTAATGTTAATATTTGATTTTCCATAACAAATATGGGAACATTATCAGATAAACCATTTTCAAAGAATGTAAAAACTAGAAGACTGTCAAAATTCTCCAGGGGCACAACTGGGGTGTGAGGAGACTTGCTGACTTCCAGTTCTATATTCATTCTACCTACGTGGTTTGATTCTTCATCACATAGAACAAATTCACCTGAGAAGTTTTGCTCCTTAACTTTTACTAAGAGGTCGATTTAGCAAAGGCTTCCATTCTGATTTTGCTAAAGGTAAAAATGTAAAGTGCAGACCAGGCTCTGTCTTGCAGAAACAAGAGTCCAGTGAAGAGCAGAAGGTCAAGGAAGAACATAATTCTGTGTGGCTTGTGTGGAGTGTGTGTCTGCTCAATAATCTCTGGGTTTCCAGGGGCATGTCTATTCCAATTCCACAGATTCCTTTTCTTCTCCGCTCAGCTGCCCCTATAGGAGTCAGGTATTAGGTGTCTATGGGTTTTCTTGGCTTGGTAGTCTAACTTGCCTTTTAATCATTGCCTCTTTGAAGATTTGGACTTGAAAGAACAGATAGCACTTCATAGCCAGTCCCAGGATGGAAAATATGCTTGGTCTCTACCTTCACCCCCTTCCTTCAGTTCAGTGGGAACCTGATAAAGACCAGGCCCAGGGCTTGTCCAAACAGAGCTGATGAAAGAGACACTCACAATGTTACTGCAAAAGAAGCTTTAATGTCCCTCCTCTGGTTTTTCCTAGGAATTGGGGAAGAATTTCTCTCCCTTCTTGTGAGCACATTACCCACCTAAATTGAATTAGTGTTGATTAATTAAATTGGATCTTTTTAGTCCTCTCACAAAACTACAAATTTCTTAGTAAAAACATATGTAAGTATTCTCTAGGATGCTCTCATCTTAGGAAAATAATTGTGATTTTTAACAATAATGTAACTGCCAGGCGTGGTGGTACATGCCTTTAATTCCAGCACTCCGGAGGCAGAGGTAGGAGGATTGTCGTGAGTTCGAGGCCATCCTGAGACTACAGAGTAAGTTCTAGGTCAGCCTTGGCCAGAGCGAAATCCTACCTCAAAAAATAAATAAATAAATAAAACCACGAATCTAACCGTGATAAGAAAATTAAAGTAGCATTCTCATTCACTAAATTGCTCTAAGTATTGAGAAGATAAGCTAATAAAACATTGAGAAAGTTGTGTTGAAATAGATTTTCATATTTAATGAAACATACTTGTAGAACAGCTTGAATTAGTCTTAAAAACATTTAAAATTTATATGTATTTTGTTTCAATTTTTTCTTTATGGCGTTTCTTCTTTAAACTAGTTCACTCACCATTGATTAATCAGGCTCTTTCTGTTGAGCTACAGGAAAAAGATCTGATAGTTTTAAATTTTTACAATTTTGAACAGATACCTGTTAGCCAATTTTAAATCTTTCTAGCATTTTTTTAAACATAGTCTCACTATGCAGACTGACCTCAAATTCATGATCTTCCAGCCCCAGTCTCTCCAGTAGCTGGGATGTCACCTAGGTTACCACCACACCAGAGTTTCTACCACATTCTAAAAGTAAATGCGTTGATTGGGTATGTTAGCCTTTCTTAAAGTTTACATACTATGTACAGAACTCACATTTCCTAATGCAAATTACTAATGAAGACATTTTGCAAACTTTTTGGCCACCTCTATACATATGCACAGTGTAACATGAGCATAGTCCCCCAGCCACCTTCCTTTGTCTCCCTCTTCTTCTATCCCCCTCCACTGAGTCCCCTCTTCTGTCTAACTAGTCCCTGTTCTACTTTTTAAATATATTTTATTTATTTATTTGGGAGTGAGAAAGAGGCAGAGAGAGAGAGAGAAAATGGGCACTCCAGGGCCTCCAGCTACTGCAAATGAACTATAGATGCATGCACCCTTTGTGCATCTGGCTTACATGGGTCTTGGAGAATCCAGCCGGGATCCTTTGGCTTTTTAGGCAAACGCCTTAAGCGCTAAGCCATCTCTCCAGCCCTCCCTGTTCTATTTTGATGCCATCATTTCCCCCTCCTATTATGCCAGCAAATGTGAGGTCATGAATGCCAAGGCCTTTGTATCTGGGTGACAGTACCACAAAGCACTCCTCCCCCTCCTTTGGCTTTTACACTATTACCACCACCTCTTCCGCAATGGTCCCTGAGCTTCTCTAACAAAAAGTGAGAGTAGCATTAATATAAGGGCATAGACATAAGTGTTTAGAGGGCAGTTGGCCAGGCATAATATGTCCATTTAGCTAGACAACAGAAGTAGTGTCCCCCCCCCAGGGCTTATGCCCTCACCAACCATAGGCTTTTGATTAGGTTTTCCACACCAGGCATGGATTCCCTCCTGTGGATCAGACTTCAAATCCAATCAGGGAGCAGTTGGTTTCTCCCATAACAGACATAAAACATTTTTTTCAAATACTTCTTTCTGCTAGTGCTCTTTTTAATAGGAATAGTCTGATAAATATGATTTAGAAGAGTCTGTTGTATTCTAACCTATAAATCATGGTATTATATTAATTTTATTTAATCTTGTTTTATTTTTGAGACAAGGTTTTGCTATTCAGCCTAGGCTTGCCTTGAACTTGTAATCCTCTTGCTTCAGCCTTTCAAGTACTAGAATTATAGGCATGTGCCACCTCACTTCCCAAATACGGATATTTTATTCTGCCTCCTAGAGCAATGAACTGTAAACTTAGTGAACTGAACAGTTAGCCATGTTGAGTGTCTTTATATACTTGTTTAAGGATTTGATAGTGTCACCCATACCTTCACAAAATAGCCTCCCCTACTTCCCCTCTCAGAAAAGTGGTGAAAAATGGGCTGGAGAGATGACTGTGCAGTTCAGGGTGCTTGCTTAGATTCCCCAGTTCCCACATAGAGCCAGATGCACAAAGTGGCATATGTATCTGGAGTTGGTTTTCAGAGGTAGGAAGTCCTGGTGTACCCATTCATTCATTCATCCTCTCTCTTAAATAAATAAATATTTTTCGAGAAACATTTTTAAATATTTATTTACATGAGATATAAAGAGGCAGAGAGAAAGAATGGCACCAGGGCTTCCAACCACTGCAAACAAACTCCAGATGCATGTGCCCCCTTGTGTATCTGGCATACGTGGGTACTGTGGAATCGAACCTGGGTCCTTAGGCTTTGCAGGTAAATGCTTTAATCACTAAGCCATCTCTCCGGCCCTAATAAATAAATATTTTTAAATTCTTAACTGGTATGTGTGAGTGTGTTGCATATATATATATATATATATATATATATATATATATATATACACACACACACACACACATATATATATATATAGTATTTAATTTTGACACTCATACAAGAATACATTTGAATCCTCTTCTTCCCAAAAGTCCTCTCTTCCTCCTTCCCCTCCCACTACAACCCTTCTTCTCATTTGTTTCACATCCTACTTCCATGCCTTAATTTTTTTACCCACTGATTTGTATTAGGGTCACTTGCAGTCATGGGTGGGAAGTTGTTTACTGGAGAGTAGGTAATCTGCTGGTGGCTACAACCCTAAAAGGACATGGCTGTCTCAGCAGTCATCAGTTTCCTCTAAAAGTGTGGGGTCTCAGGGACCCTTCCCTCATCTATGATGAGTATCGACACGCTCAATCATGTGCAGGAAGTCATATTTGCTGTGAGTTTATGACTGTAGTAGATTTATCCTATCTAGAAGGTAACATTCCGCAACCCCACTTCCCATCCTTCTGGTTTTACATTCTTTCTGCTCCTCTTCCACCAGGTTCCCTGAGCCTTGGGAGGTATGTAAAGCATGTTTAGGACTGAGCATAAACTAGGCATTTATTCTTGGTAACTTTTCCATCTACACATCTCTATTAACCTCTACCATTTGCATCAAGAAACTTCTGTATTTGAGGCTGTGAACAGTACCAATCTGCAGCTGGCTAAAAAAAAAAAAAAAAAAAAAGATAAACCAATTGAAAGCAAGAGTGTGCAACAGCCACATTACCAAGATGTTCAGACATCCTGTTAAGACAACATTGCTATGGAGGAGAAAGTCACCTATTGATGAAAATGAACTTGGGGAATGTTCTATTTCTGTATTCTTTCTTCCTCAAGTCTCTTGCCCCTGCTCCCATCCCCCTACCCAACTCCACTTCCTAGTTACAGTAATTAAAAAAAGAGGACATATCCCAATGGAATGCTTCTTTGTTTGAAACTTCCTTACCAGAAGTTTACTGTTGCTTCTCTTTAAAAAAATAATAGATGTCACACTTAATGCTACTTAGCTGTTGTGTATAAGTGACATTCTCTATAAGACAGGAAATCTGTTTCTTGCTGCTAGTGATTTGTCTTGCTGCTAACAGACATCAATTTCCCTTAAAAATTAAAACTGCAATGGTACCCCTGGGACTCTATCCCAAGAAATAAACATAGCAGTAGATAAAGACCCATAAAGACACTTGCAACATTATCTGTTGAAAAAATAGAATCAAAGTAAATGCATAATGATCAGGGAAGAACTGAATAGATAGTGTTCCATCCATATCATAGAATACTGAGTTGTCATTTAAAAAATTCAATTTACATCCAAATGAATCAGTTATTTCTCCCAGGCAATGTTGTGTGAGATTTCTTAAATTAACAACTTTTAAAAGCCGTTGCTTTGGCCAGGCATGGCAGCTCATTGTCTTTAGTCCTAGTACTTGGGAGCTGAGGTAGGAGATTGCTGTAAATTCCAGGTCAGACTGAACTAGAGTGAGATTCTGCCTCAAAAGAAAAAAAAAAGCATAAAAGCGTTTTGTTTACATATAAGTATGTATAAAGCAGGTCTGCATAAAATGTCATGCAGAAAAATAAATGGAAACATTTAAGCTGTTATCAATGCATTACTGTATAAAGGGGTATAAGGGGAGAAAGGAGATGAGAATAAAAGATCACTATGAAGCATGTGTATCATCACATCCATGAATTATCAAATATTATAAACTGGGATGGAGAAATGGCTTAGCAGTTAAGGCACTTGCTGCAAAGCCAAAGGACACAGGTTCAATTCCCCAGGACCCATGTAAACCAGATGCACTAGGTGGCACATGTGTCTGGAGTTCATTTGCAATGGTATGCCCTGGTGCATCCATTCTCTCTCTCCTTTTCTCTCTCCCTCTCTCTGCCTCTTTCTCCCTCTCTCTCTCTCAAATAAATATTTTTTTTAAATCACAAACTATTAAATAAGCACTCTGAAATAAAAGGGTTGGGCAATAATACTTGCACAAATGTAATAGTTGGTCAATGAAAACTATAAATCAGCTGGGCATGGTGGTGCACACCTTTAATCCCAGCACTCAGAAGGCAGAGGTAGGAGGATTGCCATGAGTTCAAGGCCACCCTGAGACTACACAGTGAATTCCAGGTCAGCCTGGGCAAGAGTAAAACCCTACCTCGAAAAAACCAAAATATACATATATATATGTATATATATAGTCACAATAGGGACACCAAAAAAGGAATAAATCATCTACATAACAATCTGCATTTGAAAATGCAAAAAGGTTCCATTTATGAAAAAATATTCAGATACCTCAGTGCATTAATTTATTTAAGCTCCAAACTATGGGCTGGGCTTGTAGCTCAGGTGGAAGAGTGCTTGCCTACAATATGCACAACTCAGGATTTGATCCCCAGCACCACATACACTGGGCATGCTCACACACATCTGTAATCATATCACACGTGAGGAGGCAGAAAGATCAAAAGTTCGAGGTTATCCTCTGCTCAGCTACATAGGGAATTCAAGGCCAGCCTGTGCTACATGAGACACTGTCTCAAAAAAAAAAAAAAAAGCAAAGGCTGGAGAGATGGCTCAGTGGTTAAGGTGCTTGCCTGCAAAGCCTAATAACCTGCATTGATTTCCCAGTGTCCATGTAAAGCCAGATACACAAAGTAGCGTATGCATCTGGAGTCTGTTTGTAGCAGCTAGAGGCCCTAGCATGACCATCTTCTCTCTCTCTCTCTCTCTCTCTCTCTCTCTCTCTCTCTCTCTCTCTGTGTGTGTGTATGCTTGCAAATAAATAAATAAAAATATTTAAATTTTTAAAAATACAACACAACAAAAACAGGCCTGGGGAGATGGCTCTGTGGTTAAAAGTACTTGCTGTGCAAGTTTGATGAGCACAGGTCTGATCCCAAGAACCCATATAAAGCCAAATGCTAGTAGCACATACATCTGTTATCCCAATGCACCCATGGCAACGGGAAGTGAGTCAGGAGAGTCCTGAAGCTCATGGGCCAGCTATTCTGGCATTGGCAGCAGCAAAAACAAGTGCAACCCACATTTAAACAAGGTAAAAGGCAGGTACCAATACTCTGAGGTTGTCCTATGACCTCCATACATAAACACAGACACACAGACACACAGACACACACACACACACACACACGCCACAAGATGTTATTTTCAATATTTTGTAGTTGTTTGAGAATTAGTGAAGATAGGTGTTACCAAGCTACCCAGCCAACAAATAGCATATCCAGGATTATAAACCAGATTTTTTCTGACCCAAGAGCTAGGCTGTTTGTTTATTTTTATTGATTTATTTGTTATTTAAATTTTAGTTTGGGGAGGGGTTCAAGGTAGGGTCACACTGTAGCCCAGGCAGACCTGGAATTCACTAAGTAGACTCAGAGTGGTCTCAAACTCATGGCAATCCTCCTACCTCTGCCTCCCAAGTGCTGGGATTAAAGGTGTGTGCCACCACGCCCAGCTCAAATTTTATTTTGTGACATAGCTTAAGACTCTTAAGTTTTATTCTATATGTATTTATCAAATGCCCTTTATATCTTAAAGACAAAGTAGTAACAATTTGTTAAGGCTGGGTAATGAGTACACTGGCATTTGTTGTAAAGTTCTTCATATTAATTGAACTTCTAATATTTTCTTCAAAATCAAAGGTATTACCATCACTACATTTAGTAGTTTGTAGAGGAAAGAGATCAGGCCCCAAGCAAAATGCAATGGTGTATTGAATTATAACTGTAATAATTAAAATGAATTAAAAAGAATTTGCTTAGAGTTTGTGCTTGCTAACAGTGCTTAGTGTGATTATAACATGGTTTATATGAAACCACCTATGTGGTTCCATTAAATGCCACTTGAAAATAATGACTCACTAATGACTACAAGTATAAAGAAAATTACATACTAGGCTGAGGATGTGGCTCAGTGGGTAGAGTGTCTGCTTAGCACACACCAAGTCCTGAGTTCAGTCCCCAGCACCACATAACCTAGGTGTGGTAGCATACACATATAATTCCAGATCCCAGCATTTGAGAGATAGAGGCAGGTAAATCAGATGTTTAGGTCATCCTCACCTACATAGCAAGTTCAAGGCCAGTCTGGTCTAAGTGGTCTCTCAAAAAAATAAAACAAGGCTAGAAAGATTGCTTGGCAGTTAAGGCACTTGCCTGTGAAGCCTAAGGACCCATGTTCAACTCTCCTGGTCCCACGTAAGCCAGACACACAAGGTGATGCAAGTGTGCAAGTTCTCACATGTGCATTACGTAGCACACATGTCTGGAGTTCGATTACGGTGGCTGGAGGCCCTGGCATGCCAATTCTCCCTCTCAATAAATAGTCCAGTCTATTGGGCTTGCCTCAAAAAAGTAAAAAAAAAGAAAGAAAGAGAGGAGGAGGAAGGAAAAGGAAAAAGGAGGGAGGAATAAACAAGAAGGAAGAAGGAGAAGAAAAGTAGCATACATCATATTTCTGGGGCTAGGGAGATGAGTCAGTGGGTACAAGTATTTGCTGCATAAGCATGAGGACCTGAGTTTAATCCCAATCACCCACACACAAAAAAAAAAATCATGCCATTAACTCCAAGTGTTGAGAGAAACAGAGACAGGAGGGCTGCTGGGCTCCCTGCTCAACCAGTTTACCTGAGCAAGGAGCTCAGGTTCAGCAAGAAACTGTCTCAGGAAAAGAAGTTGGAAGAGTGACAGAGGACACCAGATGTCTTCTCCTGGCTTCTACATGTGTGTGCACAGGGTGCCTGCATCTGTTCACACACATGCATCAACCGCCCACACACACCACTTACTATACACACTAAAATAATAATTAAGGGCTGGAGAAATGTCTTAGTGGTTAAGGCACTTGCCTGTGAAGCTTAAGGACCCAGGTTCGATTCCCCAGGACCCACATAAGCCAGATGTATATGGTGGAGCATGTTTCTGGAGTTTGTTTGCAGTGGCTAGAGGCCCTGGCATGCCCATTCTCTCTGTCTCTCTCCTCTCTCCCTCTCTCCTTGCAAATAAATAAGTATAAAATATTTAAAATATAATAATAATTAAATATAAAGTTGTATGCTTAGCTTGTTGGGAGGTGTCCTAACTCCAAGTTATGCTTGGATTCTGCTATATTTTCAGTTAGCCACACTGTAACAAAATAGTGCATACAGTTACTTACTTAAAACAACATCAATTTATCATCTGATGCTTCTGAAAATCAGAAGTCTGAAAGAGATTTCAGGGAACATTGTTTCCTTGTCTTTTCTAGCTTTAAAGGTCAACTGCATTTCTTGGCTAATGGTCCCTTCCTTCATCCTCTGTTTCTGTTGCTATAACAACTCTGACTTTCTTACCTCCATTTTATAAGCGTGTCTATGACTACATTTAGTCTATCTGAATGCTCCAAAACCATCTAGCTAAGATCCTTAATTACACTTCAAAGGTCTGTTCTTAGAAAGTAACCTATTTGCAGCTCCAGGGATCAGATCAGATATAGATGTCACTTGGAGCATCATTCTATCTCCTCGTGGCTATTTAGAAGCTCCCTCGTGCTGCTCATTTCCTATTGTCTCTTCAAAGACAAAGGATATTCACATTCTCACCTTCCTCCCTTCTGTTCCCTGCTCTCTCTAGGATCTCATGTATCCCAAGCTGCGCTCAAACTACTATGTAGCCAAGGATGACCTTCAATTTCTTATCCTACTGCCCGCCCCCACCACCACCAGTGCTGGAATCACAGGCATATACCACCACACTTTGGGTATGGGGTGCTGGGGATTGAACCCAGGGCTTTGTGCATGCTAGGAAAGCACTCTACCAACTCAGCTATACTCCCAATCTCTATTGTCACTTGATATTAGATGGGGTCAGGCTTTTGTCAATATAAGTTAGGAGTTTTGAGTGGTTAAGAATGCTTTTCTCTGGGCTGGAGAGATGACTTAGCGGTTAAGCGCTTGCCTGTGAAGCCTAAGGACCCTGGTTCAAGGCTCAATTCCCCAGGACCCATGTTATCCAGATGCACAAGGGGGTGCATGCATCTGGAGTTCCTTTGCGGTGGCTGGAGGCCCTGGTGTGCCCATTCTCTCTCTATCTATCTGCCTCTTTCTCTCTCTGTCGCTCTCAAAAATAAATAAATAAAAATAAACAAAAAAATTCAAAAAAGAATGCTTTTCTCCCCACTTGCCAGCTTCAAGCACACTGAAATGTGTTTTCTTGTTACATTCACAAGTACATTCTTCAAAGTAGTGAACTTGTAGACAGACTTTTGCCTTAGACAAGCATATTGCCTTTATTCTCAAGAGTTTTGAAAGCTTCTTTTTGGGAATTATCTTTAAAGACAGCTCACTAGACATCAGGAAAACACAGCTCGTTATTTTAAGGTCACAAGGTACTTTGCCTACTGTCTTCTTCCCCTCTCTATTGTTTGAATCTACTTAGCTTTATCCCCACTCCTTCCTCTGCTAGCGTTAGTGCCAGAGATCTGTGATGTTGAGAGGAAGACCTGAGGAGGGGGCAGGGAGAGCTCCACACAGTTCCCAAAGTAGCAGATTCTCTACTGTAAATTAGCGTGAGCCAGCCTATTTCAGAAGAGCTAAGTTAAAGAAAATGTGGTGTATAGACACAGTGGAATTTTATTCAGCCTGAAAGAAGAATTAAATGTCATTTTCAGGAAATGGATAAAACAAGGACCATCATGTTAAGTGACATCAAACCTAACTCAAGAAGACAAACATGCATGTGTTCTCTCATATGTGAAATAGAGATTTACATATATATTTATCACATATATATATTTAAAGTGTTTGGGAAAAGAAGTGGACCAGGAGGAGGGGGAGAAGTAACAAAAGAGGGAAGAAGTTAAGCTAAGTATATGATGTGCATATTTGAAATGACACAATGAAGCCCATCGTTTTGTACAGTGAATACATGCTAACAAGACATTCCACCAAGGTAAACGTATGCTGAGAATAAAGTCTACTTTTTATGTACATGGAGAAATGAAAGAAATATTAATATAATACAGGTAACAAATATTTTGAATGGTGGAGTTATTAAATGAAAACACAATTCACAAATCCTCTGAAATTTTTAAATACTGATGAATTATTGCCAGAACCTATCAGCAGCCTCACTCAGAACTATCTCACATATTCCTATTATATATATTTTTTTCTTGAATGAACAAGATTGTTCCTCAATAAAATATGCCCATAAATGGAGAGTAATCAAAGGAAATACAAAAAACCCTACTCTAGATTGTTATCTCATATAGGAAAAGGTTTCCCCCCTTATAGACCAGACTTCCTCTATTTAACACAGCTGCCATGGGCTTCCTGCAGTGGTTCATCTCCTTGATCTGAGTGAAAACCCTACATTCTAAACCCACTCCGTACATTAAGTAGTCACCATCTGCACGTGGCAGTTGAATGCTTAAATGTTCCTGTACATGTAATAGACATCAAACCACAAAAATGACTAGGTCTCATTAATAATTTTCTGTTATCCACATGTTGAAATATTATCATATATATGTATATATATGAAACTAATTTCATACTTTTTCCTTTGTTAATGTAAGCACTGAGAAGTTTAAAACTTGCACATTTTCTTCAGCTCTTTTAACTCACATTGTTTTTCTTTTGGGTTGTACGGCTACTGGGAATGTCAGGGTAGTATTTCTTCCTGTAGGATCAGATGGCTTAACCTCTGAGTAGATATGTTTGAAGGAAGGTGGGCATGGTGGCACATGCCTTTAATCCCAGCACTCTGAAGGCAGAGGTAGGGGGATCACCAGGAGTTAGAGCCCACCTTGAGACTACATAGTAAATTCCAGGTCAGCCTGGGCTAGAAACCGTACTTCAAAACCAAAAACAAAAACAAACAAACAAAAAAGATATGTTTGAAGGAGTTGTCATATATTTATACATCACAATGTATTTAACTCAAAATTTAGTCATTACCTCTCTTAAACAATAGTTATGTCCCCCAATTTCCAAATGTAGTGTCATCAATGTTTAAATGACTGACAATTAGGCAAATTGTAACAGTACTAGAAAATTATACCTACACCAAGTTCCAGCACCTTCATGTCTATGTTTCTTTACAGACTGTTTTAGATAAGAACTGGTCATTTAGAGTTGGAAATATAGCTTAGTGGTTAAGGCGCTTGCCTGTGAAGCCTAAGGACAAAGGTTCAATTCCCCAAAACCCATGTAAGCCAAATGCACATGGTGACACATTCATCTGGAGTTCCTTTGCAGTGGCTAGAGGCCCTGGCATGCCCATTCTCTCTCTCTCACTCGCTCTCTCTCTCTCTCTCTCTCTCTTTCTCTCTCTGTCAAATAAGTAAATAAAAATATTGACCCTATGAAAAAAAAGAATTGGAGCTCATGCTGGGCATGGTGGCGCACGCCTTTAATCCCAGCACTCGGGAGGCAGACATAGGAGGATCGCCATGAGTTCGAGGCCACCCCGAGACTACGTAGTGAATTTCAGGTCAGCCTGGGCTACAGTGAGACCCTACATCGAAAAACCAAAAAAAAAAAAAAAAAAAAAAAAAAAAGAATTGGTCATTTTTAAAATAAGTCTTAAGCCTGGTGTGGTGGTACATGCCTTTCATCTCAGCACTTGGGTACTTGGGAGGCTAAGGTAGGAGGATTGCTGTGAGTTCACGGCCAGCCTAGAGCTACAGAGTGAGTTCCAGGTCAGCCTGGGCTAGAGTGACATGAGACCCTACCTTGAAAAATAAATAAATAATAAAATAAATAAAAAATAAGCAAGATCTGAAGAGATAAACTACCCTCACATTTCAGCCAAGCCACGGCTGAAATCACAGAGGAACTGGGGAGGCAAGCAAGAGTGTTGCTTCCATGCTGAACCTAATATTCAGCATCAGGGTGAAAGAGACCCTAAGGATACTCAGCACTTACCCAAGCAGAGCTCATCACTGAAGTAGACTTAAAACTCACCCACCACAGCTTAGAGAATTTTGCAGAAGAGGGGGCCATAAAGATTGTAAGAGCCACAGGTTGAGACATCAGGCCCAGAGGCATTTCCTGTCCCCTAAAATAACCGACTGCTGCTCCCACAAGGCATAACCCACAACCCCATAGGGAATACCTGCAACCCCACTGAGGAGGGTCCCCAGGGGAATGGGGGCAGGGACGAGGAAAAAGAGGGTACCAACACATGATGTATGTATATGTGTATATGAAATATGTTGTTAATAATAATAATAACTTAAAAAATAAGTCTTGCCTAGAGATAACCAAATTATAGACACTAGAAAAATGGCTAAGACCAGAGGCACTGCCTCTCCCCAATAATTGACTGCTGCTCCCACAACACATAACCCACAACCTTACAGGGCAACCTGCAAGCCCACTGAGGAGGACCCCCAGCATAATGGGGGCAGGGACGAGGGAAAGGATTGTACCAGTATGTATGCATCCATACTAAGTATGTCCATAGTTTATTAAAAAAAGAAAAAAGAAAGAATGGCTAAGAAAAGTAAGCTCAAATGACAAATCTTGGTACATATTTCTTTAGCCATAGCCAAAAAGACAAGAGCTAGGAATAGTAACCCTAGCAGTCAAGATGCCAAGGAGGCGCGAAATTGCCTTGAGTTCAAGGGCAAGATAGACTATAGTGAGCTCCAAGCCAGCCTGGGCTATATAGCAAAACTGCCCCCTTCAAAAAGAAACATGATAAAGAACTTTGTCAACTACTGCAATTGTCAAAAATATTATAATAAAATATTCAAAATTCTCAACAATTCAAGCACTATACAAAAAAAAAAAAAAGAGTTCCCTCAATTCTGTTTATAGAAAATCAAGTTTGGTTCATATTTGGTTTTTTGCCCCAAAAGCATATATGTGTAATGCCCCTGTCATCTATCATCTCTTGTTATCTAATCTGTGTCTGTGTATTACTATCACATCTCTATTATCAGTCTACTATCTATTTATCATCTATCATCTATTAAAACATCCTCAGAGGAATAGAAATCTGGCCTTTTCTTCAAATAAGCTTCAGCAAGTTCTCCTTCAATAATAGAGTAACATTAGAAAATTTTTAGACATTCCTTCTTCCAAGCAGAATCCGAGAGAGTATTTAAAGTGCTCTTGACTAATTTTATCTGTTGTTCAAACTGTTTTCCAAAGCAACTCTCATTTCCCCTTTTCAAAAAAAAGATACTAAGAAATTTTTTTGGTTTTTTGTTTGTTTGTTTTTCGAGGTAGGGTCTCACTCTGGCCCAGGCTGACCTGGAATTAACTACATAGTCTCAGAGCAGCCTCAAACTCATGGCAATCCTCCTACCTCTGCCTCTTGAGTGCTTGGATTAAAGGTGTGCGCCACCATGCCCGGGTACCAGGTACTAAGAAATTTTATGAACTGTCTCTTCTTCATTCACTAAAGACTTTTAAATCTAGTTTTGTATGGTTGCCTCTAATATTCTTTTTTAATTGAGAAATAATTCACATATAATAAAATTCGCCCATGTAAAATGTGCAATTTGTTTTTAAATGCTGAGTTGTACAAATATCACTGCAATCAATATTTAAATATTTTCATCATCCTGAAGTAAATGCTGCAGTTTGGATTATGACCCTTCAATTCTCTCCATTCCCAGACCACTAGTCTTAGAATTCTTTACCACATACTATAGGTAAATACAGTAGGTGACAGTGTCTGGCATCCTAGTTACTATGTTTTCAATGTTCACCCATGGTGTAGTATTAGTACTTTATGCCTATGCATGCTGAATGTTCTATTGTGTCTAAATACTATATTTTATCAGGTTTCTACTTTTAGACAACCATAAGCAACCTTGCCATTAACTTTTGTATGCAACTTTTTGGGTGAATATGTTTTAAATTCTCTTTAGGATATACTTAGGGGTTAAACTGCTAGCATATAGTAACTGTTAAACTTTAATGTGAGTATGTAGTGCTGGTAAGCAAATGTATGGTCTTGCACATCTAGGCAATGGTCCCCCAACTGAGCTACATCCCTGCCCTGTTTTTTGTTTGTTTGTTTGTTGTTGTTGTTTTGGTGTTTTTTTTTTTTTTTTGTTTTTTGTTTTTTGGGGTTTTTTTTTTTTTTTTTGAGGTAGGGTCTCACTCTAGGCCCAGGATTACCTGCAATACACTATGTAGTTTCAGCTGGCCTCAAACTCACAGCAATCCTCCTGTCTCGGCCTCCCAAATTGGGATTAAAGGTATGCATTACCATGCCCAGCCATGCCCCAGTTTTTTAAGAGTTTTGCTATATAGCCTAGCCTGGCCTTCAACTCACAATCCCTCTGCCTCAGCTTTCCTAGTGCTAGGATTACAGACATGTTCCCCTACGGCATATCAAAATGTTTATGGAATGTTAAAAGTGTTTTCCAAAGCAGGTCCTATTCCCTTTTTCTTAAAATTAGTGTATATTAATTGTATAAATGAATGGGTTTCCTTGTGATGTTTTCATACCTACATATAATGTACTCTAATCATATCATCATATCCCATTTTCTCTTGTCACACTTTAAGGCCATTTTTAATTTGGTATATTCCTGAGTTACTGGTTGAGCCTGTCTCACCCCAAACTAATTCATTATAGTAAGCATTTACTGAGTTTTGATTCAACTGGTCAATCAGCAGAGAGGATATAGATTACATCAAATCTGTCTACAGTGGGCCCATAGTGTGAAAGACATGGAAGTTTAACAGAAATGAGTGAGAAGTTCTTGCTACTACCAGATACCTGGCTGTGGTAGTTTAAATGTATGGCCCCCAATATATTCACGATTTTATTAAAGTTTGTAATTTAGATCTGTGGCCACCTGGCTGGAAGTGTCACAGGGTGGATCTCAGGGTCCAGCCCTAAGGTGTGGTGGTGAATTTGGAATTCCAGTCTAAAGATATGCAAAGTGCCTCACTTCTGCCTGGTGTCTCTGAAGTATGATTGTTTGTGTTAGTGTTGGTGTTAGCTTGGGGCTTTTCTCTCTGCTTGAACCTGTGAAAGCAGGCCAGTTTCTTCTGCCATTATGGAACTTTCCCTGGATCTGTGAGCTTCAATGAACATCCTTTCCTCCATAACTGTGCCTGGTTTGGAATCTCATCTCAGTGACCTGAAGCTGTCTATTACACTGACTTAAGAAGTAAGAAGAAGCTCAGTGTGGTGACACATACCTTTAATCCCAGAATTTAGGAGGTGGAGACAGGAAGATAAAGAATTCATGATCATCCCTGGCTACATACCAAGCTTGAACCCAGCCTGGGATGCACGAGACCCTTATTCCAAAACAAGTGACACACTTAAAGTGGTAAGGAAAAGTACTTGTGTCCTATGAGCACTGGATGGGAATCAGATACTCATGTAACTCTAGTACTAGACAATAAAGTACACAAAATATGTTGTGTGCATGTTTAACAATGGGGCCCTTATTGTTCTTACACCAGCAGCAGCTTTTTATACCTTCAGATAAAACCATTACTAAAAATTGTTGAATTTAGTGATACTTTATAACTGAATGGGAATAAAGTAGTCATGATCTAACTTTCAGTACAGTTATTCCACATCAAAAAGTTGTCACACAGTTGGAAATTAGCCTGGCACATAAGCACATATGAGATAATCCAAGTAACCAGGGGAAATCATTTATTTAAACTGGGAAGCAAAAACTCCTTACATCTCCTTTAAAAAGGCAGAAAAGAGACACCAAGTGAAATGAATAAAAAATGGATAGATAGGAAAAGAATTAAGTGAAAGAGACATAAAATCTAAGAGAAGGACTTCCAGTTAAAATGGCAGCATAATAGCTATGCCAAGGCAGTCTGGGAGGAAAGGCAGAAAAACAGCACAGTACACACTTCTACTGAAAAGTGAAGGTGTGTAAGGAATTATTAACCCCAGCAGAAAAACAGGAGAGACACAGAACTTCTAGAAACCACACAGCCAGCCAGTATTGACTCCAGCCATGGCTCCTGCTCACTGGGAAGAGCTACATGCCCTAAACCCAGCCTGAGCTGGCAGGAGCAGAACTACAGTGAATGGATTCCCCTCCCCCAACCACCAGCACCAGGAACCACAGAAGAACTCAGGACCAAGGGATCATAGCCACCTCTCAGCCACACAGCATCCAGCAGTCAATCAAAACAGTAGATCCACTGACCCAACCAGCCTAGCTGAGCCCACAGTGTAAAAAAGAGGAAACCAGGCAGGCACTCAGCATAGGTGAAACCAGAAACCGTCACAAAAGGTAACAGGGCCTACTTACACTGGGTCGATAACTGCCCCAAATCCAGGTATACAGGCCTGCAATGGAAGTGCTAATTGCACCTTCCATGCCAGGGAAGGCCATATGTGGTTAGATTTGATTGATGTACTTCAGGTTGGCTTTGCCATTCTTTAATAAGGTATTTTGGGGTTGAATTGTGTTGCTTTTGATATTTCCTAATTTATAGTACCTTTTTTCTTCTGTCTTTCTTGGGGGCAGGGTGTCACTTGAGCCCAGGCTGACCTTGGAACTCATTACAGACCAGGACTCTCTACCTCCCAGTCCATAGGATTAAGGGTATAAGTCAACACATACCCTTAAAAGATTTTGGCTTTATTAAATTATCTGTTTTAATCTCCACTCTTACATAAATATGCCATGCTGCAAAATAAATAAAATTTTTAAAAATTGGGGAGCTTAGCCATTAAGGTGCTTGCCTGTGAAGACTAAGAACCTAGGTTCAACTCCCCAGTACCCATGTAAGCCAAATGCACAAGGTGGCACATGCATCTGGAGGAGTTCGTTTGCAGTGGATGGAGGACTCAGCATGCCATTCTCTCTCTTTATCTGCCTCCACCGCCCTCTTTCTCAAATAAACAAATAAAATAATATAAATAATTTTAAGTACTCCATGTTGGTTTTGATTGAGTGTGTATATTGCTCAGCTGGATTTTAGGGTTTGCCTGTATTTTGCTCAGAATATATGCATAGCAGGCAAATCCAACACCTAGGGTCACTTCTGCTATTACACCTGGCACCCTAGACTCCTATCCTAAAATATATAACTTCTGATTTACATGTCTAAGAAAACAGCAGATAACTAGAAAATCTGAGCATCAAATTAACTCAAGATGCAAAAATCTCTACATTAGCCAGGCATGGTGGTACACGCCTTTAATCCCAGCATGTGGGAGGCAGAGGTAGGAGGATTGCCATGAGTTCAAGGCCACTGCTGCAGTCAGGTTTGTATTGCTGATAGAAGTCACCCAACCAAGAGTAGCTTGTAGGAAAAAGATGTTTACTTAGGCTTACAGGCTCAAGGGGAAGCTCCATGATGACAGGGGAAAACAATGGCATGAGCAGAGGGTGGACATCACCCCCTGGCCAACATAACGTGAACCATAGCAACAGGAGAGTGTGCCAAACACTGGCAAGGGGAAACTGGCTATAACACCCATAAGCCCACTCCCAACAATACACTCCCTCCAGGAGGTGTTAATTCCCAAATCTCCATCAGCTGGCAATCTAGCATTCAGAACACCTAAGTTTATGGGGGACACCTAAATCAAACCACCACAGCCACCTTGAGAATATAGAGTGAATTCCAGGTCAGCCTGGGCTAGGGAGTGAGACCCTACCTTGAAAAACCAAAAAAAGAAAAAAAGAATCTCTACATTATAAATTATAACACAAGAAACAAAAAATAGACAATAAAATTACACCAAAAGTTATAAATCCATCAGAAATGACCTCCAGTGAGACTGATTTAGATTAAATGCCTGACAAAAACAATGATTATAACTGTGTTCAAAGAAATCAAGGGAATCAAAAAAGAAAAGAAACTCCTGAAGGAGAACACAGGAAACCAACTTAATGAAAGGTCAAAACAAGACATGAGTGTGGAACTAGAAATACTGAAAGAAAGAAAAAAAAGCCCATCAGAAATACTAGAAATGAAAAAACAAAGTCAAATAAAAAACTTTGCAGAAAGTCTAACCAATAGAATGGATCAAGGAGAGGACAGAATATCAAAACTAGAAGACAAGATGGTTCATCTAATACAGCCCAATAAAGAGAAAGACAAACTAATAGAAAGGTATGAATGGGATTTTCAAGATATTTGGGACACTATGAAGAGATAAAACATAAGAATTCAGAATATACTAGATGGAAAAGAATTTCACTCCAAAGGCATAAGTAGGTATTTTCAACAAAATAACAGAAGAAAGTTTCCCCCAGATAGGAACAGAGATGCTAATGCAGATACCGGAAGCATTTAGAATACCAAACAGACAACACCAGGAAAGAACCTCTCCTCACCATATTATAATTAACTACTAAACATACAAACCAAACTAAATATATTAGAAGCAGTTAGAGAGCAATTATCAAGTCACTTATAAAAGGCAAGCCCAGGGCTGGAAAGATGGCTTAGTGGTTAAGTGCTTTCCTGTGGAGCCTAAGGACCCTGGTTCGAGGCTCGATTCTCGGGGCACACATGTCTGGAGTTCATTTGCAGTGGCTGGCGGCCCTGGTGCACCCATTCTCTCTCCTCTCTCTCTCTCTCTCTCTCTTCTCTCTCTCTCTCTCTCCCTCTTTCTCTCTCTGTCACTCTCAAATAAATAAATAAAAATAAACAAAAAAATAAAAATAAATAAAGGCAAGCCCATCAAGATAATAGCAGATTACTTAACACAAACTTTAAAAGCCCGAGGGCTTGGAATTATGTATTCCATGTTCTGAAAGTTAACACTGTCAACCAAGAATACAATATACAACAAAGCTATTCATCATAATTTATGGGGAAATAAGAATTTTCCATAACAAAAACAGACTAAAGGAATATATGACTACTAGGCCAGCTCTACAGAAAATACTTGAAGAGATCCTTAACACTAAAGAGAAAGAAAAGCACACACATGAGAAAATAGAAATAATAAACCATATTCAAATAATAATTAATACAAGATGTGGTGGTTTGATTCAGGTGTCCCCCATAAACTTAGGTGTTCTGAATGCTAGGTCCCCAGCTGGTGGAAATTTAGGAATTAACACCTCCTGGAGGCAGTGTATTGCCCTTGCCAGTGTTTGGCACACTCTCCTGTTGCTATTGTCCACCTGATGTTGGCCAGGAAGTGACGTGCACCCTCTGCTCATGTCATCAGTTTCCTCTGCCATCATGGAGCTTCCCCTCAAGTCTGTGAGCCAAAATAATCCTTTTTTTCCAGAAGCTGCTCTTGGTCAGGTGATTTCTGCCAGCAATGCAAACCTGACTGCAACACAAGAGAAAAGGAAAAACAGGAAGCACTACAAAGCAAGCAGAATGGAAAGAATAAATATACACCTTTCAGTGATAACTCTTACCATCAATGGCCTCAATGCCCCCATCAAAGGACACAAACTTGCAGACTGGATTCAAAGGCAGGATCCTTCTGTTTGTTGCCTCTGAGAAATTCACATCTCCATGAAAAACAGACACTATCACAGGGTGAAAGGATGAAAAAATAGTATTTCAAGCAAATGAGCCTAGGAAACAAGCAGATGCTGATATCATAATGTCTTACAGGATAGATTTCAATCCAACATTAGTTAGGAAAGATAAAGAATGTCGCTTTATATTGAGTAAAGGAACAGTTTAATAGGTGGACATTACAATTCTAAACATGTATGCACCTAACATGGATGTTCCCAACTTCATCAAACAAACACTACTAGACTTAAGGTCACAGATAACACCAAGAACAATTGTAATGGGTGACTTCAATACCTCATTCTCATCAATTGACAGGTCATCACAGCAAAAAATTAATAGAGAACCGTCTGGATTAAATGACATCATAGAACCAATGGACCTAACAGATATCTACAAAACATTCGATCCAAATGCTGCAGAATATGCATTATTTTCAGCAGCATGGAACATTTTCTAAAATAGACCATGTATTAGGACAGAAAGCAAATCTTAATAAATACAGGAAAATTGAAATAAATCTTTGTACTCTATCTGATCACAATGGGATTAAACTACAAATCAACAACAAGAAAAACTATGCAGCATACATAAAATCATGGAAACTAAACAGTACACTACTGAATGATGAATGGGTCATTGAAGAAATCAAAAGGGAAATAAAAGAATTCATAGAATCAAATGATAATGAAAACACATTATACCAAAACCTACAGGACATAATAAAGGCAGTACTAAGAGGGAAATTTTTAGCTTTAAGTTACTATATTAAGAAATTAGAAAGGCCAGAAATAAAAAACTTAATACTTCACCTTAAGTCCTTGGATAAAAGAAGCAAACCAAACACCAGTAGATGGGAAGAAATAATAAAGATTAGGGTGGAAATTATTGAAATAGAAACCAAAAGAACAATATAGAATCAATGAAATGAAAAATTGGTTCTTTCAAAGGACAAACAATATTGATAAACCCTTACAAAATCTCACCAAAATAAAGAGAAAAGAGACAGAAATTAATAAAATTAGAGATGAAAAAGGACCATTACTACAGATACCAATGAAATTCAGAAAATCATATGGACATACTGTAAGAACATATACTCGGTGAGCTTGGTGGTGCACGCCTTTAATCCCAGCACTCGGGTGGCAGAGGTAGGAGTATCACCATGAGTTTGAGGCCACCCTGAGACTAAATAGTGAATTCCAGGTCAGCCTGAGCTAGAGTGAGACCCTACCTCGAAAAACCAAAAAAACGAAAGAAAAAAAAAAACCATATACTCCACTAAGTTTGAAAATCTGAAAAAAATTACTTCCTAGAATGGCCTACCAAAATTAAATCAAGCTGAAACAAGCCATTTAAAGAGACCTATAACATGCACCAAGATCAAAGCAGCTATTAAAAAAATCTCCCTGCCAGGCATAGTGGTGCATGCCTTTAATCCCAGCACTTGGAAGGCAGAGATAGGAGGATCACCGTGAGCTCAAGGCCACCCTGAGACTACATAGTGAATTCCAGGTCAGCCTGAGCTAGAGTGAAACCCTATCTCAAAAAAAAAAAACAAAATAAATAAGTAAATAAATAAATAAAATTAAATTAAACTCCTAACTTAAAAAAGTCCAGGCCCAACTGGATTCACAATTAAATTCTACCAGACCTTCACAGAAGAACTAACACCAATGCTTCTCAAACTTTTCCATAAAATATAAAAGGAAGAAATACTAACAAACTCCTTCTACTAAGCCAGCATTACCTTGATACCAGAGCCAAACAAAGACAGAACAAAAATTATAGACCAGGGAGGGAGAGATGGTTTAGTAATTAAGTGCTTGCCTGTGAAGCCTAAGGACCCTGGTTCAAGGCTCGATTCCCCAGGACCCACGTTAGCCAGCTGCACAAGGGAGCGCATGTGTCTGGAGTTCGTTTGCAGTGGCTGGAGGCCTTGGTGTGCCCATTTCTCTCTCTCTCTCTCTCTCTCTCTCTCTCTCTCTCTCTCTCTCTCTCTCTCTCTCTCTCTCTCTCTCCCCCTCTCTCTGCCTCTTTCTCTATCTGTCACTCTTAAATAAATAAATGTAAATAACCAAAAATTTAAAAAAAATTGGGGCTGGAGAGATGGCTTAGCGGTTAAGCGCTTGCCTGTGAAGGCTAAGGACTCCGGTTCAAGGCTCGATTCCCCAGGACCCACGTTAGCCAGATGCACAAGGGGGCGCATGCGTCTGGAGTTCGTTTGCAGTGGCTGGAAGCCCTGGCGCGCCCATTCTCTCTCTCTCTATCTGCCTCTTTCTCTCTATCTCTCTCTCTCTCTCTCTCTCTCTGTCACTCTCAAATAATAAAATAAATAAAAAATGAACCAAAAAATATTTAAAAAAATTATCGACCAATCTCCCCCATGAAAATAGATGCAAAATTTTTCAACAAAATACTGACAAACAGAAGACAAGAATATTTCAAAAAGATCATTCACCCTGACCAGGTAGGTTTTACCCCAGAGAGGCAAGAATGGCTCAGCATACACAAATTAATAAATGTAATACACTATATCAATAGACTTAACAATAAAATCACATGATCTGGGCTGGAGAGATGGCTTAGCAGTTAAGGCAAATGCCTGAGAGTCCTAAGGACCCAAGTTCAATTCTCCAGGTCCCACATAAGCTAAATGCACTTAATGGCGAATGTGTCTAGAGTTCAGTTGCAGTGGCTGGAGGCCCTGGCGTGCCCATTCTCACTCTCTCTCTCCCTCTCTCTGTCTCAAATAAATAAATAAAATAAATAAATAAAATGTTTAAAACTATATTTAAAAAAAAAATTAAATCACATGATCATTTTAATAGATGCAGAAAAGGCATTTGACAAAATCCAGCATCTCTTCACGGTAAAAGTCCTATAGAAGCCAGGCATGGTGGCGCACACCTTTAATCCCAGCACTCGGGAGGCAGAGATAGGAGGATTGCCGTGAGCTCAAGGCCACCCTGAGACTACACAGTGAATTCCAGGTCAGCCTGAGCTAGAATGAGACCCTACCTCAAAAAAAAAAAAAAAAAAAAAAAAAAAGTCCTACAGAAACTGGGAGTAGAAGGAACATATCTCAATATAATTATGATAAAGGCTATTTATGACAAACCTATAGCCAACATAATACTCAATGGGGAAAAACTTGAAACTTTTCCACTAAAATTAGAACAAGAAAAAGGTGTCAACTGTCCCCACTTTTATTTAATATAGTACTGGAGGTCTTAGCTATAGCAATAAGGCAAGAGACACTCATAAAAGGGATACAAATTGGAAAGGAAGAGATCAAATTATCACTATTTGCAGATGACATAATTCTATACATAAAAGACCCTAAAATCTCTACCAGCAAATTGTTAGAGCTAATAAACACTTTTAGAAACATCGCAGAATACAAAATAAACACACACAAATCAATAGCCTTCCTATATACTAACAACAAACATGCTGAGGATGAAATCAGGGAAACACTTCCTTTCGTAATTGCCTCAAAAAAATAAAGTACCTTGGAATAAATCTAACCAAGGAAGTAAAGGATCTCAACAATGAAAAATTTAAAACATTCAAGAGAGAAATTGCAGAAGACAGTAGGAAATGAAAAAGCATCCTATGTTCTTGGATTGGAAAAATCAATATTGTGAAAATGGCAATCTTACCAAAAGCAATCTACACACTTAATGCAATCCTCATCAAAATTCCAATGGCATTTTTCACTGAAATAGTAAAAACAATCCTAAAATTCATTTGGAAGCACAAAAAAACTCAAATAGCCAAAAAAATTCTGAGCAACAAAATAAGGCTGGGGGTATCACCATAAGCTCTATTCCAGGGCCATATAACAAAAACAATATAGTGCTGGCACAAAAACACGCAGATTAATGGAACAGGATAGAGGACCCAGATCTAAATCCAGCCACATGCTTTTTGACAAAAATGCCAAAATCATTCATTGGAGAAAAGACAGCCTCTTTAACAAACAGTGCTGGGAAAACAGGATATCTATATGTAGAAGGATGAAAATAGATCCTTGTCTCTCTTCATGCACAAGAATCAAGTCCAAATGGATAAAAAGAACCCTTAATATAAGATGCGAAACTCTGAAACTGCTAGAGGGAAAACCCTTCAATATATTGGCATAGGCAACAATTTTCTGAATATAACCTCAGTTGCTCAGGAGTAAAACCGCTAATCAACCATTGGGACCTCATGAAATTAAAAAGCTTTTGTACAGCAAAGAACACTGTGAATAGAACAAAGAGGAGACCTACAAGATGGAAGAAAATCTTTGCCAGCTATACATCTGACCAAGGATTAATATCCCGGATATACAGAGAACTCAAAAAACTAAATAATAAGACATCAAATAACCCATTCAAAAAATGGGATATGGAACTAAATAAAGTTCTCATAAGAAGAAATATAGAAGGTCTATAAACATCTAAAACCATGTTCTACATCCTTAGCCATCATAGAAATGCAAATTAAAACTACTTTGAGGGTACATCTCACTCTTTTAAAAAAACATTTATTTATTTATTTATTTATTTATTTATTTAAGAAGAGAAATAGAAAGAGGCAGCTAGAGAGAATGGGCACGCCAGGGCCTCCAGCCACTGCAAACGAACTCCAGACTCATGTGCCACCTGTGCATCTGGCTTATGTGGGTTCTGGGGAACCAAACTGAGGTCCTTAGGCTTCACAGGCAAGTGCCTTAAACACTAAGCTATCTCTCCAGCCCTGATGTCATTCTTGTCAGAATGGCTATCATCAAAAAACAAATGATAATAAATGCTGGTGAGGATATGAAAAAAGAGCAACCCTTCTACACTGTTGTTGGTAATGTAACCTGGTAGAGCCATTATGGAAATCAGTGTGGAGGTTCCTGATACAGCTAAAAACACATTTACCATATGGCCTAGATATACCACTCCTAGAAATATATCCTAAGGACTCTACCCACTACCTTAGAGATACTTGTTCATCCAAGTTTACTGTGGCTCTATTCACAGTAGCTAAGAAATGGAACCAGCCTACATGTCCCTAAACTGATGAATGGATAATGAGCAGGTGGGAAATTTATACAGTGGAGTTCTATTCAGTGATAAAGAAAACTGAAATTTGCAGGAAAATGGATGGTTCTGGAAAGGATTATACTAAGTGAGGTAATGCAGGCCTAGAGAAGCCAAATGGCACATGTTCTCTCTCATATGTGGATTCTAGCTACAAATGTTTACATTTCTATGTGAGTTAGAGTAAAAGTCAGTAGCAGAGGCCAGTAAGCTAGAAAGGGGCTGTAGCAGACAGCTTCAGTCACTAAATGAACCTCCCGACCAGGTACAGTTATGGAGGAAGGGTATTTATTTGAAGCTTACAGATCCAGGAGAAGTTCCATAATGACAAAAGTTGGCCTGCTCTTACAAGACCAAACACAGAGAGCAAAAAAGCCACACCACACAGCACACTTTAGGAACTCCAGGCAGAATTAGGTACTTTGCATATCTTTTTTGTATTTTTATTTTTATTTTGTGGAGACAGCAAGAGAGACAGAGAGAGAGAAAGAACTGTCATGCCAGGGCCTCAGCCACTGCCATCAAACTCCAGACACTTGTACCACCTAGCGAGCATATGTGACCTTGCTCTTGCCTCACCTTTATGCATCTGGTTTACATGGGATCTGGAGAGTAGAACATGGGTCCTTAGGCTTTGCAGGCAAGCACCTTAATATTAGAAGCACTAGTAATAATAAACAAAAAATGGAGGCACTCACCTAGCAATGATGATACCACCATGGCAACCAGAGACCAGCTGGGCATATGCGAATGGGCTAACCCTAAGGTGGCTATCGGCAGCTAGAATGACTGAGGAGAAAATATGGATAAAATCCCCAGCAAAAGGTCAGAACACAGTCACTCAACTCAGAGAGACAAACTCTTTGTCCCTTTTTGTGTTGATACCCACTGTGAGGGCAAGGAGCAGCCCATGGGAAACCCCAGCCAGAGTCAGAGGCAGAATGGAGCAGACAGAGGAGGGCTGACCCAGACACTGACCACAGACCAAGTGTCATCACAGGTAAACTGCCTCAGGGCTAGGCTGTGGGTGAGAGCATAGGAGAATAGGGGAATTGACTTAATTAACATGTGTGAAGAGTGAATAAAGTGTGGCAATTAAATTAACATAATCCACCTCTTGACTACTTAATTCCATGCTAGTGACAGCTGACATAATTGGCAGGATTCTGTAACTAAATTGAAACTAAACCCAAAGGTGAAACTTAAATTCTACGCTTCTCACAATGCAATTGGTATAAGGCAAACCACTACCCCAGAGATAAGCAGTTTCCTGAAGGGGTTACTCATTGCCCCTCCATTGCGACCTTCCAAAGGCACAGGTGTCAGCCAGAAATGGTGCTGTAGTCCTAAAATCAGCTTCTGGGATCTGCATGAAGATGGTGCCAGTCACTCAGAGGAAGCAAAATGTGTGAGCATCACCCAGGGAAGTGCACGGACACCACAAAGACACGGGTGTCAGTTAGCTGGAGATGGCACTGTACTCCTTATATCGGGCATTGGTACAGGACCACCCTGGAGGAGAGGCCGGACTCCTATGATGGCATGGGCTTAAGCATCCTAAGACTGGGTAGCTGAAGTGGACCCAGGGCACTTAGGCATAAGCAACCACCATATGGGAAATTGGTTTGCACAAAGAATATTCAGATTGGCTAAAAGAAAACTGGAAACCCTAACCTCAGAAACACACAGTGCAAATTCCTGTAGCTGGTACTTCAGAAAGAAGTATGTGAAATTTGTATTTAGTCTTGCCACAAAATGTACCACCTCAAGGAAGGGTGGAGGCAAAAGTGTACAGAGAGGAAGAAGCTTAAGCCGCAGTCAGAATGGAGAAAAACAAACAAACAAAAAAAATAGTTCAACAAAAATTACTTAGGTATAAGAAGGGGACTAAGACAGAAATTCTGTTCCACAAGCCAGAAATTGTAGAGCCAATCATAGCTGAAGCTGAGAAAAAGGAAATACCCACTATTTTGTGTAAAATCAGAAATGATATTGAAGAAGACAGGAAGAAATGAAAAAGACTGTCCAGACAAGTGTTAGAGATAAATAGAAAAATAACCCTTTCTTTAAGGATGCAACTGAAGAATGGGAAGGGAACAAGACTACCGTGGCTAGCCGACCAATTCCAACCCAGAAGGTGGTGAGCGCTCCCCACAAAGCCTCTAGAAGACTAGGAATAGAAGTAGAACAAATAGTGGAGATTATAACCTTAACTAGAGCAAAGTTACAAACATATAGATGAGGTTTTGCCCAGAGAGCAGAAAAAGATGTCACCTATGTGACTAGGTTCTGGGAGAAAGGTAGGGGACACGTTAATTCTGATGTCACATGAAATGCACAGTCTGGCTGGCATAGTGGAAAATCCACATATTTATGAAAGTCTTAGCATGATCCTCAGGGATCAGCATTCATTGTTTGCTTGGATAGCGTTTGTTTGCGTCCATGCCTTCCCCAACTTAGATTTTGCAGCCTTTGAGGCTGAGGAGCAGTGGAGGACCATGGAGGATGCAGGAAGCTGTCAAGCTATGTCACAAGTTAGGAATTTTTTTTTTTTCAAGGGAGGGTCTCACTCTAGCCCAGGATACCTGGAATTCACCATATAGTCTCAGGGTAGCCTTGAACTCACAGTGATCCTCCTACCTCTGCCTCTCAAGTGCTGGGATTAAAGGCGTGTGCCACCAAGCCTGGTGTTGCAGTCAAGTTCACATTGCTGGTAGAAATCACCTGATCAAGAGCAGCTTGTGGGAAAGGGGGTTTATTTTGACTTACAGGTTCAAGGGGAAAGTCCATGATGGCAGGGGAAGAAATGATATGAGCAGAGGGTGCACATCACCCCCTGGCCAACATAAGGTGAACCATAGCAACAGGAGAGTGTGCCAAACACTGGCAAGGGGAAACTGGCTACAATACCCATAAGCCCACCCCCAACAATACACTCCCTCCAGGAGGTGTTAATTCCCAAATCTGCATCAGCTGGCAATCTAGCATTCAGAACACCTAAGTTTATGGGGGATACCTGAATCAAACCACCACATTCCTCCCCTAGCCCCCATAAACTGATAACCATCCATGATGTAAAATGCAATGCATTTAGTCCAACTTTAAACATTCCCATAGTTTTTATCAATCCCAATGATGTTCAAACATTCCCATAGTCCAAGATCTTTTCACTGAACCAAAACAATCCCCCAAAAGACCATAATGGCACAGAATAAACATTCACACTGCAAAATATGGTATTGGGCATAGCAAAGAAATATTCAGCTAATATAAAATTTAAAACAAACAGGGCAAACATCAAACTCTGTAGCTTCAAGTCCAACAACTGTAGCCAGTGACAAATCTCCAAGTCCAATAATCCTAACCAGCTACAAGTCTCTGGCATTCCAAGTCCGCCCCTCCAGCTAGGCTACTCACAGTCCCGAAAAGCTTCATCAGGGCTGGCAGCTCCTTAGCAGCCGCCTCATAGTCCCAGCATCTCCACTGGGTCTCCACTGCAATCCACGCTTCATCCTCATAGCTCCATGGGGTCTCCATGCAGGCAACCAGCAAACCTGCTTCACAGTGCCCATGGCCATTTCCATAACACAAGACCGTGCTGCAAACTCAATGACCCTCTCTTTCCTGCATTTCTTATACTCCACAATACCAGGTAGGGTGCCAATTTGTTAACCAGGTGGGGGGGGGGCAGGATAAAGCAGACTTTGAAGAATAGGACACTCCTTGAGCACTCAGGCCCCTTCAAAATAGTCTACATTCTTTCTGTTGCCCCAGTGCAGGTCAGCTGGCCCAATTTCAAAGGTTGTAATCTCTCAATTGCAACTGACAGGCAGCAGTTCACCGAAAGATTTTTTTTTATTGTGCCATATCCCTCTGCTCACACCAGTTCATTTCTACGCAAAGCAACCCTGCACAACTTCTCAGGACATGGGTATAACAGCAAGCCTCACACAAACTGCTGGCCCAGTCTAAGCAAAGCTCTTTCTCACCCTCGAAAGCCAAACCTCACAGTCCATAGTTCTTACTGCATTCAGATCTTTCAACTCTGACCAGAATAGTCCATCAAGCTGTACTTACAGCACTGCAAAGCATCTCAGGCCAAGTTTTCAAATCCTTCCACATTCCTCTTGAAAACCAGCTCCAAAAGGCCAAAGCCACACAGTCAGCAGTCTAGCAGCAATCCCACTCCTCAGTACCACTTTACTGTTGAAGTCCGGTTCGCATTGCTGGTAGAAATCACCTGACCACGAGCAGCTTGTGGGAAAAGGGGTTTATTTTGGCTTACAGGCTCAAGGGGAAAGTCCATGATGGCAGGGAAAATGACAGCATGAGCAGAGGGTGGACATCACCCCCTGGACAACATAAGGTGGACCATAGCAACAGGAGAGTTTGCCAAACACTGGCAAGGGGACACTGGCTATAACACTCATAAGCCCGCCCCCAAAAATACACTCCCTCCAGGAAGGTCCCTGATGCCCCCAAAGCATTACAGGTCATTGCCAAGGCCCTTGATTTCCTAACAAGAATAGATAGTAAGACCCTATTGCTAATGACTCCACATACTTGTACTGCAAGGTCACTGAGAAATCCTGCTGGAACTGAGCTGAAAACCTCCTCCGTGTAGACCAGCTGACAGAAAGGTGGGAAAAGCCACGCTGCATGCAGTTCAATGGGAGAGAGAGAAATCACCAGTGAAAATACTCAACAGTGGACACTGCAAGCCTTATATTTGGCCAGCCAGACCAAATGAGCCAACGGGTGCAATAGTGGCATGTCTGTTATGGGGGAAACCAACCACTCTCTAATTTGACTAGAGGCCTGTTCCATGGGAGGGAATACATCCCTGATACTTAAAACCTATGACAGGGGTAGTCATGAGTCCTAGGGGTGTAACGTCTGCTGCTGTCTGGCTAAATGTAGATATTGTGCTCATCAAACTGCCCAGTAAGCACTTCTCTTAATGTTCATACCCATATATTAATGCTACGCTCACTTTTGGTTAGAGAACCTTCTCTTTTCAGATGGCAGTGACCTTGGGATGACTCAGAAGGCACCATGGTGCTGAGAAGAAGTGACAGAGGAGTGCTCAGCACTCAAATATCTCTATCATACCTTCCAAGGCTCAGGGTCCATTGTGGAAGAGGTGGTGGAAAGAATGTAAGAGCCAAAGGAAGGGTAGGACTCCCTACAACGTGCTCCTCCAGAGAGAAAATGGCCTGGATATCCATGACCTCACAGTGCCTGACACTACCAACACAAGACCATCATAATAGGAGGAAAAGATCATGACATCAAAATAAAAGAGAGACTGATTGAGAAAGGAAAGGGATATGATGGAGAGTGGAGTTTCAAAGGGGAAAGTGGGGGGAGGAAGGGAATTACCATGGGATATTGTTTACAATTATGGAAGTTGTCAATAAAAAAATAAATTAATTTTTTAAAAAGAAAAAAATATACTCCCTCCAGGAGGCATTAATTCCCAACTCCATCAGCTGGGAACCTAACATTCAGAACACCTAAGTTTATGGGGGACACCTGAATCAAACCACCACACCTGGCTCCACAAGTTAGGGATTTTATACAAGATTTATAACATGGGGATAAATACCCCACAAGTGGCACCATTCAGACCAGGAATGAAGAAAATAGTGATATATGAGGATGACCCTGTCCACAGCCCTGGACACATGCCAAACTATAGCCACAGCCACTGAATTCTTTAAACAAGAGAGCTAGAAACCAATAAGGTGGCAACTTTAACTGCTCAGCCTATTCAGGCCAAAGCCAGCTTCATAGTCTAAGAACACAATCCAATGGCGCGGGCAGTCCCACTCTTCTTTTACTCAATCCCTTTCCCTCACTTTATTTAGGCCATTGCACCCCCAATAATCTCTTCATCGACTTACATATACCTACATACATACATATAACCCTACCCTTAAGTACTTCCCACCCCTGCTTCCCTTTAGCCCTTGTGGCAGTTTAAATGGATGTCCCCCAATAGATTCAGTTTTATTAAAACTACTTAGATTTCCAGCTACCTGGATGAAGGAGGTGTCACTGGGCAGATCTTAGGGACCAGCCCTAAAGTGTGGTAGTAGATTTGTGATTCCAATCCAAAGATTTGCAAAGTACCTATTTCTGCCTGGAGTTCCTGAAGTGTGCTGTGTGGTGTGGCTTTTTTGCTCTCTGTGTTTGGTCCTGTAATAGGAAGCCAACTTCTTCTGCCATTATGGAACTTCTCCTGGATCTGTACACTTCAAATAAATATCCCTTCCACCATAACTGTGCCTGGTCTGAAGGTTCATCTCAGAAGCAGAGCAGAGCAGACAGAGGAGGGCTCACCCAGACACGCCCCCCCCCCCACCAAGTGTCATCACAGGTGAGCTGCCTCAGGGCTAGACTGCACTTAAGAGGATAGGAGAATAGACCTAATTAACATGCGTGAAGAGTGAATAAAGCGTGACAATTAAATCAACATAAACCACCTCTCTGTGCTGTGACACTTAACCACTAAGCCATCTCCAGTCCTGCATATCTTTAGATTAGAATCTCAAATTCACCACCACACTTTAGAGCTGGACCCTAAGATCTTCCCAGTGGCACCTCCTCCACCCAGGTAGCTGCGTGGATTTCTCCACCCCCTCATCCATCAGGAAATACCTGTCAGACAGTCTCCAGGCTGTAGATTTCCACCACAGTTTGCCCCCCCCCCATGTTTGTGGATAAGTCCATGCACCATACGTTCACCTGTGTAGGGTCCTACTTGGTTGTCCCCCATGTTCTGACAGATGCCTCTTTTGGGGGAGGGGTATTCATGACAAATGATGGACTGAGTACAAGAGGTAGCTGTGCTCTCTTCTACCCAATCAGGCATCTAACCCTTTGCTGACACTTTATGGTCCCTAATGAATTCCTGAAGATACCACTTCCATTGTAATATCTTCAGTTCTGTTTTCATTCCAGCCAGGTCACATGGCATATGCACCCATTCTAGTAAGGGCACTAGGATTCAGTCTATAAGGCTTTGATCCCAGATATTGGGGCTAAACATCCTTAATGCCTCATAGAGTGTCCACACTAATTTTTCAAAGAAAGAATACTTATTCTCTGAAAATGGAAACCTTTTGCAATAGAATTCCACTAGCCATCTAATTCCCTGTGAGTTTTTTTTGTAAAAATATTCCAGTTACCATAATTGCAAAAAAAAAAAAAACAGTATATCCATACATACGTCATCATGAGGTTGTATAATATATAGTTGACAAAACTCATATATATATAAGCACATGCTTGATCAAAAGATTGTTACTGCCATTCTCCCCATTGGAAGTCAGCAGTCTTCCTAGTGATATCATATAGTGGTTAATTAATATTGCAAATATGGTATATGGAGGTGCCAATATCTAAACAATCCAATTAAATGCTGCATTTGTGTTTTATTCTCAGGTGGTTTTAAATTAGCAATTTGATTGATAACACTAGAGGGAATCTTGGGTCCCTCGCTGGTCCAAATTACTCCTAAGAACTTAACACTAGTATCTGGGTGCGGGGTGAACCTTTTTATCATTAGTAGTCCATCCATCCCCCTTTAAAATTTTTACTAGGGCATCTAATACTTCCTGCACTCCCTCCTTGGTAGGGCCACAAACAATTATGTCATCCACATAAGATAGCATCAGGGTATCAGGTGAATGTTCCACCTTATCCAGGCTCCAGTGCAGGCTGACATGTACAATGATTGGGCTGTTGTGATATCCCTGTGGGACTCTAGTAAACTGGTACTGTTTATTTTGGCATGTGAATGTAGTATATTCTCTACTATTAGGATACAGAGGAATGCTTGGGCTGCAAGATCACTGAGAAATCAAGCTGGAGCTCAGCCGAAAACCTCCTCCTTATGGACCAGCTAATAGACAGCTAGAAAAACCTACACTGCATGCAGCCCTGTGAGAGAGCGAAGTCATCAACAGTGGTAAACAGCAGTGTACATTGCAAGCCTTAAAACTGGCCAGCCAAGACAAATGTGCCAACTGGTGCAATAATAACATGTCTGTTAAGGGGGAAATCAACCACTCTCTAATTGGACTGGAGGCCCATTCCATAGGAGTGAATACATGCCTGGTACTGAAAACCTAGTCAAAAGCCTATGGTGGGGAGGTCATAAGCCCTGGCATAGTCTGGTTAAATGAATATATTATGCCCGCCAAACTGCCCTGTAAGTGTTTTTCATTATATTTATACCTATATATTAATGCTACTCTCGCTTTTGTTTAGAGAAGCTTCTCTTTTCAGATAGTGGTAACCATTGGGATGATTCAAAAGTCACCATAGTGCTAAGTGACAGTGGCATGTTTAGCACTGAGACATCTCTATCACATCTGTACCACCAAGGCTCAGGATTCATTGCAGAAGAGGTAGTGGAAAGAATGTAAGAGCCAAAGGAAGGGTAGGACTCCTTACAATGCACTTTTCCAGACACAAAATGGCCTAGATATCCATGACCTGGCAGGCCTGGCACTACCTACACAAACCCTTTATAATAGGAGGAAAAGATGATGACACAAAATAAAAGAGAGACTAATTAATTGACAGGGGGAGGGGATATGATGGAGAGTGGATTTGTGAGGGAGAAAGTGGGGATAGAAAGGGAATTGTCATGGCTTACTGTCTATAATTATGGAAGCCATCAATAAAAAAGGTTAAAAAAATCTAAGCTAACAAAATTTTAATAATGGAGTGGTTTCACAGGTGACTAGCAAGGCCAAATGTACCTACCAACTGGTACAATGGTTGCATGTCTGTTATGGGGATAACTAACCACTCTCTGATTGGACTTGAGGCCCACTCCACAGGAAGGAATTCTTGACCAGTACTGAAAACCTAATGAAAATCTTGGGCTGGAGAGATGCCTCATCAGTTAAAAGTGCTTGCTAGCAAAGTCCGACAGCCTGGATTCAATTCCCCAATTCCCACATAAAGCCAGATGCATGAAATGGCACATGTGTCTGGAGTTCATTTAGAGTGGCAAGAAGCCCTGAGTATGCCCTCTCTCTCTCTCATAAATAAAGTAAAATATTTTTTAAAAGCCTATGTCTTGGCAGGTCACAAGCTCTGGGGTGGGGGCGGGGGAGGACTACTACTATTGTCTGGTGAAATGGATATATATGCCCACTAAACTGCCCTTTAAATACTTATGTCCATAAATTAATGCTACTCTCACTTTGAGTTAGAGAAGTTTTTCTTTTCATATGGTGATTGACCACTGGGATGACTCAAAACTCACCAAAGTACTGAGAAGTGACAGTGGAGCACTAAATGAGACACGTCTATCAAACCCTGCAAGGCTCAGGGACCACTGAGAAAGAGATAGCAAAAAGAAAGTTCTTAAGAGCCAAAGGAGGGCTGGAGAGATGGCTTAGCAGATAAGGTGTTTGTCTGCAAAGCCAAAGGATCCCAGTTCTACTCACCAGGACCCACATAAACTGGATGCACAAGGTGGCGTGTGCATCTGGAGTTCATTTGCAGTGGCTGGAGGCCCTGGCACACCCATTTTCTCTCTTTCTCTCTCTCAAATAAATAAATAAAATAAAATTTTGAGAAAAAAAAAAAGAGCCAAAGGAAGGACAGGAGTGCTTATAATACTGTCTTCCAGACACAAAGTAGCCGTAATATTCATGACCTCACAATGGCTGACACTACCTATACAAGACCTGCATAATAGGAAAAAAATAAGTGATCATATCCAAATAAAAGAGAGATGAGTTGGAAAGAAGGGATTCAATGGAAACGGGGTGTGGAGGTTTGATTCAGATGTTCCCCATCAACTTATGTGCTCTGAATGCTAGGTCCCCAGCTGGTGACAATTTGGGAATTGGAGCCTCCTGGAGGCAGTGTATTGTTGGTGGCTGGCTTATGAATGTTATAGTCAGCTTCCCCTTATCAGTGTTTAGCACACTCTTCTGCTACTGTTTTGCCATCTGATGTTGGCCAGTAGGTGATATCCACCCTCTGTTCATGCCATCAATTTCCCCTGCCATCATGGAGCTTCCACCTTGAGTCTGTGAGCCAAAATAAACCATTTCCTTCCACAAGCTGCTCTTGGTCAGGTGTTTTCTGCCAGCAAGCAACATGAAACTGACTACAACAGGGAGGTTGGGAGGGGGAAAAGGGAGGGTGGTTAAAGGGGATTATGATCATGGTATATTGTTTATATTTATGGAAGTTTTCAATAAAAAGTTTTTTAAAGGGGGCTGGAGAAATGATTCAGTGGTTAAAGGTACTTACTTACAAAGCCTGCAGGTCTAGGTTCAATTCCTCAGTTCCCACATAGAGACAGCTATAAAAAGTGGCACATGTGTCTGGGGTTCGTTTGCAGAGGCAAGAGGCTCTGGCATACCCATTCCCATTTTTCTCTCTCTTTCTCTATAAAGTATTTTTTTAAGTTTTTGTTTTTTTTTTTTAAGGAAGGCTGGAGGGATGGATTAGCCATTAAGGCATTTAAATGCCTGCAAAGCCAAAAGACCCAAGTTCAGTTCCCCAGGACCCATGTTAGCCAGATGCACAAGGGGTGCACATATCTGGAGTTCATTTGCAGTGGCTGGAGGCTCTGGTGCACCAATTCTCTCTCTCCTCCCCCCTCTTTCTCTGTCAAATAAATAAATACATAAATAAATATTTTTTTAAAAATTAAAAAAGAAAGGAGTGGTTAATAATGTTAAACATTACTTGGAAATTATATTGAAATAAAGACAGTCTATTAATTTTAGATATTAATATATTATTGGTTATGTTAATAAGAGAAATTTCATAGAGGTAAAAAAGCAGTGTTAAGGAAAGAGAATGAGATTTAAGACAGATGGTCTTTTAAGAACTCTGAATGGGAAATTAATGGAGAGGTGAATGTGTTGAGAGGAAAGGCTAAAGCCACAGGAAAAAGACAGTGAAGATTAAGACTCCTAAAGAATGTGGAATGAATTTGATATGCACCAGTGAATATGCTCTTGCATAAGGCAGGAACTTAGAAACCATGCTTCTAAGACATGCTTCTGAGAGGAAGAACAGGTCGTGGTACAGATGCTTGTGTGTGGGCACTGGCGATGGCAGTGTCTATGTAGTACTGAATATTTCAGTGCAAGTTCATACATATTAAGTTCAAGCTAGTCCTATGACTGGACAGTGTCTCAAGGACACTGAATGACTGGCCCAAAGTCCTTGAGCAGCAGAGATGCTTCTTAAACTCAAAACCTTTGCACATACCACATTCAATACTAGTGCCCAGGTAGAGGATTTCTGAGGTAAAGGAAAGAATCATGGAAAGTGAGGGACTACCTTCAACAATACAGATAGTTATATGTCTTCTAACAAGTGAGGGAAATCATCCGTTCCAATGAAGAAAGATTACAGAAATTTCTAACCCTGATTTTATGCTTGGGTAGGATAAAGACAGAGTACTAGAAGGTAGGGAAAGGAGGCTGGGGAGATTGCTCAGTGGTTAAAGACCCTTTTTGCAAAGCCTATCAGCCTAGGTTCAAATTCCACAGCCACCCATGTAAAGCAAGATGGGCTTTGGTTTGCAGTGGCAAGAGATGCTGGTGTGCATGCACATGTGCAGACATGCAATTTAATAAAAAAAATTAAAAATAATGGGTCTTACCTATACAGTAGTCAAAACCCAGGGATCTTGATCTCTCTCTCTCTCTCTCTCTCTCTCTGGCTTCAAACTTCCTATGTACCTCAGAATGACCTGGAATTTCTGATTCTCCTGCCTCCCTTCCTTCCCAGTGCTGGAATTATAGGTTTCTGTCACCACATTTGGTTTATGCAATGTTGGGGATCAAACCCAGAGCCACCTGCATGCCAAATAAGCACTCTACAAGCTAAGCTACATGTTCAGGCCTCATATTTTGGGGAATATTCCCCTTACTGTAGCACATTGCATTTGTGCAAAACCTCCTCTCCAGTCTTCATTTGGAAATGGTTTTCTTGTTGGCATTACAATTTCAGAAAATGCACACTATAATAATACATTAGCTCAGCACAGAATTTCAGACAAGCAGTTTGATACATTCTTTTTTCTTTTCTTTTCTTTTTTCTGTGTGTGTGTGTGTGTGTGAGAGAGAGAGAGAGAGAGAGAGAGAGAGAGAGAGAATTGGTGCACCAGGGTCTCCAGCCACTGTAACTGAACTCCAGATGCATGCACCACTTGTGTGCATGTGCGACCTTGCACACTTGCATTACACTGTGCATCTGGCTTACCTGGGACCTGGAGACTTGAACATGAGTCCTTAGGCTTTGCAGGCAAGCACCTTAACTGCTAAGCCATCTCTCTAGTCCCAATACACTCTTTTAAAAATTATTCTCACCAGTTGATATCCTAACTCTGAAAAAACAAGAACTATGACATAAATATCTTGGT
Organism: Dipus sagitta; assembly: GCA_036346955.1. NCBI lineage: Eukaryota > Metazoa > Chordata > Mammalia > Rodentia > Dipodidae > Dipus > Dipus sagitta. The sequence continues at coordinate 96,100,969 of CM070770.1, read as the reverse complement.
CAGTGCCATGCTGACTGAGGTTATAAGTGAAGAAGGTGGATAGCAGTACACAACGACATCATAAAAGATCTTGGGTATTTAAAGGCTGACAAATCTGAGTGTGTGATTAGGCAAGTCTGCAATAGAAACCTAATGTATGTTTAATCAAAGATACTGGACAGAAATTTTAGGTATTTTTTCTGGAATCTTTTATATTTCAGGAGCACTGTGGAGTGCTAAGGGGTTTTGTAAGGGAATTGTTTGCTTGTTACTCCTTTCTGAGTGCCTTGACTGGTCAAGAAACCCTAGCTGTCTTGGTCTCTTAGAATACCTCTTGTGATCATGTAGCAAGGCATGGTGGTGCACGCCTCTAATCCCAGCACTCGGGAGGCAGAGGTAGGAGGATCACCATGAATTCAAGACCACCCTGAGACTACATAGTGAATTCCAGGTCAGCCTGAGCCAGAGTGAGACTCTACCTAAAAAAAAAAAAAAAAAAAAAAAAACTCTTGTGATCATGCGTACTTTAGGGAAAAAGACAACTGAACTACTGACTTTGCTATTCCTGGCAGGAAAGGGAAGCCAGCTAGAGGAGGCCCTCAGAAGGGGACCACCACTTGCCTTTCTGATAACCACAGTGAGTGAAGGACAAGAGCGTGAGTGACATGATCAAAGTAGTGACTCCAACGCATACCAGCCAGCTTCAACCTTCCATCTACCACTAGCATTTTTGTTATTTCCTCCCAAGGGATCCTTGCTTTTCTCTGCACGCTACATGGGAAGTTGGCAAAACTGGAGAAGCAAGTTTTTGTGTGTATGTGTGTGTTTTTTCCCCCTCTTCTTAACCATTTCCCCTAAACCTCAAACACAAGGTCTCTGCTTTGTCCTTGGTGGGAAGTGGGGGTTAGGAGTGAAGAAGGTGGATGGAGGTGGCGTTGGTACTAAGGGAAAGTTCATTTTAACAAGAAACTAAAGTCTGAGAAATATGTTTTAAATGAACTATATTTTTGACAAAATAATTCAGATTTTAATTTATCACACATTTTCACCTTCATGTCACGCTGAACATGGAAAATGAGGTATTTCATCTTAGTTAGTAAGCCTAGCTATTGTCTTCTAATCTTAAACTGCTGACATGGAGTAGTTCCTTTTTCACCTTCTGCAAATATAATCTTAATGGATTTTATTAAAGTCAGCATTTCTCCCCTGGTATAATCATATTGCTATCATGGTAAGACCACTTGGATTTTTCCAATTATTTTCATTTTTTATCTTTTGGTATGGTGTGTGCAGAATTGTGTTGTAGTGTGTATAGGTATACTGTATGCACACGTGTGTGACCATATACACCCACCGAACTCTTTGCATTGTTTCACTGAGACAGAGTCATTGACCTGTAGCTATAGCTTTCAGTCAGACTGGCAGACCATCAAGTCCCAAGGATTCTCCTGTCTCTACACCTCACAGGACTGGGGATAAGCAAGTGCGGTTTTTTACATGGGTACTGGGAATTTAACTCAGGCCAACTCAGGTCCTCACGCTTTCACAGCAGGCACTCTTACCCACTTAGGCCTTTCCTCAGCCCACGAATGCCATTGTATAAAAAGATTTTTTTTTTGAGGCAAGCCCAACAGACTGCCCCCCCCTTTTTTCAATGAGAGAAAGAGAGACAGAATTAGCACACCAGGTCTTCCAGCCACTGTAATCAAACTCCAGATGTGGGTGCCACCTTGTACACAAGTGCAACCTTGGGCACTTGCATCACCTTGTGCATCTGGCTTACATGGAATCTGAAGAGTCAAACATGAGTTCTTAAGCTTTGCAGGCAAGTACCCTAACTGCTAAACCATCTCTCCATCCCTAAAAAGATTATTTTTTTAAAGAAAAAACCTTAGTTAATTTTATAAACCTCATTTGTCATTTTTTTTTATAAAGGTCTATTTGGTATATTTGAATTTCTTTTAGGTTACAGGTAACTTCTGACTCATGCTTCTTCCAAACTCTCTGATATATTGGACTTTCTGAGGGGAATTATTGTCCCTCCTGTGATATAAATTCTCATTTACATGTAATCACTTCAATCATAGGAAGGCAGAGAAAATGACCACACAGAAAGCCATAGTTACCAAGTAGGTTATGAGACACAGGTATCCCTGTTCATCACACAGTAAGGCCTCTTAGAGCACATTTCACGTAAATACATTATGAGACGAGACACCAAAGCAGTATCATTTAAGACGATCTAAAATTAGCAATATTAAACTTCTATATAGCTCTACAATGAATATTTTCAGATAAAGAGTATTGCGGGGGGGGGGCGGTTCAAGGTAAGGTCTCACTCTAACCCAGGCTGACCTGGAACTCACTCTGTAGTTGCAGGGCTGGCCTTGAACTCACACTGATCCCCCTACCTCTGCCTCCTGAGTGCTGAGATTAAAGATGTGCACCACCATGCCCAGTTGATAAGTATTTTCAAATAGAATATTTTTAAATCATATTTTTTTTCTGATTTGGAAGAAAACACATCCTGCACACTAATTAAACCCTCAAAAATGTCTAGCTGGAATTAAGTCTGCTTTTTATTTTTTAAAGCAAACTGAGTCAGGTATGGTATTGCACACCTATCATTCTAACAGCACTCAACACCCAGGAGGCTAAAGCTGGAGAATTGCAAATTTGGGCAACAGAGTGAGACTATGTCAGGAAAAATAAGTACTCAGGAGGCAGAGGTAGAAGGATCACTGTGAGTTCGAGGCCACCCTGAGACTGCATAGTGAATTCCAAGTCAGCCTAAGCTAGAGCAAGACCCTACCTCAAAAAACAAAAAGAAAACAACAACAAAAAGATGAGGTGCATTGTCAAGGTTATTTATGTTGAACTTGTAGCAAAAGGAAAGCATCCTAGAGAAACTGGACAGGGGCTTTGAACTACTGCTAATTGGCCTTTTCTCTCTACTGTCAAGACCAGTATCCCACAGTCTAACATTCTAATTCTGTACTGAATATCACTTTAAATGAGACTAGAGTATGGAACACCACAGTTAGTCCAAAGAATATCAGGAAGTCACGTTCAGACATGTTACAGGTGATGACGTACACCCGTAATCACAGCATTTGGGAGGCTGAGACTGTAGGATTGTGAGTTCCAGACCAGCCTAGGTAAAACAATAAGATTCCATTAAAAAAAAATCTTAGGTTTATTTATTGATAAAAGATAAGGATGGGAAAAATAGACTTGCTAGCTTTCCCATGTTGATCTTCTTTAGTTAAACAATTTAACGTGTTTGTTCAGTCTGCAGCTTCTTTCCATGTGACTTCCAAGGTGTTATTTTAACAGCAATAGAACTCACTGAGTGATGTTACTCAATGAGGAAGAGCTGCTCATGCAGATTTTAACCTCCATTTCCATCCCAGCAAAGAGAATATTCTTGTTGCATTTGTTGAAAGGCTCTGAGAGGAAGGAAGAGACATTAGTGAGAATTTCCCTAATAAAACATGCTTTTGCTTAAAGAAATCCTGCTGTTATGTTCCTCAAATATCACATATGAGTAAGTTAGGATGGAAGTTGGGAACCTTGCTCTTTTTTTCAATAATTTTTTTTCCTGCCAAGCTTCCTATTGTTATAATTAAACACGTGTGTGTGTGTGTAAGTGTGTGTGTGTGTGTGTGTGTGTGTGACACAGGTTCAATTCCCCAGTATCCATGTAAAGCCAGATGCAGAAGGTGGCACATGTGTCTGGAGTTCGTTTGTGGTGGCTAGAGGCCCTGGAACACCCATTCTCTCTCTCTCTCTTTCATAAATAATTTTTTTTTTTACAAGTACTTTCTTAGCCAGGCTTGGTGGCCCATGCCTTTAATTCCAGTACTCAGAAGGCAGAGGTAGGAGGATTGCTGTGAGTTCGAGGCCACCCTGAGACCACATAGTGAATTCCAGGTCAGCCTGGGCTAGAGTGAGACCCTACCTCGGAAAAAAAAAAAAGTACTCTCATATTTAGATCCTAGCTTTAGATTTGTATATGAGTGGAGTAAAAGTCAGTGGTAGAGGCCAGGAAGCTAGAAAGGAGCCATGGGGGAGAGAAGGGCTTACTCAGAGGGTATAGTAGATAGGTTAAATTGAGGGGTAGAATACTAGAGATGGAACTGTCTAATTGGGGTCAAGAGAGGGAATCAAAGAGAATAGGGGATGGAATGAGGATTAGTCAAAATTAAAGATATTATGAATAAGGACATCTATGGAAACCTGTTTCTTCCCTAGCTAAAAAATATATATGTTAAAAAATAAAGAGTTTAGCTGGGCATGGTGGCGCATGCCTGTAATCCCAGCACTCAGGAGACAGAGTTAGGAGGATTACTGTGAGTTTGAGGCCACCCTGAGACTCCATAGTGAATTCCCGGTCAGCCTGGGCTAGAGTGAGACCCTACCTTGAAAAACCAAAATAAATAAAAAATAAAGAGTTTAGCCGGGTGTAGTAGCACACATCTTTAATCCCAGCACTAGCGAGGCAGAGGTAGGAAGATCACTGTGAGTTTGAGGACACCCTAAGACTACATAGTGAATTCCAGGTCAGCCTGAGATAAAAGTGAGACCCTACTTTAAATAAATAAAATAAAGAGTTTAGGCAGAAGTAGTCTGTGGGGGGTTGAAAATGATAGATAACTTAGTTGGAAGTTTCCTTTCTGTTGACTAGCCATCATGGTGCTGGACAGTGATACCCAGCCTGCTGGGGGGGGGGGTCATGAGTGGACCCTTCCCACCTGACCAGACAGGCCAAATGTGCCAACTAGTGAAATGGTAGCATATCTGCTATTAGGGGATACCAATTGCTATCTGATTGGATTCAATGACCTCTCCACAGGAGGGAATTCATGCCTGGTACTGACAACGCAATCAAAAGCTATAGCTGGGGAGGCTATAAACCCAAGGGTAGGGGGAACTACTACTGTTATTTAGCTATGGCAGTTTGAATCAGATGTTCTGAATGTTTGGTCTCCAGCCAGTGGTAATTTGGGAAGCAGAGCCTTGCTGGAGGAGGTGTGTTGGTGGGGGTGGTTTTAAGAGCAATATAGTCAGCTTTCCCTTGCTAGTTGCTGTTTTCTAGCTGGTGTGGCAAGGAGGTGATGTCCAGCCTCTGCTCTGCCATCTTCCCCTTCAGACTGTAAGTCAAAACTCCTTTCCTTTCATAAGAGGCTTTTGGCCAGGTGTTTTTTATCCCGGCAATGCAAAGGTAACTACAACAGAAAATTGGTACCAAAAGAGTGGGATCATTACTGCTAGAAACCTGACTGTGTGGCTTTTGGCCTTTTGGAACTGATTTGTGTGAAAATATGGAAGAATTTGAAACCTTGGCCTGAGACACCCTGCACTGTAAGAAGAGTTTGGCTATTTTGGGCCAAGTTGAAGAGCTAAGAACTGTGTACTGTGCAGGCTTGGCTTGAGGGGAAGAAAGAGCTTTGTCCAGACTGAGTTTTTTTTTTTTTTTTTTTTTTTTGGGAGGGGGGGTTCAAGGTAGGGTCTCACTCTAGCCCAGGCTCACGTGAAATTCACTATGTAGTCTTAGGGTGGCCTTGAGCTCACAGTGATCCTCCTACTTCTGCCTCCCAGGTGCTAGGACTAAAGGTGTGCACCACCACACCCAGCAGACTGAGCTTTTCTAAAAGCACTTTGTGTGAGAGGTTTGTTGCATTCAGCCTATGTCCTCAGAACTTAAGAGGGATGGATTTGAAAGTAATAGACTGGTGTGAGCAGAAGGATATGGCACAAAAAGAAGTGGTAGATTTGAGATCCACCCGAGATTGGGCCAGATGTTCTGCCTTGGGACAGCAAGAATAATGATTCTTTTGGAGCCTGAAAGAATAATACTGTAGGTGTTTACCTACTCTTTAAAGTCAGCTTTATTCCCAGGATGAATAAATGTGGTAGCCCACCTGTACCATGGAAATATAAAAAAGACAAAAAAGAAAGGGCAACTGAATTTGCAACAAGGTTTGCTTTCTGGAAATGGCCACTGGGTGGTGCAAATTAGGATTATAGGAGTTTCTGCATGGAGACGTAATGGAGCTATGAGGATGAACTGTTAGTTGCAATGAAGACCTCAGTAGTTCAGAGATGCCAGGATGGTAGAATGGGTGCCAAAGAGAGCTGCCAGCTTGGTATTTTTTTCCTGGACTGTGAGAAACCCAGCTGAAGGGGTGGAATTAGAACCCCAGACACTTCTTTATCACTGATTATAGATGTCAGACTTGGAGCTACAGGATTTGATGTTTACCTTGTTTTTGATCTTCCATTGATTCAATCTCTCCTTGAATTGCCATCATTTTTAGGGTGAATGTTTACTCTGTACCGTTATGTGTTTTTGGTTTTACAGGTTTGCAGAGACCTTGGACAATGGGGATGTTTGGAATGCTGGTGCTAATTAAAAAACAAACAAACAGCCAGGCATGTTGACGCACGCTTTTAATCCCAACACTCGAGAGGCAGAGGTAGGAGGATTGCTGCGAGTTTGAGGCCACCTTGAGACTACATAGTGAATTCCAGGTCTGCCTAGACTAGAATGAGACCCTACCCTGAAAAACCAAAAAAAAAAAAAAAAAAAAAAAAAAAAAAAAAACTATAGAAACTTTTAAAGTTGTACTGAATGCATTGCATTTTAAATCATGGGTGGTCATCAGTTTTGAGGGGCCATGGACAGAATGTGATGGTTTGAATTAGATGTCCCCCAATGTGTTCTGAATGTTTGGTCCTCAGCTGGTGGTAATGTGGGGGGGGGGCGGTTAGAGCCTTGCTAGAGGAGGTATGTTTCTGGGGGCAGGATTGAGGATATTTAGTTAGCTCTCCCTTGTCAGGGCTCAGTTTACACTGCAGTGTTCTACCTCCTGTGGCCAGGTGATGTCCAGCCTCTGCTTCCCAACTTTTTCCTGCCATCATGAAGCTTCCCCTCCAGACTTGTTAGCCAAAATAAATCCTTTCCTTCCATTAGCTGCACTTGGCTGGGTGTTTCTTTTCTAGCAATGCAAAAGTAATGACAACATTAGCTACACAGATATATTATACCCACCAAACTGCCCTCTGAATTCTTATATTTAGACCCATATATTAATACTACTCTCACTTTTGGTTACAAAAGCTTCTCTTTTCAGATGGTGGTGGCCACCATGGAGACACAAAATTCATCAAAGTGCTAAGAAAACAGTGGAACTAAGTGAGACATCTCTATCACATGCTCCAAGGCTCGGGGACCAATGAGGAAGAAGTAGAAAGTAAGAGCCAAAGGAAGGGAAGAAGTACTTTGTAACACTGTCTTTCAGACACAAAATAGCTTTGGCATCATGACCTCAGAGTGGCTGATGCTACTTATACAAGACCTGCATAATAGCAGAGGAAAAATGATGACATCAAAATAGACCAGTGACTAGTTGAAAAGAAGGGATTCAGTGCAGGGTAATAGGGAAGGGGGTATTTCAAAACAGGGTGTGGGAAGGGATTATGATCATGGTATATAGTGTTTCTATATGGAGGTTATCAAAACTTCTTTTAAATTACTTTAGAACTCAGGACAATTACAACAGCCACAAGATCAAAAAGAAAGCAGCAGCAGCCACTGCCACTACATCCATCCTCCAACCCCACTGGCCCCATCTTAGCAGGAAGAGCCTAGACATGAGGAGGGTAACCATGGACCACACAGCCTTCTCGACCTACTCCCTATGACCAGTGGAAAGCCTGGGGACCAACCTTCTCGACCTACTCCCTATGACCAGTGGAAAGCCTGGGGACCAAGTCAGCTCCTCACAGAGGTCCTCCAGGATCAAGGAAGCCAATGATTCTAACAATGCTGAGTCTCCATCCTTATCCCCCAGGAACTACCAATTTGGGGAGTCTCTAGCCTGAGGTCTGGCCCAGACAGTCTCAGTTGGTATGTGTGATGGGGTTGTAAATACTGAATCTCCTTTTCCCTGGCAGGTCTAGATCATGGGGGTTACAGATACCCACAAAGGATCAAAAGCTGGTTTCCTCAGTCTCCTTTGGAGAATCCATTTTTCAGAAGGCAGTGAGAGCTGAGGAGATAAATCACCCCTCACACATCAGCCAGGGCTCAGATAAAACCAGAGAAGAATTGGCAAGATGAACAAGAGTGCTGCTTCAATAGACCTCTCATAGAGCATGGACAACTTACCTGTAGCTAGAAAAATGTGACTCTCTCCCAGAAACCATTAACTGCCAGTAACTCCTCTGGAAGGCCTGAGGTCTCCTGATCCACACTCCCATCTATGATGGAATGTTGATGGGCTCAGTCTTGTGTAGGAAAGCATAGCTGCTGTGAGTTCATAGTATAACAGCCATGTCATATTCAGAAGACAGAGTTTCACAGCATTCCTCCCTACCTTCTGGCTCTTTCTTTCTATCCCTTTCTTTTGCAATGTTCCCTGATCCTTGGAAGAGGTAATATAGATGTCTCATTTAGGGCTGAGCATACAATCATCATTTCTCAGCACTTTAGATAGCTATGCATCTCTGCATTAACTTCTGCCTTTGGTAAAAAGAAGTTTCTCTGATCAAGGATGTGAGTAGCACTAACCTATGGGTCTAAATATAAAGAAGGCAGTTTGACAACATGTCTACTAAATAATATAGTAAGTGCAACCCCCACCCCACGGCCTATTACCTCCTTACTTAGACTTTTGATCAGGTTACAGTCCAACATGAATTCCATCCTATGGAGTAGGTCTCAAATCCAATCAGAAACTGACTGGTTACCCCATAATAGTCATGCCACTATTGCACCATTGGACACATCTTGCCTGGCTGATCAATTGTGGAACATGCAGGGTCCACAGGTGGGTAAGACTTGATGGCTTTTCTCCTGCATAGTATCATAAAAACTAAAAAAGCAATCAAGCAGGTAGAAAACTTCCAGCTCAGTTCTAGCTTGATCTGTCTATGCTCTGTAACTGAAGCATATGGTATCTTCAGCAATAGAGACTTAAAATCTAGTTGTGGTAGGCAATCAAGAGCAATGCAGTGTCTCTGGATTGTTTTAGGGGTCTCTGTGACCTCTTTTATCATCAATTTATAGGGAGGCAGCTCACCCGACACTGGAATTTTCATTTAATAACCCACTGCTTTTGGATTCAGCTTTTATCTACCCATGTAGGGTACCTTCATCAAACACTTTATTTTAAATTATATTTTAAGTTACCTTAAAAGGTAGTAGGTTTCTATATGGCTTTTTCCTATGTCCCTCGTTTGGGTTAACATTACCCTAACTCTTTCCTCTCATCCATCTCCTACTTAAATCTCCCTGCTGCACTTTTCTATCTTATTTGTTGGCCACTTGTAAAGTTCAACTTGCCTTCAAGATAAAAAAAAAAAGTCTAGAGAAATTACAAATAGATGAAACATACCTGAAAATAATAAAGGCTATATATGACAAACCTACAGCCAACATTATATGAAATGGGAAAAAAACTGAAAATATTTCCTCTAAAATCTGACAAAAGACGAGGGTACACACTACTTCACTCTTATTCAATATAGTACTTGAAGTTTTAGGTAGAGCAGTAAAACAAGAAAGATTAAATTAGGAAAAACAGAAGTGAATGATTCCTGTTTGCAGACATGATTCTATACTTGAAACCCTATAGTCTCTAGCAGGAAATTCTTAAGATTCAATAAACACTTTTAGCAAGTTGCAGTATACAAAATCATCAGCCAAATGTCAGTAGCTTTCATATATTTCAGTAATGAACTTGCTGAGGAAGAAATTTGGAAAAATATTTCACTTATAATATCCCCTCCAAAATAAAGTAACTCTCATCAAGTATGTAGAAGATCTCTATAAAGAAAACTAAGACATTGAAAAAAGAAATAAATGCAAACACCAGACAACAAAGACAGATGGGAAGCTTCCATGCTATTGGACTGGCAGAATTAGTATTATGAAAATAGCTACATTAACAAAAGTAACCTATAGATTACTTTTACCAAAAGGCTCAAATCTGCCAATCAATAAATGGGCCAATGAAGTAGACATTTCTCAAAAGAAGAAATGCAAATGTCCAAAAGATATATAACTGAATCTTAATGGTCACTTGCATTTCTTTAGCTATTAGTTCTTTGAAGCATTTATATTCCTACAAAATAAATACAAATACCACAAACAGATAATATTTTCTTATATGAAAACTTTTTATTGAACAAATATACTACTTAAGATACATTATTTTACAAAGAGGACACAAAACTCATGGCATTCAGAAATTTGGGGTGTAATTCTTCAAAGGTTAACTATTTTACTTTCAGTCAGCTTGAAGATACTTCTATGGAGATTAACAGTTGATTCAGACTCAGTTTCTGCTAGTGTTATGTAGATCATCCATGATGGTCTTATTGTACTCTGCAATCTGCTTCACTACATTTTTAATAATTGGCTGGTAATCACTCTCTTGACTCTTAGTTGCTATGACTGATTACATGAGTTAAGAAACATTTTCAATAACAGTATTAATCTGTAACTCAGAAAAAAACACTAAATCTTACTAGTAATTTTCCTATTATGTGTATATAGGACAAAAGAGCACATATAAGTAGAATACTTAATTTTAAAACTACAATGGTAGTTTGGATGACTCACAAGGCCCTACCCCTCCCACAGGAGCAGTTAATACTTGCTGGAGAGATAGACATTTTCTTCAGTGGTACAGACACTACTAAGTTGCTCATGCTCCAGTAATTAACCCCCCCACCATGCTCTGAAGCAATCCTAATTAAACTCACTGGGTAACCAGAGTGTGTGTGTGTGTGTGTGTGTGTGTGTGTGTGTGCGTGCGTGCGTGTGTGTAATGTTACCTTAATAGACAAATATAAAACTTAAAGAGCTAAGTAAAAATTGTTTAAAACAAATCAAGTACAATATTAACATGTGACTATGATATTAATCATATGTCAAGCATCTCAATATAATTCTGGTCACAGAACAATCTAATATTCAGAAAAACTGTATTCTCTAGAATGCCACACAGAATTTTGGGCAAGTTTATACGCTTTTAAGTTTTTTTGTCGATATTGAGTCTGGCTTTTAAACAGAGTTAACACTACCACCCGTAATACAGTCTTCAAGGAATCCTATCAGGAGGTAAGCTGAGGTGCATGCTACCCGAGGTCAAGTTCAGCAGCTCCTAAAGGGGAACATATGCTACCACTGAAGAGTGTCTTGTTCTCTTCAGGACAGACGTCTTTGAATGAGTCAAAGAACAGAAGGGAAAAGACAACAAATTCTGGAGGGATATTTGATATTAACTGCACAATGCATGTCCTCAGAGCTGCTGTTTCCTACTCAGAGCTGCTGTTTCCTACACAAAAAGATACACAAGATGAGATGTGTCATCTTAGAAAAAAAAAAAAAAGATGAAACTGAATTGGGTATAACATAATAAACTCAAAGGCTAAATTTCTTTAAATCTATGTGTGTATGGGTCCTCATGTGCTACCACATGCATATGATGTGTCAGAGACCAACCTCCGGGTGTTGGTCCTCTCCTTCCACCTTTTTTGAAACAGGTTCTCTCTTGTTGTTTGCTGTTGGGAAGGTCAAATTAACTGGTTAGTAAGCTTTTGGGTTCCCTTGGTTTTGCCTCTCACTGCTATAGGCATTTTGGGATTACAAGACACATTTAACTTCACCTCCAGCTTGAACGTGGGCCAGCAAGCATGCAGAGCAAGTGTCAAAAACCAAATTTTTGATGACTCTACCTATTTACCTCCCTTTGTTGCCCAGATATCCATATATTGTCATATCTTTAATCTCTTAGTAACTCAATGAGGGTACATTAACTGTTTTTAGATAAAAGTGAGGCTTACATTACAATAACTGCCCAAGATTCATAATTTATAAGTGGTAGCATCAAAATTTTAAATGAGATCTTCTGAACAAAACTGACATACTTAATCACCATGCTATATTATAACCTTATTATCTTTTAGCAAATGTCAAAATCAGCTGTTAGTTATCCTGAAAACACACACACACACAAACACACACTTAGTACAAAATAAGCATTATTAATTTATGGCACCCCCTACAGTTAGTTCAGTTTTTTGCAAAATTTAGATATTTGATAAGTATGTGTGAACTGAATTTCACTTGAATCTTTAAATTTAAATCTTTCTTAGCGAAAAACAAAAACTTAGTCACATTCCTTTTCACTATTTTAAAGGATACATTCCTTCATCACAAAATTATTTTGCTCATGGTGCTGCCATTTTCTCTCCAAATTTGTAAGCTGAAAACACAAAAGAAAAACATTAACTGATGTTCATATTCAAAATGATTACATATCCTAACTGATGCTCATATTCAAAATAATTACATGTCCTTTTAAAAGGATTTAAAAACATCAATTTTAAGTCTTATCAACTCCATGCATCCTATTTAAATAAAGCTAGAATAAATTAAATTTAGGGAAGAGTAAATAAATAGTATATACATTTAAGATCATGCTGAATTCTGTAATACACTTTAATTTATACATTCAACTGGAAAATATTTGAAATGTTCGTTATACAAATGACTATCAAATGAAAGAGAAATTGTGATTTTCCTTTTCCTAAAAGAACTTAAAAAGAAAACTGGTAACTGATTGGAATCTCTCCGCATTCTAGGAGTCTGATACCACAAAAGTAATATATATTCCAGCACTGCCAAAGGTTCAGCTATATAGGAAAAACTTCCTTACTTCCAGAGCTAAATTTCCTGTGTAATTTCACAGGCTGCGATAAGAGCAGAGCTGCAGTGTGAAGATTGTAAGAGTCTGCAAAAAGTTGGCACTGTTACAATGATTTCTGCATCAACAGGAAGCTAATGTGGATATTATATTGATGGTTGCTTCCTCAGAAGACAATTTTACTGTTATAGAATTAAATTGTTTTTCTGATTTAATTAACCTGTAACTCTGGGTTATAATCTTTCTATTAAGATGTACATAGTTTTTCCTAAACAAAAGGCTGTCTGAAAATGAAACACTAAAATAATGCTCCAACTGAGTATTTCAGAAGTGATAATTAGTTTAAAGAATAAAATATCTGAAAAGCAATGAAAATGTTCCTTTTTACTCTCAAGTTAAAATTTTCTTTTCAGGGCATAAGCTGACTCCTGATATAGCATCAATCCCATTGTTTGCTCCAAAGAGATAAATCTGGATACTAGAATGAATCATAGCTAATTATGTGAAATCTATGGCCTCTGAGCTAGTACTTACTAAATCAGATCTGTCTGTCCCAAATAGGACCCTGAAGGTCATATGGCCTTCAGGAAGCAGTAAGTACTTTTGGCCATGAATCTCTAACAACCTTTTGCAAAGTCAAGTACCAGATATTCTTCTCTTTGTTTCATAAAAATAGGTGGCCTTCTTATACTGCACAGACTTACGTGCCATGCAAACAATAAAATTAAAACCACCCATGTCAGATGGTCACATTCCTTCCATATCACACATCTACATTACTGATTTGCCTTGAAAGTCACCATAAACAAAGGCAATTTTCAAAAACTTTTTTTTTCTTTACAAATGCTTAAAAATTGATAGCATGAAATTATAGATATCAAAAGCTAGTTTCTGAGCTGCAGAGATAGTTTGGCGGTTAGGGTGCTTGTCTGTGAAGCCTAAGGACCCATGTTCAAATCTCCAGGTCCCATGTAAGCTAGATGTACAAGTTGACACAAGCAAGCAAGGTCGTGCATGCACACAAGGTGGCGCATGCATCTGGAGTTCAATTACAGTGACCAGAGGCCCTGGCACACAAATACTTTCTCTCTCTCTCTCTCTCTCTCTCTCATGCACACATTAAAAAAAAAAAAAAAAAAACAGTCCATTGGGCAGTTCTAAAAAAAAAAAAAAAAAAGAAAAGAAAAGAAAAAAGGTAGTTTCTGCCAGGATTAAAGGTATTTATTAGCCTTTAATCCCAACACTTGCAAAGCTCAGTACATGAGGATTTGAGATCACCCTGGGGTTACAGAGTGAGAGGTCCAGGTCAGCCTGAGTTAGAGGCTATCTTGAAAACAAAACAAAACAAAAAAACTAGTATGTAAGAGAAAAAAGTTGTCAAATATGGGGGCACTTAGGATTCATAAAAGACAACAAAAACAAGAGAAATGTTTAACACTGTAGCTTATAACTTCTGGTTACCAGTTAATGTAGGGGGGAAAATGAAGTAGCTATTGGTTGATTCTAAGGAATGATGTATGTCCAGTTTTCTATCTTAAAGCAACTACCCAGTTGAGAAGAGAGCCAACAGTTCACTTATAATTCTATCTGGTTTGTATAAAAGACTAAGAGGTAAATTTAAATTATGCAGATTACTGGTTTCTAATCTTTTAATACTTGTGGCAAACTCTCATGAGATTTTGTTGATTTCAAAAATATTTATTTATATAAAGTACTTCTTTTTCTTTAAAAGTCTTTCTTTTTTTTTAAATTTTTGTTGTTATTTTTATTTATTTGAGAGCGACAGACAGAGAGAGAAAGAGGCAGATAGAGAAAAGGAGAGAGAATGGGAGCGCCAGGGCCTCCAGCCACTGCAAACGAACTCCAGAAGCGTGCGCCCCCTTGTGCATCTGGCTAACGTGGGTCCTGGGGAGTCAAGCCTCGAACCGGGGTCCTTAGGCTTCACAGGAAAGCGCTTACCCGCTAAGCCATCTCTCCAGCCCTAAAAGTCTTTCTTAAAAGGGTCTCAAGTAGCCCAGGCTGGCCTTAAACTTGCTATGTAGCCAAGAATGACCTTGAACTTCTGATCTTCTTGCCTCCACCTCCCAAGTGTAAGGGTTATAGGCATGCTTAACCATGCCTGGTTTATGTGGTGCTGAGGATCAAACCCAGGGTATCCTGGGCAAGCATTCATATCAACTGGCTACATCCCCAGAATGGTATATATATTTTTAAATGATATAGTTGCGGGGGGTTATGGTATTCACTGTGGGGTCATGAAGGCCTCACTCAGACCCTGTGTGGTAACAGGCAACTCAGGGTAGTCCTACCCACTTCTGTGGCTCTTGCAATCTTTCCACCCCTCTTCCACCATGTTCCCTGAGCCATGGCAGGCCTGTTGGCAGTCTGATTAATGTTAAGTTCTCTGTGAAGCTGAAAATTTTAAGAAAATGCTGACTGTGGTCACAGAATTAATCACTTCATAAAAATAATATAATTAATATGAATAAAATAAATGCAAAATGTCTGCAAGGATTAAATACCAAATGTTACTAGTGGCTGACTGCATAATGGAAAATCACATACCATTACTATATAGTTTTTTGGATAGCATGATCATATTACTACATAAAACAGGGAACTTTTATGTATTATTTTAAGTTATATGAGAAATTGCTAATATAGACTAACTAGATATGACAAGGACCAATCTCTTTCTGACCATAATTAATAAATTTGTGAATGACACATAATGTTTCGTTCAATCATTCTAAAGTACGTACAGAACACCTACCATGTACAAACGAATACGTAGTGTGGGAGATAAAGAAAACAAGATGAAACCATAAGTGCCCATTAAAAAGTCCTAAGTTGAAAGATCTCACACACTGTTCAGATAGCTAACAGTAGAAAGAATGGTAAGAAAAGTGCACTGGTAAGTTACGTGTCAGCACACATAGCTATGTTAGTAAATGGAGATTTAACCAACAAGTTCAAGAACAGGAGTGCTCTTCACAGTATTACTAGAAGTCTTTTGTGTTTTTAAAAAAATATTCTTTATTAAATAGAGTGAGAGAGCAAGTGCATATGGACGACTCGGGGCCTCTTGCTGCTACAGATAAACAAACTACAGACACACGCACCACTTTATGCATCTGGCTTTACGTGAATACTGGGTAATTAAACCTGAGCCAGTAGGCGTTGCAAACAAGTGACTTTAAGCACTGAGCCATCTCCCCAGCTCCTCCCCCGCCCCTTTTTAAATCTTTGCAGAAGCAGCCTCATGCCAACAACTGTCCCATACAACACAGACACCCACATCAGCTAAGGGACAGCCCTCCTCACACTCTAGTTCCCAAGCACTAAAGATCTGTGTAAATCTTTCCAACTGCTTCCTCTAATTCCCTAGCTCAAAAAGAAATATGGGGCTGGAGAAATGGCTTAGACATTAAGGCACTTGCTTGCAAAACCTAAGGACCCAGGTTTGATTCTCCAATACCCACGAAAGCCGAATACCACGAATGCACAAGGCAGCACAAGCATCTGGAATTCATTTGCAGTGGCTTGAGGCCCTGACGGGCCCATGCCCTCTCTCTATCTGCTTCTCCCTCTCCCTCTCTCTCAAAACAAGTAAATATTTATTTTAAAAAAGAAATAAGTACTTCTCTTTTTTAAAACATGTTTGTTTGTTTGTTTGTTTAAGAGAGAGAGTATGGGCACACCAGGGCCTCTTGCCTTTCAATATTGCTTACTGAAAGCACCAAAGTACAGTTAGTTCATTCTGAAAGGAGAAGCTGGTTGGTTTTAAAGCCAGAAAATATGGAAGGTAAAGTAGGTTTCAAAACAAAACAAACAAAAAAGGAATGCTTGAGGGTAAAAATATAGATTTAGAGGACAAGTAATCTAATTGGAGAAATGAATTTCAAAGTCTTTTTTTTGCTTTGCTTGGTTTGGTTTGGTTTGGTTGTTTTTTTGGAACAGGTTCTCACTCTAGCCCAGCCTGACCTGGAACTCACTCTGTAGCCCCAGGCTGGCCTCAAACTCACTATGATCCTACCTCAGCCTCCTGTTGGGTCAAGTCATATTTTAAAGCAGTTTTTACCTGAGAATGTGTCTCATTTTCTTGCAATTGTGTTTTTAGGGTCTCATAACCTGTAGTTAGTGTCTCCATTGTTTTCTTAAAGGCATTTCTACGCATTGATAACACTGTTCTTTCTTGATGTAATTTCTAGAAAGATACATACATTAATAACAGGCTATATCAAGTATTAATATACTTACATAATAAATCATATTTGGCTTAATGGTTATATACGGATAAAATTCAATCAAGACTATAATTATTCTAAAATTTGCAAAAAATATTATTTTGAAGTATATAACAAGATAATGAGAACATTTAGCCAGATAGCTTTGGTTCAGGCAGTTAGACAACAGGCTTACAAGGGACGACGAACCTTATGCTATGTCTATTGCAGCTCGCTCTGCCAGCCACAGTTTGCAGGACTCAGCACCTGTTCATCTCATCCAACCAAATCTCTATCTCCTCTCTCTCAATCTCTTTCTCCCTTTCTCTCATTCAGGCACATGTGGACCCCTTCTCTAAGCCTAGGCAGGTTGGCTGACACAGGTGTGTCAATCCCTTCAGTAGTGCTGATTCACACATTTCTCCCCGACCACCCTCCCTTCCTCGCCCCTCAAATCTGCCCTCTCCCTCTAATCCCTGATATTTTTTAATAAAAAAGAGGTGGTTTAAAAATCATTATTGGGGCTGGAGAGATGGGTCAGTGGTTAAGTCATTTACCTACAAAGCCTAACAATCAGGGTTCGATTTTCCAGTACCCATGTGAAGCCAGATTCTTGAAGTGGTGCCTGCATCCAGAGTTCATTTGCAGTGGCTAGAGGCCCTGGCATGCCCACACTGTCTGTCTGTCTCTCTTCTATCTATCTCTGCTTGCAAATAAATAAATATATTTTTTAGATCTATAATTTTATTTATTTGAGAGAAAGAGAGAGAGACTGAGAGAAAGAGAAAGAATGGGCATCCCAGGGCCCCAGCCACTGCAAATGAACTCCAGATGCTTCACCCTCTTGTGCTTACATGGGTCCTGGAGAGTTGAACCGGGATGCTTTGGCTTCGCAGGCAAATGCCTTGACCACTAAGCCATCTCTCCAGACCAATAAAAATATTTTTTTTAATGTATTTTTTCAAGCCGGGCGTGGTGGCACACGCCTTTAATCCCAGCACTCGGGAGGCAGAGGTAGGAGGATCACCATGAGTTCGAGGCCACCCTGAGAGTACATAGTGAATTCCAGGTCAGCCTGAGCTAGAGTGAAACCCTACCTTGAAAAACCAATATATCTATATATATATTTTTTCTCAGTCTTGTTTTACCCAATTCTTTGGTTAAAATACACACGAACTCATGGCTTGGGGTTCAAGGATTGTTCCTGAATGTCAGTTCTCAGTAACACTATGTTAATATTAGCTGTGTTAGTGACCCATTCATGTTTATCTGCCCTGACCCCACAAAGTTTACTTTAAAATAATGCAAATGGAAATGGAGAGACACTGAAAAGTTTTAAGCAGGAACCTATACCATCAAATCTGCATTTAGTAAAGTTCACATGTTGCAATGCTCTGTACTAAGTAGTAGCTTATACCTGTTTTTATATTTTTGCCCTTTGTTTAAAACTTTCTTGCGTTAAATGGGTATGTCTTCATACATGTGTTCATACATGTATATCACATGTGTGCACATGTACAGAGGCCAGAGGAAAGTGTCATGTGTCTTTCTCCATTGCTTTTCTGCCTTATTTTCTTGACACAGGGTCTCTCACTTAATCTGCAGCCCATGCCATTTTCTGCCTAGACTAGCTGAGCAGCAAGCCCCAATGATTCTCTTGGTCTCCATCCCCCTCAGTGCTAGGGTTGCAGGCATGTGTGACCACCTGGTTTTTGTTTATATTTTTTAAATATTTTTATCTATTTATTTGTAAGCACAGACAGACAAATGAGCACGCCAGGGCCTCTAGCCACTACAAACGAACTTAAAATGCATGAGCCTCTTCGTGAATCTGGCTTTATATGTGTACAGGGGAATCGAACCCAGGTCATTAGGCTTTGCAGGCAAGTGCCTTACCCATTAAGCCATCTTTCTAGCCCCACACTTGAATTTTAGGTGCTACTGGGGATTGAACTCAGATCCTTATGCTTATGCAGCAGGTACTCTTACCCACAGAGTCATCTCCCAAACCCCTGTTTAAAACATTAAATCACTTTAAATGCCAACTACACATGTAAAAAAAAAAAAAAAGGTTTTTTTTGTTTTTATGTCAAATAATTAACTAAAAATAATAAATCCTTTAAGCTACATATAAAAGAAATCAGCCAAGAAAAAATACTTTGGGGACTGGGGATATAGTTCAGTTTGTAGAGTGCTTGCACAGCATGCAAGAAGCCGTGAGTTTAATTCCTACCACCATATAAACTAGCCTATTGCCACATGCCTGAAACCCACCAGGATTATAGGTAGAGGCAGGAAGATCAAATGTTTAAGGTAATTCTTAACTACCTAGTAAGTTCGAGGCCAGCCTGTGCTATAAGAGACCCTATCTCAAAAAAAGTAAATAAAAATGAAATTAAAAAATAAAAATAATTTGAATAATTGTATAGAATCTTTTAAATATTTACCTTTTTTTTTTCTTCGCCCGATGACTTTAAAGCTGGCAAATCATTGTACGTCTCCAGGTCAGCAGTCATTTGCTTAATTTTGTTTTTCAGAGATTGTTGTTCCTCAGTCATCTTACTTCCGAGAAGCTCCATTTTCTGTAGATCTAACTGCAGACGCTGACTCTCTGAAACACAAGAACTTGAGGTCACAATTTATCAAAATTCTATTCCTTTCAAATAAGGAAATGCAATATAATGTTCTATGAGATTATTTGTAAAAGAAATATATGTTCACTATGACCAGAGAAATGATATGAATTAAGAAAAAAGATCCCTTGCCGGGCGTGGTGGCACACGCCTTTAATCCCAGCATTTGGGAGGCAGAGATCGAGGAGGATCACCATGAGTTTGAGGCCACCCTGAGACTACATAGTGAATTTCAGGTCATCCTGAGCCAGAGTGAGACCCTACCTCAAAAAAAAAAAAAAAAAAAAAAAAAGAAAAGAAAAGAGATCCCTTATATCCACTTATACCATCTGGTTTGTAGTGAAAAACATTAATTTATCTTTAAATTTTTATTTATTTATTTTTAAGCAGACAGAGGTAGAGAGAGAATGGGTATGCCAGAGGCTCTAGCTGCTGCAGCAAAATCCAGATGCATGCCACTGTATTGGGGAATCAAACCCAAGCTGTTAGGCTTTGCAAGCAAGCACCTAAACTGCGAAGACATCTCTCCAGCCCAATGTAACTTATTTTTATGAGATAAATCCCTACTTATTATTATTTGTTTTGTATTGCTGAGACAGTGTTCTACTATGAAGCTCTGGCTGCCCTGGACCTCATTATATAGACCAGGCTGGCCTAGAACTTAGGGCAATTCTTCTGCTTTAGTCTCAGAAGTGCTGGGATTAGGAATGCACAAAGAGACCTAGGTACACCCATTATTTTTAATAGGATTATGACACACAGTTAAAACAATGGAAAGTTACAAAACATTTTATTTATTTTCATACACACACACACATACACACACACACACACACATGGTCTGTGTGTATATATGAACAAGTTTATAATTGCATATACATTCAATTCTCACTGTTTTGCAATAGTTATAGTCTGTAGAACCACTAGGAACAATAACTGAATTACTGTTTCTTGGAGAAACAGGGTTAGGATTCTGAGCACCTCTGGTCACAGCACTTTATTCAACTGACCAATGTACAATCTTACATGTTTCTATTTAAGGACATTTTTTGTTGAAATTTAGAGATTAATCTGACTAACTTCATTTAGATGAAGAATTAAGTGAAAATAACACAATATTTAATTACTCAATATTTAATTTCAAGTTGGTGTTTTGTGCTTGTGAATTAAGTCTCCTTTGGAGAAAAAGGTTAATATAAATAACCTTAATATGTAGAATAATGTGCAACAGTTAAAAAATAAAACCTTTTCTATTATAATCAGAAGCACTCATTCTAGAATATTCCATCTTACTTTGTACTTGTATAAATCAGGAAATTTTTAAAAAATTGCCAGGAGTGGTGGTACACACCTTTAATCCTAGCACTTGGGAGGCAGAGGTAGGAGAATCACCACGAGTTTGAGACTAACTTGAGAATACATAGTGAATTCCAGGTTGGCCTGAGCTAGAGTGAGGCCCTGCCTCAAAAATCAAAAAAAAATTTAGGCAATATAGATATTAGAAAATGTCATGAGTTCTATGAGCTCAAGCCAGGCATGGTGGTGAGCACTTGCAATATCAGCTGGGAAAGTAGCGACAGGTGAATTGGCCAGCTTGTCTAGCTGAATTAGGTGAGTCTCAAACCAGTTAGAGACCCTGTTTTAGGTAGACAGATCCTGAAGAATGACACTCGGGGTTCTCCTGTGGCCTCCACATGCATACGCACACATATACCCACACAAACACACTTTCACACGCAAAGGAAAAGGACACTGTTGATTGCTAACAATGAACTCACAACCAACAGCACTATAATTTATATGTGAATGTAACCAGGCAGCACATCAGCATTTTGTTTGGAGAATATGTTAAGTAACATGAGAAATCAAAGGATGAAGGGAAGGGGGGAAAAATGAAACAAAATGAAACAAAAGAAGGAAAGGAAAGGAGGGGAAAGGGGAAAAGGGAAAGGGGAAAGGAAAAAAGAGAGAGAGAAGGGACAGAGAGGGAGGGAGGGAGATCTTGAAAGAGAAATACAGTCACTCTATCATCAGGTGACACAACTATTGCTAGAATGGGAGAAAACAGTTTCTAGGATAACCAGTTAATATTTTGTTATAAGCTGTTTTGTGACCTAAGGACATCACTTAGTGTTCAACCTCTCTTCTATATCCTCACTGTCTTAAATCTGAAAAACACTGGGGCCTCCAGCCACTGCAAACATACACCTGATGCATGTGCCACCTTCTGCATCTGGCTTACATAGGTACTGAGGAACTGACCTGGGTCCTTAACTGCTAAGCCCTCTCTCCAGCCCTGAAAACTTTTTAAGACAGAATTAAGCATTTAAATGGATCCTCCATTAATTTTGAAAAAGATAAGAGGTTGTTATACAACCAAATATTTCAGAGTTGGTATAATTAGATCAGTATTCCTTGAATGTTTCATTTAATCCCCGACATCTTTAAATTTAATCATATTGACACATTATAGAAACAAACATGTATGAATATGTACATAGACCTATACATATATCAAGATTTAAATGTTGCAGCAAAGAGTTTGATTTTGAAGCTAGGTACACACTTGTTATCCTGGAATCTGGAAGGTGAGGTAGGAGGCCCTGAGGTTCAAGGCCAGCCTCCTGGGCTATATTGTGAGATACTGTTTCAGAAATCCAAAAGCACGTTTTAATTTGGATTCATATATCTACTAGGATTAGAAACCATTATAATAAGAATCAAATTGCTAAACAAGTCACTACGGTTTATTATAGTGTATTAATGATATAGGTAGGAAATGTCCTTAACTTTCTGAAGTAAGCAGCTAACTACAAAGGTAATTTGAATATATACTTGGGAAGTACATGGGAAAATTAGACAAAGTGATTTTTCCAAAGAAAAGAAGAAAATATCTAGATGGTATAAGGTCAAGTTTATCTTTCTTGAGCAATAGGTCCCTATGAAAAGCTGAAAGCTTCTGCAAGGGAAGAGGAAGCAGTCTAGTTCCTTCTGATATGCCACGAAGTTGCAAAGTTTACAACCAGGGTGTGCTCAGTTACCATAATCTCTGAAGGAACCACTGTGACCTGGGGAAGTGTTTCTGAAAGACTCTGCCATCAGCATATTTGTTTACTCCCTGGAGTTTCCTTTCCCAAAATATAAATACAAACTACTGCTGACAACATTCCTCACCCTCTACCCCATCTCAACTTCTTGTTTTCTTTACAACCAAAGGAGTCTTTTTAACTGAATTACCTCACTCCCCTGACAAAAATGTTTTTTCACCATCTCTTTAAGAAATAATCTTACTGTCTTGAGGGTAAAACACATGGAATACACTAAGAAAATCAGGTGAGTCCCAATTATGATCTCAAAGGTAGAAATGGAGGCAATTCACAAAAGGAGACAATAAAATTATCTCAATTACCCCTCGCATTTCAGCCAATCTGAGGATATTCAACACTTACCAAAGCAGAGATCCAGAGGCTCCTAAGAGCTCATCGTTGAAGGAGACTTAAAACTCACCCACCATGGCTCAGGGAATTTTGTGGAAGAGTGGGCAGAAAGAGTGTAAAAGCCACAGGTTGAGACATCATGTCCAGAGGCATTCCCTCTCCCCCAAAAATTAACTGACTGCTGCTCCCACAATGCATAATCCACAACCCCATAGGGAATACTTGAAACCCCACTGAGGAGGGTCCACAGCAGAATACAGGCAGGGACAAGGGAAAAGAGGGTACCAACACATGATGTATCCACACCAAATATGTTGTTAATAGTAATAATAATGAGAAGAAATAAATTATCTCTAGAAGTTATACAAGAATATCATAAACCTCTCATAGTGATTTACAAATACAAGAAATTTCTTGAGTGTAGGAATGATATAAGAGGAAAGATAGGGCTGGAGAGATGGCTTAGAACCTAGGTTTGATTCCCCAGGACCCACGTAAGCCAGATGCACAAGGTGGCGCATGCATCTGGAGTTCGTTTGCAGTGGCTGGAGGCCCTGGCACGCCCATTCTCTCTCCCTCAATATCTCTCTCTGCCTCTTTCCCTCTCTCGCTCTCTCAAATAAATAAGTAAATAAAATTTAAAGAGGAAGGATAAAAATTATAAGCATATAGCAGGGCATGGTAGTGCACACCTTTAATCCCAGCACTTGGGAGGCAGAGGTAGGAGGATCGCCAAGAGCTCGAGGCCACCCTGAGACTACATGGTGAATTCCAGGTCAGCCTGGGCTAGAGTGAAACCCTACCTCAAAAAAAAAAAAAAAAAAAATTACAAGCATAGTTTAAATCAGCAAATAAATTAACAAATAAGCAAAATAAATTATAAAGGTCAGAAAATTCAACTCTTAAGAAAATTTTCTTGAAAAATTTATCAAAATAAAAAACTGAATTTTTGTTTGTGCTGAAGCATGTTCTCATTCTTTTCTAACTGTACTAGTACTCTGGAGAAAACCCAGTAACTGATTTTTAAAATGAAATATAAACACAAAGCTTTTATAAAAGTATGGAGGGAATACAAAGTCCTAATCATTGAGTTTGCTTCCTGGTATTGATATCTGCCTTTAAGAAGTGAGTGCTTTTCAATAGCTGTTTAGCACAGATAGCTTAAAGGAGGAAAAACTTGTTGAAGTAACATTATCTGTAGATAAGTGATAAACTCAAGTACTGTGGCATCAAATACAAAAGAGAATAAAACATAAAATTCTTTAATTTACAGGAAAGATACAGATTCTAAAATACTTACATATAACCCAAGCTAATGAAAATAAATCTTAAAAATATATTTGTGCATAAATGGTCATTATTGAGTTATTCATAGCAGTCAAGAAACAGAAACAATCTAAATGTTCACCTATGACTGGATAAATATGGCACATATATTCAATGCAAAGCTACTCAGCAACCATGGAGAAGAGGGGAATTCTTTCACATGCTACAATATGAATGAGCCCTGAGGCTATTATGCTAAGCAAAATAAACCAGTTACAAAAAAAAAAAACACACATATTATATGACTCCACTTATATTAAGCACTTAAAATAGTCAAATTCATAGAAACAGTAGAATTATGGTTCCCAAGAGTTAGGAGAGAAGGAAAGGGAAGTTGTTCCATGAGTATACAGTTTAAGTTTTATAATATGAAAAAGTTCTAGGGCTGGAAGGTAAAGTGCTAGTATGAGTGTCCGGGGGACTGAAACTGCCAGAGTTCAAATCTCCAGATCCCATGTCAACAGTTTGGCATGGCCACATGTGCTTGTAACCCCAGTCCCTCAAAGAGACCAGTGAATCAGTATGGCTTGCAAAATAGCAAACTCCAGTTATCAGTAAGAAACTCCAGCTCAAGTAAGAATGGGCAAAGACTGGTAAAGCAGAACACGTGACATTTGGCTCTGGCCACCTAAAGCAAGCACCCCCCACCATAGGCAAGCACATGGGGTATCACAAGGGAACAAGCATACATCACACACATATACACACATACACATTTCCACACACATAAGCAAAACTAAAAAGAATAAAAAATAGAATTCTACTGTGTAAAAATAATGCACATACAGTTAATATGACAATACTGTATACTTCAAAAGCAGATGGAACATCAAGTAGACAACAAATGCTGGTGGGGATATGGGAAAAAGTGGAACCCTTATCCCCTCCTCATAGGAATATAACAAACTATCTGGTTCAGCCACTATGGAAGTCAGAAGTCAGTATAGAGGCTCCTAAAAAAAAAAAAAAAAAAAAAAAAAAAAAAAAAAAAAAACTAGAAATAAACCATTCCTTAGTACATATCTAAAGAACTGTAAATCAACATATTGCAGAGATACTTGCACATCCCTGTTTGTTGCTTCACTATTCACAACAGCTAAGAAGTGGAGCCAGCCTGGATATCCACCAACAGATCTATGGTACATAGATGATAGCATTTACAGGAAAATAGATGCAACTGGAGATCATTATGTTAACTGAAATAAGCCAGACTCAGAAAGACAAGTACTGCATGTTCTCTCTTATATACACACTAGATTTAAACTGATGTGTTAAATCCATGAGAGAGGATAAAGAGATCTCAAGGGATTAGAGAGAGAGAGAGAGTAATGGCATACAACATGAAAGTGGAAGGGGGCACTACTGGACTTGAAGAATACCAGCAAGAAGAGGATGAATAAGAACTAACTATATATGTACGATAATGCTGTAATGGAACTGATTACTCTGTATGCTAACTTTAAAAATAAATTAAGGGGGCCTGGAGGGATGCTTAGCAGTTAAGGCATTTGCCTGCAAAGCCAAAGGACCCAGGTTTGATTCCCTAGGACCCAATTTAGGCAGATGCACAAGGGCGCGCAAGTGTCTGGAATTCGTTTGCAGTGACTGGAGGCCCTGGCGTGCCCATTCTCCCTCTCTGTCTGTCTGTCTGTCTCTCTCTCTCTCTCTTTCCCTCCCTCTTTCTTTGTCAAATAAATAAATAAACATAAAATATTTAAAAAATAAAATAAATTAACGGGGCTAGAGAAATGGCTCAGCAGTTAAAGGTGCTTGCTTCAAAGACTGGTTTGAAAACTGGATTTGATTCCCACATAAGGCCAGATACACAAAGTGGCACATGTCTGGAGTTTTTTTTCGGTGGCAGGAGGCCCTGGCATACCCACTAGTTCTCATTCTTATTCTCTCTCTCCCCCTTCCCTCCCCTACCTCCCTCCTTGCAAATAAATATAATCAACAAAAATTTTAAAAGAGGGGGGTCATGGTGGTGCACACCTTTAATCCGAACACTTGGGAGGCAGTGAGTTCCAAGCCAGACTGAGACTACATAATAAATTCCAGGTCAGCCTAGGCTAGAGCGTGATAATACCTCGAAAAGCAAACAAACAATTTTTAAAAAAAAAAAAAACATAAAAATTACAGGCTGGAAAGATTGCTTAGTAGTTAGGGGAATCCTTCACATGCTAAAACATGAATGAGCCCTGAGGCTATTATGCTAAGCAAAATAAACCAGTTACAAAAAAAAACCCACATATTATATGACTCCACTTATATTAAGCACTTAAAATAGCCAAATTCATAGAAACAGTAGAATTATGGTTCCCAAGAGTTAGGAGAGAAGGAAAGGCAAGTTGTTCCATGAGTATAAAGTTTAAGTTTTATAATATGCCAGCAAAGCCAAAGGACCCAGGCTTGATTCCCCAGTACCCATGTAAACCAGATGCACAAAGTAGATCAGGTGTCTGGAGTCCATTTACAGTGGCTAGAGGGCCTGGTGTACCCTCTCTATATATATCTGCCTCTTTCTCTATCTCTCAAATAAATTAAACATTTAAGAAAATAATATAAATTAAAAAAGAAAGGTTTAAAAAAGAATAAAATAAATGAAATATTTAAGATGGTAAATTTTGTATGTTTTTTAATTATGACATAAAAAATAAAAAAGTAGGGCTATAGAGATGGCTTAGTGGTTAAGGCACTTGCCTGCAAAGCCAAAGGAGCCAGGTTTGATTCCCCAGGACCCATGTTACTCCATTTCTAGGATCCTTAACATTTTAATTTAGCAAGTATTAAGTTTTCATTGCTCACTTCATTAACTGCCACAGTAAGTCCAAAAAGACAAATAAAAACTGCCAATGCAGTCACCACACACCAGATAAAGGATATCCACAGTCAGAATCTATCAAAGGTTCTATATAAATCTGTGAAAATATTTTAGTTATCCTCGCTTCTTAAAGCTGAGCTCTGTGTATGTGTTTCTGATCTCCGCATACTATCTTATGGCAGCCACTAGACAAATTGACTTTCAGTCACTTGAAATATATTCAGTCTGAAATAAAATATTGTAAGAACAAAATAACTCATCATTTAAATACAGATTATAGATTGAAATGTCAATGACTAGGAAACACTGGATTATATAAACATAATTAAAATTTATCTGCCACATTCTAGTTTTTTAAACATGGCTACAATTTTAATTAGACATGAAATTTGGCATGACATTTTCTTGGACAAAACTGTACCAGAACTGGTTAAATGTCATAGGCTCTAGAAAACTTCCCCAGTGATCTAAGATTGGACTACATACATGACTTATGATGGACTTCTTTGATGCTTACTTTTTATGATAACATTATTTTATTTCACTGTAACTTACTGTCATTCCACCAGGCTGAAAGTTCCTTGAGGTAACAGATTGGGCTTTTCTTTTCCTTTTTCTTTTCTTTTAACTCTCTGTATATTGCATACTGACAATCTCCCCTGATGAAATTCTAGTTATGTTCTCTAAACCACCTTCTTACCTGGGCTTCGACCCTGGCCTATAAAAACTCTAGATGCTCCAAAAATGATTTCATTCCCCTTTCATTCACATTATGATTATTATTATTATTATTATTATTTTGTTTGTTTGTTTTTCAAGGTAGGGTTTCATTCTAGCCCAGGCTGACCTGGAATTCACTATTGTAGTCTCAGGGTGGCCTTGAACTCACCATAATCTTCCTACCTCTGGCCCCTGAGTGCTGGGATTAAAGGCGTGCACCACCACGCCCGGCCATATTAATTCTGAAGCTCAGGCTGTCTTGAACTCACTATATAGCTCAGACTGGCCTTGAACTTGTGGGGATCTATCTGCACTAGTCTTCAACTGCTGGGATTATAAATATAAGCCATCATGCCAGGCCCACATTAAAAAGTTTAAACAAACAGTGTTCTAGCGCATCTTGGGCTAAATCCTTAGGATTACTCCATGTCCCCCAATCTTAAAATTATCTGCCTTGGGCTGGAGAGATGGCTTAGCAGTTAAGCGCTTGCCTGTGAAGCCTAAGGACCCTGGTTCGAGGCTCGATTCCCCAGGACCCAGTCAGCCAGATGCACAAGGTGGCGCATGCATCTGGAGTTCGTTTGCAGTGGCTGGATGCCCTGGCACGCCCATTCTCTCTCTCTCTGCCTCTTTCTCTCTCTGTCACTCTCAAATAAACAACAACAACAAAAAAAATTTTTTAAAAAAAGTACCTGCCTGAAGCCGGCACTCAGGAGGCAGAGGTAGGATTGCCATGAGTTCAAGGCCACCCTGAGACTACATAGTGAATTCCAGGTCAGCCTGAGCTTGAGTGAGACCCTACCTTGCAAAACCAAAAAAAAAAAAAAAAAAAAAAAAAAAAAAGCATCTGCCTGGGAAAACCTAAGGTTGCCAAAAGAATTTACTATTCTAACCTGACAAGAAGCCCCAACCAACCTTACACACAGCATTTCCTAAAAAGTATTTAAACATATAAACTATAAGAGATCTAGACATGTGTCTTCTCTCTCAAAGTGTCTCTCAAGAATATGAAAGTTAGGAACCTCTGCCTCCCAGTCTTGAAGAAGACAGAATCCTAACTTCCTAGCACTGTTCACAGATACCAGCTGACCTAAACAGCACCTGTACTAACCAAACCCATGGTAATTTTTCAACTTCCTTACTCTAATAAGCACTAGATGCCTTCATCTTCCCTTAAAAATGTCTAGGCACCTCTGTAGAAACTGTGTTGACTCAGCTCACAATGGATTCTGTCGTTACTATGTTGCTGGTTTTATATATTTTTATATATTGCATACATAACTTTATATTATGTATATTATATTATATAACATGTATATATATAACATATGTATTATATATCTAATTATTTATACATATATTTTTTAATTTAAGAGAGAAAGAGGCAGATATAGAGAGGATGGGTGTGCCAGGGCCTTAAGCCACCGCAAACGAACTCTAGATGCATGCTGGGAATTGAACCTGGATCCTTAGGCTTTGCAGGCAAGCACCATAACCACTAAGCCCTATGTTGCTGATTATAATTTCTCTTTACTCTTCAACTACATTCACCTTTACCTTTGGCATCTCTCAGGATACAGCAAACACAAGCAAGGAGCAAAGGTCTGGAAGAGTTTCAAAGAGATTTCTTTGCAGTAACTTATTTTGAGTTGAAAATATCAGAAATCCAAATTCTATTTAATAAACCTAACCTACTGAACCTCATAGCTAGCAAGATGTATCATACAAGAGTGTGTTGGTAAATGTAAGCTAAGACTCACTGCACTGTGGCTGCTGAGCATTGTGGCAGAGGATTATACTATACATATCATTAGCCCAGAACATTATCAAGGCTCCAAATTTGAAACGGAATATACAGTGAATGCATATTGCTTTTGTACTATTATGAAGTCAGAAGAATCATAGATCTGAGGCTAAGAAAGTAGCTCAATGGTAGAGTGTTTATCTACCATGGGCAAAACACTAAGTTCAATCCTTAGCAACACACACACACACACACACCAAAATCTTTTTAAGTTGACAATGGTCTGTACTCAATAAATCATGGGGGAAGTCATACTGAATTACTAAACTACAAATCCATGGGGGCAGGTAACAGACAATCATAAGTTATATCCTTCTTTATGAGACTCTTAAAAGAACTCAAAAAGAGGGGAAAAAAAAAAAAGAATAATGATATAGGGCTTAGTGGTTAAGGCATTTGACTTCGAAGCCTAAGGACCCAAGTTCAAATTGAGCCCATTCTCATTCTCTTTCTCTCCCTTAAAAAAAAATAAAGGATATAGGTAATAAACTAATAATAGATGAAAAATAGAATAGTTAAAAAAGAATAGTGATATATAAAGTCTTGATTTTGCTACAGAAAAATAAAGAAATATCAGGAGTGGAGATATGCCTCATTGGTTAAAGGCACCTGCCCACAAAGCCTGGCAGCCTGGCTGGGTTCAATTCCCCAGGATCCACGTAGAGCCAGATGCACAAAAAAAAAAATGGCACATATTTTTGAAGTTTGTGTGCAGTGGCAGGAGGCCCTGGTGCACCCATACTCTCCCTCCCTTCCTCACACACATACAAACTCTCTCTCTTTGCAAATAAATAAAAAATAAAAGAATTTCTTTTTAAAAAAAATCTAAAGAATATGAAATTCTAGACCACTTTTCTTACCTGACGTCAAATTCCTAGCTGTAGTTTGTGACTTCTGCATTTCATTCGATTTAAAACTGAGGTCATCTTGCATCATCTTTAGTTCGTGATTAGTGATAGAAGATATCTGCTTCATACGATTTATGTTCTGTATTTGCAGAAAAAAAAGAAAAAATTTTCCTGATCTAGTTTTCCCATCAAGTACTGGGACACACAAAGGATGAGACAGATATTTTGACTACGTAGTTTTTAAAACTATATTATTCACTTTTAATGCTTTACAGAATAGAGTGAGATTCAAAGTCATTTTTTCTCATAAATAGACTATAATTATTTTTAATTTGTTTTTCTAAGTATAGAAAAATTAACTGCACAGTCTTAGGAACTGACTGCAAACTTAAAATATCAAAATACTGACAAGAAAGACATTTTCCTCTGTTAGCATCTCACATACAAGTTGTTTAATGAACATTTATAGTGTGCATGTGTGGATGCATGTTCATATATGTGTAGAGAAATATGTGACAATACAATTTAAAAAAAATTATATATTTATTTGTATGAGAAAGAGAGACAGACACACACACACACACACACAGAGAGAGAACATAGGTGTGTCAGGGCCTCCAGCCACTGCAAGTAAACTACAGATATGTGCCACTTTGTGCATCTGGATTTATGTGGAACCTGGGAATCAAATCTAGCTCCTTAAGCTTCATAGGCAAACACCTTAATTGCTGTGCCATCTCTCCAGCCCATCAATAAC
Source organism: Dipus sagitta (assembly GCA_036346955.1). Lineage (NCBI taxonomy): Eukaryota > Metazoa > Chordata > Mammalia > Rodentia > Dipodidae > Dipus > Dipus sagitta. Next base: position 96,069,699 of record CM070770.1, on the reverse strand, counting down.
AATTTTTGATTATTCAAGATATACATTAGGGGGCTGGAGAGATGTATTAGCAGTTAAGGTGTTTGCCTATAAAGCCAAAGGATCCCAATTTGACTCTCCAGGACCCACGTAAGCCAGATGTACAAGGGGGTGCATGCATCTGGAGTTCGTTTGCAGTGGCAGGAGGCCCTGGCATGCCCATTATCTACTTCTCTCTCTCCCTCTTTCTCTCAAATAAATAAATAAAACAAGAGTCTTGCAGCAGCCATTGAAGGGGAAGGAACTGCAGGCATGTGTGTGTGTGTGTGTGTATGTGTGTGCGTGCCCGTTGTGTGTGTGTGCATACGTGGGTGTGTGGACAAGGAGGAGGAGGTGGTGGTGGTGGTTGTTGTGGGGGCGGTGGGGAAGCCAAGTAAAGAGTCCCAACTCCTTGGGCTCCATTTCTTTCCTTCCCCACACCTTTTGGTGGACATGTATATTTGTGTTTCTTTTCATTCATTACCAAATCTTTTAATTTTTTATTTTTTTGGTACAGTTGAGGAGTGGGGTGGGAAAGGCAGGAAAAGGGGGGAAAAGGAGGAGAGAAAGTAGTGTCAGAAGAGCAGGAGGAGGACATGGAGATAAAGAAGAAGATTAACCTGGAGTTAAAGAATAGAGCCCCAGAGGAGGTGACAGAGTTAGTCCTTGACAACTGCCTGTGTGTCAGTGGGGAAACCGAAGGCCTGAATGACACTTTTGAAGAACTAGAGTTTCTGAGCACGGCTAATGTGGAGTTAAGCTAACTGGCTCAGCTTCCCAGCTTAAATAAACTTCGAAAGCAAAATCTTAAAAATCTGACAAGTCTGGACTTGTTTACCTGTGAGATCACAAACCTAGAAGATTATAGAGTAAGTATTTTTGAACTGCTACAACAAATCTCGTATTTAAATGGATTTGATCAGGAGGATAACAAAGCCCCAGACTCAGAAGAGGAGGATGAAAATGATGAAGATGAGGAGGAAGATGAGGCTGGTCCACCTGAAGGGTATGAAGAGGAGGAGGATGAAGATGAGGAGGAGGATGAAGATGAGGAGGAGGATGAAGATGAAGCAGGTTCAGAAGTGGGAGTAGGAGAAGTGGGTCTGTCATACTTAATGAAAGAAGAAATTCAGGATGAAGATGACAATGATTATGTTGAAGAAGGGGAAGAAGAGGAAGAAGAGGATGAAGAAAGTCTTTGGGGAGAGAAAAGGAAATGAGATGCTGAAGATGATGGAGAGGAAGATGATGACTAGATCATTCTACTATCAGATTCCCTTTTGTCCCTGGGTGTGCAATAGAGTGATCATATCTTCTCTGTTTCTTGTATAACAGCTATCCCTACAGTAGATAATGTGTAACTTTTTATAGGAAAAGTGTGGTTTTACTATTTTTTGCCTTATCATTCCAATTAAGATACTGGTCTGTTAATGATCATAATGTATGTAGAAAATGATCTTCATTAACCCCACTCCCCCCCCCACTGTGAAATTCTCTAGCATTGTATTTGGAATCTTAATTTTTCTAATTCATTCTTGCTATATTAGACATTTTTAGCCCATAATTAAAACATGTTTGCTTTAAAAAATAATAATAAATTAAATTAAATTAAATTAAAATTAAAAACAATAAGACAATCCTTTAAAAAAAGATATACATTAGGTATATTTCAAAGCAAGAAATTCTTTACAATAAAAATTACAGTACAAAAATATATTAACTATTTTCAAAATAATATCTAGGTTTTGAAATTTCCTGAGTAAAGTTCAGGTAGATTTGCAATGAAAGAGTATCTTAAAACTTACTCTAATAAAAACCTCACTTACTGCTGGATACTGATATTATTCATGCCATCCTTTCTCCCATTACCTAACTAGCTAAGAATTTGCTAGACAAATCAAAATTAGTAACTTAGGGCTGGGGAGATGGCTTACTGGTTAAGAGTGCTTGCTACTAGAGCATGACGGTGTCTAGGATGGCCTGACACTGCCAAAGTTCAACTCCCCAGAACCCATGTAAAAAGCAAAGCATGGCCACGTGTACCTGTAAACCCAAGTTTACTGGGAATGAGACCAGATTATTTGCTGAAGCTCACTGACAGAAAAATGGCAGCTCTGGGTTGAGGAAGAGACTTTGTCTCAAGGAAGTATGTGGATGAGCAATATAGACTGACACCTGGAAGTTGTCCTCTGGCCTCTCCACACACAAACATGGCACATGTGCATTTGCGCACGTGCACAAGTGTATATATGTACATGCAGGCATATACCACACCACCCATGTGCTTCACAAATATGCCAAAAAGACTCAATAGCTTACAGAAATAAAATGGCAACAAGGGAATTTAAAGAAAAACATTTAAGTAAGCAGATATATACCAAATATTCCATGTTTTAAACTGTATTTGCTAAGAAATCACAGTAAAAATAATGAGGACACTAAGACAGGCACATGGCACTGACCCGACTACAATGTTCCAAGAGTGCAACAATGCTGGCTTCTATCTGTGCCTTCCGTTCCAGTTCCTGATTCTTCGTTTCCTCAAAAGTCTCTATAAAATCTGCCAATTGGAGGTGATAAGAGAGACAACTGTTGACACAGTTAACACTATATAAACATTGATTTTTAGGTCCTCAGACTATTTTTTAGAAATTCAAAGCAAATATAATTTTAAGCTATTTGCTTACTATCCCAAGCATAATTAGTCAAAGAGAATATTTCTACATACATTCAAGCATTTAAAGCCTCTTATGACCTTGATATGAATAAGGCAGAAAATTAAATTAGCTCAAAGGAACGACTAATAATACAGAGATCATAAAAAACATTTTTACACAATTATTAACACTTATAATTAGCCACTAGTTTTATTTACTACATTATTATTAGTAAATATCTATTGTATTGGAAAATGCTTTTTTATCAAATTAATAAAATGCTGGTTAATGTCAAAATAAAATTTGTCATTTATTCATACTATGAATTAATAGTCTAAGAAGCCATCCTTTTGTTTAATATACAACTAGCACAAAACTTTGCTGTTATTGGCGTTTTTCATATATTCTACAGAACTCCTAAGAAGTAAAAAAGAAAATAAAGATTTTACTGTTAGCATGACAAAAATATCAATATGGATTACTTGCCATAATGTATTTCCTTTATAATTTTTTTCTATTTATGCTTTTTAAGTTTTTCTAATTGAAATGGTCATCAAGGAAACATTCTGGGACTGGAGAGATGGCTTAGTGGTTAAGGCACTTGTCTGAAAAGCCAAAGGATCCAGGTTCAATTCCCCAGAACCCACATAAGCCAGTTGCACAAGGTGACACATGTGTCTGGAGTTTGTGTACAGTGGCTAGAAGCCCTGGCACACCCATATTCTCTCTCTCTCAAATAAATAAAATATTTTTTAAAAAACTGAGAAAACACTTTTATTGAATAAGCACACTTTTTTTTAACCATGGAGCCATAAGAATATTTATTTGACACAGAGAGTGTGTGTGTGAGTAAGTGAGTGATTGAGAGAGAAAGAGAGTGTATGTTGGGGGCCTCTTGCCTCTGCAAACAAACTTCAGATGCATGTACCACTTTGTTTGTCTGGCTTCACATGGATAGTAGAGAATTTAACCCAGGTCAGCAATTTTTGTAAGCAAACACCATGGAGCCACCTCCCCAGCCCTGTATTTTTCTTATAAGCAAGCACTTTTATGTCCTGCTTCAACATGTAACTACAGCTGTATCTATCATCTATTAATCATATAAGAAGCGATTACATGAGATTTTTATACATACAAAGGCAAAAATGAATACTGTCTTTCAGAGGTTACTTTCTTAGGAAAATAAAATGACAATAAACACTTATGAAGACATGTGGGAAAAGTACCCTGCTTTTTTAAGATTCTGTAGTACAGGAATTCTTTTAACTCAATAAGCATTTATTAAGTGAAATGAAAGTTCCAGATGACATGTGAGGTATTAAGTAGTACTTTCCAACATTGTGAAACTATGACACATTATTCTTTGATTGTATACCTATCCCTTTATCAAAAGCACTTTTTAAAAACCAAGGTAGCCAGGCATGGTGGTGCACACCTTTGAACGCAGCACTAGGGAGGCAGAGGTAGGAGAACTGCTATGAGTTTGAGGCCAGTCTGGGGACTACAGAAGTGGGGTTCATCATTCTCTGTTATAGAATCTGTTTTATTTTTACAGAAGGCAGTGAGAAATGAGGAGATAAACCACCCCTAGCACATCAGCCAGGGCCCAGGTGAAACTACAGAAGAATTGGTGAGATGGACAAGAGTACTGCTTCAATGGCGAGCCTGTCCATCCACTAGCACCAGGGTTATGGAGACAGACACTGAGGATACTCAAAATGCACCAAAGCAGAAATCCAGAAGCTGCTCAGAGTATGACACTAAGTAGATTTGAAACACACCCACCATGACTCAAGGGATTTTGTGGAAGAGGGGGCAGAAAGATTATAAAAGAGCCACAGAGTGAAAGGGAATGTCCAGAGGCATCTCCCACCCCTTACAATGACTGACTAATGCTCTCACATTTCATAACGCACACTCTAGGGGGAATACCAAGCAATCCCACTGAGGAGAGACCCCAGTGGAATGGGGGCAGGGAGAAGGGAAATGATGGTACTAACACATAATGTGTCCATACAAAGTTCCTACTTAATAAACAAAAAAGGGGGGGGGGGAGAGCCAGTGACGCCTTTAATCCCAGCACTTGGGAGGCAGAAGTAGGAGGATTGCCATGAGTTTGAGGCCACCCTGAGACTACATAGTGAATTCCAGGTCAGCCTGAACCAGAGTGAGATCCTACCTCGAAAAACCCAAAAGGGGGGGGGGGGCTGGAGAGATGGCTTAGCAGTTAAGGTTTGTGCCTGCAAAGCCAGAGGACCCAGGTTCAATTCCCCAGAACCCATGTAAGCCAGATGCACATGATGGCACATGTTTGGAGTTTGTTTGCAGTGGCTAGAGGCCCTGGTGCATTCTAGCACTAGCTCGCTCTCCCACTCTCTCAAATAAGTAAAAAGAAACGAAGGAAGTCATTTGACAGTAATTTTTTTAAAAAGTAGATGTGCCTCCAGTTTGGGGGCTGAAGAGATGGCTTAGCAGTTAAGGTGCTTGCCTGCTAATCCTCAGGACCCAGGTTCAATTCCCCAGGACCCACATAAGCCATATGCACATGGTGGCGTATGTGTCTGGAGTTTGTTTGCAGTGGCTAGAGGCCCTGGCATGGCCATTATTTTTTTTTCTCTCTCTCAAATGAAAGAAAAATTAAAAAGTCCAGGCACAGATGGATTCATTGCTGAATTCTACCAAACCTTCATTCAAGAAGTAAAACCCAAAGCCGGACATAATGGTGCAAACCTTTAATCCCAGCACTCGGGTGGCACAAGTAGGAAGATCACCGTGAGTTCGAGGCCACCCTGAGACTACATAGTGAATTCCAAGACAGCCTGGCCTAGAGTGAAATGCTACCTCGAAAAACCAAAAAAAAAAAAAAAAAAAAAAAAAGAAGAAGAAGTAAAACCACTTCTTCTCAAGTTACTTTGCACACCTGAAAGAGAGGGAAGGCTCCTAATCTCCTTCTATGAAGCCAGCATTACTCTAATACCTAAACCAGACCAGAGATGCAATAAGAATAGAAAATTATAGACTCATATCCCTGATGAACTTTTTGCAAAAATCCTCACAAACCAAAATCCAAGAACACATCAAAACCATTATCCACCTTATCTAAGCAGGTTTCGTCCTAGGGTTGCAGAGATGGTTCAACATTGGAAATCAATAAATGTAATTCACCACATAAATCAATTTAAACACAAGAATCACATGATCATTTCAATAGATGCAGAAAAAGGTCTCTGACAATATACAACACTCCTTCATAATTAAAACACTGGGGAAAGACTAGGGATGGAGAGAGCATACATCAACATAATAAAAGCTATTTATAATGCACCTAAGCCCAGATCATACTAAATGGGGAAAAACTCAAAGCATTCCCATCAAGGACTGGAACAAAACAGGGATGCCTACTCTCACCATTGCTTTTCAATATAGTACTGGAAGTCTTAGCTCAAGCAATAAGCTAAGGAATACAAATTGGTAAGAAAGAAGTCGTACTAGCCATATTTGCATATGACATGATTTTTATTTATGTGACCTAGAAGACTCCATCAAAAAGCTTCTAAAGGAGACAAATTTGTTCAGCAAAGTGGTAGGATACAAAATCAATGCATAAAAATCAATAGCCTTCCTATGCACCAAAGACAAATCTATAAAGAAAGAGATAAATTGAGGCTACCCTGAGACTACAGAGTGAAGTCCAGGTCAGCCTAGGCTATAGCAAGACCCTACCATGAAAAAAAAGGGGGGGATGATCAACACTATTGCATTTTCAATAGCCACAAAAATATTAAATACCTTGGAATATCACTATTCAAGGATGTGAAAGACCTATACGAAGAAAACATAAAAACAGTGAAGAAAGAAATTGAAGACAAAAGGAGATGAGAAGACCTCCCATGGTCATGGACTGGGAGACATACTATTGTGAAAATGACCATCCTACCAAAATAATTAAACAGAGTCAAATCAATTCCAATAAAAATTCCAGTAACATTTTTCACAAAGGTAGAAAAATCTTCAAAATTCATATGGAAAAACAGAAGTCCTCAGATTGCCAAAAAATATCTTCAACAAAAATACTTCTGGCCAGGTGCAGTGGCACACGCCTTTAATCCCAGCACTTGGGAGGCAGAGGTAGGAGGATCATGAGTTCAAGGCCACCCTGAGACTACATGGTGAAATCCAGATCAGCCTGAGCTAGAGTGAGATCCTACCTCGAACCCCGCCCCCCCCCCCGCAACAACAACAACAACAACAAAAAAAAAACCTTCTGGAGTTACCACCATACCTGATTTCAAGATATACTACAAAGACATAGTTATTAAAACAACATGGTAGTGGCACAAAAACAGACATAGATCAATGGAACAGAATAGAAGACCCATCTCTAAATTCAAGCACTACCTACCTGACCTTTGACAAGGAGCTAAAAAAGGTACACTTGAGAAAAAGATAGCACCTTCAACAAATGGTGCTGGAAAAATTAGATAACCAAATGTAGAAGAATGAAATTAGACCCACTTCTCTCAGCCTGCACAAAAGTCAACTCTAAATGGATTAAGGACCTCAGTATAAGACCTGAAACTCTAAAACTAGAAGAGAAAGTAGGGAAAATATAGGTGTAAGAAAGACTTCCTGAATAAGGCCCCAGCAGCCCAGGAAATCAGATCAACATTCAACCACTGGGACCTCATGAAATTAAAACAGCTATTGTACAAACAAGCAAACCACCAACAAAGTCAATAGACAACCCACAGAATGAAAGAAAATCTTGACCAGTTATACCTCTGACAGAGGTCTAATATCTAATATCTACAAAGAACTAAAAAAAACTAAACAGGGGCTGGAGAGAGAACTTAGCAGTTAAGGTGCTTGCCTGTGAAGCCCAATGACCCAGGTTCAATTCCCTAGTACCCACAAAAGCCAGAAGCACAAGGTAGCACATGTGTCTGGAGTTCATTGGCAGTGGCTAGAGGCCCTGGCGTGCCCATTCTCTCTCTGTCTGTCTCTTCTGTCAAAAAAAATTAACTAGCTATGGGCTGGAGAGATGGCTTAGCGGTTAAGCGCTTGCCTGTGAAGCCTAAGGACCCTGGCTGGAGGCTCGATTCCCCAGGATCCATGTTAGCCAGATTCACAAGGGGGCACACGCTTCTGGAGTTCATCTGCAGTGGCTGGGAGCCCTGGCATGCCCATTCTCTGTCTCTCTCTCTCTCTCTCTCTCTCTCTCTCTTCTCTCCCTCCCTTTCTCTCTGTGTCTGTCACTCTCAAATAAATAAATAATGAACAAAAAAAATTAAAAAAAATTAACTAACCAACTAAACAATACCCAGGCTTAGTGGTGCATGCCTTTAATCCCAGCACTTGGAAGGCAGAGGTAGGAGGATCACTACTACTAATAATAATTTGAATGTCCATAATTCTGTATTCATACTCATTATATCATTCCCAAATGAGAACTCTTATTTGGTATAAACGCATAGCAATCTGAGAATATATTATATAAGATTGTCACTTACTGTCCATATGTTCCTCCCTTTTTTTAAGTTCCTTATATTTCTGATTCATTTCACCTATAAGAAATACAAAACACAACATTAATTTTAAAAATTCTGGTCCTGAGCCAAGCGTGGTGGTGCATAGCTTTATTCCCAGCACTTGGGAGGCAGAGATAGGAGGATCACTGCGAGTCTGGGGCCACCCTGCGACTAGATAGTGAATTTCAGGTCAGCCTGGACTAGAGTGAAAGCCTACCTCAAAAACCAAAAAAATAAAAATAAAAATTCCAGACCTAATATTCTGATCCACTTGCCTCCACCTCTTCAGCAATTTTCTACCAGGGTGCACCACCGCAACTGGCTCTAGTCATAATACTGTAGATTAAAATTATTTAAGGTTCTCTTGCTATAGTCACTGAATAGTTGATATTTTTAATTAGGAGAATTTTTTACCCTGACTTATTACACAGTCTTTCAAAGCAGCTACGTATTTGTGCCTTTACCATTTGGGAAAACAATCTCCTGACTGGAAAAGACTTACCAAGCTTTCCATTCAAAATATGAGGCTACTCAAACCTACACATAAACACTACATAGGACAAATAAGTTCTCAAGAAAGTTCATTTCATCTTTTAATAGTTCACAACATGCAAGTTAGCAGGGTTACTTCCCCCACAGAGTTTACAGTCAAGGGATTTAATAAATAATTAAAATTAACACACACTTATGTGCTACCATATGAAAAACAAAGGATACTATATATAAGTACATACTAGCTAAGGTAACTCAGGTACTCGGAAATCGTCCCCAGGGAAGTAATTTTAAGTTGCATTATAAAGAATGAATATGAAGGGCTGGAGAGATGGCTTAGCAGTTAAAGTGCTTGACTGCAAAGCCAAAGGACCCAAATTCAATTCCCCAATACCCACGTAAAGCCAGATGTACAAGGTGGTGTGTCTGGAGTTTGTTTACAGTAGCTGAGGTCCTGGGACACCCATTCTCTCTGTTTTTCTCTCCCTCCCTCTCTCTCAAATAAAATATTTTTTGAAAAGGATGAATATGAGGACTGGAGATATTGGCTCAGTGTTTAAAAATGCTTGCTTGTAAAGCTTGCTGGCTGGGGTTCAATTACCCAGTACCCATATAAAACCAGTTTCATATGTCAGAAGCTCATTTCCAGTGGCAAGAGGCCCTGGTATATACACACATACATACATACACACACAGATACACTTTCAAATAAACATTTCTTTAAAAACAATGAATACAAGTTACCTGTTTAGAATACAGAAAAAGCAAATGTTGCCAGGCATCGTGGCACACACCTTTAATCCCAGCACTTGGGAGGTAGAGGTAGGAAGATTGCTATGAGTTCAAGACCAACCGGATTAGAGTGAGTTCCAGATCAGCCTGTGCTGAGACCCTACCTCAAAATAAATAAATAAAATAAAAAAAGAAAGAAAGCTATCATAGCAGTCTGGGTGGAAGATTAAAGTTGCCTGGAATAGGGTGCTGGTTATTAGGATGGAAGTTAGTACATTTTTGTCTGCCATTCAAGATTTAGAATAAATAGATTTGGGTGAGAGAGGGTAGAACTAAGTATAATTTCCAGGATCCCGTTAGGCAACTTGAGGATGGTTATGCTGCTGAAAAATGGAAAGGTTGAGGAAGAAGTTGCTTATAGATGTGTTGGCCACAATGGCTTTAATGATCATGAAAGACATATTTAAAGAGACAAAAATCTAAGACCCTGAAAGGCAGATGAAATCTGACACATCAGCTTCACAAAAAAGGACCACTGGTAGACTAATGATGGACCGTGACAATCTGATTAACAGGGCTTCACTGGAATAAGCACTGGGTTTTGGAGGCACAAGGCCATTATGGCTACTGAAATGGTTTTAGCCTTGTATACCTAGGGCTCCAAGTAGAGAAAGTACCATAAACTTGTGCTTACTTCAAACTGCAGTTTCTTCACCCAGGTCAGTCAGTTCTTAGCTATCTCGAGAAACTAAGGAAGCTAACTGACATTCAAAAAAGATGGAAGAAATAAAAAATGTGTATATTACTAAAGGGATTCCATATTAGGAGTTGGCCTCCCCCAAACCTTTAGCGATAAGTTAAATAATGGGGTATGGGACAGTAGCAGTTGGGAGTCCAAAGGCTAAAATTCCACTAATAAGTCTGCTTTCTCTATTCTCCTATGAGGTAAAGAGGATTTCTAAGATTTAGCTAGAGCATCAACAGTTAGGAAGCGAGGAAAATAGAAGTGCTAGAGTCCGGATTACTGGGGAAACATGGAGTCATGGTCTCCAGCTGTGCATCAAGGCATTTGAGCATTAAACACACAGAACAATGTCACCATCCATTTATCGTGATACTATTTTTTTGTAATTAAGAGTTTGTAGTACATATGATCAGAAAGTAGTGTGTGTATAAATGTCAGGAGCAGAAAAGCTAGTGACCTCTGAACCTGCCATGGCCTGGCTTAGTGAGGAAGTCATAGCACCTTGTTTGGGCTACCTAAATCTACTTTTAAGTCTACTTTTAAGGGATACAAGTAAGGTCTGGATTCTTGGCTCTGTAAATTAGCTACCACCTTATTTTTCTTGTTCTAAACCTCCAAAAATCTCCTACTATTACAGTTTCTCATCTTGCTTTTCGTCCTCCAAGACACTGCAATGAGGATTCACCCCCCCCCCCATTCCAATTAAAACTGTTCTCAACAAGACAATATGACTCCTTTCAGGACAGCCTTGGCTGAAAAATGACACCCTGCCTCAAGAAAAAAGAGATTATGACTCCTTACTAATCAAATCCAAAGGGTAGTTTCAGTTCCTCTGTGCTAGATTTGCTACTACTGATATATCCTTTTTAAGTCAATCTTTAACTTATCTATTGTAAAAAATACTTTATTTTTATTTGGGAAAGAAGAGGTAGAGAGAAACAGAGAGAGAGGAGAATGGCCATGCCAGGGCCTACAGCCATTGCAAACAAACTCCAGACACATGTGCCATTCTGTGCATCTGGCTTACTTGGGTCCTGGGAATCAGACCTGGGTCCTTCAGCTTTGCAGGCAAGTGCTTTAACTGCTCAGCCATTTCTCCAGACCTAATATATCTATTTTTATTAACATATAAAGAATTAGGTTTCCATATATTGTATTTCAATTTTTGGTTCCCTCTTTTTCCCTGTCCTTATACCCTCTCTTCCTTTAACAGCCTCCTTCCTGCTTTCCTAGCACGTTACATGTTTCTTTTGCTCTTCTGCCATCAGCCCCATCAACTCTTTTCCCCTCTTGTGGTCTATCTTGATTCATGTCTATGCTCACTCTCACATCTATTATTTACTGATATACAAATAATAAAAATTAGAATCAACACAGGAGAAAGGGTCTAGTTTACCTGGCTTTGTATAATCTCTCAATGCGCACCAGTGTTTGTTGTGATTAGTTTTCTTGACAGCCATTCTGATTGGGGTCAAGTGAAATCTCAAAGCGGTTTTAATTTGCACTTTCCTAATGGCTAAGGGTATTGAACATTTTTTAAATGTTTTGGCCAGCTGTGTGTGTGTGTTTTTTTTTAACTGCTCATTTCATTAGCCCGTATGTTGATTAGCTAGTTTTGTTTTTTGTTCAATTTTTGCAGTTCTTTGTAAGTTGTTATCAACGCTGTCTGATGAAGAGTGGGCAAAGATTTTCTTCCATTCTGCAGGCTTCCTGTTCACTCTACTAATAGTTTCCTTCACTGGGAAAACCTTTCAAGTTCATGTAGTCCCATTTGTTGATTCTTGGTATTATCTTCTGTGTTACTGGAGTTCTACTCAGAAAGTTTTTGCCTATACCTGCAACTTGAAGCATACTGTTGTTTTCTTTTAGCTGCTTCAACATTTCTGGTCTTAAATGAAGGACTCTGATTCATTTTGAATTATTCTTCATACAGGGTGAGAAATAAGGGTATAAATTCATCCTTCTGCAGGTGGCTATCTAGCCTTGCCTACACTTGTTCACCAGTATACTCTTGATGCCTTGTCAAAATCAGGTGAGCCAGGCGTGGTGGCTCACGCCTTTAATCCCAGCACTCGGGAGGCACAGGTAGGAGGATTGCCATGAGTTCAAGGCCACCCTGAGAATAGAGTGAATTCCAGGTCAGCCTGGACTAGGTTGAGACCCTACCTCGAAAAACTAAAAAAACAACTAAAAAAAAAAAAAAATCAGGTGACCACAGCTGTGTAGGTTTACTTCTGGGTCCTCCACCCTATTACACTGGTCTATATGGCAGCTTTGTGCCAGTACCATGCTGTCATCACTATGGCTTTGTAGTATAATTTAAGGTAAGTACTTGTGATGCCTCTAGCACTATTCTTTCTGCTTAGGATTGCTTTGGCTATGAGTGGTCTTTTATGTTTGCATATGAATTGTTCAATTTTTCTTCCCCAGTTCTGAGAACTTTGATGGGAAATGTACTTAGCCTGTAGATTAACTTTTGGTAATATAGCCATTTTCACAATATGGGTTCTACCAGCACAGGAACATAGGTCTCCCCAATGTCCCGCATCTTCTTTTATTTCTATTTTTAATGTCTTCAAGTTTTCTTTGTAGAGGTCTTTCACATCTTGGGTAAGTCTTATTCCTAGCTACTTTATTTTTGCGGGAGCTATTGTGAATTGAGTATTTTTGCTGCTTTCTCAACAAGTTTGATGTTGTATATATGAAAACCACTTATTTGTGTGTTAATTTTGTATCATGCAATTTTGTAGAAAGTGTTTTAAAAATCTGAGAGTTTTCTGGAATTGTCTGTAGGGTCACTTAAATATAGAATTGTGTTGTCTGCACAAAGGCATAGTTTCAGTTCTTCCTTTCCTATTTTTATTGCCTTTATGTCCTTTTCTAGCCTCACTGCTCTAGCAAATACTTTGACAGCTATATTAAATATGAGTGCACATAAAGAGCATCTTTCTCTCATTCCAGCTTTTAGAGGAATTTTTTTTCAGTTTTTTTTCCCATCAATCTAATGTTGGCTATAGGTCTGTCAAAGGTACTTTATTATGGGGGCTGGGGAGATGGCTTAGCAGTTAAAAGGCACTTACCAGCCAGGGTTCAACTCGCCAGTACCCATGTAGAGCTAGATGTACAAAGTGGTAGGCACATGCATCTGGAGTTTGAGGCTCTGGTGCACCCATACACACACACACACACACACACACTCTCTCTCTCTCTCTCTCTCTCTCTTATATCTATCTACCTCTATCAAATAAATAAATAAAATGAAAAGGGTGACTATGATTTAAAAAAAGAAAAGAAAAAATAACCTTTATTATTTAAAAGTATGTTCCATCTATTCCTAATTTCTCCAGAACTATCAACAAGAAGGCATGGCGAACTTTGTCAAATGCATTCTCTGCTACTATAAAGATGATCATATGATTTTTGTCCTTAAGCTTATTTGTATGGTAAATTATGTTTACTGATTTGAATGTGTTGAACCTATTTTCCATCTCTGTGATGAAACCAACTTGATCATAGTGTATAATCATGTGATCTTGAATTTAGTTTGCAGGTATTTTGTACAGAATTTTTGCATCTATCACAGAAAAATGGTCTGTAGTTTTATCTTTTTTTTTTTTTTTTTTTTTTTTTTGGTTTTTCGAGGTAGCGTCTCACTCTAGCCCAGGCTGACCTGGAATTCACTATATAGTTTCAGGGCAGCCTTGAACTCATGGCGATCCTTCTACCTCTGCCTCCCGGATGCTGGGATTAAAGGTTAAAGGCGTGTACCACCATGCCCAGCTGTTTTATCTCATTTTTATATCCTGGTAATAATGGCTTTACAGAGTAAGCCTGGTACCATTTCTTCTCTTTCTATTTTGTGAAACACTTTAAGAAGCATTGGTATTAGATCCCCCTTAAAAGTCATATGGAGGCCAGGCGTGGTGGCACACACCTTTAATCCCAGCACTAGGGAGGCAGAGGTAGGAGGATCGCCAAGAGTTTGAGGCCATCCTGAGACTACATAGTGAGTTCCAGGTCAGCCTGGGCTAGAGTGAGACCCTACCTCGAAAAAAAAAAAAAAAAAAAAAAAAAGTCATATGGAGGACTGGAGAGGTGGCTCAATGGCTAAGGTGTTCAATTCCCCAATACAATCAGAGTTCAATTTCCCAGTACCCATGTATAAAGCCAGATGCACAAAACGATGCATGCATCTGGAGTTCATTTGCAGCGGCTATTCTCTCTCTCTCTCTCTCTCTCTCTCTCTCTCTCTCTCTCTGATATACACTCAGGAGGCTGATGTAGGAGGATTGCTGTGAATCTGGGGGCCAGTCTGAGACTACATAGTGAATTCCAGTGAGACACTACCTTAAAACAATTTTAAAAAAGTGTTATGGAAGCCGGGCGTGGTGGTGCACGCCTTTAATCCCAGCACTCAGGGAGGCAGAGGTAGGAGGATCGCCCTGAGTTCGAGGCCACCCTGAGACTCCATAGTGAATTCCAGGTCAGCCTGGGCTAGAGTGAGACCCTACCTCGAAAAAAGAAAAGAAAAAAAAGAAAAAAAAGTGTTATGGAGACAAAAGCCACATGTTCTCTCTCATAAGTGGTTTCTAACATGGAACAGTTTGATTTGTTTGTAAGTTGTGGTAAGCATCAGTAGTATTGGCAAAGAAACTAGAATGAGACCAGGAGAGAGGGAAGTAAAGAAGAGATGAGAGGAAGGGATATTTGACAGGCAAGTGGAGGGACAGGATACAGAGGGTAGAAGGATCCTGGGAGAGGGGCTGCAGTAATAAACAAGGTTAGGAGGAGGGATAATATACAAAACTCATAACAGCATGAATCAGTACCACAGAAACCTTCATCGTGGTTAGCTAATTAAAAGGTATAATAAATCTTTTAAAAATTTATTTATTTATTTATTTATTTGAGAGAGAGAGAAAGAGGCAGAGAAGGGGGGAGAATTGGCACGCCAGGGCCTCCAGCTACTGCAAACGAACTCCAGATGCATGAGTCCCCTTGTGCATCTGGCTTACATGGGTCCTGGAGAAACACCTTAACCACTAAGCCATCTCTCCAGCCCAAAAGATATAATTCTTAGTAAGAGTGGGGAAGAATCTGGGCAGGAGTACCCTATATGAAGTGGAGAAAGCTTAACCCTAAAACCACAGGCTGTTTCCCCACACACTGTGAGGCCCATGAGGCCCCCCAAAACAATGCAAGCTTTTGCCAAAGCACTTGGTTACCCCCAGAGAGAAATGGTGAGACTACTGCTTAAGATACCAGAGGCTATAGTTGCAATAGAGATCATACTGGAACTGAAATAGAAGCCAGATCCTTGCTGGGTAGCCCTCACAGTGCTGGAAAGTGCTATGCAAGCTGCTAGGGGATAACAACATGAACTAAGAACATGAACAAGCAATGGATCCTGTAAGCTACAAAAATCAACCCGCCAGGTAAGATGCACACACCTATGCAATAGTGGCACATGGGCTATGGGAGTAATCAACTGCTCTCTGACTGGATATGAGGCCTTGCTCAGAGGAAGGGAACTCATATCTGGTACTGAGAGCTATCCTGACTTTTATACTCTGAGGAACAAATACTAACTCTAGAAGTTGTATTACCATTTTTTACCATAAATGGCTATCTTATATCTTAATCTTCTCTTGTGATCAACATTCAAAGCATCTATTAGTGATTCCCCTGGCCTCAAGGACCCCAACTCAGCAAGCCTTCTGGAAAGGGAAATAGAGAACAAAATTAGGAAGGTGAGGCAAGAACAACAAAGAAACAACAACAAAGAAAACAAGACTTTTGCACATTCAGATCATTTTCTTTCATACCTGGGGTTCTCTGGATGCTAAGTCTCCCAGTCGTCTCCCTTCCTTTGTTCCTTAGGCAGTATGGTTTCATTCTGTGTTACCATTCTGATCATTCTACTTACTCCCAGTGAGTTGCACTTCTTTACTCTTTTCAAAGGTTTAGGCCAAGAAACGAGATTCTAACACTATCACTTCCCATTCCCTATAGAGCCAGTTTTTGTTAATAAAAACAATGATTCCAGCTGTTTTCAGGGCTATGTCGCATTAATTCATACAGTGCCATTATTTCAATAGCCTGTAACATTTTCACATATTTTAAGTGAACTAGAGAAATTTCTCCTTCCTGACTTAATTTCAATGAGTTTAGATATTCTCCTATTCCATCTTTTTAATATTTAGGCTCTCTCTTCCACTTTCTTTCCTAAGTCAATATAGCAGTGAGCAGTATTTTAAGTAATTTTAAACTGTTATGTGAAAATGAGCACATATAAGGTTAAACTGACTGTTGGCTTTAGGGCATTTTGGTGTTTTGAATAGAATAGATGGCCCCCAATATATTCAGTTGTTTATTTGTTTATAGTTTGCATCTGCAGCTACCTGGTTGGAGTCAGTGCCATTGTGTGGACCTTAAGGTGTGGTGGTGGGTTTCAGGTTTCAATCTAAAGATATGCAAAGTGTGCCTAGCTGGAGTTCCAGAAGTGTGCTGTGCTGTGTGGCTTTTTGGCTTGTGCTTCTCTCTCTCTGTTTGGTCCTGTGAAGGCAGGCCAGCTTTTTCTGCCATTATGGAACTTCCCCTGGATCTGTAAGCTTCAATAAATCCCTTCCTCCATAACTGTGTCTGGTCTGAAAGTTCATCTCAGCGAACCTGAAGCTGTCTGCTGCAGGCATCATCCATCTTTTTAGGCAGAAAAGTTTAACAGTGATGGAAACAAGATCAAATAACCCTTGTAAACATGAGGAAGCCATGGTTTTAAAGAGGGGGCAGTAAAACAGCATGCCCAAGATCAAACAGTAAAGGTAGCACAGTCTAGATGATTCAATCAGGCCATTTTGGTTGCAGGACACTATTCTGCTTTCTCACTTTTTATTTCACCTCGCGTAATAAACAAAAGGCTCCTAACCAGACCTTACACATAACAAAGAAAGAATTATCCCTCAGAGGTGCATGTGTGTGCATATACATACTATTACATTCTAACGATTCTTGAAAGATACATATAAATTATGTCAAGTATAATAAATTTGGGTAAGTCAAAACAATAATCCAGTATTCCTAATATTTTATGTGTACTTCTATTATAATACATATTTATCACTTTGTTTCGAGGCCACCCTGAGACTACATACTTACCACTTTGTGATATAGCTAGGTATTTATGTCTGTGATATTAATCAAATGACAATAATTCCTCCTATCTCCTCCATATTTGGGGAAATACTGCATTCTACAAATGAAGAAATGCTTTTTAGTGAGTAATTATGTCCAAGCATCCTTCTTAAAGAGACACGTGACTCACTGTACTTTGTTAACTGTGTAATGTCAATCCTAACTTACACATATAGATTCTCAGAAAATTAGTGCCACCTTATGGGCCTTAGTAAAATTACACATTTAGGCCTATGGAAATAGTCACAAAAATTTAGAACTATCAGGAGATGGGTATAAGCACCTTAATTGACAAAAGTTTACACATTTATGTGGCTTACACTTGTAAGAAAACACTTTCACACACTGCTTATGGTTGCAGTAAATGGTTCAACCTTTCCTGAGAAATTTTCAAAAATAAAAGTTATAGTCAGGCATACTAGCACATGCCTTTAATCCCAGCACTTCGGAGGCAGAGGTAGAAAAATCGCTGTGAGTTCCAGGTCAGCCTAGGCTAGAGTGAGACTCCACCATGAAACACCCCCTCAAAAAAGTTATATATGCTATTCTATTCAAAACTTATACAAATTTATTCTATAGAAGTAATATACAAGTTAGTAAACATGGATAATGTACAAGAATAAATTATCGGGCTGGAGAGATGGCTTAGCGGTTAAGTGTTTGCCTGTGAAGCCTAAGGACCCCGGTTCGAGGCTCAATTCCCCAGGACCCACGTTAGCCAGATGCACAAGAGGGCGCACACATCTGGAGTTCAGTGGCTGGAAGGCCTGGTGCACCCATTCTCTGTCTCTCTCTGCCTCTTTCTCTCTGTCTGTCACTCTCAAATAAATAAATAAATAAAAATATTTGGCTCAAGAACAAACTATCATTCTCTTTTTAAAAAAAAAGAATAAATTATCATTGTTCTTGGTAATGAAAAACTACAAACAGCTTCCAACTCAATGTTGAAACAGTAAATACTGTGCATTTATACCAGTGAAAACAACTAATGGCTGTCACAGTGCTTAATATGAACCAGACAATACTGACCACTATGCTATTCTACCTCTCAGATGAAGTGTAAATTCATCTCGATGGGCTAAAATTATACATAGTCAAATGAAAAGACACAAATTCAAAAGAACAATATGGGCTGGTGAGATGGCTTAGCAGTTAAGCCACTTGCCTGAGAAGCCAAAGGACCCAGGCTCAATTCCCCAGTACCCATGTAGGCCAGATATACAAGGAAGCACATATATCTGGAGTTCATTTGCAATGGCTAGAGGCTCTGGCATGCCCATTCTCTCTCTATCTGCCTTTCTCTCTTTCTCAAATAAATTTAAAATTTTTTTAAAAAGAACTATATAGTATTACTTCATTTAAAAATATGTTTATAAATGTATAGAAAAAGTCTAATAAAAGGTAGCCATTGAACTATAAACACTGATTATTTCTGAAGACTTGGGTGGTTGTGAGAAGAGGTGACTTTTTATTATATACACTTTTGCAATTATTTGAATTTTTCACATTAAAAACATAATTCCTAGAGGAAAAGTCATGTCTGATAGTATAGCCACAGGTGAGTTGCCCACTCTCCAGTAAATAACCTCTCATCCATGATTAAGCAAGTAACCCTAATTTAAATAAGTAGGTTAAGAAAATAAAGAAGGGCTGGAGAGATGGCTTAATGGTTAAGGCGCTTGCCTGTGAAGCCTAGGGAATCAGATTCAATTCCCCAGCACTCAACACAAGCCAGATGCATAAGGTGGCACATGCATCTAGAGTTAATTTGCAGTGCCTAGAGATTCTGGCACGCCCATTCTCCCTCCCCCCCCCCAAAAATAAAATAAGTAACTTTTTTAAAAAAAAAGAAAAAGACAAAACATAGAATAGGACAGGGATTTAATGAAAAGAAGGGTCTTAATTGGAAGGGACAGGAAAAAGAGAGAGGGGTAAACGCTAGGAAGGGGATCAAAATGTATTGTGTACAGATATGAAATTCTTCAATTTAAAAAAACACAATTATTTAAAATAAACTAATCTGAGTCTTCAAAAATAATTTTAACTAGCTTAAGGTAATTATTCTGAGGTGAAAAGGGTCTCACTATAGTGCTCAGGCTACCCAACTCCTGGACTCATGGTAACCTTCTGCCCAGCTTCCTGCCCAGAAAGGCTGGGACTACAGGCATGTGCCACCACACCCAACTAGGACATTTTGTTTTGTTTAAGACTATTTCACTTTGTAGCTCAACCTGGCCTTTGAACTTGAGATCTTCCTACCTCCCTCCCCCAAATGCTAAGATTACAGGTATGTGTTGGCACACCTGGCTAGAAATTTTCGAACGATAAGAGAAGGGTACTGAGGTTAACTGCAAAGTAATAAAAGCATATGAGAAAAGTCGTCTAAAGTAAGACATGCGCAGACATGCATATACATTCACATATTTCAAAAGCCAGTAAGATGAGGCACACTCAAGATTAAACTTCTAGTGTGTAAGTGTGTGTGTGCGTGTGTGTGTGTGTACACACACACGTGCATGTACATGCATATGCCAGGGTCTTCTGCCACTGCAAACAAATTCCTACCTGGCTTTTCTGGATGGGTAGGCAATTTAAACCCTGGTCAGCAGGTTTTCAAGCATGTGCCTTTAACCGCACAGCCTTCTCCCTAGCCATAGCTTTTGGAAATTCTAGGTGAAGTTTATGATTAGCAATTTCCTGGTAAAGACAGTTGAATGCATACTTTCAATATTGATTCTCTGCCACATACCTACAAAACTGTAATAAAAACAATTTTTAAAGCTGGGTGTAGAGGTACACACCTTTAATCCTAGCACTCAGGAGGCAGAGGTAAGAGGATCACTGTGAGTTCAAGGCCACCCTGAGACTACAGAGTGAATCCCAGATCAGCCAGAGCTAGTGTGAGATCCTACCTCAAAAAATATATAAATAAATAAATTAGAAGCTCTTCACAAGAGAAAACAATTACAGATAGTAACTTTTCTTTTTCTTTAATATATCTTTATTTATTTATTTGAGAGAGAAAGAGGTAGAGAGAGAGAGAGAGAGAGACAAAGAGAGGGAGAGAGATGGGCACACCAGGGCCTCCAGCCACTGCAAACAAAGTCCAGACACATAGACCCCCTTGTGCATCTGGCTTACGTGGGTCCTAGAGAATTGAAATGGGGTCCTTAAGGCTTCACAGGCAAATGCCTTAACTGCTAAGCCACCTCTCTAGCCCGAAAGTAACTTTTGTAAGCTAGGAGTAGATGGACGAGAAATATGTAAACTTATACTTGAAAATTTATCATACTTGAAAAAGCTTACTCCTCAGCCAGCAGTTGTTAAAGCTCAACACCACCTGATTTCAAAAGGTCCAGAATTCTGCAGAGAAAGCTAACTACTCATCATGTGTTGCTATTCCATGAATGGTATATGGGCAGGTCAGGAGGCTGAGGTAGGAAGATCACCATGAGTTGTATGTCAGCCTGTGGAGATTGCTCAGCTGTAAGGCACTTGCCTACAAAGCCTAATGACCTGGGTTCATTTCCCCAGTACCCACACAGAGTCAGATGCACAAAGTGGCAAATGCATATGGAATTTGCAGTGGCTAGAGGCCCTGACATGCCCATTGTATCTACTTCTCTATCTTGCTCTGCTTGTGAATAAATAAAAGTATTGAAATAAGAAAAGAGAAAAGGAGGGAGGGGAAGGGAGGAATGGAGTAAAAATTAGGACATGTTTAACTAGTGGTTCAAACTTTGGCATCTGTCAATAATGCTTTACTTTTTATTAGTGATAATATAGCCAAATTCTGATCATATGACTTTAAGTACAGTTAACTGTTAAATGTTTCTAATTAGGGGGGAGGTCCCTGTTAAATTACAGAATAGGTGTAATATTTAACACTAAGTAAATTTAAAATCCATCTAATAGCACTTTATGATTTAGCAATCAAGCACAACTATGATATGGGTGTCTAGCAAATATTACTATAATTAAATCCTCCAGGAATCTGAAAAAAGGTTATGTCTTATTACAATGAAATTTTTAATATGGTATTGTTTTTTTTAAATCAAAGGTAACTAATTAAAACTGACCAAGAGTACATATGTATTATAGGGATTGTGTTTGTTTTATACAGGTAGGTCCAAGTGATGTAGAACTTGGCATGGGGAATGTAATGGTTTTGCTAGCACTCAGAATGTAAGAATTGCAGGGTTGTACAAGCTTTTCATATTTCAAAGAAGATATAAGCACTGAAGATATGACGAACATCCTCCTGCCTCAATCTCCTGGATGCTGTAATGATAGGCATGTGCCACTACAACCAGATTGAGCTTAGCACTCTCTTACTTTTTCATCCCTTAAAGAAACAATTTAAAGGAGCAAAGATTTATTTTGACTCACAGTTTCATAAATTTTAGTCCATCGTGGTTGGGGAGGGGACATGGCAGAGCAGAACAGCCCACCTCATGGAAGCTAACGGGCAGAAAGAAAAACTCCCTATGGTAGCAGGCTTTCTTTCTTTTTCCTCTTTTATTCTACCTGGGTCCTCAGACTATGGCACAGCGCTGACCACACTGAGTTGTGTTTTACTCTTCTAGAAAACAGATACTTCACTAACATTAAGTGCTTCTCAATTTAATCGTATTGACAATCAAAATTAACTATCTGAAGTGAGAATGCAGATGTGGACAAAAATTTACCACTGTGCTAGAAAACATGAATCCTTTGAAATTAAAAAAAAAAAAAAAAACACCTTTGTAGTCAAGCTCTCTCTGGGGAGTGCACACCTCATCCTAATGGGAGAGGGCCCAAAAAATTGATTATAGTTTAATTCCAACCTTGAGTTCATTGTACAATCCTTATTCTTCTAAAATATGGATAGTTTAGTTTACGCCACAAACACTATTTGCTTTGCCAGATATCATGTTGATGAAAGATATTAGCAAATTGAGTAACAAGCAGTCCTTGCCCTTGAAGGCTTACAGTCTAAGAAGGAAAACAAACGAGTTGACAGCTATAACACAACACAGCCATTTTATACATAGTGTGCTCTAATACCATAGAGGACAGTTTCTAGCTAAACCTAGAAACAAGTTAGGGAAACGAGTTAATTTATGCTGGATAACAAGATATCTGAGATAAACATTAAGAGGTGAGAATTTAGTGTGAAAAAGAACAGCTGGATGAATAGTAAGGGGGTGAGATATATGATATCAGAAGTAGACTGTTACTACTAAATACAAGCATGGAGGTGGGCAATATGATGGCTCATATTTGTAATTCCTGTACTTGGAAGGCCAGGGCAGGAGGATTGCTATGAGTTTGAGGCCAGCCTTGGCTACAGTGTGATACATCTGGTTTCAAAAATAAAAGTAATAAAATTTTTACAAAGCACAGAGATGATTGGAGGTAGAAAAAGGAGCTGATACAGGAGAGCTGGTATGACACAAACATTCTTGAACTTTATCTTGTATGTCATGTTGAACCATAGTTAAGTCAGAAAATGACACAGAATCACATTTGACATAAACCATTCTAGCAGCATTATGGTAGAAGAAACGGAGGGGGCAGGAACGGAGGTGGGGTGACCAGTTAGGAGGCTACTGCAATAGTTCAGGCAGGAAATTATGAGGTCCTGAACTAACAAGTAACCTTCTAACAAGTAACCTTCTACAAACCCCCTGTGTTGTTGAACTAAGCCAGCATGATCAAAACCATAACACAGTGATACACACATATGTATACACACATACCTAGTGTTTATGCACTTCTGCATAAATGCCTTTACCACTATTCCACAATTATGGATTATTTTATTCTACATTAATAAAAATGGACAAGTGCTGGAAAAGAAAATGGAAACCAAGCCAAAGCATTCTACATTCTATTATCTTAGAAGTAGTAATATATTTTTACCCTTAAAATACTGAATTTTAGAAATTTAAGGTTAAGAGAAACTATTTTGAATTAAACCAACAAAGCTTCTACGTCAGAAATATCAGACTTCTCAGAAGAGTTTTGAATATATTAGTAGGATCTAGAATATTAGAAAGCTACATATATAAAAAGCAATTTAGAAAAAAAAAATAACAAGACCAAAAAAAGATAACATTTCTGTCAAATTAAAAGAATAAGTTCACGACATCCATTGTACTGCATTAGTATAAATTAGTAATAATATTTTTGAATGTCACTAAGAATGGATTTTGAGTATTCCATCATCATGCATATTAATTAGCCTGACATAGCAACTGTAGTGTAAACATATTTCAAAACATGCAGTAAACAACACATCTATGTTCATGTCAATGAAAACAAATAAATAATTTTTTTAAATATGGTCTTAGTCTTTATTATAAACCAATCTTGTCACAAACGCCACTTAATATACATATACCTTAATGAGATTGCTATTATGTTCATTTTGCAGGTGAGAAAATAAAGCTTAGGCAAGTCATTTACCTAATAACTAGAACATAATGTTTGTCTGCCTTTAGAAACTTTATTTAAAGCCATTGGTGGCCACGTGTAAATAAAACCATGTAAGTATTTTTAGGAACATTTTCATTTCACAGATGCAACATATCATACCAGAAAGTCAATCTTAGCTCTGGGCAATGGAACTAAAACTTTAGAGTTCAAATGTAGTTTGTATTCAATACTAGCTGGGAGAATGTGAGTAAATACATAATTTCTCTGAGCCTTAACATGCATAAAATGGCTTAACTAGGCTTCAAAAGGTCCTATAAAAAGCTCAGTATGGTAAGTAATCAATCAATAGTAGCTAATATTAATCACCCATCAAAAAAAGGACAAACAGGACTGAAGAGGCAGCTCAGCAGCTAAAGCACTTGCTTACAAAGCCTAACAACCTGGTTCGATTCCCCAGTACCCACATAAAGCCAGATATACCAAGTGACACATGCCTCTGGAGTTAGTTTGCAGCAACTGGAGGTCCTAGCATTCCCATTCTCTTCCTTTCTGTCTCTCTTCTATCTTTGCTTGCAAATAATTTTTTTTTTTTTCATTTTAGAGAGAGAGAACGGGCCAGGGCCTCAGCTACTGCAATTGAGCTTGACTCTTGCGCCACCTGGTGGGCATGTGCGACCTTGCACTTGCCTCACCTTTTTTGCATTTGGCTTACTTGGAATCTGGAGACTCAAACATGGGTCTTTAGGCTTTGCAGGCAAGTGCCTTAACCACTAGCAAAGCCTAAGGACCGATGTTTGACTCTCCAGGTCCCATGTAAACCAGACATAAAGGTGACACAAACATGCAAGATTGCACATGCGCACAAGGTGGTGCACATGTCTGGAGTTTGATTGCAGTGGCTGGAGGCCCTAGCACACCAATTCTTTCTCGCTCATAAAAAAAAATTCAAAAACAAAGCACAGGGCTGAAGGGATGGCTTAGCAGTTAAGGCACTTGTGTAAAGTACCCAGGTTCGATTCCCCAATGCCCACATAAGCCAGATGCACAAGGTGGCACAAGTATCTAGAGTTCGTCTGTAGTGGCTGGAGGCCCTGGTGTGCCCATTCTCTCTCTCTGTCTCAAATAAATGAATAAATAAATAAAAAGAAAGCACAAATAAAGTTAATATACCAATTTTACCTGCTATGAATGTTCTTAACATGTGGTGGCAAAATTATCCTGTCATCCCCCCACTAACTAATAAGAATATACAACTAGCTGTTGATAATCTGAGAGTAGATTAACTGGTTTACAGGTAAATCATGAGCCCTTTACCACGAATAAGCTGGTTAGGAAACTATAATGGCCAACCCTTCTTTTCCTCACATGCCCTAACCACAAGATTTCCACTGTCCAGACATCAAGCTCCTCTAAGCTTTAAGTGTTTGCATTGGTTCTTCACTGAAGAACAAATGAAGAAGTGAAGTTGGGGAAGGTGAAGAAAACCAGTTCTTAGTACTTCTTGCTGAACTCAACTGGGAAGTACTTCTTTCTGAGTTGCTTGTGATATCTGTGACCTGATCCACTTATTTAAAAAAGAAAAAAAAAAAAAGGAAAAAAAAAAATAAAAATAAAAATAAAAAAGAAAAAAACTGTTCAACAAAACTAAATTCCTACCTTATGCAAGCATTGTTATTAAAAGTAATTTCTTAAAAATTACTTATAATATATAGCATATATTTTGGTAACTAAAATTAGGCTATCATAGAGAATTATGTAACTCCTAGCCACTGCAAACTCAATCAATATTATTTATAAAGCCAAACATCTGTTAATTACATAATAAAAATGCAAAATTACAGCAAAAATGTTACCTTGGTGTTCCTCTAAATCCATGTCAAGCTGTCTAATTTCTTCATTAAACTGATTTATCTTTTCCCTTATATCTGTTAACCTGTTCAAATAGTAATGAATTAATGAAGAAAAACAGATAGTAAAAACAATTAATGATTTTCTACCTTGCAAAAATACTATCTAGTCAAAATGCCTGTGACCAACACATTTCTCCAGTGAACACACCTTTTGCCTCCAAATCCTTGCTGCCCTCCATATTCTAATCCTTTAATAGTTGTCATTCAAATAGTTATGTCTCCCAGCAAAACAACAGGTAAACTTTTATATATTAAAGATTGTCCATGAGGTCACTGTAGAGTGCATCTAGGTGGACTGGCGATGTTTTATCTCATTTCTTAATGTTAAAATATGGTAATTTTAATTTTGAATATAATATAAAAATTGTTATCTTCATTACCAGGAGTGGGATTCTTTGGATATTACAGAGTTGTAAACTTTATAAAATTCAAGATTTTGTAACATACCTTAAGCAGTAACATATTGTCTCACAAAAACATACTGGAAATTTGTTCATATTAAAATTTTGTTTCCAACTAAAAAAAAAACTACTACCTAGGTCTAGAGAGATGGCTTGGTGGGTAAAGGGCTTACTACACAAGCATAAGGATCTGGTTTTGGATTCTCAGAACCCAATTAAAGCCAGACACAGCAGTGGGCATCTGTAATCCTAATGCACATATGGAGAAGCAGATACAAGAGACTCCTCAAGTGTCCCCAATGGAATGGGGGCAGGGACAGGTGAAAAGAGAATACCAACACTGATGTATCCATACGAAACATCTTGTTAATAATAATAATAAACATTAAAACTCTAAAAAATAAGCCAGGCGTGGTGGTGCATGCCTTTAATCCCAGCACTCGGGAGGCAGAGATAGGAGGATCGCCATGAGTTCAAGGCCTAACTATACAGTGAATTCCAGGTCAGCCAGAGCTAAAGTGAGACCCTACCTTGAAAAATAAAAAAATAAAATAAAAATCTAAAAAATAAATAGTTCCTTGGGGAAAAAAAAGAAGAAGAAGAAGAGACTCCTCAAAAGCTCATGGACCAACTAGCTGGCATGCACAGCAGCAAACAAACAAGAGACCCTACCTCAACCAAGGTCACAGTTGAGAACCAATACCTGAGGTTGTCCTCTGACCTTCATACACATCCTGGCATGGGTGCCCTGGCACATGTACACCCACACTCATTCACACACACACACACACACAAGATTTAAATAATAATACGGCATATTCTGAAATCTATTTTACAAAATAAATGAGACTTAAAAACATTAGTTTGCAAAAGCCGCCTTTAATCCCAGCACTTGGGAGGCAGAGGTAGGAGGATCACCATGAGTTCGAGGCCACCCTGAGACTACATAGTGAATTCCAGGTCAGCCTGAGCTAGAGTGAAGGCCTACCTCGAAAAAACAAACAAACAAACAAAAAAAAACACAACAACAACAACAAAAATAATATTAGTTTGCGAAAGCATCCTATAGGATCAAAAGCTATATGGCTCCAGCTCCATGATGACATGATAAAAATGTTCTAGTACAAAAGTACTTACTGTCTTTCCATGCTGGCTATTTCCTGATTATCTTCTTTAACCTATACAGGCATAAAAATAAAATAGTATTTCAAGAACAACGCATTATTAGACTATCTTAAGGAGAATTTCCTTGTAGAGTACACTGTATTCAAATGTTAAATCGAATCAGACCAGATATGGCGGCTCATGTCTATAAATCCCAGCACTTGAAAGGCTAAGGTAGAAGCATAGCCATAAATTCAAGGCCAGCCTGGACTGCACAGTGAGTTCCAGGTCAGCCTAGGCTAGAGTGAGACACTGCCTCAAAAAAAAAAAAAAAAAGAAAAAGAAAAAAAGAAAAACAAAATTAAATGTTAAATCTAGCCTTTCTTGATATCTGTTTTTTTAGAATCCACCCTCTGAAGTTAAAGGGATCATTATTAAGGAACTATTCACAGATTTTTTTTCTCCCTCAAGAGAAAGGTAATAACCAATAAACCCAAACTTATATACCATGTACCATCAGGCTAACTAAGCTTCAACAGGAACTAGTTAACTGACACAGAGCATCTAGGATTTCTGAAACCCTCCTCTTACCCACTAGGGCTGCCGCACTTGAGAAGCCTAGCTAAAATAAAATTTCAGAAAAAGGACCTTGTAGTATTTGGAATATACATACTTCCTCATTCTATACAAGACATACAAAGATACAAACATAAATTTTAGATAGTTTGGCTTAAATGCAAATTTAACTAGCAACTGAGCATTTTATTGGTCAATCCTACCCCAAGATCACTTTCTCTTCTCCTGCTCTTTCCAAGGAACTTCAAAAAGTTCTAGACTTTAAGATCATTCTGGGGTGATTTTAATAATCCCTAAATGGATCCATACAGTTCCAAAAACTTCACTGGGTTCAGCCCACTGGAAACAATCTAAAGGAGTGCCTCACTGAGCGTCTGAGCATTGCCCAAATGCAGACCCAGTTCTAGGGGTCATGGAGCTAAGTGTATCGCATGATAAACAATATGCTGATTATACTACAGCTCAACCACAGCCAAGCTGCTAGTGTAAAAAAAAAAAAAAAAGCTACTGAATACATAGCACATACAGCACATGATTACATGACCTATAACTTCACAGCACATTTTAACTGCATCCCTTCCATGGGGCCACTCACAATAATGATCACCAAATTAAGTCATTAGACTTGTGACACTGTACTTTTAAGTACAAGGCCTAAAACAAATAATATACCCTATTTTCAATATGATTGCCTAACCATTTAATGACCAATACAAAAAAGTTTTAAGTTTTCCTAATAAGGATCCATGAGATAATGGTGAAAATATGTACAGACTATATAAAATAAGGATTTATGCCAAAGACAAGTTTATATAAGAAAATGACTTTTTTTTAGGTTTTCTTGGATAAGTATTTCGTACTGAGGTAAAGCTAGCTTGACTACTGTTTTTTGTTTAGTTTTGTTTTTGCTTTATTTTTTGGAGTAGGGTCTCACTCTAGCCCAGGCTAACCTGGAATTCACTATGTATTCTCAGGGTGGCCTCGAACTCATGGTGATCCTTCCACCTCTGCCTCCCGAGTGCTGGGATTAAAGGCATGAGCCACCATGCCTGGCTTTGGCTTTTTTTTTTCTTTTTTTTAAGAGGGGTTTGAGAATCCTACCTCAAGACTCAGGTTGGGTTTTCTTTAACATATTTATTTATTCATTCATTCATTCATTTATTTATTTATTATTTGAGAGAAAGAGAAAGAGAGACAAAGAAAGGGACAATGGGCACTTTAGCCACTGCAAACAATCTCCAGACGCATGTGCCACCTTGTGCATCTGGCTTTATGTCGGTCCTGGGGAAATCTAAATCAAGGTCCTTTGGCTTTGCAGGCAAGTGCCTTAACCACTAAGCCATCTCTCCAGCCCTTGACTACTGTTTTTAGATAATAATCCTGTTGGCTTTTCAATTCATATTCCTTAATTAAAACAAATCAACACACTCAATAAGCCTGACATACTGTAGTAGTGCATCTGTTGTTCCAACCTGCTTAAGTAATCTCTCCCCTTCTTCCATTGGAGATCCCATACTTTTATCTTCTGCAATCATTTGATCTCGATGGGATTCCAACTCATACAATTTTTCATGTAGCAATACAGCCTCCTGTTTCACCTGTGAGTGTACTATTTCCTGAGAACCAAAAAAGAGAAGAAAAAACAAGACAAAGAAATTACTGGGTCTGTGTAGCAGGTAGTAGTGGCAATGATGTAGTTGCTACGGACCCATTATTTATTGAACACTTCATCTGTGCCAGAAACTATACATTTTTAGGATTCATTTTTCCTTCTGTTTTTTAAGACAGGGTCTTGCTATGTAGGTCAGGCAGGCCTCAGATATGCAATCCTATCTCAGCCTCCCAAGTAATCACAGGTCTGTTCAGCAATGGCCAGCAATTCCATATTATTTATATACCATCACTCATACTCAAAGTATTTCTACAAGATGGGGTATTATCATAATCAGAACATCACTCTACATAATAGAATATTATTATTTCCACTTTCCAGATATAAAAACTGGGGAGATGAAATTTAAGAAACTTTCTGAATTAATAAGAGTTAAGAACAGCATTAGAAACCAAGCCTACAACATGATGAACATGTCTAAATTTTTTTTCCATTCTTCTTTTTATCTTGTTTTGTTTTGTTTTGTTTTGTTTTTTGGTGATACTGGGGATCAAACTCAAGACCAAAGGCATGCTAAGTAAACACTTCACCACTGAGGCACATGCCTAGCACCATGACCTTTTTTTTTTTTTTTTTTTTCTCGGGGTAGGATCTAGCTCTAGCACAGGCTGACCTGGAATTCACAATGTAGTCTCAGGCTGGCCTTGAACTCACGGTTATTCTTCTACCTCTGTCTCCCGAGTGCTGGGATAAAAGGCGTGCACCATCATGCCCAGCTCACCATGACCATTTTTTAAAGTAGAAGACATCTTTTGAAAAAGGAAAAAGGAGGGCTGAAGAGAGTTGTTAAGGCACTTGCCTGCAAAGCCAAAAGACCAAGGTTTGAACCAGGTAAAACAAGATGCACAAGTTGGTGCATGCGTCTGGAGTTTGTTTTACAGTGACTACAATCACTGGCGCACCCATTCTCTCTCTGCATGCCTCCCCACTCATATAAATAAATATTTTAAACAGGAAAAAGTAGACAAATTAAAGTCCATAAGCAAGAGCTTGTTTATACAGCTCTAACATGTTAGCCTTAAATCAAAGAAAGAAAAGATATGCTAATAAAATATATATAAAAGGGAGCTGGAGAGATGGCTCAGCAGTTACAGCATTTGCCTGTAAAGCCTAATGAGCTGAGTTCAATTCCTTAGTACCCACATAAAGCCAGATACACAAAGTATTACATGTATCTGGAGTTTGTTTGCAGCAGCTGGAGGCCCTGGCATGCTTATTCTCGATCTCTCTGTCTCCTTTCTCTCTGCTTTCAAATATATATTATGAAATGAAAATATTCTGAGGTATCCTCTCACAGGATCTTCTCCTTTCTTTTGCCTAAAAAACTTATAGCTTTGGCCGGGTGTGGTGACACATGCCTTTAATCCCAGCACTTGGGAGGCAGAGCTAAAAGAATTGCTATGAGTTCGAGGCCAGCCTGAGACTACATAGTAAATTCCAGGTCACCCTGAGCTACAGTGAAACCCTACCTCAAAAAAACAAAAAAAGGGGGGCTGGAGGGGTGGCTTAGAGGTTAAGGTGTTTCCTGCAAAGCCAAGGGACCCAGGTTCAATTCCCCAGAACCCACATTAGCCAGATGCACAAGGGAGCACACAGGTCTAAAGTTCATTTGCAGTGGCTGGAGGCCCAGACATGTCCATTTTCTTTCTCTCTCTGCCTCTTTCTCTGTCTGTCGCTCTTAAATAAATAAATAAATAAAAATAAACAAACAAGAAAAAAAACAAAAAGTAATGAAGACAAACTAGATATTCAATAAATACTGATTGTGGCTGGGGAGATGGCTCTGCAGTTAATGGCACCTGCTTGGAAAGTCTGCTGTGTAAGATTACAGACTATGTGGCACTTTGCATTTGCCTTCATGCTGGTGGTGGGGATTGAAAGGGTTCACAGGCTTACAGAGCATGCACTTTTAACTGTGGAGTCATCTTCCCAGCCCCTGAACTGAACATTTAAGTATAGGCTGTAAGTAAACTGAAATACCAAGGATATGAAAAGGTACTTCACAGAAAACAAAATTTCAGGGAGTTGGAGAGATAGATGGCTTAACAGTTAAGGCATTTACCTGTAAAACCAAAGGAACCAGGTTTGATTTCCTAGGACCCACGTAAACCAGATGCACAAGATGGCACATGCGTCTGGAGTTTTTTTGCAGTACCTAGAGGCCCTGACACACCCATTCTGTCTCTGGCTCTCTTTCTCTCAAATAAATAAATAAATAAAACTTTTTTTTTTTTTTTTAAAGAGGGGCTGGAGAGATGGCTTAGTGGCTAAGGCACATGCTTGCAAAGCCTAAGGACCCAGGTTTGATGCTCTAGGTCCCACATAAGCCAGATGCACATGGTGGCGCATGCATCTGGTATTTGTTTGCAGTGGCTAGAGAGACCCTGGCGCACCTATTCTCACTCATTCTCTCTCTCCCTCTCTCTTTCTAATAAAGAAATAAATAAAAATAAATCTTAAAAAAATAAATTTTAGGGACTAACAAGTATATAAAGATATTGTACCAATAAATAGAACTTAAGAGAAAGCAGCAGGTATGACAGTACATGTCAGTAGCTACTTGGGAAGCTAAAATAGAAGAAATGCTTAAGTCCATGAGACCAGGACCAGCCTGAGCAGCACAAGAAGCCATATCTCGAAGTCCCCCAAACAGACAATCAAAACAAACCCAGGTAATGAAATTTACATATTCAACTATAGTAAAAAAGAAAATGTGGGGGCTGGAGAGATGGCTTAGTGGTTAAGCACTTGCCTGTGAAGCCTAAGGACCCTGGTTCAAGGCTCAATTCCTCAGGACCCACGTTAGCCAGATGCACAAGGGGGCGCATGCATCTGGAGTTCGTTTGCAGTGGCTGGAAGCCCTAGCGCGCCCAATCTCTCTCCCTCTCCCCCCCTCCTTCTCTCTGTCGCTTTCAAAGAAATAAATAAAAATAAACAAAAAAAATTAAAAAAAAAAGCTGGGCATGGTGGCACACACCTTTAATCTCAGCATTTGGGAGGCAGAGGTTAGGAGGATCGCCCGAGAGTTCAAGGCCACCCTGAGACTACATAGTGCATTCCAGGTCAGCCTGGGCTAGAGTGAGACCCTACCTCAGGAAATGTGGCTAGACCTCCCTGTCAGCAAGGGCAGAGAAAAATAGCCATGCTGATATATAATGCCTATGAGCAGAGCTTGGAACAATATTATTGGAGGCAATTTGGCATGTTAGAAGTATGTATCATTTAACTTACTAGAAGAAATAAACTTCATGTTTTACTTGTATAATTTGGCATAAAATATATTTGTCACAGGAGTATTTTTTGTAAGCCCAGAAAAATGCAAGCAACCCATTCATCTGCAAGGCTGTTACGATCATTCAAATAATACAATGCACTAACTTAAAACAATGGGGGGATCTGTAAAATGATGGCAACAGATATAAAATGGACAATGTTAATGTGAAAAAAAAAAGGCTGCAGTTAGCACAACATAATTTAAAGAACAAGGGCTGGAGAAATGGCTCAGTTGAAGGACTCAGGAACCAGATGGACGCCATGACAGGCTTCAGAGTCCTCAGTAGGCCTAAGTTTCTGTTTCCCAGCAAGGTCTAAGTTTTTATTTTCTGGTAAGGGTGGGTTTAACAGTTACTGGAAAAACAAAAAACTGCTTATGCCATACATTCCTGTATTCATAGACAAGTTTAATTCCCCTAGCCCCTGCCGGCCAACTTTGCCCGCTAATGTCCTAAGCCAGTCAGAAGAGTCAGTCAGAAGAGTCAAGTCAGTTACTGTTTAAATCAACCAATCATGTACCCGTCCCCTTCTTCTATGTTCAAATCCCTATAAAAACCCTACCCTCCCGCTACTCAGGGCTCTTGTACGGATCCACTGCATTGGTGAAGTCAAGAGTCTGAGCTTAAGCCCAAAATAAAGCTCCTTGTCTTTGCATACGTGTTTGGTTCTCCTTGGTGGTCACTGGGAGTGCCGAGAACTGGGCATAACATCAGTGGTTAAGGCACTTGATGGCAAAGTAAAGGACTCAGGTTTGATTCCCCAGTTCCCATGTAAAACCCGATGCACAAGGTGGCACATACATTGAGAGTTCATTTCCAGTGGCTAGAGGCCCTGGCACACCCATTCTCTCTGTCTCATATATATACACATACACACACACACACACACACACACACACACACACATACTTTTTTATTTTTATTTTTTTGGTTTTTCGAGGTAGGGTCTCACTCTAGCTCAGACTGACCTGGAGTTCACTATGTAGTCTCAGGGTGGCCTCAAACTCATGGCGATCCTCCTACCTCTACCTCCCGAGTGAGCTACCATGCCCGGTTTAAAAAAAAAATTTTTAGCCAGGCGTGGTGGCGCACGCCTTTAATCCCAGCACTCGGGAGGCAGAGGTAGGAGGATCGCCGTGAGTTTGAGGCTACCCTGAGACTCCATAGTGAATTCCAGGTCAGCCTGGGCTAGAGTGAAACCCTACCTCGAAAAACCAAAAAAAAAAAAAAAAATTTTTTAATGGCTTAGTAGAATTTAAAGCACAAATTCCATTTGAAGTTTTCCACAATTTTAAAGCCATGACAAGATGGTAAGATCACTGTGAAGATTAAATCATCATGCTGGGGGGATGTGTAGAGCTCAAAAAAGTATATAAGTACACAATGTCAGAGTAGCTCCAAAGGAGGGAAAGACATTGTTTACCTTCATCTTTTTTGCCTTTAAATTTTTTTATTTTATTTATTTGTGTGTTAAGAGCATGAACACCAGACACATGTGCCACCTTTTTTTTTTTTTTTTTTTTTTTTTTTTTTTTTGGTTTTTCGAGGTAGGATCTCACTCTGGCTCAGGCTGACCTGGAATTCACTATGTAGTCCCAGGGTGGCCTCGAACTCACAGCAATCCTCCTACCTCTGTCTCCCGAGTGCTGGGATTAAAGGCATGCACCACCACGCCTGGCTTACATGTGCCACTTTTTATGTCTAGCTTTATATGGTGCTGAGGAATTGAACCCAGACCATCAGATTTTGCAAGCACTTTTAACCAGCAGGCCATTTCCTGAGTCCTATCTTCTTCACTCTTTAAAATCATAAACATGTTTCACTTTGAGAATTAAAGAAATTGGTCTAAACAACAAAATTGCAACCTTTATGACCTTAAAGTGATTTCTCTCTCTCCCTTTTCATTTGTTTTTAAGTCTCCAGAGCATGTATCTAAGTTGGTATCAGATTTTTGCATGCTACTATGGGGAGAACGATTTGTTTTGAACACAGTACGTAGTTCAAAAACCCAATCAAGCCAGGCGTGGTGGTGCATGCCTTTAATCCCAGCACATGGGAGGCAGAGATAGGAGGACTGCTATGAGTTCGAGGCCACCCTGAGATTGCATAGTGAATTCCAGGTCAGTCTGGACTAGAGTGAGATCCTATCAGTCTAGAATCCTTATGGTCCAGAAGGGGGAAAAAAAAATTATTGAACTCCTGCTACTAAACAGCTATGTAAACATGCATGTGCTTAAATGAGTTTGTTTACTATTCAGTGGAATTACCTTTCATAGCTGAATGACATGAAAACCTAGTTAAGTTCATACTTACAGTTTCCAGGCTCTCTTTCTTCATGTTCAGTGAATCAAGTTGCTGCTGAAGTGTATCTAAGTCCTAAAAAGGAAAATGCAAATATAAAGTAATAATTTGTAAAATGGTAAATTTTATACATGTGTACAACTGATATCTTCATACTGACTCAAACTTACTAACATTTTATCCTATGGGAGGAACTTCTTTCATTATTCATTTTTTAGGGGATGGGAGGGATAAGAGACAAGTTTATTCTGGAGCCAAATATGAGCTACCATGGCCTGGGAACACAGATTTAGATTACCCCAAATTCCATTTTCCAATGTGTTAACAATTTCATGAAGGTTTTATAGTTATACAGCCAAAAGAAAGTCACAAATCAAGGCACTTTTCAAATACCATCAGGTAAGTGGGTTATAGCAAAGTTGGTGGGCGGAGGGGAATCTCTGCCACAGGCCTCAGATGCTATTTGATGACATTCTTAGCTCTTGAGTTAGTGAACACTGGTGGCCTGTCAGTACATTCCTAAAAGGTTGCACATGATCAACTGACAGGTCACATGGATGTTAGATCAAACACAGAGTTAGGCAATAATGGCTATTGAGAGGCTAAAGGTAACTCAAGGCAATTTGGCTCTGACTTGCAACATCCCATCTCTCTGTGATAACAGGAGCTTTATCAGTCCATTCAGCCTTGCTGGATGTAGGTGTAGCAGATACAGTGCTTTTCTGGGAAGTCCAATTCACAGTTTCCCCTCTTAGCCAAACATCACATTTTGTGCATATAGAAGCCAAATATTCCATTTAGTATGTACCACATAGCTAGGAAGGCTCATTCCTAGGATCTAGTATATATGAGGCTGAGCAGTAGGCAGGAAAACCATCTTCAGGAGAGAAGAATTTCTACCAAAGCCATTAAGGAGGAAACATTTAGATCATGTCAAATCTTTTAGCCATCATGATCCAGGTATAATTTTGTTCTGATTGTCCTCGGTGTCTGATATAACAGATATCTTTTGTATATATGTACATGTGACAAATAATGGGAATGTTATACTTAAAGTTAAATATAATCAAGAATAAGTCTGGCCTAACAAACTTTAGGCAGCAGGTAAGGGAAGTAGACATTTTTAACCAACTAGACACTATATATTTAAAACTAGATTGTCCATATGTTCCCCATGTGTTTATAGTTATTTGCAACTTATGAAATACCTTATTTGAAATTTATAATGCTTAAAAATTATCTTTTAATTTTAATCTTTCTTTTAGCCTGCTTTTTTTTTTTTTGGTTTTCCGAGGTAGGGTCTCACTCTAGTCCAGGCTGACCTGGAATTCACTATGGAGTCTCAGGATGGCCTCGAACTCATGGCGATCCTCCTACCTCTGCCTCCCGAGTGCTGGGATTAAAGGCGTGCGCCACCACGCCCGGCTTAGCCTGCTTATTTTTATATCTATGAAACATGCAAATTATTATAACTCTTATTTGTAGATAATAACTTGACCTGTACTATTATCTTAGTATTGTACTAGGTCCCCATGTGGGGAAGTAAATGGACAGTCAAATCACAGAAGAAATCAGATAACCATATAATATCTTATAGCAATTAAACTCCTTGCTCATGTATCTTCAAAAAACTTCCTAAGGTTGTCAAAGGTAGCTATACCTTTTTACAATGAGTTATAACAGTGTTCTGACAATAGTAGTAATTATTTAAAATGAGAATCTGAAATTTTGACCTTTAACCACAATTTCCTATCTCCCCCCAACCCCCGGGTTCACCCAGGTAGGGTTTCACTCTGGCTCAGGCTGACCTGGAATTCACTACATAGTCTCAGGGTGGCCTCGAATTCACAGTGATCCTCCTACCTCTGCCTCCTGAGTGCTGGGATTAAAGGCGTGCACTACCAACGCCCAGCAATTTCCTATCTTTTGTATAACTTCTTTTAGGGCCAAGACCTAGACAGACAGACAGACACAGACACACACACAAGACTTTTATATTAACCATTCATTAACACTGTAAAAGAAACATCTGAGAAACATGAATCACTCATTCATTACTGGCATTTATTGGCCCTAATTCTTAGATAAACCTTTAGTCAAGGCTAATCTGGAAAGGAAAAAGACACCACAATGACTAAACACGGGAGGGCTGTCCACTAACCCCTCAGCAGACACCAAAATGGTTTAAACAACATGACTAGAACACAATAGTCATTCAAATTAGGGACATAACAGGCAAAAAGTTTATTGCTTATCTAGCAGGAAGGAAAATGAAAGTTAATATCCATTGGGCTCTGGTTCATGAGGCCTTTCAATGTTTCTTTTAAAAAGCTCATAAGGGCCGGGCGTGGTGGCGCACGCCTTTAATCCCAACACTCGGGAGGCAGAGGTAGGAGGATTGCTGTGAGTTCGAGGCCACCCTGAGACTCCATAGTGAATTCCAGGTCAGCCTGGGCTAGAGTGAGACCCTACCTCGAAAAACCAAAAAAAAAAAAAAAAAAAAAAAAAAAGCTCATAAGGAATCCATAAAGATCTAAATTTTTCATATACTTTTATAACATGCAAAACTGAAGGATGCACAGAACTGAACAATTAATTACAAAAACAAGATAGGCCATGGGGCTGGAGAGATGGCTTAGTGGTTAAGGCGCTTGCCTGCAAAGCCAAAGGACCTTGGTTTAGATTCTCCAGGACCCACGTAAGCCAAATGCACCGGGGTGCATGTGTCTGGAGTTTGTTTACAGTTGCTGGAGGCCCTGGCGTACCAATTCTCTCTCTTTCTGCCTCTTTATCTCTTGATCTCTCAAATAAACAAATAAATAAATAGAAGACAGGGCACTACACAGTGTAAGAAAACAAAGTTTCCTAGATAAGTGCTTCTCAAATTTAAATGCACACAGGCATCAGCTGAGAACCTTGTCATAAGACTCTCATTAGTTGGTCTAGTAAAGCTCACAGGGATCCTGAGGCTATCCATTTCCAGATCATACTTTTAGTAGCACATGCTCATAATTAATTTTACCTGCAACAATTTCTCATTTGTGGTTTTCATTTCTATGTACTTGACTTGTTTTTCAGGGGACATATTTTTGATAATGCCATCTGCTGCTTGTTTTTCTTGCTCAACTTCTTCTTCTACACTTCTAATTTGTTTTTCTTTCCTAAAATCAAAAGCATGCAATGTTCCTGTTACTACAATGAGGGAGGAAAAATCAATTTTAGTAAAGAGAACAGTGTGAGAGTGAAAATCCTTATATTTAAATATATAAAACTTGTCTCCCATCAGCATAGACTTGTACATCTTTCTCTTCTGTATCCTTACATCCAATTTCTTGACTCATCATTTTACTTTGCAAATAAAATATTATCAAAGAAAATCCTTAAGACATTATAGACATAAAGATTAAACTTTTGGTTATCATATTCCAAAATGCAGCTTAAATTTTAAGAGTCATTGTCAAACATCCTTTAGCCACAGAAAATAATTAAGTAGAATCCTGTGTAGAAAGTTACCATACAAATCATACAAAGCCATGCAACGCTCACTGAGCTACTGAGTATGGAAAACTTGCTCTCTTATCCCTTATTATTAGGAAGAATATTGCAATTTGATTTTTAAAAGAAATCATAGGGCTGGAGAGATGGCTTAGCAGTTAAGCACTTGCCAGTGAAGCCTATGGACCCCAGTTCGAAAGGACCCTAGTTCGAGGCTCTATTCCCCAGGACCCATGTTAGCTAGATGCACAAGGGGGCGCATGCATCTGGAGTTCGTTTACAGTGGGTGGAGGCCCTGGAGCGCCCATTCTCTCTCTCTCTCTCTCTCTCTCTCTCTCTGCCTCTTTCTCTCTCTGTCGGTCACTCTCAAATAAATAAATGAAAATAAACAAAAAAAAATTTTTTTAAAAGAAACCACAGCTGGAACTTAAAGATATATACATTGATACATTTGCTTTTACCTACTGCTTTAATTAAAATGGGTATATTACAAATTATTATTTTACTTTAGCATTATAATACACTAAATTCCTGAATGTATCTGTTTGTAACAGTGAAATTAGTTAAAAGCAGTATCTCTCATAATTAGAAGAATTATCAATGATATGCCTCTTATTTTCTATGTAAAATTAGTTATTAAGGTAGACATTATTTCTAGAAAAAATTGGCAAGGTGCTACTTACAATTCAAGTGCTTGAAAATTTATTAAAAAGCTTAACCTGACTTACATTTTCAGACCCAGATCATAAAGTTCTCATTGGGTTTCAAAATCTGATTAATCTATCATTATTTACTGTCTTTCACTCATAAATAACAACCTTTGTAGTTTTCAAAATCACCAGCTAAGCCTACTAGGTCCAAAAATTCCCTGTCTTACAAACTCATGCCCTAAATCTAATATTAAGTGCTCTAACTTAAGTTTTTTCTACAATTATCTCATAAAAACTAAATAAAATATGAAGATAAATGATGCAGACAACCTAGAATTTCATAAAATTTAGTTTTGCTTCGGTGTTGAACAGTTAGTGATGTTTGCCCTTTATAATAAATGTACAATAAATGTGTTTTGTGGCTGCTACAATGTATATGTCTATATAAGTTTATGGTGGCTTGAATATAGGTTATCCCTCATAGCCTCATGTGTTTGTAACTAAGCCTCATAGTTACTACCCAGCTGATGGAGCCTCTGGGAAAGCCTTGATGGAGGGGAGGTGTTACTGGGGGTGGGCCTTGAGATTTATTAGTCCAGCCCCACTGAGTGGTCATTGCTAGTTCTCTCCTTGTACTGCCTCCATGCTACTCTGGAGACATGATACCCAGCTATCTGCTTGTGGCATGCCTTCCCTGCTGTGACAGAACTTCCCCTCTAAACTGTAAACTGAAATAAACCCTTTCCTTCTACAAGCGGCTTCTTTCTGCTCAGGTGTTTTGTCCCCAGCAATGAGAAGGTAGCTGCTGCAGAGTTCACAAAACTTTTAAGCCAAAACCATCATTTATTTCACTCTTTATTAAGTTTACTAAGGGCCTAAAGAGTTAATCTTTTGGAATTAATTCACTGTAAATTTCATGATAATTCACTACCAGCACTTTCTTCCTACTATGCCCAATGTAATTAGATAGGAACTTATACTCTATTTCATAGCATGTAGAGACTACATCACAAGTAAGGTAATTTTTTTTTTCCTAAAAGCCATATAACAGCCAGCCACCTATCAGGTCTTAGGACACTACGAGCACTTTGCCCCTTCTATAACTTGGCAATAAAATGACCAATAAAGGTGTCATAAAAATGAGTAAACAACAAAGTAGAAAGGCAATAGAATATGAAAACGGGTAGTACCTTTAAATTTGAATGTTTCTAAGTAGAAAATATCGTTAAAACTAACACATATTACTTTGGAAACAAGATCTCTTAAAAGTGTGCATTCTCAATATTATGCACTTTAAACCACAAAGTAAAATTGTCAATATTTTGATAGATTTTTGAAGAGTGAACAAAAACATAAACTACCTTAGTTGTTACACTAGAAATGTCAACAAGGTCTTTAAGAAATCATTCTTCAAGTCAATCTTTTGCTAAGGAAGCCTAGCTGTCTTTTTAAACACTTGTTCACTGGGTACAAAGGTTAAAGTGAAAAGCAATCTCATGACACATATCTTTCTAATGGCGTAGGAGAAACAGAATACATGGCTGGAGCGCATCTGTCTAGGACCCAAAAGGAAATGTAAAGGTAAGATCTTCCACACTTATGGTCTGGTTGTTGTTGCCGAGTTGAGTTAAAAACAAAAAATCAAGTTTGTTAAGGCTGTACAACAATTCTCGTCTTTAGTGATAAAAGACAATATGATTGCATTTTAACATGGTCCACTGCAGAAATAATGTACCTAAGAACAGACCAACAGATCTTTCCCAAATAAAGTTATGACACAATACAAAGTTTTTATATTCAGCGAATCAAATGTGTAAGATCTTTTCTGTTTTGAAATTACAGAGCAATATTTAACCTAAAAACAGATTTGCAAAATGAAAAGAATCACCAGTTAAAACTGTTAAAATTATAAAATAAGTACTATTATTGCATAGCTTTTAAATTTTCATTCCAAAAAGTTTTAAATTTAAAAAAAAGGTACAAAATGACTAAGAACATGAACACAGCTGTAATCATTATCATCTTACTCTGAATATATTGCATTCTGGCATAAATATCTAAAATATTTAAGGACAAAACTACTTCTGGATTTTTTAAACAAAATCAAAGTAACTGTAGCATCTTTTTCTTTTACTGCATATAGTAATAATACAAACAATTCTTAAACTTGCATTTGAAATTTCATTAAGGACATGACTTCTGTTTTCAATGTGTCATAACTTTTTTAAATTATTTTTTCCTAGAATATACATTATAGACTATGTGAAGGGCTCTTCATTTCATGAAATAACTAAAAGGACCTTATTCTATTTGTTCTCTATTTTTATTAGTTATTAAGTAATTAGTAAATTAAAACTCAGGTGTTATTTGAAAATAAATGGTAAATTGAGAAAAAAATACCAAAAAGGAAAATGGGCAAAATAACTGCTTTTTAAATCAATGATTTGAAGGAAATGGACAATTTCTTTATCAGCTCCTGACGTGCTATTCTACCCATATGATGTCTTTAGTACAACCAATAGTGAGTGCTACCAGTGCTCTTGTCTGGGGATTTATGTAGTATCACAGTCAACATTCACTACCTATCTCAACCTCTCTCCCAGAAAGACAAACAAATACATAAAATACCTTTTGGTAATGTGAATCACAGCTTTAGACACAATAATTTTAGATTTTGTAAATGCCTCCTTATACAGAACCCCAGACTGAGTACATGTGGATTTTAGTTCTAAAATCAATCAAAAGGAAAGAAAAAAGATTTTCTTTTTAGTGTATCATGTGTGCATGGTGTATGCACATATATGTTCAGATGCATGTCCTGTCACTCTTCTACCTTGCTCCTTTGAAATACTAAAACTGGAACTCACACCACTTCTGTTGTGGTGGTGGTTAGACTACAAGACTATACTTCAAGGGATCATTCCTAAGTTTGTTAGACTGGCTGACCAGACAGTCCCAGCAATCATCCTGTCTCCACTTCTCTTAGCATTGAGTTTACAAGTGTGCACAGCCAGGTATGTGGGTATTGAGGACTGAACTCAGGTCCTCATGCTTAAACAGCAAACATTAATTCCCTTGAGATATCTTCCCAATGTCAAAGCTCCTTTTCAAGGTATTTGTTTGTTTCTTTGTGTATATGTCTATACGTATTTGATATGTGTACACATACGGAGGTCAGAGAACAACCATGAGGTGTTGGTTTTCTCTTCACCTTGTTTGAGGCAGATTATTGTTGTTTTTTAACTGTCGGGAAGTCCAGACCAACTGATGCACAAGCTTCAGGATTCTGCTAACTCCACCTCCCACTGCCATAGGCATGTTGAGGTTATAGATGCATGGACCACTGCACACCAAGCTTTATGTAAGTGCTAAGGATTTGAACTCTGGTCAACAAGCTTGCACAGCTTTAACTACTAAGCCATCTTCCCAGGTTCCCAAGATTCCTTTTCTAATGTTTACAATTTTACCACATTGAAGAAGACAAATATTTTATAAAGGATAAATATAAGACCATCTTTTATCTCAGTTTCCACATAGGCTCACAGTACTACCTTCCTGGACTTTCTTCCTTACCTACCTGTGCCAATTACATGTATCAACTCATTTCTTTAAATCCAGCTAATTTTCTTTGTAGCCTATTTGCTTCCTCTGACCATCCCTATCCTCTACAGGCCTGAAAAAAATAGAATTTCTCCACTATTCACCTCT
Organism: Dipus sagitta; assembly: GCA_036346955.1. Lineage (NCBI taxonomy): Eukaryota > Metazoa > Chordata > Mammalia > Rodentia > Dipodidae > Dipus > Dipus sagitta. The sequence goes on along the minus strand of CM070770.1, from coordinate 96,026,848 downwards.
CCTCACTCATGTCTGTATCCTACCAGATCCAACAACAGTAACTTCATCATATCACTGAGAAGAACTGAAACAAGCCACTGAAGAGACTGGAAAAGCACTCCTAAAGATCATTAAACACAGGTAAGCTCTCTTTTATAAATGATTTGGATACCTATTTTATGGGTAATGGTCTTAAGTTATAGCTTGAATTCATTTCTGGCTCTATACCATATGAAAGTTAGGTGTGGCGTAGCCTTTTCTAAGAAATTTAATAATGAAAAAAGACAAAAAGTAGGACAGGAAAGGGAATAAAAATGATCAACAAAATGAAAGCAATGAGTATTGACTACAATGGACTAGCACTGAAAGTAATAAATTCCTGTCACCAATGAACAAACTAACTTTAGTAACTAAAAAAGAATCTTCTTGGTCTGGAGAGATGGCTTAGCAGTTAAAGGCACTTGTCTACAAAGCCTAAGGACCCAGGTTCATTTCCCCAGTACCCATGTAAGCCAGATGCACAAGGTAGCTCATGCGTCTGGAGTCTGCAGTGGCGAAAATCCCTGATGTGCTCACGCTCTCTCGCGCGCTCTCTCGATCTCTCTCTCTCTCTCTCTCTCTCTCTCTCTCTCTCTCTCTGCCTCTTTCTCTCTCTCAAAAGAATTACTTTTTTAAAAGAATTTTTTTAAAGGATCTCATTCTGCTTGTTTTTTATACTTCCTGTTCAAATGCTACAAACTTCCCTGTAAAATGTTTTAAGTAGGGTTGGAGAGGTGGCACAGCAGTTAAGGCGCTTGCCTGTAGGTTCAATTCCCCAGCAGCCACGTTAAGCCAAATGCACAAAGTGGCACATGCATCTGGAATTTGTTTGCAGTGGCAGGAGATCCTGGCATGCTCATACTCACTAACTCACTCTCTTTCTCCCTGTTATAAGTTAAAAAAAAAATTAAGTCTTAAATAACCAAATGTGACAAATTTTGTAAGAAGGTTCAAAAGACTACATTTTGGCAGATTTTTAAAATTTATTTGAGGGAGAGGAAAGAGAGGCAGATAGAGAGAATGGAGGTGCTAGGGCCTTTGGCTGCTATAAATGAACTCCAGACCCATGTGCCACCTTGTGCATCCAGTTTACATGGGTCCTGGGGAATTGAACCTGGGTTCTTTGGCTTTGCAGACAAGTGCCTTAACCACTAAGCAATCTCTGCAGCCTCATTTTGGCAGATTTTGAAAGATGACAAGATATATTCATTTCCCCTCAAGTAGCTAAATTTGTTTGTAGAAAGGTATTTGATGTTGACTTTGAGAAAACAGTAGACAGAGAATGAAAAACATCAAGGTCATGAATGAAATGAAGTGGAAGGTGACTACTAAGAAAGTGTTCAGTCTTCAACATACAACAGTTTGTTTTTAAAAATAGTAGGTAAGGGGGAGGGAGGGTAGCACCATGGGATATTTTTTATAATCATGGAAAATGTTAATAAAAATTAAGAAAAAAAATAGTAGGTAAAATAAAAAATAAATTTGATTCCCGCTAAAGCCCTGACTTAAATAGGAGAAGCAAAAATTGGGAGTCTAAACTCACAAGAACATCAAGAATGAAAGAAGAAAACTTGAAGCCATAGCAGTTAAGGCATTTGCCTGCAAAGCCAAAGGACCCAGGTTCGATTCCCAAGGAGCCACATTAGCCAGATACACAAGGGGGGGGTGCATGCATCTGGAATTCATTTGCAGTGGCTGGAGGCCCTGGGGCGCCCATTCTTTCTCTCTCTCTTCCCCTCTTTCTCTGTCAAATCAATAAATAAAAATAAAATATTAAAAAAAAAACTTGAAGCCAGAAAGTTTGCAGTGGAATGGAAACTAACTGGGAAAGCAAAATTTTCTCAAGTTAGTAATGGAAAAGGCTAAAAATACTTGATTTATGCTGTAGAAGAAATTATTATTTCCAGATCTTTGGAAAAGGAGGAGGAGCTAAGCCCTCCCTGCCTCTGCTCTAGTAGATAAAGTTCATCCTCCATGGGAAGAAGATTAGATGACTTTTGCCCCACTGTGGGAAGAATAAAGGAAAGGCATACTAGACATGAGGCACATATTAGTATAAGAATACTACTGAGATTAAGTTATAGCACTAAATATTAACATAAACCCCCTTTTCACAACTCAGCTCTTAGAATGATGGCCACCGAGCCTTGTTTACAAAGTAGTGTAGAAGCGTTATTTTGTGGAACCTGTTCAGCCCAAGAGAAAAGATCTAAAAGTAATAACATGCAGGCATTTCCCCAAGAAAAACAGTATAGACCAGCTTACTCCATAGGAAGGAATCTAATGTCAGTAATGTCTATACAAACATAGATTCCAGTCAGCTTTTTAGTTCCCTACTCTATTTTATTCCTAAACAATATTTTAGCAGCTGTATTAAGAAAACCTCCGATAAATTAGAAAAATACAACCTAGGGACAAAGAGGCTATTCATGGAAAAGAATTTAAAAATGTAGAAAGAGGAAAGGAGGGAGAGAGGAAGGGAAGGAAGGAGAGAGGGAAGAGAAAGAAGAAACATATGGTGAGGGTAGGGAGGGAAGAGAGTAGGGAGGGAGGGAGGGAAGAAATGGGAGGCAGAAATAGAAACAGAAAAGGAAGGATATAAATAATACCTTTATGCTATAGGAAATACTAAAAAACAAAAAAAAAAAAGAAAAAAAGACTCTTTGCTGAGCCTTTAATCCCAGCCATTAGGAGGCAGAGGGAGATCACTATGAGTTCAAGGCTAGCCTGAAACTACAGAATAATTTCCAGGTCAGCCTGGGCTAGAGTGAGATTAAACCTTCAAAAAAAAAAAGAAGAAGAAGAAGAAGAAGAAGAAACAAATCTTAGAATTGAAAAGATAAAGCAAAAATAAAATTTCAATAGAAAAGTTTGAAGATAAAGTTGAGAATCTCTCCAAAATGCAAGGCAAAACCACAAACAGATGAAATATAAGAAAGTAAGTATTCAAAAAAAAAATATTTCAGATGGTCTAATACCCCATTTAGGTAGTTCTACAAAGAAAACTATCATCAATGGAATAATTAATTCCAGCATTTGAGAGGCAGAGGTAAGTAGGATCACCATGAGTTCAAGACCACCCTGAGAATACGTTTTGAATTCCAGGTCAACTTGGGGTAGAGCAAGACCCTACCTCAAAAACAAACAAACAACAACAAAAAAAAAAAGAGGCAGAAGTAGAAGGATCACGGTGAGTTCAAGGTCAGCCTGAGACTACATAGCGAATTCCAGGTCAGCATGGGCAAGAGCAAAGTCCTACCTTGAAGAAAAAAAAAAAAAAAACTAAGCAATTAAACAAGACATGAAATTCTAGGGCTGGGAGCTGGCTCAGTGATTAAAGGAGCTTGCTTGATAGCCTGCCAGCTGGGTTCAATTCCCCAGTACCCATATATAGCCAAATGCACAAAATAGTGCATGTGTCTGGAAGTTCATTTGCAGTGGCAAAAAGCCTTAGCACATCCATTTCTCCCCCTCTTCCCTTCCTCTTAAATACATATTTTTATTTATTTGAGAGAGGGGGAAAGACAGAGAGTGATACAAAGTAAAAATACAGGTATGCCAGGGCCTCCTGCCACTGCAAACGAACTCCAGACACATGCACCACTTTGTGCATCATCTGGCCTTGTGTGGGTACTGGGGAATCAAACCCAGGCCATCAAACTATGCAAGCAAGTGCATTTAACTAAGCTATCACTCCAGCCCCTAAATACTATTTTTTAAAAAAAGGAATTCAAGAAAATGGGAATCCAGTAACAGAGTGAAATGAGAGTCTGTGTGATGAGGGCAGAAGTCAGCAGATATAAAGAAAGGCAGTCTACTTACCAGCTTCTCTAGACTAGAGCATAGTAGCAGACTGCTTTTCACCAGCCAAAACAGGTTAGATGCTTAACATGTACTATTAAGAGACTTGCTGTGTGAGAACATGGGCATAGACTCATGGGGGAAAACACAGAAAACTAAACACAAGAAAAAGAAAATCTGATTAAATTAGAAGGGAAAACTATGCAAAGGGAAAAGGCAATCATGTTACGTCACTCAGTAAACAATAACTTATATACTGGTGGTATGAGAAATGCTAATTATTCATCTAATCAAACTGATAAGTGGGCTGAAGAGATGGCTTAGCAGTTAAGGCACTTGCCTGAAAAGCCAAATGACCTATGTTTGACTCTAAAGATCCCACATAAGCCAGACACACAAAGGTGAGGCAAGCACAAGGTCGCACATGCCCACTAGGTGGCGCAAGCATCTGGAGTTCAATTGCAGGGGCTGAGGCCCTGATGCACCAATTCTCTCTCTCTCTCTCTCTCTCTGACTTGTTCTCTCTAAAAAATTTTTTAATGATAAGTATCCATATTAGGTAGAAGTACTGGAGTTTAAGGTAGAGAAAGAAACTAAAGATGTTCATATCCCACAGTTATAAATCAATACACTATCAATATACAGCACCTACAACTAAAATATCAAGAAGTAGCATATAAAAATATGAGCATTGATATATAAATATATATTCCTTTGGATTTTTTATGCACATATAAATTTTTAATACATTTCAACTGTTTATAAGCTCCTTTCAATGGATTTGAAACTGATGAAACTATCTATAAAAATACTGAGTCTCAAGCCGGGCGTGGTGGAACACGCCTTTAATTCCAACACTCGGGAGGCAGAGGTAGAAGGATCACCATGAGTTCGAGGGCACCCTAAGATTACATAGTGAATGCCAGGTCAGCATGAGCCAGAGTGAGACCCTACCTCCAAAAACCAAAACAAAAATATAAAATAAAATACTGAGTCTCATTGTCCACTGGGGGCTTTCTAGTTTGTTAAAAATCAGTGCACATGGTAAAAGACAATGTACTTGCTTCACATTTTATGTGTTCTCAGAGAACAATAGATTTTAAGAAGGAAAAGGGAAAGCAGTATGTGCTGAACAATCTCTTAAGTTTGAGTCTCCTACTGAGATGAAAATACTCTTTTCTATCAGGACTGCAGTATGAAAATCACATGCATCATGATCTTGTCTTGGCCCTTCTCCATGCCACTATTAGCTGACAAAAGCCAGACTTCTAAAACAGTAAGTTCTTATAATCAAGATGGTGAAAATGTTTTCCAGCATACACTTTCCAAAGCCAAGAAGGAAATACAAGCTATCAAAACTCTACTTGTGTATAGTTAAATCCTGTGGCCTCTGAACCCAATCCTAATTTGACAAAAGCAATCTTTGCTTTTTAGGCTGAATTATTTAAAAGCTTACTAAAGTAGAAATCTGCACATTTTCACTATAAAACCAAACACTAATTTCAAGACATTAAAAAAAAAAAAAAAAAAAACAGGGCTACAGAGATAGCTTAGCAGTTAAGGTGCTTGCCTGCAAAGCCTAAGGACCCATGTTCAACTTTCCAGATCCCACATAAGACAGATGCACAAGGTGATACAAGGACTCAAGGTCGCACATGTGCACAAGGTGGCACATGTGTCTAGAGTTCAATTGCACTGGCCAGAGGCCCTGGCATGCCAATCCTCTCTCTCTCATTAAAAAAAAAAAAAATTGTTTTAAACACAGTTTAGGGATACAGTTCTTGCCTAGCATTCACAAGGGCATGGGTTTAATCCCTAGTACTGAAAAACAGAAAAAAAATACACAAGCTGGGGATATAGTTCAGCTAGTAGAGCGCCTACATAGAATAGCACAAAGACCTAAATTCTGCATAAACTCTAAACTTGGAGGTATAGAATCAAGAGGATCAGAAGCTCATCCTTGGGTGCATAGTGAGTTCGAGGCCAGCTTGGGCTATGTGATATGAGAACCAGCTTCAAAAAACAAAGGAAGCCAATAGTGATGGTGCATTCCTATAACTGTAGCACACAGGAGTCTCGGGCAGGATGATCAAGAGTTGGCCAGACTGGGATACATAATGATATCTAATCTCAAACAAAATGAAATGAAATAAAACAAAGCCAACAACAAAAACCCACCAAATAAGTCAATAAAAGTAATAAAATATAAGAAACTTTTTAAAATCCTCATTTAGGGCAGAACTTATTATGTGACTATATTATTGTTTCAATTCAGACAGTGAGAAGAACAACCATTACTCTGCATCTACATAAGGAAAGCACTTCAGCTTGTTCAGCTTATTACAATCATGATTCCATTTCTGATAGAAGACAGATATTCTTTTTAAGGAGCCAAGATTTGGGACTGTTAAACCAAAAGAAGTGGTTGGATATTATTCTTAAGTATTTAATAGCTCTAATATGTGTTGGTACCACCATAAACTTCAATATATATTTTTTTAATTAATTTCGCCATAAATACCTACCTTGCATGCTGGAATGTTAAATAACATTTTGATTTTTCTTGTTTGGTTGGTTTTTGAGGGTGTCTCACTATGTAGACTGGATTGGCCCTAAACTTGCTATCCTCCTGCCTTAGCCCCCAATTGTTGGGATCACACAGGCATGGGCCAGCATGACCAGCTAAGTAAGTTAACATAATTGTTATTTTCATTATATTTCTCTAAGTGGGAATATTATCAGTATTCTTTCCGGAATTCTTATGTAGTAACAGTTGGAAGACATCTATAGAACAAACTCGAGTCTCACTGCTTAGCTGTACTTACATCATTTCATCACATAAACAAAAGATATTGCTGGATAAAGAAAAGATATTGCTCATCCTTTTCACATTATACAGCTTTCCAAATGTCTTTCTTCTAATGTCTAACAGTTTAGACATATACTTTTGAGAATGCCTATTGATATTTTCCTGAATAAAGCATTTCTAATTTTTTTTCTTTTCTAGGAAGTCAAATATAATTTCACTGAAAAGAATTATTCTTTGATTCCAGTGGGTATCAATAACAACGTTACAATCCTTGACCTCAGTTATAACCAAATCACTCTGAATGTTTCGGATACAAAGGTGCTTCAGATGTATTCTTTACTTACTGAGCTCTATCTGAATGAAAATAAGGTCACTGTCATACATAATAATAGTTTCTGTAATCTCTCCAACCTAGAAATCTTAAATTTCTGTAGAAATCACATCAATGTAATTCAACAGGGTGCATTTGTAGGCTTAAGTAAGTTAAAACAATTATTTCTCTGCCAAAACAACATATTCCAACTGAATCCTGACATATTTATACCTCTAAGCAACTTGAATGTTCTGAGTCTGCAAGGCAATTTGATAAGCTCCTTTGATGTACCACAACCATTTTACCTGGAATCAATAATTTTACATGGAAATCCATGGAACTGTACTTGCAGTTTATTCAATTTACAGAACTGGCTGAACACAACAAATGTGATACTAGGTAAGCTATCAAAATTTAAGTCAAGCAAATCAAAATGTAATTACCTTTTGTTGTTTGATCTCAGAATCTCTTGGGGGGGGGAGTTCTGTTTTTGTTTTAGTTTTTCATAGAGCTAACAGAACTCAAGGGGTAGCTCAGTGTAGAGCACATGCCTAGCATCATGCATAGGCCCTGGATTTGATCCCTAGTACAGATTAAAAAAAAAAAAAAAAAGAAGAACCTAGAAAAAAACTGCTAAACAGACACTTTCCTCCCACACTGGGAAAATAGAAATCTATGTGGGAAGATGCCAGCACTTTATGTATTAAGCCTATACTGTCAATAAGGCTAATTTTTATTCTGTAAGTACTTTTTGCTTATCTTGAAATAAGTAAGCTAAGAAACATAACATGCCTCACTTATTTTCTCCGGTGCTGGGGATTGAACACAGAGCAGTGCCTTATTTTATTAACTACAAACCATACTCTGCTTGAGACCTAAACAACAAATGCAGCTTTAATCATAGATCTTCCCTAACATACATAATGAACACTAAGCAGAAACTGTGCCTAAGCTGTACTTATACAAACAACAGGAATGGGCAGCATCCCTCATTGTACTGAAATGCAAATCAAGTTTCCCTCTGATAATACCCTAACTTCTAGACAAAAATTAACTCCACATGTTATTAACCCTTCTTATTCTCTAACATTTACTAGAAAACGAGAGCATCACCACATGTAGTTACCCAGATGTCCTGAAGAACTACAGCATTAAAACTGCACCTTTTACTGCTGAATGTCATTCAAAACTGATTTCGCCTCTAAATGAAGACCTTTACATCCCTTTTCAGACCATTAGTAATTCAACTCTCAATAGCTCTTTAAACAACTTAACAAGAAATTCAGGTAATGTACTAGTTTGGAATATCAGTATCACTCACAGTGTCATACTAAATAAACTCAAGCAGCTCTCTTTATCTTTCACTATTTGTTTCCTCTATGAACAAAAGTAAAAGAAAAAAATCCCCAATCTCAACAAAAAAGTAAATAATGTTGGGATTCAAACCTAGGTTCTGTTAGTTATCACCAAAATGCCATGGTGCATTATTTCATTACTTGTGTCTGCATTTTAATTTGTCAAGACACGATACCTAAACACATATAAATCACAAACAGTCTCATGCCAATGTGTAACAGCATCTGCAATAACAGCTACAGGTTGTGAGGATCCCTTATCCAAAGGATTTGGAACCCGAAGTGCCCAGAATTTGAGATTTCTGGGTTTCCGGTTTTTGGGTTTTTTTTGAGTTTTACATTTTTGTAATTTGAATTACTTGTATATATGTGCATGAATATGTCTAAAAAATTGTTCCAAAAACATGATATACATGTAATCTGAGGATAATTTTATACAACATTGTTAGTGAACCTATGCTCTGACTATGAAGTGACCATCGGTTAGACTAGTATGGACTTGTCCATTTGTGAAATCATGTTGGTGTTCATAAAGTGACAGATTTTAGAGCAACTTGACTTTTCAGACTAGGGATATTCAACCTTTAGTTATTTGAGTATGAAATATCTTTTATACAGCGTAACTTTTATCCTAAGTAAACTATAATGTATGTTCATTCCCAATACCTACAGTGCAGAATTTAAGGCAAATGATTATTGTTTTATTGTTCTCAGCTTAACATAATCTCTCTTTTCCATTTAAGAGCATAAGCCTCTTGGGAAAAGTTGGGCTTTTCTCGCTGGTGTTATCATCACTGTACTGGTGACTTCTCTTCTCATCTTTCTGGCTATCAAAGGCCCAGTGTGGTATAATTCTCTGCTTAATTACAACCACCATCGCCTGGAAGAGCACGAAACAGAAACCTATGAAGGTGGTCTTACTAGAAACCCAAGTTCTCTCTCACAGACAGCAGATACAATCTCTGAAGATACCACAGTAATATTTGATCAGTTACATTCATTTGTGGTGGATGATGATGGGTTTATTGAAGATAAATATATAGATACCCATGAACTATGTGAAGAAAAATAACTTTTCAATGTGAAAATTTTATGACATATTAACATTCCAGTCTTACCTTAGATGTGAAGATCTGTATGTGACAAACAAAATTACAGCTAGTAGACCATCATATTAACTAGAACTGTGTATAAACATCATAAAATGCAGCAACTGACTCTCTGGCCAGCTAACATGGCATAATTAATTTACAACACCAGCATTTGTTACCAGCAGTATTTAGGAAACCACACAGACTAGTAAAAAAGTCAAAGTAAATTATTCATTAACTAGGGTGACCTGATTTCCACAGTGACACATATTTGTGATGTAACATGTATTAAAGTATTTAAATGTTCCAATCAGAAAAGAAACACAAATTCTGGATTTATAGTCATAATGAACTTCAACAATATATGTAGATTGGCTTTATGCTCACAGAGGAAAAATCATAGATTGGGAAATATTTTTTAATGCTTCCTGAATTAGAAACACAAATTTCTTCAAAGTTTATTAGCAAATTGAAGAGCAAGCACAATATTTAGGAATAATTCCTAATATTGGTCACAGCCTAATTACAAATCATAATAATGCTCTCCATAATTTAACATTCTAACTATATCTAAGGTAGGCATTGTAAATACTTAGGAATTTTCTTTTAAATATTTGTATTTCTGTATCGTTGGGAGATTATCATTCAAATTGCTCTGTGCTGAAACTGAGGAATCTTTACATGGTCCAGACATCTGTTCACAATACAATAAACAGCAATATTTCCTAAATGGTATCCTAGAACACTAATGTCTCCAGAGACATGCAACAATATTCATTTACAGGAAAAGGGGATCTGCTCATACACTGAATTTAAAGAAGCTCAACCAAGGTTTTTTACTATAAGACTTACCAGAGAGTTTGCTTACTAAGCTAAACTGTTCTCTGACAATCTAAGAGAAAGTATTAAGACTTTCTAGTAGAGTTCCTGACTAGCATATGCAAAACCCTGAGTTCAATCCCCAAAACCACACACACAATTTATTTAAACTTATTTGATAATCAAAGTCTTTCTTGGAGGTAAGCTTACTCTGGTAAACACTAGCCCTAATACCACCTAAAGTGAATTATTTGCAAATTCTCTTATAATGAATTGGCTGCAAATATAATTTTAACAATTCATCAGTGAACACAGTGAATTAAAAACTAAAAAGAGCTGGGTGTGATGATGTAAGTCTTTAATTCCAGCACTCAAGAGGCTGAGGTAGGAGGATCATCATCACGAGACGAGTTCCAGGCCAGTCTGGAACTACAGAGTAAGTTCTTGTTCTTAGTCAGCCTGGACTAGAGACAGACTGCCTCAAAATAAATACATAAAATAAAAGAGTTTGGGGGCTGGGGAGATGGGGTAAAGTGCTTGCCATGCAAGCACAAGGACCTGAGTTCAGATCCCAGCATCCACATAAAAATTTCGGCCAGGCGTGGTGGTGCATGCCTTTAATGCCAGCACTCAGGAGGCAGAGGTAGGAAGATCACTGTGAGTTTGAGGCCAGCCTGGGACCTACGTAGTAAATTTCAAGTCAACCTGGGCTAGAGTGAGACCCTGCCTCCAAAAAGAAAAAGAAAAAAGAAAATTCTGGGCATAGATGCACATGCTTGTAACCCCAGCACTGGGGAGGTGGAGATCTTGTCTCTTGGATCCTTACAGCTATATGGCTAGCTAATCTTGCCAAATCAGTGAGTTCTAAGTTCAGTGAGAGAGACTGTCTCAAAAAATAAAGTGGTGCTTTAATCCCAGCACTCAGGAGGCAGAGGTAGAAGGATCGCCATGAGTTCAAGGCTACCCTGAGAATACAGAGTGAATTCCAGGTCATCCGGGGCTAGAGTGAGACCCTACCTTGGAAAAAAAAAAAAAAAAAAGGTGGAGAATAAGAAAAACACCCAACATCAACTTCTGACCTCCACAGGCATATGCATGCATGTACCCACACAGACATATGTACATGCATGCACACATGAACACACATACACACCATATTCACATGCAAAAAAAACCTAGCAAAATCTGTATTTTACCATTCTCCATGTGGGGACAGCAAGTGCATTTATTTGTACCTCAGTGTATTGACTTTATAAACACTGAAACATATTTGCAGTAGAAATGGTACATCACTGTGTTTTCTCCATCAGAGCATGTAGGAGAAAAAGCAGTAGCTGGAGCTGTGAATGGGGCACAGCCCAACTGGAACCTGCTGACAGAGCTGGGAGATAGGTCAGTAAGGCATAATATGCTACTGTTGTGCATGTTCAATTCTCTATAATTTCCAGTCTTAGAAAAAGACTAAAAATATAGGTCTTCAGAATAGTCTTTTATTTTTATTATTATTATTATTATTATTATTATGGGGGGGCAGATTTTCGAGAGGCAGGGTCTCACTCTAGCCCAGGCTGATCTGGAACTCTCTGTAGTTCCAGGCTGGCCTCAAACTTACAATGATCCTCCTACCTCTGTCTCCCAAGTGCTGAGATTAAAGGTGTGTGCCACCACACTCAGCCTTTTTAAAAGTTATTTAATAGCTGGACACAGTGCCATACACCTTTAATCCTAGTGCTCAGGGAGCAGAGGTAGGAGTATTGTTGTAATTTTGAGATCACCCTGAGACTATATAGTGAATTCTAGGTCAGCCTAGGCTCGAGCAAGACCCTACCTCAGAAAAAAAAAAAAAAAAGTCATTTAACAATAACTTCAGGTAAAATGTTCATTAAATAAAGTAAGAACTGCTATTATATACCATGAAACAGAATTCATGTTTGTAATGCATATCTGATTGTATTTAAAGTAACATGAAGGATATGACTACATATCTAATCTTATCAATTATACACTGTTTTAAGTCACAATTTTAATTAAGGTATTTTTCTTATTTATCATTCTGCCAAAATAGCATTTCCTGATTATAAGATGTAAACATTAATAACTGCGAAATGTAATAAAATGAAATATAATTATAAATGAGTAAAGATTACTTTTTATCTTTTACACTCGACAGCCTCTTTTGTGTGTATATGTGTAGTATATGTAGATGTGTTTATGCGCACGCACATATTTATTTGTGTGTGTGTGTAGGCCAAAGGTCAACCTTAAGTATATTCTCTGCTTGCTCTTTGCTAGGACTCAAAGTTCAACTTTTAACCTACTCTATACCTGCCTTGCTGGCACAGTGCCAATCCCCAGAAATAGTACATCTGATTAATCTTATGTATGCTATCTTCATATATTCTCTGCTGGTCTGTTCTTTGAACAAGGTTGACATATTGGCTGTAATTTTTCTGCCTCCCCTCCATGCAAGACCAGCAACCCTAACTCTTAACTCCTCTCTGTCTTCTCTTTAGACAGGATAAGTCTATTCTCTTTCATGTATAAACTCCTTTGATAAATAGCTTTTAGAAACAATCCCCAGGCATATTCTTTTTAAGCTCCCTAATTAGTTACCTACCTCTTACCTACAACCTTAACAGTAGATAGACACGCCTCCCATGAGATGTACTCACTTTAAGTTCTTTAATTAGCTATTTGATTATTTAGCTATTGATTAATTAGCTATTTGAACCTTCACCTATAACCTTAAAAATAAATAGATGTGCCTTTCCTAAAAGACGAGTACCCCTTTGGGCTGGGTGATTCTATATCTGGAGTAACCACCCACAAGGCAAATCAGACAATTTTGTCTGAGAGATCTCGTCTGTGACTGTCAGCTCTCCACGTTACTTTTTTGAGACAGTCTTCCACTGAACCTAGAGCTCACAGATTCAGCTAGCCCTAGGGATACTACCCTCTGCCACCTCCCTACTGCTGGGATTACAGTCATATACTGCCACAACTGACTTTAACATGGGTGCTCAGAATTCAAACTCAGGTCCTCAGGCTCGTGAGATAAGCACTGTACCCACTAAGCCATTGCCAATATCCCTTCAACAGCCACTTATTACTACTGGGTAGTCAATAAATAAGTGAAGAAAAATAAACTATAAATGTGCCTGTAAAATGTTTGTAAAGGGGGAGCATGCTGAGGGGCTGTGTGGCGCGTGTGCACCTGCACCTGCGCACGCTCAGGGCTGGGCTGGCAAGCCCCGTGGCCGTGTGGACCTATCCCACTTTGTTCAGTTGTGCTAAATGCCCAGGTGGATAAAGTTGAAGGAAGGAAGCTTTTTGTTACCTGTACTGTTCAAAGTGTACATGGGAGGACCTTACACACAGAGGCAACAAGCTTATTTATAAAGCCAGTTCATAATAAACATAAAACAGCTTCTGGTGAATTCCACATCACTCTGTAAGAGGCTCTTCCTCACCCAGTAGTAGCACTGTCTCTGCCTGCCTCACTCATCATCCCCGAAACCCCCAGGACAAGCCTGCCTCACTCACCATCACCAAAACCCCAGGACAAGCCCTCCTAACTGATTCTTCAGGAAAGCCTTGGAAATACTCCTGAGGCTCACTCTCTACCATCTCAACTTTCTAACAAGAAACAACACTCCCTACAAGAGTATCAGCAATCCTAGGATGAGTGTATGGTTCTCCTGAAGCTTGAACACACTCCCTGAGGTTAGATAAGCAAAACATCTGCCTCAGTACACACTGGAGAGAGTGAAAAAAGAAAAAAAAACATGCTGAAACTTTTACTGCAAACCTGGAGACACTAGAAAACCAAATGCAGGAATAAACGCATGGGAGAGGGGAGTGACACAAATATCACGTGTGTGCACACCCCAGGAGATAGAGCTTCCTTGGATGTATCTGAATAAACAGACCTGTCTTTGGCCACAGTAGGAGACAGCTTGTTCCTGTGGGATTGGATGTCTCAGAACACCCATGTGGGGTTCTCGGAATTAAACCACTGTGCCATTTTTAACTCACGCTTGCTATCTCCTGTATTTTACCACCAGTGTAGTTTGTCATCACTGGAAGGAGGTGTGGCAGTCAGGTTCACATTGCTGACAGAAATCACCACACAAAGAGCAGCTTTTGGGGGAAAAATGGGTTTATTTTGGCTTACAGACTCAAGGAGAAGCTCCATGGTGGCAGGGGAAAATGATGACATGAGTGGAGGGTGGACATCACTCTCTGGCCAACATAAGGTAGACCATAGCAACAGGAAAGTGTGCCAAACATTAGCACAGGGAAACTGGCTGTAACACCCATAAGCCCACCAATACACTCCCTACAGGAGGCTTCAATTTCCAATTGCCATCAGCTGGGGAGACCAGCATTCAGAACACCTGTTTGTGAGGGACACCTGAATCAAACCACAGAGGAATGGAAATTTCCTGGGACTATAACAACGTACCACAACTGGGTGGCCTAAGCTAATAAAACTAATTCTCTCAGTGCTGGAGACCAGAAGTACAAAATGACAGGATTAGCAAGGCCTTGCAGCTCTGAAGGTCCCAGAGCAGGAACTGTTTCTCGCTTCCCTCTTAGCTTCCCACAAGAAAGCCTTTGGCATTTCTTGGTTTGTTTTCAAAATAAAATACAGTGTGAATTATAGGAAAATAGGACCTCAACATTCTTAAGAGGACACAATTCAACCCCTAAAAGAGCCTCAGACAAGACTAAAACTAAATTGAGAGGCTGGAGAGATTGCTCAGTGGTTAAAGGCACTTGCTTGCAATTCCTGCCAGCCTGGGCTTGATTCCCCAATAAAGCCAGATGCACAAAGTGGTGCATAGACCTGGAATTTATTTGCAGTGGCAAGAGATGCTGGTGTAGCCAGGCGTGGTGGTACACGCCTTTAATCCCAGCACTTGGGAGGCAGAGGTAGGAGGATCACCATGAGTTAGAGGACACCCTGAGACTACATAGTCAATTCCAGGTCAGCCTGGGCTACAGTGAGACCCTACCTTGAAAAAGAAAAAAAGTGCATATATCCTAAGGACTCATCTCATTTCCTTAGAAGTACGTGCTCAACCATGTTTATTGCTGCTCAATTTATAATAGCTGGGAAATGGAACCAGCCTAGATGTCCCTCAACTGATGAGTGGATAATGAAGATATGGCACATTTATACAATGGAGTTTTACTCAGCAGTAAAGAGAAATGAAGTTATGAAATTTGCAGAAAAGTGGATGGATCTGGAAAGAATTATACTAAGTGAGGTAACCCAGGCCCAGAAAGCCAAGCGCCACATGTTCTCCCTCATATGTGGATCTTAGCTACAGAGGATTGGGCTTCTGTGAGAGAAGGAAAAAACTCAGTAGCAGAGGCCAGTAAGTTAAAAAAGGAGATAGAAACGGAAGGGAAAGAAAGGGAGGAGGGCTTTTATTAGGTTGGTATTGTAGGTATTGTATATATGTAAGTAGAAAGATTGAGATGGGGAGGGGATATGATGGAGAATGGAATTTCAAAGGGGAAAGGGGGGAGGGTAATACCATGGGATATTTTTTATAATCATGGAAAATATTAATAAAAATTGAGAAAATAAAAAAATAAAAAAATAAAATAAAATATTACTTGAAAAAAAAAAGAAAAAAAGAGAGAAAGAGATGCTGATGTGTCTATTTTCTTTCTCCCTCCTTTCTCTGCCTCCTCATCCACTTCCAAATAATAAAATATTTTTTAAAGGAAAAAAAATGTTTGTAAAGGACAAATAATCTTGACCAAACCAGCAAGTACACATATCAGAATTAGTAGAGACTCAATTCAGACACATGAGCTGAATTAAAGTGAGGGGTCTGAACACTGTACAAGTTATAAACTGAGGCTGTCCATTACAGCCAGCTTTATTATGGAAAGGTTTTTCACAACCAACCAGAGGATCCAACCACACTAAATGGTGGTACTAGAATAAGGAATGAAAATGAAATTTTTCCCATCTGCTTTCTCAGGCTATGGCATTTCCTAGTCCCTTCGAATAAACAATGTTATTGACATGTTGCTCATCTGAAAATGTATGAAATAAATCTGTTCTCCTACTAGAAAAGTAAACAAAAATGCATTGTGACACACGCCTTTAATCTCAGCACTTGAGTGACAGAGGCAGGGGGATCACCGTGAGTTTGAGGCCACCCTGAGACTATATAATGAATTCCAGGTCAGCCTGGGCTGGAGTGAGACCCTACTTCGGAAAAAAAAAAAAAAAGTATTTTTAGCTGGAGATATGGCTTAACAGTCAAGGTGCTCACCCACAAAGCCAAAGGACCCAGGTTTGATTTGCCAATACCCACATAAAGCCAATGCACAAACAGGTGCGTGTGTCTAGAGTTTGTTTGCAGTGGGTAGAGGCCCTAGCATGCCCATGCTCCATCTCTCTGCTCTCCCTCAAACAAACAAATTAATAATGTATTTTTTTTTCAAAAAAAAAATACATTTTAGGCCAAGCATGGTAGCACATGCCTTTAATCCCAGCATTCCGGAGGCAGAGGTAGGAGGATTGCCATGAA
This sequence comes from Dipus sagitta, assembly GCA_036346955.1. Taxonomy (NCBI): domain Eukaryota; kingdom Metazoa; phylum Chordata; class Mammalia; order Rodentia; family Dipodidae; genus Dipus; species Dipus sagitta. Next base: position 96,010,085 of record CM070770.1, on the reverse strand, counting down.
TTCAAGGCCACTCTAAGACTACATAGTAAATTCCAGGTCAGCCTAGGCTAGAGTAAGACCCAACCTTGAAAAACCAAAAAAAAAAAAAAGTTCTTAGTTTAAATTTCTGCCTAAGAGACGAGAAAAGCTAGACTATATACTGAGAAGATGGTCAGTAGTTAAGAGCATTTGCCACTTAAGCATGTCAGCCTACAAAGACTTGAGATCGATTGCTTGAGTTTGAGTTCCCAGAACTTAAGAAAAAAAAGCTGGGCAGGGCTGGACAGATGGCTTAGTGGTTAAGCGCTTGCCTGTGAAGCCTACAGACCCGGTTGGAGGCTCAGTTCCCCAGGACCCACGTTAGCCAGATGCACAAGGGGGCGCACGTGTCTGGAGTTCGTTTGCAGTGGCTGGAGGCCCTGGCACACCCATTCTCTCTCTCTCTCTCTGTCGCTCTCAAATAAATAAAAATAAAAATAAATTTAAAAAAAACTACAAATACCATTTTGAAACCATTTGTTGACACCTTCAGGACAAACTATAGTATAAAGGATTTTCGTCTTTAATCAAAATATTCAAATATATGGATCCTAGCTACAGATGATTGGACTTCTGTGTGAGAAGGAAAAAACTCAGTAGCAGAGACCAGTTAAGTTAAAAAGGAGATATAAAGGGAAGAGAAAGGAAGGGAGGAGGGTACTTAGTAGGTTGATATGGTATATATGTAAGTAGAAGAATAGATTAACGGGGATGAAAAGGCCCAAAGTGAGGTCAGGGGAAGAGATTGAGTAAAGGAAAGGTGGAGAGAGGGCTAATTAAAATCTAAGAGGGTGCAAATAAATCATATGGAATCCTCTGGTTTTGGACAATGGAACACTCAGGAGCCATAGATCGTTGTTAGAAAATTGTCAGTGCCAGGGATGGGATACCTCCAGTAAGTTGTTGGCTAGAGAGGTCCCTGATGCCCCCAAAACATTATAGGCCATTGCCGAGGCCCTTGGTTTCCCACCAGGAATAGATGGTAAGACCCTATTGCTGAAGACTCCATAGGCAAGGCCACTGAGAAATTCTGCTGGGACTGAGCTGATAACCTCCTCCATGTAGAACAGCTGACAGAAAGCTGGAAGAAGCCATTCTACATTTAGTTCAATGGGAGAGAGATATTACCAGTGAAGATACTCAACAGTGGACACTGCAAGCCTTATAATTGGCCAGCCAGGCCAAATGAGCCAACGGGTGCAATAGTGGCACTTCTGTCATGGTGGAAACCAACTACCCTCCAACTGGACTGGAGGCCCGCTCCATGGGGGGGAATACATCCCTGATACTGAAAACTTAAAACAGGGGTAGTCATGAGCCCTAGGGGTGTTAACATCTGCTGCTGTCTGGCTAAATGTATGTACTATGCTCATCAAACTGCCCAGTAAGCACTTCTCTTAATATTTATACCCTTATATTAATGCTACTCTCACTTTGGGCAGAGAATCTTCTCTTTTCAGATGGCAGTGACCTTGGGATGACTCAGAAGGTATGATAGTGCTGGAAAGAAGTGACTGGAGTACTGAGTAACATCTCGATCACACCTTCCAAGGCTCAGGGTCTAATGCGGAAGAGGTGGCGGAAAGAATGTAAGAGCCAAAGGAAGGGTAGGACTCCTTACAACGTCCTCCCTCCAGACATAAAATAGCCTGGATATCCATGACCTCATAGTGCCTGACACTACCTACACAAGACCATCATAAGAGGAGGAAAAGATCATGACATCAAAATGAAAGACTGATTGAGATGGGGAGGGGATATGATGGAAAATGGAAATTCAAAGGGGAAAGTGGGGGGAGGGAGGGTAGCACCATGGAATATTTTTTATAATCATGGAAAATGTTAATAAAAATTAAGAAAAAAAATGCAAAAAAAATTCAAATAAATATAAAAACTATAGAATTAGCCGGGCGTGGTGGCGCACGCCTTTAATCCCAGCACTCGGGAGGCAGAGGTAGGAGGATCGGATCACTGTGAGTTTGAGGCCACCCTGAGACTCCATAGTGAATTCCAGGTCAGCCTGGGCTAGAGTGAGACCCTACCTCGAAAAAAAAAAAAAAAAAAAAACTATAGAATTCTTTGACTTATCGTAGATATAGCATTTTTAGATGAAATGTCTATAAAACATGTAGATATAATATTTATATATTTGACCTGAGTATTATACAACTTTCAAGATAAGAAAATAAACAGTGGCCTAAATGTTCTACATCCTTTCACATAATCAGGGGCTATAGTTTATACATACACACATATATATTCTATAATCATTTTACCTAAAAAAAAACAAAAACTTATAGGGCTGAGAAGATGGCTCAGTGGCTAAAGCACTTGCTATGCAAGCCACAATCTCTGAGTTTGGATGATCAGATCCAACATTAAACTGGATGTTGTACACAAACATCTGCAATCCCAGTGGGAGCCGGGAGAATTCCCCCGAAAGCTCAAAGACCAGCTAGCATGGCAAACACAGCCCTGAACATCAGACACTGCCTCAAACAAGGTGGAAGGAGACAACCCCAGCGGTTGTCCTCTGACCTCCATGTGCATGCTATGACACATGTGTACCTGCAGTCATATATAAACACATAAACACACATAGCAAAAAATGGTATCTTGTGTACAATAAATGATATATATTTGCTAAATGGCTTTAAAGCAGAAAAGAAGAAAAGACATGGAAGGAGGAAAGGAGAGGGGGAAGAAAGAAGAGCTTGGTCTCCAAGCTTCTTTAGGTAATGGAAAAAATCTACCAATATTTTCAGTTTTTAAGAAAGCATCAAATGAAAGATAGCAGGAAAAGAGATTCCCTTGTTTTTTAATCAACAGAGGAATTATGTTTATCTTCCAAGCATTCATCAATATATTTTAACATCCTAGTCTTGATCAAGTGTTAATTTTTGTTGTTCTACACCAGGCTGACCTGGAATTAGCTCTATAATCCAAGGCTAGTCTCAAACTCGTGGAGATCCTCCTACCCTGTGCCTCAAGTAACACAGTAGTATATTTGGTATTAAATTTCAATAATTTTGCATAATAATTATACTTGCTCTCTAGGACATTCATAGTAAAACTTCTAGAACAAAATATGCTGTATGCATGTTTATATAATGTAGGTCAGCCTCTAAGTTTATGTTGCTATATTATTTTAGTAAGGATCAAAAATTGATAAAAATAATTATTATGGGCTGGAAGGGTGGTTCAGGAGCTAAAGACACTTGCTTGCAAAGCCTGTAGGGCCCCATTCAATTCCCAAGCTGCCCATGTAAGGCAGATGAAAACAGTTAGCACAAGCATCTGGCATTTGGGGTGCAAGAAACCCTTGCCCATCCATAAACACACACATACACACATGCTAATAAATAAATTAATTAAAAAATAATTTTAGCTATATCACATCAACTATCTCATTATGCATTACTGCCACTCTTACACTTAACTGTCAAAGTCAAACAGTTGGTATTTAATCCTTATAGATGAGTTGTATATGAAGACACACTTAGAACCTAGAGATAGAATATAGAATACTAATTCAATCATTATCAATGCTAAAAGATAATGTATATAGCCTACTGACTAGTAACATTTTCCATTAGGCTGGAACTAAAATATAATTAAAATTAGTTAAAAGCCTAGGTTATAATTATATGTAATAGATATAAAAACATTCATATAACTTATATTTGAAATTACTAGAAGCAGAAATCTTACTTATATAGTTTATGCAGTTAGTAACTTTCTTTACATAACATTTATATACCTGGGGTAAATTATGGTAACATATATTAGATGTCAGATAAATTTCATACAAAAATGAAATAAACACATATAACAAATTTCCTACTGTAAATATGTGTGTGTGTGTATATATATATATATATTATTTTTTTTAATTGAAAAGTAAACAGGAAGCTGGGGAGATGGCTCAGTAGTTAAAGGCAGTTTCTTGCAAAGTCTGCTGGCTCAGGGTTCAGTGTCCCAGTACTCATATGAAGTATGTAATGCCAGATGCACAAAACGTGGTGCATGTATCTGGACTCCATTTGCAGTGACAAGAGGACCTGGTGTGCCCATGCTTGTACTCTCTTTTTTCTTTGGCTTGCAAATAAATAAAAATATTTTTAAATACTTTAAAATACAAGTAAACAGAAAGTCAAGTGATGTCTCATGCCTATAATCCCAGCACTCAGGAGGCCAACCTAAGCTTCAGTGCAAGACCTTGTCTCAACAAAAAACAAATAAATAATAAAATATATATATTTAAAAATCAATAGGAAGCTGGGCATGGTGGCACACACCGTTAATTCCAGCACTTGGGAGGCACAGGCAGGAGGATCACCATGAGGTCGAGGCCACCCTGAGGTTACACAGCAAATTTCAGGTCAGCCTGGGCTACAGGAAGATGCCATTTTGCAAAAAAAAAAAAAAAATCAACAGATGAATAGCTGAAAATTAATACTAAAATTCATATATGAATCTTTGATTTTAAGGGGTGAACTTACGCTTGTCTTTCAGTAAATATGACATCCATACTTTGTGTTTCTCGATCATTTTGAGCTTTAAGCTAAATAAACAATTAGCATAAAGATTAGTGATTAAAAAAAGTAACCATCAAACCAAATTATTCATAAAGGTTATTCTGGTTATGAGCAAAATAAGCTTATTATAACAATGTCATGTGCAAAATTAAGAAAATAAACACTGACTGCTAACAAACACCATCAAATAACATAAATATAGTCTTTTAAATAGGCATCCTAAGTTCACAACAAAAATTCTTGTTTGTTTGTTTTTTTAAGTATTTTATTTATTTGGAAGAAGAGACAGAAAGGCAGAGAGAGACAGACTGGGCATGCCAGGGCCTCTAGCCACTGCAAACAAACTGCAGACACATAAACCGCCATGTGCATCTGGCTTACATGAGTACTGGGAAATCGAACCTGCATCCCTAAGTTTTCACAGGCAAGCACCTTAAAGGCTAAGCCATCTCTCCAGCCCATGTTTATTGTTTTTTAATGATCTATCCAGTAATCAAATGTAAATTTATGTACACGGTATTTCAACAATGTTTTGAATAGTCAATAAATATTTGGTTAATAATATGTTGAATTTAGAATCCAGTTTTGTTCTTAAATCACTCTAACACCTAAGTATTCCTAGTTGACTCCTACCTCTGTTTCTAGCCTAGAATTTGTTAACTATCCCAAATATTGACAAAACACCTAAAAAGGTTTTTACTTTTAAATTTCTAACATTAAAATACAGTGCTTACACTGCCAAACTAAGAACAATTTACCAAGCTATTGCACTTTCAGAAATCTGAAATTTAGAAGTCATTCAATATAGCCCGTATTTTTGCAGAATCATCTTTGATCATGTAAGTAAATTATAAGCTATATAGTTATGAATTACAAGTTTTCACCCAAATGTGTACAATGGCATGTGCTAGTAATAACATAGATGCTGAACACAAATTTCACTTACCAATCAAGTTAGCATTATGTGTGGTAGTATTTTATCTATTCATTTTTCTCTTTGTTATGAAAACTCTGAAAGGATACAGGTTAGCACCACTGAGTAGTAAGGTCCATTTGTGCAAAAATAAACTGGAAACATTGCTAACTAACATGTATCTAAGCAAATGCATGTGGTTTTTCCTGAGTGCAAGACCAGTTCAAACACAGCCTTAGGAATAGATATCAAATCATTTACTTGAAGATCAATGGGAAGAAACTTAAGAGAACAACTAAGGGAGTTTAAATATACCAGTGTATTTAAAAATCAGTTAGAGCTGGAGAGATGGCTTAGCAGTTAAGGCGCTTGACTGCGAAGTCTAAGAATGCATGTCCGACGCTCCAGGTCTCACATAGCCAGATGCATAGTGATGCGAACATGCAATGCCACCAAGCCCACAAGGGAACACACAAATCTGGAATTTGTTCACAGTGGCTGAAAGGCCCTGAAGTGCCTGTTCTCTCTCTCTCTCTCTCTTTCTCTCTCTCTCCCTCTCTCTCTGCCTCTCAAAAATAAAATAATAATAAAATCAGAGTTAATATCCATCTCTAAGGATCATAAAGTTCTATCAAACTATTTTTCATTATAAAGGTTTCATTTTTAAGTATATGACATAGACAGCTACTGCTTATATTTATACTTTTTCTTACCATGTTATAATCATTCATTACTTCTTCCATCTCAGTATTGGTATTCAGTTTATCTACCAACTAAAAGCAAAAAAAAACAAAAATCTGTTAGTCTTAATATTATGTGTACATCATAACATATGTGTTCATTCTCATAAATAATTAATAATTCAAGTATTAGTGATTTAATATAAATACATTTTAAGAAACAGCATGACAAAGCACAAACAGCACTTGAGTCAGCCTGATTCATAAGCCAGGCAATACCACCAGTGAGCACAGTGTCTACCTGTCTCCTACAGTGTAAGAGCCTGGGATCTACATTAGCTCACTTAGTTGTACTCTTTTTCTGTTATTTATTTATTTATTGATTGATTGATTGATTGATTGATTTGCAAGCAGAAAGAGATAGAAGGAAGAGAGATAGAGAGAGAGAGAATTGGCATGCTACAGCCTCTTGTTGCTGCAAACAAACTTTACATGCATATACCACTTTGTGCATCTGGCTTTACATGGGTACCGGGGAACTAAACCTGGGTCATTAGGCTTTGCAGATGCCTTAACCACTGAACCATCTCCAGCCTTCACTTAGTTTTCATAATAGTCCATGAAGTATGTATTGCTGTTAACATTTTAAGGAAATTTAGAAAGTAGCAGAACCACAATGTAACTAAGAGGCCAAGGTAATTAGAAGAACAAAGGGTTGGAGAGATGGCTCAGCAGTTGATGTAAAAATTGGTAGCAGAGGCCAGTAAGCTAGAAAGGGGTTATAAGGGAGGGAGGAGAGGGGAGGATTTAAGGAGGTGGTGTAGCAGACAGCTTCAGGTTCGCTGAGATAAACTTCCAGACCAGGTACAGTTATGGAGGAAGGGATATTTATTGAAGTTTACAGATCCAGGGGAAGTTCCATAAATGGCAGAAGAAGCTGGCCTGCCTTCACAGGTCCAAGCTGAGCGAGAGAAGCACAAGCCGAAAAGCCAAAAGCCACATAGCACACTTTAGGAACTCCAGCTAGGCACACTTTGCATATCTTTAGATTGAAATCTGAAACCCACCACCACACCTTAAGATCCACCCAGTGACACTGCCTCCAGCCAGGTGGCTGCAGATGCAAACTACAAACAATAAAAAACTGAATATATTGGGGGCCATCTATTCAAACCACCACAGGTGGTATTATATATATTTAAATAGATGAATAGCTTACTGGGGGTGCAATGGCCTAAGTGAGGTCATGGAAAGAGATTGAGTAACAGAAGGGTGGGGGAAGGTTAATCAAAATTCAGGATATGGTGAATAAGCCATATGATAACCTACTTTTCTGGATAATGGCACACCTAGAAGACATAGACGGTTACTAGAAAAATTTCAGTGCTAGGGATGGGAAACCTTCCAGTGAGTTGTTGGTCAGGGAGATTCCTGATGTCCCCAAAACATTACAGACTATTGTAAAGGTTCTTGGTTTCCCACAAGGAATAGATATTAAGACCCTATTGCTGAAACCTCCACATTCCTGGACTACAAAGTAACCGAGAAATCAAACTGGGGCTGAGTTGAAAACCTCCTCCCTGTAAACCAGCTGACAGAAAGCCCTATGGGAGACAGAAGCCATCAGTGATGAAAATAGTCCACTATTTTTACTGCAAGCCTCAACTTTGGCCAGCCAGGCTATATGACCAAACGGATGCAACAGTGGCATATCTGTTACGAGGGAAACCACCTGCTCTCTAATTGGAATAGAGGCCCTCTCTATAGGAGGGAATACATGCTTGGTACTGAAAACCTAATCCAAAGCCTATGGTGGGAGAGGGCATGAGCCTTAGGAGTGTAACACCTGTTCATGTCTAGCTAAATGCCTATATTATGCCCACCAAACTGCCCTGTTTACTTAACATAGTAATGCTACTCTCACTTTTGGTTAGAGAAGCTTCTCTTTTCAGATGGCTATGACCACTGGGATGACCCAAAAGACACCACAGTGCTGAGAAGATGTGACAAAGGAATGTTCAACACTAAAACATCTCTATCACACTTTCCAAGGCTCAGGGTCCATTGTGGAAGAGGTGGTGGAAAGAATGTAAGAGCCCAAGGAAGGGTAAGATTGCTTACAATGCAATTATCCAGACAGAAATTGACCTCAATATAAATGACCTCGCAGTGACTAGCACTACCTTCACAAGACCCTCATAATGAGGAGGAAAAGATGACATCAAAATAAAAGAGACTAATGGAGAGAGGGAGGGGATGTGATGGAGTGTGGATTTGTGAAAGGGAAAGTGGGAGACAGGAGGGAATTATCATGGTTTATTTTAAGTATGGAAGCTGTCAATAAAAAAATAAATTTAAGCTGAGCGTGGTGGCACACGCCTTTTAATCCCAGCACTCGGGAGGCAGAGATAGGAGCATAGCCATGAGTTTGAGGCCACCCTGATACTACATAGTGAATTCTAGGTCAGCCTGGGCTAGAGTGAGACCCTACCTCAAAAAAATAATAATAATAAATAAATAAATAAAATTTTTAAAGCCGGGTGCGGTGGCACATGCCTTTAATCCCAGGATTTCAAGGCCACCCTGAGACTACATAGTAATTCCAGGTCAGCCTGAACTAGAGTGAGACCCTACCTTAAAAAAAAACAAAAATAATTAATTAATTAATTAACTAAATTTAAACGGAAGAATTAAAGAGGCTGGACAAATGGCTTAGCAGTTACGGAGTTTGCCTGCAAAGTCAAAGGATCCTGGTTCAACTCTCCAGGACTCAAGTAAGCCAGATGCACAAGGGGGCACATGCATCTGGAGTTCGTTCGCAGTGGCTGGAGGCCCTTGCGTGCCCATTCTCTCCCTTTCTCTGTCTCTCTTTCTCTCTCTCTGCCTCTTCCTCTCTCAAATAAATAAAATACATTAAAAAAAAATCAGGGCTGGAGACATGGCTTAGCAGTTAAGGCACTTGCCTGTGAAGCCTAAGGACCAATGTTCAACCTCTCTCTAGAACCCAGTAAACCAGACACACAAAGGTGTGGCAAGCACAAAGTCGCATAAGCCCACTAGGTGGCTGGAGCATCTGGCTTTCAATTGTAGTGGCTGAGGCTCTGGCACGCCAATTCTCTCTCTCTCTCTGTAGGCAGGCAGGCAGGCAGGAAGGATGGATTAAAACTCTAATACTATAATGGATTTAAAAAAAACATTTAGTGGTGTTAGAGAGATGTCTTAGAGGTTAAAGATTCTTACCAGAGAAGCCTAAGGACCCAGGTTCGATTACGTAAGCCAGATGCACAAGGTGGCACGTGTGTCTAAATTTCCTTTGCAATTCCTATTTGCCTCTTTCTTGTTCTCAATCTCTCTCATAAAAAATGTTTTATGTATATATATATTTTTTGGTGGGGGGGGGGGTTATCAAGGTAAGGTCTCATTCTAGCCAGGATGACATGGCATTCACTATGTACTCTCAAGATTGCCTCAAACTCATTGCGATCCTACCTCTGCCTCCCAAGTGATGGGATTAAAAGCATGCACCACCATGCCCGGCTTTTTTTGTTAAAAAAAATTTTTTTTATTAACTATCTAGGGGCTAGAAAGATGACTTAGCAGTTAAGGCACTTGCCTGCAAAGCCTAAGGACCCATGTTTGACTCTCCAGATCCCACCTAAGCCAGACACACAAAGGTGAGGCAAGTGCAAGGTTGCACATGCCCACTGGATGGGGCAAGCATCTGGAGTTCAATTACAGTTGCTGAGGCCCTGGCACGCCAATTCCCTCTCTCTTTCTTTCTCTCATGTGTGTACACATGCTCTAAAAAAAACTATTTAGATGTAATTGATGCTAAAATATTAAACTTTATTAATGTTTATATATTTTTAAAAATATTTTTATTTTTATTTATTTACTTGAGAGAGAACGAGGCAGATAGAAAATGGGCATTCAAGGCTTCCAGCCACTGCAAATGAACTCCAGACGCATGTGCCCCCTTGTGCATCTGGCTTATGAGTCCAGGGGAGTTGAACCTGGGTCCTTTGACTTTGCAGGCAAACGCCTTAAAGGCTAAGCCATCTCTCCAGCCCCATATATTTTTAATATGTATATCATATTTAAAATGTACTATCTAAAGCTTAGGAGATGGCCCAGTGGTTATGCTTGCTGCACAAACTTGATGAGCAGAGCTTAGAGGCCCAGAATCCGTATAAAGCTGAACACAGTAGTTCACATATCTATAACCTACAGCAATAGGAGCTGGAATCAGGAAAATCCCAAAGCTCTAGGACCAGCTAGTGACATGTTTGTAGTGGCAAACAACAAGAGATACTTTGTCTTAAAAAAAGTAAAGGTGAGAGCCGGGTGTGGTGGCGCATGCCTTTAATTCCAGCACTTGGGAGGCAGAGGTAGGAGGATCACCATGAGTTCAAGGCCACCCTGAGACAACATAGTGAAATCCAGGTCAGCCTGAGCTACAGTGAGACTTTACCTTGGGAAAAAAAAAAAAGTAAAAGGTGAGAACACACTAAGGTTGTCTTCTTCCCACTCCAAGTGTGCTGTAGCACAAGCATGCCTCCACACATAAAATGTACTATCATTTTGTGTATCTGTGAAATCAAGTTAATATATGTAATAAATATATTTCATAATCCATGTATGACTAATATATTTATATATATTTCAATACTAACTATATGTCAGTACCCAAGAAAGTACTTTCTTATCTGCTATTATCCCAGAAAACAACATGTTTTACGTTACTAATAGTTTTATATTATTTACCTAAAACATCTCAACTGCTTTTCCTCAAAAACAAAAACTAGTTTTCTCACATACAACATCGTATACTAAGGGAAATCCTACTGAACACTAGGCCTCACAAAATGTATTGTTCAACAAATTTTATAATTACAACATACTATAGTAAGCAAAATTTTAATAAGTATAAAGTAACATCATCAAATTAGTATAACTTAATTTACCTAACCAATAGTAGTGAGACAAAAGTTTGCCACCTGAGCCGGGCATGGTGGTGCACTCCTTTAATCCCAGCAATTGGGAGGCAGAGGTAGGAGGATTGCTGTGAGTTTGAAAACAGCCTGAGATTACATAGTGAATTCCAGGTCGGTCTGGGCTAGAGTGAGACCCTACCTCAAAAAACCAAAAAAAAAAAAAAGAAAAAGAAAGAAAAAGTTTGCCACCTGCCAAGCTCAATGGTGCATACCTTTAGTCCCTGCACTCAGGAGGCAGAGGATCATTGTGAGTTCAAGGCCAGCCTGAGACTACAGTGAGTTCCCAGGTCAGCCTGGGCTAGAGTTAGACACTGTCTTTAAAATGGGGGCCGGGGGGCTGAGGGATAGCTTAGCAGTTAAGGCGCTTGCCTGCAAAGCCTAAGGAGCCATGTTCTACTCTCCAGAGCCCAGGGTTAGCCAGATGCACAAAGGTGAGGCAAGCACAAGGTCTCACATGCCCACTAGGTGGCGCGTCTGGGGTTCGAAAGTAGTGGCTGAGGACCTGGCATGCAAATGCTCTCTCTCTCCTTTCTCTCTGTCTCTCGTTTAAAAAGAAAAAAGAAAAAAGAGTTGTCATCTTCATTAAATCAAGACACCATTATTGCGTAATGCACATAAGAAATCAGAGGAAAGGAAATTCTGACAGTAGGCAATTTAATGTAGGCAACTTCACTCCAAGGATGGAAGGAGTTATCCACACTGCCAAGATGACAGTCTTCTTAAAGCTCACACTGGAAAGCATCCTTGGTGGAACAATGTTTATACACATAATGCACACACAGAAGAAAACAACATGTTTTACGTTACTAATAGTAACGTAATGGAGGTAATCTGTGTGCTAATAAAACAATTCTTTAAATTTCAAGGCATCATTTTAATATATACAAGGTAAAAAGCTTATATATGCCTTGTAAGTAAAAGTATTTTCAAAAAAAGTATTGTTGGGTGTGGTGACACATGCTTTTTATCTCAGCACTTGGGTAGAAGGATTGCCATGAGCTCAAGGGCACCCTGAGACTACATAGTACATTCTAGTTCAGCTTGGGCTACAGTGAGACCCTACCTCAAAAAAAAAAGGCATTGAAAGAAACCATGTTAATCTGCTAAGTTAAGTTGCTCCCAGGGAGGAAAATGAGAGAGAAAAGAAATGGACAATTTATTCCCTATCCCTTTTATAATTTCAATTTTTCATAATAAACATATATTCATGTACTATTTAGTACTTAAAACATTTCTGAATGCCAAAAAGCAATGCAAATATTAAAGGAAATTCTTTCTGAAAAGAAGAAATACCATGTTGTAGTCTGCTAGTTGTCCTTGAAGCTCTTTGATTTCCACAGCTAAAGTTTCTGCCCTGCAAGCAAAAGATACATTTATAAGCACACAAATAAAAAGATGACATTACAAACATTCTAGATAATGTTCACAAACTCAATGAACATAGTATGAAGAGTCTATAATACTAGATGAGTACTGAATTAATATCCCGTGGTATGGATTCATAATAAAGATCTTGCATATTAAGAATTGCTTACCTCTTTTCATATGACAAATACACTGAATTTTCTTGATTGTACATTTCTATTTCTTTCTGAAGTTTATTAATTTCAGTTGTAAGTTCACTTATTTTACTTCTAGTTGAAAAGAAAGAAGAGAGTTAGCAATACTTCTAATTCAAGACTATTAAAATTCATTTAAAAAGAATATTTCAGTGGTTCATCTGACTACAAATAATGACTACTTCATTTTATTTAGTCAACTAATGAGAAAATAGATTCTCTAATTCGTAGGAAAGATGACAGTAAGGAATGGCTCCTCGCACTGGGGAGGCTGAGCTAGGAAGATCACCATGAGTTTGAAGGTAGCTACAGTATATTGAATTCCAGGTCAGCCTGGGCCAGAGAAAGCCTACGTTTTTGTATGTGTGTGAGTATGGGTTTGTGGAGGTCACAGGACAACATTCAACTCAGTCCTCATATCCTACCCTTTTGAGTCTCATTGTTCACTGCTGCATTTGTGAGCTTTAAGGAAGTTCTACCTTCCTTTTTCCAACATAAGCTCACTGGGTTTACAGAAACTCTCTACAACTTCCAGCTTTTTAAATAGGGCCTGGGGGTGTGAACTCAGTTACTCAAGAGTTACACAGCAAGTGCTTTATGTACTTAGCCATCTTCCCAGCCCCTATTTCTACAATTTAACCATGGCATTACTGACATTTTAGGTTGGCACTGATAAATTGTAGTGGGGGCTATTATGTTCACAATAGGATGTATAATAGCATCCAGGGTCTGAAAACAAACAGCCCTTTCTAATCCCAGTTGTGATACCAGAAATGTGTGTATATAATGCCAAATATTCCCAGGGCTGGGAAGAGGATAACCATTAGTTAAGACCTGCTCTAAGCCAAACATATACAAATAGCCAAAACTATTTTTCTTTTTTTTTTTTCAAGGTAGGGTCTCACTTCAGCTACGGCTGACCTGGAATTCACTATGTAGTCTCAGGGTGGCCTTGAACTCACAGTGATCCTCCTACCTCTGCCTCCCAAGTGCTAGGATTAAACGCGTGTGCCACCACACCCGGCCCAAAACTTTTTTTTTTTTTAAATACAACAAAATGTTTACTGAGCAAATCCAAAACTATTTTTTAATGCTGAATCACAAATCCTAGAGAAGAGAGCCAATGAAATGATCAGGATAATTTTCTTCTTTTGAGTTAAAAGTGATTTAGGGGACTAGAGATGGCTTAGCCGTTAAGGTGCTTACCTGTGAAGCTGAAGGACCCAGATTCAATTCCCTACTACACATGTAAGCCATATGTACATGGTGGCACAAGCGTCTAGAGTTCATCTACAGTGACTAGAGGCCCTGATGTTCCCATTCTCCCTCCCTCTGTTTGTTTCTTTCTCTCTCTGTCTGTCTGTCTGTCTGTCTCTCTCTCTCTCTCTCTCTCTCTCCCCCTAATAAATAAAACTAAAAAAATAAAACATAAAAAAGTGACTTGGTACCAGAGATGTTACATATCTGATGACCTGAACTGCACTTATGAACCATAGCATTGAGAACAGATGGGAAAAGTGTCCTTTTCCAATGTTGCCTCTCAGGAGTCTGACAATCAAAACATTCACATGATTGAGAAGAATGAAGTTCTGGGCTGGAGAGATGGCTTAGTAGTTAAGGCATATGCCTTGGAAGCCTAAGGACCCAGGTTCAATTCTCCAGGTCCCATGTAAGCCAGATGCACATGGTGGCACATGCACCTGGAGTTCATTTGCAGTAGCTAGAGGCCCTGGTGTGCCCATTCTTACTCACTCTCTCTCCTTCTCTCTGTCTCAAATAAATAAATAAAAATGATAAATTTAAAAAAGAAGTTCTAACGAAACAAGGCTTTTAAGGCGCAAAGAGGACAGACTAAATGAAATGAACAGGAGAAAAAAAGAGTATGAGCCAAGAGAAAAATTAAGTGGGGAAAATGGGACAGGAGTTGGGCATGATACATGCCTGTAACCACAGCATTCAAGAGGCAGAGGTGGAGGTCAGCCACAAGTTTGAAGCCAGCCTAGTTTTATATCAAAGTCTAGGATGACATGGGCTACAGAGTGTGACCCTGTCTCACACAAACAAAAATCAAATAGGAAAATGGAGGTAGAACAGTAGTACATGTGCACAGAGAAAATGTTAGATAGAAAACACCAAAAGGCTCTTCCTGCAGAGCTGCACACTTAGGGATATACTGACTCGGTATTGTGAACAAGCATTTGCTTCTTTCATTTCATATTAAATATAATCAGTGGTACGTCAATATGAATATTTTAAAATAACACTGAAAAAAAGCATAAAGGGGTACTCTTTTGGGGGGTTGGGGATTTTTGTTTGTTTTGTTTTTTGTTTTTCAAGGTAGAGTCTAACTCTAGTACAGGATGACCTGGAATTCACTATGTAGCTTGGAACTCAGAGATCCTCCTACCTCTGCCTCCCAAGTGCTGGGATAAAAGGCTTGTGCCACCATGCCCAGCAAGGGTTCTTTTATCATTAGATGAAAATGGTGAACTTTATGGTATTTGTATCCCTTCCAAAACATTTTTCACACTGAAACTGAATCAGCAATTTACAGTATAAGAAGTGGAGGTCTAGTGAGAAGGCTCCGTGGGTAAAGCACTCTCCACACAAGTATGAGGACCTGAGTTCAGATCCCCAGCACCCATAAAAAGCTGGGCATAGTGGTACGGGCCTGTAATCCCAGCACTGGGGAGGCAAAGACAGGAGAATCCCTGGAACTTGCTGGCTAGACAGTCTAGCCAAATCAGGTAGTTCTTTTTTTTTTTTTTTTTTTTTTTTTTTTTTTTTTTGAGGAGGGGGTGCAAATCAGGAAGTTCTAAATTCAGTGTGAGATGCTATCTTAAAAAAATAAGGTGTTGGGCTGGAGAAATGGCTTAGTAGTTAAGGGACTTGCCTACAAAGCCAAAGGAGCCAGGTTCGATTCCCTAGGACCCACATAAGCCAGATTCACAAGGTGGCACATGCATCTGGAGTTTTGTTTGCAGCAGCTGGAAGCCCTGATGCGCCCATTCATCCGCACCCCCCTCCCTCACCGTCTCTCTTTCTCTCACTCGCTCTTTCTCTACTCTCAAATAAATAAATAATTTTTGTTGTTTTTAAAAAGGCTGGAGAGATGGCTTAGCGG
Organism: Dipus sagitta; assembly: GCA_036346955.1. NCBI lineage: Eukaryota > Metazoa > Chordata > Mammalia > Rodentia > Dipodidae > Dipus > Dipus sagitta. The sequence continues at coordinate 95,994,259 of CM070770.1, read as the reverse complement.
TTAAGATTCAATTCCCCAGGACCCACATAAGCCAGATGCACAAGGTGGTGCACGTGTCTGGAGTTCCTCTGCAGTGGCTGAAGACCCTGGCATGCCCATTCATTCCCCCCCCCCTCTCTCTCTCTCTCTCTCTGCCTCTCTCTCTCAAATAAGTAAAAATAAATACTAAAAAAAAAAAAAATAAGGTGGAGAGTAGCTGAGGAAGACATTTAATATTGAACTCTGGCTTTCTCTCTCTCTCTCTCTCTCTCTCTCACTCACACACACACACACACACACACACACACAAGCCATGTACACTGCACACATATACAAATGCAAAACAAATGAACAAAAGAAGTGGAGCCTTTAGAAGGTAGGCTGTGAAGGTTCTTTACTTTTATGGATGGGATTAGTGCCTTATAAAAGGAATGGGGGGGCAGCACTAAAAGCTCTTGCTTGCAAAATCTACCTGACTAGGTTCAATTTCCAGTACCTATATAGAGCCAGATACATAAAGTGGCACATCTACCTGGAGTTTGGTTGTAGAGGCAAGAGACTCTGACACACATACTTACACATACACAAACACTCTGTGTTTTGTATGTCTCTATCCACAGAAATAAACAAAAATATTTAAAAGGAGGCTAGAGAGATGGCTTAGCGGGTAAGGTGCTTGCCTGCAAAGCCAAAGGACCCATGTTTGACTCTCCAGGTGCCATGTGAGCCAGAAGCACAGTGACATAAGCACGCAAGGTCGCACATGCGCACAAGGGGGCACATGCATCTGGACTTTGACTGCAGTGGCTAGAGGTCCTGGCGCACCAATTCTCTCCCTCTCTCATTAAAAAAAAAAATGTTGTGTTATATCAAAAAATATTAGCGGGGGGCTGGAGAGATGGCTTAGCAGTTAAGGCGCTTGCCTGCGAAGCCTAAAGACCTAGGTTCAATTCTCCAGATCCCACCCAAGCCAGATGCACATGGTGGTGCATGCTTCGGGAGTTCATTTGCAATAGCTAGAGGCCCAGGTGTGCCCATTCTCACTCTCTCTCTCTCTTTCTCTCTCTCTCCCTCCCTCCCTCTCTCTGTCTCAAATAAATAAAAATAAATCGGAAAAAAGGAAAAAAATCATATATATAAATAATTAGTCGGGCATGGTGGCACACGCCTTTTATCCCAGCACTTGGGGGACAGAGGTAGGAGGATCACTGTGAGTTCAAGGCCACCCTGAGACTCCATAGTGAATTCCAGGTGAGCCTGAGCTAGAGTGAGACCTTACCTCGAAAAACTCTGTGTGTGTGTGTGTGTGTGTGTGTGTGTGTGTGTGTGTGTACACACTAGATAAGACTCTTTTTCTTTCAGGATGTGAAGCCAAATGACATTATACACATGTGAGCAATAGGCCCTTATCAAACACCAAACCTGCCGACACCTTAATCATGTATTTCCCAACCTTTAAAGTCATATAGAAACCTATTTTTTTTGGACAATAAAACACTCAGTAGTCATAGATTGTTTACTAGCAAATTTTCAGTGCCAGAGATGGGATACCTGCCAGTGAGTTTTGGCCAGGGAGGTCCATGATGCCCCAAAACATTACAGGCCATTGCCGAGGCCCTTGGTTTCCTACCAGGAATAGATGGTAAGACCCTATTGCTGAAGACTCCACATACTTGGGCTGCAAGGTCACTGAGAAACCCTAGTGGAGCTGAGCTGAAAACCTCCTCCATGTAAACCAACTGACAGAAAGCTAGAAAAAGCCATGCTGCATACAGTTCAATGGGAGAGAGAGAAATGACCAGTGAAGATACTCAAGAGTGGGCACTGCAAGCCTTATATTTGGCCAGCTAGGCCAAATGAGCCAATGGGTGCAACAGTGGCACGTCTGTTATAGGGGGAAACCAAGTGCCCTCTAATTTGACTGAAGGCCTGCTCCATGGGAGAGAATACATCCCTGATACTGAAAACCTACAGCAGGGGTAGTCATGAGCCCTAGGGGTGTAACGTCTGCTGTTGTCTGACTAAAAGTATCTACCATGCTCACCAAACTGCCCAGTAAGCACTTCTCTTAATGTTCATACCCATATATTAATACTACTCTCACTTTTGGTTAGAGAACCTTCTATTTTCAGATGGAAGTGACCTTGGGATGACTTAGAGGGCACCATGGTGCTGAGAAGAAATGACAGAGGAGTGCTCAGCACTCAAATATCTCTATCATACCTTCCAAGGCTCAGGGTCCATTGTAGAAGAGGGGGCAGAAAGAATGTAAGAGCCAAAGGAAGGGTAGGACTCCTTACAACTGCTCCTCCAGACACAAAATGGCCTGGATACACATGACTTTACAGTACCTGACACTACCTACACAAGACCATTATAATAGGAGGAAAAGATCATGACATCAAAACAAAAGAAAGACTGATTTAGAGGGGGAGGGGATATGATGGAGAGTGGAGTTTCAAAGGCGAAAGTGGGGGGAGGGAGGGAATTACCATGGGATATTGTTTACAATCATGGAAGTTGTCAATAAAAATATAAATAAATAGCCAGTCACAGTGGTACAAGCCTTTAATCCCAGCACTCAGAAGGCAGAGGTAGGAGGATTGCTGAAAGTTCAAGGCCACCCTGAGAATATATAGTAAATTTCAGGTTAGCCTGAGCTACTGTGAGACCCTACCTCGGAAAAACCAAACAACAACAACAAGAAAAAAAAAAAATACACATACACATACACATATATACAAATAAACTAAAATAAAATTATGAGAAATAATTTTTAAAATTTGTAACTTAACCTGTCTCAGATATTTTGTTACAGCAGTAAAAACAGATTGAAACAAATATGCAATTTACTTTTATGCAAATATATAAAATTGAAATTTTCAACCTAGTTATATTTTATACATTCTGCAGTATAGCCTAACTAGAAATTATATTAGAATATAATTATTAGGGATGAAATAATATCTAATTATTGTAGTAAGTTCCACAGCTGAAACTTCATGATACATATCGAAACACATGTCTATTTAACATACCTAAGAAGTCCAAGATAGTAAGATTTGTCTAAAATTTGTCTCTGGGGACCTAAAAAAAAAAAGTTTTTAAAGTTACTGGACAGTTTTAAAATGTACCAAAATAGCTAATCCAAAGTGTAACAATGCTACAATTCTCAAAGTTCTCATGAATATCCCAATGTATCAAGAAGAATGGCTAAAATGAAATAGGAAACTACTATATTTTTAAATATTTATATACTTATTTGCAAGGAGAAAGAGAGAGAGAATGGGCATACCAGGACCTCCAGCCACTTCAAACAGACTCCAGATGCACGGGCCACTTTGTGCATCTGGCTCCACATGGGTACTGGAGAATTTGAATTTAAGTCCTTATGCTCTGAAGGCAAGTGCCTTAACCACTGAGCCATCTCTCCAGCCCAGGAAACTACTATTATAATATGATATAAAAGAAAACTAAATTGGGCTAGACAGATGGCTCAGCAGTTACGGTGTTTGCCTACGAAGCCTAAGGATCCAGGTTCAATTCCCCAGGACCTACATACCCACATAAAGCCATATGCACACGGTGGCACATGAGTCTGGAGTTCATTTGCAGTGGCTGGAAGCCCTGGTACACCCATTCTGTTATCTGCCCGCCCCTCCCCTCAAATAAAAAAAGAAACCTAAATTAAGACTACAAAGATGACCTTAAGACAAGGCTGTTAAGACAGCAGACTCCATATGACAGACTCAATGGAAACTGGCTCTAAGGGACAGTAGACCATAGTAGTCCAAAAACTTTTGATATAGAAACAAAATATATAAACACATATATGGCGCTACTTACTGAAATCTAAACAGTGCTAATAAGGAAACAATTGTTTTAATTTTAATTAACAGAAATCTAAGTAGCCATATGTATCTACTGGGTGCTCTACTAAAGAGTGCAGATACTCCTTGGTAAGAGCTAAAGACCATCATTTTCCAAATGTGTCTCAGAGACTTTATAAAGTGAAACATTGGGCAAGACATGGTGACACACATTCACTCAGGGAGGCTGAGGTAGCAACCTCAGCTACAGAATGACTTCTAGGTCAGCCTAGACTAGAGCAAGACCCTACCTTGAAAAAAATAACAAGCAAAAATAAAGCAAACGTGGGCTGGGGCTTAGCAGCTAAAGGTGGTCTCTTGCCTGCAAAGCTTGACAATCTGGGTTCAATACCTCAGTACCCACATACAGCCAGATGTACAAAGTGGCACAAGCACCCACAATTCGTTTGCAATGGCAGGAGGCCCTGGCATGCTAACTCTATCTGTCTCTGTCTGTCTCTCTCGCTCTCAAATAAATAAATCTTTTATGAGAGAGCAAAAGAAAGAGAATGGGGACACCAGGACTTCCAGATACTGCAATCCAACACCAGACGTGTGCACCGTCTTGTGTGCATGTGTAACCCTGCACATGTGTCACCTTGTGCATCTGGTTTACCTGGGATCTGGGGAGTCAAACATGGATCCTTAGGCTTCACAGGTAAGCACCTTAACTGCTAAGCCATCTCTCTACCCCAATAAATAATTTAAAAAAAAAAGAATACTATTATATTCCAGAAGGTAAAAGACAGTAATCCTAGGTTATATGTTTCAACTTCAAAGGTAACATGCCCTACAAAGAATGAGATGTGCAGCTAGGAAGTGCTGCCTGTGAGGTCTATGTTGAAAGGTGGGAACATCCTATCTTAAGATAGACATCATGGGCTGGAGAGATGTGCTTAGCAGTTAAGGCATATGCCTGCAAAGCCTAAGGACCCAGGTTCGATTCTCTAGGTCCTACATAAGCCAGATGCACATAGTGGTGCATGCGTCTGGAGTTTGTTTGCAGTGGCTGAAGGCCCTGGTGCACCCACTCTCACTCCCTCTTTCTCTCTCTCCCACTCTGTGTCTAATAAATAAATAAACAAAAATGAGTATTTTTAAAAAAAAAAGATAGACATCAGAGCCGATGAGAACAAAAACTACAACAGAGAGTGCTGCACCTCAGTAACTCATAAGGCTTGAAACATTTTTAGAAAAATAATATTAAGCATATACAAATTTCTGTGAATGTGTTTTTAAAAATGAGTTAAATGGTAATATAATTTTGACTCATTTTTTAGTGTTGATAATTATTAAGCAATCATTTCCAAATAATAAGTTGTGTTTTTACTATCTAGTGAGTTAAATGGTATTATAAGAAAATTTAAGACTCCTGAAAGGCATGACATACTATATTATTAAAAGTACCCATTCTCTGGACTGGAGGCCCACTCCATGGGAGGGAATACATCCCTGATACTGAAAACCTAAAACGGGTAGTCATGAGCCCTAGGGGTGTAACGTCTGCAGCTGCCTGGCTAAATGTATATACTATGCTCATCAAACTGCCCAGTAAGCCCTTCTCTTAATGTTCATACCTGTATATTAATGCTACTCTCACTTTTGGTTAGAGAACCTTCTGTTTTCAGATGGCAGTGACCTTGGGATGACTCAGAAGGCACCATGGTGCTGAGAAGAAGTGACAGGAATGCTCAGCACTGCAATATCTCTATCACACCTTCCAAGGCTCAGAGTCCATTGCGGAACAGGTGGCGGAAAGAATGTCAGAGCCAAAGGAAGGGTAGGACTCCTTACAATGTGATCCTCCAGACATAAAATGGCCTGGATATCCATGACCTCACAGTGCCTGACACTACCTACACAAGACCATCATAATAGGAGGAAAAGATGATGACATCAAAATAAAAGAGAGACTGAGAGGAGGAGGGGATATGATGGAGAACAGAGTCTCAAAGGGGAAAGTGGAGGGAGGGAAGGTATTACCATGGGATATTGTTTATAATCATGGAAGTTGTTAACAAAAATAAATTAACTAAAAAGAAAAGATAGAAAAAAACATTTAAAAAAAGTACCCATTCTCACCGGGCATGGTAGTGCACACCTTTAATCCCAGCACTCAGGAGGCGGAGGACTGCCTTGAGTTTGAGGCCACCCTGAGACCACACAGTTAATTCCAGGTCAGCCTGGACCGGAGTGAGACCCTACCTCAAAAAACAAAAAAGACAAAAGTACCTATTTTTTCTCTCTCTCTCTCTCTCTCTCTCTCCCTCTCTTTCTGAGTCTCAAATAAAAATAAACTTAAAAAAATTTAGCCGGCCATGGTGGTGCACACCTTTAATCCCAGCACTCGGGAGGTAGAGGTAGGAGGACTGCTGTGAGTTTGAGGCCACTCTGAGATTACATAGTGAATTCCAGGTCAGCCTGAGCTACCGTGAGACCCTACCTTGAAAAAAAAAAATTAAAGGGCTGGAGAGATAGTTTAGCTGTTAAAGGGCTTGCCTGTGAAGCTTGAAGACCCAGATTCAATTCTCCAGGTCCCAAATAAGCCAGATGCACAAGGGGGCACATGCATCTGGAGTTCATTTGCAGTGGCTAGACACCCTGGAGCATCCATTGTCTGTCTGCCTCTCTCTCTCCCTCCCTCCCTCCCTCCCTCTCTCTCTCTCTCTGCTCTCTCTGTCTCAAATAAAAATAAATTTTAAAAAACTGAAAAAAAAAAAAAAAAACGTACCGAGCCAGGCATGATGGTGCACACCTTTAATCCCAGCACTTGGGAGGCAGAGGTAGGAGGATCACCATGAGTTCAAGGCCACCCTGAGACTACATAGTGAATTCAGGTCAGCCTGGGCCAGAGTGAGACCCTACCTCAAAAAACCAAAAAAAAAAAAAAAAAAAAAGAGAGGAAAAAAAAAGTACCAAGAAAAGGCTGGAGATGGCTTAGTGGCACTTGCTAACAAAACCTAAGGACCCAAGTTCTGCTCCTAGAACTGCACAATGACTGCAGTGGCTAGAGGCCCTGGTGTGTCAATTCTCTTTCTCTCTCACTCACTCACTCTCTTACTCTTTCATGAATAATTTTTTTAAGTAACCCCCCCCCCAAAAAAAAGAGTACAGTGGTCACTTGGTATTTGAAGGAGATTGGTTCCAAGACTCCAGTGGGAATGACAGCATTACTTGCATATAATGTATGCACATCATCTTGTTGAAAGGCCATCCAGATTGCTTGTTTACCTCACTGATATAGTAGAAACAGCTGCTCTATAATATTGCTTAGGGAGTAAGGACAAGAGAGCAAAGTCTGAGCATGCTCAGTACAAATGCAGACCAATTTTTATGTGCAGTTGCTCGAGTCCACAGTTTTGGATGAAACTTGTCGGTGCAGAGGGCCAACTGTAGCATAAGTAAAAATTAACTTTGTAGAGGCTGGAGGGATGACTTAGCAGTTAAGACATTTGCTTGCAAAACCAAAGGACCCAGGTTCAATTCCCCAGGACCCACATTAACCAGATGCAAAAGGGGGTGCATGCATCTAGAGTTCGTTTGCAGTAGCTGGAGGCCCTGGCGTGCCCATTCTCTCTCTCCCTCTCTCTCTGTCAAATAAATAAAAAAAATAAGTAAAATTAAAATAGCTTTGTACCTGAAGACTATTCCTGTCCCAATACATCCTTTATAAAATATAAAGCAAAAATACTGTATAAAAAGTTCAATCAAGCCAGGCATAGCAGCACACACCTTTAAGACCAGCACTCAGGAGGGAGAGGTAGGAGGATCACCATGAGTTCAAGGCTACCCTGAAACTACAGAGTGAATTCCAGGTCAGCCTGAGCTAGAGTTGAGAAACTACTTTGAAAGACCAAAAAAAAAAAAAAAAAAAGTTCAATCAAGTTTTAGTTTATATGTCAGACAGATCAAATATCTGAATTATAAAATACAGTGTAATAGAGGCTAGGGATATAGCTCAGTGATTATTATACTTGTCGTAGGTTCAATCCCCAGTACTGGGGGGTAGAGGGGGATGAGAGCTTCTAAAAATATTTAATTCAGTATAGGAGTAGTGGTGCATACCTTTAATCTCAGCACTTAGAAAGCTGAAGTAGAAGGATAGCCATGAGTTCAAAGACAGCCTAGGCTACAGAGTGAGTTACAGACCAGCGTGGGCTATATTGGGACCCTGCCTCAAAAAGCAAAGAAAGAGCAGGGCGTGGTGGCGCATGCCTTTAATCCCAGCACTCAGGAGGCAGAGGTAGGAGGATCGCCATGAGTTCAAGGCCACCCTGAGACTACATAGTGAATTCCAGGTCAGCCTGGGCTAGAGTGAGACCCTACCTCGAAAAAACAAAAAAAAAAAAGCAAAGAAAGAAAATATAAGTCAGGTGTGGTAATGCCTATGATCCCAGCAGATGGAAGGTAGAGGCAGTGCAATCAGGGGTTTAAGGTCATCCTCAGCTACGTAGTAAGTTTGAGGACAGTCTGGACTAAACAGGACAATTTCTAAAAACAAAAACAACAACAACAAAAAAAAAAAACATAAATTATGACATACTATTATGCCTTAAAAAAGGCATAATGATTCAAAAATATAGATTTATATTAGCCTACTTCCTTACTGTGATAGTTAAGGTGTTGTCAACTTGATCTGTTTAGTAATCCACAGAAATCCCTTTCCAGTAGGGTATCGGAGGTTGCTTCCAGGAAGGATCAACTAAAGGAGGAAGTCCTTCCCCCACAGTGAGACCTTCCCCAGAGTGGGCGGCCCTGCTCAGAGGGGCACTTGATATAAGGAAGCCCTGGGTAAAAAGAGCCCCTTCCTCCCTTCCTTCCTTCCACTTGGCTGCAGGCGCTGCTCGCTACCTTCCAGCGTGGACTGAAGACCACCATCAACTGAAGACCCGTGTGGATGGAAACCCAGCAGCTCCTCAGGAAGCCTCCAGGCCTTCCGGCACTATCTGCAGTGCCGGGTCAGGACTGCTGAGGCATCTGGCCACGTGGACTGAGCAGCTACCAGGTTCCGTGATTCTTGGGCCCACAACTGCTATTGGACTACCGTTAAACTAATCCAATAAATTCCCTTTTTAAAGTAATTCATTCTAGGAGTTCTGTTCCTCTAGAGAACCCTGACTAATACACTTATCTAAGCTATATTATGGTACAGTATAAGATTTTTGTTTCTTTGTTTGTTTTGTTTTTTTTTTTTCAAGGTAGGGTCTCGCTTAAGCACAGGCTGACCAGGAATTCACTATGTAGTCTCATGGTGGCCTTGAACTCTCGGCTATCCTCCTACTCTGCCTCCCAAGTACTGGGATTAAAGGCATGCACCACCACGCCCAGCCTAAATATAGATATTTTAATAGAGTCATTTTATTAAGAAAACTACAAAAAAGAATTTCATTGTATTCTATACTGTCATTTCACAGCAATTTTATAAGACAAAGTATAGGTACTACAGGCTATAGTTCTCATTTATTAATGTAGTTACTATACAAAATATACTCATCTTCATAAAATAAATACCTTTCATCCCAGTTTTCATTCCAGTCAAACCTTGCTGGGTTACAGGACGATCAGCAACTTTGATCTGAGATGACAAAACACCACCAGTCCCTAAAGAGCCACCACGAGAACCAGGTCTTGCTATTGCAGTTGGCAACTAAAAAGCAAGGTTTTACTTTTATTAAGAAAATATATCACAGTACTGCTACCAATATAAGACTTGTAAAGGGAATTTTTGTAAAAATTAAAACTCTACATTATTTATAAAATAACCCTTATATTTTTGGATGTCTGAAGTATTTTTTAAATATTTTATTTTTATTTACTTGAGGGAGAGAATGGGCATGCCAGAGCCCCCAGCCACTGCAAACTAACACCAGACATATGCACCATCATGTGCATCTGGCTTACATGGGTACTAGGGAATTGAACCTGGATCCTTTGGCTCTGCAGGCAAGTCCCTTAACTGCTAAGCCATCTCTCCATCCTGGATATCTGAAATCTTTAATAGTATTAAATAATAAACTAAGATGGGCATGATGGCACATGCCTTTAATCCCAGCACTCAAGAAGGCAGAGGTAGGTGGAGCATCATGAGTTCGAGGCCACCCTGAGACTACAAAGTGAACTCCCAGTCAGCCTGGAATACAGTGAGACCCTGACTTGAAAAACCAAAAACAAAAATAAAAACAAGAAATGAAAAATAAATAAACTTTTGGGCAGGACAGACGGCCCAGTGGTTAGAGATAATTACTTGTAAAACCTGACGGTCTGGGTTCAATTCCCCAGTATCCACATAAAGCTAGATGTACAAAGTGGCACATGCATCTGGAGATGATTGGCAATGACAAAAGGACATGCTATGCCTATACTTTCTGTCTCTCTCAAATAAATAACTAAAAACACTTAAATAATAAATTTCTGCCGGACGTGGTGGTGCACGCCTTTACCCAGCACTTGGGAAGCAGAGGTAGGAGGATTGCCCTGAGTTCAAGGCCACCCTGAGACTACATAGTGAATTCCAGGTCAGCCTAAGCTAGAGTGAAACCCTACCTCAAAAAAAAAAAAAAAAAAAAAAAAAAAAAATTCTAACATCTAAAATCCATGATTAAGTAATACATTTCATTAAAATTTTAAGTTCTACATATAGATGTTATTTATGATTATCTCAAAACTGCAAACAAATTAAGTGTTTACCAAGCATGATAGCCTCAGAGAGCCTGATACTGCCCAAGTCCAAAAACAGTGGCTGTGAGGTAAGTGAGAGACTCCATCTTAAGGAAACATGCAAATGATAGAGGAAAACACAGCCTCCGCACACACATGTCCAGATGCCACAAACACCATTCTACACTCACATGCAAAATATAAAGTCACTCTATTGTGTGTGTGTGTGTGTGTGTGTGTGTGTGTGTGTGTGAAGAAGCCCCTTTAGAGCAGTAGGTAGTGTGTCAGTCTCATTAAAAAAAATATATGAAGCCAGGTGTGGTGGCACACGCCTTTAATCCTGTCACTCAGGAGGCAGAGGTAGGAGGACTGCCGTGAGTTTGAGGCCACCCTGAGAATACACAGTGAATTCCAGGTCAGCCTGGGCTAGAGTGAGACCCTACCTTGAAAAACAAAAACAAACAAACAAACAAAAAAAAAACATATGGAGGATTGGACTGGAGAGGTGGCTTAGCGGTTAAGGTGTTTGCCTGCAAAGGCAAAGGATCCCGGTTCAACTCTCCAGGACCCACGTAAGCCAGATGCACAAGGGGGCACATGCATCTGGAGTTTGTTTGCAGTGGTTGGAGGCGCTGGCGCACCCATTCTAACTCTCTCTCTTTCTCTCTCTCTCTCAAATAAATAAATAATTTTTTTTTTTAAATATGGAGGATCACGAAAAAAGAGCAACAGGCCAGGCATGATCACACATGCCTGTAATGCCAGTACTCAGAAATCCAAGGCAGCAGGCCTACAAATTCAAAGCCACCTGGATACATGGCAAGATATGGTCTCAAACAAAAGTACCATTATTTCTATATAATGATATTATAGTTAATCTTATTTTCTCCCTTGTAGAATTTTCTATCTTAAATACTCATGTATCTTCTTTAAACCCAGGAACAAAGGAAATCTTAAGAAAGCATATTATTAATTTGCAAGAGCTCATTCTATCCAGACATGGTAGAATGAACTCTTGCAAATTAACAGTATGCTTTTTCATTTTAAGATTCTGAACCCTGCTGAGCATGGTGGTATAAACCCATTTTCCCAGTTCTAGGAAGAATGGGACAAGAGAACTGTGAGTTCAAGGTTATCCTGGGCAACATAAACAAGACACTATCTCAATTTTTTAAAAACTTTTGCCCATATGTTTTTTATATTATAATTTTAACTGGTTTATAATTTGTTTTCATTCTGATGGGGTTTTCAATTTTTTAAAAATTCAAATACAAAAATTTCAAGTACTTTCTATTGTCATTATTAGGAAGCCCCCAGCCTATATCAAAATTATATAGAATCGGGCATGGTGGCACACGCCTTTAATCCCAGTACTCAGGAGGTCAAGGTAGGATGATCACTGTGAGTTCGAGGCCAGCCTGACACTACATAGTGAATTCCAGGTCAGGCTGGGCTATAGCAAGACCCTACCTAGAAAAACAAAAAACAACAACAACAACAAAAAGTTATATAAAGTAACTGCTTATATTTTCCCTAACACAATTAAAATTTCATTTTTAAAATGTCAAGTTTTAGCCGGGTGTGGTGGCGCACGCCTTTAATCCCAGCACTCGGGAGGCAGAGGTAGGAGGATTGCCGTGAGTTCAAGGCCACCCTGAGACTCCATAGTGAATTCCAGGTTAGCCTGGGCTAGAGTGAGACCCTACCTTGAAAAACCAAAAAATAAATAAATAAATAAAATAAAATAAAATGTCAAGTTTTGCCAGGCGTGGTGGCGCACGCCTTTAATCCCAGCACTCAGGAGGCAGAGGTAGGAGGATCGCCATGAGTTCGAGGCCAGACTACATGTGAATTCCAGGTAAGCCTGAGCTACAGTGAAACGCTACCTCGGAAAACCAAAATAATAATAATAATAAAATGTCAAGTTTTAGCCAGGCCTGGTGGTGCACACCTTTAATCCCAACACTCAGGAGGCAGAGGTAAGAGGATTGCCATGAGATCAAGGCAACCCTGAGAATACATAGTTAATTCCAGGTCAGCCTGGGCTAGAGCAAGACCCTACCTTGGAAAAAAAAAAAAAAAACAGTCACATTTACAGCTGGGGAGGAGGAAGACTGAGCAGTTAAAGGCACTTGTTTACATGGCCTGTTGGCAGGAGTTCAAATCCCCAGTACCACATAAACCCAGACCCAAAAAATGGTACACAGTTCTGGAGTTCAAATGCAACAGCAAGAGGCCCTGGAATGCCCATATACCTTCACTTATTCTTTGTCTTTTTCTCCCTCTCTAGCTCAAATAAATAAGTATATTTTTAAATACCAAGTTTTCAAACTATCTAGAATTCTGATAAGATAAAGAGGAGCCAGGCGTGGTGGCACACAACTTTTTTTTTAAGATTTATTTATTTATTTATTAGAGACAGAGAGAGGAGTGTAGGAGAGAGAGAATGAGTGCACCAGGGCCTCTAGCCACTGCAGACAAACTCCAGACACATGTGATACCATGTGCATCAAACCTGGGTCCTTAGGCTTCACAGGCATGTGCCTTAACCGCTAAGCCATCTCTCCAGCCCAGCACATGCCTTTAATCCCAGCACTCGGGAGGCAGAGATTTGAGGATCACCAAGAGTTCAAAGTCACCCTGAGACTACATAGTGAATTCCAGGTCAGCCTGGGTTAGTGAGACACTACCTTGAAAAACCAAAAAAAAAAAAAAAAAAAAAAAAGATAAAAAGAAAGGTATCAAAGAATATGAAACAGTAACATTAGTTTTGAAGGTGATTTAATGAATACTCTTGCACAGAGACACTGCCACTCCCTACCCCCCATAATGCATGACCCACAATCGCCATGGGGTTGATCTGCATCTCCAATGAGGAAGGTCTCTTCAGAAAAGGGGCAGGGAGGAGGGAAAGGATGGTACCAACATGTGATGTTTACATACAAAATATGTCCATATCTAATAAAAAAAAGCATTCAAGAATATAAAACAGTAACTTATTAGTTTTGAGGGTGATTTAATGAATATTCTTACTTTTCAACTAATTTGAATTGTTATATTAATGATTAATTGAATTCTTACATATTCTCAATTTTGTTGCTAGTTTATTCTACTTCATTTGGTTCTTAGCCTAAAATGTTCCACTTTAATTATTATAACTTGACCTGGGCATGGACAAGGACCTGGGTTCAAACTCACACCACAAAAGTAAACGACTATACTATAGCTTTAATTGTAGGAGAAGGTTAGAGAGATAGCTCAGTGAGTAGTCTCCTCTGCCTTACAAACATAAAGATCTGAGTTCAATTCCAAGTACACATTTAAAAAGGCCAGTTATGCCAGTATGCATCTGTAATCCCTACACTGCGAAGGTAGAGATAGAAGAATCCCTGGAGCTATCTAGATTAACTGTTGAGCTCCAAGTCAAGGACAGATCCTGTCTCAAAAAGAGGATGGTGTTCCTGAGGATACCAAGGTTGTCCTCCAGCCTCTATCTGCACATACATGTGCACCCAAATACATGTGTCCTCACTTGTGTACACACATATGAACACCACACACAAAAAAATGAATAAAAAAATAAGAAGAATATACATGTTTGTGAGTCAGTGTTAGTGGCATTATCCCTCAATACTATCTTCCAAACATTCTCCCACATTTAGATATTTTACATGCCCCCTCAAAATTTTATACAACAGTATATATTTATTGAATAAAAGAAGAACAAAGTAAACTATAAGAATATATGAAGAACATTTAATAGAATGTTTTAAACTTACTCCAGGTGCCACTCGAACACTTCCTGATGGGGGTCTTATTCCAGAAGGAGGTCTTCCTGTTAAGCCAATTCCACCCCGTGACATAGGGCGAGGGGTTGAAGATTTGTGATTACTGGCCATCGTTCACTTGAACAGCTGTTTGGAAACAATAGACAATTCAATGCTCATCTGATATCCCTTCTTTAAACATTTTATTTTTGTTAACTTAATTATTTACTTATTTGAGGGGGGAGCAGATAGAGAATTGGTGTTCCAGGGTCTCTAGCCACTGCAAACAAACTGCAGACACATGTACCACCTTATGCATCTGGCTTATGTGGACACTGGGGGACCGGACATAGGTTCCTAGGCTTCAAAGACAAGCACTTTTAATGCTCAGCCATCTCTCCAGCCCATCCTTTGATATCTTGTATAGCAAAACACTAATAATTCATGATCTCTTCCTTCAAATGTTTAATTTGTAGTTATTTTTCTTGCAAATTACCATCCCCAGGTACTACTACAAGCTGGGCTTTAATTCGGTTCAAATTTTGCTTTTTGTTCCACTTAATGTTGTGGAATCATTTACTACAATATTCCTTCCTCAATATATCACCTCCCAAAGTACAAGCTCCTCGAATTCTTATTCTTTGATTCTCTGGTCCTTAACCATGATTCTACCTAATGTCTGTTCTTGTTACTGTCACCAAATACCTTGATGCCCTACAAAATTTGAGAAAATTAGAAAATAAACTCCATTCTATTTGGAGCTCACAAACGTACCTATCTACATCCTACCATCCAAATTCAACAGTCCCTCTCTCATTCAAGATTCATCACTTGGGACACCTTCCAGTGAGTTGTTGGCCAGGGAGGTCCCTGATGACCCCAAAACATTATAGGCCATTGCCAAAGCCCTTGGTTTTCACCAGGAATAGATGACAAGACCCTACTGCTGAAGACCTGGAGTTTGTTTACAGTGGCTGAAGGCCCTGGCACACCCATTCTCATTCTCAATCTCTCTCTCTCTGCCTCTGTCTATCTCTCTCAAATAAACAAAATTAAATTTAAAAAAATTAACTTTCTGGAAGACAAATTCTTTAGCGAAAGGGATTCTCCAAAAGCTAGTAAAATAAACGTTTACTTACAGAAGAATTAGTCACTGCGACTCTTAACACCCGTGTTAACTTTGAAAAAATGTACAATGTAAACAAATTTCACTTGGTTTTCTTTACCACTGCCTACCATTACATCAGCCCTAAAGGAAATTGAAGAAAAAGGGGAGGGGCACTATTAAATATGGCCTACTTCAGGTTGTTCAACTGAACATTCACACTCGAGGGAAGAAAGGCAGTATTCACACAATCCCTTGCTTCCAGAAAGATTAAGGCTACAAACTCCATTCCCCACTGTTACTCGCGCGGTACATGGTACATACGTAGTCTTGACACATCATTTAGCTTGGGATGTGTTTCATCTCCAAAACAGAAGCATGACCATGAGCCCTACCCTGCAGAGTGGAGATTACTGGTATTCTACGACAAGTATCTAGCTCCTAATTGCTGCAACCACCAAGGCCTCCTAAAGCCAAACAATCTCACATGTTGAAACTTGTGAAGTCCTCTTCCACTGTGCCCAGAAGACAGCGATCTATTATTGCTCCTTCAGGCCAGAGTGACTTAGTTTCTAGGGCGCTCGCATCCTTCCCGGTCCCGGCAGAGGAGGAATACCTGGCGGCGCCTCAGCCCCAAGCCGTTTAAGCCGCGAGCCCAGCACTCCCGTTAGTCTTGTCTGGCGCGGATCGGGGTCTCCGAGTTAAGATGGACAACACAAGAAGGGGAGGAAGAAAGGATGGGGACCTGATACTTCTGCCTCAGCTGGCTCGGGAGGAGGACGGGCCGGCCAGACGCTCCGGCCCGGAGGACGCGAAGCTCTGTCGCAGAAGGCCACCGGCCGCGCTGGGCCCGCTCCCTGCTCCGGGACCTGCTGCGCCAGCTGCCCCGCCAGGCCTCGCGCCAACGGCCTCGCGGCGCCGCGTCTCCCGGCAACGGGAGCGGCGCTGGAACGGCCCCTCCTGATTGGCCAGCTCTCCGCCTCTGATCTCGGCACCGGAAACGAGCGAGAGGAAACTGCTACCGCGAGATCTAAGAACTTCCGTTCCCCTTCCTCGCCGCCTCCGTCAGTTTTCAGCGCTTTACTGAAAGAAGTGTGAGGCCGTGGCCTTAACTGGAAAACAGAACATGAACCTTGAACACCTCGGAGTTCTTGATATCAGAAAATCTTTTGCGCCTTACTGGGTGGGGCTGGTTGGAGCTCTGTCACCTCGCTTATGTGACCTTACGTGTACCAGCGTCGGTTTACGCTTTATTAGAGCGCCTGCGTTATCCTGTAGTAGGCAGCGCAGCCTACTTTGTTCTTCACTCCTAACCTAACAGTTGTCCCTCCTGTTAGCTTTGCATAACATACATAATAAGTGCCTGCCACCGTCCCTTCCAGTCATTGCAGACCTGATATCGTTAATCTTTTCTTCGTCACAGTTCTTTTGATCTTAAGTTTGTGAGGAAGGATATGGTAACAGATTTTTTTTTTTAAGACGGTCTCACATTGTAACCCATGATAGCAATTATTTGAGTCAAAGCTATTTGTAGATGCATTTTGTTGTGATTTTGATTACCTGGTAGCTACACGCTTAAATTTCCTGTTACCCAAGCCAATTAACTCCCCTATAGGAAGTGAGGGTGACTGTTAATTACTTTCCCAGTCTTCCTTATTCTTGAGATACGACTATATTGCTTGCTAGATGAGCTAATGGAACCTGATGAACACACCCCAAGCATGAATGCAACCAGGGAGTCTCAGTGAGGTTGGCAGCCTCAGCAGTAGCTGCAGTTTCCAAGACTGCTAAGGTACAACCACAACAACACTGCCGGATGTGTCTAGAACTTTTGTTAGAAGCAGAACATCTAGCTCCTTACATCAGCCTCCTCGAGAATCACTTCATCCACAGATTGTTTCTGTTAGTTGCAATTAACTCTAACAGATGTAAGAGTTGAAATTGGCAGGGTAGATATCACTGAACTCCTTTAGGGCAGGAGTTCTGCCTTATCTGACATTGGATCATTTCGTACTAGGTTTTGTCATTTGGGGTGTGTGTGTGTGTGTGTGGTTGCTGAGGATTGAATCTGGGGTCTCCTTGAATGCTAGGAAACCACCGTACTATTGAGTTACATCCACAGTGTTTGTACTGGATAGGTCCTTACTCGGTTTACATTAAGCAAATTTATTGTAAGGGTACTTGAATGTCAAGTTCCTTTCCGTCTCTAAACCATGGCTTCTTAAACTGTGGGTTTTGAACCTACATGGGGTGATGCAATTGAATGTGGGGTTCTTAAAATTTTGGCTATCAGGACTGGGCGTGGTGGCACACACCTTTAATTCTGGCACTTGGGAGGCACAGGTAGGATTGCCATAAGCTCAAGGCCACCCTGAGACTACATAGTGAATTTCAGGTCATCCTGGGCTAGAGCAAGATCCTACATGGAAAAAAAAAAAATGGCAACAGGGCTGGAGAAATGGCGTGGAGGTTGGGGCACTTGCTTGCAAAGACTAAGGAACCAGGTTCAACTCCCCATTACCAACATAAGCCAGTTACACAAGGTAGAGGATGTGTCTGGAGTTTGTTTGAAGTGGCTGGATTCTCTAGCATGACAATTTTCTCTATCTACTCTCTCTCTCTGTCTCTCAAATAAATAAGTAAATAAGTAAAATATTTTTAAAAAATGGCAACAGGACTGGTGAGATGGCTTAATGGTTAAGGGGCTTGTGTGCAAAGTCCAAGGACCCAGCTTCAACTCCCCAAAACCCATGTAAGCCAGGTTCACAAGGTGACGCATGTGCAGACATGCGTACAAAGTGGTGTATGCATCTGTAGTTCGTTTTCAGTGGCTAAGGCCTTGGCGTTCCAATTCTCTCTATCCCTCTGTCTCTCTCACATTAAAAATTGAAAAAGAAGCCAGGTGTGATGGCGCACACCTTTAATCCCAGCACTTGGAAGGCAGAGGTGGGAGGATCACCATGAGTTTGAGGCCACCCTGAGACTACATAGTGAGTTCCAGATCAGCTTGGACTAGAGCGAGACCCTACCTTGAAAAAAAATTGAAAAAGGACTGGAGAGATTGCTCAGTGGTTAAGGCACCTACCTGCAAAAACCTAAGGACCCAAGTTCAATTCCCCAATACCCATGTAACACCAGATGTACAAGGTGGTGTATGCATCTGGAATTCGTTTGCAGTGGCTGGAGGCCCTGACCCACCCATTCTTTGTCTTTCTATCTACTTCTTTGTCTGTCTCTCTCTCTCAAAAAAGTAAATAAAATTGGGCAACAGTAAAAAGTTTCTGAATGTGCAATAACCAAAAATTAACTTAGAAGCTAATATATAAGGAAACTGAGGTGATTCTAGCAATACTCATTGTGTTGTGTGACTTCACTTCAACTTCACTGTGAATATACAACATGTGCACTTTACACTGTGCATGCTGCCATGGTTCAAAAGTTAAACAATACACCTCATCACTGAAGCAGACCAAAAATGAACCCAACATGGCTCAGGGAAATTTTGCGGAAGAGGGGGCGGAAAGAATGTCAGAGTCACATGTTGGGTCATGATATGCAGAGACATTTAGCTTAGCCATAACTGTGGGCTAACTCCACAATGCATGACCCGTATACCTCAACAAGGAGGGGCCAAGGAGAGGGGGTAGGTCACGGATGAGCCTAATAATGGTACCAAACTGACTGTATTTGCTGAATACAGAACTGACTAATAAAAAAAATAAAAAATAAAAAAATAAAAAAAAAATTTAAAAAAGTTAAACAATACACCTTGGCACAGCTTTTGCACTATTGCATGCTATTAACTGCAAAGTTTTTACAGTAGTTTTCTGCTTGCACAGAAACACAATGGCTTAATTACAGAAAACAAAACCTCTTAATATTTATCTATTGTCATTCCTCAACATGTAAATAGCAAATTAGTATAGCTTTGGATTGTATTTTGTTAGAATGTTTGACTTCAAAAGTTGCTGTGTAAGGGCTGGGGAAATGGTTCAGTGGGTAAAGTGTTTGCCTTGTAAATATGTGTGCCTGAGTTCTAATCCCCTCTCCGCATGTAAAAGCTACAAAAGTTGGAAGGTATGAAAGGCCTTTAAAATCCCAGAATGCCTTTGCAGACAAGGAGATGGAAGACAGAGACAGGAGAATTTCCCAGAAGAATGTGGACCGGCTATCTTGGTGAACACTCACAGTGGCAAAAATAAGAACAAAAGACCCTGCCTCATGCAAGGTGAATGGTGAGGACTGACTCCTAAAAGATGTCCTCTGACCTCCACATGCACACTGCAGCAAAAATGCTCTCACACTCACACAGATAAACACTCATGCACATACAACACAACACATATATACATTCATACACACATACACATGCACCCCAAAAAAAATGCCAGTTGAGTTGCTAATGATAGAAGAAATTGGCTAAGGAGCTTAGGGGTGACAAACCCCAAAGTGAATAGCTAGCTCTTCACTAAGTGTAGGAATTGTCCTTGAGCCTATAGGAAAAAATCTAAGTCATTACAGTTTCCTACAGGTCAGAAACATCAGAAGGACCTGGCCCTTCTGTATCTCTGCCCCCTTGAAGAGTCCTTCTACTATCTTCCCAGAGAATTCCAAAATTCCTGACCCCAAACTCCTGGCCAGCCACCTATCCATGGGGCTTATAAAAATCCTGTAAACTCCCTCTTCTTTATGTATCCCCTCCATAAAAACTCCAGATCTGAGTCCCAAGGTAGGCTTCTCAAACCTCCTCTTACCTCTATGGGCAAGAGCTCTGCCTTCTCTCATGGGGCTTCTCAAAACCCCTCTTACCTCCCTGGAGAAAAGTTCCACCTTGCTTCCTTCTCTTATGTTCTGGGCTTAAGACCTCCTTCTCTTCTTCCTCCTAAAGTTTTTTGTTTGTTTGTTTTTTGGTATTAACATCTAGAGTCTTGCTCTAGTCCAAGCTGACCTGGAATTTAAGTAGTCTCAGGCTGGCATCAAGCTCAGTGATCCTCCGACCTCTGCCTCCCAAGTGCCAGGATTAAAGATGTGTGCCACCAAGCCCAACTTCGAAAGTTTTAAGATATAATAAAATATTTCTGAACCTTATCCTCTGGACTGTGGATTTCATTCTTCAAATTCATAGAGCAAGGATCCAGGAACACCCCAAATTATCAGTGTGTTGACATACAAGGAACCTAAATACCTGTATAAACTGACTTGACTTTTAGAGTATGATGGTTGGAATTAGATGTCCCCCATAGCTTCTGCATTTTGACTACTTGGTTCCCCAACTAGAGGCAATTTGAGAAGTGCAGTCTTGTTGGAGGAGGTATGTCACTGGAGACAGAGATTGAGGTTTATTAGCTGTCATAGCTCTATACTGCAGGGATGAATTTCCAAACCAGACACAGTTATGGTAGGAAGGGATTTATTTATGAAGCTTACAGATCAAGGGGAAGTTCCATAATGGTGGAAGAGACTGGCTTCCTTCCACATAGCCAAGCAGAAATAACAACACAACCATCAGCAGGGACCCAGGCAGAGCTCAATCATTCTGCACACCTTTAGGCTGGAAATCAGATCTGCCCCAACACACCTTTGGGCTGGACCAGGATCCGCTCCCAGTGACACCTCTTCCAGCCAGGCAACTGGAAATCCAAGTTACAAGCTTTAATAAATTTCTGAGTCTAGAGCTGGGCGTGGTGGCACACACCTTTAATCCCGGCACTTGGGAGGCAGAGGTAGGAGGATTGCCGTGAGTTCGAGGCCCCCTTGAGACTACATCATGAATTCCAGGTCAGCCTGAGCTAAAGTGAGACCCTGCCTCGAAAAACAAACAAACAAACAAAAATACCAAAAAACAAAAAAAACCTTCTAAGTCTATCGGCGGACATAAATTCAAACTACCACATTAGCCCACCTCCAAACCCAATACTGAAACTATTCTTCCCAGATAATGTGAGGCAGCTTCCTGCTGGTTTCACACTTTCACTGCCATGATGAAACTTCCCCTCAAAACTTTAAACTGAAATAAATCTTTTCTTTCTATTAGCTGCTTCTGGTTGGATATTTTATGCTAGCAATGAAGTACAGCTACAACAGAAAACTTGTACTGACAAGTGGTGGTGGTTGATGCTAGAAACGGTATGACTTCTAGTCTTTTGGAACTGACTTGCATGAAGAATATGGAATTTGGAATTTTGGACTAAGAGATGCCTCCCAGTGCTGTAAGCAGAACTTGATGGACCTCTTTCTTGAGAGTTCAATAGATCTAACTAGAGGGTGGAGATAGCTTAGTGGTTAAGCACTTGCCTGTGATGCCTAAGGACCCCAGTTTGAGGCTCGATTCCCCAGGACCCACGTAAGCCAGATTCACAAGGTGTCACATGCATCTGGAGCTCGTTTGAAGTGGCTGGAGACCTTGGTGCACCCGTTTTCTCTATATATCTGCCTCTTTCTCTGTCTATCGCTCTCAAATAAATAAAATTTTAAAAAGATTTAAAAAGATCTAACTACAGAAAATAAACTGTAGTTAGTAAAAGCTTAGCTTATGAAGCTCAAAGAGGAAAAGAGGACTTTGTCAGAACTGTTCTAGAAGCATTTATGTTCTGCCCATGGCCTGAGAATTTGAGCAAAGTTGGATTTGTAATGGCTTGGTGTATGGGACACCAGAATATAAAGATATAATGTTGAAGGAAAGATAAGGCAAGACATAAGGAATGTTTACAGAGCAGAATTTAGGCCACAGCCTGGTTCAGAGGACACACGTCCAAATTCTGCCCCCCGAAGTGAGGAAGTTCTTAGAGTTTATACTTTGGATTTAGTTTTAGTTGTAGGTTTAGTAAAGAGAGCATGATACTTGGCTTAAAACCTCAGACAGTCTTATGAGAAATGGGTTTCTTGGGGCTGGAGAGATGGATTAGCTGTTGAGGTGCTTGCCTGAAAAGCCTAAGGACCTGGGTTCAATTCTCCAGTACCCATGTAAGACAGATGCACAAAGTGGTGCATGTATCTGGAGTTTATTTGCAGTGGCTAGAGCCTCTGGTATGCCCATTCTCTCTCTCTATCTGCCTCTTTCTCCCTCCTTCTCTCTCTCTCTCTCAAATAATAAATAAATGAATAAAATATTTTTAAAAAGAAATTTTTTTATTTTAGAACAGAAAAAATAAAAAGTTTCTTTCAGAGGCAAACAAAAAGGAAACCTCTATTAAGGGGGAGGGAACCACAAGATGGGTGGCTGTAGCTAGCCACAAGCCTGTTCAAAGAAGTACAGAGAGTGAAGATAAAATCCTTCTTTAAAATCTTGTTTGAAAATCTTTGTTCAAGAACCTTTATTTTTCTTGAAGCCTGTCATGGTGGTGCACGCCTTTAATCCCAGCACTCAGAAGGCAGAGGTAGGAAGATCGCCATGAGTTTGAGGCCACCCTGAGACTACATAGTGAATTCTAGGTCAGCCTAGACTAGAGCAAGACCCTACCTCAAAAAACCAAATCCTAAGCCGGGCGTGGTGGCGCACGCCTTTAATCCCAGCACTCGGGAGGCAGAGGTAGGAGAATCGCCGAGAGTTCGAGGCCACCCTGAGACTACATAGTGAATTCCAGGTCAGCCTGAGCCAGAGTGAGACCCTACCTCAAAAAAACCAAAAATAAAAAAATAAAAAAATAAAAAAAACCAAATCCTTTCAGTGGGGCGTGGTGCTACACGCCTTTAATCCAGCATTTGGGAGGCAGAGGTAGGTGGATCGCTGTGAATTCAAGGCTACCCTGAGACTACATTGTGAGTTTCAGGTCAGCCTGGACTAGTGTGAGACCTTATCTCGAAAAACAAAACAAAACAAAACAAAACAAAAAAGAAATCCTTTCAAGTAATTAATAGGTTTTTTTTGTATCAATAAAAGTGGCACAAATAGAAATGAAAGTTTCAGATAGGACATTGCAACCTGATTCAGTTGGAATTGTTTGAGAGATTGCCACCATTGAGATTGGGCCAGCTGTTCTGTGTTGGGACAGTAGGAGGAGTGCTGATTCTCTTTTGAAAGGAAGGGGCCTAAATGAAGAACACTGACGGAGCTGGTCATGGTTGCACAAACATTTAATCCCAACACTTGGGAGGCAGAGGTAGAAGGATCACTGTGAGTTTGAGGCCAGCTTGGTACTACAGAGTGAGATCCAGGTCAACCTGAGCTAGAGTGAAGACCCTACCTCGAAAAAAAAAAAAAAAATGCTGAAGGAGTTTTTCTGTCCTTCAAAGTGGTCTTTATTCCTACCTCCCCCTGGATTAACAAATGTGGTAACCCACATGGTACTGGTGCTGGTTTTGAAAATATGACAAATGCCAGAAAGAGAGGGTCATTGGATTTGCAAAAAGGTCTTTTGGAGATGACCTCTGAGTGATATGGAGAAGGGTCACGGTCCCTGCAGAGAGATCATGAGGGTCCATAGCATAGAGCCATTAGGATGAACCATGGGTTGCAGTGGAGACCCTAGGGTTTTGGACACAGAGGTATTATGGGACAGCCTCCAAGTAGAGCTGCTCAATCTGACTCAGAGGGTTCATCCCTAAGAAAGCAGGCCAGCTGAAAGAGCAGAATTTTGATGTCAGGGATTTTATAATGAGTCTGAGATGCTAGACTTGGAGCTGCAGGATTTGATATTTATCCTTCTTGTTTTTGATCTTATATTATTTTAGTCTTTCTTTGCCATGCCTTATTCTTCCTTTTTGAAATGGGAATGTTTTCTCTGTGCCATTATGTATTGGCCATATGTAACTTGTGTTTTGGTTTTACAGGCTCACTGTTAAGAGACTGTCTTGAGTCTTAGATGACACTCTGGACTTCAGACTTTTGAACTGTGCTGGGATTGTTAAAGACTATGAGGCCTTTTAAAATTAGACTGAATACATTTTACATCATGAGATGGTCATGACTCTATGGAGTTTAAGGGCAGAATGCAGGGATTTGAATGTGTCCCTCATAGCCTCATGTGTTTTGAACATTTGGTCTCCAACTGGTGGCAATTTGAGAGGCGGAGACTTGCTGGAAGAATGTGTCACAGGGGGCAGGCACTGAGGTTTATTAACCCAGCTCCAAGCCCAATACTAAGACTACTTACACCCAGATATGTCAGCCAGCTTCCATTTGTGCCATGCTTTCACCACTATGATGAAACTTCCCTTCAAAAATGTAAGCTGAAATAAACCCTTCCCTCCCATAAATTGCTTTTGGTTACAGATTTTGTCCTAGCAGCAAGAAGGTGAAATACAACATGGGGGAAAATATAAAATATTAAATAAATTTTAGCCTGCGATTATAGGCCTACCTATGGGGATCAGAGGCTAGATAATCTACTGAATCAGTGATCTCTAGGTTCAGCAAGAGACTATCTCAAAGAACAATGTGGAGGCAGCTAAGAAATACATATAACATTAAACTTTGGCCTCCACACACACATATACAGTCACCCACAAACATATACAAGTATACATGTATACACTACACATATATTCATTCAAAAAATATTGATCAACTCTGAGAAATGTTGAAGAGACTCTGTGATTTATATCAAATCTTCAGTAAATATATAATTGTTTATGAAAATAAATAAGCACATCTATCTCATACTATGCACATTAGCTTATGTCTTTAAATATTTTATTTATTTATTTATTTGCAAGCAAAGAGAAAAAGGGAGATGAGAGATGAGAGACAGAGAGGGACAGAAAGAGAGAGAATGAGTGCACCAGGGTCTCTAGCCACTGCAAACAAACTCCAGATGCATGAGCCACTTAGTGCATCTGTTTTTATGCAGGTACTTAGGAATTGAACCCAGAACATTAGGCTTTTTTCAGGCAAGCACCTTAACCACTAATCCATCTCTCTAGCCCACCTATGTCTTTAATAAGTAGTAAAATATATATACCAAAAACTAATTTAAAGTAAACTTCTTTATAATTTATTATCAGCAAATGTTTGATTTGTACACCTGTTTTATATACTTACATAATAAAGGCTAAGTAAAAATTTCTCAGGTAAAAATCAGAGAGCCAGAGCCTCAGAGCCCCCCAACACCTCATCACTGAAGCAGACCCAACATGGCTCAGGGAAATTTTGCGGAAGCGGGGGCGGAAAGAATGTCAGAGCCACATGTTGGGTCATGATATGCAGAGACATTTAGCTTACCCGTAACTGTGGGCTAACTCCACAATGCATGACCCATATACCTCAACAAGGAGGGGCCAAGGGGAGGGGGTAGGTCATGGATGAGCCTAATAATTGTACCAAACTGACTGTAAAAAAAAATAAAATAAAAAAGAAAAATGAAAAAAAAAATTTCTCAGGTAAAATCAAACTGGGGTTGAGCTAAAAACCTCCTCCGTGTAGACCAGATGACAGAAAGCTGGGAAAAGCTGCATTGCATACAGCCCTATGGGAGACAGAAGCCATTAGAGGTGAAAAGAGTAGACACTGCAAGTGGCCAGCCAGGCCAAATGACCAAATGGGTGCAATGGTAGCATGTCTGTTATGGCGGAAACCAACTACTTTCTAATTGGACTGGAGACCCACTCTACGAGAGGGAATTCATGCCTGGTACTGAAAACCTAATCAAAAGCCTATGGGGGAGTGGGTCATGAACCTTGGGAGTGTAATGCCTGCTCTTGTCTGGCTAAATGCACATATTATGCCCACCAAACTTCCCTGTAAGTATTTGACTTAACGTTCTACCCATATAGTAATACTATTCTCACTTTTGGTTAGAGAAGCTTCTCTTTTCAGATGGCAGTGACCACTGGGATGACCCAAAAGGCACCATAGTGCTGAGAAGATGTGACGGAGGAATGTTCAGCACTGAAACATCTCTATCACACCTTCCAAGGCTCACAGTCCATTGTGGAAAAGGTGGCGGAAAGAATGTAAGAGCTGAAGAAAGGGTAGGACTGCTTACAATGCAATCATCCAGACAGAAATTGGCCTCAATATCCACGACCTCACAGTGCCTAACACTACCTTCGCAAGGCCCTCATAATAGGAGGAAAAGATGATGTCATCAAAATAAAAGAGAGGCCGGGTGTGGTGGCACATGCCTTTAATCCCAGCACTTGGGAGGCAGAGGTAGGAGGTTCACTGTGAGTTCAAGGCCACTCTGAGACTCCATAGTGAACTCCAGGTCAGCCTGGACTAGAGTGAGACCCTACCTCAAAAAACCAAAAATGAAACAAAACAAAATATATAAAGAGAGACTAATGGAGAGGGGGGGATGTGATGGAATATGGATTTGTAAAGGGGTAAGTGGGTGAAAGGAGGAGATTATCATGATTTATTGTCTGTAAGTGTTGCAGTCAGGTTCTCATTGCTGGTACAAATCACCCAACAAAGAGAAGCTTAGGGGAAAAGAGGTTTATTTTGGCTTACAGGCTCAAGGGGAAGCTCCACGATGGAAAGGGAAAACGATGGCATGAGCAGAGGGTAGACATCACCCCCTGGCCCACATAAGGTGGACAACAGAAACAGGAGAATGTGCCAAACACTGGCATGGGGAAACTGGCTATAATACCCATAAGCCCGCCCACAACAATATACTGCCTCCAGCAGGTGTTAATTCCCAAATCTCCATCAGCTGGGAACCCAGCATTCAGAACACCTAAGTTTATGGGGGACACCTAAATCAAAGCACCTCATTCCACCCCTGACCCCATAAACTGTTAACCATCCATGATGTAAAATGCAATGTACTCAGTCCATCTTAGAAGTTCCCATAGTTTTTATCAGTTCCAATGATGTTCATACATTTCCATAGTCCAAGTCTTTTAACTAAGCCATAATACCAAAAAATCCCCCAAAACCCATAATGGCACAGAATAAACATTTACACTGCAAAATATAGCATTGGGCATAGCAAAGAAATATTCAACCAATATAAGATTTAAACAGGGCAAACATCAAACTCTGTAGCTCCAAGTCCAACAACTCTAGCCAGTGACAAATCTCCAACTCTGATAATTCTAACCAGCAACAAGTCTCTGGTATTTCAATTCTGCCCCTTCAGCTAGGCTACTCACAGGCCTGGAAAACTTCATTAGGGCCGGCAGCTCTCCTTAGCAGCCATCTTGTGGTCCTGGCATCTCCACTGCAATCCACGGTCCATCCTCACAGCTTCATCAGGTCTCCATGCAGGCATCCACCAAGGCATCTTTTAGGCCAAAGTTTCCAATCTTTCCACATTCCTCTTGAAAATCAGCTCCAAAAGGCCATAGCCACACAGTCAGGTGTCTAGCAGCAACCCCACTCCTGGTACCACTTTACTGTTGCAGTCATATTCACATTAATGGTACAAATCACCCAAGCAAGAGCATCTTATGGGAAAAAGAGGCTTATTTTGGCTTATAAGCTTGAAGGGAAGCTCCACAATGGCAGGGGAAAACGATGGCATGAGAAGAGGGTGGACATCACCCCTGGCCCACATAAGGTGGACAACAGGAACAGGAGAATGTGCCAAATACTGGCATGGGGAAACTGGCTATAACACCCATAAGCCCTTCCCCAACAATAGACTGCCTCCAGGAGGCATTAATTCCCAAATCTCCATCAGCTGGGAACCTAGCATTCAGAACACCTAAGTTTATGGGGGACACCTGGATCAAACCACCACAGTAAGTATGGAAGCTGTCGATAAAAAATAAAAATTGGAGCCGGGCGTGGTGGCGCACGCCTTTAATCCCAGCACTTGGGAGGCAGAGGTAAGAGGATTGCCATGAGTTCGAGGCCACCCTGAGACGACATAGTGAATTCCAGGTCAGCCTGAACTAGAGTGAGACCCTACCTCGAAAAACCAATAAATAAATAAATAAATAAATAAATAAATAAAAATTGGGGCTGGAGGAATGGCTTAGTAGTTCAGGCACTTGCCTGCAAAGCCAAAGGACCCAGCTTCAATTCCCCAGGAGCCATGAAAGCCAGATGCACAAGGTGAAGCATGTATCTGGAGTTTGTTTGCAGTGGCTGGAGGCCCTGGCAGCACATTCTCTCTCTAAAATAAACAACTGTTTAAAAAATTAAATTAAAAGAATTTTAAAATTTTTCTCAGGTGAAAATGGGTCACAAATGCAAAGAGTTTTAACAAGCCCTGTTATAGATTTCTTCATTGTTTTATCCTCTTTCTAGAACCTTATTCCTAGCTTTTCAATGTCAAAAATTTGATTCACTATTTGAATTTTAGTCCATATGTTCTTTCTTCAAAAAATTTTTCTGAGGCCAGGCATGGTGTCACACTCCTTTAATCCCAGTACTTGGGAAGCAGAGGTAGGAGGATCACTGTGAGTTCAAGGCCATCCTGAAACTACATAGTGAAATCCAGGTCAATCTGAGCTAGAGTGAGACCCCATCTCAAAAAAAAATTTTTTTTCTGAAAAGAAAAAAAAAAGGACTGGAGAGATAGCTTAGTAGTTAAGGTGCTTACCTATAAAGTCATAGGACCCAGGTTCAATTCCCCAGCACCCACATAAGCCAGATGCACAAGGTGGCTCATGTGTCTGGAGTTTGTGTGCAGCAGCTGGAGGCCCTGGCGTGCCCATTCTCTCTCCCCCTCGCTCTGCTCCTTTCTCTCAAATAAATGAATAAAAGTAAATATTAGGGGCTGGAGAGATGGCTTAGCCGTTAAGCGCTTGCCTGTGAAGCCTAAGGACCCCAGTTCGAGGCTCGATTCCCCAGGACCCACGTTAGCCAGATGCACAAGGGGGCACACGCGTCTGGAGTTCGTTTGCAGTGGCTGGAAGCCCTGGCGAGCCCATTCTCTCTTTCTCTCTGCCTTTTTCTCTCTCTGTCTGTCACTCTCAAATAAATAAATAGAATTTTTAAAAAATTACAAAAAAAATTTTTTTTAAGTGTGTGCCACCACGCCTGGCCAAGCTTTAAAAAATAAAATAAAATAAAATATTAGGGTTGGAGAGGTGGCTTAGCTGTAAAGGCACATGCCTGCAAAGCCAAAGGACCAAGGTTCAATTACCCAGGACGCACGTAAGACAGATGCACAAGGTGGTGCATATGTCTGGAGTTCCTTTTCGGTTGCTACAAGCCTGGAACACCCATTCCCTTTTCTCTCTCTCTCTCTCTCTCTCTTTCCCTCTCTCTCAAGTAAATAAAATAAAAAATTGAATTAAATATTTAAAAGAAAGTTTTTCTGGTGCTGGAGAAATGGCTAAGCAGTTAAGACAGTTACCTGCAAAGCCTAAGGACCAACATTCAATTACTCAGTACCCATGTAGGCCAGATGCACAACGTGGCACAGTATCTGGAGTTGGGTTTACGATGGCTGGAGATCCTCACATACCCATACTGTCTATCCCTCCTTCTCTCTCTCTCTCTCTCTCTCTCTCTCTCTCTATCTATCTACCTATCTCTCTCTGCTTGCAAATAAATAAATGAAAAAAAATTAAAGTTTTCTCTAGTACTCCCTTGGCTTCTCTTTCCACTGTATGTGTTCAATGTACTCTTTTTTCTTACTAAAAACTCTAAAAGAAACTGGACGTGATAGTGCATGCCTTTAATCCCAGCACTTGGGAGACAGAGGTAGGAGGACCACTGAAGGGTTAATAATTTTCCTTGAAACCAGAGGGAACTGAAGGGTTAATTACTGTTACTGAAACTATGAAGTCTTAGGAACATTAGAGGCCTTCAGTCCCAGACGATCCTGACAACTCCCCTGACTGATAAACTTCCCTTAACTCAGAAGGCCTTGAAGAAACAGAAACCATCTGGGGTATCCTCCCTAGATAATCTTGCTGAAAAAGCTTATTCTGAACAAGGACACAAATAGCTACAATTCCTTATCTACTTCCCTTGGACCTGCACCTGGTCAAGTCTGTTTTGCTCAGGACCCTACTTATAAATGTGAATCCCAGCCTAGCTCAGTGTTTCAGCCTCCATACTGCGGGAAGTTTGCAGCCCCTGCCTGTGCTTCAATAAACAGTCTCTGTCTGTTGAGAGCAAGTCTGGTTTGCTTTTCTCTTTCACTTTCCTTATAATCCCTATGAGTTTGAGGCCACCCTAAGACTACATAATGAATTCTATGTCAGCCTGGGCTAGAGCAATAGCCTACCTTGAAAACAAAAGCCTCTAAAAATAAACCTTGGCACATTAAAAGTTTAAAGTGTGCATATTTTCTCTTATCTGTGTATCATATATTTCATATAGATAGATAATATCATATATAAATCATCTGTGTGTATATGACATGGAAATAGAAACAAAACTGTCTATAGGAATAAAAGCAGGGGACTAATGGGGGAGAGGGAGAGGGATAAATGGAAGGATGATGTATGGTGAGATTATGCTTAAAGTACATTACATGCTTGTATAAAAATGAAACCCAGGTCAGGTGTGGTGGTACATGCCTTTAATCCCAGCACTCGGGAGGCAGAGGTAGGAGGATCACCATGAGTTCGAGGCCACCCTGAGACTCCATAGTGAATTCCAGGGCAGCCTGGTCTAGAGTGAGACCCTCAAAAAACAAACAAAGTAAAAAAGAAAGAAAGAAAGGAAAAAGAAACCCAGTACCATGAACAATGGAAAATGTCAATTAAAAAACTCTAACGTGGCCAGGAGAAATGACACTAGTCTGTATTCTATGCTTCTACAGGGAGGCTGAGGCAGGATTTTCACAAGGCCAGCCTGGATTATGTAGTGAATGCAAGGCAAAACTGGGCAACTCAGTGAAACTGTGACTCAAAACAAGATTTAAATGGTGGTGGGGGTCACTGGAGAGATGGTTTAGTGGTTAAGGTGCTTGCCTGCAAAGCCATATTACCCAGGTTCGATTCCCCAGTACCCACGTATGCCAGATGCACAGGTGGTACATGCGTCTGGAGTTCATTTGCAGTGGCTGAAGGCCCTGGCAGGCGCTCCTATTTTCTCTCTCTCTGCCTCTTTCTCTATGAATTAAATTAAATTAAATTAATAAAATAAAACAAATGGTGGAGGGCTGGGAACACAGCACAGTGGTAGAGCACTTGTCTCACATACTTAAAGGCCCAAGGCTGTGGGTTCAGCCCCAAACATTCATTGCAAGAAGAAAAATGGTTTAAAGAGTTTACTTGAGAGCCGGGTATGGTGGCACACACCTTTAATCCCAGCACTTGGGAGGCAGAGGTAGGAGGATTGCTGTGAGTTCGAGGCCACCCTGAGACTCCATAGTGAATTCCATTGTCAGCCTGGACTAGAGTGAGACACTACCTTGAAAAACCAAAAAAAAAAAAAAAAAAAAAAAGAGTTTACTTGAGCAGACAGAAATTTGTGGATTAGACATCTCCAAATCAGAAAAGGCTTGGAACTGTGCTGCAAATACTTGAAGGGAAAGTATTTATAACATGGATACCAAAGCAGAATAAAGAAACTGAGTTGGGCACAGTGTCATATGCACATAGTCTCAGCTACTCTGGAGGATAAGGAAGGACATCTTGAGTCAGGAATCTGAGGCCACTGAGAAATGTAGGAAAATCCCATCTGTCCATCTGTCCACTGACCAGCCTTTTCTCTTGGTTGTCAATTTGCATTTGTCCATGTTGTATCATATTCAGAGTTAAATTTTATCTGTCCCCCTGCCTACCAAGCCCTATTGCAATGGTCCCTATATCTGTTGGCATTATCCCTTTTGGGTAAGTCTGCCATGTCTTTATTTAACAAGTGCTATAGACTCAAGGTATGCATCCTGCTAGAATTCATACAGTTATATTTCATTCCTAATGAAAGGTTAATCGCCTTCTCTGAAAACTAAAGGGAAGTAAAGAGTTAATAACTATCCCTAAAGAAGTTTGGCACCCTTCCCTGATGGTTGTACTCCCCTTAGTCTAGGTGGCCTTGAAGGACCAGAGACCATCTGAGTATCCTCCCTTAGACATTTGTGGCTAAAGGAGCCTATTCTGAACAAGGACACAAACAGCTACAATTTTCTTATCAACTGCACGTGGTCCAGTCTGTTTTTCTTATGATCCTCCTTATAAGCTTACACCCCAGCCTGGCCCAGTGCTTCAGCCTTCATCCGCGAGAAAGCTGAGGGCCCTCGCTGTTTCTCTCAATAAACAGTCTTGTCTGTAGAGCTCAAGTCCAGGGTTCTCTTTTGCTTTCCCCTTACACTTTCCTTACAACTAAGGTGATGTTACCAACAGGAGGGGCTTTTGAGAAGAAGCTAGGTCACAGGATGAAGACCTTGTGATGGGGATTCATGTCCTTATAAGAAATAATGGAATGGGGAGTAAGAAAACATCTAAGTAAGATCTTCAGCTTTGCCCACCCACAGAAACACCAATTTGATCAGCATCAAGCTACCTTCACAAGAGCTAGAGAAGCCAGGCAAGCAACTATAGTGCCTGGAATTTTAATCTAGTAGAAAATACACACTGAAAAGGGCAGGGAAGAAAATAATTACCTACATCAAGTCTCTCTCCCAAGTGCAAGTAGCCCAACTTGGAGAGAGATTCCCCTGTCTTGGGGGAAGAAGATGAGGAAATGGCCTTACACTTGAAACCCAAGAACTGGGCCTAATCATAGTGAAAACCCAGCTTCCTAAGGCTGCTCATCTCAAACCAACACTGCAGACTGAGCCACTGGAACTTTATCAGACCCAGGATGTGACTGCCTCTACCCTCTTCAACCAGCCTCATGTGACCAGGCTGGGATCAATATCACCCACTGGAAAGCAAAATGTAAAATCTTACAGTGGGCTTTGTCTTGGTGCTCAGTGCCAAGTCCACTGCAGCAAGACCCAGAATAAGAGAAAAATCAGAGACCTCCCCATACCTAGAACTCAGAAATGGGCCTCAACCTATATCTGCCCAGCATCAAGAAAAGACCTTATGCACTGGTGGGACAGACTGGAGTTTCAACCTCATCACCATTAGCTGTAGCACAGGCCTAGGCACACCTCTGAGGTTGTGCAGGTCCTTGAAGCTGTGAGAATTAGGCATGACCCAGCATAGTAACAGGCTTAGTGGCCACTGGACTTCCTCTAACACTATTCCAACCACAGGTAGTATAGTGTGGAACAAAACTGCATTTACTGGGAGTAGAATATGGTAGTAAGCAAAGGACTCTGCCATGGAATTTAGTGTCAGACTAGTGAAACCTGGAGCTATACAGATCCCAAACCTCAACCTCCATTGTTGTCTGTGGAGGAAGCTTCTGGAATGGTCCAAGTGTAGGAAGACACACATAGCTGCATTCTATGGTTCTTCTGCTGCAGCTACTATCACCTTTCACAGATGAAGACTTTTGCCTTTGAGACCACCTCAAAGGTAGACAGCCCATGGCAGTGGGGGCTTTAGTCCCACCCTAGTGCTGTGCTAGTGTGAGTGGTATGAACAGTCTTGCAATACTGATGGCCACAGGCTTGCACAGGAGTCAGACCCTGTCCCATCTGTGATGATTCCAACCACACCTGAACAAAAGCCCAAAGTTCATTATGGCAGGCCACTATGGACAATGTGTCTGGACGTACCCGAGCCACAGGGAGAGGCTAACAGAGATAGACTACTCTTTTATTAAGCACTTTTCTGGTTCACATTAAGCAGTACATTAACTGTGGGTTTGGGACAAACCTGGTTTTGATACCCCTCCAGTGCTAAAACAGAGACAGCATACCACAGCAGAGTCAGTAAACCTGGACTTGGGGTGACATTGGCTAAAATATAAGTGTAAATATCTATTTTAACAGTACATTGAAACCCATCTAGGATTGCTAACTGGTTGTGATGGTTAATCTCCATTATCTATTTAACTGGATTTAGAGTCACCTAGGAAACAAATCTCTGGGTTATGTCTGTAAGAATGTTTCCAGAAAGGGAAGGTGTTGTATAGCAGATTTGTCTTCATTGAAATATTCTCTACTGAAGAGAGGAAGCAGGCTCTAGGGATTCAGGAAGTCACGCCAGGAAGATCTGAAATTTAGCAAAGGTCACATGACCACTCCCCAAGGATTTAGGAATAAGGATAAGCAACTGTTGAAATACAGACCATTGATCAATTAGAAATTCAAACATTCTTTCCTGGGGTCATGGAGGAAGGAAGCTTAGGAAGTCAACAAACCTTGGAAAAGTATGCAACACCCTTCCCTAAGGCTATACAGGGAAACTGGGCTGCTTGGGGATGAGACTCTCCAAAAGAGCTGCCCCTAAATCATGTAGTAGGCTTGAGACTTTGACCATCCCAGTTGCCTGCAGGGGCAGGTTGTGGAGTAAACTCATGAAATGCAACTTCCCTGAGTCACCACTTGTTGCCCTAGGCTTTTCTTTGTTGTTAGAAAACTCGTCCAAGAGTAGCTTGTGAGAGGAAAGGGTTTATTTTGGCTTACAGACTGGAGGGGAAGCTTCATGATGGCAGGGGAAAA
This sequence comes from Dipus sagitta, assembly GCA_036346955.1. Lineage (NCBI taxonomy): Eukaryota > Metazoa > Chordata > Mammalia > Rodentia > Dipodidae > Dipus > Dipus sagitta. The sequence goes on along the minus strand of CM070770.1, from coordinate 95,959,530 downwards.
AGATGGCATGGGCAGAGGGTGAACATCACCTCCTGGCCGACATCAGATGGGCAACAGCAACAGAAGAGTGTGCCAAACACTGGCAAGGGGAAGCTGGCTATAACACCTGTAAGCCCACCCCCAACAACACAACACCTCCAGGAAGCTCCAATTCCGAAATTGCCAACCTAGCATTCAGAACCCTCACATTTATGGCTGACACCTGAATCAGACCACCATACGCCTATGCTGGGGTGGGCTTTTTGATGATGTAGCTGCCTTTGAGTCATCCATTGTGTCACTAAGCAACCCCTTACCCTGCTTTGTAGTAACGCCAATAAACTCTTTGGTTCACCAAAATTGGTTTTGGTGCCATTGTACTTTGGTCTGTTGTCTATACCTTTTCTGGGGTGAATAGATGTGTGTTCACATTGCCCAAGGGAAAAAAAGTTTCTGGGACAGAAGGCCACTATGAGGAAGGAAGACCACCCTGAATCTGGGAACCTGAGCTGGTGTCCCAGACTGAATAAAAACGAGAAAAGGAGAAGGTGAGCTGAGCACTGTCATTCACCTCCTCTGCTTCCTGACTGTGGGCGCAATATCACCTGTGCCTCAGACACCCACTACCGAGCCTTCCTCACCATGATGGACTAGTCTCTCAGATCATGAACCAAAGTAAACCCTTCCTTCCTTAAGTTGCTTTTTGTCATATTCTGTCACAGAAAAGATAAAAGTAACTGAAATACTCGTGCTTATCAAAGCTAGGTTCCTACCTCCCACATGGACTAGGAGGCAGGGACACAATCTTCAATGCTAACTGAAAACAAATTCTTCTGGTAATCTTGCATTTTCTCAGGCAGGCACTACATTTGGGAATAAGGTCATCATCAGGTTGTGAACTTGAGCTGTTAAAAACTAAGTTAGTGGCTTGGAGAGAGGACTCAGTGAGTAAAGCGCTTGTCGCACAAGCATGAGGACCTGACTTGAGATCCTCAGCACCCATATAAAATGCTAGGTGGTAGTGAACAAATATAATAATCTCAGTGTTGGAGAGGAAGAGAAGGAATCCCTGGGGTTCACTGGCTGGCCAGTCTAGCCAAATCAGCTAGCTCTAGTATCAGCAAGAGACCTGGTATCAAAGAGCAAGAGGACAGCAGTTGAGGAAGACATCTGATGTCAACCTTTGGCCTCCACATGCACACCATGCACACAAACCTGCATATACGTAGGTTCCAACACACATGAATCTATACACAGACAAACTACATGCACATGCAACAGCAACAACAAAGTTAGTATTTGTTCAAGCCTTTGTAAAGCAACCTTAAGGTCAGAGGAGGAATCTGGCTAGAATTTGTAAGAGAAGATGTCAGTATTTCTTGATTATTTGTAACCACCTCAAGTCTGTGTATTCATTGTTAGCATCCATGAACATCTTTACATCTTTATTTTATATTTAGATAACTGGTGAGGGTTTTCTGCTTCAATCATAGTCCCTTGCTGCCATGTCCTCCCTCACATGGAAGAAGGGGCGAAGAAACTTACACTCTTCCTCTTTTAAATTTTAATTTTCAGTACCTGCCATGAGTTGAGCATGGTGGTTCATGCTTGTAATCCTAGTGCTTGGGAAGCTAAAGCGGGAGGATCAGGATTCAAGGCCAGCCTGAGCTACAATGGTGAGTTTTAGTTCAGCCTGGGCTTTTGAGTAAGACCCTTTCTCTTAAAGCAAAAACAAACTGCATGCCAGGCTGAGTGCTTACAGTGAACACTCGTGAAATGAACAATCGTAAGGGTAACAGGGAAAGCACTCACAGTTGCCTGCCGCCAGTCAGTCAAGCAGCTGAGACGCACAGTGTAGCCACACAGTTTTAGAATAGGGAAAAAAAAATTAGAATTCTAAGCTCAGTACCACTCTCTTTTAGAAAGTTTTACTTTATATCCACTGTGCAACTTGTCTTTTGTTTCTCCTCTTTTGCTTCTGTATTTCCAGCTGTTTTCCACCAGAGCTTACCTTATACTTTGTGTATGTGCTATCATGGTTTCTTACTTGTTCATGGCTTCTACTGACATCACTACTGCTTACCTAGCAGTGCTGCCTCATATATCCATGTATTCGCTTCTGCTTGTGGGTTTACTTTGTGGTTTTACTTTCCACTGTCAAATTATCTTGCCAAATTCAAATTTCTCAGTGGGAGGAAGCTAATTTCAGCCAGTTACTTGCCATATACATTCCTATTGTGGTTGGCCTATTGGTCGCTTAACTATCTCTGAAACAATAATTCCTGTGAAAAGGACATTGATCTTGATATTGAACATGATCAGATATGCTTAAGCAGGCCAGAAGAAAAATGATAACCTGATGGGCTTGGTGGTGCAACGCCTTTAACACTAGCACTGGGGAGGCAGAGGTAAGAGGATCACTGTGAGTTAGAAGCCACCCTGAGACTACATAGTGAATTCCAGGTCAGCCTGGGCTAGAGGGAGATCCTTAAAAACCTCAAAAAATCAAAAAGAAAAAAAAAGATAACCAAATAACATATACCTTTATAGTGTGTTTGTGTAGATCTTTTTAGAAAATAAGCTTGGAGGAGTGATATCAATAAGTTATTATAGTGAATGATAAAAGATTAATGTTTAATTAAATATTTACATCAAAAGAAACCAAAAAGTAGATATGTTTTTAGAAATGTTTGTGGAAAGAAAATGGCTATTAAAATTCAAGTGTGAGGCCCATATTTTTTTCCTCTCTCTGGAGCTGACAGCAGATAATATTATGGGGTTAAACTGAGAACCCAGAGTTAGCATAGATTGTTATTATCTTTACAAATATTTTAATTTTTTTTCTGAGATAGGGTCTTACTCTAGCCCAAAATGTCCTGGAAATCGCTATGTCATCTCAGGGTGGCCTCAAACCCATGGCAATCCTTCTACATCTGCCTCCTGAGTGCTGGGATTAAAGGAGTGCACCACCATACCCAGCTTATAAATATTTTTATTTACTTATTTGCAAACAGAAAGACAGAGAGACAGAATGAGTGTGCCAGGGCCTCCAGCCACTGCAGATGAACTCCAGATGCATGCACCACTTTCTGCATCTGGCTTTATGTGGGTGCTTGGAAAGCAAACTTGGGTCATTAGGTTTTGCAGGCAAATGCCTTAGTTGCTGAGCCATCTTTCCAGCCCCAGCATAGATTATTTTAAGATGAAGACAGTTGATATTCATCAGGTGAAAGAGAAAGGGACTTTTGAAAGCAGAAATGCTCGGGCACTGAGACTACCATAAATCCTCTGCTTTGTGACCGTGAAGAAACTAGAAAGGTGCTCAAATCTATATAGGAACACTACAACACATCCCATTTGTTGAAAACCCATTTGTTTTTTTTTTTTTCTTTTATTGTTGTTTTTTGTTTGTTTGATTTTGTTTTTGTTTTCCGAGGTAGGGTCTTGCTCTAACTCAGGCTGACCTGGAATTCACTATGTAGTCTCAGGGTGGCCTCGAACTCATGGCAATCCTCCTACCTCTGCCTCCCGAGTGCTGGGATTAAATGTACCACCATGCCTGGCCACCTCATTTATTTTTGTTTTTGTTTTATTTTTCCTAAAGAAATCCAATTGTGTTTCCCATCAAAGCCATTTTTTTTACACCACATACCAACTTTTCCTACTAAGTTGTACATAAAACCTTTAACCATTTTATAAGGTAGCTATTTATTTCATTGGTTTTCATTTGTGCACAGATTGGCTTTGTTCTATTTATCTGCATTTTGTCAGTTTAGTTTGTAAGGCCCTGAGATACTGAACATAATGGGATAGATGAAAAGTGCTTTACTTCTCCTACAGTATGTAAAGTTATATAACACGTCTAGTTAAGTTAAGATGAAGGAGCATTCAATGATAACACTTTCTTGCACCTGTATAAGCCATCTTTGGGAAGTATACAAGAAACTAATAACAACTGCAGGCGCCAGAAAGGAAAACTAAGTGGCAAGGGTTTGAAGATTTACAAATGTCCTTTCAGTTTTTTGAAGTTTAAACCAAATAATGTAATATAGTATATATAATAATATATATAATATATATTATATTGGTATATGTGTTATATTATACCAATATAATATACATATAATACATATGATATATTATATACATATTGGCTTTTTAGAGGTAGGGGCTTGCTCTAGCCCAGGCTGACTTGGAATTCACTATGAAGTCTTAGGGTGACCTCAAACTCATAGCAATCCTCCTACTTCTGCCTCCCAAGTGCTGGGATGAAAGACATACACCACTATGCCTGGATTATTATTATATTTTAAAAATAAACATTAGAGTCTGGTAAGATGGCTCAGGGAAGGGATTAAACATGCTTGCTTGCAAAGTGCAAGTGTCTGGTGTTCACACACATGCATTTGTGCAACATAATAAATAAAGATGAAAGGTAAACATTAAACTAAATAAAACCATGATTAACTTGTACATTAGCTATAATTTTGTGAAATCTGAAATTATCTAGACAATGTTTCCAAATAAATAAAAAGAAAAACTATAGTGCCCTTAAATATTTAACAAGAGAAAAAAAGTTTATCAGGAAAATGTCTTTTTTCTCTTTGGGCACCAAAGGCTTAAAAACAGCTATTGTCTTATGTAACAACTATTATAAAGGAATGCTGAAATTTATTAACTTTGAAAGTTTTTTTTAATCCTCTACACTGTTGGCAAGCACAGTATGATTTATATACTGTGTGGAGTTCAGGCTGTGCCTGCTCTGTTACTCCATATCATACTAAACAGTAGCTTTCAGGATAAGCCCTGGGTTAAGTGATTCCATTTCATAAAACAGCAGTTTGCTTCATTTGAGAGCAAATACTGAAGCAGAATGATTCCACAGCCTATTTCTATGTAAGAAGCATTACCACCTATGACTTAACCAAATTGTCAGGAACATATGGACACACAAGCAAATGAAATGACATCAGAAAACCAGGCCCATATACTGACCTGCAACTCCCAGTACCAGCATGTGGCTATATCCACAATAAGCTTTTGATCAGAGAGACCTACAAGGTTTCCTAAAAGGAAGACAGATTTCTGTCAGAGTACTTGATGACCCACCAAAGGTTAGTGGTAAGACCCTACTGCTGAAGACACCTTATGCAGTTGGCATGTAAAATGGAATGGCATGGCTAGAAGCTGGAAGAGAATCAGTCCCCAGACAGTCAGCGCGTCTAGTGCCAGAAGGAGCTACATGGGCGACTGGGGGAAAATGACCAATATTTGTCCAAGCAACTCATGGTCTAACCTACTTAGCAGCAAATAACCTGTTGTGATGCTCACACAAGAGCAATAGTGGCGCACAGCCATGGTGGGAAACCAACTGCTCTTGATTCTACCATCTGAGCCTGGGGATTACAGGCATAGCCACCTTGTCTGAATTTTATTGGGGACTGGTAATTAAACCCATGGCCTCATGCATGTTAGGCAAATACTCTATCAACTTAGCTACATCGCAGCCCTAAGAGTTGTTTTAGCTTGCCTAACTTTACCCTAGGTTACCAGCCCTGGACCATACTGACTCTAACTTTGTTCGCATATGCTTTGCATTAAGTGTTCCATATGCATTTTATTAAGTCGTACTGAAACACACTGAGAACAAAAGCCTCAATTTACATAAACTTTTTCTTTCTGTTTTTATTTCCTTTATTTATTTATTTACTTATTTGAGAGACAGAAAGAGGCAGAGAGAGAGAGAGAAAGATAAAGAGAATGGGCACAACAGGGTCTTCAGACACTGCTAACAAACTCCAGATGCATATGGCACCTTGTGCATCTGGATCACGTGGGTACTGGGGAAACAAATCTGGGTTCCTGGGCTTTGCAGGCAAGCTTTTTAACTGCAAAGCCACATTTCCATCCTTATTTCCTTCTCATACATCAAACTCAGGACCACACACATGCTAGGAAAGTGCTTTACAAGTGAGCTATACCACCAGCCCAGTTTATATATAAGTTCAACTCTTCCATGTGTTGTCTTTGAAAGAACTATTGACATTGTAGATATTTTTCCTACATGTTTTCAAGCATATGGAAGAGGGAGAAGGAGAGATACAGAATCTTTTATTTGTATATAGGTGGATAAATGAAAGAAATTATTTGTTTTAAATTATTGAATTCTTTAACATACATTATAACTAGAAAAAAAAAAAGTGGGCTAAAGAAATTGCTTAGCAGTTAAGGCACTTGTTTGCACAGCCAAAGGACCCAGGTTTGATTCCCCAGGACCCACATAAGACAGATGCACTAGGTGGAGCATGAGTCTGGAGTTTGCTTGCAGCGGCTAGAGGCCCTGGCATGCCCATTCTCTCTCTCTCTCTGTCTGTCTCTTTCTCTCCAATAAATAAATTAAAAATAAAATAAAATAAAAAATTTTAAAAAGTGCCAAGAACTCAGTTTGGTGTTCACAGAATTTAAGTTCATTCAACTCTCTTATGTTCTTGCTATGTGACTTTCAAAGAATTGTCTCAGTGGTTAATTTTTTTTTTTTTTCAAATGATTTCCCTCTATCCCAGGCTGACCTGGAATTCACTCTGTAGTCCCAGACTGGCCTCAAACTCACTTCAATCCTATTCAATTCAGTTCTAACTGGGATTAAAGGTGTGTGTGATAGTAGCTAGTGATTTAATTGATGAATACTATTGAACATTCATCTCCTGTCAAATGATTAGCTGGTAGTGTTGGTATAAGCCCAGGAACTCCAGTGTCTTGGGCTCCACCTAAGTAGAAGACATGAGGAGAAAAACTGTTTTTTATTTTTATTTTTTATTTATTTATTTTTTTTTTTTTTGAGGTAGGGTCTCCCTCTAGCCAAGGATGACCTGGAATTCACTATGTAGTCTCAGGGTGGCCTCAAACTCATGGCGCTCCTTCTACGTTTGCCTTCTGAGTGCTGGGATTAAAGGCGTGCGCCACTACACCAGCTGGAGAAAACTTTTATAAGGTGTGCTAGAGAAAAAAACCAAGGGCATATATTTGAATAGTTAAAGTGGAAAGTTGTACAGAAGTTTAGCTGATTCTGATTGGTTAAGCTTGTTTCCGGTTACTATTGCATTAGACTTCAGAGCTGGGCCCATTTTAGCCTAATGGTCTCCCAGTGGATTTTTTATTTTTAAACAAGGCAAATTCTTCATTTGTGAAATGGGTAATGCAATCTACCTTGCAGGGTTATTGTGAGAACGAAATGAGAGGTTATGTGAAAATTGCTTTGTATGTGAAATACCACTGGAAACATTCACTGAGGATCTATTACATAGGACACAGTAAGGTAGATGATCAAGATCACAGAGGAAGGTAGAAGGAGGTGGCTCACACCTATAATCCCAGACCTCAGGGGGCTGAGGCAGGTGGATTGTTTTGAGGTCTAGGGAAACCTGGAGTACCGTGTGAGATCCTGTTTCAAAAAGCAAGCAAGCAAACAAAGTAACATAAAAATGAATGGCGGCTGGGGATATGATACGCTCCGTGGTTAAAGGCACTTGCTTGCAAAGCCTACCAGCCTGGATTCAATTCCCCAGCCACCCATGTAAAGCCAGATGAGAATGTGTTTGAACCAGCAAGAGACCTTCACACACACACACACAAACGTACACATATTTTAGAAAGATTGAAAAGGAATGAAAAAGGCTGAAGGAAATACAGTCTTATACAAAAGATGAATATGCCAATGTGTTAGGATTCAGTAAGCGCTATATGGGAGCTAAATAAAATTCCATTGGTCCTATAGAGGAACTAGAATGGTCCACAGAGGATAAACTGGTATTGAAATATGACATGGAGGGCTGGAGTGATGGCTTAGCAGTTAAGGTACTTGCCTGAGTACCCAGATTCAAGCCTAAGGATCCAGATTCAGTTCCCCAGGTCCTACATAAGCCAGATGCACAAGGTGGCGCATGCATCTGGAGTTCGTTAGCTAGTGGCTAGAGGCCCTGGTGTGCCCATTCTCTCCCTCTCTCTCTCTGTCTCAAATAAAAATTTAAAAAATATGAGATGGAGAAAGTAACACTATAGTTTTCTTGAGACAGGAGCTTCCTCTGTAGCCCAGACTGGCCCATAGGTCATGGTGCTTCTGCTAATATAGGAATTGTGAGGTGTTGTTGAGCTCTTGGGTGGGCAATAATTCAGGAACTAGGGTACCTGGCACTAAGGGTCACATGAAACTTCCAGTGAATTAGTGTCCCCTGTGTTCTTGATTTATGAATTCAAAGAATAACATTCACAGACCACAGAGGGTTGTTTAGAACTATTTTATTAGAGATTATACAGCTTAAGAGAAGAATAGAGAACTTCTGTATAGCAGGAGTGGGTTTCTGAAAAATGGGAAAGCCCACTACAGACACAAATGGGGGTCTTTTGTGGGAATTTACTGTAAGGGACTGATCCAGCCCCAACTCCAAGTGTCTAGGTGCTGCCAGGTTTTCAGGACGAAAAACAACTTGCTCCCAGCCACCACCTGTTAACTTTTCCCAAGAGTTCAACAGGGGACCAGCCAGCCTTTCTACCACAGGCTATTGTCAGTCCTTCTCCCCATGCAGTGCAATGCAGGATGTTTCTCCTTTCCTTTCCCACAAAAGGCTTAAAACCTCCTTCTCCTATGAGACTGTTGGGGGTCTCCTTCCTCCCTCTTTGCTCCTGGTCTGGAGTCACCCTCTACTTTATTCTGTTCTTGTCCTCTCTGCTCCATGATTGGTTTAAAGTTCCCTTCTTCCTCTTTGCTCCTGGTTCAGAGGAACCTGAAAGTAAGACAGATTAAAGAAATGTGAAAGGCCTTATATGTTGTACATGTGAGTGTGTGTTTTGTAGGAAACTTTTTCCTTGAGGAAACATGAACACATTCCTATTCCACCCAGATAGAACTCATATGACAGACCAAAGAATGATTGCACCAAAACCAGTTTTGATGAACCAATGAGTTTATTGGAGTTACTTCTAGAGCAAGGTAAAGGGTTGCTTACAGGAGCATAGGGGACTCAAAGACAGCTACATCACCAAAAATCACACTCCAGCATAGGGGACAACTCATAGACACTGCATCTCTTGGAGCTCACTGCACAACGTGTAACGGGGTGCTAAGGGTCCAGGAAAGTCCTTGCACCCCAAACCCTGGGTTCATTTCTTTCTTTCTTTCTTTCTTTCTTTTTCGAGGTAGGGTCTTACTCTAGCTCAGGCTGACCTGGAATTCACTATGTAGTCTCAGGGTGTCCTCAAACTCATGGCGATCTTCCTACCTCTGCCTCCCAAGTGCTGGGATTAAAGGTGTGCTCCACCACACCCAGCTCATTTCTAATTTTAGTCAAAGAATTGAATAAAAAAGAAAACTGAAAAGGATAATCATTAAATTATTATATTTATTTGAGGGAAGTAGAGCCAAGGAAAGGCACCCACGTGGCTAGAGATCCCACGTGGAGGGTCTGGGGGAAGAAAGCATGGAAAGAAAAGAGAAAAGAAAGTTCAAGGAGCTCCTGCAATGTGGGGAGCTGAAGAGGATAAAGAATCCATGCCAAGAGTAAGGTTAGGGGGCCCTCCTGGCTGGGCCTGCACTAGCCAAGGTAGCCCAGGCCCAGCAGAGGGAAAAACTCACCTACAGCTGTAAGTTACCAAGTGGTCTTGAAAGAACACCCCCTTGAGGGGGAGTCTTTCCCCAGGAAGAGGCCCTAAAAACCCAGAGATCAGTCCGAGACCACGAGATGCAAACAGCAAGAGGCTTTATTGTGGGTACCGGTGCGCACCGGGGCTCGACACGGAGTCCTCACGCAGGAGGGGTGAAGAGCCCCTAGAAGCCGGGAGGTAGGGGTTTTAAAGGGAAAAACCACAAACAAACAGAAATATCTCAAACATGTTTCAGTTCAGGGACTTTTCAGACGTCATCAGGCAGTCGCCTCGGCCGTGCTGTGCCGTGTTATCTTGACCTTGGGCAGGGAGCTCAGGATGTCTCCTCGGCCGTGTTATCTTAACCTCGGCAGGGAGTTAGGGCCCCTGCAGTTAGGCATTGGGCTTCCCAGAGAGCGGAGGCTTCTCAGAGATTAGTTATGCACAGGTTTCTAAGGCAACGGTCGGTACTTCAGTTAACTATTTCCTTACCTGAGCCCGGGCAGCTGGTTGCAGAAAGTCACATACAATGTGCCTTATGTTAAGCAAGCGATTGTACAGAAACCAAAGAAGCAGGTTAGATGTATTTATTAGTGTAGCAGCGGTCTAGCCGGGGTTTTTCAGTCTGAATGAGATTGCCCTCCCCTTGCAAAGGGATTTATAACCTTAGGGTGGTGGGCTGTCTTCTGGCCTCGATGAACCAGAGGGCCAGTTGGTTGGTTAGGGCTAGGGGCTGTCCCAAGAAGAGATTAGCTCTGGCACCAAGTTCTGGGGCCTGAACTTGGAACAAATACAATGTTTAAATCCTATGAAAGACCTCCCTCCCAGGAGGGGTCCTTATTGTTTATTAAAAAAAAAAAAAAAAAACAGGTCTCTAGAGAACTAGGCACAAGATAACAAGTTAGCCTGTGCTTTTCACCTTCAGCGGTCCAGTCCCCCTAACTTTACCCCCAGCTCAGGGACCAGTCTTTTTGTAAGCCGTTGTTTTTCCCTTATATAACCTTGGGGGGAGGGGTGTCTTGCAACCTTTTCCCCAGACGTGTTGATTTCCTGAGTCTACTGAGCTTATTTCCTCCTCACAGGGAATGTTTCAATTCTGAGGAAACTGCTATACAACAGTACGTACGATGCATGAATCTATATGTGTGAGACAGGCACCTGTATGTGAGTATAGACGCCTACCATGCCAAGTTTGTGGTTATGAGAGGACAACTTCTGGTGTCGACCCTCCTTTCCCTTGTTCGAGGCAAAGTCTGTCATTGTTGGCACTACTCAGCCAAGCTAGCTGGCCTGTGAGCTCCTCAAGGATTCTCCAATCTTTCCCTTCTTTCTGACTATGAGCATACTGGGACTACAAATGTTCCTTCTACAGTGTCTGGCCTTTAAAAGTGGATTCTTCGGGAACATGTTTGTGCACCGAGAGGTTTATCCACTGAACCATCTCACCTGCCCCTCTAACACACTTTACTTTGACTTTATGTGTTGTTTGTTTGTTTGTTTTCCTGGATGGTTTTATTTGTTTTGAGGCAGGGTCTCACTCTGGCCCACTCTGGTCTGGAACTCAGGTTACTGCCAGGCTAGCTTTAAATTCATGGCTAAAATCCGAAGTAGAAATCAGAGAAGTATTGATTCTAAATCTAAATGAGAGTTTAGAGGAGAACAGAGTGAGAAAAATGTAAATTGGGGAAAGTAGTCACACTTGGAAACGAGGGACCTAAGACCACTGTATTTGTTAAACCTGATGGTAATGGGTAAGGAGAATGGGGTAGCTTGAAGTGAAGGCAAGTGATTTAAGTTCCCACTTCGGCTTCACACTCTCGTTTTAACTGAGAAACAGTCAGCTTATGAAAAAGATCAGGAGAGTGGCGAGCGAGCACGGAGGAAACGCGGTAAGCACGTCGCGTCGGAAGGTAAACACAAAGCGACCCGCTGCCGGGCGCACAGCATCCAGGTTTAAAATATCCGGATTCAGCCCGCGCGTCGCTCCGGCCCCCGCGCGCGCGGCATGGTGGGATTTGTAGTTCCGATTCGCGCCCTCCACCACCGCAAACACTCCGGCTGGGCCTCTGCAAGGGACGGAGAAGAGGACAGGACCCGAGCCTCGGGCGCCCGGGCAGCCGGGCCGGGTGTCGTCATCGCTGCCTCCGGCGGCGGGCCACAGCGCGAAGGGAGCGAGCGAGCGGGAGCCTCACGTCGCCTCGGCCGGCCGACGCGCGCACTCTGCGTCATGGCGGGCCGGGGCGGATGATGAATTCCGGTGTGCATGTCAGGCTTGCTGTGTCACTCAGCCCGAGCGGCGCGCCCCTTCCCCGCCGCCCTTCCGCACCGGCTGCCGGGCTCTTCCGGTCTCCCGCCGCCCCTCTCACCTGCTCGCCAGTCTCCGGCCGCAGCCTGGCCCCCGGCCGCTCGGGCCTGTGAATCGTCTGGCGCTGGGCCGGGTTCCCCGGGCGCCCGAGCTTCCCGGCCATGGAGAGCGGCGCCGCCAGGTACCGGCTCAGCTGCTCGCTCCCGGGCCACGAACTGGACGTGCGGGGCCTGGTGTGCTGCCTCTACCCGCCCGGGGCCTTTGTGTCGGTGTCCCGGGACCGCACCACCCGCCTGTGGGCCCCTGACAGGTGAGCTCCGCGAGTCGGGCCGCCCCGGGTGGGCTCCAGCCACGTGGGGAGAGTCCGCCTCCCTGCCCGCCTGCCTGCCGCCCCCCACCGCCAACTCCCGGGGCAGAACGGAGGAAAGCAGGTTTAGGTTTAGGTGAAATGGGTTTCGAACTGGTGGTGGTGGTGGTGGTGGTGATGGTGGGTGGGGGAGACCACAGACCTGCTTTCTCGTCTTAACTTGACCAGTAATGGGAGAGTGACCTTGGACGAGCATCTTAACCTCTAAGGGGCTTCGCTGTTTGCAGAGGATCCCTCAAGTTTCACGTAGACTTTGAAAATTCACTTAGGTCATGCACACTCTCCCAATTTAATGTACTGGCTTCTGCTTCTCCCTCTCCTTACTGCCCCAGGAGTGGCTCTGCAGGCTTCCCTGATGAAGTTTTGAAGACCTTTGTTCGCAAAAACATTGCTTGGCGGGTCGTTAGCATTCAGTACTCTAACGGTTCTCCAATTAAGAGTTTTTTAGTCCCGGACTTGTAGTGGTTTTGTAGGGAGGGGATGAGCCCCATCCCAGAATGTTGACTGTTGTGTGGGAATGCGTTGTGTGAGGTCCTGGATTCAGTCATCGGCAAATAAATAAGATTAAGTTCCGTGGAAGCATATGTCCAGATTTAGAAACATGAAGTAATGAATAGCTAAAGGATGCTCGTTTTAATAATTAAGTCCTGTCATTAAACTTTTACATTTTGTAGGGCTATGAAAGGTTGACAGAACTTGAACTGGAGTGGTTGTATTTACCCCAAACTTGAAAACTTTAGGCTGAAATAAACTTCTGTTTGTAACGTGGTTCTTTTCATTTAAGTCACATTTTTATTTTTGAAAATGAATTAATAGATTTATTCAACTAACACTGATTAAAAGCTTACATTTTGCCTAGGCACAGGGCTAGATTTCAGGTGCTCAGGTTAGCAAATCAGTTACTAGGTGATTAACCCACTTAATGCATCCCAGTTAGTGCCATTAGTGTTATGAAAAGTGTTCATAGCCTGACATACTGACAGTTTTTACCTATTGGTGTGCTAATAATAAAGTTAGTAAAGGACTCTATCATGTTGGGAGCCAGGTTGTAAATGAAATTTACTTTCCCTTGTGCATTGTTGGTATGATTCTAGTAGTGAGATAAACTAAGAATGGTGACAGAATTTAGATTTAGGAGACAACTAACTTCACTAAGTTGCACTATTCTTTTAGGGGCTGGGGAAATGGATAAAGTGCTAGCTGTGTCTCAGAGGTTAAGGTGCTTGCCTGCGAAGCCTAATAACCTGAGTTCGATTCCCTAGTATCCACATAGAATCGAATGCATAATGTGGTTCATGCACCTGGAGTTCCTTTGCAGCAGCTAGAGGCCCTGGTGCATCCATTCTCTCTGTCTCTTTTCTATCTCTCTCTGCAATTTCAGTGTTGGGTTGGCTGAGACAGGCAGGTCCCTGGGGCTCTCTGGCCAGCCAGTGTAGTTTTTTCTCTCTCAAAGAGTCTGTTTTCATCCATTTTTTTCCTGTATCATTAGTAGGCCCTTTTACTATGAAAGCTGTACAAAACTTCATAACTTAATCCTTTTCCTATACTCATTTTTTAGAAACTATTTAGATATTGAACTTGTCTAAATTTCTTTTTTCTCCTACTTATTTTTTTCTCTCTTTTGCAAAGGACTATTTTGTGAAATTACATCCTTGTTTTATAGTTGTAATAACTTCCCATATCTTTAAGGATGCTAATGGTTATAATTTTTAAATTATCTTCTCCATAGTGGTCTGCTTCTTTCAGATTGCTTTTTCTTCCTCCTGCTAGTTGATGCTGGAGGCTTTCGCAGGATATGTAGTCCTTACTCTGTGCTCATTTCTGTGGTGGAGAACTAAAAAGGTCTGGAGAGCTCTCTACTCCTGGGTGGGGCTTGCTGTCTGTAACCTTTACTAAAGCAGCATCTAGAACTATTTCACTGCACTGATCTCCTACTAAGATGCGGGCTTAGCCCCCAGTGTTCTGCTTTTGGTGATGATCTTGAGCTCTAATGTGAATATGAAAGTTCCTCACAACCCACGATTGTCTGGCTGGGGTGTCTAGCATACTACCCTTCCTATACTTTAAAGCTTCTTTTTTTTTCATTAATTCAAGAAATACCTAAAGCTTACCATGTGAAATATTGTGTTAGGAACTTGAGAAGATACAAAGGAAAAGTCTAGATTCTGCCATAAAAACTTCATAGATGGTGCTGGAAAGATGGCTTAGCGGTTAAGGCATTTGCCTGCAAAGCCAAAGGACCCAGGTTTGATTCCCCAGGGCCCACGTTAGCCAAAGGCACGGGGTGGCATATGCATCTGGAGTTCTGTTTGCAGCAGCTGGAGGCCCTGGTGCGCCCATTCTTGCATGGGTTCTCTCTGACTCTTTCTCTCTGTCAAACAAATAAATAAAAGTAGAATATTAAAAAAAAAAAAAAACTTCATAGATAGGCAACGTGAAGGCTTGAGTTCTCTTCCTGACTCATGTAAAAGCTGGACCTGGTGGCATGTGCTTGTAATCCCAGCACAGGAGAGAGACAGGAAGATCTCTCACACTCACTAGCTGGCCCAATTGGTGAGCTCCAGGTCATGAGAGAGCCTGTCTCAAAAAGAGGTGGGGACTAGAGAGATGGTTTAGTGGTTAAGGCACTTGCCTGCAGAGCCTAACGACTCATGTTCAACTCTCCAGATCCCACGTTAGCCAGATGCACAAAGGGAAGGCAAGTGCAAGGTCACACATGCCCACTAGGAGGCGTAATTGTCTAGAGTTCTATTGCTGGGACTGAGGCCCTGGCATGCCAATTCTCTTAAAAAAAATAAAAAGGTGGATGCATTCCTGAGGATAATGTTACAGGTTTCCTCTGGCCTCTACAGGCATGCACACATACATGCATACCTGTACACAATTAATGTGCCCGCACACATGCAAACATGGATACTCAATGACAGCACCCCTACCCACCCACTGCGAACTTTATAGACAATACGCAGCAAACATTGATGCTGGGGAGCACTAAGGGACACAGGTAGATTTAGTGGTTGGAATAATACAGGTTTTTATGCTAAATGTGATGGTTCATGCCTGAAATCTAGTGCTCAAAAGGTTGAGGCAGGTGGATCATGAATTGTACTTAAGCTTGGGCTCTGTAGCAGTACTCTGTCTCAAAAAAGTCAAACAGAAAGAGTTTTTTTTTTCCCCAATATATTTATTAGACAAGGAGAGGGAATGGGCACAGCAGGACCTCTTACTGCTGAAAATGAACTCCAGACACATAACTTTGTGCATCTGGCTTTGCATGGGTACTAGGGAATCTAACCTGAGCTGAGCTAGGAGGCTTTGCAAGCAAGTGCCTTTAACCACTGAGCATCTCTCCAGCCTTGAAATGGAGATTTTAAATTTTGCTTTATATTTTAACTTTTTGTGAGTTTATTGATAAGATGATTTCAAAAACACTAAAGTGAAGTAGATAAAACTAAAATTAAAAAAACATTAAAATTAGCTACTACAGATGTTGTCCTTTGAAGAATTTTTCTTGTGATTCAGTTTGTCTCATTCTGAATACTTGGCTTCTAGTCTTCCTTACAAAGGTTTGGCTTCTTTGTCACAGATTTTGAGAAATCCATAGAGTTGATAATCTCTTTACCCTTTCTATTCTTTCTTTTAAAAATATTTTTATTTATTTATTTTCAAGGAGAGAGAGAGTAAAAGATAATGCACCGTTAGGGCCTCCAGCTGCAGCACACTCAAGATGCATGCACCACTTTGTGCATCTGGCTTGCGTGGGTACTGGGGAATCAAAGCTGCATCTTTTGGCTTTGCTACCAAGCACCTTAACCACTAACCCATCTCTCTCTATCCTTCCCTCCCTTCCTTCCAAGTGTCTCACTATGAGGCAGGCTGGCCTTGAGCTTATGATTTTGTTGCCTCAGCTTCCATATGCTTTACACACCCAGCTCTATTGTTTTGTTTCCTTTTTAAAAAAAATATTGTGACAAAATACATAACAAAATCAACTATTCTAACTTTGTAAGTGCATAGTTCAGTGGTATTAAATAATGCTGAACCACCAGCACCCCCATCCATCTTTGTAACTTCATCCTATAAAACGGAAACTGTATACTCATTCAAGTAATACCTTTCTGTTCTTTCCCTTAAAGGCTTCTGGCAGTCATTATTTTACTTTGTAGGATTTTGACTCTGAGTGCCTCCTATTTCATATAAATAGACTCATACTATTTTTTAAATTTTTTTTAAATTTGAGAGAGAGAGAAAAACAGGCGGGGGGAAGGGGGGAGACAATGGACACTCCAGGGCCTCCAGCCACTGCAAATGAACTCCAGATGCATGCACCCCCTTGTGCATCTGGCTTACGTGGGTCCTGGAGAATTGAACTGGGATCCTTTGGTTTTGCAGGCAAGTGCCTTAACTGCTAAGCCATCTCTCCAGTCCACTATTTTTTTTTGTTTGTTTTTAATAACTGGCTAGTTTCAGTTAGCATAAAGTCCTTACAGATCATCCATATTGGAATATGTCAGAGTTTCTATCTACACTTTTAAGACTGAACAAAATTGTGTTGTATGTGTATATCACATTTTTTTATTCCCTTATCCGTTGATGGACATTGGGATATAAACACGGATTCTGTGTACATAGTTCTGTGAGTATATATATATTTTTTTATTTTATTTTTTATTTGCAATAGAGAGAGACAGGACACGCGAATGGGTGTGCCAGAGCCTCTAGCCACTATAAACAAACTCCAGAAGCATGTGCCACCTTGTACATCTGGCTTACCTGGGACTTGGAGATCAAACCTGGGTCCTTAGGCTTCCCAGGCAAGCACCTTAACTGCTAAACTATCTCTTTATTTTTTTAAAATTTATTTATTTATTTGAGAGAGAGAGAAAGAGGCAGATAGAGAGAAGGAGAGAATGGGTGCACCAGGGCCTCCAGCCACTGCAAACAAACTCCAGATGCATGAGCCACCTTGTGCAATACTGGGGACTCGAGCCTTAAACCAGGGTCCTTAGGCTTCACAGGCAAGTGCTTAACCACTAGGCCATCCCAAATACATATTTTTGACCTTACTTTCATTTATTGGAAATATACTTCGAAGGGGAATTTTTGGATCATTTGTTAATTCTGGTTTTAATTTGTTGAATAAAAGAATTGTCATACTGTTTTCCCTTGTCTTGTTCTTGGGTAGAATATTCTGTTTAGTTCTAGTTGGTTTATTATGTTCAAGTTCTTTATTTCAAGTGCTGTACTAGTTAGCTGAACATGCATACCCATGGCTTATTTTCTGTGTGGTCCTATTCATTATTCAGAATAGGATATTGAAGGCTTCAACTGTTATAGTAGAACTAGCCTCTTACAGTCTTTCTGCCTCCTCTTCCACAATGTTCCCTGAGACTTTGGGGCATGATAGAGATGTCTCATTTAATACCGAGCACTCAACTGCCACTTACTTTCAGCACTTTGACAAGTTTTGAGTCTTCCCAGTATCCACTGTCTTTTGCAGAAAAGAAGCTCCTCTAACCAACAGTGAGAGCAGCACTTAAACTATTGTTTGTGGGCATAAATTGTTTACCCCATGATAGTCATGTTACTACTGCAACAGTGGGCACATCTTGCCTGGCTGGCAGATTGTGTAGCAAGCAGCATGGATCCAGCATTGGGTAAGACTGTTGGTGACTTTTCTCCCCCAACAGACTGCATAGTGTTTTCTTGCACTGTGACAACTTTCTAGATCCACCTGTTTTCCTGTGAATTTCTCAATTTAACTTTTCTTTGCAGCTGAATAAAACTCCATTGTGTATGTGGACCACATCCTCATTATCTTACATCAGTTGATGGGCATCTGGGCTGATCCTATTTCCTACTACTGTGAATAGAGGTGCAATAAACATGTATGAATATCTCTGTAGTAAAGTGTAGAGTCCTTAGAGTGTATGCCCAGGAGTAGTATAGTTGAGTCATATTTAGATCTATTTATAGCTTTTTGAATAGCCTCCACACTGATTTCCATAGTGGTTGCATCAGTTTAAATTTCCACCACCAGTGCATAACAGTTTTTTTTTTTTTTTTGCCTCACACCCTCACTATCATTTCTTGTCATTTGATTAAAAAAATTATTTATTTGCCTGTGTGTACGTGCACATATGTACATCAAGATATCTTTTAGCTGCAAACAAACCAGACACATGCACTACTTTTTTGTGTGTCTGGTTTACATGGGTACAAGGGAATCGAATCTGAGCTGGCAGGTTTTGCAAGCCAAGTGCCTTTAACTACTGAGTCATCTCCCCAGCCCTCATCATTTGATTTTTCAAAATTTATATGATGATAGTCATTCTGACCAGGGTGAACTGGAATCTCAAAGTAGTTTTAATTTTCATTTCCCTTGTGGCCATTTGTATTTCTTCTTCTTTTTTTTTTTTTTTTTTGGTTTTTCGAGGTAGGGTTTCACTCTAGCACAGGCTGACCTGGAATTCACTCTGTATTCTCAGAGTGGCCTCAAGCTTATGATGGCAATCCTCCTACCTCTGCCTCCTGAGTGATGGGATTAAAGGTATGCACCACCACACCTGGCTGTATTTCTTCTTTTAAGGACTCTGTTTACTTCCATAGCTCTTTTTGTTATTTTTCAAGGTAGGGTCTTGCTCTAGCCCAGGCTGACCTGGAATTCACTATGTAGTCTCAGGTTGGCCTTGAATTTATGGCAGTCGTCTTACCTCTGCCTCCTGAGTGCTGGGATTAAAGGCGTGCACCACCATGCCCGGCTATAGCTCTTTTTTTTTTTTTTTTTTCGAGGTAGGGTCTCACTGTAGCCCAGGCTGACCTGGAGTTCACTATGGAGTCTCAGGGTGGCCTCGAACTCATGGCAGTTCTCCTACCTCGGCCTCCCAAGTGCTGGGATTAAAGGTGTGTGCCACCACGCCCGGCCTATAGCTCATTTTTTGATTGGGTTGTCGTTGCTTGTATGTTCTAGTTATTACTCTAATCCTGTCAGATATATAGCTGGCAAACATTTTCTCCCATTCTGTAGGTTGCCTGTTAACTTGGTTGACAGTTTTCTTTCTTTCTTTCTTTTTTTTTTTTTTTTTTTTTTGGTTTTTCGAGGTAGGGTCTCACTCTAGCTCAGGCTGACCTGGAATTCACTATGGAGTCTCAGGGTGGCCTCGAACTCACGGCGATCCTCCTACCTCTGCCTCCCGAGTGCTGGGATTAAAGGCGTGTGCCACCACGCCCGGCTGACAGTTTTCTTAACTGTACAATAGCTTTTTAGTTTCATGAAGTCCCATTTGTTGGTTGTTTGCCTTATTCCTGAGCATCTGGGGTTCTATTCAGAAAGTCCTTCCATATGCCTATGTCTTGAAGTGTTCTCCTCATTTTCTTCTCGTCATTTCAGGATTTTAAGTCTTAGGCTGAAGTCCTTGATCCATTTAGAGTTTATATTTGTGTATGTTGAGAGAGAAAGGTCTAGATTCATTCTTCTACATATGTAGCAGTCAGCCTCACGTTGCTGGGATGAACTTCCAAACCAGGCACAGTTTATGGGAGGAATGGCATTTATATGAAGCTTATGGATCTAGGGGAAGTTCCATAACAGCAGCAGTTGGCCCCCTTTCACAGGACCAAGCAGAGAGAAGAGCCACCACCAAATGCTAGTAAGCACACTGTAGGAACACGAGGCAGAACTCTGGCAAAGCTCTCTAGACTGGATCTCCAAATCCAACCTAAAACTTAGGGCTGGACCCTAGGAACAGCCCACAGTGACACCTCCTCTGTCCTGGTGGCCAGAGATCTAAATTACAAGCTTTAATTAACTCCTGAATCTATTAG
Organism: Dipus sagitta; assembly: GCA_036346955.1. Taxonomy (NCBI): domain Eukaryota; kingdom Metazoa; phylum Chordata; class Mammalia; order Rodentia; family Dipodidae; genus Dipus; species Dipus sagitta. The sequence continues at coordinate 95,939,419 of CM070770.1, read as the reverse complement.
GAGACATCCATTCAAACCACAACAACATCCTTTCCTCTCCCCACACACACTCTTTGTTGAAAATGTGTGTTTTCTGCATCTTTGTCAAGATCAAGTGGCTGTATTACTTGGACTTATACTTGGATCTTCTGTTCTTTTCCATTGATCTGTGTGTTTCTATCTTTTTATTTATTTATTTTGAGATAGGGTCTCACTCTAGCCCATACTGACCAGGAACTCACTCTGCTGTCCCAGACTCGCCTCAAACTCACAGTGATACTCCTACCTCTACTTCCCAAGTGCTGGGATTAAAGGTGTGTGCCACCATACACCCTATGTGTTTATTTTTATAATCAATATCATGCTGTTTTTATTACTATAACTCTGTAGTAATGACTGGAAATCAAGTGAGGTGATATGTAAGGAGTATTCTTTTGCTTTTTGGCTATTTGGGGTCTTTGTGCTTCCATATGAATTTTAAGATTCTTATTTCTTTAAAGAATGGTACTAGACCTTTGATTGAGATTACATTCAATCTGTATAGTTCTTTGGTAGGACCTTGGTTGAGGATATTTTGAAATACTTTGTTGTGTGTGTGTTTGCCTATAGTCAATGAAACTTCCCTTGATTTCTTTCTGTATGTTTGTCATTGGTATATATGAAAGTTGCTGATATTTGTGTGTCAATTTTGTATCCTGCCAATTTGCTGAAAGTGTTTATCACTGTAAGAGTTTTCTTGTTGAGTCATATTTTTATATATATATATAATGTTTATATGGTCTATTATATTTAGAATTAAATCATTAACAAGTACAACTAGATTTCTTCTTTCCAAATTAATGTCTTTGATTTTTTTTTTTGTCTTACTGTTCTAAGACTTCAAGCACTATATTAAATAGCTGTGGAGAGAGTAGACACCCTTGTTTTTTCCAGATCTTAGTGTGAATGCTTTGAATTTTTCCTTCATTTAGTATGATGTTGGCTGTGGGTTTCTTATATATAGCTATTTCTATGTTGAAATATGTTCCTTCTACTCCTAGTCTCTAGAGTCTTTATGGTGAAGGGATATTGGATTTTTTAAAGACGTTTTCTGCATCTATTGAGATAACCAAGTGATTTCTACCCTTGAGTCTATTTATGTGATGTGTTACAATTATGATAGTCATATGTGAACCATCCCTGAATCTCTGGAATGGAGCTGACTTGGTCGAGGTGAATGATCTTTTTGATGTGTTCTTTAATATGGTTTGCAAGTATTTTATTGAGAATTTTTTCATCTGTGTTTATCAGGAATATTGTTCTGTAGTTTTCTTTTAGTTGTGTCTCTGTCTGGTTTTGCTATTAGTCTTAACTTTTCTGTGCACTTGGCCTTATTCAACTAGACTTCAAACTCTTTTATGACTTGGGTTAGAGATGTGACAGCGTATGCTTCTTGGCAGCTAGTTACTCTTTTCCACATAGTATATAATAATCTGCTGTTTGACTTTTAGTAGGCAGTATGCTAAGTGATTAATGTGTATAACAAATTGGTAATCATTCTAAGGCATTTATTGATGTATTGTGACCTTAGAATTCCTTTTTTACATATTGAGTGTTATGCTAATGGGTACTTGTAACACTTCATAGTGTAAATGTTCTCACTATATTTACAGCATACAAACAGTGTATTCTATTATCTTAATTCAATGCATTTTCCTGGAGTAAAAGTACTGATGAGTACAATACAGATGGAGAATGAGAAAAAGCTACTTGTAATATTTATCTCCTGTCTTTTCTTTTTCTGTTAATTACCATACTCTTACTAACAAAGCACATCAGATTTTTCCTAATCTGATATAATCCTCTGTAGAGAAGCTCATGCAGTTTAGCTGTTTATGTTTAATTTAAAATGGTGGGGATGAAGAGGTTGTTCAATAGTTAAGGTGTTTTCCTGCAAACCCTAAAGACCCAGATTCGATTTCCTGGTACTCATGTAAAGCCAATGCACTAAATGATGCATGCATCTTGAGTTCATTTGCAGCAGCTGGAGGCCCTGGCACACCCATATTCTCATATTTTCTTCCTCCCTCCCTACCTCCCTCCTTTTCTCCTTGCAAATAAATAAAAGTATTTAAAAAGACACAGTGGATTCTTAAAATTGTATTACACTAAAATTTAACCTGAACACCAAATGAAAATGGGTGACTTACCAGTTAAGGTGCTTGCCTACAAAGCCAAAGGACCTAGGTTTGATTCCCCAGTACCCATGCAAACCAGATGCACAAGATGGCACATGTATCTGGAATTTGTTGGTAGTGACTACAGGCCCTGGAGCGCCCATTCTTTCTCTTTCTCTCTTTCTCTCTGCCTCTCTCTCTCTCTTAAATAAACAAGTATAATTTAAAATAAATAAAATGAATGCTTTGACTTTTATATTCTGTGGTATATTGGGGACAAATATATATCTATTAATTATCTTGTCTTTCTAGTCCTAACAGGGGCTTTACAGAAATGCACTGTATGAGTGGCCACTCTAATTTCGTGTCTTGTGTATGCATCATACCCTCAAGTGACATGTACCCTCATGGACTAATTGCCACTGGAGGAAATGACCACAATATTTGCATTTTTTCACTGGACAGTCCCATGCCACTTTATACTTTACAAGGCCACAAAAATACTGGTAAGTATAACATACTGCTATTTGGAAAAATGTCATTCTGTTGGAAGTTAGATTTACATATCCTTTTTTTTCCCTCACGTTTTTAGCTATGTTTGTTAGTGGAAATTTTTTGGACTTAGTTCTGTAAGTTCTGTGTCTCAATTCCCTTGTAAATTTAAAGATTGACATAATAAAAGAGCATTTTTCTTTTTGTACTGGGGATCAAACTTAGCCTCATGCATGCTAGGTAAGCCTCTAGCACTGAGCCTGTAGCCCAGCCTGGATAAGTATAAAAAGTAAAGTATACAGTTATAAAAGGAAGAGGCTGTATCATTTTTACATACTTCATGCTATTTGTGCAAAGAAGTTATATACTAAGGAAAACTTGAGGGTATTTCTTTGCCTTTTGGCATTATCTCTGTATTAGTGCAGCAAACTGAAGTCTGAAAAGGAGTGTGGTTAGGGATCTGATATCACTGAAAAATATTTAATACTTTTGAATATTATTTTGTGTGATTTATGTATGTTCCTGATTCTATGATAATTCTGGATTTGTGTTCTGCTTAACAACTCCTCCTCCTCTTCCTCCTGGTTTTCTTTTTTCTTTCCCTTTTCTTTTTCCTTTTCCTTTTTTTTCTTTGAGGCAGGGTGTCATTGTAGCCCAGGCTGACCTAACTGGCACTCACTCTGTAGTCCCAGGCTGGCCTTGACCTCATGGTATTCCTCCTACTGATGTCTCCTGAGGCTTGGATTTAAAGGCATGTGCCACCATGCTCTGCCCATGCCATTATTATTTTCTTTTCAAATTTGTAATAACAATTTCCATGATTATAAAAAATATCCCATGGTAATAACCTCCCCCCTCCTACTTTCCCCTTTGAAACTCCATTCTCCATCATATCCCCTCCCCATCTCAGTCAGTCTCTCTTTTATTTTGATGTCATGATCTTTTCCTCCTTTTATGATGGTCTTGTGTAGGTAGTGTCAGGCACTGTGAGGTCATGGATATGCAGGCCATTTTGTGTCTGGGGGAAGCACGTTGTAAGGAGTCCTACTGTTCCTTTGGCTCTTACATTCTTTCCACCTCCTCTTCCACATTAGACCCTGAGCCTTGGAAGGTGTGATAGAGATATTACAGGACTGAGCATTCCTGTCACTTCTTCCCAGCACCATGATGCCTTCTGAGTCATCCCACTGTCACTGCCATCTGAAAAGAGAAGATTCTCTACCAAAAGTGAGAGTAGCATTAATATAAGGGTATGAACATTAAGAGAAGTGCTTACTGGGCAGTTTGATGAGCATAGTATATACATTTAGCCAGACAGCAGCAGACGTTACACCCCTAGGGCTCATGACTACCCCCATTTTAAGTCTTTATTATCAGGGATGTATTCCCTCCCATGGAGTGGGCCTCCAGTCCAATTAGAGGGCAGTTGGTTTCCACCATGACAGATGTGCCACTATTGCACCCTGGCTGGCCAAATATAAGGCTTAGAGTGTCCATTGTTGAGTATCTTCACTGATGGATTTTTCTCTCTCCCATTGAACTGCATGCAGAATGGCTTCTTCCAGCTTTTTGTCAGCTGTTCTATATGGAGGAGGTTATCAGCTCAGTTCTATCAGGATTTCTCAGTGGCCTTGCAGCCCAAGTATGTGGAGTTTTCAGCAATAGGGTCTTACCATCTATTCCTGGTGGGAAAGCAAGGGCCTCGGCAATGGCCTATAATGTTTTGGGGGCATCAGGGACCTCTCTAGCCAACAACTCACTGGAAGGTATCCCATCCCTGGCACTGAAAATTTTGTAGCAACAATCTATGGCTCCTGAGTGTTCTATTGTCCAAAAAAGTAGAATTCCATATGCTTTATTTATATCCTCTTAGATTTTGATTAGCCCTCCCTCCACCCTTCCTTTACTCGATCTCTTCCCCTGACCTCACTTTGGGCCTTTTCACCCCCATTAATCTATTCTTCTATTTACATATATACAAGACCATCCTATAAAGTACTCCCCTCCCTTCCTTTCTCTTCCCTTTATATTTCTTTTCTAGTTTACTGGCCTTTGCTACTGAGTTTTCTTCCTACTCGCATGGAAGTCCAATCATCCGTAGCTAGGATCCACATATGAGAGAGAACATGCGATTCTTGGCTTTCTGGGCCTGGGTTACCTCACTTAGTATAATCCTTTCCAGATCCATCCATTTTCCTGCAAATTTCATAACTTCATTTTTCTTTACCACTGTGTAGAATTCCATTGTATAAATGTGCCATATCTTCATTATCCACTCATCAGTTGAGGGACATCTAGGCTGGTTCCATTTCCCAGGTATTGTGAACTGAGCGCCATGCCATTATTTTTAAATTAAATATTTGATAATGCTATTTTTTCTTGTAAAGGAATGTTTTAGGCTTCTCAGGCCTTATGATTGCTATCATAACTAGTCAGCTTGTTCAAAAGCATGGCTATTTAATTTTATTTTTGCTGATGTGTATGTGTGTGTGTGTGTGTGTGTGTATGTATATGTATATACATATAACACACATACATACATACACATATATATATATATATGTACTGTGGTGTGTGTGTGTGTGTCTCCACATGTTTCTTTGTCTTTTGACTGAGAAGCCTGGAAGTACCAACAGTCAAAGGCAGTCAGCACACCTAATGTCTAGATTTCAGTTTCTCAGCACCATTCTTCAGTAAATGGACAAGAGCTCCTTGAGCAGAACTGGTTGTTTCCAGGACTTGGCAGGAAACATGACAAAAGAGCTAAAGTGTAAAAGATTGCTTAAAGAGTCAGGAGCATGTTAAAGAACACAAAGGCAACCTAACAAAACTTGTAATACTCAAAGCCAAAATAACATGAGGGGACAAAATGAATATTGCATTGGAGTGTATACAGTCTATTGAATATTTAGAGTCCACACTAATATTAGTGAATCCATACAGAGAAGGTGAAGAAAGGCCTGCCTCATCAATACTCTTCAAAAGGGTCAACCAAGTTGGAAAGCATAAAGAAATCTTAGGCGGTAGGTTCTATGGAGACATGAAGCTAATTTCAGTACAAGCGTTTATAATAAATTCAAGTGTCTGGAATAGAAAAAAAAAAGTACTAGTGTAAAGGTGGTTAAATTTGAAATGGTTTATCCTTCAATGAATAGAACTTTTCCAGTGTTAAGTTTCCTAGCTTTGATAATTTGGATTATGTAAGATACTAACTTTTGAGGAATGTGTGTTAGGGACATACTGTAACATTTCAGTAAGTCTGAATTCATTTCTAATAAAAAAGTTTGAGGGCTAGAGAGATGGCTTAGCGGTTTAGGCACTTGCCTGCAAAGCCGAAGGATCCAGGTTTGATTCTCCAGTACCCACGTAAGCCAGATGTGCAAGGTGGCACATGCTTCTAGAGTTCATTTGCAGTGGCTAGAGGTGCTGGTATGCCCATTCTCCATCTCTCTGCCTCTTTTTCTCTCTCTCGCTCAAATAAATAAGTAAATAAAATATTTTTTAAAAGGTTTGAAAAAGAAAACAGTTCACTTTGATCGCAGCTTCTAAGCACTGTAATCAAATATCTACTTGGATAGTGATGTCTTTCAGTCCTTCCTTCTAAGGCCAAGCATATGTAGTACATTGTGGATCCTAATGGATGTTTTTTGTTCTCATTGCTAAGACTAGCTATGTATTTCCTGGGCCTCTAGGGTTTGTTATTGTCTTGTCTTTTCACTTTAAGAGATTAAAATCAGCCTGACAATATACTCTTCCACTCAAGCTCCTTGGAAGGCTGAGGCAGGAGAATCCTTTGAGACCAGAAATACTTGGACAGAATGGGCAGTATGGCAGGTCCTCATTCCTACCTCTGTAAAGAGGGGGAAATAATAAACTTTAAAATATTGTATTTTAGTACATGTTTTGCTGAATCAAGCACAAGAAAAGAAATATTAAGCCGGGTGTGATGGTGTATATCTTTAATCCTAGCACTCTGGAGGCAGGGGAAGGAGGATTGCCATGAGTTCAAGGTCACCCTGAGACTACATAGTGAATTCCAGGTCAGCCTGGGCTAGTGCGAGGCCCTACCTTGAAACAACCACCACCCCCCAAGTTCTTTTGTCTAAATCTGTTTCATCTTCTGTTCATATCTATTTCCTGAGTTTGCTATACAATGTGATAATATTCTTTGTTATGGGAAACACTCACTGATTTAACTTAATTACTCAGTGAAGGCTTCTGTCTTCAGTTTGTGGTGGCTCAATCCTTGACATGTTCATCACCTCATATTACACATGATTCTTACTTTCTTTTGTTGTGCTTTTCTATTTAATTTTTATCTTGTGCATATCTATGAAAGTCACTTAAGACAAAATGAAAAACAAGGAGAAGGTTAATTTAAATGTAATTATAGTTCATTTGTGGTTCCTTAATTACATTTTTATCAAAGAAGCATTATTTTTCCTTGATGTTAATTACCCTTTTTCTCATTTCCATAATTTTATGTGTTGACTATTGCAAAATTTTGCATATGTTACAATTTTATTAGCATACTTAGAATTGGGTTTCAGTATAGCTTTTTTCAAACAAAATTTGTTTTCTCCTTTCCTTCCTCTTCTCCCCCTCCTCCTTTGTGCCATCCTCTCGCCATTCTAATGATTTTTTTTCATGTTTCTATTTCATGTTTCATATTTCTGACAATAGTATGTCAGGATAGACTAGGTTATGAGATAGTAAAAAACAAAACAAAGCAAATAAAACCTCCTAGATCTCAGTGGCCTCTGCCATTCAATATGAAGTAGTAGGTGGACTCTGTATCAGATTTTCTTAAGGACTCAGGTTGAAATGGGCTTTATTTCTACATGTGCTTCAGTAGTTATTGCAGCATCAAAGGACAACATGGTTAAGAATGTGCTGGCTCGTCAAAGCATATGCCTTTAAAAGTATGAGCTGCCATCTCACGTGTTGACTAATGCAAGCATCATGGCTTTGCCTGACTTCAAGTGCAGTGTGGAAAAGGAATAAGAAAATCAGAAGAAACATTTCCTTTCAGAAAAGGGAGCAGAGCAACAGTAGTTATTGTAAGTAAGTGGCTGCTTGAAGGAGCCACTTGGAGAGTTGAAAACTTGTTGTGATCAGTTCCCTCTGCTCTCAATAAAGTGGGTTCCCATCCATTGCTCCCATGCTTTGACTCTGGGAGAGTCTTTTCTAAGATAGCTTACATATGTATAATTTGTTCCTTGCATAATTTTACATCAAGATAATAGGACATTTTAAATGTATCCCATTACTGCTGATTGCTGATCTTGGTTCCATTAAAAAAGTTTTCTTCGTGCTCTTTTGTTTTACTTTGGAAATAGGGGTCTCACTAAATAACCCAGGCTGGCCTCAAACTTGGAATCTTCCTAACTCAGCCCTAAAGGTGCCAAGATTGCAGGCATGTGCAATCTCCTTTGCATTGTCTTCTTATTGTTGCCTCTTAGGACCAGAAGAGACTGTGTAGCCAATGTAGTCTTTTTTTTTTACAAAGCAGGAATCTTAAGTTAAATATTATCTCTGTGGTCACGCAGCTTGTTAATGGCTCAGCAAGGCCTTAGGTGTTCTGACCCCAGAGCTTTTGCTCTTGAACACTGTGTTCTGCCTGGCCACTGAGCAGAACCATAATTGGCTAAGAAATTCTGTCTTCACAAAGTGAATTAAAGTTGCAACATTTTAGTTAGTTATAAGTTGAAGATTTTTCTGCATGAAAATGTACTAACTAGCCAAGTGCATGCCTTTAATCCCAGCACCCAGCACTTGGGAAGCAGAGGTAGGAGGATTGCTGTGAGTTTGAGTCCAGCTTGAGACAACATAGTAAATTCCAGGTTAGCCTGGGCTAGAGTGAGACCCTTTTTTGGTGAAAAACAAAAAAAGAAAAGAAAATATGTTACTAACTAATGAATTTTTCCCCTTAGTTTGTAGTCTTTCATCTGGGAAGTTTGGGACATTACTTAGTGGCTCATGGGACACTACTGCTAAAGTCTGGCTGAATGACAAATGCATGATGACCTTACAGGTATAATATTTCTGTATGAATATTTTAAATAATAAGTATGAAGGTTCTGTAGCAGCTTACATTGATACCCATTTTGCTCACAGGGTCATACAGCTGCAGTGTGGGCAGTAAAGATTTTACCTGAACAGGGCTTAATGTTAACTGGATCAGCAGACAAGACTATTAAACTGTGGAAGGCTGGAAGATGTGAGAGGACTTTTTCAGGTAATATCAGAGTAGACGATGTTTATAGTACATACCATCACTTCGTACGTGCTCAGATGATTTGTTTCTCCAAAGTTTAGAAGCTGAAAGTGGTATTTGAAGAAAACATCAGTTTATTTGAGGACATTTCACATGAGTGAATATAATTTTTTTTTTTAAGACAAGCCCAACAGACTAGCCTTTTTTTTTATGCGAGAGTGCAAGAGTGTGTGTGAGAGAGAAAATTGGAGCGCTGGGGCCTCCAGTCACTGCAGACAGATGCGTGTGCCCCCTTGTGTGCATGTGTGATCTTTCATGTTAACTTTGTGTGTTTAGTTTACGTGGGACCTGGAGAGTCAAAGATGAGTCCTTAGGCTTCGCCGGCAAGCACCTTAACCGCTAAGCAATCTCTCCAGCCCAATTTTTATGACATTTAATATTTAATATCTTTTTAAGAGTTAGAACTCATAAAACAACCTGGTATAGATTACTAAGTAGCAAAACTAGAATATGTGTGTTTAAATATGTGGAATGTATATAACTTTCAATATGCACTTAAACTCTAGCTATAAGTAGCACACTGAGGCATCAGCTGTCTTGTTTATTTTCTTTTGGCACTTGGGGTTGAACCCTGAGCCTTGTACTTTGAAGCACATGCTTTACCACTGAGCTGCATCCCTGGCCTCTCTGCTCTCTAATAGTAATGTCCGCATTTGTGATTTATTTGTGCACCACTTACAGTTTTGGTGTGAGGTTTTTTTGTTGTTGCTGCTGCTGTTCATTTTATTTATTTATTTATTTGAGAGGGACAGACAGAGGCATGGGGGGATGGGCACACTAGGGCTTCCAGCCACTGCAATCAAACTCCAGAAGCAGGTGCCCCCTTGTGTGCATATACAACTTTTCATGCTTGTGTCACTTTGTGCATCTGGCTAACGTGGGTCCTGGGGAATCGAGCCTTGAACCGGGGTCCTTAGGCTTCACAGGCAAGCTCTTAACCACTAAGCCATCTCTCCAGTCTGTGGTGTGAGTTTTTGTTGTTGTTTTTCCTTAAATGTTGATCACTACAAGAAGTCCTTTTGTGTAGACAAAATTGTCTGTGGATGGAAAATCAGTGAGAGTTAAGCATCCTTCTGTTACTGCTTCATATTACACAACACACATACACACACACACTTAAACTAATCAAGCTAAACCAACACATACTGAGCATGGGGGATATTTTTGATTTCTTCTTTGTTTTAGTAGATCAAAAACTTCAGAGAATGTTTTCTCCTTAAATTAATTTAGGAGGTATTCTTATTATGAATATTTTTATGATGTTTATAATTTTTTTCTGGGTTTTTTTTTTTTGCTTTGTTTTTATGTGGGGTTTTTTTTTTTTTTTTTTTTTTTTTTTGGTTTTTGGTTTTTGGTTTTTGGTTTTTGGTTTTTCAAGGTAGGGTCTCACTCTGGTCCAGGCTGACCTGGAATTCACTATGTAGTCTCAGGATGGCCTCGAACTCATGACGATCCTCCTACCTCTGCCTCCCGAGTGCTGGGATTAAAGGTATGCGCCACCACGCCCAGCTTGTTGTTTTTTTTTTTTGTTGTTGTTGTTTTGTTTTTCTTTTAAGCAGAGGCTCACTGTAGCCCATGCTGACTGGAACTCTGTCTGTAGCCTTACACTGGCCTTGAGCTCGTGGTGCACCTCCTACTTCAGCCTCCCAAGTTCTGAAACTAAAGGTGTGCACCACCATGCCTGGCTTCTCTGAATTGTTACTTTTTTTTTCCCTAAATATTTTATTTTTTTGGGAGAGAGAAAGGCAGATAGAGAGAGAAAAAATGGACATGCCAGGGCCTCTAGTCACTGCAAATGAACTCCAGATGTATGTGCCACCTTGTGCATCTGGCTTCATGTGGGTACTGAGGAATTGAACCCCAGGTCCTTAGCCTTTGCAAGAAAATGCCTTAACTGCTAAGCCATCTGTTGCAGCCCCTGTTACTTTTATTCAAAAAAAATTTTTTTTTGAATGTAAAATATTGGGTGAAAATGAAGAATTGTTGGGATTAAATACTGTTTCTGAAGGTTGAGGACATGGTTCAGTAAGTAAAGTGCTTGCCATGCAGTCATGAGAACCTGAGTTTGGATCCCAAGTATCTACAAAAATGCCAGACATGGTGGCTCATACGTATAATCCCATCTCTGGGGAAGTGTAGTCAGTGGCTAGCTTGTATGACCAAAGCCATGAGCTTCAGGTTCACTGAGAGACCCTGCCTCAAAAAAAGTGATGGTGGTGGGGAAATCCCAACAACAAACTGGCCTCATCGCATATGTGCCCACACACACATGACTGCACCTGCACACCCACCCACCCCCACACACATACATATAAGCCAAAAAATACCCTGAATAGTTTAGGAAATAATCTAGAGAAGATATAATTAATATGAAATAACTTTCCAAGACTGGTGATAAAAATATTGCCAAATCTGAAATATAAATTTTGGTTCCAGGCTTTTCTATAGAAAAAATAACATTAAAAAAATATTTTAGGGCTGGAGAAATGGCTTAGCAGTTAAGGCTCTTGCCTGCAAAGCCTAAGGACTCATGTTTGACTCTCCAGGTCCCATGTAAGCCAGATGCACAAAGTGACACAAGCGTGAAAAGTTGTACATGCACACAAGGGGAATTTGATTGCAGTGGCTGGAAGCCCTAGCATGCCCATTCTGTCCCCCGCCCCCTTGCTTTATTTATTTATTTATTTATGAGGAAGAGAAAGAGGAATGGGCATGGCAGGGCCTCTAGCCACTGTAAACGAACTGCAGATGCATGTGACACCTTGTGTATCCGGCTTTATGTGAGTACTGGGGAACTGAACCTGGATCCCTTGGCTTTGCAAGCAAGTGCCTTAACCACTAAGCCATCTTCTCTCCAGCCCAACTTTTTGTTTTATTTATGTTTTTTCAAGGTAGGGTTTCACTGTAGCTCAGATTGACCCAGAATTCACTATGTGTCTCAGGGTGGCCTCAAACTCATGGCAATCTTCCTACCTCTGCCTCCCGAATGCTGGGATTAAAGATGTGCACCACCACGTCTGGCCTTAGCCCAACATTTTTAAATACATCTTACCGTAGTGCACTTGGAGGTTTAATAATGTTAGTAAAATGTATAGTGCCATGAACCAAATGACATTTCATTGATTTGTATTATCTTTTAAATCCAGGACATGAAGACTGTGTAAGAGGTTTGGCAATTTTGAGTGAAACTGAATTTCTTTCCTGTGCAAATGATGCTAGTGTTCGAAGGTGGCAAATCACTGGCGAGTGTCTTGAAGTGTACTATGGACATACAAATTATATTTATAGCATATCTGTCTTTCCAAATTGTAGAGGTAAGAGTACCTCACTCTATATTAAAAACTTTGTACTGTATATTGTTGTAATCCATTTTGGAGATGAAGAGAAGAGTGCTGATTTCTTAAATCCACTTACTCTCTGACTAACTTGGTAATTGTATTTTTTTAAATTTTTTTCTTTGTTTATTTTTATTTATTTGAGAGTGACAGACATGGAGAGAAAGAGGCGGGGGGGGGGGGGGAGAGGGAGGGAGAAAATGGCGCTCCAAGGCCTCCAGCCATTCTGCAAATGAATTCCAGATGCGTGCGCCACCTTGTGCATCTGGCTTACGTGGGCCCTGGGGAATTGAGCATCAAACCGGGGTCCTTAGGCTTCACAGGCAAGCACTTAACCACTAAGCCATCTCTCCAGCCCCAGTAATTGTATTTTTAAGTATGTTTCTTAATGTAGAAATTTGTATGGCCACCTTTAGATTCAGATTGGATGGCTGTGTTACAAAAAGACAATTGAGGGCTAGAGAGTTGGCTTAGTGGTTAGGTACTTGCCTGTGAAGTCTAAGGACCCCTGTTCGAGATTCAATTCCCCAGGACCCAGGTAGGTCAGATACACAAGGTGGTGCATGCATCTGGAGTTCATTTGCATTGGTGGGAGGCCCTGGTGTGCCCATTCTCTATCTATCTGCCTCTTTCTCTCTGTCTGTCACTCTCAAAAAAATAAAAGTAAAAAAAAAAATTAAAAAGACAATTCAGTGTCTGAAGAGAGACTTTATAAAATGTGAAATGAATAAAAATCTGAATTTTGAAGCTGGGCATGTTGGCACACACCTTTAATCCTAGCACTTGGGAGGCAGAGGCAGGAGGATCACTGTGAGTGCCAAAATCTAAGATTTATATTAAATTACAAGTAGATTTAAAAGGTCAGTACACTGATGTAGAACAATGTTGTTTATGAATGTATTCAATTTATTCTAAGTAAGTTTTACCGTTTGTTTTCACCAATTTTAGATTTTGTGACAACAGCAGAAGACAGATCTATGAGGATATGGAAACATGGAGAATGTGCCCAAACGATACGACTCCCAGCTCAGTCTATCTGGTGCTGCTGTGTGCTGGACAATGGTGACATTGTGGTTGGTGCGAGGTATTTATTTGCTAGTCAGTCAATACATTTTTTTGCCAGTAGGCCCTTGGTAAGCACTAGAGTGTGCAGAGGTAAGCCATAGAAATTTCAGATAATTTGGGAGGTCTGTGCATATTTCTATTACTGAATAAAACAGTAATGACACATGCTGTATTATACCAGGATTCAAGTTATATAGTCAAAACATGGAATACAAAAGAAGTTAGAGAAAGTAGATACTGGTGTGTGAAAACTTGTGGAGAAGTTCCGTTGGATTTTGAAAGATGAGTTTAAAAAAGGGAAATTAGAATTTATGAGAAAAGAGACAGAATAAATTTCCTTTATGGAATGTTATGTGCATAGGTGATAAAGATAAATGAAGGAGGATTAAGGTTGGGGAACAGTGTGTGTGTGATAGTAGATGTGCTAGGACACCTGGGATGAATCTTTCAGTGGGAAAGCTAGGCATTCAGATTCAGTGTTTGAGGGCTAAGGGATTGTCGTTCTTGACCTAGAAATGATCAGGTCAGAGATGAACTTGTGAATTAGTAAATATATCAATTGGATTTAACTAGAAGTAGCATTGAATAGGTAGGCAAATTAGAATCAACTATAGTAGTAGGGATGTACAGTTATAAAACATTGACCTAACACTACCAATGGATAAGAAATAAGCAAATGAGAGAATTCAGAGAAGAGATGAAAGAAAAAAATAAAACCTTAAGGGCTGGAGAGATGGCTCAGCAGTTAAGGCATTTGCCTACAAAGCCAAAGGACCCTGGTTTGATTCCCCAGGACCCACATAAGCACAAGGGGGCACATGCCTCTGGAGTTCATTTGCAGTGGCTGGAGGCCCTGGCATGCCCATTCTCTCTCCCTCTCTCTCTCAAATAAATAAATTTAAAAAATATAAATAGTTTAGGCTGGAGAGGATGGCTTAGCAGTTAAGGCATTTGCCTGCAAAGCCAAAGGACCCTGGTTAGATTCCAAAATAAAATATTACGTGGGAATATGCCTGGAAACATAGGCATAGAGTTCACGCACATGCAAATAAAAATAAAACCTTAACTGGGAATATGTCTGGGAACATAGGGTAAGAGTGCTTCCCTGACACATGTGAGGCCCTGGGTTTAAGTAAATAAAAATAGTCAAAAATTAAAAAAAATAAAATAAAGTCAGGGCTAGGGACACAGGTTTGATTCCCCAGTACCCACATAAGCCAGATGCTCAAGGTGGTGCATACATCTGGAGTTTGTTTGCAGTGACTAGAGGCACTGGGGTACCCATTCTTTTTCTGTCTGCCCCTCTCTCCCTCTCTCTCTGTCTGTCTCTCTCTCTCAAATAAGTAAATTAATTTTTAAAATAAGTCAAAGGTGAAACTGATGTCAATACAGGGTTAAGGAAGAAACTATTTGGAATTCGTTAGAATAAATACAGCTCAAAATACCTAACTTGGGACTCCCTCCCTTAACTGAAACTGAGAAATCATAGAAATGGACTATAAAGGCTGTGATCTAGTATAATCATGAAGCCATGCTTTCTTTTTTGGTCATGAGTTGGACTTATTACTAGTAAAAATTTGGATTAAGTAATTCAGATACTTACATTTTTATTGAAAATTTTGTACAAGTATATATAGTGTGTTAAGCATATGCCCCCACACTGTTTCCCTCCTACTCTTTTCTTGCCACAGTCTTCTTTGTTTCCGCACATGATGTCAATTCTTCTTTCATTTTATATATACATACATAATTCATGTGACTATATAAAATCTAGGATAATAACAGAAAATTTTATATCTGTCCTGAGAATGGCTTAATTTGTTTAATATGATTATCTTGTTGCGTCCATTTTCTTGGAAACATAACTTTATTATTTATGACTGAAAAACATCCCATTGTGTATGTATATATCACATTTTCTTCATTTCTTCGTTGTTGAGCACCTAAGTTGGTTCCTTAACTATTGTGAATAGTGCTGTAGTAAATATTGATGTGCAGGTATCTTGTGATACATTGGAGTCCTTCAGGTAAATGCCCAGGATAGTTATAGCTGAGCCATAGTTGTTGATCTGCTTTTAGTTGAGAAACCTCCATAATGATTCCATAGAAGCTGTACTCACATTCCCACAGAGTATATAAAACTTCATTTTGGTCCATACCCATGCCAGCATTTCTTGCTGTTTGCTTTCTTTCTTTCATTGAAAAATTGTTTATTTGTGAAAGAATGTGTGAGTGCAAGCATGCATGTGCACAGCATACCTGTGAAGGCCAGTAGATAATGTTTGTGTCTGTCTCTGCCTGCCTACTTCATTTGAGGCAGGATTTCTCTGTCTGGATTTTTACTGTGCTAGTCATTGTTGTACTGTCTGAGAGCTTCCAGGAAATTCTCCTGTCTCTCCCTCCCACTTTGTGTCAACTGTTAGTGTCAGATGATGGGATTACAGAAATCTGCCACAGCTTTGGCTTTTTAAATGGGGTCTGAGGATTGAGCTCCAGTACTCTTCCTTTTTAAATATTTTATTTATTTGAGAGAGAGAGCGAGAAAGGCAGATAGAGAATGGGTTTGCCAGGGTCTCCAGCCGCTGCAAACAAACTCCAGACACATGCACCATCTTGTGCATCTCGCTTATGTGGGTACTGGGGAAACAAACCTGGGTCCTTAGGCTTTGCAGACAAGGGCCAGAACTGCTGAGCCATCACTCCAGCCCGAATTCCAGTATTAAGTTGAACAGTGAGCCCTTTACCCACCCCAGTTGTACTATTTTTTTTTTCTTGTTTTTGATTTTTGAAGTTTTTTGTTTGTTTGTTTTTTTGAGGTAGAGTCTCACTCTAGTCCAGGCTGACCTGGGATTCACTATGTAGTCTCAGGGTGCCCTCAAACTCCTATACCAGCCTTCCCATATGCTGGGATTTTAAAGGTGTATGCCACTTTTCTTGATGACTGATAGTCTCACTGAGGTAAGATGGAATCTCAAATGTACTTTTGATTTGCATATCTCTAGTGGCTAATGAGGTTGAATTTTTTATGTGTTTTTTTTTATATCATATTTTGTGAACTGTCTGTTCCTTTTATTAGGCCATTGATTGTGTTTGTTTTGTTTAGTTTTTTAAGTTCTTTGTTTTATATATTGTCATTACAGTATAATATATATGTTTTATACATTATTCTCTGTTAGATATATGGCTGGCAAAGGCTTTCTCCCATTCTGCAGGCTTATTTCTTTAGGTACCTGTTTCCTTTGGTAGGCATAACTTTTTTAAAATTTTATTTTATTTATTTGGAAGCAGAGAGATAGAAGACAGACAGACAGAGATTGGGCACACCAGGGCCTCTAGCCACTGTTTGCTAAGGATGTAGCTTAGTACTTACTAGAACACTATTGTATTAAAATTGAAAACTAACAAATACAAATTTCTCAGTCTTTTGTCAGTAACTTTATTTGTGTGTGCAAAGGAACACTAGATGATTTGTGCTGTGCTTACATGATTGGCTTGGTAATTAAACTCAGGCCAGTTGGTTTTGAAAGCAAGCCCTTGCTATCTTCCCAGCCCCTGCCAGTAACTGCTTTAAATACCTGAAACAGTAATGTGTTGTAGTGAGCATAGTGCTATCCACAGAAATAACTTTTTTTTAAGTGTGAGAAAGACTTTATTAGATTTAGAGAGGGAAAAAGAAGAAAAGTAGAGAGCTGTTGCCATGCGTATAGGTAGTCTATGTAGGAGTAGGGGTCGGAGCATCCCCCCCACCCAATCTTAGGCCAGTAGGGCCGAGGTGAAGGTTTACCAGACCAAGGAATTGGAAGTTCAAGAAAGGTGAACCATGAAAAAGAGGCCTTGCCCACCTGGTAAGGATATGTTTGTAATCTTATTGTTGTGGGCTTTATCCTCAGGCTTAGGTGAGCCTGAAAGAGAGCTGATTGGTCTGGGCTCTGGAAGGGTTGGCACAGCTGGGTGAGAGAGACCTGATTGGATCAGGTTGGATCAGACTGTGAATTCTGGTCCTGCTGGAGCAGGCAATGAGATATTATATCTTTTTAATTCCTTCTGGGCCCATCCTGACTGTTTCTCTCTTTTGAGAAGACACTCTTTAAAGCATTTATTTATTTAATTGAGAGAGAGAGAGAGAGAGAATGAATGGGCATACCAGGACCTTCAGCAACAGCAAATGAACTTCAGATGCATGTGTCCCCTTGTGCACGTGCACATGTGTGACATCGCACACTTACGTCACTGTACATCTAATTTACATGGGGCCTGGAGATTTGAAAATGAGTTCTTAGGCTTCGCAGGCAAGCACCTTAACCACTAACCTGTATCCAGCCCACTCATAACTGCTACTGAATGGGGCCATAGACTATAGCAGTCTCTGGGGAGGAGTGCTACCTCAAGGCCAAAGAGAGAAATCTGTGAGTCAGTCAGATGTCTCATTGCCATCTGTATGTAGTTTTTTTTGACTTGGTATAAAAAGGTTTGTAAATGTTAGTGACATAAGTATTGGAGCCTATCTCAGAGACCAGGAAGTTTAACACTGTGAGTAGGGATAGTTGGTATTCATGTTAGAAATAGTGAGTGATCAGCTCTTAATGGGTGATCAAGGAGCCCGTATAGATGGAGTTAGATTGTGGTATGACCATCTGATTATGAGCTGCCTGTAAATGAGCAGAGAAGGTTAAAACATCAGTTGAATATACAAGGTCCAAAAATCAGTAAAATAACTATGAAGATTATACTAGTTATAATCTTTTCTACCGTGAAAAACCTGAGATCCATTCCCAGAGTATTCACCAAATGGCATGGTAGCATTCAACTTGGTCTGAATCTGTTTGTGCAGGTCTTGTAAAGCAGATGAGATGTTAGCAGAGTTATCAGGAATATATACACAACATTTAACCTTGATAATGGCACACATGCCACCCTGGACAGCTGTGAGGATGTCCAAAGCCATGAGATTTTGTGTAATTTCCCTTCCCATCATTTGAACCTCAGGATTAAGAAGAGTGATTCCTTCAGCTGGGTCATTTAAACCCTTTGGGGTGTATATATAGTGAGAATTTCTATGTGCCAGATGACATCTTGTAAGCCAATAGATGGAATAAAAGCAGAGACTGAATGATAGTATCAGTAAAAAACACTCCTAGTCCATTGGTGCTTTAAATCAGGTAAATTGGCTGGGTGCGCTAAGGTTTTTATTTGTTGCCCTTGCATCCAAGGAAATCCCAGCGTGTACCTTCCCATCCATCCTGGGGGCAGCAGCCAGTGCCAAAGGTTAGTACCACAGAGCCATTGGGTGCCATTAGGGATGCCCAGTGATAGTAGCACTTTTTATATTCATAAATAGAGATTGTTTTTTGCTTTGGGTTGTTTACATGTGAGCATGTTAATACACTGCAGCAATGGCTTTTCAAATAAATTTGTTTTTCCTTATAGCGATGGTATTATCAGAGTGTTTACAGAATCAGAGGCTCGGACAGCAAGTGCTGAAGAAATTAAGGCTTTTGAAAGAGAACTCTCTCAGACAACCATTGATTCAAAAACTGGTGACTTAGGGGACATTAATGCTGAGCAGCTTCCTGGAAGGGAACATCTGAATGAATCAGGTAAATATTTCAGTGTAACTAATAGTTTAAAATGTCTTCATATTTCCCTTTTACAATAACAAGAATGGTAACAAAGATTGTTTTCTTGTGTTTCATTGCAGATTGTGATTTTTGAGAATTTTTACTATCACATATTACTGATAGGAAAAGCCATGTGAACTTTGAAGCTTCCATAAATAGAAATTTTCTGTTTTTTTTTCCTTGTTTTAAACAAATTTATTTGTTTATTTATTTGCAAGCAGAGAGAGAAGAGTGACAAATGGGCTGCTGCAAATAAACTCCAGATGCTTGTGCCACATTGTGCCTCTGACTTTGTGTGTACTGGAGAATTGAACTAGTTGTTAGGCTTTGCAGGCAAGTGCCTTAACCACTGAGCCATCTCTCCTAACCCCAAATTTTTCTTTTAAATAAATCTCACAACACTTAGCTCAAAAATAGTAGGTACTCAAAAGTCATTTACTTACTATTTCTTGATTAATTGGATTTCCTCAAAGACTAAACATTAAAAATAAATAAAGCAGTGTCTGTGTAAATGAATTGGGGGATCATATGAGATTTAAATCAGAAAGCAAGTGAAATCTGATTGTATCCTTGACCTGTTATATTAGTGCTTGTAATTATTATTTATTATGTGATAGCTTCCTAATACTTAATTTGACTGTTAATAAAATGCTAATATTAACAAGTATGATTTTAATCATATTTAATAATACCTTAGATAATGTTTAATAGCAAACTATTTTTCTATTAAGTATTTTTTAAAACACAGAACAATGATCTTTCATGAAATAGAGCATTAAAAGTATCACTGATATGGTTTCAAATTCTTCCTTGTACCCTTGAAGGAACTACCATTTGTAGCATTTATATTTGACCTCATAGATAGACCACACCAAGGATTTAGGCTTTCACTGAGAATAAGATGTAAAGCCACTGGGCTCTTTTATGCAGAAGAGTTTAGGGCTTTTCTGAAAGAACTCTGGTTACTGGGTTGACTATATCCTATTAAGGGCCAAAAGCACAAGTAGGAGAGCTTTGATTCTATCCAACTGAGAAATGATGTCTTATACCATGGGATAATGATGGAGATGTTGAGAAGACACAGCTTTTTAGATACCTTTTTTTTTGTTTTGTTTTTTGAGGTAGGGTCTCACTCTAGCCCAGACTGACCTGGAATTCACTATGTAGTCTCAGGGTGGTCTTAAACTCACAGCTATCCTCCTACCTCTGCCTCTTGAGTGCTGGGATTAAAGGTGTGCGCCACCACGCCAGGCTAGATAGATTTTTGAAAGAATGAGCTGGTAGAAGTTGCCAAAGAATTGGGTATAGGACTGAGCCACTGCAAAAATGGAAAACCATTTACTGTAAGGAAATACATTGACAGGCTATATTTGGCAATAAATTTGTTTTTTGTTTTTTGTTTTTTTAGTGGGCCAGTTACTTTTTAGCAGAATTCTCCCCTGCCACCTCTTTCTGTCTGTTTGTTTGAGGCAGGATCTCACTCTAGCCCAGACTAACTTTGGAATTCAGTTTGGTCTGGTCTTGAACTCATGATGATCCTTCTGCTCTCTGAAAGGTAAGATTATAGGCATGAGCCACCACACCTGCCTTAGAATCACATTTTAATTCTGCCCCCCCCCCCCACATGATAAGAACATTTTCTTTACTATTCTTTTCTTTTGATAATTTTTGGTAACTTTTTAACAATAGTACATTTTAAAATACTGTAATAAAATTTTCTTTTCAACCAAAATACAGGGCTGGGACAATAGTTTATTCAGTAAAATTTTGCCTTGCAAGCATGAGAACCTGAGTTTGACCCCCAGAACCTGTTTTTTTGTTTTTGTTTTTAATCTAGGCATGGTGGCGTGCACTTACAATCCAGCACTGGGGAGATGGAGACAGGCATATCCCTGGGGCTCACTGGCCAGCCCTAAGTAGGCCAATGAGAGGCTGTCTCAACACAGACAGTGTTTCTGAGGATGGCACCCGAGGTTGTCTGCTGTGTACAAACATTGAACTGCCCCTTCAATGGCAAAATGCATATTCCCTTTTATGTATAAATTTTATGTTAAGAATTTTCTATCTAATGTTTTTGGATTTTACTCTACTGTTCTACTTTTGATTCTTACAATTTTTGTTTCAAGGTACTAGAGAAGGACAGACTCGTCTAATCAGAGATGGAGAGAGAGTTGAAGCCTATCAGTGGAGTGTTAGTGAAGGGAGGTGGATAAAAATTGGTGATGTTGTTGGCTCATCTGGTGCGACTCAGCAAACATCAGGAAAAGTTTTATATGAAGGGAAAGTATGTCAGCTTCTTCTTTCTAATTATTATCTTAAACTACTTAGCAAATTCAAGGTTTTCTTTTTTCCATGCTCATAAAATTTTTCTTGGTTAGCTGGGAGTGGTAGCTCATGCCTTTAATCCCAGCACTTGGGTGGCTGAGGCAGGAAGATTTCCATAAGCTTGAAGGCCAGCCTGGGTTACAGAGTGAGTTTCAGGTCAGCCTGGGCTAGTATGAGACCCTGCTTCAAAAAGAAAATGCATATGCATTTGTTTGTGTTTTAGCATTTAAAAATATATTACTATGGGAAAAGTATCTTTTTTCTATCTTAAAATAGATTTTAAAAATACCGTTCCATTTAGAGAAAGCTACAGTTGACAAATTACTCATTATAAATCTTAAAATTACAAACAAAACTATTCCTTGTCATTTTGGGTTAGGAGTTTCTGTGCCATCTTTGATCTGATACTTAATGCCTGGCTTCATTTAATTTGGCAAGATTTGAAGGACACTGTAGGGCTTATAATGCCAAAATGTCTTGGTCAGTAGGACACCCTGACAGCTGATAATTTTGGCCTTGAAATCAAACATGTGTAAACCTTCCTTTGGACCCAGAATCAATAGACAGTTGTAGTTTATTCCAATCTCACCCCAGATCTAACATTGCAGCACAGGCACACTGTTGCTCTTCATGTTTATGTGTTGGGAGAAGTGTTAACCATTGCATTTTCTTTTTTCTTCCTTACTTTCTTCCTCCCTCCCTTCCTCCCTCCCTCCCTCCCTCCCTCCCTCTTCAAGGTAGGTTCTCACTCTAGCCCAGACTGACCTGGAATTTGCTATGTAGTCTCAGGGTGGCCTTTAGCTCACAGTGATCTGCCTACCTTTGTTTCCTGAGTTCTGAGATTAAAGGCATGTGCCACCATGCCCAGGTTACCATTGTATTTTCAAAAGTTTTAAAGTACTATTAATATTAAAGAACATTCAACATCTGTGTTAATGATATATCTCTTACCAATATTTAGGAACAGGTAAATTAGTGTATCTTTTGTTTTATATTCCTATTATAGGAATTTGATTATGTTTTCTCAATTGATGTCAATGAAGGTGGACCATCCTATAAATTGCCATATAATATCAGTGATGATCCCTGGCTAACTGCATACAACTTCTTGCAGAAGAATGATTTGAACCCCATGTTTTTGGATCAAGTAGCTAAATTTATTATTGATAACACAAAAGGTCAAACGTTGGGACTTGGGAACACCAGTTTTTCAGACCCATTTACAGGTGAGTTAGGACTTCTATTAAGTCTTAAGTCCTTCCATCCGTGCTGGCTACTTGTTTCCTTTTTTTTTTTTTTTTTTTTTTTTTTGGTTTTTCGAGGTAGGGTCTCACTCTAGCCCAGGCTGACCTGGAATTGACTATGGAGTCTCAGGGTGGCCTCGAACTCACGGCGATCCACCTACCTCTGCCTCCCGAGTGCTGGGATTAAAGGCATGCGCCACCACACCCGGCATAATACTTGTTTCCTTTTTGTTACTGTTTTGTATTAGTGGAGATTGAACCCAGTGTCTTGCACATGTCTAAGCAAACATTACTGAGCTACAACCCCTCCTAGGTTGAGTTTTCTGATGCTTTAAATACCCTTTATAATTAGCTGCTTAAATACAAACTAACATCTTCAGGAGATTTTTTTTTCTTCACATTCATATTATAAAGCTTCAAATCATGAACTAATTTTTTATTTTATAGAAACAATTATGAAATAAATAATTTCAATAATTTTAAATAGTTGTAATTCTTTTATAGTACTTTATAATCATTTATTCACTTATTTTATGGTGATAGGGATAAAATCCAGGGCTTCATGCATGCTATGCTGCTATTACTGAGTTACACCCTAGCATTTATTTTTCATTTTAAATATGTTTTATGGTAAAATGTAGTACAAAGAAATTGTATTTTCACATGAGACTTAAGTTGACTAGTTGAACATCAACTCTAGGCCATGTTCATTGTAAGTTGTTTGTAATATCTAAAACGTTATTAATGAGGTTAAGAGCTCAGAAATTGTTGCAGAAGAGGGGGTAGGAAAATTGTAAGAACCACAGGGTGGGTAGAAATATCTTGAGATACAGCCTCCCCCTCTAGACTGACAGAGACC
The DNA here is from genome assembly GCA_036346955.1 of Dipus sagitta. Classification (NCBI taxonomy): domain Eukaryota; kingdom Metazoa; phylum Chordata; class Mammalia; order Rodentia; family Dipodidae; genus Dipus; species Dipus sagitta. Next base: position 95,916,069 of record CM070770.1, on the reverse strand, counting down.
CTAATTATCCCACAGTGAACACCAGTAACCCTATTGAGAAGGGCCCTCAGGAAAATGGGGACAGGGGTTATAAGACTATAACCTATGTAAAATAAAGAGAGTTAATGCCAGTATGTAAACTATCCAAGTTGTATGGCCAATAGGTACTAGATTCAGAGAATTGAGGTACAGAGAAAATAGATTGTCTCCTCTTTGCACAAGGCTCACTCTAACTACATATTTTAAAATTTGATAAAGGTACTTTACTGTTAGTAACTTCGTTTTGTCATGTGTATGTTGTACTGAAGATTGAACCGGGCCTTGCACATGCAAGCCAAGTGTTATCCCCTATTGTCATTTCTGATTCATTTTTTTTCATAAGCTAGTACTTTTTCTTTGTTTTATAAGAATCCCATATCCTCTTTGTGTCTCAAATTTGTGTATAGTTCTGCCCTTTCCTTACAGATATTCCATGTTCAAAAATTATCTTCTCAAGCCGGGCGTGGTGGCGCACGCCTTTAATCCCAGCACCCGGGAGGCAGAGGTAGGAGGATCCCGGTGAGTTCGAGGCCATCCTGAGACTCCATAGTGAATTCCAGGTCAGCCTGGGCTAGAGTGAAACCCTACCTCGAAAAACCAAAAAAAAAAAAAAAAAAAAAAAAAAAAAAAATTATCTTCTCTTTTTAATGATAAATTTCACTGTTCATTCCTTCACATTATAAACTAATTTCAACTGTCTTTTGTCTTGATCAGATTTATAAAAGTCAGTCACCACTTTATTATAACTTATTTAACCCTCCAAATGCTTGAAATTAGCACAGAAGGGGGAAAGGCTTAGTACCTGGATATTTTTGTTGGTATTTCAGACTATAGGATAAAAGAATGAACTTACATGAACACATTGCAGTACTGGGGAAACTAATAAGTATCTTTACATGTTTTTTTTGTAAACAACATGATTATTTCCTCAGAGGTACTAACAAAACATATCCTCACATATCACACACTTAGGAATGTGTGAATTAAAATCTATTTTCTTTGTACTCATCACCTTTGAAATTCTTTCCTTGGGTAGGTTGTAAGTTTCAGTGGATACAATCAAGTTTTCCCTGCTGGTTTCCCAGTATTGAGTGTTCTGCTCGACATATGGACTAATGAATACTAGGCCTTGCCAAGAGATTGACATTTAATGCCTGTGGGTTTCTTAGCAATAGTTTGTGTGTGTGTGTGTGTGTATGTGGTTTTTTTATATAACATCTCACTCGGTTTCATAGCAATAATAACCATAGGGATTACAATGCATTTTTGTAGGAAAGGGGGTCAACATTGATTGTATATTAATTATATCAGAGGTCACCTGCAATTCTCTTTACATATTCAGTTATTTTCAGATTTATGTGCTATGACTGAAAAAGACATAGAGTTCAGAAAACAAACTTTGAAGAACCACTAATATTTTACTTTCTTACTTCCAATAAGACTTTTGACTATAATTTCTGTCATTCTGTCATGTGACAGCCTTGCTCGTCATCTGTTCCCCAAGCTTAAGTTTTTAATGTAAGCATTGTGCTCCTGATAATCAAAACTTGGGTATACTTCAGCTTTTCCTTTGGCTTGTATGGGCAGGTGCTGGTCGGTATGTCCCAGGCTCCTCTGCCTCTTCCAGCACAGCATCAACAGCAGATCCTTTCACAGGTAGGATACACTTTTAATTAAGTATATCCTTCTTCATTAAATAGACAGCATTTTATATTACATGCCTTTACATTTTGGAGATCCTAACCAGTAACTGATAACTTATCTATATTTCAGTATTGATAGCTCTTCTTTTAACTTCTATGGGGGTTTGAATGAAGCCGCCTATAGACTCATGTGTTTTGCATACTTGGTTCCCAGCTGATGTCAATTTGGGAAAGTTGTGGGACCTTTGGGAGAGGCGGAGCCTTGCTGGAAGGAGGTGTGTTGTTGGGAGTGGGCTTTTGCATAATATAGCCCAGCACTTAGACTACTTCCTCGCTGCTGCTCTAGAGATGTGATGCCTTGGCTGACTGGCTGCTCATGCCATGCTTTCCCTGCTATGATAAAACTTCCCTTTGAAACTGTAAGCCAGAAGTAAACTCTTTCCTTCCATAAGCTGCTCTGGCCGAGTATTTTTTCCCAGCAGCAAAAAGGTAACTGCTTCAATTTCTAATATTTTTGATTTTACCTGGGGTGCATTTGAAGATTTCCTTGTGATTTTTAATTAGCATGTTATCAGAATTCATTGTTTCTTCCTACTCTGAGAGCAGAGTGCTTAGGAATATACGTTTTGTGTCAAACAGACCTTGGTTCAAAACCTAGCTGTACCACTTACATATTATGAAAAACTGGAAAGCTAGCTACTTAACCCATTGAGCTTCTTTTTTATTTATTTTTATTTTATTTTGGTTTTTCAAAGTAGGGTCTCACTCTAGCTCAGGCTGACCTGGAATTCACTACGTAGTGTCAGGGTGGCCTCGAACTCGCAGTGATCCTCCTACCTCTGCCTCCCAAGTGCTGGGATTAAAGGTGGGCGCCACCATGCCCAACTCTCTTTTATTTATTTATTTATTTTAAGGAATATTTAATTTAATTTATTTATTTATTTGACAGAGAAAGAGGTAGGCAGAGAGAGAGAGAGAATGGGCACACCAGGGCCTCTAGCCACTGCAAATGAACTCCAGACGCATGCGCCACCTTGTGCATCTGGCTGACGTGGGTCCTGGGGAATAGAACCTGGGTCTTTTGGCTTTGCAGGCAAACATCTTAACCGCTAAGCCTTCCCTCCAGCCCTCTTTTTTATTTTATTATTATTATTTTTTAATATTTTATTTTTATTTATTTAAGAGGGCGAGATAGATACAGAAATAGGCAGGGAGAGAGAGAGAGAAAGAGAGAGAATGGGCGTGCCAGGGTCTCCAGCCCTGTAAATGAACTACAGATGCATGTGCCCCTTGTGCATCTGGCCTATGTGGGTTTTGGGGAATTGAACCGAGGTCCTTTGGCTTTGCAAGTAAGCACCTTAACCACTAAGCCATTTCTCCAGCCCTCTTTTTTATTTTTTAATTTTTTTTTCATTTTATTTTTATTTATTTATTTGAGAGCAACAGACAGAGAGAGAAAGAGGCAGATAGAGAAAGAGAGAGAATGGGCATGCCAGGGCCTCCAGCCACTGCAAATGAACTCCAGATGCGTGCGCCTCCTTGTGCATCTGGCTAACGTGGGTCCTGGGGAATTGAGCCTCGAACCGGAGTCCTTAGGCTTCATAGGCAAGCGCTTAACCGCTAAGCCATTTCTCCAGCCCTCTTTTTTATTTTTTTAAGGCAGAATTTTAATCTTGTCCAGGCTTACCTGAAACTCTCCCTGCCGTTGGGAACTTTAAACTCACAGGGATCCTCCTATCTCAGTCTCCCAAGGACAGAGATCCTCCTACCTCAACCTACCAAGTGTGCCCAGAGATACTTTATTTATTTATTTGAGAGGGGGGAGCAGATAGACAGGGAATGGGGATGCCAGGGCCTCTAGCCACTGTAAATAAACTCCATGCACCACCTTAGGCATCTGGCTTATGTGGGTACTGAGGAATCGAACCTGGGTCTTTAGCCTTCCCAGGCAAGTGCCTTAACTGCTAAGCCATCACTCCAACCCTTCTTTTTATTTTTTAAGTCTGTGAAATTAGATAACTAGGGAACTCTTCAACCAAAGCACAGCATGAATGCTATCATTGGCAAGATGCTTCCAATCATGAGCAAAGTGGCCTAAGCATATTTTGACTTAGCATGGAAGGTGGCGCTTGTGTCTGGAGTTTGTTTGCAGTGGCTGGAGGCCTTGGTTTGCTCAGTCTCCCCCCCCCCCACCGCCTCTGTCTCTGAAATAAATAAATTAAAAATATAAAAAATGTATGTATTTATTTGAGAGAGAGAGAGAAAGAGGCAGATAGAGAGAAAGAATGGGCACATCAGGGCCTCCAGCTACTGCAAACAAACTCCAGACACATGCACCACCTTGTGCATCTGGCTTACTGGGCGATCGAACATGGATCCTTTGGCTTTGCTGGCAAGCACCTTAACTGCTAAACCATCTCTCCAACCCTAATGACCTTTTTGAAGTCCCTGAAGTGTCATTCTATCTCTTTGGAGTGAATTTACATTCTGAAATATGCAAGACTTAATGCCAATCCTACTGGGAAAAATTACTAGAGGTGGACGACCTTCATGCAGCTGAAGAGGGCTCTCTTTTCAGAATGTCTCAGTATTTTTTTTTGACGTTATTGTTAGAAGAGATTCATAACCTTTATAGCCACCCAGATGCAAGTTGTTGCTCCCTGTGCATTGACAGCCAGTATACTAAATTTACCAACTGTCAAGTAAATGCTTTCATAGGATAGTGACTATAGAGGAAATCTTTGATGGCGTGTGTTTTCAAATGATACTAATAAAGATCTGGAGAGTATAAAATGATGACTTTCTCTTTACTAGCAGTTTCAGAATAGTGATGCCCTAAAACTTAGTCCAACAGGGTGTCAGCATCTCAGAAAGAGCATACCTATCTTACACCACTGCCAACAAATCAATAGAATTCCTGGGGCATGTCTCACTGGTGAACAGTGTCAGTAACTGAGAAGATGCATTCAGCATGTAGATATGCAAAACAGCCTACCAAGTGTCGAAGGGAATTATGGTATCATTAGGATTGGCAAACTACACTTGTATTAAAAACTAACAAAGCCATGCATGGCAGCGCTCAGGATGCTGAGGTAGGAGGGTCATGACTTAAGGCCAGTCCTAACAGCATAGTTGACAGTCTTGTCTGAAGAAACAAAAACAACAAAAATGTAACAGCATTTAACATATTAAGATGTGAAAATTATTTGGTGTAATACTTACAGAGTGCTTTGCAAATGCCTGGAGTATACTTAAATTGTCAATGTGTATTAGCCGTTATTTTGTTTTATCCAACTTTATCAATGGCGCTAAGACCAAAAGATTTCCTCATTAGGCTTACAGTTTAATGTCTATCTTAATTCTTTACTTTTTTCCTTACTAGTTTGTGCTATGCTTAATTTTTCTAGTGTACATTAGAATTATCAGGGAAGCTTGTTTAAAATACTTAGTCAGAATTGTACTCCTAGAAATTTTGACTCACTAGGTTAGTAGGGAAGTTAAAAATGCTTAGGCCAGCTGGGCATGGTAGCTCATGCCTTTAATCCCAGCACTCGGGAGGCTGAGGTAGGAGAGTCGTTGTGAGTTCCAAGCAAACCTGAGACTGCAGTAAATTCCAGGTCAGCCTGGACTAGAGCAAGACCCTAGTTCAAAAAAATGCTTATGCACAAGGGGATGCATACATCTGTAGTTCGTTTGCAGTGGCTGGAGGCCCTCGTGTGCCCATTCTCTCTCTTTCTCTCTGCCTCTTTCTCTCTCTCAAATAAATAAATAAAATACTTTTTAAATAATGCTTATGCCATGATCCTTCCCCTAAGGCTTCTGATTAGAAGTTACTTTTTATTTCTTTTTAAAAAACATTTAATTTATCTATTTTATTTATTTATTTGAGACAGAGAGAGGAGAGTGAGTGAGAGAGAATGGGTGTACCAGGGCCTCCATCCACTGCAAATGAATTCCAGATGCATGCCCTACCATGTGCATCTGGCTTACGTGGGACCTGGAGAATCAAACCTGGGTCCTTAGGCTTCGCAGGCATATGCCTTAATCACTAAGCCATCTCTCCAGCCCCACTTTTTATTTTTTGCATAGAGTCAGTTTAGAGTAGGGCTGAGCTGTGGATGGACTCAGGAAATCTGCATATTAAATAAGTGAGTAGTTCTGGTGGTCAAAGAACCCATTCACAAAAGTGTAGGAATGCAGTCTGCCTTGGGCAAGTTGTTCAGCTGTCTTATGAAGTATTGTAAATAATGATGGTATTTAATACTTTAACTGATGCATGGGGTGCTGATTCACACATAGTTAAATTGTGGTATTTGTTATTTAATTAATGTTTTTTTTTTTCTCCTCAAGGTAGAGTCTTGCTCTAGCCCAGGCTGACCTGGTATTCACTGTATAGTCTTATGCTGGGCTTGAACTCATGGCAATCCTCCTACCTCTGCCTCCCAAGTGCTGGGATTAAAGGCGTGCACCACTATGTCTGGCCTGTGTTTTAGTTTTTAGTTTGAATTTTCTGTGACTGCTGGTCCTGGTTGTACCATCTAGACTGTGTATAGACTCAGAACTATTGTTCATTATCTTCCTTGCATCATCAAAGGCTCTGAACATCTCCAAATCCTGCTGATTCTTTTCTATGCTTGCTTTTCCTGTTCTTCAAATTGAGTAAGACAGTCACAAGTGTAGTTTCAAATGTGATGAGGCTGTTGTCAGAGCATGGCTGCTCTTACCCAAGTCTTCTGACTGTCTTAAGTGCCAGCAGCTAGTCCTGTTCTTAGACTTAGTGTAGTAGGGTTAACATTTCATTCTAGAAACCTTTCTATTCTCCTCAGTCTGTTCATATTTTGTAATTCTTTCAACTTCTCTAACAAAGCATCTAGTGTTTATTATCTTGAAAATTATTTTTAGCTAACATTTATTGGACACTTAGGCAACAAACTATTATATGTGAATTTTGTGTATAACATTTTAATGGACTAATAATGAATATAAATGATACAGAAAGGAGTAATGTAAACTTTATAAAACTATAATTTGTAGTCACCTTTGCTTACTAGGAGTATTATTGCATTGTAGGTGCTGGTCGTTATGTGCCAGGTTCTGCAAGCGTGGGCACTACCGTGGCTGGTGTTGATCCATTTACAGGTAGATGCTTTTCTTTTAGATGTTAAAATTCATTAAAATTCCTCAGTGTAGGTTGAGCCCTAACATTGCAAACGAATAGAAAATTTTAAAGGAAACTTTATTAATGAAGGGTAAGGACATCTCTATCATTTTCTTAGTTGAGGTTTTGTATAGTAAAGTGTTTTCTTAGTTTGAGTTTTAGAATTTTCTCAAAATTGTCTCGTTACTACACATCAGAATCATCTGGGGAGCTTCAACAAAGGAAGGTCAAGCCTCATCCCATGATGCTTTTTCTGGGCTCTTACTGCTTTAAGTTGGGGGTCGTGGCACAGGTAGTTTTATAATCTTCTGTGTGGTTCTAATGTACTGTCAGATTGAAAACTTTTAATTCTGATTCCTCACCACCTTTACCAAATCCATATCCCATCCATTCTCCTTCATTCTTATTCTATTGAAGGTTATTCCCTGGATTAGCCACCATTCACTTTAAGAAGGCTCAACAGTGTTTGTTTTTATTTTTATGATTTAGGCTTGGACTTTTTAAACGCTTAGTATTTAGTATTTAGCCTAGAGTCTGATGCAATTTACCTGTCACTGAATATATGCAGCCGTGTTTTCTACTGTATTTGTTGCCAGTAAAAATGCAAAGCAGTTTGTGGGTCATTTCTTTCCAATTTTACAGAGCTCTTTGCATGTGTTTTTCCCTGCTTAATTTTTCTTTTTCTTTCTTTTTTTTTTTTCGAGGTAGGGTTTCACTCTAGCCCAGGCTGACCTGGAATTGACTATGGAGTCTCAGGGCAGCCTTGAACTCACGGCAGTCCTCCTACCTCTGCCTCCCAAGTGCTGGGATTAAAGGCGTGCGCCACCACGCCCGGCTTCCTGCTTAATTTTTCTTATGTTGTTTGTGATATGTAGTGAATTTTATTTATATTTATTTGTTCATTCATTCACTTATTGAAGCAGGGTCTCACTCTAGATCAGGTGTCCTTGAACTCCGGGAAATCCTTCTACCTCAGCCTGCTGGGATTAATGGCATGAGCCACAATGTCCAGCTTGTAATATACAGGAATAACATACTTTTCTAAACCTCATAAAATAAATACCCATAAACACACACTTTACTTACTTACAAACTGGCTTAGTGTGTGTTTTTAATAGGCTGACTATAGTAGCTAAGATCATATAGACTAGAGAGTAAGAATGTGTAGATTTAAAATGTCTTATTTCTACTATGTTTGACATTGAACAAGCTATTTGATGTGTCTGTGCCTCTATCTCATTTACAAAGTTCACATAGCTACTTCCTGGAGATGTTAGTAGCCTAAAATTAGAATATATATGTAAAGAGTTCTATAGAATAAATGTTTAGTAATTATTAACTATGCTAACAATAAAGAGACTAATGTTAATAGTGTTTTTTACCATTTTTCTAAAAGTTGGTCTTAATACTTTGGTATCTGTTCTATACTTTTATATATCTTAGTTAAAGTTATAATTTTCCATCCTAGACTAGTGAAATAGCAATCTCCAAATTGGTCTTTCCCGGGTCTTTATTGTAGCCAGTGACCTTTGTATTGTTTACTGTGGTGATGCATCCCTTAGCATGGCTTTAATGGAATGCAGCTTCTTGCTTTGCATTCCTACCTGCTTTGCTCTATCCAGCCTTGCTCGTTTGTGCCTCTTTGCACATACTATACTGTTTTCTACCTTAGGAACTTTGAGCACAGTGTTCTGTTTTAGGATATATGTACCCTTTGCTTAGACCTCAAATTATTTGTTTGTTTGTACAGGTCCCCTTTTTGCTTTTTTAGTTTTTAATAAAGTATTTATTAAGTGAACTCAGTAAAACTTTGCTAAACACCCGCGTATGTCCCTTACCAGGTTACTCACGTCTATGATAAGCTCTCATTGCATACTGTCCTTCAGAGAATATTTTATTGTATTTTGTCTGGATAGCCAATTAAAATTTGTTTTCTTACCATGAACAGATAGACTGACAACTAGGAGTGTAAGCAGTGTTTGAATAGCTCATTATTAATCATGTAAATAAATATTTTATAAAGTTAGCATTAATTTTGTACAGTTACTATTTGTTTTATCTTTATCTTTGTCCTGTCTATTTCTACCTCTGTGGTAATTAGACTTTTTCGTTCTTTCCTTTTTTTTTTTTTTTTTTTTTTTTTTTTTTTGAGGTAGGGTGTCACTTTAGCCATGGCTGACCTGGAATCCACTATGTAATCTCAGGCTGGCCTTGAACTCACAGTGATCCTCCTACCTCTACCTCCCAAGTGCTGGGATTAAAGGCATGCACCACCACCATGCCTGGTGATAATTAGTCTTTTTCAATTTATTTATTTTGGTTTTTCGAGGTAGGGTCTCTTACTCTATCTCCAGCTGACCTGGAGTTCACTATGTAGTCCCAAAGTGGAATAACTAGTGAGAGACATGAAAAGGGAAAGATCAGTATGTTAGTGAAGACAAGAATGAAATTTCATAATGGTTTTCTATTCTTTCTTGTTAAAAATATTTTATGGTGCCAGATGTGGTGGTACATGGCTTTAATCCCAGCATTCAGGGAGCCAAGGTAGGAGGATCACTGTGAATTCGAGGCCAGCCTGAGACTAATTCACGTCAGCCTGGGCAAGACTATACCTTAAAAAAAAATTATGCTGAATATTAAAGACAAAAGTTAGAGATTATAGCCAGGTATGGTAGCTCATGCCTGTAATTCCAGCAGTTGGGAGGCTGAGGTATTAGGATTGCTTTGATTTTGAGGTCAGACTGAGATACAGAGTGATTCTAAGGTCAGCCTTGCAGTCTGGGACAGAGTGACACTTTGCCTAAAAAAATTAAATAAAAATAGAGACAATGAGAGGGACGACCCTTCTATAAACTTTTATTTTGATTCCTAAATGCAGGCATTATTATATCAATAGATATAAATAGTAAACAAAAGTTTATGAATGGTTTTCTTGTAGCTATTTGTTGGTTTTATTGCATTCACCAAGAAGTCATATCTTTCAATAACTGAAAACATTAGAAAAATCTCAATTTTGATCATGCTTTATGATTTTCATCATCTTTTCTGTATATAGGAAGTAGTGCTTACCAATCAGCTGCCTCTAAAGCAGTGAATATTTATTTCCCTAAAAAAGAGGCACTGACTTTTGACCAAGCAAATCCTACGCAAATATTAGGTAAGTCTGTATTAATTTTCTTGCACACTCAGATTGTTTGAGATGCTTGCAACGTTGTGTCTCTTTCTGACATATCAGGAATTGGGTACTTGGATGAATAGATACTTGAATTATAGCATTATTGAGCTATGTTGACTATAGTAGATAACCTCATTAATGCCCCCTTAATACTTTGTAAGAAACATGTGTAGGGGCTATGCTGACAAAGCCTTTTGGGCCCCTATTTTTTGATTCCCCAGTATCCACATAACCCTGGATGGATACAACAAGTGGCACAAGTATCTGGTAGTCATTTGCAGAAGCAAGAGATCCTAGTGCATCCATACACAAACACACACAAATAAATAATTTTTTTAAAAGAAATGTACAAATCTAGGATAAATGTTTTACCATGACTTTAATAGAAAAAAACTATTGAGGCAAAATGTCCTAGTATCAACCTCTTAATCGGTGGGGGGGGGGGGGGGGAATGAAAATGGATGAATAAAGCATTTGAGAAATATTTTTTTTTAATCTTATTTTATTTATTTATTTGAGAGAGAAAGAGGGAAAGAACGAGAATGGGAGCGCCAGGGCCTCCAGTCACTGCAAATGAACTCCAGACATATGCACCACCTTGTGCATCTGGCTTACGTGGGTCCTGGGGAATTGAACCTGGGTCCTTTGGCTTTGTAGGCAAGCAGCACCTTAACCACTAAGCCATCTCTCCAACCCAAGATCCTTTTTTGTTGTTGTTGAAAGATCTGAGCTTGTGATCAATTTTAGCATTGTCAGTGCTGGCACACATCACCACACCCCACTTTAAAAATCTTATCTTTACAAATTTAAGGTCTTATAGGGATCATTGAAGGCCAATTTAAGCTGCCTATTCACTAGTACCAGCCTCTGTTGCTCATCTCCTGGGCAGATGGTGTGCCACTGAATGGGAGGGCCCTTCTTTCCTTGGAGCAGAATATTGAGTAGTAGTGTTTATTCCTCATAGACTCAACAGTTAACTACCTCTTGATGCATTGTGAACCCTGAACCTTTTTCGTGGAAATCTTTAGGATTTTAAGATGATTAATAAAAATTGCTCATTTAAGTATTTCTTGACAGTTAAAAAAATTTTTTTTTAATATTTATTTGAAGAGAAACAGGCAGATAGAGAGAATGGGTGCATCAGGGCTTCTAGCCACTGCAAACGAACTCTAGATGCCTCACCTTGTGCATCTGGCTTTACATGGGTACTGGGGAATCGAAACTTTGGCTTTGCTGGCAAGCAACTTAACTGTTAGGCCATCTCTGCAGCCCAGTTTTTCTTTTTAAAATTAGCTAGGTATGGTGTACATCTGTTATTTGATACTTAGGGGCTAAAGGAGGAATATGTTTGAAGCTAGTCTGGGCTACATATTGAGCTTCTGTCTGAAAAAAAGTGAGAGAAAGAGAAAAAGAAGGATGAGGAGGCCTGGGTAGGTGGGTTAGTGGTTAAGCGCTTGCCTATGAAGCCTAAGGACCCTGGTTCGAGGCTCAACTCCCCAGTGCCCACCTAAGCCAGATGCACAAGGTGTCCCATGCATCTGGAGTTAATTTGCAGTGGCTGAAGGCCCTGGTGTGCCCATTTTGTCTCTATCTCTGCCTCTTTCTCTGTCTGTTGCTCTCAAATAAATAAATAAAATAAAATAAATAATAAAAATAAAAGAAGGCTGAGGAGACAAAAACTGATGACTTTGATTGATTTTTCTGTTTTTTTGTTGTTGTTTGTTTTCCTTGAAGTGAAGTGAAAGGGGTTTTCAGGGTAGGGCTAAGAGAACTACTTTCTACACTTCTGCCACAAAGGTCATGGTGAGAATTAGTTGAGATATCATTCATAGGTAATTTATGCATACTTGTAGACATATTTAAACTCTTATACGTATCTAAGAGATTTCTTGCACTTAACATTCCTTTTAAAAACCTCATTTTCAGGTTGGAGAGATTGCTTAGCAGTTAAGGCACTTGCCAGCAAAGCCAAAGGACCCAGGTTTGATTCCCTAATACCCCCATAAAACCAGATGCACAAGGTGGTGCATGCGTGTGGAGTTCGTTTGCAGTGGCTAGGAGGCCCTGGCATGCCCATTCTCTTTATCTGCCTCTGCCTCTCTCTATCTTTATCTCAAATAAATAAATAAAATATTTAAAACTTTTGAAAGACTTCATTTTCAATAGTTTGATAATATTAAACTTAATTTTTTTTTCATTTTGGTTTTTTCGAGGTAGGGTTTCACTCTAGCCCAGGCTGACCTGGAATGCACTATGGATTCTCAGGGTAGCCTTGAACTCAAGATGATCCTCCTACCTCTTCCTACCAAGTGCTGGAATTAAAGGCATACACCACAACGCCTGGCGTGCTAAAATTTTTAATGCAAAAAATAGTGAAACTTGTCCAAGTTTCCATTTATGATGGTTTAAAATGTGTAGATTTAAGGCAGGTGTGGTGGCACATGCCTTTAATCCCGGTATTGCAGAAGTTGGGTTAGGATTACTGTGAGTTCCAGGCCAGCCTGGGTATACAGAGTAAGTTCCAAGTCAGCCTGGGCTCGGGTGAGATCCTACCTTGAAAAACAACAACAAAAAGTATAGAGTCCTGGAGGGATGGCTTAGCAGTTAAGGTGCTTGCCTGCAAAGTCAAAGGACGGAGGTTCGGTTCCCTAGGAGCCATGTGAGCCAGATGCACAAGGTGGTGCATGTGTCTGGAGTTTGTTTGTAGCAGCTGGAGGTCCTGACACACCCGTTTTCTCTGTCTTTCTCTGCCTCTGTCTGTCTCTCTTTCTCTCTCAAATAAATGAATAAAGTATTTTTTAAGTATAGATATTGGCCTGGAGAGATGACTTAGTGGTTAAGGCATTTGCCTGCAGATCCTAAGGACCCAGGTTGAATTCCCCAGTACCCATATGAGCCAGATGAATAAGGTGGTGCATGTGTCCCAAGTTGGTTAGCAGTGGCTAGAGGCCCTGGCATGCCCATTCTCTCTCTCTCTGTCTCTCTCTCTCTGTCTCTCTCTCTCTTTCTCTCTCTCTCTCTCTGTATCTCTTTCTCAAATATAATATTTTTTAAAAGTATAGATCTGAATTATTCTTCAGTCTTCATGCAGGGAGTTTCAAAAAATATTATTCTTGAAGTAAAGGTTTATTATTTATTTATTTATTTTTGTTTTTTTGAGGTAGGGTTTCATTCTAGTCTCAGGGTGTCCTCAAACTCACGGTGATCCTCCTACTTCTGCCTCCCGGAGTGCTGGGATTAAAGGCATGTGCCATCATACCCGGCCTTTTTATTTTTTATTTTATTTTTTGTTGTTGTTGTTGTTGTTTTTTCATAGCCCAGGATCACCTGGAATTTACTATGCAGCCTCTGGATGGCCTCAAACTTGCAGCGATCCTTCTTCTACCTCTGCCTCCTGAGTTCTGGGATTAAAGGTGTGTGCCACCCCTCCTGGCTGTTTTTTTTTTTTTTTTTTTTTTTTTTTAAAGATACAGTCTCATTTAACCCAGGCTGGCCTTGAACTCTTGACTTTCAATGCTGGAGTTACAGACATGTGCCACTATGCTCAGTTAAGATATATATTGTTGAAGAAATAGTGTTAGGTGACTCAAAGTAGTACTGGTGATAACGAGGAAACGGGTATTAAAGATACATGGGAATAAAAAGCAATGTTTCTATTATGTAGAATTTTTTTAGGTTGTTTTAATTAATATATTTATTTGAAAGAGAAAAAAGAAAGAGGCAGAGAGAGAGAATATGGGCGTGCCAGGGCCTCTACCACTGCAAACTAACTCCAGATGCATGCTCCACCTGTGCATCTGGCTTTATGTGGGTCCTGGGGAATTGCACCTGGGCTCTTAGGCTTCAGAGACAAGCACCTTAACCACTAAGCCATCTCTGCAGCCCTCGTGTAGAATTTTTTTTTCTTCTTTTGGAGAAAGAGATCATATGAGAGAGAATTGGTACGCCAGGGCCTTAGCCACTGCAGTTGAATTCCCATATTGTGCACATGTGCGATCTTGTACACTTGTGTCATTGTGTATCTGGCTTATGTGGGACCTGAAGAGTTGAACATGGTTCCTTAAACTTTGCAGGCAAGCACCTTAACTGCTAAGGCATCTCTCTAGCCCTTATGTAGAATTTTTTTTTTCAATTTTATTTATTTGACAGGGAAAGAGGGAAAGAGGGAGAAAGAGTGAGAGAGAATGAATGGGCATGCCAGGGCCTCCAGCCACTGCAAACAAACTCCAGATGAGTGTGCCCCCTTGTGCATCTGGCTAACATGGGTCCTGGGGAATTGAACCTGGGTCCTTTGGCTTTGCAAGCAACGCCTTCACCACTAAGCCATCCCTCCAGCCCTTATGTAGAATTTTTAAATAATGCGGTGCCAAATATTTCTGTGGAACAGTTCCACTAAACATTTTCAGTTGTCATTTAACTCTTCAACTATTTCATTAACAATTCTAGGAGTTGACAAAAGCTGACTAAAAAGTTTACTATTTGGGGGAAATAGGAGATGATTTATACTGGGATGTTATTTCTTTGAAAGCCATTCAGAATGGTTACAAAACAGAAGTTGCGTCTTAGAAAATAACAGGTAAAATAAAAAACATCACAGTAAACTCTTTTATCATGTAAGTGCTCAGCTACAAAGTACTCATAAACTTAACTTTGATTGTCTTTGATTAGTATACTGCAGAGCATTCTTACTGAACATTGTCTTTTACTTGTATCTAGCTTATTTCAGTTAAAGAATTTTCAAAGATTGTTTTTGGGTTCTAGGAAAACTGAAGGAGCTTAATGGAACTGCACCTGAAGAGAAGAAGTTAACTGAAGATGATTTAGTACTTCTAGAAAAGATATTATCTCTGATTTGTAATAATTCTTCAGAAAAACCCACGGCTCAGCAACTTCAGATTTTGTGGAATGCTGTCAACTGGCCTGAAGGTAAATAAGCACTCTTCAAAATTTACAGCAACTGTCATTCCTATTGATTTTATTTGTGTTTCTAGATTGAGGTTAACCTAGGTGATTGTAATTCAAATTATGAAATACTTCACAAGGATTCACTATATCATTATATTTCATAATCTTGTTTACATCCCATGCCATAATGAGAATCTGAAGGTATATGTTGAATAGCCTTTATTTCAAATACTTGCAATTAGAAGTATTTTAGAATTTGGAGGTTTTCAGAGTTTGAAATATTTCTACTGATTTTACTAGATTTTTTTGTTTTGTTTTTAGAATGAGGTAAGTTCTCACTGTAGCCTGGGTGACCTGGAATTCATTAAATAGTCTTAGGCTGGCCTTGAACTCACAGCGATTCTTCTACCTGTGCCTCTTGAGTGCTGGTATTAAAGGCATGCACCACTATGTCTGGCAAACATTGGTTTTTTTTTTTGTTGTTTTTTTTTGTTTTGGTTTGGTTTTTTGAGGTAGGGTCTCACTCTAGCCCAGGCTGACCTGGAGTTTACTATGTAGCCTCATAGTGGCCTTGAACTCAGTTATCCTCCTACCACTGCCTCCCAAGTGCTGGGAGTAAAGGCGTGCACCACCACTCCTGGCTAAACATTCTTTTTTAAAAATATTTTTATTCATTTATTTTTTTTGTGAAAGAGGCAGATAGAATGAAAGAGAATGGGCATTCCAGGGCCTCTAGCCATTGCAAATGAACTCCAGATGCCATCTACCCCCTTGTGCATCTGGTTTATGTGGGTGTTCGGGAATCAAACCTGGATCTTTAGGCTTCCCAGGGAAGAGCCTTAACTGCTAAGCTGTCTCTCCAGCCCTCATTTAATATATATATATATATTTGGATTTATCAAGAAAGAGAGTGAATGGGCACACTAGGGCCTCTACCACTGCAAACAAACTCCAGATGCATGTGCCACCTCGTACATCTGGCGTTATGTAGGTTTTGAAGAATTGAACATGGGCCCTTAGGCTTCCCAGGCAAGTGCCTTAACCATTAAGCCATTTCTCCAGCTCAAAGTTAAAGGGTATTTTTGTTTGTTTGTTTTTCAAGGTAGGGTCTTGCTCTAGCTCAGGCTGACCTGGAATTCACTATGTAGTCTCAGGCCAGCCTCAAACTCAGGGCACTCCTCCTACCTCTGCCACTTAAGTGCTGGGATTAAATGCATGTGCCACCATGTCTGACCCAGCAAACATTCTTAATTGGAAAATCCAAAATCATAAATGCTTTTCTTTTTCCCCTGTGTTTGTGTGTGGAGGGGGGTCCTATGCATGTGTGTGTAGGGTTGCATATGTATTTGCATGCATGTTCTGTGTGTGGTGGCCCGAGGTCGACGTCGGTGTCCTGCTTGATTGCTCTCCACTTTATTTACTGAAGCAGTGTCTTTCACTTGAACCCAGAACTCACTAGTTCAACTAGTCTAGCTAGGAAGCTTGCCCCTGGGATCCTCTGTCTTCCTACTGAGTGTTGGGATTACAGGTGGGCTGCCATGCTCACCTAGTATTTATGTGGGGTTTGAGGATCAAAGCACTGATTCTCAACTTGTGTGGCAGGTGCTTTATCTACTGAGCCCTCTCTCCAGTCTAGACATGCTTTTTAGTACATGTGCTAAAAAGTTTTAGATTTCAGGTTTTAGGATGTGGAATTCTCAACCTATAATAATACAGTGATGTCCATACATGAACCTGTTTGTAAACTGTGTCAGACCATTTTGTGTCCTCTTCAAGAAACTCTTCATGAGCTGTTAACTCTGCTGTGGTTCCTCCCTGTTTTCTCACTACTGTCTTTTTGTAAAACAAAAGTGTTCTCTCCCTCGTGGTTTTTTTTCATGCCATTGATTTATTGAAAAATCATCTTTTTCCCTACAAAATATCGCATATTGTATATTTGGCTCATTGCTCAATATTTTCCTCGATCTCTGTATTTCCTTTGAGTGGCACAATGCAGTTTTGGTTTATGAGGATTTTGTGTTTGGGGAGGGGAGGCACGTGTGCACGTGTGCACATGCTCGCTGAATCCATAGGGAAACGTTGGGTGCTATTCCGTAGACCATCCACCTTTTTTTTTTTTTTTTTTTTTTGGTTTTTTGAGGTAGGGTCTCACTCTAGCCCAGGCTGACCTGGAACTCACTAGGTAGCCTCAGGGTGGCCTCGAACTCACGGCGATCCTCTTACCTCTGCCTCCCAAGTGCTGGGTTTAAAGGTGTGTGCCACCACACGTGGCAGACGATCCGCCTTTTTGAAACAGGTTCTCTCTGTACCCTGGTAGGTTAAACTGGCTAGCTAGTGAGTCTCAGGGATACTCCTGTCTCTGTTTCCCTGAGTACTGGGATTATAAGTACATGCCAGCAAACATGGTATTTGGTTTACAGGAATATGGGGGATCACACTCAGATTCTGGTGATTCCAAGTCAAGCACTTTATTATCTCTGCAGCCCAAGTTTTTGTTTTGATTGGGCATATATTAGTGAAGATCCTTTATAAATGGTGGTGCTTAATATCTTCATGTTATGGAGCATATAATGTCAGGTTTCCTCACTTAAAGCCATGTTATGATTGTCAAATACATACGGTAAGATGGTGTCTATCCACCCTCAGTTATAAAGCTCCCACTGTCCTATGAGGAATCTATCAGTATTTTTTAGCATTTTTAAAGCAGAGTCCATACTGTCTTTATTCAGTCTATTTAAGTGTAAAAAATTAATGAAAAAGATATTCAATAATAAGTTCATTTTATATAGTAAAGCATATGATTTTTCACATGTTTTTAAAAACGATCATGTTAGTTTTATAGTGGGAAAATAAAATCCTTAAAATTTGAGTAACACATACCCTCCAAGCCTCAGGGTCCATTAAAGAATAGGTGACAGAAAGAATTTAAGAGGGCTGGAGAGATGGCTTAGCGGTTAAGCGCTTGCCTGTGAAGCCTAAGGACCCCAGTTCAAGGCTCGATTCCCCAGGACCCACGTTAGCCAGATGCACAAGGGGGTGCACGCATTTGGAGTTCGTTTGCAGTGGCTGGGAGCCCTGGCGTGCCCATTCTCTCTCTCTCTCTCTCTCTCTCTCTCTCTCTCTCTCTCTCTCTCTTTCTCTCTCTCTCTCTCTGTATCTGTCTTTCTGTGTCTGTCCCTCTCAAATAAATAAGTGAAAAAAAAATTTTAAAAAGAGAAAGAATTTAAGAGCCAAAGGAAGGGGAGGACTGCTTACAATGCTGTCTTCCAGACACAAAGTGGCTCTCATATTCATCAAACTATCTACACAGGACCTGAATAATTATAGTTGAAAAATGATGACATCAAAATAGAAGAGACTAGGCTGGAGAGTTGGCTTAGCCAGCTAAGGCACTTGCCTGCAAAACCAAAGGACTTCCGTTCAATTCCCCAGGACTTAACGTCAGCCAGATGCAGAAGGTAGCACATGCATCTGGAGTTCGTTTGCAGTGGCTGGAGGCCCTGGCACATCCATTGTCGTCTTCTCTGTGTGTGTCAAATAAATAAATAAAATAGAAAACACATCTTCCATTTAAAAAAAAAAAAGTAGAGACTAACTGGAAAGAAGAGATTCAATGGAGGGTGGTTTGGGGAGGGAGAAAAGGGGGAGATTATGATTGTGGTATATTGTCTATTCTATACTTGTGAAAGTTGTAAATAAAAAGGTAAAGTTTGAGTAACAGTGCTAAGGAATTTTCTCAATTTTTCATAAACATTAATGAAGTTTTCTTTTAATAGATATTGTCTTTCCTGCACTTGACATTCTTCGGTTGTCGATTAAACATCCCAGTGTGAATGAGAACTTCTGCAGTGGAAAGGAAGGGGCTCATTTCAGCAGCCATCTGATCAGCCTTCTGAATCCTAAAGGAAAACCTGCAAACCAGCTGCTTGCTCTTAGAACTTTTTGCAATTGTTTTGTTGGCCAGGCAGGACAAAAGCTTATGATGTCCCAGAGGGAATTACTGATATCCCATGCGATAGAACTGAAATCAGGGAGCAATAAGAACATTCACATTGCCCTGGCTACATTGACCTTGAACTATTCTGTTTGTCTTCATAAAGACCATGACCTTGAAGGGAAAGCTCAATGTTTGTCAGTAATAAGCACAATTTTGGAAGTTGTACAAGACCTAGAAGCCACTTTTAGACTTCTTGTGGCTCTTGGGACACTTATCAGTGATGATTCAAATGCCATACAGTTAGCTAAGTCTCTAGGTGTTGATTCTCAGATAAAAAAGTATGCCTCAGTGTCAGAACCAGCTAAAGTGAGTGAGTGTTGCAGACTTATCCTAAATTTGCTGTAGCCATGGGGAAGGGAGTTTATGATTTTAAATTGATTAATGTTTTTTCTTACATTTTACATGACTAATTACAGATGATAAAACAATTGCTGTGAATTAAGTTGAGATCTTGTAAAGTGGTGTGGAGGGGGAAAATTATAAATAAAATTTTTGCACTGATGAACTGTGAGATTTTCCTGTGTAAAGAGTAGGTTTTCAAGAGCATCAAGCCAATTTAAGAAAAAAACTAATCAGTAACACTACTGGCATTTTTTCTTCTATATTAGCCATTTAGGAGAATACAGGGGCTTTTATTTATATGACTGGCTTCTATTTATGTATAACTATTTTGTTGTTTTCTCGAGGTAGGGTCTCGCTCTAGCCCAGGCTAACCTGGAACTCCCTCTGTAGTCACAGGCTGGTCTTAAACTCACAGCCATCATCCTACCTCTTCCTGCTGCGTGCTGGGATTAAAGGCGTGTGCCACTACGCCCATCTGTATAACATTTGTTAATTGTTAATAGCTACATTGTATATTAACTTCTCCACTTTCATTGTTGGATTCTTTCAATAGCACTGAAAAAATTTCAAGATCTTATAGGACTTACTTGCAAAAAATTAAGTTGGTTATAGATTACATGTTGAAAGTACAATAATTTCTGAAGCTATTTGTAAATGAAAAGTGTCTGATGGTTTACTTTTGGATGA
Organism: Dipus sagitta; assembly: GCA_036346955.1. Lineage (NCBI taxonomy): Eukaryota > Metazoa > Chordata > Mammalia > Rodentia > Dipodidae > Dipus > Dipus sagitta. The sequence goes on along the minus strand of CM070770.1, from coordinate 95,896,144 downwards.
GGAAAAAGCAAGCTGGTGAGTTATAGCACATGTGAGTTTAGACAGATGAGGCCTTAAATTGATGACAGGTTAAGATCTGATTTTCCCTTCACTATATGAGGTAACTTCATTTTGCATTGTTTTTGATCTTTGCTTATTTTGTATTATTTTCATCACAAGTTACATCTAGTTTCTTTTGCCCTGCCCTTCTATTTGAGGTAATTTTGCTTTTCATTTCAGTTTTGATTTGTATTTTTGGTCATTTTCATTATTTCAAAGAAAATGTGGAATGTGTTGACTTTTATTAGGGAATTGTACAAGCAACATACATCAGACTTGAAAATCAGCAAGTGTATTGATAGATATGTGGCTTACATTTTTTTCCAAAAGGGTCGTATCATATGCAGTGTTCAATACCTGTTGTAATATTCCATTGCATGAACATATCCATTTCCTATTATGTGTTACTAACACTTTTAAACCCCTGGTATGTATGGTTCAGGGATTATACCACACTCTTTAATCCTCAAACCAGCTTTCTTTGAAGGGTGCTTTTACTGTTTTTAAAAATAAAGATAATGGAAGGAATTGAGAGAGAAGCTAAGAGTACTCCCAAATTTAACCAAGTACATATAGTGGGTATAGCTTCTGTTGCAGTCAGGTTCACATTGCTGGCAGACAACACCTGTCCAAAAGCAGCTTGTGGAAAAAAAGGTTTATTTTGGCTTACAGACTTGAGGGGAAGCTCCATGATCAGGGGGAAATGATGGCATGAGCAGAGAGTGGTCATCACCTCCTCACCAACATCAGGTGGACAACAGTAACAGGAATGTGTGCCAAACATTGGCATGTGGAAACTTTCTGCAATACCCATAAGCCCATCCCCAACAATACACTGCCTCCAGGAGGCTTTAATTCCCAAATCTTCGTATCAGCTGGGAACCTAGTATTCACAACACCTAAATTTATGGGGGACACCTGAATCAAACCACCATAGCTTCCTAGGGAGGAGGCCATGGTTTGTTTCTGAACATCCTAGCAACTAACACAGGAAAGGAAGCATCCATTAACTGCACTAAGTTCACTATGTCTAGGATATCCCCATTTCTTTTTTTTTTTTTTTTTTTTGTAATGCAACACACAAACTTTATTTTACAAAAGTAACAGGTAATGTTAACAGGCACCTATTAAAACTATCTTAAATACAATAACCTCCTTGCAGTTGCACTTAACTGAGCTCTATTGCTGTGAAAAATACAGCTCATACACAGATGTGGATGACTCATTTGCACATTTTTATTTAAAAAAATATTTTTCTCTGTGTCTATTTAATTGCAAACAGGGAGAGATAGAAGATAAAGAGAATGGGCATGCCAGGGTCCCAGCCACTGCAAATGAACTCCAGATGTATGCACACTTTGTACATCTGGCTTTATATTGGTACTGGGGAATCAAACCCAGGTCCTTAGTCTTCGCAGGCAAGCACCTTAACCACTGGGCCATCTCTCAACTCCATTTATACATTTTTCAAGTATTCACTGAATACTTACATACACACGTGTACATTAAATTGGAATAAGATTTGAGGATCCCAGATGTACTACATGTTTGTTCTTTTGGAAGAGGTCACCTGAAGAGACAGGGTAGTTCTGGCTCATGAATCATGTAATGAACCCATCCCAGACTATGCTGGACACCAAGTCTTCTCCACTCCTCTTCAGGCATGAGAAGGGTCTTAGGTACTTGTATGGAAAGTTCTCTGGGTAACGTGACATGCTGGTACTTATAGTGCCTGTTGAAGTAGTAAATCTGCTTATGGGCCATGCTTTCGGCACACACAGTGGTGGGCAGAACAGCATAATGGAAAACACGACCATCTCCAGCCAGCTCAGTGACTCAAACAACTAAGACCTGGATAATCCCATTTCTTAAGCAAAGTCTGCTTGGGTTGTTTTGTTTTGTTACTTTGCAGTGCTAGGACTCAAGGCCAGGTGTGTGCTAAGGAAGTGCTCTAACAACTGAATTGCAGCTCCAGTATATCTATGTTTGTTATTTTAGTATTTTTATTTATTTGCCAGCAGAGAGAGGAGAGAGACAGAATGGGCACATGAGGGGCTGGGGAAATAGCTTAGTGGTTAAGGCATTTGTCTGTGAAGCCTAAGGACCCCAGTTCAATTCCCCAGGACCCATATAGGCCAGATGCATAAGGGGGTACATGTGTCTGGAGTTTGTTTGCACTGGATGGAGGCCCTGGCGCACCCATTCTCTCTTTCTCTCTGCCTCTTCCTCTCTCTCAAACAAATAAATAAAATACTTTAAAATTTAAAAAAAAGAATGGGCACACCAGGCCTTCCAGCCACTTCAAAAAACTCCTGATGGATGCACCCCTTTGTGCATCTGCCTCTATGTGGGTGCTGAGGAATCAATCCTGGGTCATTTAGCAAGCACCTTAACTGCTGAGCCATCTCTCCAGCGTCCAGTACATCTATTTTTAATGTGGAAGAATATGATTTTATCACCACACACAGGACTTTGACTAAAACAGTGAATAATGTTCTCAACATTTATTGTGTAAAGAACTGTGGGACTTGCCTGCAAAGCCTAAGGACCTACGTTCGATTCCCCAGAATCCACATAAGCACATGAGTCTGGAGTTCATTTGCAGTGGCCAGAGGCCCTGGTGTGCCTATTCTCTCCCTACCACCCCCCCCCAATAAATAAAAATAAAATATTAATGAAGACCCAGGAGAAACGTTGTAAAAAGGGGGTCTGGAGAAGATAACTTAGCAGGTAAGGAACTTGCCTGCAAAGCCAGAGGACCCAGGTTCGGTTGCCAAGAACCCACATATGCCAGATGTGCAAGGTGGCACATGCATCTGGAATTCGTTTGCATGGCTGGAGGCCCTGGTGTACGCACAAGTTCTCTCTCCTTCCCTCCATTTCTGCCTCTCAATCTCTCAAATAAATAAATAAAATATTTTAAAAATAGCTGTGGGGCTTCCTTACTTAATGCCACACTGTGTAGCATAAGAAGGATAATTTTTCCCAGTAGGGGAAGAAAGGGTTCTGGTAAATTAGATTAATCCAAGGAAACACTTGCAAAATGCCAAAAGGGAATGATTGAAAGGTAAATTGAGGAGTTATGTACCTTGCTAAGTATTGAATTGCAGCTTTCTTTTAGTTAAATTGCAATTTAAACTGTTAAAGTTAACTGGCAAAACAGAATCAGCATGGCTCCATTACAATACTTAGTATGTCCAGTCTAGCATGCAACTGTAAGTATAAACTTACAATTATAAAATATTGCAAAGTTTTTGCAATATTTTGTAAAGCTAGTTACCTTTGAATAATGGTTGAGTGCAGTCTGATTTAAGAATATGGGCTGGGTCTGAAGAGATGGCTCACCAGTTAAAAGTGCTTAACTTCATCTAGTTAAATTATGTTTGTTTTTAGCAGAGCACATAAGCAGAATTCAAGGAAAAGTTTTCATTAACTCTTCAAAAACTTGGAGAAGACCATTGCACTCAACCAAAAAGCAATTTATTTTCTACCTACAAAAATTATTTTGCTATTCTGTGAAACCTGGTTCCTAGGCATCCTACATTTTTAAGGTAAACTTGTATCTAGGTCAGTGATTAAAATAGTGTTTACATATGGAAGTTAATTTTAATTAATTTGAGTCAAAATGAAATGAATGCATTTTGAAGACCACATGAAGTTGGAATATTTGACTCCCCTACCAAGACTTATGTTCATAGGTGGTAAGTTTTATGTACAAAATTTCTTTAAATTTTGGTTTGTTGCCTAATCACAATGAAACTTGACTATTTTCCAAGGGATACATGTGAAATAATTACAGAATGGAGAGTGGTTTTGTATAAAATTCCTTTATTTCATGTTAATGCATTGACATTTTTACCGAGATGCAATAAAATATGTGCCAAAACAGAACTGGGGAGAAAAGTATACATTTTTCAAGGGCCCTGAGTATTATGGTATTGTTACTAGAACCATAGCCTCCTTCAGCTGATCTATTTTGGTTTATCAACTCTGGGAAACTAAGTAGAAGGATGTTTTCATGTCTAGTAATACACTAAGTCTCCAGTATATTATTCTTTATATCAGGTTATAGAATTTATAAGAAACCAAGTATATAGAAAAATGTTCAGCCACCTTTTGTGGCTAGCTTTACAAACCAAGAGTGTTTGAATTCTTACATAAATAGGAATAATTATCTGAATCTATAAAGTCAAAGAATAAACATAAATTCAATTATCTTTTAATCTGTTGTTGCTTAAGCAATAAACTGACAAGAACTTTACTTCCTTATTCTCTTTATAACTGCTTTAAAAATCAGACATGAAATGGGTCAAGGAATCATGGCTATAAAGAATTACTGGTTTTATCACTTTAAATTGAAGTAATCACACCTGCTAGTAGAGAAATTAAAACAGCCTTTTCTCTAGCTTAACAAGACGCTTTTTTAAACAAGTATTAGAAGATGCACAAAAAGACTTATTGATGAGGTTATGTTCAGTCTGGGGTTTGGTTGACTTGAATAATGTCTTTTAACTGTTTAAATATTTCTTAATTAACTAAATATCTACCCTATGCTAATATGCCACACTGTATGAATATAGTGGACTTGCTCAAACGTTATCTAAATTTAATATAATTCTTTGAGGAAAAAATGTGTTCCATATTATTGTGAATTGCTTAGCTTTATTGAATGTTTAAAAGAAATTGCCTTGTGGAAAAAAAAAAAAAAAGCGATCAGTTGCAAAGCCTGATGGCCTGTGTTTGATTTCCCAGTACCTGTGTAAAGCCAGATGCACACAGTGGCACATACATGTGGTGTTTCTTTGAGGTAGCAGGAAGCCCTGGCACACCCATACTCTCTCTGCCTCTTTCTGTCTCTCTCAAATTATTATTATTATTTTTAAGAAGAGAGCCCAGCATGGTGGTGCACTCCTTTAATCCCAGCACTTGGGAAGCAAAGGTAGGAGGATCGCTGTAAGTTCAAGGCCAGCCTGATACTACAGAGCAGATTCCAGGTAGCCTGGGTAGTGAGGCCCCAGGCCCTACTTTGAAAAACCAAATATGTATATATGGACTAAAATGTAAGGGCTGGCAACTGTAAACACTTTGCTTTCTATTACTGTATAAATCTTTTTATGAGAAATTTTATTATTTCATGTTTGTATAGTTTAGCAAACAAAATCCCATTTTTTTTCTTTAAACTTTTCTGTAGTTTTAATGTTTTCTTGAATATGAAAGAAATAAACATTTATTTAGTAAAATTGATTCCAAATGAAATTTGCCTGTAATCCCACAATTGTATCATGCAGTGCTTAATACCTGTATAATATTCCACTACACAAACATATCCATTTCCTATTATCAGACACATACCCATTACTGACTATGAAATAGTGCTATTAAAAATCTTTCCAAATGCTCCCCTCAGCAGCACATATACTAAAATTGGAATGAAACAGAAGATTAGCATGGCCTGTGTGCAAGGATGACATGCAAATTCGTGAAGCATTCCATATTTTTATAACCATCATTGCCATATAGCCTAGAAATTCTACTACTACCAATATATCCAAAAGAAATGAAAACAGTTTCTCAAATATGTGTACATGGCTGTTCACAGCCTCCTCACAATAACAAACAGAAACAACCCAAAACTTTATCCACAACTGACTGATAAGCCAAATGTACACAAATGGAATATTATTCAGCCAGAAATAAAATGAAGTACTGATAAATACTATATATGGAGGAATTTCCAAAACATTATTCTAAGTAAAGGAATCCAGTCACAAAGGGTCATATATTCTATCACTCCATTTTTATGCAATATTCAGGACAGGTAAATCCATAGACTTGGGAAGAGATGATGTGGTGATTTGAATATAAATGTCCCCCATAGCCTCAGGTATTGTTGATTAAGCTTCCTATTTAGTCTGCAGCAGGCTGAGCCCAGCTGGAAGAGGTGTGTCACAAATATGACTCTAGGCCTTTCATGAGTTCAAAGTCAGCTTGGCTTGCTGTTCTCTCTCTGCTATGAATGTATGATGAAGTGAGCCAGCTTCTTCCACCATGATGAAGCTTCTCCTGGAAACCCGAAATAAACCCTTTCTTCCCATAAACTGTTTCTGTTTGGGTATTTTGTCCCAGCAACAAGAAGGTAACTGCAACAGATGGTTGGGGAATCTTTAAAAAATGGAGCCTTGCCTGAGGAAGTGTCCCCACACATGTGGACATGCACACAACACACAATTACACATTCAGGAATATTATCTTCTATCATCAAAAGGAGGTGTCTGCAGAGGGCAAGAGAAGTGAGAAAAGAAACTGGGCTTCTGAGGTCCCACCACTCACTCCCTGAAGAGCTATTGGTAGCAGTGACTTCTGGGGCAGGGAAGGACTCATCTTCTTCAGTACTTTAGTCACTGAAGGGAGAGAGACCTGAGGAGATAAACTACCCTTGCACTTCAGCCAAGCCACAGCTGAAACCACAGAGGAATTGGGGAGATGAGCAAGAGTGGTTGCTTCTATGGTGAACATGATAATCAGCTCCAGAGTGAAGGAGACAGACCCTGGGGAGACTCACCACTTACTAAAGCGGAGAGCCAGAGGCTCCTAAGAGCTCATTGCTGAAGTAGACTTAAAACACACGCACCAGCCAGGCGTGGTGGCACACGTCTTTAATCCCAGCCCTTGGGAGGCAGAGGTAGGAGGATTGCCATGAGTTTGAGGCCACCCTGAGACTACATAGTGAATTCCAGGTCAGCCTGGGCCTTGAAAAACCAACCAAACAAACAAAAAAAAAAAACATGGCAGAAGAGGGGTTGGAAAAATTGTAAGAGCCACAGGTTGAGACATCATGCCCAGAGGCATTGCCTCCCCCCAAAGACTGCTGCTCCCACAATGCGTAACCCACAATCCCATAGGGAATACCTGCAACCCCCACTGAGGAGGCTTCCCAGCAGAATGGGGATAGGGAAGAGGGAAAGAGGGTACCCACACATGATGTATTCATACAAAATGTGTTGTTAATAATAAAAAAAAATTAGTCCCACACCCTCCGCTGCACCCCTTCCCCACACAGACATGGCCTTGGCTGTGAAGATCTCAGAGTAATTGGTGGAACAGGCTTGGATGATCCAAAAATCTTGGAAGAACTGAAAAATATGTGGATACGCCATTTGGCAAGCCATTTGATACCTTCATTTTGGGGACGATAAAAAATGTTGATTGCATCCTTCTTACAAGATATCATCACACCATCATGCCTTCAAAAGTCAACTACCGGGCAAACATCTGGGCTTTGAAGGAAGAGGGTTGTACACACGTCATAGTGACCACAGCTTGTGGCTCCTTGAGGGAAGAGATTCAGCCTGGCGATATTGTCATTATTGATCAATTCATTGACAGGACATCCAGAAGACCTCAGACCTTGTATGATGGAGTGTGCCATATCCCAATGGCTGAGCCGTTTTGTCCCAAAACAAGAGAGGTCCTCATAAAGACAGCTAAGAAGCTAGGACTTTGGTGCCACTCCAAGGGGACAGTGGTCACCATTGAGGCGCCTCGTTTCAGCTCCTGGAAAGAGAGCTTCATGTTCCGCCTCTGGGGAGCAGATATTATAATATGACCACTGTTCCAGAGGTGATTCTTGCTGAGGAGGCTGGAATTTGCTATACAAGCATTGCCATGGCAATAGATTATGATTGCTGGAAGGAACATGAAGAAGCAGTTTCAATGGACCAGGTTTTAAAGACCCTAAAAGAAAATGCCAATAAAGCCAGAAGTTTACTCCTCACTACCATATCTCAGATAGGGTCAATGGAACCATTAGAAAACAACCTGAATTATATGGGCCAGTGTTCCGTTTTATTACCAAGAGGTTAATAGCATGATGGCAACCAGAAGACTTTGAACTAGTCATTTTGAGAATTTTGCTTAACTTTGAAAAAACAAAAATGGGAAATGCAGATATACATGTTTTTGCCTACAAAAGAAGAACATGCAGTGAGAAAGGGTGGGGAGTTGCACAGGTATCGGAGACTCCGCCCAGAAAACATGGACTTCTCCAGAACCCAGAAGAGCAAGTAGCATGGCCAGTAGAGTAGATAAGGGGAAGTCTGACAATGGGGAGGGGAAGAAATAAGAAATTCTCACATTTCCGGATAAATTTGCAGCAATCAAGACTGGGGAGAACAGTCCAGCTTCCTGTGCTGCCCAGTAATGAGGTGGGAATGGGACTCTGGCTGGTGTGGTTGGAAATCGCTGCGTCGTTCTGGAAAACAGTTTGATAAAAACACATTTGTACTTTGGTACTCTGGGAATTTCTCTTTATAAAGTTATGAGATTATACAAAGAAGTACATGTAAAGAAGGATATTGAATTACTATTACTTAAAATAGCAAATATTCAGAGCAATCTGAATATGCAAAAATTAGAAGCAAATTATGTTTTCACTATGATAGGATATGAAGATCAATTGAAGATCATGTATTCACAGAATATTTGATGTGCTAAAGAAATGCTTGGTCTATGAAATGAGATAGAAACAGTGTGTGAGCAATTTTCAGTACTAGTTCTGTTTTTCTATGCTGTGTAAATGTATAAAAAGACTAGAGGGGAGGATACATAATCATGTTACTGTGCTTGTGGGAGGGATATTCAGTAATTTTTATTTTCTTTGAAACTTTCCATATCTACATTTTTCTGTCACCTCCTTCATGGTCCTATTTTGGACAGCAGATCCAAAACAAGTCAGGCAGACTAACAGTGCCAAGGATTGGAAATAATGGGAAATAACATTTACTGAGATATAAGCAGACATCACCAGACTGTGCTTCAATGGCTGATAAAGCACCCGGGAACCACTGGCAAAAAGCTCCTTCTTGGCTATTTTTTGCAGCAGCTGGGATCTTTCTTAGAGCACATGGGCAGGACAGGCCTCAGCCGGCAGGTTGGCAGAGCAGCAGACAGCTCATGGGAAGCAACCATGGTTTGGAGATGTGGATGGTCCAAGCATTTTTGCTATTATTTCTAAAATCAGCCCAGGCTGAAGTGGGGCAGCATCAGAAGCAATAAAGGACCCCTCAATGATACTTCATGGTATTTCACCAAACTGGCAACAGTGTGTTGCTTTTGACCTACAGCAACACAGGCACAGTATAGCTTCCTCAGGTCCATTACGGAAGCTTCCCTGGCTTATGATTTTGTCAACAGCAATCAGTGTTTCACTAGTCTGTCACCAGTAATTACCTCATGAAGACCACAACCAGTCAGAACCAGACCATTCACAAACTTGATGCCAGTTTGCATTGGTTCCCATAGGGATTCCAGTAATGATCATAGGGGCTTTCAAGTCCACTTGCCTACAGGGCTTGCTCTCTTCTATCAATTGCTCTTTTCTATTAATGGCTAGAGGGATATGTAACTATACAACCCCACTACTTAACAGCTGGATTGTCTACAATGGCTCCTGTTGAAACAGGAGGGAGCAGCTCTGCTCATGGTAAGCTCTGCTGGGCTGGATTCTTACCCAGGAAACAGTAAAAAATTAACTTTCTGGGCTGGAAGACAATCATAAGGCTGATGGGAGAGAATGAATGCATGTAACAAGCTTTACTGTACAGGAATCAGAATTGCAGTAAAGACAGAAACAGCAGGCCAGCTTAATCACAAGCAAGAACCTATTGGGAAGGGGTGGGAACCCCAGAATAGCACCTCATTTGAAGACTGAATTTTGGGGGCTTAAGTATAGTGGGGCTACCTATCATTGAAAGTGTCCTGAGGTGATTGTCCATTGAAAGTTTAGTATTAGCTGAAGATCTGTGAATGGGGCTGTTGAGTTGGAGAAGAACAAGGTGAGCTGGCAGACTGACTGTGGAGAAGCATTAGAAGCAGCCAGCTGGGACAGCCTCCCCAGCCACAATATTTCAGTCTGAGCTCCCAGAGCCCCATCCATCCCCAATCAACCATGAAATTTCTTAGTTTCATAACTATAATTCCCAAAAATGGGGGATTTTTCTCTCACTGTCCTCTTCACAATATCCCCTTCCTTAATCATTCACATTCCTGAACAATATTGTCCAGTTCCAAGTTCATAGTCATACCCATTGAGCCTGAAGGAAATTACCATTTCTTCTGCTTGAACTGATATGGAAATTTGGGGTGCCTTTGAGAGTGACAGAGTTTTTCTCAGCTTGTGGTTGAGCTTTAACTCAGGAGTTAGGGTGTTGCATGCTGATGGCCACACAAAACTTTCAATGAGTCAGTGGCCTCCAGGTTCTTGTCTTAAGAAGTTTGATGAATGAAATCCACAGACAGATAATAGAGGGTGGAGTTTAGAAAGATTTGATTATAAAATCTAGGAGAAGGAAAGCAGTCAGGGCTCCTGCTGATAAGCAGGAGGGGTTCCTAGAAATGGGAAACCCTGCTATTGCAGTCAGTTTTGTGTTGCTGACAGAAAACAACCAACCAAGATCAGCTTGTGAGAGGAAAGGATTTATTTTGGCTAACAGACTCAAGGGGAAGCTCCATGATGGCAGGGGAGAATGATGACATTAGCAGAGGTTGGACATCACCTCCTGGCCAACATCAGGTAGACAACAACAGCAGGAGAATGTATCAAGCACTGATGATGGGAAGCTGGCTATAACACCCATAAGCCTGCCCCCAACAATGTATTACTTCTGGGAGGCTCCAATTTCTAAATTGGCACCAGCTGAGGACCTACCATTCAGAACACGTGTTTGTGGGGGACACATTCTGCCCCTGGCTCCCATAAACTGATAACCATACATGATGTAAAATGCAGTGCATTCAGTTCAACTTTAAAACTCCCCACAGTTTTTATCAGTCTTGATGTTGTTCAATCATCCCTACAGTGCAAGTTCTTTTAACTGAGCCATAATACCAATAAACATTTACACTGCAAAAGATGGCATTGGGAATAGCAAAGAAATACAAGATTTAAAACAAACAGGACAAACATCAAACTCTGTAGCTCCAAGTCTCTGGAGTTCCAACCCCACCCCTACAACTAGGCTACTCACAGTTCCAGAAAACTTCATCTGGTCAATCAAGCTGTACATACAGCATTGCAAGGTGTCTCTTAGGCCAAAAACTGGCAAGGGGAAGCTGGCTATAATACCCATAAGCCCACCCCCAACAATATATCACCTCCAGAAGGCTCCAATTCCCAGATTGGCATCAGCAGGGGACCTAGTATTCAGAATGCATAAGTTTATGGGGAACACCTGAATCAAACCACCACGCCAGCCTAGAGACTCTGGGGTCTTTTAAGGGAGTTTACTAGATGGGGTTTGTGCTGTTCAATCCAGTTCTCATACAAGGTGTCCAGGCAGTTTTTGGAAGAGGGATATCTTCCAGAAAAGAGTAATTCTATTTACCTTTCTAGGAAAAGGAATTATCCTTCTGACCTCTGGCAAGGTGGAGTATACAAGGACTCTCAGGGGGAAAGGGATAAACAGAACCAGATATCTCCTTACAGGCTCAGACACTTTCAGTGTACTTTCAGGGGCCTATTATCCCTAAATTGCCTCAGTGCATTCTTCCTCCTGTGCCTCAAACAATACCATCACCAATACTCAAGACATGTCCAGTCTCTTCAAGGTCAACAGAGGTTTCACCTCCCCAAGCATCCTAAGGCTAGAGGACATCTCATTGACAGTCTTCTGGAGATAAGCAATGAGGTGCAAACCCAAAGCATTTGTAGAGACCATCCTAGCACAGTGAGGGAGGCCAGGGGTTCCTCTGCAGCTGCCCAGCTGAAGCCTTCTATTGAATGGCCTGATCTCTCACTTAAAGAATACCCTTAGAGACTCCTGATGGACTCATATGAAGTATTTAGGAAGCTTTATCTTGCTTATACTTAGTAAAATAAGCCCACAAACCCTGAGACAATCTGAATCACAATGGCTTGTTTCTTCTAACTTACTATGTGAAAATGAACTTGAAATCCTCCTGATCCTCCTGCCCCCTCTTAAGTTCTGCAATAACAGGAGATCCCTACCACACATAGCTTGAAATTTCAAAGTTGATATATTTGGGTACTCAACTGCAATAATTTGGTGTCAAAACCAAACACAGAATGGAAAAGTTTCTTTCAGTGGTTCCTAGAAGCATACAAAAGAAATTCTGATAGGCTAGTCCTTCTCTAGGAAAGAACTCTTCAGAAACTATATCAGAAAAAAAAAAGAAGCTTGAATTGAAACAAGTTTTAGAAGTGTCTGCCACCTTAACTTCCTCTTACTCCCTCAACTCCTGCTCAGACATCCCCTTAACTACTTGTGTCAAATTTTTCATATCCAAGCTGGACGTGGTGGTGCAGGCCTTTAATCCCAGCACTCAAGAGGCAGAGGTAGAAGGATCACATGAGTTGGAGGCCACCCTGAGACTACATAGTGAATTCCAGGTCAGCCTGAGCTAGAGGGAAACCCTACCTCACAGAGCCTAAAAACAAACCAACAAAAAATTCATGTCCAAATTATCCTCTCTCTCCACTTACTCCTCCACCATCATCTCCTCTTCTTTCTTACCTCCTCCTCCATTGGAAAATCCAAGCTGTATCATGTCAGCCCCTTGAGCTTTCTTTTCCAGTGCTCCTTTTCCAAGAAAAGCTGTTTCTGGTTAGAGGGCCCCTGCCTTAGTACACGAGACATGGACCAAATCTGAACTTATAAAAGTATTAGTAAAGATTCTTTTTTTTAAATTTGTATTTATTTAAGACAGACAGAGATGGAGAGATTACTTAGAGGTTAAGGCATATGCCTGCAAAGCCTAAGGACCCAGGTTCGATTCTCCAGGTATCACATAAGCCAGATGCACATGGTGGCACATGCGTCTGGAGTTCATTTACAGTGGCTGGAGACTCTGGCATGCCCATTCTCACTCTCTCTATCTTTCTCTCTCTTTTTCTCTCTGCCTCAAATAAATAAATAAATAAAATAGATAAATAATTTTAAAAGATGCAGTTATTGTGTTTAAAAAGAGAGAGGGGTCAGAGAGAATGGGCACACCAGGGCCTCTAGCTGCTGCAGACAAACTCCAGATGCATGTGCCATCTTGTGTACCTGGCTTACATGGGTCCTGAAGAGTCACATCAGGGTTCTTTGGCTTTGCAGGTAGGCACCTTAACCACTAACACATTTCTCTAGCCCAGTAAAGATTCTTGATTGTGGTATACCTCAAATTTTCCCAAAAGGTGATAAATTAAAACAAAGATAAGTAGCATAAACAAAATTAACAGGAATCTGTCTTTGATTATTGTGAATATTTTGAAAAAAATTCAAACTATATTCGTAAATGACCAAAGTCAGTTTTCAAAATCAAAATTATGTCCTTTAAACTCCAATTTCTTAAGAGGATCAGACGATAACCTGGTAATATTAGTAAAAAAAAAAAAAAAAAAGGCTGGAGAGATGGCTTAGCAGTTATGGCACTTGCCTGCAAAGCCTTAGGACCCATGTTCAACTCTCCAGGTTCCATGTAAACCAAATGCAGTGACACAAGCACACAATGTCACACATGTGCACAAGGGGGCATACACATCTGGAGTTTGATTGCATTGGCATGCCAATTCTCTCTCTCTCTCTTTCCTCTCTCTCTCTCTCTCTCCCTCTCTCTCTCTCTCTCTCTCTCACACACACACACAAAGGCCAGTTGTTGGGCTTGCTTCAAAAAAAAAGTTATAATTGACTGGCCACTCTTACTCTGGGACCTTGTCCATTCAATTTATCCACTCTCAAGGTCTGTCCAGGAAAAAGGAGGCAAACAAGCCTTCTCACATAATGAATATTCAGCTTTAACAGTCAGCTAGGTAAACCAAGCCTTGTGTTCAGATAAATCCCTTTAACAAGCACAAAACATCCTTAACCCCTGAACATCAAAAAGTTTGCTTTATTGTAAAGGGCTGGGGAGCCTAAAAAGGATTGTAGAAAACCCAAACATCAACAGGGGAAATTAAAACAGGAACAGGGTTTTCTGCTTATGTATGAAATAAAGGAAATACCTTAGAAGTTCATGCTCAAAGCAAGAATTATATCTGCAGGACATTACTGTACTAACAATTTGATGCAGTAGTAAAAGTTTGCCTCCCTGTATGAGAGCCACATCGGTCCAGATCAGCTTCTACACTATCGAGATAGCCATGGGTTCCCTATGTTCCTCATACTGTGGAAACTATCCTAAACTTTCAGTACAGTCAACATCATTTTGTTGTCAGTCAGCAGGCTCGCCACCTATCATCTGAACATAAATTGCTGTCTCCTGCTGTAAAAGGCTCCTCCTGATTGGATTACCTTGATTGGTCACCTCCTCCCTCCTGAGAGAACTTTACCAGTAACACCTATAGATCCTGCTGATGCTGTTGGCTTTAAGGGTGGATCATATTTTTAAATTCTGGAGAAAGCAGTGCAGGATATGCAATTGTCTTTCTTTTTGTGTGTACATGTGTAATGTACATGTGGTGTGGTATGCGTTTGTGTGTGAAGATGCAGTGCCCCATGCACACATCGAGGCCTGGGCTGAACATCAGGTGTCCCCTGCCATTGCACATCTACTTGATTCCTTGGTATGGTATCCTTTTCACTGATTTTGGAGCTTACTGTTTACACAAGCCCCAGTGATTCTCCAGTCTCTGCTCTCCAAAGGACTGGGGTCACAGATGTGCATGGCCATGCCCAGGCTACTTATGTGGGTTCCAGGGACTCAAACTCAGTTGGTTTCAAGCCCCCTCAGGCCTTCATGCTTGCACAGGAAGCACACTTAATTGCTGAATCATCTTTGAAGGCTGCAGTTGTCTCTGTAATGGTAACCATCAAAACCAACTGTCTTCATACTTAAAATCAGCCCAGCCAACTGGACCAATACCGGAATACACAATGGCAGAAGGTAAAGGGCACACAGTGGGTATGCATGTGGATTAGCCCTTCAAAACAGTAGAACGCTCACTAACCTTTAGACATATTACAAGCTATGAAAAAAACATAGTTAGGACAACCAGTTTACTTTGCTAGGCTTTTTTTGAGATAGGTTCTCACTATGTGTCTTTGCTGATCTTGACCTTGTTTTGTAGCCTAGGCTGGTCTTGAACTCATAGTCTCCTGTTTCAGCCTCTTGTGTGCTGGAATTACAGTACACCATGACACCTAGCTGAAGAAAAAAATTCTTTTTTTTTTTTTTTTTTGAGGTAGGGTCTCGCTCTAGCCCAGGCTGACCTGGAATTCACTATGTAGTCTCAGGGTGACCCCAAACTCATGGTGATCCTCCTACCTCTGCCTCCCAAGTGCTGGGATTAAAGGCATGTGCTACCATGCCCGGCATGAAAAAAATTCTTGAATTGCTTTTGCACACACAGGCTCTATTGAGAAAGAACCCTCGAGAAGGAATTAAGAATATGGGACAGTGGAAGAGCAACATTCTTTTTTTTTTTTTTTTTTTTTTTTGGTTGAGGTAGTGTCTTACTACATAAACCAAGCTAGGCTTGAATTTGAGATCTTGTTTCCTTAGTCTCTTAAGCACTTGTATTACAGGCACATGTCACCTCATGCTGCTGGAATTTATCTGACACTATTTTATGGCATGGACCAAATGACAGACTCATAATACTTCAGTTTTCCTTTTATAATATATTCATGAATATACATTGGAATCCCAATAAATTATAGTTTTGGGAATATGGAAAGCCACCTCATAGATCACAGTGATAGCTTCCCTTTGCCTCTGGGCCTTTACAGTCCTAGCAATAGACTATGCCCATGTGCCACCACTTCGGTTGTATGCATGTGTCCACACGTATATGAAATTACTTGTTTTCTTACTGGACTGAAGTATTTCCATGTCCAGAGACATGGGCCAATGGTAGGGGAAGTCCTACTAAAAAATATTATTCCTGCTTGGGGGGTTCCATCTGAACTCCATAGGTATTAGAGGACATACTCCTCTGGCCAAATAACTCAGTGTATTTGTAATGTGTGAGCAATTTTCCTACACTTCCATTGTGTTGCTTATCCTCAGTACTCTAGACTGATGGAAGGCCCAACTGACAAAATTCACAGAGGTTTTTGACCTTTCCTGGCCAAAGGCCATTCTGGTTTTGCTCTATCTTTGTTCCAACCCATTAGGAAAATACCAACTTTCTCCCTTTGAAATAATAACAGGAAGGCCCATCTGCCTAGGTGAAGGAAACATGAGACAGCTCTCCTCAGAGGAGTTATTTCCTCTGTTGCCAAGGTCTTATTGAGCTTCTTATAAAAACTTCAAAATGAATTAAAGACTGTTTTAGCAGATAGCTTCTGGAGGACAAAGATATTATTGTAGATCACAGCTTTTGACCTGAAGATTTTGTTTACTGGAAGTGAAATAAAATAAAGGCTCCATCCAGCTTGTTTGAAGGGACTCTATGAGGTATTGTTAATCAGTCCTTGTGGCTAAATTAATAAACATTAACTCATAGATCCATAGTTCTTATTTTTTAAAGGGTACCTCCTCTGAGTAGACATTTAGCAGAGATCTTCAGCTAAAATTGATTCACAACCCCATTCTTTTTTTGTATCTAAAAATTTTAGTTGGTACATGAAAACATAAAAATTATATCTTTCTGCAGTGCTGGGGGTCAAACTCAGGGTCTTACACATGCTCAGCTAGTACTCTAACACTGAGCTGTATAGTTAGCCATCATAAATATAGTACATATTAGTAGAGCAACATGTCTTATTTTCATATACACATACATTATGTAATGTTTAAATCTTGTTGAGTCCATCTATTTCTCCAAACATTTATCATGTTTATGGTAAATGTAATCAAAATCCTTTATTGTAGGAGGCACAGTCTTTGTTCTGATCTACCTGTAACATAGTACCATTTGTAGTTACCTTCTCATTGCTGGGATAACACACCAACTGCAGCAGGAGAATGAGCTGAACTCTAGCCAGGGAAAGGTGGCTATAACACCTCTGAACCCACCCCCATCAACATACCTGCTGGAGCAAGGTTCTACTTCCTAAATTGCCATCAGCTTGAGACCAAGCATTCAAAACACATGAGTTTATGGGGAACAGGCCTTCAGTACAAGATTGGGATTGCTGGCATCCATCTATGTCAACTGAGCACTTGCCAGGTTCTCAGCCTCTCCCATGTGCAGACAGCTTGGACTGCCCAGCTATAACATGTAAGCTGATCTCATACATTCCCTTATAATATGAATTCATTCTATTGGTTCTGTTTTTCTAGAGGCCTCTAATATATCTAACTACACCTTCACGACTTTTCTAATTTATTTTCCAAAGTTCTCTTTATTATCATCGTCTCAAAAGAAGAGCCTTTTAGGGCTGGAGGGATAGCTTAGAGGTTAAGGCGTTTGCCTGCAAAACCAATGAACTCAGGACCGATTGCCCAGGACCCACGTTAGCCAGATGCACAAGGTGTGCATGTGTCTGGAGTTCGTTTGCAGTGGCTGGAGGCCCTGGCACGCCCATTCTTTCTCTCTCTCTCCCCCTCTTTCTCTGTCAAATGAATAAATATTTTTAAAAAAGAAGAGCCTTCTAAGTGTACAAGAAGATAAGCCAGTGAAGACCCTTCTGAACAAGAGAGTGTGAACTGAAGTTGCCAGAAAAAAAAAAAAAATAAGGCACCACTTGGCTGATTGATTAGAAGTGCATGATTATGGAGACTTGGAATGCTGCAGATTCAGAGCCAAATCATCCTGGGCTATCTTTAGTTCCTTTAATAGCCATGCATTGCCCACCTGTGTCTGACCTAATACCCTTTAATCTTTGAGGTAGAACTTCTGGAACACATTAACTTAATAGCCCATTAGCTTCCACCAATCCAAAAGCTAAGAATTTCATCAGGTACTATCTAAAATCTGTAACAAAGTTTAACCTGCTTGCTTTAACTCACCTACCTGATACTCTCACTGGAGTATTTGGGTGGGGGGTGGGGGGGGGAGGCTTGACTTAACAACTTTCTTTTTTTCTGGGACTATGAAAAATTCATGAACTACTTTTAGTTTGGGACATGTTATTTAGGACAACCTGGGTCCTTTTTCCTGGGGTATGGTCACTCATATTTGGATCAGAGTAAGGGATCTGTATTCCCTTTTAGATGAGAACTATGTTTTGTGGATATTTTCAGGAATGTGACTAATACACATCCAGATGTTGGGCTGGCAGAATATATGAATAGAAATCTCTCTTCAACTGTTTATAGGATTGTTAGTTCTCAGGTCCAACAGAGATCTCTTGATTCCTTTTATATTGTATTATTTATTTGAGAGGGAGAGAGAAAGAGGCAGAGAGTGAATGAATTAATATGGATGTGCCTCCAGCCACTGCAAGGTGCCACCTTGTCATCTGGCTTATTTGGGTCCTGGGGAATGGACCTGGGTCCTTTGGCTTTGCAGGCAAGAAGAGCCTTAACTGCTAAGCTATCTATCCTGCCCAGAGAAATCTTGATTCTTTAGCCTGCAAAATTAGTATTATTATTTTTGAGGTAGGGACTAGCCCAGGCTGACCTGGAATTCACTATGTAATCTCAGGATGGCCTGGAACTCATAGCAATCTTCTTACCTCTGCCCCCCAAGTGCTGGTATTAAAGGTGTGTGTGTTCACCCTCGGCGCCTGTATAATTCTTAACAAATGCACATTTTTAGACTGTCTCCTAGCCTTCCCAAGAGGGGTTGTGCTGTGCTGTAATCACAAAGATTCTTTTTTTTTTTTTTTTTGGTTTTTCGAGGTAGGGTCTCACTCTAGCCCAGGCTGACCTGGAATTCACTATGGAGTCTCAGGGTGGCCTTGAACTCACGGCAATCCTCCTACCTCTGCCTCCCAGAGTGCTGGGATTAAAGGCATGCGCCACCACACCCGGCTTCTTTTTGTGTTTCTTACTGCATGTGGACGAATACTTATCAGATCAAACTTAAAACTGCTCAGTTATTTGAGTTTATATTGATAAAAGGTCACACCACCTTTCTTAATATGACATAATCAGCTGGTTACCCTGGAACTAGATTCCTTTTCAGATCTAGATCTCAGGATTTACTAATTTATATATTTTTTATCCTCTTAAGATTATTTCTCTCTCTCTCTTCTTTTTGTTTGAGGTAGGGTCTCACTCTAGCCCAGGCTCACCTGGAATTTACTATGTATTCTCAGGGTGGCCTTGAACTCATAGTGATCCTCCTACTTCTGCCTCCCAAGTGCTGGAATTAAAGGTGTGGGCCACCACGCCCAGTTTATTTTTTTTAAATATTTTTATTTTTATTTACTTATTTTAGAGAGGGAAAGAGGCTTAGAGAGAGTGAGAGAGAGAATGGGTGGGCCAGGGCTTCCAGCCACTGCAAATGAACTCCAGATTCATGTGCAACTGGCTCACATGGGTCCTGGGGAATTGAACCGACGTCTTTTGGTTTTGCAGGCAAGCACCTTAACCGCTAAGCCATCCCTTCAGCCCCCAGCTTATTTTTCTCTCTTGATACACACACACACACACACACACTCACTCTCTCTCTCTCTCTCTCTCTCTCAAATTACTGTTGCCCAGCAATCATACATGATTCAGGGATTTATTGCATTTGCATGACTGAAGCCCTTTGCAGTCAGCAGAGCCTGTGTTGAAATGTATCTCTAGTGTTCTATTTACAGCTTTATGGGACATAATTACCTTGGAATGAACCTTTCTTGCCACTTGGGACCTTCAGTTTTTAAATCTTCAGAACCCTTAGTTGATTATCCATACTTCCCAGAGAAAGATATTGATTTAAAAGGGAGAGATGGCTTAGTGGTTAAGTGTTTGCCTGTGAAGCCTAAGGACCCCAGGTCGAGGCTTGATTCTCCAGGACCCACGTTAGCCAGATGCACAAGGGGGCGCACGCGTCTGGAGTTCGTTTGCAGTGGCTGGAGGCCCTGGCGACGCCCATTCTCTCTCTCTTTCTCTCTCTCTCTGCCTCTTCTTACCGCTTCTTATCACATATCCTTTTTTTTTTCTTTGTTTTTTGCTTTTTCAAGGTAGGGTCTCACTGTAGCCCAGGCTGACCTGGAATTCACTAGGTAGTCTCAGGGTGGCCTTGAGCTCACGGCAATCCTCCTACCTCTGCCTCCCAAGTGCTGGGATTAAAGGCGTGCACCACCACGCCCATCTTATCACGTATTTTACATGAACACATAACATATATTAAGCCCAAAGAGCAATATCCTGTTATTCTTGTCAATCAATGCAATTGAAAAAATTATTTTGCTATACCTATTTTTGTTCTTTTTAAATCTATATTGTAGCTGGGCATGATGGTGCACGCCTTTAATCCCAGAATTTGGGAGCCAGAAGGTAGGAGGATCACCATGAGTTGGAGGCCACCCTGAGACTACATAGCGAATTTCAGGTCAGCTTGGGCTAGAGCAAGACTTTTTTACTTCGAAGAACGAACCTCCCTTCCCCCTCAAAAAAATTAAATGTATATTGTTCTGAGATGTAGTTCAGCTAGAAGAGTGTTTGCCTAGCATGCTCAAGGCCCTGAGTTTGATAGCCAGTGCCTCATAAACTGGGCATAGTGGTCCACACCTGTCATCCCAGACCTCAGGAAACGTAGGCAGGAGGATCGGGAGTTCAAGGTCAACCTTGCCTAAATAGACAGCTGGAGGCCAACCTGGGACCATACTCAGAAAAAAAAAAAAAAAAAATCTATAAAAAACACATCACAGGGTATGGTGGACTGTGCTTGTAGTTATTCCAAAAGCTGGGCTGAAGGATGGTCTGAACCCTTGTTACAGGTCAGCCTGGACAACACTTCTAGATCACGGCAGACACAAAACCTCTAGATCGTTCTTACGCCACTTGGGGAACATCAGAATAACTCCTAACAGAGTACAAGCGGCTTTCCAAATTCCAGCGGCCCTTAGCAAGTGGCGGCGCGAAGGCCCACCTCCAGGAATAGCTCACACGTCTGCGCCGCGGCCGGAAGTGACGCAACGCCTGCGCCGGCAGCGCCCGCCGCTGCGGAAGCTGGGCTGTGTTGCTCCAGAGACCGCCGGCTCTCGGATGGTTGGCGCCCCGGGACCATGACGGGGAAGAAGTCTTCCCGGGAGAAGCGGCGCAAGCGGAGCGGGCCGGAGGCGGCCGCGGCGCTCTCCGCCCCGGACCTCGTGCCCGCGCTGGCCGGCAGCGGCAGCGGCAGCACCAGCGGCTGCGGGAGCGCCAGCGGCTGCGGGAGCCTCGGCTGCTGCGGGAACGCGGGAGGCGCTGCCGGGGCGGCGGGCGGCGGGAACGGCGCGGAGCGCAGCGAGCGCCGGAAGCGGAGGAGCACCGACTCGTCCTCCAGCGTCTCGGGCTCGCTGCCGCAGGTGCGTGCTCCGCTTGCGCGTCTTCCCCGAGCCCCTGTGTCCGCCAGGCGCGGGCCGCGGCTCCTCGTTGCTGCGGAGCTCCCGGGGCCGCCGGTTCTGGAGCTTCACGACCCCTAGTCCCGCAGAACCCCGCTCCGGTGCTGTGAACTTTTGCACCCTCTGTCCCAGCCTCCCATGGAGCATATATGGGTCGGGTGCTAGTGCTGTTGTGAAGTAGACGTTTTACCTGCCTCTTCACCTTCTCCTTCAGTGCAGTCTGGTTCATTCTGCCGTACACATGGAATAAACATTGATGCCCAGTTCTGCTCACGGTCGTCAGAGTTTAGCTCTACGTTTGCATCCAACATCAGACTACAACAGCCGTTTTCTTTATTTGCCATCAGCCTGCCGAGATCCTTTCATTAAAACGGATAGTTGTAACGTACTGAAAAACAAATGTTTACATAAAATTCATCCAACACAGGAATAAAAGCAGAAATGTAAACGTCCTTCGTGCCTCCACATTAATAGTTGATATAAAGGCCCTTTTCATTTTCCTTTTACACGTGTGTATTTAAGTTCCTGCACAGTAGCTGTATCTTGATATTCCCCCTTCTGAATTGGATAATAACATGGCATTGAGATGGGTTTCTTTGTATATATGATAATTTGCTTTTTAGGAGCAGGTATTTCACTATATCTTTAAAAATATTTATTTGATACAGGGGGGAGAGAGAGAGAGAGAGATTGAATGAATGAATGGGTGTGCTAGGGCCTGCTGCCACTGAAAACTCCGGATGCATGGGCCACTTTATGTATTTGGCTTTACATGGACATCAGGGTTTGCAAGCAAGTGCCTTTAACCACTGAGCATGTCTCCAGCCCCTCTTTACTTATGATTACTTAAGTTTTCAGTTTGTTATTATCAACAGTATCAAATCAAGCACACTTGTATATAAATCTTGTGTAAGAATTGGGATGGAGCCTCAGAAGTGAAATTGCAGGTCAGAATGTATGCATTTTTAAAAAATGCTACCACCAAATGCTTTTCAAGTAAGGCTTAACTGATTCATAGTTCAACCAAGTGTCTTTAATCACTGAGCCTTCTTCTCAGCCCCTGATTCATAATTCATATAGCACATGAGAATGAATATTCATTTCTAGAAATCTTTACTAACTTTTGATAAAGATTTTTTTGAGATGTGGTCTCACCTGGCTGACCTGGACCTCATTGTGTAGACCAGGCTGGCCTCTAACTTCCATCAGTCCTTGTACCTCTGCCTCCTGAGTACTGGGGTTACAGTTGTAGGCCACTGTGCTCAGAAACAAAGAATAAGCCTAAAGGACCAGGTGGGCCATGTTACCTAAACAGTGTATGAAATCAGTTAGGGGTTTTAAATGACAATGACTATGTAACCATTCTATAAAATCCATTTTGCAGAACAAGATCTTATATCGGGTGTGGGGAGCCCAGTTAAGTGACACTTGCTATAATCTAGGAAAGATCATCCACTGGGATTTTGGTAGTAGATTTGGGGAGAATGGCTAGATTCAGAAGATAGGCTCTCAGAAATATTTTAAATTACTGAGATTATTTGATTTGAAGATGATTAAATTATATAGCAGTTTATGATTAGCATATGACTTTGTTGATATGTGTAATTTGTAACATTTATGTTGCTTTTCCATTTCTTTGGGTGAATTTAAGTAGAATAACAATGAATGCATAAAACTTTGGGTGAATATACACTTGAAGGAATCTAAATTCTTCAAAAGTTTAAAATTGGAAGAAATATTCCACATTGGCTATATTTTCATTAGTGTGTCCTAAGATACTTTCTTATATCACTAATCTTTGAGTTAATTGCAGTGTAGATGGTAAAATTAAGGAATGGTCAATAAGTAAGTATTCTTTCCTGTGGCTTTAGATTAGTAATTGTGCAAACAGAAAGAATTTACAAATGTTTAACAGAATAATTTATCAAATGAAAATGCTTGTTTCCATGCATATACTCTGAATATCTTAATATTATTTAGTAATTCTTTATTCTTTTAATTGTAGGAACCCAAATATCTTTTACCATCCTTTGAAAAAGACTTACTCTTGGCAGAGCACAGTGATCTTGAAGAAGGTGGACTGGATCTGACGGTCTCGTTAAAGCCAGTGAGTTTCTATATATCTGACAAGAAGGAGATGCTTCAGCAGTGCTTCTGCATCATAGGCGAGAAGAAGCTACAGAAGATGCTTCCTGATGTGCTGAAGGTACTTCATCGTGTCATGAGTCTGTACCCGACACGGAAGTAGAGCCAGTTTTGTGTCACTCATTTACTGAATATAGTGCATAACAGGATAGTCTAATCTAAAACCAGTTACTTGAAAGGGTATAAGGAAGGGAATTTGAAGAACCGTAGTGCATAACAGGATAGTCCAGTCTAAAACCAGTTATTTGAAAGGATATAAGGGAGGGAATTTGAAGAACCACAAATGGCATTGTATATTTGAACTTTTTAAATTTTGTTTTGTTTTTTCTTTATTTTTTGTGGTTTTTCAAGGTAAGGTCTTGCTCTAGCCCAGGCTTTCCTGGTCGGGAGGCAGAGGTAGGTGCTGTGAGTTCAAGGCCACCCTGAGACTACATGGTGTTTTTTTTTTTTTTTTTTTAAAGGTAGGGTCTCACTATAGCCCTGGCTCATGTGGAGTCACTATGTAGTCCCAGGTTGGCCTTGAACTTTCTGTGATCCTTCTACCTCTGCCTCCTGAGTGCTGGGATTAAAGGTGTGCTCCACCCATCTGGCTCCTATTTGAACAATTATTTTAAGAAAGACTCAAGAAATTTATTGACCTTAAGGAAGTAATTCTGTCCTATTCAGGCAGTGGTACTCATTAGAATTATATGACTCTTTTTGGTATGTAGGAAATACTTTACTACTGTGTAACAAGGCACAATAGTTTGGAATGGCTTACATTTCATCAGTTTACAAGTGCTTTCACATACTTATTTCTGAAAGATATCTAGGACTATATATATATATAAATATATTTAAATTTTGAGAGTTACAGAGAGAGAGAGAATGAATATATGGTGTGCCAGGGCCTCTAGCCACTGCAAATGAACTCCAGATGCATGTGCACCTTGTGCATTTGGCTTACGTGGGTCCTGGGGAATCGAGCCTCGAACCAGGGTCATTAGGCTTCACAGGCAAGTGCTTAGCTGCTAAGCCATCTCTCCAGCCCTTTTTTTGTTTTTTCAAGGTAGGGTCTCGAGTAAGCCCAGGGCTGACCTGGAATTCACTATGTAGTGTCAGGCTGGCCTTGAACTCATGCCAATTCTCCAACCACACCTGACTCCAATATATGCTCTTGCAATTTTACAGTTGTAGAAAGCCCAAGCACAGCCAAGATCAAGTATCTGAGATTCATGGAGGTAGAACCTTTTAGAAGAAGAGTGTAATGTAAATAGATATTTATTCAGGAGATATGGGAAACTAATTTACACTTTAGTTTGTCTTTCATAATAGACATGACTTTTTGTGTTCCCCCATCCAATCTCTTCTGATTTCATCCCATGAAAAGATTTATGTGAATATACTTAAGGCTTTCATTTGTTTGGTTATAAATTTTGCTAATTGGAATTTTTCTTATGATTGCAGTTTTCCAGTTTACATTGGAGCTATAGTACATAAATGCAATGTTTTTAAATGTCATTTCCTTTAGAACTGTTCAGTAGAAGAAATAAAAAAACTATGCCAGGAACAGTTAGAACTCCTGTCTGAAAAAAAAATCTTGAAGATTCTTGAGGGTAAGAATAAATATTTCTACATTCTGCAAATTTTTAAGATGGTATTCAACATAAATCCTGAGATCCTGAGATTTTCTTTCTCCTACTTGAATATGTCATTAATTTCATTATTAAGGAATCTTTGAATAATATCTTTACTTCTGTTTATACTGAGAAATAATAATTTAAATATCAGAATAGAATTTCAAAATTAAAGTTGATAGTTTTTCCAAACCAATGTAAAGATAAGAGCGTATGTTTGTACACTGAAATCATTGGCAAAAATACCATAAAAAAGTCACCAACAAGGTCAAATTTTTTCTTGTTTTTTTTTTTTTTTTTTAAATTATTTATTTATTAGAGATAGACAGAGGAGAGAAAGAGAGAGAATGGTCATGCCAGGGCCTCTAGCCACTACAAATGAACTCCAGATGCATGTGTCACGTGCATCTGGATTACTTGGGACCTGGAGAATATAACCTGGGTCTTTAGGCTTCACAGGCAAGTGCTGTAACTGCTAAACCATCTCTCCAGCCCCAAGACTTCTTAAAATTACTAATTTTGTTCTACTTATATTCTTTATAACTTATATAATTAACCTGTAAAGAAAATAATGGATATTATTTTTAAATGTTAGTTTATTTTTTATTTTTATTTATTTATTTATTTGAGAGAGAGGGAGGGAAAGAGAGAGAATGAATGGACATGCCAGGGCCTTCAGCTACTACAAATAAACTCCAGACACATGTGCCCCTTTTTGCATCTGGCTTACATAGGTCCTGGGGAATCAAACCTGGGTCCTTTGGCTTTGTAGGCAAGTATCCCAACTGCTAAGCCCATCTTTCCAGCCCTGGATATTATTTTTGCTCTAATAAAGGCCAAGATGTAATGTAAGAATTCTTGCAATTTGTTAGCATTTTATATATCCCTGAAATTTGACAGCTATTTGTGATACATATACTTTTAGACTTTTGAGTTTTCAGGTATCTTTTGTTCTTTTTGAACTTTATGAGAATTTTAGCATTTGTATCACAAAGAAAGAAAGAAACAAAAAAATTAGATGCTTTTTGTTTCCAGAGAGAATAATTTTTTTAAATGTAGGATAGCTTAATGGATTTTGGAACTCTGAAATTAGATACATATATAAATATGTAGTCTCTTAGTATTATATACGCACATCTTGTTTATATGTGTATATATGCATATGGGAAGACAGTAAAAGGGCATTAGAAAGTCATTATTTAAATATAAGCCACTGGAATATGTTGTCTTTTAACTAAAGTTTTTTAATATGCATCACCATTAAAGGTGACATTTTATGTAATTAAATTATGTTATAAACAGTTCAACAGTTTATTTTTGTTTATAAGGTAACAATGGTGTGGACTCAGATATGGAAGAGGAAGCAGATGATGGCTCCAAGATGGGACCTGATGTAGTAAGTCAGTAAGTTAAAACACTTTCATTTTACCCTTAGACTACATAGTGAATTTCAGGTCAGCCTGGGCTAGAGCAAGACTCTTGAAAAATGAAAGCAAACAAATAAACAAAAAATTCCCAAAAAGTCTTAGTCTTAATTCTTTATGTAGTATGCAAATGTATATTGTTTAAGAATGTACCAAGTCTGTTACTTTTTAGTACTTTTATTAAAGGTAGGGGGACTTTGTTTACCTTAGTATTGAGCAAAATCTGAGGTACAGAATTAAGACAGATTTGTCTTTTCTCAAAGCCATGGAAGACTGCTTAAGAGGCGGTTGCTGGTAGAATCCTTTAAATCTTATTGAATTGTATAACAACTTCCTGTTTGCTTCCTGCTTACAGAGTCACACCAGTCCTGCTCATCTCTATAGAGGGACCTGAACTGATGGGCAGATTCATATAAACCTATTGTCTGTGTGTCAGTAAAGGATGCCATTTAACATATTAGGCGCTTGACATTTCCATGTCTTCTGTGATCTGCTGTTTTTTTCACTCTAACAGAGGCTGGTAATCTGACCTGGCTGGACACTAATGGAAGAGTCACTAGTCATGAATAGGCAAAAAAGAATGGAGGAGTTCAGTAACTTCTGTTGAGCATTGAATTAATACAGTATAGGAAAAATACTTCAATCATGCAACAAAAAATCAAGGAAATAGTTATAGCAGCAATGTAATTTCAGGAACTAAAATTATTCTGGGTTTCTTTATTCACCAAGCAGACTGATAAATGGATTCATTATGACTGGGAACTGAATTATTGTCCTAAAAATTAAGTTGAATAAACACATAGATTAATACAGAGAAGCCCCAAAATTATGTCAACTTCAGTATAACTCAAAGAAGTTTGAATCACAGTTTTAGGAGTGTTGTAGTTAGGTTCACATTGCTGACAGAAATCACCTGACCAAGAGCAGCATTTGGGAAAAAAGCATTTATTTATTTGCAGACTTGAGGGGAAGCTCGACGATGGCAGGGTAAAACGATGGCATGAACAGAGGGTGGACATCACCTCCTGGCCAACATCAGGTGACAACAGCAACAGGAGAGTGTGCCAAACACTGGCAAGGGGAAACTGGCTGCAATACCCATAAGCCTGCCCCCAACAATACGCAGCCTCCTGGAGGCATTACTTCCCAACTCTCCATCAGCTGGGAACCTAGCATTCAGAACACCTAAGTTTTTGGGGAACACCTGAATGAAACCATCACAAGGAGACATTTGAACCCAATGGACACCAGAGAGTTATTCATTCATCCATTCACCCAACCACCCATGTGTTTATCCTTCTATGTTTCTAAGTAAGTTGAAGGATAGATTTCTTAGGGGAACTACCTGGCTGGTACTGGTTCCATCCAGGATGATGAGGCTTAGTGTCCAAAAGGTGTTTGTGATAGCTAGCTGTTGCTGCCAGACTAAAGAGTGTAGCTGCTAAAATGCTGACTAGAAAGGCAAACAGAATGGAGACAGTCCCTCTTCTCTTGCTTCTTAGTCTTCCTGTAGGGCTTTCTCTTTGACGAATTCATCAGGATGAGAAAGAATAATATTTGAAAACTTCTGTTCCTAGCATCACAAAGCCTAGTTTAAAGAGAAGTCTAGTAACACGACTCACATTTTGAAGTTAGAAAAATAACAAACCAAAAAGAAGTTGAAAAAAATGAAACTACAAAGGTCAAAGTTAAAAACTAAACTGAGAAACATATTTGATTGATACCTGTGAGCTGAAGAGTAATGATCCATGTAACAGGTATACATAAACATGAAAACTAGCAAACATATGGTTTTCTATCAAATACAGTTGACCCTCCCCCGCACAGAAATGGAAATTTGGAGGTTAATGTGGGAGAAATTGGAAAACAGTATGGATCTGTTGAAAAAAGCACCAAGATGAGATGGACTCATATCTGAGTTATTACTTGCATGAGTCAATACTTGTGCTTATAGCTAATAAAATTCACTAAATGCCAACTGTTATTAATGGATCATATCTGTATTATTTAAAATTGTCCAGTCCCTAAAATGAGATGAGAAGATCTTTAATTTACCTTATGATTTCTGTACAGTTTTATTATTTATTTATTTATTTATTTATTTATTTTGGAGACAGAAAGAGACATAGACAGAGAGATTGAAAGAATGGGCACACCAGCCACTGCAAACGAACTCCAGACACATGAGCCACCTTGTGCATCTGGCTTATGTGGGTTCTGGGGAATCGAACCGAGGTCCTTTGGCTTTGCAGACAAGTACCTTAACCGCTAAGCCATCTCTCCAGCCCTCTGCACAGTTTTAATTCCCCAAATCTTATAAGTAATACCAGAGGGATTGTAGGCCATCTTACTTATGAGTATAGGTTTATACATGTAAAAGTTATGAGTATTAGCACATAGTACTCAGAAGTATATCATGTGAGTAATTATACTGAGGTACATGTACGATTTACTCCAGGAATTTTACAAGGAGACTTAATTAGAAAATCTATTAGCACAATTTGTATCACTAAATTAAAAGTGAGAAAATACATGATCATATAAGTAAATGTTAAAAATGGCCTTTGGTAATATTTAGCTATCATTTTTTATTATATATAATGAGTATAACATGCTATTTGACACACAGTGAAAAATTGATTACTACAGCCAAGCAAATTAACCTGTTCATAACCCTATTTAATTGACCTTTTGTGTGTTTGGTAAGAGCACATAAAACCTGGTTTTACAAATTTCTAGTGTACGGTTATTGCAGTCCGGTTCGCATTGCTGGTAGAAATCACCCAACTAAGAGCAGCTTCTGGGAAAAAGAGGCTTATTTTGGCTTACAGGCTCGAGGGGAAGCTCCACGATGGCAGGGGAAAACGATGGCATGAGCAGAGGGTGGACATCACCCCCCGGCCAACGTAAGGTGGACCATAGCAACAGGAGAATGTGCCAAACACTGGCATGGGGAAACTGGCTTTAACACCCATAAGCCCGCCCCCAACAATACACTCCCTCCAGGAGGCATTAATTCCCAAATATCCATCAGCTGGGAACCTAGCATTCAGAACACCTAAGTTTATGGGGGACAGCTGAATCAAACCACCATAACGGTGTTACTAACTCCTTGGGTGTGCTGTTACACAGTAGGATGGCTCTTGGATTCTATTTCAGAAACCTAGAAGAATGGATTATGAATATTTTTACCATAGAGATCATAAATATTTGAGAAGATATGATTTAAATATATAGTGTCTACATTACGTACACTTAATATAATACCCTATTAGCATGTATACTTATTATATCTTTGTCTGTCAGTTAAAAATAAATAAGTGGAGCCAGGTATGGTGGTGCACGCCTTTAATCCCAGCACTCGGGAAGCAGAGGTAGGAGGATTGCTGTGAGTTCAAGGCCACCCTGAGACTACATAGTTAATTCCAGGTCAGCCTAGACCACAGTGAGACCCTGCCTTGAAAAACAAAACAAAACAAAACAAAAATAGATAAAATAAAATAATTTAAGTGGAAAAAATGGGCTTTGTTCCAGATGATTTTGCCCAACCATAAGGTTAATATGAGTGCTTTGAGAATGTCGATGGTAGGCTAGGGTGCATGTTCAGTAGGAGTAGGTTGACTGTATTTAATATGTGTTTTTGAAATTTAAAAAAATATTATTTATTTATTTGAGAGAGAGCAAATGAGGTGGGGGGAGGGATGGGCACGTCAGGGCCTCTAGCTACTGCAAATGAACTCCAGATGTATCTGCCACATTGTGCTTCTGGCTTATGTGGGTACTGTTGAATTGAACCTGGGTCTTTAGGTTTTGCAGGTAAGTGCCTTAACCACTAAGCTACCTCTCTAGCCCCTTAAATGTGTTTTTGACTTAACAGTGTTTTTATTTTATTTATTTCTTGATTTTTTTTGTTTTTGGGTTTTCAAGGTAGGGTCTCACTCTAGTTCAGGCTGACCTGGAATTCACTGTGTAGTCTCAGGGTGGCCTCGAATTTACAGCGATCCTCCTATCTCTGCCCCTGAGTGCTGGGCATAAAGGCGTGCGTAACCACGTCTGGCTCTATTTATTGATTTTTGAGACAGGTCTCTTGTAGCCCAGGCTGACCCTGAACTTTCTAGTGAGCTGAGGATGATCTTTAACATCTCATCCTCCTGCCTCCATCTCCTGAATGCTGGGATTACAGGCATGTGGCACCATGGCGGCCCAAGCATGTACAATTTAACAGTGGGCTCATTGGAAAGTGACCCCACCATTAAGTTGGAGCATCTCTACTTGGCAAGCCAGGGATAACATTCTGAGTAGTAAGCCAAGTTGAGCTTGTGTGGAAGTGAAGGCTGCATTTGTCATGCTTTGAAGGAGGAAGCAGGCATAAGCCAAGGAGTCAGGTGGCCTATTAAGAGCTGGAAAAGATAGGGAAGTAGGTTTTCCCTTTACACCTCTCAAAGGGATACATACACCAGTATCTCTACCTTGATAGGGTTCTCTAACTTTCAATTTGCATTGAAGACATCCAGAACTATTTGGGAATAAATTTATCTTGTTTTAAGTTACAAAATAATTTGTTATAGAGACAGTAAGAGGTTAATACAGTATACTTGTTTAGAAGCTGGGGAGTAAGCCAAAGTTATTTGTTGCCTAAATGCCATGAAGAGGCTTTGTTTCACCCAAACAACATTAAAAAGTTTTTTTTTTCTTTTTTAATATATATTTTATTTTTTTCTCAATTTTTATTAACATTTTCCATGATTATAAAAAATATCCCATGGTAATACCCTCCATTCCCCCACTTTCCCCTTTGAAATTCCATTCTCCATCATATCCCCTCCCCATCTCAATCAGTCTCTCTTTTATTTTGATGTCATGATCTTTTCCTCCTTTTATGATGGTCTTGTGTAGGTAGTGTCAGGCACTATGAGGTCATGGAGATCCAGGCCATTTTATGTCTGGAGGGAGCACGTTGTAAGGAGTCCTACCGTTCCTTTGGCTCTTACATTCTTTCCGCCACCTCTTCCGCATTAGACCCTGAGCCTTGGAAGGTGTGATCGAGATGTTACTCAGTACTACAGTCACTTCTTTCCAGCACTATGATACCTTCTGAGTCATCCCAAGGTCACTGCTATCTGAAAAGAGAAGATTCTACAGAAGTCCAATCATCTGTAGCTAGGATCCACATATGAGGGAGAACATGCGGCGCTTGGCTTTCTGGGCCTGGGTTACCTCACTTAGTATAATCCTTTCCAGATCCATCCATTTTCCTGTAAATTTCATAACTTCATTTTTCTTTACCGCTGAGTAGAACTCCATTGTATAAATGTGCCACATCTTCATTATCCACTCATCAGTTGAGGGACATCTAGGCTGGTTCCATTTCCCAGCTATTTTGAATTGAGTGGCAATAAACATGGTTGAGCATGTACTTCTAAGGAAATGGGATGAGTCCTTAGGATATATGCCTAGGAGTGCTATAGCTGGGTCATATGGTAGATCAATTTTTAGCTGTCTTAGGAACCTCCACACTGATTTCCACAATGGCTGGACCAGATTGCATTCCCACCAACAGTGTAGAAGGGTTCCTCTTTTTCCACATCCCCACCAGCATTTATGATCATTTGTTTTCATGGTGGTAGCCAATCTGGCAGGAGTGAGATGGAATCTCAATGTAGTTTTAATCTGCATTTCCCTGATGACTAGGGATGTAGAACATTTTTTTAGATGCTTATACATCACCCGTATTTCTTCTTTTGAGAACTCTCTATTTAGCTCCATAGCCCATTTTTTAATTGGCTTGTTTGATTTCTTATTATTTAACTTTTTGAGTTCTTTGTATATCCTAGATATTAATCCTCTATCAGATGTATAGCTGGCAAAGATTTTTTCCCATTCTGTAGGTTGCCTCTTTGCTTTATTCACAGTGTCCTTTGCAGTACAAAATTTTTTGTAATTTCATGAGGTCCCAGTGGTTAATCTGTGGTTTTATTGCCTGAGCAATTGGGGTTATATGCAGAAAGTCTTTGCCAAGACCAATATGTTGAAGGCTTTCCCCTACTTTTTCCTCTAGCAATTTCAGAGTTTCAGGTCTGATGTTAAGGTCTTTAGTCTATTTGGACTTAATTCTTGTGCATGGAGAAAGAGAAGAATCTATTTTCATCCTTCTACAGATACATATCCAGTTTTCCCAGCACCATTTGCTGAAGAAGGCTGTCTTTTCTCCAATGAGTGTTTTTGGCATTTTTATTGAATATCAGGTGGCGATAGCTACCTGGACTTACATCTGGGTCCTCTATTCTGTTCCATTGATCTACATGTCTGCTTTTGTGCCAGTACCATGCTGTTTTTGTTACTATGGCTCTGTAGTATAGGTTAAAATCAAGTATGATGATACCGCCAGCCTTATTTTTGTTGCTCAGTATTATTTTAGATATTCGAAGTTTTTTTTTGTGATTCCAAATGAATTTTTGGATTGCTTTTTCTATTTCCATGAAGAATGCCTTTGGAAATTTGATGGGGATTGCATTAAATGTGTAGATGGCTTTTGGTAAGATTGCCATTTTCACAATAGTGATTCTTCCAATCCAGGAACAAGGGATGTTTTTCCATTTCCTAGTGTCTTCTGCAATTTCTTGTTTGAGTGTTTTATAGTTAAAAAGTTTTTGAAATGGTATCCAGGCATTATCATACAGAAATCTTGATTTCTGAACTTTTTTTTTCAAATTTTTTTTTTTTTTTGGTTTTTTCGAGGTAGGGTCTCATTCTAGCCCAGGCTGACCTGGAATTCACTATGGAGTCTCAGGGTGGCCTCGAACTCATGGCAATCCTCCTACCTCTGCCTCCCGAGTGCTGGGATTAAAGGCGTGCGCCACCACGCCCGGCTTTTTTCAAATTTTTATTAACAACTTCCATGCTTATAAAAAATATCCCATGGTAATACCCTCCCCCCACTTTCCCTTTTGAAACTCCATTCTCCATCATATCCCCTCCCCATCTCAGTCAGTCTCTTTTATTTTGATGTCATGACCTTTTCCTCCTCTTATGATGGTCTTGTGTAGATAGTGGCAGGAACTGTGTGGACATGGGTATCCAGGCCATTTTGTGTTGGGGGGAGCACGTTGTAAGGGGTCCTACCCTTTTGCTGTTACATTCTTTCCACCACCTTTTCCACATTAGACCCTGAGCCTTGGAAGGTGTGATAGGGATATTATAGTACTGAGCACTCCAGTCACTTCTTCCCAGCACCATGATACCTTCTGAGACATCCCAAGGTCTGAAAAGAGAAGATTCTCTACCAAAAGTGAGAGTACCATTAACATAAGGGTATGAACATTAAGAGAAGTACTTATTGGGCAGTTTGATAAGCATAGTATATACATTTAGCCAGACAGCAGCAGACGTTACACCCCTAGCACTCATGACTACCCCTGTTTTAAGTTTTCTGTATCAGGGATGTATTCCCTCCCATGGCGTGGGCCTCCAGTCCAATTAGAGGGCAGTTGGTTTCTACCATGACAGACATGCCACTATTGCACCCATTGGCTCATTTGGCCTGGTTGGCCAAATATAAGGCTTGCAGTGTCCACTGTTGAGTATCTTCATTGGTGATTTCTCTTTCTCACATTGAACTGCATGCAGAATGGCTTCCAGATTTCTGTCAGCTGGTCTACATGATTTTTTTTTTTTTTTTTTGTAAAAAATTGTGTCAAAAACTTCTGGAAGGAGAAAGTGGAATTGGGAGCTATTGTTGGTATTCTCTTACGATGTGTGTGTTTCCATTTGCTGTCTAGTACTTCACTTGCCAAATGTTAATAATCAGAGTGTCTATGAAGTGAAGCTATGATTGAAGGAAAATGCATCAAAGCTAGAAGTTGGTGCTGGGAATATGTCAGCTTGTTAGCTTCTTAGTGCTGGAGGAAAGAAGAAAAAAGTTACTTTTTTCAGCTAATGAGATTCTAATAATACAATACAATATCTGAGAGACTACAGTAAAAAACAAAAAGGCTAGTTTGATACTTTCACATTTGTTTTGAGCTTTTTTCTTGAGTTAGGTTTCACTGTATATAGTCCAGGCTATTCTTGAGTTCATGTCCTCCTGCCTCTACCTCCTGAGTGTTGGGATGACAGGGGTGTGCCACCATGTCTGGTCACTTTTACTTTTTTTTTTTTTAATTTTATTTATTTATTTGATAGTGACAGACAGAGAGAGAAAGAGGTAGATAGGGAGAGAAGAGAGAGAATGGGCACGCCAGGGCCTCCAGCCACTGCAAACGAACTCCAGACACGTGCGCCCCCTTGTGCATCTGGCTAACGTGGGTCCTGGGGAATTGAGCCTCGAACCGGGGTCCTTAGGCTTCACAGGCAAGCACTTAACCGCTAAGCCATCTCTCCAGCCCACTTTTACTTTTTTTTAATCCCAGTTTTTTAAAAAAAAATTTTTGAGGCAGGGTCTCACTCTAGCTCAGGCTGACCTGGAGTTCACTCAGTAGTCTCAGGATGGCCTTGAATTCACAGTGATCCTTCTACCTCTGCCTCCTGGGTACTGCGATTAAAGGCATGCACCATCATGCCCGGCATTATTGTTTTTTTTTTTTTTTTTTTTTTTCGAGGTAGGGTCTGGCTGTAGCCCAGGCTGACCTGGAATTCACTATGTACTCTCAGGAAGGCCTTGAACTCATGGGGATCCTCCTACCTCTGCCTCCCTGTGCCACCATACCTGGCTACTTTTTGACTTTTTTTTTTTTTTTAACAAATTTTTGTTTATTATTTGAAAGAGTGAACGAGAGAGAGAGAGAGAAAGAGATCGACACAGGTACTCACGCACACACAGTGAGTATGGACACACCAGGGCCTGTTGCTACTGCAAATGAACTGCAGGCTGCATGCGCTAGTTTGTGCGTCTGGATCTGTGTGAGTGCTGGGGAATTGAAGCAGGGCTGTCAGGATTTGAAAGCAAGC
Source organism: Dipus sagitta (assembly GCA_036346955.1). Taxonomy (NCBI): domain Eukaryota; kingdom Metazoa; phylum Chordata; class Mammalia; order Rodentia; family Dipodidae; genus Dipus; species Dipus sagitta. The sequence continues at coordinate 95,860,609 of CM070770.1, read as the reverse complement.
ATGTTTAACCACTCAGCCATCTCTCCAGCCTCCTTGACTTTAATTCTAGTTTTAATGAATAAAACATCTAGATAGAACAATTTCTGTTGTTAAAAAATATGAAAAGAGCCATGGGGATAGCGCTATTTTACTGCCAAAATCATGAAAATGTAGTTAAAAGAAAATTTTCGCACTTAGGTTACTTTAAAACTTGTAAAAATTTGAAAGTGGGTATAGTGCTGTGATCTGACACTCAGGAGAATGAGGCAGGAGGATAATGAACTCAAGGACAGCCTAAGGAATGTGCAAGGCCCTGTCTCAATGAAAGAATGGGAAGAAGGTTTAGAAACTATCAAGATAAATCGTCCACAGTTTCTAAAGCTTTTACTGCAGAGAAACAACAAGCTCTTTATTTATATTGTGTTGCAGATAGTCTAAAAGTTTCCTAATTAGGAAGTACATCAAGAATTATAAAATTTACAGGTTAAGATAAATTGCTTCACAAAAACAACACTTTAAAAAATGACATGATTAAACAGTATGATACTGCTAAATAGACCTTAAATTTAGGAAATCCACAGACACAATTAAATCATTTTCTTTTTCACTAAAATATTTAAATGTCTAGTAAAAATTATAGGACATTTACCTTATAAAGTGAATTAGTCCTTTGAAGAATTGCTTCATTACTATAATGTGAGGTCCTATCTCAAAAAACACTAGACATGGTGTATTAGATACTTTTCTTTTTCTTGTGATAGAATACCTGACAAAAGCAACTTACACAAGGAAGGGCTTGTTTTGGCTCATGATTTGAGTGGGGGAGGGAATTATCATGGTTTATTGCCTATAATTATAGAAGTTATCAACTAAAACATACTCTTAGCTAGGCATGGTGGCACACGCCTTTAATCCCAGCACTTGGGAGGCAGAGGTAGGAGGATTGCCATGAGTTCAAGGCCACCCTGAGATTACATAGTGAATTCCAGGTCAACCTGGGCTAGAGTGAGACCCTGCCTTGAAAAAGCAAAGGGAAAAAAATACTCTTACACAAGCAAAAGAAAACAAGAGGGCTGGAAGGGTGGCTTAGCAGTCAAGGCAATTGCCTGCAAAGCCTGGGGATCCAGGTTCTACTTAGTACCCACATAAGTCAGATGCACAAGGTGGCACATGCATCTAGAGTTTTGTTTGTGGTGGCTAGAGGTCCTGGCATGCCCATTCTCTCTCTCTCTCTCTTTCTCTCAAATAAATAAATAAAAATATTTTTAAAAAATAAAAAGAAACTATTACAGTAAACCAATCCAGTTCAACTAACAAACAGTACCTGGTAAGTACTAGCTAGAAAAAAAACCCATCTTTTAAACATGCTAAACTTTAAGAAGATCTGGAGCTAGAGAGATGGCTCAGTTGCTTGCAAAGCCTAATGACTCAGGTTCAATTCCGTAGTACCCACATAAAGCCAGATGTACAAAGTGGCACATGTGTCTGGAATTTTGTTTGCAGCGGCGAGGCCCTGGTGTGCCAATTCTGTCTCTCTTCCATCTCTCTCTGCTTGCAAATAAATTAAAAAAACAATATATATGGTTACTTTTCATCATCACCTTGGCTGGAATTTGACTCACTATGAAAAAATACCCCTAACATGTTTTACAAGAGTTTTTCTAGAAAGATTTAAGTGAGGAAAGAAGACCCACCCTGAATGTAGGCAGCTCAGTTTCAAGAAGAAAAAGGAGACAGGAAATGAGCACCAGCACTCTGCTCTTTACTTTCTGACTGTGGATGTAATATGACCAGCTGCCTCACAAGCCTGTCATGCATTTTCCACCATGATGGAATGTTGTGTGTGTGTGGCCATCTTTCAGTTGCTGAGCCCTGAAAGTGAAATGTGGTATGACTCTATTGCTGTTTGTTGGTTTAATGAACTTTTAACTATATATATGATATATTTAGTTATTTAATATTTCATCTAGTTACATAGCTCATTTATAAGCCATTGACTAGTAGCTGTGTTAGTTTTCCTATTGAGCTATCTTAATATAACTACTCACTACCTTTTGTTTTTATAAGAGCAAAAACTATGTCAGTGGGTGCTTCTCAGCCATCAAGAGTACTGATTTAATTTCCTGTAATTTAAGAAACAGTTTCCTTGACTGTGTTTATATAACTAACTTTGAGAAGGGCAATGTTATTTAGCTAAATGCCAGACTCAGTAAGTGTCAGCAAAACTTGAACTTGGTGGGAATAAAGGAGTCCTCCATAAGCTACTTCTCTTAAAGTATTTGAATACAGTTTACTCCGAGTGCCCCAGAGAGCTGCATTAATGTGCACTGTGACTCTACATTACATACCTAAGTAGGTATTATTTATCAGTGAATGAAAAACTATAGGTCTCAAGTAGATCGGAGACATTGAGAAATTGTGATTTCAGTTAGCTGATGTCACAACCTGAATGTATAGGGTTGTTGTGTACTAGTTACTTGTTTAATTGTGTTTAATTTAGAATTATTTATTTATTTAGTTTTCTCGAGGCAGGTTTTCACTCTGCTCCAGGCTGGGCTGGAATTCATTATGTCCTCTAAGGGTGACCTCAAACTCACGGTGATCTTCCTACCTCTGCCTCCCAAGTGCTGGGAGTAAAGGTGTGCACCACCACACCCGACCTATTTTCATTTGAGACAGAGAGAGAGGGGGAGAGAGAAAGAAAGAGATAGAATTTTTGTATGTGTGTACACACGTGTATGCTTTGAAAGCAGGGTCTCACTCCAGCCCAGGCTGACCTGGAGCTTACTCTACTCTGTAGTCCAGGCTGCCCTCAAACTCATGGTGCTCCTCCTACTTCACTCAGTCTCCCAAGTGCTGGGATTAAAGGCATAAACCACCATACCTGGCTAGTTTGGAAGTTTTTGAATTAGTTTATTTTTAATATATTCTGTAATTTTTATTTGCATTTATAATTTTATGTATTTTAAGAGTGTGTGTGTTTGTGTGTGTGTGTGTGTGTGTATCACTAGCCAGCTTTCCCCTGGGCTTCTGTGTCTCTGCCTTCTATGCAATGGGATTATAGGTACCTGTATTGCCAGCCTGTCATTTACACGACACTGGAGATCCAAATTCCAGTGTACATACTTGCATGGCAAGCACTTTACTGCCTGAGCCATCTTCTCAGCACCATTTTTTTAAATTAATAATTTAACTTCCTGATGAAATGAGGTAACTTTTAGAAATCTCAGACTGGGCCTGGAGAGATGGCTCAGCGTTTAAAGGCATTTGTTTGCAAAACCTGAGGGTCTGGGTTGGATACCCCAATGTAAAGTCCATGCCATATGCACAAAATGGCACATTCATCGAGTTCGTTTGCAATGGCAGGAAGCCCTGCCTTGTTAATACTTGCTTTCTCCCTCTGTCTTTCTCTCTTTGTACCCCCTTTCTCTGCTTACAAATAAACACATTATATAAAAAAAGAAGTCTCAAGCTGTTGGTTTTATCCAATTGCTTATTCTTGTTTTATTCTGATATTCCTGTATACCTTGAATTTTCCTGTAAGGTAGAAATTATTAATTTTTTATTGATAATTGTTAGCTTTCTTTTCTTTTCTTTTTTTCTTGGTTTTTCAAGGCAGGGTCTCACCCTAGCCCAGGCTGACCTGGAATTCACTATGTAGTCTCAGGGTGGCCTTGAACTCATGGTGATCCTCTTACCTCTGCCTCCTGAGTGCTGGGATTAAAGGTGTGCACCACCACGCCTGGCTTTTTTTTTTTTTTTTAGTTTTTCTAGGTAAGGTCTCACTCTAGTCCAGGCTGACCTGGAATTCGCTATGTAGTCTCAGGGTGGTCTTTAACTCATGGCGATCCTCTTACCTCTGCCTCCCAAGTGCTGGGATTAAAGGCGTGCACCACCACGCCCAGCTTTTTTTTTTTTTTTTTTTTTTTTTTTTTTGAGGTAGGGTTTCACTCTAACCCAAGTTGACCTGGAAATCACTATGTAGTCTCAGGTAGCCTTGAACTCATGGTGATCCTCATACCTCTGCCTCCCAAGTGCTGGGATTAAAGGTGTGCGTCACCACGCCTGGCTTAATTGTTAGCTTTCTATGACTACTGTAAACATTATAGCCATAGTGACTTAAAATAATACAAATTTATTTTCTTTTTGTTTTGTTTTTTTGGAGATAGTGTCTCAATGTGTAGCTTAGGCTGGTCTGGAAATCATGATCTTCCTACTGCTACCTTCTGAGTTTTAGGAGTGCTGGGAGTATAGATGAATACCACCACATCCTGCAAACTTACTCTCTTATAAGTCTTGAGCTCAGGAGTAAAAAAATGGGGGCTGGAGAGATGTCTTAGCGGTTAAGCGCTTGCCTGTGAAGCCTAAGGACCCCGGTTCGAGGCTCAATTCCCCAGGACCCACGTTAGCCAGATGCACAAGGGGGCGCACGCATCTGGAGTTCGTTTACAGAGGCTGGAAGCTCTGGCGCGCCCATTCTCTCTCTCTCTCTCTCTGCCTCCTTCTCTCTGTCGCTCCCAAATAAATAAACAAAAAATTAAAAAAAAAAAATTCTTAAAAAAAAAATGGCTTTGAGATGTATGAGGTGTCACATGCATCTGGATTTCATTTGCAGTGGCTGGAGGCCCTGGCACACCCATTCTCAATATCTGTCTGTTTCTTTCTCTCTCTCAAATAAATAAATAAATAAATAAATATGGAAAAAAATGGCTTTACTGAGCTAGTATTGGTAAGGTACTAGCATGTATGATATTTCCTTGAATTTTTATGTCTACTAGTTGCTAGTTATACTCTTGGCTTGTGGGCCCCTCTTTTTATCTTCAAAGCAACTGACATATTCTTTTTAAAAATCTTTTTTATTATGAATATACTTTGTATGGACACACCACATGTTGGTGCACTCATCTCTCTCCTCCCTGTCCCCATTCCACTGAGGGCCCTCATTAGTGGGGTTGGTGGTATTCACCATGGGGTTGTTTGTGGCTTATGAGTTGTAAGAGCAGGAGTCAGTCATTGAGAGGGGCAATGCCTCTGGGGTATGCCATCCCAACTTGTGGCTCTTATAATCTTTCTGCCCCCTTTTCCGGAAAATTTCCTGAGCTGTAGTGGGTGTGTTTTAGACTACTTCACATGAAAAGCTCTCAGGAGCTTCTGGATTTCTGCTTTGGTATGTGTTGAGTTTCCTCAGCATCTGTTTCCTTCATCCTGGTGCTGATTGTCAGGCTCACTATGGAAGCAGCGCTCTTGCTCATCTTCCCAATTCCTCTATGGTTTCACTTGGGCCTCGGATGAAGTGTGAGGGGTGGTTTATCTCCTCGGGTCTCATTAAGTCCTGAAAAACAATAAACAGATTGTCCAACAGAGAATGAAGCCAGCATAGTTTAAATGAGATAAGCATTGTTAACTTAGGGAAATTTGATGAATGTAGCCCCTCTTTTGGGCAAAGATTAGTGGGAGTTTGTCATTGGAGAGCATAATCTTGATCTTCAGAGGATTCCGACATGGTTCCTTGTTTCAGCCATGGGTTCCTTTCCACTGAACAGATCTCTTAGCTAATCAGAAAGCCATCGGTTACCCACCAAAGTCATATGTCCCCATTGCACTGGTGTGTACATCATGTCAGGCCGGTTGCTTCTGAGTATCTTTTATGCGTCCTTGCTCATCTATTGTGGGATACATTCCTTTGGTAGCTCATGTTGTGTTCTCTAGCACTAAACAGGCTAGTAACCATTTGGGGACTGGCATCTTATGTGTTCTGACTGACTCGTCTTGGGTCCCTCTCACAGTGAGTGACTACTGTGATTGAGCTCAACAGGATGATACAAGAAAATCTTTCCAGCTCAGAGTCTCTACCTTAAGCATATCTACAAAGTCCTTTTTCCATATAAACTAGCCCTCACAGGTTATGGGAATTAGAAGATGGGCATATGGAGGGGAGTTCCTGTTACCTTAGGACAGTAAGAGAAAAGGAAGTTGCCGTGCACACCTTTAATCCCAGGCAGGAGGATCACTGAGTTTAAGGTCAGCCTGAGACTACATAGTGAATTCCAGGTCAGCTTGGGCTAGAATGAGAGCCTACCTTCAAAAAAAGAAAAAGAAAAAGAAAAAAAATCAAGGGAAGAAAGGAAGCTGAAGATAATGAAAACAGAAAGTGCTCAGAATTAGTACTTGCCATATGGTAAGTAATGAAAAAACAAGTGTTTGTGCATTTGCTTTGAGTTTTTCCTGTGATTCTGTAACAATGGCTTCTAAAATTCCACTTTGCTTACATTGACAAGTTATGGGAATACTCTATGCCATTCCTTTTGTTATGGAAAGCCTAGAGGAAGCTGTGAAATGACTTGTAATTTTTAGTTATTCTTTTTTAAAAATTTACTTATTAGAGATGGGGTTGGGGTAGGGAGATAAATAGAGAAAATGGGCACACCAGGGTCTCTAGCCACTGCAAACGACCTCTGGACACATGCACCACCATGTGCATCTGGCTTACATGGGACCTGGAGAATCAAACCTGGGTCCTTAGGTTTTGCAGGCATGCACCTTAACTGCTAAGCCATCTCTCTAGCCCATAGTTATTGCTGTTTTGTCATTGAATGAGTTTTCTTTTATGAAAATTATTTATTTAGTCTATGTGTTGATGTGTATAAGTGTGGGTATGCATGTACCACAGCATGCATGTGGAGTTCAGAGGACAACTTTCAGATTGGTTCTCAACTTCCACCTCCTCCCATACCCCAGCCCTGGTAAGGTCTTGCTCTAGCCCAGGTTGACTTGGAATTTACTATGTAGTCTCAGGCTGGCCTCAAACGCACAGTGATCCTTCTACCTCTGCCTCCCAGGTGCTGGGATTAAAGGTGTGTGCTACCACGTCCACCCGGCTATCTTCCACATTTTTAAAAAGTTTATTTATTTATTTATTATTAAAGAGAGGATGGAAGCACCAGAGTCCCTATCCATTGCAAATGAACTCCAGACACATGTGCCACCAGCTTATGTGGGTACTGGGGAATCAAACCTGGGTCCTTAGGCTTTGCAGACATGTGCCTTAACTGCTAAATCATCTCTCCAGTCCCCTTCCACCTTTTTTTGAGGCAGGGTTTCTTGTTGCTGTTTAACATTCTGTTTATGGGCTTCTGAGAAATTCTTTTATCTTTTTGCATCTCTTCTCTCCACTGGTACACTGGGATTACAGATGCTCTCAACAGCTTGTGACTTTTATGTGGAGGTCTGGGGATCCAAATTCAGGTACCAAGCGTTGTGTGTTAAGTGCTTTATCTATCTACTGAGCCATTTCTGTAGCCCATTTTTACTTTTTTTTTTTTTTTTTTGGTTGAGGTAGGGTCTCACTTTAGTCCAGGCTGACCTGTAATTCACCATGTAGTCTCAGGGTGGCCTTGAACTCATGGAGATCCTCCTACCTCTGCCTCCCGAGTGCTGTGATTAAAGGCGTGCGCCACCATGCCTGGCTACTATTTTTTTTTTTTTTTTACAAGACAATTCATTGTTTATACATGCTTTTTTTTTTTTTTTTTTTGGTTTTTCGAGGTAGGGTCTCACTCTAGCCCAGGCTGACCTGGAATTCACTATGGAGTCTCAGGGTGGCCTCGAACCCACGGCGATCCTCCTACCTCTGCCTCCCGAGTGCTGGGATTAAAGGCGTGCGCCACCACGCCCGGCTTTATACATGCTTTTTAAATTTTTTTTTTTTTTTTTTTTTGAGGTAGGGTTTCGCTCTAGCCTAGGCTGACCTGGAACTAAATCTAGTTCCAAGCTGTCCTCAAACTCACATCAGTACTCCTACCTCTGCCTTCTAAGTGCTGGGTTAAAGATTTGCACCACCATACCCAGCTTATGCATTTTTTAAAATAATGTTTTTAAAATTTTATTTATTTATTTCAAAGAGAGAGAGAGAGAGAGGATGAATGAATGAATGAATGAATATGGTTGTGCCAGGACCTCCAACCACTGCAAACAACTCTAGATGCATGTGCTACCTTGCACATCTGGCTCATGTGAGTACTTGGGAATCGAACTTGGGTCCTTCAGCTTCATAGGCAAGCATCTTACCCACTAAACTATCTCTCCAGGCCCATTTTAAAAAAATTATTTATTTGCAAAGAGAAAAGAGACAGAGAGAATGAGATTGGCCATGCCAGGGCCTCCAGCCACTGCAAATGAACTACAAGTACATATGCCACCTTGTGCATCTTGCTTACTTGTGTACTGGGGAGTTGAACCTGGGTCTTTGTGCTTCACAGGCAAGTGTCTTAACTGCTAAACCATCTCTCCAGCCCCCATTATTTTTTTTTATTACAAAGGTGGAGTTGTGATATGATTGTGAAATGTCCTTCACAAGCTCATGTGTTTGGATACTTGGCCCTCAGATGGCTAAATATTATTTTGGGAGGCGGTGGAACTTTTAGGTGATGGATCTTAGCTAGAGGAAGTGGGTTACCTAGGGGGAGGCAGGTCTTAGGGTCATAGCCTGGTCCTGCTTTCAGCCCAATCTCTTTTTACTTCCTCATCTATGCCACGTAATAAGCAACTGCTGTACACTTCTGCTGCCATAGCTGTGAGCCACTCTTGCTGCCCTGCCTTTCTTGCCATGATGGATTTTATCCCTTCAAATCACAAACCAGGTGAAATCCTCCTTTCAGTGCTTTCTTAGAAGGTGTTGATCACAGCAATGAGGAAAGTAACAAGCACAAAAGGTTCTGCCTGTGTACACTTATATAAATGCATTAGAGGATATTTTTTATAAATTAAATCAATTTGTTATATTGATAGGATTCTGTTAGCTCAGTAGGTGATTGTGTTAGTTTTCTTGTTGATATCACACAAGCAACTTAAGGGAGGGTATATTTTGGCTTATGGTTTTAGGGAATACAGTCCACCATGGCCGGGGAAGGCCAAGTAGTAGAGTGGGAGATGGTTGGTTGCAGTGTGTTCACAATAAGGAAGCAGAGTGAAAATGCTTGTATTCAGCTTGCTTTCTCCTTTTCATCTTATGCTTATTCACAAAAACTCAAGTAACAAGGAGTAATTTATATATAAGGTTTAAAAAAATCATGGAGCCAAGAAAATTGGAATGTGGTGACTCTCACTGTTTGAATTACATTATTTGGGAAAAGGAAATGACAGTAAAGTGTCTTTCTATAGGGTGGGTAAATTTTAGTATCTTTGATGGAATGGAATTGATGAAGGAGTCAGTAGAGATACACATTGATTTATTTGCTGTGTGGAAAGGCTCTTTATGAAGAATTGGGGTTGTTTTGCCCTTTGCATAGTTTAAAGGTTATGGTTGGTTACCACATGTTGAGTGTTCTGATCCACATTTAATGCTTTTGAGATGTTATTAAACAAATTGAGGTAGAATTTAGATGCAGTAAAATTTACCTTCTCTCTCTATCTCTGTCTCTCTCTACCCTAAGCTGGCTTGAACTTTTTTTTTTCTTTTTCTTTTTGGTTTTTTGAGGTAGGCTGTCACTCTAGCTCAGGCTGACCTGGAATTCACTGTGTAGTCTAGGGTGGCCTTGAACTCATGGCGATCCACCTACCTTTGCCTCCCGAGTGTTGGGATTAAAGGTGTGCGCCAGCATGCCCGGCTTTTTTTTTTTTTTTTTTTTTTGAGGTAGGGTCTCACTCTAGTCCAGTCTGATGTGGAATTCCGCTATGTAGTCTCAGGCTGGCTTCAAACCCACAATAATCCTCTTACCTCAGCCTCCTGAGTGCTAGGATTAAAGATGTGTGCCACCATGCCCGGATAGCTTAGAGCCTTTTATGTAGCTAAAGTTGGCTTTAAAATCAGTGATTCCCTCCTTTAACTAATTATAGAAATGAGCTACATGTGGATAAAATTCAACTTAAAAATTTATACATTTCTGTAATTTTGGATAAACAGACATATATCTACCACCATAATCATAATGTACCATTTCCAGTAAAAATGAACCAAAAATTTCCTGTATGACTATAGAGTCAGTTCCTCCTTCTATCCTTCTTAACCTCTGCTATAACCAGCTTTACATCTGATTTTTGTCACTGTGCCTTTTCCTTTTTCTAGAATATTATGTACTATGTATGTAGTAATATAGTGCATAGCCTTTTAAGTTTGGCTTGATTCACTTAGCATAGTGTATTTGAGACCTATAAGTACTATGTATATACGTTTAGTATTCCATCCTGTGAGTGTACTGTCGTTTTTTTAATCCATTCCCCAGTCGGCACAGCATTGTAGGCAGAGTAATGATATCTCAACCATGTTTGTCTTCAAAACTTGAGGATATACTACTTTATACAACACGGGGTACTTTTACAGATTGAATATTAAGAACCTTAAGATAGGGGGGTTATCCTGTTTTATCCTGGTTGGCTCAATATAATCATCTGAGTTCTTAAAAGTGGAAGAGGAAGAAAGTAAAAAAGATGTTATTTGAACATTTGTTCCTCAGTTTACACCCAAAAAGAAACCAGGGACTTTGGTCTACAATCTCAAGGGGCAACCAGATAGGAGTGCCATAAACAGGTCCTTTCATTTTAATCTAGTGATGCCAGACCAAACTTCTGGCCTTCAGAACTGATATAATAAATTTGAGTTCTTTTTAACTATCAAATTTATAATTTGTTATCAGGATGTTTTCCATTTCTGGTGATTTTACACAAAGCCACTGTATGTTGGATGCCCGTCTTCATGTGAAGCAGTCCTTGAGAGCAGCACTGCTGTGTTTCGTCTCCACCTTCATTGCTGCCAGGCACGAGAGTGCCTTTGTACTTGTTCTGTTTTTTTTTTTTTTTTTTTAAAACCATATGAGCCATGGTATCACATTGTGCTTTTAATTTGCCTTTCTGGATTAACTACAGATGTGGGATTTCTGTCACTGTGTTTGTTTGATGTTGACATATTTTCCTTCATTGAAGTAATTTTTAATTTTTAACTTGTTTTTATTTCCTTTGAGTTTAAATGCACTTTATTTTTAGACAACCTATATGACATTTAAAAACAAAACAAAAAGCAATGCCTCCACTCCAAAAAGTCAGTCAAAATTAAAGGTCAAGATAACATCAGTCTCATTCTTCTAGTCCTGGTGTTGTGTGGATGGCAAGCAGCAGCTGTGATGATAGGTGACAGATCCAAATGACTGCTGATGTGTTACTGTGACAACAGAAGAGGACATTGACACCTCTTCCCAACTTGACCTCAACTCTCCTACCATGTTGATGTGCTCCCCCATTCAATCTGGGCCTCCACAAAGACAGGCAGAAAGCACAGGGATTCTTTACTTTTGCATCCTAATGCAAACCAAAAGAACTGCAAGTTAACTTGTTTTTAAAATTGTGATGTTTTCCTGTTATGATTTCAGAATCTTTTTTTTTTTGAGATAGGGTCTCATTCTGGCCCAGGCTGACCTGGAATTCACTATGTAGTCTCATGGTGGCCTCAAACTCGCAGTAATCCTCCTACCTCTGCCTCCCGAGTGCTGGGATTAAAGGCGTGTGCCACCATGCCTGGCCTTCAGAAATCTTTATGATCCTTGAGACATCATTTTACTATATTGCCCAGGCTGGTCTCAAGGAATCCTCCTGCAACAGCCTCTCAAATAGTTGTGATTGTAGGCATGTGCTAGCATGACTGCTTTTAATTAAAAAAAAAATGTAATTGTGTGTATGAGAGAGAGACAGAGAGAGACAGAGACAGACAGACAGAGAGAACATAAGCATATAGGCGCACCAGGGCCTCATGCTGCTGCAAACCAACTCTGATGCATGCACCACTGCCTTTATGTAGGTACTAGGGAATGAAACCCAGGCCACAGGCTTTTCAACAAGCTCTTTTAGCCACTGAGTCATCTTCTTAGCCTGGACATTTCAGCATGAGGCCCTGGTGCACCCAATGATTTTTTTTTTTTTTTTTTTGAGAAGGAGAGAAATAAAGAGGTAGGGAGAGAAAATGGGTGTGCCAGGGACTTTAGCCTCTGTGATTGATACATGTGCCTCCTTGTATACATTGCGTCACTGCGTGTCTGGCTTATGTGGGACCTGGAGATTTGAACAGGAGTTTTTAGGCTTCACAGGCAAGTACCTTAACCGCTAAGCCATCTCTCCAGCCCCATATATATATATATATATATATATATATTTTTTTTTTTTGAGGTAGGGTCTCGCTGTAGCCCAGGCTGACCTAGAATTCACCATGTAGTCTCAGGGTGGCCTCAAACTCATGACTATCCTCCTACCTCTGCCTCCTGAGTGCTGGGATTAAAGGTGTGCGCCACCACGCCCAGCCACGACTAGACTTTTTATTTTATTTTTTTCATTTTTTGAGGTAGGGTCTTGCTCTGGCTGACCTGGAATTCACTATGTAGTCTCAGACTGGCCTCGAACTCTTGGCCATCCTCCTACCTCTGCTTCCTGAGTGCTGGGATTAAAGGTGTGCGCACCACGCCCGGCAAGACTAGACTTTTTAAAATAGTGATTTTATTTATTTATTTGAGAGAGAGAGAGAGAGAAAGAGACATGCAGAGAAAGAAGCAGAGAGAAAGAGAGAGGGAGGGGCTGGAGAGATGGCTTAGTGGTTAAAGTGCTTGCCAGCAAAGCCTAACAACCTGGGTTCAATTCCTTAGTACTTGTGTAAAGCCAGATGGATAGTGGCACATACGTCTGGAGATAGTTTGAAGCAGCTGGAGGCTCTGGCATACCTAGTCTCTCTTTCTCTCTCTCTCTCTCTCTGCTTATAAATAAATAAACAACAACATATATAAATAAAAGATAGAGGGAGGGAGATAGAGTGTGAGGTATACCAGGGCCTCATGCCACTGCAGACGAACTTCAGACACATGCACCACTTTGTGCATCTGGCTTTATGTGGGTACTGGGGAAATTGAACCCAGGTTGTCAGGCTTTGTAAGCAAGTACCTTTAACCATTGAGCTATCTCTCTAGCCCCTAGAGTTCTTTTTTCTATTCATAAAACTAGAAATAAAATACATGAGTTTTGTAGTTTTCTTATACTTTAACACTTTTTTCGCTAAACATATTGCCTCTGATGCTATCTAATGGAGATCTTTAGTTGTGTTAAAGAATTTTGAAACTATATGACAGTTCTAGTTCGAAAAGTGTGTATCTTGAAAAAAATTTTGCAAGCTGGGCATGGTGGTGCATGCCTTTAATCCCAGTACTTGGGAGGCAGAGGTAGGAGAATCACCATGAGTTTGAGGCCACCCTGAGACTCCATAGTGAATTCCAGGTCAGCTTAGAATGAGAACCTATCTTGAAAAACAAAACAAAACAAAACACCCCAAAAATAAATAAAAAACCAAACATTTTGATAATATTGGTTTTACTTTTTATTTTAATTTTTGTTGTATTATTTTATTTTTTGTTTTGTTAAGACAGGGTCTTGTATCCCTGGCTGGTCTGCAGCTTACTGTGTAGATAGGCTGGCTTTAGACTTGCAGCTGTCTTCTTCCACTGCCTGCTTAGTGCTAGATTATAAGGGCATCACCTTGTTAGAAACTGAATCACCAAAGGTGAAGAGATGGCTTAGTGGTTAAGGCACTTGCCTGTGAAGTCTGAGCACCCATGTTCTACTCTAGATCTCATGTTAGCCAGACACACAAAGGTGAGGCAAGTACAAGTTTGCACATGCCCACTATGTGGCGCAAGCATCTGGAGTTTGAATTCAGTGGCTGAGGTCCTGGCACACCAGATGTCTCTCTCTCTCTGACTCTTTCTCTGTCTCTCTAAAAAAAATTAAAAAATTGGATTACTAAATTTTAAACTATTAAAAGTTTTTTTTTTTTTTGCGATTGTGTGCATGTGTATATTTCACGTTCATATGTGTTTGGACTTGTGTGTGGGTACTCACGCATGCATATTTGTGTGCATTTGTGGACCCCAGAGATCAGTGTTGGGTATCTTTCTCATTTGTACTCTGCTCTGGTTTTTGAGACAGGGTCTTGTTTTGAACCTGTTGCTCAGTGATTTGGCTAGATTAGCTAGCCAGCCCACCCCGGGATCCTCCCATGTTAGCCTCCAGGTACTGGGATTACAGGCGTACTCTGCATCTGGCTACTTCATGAGTGCTGGGTGTGAATGCAGGTCCTTGGGCTTGTACAAGCTCTTTGCTGGCGGTACCAGCTCAGAGTCCTATTTCTGCTTTTTGTTTTATTTTTTAAATCTGTCTTTTCTCTTTTCTGCCACAGGGTGGTGTACTATCTCTGCATCTGAATTCTGTTTGACTTCAGCAACCTGATCTAACCAACCTGATATAAAATAGAATTTTCTATAAGTTCATGTTGGACCAGGAAATAAGTTGTTTATGACAGTAGATAATCTTCATAGATTTGTTTTAATTGAAGAATATCTAAGGGGCTTCAACAAGCTTTTATTGCATTATTACTGGAAAATTTTATTTAGAAATAATTTAAGACTTATTACAGTGTTAAGAGAATAAGATCACTATAAGAAACATCCATGTAGCCTTTATTTAGATTTATCTCTAATTAACATTTTACCTCATTGGCAAACATTTTCTTATATGCATCTGTAATGCAGTTTTTGAGGCTTGAGTCATATAAATCTGGTGGTTGCCCCTCAGTGTTTCACTGTGTTTGCCAGAGAGTAGTGGTTCTTGGCTACAAACTTCAAGTATCAACTTCAGGGAGTTCAGTGTATCTAAAATCTTATCTAGGCTGCCATTAGCTTTTCATTTTGTCTTTTGATGCATTTATTTAAAGGTTAGTACTTAGATTAATACTCTCAGTTAAGGAAAATCTAATTTGCCAAGAAGAATTGCTGATACCTCCTTAGTCAAAGTGAAAGAACACCATCTGAGTAGGTGACACCAGACAGCAAAGCAGTATACACAGAGTCCCAACTACTATGCATCTTACATACGTCATAATTAGTACCAGTGTCAAATAACTTATTTTTTATTTTTTAAGGCAGGGCTGGTGCAGACTTAGATTTCACTTTGTAGCTCAGGCTGGCCTCAAATTCAGAGTTATTCTCCTACTTCAGCTTCCCCTATGCTGGGATTACATATGTGAGTCACCACACCCGGTTTAACATTTTTTTTCTTTCTGAGATAGCCTTTATTACATAGCTCATGGTGGCCTGGGGACACACAATTCTCCTGCCTCACCTTCCCACATGGTGGGATTATAGATAGGCTCTACCATGCCTGGTGCCAAAGACATAATTTTATAGTCTTTGAGTTTGTCCTTGTATTAGTGAAGTTTAATATGAAATAAACATATACGTGCCAAATGTGTTGACTGCAATGAATACTATAAACTTTTCAAAGAAATGTTCATAATTTTTTGTCTTTAGCTTATTTGAGAATTTGTTACTGTTTCATTGGTATAAATGATTTTGACTGAGAAAATTTTCTAAGTATCCCTAGTATATTCCCTTTGAGGTATGTAAGAATTCTCAGAAGGTCACTGTTGTGTGAACTTTCTTCTGAGGAGATGCAAACAGACAGCTATTACCCAAGACAGGGCACAGAGGACAAACCAAAGTAGGATTGCACTAAATTTGGAGTTGGTGGGCCAGTGAGTTTACCAGTGTGAGTGAGTGTGGGGAGTATGGATGACTCATGGGCAGCTGCCTGATCACAAGGCCCATTCCAGCATGGGTTGAGACTCATAAATGCTGCATCCCTAGAGCTCGCTATATGACTTGAAGCTGGCTAAAGTCTCCCCCACCCCAGTACCTGTGAATTTTTTAAGCTTCGAGAAAGCCGTGAGACATGTGAGTTGTTTTATTTCCTAAGCCTTCCTCTTCCCTCCAGGAGGGAATGTTTCAATGAGGAGGAAATTGTTATGCAACAGAAATAGTTACCTAGTTTCAAGAAAATAGTCATTTATCTCACTTGAATGTTTACAGATAATTTCTTGACTATTTTCGCTGACACTATTTGTAGTGTCAATATTAACCATGGTGTAATACTATCATAAAAGCCCCAGTTTAGTTTGCAGCTCTATTGTAAAATGTAGTGTATTGTAACTTTTTTGTGCCCTTACAATTGAATTCATTTACTTTGATTACATATATATATTACATGTAAAGTATGTATTTTCACATATTTTAGTCATCAGAGCATTTGGAATATAAAATTAGATAAACATAAAGTAATTATGAATGCCAAAATGCCCATTAAATGTAGCAGTACAAATTGAAATTAATTGGATAGTGCTGAGAGTTTCAGTTTCTCTGGTCAGCTACCCTTCAGAGTATTGGGAGGGAGTAAAGCATTATTGTCATGTTCCTCTAGGTTTGCCCCTTGAATTTGTAAAGAAATACGTTGCTTACATTTAGTAGTAGTTTGTAACTTCTACTTCTAAACATATTTCTTAGTCTCTAGAGTATATTAAAGTGTATCCTGGGGCTTAGAAGAATTCATTGTGTCTTGCCAAGTGGCTAACATCATCTTGGGAATGTAGACAGTAAATAATAGATTAAATATAGTTTTTTAAAATTGCTTTATTTTTATCCCTCAGACAAGACACCTGTACAGATTCTACTTCATCCCTGAGAGAGAACAAACAACCAGAAGGTTTAGAATCAAAACAAGGTAAGGATCAAATACCTGGTTTTTGTGTAGCATTTACCAATAAAAATTTTCACAGTGTTCCAGCTCAGCCCCATTTTCCAGATAGGGGAGCAGAGTGATTTATTTGTCCACAATCCAAAGAGGAAAAAATCCATACACCCTTTATAAACCCTTGCCTCCTTTACTACTAGAGTAACCTGAGTGATCTATGGTTTGTTATAGATGCTTGCAGGGAGATGTTGTCCTATTAAATAGTTTTAATTCAGTGATTTTTATTATGCATTTTTAACTGGATACCTTTGGATTGTATGTGGGAAAGAGCTGATCATTTTTATAGGAGCATTTTATAGGACAACTTGCCCTACTCTTGTTATTTTGTCTTGTTTGCTTTCTTCCTTAAAGAAGAAATTTCTTTCTTTAAATCAATTTTGATATAACATATCAGTTAGCAGAAAAAAGTGGCACATTTAATTTATTTAAGCTTCATAGATTAATAGGCCTATCTTTTAAAAATCTCAATATTTTAAAAAATTATTTATTTATTTATTTGACAGAGTAAGGGGGAGAAAGGGGGGGAGGGAGAAAGAGGGCATGCCAGGGCCTCTAGCCACTGCAAACAAAATCCAGATGTGTGCACCCCCTAGTGCATCTGGCTAATGTGGGTCCTGGGGAATCGAATCTTAGTCCTTTGTCTTTGCAGGCAAACGCCTGAACCGCTAAGCCATCCCTCCAGCCCAAAAATCTCAATATTTTTTACTGGACACTCAATTTCACATTTTAAAGTATATATATGTTGTAAAAGAAATGCATAGTCTTTGCCAAGTATCTTTTTATTTTTCCCCTCCAAGATAGGATCTCACACTAGTCCAGGCTGACCTGGAACTCACTCTGTAGTCCCAGTCTTTTTTTAAAAATATTTTATTTTACAGAGAAAAAGGGGTGGGGGAGAGAATATGGGCGAGCCAGGGCCTCCACGCACTGAAAATGAACTCTAGATGCATGCACCCCCTTGTGCATCTGGCTAACGTGGGTCCTGGGGAATCAAACCTGAGTCCTTTGGCTTTGCAGGGAAATGCCTTAACTGCTAAGCCATCTCTCCAGCCCTATGTCTATCTTTTAAGTGTCATGTTTTTGATTCTGATCTTGTAGTATTTATTCAAATACTGCCTCATGTTTTCCTATTTGTAAAATTAATTCAGAGCATTGAAAATCTATTGCAAATAAAAGGATTGAGTTACCTGTTAGATAAGCACTCAGTCTTTGATGGGTTAAGAAACTTTCTGTAAACTTGAGTCAGAGTAACTCCTTTGGTAGAAAGAAGCAAGTCATTAGTTTTTGCAGAATTTTTTTAAAACTTCACTTTGCTACTAATGCCTAGTTAACAAATGAGGAACATAGCATAATTTTGTGATTTGTTTAATTTATATCTAAAGAGAAAGATTTAGTGTTTCTTTAATTCTAACTAGTGTGCAGTAGGGCTTATTAATAGTTTTGATGATTTGAGGGATTCTTAATACTTTCCAGGAATTCTCTTACAAATAGCCAGAGAAAATCCTACCTGTGTACTATGACTACTTCTGAGCATCTTCAGTGATATAAATTTAGGTTTAGATTCCTCAGCATTTACTTGTCAGTACTTACCTTTTTTAAAAAAAAATATTTTTATTTATTTATTTGAGAGGGGGAAAGAGGGAGGGAGAGAAGGAGAGAGAGAGCGCGCGCGCGCGCGCGCGAGAGAGAGAGAGAGAGAGAGAGAGAGAGAATGGGTGCGCCAGGGCTTCCAGCCATTGCAAACGAACTCCATACACATGCGCCACCCTGTGCATCTGGCTTATGTGGGACCTGGGGAATTGAATTGAGGTCCTTTAGCTTTGCAGGCAAACGCCTTAACCACTACGCCATCTCTCCAGCCCAGTACTTACCTTTTTTTCATTTAATGTAAGTACAGTTATATAACCCTCTTTATAATTCATATATAACTAGAATACACTGCTTTTAGTTATACTTTATTTTATGAGATAGATTCTCACTTTTTTCTCAGGCTGCTCTTGAACTCATGATCCTCCTATCTCTGACTCAGGAGTGCTATGATTATAGACACATACTAACATGCCAAGTATGCTAGTGTGTCTTTTCTTTGTTTCTAAAACTCTGTACCAAACAAGAAAGCAGTATGGTGAGCATGCTATCAGATCTTCTGGGGACATAATATCATATAAAGAATAGAATAAAAACTAGAATGAGGCATTTCCTGGGGAAAAGGAGATATAAATTGCACTGTGCAAGTTAGCCAAGGCTGTTTTCTAAGAGAATATGTTTTTCTGATTCCATGTTCAGAGACCCAGAGTTATTCATTGCTAATGTTAGTATCCTGTTTTGCTGTAATTTTCTTTCTTTTTTTTTGCTGTAATTTTCTATGATAACTATAATCATATGAAAACCAATCATGGAGAAGCCAAGAGGAAGAGAAAAGACCTCATAATAGCCATTGTCACAAAATCCAGGCCCTTTATGCTTATGACTATACTGAGTTCTCACATTGTGCATCAGAAGGCACAAAAAACACACTGATGATACCAAGCAGAGTTGAGAAACATAAATCAGAGTATAGTAGTACTATAGTAAAAAGCCTTCCATGGTTGTGTTTGACTAACCTTGAGAAAATGGCTATATTTTCAATAATTAAGTTGATTATATTATTCTTTACAACATATAATTGTGCTGTAGAAAATGCTTATATTCTCAACAATTATAATTACATATTTTATGTTACTTATAGATTGGTGACATCTGTAAAAATGGTTATATTTTCAACAATTATAATTGTATATTAGGTGTTATTTGTAATATATAGGTGATTAACCTGAAGAAAATGTTTATATTTTCAGCAGTTTACACACACACACACACAAACACACACACACACACAAACACATGAGTATTGTGTGAAAGGACCACCTCATGCAAGTGGACACACACTCAGCCCCCCCCCCACCTTTTTTTTTAATTAAAAAGAAAATAGAGAAGTAAAGTTTTGCCCTATTTGGAGGGAACAGCCCTGAATTTAGAAGACTAACTTCTAGAAATCTTATATCCAGAAGTGGGCAAATTGCTTCTAAGAGCAGAGTCTGAGAAATAGACTAACCCATAGAATTTTACTACCCAGTGGTAGGACAACTGCTTCTAGCAGCAGCCGGAGGAAGGAAGAAGCTGAAGAGAAGTTTAGTTGAAGCCATTAGTAAACCTGATGCATCTGCTGTTACTGCTGTACTGACGTTACTATGGTTGTGGCTCCCTCTGCATACAGGCACTCATTGACACTTACTGAATAGCCAAAACTGTTAACAATGTGAACAAGCGGTACATTGTATGAGCAAAGGGGTAAGGAACTTTCAACTTTGGGTAGTCCTTAAATATCTGCTAATGGAAGGGCTTTAGGGGTATGGCTTGCTGGATTCTGCTGATCTAATACACACTCCATTCACAAATGTTACCACATGAAGCCCACCTGTTGTCTTCAGCAGACCTGTGGGCCCATAGTTACTGACCTTGTTTGTCTTCAGCACCATGGTCACCACTTCTAACACATATATATTTGCTCTGAGCTGAGAGTTCAAACAAGTTACTATGGAAATTAGGCAAAGAGCATAGCTTAATATGTCAGTAACTCTAAATTTTTCTTGTCATTATTGACCATCTGTGCTGTTCAGGCTAAAGGTACACCAAGACAAAGAAAACCTAGTCACATGGCTTTAAGTGGGTGAATTCCATAGTTTTAAGATTAACTGTAGGGCAGTTTACAAGTTAGGAATTTAGCAATTCATATCAATAAATATCAGAAAAGGTATTTATAAGGTCCATAAGAAATATTCCCACAGTGCTTTCCCATAGTTCATTCTTACAGATCACTTTCATAGTTCATCTTCACAAGGTTTTTTTTTAAGAAAATGATTATAAACTGAGTAAAATATCAAATGCTTTGTTGCACACTAATATAAAAATGAAGTATCTAGAAATTTATTTGTGCAGAAATCTTCCACTAGTGTAGCTGAAAGCTGAACCAGACTGTTAGTAATTGCATGAAGCTGAGCCCAGGTGTATCAAGAAATAGAAAAGTATGGATAACCTTCCCTCCCTTCCTCTCTTCTTCCTCTCTTTCTCTTTCCTGTCTTTTTTTTCCAAGGCAGGGTATCACTCTATCCCAGGCTGGCCTCTAACTCACAGCACTCCTCCTATCTTAGCCTCTTGAGTGCTGAGATTAAAAACGCGTGTGTGCCACTATGCCCAGCATCACGCCTTTTTTCTTTTTCTTTTTTTAAATTTTTTTGTTTATTTTTATTTATTTATTTGAAAGTGACAGAGAGAGAAAAAGGCAGATAGAGAGAGAGAGAGAGAGAATGGGTGTGCCAGGGCCTCCAGCCACTGCAAATGAACTCCAGAGCGTCCACCTCCTTGTGCATCTGGCTAACGTGCGTCCTGGGGAATCGAGCCTCGAACCGGGGTCCTTAGGCTTCATAGGCAAGCGCTTAACTGCTAAGCCATCTCTCCAGCCCATCACGCCTTTTTTCTAAATGAACAAGTTATTTATTGCCTATTTGTAATATGCAAAACTCTAAATATAGTTCTGTATCTGTAAGTTGTTTTGTGTAGTTAGCTATTCTTGCTCACAATGAGCCGGAACATAATGCTCCTGGTGCATGCATTGCCGTTTTAATGGCTTGACCACAGAAGAAATTCATTGAAGCTTATGTAGTCCTAAAGTAACCTTTAGTTCAGTAGACCAGAATATTTTGTTTGTTTCAGAATAAATCATATTTATGACTTATTGTTTATAATACTGACAAGTTATTGAAATTATTGTTTTTAGTTTTTCAGTTTTTAAAATGCTAAAGTAGTACTCCAATAATTAGTCATGTAACACTCAAGCATTAACTATCAATTTGTTGACTCGAGTTGGCATTTATTTATCTAATACTGGTTGTATTCATCTTGATAGGAAATACCATGTTGGAAATTAGCAGTACTGAATATCAGAGTGAACACTAACTCCTACCACACTAAAGGAGTGATAACTAAGAGCTACCTTTACTGTGCAAACCTCATTATAATGTATGTATGCTGGTTGATTGGTTGGTACTGTAACAAAATAGAAATTGCTGTTAAAAATAGTTTGTTAAAAGCCGGATGTGGTGGCGCACGCCTTTAATACCACTCGGGAGGCAGAGATAGGAGGATGGCTGTGAGTTCGAGGCCACCCTGAAACTCCATAGTGAATCCCAGGTCAGCCTGGGCTAGAGTGAGACCCTACCTCGAAAAACCAAAAAAAAAAAAAAAAAAAAAAGTTAGTTAAATCATTTGTTTTCAGCTAGAGGGTAGTGATATGAGAAACATCAAATATAGTTTTGTTTTTTAGCAGAACTGTGTGTATGTAGGGACATGAGTACATGCATATGTACTCGTGCAGGTTTACTGGAAGCTTGAGTTTTTGTTTTTTTGTTTTTTCAAGTTAGGGTCTCACTCTAGCCCAGGTTGACCTGGAATTCACTATGTAATCTCAGGGTGGCCTCGAACTCACAGCGATCTACCTACCTCTGCCTCCCAAGTTCTGGGATTAAACGCGTACGCCACCACGCCTGGCTCAAGCTTGAGTTTTTTGTGGGGGTGAGGAGGCACTGTAACCCAAACTTACCTGGAACTCACTATGTGGTCCAGGCTGGCCTTGAACTCAATGGTGATCGTTCTACCTCAGCCTTCCAAGTGCTGGGATTTTAGGCATGAGCCATTGTGCTGGGCTCAAGGTTGAGATCTTAAGATTGATTTCTAGAATATTAAGGATTGTTTTATTGAAAGGATTAAACTCTGCTTTAAAAATAATCCAGGCTTACTTGAATTTTCTAAATTAGTCACTTCCCTATATTTTGGAAAATAATAGTTTGTCTTTGATGAGGCAAAGTATAAAAACATTTTCAAAATATTAAATGCATCTTTGCTAATGTAACGAATTATCCTGTAGACTTTCATTTATGAGTTAGTTTGCATAAGATACTCAGGGATATTAAGGTGAAAGTTTGTGTTTAAATTATTAATAACGGGGGACATAGGTAGCTTGCAGATTATTGCTTGTTGGAAGCTGTGATGCGGAAATTAAGCTGTGCATTAAAGATAGTTGAACATTTAATGGTGATGAGAAGAGCCAAGGTTTATTGTCCTTATTCTAAAATATTTGAAGAGCTGTTAAATAGTAGAGAATTTATTTAATTTTGTATGGTTAGTAAGAGTGAAAGTAGAATAGATAAAATTATCATTAGACAAAATTTGGAGATCAGTTTCTTTCAAATAATCAGTAAATGCAGTGGGCTGTCCTCTTAAGTTCTGATAGCTGAAGCTCCTCTAATGCAGGTTGCATAAATCACCACCTGATGGCGGTATTGCACAACATAGGTGGCCTTGTTCTTTCAAATTGGCAAGTTTTGTAAAGACTACCAGTGCGTTTGTAGTTGGGCAGAGTGCTTAGTATATATTTTCTTTCATTGCTTAATGGAATACAAAATTTTTTGTTACTTACATTTTTGTTATATTAGAAGAAAAGATACTTGATGTAGTCTTTAGGCAGTTTGATGTTTCCTTGAAACATGCTTATTTGAACACAGGTATTAAAATAAGTAATGTAACCTCACTGTATATAATATAATCAAAGTCAGTAAAGGTAAAGCAGTTATTACATTTTACTTAGACTCTTACACATTAGTTTTCTTCACATGAAAATGATTCTCATTAGAGAGGCATGCGAATAACCCATAAAATATGCACATACGGTTCTGCTTTAGTTATGTTCAGATCTTGCTGTTAAAAAACATATCCAGTTGGCTTGAACAGCTTCATTTTAGCTATTGAATTCCTGAGTTGGTAAGTGCTAAACAGCTTTTCTTATTAAAATTTTTGTTGTGAATTTTAATGCATCAACAAACTGTATTTGATTGTATTCCTTTCCTATTGCCCTATTTGTCCACCCTTACTCTGCTGAACACCCTCTTCTTTTCAAGGCCTCTTTCTCTTCTTATGGCTCATTCTTTTTGTCTTTATCCTCTGTTTCACATGTTGATGGCCTCAGCATTGTGCAGGTCTTGTGGAGGTAACAACAACCACTGAGACGTCATAAATGCAGTGGCCAATAGGTTTCTTTTAGGATTACTTTGTTGGGAGTGTATTTTAGTGGTGGAGTACCAGCCTAGCTTGTGCAAGGTTCTAGGTTTAATCCCCACATCACAAAAACAAACAAACAAAAATGTTACTAAGAGCTTCAAGAAGTTTAAAGATAGGCTCTAATAAGAGAAAGGTATCTTATCAGTGGTTAAGCTGTGTGATGGAAGCTTTTTTTAACCAGTGAGATCCATGGTCATTAAAGTATAATTATTATGTACCTAGAAATATAGGAAGGAAATACATAGCATAAACTTATATTTTAAGTACTTAGGTATGTAAGTATGCATCAGTTTATAATACAATAAAATGTACATATTGATGTGATTGTGAGTGCTTTTAAATGTTTTCACCAGTACATTGACAGACTATGGACTATCATAAAAAATTGCAGGGAGTAGAGAATGGAGATATGTTGGAAGTTTTAGTGAGGCAGTTTTTAGTCTCAAAAAGTTCTAGATTCTATTGTATGGCATTGTGGCTATATAATAACAAGGTATTTATTGTATATGTGAAAATACTGAGAGAATAGATTTTAAATGTTCCACAAAAATTAAGTAGGTATGGTGGTGGAGATGTTGATTAGCTTAACTTAATCATTTTAGAATTCATAGATATATCAAAATTTCACATTATATACTATAAATACATAATTTTTACCTGCTGGTTCTACCTCAAAATTGAGAAAAAATGATTGATGGTGATGTAATTTTGGTTTCTCAAAGTTTTTTTCTGTTTTGGTTTTTTGAGGCAGGGTCTTACTATAGCCCCAGGCTGACCTGGAACTCACACTGCAGCCCAGAATATACTTGAATTCATGGCAATCCTTCTTCCTTAGCCTCCCTAGTGCCAAGATTAACGGTGTGAACCATCATGTCTCATCATTTCTGAAAAAAATTTTAAATTATAGAGGATTTGCTATAATTTAGCAAAGGAATTTAATATAAAACCATATAACATCATTAGATTCTAAGGTGAGAGAGAGATCAAATTACTAATTCTTGCTCTTATCATTGTTGAATAGTGTCTTGCTGTACTGGGAGATGCTGACATGGGTTAGTGGACTAGAACCAGAGATTACCAAGTGAATTTGCAGTAAGAAAGGCATTGGGCTGAGTGAGCTGTGCATGCTCACAACCTTAGCACTGGAGGCTAAGGTGGAGGCTTACAGATTCCAGACCACCTGGGCTACCTAAAGGAACAGGCCTGAATGCAGAGTGAAAAGAGTATGGAAAGTCCTAAGATAGATGCCATCAGGGACTTTACTTGCTCTGTTGAGGAAGAGACAGATCATTTACTACAAAGCAGCGTATGCAGGCCCAGAACCTTATTGTCTATGTAGAAGTCTCTGGATTCCTAAATGAACTCTCTTGACTCCATTGAAGACCTAAACTGCAGGTGTGAGTGTTAGAGAGCTGTGGGAGGCTGAGAAGCAAGATCTACTAAGTGGTTTGGAGTTGGAAGCACAGATACATACATATTGTTTTGTTTTTCAACGCTTGTGTGAATTCCTTTTCTTCAGAGTGTATGGCTTGTCTCAGTAACTGGCTTTAACAAATGAATAGTCGTGGAATGCAGATTCTGAACAGGAGCTAAACTTCTTCAAAGGGTTTTTAAAAACTTGTTCTGAGGAGATGATGCCCAATTTATCAGATGATGAAGTAAGAGTAATTGTAGCATAGATATGGGCTACACAGTGAGACTGTCTCAACAAAAGAAAAGGAAAAAAAATTTAAAAAATTCTTTCTTCATTTCTTTGAGCCACTTATTTAATTTATTAAAAAAAATTTTTTTTTTTTCCGCTGAGGTAGGGTCTCACTGTAGCTCAGGCTGACCTGGAATTCACTGTCATCTCAAGGTGGTCTTGAACTCACGGTGATCCTCCTACCTCTGCCTCCCAAGTGCTGGGATTAAAGGCATGCACCACCATGCCGGCTAGAACTTGTTATTGACAAGCTCCATACACATACACAGATGTTTTGTTCATAATTTCTTACTGGCACCCCCTTTGTTGTTTGAACAAAAATGTTACCAGAAATGAACCAAATAGAATCCTTCCCACTTAAATTTTTTTCTATCATTTTATTTATTTATTTATTAGAGATAGAGGGATGGAGGGAGAGAGACAGAGAGAAAGAGAGAGAATGGTGTGCCAGGGCCTCAAGCCACTACAAATGGACTCCAGATGCATGTGCAGTGATATGCGTCTGGCTTATATGGGATCTGGAGAGTTGAACATGGGTCCTTAGGCTTCGCAGGCAAGCACCTTAATTGCTAAGCCAGTTCTCCAGCCCACCTTCCCACTTTTTAATTTATCTTTTGTCTATGGGTAGCACTTGGATGAAAGGGTGAAAAATTACATTTTATAAGATTGATTAGTCTGTATGTTTTTTGTACCTTTTGAAATGTAGGACTTTTCTATTCTAAATAAATAGGCAAGAATTTTAGATGCATTATAACCCATGCTTTTTCTTTTGGAGTCAGTCTTAGTTTGGTCTTGAACTTGGAGTCCTCCTGCTTTAGTGTCTCTGAGTGCTGCTATTACACCACCACATCTGGCTTGTTTGTCTTATTGAAAGTGAAATTTCAAAAGATTGGTTCTTTATATTGAGAGAAATATTTAAGTTGTATCTATTTTTTTTTGTGTGTACTGTGATGTGTATGGTGCATGCACATGAATGTGCTAATGTGGCACTCCATGCATGTGCCTGCAGCAGCCAGAGGAGAATGTTGGTTGCTCCTTCATCACTTAGCTGCATGTTTTTCCTTATGAAATCTGTTACTGATTGTGGAATTTGCCATTCTAGAGTCTTAGCCATTCTCTGGTCTCCATGCCCCATAGAACTGTGGTTACAGGTGTGCATGGTCATACTTAGCTGTTTACATAGGTTCTGGAGATTGGAACTAAGGTGGTCTTGGGCCTTTCTCAAGCCTTCATACATTTTCAGGAAGTGCATTTAAGTGCTGAACCATCTCTCCAGCCCGAGTTATACCCATTTGAAGCATTCTAGTCTATGATACATTTCATGGGACTAAAGACACACTTTAAGGCAATTATCTCAAAGGTTACAGGTAATTGTGTCCCATTTGGAACCTTGATTAAATGATAACCCACCTTAGCTTTCTGAGTAGCTGGAATGATACGTGTATACTACTAACCCTACTTCCTGGCTTGTACTCATCGTACTTCTTATCCCTTTGGCTTACTTCTGAATTACATTTCTTCAAAGTTTGGAGCTGATTTCTGTATCCAACAAACTGTTTTGTGCTAGGCACTAGGAATAGAAAGATAAAATTATCTGTAGCCTGGAAAGAACTTTGAATAAAGAAAAACAAGTGTATGTTTATTGTATTCATTTATATCTGAAATCACATACCTCCTTTTTTCTAAAAAACTGTTTATTATTATTATTAACAAGATGTTTTGTATGGATACATTATGTGTTGGTAGCCTCTTTTCCCTTGTCCCTGCCCCCATCCCTCTGGGACCCTCCTCTGCACAGTTGCAGGAATTCCCTATGGGGTTGTGGTTTATGCCTTGTGGGAACAGTAGTCAGTTACTTTTGGAGGTGGGGAGGGAATGCCTCTGGGCCTGATATCTCAGCCTGTGGCTCTTACAGTCTTTCCACCCCCTCTTCTGCAAAATTCCTTGAGCCATTGTGGGTGAGTTTTAAGTCTGCTTCAGTGATGAGCTCTTAGGAGCCTCTGGGTCTCTGTTTTGGTAGGTGTTGAGTGTCCTCAGGGTCTGTCTCCCACACCCTGGAGTTGATTAGCAGGAACAGCATGGAAGCAGCACTCTTGCTCATCTCCCCAATTCCTCTGCGGATTCAGCTGTGGCTTGGCTGAAGTTCTAGGAGTAGTTTTATCTCCTCTGGTCTCACCTCCCTCGGTACCAGGGAACTGGGAGGAGCCAGTGAACAGGGATCTGGCTTATTCACTTGGTGCTGCATGCACCCTCTGGCACAGGGTCCCTCCTTTCTTTTCTATTAAGATACATGAACTCTGTACTGCCAAGTACAGATCAGCACCTCTATTTGTATATAAGCCCCATTCTTTTGATAGCTATAGTTTTTCATCATTCTGTCACATCATTCTCCCTTTCTTGGGAACTGGTCTCATCAGCTGTGTCACTGGTTACTACTAGTCCCTGTCTTGACCTCCCAGTTTCATTTGAGCCCATGGTTATTTCCCCTTTCTCTAAACTGTCTTCAATCTGCCTCCTCAGGCCTCTGTGCTATGCTCCCCTCTTCCTTTTTTGCAAGGGCCAGTGCCTAAGCATTCCCTAGGAGGTGATCATATGTAGTTCTGAGTGATATCTACTAATTTCTACAATTTAGACCTTTTTGCCTCCTTAACACAGGGTCTTGCTGTATAGCCCTGGGTGTCTTTGAACTCATCGCAGTCCTTCTGCCTCAGACTCCTGAGTGCTGAGATTATAGGCATGTACCACTATCTTGGCTCAGTCTAGGCTTCTGCCACTTGCATATCCAGCTTCCTTACTATATGTCCCATTAGGTTCTTACAGTAGTATGTCCTATGGTAAACTCTAGATCTTGTTCTGTCCATTGCTCTTCCTAAAACAAATTAACAGTAGTCTTCTCCATCTCAGTAAGTAGCAGTTACATTCTTGGGAGTACCTATGCCAGGTACCCGGAGACCTGGTTTTCATTCCTTTTTTGCCCTATTAATTTTGTCCAAAATTCAACCATTTTGCACCTCTCCTTAGGCATATTGTTCTGGCTTTCATTCTTAGCACACCATGGTCCCATGCTCCCTATATTCTCTTCCATGCAGCAGTCTGGGTGATTAAAATGTAAGAGTGGCTACATTATTGTTCTTATCAAGCATTCTAATAGCTTCTCAGCCCCAAAGAAAGACAAAAGTCTGTGGACCTTCTTCCCTTGTGTTCGTGCACATGGGCATGTTCTGCTGTTCTCTCTGTGCCTCCCACTGTCTTTCAGCACTCCTGTTCTGCACTGTTGGTGTTCCTTCTCCAAGTCATCACGTGGTCCTTCACACACTACTTATGTCCTCATCACGTTACCTGAGCTGCTGAACTAGTTAGTACTTTCTTTACTTTTTCCACACTCATCGACCTAATATAGACTTTGGAAGTTGGTGTCATGTTTACTATGCTGTGGTTTTGTAGAAGTCATCTTTGACAAGCAGACGTCTACTGCTCAGTTATCTGTGTTGCTCACAGCGTATCTCAGAATGCAAATGGAAATCTATCATTTGTGACTGTGTCTTAATCTTGTGACTCAAATGTCCATATCTGAGTCTTAAATTCATTTATGCCGGTAGTAACCCCTCTTACTTAGATAAAACCAAACAGCTTCTATTGCTCTACTTCACTCATTCTCTCTGTAGAGTTGGTTATCACCTATTTTCCACCACTTACCACTGTTGCTTTTTGGTTTACTGTGGTGTTCACACTGCCCAGTTATCAATACTTGTTTCCACTTTAACAAACATGTAGAGGCGCCTAAGTGTTTGTTTGCTGTGCTCCCTTTCTTCCCTAAGGAGCTCTGGTAGTGTACTTCTGTCTGCGGACTTCTGACTGTCTCCTTTAAATGCAGAGCTTCATTGGACAAAAGGTTTTGTCTTAGGTTCCTTTATGTTTTCAGTACTAGTCCATAGGAAGTGAACTTAGTAAGTAAATAATCGTATTACGTTTAAAATTACTATTTTGGCCCAACGTGGTGGCACACATCATTAATCCCAGTACTCGGGATGCCAAGGTGGATGGGAGGATTGTTATGAATTTGAGGTCAGCCTGGGCTAGAGTGAGACCCTACCTCAGAAAACCAAAAAAAAAAAAAATTATTTTGTACATGTGCATATGTTTGGGGGTGCATATGCATGTGCAAGGGTGCATGCATGCATGTGTATGTGCATGTGTGTGAAAGTCAAAGGACAGCCTTTGTGTTTTTCCTCAGGCACTATCCACCTTTTTTGAATGAGGATCTTTTATTGGCCGGGAGGTTGCCAAGTAGTCTAGACTGGCTAGCCAGTGAGGCCCTAGGATCTGCCTGTTTCTTTCTCGCCATTGCTGGGATTATACCTATGTGCTACCATGCCTGGCTGTTTTTTTTTACATTGGTTCTGGTCACTGAACTCAGGATCCTCATGCACTTTATCTTCTGAGCTGTCTAAGCAGCCAAATAAGTGAGTTATTTTCAAAAGAGTAAGGATGGATGGATGGAGTCAGTCAGATGGATGGAAGAATCATTCTTTCTATTCTACTTTGTCCAGCACATGTATTACTAGTAATAGAGACGATGGAGGCCACACAGTGTAGTATGCATTAGTGCTGGCTTATTTCACTGTGGTGACTGAGATGTCTGCTCTGAGTTTGTCTGTCTGGTCTTTCCAGAACTAAGTCATTAATTTTATGACTCCCTTTGTCTTGAACTTTGTTTTTGTTACCTGTATAGATTCATACCAATCTTCTGTGCTTCTTAAACAAATTTATTTATTTGCAAGAGGGTGGAGGGAGGGAAAATATCAGTACACCAGGGCCTCTTGCTGTAGCAAACAAAACTCTATATGGGTGTGCCACTTTGTGTGTTTGGCTTTACGTGGATTGAACTTGAATCCTGGCCACCATGCTTTGAAGCAAGTGCCTGTAACTGCTGATCCATCTCTCCAGATCCCCAGTCTTCTATGTCAATCATTGATCATGGCTTTATTTTATTTTGTTTTGTTTTGTTTTGTTTTGAGAGAGAGAGAGAGAGAGAGAGAGAGAATGGTGTTCCAGAGCCTGAGCCACTGTAGTCAAACTCCAGATACTTGCGCCACCTACTGGGCATGTGCGACCTTGTGCTTGCCTCACCCTTTGTGCATCTGGCTTACGTGGGATCTGGAAAGTTGAACATGGGTCCTTAGGCTTTGCAGCCAAACACCTTAACCTCTTAGCCATCTCTCCAGCCCCATGGCCTCTTTTTCAAATGTGCTTATGATCTCAGTATGATGGTGCACACCTTTAATTCCAGCACTCTGAGGCTAAGGTAGGAAAATTTCAGTGAATTCAAAGCCCACCTGGACTACAGAATGAGTTCTAGGTCAGCTGTTGTGAGAGTGAGGCCCTGTCTCCAAAAGCAAACAAACAAGAAAATGTGCTTATGACAGTCATTCTTCTGTAGCTGTATTTCTCTGGATATTTCCTTATTTGGATAATTAATATTTATTAAGAGTTTGATACTAGAACATCATTCTATACTCTTAACTGTCCTTTCCCATCTGAGAAACAAAGCTAAAGAAAATAAAAATCCTCAGGGCACTTTTGATTACTACCTTCACTATGATAAACTCTAAGGTTATGTAGTTCTTTAGTTCCCTCCCTCCAGGTTCCCACTGTTAATTAAGGTGAAACTGACAGTTTTCATTCTTCCCCCTAGCCCTTCAATCAAAATGTTCTCAGTTTAGGGGAGGATTTGTGCATGTTCAGTGAAAACATGCAGTTTTCACTTCTGATGATGGCAGATGCTATAGAAATATATAACAGGTACCTTTATGTTGTTTGAAATTTGGAGTCAAGTCTCTTTTTGAACTCTTTAAAAAATATTTTATTTATTTATTTGAGAGAGAAAGAGTGGGAGGCAAGGGAGGGAATGAGCCCATCAGGGTCTCCAGCCACTACAAATGAACTCCAGATGCATGCACCACCTTAGGCAACTGGCTCATGTGGATACTAGGAAATCTAACTTGGGTCCTTAGGCTTCTCAGACAAGCACCTTAACTGCTAAGCCATCTCTAGCCCTAATCAAGGTTTTGATATCAAGCACTTATTATATTAGAACCCTATTTAATCAGATGGCAGGAGAAACAACAACTTTTTATGGGTTATCTTTCTGTACACTAGAGGGAAGATCATAGTGAGGGAGCTCTCCCCTTTGTCAGCTTGGGCATGGGATCAGGCCCAAGATATAGTACTCACTTATCTGATGTGTTGCATGAGAGTTGTAGGAGGACCCCTTGCTTTTTATCCTAGAATGGGGATGTCTTCAGGGATAACACCTGTGGAAGCTCCCTTTTACTTAATCTTACCTGAATTTGGATCTAGCACATTGCCTTCATTCATTATCCCTTACGCTCGGACTTTACTCCTTGTTAATAAATATCACCTTATTAGCATCTCCTTTTTTTTTTTTTTTGTTTTTTTTTGAGGTATGTTCTCACTCTAGCTCAGTCTGACCTGGAATTCACTATATAGTCTCAGGCTGTCCTCAAACTCATGGTGATCTTCCTACCTCTGCCTCCCAAGTGCTGGGATTAAATGCGTGTATCACCACGCCTGGCTAGCGTCTACCTATTCTTAAAGACCTGTCCCATATCATTCATTTGTGAAGGTTTCCTAACTTTTCCCTGTTGCATTGAGCACTGTAATTTGCTTATACTTTCTGTCATATAGACAGGCACTTAAAAACATTATGTCTATAAAGATAGCTGTGTAAACAGATTGTGTCTTTCCCACCTCCCCACCTTGCTATACTGGGATTGAACCCAGGGCCTCATGCATACTAGGCAAGCACTCTGCAACTGAGTTATTTCCTCAGTCCAGATTACATCTTAATCATGCCACATATGTTTTGTCACTCTTCTTGCAGCATTTTCAAGGCCTGCCTTTTCTGTGGCCTTTGCATCATAGCTATGGTGTGTGTAATAGACACAGAGTATTTTATTGATTCTCAGAGTAATGCACGAGAGGGTTAGTTAATGGATTCTTAAAAGTTAGGTCTGGGAAGATCCAGAGGCATTGTCCCCCTCCCCCCCAACTTACAATGACTGACAGCTGCTCTCACAACTCATAACTCATGACCCCATGGTGAATACCAGCAGTCCCACTGAGGAGGACCCTCAATGGGGGCAAGGAGGGAAATGATGGTACTAACACATGATATGTCCATACAAAGTTTCTGCTTAATAAAAGATAAAATAAAGCCAGGCGTGGTGGTGCACACCTTTAATCCCAGTGCATGGGTGGGAGGTAGAGATAGGGTATCACCATGAGTTCAAGGACACCCTGAGACTACATAGTGAATTCCAGGTCATTCTGGACTACAGCAAGACCCTACCATCAAAAACCAAACCAAACCAAACAAAACAAAACAAAAAAAGTTACGTATTGGCTAGAGGGTGATGGCTTAGTATAAGGCACTTACCTGTGAAGCTTAAGGACCTGTGTTTGACTCTTTAGGTCCTACATAGGCCATGTGTGCAAGGTTACACAGGTGTACAAGGTAGCACATGTGTATGGAGTTCAAATGCAGTTGCTGGAGACCCTGGCCAGCCAATTCAACACCTCCTATAAAAAAATTACAAAAAAAAAAAACAACAAAAAACCTGCCAAACAGACAGTGAAGTAAGATAACTTGACCTTTTGAATAACCAGATCTATAATTGCTGGGCAGGGATATTTGCTTGAGGTTTTCCCACATCCTCATTTAATTTCCTAGCCTTCCAAATGACTGTATTACTTATTTTAAAGTAATTCTGAAGTATCTTCATTCAGGTAATGTGCAGGTATTTTAGTATACATGGTCCCCAACCATCTCTAACCACATAGAAACAATGATTTTACTTATGATATTTCACTTTAAAATAGTATACAAAAATGTATGCACAAAAGTGCTACATATTCAGTAGAAACCATACTTTGAATTCTGAAGTTTGATCTTTCCCAGGGCTAGAAAAATGCAGTATAATTTTGTGATGCTCTGCACTTGGCCAGTCGTCAGGATGAGACCTTCACTTAGATGTGATGTTCTGCACTAGGCCAGTCGTCAGGATGAGACCTTCACTTAGATGTGATGTTCTGCACTAGGCCAGTCGTCAGGATGAGACCTTCACTTAGATGTGATGCTGTGCACTTGGCCAGTCCTCAGGATGAGACCTTCACTTAGATGTGATGCTCTGCACTTGGCCAGTCCTCAGGATGAGACCTTCACTTAGATGTGATGTTCTGCACTTGGCCAGTCCTCAGGATGAGACCCTCACTTAGATGTGATGCTCTGCACTTGGCCAGTCCTCAGGATGAGACCTTCACTTAGATGTGATGCTCTGCACTAGGCCAGTCCTCAGGATGAGACCTTCACTTAGATGTGATGCTCTGCACTAGGCCAGTCCTCAGGATGAGACCTTCACTTAGATGTGATGTTCTGCACTAGGCCAGTCCTCAGGATGAGACCTTCACTTAGATGTGATGCTCTGCACTAGGCCAGTTGTCAGGATGAGACCTTCACTTAGATGTGATGTTCTGCACTAGGCCAGTCGTCAGGATGAGACCTTCACTTAGATGTGATGTTCTGCACTTGGCCAGTCCTCAGGATGAGACCTTCACTTAGATGTGATGCTCTGCACTTGGCCAGTCCTCAGGATGAGACCTTCACTTAGATGTGATGTTCTGCACTTGGCCAGTCCTCAGGATGAGACCTTCACTTAGATGTGATGTTCTGCACTAGGCCAGTCGTCAGGATGAGACCTTCACTTAGATGTGATGTTCTGCACTAGGCCAGTCGTCAGGATGAGACCTTCACTTAGATGTGATGTTCTGCACTAGGCCAGTCGTCAGGATGAGACCTTCACTTAGATGTGATGTTCTGCACTAGGCCAGTCGTCAGGATGAGACCTTCACTTAGATGTGATGTTCTGCACTAGGCCAGTCCTCAGGATGAGACCTTCACTTAGATGTGATGTTCTGCACTAGGCCAGTCGTCAGGATGAGACCTTCACTTAGATGTGATGTTCTGCACTAGGCCAGTCGTCAGGATGAGACCTTCACTTAGATGTGATGTTCTGCACTAGGCCAGTCCTCAGGATGAGACCCTCACTTAGATGTGATGTTCTGCACTAGGCCAGTCGTCAGGATGAGACCTTCACTTAGATGTGATGTTCTGCACTAGGCCAGTCCTCAGGATGAGACCTTCACTTAGATGTGATGTTCTGCACTAGGCCAGTCGTCAGGATGAGACCCTCACTTAGATGTGATGCTCTGCACTTGGCCAGTCCTCAGGATGAGACCTTCACTTAGATGTGATGCTCTGCACTTGGCCAGTCGTCAGGATGAGACCTTCACTTAGATGTGATGCTCTGCACTAGGCCAGTCCTCAGGATGAGACCTTCACTTAGATGTGATGTTCTGCACTAGGCCAGTCGTCAGGATGAGACCTTCACTTAGATGTGATGTTCTGCACTAGGCCAGTCGTCAGGATGAGACCTTCACTTAGATGTGATGCTCTGCACTAGGCCAGTCGTCAGGATGAGACCTTCACTTAGATGTGATGTTCTGCACTAGGCCAGTCGTCAGGATGAGACCTTCACTTAGATGTGATGTTCTGCACTTGCCCAGTCCTCAGGATGAGACCTTCACTTAGATGTGATGTTCTGCACTAGGCCAGTCGTCAGGATGAGACCTTCACTTAGATGTGATGCTCTGCACTAGGCCAGTCGTCAGGATGAGACCTTCACTTAGATGTGATGCTCTGCACTTGGCCAGTCCTCAGGATGAGACCTTCACTTAGATGTGATGCTCTGCACTTGTCTAGCCCATAGGATTGGACCACTTTATATATATATTTTGTTTTACTGTATCATTTTTTTCCTACTTATTTTCTCTTTTCCACTGTGTCTTGTCATGCTTTTTGACTTAGTCTGTCACTGTATTGAAGTCCCTTCCTAACTGTTGTCATATCAGATCACAGTGATCAGTCTGTGTGAGAGCTTCCCCTTGCCACTATATTCTTGACTTGCTGCTTTTTATCTGACACATTAATATATTTGGTGTCCTTCTCCTATGAGTTAAAGGTGAAGCAGGTGCTATTTGTTCACCATCATTTCCTCTGTGCTTATAGCACTGTTTTGCACACAGAAGGTATTTCATCAACTTGAGTTGATTATTAGGTTGATGTTGGATTTCACTCATTGTTCATACTAATCTCTTTGCCTCTGATATGTATTTGAATGATGTTTTCTTTCTCTTCAACTCATTTAATGATTGCTTTAATATTCTCTTCCAGCAACCATTGAATGTTTTCTTTCAATGACTGCATTTAAAAATTCTTGTTCGCTAGCTCTTTTTTATTGTATCCTACACTTGCTTATGGCTATAGTGATAGCTTCAATATCTGTTCAGATACTAAATAGACTTTCTCCTCCCCAAGAGTTTATCTTCTGATCCCTCAATTATCTTTTTTTTTTTTTGAAAGCACTGCTATCATTTAATGAACCTCCTTGGGTGGCTCAAGCCATTAGGACGCAGGCACCCCCAACACCCTTTAACTTCTCCTCATCTGTTCTGCTGAAAAATTTGGCCTTCATTATGACAGGTTGCTTAGGGAGCTTTCCTTTCCCCAGAACTTTTTAGTAGCTCAATCGCACAACATCAATGATTGGGCCAACTCCAGTCTTATTTTTGGCAGCATTTACCCTGGTCTGTTCACTGACCAGCATCCACAGTTTGTCAAGGTTGACAGTGGGGCAGAGGCTCTATTTCCTCTTTAAGTGGTAATGCCTCATACCAACTTTCCCAAAGTAACCTGGATGCTATTTGTTGAAGTTGATCCTGTGGTAATGCATGCCACCAGCATTACCCTGGCCTCCTGGGTGCTTCCAGTGCTTGCCGATGTGACCGTGGCTCACATGGCCCTGAAGCTTCCAGGTCTTCCTCAGTTTGCATGACATGGTGGTGGTTGAAAGAGACCAATTATCTTATTATTTATTTATTTATTTATTTATTTATGTATTTTTGTTTTTTCAAGATAGAATCTCATTCTAGCCCAGGCTGACCTGGAATTCACTATGTAATCTCAGGGTGGCCTGTAACTCATGGTGATCCTCCTACCTGCCTCCCAAGTGCTGGGATTAAAGGCATGTGCCACTACGCCCAGCTTCAATGTTTTCCTTTATTTATCTCATTTTTTAAAATTTACCTTCATGTTTTGCTATTTGTTTTTATACATGTACAGAGTATATTTTAATCATGTTTCACCCTTTCTCATTACCCTCTGTGATTCCTCTCCCACTTCCATTGATCTCCTTTCTCTTCCCAGTTTGTCCTATTTTACTTTCATGTCTTTCCACAGCTCCCTTGACTGTCCGATTGAGTTTCATTGGATTCTTTCATGAGTGGACACCCACCTTACGATAGCTTCTCCACTGGAAATCATTCATTTGTTATATCTGTGTTTTCATGCCAACTGGTTTGGGTTTAATAAATGTCTCTAACACCTCTTTCTTTGATAGTAAGTGGATGCAGTAGGCCTTTCAATAAGAGTGCAGAGTACTTGGACTTGTGGTAGGGAAGGTAATGAGAGGAGAGTATAGGGAAGGTTAGGAGAGGAAAGGGAGTTTAACTGGCTTAACCTTTTCTAATTTAATTTTTTTTTTTTTTTTTTCGAGGTAGGGTCTCATTCTAGCCCAGGCTGACCTGGAATTCACTATGGAGTCTCAGGGTGGCCTCGAACTCATGGCAATCCTCCTACCTCTGCCTCCCAAGTGCTGGGATTAAAGGCGTGCGCCACCACGTCCGGCTCTAATTTAATTTTAAATATGCTGTTTGTTCCACAGCCAATTCTTTCCTTGTTTCCAAGACATAATTACACTGTGGTGTCTTCAGCTATGACTTTGGTCTGTTTTAATTTTACTATCAACTTGATCCAGTTTACATTTTATAAACCTCTTGCAAATTTTTATCTTTAGAGGGTATCGTTTCTTGTTAACTAATGCTATGATTTTTACCTTTTTTTTTTTTTTTTTTTTTTTTGAGGCAGGGTCTCATTCCAGCGCAGTGAGCTAGAGCTCACTCTGTAGTCCGAGGCTGGGCTTGAACTCACTGCAATTCTACTTCTACCTGTACCTCCCAAGTGCTGGGATTAAAGGAGCCCACCACCACACCTGGGTTGATTTTATCTTCTTTCAAAAGTCTTTTTACATGTTATATTTTCATAAAAGGTTGAAGAAATTATACAAAGTGTTAGTGAATTCATTCTTCTGTTTTCCTTTACTTTTACTCCCCTTCATGTGTGTAATCACTGATAGTAATTAAGAATACTCAATGTTTCTAAGAAAAACTTTTTATTGATAACTTCTATAAGTATAGACAATATACCATGACCACAGTACCCTCCCACTACCTTCTCTTCAAATCCTTTTTCCACTGAATCTCTTCTTTCCAACTAACTCTCTTCTATTTTGATGTCTTTTTCTCCCCTCCTATTTTACAGGTCTTGTGTAGGTAGTTTCAACTACTTTTGTGTTTAATAGACAGTATTATAAGCATTCTTCCTTTTCCTTTGGCCCTTATGTTCTTTCTGACATCTCTTCTGCCCTGGTCCCTGAACCTTGGAGGGTATGATAAAGATGTCTCATTTAGTGTGGAAGACTCCACTGTCACTTTTTCTTAGCACTTTGTTGAGTTTTGAGTCACCCTAGTGGACACTGCCATCTGAAAAGAGAAGCTTCTCTAATCAAAAGTGAGAGTAGCATTAATATATGGGCATAAATGTAAATTTAGAGGGCAATTTGGTGGGCATTATATATGCATTTAGCCAGACAATAGTAGAAATTTTCCCAATAGGGTTCTTATGACCTCCCCAATCATAGGATTTTGTTTAGGTTTTTAGTACCAGTCAGGAATTCCCTCCCATGGAGCGGGCCTGAAACCCAATCAGAGAGCAGTTGTTTTCTCCCATAACAGACATGCCACCATTGCATCAGTTGGTACATTTGGCTTGGCCGGTCAGCTGTAAAGCTTGTACTATCTACTGATGGTTAACACTGTTGATTACTCCCCCCCCCCCCAATAGGCTGCATAGATCTGTCTAGCATCATGACAGCTAGGTAACAGGGAGGAGGTTTACCATCAGCTCCAGCTTTATTCTCAGTGACATTCAGGTCAGGAACGTGATTTAGGCAATAGGGTCTTACATCTAGTTCTGTGGGCAATCAAAAGCCTTGGCAATAGCCTATAATATTTTGGGGGCATCAGGGACCTCCCCAGCCAACTTTGCTGGAAGGTATCCCACCCCTGACACTGAAATTTTTCTAGTAACAATCTGGCTTCTGGGCACAACATTATCCAACTCCCCAAGATAAATCTGTTCACACTGTCTTCTCTCCCCCCCCCTTTTTTTTGCTCATTTTTATTTTTCTTTATTTAGTTGAGTGACAGAGAGAAAGAGGGAGGGAGACGGAGAGAGAGAGAGAGAGAGAGAGAGAATGAATGTGTATGGGTGTGCCAGGGCCTCCAGCCACTGTAAACGAACTCCAGATGCATGTGCCCCCTTGTGCATCTGGCTAACGTGGGTCCTGGGGAATCAAGCCTTGAACCAGGGTCCTTAGGCTTCACAGGCAAGCGCTTAGCTGCTAAGCCATCTCTCTAGCCCTTTTTCGTTTTTTTGAGGTGGGGTCTCGCTTACATATCTGTACATTCCCCTTAGGCCCTCTATGCTCCTTCCCCCTTCGTAGCCCCTTTAAAACTTCCTGACCTCTAGTACCTCAATATTATTTTTAGCAAAAATATGATTATTAACTCTTTAGCTTAATTTAAGACAATTTTTTTTATTTTTGGTTTTTCGAGGTAGGGTCTTGCTTTAGCCCAGACTAACATATAATTCACTGTGTAGTCTCAGGGTGGCCTTGAACTGAGGGCGATCCTCCTACCTCTGCCTCCCAAGTGCTGGGATTAAAGGCATGCGCCACCACGCCTGGCTACTTTTAAAAATATTTTTATTTGTCTGAGAGAGAGTGTGTATGTGTCCGCCAGAGCCTCTTGCTGCTGCAAAAGAACTTTAGGCATACACCACTTTGTGCCTCTGGGTTTATGTGGGTATCTGGGAATTGAACCTAGGCTGACAAGGTTTGCAAGCAAGTGCCTTCAACTTCTGAGTAATCTCTTCAACCCTTCAGCTTACCTTTTTGACTCTATTCTTTTTTTTTTTTTTTTTGATTTTTCGAGGTAGGGTCTCACTCTGGTCCAGGCTGACCTGGAATTAACTAGGTAGTCTCAGGGTGCCCTTGAACTCTCGGCGATCCTCCTACCTCTGCCTCCCGAGTGCTGGGATTAAAGGCATGCGCCACCACACCCGGCTTGACTCTGTTTTTTGAGACAGGATTTCACTTTATAACACTGGCTGGCCTCAAATGCAACACTTTCTTGTCTCAGCTTCCCAAAGGCTGTGATCATGCATGCTACCATCCCTGGCTTATTTTAGGAATGTTTCCTTCTTGCTTCCCCCCCCCCCCAGAAAGATCAAAATCCTGTTTTTTGTTTTTTGTTTTTTTTTTTACTAGTAACTAAAAAAGAGTATCTTTTAAATCTGCATTTTCTCAATTAAAAATTAGGCTGGGCATTTTTTTCATGTATTTATTGGTCCTTTGTATTTATTTGGTGAAATATTTGATGTGTTTCTACCCTTTACTCATGTTTGGATTGTTTCTTAAGGTACTTGCACAGTCTGTATATTCTTAAATTTTTCTTTTTTATATTTTGGTAACATTTACTCTAGTCTTCTCCTATCTTCAAAGTTTTAATTTCCTTTTTCTTTTTTTGTAACACTGAAGCTCCAACTCAGGGCCTCACACATGCTAGGCTAGCATCTACCTCTGAGCTATACCCCTAGTCCTAAACATTTTTATTTCAATAACTCTTGAGTTCTTTTCTTTGTGGGTTTTCCATTTTGTGTTTTACTTAGGAAGGACTGATATCAGTAATTTTTGTGTGTTTGCTTTTATTGGATATATTGTTTTAAAAACTTTTAGGAAAAATCAATCTTATGACAATGTGTCAATAACTTTCTCATGGCTGGGAAAAAATTCCTCACCAGAGGCAACTTATGGAAGGAAAGAGATTCAGTTCTGTTTATAGTCTCAGAGGGTAGAGTTCATCATGATGGGGAATGCACAAGAGCCAGAAGCTGTTGTCACACAGGGACTGCAATCCAGAGAGATAATAGCTCTTGTGGCCACGCTATAAGATCTGAAGGCCCATCCTCCAAGTCTCTTACTTCCTTAAGGTTCTGTTACCTTCTAGAACAGTGCTGTCAGCTGGAGATTAAGTATTCAAACACATGAGTCTGTGTAGCAAATTTTATATTCCAAGCATCACAGACATACACACTCCCTTTTATTTATACCAGAGGTATCTTACTATATTTGTATTTGCATGCACACATACACATGTATTACCTTTTTTAGAGTTTTTTTAAAAAAATATTTATTTGAGAGCGACAGAGAGCAGATAGAGAGAGAGAGAGAATGGGCGTGCCAGGGCCTCCAGCCACTGCAAACGAACTCCTGACGCGTGCACCCCCCTGTGCATCTGGCTAACGTGGGTCCTGGGGAATCGAGCCTTGAACTGGGGTCCTTAGGCTTCACAAGCAAGCACTTAACTGCTAAGCCATCTTTCCAGCCCCACATGTATTACTTTTAAAGTCACGGAGTATTATGAAGTTCTTTTGTTTTTTTTTTTCTTTTTTGTTGGTTTTTCGAGGTAGGGTCTCACTCTAGCCCAGGCTGACCTGGAATTCACTATGTAGTCTCAGGTGGCATCGAACTCATGGCGATCCACCTACCTCTGCCTCCCGAGTGCTGGGATTAAAGGCGTGTGCCACCACGCCCGGCTTTGAAGTTTTTTTCTTTTTGACCATACATTTTTTTTTTTTTAAGAGTGCAAGGTTCTGGGTAGGTACCAAATATTTTGCTTTTATATGTCTGTCCCATGTTCCTAACTATGGCTCATTACCTAATATAAACAGATATTTCTGTGGAAAATCATCTACTTATTTCTTTGTGTCAGTGATGAACTTGAGCACTGATGTATTCTTTTTGCTATTGATATACTGAGTTTAAGTTGATTGGTTTATTATATTAAAAATTCTTTACTGCTTGAGTTAATATTAATCCAGTTGGTATGACAAAAAGAAGATAGCCGAAAGATGACAGAGAGAGAGAGAGAAAGAGAGAGAGAGGGGGGGGGGAGAGAGGGAGGGAGGGAGGGAGGAGGGAGGAGGAAGGAAGAGGGAGATAAATGGTGACAGCATGCTAACCAGAGGACAATGTAATAGAATACATGTTGGCAGGGCTGGGGAGATGGCTCTACAGTTAAAGGTGTTTGCTCACCAAGTCCTGCTGGACTGGGTTCAGTTCTCTAGTACCCACATAAGGCCAGATGCACAAAGTGGTTTATGCATCTGGAGTTCATTTGCATTGGTAGGAGACTGTCATGTGCACATGTTCTCTCTCTCTCCCTTTGTAAATAAGTATATTAAATAAATAATAAATAAAAATATTAGATAAAAAGAATGCATTGGCAAGAAGTTGGCCATGGTATCAGCAGTAAGTGACAAATGTTCAGTACGTCCTTGTACTCTTTATTACTTTGTCTTGAAAGATCTTTGCATTTCGACTTTGTCTTCCTGTCATTATTGCCTAGCCAAACCCTTAAAGAACTTTAATCCTTTCTCATAAGCAGTTATTCCAT
Source organism: Dipus sagitta (assembly GCA_036346955.1). Classification (NCBI taxonomy): domain Eukaryota; kingdom Metazoa; phylum Chordata; class Mammalia; order Rodentia; family Dipodidae; genus Dipus; species Dipus sagitta. The sequence goes on along the minus strand of CM070770.1, from coordinate 95,818,398 downwards.
TCTTTCTTTATTTGTATTGCTTTTCTCTGAAGAGCCCTCAATGGAATATGTTTTAAAGGTTGCTCATCTTACTGGAGGAGCAGGAGTAATATAAGAAATGTGTATCATAGGCTCTTGTTTCTTTGTGCACTCTTTAAAGTTATTTTAATTATTCTGCTTCTCTGTGCCATTAGGATCTTGGGTCTAATTTTTTTCTTCTCTTCCCTGTACTATTTTCTAGTATTTTATAGTTACAGTTAATAGTTTGAATTTTTATTCTTATTATGTTAATTGCATCTTTGATATTTTTGACTCATACTCATTTGTACTTTATTTTTCTTGGTGGATTTTAATAACCATGGTTTATATCATGCATATATCAAGCCTTTTTTGGCTTTGATCGTTAATAAGACTTGAATAATAATTAACTGGGCTTAAGAATGAGTGTCTTTGTGAGCTCAAACATGTAGTTAGTTTACAAATTGAGTTTTGACATTTTTACGATGAATCATGGTATGTATATGATTACTTCTAATTATTACTAAAAAAATGAGTGTAACTTTCTGAAAGTTAACTCTGAAGCTTTATTAAAATAGTATTGCCTTGCCTGTTTTAGCTCTTCCTACTGATGAGATTTTATTTACAGGAATAGAAAGTATTCCTGTTAGATTGATAATCTTACTCAGACTTTTAAGCCTTAGTGATAACTTGATTTTTATGAAACTCTTATTTTATTTTTCCCTAAAAACATACACAGATACACTTGTTTGTGCATACATATGCAGAATGGGGGGGGGGGCACAGAAGGATAGAATGATCACAATGAACTGTTAAGGACTTTGGGTAAGGCATTTGAGGTGATATCACTTCTTTAAAAAGAATGTATAAAGTTTTATCTTTTCTACTTTGAGAGTCCTAGGAAAAATCCCTACAATTTCCTCCTATGAACAAGAGTAAAACATATTTGGAAATGTGTTCATATGTTTGCAAATGATGCTTTTAAAAAAGGTGAGTATTGATTAATTGTACTGAGATAATGAAGAAACTTAAAGTATTCTGATATCATGAAATAATCTGTCTTGTACAGTTCATTTATTATCAATTTTAAGGGATAAAATCCTTATATTAAAGCATTTTAATGTAGGTATGTAACAACCAAATTTTGACATATATGGTGTCAATGGTGACATTCTATGGTATATCACCATATAATAGACAGATGGAACCTACAAATGCCTTCAGCAGAGTTGTGTTACAGAGAACTTGCACCTTAATTTCAGGTAATTTTGAATATAAACACTATTTTTTAAAGCGATAGAATACATGTACTATTGTTGATATAAAAACAAAGATATAAAGTACTGCCCATCTTTTGCTCACTTAAAATTTTGAAACATACCAGTAATAGTAGAAAACAAAAGTGAAAAAAAATCTCTTTTGCCCAGGTTTTTATTCTTTGAAATAGTGGGACCATGAATATAAATATTTTGAACCTGAAGCTCTGTTATTGCTGACTTTACAGAATATTTTACTATGTAAGCTCTGTACAGAGTGGCTCTTCAGCTATGGTTACTTCTTATACAAGCCTATATTAAACAGCTTTTAAAAAATAATCCAAATTAAGTGAAAATTTATAGCTTGGTACCATTTAGCTAATAAAATGGTGTTTGAAAGCTGTGAGTTCATCTCAAGAATAAAATAAAATGAATATCATGCTCTAATTTGACTATGAAATTTTATCCACGGGCTCATGTATTATACTCTTAATTCCCAGCTAGTGACACTATTTTAAGGGATAATGGAGCCTCAGGAGTCAGTGTCTAGTCATAGGTTGTATGTTACCAGAGGCATATCCCAGGGGATATCTTGTCCTTGGTCTCTGCCTGTCACTTTCTTCCCATTTGCCATGATGTGAACAGTTTCTGCTGCAAACGCCCATTGCCATGATATTCTGCCTCACGACAAGCCTAGAAACAGGACATGGAGCCAGGTGACCATGGACTGAATCCTCTGAAACTGTGAGCTAAAATAAACCCTCCCTTATGTTGTTTCCATCAAGTGTTTGTCATAGTGTGAAAAGTAACTAAGAAAATTGACCCCAGTAGAGTAGTCACTATGACTAAACTGATCCATGTGGTTCTAAGACCCTTGGAACTGGTATGCAGGAGGAATTTGGAAGAACTGGAGGTATGAGGTAGAGAAACCTTAGAATGCTATGCACAGAGCTTAACAGGCAACTCTGGGGCTGACTTGGAGTAGCATGACAATAGAAATTGGGACAGTAAAGACTATACTCATGAGGTATCACATGGGAACAAGGACTCTGTTGAGAATTGAACTAGGGGCCATTCATGCTACCTTTTGACAAAGAATTTATATTTTGTCTATATCCTGAAACTGAGAACTAGTTTAAAGGCAAGTGACTAATGAGTTTGGTGAAGGAGATTTCAGGACAGCATATAGTTCAGGCTGTGGTATACTTACTGCTGGCTGCTTTTCACCACCTTTATCGTGAGAATCAGAAGCAAAGGGTGGAATAGAAGAATTAGAAAAATGTAATCTAACCCCACAAAGAGCAATTTGAAAGTTGTAGACAAGGAAGGTATGATTGTTAAGAGATTAAGAAGAAACCAAGTACTTTGCAGCTGGACAATAGACACCTTCAAGGGCATGTCAGGAATTGGTTAGCTGTCCATCCATTACAGGTACCAGTGTTGAGAACTTTAGATTTATTTAAAAGATTGTTGACAAGAGAGAGCCAAGCAACCATGTGCCTTGCTTGCACAGGACCACCTAGGGAAGTGTTTTCCTGGGTTAAGCTTCCCAGGAACTCAGATCCCAGTACCACTGTAGTTCAAGGGGCCTGGATACTGCTCAGACTGATGGCGGACCAATCAGCTACATCATGGTGGTATTGCAGCTCTGAAGAATGCAAGATTTTCAGTTAAGAAGGCTTCCACCAAGATTTCAAGGGAAGGCATGGGAGGCCAGGTAATGTGTGGCAAGGTTAGGATACTTATAGGCAGCCCCTGAGAAGGTGCATGAAGCTGTTAGGATAAAGCTGAAGATACAGTGGAGATCCCATTGTATTGGAGAGTCCAGGAATGTGGAATGTCTGCCAAGAATAGTTGTATGGTAGTGATTGGACTACTGGAGACAGGGTGTGTGGGCTGCAAAGAGCAAGGCCAAGAGGGTAGGGCATTTCAAACTTTTTAGAAGTCACACCATGATACTGTGTGCCCTGAATGCTTGGCCAAGGAAGTGTGAGGTTTAATATTTGCCCTCCTGGTTTTGGTCTTGCTTTGGTCTAGTTCTTCCTTATTAGTCTCTTGTTGAAATGGAAATATTTTCTCTGTGCTATTATATCTTGAGTGTATGTAACCTGTTTTTATTTTACAGAGGATCATAGCTAAGAATTTGCTGTGAAACTCAGAAGAGACTTTAAACTTTTGAATGATATCAGAACTGTTAAGATTTTGGGGACTCTTGGAGATAGACCTTTGGGAGCCCAGAGGACCATGTTAAGTCTTGGACATAAATTGTTTCCAATAGGTTCATGTTGTGTGTACTTAGTCCCTAGCTCATGGTGCTGTTTCAGGAGGTTTGGGGAACTGTAGAAGGCAGTATCTAGCCATGGGAGGTACTTCGCTAATGTGTGCTAGTAAGGGTATCTTGTTCCTGGCTGCTGTCTATTTCTGTTTCTTTCTAATTTCTGACCACCATGATGTGAACACCTTCTGTCACATACTTCCACTGCCACAATGTTCTGTCTCACAGCAGGCCCAGAAACATGGAGCCAAATGACCATGGACTGAACCCTCTGGAACTGTGAGCCAAAATAAATCTTTTCCTCTCTTAAGTTGTTTCTGTCACGTAATTTTGTCACAGCAACACAAAGTAATGAATACAACATAATCTATAGTCTCTCTCTTTAAAAGATTATTGATATATACTCCTGTATATCTTTATATTCGTTAGGTGGAGTTATAGGCCAGTGCTGTATGACAGTGACATTCAACTAGATTTGCTTTGTTTGCCTTCCAAATATACTGGTATAGATCTTCACTTATTTAATGAAACCATCTCTAATTTTTGTCATCTTTTAAATATTTGCTTAAATCTACATTCAAAGAAAATTAATTTCATATAAGTATGATTACCATTTTAGACATTGATACCTGTACCCAAAGTAGTAATTATACATAAGTTGAAGTATTATGAACATATTATGAAGTATTATGAAGATAGGTCTTTTGTGTTTCTTAAAAAAAAGTGTTACTAAAAAGGTTGGTGGAAAATACTTAGTAGACATGTTTTACTCACCAATAATGTATTTTTTTGGCTATTGCACCAATAAGAAATTCTTCTGACATTATTACCCAGGCACTGAATATACTAAATGAGAGTGGTAACCATATTTTATGAAGCTAATTGTTTTTTCAAGTTAGAGTCTCAGTCTAGCTCAGACTGACCTGGAATTCACTGTGTAGTCTCAGGCTGGCCTTGAACTCACAGCAATCCCCCTACTTCTGCTGTGTGGACCACCAAACCTGGCTTATTTTTGTGTAGAGTTAATTTGCATTTATAGTAGACCTTGAACTTTCAAGGCATTCTGGGATAATTTCCCAAGAGGGTTAGAGATTTGTCGAAATCACATCCTTCTTGGCAAAATAGAAATTAGGACGCCAGCATCCCGGTTTACAGGTTTCCTTCTTTCTGGCTTTGTTCCTTCAGTTTTTGTTCATTATCTGACAACAGCCTATAGTCTAAAAAAGAGATGATATTAAAAAAGTTTTAAAATCTTCTAAATTGCCTGCAGATTTTCCTTCAGAATTAATGATTTACAGACAAAACATTCAGTTAAAGCCTGCCAAGAACAGAAGTCAACCAAGGCTTTGGAGATCTCAACACTTGCTACCTTAAACTTGTTTTTTAACCTCATATTAGGATATTTCTATTAAACATTTTATAAAAAAGAAGGCTATATTTATTTTATACAATTTATTCTTGCTATTTGGAAGTACCTGTTTCTTTAGCAATATAAAATACTCTGGTATCAAACAATTAAAATGACATCTCTTACACATTCTGTTCGTGAATACAAAAATAATATGTAGACTCGTTTTCTACTTGTTTTGGATTATGGAGTAGTTATTTTGGGTTATAATGTGGGATAAGATCAGAAAGTATTTGTTATAAAAGCAGTGAAGTAGAATTGTGTTCAGAATTCCTTTATATTGCAGTCTTCCACCTGTCAGGAAGTCTTCTCCTCCATGACAAAAGTATCAAGTCAACATTTTAACAATCATTCTTTAAATAAAAAACATTTGTTACTCAAACCATAAATAAATTAGATGAATACATTCAAGTTGTAAATGAGTTAGAATAGGAGTGATATCCAAGGCCACGGTTGTTGAGTCATAATCTGCATTTATACAAAGTTCTTGATATCAGTTACAGAAGTTTTATAACAAACATGATTTTTTTAAAATGACTGTATACTAACTTTATGAATTAAAACCTTCTTCAAGAAGACTTGTTTTATCTTAGAAAATACTTTAGGCATTCTCCTTTAACTTACTGATTCAGAACCAAGTGTTTAAGAAAGCATATGAGAAAATATGGAATAATTACAATGTACAAATATCCAGCTTCCAGATATTTTTTCTTCTAGTTTATAAAACATGGTATTTTTAGTTCTTCTAGAATGATATTTACTTCCTCAGTAGTACTCTATCCACATGGTTTCCAACTGGAGCCTTCAGTCTGTAATGTATAAGCTTCATTACAATACAAAATATTATGGTGTTTTTATGAGGAAACCAGATCAAGGAAACTCAGTATTATGGAATAAGTTTCCCAGTGCTATGTTCCACTAAATCGGGATGAAAAAGATACTATGATTTACATGAGTTCAATCTGTTTCAGAAATGGAGGAGTCAGGAAAGGGGGGTGGATGAGGATCATGGAGCGTGCTTGGGACTGTGGTGGGAGGGTGGGTCAAAGCAGCCCTTTTATGAACAGAAGGAAATTTTGACCCAGGGCTTTAGGTTACATGGTTCTTCCCCAGCCCTTTTTGTTTGTTTGTTTCAGGCAAAGGGGAAGATAGTGACGTGCTCAGTATAAATGCAGATGCTTATGACAGCGACATAGAAGGTCCGTGCAACGAGGAAGCTGCTGCTCCTGAGGCCCCTGAAAGTACAGTCCAAAGCGAAGCTGGTCAGATAGATGACCTGGAGAAAGATATTGAAAAGAGCGTGAATGAAATTCTGGGACTGGCAGAGTCTAGCCCAAAGGAACTCAAAGCAGCCACCCTGACTGTTCCTCCACCGGAAGATGTCCAGCCTTCGGCACAGCAGCTGGAGCTGCTAGAACTTGAGATGAGGGCCAGAGCCATTAAGGCGCTCATGAAAGCTGGAGATATAAAAAAGATAGCTTAGTTCTTTAACTTGAATTTTATGTGTGAGTGAGCAAAGCCATGTCCTATCATTTTGTATATGAACTTTATTTGGGGTCTTATGTGTTATTTCTCATGAAACACTTATTATGAATTTATCTTAGACCTAAATTACTTTTTTTTAAAAAAAACTTTTATAGATTATAGATGAGTATTTAAATTCATGGCAAATAGAGTTGGGTAGCCTGGATTCTTCTCTTAGATAAGTATTTAGCTATGTCTACAAATTAATATCTTTAAGAAGCCAGTGGAAAGGAGTCACAATATTTTCTTCCTTTGTTTTTAAATGTTTGGTAACAGACCCAAAAGCTTTAAGAAAGATTGGCCCAGCATGTTTCTCTTAAGGCTACCTATATTTTGCAATAGAATATTAAATTATTGCTCCTAGATTTGCTAACAGTTCAAGAAATTCAGTTTGTGTATATACGTACTTTTAAAATACGTGCTGTTTGAGGGTGCCTTCTGTGGATGTGAGCTTCTTACTGAAAACTGAGTAGCAGTTTTTGTTGTAAGGCTTAGAGCTCTGAAATGGCTAAGAAAGCAGTTTTTTTTTGTTTGAAAATGAACTTGATTTAAGGTAGAACTAATTGCCCATGTTTGATTCCAGCAATAGGCCATTCTCACAGGTATTTGGTCTTCTTTGGGCACTTGGTTCACATTTTTTTCTTCAATCAAAATAATTTTCATTTACATTCCAAGCTACCATGAAAAGGATAATATATTATCATACAGGGTTTCATCTGATGATGTTGCTTGAAGATCTGATATGCTATAATTTCATAAATCACAATAATAAAGGTTATTCTGGATATGAAGACTTTTGATACCTTTCCAAAAGCAAAATTGACTTTAAGAAACTTTGATAAGTTGATGTTTGAATTAAGCTAATTTTGTATACTTTTTGTAAACAAATTACAACCTAGCCACAATTATAGATGCTTTTGCTCCCATTACCAATTGCACTTGTTTGATACCAAAATAAATTTAGGTAGGATTCCTTAATTTAAAATAAATCATTTTTTTCTAAAATTTGGAGCTGTTTTTATATTTGCTAACAGATATAGTATATTTTATTTGTAAGCCATGCTCTGCTAATGTAATATGAGGATTTCCTTTTACACACTTTGCAGGGGTTGTGTTTTGTTAGCTAACATAATTATATGTTAACTTTGGAGGGGTCCTAGGTGGATATAAAAGGAGGATTGCTGTTACAAATGTATTTATTGTTTCTGAACATGACTTGTATTCATCCTGTCATTTTTTTTCCCCTTCTGGATCTTTCCAGTGAAGCATAGAAGGCTCTGTCATCTGAAATGATTTTCTTAGGCTAGGAGGCATGGGTGTGCTTTCCTAGGGAGTTCTTACTCATTATGTTAGAATGAAAAAGCATTGATCACAGGAAAATTACATTTCTATTCTACTCTAATTTAAAACAAATATTAGCCAGATGTGGTAGTGCATGCCTTTAATCCCAGCACTTGGGAGGCAGAGGTAGAGGATTGCTGAGAGTTTGAGGCCACTCTGAGACTACATAGTGAATTGTAGGTCAGCCAGGATTAGAGTGAGACCCCACCTTGAACCCCCCCCCCCAAAAAAAAAAGAAAAAGAAAAAAAACCCAACAAACAAAAAACAAACGTTAAAATAGTAATGTAGTGAGTTGGAGAGATGGCTTAATGGTTAAGGTGCTTGCCTGTGAAGCCTAAGGACTCAGGTTTGATTCCCCAGTGCATATGTAAGTCAGGTGCACAAGGTAGTGCATGTGTCTGGAGTTCATTTGCTGTGGCTAGAGGACCTGGTGTGCCCATTCTCTCTCTCTACCTGCCTTTCTCTGTCTCTCTCTCAAATCAGTAAATAAAATTAAAAAATTTAAAGATAGTAATGTGTACAGAATAAACACTGCTGCTGCTTATTATAAAATGTAGTAGGTAGCATTTGTGTGTTTAAATATACAAGACTAGAAAAAAGTCTGAGTGAGATTAGTTGAAGCATTATGTGTTCTGCTTAGTATGCAAAATGGTTTAATGGATATGGGATTGGAGTAGATGTATGATATAGAATGAATTAAACAAATTGAATATTTAGATTCCTACTTAAAAGATCAATATTTATTTATTTATTTATTTTTGTTTTTTGGAGGTAGGGTCTCACGCTAGCTCAGGCTGACCTGGAATTTACTATGTAGTCTCAGGGTGGCCTCGCATTCTTGGCAATCCTCCTGCCTCTGCCTCCGAGTGCTAGGATTTTTTTTTTAAATGTTGAAATGCTGAGAGCTTTCTGAGAATAACTGGAGAAATGCTTAATTGGTAAAGCTCTTACTGCATGTGCATGAGGACCTAGGTTCAGGTCCCTAGTACCCATGTAGAAGCTTAGTGTGTGTGGTAGCCCACCTGTAATTCCAGTGCTCACAAGGTAGAGACGGAATCCCCAGGACAAGCTAACTAGATGAGTTGGATTGGTGAGCCCTGGCCTCATGCGAGAGGCTCGTCCTCAGTAAAGGAAGTGGAGAGTGATCAAGGAAGACAGTTGACTTCAACCTCTGACCTCTACACATGTGAAAACACACATACACAATACACATGCAAGACAAATAGGAATGTTTGTTTTAGAAATGTTAACTTAGGGCTGGAGAGATGGGTTAGTGGTTAAGGCACTTGCCTGCAAATCCTAAGGACCCTTGTTCAGCTGTCCAGTTCCCACGTTAGCCAGATGCAAAAGGTGATACAAGCGAGCAAGGTCACACTTGCGCACAAGGTGGTGCACACATCTGGAGTTTGATTGTAGCAGCTGGAGGACCTCATGTGCCAGTTCTCTTTCTCTCTCTCTCTCTTGCATAAAAAAAGAAAAGGCCAATCTTTTGGGCTTGCCTTAAAAAAAAAAAAAAAAACAATAAAAGAAATGTCAATTTAATGGGAAAGTAACATATTGATCTGATACTGTTACTTGAACCATCAGCTTTCAGGTGTTATTGAATGCCTCCAAGGAGATTTTAGCATGAAATAGACTTAAAGATATGGTTGCTACTTTCTACGTCTGATTTCTTTTGTTAATGTAAGGAAAATATTAAGATGACATTTAACTAGTAATTAAGTTAAAAAAACACCAAAAAATAAAAAGCTTTCAGATTTTCCATGTAATTTCAAATAGTTCTAAAATATTTGACTAGGAACTTAACCCAAATCTCTCACCCCCCTCCCAGCTTATATTTTTGATATGTGGTTTTGCTTTGTAGCTCAGACTGGTTCCAATCTCACTATACTCCTGCCTCTGGTTCCCCAGTGGCACACATCTGGTTTTGTCCTTTTTTTTTTTTTTTTAGTTTTTCGAGATAGTGTCTCACTCTAGCCCAGGCTGACCTAGAATTCACTATGTAGTCTCAGGCTGGCTTCGAATTCTTGGAGATCCTCCTACCTCTGCTTCCCAAGTGTTGGGATTAAAGGTGTGTGCCACCATGCCAGGCTGACCCATGTCTTGAATGCTGTGTAGCATCAAATAATGGGTCCTCTGCTCCTATGCACAGTTGTCTCACTTTTATGTATTCTACATATTCAGATATCTCTTAAGACCTTTCACCAAGTTACCAATAAAATATTTCAACTCAAAAATAACCCAGACTCTGAAAGCTTTTTGTTGAATGCCACAAATTCCTTAGAAGACTTGATAAAGTTGTATATCCTTTTGTTACAAGCTTTTTGCCGAAACCTAACTTCAGCAAAACATTAGATCCCAACCTATGATTAGTATCTGAGTAAAGATACTCTGAATCATTTAAAAACAAATACAAATTCCAATGAAATTTTCATTTTTTTAAATGTTACTGTCAAGGTTGTGAGTGAATCTACAATTTAGGGCAAATATTTGGCAGCCTTATAGTTTTAAATTTTCTTAGTTCTAAGCAGAAGGTGGTAGCACATGCTTTTAATCCCAGCATTCCAGAGGCTGGGGTAGGAGCATCATTATGAGTTTGAGGCCAACCTGGGCTACAGAGTGAACTTCAGGTAACCCTGGGCTAGAGAGAAACCTTGCTTCAAAAAAATAAAAAATTCTCAATTCTGTTCCAACATAAAAAGTAAAGAGTCGTTATTCTCCTTGACTGTATCTATTTAATTCTTACAAATTAAAAGATAAAGGATAAATATTTTGACTTTAAAAAATACTTATTTAGGAGAGAGAAGGAAACAGAATGGGTATGCCTGGGTCTTCTGCCAGTACAATCAAACTCCAGATGCATGTGCCACTTTGTGCATGTAACTGTATGTGAATACTGGGGAATTGAACCTACGCTGACAGGCTTAGCAAGCAAGAGCCTTTAACCATCAATCCATGTCTCCAGTCCTGTTTTAACTTTAAAACTTCATCTTTAGTTACTTTTACATTTTCATTTCCAAGGGGGGGGGAATGAATTGGTGTGCCACTGCAATCAAATTCCAGATACATGTGCCACCTTGTGGACATGTGTGATCTTGTATTACCTTGTACATCTGGCTTACGTGGGATCTGGAGAGTTGAACATGGATCCTTAGGCTTTGCAGCCAAGTGCCTTAATCACTAAGCCATCTCTCCAGCCCTACACTTTCATTTTTATACAGTACATTATTTTTATTACTATGTACAGTACATTATTTGTACATTATTTTTTCTCAATTTTTAAACATTTTCCATGATTATAAAAAATATCCCATGGTAATACCTCCCTCACCCCCTTTCCCCCTTTGAAATTCCATTCTCCATCATATCCCCTCCCCATCTCAATCAGTCTCTCTTATATTTTGATGTCATGATCTTTCCCTCCTCTTATGATGGTCTTGTGTAGGTAGTGTCAGGCACTATGAGGTCATGGATATCGAGGCCATTTTATGTCTGGAGGGAGCATGTTGTAAGGAGTCCTACCCTTCCTTTGGCTCTTACATTCTTTCCACCACCTCTTCCGCATTAGACCCTGAGCCTTGGAAGGTGTGATCGAGATGTTACTTGGTACTCTAGTCACTTCTTTCCAGCACCATGATACCATTCTGAGTCGTCCCAAGGTCACTGACATCTGAAAAGAGAAGATTCTCTACCCAACGTGAGAGTAGCATTAATATAAGGGTATGAATATTAAGAGAAGTGCTTACTGGGCAGTTTGATAAGCATAGTATATACACTTATCCACACATCAGCAGATGTTACAGCCCTAGGGCTCATTACTACTCCTGTTTTAAGTTTTCAGTATCAGGGATGTATTCCCTCCCACGGAGCGGGCCTCCAGTCCAATTGGAGGGCAGTTGGTTTCCACCATGATAGACGTGCCACTATTGCACCCGTTGGCTCATTTGGCCTGGGTGGCCAATTATAAGGCTTGCAGTGTCCACTGTTGAGTATCTTCACTGGTGGTATCTCTTTCTCCCATTGAACTGCATGTAGAATGGCTTCTTCCAGCTTTCTGTCAGCTGGTTTACATGGAGGAGGTTATCAGCTCAGTTCCAGCAGGATTTCTCAGTGGTCTTGCAGCCCAAATATGTGGAGTCTTCAGCAATATTGCACATTTTTTTTGAGACAAGGTCTTGATGTATATTACACGCTGGCTTTGAACTTGCCATGTAGCCCAGACTAGTCTCATACTCCCAGTGGTCCTCTTACTGTTCCTCCTAAGTGCTGGCCATACAGACTTGTGTCATTACACCTGACTAGACTACTTTTTTCAAACAAAGAAGTGCTAATGAGTGTACCAGTGAGCACTCAGATGTATTCCTTAATACTAGGTGAATAGGCTGTGTTATGCTACAATGAAAATGTGAATTAAATGAGTAAAAAGGTTCTGATTTGGCACTAATCAGCTGCATAACTTTGTCCAGTTAGCTATGAAATGAGGGAAACAAACTGCTAGCCAAGTATGTAGTTTCTTTCAACTGTAATAGTCTGTAATCCTAACACAGCACGCCATAAAGCTTTTGAAACAAACTCGTTTTGAATTCAAGTGTTTCTGTTTTTATGTTTTATTCATTTGCAAGCAGAGAGATAGAGAAAGAATGGGTGCACCATTGCCTCCTGCCATTGCAAATGAACTCCAGATGCATGGGCCACTTTGTGCATTTGGCTTTATTTGGGAAATTGAACCTGGGTTATTAGGCTTAACAGGCAAGTGCCTTAACCACTGAGCAATCTCTCCAGCCCAAATTTCAGTGTTTCTTTTCTCTTTCACTCCCCTCCTGCAATTCGAAATGAAGCAGTCTGTTTATTCATTTTCTCTTACTATATTGCTTGGTGAGAACAACAGCCTATTTAATACACCACCCCCTTTACCTACTACAGTCTTCATTGTCAGGATCTTTTGGTAAGTATACTGTTGAGAATATTCGCTTTGTACTGTAAACTTGGGTTATCTTTAACGTGCTATTTATTTCAAAATAATTTGTAAATAATTTTAACTCAAAAAAGGACTTTTTTCTCTAAAGCGTATAGTGAAAAATAATTTTTAATTCCCTGTCATTTTTATGCCCAGCTGTTGTTACTAATATGTAACCACTTTCAAATCTTTTAGTTGTCTCTGGTAGTGTTTGCAAGTGTTATTAGGTAGCATGATTTTTATGTATTCTGTGATGCATCAGCTGTAGGTTTTATCTGCTCTATTTTGGAATATGGAGATTAAGCTTTAGTTCCATATCTCTCCTTATAAATCTTCTTAAGAAAATACAATTATATTACACATTCTGCTAAATTTATATTCAATATTTATAATATTTTGACTATTAATATTCACAACTGGACTATGTTGTGTGTATAATTGTATTTCCTCCTTTGGTCTAATTTTTGTGCCTGGGCAGAGAGAGATGTATGTGTAGGTGTTAATATGTGTAAGCATGTGCATGTGTGGGTGCCTGAGCACCTGCGTGCACATGTATGTGAGGGTCAAAGGTCAATGTTGAGTTTTTCCTTAATTGCTTTCCACCTTTTTTTTTTTTTAAGACTTAGAGAGACTTTATTAGATTAAGCGAAGGAAAGAAGAAAGTGCAGAGAGCTCATGCAATGTAGAAGGCAGGAGTGGGTTAGGGAGCTCACATAGGTATAGGGGTTCCTCCCCATCTTAGCCTGGCCAGGCTGAGACTAGTGCATGGCTTACCAGAGCAGGGACCTGGGGGCCCAGGAGAGGTGAACAGCCAAAAAGAACCACTTTAATTTTTGTAAAAGGTTTTCTCACTGAAACTGGAGCTCACCGGTTCAGCTAGGCTGGCTGACCTGAAATCCCCAGGGATCCTGCTGTCTTTGCCTCTCCAGCACTAGGGTTATAGGCATGCACTGCCATGCTTGACTCAAACGTGGGTACTGGGACGCTGAACTCAGTTCCTCATGCTTGCATGGCAAGCATTTTACCAACTGAGTCATCTGCCAGCCCCCTTTGGTCCAGTTTGTAAGTTTTTTGGAATTAGTAATGTAATTGCCCTATTATATCTTTTGTTCAGTTTTGTGTGTAACAGCACTAATTTATCTCCCAGCTCTCTTCTCCAAGTGTTAGTCTTGTAGAGGTTCAATATAATCTGCCATGTTTTTTCTTAGAGACTTTCCTACTGGGATTCTGTGATGCTAAATGGGTTACTTTTCCCCTCTCACATTGGAGCCCCATCTTTTGGATAATACATCTTTCTCTTATGGTTTAGTCTCTCATTTCGGTGGCATTCCTTTTCTACTAGCTTTCTGTGAAAGGTTGCATTAGCATTAAACTGTTTTGATTCATTGATGTGACTCAACATGGCTCAGTTCTATCATATACCAAATGGAAGTTTCCATGAGTATAGTGTCTGGGCTGGAAATCATTATCCACTTTCATTGAGGCGACTGCTGAAAGTTCTTTGTCATCCTGAATCTTGATGCTGTTGCTTCATGTATGTCCTGTTTCTTTCCTTTTTTTTGGGGGGGGGGAGGGTTTATTCATTTATTTATTTTAATATTTTTTTTATTGACAGCTTCCAAAATTGTAAACAATATCCTATGGTAATTCCCTCCCTCCCCCCCACTTTCCCCTTTGAAACTCCACTGTCCATCATATCCCCTCCTCCTCTCAATCAGTGTCTTTTATTTTGATGTCATGATCTTTTCTTCCTATTATGATGGTCTTGTGTAGGTAGTGTCAGGCAATGGATATCCAAGCCATTTTGTGTCTGGAGAAGCACATTGTAAGGAGTCCTATCCTTCCTTTGGCTCTTACATTCTTTCTGCCACCTCTTCTGCAATGGACCCTGAGGCATGGAAGGTGTGTTGAGATATTTCAGTGCTGAGCACTCCTCTGTCTCTTCTCAGCACTATGGTACCTTCTGAGTCATCCCAAGGTCACTTCCATCTGAAAAGAAGAAGTTCTCTAGCCAAAAGTGAGAGTAGCATTAATATATGGGTATGAACATTAAGAGAAGTGCTTACTGGGCAGTTTGGTGAGCATAGTAGATACTTTTAGTCAGACAGCAGCAGACATTACACTCCTAGTGCTCATGACTACCTCTGTTGTAGGTTTTCAGTATCAGGGATATATTCCCTCCCATGGAACAGGCCTCCAGTCAAATTAGAGGGCATTTGGTTTCCCCCGTAACAGACATGCCACTATTGCACCCGTTGGCTCATTTGGCCTGGCTGGCCAAATACAAGGCTTGCAGTGTCCACTGTTGAGTATCTTCACTGGTCATTTCTCTCTCTCCCATTGAACTGCATGCAGCATGGCTTTTTCCAGGTTTCTGTCAGTTGGTTTACATGGAGGAGGTTTTCAGCTCAGCTCCAGGAGGGTTTCTCAGTGACCTTGCAGCCCAAGTATGTGGAGTCTTCAGCAATAGGGTCTTACTATCTATTCCTGGTGGGAAACCAAGGGCCTCCGCAATGGTCTGTAATGTTTTGGGGGCATCAGGGGCCTCCCTGGCCAACAACTCATTATAAGACATTCTGTCCCTGGCACTGAAAATTTTCTAGTAACAATCTATGGTTCTGTGTGTTCCATTGTCCAAAAAAGTAGGTTTCGATATGACTTATTTATATCCTCTTAGATTTTGATTAGCCTTCCCTCCACTTTTCCTTACTCAGTCTCTTCCCCTGACCTCACTTAGGCCTTTTCACCCCCATTAATCAGTTCTACTTATGAAACATTTTGTTTATTTATTTATTTGACAGAGAAGGAGAGAGGGAGAGAGAGAATGAGAATGTGAATATGGGTGTGCCAGGGCCTCCAGCCGCTGCAAACAAATTTCAGATGTGTTTGCCCCCCTTGTGAATCTGGCTAACGTGAGTCCTGGGGAATCAAATCTGGGTCCTTTGGTTTTGCAGGCAAACACTCAGCCTTAACTGCTCAGCCGTTCCTCCAGCCTTTGTTTCTTTCCTTTTGAGTGTTCTCAGGGTTTGATCTTTGTTTTTGTTTTTGTTTTTGGTTTTTCAAGGTAGGGTCTTACTGTAGCCCAGGCTGACCTGGAATTCACTATGGAGTCTCAAGGTGGCCTCGAACTCTTGGTGATCCTCCTATCTCTGCCTCCTGAGTGCTGGGATTAAGGGTGTGTGTCATCATATCCGGCAGGGTTTGATCTTTATCTGCACTAGTCTAATATTTCTTTTTTTTAAAAATTTTTTAAAATATATTTATTTATTTGACAGAGAAAGAGGGAGAGAGAGTGAAAGAATGGGCATGCCAGGGCCTCCTGCCACTGCAAATGAACTCCAGACTCGTGTGCCTCCTTGTGCATCTGGCTAACGTCGGCCCTAGGGAATGGAATCTGGGTCCTTTGGCTTTGCAGGCAGATGCCTTAACCTCTAAGCCATCCCTCCAGCCCTAGTCTGACATTTCTTATATATTTTTTAAAAATTTATTTTTTAATTAATATTTTTAGAGAGAGAGAAAGAACTCCAGGGTCTCAGCCTCTGCAGTTGAACTCCACATGCTTTCACCTCCTTGCGCTTGCCTCACCTTTGTGCATCTGGCTTTTGTGGGATCTGGAGAGTTGGACATGGGTCTTTAGGCTTCGCAGGCAAGCATCTTAACCACTAAGCCATCTCTCTAGCCCTATTTTTTTAATTTTTATGAGAGATAAGGGAGAGAGAATTGTGACACCAGAGCCTCTAGGCACTGCAGTCGCACTCCAGGTGCACGTGTGACCTTGTGCACATGTGTCACCTTGTGTCTCTGGTTTATGTGGGTTCTGGGGAGTTGAACCTGGGTCCTTAGGCTTTGCAGGAAAGTGCCTTATCTGCTAAACCATTTCTCCAGCCCCTCTGACATTTTCTTTTTTCTTTTTTTTTTTCAAGGTAAGGTCTTACTCTAGCTCAGGCTGACCTGGAATTCACTATGTCGTCTCAGGGTGGTCTCAAACTCACAGCAATCCTCTTACCTCTGCCTCCTGAGTGCTAGGATTAAAGGCGTGCACCACTACACCCGGCTCCCTCTGACATTTTTTAATGATGTGTCAGGGTGTGGATAATTTTTCATCCACTAAGTTAATCATTGGTGCACTGTCACTGGGGAAATCCATGTCATTCAGCTCTGGGAAACTTTTTAAGTACTACTACTTTGATGAGTTTTCCTCTCCCTTAGTTTTCCTAGTACTGGTTCAGATATATCCAGGCATGTTTTTTAAAATCTTTTTTTTTTTTTTTTTTGGCTGGGAGCAGTGAACTTTATTTGATGGTAGTGACAGAAAAGGGCTCCTTATCCCCCTCCATTCTTCCAAGGCTATCTGGGATGGAAACTGAGGCGGGCCATGCTCAGTATGTTGGCAGCTGAGTTGGGCCAGGGACTCCCCAGCATCCGAGGCCTCTCTTCCTCTCATGTTGTTTCTGGGCTGGGTGATGAGGGTTTCTTATTCCTTGGAGGCCATGTGGACTATGAGGTCCACTGCCCTGTTGCTATAGCCAAATTCATTGTCATACCAGGAAGTGAGCTTGACAAAGTGGTCATTGAGGGCAATGCCAGCCCCAGCGTTTTAAAAACTTTTTAATCATAACCTTCATTCGTATTTACAGTGTGCTCTGATCATGAACCCCTCCACCACTGTCTTTTGTCCTCATCCCCTCCACTGAACTGCTTCTTCCTAACTAGTCCCTCTTCTATTTTGCTATCATTTTTTGGGGGGGGGGTTCAGATTTTTGAGGTTGGGTCTTGCTCTAGCCTAGGCTCACTATGTAGTTTCAGGCTGGCTTTGAACTCACAGTGATCCTCCTACCTCAGCCTCCCGAGTGCTGGGATTAAAGGTGTGCACCACCACACCTGGCAATATCTTTTTTTTTTTTTTTTTGTTGGTCCTCATATTATACAGGTCTTGTATTATTTATTGTGAGGTTATGAATGCAATGGCCATTTAATATCTTGAAGACAGTATTCCAAAACACTTCTCTCCTTCTTTTGTTTCTTACATTCTGCCACCCCTTCCACAATGGTTCCTGAGCCATGGAAGGTATGATAGAAGATGTCTTACTTAATGGTGAACAACACTCCACTGTTGCTTCTCAGCACTTTGAAGAGTTTTGAGTCTCTCCAGTAGTCTTTATTATCTGAAAAGAGGAGCTAACCAGAAATAAAAGCAGTGTTAATATATGGGCATAAATATAAATATGTATAGAGGGCAATTTGGTAGGCATATTCATTTAGCCATACAATAGCAGTAGCTTCCCCTTTAGGGCTTACAGTCTTCCCAGCCATAGGCTTTTGACTAGGTTTTTTATTGAAAAAGCAGGAATTCCTTCCAGTGGAGTAGGCCTCAATCCAATCAGCAGGTGGTTTCCCCCATAACAGACATGCCACCATTGTACCAGTTGGCACATTTCCTGGCTGCAGGCCTGAGTTTTAAAATTTTATTTTTTATTTTTCGGTTTTTCGAGGTAGGGTCTCACTCTAGCCCAGGCTGACCTGGAATTCACTATGGAGTCTCAGAGTGGCCTTGAACTCTCAGTGATCCTCCTACCTCTGCCTCCTGAGTGCTGGGATTAAAGGTGTGCGCCACCACACCCGGCTTCTCATATAGTTTTTAATGTTCTCTTAGACCTTCCTGTGATTAAAAAAATTCTATCATTTTTAGTAACTCAAAGAGCTCAACGCTATTTTTATTTTCTGAACATTCCTGTTTTAACATAATCTTGTGTCTGTAGGGCCATGGTTCCAGATGGAACCTGTGTCACAGAAGGCCATGTGCTCAGAGCTTGAACCTCACACCAGAATCTTAGTGGAACAACCCAGGATCCTCTCATGAGCAGGACAACACAGGAAGTCTATGAGGAGCCCTTTAAATGGCTAGTTTTCATCTGCCTTTTTTTCTGGGAGACTTTCAGGAGGATACATTGAGGCAATTTTCTATCGGCCATCCTAGTTCCTTTGATGAGACCTTGAGACCTAGGAGTTTGTTCCCTGCACACAGGACATAGCTTCATGCTATCAAATTGCTTACCTCAAGAATGACAGTAGCTCAACCAGGTCTCCCCATTGCTCCTGCTATATTGTCTCTTTGGTGTTGTGTCACCTAGTACAAGAGTCATGGTGACTTTAGTATTTTTTGACTTATTGTCTACGTAAGTAAAAAGCTATCTTAAAGACAAAAATTCTTGTTCCTTTTTTGTAGCCTAAGCTGGGCTCAAATTCATACCCTCCTGCCTCAGCTGCTCTACTGGTGGTATTTGGCCTTTTCCTTTTCCTTGTGCTTGGCTGGATATAGCATTTGCCATTCCAGGGGTGTTCATTTAGTGGTGTTTTTCTTCTGTCACTCACCTTTTCTCATTCACTTCAAGTCAATATTTTTCTTAGTTGTTGACACTTTCTCAAATTTCCATAAGTCTTTGCTGCTTTCAGGTATACATGAGACACTAAAGAGTTGATTGGAAGTTCTGCTTTTCAATGGCTCATCGATTGGTAAATTCTTTTTGGGATTGGCTTGAGGGTGTCCATGATTTGCTATGAAGCCTTTCTTTCTTTGTTCACCTACTTTCCATGGGGCCATCATGTCTGTGACTGACTGGTACTCTTGAGTTTAGAATCTCATGCTTCTGTTTTGCTGCAGCCTGTGGTGGAGCTGAATGAATGCTTTTTTGTTTTGTGGGAAGACCAGAATTTTGCATCCCTTGCTTTATTTTTGGGAGAACTTAAGTTCTTTATTTCTGGGCCTTACATGGGTTTGTGTTTTGAATAATGACTGCTTGGTTGCATCTCTCTGTATGTCCTTAGGCTGCAACCTTATTCATCTATTTAATATTTATCATTCGTTTATTCATATTCCAGCTTCCAATTTTTTAAAATTTATATATATAAACAGATTATACTCTTATTCCTCGCCCATGCTCCTGTTCCCCTGGGGCCCCTCCTCAGTGAGGTTATGGTATTCACTATGGGGTCTTGAAGGCCTCAGTCAGTCTCTGTGGGGTGTTGGGGAAACTGTGACTCGGGGTATTTGTACCATGACAGGCCTGTTGGCAGTCTGATTTAGTGTGTTGATTTCTTTGTAATCTCTGGATTTCTACTTTGATGGGTTTTGATTGATCACAGTATCTGTCACCATCTCCCTGGAGCTGGCTGTCAGGCTAGCAGTAAGAGCAGTATTCATACTGTAGCTTCCTCTGCAATTTCTCCTGGGCCCTGGCAGATGTGGCAGAGGTGACATGTCTCAGGGTGAACAGTCAGATATCTTCTTGTTTTATCGATAGTTCTTGGTTCTCCTCTGTTTTCTCTGCCATCTTTAAAATAAAACAGATTTTCCAACCACGGGTAGGAGCAGTTTGGGTTAAAGAGGGCATGCAAAGTTACTTGAGAGATTTTTGATGTGTAAATCCATTCTTCTTCTCCAGAGAGCAGTGGGTGCTTCTCTTTGACATGTGAGTTTCCTATCCATGGGATTCCGACTAGGTTTCCAGTACCAGATAATAAGTTCTTTCCAACTGACCAGGCCTCATGTCCAATCAAAGAACAGCTGGTTATCTGCAGAGGCTGTGTGACACTATTGCTCAAGTGTGCATTTCTTTCTTTCTTTTTTTTTTTTTCAAGGTAGGGTCTTGCTTTAGCCCAGGCTGACCTGGAATTCACTATGTAGTCTCAGGGTGGCCTCGAACTCATGGTGATCCCCCTACTTTTGCCTCTCAAGTGCTGGTATTAAAGGTGTGCACCACTATGCCTGGCTACAAGTGTGTACTTCTTGTCTGGCTGGTTGATTTTGTAGTCTGCAGGGTCCCCATCTTATTCATGCTGTTGGTGACTGTTGTCCTCCAGCAGTTCCCATAGGGCTTTCCAGCACTATGAGGGCTATCCAAGAGGGAGCTAGTTTCCCTCTTGGTTCTAGCATGGTATCTCGATGACCTGTGACTGTGGCCTGTGGTATCTTCAGCAATAGGGTCTTATCTTTCAGCTCTGGGAGGTAATCAAGTGTTTTGACAATGGCCTGCATTGTTTTGGGGACCTCATGGATCTCCCTGGCCAACAGCTCACTGTGTGTGTGGGGTGGGGGGGGGGAGATTGGTGGTGGCAAACCCAACTCTGAGCCTAGGATTTACCGGCTAGAATCCATGGTTTTAACATTAAGCTTTTTCCACCTTCTGTCCAGACTGTCCCCCCCAACTTCCAAAATTTTAACCCATGTGTGTCCTTTCTTTACTGTCCAGAGCAGATTGAATTCTTCACTTTGACTCTCTTTACTTATGATCTCTGTAGGCTTTTATCGGGAGCTATGATATTTAGTATACTGTTCAAGCAGATGTTGCTCCCTTTTCAGGCTGGCCTGAAACCTGTAATCTTTTTGCATCAGCCTCCTGTGCAGATAGGATTAGAGGCATGTGTCACCATATCCGGCTATTGCTTATTTTTTTTAAAGCTTATTTTACTTTTGTTATTTTTTTTTAAATTGGAGTTTGGTGGGATTAATGTAGACTATTAATGAATTGTGTGTGGGAGGGATAAAAGAATAGACAGGGTGACAGTGGTTGGAATCAGTGATAGCCAAAGTCTGGCAGCGGCTCTCTGGCCCTCTTGGCTATTGGAAGGTGGGTATTGTTCCTTCTTTCACTCAAGTAGTTTCTACTGTAATGTGTCTTGGTGTTAGTTGTTCAGTGTTAATATTACCAAGTACTAGTGCTCTTCTATCATGTACGTCAGCAGCCTTTTTGTTTTATCAATTGAATTAACTGGTATTATAATGTTTGTTCTTGGCTTGGTTTTCTTTGGAATCTCTTACTATTTGTAGTATATCTCTTTATCTTCAATATATGCCCTCCCCTTCTCTCTCTTTTTTAAATTTTTATTTATTTATTTATTAGAGAGAAGGAGAGAGAGAATGGGTACACCAGGACCTCTAGCTACTGCAAATGAACTCCAGACACATGTGTCACCATGTGCATCTGGCTTACATGGGTTCTAAAGAATGGAACCTGGGTTCTTAGGCTTTGCAGGCAAGCACCTCCCTTCCTCCTTCCCTTCCACCACATCTGACTAATATATGCAGCTTTATTCCTTTTGGGTTTGTTTTGTGACTAGTCTATGCAACTTTATTCCTTTTTTTTTTTTTTATTTGTTTGTTTGTTTTTGAGGGTGGGAAAGGTCTTGCTATGAAGCCCAGGCTGCATTTGAACTCTTAAACCTCTGCTCCCTCAGCCTTCCAAATGTTTAACGTAGTCATTTTTTTAAATCTTCATTTTGAGTTTTACATGTTTCTCTTCTTCTCTTAAGGCATTACTTGTTTCATTTAGTCATTCTTTTTGTGTGTGTGTGTGTGTATGCTCTACTAGTGAAGTGATATCCCCAGTCCTCTTTTTTATTTTGATATAGGGGCTCCTCAAGTGCCCAGGCTGGCTTTGAACTTACTGTGTAGTCCAGGCAGTCTTTGACCTTGTGATCTTCCTGCTTCAGCCACCCAAGCAGTTGCTGGTAAAGGCCTGACTTTTATTTCTAGTTTTTGTCTGAATCTTAGCACCTCATATCTAATTTTGATATATATTATTCTTACATACCCAGTGTCATTTTCTTAAGTGATTTTTATCTCATTTTATAATATAAGGTAACACTTTAAAAATGTTTTGTAGGCCTTTAATGTATTTTTATTGTCTATAGGAATACTATTTATTAAAGAAAACACATAGCATTGCATGAGATTTGACCTGAATAATTTTCTTCTCATTTTATGTGAAACTTGCTCTCCTGAGGTTTTAGAAAAATGCTGGATCAAGTTAACATTTTTAGTTTTACATTCTTCTTTTCGTTCTCTAATGTTCAAAAAGAAGGCAGCTTGTTTTCTGAGATGTACTCGGGCTTTGGTCCCCTACCTGATATTTTCTGGAGTTCTCTTTCCTTTCTATTGATTTTCTCTGTCTTATTCAGCTTAGACTTCTCAGTCAGTTCTTCCTTAATGACGGACTCTGCCAAGCTTAAGGAGTTCTTGGGGCCTATACACTGCTCTAGACATTATACTGAAAATATTACACCTAGTGCCAGAGGCAGAGTCCCTCCCACTTCCAGCTGCTGTGTCATATTGGCTTGCTTTGATTTCCCACTTCCTCTTAGTCTATCCTACTATTAGGTCTGTTAAATGCCTAGTTGTCTTACTTTTGCTCTGTTCCAAAGAAGTGCTGGTCTTACGACCTGGTGGTTTATGGTTTGTGTGGGTACTTATACTTAAGATATACATGTTTTGGTGTTTCTATGGCTCTGTCTGGCATTATGTAGGAATTTGAAGAGATTAAAAAGCTGTGATTTTTCTCATCATCCTGTGTTTGCATTTAAATACATTTAGTCCCAGAGTATGTGGATATGAAATAGAATTGTGCATGGACATAAATATATTCAGTCTTCTTTGTATATAAAGTAATTATGTAGTATTTTATGTCCAGGAGAACTAATTTCTATATAAAATACATTGTTATATTATTTTTACAATTTTTCCTAAAATTATTTTGTTAATTTTGACAAGTTTTCTTAAATGTTTAAGAGTTATTTTCATATTATGAAATTACCTGTCATGTTTATCTGTTTAATTATAATATAGTTATAAGAAAAATTAAAAGCCAGTCAAACAAAAACTCAGTCTGAAAGGAGATTCAGGAAGCATCAGTAAACATTATGAAGTTTACTGTCTTTAAAATTTATTTTATTTATTTATTTGTAAGGAGAGAGAGGAGAGAAAGAAAGAGTGAGAATGGGTATGCCACAGCCTCTAGCCACTGCACACAATGCATGCACCATTTTGTGCATCTGGCTTTATGTTGGTACTGGGGAATCAAACCTGGGTTTTTAGGCTTTGCAGACAAGAGCCTTAACCACTGAGCCATCTCTCTGGCCCCCCAAAAGGCTTACTGTCTTTTTGAAGAAAAAAATAGCTTGATGTAGTTGATAGCTTTAAAATAATTTTCGTCTTGGTAAATGTCAGTATAGTGACTTTTGGTGGAAGTTTTCTATTAGTAAGCATGGAACAAAATAATGTAGGAGCAAGAACACTAAGATATCAAATTACAATTGGACTATGAGGCTTTTTGGTTTGTTCCTGATTATGTAACCTCCTTGTTTATTTCTACACCAAATCTGCAATATGTAGAAAGAGGGTATAAAGGGCTGGAGGGATGGTTTAGCGGTTAAGACATTTGCCTGCATAGCCAAAGGACCCAGGTTCGATTCCCCAGGACCCACATTAGTCAGATGCACAAGGGGGTGCAAGCGTCTGGAGTTTGTTTGCAGTGGCTGGAGGCCCTGGTGCGCCCATTCTCTCTCTCTGTCTGTCTCTCTGTCTCTCTCTTCCTCTTTCTCTGTCAAGTAAATAAACAAATAAAAATAAAATATTTAAAAAAACAAAGAGGGGATAAAGTGTTTATTGTGATTCCTTATTTGTAGCCAAATTTAGGGTTAAAATACTGCCATTTCTTTTTTTAAATTTTTTTATTTTTTTATTAATTAGTTTCATATTCAGCAAATACAGTCAGTTTGGTACCATTATTAGGCTCATCTGTGACCTACCCCCGCCCCTTGGCTCCTCCTTGTGGAGGTATATGGGTCATGCATTGTGGAGTTAGCCCACAGTTATGGGTAAGATAAATGTCTCTGCATATCATGATCCAACATGTGGCTCTGACATTCTTTCCACCCCCTCTTCCACAAAATTTCCCTGAGCCATGTTGGGTTCATTTTTGGTCTGCTTCAGTGATGAGGTGTTGGGGGCCTCTGGGTCTCTGGCTCTCTGATTTGGTAGGAGTTGATTTTTCTCTGTGTTGATCTCCTTCCCCCTTGTGCTGGTATCTGGTTCACCAGGAAAACAGCCCCCTTGCTTGTTTCACCAATTGTTCTTAGTTTCAGCCGGGGCTCTTTCGAGGTATGATGGGTGGCTCTTTCCTTAGGATCTACATCTATCTGAAAAAGAGAAGCAGATTCTCCAACGGAGAGTAAGTTAGCACGGGGACAAATGAGATAACTCTTACTTTTTTTAATAGAGAATTTAATAGGTGTAGGCCCTCTTGTAGCCCATGATTGATGGTAGCTTGATAATGGAGAGCGGGCTTATGTTTGGATATGATTCTGACTTGTTTCCCAGCTCCATCTATGGGTTCCGTACCACTGAGGGGATCAGTTAGCCGAATCAAGAGCAGTTGGTTCCCTACCATGGTGTCAGCCATGTGGAGGATAGAAACTCTCATCTGGAAGACAAGATGGAAGAAACAGTTTGAGAGTTCAAAAATACTGCAATTTCTTGTCAACTTTCATGCTTTATAGTTCTTTCTTGCTTAGCATTAAAATATGTAAGCAGGATACTTGTGTATTCTGAAGCCTGTGATAAAGGTTTTTGTTGTGCACTAGTTAATCAAACTGCTGCTGTACTCAGTGGAGAAGGAACAAAGGACTAATTGTAAATACTGCATGGTTATGAAATTGTGGAGGACAGCTAATCATCTCTTTTTGTTCTTGTTCATTTTTTAATACATGTTCATACAGTTTACTATTCTCAAATATCCCCAAGATACCATTTTTCCCACTTAATCCGTAGATGGAAAATCCTTTTTGTCAGAATTGAAAATCTCTCTTGTCAGGATATGAATTTTAGCTTATATGGCAAAGATCTGTCTCATAGCACTTGCTTTCCATGTTAAATAAATGAAACCATTCCTCCCAATACAGAGTGTGTTCACATTGACATATGATAACCACAGGAACTTGAGTTAATGTTAATTGGCATTCTAAAGCCTGATAGTTCTTAGTGAAGGATAGGCATTTCATTGATAGCTATTTTTTGAATCCTAAAAGTTAGCCTTGAAATTAGGCATGGTGGCTGATGCCTTTAATTCCAGCACTCAGGAGGTAAGGTAGAACACCGGGAGTATAAGGCTAGCTTGGGGCTACAGATTGAGTTCCAGATCAGCCAGGGCTAGAGTGAGAGCCTGCCTAGAAAAATGAAACAAACAAAAATCATCTTTATGTACATTGTGGTTGAATTCAGGAACTTTTTTTCATTCATTCAATAATTTTTGACAATCTGTATACATGTATATACATGTATTTTCATCAAATCCCCTCTCATTTCTTGACTTTCCTCCCCATCCTTCTCCCATTGAAACCCTTTTCCCCAATTCATCCCTCTTCTACTTTGATGTCTTTTGTTTTTCCTTGTGTGTATCCGAATTTAATTAGGGTTCTGCATGAGCATGGGTGGGGATTATTTACCAGACCATGTGCACCTACCAGTGAGTATGTCACTGCTAAAGATGTTTCCCATTCTCTGAACTACAGATAATCAGGGCCTCCCTAACCATAACTCCCTGTGAGGTTTTGCAGTTTGGGAAATTGTAGTTCTTTTGAGAGTAAATTTGTAAGTCATCAATGTTAAATATATTTATACCTAATTGGGTTGAATTATTTGCTTTTGTTTATGAGTAGTTACTAGAAAATTTGATTTTGGTTGGTTGGTTTGTGTGCAGAGCTTATAGAATTCTGGGAGTAGAAACAAGGTGTCCAGGTACCCACATTAGCCTAGTTACCTGTCTGCTTTGAACCACCCTCATTGGCCATCCATTTTTGTGTGCTATTCTTCCATTTTCTTTTCTACCCCACTATTAAGTCCTCATCCTTCTACCTGGTATTGACGATGGTTGTTGATTCTTGAACTCCAGGGATGTTGGAGGTGGCAAGAGTGCTGGGTGAAGGTAGAAAGAAGCACACTGCAGGGAAGTGGCTGCCTGTGGCTGGGGTCCTTGGAGACTGGCAGAGGGCAAGTAGGAATTTTGTGTCTGCAAATGGTATAGGTATGCATCTATAGGTATGTATAGGTATGTACAAATAAGTTTTGCTGTAAAAATGACATTTTGTTGTGAGAAAGACAACAATTTACTGCATAACCAAGGCATATTCAGCTATTTGAAAGCACACTATTTCATCCACTTGTATATACTTTGAGTCCTGGCTATAGTCACGTTTTTTTTTTTTTTTTAAGTTTGCTAGAGATGATGTAATTGTTGTTCACTTAAAAAAAAAAAAAAGGAGGAGGCTGAAGAGATGGCTCAGTAGTTAAAGGTACTTGCTTGCAAATCCTGCAGGCCTGGATTCAACTTCCCAATATCCACATAAAGCCAGATGCACAGAGTGTTACAAAGATCCGGAGTTCATTTGCAGTGGGAAGAGGCCCTAGCATGAGCTCATATTTCCTCTCTCTCTCTCTCTGACCCCCTCTCTCGCTCTTACTTTCCACTTACAAATAATAAAAATATTTTAAAAGATAGAATAAAGAAAATGGATTTGTGTACTCTGTGGTATATGTGTTACTCAATGTTATTTAAAGCTTGTCACTGTGTAACTAATGTTAATTTTCTCATTGCTATGACAAAATTCCTGACAGAAGCAATTTAAGAAAAGAAGGTTTTTAAAAGTTTTTATTGACAACATCCATACATATAGACAATATACCATGATCATAGTCCTCTCACACCCTTCCCTTTTACCCCTTTCGTATGCTACCTCTATTGAGTCCCTTCTTTCCAGCTGGTCCCCTTTTCTTCTTTTTAAAAATATTTATTTGTTTTTGAGAGAGAGAGAGAGAGAACATGGCATGCTGGGGCCTCTAGCCACCATAAACAAACTGCAGATACATGGGCCACCTTGTGCATCTGGCTTTATGTGGGTACTGGGGAATCGAACCTGGGTCCTTTGGTTTTGTTGGCAAGCACCTTAACCACTAAGCTATCTCTCCAGCCTGACATTTTTTTTTTGGTTTTGTTGTTGTTGTTGTTTTCCTGAGGTAGGATCTCACTCTAGCTTGGGCTGACCTGGAATTCACTGTGTAGTCTCAGGGTGGCCTTGAACTCACGGCAATCCTCCTACCTCTGCCTCCCAAGTGCTGGGATTAAAGGTGTGTGCCACCACATCTGGAAGCCTGATAATTTTTCATGTATGTACAAAATGTAGTTAAAAAAAAACACTTTTGTCTATTTGTAAGCAGAGAGAGATAGAAGAGAGACAGAGAGAATGTGTATGACAGGGCCGTTAGCCATGCAAATGGACTCCAGATGCCTGCACCACTTTGTTCATCTGGCTTTACGTAGGTACTAGGGAATCAAACTCAGGCCATTAGGTGCTGTAGGCAAATGCCTTAACCACTGAGACATTTCTTCAGCCCCTACAAAATATATTTTGATCATAGTTACCTTGTCTCCATTTTTTCTTTACCCCTATTCTTTCCTCTGCCCCCTTCTTCTTTCCAACTAGTTCCTCACTGCTTTTTAAAATATTTATTTATTTTCAGGGAGAAAGAGAGAGTGGGGGTGGGCGAGGGAGGGAGGGAAAGAGAGAGAATGAGAATGGGTACTCCAGGGTCTCCAGCTGCTGCAAATGAACTCCAGATGCATGTACCACTTTGTGCATATGGCTTTATGTGGGCACTGGAGAATTGAACCCGGTTTGTTAGGCTTTACAGGCAAGTGTCTTAACTGCTGAGCCATCTCTCCACCCCCTATTATTTTTAATTGATTATGAATTTTATTGCATGGCCATATTGGATTATTTTGACTCAACAAATATGAGGATGCCGTCCATCATTGCGGGGAAGGCATAGCAACAGGAGCTAGGGGCAGCTGATCACGTTGTGTCTGCAGTCTGGAAGCAGAGAAGTGATGCTGGTGCACAGCTTCCTTTCTCTGTTTTATTTAGCCTAGGACCTCCAGCATTGAATGGTGCCATCTTTCTCTAAGTGAGTCTTCCCATGCCAGGAGACTCAATCTAGAAACCCTCACAGACATGTCCAGAGTTTGTTTCCTAGGTCCAATCAAGTTGACAAGATTAACTATCACACATTTAACAGCTGGAAGTAACCCCTGAACTAGTGTGCTGTGTTTGCTACTTTAAACATATACATTCAGTTAGGACCTAATTAGGAATAACAGGAGATTATGGTTGGCAGAGGTAGGTGGACTATCTTGTTAATGTATATTGTTTAATACTTTTTTTTTTTTTTTTTTTTTTTTTTTTTTTTTTTTGGTTTTCTGATTTTCTGAGGTAGGGTTTCGCTCTAGCTCAGGCTGACTTGGAATTCACTATGTAGTCTCAGGGTGGCCTTGAACTCACAGCAATCCTCCTACCTCTGCCTCCCAAGTGCTAGGATTAAATGTGTGCACCACCATGCCCGGCTTTGTTTAATACTCTTGACAGATTCTCCAAATATTTTCTTTTCCTTCATGTCAATAGTTGCCATTTTATTCCTGATATTTTATAGTATGTGTTTGTGGTTGATTGCTGTTGAATAATAAAAACCCTGTGATGGCCTAGTCAAAGTGGGATTTCGTAGTATATTTTGCATGTAACAAGTATGAGTGATTTATCAGCAAGAGTTTGCCCACATAGCTATTAAGAAATCATACCTTTTGTCAGGTGTGGTGGTGCATGCCTTTAATCTCAGCACTCGAGAGACAAAGGAGAATCCCCATGAATCCAAGGCCACCCTGAGACTACATAGTGAATTCCAGGCCAGCCTGGACTAGAGCAAGACACTACCTTAAAAAAAAAAAACATACCTTTTATTAGCCATGAGTTTGATGTCTCAGACTTCTCACAGTTCAGTGCAGTATTGCAATGAACACTTTCTCAAGTACCTTGTTTATTTATTTATTATTATATTTTTAAAGTGTTTTATTTTTATTTATTTATTTGACAGAGAGAGAGAGAGAAAGAGAGAGAGAGAGAGAGAGAATGGGCACGTCAGGGCCTCTAGCCACTGCAAATGAACTCCAGACACATGCCCCCTTGTGCATCTGGCTAATGTGGGTCCTAGGGAATTGAACCTGGGTCCTTTGGCTTTGCAGGCAAACGCCTTAACCACTAAGCCATCCCTCCAGCCCTCAAGCACTTTATTTTATTTATTTTTTTGAGTTCATTTTATTCTGAAAGGGGAAATTCCCAAATATATTTTCACAATGGTCTCTTAAACATTTTTTTAAATGATTTTTATTTTTGAGAGAGAAAAAGAGAGAGGGGGGGGAGGAGAGGGAGAGGGAGGGAATATGCCAGGGCCTCTAGCTGCAGCAAATAATGCATGTGCCACCTTGTGCATCTGGCTTACATAGGTCCTGGGGAATCAAACCTGGGTCCTTTGGCTTTGTAGGCAAGTGCCTTAACCCCTAAGCCATCTCTCTAGCCCCCTCTGTAAACATTTAAATCTATTCAAAGCAATGAATCTTTGCTTTGTTATAGATGCATAATAAATATCACCTCTGTAAAATAACAAAAAATAAGCTTAAATATGTTCTTTTATTCTAAATTTGTGTCATTTCTTCCTTTTTAAAAGGGTGGGGTTAGGGAGAAGAGAGAATTGGCGATTTTTATATTTAATTGATCTAACAGCATGTGCTGACAAGTAATAAATAACCACAATTCAGAGTGACTAAATAAATTGGTTTTCACAAGCAGTGATTCATCTTCTGCCTTTCCTTGCCATCAGGCTGAGAGACGGCTTCTTTCTGTCAATTTATAGGAAGAGTATTTGCTAGTATAATAGTCGTTTTCTCTTCTACCACTGCCTTCTGTTGTGTAGCATTTTAAAACATTGAAATGCAGTAATTATGCCTGCTCATTCTTTTACTTAAAACCTTGTACATTTATAACTGCTTAGTGTGGTATTCTTATAATATTCTGGTAAGGTTGTTTCCCTTCTCATTTTTTTAAAAGTGTGTTAGGCTAGTATTTCTCCTTGGTGTATTTCTTTATTTTCATAGCTTTGTTGATATTCATATACCATGAATTTAAAAATGTACACTTTCATTGGCTTTTACAGAATTATGTATCTGTTGTCTAAATTCAGAAAATTCTCAAGATTCTCATACCCACAGCACTCATCCCTGGGCCTGTCCTCCCCTAACCCCCGGAAATCCTTAAGATACTTTTGTGTCTGGATTTGTCATTCTGGATGTTTCATATGAATAGAAGCATGTAGTAGATGGCCTTTGGGGTCTGGTGTTTTTATTTTAAAGTTCATCCATGTTTTCACATATATCAGTACCTCATTCCCTTTCTATTGCCAAGAAATGTTTCATTGTATAGATACACTAGAATTTTGTAAAAACTTTTTAACAATTATTATTTTGAGAGAGAGAAAGAGAGAGAGATTATCAGAAGTTTGTTTGTAAGGCCTTTTGCCACTGCAAACAAACTTCAGACACATGTACATGCACTACTTTATGCATCTGGCTTTATGTGGGTATTGGGAAATCAAACCCAGACTGCAGGCTTTGCAACAAGTCCCTTTATCTGCTAAGCCATCTCCCTAGTCCCCAGAATTTTATCACAAATTTTGAGCAATTTGATTATAGTTTAGTTTACTGATATTTTCTTCATATTCTGCTATTATATGGGATCAATGAGATTCATAATTTATCAGTTTATGTCAAATTTATAAGATATTTAGTTCTCTTCAAATATCTCTCTTTATTATTATTTTTTTCTTGGTGACTCTGATTGCTCATATGTAACATTTAAAGTTTTTAGCATGTCTCACTGATTATGGGTGACAATGACTTTAGAGTTCAGTGAGGCTTGTGACGTCAAAGTTTGGGGTGAGTTGTTGGAAACAGCTGTGGCTAGAATACTCCACCTGGAGCTGGAATTGTGCTTTAGCAGCAAGCAGATGTCATTGCAATGTAGCTTCCTCAAGGCATCCTCGTAGTGTTGAAAGCTAGGACAGGCCACTGGCTTTCAAAGAGAGGCTGTTTGTCTGACATGCTGTGCTCAAGACACCCAGGCAGCAAGGAAAAATCCACCATTAGTCACTTAGGGAGTCCAGTTGCCATCTTATCTTATTTAAAAGAGGAAAAAACCCCTTTAAAAAGGGTATTTATAATAAAAGACTTATCATCAGCATTTATAGTGCTTTAACAGTGCTTTTTTAGACAAAAGCAGGGTCATTTTAATCTGTCTTGGAGTCACTGGGAGCTGTCTCAAGCTTCACACTAGCCTTTGTAAATAACCAAGATGACAATATGCATAAATTTAGAGTATACATCAGAGATTGTCTTTTATGAAGATTTTCCTGGTTTATTTTGTCTTCTTTTCTTTGGAGTGTTTCTCTAATCTTAGTAATTTTGAGCTGAGCATACACCCTTTAGGAACCTTAAGCTTTACCTGGCCATCTCTACCCTAGTCTTCTATGTTTCCTGTCTTTCATAGCAAAGAATTATCATTCTATTTATTTGCTAGAATGTGTTGACTGATTCTAGGAGTATATTAATTCTGTTTCAAAGAAGTGGAGAAGTAAGAATATTCATGTATCCACATCCTGTTTTTCTGCCAGAGAATGTTTCCCTATATAAAAAGCATTAGATGATGATGATGGAGCTGTCATCAGCTGGGGGGTGTTTGTGCCACCCTCCCATGCTTTTTAACAGATTGAGGTTATTATCTTTCTCTTCAATATTTCCTCAGAAGAGGTGATTTATGTTGATAGCAAGTTTAAGAAATCTCTTTAAAGCCTTTATTTAACTATGTTATCTATTTTTCTTAGTATTTTAGTTAATGAATTTTTAAAAGATTTGAAATGATAGTAGCTTTTATTCCTCATTTTAAAATGTTTATTTTTATTATCATTATTATTAACAACATGTTTCGTGTGGATACATGTGTTGGTACCACCTTTTCCCTCATCACAGCCCCCATTCTGTTGGGGACCCTCCTCAGTAGGGTTGTAGGTACTCCTCATGGGGTGTGGTTTATATGTTGTGGGAACAATAGTTATTTTTGGGGGGAGGTCATGCCTCTGGGCATGATGTCTCAACCTGTGGCTCTTAAAATCTTTCCATCCCCTCTTCCACAAAATTCCCTGAGCCATGGTAGGTAAGTTTTTTTTCCTTGGTTTTTCAAGGTAGGGTCTCACTCTAGCTCTTAGGCTGACCTAGAATTCACTATGTAGTCTCAGGGTGGCCTCAAACTCACGGCGCTCCTCCTATCTCTGCCTCCTGAGTGCTGGGATTAAAGGTGTGTGCCACCATGCCTGGCTATGGTGGGTGAGTTTTAAGTCTACTTTTGGTACTTATTAAATCGCAAAAAAGTTAGGGTAATAAGTGTACACTTCTGTTTTCTGGTTGTAAAAGCATGCTTGTATGATATGTACAGGATACAAAGGCAAGTGGTTAATAACTCAGTATCTGAAACCATAAAAATACAGTAAGTTTGTTAAAGCTTTTGTTGTTGTTGTTGTTTAAAAAATATGGAATGCTTTACGAATGTCCATGCTAATCTTGTATTGTTCCAATTTTAGTATATGTGCTGCTGAAGTGAGCGCTTTTTTTTTTAATCAAATGTACATGTGGGGCAATGAATCTGTTGCTGTTTTCTATGAGAAATAAATTTAAAATAGTTTTAAAATATTTAAAATAAGTTTTCCAGTCATGGAACATAGTTTCTTATTTTGCTTCTCATGTGTATCTCTCTGTGTTTCTCTCTCTCTGTCTCTCTCTCTCTCTCTGTCTCATTTTGCTACGCAGCTCAAGCTAGCCTGGAATTTGCTAATTCTAAGCAAAAGTGATCTCAAGCTCACAAGCCTTCTTCAGCCTGGCAGTTGTTGGATTACATGCACAAGCCACTTCCTTGGTCTAGGAAATACTGAAGTACTGGAATCCTTCTGTGTTTGAGCAGGTGGTCCTCTTTTTACATGGGAATGTGTTCTGAGGCCAGTCCCAGAGTCAGCAGTTATTTTTGTTCTAACTGAAAGAGATAAAGTTCCTAAGAGTTTATTAAATATGTTTCTTGCCACTGAGTTAGCAAGAAAAATACATCCCCATCAGTGCTGACTGGTTGGTAATTTCTGAAACACGAAGCCATAGTTCCTCATAAATAACAGAGGAACAGAATCACAGGGAATTTGGCTGAGATCAATCTGTAGATGGATGAGTTAGCCTGTAAGCAAATGCTATTCAACTTGTGACTTTTAAGAATGCTCAGTGTGTTTTCTAACCCAGGTGCTTAGATGTCAGGAGACATGCTGAAGTTTTCACAGACTAACAAAGGTTAATGATTCACCAAGCACTGGTGTATGGGGTACATTGTGTTTACATGGGAAGCAGGCATGGACATCCTTGTGTCACTGTTAGAACATATCCTTTCCATGTTGTAATGGAAATGTGCCAGGCCTCTAGTGAGTTGAATTTAACCCTGACGTCATGGGATGAGTGTGGGTTTCACCAGTGATCTGTGAAGCCCTGCCAGTGAGACATTTGGCAGCAGAGTTGTTCTACTTGTGCCATGTTTATGTGACTATGTTATGTATTAGATATGTAGCTGATATTCATATCAGTTAACTTACATGAATTATCTTGGAAGTCAAAGACTTTATGAGTCTTTGCCACATTTCCCTGGTAAATGTGCCACTGGAGCTAAAACCTTGTAGCAGTCTGATAAGTATGATACCCAATACTTCCTGTCCTTCATTTGGAAGCTGCCAGCATTCCCAACTCGAGGATTGACCCAGGAGATGATCCAAAAGCAAGTGAGTGTGATTTGAATTTTTGAGTGAGGTAAGCCACAAATAATGTGCTCTCTATCTCTACAGATAAGGAAGGAAAGAGTGAGCGGGAGGTGCTTTTGTGCTCTCGGAGGTGCCTGAGTTTTTTGGCAGATGTAGGCAGGCTGGATAGAAATTTGAAAACAGTTAAAAATTTATGTCACATTTTTAGTAGTCTTCGTACCATGATTACCTCATTGTAATGCTTTTTATAGCTTTTCGAGTGTGGATAACCTTTTTACATTTGAATAATTTTTATAGCTTTTTACATTTAGAATTTTTGTGACAGTTTGTCACTTGACAGAGGCAAAATTGCATGGGAAATATTAGCTAATTTGGGATGTATAGCCTCAGACAGTGTTGTAAGATGAACCAAGAGACTTTCTAGCAATGTACTGTTTTTCTTTGTCCTTCCTCCTAAGGAGACTTGTACTACCAAGAAGAAGGTGGAAGCATCGTTTGTTACTTGTGCATTTCTCCTGTGTGCTATTAGAAATACCAGACAGGCTGATAGAACTGACGAAGACTGTTTCTTTAATGTGTCATATTAAGTCATCATGTGCATAGTAATGCCTCTTGAGGCAGAGAGGGATGTAGAAACGAAGAGGAGAAGGAGCCAGGTACTGGAAGATCTGATCTTTTAGGCCTTAAGTAGAGTATGCATGGCTGAGACATGAGCCTCTTGACAACAGTGTGCAGCTGGATGTCTGCAGAGGCACACTGAGGTGTAAAATAGAATTCTTCAGGTATTTCAGGTCTCTTTTGTAAAATCATATGATGAAAGACCCCTCACAGAAGACCCTCACTATATATACAACCATACGAAGCATAAAAATCTTAATAAATTTAAAAATATATTTATTTATTTGCAAGTAGAGAAAAAAGAGAGATAGACTGAAGGAATGGGCACACCAGGGCTTCCAGCCACTGCAAACAAACTCCAGATGCATGTGCCGCTTTGTGCATCTGTCTTTACATAGGTATTGGGGAATCAAACACAGGTCATTAGGCTTTGCAGGCAAGTGTCTTATCCTCTGAGCCATCTCTCCAGCCCCCCTTAAAAAAATTTTGTCTGTGTTTCAAACTATATTAAATGGGCATAATAATCATTAAACTAAGAACTTGAGAGAACTAAAGCCTATATTGTTATTTTAGCAATCCAGTCAGACAAAATCCAGGAAAACAAAATGTTTTGTTGATCTTGAGCAAGAATTCTTTATTCTAGCAACTAGGAAGTGATGTATGCTTATATGTTTTAACTGCCTAGTGCTGTAGATTTTTTGTTTTTGTTTTTGTTTTTCAAGGTAGGGTCTCACTCTGGCTCAGGCTGACCTGGAATTCACTATGTAGTCTCAGGGTGGCCTCAAACTCTCGGCGATCCTCCTATCTCTGCCTCCCGAGTGCTGGGATTAAAGGCGTGCACCGCCATGCCTGGGTTTGTAGATTATTTTTAAATTTTATTTTAATATTTTGTGTGTGTGAGGGGGGAAGAGCAATACTCGGTTTGGAACATTTACTTGGAGAATCCTGAGGACCCAAAGTAGAGCAATCTAGGTTCAAAAAGCATTTGGGGAACAAAAACTTACAAGTGTGTCTCTCTTTGTGATATGTGTGCATGTGCATGTTTGTATTTATGTTTGTGCATGTATGTACATGTGCTTGTGGAGGCCAGAGGACAGTCTTGGATGTTTTTCATCTCGTATGTCATTTACCTCCTTTGAGGCAGGGTTTCTCGTTGGCCTGTAGTTCACCAATTAGGTTAGACTGGCTAGCCAGAAAGCTCCAGCAATCTGTCTGTCTCTGTCTCCTTGGAGCTGGGCATTTTACATTGGTGCTGGGGCTCGAATCCAGGCCCTTATGCTAGCAAGGCAAGTACTTACTGATGAGCTATCATCCCATCTTTTCTTCATGTGCTTTTAGTTTGCATTTCCTTGTTGATCTGTGTGTTTTTCATGTGATCACTGGTCATTTGTGCATATATTTTTTGTTTCTGAATATTTTGTACATTTTTCTTTTGTTTTCTTTTTTGTTTTTTTTCAAGGTAGGGTTTCACTGTAGCCCAGGCCAACCTGGAATTCACTATGTTGTCTCAGGGTGGCCTTGAACTCACAGCGATCCTCCTACCTCTGCCTCCCTAGTGCTGGGATTAAAGGTGTGCTCCACCATGCCCAGCCTATTCTGTACTTTTTAAAATGAAGTATTTGTCTTTTTATTGTGTTTTACAGCTCTTTTCCATATTCTGCATACCAGTCCTGGTCAGATATATATTTTGCCAGTGTTTCCTCAAAACCACTTGCCTCTTCATTTTCTTAATGACATATTTTGATAAGCTTAAGTTTTGAATTTCATTGCATTCTGTTACCTACAAATACATTCTCTTTTGCTAGAAGCCATGTAGTTTTAGTGTTTATGTTTAGGCTGTTTCCCATATTATTTCTATTTTACTAATTTTTAGAAGTTTTTGAAAATAGATCTTCTAAAAAATATAAAATTATACCCAGTTAAAATTACTTCACAGAGTTTGAGGCCAGCCTGGTGCTACAGAGTGAGTTCCAGGCCAGCCTGACTAGAGTTAGAACTTGCCTTGAAAAAAAATTATTTTTACATATGAGCAAATAAATATAATCAGGCTATATAAATCCTATTAAAATATCTTTCTAGAGAAAATATATGAAGTTATGGAATTATTGAAGATATCAGACCGTCTTCCATAACTTGTGTGTGTGTGTTCATGTGTATGAGTGCACATGCAGAGGTCAGGGGATACTTTCTAGTATCTGTCCTTACAACTTGTTTGAATCAGGATCTCTTGTTTGCTGAGTACAACAGCCTAGCTGGCCCCCGAGCTTCTGAGGATTTCTCCTGTTTCCACCTAACCTCCTCATTGTGGGCAAGCAGGGATTACAAATGCTAGTGCTACAGTTTTATGTGGGTTCTGGGGTTTGCACAGCAAGTGTTTTATCCACTGAGCCACTTCCCCAGCTCATGTTTTGTTTAAAACCAAGCATGTAGTTTAAGAATATTAAAGTTTCCTTTGATAAAGGGCAACCTTACTAAGCTCAGGTAGTAGTAAATTTCTCTGAAATGGTGAGTGGTAGGAAGAGGAGTTGTGCCCAGCTCTGTCCTGTAGTCCCCTCCCATTGAGACTCTGAGAGGAAAATGGGAGCTGTAGCAACATCCTCCTTGGGTACATTTCTCCTCTGGGTTCTAGTTGTCCTCCTGCCTCATGCTTGTTCTCTTCAGATCTGAAGGAGGACTGGCCACATGCCTCAGGCAAAGATTGTAGCTTGTGTTCCTTAAGAAGTATGATGGTTAATCTTTGCTGTTAAACTGTCAGATTTAGAATCATGAAGGAAACAAACCTCTGGGTGTGTCTGTAAGGATTCAGAGAAGGAACCATTCCATGGGCAGGGATATTGGGCCCCAGAGGACAAAAGGAGAAGGTGAGCTGAGTGCCAGCACCCTCATCCTGTTCCCTGGAGAAATGAGGAAGTAAGGAGTCACTCTGAGAGCCACCTGCATGCCATACCTCCCCCACCGTGATGGACTGTAAACCTTCTTTATGTTGCTTTTGGGCTTCTTTTTGTAGTACTGGTGACTGAACACAGGGGGCATGTGCCCTACCACTGAGCTATATCCCAAGCCCTTGCATTACTTTTTGTCAGGTATTTTGTCACAGCAATGAGAAAAGCAACTGATGTGGCTCCCAGCTGTTCTCACAAAGCAAGCCATTGGCTATTCTCCTTCACTAAGAGCAGTGGCTCATTTAAACTCCCACATAACATTTGCTCTGAAAATAGAATTTTTTGAAAGTTTCCACTTAAATAACTGTGGATTAACTTTTAGTGAGACCGATGTAGTGGAAGCTAAGCAGAGCGTATAACCCAGACCTTTGGGTAGTGGCATATTGTCACAGTTCTGCCTTAATTCACTGCATATTGCTTTTTTTTTTTTTTTTTTTTTTTTTTTTAGTTTGCAGCCAGATTCTGAGTTATTCACCTTTTAATGTCTGGAAATGCCAGAACCATTTGGCCATTTGTTCATGTTGTTTGAGCAGCACACCCAAATAGAGTAAGAATATATTTTCCAAAGCAAAGAATACGCCTCTGAAAGTTTAGAGTGCATTCCAAATGCTCTCCTAACTCAGAAAAACCATTGAATATTACTGACTGTGTCTTTATGCATTTTTGTTGGCCATCGTATTCCATATTGTGATGTTTCCCCCAAAAGATTTTTTTATGAATTTAAAGTTTCTAATATAAAGGTTATATTATCAACAAATGCTAGTTTGAAAGAACAAAATAGGATTTTGAAGATTACCGTTCTTTAACAATGCCCTAAATTTTTATTTCCTTATCCATTCCTCATTGCTTTCTTTCTCAAGACATTATGGTTTATTGTGTCTCTACCAGGTACCTTTCATGTGATTTACACAGTGAATGGCCCTGCTTTCAGAGCAAGTTAATGATATAATATCCCCATTTATATTCAGAGCAGTGAACACTTTCTAGCTTTCAGAATAATAAAAGCATCTGCATTTAATATACATGGAAGAATGGAAAGCAAATAGCAGATAAGGCACAATCAGGTATGTGTAATCAGGTAAAATATCACAATATTAGTGTAGATCAGCATCTGGTAATGACTTGAATCTTGAAAGACTGACAAACAGCATAGCCGAAAGCAGCCAGGCACACCTCATTCCGAGCACCTCTTCCAAGAACTGATTGCTCCTCTCGTGTGCTTTCTGGCAGTTTAAGCAGGTAGAGTTTCTTATTTTTACTCTTCTAAAACTATACTGGAAACTGGCAATGTTTCTTTTGAGACCACATCAAAAACAAAAACAAAAACAAATGATGTTCCTAAAAGAAAAACCTTATATTCCCAGCAGTTATCTCAGATTGATCCAAATCAGTTTTATTTAAAAAAAAGTATATCTTGCAGCCTGAGGCACAGCTTTCATTCCCATCTGTCTTTGCCAGCACATCACTGGTGTTCTGTTTTAAATAGTAGAGGACTGTTAGAGTGGAACCTGACCACCCTCTGATGGCATCTTCACTTCTGATGGTTGCAGCTGGTAAGCCTAGCTGTGTGTCTCAGTGCTGCACAAGCCCCAATGTATCAGAAGCAGATGGAGCCAAGTAGAAAGCTACACATTTCTCAAAGTCAGGACCAAACACGCCTGGTTTGTAGAGTGGAATTTAGCAGTTTCTTTGGCTTCAAGTTACTCCTTGTGAGAGGCCATTGGTCTTTTCTAGTAATTCCTTTCAGTTTATCTGGTGCTGGGGAGGCATGAAGGGTACAGGTTGCTAGGGACCGGAGGGCCCAGATGCAGAGGGGCTATAAGTAGATGCTAGCTGAGAGTTAGTTACCCCTTTGTTGGTGCCCCCAGCTACGGCAACTTCCTGCTGCCTCCGGTGGGGAAGCATCCTTGCCCAGGTGCAGAGGGGCTAACTGTGGCAGACGACTGAGAGCTCACCTCAGTGTTGGCATCCCCAACTGCAGCACCCCCTCTCCACCTTGTCTCTTGTTGCCTGGATTCAGGAAGCATCCTTGTTCTTAACTGCACCAGTTGGAGTGGGATGGCATGTGCAGAAAGTTGAACTGGCAGCTGCAGTTTCTGAGAAGGGCCCTGTTCACGCTTGCTCCCGGTTTGCTACTGTTTGCTATTCTGGAGATGGTAGCCCTGCGCACTGGCCAGTATTAATGGAAACTTTCCTAATTATAAGTATGAATGAAATGAAATAACTGGCACTTGGAATGGCTTTTTGTTTTTTCTTTTTCTTTTGGTGGTAACAACTCTTAAAAATCTCCTTGTCTTCCACCTGTCTGGTTTGAACCACCACAACAAAATACCATAGCCTCGGAGGAGTGACTTACACAACTGACATTTATTTTCTCACAGTACTGGAGGCTGAAGTCCAAGATCAACGTGCCAGTTCTGTTGAGGGCTGTCTTCCTGGCTATTTATTTGAAAGAGAGAGAGACAGAGATGTGCATTTGACTTATGGTGGGTACTGGGAAATTAAACTTAGGTCCTTAGGCTTTTACAGGCAAGTGTCTGAACCACTAAGCAATCTCTCCAGCCCTCACTGTTTGCTTTTACAACCTCCCTCTTGTGTATACCAGAGTTGGTCCAGAAGGCAATCAGCTCATTGCTTTCTGTTCTTAAAATTATACTGATCCTGCCGTGATGGTCCCATCACCATGACCTCATCTAAACCTGTTACCTCCCAGGGGCCCATCTCCAAGTACTATCACATCAGGGGATAGAACTTCAGCAAATGAATATTGGGGAGACACAGTTCAGTTCACATTAACATCCAGTTAATTATTAGTAAAATTATTAATGTCGAGACAGCCATTATCTTTTTAAAAGGTTGCCAAGGGGCAGGAGAGATGGCTCTGTGGGTAAGAGTGCTTGCCATGCAAGCATGAAGGCCTGATTCACCCTGAGTCTGACTACCCCACACTCATGTAAGTAGCTAGGTATGTATACATGCTGTAAGCTCATTCCTGTGGGGAGCAGAGACTGGAGGATTGCCAAGGCTTGTGGGGCAGCCAGTCTGTCTGATAAGACAGAAGCTTCGGGTTCAATGAGAGATTGTCTCAGAGAGACAAGTGGAAGATCAATAGGAGGACACCTGAAATTCTCTGGCCTCTGAATGTGGGTATGCAGGGCACATACCACGGACACAGACACGCCACACCACACCACACATTCTACACAAGGCTGCCATGAAAAGAATTAGGAGTTTTGTCCTATAATGGTGCAAGTAACAATTGATTGGGTACTTCAGTAGTCTGGTGTGTCCTTCATCCTCCCACACCTGCACTCATCCATCCCTGTGGCATCCACTTTAGGCTTATAGAGGAAGAAGTCCCATCACAAGAGAGAGCGTCAGAAGTAAAGGGCAAAATGACTTTCAGGATAGTTACGGTGTCAACAGTCTCTTGTAATATTATATTTTCTTTTCTTGCAGTCACATGGATTAATTACTGATTTCAGAATGATAAATTAACCTACATGGGGTGAATTCATCCACCAAACTTATTTTCCACTATTTTCTGAATACCACAGTTGTAAAAAGGACTGGTTTTCAGAAGCTTTATAATGACTTAGAATACAGAGCACAAAGTTTGTGGAGTTTGTGGAAAATCATGGGTTAATTACCACCCTGTTTCCTGAGCATTCTATTTTACAGAACCCATCATTGAATGCTTTGCAGAGATGGACTGAGATTTACATTTTACAATTGAAATAGCGAGCCCCTTCAAGGTCACGGAATGAGATCTAAATGATCAATTTAAACATGAATTTCACAATGTTGAAGTTGAAAAGACCTCCCTCAACAGATTTTTGTTTTGTATTTTTGTAGCTTACAAGGAACAAAGAAGCTTGTTTTTATTATTTGAAGTTGTCATTTTGTGAGTCTGAGCCATGAAGAGCAATGCTAGCCACATTAAAGACAAGATGTGTCACTGTCTCGCTTGTGGTAGACAGCTTGGAGAAAATGTGATTGAGACCGTGTCAACTCCAAGTTGAAGACATTTCTATTTCTGTTTGGAGCCACATTAAGAAGTGTGCCATAAACAGTGATGGTGAAAATGCAAACCACATGATTTCCTGGCTCTGTTGACATTCCTCACCCTCAGAGCTCTTCTCCAAGGGTTAGGGTGTTGCAGTAAGTAATCAAAGAGCTCTGAAATGTGGCCCGGGCTTTGATCATCCTGTCTTTAGAATTGATTGTGCGCACCTGCTATAGTTGGGTGGGAAACAGACCTTTTAACATTTTGCTACTATCATCCTACTTTGTACATATGAAGCCCTGGTCCTTTTAGAAACATGGGTGGGAAATTGATACTAAATAGACCTGGAAGATATGGGTAAGGTTACACTTACTTTCTCTCATCTGTCTGAGAGACTCTGTAATGGCTTCCTAAAGACACTATGGAAAGTTCTTTTCCTCTGTCTATAGCTGTGTTGATGATTTTGTATGACAAAAAAGAGATATTTTTCAGCTACTTTTCCACTTAGTTTGAGTTGTGTACTCTGACTAAGGGAAAGGTCTGATGCTGTATATAGCAATCCTAAACATGGCACATTTCAAACTCCTG
This sequence comes from Dipus sagitta, assembly GCA_036346955.1. Taxonomy (NCBI): domain Eukaryota; kingdom Metazoa; phylum Chordata; class Mammalia; order Rodentia; family Dipodidae; genus Dipus; species Dipus sagitta. The sequence continues at coordinate 95,775,935 of CM070770.1, read as the reverse complement.
GAGCGGGAGATAAGGTCTTCATGTGTGCCATCTCTTGCTGCACACTTAAGGAAAGGCATTTTACTTTTTCACCTTAACTTTCTCATATTAAAAGCAACGAGCATCCCCTATTAGAAGATGTATCTTGATTTTTGTTTTGAAGTAGTGTAGATCTCTGGTCTCTCAAAATATCCTTGTCAGGGTATTTCATAACCATTGACATCAAAAAGTTGCCAATATCCAATAGTCGTGGACTGAGGCTGCTGATGGCAGGCGCTCACTCATAAAGCTGGGTTTGGGGGCAGCCCTCCTGAGCCTACGTAAGTAGAATACTGCTAACACATGGCAATGTCTCTAACGCAAGGACTTGCACCCTGAGGAACTGACCCTGAACCTTGCTGCTTTTACCATATGACAAAACATAAACAGATAAATAAAAATAAAAGCTGGAAAACATTATTTTATGCCATCTTTCATAATGTACTTATTTTATAATTTTACCTATTAGGAAAATATTGTCAGCTGGGCATGGTGGCGCACGTCTTTAATCTGAGCACTTGGGAGGCAGAGGTAGGAGGATCACTGAGAGTTCAAGGCCACCCTTAGACTACAGAGTGAATTCCAGGTCAGCCTGGACCAGAGTGAGACCCTACCTTGAAAAAAAAAAAAAAAGAAAAAGAAAAATATTGTCATGACATGATGCAGCACAATTGATCAATCAGTTACTACTATTATATATATATATATATATATATATATATATATATATATATATATATATAAATTTTTTGAGGTAGGGTCTCACTCTAGCTCAGGCTGACCTGGAATTCACCATGTTGTCTCAGGTTGTCCTTGAACTCATTGTTTTCCTCCTGCCACTGCCTCCTGAGTGCTCAGATTAAAGGTGTGCACCACCATGCCTGGCTCTACTATAAAATATTATTATAAAGTACATACATAACTAAATTTCTTAGGAACAAGTGTGTTTAATTGGAGATGAAAAATTGTTAAATATAAAAAATGATTACTGGAGAAAAAATAACATCTGAAAAGAACAGCAATGTAGCTGACTAATGAGCATCATGATTAACATATTTTACAAATTTATCAATACTGAGGCACAGCATCTCCTTGTTCCTTGCCAGAGTTAATAATGACAGATACCATGACCCTATTAATATTTGAATAGTCTAATAGGCACAGGCCATCATGCAGCAGAGCAGAATGTAAATCAGTGGTCAGAGGCCAGACCACCTTCCTGTGCTTGCCTATTGATCACCAACTTTTCCTCAGGGTCTCTTCCAGCATTGTCTCTTGGTGAAATTGTCCCCTCCTTCTTGCCCTTCCCAGGTCTGTTGAGTTCTGTTCTTTTTAATTCCACACATTGAACAAGGTATATTTATAGGATTATTCTTATTTGTAGACATGCTTTTCTTTTTCAGTGGACTGCACAGGCTCCTTGATGATATACTGTACCATTTGCTTTTATGTGCCTGATACATAGTAGGTACTGATGGGATGTTTTCTGAACAAATGTTCACTGCATTCTCTTTTGTTACATGTAACAAAATAACTTGAAGTCAACAGAGAGCTTTTGATGTGAAAGATACTAATATAAAAATAAGTGCTGGCATTTTATAGTATGCTTTAAGACATAAAAAGCCCCATGTGTTTCATAAATATGGCTAAATATAATTGGCTTGGGATGGTGAGGTAATGGAACAATCATCGTAGCAGTGGCAGTGGAAGTATGACGAGAGCATTGGTCTCAGGGTCATAAACCAGAGGTCTGGACATAGAACCTTGCCATAGGACTGAACTTAACTGTTTTTGCTGTTGTTTGTTTTTATTTTAAAAAACTTTTTAGTGACAGTTTTCATACATGCATATAATGTATTTTGAGCATAATTTCCTCCCTTGTTTTCTCTTCTCCCTTATCCTTCTTTCCCTGAATCCCTTCTCAGCTACTAATCCCTCTTCTATTTTCTCTTTTTTTCTTTTTCTTTTTTTAATCCTTCTTCCATTATCCATAACATGTTGGTCCCAATATTATGCAGGTTTTGTGCAGAAACTGACTAGCACTGTGAGGTCATGAATGCAATAGCCACTTCATGTCCAGAAGACAGTGTTCCAAAGCACTTCTCACCCATCCTGTGGTTCTTCCCACCCCCTCTTTTGCAGTGTTCCCTGAATCTTGGAGGGAGGCATGATAGAGATGTTTCATTTAGTGCTGAGCACTCAACAGTCAAGTATTGTCTGTATTCTCTGCACTTTGATGTTTTGAGTCTCCTCAGTAGTCACCACCAACTGCAAAAAGAAGCTTCTCTGACCAGAGGTGAGAGCAGCACTAATCTGGCATATGCATTAATATTTAAAGAATAATTTGATGGACACAACAGAACCTTTTATCCAAATAATAGTAGTAGTTTTTCTACTAGGGCCTATTATCTTCCCAGCCATAGACTTTTGACTACTTTTTCAGTTATAAGGTATGAATTCCCTCCCATGGAACAAGCCTCAAATCCAATCAGTAAGCAGTCGGTTATCCCATAGAAGTTATGCTGCTATTGTCTTGCCTGGCTGATTGATTGTGATGCTCACACAGGATCCCCTGCTGGTGAAGACTGTTGATGACTTTTCTCCCCTAGCAGCTTGCATAGCACTTTCTAGTACTATGACAGGAGGCTTCAAGATTTACCCTGTTTTAAAAAATGTATATTAGCCGGGCGTGGTGGTGCATGCCTTTAATCCCAGCACTCGGGAGGCAGAGGTAGGAGGATCACCGTGAGTTTGAGGCCACCCTGAGACTCCATAGTGAATTCCAGGTCAGTCTGAGTTAGAGTGAGACCCTACCTTGGAAAACAAAAAACAAAAAACAAAACAAACAACAACAACAACAACAACAAAAATATATATATATATTATTTTTATATATGAGAGAGAGAGAGAGAGAGAGGGAGAGAGAATGGGCGTATCAGGGCCTCCAGCCATTGCAAACGAACTCCAGATACATGTGCCACCTTGTACATCTGGCTTAAATGAATCCTGGGGAATTGAACCAGGTCCTTCTGCTTTGCAGGCAAGTGCCTTAACCACTAAGCAATCCCTCCAGCCCCAACTTACCCTCTTTTGGACCTATTTTTTTTTCATCTCTCAAAAGAGAAAAAAAAAATAGTTAAAGTTGCATGAATTTCAGGTTATTCCAGGCCTTGAAACTCTCTCATAATAATTCAGGTTAAGTATTCCTATCACTACAAAAAGTCCTATGTCTTTAGTTCCATATAATGGTGTGTGAACATTACTTTACTCTGTTTAGATATGAGATCATCTAGGTATTTTCCTGTTGATTCCTCCTTTCCTGATCATCTCTCCCTCTAATAATGTAGGTTTTGCCTTCAAGCTATAGGGTAGAGGTGTGTGGAATTGTAGGGATCTCCCATTTTTCTGTTGGTGACTTGTTTACTTCTCCATCAGCTGTCTTTGCTCCCTGCACTTCCCCTCATACAATTCTTGGCCTCTCTACAGCCAGTCCTTACATCCTCCAGCTGACCCTCAGAAGATGCTTTTTGACCTATTGTAATTGCCCGTGTGAAAGTGATGTCATAAGACTCTGAGGCCATTTCACCACCTACTCATCTCCCCCCACCCCCAGCTATCCCATCTTTAATTTGATGGAGGTACTAAGTACTGTTCCTTGAATGTACATTATGTGCTCTGCATTGTGGTAGGTACTGACTTCTATACCTAATCACTTACATGTCTAAACCTTTGCTGTATGTCTGAAGGGCAGCTATAATTTTAGAGAGAGGAAACAAACACTCTCAGGTTGTTTCTAATTAATTTATTTAAGAGAGAGAGAGAGAGATAGAGGGAGAGAGAAAAGAGGGAGGGAGATAATGGGTGTTCCAGGGCCTGTAGCCATTGCAAATGAACTCCAGACACATGCACCACTGGGGAATTGAACCTGGGTCTTTAGCCTTCCCAGCAAGTGCTTCAACCACTAAGCCATCTCTCCAGCTCTCTCAGATTGTTTAAATAATTTTCTCAGATTGCCTAAGGCCCAAACCAGTATAGTTTCCATTGTATTAAGGGACAAGTCAGCATATGTAGGAACTTATCAAGTCTTTGTTGTTTTGTTCATGGCAGCTTCTTATTTGTTTCAGAAACAATATTATGTCACTATGATGACAAACATTTTATCACACTCTGTACATATAAATTCACTGTCTTATTTTTCTTATATACTCTGTTTATTGTCACATATATTTAAAAAATTATTGTCATAATGTGTGATTAGTTCTTATTCTAATACTGATTCTATAAGCAATTTATTTGTTGTTAATTTTTCATGTTGTCATTTTAATAGCTAAATAATTTCTATCAGATTAGTTTATCATGGTTATAGAAATAGTTCTTAAAAAATTTACTATTGCAGAACATTTAGATTATTTCCATTTGTGCTGAGATTAATTATAATAATGATATTTATGTATCATTTGAAAATTAATGGTAACATGTTAGTGTTTTTTTTTTTTTTTTTTTTTGGTTTTTCGAGGTAGGGTCTCACTCTGGTCCAGGCTGACCTAGAATTAACTATGTAGTCTCGGGTGGCCTCAAACTCATGGAGATCCTCCTACCTCTGCCTCCTGAGTGCTGGGATTAAAGGCATGCACCACCATGCCTGGCAACATGTTAGTTTTAGAAGATATTTTTTAATTTGGGAAATATTCATAAGGGATTCATATGTATCTATTCCTCAGTTTCAGTAATAATCAACATTTTCCCTACCTTATTTCACCTACCCCCTCACTTTTTTCTTAAGAATATTAAATAAATTTCAAGTATATCACCATTTCAGGATACACTTTTAACAGATAAGGACATTTTTCTAAAGTTATCCAATACTCTGTGACATCCACCTAAAGTTTATATTTAAATTTACCTGATTATCAGGAATGACTTCTCAGATTTGGTTTGTGCAAATTAGGATTCAAATATAGTCCACACATTGCAGTTGGTTGCTATGGTATTAATGTTTCATTCATTCTGAAGTATATATGTGCACTTTTTTCTTTTTTTCTCTTCCTTCACTTTTTTCCCTCCCCTCCCCGTTCTTCCCTTGTTTATTCTCCTTCTCCTTATCCTTTTTTAAAAAAAAATATTTATTTGAGAGAGAGAAAGAGGCAGAGAGAAAGAAAGAGAGAGAGAGAGAGAGAGAGAGAGAGAGAATGAGCATGCTGGGGCATCCAGCTACTGCAAATGAACTCCAGACGCATCTGGCTTACGTGGGTCCTGGGGAATCAAACCGGGATTCTTTGGCTTTGCAGGCAAAGCTTTAACCACCAAGGCATCTCTCCAGCCCCCCCCCCCATTTTTTTTTTTTTTTTTTTGAGATAGAGTCTACCTATATAGCTCAGATAGGTCTTGAACTTGCCATCTTCCTATTTTATCCTCCAGGGTTCTGAGATTACAGGCATGTGACAGCAACACTCACATGCAGTTTTTAATACTATCATCTTATTACACACAAGTCCTGTATGGTGTCTCAACATCCTGAACGTGATGTTTCTTCAGGGTACCCTTTTTGTTTTATTTTACTTGTTTATTTTGATTTTTCAAAGTAGGGTTTCACGCTAGCCCAGGCTGGCCTGGAATTCACTATGTAGTTTCCGGGTGGTCACCACAATCCTCCTATCTCTGCCTCCTGAGTGCTGGGATTAAAGGTGTACTCCACATCAACCAGTTTTATTTTATTTTGTTTTACTTTTTTCCAGAGGTAGGGTCTCACTCTAGCCCAGGCTGACCTGAAACTCACTGTGTAGTCACAGGCTGACCTTGAACTCACAGTGATCCTCTGCCTTCTGAGTGCTGGGACTAAGGGCATATGCCCTTTAACTTCACTATCTACTGTATTTATTTAATTGCTAGTGAGAGATACAGGTATTAATGCAATTATAGCTCAATTTTAAGAAAGACTACTTGATAAGCATGGTACTTTTCAAGTTGGGGACCAAATTTACCATTCATAGCATATTTTACCAAAGTATAAGCTTTTCTTTCTTATTGTAGAAACAGATCCAGTTACATGCATCCACATGAATGGGCTTTAAGGTTGAGGAGGCTGAGGCTGTGTTAAGAGGAACATGGAGGAGATGGTTCTTTGCAGGAGTCTCAGAGAGAAGAGCTGTGAAGTGCTGCATTTCATAGGCAGGGCTTTCTTTTGTGACTAAATTCAAGTATCTGAATGTTTCTTTTATTCTCTTGGATAGACTACGTATTGGAGACGTTGAGCTGTAGGAAAATTGGGATTTTCCTCATTCTTTTTTTTAAAATAAGATTTTTATTTTTTAGTTTTTTTGGTTTTTCAAGGTAGGGTCTCACTCTAGCTCAGGCTGACCTGGAATTCACTATGTAGTCTCAGGGTGGCCTCAAGCTCATGGCGATCCTCCTACCTCTGCCTCCCGAGTGCTGGGATTAAAGGAGTATGCCACCATGCCTGGTTTAGGATTTTCCTCATTCTTTTAACTTCTGGTTGCCCATCTACTTTATTTGTTACCATTGATAGTGTAGACTATGCCACAGTCACAGAGACTGAGAATATGAAAATGGGAAAAATAAAAACAGTCAGAGGCTGGGCGTGGTGGCGCACGCCTTTAATCCCAGCACTCGGGAGGCAGAAGTAGGAGGATCGCTGTGAGTTTGAGGCCACCCTGAGACTCCATAGTGAATAGGTCAGCCTGGGCTAGAGTGAGACCCTACCTCGAAAAGAAAAAAAAAACAGTCAGTATTAGATTGTCTTACCCAATGTCTTGGTTCACAATCATTTTTGGTCACTAAATCTTTGCCCAGTTTAAATGTGGGTGCTGACCATTTTTATCATTTCTGCTAAGGAATGGTTTTCTTGTGTGCTAGCTATTACTGAGAATCCTATTCTTCTGTTTTTTCCTGTCTTCAGATAGCTCTTTAGAATAAGAAATAATTCTTTTACTTTAAAATCTCTTTTGTTTAAAATATCTTAAGTATTTGAATTGACACTTTGGTAAGTCACACCTGTTTCCAACTTCTTTTCCTTAATAATACACTTCTTACTGCTCTTTGACAGTTCTCTGATGTGTTTGTCATGAGTGTAAGTGGTGTCTGCAAGGAGTAATGTGAGTATATGAGTAATGTGTGTGCAAGAGAGTGTTGGTTTATTACCATGACTGAGAGGAAAAAATTAGCATCCTAGTTTTTTATTTTGAACAATCAGGAGAAAAGTGACAATGAAAGGAGGAGCTGCTTGAGACGTGCGTTCATACAGAGAATTGCAGTGGGTTTAAAGACTCCTTTAAAGATTCTCGTGCAGTATTTCTTAGGGGTAGGACAACCCAACCCAGGCTGGCAAGTATAGTGTTTCATTAGATTGTCAGTCTCTGTCATACCTTTTTTTGGGGGGGGGGGAAAGCCCAACAGAATACCTTTTTTCATTAGGCGAGAGAGTGAGAGTGATAAAGAAAGAGAGAGTGAGAGAGAATTGGCATGCTAGAGCCTCCAGCCACTGCAGTCAAACTCCTGATGTGTGCACAACCTTATGCACTTGTGTGACTGTGTGTCTGGCTTATGTGGGACCCAGAGAGTTGAACATGAGTCCTTAGGCTTTGCAAGCAAATGCCTTAAGCACTAAGTCATCTCTCCAGCCCTCTGTCATACTTTTTATTTTCTACAGGGTGGCACTGAAAATCCTGAGTTTCTTCTATATTAATTGGCCACTTAGTTGCTAATCTGTTTAAGTTTCCTTTGTATACTCTAGTTTTGAATAGAGATGCTGAACATTTGCCATAGGAACTATTAAGATAATTTTTTTTGAGGTAGGGTCTCACTCTGGTCCAGGCTGACCTGCAATTAACTATCTAGTCTCAGGGTGGCCTAGAACTCATGGCAATCCTCCTATCTCTGCCTCCCGAGTGCTGGGATTAAAGACATGTGCCACCACGCCTGGCTATTAAGCTAATTTTTATTCACATTTTTAATCTGTCTGTTGTAGAGTCATGAATCCTAGTTTGATCTTCTGCATTGTCACAATGTTAGTATTGGGTAAACACTAAAATTCATGCCATGTTATGAGTCTTTCTCTGTTATAAAATGTGAAAGGTGGGGAGTTCCATTGTGTTATTTTTTCTGTGTTTTCATCAGCATGTAACACACACGTATGCACGCATGTGCATGCACACACACATCATATGTACACACACATACATGCAAGAACAAAAATTATTCAGGTAAATAAGGTAGAAAATTGCTTACAAGGTCAATTCTGAAGTGGGTTTTTTTTTGGTGGTGGGGGGGCTCTAGATGCTCTGGATCTCTCGTACTTCTCTGCAGCCAGTAGCAATTTCTTTCTTTCTTTCTTTTTTTGACAACTTCTATACTTACAGACAGCAAACCATGGTATTTCCCTCCCATCCCCTCCCTTCTTCACCTTCCCCCCCCCACTTTCTCCTTCATAGCTTTGCTCTCTGACATATCCCCTCCCTCCGTCCATTAGTCTCTCTTTTAATTTGATGTCATCATCTTTTTCTCCTGTTATGAGGGTCTTGTGTGGGTATTGCTAGGCACTGTGAGGTCTTGGATATTGAGGCCAAATTCTGTCCGGACAGTTGTATGTAGAGAGTGGTACCCTTTAGTTTCCCCCCAGAGAAGACATGCCACTATTGCGCTCATTGAGACATTTGACCTGTCTGGCCAAACTTGAGGTTTTCACCGCTGATGACTTCTGTCTCCCATAAGACTGCATATAGTGCAGCCTTTTCCAGCTTTCAGTTACCTGGGCTATAGGGAGAAGGTTTTCTTGATTTCTCAGTGCCTTTGCTGCTCAGGCATGTGATATCTTCAGCAGTAGGGTATTACCGTCTCTTTCTCATGGGGAAGCAAGGGCCTTGGCAATAGCCTGTAATGTTTTGGAGGCAACATAGACCTCCCTGGCCAATGACTCATTGGGAAGTACCCCATCCCAGGCACTGAAAATTTTCTAGTAGCAATCTATGGCTTCTGGACGTGCCATTATTTTTAAAAGTAGATTTTCATATGTCTTATTCAGAATATCTTGAGTTTTGATTGGTCCTCCCCCAATCTTTCTTTTATACAATCTCTTCTGACCTCGCTTAGGCCTTTCCCCTCCCTGTAATCTGTTCTTCTACTTACATATGTACAATACCATCCTCTTAAGACCTTCCCTCTCCTCCCTCCCTTATAGCCTTTTTCTAGCTTATGGACCTCTGCTACTGATTATTGGTTCCAGATCACACACAAGTCTATACATTTGTAGCTAGGATCCACATATAAGAGAGAACATGCGATGTTTGGCTTTCTGGGCCTGGGTTACCTCACTTAGTATAATCCTTTCCAGATCTATCCATTTCCTTGCAAATTTCATTTATCTTTACCACTGAATAGAACTCCATTGTGTAGATGTACCACATCTTTATTATCCATTCATCTGTGGATGGACATCTAGGCTGGTTCCATTTCCTAGCTATTGTGAATAGAGCAGCAATAAACATGGTTGTGCAAGTATCTCTAAGGTAGTGAGAAGAGTCATTAGGATATATGCCTAGGAGTGCTATAGCTGGATCATATGGCAAATCTATTTTTAGCTGTCTCAAGAACCTCCACACTGGTTTCCACAATGGCTGTACCAGATTATATTCCCACCAGCAGTGCAGAAGGGTTCCCCTTTAACCACAACCTTGCCAGCATTTATTGTCATTTCTTTTCTTTTGTACTGTAGGCATAACTTTTGTGTGTGCATGTTGGTGTTGAAATTTTAGTTTTTTTAAAAAATTATTTTATTTATTAATTTATTTGAGATAGAAAGAGGCACAGAGAGACACAGAGAGATTATAGATAGAATGGGCATGCTAGGGCCTCTAGCCACTGCAAACAAATCCCAAATACATGCACCACCTTGTGCATCTGGCTTACATGGGTCCTAGGGAATCAAACTTGGGTCCTTAGGCTTTGCAGGCAAACGCCTTAACCACTAAGCCATTTCTCTAGCCCTTATTTGTTTTCTTGATGGTAGCCATTCTGATGGAGAGAGATGGAATCTCAAGGTAGTTTCAATTTGCATTTCCCTGATGGCTAAGGATGTAGGACACTTTTTTAGATGTTTATATGCCATCTGTATTTCTTCTGGTGAGAACTCTCTATTTAGTTCCATAGCCCATTTTTTGGTTGGGTTGTTTGATTTCTTACTGTTCTGTTTTTTGAGGTCTTTGTATATTCTGGATATTAATCATCTGTTAGATGTGTAACTGGCAAAGATTTTCTCCCATTCTGTAGGTTGTCTCTTTGCTCTATTCACAGTGTCCTTTGCTGTACAAAAGCTTTATAATTTCATGAGATCCCAGTAGTTGATTAGTGGTTTTATTTTCTGAGCAACTGAGGTTATATTCAGAATTTGATTACATATGCCAGTATGTTCAAGGGTTTCCCCTACCTTTTCCTCAAGCAATTTCAGAGTATAAGGTCTGATATTAAGGTCCCTGATCCACTTGAATTTGATTCTTGTGCATGGGGAAAGACAAGGATCTATTTTCATCTTTCTATATATAGATATCCAGTTTTCCCAGCACCACTTGCTGAAGAGGCTGTCTTTTCTCCAATTAATATTTTTGGCATTTTTGTCAAAAATCAGATGGCTATAGCTGCCTGGATTAACATCTGGATCCTGTATTCTGTTCCATTGATCTACATGTCTGTCTTTGTGCCAATACCATGCTGTTTTTGTTACTATGGCTTTGTAATATAGCTTAAAATCAGGTATGGTGATACCACTAGTCTTGTTTTTGTTGCTTAAAATCACTTTGTCTATTTGAGGACTTTTGTGCTTCCAAATGAAAATTTGGATTTTCTTTTTCTATTCCTGTGAAGAAGTCATTGGAATTTTTTTTTTTTTTTTTTTTTTTGGTTTTTCGAGGTAGGGTCTCACTCTAGCCCAGGTTGACCTGGAATTCACTATGGAGTCTCAGGGTGGCCTCGAACTCACGGTGATTCTCCTTCCCCTGCCTCCTGAGTGCTGGGATTAAAGGCGTGCGCCACCACGCCCAGCTGTCATTGGAATTTTAATGGGGATTGCATTAAATACGTATATTACTTTTCGTAAGATTGACATTTTCACAATATTGATTCTTCCAATCCAAGAATGTGGGATATCTTTCCATTTCCTTGTGTCTTTTGTAATTTCTCACTTCAATGTTTTACAGTTCTCATTATAGAGCTCCTTCACTTCCTTAGTTAAGTTTATTCCAAGGTACTTTATTTTTTTTGAGGCAATTGTGAATGGGAGAGATTCCCTGATTTCATTCTCTACACGTTTGTTGTTAGTACATAGGAAAGCTACTGATTTCTGTGTATTTATTTTGTATCATGCTATGTTGCTAAAAGTGTTTATCAGCTCTATCAGTTTACTGGTAGAGTTTTTAGGATATTTTATGTATAGAATAATATCATCTGCAAATAGTGATAATTTGATCTCTTCCTTTCCAATTTGTATCCCTTTTATGAGTGTCTCTTGCCTTATTGCTATAGCTAAGAATTTCAGTACTATATTAAATAAAAGTGGGGGCAGTGGACACCCTTGTTTTGTTCCTGAATTTAGTGGAAAACCTTGATTTTTTTTCACCATTTACTATTATGTTGGCTGTAAGTTTGTCATAATTAGCTTTTATTATGTTGAGGTATGTTTCTTCTAGTCCCAGTTTCTGTAATACTTTTACCATAAAGGATGTTGGATTTTGTCAAATGCCTTTTTGGCATCTATTGAGATGATCATGTGATTTCTGTACTTCAGACCATTTATATGATATATTACATTTATTGATTTGTGTATGTTTAACCATGCCTGTATCCCTGGGATAAAGCCAACTTCGTTGGGGTGAATAATCTTTTTGATATATTCTTGTATTCTGTTTGCCAATATTTTCTTCAGAATTTATGCATCTATGTTCATGAGGGAGATTGGTCTGTAATTTTCTTTTTTTGTTCTGTCTTTGCCTGGTTTTGGTATGAGGGTGATGCTGGCTTCATAGAGGGAATTCGGTAGAATTCTGTCCTTTTTTATTTTATGGAAAAGTTTGATAAGCATTGGTGTTAGTTCTTCCATGAAGGTCTGGTAAAATTTGCCAGTAAATCCATCAGGACCTGGGCTTTTTTTTTAGTTGGGAGACTTTTTATAACTGCTTGGATCTCTGCACTTGTTATAGGTCTATTTATATGGTTTATCTCATCTTGATTTAATTTTGGTAGGTCACATGAATTAAGGAAATCATTCATTCCTTTCAGATTGTCAAACTTAGAGGCATATATATTCTTAAAGTATAACCTTTTAATTGTCTGAATTTCTTTGGTATCTGTTGTAACGGTGCCTTTTTCATCTCTAATTTATTAATTTTTGTCTCTCTTCTGGTCAAATTTGCTAAGGGTTTATCAATCTTGTTTATCCTTTCAAAGAACCAACTCTTTGTTTCTTTGATTCTTTGGATTGTTTTTTTGGTTTCTATTTCATTAATTTCTGCCCTAATCTTTATGATTTCTTCTTGTCTACTGCTTTTTGGTTGGCCTTGTTCTTCTTTTTCCAAAACCTTAAAGTGGAGCATTAAATTGTTTATTTGTGAACTTTCTAATTTCTTAATATAGGCACTTAGAGCTATAAATTTCCCTCTTAGGACTGTCTTCATTGTGTCCCAAAGGTTTTGGTATGTTGTATTATCATTATCATTTGATTCTATGAATTTATTGATTTTCTTTTTGATTTCTTCAATGACCCACTGATCATTCAATAGTGTACTGCCTTTCTCTCCAGAGCACTGGGATTACAAATGTGCATTACCATACCTGGCTTCATGTACTAGATTCTTATCTTCTCTTGGAGCTCTATCTTTAGAGAGAAACCTTTTGTGGTCCATGGACACAATTTTCTGTTTGTCTTATCATGTCAGACTTTTGTCTACTAGACCTTCATGTGAATGCATGCAGTTTGTAACTGAGTGATTAGACTGGGCTTCTAAGCAATGTTCAGTCTATTTCTTTTGCACAGTACTTCTGTCTTTTAAGCAAATAAGGAAGTACATTTCTACATATGGGTGAGGTTAGAATATAAAACCTTGACTATCAGACATGAATCAAAGTGCTATACAGACTAATTTATTATTTGAGTATATCAGAAGCTACATGAATGAATCATAATCATTTCTATTCCTTTAAGAAGATCAACAGTTAAAAATTGCATTTCTTATTATTAAAAATGGCTTTAGAGCTCAGATGTAATCTCCTAAATGAAAGAATAAAAATAAGAGCAAGATGAGCTGGTGGACCATTTTTCTCCCTAAAAACTTGAAATAAATGGAGATCAAGAAATGTTATGCATTGTTAAATAAATCAGAGGTCTTATGACATCTCTAATATTTTATTAACAAAATATTGATTTGATTTATGTATTTAAAATACCTAGCCATGTACTAAAACATAAATTACAAATGGAAACCCTTGATTTATGTTTATGGTGAATAATGTGTGGGACGTGACAAGTGATCACAAAGTTTGCAGTATTCCCTGAATAGGGCAGGGATGGAATCACAGAAAAGTCCTGAAAAAAAATGCTGCTTTAGGTGCCATTTGTTGATATGCAGATGATGCTGTCTTCTAAGAGATGATACTATCTTGATGTTGTGAACTTTCACTCCTGTTTCAGACATCTCCAGATCTCAGTGAAATCTGTTTGACAGTTCTCAGTGCCTTTCCTCTCTGTGATGGGTCACATGGACACAGATCTCTGCAAGGAGAGCACAGAGCTTGGAAAGAGCGTCTTCTTAGGTAAATATTGGGTCTCTCTGATCTTGTGCAGTAATGCTTATATTCTCAAATTTCTCGGAGCACCTTCATCTCCCTCATCCCTCAGAACTTAAAAGATACCTACTGAATTACTAATTCCCAATTCTATGCCAAACCAAAATATGTGTTCTCCTTTCTATTACCTGAGCTGCTTAGTGTCTGAAGAGAGAAATCACACGGCCATGCAATTGGCGCTATTCCACATTTTTATGAAGATCTGCACCATGCAGTCCCCTTCTGTTCCTCTATATCTCACCTCAGATGTAACTATATCAGAGAGTTCTTCCCTGACCTCTTTACCACAAGAGGTTCCACACTGTTTTAATTTTATGACAGTTTGCACTATAATTCTTTTAAAAATATTTTAATTTTATTTATTTGATTGGGGGGAGGGAGAGGAGAGAATACATGCACCAGGGCCTCCAGCCACTGCAGATGAACTTCAGACATATGTGCTACCATGTGCATCTGGCTTACGTGGGTCCTGGGGAATCAAACCTTAGTCCTTTGGCTTTGTGTGCAAGCACCTTAACCACTAAGCAATCTTTCCAGCCCCTATAATTCTTTTTAAAAAATATTTTCACTTATTTGCAAGGAGAAAGAAAGAGAGAGAGAGTGAGAGAGAGAACACACATATCAGGGCCTTCTGCCAGTGCACATAAATTCCAAATGCATGTACCACTCTGTTCATCTGGCTATACTTGGGTACTGAGGAATTGAACCTTAGTCTTTAGGCCTTGCAAGCAAGTGCCTATACTGTTGAGCCACCTTTCCAGCCCCACTATCATTCTTTCTTAATGCTTTCCCAACTCATTGTCTCCATAGCCAATTTCCTGTGCATAGAAACAGAATCTACTTTATTAATTACAGTAGTAGTGCATTTAGAGGCACATAATAGCACTTACAAAATTATTAGATAAATGAATAAAGATTTGTAAGATTGCATTTGAAAAAAAAACCCTAATTTTTTTTAATTTTTAATTTTTTTTTCTATTTTTTAGAGAGAGAGAGAGAGAATTGACTCGCTAGGGCCTCAGCCACTGCAATCACACTCCAGATGCTTGTACCACCTAGTGGGCATGTGCGACCTTGCACTTGCCTCACCATTGAACATCGGGCTTACATGGGATCTGGAGAGTCAAACATGGGTCCTTAGTCTTTGTAGGCAAGCAAGCACCTTAACCACTAAGCTATCTCTCCAGCCCAACGCTAATTTTAAAAAAAGTAAAAAGTATTTCTGTAGAGCTGGGCATGGTGTTGCATGCCTTTAATCCCAGCACTTGGGAGGCAGAGGTAGGAGAATAGCTGTTAGTTCGAGGCCACCCTGAGACTGCATAGTGAATTCCAGGTCAGCCTGTGCTAGAGCAAGACCGTACTTTGTAAAACCAAAGCAAACAAACAAACAAAAAAGTATTGCTGTAAATGAATATGAGCATAAACCCAAGAGCTATCCTAACAGATGCACAGCTGTTTTCCCTTTCAAATAAACTTCTTGTGGTAGTTCAATAAACATACTCTAGTGTTGTGCATTGGGTACTGATGGCTGTTGCCCAAACCTTTCCCACAGAGGCTCTCAGCCTTCTTTGTCTGGCAGGTGTACACAGGTTGGTGCTGTCATGTGGTCTCTTAACATGCACCATCTCAAGGCACCAGGGCAGTGTGTGCCTGCACCTCCTCCTTCCCCACTCAAGCAGTCATATTAACATGTAAGTGAATGAGTGTGAGCATAAGGCCTTACAAGGACTACCTTGAGTCTGTTCTAATTCATATTAGATGTCAATCAATAAGAAATTATATAGCTTACGGTTTTTTTTTTGTAACAGTGAATTACTTTCTACATACCTTACAACTGTTGAAGGCATATCCATGTGCCTTGATGTGTGATTTTTGAATTCATGTTTTAGCATTAGGTCTCAAACTTCTAGGGTGAATTCTATTATTTCTATAAGTTGGGGAAGAAGATAATGTGTGTAGATGAAATGCTCAGTGGCAACTAGTAGAACTCCTGTAAATGATAATTGCAGTAAAGCCTGTATTGATCCTTGCCAGGCATTGTTTCAGAACGATTCACATAAAATGCTTATTATTTAAGCTGAGCCATACAATTACAAATGATAGACATTACAGTGACAATACAAAATTACCAAGTACCTTCATTCAGCTCCCCCTAATGTTAAGACTTTATATAACCACAGTGTATTTTTCAGATCTATGGTATTACCATTGACACATGTATCAGTTGCCTTTCTGTTGCTGTGGCCAAATAGCTGACAAAACAAAAAGAAAAAAATCAGTGTAAGAGGGGAATAATTTGGGGGGTTTGTTTTGGCTCGTAGCTTCGGATTACAGTTCACCATGGCAGGGAAGTTATGGCAGCAGGAACCTGAGGCAGCTGATCACATTCAGTCCACAGTGAGGAAGCAGAGAATGAATGCTGGTGGTCAGCTAGTTCTCTCCTTTTCATACACCTAAGACTTGGTCCCATAGAATGGTGCTGCCCACAGTTAAGGTGGGTCTTCCTGCCTTAATTAGCCTAATCAAGATAACCTCTCATAAGCATATCCAGAGGTTAGTTTTCTAGGTAATTCTAGGCCCTGTCTAGTTGACAGTGTAAACAATCACAGTATATTACTATTAAGTAGGCTATTGAGGTTTTTCAGATTTTACAAAATTTTCAACTAATATATTTTTTCCCGTTCCAGGATCTATTCTGGTATATCATATTACATTTAGCATCTATGTGTTTTAATAAAGAATAAAATATAAAAGTAAGCCATCTCCCAGTCCTGTTTTTTTATTTTCTTGAGACAAGGTCTTGCTGTGTAACCTAGGCTAGCTTGGAACTTGCTGTTTTCCTGCTTCAGCCTTCCAAGTGCTGGTATTATACAGGAGTGTGCCACCATACCCAGTTACATTGCCTATTTTCATACTCATATTTCCCTGTATGGGTTTATGTTTGAAGACACTTTTACTATGTGCCTAAGTTTTTTCATGTGAATATAGTTTTGATTAGTATTATCAAATCATTGAAGGCTGGTTTGAGTTTTTCTTTTCACAAACAATAGTGTGATTACTTCCAATGCACATGAGCTTTGGGCAATTAAAAAAATTTTTTTGTTTATTTTTTATTTATTTGAGAGTGACAGACAGAGAGAGAAAGAGGCACATAGATAGAGAAAGAATAGGCGTGCCAGTGACCCCAACTACTGCAAACGAATTCCAGATGCATGTGCCACCTTGTGCATCTGGCTTCTGTGGGTCCTGGGGAATTGAGCCTTGAACTGGGGTCCTTAGGTTTCACAGGCAAGTGCTTAACCACTAAGCCATCTCTCCATCCCCATTTTAAAAAAAATATTTTTGTTTATTTTTTATTTATTTGAGAGTGACAGACAGAGAGAGAAAGAGGTAGATAGAGAGAGAATGGAGCAATTTTTATAGATATATCATGAAGAAGAATATATATATGAAGCTCTAGGGATCTCTCCCATATATTTTATTTTTAACTCAAATAATGCATTTTAAATTAAACTGAAATCCAAAAAACAAAAAATTAAAATCTCCTGATAGACCTGCTTCCCTGAGGGAAAGAAGGTATTGTGAGGTTGCTGGCATTAACCTGAAATAGTGTGGCAGAAATTGTTAGTTTCATACCCATGTGAAAATACAGTTTTCCATCTAAGCTTTTCATAGGTGTTTGAGGTTCCAGTGAGTTTTCAAGAAGAATATTAAAGCCCCATTATGGTTTTTTTTTTTTGGTTTTTCGAGGTAGGGTCTCACTCTAGTCCAGGCTGACCTGGAATTCACTATGGAGTCTCAGGGTGGCCTCGAACTCACAGCGATCCTCCTACCTCTGCCTCCCGAGTGCTGGGATTAAAGACGTGCGCCACCCGTTATGTTTTAATTTGTGACTAAGGATAGCATGACCTGGGCATTTCTTATGGTTGACTATTTTTATTTTCAGAGTTTTGCTACTCTTTTGTTATTCAAGAGGAAGTTTTATTACTAGGTAGCAGATACAGGAGTAGAGAAAAGGGATCTGGTTGTCTCTACCTTTCAGAAGAGATAATTCACCTAATCCCATGGGTACAAGTCCTGTAAGGTCGATGTCTCTCTCTCTTTTGGTTTTTCAAGGTAGGGTCTCGCTCTAGCCCAGGTTGATCTGGAATTCACTATGTAGTCTCAGGGTGGCTCTGAACTCACTGTGATCCTCATACCTCTGCTTCCTGAGTGCTAGGATTAAAGGCATGCACCACTGTGTCTGGTAGGTTGAGATCTCTTGAACTATATAGTTAGCAGACATTCTTGCCAGCTATGAAGCAGAATCAAGGAAACATATTGAGATGTCTGGCTCCTAAAGCCACAAGCCACAGTGGTTGGACATTTTAAGCTCATTCTTAGTGTAAGGGCATACCACTAGCTTTGGTAGAATGTGGATAGTGGGAAGGTATGGCTTCTTCAGGTAGGCAGGCCTGGGCTCACACCTTGGATCCAATGTCTGCTAGGAACTCATTCACTTTAAGGAAGTAATTGGTGCCCATAGGCTGAGCTTTCTCAACTGTAAGCATAAGACTGTTAAAGAGGGAGTGGGGAGGTGGCTTAGCAGGTGAGAGCACTTGCCCTTGGTTTTTAGCATGAGGGCCTGAAAGTGCTGATTCCCTAGCACTCAAGTAAAAAGGCTGGCGCAACTATCTTGGAACTTCAGTCTGTGAGGGATGGAGACTGGGGAATTGCTGGAGTCTGCTGACTGAAGGTGGTTGAGATTGTCTCAAAGAAATATGCAGATGAGTGATAGAATAGCGTACCCAACATTTTCCTCTTTTATCTGCATGCCCACACCCGTGGCCTGTGCATCTGTACCCGCATGTGTGTACAACATACACATGTATCACATCACACACCATACTACACATATTCTGCACACATACAGACTGCTACAGATGCTGTTTTATCATTTGAATGAGATGTAAAAAATGTCTGGTAAAGTACCTGGTATGTAATACCCATTGGATAAAAGTTTATTCATTGAAGGGATAGATGAGTTACCCCTATGTTTAAAGTAGGAGTATGGTCAGTTGTGGTAGAGAGCATAATGAATATCAATGAAATGAATTAAATGTCCATTTAATTCTTTCGTCCCTGCAGGTTTACAGACATTATTAATAAGCTCTGGCTGGAATTTATTGGATGAATAGCCGGCTCCTGAGATCTAAGAATTGAAACAGCTCATTGTTTCATCTCTAGGGACCTCAGAAGCAGAAGGTGATGGACCTTTCCTCTGGGACGTTGGCATCCTTATTTCTCACCTTCAGTGACCTGCCAGCCCATGGATCAGCTCTGGCCAGAAAGGCAGTTCTATAAGCATGGCTGCTAGACATCCTCTTCTATATCAGGGGCCCTTCACAGGACAAGAGGAATTTTGGGAGCTAGTACATTTTAAGGTTTTTTAAATTTGTATATTTTATTTGGAAATGTTCATATAGTATAAACAAGCTGAATTTCAGAGACAATGGATTTAGACAACAGTTTATTACAAAAGAGCTATGGAAAATATCTACATGATAGGCTGGGGATATAGTTCATTTAGGGCCTGGGTTCAATCCCAGCACCTTCCCATCTAAAAAAATGTTTACATAATGAAAGATTGCAGAACTTCAGTGAAAACCTGGAGGTTTTGTTGAGATATAATTGGCATATAATAGAGTATGCATATTTGAAGGGTTTGATACCTTTTGGGACTTGTGATGCATATCAAGGAGACCTTCACTGTGATGAAGACAGTGGACATATATCACATCTCTGAAGGTTACTGGTGCCCTTTGTACTCCTTCCCTCTCTGCGCACCAAACCACTCTCCCTGTCCTGATCGGCTTATGTTACTAGACATTAACTTTCATTTTCTAGAATTTTACATAAATGGATTGGACAATGTATATTTTTTGTATGAGTTAAAAAAAACTCAGAATAGTTTGTTTTTTAATTTTACTTGTATGTGAGTGCCAGGGCTTCTTGCTATTGCAAATGAACACCAGATGCTTATGCTACTTTTTTGTATCTAGTTTACGTGGGTGGCTTGGGAATTGAACCTGGGTCTGGAGGCTTTACAAGAAAGTACCTTTAACTGCTGAGCCATCTTCCCTAGCCCCATCAGAATAATTATTTTAAGGTTTGTCCATGTTGTAGTATGTATCAGTACTTCATGTCTTTTTGTGGATGACTAATATTTGATTGTATGAAATATATACTGTTTTTCTATTTACTTGTTTACAGATATTTGGATTATTTCTACTCTGCCGTGATTATCAATAAAACTTTTATGAGCATACATAAAGCAAGTGATGTTTTTGGATGTGATTTCATTTTATATCTTTGATGGTTTATGTTGATTGTCAACCTGACAGGACCTATAATCTCCTGTGATTAATTATGTTAATTGTGGTGGGAAAGCACACTTTGGCTGTAGGTGGCACTATTCTATGGACAGGGTTCCTGGGCTATATAAAAAGAGAGAACTGACTGAACATTCGCATTCATCACTTGGCTTCCTCACTATGGGCTGAATATGACCAGCTCTCCTTCAGATGCTTGCCACCATGCCTTACTAGCTTTAATGGACTGTGCCTATAGCCTAGGCTGATCTGGAATCCACTCAGCAGCCCTAGGCTGGCCTCCAACTCACAACTCACTCCTACCCTTAAGCTTTTCACGTGCTGGGATTAAAGGCGTGTGTCACTACACCTGGTTCCTTGAACTGATTTTTGTCACTTATTTTGTCTTGGCAACAAGAAGGTATCTAATATATATTGTATATAAATGTTTAACTTTTTTTTTAACCAACCACCAAGCAATTTTCAGAAGTGGTAGTATGATTTTATATTCCTTTCAGCAATGTCTGAGGGTTCCGCTTTATATCCTCACCCATACTTGGTGTATATCCAGCATTTACTTTTAAAACTCAATACTTGTTGCAGTTACCTTCTTATTCTTGGTACAAAGCACCTGACCAAAAGCAGCTGGTGGGAGCAAAGGATTTATTCTGGCTTACAGTCTTGAAGGGAAGCTTCGTGATGGGAGGGGAAAACATGGCATGAGTGGAGGCTGACCTCACCTCTGTCACAGTAGGTGGGAAACAGTAGCGGGAGAGTAAGCCAAATTCAAGCAAAGGGGGAGCTGCCTATAACACACCTAAGCCTGCCCCCAACAACACACCTCCCCCAACAAGATTCCACTTCCCAAATTGCCACCAGCTGGGGACCAAGCATCCAAAACACATGAGTTTATAGACGACACCTAGTTCAAACCACCACAATACTGAAAAGGCCAATCCAAGAAATACCAGTGGAAACAAGTATACCCTTAGGCACCAGGGAAATAAAATTAAAACCATAATGATTTGCTTATTCAAAGGAATACAATTTAAAGGAAACTAATAATGTTACATTATTATAATGCCCATTTTACAAGTAGAAAAAATGGAGACTTCAGGGAGTTAGGTGATTTGACCAAAGCAAAATTTGAGTTTGAAATCAGGTATGTTAACCTCTGTGCTGTAAAAGTAGCAGTCATTTAGAGGAGGCTTTAAAAACTCAGGTTGGAAACATAGGAATTCACTTATTGGTTACAATTTCCATTTTCTTTCCTGCTGGGATGGCTATCCTACAGGCTACATTGGATATGTCAGAAGTGCTGTTGCATGTTTTACCTAAACGCTAGAATTTACAATTTTCCACATTCAGCTTTGTCTGGATGCCTTGTGGGGAAGTATTCAAAGTGTGGAAAATCCACAAAGGCTTCATTGGCTGAACAAAGATAGAGTTTTGTTTAACCGTGATCATTAAAAATAAAAAGATTTTTGTCTCTGTCTTTGTTATTATCTGACATATTTCAGTTTGAATCACTCTCTACTATTTAACTATTTGATCCTGTGCAAGTAACTAAACACTTTTGCCTTCAATTTCTTCATATGTAAATTGGGACTGATATTGATGTCAGTGTATTAAGGGTTAGGGGAGCTGATGTATACAAAGTTTACCACCATGTCCTGTACTTATTAAAGTCTAATACCACTGAAGTACCTTGTCACCGTTAATTATATATAACCACAGTAGGAATAGGGATTTAAGGTTTTACCTATGAGTTTATCATTAACCTGTATCTTGTACCATTCTGGGGTACTTGTTCTCTCCTTTAGGAAATGGTAATCCCAAGGCAGACAGTGGTATGTTAACCATAAGAATTATTATGAAATAAATGAAATATTTATCCTTAGGATTAAACATTAGAAACATTCTTTGTAGGGACAATCTGTGGTTGCTATTAAGCCACATCATGAGTATCCACATGGTGCTTTAGAGTTAAATGGTCACAGGTGGGGACCATAGAATGTAAAGAAATCAGAGTCAATGTGATAGTATGTGTGGAACACTGCCTCTCATGCTCAGATAACTGAAGCCAGGTTGCGGTTTTGTGGGGCTTAGAAACCTTATCAGCACTCCCACTCGGTAGACTGCCTTCATCCTCTGCTTGCTGGAATGCCCAGCTCTTTTCCCAGGACCCTGCGAATGCTGCTTTAGCTACCAGTGAAGTCTTTTCTCTGTCCTATTAGCCTTTTAGAAGTATGGTCAATGGTTTGGGTCAGTAGTTGGGGATTGCGGTGAAGTCTTGCCCAAGCACTTGGGCAACTTTCACTGGTAGTCCAGTAATAAGCTGGCTCCACAGAGAAAGCCTGAAGTTCTACTGGTCGGTACTAGTGCTGTTATGCAAACTTCCCAGAAGACAGAAATTGAGAACAGTTTTTTTTTTTTACCTGGCAAAACTGTTTCAGTTTCAGAACAACCAGATGGGGAATCTCTGTCAACTCCCAGCTACAAACATGAGTAGAAAGTCACTGTGGGGTCTTGCTTCCTGCACAATTTATGTGGCTTCCAATTGTGCAGGTTTAACCAGGACTTCCTGGCTTGAACCAGCGAAGGCAAGAAAGTGAAGAATAGTCTGTACTGCTGTAGTGCCTCCATCTTCTTCTCCCCCTCCACTTTGGTTTTCCGAGTTAGGGTCTCACTCCTACATCTATCTATGTTTCTTTCTTTCGTTTGTCCTTCCTCCCTCCCTCCTTCCCTTCCCTTCTTTCTTTCTTTTGTTTATTTTTATTTATTTATTTGAGAGTGACAGACAGAGAAAGACAGAGAGAGAGAGAGAGAGAGAGAGAGAGAATGAATGGGCACATCAGGGCCTCCAGCCACTGCAAATGAACTCCAGATGCATGCGCTTCCTTGTGCATCTGGCTTATGTGAATCCTGGGGAATCAAGCCTCAAACCCGGGTCTTTAGGCAAGCACTTAACCACAAAGCTATCTCTCTAGCCCTACATCTTCTTTCTTGAACTCAAGTATTGACATGTATCTTATTTGTATCACTGACAATATTTCTGTGCGGCAGTTTCATAATTTTACCTAAAAATAGCACATGACACTTGTAAAAATAGTTTATTTACTTGCAAGCAGAGTGAGAGAGGGATGGAGACAGAAAGAGAGAGAATGGGCATGCCAGGGCCTCTAGTCACTGCAAATAAATTCCAGATGCATGTGCCACTTTGTGCATCTGGCTTTATTTGGGTACTGGGGAATCAAAACCTGGTCATTAAGCTTTGCAGGCAAGCACCTTAACCACTGAGCAATCTCTCCAGCCCAGAACACAGCCCTAAAGATAACTCATTCAAGCCCAAGACCTGCAATAAAAATGCCCACAAATTATCTACTTATTAATTTTTTTCAAGGTAGGGTTTCACTCTAGTCTAGGCAGACTTGGAATTTACTGTGTAGTCTTGGTGGCCTCAAACTCATGGCAATATTCCTCTGCTTCCCAAGTGCTGGGATTGAAGGCATGTACCACCATATCCAGGTCTAATCATTGATTTCTTTTTTATCTTGTAGGATGTTATGTCAGAATTTTTTTTATTAATTAGTTTTGTACTGAGCGAATACAGTCAATTTGGTACCTTTATTAGGCTCATCCATGACCTACCCACTCCCCTTGGCCCCTCCTTGTTGAGGTATATGGGTCATGCATTCTGGAGTTAGCCCACAGTTGTGGGTAGGATAAATGTCTCTGCATATCATGACCCAACATGTGGCTCTGACATTCTTTCCACCTCCTCTTCTGCAAAATTTCCCTGAGCCATGTTGGGTTCATTTTTGGTCTGCTTCAGTGATGAGGTGTTGGGGGTCTCTGGCTCTCTGGCTCTCTGATTTGGTAGGAGTTGGTTTTTCTCTGTGTTGATCTCCTTCACCCTTGTGCTGGTACTCAGTTCACCAAGAAAACAGCACCCTTGCTTGTTTCGCCAATTGTTCTTAGTTTCAGCCGGGGCCCTTTTGAGGTATGATGGGGTGGCTCTCTCCTTAGGATTTACATCTATCTGAAAAAGAGGCAGATTCTCCAATGGAGAGTAAGGTAGCACCAGACAAATGAGATAACCCCTATTTTTTAATAGAGAATTTAATAGGTGTAGGCCCTCTTGTAGCCCACAATTGGTGGTAGCTTGATAATGGAGAACAGGCTTATGTTTGGATATGGTTCTGACTTGTTCCCCAGCTCCAGATATGGGTCCCGTACCACTGAGGGGATCTGTTAGCCAAATCAAGAGCAGTTGGTTTCCCACCATGGCTGTGAGCCACTATTGCACTTGTGTGAGCATCACGACAGGTTATTTGCTGCTAAGTAGGTTAGACCATGAGTTGCTTGGACAGATATTGGTCATTTTCCCCCAGTTGCCCATGTAGCACTTTCTGGCACTAGACGCGCTGACTGTCTGGGGACTGATTCTCTTCCAGTTTCCAGCCATGCCATTCCATTTTATGTGTCAACCACATAAGGTGTCTTCAGCAGTAGGGTCTTACCACTAACCTTTGGTGATGAAGACTGACCTTAATCTTCTACAGCTTCTCTCTCTTCCTCTCTCTCTCTCTCTCTCTCTCTCTCTTCTCTCTAACTCTTTTATATTAGTTATCTTTTCTTCCTTTTCTTACTGGGCACTGACCTGTAACTCCCAGTACCAGCATGTGCCTATCATCCACAATGAGCTTTTGATCAGAGAGACCTACAAGGTTTCCTAAAAGAAAGACAGATTTCTGTCAGAGTACTCATTGATTTTTTTAAAAAATATATTATAGTTATTTGAGAGAGAGAGAGAGAGAATGGGTGTGCCAGGGCCTCCAGCCATTGCAAATGAACTCCAAATGCATGCACCCCCATGTGCATCTGGCTTATGTGGGTCCTGGAGAGTTGAACTGGGATCCTTTGGCTTTGCAGGCAAACACCTTAACCTCTAAGCCATCTCTCCAGCCCACTCATTGATTTTTAAAACTGAGGTTAGGCACATGTAACATAGTTTGTCATCTTTACCATTTTAAGGGGCAGTTTAGTAGTACTGAGCCATATTAGTATTTTATGAAACCATAAAGTTTTCATCCTACAAAACTGAAACTCCATACTAATTTTAAAAAAACATTTATTATTATTTATTTAATGAGAGAGAGAGAGAGAGAGAGAGAGAGAGAGAGAGAGAGAGAGAGAGAGAACTGGTGCACCAGGGCCTCCAGCTGCTACAAATTAACTCCAGATGCATGCACTGCCTTGTGTGTCTGGCTTATATGGGTTCTGGAGAATCAAACCTAGGTCCTTTGGCTTTGCAGGCAAGTACTTTAACCACTAAGCCATCTCTCCAGTCCTGAAACTCCTTATTATTAAATAATAATCCCCATTACATTCTGCCCACAGCCCCTGACAATCACCACTCCACTTTCTCTATGAATTTGACCACTTTGGTTACCTTCTTAAGTGGATTCATGTCATATCTTTCTTTTCACTCTCAAGGTACGTTGATAAATCAGAAGTCAGCGGTGTGGATGCAGGGGAAAAAGAACCTGAAAACATTTTCCAGCCACTATGGAAGTCAGTGAGGAGGTTCTTCAGAAAAATAAAAATAAAACTACTCTACCACTCCTGGATATGTATGAACCTGAAGAACGCTTAAGTCAGTGTACAACAGAGATACCAGCACACACATTTAAAACATTTATTTTTATTAGATATGGACATACTTAGTATGTAAACAGCACATGTTGGTATCATCCTTTCCCGTATCCCTGCCTCCTTTCTGAAGAGCCCTTCTTTGTTGGGGATGCAGGTCAACCCAATGGGATTGTGCTGTCATGCATAAAGGGGGGGGGATATCTCTGTGAAAAATATCCCAACTTATGGCTCTAACAATCTTTCTGCCCCCTCTTCTGCAAAATTTCCTGAGCCATGTTGGGTGCCAGCACACACTTTTATTGAGGCAATATTCACAATAGCCACTTGGAAATCTACTTGTGAGTCAGTCTTCTGTCACTATACCTGAGATGGTCAACTTATAAAGGTTAAAAACAAAATTACTTTGGATCCTAGGTTTTTTTTTTCATTTTTTATTTTTTCGAGGTAGTGTCTCACTCTAGCCCATGCTGACCTGGAATTCACTATGTAGTCTCTGACTGGACTTGAACTCATGGCGATCCTCTTACCTCTGCCTTCCAAATGCTGGGATTAAAGGCATGTACCACCACACCTGTCTAGCTCATAGTTTTGAAGGTTCTAGTTTACGATCTGTTGATGCTGTTCAGTGGGCATGTGGTAAGGTAGCACATTATGGTGAGAATGTATGGTACCTCTCACATCACAAGCCAAGGACCAAAGAGAGAAAGAGACCACTGTCCCATAATTTCCTGAAGGGTATACCCCCAATGGCCTAAGAACCCCTTAATTAGCTCTGCACTCAAAGATTCTATCATTTCTCAATAGCACTACCTTGGAGATCAAACACTTTATAATAGGTTTTGGGGGGTGCATTCAAGGGCCAAGTGGTAGCACTCCATGTGAGTTCTGGTGAGTCTTTGTGAAAGTTCTACTCTATTTTGCAGAGGATGAAATAAGGGAAGGCATGGGAAATAATACCCAGCCCAGAGTAAACATGCAAAATGACTTATTAGAAGAAATGAATATGTGCTTGCATTTTGACCTAATATTCCTTTGAGATAAGGGCCAAGACTTATTTATCTTAGTAATCTTAGCTCTAACAGAGAGTTTGGGACCTACTCAGTGCTTGGTAAGTCTTGATGAAATATATGAGTGATTGACCAGTTCATCAGAATCTCCTTAAGAGTTTAGACTAGAACACAAATGATTCAAGCTAGCTAGAAAGTTAAGCTTGATGCATTTAACAGAGTGTTTTTCTAAATGTAAAAAAAAATGTTAGATACCTATTGGAGATTTGAACAATACAGAAGAATACATTTAATAAATGCTTTTCATCATCAGCATCCAAAAACATCACCTTAGAGACAATAATTTTTCCTCCACTCTTTCTTGTAAGCATTTTAGTTTTTAAAAATATATTTTATTTATTTATTTGACAGGAGAGATAAGGAGAGAGTGAGGGAGAGAGAGAGAGAGAGAGAGGGAGAGGGAGAGAGAGAGGAAGAGGGAGAGAGAGGGAGAGAGAGAGAGAGAGAGAATGGGCACACCAGGGCCTCTAGCCACTGCAAATGAACTCAAATGTATTTGCCACTTTGTCTATCCGGCTTTATGTGGGTGCTGGGGAATTGAACCTCAGTCCCTAGGATTTGCAGCCAAGTGTTTTAACTGCTGAGCCATCTTCCCAATATATATAATGTGGTATAAAGAGAAGCACAGTGGTTGCCAACCTTGTGAAAATTCAGTGAGCTCATCTCAATTCCAACTCCATTTCCCTTTCCTTCTTTCCTGGGGAGAATGACCTTGAAGGAGAGAGAACTGCACTGAGTGGAGAGAGCACGGCCTTGGCTACGGCACAAAGGAGAGCCCTCTGATGTCTCCTGAATGATTTAGCTTTATTGCCTATTGTCTGTTTCTCTCTCCACATTGCCTTCAGGATGAATGTCCCAGCCAGAAAAAGCTTCCCAAGTACCTCACGAGATACAGATGCTCTTTCTCTTTATGAAACATCCTTCAAACTGACCATTAATGGAGGCTGTATTTTGCACCTTACAAAGAGGAAATTATACAGCATTAGAAGTTCTGCACTCTGACTAAGGCAGTGAATTAGATGAGGGATAGCGGCTGGAGCGCTTTCCTACTGGGCATAATACTCTATTTTCATTTGCATTAATTTCTCTATATCACTGACTGCACAGGCATTAAACTGTTAAATGCAAGCAATTCCCAACTGCTTGATACAAATAGAAATGCTTAATGAATAATAATAAAAAAGAAGTCTATGGATGAAACCAATATGCAAAATGTGAGAGCATGTTAATCAAACTTTCCAACTGCAAAGGGCCTGACAAACCTCTTCCGTCTCTCTCTCATTCCTTCTTGCCTTTTCCAAGTTTTCGGTGAAAATGACAAAACCCGTGCATTCAAATGGAATAAGACAGAATAGCACAGTAACACAACCGATAAACACAAATGTGAACATCTTTATCTGGAGTATTCCATGATGATACTGGGAAAAAAAATCCTGCCTTTTTAAAAAAAACTCTAGTAATAAAGTAGTTTGGCTGCTAACATGAGGAAGATTTAATTTATGCATTGCAATTATATCAACCTAATGTCTTTCTAGCCTCATTGGCCTGTTAAGAGTAAAGTCAATTTAGGAAAAAGAAAGATGGCTCTTTCTCATTAGCACTTTCTTCCAAAGCATCTGGTTCCTTGGTTTACCTCTAGAAGAAGCAGAATTTGAAAGCCTCTATCTACCCCCTGGTTCTATTACCACCCACTAGCTTCATAGTGTGAGGTGGTAAAAGTAAAATTGTTCTAAACAGAGACTCAGATTGGAACAAACCTCTATTCTCTGTGAGCAGTGTAACTGGACTCTTTGATCCTCAAATTACTTATCTACAAAATGGGCAACAAATACCTGCCGACTTGTATTTCCAATGCATCTGCAGCAAATATTCAAGTAAATAAAAATATACAAAGAGACTGAAAGGAAAACCAAGACGATATCAACAATAGCTGTCTATGTCTCCCTTTCTGTTCAACATCTTCCAATTTTCTATACTAGGCAAATGCTATCTTTAATAGGAAATTATAATTTCCATCATTTCTATGGTTTCTTTGTTCATGCTCACATACATTGGGATGATATCCACTGACGTTTCCTTTTCTTCTGCACCATACAATGTTGCCTTTTAGACAAAAAAGAGAAGAAAAGAAATAAGATATAAAATGTATTATTTTCCAATTGTTCCTACACACATAGTTTGGTGATTTAAAACAACTCAAGTCTTATAGGTCTGGAAGTCAGAATATTGGAATCAATTTTGTGGTACTAAAATTGAAGTGTGGGTATGTCTGATCATTTCTGGAGGTTTTGAGGGACAACCATTGCTTTGTCTTTTGCTGTTTCTAATAGCTGATCAATCTTTGGTAATGTGACTGTCTCAAAATTAAAAAAATAATAAATTGAGCCAAGTGCGGAGACACATGTCTTTAATCCCAGCACATGGAAGGCTGAGGTAGGAGAATCCTCATGAATTTGAGGCCAGCCTAGAGTTTCAGAGTGAGTTCCAAGTCAGCCTATGGTAGATTGAGAGCCTACCTTGAAAAAAAAACAAAATTAAATAATAAAATAAAGAAAAACCCTCAGTCCATTTCCCATAGTAAGGTAAATTAATGGAGCTTTCTGGGAGGAGCTGTCATTCGTCCTTCCACCTGGTGAAGGATTAAAGAAAAATTGTCCAAGAGAAATCAGCATTGAAACTCATGATAGTGAGAAACAACAAACCAATATTTTATGAAGGATATCTGTTCAGGTCTTAGAGGTTGACACTGTTACACCCACTGTATGATCAGGGAATTCAAGATGCTTTGGGTTTGGTGAGGACACCAAAGCTGATGGATGAATCCTTTTATAAAACACACACACGCACACGCACACACACACTGACTATACCCAGCAATGAAAAAACTGGGTAAAAACTCTAGAAAAATCTCTGTCATGTCAGAAATTCAATCTAATTTTTGTTTCTTTCTTTGGAATGAGAATTCTTATAGTTTAAAGGCGCCAGGAAGAACTCAAGTCAGAGACTGTTCCTTGACTTAAAAGCAGTTTATTTTCTCCAGCTTGCTTCTAAGAGGTGCCAAGTACAATTTTTGTAAAAAAGCAAAGAGGTTTAAATTATTATTTTTGTTGCAAAATGCCACAGGATATTAAAGTAACATCCAGAATGGATATAATCAGATCTCATCTATTATTAATGAGGTTCTGCCTTAATGTGATCATTATAGGTGTGTGCCTTACACCTAGAAGCTATCTTCTAACATAATAACAACCTGAAATAATGAGTTGCCAGTGTGATATTTTTCTTTTGTGAAGGGTTATACCTATAGGGTTGCTTTTTCCTTTTCTTATAACAACAATAATAAACTGTAGCATTTTAGACAGAGACAGGTGTAAGTTTTATTTGCAATATAATGGTTTAGCATCTTTACAGTTAAGAATTGCTACAAAGACAACACAAAAATATTTTTTAAAGTGTATCATTACTACTTTTAACAATGCTCCTAGAGCTAAAGGAATTCATATGACTTTGTATAACACGGTCTATTGTGTGTGTGCACATATGTGTGTAAGAGAGAGAGAGAGTTAGAGGGTCAAGATCTGAATATTCTTACAGGGTGATTTGTTAAAAAGAAGAGTGAGTGTGAGAGAAAAACATTTTCACATATTCAGTAGTTTAGTCCAACACAGTCCTTTGCAGAAACTTATTACAAATAATTGTATTGAAATTTGCTCACAAATGTAGTTGAGTTCTACCCTGCAATTATCCAGAGATCAGATTAGGTGAGTTGAAGAGTCAGGAATAAGGCTGAGTATAGAAGTGAGAATGAAATAAAATATTCAAGTACTTAGCTGGGTGTGGTGGCACGTGCCTTTAATCCTAGCACTGGGATGGGGGGCAGAGGTAGAAGGGCTGGAGACTACCGTGTCCATTTCCGTTCAGCCTGGGCTAGAGTGAGACCTTACCTTGAAGAACAAACAACAACAAAAATTCAGGTACTTGACAACACAACCAGCCTAGGAAAGCTCACTCCTTGCCACTTACATCCTTCTCAAATACATGGCTATCCCAAAAACCGCCACTCCCTCTCTTCCCTGCTAGACACCACTTTTCCCCAGTCTACTTTTGTTGTCCCTGCCTGGCTTTGGGAAGTCCTCAGTGATGTCCCCAAATTATTTATAAGACTCAATCTCTTGCAGCATTTAGTGCTGTTGGCCTGTTATTGCTTCTGGGAGCTCTCTTCTCCTTTGGCTTTATTACCACTCAGTCCCTCTCGTTCTTCTCTTGCCTCCTTCCTCTTTGCTGTGGTGGCTTCAGCGCCTCCAGACTTGTCCCTACTAATGAGACATAGACCTGAATTTTTGCCTATTTGCAGGTTGGCTCCGCATGAATGTTCCGACAGTATCTCGGCTTGAACTGATCCAGTTTTGCTCATGGCTTCTCTCCTCTCTCCAGCTTCTGTCCTTGCTGACCTCTAGGCTAAGGGCTAAGACCCTTCCATCTAGAAATGCCTTTGTCTTATTTTTCAATATCTAGGTTTTCTGCTTTTTTGTAATTTTTTTTTGAATGAGGAGTTGCTGTGTCTCCCCCCATCTCTATCCCATCCGTCACTGTTAGGACAGCTACAGTAACTTTTAACTGGTCTTTCTGCCTCAGAGCACGCTGGCATTGGCGGAACTGCTGGAAGGACCACCTCAATTTATAGATGTCTCAAAGTGCTACTTTACACTCGGGAGGCAGAGGTGGGAGGATCGCCATGAGTTCAAGACCATTCTGTGACTACTGAATTCCAGGTCAGCTTGGGCTAGAGTGAGACCATATCGTGAAAAACAATACT
Source organism: Dipus sagitta (assembly GCA_036346955.1). Taxonomy (NCBI): domain Eukaryota; kingdom Metazoa; phylum Chordata; class Mammalia; order Rodentia; family Dipodidae; genus Dipus; species Dipus sagitta. Next base: position 95,744,181 of record CM070770.1, on the reverse strand, counting down.
ACTACTACTAATAACAATAGATAAATAAAATAAAATAAATGCTACTTCAGATTTCCCTTAGCTTCAGTGAGTTGAAAAGTATAGACTAGATAGCTCTTGTATCCAGCCATGGCTTGATATTTCCTATATTTTTAAAAAATAAAGGATAGGGTTTTCTTTTGAGTTCTGACTGAAAATGTTATCACTGAAGAATCTTGGCCCATTTTGGAATAGCGATCCCAATATTTCAGCTTCATTTTCACACTAAAACTCTCTCTACCCCATGGACTTTGCCATTGTCTGAGTTTAAACTCTAAAATCAGTGATGCTCAGAATATAAAACAGATGTTACCATGAACCATTTCCTGTGGGTGCACTGCTTGAATTACCATCGTGCTCTCTATAAAGTATGGAGGATAAAATAGTGAGCTCTAGGGTCTGTTCTGCTTTCAACAAGCCTGTTTTGGTGCATGTGTTTGTGGGTTTCATATGTGTATGACAGGGTATGCTTGCACACATGTGGAGTTCAGAGGACAACTTTTCAGGCTAGTCCTGATTTGCTACCTCATGCTAACAAGGGTTTCTCTCTGGATCTCACTGTGCTGTTGAGATTTTGCTCTGCTGTTCTTTGCTGCCTGCACTCTCTGCTGTGAGCTTTCTGGGAAATTTTCCTTTCTCCCACTGCACAGTCAGAATGCTGGGATGTCAGAAACCCACTGTGGCTTCTGGCTTTTTATACGGGGTCTGGTACTCAGGCTTGAGTAGCTACTGCTTTACCCACTGGGCTGTCTCTCCTGCCCTTGAACTTTATTTATTTGTTTATTTTTAAAAATATTTTTTTTATCTTTATTTATTTGAGAGAGAGAGAGAGAGAGAGAGAGAGAGAGAGGGGATGGGTGCACCAGGGTCTGCAGCAGGTGCCAACAAACTCCAGGTGCATGTGCTACCTTGTGTGTCTGGTTTACATTGGTTCTGGGGAATCGAACCTGGGTCCTTTGGCTTTGCAGGCAAACACTTTAACTGCTAACCCATTCCTCTAGCCCCTCAAACTTTGTTTTAAATCTAGGTTGGAGGAATTTAAAATGACATGTTACAAAAAAAAGCACATACTTTTGTACTGCTTCAAAAACATTTTTATTGACAACTCCCATAAATATAAACAACATTCCATGATTATAATCCTCTCCCAGAAACTTCCCTGTGGTGGTTTGATTCAGGTGTTCCCCATAAACTTAAGTGTTCTGAATGCTAGGTTTCCAGCTGATGGAGATTTGGGACTTAACACCTTCTGGAGGGAGTGTATTGTTGAGGGTGGGCTTATGGGTTTTATAACCAGCTCCCCTTGCTAGTGTTTGGCACACTCCCCTGTTGCTATTGTCCTCCTTACATTGGCCAGGGGTTGATTTCCACTCTCTGCTCATGCTATCATTTATAAACCTCTTTTTTTTCCCACAAGCTGCTCTGGGTCGGGTGATTTCTACCAGCAATGCAAACCTGACTGCAACAGTAAAGAGGTAACAAGGAGTGGGGTTGCTGCTGGACACCTGATCGTGTGGCTTTGGCTTTTTGGAGCTGATTTTCAAGAGTAATGTGGAAGGATTTGAAACCTCGGACTAAGAGATGCCTTGCAGTGCTGTAAGTACAGTTTGATGGACTATTCTGGTCAGAGTTGAAAGACCTGGATGCAGTAAGAACTATGGACTATGAGGTTTGGTTTATGAGGGTGAGAAAGAGCCTTGCCTGGACTGGGCTAGCAGTTTGTATGAGAAGCTTGCTGTTATGCCCATGTCCTGAGAAGTTGTGCAGGGTTACTTTGCATAGAAATGAACTGGTATGAGCAGAGGGATATGGCACAGAAAAAAAAAAATCTTTGGGTGAACTGCAGCCCATTCAGCTGCAATTGAGAGATTACAACCTTTGAAATTGGGCCAGCTGACCTGCACTTGGTCAACAGGAAGAATGTAGACTCTTTTGAAGAGGCCTGAGTTCTCAAAGAGTGTCCTGTTCTTCAAAGTCTGTTTTATTCCTCCCTGGATTTACAAATTGGCACTCTACCTGGTATTGTGGAATATAAGAAATGCAGGAAAGAGAGGGTCATTGAATTTGCAACACAGTCTTGTGTTTTGGAAATGGTCATGGGCAGTGTGAAGTGGGTTTGCTGGTTGCCTGCATTGAGACCCCATGGGGCCATGAGGATGAACCGTGGATTGCAGTGGAGACTCAGTGGAGATGCTGGAACCACAAGATGGCTGCTAAGGAAAGCTGCCAGCCCTGGATGAAGTTTTCCAGTCCAGAGACTTGTTGCTGGTTAGAATTATCAGACTTGGAGATTTGTCACTGACTAGAGTTGTTGGACTTGAAGCTACAGAGTTGATGTTTGCCCTGGTTATTTTAAATCTTGTATTGGCTAAGTACTTCTTTGCCACTTTCAGTGCCATCTTTTGCAGTGCAAATGTTTATGCTGTGCCATTATGGGCTTTGGGGGGATTTCTTTTTGGTATTATGGCTCAATTAAAAGACCTTGAATTATGGGGATGTTTGAACATCTTTAGCATTGATAAAAAAATATGGACATTTAAAGTTGGACTGAATGTATTGTATATTACATCATGTATGGATGTCAGTTTATGGTGGCCAGGGGTGGTATGTGGTTTTCTGATTCAGGTGTCCTCCATAAACTTAGGTGTTCTGAATGCTAGGTTCCCAGCTGATGGAGATTTGGGAATTAATGCCTTCTGGAGGGAGTGTATTGTTGGGGGAGGGCTTATGGGTGTTATAGCCAGTTTCCCCATGCCAGTGTTTGGCATGCTCTCCTATTGCTATTGCCCACCTTACATTGGCCAGGAGGTGATGACCACTCTCTGCTTATGCTATCATTTTCCCTGCCATCATGGAGCTTCCCCTTGAGCCTGTGAGCCAAAATAAACCTCTTTTTTTCCCACAAGCTGCTCTGGGTCGGGTGATTTCTACCAGCAATGCAAACCTGACTGCAACATTCCTCTTTTCCCCCTCCCAAATCTGCCCATCCACTGAACACTTTCTTTTCAATTAGTCTCTTCTATTTTGATGTTGCCATTTTCATCTCCTACTATTGCAGGTCTTGTGTAGGTAGCATCAGCCACTAAAAAGTCATGAATATCCAAGCCACTTTGTGTCTGGAAGACAATAAATATTGTAAGCAGTCCTACCCTTCCTTTGGCTCTTAAATACTTTTTGCCATCTCTTCCACAATGGACCCTGAGTCTTGGGGGGTGTGGTAGAGATGTTTCACTTAGTGCTGAACACTCCACTGTCCCCTCTCAGAACTTTGAGTTTTGAGTCACCCAAGTGGTCACTGACATCCGAAAAGAGAATCTTCTCTAGCCAAAAGTGAGAGTAACATTAATATATGGGCATAGACATATGCATAATATATCCATTTAGCTTTCCAACAGTACTAGTTTCCCCTCTAGGGCTTATGACCTCCAAAGCCATAGGTTTTTCATTAGGTTTCCAATAGGAATTCCCTCCCATGGATTAGGCTTCAAGTTCAATCAGAGAGCAGTTGTTTTCCCTTATAATAGACATGCCACAGTTGCACTAGTTGGTACATTTGGTTTGGTTTCCCAGCCATAAAACATTCAAGATCCACTGCTGGCTTAAGACTGCTGATGACTTTTCTCCCCAAATAGGCTGCATAGGTCTTTCCAGCAGCCTGACAGCTAGTCTATGGGGAGAACACTAACTCAGTTCCATCTTGATTTCTCAGTGACCTGCAGCCCAGGCATGTGGTGTCTTCAGCTATAGAGGTCCTACCATCTAGTTCTGGTGGGCAACCAAGGACCTTGGCAATAGCCTGGCCAACAACTCACTTGAAGTACCACAGCACTGAAAATTTTCTAATAACAATCTATGGCTTCTGAACACAGCATCATCCACCTCTACAAGATACTACTTTTATGTGTGTGTTCTTTGAAGGGGTAATGATTATTTATCTCTCAGCTCTCTGACTACAGGTAGTATAGTTGCTGGAGCCCCTGCTGAAGGCCCATGTCTGCATTACCTAGGCCAGGTTCCCTAAAGCTGCTGCCAGTTCTGCTCTTGGGAGACATAGGACCCTACTGACTGGTGACTATGGCTTGAGATCTTCTCATCCACCTTGGCAAAACATTCCCAGAACCCAACTATGTGTACACGTGCTTCCAGCCAATTTCCATCCCTTCTCTTTCACGCTGGGTCTGACTGTTCTCAGCTTCCTCTGGCTCTCTCCTTTTTTTCTCTTACAAGTTGTTTTCTAATCAAGTTTTCCTATGTTCTTCAGTCATTTCTTGTATGAATCAGATTAAAATAACACAACCTGTACTTGATGCTGTCAGTAGCTTACCTGTACCTGGAAGAAAAATGGAAAAGCCAGTCCGCTTTTAACATACTGTGTGTTGAATGGATTTCCTCCAAAATTTAGGTATTGAATCATGAGGGCCAATGGATGGTACTGAGAGTGAGGCTACCAGGAGGTAATTAAGCTGCATGGCTCCTCCCTGGTGAAAGGGATGGAAGTCCTCATCAAAGAGCCATTTGGCAGGATTTGGGTCACCTCAGAACCTCACCAGACAACAAAACTGTCATCACCTTCATGTTCTAATTCTCAGTCTCTAGAGCTGTGAGAATTTAACTTTTGCTTTTTTAATTTTTTTTTATTTTTTTGTTATTTTTATTTATTTATTTGAAAGCCACAGACAGAGAGAGAAAGAGGCAGATAGAGAGAGGGAGAGAGAATGGGTGCGCCAGGGCCTCCAGCCACTGCAAACGAATTCCAGACACATGTGGCCCCCTATGCATCTGGCTAACGTGGGTGCTGGGGAGTTGAGCCTCGAACTGGGGTCCTTAGGCTTCACAGGCAAGTGCTTAACCGCTAAGCCATCTCTCCAGCACTAATTTTTGCTTTTTATAAATGACTCAGTCTCCTATAATACAGACTAACACAAACATCATTTGAAACATCCTCAATCTGACCTGCGTCTGTATTTACCCATTCTTTAAAAATTTCCCTCTAAGTGACAAGAAAATATAGAATATATGTGAAAAGAATTGAAATTTATCCTTCCTATAATAAACTCCCAATGACAATTGCTTTCTAAGAGTCTTTTTTATTTTATAACACATAAGTAATTCAAGACAGAGAGAGAGAGACAGAGACAGAATGGGTGTGCCAGAGCCTCCTTTCTCTGTAAATGAACTCCATGTTCCCCTTTGTGCATCTGGCTTTATGTAGGTGCTGGGGAATCTAACCTAGGCCATCAGGGTTTGGGAGCAAGTGCCTTTAACCACTCAACCATTGCTCCAGCCCCTCAAGTAATTCTTCAGCTGTTCCAAAAGCATGTACATATAGTAATGTAGTAGAGAAGCTGGAAGACTTTTTCCAAGGACCAGCTTAATGACAGCTGTAACTGTACTGGCCAACGACACTCCATTGCAGCTCTTCAGCTCCCTGGTGGGGAAAAGCAGGCCGGTGGGCACACAGAGGTGAGGCTGAGGTTCCAATTAAAAACAAACAAATAAAAAAACAAAAAAGTGGTGGCTGAGTTTGGCCCTGATGCCATAGCATACTGATCCATGATTTAGTAAAAGACTTTATTGATAGACCTAATCTGTGTCTACTAAATGGGAATTTTCAGATCCTACTTACAATCATTTAGTGTCAATACACCAGGGCTTTGACAAGGTGGCCACTAGAGCAGATGGCCCTAACTGTGTCCTAGAAAAATTGTCTTGCTTACCTCCGGGGGATGATCCAGGCCATAGGGACAAGCCCTAGCACTCTCTTCTGAAGCACTGGCTGTGGCTTCAAGGAAGGACAGTGACACAGCTGACAGCTACCTTGTGGTCGTCCCGCTGTTGTCAGGCGTGAATTAAGTAGGTTGAAAACCCTTCCTAATGTGCTTTTCCCATTTAATTTTGTGGCTGCATAAACTTTCATAGCAAATAATGAGTTGGGGCCGCAGCCCAAATGTTATGGGCTCTTTATGTATCTGGAGAGCCTGCGGAGTGAGGCTCTGCATTCTAATGGCCTGCTTTACCAGGCGCTGCTGCGCCGAGCAAGCTTATTTTGGCTGGAAGAGGGATTCTGCAGAGCTCAGGGGAGCCCACAAGAGAGCTCCTTGGCCTCACTGCCACCCTTCCCTCTCCACGGAAGCATTTTTTTCCCCAAGACTTGACAGCTGTTCCTCTTGGGTCGGAGTGAATTTGTCCCTCAGCTAGAATTCTGACTGTGTCTGTCTTGATTTGAGCGTTGAAGGATAAATTCTTACCCAGGACTCCTGTTTTCAGCATCCACACCAGTACTCCTGTTTGTCTACAGAAATGAACATTGACTACCTGTCCTCCAGCCCATCTGGTGCAGTGGCACGGTGCCTGGTTCCTGGCAGGGGAGCTTGCTACAAAGGGCCAGAGTGCCAGTCAGTGCGTCCTCTGTGGAGAGGTGCGACAGGGGGAGAGGGAAGAGGAAGGAGAGCAGGCATGGGAGAAGACCACTTTCCCTTGCGCTACCTGTGTCTGCAGACTGCGACCCCAGTCTAGGAATGAAGCCTTTTAGATAAGTGGGCATGAGAACTGCATTTGTGCCAGGGGCACAGTGAATGTTGGAATGTGGCTCCAGTGCTCTCCCCAGCCACGAACATCTAAAGGAGTCAGCACTCAAGGTGAAGAGTGCAGCGGATGAAACACAGAGTGATGAGGCGTAGTGTTACCCCTCCAGGCTGTGTGTGTGTGTTAGTGTATCTGAAGGTAGGTGGAAGAATTATAAGTGGTGTTTCCATTTCACTTTTATCTGCATGAACATTTTCTAAAACAGATACATAGATTAAAACAAAGAAAAACTTTCCAGAAAGACTTGACCTCCGGTTGAGAAAACCCTCTGTAAAATGTCAGTCAGTTAGTGCAGGGATGGTTCAGCCTGGGATTTCAGGGCACCAAAGACAGGGCCTGAAGCAGAGGGCTGTGCACTGATTGGAGCTGGAGATGCGCATTGATGGATCTGAAAGTGCCGGGTGGGAGTGGAAGGGGACAGTGGTGTCCAGGTACTTGCTCTGAGAAGCCCTCAGGGGTCTCTACCATTTCTTCCTCGAGGAGCTGACTGCTCCCTGCTGTGGTTCCACAGAAACCTGTTGGCTGCTGATAGAGCAGCTTTTCTTGCACCTGAGCTTCCTGGAACACAGATGTAGGTTTCTGATGGAAAACCATGATCCTCTCAGCATTCAGAAGAGAACCTACTAGATGCTCAAAATCATTCAAGAAAGAAAGCCATGGTTTATCGAGGCAGGGTTTCACTGTAGCTCAGGCGGACCTGGAATTCACTATGTAGTCTCAGGGTGGCCTTGAACTCATGGTGATCCTCCTAACTCTGCCTCCCGAGTGCTGGGATTAAAGGTGTGCGCCACCACGCCAGGCAAGAAAGCTGTATTTTTGGTGCTTCAGTTTATTTTGTAATTGTCATGGTAAACTCTAGAAAACATAAAATTTAACATATTAGTCATTTAAGTTTTTTATTAGTTATTATTTATTAGTTTTATTAGTCATGTGGGTACTATTGTTAGCCTCCTCCTTGTCCTCCCCCCTCCACAGGGACCCTCCTCATTGGGGTATGTGGGTCGTGTATTGTGGGGTTGGCCATAAGTTATGGGTAAGAGGCAATGTCTGTGTGCATAATGACCCAACATGTGTCTCTAACAATCTTTCCACCCCCTCTTCCGTGAATTTCCCTAAGCCATGTTGGGTTCATTTTAGGTCTATTTCAGTGATGAGGTCTTGGGAGCCTCCATGTCTCTGGATATCTGGTTAGGTAGGAGTTGAGTGTTCTCTGTGTCTATCTCCTTCACCCTTGTGCTGGTACCAGGTTCACCAAGAAAGCAGTACTCTTGCTCATTTCCCTAATTACTCTTGGTTCCAGCTGGGGCTCTGGTGAGGTGTGATAGGCTGATTCTCTCCTCAGGATCTGCGTCCATCTGAAAAAGAGAAGCAAATTCTCCAACTGAGAGTGAAGTCAGCAGCAGATAAATGGGATAATCATTATCATTTTAGAGATAATTTAATAGGTGTAGGCCCTCTTGTAGCCCACAATTGGTGGGAGCTTGATAGTGGGGAATGGGCTCATATTTTGGATATGGTTCTGACTAGTTTCCCAGATCCAGCTATGGGTTTTGTTCCACTGAGTGGATCCGGTAGCCAATTCAAGAGCAGTTGGTTACCCACCATGGCTGTGTGACACTATTGTACTTGTGTGAGCATCATGTCAGTTTGTTTGCTGCTGAGTATCTTAGACCACAAGTTGCTTGGACAGAAGTTGGTCACTTTCCCCCAGTCACTCATGTAGCACCTTCTGGCACTAGACTAGCTACCTGTCTGGGAACTGACTCTTTTCCAGATTCCAGCCAGGCTGCTCCATGTTCCGTACCAACAGCATGTGGTGTGTTCAGCAGTAGGGTCTTACCACTAACCTTTAGTGGGTCATTAAGTACTCTGACAGAAATCTGTCTGTTTTTTGGGAAACCTTGTAGGTCTCTCTGATCAACAGCTCATTGTGGATGTTAACCACATGCTGGTACCATGGGAGTTATAGGCCAGTGCCAAGGGAAAAGAAGGAAGAAAAAGATAGGTAATATAAAAGAGATGAGAGAAGAGAGAGAAACAGGAGAAGATTAAGGTCAGTATTCATCATATCCTCTCCAGAGCCCTGTGATTCAGGTGTTCCCTCTAAGGATCTGATGAAGGCTCAACCATTTAGTCTGTCTTTTAGGATGTAGAATTTTATGGCACCATTGCCATTTGGGTCCAGTTTTGTGTCCCTCACCCCCACCCTTGCCTGCTCCACTCTCCCTATTGTCTGGTCCTTGAGATGCTTATTAGGTATGTCAGCATCTCAGGCAGATTCAGGTTAGGAGCCACAGATGAGTGAGACCATGTGATGATTATCTTTCTGTGATTGAATGAGTTCACTGAGAATGATATGATACAGGTTTGAACATTTTTCTTCATTGTGCATTGATTTTGTATCCTGCTACTTTGCTGAAGGAGTTAATCACCTTTAAGAGATCTGAGATGGAGGTTCCAGGGTCTCATATGTATAGAATCATGTCATCTGTGAATAGGGCTAACTTCACTTCTTCATTTCCAATTTGTATCCCTTTTATTTCTTTCTCTTGTCTTATTGCTTGAGCGAGGACTTCCAGTACTATGTTGTAGAACAGAGGTGAGAGTGGACACTTCTGTCTTGTTCCTGATCTCAATGGGAATTCCTTCAGTCTCTCCCCATTAAGTATTATTTGGGCTTGAGGAGCTTTATATTAGCCTTTATTATGTTGAGCTATAAACTGTCCATGCTTATTCTCTCCAATGTTTTGCTCCTGAAGTGATATTGTATTTTGTCAAAGGCCTTTTCTGCATCTATCGAAATGATCATGTGGCTTTTGTGTTTAAGCTTGTTTATGTGGTGCATTAAATTGACAGATTTCCATAAGTTGAACTACCCCTGCAGTCCTGGTATGAATCCCACTTGATCAAGGTGGGTAATGTTTTTGATGTGTTGCTGGATTCGGTTTGCGAGGATTTTGTTCAGGATCTTTGCATCTAAGTTCATCAGCGACATAGGCCAGTAGTTTTCTCTTCTTGTGGCATCTCTTCCTGATTTTGGTATTAGGGTGATAGTAGCTTCACAGAAGCTTTCATTTCCCTGTTCTCTTATTGTGTGGCACAGTTTGAGAAAAATTGGTTTCAGATCTTCCATGAAGTTTTGATAGAATTCATCTGAGAAGCCATCTGGTCCTGGACTCTTCTTTTTTGGGAGTTTATTTTTAATACCTTTTCAATCTTGATGGGTGTGAAAGGTTTGTTTAGGAGATTAATCTGCTCTGAGTTTAGCTTTGGTAGATGGTATGTGTCCAGGAATGTATACGTTTCCCCCATATTATCCAGTTTTGTGGAGTGGAGGTTTTTGAAATAAGTCCTGATGGGTCTCCCAATTTCACTTATGTCTGTTGTGATCTATCCTTTTTCATTTCTAATTTTGTTAATTTGAAGTGTCTCTCTTTTTTTTTTTTTTTGCTTGATCAAATTGGCCAGGGGTTTGTCAATCTTGTTTATTTTTTCAAAGAACCAGCTCTTTGTTTTGTCAATTTTAATTGTTTTCTTAGTTTTCAATTCATTAATTTCTGCTCTGATCTTAATTATTTCTTTCCATCTGGAGCTTTTTGGGTTGGGTTCTTCTTGCTTTTCCAGTGCCTTTAGGTGGATGGTTAGGTTATTGATTTGGGATCTCTCTGTCTTTGTTATGAAGGCATTTAGTGCTATGAATTTTCCCCTGAGGACTGCCTTCATTGTGTCCCATAAGCTTTGGTACGATGTGTTCTCATTGTCCTTCATTTCTAGAAATTTTGCAATTTCATTTTTTATTTTTTCCACTACCCATTTATTGTTTAAAAGTATGTTGTTCAGTTTCCAGGAGCTGATGGGATTCCTGGTGCATCTTTTGTTGTTAATTTCTCACTATATAGCATTGTGATCTGATATCATGCAGGGAATTATGTCAATATTCCTAAATATATGGAGCCAGGCTTTATGACCCAGTATATGATCTATTTTAGAGAAGATTCTATGGGTTGCTGAGAAGAATGTGTAGTCTGTGGATTTTGGGTAGAATGTTCTGTAGATGTCTGGAAGGTCTAATTGAGCTATTGTTTTGTTGAGCTCTCTCACTTCCCTGTTAATTTCCTGTTTGGATGATCTATCTATTGCTGATAGTGGAGTATTGAAGTCCCCAACTATGATGGTATTGGTGGTTATTTCTGTTTTGTTGTCAAGTAGGTTTTGTTTTATGAATTGTGGTGTACCTATGTTTGGTGTATAAAGATTGATGATTGTGATATCCATTCCCTTGATAAGTAAGACGTGGCCTTCTTTGTCTTTTTTGATTATTTTTGATTTGAAGTCTATTTTATCCGATATTAGTATAGCTATGCCTGCTTGTTTCTTATTTCCATCTGCTTGGAATATCATTTTCCACCCTTTCACCCTGAGGAGGTGTCTGTCTTTAGTGTTGAGGTGGGTTTCTTGAAGACAGCAGATTGAGGGGTCTAATTTTCTTGTCCACCCTGTTAGCATATGTCTCTTGATGGGTGAATTAAGGCCATTAATATTTAGGGTAATGACTGTGATGTTTGATTTAATCCCTGCCATATTGTGGTGGTTTATGTGGTTTGGTATTTTCTTGGACTTTGTCTTTTTTTTTTATGCCTTCTCTGAGTTTGGTTGGTGTGATCTGCTTCTTGTAGGCACTTGAGGTTGGTTATTTGATTCTTCTGTGTGGAGAATTCCTGAAATACTCTCTGTAGGTTTGGCCTTGTGTTCATATAGTTGTAAAGCTGAATTTTATGGTGGAAAGTTTTTATTTCACCATCTATTATGAGGAATATTTTTGTTGGGTAGAGTAGTTTGGGTTGGAAGCCATAGGTTCTTAGACTTTGCAGTGTTTCATTCCAGACCCTTATGGCTTTCAGGGTTTCCATTGAGAAGTCTGAAGTAATCCTGATGGGGTTACCTTTATATGTAATGTGTTGTTTCTCCCTAGCTGCTTTTGGGACATTGTCTTTGTTATTGATGTTTAGAGTGTTAATGATAACATGTCTTAGAGAATTTATCTTTTGTTCCAGTCTGTTTTGAGTTCTGTTAGCTTCTTGTAGCTTGATGGGACTTTCTTTTGAGAGAGTGGGAAGGTTTTCTTCAATTAATTTTGTTGAATAAGTTCTCCATGCCTTTGGTCTGAGTTTCTTCCCCTTATGGTATTCTCACTATCTGAATTTTGGGACATTTAATGGTATCCCACAGTTCTCTCATGTTGTGTTCACAAAAGTTTTTGAACTTATTGAAACTTTTGGACTCATGAACTGTTTCTTCTGTTTTGTCTTCCAGTTCTGAGTTTCTATTCTTCACATGGCTGACTCTACTCTTGAGAGCTTCTATAGAGTTTAGGACTTGTTCAGTTTGGTTTGTATTTTCTACTGCTTTTTTTTTTTTTTTTTTTTCGAGGTAGAGTTTCACTCTAGTCTAGGCTGATCTGGAATTTACTCTGTACTTTCAGGGTGGCCTCAAACTCAAGGCAATCCTCCTACCTCTGCCTCCTGAGTACTGGGATTAAAGACGTGTGCCACCATACCTGGCTCTACTGCTTTTTTTTATGTATTGTTTCCATCCCTCTGTTGAGTCCCCTTTTTACATCATTTTCTGATTTTCTTAGTGCTTCTTGGAATTCATTCTTGCACTTCTTTATGTCTTTATTCAGCTTAATCAGCTGGTTGTTGAGGTCCCCCCCTTTTTTTTTCAGTATCCTTCAGATCATTTAACTGTCTTTGGACCCCTTCTCGGTTCTTTTCTATTAGGTCTAATCTGGCGAAGACAGCAGTCATACAATTATTGGCCCCTTTTTGCTTTTCTGCAAGTTCTGCTGTTTGCTTGGTCAGGGTTGCATAGCTTGTATCTTCATTATGGGGTTCTAATCCTATTGTTTCTTCTGTTTTTATTAGAGACATCCATTGTGGGATTGGGCAGTCTAATTGGATTTACTTGCATTTGATTTTTCATGTTATTCCTTTTGTGCTATGGTCTGCCCATCACAGTGTAGGAGTCTTACTTAATTTAGGAGGAAGCTGTAGTCTACCCTTGAAGTGTCTTCAGTGATTATTCCCTTTTATGTTTGCTTCCACTAGGCTTCTGATGGCAATGGGGCAGGGGTGGATGGGACTGCCGGGTCCTGTGACAGGACAGGGTGGGGATATGGGGCTGGTGACGTGGGGTGGTGGTGTGCAGGTCCCCTGTGGTGGGAGAGCCTAGGGAGGGGGGAACTGTAGCCTGCTGGCCTGGGTCTGCTGCTTGGAGGGGCAGTGGCATGTGGAGGACCCTGGTGGCTGAGGGTGGGGGGGGGGACTAGCCTGGTGACCTGGGTATGGAGGTGGGGGATGGCAGCGAGTGGGATGGTGTTTGTGCATGGAGGTCGCCTGGGGGAACGTTAGCCTGCTGGCTTGGTCCGCAGAGAGGGGTGGGGGTGCAACAATGAGTGGGACAGTGTTCACTAGTGGAGGTGCCCTGGGGGAACACTAGCCTGCTGGCCTGGGTCCGTGCACAAGCCGGGGGTGGGGGCAGGCGGGAGAGGGCTGTGGCTAGTGGAAAGGCGTTCGCAAGTGTGGAGGCACACATGGAACTATGCTAACCTGATGGCTTGTGCCCCCTTAGCCTGCAGTTAGTGCACGACGAACCTGTGGCTGGGACTATGGCTGGGACGGCTGCTTGAGAGGACTTGGGGACTGCTGGCTACCTGAGAGCGTGGGAATTAGTGAATTCTCTACTTTCCTCCTCGGTGTCCTCCCACTGGAAGTCTATTAGAGTCTTCTCACCGCAGAAGAACCCTAAACATCTTGCCTTTCCTTCCCCCGGAGGTATGGTACGGTTAGGGGATGCCATCTTGACCGGAAGAAGCTCTTTTCTAAAATTTTAAGAATTTATTTGCAAGCAGAGAGAGATAGAAGAGAGACAGACAAGAGAAAATGGGTGCATCCGGGCCTCCAGCCACTACAAGCACACTCCAGATGCATGCACACTCTGTGCATCTGGTTTTACGTGGGTGCTGGGGAATTAAGTTCGGGTCATTAAGCTCTGCAGGCAAGTATCTTAACCACTGAACCATCTCTCCAGCCCCATATCAGTCATTTTTAAAGGGCAGTCTGGCAGCGTTAAGCACGTTCAATTTCCTTTGATGTGCAGCACTCTTCACACAACACTCCTGCTCCAAACTGATACTCCATACCCACTGACTTTCCTTTCTCTCTTCTACCCTCTAACAACCACTATTTCATTGTCTCTGTGACTTTGCTTATTCCAGGAATCTAATGGAATATCTGTGTCTCGCAACTGGCTTATTTTACTTACAACAGTGTCCTCAAGGTTCATCCATGCTGCACATTCATCCATGCTGCATGTACGTCTTCTCCCTTATCTGTCTGCCTCTTCCACATTCAGTCATCCATTCTTCCATCCCTTCTGTTATTCCAGTACAACAGTGAGACATGAGGTGAAGCCCCATCTATAAGTCACATTGTAGTATGTGTCAGTTTGCTTCCTTGTAAAGTCTAAAGTAATCTTGCCTTGTGCATATGCACATTTGGTTTATCTACTTGTCAGTTGATGGGTGCTTGGTCAGCCTCCAGGCTTTGGCTCATGTGAATAATGCTGCACTGAGCTTGGGTATACCAACATTTGCTTGAGTCTTGCTGTCCATTCTCTTGGGTCTATACCCTCAAGAGATGTTGGGCAGAAGACGACTTTTTAAGGTTGGATGTAGTACATTAAGAGGTGGGGAAATGATAAGAAGGTAGGCATAGCTGCAGAGTTAAGGGCTCAAAGTTTGAGACCTGAATATTGCAGACTCTCCTAATGAATCTGAATCTTCTTGTTGGCTGGGCTAGGAATCTGTGGGTTTAGGTGCCCCATGGTGGTCCAGATGACAGCTAGGCTTGGGGACCACAAAATGCCATGCTTTCCATGGCCTCTTCTCACTCAACAATATGATAAAACTAAGTTAGCCCAGGGATTCTGTGAAATCCTCAGAAGTTTTCCTTGCAGATAGAAAATTATTTCAAGAACTTCCTGACTGGACCAGGTTCTAATTCTTCCAGAAGGAGTCAGGCTGGGAAATAATTCAGATTTGCCTAAGAGGAGGAAAGAAACCAAAAACCAAAAAAGCAAAAAACCAAAAACCCACACCTTAAGCAGTCTTGATCCTGTTCCTCTGTTATCTATTTTGTGAATGTTCTACACAGGCCCATAGTAACACTAGCTGCTACTTATTGTACCAAAGAGTGTTTCTGGAACCATTGAAAATATTGCATTAAATTTCCCCCAAATCTTTCAAGGCACATATGCACTTATTATTTTACAACTGAGGATTCAGGCTTTTCCTTGGAGTCACACCATAATACATTACTTCTGCTTATCTGTATGCAATAACATATCAGAACTTTGGCATCTAGAGGAAATGCAAACTAATAGTGGCTGGCACTGGGATCAGAATCCATGTTCCTCCAACTCCACTGTAATGTGCACAGAGAAACTCACTCCTGTGAAATTATTCCATATTTCCTCTCAGGTGGGCTGTGAGCTCCTCAGAGATAGGGCTTAATCCTCTGCTTCATTTTTCCATTGTACCTAGGATGGGATGAGGTATATAATGGTGTGTGACTGAGTGAGTGTAAGAGTCAACACTCACAAGAGAAGGAGACACCCCACATGCAGAACAGTTTGGTTCTATCTATGAATGCAAATGGGAACCATTTGCTACTATTAGTTACCTGTGTGTCTGGAAAAGATGCATAGGATTTAGAAAAAGTTTGGATTTTAATTTACTTTCAGGAACTGTCTGCTACTCAGATTAGATTCTCAACCTCAGTTTCCTCATCTGTAAAATGGGAAAATTAATGCCTCCTTCATAGTATCATTAGTGTTAGAAAGGAGCCTGACACATTTTTGGCATTGTAAACGTTAGATTATCCCTACATTCTCTCATAGGAAGAAACAAAGATCTGTAGGAGAAGGCTGGCTCACAGTAGAAGAGGGGAGCAGTGCTGATGTAAGGGGGCTGATGCAAAAGGGAGCTATGCCTACCTTCTTACCTTTTTTCCACCTCTTGATGTAGTACATCCATACTCAAAAGGGACTGAAGTTTGAGCTAAGTTTTTGGACAAGAAAACATGTCTATTATGTAAAATTAAGAAAAGTACAATTGTACTCATGTTAAAAGGTACATTCTTCCTAATAGCCAAAAAATGGAAGCAACTTAAATGTCCATTGATAGATTTAGAAACAAAATATACATACATACATACGTAAACACATAAATACATACATACATACATTAGCAGTTACCTTCTCATTGCTGGGACAAAATATCCAATCAGAAGTAGCTTATGGAAGGAAAGCATTTATTTCTGGCTTGCAGTTTTGAGTGGAAGTTTTATCATGGTTAGGAAAGCATGGCAGATCAGACATCTAGGGTGTCACATCTTGCTATATCAGCTGGGAGATAGTAGAGAGAATGATTTAATTAGCACTGGGAAAGGGGCCTGGACTATATAATCCACTTCAGTGACACACTCCTCCAACAAGACTCTACTTCTGAAAGTCTCCACCAGCTGGGGAATGAGCTGGAGGTTTAAAACACTTGAGGCTATGGAATGACCCAACATGCAATGCAATACTATGAAGCTTCATGGTGGCAGGCATGGTGGCACCCACCTTTACTCTCAGTACTCAGCAGGCAGAGGTAGGAGGATTACTGTGAGTCTGAGGCCACCTTGAGACTACATAGTGAATTCCAGGTATGCGTGAGCTAAAGCAAGGCCCTGCCTTGAAAAAACAAACAAACAAATAAAAAACCCAAACAAACAAATAAGAAAAAAAGGGGGGGGGTGGAGAAGGACATTTTGCCACTAGTTACTATGTGGATGAACTTGGAAGACATTATGCTATATGAAGTGAACCAGCTACAAAAAGACAAGCCCTACATAATTCCATCTGAATGCAGTACCTAGAGTAAATAGACTTATAGAAACAGAAGCAGAAAGGAGATTTTTAGGAAGGCAAACTGCAGAGATGCTTTAAATAAATACAGAGTTTCAGTTTTTCAAGATGATGAAGGTCTGGAAATTAGTTGAACAACAATGCAAATATACTCAATTTTATAGCTCTATACTTATAAAAATGATACATTTTATGTTATATGTGTTTTACCACAATTAAAAAAATTGCTGGAGCCAGGAGTGGTGGCACATGCCTTTAGTCCCAGCACTCGGGAGGCAGAGGTAGGAGGATCGTTGTGAGTTCGAGGCCACCCTGAGACTACTGAGTGAATTTCAGTTCAGCCTGGGCTAGAGTAAGACCCTACCTCCAAAACAAAACAAAACAAAAAATTGCTGGGCCTGCTACTTGGGATGTTGCATCAGAAGGGTATTAGGTTCAAGGCCTGCCTGGGCTATAGAGTGAGTTCAAAGCCAGCCTAAGCAACAGAGAGAATCTGGCTTAAAATAAAAATTGAAAAAAAGGGCTAGGAGGACACGTTAGTGGTAAAGTGCTTGACCCGCAGGTGTGAGGTCCTGGAATCAAACTCTAGTACAACCAATCCACAAACAATTAGAAAGAGTAACAGTTATAATTTTTCTTTTGTTTCAGCTTCACATCATGCCACATTTATGATCTCAGCAGAACCTGAGAACCTGAAGCTATTTCTTCCCAGACAGAACTTTATCTCTGCTGCAACAGGTGGAAAATAGCTTCATAATTCTCAGATTAGCAGCCTTTCTCTGCTAATGTCTTCCTAATTATCATGTAGACTTAGCATTGAGCCATAATTATTATCAGTTAATTAGACCTTAAAATGTATCTTTGATAACACCTTTGGCATTTAATTATGTAACTGGTAATGTATGAATGTTATTAAGGGGATATATGACTACAGTAAAGTGTAATTAGATCTCATTTTTGTTTCTTGATATCATATTGGTTGTGATAATAGTTTTGGAGCTTTTATAGCTTATTTGAAAATGGTCACATTAAATTGATAGTCTATAAAACAAACACATTTTAACAAATGTTTTAAAGAATATTAAAAAGAGGGAGAGGCTATGAGGAAAAGTAGTGATTATTCTTGATGTCTTTTAATAGAAGTTCACAATAAATAAATCTCCTATTTTCAAATTCATTTTTTTAACCAAAAGACAAATTAAGAACTTATAGTATAAAATAATTCCTACTGTTGGAAAACAGACAGAAACAACTATCAAACTACCTTTTTTTTTTTAAAAAAAAATTTATTTATTCACAAGCAGAGAGAGAAATAGAAGAGAGGCAGACAGAGGGGGAATGGGAGCGCCAGGGCCTCCAGCCACTGCAAACGGACTCCAGATGCATGTGTCCCTTGTGCATCTGGCTTACGTGGGACCTAGAGAATCAAACCTGGGTCCTTTGGCTTGGCAGACAAATGCCTTAACTGCTAAGCCATTTCTCAAGCCCCTCAAATTACTTTTTTAATTTAATTGTGAAAGAAACATATATGTTTCCCCCAAAGTTGTCCACATTTGAAATTAATTGACTGGCATACATTCAGGAAATTTGCAACCTTTCTTTTTGTAAATGGTTGTAAACATGGTAGATTTTTAATTTTATTTCTTTATCTGAGAGAGGGAGGGAGGGAGGGAGGAAGAAAGAGAGAGAGGGGGAGGGAGAGGGGGAGAGAGAGAGAGAGAGAGAGAGAGAGAAGCAGAGAACGGGCATGCCAGGGCCTTTAGCCACTGCAAATGAACTTCAGACAGATATGTCACCTTGTGTATCTGGCTTACGTGGGTACTGGGTAATTGAAGTGGGGTTCTTAGGCTTTTCATGCAAATGCTTTAACCACGAAGCCATCTCTTCAGTCCTCAATATTTCTTTTTGTTAAACGAAGATCCTTTTCTAGAATAATGTAATTGATTTCTTATCTTTGTAGGAGAATTTTAGGTCAGCTAGAAGGTGGTTCACCCAGTAGGATTGGCTGGTAGATTCTAAGTCCCTGGAAGTTGGTTCATGTATGTTGCAGTTACCTTCTTGTTGCTAGGACAAACATCTGACCAGAAGCAGCTTATTGGAGGAGAGAGTTTATTTTAGGCTTACATATTCAGTGGTGAACTACATCATAGTGGAAGAAGCTGGCTCTCTTTCATAAATACCTAGTAGAGACACAACCAACAGCCAGCAAGCATAAACAGCCAGAGCTCAAAACTGGCTTTCTATATCTAGTAGAGCTGGATTCAAGATCTGCCCCCAAAGACATACCTCTTCCTCAGCAGGGCCCCACCTGCTGGAGACTCAAGTAGCAAGCTCCATCTTAATAAAAAATACCTCAGGCTATGGAGGACATACATTTGCATTCAAACCACCACAACCCAGTAGGATTGGCTGGTAGATTCTAAGTCCCTGAAAGCTGGCTCACCCAATAGGATTGGTGGATTAGAATCCATGGCCCTGGAGGAAAATCTCAGCATTTATAGTTCCTACTGATGTGGTCCACATGAGCTGGGTATTTCCTGAATATTCATTACCTGTTGAGTTAGAGATCTTGGGGGGATGAGGGATGAAAACATATTTCCATTTCATGAACTTCCTTCCTCTGCTGGCATCAATGACACATAGCATGGGAAACAAGTCAAGATCCGAACCTTGGAAGTCTGGTGAGAAATCTCATCTACAGAGGAGACTATGCAAATAAGGAATAATGGTCCAAAAGTGGGAAGGAAGCTGGCAGCAAGTAAGGCGTGAAGATAAGGCACATGAAGCATACTCCAGTGCTGAATTTGTACAACTAATTTAAGATGGATAGATGGATTGATTTATATTCTTTTAATTCTGTGTCCCGACTCATAATAAGAATGTGATAAATTGGCTGGAATCTCAGGCACTGTTTGAAATGTAGCATGGATGAAGCAGCTCACCGCTCAAAGCCACAAAGAGGAAAATAAAACCACAGAACTGTGGTGTGCTCATCACCAACTGCAGGGGTTTTGTAAACATAATCCTCAGTTTTCTGTGATGCAGCCATCACCAACTGCAAGGGTTTTGTAAGCATAATCCTCAGTTTTCAGTTGAGATTAAATGAGAAGATATTAAAAAATATATTTTGGTAATATAGCTCTCCTAGTCAGACTGACAGCTGCTCTGCGGGCTTCCCTCCACAGAACAGCAGTTCACCAGTCATATACAATGTAAACCTTCAACTCTCTTTTATTTTTATTTATTTATTATTTGCTCATGTGTGTGTTTGTTGGACACCAGGGCCTCTTGCTGCTGGAAATGAAGCCCTGATGTTTGCACCACTTTTTGCATCTGGCTTACATGAGTGGCTTAGGAATTGAACCCCAGGCCAGCAGGCTTTGCAAGCAAGCACCTTTAACCACTGAGCAATTTTCTCAGCCCTTGTCTTTTTTTTACTTAAAAAATATTTTATTTATTTATTTGAGAGATAGAGAGAGGCAGACACACACACACCCACACACACACACACACACAGAATGGGGGTGCCAGGACCTCTAGCCATTGCAAACATAGTCCAGACACATGTGCCACCTTGTGTATCTGGCTTTTTGTGGGTAGTGGGGAATCAAACTGGGGTCTTTTGACTTTGCAGGCAAGGGCCTTAACCTCTAAGCCATCTCTCCAGCCTATCTTTTTTTTTTTTTTTTTTTTTTTTTTTTTTTAAATAAGGTCCTTTTTGGCTGGGCATGGTGGCACACACCTTTAATCCCAGCACTTGGGAGGCAGGGGTAGGAGAATGGCTGTGAGTTTAAGGCTACCCTGAGGCTACATAGTAAATTCCAGGTCAGCTTGGCTAGAGTGAAACCCCACCTCAAAAATAAAATAAAATAAAATAAGGTCCTTTTTTTTTATCAAAAACTGGCAGCTTTGATTTGGGCATTTGTGTGCACTAATGTATATACTCTCCTTAAGATAAATGGTGCTTATGTAAGGACTTCAATGAAGGTAGACAATGTCTGCTCAAAGAGCTGCACTAGTGGGCATGGGGAACATAGGGCAATCTGACTATAACATCTGTCTCCTCATTCATTTACAGGATTGATTTGGCTAATCTGGATGGCTAGTGTCCACTTCCTCCTCTACCAGTCTATTTATTCTTGATCTTCCCCAGTAGAGGCAGATCTTTTTTAGTTCAAGGGTATACAAGTACCTGTCCTCTCCTGATAGAACCTCTGTACGTGCTGTGAAGGAGGTGCATTGGAAGCTATGTCCTCACCTGTGAAATGGAGCAATTGTTCTCTCTTGTGCAGAATTACTAGGAGAAGAGAAAGCATTTAAAAAGCATGGAGTTGGTGCTGATACATGATAGTTGGTTTTCTTCTTATGACTGTAAGGAGCTGAGATGTAAATTGTATTGTCACCAAGAAGAGAAACCAATGAACCAATGAAGGACATAAAAGTATGAGAAAAAGCAAGAAGAGCAAACTGCTAGTCACAGAAGTAGTGGCTGAGCTTTGGGAAGAAGAAATTATATTTACCTTTTGGAAGACAAATGGTATTATGTGAAGATGCCTGGGTGAAAGACCAGGTTCCTGAGCTCTAGCTTAATTCTATGAGCTAAGTAATGTTAGAGGAGCCACTTAAATTTAAAGTAAATTTAAAGGAATTGAATTATTTGGATGAGGAAGGGGATCAGTGAGAGGCAGGGAGATGGGGGGGGGGAATGAAGGAGAAGCAAGAACAAAGTGTAATAATATACAAGTATGAAAATGTCATAGTGAAACTGTGAAATTCATTTCTGTTTCTAACCAAAATTTATGATAGGTAGATAGATGATAGTCTCTCAAATTCCTTCCAGAATATGGTAATATAGGCCTAGAAATAGGAATACTAGGACTTGGAATCAGACATAAAGACATCTCTAATTTTAAGTTACATCTTACACTTGCTCACTTCCTTTTGTAAAATAGTATAAAAACCTATATTTTGGTAGTTATTAACAAATATAGCATATTAGTGTTTGAACTGCCTCATGGTGTGTACTCTGTCCATGTTGCTTCCCTTCATCTCAGCCACTTTATATGCCAAAAATGATACCTTAGGCTATTTAGCTACACATATATTGGGGAGGCTGGCCTGTAATACTGTTGGCAAGTGATGAAGGCCTGTTTTCATAGGGCCTTGCCTGCCTAGAGCACTCCTGGCAGCCCACTGGGGTTTTACCCTCCTGGGTATCTTTTCCCACACCACTTCCACTGAGCCACTCCTGGTTTAGATAATAAACGTGAGCCACTGTCAGCAGAGGGTTATATGTCACTAAAAGAAGAAAGGGGCTCTCTGAGGCATGTGTGCATTAACTTTTTTTTTTGCCATTTTATACAACTCAGTTCAAATGAATTTGTTGTTTCATGAGAAAAGTGAAACATTCAGCAATGTAGAATTGGCCACATTTTGGTTCAAATCTGGCCTCTCATTTCCTACTTTTGACCACTTAATCTTTAAAGTGAGACAAATTAGCAATACATATCTCATGCCATTATTTCAGAGATTAAATTATATGATATTTGTGACTTTCTTTGAATAATAGTTGGCACAAAAATGCTTTTCTTTCTTTCTTCCTTTTTTTTTTTTTTTGGTTTGGGTGCTAGGATTATAGGCATGTGAACCGAATAATTGGATCATTTCAAGCATAACATACATTTTTTAGACGAAGAAATGGAGACACATAGGTATTAGGAAGCTCATCTAAGCTGATGTAGCAAGGGGAAAACAGGCCCTGGTCTCCTGTCCTTCAGGACTTTCTAGCTCAGCTCCCTCGTGAAGAGCTTAAGATGTATCGCAGTATAGCCAGCGCCACACTGCATTAATTACATAAATAGATAGCATTTAAGTAGTTTTTTACTTATAAGATTAGTATGTGAGAACCACGATTAACAAGAAGAACAAAACTGCCTTAGATGATATTTAGTAACTATCAAGGAGAAAGTAATGGAATTAGTCTTTACTTTCCTCTTGCAGAATCTGGCTGCGGCCCCCTAGTGTTAACAGATGGTATAAAATGGCATTTAATAGAGGTTTTGTCCCTTCTCTAGGTTTGGGAGAGATTTGTTGAGAAATTAAATATGCTGTCTTCCAAGCGGAACATTTGTCCATCCCATCCATTATCTGGTTGGAAGTGTGAAGTTACAATCCAGAGACCACTTATGCATACCAATGGGTAGCAGAGAGACTTCCCCTTTAATACAAAGGAATCTATTTCTGAGAAGCCCTCACAGGCAGTTTGATACAATTGAACTTCATATTTAACCTTTTCTCCTGATTTATGATTAGGCCACTGAAGGAAGTGGTTTTCAAGAGCATGATTAAAACACTTTGAGGAAATAATTTCTGTCTTTAAGCACCTCATGGACATTTTTTTTTTTTTTTTTGGCCAAGTGTTTGTCCTTTCTCATCAAAAGGAAACCCAGGAAATAGAGAAATATTGACTTTTAAACATTGCCTTAGATAGAAATAAAGGATCATAAGACAGCAGGATCAAAGTTGGGATTGGCCTCTAGACATATGCAGCATGGCCTCTTTCCCGATGAACACCAGACCTGGGGCTGGGACAGTTCAGCATTTTCAGTGAAAATTTCACCCACCTAACAGGATTAGCACCCTTTCCCAGAGCTAGAGGGAAAGCTAAGCTTTACTAAGCAAGAACTTATTTTATAAAACAATACATGACCACCATCTACTAGGAAGTAATTTTCTCCTTTCTTTTCATATTCATGTGCAGGTAGATGCATGTGTATGCACATGCACATGAAGGCCAGATATTGACACCAGTGTCTTCCTCGATCAGCTTCTATTTTATTTACTCTCACTTGAACCCAGAGCTTGCTGATTCAGCTAACCTATGTGTCCTGCTTGTTCTAGGAATCCCCTATCTCCTCCCCAGCTCTGGGATTGTAAGTGGGCTGCCACACCCATGCAGCATTCTCATGAATTCTGGGGATCAGGTCCTCATGCTTGTGCAGCTAGTGTTATATCCACTGAGACATCTTCTCAACATGGCCCCACACTGACTGAATTTTATTTTTAAAATGCACTTTAAAACCAAACATGTAGGAAGGACATGATTTCATATTAATGGATGATTTTATACAAGAAAGCTGGAGGAATGGCTTAGCAGTTAAGGTGCTAGCCAGCAAAGCCAAAGGACCCAGGTTCCATTTCCTAGCACCTACATAAGCCAGATGCATGTAGTGGTGAATGATTCTGGAGTTCATTTGTAGTGGCTGAAGGCCCTGGCATACCCATTCTTTCTCTCTAGCTGTCTGCCTCTTTTTCTCTCGCTTTCTCTCAAATAAATAAAACAAAATAAATTTTAAAATATTTTTAAAAAGACAATTGTTTCATTAGTCTTGGTTTTCTCATGACAAGGGGGGAGGGATTGGGCCATTATGATAGTTTGAATGTAAATTGTTTCCATATTCTCGTCTGTTTGTGACCCAATCCCCAGCTGGTAGAGAGAGCCTCTGGGTGATGGAGACTTGGTGGGGGAGGTGTGCCATTGAGGGAGGCAACTAGTCTGGCCCACTGGCTATTCAAAGCCAGCTCACTCTTGCTGCTACTTCCCAATTCCTGAGACAAGATGTGAGGCTCTGCCATGCTTTCCCACCATGATGAAACATCCCCTGCAGATTGTAAGCTGAACATAAACCCTGTCCTTCTGTAAGCTGCTTTGGTTGGATGTTTTGTCCTAGCAATGAGAAGGTAACAGCCATGGCCATGGGCTAAATTTAGAGTTCTGTACTAGAATCATTAGAACAGGACTAGACTGTTCAGTAGAACTCACAAGGTAAATAAAAGCAAGATGAAAGCTGGTGCCTCTGCCCCCTTTCTATGTGTCTCTGACTTTGGGTTAGACTCTTGTATGATTCACTTCAGGCACTAAAGAAGGCAAAAATAAGAGTTAGTGTCTCATGATATGCAGAGACATTTCTCTTACCCATAACTGTGGGCTAACTCTACAATGCATAATCCATATACTTCAACAAGGAGGGGTCAGGGGAAGGGGCTAGGACATGGATGAGCCTAATAATGGTACCAACTTGACTGTATTCACTGAGTACAAAACTAATTAAAAATATAAATTTTAAAAAAAGAAAATAAAAAGAAAAAAAAAAGAGTTATTGTCTCAAACATGCAGTCCCCTTGGGTTTCAGTAACAGCACGGTTTTGAAAGCCAGACACCTCTCCAAATCAAGGCAACTATTTATGATAGTACGCTCTGGCTCAGGAGAAGTCATCTCACAGGAGCATTATTGGGCCCCTCAAGTGGTAATCTCCATAACAGATAATAACCTCTTTACTCTTTGGGAGAATCAGAACATGTAGCACCAGGACTCAGAATAATGGTCAAGAGACTTCCAGGTAAGATGGTGGCATACTGGCCATACCAAAGCACCCTAGGGAGGGAAATAAACAGAAGCACAGAAAAATACACTCTTCTACTGAAAAGTGAAGGTGTATAAGTTATTATCAAGTATAGCAGAAAAGCAGGAGAAACTAAGATCTTCCAGAAAGCAGGAAAACAGCCAGAATTCTGCTGAGGTGCAAGAGACCCCCAGCCTGCTTGCTTGGAGGTACCGAGCTGCAGGAGCAGAAACAAGGTGAAGGGATTTTCCACTCACGTCAGTCTCCTCACAAAGTCAAGAAACCTGAAGGAGAAGAAAGCAGGGGCCAGCTGAGCAGCTGCTGAAGGAGATACAAACGGGACCAGCTGAGCAGTTCCAGTACAACTCCAAGCACCCTGTATAGTCTCCCATTCCCCATCTGTCAGAGCTTTGAACATCTGGAGAACTCATTCACCCCTGGTTGCTGGCACGGAGAGTGGGCACTCAGCATTGGTGAGATTGGAAGCCACCCCAAAAGGTAACAGGGTCTACTTATGCAAAGCCAAATACAAAGACCTGCACTAGAAGTGCTAATTTCTCATTCCATGTCAGGAAAAGTTATGTATTACATTCAAATGATATATTCTTGGCTGGGTATACCCTTATCAAATAAGCTGTATTTTGGTGTTGACTATTGTTGCCTTTGACATTTCCTGATTTATAGGGCCTTTGTCTTTTTCTTAAGTCACTACTGGGAGCAGGAACTGACTGGCCCCAGGCTGATTTGGAACCCATTTCAGCCTAAAAATCTCAACCTCCTGTTGACAGGATTAAGGGTGTGGAGCAACACACATCCTTAGGGAATTTGGCTTTATTAGATTATCTGTTTAGTTTATCCCCCATGCTTGTATAAATACTCTGTGCTGGTTTTGACTGAATGTCTATATTGCTCATTTGAATTATAGAGGTTGCCAATAATTTGCATCACCCAGTTTACTCCACAAACTCAACACATAGGGTCACTTCCACTGCTTCTCTTGAAGTATAAGAGCTACATCTAGCACGTTAAACTCCTACACTAAAGACATATAAAGTTGGATTTACATGGCTAAGAACACTGCAGATAATTAGAAAATCCAAGCATCAAATTAACTCAAGATGCAAAAATCTCTACATTATAATACAAGAAACATTAAGAATTAAGACAATACAATTCCACTCAAAATTATAAATCCATCAGAAATAACCCCCAGTGAGACTGTTTTAGATGAAATGCCTGACAAAGTTTTCTAAAAAATGATTTTATCTATATTCAAAGAAATCAAAGAAGAAATCAAAGGAATCAAAGAAGAAAACAAACTCCTGAAGGAGAACACAGGAAACCAACTTAATGAAATAAGGAGGTCATTACAAGACATGAGGAAGGAGATAGAAATAATGAAAAATATCAATCAGAAATACTATAAATGAAAAACAGAGTAAGTCAAATAGAAAACTCTGTAGAAAGTCTCATCAGTAGAATGGGTCAAGGAGAGGATGGACTATCTAAACTAGAAGACCAGGTGGCAGTTCTAATACAGTCCAACAAAGAGAAGGACAAACTAATACGATGGCATGAATGGGAATTTCAAGACATTCGGGACACTATGGAGAGGTCAAACATTCAGGGCATAGTAGAAGGGGAAGAATTTCACTCCAAAGGTATAACAGGTAGTTTCAACAAAATCATAGAAGAAAACTTCTGCCAAGTAGGAAAAGTGATGCCAGTAGATACAGGGAGCCTATAAAACACCAAACAGACAAAATTAGGAAAGAACCTCTCACCATCATATTATAATTAAACTACAAAACACACAAACCAAAGAAAATATATTGAAAGCAGCTAGAGAGAAAAATCAAGTCATATTCAAAGGCAAGCCCATCAGGATAACAACAGATTATTCAACACAAACTTTAAAAGCCAGAAGGGCTTGGAATTATGTGTTCCAAGTTCCAAAAGATAACAACTGTCAACCAAGATTACTTTATCCTGCAAAGCTCTCCTTTCAAATAGACAGAGGAATACGGATATTCCACAACAAAACAGGCTAGAGGAATATATGAAGATGAAACCAGCTCTGTAGAAAATACTTGAAAGGATCCTCCATGCTGAAGAGAAAGGAAAGCACCACATAAGGAACCTGGAAAAAACAAACCATACTCAAATACAAGTTAATACAAGAGAATAAATGTAAAACTGGAAGAACCAGCGGGCTCCCTTGCCTCAGGTCCGGTGAGTGTTCTGCGAGTTTCCCTGCCGTTCTCTTCCTCGCCGACTACTCTCGGGCATCCAGAATGCCGGGTCTAACCCCAAGTGGCACTAACGTGGGCTCCTCTGGGTGCTCTCACAGCAAAGCCGTGGCTGCGCGGGTGGCGGGATCCACTGTCCTGCAGAGGAAAAATGCCAGCTGTGGAACAAGGAGCGCAGGCCGTACAACCTCGGCAGGCACTGGGGGAATGTGGCGTTTCTACACAGAAGATTCCCCGGGGCTGAAAGTTGGCCCTGTTCCAGTATTGGTTATGATTCTTCTGTTCATTGCTTCTGTATTTATGTTGCACATTTGGGGCAAGTACACGCGTTCGTAGATTCGGCTACATCCATCTGTCAACTGAAGAAGAAGGAAAAAAACCCAACATATCTTGGACCAAAAGAAGAGTGATTTTTTTTCTGTTCAAGCTTATTTTCCAGGGAGTTTAGTAAGAATTGACTTTGAGGAATCAGTTTTTTTTCAAATAAACCTTTAAACTGATTAAAAAAAAAAAACTGGAAGAACCACAAAACAAGAGAAATGGCAAGAATAAGTACACACCTTTCAATGATAACTCAATATCAATGGTCTCAGTGCCCCAAACAAAAGACACAGGTTTGCAGACTGGGTTAAAAAGCAGGACCTTTCAATTTGTTGCCTCCAAGAAACTCACCTTTCCACAAAAGATGGACACTATCTTAGGGTGAAAGGTTGGAAAATGGTGTTTCAAACAAATGGGCCTAGAAAACAAGCTACCCTTATATCTGACATGGTAGACTTCAGACCAACATTAGTTAGGAAAGATAAGAAAGGTCACTTTATATTGATTAAAGGAACACTCCAAAAGGAGGACATTATAATCCTAAACATGTATGCACCTAACATGGGGGCTTCCAATTTCATCAAACAAACACTACTAGAACTAAGGTCACAGATAACATCAAACACAATTGTAGTGAGTGACTTTAACACCCCACTCTTATCAATTGACAGTTCATCCTGGCAAAAAAAAAAAAAAAAAGTCAGAATAATGATCAAGGAGACCATGTTTTCTTTAAAAAATTATTTTTTTATTTGAGAGGGACAGACCAAGAAAGAGGGAGGGAGGGAGGGAGGATATTGGCATACCACGGCTTCTTGCCACTGCAAATGAACTCCAGATGCATGTACCACTTTGTATATCTGGCTTTACATGGGCATGGGCACTGGGGAATTGAACCCAGATTGTCAGGATTTTACAAGCAAGCACCTTTAATCAATGAGCCATATGTTCAACCCCCAGAACACATCTTGACTAGGGATTCTTAAGTTGTGTCATTTGACTTTGCCAGATGTTTCCTCTATTTAAATGAAACCAAAGCTCATGTCAGTACCTCAAGTGAACTTGAGGTTACTGGTCCCTTTATTTGTTCCTCTTCCCAATACATTGATTAAATTTCCTTTCTCTGCTTTTCAACATTACTCACCTCTGTAATCTGAGTCTATGGGGATGCTAGAGCTGGGCCTTTGGCTCAAAACTAGTGGCATGATCTGCTCAGATCCAGTCCAGATTAATTTTAGGCCAAAAATTTCCACTCTTACTTTATATTTGCCTCTCTGCCTCCAGAGGCTTCCAAAAAGTCTTTAAAAATCAGTGGACTATCTATGCAATATATATATTGTACCACCCTATTATAGGCAACTGTAGTATGGCGTTTTCCTTCTGGGTACAACATGATGTCATCTTGGAGTAGAGAATTCCTTGGCTCAGTAGCATGGAAACTTTGGAGCAGAATAGTACAATTATCTATGGCCACAGTAATGGAGCTACTGACACTTCCTAGCAGGGGGAGGAGAGGAAGATCACAAGATACTCACCTGGAATTCTAGCTGTTGTTCCTTCCTGCCCTCCCATCAGCTGCAAGTGATTTTGGGAGATGCTAGATTATATAGAAGTGGAAGGTTAACTAGAGGAGCCATGATAGCTTTCCATGCTACCATGAGGTTGCTATCCAGGATGGGATGGGATTTTGCAGTAATGCAGCTGCCTTTGAATCGCCTATACTCCTATAAATGCCCTCAATAAACTCATCAATTCACCAAAATTGGAATTTTGTGCAATGTTGCTTTGATCTGTCATTGGTGGTCTGTCTTGGGTGAAAAGATGTGTGTTTCTGTCTTCCTAGGGAAAAAGTTTCACACAACAGCAACATATATTGTAAGGAGGAGTGTTATAAGAATTTAGCTATGACTCTGAAGGTTCTTGAGTCATGTTCTGAACTGTACCCAATCCTTTGCTATTTTCTTTGGAGAAACAGGATCGTGTGCCTCCCTGTGCTGCACGTCTCAACAAGAAGCGGCTTCTCTGTAGAGGGAGTTGGTTGTGGCTGACCTATCTGAGTTCACTGGCTCACTGAGCAGTGACTAACACTTACAATGTATGGAAGCTGGACTCCTAATTAAAGAGCAATAACATATGACTTTGAACCTATTCACTACGTTTGGAAATAATCACGGTTGTCTGCTGCTTATCATGAAAAAGTCATTATGGCAAATGACCAACTCCCCCACCTTCTCCTTTCTACCCACTGCAAAAGTGATTCTCCATTGCAAAGATTTGCAAATGGTGCATGTTGCAGACTCTCCTCATAGTTGTAATTGTTGTGCAAATCATCTTGATTACAGGAAGAACAAAATTTATGGAGCTCCTAGCTAAGATGAATTTGTAAGCATGCTCCAAATCAGGGGAGAGTGGACATGGGTTGATCTGAGGGGTCATCTAGAACTCTCAGTGGTACTTTGGACATGAGAATGATAAAGGGGGGAGTGACCCTCCTATTCCTCCTCTTCCCTTTGCTTGGCTGACTGTGGGTGAGGGCCTAGGAGACACACTCGGAGAGTCAGGTAAGAATAATGAGCAGTATTATGTACCTGTCAGCCCCACCTTAAGAAAATAAAAAAGGTTCAAAAGAGATTAGAGGTTGGAAATGTTTAGGAACTAGATGCTATTTGCCTATTGAAAAAATCAATTATTTGGAGAGAGAGAGAAAGAGAGAGAGAGAGAGAGAGAGAGAGGGAGAGAGAGAGAGAGAGAGAGAAAGTGGGAGAAAGAGAGGAAGAGAGAAAGAGAGAAATGAGTCCGGGTAACCAAGCTTCAGTAGAAAAAAAAAAGGAAAGAGATAACTGGCATTCATTGTATACTTGATTGATGCTAAACACTTACATACATCGTGTGTGTGTGTGTGCACATGTGCGCAGGGTGTTATAGGTAGGCAGATTATGGTTTGGAGGTCATTGAAAGAATTACTCCACCTCCTTTTCCATGGTAACATTAGGAACAAAAACATCACATCACTCCATCCATAGAACTTAAAATCATATGAAAGGGAAGAGCCATTTCCCTCTGACTTGAAGAACAAAGTCTGGTCCTGGATAAAAACTCAAGTTACCTCCCTTAAGAGCCTGTCAGTTATTCACCAGGTAGAGACCAAGTCTCACCCAAAGAGGTGGAAGAGATAGTTATCCCGTTACGAAATGATGCTCTATGCCCCTAGAAGTCCCTCCCTCTGTGCAGTTACTCGAAGACCCTCACTACTGAGCTTGTCCACTTTTCTAAATTATAACTCAGAAAGCCTAACTTTTCCTCTTTTTTCCTTTCTTTCTCTTCTTTGGATGCCTGCCCAAATCCCATGCATCCTAACACTTTGGGGATTTTTCATCCTTTTATCAATAAAGTTCCTTTGCTTTACTCTGTGGCCATCATCACTGTGCCCAGCGTTTATGATTGTGAGACAAAGACTCAACAGTATGAAAATCTGCAACAGATTTTCTGGGAACCAGCCCAGGGTCTGGTGCATGCTTGGCAAGTGCTCCAACTCTGAGCTAGCCCTCTGCACATCTTCTCACTGCCCCATAGAATAGTCTGGTGAAGTAGGTGCCATTAGCTTCCAGGAAAGGAATTTGAGTCATCAGCTGGTAGACATGAGTTCTAATGTTTCAGAGCTAAGTTTCAACTCTGTATCTATCTGATTTCAAAATTCATGTCCTTTGCCATTTCCAAGTTGGGTTTCAAAATGATTCAGAGATGCACACTAGGAAGTGTCCATTCAAAATACTTAGGCATTGCTGTTGAGAAGATACTGGATTGTGAAGGCATTAATTGATGACTCATAGCTTAATGAGTTATTAGCTGGGACCTAGTTAGAAGGTAGGTCAGTGTGTGTGTGTGTGGGGGGGGGTTGTTTTTAAAGGATCTCTGTCTCTCCTTCCTGGCTGCCAACAGTGAGCTTCTTTGCTCCATGTCCCTTTGTCATGATCTACACAGGCCTAACACCAATACAGCCAGATAGTCACAAACTGAGGCCCCTGAAACCATGAGTCCAAACAAACCTTTTCCACTTTATTTATTTTTTTGGTTTTTCGAGGTAGGATCTCACTCTAGCCCAGGCTGTCCTGGAATTCACTATGGAGTCTCAGGGTGGCCTCAAACTCACGGCGATCCTCCTACCTCTGCCTCCCGAGTGCTGGGATTAAAGGCGTGTGCCACCACGCCCGGCATCCTTTTCCACTTTAAATGGATATTTTTCTCTTTTTTTTTTTTTTGAGTTTGACAAAATTTATTGGAATTTTAGTAAAGACTAAATGGATATTTTTCTGAGGTATTTTGTCATAGTGGTTATAAACAAAAAGAAAAGAACTACTACTTCTGGATGTAGAGACAATGTGGCCATGATGGCTGTTTGCTACATAAGCAGCTGCTGGCAGGATATTTAAGTGTACCATGGGCCTAGGATGTGTGCAACAAGGCTCTTCTGTGGGGTTTATCAACTGTTCACCATAATCCCTATGGTAGATGCAGAGTGGGGAACTTAATGTTTATTTGTTATTTTCCTCCCATATGAGACAGGGTCTTGCTACATAGCCCAGGCTGGCTCAAACTCATGATCTTCTTAAGTGCTGGGATTACAAGCACATAGCACTAAGTTATGCTAATGTTTACTTTCTCTAAGAAAATATTGAAACATGGTCAGCAAATGAGTTCCTTTTCACATTTGGGAAATCATTCATTTGTTGATGACATTTAAGGAACTCAGGTTATTTCTTTGATGATTTATAATCAGGAAAATGATTTTGAGCATCCCTTGTACCTGTTAACTGTTCTCTCTCTCCCACAAAGCTAGAATTTGGTAACTATTTGTTTTACTTTGTGTGTGTGTATGTGTGTGTGTGTGTATGTATTGTGAATAATGATGATGATGATGTCTGTGTATGGCTGTGTACATGCCATAGCTCACATGTGGGGGTCAAAGCACAAACTTGAGGTCTTAGTCCAATCCTTCCACCTTGTTTAGAGACAGTGTCTCTCTCTTTTTGTTTTACCTCTTGTGCCATGAGCTTTAGGATTGTCGTAATTACATCTCCCATTGCTATAGGTGAGTTGTAATTATAGGCAAGTATACCACGTTTGCATCCAACCTTATGTGGGTGCTGGGGATCCAAATTCTGGTAGGTAGGCTTGTAGAATGAGGATTTTTAACATTAAGTCATATCTCTAGCTCCTTTGACTCTATACTTCTATGAGATCAATGTTTAGCAACCACATATGAGTGAGACATGCTAAATTTGTCTTTCTGTGTCTGAGTTATTTTTCCTAACATAATATCTTCCAGTTTAATCTATGCTATCAGAAATGATGGGATTAGATTTCCTATTTACTTATTTATTTATTTAAGCACTGTGGATTGAACCCAGGGCCATGCACATATTAGGCAAGCAATCTACCATTAAGCTATACCTAACCTTCATTCTTCTTTGTGGCTGGATAATATCCCATTTTTGTTTATTTGTTCACTTATGGATATTAGGTTTGTTGTCTTGACCATAGTGAATAATGCTTCAGCAAATATGAATATATATACATACATACATGCATATATATTCATATTTAACATACATACCTATATATTCATATTTACATACTATATATTTACATCACCCCCTGGCCAACACAAGGTGGACAATAGCTATAGGACTATGTGCCAAACACTGGCATGGGGAAACTGGTTATAACACTCATAAGCCCGCCCCCAACAATACTCTGCCTCCAGGAGGCATTAAGTCCCAAATCTCCATCAGCTGGGAACTCCTAAGTTTATGGGAGACACCTGAATAAAACCACCACATTCTGCCCCTGGCCCCCATAAGCTGATAACCACACATAATATAGAATGCAATACATTCATCCAACTTTAAAAGTCTCCATATTTCTTTTATCAATCCTAATGATGTTCATTCATCCCCATAGTCCAAGATCTTTTAACCATAATACCAAAAGAAAAAAAAACATAATGGCACAGAATAAACATTCATACTGCAAAAGATAACACTGGGTATAGCAAAGAAATATTCAACCAATACAAGATTTAAAACAACCAGGGCAAACATCAAACTCTGTAGCACCAAGTCTAGTAACTCTAGCCAGTGACAAGTCTCCATGTCCGATAATTCTAAACAGCAACAAGTCTTTGGAGTTCTAATTCCAACCCCTCCCACCCCCAGTTAGGCTACTCACAGTCCTGGAAAACTTCATCAGGGCAGCAGCTTTCATTAGCAGCCATCTCGTGGTCCCTGCATCTCCACTGGGTCTCCACTGTAACCTATGGTTCATCTTCATGGCTCTCTTGGGTCTCCATGCAGGCATCCAGCAAACCTGCTTCACACTGCCCATGACAATTTCTAAAACACAAGACCATATTGCAAATTCAATGACCATCTTCTGCATTCCTTATACTGCATAATACCAGGTAGGGTGCCAGTTTGTTAATCCTGGGGGAATAAAGCAGACTTTGAAGAACAGGACACTCCTTGAGCACTCAGCCCCTTCAAAAGAGTACATTCTTCCTGTTGCCCCAGTGCAGGTCAGCTGGCCTAATCTCAAAGGTTGTAATCTCTCATATAATTGCAGATGGACAGGCAGAAGTTTCAGCCCAAAGATTTCGTTTCTGTGTCATATCTCTCTACTCACACCAGTCCATTTCTATGCAATGCGACCCTGCACATATTCTCAGGACATGGACATAACAGCAAGCCTCTAACACAAACTGTTTCAAGCACAGTCCAGGCAAAGCTCTTTCTCACCCTCACAAGCCAAACCTCACAGTTTATAGTTCTTACTGCATTAAGGTCTTCCAACTCTGACCAGAATAGTCCATCACGCTGTACTTACAGCACTGCAAAGCATCTCTTAGGCCAAAGCTGCAGATCCTTCCACATTCCTCTTGAAAATCATCTCCAAAAGGCTAAAGCCACACAGTCAGGTGTCTAGCAGCAACACCACTCTCAGTACCAACTTTACTGTTGCAGTTAGGTTCACATTGCTGCCAGAAATCACCTGACCAAGAGCAGACTTAAGGGGAAGCTCCATGATGGCAAGGGAAAATGATGGCATGAGCAGAGGGTGGACATTACTCCCTGACCAACATAAGGTGGACAATAGCAACAGAAGAGTGAGCCAAACACTGGCATGGGAAAACTGGCTATAATGCCCATGAGATTACCCCCCAAAATACACTGCCTCCAGAAGGCGTTAACTCCCAAATCTCCATCAGCTAGGAACCTAGCATTCAAAACACCTAAGTTTATCGGGGACACCTGAATCAAACCACCACAGATCCCCAAAGAATATTCATTTCCTTATTCTTGGAACCTGTAAATGTTACCTTATGTTGGGGGAAAAAAAGTTATGCCAAGATTAGAAATGCTGAGGTGAGGTTACTCTGGATTATCATAGTGATTATCATAATAAGTGTAATATGTGTATCTTTTAAACAGGGAGATGGGTACTTCATATTCCCCTCCCCCAGGAGGCAGAGGATTTGAAAGCTATAGGAGTGGCAGTACCACTCAAGTTGGAAGAAAGCTAAATCCTTCACTCACCATATAGAAGAAAGGTATCCATTGACTGTGAACACCTGCATGGAGTTGACATGTGAATAAATAGTGATTTATTTCTCTATACTGAAGTAATAGCTAATTTGGTGCCTGTGGTCACAGTAGCCAGTATGGCGCTAACTGATATGATTTCAGAGTTCTTTGCATTTGTAGGAAGCATAAAGGTCAGCAACTAGCTTTCCCAGACCTTATGTCTTGTTTGTTGAAGAGTCTGAAAGGAAGAGGTTGTTGATGCGTGTACCCGACAGTTTTATTTTGGAACTTACTGGATGGAAGAAAATGAGCACAGAATCCATAAAGGCCATTTCCAGTGAGTCACTTTTCTGATTCCAGTTGCATTTTAATTAATATCATGGCACGTTAGCAAACTGAGTAAGGAGCAATTATTAGCTATCAGATTCTGGGTTTGGGAGAGAAATGATAGTATATTGTGCATAATTTTTGCATCATTAAAAATTAAATCCCATAAGCATAATGACTCAAACATCAGGCTTTGACAGTATGTGCAGATGATGAACTATGGTATGTAAGAAAACAATTTGCTAGGGAATTGTGCAATTTTTTTGTAGTTAGAAGTTCTCCAAAAAGGCAAAAGGATATTTGTATCAAATTATTTCTAGCATCTGTGGGAGGATAAGAATTTTTACTATGTAGTTTTTTTTCATATTCGAGTCTGTGCAATATAGGATGGGCTGCTGTATGGAAAATCTTTATAAATTTTCTCTTTTGTAGGTGATTTAATGAGCTTGGATTTCTGTGTCAAATACATCTACTATGTGCATCTTAGGCCCATGACCTTTGTAACTATGTGAATTTAAGCAAGTACCTTAAACTCACACATTTTCAATTTTGTCTCCTGTCAGAATGACATACTTTACCTTGTCTCCTGGAGTTTTTGTGCAGATTAAATGAAAGAACATAGATAATACACATAGCATTGGGTCTAGCACATAGCAGACACAATGAGTGATATGTTCTTTCTTTCTGTCTCTGTATACTGAGCTCCCCCCTTGAAGGAGAACCTAAGGTGAGACTCTGCTGCTGCTGTAGAAAGTCATGCTTCCAGGTTGAACCACAGCAGGGTTTGAAAACTGCTTGCTGAACTCTCACAGGAGTTCCATAGGACCAGTCTGTCCAGTCCCAGAGCTCTAAGCCTCTCTGGAGGGATCTGAGACTTTTGTAGCAATGGGAGAGTATATGGCAGTTGTATTCTTGGTCTGCTTTTTCTTAACTTGCTCCTTCAGTGATTTTAGGCATTGAAGGAGAGAAAATGTCTGAGAGCACGCTGAATCTTAGGATGTGTACTTGTGAGAACGAGCCATGGACTTAACCTACTGCTCATTCCAGAGTCACACACTACCATCTCAATCCTTGACTTCATGGAAGCCTCTTCTAGGTACAAGTAGGGATCAAGGGAAGGATGGCAGACACTGACCTTTAGCTGGTGATGACATAGCTTCTATTCTTGGACACAGCTGATGATTTTTGCCATCCTAAGCAGTTGCTTTATCTTCTGCATTTCTCAGTTTTCTGGCTTTGAATAGAGTTAACCATATTATTTATATTCTTTAAAAATGCTTAAGGAAACCAAGCTGCCTGCATAGGGCATTGCCATTAATAATTTTGCTCTGTACCCATGTGCAGCAAGTGCTTGCCCTTTCATGTAGAAAGACATCTTGGGAGTGGCAACTGTTCAGGTTTTGAAGCCCAAACCACATAAATTCCCAGTCTGTTCTATTATTTGTGAGCTACAAGCCCTTAGTTATATTATTTAACTTCTCTAGAACTCAAGCCGTGTCTGCAAAGTAGGGATAACAACACTAAACTTACATATTTATTTTGAGGATTAAATAAAGTAATATGTAAATATTATTTCTTTTCTGATTTCTTTTATCTCTAAGCTAGAGTCAAATAATATGAAAGCATGTGCTATGGTCTAGACATGAGGTAATTATGAAATATTATAATGAGTATACCCAGTTTCTCTGAGGTAATTATGAAATATTTTAGTGAGTATACCCAGTTTCTCTGTTACTTCCAAGAAGCTTTAAATCTTTCAATATTTATGATACATTGAACTGTGAACTAAAGTTTCCAGAAAATAGCTGCACCTACTTTGAATATTCTGTAAAACTGATTAGAATTTCAACATGGAGAGATTGGATTGTTGCAGGTCCACAGCCAAATTATCTTGGGCTATCTTAGCTTCTCGGGTGGCCAATTAACATCCACCTCTGTATCTGATGTAATATCCTGTGACCACATAAATCTTTTTGAAATGTGTAAACAGATCCTCAGCTCTCAACAGCCTGAAAGGCAATAATATCATCAGAGAGCACCTGAGACCAGCAGCAGAGACTTCCCTGCTTTGCTGTAACCTGCCCACCTGATGTTCCTACCGATGTATTTGAAAAGTGCTTCGGTTTATAACTTTCTTTTGTTCTATAAGTATAAAAATTTTATGAAATTGTTGACACATTGGAACATGGAATCTGGGGTAACCTCAATCTGCATTTCTGGGCTATGGTCACTCATATTTGGCTCCAGAATAAACTATCTCTTTCTCTCTTTGAGGTGAAGGCTGTATGCAATCCATCCTTGCATTAAAACATCCTGCATAAATACACAGTATGTTCAGTTTTATGTTTAATTTTTATTTATTTATTTATGTGACAGAAAAAGAGGGAGAGGGAGAG
Organism: Dipus sagitta; assembly: GCA_036346955.1. Classification (NCBI taxonomy): domain Eukaryota; kingdom Metazoa; phylum Chordata; class Mammalia; order Rodentia; family Dipodidae; genus Dipus; species Dipus sagitta. The sequence goes on along the minus strand of CM070770.1, from coordinate 95,706,333 downwards.
TGAGAGTGAGAGAGAGAGAGAGAGAGAGAGAGAGAGAAAACGGACACGCCAGGGCCTCCAGCCACTGCAAACGAACTCCAGATGCTTGTGCCCCTTATGCATCTGGCTAACGTGGGTCCTGGGGAATTGAATCTGGGTCCTTTGGCTTTGCAGGCAAATACCTTAACCACTATGCCATCTTTCCAGCCCTAGTATGTTCATTTTTAAAACATTTAATCTTCTGACAAAGTGTAGTCTACCATTTAGAAACAGAATCATATGCTTGCAAACATTTTAGTATTTTAATTTTGTATCTTTTACTTGCACTGCCTCTTAATTATTAAGGCTGTGTATAGTAGTATGGTGGACCATGCGGTGTTGAGAAACCATCAGTATATTCACATTTCTGTTCATGCATCATGAGGTGGAAAGAAAAAGAAGAAACTTTTGGATCAAAGTAGAATGAAAAGAGATCAGACATAGTTCCCTCTAGATGTTCAAGATTTGAAGGCAGCCTTAGAGATTTCTAAAAAGTAACAAGATCATAACAAAGATAACATTGGCTTGAGATTAAGTGGATCTAAACTTCTTCCCAATTTTGTCATTCATATGTTGTAATTTAACCAGCTTGCATCAACTCTCTGGGTTTGGACTTTATCTTTCCTAATACATCAGTGAAGAAAAGATATTATCTAGATGCTTTTGCTTGTCTTGTTTGTGTCTTGGAACCATTAAGGTCAATATCTAATCCATCAAATGTCCATAGAATTCACTGCTGTATTTTTAAAACTAGAGTCCTGTGGAAAAAAGTAAATGATACATCCATGTTCTGAGAATCCTATTTCACTGAAGGAGTGGAACTATGGGTGAAATGCCATATAATGAAGATGCCATAACATTCCATTAGTAATATTGATGTAGAAGATTAATATGGTGAACTGTGAAACTTGAATGACCTAGCAAAAAGAAATGGGATTAGTCACATAGAGCTTTTCAAAAAAATAATCAGATGGAGTGTCTATTTGTAATAGTGTCTGTCTGATTCACAACCTTTGTAGTAACAAAATTGAGACCAATTCACCAAATATTTTATATCTAGGTACAGATGCACACAACTACAGAAGCTATAATTGGGTACCAATAACTTAATATGGCTTATCCAACAACAGTTCACACAAAAATTTGAAAGTGGAATGCTTCAAGAATGAAAGAGGGTTAGACATGAAGACACTGCCTTATATCTTTGAATATCTTATATCTCTTTGTGCCTTTGAAGTTTTGTTTTTGTATTGTAGTATTAATGGAGAGGGTAGAAAAGAAAGGGGAATATAAATTTACTCTTTCTTGTTCAGGCGAGAAAATTACAGCTTTCAAAAGGTAAAAGTCCAAGAATTTGGAAGAGGTAGAACAAAACAGATTGATGGTTAGGCTAAATAAAAATTTCTTTTTTTTACTCACTGAATTTTTATCAAAGGTCTATTATGAACCAAATAATAAACTTCACAAAGGAAAAACGAATGAGCAAAAGTGAATTTAGTGTTTATAAAAATACATATGACTTGGTGTAGAGTTATTTTAGCAATATGTGAAATTTCCAGGAAGCAAGAAAATGGGATTAAAGAGTAGGGTAAAGGTAAGGCTGCGAGGGAAGTGAGGTGGGAGAAAATGACCCTTTTCAATACTATATAGGAAGAGAATAAGAGATGCAGGGATGTTTTAAAGAAAAAATGTCATGTTGAAAATAATGAGAAAGAAAGCAAGGCTGTCTTAAAGCAAGGGGAATATGGTGAACATGAGGCCTGATAGTGCAGATGACTGCTCCTGTAATGAAGGGGTCATGGAAGAGTTAACAGGATGGCCGCAGAGCTACCCTGGCATAATGTAAGTTTCCAGGAAGCAGGATTGCATTTATTCTTGGCAAGAAAAGAACATCACTGTTATTTGTATAAATAGAAGAAATTGGACCTATAGAAGGCAAAGAGGAAGGGAGCCAAGTTTTCTTTTTTAGCCTTTATTATGTTTGAGTTACTTAACATAGATTATCTCACTAATTTTGACAACTCCAGGACATTATATCCACTTTACATAAAGACAAATGAAAGCTCAATTTTTTTTCAGTAATACTTGACCAAGGTCACAGCAGGTAAGTAGTAGGGCTGGGATTCTGACCCAAGATGATGTGCTTTGCAAGAGAGCAATGATGAAGCAGGATACTGAAGCCATACCAATTAATTTTAAGAGATGGAATATTGAAAATTATATTAAAGGTGTTAAAGGGAGCTTGGTCAGTGGGAGTGTGCCTAGCATGCATAGTGCCTTGAAGTGGGGAGTATTAAAAGGGTAAAAAAGTAAACATCAAGGGTTCACAGGGGAAGCCATCACAGATCAAACTTCTGGTTGAGGAAACAAATGGAGGAGGTTGGAATTATCAAAGCTGGAAACTCCTCTGGGCATTGCTGGCATCAGCAAGTATGAGTTGAGGCTGTTTCTGTCAGAGTTACTGCTTCTACCTGAGCAGGCTGCTGTCAGAATTGCAAAGAAGCTTCTAAGGTGGGTGGGGGGGGAGGGTGACTGATGCTCAAAGGGGAGGCTATCATGACCTCAAGTCCCTTCTCCTCCTGCCCTCTAGCTTCCTTGGATTGTCAAAAGCGGATGTCAGAGAAGAAAGGCAGTTCACAAAAGTCCATCCTAGGACAACAAAACCCACTAAAGAAGATGGAAACGGACACAGGATGGGTGACTTGCTTCCTGGAACAAAGCAGGGAGAACTTCACTATCACCCATCCCTAACAGTTATGAAGAGCTTTATGCTTAACACAAGGAAGGACAGGTTTTAATATTGGTTTTGGAGAAAAGGACATGAGCAGCCAAGTTTCACTAATCTCTGCAAATTAATGTAAAGTCTAAACGACAGAATTATATTTGAAAGAAGCATAGCCCTACAATTTTCAAGTATATACCGAACTGCTTTAATTAGATGTTAAATAAAAATGATTATTAATTGCCCCTGTGCAGTGAGGTGGAAAAAAGACAATTAATTGTTTAGCTACTGAAGATGCACTCTGTTATAAGGATGTAAGGACAATCAACAATAAAAGCATTGCTCAACACATATATTCTCTCCCACCGCCGCAAGTTTCTCTTTTCCAAAAAAAAGAAAAAGTCAGGAAAAACCAAATCTTTTCCACAAGGACACCACTTAGGAGATAAGCAAATGCTACAAACAGGAATTAGGAAAGAGAAAACATCCCCAAAGCCCATGGGAATGACAATTCCTGGTTAACTGTAAAAAATGGAGAATGTAATTGAGACAGATGACCAGATTTAGGAAAAATAAACCTCACCATTAAAATCTAATTAAATATTTGCATTTCAGCACTAAGTTTCCTCTCCCAAGTTTTGTGAGCAGCAGGGTGACAGTGAAGATTATTGACTATAATTTGCTGTTTTTTTTTAAATGAAATTAGTTTTGTGCAATGTATGGAAGGTTACTCCGCTGCACCTACCCAGCGGCTGCGGTATTATTCTTTTAAAGTGAATCATTTATAACTGTTCTCAGAGATCTTTTATCAGCCACTTATCTCCTTCAACTGGACTTGTGATGCCAAGGGATAAAATGAATTGCTGGCTAATATTGTGGGAATTAATCAGACCACAACAGCGGGAGAGTAATGACTTACTTACAGTTAGATATTTGCATTTGGCAGTGAAATCACAACACAGATATAAAGACATTTAATCTCTGGCTTCAGTATGAACACTGGAACATTTTGGCAATTCAAAAAAAAAAAAAAAAAAACCCTACAAAAACTGTGTGTTTTAGTTTTGGGTGACTACCTAAATCTGAAGTGCTCATCCTGAGAATGCTCTTATTTGATACAAAGATTTTTGTTTTTATTCGGTAGTGCTTTTATATGAAACTGGCCTAGTTTCTTGAGGCTTTTCTCCTTCTATTAGAGACCTTTGGCCAGATGAAATGAGTCTTTCGCTCCTCATCTCACTTTCCTCTGAAGCCTGCCACTTCTGTTTTGTTCTGCTTCCTCTCTATCTCTTAGCCCCCTCAATAACATACAAGGATAGCAAACCCCAGACCAGAGTGGAAACATTCCCATTCCTGCTCTGTCCAAATATTTCAAACACTGCTTTCCCTCTTTTATTATAGTCTAGATTCATCATAAATAAGATTAAGTTTTTGATTGCTATATAAGTTCCTGAGGTGTGCAATGAAAAATCATTTCTTACTTGATCCATTGGAAAGGCACTGGAGAGTATTTCCTGTGATCAGAAGCCACAGTCTTCAATGTGTACGTCAGCAGCTAGTATGCCAGTGACAGCCACTGCTATTTAGTCCTGGTCATTTGTAGATATGCAAAGGCCTTGGGTAATTGTGTTTTCTGTTCTGTGCTGGGTACAGACCCATGGAGATACAGGTAGGGGAGCCCACCTGCTCACTAACACATAAATTTCCCTCTTTCTTTTCTTTTTGTGTGTATGTGGTGTGCATGTATAAGTATATGTGTATTTGTATCTTGGAGTACATATGTGTACAAATATGTGGAGGCCAGGGGTGGATATCAGGTGTCCTCCTCAATCATTTCACCTTATTTGTTTTAACTTTTATTTTGAAGTCTAGTAATGTAGCTCCATTTTTCCTCTTTTCTTTTGCATGATTTCTTATATAGCTGCAATTTATTTTTTTTGCATTTTACTAAATTATAAGTTTTAATTTTAATATAGTAAATATAATTTGCTGTAGTTCACATAAACAACAACTCTTTGTTAATATAAATCATATTTAATATATTATAATCTCATCTGACACCTTCTATACCATATATTGGGTGGCTAACTAAACACATAGAAAATTCCTGTGCTGTGGCTATTTTTGAAGCAGGGTATCTCACTGAACCTCAAGCTTGCTGATTGGGCTAGAATACTTAGCTCCAGTGATCCTCTTGTTTCTTCCTGTTCAGTGCTAGGTTTACAGGCGCTCACTACCATTCCTGGCAACATTTTATATGGGTACTTGTGATCTAAACTCAGGTCCTCATGCTTGCATGGCATTTTATTCACTAAGCCTGTCCCTCATCCCCAATATGTCCCTTTTCTTTTTTTTTTCTTTTTTTTTTTTTTTGGTTTTTTCGAGGTAGGGTCTCACTCTAGCCCAGGCTGACCTGGAATTCACTATGGAGTCTCAGGGTGGTCTCGAACTCACGGCGATCCTCCTACCTCTGCCTCCCGAGTGCTGGGATTAAAGGCGTGCGCCACCACGCCCGGCTAATATGTCCCTTTTCTGAGGACATTTGGTGTTGTGCAAAACACATAGGCTAAAAGGCACCTCAAAATCTCATTTCCACTCCTTAAAGGTGGTTTCCTGGCTATGTTATCTCACTTCTTAGAACTTAATTTTCTTTTTTAAAATATTTTTTATTTTATTTATTTATGAGAGAGAAAGAGAGAGAGAGAGAGAGAGAGAGAGAGAGAGAGAGAGAGATGCACCAGGGCCACTAACAAATCCATAACATCCAGCCACTAACAAATGAATTCCAGACGCATGTGCCACCTTGTGCATCTGGCTTACGTGGGTACTGGGTCCTTAGGCTTCACAGGCAAGCACCTTTGCCACTAAGTCATCTCTCCAGCCCCCCTTTTGCCATTTTTTGTTTAAGTATTTTGATCATAATGCCCTCTCATTACCTTCTCTTGTTCTGCTCCTTCATCCCCATTCAACTGAGCTTCTTGTTTCCAACTAGTATCTCTTCTGCTTTGATGTTTTGTTTTAAATCTCTACCAATCAGCTTACTGTAAAGTGTCTCAACCATATAAATATAAGACCTCAACTCCAATCACACTACCCAGAAAAACTAGGCTTAACATTTGACAGACATCCTTCCAGGAATCTCTCTTTAGAATAAATCATAACTTAATAATCTTAGTGACATATTTTGTTCAACTGAACAATATGTCCACAGCCCTTTCCATGTTGTTAATTCTAAATATATGTATAATTTCTTTAAAAGTTTTTATTATGGAAGATTTCAAAAGCAGCATATTGTGTATTGTATAAGTCCACCCATTTACCTATTACCTCCACCTGGTCAATGGATCATTTTAAAACAGGTCCCAGAGATCAGATGTGTTTTAGTTTTCCAGGGCTGAGGTAACACATTACCACAAACTAAGTGGCTTAAACCATCAGGAATTTATTTCCTCACAAATACAATTGGGAGGTCAAAAAGTTGAAGTTAAGGTGTAGACAGACATCATTCCTTCTGGAAGCTCTGAGGATAGATCTGTTCCATGCCTCCCGTTAGCTTCTTGTGGTGGCATGACTTCCTGACTCATCACTCCTGTGTCTGCCCCGTCTGCATGACATTCTTCTTTTGGGGCCATGTGTTTCCTATACCATTTTCTTAAAAGCATCAGCCAATTGATTTATAGTTCACCCTAAACCTGATGATTTAATTTTGAGGCTATAAATTAGATCTGAAAATATTCTATTTTCAAATAAGGTCATATTCTGAGGTTTCAGGTACACATGAATTTTTAAGGGGATATTTATTATCCCTTTTACCTGTGTCTCAGAACTAATGTTCTAGTGTCTGAATATTCCACAGTTTAAGCCTGCCTGGTATGGATAATGGTACTGGTTGTTTCTAGATTTTCAGTAAGTATACATCTTTTCATTCTTGTCAAGATAGCTGGGTCACAAGGATTCACATTTCCTACTCTGATACATATTGTCATCCTATCTCCTAGAAAAAAATGTGCAAATTTACACACTCAAACCGCATGAGTGTGTTGTCAACAAGCCTGAATTTTGTCTATTTCCTCTGTTTTTCCAATTGGTAGGTGAGAAATATTTTTTATTTATATTTTTCGATTGTAAGTGGTTAGAGTTTTTTTTTTTTAAATAAAAATTCACAATGGTAGTAGAAATGAACAAGAAGAACCATTATGAATGCTTGGATGCTGGGGCTCCAGAGTAATTCAGATCAGGTCATTTCCACAATCACCACTTGTATCAAGAAGTCCAGGGGAAAAGCACTAGAGAAATGCTATTAATCTTCTATATGTAGGGTATATACATTGCGCTGTGGGATGCTTATAGTAGGAAATGAATGCCCTGCAGATCAAGGAAATAACCTCTTTAAGTTTCTGTGGACAATTGTAACAAAATGTTCAATCTAAAGGAGTTATTGCCCATTGGAGGTCACTCTTTAACCAAGGGGCAATTCCTTTCCAATTACATATTTCACAGCCAGGCTGTATATTAGGCTTTTGTTCATTTTGAAAAAAAGAAACAGAAACCATTCTAGATATTCTCCTGCCCCATCTGCCATCAGTCAGAGCTCTGGGTTAGCTAATAGGTTACAGGGCATGGTCAACTCTCTAGCTAAAGGTCAGGTGGCCTGGGAGACTTAAGTGATCAAAAAGGATAGTTTAATGATTTCAACAAAGTCAAACTTTGTTCCATCCTTTGCTTTTCCTCCACTAGAAGACCAGATTTTAGAAATCTATTTTTTGTTTTGAAATTACCCATGTTCACTTAGAATACATACATGACAAAGTATAGCAGATAGTAAAATATGAAAGTCCCTTCATATTGCTTGAAGATAGAATTATTTGGAGTGTGCCTCCCAGGATTCTTTTTATGAAACATCATACCAAGCCCTTATTATTACTTTTTTATTTACAAAATTGGATTTATATTCTCTTGCAATTTCTTATTCATGCATTTTTCACATGTCTTTATCATGGCAGTAGAGATATATTTCATTTTAACAGCTACAGGGTGCACCATTGGAGAGATGCATCATAATCTATCGATTTTCCTAATAATTTGGGTTGTTGTTGATTTTTCACTACTATAAAAGCTCGTCACATAGAATTGCCTGTTTTGAATGTATTTTTATATAATAGATGAAAAATGCTGAATCAAGGAGCAATGTGTGCATTCTTCATAGTTTGTAACTTGTCTTCCTCCTTCAAAAGAAGGTGGTTCCAGAGTCTATTCACACCAATAGTGCTTTTGGTGTTCTTAATATTTCATTTTATTTTTAGCTTTATTTTTGGTAAGTTAGACAATGTGTTTGATCACATGAAATCCAAACTTCTTTTTTAAAATATATTTAATTAATTAATTTATTTGAGAGAGAGAGAGAGAGAGAGAGAAAGAGGTAGACAGAGAGGGAAAGAATGGGCGCACCAGGGCCTCTAGCCACTGCAAACAAGCTCCAGATGCATGCCCCTCCTTGTGCATCTGGCTAACCTGGGTCCTGGAGAATCGAACTGGGGCCCTTTGGCTTTACAGGCAAAGGCCTTAACTGCTAAACCACAAAACCCAAACCTCTTAAGCCCGCCAAAGACTTCAATGTTATTCTGGGGATATTTTGCATCTTTGCCATGCATAAGCCTCAGCATTCAAGCATTAAATGATATGTGCCCAAGAATTAACTTTTCTTGTAGATACCTCACAAGACAGAGCATCCATCTGAGCCGCCGGAGAATTTGGGGATGTTGCTGCTCAGCAATGAGCATTGCTGGGACAGCAGCTGAAAACAACCCACAGTTCAGTGCTCTCATGATCCTGGAAGCCACTCAGTACAGATCCCCTTCACCTAGATGACTGTGATACACCATGACAGCAAATGTTCACTGCATGCTTACTAGGCACCAGATAGCATGCACATTTTATTTAATTTCATCATCACAACACATGAGAAACTCCAGGATTTTCCTACTCATTTTACAAAGATAGGGACTCCAGGGTTCAGAGAGATGAAGAAACGTTCTTACAAAACTGCTTTGTGGCAATCCTGCACCTATAGGCCTATGTAACCTTATCCTAACTTCACATTCCCATATTCTTTTAATGGTAGGGCTCTTTCTCAGAGTAGCATCTTTAGTTCAGGCTTTAGTTGATTTTTTGCCGGGGGAGAATAGCCCAGGCTAGCTTTCAACTTGCTATCTTCCTGCCTCAGTGTCCCAAGATTTGGGATTACAGGTACGTGCCACCATGTACAACTTTAGTTGATTCATAAAGGGACACTAGATAAGTGATGGATATTCTGATCAGTAGCTCTTTTTTTGAGGTATGTTCTTGCTCTAGCCCAGGGGTCCCTAAAATTCACAGCAATCTTCCTATCTGTTTCCCAAGTGCTGGGATTAAAGGCATGCACCACCACACCCAGCTGAGATTAGTAGCTTTTGAAATTAAACATTATTCATTCATCATCAACTATTCATTCTTCTGTTCACTATTAATCAAGTATTTGTTGTTATGCCATATGTTGAAAAGAAGTCTCTTGAGGATCTCAGGATGAGGTGAGGGTGATATCCAAATATATGCAACAGAAATAACTGTTATGAGAGGACTACATTCAAGTACCTAGGGAGCCCAGAGAGGAAGCACCTATTTTGCACATTAGATAACATCTGAGTAAAGACAAGTCCTGCATCTCCCACAAAGCATCCCTTGATAAGCTTCCAAAAAAGCTGGGCAGGATCGTACCAGATACATGAATTTAGAGGAGAAAAGAGCAGGGACTTAATGTCTCAAGTGAAAAAAAAATGTATTCTTTTTACCTGATAATACAGTTTTAAATTTTAAATCATTCAAAGAAACAAAAATCACTGATAATCTGTATTTTTACAAATCATCCAATGCATAGATATATCCAAATATAGAGAGACACATGCAATTCTAATACTTTTCTAAAATTTTCTTTCCTCACTCACCCCCAAAATGGCCAATTTCTATGCAGAGTATGTGTGTGGTGTGATGTGGTATATGCATGTGGATGTGCAGATGTGTGTGCCCCATGTACATGTATGCAGAGACCAGAGGAGAGCATAGGGTGGCCTTTTCTTATCACTCATCTGCGGATTATCTTGAGATGGGGTCTGTCCCACAACCCAGAGGTGCTGTAGGTCAGGGAGCCCCAGTGATGCACTGATCATCTCTGCCCATTAACTGAGGTTACAGGTGTGCATGGACACACCCAGATTTTTTACATGGCTGCTAGGGGAATCAAACTTGGTGGTCTCCACCCTGCGAGGCCCTCATGCTTAAGCAGCAAGTGCTCTTAACCACTGAGCCATCTCATCTCCCCAGCTCATACATGGCAACTTTAATCAATAAATTCTTTACCTTTCATTATTTAAATAGGTGTCAATTATTTCAATATGGGAGCTTGCCAATGTTTATTCAGCTTCAAAGATACTTTGCTGCTTGCCAACATTTTATCTCGCAAACAATACTGAGGTGACTCTTGGGATATACTGTTTGGTAGCTTTGTTCTATTTTGTCCTACAGGGGAAATTTCTATAAAGAGAATTGCTGAATCAAGTAAGGAGATATGTATTTCTGGATCATCCTGTAGATTGTAAGAGTTCCAGAGATGCCTCTGAAACCACAAAGAACCAAGGGCCATTCCAAGTCTACTATTTTCTATATCTTTTCAAGTTGCCAAATCACTTATACCTGAATTTCAGTTCTCTCATGTCTGAAAATCATTAGAAATACTTACAGAATTACATAGATAAATTGGTATAATTTTTATTATATTAATTATATTTAAAGGATCAAGCAGTCAGTATATGATAGCTACTGGTCTGTTGAAGCCTAGGACTCTGGAAAAACAGGAAGAATACTTTTTTGTCCTCAAAATGAAGCTGTTCAGGCTTCTGGGTTAATGTATGATCTAATGCACAAGGATATCTGGGAAAAAGCATTTCACAGAGGTCTGAGCCCTGGGCCACACAGACCTTTGTGGCTTATATCCGCTACAGCATTTCCCACTTCCCATCTTAATTATCAGAGTTAATGTGCCCAGTAAACCAACCTGTGTGCCTGAGTGGTCGAGTATGAGAATGTGCTTTCTTTTTATTAAAGAAAGCCTTTTATAAAGGGTACTGTGATCTATAATCTGGAGCTGTTTCAGGAAGCCCTGGATCACTTGCACTGAGATAAATTGGATCCGCATAGTAATGCATTAAAAACAGGGACATCTGCACAGCTCCCCCCCTAGTGCTTTATAACTGGTCTCTTCCTTTAAAATCTGCATCTGTTATATAGCTCCCAAGTAAATGACACACATTTTGCTTAAAGACAGGACAGACTGTAAGGACTAAATTTTATTTTTTTCTGACCATTAGTGCCTGTCATCAAACAGATTGTGAAAACGCACACATTTTTGAGCTGTAAGCAGGCATTTGGTATGCATTCCCTGAAGGGAAACAGTTCATTCCCCTAAAAATGTGTGTGCATACACATTTATTTGTTAATATGCATATTTGCTCCTTTATTTAGGAAATATTTTGAGATTTGGAGGGCAGGGGATTCTGAATTCACATATTTTCATATGATTCAAAGGAATGTTTTATAAAACTCTTTTTTTTTCTTCCAAGAATGGTATAATCTTAATAATTGTTGAATCTGGGTGAGGTGTACATGTGGGAATGTTGTATTGTTCTCTCTACCTTGAGCATTTTAGAACTTGGCTTTATAAAAATTAGATTCAGAAGATTATGTTTTCCTGAGCCAAAATATGCCATGTGTCACTGTGCTCTATCCATTGCAGAAATTCCACATTAGATTGAGAAAACATTCTTAGAGCTTAGTGTAAAAGTAAATGCCTGAGAACTATCAATATTTTGTTAGCCTTTGATTAGAGTCAAGTATTTTTGTGGTGTTGGTACTAACATCCAACTGAGCTGTAGAGAGGCTAGGCAATTTACTTTGAATTGTAAATGTCCAACGTAAGATTTTTTTTTTAATCCTATTCTGCACTCCCATCTTTTGATTATTTGAGATTTCATTCATGTTCTCCTTTTTCTTGCTTTAAGTGCTATTAAACTTTTCAAGTGATATAAGCCAAACTTGAAAACATGAGAATTAGCATTAGCTCTGGTTTTGAATCTCAGTTCTCTGTAACTTTATGAAAGATTTGATTTCTCTGAAAAAAAGTATATATATATATATATATATATATATATATATATATATATATGTCAAATTGATGTAAGAAGAATCATTCTAGGACTGCTATAAAGATGAAAATGGAGTGAATAAAGTATTCTTTACAAGCTGCAAAGCCTCTGTAGCTGGAGGCTATTATAATTGCATCCTCAGAGGGGTTTCAAGAATAAGGAACTCTTGTATACCCAGTGGTCAGAATAGACACAGGACAAAATGATATCCTTTCCTCTGTTGAAAGTACACAGGGAAAAAAAATTGGCAACCTTATTCACATTAAGCAGAAGTGTTCAAATTTTCCTGGGAATTTGTTAAACCACTACCTGGGATGCTGACTCAGGTCAGAAGGTCTAGAGTGACAGTAAGGATTTGTATTTATTTATTTATTATTAACAACACGTTTTGTATACATTATGTGTTGGTACCTGGATTTGAAATTTTGTCTTCTAAACATACCTGGTGATTCTGATATATGTTTCCCAAAGACTTCATTTCAGAGGATGTGGTTTCTAAGACAGATTTTTCTAGTTTGAAAGAAGACCTTGGGAGAAGGAAGTATTTAATCCAAAGGAACAAATGTTGGGAAGTAAATAATAGGTGGCAATGCAGTAAAGAATTTTGAGTGGGACCTCCCTGAGGTCCTTCAAAAAGTGCCCCACAATAACCACAACTAAATTTAAATAAGAACATGCCTTTAAAAAATTGTGTCGCTGCCTTATATTGGAGAGTCTCCAGGTGATTTTGCTTCTGTGTGGATCTATCCTTAAGGGAATGTTATTGTGGAGACTTTATTTGTATTTTCTGAATTATTTTGAGTGTTATTATTGTTTTGCTAGAAAACTATAGCTTTTCCTTTAGATAATTGACTTTAGAGGGTATGTTGCATTGTTAAACGTGATTTTTATTTAGACTTTGGGCTAAAATATTTCCTGTGGGGAATACATGTTTGGCTTTGTAATGAAAAAATAGGTTTTGATTAAAAGAAAATTGCTTTATAGTCAATTTTTTTTACAAGAAATGGGACAATTGCATTAGATGAGATTGCCCTGTGTGCCTACTCTCCAAATGTTATTTACTTTTTTATAGTACAGTATTATTCAATATTCTCTTTATCCTCTTAAATTTGCCTTCTTCATTCAGATTATTATAGTCTGATTTCCTAATTATGTAACACTTAAGCCAAATAACATGAAGGATATAAAAGTGTTTTTGGAAACTATAGTTATAAAAATGTAAATGGTTTTTAATATTGCAGAGCTGCCTTCCTCTATTGTGCCCTATGTGCTATCCTTAGATTCTCATTTCCACAGGAAAGCTACCTTACATAGACACTACTCTTTATGTAAAACACTATGCAAAATCCCCACCTCCTATGATGTGGGTTAAGGTAAGAAAATTAGAATGTAATCTTAAATTTACCATTATCTTCTATATATTTAGGGCCAGGAGGTAAAACTAGAAGTGGAGAGATAATTACATCAGAGGAAAAAAAATCTTGCTTATTTTTCTTAATACTAATTTTTGTATACTGCTAAGGTGTTTTAATCTATATGCTAGATTTTAGCGACCTCTTTTCAAAATACTTAAAAGAACAGCATAGAGAGCATGTTTCCTTTTCTTTTTTTAAAAATTATTTATTTATTTATTTGAGAGTGACAGACAGACACAGAGAGAAAGAGGCAGATAGAGAGAGAGAGAGAGAGAGAATGGGCACGCCAGGGCTTCTAGTCACTGCAAACGAACTCCAGACGCATGCGCCCCCTTATGCATCTGGCTAACGTGGGTCCTGGGGAGTCAAGCCTCGAACCAGGGTCATTAGGCTTCACAGGCAAGTGCTTAACCGCTAAGCCATCTCTCCAGCCCCATGTTTCCTTTTCATTGCTGTTTTAATTGGTCAATCAGGAGGTGGATTTCATCCCCCATGGCTCAAATTAAGAGACCCTAATGACATGATTACTTTCAAGTGTGTGAGTTGAGTTAGAAACATTGAGGCACCCAGACACAGTAAGATGGGAAGTCACTGTCACCTAAAAGACAAAGGACAAGGGAAGGTAATAGTGCTGTGCTAGTCTAGTAACAGCAAGAGCTATCTGGAGAAGGTTCTGCCTGGCTAATGTTGTGATAATGGAAGGACGTAGAAAAAGAACAAAATTGGCTAAGAGGAGGAAGACATGACAAAACTTCTCTTTCCTTTGTCTTCCATTGGCATATATAACTAGCAGCCCGTTGTCAAGGCAGCCCAGATGATGGGCTTCAATCAGATGATGGACCACCAAGGATCAATATCCTGAGATGCAGACCAACAGTGACACAAAAGGTGAATAAACTGAAGATAGGAAGAGTTGAGGATATTTAGCACAATTGTTCTTTTGCATAGAATGAAGATCTCCCCATACTTTTAAAAATATTTATTTTAATTATTTATTTATTAGAAAGCTAGAGAGAGAGAGAGAGTATGGGCACACCAGGACCTTTAGCCACTGCAAATGAACTCCAAATGCATGTGCCACCATGTGCATCTGGCTTACCTGGGTTCTGGGGCCTGGAACTTGGATCCTCAGGCTTGGTAGGCAAGTGTCTTAACCTCTAAGCCATCTCTCCAACCTCCCTATACTTAAAAAAAATCTTTTATCTTCTTCTCTCCAGGTAGCCATTTATTTATTTTAAGAGAGAGAGAGAGACAGAGAGAGAGAGAGAGAGAGAGAGAGAGAGAGAGAGAAAGGGCATGTTAGGGTCTATTGCTGTTGCAAACGAATTTTATGCATGAGCCACTTTGTGTTTCTGGCTTTACATGGGTACTGGGCAATCAAACTCAGGTTGTCAGGCTTTGCAAGCAAGCACCTTTAACAGCTAAGCAATATTCTCAGCCCCTCCAGGTAAGCATGCTTTGTAATGCAACCCTCTGAACCATGATTAATTCTTTAAATTAAAGTAATTTTGGCAATAATGCATGAGTATGGTGACTAATTGACCTGAGAAATATTACTTGATCAAAGTTTTCCACACAAATAAATTGGAGGTCAGGAAATTCTCAATGATGTGAAAATATTTTACATCCAAGTTTGTTATGAATCACCAGGAAAATAATTTAAACACATTTTTCAGGAAATTCATTAGTACTGTAATAATGCTGATCATATTTTACTGTTAGTTATATACATGTGAATAAAATGGTGCTTCTATGTAGACTTTTGATTCCAAAAGTTTGTTTTTAACATTGAGAGTTTTCATGTAGACCCCTTAATGTGTATTCTTTTTAAAAATTTTTATTTTACTTATTTACTTGTTTTGAGAGATAGATAGAGGGCCATATAGAGGGAAAGAATGGGCACACCAGGACCTCCAGCTGCTGCAAATGAACTCCAGATGTATGCACCACCTTGTGCATCTGGCTTACGTGGGTACTGGGAAATTGAACTTGGGTCCTTAGGCTCTGCAGGCAAGCACCTTAACCACTAAGCAATCTCTCCAGCTCTAGGTGTAGTCTTATAACTATAATTTTTTGCTTTTATTAGAAGCACTGCCAAAACAATGTAGTTTTATCCTAAGTCTGAGCATCATCCTCTTGTTGAATCCTACTCCTGGGTTTGTATTGTAGAGTAAATGAGGGAGGAGATGAAAAATGATGAATTTAAAAATGAGGTGGGAGGGCTGGAGAGATGGCTTAGTGATTAAGGCACTTTCCTGTGAAGCCTAAGGACTGAGGCTCTATTACTCAGTACTCCTGTAAGCCAGATGCACAAGGTGGCGCATGAATCTGGAGTTTGTTTGTAGTGGCTAGAAGCCCTTGAGTGCCCATTCTCTCTCTCTCTCTTTAAATAAATAAATAACTGGGTGTGGTGGCACACGCCTTTAATCCCAGCACTGGGGAGGCAGAGGTAGGAGGATTGCCATGAGTTCGAGGCCACCCTGAGACTACATAGTTAATTCCAGGTCAGCCGGAGCCAGAGTGAGACCCTACCTCGAAAAACCAATATATATATATATTTGAAAAATGAGGTGGGAACATGAAAAGGTCTATGTTGAAATGGTAGTAGAAAATTGGCTAAATAAAAAAGTATTCTTTTTATTTGCACATTACTTTCCACCCCAAATTGTGAGCAGTTTGGCACAAGTTGATTTTCAGTTTTCTCATATAAATCAATTAACTACTAAGTAACTAAAACTAAATTGCAATATTGTCATTGGCCCCAGTTAAACCATTTGGATCCAAGGTACAGAAACCACATTAAGGTCTACAGCCTTAATATTTGCTATGACTAGAGGCCTGAAGAGAACAAAGACAGTGGCTGATGAAGGGCTAGAGGGCTGGTGGCATTGATGGATTTGATGGTGATGAAATGCAGAGGTGAATATGGGGATAAGGATGGTTGTGGTCTGGAGCTAGCAATATAGGTGTCTGAATTGGTGTCATTGTTGATACAGCTAATAGTGTTTGTGGTGGTGGACACGCTGGAGGTTGCAGAGGTCTAGAAGGTGAGCTGAGAGCATAGCTGGTGCTGGAAGTAAGGATGTTAGTGATAACGGAGAAAGTGGTAATGGTGCTACCAATACTGCCAAATGTGATGATACTGTTTGTGAGGAGAGGTGATGTCCTGTCACCTTTACATTTATTATTGTGTCTTCAGTTGAAAACAATTAATGAAACTCAGTAACTTTATGTGCAAAGAGATTTATCAAACTAAACACTCATATTGCAGATGCTCTCTAAGCATTTCCTTAATTACAGATATTAGCATCATGCTGTGTCAAAAAGCACAGCTCTTGTCAATTTCAACACAGCACATAAGTTCCTTTAGTAAATTTTACTTAACTCCAATTATTGGAAACTTTGGGAGTAAACCTGGCTTCTCCTATTCAATACAGTACACTTGAAAGTTGAATTTTATCATGAAAGTAATGCTATTTAGTTGGGGATTATCTTTTATCTCTGTTTGCAAAACAGCTGGAAGTATAGCTACTGAAACTTGATATTTGTCTTCCTGCACTTAACTGCCAAGCAAAATGATTTCATTTGTAATCAACATTCTTTTACTTTTATAAATTAGCATAAACATATACCATTGAAAGACTGAATCCACAAGCCTGACCTTCTAGCAGACATAATATATGATTATTTTTGGAGATACAAGGATTTTCTTTTCCTGTTTGCCTGAATACATGAAATTATGTATTTTCTATTTTCATTAAGTTAGCTTCCTGCTTTCTCCTTGGCAATAGGTGACTTATCTCACAGTCCCAAGAACTGCTTAATTCTGAGCTTTGGTCAACACACTTGTGTTGCTTAAACAATACAATATGTTTTCTTATTTGATAGAGTTTAGAGTATCAGGCACAGAAAAGTACACATTTAATAACTGGTTTGTATTTATTGAATCTCTACTATGCAGCAGGGACTTTGATGTGCATAGTTTCATGGTATGTCCTTTCCATTTTTAACACAAGGTGAATGAGTCCTAGTGTGTGCCTCAGGCTGGGTTGGGATTCAGGTGCCTACTAGAGCCTGCACTTTTTAAGTATGTATGAAATTTATATAAATTATATCACCTTTGGGGTCTTTCTATAACTTGTTTTTGTTTACCTTCAAAGTTTTGGAGCTTTATATACACACACATATATTCCTAATTTAATCATCTGACTCTTTTCACCACATTTCTTTCTCTATTTAGATTACTCATTGTACATAATGATAGATTTCATAAGGTATATTACATACTTTGATCACATTCACTCTCCTCTTTCCTTTTGTCCTTACCTTTCACTCCCATTCAGTCCTCCATTCTTCTACATTCATGTCCAACATACTTACCTGATTTTATATAAAAATCTAGGATGTACCAGTGAAAGAAAAATGTGAATTTATCTGAGTCTGACTTATTTCACTTAATATGATATCTCTAGCTATATCCATTTTCCTTCAAATGATATAATTTTAGTCTTCATGGCTGAATAAAATGTCATTGTGTATAGAAACCATGTTTTCTTTATCTGTTCATCTTTTAATAGACAACTAGGCTGATTCAATAGTGTGTCTATTGCGAAAGTGCTCTAGTAAACAGAGATGTGCAAGTACATCTGTGGTAGGTTGATTTAGAGTACATTGGGTATATACCCAGATGTGGTATAGCTGGATCATATAGTCACTGTATTTTTAGTGGTTTTGAAGACCCACCCATACTGATTTCCATATTGGCTTCACTAATTTACATTCTTACCAAGTTTATAAGGGTTTCTTTCCTCTACACAATCACCAGAATTTTTATTTTATATATAATAGGTATTACTCTTTTATTCCCTTGCCCCTGATCCTATTTCCCTGGGGGTCCTCCTCAGTGGGGTTATGGTATTCACTGTGGTGTCATGAAGACCTCAGTCCCTGTTGCATAGAAAGGGGGGCACCATGCCTCAAGGTATTCCTGCCCACTCTCTGGCTCTTACAATCTTTCCTCTCCCTCTTCCACAGTGTTACCTGAGCCATGGCAGGACTGTTGATGTTTAATTTAGTGTTGAGCTCTCTGTAGACTCTGGATTTATGCCTTGGTAGGTTTTGATTGGTCACTGTGCCTGTCACCATGGCCCTGGAGCTGGTTGTCAGACTAGCAGTCAGGGCAGTACTCATGTCACAGTTTGTGCAATTTCTCTTGGGCCCCTACAGATGTATCACAAGAATTTTAAAATTTGTTTTAATGATAGCCATTCTGACCTGAATAAGATGGATTCTCAGTGTTATTTTAATTTGCATTTCCCTGATGGCCAAGGATGTTGAACATTTTTTCTTATGTTCATTGGCCATTTGAGTTTTTATCTTTTGAGAATTGTGTCTACGAATTTTATTAGCCAATTTATTGATTAAGTTGCTTGATTTCTTGGTAGTTAGCCTTTATATAAAGTATATAAGTTCTTTTTAAAATTAAAAAATATTTTGTTTGGGAGAGAGAGGTAGGTAGAGAAAGAGAATGCATGTCAGGGCCTCTAGCCACTGCAAACGAACTCCAGACGCATGTGCCACCTTGTGCATCTGGCTTACATGGGTGTTGGGGAATCGAACCTGGGTCCTTTGGCTTTGCAGGCAAGTGCCTTAACTGCTAAGCTATTTCTCCAACCCATGTAAGTTCTTTATAAAGTCTAGATGTTAGTCCTAAGTTAGATGAACAGCTTGCAAAGACTTTCTCCCACTCTATAGATGGTCTCTTCAACCAGTTGTTTCCCTTACTGTGTGAGAACTTTTAAATTTCATGCAATCCCCCCGCCAATTCTTAGTTTTATTGCCTGAGCTAATGGACTTCTCTTCATAAAGTCATTCCTTGCCTGTATCTTGAAGTGTTTCCCATGATTTTCTCACAGTTTCATAGTTTCAGGTCTTGCATTAAGGACTTTGATTTTTCTACAGGGTGAGAGAGGGATCTAGCTTCATTCTTCTTCATGTGGAGGAGATCCAGTTTTCCTCATACCATTTATTCAAGAAGTTGTCTTTTCTCCAATGTATGTTTTTGGCATCTTTGTCAAAAATTAGATGGCTAAGATGTACCAGATGGTACATGCATCTGGAGTTTGCCTATAGCTAGAAGCCCTGGTACTTTCTGTCTTTCTCTCCCTCCCTCTCTAGTAAAAAAATAAACAAAAATAAAATATAAAAAACACACAAAAATTAGATGGCTTTAACTACATGGGCTTTTATATCAGGGTCCTTTATTCTATTCTGCTGATCTGTTGTGACTGGTTTTGTATCAGTCCTACGCTGTACACTCTATCTTGAAATCAGATATGGCAATTTCTCCAACATTGTTCCTTTGCTGAAGATTGCTTTGGCTTCTCAGTATGTTTTGTGCTTCCATATAATTTTTTCCTCTTTCTATGAAAAATGCCATTTTGATGAAATTTTTGATAAGGGTTGCATTGAATCTATAGATTGCTTTTGGTAAAGTAGTCATTTCCACATTATTTCTGCCAATCCATGAATATGGGAGGTCTTTCTATCTTTTAGTGTCTTATTCAGTTTCTTTTTTGCTTTGTGCATGGGGTGGTGTGTGTGTGGTGGATGCATGTGTACATGACCCCAATGCTTGCATGCAGCCGGGGTTGCTTGCCTGCCTTACACAGGGGTCACTTGCTTGTAGAGGCTGCAGTGAAACATTGGGCAAACTGCTCCATTGCTCTTCCTGGCCTTGTTTTGAGTCAGAGTCTTCTTTTACTAATTTTTCAGGTGTAGGGCTCTGAAGATTCTCAGGTTTCTGGCCTCCCCCCCCCCCCCAGTGAGGTTGGGGTTATAGGCACATGTGGTCACGCCCCAGCTGTTTTAATGTGGGATCTGGAGATTTTAACTCCAGCAGTTTCATGGCTTCTCAGGCCCTCTTGCTTGCATAGGAAGTGCACATAACCACTAAGCCATCTCTCCAGTCTCTTTGTAAATTTCTAACCTACAGTCTTAGCTACAATGGTATGCTTCCTGCCACATTTATGGTGATTTGGAATTTAGTTTAACGTTTCCCTTTCTACCTGGAAAATCAAGAAGATAAAGTCTTTGGAAATCTTCTGGATTTGTCGGAGAAGAATAAAGATTTTTTTCCATGAGAATGGAAGCTACATGGAAATTCATTTTCTTTTTCTTTAGAAAAAAATAGTTTTTTAAATGAAGAGATTGGACTGGGAGTTGGAAGTCCCAGATGCTTGTTTCTGTTCTGAAATTTATCAGCCATGTGATCATGTCTCAGTCTCTCAATATTTGGTGACTTACAGGTTCAGAGGCTCATTTTCCTCCTCTGCCAACTAGGGGGAGAATCTTCCACAGCCATCTTAGATGTTAACAGCTCTACCACAACTACATATTCTAGGTAACTCTTTACTGTAATGATTCCTTGATTAGGTTCCCTTCCTTAGATCTCTTCCTTGCAAAACTATTCTCAATGCTTTTGCCATCATATGTTTTTTCCCTGTGATATAGTCCCAGTTATCCTTGTCTGCTTAAAAGCCTCATCTAACCCAATACTGGTAGATTAAATTTTCTTTAATATTCAAGGTTTTTCTGAATCCTGGTTCAAACCTAGCCTTTCTGCCCCTTTTTGAGCTCTTTTCTTTTCTTTTTTTATTTATATTTATTTATTTGAGAGTGACAGAGAGAGAGAGAGAGAGAGAGAGAGAGAGAGAGAGAGAGAGAGAGAATGGGCACGCTAGGGCCTCTAGCCACTGCAAACCAACTTCAGATGCGTGTGCCACCTTGTGCATCTGGAAAATGTAGGTCCTGGGGAATGGAATCTAGCCTCAAACCAGGGTCCTTAGGCTTCACAGGCAAGTGCTTAACCGCTAAGCCATCTCTCTAGCCTGCTCTTTTCTTTTTTAACATTCCCCTTTAAGTATCCTATATACCAGTTATACAAAATTAGTTGTTGTTTGCTATGATTTGAATCTGAAATGTCCCTCAAAGCTTATATTTCAAATGCTTGTTCCTTTTGTGGTAGCTCTATTTTGGGAGATTTTGAAACCTTTAGGATGCAGGGCCTAAGGAGGCAGAAACAGGTCACTAGAGATGGAGTTCTCTGCTTCCTGGTTCACCATGATGTGACTAGCCTCAGCTCTATGCTCCTGCTGCTGTGAACTAAGCCCTATCATCATGCCTTTCCTGACATGATAGACTGAAAAATTGAGATAAGCCTCCCTTAAGTACTTCTGTCAAGATATTTCTGTCACAGTGATCTAAAAGTAACTGATACATTGTCCCATTATTCTTTCTTTGTGCCTTGAATGTTGTTGTGGTTTGGGTATGAAGTGTTCTCCACAGGGCTCATGTACTGATGGCATGGTCCACAGCTGGTGACATCATTGAGTAGTGATTTGATCATGAGGTTGACTTCATCAATACATTAGTGGATTGACATGTTCATGGTTGAATGTGCTATTAGAAGGTGAGTCCTTGTTGGAGGAAAAAGGTCACTGAAAGTGGCTTTGAAGGATATATCTTGTTCCATGTCTTTTCTATGCTCTGCTATGTCTTTGTCTCTTTCTACCCCTCCTTTCACTGGATGTTTTGAAGTGAACAGCTTTTTCTGCCATGCTATTTGTTGATGGTGTTTCTATCTTGACGTAAGCCCTGAAGCAGTGAAGCCAGCCAACCATGGTTGAAATTTTTAAAACTGTGAGCCAAATGAAATCTTTCCTCCTTTAAGTTGATTATCTCAGGCAATTTGTCATGGCGAGGAAAAGTGGCTAACAAAAATTCCTAATGTAGGGCTGGAGAGATGGCTTAGTGGTTAAGCGCTTGCCTGTGAAGCATAAGGACCCTGGTTCGAGGCTCGATTCCCCAGGACACACGTTAGCCAGATGCACAAGGGTGCACATGCATCTGGAGTTTGTTTGCAGTGGCTGGAAGCTCTGGCTTGCCCATTCCCTCTCTCTCTCTCTTTCTGCCTCTTTCTCTCTCTCTCTGTCACTCTTAAATAAATAAATTAATTAATAAAATGAACAAAAAAAAAAGAAAAGAAAAAGAAATTTATTTTAAAAAATTCCTAATGTAAATTAGCTACTGAGCATTTCTATTGACTGAATTGTGTCCCCTCAAAATCAACATGTTGAAGTCCCAACCTCCAATGTGACTATATTTGGAAGGTAGGGCCTTTAGGAAGAAGTTAAGGTCAAATGAGGTCATAGGTATGGGATTCTAATCTGAAAGGGCTGGTTTCTTCATAAGAAGAGGGACATTGCTTTCTGTCTTCACATATATGTTACTGTCATTGCTGTGATAAAATACCTGACAAGAACAACTTAAGGAAGGAGGAGTTTATTTTAGCTTACAGTTTGAGGGTCCATAACAGTATGGGGTACATGGTGACAGGAACATGAGGCTGCTGGTTACACTACATCTGATGTTGGGAAGCAGAGAGATAAATGAATGTGGGTGCTCAGCTTGTTTTCTCCTGTTGTTTCAGTGAAGGACCCAGCTGTGCCATGGTGCTGCCCACATTCAGAGTGCGTCAGTCTTTCTACCTCAGCCAAACCTCTCTGGAAATGTCTTCACAGATGTAGTCATAAGTTTGTCTCTCTGGTGATTCTAAATTCTGTCACATTGACAATCAAGATCACACCATACACACACAGAAAAAAGGCCATGTGATGACATAACAAGGAGGCAGTTGTCAGAAAGCCAGGTGAAGAGCACTCACTGGAATTGAGCCCTGCACACTCCCTGATCCCAGGCTTGTAGTCTCTTGAACTATGAGAAAGAAAATTCCTGTTATTTGGGTCATCTGACTTATGATATTTAGTTGTGGCAGTTTGGGCAAATTAAGGCATTACTTACCACGGTTAGGATGCTGTTCTAAAGGGAACATAGGTCCCTGCATTGGTTTTTGTGATCTGGGTCATTGCTGGAGAGGTTTCCCTCAGTCAGTTTCCTGGCTTGGGCTATTCTTTCCCAGGGAAATTCTTCTACTGAGAAATTTCTAGTCTCTGAGAAAGGTACATTTGCAACTAGTTTCCAGATTTGTGGGAAGCTACCGTGACAGTAAGATATGAAGATTTGGGTGCCTGCCCTTTGTTAAAAGTACTGTTTGGGTAGACAAATTCAGACTACAAATGGCCTATTTTTCTGTGGGCTAGTATGAAGATTAATGATCATCAAAATGATTGACATGGTCTATTATTTCAGCAAGAATAGAAGAGTGTTGGAAGAGAGTAAAAGAAGGAATGACATATTTGCTAATAAGCTATTTTTGCAAAAATGAAGTTAGCTCTAGTTGAGATATTACTATAAATTATTTTTATTTTTAAGAAAATTTATATATTTTCCACCCTACACTAGCTTTAGGCTTTATGCTGCCACTTTATTTGAAAGGGCATTGATCCTTCTCTGGAACTGTGGTAGGAAATTAATCTATATTCTTAATTGAAGTGTGTTAGTGTTATGCTGGGTAAATTGCCTCTGATATGGCTGTTATTAAGACTGCCATTATAACTGTACAATACAACCTCATTAGTGACATCTTTATCTTTGGGAGACTAACTGACTGGTTTCTCACACCTCAGTGGATACATTACATCCAGATCATAGGGAATTATGAAATTTATTTGCACTTCTAGTGTATTTCTCCCTCTGCTTCCAAGTGCTTTGCAAATCCATGTGTCATAAGGGTAGAAACACAGTATATGCCTGGAAAAATTTAACAGAGAATGTTGGGCTGGATTTCTCTAGTCAGGTTAACTGTCAGATTATGAGATACAGTATCCTCACTGAGTGACTCAGCAAATTGGAGAGGCTGGGTTATTATTTGATATTGAAAGCTATACTTAATTAATTGCTTATAATAGTATTGAATATAGTTATTTTTAATAATTTATATTTATTACATGCTACTGTGTTCTAAGATATTTTCTAATTCTTACAGAAAATCTCCCAGAAAAATATATTTGTTTATTGTGTAGATGAGGACATTAAAGATTAAAGAGAAAACTTTCCCCAAAGACAGGTTGCCAAAGGTCTCAGTAGTTGGTAGAGATCCATAGACTTTTCCTTGTATCACATGGCTCCCCTGGCTTGGATCTTATTGTCTTCATGTCACTCTTCGGATATGAGCTGGATCTTCATGTTGCTTTACAGCAGGCGCTCAAGAAACCAAACCCTCTAATAAATTTATCTTTGTATATCAGGCTAGTCTAAACACTTGGTTGATTAACACAGTCTAGTTTCCAGGATACCAATCAGACACTGGCATATTGACAGTTAAGTTGAGTGTTGTACAAAGTAGATGGCCTGACTCAGGATCATGGAGACTACTCTCATTTACTGCTAACACAAATGGAATTGTCTGAATAGATAACTTCCTATCATGAGAAAGAACATGTGGCTATGCCCTTTGAAATTGCGCCAAGACCATGTTCGCTAATGGAAAGATAGCTTTGAATTGATATGTTTGGCTCTTTCTTGATTTGCCCTGCACTTATCCCCAGGTTTCATCCTATTCCCAGGTAGAAGCATCTGAAGAGGGTTTTGTTTGTACCATGGACTCTCCATCAGTGTACTTGACTACTAGTCCCTACCTTATCTTGTGTGATAGATTGTTTAATGGCCACATTCCCTCCAATTCTGGTATGCATTCGACTGTGCAACATGACCTTTCTGCTCCTCTTATACAGAGGTGTAGGTTTCTACATACAGTAGAACCTAGGCTGGTTTTGTTACTTGTTTTGATCAGTACAGTGTAGTAACAGAGGTACTGTGTGAATTCCAGAGCCTGGATGCCAAGAAGCCTTGTAGAACCTTTCATGTTTTTGAACCCCTGTCTTGAGACTATTATATAAGCAAGCTTGCCAATAATAGTACCAACTTCTACCTGTGTGGATGCAGTCATTTAAGACCTTTTTTTGAAATAGAATATAAACCGTTCATCCAAGATATAAGTCAGGATAAATATCAAGTTATCTGTTTTGGCCTGTTTGTTTTTTTAAAATTTATATTTATTTATTTAAGAGAGAGGGGCAGTGAAGTAGAGGAAGACAGAGAGGGGAGAGAGGGTGGGAGGGAGAATGGGTATGCCAGGGCCTCTAACACTGCAAACGAACTCCAGAGGCATGCACTGCTATGTGCTTATGTGGGTACTGGGGAATCAAACCTGGGTCCTTAGGCTTTTCAGGCAGTCATCTTAACTGCTAAGCCATCTCTACAGCCCTTGGCCTGGTTTTTATATAGCAAAGGCCAATTGACATGCAGTATTCTCCATTTCTAGTAATGCTGAGAAAGTTTCTTCAGATGAAAATGAGTAGTTTGGACTAAATTTCTTGTTAGGGTATTTCCACTGGGAACACAGAAATTATTTCTAGGACATATAGGCAACTATAAATGAATAAATATAAAAATATAAATACCAATGAATGAAAGCCATTTGATTGGAGCAGAGTTCAGCACTATGACTGAAATCTAACACGGTAAGTTAGATTCAGATTGAAGAAGGACTTGCATGCAAAGGTGATGAATATTCATTTTAGCTGTAAACCTATAAAAAGACTGTAATGAAAAGAGTGGAAATGAGAAAATGAGCTTTCATGGATGTTAGTACAAGAACTCAATGTGGCTGATGAGAAAAGAGGGAGGAGCCCAGATGTTTTTGGAATAGTCTTCTTGGCCTGTTGATGGTTGGGATAAAGCTCAAACTGTCCTCTGGTGGGCTCTGGAACATGCAGAAGCCAAAAACTCCCTACCAAATCCCTCAAAATGAAGGTTTGCCAAAAAGTCAGTAAGACCAGCTGTTTCATCCCGTGAGGATGCTAGCCACTGTATCGACACCATCTGTGGATAATGAGGTAGCACTCTAGTAAGGGTTTTTAAAAGCATTATGATTTTGCATGTTGTCTGGTCTTGGTATGATTATGATTTTTCACTTTTTAGCAGATCCTTGGGAAATAAATGCTTATAAATATAATAGTTCATAAGGGAAAACCCAAGTTATAAGGGAAAGTAAAAAGCAGCTATGAATAAAGCTTGAATTAAGTTTCAATAGTGCAATGTCAGCCACCTTCATAGAAGAAAAGCCTTCCACACTTCAAAGGCTGGGCACTGTGAAGGAACTGGTGTTACCCTGTCAACTTCTCATTCCACATTTGCTTTGGAAGAGGAGTTCCCAATTCTATTCATTGGTCAGATTTCATGGCACTGATTAATGATGCATATCAATATTTAATATATAAATATAGATAAACATCAATATGTTTATATTAAAATCACTTACTGAGGTACAAGAGATAAGAGAGAGTGGAGGGGGTGAAAATGTTTAAAGTACAGTGTAAAAATGTCATGGTTAAGCCCATTATTTTTTATGAATAAAACATGCTGAAAAAATCACTTACATTGGTATGACTCTCTTCTGTTTATATCTTCTGTGTGAGTTTCTGAGCAAGTGGACATGCTACCTCCTAGAAGAAGGTAAGGCTACACAACATTTATTTTTATTCCTTCTGCCATCTGAGGGTGTTCCTGGGAGCACTGATGTCTTTAATTTTTTTGTTTATTTTTATTTATTTATTTGAGAGCGACAGACAGACAAAGAGAGAAAGAGGCAGATAGAGAATGGGTGTGCCAGGGCCTCCAGCCACTGCAAACAGACTCCAGATGCACCTTATGCATCTGGCTTATGTGGGTTCTGGGGAATCGAGCCTTGAACCTGGGTCCTAAGGCTTCACAGGCAAGCACTTAGCTGCTAAACCATCTCTCTAGCCCCTCGTTAATTTTTTAAAACCCTAAATGGGATGCTGGAGATGAGATCTGACTTTAGTGACTTCCTTTAGGTCCCCATATTTAAGCCAAGGGTTCATGTTATCAAAGAGTTCCAGTTTACCAAAGAATTTTACACTGGGGCTTGGGGTTCAGGTCCAGTGACTGCAGAAGTATGATGAACTTCTTTTGCCATTGATGTTTGAGTATCTATAACCTAAGAACCTACCAGATGTCAACTGTTACAGAGGTTTTGCTATTGCAATTACTGAATAAGACCAGACTTAAGGTTGATAAATCTTAGGAATAAAGCTTTAACCTAAGAATTAAGTAGTCCTAACACATGGACACATCATATTTTATATATTTGTTAACTTTTGAGAGCAGTTGTGATGGTAGCCTATACACTGAGAATAGCTTGAGTCATAAATGCAGACCAAACCATATGTAGTAAAAATCACACAAAGAATAGTGACTGGTTCTTTCTGTTGTAGGCAATTGAGAATCCTAATTTAACTGATTTAAAATCAAGGCCATTTATTAGCTCATAAAAAGCTTAGAAAGCAAGGTGAAGGCTTAGTGGAAAAAACCCTCTCAGCTTAAGCTGGAGTACCCACGTTTGATTCCTATATTCCACTTAAAAAAATAGGGAGCACTGGCAGTTTCTGTAGTCTCAGCACACTGGCCATGAGATGGGAGACGGAGACAGAAGAATTTCCGGGAAGCTCATGGTGAGTACAGCAAAGAACAGCAGCATGAGAATCCAGAGGAAGAAACTCCATCTCAAATGAGGTAGACAGGTGAGGGCTGACCCAGACCTGTCCTCTGATCTCCAGCCGTGTGCTATGGCATACTCATGCTATGGTCTGCGTGCACACACACATTTAATTAATGTTTAACTTTTTAAAAAAACTAAGGAACTTTAAGTTAGTTAGAGAGAGAGAGAGAGAAAGACAGATAGAGGGAGAGAGAATGGGCTCACTAGGGCCTTCAGCTGCTGCAAATGAACTCCAGACACATGCACCACCTTGTGTATCTGGCTTACATGGGTCCTGGGATATCGAACCTGTGTTCTCTACTTTTTAATTTTTGTTTTAAGCTTAGAAATAGGGCTGGAGAGAGATGGTCTACTGGTTAAAGTGCTTGTTTGTGAAGCCTAAGGACTCAGGTTGATTCCCCACGACCCATGTAAGCCAGATGCTCATGGTTGTGCATGCATCTGGAGTTTGTTTGCAGTGGCTAGAGATCCTGGCATGCTCATTCTCTCTCTCTTTCTCTATCCCTCTAATAAATAAATAAATAAATAAATAAATAAATAAAAACACTTAAAAAAAAAAAGCTTAGAAATAGGTGAGTTCCAGGCTAATTCAATAGCTCAGTAGTATCACCAAGGACCCAAATTCCTTCTAGTTTCCTATCCAGTCATTCACAGTATATTGGTATTTGTTGATTTGTTGTGATCTCTTTTTCAGTGTCTCTCTCTCTCTTTCTCTCTCTCTTTCACCTAGGTTGGCCTTAAACTTTCCTGCCTCAACCCCTTATTACTGGCATTACAGGCATGTATCACCACACCTAGCTAGGTTTGTCTCAATGTATATGCCAGTTTCTGCAGCAGTTCCAAGAAAGCACTACTCTCCAAAGCCAGCATAAAAAGTCACCCTTCCTCATGGCTGCTTTGAAGAACAAGGGAAAACTTTTCTGGAAGCCTCCAGGAAGATCTGGCCACCTTCTTAATTTCTGGGATTGAGTTGTGTAGTGTCTTCTAAACAAATTGCTTATAAGAGGAATGAAACTTGCACAGTTAACTAAGGTTAATTAACTAAACTTGCACAATTAACTGAGTAGGACCTGTGGCTTCCTCTCCTGAAATGTAGACTACATGAGAGACAACCCGAGTTGAACTTCTGTAAAACTAGGGCGAAGGGGAGGCAGGGAAAACCCATGTGCTCGTCACTAGGACTTCTAGAGAGTCAGCCTTTCAGCTGCTTCACTGAGCAGCATCTGCATTGCCCAGTCTTTGCTGCATGCCCAGTTGAATGCGGAATTTGTTCTCTGACAGCATCACTTTCCCAGAGCTAGAGCTGCTATGTCTGTGCTGCACATCTCCTTTGAAAGCTCTGCCAGGATCAAGACCTGATGTGTAACTGTACTGTCTTATCCTACCTGACACAAGCTTCCATAGCTCGTGGAACTTGAAAGATGCTCTTCTTTCTCTCCCTTAACCTGTCTGTCATTACTTTACACTTACTGTGAGACTTTTGTAAATGAGACATTGAAAGTATAATGAATTCCAAATGACAACTCATCAAAATAGGTTCCTAGGATATTTTTTATTTGTCGTTTGCTTAAATTTTGCATGCCTAATTGATCCTAGTAGAATTGTTCAACAAGTCTCTGCTCTTTTTCTAATTGTAATGAATTGCTACAAAAATAAGGGTTCAGGAGCCGGGTGTGGTGGCGCACGCCTTTAATCCCAGCACTCGGGAGGCAGAGGTAGGAGGACTGCCGTGAGTTCGAGGCCACCCTGAGACTCCATAGTGAATTCCAGGTCAGCCTGGGCTAGAGTGAAACCCTACCTCGAAAAACCGAAAAACCAAAAAAAAAAAAAAAAAAAAAAAAACCATTAAAAAAAAAAGGGTTCAGGGCTGGAGAGATGGCTTAGAGGTAAGGCACTTGCATGCGAAGCCTGAGGACCCAGGTTCAATTCTCCAGGTCCCATGTTAGCCAGATGCACATGTGGCGCATGCATCTGAAATTCATTTGCAGTGGCTAGAGGTCCTGGCATACCCATTGTTTTTTTCTCTCTCTCTGTCCCTCTAAATACATAAAACAAAATGATCAAAAAATTAAAAAAAATAAGGGTTCAAAACAACACAAGGGCTATGGAGATAATTCAGATGGCAAGGCACTTGCCAAGTATGTATGAGGACCTGAATTCAGATTCCCGGCACCCATGTAAAGTGCCCAGTGTGGGAGCGCATGCCTGTAATCACAGCACTTGAGAGTTAGAGACAGGAGACTTGTCTAGTAGAATATTTGGTGAGTTCTGGGTTCAGCAGATATCATGTCTCAAAAAATACTCTGGTGAATGATAGAGAAAAGCACCTAATGTTGACCTGTGGCCTCCACATATGTGCACTACACACATACATGCACACCACACACACATACACACAACCCCCCACACACAAAAATTTATCATCTTCCAGTTATGGAGGTGAGAAGGCTGAGATGGGTCTTACTGTATCTTCAGGGCTAATTTCCTTTTGGAGGTTCTGGGGGAAATACCAATTTCTTTGCCTCATTCATTTTAAAGAGACTACTTCTCTGCTTGTAGATGTCTTCAAAGTATGTCACATGGGACATATTTTCTTTTGCTTTCTCTTGCTGCCATCTCTGTAGCTCTCCCTCTCTTCTGTCCCCTTCTACCCATGAGAACCCCCATGATTACACTGGGTTCAGTAGGATGACTTGAGATAATCTCCTATCTTATTTCCACCTGCAACTTGTATTTCTCTTTTGTGATGAAAAGCAACATAATCACAGGTCCTAGGGCTTAGTACATAGGCATCATTAGGAGGAGTCATTATTCTTCCAACCTCAGACACCATTTTCACCTCTCAAATACCAAGGTCTGTTAATGACTATGGAATGAACACAACTTCTAGATTTGAATTTCAGCCTCTCCACTTATTTTTGCACTTATCCAAGTACACATAGTTGTACTATATAAGTTATATAACTTCTCTAAGATTTAGTATTCTCATATACCGAATGAAATATATATCTAAGAGTTATTTTAAGAATTTAATAAGTCATCAATGGAAAGTGCCTAGCAAAGAATAAATATGCACTAAGAGGGTATCATAATTATTCCTTTCACCTGTGGAAGTATATGAACGTAATAATTGCTTCTGTTCATAGATATTTGGATTCAGTACTAGGCTACTTGGCCATGTAATCACAGAGTGTTAAATTTTGTTGAGATTAAGTTTTCATATTTATAAAGTGGGAATAATAAAACTCTTTTCATAGGGTTTGGTAAATAGCTTATCAAATCTTTGATTATTTATTTATTTGTGTATGCATGTGTGTGAGTGCAGGCATGCATGTGGAGGTCAGATGGCAATTTCAGGGCACTCCTTACCTTCTTCCTTATCTGGTGCAGGCTCTCTAAGTGTTCGCTGCTACCTGAGAGGTTGTCCTGTCACTGCCTCCCTTCTCACTGCAGGTGCATTGTGATTACTGGAGCCCGCAACAGTTGCCAGCTTTTACGAGGGGCCTGGAGATCCGATCTCAAGTATTCTGAGTAGTGCAGTGAGGGCTTTAACTACTGAGGCATCTCCCCAGCCAAGCTGATCTAACCTTAAAATCACAAGACCGTTTGGACTTTAATCCTGAATAATGTATCACATTCAGCATTGAGAAAATTTCAGGGTCATGCATCTGATAGACAAGGTATTTCAAGGGAGCACTAGACCTTGGCTATGCTTCTGGATTGCAACATGTATGTGTCCCAGCAGAACTTAGATAAAGGAAGGACTAGGGACCCAAAGATTAAATGAGTTAGGAAGAGTCCCTGTATGCTTTTCCATGTCCTCACAAATGTGGAAATTAAGATATAGTGGTAAAATACCAAATATTAAATTCAGAGAATTCATGTCAATGACTTCTGTTGATGCTTCTTTATATGGTAAAAGTTTCTTTAACCTATAACTGCTACTAAGGAGGAGAAATTTAATCCATGCATTCTATTGGCTATGTTTTTTTTTTCCTTTTCTTAGAAGGACTCAGAGGCAGAAGTGTGACTTGGGAAAGAGACAGCAAAGCTATACTGACAAAATTCCCAAGTCTGTAGAATCAGAAGGGATTCTTGCTACTCAGTTATGCCTGGCTGAAGACAGAGCATTTTCTCCTATGATGTATATGTCACTTTTCATTAATTCTGAATGGCCTGTTCCTTTAGAAACCAGGGTAAACAGAGTAGTGTATTGGATTAGATCTCTACCGTGAATAAATTTATTTTCTAGCAAGTGTAAAAATGAGCAAGGCCAAAACCCCCCAGAGCAGAAAATGTCACAGTGATTGCTAATACATTACTGCACAGAGAAAGGCCTAATAAAACCCCTATTAGAATGTCATACCTGCTTACAACTGAATTCTCCAGAAAGTTTATTTGATATGTCTAAGCCAATTATCAAAGTCTTAGTGATAAGAAGCTGCTGGCTGGGCCTGAATGTGTCAGAATAGAATGACTAAATTGTGGGAATTCATGGGCCTCTGCTTTGAATAATTAACTTGCTCTTTGTAGAATGCACACACTTTGGAAACTAATTTTCTTTTTGCACAAAGCATTTTGCCCTTGTGCTGCCTTTGAGAAGTAAACTGTTTAGCTGTAAGGTTATTCCCTTTTTCATTATATTGGCTTGCTTCCTTTCCTGTCCTGTGGCCCCACCCTCCCTCTTGTTCTTTGTCTTGGTGTCATCATCCTGACTGGGCTGATATAGTCCTCAAATGGATATATGATATGCAGTGATGACATTTTCTCTAAATGGAATTTAATCATTTCCTCTGCAATGACATTATCATGCCTTGTCTGTTTTTGCATTTTGCTAGGACTAAAACACCAACTTTATTTTTCAAGGATTTGAAGGCATTTTTATCCCTTAGAGAAAAATAGAAGTGTTGGATGCAGAAGTAATTCTGTAAATAATAGTCAGAATTGATCTTAATTGATTTGTAATTTCAAAGTCAATGATTTGGATCAGACTGGGTAGCTAGTTTGTGCAAACAACCAGACAAATCAAATGGCTTTTTTTTTTTTTTTCACAGAACCATTGCTTTGGAACCGGTAGATGAGTGATTCTCGGGCTGTGGGTTGAACTATGCAGGTCTGTGGTTGGCATATGTTGGTACATGGAGAGACCTCCTGTTATCTCTGTACTTTCAGGGTAGGTTTCACAGTGGATTATCTGCATTGAGTGTTGACACTATCCTTCTGTAAGTTCTCTTCCCTGGTAATGTTAGGTGTGGCCCCTTTGGAAGAAGATTGGTCTGCTCCCAGAAAACAAAAAGAATAATTCAGAGAAAAGTACTGATAGAAACTATCAGGGCAATGGTGTTTGACTTGTTCCATAATCAATGGCTAAATGTTTTTCCTAGGAAGCACCTTGTTCAATAAGTACTGTTACTATCAGGTGGCTGCATACCTGCAAACATTGCTGAAGAAGAATGGGAATTAAAAAAAATTGGAAGTGAAACAATGTAGTTTGTAGTCTCAAGTTATATTTATTGTTGATTTTATTCCTAGGTGATAGAAAAAAAACTCTTCCAAATCTGATGTCAAGAATCACGTTTAAATTACCTTTTTATTGTCCTTTGGTTTTTTGAGGTAGGGTCTCACTCTAGCCCAGGCTGACCTGGAATTCACTATATAGTCTCGGGGTGGTCTTGAACTCACGGTGATCCTCCTACCGCTGCCTTCCAAGTGCTGGGATTAAAGGTGTGTGCCACTATGCCCAGCTAAGATTACCTGTTTTATCTCCAGGGGAATGAGTTACTCTGCATGAAACCCTGTCATTTGGTCCCTACAGGGGACTTCAAATAAACCTTCTAGGATGAATTAAACCTTAGCTTAAAATAAATGGCAAAATCAACAGTTATGCATACAGCTACTTTTTTTCATAGTCACAAAATTGTCAGAGCCCATGACACTGGCCTGGCTCAGAGGGGCTTGTTGTGAGGCGAGGCGTTTGAGTCTGTGGAAACGGATTCTCAGCACACCTAGCTTTCATGCAAATAGAAGAGCATGTGAGTATCTGTGGAAAAACATGTCAGTGTTCATGGCCTCTTCTTTCAGTATACTTCAAAATAGTCTATGCAAACTTTGTAAGACTTGGAAAAATGACTTTCTTCCTTCCATCTACACCCTTTACTCTAACCAGTGGATTATTGAATGTATGCCAAAGGAAACAAGCAAACGAACAAAGCAGAATCTTCAAGAGCAAAGGCCTCTGGAATCATAACCAATGCTAACTCTATTCGCCTTCAGCCTAGGGTGATTCTTGGAGAGGCTAAAAATAAAGGCAAATGCTCGAGAATAAAATTACTTCTTCTCATTTAAAAATATGCTTTTGGGAGGGAGTTGGTGATGATCATAAAAAGCAAATAAATAATAAGATTTCACAACTCCAAAAATGATTAAGAATCACTGCTCTGAGAACTTGCATTCTAAAGAAAGCATCCCACATCTGTACGAGTGTTTCTTATACATATGCTAATCAGTTCCATGGGTAATTTTAGCTTTCGGTTTGTTTTCTTCCTGTCATTATTTTATGTTCTTATTTGCTAGACTCCATATGCACATCCGTTTGGCGGGGGTGGGGTGGGAGTGGGGGAGCTCAATTACTTATCATTCAAGCTTGGGAGAATATGGTAGGAATATGTAACAGTCCTTTGCACTAAGATGTTTTTCTTCATGAGATAGAATTTGGTGAGCACTTTTGAATAGCAAGGGTTTTGGGTGAATGAGAGAAATTAGAGTACAGTATGTATTTGTATCTCTGATCATATAAAAACATTTAAATACTTCTGGCCCATAATAACCTACTGATTCCATCTCATCCTCAAATGGACTGTGTTAAAATGAAATACTTGAAGTATAGCATTTTTACTGGTTCATAAATCACTTGCTCTTTGTTTTTTGTACCTGGAGATAAAGAAACATTTCTCTATAATGGCCTCTAACAAGGCTTTTTCGTCTGTGTCTAAAGCAGCCATCAGAGGTGCAGATAGGGACATCCAACAAACTGTTTCTTGAGAATATGACCACCAAAATGGCATTCAGACTCTTGACTCCATCCACATGCAGATTTTTGCCCTTAGTGCAATACTAACAGAGCAGTCTTATCTGCTCGACTTCTTCCTGGGCCTTGCCTCCTCAGGAATAAGGCCAAACCCATTCTTCCAGGCTTCACTTCATTGCTTCCTTTAGACTATCAGCATCCTGTTCAATTCATATTCTGATATGGTCTTTTCATCGTTCTCTGTTCTCTCTTCCTTTCTGGTTTGGCCCCTACTGGGTTTATTATTTTGTACCCTTCTTCATCTTCCTACCTGGCAGTTTCTTCTGCCCCCAGTCTCCTGGTACTGATTCCCATGGGCAAAGCCACCCCTGAGAGCTAGAGGCTACAAGTGTCCATTGATGCAGTTCATGTGGGTGAGTCTTCCAGGTCGCCAAGCAGGCTGCCAAGGGAAGACAGAGACCCTGGAGATGCAGAACGTGCTGGGGAAAGTGCCTGACACACAGCAAATACTGTTTTGGAGCCTTTGTCCTCCTTTGGTCTCATGCACAGAATTCTAGTGCCTTTGCTTTCCTGTTTTCTTTAGTTAATGTTTCTCAAAAGACTAGAGTGCTCTGAGTACGTAATAAATGTTGATTATTATCTTAAGGCATTCAGATGTGGAGGCCTTGACTCTACTTTAAAATGGAAGGTTTTATGCCTCCCCATCTGTGTTCAATGTCTTTCGTTCCTGAGGGTCAGTGTTATAGCTTCTTCCTAAAGTAGCTGTCTCAGTGAAAAATCACTGTAGGGCACTTGCTGTTGCTGTATAAGACCCTCCTAGGGTTTGATAAAGTGGAATTTACTTGGTGGAAGAGAGTATTTTCAGGGATCCTGGGAGAGGAGGGTTATCACTCCTGTCATGTGTTCCTTTCCTGCTTGAAAATGTTGAGTGGAATTCTTTTAGTTTCAAGACTTTTCAAATACATCTTTACATAAATAAGTTTGTGTTCAAACTTTTATGAAATCCCACCTCCATCATTTTGTACTTAATATTACTTTTAAAACATTGTCTTATTTTGTTTTAATGAGAGTCTGAATATATGAAGTATCACTGAGTCAGAATTTCTGGTGTAGTGGTTTGTATTGAGCCCATGAAATGGTGTTTGTTTTACAATTCTGTAAGCTGGTCATTTAGGCAACTGGGAATTGGGAAAGCCTAATGACATGTTTGTACTATGTCTTAGACTAACCAAATCTCATTTCAGTGACAGGCTTTGCTAGGGTTATAGCTGCTTAAGCTATTGATGACCTCCTTATTCCTAAGAAAAAATTGGTAATGGCAACATTGATTTGCACCAAAGAAGAAAGTTAAAACTTTAGGTTTAAATAAGAAATGCTATGTTCTTCTTATTTGTTTTTTGTTTTGTTTTGTTTTTGCTTGTTTTGGTGTTGACTTTTTTTTTTTTTGAGAAAAGGTTTCTCCTTCACTGAAGCTGACTTGGCACTCATTTTGTAGCAAGGCTGGCCTTGAATTACAGTGATCTTTCAACCTTACCTTTAAGTGATGGAATCATAGGAATGATCCACCATTCCTGGCTAACTTTAGGTTTAAGCTAAAGTAGGTTGAAGTTTAGGTGTTAGTGGTTTTATACTTTTTTGTTGCTTTAACTGAGTACTACAGTATGAGTAATTCTAAAGAAAATAAATTTATTTCTCACAATTTTGTAGACTGGAAAGTCCAAGATCAAGAGGCTGCATCCAGTAAGGGCCTTTTTGTTCTCTGCAGTCGCTAGGTTGTGCACATAGAAAGAGATAAATCTAGCTTTCTAGTTTTAATTTATCCCCCTTATAAAGCCACTAATGCTGATGAAATTCAACACATTGTTTGCTAGCCTATAAAATTAAGAATAAAAAGCCATTCATACAATCTTGGAGCTTACCCTTATGATCTCATCTAATACTAGTTACCTCTCAAAGGCCCCATCATCATTAACAAATGACTTTGAAGATTAATTTTCTGAAGCAAATTCTAGGGGACACACCCAAATGATAGTAGCTGACAGACACATCCATGATTAAGTATCCAAAACACTTTCAAGGAAACAATTGCAGAAATTTGGAAAATGTAGTGCTTAACATTTATGGAGTTTGACTTTTGACATTTTAGCTTGATAGTTTTATCTTTTCTATTTTCTACATGATTTCTTTCTATTTTAGAGGCATAGCTGTTTGTGTAATTCTGATCTGTGCTAAATTAATGAAAATCGCCTTGATATTCATGACCTCACAGTGGCTGACACTTCTTACACAAGAGCTGCATAATGGAAGTCAAAAAATGGTGACATCAAAACAGAAGACAGACTAGTTGGAAAGAAAAGGGAATTCAATGGTGGGGGGAAATTGGAGGGTGAAAGGGAGCTGGTGAGAGGGGATTATGATCATGGTATATTGTCTATATTTATGAAGTTGTCTATAAAAGTTTTAAAAAATCTGTCTACATTGCTATATATTGCTTTGCAAAAGATGTTTAAGCAACAAATGCTTAAAATATCTGATATCACTGGGACACAACTCCAATATAACCAAAAGATTGGGAAATTAGCTTGGTATTTATAATAAATGTTAATCATACTACATGTATTCAACTTTAGAAGATATACACTTTAAAATTTTTTTGACATCTTCATAATGCAATGTATTTTGATCCCATTCTTTTCTAATTCACCTCTCTCCTCTCCTTTTCCTTCCACTGAAACCCTTTTTATTTAATGCCTGTCTTACTTTCATCCCTTGTTTTTCTTTCTTTCTTTTTTTTTTTTTGTTTGTTTTGACCCACTGAGTTAAATTTGGTTCTTTTGACTGGTCCCAGGTGGGAGGATATTTAGTAGAGAATGGGCTACACTGTTGAAGGACATGATTCCCTCTCTCCCAGCAATCATTACTAGCTTCCTGGGCCATGTGGGATCTCATGGACCCCCTCCCTCACCTATGGTGAAATACTGACAGGCTTAGTCTTGTGCAGAACACTGAAACTTTTGTGAGTTCGTGGGTGTAATGGCCATGTCATAGAAAGATACCATTTTGATCCATGGTTTAGCTGAATATGCATTGTAATAGATAGAATTGGGTTAGGCTGTTTTAGGATGGCTAGGTTAAGCATTGAGCTTGTGATGAGGTCATTTTAAGTAACATGGTAGGAGAATTCTTTAAGGTGTTTTACTGAATACACAGAGCTTCAATGTCCAGAGGAGACCGTCGAGGGTTACCATGCGAACTCTACCTTTATTATAGAGTGGTAGAGCATGAGCTGTGGGCATTACCTTGCTCATATCTGATTTTCCTTTTGCCTTATGTTGCACTTTTATGATGTAAATTGTATGAGTGACATGTCTTGACTAGCAGTCCAGGCCATGCAAAGCTTCCAGGTTTCTTCTTGTGTTGCTCTTAGAAAACCAGACTTAGCACACTGTCCTTCATGGGGCAGAAAAGCTGCCCAATTCATAGTGTGGATTTTGTGCTCTGTTTAAAATAAATCCAAATTCTTTGGTACTTATTAAAAATGAAGTTTCCTTTCCCTGTGGAATAAAATCCAGTCTTAGCTACTCTCTTCTTAGCATGATGAATACTGAACACATTTATTTCTCAAAGTATTTTTGTGTACATGTTTTATAAAACATACTGTCATATAATTAAAAATTGATGATGCAGAATTTGGAAAGAGTGATTTCTCTTCAGAGATATTTGTCCATATACCATTGCTCCTTAATTTGGAATATTATCTGCTTTGGAACAATTAGAAGGTAGCTGTAATGACCTGAATGAAGTCAAGTTTATAACCTAAAGAAAGACTGAAGATCAGAGTATGGGAAGAAGAACACAAGAACACAAGGAGTAATCACTTCACTTTTTAAAACTTTATTTGTATTTATCTACTATATGAGAGAGAGAGAGAGAGAGAGAGAGGGAAAAAGCAGATATTAGAGAGAATGGGCATGCCAAGTCCTCCAGCTGCTGAAAATGAGCTACAGACACATGTGCCACCTTGTGCTTCTGGCTTACATGGGTTCTGGATAGTCGAACCTGGGCTCTTAGACTTCACAGGAAGTGCCTTAACCACAAAGCCATCTCTCTAGACTGAGTAATCACTTTCTTAATCTAATAAGTGTAAATCAAATGAATGGCACCAAAGGACTTGTTTGAAATTACAAAATGGTGAAGGAACAGCATGCCATTCTCTTGAGAGACAACGCTCCCAACAAGGGAGAGCGCAAGGCTGTTCAAATCTGTATGGCCGCTCTCAGCAGCCACGGCGAGGCTGAACACCACCTCTTACTTTTTAATAACCTCTCCAGCACCCAGAAGCTTTTACAAAGCCAGAAGCTGTTTGTTTATTTAAAGAACCTCATTATATAAGGATTCCACACATATCCCTTAGCAAATCCCAGACAATCTTGCTTAGCGCCTTACAGAATTTACTTTCTCCTTTAAACCTGCAAACAGACCTAGTGGATCAGGTTTCCTCATTCCTTTTTCTTAACATCTATTGCCAGCCCACATTATTCACACCACAACAATTTACCCTAGTTGGTCCTCTCAGCACTGAATTTTAATCAAGCGGCTGCCAGGGCTCTTGTCTTTGCTTGTACTCTGTGGGACTACGCCACTGCCTGATGTAAGGCATATAGGTCATTCACTAGAGCTGGTAGGAATGACCAGAAACCCCCAGGTGCCCAGTGCCCAGCTCTGACCCGTGGAAATGCTGGATGGCAAGTGCTTCTTCAGTTATACCCATGGTCATGTTGCCCTTGTAGCCACTGAGGAGCAGCTGGGATGCAGCTGAACTTGGCTGCATGTAACAATGCGTGGTGCTAACTAAGGCTTTCCGAACATATGCCACATTCCTTATTGTCTTCACTAATGTTGTTTTACATCTACTTCTATAATTGTTTGCTGTGTCTTGTTTCAACTTTGGCTGTACCTTAGGATCTCTTGGGGATCTTGTAAAAACATTCAGCATGGACTCATCCATGAATTAATTTTTCTGGGTCTGGATGTGCATTGGAAGTATGAAGCCCCGGGGAGTCCTAATACAAAACACAGTTGAGAGATGCTGCTAGAGTGTTTATTTCATTTGAAGGAGGACTTAATCTTCTGTTCATCAATTTATTTCTATACCTTCCCAGTGCCTACAGCCTAGTTGGTGCTCAGTAAATGATTGTTGAATGAATTACTAAATGTATGAGAAAGAGACTTTTTTCAACTTTTAAGGGAAGCACACTGAAAAGTAATTAAGTGAACTGGGCTTTTTCTGAAAGTGCTTCCATTATGTTCTTGTGATAGAGCTCAGATAGCCACATCATGGACTTAAAGGACCCTTCCCCTCTAGACATCCAGTGATCCTCTCAGGAAACATATGCCTCCTAATCTCTGGAATGTTAGAGCTGAAGAATGGAAAGTCTTAATGGCTGAACACATAAAACGCTTGGCAAAAAGTATTTTTGAAACTCAACAGCTCTTTTTAAAAAACTTCTAATCATAAGGGAAAAATTTAAAGCTTGGAGATTTTGTATGAAAAGCTGCTTTACTTAATTAGGTGAGCATTAGGAGGAAAAAAAGAAGAAAAAGTGATATCTTCAGTAAATGAGGAGAAAAATGCTTGCACAGTAGATCAGCAGGTAATTGAAATATGAGGAAAAAATGAGCAGAAAAAAATTCAAGATTGAGTTATGTGATTTACCAAGAAATGCAAATTTTTTTAAAAAGAAAAAGCTGAGGTTTTATTTTTTATAATATCATTTGGAAAAGACTGAATTTAGATGAAATACAGTGCATTTGGAAGGACATAGCTTCATTGGTGAAATTCTGAGATGAAACGTGGATTGTGATCTGCATGCAGTTTTCAGTCTTGCTGGCTGACCTTGGAGTTCTTTCCTTCCCCTTGGAGGCTCCTGACCACTAACCTTCACTTGAAAATGTCATTAGCTCTAGTCTTGGAACCGGCTCTGATGAAGAGAGGGCAACAGTATGGACAGTTGTGGGATAGGAGGTGACTGCCCAGTGTTACTGCTGC
Organism: Dipus sagitta; assembly: GCA_036346955.1. Classification (NCBI taxonomy): domain Eukaryota; kingdom Metazoa; phylum Chordata; class Mammalia; order Rodentia; family Dipodidae; genus Dipus; species Dipus sagitta. The sequence continues at coordinate 95,665,327 of CM070770.1, read as the reverse complement.
TAAGGGTTATCCACTATACCAGTGGGAAAGGAATTTCAACACAAACAATGCCTATGCCTCCTGTAGGTCACGAGACAGAAGTTGTCACTCAAAGAGGCTTGCTTGGGGCTGGAGGCATGGCTTAGCAGTTAAGGCACTTTCCTGCAAAGCCAAAGGACCCAGGTTCAATTCCCCAGGACCCACGTTAGCCAGATGCACAAGGGGTCACATGCATCTAGAGTTTGTTTGCAGTGGCTGGAGGCCCTGGCATGCCCATTCTCTCTCTCTCAAATAAATAAATAAATAAATAAATAAATAAATAAATAAATAAATAAACAAATAAATAAATACATAAATAAAGAGGCCTGCTTGCTGCCAGCTCTTTCATCTGCTCATATGTATAAAGAAGTTTAATCTAGGCACTGGTTTCCAACGTTGGCCATGGAATAGTTTCATAAATGAAGGGAAAACTCTCTTGGAGTCATTCCATGTGGTTATCCATAGGCCCAGTAGCACCAAACCCATCCAACCTACAAAATAGTAGAGAGTGATCTTTGATAATATTTCCATGAAGAGAGGCTTCATTTCTTTACTGGCTACTTTGACAACCAAGAATTAAAAAACAAAACAAAACTGTATGCTATCTTGATTATGTGACTTCTTTGCTTGGAACTGTCTAGTGGCTTCCTTTCACTGGTGGACAAAGTCCCAAATGTTAGCAGAGATGATCATCAACATCAGAACAACCATTACGACACCAGAATAAACAGTGGCACAGAACTGGAGTGTACATTGGAGGGCCAGTCCCAGGCATTACCCTTTAGTTGCAGGCCTGTGAGGAGGGATGGAAGTCTCAGGGGAGGTAAGTTATGTGTGATAGGGAGGACATAGCCAGAAAGCCCACTCTACTTGATGTTATAACAAGATACTGAAGCTAGTTGGATGTAAGCATAGCTTATTAGTTGATCTATAAATCTCCACTATCTAGCCTCAGCCTGTATCTTTGGCTTGTCAACTTAGATGCCAAACTCCAGCATTGTTGGACTAATTCAAATCCCTGAATATGCTAGATAATTTCCCATCTTCCTGCCTTTGCATGTGCTATTTGACCCTGTTGAGGATGTGCTTTCCGTCAACGCATTTCTGGCAGAGCCTCCCCGTTTTTTTAAGATTGTTCAATTGCCCATCCTCACCGCACTGGCTTGAGATCACTGCTTCCTTCTTTGCCCCTCTGTTGTTCCTTATATATGGCTCGGTGATAGTATCTATTACCCTGCACTACTTACATATCTAACTCTTCAGTAGACTGAATTTGTCTCTTTCCACATTCCTGTCCTCACACATAGTAGGCACTTTATAAGTATTTAATGAGCCAATGAGCATATTCTGTTGTATACACAGAGAACAAGCAGTAATATTTAAACTTTAATAATCCTTCCCATTCTCCTTATTCAGATTAGCAACACTAAATATTTTTAAAAATATTTTACTTATTTATTTATTTATTTGAAGGAGAGGAGAGGAGAGAGAGAGAGGGAGAGAATGGATGGATTACCGGGGTCTCTTGTTACTGCAAATGAACTCCAGATGCGTGTGCCACTTTGTGCATTTGACTTTGTGTGGGTACTGGGGAACTGAACCTGGGCCAGCAGGGGTTTGAAAACAAGCTCCTTTAACTGCTGATCCATCTTTCCAGCCCAACACTAAATATTTTAATCTTTCTCCAAAAGACTTTTTGTCCTCTTTTTAAAATTTTATTTTAGAGAGAGAGAGAGAGAGAGAGAGAGAGAGAGGGAATTGGCATGCCAGGGCCTCAGCCAGTGTAATTGAACTCCAGATAGAACACCTAGTGGGATGTGCAACCTTGTGCTTGCCTCACGTTTGTGCATCTGGCTTATGTGGGATCTGGAGAGGCAAACATGGGTCCTTAGGTTTCGCAGGCAAATGCCTTAACCACTAAGCCATGTCTCCAGCCCTTTGTCCTCTTTTTAATCATCCTTGCTTTGATAAAGCTTTATTTAATTTCACTCCATTATTCAAAAAGTAGGGGGCCACCTTTGGAAATACAACGTACTTAAGGTATAAGTTGATGAATAGAGCATTGGAAGTTTATTGTAAAATTTGTTGCAAGTCAGATTTGCTAGAGCATTCCACAAACATTTCACTTTTTTCCTGATGACAATACTTGTTGAGGTCCAGCCTCAGCGGGATGTGTGGAGTCGGCATTGTGAGGAAATGATTTGGACCAGTAGTTCAGATGAAGCACACTGGATGCAGAGCAAAACTTTGTTTCAAGAAAGTCAAAGATTGCAAGCTGGTTAATATCTTACCCAGGCTCATGGAAACTAGCCAAGATCCCTGGCAGGTAGCTCTTGCTGCTATAAGGTGATAGACATTTTTTGACCTCAGAAAGGGCTGTGTTAGCCACTCGCTACATAATATTATCTTGCTGCCTGCATAACAGTACGTTTCTCTATTTCTAATCCAGTACTGATTTAATTGTCTCTCTATGACCTTTCTTTGTTGCTCCACTTTACAATTTGGTCCTGACCTTGTAAGTCTCTCCATAAAAGGAAGATTTTGATATTTAACTCTCTTCCCATCTTTCCAGACCATCCTTACTCTATTAATGTATGCCCCTGTATATGGTAAAGGTTGATCTATCCAACCAGTGTTTTTCACTGATGTCTTTCCTTTAGGAGCCCACCAAACTCTATTGTTAATTCTGGAAGTTACATATTCTGTTTTACTTCCTTGCTTGGGCCCAACCTGATTATTTGAAAGATGTTTACTTTTGCTCCCTAGCATTTCAGGCTCCTTTCTAGTAAGTCATCTGTAGGTTCAGGAAGTGTACCCATTAATTCCTGTAATCATCTTGACAACAACTAGTTGTAGTTTCAGGATCCGTAATCTGTTTACCTGTTTTAACATTACAGCCTCAGAAATTTCTGTAGAAACATTCTTTTCCCTGTTTAATCATTGCTGACTGTGTACATACATCTGTATCGGATTTCCCTATTACTACTGAGAAGGGAAAATGAAAGCAAAAATAAGCAGTAATAAACTTCTAATAATTCCAAAAATTCCAAGAAAAAGATAGCAATAGTGCAATCTGTCAGACAACAGGCACTCTAGGAGGCCGCTGAAAGACTTCTTGGTTCTGCCAGAGAAGGACTCGGATGCCACAGCTCTGCTGAATGGGACTGTTGTGGCCGTTTGGCCATCACCAAATACTATATTGCTGACTCATGCTCAGTTTGTCAATTTGTACTCCTGCTGGGATTATTTGTGACTTGGTCTTTAGTTGTCTCTTTCTATTTTTTTTTTAAATCTTATCTTTTGTTCTTAAACATCCAAGTTTGGTCTGTCCTTCTTTCCCCCTTCTCTTAGAGTGTATATTTTGGTTGTCAGGCTGCTTTGGCATTTAGTCTTGTCTTTCAGGATAAGTGACCCTGTTTAATTTGGTCGTCTTTGTATTTGAGATGCTCATTTTTTTAAAAGTTTATAACAACTGAAAGATATCATTTTAATCTCATGAACATATTTAGAATCACCAGGAATGAGACAGATATTGTGTGCCTCTTGATAAAAGTGGATATAGCATTTCTGTGATCCTGTGCAATACAGCATACCCTAAACTAAGCAGGAAGAAACAAAAAGCAAGTGCAAACTGGGGACTTCTGATAGGTTAAGTGGCTCTTCTTTTCAAAGCCCTCAGAGTTGTGAAAGACAAAGAGCTTGTGAAAGACAGAAGCTGTTGTAAATCAAGGGAGACTTCTAACCTGCAGGTGAATACAATAAAAAAATACTGCGATGGAAGCTGTACCAGAATTTTCTTTCTTTTCTTCCTTTCTTTTTAAATGTTTTTTTATTATTATTAATGTATTATTATTATTAACAAAATGTCTTGTACAGATACATTAAATGTTGGTAGCATCTTTTCACTCATTTCTGCCTCCATTCCATTGGGTAAGCTCCTCAGTGGGATTGCAGGTATTCCCCATGGGGTTGTGGTTTATGCGTTGTGGGGGCAGTAGTCAGTTAGTTTTGGGGGGAGGGAATGTCTCTTGGCATGATGTCTCAACCTGTGGCTCTTACAATCTTTCTTCCCCCTCTTCTGCAAAATTCTAGAGTTGTGGTGGGTGAGTTTTAATTCTACTTCAGTGATGAGCTCTTAGGAGCCTCTGGATCTCTGTTTTGGTAGGTGTTGAGTATCCTCAGGGTCTGTCTCCTACCCTGGTGCTGATTATGAGGTTCTGCATGGAAGCAGCACTCTTGCTCTTCTCCCTAGCTCCTCTGTGGTTTCAGCTGTGGCTTGGCTGAAGTGCAAGGGGTAGTTTATCTCCTTGGGTCTCACCACCTTCTGAGAAAGAAGAACAGATTCTCCAATATGGAGTGAAGTTAGCATAGTTTAAATGGGAGAAACATTATTAATTTAGGAAGAATTTGATGTTTGCAACTTCTTTTTTAGCCAAAGACAGTGAGAGCTTGATACTAGAGAACATAATCTTTGTCTCCATAGGATTCTGATCTGGTTCCCAATTCCAGATATGGGTTCCTTTACACTGAGCAGATCTCTTAGCCAATCAGAAAGCTATTGGTTACCCACTGAGGCCACTATTACACTGGCATGTACGTCATTTCAGGGTGTTTGCTTCTGAGTAGCTTAGACCTCTGGTTGATCAGACTGTTGTTGACCATTTTCTCCCACTAGCTCATGTAGCACTTTTCAGCATTAGACAGGCTAACTGTCTGGGGACTGGCTTTCTTCTGAATTCCAGCCAGGTCTCTCTGTGCTCTATGCCAGAAGCATATGGTGTCTTCAGCAATAGGGTCTTAGCTTTTGCCTCAGGAGGAGCTCATTCTTGATGGAAGTAGTCTGTCTGGTGGCTGGTATGATTAGGACAGTGGCATTCACCATACAAATTTCCAAACTAGATATTTGTTTTTGTTGGAGATGTGCGTAACTATGTGCACAGAGTACAATAAAGCCAGCAGAATATTTCATTCCTATCATTTTATCTATAAAGTGATCTGATCAATTAAAAAAGTAGTGGTGACTGACGGAGCAGCTCAAGTGGCAAACACAATGTCACTCAAGACAGGTGGCCTGCCTTTGAACTAACTGTGTGTGTGTGTGAGACCTTACAGTCATCATTTAAACTTTTCTGAGCCCAAGTATTGTCATCTGTTTAACAGGAATAAGGATAATATGTACCTCAAACAAATTCTGTAAAAATGGAATGTGTTGTATAGCTTGTCCATAGAGCCTTAGCAAATGTCACTGTGAGCTAATCATTATCACTTAACCCCTTCAGATGTTGAATTGTTACTTATTTTGCAATGACTCTGTGTGAATGTGGTTTTCCTATATACTTCCTCCTCTTTCTCTGTCATAAGAGTGCTAAGTCTACTTAGTATTCCTGTTTGTCTGAAGTAGGATCTGTCCATGTAGCCCAGGATGACTTAGAACTTGTTATACAGGTCCAGGCTGGTCTAGAACTTACCATTCTCCTGTCTTAGCCTCCACAGTTCGGGGCTTATAACTGTGGGACACCCTGCCTGGAAAGTGTACATAGTTTAAGTGAAGGTGGTGATGGTCTCTAAATCATCCTACATAGTAGAGACTAAAGGAGTTCCCAGAAGCTCTTCCCTGGACTTGGGGGCAAGGGTTTGCAGACCTGGAAAAGGAGGACAGCTACAGCACCCCTCTCATCAGAGTGAGCAAGCTTGGGTTTATCTGTTTTCCATATTGGACGCTTCCCCTGTGTATTTACTTAAAGGGAGAACTCTTGAAGCCAAAAGAAGTGAGAACATTCCCTTCCGGCCTGGAAATCAGTGCTTTTGAATGTCGAACATAATGATAATTTGATTTCTACCATTATTTTGTGAATGCTGCATTAGCGATTTGGGGGAATTACATTACAAGTTGCCTCATCCAATGATGTAATAATCAAATAACATGGCTCCTAATCCTATTTATTTAGCTTCCCTCTGTTGTTCTTCGTCTGCTTTGAGAGGACTGTCAAATTGAATTTGCCATCCTCTGTGTTTGCCAAAGTTTATTATTTCAATTTACAGCAGCAGAGATGTTATAACCTGGTCTTTCATGTACTCTGTTGTGTTAGCTGTGATATTGTGCCAATCTTCACGAGAGAGTAATTATGGAAGGACAGGCTTCCCTTGCTTCCAGGAAAGCAAGAGCAGATCTTTGTGATGTCTGGAAGGGTAGTATGTTAGAGCTTGCAAGGCAGAATGGAGGATTTAGTTTTCTTTACTTATTCACTAATACCTCAAGAAACCTCCAACAAAACACTATTTAAATATTTTCACAAAGCCACAAATCAACTAATGTCAAGAAAAGCCTGGGTTGTATTTGAGAAAAGATGCCTTTGAAAATGAGGAATCAGATGAGGCTCTGGAATCATTTAACTCATTATCTAGAAGGCATGCAGAGCTGCTTGTAATGATGCCAGAATGAGGCTCAAAGGCTCATGAAGAGTCTTCTGGAAACATCTACAGTGTGTTCATGTGCTGCTCAGTGGCTTACCTGCTATATCTAGGCAGCAAAGCCTCAGCTTGCCCATCTGTAATCTAACATTAAGTCCCAACACCTGCATGTTCCAGTGTGAGAAATACTTTAAGCAAACATGGAGAAATTACTTCTCTATTAACACTGAGAAGTGATACTGGCAGTGCATGCTTCTTGTAAGAATTCAAACTGTACAAGAATTCTTCAGTTCTTATTTCTGATTTCCATAAATTCCATTCTTCATGTACATATAAATGCACATATATGTGAGTAATAATATATATGCATATATGTATGTATATATATGTATAGATAGATAGATAGATAGATATGCCACATACATATTTAGTTAAAACATAAATGGGATGTTTTTACTTGTTTATAGTTTTGGTATATATATATATATTTTAAATTATTTATTTAGTTTTTTTTTAAGGTAGGGTCCTGTTCTAGTCCAGGCTGACCTGGAATTTGCTCTGTTGTCTCTGGGTGGCCTCAAACCCATAGCCTCCTAGCTCTGCCTCAGGAGTGCTGGGACTAAAGGAGTGCGCCACCATGCTCTGCCTTAAAAAATTATTCATGGGTTTGACAGAGAGAGGAAGACAGAGACAGAGAGAGCATCAGAGAGAGAATGGCATGTCAGAGCCTCTTGCCATTGCAAACACACTCCAGAAGCATGCACTACTCTGTGCATCTGGCTTCATGTGGGCACTGGGAAATCAAACCCAGGCTATCAGGTTTTGCAAGCAAATGCCTTTAACTGCTGAGAAATCTCTTCGGCCTCCTCTTTCTTTTCTTTTTCCCTTCCTTCCTTCCTTTCTTTTTCCCTCCCTCCCCCTCCCTCTCTCTCCCCCTTCCTTCCTTCCTTCCTTCCTGCCTGCCTGCCTGCCTGCCTTCCTTCCTTCCTGCCTGCCTTCCTTCCAAATGGGAATCACATTCTCAGGGGATTTTTAAGAAAAAGCCCTGATGACCAGCCGAGCAGGGGATTTCTGCAGTCAGTTTCTTTCCCCCTGACCATAACTCTGGGATTGGTTCTGTTGTACAGCTAGCCTCAGGCATGGTTAGGGAGCCATGCTTTTCTGTCACTCAGACCAAGGCCCCTGTGGTAGAAAACAATGACACAGCAATCAAGTTGGTTTTCTGCCCAGCAAATCACACCACTTCACTTTGGGCAAGGAGGCACCCTGTGGGTCTGAAATCTCTATCTACCAGGACTGGAGGGCAGAGGGGCCCCATCTTCCCAGTCTTTTCTGCAGCCAGCTAACAGAGCTGGGGTAAGTGAGCAGTCAGTGCAGCCAGCCTGGCAGATTTGTTGATACTCTGAACTAGCGGGGAAAGTTCCTTGGCTAATTCATTTATGATAAAGGGATGGCTTCTTCTCAAAGGCAAGTCAAGAAAGATCCCCCACTTCTCAGTAAGCCTGTCCAAATTGTCTGTCGACCACTCGAGGATGAAATTGAGTCTAACACTACAGCATGTATTACTAAGAGCTGACTAGCCAGTAAATATTTAAAGGGTCTAAGCTAAGCTTCTCCATCATTTACCTGCATTTTGTTTGGATGACACGAAGTGGCAGAGTGCACTGCAAAGTGAGATTAGGTGCTTGAAATGCGGCTGCAGAGATTAAATGAGAATTTCCCGAGGCAACCTTCCTTATGGTGAAATGGCGGAGGACAGACTTCCTGAAGGGTTTTCCGCTTGGTTGCATGATTAAGTATTCAGGGAACTATATAATTGGCAATATACTTTTTTATATTCCTGTGTAAATAATTTCTTTATTTAAACTTCTCAATGTATAATATTTAAACACTTGTCAAGCAATAACTCACTGGTGGCAGGAAATTACAGAAGTCTAACAGCAGGATTAAGGATGTTATGGCTGGAGCTGATTGATCTCTGTAGTTTTCTTGAAGAGGAATCTTACCACAGAGGTATAATTTGTGAAATAGAACCACACAGTCTCAGGCATTTGAGCAGTTATGCGGGAAACTACGAACTTCTCCCCATTTGGTCGGTTTTTACTTTTTAAATAGGGTATAAAGATACTTTTAATTCTTAGTCCAGGAAGGCACATATGTGTCAGAACCAGATTTTTTTTGTTTGCTTGTTTTTCAAGGTAGGGTCTCACTGTAGCCCAGGCTGACCTGGAATTTACTACAAAGTCTCAGGGTGGCCTTGAACTCAAGGCAATCCTCCTACCTCTGTCTCCTAAGTACTGGGATTAAAGGCGTGTGCCACCATGCTTGGCTTTTTTTTTCTTTTTTAAGTAGAAATCGAAGGTGAAAGATATATGGCTTGACTGTACTCTGTGTACTGCCCACACAACGAGACAATACCAAAGTCATCTGTGTAAACAATAACAGAACACAGCCCTACCATGACATCACATGCAGAGATTAGAGCCTTGAAGAATTTACTAGGAAGTCAGTATTTGTCATGCTTGTCATGGTTTATAAATCCTAGCCTAATTTACAAGGGATTAACGTCTGTTGTCCAAATATAAAAAGTAACCCGTGACAGTTAATGAGCCTTCTTTATCAGGATTCATTTTTTAAGTTTACCATGTGATTAAATGCAATGAAAGGGAGGTGGAGGGACATTTAAAGTACAGTTGGGAGTATGTCATAAGAGATGTGGGCTTCAGGGTATGCAAAGAACTGTCACACCAAGAGCAACTGGATTGTGAGTAACAAAAACAAAAATAGCAAAGGAAGCTTATATTACACACAGTTAAGCTGCTCATAAATTTAGCAGTATATTGATGGGCAAACATTTCAGAAGGATGAAGAGCAGCAATAGGCATAGAAAGGCTTAATGGAAAAGACCTAGAAGCAAGGATAAAGCACTATAAAACAAGTGATTTATAATTGCCTTTGAGGATGGTGGGAAAATATTGTTAACAGATTGAAAATTTGTTTAAGTCCAAGCTTGAGATCCCCATTTCCAGCCTTACATTAGATTTTGTTGGTTTGGACAATAAATACTGTGCCATTCAATCCTGCTATCCTACTTCTAGGTATATAGCCAAAGGAACTAAAATCAGCACACTAAAAAGATACACACTTGAATATGTCTTTGCATGTTTATTACAACACTCTTCACAGTAGCTAAGATATGGAATCAGTCTAGGTGTCCTTCAACAGATGAATGAAGAAAGCAAATGCAACACACACACACACACACACACACACACACATACACACACACACACACACACACACACATAATATGGAGTGTTATTCAGCCACAGGAAGAATAAAATCCTGTCATATGTGGCAAAACAGATAAAATTATAGATATAATGTAAAATGAAATAAGCCAGACATGGACAATATGTAATTTTTTTTGTCATATGTAAAGCTAGGGAAGTTTTGACTTGATCGTAGACTAGTGGTTAACAGAGGTTGGGAAGAATGTGTGGCAGGGAGGTAACTAGGTAAAGGGAGAGTGGATTAGATCAGTTCAGAATGTATGTATATGTGGAAATAACACAGCACACCCCTTTAATTTGCATAATTAACACATGTTAATAAAACATAGAAAAATTCAAGACATTTATTTTTGTTTGTACCATAACAAAGCACACATTGCTGGAAAGACAACCCACTGGGTAACTGAAGTAAGGAGATGCTCAGTTAGACACTGTTGGAATTTGGACTATGCAGATGAATGATCACATAGTTTACTTATTTGTGTAGCAGAATAGGTATTCAAATCTCAGTAATGATTATTTTCAGTGTGAATCATAGAGAAAGGCATAGAAAATAGTAAACTTCACCAAAGCAGAAGACCATGTCTGCCTTACCAAGCATCTCTGGTACCAGCCTTGTGAGCAGGGACCAGGATGATTTAACAATTCCACTCAGGTTGAGGAAACTAAAGACAAACCTCGGCGCTCATTCTTAGAGAATTTACTTTAGAAAACTTGCAACTGTAAATTCTTTCTTTAGTCTTGAAATTTAATTCCCCCACAACCAAAGACTGTCTTTCTTAAGGAGAATAGAAGCCATCTTTGTGAAATATATATATATTTTTCTTATTAGAAAGGTAGGACCAGCTGGGCATAGTAGAACATGTCTGTAGAGACCAAATTTGAGGGTAGCCTGAGCTACATAGTGAGACATTGTCTGAAAAAAGCAAAACCAAGAAAACCCAAAACACCAGTGACATAAAGACAGGGTCTCTGTCTCCCAGAGTCTGTATGAGAGGGTAGGATGCTAATTTCAATAAGTGACAATTATCGAAACAGGTGATCTAACCCTACTAACCAGCCTTCTATTGACCTCTACAACTTTTCTTTTCTTTTTTAAGTGTTTTAAAGGAACTTTATTTATTAGAGAGAGAGAGAGAGAGAGAGAGAGAGAGGCAGATAGAGGGAGAGAGAATAGGAACACCAGGGCCTTCAGCTGCTGCAAACGAACTCCAGACACATATACCACCTTGTATATCTGGCTTATGTGGGTCCTGGGGAATCAAACCTGGGTCCTTTGGCTTTTCAGGCAAGCACCTTAACTGCTAAGCTATCTCTCTAGCCCCTCTACAACTTTTATATTAGACTACTCAGTATTTGACACTCTCCTAGTCAATGTGTGGTGCCTTGAAGCAGATGTCTCCCATAAACTCATGTGTTTTGAATGCTTGATTCCCCAGATGGTGACAGCTGAGGAGGTAGAGCTTAGCTGGAGGAGGTATGTGTCTGAGGGTAGACTTCGGGGGTGTTGTAGCCAACCCTCCCTTGCCAGAGATCAGTTCTCTCTCTCTCTCTCTCTCTCTCTCTCCTGCTGCTATCTTCTACCTTCTGTGACAAGGAGTGATGTCCAGCCTCTGCTTGTACAATGCTTTCTCTTGCCATCATGAAGCTTCTACTTGAGACTGTAAGTCAAAATAAGCCCTTTCCTCCCATCAGCTGCTTTTGGCCTAGTGTTTTGTCTCAGCAATGTGAAGGTAACTACAACACCTTGCTTTCTGTTCTAGTACAGATCAGTCTCTCTTCTATTAAATAGAATAGTCTTAGATAAATATTCCTTGCTTGTTTAACTAGAGCCAGTGCAAATTTTCTAACACTCAGTTAATATTTGTTGAATTTGAAGAATTCCAACAGCCTTCCCCCACCATCTTTTTCAGGGCTGTGAATTGATCCTAGGGCCTGTGTATATTAGGCAAATGCTCTACCACTGAACTATATCCCCACTCCTTCAACTTTTTGTTCTCATATGTGCTTTTTAAAATATTTTATTTATTTATCTGGTTGTTTGAGAGAGAGAGAGAGAGAGAGAGAGAGAGAGAGAGTATGCCAGGGACTCCAGCCACAGAAAATGAACTCCAGACACATGTATCACCTTGTGTATGGCTTATGTGGGTACTGGGGAATTGAACTTGAGTCCTTAGGCTTTACAGGCAAGTGTCTTAACCACTAAGCCAACTCTCCAGCCTGTCATGTATGCTTTTTTGAGGCAGAGTCATGATGGAAGAGATGTTAGAAGACAAAACAAAGTGGCCTAAGAAATGACTTCAGGTTTCACACTCAAAAGACAGTCAAGTTCAGTCCCCAAAAAAATGTAATTGTATTCTCTTTATAACTTAAAATAGCCATATATCACATTTATAATAATTAAAACCAAGTTAACTCATGTAAAAGTGCCTAGCAAATCACAAATGCTCAGAAATGTATGTTAACTGGCAGTGAGAAAAGTCTTTGCCATGTGGTATTTATTTCCTGTATAATCATGATGATGAAACCATGCCTATGAATGGAATATTTTATTTATTTATTTGCAACAGAAAGTAATAAAGAGAAGAGGGACAAAAAGAGTGAATGGGTATGCCAGGGCCTTTAGGCATTGCAAAAGAACTCCAGATACTTATGCCACCCTGTGCATCTGGCATTACATGGGTACTGGAAAATCGAACCAAGGTCATCTGGCTTTGCAGGCAAGTACCTTAACTACCGAGCCATATCTCCAGCCCCTTTGTGGATGGAATTTTGAGGCTGATGTACAGGACCCATTTTATTGCTTAAGCAACAGAGAACAAAACCATATGGTTTTATGTTCAGTCTTGCTCTTTATTCTCTTCTAGAAATGTGAAATCAACTTTGGAGCTATGATTTAACTAGGATGAAAAATTTGATGGGAACACCTGACAAGAGAAGCCTCTTGCTCATCCATTATTTGGCAGTGGGTATTTCAGCCACATAGAATTTTACAATTGACATAGCTCATTTGCATGCATCATCTGATTTGGTCCCCCAAACAAGCTTGACAAGGCAAGAAACAGTTTGATTAAATGATTTACCAAAGGTTATCTGCCTGGTGAATGACAGAATTGAAACTAGAATGAGATTTTAATTTCATGTAGTTAAAAAAAACTCTGTGAGCCTATTATGAGTAGTGCTATATTAGATCTTGGAAACAGATTGTGAACAAAGAGGGGAACAGACAGCAAACAAAAATATGTTTATAACAGTTATGGTAAGTGCAATACAAGAAAAGCACAGACTGTAATGAGAATTTATAAGGGTGCTATAACCTTGCCTGTTAGTGCAGTTTGGATCAGAAAATGCCTTTATCCTTCCAGACCATGTCCTGGCCCATACTTTCAGAATTCAACTTCACTCTATATTCAGGTCAAAAAATGATCCTAACCAATATATGAGGAAATGGGAGGATGACATTTAAAAAATTTATTTATTCATTTATTTGAAAGAGAGAAAAAGGAAGGGAGAAAGAGAGAGAGAGAGAGAGTGAGTGAGTGAGAGAGAGAGAGAGAGAGAGAGAGAGAATGAGCACTACAACCTCCAGCTCCCTCAAACATACACCAGATGCATGTGCCACTCTGTGTATCTGGCTTTACATGAGTGCCAAGAAATCAAACCAGGAACCATAAGGTTTTGCAAACAAGTGCATTTCACTGCTAGCCATCTCTCCAGACCCTGATAGTGTGTTTTTAATCACACTAGCTGGCCCATGAGCTTCCTGTGATTACCCTGTGTTGGCCTCCCATTTCACTGTAGCAAGGCTGGATTACAGGAGCTTACACTACCACATCCAGTTCTACATAGATTCTAGGGTTCCAAACTCAGGTTCTCAAGCTTGTGTGGCAAGCTCTTGAGCCACTGAGCAATCTTACCAGCCTCAAATATCTTTTCTTTTACACAATGATTACTATGGCAAATAAATTTTTTTCAGTACATTATTTGAGATTGTAAAACAAATAAATTCTATATCATTGCCCCAATATCATTTAAAAATGTTAATTAGGGCTGGAGAGATGGCTTAGCAGTTAAGGCACATGCCTGTGAAACCTAAGGACCTATGTTCGACTCTCCAGATCCCATGTAAGCCAGACGCACAAAGGTGAGGCAAGTGCACATTTTCACATGCCCACTAGGTGGCACAAGTGTCTGGAGTTCTATCGCAGTGGCTGAGGCCCTGGTGTGCTAACTTTTTTCTCTGTCTCTAAAATAATACAATACAATACAATACAATACAATACAATACAATACAATACAATACAATAAAATTAAATAAAATGTTAATTAGTGATAGCTAAAATCTGGGGACCAGTGATCTCTATTTTGGTGCTATTCCCACCTCCACCCTTGTTACTTTTGAGTTTCATGAATGGGGAAAAGTCATTCTACTAACATAATCAGTCATAGGTATGAGGTAGCTCTAGTGTATTTATGAGGGACAGGATTTTAAAAAGAAACAAGAAAAACAGACTTCTTGTGAAAAGTTGCATTATAGTGTATGTAGGCAGATATTTGCAGGCTTAGAAGGTCATGCTAGGAGATACCCAACCTGCCTTTTCTCTGGTATGAAAGGGAAGAGGGTGGAAATATCAGTTATGATTCTCTCCTTTAAGACTCAATCCAGTGAAATCTGTTGATCACTTACCTGGTCAAGAAACCTTCCCTCATTAAACACATGTTAAGAAGGTGGGAGGAATAGTTACCCCTTCCCGAGATAATGTATTATACATGCCCTCCCAGAAGCCCCTCCCTCAGACTGTTGCTCTCAGTTCCTCACTTTTCTGGCTCCAAAAGCAGAAGTTTTCCCTTTTGCCTCTTTTTCTTTTTTCACTGCCAAAATTCTAAATGTGTTTGCTCGGACACTGGTAAGTTTTTTGTTTTTTTTTTTTTTTCACCTTTTTCTTGATAAATCACCTTTGCTTTCCTCAATTCTTCATGGTCTGTGTCCCAATTTTTTTGTGGCTATGAGGCAAAGGACTCAACAGTATGAAAATCTGCAACAAGGTCATCGTGGGAAATGAGAAAAAACAGAATTTAGACGCGATTTTGTACACTGGCTGGGAAGTTTCCTAGCAAGCGATCAAGTCAATCTTTATATAGATGAGGGTGAGAGACAGGGCAGGAGGAGAGCAGGCTGAAATTGAAAGCTGCTCTGACAAGGCTGGGGTGAGAAGAGAGAGGTGTTCTGATCTCTGTTGCTCTTTCTGTAGAGAATTTCTTTCTGTCACCCCCCCCACCCCTGGCCTTGCTCGTATCTGTCAACAGATTCCATTTCTGCCTTAGCTTTGTTGAGGGCGGTGGGCTGGCAGAATGTCGTTCCTCATTGGAATGTGTCACAGTGCAGAGGGTAAAAGCAATCGATGGCCCTTCCTGGTCCCCACCCCTCCTCCTGCCCTTATAAATACTTCTATTTGCATTCTGTCACTGTGGTGGTGGCTTATCCCTTTGCGTTCGCCCTTTCCAGTTGAAAGTCATTAATCTGCAGATGCAACTAATTAGCCCTTTGCTGTTCTAGGAGCTGAAAACCTTGCTCGCTCATCGTCCTAGTTTATTGGGTGCCAGAAAGTGTACACTTAAGGATCAATGGATCTTGCCGATAGAAAGAGTGCTCTGCATAATTACACACTTGCCCTGGTCAGCTATAAAATGTGAATTGCACACAGTGTCTCAAACCCACATCACAATGGTGCAGTTACTTAAACCACGGGCTTACATTTCTTATTTTCTCAAGCAAGTTGTGCCCATTCAGTGAGGTGAGCCATCTCAATCCATCTTCTTGAAGACTGAGACACAGAAAATTAGGTAAAATTGGGTGCATTTCAGCCCTGACATTTTTCTTTTTGGAGAGAGGTTGAACTCAGGACCTCAGGGTTGCTGTAGAACTGGAAAGGCCAGATCACTTTGTCTTATTATTTTTTTTCTACTGAGAAAAAAAAAAAAACCCTCTTGATCCCAAATAAAATAAAAACTGAAATGCTTATCCTTAGTTTTACCAACCCACCGCACTAAAAACAACTGACTACGTGTCTCTAGAGAAAATTTCTTAAAGGAAAATAATTTTGCCACAGAGGAAAATATGTTAAAGCTGGTATGGGTCAGAGTATTCCTGGAAACTGAATTTGGTAAGCAGGTTAAGTCCACAGAAGAACATTCCCCTTGTCATAAGCATCATAATTCAGCTTTGCTGTGTATATGTGTGCATGTGTATGACTGTTAGCTCATAGGTGGATAAAAAGAGTCTTTCCCTTAAGAAGAAACTGAAAGTTGAATAGTGCTAGTAAGAAAGATGTGGGGAGTATGATATTGACATGAGAAACAAATCAAAGAGAAAAAAATATCTTTCATTATAAATTCTGGTGGCATGGGGAAGAATGAGTTAGGTAGTAGGGATAACTGAACCCTGATGAGAAAAGATGGGCTTCATAGAGGATCTGTTGTCTTTACCAGCCACAACCGTCTAGCACCCAAGATTGGTATCATCCCTGGACCCTCTAGGCAGGTCCAGGTGATGGGTCTGCAGCTCTGCTGAGCAGCTGTTGTGAGCGATGTCCTTCAGGTCGCTGTGCTGAGATGGATTCAAGGTGGTGGTGCTTACCAGAGAGCTCCATGACTTTCCTTGCCCCATGCTCAAGTCGTCCTTTACATCGCTGGGAGGTAGGCATGGGCATGAAACAGTGGAAGCGTTTCCTTCTCTTCCTCAGACAAATAATGTTTTGAGAATACTATCCCCCTTTTGCTTGTTCATCCTCACCTGTACTTTTAAATTCAGAGATAGAAAAACAGTGGTAGTAGCCTCCAGTTTACTTAGAAACCACCTATCCCTATGTAGTATCTTATCTAGACTTAAAATTTTCCAGAGAGGTATAAATTGATAATATCTTTTGTTTGTGAATCCATGGCTTAATGTGGTTTTTAATGCGATTTTCAATCACAATCCCCTTTAAGAACTGCTATTACGCTAAGCCTCCTTTGCCACAGAAAAAAATGCACCTAGTAATAGAGTCATATGTGATACTTTCAGTTTTAGGAAATTCACAGACATTCTATTTTAGCAGTTGCCAAGCTTATGACACTGTAGAGGAATTAAAGCATGTAGTAGAAAGTGACCACATTTTGTTTCAGAATAATAGCAGACAGCTGGTTTATGGCAATGATTAAGATTCAATTTCACAAATCATGTAGTCCTGAGTCTAAATGTGACTGCTTCATCTATGAGCTGTGGGAGAGATCATTCAAACTCCTAGCCTTTTTCTTTGTAGAACAAGTGAAGTACCACACATCTAGCTGGATTGCTAAGCACTGTATAGGGTAGGAGACACAGCTGGTCCTGAAAATGATTACTGATCACCATGGCTTTAACCATGAAGTGGGTTATTCAGAGTCGGTTAGGTCTGGACATCCTTTTTTCCCCCCTAGATTGCTGGTCTCAGGGGATCAGATCTGACTCTCTTGGGTGGCCCTGAATGCCTAACCCCTTCATTTTAAAAACTTTCTCTGTTTGGCTACAAGACTCATCCTATTGGAGGAAAATACTTGGCATTATACTTCAAAAATCAAAGATGCCCATGATAACAAACAGTGATTCATTGTATGTCAGTTAGGGCATTGTCCAATAGTGCCTGACTGCTGTGGTTCTTCTTTCTTTGTGTGCCTAGTTGGGTTGCCCAAGTAATACACAGGGTATGAGACACAAGTAGAATTAAAATTTCTTAGTAATCACAGTGGTTGTTAATATGGAGGCAGTAACTTTGAGTTGTCTCCTCGTGTCATTTTCTTCTTCATCAGTGGTGAGACTTTGCTCAGTTCTAGTCAGTGAAGCTCCACCAACAATCACTGAGTAATTGAGACTGAAACTCCTATGTAGCTTAGGGTAGCCTTGAACTCATGATCCTCTTGTCTCAGCCCCCCAAGCCTTGGAATTATGTATGCTATAACACTTGACTGTAATTGAACATGTGCTAACTCCCAGCCGCTGAGCTAGTTACTAGAGACACAAAAATCAATGAAATATAATTCTTAGAAATCCTTGAAGAGGTCTGGAGAGATAGCTTAGTGGTTAAGGCACTTGCCTGTGAAGCCGAAGGACCCATGTTCAATGTTCCAGGTCCCACGTAAGCCAGATGTACAATGTGATGCCAGTGCAAGTTGCACATGTACACTAAATGGCACATGAATCTGGAGTTCAATTACAGTGGCTGGAGGTCCTGGTGTGCCAATTCTCTCTCCTTCTCTCTCACTCACTCTTTTTTTTTTTATTCTTTTTCATTTTTTTTTATTAACAACTTCCATGATTGTAAACAATATCCCATGGTAATGCCCTCCCTCCCCCACCTCCCCCTTTGAAACTCCATTCTCCATCATATCCCTTCCCCCTCTCAACCAGTCTCTCTTTTATTGTGATATCATCATCTTTTCCTCCTATTATGATGGTCTTGTGTAGGTAGTGTCAGGCACTGTGAGGTCATGGATATCCAGGCCATTTTGTGTGTGGAGGATCACATCGTAAGGAGGCCTACCCTTTCTTTGGCTCTTACATTCTTTCTGCCACCTCTTCCACAATGGACCCTGAGCCTTGGAAGGTGTGATAGAGATACTGCAGTGCTGTCTCTCACTTACTCTTAACCCCTCTCTTTTTTTTTTCTCTCTCTCTCTCATAAAAAAATAAAAAGTAAAAATAAAAAAAGAAATCTTTGAAGACTAGTTTATTAGGCACAATGTCATCACCCTCATCATAAGGATAGTACCACTGTGTCAAACATTGTACCAGTCCTGTTGCATGCATCAGTTTTTCATTTCATTTCACTTTACTATGAAATCCTCTTGTTAGAATCAATCCAACATTTGTGCAGACCTGAAAGCCTTGCTTTGCACTATCAAGCTCAGCCCACCTATTCTCACTTCTTATTGCAGTGAGGCTCAGTAACTGCAAGGCCTTTTTCCCCCCCTGTCAACCACTAAGTGCTTGTAGCCCCAGAGTCCTGTAAAGCCTGAGTGTGGCTGTGCTCTCTGCCCTTCCACACTTGAGACAAAATCATGTTATATTCTCTGTGCTGCATCAAGTCAACTAGCAAGTTGTTGGGCTTGTATGACCAGACTTGCTCAGGTCAGATCTAAAACCAAATGTGGATCATATAATTAGGAGCCCCCCAAATGTTATGATTCTATTTATGAAGTGGGATTTAGTCAGAAAGTTGGGGTTTTACCAAAATGGTGATGAAACCATCTAGTTTGAGGTTGTTAACTTTTTTTTATTTGCATGTATGCACATGTGGTTGTGGTTTTGTGTGTGTGTGTGTGTGTGGTGTGAATGTTTTGGTATTTGTGTGGAGGACAACCTTCAAGTATCTGTACTTCTTGCTGCTGAAAATGCTGACAATGAATGCCAGCCTAGCTGGCCCATGAGCTTGGGTTTCTCTTCCTGTTGTTGTCAGCACATCAGGATCACAGACCCATGCTCTAGTTTGCATCTGTACTTATGTGGGCATGGGGGGGGGGGAATCAAGCCCAAGTGGCAGGCTTTACAAGCAAGCACCTTGAACCAATGAATCATTTTCTCAGCCCCTAAATCATTAATTTTAAACAATGCAACATTAACACTCTAAAACTACATTAGGAAGGAATGAATAATATTTTGAAACAAAAAGAACTTATCAAGAATTTCATTCTGGGGGCTGGAGAGATGGCCTAGTGGTTAAGGCATTTGCCTGTGAAGCCTAAGGACCCAGGTTCAATTTCCTAGAATCCATGTAAACCAGATGCACATGGTGGTACATGTGTCTGGAGTTCATTTGCAGTTGCTAGAATCCCTGGTGTGCTCATTCTCTCTCTCTCTCATAAAATAAATAAATAAAATATTAAAAATAGAATATCATTCAGTTTGAGGGTTTATAGTAGCCATGCCTACATAATTATGGGACATGTTCATCCACTGTGAAGAAGGTTGTCATTTATTGATTTGTAAGATACTCATGATATACAACAGCATGGTATTTAGAACAAAAGCGTGTTCACAGTAGAGGAGACACTTATATTTCTTAAAAGACTTAGAAATACCTGCCTATTGCAGCAGTACCGAACATTCAGTTATAGATTCAACATGTAGAGGACTTGTCCTCTAAGGGTGGGGAGGGAGATAGCAGGGGCTGCTGCCTAAGTCATCCTTCCAGATATGTGTCCTACCATCCTCATACGTAGTACCTAATGCAGAATCAGATACTGTTTGTAAGTAAATGAGGGACATGTAAGATAAGAAAAATCGAAACAACAGTGAGCACTATATTTTAAGTGCTTAATGTGTTCCGTAAAATTACTTGGGAATTTTGCCTACATACATAGTGACCCAACTATCATCGTATGGGACTAAAAGTTTCTCATATTTAATACATAGCTAGAGTAAGGATTGGAAAGCGAAGTTACTCAGTCAAGGTCACATTGCATATAGGAAGTGGACCTTGGATTTTGTCTTAGAGCCTGTTTTTAGAACAGAATGGTTCAGGGAAAGGTATGTGATTCCTATTGGTTACTTAACTATTTAAAGCAACCTTTTTGTATTCAGGAACAGTTCTACTTTTCTGGTGTTGCTTTCATGAGACTCAGGGGTGGGGCTGGAAAATGTTTGTAGATGAAAATAGTCATCTCTATGTGCAGAAATGGCTCAGATTAAAAAATTTCAAATGTCGCTGAGTTGCAATAGACACAATTGAAAAAATGTCATCCCTCTTGCCCTGTCTTTAAGTGTAATGATTAATGTACCATTACAGGATGATCTATGTGCCCATAGATTACTGCCTGAATCACTGTGTCTACTTGATGACTTATTGTTTGCCTGCAATCGCTGAACATTTTATTTAAAAGTAAGTGAGGGATTAAAACACTTCTTTTTTTTCTTGGCAAAATAAAAAGAAAGAGAAAGAGGGAAAACAGGAAAAAATAGGTAGGAAAAGACTGCACTGAAGCTTAGTTGAAATGAAGCAACTAGAATCAAATTAATCATGTATCTGTGAGGCATGTGAAAAGTTTAACAGATGCTTAATGGTAAACAAACCCAAGAGTCTGTGTTATGATAGATAGCTCATAGTATTGGATATCAATATCATTCTATACATCATATGACTGTGGGTCTATTAGTAGGCATGTCATTTTATAACACTCTTGACAAACAGCCAGAGAAAAGACAAATGAAATTTAGGTATCCAAATTAGAGGGATTAAAAATATATGCATAATTGATCCAGCTCCATTTGCAGTACTTGTTGTACATGTTTTTTTTTTTTTCCTGTAGTTTTTTTTTCCTGTAGTTTTTTTTTTCCACAGCAGTAAAAGAAGGAGAAAGCAAACTGGTCTCTTAAATTTATCACATTACATTATTTACGTGATAAGATTCTTTGGAGATGATTGTCCTGTGGATCCTAGCTTCAGATCAGTGGCTATTTGGCTGGAAGGATTTATATTGTGTGCTCAGAGAAATGGGCTTTAAATCAGTGTTAGTGTAGGCTACAGAGGGCTTGGATTTTACAACTACAATAACTAACTCACTGGGGAAGTGTACATATGACCCTATCCTGATATTCCAAGGGAAGTGTGTTTGATCATCATTGCTTTAAATTCTAAAAAGCAATACCTCTGAAACATTAGCTTTCCTATGGCCATGGGTTTGTTTCATTTGACAAAAAATATTCCATATAGAGGGGAATAGTTGTATTAGTTTGTAATTTGTAGAATTGAACTTTTGATTTCAAGAGAAGAATACGTATGTTGAATTATATCAGGATCAGGGGATGTTTTAAGCAGAAAGCAGCCTAAGTCCCTTTAAACATTTTCATGTTTCCTTTTTTTTTTTTTTAAAGAAAAAGCTTTATTTAAAAATGGTGGTAGAAATATCCTGTAGGAAAGTAGACATTTGTTTTCATTTGTTCATTTATTTGTTTGTGTTTGTTTATCCAGTCATTTATTTGTCAAACAACTAAGCATCTGTGGAAGCCAGACTCTGCCTTGTTTTTGGAGGGGTGGTGGTGGTGGTGCAGTGTCTGGTGGTGCTAGAAGGATTAGGAATGCCTCTTTGCCACTCAGTCTGATGAATATGAAGTCACGAAAGTGCAAAATCCTTTGGGGATATAGAGGGGGTGATGAAGTGCCCAGAAGATGGGCATAATCCCCAAAATGTAGAGACACTGTGGCTGATTGGTCCTCATGACCTCCTAAAATTAAGACTGGAGCTAGCTTCTGCAGGCTTTGTGGGCCCTGACAGGAGGATGCAGTGAGAACAAGATGTGGAAGGTCTGTAAGGCTCATCTGGTGCTCATCTGGTGAATTCCTTCACTATCTTAAAAGTGAACCTGTTTCATTATAAAATTAAAAATCTGCTGACAAGTCTTCTTTCTTTTTAAAGCTTGGGTGCAATTACAGCTCTTCAGTGCCAAATTGGGTGAATCTACTCTCTGAATGTAACAGACTTTTGCAGGCTCTTAAGCTTAGGGTCAAGCAAAACCTATAGGCATTTAAAAAAATTCACATAAAAGATCATCAACCTTTCCTGCACCTCACTTTTGTAATTTATTGTTTTGAATCTGAAAGTAGGACTTTATATTTATTCATCTAAAGTTCCTTGACTTGGCTGTAATGTTTCCATTTAAAGATTATTTTACGACTTCCTTCTGAGAACTCTCTCATTAGCTATCCTGTCCTAGTCTATGGTATTGATGAAGTTGATGAATATGCTGCCTGTATCTTTATCCAGGTCACAGTGGTCAATGTGAAAGGGAACAGGACCCTAGGAATTCTCACACATCACCTCCTTTGGGATGTTTGTTTAACAAAAAAAGAAGACAGTTTAGCCAGGCATGGAGGCATCTACCTACAATGCTAACACCCAAGAGGCAGGAGGAGTGAGAGGCTGAGAAAGACCAGCTTGGGGGTGTAGTAAGACCTGTTTCAAGGGGGAAACGTCAGCTTAAGCACTAAGCTCATTGCATTATTACCAGAGGGTGTTACAGATGTGATGGCCAGAACCTGTTGGCACAGGCAAGTTCCAGTTTACCTGGATGATTTCCAGTTTGTATCAGTTAATTAGGTATAATAAAATAGCAAATGTGGGCTGGAGAGATGGCTTAGCAGGTGAGCACTTGCCTGAGAAGCCTAAAGACCCCGGTTTGAGGCTTGATTCCCCAGGACCCACGTTAGCCACATGCACAAGGGGTGTAGGCATCTGGAGTTTGTTTGTCTGGAGTCCTGCAGTGGCGGGAGGCCCTGGCATGCCCATTCTATCTATCTGCCTCTTTCTCTCTCTGTCGCTCTCAAATAAATAATTAAAAATGAACAATAAATAAATAAATAAATGGCAAATGTAAAAATATTGTTTTTTTTTTTTTTAAATTGTGGCTTTGTGAAGATTTTGATGACCACTCTGATTATCAGACAGTAAATCAAATGACTTGGGAGGAACTCCATAAATGCGTTATTTCTGGTGCTGTTTTGACTTTCAACTTACTAGTCCTATCATACAATGAAATGAGATTTGCTTGCTAAATTTGGTTATTTGAGTGTTAGTCGTTGAATTACTGAAGAAGTGTTAGCACCCACAATTTATAAGGAAACTGACTGATCTATAACCAACTAAGAAACTTTCCCAAGTACTTTGAACTAATAAAAGATACACACACACACACACACACACACACACGACAAAAAATTTCAAACAAATCCAAGCAATTGGACTCCAGAGTCCTTACTCTATTTCACTAATTTCGAGAGTTCAGTCTTTTCTCTATTTGAAATGGGTCACCAAAAAAACAAAACAACCAGAACAAAACAAAACAAATACTTGTGTCCTAGAAAATCATTTGAAGATGCACAATAAAGTAGATAATGTAAATTTTCCAGAGTACTAGCAAGAATGGATGGAATTCCACAATTTACAGTACAGAGCTAAGGGACACCCCACAATCTGTCTGGCAAAAGGGCTGTATAAATGCTCACAGGCCCCTGTGACTCAGACATCCCCCAGCCTTTGAGCTTCCCTGGCTTCTAGAGTAGTTTACAGTCATTTTCATCCTTGTTTCCAGTCTTGGGAGGGAAAGCCAGCCCTGAAGGGGTTGAAAAGCCTGTTGTGGGTCATTTCTCTTACCAAATGGATCCATTTTATATCATGAAAGTGTGTGTCTCTGTGTAGGCATACAAAACCAAGATGTTTAAAAGTAAGACAAAGAAAATTGTCTCTGAGCCATTATTTTTGTTTTCTTGCTTTTGTATTGCCTGGCTTTTCTTAATACTCAATGAGTGCAAATGAATGAGCGCATCCCCAAGATAACCCTTTGCATTTTAGGAGTGGGAAAGGAGGAGAGCCTGGGACATAGTCTCATCACAAAGGCCTTTGGCTCTTTTGCATTTTATGGTTCAAAATGCTTAGCTCTGCGGCTTCTTATACCAGGACCTCTTCAAGGATGTTTCCTACCACGGAAGGGACGCCCCCTCCCCCTCTCCAGGCACATTCTCTGTTCTGAGACACATCACTTATTTATTATGTTATGCTAATGAAGGCATAGACAGAGGCTTGGAACGTGCCATGCTCTGTGAAAGGCAGAAAGAAAAGGACCCTATAAATACAAAGAATTTGGACCAGAGAGCATTTTATTACAAGACCGGCTCCTTTCTTAAAGCCAGTAAACATGATGAATTTCTCTTTGCAACTGAATTTATGAAGATAGATGATTCTCTCTGTGGTTGTGTTAACAGGGTTTGCCTTGTGGTCTGAATCAGAGCTGCAAACCCACACAGATACATTTATTGCCATCCCTAATGACAGGATGCCATGTCTTATGTATGACTGACTGGGACTTAAGACAGTGACATTATGTTTTACCATGGGATGGAAAAGATTCATTCTATTTACATGTTGCAGTGGGAAAGGCCCTTGTATTTTCTTTATGGGATGCCTTGGCCTGCTTTAAATCCTGCTTTTACAACTTTTGGTAGTACTCTTTTCAGAGTCAGACTGATTAAAAAATCTTTTGCTGAGACTTTTTCAAATGCCAACCTAGGGCTTGGCAGGGGAGCTTTGTATTTGATTCTCATGCATTCAGTTCACACTGGCTCTCTGCTGAGCTGACACAGAAGGGAGAGGTAAAAGGCAGGGGGAGGGGAGGCGATGCTACTCTTGTGAGCTCAATGTGTAAGCATCTTTCTCACTCAAAACGCCACTCAAGCGTGAGTGCGCAGGCACTACCATAGAGGGGACTGGGGACTGGATCCTTGTGCTAATGATGACGGTGCCTCGTTGGCTATGCAGATCACAGAAGAAAGTCATTCTGCGTGTCTCTAATTCCATCAGGATCATTTACCTTTTGAAGGATAGGAAAGAATGAACTGAAGATCAAAATCATCAGCCTTATTTGGCTTCATCTAAGATTTATGGCAACTGCTTTCAAGGGCAACTGAGAAAAACCAACTGCAGAATTCACATCTGTACCATTTCTTGTCTTTCAATATTTTATAAATGTTATGTGCAAAGTCAACCTCTGGGGACATTAAAATTAAACAACCTCTATTCCTCCCTTATATTGGAATCAGTGCATATATCAATAATGTCTATATTTAAATATTCTCATCTGTATCATACCTTTTAGTCTAGCTATCTCAGAAGCCTACATTTAGTTTATTATTCATTTACCAAAGGTTATCATTATGTGGGATTCGTCTTTGTGATGTCAAAGGCATTAAACTTTGATTTAAATTGTTAATAATACAGTGCCCATTATTGCTTACTTTAGATGTGAATTCATTTTTTAAAAAGCAAACATTTAAGGGGTATCAACCAATCTTTGAAATGAAAACACACTGTCCTTAAGTGCCTTGATATGCAGCCAAAAGAAAAAAAGAAACAACTCATTAAAAAAAAAATACCAAGAGGACATTTGCTGTGATCTCTGAGGAAGTAAATAAAGTTGTTTTGGTTTCCTTAGATGCTTTGATTAGTTTTGACAGCAAGAAATATACCTTGCATCCATATGATAAAAGACTACAATATAAGAGAGGCTGATACAGAGCCTCATAAATTCCTTTGAAGATTAAGTATAGTGGGCAAAAATTGATAAAGCAAATTAGCTTTTTATTTGCAAGATGCTGGGGAGCTCAAACTTTTCCTTCAAGGTAGAACATTTATTTTTTAAAGAAGTCCTGAGTGGAGTTGTAGCACCTTTCATTGTTTGCAACAAATGAACATCTTTTGCATCTGTACTTTGCACTATTTTTGCACTCTTAGCTGTAAGGTTCCTTGTTACAAAAAAGGTAACGTCTCCAATAATAAATATCCAATGCCCAACAGAAGCTGTGGTGGTAGTGCATACCTTTAACCTCAGAACTGAGGAGGCTGAGGCAGGAGGATTGCTGTGAATTTCAGGTCAGCCTAGGTTACAGTAAAACCCTGCCTTGAAAAAAAAATGCCAAAAAGAAATCAGTAAAAACTGACTAAATGGAATCTGACTCATGAGAAATGCCTAACATTAATGAACAGCTGTTGCTACAAGGAATGATGGAGGCAGAGAGATCCAAGTTCAAATCTAGTCTGTCTGATTAGCTGGGTCGCTTTGGACAAGTTACTTCACATCTCTGCTGTTAAGCTCAATATCTTTTCCATGTAAGAGAGATATCAATGTGTCCTTTATTTAGCTGGTATGAGAATTAAATGATTTAACATAGTGTTATGTGGCAGGGATGGTGCTTGGTACAAAGAAGGGGCCACATAAGTTTGAGTTCTTTTCTCTAAACTTTTGTTACCAGAGTTTATTCTGATATTCACAAAAATGGTCATAAGCACCTATTTCATGTTTTTCTCTTTGAGAATACACATTCATGTAAGGAACTCAGATGAAAGAGAGAAGGAGGGAGAGGAACAAGGACATAGGAGAAGAAGGAGAGAGTACATGTGACTTAATTGGGCACATCTTGAAATGCAGTTGGGTTGCAGTCTTCCTCTTGCAGCTATCCTTGTGTGGTAGTTTGAATAGATGGTCCCTAATATATTCAGTGTTTTATTAGTTTGTAGTTTGGATCTGCAGCCACTTGGCTGGAGGTGGTGTCACTAGGCAGATCTTAAGGTGTGGTGATGGGTTTGAAATTCCAATCTAAAGATATGCAAAGTGCCTACTTCCACCTGGAGTTCCTGAAGTGTGCTGTGTGGTGTGGCTTTTGGCTTGTGCTTTCTCTCTCTCTATTTGGATCTGTGAAAGCAGGCCAGCTTCTTCTGCCATTATGGAACTTCCTCTGGACCTGTAAGTTTCAATAAATCCCTTCCTTCCATAACTGTGTCTGGTCTGGAAGTTCATCTCAGTGAACCTGAAGCTGTCTGCTACACCTTGCATTCTCCTTGGCTTGAGTCCCACACTCCCTTGGCTCAGCTCTAGTCACAATGGTTCTGATAATTCTCAGAACATGACACACTACTTTTTGCTTTAAGGTCTTTGCACTTACTGTTACTTATGTCTGGGATAAGTTTCCTCCTGGTTTTGACTGGAGGAAAGAACTGGCTTCTTCACCTCTTGGTCATTCTCTCCTCACAGAGGGTCTTCTGACTCATTCTTACCAAAGCAGCTTTCTTCCTGCCATTTCTTCCATAGTACCCTTTCCATATCATCCCTCCCCCTTATTTAAAATGATTATGTGTCTGTCTTTTCTGCCGTGGCTGCCATGTCTTTCTTAGTATATAACACAGGAGGTGATTCACAGTAATGGTGATGGTGTTTGTGAAAAGTGCAATGGTGACTGAATAGCTTTTCCTAGGCCAGCTGTTGTTCTACACAGAAACAGTTTCACCTCCTTAAAACTCTGTGAGTCGTGCAATGGTTAATCTTTATTTTCAACTTGGTTGGATTGGAATACATTTATACTAGTAAATCACATTTCTGGGTGTGTTCAAGAGGGAATTTCTAGTGACAATTGGCCTGTGAGATAGCAACTGACTGAAGACTCACTCAGCAGGTGGGTAGTATCACACACTAGGCTTTGGTCCCAGAGAAAATATAAAGAAAAGGGAGAAAGCCAATTAGTATGCTCATTCTCTCTTTGCTTCCTGGATCCTGTGAGGTGAGCAGCTGTGCTCCTCCCCACTTTCTATGACATCTGTGTCACGATGCTTCATTCACTTCACCACAGGCCCCAGTGATGGGACAAGTGACCATCTACTCAAACCTCTGACACCACGAGCCAAAACGAATCCTTCCTCCCTTAAGTTGTTCTTCTCAGGCATTTGTCTCAGCAGCAAAAAGTCTCACAAGCACAGTGGGATGCTGTCATTTTTCCATATTGAAGATATATAAAGTGAGATGCAAGTTACCTAATAAATTTTAAGCCAAAGATACATCATGGATATATATGATGGATACACACATCCTAACCACGAGAGCAAACTTCTCTTCTCCCTTAGTTTTCATGGAGATGCACTACGCCATGTCTACTATGTACGGCACACCGCACCTCCTCTCCCCAGCACAGCAGCTTGGCATTTCAGAGGACAAGAGAAGGAGGATAGTTTCTGTAATATTGTACTTGTCCTTGGTGTAAGTCTTAAAGAATTCTTGGTCTTTCTTCCAGGTCATAACATATTTATTCTAGAGGTGCACTCCTTATAACTCAATGAAAAAAATATATCAATTTCTAAAAATCCTTAAAGACACACAGACCCCAAGAAGAGTCTGAACAACTGTGCATTGCAATTAAATTCCTTGTTTGTATTCAATAATGACCTTCTGTGTTTCTTCAATCACAGTTCTCTACAACTATACATTCTTCTTCAAATTCAGTGTTAGAATTCAACCATTTTCAGAGTATTTATTTCTGATGGGGCCATTGTCATATAAAAATTCACATGAAATAACCCCAAATTTCTGTCTTATGAATGTGTGTTTTGGTAAGGAGGTCAGAGCCATGAATCTAGTGATGGATGGCAAAAGAAATCTTCTCTGCTTCCCCACATAAAAACATTCCTCTAATTGTGCCTGCACAAGGTTGTAGTTTGGTCTCCATCCCCCTGCTCCTCTCCCCTGCTCACCTCTAATTGAACCTGCCCAGGGTTGTAGTTTGGTCTCCATCCCCCTGCTCCTCTCCCCCACTCACATCTAATTGAACGGTTGTAGTTTGGGCTCTCGCCTCTAATTGAGCCTGCCCATGGTTCTCTCCCCCCCCCCCCACCTCTAGTTGAACCTGCCCACAGTTCTAGTTTGGTCTCCATCCCCTGCTTCTCTTCCCTTCTCACCTCTCATTGAGCCTGCCCACAGTTGTAGTTTGGTCTCCACCCTCTGTTCCTCTCCCCTCCTCACCTCTAATTGAGCCTGCCCAAGGTTCTAGTCTCCATCCCTCTGCTCCTCTCCCCTCCTCACCTGTAACTGAGCCTGCCCACGGTTGTAGTTTGATCTCCATCCCTCTGCTCCTAACCCCTCCTCACCTCTAACCGAGCCTGAGCCTGCCCACGGTTGTAGTTTGGTCTCCCTCCCTCTGCTCCTCTCCCCGCCTCCTCACTGGCCCTGCACCACTTCCTCCTGGTTGCAGGCTGGTATTTGGTTCCATGTTTTTCCAGCTAAGGAGAAATGAGGACTGAATTTTCCTCTAGTGAGGTTACATAGAGACGAAGATATTGTAGGTTCTGAATTTGTTTTTTTTTTGTTTTTTTTTTTTTTTTTTTTTTTTTGTTTGTATTTCGAGGTAGGGTCTCACTCTGGTCCAGGCTGACCTGAAATTAACTCTGTAGTCTCAGGGTAGCCTTGAATTCATGGCAATCCTCCTACCTCTGCCTCCCTAGTGCTGGGATTAAAGGCGTGCGCCACCACACCCGGCTCCGAATTTGGTTTTGGGAAATCACTTTAAAAAGACTTTAATAGGAAGTGTTAAGATGAGAGAGAGAGAGAGAGAGAGAGAGAGAGAGAGAGAGAGAGAGTAGAGTTTAAGCACAAGTAACCAGCCAACTTTTGTCAGATGAAGTCCTGTGTCACCTATCCTTGAGTTATGCAAAGCAGTTGTGGAGTTGTGGAGTAACATGACTTTTCCACGTCAGGGAAAACAAATTACTGAAACAGTGTGCATCTTCACTCTAGCAGATACACATTTTTCTGCTAGTGTCCTCTTGTTTACGTGTGTCTGGTATATTTTCCTGTTATTGAAGATGTGGTACTCTCCCCAGACCAAGAGCCAGAGCAACAAGTAACTAGAGGTCTCTCCTAGTATGGTAGAGGTGTCTGGGCTGATCACCCCATGCTAAGTGCCTTTGGACTGCTGTGGTGCAGAGCCAGCCCACAGTTTATACTTTGCCTCCTGCTGCTGCCGGCTGTCACCTTGGCAGCTGTCGGGTGCCCTAGCAGCTGTCATCCCAGGCCTTATTTTATGCCTGATTGTCAGAATGATGGCTTGAGGGTGGATCCACCTCTTCTAAAGAGTCAAGTTGTGTGGACTTTATGAAAGTCATTTTCTACATGGGAGATAATTTTTCCTTTTCCTTTTGAGTTGTAGATGGTTAGGACTTGACAATGTAGCTTCTAGGATTATAAATCGGGTGTTAATTTGTTATAATTATAAATTGTGATTATACTTCATGGTTACAAATTGTACAGTTTGATATCAATACAAAACAGATTGATACATTTATTCCACAAGTGTTTATTGCATGCCTACTAAGTGCCAGGCCCTTGAGTCACAATAATGTTGAGCAAAGTGAGACATTGTTTGTCCTTATGGACTGGAGAGGCAGAAGACCATTTCATAAGCACATCAGTGTAAAGTCATGCCTCTGCTCAAGCATACAGAGAAGCAGCCATACCGCAGGGTTGGAATCTTGACAAGAAGGTTAGGAAGGCTTCCCTCAGGGAATGACTGAACTAAGCTATAAAGGATGAATAGGACATAATGAGAGTAAAACTTATGAAATGCTCTATCCTTTTTCAAAAAGGTTTCTTCACTTTTCTACTAACCAGTGAGTCCTCTTATCAAATGATGACTTGAGTTTCAAGAAAACTCTTGTGACTGCATGAGTGGGAATCAAACACTTGTCTTCTGACTCTCCAGAATTGGGGTAACAGATCTGGGCTCATTCTTCTCTCCCAATTATTATTCAGGCAAATTACATTCTTCTAGTTATGACTTGGCCTTTGGCATTTTCATGTATAAATGGTGAGAATACTAGCTTCACAGAGATGTTGAGAAGCTGTGATGAGATGGCATAATACTTTAGCAAATGTTCATTCTTTCCTTTCTTTGTGACTTTACTGTTTTGCCAACCTCATGTGCTACAGGAGGGAAGCACTCTATGATGAGGGGAGTGGATCCTGTAAATCCCTTGAGATCCTGTGTATATATTAGTTCTGGTACCTCTATGTGGATACATATACTTAAAGTGAGTGCATCATTTCTAAGATCTCAGGATGAGACATTGCACATTTATTCTTGAATATCTAGTAGCTATATCTGTGAGATACAGAAAGATTTCCAGCATAGCTACTGTGTGCTCATTCACACACAGAACCAGAACAGCACTGGTAATTTTTTTACTCTAGCTGGCTACCTGAAGCTTCCACTTAAATTGATGCTCAACTGTAGTAACTAACTCATTCTAGCTCTTTGGTATGTTTACTTCTCTTTAAAATGTTTTTTTTTTTTTGAGTTTCAAATAGTATGGTTTTTGTGTGTGTTTTAATACCAGTTTTAAACATTTTTCATTTATTTATTAGAGAGAAAGAGAGATACAGAAATAGGCAGAGAGAGAGAGAGAGAGAGAGAGAGAGAGAGAGAGAGAGAGAGAGAGAATGGATGCGCCAGGACCTCTAGCCACTGCAAATGAACTCCAGATGTGTGTGCCCCCTTATGCAGCTGGATTACATGGGTCTTGGGGAATTGAACCTGGGTCCTTTGGCTTTTCAGGCAAGTGCCTTAACTGCTAAGCCATCTCTCCAGCCCCCAGACAGTTTTTTATAGCAATTAAGTCCTGGCTTTGAATCAACCCTGTGACACTGACCAAATTGTTCAAGTTATTCAACTTCTTTTCTCTTCAGTTCCCTTGTCTAAAAACTGTGGACATTAACAGCTTTTTTATGGATGCTCATTAAATAGAGATAATGGTATGAAAGCTTCCTCATGTGTAAAACTATGATAATAATGGTTCTATCAATGTGGTTTGAGGGATTAAATATAATACTTTTGGTAAGATGCTCAGAACAGAGTCCTGTGTTTGATAAATGTTGGACATTTTTTATGATGGGTGAGATAGTATGTTATGAGGTGAAGAGGCTAGAAATTGAACAAAGTGGTGTGTGTGTGTAATGGGAGGTGTTTGGTATATACTGGTAAGATCAAGTTGCAGTAGAGCTCTTATTTCTCAGCCATTATTGATTATCTCTTGAATAAATTGTGTCAACCTTGAACTGTGTCTTCTATTTAAAAAGTCACCAGGCAATGTAAAATCTTTTCTGGCAGGCTTTCTTACCATTCTTGATTAAACTTCAGGACCAAATCTGCAACTACTTTTCTTTGTTCTTTCTTTTCACCTTCAAATCTTCTATGCAGTTAGTTTTTATGTGAAACCAAAATGACTGCAAATCATTGCACAGAGCCAGGCTGTGAGGAGGTTTTTGACAGATGGATTTGAGCTGAGGAGTTTTGATCACTTGTAATGCTGCTGATGCAATTTCTGAATGAGGTGGAATGTTTGAGAGGAGTTGAGGGCTTGGTACTTATGAAATTCCCATGAAGAAAAGTAATAGCAGAGGTGAGGAAGGAACCAGAGGATTGGAGCTATGCAGAAAGAGTGGAAGGCTGGCCATTATGGGGAGAGGATACTATCATAGCCGACCAGAAGAAGGGGGTTGGAATGAGGGCCATTTGTTGGAGCCGTCAGGCACAATGACTAGATTCTGTGAAGAAGGTGGACAATATTACTTCTTTGGAGATAAAACTGGAAAGCTCACTTGATACATGTGAAATACATTATATATAGACTTGTAAGGACAAGAATAATAATGGTTTTCTATATACAGTGCTTTCCCAAGGCCTGACATTCATGGGGCCTTCTTGCAAGGAAATGATCACTTGAAACCAAGGTACTTTAATTAATAAATGATGACAGAAAGAGAAGATAGGTGAAATGCGAAAGAGAAGAGCTGTAGTTTTTTTTTTTCTGAGCACTTTAAAAAAGTAAATGAGCTGTACATAGCATTCTGATTCACTATAGATTGAGAATAAAATCCATCCACTCATGCATCCATCAATCTACCCCTTTATTTAGAAACTATTTATCCTATCAGATGAAGATATTTATCTTGTATTTTTCTCTGGAAAGTAGCACAAAGAAAAATCCATGGAAAATTAGGCAGGCTCTAGGTGAGAGATGGAATGAGTTGTCTAGGGATAAAGCATACCAATTTTCTTCCCTTCCTTTCTTCCTTAAGATTATCTCCTTATTCTTTTCTATTGTTCAGATATTTTCCTGGGAACTGAAAATTTAGTTTAGTGGAACTGTGTTAACCAAAGGAAATACACAAAGCTGTTGATAAGTGCTGTCAATGTAGATTCATATAAAGAGGTGCAGTGATGGTGGAGGTGAGCTATTTTAGAAAGGGTCATTCTGGAAGGTTTTCTAAGGAGGTGTGAATATTGTCCCATGTGGGGCATAGGCCAAAGAGAAGAGTATTCGGGTCAAGAGAACAAAAGTGATAAAACTCAGAGGAGAAAAACAGCTTGACATATCTGGGTATAAATCCTCTGTGGTTGGAAATCAGGTGAGGGGGAAGGTGGGAAGCCCAGGCATCAGATAGCAAGGCCCTCCAGGACACAGGAAGGTGTTTGAATTTCAATTCATGCATGATGAGAAGAACCCCCTAGGGGTTTCCAGAAGGAGGCCAATAGGATAAAATTTAGGATTTTTTTTTTTTTTGGGAGGAGAGTGGTGTGTAGTAATAGACAGGTGGCATGATTGGATTCAGATCTGTTCATTTATTATATGTTAATGGAACACTTATTCCTTTTTCTAATTAGATTAAAATACTAGTTAATACAGTTAACTTCAGTATTTCCCATCTTTAAAATCTCAAAATAAAAACAACATTCTAACCTGAAGTGGTTTTACTGACAGATCAGACCAAAAACTATATTGGACAGAGTGGTTGGAATCCAGTAAGATGATAGTTCTTTTCTTTAGTGATTTGAGTTTCTTTTTGTGTAGAAACCCATTTATATTCCATGGATTGAGAAGTTTCTCATCATTATCTGCATCCACTCTAGATGCCATTATGGACTTTTGGTTGTGAGGGCCACAGTATTAATGACAGTGCCAGGCCAAATGCAGCCCTCCTGTGTGCCAGGCCCGTTCCTAAGGATTTCAACATGTCTATGGACCATCCTCCACTGTGGAAACACTATGGGCTAAACAGACGCCAGATCTTAGGTCCCACCATGGGGTTGCTTCAGGAATGGTGTAACCATGCTCAGGTGTGGTTAGGGTCCTGAGCCTTTCCCTGGGCTTTAGCCCAGCCCTGCTTCCCATAGTTCTGAATAGAAACCCTTCAGGGCCACACTTACCTGTTCTTCTGATGTGTCATGTTTCTGTTGGACCTGTTGGCTCTGAAACTTAAGCTTCTGTCTTCATCATAGGTTAACTCTGGTCTCAGCTGCTTAAGAAGTGTGTGTCTATCTGTGTGTGGGGAGTGGTATGTGTGTGTGGGTGCATGGGGGGGGTGGGCCTGGCTTTATGATTCTGACTCATGAGCTTGGCACCAAGAGGAAAGATGGGAGATGAGTGTCTGACGTGAGCTGTGCTCTTGGGAAGGTCCTGGTTCTGATGCCCATGTTCCAGGTGGTGCATCACATTCCACCTGGTACCTGTGGCTTCTGATGTTACAGTGGTCGTTAGCACCTTACAGGGTTTCCTTGAAGGGGTTTTCAGCATCTCTGAAGCTAAAAGCATGTGATGGTTTTTAGAGATCAATGTAGTAATGACAAACTTCTCAAGTAAACAGAGTATAGAGAAGACTCTGTAGCAAAAGCAACCCAAATTCCCAAAGGGCTGAGCTATCATTTTGCCTTGTTCTAATGCTACTACTACTGGACAGTTCTGAAAGGCATCCAGTGGTATTTTGGGATGCTCTCATTGTACCCCCTTTTCACTTTTGTTAAAAAGTGATATTCATTCAAAGCCTGTAAGAAAGAGGTGCACTGTTTCACTCATAAACAGCCCACTTGATGTCACAAGACAGCAAAGCATTGTGAGTTCAGGAGGAATTCTTTACGTAATGGCTGTGCATACACTTGTCATATGGAGCCAGCTAGATTTTAAAGCAGAACCACATGTAAAAGGAAGGATAGCTAAGAAACAGCAAAAGATGGATACTATGTGGCATTGTTTAAGCCCCTGGGTACAGCTGTGACTGAATCCTATGCAGAATCTAAGTTATACAAGTCAATTTTTCCTTTCCTTTTCTTAAAACCCATTCTCAGAGTACTTGAGTTGCATTTCTCTCTCTTGCAATGCTTAGAAGGGTGCTTTATCACCAATGGTGTAGATAATAGTAAAGAAAAAACAAACCAGAAGTCTAAGAACAAGTGAAACAGAGTGTGTGTGTCCTTACACATTTTCCTCTTTTCCTGAGTCCTGCAAGCAGGGTCTGAGACATCCATTCAATACAAGGGCATGTTTCTGGATATGAATAGTTATTGTGCTGAATTAAGCCCGCGGGGGAAGGTTGGAACAATGGAGAACGACTTGCCATTCTTATGTATGGCTGCTTGGAAACAAGTGACAGATGACTTCCGAAATTCCTCAGAACCACAATCTCCTCACAAACAGCCCTGCTTGTGGCAGCACTCGCCTTAAAAGCCTTCTTCACATACCATTCATTTGTCGCACAAGGTGAAGCTAATCCTGGGCTGGCCCCAGGCTTCTTCCTGCTGCATTGGCTTTCCGTGACAGGTGAGAGATGAAGAAAAACAGCCAGGTGGAGGGGACAAAAGGTCTCTGCTCTGCAAAGGGCGCCCTCCAGCCAGGAGCAGGTGGAATCTTTATGTCTTGTGATTAAAGAGGCCATCTTAAAACCCAGCTCACTACACAGAGCTTTGCAGGGAAGAAAAATGGTTCAGGCATGGGGTGCTTTTCTTATTCTTGAGTCCCGTGCTTGAAAGAAAGTGTTGGAGTTCTGAGAAACACTCAGAAGCCCTGAGGCAGGGAATAGGGCTTGCTTTCTGGGATGGAGGGGATTGATCTGGTGTTGTTTAACTTCACCACGAGATGGCGCCCCTACCTCTCAAGCTTTGTTCTTAGCGTCTGGAGAAGCAAACTTGTTCCAAGCATCACAGAACTAAGGCAAACTTGACTTAGGTTTCATAATTTATGAGGCTGGCTTCATGTTCTACTGTAATTGTGTGCTCCCATGTTTTGGACGAGGCTGGTAGTATTATAGTATCATGATTAGTATTGTGAGCTCATTTTTTCCTTCCCTTTCCCCCCAGCGCGGCTCCCGTCTGGAGGCTGAGCGCCCAACCCCAGGAGGCGTCAGAGAAGCAGTCTGGGCTACGGCAGGGCTTCTTGGAGGAGCGGTGGTGCCAGCCCAATCTGTTAACATCTCCAATCTGTTGTGGTCTGACAGTATTACCAAACAAAATAAAAATGAATGGTTAGAAAACTGGAACAAAAGGCATATAAAACAAAATTATGATTCTACTGCTTTTAGTTTCAATTGTTATTAAAAGTATATATTAATAGAACCAAAACAAACTAAAAATGGAACAAAGATTTACCACAATTTATGAAAAGTGTATGTACAGGTGATTAATACAAGGACTTACACTTGTAAAGCTAAAAGACTCACAATCATAACTAAATGTTAATTTTCATATATGCACACACTTTGAATTGACAATGTGTATAACCTGACAAGTTTTCAATAGCTTGCTTCTTACTGAATTTATTTTACTCTAGGTTAGACTAACTGCCATTACAAGGATAAAGGATATCTACACTGTTTTATGTTCATAATCCATAATAGAAAAACTAGAGTATAATGCAAGAAACAACTGATTTTTGGTGAATTGAGAGGAAAGTTAGCAGTAGTTCCTGGACTTATTTTCTCTCTTCTCCTTGCTTCATGAAAAGTTACCTTTTCTTATTTTGGTATGCCTCACATTTCCACTGGCTTACACTTCTGAGGTCCAGCATCTCGGTCTCTAGGAAGGATTGTTCAAAAGAGCAGAGTCATACTGAGAGGTCACAGTTCATCTCCCAGGATAGCCCTGGCCAGTGACCAATAGGGGTCACTATGGGAGAACTCCAGCCCGTTGCTTCAAGTGGGGATCACTCCGAGGAATTCTCTTAGAAGACCATCCTGGTCAAAGCTCTACCTGGAACAAGCCTTATTTGTGTCTTTGCCTTCTTGGAACTCTTTACCTGCTCCAACCCAGAAGAGCTTCCTTAGTCAACCAGTACCACAGGCTCTTTGTCCCAATGCCTGCTTCCAGGGAACCCAAGTTTAGGGCACAAGCAGTTTGGATTATTTTAGAAATAGGTATGGCAGACCTTTTGCTTTCAAAAATATTGGTGTAAACTAATGATGACTTTAGGAAATGTAGCCTAATTTAAATTCCTTGGCTTCTTAGAAACCAGACAAACCAGAGATATTTAATGTACTGATTTTTTTTTTTACCACCTATTTGGAAACACTTGATATATGTGTTATTTTAGATAGATCTGTGTCCTTTCCTTTTTCATTCCAATTAATTTAAACACAATTGTTCACTCTTAGTGAGGATAAATGTAAAAGCTTCTTTCTTCAGATGTGACTAAAAGAGGTTTTATGTTTTTCTCCTGTTATTTAAAAAGATTTACATCAGTCATCTGTTTCCCATGATTCACTCCCCAAAAGCCATTCTGAGATGGCCGCTTGTCATCTAGCCTTACCTGAAATTAAACAATATGACAAAACATGACAAATTCAACTATTCCAATTAATTTGCAGATGCTATTCTGAATTAGTGAAGATAATTAGAGAACATTAAAAATGGAGAGCAGTGTTGTTCCCTTAAAGTATACATGTGCTGTAATGTCAATTATTCCTCATTATAGACCTCTATTATGTATGAGGCATTTGCATTATGCCATTTAATTCTCACAACAACCCTGAAAGTGAGGTGCTTTTCTTCCCACTTCTTAAAAATAGATGAGGCATGGAGAGTAAATAACTTTTTCAAGGCTTGTAGTTAGTAAACAATAGAACTGTTATTTGAATCAAGGTCTTTAGACCAAGCCATAGGGATTCTACAACTGGACAAAATCAGCAAGTTAAGCATCAGTGCAGCTCATCAGCACCAAAGAAGGATCGACAACTATGTGTAGTATTTGTCTGTAAATGGTATTGTTGTATTTTCAATATGTTCAAGAAAAATTACAGAAATCTTCTACTCCATCTTTAATGATTGCTATGTTCTGCTTCAAGTGGCTGATGTCCACATCTCTTTTAGCCTTTGCTACAGTTTTGAGTTGGGTTTTCTTGGTTGATAAATGGGGTAATTGGAAAAGCACAGAAACTTTAGATTCTGTCTACAATGTCACATAGGCAGAAAAAGGAGAAAATGAGATTTGGATTCAGGAAACTACACCCTGTCCTGTGCTATCCACTACAATGCTTAACAGAAACTGTCTTATGGACATCAGCTGCATGCATGGGCGGGAATGAGTTAGACTGAAGTTCAGATTTCCTTAAAGTGTTTTGTTTCTCATTAGTTCCAAGGAAGTCTATAAAACGAGAAGCAAACAGGTAGGGCAGAGTTTGGCTTGATGTTAAAGAGGATATCTTTTGTTTTTATAGCACTCTATCCATTTTCTTACTAGCTTTAATTCTCTTCCTACAGCTCACCTGTAAACAAAACCATTGTTCACTTTCTTTTGGATTGGATGACTACGAAATTCAGAAGGTTCATCCTAGCTGGGTGCTTCTCTGCACCTGGCGTGTCTATTCTGCAGAGCAAAGGGATTCATAGACAAACACAACAGGACTCATTGTAGACCACACAATTAATCATTCTAGGTTTCTGATTTGTTTCTTGAAACTTGCTATGTTCCCATAATGGGAAAAAGACAGCTTCATTTATCACACTGCACCTCACGCTGCTCCTCACACTGTCCCTCAGGTCCCTCGCCATCCCGAAACTTCTGAAACATCTGCTGTGGCTACCATGCCGCTGGCTGCTTCACGCTCCCAACTCCACTGGCCTTCTCAACAACGTAGTTTTAAGCTCCCCTCCGGTGACTGGAGTCTATAAGGCCAATATTCTCTATGGAGATAAACAATTAGCAAGTTCATTACTTATGGTGCCATCCACAGTTCTTTGTGGGTGATTACATTTGTGTGCATTTGACATAATTGCCTGGCGTTGTCGAGAGAGCCCTGGTCTGGGAGTCGGTGGTGCCAGATTTTTGTCTTGCCTCTGTCACTGGAGGTTTGTCTGGGGTTGAGTGAGCTGCTTCCCCCCCTCTGCACTTTTGTTGCCTCCTGTCACAGTGGATCCACCCTAGAGGAGTGCTTCCCAACTTTTCGTGCATCTGAGAATCACATGAAATGCACAAAAACTTACCCAAGTCACACCTCACACAACTAAATCAACATCTCTGGAGGAACAGAATCCCAGAATCAGTAATGTGGTTCTAATGTTTACTCAGGGTTGAAAACACTGGCTTAGATGA
Organism: Dipus sagitta; assembly: GCA_036346955.1. Lineage (NCBI taxonomy): Eukaryota > Metazoa > Chordata > Mammalia > Rodentia > Dipodidae > Dipus > Dipus sagitta. The sequence goes on along the minus strand of CM070770.1, from coordinate 95,625,869 downwards.
TATTTAAGGATCCTTTAATCTATAAAAGATACATTATTTTTTATACACGTGTTATGTACATATATATGAACATATACCTATTTACTTTTTATTACAAGTTTTTTTCTTTCTTTTTTATTTTATTTTGAGATAAGGTTTCGCTCTAGCTCAGGCTGACCTGGGATTCACTATATAGTCTCGGGGTGGCCTTGAACTCATGGCGATCCTCCTACCTCTGCCTCCTGAGAGGTGGGATTAAAGGTGTGTGCCACCATGCCTGACCTTTTCCAACTATTTTGAGTGACAGAGAAACAAGGTCCTCAGAATGAATAGGAAAATTCATTTTGAAGAGGCTTGGAGAGAGGGGAGTTGCAAAAGATCCCAGGGAGACTGGTAGCATGACCACACTATGGGCACGTAGTATGATTGCCAGGAACACGAGAAGCCTGCCTGAAGCTGGTGGCTGTGAACTTGAGGAAGGTCTGTCAGTGTACTTAAGTGCTTTCTTGCTACCCAGGGTACTGACAAGTTTGGAGAGACTATCTGAGGCCTTCCAGGAGTTTGTCCCCATGTATCAGCTGCTGTTCTGTCTGATCTTGGGTCAGCTGTTGACTTTGTACATGGAGAATGGGCCCATACTCTACCTGCTTGGACCTGGCTTCCGCAGCTGGCTCACATTCCATGATCCACCCATGGCCCAAGAATGGGCCTCAGCCTGGTTCACTGTATTTTCCCTTTGTGAGTTGGAAGCTTGTACTTGAGAAGCTGCCTAGGAATCTTTATTATTTTCCTTATTGGAACAAGATCATCATAGGGCAGTATGTAAGTGACATGATGTATATGGATAATAATAAAGACATACATCCAACATTACATTTACTTAAAGTAGGTTAGGATAAACAGCATTTGGTCATCTAAAGTAGTAAACTTTCAGACCAACTGGCAGCAAGTGGCAAAGTAGGAAAACTCAGGCTCCACGATGGCCTTCTTCTCAGATAGAGGAGACTGAACAAATGTAATTTTTATACTGTTCATTTTAGCCTAACTCAAAGGGACTGAGGAAGGAGGAGCCAGCGGGTGATCAAATAGGAGTATTCAAATGGGAGAAAATGGACTTTGCTCTCTTCCTGTTGAATAGGTTCTGCATAATATCTTTGGATTTTGGCATTGAAAAGTAGAGGGAAAGAGGCACCACTATTAGTTTGGCAGATTTATCAAGCTGAGCTATGTATTATGCAAGTTCCAAAAAGACAGTACAGCCCGTGAAATTTAACAGTGTCTGTCACCACTTGACATATTGGCTAAAACAAAAGCAGATTGAGGAAATGACTCACAATGGTTAATTGTTTCAATAGTTAGTCTTTCCCATCTGCACAGTGTGTTGAATTTGATGACATCTAATGGGAACTTGGTAGTAAATTAATGCCCCAAATTGTCTTTTTTTTTAAGTTGTAATTTTTTTAAAACAGATTTTATTTTCTTTTATTTATTTATTAGAGACAGAGAGAGAGGGAGGGAGGGAGGGAAGGAGGGAGAGAGAGAGAGAAATAGAGAGAGAGAGTGAGAATGAGCACATCAGGGCCTCTAGCCACTGCAAACAAACTCCAGATGCATGTGCCACCATGTGCATCTAGCTTACGTGGGACCTGGAGAATCGAACGTGGGTCCTTAGGCTTCACAGACATGTGCTTTAACCGTTAAGCCATCTCTCCAGCCCTAAATTGTAATTTTTAAAAAACATTTATTTATTTATTTATTTAAGACAGAATGACAGAGAAAGAGGCAGATAGAGAGAAAGAGAATGGGCATGCCAGGATATCCAGTCAGTGCAAATGAACTCTAGATACATGTGCCACCTTGTGCATCTGGCTAACATGCATCTTGGGGAATTGAACTGGGGTCCTTAGGCTTTTCAGTCAAGTGCCTTAATCACTAAGCCATCTCTCTAGCCCACAACTCATGACTTTTAACCCACTGATTTCCCTGAGGAACTCATCAGAGCCTGCATACTCCCTGCTTCCTGTGGAGGGATTGGTGAGATCTGAGGACCATTGTGCACAGGAGCAGCTTGCAAACCCAACAATATCCCATCTTTGGAGATGCCAGTAACTCAGTCACGTCCCTCAGCCGGAAGTGCAAATTGATTATCTCCTTTGGCTACAAAAGAGACTTTCTCATTTTTTAAGACACCATCTAAAACTGCCACACAGTAGAAGTTATGACTCAGAAAGGCCATTAGTGAAATAATTTTGCTTATGTAGACAGATGAGAGATACAGGATTTTTTCTTTCAGTATCTCTGAATTTCCGTTCATATTTTTTCATGTAAAAGTAGCCTTTTCCCTCTCTGAATTAATGCTAAGCTGAGTAAGCAGTCCTGGTAAAATTAAGCTCACATATAAACAATAGATTTGGACAGCTCAATTTTGGTTCTGAACTCCATTAGAATTTCTTGTTCTTTGGTTTATGTGACTCACTTTTATATTGAAGATCACATATGCACAAGGGCATGCCAAATTGATATTGGTATATGCTGATTACCCTGCTTAGGAAAAGTGCTGAATTCAAGTTAGAAATGTTTGTATCAGACTAAGATTTTGGAAAAGGAGAGAAAGATAGCATTAAAAATCCAGAAACTGTGGGCTGGAGGGATGGCTTAGTGGTTAAGGCATTTGCCTGCAACGCCAAAGGATCCAAATTCAATTCCCCAGGACCTATGTTAGCCAGATGCACAAGGGAGCACACGCATTGGAATTTGTTTGTAGTGGCTGGAGGCCCTGGCTTGCCTATTCTCTCTTTCTCTCTCTCTCCCTTTTTCTCTATCAAATAAATAAATAAGTAAAATATTTTTTTAAAAATCCAAAAACTGTGATTGTATTTCTTTGCTGTTACTAGTAGTTTTTCAAGAGATATAGAGTGAGATCCTGAGTCTTCATTAGCAATTAGAATAGATTAATAGATCTATTAGGGTTGATGTTAAGGAGGACTGAGAGGGTATTTTTATCTAAAAAGTCACAAAAGTGTGAATTACTTATCATCCTGAGTTCTATAGTCAGAAGAAATAATAATATGTCATTAAAATTTTAATGAGAGGGGCCTTAGAGATGACTGAAGAGTTAAGGCACTTACCTGTGAAGCCTAAGGACTTGGGTTTGATTCCCTAGCACCCACATATGCCAGATGCACAGGGTGCCGCATGAATCTGGAATTTGTTTGCAGTGGCTGGAGGCCCTGGTGTGCCCATTCTCTCTGTCTCTCTTCTATTTCTGTTTTCAAAAATATTTAAAAATAAAATAAATAAAAAGAACTCTTAGGAGATGCCAGTACACTTACATTTTCACTGGTGAAACCACATTGAAGCCTGGTAGCAGCACTACTTATGGTGACCCTGTTTTACAGATAATGACATTGAGGCCAGAAGGCACATTGAACTTGCCTGTGAAATTATGAAACTGTGATCTGAATCCCAACCATTTAGATGATTAGACTATGTACAACTTCTTGAGCTGTGAAGAAAGGGTTTTGTTTGGATTCTGTGTGTATTCTCCTTACAAAGGGCCTTACAGAACACTGAGCAAAGGACAGAAATGCCAGCGAATGCAAACTCAAGCAGGCAAGCATTCTCAGGAGGGAAGCAGGCTCTGCAGAATTGGGAAAGATCTTAAGAGCCAAGGAAAAGTTGTGATTGGATGAAAAATAGACACTTGGAGGTTCTGATGAAAAATTCAGGGCACAAAAATGGTATAAAAGTTTGAAGTGACAACATGGTGTTATATCAAAAAGTGGTAACATTTTACTCATGGAGAAAAAAAGTAACAACAGTCATATGGCTTTGTGTCATCTGGCTAATAGGAAAACTACTGAGAGATGCTTAGGAGATGTAAGAGAGGTACAACTGTACAGACTCAAAGATGAAGTGGGCATAGAAGGGTGTGGTAACAGAGGCTTGGGAAAGGGCATGAACAGCTTGTAGATACTTAGGATATCTTTGTAATTTCTCAAGTCTGTTGATTATATAATGCCTTTAATTCATAGAACTCACATTTATTTCATGTATGCAATACTTCCATCTAACTGTGCAATTGAAACACAGGGGAAAAGATGGATTATCCTAGGTAGAAATCAATTATAATTACAGTTTATAGCTTTCAGACAAGAATCTTTAAAATCTATATTCCAAACCACCCTTCTTCCATTGTCAACACATTTACCCTTACTCTATCTTATTTTTAGAAATCATAAACCTAATTGTTTCAACATGATATGATTTACTCCATAAATCTCTCATGAATTTAGCAATTGTGAGGAAAGTAGCCATGATGAAGCAAGCATAGATTCGTGGAGGATTGTTGAATGCTGGAGTATTTCTGGGAGAGCAGGCTATGCACTTCTGTGTTCAGGAAAAGGGCTAGCCCTCAAGGAACAAAGAAGCACATTTAAAATAATGCCTTTAATATATTATAAATAGGGAATTATTCCTTAGTGTATCTCTTACTGTTCCACTTCTCTTTCCTAATAAATACTACACAACAAAAGCATATTGCTTTTATGTTTTAATTTCCCTGCAGCACTCTGTATTGGAGATAGTAATTAATGAAAATTATAGGCTAAACATTTTGAAGTTTGCAGTAGGTGCCTAGTCCCTGCTTTAGCAAAGTCTCCTCACTTTACTTAAAGCTGTTAGTGTGTGTATGTGGAACTGGTGGTGGTGAGGGATGTATATGTCTAAGCTCTTTCAACTCTTCAGCCAATCCGATATGGTGGTATCTGAAATATAGATTCCTACATCAGAGAAATTGTTTCCTTATTATGATAGCATGACTTTAAATATTATAATCACCTTCTTAAGAATCACGAGTTAATAGATTCATTATTATATGTAGAAATAATCCAGACAATATGGTGTACTAACAAAATTAACTATTGTCAAGTTATATATATATATATATGTATGTATGTATACACACACATATACATATATATTAAAGCTTGAAAACTTTGACTAGAAAAAAAAATTGACTAGAAGGACCTGGTGAATAGTACTTTATAACTTGATTCATGTGACTATTCTTTACTTATTTATTTTTATTTATTTTATTTATTTGAGAGAGAGAAAGAGAGGGAGACACACACACACACACACACACACACACACATACACAGAGAGAGAGAGAGAGAGAGAGAGAGAGAGAGAGAGAGAGAGAGAGAGAGAGAGAATGGGTACACCAGGGATTTTAGCACTGCAAATGAATTCCAGATGCTTGTGTTACCTTGTGTCTCTGGCTTATGTGGGTCCTAGGGAATCAAACCTGGGTCCTTTGGCTTTGCAGACAAATGCCTTAACCACTAAGCCATCTGTCCAGCCCTCATGTGACTATTCTATATTAAAAAAGTGGGGGTTTCTTCTAATTTTTCACTTTGTAATTGAGCATAGCAACTAAGAATATTGAATTGAGCTAGGTGACTTAGCAAAATGAAATTTGTACCCTCATTTAGAAGTGAATACAGTTTCTAAGAAGCAGAGAATATTCTGCCCAGAAGAGTTAAATGGAAACCATAGAATAAATAGTGATTTCCCAAACTTTTCTCTGATTAATTCAAATCTTGGAGCCTTAGGTTGAAACAACTTAAACACCTCATCATGACTGTCCCATAAAATACAATGCTATTTCCTGAAAGCTATTAAAATGAGTGAAAGGATTTGTGATGCAAAAAAAAAAAAAAACATGAGGGGAGAAGCAGGTGGGGGAAGAGTAGATCATAAAATATATGGCTACAGTTACATTGCTGTATTTTCTGGTAGACATTTAAAGAATTATTTTAAAAATATACTGATCAGTTTAATGCAACAAAAACTTGTAGGAACCTGCTGGCAATAAGGATGATATACCAAGATGGGTAAGACGTAGTACCTGCCTAGTGGTGTATATAAGCCTCCAGTTTGTGTGCATGCACATTGCACATGCATAGAGCTGGGGGTGGGAAAGACGATGGAGTGAGTGGATTCTCAGGCATCTTATTATGAGAGATTAAAATATGGATCATCTCAGAGTTCAAACAACAACCAAACAATAAAATTAACCCACATACTAAAAGGAAAAATGTTCCTTGGCCTGTGTGTTCCCAGACGATTCTTCTCACAATCGTTTCCCTTTTATGGTCAGTTTCTTCTTTTTAGTTTAATATTTTTTCTTCATTCTGAAAGATTTTAAAGGATGATAGGAAAATACAGAAAGATGAAAATTAAAATCCAATTTAATTCCCTCACTTAGAGATAAGGATAATTATCTCTTCCAAGTTCATTTTTGTACTTCTCTTTCTCTCTCTGTGGTATGTGTGCCTACAGTGTAAATATCTGTGTAAATATATATGTATAGGATTTTTCAAAATGGGACAAAATTAAATGTATATTTTAACTTTTTTGGTTACTAAAATTTATTTCAGATATTGTTCCATGTCATTAAAATGCCTTTTCAACTTTCCATGTCTGAGTAATATTTCATTGTGTGGATATGAAGTCATTTACTTAAACACTTCTTTGCTGTTTTGCATTAAAAATATCCCTGCATTTTTTCCAGTTAAGGGGAAACTTCAAATGATAAGTTTGCATTTTTATGTACATTTTCCATTATTTCTAGAACTGTTGGATCAAATTGTTGTATACATTAAGCATTTTGGTTTATATAAATTAGAAGTTAATGAATTGCTTTCCTGACCTTCCAAATCCATGAACATCTGAGCTTTATTCCCAAAATGAGAGTAGAAACATTTACTACAAAGGAAAATTGTTTCTAGTGACAAAAAATACATGAAATCTTTCCACAGAACAATTTCTTCACCTTTCACTATGCTATCTTATGCATTCCTCTTTTTTTTTTCAATGTCTATTTTTTTTCTTTTTTTTCTTTTTTCTTTTTTCTTTATTAGTCAGTTCTGTATTCAGCAAGTACAGTCAGTTTGGTACCATTATTAGGCTCATCCGTGACCTACCCCCTCCCCTTGGCCCCTCCTTGTTGAGGTATACGGGTCATGCATTGTGGAGTTAGCCTACAGTTATGGGTAAGCTAAATGTCTCTGCATATCATGACCCAACATGTGACTCTGACATTCTTTCCGCCCCCTCTTCCGCAAAATTTCCCTGAGCCATGTTGGGTTCATTTTTGGTCTGCTTCAGTGATGAGGTGTTGGAGGCCTCTGAGGCTCTGGCTCTCTGATTTGGTAGGAGTTGATTTTTCTCTGTGCTGATCTCCTTCCCCCTTGTGCTGGTATCCGGTTCATCAGGAAAACAGCCCCCTTGCTTGTTTCGTCAATTTTTCTTAGTTTCAGCCGGGGCCCTTTTGAGGTATGATGGGGTGGCTCTCTCCTTAGGATCTACATCTATCTGAAAAAGAGAAGCAGATTCTCCAACGGAGAGTAAGTTAGCACCAGGACAAATGAGATACCCCTTACTTTTTTTTTTTAATAGAGAATTTAATAGGTGTAGGCCCTCTTGTAGCCCACAATTGATGGTAGCTTGATATTGGAGAGTGGGTTTACGTTTGGATCTGGTTCTGACTTGTTTCCCAGCTCCAGCTATGGGTCCCATACCAGTGAGGGGATCAGTTAGCCAAATTGAGAGCAGTTGGTTCCCCACCATGGCTGTGTGCCACCACTGCACTTGTGTGGGCATCTCAACAAGTTATTTGCTGCTAAGTAGGTTAGACCATGCGTTGCTTTGACAGATATTGGTCAATTACCCCCAGTCGCCCATGTAGCACCTTCTGGCACTAGACGAGCTGACTGTCTGGGGACTGACTCTCTTCCAACTTCCAGCCATGCCATTCTAGTTTGCATGTCAATCACATAAGGTATCTTCAGCAGTAGGGTCTTACCACTAGCCTTTGGTGGGTCATCAAGTACTCTGACAGAAATCTGTCTTTCTTTTAGGAAACATTGTAGGTCTCTCTGATCAAAAGCTCATTGTGGATGATAGCCCCATGCTGGATCTGGGAGTTACAGGTCAGTGCCCACTAAGAAAATGAGGAAAAAGATATCTAATATACAAGAGTTAGAGATAAGAGAGAGAGAGACAGGGAGAGGGGAAGTGAGGGAGGGAAGATGTAGGAGATTAAGGTTAGTCTTAATCTTACCCTCTCCAGTGTCTTGTGGTTCTGGTGTTCCCTGTAAGGGCCTGGTGAAGGATCAGCCATTTGGTCTGTCTTTTACTAAGTAGAAGATTATGGTACCATTGCCGTTTGGGTCTAGAGTTGTGTTTCCCACCCCTTTGATGCCCTTCCCTCCCTCCCCTTCCATCCTAGCATTCCTCTTTCATCCCAAGGTAGGGATTGTGCTCTGCCCTGGTCTCCTGCAGGCCAAATCCTATTTTGACATTAAGGGCTAGCTTAAGTTCTGTGGTTTCCATTGACAACCCCCCAAATTTTCTTGGTCTTTATTCAAACAATGTTTCCTTCACCCCAAGATCTACCTGAAGACTACTTCAAATGCATCTCTTGCAGCAAGGGATATTCCAAGACGTAGAATAAATTGCAGAAAGACACTGGAAACAGTACGATATAAGGAAGTATGGATCTCTCAAAGACTGAATCTCAGCTCTGGAATTTGCTAGCCTGAGGGAGTTAGTGTGAGAATCAGTTTCACATACAAAGATTTCATGGAATTTCTATGAGGATGAAATTGGGAAAGCAACCACTTTCCTAAACACTGGAGCGCCCGGCCTTGGAAACTCCCAGTCTGTGATAAGCCTTCTGTGCTAACTTCAGGTTCGTGTAAGGAAGTGATTTTAATTTGAAGAATGGTTAGATAAAAACAGGAAAAGGGGTCTGGAGAGATGGCTTAGCGGTTAAGATGCTTGCCTGCAAAGCCAAAGGACCTTGGTTAGATTCCCCAGTACCCACATAAGCAAGATGCACAAGGTGGTGCATGCATCTGGAGTTCATTGCAGTGGCTGGAAGCCCTGGTATGACCATTCCCTCTCTCTCTCTCTCTCCCTCTCTCAAATAAATAAATAAAAATAAAATATTTTTAAAAAAATCAGGAAAAGGTGGAGAGTAACTGGGGACCCAAGCTACAGAATTGTGGACATAAGATAAAGCCTGAGAAAGGGGTAGTTGAGAGATATTACAAGAAAATAAAGTTACAGACCTTGCTTCATTTCATATTTTTAAAATCTTGTCCTTATTTATTATTTATTATTTATTTGTAGGGGGGACAGGGTCTCCAGGGCCCCTTGCTGCTCTAAAGGAACTCCAGATGCATGCACCACTTTTTGTGGGCAGCTTGATGTGGGCAGCTTGGGAATTTAACCTAGGCCATGACTTTAAATAAACCAATTTCTTATTGGTTCATGCTGTTTTGCTTGGATCTAGAAAACTTGGCTGATGATTCACCTCCCTGCTGAATTTCCCATACATAAAACCAGGGTTAACACGAGTAGACAGAGGAAAAGAACTTGATGGGGTTGTGAGGAAGCTGTTCAACTTTGAGACGGGCACTAGTTATCCTCTCTGTAGAGACAGGTCTCTCTCTTCTCAGTTACTCCATTTTTATCTGCCCTGTCCCTATCTCCTTTACATTAATTCAAGATAGTCCACCAATTAACTGCTTATCCTTTTGAATCTGAAAGGAGGGGCTGGGGAAATGTATAATTGGGTGTTAAGATGGCAAAGAAAGAACAGTCTTCCTGTTTGGCAATGGCAGAGAAATGACTCACTGGAGTGCAAGTTTTGGAGATTGTGAGAAAAGTCTAGAGGCAAATCAGTACAGGAGGCAGATTTGTATCTTAGTGTGGCTTCAGATTTTATGATAATTTAAACTTGAGTAACACTTTTTAACCATTTTAGGCAACTAGGTTGGGAGGGGCCTGCACTTATGTTCTCTTTAGAACATTTTTACTGGCTAATGAACTTCATGGATAAACAGCGTGTTGTTTGAAGGGTGAGTGGTGGCAAGCAGCAAAGCAGAGTTCCCAAAATGTTGTCAATCAATATCATAAAATTAAACAGGATCATTTGAAAAGTATTATGCAAATTAAAAAAAATTGCAAAGGAGCCGGGCATGGTGGTGCACACCTTTAATCCCAGCACTCGGGAGGCCTCTAGAGGTAGGAAGATCGCTGTGAGTTCAAGGCCACCCTGAGACTACATAGTGAATTCCAGGTCATCCTGGACTAGAGTGAGACCCTACCTCAAAAACAAACAAACAAACAAACAAAAAATTGCAAAGGATAGAAAATTGTGTTTCAGTAAATGAAAGAAACTATAAAGCTTTTGTCTTTTGTATTTAATCCTCTGATTAAGAACAAATGGAAGAATTGTATAGGTGATAGCTTTAAAATTATACTGGACATATATGTATTCACAAGGAAACATGTGTGTTAGTGAACTTCTGACAGCTTATGTAGATTCTGGCTATCAGAGGGAATGTTACATGCATGCTCTAATCCACCACCAGGCCTCAGATCTTTGGTTTCATACTGTTGTTGCCCTGGGATTCCAGCTAGAAGATATACAAGGTTTTAATTAACTCTGGCCTCTTCTGAATTTTCAACACAGGCTAAGAGCAGAAACTACATGATGTCTATTTTTTAGCTCAAAACCTCAGTCCTCCCTCTTTTAGGAATTAGCTGTTTATCTACCACATTGCATAAGTTACTAGCATGCTCTGAGATCGCTTTCCCAATCTAGTTACTAATGGTAGAGGCTGATCTTTACAAGGAATGGCTTTTTCCACAAGGAGGACCTTATTGCAGTACATTTAGAATTTTTAGAAGGCTCCACATGAGATCAGTCAACTGCCAAGCCTTTGGCCTAAGCCTCCTTAGGGTTTTTTGGGCAATGCAGCTGATACTTCAAAGCTCTTTCTGCCTTCTCAGCCATCCTCCTTAAAGTTCTCCCATGTGGCTTATTCTGCACTTTGACATAGTCCTAGTATGTCCAAAGTGCCTACTATGTATGCAAACAAAACCCAGCTTATGCATAACTGACCCTTGACAGTCTCTGCCCAGATTCCACCCAGGAGACCAACCAAGACATGCTTCTTGGCAGGTCAGGGGTTGCCCCAACAGAGCTGACTGTGTCTTGTGCTGACTGCCTGAGCTGTGCCATTAGTTGTCCCTCTTTGTCCTCTCCAAGGTGTTTTGAGAGTAAAGGAACTGTGGTTCAGATCTGATATAGAGATCCATTTTCTTCTTCCTAATGTACCACCAGTCTTCACAGTCCCACCTTTTGGAAGCAGTGGGAATAAAAGGTGGCCCTGGAGACATGGTAGTGAAGGGAATACTTTACTGCCCTCTGTCAGGCTGTCCACATCATGAGAGTGGACAAAAAAAAATTCAGGGTTCAGTGGAGTATCTGCCACATGGCAGGCTTTCAATAAATACTTGTTATTCAAAGACTAGAAGAGTGCCTGAGGTGACAAAGAGATTCTGTTATAAGGATCTGAGCATTTTCCTACTGATGATGCTATGCAGCCATTCCTTCAGCACCTTCTTCATGCCCCTTCATTTTAGCTTTGAGGACTAAGCCTAGAACTACTGCTTTTCTTGTTTTAAATTTGGTGCTAATTAACAGCTCAGTCTCAAAACCAGGTACTGTCAATATAGCCAGATGGTGGCTTTTTGTGTTCCTCCCATTGCCGGAGCCAAATTTCAATATCAGGTTGTTGTCTTGCTCCCATATCCTGTGTATCCTTCATGTTTCCTCTTTGCATAAGATCTTTCGGGATCTTTCTCTACTCTTGTGAGGTTGGTTCTAATTTTTTTTAGGGCTGGGAATCCACTTCTTGCTGCCAGGAGCTTGCCCAAGCTGACCAACCTGTCATGATACAGAGCTCTATACTTTTTCTGGTTCCTTGTCACCTGCAGCTAACCACTGGGCTTCTCCATATTTTCCCACTGGTATATGTATGCTCATTTCCTACTTCTGAGGAATTCTTAAAGCATATTTTCCTTTCATAGCCCATCTTGTCCTTACATCATGACTTCCTTTATTAAGCCTACCTTGGTAAGGATGAGTCTCATTTCTTGTTTTTACTGTTTACTGGACACTCTGTGTCCCATTCAACATCTATCCTCTCCTGTGTTCTGCTTAGGAATTATCTCTGTTATTTTTTTTTTAAAGTTGATTTTACTCTTGGCTTTGGAATATGAAGATACATAGGTTTTTCTTAGAGATTGATACTAAATGTGTGTGGAAATTCCAGCTTCTGGAAGAAGTTTAAGGTCTTTGATGGCTGCATGCCTCTTTGTGTAAGTCGCATGTCCTTTGCATGTGAATTTCTTCTGTGGAAAGAAATAAACAAAGGGAGAGAGGGAGGGAGGGTGGGGAGAAGAAGAAAAGAGGGAGATGAAGTTATGGAGGGGAGAAAGAGGGAGAGGAAGAGGGAGAAAGATATGTGGGAGAGGAAGAGGGAGAAAGCATGGGGGAGAGGAAGAAGGAGAGGAAGAAAGGTATGGAGGAGAGGTAGAGGGAGAGGGAGAAAGGTATGGGAGAGAAAGAGGGAGAAGGAGAAAAGTATGGGGGGAGAGGAAGAGGGAAAGTTATGGGAGAGAGGAAGAGGGAAAGGAGGAAAGGTATGGGGGAGAGGAAGACCAAAAGGGATAAAGGTATGGGGGAAAGGAAGAGGGAGAGGGAGAAAGGTACGGGGAGAGGAAGAGGGAGAGGAAGAATGATATGGGGAAAGGGAGAGGAAAAAGTATGGGCGAGAGGAAGAGGGAAAGGTATGGGAGATAGGAAGAGGGAGAGGAAGAAAGGCATGGGGAGAGGAAGAGGGAGAGGAAGAAAGGTATGGGGGAGAGGGAGAGGGTTTAAAGTATGGGGGAGAGGAAGAGGGAGTAGGAAAAAATATAGGGGAAGAGGGATGATATGGGGGAAAGGTAGAGGGAGAGGAAGAAAAGTATAGGGGAGAGGAAGAGGGAGAGGAAGAAAGATATGGGGGAGAGAAAGAGGGAGAGGAAGAAAGCATGAAAGCATCTTTTTGGTGTTTTCTGCAAATGATGTCACTAGACAGAACAAAGATAAGATCAATCTCTTTTGCCCTTTGGGTCAAGTTTCAGTAATCTACCTTTCCCATGTGTTATTTCCTTGATTTTCACTTTTGCTATACAGATGTATATTTACTATTTTTATATAACACATCAGAAAAAAATTGGCAGCCATAGATGAAACTTAACGATAAGAAACCAGAAACTTAAAAAGATCGTGGGTTGGAGAGATGGCTTAGCCATTAAGTTGCTTTCCTGTGAAGCCTAAGGACCCATGTTTGAGTCTCCAGGTCCCACATAAGCCAGACGCACAAAGTGACTCAAGTGTGAAAGATTGTACATGCATACAAGGTGGCTTATGTGTTTGGAGTTTGATTGTAGTGGCTAGAGGCCCTTGTGCGCCAATTTCCTCTCTCTCTCTCTCTTTTGTATAAAAAATGCAGTCTGTTGGGCTTGCTTCAAAAAAAAAAAAAAAAAAGATAGTGTAGTATGGTGTCTGATGAAGAGAACAACTGAGAGATCCCATTTGGGGGTTATATGTTGTGTTCGGCAGAAGAATTGACACAGGTAATTTATAGTGGCTCCCGTGCCTTAGCAGGAAATAGTTATTTCATAGGTGGAGGGAAAGATGGCACTTGATCAGCTTAATACAACTTTCAGATATTTTCTGCCACTTTGTTTTTGTTAAATAATAGTTCTATGAATCTTACTTTGCAGCTGACCTTTTGGGACTATTTTCCCCTGTGAATATTTCAACTCCATTAGATTTCTTTTCGTGTGCTTTAATGAGAGAAGGAAGAGGATGGAACTTAACTGCTCTGTTTGTATTTCATACACTCACTTCATGCTTAAGGCAAAGGGAATATTTTTGTCATTTATGCCTGCTGCTGATATTGACAACATATATACCTAGCAGATGCATGTTTTTTGTGGCTGGTCCCAAAGGAAGGATGATATGTCTATGTGAGAGGGTCGGGATGGATGTATATACCCTCCTCATGAGTGTTCTTTGCTATGTTCAAAGACTTGAATTGAAATTTCTTGTCTTTCTTTATCAGTGGGAGATATGATTACGATATCTGAGACTGTGGCTTCCAGTATGTGCTTTATATCTTTTACATAGCCGCATAACTATAATTATGAAGCACATTATTGTTTTAAAAAGAGAAAGCTCATATAATTGGAGTATTATTTTTAGGCCTTCTGAAATGGCCCTTTATTCTTTCAGGGTACTTTTTAAGATGCAAAAGTCACTGGTCATGGTGCTTAGGGAAGTTAATTGATGAATTAACTATTGCTGGCAGACTTGTCAGTGGATATATGCAGCTGTACTGCTGTGGAGATAGATGCCTGCAGAGCCCACCATTTAGTCTACCTATGTGAATGATCATTTTTCTAGTTTGAGAGCATTTTACTAACTTTATTTAAAAAAACCTCAAAGCAAAACATTATTAATTTAGGTAGGATGAAATGGCTGCATTTGTTATCTGGGGAATAATACAATCACAGAAGTTATAGCTCCCCAGTTGTACATTTCAAGGCAGAATTTTGCCCAAAGGCCAGTTGTCCATCTATTGAAGGTAGAGTGCTGGGTCTTCTTGAGGTCAGCCTAAACGGGCTGGACAGAGGTACAAGATCATTGGTTTGAGGTTTGCTAAAAATAACCTCACAGAAAGCTGGCCAATAATATCCTTTGGTTGACATTCTAGGTCATAAATTTTAGGCATTCCCTGTGAATGCTATTGAAATGGTTTTGTTGTGGTTGCTGGGGGAGACCAATAGTGTGGCACAGGTAAGTGCAGACTTAACTTGATTTTAGGTGCTCCCAACACAGTTTTGATAATCACATCTGAGCAGTAAATGCTGGATAATAAAGCATTCCCCAAATCTCCCTGAACCCAGCACTCCTTGGATAAAACACTATAAGCACAAATGTAAGAGGAGTAATTCCTTTGTTTGTAGTACATGTATTCCCACGACCAGATGGAAAATACTCTAGTGATTTTACTCACCTGCTTGATCTCATTTGGTTTCATTTACCTTTTGGGGGGATGATATCATCCTTGGAGAGTCACTGTAATTTCTCCATGTTCAATGTGGAAAATGGTTACTGCAGACATTTGGTACCCCTGCTACAGAAGAGGGGGCCTGAGCATCAGCCAAGGGAGGGTCATCTTTTTTCTGTGCCCTAAGAAAGTCAACTGCAGGGTTGGCACATGCCCAGAGTATATGAATGGACTCATAGTATGAACTTAAGCAGGCTGAAGAAAGATGGAAATCTAACCATTCTCACTTTGTAGTGTGTGGTCCTTCTCCAATTGAGGAAAGGACAGGAGCACTCAAACTAAATGCTGAATTTTGTGACATCAATGACTTTCTTAGGGGAAATCAGAGTAGGATGACAAGCTTTTTTTTTTTTTTTTTTTTGACTTGGAGTAGCCAAATTGATACTGAGAGAGAAAATGGCCCCCCTTGGTATTAATGCAGTAAATAATTTGACTAGTAAGGATAAGGAAGGGAGAAAATTAATTTAGCTTTTGAAGCAAAATAAAGACATGCAGGAGAAGGGACAGAGGAAAGCAATCCAAGACAGTGAAAGGATATGGACCTGAAATAAAAGGAAGTTGGATGTGAATGTACTGAGCAGTAAGGATGCTTTGAAGCTGAGTTGGGATATACTTAAGGTTTTTGGTAAACAAAATACTAATTTACTGAAAAGATGCTTTGTCATATATTTTAAAGGGTAATAAGGTATTTGTTGTTTTATTTTCAAGCTGTACATTAAAAAAAACTTAAGAGGAAAACTTAATGTGTGACTCTATCATCTAACTGAAACTGAAGAGAAACATGCCTTCCAAGGTAGTAGGCCTAAATAGATATTTCTCAAAAGAAGACATACAAAAAACCAACAGGCATATGGGAAATGTTTAACATTCGTAATCATCCAGGAAATGCCATCAAAATCACAATAAGATATCACTTATCTCCAGTAAGAATGGCTATTGTCAAAAATGCTAAAGGGCGGGAGGAGGCAGAGGTAGGAGGATAACCGTGAGTTTGAGGCCACCCTGAGACTACATAGTTAATTCCAGGTCAGCTTGGACCAGAGTGAGACCCTATCTTGAAAAACCAAAAAAAAAAAATAATAATAATAATAATAAAATAAATAAATAAAATAAAAAAATAAATAAAAAAAGATAAAGGGGTTGGAGAGATGGCTTAGCAGTTAAGGCACTTGTCTGGGAAGCCTAAGGACCTATATTTGACTTTCCAGATCCCATGTAAGCCAGACACACAAAGGTGAGGCAAGCACAAGGTTACAACATGCCCACTAGGTGGTGCAAGTGTCTGGAGTTTGATTGCAGTGGCTGAGGCCCTGGTGCACCAATTCTCTCTCTCTCTCACTTGCTCTCTTTCTAAAATAAAAAAAATGATAAAGATAACTACTTACAAGGATATGTAGAGACAGGAAATTAAATTATCACACAAATGGTGGGAATGTGAATTGGTAACTTAATATAGGAAGAATCTATAGAGATTACTCAAAAAATTAAAAAAATAGAAATACCAGCCTCCATTACTGAGTATAGCCAAAGGAAATAAAGTCAGTATGTCCAAGAGACCTCTGCCCTCCCATGTTCAGCTCTCTATTCATAATAGCCAAGAGATGGAAGAAACCCAAGTGTCTATCAGTGGATGAAAATGTGGCAAACCACAGCCATGAAATAGAATGAAATCTTGTCATCTATGATTGGAACTTGAGATCATTGTGTGAAATAATTCAGACACAGTAAAAGAACTATCACATGATCTCACTTGTAGAATGCAAAAATGTTGGTCCTTTAACAGTTGGAAGTAGAATGGTGGTTATCAGAAGCTGGGGATAATAGGATGAAGAGAGAGATGGGGAAAGGTTGATAAGTGGGTACTAAGTTACACTAAGCTAAGAGTAAGAAATTTTTATATGCTATCACACAGTAATATGATTATGAACAATGTACATTTCAAAATCTAGAAGAAAAAATTAAAACTTCTCACAAATCTCCCATATTTTCCTTTCCTCAGTTTCCCTTTTCTATGCTCTCTTCCTTTTAAGGCAGGCCACAGCTTATGAAACTACCCTTGTCTTCTTCTTCACAACCTATGCTCTGTAAAGGAACTCATATCAAGGTACTGTCATGCTAGCTTAGAAGCTTAATCTCTCACAGAACAACAACCTTGCTGTGGGTCTAGATCTGCCACTCTCTAGCAAAGAGAGATTCTGTAGGAATCTGAGGACAGAGGATTCTTAGGAATCTGAGGACAGAAGGATTCTGTAGGAATCTGAGGGAAGAGGGATTCCGTAGGAATCTGAGGGAAGAGGGATTCCGTAGGAATCTGAGGACAGAGGGATTCTGTAGGTCACGTCCTTTTCTGGAGATGAAGAACTGCCCCATGTGTAACAGCCTCCTCACCTCTACTCCATGTGCTACTCTTTCCAGGTGTTATTTTACTGTTATAATGGGTTTGTTCTCATTTATTTATTTATTTATTTATTTTGCTCCATGGCTTATTATTTGGAATTGTGGGTAAAATACATTTCCTATCAAAGCTTCAAGAATTAGAAACCTCAGGCTGTAGGGATGGCTTGGCAGTTAAGGGCTTGCCTGTGAAGCCTAAGGACCCGGGTTCAAGGCTTAACTCCCCAGGACCCATGTAAGCCAGATACACAAGGGGCTGCACACGTCTGGAGTTCATTTGCAGTGGCTGGAAGCCCTGGCGCGCCCATTCTCTCTCTGTCTCTCTCTCTCTGCCTCCTTCTCTCTATCACTCCCAAATAAATAAACAAAAATAAACAAACAAACAAAAAATAAAAAATAAAAAAGCATTAGAAACCTCTCTGGAGCCATTTCACTGAAAACTGCTTATGTGCACAGGTTAGACTCAGGTTTGGGCTGGCTAGTCCCTCCCTGGTGCAGGAGCTCTGAGGCATGTAACTTCCTGTGGACTGCACACTGGGTGTGGAAGCATGAGCAGATTCATTCCAACACTTCAGGAGCTCCATTAGTGGATGAATAAGACTTGATTCATGCTTCATAGAGGCTTAGTAGTTCAGGTCTTGGAGACAGAGAAGCAAAATCCTATCTCAGTGTTCATTACTACAGTCCTTCACAGATCCACCTTTCTTTTGTAGAAAAGTTCCTGCTCTGATGGCTTTACTTCCTTGTTACATCTCTTTGTCATGGAATCAAATCACTCTTTACTATGAGCAGATGTCAAGGCTAAAGGAAAATATGGCGGGGGGGGGGGCAGTATAGATGGTACCTAAGGGAAGCTAAATCATGAACTTGGCTATCAGAAAAACCTTGATCTCCAGGTTAGGTCTGGGCAGGATGGCAGAATGCTTGAAGCATGTGGTCCAGTTTGGCCTAACCTAAGGTTCTTAGAGGGAATGGGTCATTGGATGTCAGAAACAGGAGCATAGCAGGGATTGTCTATGGTTCTTGATGGTATTTGTCATGGGGTGTCTGAGTGTAAGCCTTCTGTGGGGGAGAAAAAGTATAGTAACTGTTAGGTACAAGGCACCTAAGAGTGTACATGGCCAAAAATGGAAAAAAATAATGTTTCCAGTGGGTGAAGACTCATCTTATAAACCCATTCTGGGCATGTGTTAGGACCTTGACTCCGACCTTGTAGTCAACATTGAATCCCTGGACCTCCATTGCTGTTCTTTGCATCTGTTTGTGTTGCAAAGAGATTGGCTTTAAAAAAATTTTTATTTTAAAATATATTTATTTATTTGAGAGAGAGGAAAAAAAGAGGCAGAGACAGAGAGGGAGAGAGAGAGATAGAGAGAGAGAGAGAAGATGGGCACATCAGGGCCTTCAGCCATTGCAAATGAACTCCAGACACATGTACTCCCTTGTGCGTCTAGCTTACGTGGGTTCTGGGGAATTGAACTAGGGTCCTTTGGCTTTGCAGGCAAATGCCTTAACCACTAAGCCATCTCTCCAGCCCAGGATATTGGCTTTTAATTATTATCCCCACTGGTATATTTAGCAACAGGGGCCAAATCTTCATGTGGATCAAAACTTGGCAATATTTTCAACTTTCTCACCTCCTAGGTGATGCAATTGGCACTCCTGATTTTCTTCCCAGGGGAAGGATATGAAATATTTCTGATTTGTTGACAAACCTTGTGAAGTCAAAGTCCCCACAGATGTCCAGTTTACTCCCATAATAGCAGGCACATCTAGGAAATTAGTCTTTATAGTTGAGTCTAAATTTATATTCTGGCCAGAATCCATAGAAGAAATGGCCATTATTAGAGAGCTGGGCTTCTGGAGGAGTACCCAACCTCAGGAGTATTACCTACAAAGGACCAAAGCAGTGCTATCAACTCCCACAGGGATCCTTATCTATGGGCCCTTTATCTTCTTTAATGTAGGCTTCTTAGGATGATAGCCAGGGCCTTGAGAGCCACCTGAGAAGTGAGTTTCCCAGGGACTCCATGTGCTTTAGGGGTTTCTCCTCTGTTCTATTTCACTTGTGTGGAGCAGTTCACTTTTCTTCTTAGTCCTGTCAATTGAATTTGGGAAAGATGTCTAACCATTGACCACTCATAATTTTTTGGCTTGCTATCCCAGAGGGAAGCCCCCATTTTATAAAGAGAAGCCCAGAAGTTCATCACTCTCAAGAATCCTTTGAAGTCTTGCAAAGTGGTCTCCTGATTCTTTCTATTCTCAACTTGTGGGCCCTCAGTGAAGTCTCTGTTTAGAACCTCTGGAAAGGTCAGCAAGCTCTGACTGAGACTGGCATGTCTGTCCCCTGTGAGGAGCCCTTTGCAGCTTCTGGAGGTTGGATCTCCCCTCTGGTTGTTTTCTCCCTTCTCTTCATTGCTTCTTGCCTCCCTCGTTCCCTCTCTTCCTCCCTCTTTAAACAGGCCTATTTTGAAATATTTTGAGGGGGTTATAGTTCAGATAATTTTCAACAAATACATTAATCCATGATGTACACTTGTACAAAGTATTTTCAGAGTTCTACAGAATTATGGTTGCTCTAGAAACTTCTTCAGAAAGGTACCTCTAGATGAAAATTCCACAGAAAATTTCTCAGTTGAATTCAGTTGGACAAACCTTTATTCTGATGAGCTTGTAGCTGCCTTGAGGAGTGTTTTTTTTTTTTTGGTTTTTCGAGGTAGGGTCTCACTCTAGCCCAGGCTGACCTGGAATTCACTATGGAGTCTCAGGTTGGCCTCGAATTCACGGCGATCCTCCCTCTGCCTCCCGAGTGCTGGGATTAAAGGCGTGTGCCACCACGCCCAGCTTGAGGAGTGGTTTTTGAGAAGAAGAAGGGGACTGCCTCTGTTCTAGGTGATGAGCCATATAATATTGTGTAGATTTTCACTTTCTGTCCTCTTGCCTATAGTCTTGCGGCACTCAAAACTGTCATGTAAGGCTGCCACAGTTCAGGTGCATGTCCTCCTGGAAATTCTGAAGGTGATTTCTTGAGTGTTCCTCCCTTCCTTCTTCTTGATATGACCTTTGCCTTTCTTTTTCTCTACTCATAACCCTTTGCTTAGCTCCTTTCCTTTCTGCCGCTGTTCATGCTCTTACATCTTTTCTTCTTGGCTGAAGATGCCCATTTTGTGCTTCCAGCAGTCACTACGAGACAGTCTGGATCCCTTAGAACTTGGACAAGAGCCATATCTTCACTGAGTCTGATAATTCTTGTCTATTGTCAGTATCTCTAAGACAATTATATCTGCTTCCTTTATTGTGTCTGAAAATTGGATCAGTTCTAGATCCATAGCCCTAGATTTTGTTTTTCAGTTCAAAGCAGCCCATCTCTAGGTAGAAGCTCAAGGAATCAGGAAGAAAGAGTGGTATAAATAATAATGCAGAGATGTAAAAACATATCCCCCATAATCCTTAGTATCCACCAAGGAAAATGTATAGAAGTTGCTCAGCAAGTCTCAGACTCCTTGAAACTGTTGTTTGATTTTTTTTCTTCAAGGTTCATATTAATAGTACTAGAAAATTAAGTTACTTTAAATATAAAGATTTGGCATTGATGCTATAAAGGAAGAAAAAAGGCAGGAAGAAGTCCTACTGCTATTATTACTTCTGCTGACAATTAGAGACTAGAAGAATTTCAGCTTTGATTCTGAACATTTAAGGGCCCTATTTTCTCATCTATTGGAATGCCTACAGTGATTTTGTATTACATCATCAGTCAGAGGGCTCTTTTTTTTTTTTTTTTTGGTTTTTCGAGGTAGGGTCTCACTCTAGCCCAGGCTGACCTGGAATTCACTATGGAGTCTCAGGGTGGCCTCGAACTCACGGCGATCCTCCTACCTCTGCCTCCCGAGTGCTGGGATTAAAGGCGTGCGCCACCACGCCCGGCTACAGAGGGCTCTTTAATGTGAGCTAATTCTCATACCTTTACATAGGGTATGAAGGTTGTGTCTGAGACTGGATTCTTAGAGTTGCTGGACCTCATATGTGTGATCATAGTGGACTTTACTCCAGATATCAAACATAGGGCCTCTCCTCATTTGTTGACCATGTTGTTCTTCTGCAGATAATTGCTTACTGTCTTCTTTCCTGGAGGCAAGAAGAATGCCTATTTCAGAGATGATTGTTCTTCAGAATCACATGTATATTTTATAACAAATCATACCAGATTGAAGAATATGGGGAAAGAATTTCTTAGAAATAGAACTAGAATGTGTGGCCATCACCAATGAGTCCATTGCTAGATGTCCACGATGTAGACAGCTTCCCTAGGACAACTCACCTTTTGTTTTCACCACTAGTATCTTTCATCTCTGCCCCAGTGAGAGAGATATTGCCTGGGGCTTGGACTAGGAGGATACACTGTTAAGATCTGAACTTCACCAGACCTTTATATTGAGAGGTACTGTGGCCTAGTTATGGAATTATTTCAATCTCATTATGGTTGACCTAATCACTTGATGTGTGGGGCGGGACTTGCTCTTCAGTGATGGAAGCTGGAAATTGAAAAGTCAGGTCTCTGTTCCCTTACCTTCAGCTTATGAACTGAAAGGCTCACACAAAGGACCACCATGTGCAGTGTTTGCACTTGAGGTGTTGCTTTCCTGCTAGTCATGTTTATGTCCCAGTTTTGTCCCCCCCCCCCACCATGTATCTGATCTACCCCTGAAGAAGTATGTTACAGAGCAGGCAAAGCGTTCACTTATGAAGTACCAAGAGGGTCCCAGCTTGTCTGCAGCATGTAAGGCCATGAGAGGTAGCCAGGCTTGCAGAAAAGAGGGTCATTATTGAGGGTGACCCATCAGTCCTGCTTTTCCTGGCCACCCAGAGTAAGGAGTTGTTATCATATTTGCTCTTCTGTGTCTTCCTCTTCCTCGAAGGGATCACTGCTTTTAAGGAAGTTTGTGGAAGAACTTTCCTATTGTGAGTGAGGGAAATCTATGGTAGTTTCCTTGTAGGTGAGTTGATGTATCATCATCTCGATATAACTGTCCATTAATGTATACTGTCTCTTTTCCCCTTGGACTATAACAAGAAAGGGTTTGCAGAGGTCATACCTGAGAGAAGCAGTAGAGGTAGTCAGGAAAAACAAATTCCCTTTCTCTTGTTGAGTTGAATTCTGTATATATTTTGGATTCTTTAGAGAGCCAAACATACATTCTTTACTTTCCAAGTTTCTGAGGAAAGAAATAATTGATCTTTGAACTCTACATGCATCCAGAAAATATTCATGCTTTTTAGTGTCTGCTATGTTCAATGTAGACAATTTCTGTTATAGAATTTGCCTCTAGTAATCTTCCCCAAGCCTTAGAGATTGAGACATTGTTGAGGAGATGGGACATTCTCTACTACACCCGGTCTTAAACATTCAGTTATGGGAATGTGTGCTCAAAAAGCCTGGAGCAGCCCCCCTTGACAAGCAGAAGTTCCACTAGTGCTTATTCCACTGTCACCAACGCAGGATTCAGTAGGCATCCTCTTTCCTTCCCTTATCCAACCATTAGTTTTAGATGACGTTGCTTTATTTTAACTCATACAATTTCCACTGCTTCTTGAAAGCACAATTTAGCTCTCATGTTTATAGCAAAACCCTTGTATCATTTGGTTCTTCGTTACATATCAAGTCTCATCCTTTATCTTGCCCACTTCTACTTTATATTTACCCAGGGATTCTTCCCCCTTCAGTAAAATTTTTGCTCTCAACAGAATATTGTGCGAACTCTTAAAGCTAGAATCTCACATCCTTTTGTCCTCCATTATCTCATATTTAAATCCACATTGTGGTCAGGAGATATGGGGCTTTCTGTTGAGAATCACAATGGCTCCTGTCACCACTGGCTAGAATCCTCCATGACTACAGCCTGTCAAAAAGAAACCACTCCTTGGGTTTTCTTTTATTTTTTTAAATTCTTATTTTTTTATTGATTTATTTGAGAGAGAGAGAGGGAAAGAGGCAGAGGGAGAGAGAAAGAGAGAGAGAATGGGTGCACCAGCTCCTCCAGCCACTGCAGATGAACTCCACACACATGCGTCACCTTGTGCATCTGGCATTACGTGGGTCCTGGGAATCAAACCTGAGTTCTTTGGCTTTGCAGGCAAACACCTTCACTGCTAAGCCACCTCTCCAGCCCACTTCTTGGGTTTCCTACTCCTGCTTAGGGCTTCCTATCACTGAGGTTCTGGTTTTTCCTCTTCAAAATGAAGAGCTGGGCCGGGCATGGTGGTGCACGCCTTTAATCCCAGCACTTGGGAGGCAGAGGTAGGAGGATCGCCGTGAGTTTGAGGCCACCCTGAGACTCCATAGTGAATTCCAGGTCAGCCTGGGCTAGAGTGAGACCCTACCTCGAAAAACCAAAAAAAAAAAAAAAAAAAAAAAAAAACAACAAAAACAAAACAAAACAAAAACAAAAACAAAAACAAAAAAACAAAATGAAGAGCTGGTTGGGTATAGTAGGGTATGCTTTATTTCCTTGTTTGTTTTCCCAGCTTCCCCTGGCTGTAACTAACTCTAAGGCTACTGTAGCAGCACCTTGGTATCTGCTAGGCTACAGCATTATATGGGCCATGAGTGTCAGGCACAAGCTCTCAAGAGTTTGGAAAAGAAGTCTTCAAAGAACAGAGGATGGATGTGTTGGCAGCTGTAAAATCTACAGGCATAGTTAGGGTCTTTCTGAAGGGCCATAGCAGGAACCTGTATGACCTTGTCCATCCCAGTAGGAATTCCTGTGTCTTCCAAATTCTTGGAAGGCTTGACCCACCCCTCTGACTTAGTGATGTTCCATACCTATTTAGTTTTAGTTTTTATTTATTTATTTGAGAGAGAAAAAGAGGGAGGGAGGGAGGGAGAGAGAGAGAAGATATTATAATAGAATGAGACAAATGATGCTTCATGAAGCAGGTGCCAGAACTGGGCCAAAGGGGAAACAAAGGTAACTTGAAGTCATAGAGAGAATATTGGCTTCCTTATTATCTGTTTTCCAAAGGGTGTCTACATGGTTGGACACATATATCAAGTATTACTCTATCCAACTTGGAAGAGAGAAGTGTGATTATTATCACAGCACTGTGATTAAGGAGAAACACAGTCATTCAGAAGATAGTCCCAGGATATATTTCTTCTCTTTCTTCTCCTATTTCTCTCTCAACATACCAGTTTGTTCAGATTCATTTTTACCTTATGAATTCCTAATTCTTGAAGTCACTGGGTGTTCATTGGTTCATAACACCAAGTCCTCTTGATATCTTCTTTGCTGATGCTTTCTGGATGAGAGACAGTATATGCTTGCACCAGGTAGGAATCAAATCAGGTACTTTAAGTCTCAAGTGTGTAGGACTGAGCCTTTGACCCTATACCTAGTGGCTGTTATAAGTGTTGTAAATTCTCATGGTAAGATTTCTGCCATCAACAGAGGCCTGAGGGCCCCATGGTACTTTTTTAAAAACGGCCCAATTTGCATTCTTGTTAAGTTTTGTCTTTTTTTTCTTTCAAACAATGGGATTTTTATTAACCACTGTAAACAGAGCCAAAGATCAATCCACCACTATTCAAGGAACATTTGACCTTTTTTTCTTTTTTGAGGTAGGGTTTCACTCTGGCTCAGGCTGACCTGGAATTTACTGTGTAGTCTTAGGATCACCTTGAACTCATGGTGATTCTCCTACCTCTGCCTCCCAAGTGTTGGAATTAAAGGCATGCGTCACGATGTCCTTGTTGAAGGTTTTCTGCTTTCTGGGACCAAGTGTCTTCATCCCTTTGGATGTCAGCGGATGATCTGAATGGAGGTATTTTGATCCTGGCATGATGGGTGTGGCTGGGGACATATGCTCCACATTTGAATGTGCTCACTGCTTACGTAGTTTTATTTTGGCTCAAGCACTTGGCAGGGATGCTTTACTGAAGCATCTCAGGAACTAGTACCTTGGAAGTTGCTCTGTTAGACTCCATCCTGCCTATGACTTTTGTCCTGACCACCCCAAACTGGTACCCTGTACAGCAAAGCCTCAACCTGGCTCATCTTGTGTGCTCTAGGAGGGCTTGAATGCAGGTTGGGGGGCAGGGAAGGGGCCTGTAGGTCTTGTTAAGAGAGCATTCTCACCAAAGATTAGACAGTTGGAAGCATTACTCCTGGGTCACTGTTATAGTATCAGTTTACCAAGGAGCTGTTTTGGTTGCCTATGATTTAATAGCTTTTTACTATATCTTTATCCATTGGCTTGGAATGGATACATTGCTACTGGGAAATCAGATGGCAATTACCACAATATAAGTCAGTTACTATAGTTTCTTCCAAAGTTCAAATTTTACTTTTCACTTGCAAATGCATGTGACACATATGCAGCCTCCATTCTTGAGTGAGTAGTAATTCCTCAGAATTACTTGAAGTATGAGTTAACTTTCTGAAACTCTTAACATTCCATTTTATCCCAGCTCTGAGTTATAGTCACTTTTGGAATCTTTTCATACCCTCAGGATCCCTAAGAGTCAAAGGCACTGAACTATCATTGAGTGCTGGGGACTTTCCTGTGAAGATGTCACCTCTGGAGATTTCACTTTAGCAGAGGTATTTCCAGTATTGGAGAATGAGAGGCATTTTTCTCCACATGTTGGCACTAGCCTGCTGTTCTGATACTGTCCAGGATGTTTTGCTGAGATTTCCACTTTTCCTGGTATGCCCTCTCCCATGTCCATGAAGGAACGAACTGGAGTTGGGATCTCCCTGGAATTTGGAGCCTGCTTGATTCCTATCTCCAACCCTGGTTACTGCTAGGCAAGGGGTTGCTTGGTGTCTATTGTCTTAGTCTTTCTGAGAGTTCTTTTGTTCCCAGGTCCTTTGTTCCTCGTATGTCATCTATATATTCTCAGTTTTTCTTTCTAGCAGCACCAGTGGAGGACCTCTAGGCATTCTGGAGCTACTGTGAACATTGTGAGAGGACAGCGATTCCTACAGTCCTTTTGTATCTGGAACTCTGGATAAGAACATTAACTCTTTATCAATTTCCTCCAAGTGAAATAAAAATTAAATCAGGAAACCCAACTGGCATTTTCCCGTATTTGCCAGATTCCTTTCAGTCCCTTGTCAGAGAGAGATGGCTGTGGGCCATGCTTTACAGACGTGGCTCATCAGCTTCAGTGAGAAGTGCAATTTCTCGCTATTGGTCCGGGGTGGGGACACTGCGGCTGGAGAAGCAGATGGTAACTACCATGGTCTCTTCATTAGAAGTCAGATAATAGAGTTTCTTCTTTTACTGTTCAAGTTTTACATGATTTTCATTTTTAAATACATAAACACAGATGAAGAACCCATTCTTGATTGGAGATGATCCATAGGGTTTCTTTCTATGAAGTAAAGGAGCAGTTTTATTGAAAACGCTCTTACAAGAAAGTGCTCAAATTTGTCATTATAGCAGTTTTCCTCTCCTCTCCTTTCCTTCTTACTCAAGGAAATGATAGCATTTGGTATCTAGTAAACCTTGTTTTCTCTCCCATACTTTCTTTGCAGTGTGAACTTTAATATTTTTTTCCCTCTCTGTTTTCTTCTGAAGGAAAACTCAACTTGGTCACCTCTGGCTTCCATGTCCTTCCCCACCATCATCTGACAACTCGTTTTGTCTTCTTAGTATCCAGATACTTCTTTAAGTATCTCCTCATGCCCAGGGACCATGTGTATCCTGGGATGATGCCTCAGAGATTGCATGCTCTTGTCTTTTAGGCTCGTGTGGTCTTTGTCCCTAGATTGGCATTGAGATGAGCTCTGTCATCAGGGAGGTAATCTACTCTGTCACTGGGCCAGGCAGCAGAAACCCCCAAGGGGATCACTCTGACCTCAGAGACCCCTGACTGGCCCTATCTTAAGAGTGTTCACCCTTCTCTGGAACTCTAGAACTTATACTCCCAAGTGTTCATATTTAATTACTTCATACTTCCCCCAACTATTCCTTGTTTCTTTTTTCTGTAAGAGAAAACTCTCTAATAGGTCTATATTTAGTATATTTTATTATGAAACAACTTAATTTAGGAATAAATAACTTTATTTTTTGGAAGAGGAATTTGAATTTCTTACTTTAATTTTATGCCAATTTTTGTTGCCAGAGGATGTAAAAATTGTGGATTAGGATAAAGGTTATCCCCATCTCAGGAGTACCTTTCTCAGGTAACTATGTTTATGAATGAGCATACATTTCATATCTTCCCAACATTTTTTCTGTTCTAGCATTATAATGAAAAAATAAAAAAGACAAAGTAACTTATGAAAGTTTGTTTTTATTTTCCAGTCTTTTCTGACATTTGTTCATATTTAAGTGTGATTTTTATGTAGTTATAATTAGAGTTTGAGTAAATTTTATTGTTTTAAAATGTTACATTAGCCGGGCGTGGTGGTGCACGCCTTTAATCCCAGCACTCGGGAGGCAGAGGTAGGAGGCCATGAGTTCGAGGCCACCGCTGAGACTCCATAGTGAATTCCAGGTCAGCCTGGGCTAGAGTGAGACCCTACCTCGAAAAACCAAAAGAAAAAAATGTTACATTAAATAAGAATATTGTTATTGTCTACAAATGAATGTTTCTATCTGTGGACATACTTCCTAAATGTATCTGATCTTGCTGTCTAATGAATATTTCCAATTATTGCATGGCATCTCTTGATACCTATTGTAGTCAGCTCCTTGTTGCTGCAACAAACATCCAACCAGTCACAGCTTATGAGAAGAAGGGGTTTAGTTCAGCCTTACAAAATCCAGAGGATACTTCATCAGTGCTGGAAGAAGCTGCTTACTTCCATGCATCCAAGCAGAGAGGAAATCTGCAGCAAACAAACACCAACACCAGCTCATACAAGCAGGCAGGAACCAGCAGAGTTCAAACTGCTTCTCTCCACCCTTTGGGCTGGAAGTCAGGTCTGCCCCCAAATGCACCTTAGGGCTAGACTCCTATGATATGTCCCCAGTGACATCTCCTCTTCCCTATTAGGGCTCTACCTCCTGGAGACTCAAAATTCAAACCTGAGTCTATGGGGCCATATAGCAAACAAACTACCACAATGCAACAACATATTTTAGTATCTCCTATTGTTTAAAATTTTTATTTGTTTTCAAAAATATTAAAAAGTAAACAGCATTGTATAATACTTATGCCATATTATCATATTCCCTTGTGTTAGATTACTGGGTCAGAGGGTATATATATATATTTTTTTAATATTTTCATTTATTTATTTGAGAGAGGGAAAGAGGGAGAGAGAGAGAGAGAGAGAGAATGGGCATATGGGCATGCCAGGGCTTCCAACCACTGCAAAGGAGCTCCAGATGCATGCACCCCCTTGTCCCCTTGTGCATCTGGCTTACATGGGTCCTGGAGAGTTGAACTGGGGTCCTTTGGCTTTGCAGGCAAGTGCCTTAACTGCTAAGCCATCTCTCCAGCCCAGGGTATATATGTTTTTATGGCTTTTTAGACACTGTTTTCCAAGGCGACAAACCTGTCACTCTCTCACCCCAAGAAATTTCTAGGAGTGTTACATTAATCTCTAGTCATTTAGGGGATCTGAATGAAGAAGCGAATGTATGTGTGGCTTAGAGCAAATGGTTTGAAAAAATAGTTGCTTTTCCAAATAAGCAAACTCAGATTTATAAACTAGAGAATCAAGGTAAATGATTGGGTAATTGGCTTCCTCACTTCTGACTCCTATGTGGTATTTTCTTTTGTTACCCTTTTTCGGTCTCAGACAGCATATAACTTTTACTTATATACCAGAAAATGCTCCTGTTGTCTTTCTTCTATAATGACTTAATAGGCGATAATAGCCTTGATAATTTGGTTCACCAAAGTACACATTCCTGTCCTTGCTTCATTTCCTTGCCAACTTCTTCCACAAAGAATTAATCTGATATACATGAGACTTGTTTCTGTTTTAAGTTTGAAACTTCTTTTAAACATGCATACTGGTCAGATCCCTGTGGTATGTGATAAATTTGGTTGAGAAGGAAATGATTAAAATCTGAGTCAATTTATATAACTGAAATTTGATGTCAGAGTGTGAAAATGTGAGATAGTAAATAGCAGAAAGATAACAGAGCCCACTCACATGGACATAGACTAAGCCAGCATTCAACTCCAAGAAGAGAGGAAAGAATTACCAATGGGAAAAAGGAGCAGCAGGAAGCACATGTGGTCAATGCATTAGTCTCAGGCAGAGTCAGAATGAAGACAAAGTTGGGGTGGGGTGGGATCCTATTCTTTACCTATATTCCCCTCTACTTCTTTATTTGGGGAAGCTGGAAGTTGATCCCCCCTCCACAGGATCTTGTACATGCTGGGTACTCTGTCACTTACCCATATCCTTAGGCCATACATGTCCTTTCATATAAAAGGAGAGGTATAAATAAGGACAAAAGGAAAGGAGAAAGTTAGCCTGTCCAAGAAGGTATGCCTGTATTCTTGCTTTCCCAAAGGTTGGATTACACAGAGTTGACATAGGGAACCTTTCATGGCACTCTGACTCTCTTTAAAAGTAAGACCAAGGATGATGACTTGATTATCCCAGAAGACAAAATTTACCCAGGAAAGAGAGAGAGACTGAATGATCAGGTATATGGGCTCATCACTCCATTATAAAACTAACTGAAAAATACTAGAGCAGGTTGGAGAGATGGCTTAGTGGTTAAGCGCTTGCCTGTGAAGCCTAAGGACCCCTGGTTTGAGGCTTGATTCCCCAGGACCCATGTTAGCCAGATGCACAAGGGGGCGCACACATCTGGAGTTCATTTGCAGTGGCTGGAGGCCTTGGTGCGCCCATTCTTTCTCTCTCTCTCTCTGCTTCTTTCTTTCTCTGTCACTCTCAAATAAATAAATAAAAATAACAACAAAAAATATTGAAAAAAATACTAGAGCAGATCCTACTTTCTCAGGAAGGCTATATAGATGAGATCTCAGCCACAACCAAGTAGTAGAATATAAGATGGTTGAATGTTAACATCAAAACAATCTATTGTCCCTTAAAGTTGAATGCTCAGAAGCGTTTCCTAATGATAACTATAATTCTACAAGGGAAGGCCATGATGTAGTCAGCCTATTATAGGGTTTGCCACTAAACTGATATGTCAAAATTTTATCACTACAATGACAATCTTAGACACACATTTATATAAGCCTGATAGTAAATATCATTATTGGCAGGCAATTGTCTTCATGAAAGGTAACAGTGTTTTGAGTGGTCAGATACAACAAGGAGCATCTTTCTTGTTAAGTAACCTTTTCTAAGTAAATGAATTTTTGTTTTTCATGCTTTGGAGGAGGATGGCATTGCTGCTAGTCAATAAATAGCTGACCATGGAGAAAAAAAATCTAGTCTGTACTTGATAATATAGGGTCCTAATTATTTTTCTCCTAAAAGAAGATAATATTTATGAATGTTTAAGTGCCATCTTCATGCCAAGTCTCTACTACCTTTTTAGTTTCCACAGTGATCCAGCATGTTACTTTTTATTTTCAAATATATATTTTTTTATTTGAGACACACACATATATGTGGACACACACACACACACACACACAGAATGGGCATACCAGTGCCTCTTGCTTCTGCAAATTAACTATGATGTATGTGCCACTTTGTGCATTTGGCTTTATGTCGGTGCTGGGGAGTTGAACCTCAGTGGGCAGGCATTGAAAGAAAGTGCCTTTAACCTGCTGTGCCATCTCCCCAGTCCCTGCCTTTTTAATCCATCATATTATAAACAGAGAAGAATACTGGGAAGATTAACTAATGTGCATAAATATCAAAGATAGTAAGTTGTAGATATATATTAAGCCTAGGTAGTTAGATTCCAAAATTTCCTTTTCCAAAGGACTATAGTTTGAAAACGTTCATGAAACTGATAAAGGCAAGAAAGATGCAGGAGAAGCTACATAGCAATACACAAAGTTGAGAACCAGGAATATTTTGTTTGCAGGAAGATTATTATTCTTAGTATATTTCAAATTTGTGGATAAGCAGAATGAGTTGCCTGGGAATCAGAATTCTCTGTCTGGCCGCAATACTTGTGCTGTAGCTCTACAAGTGAAGCAAATTAATTGATGATAACAAATACAGTTGATGCAGAGTTCCCATACTTCATATGTAGAAGTTTGTTTCCTCTGTTAATTTCTTCTTCTTTTTCTTTTTCTTTTTTTTTTTTCAAGGTAGGGTCTTGCTCCATCTCAGACTGACCTGGAATTCCCTATGCAATCTCAGGGTGGCCTTGAATTTATGGTGATCGTCCCACCTCTGCTTCCCAAGTACTGGGATTAAAGACGTACACCATAATACCCAGATCTATTAATTTCTAAGAGCACTGTTATTACAGATGGAACAAAAAACTCAAAGAGGTTGAACAACTTTCTGACAGGAGGAAGAAGTTGTTTAACTCCAGTTATCCTTACTTAACCATCACTCTCCAATAAATTGACTTTTATTTTGCTTCTAGCCTTGTGCCTTCAGAAATCCTGAGGAGTCCTTACTGAAGAGCAACACTCAGGCCTAACATGACATTTTTACAGAACACATTGTTCAAGAGACATTTCCTCAAACACTTTTATTTGGTGAGGGTACTTTGTTCTCAAACTGATGGAAGCGTGTTATCTGATAGTGGAATAATTAATGTTCAGCCGCTCAAATTAAGAAGAAAAAGGAAAACTCAAAGC
This sequence comes from Dipus sagitta, assembly GCA_036346955.1. Classification (NCBI taxonomy): domain Eukaryota; kingdom Metazoa; phylum Chordata; class Mammalia; order Rodentia; family Dipodidae; genus Dipus; species Dipus sagitta. Next base: position 95,593,742 of record CM070770.1, on the reverse strand, counting down.
ATTGAAAGAAATTGAATTTATATTTGCAGAATAGATTACTGCAGTATATTTATCTTTACTGGGCTCAATGTCATTATAACCAAATTATCAGAGTATGCTCATCTTTTTATAAATGGAATTTCTTACCTCATTAATAGAACTTACATCCAATAGGCAAAATGCATAAAATGTACTTTTGGTGTGCCTTAAAAGACTAATCAGCTAAGGACTCACCAGGGCTTACATAGAAAGAAAAGAACTACCCCAAAAGCTAGCAGGGATGATCACTGAATCTCTTGTTTACTGCCAAGATAGTTTATATTCCCAAGACACAGAATATGGGACATTGGATAGAATACTAACAGAAATTGAGAAAACTCAGCCTTTGTTCTATTGCTACCTCAAGAAAGCTTACAAACAAGACTCCAAATAATTTGTGTCCAAGTGACTTTACTATGTCTCAGAGCAAAGCTCAAGAATAATTATAGGAAAATGAGGACATAAAGGTAAAATACACAATCTCTGGTATCTTGATGAAAATCAACAGGCATATAAAGAAGTTGAAAATACAATCTTTAATGAGGAGAAAAGTCAATCAATTGAAACTGATTAGAATTAATGCAGATGATATAATCAGCAGACAAAGAAATGAAAGCAATTATAACCATATTCCATATGCTTAAGAAGACTGAGGCAAGATTGAAGATGTTAAGTAGAGACGTGAAAAATGAATAAAAAACCCCCAAAGTACATAAAAAAATTACAGCACTACAGATCAGAATGGTATTTATTCTTAGGGAATATTATTTGTAGGGAGATGGAAGATGTCCTCTGAGATGCTGAAAATATTTTATTTTGGTCTGAGTGCTTTTAGGTGGATGTGCACATATGTAAAAATCCATTGAACTGAATATTAAACATTTGTGTATGTTATATAAGCTAAGTCTCAAAATATTTTCTTTATTTGATGCTGTTTGCAATGCAGGGCAGCCAATACCCATAAGCAGATATTTGATTCCATTGGGTGGATCAAAGCAAACTCATGTCCTCTTCTGATGGGAGACAGAGGTTAGCTATCATGGAACAGTTAGAAATTAACTTCATCTTTGGGGCTGCAGAGATGGCTCCATGGGTCAGAGCACTAGCTGTGTCAGCAGGAGCACCTGAGTTTGGTCCCCAGCACTCATGTAAAAATCTGGGCATGGCCATTCATGCCTGCAAGAGAACGGGGGTGGGGGGGGGTGGGGGGGCGGGGGGAGCAGGAGGCCTGCTATGCCCCCTAGTGAGTAGATAGCCTAACTAAATAACAAAGAGCTCCAGATTCACCAAAAGACTCTGTCTCAGAGAAATAAGGTGGAAAAATGACAGGGAAGGATACCCAATGTCTTCCTTTTCCCTCTGCATGCATGTACCTGCATGGAACATGTGCATACACTACAAGAAAATATATACACACACTAGACATAATGTTATATATACCAAAAAAGAGAAAAGAATTCCACCCTAGAGATTTATCTACAATTTTAGTTACAATAGTGCTGACTGGTCAATGAACACAGGATTGATGTTCATTAAATGTTGGTTGCCATTATATCCTGCTAGTTTTTGTCCAGAAAGGCATAGCATAGAAACACAAGGGGAAAATATCAATTTGACATATTTTATGCATGTAGGAGAGGACAGGTGGAAAGCTAGAGGAAAGCTATAGCTTACAGTAATAAAGATTGATTACGTTTTCTAAGAAGTCTGTACATGATAGATACATAGCAAATATGGTCAGGAAACACAATTTCAAACTACAAACCATTCAGACACCAGAGATAATATGTGGGCACAAAAGGTCAAGAATGGGCCTGGGCCATTATCCATCTTTAAAGGAGTGTCAATAAAGTAGATTCCTGTATCTCTATATTGTCTGCACCAAATACCGAATGCAAGCTACTTAGATCTCAATAGGTAGTTTCTGTAGGATTCCAATTTATGTGATTCCCTAGGAAATGCATAACGAAATAAGGTTGTTCTAGAGTATTTTATCATCAGGTGGGTATAAATACTACTTTATTGAAAATGTATCTGTAACCTGGAAATCCACCAGATGAAGTTATGAATCTCTGAACCAGACAGGTTTGCTTCCCAAACATATTGGATGAAGAATTGTGGTTTCTTGGACACATTAGTCATCTCTCAAAATTACCATTAATTAAAATAGTAATTGTCATCTGTATATAGATATAAAAATGATACTTCTCAATACCCTGAGGTTGATGTTACTTGAAGTTGTTATTAGAGTCCTAAGACAAAAGGTTGGCCTCTATAGTGTCCTAATGGACCAAGATCTAGTTACTCACCATGACAATCCAATCAGCAGGGATATGAGTGGTAGTGTGTTAGTGTGGCCAATAGTAGGAAGGAATGGAGGACTGCTAGGGTTCCCTGGTCAGCTAGTCTAACTGCAAACAAGGAGCTTGGAGTCTTTGAGATGCTGACAATAACTCCAAAATTAAGTAATGGAAGAATTTGGGCAAGAGACTAATATGTAGAGCTGACCAGATGTATGGTCAAGCTTTGGTGTTTCTCCTCATCCCAGCCCTGCTTTTGTGAGGTCCTGATGGTGCCAGAGAATTCATTATTGCTTGAGGGAAACAGTTTGGTTCCTGTCATGAGATGACTGCCTCCCAAGTTTTCATATTTTGGGAAGTTGAGATAAGCTAGGGAGAAAAAGGAATCAAAGAATAGAGTAGAGAGACAGCATGGAAATAGTCAGAATGACTGAGTCTGTCTTTGAGGGAGCAAATGACAACTTCAAAGATTCCCTGGGCACTCCAGTAACTCAAATTATTTGAGTGAACCCAGCTAAGATCAGCCATGTTTCAACCCAGATCAGAACTACCCATTTAGCCTACACATTAGTGACTAAATGCTACTTATCATATGCCTTTGGATTTTGTGGTTATTATATAGCATTATGCAGCAATAGATAAATTATATGCCAGCCTGTGACAGAAATCCTGTTGACTCTGTGTTACTTTGGATACAACTGTTCAGCTTTCAGACTTTTAATCTCTCAATGTTACTTCTCTGATGTTCTGTTTTTCCACCTAGGGTTCTCATTCCATATATGCAAATACATGTTAGATCATTTTCATATATACCATACCTCTTCTCTTCTCATTCATATTTTATATCATTTTTACCACACAATATTTGAGCTGATATCTTTATGTACTTTTTTCCCCCCGATACATAATTATTCTGTCTTTCAATTGCTTTTGGTATTTATCTGAAATTTAAAATTTCACTTTATGCTACCTTTTGCAGTTCTGATTTGTTCATTTTTGTTCTGATGTTTTTTTTTTTTTGATACAAGGTCTTACTTTTGTAGACTAGGCTACCTTTAAACTCACAGCTATTCTCCTGCCTCCATGTCTGAAGTGTTGAGATTATAGGCATGAGCCATCATTCCTGTCTGTTTCTTCTTATATGTTTGCTTTATTTGTGCATATTTCTGTCTCATGGTGTCTTTCATAGATTTGTTCCTCTTGTATCTTTAAAAACTCTTGTAATTGCTCTATTGTTCTTATTTAGGGGCCTGGGGGAGGAATTAATAGACTGTTTTAGAATTTTTTTATTATGGACATAGTATGGATACATCATGTGTTGGTACCATCTTTTTCTTTATCTCTGCCCCATTCTGCTGGGGGCCCTCCTCAGTGGGGTTGCTGGTATTCCCCATGGGGTTGTGGGTTATGCATTGTGGGAGCAGCAGTTAGATACTGGGGGAGGCAATGCCTTTGGGCATGATGTCCTAACCCATAGCTCTTACAATCTTTCCACCTCTTCTTCCACAAAATCCCCTGAGCCGTGGTGGGTGACTTCAGTGTTGAGCTCTCAGGAGTTTCTGGATCTCTGCTTTGGTAAATGTTGAGTACCCTCAGCATCTGTCACCTTCACCCTGGTGCTGCTTGCCAGGCTCACCACGGAAGCAGAACTCTTGCTTGTCTCCCCAGTAACTCTGTGGTTTCAGCTGGGCCTTGGCTAGTGTGAGGGGTGTTTTATATCCACAGGTTTTGCTACTTTCTAAGAAAGAAAAATGGATTCTCCAGTGGACAGTGAAGTCAGCATAGATAGGTTAAATTGGTTAAGTGTTAGTAATTTAGGGAGAATTTGATGCATGTAGCCCTTCATTTATCCAAATACTAGTGGGAGCTTGTCATTGGAGAGCATAATCCTTGTCTCCATAGGATTCTGACCTGGTTCCCAGTTCCAGATATGGGTTCCTTTCCACTGAGTGGATCTCTTAGCCAATCAGAAAACCATTGGTTACCCCTCCCCCCAAGGCTGTGTGCCACCATTGCATGGGTGTGTGCATCTTGTCAGGCTGGTTGCTTCTCAGTAGCTTAGAGCCCTGCTTGCTCACACTGTTGTTGGCCACTTTCCCCCAGTAGCTCATGTAGTGTTTTCCAGCACTAGATGGCTGAACTGTCTGGGGACTGGCTCTCTTCCAGATTCCATCTGGGTCTTTCCCTGTTGTGTCGGCAGCATGTGGTGTCTTCAGCAATAGGGTTTCACCTTTTACCACAGGTGGGTAATCAAGTGCTTTGACAGAAGGCTGTCTTGTTTTGGAGAACTCCAAGGTCTCTCTGATCAACAGCTCATTGTGGGTAGCAACAATTTCTGGTACTGGGAGTTATAGACCAGTGCCAAATTTTTTTTTTAAAGGTTAGGCTTCATTCCACCCTCTCCAGGGCCCTTCTTTGCATGTGATCCCCCCATACTTCTGATATTTCCATACAAAGCATATTAATAATAAAAAATATAAAGCCCACATGCTCTATGTTGCAATGCCTAATTCATCAAAATAAAGGGAAAACTTAAAAAAAAGGAATAAATTCACGAGGTATGTTTTTGTTTTCTGGCAGCAATTTGCCAAATAGTTCTTATTTTCTTGGTGGCTGGTCAAGGCAAACATGTTCTTTTCCCAATCTTAACTCTCACATCACACAGGAAATATATGTAGGTTACAGGACGGCTACAAAGGGCTGAGGAGGCCACAGCAGAGTTCAGAGTTCCAAAGAGGCCTTACTGAGAGGCAGAAGCAGGGGAGCTGATAGGGATGCAAACATGAGATAATGGACCCTGCAGGAGATGCTGCTGTAGAGTCAGACCACTGGGTCAGAGTTGAGGAATTGAGATGCAGAAGAGAGATACGGCTGTAGAGGTGAAGGGCAGGACTTAGTTCAGACAGACAAATGGTGGATGAATGGACAGCAGGTTCAAATGGAAGAACAACTGGAGCAATGGATGATGGGACAGTCAGTTGCTCTCTACCTGTTGGTCCCTAGAGGCACAAAATGAGTGGTCAGATGACAGGATGGTGGAAGCCGACTTCATTGCACTGTTATGTATTCTCCTCTTTATGGGGTCCAGGTGAGGGTGTGGCATCCTCTCTCTAACAAGTTCTTGAGCTGGTGTTTTCTTGTATGATTTCAATATGCTGATGTGTTTATACTACTCTCAACTTACTTTGATAAGTGTACAGGGTGGCACCCTTTATGCCTTCAAGAACAAGTGATCAATCTGCCTCATGTAGAACAATGGTCTTTAGTGTCTACCAAGGTATGGGGTTATCCCATCTCTGTGTTTGCACTCAAAACGGAGTCAAAAGCTGCTTGAATAGTGGAGCCTCTAAGCAGTCTGAAAAAAAAATACTCTTTTCCTGGTCAACTTAGAGTAGGGCGCAGCATGATCTCAGCTCTAAGTGTTGTCTCTTTCTCTTGGTACTCACACTGCCCTGAACAGGGATTTTTATAGTGTTCTTCATTGGGTAGCGTAAGGGCTTCATTTCACCTTCAGTTCCTGCAAGGACTGCCGGGAGTTCATTCTCTATTGAAACACTGAGGTGCCTTTATGTATGCTGTCTATTCCTGGAACCCACCCAATTATCCAGTGACTTGCTAGAGGGCCTCTTAGGATTCCATCTGGCTATGTTGCTGCCACAGGAAACATGACAGGACAAGTCTGGGGAAATCTATACACAGTCTTCGTTATATCCTCTTCATTTAATGAGGAGATACATCTCACATGTTTCTTTCACTAGTAGTAAAAACATGCAGAAATATATGCTCAATATTTCTGTCCAGGGAAGCCTACTAGCTACTCAGTACCCATATGAGATGCCTAAAGGTGTCTTAACACATAAGTATAAAGGTGATGACATGAAGCAAAAAAAAAAAAAAAAAAAAAAAATCTATCCTCTTGTCCTCTGTACCCAAAGGTGGTGGCAAGGCTGGTCACCCATGAAGCATCTGAGGGAGAAGCCTTTCCCTGTCAGCTTCTGGTCATGCCAGCAGTTCTGAGTTTTCTTTGCCTTATAGACACACCCCTCCCGTCTATGCCTCTTTCTGCACGTGACCTTCTTCTCTTTACCTTTTGTTTTAAATATCTTGTCTTTCTCTTAAGATAACTATCACTAGGCTGAAGGGCCTCCTTAACTTAGGGTAGTTTATTTATTTATTTTTTGATTTATTTATTTGAGAGCCACAGACAGAGAGAAATAGAGGCAAAGAGAGAGAGAGAGAGAGAGAGAGAGAGAGAGGGAGAGAGAGAAAGAGAGAGAGAGAGAGAATGGGCATGCCAGGGCCCCCAGCCACTGCAAACAAACTCCAGACACATGTGCCACCTTGTGCATCTGGCTTATATGGGTCCTGGGGAATTGATCCTCGAACTGGGGTCCTTAGGCTTCACAGGCAAGTGCTTAACCACTAAGCAATCTCTCCAGCCCAACTTAGGGTAGTTTTTATATCAAGAAGCCTGCTTATATCTTCACAGGCCTTATTGTGAAATCACGTAAGTTCTAGGGACTTAGGACTTGGGCACATAGTGTGAGTGTTTCAAAAACTTTTTTGTTAACAATTTTGTTGACAATACTATGTACATGATACACATGTACATAGTAAGGGTTTTTATGTGGGGCTCACACATGGGCACCCTCTGCCCTTGCATGTACCACTGAAAGTTCACAGTCCTAGAAGAAATAGTCTAGGCACAGTGAGGTTCCCATACTAGTTAAGGATCTATGTAATATAAGGGCTAATCTTGCATGTAGGCCCTAAAGATAACAGCCCTAAGCCTGCTGTACCAGCTTGTTTTTGTGTACTCTATTCCCTTCACCATTTGCTGAGGCATCTTTGCATCAAAAATATTAATAGGGCCCCCATGCTACAGGGACCATCCCATGAGATGCCTGGTGGCATCTCAAATGATGTGTCTTCCCTTAACCTGTAGCTTTTGGAAGGAACCACACATTCTGAATGTAGAGTCTATCTTCAGGGCAGTGCCAGGTGGCAGCTCAATTTCAGGAAGCCTCTTAGATAATAAATGCCTTTCTATGGCAGGTCTATGTAACCCATCAAGCCCTCCCATGTCCACAATTATCCTAGAGTCCATGAGGGTAGGTAAACCTTCAACAATCCCAGAGTCTGAGTTTTGTTCATTGAGCAGAGAGAACTCCCCTGATTTCATTTGGGTGTCATTAATGCTGAGGTTGAAGCCGCACATAGCAGACATTGTTAGTCAGATCCAAGCAATGAGGATCTTGCATTCAGGATTTCAAAAATGCCAACGGATTTTTAAATTCTGCAGTAGCAAACCCAAGACACTATAATTGCGCACACCTGCATTCAAAGTTGAAGTAGGCGGCATTCCTGGTCTGAGCCCAAACTGACCAACTCTATAATATGCATACCAGGGTTTAAGGATCATGCCTTTGATTTGAACAAGAATTCAGTAGCAAGCTAAAAACTGACTTTAAAAACTACAAAAGTGGGGCTGGAGAGATGGCTTAGCAGTTAAGCACTTGCCTGTGAAGCCTAAGGACCCTGGTTCGAGGCTCGGTTCCTCACGACCCACGTTAGCCAGATGCACAAGGGGGCACAGAGGCCCTGGAGCGCCCATTCTCTCTCTATCTGCCTCTTTCTCTCTATGTCTGTCGCTCTCAAATATAAATAAATAAACAAAAAAACTACAAAAGTGTCTTCTATTTTGAAATTGCCTTTATTTTCAAGTTTTCTCCTTTTTAAAAATATAGATGCTTTGATAGGAAGAAATACACACACACGCACACACACAGAGTGAGCAAAGAATCCAAATGGAGGTTTGTTCTGTTTCCAGTATTTAAAGTGTTAAATGTCAGTTTCCCCACTTGTGAATGGCAAAAAGCAAAAGAGTTGTGTAGCATTTTTGATGCTTCCCTTTCTGTTGCATTTATGAAGTTATAACATTTAAATCCATTTTTATCATATGCAGGTGAAAAAGGACTACAACATGAAGCCATTTCTTTGTTGCTTCATCCTTAGCAGTGAATTGAACATTTATATCATTAATATTATAGCTGTTAGGTGATGCCAGTTGGTATGCAAAGGGATGGGCACCCTGCAGGTGGGCAGGAGAAAGGACTTGGGTATTTACTCCTTCCTTTTGTTTGGAGTTAGCAGATAACCTGCTAATATTTATTGTCTTTGATTCATTCAAGGCATACCTTTGAGAATATTTGGGCCTTCTAACCCTCCTATTTGGAGAACACAAAAGGTAAGAGCATTACCTTCAGGTTGCCCTTGATTTCATTTGAGCTAACACACCCCGCCCCCTCAAACTACGGTGCTAAATCTTCTGGTATTTAATGTATCATTTTTGAATTGCATAGGAAGCTTTCACTTCTTTCAACCAGCTCAGTTGCTGGTTTGTACATGGGTAACTCTGCGTTCATCTGGGCACCAGCATTTAGATCATACCTGGCCCTTCTTGACATAGGTAGATGAATTTGAGAGGCTTGGGGCAAGGTTCTGCAGGCTCAGTGGGGCTTGGTGCAGGGAGACAGGGCCATGGGACTTCTAGTGTTCACCAAGGTATCCCCTGTGTGCCAATGGCCTGTGAGTTCTTTGTTGAAGATATAAAAGACACAGACAAAGGAAGGAAGTGAGCAACACACATTTTATTATAGGAAAAGTGAGAAAGACTACTGAGCAGGGAGGAACAAAGGATGGCCACTGGAGGCACTGTGTGAGGATTTTTACTGGGAGGATTGTAAAGACTGCCATGATCTTCTAATGGAGTTCTGGTATAATGAGAGTCAGGTCAATCTGAGGTCGTCATTGGCACCTTCGGCATCTTTGGTCTAATTAAATAACTGGTCATACTCTGTGCACACTGGTGGTTGGGTGTTTGTCATTCTTTCCTCTTATGTGAGTCTTACACCGCCACCCCCCAACTTTGTCTGTTGAGACATCTAGTGGTTTAGGGTCAGTTTATTTCCTTACTTGGCAACTGATGCATGACTTACCATTTTCCTTCCATGTACCCAGGCCCTAACTGCCTACCTGACTCCTGCTTCATTCCTCCCTTGAAAAAGGTATCTCCTAACTGCTGTAAAGGTCCTCATCTTTTATGTTATGGGATAGAATCTTACTGGGTTTTTTGTTTTTCTTGTTGAACAGGGATGTAGCAGGGAACATAGACATCTAGTCCCCTTTTGAAGGTCGTCCCAACTGTGAGCCATGGGCTGTTTTTATTGAAAGCATCTATCATTTTAATGTTCTTTCTTTTATTTGGGGGGCGGGTAGAATCTCATTCTAGCCCAGGGTTACCTACAACTCTTTCTGTAGCGTAGGCTGGCCTCAGACTCATTGTAATCCTACTTTAGTCTCTGAAGTGCTGGATTACAGGCATGAGCCCCATGCCTGGCAGTTGTTTTTCATTTTTGAGAGGTTATTTTTTGTTGTTATTGTTTTTACTACTTATGACTTGATCCAAAACTAGCCTGTCTTGTTGAGGAATATACTTGTGCTTCCTGCTTCCACTGTAAGGCAGTCGAGGGCTCTCAGGCCAGTTAAGACTGTTGTTGGTTCTTTTTGAAAATTTTTTTTGTGGTCATTTATTTATTTATTTGAGAGTAACAGAGAGAGAAAGAGGCAGAGAGAGAGAGAGAGAGAGAGAGAGAGAGAGAGAATGGGCACGCCAGGGCTTCCAGCCACTGCAAACGAACTCCAGATGCATGTGCCCCGTTGTGCATCTGGCTAACATGGGTCCTGGGGAATCGAACCTCCAACCAGGGTCCTTAGGCTTCACAGGCAAGCCCTTGACCAGTAAACCATCTCTCCAGCCCCTGTTGTTGGTTCTTAATAGGACCTAAGATGGTTATCTAAGTAAACTGGAGGATGAGTGTGATGTTACATATATTCATCTGTAGTTCTATTGTCATAGGAACTGAGGGCATGAACTGGGCCTTTAAGATAGATCATCTCATAGCAGATTTTTTTTTTTAATATGGAATTGACTATAGTTGACATAGGGCCTCCTGCTCCTGACATAGAATGTCTGACATTGCTTCTCACAGAAGTAGAGAGCCTGTTTTAGGAATAAGCCTAAACTGGGAAAAGGTCTGCCAAGGGAAAGTCCAAGGTGTTAAAGATCTGTGTATTGGGGATGGTATTTACAATAGTATAACAACCTCAACAGTGATCAACATCAATCCAAACCGCTAATGACCTATGTAGTATAAAAGCAACAAAAAATGTTATTTGGACAATCATTGGGACCTTTTAAAGATTAACTTAGTTGACAGGTGAGATAAATCACAAGGATATATGGGACTGGGAAAGAGATCCAGGATCCCAGTAAATATTCTAAGCTTTCAACCTCTGGGAACCTATGTGTCTATCTTTACACTTCTCTCCTGAGGCCTACAGGAGACAACAACGAATGGGAAGAGTTAAGTACAGGTGAGTACCACAAAGAAAACAGGATCATTCCATCTTCCAAAGACTGACCCCCATAATTGGTCCTTGAATCTATATGTACTTACGACCTGTTTTTGATGTCTGTGTAATTAGCCAGGATAGGGGGAATTTAGGGCTGCCACAGGGATCATGGTGGTATAGTTATAGGGGTGGGGTCTGATAAAGTAGGCTCCAGGAGAGAAGTGTAAAGATAGACACATAGGTTCCCAGAGGTTGAAAGCTTAGAATATTTACTGGGATCTGGGATCTCTTTCCCAGTCCCATGTATCCTTGTGATTTATCTGGCCTGTCAACTAAGCTAATTTTAAAAAGGTCCCAATGATTATCCAAATAATATTTTTTGTTGCTTTTATACTATATAGACAGGTCATTAGCGGTTTGGATTGATGTCTAGTACTTCTTTTTATTTATAAACTACCAGTTCAAGGCTTTATGGGAAGAATTCTCATGGGAGGAAAATTAAATAGGAAAATATGGGCTTGATTTTAAAGGGTGGTTTCAAATTTATTCAGCCAAGGTCCTCATCTTTCATGTTGGAAACAAAAGGTCGCTTTTTGTGTAAAGAAGTTCAGCCATCTTATCTTTTTATGGGTTCAGGCCATTGCCACTTGGGGTTGATGGGTCCACTCACTGCATTACTTCTAGGTCAGTATAAAGGGTATATGAAAATCCCAAGTATTGTCTGGTGAGGTTAATCAAGTCCCATAGACCAGAGAATATCCTCAGAGCAATGTATCTTTGACTTCAGTGGGGTCCCTGTTGGTGGGGGGAAATGCAATGATTAGGGGCTTTGGCAATATTTGTGATCCTACCTATAGAAGGTATTAAAGGATGAGAGACAGCCATATCAGATGATATGAAATACCTTACTAGCAGTAAAAGACATATTGTTATAAATATGGGTCCTAAAGTTCAGGTAGAACATCCATAGGTATATCAACTAATAACTTCTCATCTCCAACTAAGGGATACGGACACTTATTCCTACCTGGGCTGGCCTGGACACTAGGAAGGTAAAGAATTAAGATGGAACAGGTGAACACAGAACGAGTAAAGATAAAAGGACAAGCAAAAGAAAAGTTGATCCCAAACAAGGTCTTCCTGTGTCTGTTATTTAGTATTTGAACTCTTGTCTGTTTTTTTTTTTTTTAAGAGAAGATTTAGTTCTTCATTGGGATTGCAGGTGTAAGACATGTATACATCACAATTCTCAGTGGTCAGTACTGTGCCTCTTGGTTCGAGACCCATTTTTGGACTTAGGAGTCATGTTCAGTGATCTTTACTATTGATGTTGAGTGGACAGGTTTAACAGCGTTAGGGGTCTTTTCACCTGGATTCTAGAGCTGAGGAAGGTGAAGGTGAGGAGTTTACCAATATCAGCTTGCTAGGGTAGAACAGGGGTGCCCAAAACACATGTAAACATACTTCTTTGAGATCTTGGAGGACCTGTTTTAAGTGAGGACACTGTTTTTTTTTTTTTTTTTTAAAATCAACGCTGAAGTCTCTAAATCAAGGAACAACTCATTAGTGAGGGTCTTGAATGTGTTTTGAACCTGGATCAGAGGCAAAGGTAGCAAGGTAGGCCATGGTAGGTGAATTCATGGGTGAGCTTCTGGAGGCATCTTACACCTTTCGAGATTGTGGCGGTGTCCAGGACCAATGGAGATGGCACTTAATACCCAAGGTATCTGAGGTTCTGTGGTTATGGGGATATCCATTATTACACTGTAGACTTTGTGGGAACCTGAATCACAGGAAAATCTTCTGAGGTAGGGCACAGGCTACCTCTTGTGTCCTTTCAGTTTTGAAAGGTAACATCTCTATCACCTCTAACCTGTATGAGTGTCTCCTGACCCCAGTGATTAAGCAAGGCTCCTTAAAAGTAATGGCAGCTGTACCATGGTTGAGAGGAGGGAACTCCAAGGCCTGCTAGTTATTTTGAATCATTTGTTGACATATGTCTTGGTTGGAGAAGTCTACCTTCTATTGGTGCCTAATGTATAAGGGGAATGGTCTCAGGGATTTTCTCTTGCCTGAACATTCATTTGCAAGGGTCCAAGTTGGCCACATTTGAAGCATGTAAACTTGGGAGCCTTTAATAGGTCTCAGAACTTAAGAGGTGTGGAGGCTTCTGTCTCCCTCCTGCATCTCCTTTTCTTTTTCTGGGCCTCCTACTGGTCCCTATTTATAATACACAGAAATATCTGCTATTAGGAGGCTATCCAGTGTACTATCAGGTCCCAGGGCCATTTTTTAATTTTTATTTTTGCCAAAGCAGCATAGTCAGAAAGGGACCAAGACACTAAGGAAAGTGTAAGTCCTCCTTTGCCCCAGGGTATAGGATTTATGTAGAGCTGAGTTGTAAGTGAGGAGGAAGGGCTGATGAGTAGCCAGTTCCAGGAAGTCGTGTGCAGGGTTGCTTACGAGAATCTGTCAGCATTACAAGTGGATTTATGTCATTTGTCTCTTATCAAGCTAAGCAGACCCTGCTAGGGATGGCACAGAGTGGACATGGTACTTTCCTACTCAGCCAAGATTCAAAGAAAACAGAACTAAGGCAAGAGAAAAGTGACTTTTGTTTTAACAGCCATAATTAAGCCTGGTTCTTTAAATCCTTCCTCTTGGTTTTTGAATTAATCTCAATTAGGATAAAGACCAAAAAGATCCATCTTCTATGCTGTTCCCTGTTGATCAGGAGTAGAGAGCTGCTCTTGACTGTGCATAGGAAGTTTTTGATGGAAAGGTTGATACTAAACTGAGGTGCTGGTAGTCTGCACATTAGTCTACCTAGTACCTGATTTAAATTTTCCAAATACCTCATAAAACGCCCCATTTCACAAAAAAATTGAAGAAAAACTAATCCCTTACCATGCCTGTATAACCAAATGAGCTGAACCAGTTTCAGGACTCTTTTATTTTTGCGGTTCTCTCTGGTTTAGGGCTTAGCATTGGAGGCATGATCTGCTCCACCCAAACAAGAGAGCTTTCCCAATCTATAAGGCAGCAGATCAGTCAGCTTGTTTCCTCAGTTCTAGTGATACAAAGTCCACTGACTTCTCTGGTGGGGACAGTACTTCAACATAGATGGCCATATTCACTAGCAGCCAACCAAGGTAGAGCTTGTGCAAGGCTATGAAAAGAAGGCTGTTTCATGTCACTGAATCTGGACAGGTACTAGAGAACCTTCATGTCACTGTGTTTTAAAAAGAGAAAGAGTAAGAACAATCTATAAAATTATAAAAATTGGGGCTCATGTTGGTTCCAGTGGAAGTCAAATATTTAGCCTTGGTTTTCTTGATTGACACCCTTCCATGGCCCTATCACGGCCTCGTTCTTTACTCTGTGCTTTGGGCCTTGCTTAAGGGAGGAAGAGTTTATTTTAGCTTTTAGCTCTAGGGGTCATAGTGTATTATGGTGGGTAAGGCATCGAGGTAGTAGCAACAGGGGCTAATCACATGATGTCTATATTCAGGAAGCAGAGAACTACCAATGCTGGTGCCTAGACTGCTTTTGCCATTTTAATTCCCAGAACACTAGTAGCTCATTGTATGGTGGCATACACAGTTAAGGTGGGTCAATAACATAATCTAGAAATTCCCTTACAGACATGCCAGCAGGTCTACCCCTTGTCAACTTGATGTTTAAATATATCGTTTAAAAAATTTTTTTTGTTTATTTATTTATTTGAGAGTGACAGAGAGAAGGAGGGAGAGAGAGAGAGAGAGAGAGGGAGAGAATGGGTGAGCCAGAGCTTCCAGCCTCTGTAAACGAACTCCAGATGCGTGCGTCCCCTTGTGCATCTGGCTAACGTGGGTCCTGGGGAATTGAGCCTCAAACCAGGATCCTTAGGCTTCACAGGCAAGTGCTTAACCGCTAAGCAATCTCTCCAGTCCTAAATATATCATTTTTAAAGCCAAACCATTTCACGTTGTCCTCATAGGCTTATGCTCTCTCATAATGCAAAATACATTTAGTCTAACTCCCAAGTCCCAGTAGGCTTTATGAGCTCCCACACTGTTCGAAAGTACAAGCATAGAGTCTCTTCTGATACTGAGGCCATATCTTCGCTGTGATCCCCTATACCATGGAAAGCAAGTTTCATACTTCTAGCACACAGTAAGCATTCCCATTTCAAAAGGGTGGAATAGGTGCATGTCAAGGAGAGATCAGAACAGGATGAGACTGCAACCCAGCAAGCAAACTCTGAATCATGTAAATCATACCTTGTATTTGGGGCTTATGCAGGAATCATACCTTCTCTAAAGAGCTTGGGTAACTCCACCTTTCTAGCCTGATGCATTCAGTACACATAGCCTTGGTTTTTTTTTTTGTGTGTGTGTGTGGGAAAAAAGGGGTCCCTGGGGTCTCCATTACAACTTAGACGCCATGTTCACAGCTTCACACCATGGCCTGTCAGAGCCTCCTTGCAGGGTCTCTAAGCTTGCCACACATTACCTGGCCTTGGCAGCACTCTGAAACCATAGTATAAGACCCCTCAACCCATCAATCCTAAACCTTTCATGCTTGCCAATCCAGTACCACATGGATGATGAGGTCACATTCTCATGCTAACTTGGGATGGAGTCTGGACTCTTTGGACCACAGTTGGATAAGCCGCTGTATACCTTCCAGGCTGATTCTGGGAAATACTTTCACAGGAGCTGTTTTGAGCAGGGAATCCTATTTACAGTATTGTCAGTTAAGACTTTCAAATGAATGTGGATTTCACAAAGTGGATCCTCCAATGGGTGTGATGTCGTCCCTAGGGACCTTAGCTGTTGTCACAGTGTAGTGCAAGAAGTCTCTCTTTGCTGGTGCTGATCTCTACAGTTACAGCTACTTTCTCAGAACTAACCTTGTGTGCAATTTTAAACTCCTTGTTTCCCCTCCAACAAATGAGAACTTTTTCGTGTATTTTTGCTCCACCAGTTGTTCTCTCAGTGTATATCTTTTATTGCTTCTCAAAGTCCAGAGTGCTCACCATTATACAATGATACCTACTTCTTTAGGATATGGATAACTATATTGAAACTCTGCTTGCATCCTGCTTAGGTAGTTCCAGACTCCCCACTGAAGGTTGAGCTTGAGGAAAGTGCCACCATGTTAAATATGCAAAAAAGCTTCCAAACTATGATCAAGATTGTCAACAGAAGAGCACCCAGGGCAAGTCGTACACGTAGTGTGTTTACTACAGATATGTCATTCTGAAACTTCATGTGAAGTTTTACCCAGGCTTCCTCTAGATTTGTATGTGTCTTAAGGTCTTGGAGAGTTCAATTTCTAATCTTTAATTTTTCCAGATACAAGTACTTATATATTTCCAGTTCTGATTTACATGAGTGTCTGCTAATTTTCATTTGAGAGAGTGAGTATACATTGTTGGCTTTAATTTTGTTTTTCACTTGTTTCACTTGTTTAATTTTGTTTTTCACTTGTTTAATTTTGTTTTTCACTTTTCCCTATGTATTACTGAAAAACCATGACTCCTTCTTAGAATCTCTAAAGTTCTTTGAGCTGCTATTTGGATCTCATGTCTTTGTACTCTAACTGAAATACTATTTTCAAAATGGTTGGTTCGTAAATCTCCATGTGATCTATATTGTCAAATTATTTTCCATTTTTATTTTAAAATATATTTACTTATTTATTTATTTGACAGGGAGGGAAAGTGTTGTGTGTATGTATGTGTGTGTGTGTGTGTGAGAGAGAGAGAGAGAAGGGGAGAGAGAGAATGGGCACCCACCCATCCAGCCACTGCAAATGAACACCATATGCATACATTACCTTGTGCATCTGGCTTACGTGGGTTCTGGGGAATTGAACCTGGGTCCTTTAGCTTTGCAGGCATGTGCCTTAATCACTAAGCCATCTCTCCAGCCCCCTTTTTTATTTAACTTTTTAAAATATGTTTATTTGAGATGGAGAGAGAGATTGAGAGAATGGCATGCCAGGGCCTTCAGCCACTGCACATAAACTCCAGACGCATGCACCACCTTCTGCATCTGGCTTATGTGGGTCCTGTGGAATCAAACTTGGGTCCTTTGGTTCTGCAGGCAATCACCTTAACTGTTAAGCCACCCCTTCAGTCCCTTTGATTGGTTATTTTTAAGAATGTCTGAGCTGGGTGGTGCATGCCTTTAGTCCCAGCACTTGGGAAGCAGAGATAGAAGAATCACTGTGAGTTCAAGACTACCCTGGGACTACAGAGTAAATTCTCAGTCAACCTGGACTAGAGTGAGACCATACCTTGAAAAACAAACAAACAAACAAACAAACAACAACAAAAAAACACAAGTAAAAAAAAAGAATGTCTGAGCTGGGGAGATTGATCAGTGGTTAGAGTTGCTTGCTTCGAATGCCTGCTGGCCTGGGTTTGATTACCAAGTACCCACATAAAGCCAGATGCACATGCATCTAAAGTTTGTTTTCAGCACCAAGAGTCCCTAATGTGCCCATTCTCTTTCTTTCTTGTTCCTTGAAAAAAATTAAAAAAAAAATCTAAGTATATGGTAAGGCCCTATTGCTGAAGACAGTACATGTTTTGGTTGCAGGCACTAAGAAATTAATCTAGCATTGAGTTGGAAGCCTCCTCCATATTGACTAGCTGTCATAGTGCTAGAAAGTGCCAGGTAGCCTGCTGGGGGAGAGAAATCATCAACAGCCTTAACAGCAGTGGACCACGCAACAAACTATACAATTGGCCAGCTAGGCAAGATGTACATACTAGTGCAAGAGTGACATGTCTGTTATGGGAGGCAATCAACTGCTCTTTGATTAGATTTGATGTCCACTCTGTAGGAAGGAATTCATTTGCAATATAAATGGATACATTATGCCCACCAAATTGCCCTCTAAATATTTGTGATTATGCCCATATATTGTTGCTCTTACTTTTTGTTAGAAAAGTTTCTCTTTTCAGGTGGTGGTGACAGCTGGGGAGACTTAAAATTCCTGAAAGTTCTGAGAAAAAGTGACAGTTGATTGCTAGCACTAAATGAGTTCTTAACTATGATTGCCCATACAAGGGCACTCAGGAGTGGCTAGTATTATATATATATGTATTGATATTTTTTCCTTCCTCTACCGTCATCTATGTCAACCTGCTCGGGACCCAATATTATGTAAGAACTTATGCAGATAGTGACAGCCACTGTGAAATCATGTCTGGGAGGTAGAGTTCCAAAGCACTTCCCCCATATCCTTTGGCTCTTATGTTCTTTACATCACCTGTTTTACCACAGTCCTTGAGCCATTTGAGAGTGTGAAAGAGATGTCTCTCATTAAATGCTGAATACTCAGCTGTCACTTCTCATCACTTTGATGAGTTTTGAGTCTCACCTGCAGTCACAGCTGTCTAGAAAGGGACTTCTCCAACAAAATGTGAGAGCAACACTAATATATATGCATAAACATAACTCTTCAGAGGGCAATTTGGTTGGCATAATATATCCATGCAGCCAAATGACAGGAGTAATTTCCTCCCTAAGGTTTGTGATCTTCCCAGTCATAGACTTCCAGTATGAGGCATGAAGTCACTCCCAGAAGCAGGCCTCAAATTGTTATAGAACAGGGGCTGGAGAGATGGCTTAGTGGTTAAGCACTTGCTTGTGAAGCCTAAGGACCCTGGCTCAAGGCTCGATACCGAAGGACTCATGTTAGCCAGATGCACAAGAGGGTGCACACGTCTGGAGTTTGTTTGCAGTGGCTGGAGGCCCTGGCGCACCCATTCTCTCTCTCTCTCTCTCTCTGTATCTGCCTCTTTCTCTCTCTGTCTGTCGCTCTCAAATAAATAAATAAAAATGAACAAAAAATTGTTATAGAACAGTTGGTTACTCTCATAAGAGACATGGCATCATTGTACTAGTGGCATCTTGCTTGAGTGCCCAGTTGTGTAGCTTTCAGGATCCATAGCTAGTTTAGACAAGTGATGGCTTTTCTCCTCCAGAATGCGGCACAGCACTTTCCAGCACTATGATCACTAGTCAGCAGGGCTGACACATCCAGCTCAGTTCTAGCTTAATTTCTCCATCTTGCAATCAAAGTATGTGGCATCTTCAGAAATAGGGTCTCACCATCCAGTTATGGTGGGCAAGCAAAAGCCTTGGCAATATCTGGTATTGTTTTGGGAATCTCAGGGACCTCCCTGACCAACACTCAGTGGTAGGAATCTCAATTGTGGCACCAAAATTTTTCTTTGACAATCTATGGCTTCTAGGCATAGCATTTTATATCCCTGCAGGACACTTCACCAAAACCTCTCTACTTATTAACATATCTATTTTTTAATTAGCTAACAAATACGTTTCCATATGGCTTATACATAACCTTTTTAGCTTTGATTGACCATGCTTTTAGTCCCTTCTGTCCCCTATCACTTCTTCTCACACCACTTAGGTCATTTCACACCCAAGATTTATTTATTATTATTAAAAATTTAACACAATAGGTTTTGCAAAATGTAAAAATAAGAGAAACAAGCATTTAGTGTGGTAATTTAAATCATATATCCCCCACAAACTCATGTGTTTTCAATGCTTTGTCCCCAACTGGAGGCAATTTGGGAGGTAGAGCCTTGCTGGAGGAGGTGTGCTTCTGGGAGTTGGTTTTCGAGTGGACTATGATCTGCTTGTCACCTGGGGCCATCTCCACAAAAGCTAGATTGTAAATGCAATGACCCTGTCTTTCCTGCATTTTTCATACTTCCAAAACTAGTACCAGTTACACTACCAAATTTGTTAGTTCTGGGTATGTATGTGGAAGGAATAAAGGTAACTTTGAGGAGCAGAAATTTCCTTCAGCTTTCTTCCTTGATCACTACCAAATTGGAGAATTTGCTTCTCTTTTTTGATGGGTGAAGATCCTGAGGAGAGAATCAGCCCATCACACCTCACCAGGGCCCCAGCTGAAACTATAGAGGAGTTGGGGAACTGAGCAAGAGTGCTGCTTTCTTGCTGAACCTGGCACCAGTGCAAGGATGAAGGAGATAGACACAGAGAACACTCAACTCCTACCTAACCAGATATCCAGACACAGAGGCTCCCAAGACCTCATCACTGAAGTAGACTTAAAACAAACCCAACATGGCTCAGGGAAATTTGCAGAAGAAGGGGCAGAAAGATTGTTAGAGCCACATGTTGGATCATTATGCACAGAGACATTGTCTCTTACCCATAACTGATGGCTACCCCCACAATGCATGACCCACATTTCCCAAAAAGGAAGGTCCCTGCAGAGGGGGTAGGACAGGGAGAAGGCTAACAATGGTACCAACATGGCTGTATACACACTGTGTACATAACTAATAATAATAATAATAATAAAGTTTAAAAATATTCAGCACTCTTCTGCTTGTCTCAATGCAGAGCAACTGGCACAATATCAGTGGTGGTAACCTCTCAAACAACTGCAGCTCATGCAACTAAAGTCTGTGGCTGGAATCTGAATCTGTTTATACTTCCTCTGCCAAAGATACTATTCCATTACTTTTTAAAATTTGTAAAAAAAAATAAATATATATATATATATATATATATATGTTTTTTTTTCAAGTTAGTCTCAGCGTGGCCTTGAACTCACAGAGATCCTCCTACCTCTGCCTCCCAAATGCTGGGATTAAAGGTGTGCGCCACCACACCTGGCTGTAAAAAATATTTTGTGTGTGTGTGTGTGTGTGTGTGTGTGTGAGAGAGAGAGAGAGAGAGAGAGAGAGAGAGAAGAGTATAGGCATTCCAGGGCTTCTTGCCATTGCAAATGAACTCCAGATGCATGTACTACTTTGTGCATCTGGTTTTATGTGGGTACTGGGGAATTGAACTTGAGCTGGCAGACTTTGTAACCAATCAACCAACAAAGCAAGTGGCTTTAAGCACTGAGCCATTTTCCCAGCCTGTACTCCATTACTTTTAAATTCATATTTACTCAAATTCTCAGTACATAGGTAGAGTAGTCAGTTCCTCACACAAACTGCTTATAGCCCAGTTCTTACAAAGTATTTTTTTTCCTCCCTGGAATCTCATAAGCTGAGTATAGTCCTCAGTTCTTTCTGTATTTGAGGTCTTTCAAGCTCTTACCAGAATGATCCATTACTCTTTGCTTACAGCACTACAAGGTTTTTCTTGTAGCACAAAGTTCCAAATCTTTCGATATTCTTCCCACAAGTCAGTTCCAAAAGACCAAAACCCACTGTGGTGATTTGATTCAAATGGCCCCATAAACTTAGGTGTTCTGAATGCTTGGTCCTCAGCTGGTAAAAATTTGGGAATTGGAGTCTCCTGGAGGCAGTGTATTACTGAAGGCAGGCTTATAGGTATTATAGCCAGCTTTCTCTTGCCAGTGTTTGGCACAATCTCCTGCTTCTGTTGTGTACCTGATGTTGGACAGCAGGTGATATCCACCCTCAGCTCATACCATTGATTTCCCCTGCCATCATGGAGCTTCCCCTAGGGTCTGTAAGCCAAAATCAACCCTTTCCTCCCAGAAGTTGCTTTTGGTTGGGTGCTTTCTGCCAGAAATGTAAAGTTGAGCACAACAACCACATAGATTTATTATAGCAACAGTCCCACTTTTTTGTACCAACTTTTTTCTGTCGTTACCTTTTCATTGCTATGACAAAACACCCAACCAAAAGTAGCTTATGGGAGGAAATGGTTTATTTCAGGCTCATAGTACTGAGGGGAAGTTCTATAATGGTGGGAAAAGCACACAGAGCAGAGACTGGGCATCACATCTTGAATATCAGCTGGAATGTGTAGCAAGAGTGAACTGAATAACACTCAGTAGGGCTGATCTATCAGTAGGGAATTGAGTATGAGGCATAACCACAAACACAAGAGGCTATGGGGCACTTTATATTCAAACTGCCACAATAAAACAGCACTCCACTAACTAAACTTTATCCCAGCCCAGTATGGGATTGAGTTCTAATGAAAATAGACTGCCCATTTATGATTTTAAAAAAATCTATTCTTCACACTTTAGCATGCTAAAAAATAAAAACATAAATGAACCCTAATTTAGGACCAATTTTTTTCATTGCAGGAAATATAATTTATTTTTAACTTGTTTTCCCCATTCTCAAGTACTTGAAAGTTGAATTAACATAATTATCAAATATGAAACCAGCTGTAGTATCAAATAGTTTTTTCTGTAAAGATTTCCTTCTTTCTTGAATTAAATATTGGAGAAGTGGCAAGCAAAAAGAAAGCTGAATGTTAGCAATTTAACAAAAACGGAACCATCAGAAACTAAAATCTGAAAGCAAACACAAACAGACGGAATGGCTATAAACCAAAATGCTTTCCAAGCAAACCAACAACAGGGATACCTTAAATTAAACACTTTGAAAGCAAACCAAAGAAGGTACTTAACAAATAGGATCCGAAACTGATGAATAGCAGGAGATAGAACCTGGCTATGCAGTTTAGGGCAACAGGACCCCGAAAGTGAAAAGATTTTTTTTCTCTCATCTAAAATCATTAAATGTCTTTGAGTCTGTAAGGAGTGACCCAATTTTTCTTTATCTATTTCTTCCTCAGCATCTTTCACCATGTTGGAGGCCAGAAATTCCAAAAAGAAGAGTCTGGTTTTTTCCTTATTCCCTTTCCCTCTAGGATGTGACTAAAACAAGGCATCTTGATACCTAGCATTGGAAATGGACTGTCCAGCTCATCCACCCATCCAATAAAATCTTCTTCATAAAAGAAACCCTAATCCTGTCACCATGCAAATTACCTGATTGGGACCACTTTCATTTCAGGAGCTTTGTGCTTTAGGTAAATAAATCTTACTTCATGATATCCCATTTCTGGGGACCCTCTCCTACTATATAGGAGCTCTGCCTTCTTTCATTCTCTTATGCTCCATAGAAAATCTTCTAAACCTCACCTTCTGTGCACCATGGATTTACTTGAAGAATTTTAAAGACAAGAGCCTGGAATCCACTCACTCCATGGAAGTTTTGTGTGACCACAAATATCTAGCACCCTAACTCATGAGTCAAAGTCCCACCCCAGAGCTGAGAATATCTTTGGTGCTCTCAAAGATGTTCCAAATTCCCATATCAAAATCAGCTTAGAATAAACAAATAGATGGTCTATGAAATCAAGGGAGGTCTAAGTCCCAGAAAGAACTTACCAGCATGCGCCTAAGAAAACAGCACTGTATAACTGGGCACAAGGACCCAAGCTGGTACCTGGCTCCAATCCAGGCAATTCCTCCAGTGGAAGTGACTTGTCCTTTAGGCCCCAGGTTCATGTGCCATTAAGTAGTGACGCAAAACACAGATTTCACCTTAAAGGGGAAAAAGAATTTATTTTAGAGCTAATTATGAGTGACTATTGACTGTTGGGGAATACAGATTTAGGTTACCCCAAATTCAATGTCCCAACATATTGACAAATTCATGAGGTTTTTATAATCACAGAACACAAAAGCTTTATAACCTATTGTAGTTACCTTCTTGTTGCTGACACAAAGCACTTGACCAAGCAGTTTGTGGGAGGAAAGGGTTTATTTTGACTTACAGACTCAAGGGATGGCAGGAGAAAATGTGGCATGAGCAGAAGCTGGTGATCAGCTCCTAGCTGACATCAGGTGGACAACAGCAGCAGGAGACTGTGCCAAACACTGGTAAGGGAAGCTGGCTATGACACCCATAAGCCTGCCCCCCAAAACACTCCTTGTCCAGTAAGACTACAATTCCCAAATTGCCATCAACTGGGGATCAAGCACTCAGAACACATGAGTTTAATGGGGGACACCTAATTCAGACCACCACATTAACCAAAGCATTTTTAAAATACATTGGTGGAAACATCAGGTAGGCAGGTTACAACAAAGCAGAGAGTTCACCTGCTTTTGAGCTCAGACACTATCTGATGACATTCTTATCTTTCATGTTGTTTGGAGGCTAGGGGACCTCTTTATACATTTCAAAGGGATTTATTTGGCCAAAGGATTTTATGTCAGATATAGAGGTGGGTGTTATTCAGCTATCAAGGGGCTAAGTAAGACAGCAACATTTCAGCCCCTCTACATACAAATTCTACTCAGTTGATAGTCTTACAGGATAGCTGTTTTCGGGGAATGTCAATTCATAAATGTCTATCTCCTTTTATGTGCAAAGGTAGTGTCCTGCAAAACTTTTTCCTTGGGGTGATGTGAACACATGTCTTCACCTCAGATAGAGCACAGAGGACAGTTCAAAGAATGATAGCACCAAACCAGTTTGGTGAACCACTGAGTTCATTTGGGTTACTTACAGAGCAGGGTGAGGGACTGCTTACAGGAGCAATGGATGACTCAAAGGCAGCTATATCACCGAGAAGCCCACCCCAGTCTAGACCATGACTCACAGAAGCTGTAGCTATGAAGCCCACTGCACAACCTGCAGGCAGCTCCACTGGTTGGAAAGTTTTGAGCCCACTGCATGCCTTTCAGGAAGCTTACTTCAGAAAGTCTCATCCCGAAGGAGTTGTTTTCCTTTTATATAGCCTTAGGGAGGGGTCTTATATTCTTTTCCCAGGCCTGTTGACCTTATGAGTTTCCTGGTCTTCTCCCCCCAGAAATAAATGTTTCAATTGCTAATTAACATTGGTCAAAGTCTGTCCTTCAACTGGTGGTTATCTAGAGACACAGGCCCAAAAGAACACAAACATCAACCTGCTCTGAAGAGACTAAAATAATTCTAGTTGGAACCTAAACTTGACTCATCAGATGGCAATCAGGGCAGTCCTCTTTACTTCCTGGTTCTTCCTCCTTCTAGGAATTTTTCACAAGCTTTTTCTTTTTTTTCCACTGGAGGGCTCATTCTGAGTTTGCATTTTTCTCCCTGACCCACCAATGAATCCAGGCCCTCCGTAAACATCTAAACTTAACCAGCAAAGTTCATCCTAACTCGTTGCTTAATTGACACCCCAAGGTTATGAGAAATATTGATCTAAGTCACCAGGCAGATTACCCACACAGGACTCCTCCCCAACTCTGGAGCTTTTCTTCTTTACTTTACTCCCTAAAATGAATCTTACTGTTGTACTCATCTTTGTGTTGCTGGCAGAATACACCCAGCCAAGAGCAGCTTATGCAGGTAAAGGTTTACTTTGGCTTCCAGAATCAAGGGGAAGCTCCATGATGGCAGGGGAACATGATGGCATGAGCAGAGGGTGGATATCATCTCCTGTCCAACATCAGATGGACAACAGCAGCAGGAGAGTGTACCAAACATTGGCAAGGGTAAGCTGGCCATAACACCCATAAGCCAACACCCAACAATATATCACCTCCAGAAGGCTCCAGTTCCCAAATTGCCACCAGCTGGGGATCTAGCATTTAGAACATATAAGTTTATGGGGGACACCTGAATCAAACCACCACACTTAACCTTCTGCCGAGTCTGCACTTATTAATTCTTTGTGACTTAGAGCCACTGGCTTGGGAGGCTCCATTTCTCTCAAAACTGGTAACATATTTTGTAAGTCTCACTGAGATGTAAAGAAGGAAGAATAAGATGACTTGTTTCTTAAGTTTGGATTCTTTTTTTCTTCTTCTGGTTTGGTTACTTTAACCCCATGTAGTCCTGGAAACTCTATCACAAAGACACAGGGATTCTGTCATCCAGAGAGTGATTGGCATGGCTTCCTGTTCTTTAAAGTCATGGAGGTTATGGTTCCTGAGAATGCCTGAACTGGCTTCACAGATGCTCTGGTATTGAGAATGCCAGCTCTGCACTGACTTAGTTTCTGCTTATGGAGACCAGTCTGTCATGTGAGATTGGGAGCAAGTCTTAAAGCAACTGATGGTTCCTGACTGGAGCTGCCTCTGGCGAAACTGGAAGACTTTTGATTAGAATCCATTTCCCACTGCTTAGCTGGGTGTCAAACAAGGATTCCACTCTGTTCTTATGTCACATGAGGTTGAATAAAAGTCCCAGAGCAGCTGATAGTTTCTAACCTGAAACTAAATGCCAACACAAGAAGAGCCGATGTTCCAGCTACCCGAAGTCTCTCACTGAATTTTACCTCTTGCAGTCTGAACAAAGGACACAAACCTTACTGCCTCTTATCTCTGTGGCCAAAACCTCTTCCTTCAGTGGCAAATTATTATTTCCCATGTCCAACCCTCATCTTGACACTGCTCTCCAGCCTGCAGGTCTCTCTCCCTTTAACTTTCTGTTTGTTGCTGGTCCCCTGTTTACCCCAACTTTCTTCCATTGCCTCTTGTCTCTGTACTGCCTGTCTTAGTTCATGAAATGCGTACATTTTTCCTCATGGGGGATAAAGTTACTGTTCATCTAGCAATCCCAGTTAGAGGGATTCTCTCTCTCTCTCTCTCTCTCTTTTGAGCATGGAGAGAAGTTGGAGGATTTGAAGTAGATGGCATGTTTCCACAGGCACTACTGTGGTCATGCACATGGTTGCTTCCACTCAGCTCACTTGTAGTGCTTTGACATTTTAACTCATCTCTCTGTCCCTCTGCTCTGCATAAGCTTCATTAGAAACTTCTAAGCAAAATATTTCCTGATTTTTTTTTCAGAGTGAACATGTAATATCTTTCTTCTTGAGAGCATCTTGAGTTGCTTTTGGTTTCCTCCCTGGGCTCTTGGACTTTTCTTTCCTCCCCACTGTCATTTCCTCAAAGTCAGAGAAACCTCACCCAAAATTTAGGGGATGAGGAAAAAATGGCCAGAGCCTGCTCTGTGTTGGTACATGCATACTCCTCCATGTGTACCAACTCCAGTTGGCGGCATGATCTCAAGGTCCCAAGACACTTGCTTTTCTAACTAAATATAAATGCCAAACAAAGATATTGAGACTTTAAGTCAACGTGGAACTTTGAATGTATGTCTCCCAATAGCTTGTTTTATCATATGTTTTATTAAAACATGTCTCCAGCTGCCTGGCTGGAGGAGGTGTCACTGGGGGTGGATCCTGGGGTCCAGTCCTAAGGTATTATTGGGGGTAGGTCTGAGTTGTAGGCTAAAGGTATACAGAGAAGCCTGAGATCTGGCTGGATCCCCGCTGTTTCCTGCCCATGTGTGCTTGATTGTGGTGCTGGGTGCTTGGTGGTGTCTGTCTCTTTTTGGATTTATGAATGAGCCAGATTCTTCTGCCACTGATGGAATGTCCCTTGGGTCTATAAGCTGTAAGAATCATTTTGACAGAATGAAAAGAAAGTGAGAGAAAAAATTAAGATATTAACATTAAGAAGGCTCTCTGATTGGCTAAGAGATCCTCTCAGTGGAAAGAAACCCATAGCTGGAACTGGGACCTGAGTCAGAATCCTATGGAGACTAGGATTATGGACTCCAATGAGAAGCTCCCACTAGTCTTTGGCCAACCCATCAAAATCTATCTAAAGTAACAATGTGCATTCCCTTTGAACTATCCTGATCTCACTCTCCATTGGAGAATCTGTTTTTCCTTTTCAGAAAGCAGCGAGAACCAAGGACAACCAAAATCTAACAAGACAAGGATAGCTGACTTCCTGGCAGGAGACGAACCACCCCTCACACAGCAGCTAGAGCCCAGGTAAAACCACAGAGAAATTGGCAAGATGGCAAGAGTGCTGCTTTCATTGTGAGCCTGACAACCTGTGCCAGAGTGATGGAGACAAGATACTGAGGATACTCAAAATGCACCAAAACAGAAATTCCAAAGGTGCTCACAGCTCAACAATAAAGTAGACTTAAAGCACACTCACCAAGGTTCAGGGAATTTTGTGAGAGGGCATAAACAATTTAAGAGCCATAGGGTGGGAAGGAATATCCAGAGACGTATCCCCCCCCCAAAAAAATGACTAACTGCTACTCTCACAACTATCATAACCCATAATTCCATAGTGAATATTTAGCAATCCCAGAAATTAGGGCCCTCAGTGGAGTGAGGGAAGAGAGGAGGGAAACTATGGAACCAACATATCCATACAAAATTTTTACATAATAAAAAAAAGAAGAATATAATCATGAAGATGTCTGATAAAGACAGATTTTTGGAGGGTGTTATTTTTGTCTTAAAGTAAAATGGCTGAATATGAAAGAAGTGGACAAAGTTAAGAGTGCCTAAGCATGTCCTAGAAGGTTAGAGTAAGTTCCACAAGGTTTATAAAGCATAACTATTTATAGGCATTTCTAAAAGAGAACAGAATTATAAAAAATTATAAGAGAACAGAGTTATAAAAAAGACAGTAAATACTAAGTTCTAAATTGGCCAAAGGAACTACAGCTAAAAAAAAAAAAATCATAAAAATGCAAGGTCAGTATGACATAGATGGTGTTGTAGTTTGAATGGAGGTTCCCCAATAAATTCAGGAGTTTTATTCAAGCTTTTAACTTGGTGTCACAATGGGTGGATCCTAGGGTACAATCTTGTAGTGTGGGGTGGATCTTGAATTCCAGCCTAAGATATACAGAGTTCTTGAACTCTGCCTCGGGTTTCTGGACTGTGCTTGTGGTGGTTGCTTTTCTCTGCATGGACCAGTGAAAGGGAGCCAGCTTCTTCTGCCATTATGGAACTTCCCTTGGACCTGTAAGCTTCAAGTAAATTCCTTCTTCCCATTACTGTGCCTGGTTTGTGGGTTCATCCCAGCAGCATAAAACTGTCTAGAACAAAATTAGTACCAGTAGTGGGGTGTTGATGCATGATGAATCTGATTACATGGATTTTGTTTTTTTGGACCTTTTCTTTTGTAGGAATGGGAATGGACTTGATACTTGCAACTGAAGATGCCTTTCAGAGCAATAAGCCAAGTTTTATGGGCTATTCTGGTGAGAGTTTGAAAATGCTAAGTACAGAGAAAATTGTATTTGTTGGCTTTGTTTATAAACTTTCTAAGAGAAAGAAAAGACTACACAGAACTTTGTTGGAACTGGGCCACTGATATAAGGGCTGGCTGTGTGCTGCTGCCCATATCCAGAGAGTTTGATCAAGTTTAAATTTGTAATGGACTGATGTGCTTGGCTAAAGATATGAAACTGAGAAATTCAAGATTTAAAGTTGAAAAAATTCGAACATGTTTAAGGTTATGGGCAGTAAGTTTGTTTGCTAAAGCTGCTATTGTTAAGGAGATATTACCATGATTAAAGAAGGTCCAACTACTTTACATTGAAACAATGGAACAAATGCTTGAGGAAAGACTGAATGGGAGAAATGCAATCCATTTTGAAAGGAGATGACTGAAAAGAAGGAAATGGCTCTTCAAAGTGACAATTTATTTCATCCCTGAGTTAAGAATATGGCTGTGTCCTGGACACCTGGTGCTGAGTTTGGAAGCATGAAAAATGTGTGGAATAGGTCATAAAGTGCACATGATTCCAAGGGCTGCAGCTGAGATGTAGCATACAGTCAGGGTATAAAGACCCTAATAGGCTGGTGGAGCCATTGAAAGATGGACCGTGGTTTGCATGGAGACCTGAAGATGTTTTGGATCTATCAGGACCATGCAAGAGCTATCATGGAGCACTGTTAGCTCAGGATGGAAGTTTTTCCTTCCTATTCAGCCCAGCTAAAAGTGTGCAAATGGAAAATTCAGAGACTATCAATCACTGGTTATGATATCGAACTTAAAGTACAGACGTTTGATATATGCTTGATGGTTATCAAGTTTGCATTGGTCCAGCCTCTCCTTGTTATGCCTTATAACAATTAAACATGTTTACTCTGTGTCATTATATGTTAAAAGTATATAACTTGTTTTGATTTTACAAGACTCAAGGTCAAGAGACAATCTTAAATCTTACATCCCACTAAGGGTGTGGGGGGGGACTCTTACTGGAATGGGGGCGGGGAGGAAGGGAGTGATTGTACCAACACCTGACGTATTCATACAAAGTTTCAACTTAATAAAAAAAGACTTGGTACTTTTGAACTATCTTAACCTTTTAATTTGGCCTGAAAACAATATACAATGTGAAATGGTTATGAATCTTTTGGGGCCCAGGGGTGGAATGTGGTAGTTTGAATGCATATCCCCAGTAGATTCAGGAGTTTAATTGACACTTTTAACTTGTCACTGTGGGTGCATTCTAGGGTTCATTCCTAAGGTATGGGTGTAGATATGGATTCCAGCCTAAGATGCAGAGTGCTTGAGCTCTGCCTGGCATTTCTGGAGTGTGCTTGCTTATGGTGCTGGTGGTCATTGCTTTTCTGGGGCCAGCTTCTTCTGCCATTATGGAACTTCCCCTGGATCAGTAAGTGTCAAATAAGTTCCATTCCTCTCATAAACTGTGCCTGGTTTGGAGGTTCATCCCAGCAACGTGAACCTGACTATGACATATAGAAACTTGAAGAAGAAGAAGAAGAAGAAGAAGAAGAAGGAGGAGGAGGAGGAGGAGGAGGAGGAGGAGGAGGAGGAAGAGGAGGAGGAGGAAGAGGAGGAGGAGACGACGAAGAAGAAGGGAACACAGGGCATGAATAGAATCTCAGTAAACTACAACAGGATAAATGGTACTTTGACTAAAGTAGTTTGGGCTCATCTTCTATGTCTGGGGACAGCTAATGAAAGATAGGGAAGATTTCACATTAGACACAGGTAACTCATATAAACTGTCATGTTGGGGTACACAAGGTTGAAAATATAGGTATGGTCAAGTACTATGTCCAGTGTTTCTTCTCCTTCATATGGGATCTCATTCAAGATAAATCCAGCTTTTACTTCTGGGTTAATTTTTTTTTCTTTTTCAGTTTTTTTTTTAAATTAATTAGTTTTGTACTCAGCGAATACAGTCAATTTGGTACCATTGTTAGGCTCATCCATGTCCTATGCCCTCCCCCTGGCTCCTCCTCATTGAGGTATATAGGTCATACATTCTGGAGTCAGCCCACAGTTATGGGTGGGATAAATGTCCCTGCATATCATGACCCAATAGGTATTTTTTTTACAATTTTATTTCATATTTTTTGTTTGAGAGAGAGAGAGAGAGAGGAAGAGAGAGAGAGAGGAAGAGAGAGAGAGAGAGAGAGAGAGAGAGAGAGGAGAAAATGAGCATGCCAGGGCCTTTAGCCACTGCAAACAGACTCCAGATGCATGCGGCACCATGTGCATCTGGGTTATGTGGGTCCTGGGTACTGGAACCTGGGTCTCTTTGCTTTGCAGGCAAGCGCCTTAACCATTAGGCCATTTCTCTGGCCCTGGGTGAGTAATTCAAAGATAAGATCATTCCTCTCAAAGTTTAATTACTACATCTTTAGTCACTATAGTTCTATGGCCAAATATTGTGTTAGCCATCCTAGTGTCAGCAGACACTAGGCCCCAGAGAAGGAACAGTGTGTTTCTAGAAAAAGAAATGAGGTGTCTGACAATGGTGAAGCCCTTGAATATTCTAGTCATGCCCATTTTCTCAGGTCTGTGAGTACTGTCAGGAATGACTCCATTAACCTTGGTAGCCTTGGAGGACACTGGAAGGAATATAGAGGAGCAGGTAGTTACAGAGAGACATCTCTTGTCATCACCTTCCTTCTCTGTCAGTGTGGGTAACACACCTACGGTGGGGTAGATGCTCACTTTTCTAGTGTATCCTGAGAAACTGGGATTTCTTTATCCTCAAAGCCTAAAAAAAAAAAAAAAAAAAAAAAAATCCTTTAATGTTTCTCTGCTCCACTGCTTGGTCAGCCTACAAAGTAAAAGTTTGA
This sequence comes from Dipus sagitta, assembly GCA_036346955.1. Lineage (NCBI taxonomy): Eukaryota > Metazoa > Chordata > Mammalia > Rodentia > Dipodidae > Dipus > Dipus sagitta. The sequence goes on along the minus strand of CM070770.1, from coordinate 95,562,349 downwards.
GAAGACTACAAATTAAAAAGCAATCATTTGCATTTCTCTGAGTTTTTAGGAAAATAAAAGCCCTTTGCTCAACATGATCACTGTAAGGTTAACATACTGAGATGTTTGACTAGCTGTATGTTTTCTATCACTCTTTCTTGCTCAGTGTAATGTAAATTATACTAATAAATTTCCATGTACTGTTTAAACTTATAGAGAGCTGGTTCTGAGAACATGGCAAGTACTTCCCTATCTCAGATCCAAGGGTATTTATCTCATGTGTTCTTGTCCTGGGGATAGGATGGCTCCTGGCTGCATGACAAGGGAAAGGAGAGAAACACATTGTTCCATGGTTTAATATAAAGAATTTTAGTTCTGTGCATGTTTTCTCTCTTACTTTTAATTGCTTATAAGACCTTTCACGGCCCAAAGTCAATAAAGATCTGTTAACTCTTGCTAGAAAGAAGTTTTCAGACTTTTGTGAGACAAAAAAAAAAAAAAAAAATGTATAAAAGAGCTATACCCTATTTGGGGAGCATGGCCCTGAATTTAGGGAAGACCAATTTCTATAACTTTCCTACCAAGACATGTGCAAACTACTTCTAGCAGCAGAACTTGAGAAACAGAACTAACTCTGATCCAGGAGTGGGCTAGATGCATCTATCAGCAGCCTGAGGAAAAAAGAAACTGAAGAGTTTAGTTTAAGCCATTAGTAAACCTGTGGCATCTGTTGTCACTGCTGTTCTGTTCTTAATATGGCTGTGGCTTATTCTTCATAGATTAACATTTTTACTGAACAGACAAATAATAGAAATATGTATGAGCAAAGGGTAAGGAAGTTTTAACACTGTATAATCCTTAAATATTTGTTAAATAAAAGGGATTTAGGGCTATGACCTGTTAGGCTCTGCTGATCCAGAACACACATATACTCTGATCCCAAAGGCAATCACATGAAGCCCACCTGTTGTCTTCAGGAGATCTGTGGACCCATAGTTACGGACCTTGTCTTCAATGCTCTGATCAACACTTCTTATGCATATGTGCATGCTCTGAGTCAAGAATTCAACCAGATCCCTGAGGAAATTGGGCAAAGAGCTTATCTTTTCTTTAATTTAAAAAATTATTTGTGTGTGTGTGTGTGCTTCTGTGTGAGAGAGAGAGTCAGATAGAAAGAATGGGCATGCCAGGGCCTCTTGCCCCTGCAAATGAACTCCAGACTCATGTGCCTCCTGGTACATCTGGTTTTACAGGGTACTAGAAAATTGAACCTGGGTTCTTTGGCTTTGTAGGCAAATGTCTTTAACTGCTAAGATATCTCTCCAGCCCAAGCATATCTTAAGATCAGTCAGCATCTCTCAACATTGCTTGTCAATATTGGTCATCTATGCTATTGAGGCCAAAGGTACACCAAGGCAGAGGAAATCTAGCCAAATTTCTCAAATCAGATGGATTACATAGTTGTATGATTAACTTTAGGGCAAGTTATAAATAAAGAATTTAGCATCTCACAGCGATATTATCAGAAAAGTTATTTGTAAGGTCCATAAGAAATTTTGCCATAGTTCTTTAACATAGTCTATTTCCATATTTCATTCTCATAGTTTATCTCCACAGTTCTGCATATAATTCATCCTCACAATTTAAGAATCCAAATGAGAACTAGGCCTACCTAAAACAATTGACAAAACTTTATAGTTTAACAGGTAGACAGGTAATCTATGTTTGTTATATAATGTAATGAATGTAATTGAGATTCAAGTCTTTTAAAAATATTTTAAGTTATTTATGGGAGAGAGAGAGAGAGAGAGAGAGAGAGAGAGAGAGAGAGAAAAGAAGCAGCTAAAGAGAGAAGGGTGCTTGCTTCAGGGCCTTCAGCCATTGCAAACAATCTCCAGATGCATGAACCACTTTGTGAAAAGTTCTCTTTTCCCTAATAAGCCAACCCTCTACAGTTGACAGTTATTTCTGCATTTGGGTTTTTCAACTGCCAACAGAATGATCCATACATCTCTGCTTTCAGCCCTGCAAGGCATCTCTTAACATAAAGTTTCAAATCCTGCAACAAATCAGTTCCAAAAGGCCAAAAGCCACACAGTCAGGTTTCTAGAAGCAATGACCACTCTCTTGGTACCAATTTTCAGTTATAGTTACCTTCTCATTGTTAGGAAAGAAATGTGATCAAAAGTGACTGATGGGAGGAAAGGGTTCATTTCAGTTTACAGTCTTCAGGGGAAGTTTCAGCATGGCAAGGAAAGAATGGTAGAGCAGAGACTGGACATTAATTCTTGCCACAGCAGCTAGCAGAAAGTACCAGAAGAGTGAGCTAAGCTAACAGTATCAAGCTGGTGGCTAATAAACCTTACGGGCCACCCTCAGAAACACACCTCCTCCAGTAAGATCCACTTCCCAAATTGATACTAGTTTGGGACCAAGCATGGAAAACACATGAGTTCATGGGGGAACATCTGATTCAAACCACCTCAGGCACATTAAATGGAACTTAGCCTAACTCATTCCAGCATGGCTTAGCTAAATATTTTAGCCTGTTTGCATAGCTCGTTACCCTGGCCATTAAGTTTTAGAGAGACCAGCTTATGTACCGTGTGTGTGGTAGAGTGGGAGAGTTATCCTTACTCTTGCTGGCCTTTGACAGACTTTAGGCTCAGAACTCAGAGGGTTTGTAGCTTCATTTCTGCTCATTCTAGTGTTTTAGTCTAAGATACAGCTATGTGTTTAGACTTTCTTCTTAAGAATGCTTATCTACCATTGCTAATTGGAGTGAGACATGGTATGATTGGGAGGCTGAGATTGCAAATTTACAACAACAGCATGCTTAAAGTGACACTTTGAAGTTTTTTCTACATCATGGCAGCTTTCTTCACAAAGATTCAAGGACTGGCTGGCAAAGAGGGTTACTATAAATATATATAAAGTAATTGGCTTATTAAACTATATTTCTTCTGTATTTCTGGTCTGTTCTTGTGTCTCTTTACTATCTTATTTTTTTTTTTTTTGAGGTAGGGTCTTACTCTAGTCCAGGCTGACCTGGAATTAATATATAGTTTCAGGCTGGCCTCAAATTCATGGTGATCTACCAACCTCTGCCTCCCGAGTGCTGGGATTAAAAGTGTGCTCCATCACGCCTGGCTTCTTTGCTATTGCTTTGGGATGAGTTATTATCCTTGAGATCAATCAATAGGCTTACATATCAGTGTCTCATTCTGAAGAGAACTTGCAGTATAGCTATTTTCTCTGGGTATACCACGACCACCACCTATCATGTAGTAGATATTACTGAAGTCACCCACAGAATACCTTGGCTGCATAGTCATGGCAATGAAATAAGCAATACTAGGTCCATGGCAACAGTAATGGGGCTGTTAACACTCCAGAGTAGAAGAGAGGTCACTAGATCCTCACCTGGGATTTTAAACATTATCTCCTCCTGCCCGTCCTGTTGGCATATGGTCCAGTGATGCTAGAATATTTAGGGTGGGAGAAGGTTGGTTCATTGATGCAGCTTTAATAAGGCCACCACCCCATGCTAAGGTGGGACTTTCAGTGATACATATAGTTTTGAGTCACTCTTGCTCCTCTAAGTAATATTCCATCCATACTTCTGTAAGTAAATCCAATAAACTCATTCACTCACCAACCTAGATTTGGATGGAAATTTTTGTCTGCCATTGGTGTTATATCTAGTGATTAGATATTTGTTCACATGTCCCCACAAAAAGTCAAACAACAGTAGCCCAGTGTAAGTGCTCAAGTCAAGATTCCTCTACTCTAATGGGGTGCTCAGGGTTCAGGAAAGTTCTTGAACCCTAAACCCTAGGTTTGTGTCTAATTTTTAATCAATGAATTAAATAAAATGACTGAGAATGATAATTACTAAATTATTATATTACATATTATATTTAATTATGAAATTATTATGTTAATATTATATTTATTATATATTTAATTATATTGAAGTACAGAGCCAAGGTACCCACATGGCTAGAGATCCCACGTGAAGGGCCTGGGAAAATGGTGGAAAGAAAGAAAAATACAGAACAAAATTCAAAGGACTCCTGCCATGTGTAGAACTAGAGGGGATAAAGAGGCCATGTGGAGAGTAAGGGCCAGGGGCTAGGGGGCTTTCCCCTCAGTTGAGGAAAAACTCACTAGCAGCTTGAAGTTCCCAAGTGTTTGGGCAACTTAGAGAGCATACCCTTCCCTTGCAAAGGTATTTATAACCTCATAGTGGTGGGCCGGGTCTTCTGGAACCAGAGGGACATCTGATTGGTTAGGGCTAGGGGCTGTCTCAGGAAGAGGCTAGCCCAGACACCAAGTTCTAGGGGCTGAACTTGACCAACCACAATGTTTAAATCAAAGACCTCCCTCCCAGAAGGGTCCCAGGTTGCTTGTGGTAAAACAGGTCTGGGGAACTAGGCAAGAGATAAGAAGTCAGATCATCCTTGATTTCTAGCAAGTGCAGATTTTCCTGTCTTTTTTACATTCAGGGGTCCCAGTCATCCTAACTGCCCATTCCCTCTGTTGCAGTCAGGTTCACATTGATAGTAGAAATCACACAACTAAGAGAAGCTTGTGGGAAAAAAGTGGTTTATTTTGGCTTACAAACTTGAGGGGATGCTCCATGATGGAAGGGTCACCCCCTGGCCCACATAAGGTGGACGACAGGAACAAGAGAGCATGCCAAATATTGGCAAGGGGAAGCCAGCTATAATACCCATAAGCCCATCCCCAAAATACACTCCCTCCAGGAGTCCTTAATTCCCAAATCTCCATCAGCTGGGAACCTAGCATTCAGAACATCTAAGTTTATGGGGGACACCTGAATCAAACCACCACATCCTTTCACTACTATTCATGAAGTTTGATCATAATACATGGTAACGGGGATTTCAATCTGGACACCCTTTGTCTTTCTGGTCTTTGAACTCTGTGGGAATAATTCAGAGGAGACACATTTAAGAGTGTAGCATAGAAGGTAGACAGGGTTTATTCCAAACTAAGTATACTCTTAAGGGGTGAGAGCAGACAACGGCTAAAGAGACCACTGTCAAACCTAACACTTAGGCAAGCTTTTATACTCCTTTTTAAAGGGATCTCTAGAACAAACATATGTTTCTGATGAATTTTGACTTCTCCAGTTGATTGCCAGGTTTGTTTGGATTATTTTTTTATAAGAGGACCTTATTTTGTATAATAATATTATAAGGTTTAGGACCCCTGGATCCAGGTTTAGATGATTATATGTTAATGACCGTCAAGGAAGTTTGGGATGTTCTCTCTAATTCTGGGACAGAGCTATGACTTATGTCACATACTTATGACCAATTATTAAAGTCCTGCTATTGTAATCCTTTGCTTATGGGCAATTGACTAGTGAGAGAGTCTATCCCCATTGTCCTCCAAGCCTGCTAATTTATCTAGTTTTCTAGCAAGCTTCCCTAAAGAGTTGAGACCCTCAAATTCTGTAGGAGAGAGACATTGGGTCAATCTGGATACTTCTTACTAAAATTGAGCATATGAGTATGTAGGAGCTCCACTCTTGCTGATTCTTAGGCCTCAGAGAACTATCAAGTGAATGTAGATATATGCCATAGGACCATGTTGATTTGATATGGGAATTCTGGAGTGTTTTTGAGTGTGATGGAGCCTTTCTTGGCCCTTGGTTGGGTAATACCTTGGGAGCTAGGGTGTGAAGACTCATGGTCATGCACAGCTTCCACTGAATCTGAATCCTTCAGACTCTCTCGCCTTAAGAATTTGAAGAATGACATTCACAGACTAGAATAGATTAAGTTTAGAAAGACTATGGATAGAAATTAAGAGAATGAAGGAATGCAGAGCTCTTACCCAAAAGGAGCCAAGAACGGGTTCTATAAAGTAGAGAAGCCCATCTAGAGTCCCAGACTGGGCTCTTTTATGTGACTGGATGGATGCTGAACTGGTTAGTTCAGCCCTGATGCCTTGTGTTTAGGTAGGGGGTCAACTTTTATGAGAAAAGGAGTAATTTTTCCAGGAATCTTAAATTGTGGGCTCATATCTATTCTAGGGAAGGAGAGCTTTTCAGGGAATAAGAGATTAGGGAGGGGCTCAGGTTTAAGGAAAAAGAGAACTCCTTCAGGCAGAGATAAGGAAAACACAGACTTTTCTGGCATTTCTGGCTTCTAGAAAAGTAGAGGCTATAAAGACTCCTTTATGGAAAAAGGTGATAAGGATGACTCATATTCTCCCTCAAGGCTCAATGACATTCCTCACTTTTACTTTCAGAAAGCCCTGTTACTCAGAAAGTGCCTCAGGTTTTAGCCAAGAGGAGACAGTATGAAAATAGCAGCTTAGCACATAGGGTCCAAAACTGAAAGATTCACTATTAAGGCTATGATAGGTATAACCTATTTCCATCATGAAAATCTGGAGGTCCAATTTCCAAACTGCTCATCAAAAGGGAGGGCCGTGTTTGGCATAACCTGAATCTGTTTCTGTAGATTGTATAGAACAGATGACAGGGAAATTGTTACTGGCTTGGCAGGAAGGGAAACATTCCACAGACATTTGTGCCCTTCCCTTTGGCTATCAGACTATTGAAACTGTAAACCCCAAGGAATGGAATTTTTCCAGGCATCTCATGCTGAAAAAAGAAAAAGGATGAAGCTAGAGGAGAAACTTGCCTCAGGAAAGATGACTTCTGAGGAGAGGATTCAGTTGATGCAATGGGACGAGTAGGACTGCACCTTGACTGGACAAGTTTAACTAAGCGTGCTTCTTGCTTTTTATTTAAGCCTAAACCTTTTGTTATGATCTCTTCCACAAGATGGACTGGAGGGGCAGCCACTAGACTTTGTTTTTTTCCATTGTGGCCACATTGAATAAATTTCATTTTCCTGCTTTTATCTATTAACTTGGCTCTTTTAATTGGCTTATTGAGGATGAGTAGCACAGCCTAGTTTGTTTGAGCTGCCAGGACACAGGTTCTGACCTTAATAACTCTGGTAATAAAATTATTAGGAATATACAAATAGTTTTTAACATTGATAATAGCACGAGTATACCCCTAAGTGGCTATGAGGACATCTAAAGCCATACAATATGGTATAATTTTTTTTCTTGCCCATTACACCTTAGAATAAGAAAAGAAATTCCCCAGACTGTGTCATTTATCTTTTTGGGTATATTTAATAATATGTCAAATGACATCTCTATTTGCATAGGTGGAATAACAATGGCAGATATCATATCAATTGAAAATACTTTGGGTTAATCTGAAGGTGAATAGGAGAAAGCTAGCTTCTCTTAGGAAGTTTCTGTTAGAGATTGGGGCCCAGAGTGAATAAGGAGACACCATCCCTGATGCCACCTTGCTCTGGCACAAGAAGAGAACTCTAGGCAGAAATAGGACTTGTATCTGATGGAGACTGATCTACACTGTCCCTTGCTGTCCACAGTCTAGCACACTACCTAGATAGAGAGCCCAGGTGGTGGTTCCTGGGTCTGCCCTCCAAATCTACAAAACAATTAGGTCTTCCTCTTGCACGTAAAGGCTCTCATCTTCCTGTCTTGCTTTTTTCTTCTTTGTAGAGTTCTTTCTGGATTCCCTCCCATCTCTGCTTGGAAACACATGAGTATGGCTTCCCCTGGTGAGTGCGGGGAACATAACACTGGTCCTTGGTCTGGGAGAACTTTTCTGCTTGCCTCTGCTTTATAGTTTGGGGTAACTTCTTACTTTGATTACATGCATGATTTTCCTCTGGTCTCCGAATCTACCACATGTGTATTTCTCTTGCACATTAGATTTACCATGTGGGTGTTCTCACTAACTCCAGGCCTGCTCCCTGTGTAATTTCTTTAAATTCAGGGTAACATTGAGTGTAACTCTTTTTATTATTCATTTCTTCTCTGAATTTCTTGGTCTCTGCTTTGATTTTTCTCTTGTTTTCTTCCTTGAGCCTCACCGTTTGCCCTCTGAACTTCCCTCCATGGGAAAACACATGGCAGATGGCATGGGTATTCCTTCTAAATCTCCCTACACAGGCTCCTAAATTCTATCCTTCATATGCGTTGGCTCTACGCCAGTCTTTTGTTGAAAGCCTCAATTTCTCTTAAATGAACCTTATGAACTACACAATGTTTTCTGCCCAAGTGTGTGTTTCCTACTTCCCATGTGCTTATGACTCTGCTCCAGCCTTCCTTCCTAGAGCCCAATCTCCCTTAAAATAAGCCCTACAATTTTTGATTTCTCCCTAAATAAACTGTCACTAGGACTTCAGCCTTTCCCTCCCCGTCTGCATGAAGTTTCTGGGGAAATTTTAATTCTGAGGTTCATTATTGAAATAGTCTGAAAGCCTAAGGAAGGGTACAAGTGTCGTTGTAGAGTATCTCCTCTCAAGACTGGGAGGTTATATCTTTAGCAGCTGTCTAATGTATCTGCCCTCATGACTTATGAAAAAATGATCCTGATGGTTGAAGGACAATATCTTTATATAAATCAGGAGAGATCCATCCTAGACTTTGAATGTCACTATGATACATTGAATGAGTATTGTTTTGTTCCTAGCATAAGGGAATTATCTGGCTTAAGTGGGTTTTTGTTGAAGGCATCATATATAGTCACATTAAATTAAAAAGCTCCATGATATCTGTGATTATTTTCTCTAATTATTGAAAGAGAAGTTCTAGAAAGTGAAGGTTTAATTTGCCTCTAGAGTACTGTATTTGTTTTCTCCTTTGAAAAGATCCTCCCTTGTCCATTTTGATTTTTAGTTCAATTAATAGCCCATTGTGAAATATCCCATCTGGCAACCAGGTTTATGATAAAGGAACTAATCCTGGCCTGATTAATGTACTGTTATAATTGATTCCAATCATTTTCTTGAAGAGGATATATCCATGGGATTCCATAAATATTAGAAATGAGCAGAAGTTCACAAACCCAACAATTGTCTTGCTTACTATCTTGAGCATAGTCTTAGGTCCATGTAAGAAATGATTTTTCATCTTGGGTATAAGAAGGCAGAAATAAAAGGCTTAACAGAATCAAAAACAGACATTAAGTCATGGGTTTTTAAGGAGGAGAAATAAACAATAAAGTTTTCACTTATCTGCTCCTTTGAAGAGGTAATTAAAGTCCCCCGTGTGTTGAGTTTGCCAAGGGATTGTAGGAAATTTTCTTCTGGAGGGTCTTCTTTCCAAGGCTTCCAAGAGAGTGACGATTCTGGTTGGCAATCCCTAGGATATCAATAGCTATCAGAGACAAAAGTGCTGGAAAATGGCCTTCCAAAGTGAAGTTTTCTTGATCCTAAAGGTCTGCCCTGTAAGTTTTAATTAGCAGCTGTTCTCCCAGTTGAAAATGAGGTTTATTGTGTTTTCCTGCTGGCTTAGGCAGTCTTTGTAGCCCATATTCTTTGATAGTCTGTTGCAATTCATTAAGCCTAGAGGCAAATTGACTGAAAGACTATGTTTGGCCCCACAGAAACATTTAAATACAGAAAAAAAGATGTCCATAATGCACCTCAAAAGGACTTAGGTACAGAGCTTAATCAGGCTACATGAATTCTAAGGAGGTCTATCAGGAGCATTACCCTACAGGTGAGATAAGGCTATTGGGAAAGCTTTTTCATGAGGAACTTTAGGGTCTGTTAGTATTGTTCACCTTTCTTGGGAGATCAAGGTCTTCAAGAAGAATGAAGAAAATTTCTACCCCCTAGAGACTTAGCTATAGGCTGAGTAATCAAAGGAAGGGTCATTATTATTTTGAAGAGATAACAGGAGGACATATTGAGGGATTTTTCCTGAAGGAGTGATTTAAATACTTCAATGGCCTTTTTAGATGGAATTGGGAAGCCTTCTTGAAATCTTGTGAAAATATTTACAAAGACTAATAACTATTTAATTCTCTAGAAAGGAGGCAGTTGTATAAAACTATTTGTAAATCTTCACCAGGGTGATGTCTGTGCTTGATGAGATGGAGCCCTGATTCAGCTTTAGGAAGGAGAAAATATTGTTTTTGTTTAGGAAAAGCACAGAGTCTTTTAATCTGATTATACACAGGGAGGCTGTTGTAGCCCTACCCAGCAGGTCAGTAATCCATGCTTGGGGATTAATCAGTAGGGCTGAAAAGACTGAATCATTGTCCCTTCATGAGAAGTGACCATTGCCATTTTATCATGGGACTATTTAGGTTAGAGGCTGAAGATAATTTAGGCTTTCATTTTTACCAATAGCTCTCTTTTTAATAAAAGGAGTGAACACCCAGCCATTGTAAAGAAGCGTGAGTAAAGGGTAAATTTTTCCATCAATAACAAAGAGGCAGAGTGAAATGTACAGTCATGGGAGTGCCACTGATGCCCATAACTTGACCAAAGTAGGCAGCCACTCATACAGAATATGAGGTAAGAATAGAGCAAGAGTTCTTAAATCAAGGATAAAACTTATGTCCTCTCTGTGACATCCATATTTACTCAAGGCTCTATCCCATTGCTGGTGATGGTTGAGTTAGAGGCCAGTTGGAGATGAAGGCTATACTATTCTAGTAACACAGGGCAGATCTAGTCCAAGACATTTTGATTTTCAAGGTAGTAAGCCCATTGCCCTCTTTTGCCACATTTAGGGCAAGGCATCTCAGGAGGATATCCAGTACTTGAGCATTCTTTCTTCTAGTGGCCTGACAACAGACATAGCACTTGTTTTCCAGCTTCTTTCCTCTAGCAGAAGAGCCAGAGGGAGACCTTGAGTCACCCCACAATGCTGCAGGAAGTTCTACATGCCTTTTATCTTCTCCCTTTAGTAACTTTTGTTTCTTTTCATCCCCTCTGCTTCTTTTCTATGTCTGAATTATTGAAAAAAATAAATTTCTGTATCTATCAATAGGGATCTTGGGTCCCAATGACAATTTTTGTAATCTTCTTCTTATGCCAGGAGCGGATTAAGGAATCTAACCCTTAGGAAGATTTTGTCCTTAAAGGGGAGAGCTTAGTTAGGGAGTATTTTTGTATAGTGTCTCTAAGGTACTTTCAAAAGGCAGTAGAGTACTCATTAGACCTCTAGTCCTAGTTGCCAGTTTGGCATGAATTCTTGGTTTTACTTTACTGCTTTTTAGTCCCTCAAGCATGCAGATAACAAAATGTTGATATAACCACATATCATCCTGGGTGTTACAATCCTATCTCAGAGGACTCATCTGAAGTAGTTCCAGTCCTATGGGATATTTAGGATCTATCATCTTTGGGCCGTTTGCATACCATCTAGCTACTTGAATCACTCTAATTCTTCCAGAATCAGTTAGGGTATGTCCATGACACTATAAACTATCTTGGAAGGAAATCACCCTCTATATATTCCTCAGGATCAACAGAGAAATTACCCAGATCCTTCTTGACTTGCTTAAGGTCTTGCATAAAGTAAACTGTTCAAATTCTCTAACATGTTTTTGAAGGGGACACATTAGCATTAGGCTCTGGCCGTGCGGGCACTGGACTTGTTTGTCCAGTAGGTGGTGATGTTGCCAAAGGCTCTAGTTCACCCAGTTTATCAGGAGGGGGTTTCAGCTTGAGGGCTATTAGTTCTGGATTAAATTTATCTTGTTTGCATAAATGTGGATCTTCTCTTAGACTTAAAGCAAGGAAAGTTTTCACATAAAGTACCTTGGACCATTTTTCTAGTAGTTTGCAAAAGCAGTAAAAACATTCATCCTCTCAGGAGAAGTCAACCTACTTCTTTATACATTTTAGGAATTAATTATGAAAGACACATATAAGAGGTAAATTAATAGGTAGGGTTGTTAAACATCTGTAACAGAGGGCTGGAGAAATGGTTTAGTGGTTAGGGTGCTTGCCTATAAAGCCTAACAACCTGGGTTCAATTCCCCAGCACCCACGTAAAGCCAGATGCACAAAGTGGGGCAGGCATCTGGAGTTCATTTGCAAAGGCTGGAGGCCCATAATCATTCTATCTCTCTGTTTCTCTTCTCTCTATCTCTTTATGCTTGCAATTAAGTAAATAAATGAATATATTAAAAAAGCATCTGGAATAGAAAATATCCATGGAATTTGTGGAGAAGGCATCCAGGTTACTCAAGCCTCATCAAAACACTATTTGGACAACTGAGCATCTCCCTTTTACATGGAAGCCTGGAAATCACATGCACCTCACTTTGCCTGATTCTGGAAGTGTCTTGGCTGGCAGTAGCAGAGTTTCACATGTATTCTTTTAAGTTTTTCTCTGGTACTTGGTATAGGTATGATTGTTCTCAGCTATACCATAGATTGCTTCCTGTAAGAAACTGGAGTGATTCAGCTGAGGGTGGAGCTGAAGATCTAGAAGAAACTCAAAAGGAGGTATGAATCCAGACCACCTGGCCAGTGGCCATGGAGGAGACCTGAGGTTCCTCTTAGGGACTCAGTTGGCACATCATGTAAAATAAATTACCTCACCCCAAATAGGGAGAGCCACCACTTGGGGTCTAGCATTAGCTCCTCAATCCAATTTAGAAAACACAGTTACCTTACCACATAGCAGTAGGAACTCTTATCACTGGTAAAACAGACACTTCAGAAGTTAGTAAGGATAATTTCACTAAATTGTGCTTGCAAGTAATCAAATAAGGAAAAAGACTGGATTCCCACAAATCAATGTGTGGTCTGTAAGTTTGGTGACCACAGAGAGTACAGGCAAAGTAGATAAGGAAAATAGCAGCATGCCAATTGGGTCTTTTGCTGGCAATGAAAACGGAAAAGGTGACACCCACAGGATTGACACTCAGAAGAGACTATGAGCATAGCTACTTTGCTGAAAACATTTTGGGTTAGGGGCTGGAGAAATGGCTCAGTGGTTAAGACTCTTGCTTGCAAAGCTTAATATCCCAAGTTTGACTCCCCAGTATCCATGTAGGGCCAGATGGACAAAGTAGTGCATGTGTCTGGAGTTTGGGAGTTTGTTTGTAATGGCCAGACCCTCTCAGTCTCTCTCTCTCTATCTCTGTCTCTCTCTGCTTGCAAATAAACAAATAAAAATATAAAAATTTGGCTGGAGAGACTGCTCAGTGGTTAAGGCACTTGCTTTCAAAGCCCAAGGACCTAGGTTCAATTTCCAAGTACCCAAGTAAAGCCAGATACACAAGGTGGTGCATGCATCTGGAGTTCATTTGCAGTGTCTAGAGGGCCTGGCACACCCGTTTTTGTTTTCTCTCTCAAATAAATAAATAAATAACATAGAAAAAATATAAAAATAAAAAAAATGTTTTTGAGTTAGGTAAGTGCAAATGCAGTAGGTACAAGTGACAGAAGTCTAATGGAGCAGGAATGAGTGACCTGAGGCACACAGTGACCTGAGGGAGATCCTACAGCCTAGAGTGGAGGTGTAGACAGAGAGGGAAACAGCATGTGTAAAGGAGGAAGGAACTTCACAGTCTCCACCCAAAGAAAGGGTGTCCACAGCTTACTATGATGAAGATAAGGAAAATCTACTGCAATTGGCAGAAATACCAGAACACACCACTGGGCTTTTGGTTTAGACTCCCCTCATCTCCTCATTCTTGAATTCTATTACTATGTAGAAGACTGGCAGGGTTTATTGCAAAGTAAAGTCTACTCTCAAGGGGTGAGAACAGGCCATCTGTCCTAACCTGTACTTTTGGCAGGTATTCATACTAATTTTTTTTTTTTTTTTGAGGTAGGGACTCATTCTAGCCCAGGCTGACCTTGCACACTCTCTGTAGTCCCAAGCTGGCCTTGAACTCACAGAAATCCTACAACTTCCTCCCAGTCTTGGGATTGCTGGAATTAAAGGTGTGCATCACCATGCTTGGCTTTATTTATACTAATTTTTAAAGGGTCTCTAGGACAAGCATCTTTTTCTAAAGGACGTTATCTTGTTCAAGTGATTGACAGACTTGTTTGGGCTGTTTCTTATAAGAGGGAGCAATGGTATGTCTTTGTTTTCTTCTCATAAAGACCTTTGCTGTGTTGTAGTAGTCTTATAAGGTTTAGCAATCCTGGAGCCAAGTTTAGGATACTTACTTAATGTCTTCAAGACCATTCAAGTCATAGTATCTACTTCACAGTCAGCATCATGACTCAGCCTATGTTTCAGAATAGTAATTAAGGTCTCTGTTCAAGTCCTTTGTTTTACAGTCTGTTGACAACGAGGGAGGGGGTTCACCTGCTAATACATAAGTAGACACCTAACAGTATAACACAAAATGAAACAATAAAATCATAGTTTAGAAAACCTACCAATGTCCATAATTCATTCTTGTCACTGTAGAGAAAGACAAAAATAGCTAATGTATAAGGCAATTATTAATTCATTTTCCCTAGTATTAGCCTAAATGTTTCAGATTACATTTATTAATAACATGTATTTTGGTGACTCAGCATACAGAATCCAGTTTCTTTTTGAAAGGTCATCTCTTTTCTGTTGTGTGAGCTGCCTCAGGGGCATAGTAAGTCCAGACATGTGCACTTTTACTGCAGAAGTCAAGGGAGGCTATGGATACTGTGTTCCCCCCAGATCCCTTCTGTCACAATTTTACATAGAGTATTGGTGGAGGTATCTCAGCTCAGCCACAAAGTGGCTCTTGAGTGGGTTGAGGCAAAGACTGAGGAAAATGACTGTCCTTTTGCAGCAGGGCTGGCCAGCAGCTAAACAGTTGTCACTACAATGAAGGTAGTGTTCCTAGCATCTAGCACTTCAGGCAGCATGTGACTGGCCTATGCTTAGTGACCTTTATTATAATCCCATGATCTATACATTTTGTTAATGTAAAATGATATTTACCTTCTGCCTTTAGCCTTTTAAATGAACTAATTTCTTCATATTATTGTTTTGAGCCCAAATATCTTATTTTTGTTTTCTATTCTCTTTTGTGAAGAAATGCAGCAGAGTATACTGAAGCAACTGATTTTTAAATAACAATTCAGATTTAGAATACTTTAAAATCACACACACATGACTTTAAAATTACATTTCATACTGCCAAGTTGCTTTTGAACTTTGTTTCTATAGAGACAGACCAGTGTATGGACAGCCCAGTGACCTGGGGCACCTCCCTTTGGAAAATGTGCCTGCCCCTTGCTCCTAACACTTAGCACTCCTCTCCTAAGGTAATCTGTGGCCAGACACTTCCTTGAAGAAAGAGATAAGGCCTGCTTAAACCAGTGTTCTTAATATGCACATGGGGACCAACCAGTCTGTCCTTGAAGTGACCTGTCAGAAGAACTAATGCTTATCATCTAGTGCATGCATAATGGGGCATATTTATGATTAAAATCATGGAATCGGGGCTGGAGAGATGGCTTAGTGGTTAAGCGCTTGCCTGTGAAGCCTAAGGACCCCAGTTCGAGGCTCGATTCCCCAGGACCCACGTTACCCATTCTCTCTCTCTGCCTCTTTCTCTGTCACTCTCAAATAAATAAATAATAAACAAAAAAATTAAAAAAAATCATGGAATCTATGGCTCACATTTGCCCATAGTATTCAAAGTTATATAACAGCCTATCTGTCAATTAGGAGAAGGATCCATCCAATTCCTGCTCCTTAGACATCAGCTGCCCCCCCCTTTTTTTTAATTAGTTCATTAGTCAGTTCTGTATTCAGCAAATACAGTCAGTTTGGTACCATTATTAGGCTCATCCGTGACCTACCCCCTCCCCTTGGCCCCTCCTTGTTGAGGTATAAGGGTCATGCATTGTGGAGTTAGCCCACAGTTATGGGTAAGATAAATGTCTCTGCATATCATGACCCAACATGTGACTCTGACATTCTTTCCGCCCCCTCTTCCGCAAAATTTCCCTGAGCCATGTTGGGTTCATTTTTGGTCTGCTTCAGTGATGAGGTGTTGGGGGCCTCTGAGGCTCTGGCTCTCTGATTTGGTAGGAGTTGATTTTTCTCTGTGCTGATCTCCTTCCCCCTTATGCTGGTGTCTGGTTCATCAGGAAAACAGCCCCCTTGCTTGTTTCTCCAATTTTTCTTAGTTTCAGCCGGGGCCCTTTTGAGGTATGATGGGGTGGCTCTCTCCTTAGGATCTACATCTATCTGAAAAAGAGAAGCAGATTCTCCAACGGAGAGTAAGTTAGCACCAGGACAAATGAGATAACCCTTACTTTTTTTTTTTATATAGAGAATTTAATAGGTGTAGGCCCTCTTGTAGCCCACAATTGATGGTAGCTTGATATTGGAGAGTGGGCTTATGTTTGGATATGGTTCTGACTTGTTTCCCAGCTCCAGCTATGGGTCCCATACCAGTGAGGGGATCAGTTAGCCAAATTGAGAGCAGTTGGTTCCCCACCATGGCTGTGTGCCACCACTGCACTTGTGCGGGCATCACAACAAGTTATTTGCTTCTAAGTAGGTTAGACCATGCGTTGCTTCGATAGATATTGGTCAATTTCCCCCAGTCGCCCATGTAGCACCTTCTGAGCTGCCCCCTTTATCTAGACATGTGAGAACCCCAAGACGTGTGGGCAGCGAGGAGGGAAATGATGGCACTAACATGTGATGTATCCATACAACTTTCTACTTAATGATGATTTGATAGCTGTTCCCTCTGTAACACTTTTAGCTTAACAATAGATCAATATCCTTCAAAATTTCTCAAGTCAATGGATATATGGATATAAGTAGTTTCCTACAAGAAGGTTTTGGGACCACCGGGTGGCAGCAGCTGAGGAAACTTCAGGATTATGATACCATGCAGGGCTGGATCTCTGGGACACTGGGCAGGTGAAACTCTTGGGTACCAGGATATCCAGACTTCACTCAGATTTTGAGGAACCATACCTAGTACCAAAGTTTATGCCTCTGGACTATGAGAGATGACTTGGCTAATGTAAATGACAGTTATAACTAGTAATTTTCCTGTTTTGTAGGCACCACAAAATATCCTAGAATCTATTTAGGACAGGAAAGGAATGAAATATCAATATTGACTGAGAATGTACCTTTGTTCTGGCAGGATTTGTGTCAATCAAAATTTGAAATAAGTTACTATAAAGGAAATAAAGCGATAATTGATCTTACACCTGAGTTTGGGGGCTATGGTGTGTACTCCATGTAACTACAAGTAGACTTTATATCAGGAAATTACGTCTATGGGAGAAAGTCAATATGCATTGCATACCCACTATGTACCTGAACCTGATTTGTTTTTTAAATTCTTTCTTTAAAAATATTTTTAATTTTATTTATGAGAGAGAGAGAGAGAGAGAGAGAGAGAGAGAGAGAGAGAGAATGGGCGTTCCCCGGACTCCAGCCACTGCAAATAAACTCCAGATGCATGTGCCACCTTGTTCACTTGGCTTATGTACGTCCTGGGGAATCGAACCTAAGTCCTTTGGCTTTGCAGGCAAGTGCCTTAACCACTAAGCCATTTACCCAGCCCATGACTTATTTTATTTGTATAGGTCTGGACAGATAAATGATAACCCCCACCCCAATATTCATCTGCAGGTAGAGCTCAGTGGTAGAGAGCATGCCTAGTATACAGTGCCTCTAAATACAATCCTCAGCACTGAAGAGACAAACACAAAACAATAAAGAAACAATAAGAAATGCCATGATCCAGAGTCAGCAAACCTGGGGCCCAAGTGAGCCAAAGGGGAACATGAAGCTTTAAGATTTTTGAGAGTCAGTGGTATAAATTTAAGACTGAAGCCAGGAAAGACCCAGCAAAATCTGACAGGCAGGAGGCACTCCCTTTCTTCAGTTTATTTGTTCTATCTGGGCCTTCAACTTGTTGGATGAGATTCAATGTATTGAGAAGGACAATTTGTTCTATTGAGCCTGTTAATTAAATTGCTAATCTTATCTAGAAACCCCTGTGACCAAATAACTAGGTATCCTGTGGCCCACACAGGATGACACACAAAATTAATTATCAAAAAATAAAAATTGCTGAATACTTACATACACCTCTAGCAAGTGATGGAACAAGATTAAACTTCTACTCTGGTTCACTTCAAGACTTTATAAAGCGTGCATTTTCATGTGCAGCACTTGGTAAGTACTTGTCACCTTAAAGTTAATAAACAATGCACAAAGGGTATTCTTCGGTCTTCTTCCATACTTTGCCTCTCAAAATTAGAGAAACTGACCCTGAGCTCTTCTACTATGATAACATCCCAGGTAGGAAGACTATCCCACGTAATCCCTTTTGCCCAAGGCTCAGCATATTTTTTCATTCCTTTTCTTATATTTCTTTCATGTGACACTCAATAGGTCTTCATATCAACTCTACTTATAGATCTAGAGTATACTATATTTGTTGATTCCAGCTAAACTCAGCCCCCATGGGAATAGAAAAATAAAACACTGTTGGTTCTTAGAATAGATAGCTTCAATGGGAAGTCCCTTTCAGAGGAAGAAGGAGGCTGAAAACAAGTATAGTAGCAACTTTTTCCTTTCATTCAAACTTGCCATTCCTACCACAGCTGTTTAAATTTCACAGCTGAATTCATTTTCTTGAAGAGTAAGAGCTTCATGTTCAGGTAATAGGAATGGTGAGGGGAATTTTCCCCTCTACACCCATAGTAGAAGAGCCCTATGCCATGCTGGTTCAAAGCCTGGGCTAGAGTGGATGTGCCACACATTCCTCACATGCGCTGCAGCTGTAACTATGGGAAGCTACAGCAGATTTCACGATTTTTTTTTTGAAGATAGAAGAAAAGGTAAAAAGAGAAAAGGCTTTTAAACATGGCAGGCTATACACAATTAAAATGTAAAATCTAGTAATTTTAATTGTTTAAAATAGGCTTGCAATGTTACCTTATTTGGGAAGCCAATGTCTTCTTCCCTTTGCTTACCATCTAGGGCCTTATTCAAATTTGCCCTTTCAGATACAAAGAATTAACCTTTTTTGTTTTATTTTATTTTAAAGAGTGAGAGCAAGAGCAAGAGCGTGAGAGAGAGACTCACACACAGAGGAAATTGGTGTGCCAGGGCCTCAGCCACTGAAATCCAACTCCAGATGCTTCTACCACCTAGTGGGCATGTGCAACCTTGTGCTTGTCTCACCTTTCTGTGTCTGGCTTACATGGGATCTGGAGAGTTGAACATGGGTCCTTAGGTTGCACAGGCAAGCGCCTTAACCACTAAGCCATCTCTCCAGCCCAGAATTAACCTTTTCTTCCACATAGTATATATAGTCAGTCATTTTCTTCCTAGTTACAGAGATTTAAAGAAAAAAAACACACTTGCTACTGACATTAGTGCTGCACTATTGCCCCAGACCTAATCTTCCATCACCCAATATTTCACTATCTTCACTTGCATTGTAGCCCTGGCCTCCTGATTCCGCACTGCAAAGGAGAGAAATTTTCATCTGCCTGACCTGGAGGCATTGGAAAACAAAATAAGGAAAGTACAAGGAATCAGGAGTTAAAAAGGAGTTCTAATAGGACAGATTCATTATCGTATGTGTTTGACTAGACTTCAGATAAATCCACTCCCAGGAGCAAACCTGCAGCAAGATGGCCTTAAACATCTTTTACCTTATAGTAAAACTATAAAAGGAATCCTTTATGTATTCTTCTTAAAGACTTTCAAAATTATATAAGTCCATGATCATTAAAGAAAATTAATAATCATATGATTAGAAAAAAACCCAAACCACTCACAAACCCCTCTCATGAGGTAAATTTTATATATTTTTTGAAGTATAGATTTCAAAATATTTTCTTATATAAAATATGCACATCGAGCCGGGCGTGGTGGCGCATGCCTTTAATCCCAGCACTCGGGAGGCAGAGGTAGGAGGATCGCCGTGAGTTCGAGGCCACCCTGAGACTCCATAGTGAATTCCAGGTCAGCCTGGGCTAGAGTGAAACCCTACCTCGAAAAACAAACAAACAAACAAAAAAATGCACATCCACATCAACACACATCAAAAAAATTAAATAACTGAATTCATGATGCTTTAAAAACTATTATGTTGGTCATTACTGAGAAATTTCTATATTGATATACATCAGATGTTATTTTAAAAACAATTACCTAGGGCTGGAGAGATGGCTTAGTGGTCAAGGCATTTGCTGGCAAAGCCAAAGGATGCAGGTTTGATTGCCAGGACCCATGCAAGCCGGATGCACAAGGGGCACATGTATCTAGAGTTCATTTGCAGTGGCTACAGGCCCTGGCATGCCCATTCTCTCTCTGTCTCTTTTCTCTCCATCTCTCTCTCTCTCTGCTTGCAAATAAACAAATAAAAATAAAAACAGTCACCTAGCATTATGTAGCTGCACATTGCACACAATTGTATATATTTATATTGTTACTTATTTTTGTGAAAATAAATTTTTATTTTAAAATTATTTTTTATTTCAGAGAGAGTGAGGGAGAAAGAGAGAGAGAAAGAGAGAGAACTGGCACACCAGGGCCTCAGCTGCTGCAATTCAACTTCAGATGCTTGTGCAACCTAGTGGTAATATATGACCTTGTGCTTGCCTCACCTTTGTGTATCTGGCTTATGTGGGATCTAGAGAGTCAAACATGGGTCCTTAGGCTTTGCAGGCAAGCTAAGCTATCTCTACAGCCCTATTTTGATTTTATTTTATTTAAAAAAATTATTTATTTGAGAGAGAGAGAGAGAGAAAGACAGAGAGAGAGAAAGAGAGAGAAGGAGAAGCAGACAGATAGAGAAAGAGAATTGTTGAGCCAGGGTCTCCACTCACTGCAAACAATCTCCTTATGCACACTCCACCTTATGCATCTGGCTTACCTGGGTCCTGGGGAATTGAACCTGGGTCCTTTGGTTTTGCAGGCAAGCACCTTAACCACTAAGCCAGCTCTCTAGCCCCTATTTTTATTTTTTTAAAGTAATTTTTAAAATTTATTTATTTGAGAAGGGAGATAAAGAAATAGACAGATAGAAAATGGGCACACCAGAGCTTCTAGCCACTGCAGATGAACTCCAGATGCATGCACCACTTTATGGGTCTGGCTTATGTGGGTACTGGGAAATCAAACCTGGGTACTTAGGCTTCACAAGTAATCACCTAAATTGCAAAGCCATCTCTTTGGCCCAAGATTTAAATTTTTTCAAAATTATTAAAATTAAATATTATTTATTGATTTTTATAAAATGTTTGTACTCCTAGACACACTCTCCTACACCCCAATTCTGTTGAGGGTATTTTTTGGTGGGGTAATTGGTATACATTGTGGGGACTAAGAGGCCTCAGTCAGTCTTTGCAGGGGGGAGTTAGGGTAAAAAAATAATAGATTTCATTATGATATTTCATACATGTATATAACTGTACTTTGCTCATATTCACCCTCCATGACTCTCTTGCCCTCCTCCTCCCCTTCCCATTGGTCCCTTTCATATCCCCAGATGACCCTTTTCTGCTTTTATATTATATTAGACATTTTGATTTTCTATGAATTTTCCGTTAACTAACTTGTAAAAAGTTTTACGTTAAAATATCTGCAATGACATATGTCTGAGTATTTGTTCTGGAGAAATTCTTAAGATTTTTGCTGATTCAATAATACTTACTAATTCTTTAAAATTATTTATTTATCATATATAGAGAGAGATGGAGAGAGAAAGAGTAAGAATTTGCATACCAGAGCCTCTTGCTACTGCAGATGAACTCTAGATGATGCACCACTTTGTGCATCTGGCTTTATGTGAGTAATGGAGAATTACATCCAGACCACTGGGCTTTTCAAGCAAGTGCCTTTATTCTCTGAACCATCTCTCCAGCTCTAATTCTTTCTTTTAATATTTTATTTTTATTTATTTATGAGATACAGTGGAGAGGGAGAGGGAATGAGAATGAATGGGCACACCAGGGCCTCTAGCCACTGCAAATGAACTCCAGATGCATGTGCCACCATGTGCATCTGCTTACCTGGGTTCTTGGGAATCAAACCTGGGTCCTTAGGCTTTGTGAGCAAGTGCCTTAACTACTAAGCTATCTCTCCAGCCCTAGTCCTAATTCTTAAAATAACAAATATATGTAAATTTTGCCTTACTGCCTAACAAACTTCCAAAATTTAGTGGCTTAAAAGAATACAGTCATTTCTTGTTCAGAAATCTATAGTTTGGGTATGGTTTAAATTGGCTTTCTTTTAGACTTGTCTTTACTCATGTAGTGTCAGTTGAGTAAGTTTACCTAGGGAATGGAGGAACTGTTTTCAAGATGTTACTGGTACCTCCCTGACCAGTGGGTACTGGTTTTTGGCCATTAGCTCAGGTGGTGATATGAGTCAAGGTCTTTAATTTCTTTCCACGTGATCTTGTCCAAGGACCACTTTGGCTTCTTCAGAGCGTGATGGTTGAGCTCCTGTGAATTAGTATCTTAAAGACAACAAGCCAGAAATGCTTCTGTAAAGGTGATCTATTCTTGAAAAGTCACAAAATGTTTCTCTCTTCCTAAACTATTGCTTGAGTTGAGTCTACCACATATCTACCAATAACCTACAAACGTTCAAAATGAAGCTCGAATTTGTGCTCCTGGTGGAGGAGGTAGGAATGTTTTCGAGGAGCATGTGGGATGGGAGATATTGCTTCCACTTTTGGAAAATGTAATTTGAAAGTATAGTAAAAATAGGATCTCTCAGGAGCTAGAATTTGGAATTTTGAGATAGACCATGCACTTTATGTGCTTTCTTGACAATATTTCTTCAATTTTTATTAGTCATAAAGTCAAGGCAATGATTTCTCCTTGAGATAAGTGCCAATTAATTGAATTCTCAATTTTACTGTTATGAAGAAGTCACGGATTTCGGTCCATGTTGACAGTGGACTCCCTTCATTTGTGAACAGCCTCCATCCATGCTGAAGGTGGACTGTCCTCCCCTGTGAACAGCCTCCATCCATGATGAAGGTGGACTTTCCTCCTCTGTGAACAGCCTCCATCCATGATGAAGGTGGACTCTCCTCCCTTGTGAACAGCCTCCATCCATGCTGAAGGTGGACTCTCCTCCCCTGTAAACAGCCTCCATCCATGATGAAGGTGGACTCTCTTCCATTGTGAACAGCCTCCATCCATGCTGAAGGTAGACTCTCCTCCCCTGTAAACAGCCTCCATCCATGATGAAGGTGGACTCTCTTCCCTTGTGAACAGCCTCCATTCGTGCTGAAGGTGGACTCTCCTCCCCTGTGAACAGCCTCCTTCCATGACGAAGGTGGACTCCCCTCCATTGTGAACAGCCTCCATCCATGATGAAGGTGTACTCCCTCACATTGTGAACAGTCTCCAACCGTGATGAAGGAGGACTTTCCTCCCTTGTGAACAGCCTCCATCCATGATGAAGGTGGACTCTTCTCCATTGTGAACAGCCTCTATCCATGATGAAGGTGGACTCTCCTCCATTGTGAGCAGCCTCCATACATGACGAAGGTGGACTCTCCTCCTCTGTGAACAGCCTCCATCCATGCTGAAGGTGGACTCTCCTCCATTGTGAGCAGCCTCCATACATGACGAAGGTGGACTCTCCTCCTCTGTGAACAGCCTCCATCCATGATGAAGGTGGACTCTCCTCCATTGTGAGCAGCCTCCCTCCATGACGAAGGTGGACTCTCCTCCTCTGTGAACAGCCTCCATCCATGCTGAAGGTGGACTCTCCTCCATTGTGAGCAGCCTCCATACATGACGAAGGTGGACTCTCCTCCTCTGTGAACAGCCTCCATCCATGATGAAGGTGGACTCTTCTCCATTGTGAACAGCCTCTATCCATGATGAAGGTGGACTCTCCTCCCCTGTAAACAGCCCCCATCCATGCTGAAGGTGGACTCTCCTCCATTGTGAAGAGCCTCCATCCATGCTGAAGGTGGATTTTCCTCCATTGTGAACAGCCTCCATCATAATGAAGGTGGACTCTCCTCCATTGTGAACAGCCTCCATCCATGATGAAGGTGGACTCTCCTCCATTGTGAACAGCCTCCATCGATGACAAAGGTGGACTCTCCTCCATTGTGAACAGCCTCCATCATAATGAAGGTGGACTCTCCTCCATTGTGAACAGCCTCCATCCATGATGAAGGTGGACTCTCCTCCTCTGTGAACAGCCTCCATCCATGATGAAGGTGGACTCTCCTCCATTGTGAACAGCCTCCCTCCATGACAAAGGTGGATTCTCCTCCATTGTGAACAGCCTCCATCATAATGAAAGTGGAGTCTCCTCCATTGTGAACAGCCTCCATCCAAGATGAAGGTGGACTCTCCTCCCCTGTGAACAGCCTCCATCCATGACAAAGGTGGACTCTCCTCCATTGTGAACAGCCTCCATCATAATGAAGGTGGACTCTCTCCCTTGTGAACAGCCTCCATCCATGACAAAGGTGGACTCCCTTACATTGTGAACAGCCTCCCTCCCTGACAAAGGTGGACTCTCCTCCCTTGTGAACAGCCTCCATCCATGATGAAGGTGGACTCTCCTCCATTGTGAAGAGCCTCCATCCATGACAAAGGTGGATTCTCCTCCATTGTGGACAGCCTCCATCATAATGAAGGTGGACTCTACTCCATTGTGAACAGCCTCCATCCATGACGAAGATGGACTCTCCTCCATTGTGAAGAGCCTCCATCTGTACTGAAGGAGGACTCTTCTCCTTCATTGTGAACAGCCTTCATCCATGCTGAAGGTGGACTCTCCTCCCCTGTGAACAGCCTCCATCCATGACGAAGATGGACTCTCCTCCCTTGTGAACAGCCTCCATCCATGATAAAGGTGGACTCTCCTCCAATGTGAACAGCCTCCATCTGTACTGAAGGAGGACTCTTCTCCTTCATTGTGAACAGCCTCCATCCTTGACAAAGGTGGACTATCCTCCCTTGTGAACAGCCTCCATCCATGATAAAGGTGGACTCTCCTCCAATGTGAACAGCCTCCATCTGTACTGAAGGAGGACTCTTCTCCTTCATTGTGAACAGCCTCCATCCTTGACAAAGGTGGAGCTCTCCTCCTTGTGAACAGCCTCCATCCATGATGAAGGTGGACTCCCCTCCGTTGTGAACAGCCTCCATCCATGCTGAATAAATTTATTTAGGGTCTCTATGTTTTAAACTGGAGCATAATCAAGGTTCTCGTTGGGGGATCTAAGAAATCAGAGAGAATAAAGGAGTGTATTGGTTACATTTCTTGTTGCTATGGCAGGATACAAAAGTAACATAAGGGAGGACAGATTTATTTAGGTTTATGATTTGAGGGGTATAGTCCATCCTGGTGGGGCTGGCAGTTCCGTGCGGTAGGACTCCTCACCTGTATCTTGGTGGAACAAGAAGTAGAGAATGGATTGTGAGCCGCACTAGGTTATCAACTTCAAGGCACATTCCTAGTGACTCATTTCTTTCAGCTAAGTCCCAGCTCCCAAAGGTTCTGTAACCTCCCTTAATAGCAAAACCAGCTAGAGTCTAAACATTCAAGCACAGGAGCCTATGGGACATTTCATGCTAAATAATAACTCCTGGACCTCACAGACTCATAGCCATGTCATAGTTCCAAACACAATCAAGTTCAACTCCTAAAGTTCCCTTAGAGTTTAGACTGTTTAAAAATCCAAAGTTTCTTCTGCAATTTATAGCAGTCTCTTAAGTATGAAATATTGTATATGTCCAACATATGAAGGTATAAACATTCCCATTCCAAAAGGGAAGAACAGGGGTATAGTGAGGAAAAGACTTGTCCAAAGCAAGGCCAAAACCTAGCAGGACAAACATCACACACTGTAGCTCCATTTCCAACACCAGAGGCTCTTGGTGGAATTATTTCTGCTCCAACAGCCTTGGGTAGCCCTACCCCTCTGGTTCTGTAGTTGGTGTGGTCCCTCTGTTATACTAGCATTGCTTGGTGCCTGCATTCATGGTGCCCATGATTCTGTATCCTGGGATCTCCATAGAAACTTAGGTTTTCACCTTATTAGCTTCATATAGTGGCTTCTCAGAGCTTTCTTGCAAGGAATTCAACCTTGCCACATATTTCTTGGCCTCAGTAACTTTCTGGAACATTGATTCTGGACTCCATGATCCCTTTCACCTTTAACCTTGTATCTTACAAACCTTAAAAACCAGTACCATGTGGATCATACCAACTTCTGCAACCAGCTTGAGATGTAGCCCCGTTTCCAAGTGCTGAACTTTAGAAAACACTTCTGTAGGAATTTTTTTTTTTAAATTTTTCTAGCAGGGAACCACTGAAGTGGTATTTTCAGTTCAGGCCTGCCACTTTCAAATTAATTTACATTTTATAAGCTGGAGCCTTTTCCCCAAGGTACCTTTCCCATTGTCCCAGTGCAGTGCAGTTTCTGCTTAACGATACCAATCTATTTAACAACTACAGCTACTTTATTGCACTTACTCTTTTCACTCTATCTGAAACTTTAACCAATTGTTTCTTTTGTTTTTGGTTTTTTTTTTTTTTTTTGAGGTAGGGTCTCACTCTCGCCCAGGCTGACCTGGAATTTACTATGCAGTTTCAGGGTGGCCTCAAACTCAACACAATCCTCCTGACTCTGACTCCTGAGTCCTGAGATTAAAGGCGTGTGCCACCACGTCTGACAAACTTTAACCAAATTCTTGTTGCCTTCCTCATCAAACTTCACATATTTCATACCTTTCTGTTCTTATCACTGTAAATCTGATGAACAGTGAGTAGCAACAGTGCCATACCTTTTTGCTATGCCATCTGGAAATTTCCTCTCAAGTAGCTTAGTCCTCTCTTTCAAATCCAAACACTCAATTATAGAACACAGTCATATTCTTTGTTAGCATATAACATAGACAACCTCTAGCCACTTGCTAATGGAGACCTTATTCCCCTCTGAAGCCTGGTGAGCTTGACCTTCACTGTTTGCATTTTTCTCAGCATCCTGGTCTTATGAACTCACTTCAAAATTACACATCAAGTTCTACTTTCAGAATTCTTAGGCATCTCTGTCTTGTTAACAGCAAACTCTCCTATATCCTACCCACCCCATAAATCATTTGCAAAGGCCTATACACCACAAGGTCAGGAAGCCACAGCAGCGACTCCACTTTTCAGTAATGTGTTTCTGTATTAGCTGCTATTTTCACTGATGTAACAGAAGCAACTTAAAGGAGGAACGGTTTATTTTCACCCGTATCTAAGGTGGTGCAGACTATTGTAGGGGTAAAAGCTGCCATCAGATGGCTTCCTGGTGACAGGAGCTAGTAGGTAGCATTTGCCATCTCCTCACATCTTTGTAGAAAAGGAAGCAGAGAACAGACTGTAATCAGGGCCATGTTATACACTGACAGCCCACCTCTTACGAACCCACTTCCTCCAGCTTCTGCACCCCTCTGAGGGTTCTACACACTCACCAAGCAGTACTGTCAGTTGGGGTTCAATCACTCAGACACATGACTCTATGAGGGATATTTCACAATTAAATCATAGTAAGGGATAAGCTAAATCAAAATTTCATTTACAGTGAAAAAAGCAGAAAGTGGAGCAGAAATCTACACAATATGTGCAGTTTAATGAGGAAAGCAACACAAATGTGGTTAAAGTTGCAGTCAGAGTAGAGTGAGGGCATCTGAGGAAGAAGAGAGTTAAATGCCAGTTCCAAAGAGTCAGGTGAACCATCAGTTTCATGTTTTAGAATAAGAGTTTTTGGGGATGAGGAAATAGCTTAGTGGTTAAGAGTGCTTGCTATGCAAGCATGGGGGCCTGAATTCAATCCTCACCATCACATGCCTCTAACTCCAGTGTTGTAGGGGAAGAGACAAGAGAATCATTGGAGTTTGCTGGTCAGTCACTTTGACTGAAAAATAGCAGCTCCAGGTTCAGTAGAAGACTCTGCCTCAGGGAAATAAGGCCGAGGAGCAATAGAGAAGGAATCTGATGTTCTCTGCCCTCCACACATGTGCTCATGAGGTGCATGAATCTGCACACATGTGCACTTACCCCACATGTACACACATATGCACAATACACATAATGCATAAAAGAAGTAAGTTTTATTAATTAGTTAATGAGTGATAATGTGATGTATCTGAATCCAGATGATAAGGATGTTCAAATAAATCATATGATGTAAACTTCTACTTATACATATTAGATACCATAAGTGCCTGTGTTATTCCTCACATGTCTCAGGTCATGGATGCTAAAATAACCTAGGATGTCATTGAGACCATGACATCCTTCAAAAACTCCTGAGGGGGCTGGAGGGATTGCTTATTGGTTAAGGCGCTTGCCTGCAAAGCCAAAGGACCCAAGTTCAATTCCCCCAGGACCCACTCAAGCCAGATACACAGGTGGCACATGCATCTGGAGTTTGTTTGCAGCGGCTGGAGGCCTTGGCATGCTTATTCTCTCTTTCTCTCTCTTTGTAAATAAATAAAAGTTAAAAAATATTTAAAAAAATCTCCTGAGGGGGAGGCAGTGCTAGACAAATCTCGGTGAAAGTTCTAACAGCTGCTTCCTCCATAGACTCCACTCAGGAAACCACAGTCATATTCCAATTTTTTTCCTGAAATGTTAAAAAAATGTAACTTCTGGTATTCTGAGTTTTTTTTGAAGGAAATTTGATTTGAAAGATTATTAAGCCTAAGACTTTAAACTTAAACTGTTCCTTGGATAGCATGCACAGTACCAATTTTCACTATTATTTGCTAGGCAACATTCAAATGGTAGATTTAGTCTTACTGTGTCTCAATCAGGGACATTTATCCAGACCCATTTCTGAGACATGTTTAGTTGACATAACAATGCATGAATGAGTGTATATGTATGTGTGTACACACATGTGACACTGGCCAGAGATGCTATGAATACCTTCAGTGCACAGAATAGCTCTGCCAGAACTATAGAGATTGAGGGAACCTGTGTTTTGGTCTAAAAACAAGAAATTTACTACTGTAACTGCTGCAAAGGATTTTTGTTTTGTCTTCTGCTGCCAAGGCACCCAAATCAGACAATTTCTGTTCATTTTATTTTCTTTTTAAATGTTTCTCCTTTCATAATTTAATAGGATCCTTTAATGTAAACACATAAAATTAGGTTGGTTATAATCAGACTAGTACAAAAGTTGGGCTGTAAATAGATTTTCTAAGTAATCCACTAAATAATGCCTATCTGTAGGTGTGACTTTTAAACATTTATTTTATTTATTTGAGATAGATATATAGGCAGAGAGAGGTATAGAGAAAGACAGAGAGAGAGAGAGAGAGAGAGAGAGAGAGAGAGAATGGGTGTGCAAGGGCCTTCAGCTGCTTCAAATGAACTCCAGAAGCTTGCACCACCTTGAGCATCTGGCTTATGTGGGTCCTGAGGAATTGAACTTGGGTACTTTGGTTTTGCAGGCAAGCACCTTAACTGCTAAGCCATCCCTCCAGCCCTAGGCATGACTTTTAAACTATCTTTTTCCTTATTGGAATCTGGTTATATATTTGACTTATAGAGAACTATGCATTCAGGAAGTCCTTAGTCATTAGCTTTATAGAGATGAAAATATCTCTGGCATTACTTAGAGGCTTGCTAAATCCTTACACATATACTATTTAATTTTTCGTTATTTAGTTTCTATGCTTTACCTCTTGCTATTTTAGCGATATTGTTCTTTTCTTACCCATCATTTTTAATCTTGCATATTCTCATATTCCTTTATTGCTCAACAAGAAACAAACAAAGATGCAGAAAACAAGATTTACTGTAGCAATGGTATACTTGCAAAGGCACAAGCAGTCCATGGGAAGATTGGTTCACTTTGGGGTTTCACCATTTTGTCTACCTCTCTGTTCTTATCTATGTCGCTCTCTCTCCATGTCCTAATTGGTGGGTTTAAAGTAAGTCGTATCATCCTGTCCCACATACACCCTCCCCATATTTGCTAACAATCAGCTAGAACTAGAAATTGTTTATTCTTCCTTGAGATTGCTTATAGTTAAGGTCTTATGTTTGGACTCATGTCTGCCTGTCTGTTTAGGACATGCACTTGCTTCAAGGTTAAGGCATTCTTGTATTTTAAAATTGAGACCGCATCAGAAAAGCTGGGATGAAGGTTTGACAACAGCTTGTTATGCTCTACAAACTGGAAGAGAGCTTGGACTGTCTTTTAAGTACTCTGTTTCCTAGCTCTATAGCTCATGTTTTTCTACCTAATGACTTTGACTATCCTATAGATAGTAATTGACCAAGTTCTTTGATGTTTAAGTAGTGACAACCCCTCAGTCTAAAGACATAAGAAGGAACTTTTGCCTAGTGTGTTTAAAGACAGAGACAGAAGCAAACTGCTGAAGTGTCACCAGGAAGCCCCTTTCTCTAAAGATGCTTTTTTTCTCAATCATCTTTTTTTTTTTTTTGTTTAATAGTTGGAAAGTTTCCCTCATCTCAGAACCTTGCACAAAAGTTATATTTAATATGTCAACCATATAGCTCCCAAATTACTGCCATTCCCCATACAAAATAGTTTTCATTTCTTCTATATATATATTTTTTTGGTTTTTCAAGGTAGGGTCTCACTCTAGCCCAGGCTGACCTGAAATTCACTCTGCATTTTCAGGGTGGCCTTGAACTCACAGTGATCCTCCTACCTCTGCCTCCCAAGTGCTGGGATTAAAGGTGTGCACCACCACGCCTGGCTTCTTCTAAATTTTTTAACTCTTCCCTGATTCATTATAATGATTTGGCTATAGAAAGGTAGCACTGGCTAAATTTCTGAATCTGAGATCCAGCAGATCAGTGAGTACTGTGCAATGATAATTCGAATGGTGAAAATCACTTACTCTTCTACTTGTCCTTGGAGACCTGACCTGTAAAGTTGACGTATTTGACAAGATACTCATCACACCTATTCCAGCAAACATCTGCCAGAAGGTGGGCTGCAGAAGCTTTACTGGATTTAAAGGCCAATGACATAGTGTCCTGTTACAGTTGAGGTCCTACCTCTGAAATCATCCCTGTAAGGGTTTTCTCATTTAAAAAGATTCCTTTGTGCAGATCTTTCCTTTGGTGCTAATCAGAAATTTAATTTATTCAGAGATAAAGAGTGGGAAGATCTTAACTACTCTGATGTGCAGGATCTGAAGAAATTAGGAGTGAGCAAGATAAATATCAGAGCATCAGCACTACACACAATTTCCTAATGGATATGATCTTTGCTTTTGTTATTTTAATTTTCTCTGCATGGAATCAGATAACCTACGTGCCTTTAATAATCATGATGCAAAGTTGCTAGTTCTCTGGGTCTCATGAGAAAGGCCTAAGGTACTTTTTAAAGTTTCATTCAAGTCTAAAAGAAATACAAACATACATCCACCCAGCCATTCATTTATGAGGGCTTGCTTATGTAAATATAAGTAATGTCAGTTTATGGATATGAAAAGGCAAGATAAAATATCTTTGGAAAAATGTAACTATATATAAAAGCAATAGAGCACAGGAGAGTACATATGGATGTTTTTCAGATGTTGTTGGAAATGTTACAGAGAAGGCCCCTGAGCTGAATTTTGGGGAATAGATAGGACAGTATGAGGTAAATTATATGGGAAAGAAAAATTAAGGTAAATTAAAATATATGTGTGAAAGCCGGGCGTGGTGGCGCATGCCTTTAATCCCAGCACTCGGGAGGCAGAGGTAGGAGGATTGCCGTGAGGTCAAGGCCACCCTGAGACTCCATAGTGAATTCCAGGTCAGCCTGGGCTACAGTGAGACCCTACCTCGAAAAACCAAATATATATATATATATATATATATATATATATATATATATATATATATGTGTGTGTGTGTGTGTGTGTGTGTGTGTGTGTGTGTGTCTGTGAAGAAAAGCTAGAAATAGCAGTGTGCTTCCTGAGAATTATAGGGTATGGCTCACATCATGGAGATCAGCTTTGGATAAGTCTGGGGAGGCAAATAAGAGCTGGATGTGTGCAAACTTAGGAATGGGACTTTATTTTTCAGATGATATATTCCAATGTGTATCTCATTTGAGTTCAGATTTATTTCTCTACTTTGTCAAAATGTACTTTTTAGATACTTAACAATTCTTTGGTAAGTGTAGAGAGATGTGAGGCGAGGAGCTGGAGGGAAAGGAGTAAGAGAGAAGAGTAAAATTTTTTTTTCCTTACAGAAACAAGGAAAAAATTTCAAACCGCAAATAGAGACTTTGATGTGGCCATTACTAATGGTTAAACAGGGGAACTATGCTTGCAGAGCAATCAGTTTCTTTGAACGCCACCTCCAAATAGTGGGGGTGGTAGAACTATAGGATACCCAAAGGAATCAGGAAAGGTAAGCCAGTGAGTACTTGAGAGAAGAAAATTTTCACCCATAACACCTAGATTATTTAGTATGGTGATTTGAACATGAGGCCAGGGTGGCTAGAGACCTAACAACTTTGGAGGGATATTAGCAAGATGGCAAGGCAGGACCTTAGTACTGTCATTTCCCATAGTATCTTGACTCTCATAATGACCCATGGGAAAGACTGCCTTTGTGGGAGCCTACACAGAAGTTCCAGCATACCACTGCAAAAAGAAATTCAGAAACTAGGTATATTTAAGAGTATAAGAAAACAATTTCACTTGACTGGTATTACTCTCACCAAAGGTGACATAGCTTAGTTCCAAGAGACAATCCCTTAGCCCATGATTTTTCTCATAAGAAAACGTGAGAATATAGTGAGTGAGATTCCAATTTTCTTGGTTGTGTAGAACACTATACAAAAGGCCCATCTAGGAGACTGAAGAAATAGGTGGGTGACTGGGAGATCTTGGGAGCAGAGGAAAGATGGAAACTCACAGCAACAAGTGCTCAGTACTCAACAAAGAACTGTGTACATTTCCTGTTTATTTTCTGCTACAATAATGAAATATTCAAGGCAGGCCTACTTTATAATGATAGGAAGAATTAAAAAAACTTTTTCATTGACAATTTTAATGCATGCATATAAGGTTTTTGATCATAATCCCCTTATTTCCTTCTCTTGACCCCCTTGGCACCTGCTTTTCTTCCACTGAACTCTTTCTTCTTTCCAACTGAAAGGAAGAATTATTAAGCTCACATTTTCAGAGATTTGGTGTCTGGGCAGCAGTGTGCAGAGCCCAGAGCTTGTGAGCTATGTCCTGGAGGATGCATTGGTGGGAGTAGGTGTGAGATGGAGTGATCTCATTGCCAAACAGGAAGGAAGACAAAGAGAGATTCAGGGTCAGGCCTAAGCTTTTTTTCACTCAGAGATTCTGTGGGAAGTATTGTAATCCCTCAGGGCAACATATTCAGTAACTTACTATTTCCCACTGCCACCCTGAAGGCTAACACTTGAAAGTGTTGGTAACTCTAAAACCATATGTAAACCACTGACATATCCAACTGTGGACTTCCTCTTGAGCTCCATGAGATGACTGCCCATGAGCCACGTGGGATGTCTTGTCTTTGGATTATTCCTTCCAATTTGCTCAGAGTTATTTCCAAATTCCCGAGAAACTCCTCCTTTTATTCCCTGTGATTGATCACCCCCATATGCTTTCCCACCCCAGATGGTGAGTTTGAGTCTTGTAGATAGTGTACAGGTATGTATATTAGCTGGCTTGGTTCTGTGGAATTGGAACAGAGTGCTCAAACTTGAGCTTTCAAGTCATCACCCTAAGGAAAACTAACCAGTTCTCAGCACCCAGCCTGGATTTGGGATATTGTTAGAAGGCATCTTTCTTTAGAATCACTCTCTCCAAGAGGAAACAGGAGTGGAGTGAGTGCATGTGCAGGGAATACCTGGGGCTAGGGAGATGGCTTAGTAGTTACAGGCACTTGCTTACAAAGCCTGCTGGTTTAGGCTCAGCTTCCTTGTGCACACATAGAGCCAGATGTACAAAGTGGCATATGTGTCTGGAGTTCATTTACACCAAGCGTTCATAGTCTCTTTCTGCTTAAAACTAATAAATGAAAATATTTAAAAAAGGGAGTGCTTGGTTAGGGAGCATTTTTCAGTAAGAATGGAGAAAGTGAGGTGTTTTTAAATGTGAGGGCAGCAATGTAACATTTCAAGGAGCACGAAAAATCAAGGAAACCTGATGCCACTAAAAGAAACTAATTTTCCAGTAACCAACTTCAAAGATATGGAAATGTATGAATAGCCTGACAGAGAGCTCAAAATAACTGTTTTAAGGAAATTTAGTATGTGACAAGAACACTAATATGCACCCAATGAAATTATAAAATTATTTTAATATTTTAAAAATGAGTTTAACAAAAAACCAAAAATCATCTAATCAGCCAAATGAATATTAGAGCTAAAGAATAACCCAGTGAAGTAAAAATGGAATAACAAGCTTCAGCAGCTGACTTAATCAAGATGTCCTGGAAATTGTCCAATCAGAAGGAAAAAAAAAAGGGAAAAGAATTGCATATAAGATCTATGGAGGACCACTAAGGGAATTAATAGTTATGTAATAGAATTAACAAAAGGAAAAGAAAGAGTATCTGGAACTTTATTTAAAGAAATAATGCCCAAAAGCTTCACAAGCCATGGGAGAGATATGGATATCAGGTACATGTGGCCCAAAGGTCCCTAAACTGCTTCAACTCAAAGAAGATGTTACTGGCAGACATTATAATCAAATTTCCAAAAAATTCAAAGACCAAAAAATTTGAATTCAATAATGGAAAAAAAAAAAAGAAAAGAAAAGCAGGCTTATAATCTACAGGAAGGGCTGGAGAGATGGCTTAGCGGTTAAGCGCTTGCCTGTGAAGCCTAAGGATTCCGGTTCGAGGCTCGATTCCCCAGGACCCACATTAGCCAGATGCATAAGGGGGTGCACGTGTCTGGAGTTTGCAGTGGCTGGAAGCCCTGGAGCGCCCATTCTCTCTCTCTCTCTCTGCCTCTTTCTTTCTCTGTCTGTCGCTGTCAAATAAATAAATAAAAATAAACCAAAACATTAAAAAAAACGAAAAAGTGTTCTATTAAAAAAAACAATCTACAGGAAGTCTTCATTAGATTATCACTGTATTTCTCAGTAGAAACCTTGCAGGTCAGGAGACAGTGAGGTGATACTTTTAAAGGGCTAAAAGAAATGTTACCAAGCAAGCATACATGGCAACCCTATTACTAAGGAATGAAGGAGGATATGGGCAAGAAGACTTTCTATTACACAAAGCATCAAAGCATGGAAAAGGGCTTTTTACTGGAGGGTATGAAGCAGTTTGACTGTCAGAAGATGGAGGTACATGATGGCCTCATAAAGAAAAGTTTGCACCACACAGCACCTACTATTTCATCTTTGAAGATCAACTCTAAACCAGGTGGGACTATGCCCATCAGGGGAAGGGTAACCATGAGACCCCTGGAATTTCCCACTTTCACTGTAGACACCTGGGACATTTACTATAGGAGCACCCTGTGGCCAGTATAGGCCTAAATTCTAATTCGGGAGATGCCAATTTACCACACATCACTTCCCCCGAGAAAGAACCAACCTTGTGTTGCTCTTCCTTCCATCCAGGCTCATGTTGCATGATGCTATCTTGAGGCACTATGTGCATGGAATCCTGGGAAGAAGTCATTAGGCAGCTGACCTCACCGTGTTGGCTGACTTAGTCCTTTGAGTCAACCAGGAAGCCTTCTGGTTAGTATCCCAGGAACATTCAGGTGGCCCTTTAGCCAGGAAACCAAGACTAAGCGGTTTGGTGTATAGAGGCCTAGGGGAGCAGAAGAAAGCTCTGACGGCCCACTCCTTCACTTGGGAAGGTGTGATCAGAGCAATCCTTGTGGAATGTCTTTGCCTGCTCCCACTCGTACTGCCTCCTGTAGCTCCAGCCATCCTTCTGTGGCCTCAGCTATATTCCCATGTTCCCAAAAGGCAAGTGAGCCTATTTGTTCTCAGAAGACAGGCACAAAGAGACACTGATAAATAGATGCTTGGCAATGTCCACTATCAGTGCCAGGGAGCATCTAGGTAGACAGCCCTGATCAGAGTCACTCCTGCAGTCCTTGGGCATGTAAGCATCACTTTCTGAGGTGATTGATGTGGGTCCAACACTATACAGTCTTCAGACACTGACAGGCACTCCTTCTCACCTTGAGCCATACTATACCACACCAGCCAGTGTGTCTCATTCCTACACAACCATATAGACTGATGGGTGCCTTATACCTACAGTTTGGCATACCTCTCTCAGGACTACCACTGAGCATACCTTGCCTCACAGAGCAGCATCTAGTTGTCAGTGTAATCACAAATCCTGGCTGTCTAGGCCACTGAAAAACCCACAGACATCACCAGCATTGATTTTAGCTGAAGAAGCTACCTGGAGCTGAACTAATAAACTCACCAGGAACCAGAGCCAAGACAGCATATATGCTCAGCACTCTAGGACACCATGACTACACAGCATGTTATCAATGAATGGATACAACTCAATAGATTGGTAGTGGCAACTGACTCACTAGATATAGACCATCTTTAATTTCATTGATCAGACAAGAGCAAGTGGCTTATTTATAGCTAGTCTCTTTCTTTTGCAATCTCTCTATTCTTGCATAAGCTCAACAGATCTTGAGGTATTGCTTATAAACTGTTCTTATTTCTAATTCCTATTGTTTTTATTATTATTTATTTATTTGAGTGTGACAGATAGATAGAAAAAGAGGGAGAGAGAGAGAGAGAGAGAATTGGGTGTGCCAGGGCCTCCAGCCACTGAAAATGAACTCCAGACACATGCACCACTTTGTGCATCTGGCTTATGTGGGTCCTGGGGAATAGAGCCTTGAACCAGGGTTCTTAGACTTCACAGGCAAGCACTTAACTGCTAAGCCATCTCTCCAGCCCCATAGTTCCTATTGTTTTTCAAAATGCAGTCCTTCCCGGAGGAGTCCTTGACTCCTGAGTCCTCTGTGAACCTTCAAATCCACTGTTGTTTTTGGTGGGAATAGTGGTATGTCTGGGGCAGTCTCTTCTCACTGAAACCTTCTTGGATCTATTCCTTTTCTGTCCTCTTACTCTCTCTCTTTTCAATTAAAAATCCTCTAGTTTATCCTGGACTTCTTCCATTTTTCAAATCTTTTTATCTTTTTTTAGTGCATGTGTGTATGTTCATGTGTGTGTGTGTGTGTGTGTGCACACACATGCCTGTGCACACACATGTGGAGGCCAGAGGACAACCTTGGGTGTCATCACCAGGAACACTGTCCACCTTTTTGGAGACCAGGTCTCTTAGTGGCTCAGAGCTCAGTAATTACACTACAGTGGTTGGACAGCAAGCCCCAGAGATCCATCTATCCTCACCCTACTCAGCGCTGGGCTTACAAATATGTATTACCATGTCTGGCATTAAAAAAATATCTATTTGTACATGCACATGTGTATGTGCGTGTATGGGCACACCGGGGCCTCTCACCACTACAGACAAATTCCAGGCACTTGTCCCACTTTTTGCAGCAGTTTATATGGGTGGAATGGGAACCCAGGCCCACAGCCCTTGCAAGAAAGTGCCTTTAACTGCCCAGCCTTCTTCCCTGCCCCAATGGTTGGCATTTTCATGTGAGTGCTGGGAATCAAACTCAGGTCCTCATGCTTCTAAAGCAAGCATTTTTATTGACTGAGCTATTTTTCCAGCTTTAAAAATCTCGAGTAACAAATTAAGAGGCTGTAAGGACAAGCAGCGGGCATGGCATGTTACTGCAGGAGGAGGTGTGTCAAAGAGGTCATGAATTGGGTGGGTGTTCTCTTCCATTCTTGTTTTCTCAAAGGAAAGAATTCAGTTGACAGACACAGTTTAAACAAGAATTTATTTAGTAAGACAAAACAAAACAAAAGGGTAATCCAAAATCCTCAGAGTGGGATGGGTAGCAGCTTATTGGGTTCTGCATTATGCTCTTCCTTCCTCCCTCCCCCCTCTCCTTTCCCCTCCCACTCTCCCTTGGTTCCCCTCCCCTCCCTTTTTCCTCCCTTCCTTCCTTCCTCCCTTCTTCCCTCCCTCCCTCCCTTCCTCCCTTCTTCCCTCCCTCCCTCCCTTCCTTCCTTCCCTCCTTCACCAGTATGTAACTCTTACTATATAGCTTGGTTGTGAACTTGCAGTTATCCTTCTGTTTCTGCTATGTGAATCCCAGAATTACAGGCTCTGAACTGTGGATTTTTCTTATGATCCCCTCTCTCCTGTGATGTCATTGCTAAGTTCCTCCCCTTGTATGGCTGCCTTTATTTCATCCCACTCTACTGATTATGTGTTGACGTGCCAATTTTATTTCATCTAACCATGAATACCTAAATGAAAGGACGGGAGGCACTGCTGATACCATGGTAATAGTAGAATAATGAGCAGGATCAGATGAGGATCTGTTCTCTTCTTACTGCAATGCTTTGGGGCCAGGAAAATTCCTACGTATTATTTCCCCTGCCTGCTTATTAAAATGTACATATGTGCACGTGTTTAGCAACTGTGCCCTGGTAAAGAGCCAATCTTTGTCTATCCACAGAGGGACATTTTCACATCAGAGCCTCCAAAATACAGGCAAAATTTCCTCAGTTAGCTCATGTCTAACTCCCTGCCTAACATCTTAGGATGTCTGACCACAAAAGAGTTGGATCTAGGATAGGTGGAGTTTGGATGAAAAATGGGTACAGTATATTTTCTATTTATTTATTTGAGAAAAAGAAAAGAGAGAGAAAGAGAGAGAGAGAGAGAGAGAGAGAGAGAATGGGCAAGCCAGGACCTCCTGCTACTATAAATGAATTCCAGAATGCATGTGCTGCCTTGTGTGTATAGCTTTATGTGGTTATTGGAAAATCAAACCTGGGCCATTAGACCATGCAAACAAGTGCCCTCTACCTCTGTGATATCTCTGTAGCCCCCCAAGTTCTCCTAATCTTTGACTTCTCATAACACTTTCCTCTTTCTGAGACATCTCTGTGCCCCCCCCAAGTTCTCCTAATCTTTGACTTCTCATAACACTTTCCTCTTTCTGAGACATCTCTGTGCCCCCCCCCAAGTTCTCCTAATCTTTGACTTCACATAACACTTTCTCTTTCCTACTCAAATCTGCCTAGCTGTGTACTATAACAGGTACAAGGCACACGGGCCAGGGAAGATCCACAGCCAGTGAGCACCTTAATAGCAGAGGTGTCTCCTAGCAGAACCATGCAATGAATTGTCTCTATAAAACTGAAAAATAATAACAAAAGAGACTAAACAAGTCCAGCCATCTCAATGGTAAAATATCTCTATCCTTTGTATACTGCTACTCACAAGTGTTTGCTCTGGTTATGAGCCCATGTTGATTTGATTTTTTTTTTTTTTGTCCTTGTACATTACTTGACCTCCCTTCTTGGATTTTGGGAATTTTATTTACCTGGATTCTTCTCTGAAAGAGGAAGCTGCACAAAGGAAGGAACACCTTTCAAATAACATGGTGTTTCTACCTATAACAATGGCTATGGCCATAACAAAAAGCTGTTGGTCTGGGGTGGGATAGGAAACAAGAGCGCCTCATCATCATTCACACTGTCTAGGATCAATGGCACTTTGCAGTAGTATCACGAAGTCAATTCACATTTACAAATCGGTTCTCTCCACTGGCTGTTGTGGAAGTTCAATGGCAATTGTTTGCCTTAACTATAATTGTACTCAATTCTTAGAAAGAGAATGATGACTCTTAACAAGGTTTTAAGGCCATTTTGCCTTTAGAATGCTCTTTCTAAAAGAACAACCCCACAGTCAATTTTTATGCATACTGACACCAACCTGACTTGCATTGCTTAAGTAATTATGTGCATGGAGAAGACAGAGTACTAAATTCTTTTTTCAACTTCTAGACAGATTCACTTGAACAATAAACATTGATAAAGCAAGCTCTTATTGTCTTGATGGTTTTATTTTCTAGAATAGATACTACCTTGAAAACCCACATCGCTAGTTTCCACGAAGGCATGTGAACTTGCTTCATTCCCACTTGCAGTTGCTTTCCGATTGGTGCTCAACTATACTCAGTGTATAACCACAACTTGCTCAGCAGGGATTGGAGGGTAGAGATGAAAATATAGCACTCCTGCTTTAGGAAAATTCTCCACCCACAGAAATGAGATGGGAGTGAGATAACAAGGATGAGAGAGGGACTTTACTGGTGATGCAGGATGTGATTTATAGGATTTTCAGTCAGGACTTAGAGAATCCAGGTTATTGTCCCAAGCATTATTTTTGCTAAGCATCCCTAAAACTTAACTTGAAACAAAAACAACAACCTTAGAGGTCAACTTAAAGGTCATCTATTTCAATATTTTGCTAACTACTTCAACTCTTTTTATTGAAATCCTGACTGACTGTCTAGTCCCTATTTGAATATGGTTAGTCATGTAGACATTTAAAAAATTCAATATAATATTGCCTTTGGGTTCATCTCATTTAACCAATAGTCCTGCTCGTTTTCAGACATTCCTCTTTGGTGACAGAAAAGGTGGTGGTAGGGGTGGGTAATGAACCATTATACTTCTGGTTTTCTGAACATATAAGGTTATTGGAACTCCAGTCAGCCCTTGCATGTTCTTTATATCTTATGTTACAAGGCAAAGATGGGAACTCTGGAGAGATGAAAAATTCAAATTTGGACTCATGAGGCATTTTAAAATATAGGACTTTTGTGGGATGAGGAACCAAAAGGCTAATTACACTGTATCTTTGT
This sequence comes from Dipus sagitta, assembly GCA_036346955.1. Lineage (NCBI taxonomy): Eukaryota > Metazoa > Chordata > Mammalia > Rodentia > Dipodidae > Dipus > Dipus sagitta. The sequence goes on along the minus strand of CM070770.1, from coordinate 95,521,791 downwards.
TTCTTTGTTTCCCCACCCCACCCATGACTTAACAAGTGTAAAAATATAGCAAAATGACAAATGACAGATGGCCCGAGCAGGCAACGGCTGTCACTGCTTTGGTGTATACATGTGCATATGTGGTGTAGGGGGATTTCAGGAAAGAAGGGGGAAACCCTGATCATTTTTGTCATTTTGTGAAGAGAAAACTATGTTGCTACTGCTTACCTCCCTCTGCTCTCGCCTTCACAGTTGTATTGAGCAGCTAGACTTACCTCTTATTCTGGATATCCAGGTGTCTTTCAGAGCTAGAGGCTTCGGTGATGTTTATGAATACAGGGGCTATCCCAACTGAGGAGCATTAGCTTCCAGAAACAATGGCTCACTGTTCTGCCTCAGCTTAATTTTTTCACACCCCTGAGCCCCATGGCTTCTTTTTCTGAGAGAGGCTTGAAGAGGACTCATCAGGTCTAAAGGAATGTATAGAAATCAACCTTTTGTAGGACATAATGTGTGGCCTCAGGATTAGAGTAGACAGGTGCCAAAGTCTGATGGGTAGTGAAATCCCTGCTGCTCAGCATCCTGTGGCATTCCAGAAATAAATCTCAACTATGTCACTTCTATGAAGATGTTGAACAGATGCTTTCTTCTTGAGTTTCTATCCCTTGGACTATAATATGAAGAGGTAGGATTGAGATGGAATCTAAAATTCTTTTCAGTTCTCATAGTCTCCAAGTCTAAGCTTGATATCAAATTTAAAGAGTTTAAAGTCAGATTTGAACTGAGGGTGGGGAATGAGAGACTGTGCTGTTATTAAGAACTTTTGCAAAATCCTTTTAAAAACTTGAAAGTGATTTACTTTCTTAAAAACTGGCAAATCTTTCAAACTAAAGGACCTCCCTCCAATATATAAGGTGGAGGAAGCAACGCATGACAGACTAAAGCAAATGCTTTATGTTTAGGTGGGTTTGAACACATCTAAAGTAACTATTACTTTGATAAAAAATGGTCTTTCAGGGAGTGTTACAGAGATGAAAGCATGGATTTGTATAGTATAAGCTTATGGAGTGTGTTCCACTGACTTAGATATTGTCACAGAAGCAATCCTATTAAAAGGAACCAGGCTCACTTATTAAAAAAAAAAAAACCCACACAAGTTATGCAATTTGTGCCCTGCGGATATTAAAACATTACTAGTGACCAAGAAGGAGAAACCAAAGAATCATTGTTCCTCTGGTTTAATGGGTTTCATTTTTGTAATGAAATCTTTTACTGTTCTCTGATCCACTGATTGTCAACATATCCTGTAATTTCTGTTTTCACTGCCATTATTAAGCAATAAACAGTTTTGGTTAATCAAACATTTCAGTCAATGGGGACCTGGCATATACATCATATGCAGAATACCAATTGAAAGCAACCTTTTAAAATGAAAATACTCACCAGTATCAAATTTATTCAGTAAAATTGACATGCTGTTATCAAAAGGAGAGGAAATTGATGTTTGGCAAACACCCCCCTCAAACAATTCCCTGCAGCAACCAAGAATAAAATAAATATTCTAGTATGAGAAGGTTGAAATTGAGTTCAGTAGTTGAAGGACTATTGTAGTAAAGTAGCCTGGAACAGATGGGAAGGGTGTTCACCAAGGCGGGAGTAGTAGAAATACAGAAGTGGAGACTAACTCAAAAGATGTTTAAGAAATAAAAATTAACTGGCAGGAAGTAATGTGCAGGATCTGAGGTATTTCCTAAGCATTGGCTTAGAACACTGGATAAATGTCAGTGCCAGTCACCAAGGCAGAGGCTGTGGGTGACATTTCACATTACATATGTATATGTGTATGGTGGTTTGAAACAGGTGTTCCACATAAACATGTGTTTTGGATGTTTGGTCTTCTGCTGGTGGAAACTTGGGAGGTGGAGCCTTGTTGGAGGAGGTATGTCACTGGAGGTAGACTTTGAGGCATTATTAGCCCCTGAGCTTGCCAGTGCTGGCTCAGCTCACTCTTGCTGCGATGTTCTACCTGCTGTGGCAAGGAGTGATGTCCATTCTCTGCTGGTGCTGTGCTTTCCTCTGCATAAGGCTGGAAGCTTGAGACTGTAACCCAGAAAAAACTCTTTCCTCCCATCAGCTGCTTTTAGTCTGGTGTTCTGTCCCAGCAGTGAGTGACTACAACAATGGGAGCCGTGGAGGTGCAATGCCTAGTAGGCAGGTAACTATCCAGTTAGGTGTCTCCATAGCACATGAGTAGTAGTGAAAGTTATAGGAGTAACCGGGATTTCTAGGGCAAAATAGTACACTAGCATCACAGGTTTCCCATTTGGGTGGGCGAGCACATTAGATTGGAGCAATAGGAGAAAAACTTGGGTTTCTTAGAAGTTAAGGACATCAGGACTAACAACATGAAGATCTCAGACAGCTGAGGTAATGACCTGTCAAGTAACTCTGGATGCCTTCCCCAAGTGCCTAGTTTCCAGGAAGGCAATTCCCCTACATACTTTACACCTTCTTTCTCATTTCTTTCCTGGATCTTAGGTATTGGCCCATTCTTTTAGGCTGGGGAACAGTTTTGGAGCAATATAAGATTTGGACTTTTCCTTCTGCTTCTTGTACCAAAGGCAATAAGATAGAAAACTACATGTCTTCCATGGAGACAACCTTATCCTCGGGATAATTGGTCATGAAGGTGTGGGTCTCCTGCACAGGTTGAAGTTTTAAATATTGGTTTCATTGCTTTTTTCTCTTGATGCAGATTCAGTCAGAGAATGAAAGCGCTATTTATTTTACTTCACCAAACTCTCTGAAAATAAACAGTAAACTTGGCAAAATGTGGTATTCTTGTTCTCTGTGCAAGCAGTTTTGGCCAGATTTCAGAACACTTGACTGTGAATGGATGGAAAGGAAATGGGCTGTGAATAAAAGAGTTCTTAGGAAAGTGAATGCAAGGAAGCAGATGCTTGCTATGAGAGATATTTTGTCATCAGACATGTTTTATTTTTGAGATCACAGGTTAAATGCTTGCTTGTATGTTGAAATATAAGCCATGGTGAAGATTTAGAGAATAGAGAATAGGGATGAAGAGGAAGCAAAGTTTCTGAGATTTTTGTGGTATAGATTTGGAACAAAGCTTGTGCATGGGACCCTAGATGGAAAGAGTAATATTTTGTTTGAGACAGGAGAGTCCTGCCAGGCAGCAGGTAGTGGCAGCAGCAGCAGAGAACAAGCAACAGATTTTTCAGCTCCATCTGCCTTCTTGCAAAGTTAAGAAATCTGAAGGAAAGACAGCTAAGATCAACTAAAGAGCTACTGCAAGTGCCAGCAACTCCAGAAGTCTGAACTCTCCCATCCCCCACCATCAGAAGCAAGAATCTCCAGCATTCAGCCCCGAGTGGCAGCACAGCCAGCAGAGCGGATCAGAGGTACAGCTGCACAGCACAACCTTGGAGGGATAGAGGTGGGCACTCAGCATTGGTGAGATTGGAAGTCACCCCAAAAGGTAACGAGGCTGACTGACAAAACAAAACAAAACAAACAAAAACAAACAAACAAACAAACAAACAAAAAAACCCACAGGTACACAGTCCTGCAAGAGCTAATCTCTCTTTCTTTGTCAGGGCAGGTTACATGGTATATATTCTTGGTTGGCTTTACCATTTTTCAAATAACCTGTATTTGGGGGTTGAATTTTATTGCCTTTGGTATATATATATATATATATATATATATATATATATATATATGTATATGGCCTTTGTTTTTTGTTTCTATCATTATTGGGGTCAGGGTCTGATCCAGATCCAGGTTGACCTGGAACCCAATTCAGAACAAAAATCTCTACCTCCCAGCTGACAAGATTAAGGGTATAGAGCAACACACACCATAGGGATTTTGGCTTTATATGACTGTTTGTTTTAATCCCCACAATTGCATACTTTGTGCTGGTTTTTATTGATTGTGTATGTTACTCGGTTGAAGTTTAGAATTTGCCAGTAAATTATTCCATCCAGTCCACTAGAATACTTGCTTAGCAAGCAAACTCAATACCTAGGATTACTTCTGTGGCTTGACTGGGGAACAAGAGCTGCACCTGGCACCTTGATCTCATATCCTTAGAGTATATAGAGGTGGATTGCCACATCTGGAAACACTGCAGATAAGAAGAAAACCCAAGCATCAAGTCAATTCAGGATGCAAAAGTTGCTACAATATAATATAAGAAATTCAAAGAATCAAGACAGTACAGTCCCACCAAAAACTATAAATCCATCAGAAATGATCACCAATGAGACTGTTTTAGATGAAATGCCTGATAAAGATTTCAAGAAAATGATTGTATCTATGCTCAAAGAAATCAGAGAAGAAATGAAGGGAATCAAAGAAGAAAACAAAGGAATTAAAGAAGAAAACAAACTTCTGAAAGAGAACACAGGAAACCAGCTTAATGAAATAAAGAGGTCATTACAAGACATGAGTAAGGAAATAGAAATACTGAAGAAAACCCAGGCTGTAATCCTGGCTGTGAAGAATACAGTCAATGAAATAAAAGCCTCTGTGGAAAGTCTCACCAGTAGAATGGATGAAGGAGAGAGCAGAATATCTAACCTAGAAGACCAGGTGGCAGATCTAATACAGTCAAACAAAGATAAAGACAAGCTAATAACAAGGTATGAATGGGAATTTCAAGATATCTGGTACACTATGAAAAGATCACACATAAGAATTCAGGGCCTAACAGAAGGAGAAGAATTTCAATCCAGAGGCTTAGTAGGTGTTTTCAACAAAATCATAGAAGAAAAATTTTCTCAAATTGGGAAAGGAGTGTCAATGCATATACAAGAAGCTTTTAGAACATCAAACAGACAAAATTTGTAAAGAACCTCTCCTCACCATGTTATAATTAAACTACTAAATGCACAAACCAAAGAAAATATATTGAAACCAGTTAGAGAGAAGAAGCAAGTCACCTACAAAGGCAAGCACATCAGAATAACTTCATATTACTCAACGCAAACTTTAAAAGCCAGAAGGGCTTGGAATGACGTATTCCAAGTTCTGAAAGATAACAACTGTCAACTAACATTACTTTATCCTGCAAAGCTATCTATCAAAATTGATGGAGAAATAAGGACATTCCACAACAAAAATAGGCTAAAGGAATTTATGACAACTAAACCAGCTCTACAGAAAATACTTGAAGGAATTCTCAATGCCAAAGAGAAAGCTAAACACACATAGGAGGAAATAAGAAAAGATTAACCACACTCAAATAACAGTTATAACAAATGAGTAAAGGGAAAATAGGAAACACTACAAAATAAGAAAAATGGCAAGAATAAATGCATACCTTTCAATAATAACTCTCAATATCAATGGCCTCATTGCACCATCCTAAAGACACAGACTTGCAGACTGGATTAAAAGGCAGGATTCTGCCATTTGTTGCCTCCAGGAAACTCATCTCTCAATAAAAGGTAGACACTGCCTTAGGGTGAAAGGATGGAAAATGGTATTTCAAGCAAATGGGCCTAGGAAACAAGCAGGGGTTGCTATCCTAATATCTGACAGGATAGACTTCAAACCAACATTAGTGAAGAAAGATAAAGAAGGTCTTTTTATACTGATTAAAGGAACACTCCAGCAGGAGGACATTATAATCCTAAACATATATGCACCTAACATGGGGGCTCTCACTTTCATCAAACAAACAGTATTAGACTTAAGATTACAGATAACATCAAATGCAATTGTAGTGAGAGACTTCAATACCCCACTCTCTGTTAATTGATAGATCATCCTGGCAAAAAATAAACAGAGAGACATCTGAATTAAATGATGTCATGGAACAAATGGATCTAACAGATATCTATAGAACATTCCATCCAAATGCTGCAGAATATACATTTTTCTCAGCAGCACATGGAACATTCTCTAAAATAGACCATATATTAGGACACAAAGCAAATCTCCACAATTATAAGAAAATTGAAATAATCCCTTGTACTCTATCTGACCACAATGGGATTAAACTGCAAATCAACAACAAGAAAAGCTACAGAGCATACAGAAATTCATGGAGACTAAACAGTACACTATTGAATGATCAGTGTGTCATTGAAGAAATAAAAAAGGAAATCAATAAATATGTAGAATCAAATGATGATGATAACACAACATACCAAAACCTTTGGGACACAATGAAGGCAGTCCTAAGAGGGAAATTTATAGCTCTAAGTGCCTATATTAAGAAATTAGAAAGTTCACAAATAAACAAATTAATGCTCTACCTTAAGGCCTTGGAAAAAGAAGAACAAGGCAAACCAAAAAAGCAGTAGACAAGGAGAAATAATAAAGATTAGGGCAGAAATTAATGAAATAGAAACCAAAAAAAAAAAAAAAATCCAAAGAATCAACAAAACAGAGTTGGTTCTTTGAAAGGATAAACAAGATTGATAAACCCTTAGCAAATTTGACAAGAAAAAAGAGGGAAGAGATAAAAATTCATAAAATTAGAGATGAAAAAGATACCATTACAACAGATACCAAAGAAATTCAGACAATTATAAGGACATACTTTAAGAATATATATTCCTCTAAGTTTGAAAATATGAAAGAAATGGATGATTTCCTTGATTCATATGACCTACCAAAATTAAATCAAGATGAGATTAACCATTTAAATAGACCTATAACAAGTAAAGAGATCCAAGCAGTTATAAAAAGTCTCCCAACTAAAAAAAGTCCAGGTCCAGATGGATTCACTGGTGAATTTTACCAGACCTTCATGGAAGAACAAACACCAATGCTTCTCAAACTTTTCCATAAAATAGAAAAGGAGGGAATTCTACCGAATTCCTTCTATGAAGCCAGCATCACCCTCATACCAAAACCAGGCAAAGACAGAACAAAAAAGAAAATTATAGATCAATCTTCCTCATGAACATAGACAGGAGGGCCTAAGAAAAGGATATGAAAGGATATGATCAAATGAGGTTAGTTATCCATGGTCTTTTGAAAAGTTGATTGAGAAAGAAAGTGTATAATTAGGTCGCTGAGAGAGTTCACATGTCTTTATTAGTCTTTGTGATAAAATTACATGATATAAAACCATAGCATTGAAAAAGACCTTGGAGGTTGTTAAGATTGGGTTGTTGGTCCTCAGCCTTCTCTCCTTATGTGATAGCATACTCATTTATTTGCTACATAATGTTAATGTGTCTTTGCATATTGGAAGATGCATTCTACTGAAGTTGGGCTTGTCTCTCTAACTGGCTTTGGACAAAGGTATGTTGTCGGTGTGATGTGAGCAGAGGAATTGTATTAGTGTATTTGTCTTGGTCACTATGAGAATGCCATGTTGAGATCAGTCACTTCTCCTTCAAAGTAAACATACCCAGAGTATGGCTGATCTCATCTCACAGGTGTGAACACCCTTTGTGAAGATGTACCAGGACAAATCAAGCATTCTTGCTTACTCACAGTACTACCTGAGTGTGTGTAATTATTCCACAGAAAGTCCTTCATGTTTGAAGACTCATTAAGATGACAATTCTTCAGATTAGACACACTCAATTGCTGTTGGACTTCCATTCTCACTTTTTCCTTAGGAAGCATGAATTTATTATATCTTTTCAGGGTTCACCTTTTCCATAGTTTGACGTTTCTGGATTCTTTGGTCATTTGGATTCACATAAGTGTTGGATTCAAGGGTTCGGAGAATCCCTGAGGCCAGGATGCCTAGTACAGTCAGTGGTTGCTTCTGGCAACTCAGTGGTGGAAATGAGCTTCTTTGCAGATGCTCCAAAAGCTTCCAGTCCTATTGGAGAAAAATAACATCAGAGGAAACTTGCTGGAGAGTGAAGTCATTCAGGGTCCAGGATTCAGAAGCCATCACAGCTATTCAAACACAGGACATGTAATGTTAACAGTTACTAAGTGGCATTGAAGAATTGAAAAAGAGATATAAGTTAAGGGAAAAAAATGGCAAAAATCAGCTGCCAATTCTTGGGGTGGAAAAAAGAGTGGCTGACAGATTCACATCTCATGCATCATAAAGCTGAGTCAGAGAAATAATTTGAAACTCAAATTCCACAGCTTAATAAGTGACACAAAGTCCCATCCATTCTCATGGTTAAGTGACACATGTGTAGGTATGTGTGTGGGAAGAATCACTTTTCTAAGAAAACAAGGCAAATGATGAGACACCTAATGTATCATCTTGACCACATAACTGCTTGTGCAAAGGTTTTTCCTCACAGGGAACTGTCTGTACTTATGTGTGTCCTCTGTCCAGGAAAAGACTTAATCCACCGAAGAAAAGACACAATCCACCAATTAACCAGCTGACCAACAAGAGACAAAGGAAGAAGAATTGCTGTGACTTTATTTTGCACTATGTCTTCATTCCTTTGTGTTCTTTATTACACTCTGGAAATATGGTATGCGTTGCTGTCATTCTCCTGAAAGGGCTTCCTTAGGGCCTACTGGCTATTTCAGGATTTCAGGCGACACTGACTCTCCTCAAATCCCATTTTTATAGCTCCCTCCCTCCCTCCCTCTCTTCCTCTCTTTCTTCTTTTCTTTCTTTCTTTCTTTCTTTTGCTGCACTGCACACATGTGTATAGGTGTAGAGTATATGTGTGGTGCAGTGTGTGTGATGGTGGTGGTGGTGGTGGTGTGTGTATGTGTGTGTGTGATGTGTGGTACACACAGATACAAGAGTCCAATGACTGTATATAAGGAAGCCAGAGGAAAGTCAGGTGTTCTCCTCTTATCACTTACCCACAAATTTCCTTGAGACAGGGTTTCTCCCTCAACCTGGAGCTATTGTCCACCAGGGAGCCACAGTGATAACCAATCTAACTCCACTCCCACTGGGGTTATAGATCTGCACGAGTGCACCTAGCATTTTACATGGGTTTTGGGGAGTTGAAGTTGGCAGTCTCTGACCCTAGAGGCTCTTGTGCTTAAGTAGCAAGTGCTCTTAACAGCTGAGCCATCTCCATAGTCTAGTTCTTATAGATTTTTTTGATATTTGATATTATTGATTCTATCTGCCTTGAAGCATGTCTTACCTTTAGCTTTATGATTATATATTTCCTTTCCATGTCTTTTTTCATAAGATTTCTTCTCCCCAACCCTTTCTATTTATCTTCCATTCCTCTCTTCTTTCATTTTCACTCATTCACATTTATTTACCCTCTACGAAATGGGTAGCACAGTGCTATGCCTTGGAAATTTCATCTTCTCTGAGATATTTTGTAACTAAAAGTACTGCCTCTGCAGCTTAATCCTATACCATCTTTGCTCTAAACTTTCATTTGGAGAAATTATTTATTAAAAGATCTTTGGGGCTGGAGAGATGGCTCAGCAGTTAAAGGCCCTTGCTTGCAATGTCTGGTGGCCCCGGGTTAGATTCTCCAGTATCCACATAAAGCCAGGTGCACAAAATGGTGTATGTATCTGGAGTTTGTTTGCAGCCACAGAAGGCTCAGGTGTGCCCATTTTCTGTCTCCCTCTTTCTCCTCTCATTTAAGTAAGTAAATAAATAAACAAATTTTTTTTAAAGAAAGAAAAGCTCCTTAACTAGCATATGGATAAATACCAATTCCTGAGTTCTCACTTAAATTCCAATGCAGTATGTCCAAACACCTGAGTGTTTTGAGTGGATTTTCCATCGTCACCCCACATGTGGTTCAAAATATTGAGGCTAATTTACTCTTCTCAACATAGTCTTGAATCATACATTATTTATGATGTTACATACTATTATGGAAGGCCATTGTTTTACACACGTTTTGCACTAGGCTCTGGCAGACCAGACAAAAGCTGAATGGAGCATTTGTGCTAACTGTCAAGAAATCAAGTACATGAAATGATTGAGTTTTCCTAAGAAACAGGAGACTCTTACCAATGTGATGTAGTATCTCAAGGAAATCTTTGCATTATCCTTATACAGAAGTTAAGTACAAAGTAGTCAGTATGCTATTTGTTCTGTTTTTGCTTTCTTAAAACTCTGCTCAGCACACTGAACTCTCATTCTTATTTCTAGAATGAGATTTTTTTCTGCTTCTAGAATCACAGATATAAGGCATTTTGGTCTTTTTTTCTTTTAATATTTTATTAATTTATTTGAGAGAGATACATAGAGAGCAATAGGCAGATAGATAGAGAATAGGCATGCCAGGACCTCTAGTCACTGCAAACAAACTCCAGGTGCATGTTCCACCTTGTGTACCTGGCTTATATGGGTACTCGAGAATAGAACCTGGGTTCTTTGGCTTCACATGCAAGCACCATAACTGCCAAACCATATTTCCAGCCCCATTTTGGTCTTTAAACTAAATTTTGTTTTGAATTTATTTTTTGTTGCCTACTATTACTCTTTTCCAAGTTTCTCAATTATTATGTATGTCCCCAGAGGTGTAATTATCACATTTCTTTCCTCTGTCCCATCCATTTGAAGTTTCTTATGAAAAAAGAAACATATAACATATGTCCAATAATCTAACATTCATGTGCTTATTGAAGTATTTCATTAGTGGCTTACATGTGTAGTTGGATCTGGGGACATGGAGATGAACACACATTCCCACACTCATGAAGTTCACATTCCTATTAAATTTCATAGTAGGTGATACTTAATTTTTTATTTACATTTTCACATTTTCTGGGATAAAGAAGAAGGCATAAAAGAGGCTAGCATTTATAGGCCTAAACAGAGTAGAGGTTGGTTTCGTCTTATTACTCTTGAGATTGTATGTTTCCATAGGTGGCTATTTTCCTGACTTAGGTTGAAACACATTACTCTAATTTCCTCTGATACAGCCAATTCCTGAAAATAGCTCTACCTTTGGAATAATACTTATCTGCAAATAAAATTAGAATTCCTTTGGTCACAGCAATCATACTGACTTAACCCTCAAACCATTCATATTTGGGCCTATGGCTGCAGTAGATTTCAAGGGTTGCTATAACAAATTACCTGAAACAATAGAAATTTCTTCTCCTAAGGTCTGAGTATCATCAGGGACAGGCTCTCCGAAGGCTCTGCAGGTGAATCTGTCCTGTGCCTTTCAGCTTCTGGTGAGTCTAGGCTTTTCTTGGCTTGTGACTGTGGTCCTCTAATCTCTATCTCCTGGCCATGTTGCCTCATGGTCTTCTCCTGTGGTGAATCTAAATGCACTCTATCTTTCATAAGGATACATAGGATTGCATTTAGGGCCTATCTGGGTAAGCAAGGATAAGCATCTGGATGTCAGATCGTTAACAGTTAAATCATTTGCTGCAATATCCCTCCTCTCTCTTTTCACTACATACAGGACTAGTTATAGATTCTGGGGCTTGGGACGAGGAATGTCTTTTGGAAAGTCATCACATTGTGGAACTTCAATATCCTGTAATTGGTTCTTTAGCTCATGGACTCAGCTATAGATTAACACCAGCACCTCCATATGAATCATAATGCAGAATGCATAAAAATCGTAAGAATTGTGTTTATAGTTTTGGAAAACTTCATATTTATTTATTTGTTTTGTTACTTTTTGTTTTTTTGAGATAGCGTCTCACACTAGCCCAGGCTGACCTGGAATTCATTATGTAGTCTCAGGGTGGCCTCAAACCCATGGCAATTCCTCCTACCTCTACCTCCTGAGTGCTGGGACTGCTGAAACTAGAGGTCTTTGCCACTAGCCCAGCATTTTTTTTTTTTAAAGGTAGGGTCTTACTATATCCCAGACTGACCTAGAACTCACTTTGTAGCTCCAGGCTGACCTCAAACTCACAGTGATGCTCATACCTTAGACTCCTGAGTGTTGGGATTAGGTAGAAATGTCATGGGCTAATATTGGCTGAATTGAACAAAATAAATGAGTTTGCACTTGAGTTAAGGTTAAAGTTACATAATTTTTATTTCTGAATAAATTATTAGAAAGATGATAGACAATGACAATTATAAAATTCTCTTTTATTTCCCCAAAAATGAATTTGTATCTGTAATAAACCTATTTTAAGCAGAATTGATTCAAAGCTCCTCCCTCTATATTTAGTCTTCTATTTACCATCTGCATCATATTTCAAAACAATTATAATAGTTATCACTGTATTCAAGGCTTTGTGCTATGTATAAACAAATGAGTGAGATAGATGTTTTCTTATGTTTCAAATCAGAAAATCAAGACTTAGGAATAATAATTTCCATTAGGTAACATACCCTGTAAGAAGCAGTCAGTTCTCAATGTCTGGACCTATCTGATCTCAGTCTGTGTTCTAAACTACTAACCAATTCTGATGGTCTAATGTTTGTATTCTATCTCTTGCTTATCAAGCCCTAGATTCTGGTGTATATACCTCAGTAGCTGAGTGCCTTCATTTTGCAGACTCAGGTACTAGGAATTAAAATGCATAGTGTTTACCCATTTTGAGTACATCTTACATTTTGCTGGTTTCTTCCTTAGGCTTTTTATCCAAAATTGTCACTTTGGGACCATGTATATCTATGTGAGTTTAAACTTTTCTTGCTATTCCAAGTTTCTGCAAAACCCTCTGTGGTAGTTTGAATAGATGGCCCCCAATATATTCAGTTCCTTATTGTTTGTAGTTTGCATACTATAGCCATCTGGCTGGAGACATGTCACTGGGTGGATCTTAAGGTATGGTGGTGGGTTTCAGATTTCAATCTAAAGATATGCAAAGTGTGCCTAGCTGGAGTTCCTGAAGTGTGCTGTGGTTTTTGGCTTTTAGGCTTGTGTTTCTCTCTCTCTCTGCTTGGGTCTGTGAAGGCAGGCCAGCTTTTTCTGCCATTATGGAACTTCCCCTGGATCTGTAAGCTTCAATAAATATCCCTTCCTCCATAACTGTGCCTGGTCTGGAAGTTTATTTCAGTGAACCTGAAGCTGTCTGCTACAGAACTTGGTACCGAGGAGTGGGCTGAGATGAACCTGACTATGTGGATGTTGATCTTTTGGAACCTTTGTTTTGGAGGAATAGGCATGGACTTGGTGCTTGCAACTGAAGATGTCTTCTGGAGTGGTAAGCCAAGTTTTATGGACTATTCTGATGAGAGTCTGAGAATGCTAAGTGCAGACAGTGTTGAACTTTGAGGCTTGGCTTATGAGCTTTCTAGGGAGAAGGAAAGACTACAGAGGCCTTTGTTGGAACTGGGCTACTGGCATAAGGGCTGGCTGTGTCCTGCTGCCCAGGCCCAGAGAGTTTGATCAAGGTTAAATTTGTAATGGACTGAAGTGCTTGGGTAAAGATATTGGACTGAAAGAGTTAAGATTTTAAGATGGAAAACCTCAAGAAAGTTAAAATTACAGGCACTGAGACTGGTTTTAGGTTACTGAATCTGCTATTGTCAAACACATTAGCAATCTTAAAGGAAGATGGTACAATTGCTTTACCATGGAAAGGATGCCTGAGGAAAGACTATCATAGAAATGCAAACACTTTTGGAAAGAGTTGACTGTAGAACGAACCTGCTTTTCAAGGTTATGATTTATTTTGTCTGTGAATTAAGAATGTAGCTGTGTCCTGCACAGCTGGTATTGGTTTCAGAAGCATGAAAAATGCAAGGAGTGGTTGTGAATTGCACATGGTTCCAGGAGCTGCCGCTGAGATGCGGCATGAGGCAGGGCCTGATGCCCTGATAGGCTGAAAGAGCCTTTGGAAGATGGACCATGGTTTGCATGAAGACCTCAAGATGTTTTCGATATACCAGGACTATGCAAGCGCTACCATAGAGCATATTGTTGGCCTGAGATGGAAGTGTTCCTTGCTACTCTGCCCAGCTGGAGGGGCGGTATTAGAAAATCTGGAGTCTGTCAGTCTTTGGTTGTATTGGACTTGAACTGCAGAATTTTGATGTTTGTTTGATGGTGGTTGGGTTTGCATTGTTTTAGTCTCTCCTTACTATGCCTTATACCAGTTGAAAATGTTTACTCTGTGCCTTTATATGTTAGAAGTATTTAACTTGTTTGATTTTACAGTTCTTAATATCTTAAATTGGTCAAGATTGTGGGGACCTTTGAAATTGAACTAAGTACAATTTACAATATGTAATGGTTATAAATCTATTGGGGGCCAGGGGCAGAATGTGGTAGTTTGAATAGATGGCCCCCAATATATTCAGTTCTTTATTGTTTGTAGTTTGCATTCTATAGCCACCTGGCTGGAGACAATGTCACTGGGTGGATCTTAAGGTATGGTGGTGGGTTTCAGATTTCAATCTAAAGATATGCAAAGTGTGCCTAGCTGGAGTTCCTGAAGTGTGCTGTGGCTTTTGGCTTTTAGGCTTGTGTTTTTCTCTCTCTATCTGCTTGGGCCTGTGAAGGCAGGCCAGCTTTTTCTGCCATTATGGAACTTCCCCTGGATCTGTAAGCTTCAATAAATATCCCTTCCTCCATAACTGTGCCTGGTCTGGAAGTTTATCTTTGCGAACCTGAATCTGTCTGCTGCAGAACGGGACCATGTATATCTATGTGAGTTTAAACTTTTCTTGCTATTCCAAGTTTCTGCAAAACCCTCCTTGAGCTATCCTTGGCAATCCAAAGGGAAAACACAACAACTAACCATTCCTTACTAATACTCTGTTCCAAAGTACAGTGTGGGTGGGTTTGGAGGATCTATCCCTGAGCATGGTGTGAACATGCATCCACACGTGCATCCACACCATACATACACAAAACAAAAAACATGATTAGTAGGTATATCTCAACAACAACAAGATAAATAATCAAATTTAAGAATGGGCAAAGAGTGTGGGTAAACATTTCTCAAAAGAACATATACTAAGCCAATATACAAATGAAAATATAGCTAATGTGATTAATCATTAAGGAGACATAAATTTTGCCAGTGAGATGCAACTTTATACTTACTAGGATGGCTATGATGAAAAAATGTAAAAGAAGTGTTGGTGAGGGTACTGAGATATTGACCTTCTGTACACTGTTAGTGGGAATGTAAAATGGTGCAGCAGCTACAGAAACAGTTTGGCATTTTCCCCAAAATTAAAAATAAAATTACCTTAGGACTCAGCAATCCTACCTCTAAGTATATACCCAGGAAAATTGAAAATAAGTCCAAACAAAAACATCTTCATGGATGTTGATCATACCACTTAATCATAACATTTCAAGCCAACCTAAATTCCCAGCAACTGCAGAATGAATAAACAAAATACAGTGTCTCTATACAATAGACTATTAGCCATAACAAACTACTGCTATATTGATGTACCTTGGAAACATAGTAAATGAAAACAGCTAGACACAAGAAGCTGCATATTATTTAATCCCACTCATTGGAATGTGCAAAAGCAGCAAATCCATAGAATAAGAAAGCAGGAGTGCTTCTAGGTAATGGGAGAGAAGGGAATGGAGAGTGACTGCTTTGTGTGTCCAGGAGTCCTCTCAGGGGTGTGGAAAATGTTTTGCAATTAGATAGTGTTGATACATTTTGCATATACTAAATAGCAGTGAATTGAACACTTTAAACATATTAACTGTGTATTTGTAAGGTATACAACATGATATATAGTTTACACAGAAAGTAAAATGGCTGTTGTAGTGAAGCAAATTAACTTATCCTCCATCTGGAAACCTCTCA
The DNA here is from genome assembly GCA_036346955.1 of Dipus sagitta. NCBI lineage: Eukaryota > Metazoa > Chordata > Mammalia > Rodentia > Dipodidae > Dipus > Dipus sagitta. The sequence continues at coordinate 95,506,206 of CM070770.1, read as the reverse complement.
TTTCTTTTTTTTTTTTTTTGTAGCAAGAGTAGCTAAAATCTACTTATAAAGCAAAAATGTGGGCCATGATTAAATATTATTAGCTGTAGTTTTCATGCTGTATGTTAGTTCTTTAGACTTGTTCATCTACATACCCATCACTTTGCATTATTTAATTTAATCTCCCTGCCCCACTTTACCTCTTTCTTCTCTTTCTCTGAATATTTGAGTTTTTTTTTTTTGATTCACTGAATGGTACATGTTGAACTGGCCAATTTTTACCTCACTAAATAATATTGAAGTGACTTCATTCAGATGAAGAGTCATTTAAGAGAATGAAGGTGGGGTAACATGAGAAATAGGTGAGAAAGCCTGGGATTTAATAACAGACCCTTTAATAACAGAGCAGGAAGTAAAAATAAATATCCTTATCCATTTTAATTTCACAGGATCTTTAAATAAGAAGACTTTTATTAAAAATGAAAGTCCTCAGGGGGAAAAGGATGTATTGTGTACTAGAAAACATCAAACATTGAAGGCTATTAGAGAGAATCTGCTTTTTTCTGAAAATAATTAAACATGCGACTGCCTCCTGATCATTGTGACTAGTGTCACCAATGAGCCTTTCTTCTCTGTTAAATGTTTTCCCCTTTTAATAATTTTATAATCTTATTCACAGACTCATGAGTGAGAATTAAAGTGACACTGATTTGTTCAGCTTGACGACATAGAACATATCCCAATCTAATTTACCTGTCCAGAGGAGAGAAGAAATAATCAGAGGAGGACATGATTAAAGTAATGGTAAACATTTCAATTTTCTGAGGTTCCTTACAAACTTTATTGCTTTACATTTCTGTTTTATCTTGGGTGGATCTCACAATAGCAAATTCTAAGTGGAAACAATGATGTTTCCTGATGTTTCCACTGTGACTGTTACAGGGCTCTCTAGGTTGTTGGGCCCTGATGGAAAATTCAGTAAGTCCAAGGGAGATGGGCCCATGTGACCTTGTGTCATACCCTTTTACCTAGTCTTCCTGCTCTTCTCTGCTCATCTCTTTGTCTTCAAATTGTCTGGCTTAAAAATATGTCCTCCTGACGTTTGCTTAGAACCAGTTTGAAGTAGAAGCCATTTACTCCATTTTGAGAGTGCTCTAAGGTCTTGTCCATTTCATGTGTTTGTCTTCTACCTGTAGGACTACCATGAATGATCTAAAAAGATGGTTTTTCTTTGTTTTCCTCAATGTCCTCTCTAGGATGGAGTGGCCATGTACACAAAGTGGCAAGTGCTAAGCTACCCTCTGAAATGAGGGATGTTGGAGTGCAAGGGTTGGGCCTATTGGTCCATGGGCCTGGCCTCATTAGTGTTCAGAGGTGAATATGTCCTTCTGGTTCTCTATTTTTACTAATCCTTCTTGGGCTAGAGTGAAGAGTGGTATTTTGAGCTCTAACAGCTGTATTGGACCTTGAGGAGAAGGGCTAGTTAAAGCATTAGCAAAGTGTTGTCATCCCAGCCTGCTCTGTGGAACTGCAACCCAGCCAACTTAATCCCTTCTTACCATCTGATGTTTGAATGTGAATGAGAAAGACAATTCTACCTTGTTTAAGACACCTTCATTGCTGATTTCTCAGTCAGTACCAAATGGATTTTATTTTTATCTTGGAAATCTAGTCTTTTAATGTTTTTCTGTTTCTCTAACACATTATATTCTTTCACTCTATTTAATAAATTCTCACTGAGTACCCATTGTATACCAGATGTTGCACTGGGCAATATGTAGTAGTGGTTGGACAAATATAATCTCTTTCATCTGAAGTCTAATGAAAGCATGAGAAATAACCTTTCTATTTTTGCTACTACTTTTTCTCTTACAACTACACTAAACTGTGATCTCTAAATATTATTCCATTCTTACCATAAAATCAGAGTAAGAGGCTATATAACTATTATTTACTGGAATGACCTTCAAAAGTTATTGACACATGTGGTTTTCATTTAAAAAAACTATTTATTTATTTTCAAGCAGAGAGAGAGAGAGAGAGAGAGAGAGAGAGAATGTGTGTGTATCTGTGTGCCAGGGCCTTTAGCCATTGCAAATGAACTCCAGATGCATGCACTACTTTGTGCATCTGGCTTACGTTGGGTACTGGGGAATCGAACACAGGTTGTTAAGCTTTTCAGGCAATCACCTTAACCACTAGGCAATCTCTCCAGACCAAACTAGTTTTATTTCTTGTTTTTCCCTTTCTTTCTTTCTTTCTTTTGTTTTTTTTTTTTGGTTTTACAAGATAGTCTCACTGTAGCTCAGGCTGACCTGGAATTGACTATGTAGTCTCACAGTGGCCTCGAACTCATGCTGATCCTCCTACCTCTGCCTCCAAGTGCTTGGATTAAAGGTGTGTGGCACCACACCCAGCCTTAGTTTTATTTCTTTTAAAAATTAGTTTTATTCCTTAGAGTGTGTGTGTGAGAGAGACAGACTATGATTTCTATCAAAGTCTAGATGTATGTGCCATTTTGTGCATCTGACTTTACAAAGGTATTGGAGAACTAAACCTGTGCCAACAGGTTTTGCAAGAAAGCACCTTTAAACACTGAGTCATCTCCCAGCCCCAGTTTTTATTTATTTATTTTTTTTATTTTAGAATTATGTTTTTAATTATGTATATATCCATACAGATATTCCTAATTCCAAGACTGAAAATACAGAATTTTAAGAAATTGGATCATAAAAAAACTGACCAAAGTAAAAGTAACATATATTTTCATCTCTTTTTTAAAAAGATTTTTTTTTCCTCCATTTTTATTAATATTTTCCATGATAACAAAAAAAATCCCATGGTATTACCCTCCCCCCTTTCCCCTTTGAAATTCCATTCTCCATCGTATCCCCTCCCCATCTCAATCTTTCTACTTACATATATACAATACCAACCTAATAAATGCCCTCCTCCCTTTCTTTCTCTTCCCTGTCTATCTCCTTTTTTAACTTACTGGCCTCTGCTACTGAGTTTTTTCCTTTTCACACAGAAGCCCAATCATCTCTAGCTAAGATCCACATATGAGGGAGAACATGTGGCGCTTGGCTTTCTGGGCCTGGGTTACCTCACTTAGTATAATTCTTTCCAGATCCATCCACTTTTCTGCAAATTTCATAACTTCATTTCTCTTTACTGCTGAGTAAAACTCCATTGTATAAATGTGCCATATCTTCATTATCCACTCATCAGTTGAGGGACATCTAGGCTGGTTCCATTTCCCAGCTATTATAAATTGAGCAGCAATAAACATGGTTGAGCAAGTATCTCTAAGGTAATGAGATGAGTCCTTAGGATATATGCCTAGGAGAGCTATAGCTGGGTCATATCAGCCCCAGTTTTTAAAAAATATTTTTATTTATTTATTTGAGAGAGGGAGAGAGAGAGAGAGAGAGAGAGAGAGAGAGAGAGAGAGAATGTCCAGGTCTCTTGCAGCTTCTAGACACATGGGCCAACCTGTGCCTATGGCATTATGTGGGTACTGGGGAATCTAACACAGGTCATTAGACCTTGAAAACAAGCACCTCCAACCACTGAGCAAACTCTCAGCCCCCACCCCAATATTTTGTAATGTGAGGTCTGCAGATTGGAACTCAGGTGCTCATGCTTACATTGTAATTGCTTTATCCACTAAGCCATCTTCTCAGACCTCATGCAAAATAAGGACTCTAATTCCAGCTTTCTACCATATGATTTGAAGAAATTCTATATGGAATGCCAGCTTTAGCAGTCAGCATGTCTTTAGTTTGAGGGCTGTCTTCCTCAGCACAGTGAGGTGTGTGTGTGTGTGTGTGTGTGTGTGCCCACGCACACTTGCGCACCCGCACATGGGCATGTAGATACACAGACATGTGCATGAGTCCTGGCTGCTTTGCTCCTTTTGTGATTTTACAGGTCCTGGGATTTGCTCTTGTCTTCAAGCTGTCTTTGCTAGAAATCCATATTTGTTCCTTAATTGCTTTCTTTTTTTTATGACCCTCAGCCATTTTATGGCTTTTCTAGTCAGATATTCTCTAACCCGCTGGTTGTCAGAATGATAGCCCAAGCCTCCTCTCTCACTCAGTGCCTGTCAGGACCACAGGAGCAGCTATGGGTGCTCTCCTCCTCGTGCTGACTCTGTCGGCTGTGTGATCTTCTCAGACATGGCAGAAGCACAAAAGATAGCCATGCCTCGCACAGTGATTTCTTCCCTTGTTCTCGCACTGAGGCTGAGGCTGAGGCTTTAGATGGGCATGTGTGCCTCTCCCGAAACTCCTCCTGCCTTTGCTGCTCTTATCCCTGCCCTGATCTTTCCATCTTCCTCGACTATGCCACAGCTCCTCTAGTCTGTGCCATCTGGCACCATATTAGCAAGGTGCCAAAAGCATGATTTCTCTTTTACCACATCCCTAATGGGCTTGGCCCTAAAAAGAGCAGGGCTTTAATAAGGATTATGTCTTGCATGACATCTTTTGCTTAGCCAGAGTATTTTTTAGTCATTGTTCACTTGTTTCTGAAGCAATGCCTTTGCTAATTCATGTATCTCACTAAGGACCATTTCAGATAATTTACTGTGGCTAATTGAGCAAGATTTCAAGAACATTTCTTTTCCAAATAGCAAGTTGCTATAGGTATGAAGCAATATTTTGGCTATGAAAGCAATGTAGGAGAGAACAGTTGAAGTTTATTTTAAAGACAAAATAATTTATTGGTTTCACAAAGTTTAGCCACTACTGACACACTCTGAAAAGACCACTGGCACTGGGCCCATCACATTCAAGAAATGATACATGTCATTTATTGGCACAAACATTAAGTATCTTGATATGCAGAGCCGCAGTCTGGTAATATTGCTAAATTTGGGTTCATTGTGACAAGATATTGAGAAATCCATGAAATTTATGACATATGAGGTCAATGTGGTATGCCACTTAATTGATGCAAAATCCATCCTTTTTGAATCATGGTGTGAAAACTGCTAGCAAAGAAAAAAGTCCAAAGTTCAGGGCAGATGGGAGGAAGCTTTGGAGACAAACACCCATTAGTCTGCAGCAATACTTCCAAAATGCAGTTTTCTTCCGTCTGAGTGGAGAGAAGGGTCAGTTCTTGCATTCTCAAGTATACAGAAATGAAACATCTTCCGAGGTGCAGGAGGTCTGGCCATTCAAAATGACCACGTAGGCTGCCGGAAGTCATGCCGCTCTCACTGCATACCCTTCCAGATCTTCCCGTCCTCTCACAGGAAGAAATGGTTATGAAAACAGCTTCTGAGTCAAGCTTGTGTAGTAACTGGTGGGGATACAGTTCTGAATGTTCTCTTCTACAATGCATGCTTTCTGTCTAATGTAGGGTTAGATGTTGTACTTGGATTTCATCATTTGTTTCTCTTAGATCCCATCTTTTCCATTGCTGTCTTTTTTTCTCTCTGTGAGTCATATGTTCCTACTTCTTCTGTGTGTGTGTGTGTGTGTGTGTGTGTGTGTGTGTGTGTGTATAGGAATGTCATGGCCTGTTATTGCAAATAAATTCCAGACATGTGTGCCTCTTTTTGCATCTGGCTGGCAGGCTTTGTGAGTAAGTACCCCTAACTGCTGATCCATCTCTCCAGTCTGCTTCATCAGTTTGGATGGATGCTAGTTACTTTGCTCTGTGAGGAATATTTTGGATTCATGTAATATTACAGTGTTGTAGTAAACACATAGTTAATTTTCAATGATTTGCTTCTTTTGAGTATGGTGGGATGATAGCAGCATTTAGGGCCAGGCTGTTTTTCCCAACCTCAGAGGCCCTGCCTTCTGATCCTGCCCCAGAGCATACATGTGATGAGGCATGTCCACTTTGACTGGCAAGGCTGAATATGAGCTCCAGTCCTGTGTGAGCACCATGCACTGCGTAATCTTGTCCTCTCACATGGACTTCCCTCTCCTCAGGTGTGTTCTTTACTTGTGTGCACTCAGGTGAAGACTGGGGGGTGGAGGCTGTGGATCTCCAGGACTGCTCTATGCAGCTTCTCTTTTTGTGCTCTATGACGTGGACGTAATGGGCGTTAGTTGTGTTGGGCTCCCCAGACAACCAATCCTCACTCCTCATCTCTGGCACAGCCTGGTGCCTGGGTTCCTCTTCTTATGCTTCCAACTTGAAAACTCTCCAGGCAATAAGGTGCATGCATTAGTTACTTTCTTGTTTCTATGACCAAATGCCTGATGAGAAGCAACTTAAGGAGAGAAGGGTTCATATCAGCTTTCAGTTTACAGTTCGAGGCCACCATTCATCATGGTGAGGAAAGCATGGGAGCAGGAGCATGCAGCAGCTGGTCATATTCACCGTGCAATCACAGAGCAGAGAGAGGTGAATGCTGCTGCTTCCCTAGCGTTCTCCTTTCTATGCAGTCCAGGACTGTAGCCCATGAAATGGTGCTGCCCACCATCAAGCTGGATTTTCCCCAGAAGTAACCTAATGTAGACCAGCCCTCTCAGTCATGCCCAGAAGCTTGTTTCCTAGGAGATCTGAGGTCTTGTCAAGTTGACAATCAATGTGGCAGTTCACTATTTGTTCCCTTATCTCAGGGATACCTATCCTGGGCCACCTGATGTTTTGTAATTGAAAGCCACATTTTTTTTTCTGTTTTTCTTTTTATACAAATTGTTGTTGCAAATGTGTTTTCAAGGTGTTTCAAGTTTCTAGTGTCCTTACCCTGCCCTGTCCAGAAGCAGAAGCTCCATGGCTCCATGTCACAGCAGGTAGGCTCCTTGAGGAGTCTCCGTCTTTAAAAAATAATCTTAGTCATTTACTGATTTTCACATGTATGTGCATGTGTGTGTGTGTGACACCAGATGCATTTACCACTTGTGTCCAGCTTTACATGGGTGCTGGCAAAATTGCTCCTGGGCCAGCAGGCTTTGAAAGCAAGCACCTTTAACCACTGAGCCAATTCGCCATCCAAGCATTTGTTCTTGACAAGGGTCTTGCCTCAGTGCCCTGGTACCTGAGGAAGATTACATAGATAACTCATCCCACTATAAGCACAGTCCTTACTCATATATTTTTACTTTGCCCACTGTTTCATCTTCCCATCAGTCATGGTCTCACATTGGATTGTTACTTCATTCATCCATCTATTCATCCATCCATTATTGGCTAAGTATTTTTTTTTCTGTAATTGCTTGCATTAAACTCAATCACTAGAGACCTATAGGGAACAAGACAGATGTGGAGACTGATTTCTGAGAGCCTCCATTCTAGTTGGAGAGAACAGCAGCTGAGTCAGAGGGTTAATTGTGATGGGTCCCATGAAGGAAAGCCCAGGATGCTTGTACAAGATCACACATACACTGGCAATCTGTCTCATTGAATAGTCAGAAATGTTTCCCTGTGGAGGGGACAGGTAAGCTGGGACTTACTAAAAGAGATTATAAAATAGGTCTGCTTTTTGCTAATGAGGTTTCACTATTCTGAAAATTGTTTTTAGTATTTGGCATAAACTCTGGCGTCTGTCTGATCATCAAAACCTTTCTTATTATTAAAACTATGTATTATTAAAATCTCAACTGCAGGCAGGGCAAGGGTAGAGAAGGTGTATCAAAAGACTGCTAAATTATCAGACATGTGTTAGAAATTACTGATTAACATGTTAATAGTAACATATTAGATTATGGAACTTAGGGAAAATTTTTCTTTTTTCTAGTTTTTGCTTTTCTCCAGATTTTATGACATAAAACTGCATTGCATTAGGAAAAGAAAGAGAGTGGGCTGGAGAGATGGCTCAGTGGTTAAGGCACTTGGCTGCAAAGCCTAAGGACCCTGAACTATTCCCCCAGTACCTAAGTAAAGGCAGATGCACAAGGTGGCAAATGCATCTGGAGTTTGTTCCAGTGGCTGGGGGCCCTGGTGTGCCCATTATCTATGTCTGCCTCTTTTTCTCTCAAATAAATGAATAATGAATGACTACGTATTTTTAAAAAGAAGAAGAATGAAAGCAAGAATGGAAAAACAAGAAGTAAAATGATGATTTTGGTGATGTTTTTAACAGGTACTATTGAACTGATTCTTTACTTCGTCCAAGTATTACACAGTGACAATAGGTGCCATGTAGGAAGGCACCAGTGTTGCTTCTGAAGACATATTCTCAGTCATCAAGTGCACCATTTTACCAGTAAGTTAGATAGTAAGTTCAAAACAGGACCTTGTCTACAATTTCTGTGAAGTATGAAGCTGTCCTTAAAACTGGTCTCGAAGGGCATGGACAGATGTGCATGCTAAGCTGCTAGAGGGTCTGTGTGTAGATCTATTTTCACGGGAGTAGTTTCTGGACATGTGGATATGATGGTAGCTTGGGTCCTGGGAGAAATGTGTGGCAATGTCCTGGGGAAGGCAAATGGGGACATCCCTGAGCTGCTCTACAGCTTTTTTTTTTAAAAAACAAAGAACTTTAATATGTGAACATAATGCAAATTGGGCGTATTCCCATCAGGTTAAACTTTTATATTTTCTCTCCTCCAACCCACACTACACTGAGGTCCTCCTCAGAGGGGTTATTGGTAATCACTGTGGGGTCATAAATGCACGGTTAGTGTCTGTCGGGAGAACAATGCCTCCGAGTACTCCTTTCAGGCCCGTTGCTTTTACATTCTTCCTGTTCCCTCTTCCACAATGTTCCCTGAGCGGTGGAGGGCATGTTATGTCTCCTGCAGTGTTGAGCTCTTGGCAGCCTTTTCTGCACTGATGAATTCTGAGTCTCCTCAGTGTCTACTGCCATGTCTCCGGAGGAGGTTGTCAGGCTAGCAGTGAGAGCAGCACTCATGTTTAGTCTGCCATTTCCTCTGTAATGGTTCTTAGGCCCTGGCAGATATGATGGAGATAATCTGTCTCATGCTAGGCAGTAGACTTTTTTTTTCTTGTCATTCTGATAGGTCTTGGGTCACTTTGGTATTTACTGCCCTCTATAAAAAAACAGATTCTCTAAACAAGAGTAAGAGCATTAGATGCTCTCTATCCAGGAAAAACTTTTTTCACAGTCAAGGACATGGCTTTTCTAAGCTTGGAGCTTTCTTGTTGTTGTTTTGGATTTTTTTGTTTATTTTCCTCTAGTCCAGGCTGACCTGGATTTCACTATGTAGTCTCAGGATGGCCTCGAACCCATGGCAATCCTCTATCTCTTCCTCCTGAGTGCTGGGACTAAGGATGTGCACCAACATTCCCAGAAGGAACTTTTAATCTATCTGAACTTCTTTATATCTCTGTATGCAGTCCTGTTTGTTGGTCTTAGTGGAGGAATATGGGACCAATTTGAAGTTTGAACTATTGGTTTACTATTTGTGAAGGAAATAATGGGTTGCTTGGATTATTTTTAACTTAGTTTTTTTTTTTTTTTTTTTTTTTCGAAGTAGGGTTTCGTTCTAGGCCAGGCTGACCTGGAATTCACTATGTAGTCTCAGGGTGGCCTTGAACTCACAGCAATCCACCTACCTCTGCCTCCCAAATGCTGGGATTAAAGGCGTGTGCTACCACACCTGGCTCAACTTAGTTTTTAAAACAATGTTATTAAGCTATACTTGATCTATAAAATGCACATATTTAATGAATATAATTTAATGAATTTTGTCACATACATACACCTTTACCACAATCAAAATAAAAAGCATGAATTCCTTCACATGTTCTGAAAACCTAGTCAAAAGCTTATGGCTGGGGAGGTCCTAACACCTGGGTGAAGGAAGCTACTGTTGTTTGGCTCAATGGATATATTAAAATATTTACATTTTTGCTCATCTATTAAAGCTACTCTCACTTTGGGTTAGAGAAATTTCTCTTTTCAGATGGTGGTGACTACTAGGTTGACTCAGAACTTACCAGAGTGCTGAAAAGAAGTGGTAGAGGAGTGTTCAGCATTAAGTGAGACATCTCTATCATTCTCTTCAAGGGTTAGGGACCATTGTGGAAGAGGTGGTAGGAAGAATTTAAGAGCCAAAGGAAGGTGAGGAGTGCGTTAGAAGTCTGTCTTCCAGACACAAGTGACTGTTATATTCTTTTATTATTATTATTATTAAAAAGAACATATTTTGTATGAATACATCATGTGTGGGTACCCTCTTTTTCCTTGTCCCTGCCCCCATTCTGCTGGGGACCCTACTCAATGGGGTTGTAGGTATTCCCCATGGCGTTGGGGGTTATGTGGTGTGGGAGCAGCAGTCAGTTATTTTTGTGGAGGGCATGTGTCTGGGCATGATGTCTCAACCTGTGGCTCTTACAATCTTTCCACACCCTTTTCCCTTTTCCACAAAATTCCCTTACCTGCGGTGGGTGAGTTTTAAGTCTACTTCAGTGATAAGCAGTTAGGAGCCTCTGGATCTGTGCTTTGGTAAGTGTTGAGTATCCTCAGGGTCTGTCTCCTTTACTCTGGTGCTGATTATCAGGTTCACCATGGAAGTAGCGCTCTTGTTCTTCTCCTCAGTTCCTCTGTGGCTTCAGCTGTGGCTTCTCTGAAGTGCGAGCAGTAGCTTATATCTTTGGGTCTCACTACTTTCTGAAAAAGAAGAATCAATTCTCCAACAGAGAGTGAAGTCAGCATAGTTTAAATGGGATAAGCATTTTTAACTTAGTGAGAATTTGGCATATATAACCCCTCTTTTAGCCAAAGACTGGTGAGAGCTTGACACTGGAGAGCATAATCTTTGTCTCTATAGGATTCTGACCTCATTCCCAATTCCAGGTGTGGGTTCCTTTACATTGAGTAGGTCTCTTACTCACAAAGCTATTGGTTAGCTCCCAAGGCTGTGTGCCACTGTTGCACTGGTGTGTAAATTCTGTCAGGGTGTTTGATTCTGAGTAGCTTAGACCTCTGGTTGCTCAGAAAGTTGGCCACTTTTCCCCAGCAGCTCAGTAGAGCTTTCCAGGTCTAGATGGGCTGTCTGTGGACTGGCTATCTTCTGGATGACTGTTATATTCTTGCCCCCACAGTGACTTATGCTTCCTACATAAGACCTGCAAAATATGAGGGCTAAAAATGACATGACATTAAAATAGACAAGAGACTACTGGAAAAAGAATATGTTTGTAGAGGGGAGATAGGGGAAGGAGATAAAAGAGGGTGGAGTGAGGGTATTATGATCAGGGTACGTTGTGTATATGTATGTTGTCAATAAAAAGTTAAAAATAAACAAAAATAAACATATCTTTCATCTTGTTATGGCTTTGTTTGTGTTTGTGGTGAGAAGACTTAACATGAGACTTAGACTCTTAATAATTTTAAGTGTTCAGTATGACATTTTCAATGATATCAAACCACTAGAAGTTGCTCATTTTTTTATAACTGAAGTTTTGTATCTCTTGAATAACATCTCCCAGTTTCCTTCTCTCATTGGCATTTCCATTTTGTGCTCTTTTGTCTGTGAGTCTGACCATCTCAGATACCTCATATGAGTGGAATTATGAGGTTTAAAACAAGCTTTCTATTTGTTACAAGGTGGACAGTTGAATTTTTCTTTGGGACTATAATAGTTGACCTGATTGTGAACTTGATTTCATTGGAAAACTCCTAGCAGAATAGTAGCACATACCACTGGGCCTGACTAATTGAATGGGGGAAGATTGACCGTAGTGGAAGTGGTACCCCACATAGGATGGGGTTCTGGCTGGAATAAAAGAGTGAAAAGGAGGAAAGCCACAGTACAGGCATTCTCTCTCTCTCTCTCTCCATCCCTCCCTCACACATGCACATATACACACATGCTTTTTTAATCTGGCGAGTTGGGGAAGGGGATTTTGAAATTTTCTTGCTATGTATAAGCTCATGTGCCTATAAACAGTTTTTGTGTATGTCTGTATATAAAATCCCACTTTATTGTTAGTACTAACTAGCAAAAAATGAGACTCAAATGTCTATTTTCCACCTACTGATGGATAAGAGACTCCAAAAAAGTGGACTGAGTTCCACAAAATTGAAGACTTCTGGGGCTATGTTAATTTTTAAGGACTGATATAAAAAGAACAAGGTGGATTAAAATCAGAAATGAATTTTCTTTCCATCGTGAGAGCTGGAATTCTGAAATCCAACTGCTTATGGAGTTAGTTCCATCTGAGGGCCATGCATGTCCTCATACCCCTTCCTTCTGTGTGTCTGGGTCGAAAGTTACCTTTCTATTATGGACACTGGTCAAGTTCAAGGTCTTCATGACCTTTATTTACTCATTTGCCTTACTTAATTCCGTTGCTCTCTCAACACCCAGTATCTAAAAGTAGTCACATCCTGAGGTACTTGGATTAGGATTTCAACATACACATTTTTGAGGGACACAACTCAGTCTAAGCAGTGCCCTGAACTTTGTTACATATGTGATCTTTTCAACTTTTCAGAGTTTACGAATTTGCCATTATCCTGTTGAGGCCATAGGCTTAACTATGGTCAGGGTAGTATGGGTTACCATTCTGGAAGAGAATGATGCATAAATAAGAAAAGAAAACCTAGAAGTCAGACCAAGGGTAAGAGGGAGGACAAGTCTTTCTTTGTGTAGTATCCACTGTGGTGGGATGAGACAGGAAACTAGGCAAGGTGGTACTTTAGGAGATGCTATTAAGTTCTGGGTTCCATGGACTCTCGGGATATCACATGAAGTTTCAAGAATGAGCAACTATAGTGTAATTGCCTTCTCATATGTTTAAACTTTCAATATTTTGTAAAAAATTTAAGCTAAATCAGTGGTGTTTAAAAAACCAAGGGAGGACCTTGAGTTTATGAGAGAGAGGGGGGGGGGGAGAGCAACAGAACTGAGCCAGTCCCATTGTGCAAGGATTTTGTAGTCCTGGAGTGACAGCAGACTAGGGCCAAAAGTATATAAGTGACTGGAGTATTGAAGGGATGGTGCTACATCATAATCTGTGAGGGGTATAATTATAATTTGGGTATTATTATCCGTGTGAGCCATTTTATTGTCATTAGGAGTAAAGTTTTTGCATAATAATAGGAGGACCATTTCTAAATAAGATGTGCCACTATTGGATACACATAAGCTTTGTAAATAAGTTTCTATAAGACCTAAACAATTGAGCTAGTTGTCATAGTTTTGAATGTTTTAATAGCAATCTTGAGGCACTGAGGTCAAAGTGTAGTACACAGAAATTTTCCCAGCCATGCTTCCTGTTCTTTCTAGTCTGGGAACTTACCTAAGAAAATGGCTTCATGGTGTGGTCAGGCCTCATCAGTCTCTTTCCATTTGGAATAGTTCCTCAGTCTTCTCAGTTCTCCCACATCCTTAGTGCTTTTAAGGAACATGGGTCTTTAATCTTGTCGAATGACTCCTAATCTGAGTCTGACTGACATTTCTCCATGCCTAGACTGTAGTAGGAGATGGATTTTAGAACACTGCTATCAGCGCACAATGCCTCTAGGTTCTCTCCTAGGACAAGGTCAGGAAGTAGAAGTGTACATCACAAGCACATGTGCCAATCTCCTGATGATGAATTCTATTCTTAAAATATACAAAATATATGTGTATGTACATGTATCTGCTTATCATTACATCTATGTATTATCGATCTATTTATCATTTGTTTATCTATCTATTATCTACCATCTGTCTATTACTCTATCTACCTAGCTATATAACCAAACATTCCTTTTGAGAGTTAAAAATCCAGCCCAATAGTTCAAGGTTCTTTTTAGCCTTAATTTTTTTCCAAAAAATATTTTATTTATTTACTTATTTTCAGAAAGAGAGAGAGATGGATAGAGAGAGAGAAGTGTGCCAGGGCCTCCAGCCACTGCAAGTGAACTCCAGACATGTGCCACCTTATGCATTTGGCTTATGTGGCCTCTGGGAAATCAAACCTGGATTTTTAGGCTTCGCAGGCATGCACCTAAATTGCTAAGCCATCTTTTCAGCCCTAGCCTTTTCTCTTCTATACCTATTAAATCCCTTTACAGATAGTGAGGAACCTGGTTCCCACTGTCTTCCATATATGTCCTCCACTTATATGTCCTCTATCATTTAACTTATTTACCTTCTGAGTTATCTTTTCCCTCTGACTCTTCCATACATACCCTCTCACCATTGCTTTTCACATGCCACCATCTCTTCTTCCCTCACTGGCTGACATGAGAATGGAATGGAAGGGAAATAAAATGGAAAGGTCTGAAAAATTTCTCTACTTTTAAGGTAGGCTTCAGTTAACTTTTCTGGTACTTGCAGCCCAAGGCATGCTAACTGATGTAACCCATCACACATTTTTTACACTTATTTGTTTATACATATGTCCACCCCATTCTACTGTACACTCTTGAAAAGAAGGGTGCTGAGTCATGTCCATGTATCCACTGGTTCCCACAGTGTGTAGCATGACAAGTACTTGGTCATTGCACCCAGGGTTAGTGACACAGAAATGGTTAAGACCTGAGCATCCTCAAGGTGTGAGGGCAACGTTTTTTTTTTTTTTTTTTTTTTTTTTTTTTTTTTTTTTTGTGAGGTAGTCTTGCTCTAGCCCAGACTGACCTGGAATTTACTATATAGTCTCAGGTTGGCCTTAAACTCATGGTGATCCTCCTACCTCTGCCTCCTGAGTGCTGGGATTAAAGGAGTGTGTCACCACTCCCTGCAAGGGGAACTTCTTTTTTTTAAAAAAATTATTTATTTATGAGAGGGGGTGGGAGAATGGGGCACACTAGGCTCTCTAGCCACACTTCAAACCAACTTCAGAAACATGCACCATTTTGTGCATCTGGCTTACATGAGTACTTGGGAATCGAACCTGGGCCCTTAGGGTTCACAGGCAAGCATCTTAACTGCTAAGCCATCTTTCCAGACTGAGGGGAACTTTTAATACAATCAGATGGTTTCTTCAAGAGACACAAAGGAGGAAGACATATGTGTAAGTGGGACTTGTGAATAAACAGAAATCTGAAACATCTTCAAGTAAATTGTAAATTTAAAATACATTTCTATTTCTGTAGGAAACAATTGAGTTAGAAGCAAGGGTAGCTGCATGGTCTGGGTGAGTGGGTGAGAGTTAGAATGAAAAGCAGAATGGGTGGTTGCATAAAATCCTTGAAAACTATAATAGCAGTCCAATGGTACCTTCATAGTAGCAAAGCCCATTTTAGTAACATTTACTTAAAAGCATGGAGAGGATTCAGTATTTTGTAGCAGGAAAAATCAGGACCTATCCTATTTCACTGAAGCCAACTACATACTTGTGTATGTACAATATTTTGCATCAAAATGTCTCTAGTGCATACTTGGAACTTGGTTCTATTAGGAAATGGAACTCCTTTCCTGTCAGACTTCTCTTCCATCCTCTGCAGTGCACTGGGAGCGGCACACATTATACTCAGCACCAGGGGGTGACCTTTCAGCTCTAAATGCCTGCACCTGTTTGTTTCCTTCTACTTCTAGTTTTGTGAATTGTCCATTCCTGGGTTTTTAGATATGTACCATCTCTCTGCCTTTCTTCTATTCATTTTAATCTCTTTCTTGTTTGTTAACCAATGTTTTTCTTGATTTACTGTGATGATATTTTATTGTCAACTTGATCAGTTTAGGAATCAAGTAACAGACATTCTTTTTGGGTATGTCTGTGAGGGGATTTCCAGGAAGGATCAACTGAGTGTGGAACACCCTCACCAAGAGTAGACATCCCTTCTGGTGGCAGTTTACATAAAAAGAAGTTCCAGGAAGATGCAGCCCTTTTGTCCAGGCTTCCTTACTTGCTGCTGAATGCATTTGCCCTGTTGTTGCTGTCCTTCCTTCCCCGATTCCAGAAGCCAGCTTCTTCAGCCTTCTAACATGGGCTGAAAACCAGCTGCTTTCCAGGAATCTTCCAAGCCTTCAGTGCCAGGCTGGTCCTGCTGAGGCATCCAGCTTCATGGACTGAGCAGCTGCTGCTTTCTTGTCTTCTCCAGCATGCATGCAAGACAGTTATTGTTGGACTACCCAATGGTATCATGTAAGCTGATCTAAGAAATACCCTTTGCATAAATATCCATTATATCCGTGCGACTTCCATTTAGAAAGCACTCTCTGGGTTTTCCAAGATCAGGCAAATGTAATCAAAGAAGGAGATTAGGACCCTTGGATTATGGAACTAGAACTAGACTCAGGTCTCTTATCTTCCAGCTCCAGGGGTCTTTCTGAGAGACCACACTGAGAAGGAAGCATCAGTGGACCATCTGCACATTTCTGGAGTCCTTTGGAGTATGGGCTGGAGGTTGGTTCAATGATTTCACATTATGTGTCTTTGCAGCAGCTTCGCTTGACACAGTTAAGTTCTTCAATCAGACAAGTGAGTCAGTTCACTTGAACCACTCTTTCTGTCTTTATGTCTTAAGCTATATGGTAAGTGGCAGTGTTCAGGGCTAACAGCAGACATGGAAAGGACCACTCCAAATAAAATATTAACTAACAGAGCTCTGCTGTGTAAGTGGCTTGATGAATGGCAAATTGCATTTGCAGTTGGCCAAATGGAAAGTGATATATGTTGGGCACAAGAATAATAAATACAAAGAGAGATCAATTGAACTGAACTAAAGTGGTAAGGCTTTGAAAGACGACTTAGAGTTATATCTTCTAAACATGGCTAAAAAAAAGGACTCAATTAAAAAGTAAATTGGAAAACTATAAAGTAGCTGACACAAATACAAGGTTAAGTTTATGGAAGTTATAAATGCTAAACAGTTTCCCTCTCTGATTCCAATTTCTGCCCACTCTCTGATTCTTCTTGCACTTTCCATTTCTTTTTATGAGTATTATTACTCAACAGGAGAACAATCAGTTATATCAGAACCATTCATTGCGAAGTTTGTGTCAATAATTTTTATTGAAATAGGACAAAAACAGAGGAGTTTGTGTCCACAAGCATACATAAATAGGAAAGAAAAGCAAATTATTATGCTCTCAGGGTACCAGGAGAAGTCTTTGAACTAAAGGGGAAAAAAGAAAAACTCTCCCTGTGGGGAGAAGAGAATGCGCTTCATTTCAATATCTATTACAATTATGAAAGAGCCAGAGCATTCCATAGCTTTGAACAGTCTTTGTGAACAGCGCTTTGTGTCAGGGCCATGGTTATGATTTTTAGACCCTGAGGCTGGTGGTTCAATAATGAGCAGAAGGAATAAGGGCTTTGGGGAAGGGAGTGATGTGAGGGGCTCTAGCTAGGGTGATCATAAGAAACCCTTCAGGGGATTTTTATTTTAAGTATAGATTTTTATGTCCTTATGGAATGTGAAGTTCATGGAGCATGGTGTGGGGAGGCAGATGAGAAATTATCATTTTGATTTGAAGGTATGAAAATGGCAGACATGTTACTAACATCAGATCTAGTGCAATGAAATATTCTTACAGGAGGAATTTGGAAATGAGGAAAGAATGAGATGAGAGATAAAAAATCACCTTCTCTCTTCTTCCATTCTTTCCTTTCTCTCTCCCTCTCCCCTTTCCTCTTTGCTTAAATGGACACCATGCCAAAAGAATGTAAGTTCTTATAAGCAAGGGAGTGTTTTCATTATGTTGGATCTCCAGCTTTCCTGTATACACACACTGTTATTTACTTGTCCCTGGTGAGTAGATCCTTATTTAAATTTGATCACCTTCAAATTTCAACTAGTAAATTGATGTCAAATAAAGTTGTTAAACTGCTTAGAATCAATGTAAAATGTCTATCAAAAGGTGTTAGGATTAATAGCTAATAAGAATGATAGTGATTAACAAATGGTACTTGTCACCAGGGATCATCATTGTCTGTGAGTAAGGCATGAGAGAAAAGCAGGACAGAAGGCTTTGGACTCCCAGTGTGGGCTAATCTAAAGCCCCTGAGAGTCTGTGGGTGGCTCAAAGCCTTGGTGCTCAAAGCCTTCCCTCTAGAAGGGAGGCACACCAGTTCAATCAGTGAACTATCTGGGTAGTAAGCTACTCTCTTTCATAGAGCTTTCCTCCTTCTTGTGTTATGTACACATTAGCTAGCCCAAGTGTGCTGATCTCAGTAGAGATAACCATTCACATAAAATTGCATACCAACCCACTTGTCCAACTGACTTAGAACAAAACATGTTTACAATTAGTTTCTTGATCTGAGCATACCTCCTTCCCAGACATTTCCTATCATTATCTCTGTTAATGACTATTCTCCTTTCCAGCCTCTGTGCTTGAAGTATTTTTGCTTAGGATCTTGATTTACCTTTCTAATTATAATGGCAAAAGTCAGACTTCTTTTTTGATGCCAAACTTTTTTTCTTTTTATTTATTTTTTAATTACAAATTTATTGCCAACTTCATTACTTACAGACAATAAACCATGATATTTCCCTCCCTTCCCCCATTTTCCCCTTCACAACTCTGCTCTCCATCATATCCTCTCCCTCTCTCTCTTAGTCTCTTTTATTTCGATGTCATTGCCTTTTCCTCCTACTATGAGGGTCTTGTGAAGGTATTGCTATGATGCTAACCTTTTGATGGTAGCACAACATCAGCTATAGATTTATCGATCAGAGTTCTGAAATGACTAAGCTGCAGCTAAACCTCCAAAACCAGGTATGCCAAGAATAGATGAACCCCAGAGAGCAAGCACGGGTTGACATTTGACATTTGTTGGCTATGCACAGTAGTGTGTGTATAAGAGCCCATGTGTATCTATTTAGTCAATTAGTTGCTCACTTAAAAAAATATTTTTATTTATTTGCAAAGAGAGAGGGAGATAGAAGAGAGAGAGAGAGAGAGAGAGAGAGAGAGAGAGAGAAGAAAGACAAGAGATAGCAGAAAGAATGGGCACACTAGGGCCTCCAGCCACCATAAGCTAACTCCAGATGCTTGCACCACTTTGTGCATCTCACTTTATGTGGGTACTGGGGAACTGAACCTGGGTCTTTAGATTTTGCAAGCAAGCACATTAACTGCTGAGCCATCTCCCCAGCCCAGTTACTGACTTTTAAAAAGTAATTTAATATAAAATGTAGATGTCTAGTTCTGTGGGTAAAAGGTCAAACTCATAGCAATAGAAAGTAAAATGGAGATTATTAAGAGTTGGGAAAAAGGGAGATACTGATCAAAGCTTCACTTATAAACGGAATAAATCCTGAACAAAAAGTGTATAGCACAGTGATTCACTTAGCAATACTAAATATTTGAAATTTGTTATTAAATAGGCCTTACAGATACTCAGCATACACACAATGGTAATCATGTGAGTTGATGGACCTGTTAGCTGGTTTGACGATGTATATGCAATGTACATGATAAACATTCCTTATGTGTATCTTGACCTTGTCCTTCCATACTTTTTGGCTCTGTGTTAGAGGATTCAACCTACCATGGATAGAAAATACTGGAAAAAAAATTGAATCTATATTGAATATGTACAGACATTTTCATTATTATTCCCAAAATAATATAGCATATTTACAGAGCACTTGCATTGTCATAGGTGCTGGGAGTGATGTAGAAATGATTTAATGTGTTTAGGTTATGTATAAACACTTGGCATTTTGTGTAAGGGACTTTAACAGCCAATCTACAATGGGGGGAAATTCCTGCAACCAACCTCCCCCCATAGATACCAAGGGAAGGCTGCATATACATTTTTTTTTTTTTGCCAATTTCAATTGAAAACAAAGTTAAAGGGAAGACTTGTAGAATTTAACTGTAGTAGCTTCACTACAAATACTTGGTATGTGTGCCACAGTCTCAGAGCTGGCCTACTTCTTTCATTTACATTTCCTGCCTGGCTCCTGTAGCATTTTAAAATTCCCACCCTAATTCAAAAGTAGAAATCCTGGACTTTTGTCTGGCTTTGAAGAACCCTGTCTGTGAGTTCTCTCCTCCAACTTCCAGTCCTTTCGTAATGAGCATAGCTGTTTCATAGCAGTGGGTGCTTAAAGGTGGTACACATTTGGATTCAACAACAATTATGAAGTGTGTTTTATGAATCTGCTGCTACATTTTCTCTAGAAGAGACTAAATATTACCTGGTATACTTGTGTCATGAGGTTAACTTTGACCTTTCATGGCTACTGGAGGCCTCCCAAGTCCCCCAGTGCTAGTTCCTGCAATGAATATTTGTGAGCGGAGCTGATAAAGATCAGCCAAGTTAAAGTGACCTTCATCTCTGGAATCCCAAGGATGCTCCAATTTGCATTTCCATAGACATACCACAGGCCTCCTGCCTCAGGACACTTCTGTCAATAGGACTGGTCAGCAGAGGCCTCTAATGGTTATGGCCATTGTTGATAAAGAGCAGTGGGATGCTGAGAAGGGAAGCAGAGATTCAGCACCAGGCAGTCTGTGAAGGTGTCTGGGGGCCAGGGGAGCATCATCTGCATGAAAGGTGTTCAGGTAGAAATGATGTTTGTGGCGTGGATGTAGCACTTATAACAGAATGTTTCCTTCTATATCTGTCTTTTAGGTTTCGGATGCCTGTTCTCTTTCTTCTCTGAAGGGGTAAAAGCCTACATTTTGCAACTAGTCATCCCTCAAATTGTAACAATCCTATACAAATGGCCTGTTACATGTTAGAATAAGACCTTCTCCTGAACGGATAATATGATGGAGAAGCAGATATTTTGTGGGGATGGTAAAGAGGATGGGGAAAGGAGGGAAAGCAGTGATTAAAAATTACACATGCACATAACTGAGACATTGGAGGAGGAAACACTGAAGCCAGAGCCATATTCTCAAATGTAAACCAAAATGAACTGTCACCGCCTGGCATGAAGCTCTCATGTCAAACTTGCTCAACAAAAACATACTTATAATATGCTCTGTAACTGCAAGCCAAATATGTAAAGTTATGTTTTTAAGTAGCCATATTAAAAAAAGGAAAGACAATAGGTAAAATTAACTTGAGTATATTTGACTCAATATAGTAAACTTTTTATAATTTCCCCACACTACAACAAAATTATTAATGTAACATTTTATATACATTTCTCTATAAAAAACAAAATCTTTTGTATGGAATATTTTAGAGTTGGCATCTTTCTCAATTGGGACCAACCAAAGGACACTTAAAGGACATGATAGGATGACAGATAGCAAGGTGCTGGCCACCATACTATTTAAACTGGCCTGTCAGTTGTCTACATTGTGGCAAGGAGGCAGAGGTTGTAGGACCTCTGGCCAATCATGAGATGTGGCTGTCCTGAAGTATGTGTGACAGTGGGCAGGTTGCATTCTTCAGCTGAGGACTATTTCCTGCTCAGAGGAACTAAGCCCTTCAATCCAGAAAGGGACTTCTGTTAGTTCACCCACTCTTCTTATTGTCCTCCTTCCCCTGGCTGCTCAGGTTCACAGACTCTGCGAGTTTACCTTCCCCCACTCAGTCTTAATATTCAAGAACTTCTGCACAGCTCCAGGAACCTTCCCAATCTGTGTTTGACTTCTTCATTCAATATGTCCTCAAATATTACATGCAATTAAAATGGGCCAAAGTTGAGTATAGATGGAATACAAATTCTTTCTCCCTCCTTCCTTGCCTCCCTCCCTCCCTCTTTCCCTCCTTCCCTGCCTCCACCCCTCCCTCCCTCTGTCTTTTCTTTTCTCTCTCTCTCTCTCTTCTTTCTTTCTTTCTTTCTTTCTTTCTTTCTTTCTTTCTTTCTTTCTTTCTTTCTTTCTTTCTTTCTTTCTTTCTTTCTTTTTTACAGTAGTGTCTCACTCTGGGCCAGGCTGACCTGTAATTCACTATCTTGTCTCAGTGTGGCCTCGAACTCAGTGATCCTCCTACTTTGGCCTCCCAATTGCTGGGGTTAAAGGTGTGTGCCACTACACCAGGATTTCTTTTTCTCCTCCTCCTCCTCTTCTTCTTCTTCTTCTTTTTGAGGCAGGGTCTCATTCTAGCCCAGGCTGAGATAAAACTCACTCTATAGCCCATGTTGGCCTTGAATTCATAGAGTCCCTCCTACCTCACCCTTCAGAGTACTGGCATTAAAGATGTGAACCAGCATGCCTGGAGTGACTATTTTTTTCTGGATAACTACATATTTCTTTCATGTTACAGTATAATATAACTGCCATATAAGATGGGAGATTTCACAAGTGCTTTGGAAGAGATTAAAGTGAATATTTAAGCAAACATTTAAAATGATTTCTCAAAAAAGTATTAAAAGTAAATACTTGTATATAAATATGCTGCTCAGATATAGCAAATATTGTGACTCTGTTTGGAACCACTATCCTGTGTGATTTCACTTTCTCTGGCTTACACCATTGACATACTGACAGCTCCATTTATATCGTTAGCTTAAACCTCTCTTGGAGTTCAGGCTCTTCTAGATGACTGACTACTTGACAGCTCCTCTTGCATGTCTCACAGCTTCCTTAAATTTACTGTGTTCAAAACTGAACCCTTGAGCTTTCTTCCCCTCAACTCTTCCTTGTTCATTCCTACTTACATTACGAAAACCTGCATTGCTCAGGACAGAAGCCTGGAAAGCTATCTTCATTCCTCCCTTTCTTTTATTTTGTGTATAATATATTTCCCAAGAATTACTTTCCCCTCCCCTCAGTGGTGGGGTTTGATCCCAGGGCCTAAGAATTTCTTTGGATGACAGCCTTTCCCTCTTGTGCTGTATCTCCTGTCTCCTTCAAGGCCCCATGCTTCAGCTCTGCTTATTTATATAGCCATTGCTGTGGTTTGGATCGAGTTTGAGTAGGTACCCTGGGGATTTACCCGTTATGAACTTGTACCATATTGTGGCAGTGCTGGGAGGCAGTGGGGACTTTAAAAGATGACCACTCATGGGAGATCCTTGGGTAACTGAAGTAGCTTTTCTTAGATGAGGTTAGGGTGGCTCTCATCAGACCCACAGATGCTCATGAGAGGGAATTGTTATAAAAGCAAGTCCAGCCCCTGCTTTGTTCTCTGACTTCTTTTGGCAATGACATCCCTTTCTCCTGCACATTACCTTCCCTCCCCGCCACCAACAAAGCACCATTCTATAACTGCCAGGGGCCAGATTGGTGGAACTGCTGAAACCTGAACTTTCTCTCACCACAACTGTGTGTTACACGAAATTCTTTTCTTTGAAAAGTGAACTTATTTCAGATATCTTGTTATAGTAATAACAACTGACGAATACAACAGCCATAGTCATTTAATAAAAACGCCATAGACCTGGTAATATAACTATCTTGTTATCTTGCCCTTTATCTGTCAATGATTTCCCATTGTACACCAACTAAAATCCATGCTGCTCAGGAAGAGACCTAGAGGCCATGTTCATCAGTTTGTCCTCCTTTTTTGTGTTGTGCCACATGTTTTTATTGCCCATAGATCTTGTTTTCCAAGAACCCTTCTATCTGGGGAGAGAGAGAGAGAGAGAGAGAGAGAGAGAGAGAGAGGGCAATCGAGTACAAGTGAGCATGCTAGGGCATCTGTCGATGAACTCCACCTGCATGCACCACTTTGTGCATCTGGCTTTATGTGGGTACTGGGTAACCAAACCTAAGATGACTGACTTTGCAAGTAATTACCTTTAACTGCTGAAATACCCTTCATATCTCTCTTTTTAAAATAGTTTGCTTTTATTTATTTATTTGAAAAAGAGATAGGGAGGGAGAGAGAGAGAGAGAGAGAGAGAGAGAGAGAGAGAGAGAGAATGGACGTGCCAGGGTCTCTAGCTGCTGCAAATCAACTCCACACACATGTGCCATCTTGTGCATATGGCTTTATGTGGGTCCTGGGGAAGTGAATCTTGATCCTTTGGCTTTGTGGGCAAGTGCCTTAACTGCTAAGCCATCTCTGCAGCCCCCTATCTCTTTTTGAATTCAGGGCCTCTGAACTTGCTTCTTTATATCCGCTTGTCCTAGCTCTTTGGATGATTGACTCTGTTTCATTCTTCAAGTCTCATTCTAAATGTTATTTATTTATTTATTTACTTATTTTGCTGTCTTTGATCAGCCTATTCTAGTCATGGTAACTATTAATTTATTTGCTTATTTTTAAATAAACAAGTTTAAAATTTCAAAAATTTTTTCAGTGAATTAAGAAGCTAATGGGATGAATTCGTTTAGTGAAATATTCTTAAATGCCTTTTTCAAGTTACTTGTGAGAAGGTACAGAAGTCTGTTTCCCTGTAGCCTTGGCAGCGGTCTCTGTACCTGAGCTAGTGGCTGTGTGTTGGCAGGCCTATGATGGCTCAACAGAGGGCAGTAATCATATCTCTGGCTGATACAGATAATGCTGATTTGTGAAAGTTTTTGGCTGAATTCAGGATGCCTTGACTTTCTTTCCCTTGCAAATAGGGCTGCTTTCCAGAAATGGTTCACATCACTTCATAGGCAGCTGGTGCTCTGCTGTGCCTCCCACCCCTGTATAAATAAGTGTTATGAGGTCAAGGGCCCTCTGCTGATGCCCAGCCCAGCCTACACATGGCTCTCAATAGGATAATGCAAGAGGGTGGAAACCACATAGATTCCGCTCCCTCTTTTTATTTTATTTTTTTGACAATTGCATACATGTATATAATGAGTTTTCTTCATACTCACTCCCATCACCCTCTTTTATCCCCCTCTCTCACTAAACCTCTTCTTCCCAACAAATTGCCTTCATACTGTCATGTCTTTTTTTTTTTAGTGACTTTCCAAGTTAAATTAGGGTTGCTTTGATGAGGATGGATGGGGTGTGGGCTATTTACTATAATGTGAGCAACTTACCTGTAGTTACACCACTGAGGAACATGTCTCTTCCTCCCATAGCAACTATTAACCACTAATAGCTAATTTGGGAGGAGTGAGGTCTTTTGAGCCCCACCTCATCCATGGTAAAATAGTGATAGGCTCAGTCCTGTACAGGAAATCACAGCTGTTGTAGATCACGTGTAATAACCATGCCATGCCACATTCAAAAGACAACATGCCACAGCATTCTTCCTTGTCTCTTGTCCTTCACTCAGAACACAGCACATTGCTAGGTGTGTTACTAAAAATCAACACTTGTCATTCCATTACTAATGTGATCTTTCTCCATTAGATATTCTAATTTTTTATATTGATAAATAGGCAAGCTATTTGTCTTCTACTTTTTTGGGGTATTTGCTTATGTTCCTAAACTCTTATGAGTTTAACAGCTTTTCAGTTGATTTGCTTGGCATTTCTGGGTAAAAACATAAATCATAGCATCTGCAAAAATGACTTTTTGTCACCTTTCCAATAAGTATACATCTTATATTTTATTGATACATCTTAATCTTTAGAACTTACATATAACAGTGACAATAATAAGTATCATTTTAAAATTTCTGATTTGAGTGGCAATGCTTCTATATTTTCTTATTCAATAAGACATTGATTGACATAGCTAGTCTTTACTATATCAGGTATAACTTCTTCTCCTAGTAAATCTTTTGTCCAGTAGATTTTATTCTGGTGATAGACTGTCTCATTTTATTTTTTCAACATTTAATTTTGTTTGAAATAATTGGCACATAAAATTATATGTATATATATGTATATATATATATATGTATATGTATATATATATATGTGTATATATATATATAGTGCAACACAATGTACCTTGTCTTGTCTTATAAACAGGTACACTGTGGAAGAGCTAAGCCAAGCTAAATCACATCTGCATGACCTCACATAGTTATCACTTTTGTGGTAAGCATACTTAATACATATTCCTAGTAATCTTTTTCTGTAATATAGCATTTTATCATCTATAGCCACTGCTATTGTACAGTACATGTCTTAAATTTATTCCTCTTATCTAACTGGCATTTTCTACTTTTTTGCCCATCATCTCCCTTAATCTACCCAATCCTCTACCACTCCAGCTCTTGTTAACTAATATGCTACTACTACTATGCATCTAACAGATCAATACTTCTGCATTCCACATGTAAATAATTTTATGAAATATTTGTCATTCTCTACCTGCTTTAATTCACTTGACATAAACTATTCCTGGCCTATCCATTGTTATTTAAAATGATAGAATGCATCTTTTTTCCTTTTTAAAAAAAATATTTTATTTATTTGTATGAGAGAGAGAGAAAGCAGGAGGGGTGAGAGAATGGGCATGCCAGAGCGTCTAGCCACTGCAAATGAACTCCAGATGTATGTGCCACCTTGTGCATCTGGATTTACATGGGTACTGGAGAATAGGTCCTTAGGCTTTTCAGGCAAGCATCTTAACTGCTAAGCCATTCCTCTAGCCCCCCTTTTTGAGGTAGAGTCTTGCTATAGCTCAGGCTGACCTTGAATTCACTATGAAGTATCAGGGTGGCCTTGAACTCACGGCAATCCTCCTACCTCTGCCTCCTGAGTGAAACACAATGCCTGGCTTATTTCCTTTTAAAAAATAATTTTGTTGATTTATTTGAGAGAGATGTGGGGTGAGAAATATGGAGAGAGAGAGAGAGAGAGAGAGAGAGAGAGAGAGATGAGAATATGCATGCCAATGCCTCTAGTTGTGGCAAGGGAACTCCACATCCATGTGCCTCTCTGTGCATCTGGCTTACATGGGTCTTGGGGGAATTGAACCTAGGTCTTTTGGCTTTGCAGGCAAGTACCTTAATGACTAAGCAACCTCTACAGCCCTATTTCCTTTTTTATACCAAATATTTCATCATTTAATAACATGCCACACTTTCTTCATCTGTTCAACTACTGCTGAACCTACAGAGTGATTCCAGATCTTGTGAATTACACTGAACAGAATGTAGATATTTCTTTGACATACCTAGTACCTGGATTTTTTTTGATCGCATGGTAATTATATTTCAGGCTTTTGGAGGACTCTATTGTTTTCCATAATATCTGTATTAGGTTAAGTTCCCAGTAAGTATGTGCAAGGGTTTCCTTTTCCCCATATGCTCACCAACATTTGTTATTTCTCTTATTTTTCATGTAGACATTCCAATATATTTGAGATGATAGCTTATTGTGATTTTAATTCATATTTTCCTGATCCTTAATGATGTTTAGCATTTTAAAAAAATACCCTTTGGTCATTTACATGACTTCTTTTGAGAAGTGCCTATTAAGTTCCCTTTGATTATTTTTAGAATGGAATTATTTATTTTCCGACTATTTAATTATTTTAGTCCCCTGCATATTTTGGATATTAACCTCTCTTAAATGCACAATTTGCAAATGCGTTCTCCAGTCCTGTAGGTTGTCCTTTCATTGCATTTACCATTTACTTTGTTGTGTAGAAACTCTAGTTCAACACAATCCCATTTTTGACTTTACTGCCTATGTTTTTTGAGTCTTATCCAAAGCATCATTCCTCAGACCAATATTGTGGAGTTTTCTACTATATTTTCTTCTGCTAGTTTTATAGTTTGGGAACTTTTGTTTAAGTGCTTAATCAATTAGAGTTGATTTTTATATCTGATATGAGGTAAGGGTCTAATTTTATTCTCTTGTATATAGCTATCTAGTTTTTCCAATACCATTTATTAAAGAGACTATTTCTTCCCTGTTGTGCATTGTTGTTGCTGTTACAAAAATCATTTAGCTATAAAATCATGAATTTATTTCTGGGATTTCTTTCCCTTGATCTGCATGTCTTTTTTTTTTTTTTTTTAATACCAGTACCATGTATTTTACTTTGTTGTATATTTTGAAGTAGATAGTATTGGGTTGATAGCTTTGTTGTTTCACCTCAATATCATTTTAGATATTTTAGTATTTTGTGCCCTGCCTGGCCCTTCCCTTCCCTCTCCTCCCCTCCCCTCCCCTCCCTCCCTCCCTTCCTTTTTATTACGTATTTTGAAAATATTTTGATTTCTTTTCTATTTATGTGGAAAATTCATTGAATTTTGATAGAGAGGGCTTCCTAGTTTAGGTTCTATTCATTTCCCTGTAAGTTTTCCTGGGCCCCTGTTATTAGTAAGGATGTGTTTTGCTTTATCTTTTGTGGTCTGTGATCTTGCTGTGATTACCTCTTCTGAAGAATCCTTAGAGTATCTCATATGGACTACACTTTCAGCTCCTACATAATATGTGGGTCTCTCAGTCCTCAAGTTGCCAATGTCTCTTTTAACTTGTGACTGGCTAACTCTGCAGATCTATTTATTTTACTTTGCCAGAGCCCTAAATTCTCCACAGAAGTACAACTAGTAGTCCCTTGGGAGCATAAGGCTAGCTTGAGGACAGTTTTGAGCTCTGCTCTGAGGGAGTCAGACCCTGCACCAGTATAATTGTAGTCAAACTTTCCAGGTACCATAAACTCTTGGAAGGAATCTGACTCTCCAAGTAAATCCTATAACTTTAGAGTCATGAAAATAAATGTTATTATTGACAAAGCATAAACACTGCGATATGAAGTATGTTTTAAAGAAGTTGCTATAAGGGATTTTGAATGTTCATAGCCTCAAAATCCATGAAACAAAATGAAGAAATGGCTCTAAGACTTGACAGATGTAAAATATGACCTGCCCATAGGCCTCAGAAGCAGAGCTATTGAGCAATCCTGGGAGAAGGTTCTACCCGTAAACCTTGTGAATTACTCTATGTTTTTGACAATCATAATGCTGTAATTTCTGTTGCAGTTTTATTGCCATGCCATGCCATTTCTCTATAGATTGAATAAATTGGTTACTTTCAGAGTCTCAAAGGCTTATTTTGGGGCAAAGAGAAGCAGAAAGAAAGGAATATAAACTTCCCATCTCCATCTTCACACTGTTTTTCTAGACTCAAGAGACATGTCCAACTGCTTCCTGGGCATTTCTCAGTGAATGTCCTCATAGCTACCTTAGTCTCGGCTTTATTTTTCTCTGAGCTAAGCTTGCTTCCCTTGCCCTATTTCTCTGGATCTTCTGTATACTTCTGAGATAGTAGTGGAGTCTCTAACTTTAATTGGGCAAATGGACATTCAAAATAATATCTACCTCTCCAGTCCATTTATTCTTTTTATTTTTTTATTTTTTTCTTTCTCCCTATTTTTCTTCATTAGTTAGTTTTGTATTCATCAAATACAGTCAGTTTGGTACCATTATTAGGCTCATCTGTGACCTACCCCCTCCCCTTGGCCCCTCCTTGTTGAGGTATACGGGTCATGCAGTTATGGGTAAGCTAAATGTCTCTGCATATCATGACCCAACATGTGGCTCTGACATTCTTTCCGCCCCCTCTTCCGCAAAATTTCCCTGAGCCATGTTGGGTTCATTTTGGGTCTGCTTCAGTGATGAGGTGTTGGGGGCCTCTGAGGCTCTGGCTCTCTGATTTGGTAGGAGTTGATTTTTCTCTGTGCTGATCTCCTTCCTCCTTGTGCTGGTATCCGGTTCATCAGGAAAACAGCCCCCTTGCTTGTTTCTCCAATGTTTCTTAGTTTCATCCGGGGCCCTTTTGAGGTATGATGGGGTGGCTCTCTCCTTAGGATCTACATCTATCTGAAAAAGAGAAGCAGATTCTCCAACGGAGAGTAAGTTAGCACCAGGACAAATGAGATAACCCTTACTTTTTTTTTTTTATAGAGAATTGAATAGGTGTAGGCCCTCTTGTAGCCCACAATTGATGGTAGCTTGATATTGGAGAGTGGGCTTATGTTTGGATATGGTTCTGACTTGTTTCCCAGCTCCAGCTATGGGTCTCATACCAGTGAGGGGATCAGTTAGCCAAATTGAGAGCAGTTGGTTTCCCACCATGGCTGTGTGCCACCACTGCACTTGTGTGGGCATCACAACAAGTTATTTGCTGCTAAGTAGGTTAGACCATGCGTTGCTTCGATAGATATTGGTCATTTTCCCCAGTCGCCCATGTAGCACCTTCTGGCACTAGACGCGCTGACTGTCTGGGGACTGACTCTCATCCAACTTCCAGCCATGCCATTCTAGTTTGCATGTCAATCAGATAAGGTGTCTTCAGCAGTAGGGTCTTACCACTAACCTTTGGTGGGTCATCAAGTACTCTAACAGAAATCTGTCTGTCTTTTAGGAAATCTTGTAGGTCTCTCTGATCAAAAGCTCATTGTGGATGATAGCCCCATGCTGGTTCTGGGAGTTACAGGTCAGTGCCCACTAAGAAAATGAGGAAGAAGAAAACTAATATACAAGAGTTAGAGATAAGAGAGAGAGAGAGAGAGGGAGAGGGGAAGTGAGGGAGGGAAGATGTAGAAGATTAAGGTTAGTCTTGATCTTACCCTCTCCAGTGTCTTGTGGTTCAAGTGTTCCCTGTAAGGGCCTGGTGAAGGATCAGCCATTTGGTCTGTCTTTTAGTAAGTAGAAAATTATGGTACCATTGCCGTTTGGGTCTAGATTTGTGTTTCCCACCCCTTTCATGCCCTCCCCTCCCTCCCCTTCCATAATAGTGTCTAGTCTAGGAGATGCTTGCTGGGTATGTAAGGTATCTTGGGTAGATTCAGGTTAGGAGCTGTAGATGAGTGAGACTATGTGGCGATTTTTTTTCTGTGATTGGGTAAGTTCACTGAGAATGATCTGTTCCAGGTTCAACCATTTTTGCTCAAATTTCATTGTGTCATTGTTTCTTACTACTGTATAGAATTCCACTGTGTAGATATACCACATCTTAGTTATCCATTCTTCTAGTTATGGACATCTGGGTTGATTCCAGCACTTAGCTATTACAAATTGAGCCGCTATTAACATGGTTGAGCAGATCTCTCTAGCCTGTGGTTTGAAGGTTTTAGGGTAGATGCCCAGTAAGGGAATAAATGGGTCTTTTGTTATCTCCATACTCAGCTTTTTCAGAAGTCTCCATATTGCTTTCCAAAGTGGTTGTACCATCCTACATTCCCACCAACAGTGGATGAGTGTTCCTACTTCTCCACATCCTCGCCAGCATTTATTTTTATTTGATTTTTTGATGTTTGCTATCCTTATTGGGGTAAGGTGGAATCTCATAGTTGTTTTAATTTGGTTTTCTCTGATGATTAGGGATGCTGAACATTTTCTTAAGTGTATGTTTGCCATTTCTATTTCTTCCTCTGTGAACTGCCTGTTCAGCTCTTTGCCCCATCTTGTGAGTGGGGTGTTTGACTTCTTACTGTTTAGATTTTTGAGTTCTTTGTAGATTCTAGAGATTAGGCCTCTATCAGTTGGATAACCCTCAAATATTTTCTCCCATTCTGTGGGTAATCTATTGGCTTTGCTTATTGTATGCATGTCTGTAAAGAAACTCTTCAGCTTCATGCATTTATTCTTTTTAATAAGATACCTTACATATCCAGCAAGCATCTCGTGGACTAGATACTAGGATGGAAGGGGTGGGCGGGGAGGGCATCAAAGGGGCCAGAAACACAAATCTAGACCCAAATGGCAATGGTACCATAAAAATCTACTTACTAAAAGACAGACCAAATGGCTGATCCTTCACCAGGCCCTTACAGGGAACACCTGAACGACAAGACACTGGAGAGGGTAGGATCACGAGTAACCTTAATCTTCTACATCTTCCCTCCCTCCTTCTCCCTCTCCCTCTCTTTCTCCCTTCTCTCTAACTCTTGTATATTAGTTATCTTTTTCCTCATTTTCTTAGTGGGCACTGACCTGTAACTCCCAGTACCAGCATAGGTCCTGAAATGCCCCCAAAAGGCTATGTGCTGAAGGCTTGGTCACTGGCCAAAGGTACTACTTGAGGATGGTGGGAATATTAACAGATATGGCCTTCTTAAAAGATGTAGATCACTGGGATGTCCGCCTCAAAGATCTATTTTATTTTCTAGCCCTTCCCACTCCCTCCCTTTTCTTTCTGGTTGCCATGAGGTGAACAGCTTGGCTCAACCACATACTCTGCACCATAAGGTCATGCCTCACAGCCCCAGAAACAACAGAACTATGGGATCATGGCCTGAACTCTCTGAAGCCATGAACCAAAATAATCATTTCCTCTTTTAAGTTGAGTTCTCCTAGGAACTTTGTCAAGCATCAGAAAGCTGACAAACACCTACCATACACTTTGGGATTGAATGAAATGGTAAGTAGTTGATAGGAGATGGCAAGAGGACAGGTACCGGATAAAGGGAATGAGATGAAGGAAGCATGTGGCTCTCAGCTTCTTTTCCCCACTGACATGTAGGTGATTCAGTGATGCCCCCATCACCTGCACGGGTTCCCATACCTCAGTGTGCTGGTCCTTTGTCACAGCGGCTCTTCTTCTTCTGTCCATTTCATGTCAGTTTGTGATGTGATTGTGAGAATAATCCTGAATCTGCTTTAAGTTATTTAAACGTATTTTGACAACAGAACACATAATTAATAATACATCAAGCATGTGACTTCTAGCAATTGATTGAAGGGTAGCAGTGACTTAACACCACAGCT
Source organism: Dipus sagitta (assembly GCA_036346955.1). Taxonomy (NCBI): domain Eukaryota; kingdom Metazoa; phylum Chordata; class Mammalia; order Rodentia; family Dipodidae; genus Dipus; species Dipus sagitta. Next base: position 95,474,003 of record CM070770.1, on the reverse strand, counting down.
GAGAACCCAGCAAATGTGAAGTGTGAGTATGGACTCTGTGGCGGACCTTGTCAAGCAATGACAAGGCAGAAGAGCAGTGCAGCTATGAGTACAAGTCTACATTCTTTTTTAATTTTAATTTTTTATTGACAACTTCCACAATTGTAAACAATATCCCATGGAAATCCCCCCCACTTTCCGCTTTGAAACTCCATTCTCCATCATATCCCCTCCCCCTCTCAATCAGTCTCTCTATTTTGATGTCATGATTTTTTCCTCCTATTATGATGGTCTTGTCTAGGTAGTGTCAGGCACTGTGAGGTAATGGATATCCAGGCCATTTTATGTCTGGAGGAGCATATTGTAAGGAATCCTGTCCTTCCTTTGGTTCTTACATTCTTTCTACCACCTCTTCTGCAAGGGGCCCTGAGCCTTGTAAGGTGTGATTGAGATATTTCAGTGCTGAGCACTCCTCTGTCACTTCTCTCCATGGTGCCTTCTGAGTCATCCCAAGGTCACTGCCATCTGACAAGAGAAGGTTCTGTAACCAAAAGTGAGAGTAGCATTAATATATGGGTATGAACATTAAGAGAATGGGCAGTTTGATGGGCACAGTGCACACATTTAGCCTGACCCCAGCAGATGTTACACCCCTAGGGATCATGAGTAACTCTGTTGTAGGTTTTCAGTAATTCCCTCCCATGTAGCGGGCCTCCAGTCAAATTAGAGGGTGGTTCGTTTCCCCCATAGCAGACGTGTCACTACCCATTGGCTCAATGCAAGGCTTGCAGTGTCCACTGTTGGGTATCTTCATTAGTGATTTCTCTCTCTCCCAATGCAGTGTAGCTTTTTCCAGCTTCTGTTAGCTGGTCTACATGGAGGAGGTTTTCAGCTCAGCTCCAGCAGGATTTCTCAGTGGCCTTGCAGCCCAAGAATATGGACTCTTCAGCAATAGGGTCTTACCATCTATTCTTGGTGGGAAACCAAGGGCCTCAGCAATGGCCTATAATGTTTTGGGAATATCAGGGACCTCCATGGCCAACAACTCACTGGAAGGTATCCCATCCCTGGTGCTGAAAATTTTTTAGTAACAATCTATGACTCCTGTGTATTCCATTGTCCGAAAAAGTAGGTTTCCATTTGACTTATTTATATCCTCTTAGATTTTGACTATCCCTCCCTCCACCTTTCCTTTACTCAATCTCTTCCCCTGACCTCACTTAGGCCTTTTCACCCCCATTAATCTGTTCTTCTACTTACATACATACAATAACATCTTATTAAGTTCCCCCTCCCTTTCTATTCCCTTTATGTCTCCTTCTAGCTTATTGACCTTTGCTACTGAGTTTTATTCCTACTCACACAGAAGTCCAGTCATTTGTAGCTAGGATACACACACAAGAGAGAACCATACAGGGTGGTCAAGGAACCCACATCAGCTCCATTGCTCACTTATGTGTACATCCTTGAGTATAGTGGGAATAAAGCTAATATTGCTATTCATAAATTTCTGTAATAATTAAATGATTCAATATAAGTTAAATGTTTAGAAGAGTTCTTGTCTTATGGAACTTATGCAATGGCTATTAGCAAGTATTCTAGCATGCTTGGTGTGTGCTAGGACAACCAGATTATGTATTGTCCAATCTGGGTAAAAGGTGGAACAGTCTATAATGACAGTGTAAGACAACAGGCAGGAACTAAGCTGGCTAAGAGCAAGTGTGTACTATGAGATAAAGTTGGGAAGGAGGATGGTTTTTATTTGTTGATTATTCCTCTCCTAGAAGCATAAAAATAGGTTTATTCCTTCAATATTTGTGACTTTAACATTGGCATGTGCATGTCCTGGTTAGGGAATAATAAGATAATGATTCAAATAATAATTTACTGAAAGCTCATTGTTCTCCAGCTTCCTAACCTCAATGTCGATTGACTCTCATGGTAGCTGTAATTCCTGGCCTTATTTAATATGGCTGTCTTAACATTTTACCAAAAACTTAGTGACTTAAAACAAGGGAAATTTATCTTCTCATAGTTCTGATTAAGTCTGAAATGAAGGTTAATGTTGGGCCACATTCCCCGTGAAGGCTCCATGGGAGAATTTGTCCCTTGCCTTTTCCACTTTCTGGAAGTCTAGGAATTCTTTGGTTCATGGCTATGTCACACACACTGACCCTCTGAAATCACACTGACTCCTTCTCTTCTGTGTGTCTGTCTCTAAACACCCCCTCCTCTACCAAACCCAGGGCATGTTGTGAGAGTGCTCTACCACTACATGGATGTGTATAATTACATATATGATCCATTCAGAATATCTGAGAGAAGTTCCTCTTTCAAGATCCTAGTTAACTTATATTTTTCACCATATAAGGTAATATTTTTATTTTCCCAGTAAACTAATATTCTCAATTTCTGGAGATGAAGATGTACACATATCCTTTTAAGGGCCATAGTACAATTCAGTACAATTCATATTTTACAGATTTTGCAGGAGTGGAAACTAAATCTCAGAGGAGTGCATGCACTGGCCTGAGGTCAGAAAAGCAAAAGGATAATCCACACTTAGAAACAATATCCCTATGGTGTCAGACCCTTTATTTCTTCCAGAAAATTTATCATAGTATTGCTTGAATACTGAATTTGTCATTAAAGTTCCAGGTTGGTAAAGATGCCATGTTTAAAACAGAGAACTAAATCTCATTGTAATAACATATGATTTCAGAAGGATTACTTAAGCCCCAGAAAGGTAATGTAAGGAGTTAGATCCCCAAATATCACTTTATGTGAAAAATGGTATGTTAAGAATCCCATAATATGACACTCTCAAATGTAAATATCTAGATGGGTACCATTAAGCCTTTGAAAATGGAAAAATAAAATGGAAAGCATAGAAAAATAGTTTCTGAAAATCTTGTACATCCCTACAGATCATCCTAGTGTCTGAAGTATATAATATGAAACCACTCATAGTTGAAGCTGTATTCAATATCTAATAAACAATTTAATATGTCTTTGTGTTAGTCAGTGCCAGGGAGAAAAAGGAAAATGTATATGACAAAATATAGTAGACTGTTAGTATTTTATAAAGGATATTCTGAGATGCTGGTGAGTCACTTTGCTAAAAATGTGCTTTCTATAATTATTTCTATCAAATTTATACATAGCAAAAATATGCACAGTTGCATGTAAACCACAAAAATCAACGTAGGGTTGATGCATGCTTGCTGAGAGGTGACCCAAGTTCACTCATTGATGGGCTTCCAGGCTTAAGAAGCACCAGATTCTAAATGTGCCTCAAAAATGACATGCACAGATTTTCATAATTTTCTCCAAACAATCAGAATTTGAACATTAAACCTGCAAGTACATGTTCCCTAGTATAGCCTCGAGGCTCTTGGGTGATGACCATTCTGAATAGGAATAAGTAACACTGAGCTCCATCTAGTGATGCCCTGGGCCTTAGAAGGAAGGAAGCAACAGGAAATTCACAGCAAATGGACATCTGCACCCTCTTCTATTTCAACTGTTGTCACAGACCAGAATTATGTGGTGTTAAATCAAAAGCAAAAGCAATAATGTTTCTATGTCATGGTTCTCACAGAAGGAAGCATGAATCCTAAGCCAAGAGAATGTATGTTTCACATTTTATTTCAACTAACTTAAAAAAACCTTTTATTTATTTATTTATTTATTTGAAAGAGGGGGGGAGAGAGAGAGAGAGAGAGAGAGAGAGAGAGAGAGAGAGAGAGAGAGAGAGAGAGAAGAGAAAGAAAGAATGGGCATACCAGGGCCTCTAGCCACTGCAAAACAAACTCCAGATGCATGTGCCACCTTGTACATCTGACTTACATGGGTCCTGGGGAGTTGAACCGAGGTCGTTTGGCTTTGCAGGCCTTAACCACTAAGCTATTTCTCCAGCCCTCAACTTTTAATGTTTTTTAAAATACACACACACACATACACACATATATGTATTTATTTGAGAGAGGGTGAGAGAAAGAGAAAGAAACAGATATAGAGAGAATGACCAGGGCCTCTAGTCACTGTAAACACACTCCAGATGCATGTGCCACCTTCTGCACCTGGCTTCATGTGGATACTAGGGAATCAGATGTGGGTCCTTTGGCTTTGCAAGCAAGCACCTTAACCTTTGAGCCATTACTCCAGCCCTATTTCAATTAATTTTGTGATAACAACTCAACTGATTTTATTTTATTTTTATGTGTGTGTGTGCGTGCATGCATGCATGTGTGTAGTACTTGTATATGTGTGTGCCTTTGTGTGTGTGAGATGACCTATACCATGTTTTTCTGCCTTATTTCCCTGTGTTGCATGTGCTTTCTTATTGCTGGCACAGAGCACCTGACCAAAAACAGCTTGTAGGAAGAAAAGGATTATTTTTGGCTTACAGACTCTAGGGGAAACTTTATGATGGCAGATGAAAATTGGCATGAGCAGGAGCTACACATCACCTCCTGGCCAACATCAGGTGGACAACAGCAGCAGGAAGGTGTGCCAAACACTGGCAAAGGGAAACTGGCTATAATACCCAAAAGCCTGCCCCCCAACAACACACCTTCTCCAGAAACTACCAAATTGCCACTATCTGGAGATCTAGCATTTAGAACACATGAGTCTATGGGAGACAACTTACTCAAACCACCATACCCTGAGACACAGTCTCTCATCAAACCTAATGCTCTCCATATCTTGGCTGGATTAGCTGAACAGGGAGTCTGAGCAATCTTTCTGTCTCCATTCTCCTCACCTCTGGAGTTACAGGTATGAGCATCCATGACAATTTTTAATGTAGGTGCTGCAGTTTGAATTCAGCTCCTCATACTTGAACAGCAAGAGGCTTCACTCACTCAGCCATCTCCCCAGGCCTTGTATTTCTGAGACAGACTCAAACTGTCTGGTCTGGTTCAGAACTTCCTATACTTCCTATATAGCCCAGGCTGGCCTTGAACTCTCTGCATTTCTCTTGCCTCAGCCTTCTGACTACAGGGATTGCAGGCTGAGCTAACATTCCTGATATACTCAACTGATATTATTTTACTTTTTCCTGAATGTTGTGCCCTATCTATGCTGTTAGCCTGGAAAACCAAAGCTGAGTGAGACCCTAAGGCTCAGTACTCAGCACTGTTGCCAAAATTTCTCTGGTTAAAGGACTTGGGTGCCCTAGGTGGAAGAGAATAGCATGGTGTGGTAGAGTTTACCAGATTTCTTCAGGACAAGATATTATTATCTTCTACGAGGATCCCACTATAAAGAGAACTATTTGTGTCTCCAAAACAGTGTATAAAGCTCCCTGTAACATAACTGCCATATTTCTTGTAAATATCTTCTGTTTGCTTTTCTTTCTCCATGCACTGATGATGTGTTTAGCACATACATCTTCAATGAATTAAAACAGTGTTTTTCATTCTCATTGAGCAGTATGGGTCTGATGCAGAGATGGTACACTTGAAATGTTAGTCATTGAGTTAACCAGAAAGTTGTGATTAAGAGAAAACATCATCCAGAGGAGGCCATTTAAGAAGACTTGATAATGTGTTGCTAGGAGAAGCTATGGCCACTGAGATGATGGTGGGGTCTAGGGGGCTGGAATAGGGGAAATACTAGGTTCTGATTTCCTTCGGCTCAGAGAAGTGGGCATTTTCCAGGGGAAGGACATCTAAGTGAGGAAAAAGATGACCCAGGTGGCAAGAAGTGAAAGTCTCAATTTTATTGGAAATCCATGGGAATAACCTTGCCTAGGGAGCAGGTTAATTTCTCCCCAACAGCTGCAACAAAAGTAATGAATAGAGGTTGTTTATGGTGGAAATATGTGATTACGAGCACGGATTCTGAACTTTGAGTCTGTTAAAAGGAATGAGTACCAGAATGATGTCTACTCATTTCCTTTTTTTTTCCGTCTCATCCTCAACCTCAGCTCAGAACACAGAGACTAAACTTTTAAATAGCAACCTCTGTGTAGCCAAGTTCTGGGTTAGGGACGCCAGCGCCAGGTCCCTATAGGGGTGGGTTGTGGCAGTAGTGGGTGAGCGTAGGAAGTCCTGGGGCATTTTCACCTTCTGTCCCCACGTTCCAGGCTCTCAGCTGAACAGCTGCTTCCTTTGTTGTCAAGGTGATTTTCTTGGGGACTGCATTGAGTGAGTGACTAGTGATGAATAAGTTGGAGAAGATACTTACACTAGATTTCCCAGGCATGTCTTTCTGTAGCCCACTATCTGTCACCTTGCTAATATTGTCAGCATGTGGACAAAGAACACTGAAGCTGTGCTTGCAATTGTTATATGAGATCTTAACTCCATACGAGTATCTTCCTTGTGCTGAAGATCCCTTGGAAGGTTCTGCACTTATTATTATAAAGCTTCTATTGCTTCAAAACATTTGTATCAAGTTCTCCTTTAGATTGGACTTCAGCATGCCTGGCAACTGCATGCATATTTGAGCTTCAAGACAAATCGATTGGACATGAATTCCTCACTTTCAATTATCTGCATCCCATCCCTACCTCCTTGCAACAGCAATCTACTTTTAATTGGGGCTCCTGTGCCTCCCCAGTAAATCTTGTCCCATGAAAGGCTCATCTCTAGACTTGCCAACAGAGAATTACCATCTACTGGCCAGGTGGTCTGTTGTGGCAAGGACTGTATCAACAAGGACCATACAAAGACAATACAGAAAACTGTGATGTAGTCCGGGGCTACATAATCAGAAATGAGCATTAGCATTGGGATGGGAACAGCAGAAAGAATCAATTCAGAGAATTACCTGAGGATAATTCTAGAGGAACTTATCAATTTAAGGCCTGAATCCTATCTGCCCTCTCTGCCTATGGAAGGATTTGATCTAAGTTAAATAGAGCAAATCCCCAGGACACTGGCAGTCACCTTTCACACAGTGTTCTTAATCCTTAAATCAATGATTGATAAGGACATCCTAATAAACTGGGACACTCTTGCTCCACCCCTTAGGAAAAAGTCAATCACCTTTTAGGCTACAAAGCAAGTTAAGTGGATAGGTTCCAGTTTATAAAATGGGACTGGAAAGAAGTGAACAGTTTGGTTTTTTATTTGTTACAGTTGTTTCTGTGTTAACAGTTGCTTCTTGGCAGAGAGAGAGGGGTATAAAGAAAGCCTAAGGTTTGTTTCTCTAGAAATCATGTAAGAAACAAAAGGAAGCTGTTTTCTTAGACCAAAGTGGGTTTGCCAGCAATTACGTTTTGTAAAAAAATAAAAAAAATGCATTCTATTTTCGAAAGGCTCTGACAAACTATGATGGGGGGGGAAGCCAACTCTTTTCCTTTGGTTTTAGGGTTGCGAGTTTCATGACGGAAATAAAGTGAGTCTGTGTTCTCTAAGTAATTTATTAGCACATCTTGGCACAGCAGCAGCAATGGGCTTGCTGCCAGGTATTCCGAGCTGCAGTTTGTCATGTCTGACTCTTTAGTTCTTTCAAGCAATTGAAGAAATGGCCTTCTGTAGGCTGTCAGTGACAGATTCTAGCTCACTCACATAGATAAAGCTCAATTAGCTCCTGGAAAAAACATCTTTTAAAAATGCAATGAGCTGCACCATGAAAGATAGCAGACAACTGCGCCCAGAACAAAATAAAATGTTACTGTTGAGGGAAGGACGTGTCCACAATGAACAAGTGTATAGTTGTCTTATTGGACAGTTCACTCCACTCAAAACAAAGGGGTGATCATTTTTAATTATTTCAAGTGTTAGGACAGATCTTTGCTTGATCAGATCAGCAATCCTAAAGAGCTTCCATGCCCCTCATTCATTCATCCATAAACCCTCCCACCTACCTGCTCATAACAAGGCCCATACTCTGTCAGTCCCAAGCTATTCTAGCTAGAATAGAGGTATCAAAATAGCTACTTACCTGGTAGTCTTAGCTCCAAAAAAATTTTTTTTTTGGTTTTTCGAAGTAGGGTCTCACTCTAGCTCAGGCTGACCTGGAATTCACTGTGTAGTCTCGGGGTGGCCTCGAACTCATGGTGATCCTCCTACCTCTGCCTCCCGAGTGATGGGATTAAAGGCATGCGCCACCATGCCCAGCTTCCAAAACATTTTGTGTACTTCACATAGTATTTTAAAAGTTCAGGTAACATTTTTAAAAATCAAGACATTTCACACACACCCAAATTCAGACTTTGGACATCTATGGAAGCACCTGGAAAACTGGGTGTGTATTTCCTTGCATAAAACCCGACTCATGATGGAAAGTAGCAGATCCTCGCTGAAAGAGAGGTGGGCTTTCCTTGCTCACCATGGAGCCCACAGGCCTGCCTTCCTCCCTCATTTCTTCACCTTCCTTTCTCTGATCTGGACTAGAGTCTGGATTGAATGGCTTTTCCTACAGTGATTCTGAGGTCCTCTTGCATCAAAATTCTTAAGATTCTTATTAAAAAAAATGGTGAAACCTGGATCCTTCTCTAAACCAAAGAATAAAAATGCATGAATATTTTTGTTAAAATTGTCAGAACTACAGATCCCAAAGACATATTGAATTACAGTCTTTAAAAACAAATGTCCATCTTAATATCATAAATAAGACACTTAATTGGAACATTTTGAAGGAATATGTTTTTCCCCTAGTTACATTTATTTATTTATTTATTTATTTTACTCTTCATGGTTATTCCTCTACCCCTTGAGAGCATCAGGTAACCAAAATTACTCCACTGAGAACTTAAATAACTTACTGTCTGTCACTGAGTTAGGCCAAAATTTCAATTTGGAGATAAAATCCACTACATTTATGAACTAATTTGTTCTCTGTGCAAGTGGCTGAACTTGATAGCTATATTTGTTTCTGGCACTGGTAAATCATAATTATGGGAAATGGTCTAGAGTTAAAATTCAACTGGTACAAATCCTAAATGAATTCATAAAAACTCTATTCCTCCACTCCCTACTCCTAGGTGCTCTTTTTGGACTTTTGACAGTCGTTAGCTAGGAAGAGTATAGAGCATCAATAATGATAACCATAATATAATCCCTTACGTTTGAATGGTGAGTTAGAGTTTAGCAAGCACTCTCTCAGCTTCATGATCCCTGTTGATCTTCTCATCCTACCCTGTGAGATGGGGACAAGTCATAAAAGGAAGCAGAGCTTGTATAGCAAACAGCTGTGAAGAGCAGGTCCCCATGTTTTAGATATTCAGGCTGTTTTTTTTTTTTTAAATTTAAACCTTCTGTTTAAAGTCATCCATACTTGTTAAAATATTTTATTTATTTATTTGAAAGCAGAGAGAGACATATGGAGAGAGAGAATGGGTGTGTCAGGGCCTCTAGTCACTGCAAACAAACTCCAGACACATGCGCCACTTTGTGCATCTGGATTATGTTGGTACTAGGGAATTGAACCTGGGTCCTTAGGCTTTGCAGGCAAGAGCCTTAATCACTAAGAAATCTCTCCAGCCCAGAAACACTTAAAAAGCAGGGGAGGAGGAGTTGGGGAGACAGTTCAGTAGGTAAAGTGCTTGGCTTGCAAGGATGAATACTTGAGTTCGATTCCCAGTATCTATAAAATTGTAGGCATGATAGTGTGCACTTATAATCCTAGAGATGGAAATGCAGAGACAGTAAAACCCTTGGAGCTCACTGGCCATCCATTCTAGCCTAATTGGTGAACCTCAGGCCAATGAGAGATCCTGTCTGTCTCAGAGAGGTAGATGGCATTCCTGAGGATGGCATCACACACACACACACACACACACACTCATATATACATGGGCACACTACATACACATGCACACAAAAAGAGAGAGAAGAATCAAGATCAGTAATGCTTCTGGAGGATTCCGAACATATAAAGCAGGGTTTGGAGTAAGACGTCTCTAGAGTAATAGGAGAATATTAGATAAAAGCTGAATGGGACCTCCCTGATTTGTCATATTTGTTACTGTTTGTGGCAGCTTACTTAGAGAACCCTACCCAGAAAGAGGTGACAACTTTGAGTCAACAGTCCAAACTCAGCAACCTCCCTGAGAACACAATGACTATGTTCACCAGATTCTAGAGCCTGTCTGTAAAGAAGAACTGCTTTCTGGGCTCTGTGAGGGACTTAAAAATTTTTGTTAATGATCCTTAATGTTTTATTTGTATATCTTAATATGTGACAAGGTTTGCATTATAACTTTGGGTTTAATGGAATAAAACAAAAGCAGGGCTGCAGAGATGGCTCAGCAGTTAAGGCACTTGCCTGCAAAGTCTAACCACCTGGGTTCAGTTCCCAAGTCCCCACATAAAGCCAGATGCACAAAGTGGCATATGTGTCTAGAGTTTGTTTGCAGTGGCTACAGGTCCTGACATGCCCATTCTCTGTCTCTTGTCTGTCTCCTTCTCACTATCAAATAAGTAAATCAAATATAAAAAAACCCAAACCAAAACAAAAAGTGTTTCTACTTTTAAATTGCACATTCGTCAGACTGCTGTTGTGATTTGGAAGTAAGTACACAAATGAAAACCTGAGGAGTAATTATGATAAAACCTTAGCTACAAAACTCCCAGTTGCTGACTGTGTGGACTGCAAACAAGGGCTAAATCATCTCTGTCAGCTTCGTCTTCTGAACAAGCCTGACCCTGCCTGTTTAAGCTTTGACTGAAAGTAAGAGCTCAGACCTGGTGGTGCTGGTCTATAACCCCAGATGTCCAGGAAGTTGAGGCAGGAGGATTTCCAATTTGGGATCTGCTACTGAGTGAGTTTAAAGCTAGCCTGGGCAATTTAGTGAGACACTGTCTCAAAAATTTAAAAAAGGTAATAAAAAATTAAAAATAAAAAATAAAAAAATAAAAATAAATTTATTAAAAAATAAAAAAAATTAAAAAAAGGGATACAGTTCAGTGGTAGAGCACTTGCCTAGTTTGATCTCAGTACTGGATGTGTGGTGGAATAAAATGCTCAGTATAGTTTGATTATTTTTGGAGTCATTAAGTGCTAGATAATATCTAAACTGTCAATAACTACCTTTGTGATTTTCATGAAATTGAGTTAATTTTGTCATTTTTGAAATGATTTTGTGAAAATTGTAATCACAAGGTGCATATTTTCCAAGAACATGTTGGATAACATACTTATTTTTTCTAGGAGGGTTAATATTAAGTTATTTATGTCTGTTGACACCTTAGCTAAAATAAATTATTTTTTTTCCCAATGGAAAAACGTTGAATAGAACACCGAAGAGACTAGGTAAGGGAGGTAGGTCAAGTGCAGGTGATAGTCAGAGGATATAAAGTCTCAGGTTAGTTATAACACTGCATGAAGGAGTGACTTGGGGTGGGCAGGGGTATCAAAACAGGACAGGACACAGTTAAAGGATGGAGTGGCACCTAGCATAGACAATGTGATGATATGGTAGAAATAGCTTCAGTGTTATTATTGTGAGACTAATCTGAGCTTGTCTTTTGGTTCCTAACACTTATCAGTATGACTTCCTGGAGATTTCATTTCCTTAGCTATGAAAGTCCAAATTAGAATTGCAGGACTGTTGGGAGAATTATAAACAGAATTATAAACTTCTTACATAGTGAGTGCCCTATCAGGGCAGTGTTAAAAACAGCCGTCTGTTCATTTAATTTTTCTGTGAGACTGCTTACTAGAGAACTGAAAATACATATTAGAATCCTTGCCTCTGATTCTGCACATAAACACTGTGGATGCTGTCACGTTAAATGGAGCCTCACTGGCCATGAGCTCAGTAGAATCTGAAGGCACAGGTGAAACGTTTTGTCTAGGCTTTTGTAAACATAAACCTATGCTAATATTTATGATGATAACTAGCATTAAAGTACTTATTATGTGACAAAAAATCTAATGAAGTTATATACATTATTTTTATTTGATCCTAGACCAATTTATACAGAGGAGGAACGTGAGACACAGGGAGGTCACATAGGTTTTAGGTGGTAAATGACTGTTCAAAACTAGAGTGTCTAACTCCAGAGCCTGTTCTCTAAACAGTCTTTAGTAGGAAAGGCATTTTTTAACCAAAGAAAACTGTGCTTTGCTTTGTTAGGACTCTGGCTGAATTGCTGGAGTCAGCAAACTTTTTGCCAGGGAAAGCTGTTCTGCGGATGTCAAGATGAAAATGAGGTTATAGATCTCTTCCTGTCTGGGATGTATATTTATTGTACAGTAGGATGTAATCTAAATTATTCACATTTTATATTTTATGGAAATTTTAGCTTCTGTAAATCTGACTTAGATTTCAGCTAGAGTTATGTGTAATAAAATCCTTACAAAATCCATTTAAAAGATTAATGATAGATGTATTATAGGAAATTAATCCTAGGTCTTTTATTTTCTCAAGTTTCTGGAATCTTCTGGTTTCATTTGCAGAGATTGTCTTGGTGACAAAAATCTTCTTTTTATATCTCCAGGGTAAGGGCAAGTGCAAGCGCTTTCCCTCCCGATGCTATGGATAGAATAGCTTCTCTCATCAAGAGGTCAGTTAGTTCTTGTTGGAAGAGTTCTTCTATAATTTCCATCATAAAACTTCCTTCTAAATTTTTGCATGAAATCATGCCTCCATGACATATTAGCTGAGCCTCCTGATGGGAATAAAAAAATATCTTTTTAAAAACAGTATTTATTTATTTAAGTGAGACAGAAAGAGAAAGAGGGAGAGATGCTGACTGTGAGAGCATCTGGGCCTCTTGCCACTGCAAACAAGCTCTTAAAAGCATGTTCTACTTTGCTCATCTTGGCTTTACATGGGTTCTGGGAACTGGAGAATTTAACCTAGGTCATGAGGCATTGTAGGCAAGTGCCTTAACTGCTTACAGATCTCTCCATCTGGTTCTGGGGAACTGAACCCTATGCCATCAAGCTCTGTAAGCATGTGCCTTTAACCAATGAGCATTCTTCACAGTCCACAAAAAAATATTATCCTTGAGGATTTTTTCAGTTGAAAAATGAAGACTATACATTTTATCTCACAAATGTTCATTAGAATTAGGTAAATGCCAATTAAATGGGATAAAAAGGCAGGTGTTGAGTTTGGTATTAAAACACAGGTTCCTGTTGAGAAGCAAATTAACTCAAATACTTAGGAGTATTGTGAGATCATGTTGTGGATGGATTTAGCCCAAGGAGACCATGCACAAGGGACATCTTCACCAGCTCAGTCATAAAAAGGGCATGTTCATGTTCTTGATCTTTAGGATTAGCTGAAATTTTCCTCTGCATGGTGCACAAGGCACCAGACACCAGGCTCTGTGCTACATACTGAGATGTGCAAGTGGCCAAGACACAGACTCCCAGAAGTTCTCAAAGCCAAGCACTGGTTCATGAGAACTAAGCTCTAGATTGTTCTTCACATGATGACCTGGTTGTCTCTGGCAGATGGAAACCCATTTAGAAGAGAATATATTTTCCCTCAGGATACATGTGTTGTGGGGATAAAGGTATTTCAGAAAATTGTCAATTATTCTTAAAATCCATTTTGGGGCTGGAGAGATGGCTTAGTGGTTAAGGTGTTTGCCTGCAAAGCCTAAGGACTTGTGTTTGACTTTCCAGGTCCCATGAAAGCCAGATGCGGTGATGCAAGCATGCAATGTTGCACGTGTACACAAGGGGGTGCACACGTCTGGAGTTCCAGTGAAGTGTCTGGAGGCCTTGGCATGCCAATTCTCTCTCTCATGAAAGAAGCCATTTTGGTTTCTGTCATGTGTGGGTGAGAGATTCAGGGAAAGCCTGGTAAGTGGTATTAAAAGTGATTATGAATACCTGGTTTAGTGGTGCACATCTGTTATCCCAGCTCTGGGACGGCTGCAGTTGGAGGATTGTGAGTTTGAGGTCAACCTTGGCTATATATAGGGAGTTCCAGGCTAGTTTGGGTTACATAGTGAAATCTTGTCTCACAAAACAAACAAGAACAAACACCACCTCTACCCACAAAAAAAATTAGATGTCAGTGAAGAGACATTAAACCTGGTGCTGTGGTTAGAAGTAGGGCTTTGGACTCAGACAGACTTGGATTCAAATTCTAGTTCTAACCTTTATTAAAACTATGCCATTGAGCACATTAATTTTGTTTCTTGATGTAAGTTTTTTTGTTTGTGCAATGTTGAAAACAGTGTCCAGCTTCTGATATTGTGAAAATTAAATGATTAGCATATTTAGAAGACCATTCATCATTAAAGCATAGTTATGAAAACATGTGACATACAAAGATCATCAACACATTATTCATCAGAATTCTCATGTAAATCATCTCCTTAGCACCTTCCTTGTTTGAAAAATCTTATTAAAAGAAAAAAAAAGCTTAGAGCAAAAAAAATTTCATCTCAGTTTGGTTTTCTTTGACTGGATAGGTCAAATATTGGTGTGGTGACACACACCTTTAATCCCAGCACTCAGGAGGCTGAGATAGGAGGATCTCTGAGTTTGAGGCCAGCCTGAGACTACATAGTAAGTTCTAGATCAGCCTGGGTAAGACCCTACCTCCAAAAACACAAAACAACAACAATAACAAAAGAGCATTTACACTCTTGTCCATATTCATCTCTGTATTCCTACCTTGTACAATGTCTGGCATATGGTTGGTAATTGTTGCATTTGCAGTGAATGTGGAAAAGCTAGTCATAGAGGATAGAAAGAACTTTCCTCATCCTTGTTTATCTCTCCTCTCCCTCAAACACATTGTGCCATTGCTTTTGTTGTGGGGAACCTAAGACTGTTCTCTTTCCCTGTTAGGGTCACACATGCCCTTCTCAAGGACCTGCTCCATTAATTATCTCTCCCTATTCTTGCTCCCTGTTTGTCTAGCCTCTTTATAGCCATCATTATGCAATGGACAGGTGCACACACAGAGGACACTCAACTAACATTTGTCCACTAGGTGAAATGATCCATTGGTTTAGTGGAGGGATCCTTTGAAATTTTCTGTTCCTTTGGGGTAGGAGACTTATGTGTAAACATAGTCTTTTCTGGAAACTATTTGCAAAATATGAAAGTTCAACTTCTCTAGTCAGGTAGGAAAGGTGAGAATAGCATCGGCCTGGAGCCTTGTGTGTTTGCAGCTTGCCTGCCCCCACCCACCATTAGAGGTGCCATTTCTATGGCATGATATGGGCACATCAAAATACATGTTTTATATCTCACACAACCTACATAAAATATTATCCACAAATGTTGAGGTTCACATCACTTGTAACTTATAGAGCTCAAATGTCACAATATTATTTTCAATTTCAGAGCCGTTGACACTGTCTACATTTACTGTCGTGAGTGGATAGGTTTTCTATTTTGGTTAGCCTCCATAGGAAGTGTAACAATCAGACACAATCAAAACTCTTCTACTTGAGAAAAGTTGGTAGGGCAACAGGATGGAGCCATTCTCAAGGAGTCACAGGGAATAAGCAAATAGTGATAAACACATTGTCATACATGAGAAAGAAGAGCCACTTTCATTAATCCCATGCTTGTGTTGATGAAGGAACACACAACCCTCTGTACAGACTGCTTCCTCAATCCCCAAAGACACAAAGCCTCGTCCCATCCAGTTTTCTTTGCCTCCCTGTTCAACCACCAGTGGCTGCACGGGAAGAATTTGGATGAATATGATTTACTGGTTGCTAGGCTCCCACTTCTCCCACACGGCCTGTTACAATACCTCATTTGTTTCCTGTTTCAGATCCTTTGTTGGGATGCTTGATGGATATTTGTGATTTTGTGTCATTCTTAAAAGAGCCTGGGTTATCTATAGCTTTATAACAGCAGAAACTAAGAGCAGACATCTAGGTACCCATGCTGGAATGCTAAGGAGCATGTCTGTGAGGCACTGGAGTCTTTCTTCAACTCTTCACATTTAAAGCTTATTGGCTATAGTACATCAGATGATTTATTAAGAGAAAACCAACCTCTTTTGTTGCAGTTACCTTCTAGGGACAAAACATCTGACCAGCTTATGGGAAGAAAGTGCTTTTGTCAGGCTTCCAGTTTTGAGAGGAAGTTTCTTCATGGTAGAGAAAGCATGGCAGAGCAGGCAGCTAGCTCACACCTTCATTTATCAGTAATGGAGAGAACAGGAAGAATGAGCATGCTAGTGAACGTCCCATGGGGCTGGGCTACTAAGCCTGAAGGACTGCCTCTGGTGACATGCTTCCTCTTGTCAGCCTCCACCAGCTGGGACTGATGATGAGGCTCAGTCACAAACCCTGAGGTTGTGCAGGACATTTCACGTTGAAACCACTACATTCTTCTAGTGCACATAGTAGCTCTTCCAAAATTGGCCAGTTTCCACAAGCCTCCAACCTTACATCTCCCTGCCTCAGCAGAAAATCTTGTTCTTGCTACCAGAAGGGCAGAAAGAAAAAAAGCTGACAAGAATGGATAATGGAAACTTCCAGCCCTCTCTCCTCCAGACCTGATTGCATCTGCATTACCTTAGTTCTTAAGTTTTTCTTGGGAGCGAAAAGCTGTTCCTCACTTATCCACAATTTGAATTCTAGTCCTTTTTGCTTTTTGGATCTGTACTTCTACTCATCAGTATTCTGTTTGAAAATTAAATTTACAACTTGTCTTTTCTTGTTGGATCTCTCTCTCTCTCACGTGCATGTGCATGCATGTGTGCACACAGACACACCACAATGAGCACAGAGGCATACATATATTGGTTGTACAACTCAACGTACCAGCTCACTTTCATCTTTCATCTTTGTTTCACTGCAAAACTTCTTGAAAGAAACATCTTCTTATTCTAATTTCACTTTCTTCTCTAGGCTTGGCTGTCCAACCCCCTCTCTTATCATGCAAAAAACTTTTCCTACTAGATTAGTCAGGGTATTCTAGAGGAAAAAAAAAACTATATATATATATATAGTATACAGGCAAGCACCTTAACTGCTAAGCCATCTCTCCAGCCCTCTCTGGTCACTTCTGTCCCATCATGGACCCTGGTCTGTTGAGATGCTGCCCACATTCAGGGCAGCTCTTTTTCCTTTAAGCTATTGTCCCACATGTGAATCCATTCTGGAAACACCTTCGCAGACACCCAGAATTGTGCTTTTCTAACTTCATATAAAAATATCTTCAGTAAAGTTGACAGTAAAGACTGACATAAAACCTGCTGTTATAGATCATTTCTTGTTGCTGGGACAAAGCACCTGACAAAAATCCCTGATAGGAGGAAAGATTTTTTATTTTGGCTTGCAGTCTTTAAGGAAAGCTTCATGATGGCAGAGGAAAACATGCCATGAGCAGTGGCTGCATATCACTTCTGCTAACTTCTGGTGGACAACAGCAGCAGGAGAGTGAGCGGTGCTCTGGAGGGGGAACCTGGCTATGATACCCCTAAACCCACACCTAACATACCTCCTGCAGGAGTCTGCCTCCTAAATTGGGGACCAAATATTCAGAACACATGAGTTTATGGAGAACATTTGATTGAAACAACCATACCTATTTGTCAGAGTCACTGTATCTACTCTTTTTCTCCGAGCCCCAAACTAACACAATCTCTGAAGTGCCAAATGCACTTTTGATCATTCTCCATTCTCCTTTTAATGCTATTTTTTTCTGTGCTTTGGTATATGTTTAGTATCCTCTGTGTCTGTCTCCTTCACCCTGGTACTGATTGTCAGGCTCACCACGGAAGTAGCACTCTTGCTCACCTCCCCAATTCCTCTGTGGTTTCACTTGGGCTTTAGCTGAAGTATGGGAGGTGGTTTAGCTCCTTGGGTCCAGCTACCTCCTGAAAAAGAAAAGCATTCTCCACTGGAGAATGATGTCACCCCATGGAAAATATCAGCAACTCCACCTTAGCGGAATGGGGGCAGAGAGGAAGAAAAAGATGGTACCAACACATGATGTATCCATACACAGTATGCTCTTAATAAAAAAATTGAAATGGGAATTCTTTTTTTTCTCCAATAAGTATTGCATATCTCTACAGATTACAGGCCAGAAAGGAAGCAGTCAGCACTGTGTAGCAGGAAGCTAAGAAGAGTAAGTAGAAGACTATCTGCAAAGGCGTGAGCAGAGATAAGAGAACAGCATAGGCTGTTGAAACTCACTGGAACTGGTCACTGGAGCTGCAACGGTCTAGGACCATTTCCTGCCACTTTACCACACCTAGGCTTAACCCAACAGGAAGGAACATCTATCTCAGCTGAGTGGCTTTTGGAGAGCATGGTTTGATGAAGGTGTGATCTTTGACACAGGAATTCAGCAGACCCTTGGTGACATGGTAGGAAGAGACCCAGGTAGAACACACTTCAAGTTATCTGTCAATGTCTTAGTTTCTAACTACCGTTTTTTTTTAAAATTTGTATTTTATTTATTTTTAAGGAGAGAAGGAAAGAGAGAGAGAGAGAGAGAGAGAGAGAGAGAGAGAGATAGGGAGAGAGGAAGGCACACCAGGACCTCTTGTCATTGCATGCAAACTCCAGGTGATGCACCACTTTGTGCATTTGGCTTTATGTGGCTACTGGGGAATTGAACCCAGACTGATGAGCTTTGTAAGCAAGCACCTTTAACTGTTAAGTCATTTCCCTGGCCCAAGCCCACAATTCCTGTTTGCTGACAGATTCAAGTAGAGAAGCTTATTAAAGGCTTCTATTTATTTGATATAGTTCCTGAAGACCAGGAACTTCCTACCAGGTTACTAAGGGTCTACTAAATTCCTCTGTCAAAGATCACAACCTCCATCAAAATATGTTGTCCAACAGCTACTCAGGACACAAGCAAACCCCAGAGAGATGGGAAGCATGACCAGAAAGATATATTGAAAGCTCTTGGAAACACGAATGTGTGTTTACAAGGTAAGAATATACAGACCATTGTTGATGCAAAGATTGTCTTCCTGTCTTATCCCACAGCGACAGGTGTCTTCAGTGTTCTGCTTACCTGAGTACCTTCCTTCATATATGCTTTGGCCCTTAAAATTTGGTCAATTTTTGCCAGCTCGCTGATTCATACAACTTATATTTCATCCCATGTTCTGTGTTGTTCTCACCATTTCAAGGAACCTAGACTAAAAACCTGCTGGACATACAAACACCTTATTTTTCATCAGAACACTCTTTCCTTGGTTTCTTAATTTTTTTCTTTATTAGTTAGTTTTGTATTCAGCAAATACAGTCAGTTTGGTACCATTATTAGGCTCATCCTTGACCTACCCCCTCCCCTTGGCCCCTCCTTGTTGAGGTATACGGGTCATGCACTGTGGAGTTAGCCCACAGTTATGGGTAAGCTAAATGTCTCTGCATATCATGACCCAACATGTGGCTCTGAGATTCTTTCCGCCCCCACTTCCGCAAAATTTCCCTGAGCCATGTTGGGTTCATTTTTGGTCTGCTTCAGTGATGAGGTGTTGGGGGCCTCTGAGGCTCTGGCTCTCTGATTTGGTAGGAGTTGATTTTTCTCTGTGCTGATCTCCTTCCCCCTTGTGCTGGTATCCGGTTCATCAGGAAAACAGCCCCCTTGCTTGTTTCTCCAATTTTTCTTAGTTTCATCCGGGGCCCTTTTGAGGTATGATGGGGTGGCTCTCTCCTTAGGATCTACATCTATCTGAAAAACAGAAGCAGATTCTCCAAAGGAGAGTAAGTTAGCATCAGGACAAATGAGATAACCCCCCCCTTTTTTTAATAGAGAATTTAATAGGTGTAGGCCCTCTTGTAGCCCACAATTGATGGTAGCTTGATATTGGCGAGTGGGCTTATGTTTGGATATGGTTCTGACTTGTTTCCCAGCTCCAGCTATGGGTCCCATACCAGTGAGGGGATCAGTTAGCCAAATTGAGAGCAGTTGGTTCCCCACCATGGCTGTGTGCCACCACTGCACTTGTGTGGGCATCACAACAAGTTATTTGCTGCTAAGTAGGTTAGACCATGCGTTGCTTTGACAGATATTGGTCATTTTCCCCCAGTCGCCCATGTAGCACCTTCTGGCACTGGACGCGCTGACTGTCTGGGGACTGACTCTCTTCCAGCTTCCAGCCATGCCATTCTAATTTGCATGTCAATCACATAAGGTGTCTTCAGCAGTAGGGTTTTGTGGTTTTTTTTTTTGTTATTTATTTGTAATTTGTGTATGTTTGTGCAAGGTCACATCAGGGCCACTTGTCACTGCACATGAACACCAGAAGTTTGTATCACTTTTTGCATCTGGCTTACATGGATGCTGAGGAGACAAACCCAGCCACCAGGCTTTGCAAGCAAGTGCCTTTAACCAATGAGCAATCTTCCCAGCTGTCCTTGTATTCATAAGGTTGAAATTCATAAGGTTGTATTCATAAGGATGAAATTTCATACCTGCTCTTTTTTTTCGCAGATGGCATAAGTGCTGGTCTTTTAAAGACACAGAGAGAAGTTTTATTAACATATATGCTTAAAAATATTCTTTGTGAAGTTCTCAATATGAGCCACAAAAACATGCCTTTGTTCTCAGACTTCCATGCTCTATTGAGCTCTAATCTAGCACTTTCACTCACCTCATGGGCATCTCTGTATGGTCAGCCCTCACTTGCAATGTGTTCCAAGTTCAACCATTTGCTCCATCCAATTCTGCTTCCTTTTAGAAACCCTTTCCTTCACATAAGGTTACTCCTGTCCATTTAGTCACTGAACTGGACAACTTAGCATTGAGACTTTTCATAGACTTGTCATTTCCCAGGACCATGCACCCCAACAATTTCTCACATGGCTTGGAGCAGTCTTACTCGTGGGCACTCAGCAGTCACTTGAGGCCTTACAAACTCTAAAGATCCTCTCACTCCCTGTGGTAGTTTGAATTAGATACCTTCCATAGACTCATGTGTTTTGCATGTTTGGCTCCAACCTGGTGGCAGTTTGGGAGGTAGAACCACGTTGGAGGGGGTGTGTGGTTGGGAGTGCGCTTTGGGGTGTTACAATCGAGTTTTCCCATTGCCAGAGCTCAGCTTACTCTCCTGCTGCTTTCTGCCAGCTGCTGTGGCATGAATGATGCCCACCTTCTGTCCTTTCGCCCTTTCCCGATCAGATGAAGCTTCCTCTTCTGACTAAAAGCTGAAATAAACCCTTTCCTCCCATCAGCCACTTTTGGTTGGGTGGCTTGTCCCAGCAATGAGACGGTACCTACAAGGTTCCTCCTTTTGCCTTTGTGATCATATTCCCTGATACATCTTGGTAACTACTGGGTGGGCCCATTTATTTAAACTGTACTCCATTTTTAGCATATGCGGAGTGAGTTATCCAAAATTCTAGATGTTTGTATTAACAGAACTTTTATGATCCTATTTTTTTGTTGGTTTATGATTTCACACACACACACACACACACACACACACACACACACACACACACACATATATATATATATATATATATAATATTATTATATGAGATGAAGAGGGGTGGTGGAGGGAGAGAGAGAGAATGGGCATGAATGATTCTCCTTTGGGTTCTGCTTCTTAGTGGGGCTTCACTTCTCCATCATCCCAACTCAATTTCATCCTTACTTCAAAAGCTTCCTGTCAATATACTCTAGCTTATCTTTCTCTTTAATTTTGTCTAATGGATACTTTTTTAAATCCTTTGAAAACAACGCCAGGTGGTTATTAAGTAGGCAACACAGATAACTATATTGGCTTTATAGCAGCAGACAACAGAAATGAGGGTCAGAGCATGTGCATATGCAAAGTAAGCAGATGTCTGGGTGAATTTAGAATATTCTGATGAAGAGGAAGCCGATAAAGCTGTCCACAAATGGCCACAATAATAACAAGAACAGAAAAAGCAAGCAAAGGAGGAGGAAAGCAGCTACACTATCCAGTAAGTTGGAGATAACTGTGCATACTTTAGTATGTGTTTCTGAAGCAACTAAGCAGACAGTGAATTCAGAAAAATGTGCCCGAACCTCCTTGTGCTCACTTAGTGTTGTGTGCTGTAGGCTGCTTGCTTCCATTGGTAAACACACATTGTGAATCTGACCATTTCTTAAAGTATCAGATATGTATTAAGTTAAAAAAAACTCATAAAAATTTTACCTTTGAATTCTAAGCTAGGGTGAAATTTAATCACAGAGTTATGAACCCTCTAAGCAAGGGTTCATCTGAATTGCCAACATAACCCCCAAGTTCAGCAATGCAGATGACACAGCTGTAATGGAGGAAACAGGAAAGCCTTCAGCATGTTGTCTGAGAACTTGAGCACATTGAAAGTGATTTATGAGCAAGCCGACTAAGCATTTAAATGCCTTTCCTAGCAGTGGTGTATTTTTCAGTACAACAAGCATTCTCATATATGATTCTACATTCCACGACAGCGCTGCTCCTGACAATATAAGCCCTTTCTGATAGGGTAACATTTCCAATCCAAGATTAAAATCTTAGAAACTTGTCAACAGAAAAGGATGATAATATGAGTGAAACTGCAGCTATCAAAGAAAAATGCCGTGCAAGTAATTTCTATAATGGTCAACTTCTAGTAATTTTCTCTTCCCCCTTCACTTTTAAGTAAAGGGGTTGGCCTCAAGGTCATTTTAATATTTTGGATAAGTACCGTTACAAACCAGAAATTCATGAACACAAGAAAAAGAGAGTCATTTAATACCATAAAACCAACTTTTTACATTGCCTTTCTTATTTCCATTTCTAATGCAGACTATAGGGAATGTTTTCCTTTTGATGAATGTTGGTTTAAGCAGTGAGTTGACAATAAATCCTTGAACTTCATGAGGCACTAGAAATTAGAGGATCAGAAAGTCTTAAGTTTTCTTGGCTAGATTTCCATATTTTTTTTTTCCTGTGTTGCTTTATTTAATCTACTACTCCAGGGACTAGAAGTGAATGACCTCTTAGGCCTTTTCCATTTTTCTTCTTCTTATAATTCTCTTTGTCTGTTTAGGATGTTGGAGGATCTCTCTCATTTCTGGTATGCCCCTGGCTATACTGTAGGTGAATTGGGGTGAGTCTTAGTTTTACAGCTACATAGGATGGAGTATTAAGAGGTATTTGTGGGCCAAAGAGTACATATGACAAAGTTGAAACTATTTTCACATTTTTATTACTATGATCATTCAAAAATATTTTATTTTTATCATATTCTACAGCAACTAGAGTGGATTTTAAATTTCTTAGTTTTTCTTTGGTGAGTCTTTTTAATGTTCCTTTACCTCTGAATACACGGTATTTCTCTTAGCACTGATCTGAAAATTTTAAATTATACATAAGTATGTATACACATATACACATTTGCATTTATTTAATGCCATTCAGCATGTACATATTAACCATGTACTAGTCTCTACCAGCCTATGCTGTCCTCTGGGGTATGCAGCTGTAAATTAAACATGTGCTTACTCTCATAAAAGAGCGAGACGTGTCAGTCAGCCATCAAACTGCAGAGTGGTAATCCTGGGAGAGGGATAAACAGAGGGAAAGAGAGGCTCATAAAAGGACCATTGAACTCAGTCTCAGAGGTAGGAAAGTCTTCCTAGGGCAGAGCTTTTCAAAGGATGGTCCCTGCCCGGCTGCATCCTCACCACATGGGAACTTATTAAAAATGCAAATTCTCAGGACCCATCCCAAGGCCTACTAAATCAAAAACTCTGGGGATGAATCTTCCATCTGTTTTGTAATAAGCCCTCTGGGTGATTCTGATACATGTTCAAGTTTGAAAACCATTGTCCCAGAAAAAGTAACAACTCTGTAAGAAAAAGATGCTCTATTTGGCATCAGACTCATTTACATAATTGATACCTCTTGATAATTAAGTCATCTGTTAAGAACTCCCATTGTTTTATTTGTCTCTAAACTGTAAAAAAAAAAAAAAAAAAAGAAGAGGAAACAAGAAGAGGGAAAAATACTTCCACTTTTAAGAAACATTACTAACTTTCATATTGTTTACACATAAAAATATGTAAAAGACTTAAAGGTAAAATTCAGACAAATTACTAATCACTTTGGAGTTACACAATGCTGAGTAACATTGTTAAGAACAAATACAAGAACAAGTTTCTTCTGAAAATTAAATAGGATGAGTTTACCACATAAACAAATCCTCTTTCACGTTCCTATAGTTCTAGCTTTCTTTGTGAGAACCAGAACATATGTGTCTGCACACCCTGTGCTATGGAATCTTGTTCTCATATCTTCCTGGGACATGAGTGGGGCGATCAAGTCTCTGTTCTTATTCCTATAGGAAGAGAGTAGAACTCACTGTCTTATTACCCTGTTCTGTTTTCTCCACTGGAAAGAGAGCAAATGGAGGAGGAAACAGCTGAACAATGGAAGCTAGACTAATAAAATGATTTTAAAGTTATATCCTTTATAGCTAACATTTGAAATGTTTATTATTATTATTATTATTTTTCTGGTTTTTTGAGGTAGGGTCTCACTCTAGCCCACGCTGACCTGGAATTCACTATGTAGTCTCAGGGTGGCCTCAAACTCACAGCAATCCTCCTACCTCTGCCTCCCGAGTGCTGGGATGAAAGGCGTGCACCACCATACCTGGCAGAAATGTTTATTTTTAATAAGGCTGTGTGCATATCTTATACATAAAAATAAACTGATAAAAGCTTTTTTGAAAACTAAATGGGTTTATTAAAAAACAAAAAGTATGTTATTTAGTGGTATTATAAGAATTTTTATAATTTTAATCATTGCTACATTATTTTGTGATTAATTTAATAATGTTATTTAACCTAACCTATACTATCACAATTCCGAACCAGTATGTTATAAATTTGTCCTTGAAATACAATACATAGTTTTAGATCTCTTTCAATTTTACTACAAGTAGGCTTTCATGCATTCAATAATATTAAAAATTATCATCTAAAACCATTTTAAAATATTTTTTAAATTTATTTGCAAGCATAGAGAGAAGAGAAAGAGAAAAAATGGGCATACCAGGGCCATACACACACGCCACTTTATACATCTAGCTTTGCATGGGTACTGGGGAATCAAACCCTGGATGTTAGGCTTTGCAGGCAAGTGCCTTAACTGCTGAGTCATCTCTGTAGCCCCATTAAAGATATTCTTCCTGGTTGTGGTGGCACATGCCTTTAATTCTAGCACTTGGGAGGAAGACTAGGAGGACCCCTGTGAGTTTGAGGCCAACCTGAGACTCCAGGTCAGCCTGGGCTAGAGCGAGACCCTACCTCGAAAAACCAAAAAAATATAAAAAAGAGATATTCTTAATCTGGCATCTTTATTCTTAATTATTTTAAATTCCCATCATCTGTAAGACTTTCAGAATACTCATCAGGACTCTCAGCCTTCTTGTTCCCCTTTCCAGTCTAACCACATCATTTGTATATTCACTTCTCTAACACAAATATAAATCATATTCTCAAACACTGCTTATGTGGTCTTCCTGAAATTTTCATTTTCATTTTCATTGTTTTCATACTCCACACTGACCTCTTCCTTAAAGCTATATAAGTCAGTTGTGGGTTTTTTGTGGGGGCAGGGGGCAGGTAGAGGGATTTAGCTATCTTTTCTTTACCTGGAACTAATGATCTTTGCCTCTCAACACTTGGTGTCATATCTTTTGTAATGGCTTCTATAAATTCCTCCAGCAAACTGGACCCTTTATATTCCTCTCAGTATCAGAATACAATTCATGGATTTACACACATGACATAAATGAAACATGTAGACGGAGTATACATGCATGAATCATTTTCACCATACTGCTGACACTGTATAGGGAAGGAGCAATCTGTGTATAATGACACATTTATGAACCTGGTATCAGCACAAGGGTGAAGGAGATAGACACAGAGAACACTCAACTCCTACCAAACCAGATATCCAGAGATACACAGCCTCCCAAGACCTCATCACTGAAGTAGACCTAAAACGAATCCAACATGGTTCAGGGAAATTCATGGAAGCGGGGTGGAAAGATTGTTAGAGCCACAAGTTGGGACATTATGCACAGAGACATTGCCTCTTCCCCATAACTGATGGCCAACCCCATAATGCATGACCCACACTCCCCAATGAGGAGGGAGGGTCCCTTTGGAGGGGGGAAGGACATGGAGGAGGCTAATGATGGTACCAACATGGCTGTTTACACACTGAGTATGTACATAACTAATAAAAAAAGAAATAATCTGAAGCTCAAATAGTAAAATATTTTTAGATTACATAGGTAGTGGAAATATGCTGGTTTGTGTTTTCTCTGTACCTTTTTATATGTTAAAATACCTCTTGAGTTATAATAAGTTGAAATAATAATAGAGTAGCACACAGAAAAATATGCAATAGATAACAAATTGAGGTTGTACAGTCTTTGGGAGATTTCAGAATCTCTGATTAGGAAAGAATGGCTTTGAGGTTACAAGTCGTGGGTTCTACCTCTCACTTTGTATTTTTCTCTAGGCCACACTTAAGCATTTCCATTTGTAAAGAAACCCACCCCCTCTATAGGTAGTCCATGTGCATTTCATGCTCTGCCTCATTTTTACTGCTTGGAAGGCCTTGACCTATCTCCAAGCTCTCTTTCCACTCTTCTTCCTGTGTTTGGAATGTGATTTAGCGTCTCAGTGCTTGGAGCACACATGAACATAGCCTGCATGACAGAGGAGCAAAGACCCCGCACTCTTCTTGGCATGCACTTGTCTGACATGCCCTCAGGTGTTCCCTGATACCTTGAAATCAAAATTACAAAAATGATTCTTCTGAAGGTTGTTGTTGTTATGTTTGGTTTCATCCATTCTGCTCCTATACCATTATACCACTAGGCCTGATATAGTGGCTAGCATACAAAATTTGGTAAATTTGTTGAGTTAAAATATTTTTCTGAATTTCAGTGACTCATTAATCATTTGAGGTTGCTAGTTTTCCTTTGACTTTGAGTCTGAACAACCACAGCATCATTCGAAGTGCTTTCCTGGTGTTGCCTTCAACGGTGTTGTGAGACAACTGAAATCTACACCATTTCTTTGCTGTTTCTCTGCTCCCACATGTAACTCTGTCAGTGGGAAATAAGGTTAGTTAGGCAGGACTGTTCTTTGCTAGCTCATGCTGAGTTTACCACTGCTTTTCCTCAGCATTCACAGGCCATTGTTTAGAGAAATGGTTCTAGAATGTTACCCTGATAGATATTCTCCAGCTCAGTGCTCAGTATTTCATGAGGAAACATTTTTAAAAAATATATTTCATTTATTTATTTAGACAGTAAAAGAGGCAGCTAGTGGCCTACAGCCACTGCAAATGAACCTCCAGACACTTGTACCACCTTGTGCCTCTGGCTTCACATGGGCACTGGGGAATGGAACCTGGGTCCTTTGGCTTTGCAGGCAAGCACCTTAACTGCTAAGCCATCCCTCCAGCCCCATATTCTAAAAAAACATAAATCCAAATAGCACTTGCATATATTGAGTTTTCCAGGGACTATCTTCCACTGAGGGGCTCCTTAAGTTCAATGATAGCACTTCAACCACATCTAAAATCCTTTGAATATACTGACAAGGGCTCATTTGGAGCAGCACTTTCTAATCCTGTTTCCTATTTAAGAATACATCTCTCAACTCTTGAAAAGGGAATAGAATGTTGATTATCTCAAACAGCAATTGAGGTCCTGTTGGCTTTGATGATCCATGTCAAAGTGAGTCAAACCAAGCAAACAGTGTGTTATTAAAAGTTTGGAAGCATGTGCAGGTGTTTAGATAGTTCAATAAAAACAAATCTGATAGTCAACTGGTGAGAAATAAGTCTTTAATGCCCTAACCCATTGTGTTTAATTTGGGAGCAATGATGAGCTTTAAAAAACACAATTATTGCCATTGAAAGGGATTTAAAAATCAACTCAAGGGCTGGAGGGATTTCTCAGTGGTTAAGGTGCTTGCTTTCAAAGTCTAATGGCCTGGGTTCAATTCCCCAGTATCCAAGTGAAGCCAGATGCCCAGAGTGGCACATGCATCTGGAGCTCATTTGCAGTGGCTAGCAGCCCTGGCATGCCCATTCTCTCTCTCTTTGTCTGTCTTTCTCTCTTTGCTTGCAAATAAATAAGTAAATATATTTCAAAATAAATAATTAACTCTAGTTCTGTATTCCTTTAGCATTACCAATTGCAGCAGAGACTTTAGAAATGCTTCTTAAGGGTCCCTTCATTTCAGTCTCCTCCCTTCTCTTAGCTCCTATCCCTCTATCATCTTTTCCAAGTTCTTAAAAAATCTCCAATAGCTCTTTAAAAGTGTCCACCTATACTGTTTATCTCTTTCCTTTTATTCCTGGCTGTGGACCTCAGAAGGCTCAAGCCTGGTCCGTTAGTCTGTACCCTTTTTTTTTTTTTTTGGTTTTTCGAGGTAGGGTCTCACTCTAGCCCAGGCTGACCAGGAATTCACTATGGAGTCTCAGGGTGGCCTCGAACTCACGGCGGTCCTCCTACCTCTTCCTCCCGAGTGCTGGGATTAAAGGCGTGCGCCACCACGCCCGGCTAGTCTGTACCCTTTTGAAGGCAGAGGAAAAGGAAGAGACTGAAGGGGGCCATGTCAGAGTTCACATTAGTGACATAGAGAAATCGTTGTGAATACTCACAGGTTCACCTTTTATTCTACTATGACTATCTGTAAGAAATAATAGCAATATGTCATCAGAAAATAAATGGTGTGTCAGTAATTTTGTAGGGAAATGAAAACAAAACCAAACATAAGATGTCAAGGCATTTTTATTTGCATAGAGGTAAAATTTAGTCAGTGCTTTAAACCATTGGAGGAGAGATGGTGTATCTAAATCCTTTCAATGGTTACAGTAAAGCTATGGTATCTATGGCCTATCTCAGTGTTTAAAGATTATTGGTAAAGTCCAAGCCTGAGTATGGGTGAAGGTAACCTTTTACTTGTGGTAAAGTCAGTATTGGAGTTGAATATATATACCAGTGGTAGAAGAAATGAGTTTTTGCTGTTAAGCAAGTGGTTCAAGTTACTAGGCTTGTACGGGGAGGCCAAGTGGGAGCAGGAAGCAGGGAAGCAGAATGTGGGGCTGAGAGAGAAAAATGGCACCTCAGTCCTTGAAGTCTTTCCTACCTACCATCTCCTGTACAAGTGGTTTCCACTAATTGAACACCTACTTTAAGCTACGAATGCTGAGAGGTATTTGATTTTCTATTTCCATCATCCCCTCTCTCCCTACCACCACAGTCCTGTAGTTTGCACAATCATCGTTTCACAGATGAGCAAACTGTAATCCAAGAGGCAAAGTGTTTTGCTGAAGGGTCACACCACAGCTAAATGGCCAAATCAGTATTTAAACTCCAATAAATCTGATTTCAAAGCTATTCCCTTTCTATTGTAGGACACTGTCTAGATTGAAATAAATCAGGACACAAAAAGACATTTCCTTTCATCCTTATAAACTGTCTTTTAATCAAAAGACAAGGCAGAAATCTGTGCCATCTTTCAAACAGATTGCTATGTTCTGCTAGTTTTATTAACCTATACTTTCCCTTTTTATGTTATAGAAAAAGTGAAGTATAATTATTTCAAAAAATAATGTGACTCTATTACTGTGTACAGATGAAATGGATTCTCACATAGGTATTCTATTTGGAAGTAAATCTGCAAAGATTACTTTTTGTTACCTGGTTAATTACTACATCAGAACAATGCTTGCTAAGTGTTTGGCCTTTGGCTGAACTGAATTTTCCAGTTATTAATTCAACAGGTGCTACAAAATGAACTCTGTGATAGAAGGAAGGTTAAATTTTAGTGCAGAGGACAAAATGTGAAGCAATAGATAGCTCAGGATTGGACATGGCATAGGAGGTTCCTGCAAGTGACAGACACATATTGGTGAGCAAGGACTCTTTCAATATACCCTGACTGTTAATTAAATCATGAGCCTGAACTCTGAATAAAAATGGGAGAAGAACAGCAAAAAGACAAAAAGCCCGTAACCCGAAGTAGAAAGGTCCCAAGAGAGAACATTACAGGAGCAGTAAGATTCATTTTCTGTTTGTTTCTATTCGCATCCATTCCTTTACAGGGATTTGGAAATTCTGGATGGACCCACCCAAGTTAGAAATGCAGAAATGTAAGTGGCAATCTGGGCAGGAAAACTGACCAGAGACCACTGGCTATGGATCCAAGGGTTTTTCTATATAGAAGTAAAAGCTGCTTCTAATGTGTTTATGATGGTTTTCTTTTTTCTTTTTGTAATCTGATTTACTCAAACTCTAAACATTGAAAAGTTATGCTCACAACAACAGGTAGTCTGGTGTTTTGATAAGCTCAAAGCCAATACACAAATTCTCAAATCCTGCAGTACCCATCTTTTCTCTGGCTGGGGAGACACCCCACAGTTCTGCTTGACATACAGTCTCTTTACTTCAGCAAGTGAAATAAAGGCTGTCATTGCTGATATTTAGGATAGGCTCAGTATTTAAATGGACTTGGGGACAAGGAAGTGTGGCTTTTAGATTTCCCTCTATATTAACTAGAATCCTTGAGCATAGAGCAGGTATTTGACAGTGAGGTCTTTGTGTCAAGGCTGTCCTGGAGGGATGCTTTTTCGTGGTGCAATATTCAGTATGATATTAGACATGTCCTCTGGACTTTGTTTTCTCCTTTGTAAAATGTAGGCAATTTTAATGTCAATTTCATAAGGAAGTTGATTGGACTTGGTAATATGAAGGGAATATGATGTCAATAGCTTATGTCAACTGGGTTAGACTATGGCATTCAGTGGTTTGGTTAAACACAAATCTGGTTGGAGGTGTAGCTCAATGGTAGAATATTTGCCCATCATACACAAGGTCATGGATTTGATGTCCAGCACTACCAAAAGGAAAAAATAAGTCTAGAAGATATTTGCTGAGAAGGTATGATTTAGGTGTACCTATGTTGAGTAAGGCAAATTATCCTTTGCAATGTGAGTGAGTGGGCCTTATCTAGTCAGGTGACATTCTTAAGAGCAAAAACTGAGATTTCCCATAGAAAAAGCAATTTTATCTTTAAATTGTATCTTAGAAATCCTGACCAAGTTTCTGTGCTCATTTACTTTTCCTGTCATAGGGTGGGAATTGTTGGCCCCGTGGGACAATTCAGAGAAGAGACTGGGGAGGAAGCCACATCATCTGGGAGCCTCAGTGCTACTGGCACACTGTAGATTCCACAGGAGAATGTGTGATGGGATGTGGTAGTTAGGAAGGTAAAAGCAGAGTTTCGAGTTGTGATATTTTATTTAATATTTTAAAGGAGAACAGAAGAGTACTTTTGTTTTTGGACTTAACACAAATATTCATTTGGAGAGATTTTCTTACTTATATTGGTGTGCTCCTTTCCCTCATTTGGGAATCTATCTTCTTATTTGCTCTTTACTTTTTTTTAAAATCAATAAAATTTGTCACTTTTAAATATCAATAATCCCCTGAGGAGGGCTCTCATTGGAATGGGAGTGGGAGAGAGGGAAGATAAGAGTGTAACTTGATGGAAATATGACTAATATGCAATATGTTTATAAGAGCAAACTTCAAAATTAATTAAAAATTTAAAAAGCTATTAATTTGATACATATCCATTTTCATTTATTTGGTTATTATTCTCACTGGAATATAAAGTCCATGAAAGCAGACATGTTGTCTGTTATACTTGTTAATATCCTGAAAGTCTAAAAGTGTATTGAGGGTACAGTGATATTCATTAAATATCTGTTGAAGATACCAGAAGCTGGAACAAATTTCCTGTGTTGCACTGCTCTGACAATAACTGTTTTCATGCTCTGAGGGTGACCTCCATGGTTGCATTACTTTCCTTTTACTTCATAAGGTGGATGTCTTGGAGAACATGGTATAACTTGGTTCATCCTCCCTTAGAACAGACTTAAGAACTGCCCAATTGCAGCTGTGGAGACTGGTGAGTGGCTTCCTTTCAAGAAAGTATCTCCTGTCCTATCTTCTCTTAGTAACTACAATGGTGTTAGTAATCATGCTGTGAGTGGATAGGCATGGGAAGTATAATTAGAGGACCATGCTGTGGCCATGTCCTTGGCAGACCTTCTGTTGTTGGGTAGCCAATGACTCCCAAATTGCAGCAAAAAACAGTAAAGTTATTATATGTTACCATTTATGGGAGTCAGGAGTCCAGGGAGCTCATAACTGCATGGTTTGAGCTCTGGGTTTCTCATGCCGTTGCAGCCAAGCTTTAAGTCAGGGATGTGGCCACTTGAGGAAGCTGAAAACCCATTATTGTCAGGTCCACTTACATGACTGTTGGCAGGAAGCATGAGTTCTTCATGCTGTAGCAGTTTGCCTTCTGCTACAGCGAATGACAAGAGAGGGAAATAAAAGTAGAGTGATAGGGAAAGTAAGAGGAAGAAGAGAGAAAGGGATAAAGAGAGACAGAGAGACCTCCACTACAGAGGTGTAATAGTTTTCAGAAGCAAGTCTTCAAAGTGAATCCCACCCATAACTTGTGTACATTATGTTCACAACAATCAACTCTAGTACACCATAGGCATGGACCTGTAACACCGTGAATGCCATACCAGGAGGACAGCATTAGGGGTTGCTATAGTTGGGATGTTCAATGTCCTCTAAAGGCCCATCTGTTAAAAGCTTGGTGTACAGCGATATGCTATTGAGAAGCAGGAGAACCCTGAGGAAGTAGGAACTTGTGTGAAATACCTAGGCCATTGTGAGCAGGCCTTGGAGGAGGTGCTGGGACCCAGCCCTTTCCTCTTCATCCTTTGCATTCTGGCCAAGAGAGGTCAGGGAGTTTCTATACAATCCATCTCTTGCCATTAACATCTGACACCCTCACCAGAGGCTAAATTAATGCCATCCCTTGCAGTCATGGAGAAAGTTCTAGTACTGAGCCAAGAGAAAGCTTGTCTCTTTATCAAGTAATTACCACAGGTATTTTGTTAACCGAAAGCTGACCATCATAGGGGCTGGAGGGTCATATCACAATAGTGAACTTATCCACTATACTTTTTAATATTGAAAATGACTTAATCCCCTATCTGCTTTTTTTGTAGCTTTCTTTGTGTTTCTTAGAATGTCTTCTAAAGAAACTCCATATGAACAGATGTGGGGTCTGCTCTTCCACAGAGGATTTATTTTGCTTGCTTCTGTCTGGTGCCAGGCTAAACCCAGAACCACTTTGAACAAAATCCATGCTTGCAAATTATTTTCAATCACCCAAATAATGTGAATTTCAGTTGCAAATTGTAGAGATTATTTGACATTTACAAATCACAAGGAGAATTTTCTATCTCAATGAGTATCAAGTTTGTGATCAACAATATCCTTATATTCTCGTGACCAAAGCTTATTTCTAGTTTTATGCTTACCTTAGGCAGAATGCATT
Source organism: Dipus sagitta (assembly GCA_036346955.1). NCBI lineage: Eukaryota > Metazoa > Chordata > Mammalia > Rodentia > Dipodidae > Dipus > Dipus sagitta. The sequence continues at coordinate 95,440,757 of CM070770.1, read as the reverse complement.
TAGGGTGGCAACTTCAGGTAGAGGAGACGCCTGTGATCCTGTTCATCTTGGTCAGGACCTGGGCATTCACTATGTCTTTGTGTCCTCTGCTGGGGGATCTGAAAGCAAATGCTCCCATGTTCTATGTCCTTGCCCAAGTTCCTACTTTTGTCTAGCTGCTGGATTCTGAGAGTAACTTGCTAGTTTATCAATGCATTCTAAGTTGTGTGCGTGTGTGCATGTGTGTTGTGTGCGTGTGTGTGTGTGTTTATGGTGTGGTGTGGTATATGTGGTGTGTGCATGTGAATGCACCCTTGTGGCACCCCATACACTTGCCTGTGGCAAGCTCCAAAGATTCTCAGATCTCTGCTCCTCTGTGGGACTGGGGTGGGGGAGGTCCCACACTTGTATGGCTGTGACCAACTATTTGTGTGGGATTTGGAGATTCAACTCTGGTGGTCTCAGACTCCCTCAAGTCCTCATGCTTGTGTAGAAAGCCACTTAGCCACTGAGCAATCTCTCCAGCCCCATAAAGCATATTTTTAATATATTTTATGTAGCATCCATAATTATTTTTACTTTGAAATGTAGATCAGGGGGCCCCATCCCCCATTTTGCTGGAAATAAATTTTCTCCTAATAATAGCATTCCTGGCTTATATGTATGCATGTCCTCTCTGTCTCTGCCTCTCTCTCTCTCTCTCTCTCTCTCTCTCTCTCTCTCTCTCTCACACACACACACTTAACATGAGTTAATTTGTATTATAGTGGCGTCCTATATATATATTTTGCTAAATCTGGAAGGTTGTGATCCAGGACAATATGCAATGGGTGTCTTCTTGCTTTCTGTCTTTCTCAGTGGGTATGAGGAAAGGGCACTTAACTTTTCCAAGGTTTAATGAGATTTTTATAGCAGAATCTACTGGACTTGGAGAATTTAACTCTTATTTTTAAAGTGTATGTTCTGAAATCTCAAAAATTTCCAAAAAGACAAGTATCTGAGTGGAAATCTAAATTATTGTTTTTTCCAGACCAGGATAGGCTCATGCTTACCTTTTAACCCTACTTCATTTTCATTCTTGACATTATATTTTCTCTTTTGTGGTTCCATCTGTCACATTAAATATCCATTTTTAAATTCTTTTGTTTAATTGATTTAATGATTAAGAAAATGTTCTTGATATCCAGCCTAGTATTTTCTTCCTAATCTATCCCCATTACTCCCGGTTAAACCTTGAATAACTAGGATTGATGAGACACTGAGGAGTAATTAATTGATTGCTAAAGCATCGTTGTGCCCTCCAACTCTGCAGTGAATTCCCTCAGCCTTACAATATTCATATTAACAAATTGCATTGTAAAGTATTTGTTGTTATTCCTATGTGTTTTCGTGGAAGAATCTTATGCTTAATATTTTCCCCAAAGATGTCACATGTCATTATAAGCTAATAAAGGCTCCAGTTTTTGCTGAGATGTTTTTATTCTTTCTGCAGTATAGTTACCATATTTGCAGAAAAGGCTTTCAAACTTGAGTGACCTCTTGGGTAGCACCTTCTGAATGATTCCTTATGGACATGCTTTGAACATCAAATGGCTCTGAGCATATTGCCCACTCCAGGGCCTAAAGCTTTTTCTGTGGCATCTTTCTCTGAACCCTTCTTGCACTGCATAGCACTGGCAAGTATAGCCTTGTATGGTTCCTCTCTCCCTCCTTCCCTCCCATCCTTTCACCTTTCTTTCTTCCTTCCTTCCTTCCTTCCTTCCTTCCTTCCTTCCTTCCTTCCTTCCTTCCTTCCTTTCTTTCTTTCTTTCTTTCTTTCTTTCTTTCTTTCTTTCTTTTTTCTTTTCTTCTTTCTGAGGTAGGGTATCACTCTAGCCCAGGATAACCTGAAACTCACTCTGTAGTCCCAGGCTGGCTTCAAACGCATGGTGATCCTCCCACCTCTGTATCCAGAGTGCTGGGATTATTGGCATGAGCCATCACACCTGGCCCGTGTATGGTTTCTATTGGTGATTTTTGTAGTTGTGATGTGATTATTACTCCTTGAATGAGAATCTTGACATTTCATGTATTTTCCAAGCACTAAGCTAGAAAATGCAACAATCTGTGCTTAGTTGAAGGCAATGTGACCTTGGTACTCAGCATAGTTCTAACATCAGGGAAGGTTCCTCAGATACAGTGGGGTTTGATTGCAGTATAGATGGTTGAAAAGGTAAGGTTCTAGGGAAGTGGAGATGTCAAAAACAGTTTTATTTTGTATTATTTGTTTTAGACAGAGTGCATCAACTACCAATTCACCAAAGCAGGAGCTGCTTGGGAAAGTACTGGTGGACAGTACAAGGTATGTGAATGAAACAGGCAGGGTAATGCCACAGAGTACTTGTAATGCCAAAATTAGAATAGACTTGAACTTGGGTGATACGGGAGTTCATATTGGAGTATTTTATAAGTATTTATTATTGAAGATGTTTTTGAGGTTTGTATGATGAGACTGTAAACATACTTAAAAGGAATGGTCTGAGTAGAAGGAACACAATTATGTCTTTTGTTTACCAAGCCTTGTTTTTGTTCTTCAAGTTGCCAGAAGATTCAACATAAAAAGACATTGATTTGCTTTTCTTCATTGAGACAGATTTTAAGATCTGATTTATGAGAGATGATCTTGTGAGAGTTTTTATTTTTATCTGGTTGAAAAAAATGCAGCATGACTTGGTAGAAAACAAAACTGTATGGACAGCTTTGGTGCTTTTAATTCTTAGATACTTAGTTGACCTGTATGGAATGCCAGGCATTGCCTTTCATCTTTGAAGGACAGATAGGCGGGGTTCATTACTTTCTATAAGTAAGAGGACAGAACAAAAAGGGAAGATTTGGTTTTGGAATCTGAGTATAAATTTTCAGCAGAAGGATGGAAAAATGGTATATTTTTATTAATTTCTTTAAAAATTTTATATACTAACCTTTAGAAAAACACATTTAAAAATGTTTTATGTGATTTAATATTTTTTAGTAACCTTCTAGAATTTTAAGTGCTCATATTCATTCTGATGAGACCTGGGAAATGTTGCCTTGTGAAAGACTTACCTTGGTACTGTATTGAAACATGACTTTGGCATTTATAAAATTACCTCAGAGCAGTGCTCAAAAGATTCCTTTTTTTTTGCCTTTCTCTGCTAAAGAGCGGTATGTGTGTAAAGCAAGCAGGGTCAAGGTTATTCAATAATGTTTTGTGCATAGTTTTTTGTTGCCCAACTTGGGATTTACTTTGATACATTCAGAACTTATTGGTTGCTGACTATATTAATGAAAGAGAGTGTTTTTATCCTTCTGGGAGCTCTATGAGTGAATTCTTTTTGTGCTGCTAATTTCTTTTTAGCTTAGAGGGTCAGAAATGTTCCACACCTCCATTCCTTTCATCTCTTCTTGGCTGCTTTTCTGGTATGTTGGGAGGAAATAAAAAATAATATTTTAAAGGAAAAAGAGGTGAGATGAGTGATAAGAGGGTTAGAAGAGATGAGATAGGAAAGAGGATATGGGAGAAAGAAGAGAGACAAGGGGAAAGTTGGAAATAAAAAATTAAAGCATAGGACAGGAAGGAAAATGAGAACAGAGATTCTCTTCCCTTTTTTCCCACATTTCAATTTACTAGCTATATTTATATAACAGGGCCTTGGGAGTGCAGAGGAATGAAAGTTGACTTACTGGTTGCTAAGCAAGAAAATTCAAACTAACCCATGGCTTCAGAAACAGTTTGAGACAACAGCTATAAAGAAAAGTAATAGGACTAAAATACACTGGACATGTGGCTATAACTTTCATTTGTATGAAGGTAAAATGTATTCATGATTTATATTCTTTTTGATTAACATCTTGAGATGCATATGTGTACACATACAGACATATATTATTTACAACTTTGTTTTGGCTGTCATCTGACATCTAAAACACCTTTTGAAATATTGCATAAGGTCAAAGAGACAATTCTAAAGTTGGAAATAAAGGTAAAGGCAGTTTACCACTGAGAGATCAAATTTTATTTTAATTTTTTTCTGCCTGAAGTTTAACACAAAAGATAAATCTTTCCTGACAGCATAGGCAAAAAATATATCATATCAGCTCACAAGTTAATAACTGAGTTTTTTTTGAGACAGATATCACCTCAGTAACTGCTCCAAATGCATTTACTTTATTTTAAAGGTTGCTCTTTCCATTATTAATGTCATACTGACTCACAGAGCCATTTGTGATGAAATGTGCTATACTAAAAGTCCTGCAAATGCATCTGCAATGGTTGCTGATATGTTCCAACTCACCTAAAATATACTGTAAATTTATAGAATATGTTTTTATCTTACTGTAATACTCTGCAGACTGTTAGAAACCAATTTATTAACTCTTGAAGTTGAAAGTTATGCTTGAAGAAAGTAGCACCAATATTTGTCAGAATTGGCTCAAATTATGTGTTTTAAAACACAAGACTACAATTCTGGACTCTAAATGTCTTACATAAATAATGATTCTGGTGGGGGTAGTATAGACAGGTTTGATGAGCTTCAGAAGAAATCCTTTTTCTTATTAAAATCATAATATATGTTTCCTGCTGTATTTACAATGCTCTCACTGAACTTGGAAAATTTTACTTAATGGAAAAAAAGTGTATTTAATCACTACCATAAGTGGTTTTTAAAGAGCCATCTGTGAAGATGTAAGGAAATTGATATAAGATACCTCAATTATCACTACGGAAGCTCAAGTTTGCACTAGTTTTCATTTTCCTTGGTGACTGGACACTGTAAGTCTAGTGTGTGAGCTTGTGGTGAGACTGTTGCTTCATGTATGAAGCAGAGAACCTGGGAAGGCTCACTTTGCTTTATTACACTTAAGTGGAGACTCAGCATCTATTTAGACAAGATGAGGTTCAGCGGCTGACAGAGAGTGGACAGTCATTTCATGAATTCTGTGGGCCTGTGCAATGCCAAGGTCATTTAAAGCTAAATAAATAAGTATAAGGAGGTTATCTAGACTCCAGGTTTAGGTTCTGGGGCCATGAAATGCAACATGACTGAATTAGGGGTCTTCTAGGGATTGCCTTCATTAGATTTGAATCCATGCTTTGTCCTTTGTTCATAAGAAAGCCCAGTCCTAGAAAGTTCGAACACTAGCATATGAAGTAAATGTTAACAAAGCTCTAATCATCATTACTGGGTATTATTTGGTATCACAGTTTCTCTTTTCTGTTCCCATTTCACAACTTGTTATCAGGAAGGCCTCTCATAGCTCCAGTTTAGATGCAGACATAAGTGACTGCTGAATCTGTATTTTTCTGTGGGACATAAGAACAAAATTTGGACAATGGCAGCAGTAATCTCAGAGGTCCAGTCTTCAGAGAGTGCATTTGAACTTCTCTCACAGTCTGACAAGTTTGCACTCACATTCTTCCGCTCCCCTCATCATGGTGGTTTTTCTCCTCTTGCTGATTAACAAAGCACACCTTGATCTCTACGTAAGCATGAGCTGCAATTATTGCGTGTCGTGACATTCAGTGTTTCCAGGAGCAGGGGAAGAACTTTGCCTCTTATTTATTTAATACAGTTTTATGGAGGATTTACTATCTCCACATACTCTGGGAGTCATGAGGCTGCTGTACAGAGTGAACTTGGTTCCTGATCTGGTGAATTTGTCTTACAGTGGTAATGCCTGCCTCTCTCCCTTTCTCAGAATGGGGATGCATGTTCAGTAATCCATGGATGGAATTTTACCATATTTTCCCTCCATCTATCCTCTTCAGAGATAGAAATTCTTTTAGAAATGAGTACAGTGCTTTCTGTAATATGAAAACAACGATAAAGCTCTTGCTGGTGTGCATTTGTCTTGATGTACATTCTAAACAATAAAAATTTCATAAAAGAAATGATTTAATGTCAGTTCATACCCTGATTTTTTAGTATTTATGTTGGACCCAAACAGGAACACAAAAGTGGGCCTCTTAGGAATCTCAAGACTCCAAAAGGATACATAAATATCCTGTGTGCAAGAGTAAGCATAAAAGAGAGTTTATCTTTGATATTTTCAAAACCTGCTATACACAGTCTTTGTTACTGCAATATTTTGGTTCTGCTTCAAACAATTTCTTCTACCTTGTATAATTATGGCATTGGATAAATGTTCCACATTAAAACAGTTTCTGCTTTTCAGCTCCAGTATGGCTGGATTTCAGAACTGAGGGAAGCATGTGCTTTCTGGATGAAAGGTGTAGTATAAATGCAACTTATTACCATTTTAGGCAGAATTCCCAGGCCATCATTTAGCAATTAAAAAAGGGAAGGTAAACAGGCCTAGGAGATCAACATTTTCTCTTCTTCTAGCTCAAGATGCTGTTATTATGGACAAATCACAGATAGCCCAACTAGTCTTTGTTGACCCTTTGGAGTCTCTATAGCTGCACAGGCAGGAAGTAAGAGACTTATTTTTTTCATTTCCAATCATCAGTAGAGAGCCTAAATGAAGAAGTACAAATGGCTCCATCAAAAACTTGTCAAAGCCAAACTCATATTAGAAAAGACCTACTGATTTTTCCCTGTCAGTAGAAGAATCTCTTGATATTTCCAAGCCTTTATCTTCCCTTCAAAGAGCACCCTGTCCTCAGCTAAGGTTTGTAGGGTGCATAGTTGAGGGGAAGACTTTCTTCATAGCAAATCGAGATTTAGGGGGATGTGCTTCTGGGACAGCATGGTTTAACAAAATAGATATGCACCTAACTCCAAGAGAAGAAATTTAGCAGGTAAGAAAACCTTGCATACTAGTGATTCCCAAGTGACAGGTAAAAAGTACTCTTCTCAGATATAGTCTTGTCTGTTTGGATTCAGGACTTCACTATGAATATAAATCTTTCTCCTAAATGTTGTTACCTTTAAATATCTAGTATTGATTTCTGACTATTCTCTCATAAGTTCAAGGTTGTGTAGTCTGTGACTAGTTTGCATGGTGTCTGTACTTACAAGGAAATGTGATATCCCTTTCAAGGGACTACTGTAATCTTCTTTCTAACATTGTCTGTATAATGAGTCTGGGAGTTATAATCTTATGGCCAAACGTATGATTACTAGTAGGTTTTTGTTTGGATAAAACACACCAACAGATAGAAGATAATAATCAAAAGAAATTATTTGTAAGTATCTGAACCTAAATTTGGCTTTTATGTATTTAAAATTTTTTTTTTTGTTTTTTTGAGGTAGGATTTCACTCTAGCTCAGGCTCTCCTGGAATTCACTATGTAGTCTCAGGGTGGCCTCGAACTCATAGTAATCCTCCTTTCTCTGTCTCCCGAGTGCTGGGATTAAAATTATGTGCCACCTATTTTAAAATCCTTTAAAAAATTTTTATTAATTTTTTTAATTAATTACTTTTGTACTCAGTGAATACAGTCACGTTGGTACCATTGTTAGGCTCATCCATGCCCTACCCCCTCCCGGTGGCCCCTCCTTGTTGAGGTATATGGGTCATGCATTCTGGAGTTAGCCCACAGTTATGGGTAGGAGAAATGTCTCTGCGTATCATGACCCAACGTGTGGCTCTGACATTCTTTCCGCCCCCTCTTCTGCAAAATTTCCCTGAGCCATGTTGGGTTCATTTTGGGTCTGCTTCAGTGATGGGGTTTTGGGAGCCTCTGTGTCTCTGGATATCTGATTTGGTAGGAGTTGATTGTTCTCTCTGTCTATCTCCTTCACCCTTGTGTTGGTACCAGGTTCACCAAAAAAAAAAAAAAAAAAAAAGCAAAAAAAAAAAAAAAAAAACCAAAAAACAGCACCCTTGCTTGTTTCCCCAATTATTCTTAGTTTCAGCTGGGGCCTTTCTGAGGTATGATGGGGTGGCTCTCTCCTTAGGATCTGCATCTATCTGAAAAAGAGAAGCAGATTCTCCAATGGAGAGTAAAGTTAGCACCAGACAAATGGGACAAACCTTGTTTGTTTTTTTAATAGAGAATTTAATATGTGTAGGCCCTCTTGTAGCCCACGATTGGTGGTAGCTTGATAACGGAGAGCAGACTCATGTTTGGATATGGTTCTCACTTGTTTCCCTGCTCGAGCTATGGGTCCTGTTCCACTGAGCAGATCAGTTAGCCAAATCAAGAGCAGCTGGTTTCCCACCATGGCTGTGCGCCACTATTGCACTTCTGTGAGCTTCAAGACAGTTTATTTGCTGCTAAGTAGGTTAGACCAAAACTTTTTCATGACTAAGCCACAAAATAATGGAAATACCTTAAGATGAGAGTGAAATACCTCATGATAGAGATTTTTTTAAAAAAATTACCTCTAGTTAAACTATGATAATTTTTTTCTTTTCTTTTTTTCTTTATTAATTTTATATTCAGCAAATACAGTCAGTTTGGTACCATTATTAGGCTCATCCATGACCAACCCCCTCCCCTTGGCCCCTCCTTGTTGAGGTATATGGGTCATGCATTCTGGAGTTAGCCCACAGTTATGGATAAGATAAATGTCTCTGCATATCATGACCCAACATGTGGCTCTGAGATTCTTTCCGCCCCCTCTTCCACAAAATTTCCCTGAGCCATGTTGGGTTCATTTTGGGTCTGCTTCAGTGATGAGGTGTTGGGGGCCTTTGAGGCTCTGGCTCTCTGATTTGGTAGGAGTTGATTTTTCTCTGTGTTGATCTCCTTCCCCCTTGTGCTGGTATCCGGTTCCTCAGGAAAACAGCCCCCTTGCTTGTTTCGTCAATTTTTCTTAGTTTCAGCTGGGGCCCTTTTGAGATATGATTTGGTGGCTCTCTCCTTAGGATCTACATCTATCTGAAAAACAGAAGCAGATTCTCCAAAGGAGAGTAAGTTAGCACCAGGAAAAATGAGATAACCCTTACTTTTTTTACAGAGAATTTAATAGGTGTAGGCCCTCTTGCAGCCCATGATTGATGGTAGCTTGATATTGGCGAGTGGGCTTATGTTTGGATATGGTTCTGACTTGTTTCCCAGCTCCAGCTATGGGTCCTGTGCCACTGAGGGGATCAGTTAGCCAAATTAAGAGCAGTTGGTTCCCCACCATGGCTGTGTGCCACTATTGCACTTGTGTGGGCATCACAACAAGTTGTTTGCTGCTAAGTAGGTTAGACCATGAGTTGCTTGGACAGATATTGGTCGTTTTCCCCTAGTCGCCCATGTAGCATTTTCTGGCACTAGACATGCTGACTGTCTGGGGACTGACTCTCTTCCAGTTTCCAGCCATGCCATTCTATTTTGCATGTCAATCACATAAGGTGTCTTCAGCAGTAGGGTCTTACCACTAGCCTTTGGTGGGTCATCAAGTACTCTGACAGAAATCTGTCTGTCTTTTAGGAAACCTTGTAGGTCTCTCTGATCAAATGCTCGTTGTTGATGATAGCCCCATGCTGGTGCTGGGAGTTACAGGTCAGTGCCCACTAAGAAAATGAGGAAGAAGAAAACTAATATACAAGAGTTAGAGAGAAGAGAGAGAGAGAGGGAGAAGGAGAGGGAGGGAGCGAAGATGTAGAAGATTAAGGTTAGTCTTGATCTTACCCTCTCCAGTGTCTTGTGGTTCAGGAGTTCCCTGTAAGGGTCTGGTGAAGGATCAGCCATTTGGTCTGTCTTTTAGTAAGTAGGATTTTATGGTACCATTGCCGTTTGGGTCTAGATTTGTGCTTCCCACCCCTTTGATGCCCTCCCCTCCTTTCCCTTCCATCCTAGTGTCTAGAGATTTTGCTATTGTTTACATGTTTTGGTTTTTTATCTACGTATTAGATGCCATGAAGGGGAACTGGATTCTGTTTCTTCCTCTGTGCACAAGTGTAGGTGTTTGCCCTGGAGTGCCACCCATTCCATCACATGCTGTAGGGGGCTAGAACACTGCACTCCCAGAGAAAGGCACATGCAAGTTTCCATTGTAGCTGTTGCTGCCATGTGAGTATTTGTTATTTTCTATATTTTACAGACCCATTAGGAGTGCATTACAGACTGATGAGGAGTGATTACAGACTGAGTGCATGCCCTGCGAAGATATTGCATTCACTAAAATAACTGCATGATGTAAGAACACAAAATTATATCCACGCAGAGTCATTTTATATGGCACAGTAATGATGGATACATGGTATTTTACATTTGTCAAAAATGCATAGGCCTTTAAACCATGAAGAGTGAACTTTGGGCTGGAGAGATGGCTCAGTGGTTAAAGTTGCTTGCAAAGTCCTGATGCCTGGGTTCAATTCCCTAGTACTCATGTGGCATCAGATGCATAAAAATGTTGCATGTGTCTGGAGTTTGCAGTGGCAAGAGGCCCTAGTGTGCCCACTTTTTCTGTCTCTCTCTCTCTCTCTGTTTCTATCTGTTTGCAAATAAATAAAATTTTTAAAGGAAGATAGATCCTTTATTTGTACAAATTAGGATGTCATAGGATCCCTAGATGGAAAGCATAATGTGACAAATGAATCTAACTCCAGTACAATGTGTGAAACAGGACAGAAAGACATGCCGATCTAAGTAACTTTGGAAATGCTTGAAATCTGTGACAGTAAAAGCAAATGTACAAATGTGCATAAGCACTTTAATTGATAAAGATATTTCCCAAATAGGTACAGTTATATATTCTAAATTCATTATGCATACCCACTCTTATTGAGCAATTAAGTCAATGATTGGCAAATGATGGGAGTAGATTTCTCATAGTTGAAGTAGGAAATTGTAAACCAGTTAGGAGGCTAAAGTGATCTATGGGCAGATGGATTGGATTATAAACATCAGTATGAACTCATTCAATTTAACATAGATTTAGATATCTATACACAGAAATATTTATAGCTATATATATATATATATATATATATATATATATATTCAAGAGTTAGTAGAATCACATACATATTTCCTTGCTTTGATATAGATTAAATGTTTTCTCTAACTCAAATTCATAGGTTGAAAATTTCAAAAATATTTTTATGTTCCTTCTTTTTTATAATTTATTTTTTTATTGACAACTTCCATAATTGTAGACAGTAACCCATAGTAATTCTCTCACTCCCCCAAAATATTTTTATTTATTTGCAAGCAGAAAGAGAGAGAGAGAGAGAGAAAGAGAGAGAGAGAATGGGCACTGCAGGGCCTCCAGCTTCTGCAAATGAACCTCAGATGCATGGACCACTTTGTGCATCTGGCTTTAATTGGACACTGTATAATTGAACCTGGGTCTTTAGCTACAGAGCCATCTCTCCAGCCCCATATATTAAAATTCTAATCCCTTATGAGAGATTATTTGGTAGGTAATTAGGTCACAAGGATAGGGGACTTGAAATTGGATAAGTGCCATTTATAGGACGACCCACAAGAGCTTGCTTTCTCTCTCTCTCTCTTCCTCCCTCTCTCTCTAATGCAAGAATATGGCTGTGTATAGGTCAGGAAGTGGGCCCTTGCCAGAAAGCACTATTGTCTCAGACTTCTAGTCACAAAATCGTGAAAAATAAATGTTTGCTATTTAACTACTCAGTGCATGACGTTTTGTAATAGCAGTCTGAACTGATTAAGTTATTCTGTCAGTTGAGAGGACCTATAAACAGTGATACTCCAGGATCCATGAGCATACTTAGAACCTAGATTTCTAATACCATTCTCCAATAAAACAGGCCAGAGATCTTTGGGTACATAGCTGATATCAGGATTAGGACAGAAATACACAGGGTGATCCTGGATCAAGTTGTAGTATCAGAATGCAGGAGAGCATTTAATTCACTCCCACCACAAAAGATGTACTGAAAGAATACAGGAACCAATTTTAAAGGTTCCCAATAGTCAACACAGCACAGTTATAACAGCAAAATAAAGTGGTATTGGATTATAATCCAAAGCATAAAGTATTTATATCAATGGGCCCATACTTACATAAGATGAGTGAATGAAACAATACATGGGGAGAATAAAAAATCCTACCATAAAGGATGACTCCAAATAATTTAGATAGCTCCACTGCTTATGTGTGGTAAACCACTGTTTGCACTCCTTGAGTTAGAGCTGCATGCAGTGTCTTCCTTCCAAAGTAAAAGTTGGAAGGGAGAGAAAATTGGACAAAGAGTCTCAGTCAGAAGATCAAGGTTAACATTTCAGTGAAAAATCATATTAATAGTCTATAATCCTATATATGGTGTGATGAGAATTTTGCTTTACCACTGTGCTCTTCTCTCAAGCCCATATGACCAGTTATATCATGAGAAACATAGTAGAGGAGTACTAGGTAAGGATATTCTATAAATTCCTTCGCAAATTGTCAAGGTCACTAAAACCAAGGAAAGTCTTCCTTTGATAAGAAGACCCCAACATGACAATGCAGTGTGGTGTCCCAGGTGAGATCTTGAAACAAAACAAAGGAATTTTGGGGAAAAAAAAGTAAATCTAAATTTAGATTGGGTTTGGTTAGTAATATTGGTTCATTAATTTTGACAAGCATCTCATGCTGATATAAAATGTTAATAATAGAGAAACTGGGTAAGGTATACACAAAACTATACTATCTTTACAATTTTTTAAACAAATATAATGGTATGTTAAAATTAGAAGTTTATTTTTAACAATGTCCAGCTATATCTCTGTGGTATGCTGACTTAGATAGTAAGATCACTAATTACCAGGGAAACAAAACTCAAACTCACAATAAGATATCAATCTCATCCCAGTTAGAATGACTGTTATAGCAAATGCTATCAACGCGGCAGAGAAAGGGGAACTCTTGTACAATGATAATGGGAATGTATCAGCCATGATTATCTTCTAGAACTGATTTTAAGGATGGAATGATATAAGTGAAAATATTTTTAGTAAAATGCTTTATAAATATATGATATTATTATCACCTGCTGTAAAGAAAATACCTTTGTTCCAAATGTATTGGTTGTTTTATTTTTTCAGTAAGTGCATACTGTTTCTCTACACCTGTTGTATCCTGTTCTGGCGTTATTTTTTTCTCCATTATAAACTGACTCATGGAGTAGAATTAACTTAAGTCTAGGTATATGTGAATGAATGAGGAATGAGGCACTTGTAGACAGTTGCACAATTACTCTGAGTTTGTAATTTCAGAGAAAACTAGGAGACATCACAATATTTTGTGAATAGTAAATAAAGATGGGAACCTGTCATTTGGAAAATTCGAGTCCTGTTAGTCTGAAATGTCTGTTTGTAATCAAGTCTAATCATTCCTTTGAAAAGTTTACTGTGGTAAAGTGTATGGACACAGGAATTTGTCTGATGGATTTTCAATTCTACATAGGCCTTTTTTTTTTTTTTGCTATTTAGCATGATATGACGTTGGTCTAGCTACTTAACATTTAAAAAATTATTTATTTGTTTTTATTTATTTATTTATTAGAGAGAGAGAGAGAGAGATTGAGAATGGGCATGCCAGGGCCTCTGGCCACTGCAAATGAATTCCAGATGCGTGTGCCACTTTGTGCATCTGTTTTATGTGGGACCTGAGAACTGAACCTGGATTCTTAGGCTGTGCAGGCAAGCACCTTGACCAGTAAGCAATCCCTCCAGCCCGACTTAACATTTTTAAAATTTGCGTGTGTATGATGTCTCTCTCTGTGTATAAGTCAGGGTACAACTTCTGGTGTTGTTCCTTGCTTTCCACCTATTTGAGGTAGTGTCTCTTATTGTTCATCAGTGTATTTTTCAGGCAGGCTAGCTTGCCCATAAGCTTCTGGGGTATTTTCTTGTCTTTTCCTCCCTTCTTGCTAGAGGTGCACTGAGATTAGAGACAGCGCTGCCCACTACAGCATCTGGCTTTAGGTGGGTTATGATAATCTGAATTCAGTACTCACACTTGTGCATCAAGCACTTTATCTATTGGTGGCCATCTCTCTAGCTACCTGCCTAACATCTTAAGTCTCTGTTTTATGATCTCTTTGAAATAACACTTCTCTCTACATAACAAGCCTTTTTAAAAGAAATGTGGAAATATTTAGAGAGCTGTCTGGTACAAAGCAACTCCTCAAGAATTTTCCTGAAAGTTTGGCATGAATTGTGGATTCCAAGTACTAAGTTTAGAACCATTTTGAATGTGCCAGGTTAGTTCCAATGCTCAGCAAAGGGAGTGAGTTAAAAGGATACTTCTTTTGCTTGGTGTTTGTTTAAAATAAATTGTCCCTTCTCAGTATGCAGATGCTTGACATGTACTCAGCTGTTTTCCTAGCTGGTTCCATGTAACTTCTGTCAATCCACTTCTCTCACTGTAGGAGCTACTTTTCATTTACTGGTGGAATGGGGCCAATTTTCAGGTGGGACTTGCAGGGTCACAATTACATTACTGTTAAAACTGCAGAGCCTAGGTAAAGTGATTTACTGAGATAGGGCTGCATGTACCACAATGTTTTCTGAGCAAGGGGCGAATTCAAATATAAAAATGAAACTTGATGTATCTATTTTAAATGAAGCTATGTTTATTTTCAGAGTCAGTAGGTATTGGGTGGTCTATTTATTGAAGCATTCAGAGAATCTTAATCTACCAAGAGCTTAGTGTTAATCATATGAGCCATGTATTTTTATGTAATTGGGATGAGCTATACAGACAATTTTACAGTTATCCCTTCTTCATTTTCATCTGTATTTTAACCAGAAATTTTTGTTAGCTACATTTTCCATATGGCTGAATTGATTTGTAATTGCCCATTTTTTTTTTTACTCCAAGTTAAATTTTAATGATGGGAAATACCTTTCATTTATTCCATTCTATATTTTTTCTTTCTATCAAGGCAAATTTCTGCTTTGGATTTCAATGGCTAGGGGACATAAAACAATGTACATGTTTCATTTTTGTTATAAAAGCTATGCAAATATTATTGATAAATGTTTGTTCTTATAATATCTAAGAAATTGAAATATTCTGACACACAAGAAATTTGGAATGATTTAAAAGTAAACATTGCTTGGCCTCACTGTATGGTTTTGCAATGATAGAAAGTCATAAAGAAGATCTTGGCAATGCAAATTTTACAAATTATTGCATCCTGGTTTTAGTGCTAACACTTTTTAAGTTATTTTAGTGATAAGGCTGGGAAAGGGATTGGTGGGCTACAGTAAGTTGCACTGTAATATTGGGAAAGTGTCTTAAAATATTATCTTTTTTCACTGTTCTTAATATTCTTGAGATGAAATGATGTGGCTTAATTGATGTCATAGGTAATGTGTTATGAGGTTGATTAAATTTTCTATCAATGTGCATCTTACTGGCCTGTGATGACACTTATGTTATTTGGGATCCTTTAGGGACTATAGCTTACTAGCTTTAACACAGAATCTACTCTAGACTCTGCAAGGAAACAATGGGTTGGGCATCAGTTCTTTTTTTTGTTTTTGTTTTTGTTTTTGACTTATGGGCTCACTCTAGCTCAGGCTGACCTAGAATTCACTATGTAGTCTCAGGGTGGCTTCGACCTCACTGTGATCCTCCTACCTCTGCCTCCCAACTACTGGGATTAAAGACGTGAGCCACCATGCCCAGCTAGGCATCAGTTCTTTGAAAAGCTTTCATTCATGATACTTTTATATATAAATATGAAATTGAATTCATGTGATGGTATCTACTGCAATGAAATTCCAGTAGGTTTTTGTTCTGGGAAATGAACATGTTCTCCATAAATATACACATAAATACACATATTAATAGAGAGTGTTCACATTGCATTTTGTCTTAAATAAGTGACCATACATTTAGAGATCCTCTCTCCAGGAAATTTCATTTACAAGCAGGAAAATGAGATTCCAGGAAGTAATATGATGCCAATTTTAATTCCCAGGAGATAATGAAAATGCAAGAGTCAAACCCACAGTCAGTGATTTTCCTCCACAAAACAGTGTGTATGTGGCACATGGAGAAAAATACATAGGTAAAGTCAGATACATTCTCACAACACAAAGATGGTTAGAAACAAATTTGCAATCAATCTACTATGAAACAAAAACTATTAATTTTAACTTGACTGTTAGACTGGGTGGTTTGTCTTAATTATTATTTCTTTGTATACTGAATATACCAGTTGCATGAAGAAAAACAAATATTTAAAAATCCAAATCATCCTGATTATTTACTGTCATAACTAATGAAAAGAGGCTTACCAAATGTCCTAATTTCTTACATTTTTGAAAGTTATTGTAATTTACATAGTCCCTTCCACAAAGTTTTGCCTATAAGTGGTATTCAGTAAATGCAGATTAATTAATTAATTGAAGGCTTGCATTGAAAATGGATGAGAAAACTTCATTGAAGACTTTGTGGGACTGCTAATTGGATGGTCATATTTACATTTTAAAGGAAAAATCAAAGAACATACACTACCACAAATATCTAGCAAGTACAGGTTACTTTACAGACACCATCTCATTTAATCCTCAGCCCAACCATGTGCCATAAGTATATCATCTCTGTTTATTGGTTTACCACAGCTAAGGAAAAGGGTATGGTTACCAGGGTTGGAGCAACACTCTGACTACAAAGCCCATGTTTTACTTATTACGCATTCAAAACTATAACTTACTAAAGAGGCTTTGCTTTTTTTCCTATAGCTATTTTCACATGTTTTAGTGGTTGAGAGGAGCATGAGAAGGAAAAAAATAGCAGAGTCTCTATAGAGAAGATTTTCATCCCAAATGGTATGCTCTGTTCTTGTCTGCATGACTTCATGAGACACCCTAATACTGTGCTACTCTCGTCATCACAAGACATATGGAAAAGGTTTTATGTTTTAAACAATTAGACTTGACAGAGGAATCATTTTTTCTTACTTAATATCCTTTAGTTCTGGAGCCCAGCCAGAGTCTGTATTCTGACTCTAAATTAAATTCTTATTCCTTCTACATATCACATAATTTTTAGTAGACAGCAAGGTAATGGCATTTGTTGCTATGGCTTAAGAGTATCTGGGTTATGTCACTTCTCAGCTGTTCTGCTTGGCTTAAAAGGAATAAAGCTCTCTGTATAATGATTTTTTTGGGACTTTGTATCATTGGTAATTTTACTTTCCATGTCTTTGGTTGTTTGGAAAATGTCACGAGATATTATAATTTCTATATAGTATTGGTTCTGTTCAAAGGATTAAAGCAACTATAAACATGTAAGGGTTAAGAATGAGGATACTATTAAGGAAATGTTAGCTAAGAGTGGTTATTAGTATATAACTTGCTAGCTTGCAAAGTCTGAAATTCCAAAGGAGATTAAGATAAGGGCTACAAAATTTACATTATACATAATTTCAGTTGACTCTAATTCAATTTAACATGCGTCTTTCGTAAGGAGGGGACGCTGTCCTAGGTGCTGAAACAGCCTGGTTTCATTAAGGATTTGTGTGGTCAACTGGAATAGGACTAATAATGTCGCTGGCATCAGTATCTTCATATGCTAAAAGGTGATCTTTTCTAACCATTAAGATATGGTGATTCTCCTTAAGTAGATGCAATATGTTCTACTTGAAAGAGATCTTGCCATAAAATTGGCAAGGCGTAGTGCAGTCCTGGCTCTGTTACCATTTAATTGTTTAAGTCATTGAACTTCTCTGAGTCACCTGAGAGGTCAGAGAGACTGACTTTGAAGGTTTTCTTGTTTGTGTATGTTTCATGAGACTGGGTACAATCTCCTCTGTCCATATCCATGCCTTGCATAGAGTAACAATCAAGTCTTTTTGTTGTTTTAGAGACTACTATTTATCCTTTGCTCAAATGATGCAGTGGTAATGGCTCTTAAACGGCTACAGAATACACTTGCAATTGATGTCTCTAACAGGCACAACTCTGAGACCCGAAGGAGAATATCTGTTTGAGTTTCTGGAAAGATTTCAAATGGTATGTGGTTTGTGTTTGTCAACTAGAGGCAAAGAAAGATCTCATTAAACTAATATTTTTTGAGATCTGTTGTAACCACATATTCATTATTTTAGTTTCCCTCTGCATGGTGCCCTTTCTGTATGAGAATTCTTCACTTGATTGACATTAGAATTTGATATATTACTTACCTAAGCCAATAAGATGCGATGGGAGCAAAAACTAGGTTTTCCATTACCGAATGGAAGCTTTCGATGAGACAGTGATCTGTTTCTCTGTTCCTTGATGCTCTACCATGGTATCAGTGATATTCACTTGAGCAAATGATGGGGAAAGATGGATGTCAACCTAACATGGGAATGTACTGAACTATCTTGGTTAAACAGGTTTGTAGTATGAACAACAATTAACCTTTGGTCATTATAATATGCTAAGGTTTCTTCTTTTTAGTTGAATTGTAACCCAATCTACTCTATATCATGCTTGCAATTGAGAAAATATAGTAGTGAGCATGTAATATCGAATCTCAGGTCCTTTGGGGATGTTTAAGAACAGCAAGATGTTATCATATGTAAAATACATGTTCAATTAGAGAAAGTTTGCAACATATGCACCTACTGAAGGAAGCAAACCAAATCTTGGGGCCAGAGAAAGCCTTCCTAACAATATGTATTTAAGCTGAAAGTTCATAAGAATTAGGCTGTCCAAATGCCAAGAGTAGAACAGAGTATAGAAAATAGAAAACTCAAGGCCAAGGCATAAAGACAAAAAGGTCACAAGTTGAGGAACACATTGAGCATGGCTACAAGGTAGAGCAAAGTGAAGTCTATAGAGGAGTGTGGTTGGTGAGATGATGCTAATATTAAAATAGGCATTTAATAGCTTTGTGCTGAGAGCTTTTCACACATTTGGTCATTATTATTATTACTATTATTGTTTTAATTGAACCATAGTGGGGTTTCATAACTCGCCTGTGGCAGCACAGCAGGAATGTGAGCTTATTTGAAAGGAAGTGAGAAGCCACTGAACAGTGTGACACATGGGAGCTTTGTGATCAGACTTACATTTCAGAAGGATTACTCTGACTCTGATTCCCCACTCAGGGTCCAGCCCTAGTTTAAGTTTGGCTGCTCCACCATCTGATTCCACCTAGCAAGGCAATGGCAGGAAGAGAGAGGATAGTTGGAATGCTATAGAAAAGATGGTGTTTTGAAGGATATTGGAATGGAATACATGAGAAAAAAATGTATTGTGTGTCTCAAGAGCATTCAAGTTTGGTAATAGTTTTAATAACAACGTGATTATGATCAAATGACCTTCAAAGGTGCTCTTATATCTCATTTAAACAATCAATATAATATTACATCAATATTTTGAGCATTTCAATTTACCTTTGACTCTTATATAGATAATCTAGTGGGTAAATTAGAGCTACACCAAAAAAGTCTTTGAAAAAGATGTAGTTAGAGGCCCATGTGTTCTTTTCTCCTTGTTTACTGAGGTTGAATATAGTGATTATAATTTGTCATAAACAAAGACATATATTGACCAAGAGGGGCAATGACAATGACATTTAAGACAGTTATTTTCTGTGAGTTGTTTGTCTTGTGTCCATCAAAGGTCTCTGGAGAACAGGACCTGACTGAAAAGGTCCCCAAGTCAAGATGGCAGGAACTGTGATTAATATGAATGCTATTCAGGTTTTTGTAGAGTCTCTTGTTTCAGCAGAATTTAAAGAAGAATTGCAGGTGATTTGACATTTATAGTTTACTTGCTTTAACCTCCTCTACACACTTTCTTCGAAACTCCAGCTCTTCTTTCCTCATTCTCTTTTCCATTTCTCTTTATTTTATTCTTTTTTCTTCCTTGCTTGTTCCATGAATAGCCTTACTTAAAAAAAAAAAAAAACCTGCCAGTGTCTGCAGAAAATAACATGCTAGGAATGACCTGACTACCAATATGCATAAGGAGATTTATTGCAGCAGAGAAAGGAAGTTATGAGACATTGTACATATTAATCTTTCCGCTTTGGTCCATAAAGACCCAGGCTTGGCTACTTTCATTTATATGCTTTTAGAGAAAAGCAGTTAGGTCATAACAGGAGACTTGGGGGATGATGGACTGAGATTTACAGCTCCGACATCCAGGAATGCAGATTGACTCAGCCACTGCATGATCTCCCTAATAGCCACAGACAGGCTGCACTTTTGAGGTACCACTGCATGTTCTGTGGTACCACCATATCCTCTGAGATACCACCACATACTTTGAAGCACCACTGAGGGACCAGTGTGGTAGGGGTTTTCAATGCTATTCTTCCCAGACAAACTGTCCAGACAATTGTCAGAAAAGATTAGTGCAGGTTTAAGGATGGTTTTCTGAAGGCTTCCTGAAATAACCAATAATGAGTTGCCAGCTTAGATAGCTCTTTTTATAGATCATGCAGCAGCTGGATCAAAATCTAATGAAGATATTTGCATCTGACAACGGCAGGCCTGCACACTTTCATCCTATTTCTTGAGTGCGCAAATGCATTTCATTTGGGAACATGAAAGGCATATTTAGTGACAACTGATGGTTCTTTGTTTTTTAATTCCCAATAATGTCTTCAGTAAGTGCTTTTGTTAACATTTTTGCATTATACAATAGGTGACACAGGAAGATAATCGGTGTGCTGAAAGCAATTAAAGAGTTTATATCCAACTTGTTCTGCCTATTAGATGGATCCATTCGGCATGGAAACACATTAGCATCTTCACAGAGGAACGATTGTGGAAATAGGTTATCACGGGGCTTGTGCATCTTGCTTCTGCGGCAATAAGACATATCTTCAAGATTATACGAAAGGAATGAGCCGTTTTTCTCCCCTTGGAACTGTAAACAGAAGTAAAACTATTAATAGATACAGTAGTTAATCCCAAGAAGCTGCAACTGAGAGATTAAATAATGTTTGCAAAGAGAGAAAGCTGGAGTGAAGAGAGAGTTGAGAAGGAGAAGGGAGGAGGTAGAAGAGAGGAGGGAGGAGAGAAGAGACAAATTTTCTGTTCACTGGGTTGAGTTACACAAGGACAAACTGAAGGACTCTTGCTGATCGCAGGATTGACAGTGGTATAGGAGAAGATTCTTGTTCTTAGCAAAGTAAATGTTACTTTATCTGTTTTCCCAGAACTGTTCTCATAGGAAGAATGTGTTTTCCTTTTACAGTAGTAATCAAATGACTTTAAACAGAGGTTGGATGCCATGGAGACACAGCTGAGCCTAAAGGGAACAAACGATCTTTGTGGATCAAAAATTATGTTTTCTGATAAACAAAACAGAGAACAAAAGGGAGGCCTTTGGGCAAGTGCACAATATGACACTGGGCCCTGTTTTTACTGAAAAATAGCAAGAACTATAATAAAAAATTTGATTTGGGATATAGCTAAATCATGTACCTTGCATATTGGGAATGATTAAATGTCCCCAAGTTTTGTTCCTACTAATAGTCCTGGACTTTGGTTGATCCTCTGTTCAACAGTGACCATGAAGCATTCTAAATCAGCTGTTCTGCTTAGGACCACCACATCTCCTCAGATCTTTACAGGAGCTATAAGGTTTTTATTATTGCTACTGTTCAATGCTGTTCAAAATGTGGTCCACCACCACCACCATCATCATTAAGGAGCTTAGAAATACAAATCTTTTGGTTTTACACCAAGCATAATGCACCATAATGTGTAAGAGTGGGACACAGAAAAATGATTTAATGTGTAGTAGAACAATGGACAATTTTTATGCCCATTAACATTTGAGAAGCAATGTGTTTACAGTTAAGAATTTGTCTCAGGGTGTTTGAGTTGAGTGTTGAGATTACATAAAAGAATTAAGTTTTGAAAAAGAAGCTTTTTTAAAAAAATTTTTTTGTTGTTTATTTTTACTTATTTATTTGAGAGAGACAGACAGAGAGAAGGAGGCAGAGAGAGAGAGGATGTGTCCGCCAGGGCTTCCAGCCACTGCAAACGAACTCCAGACGCATGTGCCTCCTTGTGCATCTGGCTAACGTGGGTCCTGGGGAACCCAGCCTGGAACTGGGGTCCTTAGGCTTCACAGGCAAGCGCTTAACCGCTAAGCCATCTCTCCAGTCCCAAAAGAAGCTTTTTATAAAGCATGTCTTTTACAGGATCATTGAAATATCATGTCATATGTAAGGTCAGGAACTTATTAAGTCTCTGAGAATGGTCATTTACTAGTGATTGTACTTGAACATGTTTGGAATTTGTGGGGATTTGAACTCTTATTCTTTTGCAAGAATATGCAAATTTTTATGGTGCTTGCCAGTGTGATGGGGTCTAAACTGGGCTTCTTTCTGGTGTGAAAAGAGATTAGAAAAAACAAACAATAAATGACAGGGAGGCCAAAAGGTGAAGACATGGGCTGGAGAGATGGCTTAGTGGTTAAAGCACTTGCCTGCAAAGCCTAAGGACCCAGGTTTTATTCCCTAGAACCCATGTAAGCCAAATGCACATGGTGGTAAATGAGTCTGCAGATCATTTGCAATGGCTAGAGGCCCTTTTTCTCCCCATTTTATCCTCCCTCATAAAAATAAGTAAATAAATAAAAATAAAATATTAAAACAACAACAAAAAGAACAAAAGGTAAAGACATGCATCACCCTTTTATCTCATCCCTGGAAACATGAGGGTGAGGACTGAATGTCTATCAACAGCCTTATCTTTATTAAGTTCTCTGGGAAAGAAAGGATCATGGCTCTATTGATTGCCATTCTCTATGCTTGAGTAAGCATTAGCTCAGCCCTTTGGTATTCATGCTGCACTGAGTACTTAGAAACGCAAAACACTTTCGGACATAACTGCTTTTACCTATGACATCTTGCTTTCATTTCACTCTTTTTGTCCCCTCTTGTTTGATAGCATATGGATGTTGCGACCTAGAGCTTGAAACTTGCTATTCACTCAATCAAGGAAGATGTTCAAAACAAACTTAATACTGTCATTTGATAGTTGATATCTTTAATAAAGGGTTTTACAGAAGGAGTCTGTGTGAGAGGAGATGTGGAGAGCGGGCGTGGATGGCCACCCGGGCTTCCTGCCAAGGGTGCTGCAGGCTTCCTGCCAAGGTCGCTGCCCCAAGGCCGCCCGGGCTTCCTGCCAAGTCTCCGCGAGTATGGCGGCCATTACAAGATGGCGCCTGGGCTGGCTGCCAAGTATCATGACTAAGCATCACTTCCTGCTTCCCCTTCGTACACACTGCAAAGTGCGCATGTACAACACTACGTATGATTAGATCACCATCAGGTGGTTGACTGCGCCCTGTTGCTTACGCCCACGTGGCAGCTGCTGATTAGGTTAGGCGGGCTATTTAAAGGGAGGAGGGCTTGTTATCAGGGCCCCACACCCCCAGATGTCAAGGATTCCTGAATAAACTGCTTCGAGAAGACTCCCGATTGCCGTTGCCTTATTCCGCTGGACGGGAAGGGTAGCGACAAGTGGTGGCCCGTACGGGGACTCAGAACTCGAAGTAGTCAGGGCAGCTAGACTGCAGCTAGCTGGTAAGTTCCCAGGTAAGTTGGGACTTAGTGTTCAGTTCTCAGTAAGGAGAACCTTCTATATAAGTTCAGTTCTCAGTAAGGAGAACCTTCTATATAAGTTCAGTTCTCAGTAAGGAGAACCTTCTATATAAGTTCAGTTCTCAGTAAGGAGAACCTTCTATATAAGTTCAGTTCTCAGTAAGGAGAACCTTCTATATAAGTTCAGTTCTCAGTAAGGAGAACCTTCCTATAAAATAAGAAATAAGTACTATAAAATAAGTGATAAATATAAGTTCTCGGTAAAGAGAAACTATTTATAAAATAAGTGATAAGTATTATAAAATAAGTGATAAGCATTTAAAATAAGTGATAAGTATTATAAAATGGGTAATACTTCTTCTAGTAGAACTGCAGCATCTGTACTGAAAGATCTATTGAAGGCGAAAGGACTAGGGCTGAAGAGTGCCACCATACAGAGATTCATAGAAGCGGTAGATGAGATTGCTCCTTGGTTTGTAGCTTCTGGACACTTAACTATTGCTGGTTGGGATAAATTAGGGAGAGATATAGATTTTGCACAAGACCAGGGACTGACTCTTCCAGGAATAAAGTCTATCTGGAAACTTGTTCACTCTTGTTTGACTGATTGAGAAGGGAAGTGCGTAACAGAAATTGAAAGAGGAAAAGAAGTTTTAGAACAGTTGAAAGAGGAGCGATCCCAGGAGTCTGAGAAAGGGAAAAGCTCAGAGGAGGAAGATTCAGATGAAGAGCTGGAGAAGTTAGTGGAGAGAGTGGATTCAATTAAATTAGAGGTTCCGCCATCTTCTCCAGGACCTCCACGGCCACCGCCTTGTGCTCCTGGCCAGTCAGATGGACGGAGCTTATCCTACAAAAGGAACTGTTATGGCTTGTATAACACCACCCTATGCTATAATGTCTGGGAATACTAAAGTTACTTGGATTAATGCTGCAGAGGGTATATTTAATGTCACATGTACTAATTGTTCATTGTCTAATTGTATTACTTCTTCTAGTAGCTCAATGATTATAGTTAAACAACCTGTTTTTGCTATGATACCTGTTAAGCTCACTAAGCCTTGGTATTCAGAGAAGGGATTGCAAATAATTGAGGAAGTTAAAAATAGTTTGACTAGACAAAAAAGAGTTGTAGGATTGATTATTGCTGGTATTATGGCTTTCATTACTTTATTAGCCTCTACTACTACAGCTGCTGTTGCACTTACACAAGAAGTTCATACTGCGCATTTCGTGAATAATTTAGCTAAAAATGTTTCAATTACATTGGGCACACAAGAAAGTATTGATAGAAAGATAGAGGAAAAGTTGGATGCTTTATTTGATACTGTTGGATTTTTGGGGGAAGAAATACAAGGATTCAAAGTCAAAACTAGGTTACAATGCCATGCTGATTTTCAATGGATCTGTATTACATCTAAGACATTTAATTCTAGTTGGGAAAAGGTAAAAATGCATTTGGAAGGAATATGGCATCATGATAATATTTCTTTAGATTTAATTAATTTACATTCAGAAGTTTTGGCAATACAGGATGCTCATCTTAATTTTGATGCTGCTCAGGCAGCTAATGATTTACTTACAGCCCTTAAGTCAGCAATACCTGATTGGGGATCTTTTCACGCCTGGATTGGACATTTCATCACATTTGGGGTTTGTTTTGTAATTCTTATGTGCTTATTACCTGTTCTCTTACGGTTCTTACTTCAACGAATTGCAAATATCCGTGATGAAGCTCGTGGCATTCGCCTCCGCACTCGTACTTGGCTTCCTCCAATCTTGACAAAACAATTTGGCTAATTTGTCTTGAGTTCTTTCCAGTTATCTTACAGGCAATTGGTCCCGTGAATGATGTGCTCGTGAGAGACCTGCAATTGTCCATCATCCACATCAACTCTGCCAGAGTGGATGTGTCCCTTGCTGCAGGATTGTCTACTTGGATTCACCTTGTAGGAATGGGTGGGCATAGGGACTATGGCCTTTTGCTTACTTCTGATTAGTGGCTTCATGCTGTGGTGTATGTGCAACATGTGGGCAAAGCATATACAAGATCGAGCGCATTTAGTACAAGCCTTGCAGGTGTGGCTCGGCATGCTAGAGAAGTAGCCAGTGACGGGTAAAATCCCTTGACCATACTACCAACCTAAGACAGGGAACAAACCTCGAGCTGTTTGTCGCCCAATGACGGGTAAGGATACTACCGACCTAAGACAGGGAGCAAACCTCGAGCTGTTTGTCACCCAAAGACGGGTAAGGAGTATTGGTCCTTGGGACAACCTAAGACAGGCATTCTCTTTGCCATTTTTAGTAAAGAAGGGGGATATGTGGAGAGCGGGCGTGGATGGCCACCCGGGCTTCCTGCCAAGGGTGCTGCAGGCTTCCTGCCAAGGTCGCTGCCCCAAGGCCGCCCGGGCTTCCTGCCAAGTCTCCGCGAGTATGGCGGCCATTACAAGATGGCGCCTGGGCTGGCTGCCAAGTATCATGACTAAGCATCACTTCCTGCTTCCCCTTCGTACACACTGCAAAGTGCGCATGTACAACACTACGTATGATTAGATCACCATCAGGTGGTTGACTGCGCCCTGTTGCTTACGCCCACGTGGCAGCTGCTGATTAGGTTAGGCGGGCTATTTAAAGGGAGGAGGGCTTGTTATCAGGGCCCCACACCCCCAGATGTCAAGGATTCCTGAATAAACTGCTTCGAGAAGACTCCCGATTGCCGTTGCCTTATTCCGCTGGACGGGAAGGGTAGCGACAAGGAGAGAACCTTTGGCTTCTTATAGACAGAGGTTTCAATTGTGGATCTACTTTCTGCTCATTTTATACCCAAGGGCTTATTATGTTTAACCCCTCTGAATGAAAGTTTCCTTCCATCAAATAGGGAGTGTTTTATATCTCATAGAGTGATTGTGACAATTAAACATAAAGTGACCATACATTGAATTTGTGTAGGATCATTTGGACTTATGTCCATTTTCTTGATGTAACTGTAGACTTCTCTTGTACTCTGAATGTGTCTTTATTTAGATGATACAATATGCATCATTTGTATATAAATTATTGCACCATATAATTAAGTAAGATACTAAAAAAGCACCATGTCCTCTGTGTTCCCTAAATGGAATCTATTATTTGAAAGGTATTTATACACACTCACTAAATCAAATAAGTTGTTGCATGGAACAGGAATATCCAAACATTCAGAGCTGTCTGTACCTGCTAGTACATCTAATGATCCTGCGTTTCCCCATGTTACTCCTTTGGCCTGAGTTACTGCTCACATCAGAGAACTTGGAGAAGACTCACTTATTCTTCAGTAGAATTGAGTGTTATTGTCGCCTAGGGAAAACTGGGCCATTGATACAATACGTTGAGCTTTTTAGCAAAAAATTATGACATGGTAAAGATTTATGACATTTCTTATATGTTGACATGGTGCCAGGTGCTTTACACTTATAAGCTCAACATGGGCATTCTTAACATCACCTTACAAAGCGGTGACACTCACTCAGAGATCTCATAAAATATTTTTTAAGATATACATATGTCTAGAGGAGAAGCCAGGAGTTAAAGTTGTATTTTTTAATCTAAATACATGTTCTTTGCACAAAAATGCTTAAATGTTATTAGTGATGAGCAGTTTTAATGCAACATGACATATGAATAACACCAATCACTTGAATATCATTCTTGGCTTCCTGTCTTTGACAAGTAGAATAGAAATGCTTTGTCTTATGGAAGGAGGATGTTTCTTAAACCAACCAGATACCTCTTTGATCTTAATGTTTCTTGCCCACTTGTCCATCATAGCTAATTAAACCTTCTGATATTAATTGCTGTTGTCATACAGCCTCTGTTAAATGTCTCAAAATCAGGATGTGTGATGCAGATAGAGTGAGAAAAAGAGGAGCAACCTGAAGAAAAGCAGGACTGACCAATGTATCACACCCCTTTCTACTTAAAGAGAGGGGGACAATTTTACATTAACTATGTATTCCTAGCTATCCAACAATTTCTGGTTAACTCTGACCTGCATTAGGTAAAGATAAATGTGAATTTTGAATTACATTTAATCTTCATTAAAGTAATTATCTCTCTTAATGAAGAATTTGCTGGGTTGTGGTTGTGCAATGGAGTATAAAATCCTAAGTGAATAAAATCAATTTCATTTTCAGGCTAGCATTTATGTCCATTAATAAACAAGATACAGAAAATATATTTGCTCAGAGTCATGCAGACTGTTCATAGCTCACAAAAAACCAATATCACTTATAGAGGCAGGACATTTGGCTCTTCATTTTTCCGCCTTCACTTTTCAACCTAAGCGATAGTTTTCACTATAAGAAGTTGTCTGAGTTTCCATACTTGGGCTATTTTTCCAGGCCCAGCAGTGATAAAACTGGCTAGTTGGGCAATGTCTTACCCAAGCAACTGTTCTAATGGAATGGTGCTTGTGCTGTGCAGAATATTTCGTCTAAGTGCTCTGGTTTATTAATCACATAAATGTGAATTAGATTCTGGCATGCTTATGCTTCCTAATGTGTGAAAATTGCTTATTTATTTCCATTCTGTTACAATGGAAAGAAACAGACTGGGTCTAAATAGTGGTGTACTGTAGTGTGAAGCAATTAAGTGAGTTATGCATGCCCTTCAGGAGGAAGATAATGGTATACTGGTGCCAGCTACTTCTTGTTTCTGGTGGAAAAAAAAGAACATGAGAAGGAGGAAACAAAAACTTGTCTGTATTTTAATACAGATATAAGAGGTCTATTATTATAGCTAAACCTTGAGATTTAACTCTTACAAACTTACTGATAATATAAATGGCCACAACTTACCAATAAAGAGGCATAGACTAGCTGATTCAATTGAACAACATCTGACTACCTGTTATTTCAAGAAACACACCTCAGTGACAAAGACATCCAAAGACTGAGGGTCAAAGTATGGAAGTCAATTTATCAAGCATTTAGAAGACAAGAAAAACCCAGACAGACAGAGATCTGGGAGCTGATAATGTAGACTTCAAACCAAAGAGAGAAGAGATAAAGAAGGAAAACTACATATTAATAAAGAGAAAAATTCATCAAGAAGATATGACAATTGTAAATCTATCTGCACCAAATGTTGGAGCTCCTAATTCCATAAAATATACACAAGTGGGCATGAACAATCAGGTAGGTCTTAATACAGTGCTGATTGGTGTATAAGTCAGGGTTCTCTAGAGGAACAGAACCAATATAATGAATTGTATTAAGAAGGGGATTTATTGGATTAGCTTATGGCAGTCCAACATAGCACTCTGTAGGCCAGAGAGTCAAGGAAACTGGTAGCTGTTTAGTCCGTATGGCTGGATGTCTCAGCAGTCCCAATCCAGCACTGAAGGCCTGGGTTCCTGCAGAGCTGCTGGTCTAGGCAGAATTTTTTTAGGGACTGGACACTGCAGAGACAAAGAGAGTCTACCTCGTTTGAGAGTTCAGTGGGTCTTGAGCTTGAGTAGAGCTTTATCAAGGAGAGGATCTTTTCTTGTCACACAGCTTTCTCTCTGTATGCAAGATGATTGTGCTTAGTATCATTACTGCCCTCTTTTACTTTCTCTTTTGAATTACATGTCAGAAGCTTGAAATTCCATTTTGCAGAATTCTGTGCTGTCTATCATTTGAGATTAGGAAAGGCATTATTTTCTAGTGATAGTTACCTGTACACTTCACAGGGATGCCTAGCAAAGTTTTGCAAGCAACACTCATAGGTGATGAAGGCAACTGAGATGGAACTGGAGACACCTGAAACTCACCTCCTAGCATTTCCATCCATGTATAATCTGCTAATTCTTTTTGTCAAGGCCTATTGTATTTGGAATTTCCACATTGGATTCATGACCTTATTTTGTTTACACACATTCTCCGGTAGCTAACTTCACACACAAAATGAGATACACTTCTGCCCTGGAATCTGCGAGATACCCATAGACTGTCTTTAAGTTTTCATTTTATGAGCTGTGGGTTATTATTACTGTTAAGAAGTCCATTCTGATCTTGATTTGTAACATATTAAATCTGGCCCTGTTCTGCTCCAGAAGCTTACCAGATTTCTCTTAAACCTCTGAGTTCTAACACTTCAGGATGTTTTCTTATGGGCCTCTTTGGCATACTGGGCATCGAGGGTATCTGTATTCTGTAGGGTCATGGATGAACCAGTCCACTTCTGTGGGGAGGACAATACTTCCCAGGAAACCTTTCTCCTTCTCTTGTGGCTCTTACATTCTTTCTGTCCCCTTTTACAATGTTTTCTGACTCTTGGGGGGAATGTTAGAAGCCTACTTTGGTGTTAAGCTCTCTGCAGCCCCTGAATTTCTGCTTAGTGAGTTTTGCTGCTCTTCTCCAAGAAGGTTCTCTGGCTAACAGTGAGAATGGCACTCACATTTAACCCAGCTCTTCTTGTGTAATTTTTCCTGTGTGCTGGTGGATGTGATAGAGATAACTTGTCTTGAGTGAGGCACTCAACTTTCTCTCCTTGCCATTCTGAATGGGCCTGCTTGGGTCTCCCTGCTACTTGCTGCTGTAAAGAGAGCCAAATGTTATATTCCTCTACATTTCTTTCTAACTAGTCTAAAGAAATATAGACGTCACTTCCTTGTAGGAGGCTCTGCTGATGGTAAACAGGAGGCTCTGCTGATGATAGACAAACAGGAGGCTCTGCTGGGATGAATAGCATTTCCTGGGGCCTGCACTGTTGAGCAAACTCCTTAAGATAAGTGGGATTCCTCATCACAGGCCTACCTCGCACCCCCAGGCAGTGCAGTGTTTCCTGTGACTGACCAATAGATCTGTTTACAAGTTCCTTTTTTTTTTTTTTTTTTACTTTTATGGCTGTAACTGTCACATGTAAATTGTGATTTATGGTTTAATTCCCATCTTTTTTTCCCCCTAACATCATGTGGTTATTTCCAATAAAAGCTGATACTCCAAACAGTTTAGAGCTTCTTCTGGCCCCCTGACCTCTGGGGCACAGACTTTGTATACCAGACTTTCTTCTTTTTCTTTTCTTTCTTTTTTTACCCAATAAAACTTTGCCTCACATTCCATGAGTTGATGGTCTTACTTGTGCAACACCAGACTCCATAACAGCTGCCATCTATAAAAATCAGGTTCTCTAACCAAGATGAGAGCAGCATTGATCACAGGGGATATATAATTTAGAAGCCTTTTGATGAGCCTAACCTCTTCATTTAGCCAAAGAAGAATATAAGCATGCTTTTATGGTCTATGACCTTCCAAGTTATGGGATTTTGACTTGGTTCTCAATATCAGGCATGAATTTCTGCCATCTAAGTGGAACTTATATCCAGTAAGAGAGCAGTGAGTACCCCATAACTTATACAGCACTATTGCACCAGTGGGCACATTGTACCTGGCTGGTTAAATGTGTAGTTTCACAGGATCCTTTGCTTGTTCATGTTGTTTGGTGATTCTTTCCCCTTGGCAGCTGTCACCTGTGCTTTCTTGCACCATGATGGCTATCTGGTAGGGAACTGGCTTCCATTTCAGGTCCAGCATGATTTTTCAATGTCCTGCAACCAGAACCTGTATCTTCAGCAATGGGATGTTACCATCTAGTTCTGATGGGTAGCCAAGTGCTTTGGAAATGCCCTGCATTGTTTGGGGGCTTCATGGCCTCCCTGACCAACAGCTCATTGTGTGGGAGGGGTTGACCTAGTTCTGGTTGGGGGATTCATCTGCAACAGCCTATGGTTTTAGGGTAAAACTTTCTCCACCCCAGCAGGGTACTTCTGCCCAAACATTTATATTTTCTAGCATGTACTGAAATGACTCATGTTTTATCTTCGTGCTATAATTTTTGTAGCAAGCCATGTTTCTATTTTAGTTTATGTTTATACAATAAAATTATCTGCTTATGTCAATTATTTTATTATTATCTTTCTGTCATCAATTATACTTCATTTTCACTTCATTCTTTGTATTATTTAAAATAAGTTTTTAAAGTTCTTTAATTATAGTCTATAGTTTAACTAAAGTTATTTTTGACTTTAAAAATGGCATTAATATTATCTTTTAGATATAATTTATAGTTCTTTGTTTCCTATTTTTACCATTTTCTTTTTGCTTGATCATCTTTTCCTGAAGTTACACATTTATTAGCCATGATAGATAATATACTTTAGGGCTGGAGAGATTGCTTTGTGGTTAAGAGGCTTGCCTACAAAGTCTAAGGGCCCATGTTAGCCTCTCCAGGTCCCATGAAAGCCAGATGCACAAGGTGACCCAAGTACATGAGGTCACATATGCACACAAGGTAGTGCATGTGTTTGGAGTTCAATTGCAGTGGCTAGAGGCCCTGGTGTACCAATTCTCTTTCTCTCTGTCTCTCTCTCTCTCATAAAAAAATATACTTTAAAAATTGTTTTTATTTTTGGGTTTTTGCTTTTATATGTTATTTTTCCTAAATTTATCAGATTATTTTCTTTTTAAAAGAAATTTAATTAATTAATTTGTGTGGGGGGGTGGGGCGGTCATGCCAGGGCCTGTTGCCACTGGAAACAAACACCTGACTCTTACACCTTTTTTTGTTTTTGGATCTGGCTTACATGGGAAGCTTGGCAATTCAACCTGGGATTGCAGGCTTTATAAGCAAACAAGTTTAACTGCTGAACCTGCCTCCCAGCCTGCTGAGATTGCTTTATCTAAAATGTTACTTTCATTTTATTTTAACTTAAAAACTGAAAATTATATATATTTATGGTGTAAAACATGTTGTATTGAAATATGTTTTGGTGGGGGAAATTGAACAATTGTTAAAGGCACTTGCTTTTAAAGTTAAAGTCACTGGACTGGGTTCAATTCCCCAGTACTCATGTAAAGCCAGATGCATAAAGTGGCACATTTGTCTGGAGTTTATTTGCAGAGGCAAGAGGCCCTGGTCCACCCACATTTTCTGCCTCTCTTCTCACAAATAGATGCATTTTTTAAAAAGAGAAACATGTGTATGCTGTTGAATAGCTAATTAAACTAATTAACATACACATTACAAGTTTATCCATTTGTGATGGGATTACTTAACATCTACCCTTTTAGCAATTTTCCAGCTTACAAAACATTATCTTTAACTATAGTCACCATGGTATAGAATAAAGTAATAAAGTTTTTACCCAGTGTTTCCCTAATCTCTTCCTACTTGGGTCCTAGTAACCACCATTCTATTCCTTTTTTATTCAGAAATAAACATTTTTATGTTTCAGATGTAAACGAGTATGTATAGTATTTGTTTGTCCTTGGCTTATTTCATTTGACAAGTCTTCTAGATTCATAATGTTCTTGTGACAGGATTCCCTTCTTTTATGAGGTGGAATAGTATTGCATTGTGTATCTCTCCCACATTTACTTTATTTACTCATTCCCTGATGGGGACACTTAGGCTGTTTCCATATCTCAGCTATTGAGGGTAGTGCTGCATTGAACATGATACATACATACATACATATATATATATATATATATATATATATATATATATATATATATATATCACACCCACACCCACACACACCCAGGAATGGGGATTGCTGAATTCATGATCTGGTAGTTCAATTTTTAATTTTTGTAGGACCTTCCATGCTTAATTATTGGCTGTATTAATTTACGTTCCCATCAGCAATGTATAAAGTCGTCATTTCTCCACATCTTCACTTACACCTTTTTTTCTTTTTAATAATGACTTTTCTAAGAGGTGCAAAGGTGAACAGTGATACCTTATTATGGTTATAATTTTTATTTCCCTGATGATTCGTGGTATTTGGCATTATTTCATATATCCGTTGGTTCTTTTTATTTCTTCTTTTCAGAAACATCTGATGAAATCCTTTGTCCATTTTTATTTTTTAAATTCTGTTTATTTATTTGAGAGAGAAAGAAAGAGGGAGGGAGAGAGAGAATGGGCATGCCAGGGCCTCTAGTCACTACAAACAAACTCCAGACATATGCACCACCTTGGTCATCTGGCTTTACATGAATACTGGGGAATCGAGCCTGGGTCCTTTGGCTTTGCCGGCAAGCACCTTATTTGCAAACTATTTATCCTAATATTTTAATCTTAGTATTCAAGTGTGTTTCTTATATTAGCTGCCTTTATTTTGAGTAACTTCACTCATATAGTATAATTACTGTGATATTTTTATTGGTAGCTTGTAGATTGGTCTTGTATTTCCATCCAATCCAATAATCTGTCTCAAATATAGTCTTGGGCCTATTTATATTTGACACAAATATTAAAATGGTTGAGCTGACTTTTACCAATTTGATATTTGTTTTCTCTTTGTCTCACGGATTCTTCATTTCCCTTTTACTCTTTCCCTGTCCCCCTTTTTTTGATTATTCAATATGATTTATGATTTCATTTTATCTATTTTTTGGTATAATATTTAATTTTGGTATGGTCTAATTCTTTATACTTTTACAATGTGAGTTTATTTGGGAGTTTTATTATGCATCTTAACCTGTTCACCCAGAAATGATATAGATTTCATGTGTCATATTATTATCTAAGATATATTTCTTTTATTAAGTTATTAAAATGTCTACTAATAGTAAGATTTCTAATGGTCTAATTTTCATTCTATCTATTCTTAATTTATATCTACCTTTCTGTTGTTAACTCCTGTAACTTTTACATGCTAGAGTCCTTCCTTTATTTATTTGAAGACTCTAAACATAATTTATGTTAAAATTATTGATATTTCATCATTCTATTTTATTTGGGATGAATTTATCTTCATTTTTGTTAATTTCATGCTAGTTTCTTCATGTTCTGAATTAGGTTTTTCTCCTTTTACTATTTTTAATGTTACTCACTTTCTTCTGGATGGGTTTTTGATCTACTAGGTTTCCTGTCTCCTAGTTTCTCCCTGATAGTTCATATTCCATTCTGACTTAGGTCTTAAGACAAATATACTTTTGGACCA
Source organism: Dipus sagitta (assembly GCA_036346955.1). Lineage (NCBI taxonomy): Eukaryota > Metazoa > Chordata > Mammalia > Rodentia > Dipodidae > Dipus > Dipus sagitta. Next base: position 95,406,413 of record CM070770.1, on the reverse strand, counting down.
CAACACCATATTAGCTTTTGTTTTCTTTGTATCTTCTTCCTCTGTATGTTGTATGTGTTTATTTTGTTCTGTTGTCTGTTTCTGTTCTTAGTCTGTGAATTCTGCCACCTTCTGTAGTGACAGCATGTTATTCAGCCTCTTCTTCAGGAGGTAAGCCTGCTTGAGCTCTCAGTTAAGCCAGTGGTTCATCCTTTTCCCTGTAATGAAAAATGCTCTGTTGTTCTCTGTTACTCTGCAGGCATCAAGCACACAGTTAATTCTGTCTGCTTGTGGATTTGAAGTCCAGTAGTTCCCTGGGTTCAGATCATCAAGCTTATCACTGAACTTCTCTCCTATTTGTTGTGCCAATGAACTACATATCCTATCTGATGGCCTACTTATGACTTTAATTTTTTATTTGCTTTTGCATATTATATGTTTCAATTTTTTGAGTAGTACTAAGAATACAAAGTAAGACTCATATTTGTTTGCAGTCTCCTCTCCTTTTTTCCTCAAAAAAATAATGATGACAAATGGTTTTATTCTAATCACACAATAGGAAAGATAAGAAAAGAAAGGCATTAAAAATTGGGTGGATTATTAATTAGGATTAAAATCTTTTACTCACTCCACATATTTTTTTTTATGGTATAAGAATTTGAGAAGCAGAAAAATCAATTATTGGTTTGGGATGACCTACTTTGTAGGGTGATTGTTAGTGTCTTTTAATAGTTATATTTTAAATTTGAAACTGAACTGGAAAAAATAATTCAACTATACAGACCTTGCCATTCTCTCTGTGCAAGATAAGCCTGTTCAGTAGAGTGAGAAATAAGTTCAAAACTTCATGGGCTGTTCTGGCCCTCTTTCTGGAATTAGCACCCTACATCTTAGGATCCCTGATGCAGTCTCTGCTTTCCTGTACTGAGAGGGGGTCTCACAACAGTGGAAAGTATTCTTTTAAACTCAGAAGAAAGAATTCATATACTTGCACCATGTGTTGTTTCCAGGTAACTTGAGGCTGATGGAAGTACCTCATCTTTATAATTTTCTTTCTGGCAGAATCTCACATCTTTACTAAACCTCCAGCAATGGCAACATCTATATCTGCCCACCCACTTTTGTTTGTGTGACACAGCAAGTTCTCAGAAACAACAGTGCATTACCAAAAAGTGTGTGTGGTTACAAAGCTTTCACCATCTGATTTCTTTTGGGAAGACTTTCTCATTGACAGAATTTAAGCCTTAATACTTAAATCTAATAATTTAAGGAAAAAGCTTAAATAAAAGGGACAATGTAATCTTCATCAAAGCATGTAATTCAATGATTAATAAGCAATTTTATAAGATGATCTGAATCATTAGCCATTATCTTTAATAATTAGCCTAGTGACTGATTTCTGGAGCTGGACTACTTAAGCACAAATGGTCTTTCATTTATTCATGGCCTGTCCTTGAGTAATTTACTTAATCCCTGTGGACTTACTTTTTTTTTTTATAAAGTTAGGTTTAAGATTGTATCTACTTCATATGGGTGTGATGTATAGTAATAAATTAATATAGGCAAAATATAACTGTCTAGAGTATAGTTAAAAGAAAGGGATTGAAAGTAATTTTGATCATCTCCTGTAGACAACATTTTACTGTAGGCAGTAATGATATATTGGTAATCATAAGAGAAAATCTCCATGTTATCAAAGAGTTTCTATGCTAGTGGGAAAAATGTAGTAGATTAGTAAGACAAATCAGATAATTTCAATTAAAAATAGTAACCATGATGAAAATAATATAATGCTCATAATTTCTAACACTAAACTTGAAATTTTAATTTGCGATTGAGAAAAATAACTGAGCCTTTCTCCTTAGATTGTACTACACATTCTCAGAATTATATATACTTTGACCTGGAGCCATATAAAACTGTGAAAAATAGCACCAAAACTTAAATATCGTTTTATGAGTTCCATGCGTTTATGTTGGAGGATATGCCATCATCTTTGTCAACCCTCTTTTATTGCCATGGGTCACATTCTCTGGAAGGATTTCAACTTTCACGGCTGATTCTGATCATTCTTAGTATAATAATTTATATATGAAGGGTCACTTTCTTCTGAAATAGTATTGTGATGGGCTGCAATATAGATGAGGATTCAATCAATGGCATTTTGTTTATCTCATGCTTCCTCTTACATAACCCATGATTCCAGTATGTACATATCATAGTTGTTAGGCCACATATGGAACTGACAGAAATGAGATGACTTCAGGAATTTATTAAATATGTAAAATATGGAAATAAAACACAATGAGTGATTTATTTTTGCCTTTTCTACATTAAAATTGCACTTACTAGGTTTCAGAAGGTATACTCATAAGACCCCAAATGAAGATATTTCTGAGTTCAAGATTTATTACCAAATAAAAGGCACACAGTATAAACAACACATTGTATCACTAGCATAGTAAGAAATGGATATTCGTATCAGCCTATGGCTGTCTCAGAGCAAAGGGTGTAACTAGGTAAGTAGTAGGCTCCTGTTATCCATGCTGCAGGGCGGCATTGGATACTTTTCCCTTTCAGATCAGGAATAACTAACACATGCTCAGAAAATTTCAGAACCAGAAAGTATGTTATGAAGTCTTGGAGCACAAATAACCTATAGGGCACATAGGTACCTATTATTTTTCTCATCACTGTTACCAAATACCTGACAAGCAGCAACTTAAGGCATGAAGGATTTACTTTGGCTCATCATTTGAGAGGGTCTAGCTCATCAGGTCCAGGAAGGCATGGAGAAAGTCACCTTAGCTCATGGCTGTGACACTTCCTCATATGTCCATGAATTAGGAAATAGATGGGGGCCAGAAGCAGGTCTGAACTGTAAAACATCAAAGCCCTTCCCAGAGTCGAGTGACTTACTTGAAATTATTTATTTGTTGTAACAGGGTATCAGTATGTTTTCCATGTTGACCTCAAACCTGTGATCCTACTGCCTCAACTTCCTAACTACTGGGATTGCTACTATGTACTACAACACTTGGTTAAAAATGTTGAGATAAGAATGAAACAAATGCAGAAGTGTGACATACAAAAATTATATTCCAGCCGGACATGGTGGCGCACGCCTTTAATCCCAGCACTCAGGAGGCAGAGGTAGGAGGATTGCTCTGAGTTTGAGGCCACCCTGACACTACATAGTGAATTCCAGGTCAGCCTGAGCTAGAGTGAGACCCTACCTCAAAAAACCAAAACGAAAAACAAAAATTATATTCCATGCAGTATTATAACCAGAAATGAAACAAAATATAAAATAAAAAATGTTATGGTAAGGATAGTATGAAAGTAATTAAAGAAAATATATGTGTAGTCTTTCTTTAAAAGCAAAATGAAACAGAGGGCTATTAAGATTAGATAAATAGATGGCAGAAATTGATGTATGCAAAGTCTCCAGTCAAGAGCAATATCTGCAGCTGCCCACCTGCCACTGTTTCTCTTCCTTTGTCTTTTGAGTAGCCATATATCAAGTATCACAGAGGTCTAGTGAGACTGAATGTCTAGTTAAGTCTAAGAAGCACCTCTAGTAGATATTACAGTAAGGAAAATAAGAGTCACATCTATTGCAACTGAGGTAGAATCATCTCTAGAAGTTTTATTTTACGTGTAAAGTGTTACTTTGTTGATTACTATCATACATTTTGGAGCATCTATGGAGCAAAGGACAAAAGTAAGCTACATAAGAAGGCAGCAAGTCTAGAAACTTCTAGGAGAAAATGTTAGAAAGAATCTACTTGAACAGGTTACTTAACAATTTTGAACAGCTGTCAAAAATACCACTGGGGCTGGAGAGATGGCTTAATGGTTAAAAGCACTTGCTTGTAAAGCTTAACAGCCTTGGCTGGATTCCACAGTACCTATGTAAAGCCAGACGTGCAAAGCGGCACATTAGTCTGGAGTTCATTTGCAATGGTGGGAGGCCCTAGTGTGCCTATTCTTTCTCTAAAATAAATAAATACATAAAAAGTGCCATCCATCCCACTTCTGAATCCCTGAGAAAATCAGAGAATAACATAGGAAGACCCTTCCATTGCTATCTTATTCCAGGGAAGTTTTTTTTTTTTTTTTCGAGGTGTTTCACTCTAGTCCAGGCTGACCTGGAATTCAGTATGTATTCTCAGGGTGGCCTGGAACTCATGGTGATCCTCCTACGTCTGCCTCCCGAATGCTGCCTCGCCAGTGCTGGGATTAAAGGCCTGCGCCAGCATGCCGGGCTTTTCCAGGGAAGTTTTATCCCAGCACAAATAGTTGCTCATGGGTGGCTTTCTTGCAACAGCCTTAGCATCTGCTGGTTCTGGACGTAGTTTTTTACAAAAGGGAAGCATATGTGATCCAATTTTTCTCATATGAAAGTGGGACTGAGACTCAGTAGGTGACTGAACTGAAAACGCAGTGTGTGATACATGAATAATTAATATATAATGGTCAGGAAAATAGATTTTACTTTTGTTATATTGCCATGTAGTTCTCTTGGCCTTTATGCCACCCCTAGAGGAGGTAGCATTTGACCTGGGCCTTTAAGGAAAGGACATCTTTTCAGGGGTTTAATTTGCAAAGAAACGGAGACATTGAAGATGAGTTTGTACAAGCAGAAATGGCCTAAAATGACTAGCTAGTAGTGTGACAAGAATAGTGAGAGCTGAAGCTAGAAGCAGATCAAAGGAATTTAGGTAGGCACAGGAGTTAGCAATAAATAGACTTTTCAGAAAGTAAATAACTATCAGAACAAAACAAGTATCATCTGCACTTAAAATAATGATGAAAGAATGGAAAAACAGAGTGAAACTAATGTACCTCTCTTCCCATAGCTCCAGAAGTTCTCAAAAGACCCATAGTGAGCATGCTGGATGTTTAAAATATTCTGCTAAGAAAATCACCCAAGTTTCCCCCATACTTCTTTTGAATCTAATTATGACACATGAGATGCATAATCAAACTGCCTGAGTCTGAAACCTGTCTTCACCACTTACAAGCTGTGTAACCTTGAGCAAGATATTTAAGCTCTCATAGCTTTTGTGAGCCCATGGAAATGTTAGAAGCAATAAGAACACATATCTCGTGGGGTTGTGAGTGCATCATGAAAGGATGTTTATAAAGGCCTACCAGAGTGTCTCACACCTGGTATTTGATGAACAGCTATTGTCAAATGAAATATGGACATTAATTAAAATTCATTTAAATCATGTTGACCAGGCTTCAGAGTCCATCTTATCACTGCCTCTTTGCATCTCTGGCTCATATTAACACTCTCTTCCAGATTTGTTCTTTGTTGAATCTAGTCATTATGTGGACTGCCTCTAGAGGGCTTCCCCCAGGATAGCACTAATTCATTAACAAGAACAACTTGGCTACAGTTTTTCCACTGAGATGAAGTTCTACTTGTCTGTACCATATTCCTCCATCTTTTCCACAGAACACTATGATTTTGTTTCCCCAAATGCTTAGCAATTAACAACACAGAAAAACTTCGTATTATTTAGACATCAGAAAATGAAACCAACTCATGTATACTTTAAAAGTTAACAGTTGGGGCTGGAGAGATGGCTTAGTGGTTAAGCACTTGCCTGTGAAGCCTAAGGACCTCGGTTCGAGGCTCCATCCACCAGGACCTACGTAAGCCAGATGCACAAGGGGGAGCATGCGGAGTTCGTTTGCAGTGGCTGGAGGCACTGGCATGCCCATTCTCTCTCTATCTTTCTGCCTCTCTCTCTCTGTCACTTTCAAATAAATAAATGAAAATAAACAAATTCAGGCTGGAGAGATGGCTTAGTGGTTAAGGTGCTTGCCTGTGAAGTCTAAGGACCCCAGTTCCAGGCTTGATTCCTCAGTACCCACGTTAGCCAGATGCACAAGGGGGAGCACGCATCTGGAGTTAGTTTGCAGTGGCTGGAAGCCCTGGCGCGCCCATTCTCTCTCTCCGTCTCTCTACCTCTTCCTCTCTCTCTCTCTGTCTGTCATCCTCAAATAAATAAATAATAAAAATAAACAAAAAAATAAAGTTGGATATATAGTGTTTTGTTTAATAAAAAAGTGATTTTTAAAATTAAATTACTTTTATAGTGGAATTGGTTTTATTTTGGGGCAAGATAATGTTCAGCAAACAAAAACAAATTATTCTATTCTATGTCTGTTTATTAAAATGGAAACGATTACAGATATTTTTGTATCTATTGACATAGTGATGTGATTTCTTCTGGTTAGCCTTTTGATACTGTGTATTATAGTCATAATTGGTTCTGTATCCTTAGGCTTTGAATTCACAGATTCAAAATGTTTCAAAAAGGTCTGAAAAAATATTCCAGAGGGCAAACTTGAATTTATGATGTCTTGAACACTATGTGGAATCTATACGAAGGAAGTGGTAGGATCACCTTCTTGTAGTGCATCACTTTGCAGATACCCAGTTTCTTTCCTGAGCTCATTATTTAAGTTTTACTGGCCTTCAATCTCAATAGTATAGAAGGCCTGTGATATTCACAGACATATTGAACATGTGTAGACTTTTTATCTTGTTATGATTCCTTAAACAATAACAGTGTAACAACTGTTTACATTGCATTTGCATTCTACTATTAGATATTATAAGTAATCTAGATATGATTTAAAAATTTCCACAGAATACATATAGGTTAAATGAAGACTGCACCATTTTATATAAAGGACTTGAATATCTACAGATTTTAGTATCATTAGATCATCCTGAATCATTCCCTTTTTGATAATGAGGAGTGAATGTACTTCAAGTTAACATTTGTGATCTAATATTAGTTGGTCAGTTAATAAGAATCATATTATAAGAAGGGTTTTAACAAATGGCAGGACATTCACAGATCAGTGACTACGATGGTGAAATATGAAGAGATAAAATCATATAAAAACTAAGATATTTTAGCATCAGAAGAGAAAGCTTAAATTATCCCCTTTAGAAGGGCATAATGGCAAATTCAATGTTTAAAAGTCTTGCACCAGAAGAAATTAATTTTGACTAATTTTTTCCAGAGTGAAGAACTACCTAAAATTTCCTTCTTACTCTTCTGTTATCCATAACGAGAAGAACATGCTCACAGTAGGAATTATTCCTTTATCCTGAGTTTTTGGTAATGAGACTCATGTGGGAGGACTGAGCCTGACTTGCTTACTGCATCCAGATGTGCTTAATAGCTTAATGGGCCAGGTAAACTCTCCTTGTTTCAACAGAGTGGTAGGTCACCTGAAGATTATTGAACAGTAAGTGTTTGCTGTTGTACACCTTAGCTTTTGAGATAGTTGCACCATTTTTAGTTAAGCAAAACTTGATTAATTCAAATATCTAATATTTTCTATATATTGTGCTGAGTGTTTCATTTTTGTTATTTGAGTCTTACAAAAAGCATTAAAGTATTATAGCAATACCACAAAATATTGGCATAAAGTGATATTTATATCTCAATGTTATAAACAAAGACTACTTGGATTAAAAGCGTAACCCTATATCATGAGGGGAATCAGTGGTTTAAATGACACTGTAATCAATTTATTGTGTGTCTGAATGCAGCTTCAGGGCCACAAGATGCGTTCAGTGGTAAAGCTCTGATAGCACAAGCATGAGTAGCAGAGTTTGGAGCCTCAGATCCTGTGTAAAAACTGGAAGCTGCAGTGCGCTTCTATGATCTCAGCACAGCCAATGGGAAGATGGGAGGTGGAGATAGAAGAATTTCCTGGAAGCTCATGGGCCAGCTAGCCTGGCAACCAGAGTGAATAAAAAGGTGGGAAGTGAGGACTGATAGTGGAAAGTTGTTCTCTGATTTCTATACACCTGAAAGTTATCATCTGACCTCTGCAGGCATATTATGACACACACACATGATCATACACACACACACACACTGAATCAATCTTTAATATTCTTTCTCTTGCCTCTCATAAATTAAGAAAGGAGCTTCTAATTACTTTTCCCTCTGCTCATTAAGAAGCCATGATCAAATATTCTTCATGTGAGGGCCAGAGTAAATGTGGATAAAGATAGTTTAGCTTTGCAAATCAAGCAGTCTTGTTTTAGTATGCCTATACATTTGAAGGCATGTGTGCAAGTGCATAAATTTTGGTTCTTGGTGAATTATAAAATAAAAATGTACACTGAAGTTACTTTGAAAATGCAATCCATGATATTAAATAATGTGAGGTAAGCATATGCAATAAGTTGAGATGAGATGAGAACAGCATTCTGTTACACTTATATTAACTCTAATCACATTTGGTAGCTGATGCTCTTGTGAGGGCTGCCAACTAGCATTTTAAGTAAATGAAGAGCTAGGATATACAGCCTTCAGGAGCAGGCACCTCTCCTGTCAAATAGGTAATTACAGAGGCTATGACTCCATCAGGAAAATGGTGGCCAATCAGTGTAAGCCTTAAGAGCTCAAACCCTTTGTAATTGATTGAAGAGATTCAGTAACTTCAGTGCAATTCAGTTTCAAATGTAAGAAACCAATATTTGGCCAGATGGCTGCCATGAATCCCAGAGGGAGTTTATGAATTTAATGAGAGCAACAGTTACATAGTTTAAGTCACATGTGCTCATAGTGAATGAACTATGCATATCAATATTGAAACTGTAACCTGTGGTATCCAAGCTTTATTTTCTGACTCCTAATACTGATAACACTGGTATTTATTCCTGAAGGTACACGTTTGCTTATTATACAAAGTTGAGAAACTTTTTAGTGTAAATAACAATTAACATTTGGGGCTATATTCTTCTTATTTCTGCTGAGATGTCCCATTATCTATTTTGGGATAATTTAGAGGTTCTATTTTAGAAGCCTTCAGTTTGTGCAAGCTGGAGACATTGAAGTTTTATTCATTCACTTAATGGTATCTGCAAGCCTAATGTTCATAATATATAGGAACCTTGGGAAGTTTGTGGGCACATCAGATATGGGGTTATGAATTGGTTGATATAACAGCTTATAAGTCCAATAAAAGGCAGATAATATATATTTAAGTAATTATGCTATAAGACTGGAAGTGATAAGTATCAAGAAAGGCATAGATAAAGTGGTAATTCTGTTTAGTTGCTATGTCAATTTATTGTAGGTAGTTAAATAAGCACTAATAAGAGTAGAGGCAGTAGGTAATTGTAGCCAACATTTTGAGGAAAGATAATAAAAATAGTTAACATTCAAGAAAGCATTATGGAAAGATGTGGCTAAATAATGGGATAAGGATTGAGTCAATTCCACATTGTGCTGTTGTCATAGAGTGTATGTACCTAGTACAAGGTGGTATAGACCGCCACACACCCAGACTATGTGGTATATGCCATGTATATGTGGTTCATTGTTGATGGAGACATCATCATATGGCTTAGAAGTATATTTGAATTATTAAAGAACAAAAAAAAATCAAAGAATTATGGAGTGAAGATCTAGGCAGAGATCTGAAGAGGTGAGTGCAGCATTCGGTTTGTTTGTATTTCCTGGTTACTAATCAAACTGCTGAGTACTAACTTTTTGCAGCCTTGTGAACCAAACAGAGCCAACCAAAGTTAGAGTTGGGCTAGAGAGCTGGCTTAGCAGTTGAGGCGCTTGCCTGTGAAGCCTAAGGGCTGAGGCATGACTCCCCAGAACCCATGTAAACCAGATGCACAAGTGACACATGCACACAGGTTGTGCAGGCACACAAGGGGTGCGTGTGTCTATAGTTCATTTTCAGTGGTTAAGGCCCTGGCATGCCAATTCTCTCCCCCTCTCTCTATCTCTCATAAAGGAAGTTAGAGTTAGGACACAAAATACTGTGCTTTAGGCCTAGAAAGGCCACCCCTCAACACTAAGGCTGACTGTCATCCCAGCATTGGGTAATGTGGAAGGCCCAGAAAGAATCCATATCTGGTGGCTCAAATTATTTTTTTGAGGAAGATAATATTGTTAGAGGCTTAAAAGTACTTCTAAAAATGCCATACTTTGGTTTCTTTTCAGATCATATAAATCTTTCGCCTTTTACTAAAAATGCCATGTCCATTACCATATAAAAAACTGTTCTGGTACAGAGAGAGAGAGAAAAAAACCAGATATGAATGAGACCATGTAGAATCATCAAAAGTTTAAAGCAATGAAGCTTAGTCAAGAAAATCAAAGGCAAGCTTGAAAGTTTCTAGTAGGTACTGTAGTGATAAGGAAAGAAATTCTAAAATCAAAGCAAAAATTATAAAATTAAGGGATTTTAAAGAATAAATGGTAACAAATGGTATATTATTTAGCTATGAACTTACATTTCTATTTAATGTGCTACATGTACAATAAAAGGCATAAATGATATATAAAATATAACACTCCAAATAGCATGCTAAATTTTTGAGCTCATTATCTTTTTCACACTTTCAATAACAATCTTTATTTTTGTTTGTGTGTGTGTGTGCGCCTATTAGCATGTGTGGGTCAGAGAATCATTTTCAGGTGGGCCCTCTCCCTTTTAACTTCATTTGAAACAGCATTTCTTACTCAACTGATATTCCTTCCTGTGTTCACCATGAACTTCTGGTGAAATTCTCCTGTTTCTGCCTCCCATCTCACTTTCAATGTCAGCTTCAGAATGTTGGGATGACAGAAGCCCTCCACAGCTCCTGGCTTTTTGATTGACTCTACTGATCAATCAACTTCATCTTGAGCAGCAACCATGTATCCACTGAACCATCTCCCCAACTCCCATACTTCCTTGTAATTATTTTATTGCAGGAGCTTGTCACTATTTTTCTACCATTTAGTCTTTTGCTCTCTAAGTCTTCTGTAGAATTGGTTCTTTCCGTCCCATAAAGCCCCTTTCTCCCTAGAGAGAATTTTTTTAATGCAAATTACTCACTTCCCATGGCCCCATTCCCATCAGAGATTGGAACTCTGAAGGACATTAGGAGAAACAGACTTGGCCACATTAAAAAAATTAGCATCCATTTATAGTTTTCTCCATGATCATGGGCAGCTATTTGTCTTACAATTTCATAAGCAATGTCATCAAAATAATTCTTCCTGAGGGCTGGGGAGATGGCTTACTTGTTAAGGCACTTGCCTTCAAAGCCAAAGGCCCCAGTTTCAATCCCCCAGGATCCATGTAAGCCAGATGCACAAGGTGGCATCTGGAGTATCTGGAGTTTGATGACAATGGCTGGAGGTTCTGATGTGCCCATTCTCTGTCTCATTCTCTCTCTCTCTCCCTCTCTGCCTCTCTCTCTCTCAAGTAAACAAACAAATGAATAAATAAATATTTAAATGATAATAATAATTCTTCCCCCAAATACAAGTTTACTCAGAGGTTATTTGTTTGGTTTCATTTCTAGATATAGAAGTGGCTGATATTTTTAGTTCTCACCTTTTCTGGACTGAAAAAAAAATTTTGCTTTATTAGGTGCACTGCCATACACCATAAACAATGAGACTCTTTTTCTAACCCAAATAAGTTTCATGGACAGCTGTTTGTGTCTTCCATTGGCTTGGTTTTCAGCAAAACAAAATAACACCACACTGTCCAGGCTGTGGGTAATCAGTTACCTACTGTGCTAGGCACACATGTCTGATCTTCTCCAGCTGTGTGCATCACATTACACAAATGACATTTAAAATGAAATGGAGCATATTCAGGGGTCTGGGGCCAGAATACACATTAGGAGAAATAACTCAAGGAATTGAGCATGTTTACAGTGGAGATGTGAGGACAAAAGGGGCCCAATGGCTCCCTAGGCTGTGGTAGGATGCCTTGCCAGGTGGTAGGTGCAGGCAGATTGTGGCTCAGTGTGAGCAGGTACAAAAAGAGTTGTCCAACAAAAGAAATGGACGGCTTCAAAAGTCGTGGGTTCCCATTAGTAAGCACAAATCCTTGGCATTTAAACCTCTCAGGGAGGCTAGAAGTAGGGTGCTTGTAATATGGACACAACATTCTGTATACTTAAAATTTTGTGTACTTATTTCAGAAGCCAGTAGCTACTGATCCAAAAGAAATGTATTTTGAGCTTTAATCAATTCATGAACACCTTTTTAGACCATGACCCACCATATGTAGGAGCTAGTTACATAAACCTTGTTTCTCTTACTTGAAAAAACAGAATAATAAAAATTTTGGACTAATCATATGTAATTCTACATCAGTGACCTAGCATATAAATCTAACACTGAACTGGTATTCTAAAGTATTGTATGATGAAGTTCAGGAAACAGTTAGGAGCTTTTATTGTTATATGTATTTTTTATTTCCAGTGTCTTTGTTTTTCATTAATTCTGTTTAAACTGTGCAGCTGTCATGCCATGGGAAGTCACCTTGTCATTGAATCACTAAGTGAAATAACACTGTTTAATTTTGAATTTGATAGAGAATCTATGTTCTGAGTGGTGTGTGGGAAAAGAAAGGGCGCTTCCAGGCATTGTTTCTGAAAACTGGTATTGAGTAAACAAGGCTTTCACTTACCAGACTAAGTCTTTTAATAACATAAAAGCAGAAAGAGCTCCAAGCACTGTGGTTTCTGCTTTTATGACCCAGTTGGTGTTAGAAGTTAGAGAGGTTTGGCTTTTCTAATCAGTTTTATCTCAATAATCTCTGGCTTCAGAGACAGCAGTAACAGAACTAAGTGGGCAGAAAAAAATTCCCCTGAGAGCCTTTCCATTTGAAACCGTTGGTAAGCAGTTTAGCAGGGGGATCTTCAATCCTGGAGGAATCATACTAGGGTTTAATGAACCTAAGCCAGAAAAGAGACGTAGATCTGTAAGATTTTATTTGAAAGCAGGAGTAAAGACAGTTGGGGAAAGTAGACCTTGGGTTTCACCTGTACAATTAAAGTCATTATTATTTTTAAACTTAATCTCATCTTAAAAGACTGATAATCCATTTTGAGCTTTAGGATTATTATTATTATTATTATTATTTTTACATTTCCCGTGCCCAAAGACCTAAGGCCTCTACCATCTTGGTTATCCACAATGGAAGAGTATTTCTTGTCCAAGATTAAAAACATGTCAGATGTAGAAATGTGAGTTTCAGGCTGGAGGGATGGCTTAGGGTGCTTGCCTGCAAAGCCAAAGGACCCAGGTTCAATTCCCCAGGACCATGTAAACCAGATGTACAAGGTGGTGCATGCATATGGTGTTCATTTGCAGTGCTGGAGGCCCTGATGCACCCATTATTTCTCTCTTTCTAATAAATAAATTAAAAAAATATATACATATCTATATACTTGTGTTTCTGATTGAAAGATTCATCTTTCAATGTGCAAATCACAAGAGTTCCAAATGACAGCTTGATTCATTAAAATATTTTTTAAAAAGAATTTAGGGGTTAATATTTATTTACTTATGTATTTGTGTATATGTGAATTTGTGTATAAGTACATTAAGGTCTTGCTGCTGCAAATGAATGTCCATTCTATCCAGCTTTATGTGGATGGTTGGGAAATTGAATCTTGGGCTGACAGGCTTTGTATGCGAATGCCTTTATCTGATGAGCCATCTCCTAAAATATTTATTTTATGTTTTGTATTATTATTAAATAGTATTTTATATGATATTTTAATTGAATTTTCAAATACAGCATTTATTTATAGATTCTGATCCCTCCCCTCCCCCTGTTCTATTTCCTTTAAAAAACATTTTTATAAGTTCATTTATTTGAAAGAGAAAGAGAGAGGATGGGTGCACCCATTCTTTTGCTGCAAATAAACTCCAGATGCATGTGCCACTTTGTGCATTTGGCTCTATGTGGGTACTGGGGAATTGAACCTGGCCATCAAGCATTATAGGCAAGTACCTTTAATCACTGAGCCATCTCTCTAGCCCCTATTATATTTCTCCAATGTGATGATTACTAAGTTTCTCTTGTCACTTTGGAATCTTTCCCTCCCTTCCTCCCTCTTTCCCTCCCTGCCTTCTTCTTTTTCCTTCCTTCCTTCCTTCCTTCCTTCCTTCCTTCCTTCCTTCCTTCCTTCCTCCCTCCCTCCCTCCCTCCCTCCCTCCCTTCCTTCCTTCTCTCTCTCTCTCTCTGTCTCTTTCTTGTTTTTTTTTTTTAAATTAAAAATTTTTTTTTCTTTATTAGTTAGTTTTGTATTCAGTAAATACAGTCAGTTTGGTACCATTATTAGGCTAATCTGTGACCTACCCTCTCCCCTTGGCCCCTCCTTGTTGAGGTATATGGGTCATGCATTGTGGAGTTAGCCCACAGTTATGGGTAAGCTAAATGTCTCTGTAGCACAGGAGGACCTGGAACTCAGTCTGTAGTTTCATGGTGATCCTCCTACCTTTGCCTTCTGAGTGCTGGGATTAAAGCCAGCTTGGAAAAAGATTTTTCCTTCGCTTTCTCTCTCTCTCTCTCTCTCTCTGTCTATCTGCATGGACACCATGCATGCATCACTTTGTATCCAGCTTTAGGTGGGTGTTGGAGAATCTAATGAAGGCCAACAGGCTTTTCAAGTAAGTACCTTTAACCAATGAACCTTCTTCCACCCACCCCCACCCTTGAAATTTCTGCTATCTATACTCTATTAACCTGGATTTACACTTGAGTTCGGGATGCATCCTTTGTTTTTCTTTCCTTGTATATGCATTAATACTAAAAGGAGTGGGGAGAGGCATGGGTCTGAGTTCTCAGCAGCCTAGCTGATTTCCAGGTACTGGACACATGGGTAGTTACAAGAAAGGAAGTAGTTTGGTGGAAGGGAGAAACAAGAGAACTTGGAACTACATCAGATCTGGGCCTCAGTCCCATTTCCAGACGTAGAGAGGTGGAGTCCCCCTAATCTTTGAAACTAGTAGTACTTACTGCACATGCTCAGTTGTGTTCCAGCCGCTGGGAAGACTTCCTCCCTTCTATTTACATCATGCTATTTCATATGTAAATTTACGAAGTGTACTCTTCCACACTATCCTCTATGCTCCTACCTCAATACAAGCAATTCATATTAGCATTGGTTCTTTCTTAAAATTATTTCCAGAAGTAAGGTATAAATGAGAAATAAGAGGAGGATGGGAAAGAGGTGATTTGTATTTGGGGATAATCATCATAATTGCTAAAGTTCTTGTTTGCCATAGCCATTGTTTTTCAAAGGTAGGGTCTCACTGTAGCCCAGGCTGACCTGGAATTAACTGTGTAGTTTCAGGGTGGCCTGGAACTCACAGTGATCCTCCTACCTCTGCCTCCCAAGTGCCACCACGCCTGGCCCGCCATAGCCATTTTTATACAAATCTGAGGTTAAATTAAAATTAGGATCTTTTTGGGAAAACTTCTACACTATTGGTGAGAGTGTAGTCTGGTACAGCCATTGTGGAAATCAGTGTGGAGGTTCTTGAGACAGCTAAAAATAGATTTACCATATGATCCAACTGTAGCACTTCTAGGCATATATCCTAATGACTCTTCTCACTACCTTAGAGATACTTGCACAACCATGTTTATTGCTGCTCTATTCACAATAGCTAGGAAATGGAACCAGTCTAGATGTTCCTCTATAGATGAATGGATAATAAAGATGTGGTACATTTAAAAAATTAGGACCTTTTCTAATTTTTAGCAAGTCTGCAATCCTACATTTTTCAACATTTTAAAGATTTCTTTTGTTCTGTTGGCTACATGAGTGATAAGACTTAGGATTCTTTTTTTTTTTTTTTAAGATTCATTGATATGGATGAGGCATGTCAAAGTGGCAAGAACATAAAAAGTGCAGTGTGACAAATGGCTTCCTGTTTTACACAATAGATGGTCCTGTATAAAAGAAGTTATTATGTAGGTGAACTTATAGGTTGCATAAAAAAGAATAATCAGCCCCATCTAACCATTTAGATGTGTTCAAATGTCGTCTCCCCTTTCTATATTTTAGCATTATTTCTTGTACAGGTATAGTAGTTCTGAGACTACTAGTGAGTTCTCAAGCTATGTCAGACAGCCAGCTAAGCACTGGACACGAGTTAGTCATTTACTTCTCATAACGGTCACCCAAAGTGGGTTTTGTTATGATTTTAATGTTTTTAGATAAGATAGTTAAGGTTTGAAGAGGAGAAATTATTTACTGTCATAGGGAAAGTGTTCAGACAGCTAAGGATGCTCAGTGCAGGCAGGCTTACATCAGAGCTCATGCTTGAAGTCACTCTACTACCTCTTGGTAATTTTTTCATTGACTTGTTGATGGTGAAAGGCAAGGTTAGGTTATATTTTGTACAACTTTATATGTGTGTGTGTGTGCATAAATAATTTAATCAGGGTTTTTTTCCATGGTATTTCTTGTTAAAGCCTGTCACTTCTTTTGGAGCAAGATTTCCTTCCTTAGTAGTAGGCTATGTGCACTTTTAAATGAAACCAGACAAATTAATGTTTTCTAGCTCCCTTCTGGCAATTGCATTTTATGAGTTTAGTGCAGGGCTAAGGAAAACAGTCATTTTATCTTCTCTCTATACCCTTCATATTTCCCCATCAGCTTTTTCCTATGTCTGGCAGAGATGGGAAGGAAGGCTGCATTAGAGGCAAAGAAACACAAAAACAACTTTAATTTGGAGATGACTTAGGAAGATGAACTGGGATTAGACTGTGTTTTGGAACATGATTTTGTGCTCATATGTGCATGCATATGTGCATGTGTACTTGTATATTTTTTCACATAGAAAACATTTCGAGTATTTTCTTAGTCCTATGCACATTCAAGGAATGTATTATGTTTCATGCCCTTTTATGAAGAAACTCATTGATTAATGTGAAGTCTGTTCATTGTCTGGAATTCTGTTGCAAAAATATAAACTCAAAAAGATCATTTCTCTTTCCAGTCTTAAATATAAATAGCTCCTTACTAAAAAAAATTATACCTTTAAATGACCACCTATTTTCTCTCCTTTTGCTTCCTAAAATTTTGATTTTAGCTTTAATTTCTGACTTCCTTTTTATTCATTTAACTCCTATTATTCCTTTTTCTGCCTGCAAAATACTACTGTATGTGGCCTTGCTACTTTTATTTTTAAAAAACTCTTTATTTATTTATTTGAGAATAATAAAGAGAGAGAGAGAGAGAGAGAGAGAGAGAGAATAGGCACACCAGGGCCTCCAGCCACTGCAAATGAACTCCAGATACATGTGCCACCTTGTGCAGCATCTGGCTTACATGGATACTGGGGAATCGAGCCTCTAACTGGGGTCCTTAGGCTTCACAGGCAAGCACTTAACCACTAAGTCATCTCTCCAGCCCCATTTTTAAAAACTATTTATTTATTTGTGAACAACAGACAGAAAGAGAGAAAGAACGTGCTACTTTTATTTATATGGGTATTGTGGTTTGAGCCATTATGCTCATGTGTCTGAATACTTGATCTTGCTATTGTGAAAAACTGTGGGATCTTTGGTACATGGAGCCTTACCTGGGAGGAGTAGCCACTGAGAATGAGTCTTGAAGGCAAGTAATACATGTCTGGTTATGGTCTGTGTTCTGCCTTTCTTGCTCTGCACCATGTGAAGGTTGTATGCTCCCATTGCCATGAGCTCTTTTATGGCTTCCCCACAAGAATGGACTATACCTTCTGCAGCCAGGAGCCAAAATTAACATTAACCTTTTCTTCTTTGTTTTTTAACTCAGGTGTTTGGTGGGTCAGTGAGGGCAAAGGTAACTCATTTTTTTTTCATAAATACTCATCTTGACAGGCCCCTTTCTTGAAGTTCTTCAACTGTGTTGCTTCTGTCAGGGCCCCACTTCATTTTGGACACAGCATCCTGGGCACATCCCTGTCATTCCTATTATGCCGTTGGAGCAATTTGTCCCAATGTTATTTTCTCCCCTGGACTCTAAGCTTTATGAGTTGTACTACTCTGTTTTTCTAATCCTTATGGTAGAATATCTCACACATAGTGGATGTTGTTAAATGTTGTAGATTAATAAACATTTGAAGACTCAATTTGTCTGCCCTCCCCATCTCTTCTCTTTAGAAGGTCTTCTTTTTCTGACCTCCTGTGGCAGGTATAAGTTACCACACTTATTTGGGAATTAGTCATACATTACTCTGAGACATTCTCTTATCTTACTGCTATTTCAGTCTTATCTTGTTATTTGATACTTTTTCTGTGTTCTCATCTAGATTTTGAGCTCCTTGGAGGTAAGAGAAAGATTTTATAATTTTGGATGTCCTCAGAGTACCTTAAATGATGCTTCAACTATCCCAAATACCTCCTTAATGATATTGGTTCATGAATTGTTCAAACTCTTTAAACAGCACTGAAGGAGAGCTCCCCCTCCCCCGAAGCACAGATTTCACTGCCTCTGCCTTTCACTCTCCATTTCCTCGAACATTAGGAACATTGTGTGATAGCAGGACTGCAGAGAAACTATTTTATTTCTCAAAGGAATTTCAAGAAACTCCAAGGGAGAGAGAATTTGAGACTGTTTTTCTTATAGAAAGATAAAATACAGTAACTGTGGAAATCCTAATTTTGGAGCCTCAGTTTCCTTACCTATAAGATGTGTGTATTAGTCAGCTTTCCATTGCTGTGACAAAATATAAGGGGCCCTCAACTATGAGGTGGGAAGGTATATTTTGACTGAAGGTTTAAGTCCATGTCATTTTCCCTATTTATTTGGGCCTGTGGCAAAACAGGACATCATGGCCAGAGCACATGGTAGAACAAAGCTGCTCTCATCTCGTGGTGGCCAGAAAGGAAGAGTGGAGAGGAAGGATACTGAGAGAAGAAGGAGGTTGGAGTTTCAATATCCCCTAAAAGTATGTAACCCTACTGAGCTCACTTTTCCTAAGTGAACTTTACCTCTTAAAGGTTCCCAAAAGTGCCACAGGCCGATGTTCAAATTTTCAACACATTGTTCTTTGGGAGAAATTACAGATCCAGAGAAAAGCTGGCTGTCATGTTTACAAATTAAGAAAGTGAGGCTTCAGCACTGAGATTTCTCACAGTGGTGATAGATATCCTTGATAGTTTTTGGTAAATGTGCAGTAAGACTGTATGCAAAGAAGATAGTGGTCCCTGATATACAAGGTCACAACTTGTTTTTTTTTGTTTTGTAAAAATATTTATTTTTTTGCAATCAGAGAGAAATAGGGATAATAGAGACAGAGAGGGGGAGAGAGATAGATAGATAGATAGATAGATAGAGAGAGACAGAGAGAAATAAAGAGGGCATACCAGGATCTCCAGCCACTGCAAGCAAACTCCAGATGCATGCTCCACTGCATCTGGCATTATTTAAGTACTGGGGACTTGAACCCAGGTTGTTAGGCTTTGCAGTCAAGCACTTTAACTATTGAGCCATCTCTCCAGCCAAGTCTTAGTTCTTATTGTGAACATTCAATATGATACACTATTTTTGAAGGAGCTCCAAAGTAAGTTACTTGGAGCTATTCAATTGGTTTATCTATTCTCTTTGTAGTTATCTCTATAGTAAAAACACACATATTGTGTATTTTCATTCCCATATTCATGTACTACTGTTGTGTTTTACATATATCAACTCATTTGAACCTTTAAACAATCCATTTAATTAAATTCCATTGCCACCATCATTTCAAAATTGAAGCCACTAAGACATACGGATTGTCCAGCTACACAGATATCAAATGGCAGAGCTGGGGTTATAACCCATGCCCTTTGGTTACAGAGCACATGTACTTAATGCCAATTATACAGAAGGCATTTTCTAGAAATATATGTTCTATATCAAATATGAGCTGGGTACTGAAGTTAGAGAGATGAAAAAGTGCAGTTTCTGTTTTAATGGCAGCTATATTTTAGTGAAGAACATAGGCAGGTTAGTATATAATGATTATATTAGGGATTCCAATTATGGGGATCTTCTGTGCCAGTTTTCTTGAGATAGTCCTAGGTGATACCCATTGTCCAGAAGAGTTTTGTTTATGCTGGCTTTGATATTCAACAATGTGCTGGTTTGGATGATAACTATTTCTGCTAGCATTATTTAGAGTAAGCTTGCTTTACAAGCTTCAAATAGAGAGGCCAGACTCTGTGTTGTAGAGTTTCATTTGGCTGTTTTAGTAGATGAGAAGCAGTTTGGCAGGTAGGAGAAGGGCATTTGAAGAAGAAAGAAGAAGTGTAGATGATTTGGTGGTTGAGAGAGACGGGGTTAGGTAGGGGCTCATGAAGGGATGTGGTTGTAACTGAAGGTGTGACTTGGTGTCCTTAAATGAAAGTTCAGGTTTTCTACAGAGCCTCAAGTTGGTTGGGATAGATTTTATGAAGCCCTTTTCACTATTTATTTCTTTCTCTTAGGACAGTAGCTTGTACCTTCTATTCAGAACCCTCTAAAATTATTAGGACCTTAATTCACCCTGTGAGATGTCTGTCTATGCCTAGAATATGCTTTAATGATGTTAAATCTGTAAAAGGTTATTAGAAATGTGAAGCAGGACCATGTTTCATACAATAAAGTATCTAGGAACAATTCAATGAAAATAATCTCTGCCATAATGCCATGCATGTATATAGAATCTCCATAGATTCTTATGAAGAAAATTGAAGTTTAACTTGCTTTTCCTATCTCTTTGTTATTTTTCAGTCTATCCAGTTGTTTAGAAGGTGGAAATTGCTAATAAGCATGACTAGAGTAAAGTTCAAAGGACAAATAATGATATACACAGTTTTCATTGTAGAAGGACATCTGTGTGAAACCTGCCTTCCCCAATTCTAGGCAATGCTTTAGATTCTTAAGTCCTGGAAATTCCAGCCAAAACCATCTTGATCTTGCTTCCATTGGTCACATAGACCTCCTCCCTTCATTAGTATTTTCCTTTTGGGGAAGACCAGCCATGGTGTTTTTGGGCACACCAGTGGGCTTTATAGGTGGTCTTGTGATGACTGTTCATAGGGATGGGGGTATAGCATTGAGGTATAAGTGACCACGTTCATGGTTACTAAATTTAATTTAACTAGAGCGCACATTCATGTGCAAGGCCTCTCATAGCATAGGACAAAGCTGAGGGTGAAGACAGAAGAGCTAGCTCTTCCCATGTTCCTGGCACAGAATCCAAGGCATCTCAGAATTATACTTAAATCAAGCCTTTCATATCATTATGAAGTAATTTTGTCATGGTTAGAGGATAGAACCTATTTGATTTAAATTTTGTTAGCTATTGTATATTTTTAATATTTTATGCATGTGGGTTTTCATTTAGACTTTTGACCTGGGTCTTTCAAAAGTTAGGGACAAGTCTGGAGCCAGATCTCATGGATAGGATAAAGAAAAATATGTCACTGCAGAGATATCTGATAGTCCACATGCTTGTTTGCTTGCAATTAGGTGGACCTCATTTGTTCAGTATTGCATGTAATGCTATCTTAAACAACTTCTTCAACTTTGTCCCAGGTGGATTTAGGATTATGTCCAAATTTGTTCCAAGATCAGTCACTATCATTGTAGACCCAGGAAGTGGAACACACATTTGTATTTTAGCACTTTCTGGTGACTCTACTAATGTATAAAGTCACTAGTAATTGAATACCTCACTTGTACCAGGCACTATGTTAACCACTTTGATTTTGTCTTCATTTTATTCCATGCAAAGCAGGTATTATCATTCTAGTGTTAAAGTTTCAGTAAGCTTTGTTTGGGAAATTGAGCAACTTGTTCAGTATCCTGTGACAACCAGATTTATTTGTTGGTTTCCTATCAAGATTGAGTTTCCTAACCTGATTGTCTTTTCCATGACAGTAGGAGATTATTCAACACAAAACTGTAAGCAACAACATTATGCTCAGAAGTTGAGTTTGGCTTTTGTGTGATGACTTTTTCCCCCCTTTTCAACCCTTACCCATCTGTCTCCCTTTCTCCTCCCTCGCCTTTTGAGCAAATCACTCTAATTATTAACTTTGTAAATGAACCTCTAAATAAGCTATTTAAGTTTATTCCTATTAGATGGGACAACAGATTAGAAACCCAGTGCCACCTGGGGTGGGTACGTGTTAAATTCCATGCTAATGCCTCATGCATGTTTCATGCCTTAGATTAGCAGCTAATGTGGTCATTGATCATCTTGTGTCATATAAGCTACAAACCTGCAAACCTGCTGCTTTGAGCTAATTTTTAGAAAACTTGTTTCCAAATCATTATTCAAAGTCCAGGCCAAGGTTTCCAGTTTGAAGAAGAGGTCATATGTGCTCTTTGGTGAGGGGTCAAAAATGTTTTTCTAACTATTTTCTTTTTTGCAGATAATAAACAGGTTGTAATACATCATCACTGTAAGTTAAAACTGAGAAATTGCCAAAGCAAAAATATTTATGAAAATGTAGACTTGGAAGTATTTTTATCCCCAGTATAGTTTCTTTTTGTGCTACTTATAAGAAAAAAAGTTAAATGGTTTAATTTAAAATCCCACCCAATTTGTATTTGAATTACCTAAGCATGTATCCCACTAAATAAGATATTGAAGACATTTTTACTTCAAGGTATATAGTTCTGCTATTAGTGAGCTCTCCTCCTGCAAATTCTATACCATTCACTTAGTAACTGTAACCCTAAAAATAATTCTTACCTCTGAGTCTGTTTATATTAGAAATATGGGTCTCATGATAGTGCTTCCATCATTGGGAGGCTATAAAACATTAAGGAATATACCTGACACTTCATAAATGTTCATGCTAATAGAGCTGTGATTATTTGATTCCTCTTCCATATAGGCAGTAATCTTAGTGAATGTGAGATAAATAAATTTCTTACTGATGAAATGAGGTACCTTGGAAGTATCTCACCTATTCTCTCTCCTGGCTAGTGGTAGAAACTAGTAACAATTCAGTTTGAAAACTGAATGGAATGACATGTTCATTTCTCAAGAACAACTCTGTCAGTTTTGTTAGCATCTTAGCAGTGGCTACCAGCTGAGTCAGGAGTGAAGGAAGAAGTAGAGGACTCCAAGTAGCCTGAAATCCTGGTAAGGCCAACTCAAGCCTGAGCAGGAATATCTTCTTTACAGCCTAGGATGAGGGAAAGTTCAAATTTCTGGTTTCACACTATTGGTCAGGGGACACATGGTTTGTCTCTATCACTTATAAGGGAAATAGCTGAAAGTTGATTCAAACCAGCTCTTCTCCTTGCTTCCTTTCTTTTTTTTTCTATGCAAAAATCCTCATGTTGATGTATTCCTAAGGAAAATATGTAGAGTTAGCTCTTTTTTCATGATATTTTGGCAATTTCTCCAGAAGCAATCATGGAGAATCCACACTGTTCTGCTGCCAGCTGAGTTCATGACATGCTGGGCCTGGGCTTGCTTGCAGCTCTCTCCCTCTTGCAGCTACATCACAGGAGACTGGGGAATGGTAGGCAACCATGTGAGGCTCTGAATGGTTCTCTGGCTGCCAATATCCTCAAGAGATTCAGGCTGAAGATCAGAAGTTCTGGTGATTAGGGAATATTTGTTTCATCAAGAAAGTCCCCAAAGTATAGTGGAACCAGCCATGACTAGTGAGACAGTCTGGGTTAGGCAATTATGTCTGAAAGTGTTTGCTGGGTGAAGTTTCCTATATAACCTTATTTTTAGTTTATTTCTTTGACTCTCGAAATGATTGGGAAGAAGCTGTATTACCAAAGATATAAACGTATTGCAGAATTAAGTTGATTGCTGTTTCGTTTTGTGAACATTGTGGCATGCTTTAGAATGCTTCCAGGAGTAGATCCCTGACAGAGTACATGAGGTTTTCCTGATCCAGTTTATTTTTCTGTGTTCAAAATTATTTTAAAACTTGTGAATATATGTATGCTTGTAAATTAGGCTCTTCTTTTTAAAGTAGGTATCAGACATATACTTTCACAATTAATTGAGAGAAACTTTATTTAGATATTTTGTTTCCATATTTAATGTATAGTTAGGGTCTTTGTTAACAAATTGAAATACCTTTTACATTCAGAAATGCTACCCAACTGCTTGGCATCTCTTAGCCTAGTGTTGCAAATATTGTACATGCTTTCTATATAAACAATAAAATTGGACTTCAATATATAAATTACAGGGTATTAGGCTTAAGAAAGAAGTATTCTCAGCCTTCAGATGCTAATGAACTTGCTAGTTTACAGAGATGAAAAAAAAAAATCTCTGGGGCATAGGAGTCAAACCAAACCAGCTTAGGAAGGAATTTAAGCAAAACCACAGCAAAATACACTTTTCTTCTAAAAAGGGAAGGCGTTATTGGCCACAGTGGAGAAGCAGTAGAGACCAAGATTTACCAGAAAGTAGGAAACTGGCCAGAATCCCACAGAGGCTCTTCCAGCCTGCGTGCCCTCCTGGCCTAGCACCCAGCTGCAGGAGCAAAGCCCAAACAAGGGGATTTTCCATACTCATCAAACCTGAAGGGGAAACAGCAGAGATCAACTAAGGAGCTGCCGAAAGGGATACAGGTGGGACCAGCTGAGCAGTTCCAGTCCAACTCCATGCTTCCTTACACTCTCCCATCCTCCAACCATCAGAACCGTGAACCTCCAAAGAATGCATTTAGACTCCCTTTTCCCCACCCCTCTGAGCCAGGGCATCCAGCATAGCTGATAAGAGCACCAGCTGCCTAGCACAACACAAAGGAATAGAGGTGGGCAGTAAGCATTGGTGTGATTGGAAGCCACCCTAAAAGGTAACGAGGCCAACTTACAAAAAAGCAGGTACATAGGCCTGCACTGGAAGTGCTAATCTCTTTTTCCATGTCAGAACAGGTTATGGGTTACATATTTGTGGTTGACTTTACTATTTTCAATTAAGCAATTTGGGGGTTGACTATTGTTGCCTTTGATGCTTTCAGATTCATAGGGTTTTTGTCTTTTTCTCCTGTATTGGAGGCAGGGTCTGATTCAGACCCAGGCTGACCTGGAACCCATTTCAGAACAGAAATATCAATCTCCCAGCTGACAGGATTAAGGGTGTAAAGAAACAAACACCATTAGGGATTTTGGCTTTATAAGGTTATCTGTTTGTTTCAACCCCTATATTTACATGCTCTGTGCTGGTTTTTAGTGAATGTGCACATTGCTAAGTTGAATTTTAGAATTTTGCCAGTAAATTGCTCCACCCAGTCCACTAAAATACTTGAATAGCAGGTAAACTCAACACATAGGATTACTTCTTCTGCAGTTGAATTGGAGTACCAGAGCTACACTTGGTACCTTAAACTCCTATTCTGAAGGTACATAAAGTTGGATTTAAAAGTCTAAGAGCACTGCAGATAATTAGAAAACACAGGCATCAAATCAACTCATGATGCAAAAATTGGTACATTATAATACAATAAATACAGAGAATCAGGACAATACAACCCTACCAAAAATTATAAATCCATCAGAAATGACCCCCAATGAAATTAGATGAAATACCTGACAAAGATTTCAAAAAACAAAAAAAAGATTTTATCTTTACTCAAAGAAATCAAAGAAGAAAACAAAGGAATTAGAGAAAACAAACTCCTGAAGGAATTCCAAGAGAACATAGGAAACCAGCTTCATGAAATAAGGAGGTCATTACACGACATGAGTAAGGAAAGAGAAATACTGAAGAAAAACCAGGCAGAAATTCTAGCACTGAAAAACATAGTCAGCCAAATAAAAAAACTCTGTGGAAAGTCTTACCAGTAGAATGGATGAAGGAGAGAACAGAATATCTAAACTAGAAGATCACATGGCAGATCTAATACAGTCCAACAAAGAGAAAGATAAGCTAATAGGAAGGTATGAATTGGAATTTCAAGATATTAGGACACTATGAAAAGATCAAATATAAGAATTCAGGGTATAGTAGAAGGAGAAGAATTTGAATACAAAGGCATAGTAGGTGTTTTCAACAAAATCATAGAAGAAAAATGTCCCCAAATGGGGAAAGAAATGCCAATGCAGGTACAGGAAGCTTTTAGAACACCAAAAAGACAAAACCTGGAAATAAACTCTCCTTGTTATGTATGGTAGTTTGAATAGATGGCCCCCAATATATTCAGTGTTTCATTAGTTTGTAGTTTGCATCTGTAGTCACCTGGCTGAAGGCAGTGTCACTGGGTGGATATTAAGATATGGTGGTGGGTTTGAGATTTCAATCTAAAGATATGCAAAGTGTGCCTAGCTGGAGTTTCTGTAGTGTGCTCTGCTGTGTGGCTTTTTGGCTTGTGCCTCTCTCTCTCAGTGTCTGGACCTGTGAAGATAGACCAGCTTCTTCTGCCATTATGGAACTTCCCCTGTATCTGTAAGCTTCAATAAATCCCTTCCTCCATAACTGTGCCTGGTCTGGAAGTTCATCTCAGTGAATTTGAAGCTGTCTTCTTACAGAGTTGGTACCAGGGTGAGATGAACCTGACCATGTGGATGTTGGTCTTTTAGAAATTTTGTTTTGGAGGAATGGGCATGGACTTGGTGCTTGCAACTGAAGATGCTTTTTGGAGTGGTAAGCCAAGTTTTATGGACTATTCTGATGAGAGCTTGAAAATGCTAAGTGGTGACAGTATTGAAGTTCAAGGCTTGGCTTGTGAGCTTTTTAAGTGGAAGGAAAGACTGCAGAAGACTTTGTTGGAACTGGGCTACTGGCATAAGGGATGGCTGCATTCTGCTACCCAGGCCCAGAGAGTTTGATCAAGGTTAAATTTGTTATGGACTGGTGTGCTTGGCTAAAAATATGTGACTGAGAGATTTAAGATTTTAAGTTGAAAAAAATCAAACAAGTTTAAAATTACAGGCACTGAGAAAACTTTAGGTTACTGAAGCTACTATTATCAAACACATTAGCAGTCTTAAGCAACATGGCCCAACTGCTTTACATTAAAGCAATATAAAAGGATGCCTGAGGAAAGACTTTCATAGAAATGCAAACTCTTTTGGAAAGAGTTGACTGGAGAAGGAACCTGCTTTTTTTTTTTTTATTTTTTTTTATTAGTCAGTTCTGTATTCAGCAAATACAGTCAGTTTGGTACCATTATTAGGCTCATCCGTGACCTACCCCCTCCCCTTGGCCCCTCCTTGTTGAGGTATACGGGTCATGCATTGTGGAGTTAGCCCACAGTTATGGGTAAGCTAAATGTCTCTGCACATCATGACCCAACATGTGACTCTGACATTCTTTCCGCCCCCTCTTCCGCAAAATTTCCCTGAGCCATGTTGGGTTCATTTTTGGTCTGCTTCAGTGATGAGGTGTTGGGGGCCTCTGAGGCTCTGGCTCCCTGATTTGGTGGGAGTTGATTCGTCTCTGTGCTGATCTCCTTCCCCCTTGTGCTGGTGTCCGGTTCCTCAGGAAAACAGCCCCCTTGCTTGTTTCTCCAATTTTTCTTAGTTTCAGCTGGGGCCCTTTTGAGGTTTGATGGGGTGGCTCTCTCCTTAGGATCTACATCTATCTGAAAAAGAGAAGCAGATTCTCCAACGGAGAGTAAGTTAGCACCAGGACAAATGAGATAACCCTTACTTTTTTTTTTTTTATAGAGAATTGAATAGGTGTAGGCCCTCTTGTAGCCCACAATTGATGGTAGCTTGATATTGGAGAGTGGGCTTATGTTTGGATATGGTTCTGACTTGTTTCCCAGCTCCAGCTATGGGTCTCATACCAGTGAGGGGATCAGTTAGCCAAATTGAGAGCAGTTGGTTTCCCACCATGGCTGTGTGCCACCACTGCACTTGTGTGGGCATCACAACAAGTTATTTGCTGCTAAGTAGGTTAGACCATGCGTTGCTTCGATAGATATTGGTCATTTTCCCCAGTCGCCCATGTAGCACCTTCTGGCACTAGACGCGCTGACTGTCTGGGGACTGACTCTCATCCAACTTCCAGCCATGCCATTCTAGTTTGCATGTCAATCACATAAGGTGTCTTCAGCAGTAGGGTCTTACCACTAACCTTTGGTGGGTCATCAAGTACTCTGACAGAAATCTGTCTTTTTTTTAGGAAACCTTGTAGGTCTCTCTGATCAAAAGCTCATTGTGGATGATAGCCCCATGCTGGATCTTGGAGTTACAGGTCAGTGCCCACTAAGAAAATGAGGAAAAAGATAACTAATATACAAGAGTTAGAGATAAGAGAGAGAGAGAGACAGGGAGAGGGGAAGTGAGGGAGGGAAGATGTAGGAGATTAAGGTTAGTCTTAATCTTACCCTCTCCAGTGTCTTGTGGTTCAGGTGTTCCCTGTAAGGGCCTGGTGAAGGATCAGCCATTTGGTCTGTCTTTTAGTAAGTAGAAGATTATGGTACCATTGCCGTTTGGGTCTAGATTTGTGTTTCCCACCCCTTTCATGCCCTCCCCTCCCTCCCCTTCCATCCTAGTGTCTAATCTAGGAGATGCTTGCTGGGTATGTAAGGTATCTTCGGTAGATTCAGGTTAGGTGCTGTAGATGAGTGAGACTATGTGGCGATTTTTTTTCTGTGATTGGGTAAGTTCACTGAGAATGATCTGTTCCAAAGGAACCTGCTTTTCAAGGCTAAAATTTATTGATTTATTTTGTCCCTGAATTAAGAATATGGCTATGTCCTGCACACCTTGTATTGGTTTCAGAAGCACGGAAAATGTGAGGATTGGTCATGAATTACACATGGTTCCAGGAGCTGCTGCTGAGTTATGGCATGAGGCAGGGCCTGATGCCCTGATAGGCTGAAAGAGCTTTTGGAAGATGGACTGTGGTTTGCATAAAGACCTGAATATGTTTTGGATATACCAGGACAATGCAAGGACTACTATGGAACACAATGTTGGCCTAGGGTGGAGGTGTTCCCTGGCTACTCTGCACAGCTGGAGGGACAGAATTGGAAAATCTGGAGACTGTCAGTCTCTGGATATACTGAACTTTAACTGAAGAAGTTTGATGTTTATTTGGTGGTGGTTGAGTTTGCATTGTTTTACTCTTTCCTTGCTATGCATTATACCAGTTGAAAATGTTTACTCTGTGCCTTTATATGTTGGAAGTTTAACTTATTTGATTTTACAGGACTTACTCTCTTAAATTGGTCAAGACTGTGGAGACCTTTGAAATTAAACTAAGTACAATTTATAATGTGTGATGGTTATAAATCTATTGGGGGCCAGGTGCAGAATGTAGTAGTTTAAATAGATGGCACCCAATATATTCAATATTTTATCAGTTTGTAGTTTGTATCTGCAGCCACCTGGCTGGAGGCAGTGTCACTGGGCAGATCTTATGGTATGGTGGTGGGTTTGAAATTTCAATCTAAAGATATACAAAGTGTGCCTAGCTGGAGTTCCTGAAGTGTGCTTTGCTGTGTGGCTTTTTGGCTTTTGCTTCTCTCTCTAGGGCTTGGACCTGTGAAGGCAGGCCAGCTTCTTCTGCTGTTATGGAACTTCCCCTGGATCTGTAAGCTTCAATAAATCCCTTCCTTCATAACTGTGCCTGGTCCAGAAGTTTCTTTCAGTGAGCCTAAAGCTATGTGCTACACCATCTTATAATTAAACTACTAAACACACAAACCAAAGAAAATATATTAAAAGCAATTAGAGAGAAAAAGCAAGTCACCTATAAAGGCAGGCCCATTAGGATCACAGCAGATTATTCAACACAAAATTTGGGGTGGTGTGGACACAAAACTGGGCCCAAATGGAAATGGTACCATAAAATCCTATATCCTGAAAGACAGACTAAGAGGTTGAACCTTCATCAGGTCCTTAGAGGGAACACTTGAATCACAGGGCCCTGGAGATTGTATGCTAAAGACTAACTTTAATCTTCTCCTGTTTTTCTCTCTCCATCCCTCTTCTCTCTCTTTCTCTTTTATATTGCCTATCTTTTTCATCCTTCTTTTCCCTTGGTACTGGCCTGTTAACTCCCAGTACCAGCATGCAGTTAATATCCACAATGAGCTGTTGATCAGAGACCTATAAGATTTGTGTCACAGTACTTGATGACCCACCAAAAGTTAATGGTAAGACTCTGCTGCCGAATACACCACATGTTGTGGGTACAGAAGATGGACTGACCTGGCTGGAATCTGGAACAGGGTCAGTCCCCAGAGAGTTAGCTTGCCTAGGGCCAGAAGGTAGTACCTGAGTGACTTGGGGACAATGATCAACATCTGTCCAAGCAACTCATGGTCTAAGCTACACAGCAGTAAGTAACCTGCCATGATGCTCATACAAGTACAATAGTGGCACATAGCCATTGTGGGAAACCAACTGCTCTTGATTTGGCTAACAGGTCTGCTCAGTGGTATGGAACCCACAGCTGGATCTGGGAAACAAGTCAGAACCATATCCAAGAAAATGAGCCCACACTCCAATATCAAGTTCCCACTAGTCATGGGCTACAAGAGGGCCTACACTACACCTATTAAATTCTCTATAAAATAATAAAGTTATCCCATTTATCTGGTGCTGACTTCACTTTCTTGTGGAGAATTTGCTTCTCTTTTTCATATGGACACAGAACCTGAGGAGACAATCAGCCCTTTGCACCTCACCAGGGCCCCTGCTGAAATCATAGAGTAATTGGGGAAATGAGCAAGAGTCCTCTTTCTTGGTGAACCTGGTACCAACACAAGGGTGAAGGAGATAGACACAGAGAACACTCACCTCCTACCAAAGCAGATATCCAGAGACACAGAGGCTCCCAAGACCTCATCACTGAAATGGACCTAAAATGAACCCAACATGGCTCAGGGAAATTCATGGAAGAGGGTACAGAAAGATTGTTAGAGCCAGAAGTTGGGACATTATTCACAGAGACATTGCCTCTTCTCGATAACTGATGTATACCCTCACAATGCATGACCCACATTCCCTAATGAGAAGCGTCCCTTCAGGGGGGAGGAGGACAAGGAGGAGGCTAATGATGGTATCAACATGGCTGTATATACACTGTGTACATAACTAATAAAAAATAAATAAAAGTCAGAAGGGCTTGGAATGATGTATTCCAAGTTCTGAAAGATCACAACTGTCAAACAAGATTACTTTATCCCACAAAGCTATCTACCCAAGTTGAAAGGGAAATAAGGACATTCCACAACAAAAACAGGCTAAAGGAATTTATGACAACTAAGCCAGCATTACAGAAAATATTTGAAGGAGTCCTTCATGCTGAAGAGAAAACAAAGCACACACGAGGAAACAGGAAAAAAATAAACCATATTCAAATAACAGTTTAAAACAAGAGAGCAAGGGGAAATTGGGAAGCACTTCAAAACAAGAAGAATGGCGTGAATAAACACATACCTTTTAATAATAACTCTTTTTTTTTTATTAGTCAGTTCTGTATTCAGCAAATACAGTCAGTTTGGTACCATTATTAGGCTCATCCGTGACCTACCCCCTCCCCTTGGCCCCTCCTTGTTGAGGTATATGGATCTTGCATTGTGGAGTTAGCCCACAGTTATGGGTAAGCTAAAGTCTCTGCATATCATGACCCAACATGTGACTCTGACATTCTTTCCGCCCCCTCTTCCGCAAAATTTCCCTGAGCCATGTTGGGTTCATTTTTGGTCTGCTTCAGTGATGAGGTGTTGGGGGCCTCTGAGGCTCTGGCTCTCTGATTTGGTGGGAGTTGATTTTTCTCTGTGCTGATCTCCTTCCCCCTTGTGCTGGTGTCCGGTTCATCAGGAAAACAGCCCCCTTGCTTGTTTCTCCAGTTTTTCTTAGTTTCAGCCGGGGCCCTTTTGAGGTATGATGGGGTGGCTCTCTCCTTAGGATCTACATCTATCTGTAATAATAACTCTTTATATCAATGGCCTCAATGCCCCAACCAAAAGACACAGGCTTGCAGACTGAATTAAAAGGCAGGATCCTGCAGTTTGTTGCCTCCAGGAAACTCATCTCTCAATAAAAGATAGACACTGTCTTAGAGTGAAAGGATGGGAAACGACATTTCAATCATGTGGGCCTAGGAAACAAACAGGGGTTACTATCCTAATATCTGACAGGATAGACTTCAAGCTAACATTAGTGAGGAAATACCAAAGAAATTCAGAAAATCATAAGGACTTACTTTAAGAATATATATGCCTTTAAGTTTGAAAATCTGAAAGAAATGGATGATTTCCTTGGACCATATGGCCTACAAAAATTAAATCAAAAAGAGGAGATAAACCATTTAAGCAGAACTCTAACAAGTACAGAGATCCAAGCAGTTATAAAAAGTCTCCCAACAAAAAAAAGTCCAGGCCCAGATGGATTCAATGGTGAATTTTACCAGACCTTCATGTAAGAACTAACATACTGTTTCTCAAACTTTTCCATAAAATAGAAAAGGACAGAATTCTACCAAACTCTTTGCTGAGTATAGATGCAAAAATTCTGAACAAAATACTGGCAAACAGAGTACAAGAATATATCAGAAAGTTTATTCACCCTAACCAAGGAGGCTTTATCCCAGAGCTGCAGGGATGGTTCAACTTGTGCATTTTTTCTTTTCTTTTCTTTTCTTTTCTTTTCTTTTCTTTTCCTTTCTTTTCTTTTCTTTCCTCTGTCTTTGTCTGGTTTTGGTATCAGGGTGATGCTGGCTTCATAGAAGGATTTTGGGGAGGTCATGAGCCTTGGGGATATAAAGTCTGCTCTTGTCTGGTTTAATGCATACATTTTGCTCACCAAACTACCCAGTAAGCACTACAGTTAATGTTCACATTCATATATTAATGCTACTCTCACTTTTCGTTAGAGAAGCATCTCTTTTCAGATGGCAGTGACCACGGGGATGACCCAAAAGGTAACATAGTGCTGAGAGTGTGAGAGTGCTGAGTGGAGGTGTGTCAGCACTGACACATCTCTATCACACCCTCCAAGGCTCAGGGGCTATTGCAGAAGAGGTGGTGGAAAGAACGTAAAAGCCAAAGGAAGGGTGCCACTCCTTACAATGTAACTGTACAGACCGAAATTGGCCTCTATATTCACAACGTCGCAGTGCCTAGCAATACCTTCACAAGACCTTCATAATTAGAGAAAAAGATGAGGACATCAAAATAAAAGAGAGATTAATGGAGAGAGGGAGGGCATATGATAGAGAGTAGGGTTGTGAACAGGAAAATGGGGGAGGAGGCTGTTATCATGGTTTATTGTCTATAGGGATAGAAGTTGTCAATAATAAAATTATACATTTAAAAAAGCTCTTAGATGTATTAGACTATGGGTGGAACTATAGCTTATTCTGGTGGACGAAGAAGCCAGGCTTACTGAAACAAGTCTTAGATGATCTCACTTATATGTGACATCTAAAACTGGTAGTTCTCATGGCATGAGGGTAAAATGTAGTTTTCCAGAGGCTAAGAGAAGAGTCTGGGAAGTGGAGTGAAATTGTTAATGGTTATTAAATCATAATTTTGTAGGAAAACAGCATTCTGGTATGATATTAAACAGTAAGACCAAGAGTACATTTTAAAAATCTAGAAGAAAGATTATGAATTTTTACCATAAGTAAATGATAATGTGAGTATGTTGATATGTTAAACCTGATTTTAACATTACACATCATACACATGTTCTGAAACATCAACACATAATAAGTGGCACCCCATTTTCTGTTCTTAATATTGTAGTTAAAGTTTTAATATGAATTAAAACTAAAATCAGAATAAAACTATGGCTGCAATAATAATTAGTTGAGGATGAGCAGTTGTCTATTGTATGAAAGGATGAAATAGTAATCTGGAAATTGCATCCTGGAGTACAAGCTGTGGAATCAGATTACTGGGTATGAATCCTGAGATTGTTCTGTCTATGGGCAAGTAAGCTTAATTTCCTCCTTTGTAAGGCAGGCATGATAATATCTGTCTGGAGCATGCTAGTAGGTAGAAGGATCTGGCCCAGTGTAGGCATAAATTATACGGACTATGATTACCACACTCAGGTTTGTGATAAAACTTTCCCTAGATTATCTTGGTAAGACTTATGTGTTATTCTAGGGTTATAGTTTTATTTTTTATTTGTATTTATTTATTTATTTGCAAGAAGAAAGAGAGAGGAGAGAGAGAGAGACTGAGAAAATGAGTGCGCCAGGGCCTCTAACCACTGCAAATGAACTCCAGTTGCTTCCACTTTGTGCACCTGGATTTACATGGGTGCTAAGGAATCAAACCTGGGTCTTTAGGCTTTGCAGGTAAGCACATCTTGTGCCAAACATAGTGAATATGTCACCTGAGGATATAGTGTCTTACATGGCCAAATAATGTTTTGCTGCCTCTACAGTTAGAATATAGGTCCTGTCCTAACATCCTCTCTTCTCTCTCTCTTTCTCCCTTTCTCTCCATATTCCCTCCCTCTCTTTCCCTTTAAGAACTATTCTGTCATGGTAAGTTCACTGGGCCTACCTATTGCTTTAGGGGAACAGCAAGGGTTATGAGGCCTCCCTTTTTCTGATCAGGTGTTTAAGGGATAACAAACAGCAGCATATAAAATCTGAAGATAGGGCTGGAGAGATGGTTTAGCAGTTAAGCGCTTTCCTGTGAAGCCTAAGTACCCCGGTTTGAAGCTTGATTCCCCAGGACCCACGTTAGCCAGATGCACAAGGGGGCGCATGCATCTGGAATTCGTTTGCAGTGGCTGGAAGCCCTGGCGCGCCCATTCTCTCTCTCTCTCTTTCTCTTTTTGTCTGTCGCTCTCAAATAAATAAGTAAAAAATAAATACATAAAAATTTTAAATCTGAAGATACCAACAGCTTCAGGAGATAATATCCAGGACAGTAGCCTGGATGACCAAACAAACAGTCTGACATCACAACTGAATCTAAATCTAGAATTACCTAAGATAAATACATATTGCACATTATATATTAACTTTTTGGATTGGATTGGTGAAATTGTTCCAGAGAATTTTCTTGATTTCAAAGTCAAGTGATCTGGTTAGTGCCAGTATACTGGATTAATTCTTAAACTCTCAGGCCCCCAGATTTAAAACCATATCCACCAGCATGGTGAAAGAAGCAGCTGGCTGGGCACACTCATTACAGAAGTGGCTTACTACTCAACTCTCACAGTACATGGACTGCTTATAAAGGCTCACACTTTCTCCTCATTTTTCCATTTAATTGGAACTGGCCATAAAAACCACATCAAGACACTGTTTTCACTTTCACAAGAAGAGACAGTCAGGCATGGTGGCTTCCATCTGTCACGGTAGCACTTGGGATGCTGTGGGAGGAAGATTAGCCAAGAGTCTGAGGCTAACTTGAGCTACCTAGAAAGTTCCAGCCAGCCTGGGCTATAGGATGAGACCTTGCCTCAATATATCTAAACAAAAGCTGGCTGTGGTGGCACACGCCTTTAATCCCAGCACTTGGGAGGCAACCCTGAGACTACATAGTGAGTTCCAGGTCAGCCTGAGCCAGAGTGAGACCCTACCTCGAAAAACAAAAACAAAACAACAACAACAAAAAAACCCAAAAAACAACCCCCCCAAAAAAACAAAGAAACAAAAAACAAAAAGATCTAAACAAGGGCCTGGAGAGATGGCTTAGCAGTTAAGGTGCTTGCCTGCAAAGCCAAAGGACCCAGGATCAATTTAATTTCCCACGACTCATATAAAGCCAGATGCACAAAGTTGCACATGCTTCTGGAGTTCTTTTGCAGTAGCTAGAAGCACTATCCTACACATTCTCTCTATCTTCCCCTGTTTCACATAAATAAATAAAAATAAAAATGTATAAAAACCATTATTTCAAAAAAGAAGCATGAAAGCATCTTTAATGTTTGTTATGAACAGAGCTCAGGACAGTAGGATGTCTGAATGGCCTGTGTCTTACCCCTGCATGAGGGGAGGTACTGAGGTATAGGCAGAGATAAAAACTTTGCATGCAGTCAGTTGCATCTTCTACTTCTTTGTTGTTTTCTTCTAATGTGCAAAATCCATTTTTCCCTAAAAATCTGGTCACTGAAAAGAAGACCCTTACCTGTGCAAGGCAACAGAAAGAAATATCTATAAAAATGTAAAATCAAGGCTTATCCAAGCAACAATTCCTCCAGAGAAAGCCGAAGAAACATGTGAGTATAACCAGCCCAAGGAAAGTAGGATTAAAGGAGAAGAAACTCACAAAGAGCAGAGCCTTGGACCACATCATCCCTTACAAGGTATACACCATGAACTTTATTATACTCTACAAAGAAGTTACAAAGAGCACTCTTATTATTTATGTATTGTTTATTTATTCATTTGTGTGTACATGTGTGTGTGTGTGTGTGTATGCATGCACACACATATGTTTGGGTCTTTTGCCATTGTAAATGACTGTTAGACAATTGAACTACTTTTGGTGGCTGATGTTACATGGGTGCTGGGAATCAAACCCAAGCTTACAGGCTTTACAAACAAGCACCTTTAATCATTGAACCATCTCTCAATCCCACAAAAAGGGCTTTAATACCTTCTTTGGTCCTTGTAAGCTGCTGTCAAGTCATGAGTCGGATCAATTTTAATGGTTTCCAAACAACTGGGTTTACTCAACCTAGATGTCTTTTCCTTATTTCCCAAGGATAGTTACCATATGTATGGGACATGTTACTGTTATACTATCTTTTAGAATGTGAAATATCATATACAAATGATAAGTAGCATTATTAATTAATTCTTGTATGAAGCACTGAGATGATCCTTCTACCAGCGAGGTGGAATGAAGGACTATCATGTCTGTCTTGAGGCCTTTGACCTGCCCAAGTATCAGTGACTTAGCACTGCTTGTAGATTTCTTGCCAACATCTCCACTCAGTCCTCTCTTCTGGGTGGAAATATGACAATCCTGTTGCCCATTGCCTGTTTATGAATGACATCATTCTCCCTTCAAACACATCACCACTTGGTATAATTTTGGGAGTTTTTATGGAGAGGTCTGTAAAAACAAACAAACAAACAAAAAACTGGATAATTGCATTTGACCAATGACCAGTGACTAATGTCTCTCAATTTGCACATTGCTATTTGGATTTTATTACGCAGACTAAACCTTGTACCTGTGACTGATATTACCTCTTACCTAGCCATTTCAGGAGATACTCATCTTCAGAGAAGATCAGCCTCTGAACCAGAGATTCACCCTGCTGTTGCTGTGTATTCTGAAGCAGGAGACCCAAGTCAGAACCTGTTGGTCCTAAAGTCTACCCATAGAGATGTCACCCTCCCACCTGAAAATCATGTGAGGATTCTCTGGCAGCTTAAATGATACTATTCTACCCCATCAGTACTTGTGCACTGGATTGAGATCATCCAAGTGGCATCCATGTATTGTGAGGAAAGCAATATTCCAAATACTTTTGTCTTCTACAGCAAGTATATCACATTCCTTGTTGAATAGCTTTGTCTTCTGTAACAACTACATCACACTCCTTGTTAAAAAAAATCTTGAGCTGGGTGTGGTGGTGCACACCTTTAATCCCATAACTTGGGAGGCAGAGGTAGGAGGACTGCTGTGAGTTCAAGGCCATCCTGAGACTACATAGTGAATAGTGAATTCCAGGTCAGTCTGGGCTAGAGTGAGACCCTACCTCAAAAAACAAAAACAAACAACAACAACAACAACAGCAACCAAAAACTTCCCAAACATTGGTGCCACAAGTCAATTGCCATTCCTGAAAGGAAAAACACAGAAGAAATTAAAGCAAATTGGTGGAAGTCTTGAGGACAAATTGTTAAAAAGGCATACCAATGAAGATGAGCAAAGCAAAGAAGAAACTATGAAGAGAGGAAATTACCTAAATCACTGCCATTCAGGAAGAGTTGGAAGAGGGAAGATAGAAAGTTGCTCAACAAAGGTAATAAGAATCAGATCAGGAAGAGTTGCTTGCCTTTGAGGAGACTCCCCAGAAGAGGATCTTGGAAATGAACAACTAAAAATGGGCAAGAGTTTGGGAATGTGGACCCTGGTTTGATAGTCATGCGTCATTCACACAGCCTTCAGACTACAACTCAACCTTAAGGAGAGCTAAGTCTCCAGGGGTTCAAATGTTCTTGAAGCCTACAATGCTGAACAACATGGGGACTGTTTCTAGTATCAAGGGATTGTACTATATGGTGGTACCCTGGAAGCTGTGCTCATAGTTTCTCCAGAATCCAATATTGCCCAGAGCACAGAACGATGTAAAATTCTCTGTGGACAACAGATAAAAAATGAGCTTACCATTTCTCACATTCCCATCCCAGACAAAATGCTGCGTCTGATTATTACAACCCAAGACATGAAGAAATGTTCTCCTTAAAATATTTTTTCTATTTTCATACATGTATATAATGTATTTTGAACTTATCTTCCTAATTAAGCTCCCTCATCCTCCTTCCCCTCCCATTAATAACCTTGGTCTTTATTATGTGAGAGAGTGAGAGTGAGAGAGCAAGTGAGCAAGAGAGAGAGAGAGAGAGAGAGAGAGAGAGAGAGAGAGAGAGAGAGAGAATTGGCTCCTTTGACTTCACAGGCGAGTGGTTTAACCACTAAGCCATATCTCCAGTCTGCATGCTTTTTTGCTTAACCCATTGAGTTAAATTAGGGTTGTTTGCATGATGATGGGTGGAAGGTTATTTACTGTAGAATGGACAACTTACCAGTGGCTATACCATTAGCTACTCTGGGAGGTGTGTAGTCTCAGGTATCCTTCCCATCAATGGTGAAGTAATGACAGGTTCTATGGATAATGCCAATTTAAAAAATCATGTTCTAATTGGATTACCATGCAGAAAGTTTCTATGCAGCTTATTCACATATCCTTAGAAAAATTTCTTTTTACAGGATGAGCTGTGTTGTCGTTGCTTTCACATTGATGGGACAAAACACCTGACCAAAAGCAACTAATGGGAGGAAAAGTTTTAATTTGGCTTATTGTCATGAAGGGCTGCTTCAGGACAGCAGGGGAAAGCATGGCACGAGCAGAGGCTGGACATCACCTCTGCCACAGCATGTGGAAAACAGTTTCAGGAGAGTGAGCCAAACTGACACTGGCAAGCTAAGGGCTAGTAAACTGAAGGTCAACCCTTAGAAACGCATCTTTTTCATCAAGGCTCCACCTCTTAAATTGCCATTAGTTGGGGACCAAGCATTCACAACATGTGAGTTTATGGGGGACATCTGATTCAAACTACTATAAGCTGGAACTCCTAACACCGGGCTGGATACATACTCACCACACTCAGATGGTCTTTAGCCCAGTGTGGACCTCCACACTCACAACTCATACCAAATAATGCTGCCCAAGTCAATAGACATTGTCTGCCCTTTCATGGTCTATGGACTATATAGGATTTATCTGTGCTCTCAAGAAGACTTTCGTTCTTGTAGTGAACACATGAACACATACTTCTGTTATGTGAGTGCCACCATATTGCTTGTTAAGGACAGAATTGTGACCATCAGAGACATTGAGAACCTCATGCAGCTCCTGAGTGCTATAAACCCAAATAAGTTTACCATTGCCTTTGAGTTTAAGCTTTCCAAATGGCATTGGAAACTTTTTATGACAGGATAAGGTACCACCTAGGGGAAAGATATATTTTTTTTTATTTCTGATTTTATAACAAATCATTGGATATATTTTAATACAAATTTGAAAAAAGGGCATGATCATACTAAGCAACTAACTGAAAAATTAGGAAAAGGGTCTGAAATGATGGCTCAGAGGTTTAGGCACTTGTTTGCAAAGCCTAAAGGCCTGGGCTCAATTTCCCAGTAACCATGTAAAGCCACGTGCACAGAGTGCATGTGCCTGGAGTGTGTTTGCAGTACCAAGAGGCCTTTGTGTGCACCTTCTCTCTCTCTGTTTCTGTCTCTCCCTCTCTGATTGCAAATACAGAAATAAAAATATTCTAAAAAAGAAAATTAGGGTGAAAGAGATGACATCTCTTTGCTGTTCTTACTCTTAAGCTTTACTCTCTCTCTATTGACTTCTAGTTTATCTGCCAATTTGTTCACTATACCTTTGGACTAAATTGACACATCTATGTAAAAATTTGAAAGCCATTTACAAAATTATTGGTTTTCTGTTACTTTGTGGCACTGTGAATAGATCTTATTACAACAGTGATAAACAAATGAGGGGGCTGAAAACCACTAAAAAATGAGTTTGTAAGTAAGTATGTTATTTAACAGATATTTAACAAAACACATATCTTTATTGTATGTATTTCATGGACTTTATTTTGTAAACGCATTTATTTATTCTCTCTGTGTGTGTGTGTGTGTGCCAGTCTCTTGCCTTTGTAAATGAACATCGGATAGAAGCTTGAACCACTTTTTTCATCCTGCTGATGTGGGTGGCTTGGGAACTGAACCTGGACAAGTAGGTTTTTTGATTACAATGTCAGAAGAAGTAACATTCCATGATAAATATTTAGGTCCTCTGGTCTACTTCAGACAAGAATGGGTACATGGAGATTCCCAATACAATGTCTAAAGCAGCTGGCTAGAAACTATGTCACAAAAAATGTTGAAAAAACTGGGATGTGTTCAGTCTGAGACAAGAAGGTTTGGAGGGAATGTGGTTGTTCTTTTTCATTAACCTGAAGATATGTCATTTGATATATTTTGTGCTACTTCCAGGGATTTTTTCCCAGGAACATGAGATGAACATACTTGATTCCATGAATGAGACTGTCTGAAATACCATGAGTGGTCTAGAGAGAAAATGAGTGTTGTCTCCTCTGAATTCGTTAAGCACTACCTTTCTAACTACAACTAGTGAAGGGCTACCGTGTATAATGAACATACACTGGAGATCCATCACTGGAATGTCTGGATGCTCGTCTGGACTCTGCCTTTCATTCAGTAGAAATCACGAGGAAGTTACGGCCCTGAGTCTCAGCATCCATCTCATAAATCCTTATGGATGTTTATGGATATAAAATAACAAATAGTAAGAACTCAGGCAGGTGTTAGCATTTCCTCTCATTGTTACCTAAAAATGTTGTTGAGAGGATTTCTGTACATTGTGAAAAAGTTTGTTAAAACTTCCTCCCATTCTTATACTATTGCTACAATTACTTATAATGGTACAATCAAGCTGTTAGATTTAATCCAAGGACCATTGAGTCTGTAGATCACCATATAAGCTTACAATCATGTCAATAAGACACAGAGTCAATGTAAGTACAAACCAGGTGCAAATGGAGATGTACTAATAAAAGTGATGGGTATACATATTGTAAGGCTGATGTGGTGATAGGTATTCTGAACAGACTGGCATAAGTGTTAATTTTCACAATTTCTATTGCCATTGTGTCTATGAGCTATATAGTAACTCATAACAAACAGCATAAGGTGTTTTATATTAATTCTTGAGAGTGTTTTTTTAAAATTTCATTTGAGTAAACCAGGCATATTGTTAACAATATAATTTAAGCTAAATTGAGCTCCTAGTGAATTGTAGATGCTTCATTATTATTCACTGTAATACATTTACCCTGCTAATGCAATATTGCAACTTTTTATTATATGTTAATAGTTTAATAGTGTAAGTTAAATGCTATTAATAAAATGTTACAACTAATGGGTCTCATTTGTAGTATTCTATGGTTTTCTTTAACGTTTTATTAGTAAAGTTGAAAATGTGATGTGGCAGAAAAGAATACAAAACAAAAGCAGCATAAAAGGTTGAATATATTGTATGGAAAACTTGAAGTGCATGCTATCAGCCAAAGCAAATTGAGGTGTGACCCAGAGCCTGCCACTGTGCTCTCCAGCAACTTGTGCACACTGGTAGTCAAACAGCAGCTCTACTTTGTTCCCTTACATTAGATTTTTTTTCATTAAGCTGCATATATACAGGAAAAAGTAAGCAGAGTATTACCAATACTACTGCAAAACCATCATGGTTCATGGTTGAGTTTATCAACATTTTGCCATGGAGGAGAGCAGAAAAAAAAAAAAAGAACTAGACCAAAACAACAACAACAGCAGCAACAACAAAACAGAGGAAAAGGTGCAAGGGACAAAAGAGAATAAAAGGATGGGAATAGGATCAAATTAATATATATTCATATATTAAAGTTCTTGGTAAAAAGAAGAAAGGGTAAGAATGTAAATAATGTATTTCCTTTCATTTTCTCCTGTAGTGAATGGCTTATCTCCAGTAGTTTAATTTTACTCTTCTTTTTCCTTCTTGATGGTATGATTATAGTTTATCATAGAAATGTGAGAACTTTGGCTGGAGAGATGGCTCAGCAGTTAAGGGGCTTCCTGCAAAACCTAACAACCTGGGTTGGATTCCCTAGTACCCACGGAAAACCAGATGCACAAAGTGGTGCATTCATCTGGAGTTTATCTGCAGTGGCTGGAGGCCCTGGCATGCCCATTCTCTCTCTTTCTATCTGCCTTTTCTCTCTCAAATAAATAAATCATTTTTAAAGACTTTTAAAAATATTTCATTATGCCAGGGCCTCTAGCCACTTCAAACAAACTCCAGATGTTCACATAATCTTGTGCACCTGACTTACTTGTGAATTGGGGAATGGAATCTGGGTCCTTAGGCTTTGAAGGCAAGCACTATACCTGTTGTTAATCTACCTCTATGGCCCCTACATACGTTTTTTTTTTTTTTTTTTTTAGAAACGTGAGAGCTTTCACATTTTTCCAAAAAAGAGTTAGGTGTTCTTGAGCAATGAGTATTTCCCTAGCTAAAGATAAGTGAGATAAATTATTTAGAGTCCTGTACTTAGGTCTAAAACACAAAGTAAAGTAATTACAGAGCACTGTAATTATAACTTCATGAGCATAGGCACGAGAGGTTAGGAAGTTTCTCCACAGTACACTCAATATCAGTAAATGGTATTATGAAACCTCTGAGAACCTACTGGCCTAGGGTCGAGAGGGAGGAGCCACAATCCTGGTATACTCAGTACTGGTCAGAGAATGATTGGGAGTATTGGGTCATATTGTGGAAAGTAGAATTTATTAAAGCTGTGACCAAGGGAGATGCTAACCAGAATGAAAAGGAAACACAACTATGTTAATAATTAGTGGTGAGAAAAACCTGATAATGGAAATACAACCAAGGGATAATAATAGTTCTGTTCAAACATCTCAAAGGCCATCATGAAGGATAAGATAAAAATGCAATGAATAAGAGTTAGTATTAAAATAAGCTAACAAATACTGCTTCATGAAGTTCTTTAATCACAATGACTCCATTTGTTTTATCATATTTTTGTTTGCTTCTCTTATTGCATATTGAAAGAAATATTTTAACATTTTCTAGCTTTTGGATTTTCTTATTTTTAGATTTGAAGAACCTATTTTGAAATGCTGTAATACTGACTTAGATGTGCTACTTTTCCTGTGATTGATTTGTTCTTTTCAGAAAAACTCTAATAATGCTTCTTGCCTTCAGATATACTTCATCTAATATTGGTTGCATGTAAATATTTTTTGTTGTTTATTTTTATTTATTTACTTGAGAGTGACAGACAGGCACAAACAGAAAGAGAGAGAGACAGAGAGGGAGAGAGAGAGAACAGGCATTCCAGGGCCTCCAGCCACTGCAAATGGACTCCAGATGCATGTGCCACCTTGTGCATCTGGCTTACATGGGTCCTGGGAAATTGAGCCTCGAACCGGGGTCCTTAGGCTTCACAGGCAGGCACTTAACTGCTAAGCCATCTCTCCAGGCTGCATGTACATATTTTATCTGCTTAATATTTTCAAAATATTTTCCCATAGTTTTACTTTAAGCCTTTCTTATTTTCAGAGGTAAGCTATTATCTCTCTTAAGA
Source organism: Dipus sagitta (assembly GCA_036346955.1). Classification (NCBI taxonomy): domain Eukaryota; kingdom Metazoa; phylum Chordata; class Mammalia; order Rodentia; family Dipodidae; genus Dipus; species Dipus sagitta. Next base: position 95,362,833 of record CM070770.1, on the reverse strand, counting down.
AAAACATTTTTAAAAATGAAATAGCTCTCTCTATCTATCTGCCTCTTTCTCTCTCTGTCTGTCACTCTCAAATAAATAAAAATAAACAAAAAATTTTTAAAATGGGCTGGAGAGATGGCTTGGTGGTTAATCGCTTGCCTGTTAAGCCTAAGGACCCCAGTTCAAGGGTTGATTCCCCAGGACCCATGTAAACCAGATGCACAAGGTGGCACATGCATCTGGAGTTCCTTTGCAGTGGCTGGAGGCCCTGATGCACCCATTCTCTCTTTATCTATCTGCCTCTTTCTCTCTCTGTCACTCTCAAATAAATAAATCAAAATAAAAAATTAAAAAATGAAATAGGATAATCTTAACTTTCAGTACTTTTTAGCTTAATATAATTATCAATATTGTTGCTATAAAAGTGTTTTGTAAAAAAGACCAACCTTAATCTTCTACATCTTCCCTCCCTCACTTCCCCTCTCCCTCCTCTCTCTCTCTCTTATCTCTAACTCTTGTATATTAGTTATCTTTTTCCTCATTTTCTTAGTGGGCACTGACCTGTAACTCCCAGTATCAGCATGGGGCTATCATCCACAATGAGCTTTTGATCAGAGAGACCTACAAGGTTTCCTAAAAGACAGACAGATTTCTGTCAGAGTACTTGATGACCCACCAAAGGTTAGTGGTAAGACCCTACTGCTGAAGACACCTTATGTGGTTGACATGCAAAATAGAATGGCATGGCTGGAAGTTGGAAGAGAGTCATCCCCAGACAGTCAGCGCATCTAGTGCCAGAGGGTGCTACATGGGTGACTGGGGGAAAACGACCAATATCTGTCCAAGCAACGCATGGTCTAACCTACTTAGCAGCAAATAACTTGTTGTGATGCCCACACAAGTGCAATAGTGGCACACAGCCATGGTGGGGAACCAACTGCTCTTAATTTGGCTAACTGATCCCCTCAGTGGTACAGGACCCATAGCTGGAGCTGGGAAACAAGTCAGAACCATATCCAAACATAAGCTCACTTGCCAACCATCACTCATTGCTACCATCAATCATGGGCTACAAGAGGGCCTACACCTATTCAATTCTCTATAAAAAAAAGTAAGGGTTATCTCATTTGTCCTTGTACTAACTTACTCTCCATTGGAGAATCTGCTTCTCTTTTTCAGATAGCTGTAGATCCTAAGGAGAGAGCCACCCCATCATACCTCAAAAGAGCCCCGGCTGAAACTAAGAAAAATTGGAGAAACAAGCAAGGGGGCTGTTTTCCTGATGAACTGGATACCAGCACAAGGGGGAAGGAGATCAGCACAGAGAAAACTCAACTCCTACCAAATCACAGAGCCAGAGCCTCAGAGACTCCCAACACCTCATCACTGAAGCAGACCAAAAATGAACCCAACATGGCTCAGGGAAATTTTGTGGAAGAGGGGGCAGAAAGAATGTCACAGTCACATGTTGGGTCATGATATGCAGAGACATTTATCTTTCCCATAACTGTGGGCTAACTCCACAATGCATGACCCATATACCTCAACAAGGAGGGGTCAAGGGAAGGGGGTAGGTCATGGATGAGCCTAGTAATGGTACCAAACTTACTGTATTTGTTGAATACAAAACTAACTAATAAAGAAAAAAAGAAAAAAATCTATTTATTATAGTATAATACACGTTATTACTTTTTCTAGTGTTCTAATAATACTGGGAATTTAAAAACCTAATTACATTTGCCTTTGTAACTTTTAATTTCTGCTTAATTTTAAAATATTTTATTTATTTATTTGAGAGAGAAAGAGAGAGAGAGAGACAGAGAGAGAGAGAGAGAGAGAGAGAGAGAGAGAGAGGGAGGGAGGGAGAGGGAGAAAGAATGGATGTGCCAGGGTCTCTGGCCATTGCAAACAAACCCCAGATGCATGTGTCACCTTTTGCATCTTGCTTTATGTGAGTACTGGGGAATTGGACTTGGGTTCTTAGGCTTCATAGGCAAGTGTCTTAACTGCTAAGCAATCTCTCTAGCCCAAATTCTGCTTATATTTTAGATTATAAAAATTTACACTGTCTCGATTTATATGTTGAATATTAAATTATATTAATAGGTATATTTAAAATTTTAATTGTCTTAATCCTGATTCATTTCCATGTTTCTATTTGGGATCATTTTCCTTCTATTTGAGAAACAACTTAATATTTCTTATATTTCAGACCTATTGTGATTCTATTTTCATCTGGTTATCCTCTTATTCCCTCTCCCTGATTCCCATTCCACTGAGGGTCTTTCTTGCAGGCAAATGTATGGGTCTGGAAATAATTATACTAAGTGAGGTAACCCAGGCTCTCCAAAAGACAAACACTTCACGTTCATTTTTCCATTTGTATTCTAAGTTGGAATTGTTAGATTTGTTTTACTTATTATAGTAAGCATTAGGTCAGGAAGCTAGAACAAGCCTTGGAAAGAGAAGAAGCAGGGATGGATTAGGGCAGTGGATAGATAGTATACACACAAGTGCACAGACAATACAGGGAATAAAAAAGGTCTTGTGACAGGGGAAAGGGAAGGAAGACACAAAACTTGAGATGGTACTAACAAGTACTAGTGAGAGATAGTTTTGCTGGGCACATATTATAAAGTGGCCGTAATTTTCTTTTTGTATTATAAGAATATTAATTTCTCTTTGGATTAATTTTGCAAACTTATTGCTGCTCTTTGAAGATAACATAAGCTTATATTTTTCCTCCTACCCAGAAGGAAAAGAAAAATAATACCTCTTTTATGTTTGAGCAGTTTATATGATGTAACTAGATGACCTTCAAGAATATCTACCAAGGGCTGGAGAGGTGGCTTAGCGGTTAAGCACTTGCCTGTGAAGCCTAAGGACTCTGGTTCGAGGCTCAATTCCCCAGGACCCACGTTAGCCAGATGCACAAGGGGGCGCACGCATCTGGAGTTCGTTTGCAGTGGCTAGAGCCCTGGCGCGCCCATTCTCTCTCTCTCTGCCTCTTTCTCTCTCTGTGTCTGTCACTCTCAAATAAATAAATAAAAATAACAACAAAAAAAAATTAAAAAAAAAAGAATATCTACCAAGCTTTCATGAACTTGTTACATCTGTAGTTTAGGGTCTTTGATCAGCTTTAGGAAATTTGGACCATTATTTGTCCATATATCACCTTATTCCTGTGTCTCTCTGCTCTACTCTTAGGAGTCCAATGATGTCATTTATATGTTAGGACTTTTTCTACTCTTTTGTCTATGAGCTTTAGTTATGTATTTTCTATTAATTTTTCAATTCAGACTTCTTGAGTCTTCTGTTTTGTCCAGTATACTCAATCATATTTTTGAATTCTTAACTTCAAGGACTCTATGTTTCAGTTTTAATTACCATTTGGATATTTTAAAAATTATAGTTCTCTTTGAAATTCTTTGCTCTTTTATTTATTCTACTCATCTTTCTAAACTATTTCTAAAAACAGATTAGTCAGTTATTTTGAAGTCCTTCTGTGAGAACTTCTCAATGTTTGTCATCTCCAGTTCTGGTTCCATTGTTTTTTATTTCTCTGAGTTGTGATTTGTATGATTCTATTTCTTCTCATACTAAGTATTTTCTTTTCAAAAATGATTTTATTTGGATAATTATCTGAAGGAGTCTTGTTTATTAGTAAGATGAAATTCACTGCATGTTTTTCTATTCACATTCAAAAATATATATCTCTATGTATAATAATTTGCAAATAGATTTGTAAGTGGGAAATACTTTCTAGGGCTATTTCTTCCTTCTCCATGAAGGAAAATAAAAAAAAAAAACCTACCCGACAAGGCAACTCCTTCAAAATAATCCCAGTATAAAGAGGGCAAATACCTATAGAGCAGTGTTGCATCTAACCTATGGGTTCATGAGAGAGAATGCTACTCAATGAAAGTGATGTCAACAATCTGACTTCAGATAGAACTGCACTATTGTAAACCAAATTTCCAGGGGAAAAAAGGCACAGAATTGAGTTTAGGAGGAAATTCGCTCCTTCTTGGAGCTATTTATTAAGTAGGTGTGGCTGGTTAACATTTTTACTAGTGTAAACTAACCCATTGTAGGATTCTCAGAGGATCCCAGATAAAAAAGAAATATACACTTAGACCACAAAAGGTCATGTGGAGGAGGCCACACTAAGCAAGCTGTCCCTATCATCCAGGTATGAGGACTGCTTCAATTAAAAAAAATATTTATTATTATTATTAACAATGTGTTTCATATGGATACATCATGTGTTGGTACCCTCTTTTCCCTCATCCCTGCCCCCATTCCCTTGGGGATGCTCCTCAGTGGGGTTGCAGGTAGTTCCCATGGGGTTGTGGTTTATGCCTTGTAGAAGCAGCAGTCAGTTATTTTGGGGGGAAGGGAATGCCTCTGGGCATGATGTCTCAACCTGTAGCTCTTACAATTTTTCTGCCCCCTCTTCTGCAAACTTCCCTGAGACATGGTGGGTGAGTTTTAAGTCTACTTCAGTGATGAGCTCTTAGGAGCCTCTGGATCTCTGCTTTGGTAGGTGTTGAGTGTCCTCAGGGTCTGTCTCCTTCACCCTGGCACTGATTATCAGGTTCAGCATGGAAGCAGCACTCTTGCTCATGTCTCCAATTCCTCTGTGGTTTCAGCTGTGGCTTGGCTGAAGTGTGAGGGCTAGTTTATCTCCTCTGGTCTTGCTACCTTCTGCAAAAGAAGAACAGATTCTCCAATGGAGAATGAAGTCAGCATAGTTTAAATGGGATAAGCATTATTAATTTATGTATTATTTGATGTATGTAACCCCTCTTTTAGCCAAAGACTAGTGAGAGCTTGACACTGAAGAACATAATTTTTGTCTCCATAGGATTCTGATCTTGCTCCCAATTTCAGATATGGGTTCCTTTACACTGAGTGGATCTCTTAGCTAATCAGAAAGCTATTGGTTACCCACCAAGGCTGTGTGCCACTATTGCACTGGCATGTACATTGGGTCAGGGAGTTTGCTTCTGAGTACCTTAGACCTCTGGTTGCTCAGACCGTTGTTAGCCATTTCTCCCCAGTAGCTCATGTAGCACTTTACAGCACTATATATAGGCTTACTGTCTGGGGACTGGCTTTCTTCTGAATTCCAGCCAGGCCTCTCCATGTTCTGTGTCAGCAGTACATGTGTCTTCAGCAACAGGGTCTTAGCTTTTTCCTCAGGCAGGTAATTAAGTGCTTTGACAGAAGGCTGTCTTGATTTGGGATCCTCATAGTTCTCTCTGATCAACAGCTCAATGTGGGTAGCAGCCAATCTCTGGTACTGGGACTTACAAGACAGAAGCAGAAAACAATTTTCTTTTAAGATTAGGCTTCATCCCACTCTCATCAGAACCCTACTTTTCAGGTGCTCCCCCTTATTCCTTTTGAGGGTTATATCTTTTAGGCTATCTCCGAGGATAGAGGTTTCTATAGTATTAGCTCATTTTGGATTTAATTTTGTGTTTGTTTCCCCCCCTTTCCTCCCCCCAAAACCCTTCCATTCCTACTGTTTGGGCCTTGAGTTGCCCATCAGCTTTGTCAGCAACTCAAGCAGGTCTAGGTTAGGAACCACAGATCAGTGACACCATTTGGCATTTGTCTTCCTGTGATTGTATGTTTGCTGAGTATGATCTCTTCCAAGTCTGTCCATTTACCTACACATTTCATTGTATCGGGTTTTCTTACTGCTGAGTAGAATTCCATTGTGTACCTGTGCTACAACTTCATTATCAAATGGTGGGCATCTGGGTTGATTCCAGTTCTTAGCTATAATGAATTGAGCAGCTACAAACTTGGTTGAGCAAATGTCTCTCTTTTGATGCATGGAGCATTTAGGATAAATGCCCAATAAAGGAATAACTGGGTTTGTTGGTAGCTCTATGTTCATCCTTTTCAGGAATCTCCAAATTGATTTCCATAGTGGTTGTACAAGTTTACATTCCCACCAAAAGGGAATGAAGGTTGCTCTTACCCCATATCCTCGCCAACATTTCCCATTGTTAGTTTTTTTTTTTTTTTTAATGATTGCTGTCCTTACTGGAGTAAGGTGAAGTCTCGTCGTTGTTTTAATTTGCATTTCCCTAGTGGTTAGGGATGTTAAACATTTTCTTAAGGTTGTGTTAGCCATTTGCAATTATTCCTCGGAGAACTCCCTATTCAGTTCTCTGGCCCATTTTTGGAGTGTGTTGTTTGATGTTTTTTATTGTTCAGATTTTTTGAATTCTTCGTAGATTCTAGATATTAGGCTTCTGTCAGTGGTATAACTGGTGAAGATTTTCTCCCACTCAGTGGGTAATTTATTGGCTCTTCTTATGGGGTGTTTGTCTGTGTAAAAGCTTTTTAGCTTCATGAGATCTCATTGCTTGAATGATTGTTTAATTTCGTGGGCTACTGGGGTTTTGTTCAGGAAGTCTTTCCTCACTCCTATATTTTGGAGTGTGCCTCCTATTTTTTCTTCCAGTAGGAGGAGAATTTTGTCCATTTGGACTTGATGTTTGTGTATGGAGAGATGATTTTTGTGTATGGAGAATGAATGGGTCTAGTTTCATTTTTCTACATATGGTCATCCAATTTATCTAATACCATTTGTTGAAGATGATGTCTTTTCTCCAGTCTACATTATTGGCAACTTTGTCAAAGATTGAGTAGCTGTAGTTACTTGACCTAAGGTCCAAAACTTCAATTCTGCTCCATGGGTCCATGTTTCTGTTCTTACGCCAGTACCATGCTGTTTTTGTTAATATGGCTTTGTAATACAGGTTTAGATCAGGTATGGTGATACCTCTAGAGATTTTTTTTCTGAGAATATATTTGGATATCTGAGGCTTGCTGCCATTCCATATGAATTATGAGATCATTTTTCTATCTCTGCAAAGAATTATGCTGGTATTTTTATTGGTATTGCATTAAATCTGCATATTGCTCTTTGTAGAATTGCTATTTTCACAACATTAATTCTACCTATCCAGGAGCATGGGAGGTCTTTCCGTTTTGTTAAGTGACCACTTCAATTTTATTCTGGGGCCCATATTGTAACTGCATAGCAAGACACAAAGTGCTCTGCTACTTACCCATTCAAATTACTCTTCCAATTAACTAGACAAAGTTGTTAAACAAACAAAGAGAAGGAGGCTAGAAAGATGGCTCAGTAGATAAAGGTACTTGTTGGCAAAGCCTCCTGCCCTGGGTTCAATTCCCCAGAACCCACATAAAGCCAGATGCACAAAAGTGGAGATGGAAGAATTTGAAGCTCTTTTTAGTCTGACATTACATTGCAATGTAACACTTTGCTGATGGCAAGAGACCCTGTCTCGAAAAGTTGGAGCCCAGATACCTTAAAGTTGTCCTCTAATCTCCACATATGCACTATGGCATGAACACACACACACACACACACTGAAAAATACAAGGAGGAAGACAGAATCCCAGCATCTCATCCAGAGTGTCCATCCCTGTCTTTCAACCACATGGAAGGCATGCAAAGTGGGGGGATGGCTGTTCTCTAAAAAAGAAAGTGATAGGTTTGTAGCTAGCCAGTGGCAGGCCCAAGCTGGGATAAGGGTGAGGGGGGATGAAAAGCTGGAGTTGGAGGTGGGTAGAGGTGAGAGTGGTAGTGAGGAATTGGAGAAAAAATGGGAGATAGGGGAAGTAGGCTTGGGGAGAAAGGTAGTAGGTTGGGGGGTAGATGTGAAGGTGGTGATTAAGGTAAGTAGGCACAACATAAGAGCAGGCAGGGTGTTCTAGGAAGGACCCACGGTGACTGCCACAGACTGCTGGCCATGATAGCTACCTCTTTCTAGTTGCAAAGATGCCTCTGGCAGGAACCAGGTCATAGAGCTGAAGTGATGGGGAAATGGCAGATTAGGTATCAGCTGTGACAATGCACAGGAGTCTGATGAGTGCAAGGGGGAGTTCACACATGGGGATGCTCACCAGCATCTGTTGGCCAGGTAACAGTAGTGGGGGAGATTTTGGATCTGAAGGTTGTTGGGCCTGAGGCAATGGTGCTAGGAGAGGGTTTACATATGTGGTTTCTAGTGGCAAAGTTCTTTTCTTTGGGAGCTATGGAGCCACCAAACACTCATCCTGTGAGCTGGAACCAGGCTGTGCAGGTTCTTTGGGCTGCAGAGCTTACTGCTGCCACTGGGCTGACCACTGGGCCCACTGTGGTTAGATTGGTTCTGCATACTGTCACCACTTGGTTTGTGGCCAAAGATTGGGGGCTTCTGGAGTTGATAATTAGGGGCGGGGATGGGGAGTATTGTGGGGACATCTGCTGTTTCCCTTGTGAATAGAGGTCCAGGGTCTAATTGCATGTGATTTCCAGTCTCTTTCATTTATTCAAGTAGACTTGCTCTTTCCAAAAGGTTTTCTGAAAATCTTAAAATCCCCTCTGTCATAATCAGCTCCACATTGATGGGATGAACCTCCAAACTAGGCACAAATTATTGGAGGAAGGGAATTTATTTGAAGCTTGCAGACCTAGGAGAAGTTTCATACTGGTGAAAGAAGCTGGCCCTGTTTCACAGGACCACACAGAGAGAAGCACCACAAGCAAGTACACTCCAAGAGCCCCAGGGAGAGCTCAGCCACTCTGCCTATCCTTAGATTAGAATTCAGATCTGCCCCTAGCAACACCTCCTCCTGCTATATTACAAACTTGAATAAAGCTCCTGAATCTATTCGGGGACATCCATTCAAACTACCACATCTTGTCTGAGAGAAGCCACTTAGAGATGTTTACCTTTCTCACTATAGCCATGCAGGGTGTGGCATGCTGGGGAACCTCCCAACTAGTAACTTGTGATTGCATGTAAGACACAGCATAGAATCTGCAGACTCCAAATGATCTTAAAATCTCTAACCAGAGTCGCTTTATGCTTTCTTTTACTAGGTAGGGGAGCTGATGGGAGGCTGATCACCCTTACCCAGTCATTAACGGAGCCTTGCTGGACCTGGGGTAGTTTTAGCAAGGCTCATTTTACTACTGCTTTTGATTAAAAACCCAGCAGATCTTTGTCCTACCCCAGGAATGTCCAATGTTTTAGTGTTTTTTCAGAGATTCCCTACTCTTTAGCCTCAAGTCATGACTTGATAATTGTGGAAAGGGAGAGACTGGAAATATGTTTATGGTACTTCAAGCATACAATTTGGCCATTCTAGACTGGTTCAACTATCAGATTTCTGCCAATTTAGCTGTCCTCATGCATTGACTCCTGACCAGGCAAAGGTGGGGATTCTAAACTTCAAGATCATATCCAGAATTAACATATGTTCTAACAACAGAAAAAAAAAAAAAAAACAAAGAAAACCCTTTAGTTCATTTCTCAGGATTTTCTGATCTTTGACTTTTATTTCTTTGACCCATTCTCATATTTTTGTTGTTTAATATCACAGTTGCTGCAAGTTATTTGGCATTTCTAGTTTTCACATTTTAGGGCCTTTGCCTATGACAACTTACTTTATCATAATAGAAAAAATATGCATTCATATTTTAAATTAAAAAGATGCAGACTTACTTTTCTTTGTATCAAATGGGCAAGATTATGAACTGAGCATGGATGTTTTGCTTACGTCATTTAACTTTGGGCAGAACTATAATCATGGCTATGATATTTTAATATTGCTATTTTTTACCTGTTTACTTCATACTTTTTCTAGCTATCCTGTAACATTCTAAATCCAAGGCTAAGATCTTTTGTTCTTAGAAAGAGATCTCTTTCATTTTCCTTTATAGTTGTGCTGGGATTTTTCCGTCTTTCAACCCTGCACATTAAAACTTCCCTGACTTATGTTTATTATTTTATGATTCCCCCTTGGGAATTAGTTAATAGCTAAATAAATTATAGCCAAAGAATTGGTGAAATAACTTGCTGTATCAAAATCACATTTCTATTTTAATAGAATTTTCCCATAGCTTTTTCCTCAAAGTACTTGTAATGTGTGGGAGGGGATCTCATATTAGAGTAGGAACCATTAGGAAGATATGGAGAAACATTTTATTTTTCTAGCATTCACGTAACAAAATCACAGCAAAGTTTATGTTATTTATCAATCTATTATTTCATCACCACTTATAAAGCCACTATGGTGGTTTGAATCAGATGTTCGCTATATACTCATTGTGCTCTGAAAGCTTGGTCCCCCAGCTGGTGGTAATTTGGGAGGTGGAGCCTTGCTGGATGAGATGTATTATTGGGGGTGTTACAGCCAGCATTGCCTTGCCAGAACTTGACTCACTCTCTTGCTGCTGTTTTTTTACCTGCTGTGGCAGAGGGGATGTCCAGTCTCTGCTCATGCCATGCTTTCCCTTCCATCATGAAGCTTCTCCTGGAGACTATAAGCCAAAATAAACCCTTTCCTCCTGTCAGCTGCTTCTGGTCAGGTGCCCTATCTCCATAACGAGAAGACATTTACAACAGTCCCCATCATTTATAAGCCACTTTGGAAGCCAGTGGAGGAAATATAGAGATGAGTACTACAGATTATTTCTATAAAGAATATTAGAGTTTAGTAAAAGTGCTAGACCACATACATGACTAATACTACAAGTTTATTTGGATAAGGATCATGGAAAATGAAGACAAAATAAGTATAATCTTATAAAGGGATCTTTTGTCAAATAGATTCAAAATTCCTTCAAAGTAATTTAAAATAATTTTCCAGGGTTTTCAGAGGTGGGTAGGATTTCTAGAGAGGATGAATGTGGAGGACTAGAAGGACTTTCCAGATGGAGCAAATGTCATGAGCATATGTAGGACATGTGAAAAACACAGAGAACTTATATTATGGCATGTAGTTTGCTGTGAGGAGATTGGAGGAAGATCAGTGACCTTTATTGGCCTCATTGGAGTGTCAAGTGTGAGATGACATCCTTGGTTATCTGTAGCAGTGACGTAATGTGCACAGTTGTTGAACAGCAGCAGGGACTGGGTTATGAACAGAGGTTGCGGTAATACTTGACTATTTGGATTTTGCTACCTCGTAGGATTCTATTAAGGTGTACTAGAGAGTGAGGAGAGAAGAATGCCAGTGGAAGTGTGAGAAGAGGGTAATTCTTACAAAGAGGCCCCTTTGTCATAGGGTTTCTCTCCCATTTCCAGATCATAGAAAGCATACATTTTTCAGCACTATACAAGTACCTATGCTGTTGGTCTGATTTTGACTGTGAATTTGACGTTTCTATTATGCATTCTTATTTTTTCCCCTTCCTTCCTCTTTTATTTTATCCCTCCACTTTTCTGTTTTTCATTCTTCCTACTAATATTTTCTGAGTCAGCTTGTGTACAGTGTGTACGGTGGTGGGGGCTGTGATTTCAGCGAGGTGCACTCTGTTTCTGATGGTACCTGTGCTGTGAAGCTGATGAGCATCTACAGTAGAGAGGACAGCAAATGTATATGGGTGGTGGCATTCATTGTCAAGTAACTGTAGGGCGAGTCCCACAATTGTGTGGTCTAGAGTTTCAAAGGTGGTTGGTCCTTCGGGGATGGCTTCCCAAAATATTTATTAATACTATTACTTTCTGTCTTTAGGTCATTCTAACCTTATACCTACCAACAACAAAGAGTATGGCTAAAAGCAAAACAACATACCTCATTTTTTGGAGCATTAGGCTTATTTCAAAATGTAACCATCTGATGTTACCTTTCCTCAGACCTTCACTTCTCATGGTTACTTACAATGCTGGCCTAATTAAAACCTAGCTTCTTCATAGGAGCTTTGTCAGTAATAGCTAAACATAGAAAGCATCCTGAACACATAACCTAAACAGAATAATCCTGGTACATTCACACATTGGTCTATCAATTCAACAATAGAACACATTACTGATACATATAACATATAAGAATCTTAAAATAATTATATCAAGTAAAAAAGCCCTTGAAATAAGAATGCACACTGTGCCATTTTATTAATTTAAGATTTTAGATGAGGAAAATAACCCATAGTGATGAGAATAGATCAGTGATTGCCTAGAAGACATTGTGGGGAGGATTACATTGGAAAGCTTCCCAAGGGCTCTGCAAAAACTTTTAGGGGTGACAGATGCTGTTTCCTATGTTGACAGTGGACATGTTTTCATCAGTATATAAATATATCAGATTTATCTAGTTGTATAACTTATATATTTACCTCCAAAAAATCCTATAAGAAAACATACAGGCTCTTATAGTTCCTTAATGTCTGATAGGCTAAGTGACTTGATGAGAGAGACCAGAACATTTCCAGTGATACCTCTCAAGTGGCCAGGATACTTACTGAGGATTCAGCAACTACTTGTTAAGTGGATGAAGAAGTAGTTGAGATATATGATTACTGAGCTATAAAAGATTTTGGACTTCCTTTAATTCTATTTGAATGCTGGGTTTGTCAGAATGTTTTTTTCTCAAGCATATTTCTCCTTTTGTAAAGTTAATAACAGCATGAATGTCCTTGAAGAATATTTTTCTTAAAAAGGCATTTCCATTCCCAAGCTAAAATAAACCTAAATTGAACTACCAATTTTAATAGGAATTTATGTTAGAAATGAAATCCATGAAAGGTTAGTAAACATCAAGAGACAGCTAAACATCCTGCTTGTAATATTTAGAGATAAGTTAGCTTCTAAAGGAATCCCACAGCATGTAATCCCATCTGGATATGTGAATTGATGTTATAGCGAAATTACTAACTTCTGCTTTGCCAACTGTTTCTGACTGCAAATGATGTCCATCAGCTCAGTGGGGAGACAGATTTCACTCTCCTAGGTTTATGAGAACAGTTTCTGAGCAGTAGTGTGAGGCAAGAGTCTGAACAGACTCAATGTGCTCCCTTTCAGTTGCTTATGGTGCCATCATTTTAAAATTCTGCTTTGTTGTTGTTGTTGTTGTTGTTGCCTTTGAGGTCATTAGTCACTGACAAGTTTTACTACAAAAATTTCAACTCTGAACCATTTGAGAAATGAAAAAGTTCTGTCATTTTCTTTTTTATAGCCTCAATGGCAACACTATCATACATTCAAATGGCAAAAACATATCTTAAAGCAATTCCATAAATAGCCTTCTATCGAGGCACAAACACAGAGGCCGAATTGCCTCAAACATTGAAGTTCGCTTCTTTAATAGTGTTATATATTCCCCATTCCTACTCACTTCACTGACTCCCACTGTAGTGCCTGCCTGCCAGCTTCCCTCACCTTAAAAATCATTGTTCCAGCTGCTGCAAATGTTCTCCATGACAACTGCCTTTGTGATTTATTCAAAATCCTGGCAAGTTTTAGTTCTAGAAGAATAAAACCTCCAAGATCTCTGGGATATCACTGTTCATGATCAGACTTAATCTCCCTGTACTATCTTCCCTTCCTATGTTTCTGTTTCAGTACACTGCCACAAGAATTGTGAGACACCGTCTGCCATGTGCCCTCTTCTGATGGCTGTTATCTTGCAGTGCTATTCTTTTATTCCATTGGATGCCCTATATGTCTCCCAATATTCTTGGGCTGTGCTCACTGAGAGTAATAGAAGCTTTTGCAGCTTGTGGAGTATAGTTTGTCCTCTTGCATGCATGTTCTAAGTTACCATTAAGCTATTTAGTAGTATGAGAGGATTTAAAAAATATAGTCACTAATATGGGCCCATTTTTGGCTGACAGCAAAAACTGAGTAAGATTAGAAGGAATAGATGATCTTGGGTCTTGAAAGTCTAAACTCATAAATATAGATGGACTTCTAATTCTTAGAACTCATCAGTGGGCTCTTGTAATACCTTGATAAGGAAGAATTGCTTTGTCTAACTTTAAATTCACCACTGTCCTACAGACAAATTACTGAAAAACAACAAAAAAAAAAAGCCTGTTGTAACTTGGTGCTAAGTGCACAGATACCTATAGATATCAGATATTTGACACTGGTATGAAGATGAAAAAATGGCTCCAAAACAAGTCAAGTATGCTTCTTGATTCACATGATAAAGACAACATTCTTTGCGTTATTAAAATTGCATAGCATTCTTATGATTTATGAAAGTTTTGCAAACTTTTAAACTCTTTCTCAATTATCTCCTATAAAACCACAATTGATACTAGATATACTTGCTCTGAAAAAAGTAGGAGATATAACATCCACCATTTGTTCTAAATGGTTTACATTTTAAATTTTGGTACAGTTGAGTTTGTGCTCTAGCTAACTCTTGTTTTCCCAGTGAGAAAGTGAGGAACCTGAAAATTGGGGAATTATAAAAACTGGCCCATGGACTTGTGTCTAAAATCTTGAAATTCAGGCTGAACTTATGACCATAAGCAGCAAAGCCTGTATCTATTCTGTCCTGGTGATCCCAGGATATGTTAAGGGGTCCTTAGAATACCAAGGAAGGGAAAAACCACGGGCTCCCTTGACATTTTTCATATATATATGTATATATGCATACACACACACACACACACACACACACACACACACACACACAGATATGTATTTGAGAGAGAGAGAGAGAGAGAGAGAGAGAGAGAAAGAGAGAATGGGCACACAAGGGACTCCAGCCACTACAAACAAACTCCAGATGCTTGTGCCCCCTTGTGCTTATATGGGTCCTGGAGAGTTGAACAAGGATCCTTTGGCTTTGCAGACAAACCCCTTAACCGCTAGGGCATCTCTCCAGCCCACCCTTGACCTTTTTTCAATTGCTGTCATACAGCAAGCTATGAATTATTGAAATAGATGTGGTAATGAATTTAAGTATGCATTTAGGGAGGAATTCTTGAATTATTCTTGTGTTTCAAGTTTAATTGTGAACAGAAGTAACCTAGGCATTTTCTTACTCTATTTGGGCCATTATAACAGAGACCATAAAATAGTAACTGATGATCAAAATGTATTACTTTTCCTCATTCTGGAGACGGAGTAGTTTGAGTCTGGCCTGGGCTAATTTAGTGTCTGGTGATGGTAGCCTACACTTGATTCATGGGTGGCTTTTGATTTTGTGTTTTCAACATGAGAAAAGGAGCTTTCTGAGGTCTCATAAGGATACATAAGGATATATTCTTGAGGGTTTTGTCCTTAAAAACTCTCCACCTTTTAAAGATTCACTTCCTAATATCATTATCTTGGGAATTTGGATTTCAACATATGAATTTGGAGGCATGTCACAAGTAGCCTATACCAGGCACCTTTGGAAAACTTTTACTGAGTCCAGAGAGGGGACTGTTTTAAATTTCCAAAAGTATTTCTTATGGACAGTTTTGAGTGAGATGACTTCCTGTATGGGAGCCCTACGTAGGATAATTTAAACTTGTGATTTTACTGGCATGACTTAAAGGATTCTAAGTCAATTTCACCACCCTATTCTTTCCCTAAATGCCATCTCCCAAACTCAGAAAAGCTTTATTTTGTTGAAAGGCACTTTTAGTCATTCAGGTGTAGAGGTCCCTGGAGAGGTCACATTTTGAGTAAGATCAATCATAGACAGTTTGGAGATGTAGTGTGATATAAAAAGTATAACATTAAATTAAAGGTCAGAAGTGCTTACTACCAAAAAATTAACCTTATTTTATTTACTTTTTCCGTGACAGTGTTTTTACACAATCTGAAGACTAAAAGGCATACGATGTCACTTTTTGGTGAATTGGAATATTAGAGCCTGTTGCAGTCAGGTTCACATTGCTGGCAGAAATCACCCAAACATGAGCAGATTTTAGAAAAAAAAAAAGATTTATTTTGCCTTATAGACTCAAGAGGAAGCTCTACGATGGCAGGGGAAAATGATGGCATGAACAGCGGGTGGACATCCCCCTCTGGCCAACATAAGGTGGACAACAGGAGAGTGTGCCAAATGCTGGCAAAGGGAAACTGGCTATAACACCCATAAGCCCGCCCCCAACAATACATTGCCTCCAGGAGGTGTTAATTCCCAAATCTCCATCAGCTGGGAACCTAGTATTCAGAATACCTAAGTTTATGGGCTACACCTGAATCAAACAATCACAGAGCCTATTAAAGCTATTTTTGTCTAATATAAGAACAGCGATGATACCTGCTTGTTTTTACTTATTTTACATAATTTCTTTAGCCATCCTTTCAGAGTTTTTATGTCTTTACTGATGAATTAAATTACTTGTATGCAGCATATGATTAGATCTTGTTTGTTTATCTGTTTTGTGAGATTGTCTCTCTGTAATCTATTTTCCATCTATTATCTCTCCTTCTCTCTACCTATTTATCATCTTTTTTTCTGTGTATGTGTGTAGTATGTGTGGGGTATTTGTGTGTGTGTGTGGTGTATGTATGATGCATTCATGTGTGTGCAGATGCATGCCACTGTACACATCTGTACACAGGCCAGAGGAGAGCACCTCTAGCAGTGTTTTGCCTGTTTTCTTGAGACAGAGTCCATCACTGAGCCTCTAGCAGCCGTTTTTTTGTGTCAGATTGGCTGATCAGTGAGCTCCAGTGATTGTTCAGTCCCTGCTTGTCCACAGAAATGCTGTTACAGGAATGTGTGGCTATGCCTAACTTTTTATGTGGGTGCTGTGGAGTGAACTCAGACCATCCTCGGAGGGCCCTGTGAATGCATGATCCATGCTTTTACCTGCAAACCCATTTCCCCAACCTCTTTATTTATTTATTTATTTTTGTTTATTTTTATTTATTTGTTTGAAAGCGACGGACAGAGAGAGAGAAAGAGGGAGATAGAGTGAGAGAGAATGGGCGTGCCAGGGCCTCTGGCCACTGCAAATGAACTCCAGACGTGTCCGCCCCCCTTGTGCATCTGGCTAACGTGGGTCCTGGAGGATCGAGCCTTGAACCGGGGTCCTTAGGCTTCACAGGCAAGCTCTTAACTGCTAAGCCATCTAGCCAGCCCTTATTTATTTTTTGAGCTAGGGTCTAGTTATGTAGTCTAGGTTGGTCTATAATTCATGATCCTCCTGGGTAAGTTACCTGAATGCTGGTATGGTAGGCATATGTCACCATACCTGGCTAGTCTGGACCTTTAATTAAGGCTCCAAATACAGAATCATGATAAGGAGATAAAACATTAATTCTGCTTGCCTTCTCAGTATACACTGAAATCTATATTTTGAAATATAATATCACCAGGTATCCCATGCATATATTCATTTTTTCGCATATATTCAATTTTTATATGTTAATAAAAATAATGGGTGAGGCAGATGACTCAGCAAATAAAATGTTTGTTGCATAAGCCTTCAAATTTCTAGCACCCATGTAAAAGCCAGACATGGTAATGTGGGTCTGTAATCCCAGCATGTGGGACAGGAGGTAGAGATAGGAGAATCAGAAGTTTGCAGGCCATCTAGCTTGGTGAATGGAGCATTGAACAATAATGAAACACTCTGCATGAACCATGATGGAGGACGAGGACCAATGCTTGACAGTCATCGTCTCACCTCCACGTGTGTGCCGTGGAATGTGCATGACTGTATACACACACATTTATGCACACATACAAACACAAACATCGTACACCCACACAAATGTTTATGGAGACAGAAAAACTAACTAACTTGATTCTATCTTTATACAATTTATACATGTATTGAATATCACATTGCATCTTAAAAATATGCATAATTAAAATAAATTAATAAGCTTGTTTTGCTCAACACCCATTTAATGAGCATGTGTTTCTTGGCAGCATGGGAGATGAGAAGGATACTTTGGTGAGCAAACCATTTTCAGCTCTTACATTGACAGTGTGCATAGCGCAAAGAAGCAAAGAGACAAGCAATCCAGGAATACAGATTTACAATCTGTGAAATCAGATATCAAGTGTTGCGTTTGTGGAAGAGACCAGTAGCTGTCATTTATTTTCTTTTCTCATTGTCTATTAATTATAAACATTTATTTTTTTTGTACAGAAGTGTGATGAAACTCTCACCTGGTATGGAATGATATGTTGCACTTCCTGACCTTTCCAAGAAGTGCCTGATGTGCTTTTGCCCTTGGTTTGTGTTCCTTTCCTCTGTCATGCTGATTGGAATGGATATTGTACAGAACTCAAGCTTGGAGCAAGGCAATGAGGAAATCTTTCCAGACACAATGGAAGGAAGCTTGGTGGCAGGGCTCTGAGAAGTTTGAGAAATAAGACCATCCCGCCTTCCCTGGATTACTTTTCTTGTGCAATGCCCTGGGAACAAGCTATGGGATATTGGGGATCTGATCTAGCTGTAGATTCAGGGAATACTTTTCCAAAAGTGAAACATCAGCCTATATTTGAAGGTTAGGTGGATGATGTGTTGAAGATGAGGTGAAGCAGGGAGGATGAAGGGGAAAGGGATGACTTCAATCTATAGGAAGATTACTGTGAAGAAACGATGCATGGGAAAATGATTTGCAAAGTTACATTACTCTGATGGTATGACATTCTTGTTATGAAGTCTGTGCTCAGCACATGCTTCAAGGCCTGCTAGCAATTAATTATCTGCCCAATTCGCACCACTTTCATCTCTCATTACTCCCTGCCATAGATTTCAGAAGAGGCTCATCAATTTTTAGTTCCCTTCATGCATTCTTCTCTGCCAATTCATCTGTTTTCAAAGGATCCTAAACTCTGCCTCCTTTGTGGGAACATTTTGATTAATTCTGGACCCCTCCTCAGAGTTTGGCTAACAGTCACTCTCTACTGACTTCCATTCACATTCACTCTTAGACTGATTGACTAAAGCTTTCTCCCAAGGCTTTCTTCTTTTCCCACATACACTACCCAGAGCAAGGACTTCATGTATTTTCTCTTCCATCTTAGAACACCTAACTTATACCTCTGGCTCATTCCATTTTATTGACTGAAAGGCTTGAGCCATGTTGAAAGGTCTTTTCAACTTTGTCTTCCCATATATAGATGTTGCCTATTTGGTGATGAGATTCTTTGAAGACTGGCCAAATGTAATCATTTGTTATCTTGATAGTTCCAATATTCAGGATAGTCCTGAAAAAATCAATCAGAGGAATATAGTTTTCCTTGTCACTTCTGCTGTCCTAAAGGCCTTTGGGTAAATGATGGCAGGTGAATTGGGGCTATGACAGCTAAATACAATATTAAATCTGCTTCTGTCTATATCTCTTGTCTGACTCATGAACTTGGATGCATTGAATTTTATTTCAGAACTAATTTTATTTTGATGAATTAATGCTTTGGGCTATATGTGGTGGCCACCACATTGATGGCATTCAAATAAATGATCAGATATGTAGGCATAGCATTATCTACCATGGAAGTGGTTTCTTCTAGAGTGCTTTAGACTTCTTTAGTCAATGTCGATCTTGTTGACTATGAAAACACATGCAGAAACTTTGCTATCTTTGTGGCAATTTAGGTTTTCCACAAAAGCATAGTCCTGGGGTGGAGAGATGGCTCAGGAGTTAAGCTTCTTGCTTGCAAAGCCTAAGGACCCAGGTTTGATTTCCCAGTACCCATGTAAGCCAGATTCTGCACAAGGTGGTGCATGTGTCTGGAGTTTGTTTGCAGTGCCTAGAGGCCCTGGCATGCCCATTCTCTCTCTTTCTCCATATAAGTAAAGTTAAGTAAAAAAACACATAGTCCTAACACACTGATCAAACCTTAAGCTATACAGAACAAGAGGGAGAATGAACCACTGCAGATAGGTAATCTTCCATGATAAACAAGGAACTGACCTAGATATTATAAATATATATTTTCAATTTAAACATTTTTGGGCTGGAGGAATGTCTTAGCGGTTAAGGCGCTTGCCTGCAAAACCAAAGGACACTGGTTTGACTCCCCAGGGCCCACATTAGCCAGATGCACAAGGGGGTGCACACATCTGGAGTTCTTTTGCAGTGGTTGAAGGCCCTGGCATGCCCATTCTCTCTCTCTACCTCTTTCTCTGTCAAATAAGTAAATAAAAATAAAATATAAAAAATTTAAACATTTTGAAGATAGTTTTTTGTGTTTTCCATTTGCCTCCCAGCCTTTTTCCTACAAAATCTGAAATAGATTTCCACTTTTACTTATGTATTCAGCTAACAGTATCTATTGTATGCTAAGATCTAAGCATAAAAGGATAGAAAATAAAGTGTTTCTGACCTCAAGGAGCTTACATTCTGGAAAGAGAGTAACAACATTTTTCTGTAATGGAAAAAAAAGTAAATATTTTTGGTTTGCCATGTATTCTGTTTCACAGCTACTCCATCATCATACTGCAAACACAGCTATAAATCCTACATCACATTTTATCTGTCTGTCACACACTTCCTCATCGTTAAGACTGCTAAAGTGCTCAAAGGATGCGCTGCATGAAACCTTTCCTAAGTTTTTTTTTTTTTTTTCCTAACCCTCAGGTACAAAGACTCTCTGTGGCTCTTCTCCGAGCATTTGCATGCTCCCCATTGGTGAGAGAGGCAGCGCTGAGGGGTCAGTGTCAGCAAAAGCATGAAGAAATGAACTGCTCAGAAATATTTGCTAAACTGGCTTTGGGAGCAGAAACTCAGGGGAAGAGTACGAAAGCAGGGAGTACTAGTGCAGCAGGTTAAAGTGCTGGGTAGAACAGTTATTTCTGCGGCTGGGAGAGATTCAATATAGGATAAAAGTCTACTCTTCTCTAAAGGGAAATGACATGGTCATATAAACATTTTAAAAGATCACCACAGCCAGGCATGGTGGTACATGCTAATGTCAGCACTAGGAAGGAAGAAGCAGAGGCAGGAACCTCTGTAGGAGTTCAGGGTTGGCTACATAGTGAGTTTGAGGTCAGCCAGGCTACATTTATCCTTGTCTCTAGACTCCCTCATTTTTCCCATCCTCACCAAAAAAAAAAAAAAAAAAAAAAAAAAAGTCACTGTAGCTGCCTGGTGAAGTGAGTTGAAGCTAGAGGCCAGGAGAGCAGATGGTTGGGTGCTAGCTGGTTGGGATGATGGGGAAGGAAGCCAGAATAATGCTTTTGGTACAGAGGTCTTGGTAACGACTACCATTTAAGGTCAAGTAGTGTAATTGAATCATATATGTCATGGGCCCTGATTTGGATCCAGAAGTTGTTCTAGGGCTTCATCTCAGAAATTCCTAAATGTATGACTCTGAAAAAGCCACACACCCTCTCTTTAGTTTATATTCTCATTTGGAACAGGAGTATACTAGACAAAATTTTTGTCACTGTGATAAATACCTGATAGAAATAATTTAAATGAGGAAGGATTTATTCTGGCCTTTAGTTTCAGAAGTTTCAACGTAAGGTTAGCTGTCAACATTGCTTTGGGCCTAAGGTATGGCAGAATATCAGAGTTGTGGGAGCATGTGGTGGAGAAAGCTATTAAGCTCATGGCAGCAAATAGTAGGACAGGAAGCAACAAGATAAATCCCTTCAAGATGCATTCTTAGTGATCTTCTTCCTCCAAGTAGGCCCTACCTTCTAGTTTCCATCACCTCCTAATAATGTTTTCAGGTTATGCATCCCTCAAGAGACTAACCCATTGATTATGCTAGGGACCACATAGTTCCATCACCTCTCTCGATTTGCCAGCTATGCACCATGACTTCAGCATATGAATCTTTTCAGAGATACTTCATATGCAAATAGTAGCAAGGAGAAACGTAGTTCATGTGATGTTTTAAGCTCCTGAAGAGCTCTAATCATGTTTCATATAAGAATATGTCGCCACACAAGACTCTGTTTTGATCTCCTGTCCCATTTTGTCTGGATAATTTTAATCTAGTCTAACATTTTTAGAGAATTTACTTTAAAACTTAATTTTATGAAAGATATATTGACAAGCTTGGAAGATTACTCAGATAGTTTTAATCTCCCATCTTTGTATACTACTCATTCTTGCTTTGAAATATTTCAAGAATGTACTCCCCCCCACAATTTCACTTCTAGCTCCTGAGTCAATAGTTTATTGCCATGGATTTTGTGGCCTTTAACTATGGCCTTGACCTGTCTTTCCAAACTTTGCTCCTCCTTTGTTTTTTTCAAGGTAGGGTCTCACTCCAGCCCAGCTTGACCTGGAATTCACTATGCAGTCTCAGGGTGGCCTCAAACTCACAGTGACCCTTCTACCTGTGCCTCCCCATTGCTGGAATTAAAGGCGTTCACCACCACGCCCAGCTCTTCCTCTTTTGCATTGATGTTATGGCTCCTTTTTGGTTATCATGTAGGGATCCCTTCCTCTCGAGATGACAGAAATACTGTGGGTCTAAATCCTACTTTGCTTTCCCTGGAGTGCTTACTGCAATGCTTGTAATTAATACATGGGCAATTAAGAGATCCATGGGTAGAATAAGGCATCAAATGTCCTGCAGCCCAGACACTATAAGCAGTGGGATGTCTGTTTTGTAACAAACAAACAACCATGACTTTTTGTAGAAATGAGCATCATCAGCTCTTGCTTCGACTGTGGTGTGGGTCTGATAACCTGGGAACAATTGAAAACAGACTTCCTATGGAAAAAATAACAAACAAGTCCGTAGTCGCTGCAATCCGAATACTGAGAGGATTTACCTGTGGGGTCTATGAGCAACAATTTACATCGCGGTTTATGTGAAGGATGGAAAGCCCGTCTGTGATTGGGGGTGCTGACTCAGCGGGGACTCCAGAAGTGGCAAAGGCAGCTGCTTCAGGGCTCAGGGCCAGGATGAAGAAATCAATAACCCACTTATTATTCAGAACAGGGAACGCCTGCAGGCGACTGGCAAGAGTGTTAGCAATTATCTGATTAACTCCTAATGTTACACCAACAAACCTCTTCAAGACTACACTTTCGTTTTTGTGACACAGAACATTAAGAAGTTGCTATTTTGTGCAAAACAGCTGAGTCGCAGGCAGGTGGGCTATACTGAGACCCTGGTGGGCTGTCACTCCTTCAAAGTTGGAAGCAAATGGCCCTTTTTCCTGCTGTTATAACTCTTCCTGGAAATATCAGCTTCTCTATAGCACCATAATTCAAATTTAATATGAGAGCTGAAGTTGTTTTCTTTTCATGTTGAGCTCTTGCTTAGAACTGCAAGGCCAGGCATCTATCTTTTCAGCAGGAACTTAGAAAACAGCTTTCCATCTCTCTTGGTGACACACAGACAGCTGGGACAGGAGACATGTGCGCTTGCTTCAAGCCATAGGTACAAAGTTTATCAGCTTCTGCTATCTGATGAAGTTACTCTTAGGAAATTGCCCTCATTTTAAAGCCAAGTGTTCCCATCGTGGGATCCAAGTCCTTCTCCTCCTCTCCTGCTTTGCTTTAGGCCATTCATCTCTGACTAGTCACCCAAAATTTTGCAAAGCCCACACTGTCTTGAGAACTTGATTATGATTCGTTAAGATCAGACTGTGTGGGTTGATGGTAAGCCACCTTTTTCAACATTTAAATATAAACTCTGTTCTCAATTGTATTAAAAATAAATGTGAAAAGACTTCCTTCTAACTGGTGATGATCATTAGAATCCTTGTGACAACTGACTCCCTTAGTTGCTGTTTTAGATGACTCAGGATTCTCCAGGATGTCTCTGTAAAAATGTTGAAAAATTATTTCTTATTTCTCCTGATAATATTCACAAAATCCTACTTTACTCTTCAACTCCCAGCTGTAAATTCCTCCATTTTTTCCCCCTATCTTGCTCTCTGTGGGGGAAAATTGACTTCTCAAATGCAAACATTTGATGTAAATTTTCAGTGGGATAATCACTGACACAAGTATTGGTCAAAGGTTAACTAAGATAATATTCACATAAAAGCCCTTCATTTTGTTACAGTTCACAAGACAGAGGTGAGCTGAAAGCAAAAGCATTTGGCAGCTGAAAAAAATCAAACTCTATATAAAACTGTTACAGTAACTTTCCCACCCAAAATTGGTTAATAAAAGTCTTTCATGAGGATATCAATTATACCATGGCTAAAAAGTCAATTATGTAGTAATTGGAGGATAAAATAATGGATTTACTTTAGGTAAATTCAAAGTCATATTTGAAATATGGCTCTTCATTATTTCATCCTTGATGTATGAAATTAATTTTATCTATATAATGGTATTCATTAAATGTAAAGGTTCAGAGATAAATGTCTTACACAAATTTGAGAACCACAGTAGGAAAACAAAGAGGAGATTGAATTGTAACTGAGTCTATTTTTTTTTCAATTTCTAACCCTTTTTACTAAGCCCTTTTTATCACATGCTCAGAATGAATATGATTACTAAGTTTTGAACTTAAATATTCTTAGCCAAATGTGTTAAAGATAAAACTGGATTCTGACTGCTGTTAGTTAAGACTTGTTTCAGTCTTACAGAAAGTTTTCTCTGAGAACAACAAAGATAGGCAAATGTTAGTTGGGACGCTGGGCTACGATATGCACAGCTTTCTGGCCACTATGCTTGGACATGGCTTTTCCTCCTGTGGGTGAGCACATTCCTGGTACCAGAGGAAGCAGAGATTTTGTGAGCAAGTGCTGTGCCCTCGAATCTTCAGAGAGAAGAGAGGCATGCTGGTCCTCCTGACTCAGATATCTCCAGGTAACCAGCACATGGTAGGAAGAACTCTTTTATCTGAGTGCATTTTCCTCTGGGAGGTAATCTCCATTCCCAAGGTTCCCTTTTGTTAATCTGAAGCTCAGATCAGAGAACTTACTAGTTATCTACTCATTTTTTATTCTTAAATTTAAAATCAGCTTCCAGATACTAATACTTCATCACTTTTAATTATCTATTCATTAAACAAACAATTATTGAATGTTTGCTTAAAAATCTATTACTTTGTCATTTTGAGAAAAAAATATATAATGTCATTGATGATTGAAAACTCTATTATAGGTATCATGTCATTTACTGTGGCAAAATCATGCCAAACAGTTAGACATATGAATGTAAGAGCTCTCTACCCACTCACCACTCACTTTTCCCTACCATCCTGGCCATGTTAACCCTGGAACTCTGGGATCCCTAGCCTGCTAGCATCATAATTGAATAACTCTGGGGTAAAAGAATGGAAGATCACCTTCTCCCAGCCCCTACCTCTGAACATGACCCAATCCTCTCCCTCACAGAGCAGTTCTTTGCCCTTCTCATAAAACCCACTCCCTGGCATGTCCTCACTCTCTTTTTCTGGCTGTCTGTTATGGCTACAGTTGCATGTAAACCCCATTTTCTCCACCTTTCTCTCCCTTATCTTTTTCTCTGGCGCATGTAAGTCCTTTTTATTGCTCTGCCTACTCTTCTTTCTCTCTATGTCTCTTTCTTCTCTTCTCCCCCTTCCCTGTTACAATAAAGTCTTGGATCAAATATATACGTATATAATCATACTATGTCAATTCTTGACCTCATAAAATTCAAGACTGTTCAAAGTCCACACCTATCTGTTTTAGTTGTGATATTTTTCTCATTTCTTCACCATTTTCTTTAAACAAACATTTTATTTATTAATTTGCAAGGAGAGAGAAATGGGAGAAAGAATGGGTGTGCCATGGCCTCTTGCCCCTGCAAACGAACTCCAGATACATGCACCAATTTGTGCACTTGGCTTTACATGGGTACTTGGGAATCAAACCCAAGGCATTAGGCTTTCAAACAGGCACTTTTAAAAAAGATATTTTATTTATTTATTTGAGAAAGGGAGAGAGAGGGAGAGAGAGAGAGAGAGGAGAGGAGAGAAGAGGAGAGAGAGAGAGAGAGAGAGAGAGAGAGAGAGAGAGAGAGAGAGAGGAGACATGCCAGGGCTACTAACCACTGAAAACAAACTCTAAATGTATGTGCCACCTTGTGCATCTGGCTTATGTGTATACTAGGAAATCAAACCTGTGTCCTTAGGCTTTGTGAGTAACAGACTTAACTGCTAAGCCATCTCTCCAACCATTCAAGCGGACATTTTTAATTGATGAGCCATCTCTCCAGCCCCACTATTTTTTTAAAGTTTTTATTTTTATTTACTTATTAGAGACAGAGAGAGGGAGAAGAGAGAGAGAGACACACAGAGAGAGAGAGAGACAGAGAGAGAGTGAGCATGTGGGAGAGCGCACCAGGGCCTCTAGCCACTGCAAACAAACTCCAGATGCATGTTCCAACATGCACATTTGCCTTACATAAGACCTGCAGAATTGAACCTGGATCCTTATGCTTTGCAGGCAAGTGCCTTAACAGCTAAGCCATCTCTCTAGCCCCCCCACCCCACTATATTCTTCAGTAAGATTTTACTTTAAGTTTTATGAAGATGCTAAGATACTTCTTGTTACCTCAGGTCTTCTCTACCTAGAGGCTTATTCCTATCCCTTGAAGCACAGAGACCCCCCCCCCCTCCAGCTGCTACTACCATTGTACAGTGTAGAATTTAGTACCACGACCATCAATAACATCATCTGCCCTCATACATTTCAGCTCAAAGTTGTTTTTTTTTTTTTTTTAAACTGGTAGCACTTTCAGAACCTGTGGTTGTTTTTATTTATTTGTGGGCTCCTTCCACTACAATGTAAGCCTCACAAGGACACTGACTATGGTATCCCCATGCTTATTTTTTGCTTGGACTAGAGTAGGCACTCGATGAATAATGCTTGGATTAGTGTGCCAATGCCTAGGTGGACTGGCTGTTAGCTATTTTTCCTTGTGTTCAGCATAGTTAAGTAGGAAGATTGACTTCCTGTTATACATTCCTCTTTTCTGAAATTGGTTGAAGCTCAGGCGTAAATCTTCATGCCTTTGGAGGGACAAAACACTAAACCTACCACCTACTGTGACCTTTGCATAACTGACCATGAAATGGAATGGCTATGGATATTTGAGGAGTTTGATATATTTTACTCTTGTGTTGAATATATAATTAATACTCAGTAGACAGTGTTTGGAGTTGTTACAATAAAAATCAGTTATGTGTTCATATATCTGCTCCTGAATATTAGCTTTATGATGCTTGGTCACTGTAGTTATACAAATGACTTAAACCCTGGGAATTTTGAAGTACAAATTACCACCCTTGTAATCTAAGCTCATAAATGAATGCTTTGTGAAAGTCTTTGGAGAACAAATCACAGTTCTCTTAGACATATTTCTATAGATAGTTGCCTAACAATGAAAATTGTCCAAATATTTTAAAATATGATGCATTAAAACAATTAGAAATGTTATAATCATTCTTTTAAAAATGCCGAGCTTTAAGCCTTGTGTGTAACTTCTACCTATCACCTATGGGTGATAAATGAGTTGTCTCTGTTCTCTTATAGGAAACAGATATTTACCAGTGGCTGGGGTATAGATCATTTTTAAAGTATGATTTTCTTTAAAATAGCTAGAGGAAACATTGATCCTGCATTTTTCATTTTCTGCTCATGAAGCTGATTGATTCTTAAATTACTGTGCTGTGATGATCCAATTTAGTATTTAAAAATCCTACAATGACAAGATTTTCAGGTTATGAGGAAATTTTAATGTTCAGTGCCCAAGTCACTTTTTATTATTAAACTAGACACTTGGGGAGTCCATCAGCTCTGTTCACTGCCAGGAAACCATCAGTGATTGCAGTTACACTCAATCTAGCTGTGATCTGACCTCACATGAAATTTCAAGAATTCTGGCTTTTGATATGGAAGCAATATGTTTGTTTATGACTCTGAGGAATGCATAGGCCCAGAGGCCCTGTTCACCATTATTTTGAACTGTTTGAGGCTTGAGTAGCATTTTACTGGGCAAATAGTTGAAAAAAGTAAACAATGAACAACACTTTACTGTGGCATAATTTTTTATACAACAAAACTTGCTCATTCTAAGTGTACAATTCAATGAGTTTTATAGATTGCTTGAATTGTGCTATAATATAGTTTCAGAAGATTTTAAAAATCACATTTATAAGATTCCCTCATGCCCATTTACATTTAAGCTTTATTCTACCTACTGCCAGCCGCTACTAGATTAATTTTCTATAATTTTGAGCATTCTGGATATTTATTATGAAAAAAAGCATGCAATATGTCATATGGTATGTTTGGTTTCTTTGACCTTGATAATGTTTTGGGACCATGTTCCAGTGCTTTGTTTTCTATTGCTGAGTATCTTTCCATTTCCATCCTACCTTTTGTTTATGCATTCACAAGTTAATGAACATTAAGGTTCTTTCAGTTTGGGACTGCTATAAATCATGTTGCTATGAGCATTTGAGCCTAACTCTGCTAAGACATGTCTTCCTTCTCTTGGACCTATAAGGTCCTATGTTTTCAAAAAGTAAACTTACAAAGATAAATGTAAGGAAAAAAATTATTTATCAAACCTGGGCATGGTGGCTCATGCCTTTAATTCCATTATTCAGGCAACTGAGGCAGGAGGATCACCATGAGATCAAGGTCAGGTTGATGAGGAAAGAAGAAGTCTATCATCCACAAAAAGGCAAAACAACAAATTATAACCACTAGACATCACTATACTATAATTAAATCTTACAAGTATGCAAATTCCACAGGAAATGTAAAATTGTTGCCTCTTCAACTGTGAGTAGGGAGAGATGCCCAAAGATATGTCTTTAGGAATGATTGAAAGATTTTTTTTAAGGAGATCTCAAAACTATCAAAGTTAAGGGAAATACAGAAAGTCTAAGCCAACAGCCTGTGTAATAAGATGTTCAAATGGCCATTTTGGTTCTCTTTTTTCGGTTAAGATACAGAGGCTCTTGAACATTACAAGAGGGACACATCACCAGTGTTCTAAACTGAGCAGACATGGAGCTTTGCTAAATGTGTAGGGAGGTTATGAAAGCAGTGCTCTGTGACCAGCTATCAAAGACAGGCAGCTGAGACTTGAAAGAGAAGCAAAATAGCTGGATGGAGAATTTTCCCATTGTCATTGCCTTTGAGCTTTCCATTGGTCATCTCCATTCATCAGGTAGAAAAGGAGAATGACCCTTTTCATCTTCAGGTAGGCTTGCCACCTCTAACTTTAACTTTCAACTTTAAGGGGAACATGTAGGTCCCTTGATGTGTATTTCCTGGGGTTTTAGTGAGGGAATGGAGCAAAATTAACAGAGCTGTCCCCTAGAGTAGAACAGCCCATGAGCAAAATATATGAAGTTTCCTGGGCTAAGTGGGGGAGTGAGCTGGCCAAGTGTTACTTTAAAAAGGACCTTTCCCTAGAATATAACATGGGAGGAGCAGAGCCCATGATAGACAGTCCAAGAGGAAAGAATTCCCTGAATTCTAGAGAATGGGGGGGCAGTCTGAAGTAGCTAGGTAGGCAAGCCATGTTGGTGGTGGTTGTCGAGCTGTCCATCATCAGGGACTCAGTGGAAGAGTCTTTCCCAAGTCCAACAGAACCTTTGCAAGAGACAGAGCCAATACATGTTTCCATGTTGTCTTCAAAGTACCTGCATAGCACCAGCCAAGTAAGCCCCAGTCCTTTTCTTTGGACTCCTCACCAACTTAGTCAGACTTAGTGAAGCCAGAAGCCATTGAGAGGATTTGATAGGAGAAAGTGGGGACC
Organism: Dipus sagitta; assembly: GCA_036346955.1. Classification (NCBI taxonomy): domain Eukaryota; kingdom Metazoa; phylum Chordata; class Mammalia; order Rodentia; family Dipodidae; genus Dipus; species Dipus sagitta. The sequence continues at coordinate 95,333,452 of CM070770.1, read as the reverse complement.
AAAGAGGAAATACAAATGGTTTACATGACTCTTCTCTTATTCTACTCCTTAGGGCCTGGAGACAGCTGACCTAAAGACAGAAGAGCTTGTGTTTAAAGGAAGGGCATGTATGGAAGGTGATCAGCATGCATGAGGCTTTTCATTATCATTATTGAAACTGAGAGACTAGAGGACAGTCTGTCATTCATTGACTGTCAGCCATCCATAATTAAGTTAGCTATGAGACCTGCCTGAGATTTCACACAGGGGACATAAAGCATATTGAATGTTGGAGTGGTGGCAAAGAATAAAGGTATTCTCTACTTTTCCCCTATGACTACACCTCTCCCAGGTCATTCATCAATGGTTTAGGTTAGGACTTATGTTAATGAGAGTTGAGTTCACAAAAATAAATTAGAACAGACATTAGAAGACATTAAAAGCTATATTAGTCTATAGGCAGACAACATATATATAATAGCAGTTCTATATTCAGAAGAACAATATGCAAGTTATGCTTTGATAAGACAGAATTCAAAATCCTTAACGTTTTGAAGACAGTTTCCCAAGCAGAAACAAAGACTGGAGGTATAATGGTGGGGATAAAAAGTACATTGCCTTCTTTTAAAATAAGTATGTAGAAGAAAACTTTTCCTTTCACAATAAACAGAAAGTTGCATGACTATTTTTTTTTCATTGTATTTAACAACTTCAGTCCCCAGAGAATTCCTTGATGGCTTGAAAGAGTTAATGTTCCATTCTAAACACCTCGGTTAGCACAAGGGACCTCTTAACACGGGTGGTGAGGAGAAGAGAATTTATTCACTGAGCTCCCACAGGGCTGTGAATAAGCTAAGTACAAAGAAATAAGGGGAGAGAGATCAGTACATATCACCCCACTGCCAAAAATTTAAACCAAACAGCATGTTCCTGTACATTACTCCCCTGAAAACCAAGAGGAAATGAGAAAGTTCAGAATGTAAATGTCAGTGAGTGGCTATGTAATATATATATATAATTCCTAACCATAAGTGAAGTTTGGCAGAGCTTCAAAGAGAAGCTGGAATTTTCTAATGGAAGTTTTGATTTGTAATGAGTGTGCTGAGGCTGTTTTTGGAAGAACAGGTTGATAGGTGTGTGGGTGGGAGATACAGGACCATGTTCCATTCAGAGGCAGTTTTTGCTTTCTCTATTTAAGAAACATGTGGTCTACCCAGTACTCATTCCACCTCCTGGTGGGACCCTTGGATTCTCTAAATAATGAGACTTACATGCTTGGTATGCCTATGCCTCCCAGGGTCCTCTAATTTCACAAGTCAACACATCCGAGCACTCCTCCTCTCAGTTACAGTCTCTGTATTAAACACTAAGTCCTTGTAGTTGCAACATATGGCTACCAGGAGTAGTTAGTTTCTTGAGCACATGACAAGACGCAACATACAGTATCTCATTTAATTTTGGTACAGCCCACAGAGAAGGATGTTTTATGAGTGAGGAAATAGTTTCTGAGATATCCTGAAATTTGGTCAAAGGCACATGTCAGAATCAAAATAACAAGGACATCAGGAATCCAGAAATGACAGCCATACCCAAAGTCAGTCATTCCCACTCTAACCTAATACAAAAAAGCTTATGCAATGGCGAATGGTTCTATTTGTATCAACAAGTTTAATAGATCTATCTATCAATCATTTACTAGCCAACACTAATTATTTCTGAGAACAGTTACTAATACATCAATTTTTTCTTCATGTCATTTTTTGAAAATGACAGCCTTTCATTCCTAAACAATTGCTTCAGGGCTGGAGAGATTGCTCAGCAGTTAAGGTTTTTGCCTGCAAAGCCTAAGGACCTGGGATCGAGCCCCCTGTACCCACATAAAGCCAGATGCACAAAATGGTGCATGTATCTGAAATTATTCTGCAGTGACTAGAAGCTCTGGCATGCCTATTCTCTCTATTTGCCTCCCTGTCTCTCAAATAAATAACTAAAATATTTTTTAAAAAGAAGGGCTTCATTTTCTCTTTAGCCAAACTTGATAAACCCACCATAAGACATAGCCAAGAAAATAGAGAAAACAGAAGCAATAACTAGTGGTAAAAGTGATAGGAAGTATGTAAGTTTACAAGAAAACCTGGAAGTTTCCAGGCATGGTGGCACATACCTTTAATCTCAGTACTTGGGAGGCAGAGGTAGGAGGATCATTGTGAGTTTGAGGCCACCCTGACAGTACATAGTGAATTCCAGGTCAGCTTTGGCTAAAGTGAGACCCTACCGAAAACAAAACAAAACAAAACAACAAAAACTGGAAGCTGCACTTTAGTGTGCATGAGCATCCCTAACATCATGAAAACACATATGACAGGGAAGTAACTTTGGCTAAAGAAAGAATGTTTCTGTTTTACTTCAGCATTTATAGGAGAGAAAGAGAGAGAAAAAGAGGAAAAGAGAGTTTTTCTAACCAAAAGTGAGAGTAGCATTGATATATGGACACAAACATATACAGAGGGTTTGGTGGGCATAATATATCCACTTAGCAGTAGTAGTAGTTTTACCCCTAGGGCTTATGACCTCCCTAGGTATAGGCTTTTGATTAGGTTTTTAGTACCAGGCAGAATTTGTTCCCATGGAGTGGGCCTCAAATCCAGAAAGCTGTTTGTTTCCCCCATAACAGACCTGCCACTGTTGCACCAACGGGCACATTTTACTTTGCTGGTCAGCCATAAAGTTTGCAGGGTCCACTGCTGGTTCAAACTGTTGATCACTTTTCTCCTAGATGTTGCTTATCTCTTTTCAGCATAATGACAGCTAGTTAACAGGGAGGAGGTTTCCAGCTCAGCTCCAGATTCATTACTTCGTGTCCTGTAGCCCAAGCAATGTGGTGTCTTAAGCAATAGAATCTTACTATCTAGTTCTGGTGGGCAGCCAAGAGCTGAAACGGCCTATAATGTTTTGTTGGCATCAGAGACCTCCCTGACTAACAACTCACTGGAAGGTATCTACCCTTGGCATTGAAATTGTCTTCTGTACTTGTTGCCGGTGATAGGTGACCCTTACCATGGTCAGAGGAATATTGTGTTCTGCATTGTTGCTTTGGCTAAGAGTTTTTTTTTAATTCGACTCTTGTTGCTATTTCATTTAAAAACAAACTTCTATATCATTTATTAATTTTAATATGTGCATAAAGCAAGGCAAAAATCCCCAACCTACTTAAAGATGGACAATTAAAGATGCAGAATGGAACCAGGTATGGTGGTACACATGTATAATTCCTGCCCTTGAGAGACTGAGGGCAGAAGGATTACAAAATCATAGCCAGTCTGGATATGCAGTGAGATCTCATCTCAAAGAAAAAAAAATGATCACAACAACAAAAACCATAATCAGACTTTCTGAATTGGTGAATACATTGAAGTATTGGAAAAGTGGCATTCCCTGAGAGGGTGTGAAAGAACTTTATCCATCCCTAGCACCCATAGTTTGCTTTTCTGATTCTGAGTTATGTTCACATACAAAACCATGAATTTACACCTAGACCTTCCACTCACAAAAGTTACAATCGATCATAAACATGAATGAAAAACTATAAACTCCTAGAAAGTAACATTAAGAAGAAATCTAGATTTTATTGAGTTTGACAATTACTTTTTACATATAACATGAAAGGCATCACAGATGAGTGGAATATTAAGTTGGACTTCACTAGAATTGAAAACCTATGTTCTGCAAGACATGTTGAGAGAACAAAAAGGTTAACAACAGACATAATATAGCAAACATTTCCAAAAGAAACATATAATATTCAAAAGACTCAACATATTAGTAAGAAAATGAACAGCCTAATTCTACAAAAGGAAAGAGATATGAATAGAAGCACCAGAAAAGACAAACAGATGTCAAATAAATGTATGAAAGATGTTGATTGTCATATGCCATTAGAGAACTGCCAGTTTAAACAATGAGATATCATTACATATTTCTGTGTTCACCTGGAAAAGAGAAGCAGATTCTTCAAAGGAGAGTGAAGTTAGCACCAGTTGAATGGGATAACCATTGTTAGCTTAGTCAGAATTTAATAGGTGTAGGCCCTCTTGTAGCTCAAGATTGGTGGGAACTTGATATTAGAGAATAAACTCATTATTTGGGTATGATTCTGACTTGTTTCCCAGTTACAGCTATGGGTTTCTTTCCACTGAGCATATGTTAGCCAACCCAAGAGTAGTTGGTTACCCACCATGGCTGTGTGCCACTATTGCACTTGGGTGAGCATCATGTCAGGTTGTTTGCTGCTGAGTAGCTTAGACCATGAGTTGTTTGGACAGATCTTGGCCATTTTCCCCAGTAGCTCATGTATCACCTTCTGGCACTAGATGAACTAACTTCCAGATTCTAGCCAGGTCTCTCCATGTTCCATACCAACATCATATGGTGTCTTCAGCAGTAGGGTCTTATCCTTAACTTTTGGTGGGTAATCAAGTGCTCTGACAAAAGTCTGTCTTCTTTTGGGAAACATTGTAGCTCTCTCTGATAAACAGTTCATTGTGGATATTAACCACACCCTGGTACTGGGAGTTACATACAGGCCAGTGCCAAGGGAAAAGAAGGGAGAAAAACATATGCAATATAAAAGAGAAAGAAAAAAGAGAGAAACATTTTTCCCTGTTTCTATCTCTCTTTCTTTCTTTTTTCTTTCTCCATTCTTTTATTTTTTTACTTTATTATTTTTTTATTAATTAGTTTTGTACTCAGTGAATACAGTCAATTTGGTACCATTGTTAGGCTCATCCATGTCCTACCCCCTCCCCCTGGTCCCTCCTTGCTGAGGTATATGGGTTATGCATTTTGCAGTTAGCCCACAGTTATGGGTAGGATAAATGTCTCTGCATAAACATGACCCAACATGTGGCTCTGACATTCTTTCCACCCCCTTTTCTGCAAAATTTCCCTGAGCCATTTTGGGTTCATTTTTGGTCTGCTTCCCTGATGAGGTATTGGGGGCCTCTGGGTCTCCGGATATCTGATTTGGTAGGAGTTGATTTTTCTCTGTGTTGATCTCTTTCACCCTTGTGCTGGTACCCGGTTCACCAAGAAAACATCACCCTTGCTTGTTTCGCCAATTGTTCTTAGTTTCAGCTGGGGCCCTTTTGAGGTATGATGGGGTAGTTCTCTCCTTAGGAACCACGTCTGTCTGAAAAAGAAAAGCAGATTCTCCAATGGAGAGTAAGTTAGCAACAGACAAATGAGATAACCCTTACTTTTTTATAGAGAATTTAATAGGTGTATGCCCTCTTGTAGCCCACAATTGGTGGTAGCTTGATAATGGAGAGTGGACTCATGTTTGGATATGGTTCTCACTTGTTGTCTCACAGGTCCAGCTATGGGTCCCATACCACTGAGGAGATCTGTTAGCCAAATCAAGAGTAGTTGGTTTCCCACCATGGCTGTGCGCCACTATTGCACTTGTGTGAGCATCACCACAGGTTATTTGCTGCTAAGTAGGTTAGACCATGAATTGCTTGGACAGATATTGGTCATTTTCCCCCATTCGCCCATGTAACACCTTCTGGCACTAGACGCGCTGACTGTGTGGGGACTGACTCTCTTCCAGCTTCCAGCCATGCCATTCCATTTTATGTGTCGACCACATAAGGTGTCTTCAGCAGTAGGGTCTTACCACTAACCTTCGGTGGGTCATCAAGTACTTTGACAGAAATCTGTCTTTCTTTTAGGAAACCTTGTAGGTCTCTCTGATCAAATGCTCATTGTGGATGATAGGCACATGCTGGTACTGGGAGTTACAGGTCAGTGCCCACTAAGAAAAGGAAGAAAAAGATAACTAATATAAAAGAGTTAGAGAGAAAAGAGAGAGAGAGAGAGAGAGAGAGAGAGAGAGAGAGAGAGAAGCTGTAGAAGATGCTGGTGAGGATGTGGAGAATTAGGAACACTCTCATCCACTGCTGGTGGGAATGTAAGAAGGTACAGCCACTTTGGAAAGCAATATGGAGACTCCTGAAAAAGCTGACTATAGAGATACCAACAGACCCAGTTATTCCCTTACTGGGCATCTACCCTAAAACTGTTAAACCACAGGCCAGAGAGATTTGCTCAACCATGTTTGTAGCGGCTCAATTCATAATAGCTAAGAGCTGGAATCAACCCAGATGTCCATCTCTAGAAGAATGGATAACTAAGATGTTGTATATCTACACAATGGAATTCTATACAGCAGTAAGAAAAAATGACACAATGAAATTTGAGGAAAAATGGTTGAACCTGGAACAGATCATTCTCAGTGAACTTACCCACTCACAGAAAGACAATCGCTGCATAGTCTCACTCATCTACAGCTCCTAACCTGAATCTACCTAAGTTGCCTTACATACCCAGCAAACATCTCATGGATTAGACAATAGGATGGGTGGGGAGGGAGGGGAGGGCAAGGGAGGGGATGGGAAACACAAATCTAGACCCAAACGGCAATGACACCATAAAATTCTACATCCTAAAAGCAGACCAAATGGTTGAACCTTCACCAGGCCCTTAGAGGGAACACCTGAGCCACAAGACACTGGAGAGGGTATGATGAAGACTGACCTTAATCCTCTTTCTCCATTCTTTTCATTGAATCTATTTTCTGACCTGCTAGCCTAAGTGATTGTATTGTCTACAGTGTACCATTTGTAAAAAATTAATACCAAGAATTTCCCAATGCTTTTATTCTTGCAATACTTTTTCCACTTAGCAAGTGATTTTATGAAAAGCATTTAGGTTTTACAAGACCTCTTTAAGGTAGGTAGAACATTTGATGTTCTCTCTGGTGAAATAAGGTAAAGATGCTAAATGATGTGTTGCATGTCATGTACATTGTGAGGCAGAATTGAATTAGACTACTGACTCTACTATGCCTGTCTTGGGGTCTTCCTCTAAAGTTATGCATGAAGGACACATTTTAGTCAATAAATTGTTTCTCTAGATTCCTAGAGTGTATAATTTATAAATATCATTTTTGTTGCATAACAGAATTTGATATTTGACAACTGCACTCAAAGGGACTGATTGATGCAATGGGATGTTTCAGGCCCTTTGACTTTTTTGTCAAAATGTCTCCTCATAGGCCAGATACAATATGTATATTATTCCTTGAAACCTGCCAGTGTTTCCTGTTTCCTAAGAACAGAAAAATCTAAGACTACTGGAAACAAAAAACACCGCAGGGATATGTAAGTAAAGAGAGGGCAATCTCATATAACACTTCATAAAAGCACAGGCTTAAAGACTAGATTTTCAAGAATTTCTGGCAAAAGAAGGGTATTTCATGCACCCAGAAAATGAAGAAATATTAGGAAGTGACTATTTTAATTTCCAACTCTGCATAGAAGAATAGAATAGGAACTAGATCAATTCAGAAATAATCTCCTTAGCAACATCTGTTAAGGAGTCCCACCTGTGTGTGGGGTCAGGTGGGGCTGAAATTTGTAGCTATGTATCTATTCTTCTGTAATAAAATTTTGTCTGGGTGCTTAGTTAACTGATTAAAACATTAATTTCCACCTGTCTTTGGGATATATGTGACTAGTGTCTGGCTACTGAATTTTTATTACAAGTAAAATGCACAAATTTCTTATTCTTGAAAAAGAAGCTTGACTTCTCCTTTCCAGATTAGGGTGCATGTGTGGTGGTGGTGGTGGGGGTTGGGGAGGCTGGAGCAGCCCTAGTGGATCTCATGGTAGAGGCATGTCCTGAAGATGGAAAAGCAAAAATTTAGAAGTTTACCTACCCACTTTTTAATATGTATGACAAATAAACACTATCTTCTTTAAGCTACTTTGATTTTTAATGTCAGTTATAGCAGATGAAGAAATTGATTACTATAGACATTAACATCAAAACTATATTTTATGCAATTCATATTTGTTACATATTATTGTTCTGCACTAAACAATGGTGACTATACATAATGTTTTCATGTTTTCTCATGCTTCAGATTGACAGAGGTTCCACTGAGGGAGAGTTAGAGAGATAGAAATGGGATAGAGGAGGAAAACCACAAATTACAATAGTTATGGAAAACCTGGTTCCATAGGCAAGCCCTATATATGTAAGTGACCCTAATGTAACACCTCCACAGATTTCCCAATTTTAATGAATTATTTGTTCTGTTACACAGTTTTAAGTTAAGTAACATTTCTATTTTATTGTATTTTATTTCCTTATCTTAAAATGGAGATGAGTCCTTTCAATGTTCTCTTAAGCACTACTGCTTGAATTACGTGATAGTATTGTCAGTACGACCTAGAAGACAAACCTCTGGGCATGTCTGTGAGACAGTTTCTAGATTAGGTTAGCTGAGATGGAAAGATCCATCCCAAATGTGGGTGGCATCATTCCATGGGCTTGGGCACTGGGACTGTGTAAAGAGGAGAAAGCACGCTGAGCACCGACAGTCATCTCTCTCTGCTTCCTGAGTACAGGGGCAATATGACCCACTTCCTCATGCTCCTGTCACCATGCCTTCCCCACTTTGAAAGATTGTGTCCCCTTGCATGAAGAGCCTAAATAAACCTTTACTCAAGTTACTTTTTTCTTTTTTGAGAGAAAGTGCCTGTGCACGCATGCATGGAGAGAGAGAATTGACATGCCAGGGCCTCAGGCACTACAGTCGAACTCCAGACGCTTGTGCCACGTAGTGGGCATATGCAACCTTGAACTTGCCTCACCTTTGTGTGCCTGGCTTACGTGGGATCTGGAGAGTTGAACATGGGTCCTTAGGCTTTGCAGACAAGTGCCTTAACCTCTAAGCCATCTCTCCTGACTTTAAGTTACTTTTTATAAGATATTTTGTCACAGCAACAAGGAAAGTAACTAATCAGGGTATATATGATACTCTAATAATGTTATGACTTGTCATGAACATACAAGAATCCAGTACACGTTGATTATACAAAAAAGTAACGTTAATATTCTGTCCTCCTTTCCTGGGGAAAAACTGTCAAGGAAAAGGAGAGAAATGCTTGCTGTTAATGTACAAATGCAATCGCTTCTACACTTGAGTGCTAGAAATTTGAGCCAGGTATATTGACTACAATGGGCTTTAATTTAGACTGCCAATCCCACAAAAAGCAAGTAGGCATTGTGTTGGTTTGATTCAGGTGTCTCCCATAAACTTAGGTGTTCTGAATCCTAGGTTCCCAGCTAATGAAGATTTGAGAATTAATGCCTGTTGGAGGCAGTGTGTCGTTGGAGGTGGGCTTATGGGTGTTATAGCTAGTTTCTCCTTGCCAGTGTTAGGCACACTCTCCTGTTGCTATTGTCCACCTTATGTTGGACAGGGGGTGATGTCCACCCTCTGCTCATGCCATTGTTTTTCCCTGTCATCATGGAGCTTTCCTTCAAGTCTGTAAGCCAAAATAAAGCCTTTTTTGCCCCCAAAGGTGCACTTGGTCAGGTGATTTCTGCCAGCAACACAAACCTGACTGCAACAGTCATGCCATGGGAAAGCTTTTCCACTTATCCTGTACCTGTTTTGGATATAAGTACTTAAGCTGAGAACCTATTGATTTAAGCAGTGCCCTTCTCATGCATTCCTTTTCTTACTATTGCTTTCTCATTATTCTTGCCTTTTTATTTGCTCTTTAGACCTCTGCTACTTAATGAGTTCTCATTGTCAGTAAATTCTCCACTAGCATGCTTTTTCCTGATCCAGGAAGTTCATCAACATGTACAAAGAATAGAGACTTAGGGTCCACATGTCCAAAGCAACAGATTGGCTCCTTCTCACAATTTCTTTCTTGTATCCTGAACTATGGATTTTGGTTGTTTTAGAGAAAGTTCAGGAAGTAATCTGAATAGAAAATTGTGCAAATATGAGTCTTTTTGAATGTAAGAGCAGAATTCCTGCTGCATCTTAAAAAACTTGAAGTATGCCACGTTCTTATTAGAAAGTTAATTTCCCACAATGAATTTTCTGGCATCAGTGAAGCTTAAGAAGAAATTTAGGGCTTAGCATAGCTATCAACCTTTTTCTTTCTCTGAATGAATGAAGAATCACGAAGAAAATAAGCCTTTTGTACCTTAAAACACAGAAATTTTGAGGTAGTTATAGGAGAGAAGAGAGAATTTGAGGATATTGCATATTTTAACTAGTTCAACTGGTCAAAAAAGTAAGAAAGATATATTATTAAAAGGACAGTTCTTTAAGTTGAATAAATGTATCCTCATGAAAAACTCCACATTTGAGTCTTAGTATCACTATTGTTAATTTTAGCTAGAGACTGGTGAAATCCCCCTTTATTCCATAAGTGCATTATAGACAAGTATTATCATTTCCCACATCTTTTGAGACTTATTTCTGTCTCTTATATTATGGAACAGTTTGGCACAGTGACCAAGTGTGCTAGTTATTTTATTTTGTCAGTGTGACAAAATACCTAAGAAGGCAAGACAAGATGGATTTATTTTGGTTCAAAATTTCAGCACTTGGTATCTCCACTGTTTTTAGGCCTGTGTCAAGACAGAAATCTGGTAGAGAAAAGCTTCTTACCTTACGGAAACCAGGAAGCAGAAGGGTAAAAGGGAAGAAGGAAGGAGTAAGGGGTAATGTTCACTTTTCAGAGGCCTCACATCCTGATAGTTCATTCAACTATGAATTTAGCAATGGCTCAAAAACAAGCTATTGAGGAAATGAGTACTCTTATGATCTAATCACCTCTTAATAAAGCTACCATCTGGGGATAAATTCTTTCACACATACATAAGCTTTCGGGGGCAAGATACTTGATATAACATCCATATTTGCATTCTTTCTGAGGCTGCACATGGACTGTTGGTCTCTACCAGATCTTCAACTGTTGGCAGAGTTTACCTTCTTTCTTTCCAGGCTCCTTCCCTGTCCTTGGGATGTTAATGATGATATTGAACACCATCGTACTTTTGTCTAAGCGATTCATCAGTTTAACCTCACATCTTCCAAGAACCTTTCTTGAGATATAGCTCCTCTGAGCCAGGGTTTAAAGTCAAATCACTGTGATCGGTGACTTGCTACTGTAGGGAGCCTTGACAGGTGTGACAGAATGCTTCTGTGGATAAAATGCGAAGGGGAAATGGCTGCAACCATTCTTTTAAATATAATCAATGTTTGTCAGATGCCTTACCATCTTGTATCAACATTGCTTCAGTGGCTAGAACTAAGTTAGCTCATGATAAATCCCTCTCCTAGGACCTTTCTGCTCCAGAAAACATGTTAACATAAGAACAGTAGTTCTGATGAATTGTGTTAGCTAACAGTAGATAATTTTTTTTCTGTTTACATTTAAGGATTACTTAATTGAAATTCCTTATTAGACTACAGTTATAATGAAAAATATAAGAACATATTTGTGAGAACTTCGTTACTCAACAAGGTAAGATTATAAATTTAAAGCTATTAAATGATTTCTATATTTTTAAATAGTATTTGTCATGGGAAACTTTTTCCCAGAGGAAGTGTAAACACATGTCATGACCTGAGATAGAGCTCAGATGGCAGACCAAAGTATGATTGAACTAGTATTGGTTTTGTGAACCAATGTGTTTATTGGGGTTTACTTACAGAGCATGGAGAAGGGTTATTTACAGGAACATGGAACCTCCCCCAATTCAGCTGCTTTGATGGGGCTTCCTATATCAAGATTACTCCTTTATTTTTCCTTTATTCCTATTTTTAAATTCAATATTATTTTTGTTATTATTAACAACATATTTCGTATGGATACATCATGTGTTGATACCCTCTTTTCCCTCGCCCCTGACCCCATTCCGTTTGGGACACTCCTCAGTGGGGTTGTAGGTACTCCCCATGGGGTTGTGGTTTATGCCTTGTAGAAGCAGCAGTCAGTTATTTTGGGGGGAAGGGAATGCCTTGGGGCATGAGGTCTCAGCTTGTGGCTCTTACAGTGTTTTCTCCCCATCTTCTGCAAAATTCCCTGAGCCATAGTAGGTAAGTTTTAAGTCTACTTCAGTGATGAGTTCTTAGGAGCCTCTGGATCTCTGCTTTGGTAGGTGTTGAGTGTCCTCAGGGTCTGTCTCCTTCACCCTGGTGCTGATTATCAGGTTCAGCATGGAAGCAGCACTCTTGCTCATGTCTCCAATTCCTCTGTGGTTTCAGCTGTGGCTTGGCTGAAGTGTGAGGGGTAGTTTATCTTCTCTTTTATAAGGTCACTACCTTATAAAAAAGAACAGATTCTCCAATGGAAAGTGAAGTCAGCATAGTTTAAGTGGGTTAAGCATTATTAATTTATGGTGAATTTTATGTATGTAACCCCTCTTTTAGCCAAAGACTTGTGACAGCTTGACACTGGAGAACATAATCTTTGTTTCCATAGGACTCTGATCGGGCTCCCAATTTCAGATATGGGTTCATTTACACTGAGTGGATCTCTTAGCCAATCAGAAAGCTATTGATTGTGCACCAAGGTTGTGTGCCACTATTATGCTGGCATGTACATCCTGTCAGGGTGTTTGCTTCTGAGTAGCATAGACCTCTGGTTGCTCAAAGATTATTCCCTTGATGCTCCTCCCTCAGCAGCAGTGTGAAGGCTTATAGAACATGGGGACCCCACACCACTGAGAAGTCTCATCACACCCTGAATGATGACTTACTTCCCAGTGGCCAATTCAAGGATCTGCTTGTTTCTGTCCGAGAGTATGGAGACCCTAGAGCAACCCTTCAGTGGGGCTCACTGTTTCAGGATTACCCCTGTGTGTGCTTCTCCCTCAGCTTCCAGGAAAGGCCATATCTACAGAGCAGAGACCCCAAAGCAGCCCTTCAATGGGGCTATGTTGGGATTACTCCTGAGGATGCTCCTCCCTCAGCATGGGGCAGGGAGTGGGGGAGGGCTTACTTACAGAGCATGAGACCCTAAGGAAACCACCTCTGTGGCACTCACTCACTGCTTTTTTGCGTTCTATATACTATACTGCAGCTTCCTCTCAAAGCACGAGACCTTGTGTGTGCACACAGCTGGCACAGGGACCAGCTGACATCTCCGAGATCTCAGATGGGGATCTGATGATCCTCCCCATAGCTTTTCTTGTGAGTTTCCCAGCTGCTTTTGATGAAGCTGGCAATAGCTATTCACCACTTTCAATGCGAGGAATTTTGTCATGGTTATGTTTGTTTGTTTGGTTTTAAAAACTAAGCCAATGTATGCTATATACTATGCTCCTTTCTTATACTGTTCCTGTTGTAATATTAAGCATGTGTGGACTGGGAAACCACAATATTGAGGGCACTGTTAACTTTCCTGGGGAGAGTTCTAATAATTAACACAGAAGGACAGTTGTGATCATGGCAGACAATCGGGAGGAGTTCCAGGAACACCAAGAAATGGTTCTATCATCACACTGAAAAACTGAGAGGAAAATTAGTTCAGAAATTATTTCCCCCTTAAAATTTCCTTTCATAGGGAAGAGGTGGTAAAAATCATGACTTGGGACATTTCCTTCCAACTTAGAGATTTCTCATGCCCTTGCTTGCTGCTTCACACCTAACAGCAAGGCACATGTCAAGCTCTTGTTATAGTCAGGTTCCTGGCACAAGATATCAATTATGCTGTCATGGAGAAGCCTTCCTCAAATGGCGCAATGTCTGAATCACCTGGGAATCTAGTTAAAATTCAGACTCTAGTCAGGTCTGGGACAGAGTTGACATTGAGCTGTTTCTAACAAGCTCCTTGGTGATGTGGAAGTCAGTGATGTTAGCTTGCCTCTTGACAGGCTGTCCAAAGTCTCTTGTGTTAAAGGCTTGATCCCCAGACTGTGGTACTACTGGAATGTGGTGGAGCCTTGAGGAGGTGGGGTCTATGTGGGGGCATTAGATCAATCAGTGGGTGTTCCCTGGAAGGTGATAGAGTGACCCTGGACTTTTTTCTCCTTCTTGCTTCCTGGCTGCTATGAGATGAGCAGCTCACTTCATCACACTTTCTTTGTTCTGATGGTCTGCCTAAGAGCAATGGAGCCAAGGGACCATGGGCTGAAGCTATGAACCAAAATAAAATTTTCCTATTTGAAATTGATTAGCCCAGGTATTAGGCCATAGTAACAGGAAACTAACCAATGCAAATAGCAGTGCTTCAGAGAATGGGCAGTACAAGTTTAGAACAGTGAGCAGGGTGATTCTTCACCTGTGGAAAAGGTAAACTTGCTGACATTTCTTGATGGCCAGGGTGATGAGGAAAAGAGACTAACATGAGTAAAGAAGTGACAGTTTTCAACACAAAATAAATTTGGATTAGGAAGTGAGGCAATGTGAAGAGGATATAGCCTAGTGGGTTGTGATACTGTCTTGTTCCTTAATGGGGCTCATGCTCTAAGAAATTTACATATCCTGTTGTTCCTCAGTTTCTCCATTACAAAGAGTTCTCTATTATTATATAATTAAGGTCAAGATTAAATGAATTCATATATGTGAATTTTAAAAAGCTTTATTCTTTTATTTGTATTTGTTAGAGAGAGAGAGAGAGAGAGAGAGAGAGAGAGAGAGAGAGAAAGAGAGAGAGAATGGGCATGCCAGGGCCTGTAGCCACTGCAAAGAAATTCCACACACATGTGCCTCCTTGTGCATCTGGCTTACATGGGTCCTGGGGAATCGACCCTGAGTCCTTAGGCTTCACAGGCAAGGACCTTAACTGCAAAGCCATCTATCCAGCCCCATATATGTGAATTTTGTATGTCCTTTATGTAATTTTGTAGCAGAATGCTTAGGTTTGACTCTCAGTAGTGCTTCTCACCATGTGACATATGTGATATGGGATTTTGTTTTTCAAAATTACTGCTTATAGATCATCATTTATTATTTCTAACTATGTGCCCCTCTCACTTTACATCTATTCTGTATAAACTTTTAAAGTTTTTCCAAACTACTGAAGGTAAGTAATTATTGTGATCTTCCTTTTACTGACGAGGGATGTAGAATAAATAATTTGTCCAAGACCACATAGATAATAAATGGCATAGCTGAAGCTCAAACACAGGCTATCTGACTACAGGGTGTACTTTAACAACTATAGTGACGGAGTTTTATATTTAATATCTTTTGTCTCTTCTGACTATTGTTTCCTACAAGATTTTTGCTATGTCAACTGGCTTGCTGTGAAAATTTTTTTCCATATTTTTAGATTAGTATAGAAGATTCAGCAAAGGAACCTAAGTGGACATTAGGTTTCTCCACCTATCAAGGGAAGGACGTCTCCTTGGTTGCTTCCATATTGACTACTCTTTCCTTTGCTCTTTCAGGATCCTAAGACTTTAAGGAAATAATAATAAATGTCCATAATTCATCCTCAATATTTCAGAACACCTATTATAAACTGTATTGTGGTAAGAGAACATCAGTCTATAAAAATAAAGGTGGCATGTGTCTGAATGGAATAATACAAGTCACAGTATAGGAGGCTTGAGAATCACTGGTCTGCAATATGAGTCTCTTAGTCATGACTAGTTTAGACAAGTTTATGTTTGTATAGTTTTGCTCTGTAGAAATCTGTATTCTTAAAAGTCAAAACTTTCCTCTCTTAATACCTCTTTTATCTCTTTAATATCTCTTTATCAGACCATTTCATCCTGTACCACATGCTGCACATGGCTCTGCCTCCACTTCCCTTGAGATGGGGAATGCATGAATATATTTTGGTCAGCAGCCAAGCCTGTGCTTGGGCAGAATGTGACATAGCTGATTCACCATCTTTGACATTCTTTGAGGGGATTGTGAGTGGGACAAGAGCAGGCTTGGATTTTTTAAAAATAAATTTGTCATGAAATCAGTTTTGACATGTTTTAAACAAGTTCCTATGACTGGACAAAATGAAATGACAACACTGGGAGGCTGGACAGAAACACATCAGGCCAAGTTTCTTTTTTCTGCCTTGATCTCTCCTGCAGAGTTGAAATGTTCCTTCCGTGGAGTCTGAGGTTGGCATAGTAGAAGGTCTCTGTCACTCCAAAGCAAATACTCTCCACCAGCCTTCCACTCTTAAACAGGAGACAAATGCAGCCCCTATTTCCTGGGAGGTGTCAGTCATAAAGGCAAAGGCACCTTTGGAGATGGGTTAGAGGATGTCAGTCAGTCAAAGAGTAAACTCTAGTATTGAACAAGCAGTGTGTTTCTGAATGCAGTGCCAGCAGGCACCTTCTGGCTATAGATTCTTTTGCAGGGATTAAAGCCTTCCTACTGGAGTTCTAGTAATTCTAAATATTTCATGCCTGTGCTTGAACAAAAAAGATGCCATGGGAGGGCTGGCTTGAAGATGTATTGTCAGCTTGCTAGTTTACAAGTTAAAGTTTCTCATTAGCTTATACTTTGCCCCATTGCCAACCAAGTCAGAACCTCTAGCATGCTGACATTTTTTAGAAATTATAATTCGTATCATTTGTATCTCTTCTACTGAAGTCTGTCAGCTCTGATTTATGTGTCTGAAGAAGCTATCTGACATGCTAACAGAATAAGCAGGTTAGAAGTTTTGGTGAAAATCAAGTTGCATTAGTTATCTGTGGTATATAACTATTCTCAAACTAAGTAGCT
The DNA here is from genome assembly GCA_036346955.1 of Dipus sagitta. Classification (NCBI taxonomy): domain Eukaryota; kingdom Metazoa; phylum Chordata; class Mammalia; order Rodentia; family Dipodidae; genus Dipus; species Dipus sagitta. The sequence goes on along the minus strand of CM070770.1, from coordinate 95,316,918 downwards.
GAAAAAATAATGAATACTTATCAACTCACTGTTACTGTGGGAATTCAGACATGGTGCTGTGGACATATCTCAGTTCCATGGTGTCTGGCCTCTGATAGAATACTTGAAGGCTGGCACTGGAGTCGTTTAAACACTCATTTCCTCACATGAGGTTGTTTTGGATAGGTGCCTAGCTGGGCTGAACCTGGGCTTTGAATTGCTCACAACAGGGAAGCTAGATTCTAACAACCAATGTTCTAAGGGAGAAATTGATTTTTATAAATAATGACAGTAATACAGGATGACTTCTGCATATTCTATTGATTAATGTGGCAATAAAGTTCTGCTCAGCTTTGAAGAGCAGTATGAAAGTATGTCCCAGCACCTCACAAGAAGAGCATGGGGGAATGGGACATGGATATGTTGCTGTAGTCTTCTTTGGAGAATATAATATGTACCTTCTATGTACTAGAGAACAATTTAGGGTAGCCACTACATTGGGAATACTGTCTATACTTTATAGTTGCTACTTATGAACTGATGGAAGCTGTTCAGTTGTTACAATCTATTGTATCTATGTAGTGCTTTGTCATATTTCAGTTGCTTTTATGTTTAATAACTGCTTCAAGTCACTTGAACTTGTACAAGTCAATGATTCCTACAACACATGATGAATAAAGACGCTGGAACTCCACTCAGAAAAGTGTGGCATTATAAAATCCCATGGATGTTTAAAGTTATATTTCGACTGTTGGTTATGGAATTCTGTATATGCCAAATAGATTGTGTCTGTAATTAGATCTTTATTTTATGTTCTGTTTCTATTTATTTATTTATTTATTTATTTATTTATTTATTTATTTATAGAGAGACAGAGAGTGAGAAAGAGAATTGGTGTGCCAGGGCCTTAGCCACTGCAATCAAACTCCAGACGCTTGTGCCGCCTAGTGGGCATGTGTGACTTTGCGCTTGCGTCACCTTTGTGCATCTGGTTTATATGGGATCTGGAAAGTTGAACATGGGCTCTTACGCTTCTCAGTCAAGCACATTAACCACTAAGCATCTCCCCAGCCCTGTTCTATTTTTTTGTGTGCTTAGAATACTAATACTTCTTTGAATTCTCTCTATATGATGTTTGTTAATAATCCTTGTTTGACATTTATTGTTATTGGTATAGGTATTTGGAAGCTATATTGTTAAATACATTCAGATATAAACATTTAAAATTAATATGATTATCTAGGTGTGGTGGTGCTTGCCTTTAATATCAATACTTGGAGGCAGATGTAGGAGGACTTCTGTGAGTTCAAGGCCAGCCTGAGACTACTGAGTGAGTTCCAGGTCAGCTTGGGCTATAGTGAGACCCTATTTCAAAAAACAAATTAATTAGATCATTTTATGTTATTTTTAACCTGCTGTTCCTCATGTCATTCATCATTTGGTAGAACATGGTAAAAGACCACAGCTGCTAATCTTCATGTCCAGCACCTGACCACTTTCTGCAGGCTATTATTTTAAGCTATTGAGAATCTGACCACTTAATGCAACATTTACTGTTACCATTTCCATCCACTCACCATTATCATCTTTCTGCTGCATGACCTTAATAGATCCAAAACTTCCTGCTTACACCTTTGCAGCACTGAAGACTATCAGCTGTATGTTTTGGCTGCATCAGGTCATGGTGTATCTATTACTCAAGACTATGGGCAAGGGAATGATCTCTGAAAACAAGGATTTGGTTTTTCTTTCTTTCTAGAACATTCTTTCACCATACATCCACATGTCCCACTCTGTTCTGTCCTTTGTTCAAATGACACCTTCTTGGTGATGTCTTTCCTGGCTATTGCATTTAAGATGGAAGCTTATTCTTAATTTTCCTTCTGCTCTTCCTGCTTTAGTATTCTCGAGAAGGGGTTCTCATCATTCTATCAACTGCCAACCTCCTCGTTTGGTCATTGTTTTTTCACCTCAGTGGAATGTATCAACATGAATGCAGGGAGTTTGGTGCAGTACTGTGTTATATTAGACCACTGCCTAGTATGTGTTCCATTTCTATTACTCATATGAGCAAATAAAATAAATATTTTTTAATCACCCAAATTCTATTTGCCTTAGCGGCTGATTGGTTTGTCACAGCAGACATTTCATAGAAACTTGTTAGAAAATCTCCAAATTTATGCAATGCTAAGAATATAGATTAGGTAACATAATCTTAGGATATAAGACTACACTGTTTTTTCAGATTTACTATGAAGCTAAAATAATGAAAATTATGTATTACTGGCATATGGACAGGTAAGCAGATAGCAGATATCAAAATTGTCTTATGTAGGATATAAAAACATTAACTCAGTTGCTCTGATTGATAGATGGATTTTCTTGGAGCCATTTTGATCATAATTATTTCTTATCAGTAGAGGTAAAAATAAAAGTTCTGATGAGGACACCTCTGTCAGGAGTCTCTACAGCACTTTTAGGAAACTGTACATTAATATCAATTGTTTCCAAAGTATATTTTGCTAAAGATTTTGAAGGTCATTTTCATTCTGATTCACTGACCAACAGAAAGGATAAGTGGTCAAAAAGGGGCTAAATGATGTCATCTTAGAAGTAAAGAAACACAAACTTTATCACAAATTGTATGACAGAAGTTTATTCTTAATATTTATACTTGAGAAAAATGTTAAAATGAATTTTTAGTTATTTCCTTATCTGGCAACTGGATTTAGAGTGAAGTTTCATATTCTTTTTAAATCACCATATAATGGAAGCAAATTGCTGAAATCACTTTTCTAGGTCATATTCACTTGAAAAGATGGTTAATGTATCACCTCAACCGCATGCTGAGATGACCAGACCATTTAGGGTGTGTTTATGAGGGTGTTCTGGATAAGATTAGAATTTGAATGGAGATTTAGTAAGGGAGATTTTTACTTCTAGCATGGGTGAACCCCATCCAAACAAAAAGTGGAAGGTCTGAATAGATTTAAAATGACCCTCCTACAAGGAAAATTCTTCCCCACTAACTTCCTTGAGCTGAGATACTTTTTAAATATTTTAAAATTTACTGTAACTGAACTTGAACTACATTATTATTTCTGTTAGTTCTTAAGTCTTTGGACATGAGCTGAAACTGTATCCCTGGCTGTCCTGGATCTCTAGCTTTCTGACTCAAGATTCTAAGATTTTTAAGACTATGAAATCTAATGAGCAAATCCCTTAATATGCACATAGAAATATATGTAGTGTGTGTGTGTGTGTATGTGTATGTGTGTGTGTGTAATATTAGATTTTAAAAGCATGAAAATTTTGTTGATGACAGTCAGAGGCTACTATAGCACTTTTAAAAATAATTTATTTATTTGACAGAAAAAGAGGGAGAGAGATAGAATGGGCATGCCAGGGCCTCCAACCACTGCAAACGAACTCCAGACACGTGTTCCCCCTTGTGCATCTGGCTAACATGGGTCCTGGGGAATCGAACCTAGGTTCTTTGGCTTTGCACGCAAACACATTAACTGCTAAACCATCCTGCCAGCCCTGCTATAGCATTTTAAAAGGTTAATGTTCATTAATGTTAATTGTATATCTTCTTTCCCCTGTACCCTCTCTCTGTAGGTTTTGTTTCTCTGGATAATCTGGACTGATACATTCAGCAATTACAGCTTTCAAAATATCAACTAATCAAATGATGCCATAAAAGGGGCAACAAAATCTGGGTTTGTCTAGATAACAAGGAGTTAATTGAACTTCTTTAAGTAAATACACAAAAAGAAATTACAGATGGGATGCTTCCAAAAATAGAAATTCACACTTAAAAATTCTAAATAATATATAATTACTAAGTAATTCCTCTTGATTAATAACTCTATTCTCATGATGAGCTGGAATACTGTTATGATATTAGTAAAATGACACTTAGTCAAAAGTTCAAGTGACATGCCACTGTAAACTGTATAATCCAGATCTCTTCAGTTAAGTTTGTTTAGCAGCAGGTGGGAGGTAATTTTTTCCACAGAAATAGAATAAAGCCTTTTCTAATGATGAAACTGATTGTTTACTTAATGGCAAATTCAAAATGGAAAATGTATTTATCAGGTACAATATCTGACACTTCATTCTTCCAGGTAGCATATTCAGAAAGTTATTGATAATCTCAGTTTTTATTATGCACTTGGCCAAGGAGTTCAGCTGTTACTCATGGATAACAAGTCCCTTTATAGCACTGAGAAACAATAAACATGTTTAGGCTGTGTGTGTGTGTGTGTGTGTGTGTGTGTGTGTGTGTGTGTGTTGGTGTTTGTGTTTGTGTTTTTCCAATTCTAAGTGATTGGAGCTTGGATTAACATTGACATTATATTTTTAGCATTGGTAGGTCTGACATTGATGGATAATATATTGATTAGTGCCCTGAGAATATGGCTGGAATTTTCTTCAAAGGCATGTTCAGCTCCTGGCTTATTGTGTCATGTTGTAGACAGAATGCATAGATTTAGAGCACTGTTTTGAAGGTCAAGGCTCATTTGATTTTAGTCCCTACAATTGACATTTTACAGAATCTTAGTAGAAGAGAAACCCTACCTTATACCCTTACTTATACCCTTACTTGAGAATATACTTTAGGAAATCAGTTCTGAAAAACATGTACCTCTCAAATTTAGTTACTTTCTGACACATATATTATCTTTACTTTTTGAGGTTTCCCAAGACTCAAGCACATTGTAATTTTTCTTGTCAATTTTCTTGGAAACCATGTTCATGTAAAATAAAACACATATAATTATAAATGGCTTATTGTACATTTGAACATATACTTGTAAATCCAAATATCAAACTATTCAGTCCAACAAACAGTAATTGGTGTGCTAATATGTGGGCATATATCAGGAAACATGTTGAATGAGAGTCATTTCCTGATTTCAAAAATGTGGCAGTATATTAGTTGCATATGTAAGTGATAGTAGAGTAGGTTGGTTGGAATAACTGCCTGCAGATAGGAATTGTGACATCTGGAAATAATGAATCTGTATGTATGTATGTGGTGGTTTGAATGAAGTGTCTCCCATAGACTCATGTATTTCAAATACTTCATCCCCAGCTGATGGTAATTTGAAAAAGTTGTTGGGCCTTAGGGAGGTGGAGCCTTGCTGGGTGAGGTGTGTCACTGGGGTAAAGCTTTAGGGTAACATTGCCCAACTCCAACTCCAATGCCTAGATGACTCTCTTTCTCTTCCCTGGACATATGATGGCCAACTGGCTGTTTGTTCTTGCATGTGTTCCCTGCCACAATGAAACTTCCCCTTAAAACTATAAGCCTAGTACAAGCCCTTTCCTTCCATCAGCTCCTTCTGGTCAGGTGTTTGGTCCCAGCAATAAGAAAGTAGCTGCTACAATGTGTATCTGTCCAATGTGCTGTAGGCAGAAGACAATGACAAAAGCAGATAGAACTATAGAGGATGAGGCCCTTGAAAAAGGAAGGAAGGTTTGCTATTTTGAAACTCTTGTTTGAGATCATGCCCAAATTTATCCAAGGCTCTGAGGTCAGAGGCCACTGCATTGCTGGCTGTAGACATTTGACAGTAGAGTTTAGGCTGTAAACATAGTCATAAAATTTGGGAAACATTCTAGAAGGAAGATACTATAAGCAGTTCAGGCCTGAAATTTGTTTATAAAATCCACTGCATCCTTAATTGTGAGCTTCACTGATTATGTTGGCTGGCATAGTTGGGAAATTTTTTTAAATTAGTTATGTACACAGTGTATAAAGTTATGTTGGTACCATTGTTAGCCTCCTCCCTGTCTTTCCCCCTCTACAGGGACCCTCCTTGTTGAGGAATATGGGTCGTGCATTGTGGGGTTTGCCATCAATTATGGTTAAGAGGCAATGTCTCTGTGCGTAATGACCCAACATGTGGCTCTAACAATCTTTCCATCCCCTCTTCCACAAATTTTCCTGAGCCATGTTGGGTTTGTTTTAGGTCTGCTTCAGCGATGATGTGTTGGGAGCCTCTGTGTCTCTGGATATCTGGTTTGGTAGGAGTTGATTGTCCTCTGTGTCTATCTCCTTCACCCTTGTGCTGGTACCACATTCACCAAGAAATCAGAACTCTTGCTCATTTCCCCAAATACTCTTAGTTTCAGCTGGGCCCTTTTGAGGTGTGATGGGCTGATTCTCTCCTTAGAATCTGGGTCCATCTGAAAAAGAGATGCAAATTCTCCAATGGATAGCCCAATTTTAGTATGTGTGCTGCTGAAGTGAGCACAGTTGGGAGAATCTTACAGGCTCAGCAGAAACTAGAATCTCCAAGTTGAAAGTTATATATAGGGTGTTGGGCAATGGTGTCACTCACCACAGTAATGTAGTAGCATCTACAACATATTATTTGTAAGTTTTAGCATATAATACTTTGCATATGTATGTGTGTATTTGCATGCATGCATGCGTGTGTGTGTGTGTGTGTGTGTGTGTGTTTGTGTATGTGTGTATACATGTGGAGGCCAGAGATCAATGTTGGGTGTTGTCAATTGCTCTCTATAGTATTTTCTGAAACAAAGTTTCTCACAGTTCCTGGGGCTCACTCACTGATTTGGCTGGACTAGCTATCCAGCAAACCCTGGGATCCCCCTGTCTTTGTCTTCCCCATCTTGTGATTATATGTAGATACTGCTGTGTCAGGTTTTTTTTTTTTTAATGTGGTTTGTGGGAATATAAACTCATTTCCTCATGCTTGTGTGGCAAGTGCTTTACTGACTGCACCATATCCCCGGCCCCATATAAAAGTAGATTTAAAGAAACACATAATGTTATCCCTATTCAACAATAAGATATTATAAATTGTTTTTGTGATAATTTAGATATAATTAGCAGCACTGTGAAATAGCAATTATAAATATTTTAGAATATTGAGAAGATTGACATAGAATGAATAAAATGATGAAGTACTTCAGCAGAGAAACAGAAGTTTGAAAGTAGTTTACAGCGTAAGTTTACAATAGATATAAAAACTCTACTGTAACATTAGATGTTGATGAAAAAAAGAGTAAATATATATGAAGGTGGACAGAGGAATAAAAAGATAAATTGGATAGTGCCTTAGAGACATACAAGGAGTGGTTTAAAATTGTAGCAGACCGCTTCAGGTTCGCTGAGATGAATTTCCAGACCAGGTACAATTTTGGAGGAAGGGATTTATTGAAACTTACAGATCCAGGGGAAGTTCTATAATGGCAGAAAAAGCTGGCCTGTCTTCACAGACCAAACACAGAGAGAGAAACACAAGCCCAAAAGCCACACAGCACAGCGCACTTCAGGAACTCCAGCTAGGCACACTTTGCATATCTTTACATTGGAATCTTAAATCCACCACCACACTTTAAGATCCGCCCATTGACACTGCCTCCAGCCAGGTGGCTGCATATGCAAACTACAAACTAATTAAACATTGAACATATTGGGGACTGTCTATTCAAACTACTACAACATGCATTAAATGGAAGTTCCAGATCTTTACTTTAATAAGTATAAATATAGTGCAAGCATGTATTTGATGATTATCTATTTCTTGAGAATATATGAGTCAATCTATCACTTCAGGTTCTGTTGTAATGTGAATGTAGAATGTCACTAAAAGCTCATGTGTCTGAATACTTAGTAATCAGATTGTATCACTGTTTGGAAAGTTTTGGAAACTTTAGGAGATGAAGCATGAAGGTAGTTACTGGGGGAGGAGGTAGGCCTTGAGGTTTTATTGCTGTATCACTTACTCTCTCATTGCTTGGACAAAATAGCTGATAAGAAGCAGCTCAGGGAAGGAAAGGGTTTATGTCTGATTCATGTTTTTAAAGAAATGTTTCATCATAATAGGAAAAGCATGACAGCAGTAGACAACCAACTCACATCTTCACATCAGCATGGAGGAAAGAGAGACAGTAAAGAGAAATAGAGAGAGAGAGAGAGAGAGAGAGAGAGAGAGAGAGAAACACCAAGCAGCACTAGATTCTAAAACAATGCAAGCCTTCCCATAGTAACACATGGCTTCCAGCAAGGATTCACCTCACAAAGGCTCCAAAAACTTCCAAAATAAAGCCACCAACTAAGGGCATTCAAACACATGAGTCTATGAAGGACATTTTATGTTTAAATTACCACAATAGCCCAGCTCAACTTCCTATCTACTGTCAGCTTCTTGATTGTGGAAGTGTAACCAGCTGCTTCATGCTCTGGCTTCCATGCCTCCCCTGCCATCAGGAATTGTACTATCTCAAATTTGAGACAAAATAAACCCTTCTTTCCTTAAGTTGCTTCTTGTCAAGTATTTGGTCCCAACAATAACAAAAGTATCTCATGGTCTGGAGAGATGGCTTAGTGGTTAAGGCACTTGCCTGTAAAGCCTTAGGATCCAGGCTTGATTCTCCAGGTCCCATGTAAACCAGATGCACAAGGTGGCACATGCATCTGGAGTTTGTAGTGGCTAGAGGCCCTAGTGCACCCATTCTCTCCCTCCCTCTCTCTCTGTGTATCTCTAATAAATAAAAATAAGTAAATAAATAAAAATAAAGTAGCTCACATAGAACTTAAGAAAACTCAATATGAAACTAATAGCTTTATAAACAATGTGAATAATCAGGTGAGTAGTGTATGTAGGGATGCTTGTTTATTAAAGTGGTGAATGTAACATGTCACCCTTTAGGTTTTTGAGGAACCCATTTTATTTTCACTTTCATGTTCTATTTCTGAGGCCCAAGCTGGGTGCCAAAATAGAAGAGTATCATCAATTTTTGAGTAACATTAGCTATCTGTTCAATAGATTGACATTGACAATACACTGTCTTGACATACTTGGGTCAAGGACTTATGAAATAAAACAAGTTAAAAATAGAGTAGAAACATGTAAGGACAGAGACTGATAGCAAAAAGGACCAAATATGATATCTCAGTTCCCACAGCAAAGATCTGAGATTACTGTAATCATCCCTGAGTTTAGTTCTAAACACCAAAATCTTCAGATATTCAAATTTCTTATAAAAGTACACTGTATTTGCATATAACCTCTCCAATCCTTACACTAGCTTTAAAACATCTCTAGATTACTTATAATACCTGATTCAATGCACTTGCTTTGCAGACAGCTGTTACACTGTATCATTAAGGAATAATGAGAACAAAAATCTGTATCATCCCAGTACAAACACAATTTCTCCTAATATTTTGGACTCATTAGTGACCAAAACTGCAGACACAGAATCTGTGGATATGGAGGGCTATCTGCATGTAGATCATTTTCAGTAGCAATTGTTTGGGCATTCAAAATCCAAGCATGTGTGCACTGGTGTGGTGGTGAACAGAATTCTCAGTTTTTAGTTAAATTGAAGGTGTAAATAAATATTGACCATAAGCTGTTGTGTTTTGAGTGGTGGTTGGATAAATCTAGGTTAACTACAGTTTCTGAGGGGAGAATACACATTTGTAAAACAAAAAAAAAAAAAAAAAGAAACAAAAGCAATAATCAGTAATAAAAGTTTTGTAAAGAGAATTGATTTTTTTAAGAGAAGTTATATTTATGCCATGGCTCTATTCAGGATTTCAAAGATGCACTATAATAGTAAGGTAAAATAAACTATGGGTTTTTGGTGTCTTAGAAGTACAGGAAGAGAAATAAAGGAAGAAAAGTTTCACCTCTGAATGAGTGAAAATAATAATATGCTTTTAAAGTTAAGTATCCTGGGTCATCTGTCTGTTCTTCTCTCGTCAATTATATGATATTGGGTAATATATCTTCTTGAACTTAAGTATAACATGCATAATATTGGGCTTTTTAAATAGCCTATTTCCAACTTATGAAAAAAAGAAAAAAATATTGTTTGTAATTATTTTCCAAAGTGAGAATAGTCATGCAATTATTTAAAGGAATGATTCTACTGTTTTGTGCCCACTGGTACAATTATTATATTTAAGCAAAAGCATACATGGGCTGGGCATGGTGGTGTGTGCTTTTAATCCTAGAACTTGGGAGGCAGAGGTAGGAGGATCACTGTGTGTTTGAGGCCAGCCTGAGACTACATAGTGAATTTCAGGTCAGCCTGGGCTAGAGTGAGACCCTACCTTGTTAAAGAAAAAGAAAGCACACATGGTCATGGGGCATGGAATAGACTTCTTTGCCCAATTTTGTGATTATGTGGTGAATTAAAGCTTTGATGAGAAAATACAAACAAATGCATTTTGTATCAGGAAGCCTAAAGAATTTGAGTTGAAACTGGGGAATTTCTTTTCCCATTAACTCTGTTGCAGTGTTTCTTTGGAGATATGAGTTCTTGTTGATGCAACTCATATCTAATGTATTAGATTGTTTTAGATGCTTGGAACAGAGAAGAAATGCCTAACTTCCTGGCACTTGCATTTTGGGAGCTTATCTCCTTTTGTTTATTATCATTAATTGATTCACACTCCTAAATGGAAATAAATTCCAGTGTTAACACAAACTGGGAAAAATATTTAGTACTGAGCAAAGAAATATTCTGTCTGGGAAATAAAATGGCAGCAGACAAATCTGCCTGAAAGGATCTTAAGGAGACAGAATTCTCTGAGCCTTGAATCTCATTTTGTACCTTTAGGTAAAAGAGCCAACACATTCAAAGCCAAATCCATCCAAAGTCACCCATTTTTAATATAAAGCCATCTCGCACAGACATAACTGTCATATGTTACAATGTTCCCTGCCAAAAAATTAATTGGCTCAGGCTGACTTTGAATTCAACCCACATTTTCACAAAACTTGTTGTAAGGTTTGTTCACCTCAAGAAAACTTGTATCAAGCAAGTTCCAAGTTTCAAAGTTTTATAAAAACCTGAAATTGAGCAAGATTTTCTTAGTTTCCTGTTTGGTGAGGAAGCACTGAGATCTCTACTTTTCAGATCTTAAGGAACACAAAGAGGGCAGGGGCAAAAAAGAAGATCTCCAAAACAAATAATTAAGGGGGGAAAACTGGAAGAAGCAGAAGCTGAATTTGAAGCCACAAAATTATTAGTAATTTGTTTATATTAAAAATGTTTATATGGGGGCTGGAGAGATGGCTTCGCAGTTAAAATACTTGTTTGCAAAACCTAAAGACCCATGTTCAACTCTCCAGATCCCATGTAAGCCAGATGCACATTCTGACACAATTGTGCAATGTCACACATGTGCACAAGGTGGTGCACCATGTGGAGTTTGGTTGCAGTGGCTCTGTCTCTCATAAAAAAGTATAATAAAATGTTTATATGGTATACATGTGACTTAACAGGTATATATTTATGGATATAATTTACTGGTAAAAGTAATTTTCCGAATGAATGTTAAACCCATATAGAGGGTGACCTATAAACAGGAAATACAGATCAGAGTGCTTTTTTAAAACTTTCAACCACATAAAGTTTTATATTTTTTGCTCTTGTTTGCAGACATTCAAAGATGAGTAAGCAAAAAATGGGAAAAATAATGTATTGGAAATGGCATTTGAGTCATACTGTACAGTTGAGATTTTTAATGATCAAATGAATATGCCTTTGGGTAACTTAATCAACAGAATCAGCTCTGGTATTTGATTTCCTTTTTTTTTGTTCAAAACAGTGCCAGATAATCAAATTGTGTTATTACATTTTTCCCCACGTACCCTAGTTTTAGGTCAGGATATTTCAAGAGAGTAGACTCAGATTGTTTTTGTTCTTGACTCTGACTTTGCAAGATATTCTAAATTTGAACACAATGGAACTGTTTTAAGAGAAATTTATTAGTTTTGAGGGAAGCTTATTTACTAAAAGTGTTCTTTTGAGGACTGGGAGATGCTCATTCATTAAGAGTACTTGTTGCTTATGCAAGAGGGCCTCAGCTAAGAGACCACCAAATTCAATTCTCTAGAACTTAGTCAAAGATAAACTGGGTGTGTCCACACAAATTTATAACTCCAGTGTGTGTGTGTGTGTGTGTGTGTGTGTGTGGAGTGTGTGCATTTGCTGACCAGTGACAACTTCAAGTTAAGGAAGATACCCTGCCTCAAGGAAATATCCTATTGGGAAGTAGAGGAGGGCAGTGGAACTTTTCCTCTGGTTTCCACCCCCATGAGCATGGTGCATGCATCTGCCCACACACATATTTGTACATTTCACTTCACATAATACACAACACACACACACACACAACAACAACAACAATATTTTGCAACTGATGCTCATTTACCTGTATCATTCAAATAAAAATATTCATGAATATACTGTCATTTTATTAATGAAGCAGACCTTAAACAATATGTGCCAATCTTAAGAAAGAGATATAAATTCAAGGTCTTACTACAATGAGAGAAGGACTCAGCACAAAACCAGATGGATTCCAGGTTATGTTGAACATACACACAGTTTAAGACAACATTAGAGAGTGAAAGGAAGGGCAGTATATAACATGATGCTGCTTAAAATTTATCTGGTCATCAGGGGTGCATAGGGCTTGGATAGAAATGATTAAGATGCTATGCTGAAAACAAAGTATGATTAAGGATATCACTGGTAAGAATATATTTACTGACAATTGTTTTCTCTGTGTAGGAAGTACTTCAGTCACCCCATACATTTGCACTGCTTCATTTGGTTAGTTGATGGTCTAACAGCAAAACACAACAAGTTAGTATTGGGTTGATTTGGTCTCCTTTGAGAAACCATATGGATTTTGATGATATATTCCAATGGAAACAAGTCTGAAGGAATATTGAAAGAACAATGTAGGAGGAAGCAAGGATTCCTGACTAAAGTCACACTGTCTCCAAGCTGCTTCAAGCAATTAATGGCTTTTATTTTCACATGGAAAAATGACACAAGGAACAAACTTCATGGTATTTTTTAAATGAGCAATGCTATTAGTTACTAATAGTTCAAACATGTAGAGCCCCATGTCTTGTATATAGAATGTACTGCTAGCTTAGTTGTTATATTATGAATATTGCAGCATTAACTTGAATTAAAGAGCTTGGTTTCAGTTGTGATTTAACCTCTGAAGTTCACTAATCTCTAAAGTAAAATAGAGATAGGTTGTAGTCATAATACCCATTCCAATCTAGGATCAAAGAATTAATGTATGTGACACCACATTGTAAAGCACTATATATATCATAAAGCACTATATACCAATAGGTATTTTTTTGCTGCTATTGACTTATTGGCCTGAGCATCTATAGCTCTTTCTAAATGGATTACATTATTAAGGATAGATGTATCAAGAATAAATCTGGAAATACACCAAAGTTTAATAGAGTTAGAATAAAATTCCAATGTTGTGATCCAAAGTGATAAGCCAATACCAATATTATCTACTTACCAAAGTTTTCCTCTCAGTTACCATACATTACTGAGGGCACACTATTTTCAATTTGGTTGCCTTAAAGGCCAGTCCAAGGTCTGACACATGACAGATAATTTATAGCCAAAGAGTGGAAGGGAGAAAAGAATTCACATTTGTGATACATATTAATAAAAATTATAGTAGTATGATTTTATCCTTTTTACTATTTAGTCAGAAGCACAAAATTATAAACTTAGGTAGATTGGGAATTTCTTAGAAGCTAGTGAAGTTTCTGGAAACCATATTCACTGTCAGGTGGTAATTTGAATGAATGTTCCTCACAAACTCAGGTATTTTACTAAAGCTTGTCCGCCCTGGTTGGAAGAGGTCTTACTGTAGGCAGATCCCGAGGTCCAGCCCTAAGGTGTGTTTGAGGTTGGATCTGATTTCGAGCCCACAGGCATGCCGAGAGGCTTGGGCTCCTGCTGTTGGCTGCAGGTTTTGTGCTTGCTTTATGGTGCTTGTGCTGCTAGGGGTCTTTCTCTCTGCTTGGATGTGTGGAAGCAGCTTCTTCCACCGCTGATGCAACTTCCCTCTGGACCTGTGAACATGAAATAATTCCCTTCCTCCTCTAAACTGTGCCTGGTTTCAATGTCCATCCCCGCAGCAATGTGGAGCAGACTGCAACATCACACTATTTAAGAAATAACAAAACAAAAACCACCTTTGTTGAACATATCCATGGTTTAATAATGACTACCCTGTGTCTGGGGAAGAGTCTCTTTTCTGAAAAGGTGGGCTGCAGCTCAACATTTATTGGTCAAAACATTAGCAATATATGGATATCATTACATGTTGTAACAAAACAGTAGTTTCATGAGTTTACAGTTATTTCTGTTTTTTTTCTACAGAAAAATTGGAAAATCAAATAAGTCAGCAGTGTTTACTTTTATATATTATATAATAATATATATATAATATATATTATATATAAGTGCATTTCCTGTTTACTTTAGAAAGTGTATGTAATTTTTTCCACTTAAAGGACATTAATTTTTTAAAAAAATATTTTATTTATTTATTTATTTTAGAGAGAGATAGCAAGTGAGAGAGAAAGAGAGGGAGAGAGAAAGAGGCAATTAGAAAATGGGCGCACCAGGACCTTCAGCCACTGCAAATGAAATCCAGACACATGCACCACCCTGTTCATCGTGCTTATGTGGGTCCTGGGAAATTGAACCTGAGTCCTTTGGCTTTGGAGACAAGTGGCTTAACAGCTAAGCTATCTCTCCAGCCCAACATTAACATTTTAATAGGAGCAAAAGTTTTCTGTCAAAGAGAAAATTTTTGAATTCTTTTTCTTTCTAGATAGATGTCAAAACTGCAAATAACTGCTGCTAACTTTGGAACTCTTATAGTTGTAGTGTCTTGACTATGCTATTATCTGTGTGATAATCATCATTATATCAAATGCTCACCTAGTGTTTGCTATGTGCCTGTCACTGATTCAGTCACATATTGACTCATTTATGCTTCATAGAAACCTTGTTATGTAGATACTTTTAACATAACCACTTTGTAGATGAGGGACCTGATTAAGGATAAGATTTCATTTCAGATCTCTAAGGAATTGGTGGAGCTTGGAAAAGAACCCAGGTAGTCTTGCTCTGGAGTCTGTGCTCTTCCTCATGATGGAATTCGGGACTACAGAATCCCAAACCAAGAACAATGAACTAGCATGTATTATCAGATAACTTACAAGTACAAAGGAAGCATATTTGGAGTTAACGTACTGGCCCAAAGTTACGATTCTAGTTGTGGTAGCTAGAAGGTATCATTTTCCCTCAAAGCTAAGTTTTCAAAATTTTTTTATTGACAATCTCTCTACATATATCTATCTATATCTATATCTATATCTATATCTATATCTATCTATATCATCTATATCTATATCCATATCCATATCATCTATCTATATCTATATCTATATGTACCCTGATCACAATCCCCTCTCACCACCTTCGTTCATCTGCCCCACTCTGTCCTCCCTGCATTAGACCCCTTTGCCCTCATATTATGCAGGTCATATGTAGGTAGCCTCTGCCATTGTGAAGCCATGAATGTAATGGTCACTTTAAGCCTGGAAGACAATATTAAAAAGCACTCTTCACCATCCATTGGCTTTTATATTCTTTCTAATACAAATACCTGATTCTTGGAGGGTGTGATCTCACAACAGTGGTGACTTTCTCCCTAGGGCTTATGACTTCCCTAGACATAAGGTTTTGACTAGGCTTTTGTATTAGCCATGAATTTCTTCCTATGAAATGAGTCTCAAGTCTAATCACAGAGAAGTTGGCTTTCTCCATAACAAAATTTGCCACCATTGTGCATTTGGCACATTTTGCCTGGCTAGCTACAAGGTAGCATGCAGGGTGCACTGTGGGTTATGACCATTGATGACTTTTCTCCCCCAACATGCGGCATAGCATTTTCCAGCACTATGACAACAACAATCAGCAGTGAGGGGCTTCCAGTTCTGTTCCAACTTGATTTCTCAGTGTTTTGTACCAGAACATGTGTTGTCTTTAGCAATAGCATCCTGCCATATAGTCCTGGTGGGTAACCAAGAAATTTGGCAAAAGCTTACTTTTTTAATGGGGGAATCAGGAGCCTCCCTGATGACTAACAATTCCCCGGGAGATATACTACCCCTAGCATTGAAATTTTTCTATAACAATTTATAGCTCACTTAATATAATCTTTTCCTGTTCCAAAACTGATTTTCTTGTGTTTTCCTGAATCAGTAGACCTAAGTGGTATGATGCAGAAAAGCAGAACCACCTCCTAATTTTAGCAAAAGTTGTTTCAATTCCTGGTTTTTGTGAAGTATAATATTTATTTCTAAAAAGGAGATTATTATGAAATTTTGAAAAGACAGTCAAGACCATAGTCCTGTAACTATGTGAGAATTTTCATTTGGGATTGGTGTTTCTCTCAGTGGAAACTAAATGGTTCAAAGCACTTCTATTTTTGTTGTTTAATACTTTTCCACCAATTTACTAAGTGATGATAAGCATTAGTATTCATTTACATTTTGGGGATTGAAATTTAAGCTATTGGGCTGGCTAGATGTCTTAGCAATTAAATAGCTTGCCTGGAAAACCAAACCCACGTAAGCCAGATGCACATGGTGGCGCATGCATTTGGTGTTCGTTTGCAGCGACTGAAGGCCCTGGTGCACCCATTTTCTCTCTCTCTCAGATAAATAAAATTAATAAATAAAATTTAAAAAATTAAGCTACTAATTTTGGTCTATACAATAACCAGAAGTTAGGTTTTTATTGTTTTGAAGATATCTAAAGAAAGTCTCAAGCACTTGAAACAAGTATTTTGTTTTCTAGTTTCTTGTATGGCAGTTTTCTTCAGCCTGAAAATAATTTTCTGCCTTCAATTTACTCAATTAAAAATACAGAATGAGGGGCTGGAGAGATTGCTTAGTGGTTGAGCACTTGCCTGTGAAGCCTAAGGACCCGGTTCGAGGCTCAATTCCCAGGACCCACATTAGCCAGATGCACAAGGGGGCACACACGTCTGGAGTTCGTTTGCAGTGGCTGGAAGCCCTGGTGTGCCCATTCTCTCTCTCTATCTGCCTCTTTCTCTCTCTGTCTGTCACTTTCAAATAAATAAATAAATAAAAATAAGCAAAGTTTTTAAAAAGTAGCCATTTATTTAAAAAAAATACAGAATGAGGGCTGAGAGATGGCTCAGTGGATAAGCTGCTTGCCTGCAAAGCCCAATGACCCGGGTTCGAATCTCTAATACCCATGCATAGCCAGATGCACAAGGTGGTGTATGCATCTCGAGTTGATTTGTAGCTGCTGGAGGCCCTGGTACACCTCTTCTCTCTGTAGCCAGGCATGGTGGCACACACCTTTAATACCAACACTCAGTCGGCGGAGGTTGGAGGGTCACAGTCATTTTGAGGCCACCTTGAGTCTACACAGTGAATTTCAGGTCAGCCTGGGATAGAGAGAGACACTATCACAGAAAACCAACAGATGGACCCAACAAACAAAACAGAATGATAGACTTTGGATTGGCAGCATGAACCTTTGAGGCAGAATAAACAGTGATGGGATAGGCTTAATTTAAATTGAGTACAAGTGAAAGAATAAAGCTAATTAAAAGTAAAACTTGTTCTCCAAAGTGATTTGGGCTTCTAACAGGGAGTGGTTTGTGCTCTCCTCATGCATGTAGGTGTGGTGGGAGGAAGCATGACAAAGTTTTGAGTCATATGCAATCAACAGTGGTTATGTTTTACCTTCTTTTGTGGTTCATTTCTACTTGTCCTTCACATGCTTGCTTTAGATATCATTTCTTATTTTAGTCATTTGTCACATAATTTTGAAGGCTGGTAAGTCTGAGGTCAAGTTGCCAGCAGAGTGAGAGTCTTTACTTGGTTTCCAGATGATTATCTTCTCATTATGTTCCTACATGATAGAAGGAAGGAGGAAGAAGTGGAGAGAGAAGAGAGAGAGAGGAGCAATTGAGAGAATGTATGCAAGCAAGCTCTCTCGCGTTCTTTGGGACACAATATGAACATGGGAGCTCCATCTTCTTCTACATCTCTCTTCCTCGTAAGGGCCTTATTTCCAAATACCAACACTCTAGAGATGAGGGTTTCTATCTATGAATTGGGAAGGGGTACATAAAACACCAGGCTATGCCATATCCTGATGTCTCTATCATTGTACTTACCTCTACTTGAAATGTCCATTTATGTCTATCACGAATGCTAGACCATACTTCAAATACAAAGCTTACATATCATTCATCTGGATAACACAAGATTTAATATGAAATATTTTTAGTATAGACACATTAGTACTGTTAGCAACATAGCAGTGATCAAGGTCAAATTATATTTCTTCTGTTTCACAAAGATTTTATTTATTTTTTCAAGACAGTGTCTTACTATGTAACTGAACCTAGTTCTCCTCCCTGTACCTCTTAAGTGAATTACAGGCACATACCACCATGCCTAGCAGTAATTTATTATTTATCAGACTTTTTAGGACATAATATAATCTGTTTATCTTGGATCCTTGATGTGAAATTCAGAGCTTATAAAATTTTAGCATATGTTAGCAAATATAAATCCATTTGCATAAGGTTTTATAATAAATGACAAATGGCCTTGGATGGTAAAAGTGAAAAATACTCAATTCATCCACCTACTTTTTGAAACCATATGAGGCTAAAGCTGAATCTTTTAAAAATAAAAACAGATAAGTTATACCCACACTATTTGAATTACGCAATTATGTGTATTATGTGTGCACATATGTGCTAGTAATATGCATATATGCAGTTTTGAGACAAAGAATTTAAGATATCATTAACTGACTAAATATAAGATGCCAGAGTAAGGACTTTTTCACATTAATATACAGAATTTATAGCCAAACAAATGTGGACTTGAATTTTGAGTTGTGACTATAACTTATCAGCTATTTGATTTTAGACAAGTTATTACACCTGTTTCATGTTCAATATTCCTCTCAGGTAACCCAGGACCAATAGTATCTATCTTGAAAAAGCTCTAGTTAGAGTTGAATGAGATTATATTAAAGTGCCTAACATAATTCTTCCCATTTAGCAGGTGCGCAATAAATAGTGTTCTTCTTCTTGTATTTGTCATAGCATAAGAACAAACAATTTCACGATTTCATTTTCTTCATTGATTTCAGTTTCTTCTGTCAAATACTACATGCTCATTGTCTCAACATTGGTTATGAAGGTCAAGTGGGAGAATGTCTCTGAAAACATATTGTAAAACATAAAGTGTTATTGCACAAAATAAAGTAAGTGTTAAATTGATTTTCCTTTCATTTTCAATATGTAGACTGTGGGCTAGAGACAAAGTCCTCTTTAAAAATGTCACAGACCTGGAATTATATAAGTTACAAAAGAACTTCTCTATATTTCCATTTTTATTTTCTAATATTTTGTACCCAGGATTCCTTTGGTTTCCTTCTTTCTCAGTGTGTGGGAGAGCTAATCAGTATTGAAGCAGGCTCTGCCAGTTAATTGAAGGAGCACTTGTCTCTTTCTCTGATTGTGTACAAAACACTAAGCCCGGTTTTATCTGTTTAAACAGGTTTGCTACATGACTGCACCTTCAAAAATGCCAATAAGTGCAGCTAGACCTTAAAAATACCCATATGAAGGTTTATTTCTTCCTGTTAAACATTTATTCCAAGTGTGCATGTGTCACTTTTTGCTGTATTTCTAATGTTTCAGTCTTGGTTTGGTCCTTTAAAACCTTCTCTATTCATTCTTCTTTCTTGTATTAGTATTTATGCAATAATACTGTGCCTGAACATTTCAAGTTGACAGAATTCTGTCTTAAAAAATCTACAGTCATAGTTATATTCCAGAGAATTTTTTCCTCTCAGAGTTTAGTAGCACAATTTAGTGTCCTTTAACAGCTTGTGGAAACATTGCATAGCAAAAAAGATGCAGATGTAGTTATGCTTGCTTTCAAGCAAGAAAATTCTCAGAAATTGGACAGTAGCTTTAAAATCATTTTTGAATATTCTTTCATAGTAATATCCTTCCAAGAACCTCAAGAGAGCATAACAACATAGGTCTTTTAATTTTTTTCATTTTCACATGATCATTTTACATGTTTATGAAAGGTGTAAGCTTATTTTTAAGGTCACAAATATTTAAATCAAGATAAGCATGTGGATGTCCTCATGTAGTTAACATTTATTTGAGCTGAGACTATTCAAAATCCTCTTTGATTTTTTTTTGAAATATGTAATGTGGTATCATGAACTAGAGTTTCTTTGCTGTTCAATAGAATGCCAGAACTTAATTTTTCTATCCAATTAATGGCCAGTGTTTTCTCATTCCTTCTTCCCTAGCCAGGGTTTCTATCAAGTATTCAAATTCATTCTCTTTCCCTGTATTTGTAAATGAAGAATATGTGGCATTTGTCTTTCTGTGCCTGTGAGATTTCTTAGTGTGTTCTGTTCCAAATCTGTTCATTTTCCTACAAATTTCATTATATCATTTTCCCCACTGCTGAGTAGAATTCTGTTGTGTAAATACACCACATCTTCATTATCCATCCATCAAATAATGGACATCTTTAACTATTGTGAATTGAGCAGCTATAAACATGGCTGAGCAAATATTTCTGCAGTGAAGAGTGAAGCTTTTAGGGTAGATGCCCACTAGAGGAATAGTTGTGTCAGTTGGTAGTAAATGGGTAAAAAAAAAATCAACAACATCTCTTTAAAAACATATTTTATATGGGCTGGAGAGCTGGCTTAGCAGTTATGATACTTGACTGCAAAGCCTAAGGACACAGTTTTGATTCCCCAGTACCCACATAAGGTAGGGGCACAAGGCGGCAAATGTGTTTGGAGTTCCTTTGCAGTAGCTAGAGACCCTGGCGTACCCATTCTCTCTCTCTCTGCCTCTTTCTCTGATAAATATATTAAAAATTTAAAAATATTCTATTTATTTATTTATTTGTCAGAGAGAAAGAGAGGCTGATAGAGAGAGAGGGACAGAGACAGAGAGGGAGAGAATGGGCACACCAGGGCCTGTACCCACTGCAAAAAACCTTCAGATGCATGTACCACTTTGTGCGTCTGGCTTTATGTGGGTACTAGGGAATTGAACCATAGTCCTTGAGCTTTGCAGTTAAGCACCTTAACTGCTGAGCCATCTTTCCAGCTCCAACATGATCTTTATTTTCCTGACCATTGTAAAATAATCCCCTTTGGATTTCCAGGGTAGGTTGGTTGGTTTGTTTGTTTTTCTGTGTTTTTTTTTTTTTCTCATACTGTTAAATAATAGAAGTATTTCCAAAGTACTGTATTAAAAAAAAAAAAGAGGATCATACAGACTCCACCATTTCTTGGGGTGGGGGTAATATTAAGGTAAGAGCTATTACTCTTTGAACGGCATGGTTAAGAGCACAAACTTTGTATTAAAAAGTTAAAATTTAAGTTTATATCTTAGAAGTTGGAAAACATACAGATTATTTAACCTGTCAGATTTCATTTTTGATTTCCCATAAAATAAGAGTACCTGTTTTATGATTTTATTATGAAATAAATAAGAAGGTGCAGACTTCCACTATTATTTCAATCACAGTATGCCTATTTAATAAAAACAAAAAATTAAATAGGATTCCTATATATTCTTGCATAGTTGCAAAATCTTGAATTTTCAAAGTTGTGTTTGAGTCAGTTGGGGGTATCTTTGGCACCAATTAACAGAATCTCAGCTGTTTTAACTTATATCAATAGAAGTTTATTTATTGAT
This sequence comes from Dipus sagitta, assembly GCA_036346955.1. Taxonomy (NCBI): domain Eukaryota; kingdom Metazoa; phylum Chordata; class Mammalia; order Rodentia; family Dipodidae; genus Dipus; species Dipus sagitta. Next base: position 95,295,284 of record CM070770.1, on the reverse strand, counting down.
TTTTTTGATTTTTTTTAAGACAAAAGGTCTTAGTTTATAGCCCAGGCTGGTTTGGAACTCAATATGTATCCCAAGCTGACCTTTAACTTGTGACAATTTTCCTGTCTCAGCCTCCCAAGTTCTGGGATTACAGGTTTGAAACACCATTAATTATTTTATAAAAAAGTACAGAGGAGCCAGGCGTGGTGGTGTATGCCTTTAATCCCAGCACTCTGGAGGCAGAGGTAGGAGGATCACCAGAATTTCTAGGCCACCCTGAGGCTACATAGTGAATTCCAGGTTAGCCTGACCTAGAGTGAAATCCTACCTTGAAAAACCAAAAAAAAAAAAAAAAAAAAAAAAAAAAAAGAGTATAGAGGTAGAAGGTTGTTAGCACTCATCTAGAAGCTTAACCATATATTTAACATCTTGGATAAATCTCTTGTATATTTTTTCGTGGTTGTAGTGAAGTTTTCGTAGGCCTAGATATGACATAAATGCAAAACATTTTTTTAAATTTTATTTACTTATTTGAGAGTGACAGACAGAGAGAGAAAGAGGGAGAGAGATAGAGAGAGAGAGAGAAGAGAGAGAGAATGGGCCTGCCAGGGCCTCCAGCCACTGAAAGCGAACTCCAGATGCATGTGCCCCCCTGTGCATCTGCCTAACATGGGTCCTGGGGAATGGAGACTCGAACTGGGGTCCTTAGGCTTCACAGGCAAGCGCTTAGCCACTAAGCCATCTCTCCTGCCCAATGCAAAACATTTTAATGTCATATTAAAAATACGAACCTAGTAACATATCAGAAGAAAAAATCATTGTTAAGTGATTTCTTTCCAGAAATATTTATATAATGGACATGTACATATATTTATTTGTACCTTGATAATCAATATGAGTAATCATATTAAAACATTAGAGAGTATAGGATCATCTTAACAGGTATAGGAAAAGTGGCAAAATTGAACACTCAGAAAATAAGGATACAAAAGATTAACACCTCAATCAACTAAAGGATATACATTTACAAATGATAAATAAATGGCTGCTTCTCCTTGATCATGAACAACAAAGCAAGACTATTCATTCTTAGAATTTTCTAGCCAATGTAATGTGGAAGTAAAACAACACATGTAGACTGAGAAGGGTGAAATAAATAGTCCCCTTTCATAAATAAAAAGATTGTTTTTGTAAAAGTCCTAAGGAGGGCTGTAGAGATGGTTCAGTGGTTATGATGCATGCCTAAAAAACCTAAATACCTGGGTTCAATTCCCCAGTACCCACATAGAGTCAGATGCACAAAATGGTTCATGTACCTGGAGTGCGTTTGCAGTGGCTGGAGGCCCTGTAGGGAAAAAAAGTGCTAAGAAATCAACTACTAGAACTAATAAGTCAATTTACCAGGATGCAAAGATATAGAAAATCACTTGCATTTCTTTATAACTACCAGCAATAAAAAATGGGTAACAACAATATTTTCAGTAGTATCAAAGCATAGACTCACCAGAAATAAGTTTAACAAAAAATTAAAAATATGTGTCTATACAAAGAGTAGCATCTGGACATTTGTCAATTTCATTCACAGAAAACCCAGTGACTATAAACAACCCCAAACTTCACTGTTAGGGCCGTAGGTAAAAATTGTGATATGGACCAATAATGTAATGCTATATGATAATAAAATAGAATGAATGAATACATCCAACAACATGGGCAGATTTCATAGCCATTTACTTATGTAAAAGAAGCAATACAGCAGAAATATTACACTGTTTGGAACTATGCTTATAAGGAACAAAACACTCATTGTTTATGATGAGAAATGTGATGGGTATGTATTTTAAGTGAAGCAAGAACTTTTTCAGATGATAGAAATACTCTACATTCTCATGCTGGAGATATGGCTTAGCAGTTAAGGTGATTGCCAGCAAATCCTAAGAACTCATGTTCAAATCTCCAAGTCCCACCTAGTCAGACTCACAATGACACAAAGCATGTAATGTTGCAATGTGCCACAAGAGGGCAGACACGTGTGAAGTTCATTCTCAGTGGCTAAAGGGTCTGGCGTACTCATTCTCTCTCTCTCTCTCTCAAAAATAAATAATACAAAATTATAAAAAAAGAATTATTCTACATTCTGATCATGATTATATTTACAAAAATTCATTGAAGGGTTGGCTTATAACATGCATTTTTCTGTATGTAAATTATGCTTAAGTAAGACTGCTTTATATAAAAAAAGAAATGTTAACCTTCCTAGTCAGATCTATTCATAGAAAATGCTCTAGGTATAGAAAGCAAGAACAAGGGTGCATCACTGGCTGGAAATGACACAATGGTGATTAGGAGGCAGGGAGTTAATACTGGTGCCCATGTGCTAATCAGAACCTGTTAGATCTATTAAGGGAACAAAGCACAGAGAGGTGAAATTCTAAAGTGAATGAAAATATGCCCAATTTGCAATCAAATAGAAATGCTGTGGGCCTAGAGCCAAAGAATATTCTTAGATTGGACTTTGTTTATCATTCTAAATTTAACCAGCTTGGATTCTTTGAGTACATTCTTATTCAACATTTTGAAGTGAAGTGTGCTTTTTATTTGAAAAAAGCTGTACTTATTCTGAAAGACATAACAAACTACACTTTTCCTTGTAATAAGGAGTATAATAGTTTATTATATGCTTAATACATTGTGAGTGCAGATTGCCAACTACCCCTGCCCACATTGAGACAGATTTGTGGCAAGGCTGATCAAAAGGGATTGTTGTCAAACTGTTCTTATAGAGAACAGAGATACATGTGGCTCAACTTAACAAAACAATAGGAGAGTTTAGAGATATATGTGGCTCAGATTTAAGATAGTATACTATTCCACTATTCATCTAATTGTAGTTCAGCAAAACTGTAGGTTTCTTTTATAACTTTGAATCTATTTTTAAAAAATAAAACTACTTTTCCTCCAAATAGAATGTGTGTTTAAAAGCATAAACTTCTGTTTGTAGACTCAGTAGTCATGGTGTTCATTTATCCATAAATTTTTCCACGCCAGTGAAAAACCCTGCTATGCTAGCACTTGACCCAATGAGGGCAGAACATTGAACTCATTTTCAGAAACTTTTAAAAAATACTTTATTTTTAGTTTTTTTTATTTGCAAGATGGGAAAGAGAGAGAGAGAGAGAGAGAGAGAGAGAGAGAGAGGGAGAGAGAGAATGAATATGGGTGCACTAGGGCCTCTGACTGCCACAAACTACAGACACATGCACCACTTTTTGCATCTGGCTTTATGTGGGTACTGGGGAATTGAACCTGGGTTATTAGGCTTTGCAGGCAAGCACCTTAACCATTAACCATCTCTCCAGCTCTTGTTTTCAGAGAATTATTCTCCAGAGACCCAATAAATTAATTAATTCATGTAAAGAGACTTCTCATATTGGGCCAGACTTGTAGCAGCAGAGTATGATATCATGAATTTAAAAAGAAAGCCATTCTGCCAGAGACTTGAAGCTCCAGTGTATACATACATTCAGTGCCAGAGTTAGATTGGTTGGTGACAAGATTATCAATCAGTTCTGCTGAGTAGACATCTCAGTGCTGGAACTGTATTGCTTTTCTCATCTTAGAAACAGTGAGGAACAGCGTTAAATGGAGTTGTCATTCTTCAAAGCATTCAATATTTTGAAAAGACTCTTATATATGCCTTAAAGAAGATCTAAAAAAAATTCAAGGCAAGATGGAAGCGAGACTTTATAGTAGAGTTGTCTGATTTACAGGGGCTTGAGAACCAACATGGATCTGATGTTTGGATGTACAGCTCTGATGAACTCAGCCAGACTAATTATTGATTTGGTCTGCCTCTGGCATGTAGGAGCCTCATTATGGAGAACTATGAAGTGCTAGAGAATCCCATCTTACTGGGTGAAGTAGAGCAAGAACTCATGCATCTAGTCAGAGGGATAGCAATTAATTATCATTAGGACAATAATAACCCCATTTTATAAATTGAATATTTTCACACTTTATTTCCTAGATAGAAGGTGAAATATGAAATTGTCTTGATTTGGAATTGGGGACCTAGGGACAGTAGGTAACATATATCTAGGGGCAAGATTATTAACCAAGTTAACTAATAGTAAGTAGGGGGAAGAAATACACCTGTAAAACGAAACAAGAGTGAGCAGTATTATAGGCTTTTGCCATTTCTCTAGGTTGCTCACCAAAACTAGATAGTAAGACCTTATTATTAACGATACTCACACTTTAACTGTAGGGTATACAGAAAGCATAGTGGTCTGAGCTGGAAGTTTCTGCCCTGTTGGCTCATTTTTACAATGACAGAAGGTACTATGTACTGGCTGGAGGAGAAAAGTCATTGACATTATTACCCACTTGTGGACTCTGAATGTTACAATACCACCATGCCAAAATATTTCCACTGGTACAACAGTGGCATGATTGCTAAGGGGATAGTAAACTGCTGTCTAGGTAAATCTGAGACCTGTTCCATGGGACAGAATTCATTTTGGATTCTGTCAATCTGGTCAAAAGCCCATGGCTAAGAATGAGCCCATGACTAGGGAATTAATTTCCCTAAGGAAAAACATATTACTATTTGCTTTAAATTGAAAGTTTGGCAAACTGCCTTCTAAATATGTTTATACCTACTCTTAGCCTTGGTCAGAGAAGCAGCTTATTGCAGTGAGCAGGAGAGATTCATAACTACTCACATTGCTGAGAAAATGTAATTGTTGAGTATGCAGCTCTAAGTGAGACATCTGTATTGCTCTATCCAAGACTCAGAGAACATCACCAAAGAGGGGGTGGAAAGAATGTAAAGAACTATAAGATAGAGGACAATTGCCATTATACTCACCAACTAACAACTTCTGTGGTTACATGCGCAAGACCCGCACACTGGGCCTATCAGCACTCCATTTTGGAGGGTGGAAGGGATCATGAGGGCCTATGTTATATTTCTGGTTGTATTTAGCAGACTAAAGGATAGTACGTAGATATTTACTGAGAATGTTAGATTTGAGCTGGGAAACAAGTCAGAACCATATCCAAACATAAGCCCACTCTCCAGTATCAAGCTACTATCAATTGTGGGCTACAAGAGGGCCTACACCTATTAAATTCTCTATAAAAAAAAAAAAGTAAGGGTTATCTCATTTGTCCTGGTGCTAACTTACTCTCCGTTGGAGAATCTGCTTCTCTTTTTCAGATAGATGTAGACCCTAAGGAGAGAGCCACCCCATCATACCTCAAAAGGGCCCCAGCTGAAACTAAGAAAACTTCGAGAAACAAGCAAGGGGGCTGTTTTCCTGATGAACTGGACACCAGCACAAGGGGGAAGGAGATCAGCATAGAGAAAAATCAACTCCTACCAAATCAGAGAGCCAGAGCCTCAGAGGCCCTCAACACCTCATCACTGAAGCAGACCAAAAATGAACCCAACATGGCTCAGGGAAATTTTGCGGAAGAGGGGGCGGAAAGAATGTCAGAGTCACATGTTGGGTCATGATATGCAGAGACATTTAGCTTACCCATAACTGTGGGCTAACTCCACAATGCATGACCCGTATACCTCAACAAGGAGGGGCCAAGGGGAGGGGGTAGGTCATGGATGAGCCTAATAATGGTACCAAACTGACTGTATTTGCTGAATACAGAACTGACTAATAAAAAAAATAAATAAATAAAAAATAAAGATGCAAAAAAAAAAGTTTTTAACTTTTAGAGGCGTTTTAGGTTCACAGCAAAATATAAAGATTTCCCATATACTCCTGACCCCATGCAGACTAGCCTCCATCTAGCATCATATCTCACCAGTACAGTACAATAGTTACAATTAATGTACTTACTTTAGCACATTGTTACTGCCCAAAATAAAGAAGTCACTATTGATAATGCTAGTTGTATAGGTGTGTGCTCACCATTACAGTTCCACACACACTAATTTCACTGCCCTAAAAATCCTTTCTGCTCTCTGTATTCATCTTTTTCTCCCTACTAACCTCTGCAAAGCACTATTCTTAACAACCTCCTAAGTTCTGTCTTTGCCAGAATTCCTTATAGTTGGAATTATACATTATGTAGCTTTTCACATTGGCTTCTTTCATTTAATATGTGTTTTAGTGTATTTTGTGTCTGTTTATGGCTTGATAGAGGTGTGTGTGTGTGTGTGTGTGTGTGTGTGTGTGTACACTTATGTGTGCTACATATTATTCCATTATCTGATGTACAACAGTTGAAATTGTTACATTTATCTTAAGTCTTTCAACGTAGCAGATTATTGAGAGAAGTCATTTTGAGTCCATTGCATGTTTTCAGCAATTATGTCACTCAAATTTGGTGATAACCAAATATGGAGTCATTCTATAATTGAATAGGTCTTTGGCTCAAATGACTTCCAAAAAGTTTTGGCAAGAGGCCCATTTTATATCAGCTTTAATCAAGGAAACAACCTCTCCTTGCTTATTCCTGTTCTTATGTCCCCTTAGTTTTGAGCCCAGGATGATAGAACAGTCCCTCTCTGTCCTGCATTGGGTGTAATGTTCTCATTGTCTATAGAATCATGGTAATAAAGCAAAAAATGACACAAGTTCTTATAAAACTTCTATTTGGATGGGCATGCATCATGTCTAGTCATATTTCCCCTGAAGAAAGTTCCATGGCCAAGCCTGAAAATAGAGTAGGGAAGTGTGTTCTCTACTCTAAAGGACAACATCTCACATGAAAAATACTTTCAACCCTTTCTTAGTGGATTAACTGGAGAAACAGTGATCTATAACACCATCTACCACAAATTCACAGGTTGTATGAACCATTGAGGTTTTCTTCTGTTACAGGCTGAATAATGGAAAATTATAACAAATATTTTTCGTGTATAGATCACATTTTCTTTGTCTATTCTTCTGTCACTTGAGCCACTGAACCTGAGTAGATATGTTGGTATTGTGAGAAATGCTGCAATGAACATGACAGAATGAGTATTTCTTTGACATACTCATTTCATTTCCCTTGGATACACAAGCAGAAGTGGGATTGCTCAATTATATTACAGATCTATTTTGAGGAGTGTCTGTAACCTTTTTCAGTAAGCCTCGCTGTATATTCTTATGTCTCTACATCATTGTTGACACTTGGTACCTTTTAATTTTTTGGTAGTACCCATCATAGCAAGTGTGAAGCAATATTTATTTCTTTACCTTTCCTAAGGATGAGTGATACTAAAAATCCTTATATGCTTATTTACCATTTATATATTTTCATGGGGAAAATGTCTATTTGAGCCTTTTGTGCATTTTTTTTTTTTTGCTGTGGGGTTTATGAGTTTTGTTAATACAATTTATTTCCTATTCCTTTTTCAGATACATAGTGTGCAAATCATTCGCCCATTCTTTAGTTTATCTTTTCATTCTGTTGAGTATTGCCTCTCTTATGCAGACATACTTTAATTTGATATAGCCCCATTATTTTTGCCTTTGTTGCATTTGCTTTTGATATAATGACCAAAATTTTCTACAACATTTTCAAGACAATGTTTTCTTTTATAAAGTTTATGGCTCCAGATCTCACATCTTAGTGCTAATCTATTTCCAGTTTATTTTTGTGTTTCATATAAGATAAAGGCACAACATGACTACTTTGCATGTGCATATCCCATTTTACTAATATCACTTATTCTTTCCCAGTTATATATTCTTATTTTTTCATTGAAGGCTAATTACTTATATATGTTTGGGTTTATATCTGGGCTCCTTATTCTGTCTAATTGATGAGTCTGTTTTTATGACAATACCATGCTATTTTCAACACCATAGCATTGTAATATTATTTGCAATCAGAAAGTGTGGCATCTCCAGTTAATTTTCTTTTTTCAAGATTTATTTGGCTTTTTGTGGTCTTAAACAAATTTTAGGATACTTTTTTTTTGCTGTGAATGCCGTTTGAGTTCATATAGGAACTATATTGCTGTTCTTGGGCAGCTGTTTGCTATATAGTTGTTAGGTCCACTGATTTAAAGTATAATTTAATTTCAATGCTTCCTTATTGATGGTCTATTGATGAAGGTGATTTCTTGAAACCTCTAGCTTAAAGTACTTTCTTTAGAATTTCTTATAAAGGTACTCCTAATAGTGATGAACCCTCCTCCCATAGGTTTCAATTGTCTGTTAACCTTTAATTTTGGAAGCCATCTTTGTTAGAGAAAGAGAATCCTTAGCAGGTAACTCTTATTTGTTGTTGCTGACCCTGGTTATAATCCTCCTTATGTTTCTTTGCAGGCAATGTTTCTGCCTCATCATGTTTTCAATATGACAAGTTTCTTTCCTTTTGGCTATTTTCAAAATTATCTTTAAATTTTGATAATTTGACTGTATTGTGCCTCAGTTAAGTTCTCATTAGGCAGAATTTTGGTGGCTTTGGGCCTAATATATTTGGCTACCTACATATTTATCAAGATTTAAAAAACTAGCAGCCATTAGGTCTTAAATAAGCTTTTGTCTCTACTCTTGATATTATTCTTTTAATATTTCCTTTATCATCATAATATTCTATAAATCCCATAAACTTTTTTGGTTGTAAGCTTTCAAATCTTTGAGTTCACAGATTATTTAGTCTGCTGAGATCTGAAGCTGTCTATTGCATTTTTTTCATTTCATTCACTATGCCATTTAGTAGAAATTACATAATACTACTCATAATTTGATAACAATCCTACTAATGGAATTTATTCAAATAAAATAAATTTTCATGGGTCTGATTTTATATATAAATGATGAAATATGTCATTGAAAGTATAGACAAATATTGAAAAGGACAACCAAATTGGAATCATTTCAAGGATGCAAGGATGGTTTACATATAAAAATAAATAAATGCAACATAGTATATAAATAGACTTAAGGATAGATGCCACAAGATCATTTCAGTAGATGCAGAAAAGGCTTTTGATAAGTTAAAGACCTGCTTATTATAAAGTAATGAAGAAATTAGGAATAGAAAGAACATAGTTTAGCATAATAAAAGCTATATAGACAAACCTGTAGCTAAAAACATAATAAATAAAGAAAAACTGAAAACATTCCTCTAAAACCAGTAATGAGACCAAACATAGCTTTTTGAAAAGAATCCCAATAGGAAATAAGCCCAAGAATTGAAAAGTAGGGTTTCATGAAAGTAAAATATGTTTGCACAGCTAAGAAAGCAACCAATCTATGTACAAGGGAATCTACAGAATGGAAAAAAAGATATTTGACAATTATACATCAGTCTGGGGCTTAACATGTAGAACCTATAAAGAGCTCCAAAATTTTACATCTTCCCCTGCTAAAAATCTTCCAATCAGCAAATAAGCTATTGAATTGAATAGTTAGTTCTCAATAGAAGAAATATGAATAGCCAATTAGTGTTTGAAAAGTGTTTAGCAGCATTAGTCATCATGAAAATGCATTTTATAATAGCTTTGAGATTCCATATCATCCCAGTGAGAGTGACTATCATCTAGAAAACAAATGACAAATGCTGGTAAGGAAATATAGAGAAAAAATATCTTATAAAATCCTAGTGCAAATTTAAATTGGTGTAGCCACTATGGAAATCAGTATGAAGATTCCTCAAAAATCTAAAAGAAAAAAGTATTGGATGATCTACCTCTTTTGGAGTATTTACCCAAAGCACAACACAGAGATGCTTCCACATTCATATTTATTTCTGTATTGTGCCCAGTAGATAGATATGGACCCAACCTAGTTGTCCATCAATATATGAATGAATAAAATTTTTTGAGACATATACACAATAAAATTTTATTCCTTCATAAGGAAAAATTAACTTTTAACATTTGCAGGAAAATGGGTGGATCTGGAGATCATTAGGTTAAGTGACATAAGACAGACTTAGAAAGACAAATAGCACATGTTCTCTTACATGTGTGAAATCTAGATCTATATATTTGCATATGTATGTGTACATTTAATATGTATTAGTACAAAATAGAAAGGTGACTACCAGAAGGAAGGAAGAAATCTAAAGGGAAGAAAAGGAAGAATGAGATAAGGTAATAGAATACATATGGTATGAAGGCAGAATGGGGACTAATTGGGAGAGAAGTGGACCAGAACTGAATTAAAGTCCATCATATCTTCAGTTACTGAATAGATTTTGCTGTAGGCATCCTCTAATATGGTCCCCAGTGAACACTTGTGGTATTTTGCCCTTGAATAACCTACTTTTGAGTTTGGGCTCAATTTAATGACTTACTTCCAACAAATAGTATCCACAAGTTGATGAAATGTCAATTGATATTAAGTGACAAAAGACTGTGGCATTCTCTTTGGTACCTTTCTTGCTTTACTTGTCTACTGGAAGAGATGAGGCAGCTCTCTATGCAGACATGTGAATAATCTGGGAAACAAATTAGTTAATGTTTGCCAGTACCCATGGAAGCTTGGAAGTGAACCTTCTTGGGCTTGAAAATTCCACACAAATGAGCTTACAATCAGATCTCCTCCAAGCTGAACCTGGAGATGACTGTATCCCCAGCTGATAGAGCGTCTGTAGCCTTTGAGCAGATGTGGATACAGAGCTGAGCTGCTCATTCACTCAAGACTCCTGACCTCTGAAAACTATGACATAATAAATGTATTTTTATACCTGCTAAATTTTAGAATAATTATTATGCAGCAGTATGTAATCAATAGTGTGTAACAATTTTTTTTTTACATTTTCTTTTTAGAGCCTGGCACCAAGTGTTTTGTGCAATGACTCAGTGTTATTGTCATGTTTTACTGGAAATGTAATGAGGTTTGAAGTTCTGCTCAAGATTTCAAAGTGCTAATAAATTAAGTTAGGATGCAAATTTATACCTTCTAATGCCAAATAATTCTTTTTCTACTATGGTCCTGTTTCTTATCTCTAGATGCTGACAATAAAAGGGATAACAAGGAAGCTACTTAGCAACATTACTGAATATATTAATGAATTGCAATTTTCTATCCTGAGCATCCAGACATTATTATAGAATTAGCATGTAATATTAGTTGGATTTCAAGTTAGGAGGCCTTTTGTTCATATATGATAATGAAATCTAGAGTTGGATCCCTAAATTCCTCAGGAAATATATAAAACTGTTGATTTTTTAAAATTAGCTCTTTCAAAAATGTGTTCCCTCTTTAGGAGGACTTCAGTTTGTCACATCAGTGTTAAAATAGCCATCTGCATGAAGGTGACATTTGTGCTGTCTCTGTGGGTTCCCCTGGTCATTGACTTTCATTGTAATCTCCCCAATGCTTCTCAACTCCTTATTCTAATTGCTGTACTTTTGGATGTTGGCCCTGATTGGGAAAGGCAGTTGAAATGGCTTGTGTTGGGTGATTGACATTGCCTGTATAAATACCTATTCTCTTAAGCCTGCACCATGTCACAGACTGTCACAGCTCTTCTAATTCCAGAGCCTTTTCATAATCATAATTAAAGCATGATGCTCACTAGTCAATTATAAGTTCACAAATCAGGCTTTATGTTAAGTAGCAACTCTAAGTTATATATATATATATATATATATATATATATATATATATATATTTGTATGTGTGTGCTGAGCATTCCTATGTTTTAAAGGGTTATTTTTAAAGTGCATGGTTCCTATATAAAATTAATATTTGAATTAATTTTATTTGAGTAGTTGAGTAGCAGCCATAAAATCTACTACAATGAAGCCAGGCATGGTGGCACATGCCTTTAATCCCAGCACTTGGGAGGCAGAGGTAGGAGCATCGCTGTGAGTTCAAAGCCACCCTGAGACTACATAGTGAATTCCAGGTCATCCTGAGCTACAGTGAGACCCTATCTTGAAAAACCAAATTAAAAAAAAAAGAAAAAAAATCTACTACAATGACAAGTATTATTCTTTGTATCCAGTAAAGATCATTGATGGATGGGCAGCTGTTTTGTAGAGAGAAGGGAAATCTTACATGGCTTCTAAAGGAGATTTCTTGGTGTGTTTGATGAGTAAGAGTCAAGGGTGGCAGATTAATGTATGAATAATCTGAAATAATTCTCATAATGCGTTATGATTATTGGAGTCCCAGAAGTAAGTAATTAAAAATAAGGGTAAATTTGTATGTAGTGTGAATTGGTCATATACAAATTAAATTAATCGCAAAGTGGTTTATTTTATTTTTTATTTTTAATTAGTTTTGTACTCAGTGAATACAGTCAAGTTGGTACCATTGTTAGGCCTCTTCACTGAAGGTGGTTTATTTTTGATGACCTCTAAAGAGAAATTTCTAGAAAGTTCTAGGGTTGCATTTTGAATTTCCATTCATTCTTTTCACCTTACAGTTTTAACTTGCATGCCAGTTTTCTTCTTACTAGTGTTGGTTTTCTCAGTTTTGTAGCATTGTCATAATCAATAATTATGAGTGCAATTCACATAGAACCACAAAAGTGGATCAACAAGGAAAACTTATTATTGATATCTTTGAGAATACCAGTTATATCAACATTTGTGTTCTAGGCCTAGAGGGATGGCTTAGCAGTTAAGGTGTTTGCCTGCAAAGCCAAAGGACCCAGGTTCGATTCCCCAAGACCCACGTAAGCCAGATGCACAAGGTGATACATACATATGGAGTTTGTTTACAGTGGCTGGAGACCCTGGCATGCCCATGCTCTCTCTCCCTCTTTCTTTCTCTCCCTTTTTCTCTCTGTCAAATAAATAAAAATTATATATATATATATATATATATATATGTATATATATATATATATATCAATGAGAGCATTTCCAGAGAGGTTCAATGGTGGAAGGAAGACCCTACCTGAATGTATGCAGCACCATCTCATAGACTGGGATTGCAGACTAAATAAACAGGAAAAAAGGATGATGCCAGATTAGCATCAACATTCATCTCTCTGCTTCCTGACTGTGGATCAATGGAACCAACTGCCTTATGCTCCTGCCACTATAATGGGCTTTGTCCCTTCAAACAGTGCACCAAAATAAACCCTTACCTGAGATATTTTTTTACAATAAGAAAAGAAACAAGTACACACATCTTTCAAGAACGGCTGAATTTGATTGCTCAGTACCCATGTAAGCCAGTTGCACATAGCAGAACATGTGACTGGAGATTGTGTGCAATGGCTAGAGGCCCTGGTGTGCCAATTTTCTCTCTCTCACTCTCTCTACTTGCAAATAAATTCCATTTCTTTATTTTTATTTATTTATTCATTTTGGTATTTGTATATGTGTATATATGCACTTTTGTATGTGTGTGGTGCATGTGTGTGCATGTGCATGTGAAAACCAATGGTTCACATTGGCTGTTATCCTTAGTCACTCTCCACTATTCTTTGAGACAGGCTCTCTCACTGAACAACCATTTTCAGATATATTGTGAAGATTTTCATAAATGGTAACATTTACCAAGCACCTGACTATGTTTTCAAAATGTTCCTTATTTTTTAAAAAAAATCACAAAATATCCATAATACAGATGTTATCATCCATATTTAATTGATGAACAAACTATTTATCTGCTTGACAAAGGTCATACATCTCTAAAGGAAAAAAAAATGTCTGACATCATCTTCATTTACTTTTACTTCAAACCTACACATCTTTCACAGCTTATTGCTGCCTTCCTGGAGGTCATTTCTGTTTTAGGTAGGATAGTGATCTTGGGCCTGAGACAAGGGTTAGATAACACAGGTTCACAAGAGTGTTCAAGAAAAGAAAGGTGGTGAAGTAACTGATCAGGCAGGGGAGGGACCTCAGTAATAATAACATATAAGCTGAACTCAGTAGCAAGAGCTGTTCCTTGAGGTTTACAGGTCAAGGTGACACCAAGGATGCTACTTGTATCATTTAATTGCCAGAGAGAAGGATAAGAAAAGAAAGTCCAATTATGCCAGCTGCTGGGCAGTGAGAAGTTTTCCAATGAGATGGTGAAGCTTTCAGTATAAAAGCTAGGACAGGGGGACTTCCTTCACCCTGCAGGGAAGGAAAGGCAAGATTGGTGGGGCCTTTAAGGTCTTCAGGTAGTAGTAGACCTCCAGTGGGAGAGCGCAGAGGAGCAAAGTAGGGGATATACTCATTCCCATGATCTCAGGTAGCCCATCAGTCCCCCAAACCCCTCAAGCAGCCATCTCAGTTGTTGTGTTGTAGACCAAGTTCGCTCCTGCACTATCTGCAGCCTAAGCAGACCTAGGCAAGCCAGCTAGCATTCTTCCCTCCCTCCATCCCATGGCTTTCCTCTGTCTTCCACAATTGGGAATACAGCCCCATCCTCCTTCCCACTGGGTCACATGCCCACGCTGTCCTATCCAGCCCCCCACCCCCATCACTGGACCTTGCAGCAGTCCCATCACCTCCGGCTATGGCCATGTCATAGGACCATGCAGTCCCATCCTCCTCCTGCTTCCTGATGCCAGTGGACCCCACAGTCTCATCCCCTCACCCTGCCCTGTCACAGGACTGTGCAGTCCCTTCCTCTCCCCTCCCCCACCCCACCACAACACCAGACCGCATTGTCCCATTCCCCCCTCACCATGCCCCATTGGGCTACCTGTCCATGCAAATCCATACCCCAACCAAATGACCAACAAGCCCTTCTACCAGGTCTTTGGGTCCCTGCCAGAGCTCAGCAGACTCCTCCTGCCTGAGAAGACAGGCCCCCTTGCCATCAGAAGCCGAATACAATCAAACATAAGAGGGAATTAATCACTGAAGACACTTCAAGGGTAAACTACAGCTTCTTCCTGAATTAAATAAGATTCCCACACTGTGATGGGAAGACCACAGCACAAAAAGGAATAACATGAAAAATCAAATGGAAGTAAATCCAACAAGGTTGCACAGCCCCACAATGGAAGTCTATAATCAAAACATAGAAGAAACAATAGGATCAGAACCCCAAAATGAAGACACAAGCTATGCAACCCTGGCCAAACAATTAGCAGAACTTGCAGAAAATCGACAAAGGTCCAACAGTTGTATGAATGCTGTCCTCACTAAATTAGAACTAATAGATAGAAACCAGGAAGATGTCCAAAGACAGTTAAGTGATCTGAATGGGAGTGAAAAAAAAAAGAAGACCACAATAATCGGCTGGCTAACCTCAGTGAAGACATAAGTAAATGCCAGGATAAATTCCAAGAAGCATTAGGAAAATCAGAAAATTGTGTAAAAAAGGAACTTGACAGAAGGATGGATACTATACATAAAAAGGCAATAGAAAATACAAACCAAATTGAACAAATCCAAACCTCTATAGAAGCTCCAAAGAACCGAGTCAGTCATATGGAAGACAGAACCTAAGAACTGGAAGACAAGACAGAAGAAACAGTTCATGAGTAAAAAATTTGAATAGGTTCAAAATTTTTTATGAACAGAACATAAGGGAGCTGGCAGCTTTCCTTAGCAGCCATCTCATGGTCCAGGCATCTCCACTGGGTCTCCACTGAAATCTGTGGTTCATCATTACAGCTCCATTGGGTCTCTATGCAGGCATCCAGCAAACATGCTTCACACTGCCCATGGCCATTTCCAAAACACAAGACTGCATTGCAAACTCAATAACCCTCTCTTTCTTGCATTTCTTATACTCCATAATACCAGGTAGGATGCCAAGTTGTTAATTGAGGGATGAATAAAGCAGAGTTTGAAGAACAGGACACTCCTTGAGCACTAAGGGCCCTTCAAAAGAGTCTACATTTTTCCTGTTGCCCAAGTGCAGGTCAGCTGGCCGATTCTCAAAGGTTGTAATTTCTCAATTGAAGTTGAACAGGCAGAAGTTCACATAAGGATTTCATTTTTTCTGTGTCATATCTCTCTGCTCACACCAGTCTGTTTCTATACAAAGCAACCCTGAACAACTTCTCAGGACACAGACATAACAGCAAGCCTTTTGCACAAACTGCTTCTAGCCCAGTCGAGACAAAGCTCCTATTCACCCTTATGAGCCAAACCTCACAGTCCATAGTTCTTACTGTGTGGCTTTGGAATTTTGAGCTGATGTTCAAGAAGAATGTGGAAGGATTTAAATCCTTGGCCTAAGAGACACCTTACAGGGCTGTAAGTACAGCTTGATGGACAATTCTGGTCAGAGTTGCGGTCAGGTTCACAATGCTGGTAGAAATTGCCCAACCAAGAACAGTTTGAGGGAAAAAGAGGTTTATTTTATCTTATAGGCTTGAAGGGGAACCTCCATGATGGCAGGGGAAAATGATGGCATGAGCAGAGGGTGGACATCACTCCCTGGCCGACATAAGGTGGACAACAGAACAGGAGAGTGTCTCAAACATTGGCAAGGGGAAATTGGGTATAATACCTGTAAGTCTGCCCACATAATACACTGCCTTCAAGAGGCATTAATTCCCAAATCTCCATCACCTGGCAACCTAGCATCCAGAACACCTAAGGTTATGGGGGACACCTGAATCAAACCACCAAACTCTCCTCCTCCTCTTGTGGAGCTAGTATCACCCTTATATGAAAACCAGACAGAGATACAACAAGAAAAGAAAACTATAGGCCTATTTCCCTGGTGAACTTAGACACAAAAATCCTGAACAAAATTCTCGCAAACTGAATTCAACAACAAATAAATAGCATTATCCACCTGGATCAAGTAGACTTTATCCCAGGAATACAGGGTTAGTTCAACATATGGAACTCTGTCAGTGTAACACACCACCTAAATAAACTTAAACACAAAAACCACATGATAATTTCAATAGGTGCAGAAAACAAATGTTGGTGAGGATGTGGAGAATTAGGAACGCTCATTCACTGTTGGTGGAAATTTAAGATGGTACAACCACTATGGAAAGTAATATGGAGGCTCCTAAACAGGTTGACTATAGAGTTACTAACAGACCCATTTATTCCCTTACTGGGCATTTACTCTGAAAGCTCCATATCTCAGTTCAGAGATATTTGCTCAACCATATTTACAGCTGCTCAATTCATCATAGCTAAGATCTGGAATCAACTCAGATGTCCTTCATTGGAATGATGGATTACCAAGATGTGGTATATCTACATGATGGAATTCTACACAGCAGTAAGGAAAAAGGACAGATCAGTCTCAGCAAACTCACACAATCACAGAAAGACAATCATCACATGGTCTCACTCAACTGGATCAGCCTGAGATGCTGACATACCTAATAGGCATATCAAGGACCAGAAAATGGGAGGGTTGGGCTGGTGGGGAGGGTAAGGCGGGGGCAGGGGGACAAAACTGGACACAAATGGAAGTGGTATCATGAAATCCTATATCCTGGAAGATAGACTAAATGGTTGAACCCTCAACAGGACCTTAGAGGGAACAGGTGAGTCAAGGGGCCTTGGAAATGGCAAGATGAAGCCTAAGCTTAACCTTCTCCTGTTCCTCTCTCTCTCTCTCTCTCTCTTTATTACTCTTTTATATTACTCATCTTTTTCTTTCTTCTTTTTCCTTGGTGCTGTCCTGTAACTCCCAGCACCAGAATGTGGTTAACATCCACAATGAACTGTTGATCAGAGACACCTACAAGGTTTCCCAAAAGAAGACAGACTTCTGTCAGAGTGCTTGATTACCCACTAAAGGTTAATGGTAAGACCCTACTTCCAAAGGCACCATAGACTGTTAATATGGAACATGGAGACACTTGGCTGGACACTGGAAGAGAGCCAGTGCCCAGATAATTTGTCTAGTGCCAGAAGTTGCTACATGAGCTACTTGGGAAAAATGGCCCACATCTCTCTGAGAAACTTGAGGTTAAGTTACTTAGCAGCAAACAACCTGGCATGATGCTCATCCAAGTACAATAATGGCACAGAGTCATGGTGGGTAACCAACTGCTCTTGGATTGGCTAACAGGTCTCAGTGGAAAGGGACTCGTAGCTAGTACTGGTAAAAAAGTAAGAATCATATCCAAATAATGAGTTTTATCTCCAGTATCAAGCTCCCACCAATCTTGGGCTACAAGAGTGCCGACACCTATTAAATTCTCTCTAAACTAACAATGATTATCCAGTTTAACTGGTGCTGACTTCACTTGCCATTGGAGAATCTGCTTCTCTTTTTCAGATGGATGCAGAACCTGAGGAGAGAATCAGCCTATTTCATTTTACCAGGACCGCAGCTGAAACCATAGAGAAACTCGGGAAATGAGCAAGAGTGCTGCTTTCTTGGTGAAGCTGATATCAGCACAAGGGTGAAGGAGATAGACACAGAGGACACTCAACTCCTACCAAACCAGATATCCAGAGACACAGAGGCTCCTAAGAGCCCATCATTGGAGTAGACCTAAAACGAACCCAACACGGCTCAGGGAAATTTGCAGAAGAGGGATTGGAAAGATTGTTAGAGCCACAAGTTGGCACATTAGGCACAGAGACATTGCCTCTTCCCTTAACTTATGGTTACACCCACAATGCATGACCCACCCAACCAGGAGGTTCGCTGCAGAGAGTGGGGAACAGGGATGAGGGTAATGGTGGTACCAACATTTGCTGTTTAAAACACTGAGTATGTCCATAAGTAATAAAAAGAAGAGCTAGGACAGTCTCAGGCAAGCCAGGGTGGTTATCCTGATGCATAGTGGCTGGATGAGAACTAAGGAAACTTTTTAAGTAAAAGGGAAGATGTGATCCAATTGCGTCTAACGCTCACCACACTTTGGGGATAATTTCATGTTCTAGTACAGTATAAGTTTTGGCCACCATCAAGATTACTTGCTCTCCCCTTTCCTAGCCCACTGTCTAGCGGAATTCCCCAGACCAAAAAACAAAACAAAACAAAACAAAAACAAAAAAACCACCAACAACAAAAAACAAAAAACAAGAGAACAACAACAAAAACCCCCCCCCCCAAAAAAAAAACAAAACAAAATTGAAGAAAGCTACACATGGGCCAATGTACTCTTTAGATGCAACTGGTAAATTGTGGGAAATTGGCCCTAAAAGTCTATGCAATAAGAATTGATGTGGATAGATTTTAGCCACTGAGGCACCCGAGCAAGTAGAAATTCAGTTATGGAATGGCTCCTGTTGTGAAGAGTCCTTTTCCATGAACAATGGAACATGTTGCAGTGTGAAATGGCCATGGTTAGACTGACAATGTCCTCTGTGCCTCTCCTTTAGCAATTACCCCTCCTTCCTTGAGGTAAGTCATACACCTGAGAGGAAAAAGGAACCAGGAAGTGAAATCTAAGAATAACTCATTATGCCTTATAAATCTTTTTTTTTTAAAGAAATATATGTATTTATGATGGAAAGGAAGAGAGAGGGAAAGTAGGGACATGCCAGGGACTTATACAACTACAAACTTTGTTCATCTGGCTTTATGTGGATACCAGAGAATTAAACCCAAACCACTAGGCTTTGCAAACAAGCACCTTTAACCACTGAGCAGTCTCTCCAGTCCCACAAATCTTGACATGAATAAAAATACTACATTTTTCTGTCATTAGTCACTAAAACTATTGCTTGAGGCCTTTATTAGGGATTGTATTTATAAAATAATCCTGCTAGGCAGAAATCACATACTATAGAGTTAGATGTCATAGAATTAATTAATACTGTCACCATAACAAGTTTGCATTTATATTATATTCTAGTTTAACTTTAGGTCATATAAATCTTTTACCTTTAAATTTGCATTTACTAGGGGTTTTACTATAGAATAAGAACTCTAAAACTCTGTCTATTGAACATATGCAAGTAAAGACTTCTAATTATTTTAAGCTGGAAGAAAAATATTAATTCCCTGTAAATCATCATCCAAAAAGTAATTAAGCATCAAGTAACCTTTTTCTTCAAAACTTCAAAGAAAGTTATATTTGATTAAAATTATTCTCTAGGTTTAGATTGCTATAGTTACTGTATTGACTTAAATTACAGCTTAAAATTTGTGAGCATGAAAAATAACAGTATTTTTACTAAGGAGTGCTTTCCTCACTTCCTGCCCTGGAGTAGATGAGTTGGAGTGGATACACTCATCCTCAACGCATACTTGCAGGGCCAGTTAGGACATTCCCCACTCATCCTTCCCAGAGTGCCTTTTGCAGTTACAGCCTGAGGAACCATGTGTGGAAGTGACTTCTGAGTACATAAAGGGCTTGTTGTCAAGGGATCTGTAATTTTCCTCACATGAGCTCTGATCTTATCTTGAGAGACCTGTATCTTCAAGTGCATGGAAAAAGACAAGATGTGGTTGAAGTGCCACTTTGCTGACCCACTCAGGAATCTTTTTCTGATCCTATTCACATTTGTACTAGTAGAAATCTGTCAGGGCTATATTAGAAAAGATCATTTCCCAGAGGGTGCTGTGTTAACCCATCCCCTAGCCTTCTTGGCAAAATATCTGAGTATCACATTACACTGCATAGAACCATATTAAAGCCTTTGTCTAATTAGTGCCGTATTAGCATGTTTGTCATTCACATTTATTTTATCTTGTAGCTCTAATTCATCCTTTATGGGATACACACATCCCTTAGAAAATTGTCCTCATAAATGCTAGGCAACAGGAAGGACAAAGGATAAGTATTTAGGGACACCTTTATGGTACCTTGTCCCTGTCTCATATCTCTTGCCAATTCCTCTGTTCCTACTGCACCTTGGCCTTGAAGCATCTCCATTGTCTTGAATAAAAATAAAGTGCATGGGAAAAATCATGGCCTTTTCCGAAATCATATTGTGTCACTCTTTGAGGGCAAGTAGGAGCAGATATTTTTCCCTATATCTGGGACTGTATCTGTATATTTTTCTATGCTTTTCATAAGAGAAAAATGTTACGCACAATAAGGATAGAGGAAAAGAAAGAAAAAAAAACATATTTGGCTATTTTATTTCCTGTATGAGCCTTAACATTTGAACAACGTGTATATGTGTGCTTGTGTAGTGCCAAACATATCTGAGATAAAGTGGTATATTTAAACATTTGAGCATAAAAAATTTATTAAATGAAGGGGTGATGGAGAAATACCCAAAACATTCAATAAAGCTTTCCAACCTGAATATAGGGTTACTATGACAACAAAACTAAAAAAAAATCCCTCTTCATCATACAAAGTTGCTAAAAAAAATGCCCATGGTGGAAGCAGCATGGAGTACTCAAATTTATGACTATTCTACAGAGGCACAAAGATTTTCCAAAAGCATTTGAGAAAGCTTTAGGGGGAACATTTTAATATCTTTCCTTAGACATAAAAATAAAAAGACTCAAGCCATTTCCTCACTATTTCATTTTTTTCTTACATCTAAACCATTTTGAAGATTTCATACTATTTTTGAAATCATTTTTATGAGGGAAAACAGTGATGATTATAATTGTTGAATGAGGCATATTAATAATATTGACCTTAAAATAGGTTTGGAGGATCTCACCCATGGTATAGGAAGGGTTCCTATGCAAACACAGTGGCAGTTGTCAGACTGGTGCTGACTCGGTGCTGTGGGTTTGAGTAACTCCTGGAAGGTTCCTCGAAAGCCTTGAAATAGGCAAAGACAAGCTATGCTGAAGAAAGCAGAAGTGAGACCCTTGATGATATTATTTTCAACCTTTGTGGATGGAGTTTTCTAGGAGGACAATAAATGCATGCACATGAATGTATGAGTGTATTTTCATCATATGTATCACATGAGTAGGTATTAAAATTATATCTTTGTGTATATGTTAGAATATATTTTATTCTATAGGTTAGTACAAAGAAATGATTTCATAGAAATAATGGACTTATTGTACTTCTAATTTCCTCTCAATGATGTGAGCTGTGAAGGTACTTTAAAGTATAGAGTTGAAAATAACTAATAATTTATCATTTCTTTCACCTTTTATATCTACATAAAAAGATATAATTTAGAAATAGACATTTTGGGGCTGGAGAGATGGCTTAATGGTTAAGGCATTTGCCTGCAAAGCCTAAGGACCGAGGTTTGATTCCCTAGTACCCACATAAGTCAGATGTACATGGTGGTGCATGTGTCTGGAGTTCATTTGCAGTGGCTAGAGGCCCTGGTATGCCCTTTATCTTTCTCTCTTTCTTACAAACAGATTAAAATAAAATAAGAATAAACAAAAGAAATAGACATTTTTATTTTTTATTTCATTTCATTTTGTTTATTTATTTGAGAGTGACAGACAGACAGAGAAAGAGGCAGATAGATAGAGAATGGGTGCCCCAAGGCTTCGAGCCACTGCAAGCAAACTCCAGATGCATATGCCGCCTTGTGCATCTGGCTTACATGGGACCTGGGGAATTGAGCCTCGAACCAGGGTTCTTAGGCTTCACAGGCAAGTACTTAACTGCTAAGCCATCTCTCCAGCCCAAGAAATAGACATTTTAAAATCAAAATGTTCTTATTATGAAAACATTAGAACCAGGCAACCTGTATCTAAGTGGTCAAGGAAGAAATTGTCTCTGTTGGATACCATTCCTTGTTTTCTGAAGGTAAATTAGGACTGTATGACATGAGCAGGCTTATTTTTAAAGGTAACATAGTTCTGTTGGATTTTGTTTACATAGTAGTTTTCTTGCTTGCTTATGCTTTCCAAAGCTCAAGCATGCTTTGCAATGAGCAGTTCGTGAAAACAAGAAAAATGTTGGCTCTTGAGTCTATTTTGTCTGGGAGGAAGGTAACAATCCTATAGTTTTTTCTTGTACTTGCTACCAAGTTGTATGGATATACTAACAAGCATGGGAACCATTTTTCCAAAATAGATTGATCTGTGAGTTAGGCCAGACAGAGTTTTCTAAAGAAATCCATGTAAAAATTCATTGATGGGCTGGAGAGATAGCTAAACAGTTAAAGCGTTTGCATGCAAAGCCAAAGGATCCAGGTTCAATTCCCCACTTAAAGCCAGATGCACAAGGTTGTACATGTGTCTGTACTTTGTTTGTAGTGGCTAGGAGACCCTGGTGCACCCATTCTCTCTCTCTTATCTATTTATCTATCTACCTATCTATCTAATTTATCATCATCATCTATCATCTACCTATCTCTCTCTATAGGTCTAAGTATCATCTATCTATCAATCTATCATCTATTTATCTATCTATCATCTAATTTATTATCTATCTATCTATCATCTAATTTGTCATCATCATATATCTATCATCTATCACCATATATCTATCTTCATATCTGAAATAAATAAAATATTTTTAAAGTCTAAAAAACACAATAATATTTCCCAGGAAATGTGCTTCTGTACATCTGTACATGGTACATTTGCCCACTGCTTTTGGAGTTAAGTGCTCATCCTTCTTCCCCACTGTCCCAGCTACTCTTTTGTACAAAACATTCTCAGTTGGCTTGTAAAAAAAGTTCTAAGCAGTGGTTTTTAAAGTGTATTCTGCAACATTATCACCATCACACCACCTGGAAATGTGTTAAATATGTAAATTCTCATGCTTTACTTCAAATCCATAGCAACAAAAACTCTGAGAATGAGGCTCAGAATCTTGCAGTCATCCTTATTGATTATTTTAATATACCCTAAATTTTGACAACAATTGGTCTATAAGGTAATACTGAAGGTGATAATAGTGAGAACATATTTACTTATTTATTTATTTATTGGTTATGTACATAGTGTATATACAGTCATGTTGGTGCCATTGTTAGCCTCCTCCCTGTTTTTCCCCCTCATCAGGGACCCTCCTCATTGGGGAATATGGGTTGTGCATTGTGGCATCCTGTTTAAGTTTTGTATTGGTTGACTATTTACTTGTTATGCCCAATGCCATCTTTAGCAGTGTGAATGTTTATTCTATACCAAATTTCCCTGAGCCATGTTGGGTTCATTTTAGGTCTGCTTCAGTGATGAGGCCTTGGGAGCCTCTGTGTCTCTAGATATCTGGTTTGGTAGGAGCTGAGTGTTCTCTGTGCCTATCTCCTTCATCCTTGCGCTGGTACCAGGTTCCCAAGAAAGCAGCACAAGATTCCCCGATAACTTTTAGTTTCAGCAGTGGCCCTTCTGAGGTGTGATGGTCTGGTTCTCTCCTTAGGATCTATGTCCATCTGAAAAAGAGAAGCAAATTCTCTAACAGAGAATGAAGTTGGCACCAGATAAATGGGATAACCATTTCTTACATTCTTTCCACCACCTCTTCTGCAATGGACCCTGAGCCTTGGGAGGTGTGATAGAGATATTTCAGTGCTGAGCACTCCTCTGTCACTTTTTCTCAGCACCATAATGCCTTCTGAGTCATTACAGGGTCACTGCCACCTGAAAAGAAAAGGTTATCTAACTAAAAGTGAGAGCATCATTAATACATGGGTATGCGCCGGGAGTGGTGGCACACGCCTTTAATCCCAGCACTTGGGAGGCAGAGGTAGGAGGATTGCTGTGAGTTCTAGGCCACCCTGAGACTCCATAGTGAACTCCAGGTCAGCCTGGGCTAGAGTGAGACCCTACCTCGAAAAACCAAATATATATATATATAGAGGCATTAAGAGAAGTGCTTACTGGGCAGTTTGGTGAGCATAGTATATACATTTAGCCAGACAGCAGCAGATGTTACACCCCTAGGGCTCATGAATACCCCTGTTGTAGGTTTTCAGTATCAGGGATGTATTCCCTCTCATGGAGTGGGCCTCCAGTCAAATTAGAGGGCAGTTGGTTTCCCCTCTAACAGATGTGCCACTATTGGACCCATTGGCTCATTTGGCATGGCTGGCCAAATATAAGGCTTGCAGTGTCCACTGTTGAGTATCTTCACTGGTGATTTCTCTCTCTTTCCTATTCAACTGCTTGTAGCATGGCTTTTACCAGGTTTCTGTCAGCTGGTCTACATGGAGGAGGTTTCAGCTCACTCCAGCAGGAGCCCAAGTATGTGGAGTCTTCAGCAATAGGGTCTTACCATCTATTCCTGGTGGGAAACCAAGGGCCTCGGCAATGGCCTGTAATGTTTTGGGGCCTCAGGGACCTCCCTGGCCAATAACTCACTGGAAGGTATCTCATCCCTGGCCCTGAGTATTTTCCAGTAACAATCTATGGCTCTGTGTGTTCCATTGTCGAAAAAAGTAGGTTTCCATATTACTTATTTATATCCTCTTAGATTTTGATTAGCCCTCCCTCCACCTTTCCTTTACTCAATCTCTTCCCCTGACCTCACTTAGGCCTTTTCACCCCCATTAATCTGTTCTTCTACTTAAATATATACAATAACATCCTGTTAAGTCCCCCACTCCCTTTATATATCCTTTCTAGCTTACTGGCCCCTGCTATTGAATTTTCTTCCTACTCACACAGAAGTCTAATCATTTGTAACTAGGATCCACATATGTGAGAGAACATGCAACATTTGGCTTTCTGCACCTGGGTTACCTCACTTAATATAATCCTTTCCAGATCTATCCATTTTCCTGCAAAACCTTGTAGGTCTCTGTGATCAACAGATCATTGTGGATGTTAATCACATGCTGTTACTGGGAGTTACAGGTCAGTGCCAAAGAAAAGAAGGAAGAAAAAGATAGGTAATATAAAAGAGATAGAGAGAAGAGAATGAAGAGGGAGAGGGAGAGAGGGAGAGAGAGAGAGAGAGAGAGCAGAAGATTAAGGTCAGTCTTCATCATACCCTCTCCAGGGCTTTGTGATTCAGTTGTTCCCTCTAAGGACCTGATGAAGATTCAACCATTTAGTCTGTCTTTTAGGATGTAGAATTTTATGGTACCATTGCCATTTGGGTCCATTTTTGTTTCCCCCACCCCCATCCTTACCCTCCTCTCCTGCTCCACTCACCCTATTGTCTGGTTCTTGTGATGCTTATTAGGTATTTCAGAATCTCGGGTATTCAGGTTAGGAGCCATAGATGAGTGAGACTATGTGACAATTATCTCTCTGTGATTGGGTGAGTTCACTGAGAAGGATCTGTTCCAAGTTCCACCATTTTTCTTCAAATTTCATTGTTTCATTTTTCCTTACTGCTTTGTAGAATTCCATCATGTAGGTATACCACATCTTGGTTATCCATTCATTTAATGATGGACATCTGGGTTGATTCCAGGAGAGCATTTTCAATATCAGTGTAAAGTAGAAAAGGGAGACAGAGGGAAAGAATGAAAATATTGCAGCACTTTGGAATCAATAGAGAATGTGTAGGATGATTGATGCTGGTTTCATGCACAGGCCCAAGAAAGATCAAGTGGTGTGAGTAACATTAGAAGCACAGCAAGTCTAAGAAATACTACTTGCAGATTCTAAGATGAATACGTGAAGGAGCTTCGTTAGCTCAGGAGGTAGCATGTCAATCTCATGGGTACCTGAATTCTATGTGAATATAAAATGAGAAATGTCAAGGAACTCTTCACATTTGAGATACACTATGTGTCAGACATTGTGGACCTTTCATAGGTGGTGCTAGTTTCAGCTCTCAGTGAGGACCCTGTAGGTTCATAGAGCTTTATTCTAAAGAAGTCATCTTGGAGAGGGAGCTATGAATGGCAATGGCACTTTCATACTTTTGGAGAACTCATGAAAAATTAATTGCCATAAAAGCAGTCACATCCTAAGGTCTAGTCTACAAAGACAAGTGTCCTGCTTGAATCACACAGACCATAACAATTGCAAGAACCACTTCCAACAAAATGTTATCTAGCCCAGACCAACTAAACTGAAATCTCTAGCAGGGGGACCCTCACATAATCTTTGTAAAACTCTCCAATGATGCTGAGATGCAGACAATGTTAGAGAGCCAGTGTTCTGAGGCTATCATTCAAACGTGGTCCTTGGCAGTACCATGATCGTCTGGGAACTTTTCAGAAGTGCACAGTCTCAGGTCCTACCCCTAGTCAATTAAATTCTCTATTTTAACAAGATCACAGATTGATTTGTTTGCACACTGAGCTTTATGAAGCATTAGTTTGTAACTTAAAACTTAAAAATAAACACTTTCTATGAGGAGACAGATAGTTTAAAACATGACAATAAAAATGGAAACCAAGGCCGGGCGTGGTGGCACACGCCTTTAATCCCAGCACTCGGGAGGCAGAGGTAGGAGGATCGCTGTGAGTTCGAGTCCACCCTGAGACTCCATAGTGAATTCCAGGTCAGCCTGAGCTAGAGTGAAAAAAAAAGAAAAAAAAAAAAAGAAAAAAAAAGAAAAAAAAATGGAAACCAAAAATGTACATAAATAAGTATCTATTATTTAGATTATACATGCACCTTATTCAAATAATATTCTTTACATAGTGAAGTCCTACCTTTTAGTTGTTGTATCACTCACCATTATACTGGAAAATTTTTCTATGATGGATTCAACAGCCCCTGGTAGGAAGTTCTACAATGTGCTCATCATTCATCTCTAATAATAATAAATCGAAGCATATTTTAAAAAATCCCATTCATGTCTGATCTTAGTGTGAACCAAAAGTACACTGAGGAGTAGTGTCTTAGGATGAATCAAGACTGAGTAACTTCACTTTGCAAACAGCATTCATGGGGAAATAATTTCCTTGTGTTGTGTTTTGTGATTCCATGACATTTTCACATTTCTAAAAATTCTTGAAACAAACCCATGTACTAAATGTGTCTTATAAAACACTCTCACACTTTAGTGGGGTGAAGGTAAAGGGAGGTAAAAGAGAACAATTGTGATGAAAAGTGAGTTTTGTAAAATCAGTGTATGTACTTTTATGGGCTATTGAATTTTGCAGGCTTTGTGGTGGTTTGAATATAAAATGTCAACTGTAGGATCGTATGTTTGAATACTTAATCCCCAGCTGGTATCGCTTTCTGGAATCTTTAGAGGTAAGTCTTGCTGGAGGAAGTTTGTCACTGGTGGATGAGTTTTTCAATATTTTTTTAAAATTTATTTTATTTATTTTACAGAGTGAGTGAGAGAAAGAGAGAGAGAGAGACAGCCAGACAGCCAGACAGAAAGAGGTAGATAGAGAATGGGCGCTCCAGGGCCTTCAGCTGTTGCAAATGAACTCCAGATGCATGCACCATCTTGTGCATCTGGCTTATATGGGTCCTAAAGAGTTGAATTTGGGTCCTTTGGGTTTTCAGGCAAGCTTCTTAACTGCTAAGCCATGTCTTCAGCCCTGGGGCATGGGTTTTTGAGTCTATGTGCTATTCTGTCTCTGCTTCCTGTGCTGTAATGTGGCCAAGGCTCCCTGCTCCTGCTATGATTTCTCCACTACGATGGACTCTACCTTCTGGAACTGTAAGCCAAATGAGAGACTTTTTCCTTCCATAAGTGTCTTCTGGTGGGGCATTTTGCACCAACCATGAGAAAGTAACTGATGCAGGTATACAGTATGCATCCAAAGAATTATGAAATGAAAATACATTGAATCATTCCTTGGACTGGCTATCACTGCCTCACTGTGACTGGTAGAATATGGCTTCTTGAGCAATGTGATATAGTGACAGTGCAGGTCAAATGAAAAGAGGAACAGAAGGTCAGTGTGCGTGTGTGTATGTGTGTGTATGTGTGGCATATGTGGTGTGGTATGTGATGCATACAAGTGTGTGTGCAAACGTGCACTATTTTCTGTTAGAGTGGCTGTTCAGTGAATCCCAGTAATTCTCCAGTCTCTGCTCACCACTACACTGTGGTAACAAGCCACACTCCACTGTTTATGTTGGTGCTGGGGAATCAAACTCAGGGCGAATCAGGCCATATTAGGCCCTCATGCTTGTGTAGCAACTATTACCCACTGAGCCATATCCTCAGCCCAGGATTTGAGGACTTATTAGGAGAAAGTCATGGTTTGCTAAGGACAGTCCAGGTTGCTGCCTGTTGTCATGGAATAATTTAACAGTGTTTTCTTTCATTCTCAGAAATGTACTGATTGGAGACCTATGGCTACACACAAACATCACCAAGTCCAATTTTATCTTGTGGTGGAGAAGGAAAATTTCATGTGATTGGCTGGATTATTCTTTAAAAATTTTTTTGTTTATTTTTAATTTATTTATTTGAGAGTGACAGACAGACAGAGAGGGAAAGAGGAAGATAGAGGGAGAGAATGGGCACGCCAGGGCCTCCAGCCACTGCAAACAAATTCCAGATGCGTGTGCCCCCTTGTGCATCTGGTTTACATGGGTCTTGGGGAATCTAGACTCAAACCAGGGTCCTTAGGCTTCACAGGCAAGCACTTAACTGCTAAGCCATCTTTCCAGCCCCAGGCTGTATTGTTCTTGACAAGCTTGGTAACAAACACAAATGATGGCTTTCCATCATCCTTTAGCTCAAGTCCAAAGTAATATGGGTCCTGTGTGTTCCAGTCCTTCTAATTCCTGCCTCCCTCTCTTCTGTATTTTTCTTTCACTTTGGCTTTTGTATGCTTCTTGTTGCTGTGTTCCTCCACTTCTGCTATGTCATGTCATGTATTCACACATACCAACTAAGGTAGTTATCAATGCCCTTTGTCCTTTTTAGGTACATGACAAGATTGTGTTGACAAGCTTCTAGGGGATGCCGATGGATTACAGAATAACTAGGGTGCTGGCATTTTTTTCCCCCATTTTCAACTACAGTTCAGAAGCTCAAAATGAAAAAAAAATGGAAGTCACATTTTAAAATATTTACATTTTCTGTAGAGTGATCTTATTTTCTTATTCTCACTTTTTCTGCAATTCTGGGTATCTTTATGGATCATTTTTCAAACCTTCATGTTACCATCAAACTTTTCAAAGGTGAGATACATACATATGTATGTATTTATATGATGTAAATGTGTGTGTGTGTGTGTGTGTGTGTGTACTGAAGATCCAAGAATCAATGAGACAAGGACAGTACATGGAGTCACTTCATTGGTAGCCAGCCATTTTCACACATTGTATTGAACATTACAGGAATCTTTTCTCCCCCTAGTGCTGTAGTTTGCAAGAGAAGGGATGTTATCCAAATTGATTCTCCTCTTTCTCTTCCTCTTTATTCATTCTGCCTCTGGAGAGGGAGAATACACTATATTTCTGGTACATTTGGGAAGAAAAATTAGTTATGCTTGAAGGCAAGGAAAAGCAGTACTACTGTGTCTAGATGAATAAAGCTTTTCTAATTCTGGGATCCAGTTGTGGGAGCAGTGGTAGGCCTCATGCTGTGTTAGAATCTACAATTTGGCTTTCATCAGTAGTAAAGCCATAGGTAATTTGACCACCCATTTGTTATGCCTCAGTTTTATTTCTCTGTTTGTTAGAACATGGACAAAGAAGAGGTATGCTCATTACTGGGGACCTCTCAGAGATTTCAGCATTTGGCATTCTGACCACAACTATGAAGATTAAAAATTAAAGACTTCAAAAGAGGACAACAAAATACACTCTGGACAGACGTTTGCATTAGGAAGGCCACTCTGACCTTGGCAGTTTGCAGAGGCTTAGGCGTTCTTTACCTTAACTGCTATGACCTGGGTGCATGTTGCTCTACAAGTCACATGGCTGTTTGCCCTTGAAAATTGTAAATAAGCAACTATAAAAATGCACTTGGCTATGCAGGTGTGCAACAGACTGACATGAATACTGTATAAATGAATAAGCCAATGTTAGACAGAGGATGGGGGAAGGTGGCTCACAGAGGCCTTCCTCCACAGGTACGTTTGCAGCAGGAAGTAGAGTATGGCATGCATTACCTTGTCCTCCGCACTATCTCTGAGTGCATGAAAACAATCAGAGGCCTGGACCACACATCACTAGCAAGAGAGGGTTTCAGAGTGAAGTGATAACTTGGGTGAAGCAAAAAATATTATTAAGGAAAAGTGATTCTTTTCAAGCCTCTTAGCTGTGAGTGACAGAGCAATATTTGCTATTTTGAAGCTATAAGGTACATCCAAGGATTCTGTAAGTGCCTTCTGAATACTAAGAGGTTCCAAGATTTACATTGTCAATGTAAGGCCTCAAGATGAAGGCCACAAGATCCATTCTATATTCCCTGCCAAGGGAAAAACAGAGACAGACTGTGCTTAGAGGCAGTTGGCTTTTGCACCTCAGCAGGCAACTCTCCCATGGACCTCACATTAGGTCTGGATTGGTTACCTGCCTATATTAGAGGGGTCTTTCTCATGAGGCCCATATGTAAGGAAATAAAGCAGTGCTACAAACAGACCCTGGACCATGGCTGATCTTGTAGGCTGCATGTGCTGCCTCACCAGTAGATCCCACCTTCATTTATATAAAACAAGGTTTCTCTAAGAGATAGGGTGCATAGACAGACTCCTCTTACTGATGCTGTAAATGGCATGATACCAAAATTAATTCCTAAAGGAAAGCTTTCTGGAGTGAATGAAGTTCACAGGCTAATAATGGAAAACTGGCATTTGACTGATTCACAGCTAGGTGAAGTTGGATTCACACAGAACTTTCCCACCTTTCCTTCTGATTCCATTGAGTTTCTACTATGGTCTTTTACAAAACTGCTGAATTCTGGGAGTGGAATTTAAGAACTGTTTGGAGAAATCAGGATTTCTGTGACTTCTAAATATGGTGGCTATGGAACCAGTGATACACTGCCTTCTGTGTTCCGTTAACTCCAGAGACCTTTCAAGAGTGATGATGATGCTTGGACCCTGCAAGCTTGCTGGAGAAGCTTGCTCTGCCTTCCTGATAGAAGTGCCCCTGGGTCCCCTTTCCTGGATACCCTGTACCTGAGGGTGTGCACGTAGGGAGTGGAAAGACCAGAGGAGGCAAACTACCCCTCACACTTCAGCCAAGCCACAGCTGAATCCACAGAGGAATGGGAGACCAGCAACAGTGCTGCTTCCATTCTCTTCCTGATAATCAGTGCCAGGGTGTAGGAGACAGACGCTGAGGATACTCAAGATCCAGAGGCTCCTAAGAGCTCATCACTGAAGTAGACTTAAAACTCACCAACAGAGAGATAGTTTAGTGGTTAAGGCATTTGCCTGCAAAGCCAAAGGACCCAAGTTCGATTCTCCAGGACCTATGTAAGCCAGATTCACAAGGGGGCCCATGTGTCTGGAGTTCATTTGCAGGAGCTGGAGACTGTGGCAAGCCCATTTTCTCTTCCTCTTTCTCTCTGTTATTAAAAAAATGTTTTCTAAAAATAATTTTATTTATTTATTTGACAGAGAAAATATAGTAAAAAAGAGAAAGTATAGTAAGGTCTGCTTGTAAGATGAATTATCAGATTATGCTCTTTATGTAAATAGAGCTCCAATTCTGGTTGTTAGTTAAGAACTAGTGGATTTATTCAATTTGGAATAACTAAAAGGTACTATGATTCAGTGGCTACAGATGCAATACATTGTTGAAGGCTGTTCTCTAATTTGGAGTTCTGGCATGCTCTTCCTAGAGTTGAAGCAATTGAACAAACTGAGGAGACATCCACAGCACCATTACATATACAGGAGAATGAAAAGCACGCTGTGAGTTTATTTTAAAATTGCATCTATGACTGCAGTCAGATTGCTCACTAAGGATTTTAACACAGCCAAAAATTCACTCTCTAGAGAGCTCCTTTTGTATTGCCCTTGGAGATTCCCCACTAGTGCGTCTCAGACTATCTGAGGACTGTTTGTTTGCATTCTACTGCGTTTTCATGCTGTCTGCTTATCACGGGCCATCACTCATTAGCTTATACGTGAATCCTGTCGTCTTACTTTCTGGGTAAAGGTTTTCAGTTGATCTCTTTGTATTTGAAAACATGTATGTCTTTCTCCTTCTTGGAGATGATAATACCTGAGGTTGGAACCACGGATCAGATCTTTGGGTCTATTGGGTCTGGCTTAGCAGAGCACTGGGGAATTAAGTGCTTGCTATAATTTCAGACTTACATTGCGTAAGGTATTAGGGTGGCAACATTAGACCACATCATAGCGAGTTTAAACCTCGTGCTTCTTGCTTTTTCTCTTGTCAGAAGCCTTTTTGTCCTTGAAAGCCTAGTTTCCCAGTTTCTTTGCATGCAGGAAGTGACCTTTCCACTCTTACAAGCAGTGGAGGCAGTGAGCTGCTCAGCCACTTATAACACTCGGAACGAGGGTTAAACTACAAACAAAAATTTTGAACTAAGCTTTTTTTAAAACAAATTGTTCACTTAAAAAAGATTATTTTGGTTTCTTTAAAATAACCTCCTCAAAACGTTGTGTCTGGGACAGGCTTTGTATCATTGGATTTTAGGTAGGGTTTTGTTATTCGTGTCTCTCTTTTCGTTCTGATTGGGACATAATAGGGAGATATGGGCAGGATATTTACAATTTTCCAATTGTACCAAGATGCTGCTGTTGATCCTTAGGTGGGTCCGGTTTACACTTTAAATCGGTAGCAGTGCGCCGTATGTCCGACAGAGGGCAGTGTGTGTTTGCTAAAAATAAGAACTCCATCTCGAGGAAGTGTCCTCTGCAAAGAGTTGAAAGGACACAAGGAAACAATTTCTTTCTTTCAATTCTGATTGTGTAGCTTTGGCTATAGCTGCCATTTTTTTCCTAGTGAAAACTATATAAAAAATTCCCCAAGTGTCCCTTGACCTCCAAGGAAGAAATTGAGAAAATAAAGGCAAAATGCATAGAAAAAGGTTTCTAGTCAGTAGGCCCACAGTATTACAAAAACGTGCTCCCTGCTAGCTCAGCCCCACCTTGAACCCTTTAGGTAGACTTTTGACCCTGGGTTAAGGGAGAATTCTGAGGAGACAGGCTGCGGCCATACGGGATGCCTTTTGCACTTTTTGGGTGTGCAAGATGCTTCTCCTTTCCTGATGGAAAAGCAGCATGGTATGGTTTGTAAACATAAAAGAAATTCGATGAATGTAACTTCAAAGACAAAAAGATATTCAATTCTTCCAACTGAGTCCTGAGACTGCTTCTTGGCCAGGAGTGCTTGTGAAATTATAGTTGGTTAATGGAAGGAAACTAATATTTGCTGAATGTTTACTTTATATCTGGAATTACAACCTTATGTAACTGACCCCATTTAATTTTCATGATATGTTTCAGAGGTCAACATTATACACATTGTTTTATACAGGAAGAAACAGAAGGATGAAGGCACACTCTCAAATCTCCCAGTGGATGGCAGAACTAAGCACTGCACTTGGATGCTCTGATGTTAGCACATGTGCTCATTCCAGCTTCTCCTCTTCACTGACCCCTGCCCCAGAGACTGGCCCTAGAAATTCGTGCCCAGTCAAATGACTGGAGCTTAGAATCATGAAAAATGGTGATTTCACATACTGAAAACAGAAATACATATGTGGGATGATCAATGATTTTCTTCTTCCCTATTTTTTAAAATTTTCATTGCCTCTAAGAAATATAATTTTCTTTCTTTTGGTAACATTTCTTCTCTGCCTGAAATGGACAGATAAGCCAACAAATAAATACTAACATAAACAACACACACAAAAGAAGTAAGAAAGAAAGTATTGTTAACATGAAGTTATTGTGACTGAGGAAACAGACCCAGAACAGAGGAAGGACCCTGTGCAGATAGCGGATGAAGTTGACAGAATTATAGCTTTAACCCATGCACATCTGGTTTCAGGCTCAAAATATTTTGGTTTTCCATTTGCATTTCCAGTCTAGACAGGCATGATGATGAGTTAGAGACGACCTGAGGGACAGCTTCGGGAGGAATATCATCTAAGCCACCTGAAAGAAATAACCAACCAAAGAGGATGCTGGTGCAGGTGTCACAGCGCTTGGGAAAGAGAGGAGGTGAGCAGATGAAGCCAGGCCAGGGGCCTGTGCTTCAGGAAGAAATGGACGTTATCTCACTCAAACCACTCACTAGATTTGCCTTGATTTGCTTTCCCTAAACACAGCAGCCACCTTTGAAAGAGTATTCTAATCACAGAGAGCCTCTTGTTCTGTCTTTTTCTAGTTTTTTTTTTCCTAATGAGTAAACACAGCGGTCAGGATGGCCAGAGGTGAAGGCAAGCACAAGTGCTTTCAGAAAGATCTCTGAAATCAACATGGAAGCACTGCATCTCATAACCCTACACAAAATTGACAGTAGCCAGCTGTCTTCTGAGCAGAACAGTATCCTAAAGAGCCACGAGCCATGAGGCGAAAAGGGAGAGAGTGGAAATAACTCCTCTCCTACCGAAGCGCAGATGACAAATCAGCCAGAAAGGACCCTGGAGGGAACAGAAGTCAATGAGGCAGCAGTCCTTGCAAATGACCCTTGCTGCCTGCTCCCCTTTGTCGTCCAGAAAGAGTCCACCCGTGTGGCCTTTCTGTGCTGCCGCAGCAGAATGGGGTCTCTTCACAGGCTGTGTGTGCACATTCTACGTCTACATATCTTATGACAATTCCCACAGATTGTAAAATTTTTATATGGCTTTTGTCTTCCTCTCTTTTCTATATTTCTGCCTCTCTCCTTTAAAATATAGGAATCAGGGCTGCAGAAATGGCTTAGTGGTTAAGCGCTTGCCTGTGAAGCCTAAGGACCCCGGTTTGAGGCTCGACTCCCCAGGACCCACGTTAGCCAGATGCACAAGGGGGCGCACGCGTCTGGAGTTCGTTTGCAGTGGCTGGAGGCCCTGACGCGCCCATTCTCTCTCCCTCTCTCTATCTACCTCTTTCTGTCTGTCGCTCTCAAATAAATAAATAAAAATAAGAAAAAATTTTTTTTTAAATATAGGAATCACAATGCTTAAGACTTCCTCATAGCCTCAGTCTCCTGGACTCTGTGTAGAGGAAGTTTTCCACACATTCCAGCACTTCCTAGACTGACCCTGTTAAGGAGTGTTCTCAGAGCTAGGTTGGTGCCATTGTTTAACATGTGATTCTTGGTAGGTAGATAGAAACCTCTGAAGAAGAACTCAGTACGGTCCAAGGTGAAGAAAAACTGACGTCTGGGCTGTTTGATCTCAGCTGTCCTGAGTGGAGATACATTGTAAGCACCCATTTTGTTTAGTTAATGCCACCAGGTATGCTTTGCAGGGCTGTACTTCAAAGGAGATCTGGAGGTTAATGAGAGAAAGAGTTTGAAAGCTAAATTGTCGTGTGTAATAAAGTAACATTATTTTGAATCACTCTGGTGGTGGGGAAATGTGCTTATTAGGCCTTAAGTTGTGGCAAAATGACATATGTCTTAAAAGTTTGGATCTGTGACATTAAAACAGCCTGCGACAGAATGAGCAGAATGAGCTCTGTGACGTAATCCCATGGCAACTGCACTGACAAAGCATTTAGACAGTGTTATCTGATGCTGACTGCCTGTGTGGCTACATGGAGGTTAACCTAAATAAGATGAAGTGCTAAACTAAGGGGGTTTCTGTTTGACACTCATTCAGTTTTCATACACATACTTTAATCCTTCCTTTACATTTTTACTGAGTTTCAAAGGTTTTTTTTTTTTTTAAGTCAAGAATCTACACATAAAATCACTTTACTTTCCCATTGTTTCTGAAGGAAAATCTACAAATTGTCAGTAATCACATATTAATAATTAAATTAGACTCTTTGCCACTATAGAAATTATCTGTAAAAAAGGCTAAAGAAGGGAAGATTGATTTTAGCTCACAGTTACGAAAGATTCAGTTCATAGCTCATTGCCTTGTTTTTCGTCTGGGAGAAGCATCATAGTGGTTGGTATGTTAAAGAGAGCTGTTTATCTCATGGCTGCCAGCTAACAGAGAAACCTCAAAATGAGGCCAGGGCAAGATATAACCTCCAAGGACATGTCTATAGTGACTACTTCCTCCACATACGCTCTACCTCCTAAATGCTCCAGTGTAGCTACCAGCTGGGGACCAAGGTTTCAACACATGAACCTTTGGAAGGCATTTTATATCAAACCACAATAATGTTTTATAAAATCCCATCCTTCCCTTCTCATCCATTTGTTCTTTGGGGGGATGTAGATGCCTGTAGAAAAATCAAGTACACAGCACTTGCTATTACTATGAGAAACTAGAGGAAAAGCATGGCATTTCCCGACACCAGAGTGTATGAAGACAGAAGGGATGCTGCCTGAGAAGATAACTGCTTTGTACTTGGGCGGTCATGCTTCCTAGGTGGCCCTGCCATGGTGCTCCAGAGATTTAAATGGTTTACTGTGAGGATTATCCCTTTTCCTTTATCCTAGGAGTCCAAGCTCTTTCCTTATCTTCATACTCCCTACATTTTCCATTTCCTCTTTTAGTTATGACCGCAGCATTAGTCACTGAGCCTGGTCCCATGATTGTTTCCATCTCAAAACAAACTGCTCTTGGGCAGAAGAGGTTATTGTCACTTTTAATATTTGTTATTTTTTGTTACATATTAAAATCATTATTTGCTTCACTTTTATTTGTTTCATTTTCTCTTTAGGGATTTCCTTTTGAATTTGGATCTATTTGGTGTTTCCTTTTTGTCATCTCAATGTTTCTTGTTTCCCAATCAATGCTGACTACATTATCCCTACATTATGTAAATGTCTGAGGAGCCTTTCTCTGGCATGCTCACTTGATCAGTTTTGATATTCTCTTTTATACATGTTCTCTTTATTGAGAATACACAGTAGGGTAAAGATTCCTCTATAACTGATCAATACCCACCTCTTTGCTACCTGCCCATTGCCATTTCTAACTGGTCCCTTACTTATCTCTGTAGCTAAGTCTGGCATGTAATTATGACTCCTGCGTCTAATGCTGGTATCTTGTCCAGAAAAGGGAGACCACCTATGCAGAGCTCTAGTATGGGTAGAATGGCCTTGTGTAGAGGGGCCAGGGTTGGTGCCCAATTCTCTGTCCAATGCAATTTTGGTAACTGTTCCTTCAGGGTAAGCAGAGAAGCTGAATTCTCTTCAATTAAACTGGGTATCTTGACAGCTTGAATGAATACATATCTGGTTGGATTGTGCTAGGATTGGGCATTGAGATACAGATGATTGAAGCCATTTCAGAGAAGACTCATTTTAATCCCTTACTTTTTGCAGGGCTACTTTGACTAAAGAATAACTCCTCTGGGAACTGGCCTTATTCTTCACATGTTTCATCAAGGTAAATTTTTGTTAGGGTTATACTTTAATAGTATGGAATTTTTAGAATAGGTATCATCTGAATTATTTATTCCTCTTTAAAAGGATAATAACAGTCCTATCATTTTCTTGAATGTGATCATGAGACTTCTGAACTAGAGAAAGTAAGATTTTCATATTATCTGGGTTCCCTGGAGGCTGGCAGGGCAGAACATGGCTGTCTGTTTTACCTAGAGAAATGCTTCTCATTCCAAAGCAAAGACTTCCTCTCTGGCAGGAGGCCCTGTGATGGGATTCTGAGTTGGCTTTGGTCAGATGCGATTCAGCACTGACTACTGAGAGTTAAAATAAACAGGCCATTTTTGCTTGTTTTGTCACCTCTTGACCTTAAGAAGACTTCTTTAAAACTGAATTACAGACGCTGCAAACATACATTCAGGAATATTCTTTCTGTGTGATGATACTGGCAGGTATGGGATGTTCCCATTTTTATACTTATGACTCCTTATATACACTGTGGAAAATGTTACTTGCAAAGGGTAGACTATGCATATTTCATTCAAAATGGTATATTTCTTAGAGTAAACATATAGTTAAAGTGCCTGGATGACACCATGGTAAAAGTAGCAATATATGCCCCATACATTCTCATTATTACATAGGAACATTGCTTATAAAATACTTCTATGTAAAATTACTTCCAAAAGCAAAATTCTCTTTAAAATATAAAAACCAAATGTAACTTAAAATGGCCTTTCCAGTCAAGGTTTTACTCTTAGGTAACTATCTTTAAGAGTGGCATTCTTTCTTCCTGGAATTTAAATCTCTCACAAACTCTATTAACACAGCTTTCCCCATCAAGCTATCTTAAATTTAATTCTGAAGGTTGGCAAACAAATTGTACTTATTTTAGTACCTTGAGACATAATGTGAAACTTGGCACACAGGTCACCACTAAAAATATTGAATAACTGAATCTTGTAAATTGAAAGTCAGGTGAAGGCAGCTGGAGAGATGCCTCAGTGGTTAAGGTGCATGCGAAGCCTAACGACCTGGGTTTGATCCCCTAGGAGTCACATAGAACTGGAAGCAGTGGCAGGAAGCCCTGTTGCACCCATTCTCTCTCTATATCTGTCTGCCTTCAAATAAATATATGTTTTTAAAAAGTCAGGTGAAGGACTTCCATTTGCTTTTCAAACATTAAACTATGATGCGTAGAGTTTCAGCTGTAAGTGTCCTCCACCGCTCTGTGGTTAGACTGATCACACATTCCTGTTTGTCTAGTTTTGTTATTGCTTTTAAATTATGAATGGTTGCATTAAAATAAAACATAATGTTATTATTTAGCTATAAAAGAACCAGGGAAATGTGAAAACAGTAAAAGGGATCAGTTATTTGCTAACATCCTTCTCTGAAGGAAACACAAATTTTTGTTACCACTATTGTGTTTGTCAAGCTATGTAACATGTGCATATATCAATATACATCAATATAGTGGCTATAATATGAAGTTAATCAATGAGGTGTCTGACAAGATTTTTACAAATAGGCTTTTTAAACTGAAGTAATATGCATTTACATTTAGAAAGCCAAGTGCAATAGAATACCGAAACATTCCCTGCTCTCTCCATATCCATGCCCATTCCATAAGAGACTATCAATTTTCTTCTTATTATTTCAAAGTTTCACTTGAGATTTGCTTTCTGTTTTTCTATATTGGCAGTATGTATCTTGAATCTAGAATTTAGGCATTCTTTCCAACAAAGCCATTTTATGTCAATTTTTACAAAATATAATGATCTTAGCTCTCTAGTTGCCTAGTTTCTTATGTACCTGCAGTCATTACTTTCTCATCACTGATAACAATTTTAGGCAGCAACTTAAGGGAGGAAGGACTTATCTTGGCTCATAGATTCATGGCTGGGGAGCCATAATTGTTTGGGCTTTGTCCGTGTTAGCAGGAGATTATGGGGTGACCTTCTAAGTCTTAGTGGATCAGGAACAGGTGCCAGAATGTTACCATAGAACTCAGTAACCTGAGTGGGTACATATGGTGTCAGTACTTGTGGATTTTTTTCTCTCTAGCCTACTTAATACCTGCAGAGAAGACCTTCCGTTCTTACTCATTGGGAATTATGGGTACTGTAGAATGGTATTGCATGAAGTAGGCAGAGCTTCTCATTTACCCTTTAATCATACTTTTAACACTCCTTCCTCTACCCCATTGCAGCTGTATTATCTGCCTTTCTCTCACATACATTGAGCCATAAATTCAGGGGGTTTTGGTGTTGTCTATGTTTGATAATGCTTAGATTGTTTTTAAAAGAAGCATTTTTTGCTTTTTATTATCTTCTCAGTTAAGTTGACACCTGTCATGTGTTAAAAAAATTTCTCTTGTTTTCCTTGGTCTACTTATATGTACATTTTGTTTTTCTTTCAATTGGTGTTTGGGTGGAGGAGGGAAGAGCTATAAATATGTGTTCTGGCTGCCTAGTTCAACTGAAAACCCCAAGAAGCTATCTGTAAGTTACAGATATAGCCTGGGAAAAGTGTGCTTCCCCTTATATTTGTATGAACTCCAAAAGCAAGTCTATAATCCTTGAGCACAGGGTTTTGTGATTACTTCGCTTGCCTCTGGAATGCAACATAAATGTGATTTTTAAAATTGGCCTCAGATATAGGAGCTGCAAGTATTTCTCACTTGGCTCACTCCAGGTGGGAGATTTTTGCCACCTTACTAGAAATAAAAGCAAGAGCTTTACTATGCTAAAATCCAAAATGGAATAGACATGTTAATGAGCAAGAACAGAAAGCCCCCACCTCCCACATCTACCATTCAATTTCAGATTTTACAAATTCAAAATACATTGCAGCTTACAAAATTAACAAAACTGTCCACCTGTATTTTAGCAGTTAGGAAGAGGAAACTGGAGATTGGTAGGGGGCAAGGATAAGGATGGCCAAGTATTAGGTGAGGAATGGACTTTGGAAATGAGCCATATCTATGGCATAAGTGTGACTGGTTCTAGGACCAACCTGGGAAACACTGCCCTGGATGATCTTGTTTCTCTCACAGCACACGTCTTCATCAACACAGTTGGCACATTCACAGATGCTTACTGATCCTTACTCCTGTAGGTACTAGCTTGTTGGGAGTTCAGCTATTTATGGTAAACTTGCTCTTTGAGGCCATGGGCTGTATCCAACTCATTTTGTATCCCTAATGCCTAAGGCAGCAGTTGAACTTTATAGCACACTCCACAAATGTTTGTGCAATGAAAATAAAAACTATATTTTGTTTAGTTATGTACCTAGTTCTGGTTGTTGTAATCAAGTAAAAACAGTTGAGATATGAAAATAACTCTCATCCATTATAATGATAATAGGGGTTAAGAGTTGCTATGTACATATTTATGTGCAAATATGTACATATTTACAGTTTCCTTTATCAATGTCAGATTTTCATCTCAAATGTTAGATATCACAATTAAGTGGGACAATTAGGAGCTAATGGTTGGGTGTTTTTATCATGCCAGTTTCTTGATGGCATCAAGGAACTGCAATTTCAACTGGAGGCACTTTGAGAACTGAATGATTTGTTTTTGTCTCTTCCATTGGAAGTTACCTCAAAGCATTATGAAGTTCTGAGCCCAACGAAGCAGATGCAAGATTCAGTTCTGTTGTTTACTAACAATGATTTTTGGAAAAATGTTTAGTTATACTAAATAGTGTTCCCTTTTTCCCAAAGGATAAAAGAACATAGATCTATTAGATGGGAAGGCATATCTGAACTAAAATGTGATGCATTTTGATTAATGTGATAACACCACACCTACACACACAAACACACACACACACACACACACACACACACACACACACACACACAGACATTCTAAAATTACTAGAATGACAATAATAGAAAACCCACAGTGTTTAAGTTTTCAGACAGTTTTGCATTTGTAGTTCTGAGACTGATTGGAGTCATCAAAGGGAACACTTGTTTCTAGCACAAACTGTGACAAGCAAGAGTCTGCTTTAATATGGTTTCTGGATGTATTGACAGGCGTTATTATGGAAATATTCTTAGATTGCTCTAATAATCTCCAAACATGTTATTACCTTCTGGAAAAAGCAGATTGAGCAAAATGAATGGAAAGAGTCTAAGATACTTAATATTTGTGAATGAGAATAGGCAATTCCATTCATTCATAATCCACATTTTCTGGTAACACTTTAGGGCAGGATTTAGCTAAGTAGATTAATATTAAAGTCAAATGTGGCAATAGAAACCTTGTAATTTATTGTTAAGAAAATTTGTTTTTAAATCTTGACAAATCTTTCCCAGACTAATGCTTAAGTATGTGATCTTATGAAGTGAAAATTCCACTTTATGTTAACTCTAAATTATAAGAATTACATTAATACATTGCCAAAAATTCTTCTTTGTCTCTTCTTACCATTACTTTTCCCAGAGTTAATAGCTGAGGATGTGTTAATATTCTGATAATTTTTAATGGATTGATGCATATAATGTCTTTATATCTTATCTTTTGAAGATACTATTACTTCCAGAATATATAGGAATTTTGTTTAGGTAACATATATTTTTTTTTCATTAGAAGAAGTTCATGTCAGAGAATCCTGAATTCAGATTGTTTTTTTTCTGCTTAGCTCTGTGACCTCTTGCATATTCATTTTTTCTAATCTCTTACCTTACTCACTTTTGTGAAATCAAAGTGCACATACTGTGAATGAATGAATCAAATTACATGGCACTTACATTGCTAAATGTTGTAATGTTGCTAAATTAATAAAATAAGTGAAATATCATATGTTGTGTGACAACTAGAAGATGGATAGAAATGATACTTCTTAGTTTGTGTTGCAGTTATCTTGACATTGCTGGCACAAAGCACCCAATCAAAAACAGCTGATAGGGGTTTGGAGAGATGGCTTAGTGGTTAAGGTGCTTGCCTGCAAAGCCTAAGGACCCATGTCTGATTTCCCAGTACCCTCTTAAAGCCAGATGCACAAAGTGGTGCATGCATCTGGAGTTTGCAGCAGCTAGAAGCCCTGGTACACCCATTCTCTCTCCCCTTGAAAAGAAATAAATTTCTTTAAAAAGCAGCTGATAAGAGGACAGTTTTTAATTTGGGATTACAGAAATGATGGTAGAGCAGAGGCTGTAAATCACCTCCTTGCCAACATAAAGTGGACAACAGCAGCAGCAAAGTGAGCCAAAATATAGTGAAGGGGAGCTATTTATAACTCTCCTAAGCCAGCTGTCAGCAACACACCTCCTCCAGGAAGGCTCTACCTCCCAAGCTGCCATTAGCTGGGAAGAAAGCATTCAGAACACATGAGTTTATGGGGGATATCTGATCCAACCAATCATAGTTAATCTGACCTTTTGTTCCTTTCTCTCTGTCCTCTAGATCTTCTATTCTTTCTCCACTGTTTAAATCATGCTAAGAACGGTCTATTGAGGAAGATATTTGGTCTTTGCATTAAAGGATATCATGGAAAATTACAGGGGGAAATCTCCAGGCTCTCTTAGAAAGTTGGAAGTAGGCAGATGTAAATAGTTGACCATACAGTTCAATATGTCTTCCTCTGTGCCTCCTTTTCTCTCTCCATTTCCTCTTTCCTACTGAAAGTTGAGGTGATTAAATCACAGCTTATTAAACTGTGAGTTGTGATACCATATGGGGTTGTACAACTGAGTGTGTGGTCCTCAAAATTTTAGCAGAAGTATTAGGTTTCTGCAAGTTCAACAATCAAAAAAAGAATCCAAAGTCAAATGAATATGAATCTAAGGTGTTTCCAGCAGTTCTCCTCCATGTTGCTCCATGAAAATTCACTGCCACATGGTCCTGAACAGTCAGCATGTGTCCTTTGCACTGAGCATGTCCTGATGGCACATAACACCAGTGAATGTTGCTCAAGACCCCTTGGTTCCTTCAAGACTATTACATATTATGAATTCTAGTATTTTGATGGTACATCCAGGGTTTTCTGCTCTTATATAAATATAATGGTTTAATTACAGCAATAAAGACTTTTAATATTTTCCTACCATTCTTCCACATTATATATCACATTAGCATATCTGATTGTACTTTATTTGCATTGAAAAACTGGTATTTTGTGTTGCTGACTTTAGTTTCATTTTTGAAAAATCATTCAATGTATTTTGGCTTGGATTAGTACAGAATTTCTGAAAACTTCTGATGGTCCTAGCCATGCTTCTAAATTTTGTACTACATATTATATGAAGTGCTGTTCTCAGCATTAAGGATTATAAAATCAAAACGTCAATCAACTCTGAGAAACCTTGAAGTGTTCAATGTCCTGCAGTATCAAATATTCAGCAATATTTCATTGTTTATGTAAAAATAAACAAGCACATACATCTCCTTATTATGCAAATTTGCTTTCATATTTAGTAAATGGTAAATTTATATATTAAATGTGTATTAAAGCACTGCTTTGAAATGGTTGTTTGTGTGATCTGTTGTTAGTAAAGTTTTGATATGCATATCTATTTTATCTCCTTTCATACCTCAGCGGTGTAAAAATTTCTTGGGGGAGAAGGTTCAGAAGCAGAAGCAGTTTAAGAAGCCCTGGTTGACAAGCAACAAAGTGGAGGTTCTGGAAGATAGTGGAGGCTGTGGACTATACACAGCAAAATCTAGTTGTTCAGCCTCTCCTTTATTTTCTAAAAAATCTGAAATACCTCTCCAAATGCTGTCTTAATCTCAAACCACTTCATTCAAATCCTCCCATTTGTCAGACAAAGTTTAGAATGTCCATTTCAGAGTCAAAGGGCTATCAAAATGTATGGCATC
Organism: Dipus sagitta; assembly: GCA_036346955.1. Taxonomy (NCBI): domain Eukaryota; kingdom Metazoa; phylum Chordata; class Mammalia; order Rodentia; family Dipodidae; genus Dipus; species Dipus sagitta. The sequence continues at coordinate 95,250,589 of CM070770.1, read as the reverse complement.
CAGCCTAATTGGAAACTATTACCTTTTTGGTTTTGACCTTATGTATCTATTATTGTATAGCCATTTTGATTGAATCTCTTTTTATCTGTTTTTTGAGGTAGGGTCTTACTCTAGCCCAGGCTGACAGTGGAACTCACTCTAGGCCCAGGCTGGCCTTGAACTTCCAGATATCCTCCTAGCTCAGTTTTCCAAATCCTGGGATTAAAGGCATATACCATTAAGCCTTGTCACCTTTTTTATTTTTATTTTTATTTTTTGAGACAAGATCTTGCTCTTACCCAGGCTGGCTTATAACTCACTCTAGCCTCAGGCTGGCCTCAAAGTGATAATTGTTTTCATATCTCAACCTCCAGAGCGATGGGATTGATGGTGTGAGCCACCACGCCCAGTTTGCTATCATCCTTTCAGTTTTTTAAAGCATATATTACTTGTACAAAATAATGAGTTTCCTGATGACATTTTCATACATGAATATGTCATCCTTTAATCCTTTCACTGTGAATATACCATCCCTCAAGAAGTGCACCAGTCCTTGTTGGATCTGCAGGAGATGTGGTCTCCCTGGGGCTGCAGTCAAGATGTAAGTCTAGGAGAGCAGAGATTAACCACAATCTCTCCAAGGGTTCATCAAGGATGCTTCAGTTTTATTCCAGCATTTAATCTGCTGCAGAAGCTGTTTATTGCTTCATCTTTCTGAGTAACATGGACACTGTCACTTAATTAACTCACCATTTGACTGCATGTTTAAAACTGTCAGGTGGGAAATAAATTTAGTGCTGTCTTATGATTAATGGAATGCTAAAGTCTCATTTTATGAGGGCCATGTACCTGGCATATAAACAAAAGCTACCAGGTTTGTTGATTGTTATTTGGCTTACAAATATATACACTGTTAGGAAAATAACTGCACTTGTTTGTTCTTTTTGTAGATTTCTTTTTAAAGTACATTAATATGCGTGGGTTTGGAGATGGCATGGTTGATTAAGTGGACAGAAATGTTTTAACAGATTAAATGAATTATTGTGCCCTTCAATAGTCAGACTTTGTTGAATATAAGTGTCTCAGTGTCTTAAGATTAATAATTGCAGATTTATTGAATGACTCCTCACCTCAAAGGGACTCGTTCTGGGACCTTCAAGACTATTTACATGTTGGTGATTGACTAAGAACACCTTTAATACATAACAAATGTTGTACTTATGGCTGGGATGAATTATAGTGAAAGTGTACAAGGTAAGAAAAGAGGTGGATGGTTCTTTGTGAAAACCAGGTATGGATTTCCAAGAGTCCTCTCCTGGTAGATGCACTTACTTTCTCTGGAAATGTCCCATGAGAATGGTGAATTTTTGCCTCCCAGGGAATTTATTAAGTTGAGCATCCAATAGTGTTTTGGGGGAGGAGGGGCTATTCATAAAGACACTTTGACTAGTGTGTACCCATGTTTTAGACTCCCAGAAAAGAAGCAGATATCAAACACTTTGTACTAGCAATTTATGCATGGTGAAGTGCTTTTATGATTTAAGGAAAGGATGTCAGTGTAGGGAATAGTTTATCAAGCAAGTTTTCAGACGTCAATCAAAGATCATGTTTAATGGCAGGTTTTTCAAAAAAATATTTTAAAGGTTGTTGTATTAATGTTCCTGTATAACATTCAGATGCTTTCATTGAATGGTCTCAATCCAAACTACTTTTTCATTTGCAATTCTATTATTATTAATTATTTGTAATGCTGGGAATCAAATCCAAGGCTTCTTGCATACTAAATACCTTACTGCTGAGTTGTAGCAAGAGTATTTGTAGTTCTTAAAATTGACTCACAAAAAGAACATGTGTTCAAGTGATACAGCTAGAATTAGAAACATCATTCACTTAGGGGTCTGCTTTGTTCCCTCCCTCCTTCCCTACATTTCTTCCACCCTACTTCCCCTTCTTACTATTCCTTCCCTTCTATCCCTCCCCTTCAAAACATTTGCTGAACATTTATTTTGCTAGAAAATGATAGAGCAACATGATCAAGATCATAGACTGAATTAAGATGTCCAAGTTTAAATCTTAACTATCATTCACCAGTTACATGACCTTAAACATGCTCCCTATGTGACATGTTGCTCTGAATATTGCATGGTGAACTTTCCATCATGAGGGATAGTGATCCTTCCTCTCTCCTTGTACTCCCTCTGTGAATATAGATCAGGATATTCTGGTCCAGGGCTCAGGAAATTTTGGGGGCTGTCTGCAACCTATAAGACTTGTTTCAACTTGATTCATAATGTGCAGATTCTGGGCAAGGAACCAACAGAAGAACAGAATGAAGACATTTAATTTTATTGATATCTATTGAAAATGATCAAAGAAGAAACCTATAAGCATACATATGCCAGTGTTCATTTGTCTGTGCCATAAGCCAGGCCCCTAGACTGGACCTCAATGACTGATCAATACTGGTGTTGAGAGGTGTGTCTTGATCATAGGATTTGACCTCCTAACTTTCTGATTGATGGCTTACTGCACTTTCTTTCCTTGTGCTTCCCTTTTTATTTATATTCCTTTATACTTTGTGCTGTTTACTTTCCTAATCATGCTCACATACAAACACATACAGGAAATGATTTATATTGAGTGCACCTGCCACAATAACAGATGTGTCATTATTGGTGGGGTAGGAGGCAGAGAAAAGTAGCATTTACCTCCTGCACCTTGCATTGGGAATTCTGCTGCTTGTCTGTAAAAGCAGTCCTTCCATTGTGTTCTGTGAAAGAATATCATCTTAATATAACTTATACAACCCATATCTCTTAAAGCAAGTTTCTGAGTTTTTTTTTTGGGGGGGGGGCGTTTATGGAACCATTGTGTTCTACTTAGGCAACAGAGACATGCCCAGCACTCACATTTGAGAAGGAAATTTTATGACTCTCTCCTTCCCTCTGTCTCTCTCTCACTGACACACACACACATACACACACACACACACAACATAAACACAAGACAACTACTTTGGACCTAGTTCTGATCTTAGGCATTCACTTATGTCATACTAAATAGTACTCAGGCTCTATGTGTTAAGGGTGACTGAGTCTAAATGGTGAGTGCTTGTGGGTTGGGCTGCTGCTGATGTTCCAGATGGCGCCTGCTTCCATGAGTGGGGAGAGTTTCATTAGTACAACCACTTTCATAGTTAGAAGACAAATTGGTTGACACATCCTATCTCCTTCTGTGAGCATGGCCATGAAAGTTTTGTGTGATAAAATATCTTTCCAAGACATAATAAACACCCACTTTAGTGCTTATCTTCCTTTTCTGATGTGTATTTCCAGGAGCTTTTTATGAATTAATACCAGCAGTGTAGAGGATACTGATCATATGTGTAGTTCTTACTCTCTGAGACATGTGGATATTAAAATTGATTTCAATTCAGTAGCATTAGCATTGACTTCCTCCATTGCAGAGGCCACATTTCAAGTGCTCAGTGACTACATGTGACCAGTGACTACAGTATTTGATGACATAAACAGAACACTTGATGCTGATACCAAGCTCTGTTGGGGAATGTCTGTTTAGATGAAATGTTCAATATTTCAATTCTTTATCAGTCCTGTCCTTGGGATACTAAATGGAAATTGGATATCGGAATTATAAGTTGTTCTAATTAAGTCTTTAATTTTCATGAACAACTTTGACATAGGCAAGTGTTACACTGACCTTTACATATTGAGGTTGAGATGTGTGAGCTGCTTTGTCCTATCTTTAGGTGATATGCGTGCTGAGCATTGAGTTCTGTAGGTGTTCTCCTAATTGCTTAGTTTGAATTATTTGTGTATGTATGAACCAGATCTATGAGGGAGGGAGACATTTATTAGCAACTTGAAACATACAGTATTGTATAAATAAATCTCACCTAACATATACTGTTACTGATATGGGTGTGCTTCCATAAAATGCACTTTGTCAAACAGGGTGTCAATAACTTATTGCCATTTAAGAAAGGTGGCTGTTCTGGTAGTGACTTGTGGCCCTACATGTCTAATTCCTTATAGTGGCCATGAGGGGCTGAACACTATCTTTCTGCTTGACTTTTATCTTAGGGACAGTGGATACTTCAGGAAATTTAGTAATGAGCAAAAGGATAATGTTTATTCTGTTTAGATTCTCTTGCTTCAAAACACACACACACCCCACATTGATTAATGCCCTTTTATGTAGTGGAAGAAAAGACGTGGCTGTAGAGAAGATCAGACTGTCAATTATAATTGTCCCTTTTTGTGTTTGTCATATGATTGCATACTTGCTTTAAGTGATAATGTTTGGATTTACTCTGAAAGAACAGCTTGGTATTGAACATATGGATGTGTTAGTTTAGGGTTGATAATATTCATACAAGGATGTCTGGGTCCTTATATCAAACAATTAGCCTTATCATTCCCCTAAGACCAGAAACACCTCTGTGACAGGAGGATATGTTGATGTTATTATGAAAGCCTCAGATGTTGCTAATGTTTCATCCCTTACATATTTCAGAAAACCAGAAGTTTATTATTATTTTGTAAAATCCACTTATGAAAATCTGCTTTCGATCTGGGTATTTTAAGGTGAAAGATAAGAACCCTAATGAGTTTTGGTAAAAAGAAAACAACAAAGCTGGGCTTGGTGACACACTTCTTTAATCCCAGCAAATACTCAAGAGGCTGAGGTAGGAGGATTGCTTGAGTTTGAGGCCAGCCTGAGATTATATAGTGAATCCAGGTTAGCCTGGGTTATAGCAAGACCCTACCTCAAAAAAAGAAAAGAAAGAATAAACATTGTTAAATAGAAGCTTTTTAAAAAGAACCATTGAAAGAACTGGAAGCTGGAATTTTGGGTAAATTGCTTTGCACTGTTTATATTTATAACTCAGACCTTTGGTCTTGTTTATGGAACATTTCTACACAAGGCTCATTGATTCCAAGTGCTGAGTCACAAAGCAGCTGCTTCCACTAGAAGCACAGTAATTTAACTTACTACTGATTACCTCATGAGTACATAATTTCTCAGACATGGTCTCTGATCCAAGGTTCCTGCTCTTGAGGTCATTTCTCACAGGGCAGAAAAGCTCTTCCTATGACTCGCCTGTCCATGTGGCAGTGCTTTGATGTCATCATGTTTATCACCTCTGTGTCATTTGGGAGAACAACTTTTTCACAAGAGGGAAAATACTTTTGCTATAAGTCAGTACTGGAGATGTATTTTCCTAATATCTAAATAGAAGCCAGGCTGCCACAGGATTTTGTGTGTGCATGTGTGGGTGATGGTGAGTTGAAGATGGGATAGGGAGGAACTCTTAAAATACTTCATAAATACCTTGTGATAAAAGTAATAGAAAATCATAATGGTTCACTCTTAATTAAGTTTAAAAGGCAATGTTTTTATAAATCTCTGATCCATCTCCTTGTTTAGATGTAACTACTTCATGACAAACTTGTGAGCTTGTACCCATTGTTTTGAGTGTATGGCTTCACTAAGCATATGTCTGTGTCGGATTGTCTGCCACTGTGCTGACTTGCATCAGTGAAAGCACTCCCACTAATGATTCCCTTCCATCTTCTCTGATGTGGCATAGAAGTCATTGCATACTCCTGTGGAAAGAAGAATCCAGATGGCGCTACACCACACTGCCTGAGGCTCTTCTGGGGGAGGCTGGAAAAGTTTTCCATAGGAAGACTTGGTCTTAAATTGCAAAGGGACTCAAGATGCCCAGATTCATCTACTTTTAGAAAAAAGTACAGGAAACAGCTTTGAAATCAGAGGAATGTCATTTTCAATCTTGGCTTTGTCAGCCCAAAGCTGGTGGGTTTTAGAGTATGTAGCTTAGGATAGTCATCAGTAGATGGTTGCTGATTTGATTGTTAATTTTGGTGCTAGTGTTTAAATGCTGGCATCATTTCCTGTTTTATAGCATGATCCCACTTCTTTATTGGAGCACAACACTCATCAATAGGATCAAATAAAATGAGAATTTAGGAATGGGTTCTAATAGAAAATAGTGACAGGGAAGCATGTACTACGCTTGCTAGTGCGAGTTTGCTTGCTATCAAGTTTTTCCTGTAACCTGCACACATCAATGATTATCTCCAAACTGGTGTCATGAATGTGTAAATGTTTACATGCTGTTTAACTATGACCCGTGGAAACATCATGGTGAGGACATTATTAAGACAGAGGATTCAAAAAGATAGTTTTCATAATCTAGGAAAGATTCTACCTTTTGAAAAGAATTCCTTTGAAGTTGTTAAGTATTTGTAGATTGAGAAATATAAGAAGACAAAAGTTAAACATGTTAACTCTTCAAAAGCTATACTTGAAAGATATTATTACACAAAGGCAGAATATTTTGTTATCAAATATTCATTGCTTCTTGAAAGTAATAATAATAAATATCTTGTAGGTTGCCACACACTATACACTCAGGGAAAGGGCAATGGCAAAATAAAGACAATAAATATAATTCATACTCACCAATTCTATGTTACTAACAAAACAACCTGCATTAATGAGCAGAAAAATGCCTTTTAAAGGGGACTAAAATTATCTCCTTGAATTCACAAAAATGTGATTCTCCCCATGGAAATTTTCCGTGTACCAAAATAGAACATACTAATGATCATCATTTACAGAAGGCCCGCTATGTAACAATGCTTTTCAATTCTAATCCCTATGGTAACCTTTCAAGGAAGATTGCATTATCCCTTTGTCACGGATGAAGAAATTGAGCTTGAGAAGGGTCAAACAATTGTTCAAGGAGAATTTTGCACACTACTAGAGATAAGCTATAATGCTGACCAGGTGCCTTGCCACTCTGCCCATAAAGACATATTGACATCGCCTCTTGAAAACCAAGTCCTGTGAGTTATACTCCAGTATTGTGTATTGGCTTCAAGACATCAGAAAAGAGCGAGTATGGATCGCTGTGTACATAGCTACTGATTATGATGACTGGTTCTTGAAGCTTCTGTTTTCAATCAACTTTTAAGGTAAGCAGGTGCTAAGAATTGAGAGTAAAAGCATAGAAGACATTTCTTATCCTCAAGGACCCACAGCCTACATACAAAGCTGATAAATAGCTGGTTCGGATGCTGTTCTCTCCTCTCCTCATTTCTACAGTAGGTTTTGCATGCATGCAGCTCAGTGATTCTTTTCCAACAGTGATATCCACCTCTAACCATTGACTAAAATCAATGTACAACATACATGAAATTCATCTGCTATTCTGATTTCTGGGTGGGGCTTCTTAAATTCATTCCATCTCTTTGTGCCTGTGAACATATCATAAATAAATTTATTTTAAACCAGTGCATTAGTATACACATAATTTTATCATTTATTAGAAATGAAAGTAAATTTGCATACCAATGAGATATATGTGCTTGTTTATTTTTACATAAAGAACTAAATTCTGGCTGAACATTTTATAATGAAGTATATGGATCATCTTTAATGATTTTCAGAGTTGTTTGATATTTTGATATTATAATCATCAATGCTGAACATACCTCTTTGCAACATGGCAGGAATACATTTAGGGCCATTTCAGAAATTGTTGTGAATTCTGTTCTAATTACAAGATAAAATTCATTTAATGTTTATTTATTTTTTATGAAACAATATAGCAACTCAAACAGCAAGTTTTGGGGGATAGGGTCTTGCTGTAGGCTAGGCTGCTCTGGAATTCACTCTGTAGCACAGGTTGGCTTCGAACTCATGGTGATTCTTTTACATCAACCTCCTCAGTGGTGGGTGAAGGCATGAATCTACTTACCGAGAGAGCAATTATTAAAATGAAGCATCCTAACACAATAAAATTCAAAGACATGCTTACATGCTGAGGAAAATATTAAAAATCTATTTTCTGTAATTAAAGCATTGTTTCTATAAGAACACAAAACTTTGCATGTACAATAAAACCCTGAAATTCATAATACACAGTAGTCTCAAATTTGAGCTGAGGTGTTTAAGGCTGTGTTCACTGGTGTGTGGTGTGACGGGGACATAATTCAAAGTGTGCATTATCGTGTGGTCAGAACCAAGGCTGCAGGGAGTCATCTGATGCTACATAGATGAGCATTGCCAGAAACACGTCAGGTTCATTATGTGTTTGATTTTGAAGTTTTGGCCATTGAACATTCTGAAACCTTTTACTCTTGCCAAAATTTATGCCACCCCCACCTTCAGTTATGTGATCCCATATGGGTGTGTGACCCACAGCTTAAGAAGCCATGTTTTATAGGACACACATGATTATTCCTTTGAAATATACTGCACCAGTCTTGAGAGAACTGTGAGCATTCGTGTCTAGGATGCTGTCGATTTCTATAAAGGAAAGATGGGTACCTCCTAGTTTTGGATGAGACAAGAAGTAAAAAAGTTATACAAACATTGTAACTACTAACGAATGGGTAGGAGTATGCCAAGGGATGAGACTAGTGATTTAGATGGGGCAAAGAATGGGGTAATTTATATGAAACTCTGGGAAGTTTAGCATGTACCATGTGGACAGATTATTTTAAGGTTCTGCAACATTTTACTGGAATAAATAAATCAGAAAAGCACTTTAGAAAAGGAGAAGTGCATAGGCCTGTGGCTGAGAAAGACACATAAACTACTTCAATCATCTTTGACAGAGAAAGTGAGGGCCTGATTAGAGCAGTGGAGCTTGTATGCACAGCAGAGATCTGGCTAGGAAGCAGTGTATCACTGATAGACAGCTGATAATCATTGGCAGTTGGACAGTGAGGGACTATGTGAGAGAGGAAGGAATGGTCAGGGAAATTCCAGAATGCTGCATTGTATGACTGGGTTTGACATGAAGTGAGCTGTAAAAGTGAGTGCAATGATTTCATTAAGGACAAACTACAAAAACATTAATACAGCACAGTAATGTTTGAATTTTTTTTTTTGTTTTCAAAGCCCAGTACTTGTTTTTCAAGCATATCTAAAAATATTCTCATGAGATATTAATAAAATAATTTGGTGGTAATCATAGCAAGTTTTGTATCTGTCTTTATTATTCATATTTGCTTTGATTATTGGGAAAAGTTAGCATCAATAGATGCCTGATTTATTGATCAGATTCAAGTATGGAACAGCCTGGAGGAGGTGATTGTTGCTGACGTAGCTATATTCCTTCACATGGGTAACAGTGACGGTTCTTCATTTCCACTGTGAAATGGAGCTATTTTAGCTTTCTGGGATGTCAGTGATTCCAAATAGTCAATTTCAATAAAAAACTCATTTTTCTGAGCTGTAGAGATGGCTTAGCAGTTAAGGTTCTTGCCTGTGAAGTTTAAGGACCAGGTTTGATTCCCCAGTACCCACCTAAGCAAGATGTGCAAGGTGGCGCATATGTCTGGAGTTTGCAGTAGCTAATATCCCTGGCTTGCTTGTCTCTTTTGCCTTCAAATAAATAAATAAAACAGATAACAAATAAACACCTTTTTTTTTTTTTTTGAGGTAGTGTCTCCCTCTAGTTCAGGCTGACCTAGAATTCACTATGTAGTCTCAGGGTGGCCTCGAACTCATGGGGATCTTCCTACCTCTGTCTCTGAAGTGCTGGGATTAAAGGAATATTCCACCACACCTAGCAATAATAAACTTTTCTTCTGGACAATTAATTGTATGCTGAATCAACTGATCACAGTTCATAGAAATCTTTTATTAACTTTTGTAGTTAATTTTAAAGTATTGACCCAACTAGATGGCTACACAATATAATAAAAAAATGAAATGTTATGGAATTGATGACTTCTGACTTATCATATGCTAACTACAAGTTGCTGGTTAAGGTTATTCTCAGGATGCTCAATTATATTTTTTAAAGTATGGGTAGAAGGGACCATTGACTAGAATTCAATCTTTGATCATGTGGTAATAGTACAGGGAGATCTCCCTCAGAGCCAAGAACCACTTGATTTCCTCAGCACAACTATGTGACTTAGATAATTCTTCACAATGTTAATCACCACAATCCTTTGGCCTGGTTACTGTCATGAGTACAGGAGATAAGCACCATTTAGAAAACAATTACTATGGCTAGACTCACCAAGCAATTAATCAGACCTAGTTGTTTTTATTTTAAAACTATGTGAATTGTTGGTGTGAAATTTAAAATTATTGTTTTTGCATTTGTATGTGTATGTGCATTTGTCCATGTTCATATACATGTGGGAGCAAGTGTCTGTCTGTCTGTCTGTCTGTATGTGTGTATGTGTGTGGTGCATATGTAAGTAGAGGCCAAAGGTTAATGTTGGATATCTTCATCACTTGCTATTCAAATTTTTCCATTTTTTTTTTTTTGAGACAAAATCTCTCAGTGAACCTGGAGCTCAATTCAAGATCAGGTAGTCAGTGAATTCCAGGAATCTCTTAACTCTTTCCAGCACGGGGATTATAGGTAGGCATCATTCTGTCTGGCTCTTGTGCTTGGGATCTACACTCAATCCCATACTTGCATAACAAGCACTTTACCCACTGAACTATCTCCCCTGTGCCCAAGATTTAGAATACTGTACTGAGGATATCCTCTGAGTTAGGGCTTTCATATTTTCCTTTTTTTTTTAAAAAAAAAATCTTATAAGAAACTCATGACTGCTTTTTATTTTTTGACTGCATTATTCTTTTAGGCTGAGATGTATCACAGTGAATTTTTACTCTGATGTGACCATTTGGCAAGTCATCTTGTCATAAGATGGTGAAGTGTCTGGGCTTTTGCATAGGATATAAGGCATATAGGTATAAAATTCTTGCCTTTTATTTAGAGTGCTAAACTAGAATTTCATGCACATTTTGTTGTTATATTCTCCATTAATGGTACACATAGCAAAAAGAAAATAAACAGAAAGAATATGACAATAAGAAGAAATAAATGAGTATTAATTTATAAATTCATATTTCTTATTGCCAGTAGTGTGCTCAAGTTTTTCAGCTTGGTTTGTTTTATTATTACTATTATTTTTTAAATTAAATTTTGTCATTAGAAGAAATTTTTGATGATAGATGACAAATTCATGTTCTAGAATTTTGAAACATAGTGTAGGATCTCCACATTATTTATTTCCTTTTAAAAATATTTATTTATTTATTCATGAGAGAAAGAGAGACAGAAAGAGAGAAAGAAAGAATGGGTACACCAGGGCCTCTAGCCACAGTAAATGAACTCCAGACCTTGTGCATCTGGCTTATTTGGGTCCTGGTTAATCAAACTGAGGTCCTTTGGCTTTGCAGGCAAATGCTTTAAGTGCTAAGCCATCTCTCTAGCCTTTAAAAAATATTTATTTTATTTTATTTATTCATTTGAGAGAGAGCACAAATTATTTATTTATATATATGTCTATGACATATTTCTTTGGAGAATACTTTAAAGTGTTGCCTTCTTCTCTACCTTGCTGTGACAGCAGTCTCGAATGGATTTAGACTCTGATATGCTGCTGTTTATGGCAAAGGTTATAAAAGAGCTGTTCTGAATAGAATATACATTATCCATTAAGTAAAACTTTTATTTGTTTTCAGAATTCTGTATTTGTGTTTCATCACCCTTAAAAGTCTTGTGTACATTTTCCGTGGATGAAAAGTAAGCTGTAGTATGTTGTAAAATCTCTGCTTTGCTTCGTGTTTTGGATGAGCTTTTGTCTTTGTGTTTTCTATCTGAGAAATAACAACAACAAAAAAAATACATTGCTTTATTCTCTCAAATCCTATCATACTTTTGCAGCTAGTATAAAAGACAGTATTCTCATGTCTTGAGTAGGGTCATAATTTACCTATAGGATTTTATATAAGTAATCCACTTTGTGATGTCAAAACACTTCTATTTCCACTTGGGAGGTTTACTAGCTTGCTTTAATAAGAATTGCAGCTGTTGCCACATACATGGAACAATTGATACGGTGCTAAATAGAATTTGCAGAAAGATTCTTCATAAGAACAATGAATTTGGGCTGGACTAATTGAGAATCCTGAGCTTTTTAAAGATTTTACCTGGATTACAGAAACTTTGTCACTCCCTATATTAAAATGACCTATGAAGAAATTAGAAAGAGATAAGATTGTAGGCAAGGAAATATGGTTTATTGTTTCTTTCATTTTAAAATTTCAATCTTGTGTTTGTGAAATGCCCTCCATAAGTTCCTGTGTATGGGCACTTACTCCCCAGTTGGTGATGCTGTTTGGGAAGTGGTGGAACCTATAGGAGGTGGAGCCTCAGTGGGGGAGTTGGGTGGTTTTGGATGGAGCTTTTATAGCCTGGGCCTTGTTTGTTCATTCATTGTCATTCTCTCTTTCCTGTTCTTTCTCTCTCCTCTGTATGTCTGTCTATCTGTCTCTATTTTCCTGGCTGTAGGTGCAATATATATGAACATATGAACATATGAACATCCAGCTTCTGACTCCTGGTGTTGTGCTGGCCTGCTGTGATGGACTATATCTCTGGAACTGTAAGCATAAATAAACCTTTTCCCCTTAAGCTGCTTCTTGTCAGGTTATAGCAGTGAATGAGTGACATACAGAAAGCTGGTACCTAGAATTGGGGTTGTTTATGTGAAAAAGCTGACCAACTGGTTTGCTAGATTTTGGAACTCATTTTCATGAGGCATAGGGAAGAGTTTGGAACTATGGGCTAGAGAAGCCCTACAGTGCTGTAAGCAGAGCTTAAGGAATTTGGGTTGTTGGTGATGGGGAGGAGGCTTTGAAGACCAGATTTCTCAGAAAAATGGCCAATGGAGGCTTCACTTGGGATATTTCAGAAGGGAAATGGGCTCTAGACAGTTTATATTATATTCTGGTAAAGAATCTGGCTATAGTCTGCCAGTGTCCCAAGAAATTGAATAAGCTTGAATTAAAATGTAACGGCCTAATATGCTTGACAGGAAATTTAAAGGCAGGATAGCATTCAGTTTGTGTCATGCTTACTGCTCATGTATATTATTCAGATCTTTAAATTTTGCATTATGAGATGGCTATGAGCCTACATGGGCAGGGGCAGAATGTTGTGGTTTAATGTAAATTTACCCTTTAGGCTCATGTGTTGGAGTGTCTGGTCTCTAGCTGGTGGTGCTGTTTGGGAATATGGTGAAACATTTAGGAGGTGGAAGGAACTGATGGAGGAAGTAGGTCATTGTGGGCAGGTCTTGAGATTTTTATAGGCTGACCCCCACATCCATTTCTCTCTCCCCCGCCCCTCTCTCTCTCTGACTGTGCATGCTTTGTGACAAGCCAGTTTCTTGCTTCTGCTGCCTGGCATGAGAGTCTGTACTCCCAATAAACTCTTCCTTCCTTGAGCTGCTTCCTGGCAGGTATTTGGTCACAAGGAAGACTAAGGTAACTAATAAAAATATTTATTTTTATTATATAAGAAAGCAGCATGTTCTGCTTGGACAGATCTTCCTGTAAAGCAAACAGCACAGTAGAGAGGCTCATGCAATTGTGCGCATTTTATGACACTCTTTCCAGCATTTCTCATGCTTTGAAAATCAGTATCAGGTGGGTGACATAGTCAAATTTGTAAAGCCATCACATAGGCTCTACCATGAGGGAATCTGGGAGACTACATACCAAGGAGTGCCTCACTACTACCCCTAGACTTCTCCAGTCTCATCTCTCTCTGCTGAGCCTGCTGCCCTGGCAACTATGAGAACTTAGCCCAGCCCAAGGAGTGAGGCAGTTACCAGCCCCAAAAGAAAACAAGTCCACAGGAAGAACAAGCAGATCTCAGACTAAGAGAAGCCATCTTCTTCATTACTCAACAGTCAAAGTGAACGGAAGTGTGGATCATCTCTGAGAACCAGTCAGCCACTGGAACAGGAATGTAAGAGGGCTAGGAACACTCACCATACAGACACCAGTACTCTTCCTGTCAAAGGAACAGCTCTGATGAAAGGCTTTGTAGTAGGCTCTGAGCAGGATAGAGAAAGCTAGAATTTGCAGATTCCAGAAGAGTGGGGCTTTATAATGCCAGACACCAAAGCACTGCTATCAGAATGATATCAGAGGCAGTGCTAATGAGGCTCTGGAGCTGGTCTCTTCGTATGGCAGCAATAATAAAGGAAAAGCAGCATTGCTAAAGATAAACTAAACTTTGGACTTTCTGGGGCACTTCTAGAGGATAAAAACTGTGATAGTTTATGTTGTCAACTTTACAGGATTTAGGAAGGTGGAATTAGGTTAGCCTCTGGGCATGTTTGTGATTAGGTTACTTGGGTGAGGAGGTCATTCAGAAGTGTGGGCAGCACCCTTTTATGGACTGGGGTTCTGGACTGTATAGAAAGGAGAGAACTTGCCTGAGCAGTAACTGTTATTGCTCTGCTTCCTCACTGGAGACTGAATGTGGTCAATTCCTGCTGCCATGTTCTTCCTGCCATGATGAACTGTAACCTGCAACTATAAACTGAAATAAGTCATTGCTCCCTTAAACTGATTGTTTTCTGGTATTTTGTCTCAGCAATGAGAAGGTAACTGATACACCAACACTTTACTGGGTGTCGTCACTAAATACAATGATCTTCTAAAGCATGCACGCCCCACCCCCAATGCTTCTGTTTATATCTCTTTAGAAATTATGAGGTACTTCCACTCATGTGAATCCATCAACAGAGTGCTTACCTTTGGGGTCAACAGCAAAACATCGCAGACCACTCCCATCAAACATTTCTGTTCAAAGCAGCACATAGACTTTCAGTACAGCAATGCAGAAGACATCACTGCTAAGTATACAGTAGACCAGAGCTGGGGAAGTCTTGGATTAAGCAATGGAAGTTTCTTGAACAGCTGCAGAGATACTATGAACTGAAAGTAAATGATGTACCTAAATTTGGGTTCAGTAGCAGAATGTTTTGATCCATGACTCATCAGATAATGATCACCTCTCAGTCTGGAAGGAAGGTGAGGAGGAGGAGAAAGTAGTGGCAGCTAGCAAACTAAGGTGTGGCCCCAACTACTGAGAAGATGACTTTCCTTCTTAGGAGGCTTTGGAATTCTCCTGAAAAAGCACTGGGATATGCCTGTTATTGCCTTGAGTGTTTCTTCTGTTGCTGACCAAGCTTATGTTACATTTTAAGAACACTAAGTTATGTTTTATTGAACTTTGTTCTGTGGAACATAAAGCATGTGCCTGTGGGCATTTGTTTTCAGAACAGTCTCACCGATCACAACACATTGTAATAGTGTGCCTGTAGTTGATGCTCTTAGAATGGCTGCCTAGGAAATTACACCACTGGTTAAAGCGGGTGGTCGCCTGTTGTCTTTTTATGGTTATTTTACGTGGTAGTTCTTCTGTGAGGGCCAAGAGATTTTGTTTTAAAGACAAACCCTTGAGCTTTGGTTTTCATCAGCACAACTTATAACCTTTACCATATACCAAAACATTAGCTCAGTTGAGCTCTTGAATCATAGATACTGAATTTTCAGTTACATTTTTTGAGGAATGGGAATTTGCCACTTGACCCCATTTTTAACTGTTTACCTAAGACAGATGTTTGATCATACTTTCTTAAACATATGACTGTAAGAAAGATCATAACTACTACAAAAGGTTCTGGTTTATTATCACAAGAGGCTGAAATGAATTATGCACCTATATCATAGGAAAATTCATGATTTCTCCATGAAACATGCACATAACAATTTTGGTCTATTGTTAAGTTTTGCATTTTTTATCTGAATGTTATCTTTTTTCTCTTTGTTGAGAAATTCACCAACATTTATGTAGCAGTGCCTTGTCTTATTCTCATAACATGTATATATGTCTAAAGGAGGTTACTGTAACATAAATTTCCATGCTTCATTCTTTTAATATTTTGTCCAGATAGGCTCTATTAATCTTCTGAGGATGAAAAATGGGCAATTGTAAAATTTCTTAATTTTTCAACTGGGAAAACTATGTGCAAGTAGAAAAGTAATAAGTATTAGCATATAGTGTGAACATATATGTAAATTGTAGGTTAAAGAGCTACATACTGATTTTCACTTGGCAATGTTTTCTGATATACCTGTAATACCATATGATAAGCAAATGGCTTCATTCATATGCTTTTAAGGGCATAAGTAAAAATTTTAAATATCACTACACTTAAAAAGATATTCCATATGAAATTGTAAAATATTGAAAGATCCAGAATAATCTCGCTTATTGGCAGCTGCCAATGAAAAACAAAAGAAAAGAATAATCTCAGGAAGCAGAGGTAGGAGGATTGCTGTGATTTCAAGGCCACCCTTAGAATACAGAGTAAAGTCCAGGTTAGCCTGGGCTAGGAAAAAAAAAAAACAAAAAAAGAATAATCATGTTTTATTATATCTAAAATAAACATTTATACTCACTCTGTTTTATTTAAAAATCAGAAAATCTTATGCTTGGTTTTGAAGTGCTATATTATTTAGTAAAATATTCTATGCATTAAAATCTACTATTATGTGTAAATAATAATATATTAATAATTTCATCTGTGGTACATAGTTAAAATCTCTTTTAGTTGTTAATGATTATAAGTAATTTTGCTTTTCTCCAATAATAACACTTGCTGTGAATGTATAAAGTCCATACACTCTTCTTGATTGCAGTAATTTCACTATTCCTCCTGATAATCCTGTGAAGTCAGTAATATAATTTTCCTCATTTTAGAAAAAAACTGACTGTGTTTTGGAGATTTTTTATGATTGGATGATGATAGCACAGGTAGTATGTATGGGATTTAACCCTTGTGACACATGATCCCAAACTATAGGCCCCAAGTGGTGACACATTATTTTCTCTTCATGTGATCACACCTAAGGAAATGCAAATATAAATTGTGGACATTTTAAAGCATTTTATGGTTTGGCAAATTATTTTCTAAAGCATAATAATTAATGGTACCAATCAGCAGCCTTAAAACAAAAATATTTTAACATTGGTTGCTTTGATAAAATTGTTTTCATTGTTTGTCTGGAATAGAAACCTTTTTGCAAGACCTTGGTGATATGATATCATTGCATTTATAATAATTGCAGCAATTATAATAGCAGTGGTGATGATAATTGCATTATAAGTAACAGCTCTAGTTTACATATTGTGTTTTAGGTACCAAGGTTTGTATAATGATCTTTGCTTATATTAATTTCCTTAGTGTATTAGTTACTTTTCTTGCTTATAAGACCACATACCTGTCAAGAAGCAACATAGGGGAGGAAGATCACTTTTCTGCGGGGTCTTACAGCTTAGGGGGAACTGTCTACCATGGCAGGAATGTGAGGTGACAAGTCACATGGTGTTTACATTGAGAAACAGGAGAGGAGTGAATGTTCATTTCCATTCTTTTTCTCTCTTTCATGTTTTTTTTAGTTTTTCAATTTTGTTGCACATGTATGTATATGTGTATTGTGCCTGCATGTGTGTATGCATGTTCATATTGTGTGGGTGCACATGCGCATGGCAGTATGCTTGCATGTGGAGGAAAGAGATTGACACTGCATGTCTTCCTCAGTAACTTTATTTGAGATTTTAAGACAAGGTCCATTGCTGAAACCAGACTAGCTTAGCCAGTGAGTCCTAGGGATCCTTTTGCCTCTGTCTCTTCCACACTGGAATTCCAGGCAAATGTTGCCACGCCTGACTTTTACATAGATTTCTTGAATCTGAAGCTAAGTCCTCGTGCTTGCACAACAAACTCTTTACCCACCGACTAAACTGCTTAGACCTGCTTTCTCCTTTAATGCAGTCCAAAACCCCAGCCCATAGAATGATGCCACCAACATTCAGGGTGGGTCTTCCTTCCTCAGTTAAATCTTTCTGGAGACACCCTTATAGATACACCCAAGAGTTTCTTTCCAAGCGGATTCTAAATCCAGTCAATGTGGCAATGAAGATGAACTGTCACAGTAACAGAAATTACTGTCTCTGTTTCCTAACTAAGATTCATAGAAGTTCTAAGATGGTGTAGATCATAAAAAAAAAAACAATGGAGCACAAATCAGAATGTTTGTTAGCTCCAGATCTTTTAGTTATATATGTAGCCTATCAGCAAAGACACTAATTGAAGTCATGTGCTTTTTTTTTTATTGCTAGATTACTACTGAATATAGCAATTGTCAGAGTACCATGAGTAACAGTAACATTTATTCCTGTATTTCAGTTTCCTGAAATCTGGGAGCAGATGTTTTTTATCATTTGTCATTTTCTCTCAGATTCACTTTATGGGACTTCCCATGAGCACCCCACTCACTCCTGTTGATGCACTGTGGTCCACCATATGTCTCAAAGTACCGCTGGCCCAATCTCTTCTCAATAGTATTCTATATGTTCTTCAATCAACCAGGATATTTTATTTTATACTTTTAGATTGAAAAGGTCATACTGTAGCTAATTAGGCCAAGTTAACAGGTATAACTTGGGATTTTCATGAGAAAACTAGAATATGTTTTTATCTGTTTCAACATTTCCTATCTAAGGCTCTTTTGTGTCCCAACTCTCACTGTTCCCTCAAAATACTGATCTTCAAAGTCCAATCCTCAAAGGCAGCTGTGTTTCGCAACTATATGAATGAATGACCATAGGAAAAAATGAAAATCAGTTTCTAGACAATTATATTAGAATAATTTATGGATAAAGAGATCTTTAATTCTAATGAAAGTTGTGTTAAATATTTCCCTAAGTTACTTGGAATTATATACCTAGTTTTACAAAGGATGTGTAAAAGCACAGTTATGAAGTTTGAGAAACTATTGTGGCCACATTCACAGATTGGATGACCCTTCCCTCCTATCCAATATTTGGCTTTGATGTCAAAACTGATGCTGCTATACCTTCACCAATGGATTATTAAAGGGTCTATTACATAATTTAAAGTTTTCTGAGGAAAGCAGAGGAAGTTTCCCCAAAAGGTCCAAAGGTGGCTTAGGAGAACAAGGACTAGAGACTGGTCTGGATTTCCATAGTGAATAATCAGTGGGGATAATGTGAGAATTATCTGGATTTCTCCTCAGTGCTAAGAGGAAAACAGAGTGGGGCCCGAAGCCTACCAGCAGTCAATGATCAAAAAATGAATCTGAGTCTGTATTAAATTTATTAAAATGACTGTGGATTAATTCATTGCTTTGTGCTCACAACTCTGACATCTTTGCTAGCTGGATGCTGCACACCTCTAGAAAGTGACATTCCAATAGGCCATTGTTCTGATAGAACCCCTAGAGTTTTAGCACGGAGGCCCTGAATGTACTTCCACTTCTTCCCATACAAGGCTATGGTAAATGCCAGTCTTACTTAAAAGACTGGGTCTATTGTCCTTATTTATGAAACTTCACAAGTACTTATGATTCAAACTTTTTAGATAAGAATGATTTTTATTCTCAATCTAAAATTATAGTACTTTAATTATAATTGTGGTGCATTTTTCAGAAAAGATAAAATAGATCACTAACACCTGTCTGACTTAGTTGGAAAATTACAGTTAGTTCACAAACACAAATTTAAATGTGCATACATTAATAATATAAATAACAATATTGGGCCTTGATCAGATGTAGATATTATACCAGGGGCTACTGGAGTACTTCTCATCAATCTTTTATATTACAGTGTGAGCTAATCTTTTTTTACTTACTGTGTGATTTTTGACACTATTTTTGTCCTTTTGAAGTTCACTGTCTTCACTGTATAAAGATGAATTCATACTGCTTACTTCTTAGTGATTTCAGAAGAAATTTTGTTTTGTTCACTCTTTTATCACTCATAGCCTGGGAATAGGGCAAGGTGCTCATTAAGGTAATAGTAAAAGGACATGTACTTTTTTTTTTTTTTTTTTTTTTTTTTTTTTGGTTTTTCGAGGTAGGGTCTCACTGTAGCCCAGGCTGACCTGGAATTCACTATGGAGTCTCAGGGTGGCCTCGAACTCACGGCGCTCCTCCTACCTCTGCCTCCCGAGTGCTGGGATTAAAGGCGTGCGCCACCACGCCCGGCTGGACATGTACTTTTAATCCGTATCTACATATGCTAATCACAAATTTCATATCTGTCCATTTTCAAATTTGTCCTGTAAAATTTAAAAGACTTTACATGTTATCTATCTTCCAAAACTTTTCTAAGAAAGTGTTTTTATTGGTTTGGTGCAAGAATCTAGCAATCTTTCCTAAAGAGAAAATTGTCTTGATTGCCTGGGGTCTAGTCCCTTATCAACTTTAGTCAATGACTTCCTTTGAATTATTTCCTCCTTATAGTAGCTCAACAAACTCATTGGATTCAATCTCTTTTCTGCCTTATAAGACTTGAAAAGGCCTATCATTGCATCAGTGTGATCTTGCTTAATCTTTTCATTTCTAAGACAAGAAAGTTGAATCAAGGCTAATCTTCTTTATGATTCATACTCTTAAAGCTCTTAAAACTTCCAATCCTTTAGGATGTCTGCTCATGTTATTTTTGCAGACTTAGCAATATTCTCCCAATTTGTGTGCTTAGGCTTAGCATGAGGTTATTGGTTTTAGGAATCCTAGACAGGGGATGTTATATATAGGTGTGCTTTACTCAACATTTATCTTATGCCTGAAATTTAGAAAAATGGGATTTGAATGCTAAAAACTCATAGAGTATTTTAAAAGATACATACATAAATTTGATAAGAGAACATCATGGCCACTGCAGAAAGATTAATTTGTTTTAGAGAAAATTACTTTACTATTGGACAAGTTAATGTGAGTTTACTATGTGCCTTTTATTCCCAGGAAACCATAATGATGAAACCTATTCATTCTAATAACACTATAGGGAAAGCCCTGTTAAATCTTATAACTTAAAAGGATATTGGATACAGAATGCATAGTATTAACTGAAGATGGATTTTTAAATCTATATTCCATTATAATGACATTCTCTAAAATTTATATCCAGTTGTTTTGATGTTGACAGTAAATTATTAAGGGTAACATCTGCCCTTGAATATTTTTAAATCTAAGAGAGGTAGTGATGATGAAGAATGAGAAGATGACATTCAAGTAGAGAGGAGGAATTTCTAACTGAAATTTGAGTGTGCACTATAGAAACAAGAGCTAATACTTCAGAATGGACATTGTGCTAAACATAGGTGCCATTTACTACTTATAATACCTCTGGAAAGTAGATTCTATAATTCTCATTTTATGCATAAGGAAATATACTTTACATTGAATACTTTACTTGAAGGAATGCAGACCATATTTACTAGAACATGGATGTAATACAAGTTTATCTGATTTTAGAGTATGTGCCCTTAACCACTCCTCTTTATCACTCTGTAGAGAAAACTGCTTCTCAAGGTAGGATCTGGGGTTCATGAAGGACTGCCAGAATTCTCTAATAGACTATAATAGGATTATAAAAATCCATCCTTTCTTTACTTTTTATAGGTGCAAAATGTTGATTTTCACACACATAATTTTTATGTGCTATTAAATTTTATAGCCTATAAAATTGGTATTAATTGATACTTAAAAAACAAATATGGTTCTATAGAATACTAGAGATTCTTATTTATTTAGAAGAGTGGCTATTCAAGTTACACATTTGCTAAGTAGTTGAGGTAATATTTCGAACAAGGTCCTTGACATGGCCTGATTATGGACAGTCCACTTTGCTCTTTCGGAGTCCCCTTACTTGACCATGTTTACTAAGCTTTTGTTCCTTTGAATCAATGGATTGCCATCTAGAATTTACATGTAGCTGCAATGTGTCATGCAAGCAGACAGACTAGGTTATGACTGAGACATTCGCAGACTAGATTTCAAAGGTGATAAAGCAAAGGGCAGTCTTTGTCTGGAGGACCACGCCTGTCTGGACATTTGTTAGAAACTTCATTTCCCGTTTTGTTTCTTGACATTTTTGTCATTCATATAACAGAAATGTATAGTCTAGACTTGATTATGACCTCAAGAGAGAAGTAATTACTAAGATGAAAGTGAAAAGAGACAGGTCAAAGCAACCTAATCATCTTAACTAATTATTTAATCTTAATTATTTAAAACAGAAAAGTAAAGGCCCTTAGTAATGCTGTAGAACTTATTCTTATTATTAATACATACCATTGCAAAAAAATTGTATCCAAAACAAAGCAAATTTAAAACACTGGAAGAAAGCTGTGTGTGTGTGTGTGTGTGTGTGTGTGTGTGTGTGTGTGTATGCACACATGCAATAACTCTAAATCTAAATTTAAGAAACAATGTCAATTATTCATAAACAAGTCGAGGGAGAGGATATAATATTTAAGTCAACATTGCAAATATTGCTTACTAAAATAATTTTAAGTCAAAATTGATAAGAATTTTAAAAGAAATTGTGAAGTTGCTATATAATTCTGAAATTTTTATATGAAATTTTTCTGATCAGTTAAGCTGGAAATCTAACTTCTCCTTTATAAAATTTAAGCTCATAATGCATCATTTTCTCACTCACACATAGTTTTCATAGTTTCTGTGCATCTCCTGATAGCTCAGGATGCTCTTATGGATAGAGTGTACTTCTATATCCCAGAGTATCCCAGGAGGAAATGGGTTTATCCATGTCATCTATGTGGGAGGGTATAAGTAGACTCTTATCTTTGCCTTTATTATAAAGTTACTTAAAGCAACCCACCACATAGAGCATCCAATTTGACTTTGTAATGGAGAATTGCAAAAGAGAAAAAAAAATAAGTGGGATCTCTTTTAAAACCAAATTTTTAATGCTGCAAGTTTGCAAAGAGTGTGGGAACTTACCCAGACCACTAAGGTTATGCCTACTTTAGTTGTTGATATTTTCTTCATAAGCAAGTTTCTTATTTTCCAATTACAAATCACTACATGGAACAGCCATGTCTGAACACTCCCATCATGACTTATAAGGGAAAGGGAACTCAGGCACTAGCTTAAGGGAGGTCTGATAGGCTCAGAGAAGTATGGACCCCTTGAAAAATCACAATGAAGGAGACTTAGGAGAAAGATAGCTTCTTTCAGGTAGTTTCAGTTAGGGAAAGGAGCCCAAAGAGGGAACCAGAAGGTGCCACCCCACCTTGGCAGGAATGGAACTAGTATCTGATCCAGTTTCATCCACAACAGCTGCAGCACTGCCCCTGATGCCTCCACAGTCTAGCACACTGCCTCGGTGGGCTGGTGTTTAGGGTCGGCCCTCTGAATCTAACCCAATCAGATCTTCCACATACATACCTGATTCTCAGGAAAGAATACATTTTCTTTTTTGTTTATTTATTTATTTATTTGAGAGTGACAGAGGGAAGGAGGGGGGAGAGAGAGAGAGAAAAAGAGAGAGAGGGAGAGAGAGAGAGAATGGGCGCCCCAGAGCTTCCAGCCTCTGTAAACGAACTCCAGATGTGTGCGCCCCCTTGTGCATCTGGCTAACGTGGGTCCTGGGGAATTGAGCCTTGAACCGGGGTCCTTAGGCTTCACAGGCAAGCGCTTAATCGCTAAGCTATCTCTCCAGCCCGAAAGAATACATTTTCAATCAACTATAAAGACTTGTCCATGATTCTGTGCTCCCTCTCTGCCCTGTGATTTCTGCCTGGACATATGAGTCTGCCTTTCTCCTACCAAACTAGGCTGTGTAGGGGAGAGCATTGATTCTTAGTTTGAGTAGTGTGCTGCTTGTCTCTACTTTTTGCTTTGGAGTTCTCACTTTAATTACATGTATAATTTTCCTCTGATCTCTGTGTCTACCACATGTGTATTTACATAAAATGCTAGATCTACCATATGGATATTTCCGCTAAACTCTGGGCCTGAAACCTGTGAAATTTCTCTAAACTTGATGTTACCATGGGTATAACTCTCTTTACTAGCCATTTATCATCTGAATTTTCTGGTCTTTGCCTTGGTACTGTCCCTCTGCTATTCTTTCTTAAGCCATCATCAACTGCTCTCTTAATTTTATTCCATAGGGAGACTCAGGGTGGATGCTTTGCTTCCACACAAATGTGTGTTTGTTCTAAATCTCCCTGCATAAGCCCCTGGATCCTATTGTCCACATTCTTTTGGCTTTGCTCTTGCCTCTTGACCTCAAATTTCCTTAAATGGACCTCATGAACTATGTTGTGCCTTCTACATGAGTGTGTGTTTCCTATCTTTCACATGCTTGTGACTCTGCTCCAACCTTTTCTGAGATTCCAATTTCCTTTAAAGGAACCCCACAATTCCAGAATTTATGATTTTCTCCCTAAATAAAGTCAACAGTTTATAACTTATCCTCTTTGAATCAGTTTTTATCAATGCTTTGTCAAAAATGGGACAAGGACCTGTAGTAGCTTGAGTGTATGTTCCCCGGTAGACCAATGAGTTTTATTAAAGCTTGTAATTTTGATTTACAGTTGTCTGGCTGGAAGAGGTGTCATTGTGGCTGGATGCAGAGGTCTAGCCTTAAGATGTTTTGGGGGAAGATCTGATTCCAGCTTAAGGGTATGCAGAATAGTCTGAGCTCTTCCTGGATCCCTGTTGCTGGCTGCTGGTTCCCTACTGTTGTTGCCATTTGTGCTTGCTTGCTTGTGGTACTGACTGATGATGTAGTTTCTCTCTACTTGGATCTGTAGAAAGGGGCAGGCTTCTTCTGCCATTATGGAAATTCCCCTGAATCTGTGAACCTGAAATAAATCCCATTCCTCCCATAAACTGTTTGGAAGCTCATCCCAGCAACATGGAGCTGACTACAAAAGATACAAGGAGTACAAGTACATGGAGTGGGGTTGTCATTGCTGAGATGAATCAGACCATGTGGCTTTTGATCTTTTGGAACTTTTGTGCTGGAGAAATAGGACAGAACTTGGTATTTACAACTTAATATGCCTTCCAGAGCAGTAAACCAGTTTTTATGGACTATTCTGGTGGGAGTTTGAAAATACTTGTTGAAGAGAGAATTGTATTTTGAAGTTTTCCTTATGAACTTTGAAAGGGGAAGGAAAGACAGCAGAGAACTTTGCTGGAAATGGGATACTGGAATAAAGGCTTGTTGCATTCTGTTTCCTGTACCAATAGAGTTTTATCAGGTTAAATTTCAAAGTAATTTGATGTTCTTGGTGGAAGATATAAAAATGAAAGATTTAAGATTTAAAGTTGGAAAATTCAAACAAATTTAAAATTACTGGAACTGAGACTGGTTGCTAAAGCTGCCATTGCTAAGGAGATATTATCATGATTAAGGATGACCCCAACTGCTTTCCAATGAAATAATAGAAAAAATGCTGGAGGCAATTCCACCCCAGAACGATTGAATGGCGGAATTGCAAACTCTTTTAAAAGGGAGAAACTTGCTTTTCAGGTCATAATTTATTTCTTCCCTGCATTAACAACATGCCTGTATCCTGTACATCTGGTATTTGTCTCAGAAGCATGAAAAATGCATGGAATGGGTCAAGAATTGCAAATGGTTCCAGGTGCAGCTTTTGAGACTCAGCATATGGAACAGGGTATGAAATCCCTGATAAAGAGGCCAAAGAAACTATTGGAAGATGGACTATGGTTTGCAGTGGAGACCCAAAAATACTTTGGATGTACCAGGACTTGTCCAAGGGCTACCATGGAGCACTATTGGCTTGGGATGGAAGTTTTACCTGGCCACTCATCCCAGCTGGAGGGGCAGAATTGAAAAATCAAGAGACTTGTCAATGGATATCGGACATGAACTGCAAATGTTTGATGTTTGCCTAATGGTTATTGATTTTGCATTGCTCCAGTCTCTTTTTGCTATGCTGTATAACAAAGGAAATGTTTGCTCTACTCTGTGCCATTATACATTAAAAGTATGTAACTTGTTTGATTTTATAGGACTTACAGTTAAGAGACATTCTTAAATCTCAGATGAGACTGGAGACTTTGGAATAATCTTGAATTGTTAAAGACTATAGGACCTTTAAAGTTGGATTGAATAAAACTTGCAATGTGAGATGAGCATGAGTATATTGGAGGCCAGGAGTGAAATGTAGTTTGAATTTATGCACCCAAATGACTTTGATGTTTTATTAAAGTTAGTAACTTGGATTTCCAGCCACTTGGCTAGAATTGCTGTCATTGAGGGAGGATCCTGGGGTCTAGACTTAAGGTGTGTTTGAGGGTGCATCTAATTCCAGTCCAAATGTGTGCAGAATAGTCTGAGCTCTTTCCAGATCCCTGCTAATGCTGCTGATTACCTGATGTTGTTGCCATTTGTACTTGCTTGCTTTTGGGGCTGGCTGCTGGGTGGTTTCTCTCTGCTTGAATTTGTGAATAGGACCCAGCCTCTTCCACCATTATGAAACTTTCCCTGGATCTGTAAGCCTGAAATATATCTCATTTCTTCCATAAACTTTGTCTGTTTGGGAGTTCATCCCAACAATGTGGTGTTGACTACAACATGACCCAAAATTTGGCTTCATGAGTTTGGGATACCCCTCCTGAACCCCCAAATCCCACATCAAAGAGACCTCTCTCCCTTCCCAGTGCACTTCTGTGCCTTTCCACCTAATGTGTTACAGTCATCAGTGTTGCATAGGGGAAACCTCTAAGGCCAGTCTCCAATGGCATACACTATACCAAGTTGTTATTTTTTTACCCTCTCTCCTGTGGAGAGGCTCACAGCAGGAGTTACAAGTAGTGCAGACAGCTGCTGGGACTGGGTGATAGAAGTAATAGCCATTGGGTTAAAGACAGATGAATGGGCTCCTCTGCCATTTAAAGTACTACAGACTGGTGCTGAAATGGGAGAATTAGAGCATTTTAGGATAGATATCACATGAGCTACTCTTTGAGACTCACATTTTCATTATTATACAAACCACTAAGATTGTATTACAAAATGTTCTATTCTAGAAAATTTACAATAATGGTTTTTCCAACTTTTACCTTAGTATTAAGAAATATAAGGAATCAGCATCACTTTCATTGTGCTTTTGAAATGTAACGATCTTAAAACGTGGAGATGTTTTCATCCCTCTGGAGGCCTGGGTAAGATAGTTGCCATTAGGTCAGGAAGGGTCCCAAAAATGGAGTCTGTGAGGACAGCAGGATGGGTACAGAGACTTATTCACATTCCTCAAGCAACTACCCGGCCATTATCTCTTCCTTGCCTAACAATGGCCCCCTCCCCTTGCCCAGGTCATGATTTCCTGCCCCCTTGTCTCCTAAGTCACCTGCTCATTGTTCTAGTCTCACATCCTACTTATTTGAAATGACTAATGTAAAGAACAAAGGAGTTCTTTTCCATTGCTCACCTTCCCCCAACTGAAGAGCCCCATAAAGCCCACTATTTGGACTCTCAGGTTGGCTGTGCTCTGCTCTTCAGAGTCAGTCCTGGCAGCTCATGTTTTTCCTGAATAAAAGCTTTCATCTTTGCCTCAGAGTGGATTGTATGGTCTTGGTCACTCCATTACAGTTCCTTTGTGGGTTTTATGGTGGTAATTTGAGGAATACAGTGTCTTGAAAATTCAATCAAAATAAAAAATGATTAACAACTACTCATTTTTACTTACTGAGCATAAAATCATCTTGATAGCTAGTATAAGGTAAAAATATGCTTTTCTCATATTTTGAGAGTTTTAATACATGAACACACTGTAATTTGATTATAATCCCCTGCCATTATCCTCATTAGTCTCCACTCCCCACTTCAACTCCAGAACATCCATTCCTCTTTGCATGTAGTTCCTCTTCTATTTTGATCTCTATTGCACCCTTCAAGGCTCAGGAAACACTGTGGAAGAGGGAACGGAAAAAATGTCAGAGCCAGAGGGTGGAGAGTAGTACTTTGGAACACTGTCCTCCAGACATGAGGATACTGGTACATTCATGACCTCACACTGCAGTTCCCTGCCTCCATAAGAACTGCATAATATTTGAACCCATCTACATTTAACATATATAATGGAGGAGGGAAAAGTTAAAAAGGTAGAAACTTTTTTATGTGAAAGAATAAAACCATTATTTTTTAAAAACCCCTTTTCTTTGCCCTATGATTTTTTAGCTTCATTAAACAAAAAAGAAATGTATTCACTAAAGTAGATTTAAGGCATACCCGCCAAGGCTCAGAGAATTTTGTAGAAAGGTTGGGGGGCTGCAGAAAAATGTAAGAGCCATAGGGTGGGAGCAAATGTCCTGAGACATTGCCCCTGCCCCACCCATGACTGACTACTGCTCTTACAACTCATAACTGATAACTCCATGGTGAATACAAAACAAATATCAGCAGTACTGCTATCTAGGGTACTTAGTGGACTGGGTGCAGGGAGGAGAGAAATGATGGTACCAGCATGCGATGTCTCAAAAAGTATCTACTTAATAATAAAAAAAATATTTATTAGATAGAGAAAGAGAGGGACAGAAAGAGAATAGAATGCCAGGGCCTCTAGCCAATGCAAATGAACTCCTATCACATGCACCACCATGTGCATCTGATTTTGGGGGTTATAGGGAATCAAACCTGGGTCTTTAGGCTTTTCAGGCAATTCATTAGTTGCTAAGCTATCTCTCCAGCCCAAGAAATGTATTCTTTAAAACAAGTTCATTATATTATAAACAGAATATATTTTGAAAAATTCTTTTTCTTTTTCATACTAGGGCAATGTATAAATGGATCTTAAGTATTTGCTTAATTATAAGTTTAATATATAGTAAGTTATGGGAATCAGTTAACTAAGTTTAACTTTTATCATGAAGAAATTTTGATTAAAACATTTTTTTTTATTAAGAACATACTTTGCATGGCTACATCATGTGTTGGTACCATCTTTTCTTTCCTCCCCACTCCCATTCCACTAAGGACCCTCTTCAGTGGGGTTGCTGGTATTCCCTATGGGGTTGTGGGTTATATGTTGTGGGAGCAGCAGTCAGTTATTGGGGGCTGCCTCTAGTTATGATGTTCCAACATGTGGCTCTTACAATGTTTCTGTCCACTCTTCTGCAACATTCCCTGAGCCTTAGTGGGTGTGTTTTAAGTCTACTTCAGTGATAAGCTCTAGGAGCCTCTGGATTCTTGCTTTGGCATGTGTTACGTATCCTCAAAGTCTGTCTCTTTCACCCTGGCACTGATTGTCGGGTTTACCATGGAAGCAGCACTCTTGCTCATCTCCATACTTCCTCTGTGGTTTCACCTAGACCTTGGTTGAGATGCCAGGGGCACTTTATCTCCTCAGGTCTCTCTACCTTCTGAAATTGAAAATAGATTCTCTAATGGAGAATGAATGCAGCATAGGTTGAATGGGATAAGCATTGCTAATTTAGGGAGATTTTGCTGGATGTATCCCCTCTTAGCTAATGACTAGTGTGTGTGTGTGTGTGTGTGTGTATTATATGTATATATATATATATATATATATATATATATATATATATAATCTGTTATAGACAAATTATAACAAACATAGCTGCTCCTTAAATATTGTAAAAATATTCAACATGACATCATCATCAACAAAGTAAGTGAAAAACGTGCAACTGAGTTACAATAAAAATTGCAAAATAACCTCCAAAAACAATCTTGTAATATGTTGGGCTGCATTCATAGATACTCTGAGCCACAAGTAGACTATGAGATGGGAGTTGGGGATGCTTGGTTAGTTGGATCATAAACTCTCCACATGGGGATAATTTTCAGGAAAAAAATGGTTACCAGAGAATTAAGGACATTCATCTTTGGGATTATAATCAGATTTTCCACATCAAGGATCTATACTGTTTCCCCAGGCTTTACTAATCTTGTATGTATTCAGGAAAATAGACTTTTTGTCTTTGGTGTCCTCAAAGGATTTCTCTGCAGCTAAACTGTCCTTTGAGGTATAGAATAGCATACATCTCTGTCAAGTCACCCTCTCTTCTTGTTGGCTTCTTGGATTTATACTATTGTCA
The DNA here is from genome assembly GCA_036346955.1 of Dipus sagitta. Classification (NCBI taxonomy): domain Eukaryota; kingdom Metazoa; phylum Chordata; class Mammalia; order Rodentia; family Dipodidae; genus Dipus; species Dipus sagitta. The sequence continues at coordinate 95,220,778 of CM070770.1, read as the reverse complement.
TGTTTTGGTTTTGTGTTCCCTAACTGAGAAACATATTTTTGTTTCCCTTTAGCTGTAGATACCTTGGATTTTAAATTAGTGTACCTAGATCTTTTGTGTTCCTATTTTCTGTCTCAGGTTTTGGCAAGGATTTCAGGCAGAAAAGTTCAGATCCAAGAATGTTGGGAGCACAGTGTAATCACCTCAGTGTCTCTCCTCTGCTTTGTTGTGGAATCTTGTTCTCTGAGCAACTTTGAATTCCTTGTTGCTTTCAGGTAATTTCCTACCCGAAAACTTTGTTTTCACTCTTTAGAAAGGAAAAGCAAACAAAGAAACAACAAAAAAAATCCTTGCTAAAAGTTCTCCACCAGAAAGTTTAGAACATATCAATTCTTATTGGACCATTTACAAATAATTAGTTAGTTCTTAGTTAATGCCAATAAGTAGTTAATGTGATGTTTACAGGGTATTTTTTGTTTTGTTTTTTGAAGCCAAGTTGGAGTTATGAAGAAAAGATTTTAACAAAAATTTAACCATGAGCGTAAGGGATAGAAAGTCTTTTAGGAGGAAGATATGACATACCCAAGCCTTGGTTGTGAATTTCTCAAGGGGAGTTGCCAAAATAGGTCTTTGCACAATGTCCCACTGTTACCGTAATTTAACAGCTAATAAAGAGTTGAAGGCTGGGGAGATTATTCAATGGTTAAAGCATGCACAGCCTGCTGGCTAGTGTTAAATTCCCCAACACCCACACAAAGCCAGATGTAAAGAAATGATTCAGAGTACATCCATGAGCACTTATGACAATAGGGGGAGGAGCCAGGGGAATCTGAAGCTCACTAGCCAGCTAGTTTGCTGTCTGGCAGTTTGTTTCAAATAAAATGGAGTACAGACACCTCAAAGTCATCCTCTGACTTCCTTCCACACAGCTGCCATGTACCACACATACACATAAATAAAAATTTAGAAAACAATAAATCACTTTACCAAAATAGGTCATTCTCTGTTGTGACATTTTCAATGTTGACAAATATACTCCAACTAATTTCTTATGGAACCTGAATGAGAAAGAAAAAAATGCTTTTGAGTGAATTTAGTCTGTAGGCTACAAACATATATGCTTATAAAATTCTCACATGTAACGAAGCAAATGTTTAACAGTAAGTTAAGTTTGAATTCCAAAGTTGCTTTCTTTCAAATAGAAATTTATGTGCTACGTTTTGTTAAGCTCTGGTTTGCTGAGAGCCATTTAAATTTAATTGCATTTCAGCTTCCCCTACAGTGAGTGAGAATGCAAGCCTTTAGATGTTTGTGACATGGAAAGTAATGGACATGCCTCCAAATTTTAATGGGAGAAATGCCATTTTTCTTTTTCTGGAATCATCAATTCCTTATCTTGCAGATGCATGCTTGCTAACTAGCCCTTTTATACTTAATTCAAATCCGTCAGTTTGAGCTGCTGCTATACGTCAATTTAACAGATGAAAACTGGATTTTTTATTGAAAGGAAAAGCAACATGTCTTTAGTTTCAGTATCTGTTTCATTGTTGAGTAGATTGCACATTCACTGCCTCAGGTTTTGCAAGGTGGATGGTCAAAGCAACGTTTGCTCAGAAGTCATTTACATGGTTATGAACACATAAAAAGCAGCGAGCTTTTTTAATCCCTGAAGTTTCACATTTAAACTGGCCTTTTCTTGTAGCATATTGTTTTGTTCATAGCATCCTCAATTTGTCTCCACAATGGATTGGGACAGTGTGCCCTAATTTACTAGAACATACTGTTGCTTTAGAGATAGACTAGCCAGTAAAATTGATGAAATGTGTATTATGTTTTGTCCTTCCTCAAGATATTTGTCTAGGAGAGTGAGTGGTGTTTTCTTACACCAATTTCATGTACTGTGTATTTTTAGATCTCAAACAAAGATCAAGTCTTTCTCTTGTCCTCCTTGCTAGCCTTGGCAGCCACCTACTCCTACCCTCACACTTATAAGAGGGAGAAATGCAACTCAGCTTGGTGAGGTGCCTTGGCATGATCATATGACCCAAATGATGTCTGAGTCAGAATTGGGACCAAATTTCGTAATGGTATACCTTGTATAAAGTTGTACAAGAATACTCACAAGTAATGTAAAATTAGCTAAATTCTGTCATGTGGCAGGCACTCCAATCTTTCCATGGGAAAGACTTGGAATAAACAGGCTGAACATTTCAGTTAGGAATACTTAGACCACCAGTCTGCAATTATAAAAGTAGCTATTCCTGAAAGCTTCCATGTATTCAAAGTAGAAACTATGCAAAGCAGTGCCTTTGGACAACTATAGCAATGACTTTGATTAATCCAAGTCTAGATTCATCTCATAGTTCTAACACTTAGGAATTTGGCCTGTCTTTGCATGAAAGCTTCTAGAGGACAGCCAAAGGATGCTATTTTACTGATTTCTATTGTCAGTGATGGACCCTAATTATTTTTTTCCTACTAACCCTCAAACCAATACCTTGACTCAAAGATCCTATCTGGTGGGCATTTTGCTTAATTGGAAAGGTAACACATGCCCTTTTCAGATTCAAGCATGCTAGATCTATACATCTTTTGGAATGAACACAAAGTGACACTTTGGGGAAAAAAAATTAAGCATCCCCAGAACACTTGGAAAGTGTTACAGACTCAGTGCATGACTTCAGCTGCATCATAAGCAGAGTTACATTCTCAGTTTTTCTTCAGGATATGACAAAAAAACTTTCACCACCTACTCAGCCATCACAGTCTCTTCCCCTAACACTTTTCAGAGAACAATGAGACAGGTTGAAGGACGACCACAGTTTTCATTTTCTTCCTGTCTGACTTAGGGAGACAGGTCCATACTTGGCATGGAAGGATCTGAAAAGGAGTGGGTGGGAAAGTGAGCTGTTATAGTCAAAACTAAGCTAATTTTCAAGTGACATTTTTGTGCTTATGTTAGCTGTTCATCTGTTCTGTTTTTCATTTCATTTCTTTCTATATTTAGATTAAGTCAGTATTAATGATTTGTAGTTTTAGAGTTTATTGTTAGTATCTTAACTGAGATAGAAGTAGTCAAGTGAGTAGATTATTACAGTTTATGTAATTCTTATTTTCTGATTGGCAAATAATACAATTGTTAGTCTACTGTGTTTTATATTAGACTTGCCAAGTATGTCAGTGATATGTTATAAATATGATATGATATAAGAGGAAGAAAGTAGTGTTATGTATTTATGTGGGTGATATGCAAATAAAGAGATGATCCAAAGCAAAGTGACTAGTACTATATGTGGCCTGTGGTATTCGATAAACATCAGTTGTAGAAATAGTAATACTGACTTATTTTGCAGCTAGAAGATGTTTGAAGTAATTAATCAAATTTGATTATCATCTAGCAAGTCTGTATGCAATTACAAAGTAAAAATAAATTTCTAGAGATTTTGTGTATGTGTATGTGCGTGTGTGTGCACTTAAATTGAGAATTGAACCTAGCTAGGATTGTATGCACACTAGGCAAGTGCTCTACCATTGATATATATCCCCAGATTTAGTGAATATTTGAAAGTATGGAGATACTTTCTTTCTCTTTAACTTAAAATACTGTTTCAAGGTTTATATAATGAAACTTTATTTTGACAAAAAAATAAAATGATTGTCCTAAAAACAAAATAGTATTATATATACCATGGTATGGTGGTTTGATTCAGGTGTCTCCCATAAAGTCATGTTTTCTGAATGCTAGGCCCCCAGCTGGAGGCAATTTGTGAATTGGAGCCTCCTGGAGGCAGTGTATTGTTGCAGCAGGCTTACAGGTGTTACAGCCAGCTTCCCCTTCCCAGTGTTTGGCACTCTCTCTTGCTGCTGTTGTCTACCTGATGTTGGCTAGGAGATGATGTCCACCCTCTGTTTATGCCATTGTTTTCCCCTGCCATCATGGAGTTTCCTCCTGAGTCTGTATCCAAAATAAAAACTCTTTTCTCCACAAGCTGCTTTTCATTGTGTTCTTTCTGCCAGCAACTTGAAACTGACTGCAGCACATGGGAAATGAGGATGAAGAACCAGGAGAGGAGAAAGATATACGGACTGCTTTGTTGCTCTGTTTCGTTAAGATTGGTCTCAGGAACTGACAGTGAAGATAAGAGGACTATTTAGCTTTAGCATCACATTCACAAAGGGCCTCATCTGTACACATGTGACATTTTATCCATCCAATAACTTGCCTTCAAGGTCTTGGAATTCATTGATGTTGTTGTCTGCATCATAGAACTATGTTCTGAATTTTTTTGGAATAAATGCTTCTGTCTTCAGTGATTTATTTAATTAAATTTTATAAGTGCTATAATTATCTTGGAATAGTGAAATTAACTTTCATTATATTTCTGACGTGCCAAAGGCAATCATTAATTTGTTAAATATAAGTATTTTAGATATACCGTCACTTCTGTAACTCAATTCTGATCTTGTCACCCCTTACTGAGCATACATGGAGCCTCCAAAGTAGAAATGCTTCAGGCTTGTTTTGAGCTTTGAGTGTGCCTCACAAGGAGTCCAGGTGGTAACTCTGACGGGTGTGAGCAGAGGAGTGAGCACAGGACGTGGAGGAGAGGGATGCCGGCACCAGAGGATTGTGGCCCACTGAGGTTGCTACAGAAACAAAGGTTTATAATTATACGTTGGATGAAATTAGACTTAGAGGGTCTCTTGTAGAAGGGAGTAGTAAATACTGCAGTTTTTAACTGAAAATTACTAAAGATCCTTTCCCCAGTGTTTAAAGTCATTAAACTAAAAATTTAGCCTTCTGTTGCACATGCCTCACCAAGATATACTGTTAAGAGACAAATATGTAAGAGAAAAGTATAAAAATATCAGAATGATGAATTTGTATTGAGATATATAAATAACTTGAGTTATTTTCACTTATGACACAAATAGCCCATTACCTGCCTTGAGTATGACCAGATAGGTTGCATAAATAGTAGTAAAATTTATGCTAATTTTAGAATATGTAAATTTTCTTCATTAATACATTACACTGAATGTGAAATGTGTACTCAACCACCACAGACCTTTAGTAAAAAAAAAATAGCAACAGGAAACCCATCTTTTATAAAAGTCCAAATTAAAAATCAGAGTAGAGGAAACATAATGTTGTGAGCTGTTGAAAGTGAATATATTTATTCAAATATATTTGTCCTTTAGCACTAATAAATTTTGTATAGGCATCAAAGAACATAAAATATTTCTATTATTTTGATTTGGGTTAATGTACTCATATTTAAGGTTTGAACAGATAAATTTATTCCTTGAAATTAATATTAAAATCCAGTGTATTTATGTGAGATTATAAAAGAGATCTTATTAAAATGAGAATTTTCTCTGGATTGTTTTGTTGTTATAATCTCATGTTCATTTACATTAGTAGTGTAGAAGGAAAAAACAATTCATAAAGACCAGTTTTACAGGAGTTTATTGCAGGGAATCATCTAGAAAAAGATTGTTTGTATGCTTGCATGTGTGCATGCGCGCGCGCGCGCGCACACACACACACACACACACACACACACACACACACACAATTTGCTTTACCTGATGAGCATCTTCCCAGCCCTAGTATGATAGAGAGAGTGACATCTTGGCTTTTTTTTTTTTTTAGCACCTTACCCTACATTCCTCTGATAACTTTTCTGTGTTATTATAAAATGATACTTTCCTATTCTTTTAAACTATTTTTCAATTTTATTTGTTGTGCGTGTGTGTGTGTGAGAGAGAGAGAGAGAGAGAGGGCACACTAGGGCCTCTAGCCACTGCAAACAAACTCCAAATGCATGTGCCTCCTTGTTCATCTGACTGTGTATATACTGGGAAATTGGACCTGGGTCCTTATATTTCACAGTCAAATGCCTTAACTGCTAAGTCACCTCTCTAGCCCATACATTCCTATTCTTTTTTTTTTTTTTATTAGTCAGTTCTGTATTCAGCAAATACAGTCAGTTTGGTACCATTATTAGGCTCATCCGTGACCTACCCCCTCCCCTTGGCCCCTCCTTGTTGAGGTATACGGGTCATGCATTGTGGAGTTAGCCCACAGTTATGGGTAAGCTAAATGTCTCTGCATATCATGACCCAACATGTGACTCTGACATTCTTTCCGCCCCCTCTTCCGCAAAATTTCCCTGAGCCATGTTGGGTTCATTTTTGGTCTGCTTCAGTGATGAGGTGTTGAGGGCCTCTGAGGCCCTGGCTCTCTGATTTGGTAGGAGTTGATTTTTTTCTATGCTGATCTCCTTCCCCCTTGTGCTGGTGTCCGGTTCATCAGGAAAACAGCCCCCTTGCTTGTTTCTCGAAGTTTTCTTAGTTTCAGCCGGGGCCCTTTTGAGGTATGATGGGGTGGCTCTCTCCTTAGGGTCTACATCTATCTGAAAAAGAGAAGCAGATTCTCCAACGGAGAGTAAGTTAGCACCAGGACAAATGAGATAACCCTTACTTTTTTTTTTTATAGAGAATTTAATAGGTGTAGGCCCTCTTGTAGCCCACAATTGATAGTAGCTTGATACTGGAGAGTGGGCTTATGTTTGGATATGGTTCTGACTTGTTTCCCAGCTCCAGCTATGGGTCCCATTGGGCACTGACCTGTAACTCCCAGAACCAGCATGGGGCTATCATCCACAATGAGCTTTTGATCAGAGAGACCTACAAGGTTTCCTAAAAGACAGACAGATTTTTGTCAGAGTACTTGATGACCCACCAAAGGTTAGTGGTAAGACCCTACTGCTGAAGATACCTTATGTGATTGACATGCAAATTAGAATGGCATGGCTGGAAGTTGGATGAGAGTCAGTCCCCAGACAGTCAGCGCGTCTAGTGCCAGAAGGTGCTACATGGGCGATTGGGGGAAATTGACCAATATCTATCGAAGCAACGCATGGTCTAACCTACTTAGCAGCAAATAACTTATTGTGATGCCCACACAAGTGCAGTGGTGGCACACAGCCATGGTGGGGAACCAACTGCTCTCAATTTGGCTAACATTCCTATTCTTTTACAGTGCTTATGAGTCATTCTTCTTCTGCTTAAGAATTTGAAAACAAAATGATTTTTTGCAGTTATGCTAAAATATTAATATTTAATAAATAAGTATTGTAATACTACTTAGTAAAGATTCCAAAAATGAAAGAAAGTTTTCCAGTTGGAATAATTAAAACAATAAGGAGGCATTTTTGGCTCTTTAGATTATACATTGCACAGGTTGGATTGTATATTGGTTATCTACTGTTCTATAGAAAATTATACCCAATTAGCACTTTAAGATAATAAGCATTTATTATTTCATGGTTTCTGGTGGTTATTCTAGCTCAGAGCTTCTCATGAAGTTGCGGCAGTCAAGATGATGGGTAGGACTGCATTCATGCAACTCCTTCCATAGTTGCTGTCTCACACTGGTTGGCAGAGCCCATAGCTAATTCTCCCCTACTCCTAGCAGGAGGTCTCAGTTCACTTCATGTGCACCTTTCTATAGGGTTGCACGGATGTCTTCATAACATGACAAGGTGGGGAGAGGGAGGAAGAGGAGGAAGAATCAGAGGAAAGAGAAGACAGAGAAGGAGGAGAAGGAAGAGGAAGCAACCATAAAGTGCTTCATGGACTGGTTTAGAAAGTTAGTCACTGTTACTTTTGTCACATTGGAGTGATTAGAAGTGATTCATTGGCTCAGTGAAGGGGAGAGGAATTGGAAATTGATCTCTCTCTATTAGAAGCAGTATAAAATGTGTACTTAGAAAGATCTGCCATTTGTCTTTAGAATTGGTTTGATTCAGCATATCTCTGTTGTCATCTCAGACCATCTTCTCTTTTTGGGCCCTCTCTCTTGCAGGATAATTATGATCCTAAGAATGAGTCACTGTGTACTTTCAGTATGGATACCAGAGTTCTAATCTTCTACAAGGATAGAACCTGTTATTTATTTAATTTTTTTTTTTTTTGAGAGGAAAAAGGCAGCCTCCTTGGCAAAGTTCAGTAGCACACAATGTTCATTTCTCAGTTGCTTCAACTTCTTTACATACTTTTAAATAAATCAACTCTGTGAGAGTGTGCTAATTGCCTTTCGGCTAGATTAATTGTACAAATCAACATGGCAGGAAAATGAGATCATTTTGATTATATTAGGAATTTTAGGATTTGACCTGAATCTGGGATGGGTCAATACTTCCCTCTCTCCAATCCATCCAGACTTCTACCTAAGACTTTGGTGGCTACTCTATTATGATGTAAGAAGTTAGCAGCTATTGGTGGGATGGAAAATTAATGATCTCTATCTATGCCATGAGCTCATCAGATTATGGGTTAGCCAGAATAGAATAAGTCCTTATAAAATATGTTAATATAACTGAAGGAAAGAGCCCAAAAGTCAAATACTAAATTTGCTAAGGTGAACATATCACATAAATTAAAAGAAATTTGGAAAATTTGAATTATTTTACCATTAAAGCCACATTAATAAGACCTGGCCTTTGGGGAAGCAGATGTAAAACATATAGTTTACTTGATCTTGAAATATTAAGTGATTTCTGTTTTCTGATAATCCATCCTGTTCAACGGTATTTGTTGCAGTCAGGTTCTTATCGCTGGTAGAAACCACCCAACCAAGAGCAGCTTGTGGGAAAAAGCGGTTTATTTTGGCTTATAGGCTCAAGGGGATGCTCCGTAATGGCAGGGGAAAACAATGGCATGAGCATAGGGTGGACATCACCCCTGGCCAACATAAGGTGGACTATAGCAGCAGGAGAGTGTGCCAAACACTGGCATGGGGAAACTGGCTATAACACCCATAGGCCCACTCCCAACAATACACTCTCTCCTGGAGGTGTTAATTCCCAAATCCCCATCATCTGGGTACCTAGCATTCAGACCACCTAAGTTTATGGGGAACACCTAAATCAAACCACCACAGTATTCAATACAAAAATCTATCCTCTTTGAATCAAATGGTTAATAGTAGTGACAAAATAATTTATAAATTATACCTTGATATGATAGAATCTATTTTTAGTTATTACATGATAATCCATATGGTTTTGTAAGAGGAGGACTTGGATTATTAATTTCACTGAATGGCTGACTTGTTCCTAATGTGAAGTAATGCTCATGCTTCCACTACTCAGTTACATGCTAGCCACTTTTATTACTCTAGCACCCACAGAAACACCATACTAGCTGGTTTTCTAACTGTGAATGCTAGGAATGAGCTTGAACAACTGAGATATGTCTCTAGACTTGCCGGGCTCCGCCGGCGGGGGCAGGTAGTGCCGAGGGAAGGACCAGGCCCGCTGGTTCCTCCCGAGGGGCTGAGGAGGAGATGAGTGTCCGACGACTCAGACCTCTCCTGGCCACCGGAGAAAAACCACACTGAGTCGGGAGTCTTGTAGAAGCAGGAACTCGATTTATTGCTATGAACAGTTGCCTATATAATGTTGGGGGTGAAGGCGGGGATTGTAGGATGGTGGGGAAAGGTAAGGGCCAATAGTAAACTGTGACTATTGAAATGATAATTCTAACTCCCATGTGGAGGTAGCAGGTAAGAAGCCATTAGGCGTCTTGCTGAGTCACGTCTGGCCAGAGGCAGATCACCAAACTTTAGCTAGGCTCAGGAAGTTCCACTAGGCCTCACACCTGGGCCTTTAGAGGCCAGCATCTCCCCCTTTTGTTTTTGTAAGAGCATTAGTCACCATGGCCCCTGTTTTAGGTTGTCCCCCTCTGGGGGTCTTAACCGTCATTGGGTACCAGGTGTTTAGCTCAGAGCATTCATCATGGCCCCTGTCTTAGGTTGTCCCCCTCTGGGGATCTTACCCGTCACTGGGTACCATGTGTTTTGCTCACTGAGAACCCACCCCATGGCCTGTCTTAGGTTGTCCCCCTATGGGGATCTTACCCGTCATTGGTCACATGGAGGGCAGAGGAGGTGGCAGTGGGTCATCTGCGAAACTTAATTCCTGAGTTGCCAGCCTGTGATATTTTGACCTGATGAGGTTTTATTGCCTCTAGCCATTGGTGAATAAATTGTGTAATCTTATTAATTACACAAGGCTCGACAGTGAGGAGAAGGAGAAGGAGGGGGAGGGGCCCAAGTAGAGGGAGAAGGTAGGGTAAGAAGTCATATAAGCCCGTCCACAGCAGGTTGTCCTGGAGATCCCGCTGCCTCCTCTCCAAGTCTTCCTGGAGCCTCTTAATCTTGTCCTGGATGATTCCTGATTTATTGGCGTAAAAGCAGCATTTTTCCTGTAAAAACAAACATACGCCTCCTTTTTCGGCCGTTAGTAGGTTTAGTCCTCTCCTGTTTTGTGGGACTACCTCAGCCAAGGAATCTAGCTGTTGTTGAAGATAGGTCTCCCTCTGATACAGGGAGGGCCTCATTTCCAGGGATGATATCTACATCTGGGATTAAGGTGGCTGGGGCACAAAGGCCCGTCCAATTGGTGGGCAGAAAGTCATAGGCCATCCCGCCTCCACAAACATAAACCATTCCAGAAGGTGGGCAGCATTGAGCATTGGGATCAGCTGTGTTAAAAGTACAGAAGGAAGGATGAATGTATCCCACATCTATACTGGAATTATTAGGGGAAGGCGGGGCCCAAATGCAAGTTCCAGGGGAAACATTGGGAAAAGCTGGACGGGGATGGGGAAGGTGGCTGAGTAATGTTTTAAGGTCGTACAGGCAACTGTACTGCAAGCAGCCAGAGAGGCCCAGATTGGAGGCAAAGCCAGCAATCCTCCACAAGGGAGGGAATTGTTTAGTTTAGTAGGGTGAAGGACCATTTTAGGAACAGTCCTCAGGGGTGGGACACTCCCTAGAGAAGTGACTGTCAGTGTCCTCTTGTTGGGACAAATATTTTAGGTCTCTCGCTGGTACCCAAATGGGTCTTTTTTCATCTTGAGGGAAGACACATCCAAACCCTCTCCCTGCTGTGAGGAGCGGATCAGGCCCTCTCCAGGCCCCAGTCAATGGGTCCCTCCATCTTACCCAGATAGAACTGTAGGTAATGGATGAAGACCAATGTTTTTGAAAAGGGGAGAGTTGTTTATCTTCTTTAGAAAAGTTTAAAATATTTAGGGTAAATAATGCCTTTTTTAGTTGGTCGTGTGGGGGTAAGGATTCCCCCTTTTGTTTTTGTAATTGAGACTTGAGAGTCTGATTATATCTTTCAACGATAGCTTGGCCCCGGGGGTTGTATGGGATGCCTGTAGAATGTGAGATTTTCCAGTTCTGGAGAAAATCTACAAAGGCCTTGCTTACGAAGCAGGGGCCATTATCTGTTTTAATTTGATCAGGCAGCCCAAGAGTGGCAAAACATTGAAGCATATGACTAATGGCATGTTTAGATTTTTCCCCGGCATGTGCTGATGCCCAGCAGGCACGGGAAAAGGTATCAACTGAAAGAAAAATATATTTAAGTTTCCCAAATGGAGAATAGTGTGTGACATCAATTTGCCACAGATGATTAGGGTGTAGCCCTCTAGGATTGCTTCCTGTAGTTTGAAGGGGGGGTACTTGGAGGAAGGGCTGACAGGACTTACAAGTCCGGACAATTTTTTTAAGGTCCTTGACTGGTACCTGTGGAAACCTGTGCTTGAGACCTCTCCAGTTGACATGGGTCAATAAGTGGAAGCGTGTAGCTTCTGTAATAGTATTACACTGAGGCATAGAAGCCATTTTATCAGCCAAATTGTTTCCTCGAGAAAGAAATCCCGGTAAGTTTTGATGACCCCTGAGATGTTGAAGAAAAATGGGGTTAATTCTTTGTTTGAGTAGGGAACGAGCTTGAATCATCAGAGGAGATATAGGGTTGGAGTCCAGTCTAATATGGGCCTCAACCAGGTTGGGTAATAAATTAACAACATAAAGGCTGTCAGAAAATAAGTTAAATGGCTCTTGAATAGTGTCCAAAGCTAGAACGACAGCAAATAGTTCTTTGAATTGTGCTGACCCCTCAACCTCATGAGAGACTGACTTTATGGGCATAGGCTCTTTTTCCTGTTTTAAGGGAGGGTAAACGACTAGGGAAGCCCCCAGGTGCCCTCCATCAGTAAACACGGTAAGAAAGTCAGGGTTAGGTTGAGACAGAAAAAGCCTGGGGGGCTTCCATTCTAATCTGGAGAAAGAACTCATCCATTTGTGGGGGCCATAATGGCAATCAATTTTACCTAGAAACCCCTCGAGAGCCATAGCAACTCTATTATTATTTCTCTGAAGCCAGGTGAAATCTGTTATCTTAAAGGGGGTGACAATAAGGTGAGGTTCTGTGCCAAACAACCGGACAGAGGTGTCTCTGCCCTTGATAATGCAATCAGCAACCTGGTTGGTTATAGAATAAACTCTGGGGACCCCACCGATTGAGAGGTGGACCCATTGGATGGGTTCACCTTCCTGGGCCAACAGTGCAGTGCATAATGTTTCCCCAGAGAAAATGTAGAGGGAGATGGGCAAATCAGGATTGAACCTCTTTAGGGTCACAGTATTTATAGCCTGTTGTACCTTATGAAAAATTTGTTGATGACAAGGGGACAAAATTACCTGAGAGGAGAAGTTAAGGTCCTTTAGGAGGTCAAATAAAGGGGACAGCTCTTCAGTAGTTATGGGTATCCAAGGCCTCATCCAATTAATTTCTCCCAAAAGCTTCTGGAGTTGAGGCAAGGTGTAAGAATCCTGAATATAAAGTTGTGGTTTAACAGGTGAAACTGTATCTAGGGTAAGGATTGAGCCCAAGATCTTAAAGGGAGGCACAGTTTGAACTTTTTCTGGAGCTACTTTAAAGCCGTGAGTATGCAGGATAGTTAGACATTGGTGGGTAAGGTCCTGGAGTGTGGAGGAATCTAGGCACCCAAGAATAATATCATCCATGTAAATATAAAACAGAGTATCAGGGAGATTGATAAGAGAAGAGAAAATGGATGACAGGTAATATTGACAAATGGGTGGGCTATTTGCCATGCCCTGAGGTAAGACAGTCCATTCAAATCTCCTATCTGGGCCACAAAAATTAACAGCAGGTACAGAGAATGCAAATTTTTCCATGTCTCCTGGATGGAGAGGGATAGAGAAGAAGCAATCTTTAATGTCAATGATAGTAATATGGTATATATTGGGAATAGCTGGGATCCATGGGAGTCCCCTCTGGGGAGTTCCGAAGGGGATCATGCGTTCATTGATCTTTCTTAAATCATGTAAAAATCTCCAGGACCCATTAGGCTTTTTTATGACAAAGACAGGAGAGTTCCAGGGACTAGTGGAGGGACGAATATGTCCGGCCTCCAACTGTTGATCAATAAGTATGTGGAGTTGGTGTAACTTAGAAGAAGGGAGAGGCCACTGCTCAACCCATACAGGATCCCCGGTCTCCACTGGATTTTAAATGGGGGGGGCTGGGCAGTGGCCCTTAGAATTGGGGGTGTTTATTGGAGTACTTTTGTCTGAGTTGCTCAAAGTAAGGGTCATCTCTATAATTGGGATGATATTCCCTCCCTTCCTCAGACTGTTGTTGATATTCTTTTTTATCTAACAAATCATTATAAAAGGCCTTATGGTCAGTAGTGATGAAAGCCTCGGCATCTCCAAGGATGTCTTGCCCCAGTAAGTTAGCAGTGAGCCCAGTCACCACGAGAGGGCGGACTTTTCCCCTGTCCCCACCTGGGTCAGTCCAAGGGAGCCACGTGGCAGTCTCCCAGGAGGTGGATTGCCCGCCAATTCCCAGTAGGGGAGGGCCGGGCACAAGCTGCCAGGAGGGGGGCACTTCCTCCTTTCTCAGGACCGTTCGGTCCGCTCCAGTGTCAATGAGAAGTTTGAATTTTTTATTGCCAATATTCAAAATAATTTTGGATCTAAGGCCGGGGACCAGGGGGACGGTCCAATAGGCTTTGATGGTCTCTTTCCCCTTATTTAACGGGGCTGGGGGAAGCCCCTGGAGGAGTTTAAAGGCTTTCCCTGTATGTTAAACTTCCATTTACATTCCTTAGCCCAATGAAACCCTTTATTGCATTTAGGGCAAAGGGTGTGAGGGGCGTTGGTCGTCCCCCCAGAGCGCGGAGGAGGCTTTGTCCTGTTGGGGCACTCCTTTTTAAAGTGGCCCTCGTCCCCGCATCCAAAACATGTCAAGTTTTTAGAATTTAACTGTAATGCACAGATCGTATTGGCCAAATCTCTCTGTTTATTTTCCTGAAGGGCGGCAGCCATGGCCCTAGCCTGATGGGAGATAGTGCCAACGTCCTTGGTGGCTACAATCCATCTACTCATGGAGTTGTCCTTGAGACCCGCACAGGCGAGGCGGTGATCGGCCGTCATCCCATCCCAGACCAACATTTTAGTAAACTGATCCCGTAATGCCCCTGGGGGAAATTTTCTTTGGAGACTTTTTTCCACCCTATCTATAAATGTAGCCAAATCCTCAGATGGTTTTTGAGTAATACTCATAAGGGGAGTTTCAGAGGGTCCCTCATCAAGCTTTTTCCATGCCGCCAAGCCCAGTGCCCTGACCTGGTCCCTATACGGGTCAGGTATAGCCGCCTGTTGAGTGCCTGTAGCATATTGATCAGAGGTACCAGAGAGCATCCCAAAAGTTATCGGCACAGGGGGCTGTTGATTTTGGTTTCGTTCTGCCTGTGCATGGCATTCATCTCTAAAAAAGGCACACCACTTAATGTATAGGGGACCTGACAAGACAGCCCTGACTAGATTTTTCCAATCTTGGGTTGTACAAGGTTGATGGGCAAGGCCCTGTAATAGGGTCTCAGCCCAAGGAGAGTTGGGTCCATCCTCCGAGACCGCTTTTTTAAGCTCCTTAAGGTCCTGAGCTTCCCACGGATACCAGGCAGCAGGGCGATTGCCCCCAGGATTTAGATTGACGGGAAATAAAAAAGTAGCTTTATTTTCTGACGGCTTGGCTGCCGAATATGGAGGGGCTGAGGGGGTCTCGGCGGCCGAATATGAAGGAGGGGCCGAGGGGGTCCAGAAAGGGTTAGTTGATGGAGGAGGTGGAGGAGGTCCCCCGGAAGGCCAGGGAGCACTCTCAAAGGGATCGAGTGAGGAGCATAAAGATGCATCCTTTTGGGTTTTTTTTAAAGCTGTATCTCCAGGAGGAGTAGCTGGATTAGGCTGTATATTATCTTTTTCTTCTGTCTTTTGTTTATGTTTGGTTGGCCTTGGAGGGAAGCAGGCCTTGAGGGCTGAGATCATAGGGAGGACCCCTGAGGGGGGTATTTGACCCTTCTCCACATGTGCCCGACAAACAAGGGCCTCTACCCTATCCCACGTGTCCCAATCAAAGAGATTTCCTTCCGGCAGCCATGGCGCCAGTTTGAGAAGGCAATCCCAGGTCTGTTGAGCCTGATTATCAGTCAAATTAAGCCCTCTACTCTTTAGGAGTGCCCTGAGAGATTCTAAGGCAGGATTGGATTTACAGTTAGACTGTCCCACATTATAAAGTTGAGAGAAAAATGTCCATAAAATTAGGGCAATAGCAACCCACATACACATGAGTACAATACAACCACAAGGATCCAAAAGATAGGTAAACATGCTGTACAAAAGCCGCAGATGTAGCTTGTCTGCAAACTAAAAGTGAAAGGAAAGAGAAAGAGAACAAAGAGACGTTGATCAACAAGTACAGGTTATAGAAGCAAAGTTTAGCACATTAAATATAAAGACTACTTATAGGGGTACGCTCACCCGCATATGTACACCGATTGACCTCCTCAACGAATGTCTCTCAGGGGGCACTAGTCTGCCGGATTCCAAGAGCCGCACGTTAGGCGCCAGATGCCGGGCTCCGCCGGTGGGGGCAGGTAGTGCCGAGGGAAGGACCAGGCCCGCTGGTTCCTCCCGAGGGGCTGAGGAGGAGATGAGCGTCCGACGACTCAGACCTCTCCTGGCCACCGGAGAAAAACCACACTGAGTCGGGAGTCTTGTAGAAGCAGGAACTCGATTTATTGCTATGAACAGTTGCCTATATAATGTTGGGGGTGAAGGCGGGGATTGTAGGATGGTGGGGAAAGGTAAGGGCCAATAGTAAACTGTGACTATTGAAATGATAATTCTAACTCCCATGTGGAGGTAGCAGGTAAGAAGCCATTAGGCGTCTTGCTGAGTCACGTCTGGCCAGAGGCAGATCACCAAACTTTAGCTAGGCTCAGGAAGTTCCACTAGGCCTCACACCTGGGCCTTTAGAGGCCAGCATAGACTTGTAAAAGTAACTTAAATAAAAATTATTATTATTATTATTGTATGCATGTTACTTTGCCTAAATTTACTGATTACCTACTTTGTCTATGTGGACATAAATTAGTAAACATGCATAAGAAAAGAAGTTATTCTTTTGTCCTTCACACAGCATTATTAAGTGGGTTAGGTAAAAGGTTAATTTCTGTTACCAGTAATATAAGTGAGAAGTAATTGAGAAAAATCAGTGAAAGTAGTTATAGCCTCTATGATGATTATCTTGATTGTCAAGTTGAGAGGGCCTAGAATTTTCTTTAGGGATTATGTAAATTAGGTTATCTGAGGAATTATCTTGAATAGGTTAATTGAAGTAGCAGATACACCTTAACCAAGCACCATTCCATGGGCTGGGGAGCTGGATGGTATAAAAAGGAGCAAGCTGGCTGAGGACTGTATTAATTACTGCACTGAGCTTCCTCACTGTGGGCTAACTGAACGTGACCAGCTGCCTCAAACTCCCACTGTGATGCCTTCCCTGCCATGATGGGCCATCAGCTTGAACTGTGAGCTGTGTTAAATACTTCTGCCTTCAAACTGATTTTTATCAGGCATTTTTTTCTGAGCAATGAGAAACCTTTAGTCTCTGCATAGGAGTTGAAAACATAGTTGCACATATAAGTGGGAAATAGTTCTGCTTAAAAGAGTAGAAGAATAAAATTTTACTTTACTTTATTAGACACATATGCATACACATGCATAATCATGTAGGTGTGTACACATGCATATTTGTGTTTGTGACCAGTCCTCATATACATGTGTGTTTGCATGTAGAGGCTAGAAGCCAACCTTCAGTTTTGTTCCACAGTGGTGTCCACTTTTTTTTTTTTTTTTTCTTTTTTTGAGGCAGGATCTCTCATTGACCTGGTACTAATGGTTAGGCTAGACTGGCTGATCAGTGAGTTCCAGGGATCCTTCTCTCTCTGACTCCCATGTGCTGGGATTGTAAGGGCATGCCACCATACCTGACAGTTTTATGTCAGCTCTAAGGATTGAACTCAGGTCCTCATGCTTTCACTGGGGAGCACTTCACTAACTGAGCTCTCTAACCTCAAGAATCAATATTTTAAAGGTGCTTACACATTAATACATCTATTGACATTTTTTCTTTTGAACTGGTCAATTGCCATTACATACTGAAAGAGTATTAGAAATAATACACTTAAGTTGAATGGCTCCTATTTTCTGCATAGCTACTCTATATCAGATGCTAAGCTATCTCATAAATGTTACTGTATTAATTATTATGATGATTCATTTGAAGAAAAACTATTTTTACTCTCATGTTTAAAAATACCAAACAAAAGCTTAGAGATAGTAGTATGCTTACCTAAGGTTGAGATCTAGTAAATGTTGCATCTAGGGTCCAAGAAATAACTAGGATTTCTTGTTGGGAAATATTACTGCAGTTCAGAGGTAGCAGAAAGGTAAATTCTTGACATAACCATTAAGAAGTGTTTTTTTTTCTTCTCTTAACCAAATCTTATTTTTTAAAAATATTTTTATTTGTTTATTTGCAATCAGAGAGAGATAGACAGAGATAATGGGCATGTCGAGGCCTCTAGCCACTGCAAACTAACTCCAGATGCATGTATCACTTTGTGCATCTGGCTTTTTGTGGGTACTGGGGAATCAAACTGGGTTGTTAGACTTTGCAGGCAAGCGCTTCAATCACTGAGCAATCTCTTTAGCCCCCCAACCAAATATTTTATTTAGAAGTTTTCTTAGTTCTGGATTTCATAACAAGTATTGAATATATACAGTTCTTCAATAGACTCATAATTGTTGACTTAGGAAAACCTGTATTTTTAATTCCACTTAATCTGAATAAATTCTTTTTATAATGATTGCTCACGGTCAGAAATGGATTAAATAAACTTTGTGAAAATTACCTCTAAGGCTTTTTATGCTTTGTGTCATTTAAATGTCACTGGGAAATTCTGTATAGAAGAGAAAAACAAATAGCATTTTATAATAATTTCTTGATACTTACATCTTGTGGTTCTTTGGCATAGCTTGAGTTTATTTCAAGCTTAAATAAATATGAAGTTCTGATTAGTTAAGAGGATTTACATTAAAATGATCTTTCACTTTTGTCTCTACTATCAACAATTTGAGCAAGACAGATACAGAAACCGTTGGAATAATGTCTCATGAAAGTCCTGTATTAGTTACTTTTTCCATTGTTGGTACAAATAAGTATCTGACAAAAGCACCTTAATAAAGAAAGGGTTTATTTTGGTTTATAGTTCTAGAGGATTCAGTCCATCACGGCCGTGGTAAAGAGGACATGGCAACAGGAACATGTAGAAATGTCACATTGGATCCATGGTCAGGAACCAGTGGAAGTTGAAGGCCAGTGCTCAACTCACCTTCTCCTTTTCAAACAGTTGAAGACTGCAGCCCATGGAATGGTGCTGCCTACAGTGAGTGGGTCATATTAATTAATCTATCTAGAAAGTCTCTCACAAATACACCCAGAGATTATGTCTATGCGGATTCTTAATCCTGTCAAGTTGACAATAGAAATTAACTATCACAAAGATCACTGTTTATCCAGAATATTAACAAAAAGGGGCTCTTGCTGGGAGGCATAATGCTTGAGCTTATCATTCTGATGCAACAAAATCTCATCAATATGCAAGAAATAAAAGAAAAAGATTACTTCGTAGCTCATAGCTTTGTAACATTTTGTAAAGCAAAATAATAGGTACAAAGATAATTTAGTTATTCTCTAGAAATTTTCTGCATTGAAGTTTATATACCCCATTCAAGCTAACCTAGATTGCAAAAGTACAGAAAATCATGTAAAATAGTAATGTATAAATTAGCATTGGGAAATCAAGATTCCTTTGTTCTCTTGAATTTGAAGTCGAATTTGGGAAGCAAGTATGCCATTGATCTCAGAGTGACTCAAACATTAGGGATATTTATTTAGATTTATAGACTCTGGTGATCATTGTGACATTTTAAAACATTTCTTTAAGTACTCTTAGAAAAATTTCAAGATACTTAAAGGCAATGTGATGGAGTGGAGGCGTCATAGCTTTGGAAGGAAAATTTAACATTAGCTACACTGAGTAGCTAAGGGTTTCTTTTCTGATTGTTTAACTGCACTGAACATTAGATTTCCATTTATAAAATGAGACTGACAAATTCTACCTTGATGAGTTGTTGGGAGATTCAAGTGAAATGCTTTGGGTGAAATCCTCACTGAAGCACTTGATAGATATTTTTTGCCTTCTTTACCTTTCATAAGTCATATAAAGCCATCAGGTATTATTAGAATGTTTTTGGTATTAGCATGTAATAGTTGGGTTCATGTACAACTATGAAAAATAATGCCACAACCTATATACATTCTGATAGTTATCTCTTTTTTTAAACAATATTTTATACAGGTTTTACCCTGACAAGTTGTCTGGGGAATCTTAATACTGGTGATGGCCAAAACCTTTCTTCAGGATGACTCTGGGGCCACAGGATAAGCATCAGATAGTTTGCAAATAATCTTCTCAGACTCTGTCAGGTAAGTTTTATCCCTCATCGTTTGGAACATGCTGAAGGGCTACAACTTGTTCATAAATATGTTCAAGGAAATATTCTTTGTTGCTTGGAGAACTTCCTCTTTTTTCCCTCAGTTGTATCTCATGGATATTTCATTTCTGTCATTTATTTCCCACTGTTCTGATTTAGTTTCTGTCTATTAAAAGTCTCATTCTATTTTTTTTTTTGGTAAACTTCTATCTAGCTAACTGACCTTAACTAGCTAGCTCATTAGAGCTATCATCAGTATTTTCTGAACCAGAACAATGTTTCACACATTCTGATGTTCTAAGAAATATATTTGAAAGTCTTGCATGAATAATAAAATGAACAATGTCGCTGCAACTTATGCTAAAATGAGATGACATTTGATTAAATAATAACAAGGTTATGGCTTATCTGACCATGTATGCTTGTTATTACTTTTAGAGTCCAAATGCTGTTTTACTAAGTAATTAAATAGAATTAAAAAATCACGAAATAGGATTTGCTCCCAGTATATTTTAAAGATTTATTTTCCTGTTGGTTTTGCCTTCTGCACTGAGAAAAGAGTTCAAGTATCTTTGAGAGAGTCTTACTTATACCTTACCTTAGTTAGAATTCTGAGTTTATGTCCAAGGCATACACTGGATTAATGTGCTTTCTTTTATGAAGATGGCATTTGAAATCTTAGCAACAAGCTATTTCTAGAACATGATATTTTTCTGACAATGTTCGTATAAGGTAGGTGATAAAGAAACTGAAAATGAAAGAGGTAAATGGAGAGAATAAGACAAGCAGGGTCAGGAAATACCCCATAGACTGACAAAAACAAAAACAAACAAACCAAGATTGTTTAAGTCTAAAATATTTTAATTAAACAGGCTAAGTTGAAGCTGAATAAAGAATCTGAGATATGCATAGTATTTTTGTTCTGAAAGAACACTAGGGATACTTTATACCTTTCATTGTCAGAAACAATTGAACTTCATGATAGTACTGAAATATTTTTATCCTAAAACTTTATGTCTATAGTGTTATTTCATATTTTTTTCTAGAAATGTACTAGAGAAAGCTTTGCTCTCTTTATGAGAGGAATGGAATGCTCATATGTCCATGCAACCGATCTTACAGTCTCAGTGAGATCTTTTAACCACCTGCAATTAAGTATTTTAGCAAAATGACAGGAATTTGAGCTATATTTTGCATTTGAAAAGTTATGACAAGGATTGCAGAGATGGTTAAGCTGCTTGTAGGCATGAGGACCTGATCTTGGATTCCCAACACCATGAAAAATGTCATAAGCCTACAATTCAAGAGCTGAGGAAGTGAAGGCTGGTAATCTCTGAGGCTCACTGCTAGTTAGTCTAGCCAAACTGGCGACATCTAGGTTCAGTAAAAGAGCCAGTTTCAAAGAATAAAGTAGAGAGGAACTAAGGAAGACACCCAACTTCAACCTCTAACTTCCTCAAGTGCACACCCACCCCCACACACATACACATACTACACGCATATACATTTTTTAAAAAGTTTTAACAAAGTTTTTACTCTTACTAATTATTTGTTTGTCCAGGCTAAAGATGTCAAGTCACATTCTTTTTAAGTAGAAGGGTATCAATTCAATGCTGAAATAACAGTTATATGAACTGTAATGATTAAAAAGGCCAATTTGTCATAGAGCTATTACAAAAGAGGTAAGCTATCCTGATAACTAAATGGTAGAAGGATTTAGTTATTGATATAATATTTATAGCTATTGAATCTAGTACATAAGGATAGACATAGACCTTTGACCTGAAGTGAAGGGCTCTAGAATAATTTTGGAGGTCACAGTACATGTTAAGTTGTGTACAGAGGTACAAAAGATTGTTGAATCCTGGTATATTTTGGATGGTCTAGAGTAGTTTTGTGAGTTGAACTACAGATCATTGAGGTTCATGAGAGTGAAGCTCTTAGTGATGCAGTGAATCAGGACTCAATTTAAGGAAAAAAAAATTTAAGAAGGACAGAGTTAATGTCAAAATTGAGTAGTTGATGGGATGTGAGTAGTATTTGGATCTGAAGGCTTCCATGATGCTTACTGGAGGGATGAACACTCTAATACCTGTGGAGAATTTAGGGAGTATGTTTATATTATAGCATTACTGAATGTTCAGTTGTATCATGCTAACTCAACAAAGACATTAAGTGTTTTGGAAGTAAGGGAGAAATGCTTTCAAGAAGAGCTGCTATTGATAGAAATCTAGTTTTGAAAGAAGTCTGTGAAAGCGTTAGTGTAATGCTGCTGCTGGAAATCTTTAGAGTCCACAAGAGAGGATCAGCAACTATATCAGTTACTTTATTATGTTATAAATTTGTAGACAATTCTCATACATGTACTTAATGTATTTTGATTATAATCCCCTTCCTTTCTTTTGACTCCCTCCCTCATATACTTTCTGCTTAATCCCTTCTCTTCCCACAAGTTCTTTTAGTTTGGTGTCTCTTTTTCTTCCTTCCTTCCTTCATTCCTTCCTTCCTTCCTTCCTTCCTTCCTTCCTTCCTTTCTTCTTTTTTTATTTCACTTTTCCAACCCGTTTGATTAGCCCTAATATTGGGCAGGTAACAACAGATGCTTTGAAGTCAGGAATGAAATGGCTGCTTTGTGTCCAGAAGACAGCATCCCAAAGCACTCCATTCCATCCTCTGCCACCAGTTCTACAATATCCCCTGACAGGAGGAATTCCATGCCAGGTACAGAGAAGTTACACAAAACATGACGGCTGGGAAGATCATAAACTCTAGGAGGAAGCCACTACTGTTGATTGGCTAAATGGTATGTTGTGGTCTGTACATTGTACTCAAAATATTTGTGATTATGGTGATAGATTAGTGCTGTTCTCAGTTTCAGTTTGAAAAGCTTCTTTGTGTCATTTATGGCAGCAAGTACTGGGAAGACCTAAGACTAATCAAAGTGCTGAGAAGAAGTGACAGTTAAATGCTCAACACCAAGTAAAACGTGGTCATCACATCCATCAAGACTGAGTGTATTACTTACTTTTATATATTACTAAGGCCAAAATATATGACAGAAACAACTAATATGGATTAGGTTTATTTTGGCTGACAGTTTTGGAGGGACTTCAGGACTCCATGGAAAAGGCCTGACAGGAATAACTTTGCTTACTGTGGTGAGAGTGTGAGGCAAACTTTGCTCATTGTGGTGGGAGTGTGAGGCAATGGATTTTCACATTGTGACAGACAGGAAGCAGAGAAGTTAAATGAGAGCCAGTGGCCATTATAATTATAACCTTACAAGGCTTCATTCTAGTGCCCTACTTCATATCTAAGAATTTTCATTTTTTAAAACTTTAATATTTAATCTAAAAAATGGCATTCTGTGATAAAATGTAGGAATTGGGAGATTGACTACCTCTTTCCCTTTCTCCCCTTTAACCTTCCTTTGTTCTTTGTTTCTCCTTGTAACTTGGAAAGGGGTTCATAGAAATATTATTGGGTGTCTGAACTGGTAGCACTATGGACCTTTCAGTTCTGTCTGAATATGTCTAGGACAAACTTGCAAACCCATGGTCCTTCACTAACGTGACAGCATCAATTCCAGTTTCCTTGCCTCTTGCCATTTTAATCATGTAGCGATGTATCGTGTTTAAAATAGAAACTTGTAAGTCAAGATCCATATATTTATGATATTTTAAATTCTCATTTCTGATTCTTAGTGTTTTTAGTATAATGAGAACAAATTTACAATGAAATTCTATGAAATGAAGCACAGGTCTTTATGACATAGAATGTTAGCTCTGTTGACAGTACTGCTTCCTCCTGACTCTTTCTCTGTCTTCTTTCCACTTATTTCACTTTATAATTTCAAATAAGATCTCTTTACTTTTTACTTCAAACAACATACAACCAATAGGTATATCTTTCTCATCTTACAGGAATCTGCTACCCTTTACTTTCTCCTATAGACACACTTGGATCTGAGGCATTACAGGGAGGATGGCTTACATTTCTACAACTCCCAGAGGAAGTTATCTTGCTGGTTTCTTAAGTCCCCTCAAGTTAGTGCTTCTCCATGTCTACTCCCAAGACTCAGATGAATGTGAAGGAGGGTGAGGCATCCCTTGGTGGTCTCATAGAAAAATATCAGCACTCTTTCTTTTGAAGTTATGCTTTATTTTTTAAAATTCTTACACATTTTTCATTTTTCTCCAGAACATATTCAAGACTTTTAATATGAAAGAGAAGTTTCAAATTTCAGACCATTGAATAAAATTGCTGTTCCATGGAGTAGTGGTAAAATTATCCTGTGATTTCTTTTCTCCCTGGATACTACTTTGTACTTCTATTTCTCCAAATTGAAAAATGAGGCATTTGGATGTCATTTTAATATGATTCTTATTTCTTTTACTGCCCTCCACATATTCAGAGAGCGACCAGGTAGGCTGACTCTACTAGTAGCTTACCTTTTAGGAGGAACTGTGGTAAAATGACCATCATAAACAACTTGCAAACTATCAGTTCCATACACATAGTACTGATAGTGCTATAATCTCACATTTCTTGACTCCGGTGCTATGGAAGCATAATTGGACTGAACAAATTATTTTCTATCACTAATGTATCTATTTTAACAACCTTTATGTTCATATATGTCATAAAAATAAAATAGCACAAGTTTGAAAGTGAAAACGGAACTTGTAATTTTGAGCCACAGGATGGATATAAAGGCTGCTGCAAGGAAGGTGGGTATTATTTCCTCAACCAGGCAGAAAAGGAATAACTTCACAAACTCAGTGAATTGTAGAGTGCTTCCAGTTAGCTGTTATGGCCTTCTATGCATGGATTCTTCATTATGTAGAGAGCTAATATAGTTAGCAGAACATTTTTTTTGAAGTGCACATCAACCCCAAGGATGAAATGCATTCCTGAAATAAGCTTCTGAAGATCCAGAAACCATAAATTCCCAATGCTATAACTTAATCTTCTGGAAATGCTCCAAATAGCAGCCCCAAGTTCCCTTGAGTGAAATGCACTTATTTTCTCCCTGTGCACATTTAACTCTATTCTTTATTGAATAAAAAAAAGGATAAAAGGACTTGGTTTATTGCTTCTAATAAAAGAAATGTAATCTGAATACTCAAGGATGTAATCAGATCATAGCATTTCAATTGTATTACTAATATGGTCGTAAAATAAATAAGTTGCATGCTGAAAAAGCTCACTAGGCAAGTGCATCTCGTCATTGTGTCTCATCCATCTTGCCTTGCCATTTCTAGACTGTCAGCATTTTCTCTCTTTGCTCTTCGGTCTGCATCTAGTGATTTTTCATATATCCCTCACTGACATCTTGTTACCTCGAAGTTTCATATATAGAGATAGGTTAAATCTGTTGTACCCTATTTATGCATCTGTAGTTTTTGGACTCTCAATTTGTCATCTGACTACTCCGTATGCTCTTTCTGGCCTTGCTCATTAAGTCAGCTACAAATGCATGAAAGTGGATGCTATTCATATTGGTGTTTCCATACAATTGGTCAGTAATCTCTTTATACCTGTGAAGTTTGACAGCCTCTAATGGAAAGATGAAGTAACTAGGATGTGTTTGTGTGTGTGATGACATGTGTGACACGGCATGCTTAGGTGGTGGTGAGATAGCAATGCTGGGTCTCAGTTCTTGCTTTATTTGAGAAGTGTTTCTTTGTTGTTTTCTCTGGCCTCTAGGGGTTCTCATCTGCCTCCATGTCCCCACAGGAGGCTGGTATTACACATGTGCACTCTCCATGCAGCTTTACATGGACTCTGGGAAACACACTCAGACCTCCATGCTTGTTTATGTGCTTTCCCCACCCAGTAGCCTCCCCTGCCTCCACAATAACTACTTTTCTATAACTTCTAGGGAAAATTTGAAGTCATAAAAGATAGCTAATTATTGGTTCTTTCATTTTGTGAGTGGGCAGGACCATCTCTTTCTCTAAGCTTTGAAAGGTTTATATTTATCTGAAACAGTTTAATTCTTAATAATAAATATAATATTCTTACTTATAAATCATCAATATTTGGCCAATATTGAGTCCAATAATTAGGTTTATCATAGAACAATTACATTGGATCTATATATCTTTACTCAATAGACATGTGAGTCTTGTATATAAATTTAAAAAAAAAACAGTTTGAGTTCAGAACTGGTCACAGTATCCAGTGATGGTCATATTACTGTTGCTCCAGTGAGAAATCTTATTTGATAATCTAATTTTGTGTTAATCAATGAAGAAATAAATATTTTAGAAAAATACATATTTTATTTTGATAGTGAATTCCGGAATGATTTTTTCTTCACCTTCATTATGTCCTGTGGGCACAAGAGGGGAACCTTTGACAGCAGAGTTGAGATATGGCTTGAGTTATAGACCACTGATAGCAAATGAGATGCAACCTAGGATTTACTAAATCATGGTGAATGTTTTCCTAGCCAGAAGGATTTAGTACAAATATCTTTCTTTCTTTTATTTTGCTATAAATTCACCTAGCTGTAATATACAGCATTGCTGAGATCTTGTTCAGTGAACATTTATGTTTTTGTTTAAAACCTCTTTGGTATTATTGAAACTGAGTATGCCCACTAATAAAAACAACCTGTGTTAGTAAGGGCTATAGATATAACATCTTTTACTAAAGCATTAAATTAAGTCTAATAAAACTTTGAACTAATCCCCTTTCCTCCCATAGGATTCATTTATAGTTTTCCAAATTTAAAAGAGTAGCTGTTGGGCATCATATGAGTGAAGCCAGTGTGAACAGTGAGCGACTTGAGAGACTGGGCTGTGTGATCAGCTGGCCAATGATGAACATCCCATAAGCACAGGCCTATCGTCAACCACAGTGTCAGCTTTTCTCAGAGCACTCAAGCTGCCACTTTTTCAATGTGGCCGAACTGAGATGATCTACCTAAGCTGCTTTATTCTTTTCTTGCATTTTAAGTCACACAAATATAACAAATGTTTAGCTGGAGAGAAATGCTAACCATTCTACAGAGAATACTCTTCTGGGCTTCTCAACCTTGTGAATGTCCAGTTCCCCACCCATTATTATTATTATTATTATTATTATTGGCATATTTTGTATGGATATATCATGTGTTGGTATCCTCCTTTCCCTTGTCCCTGTCCCCATTCTCCTGGGGACCCTTCTTAGTGGGGTTGTAGGTATTCCCCATGGGGTTGTGGTTTATGTATTGTGGGAGCAGCAGTCAATTTTTTGGGGAGTGGGAGGGAATGCCTCTGGGCATGATGTCCCAACCTGTGGCTCTTACCATCTTTCCACACCTCTTTTGCAAAATTCCCTGAGCTGTGGTGGATGAGTTTTAATTCTACTTCAGTGATGAGCTCTTAGGAGCCTCTGGATCTCTGCTTTGGTAGGTGTTGAATATCCTCAGGGTCTATCTCCTTCACCCTGGCACACTCTTGCCTCGGTCCTTTGCTGAACAACCTCTGTCTTCTTTGTTCAGGATCACATACTGCATTATTAAAGCAGATTAAATCTAGAAAAGGCAAGTATCTTGAATGGAGATATAATTGACCTTCTATATAACCAATTATAAAAACAAAACCAATATGAAGCAGAGGAAGGGTAGAAGGAAAAGCTTATATCAAATAATACTGAAAAATCAGACTTCGCAGCAATGTAAGTGGAGGTTAAACAGCAATAATAATTCAGGGTATGTGCAACTTCAGGCATTTTTATCTGGTACTTTGAACTTCAGTATAGTCTTTTAATTTTGTTTGTTTTTTAATAGTCTATTTTTATTTATTTATTTGACAGAGAAAGAGGGAGAGAGAGAGAGAGAGGAAGGGAGGGAGAGAGAGAGAGAGAGAGGGAGAATGAGTGCACCAGGGCTTCCAGCCACTGTAAATGAACTCCAGATATATGCACCCCCTTGTGCATCTGGCTAATATGGGTTCTGGGGTCCTTTGGCTTTGCAGGCAAATGCCTTAACTGCTAAGCCATCCCTCCAGCCCAAATGTTTTTGTTTTTGTTTTAACTTTTATTGATAACCTCTACACATTCAGACAATGTACTACAATAATATTACCCTTCCATTACCTTTATGTCCTCTTTCCTCCAACTCCTCTCCACTGGACTCATTCTTTCCATCTCATTTCCCTTCTATTTTGATGTGATCATTTTTTTACTTCTATTATGCAGGTCATGTGTAAGTAGCACCAGCCACTGTGAGGTTATGAATACCACAATAACTTTGTATCTGGAGGACAGTATTGCAAAGCATTTAAACTCTTCCTTTGGCTCTTACATTCTTTTTTTCTTTTTTGGTTTGGGTTTTTGAGGTAGGGTCTTGCTTTGGCCTAGGCTGACATGTAACTCACTATGCAGTCTCAGGGTGGCCTCAAACTCACAGCAATCCTCCTACCTCTGCCTCCCTAGTGCTGGGATTAAAGGCATGAACCACCATGGCCTGCCTAGCTCTAACATTCTTTCAGCCCCCTCTTCCACAATGGTCCCTGAGCATTGGAGGGTGTCATAGAGATGTCTCACGTCTCAGAACTTTAATGAGTTGTAAATCACCCCAGTGGTCACCTCCACCTGAAAAGAGAAGCTTCTATAACCAAAGGTAAGGGAAGCATTAATATATAGGGACAAAATATATTTAGAAAACAGTTTAGGGGCATAATATATACATTTAGTCAAACAATATTAGTACTTCCCTTCTGTGGTAGTTTGATCCAAGTGTTCCCCATAAACTCATGTGTTCTGAATCTTAGGTCCCCAGCTGGTGGAAATTTCATAATTGAAGCCTCCTGGAGGCAGTGTATTGTTGGGGGCAGACTTATGGGTGTCATAGCCAGCTTCCCCTTGCCAGCATTTGGTACACTCTCCTGTTGCTGTTGTCCATCTGATATTGGCCAGAAGGTGATGCTCACCCTCTTCTCATGCCATCATTTTCCTTTGCCATTGTGGAGCTTCTTCTCAAGTCTGTAAGCCAAAATAAATCCTTTTATCCCATGAGCTTCTCTGCACAGGTGTTTTCTGCCGGCAATGTGAACCTGACTACAACAGTAAAATTGTACTGAAAAGTGGGATCATTGCAGCTAGAAACATGATTCTGAGCCTTTGGCCTTTCAGAACTGCTCTTCAGGAAAAATGTGGATGAATTTGAGATCTTGGCCTAAGAGACACCTTTAAGTGCTGTAAGTATAGCTTAGTGGACCATTCTGGTCAGAGTTGAAAAACCTCAATGCAGTAAAATCTATGGGATATGAGGTTTGGCTTATGAAGTTGAGAAAGAGCTTTGCCTGGACTGGGCTAGAAGCAATTTTTGTGAGAGGCTTGCTGTTAAGCTTGTTTCCTGAAAACTCATGTAGGGTTGCATTGTGTAGAAATGTACTGTTGTGAGCAGAGGGATATGACACAGAGAAAATGAAATATTTGGGCCAAAACTGCTGTTCATTTAGGTTTGAGAAGTTATAACCATTGTGATTAGGCCAGTTGACCTGCATGAGAACAACAGAAAGAATGCACATTCTTTTGAAGGAGTGTCCTATTCTTCAATGTTGGCTTTATTACTCTCTGGATTAACTAATTAGTAACCCACCTGGTACTATAGAGTAAAATAAATGCAGAAAAAAGAGGGTCATAAAATTTGCAACATGGTTTAGTATTTTGAAAATCCATAGAAGCATGAAGCAAGCTTACTGGATTACCTGCATAGAGATCCTAAGGAGCCATTAGGATGAGCCATCAGTTGTGGTGTGTGTGTGTGTGTGTGTGTGTATGTGTTTTGAGGTAGGGTCTCACTTTAACCCAGGCTGACATGAAATTCACTATTTAATCCCAGGCTAGCCTCAAACTCACAGTGGTCCTTCTACTTCTTCCTCCCTAGTGCTTTGATTAAAGGCATGCACCACCATACTTGGATCCAAATTGCTTTTTGTTTTGAGTGTCTAAGTGTATATTTTGAGAGTTTTTACCATGTGCCAAACCCCATTTAATTTATTATCTACACTTTCTTATATAATGATCAGAATAAACTTAAAGGATAGATTTCTCTCACCTTTTGGACTAACGATGAAACATGTTTAAAAAATCCAAGAACATTTCTAAATTTGCACATTAAATACAAGACAGAACTGGAAATTCCAAAAATCTAATGTTCTTTTTGTGTTTCTTTGTATCTCTAAGCACGTGGGTGTGGTGTGCACATATGAGTGTTGGTAAGCATGTGGGAACACATGCTTTTGTGTGCACTTGTGTAAGCATTTGTGTGGAGATCAGCTTGATGTCAACATTAAGTACACCATCTGCCTTCTTGAACCAGAGTCTGTCATTGGTCTGGAGCTCACCAATTAGGCTAGATTAGCTGATCAGTGAGCTCTAGGGATCTGCCAATGCCTCAGGAAACTATCTACTCTATTGTAGGTGTGCCAGTTGTGGTTACTTTGTTAAATATAAAGGTCACTACACAAAAAGTAAATGATGAATTTGTCTAAATGACACATTGATAAGTTACTGTTCTAGCTATTATTGACAACATAATTTAGATAAAAATGTCATACATGTCTTAAACATAGAATCAACTGAAATGATACCACAGTATAAACAATTAACAATAGCATGTATTGAGTTATTGTACTAGGCAGTTAGAGGACTTGGGAAAAATCTTAAATTATTTGGAGGCAAATAGCATGATATCAAATAAAAATTATTTTAATATCTCCTTCTAAAATATCAAGAAAGTTTAAATTGGAATGCCTGAAGAGTCAGGTAACTAATAAAATTTAAAAAAATTAAAAATTTGTTATCTATTATTATTTGCAAGCAAGGAGAGGGATTGAGAGAGAATGAGAATGAGTGTCTCAAGGCCTCTTGTCACTACAAACTCAAGATACATATGCCACTTTGTGCATCTGGATTTATGTGGGTGCTGAGGATCTGAACCTGGATTATCAGGCTTGCAAGGAAGTGCCTCAACCACTAAGCAATCTCTCCAGCTCAGTAATACCATTTTTGAGCTAACAAACTCCAGTGTGTATTTTCGGTACCTACTATATGGTAGTCCTTATAGTAACTTTTTTTGTTGTAAAGACCTTAGGAGTTTCATGGAATTTGAGTAAAAAACAGTATATAAAATACTGAGTTGAGTTCAAAACCTTGGCTATATTTATACTTTCTATTCTATTTGTCTTTCAAGAATACTGTAATAAATATTTAACCCAAGTAGCCATCTTTTTTGAATTTTTAAAAATTTTTTATTAATTAGTTTTGTATTCAGCAAATACAGTCAGTTTGGTACCATTATTAGGCTTATCCGTGACCTACCCCCTCCCCTTGGCCCCTCCTTCTTGAGGTATATGGGTCATGCATTGTGGAGTTAGCCCACAGTTATGGGTAAGCTAAATGGCTCTGCATATCATGACCCAACATGTGGCTCTGACATTCTTCCCGCCCCCTCTTCCTGCAAAATTTCCCTGAGCCATGTTGGGTTCATTTTTGGTCGCTTCAGGGATGAGGTGTTGCGGCCTCTATGTCTCTGGCTCTCTGATTTGGTAGGAGCTGATTTTTCTCTGTGTTCATCTCCTTCACCCTTGTGCTGGTACCCAGTTCACCAGGAAAACAGCCCCCTTGCTTGTTTCGCCAGTTTTTCTTAGTTTCAGCTGGGGCCCTTTTGAGGTATGATGGTGTGGCTCTCTCCTTAGGATCTCCATCTATCTGAAAAAGAGAAGCAGATTCTCCAACAGATAGTAAGTTAGCACCAGGACAAATGAGATAACCCTTACATTTTTTTATAGAGAATTTAATAGGTGTAGGCCCTCTTGTAGCCCACGGTTGATAGCTTGATAATGGAGAGTGGGCTTGTGTTTGGAAATGGTTCTGACTTGTTTCCCAGCTCTAGCTATGGGTCCCGTACCACTGAGGGGATTAGGTAGCCAAATCAAGAGCAGTTGATTCCCCACCATGGCTGTGTGCCACTATTGCACTTGTGTGAACATCACAACAGGTTATTTGCTGCTAAGTAGGTTAGACCATGAGTTGCTTGGACAGATATTGGTCGTTTTCCCCCAGTTTCCCATGTAGCACCTTCTGGCACTACATGCACTGACTGTCTGGGGACTGACTCTCTTCCAGCTTCCAGCCATGCCATTCCATTCTATGTGTCAACCACATAAGGTATCTTCAGCAGTAGGGTCTTACACTAACCTTTGGTAGGTCATCAAGTACTCTGACAGAAATCTGTCTTTCTTTTAGGAAACCTTGTAGGTCTCTCTGATCAAAAGCTCATTGTGGATGATAGCCACATGCTGGTACTGGGAGTTACAGGTCAGTGTCCACTAAGAAAAGGAAGAAAAAGATAAGTAATATACAAGAGTTAGAGAGAAGAGAGAGAGAGAGAGAGAGAGAGAGAGAGAGAGAGAGAAAGAAAGAAAGAAAGGGAGAGGGAGAGGGAGGGAAGCTGTAGAAGATTAAGGTTAGTCTTCATCATACCCTCTCCGGTGTCTTGTGGTTCAGGTGTTCCCTCTAAGGGCCTGGTGAAGGTTCAACCATTTGGTCTGCCTTTCAGGAAGTCCAAGTAGCCATCTTTTGAATAAGAAGATCAAGTAGATGAGAGATTTGTTCACTATTAACCTTCAAGAAGTGATAGAATAAACAAAGAACTTAGAAGCAAACAATCAAGAAATACTAATTTTATTGAAATAGTCTTTTAACAGAAAATCTGATGGGATAGTTAACTTCATACCTGTCAACTACTGGATTCAAGTCAGATATGAATAGTTGTTTACTAAGAAAAGCAGATATTTGTAGCTTTCATACTGTGGTTGGGGAACTTGTCTTGTAAATTATTCAGACAAAAGGGTTCTTGTAGGTTCTCTGAGAGTGGACCCTTAGTCAGGGCTAGTCCAAACAGTGTGTCTAACTTCTTTAACAGTGAATGGTTTTTATTTTTAAAATTATGACCGAGTTTGACTAAATATACTGGCCAAATTGGCCTAAACTTGAAATGTCTCATCCCTTGAGTATTTTCACTGGTATGCATGAAGCCCCATCCTGAGGTCAGTGAGATTATACAAGACATTTATGTATCAGAATACAAGACATCTGCTCAGCTTCACCTCTGAGTGTGTGTGCATACCATGCTAAGGTAGAATTTAAAAGCAGAGCTAGTCATTTTTAAAATACTTTTAGACAAAATGCTGGTATCTTTAGTAGCAGCTGTTTCTCAAATAGACACTGTTCCAACTCACACAATTCAGAAGTATAACTAGCTTATCATTTTCTGGACCATGATACAATCAATATGAAACTAACACATTTAATCACAAATATTATAAATGAGTAATTGCAATGAATTAGTTCATTGCTTTGTACTACACCTGGAATGAGTACATATTCTAATATTAATATAATATTCATGCTCTCAGTACTTATATTTTCCTTAAGCCTCATTCAATTATATTTTACATTAATTAGGAGTCAGAGCTCTTAGATTTCAAGTGGCCATGATCAATTAAGACCATCCTGTGGATCAGAGATGACCTGGTTTCATCACATATCACACTGGCTTTATGCTTTTCTATTCAAATGTCAGAATTTTACCTCTCAAAAGTAGTTGAGGACTTGTCAACTTTCCTGCTAATTTCATTCCTTACAATAGCCCAGCAGTTACATAGGAGGCAGTTTGGTATTTTTCCTTCAGGTGGTAGTGTCTGATGGAATGGTATCATTTTTAGATGAGTTAAATTCAGAGCTTTAGGAATAAGACCTTAAATATACAAATATTTTCTTCATGGATTCTTAGAACTCTTTCTTTGAATGGAAAATTTCCTAATGAGAAATAGATACCAATGATCCATCAAATAAATAAATCAAATAATAAAAAAGTAAAATTTTAGTTGCATTTAAGTCAAGGTAGAGTATGTATAAGAGAAAGTCTGTGCTTATAGATAGATAGAAATCTGAAGTGACAAAAAAATAATGAACACAAAATTAAAAAAGGAGGGGATGAAGGAATGCCATGACTAAAGGGTCAGGAATATGAATTTCATCCTCATTTTTCTAACATTCTTGCTATTTTGGAACCTCTGGTATATTTGAAGTGAAGTCAAAGGCTGGAAAGATTGTTCAATGGTTAAAGGCACTTGCCTGCAAAGTCTAACAACCTGCATTCTAGTCCCCATGACCCATATCAAACTAGATGCACAAAATGGCACATGTGTTTGGAGTTCATTAGTATTGGCAAGAGGCCCTGGTGCACACATATTCGCCCTCTAAAATAAATGGAAATTTTTTAAATGTTAAATTAAATGAGACATAGTAACCCTGTACATGGTTTTAGGGATCATTGAGTATAGTTATCACATAATATACATACAATCAGGAGAGAGTAAATTAAAGTAGGAAATGGAAGAGATGGTTAAAAGAGAGAAGAAAGAAGAAGAGAAATATAAGGAACTAAAGTATTCTCTTCCAGTAAACTTTTCTGAAACCCTTTTCAATTCAAATTTCAATATTTAAAATGATAAGGGATGTTAGAGCAAAGAAGTTTGTATTCATTTTGTGTAATTGTTAATCTGTTTTTTTTTCTGCCAGTACATAACATTTTGGTTTCCAGCTGTTTATTATCCAAATCATTTCCTGCACTAGATAAAGTGTTACCAGCAGGACTCTAAGATGTTTTATGCTAATGAAAGGAAAAATCTTGGACAAGTTGAAAAACATAGATTTTTGAATGACATGGCAAAAATAATAAGAGTCTAAATAAAAAGAAAACTTGGATAACAGCCATTATATTTACTATGCCAAGATAACTGATTGACATTTTAATTAGATGAGAAAATGCAATTGTATTTTTAACTCTGAAAAGACCCCTTAGAAGAATGATGGGCATTATATAAATAAATAAACTTACAAGAAAACAAAGGAATAACAAAGAATTGTAAGATTCACTCATTTTCTAGTGTTCATGACATGAGTTATTGATTCCATGGATCATGAAGCAAAACTTTTTGAAAGTTAACTTGCCTTTACCCTTTAGACAACAGTTTTCATTAGAGTAATTGAATTTTATTAAGACAATTGTTTGCTATAGCTATTTGTCTTTGCTTTCTGGCAGCTCTGGCATAAATTTTTCATTTAATTCATGTTCTAAATTTTAAAATATCCCTATAAAATCTGAGTAACTGAACTGTACCTACCTTGCCACTATAAACAAAAATGAGGCTTATGTATGACTATAAGCACAATAAAACATATCAGCTTAAAGGCAGACTGTATGCTTGAAAAGCAATAGCACTTGAATATAAGAAGGGCTTGCAGTTTGAACCTGAAGCCATAAGTTTGGCATACTCATCTTTTTTACTCCCCAAAAGTTTCCTCTTGTGAAAATGCATTCTATTACTAGTGAACATTTTAAAAATCACGCCTTAGGTTCCAATGATAATTACATAGAAATTTGGGACATGCAAACAGGTGTGTCATCAGGCAGAAGGATCCAGTCATTGAGTTTCAAAAATTCACCAAAGATCTGATGATAAGTACCATAGCTTGCCTTCAGTTCTGATACGTCAGCTTTTTATAGACATTATACCTGGAAGTCACAGAAGGGTTCCAGAAGATTGTGTCTTCCAAAATGGCCATCATAGTACCTCCCATCTCAAATATCCTTATGTGATGCTGTTGCTGTCCTGTGACAAAGGAAGGGTGAAAATTCTCACTTTTGAATTGAGGTTTGGCTTTTGATTCTCCTGTTATGAGTGGATTTTAGTGGGAGCAATGTTATGTGACTTGTAGAATTAGGGAGAAGAAGAAACCTAGCATCTTCTATCTATTCTCAAGCTGTCTACTTGTGGGACATTCCGTCTGGGGATACTCTTTCTCAGAATGCAGCTAAGAAGCCCAAGCTTCTTCATCTAACTATGTCATAAGGTATTCCATTCTTGATGAGAGCCATGAACTTAAAAGGTCCTAGATCAGAACTGACATAGACAACCTAGAGTGTTACCAAACCTGTTTGCCACCTGATTTGGTGAAATCTATGAGTCAAAATTATATTTTGAAAATAATGTATAGCCTTATTTAAAAGCACCAATATACAACAGAGACTACATGTGACCTCCAAAGCCTAAAATATTTACAATCTGACCCTTTAAAGAAAAACTTTGGGACCCTTGTTCCAGATGCACTGAGGACTCTCCCTCCTTTTCAAGGCAGTCCTTCCTCTGATTTGTTGCCTTTCTGTCTTCTCTATGTCAAAATATGTAAGGGCTTAGGAAAGTGCAGTGGTTTGTCTAGTGGTTTTTACTGTTTATTTATTTATTTGTTGTTTATTTTAAACAAGGAGCCTGATAGCTCAGGATGGCCTGGAACGAACTCACTATGTACCTAAGGCTGGACATGATCTCACTATAATTTTCTTGCCTCAGCTTTCCAAGCACTGAGAGGACAGGCATGAGCCACCATGATGTGTTGTAGTGTTTTTCCCCTTTTGGTTATGTATGTGATATACATGCATGTGTATGTGTATGTTCATATGCGTGTAGGCACAAGTGTATGCAGGTGCATGTGTGTGTGTGTGTGTGTGTGTGTGCTGTGGAGTCCAAAGGTCAATGTCATGTATTCTCCACAATTGCTCTCCATGTTGATTTTTGAGATAGGGTGTCTCCTTGAACCTATACTAGGTAGCCAGTAAGTCACAGGGCCTGTTTTTGACTCCCCAGAACTGAGATTTACAGGCATGTAGCATCATGCCTGCAATTTACATGGGCTTGGGGGATCCTAACTCAAATCCTCAAGCTGCAAAAGGAAGCACACTTTACTCACTAAGTAAGCCTTCTCCACACTAGCTGGAGTGTTTACTTTTTTTTTTTTTTGCTTGTGTATGCATGTGTAATGTGGTGTGTACTTTCCTGTGTCAGAGTACATTCATCTGGGACAGAATGTTGGGTATCTTCCATTTTTCTTCTGCCTGTTCTTGTTTGAGCTTGAGTCTCTTACTGGTCCTGGAGCTTGCCACTTTCTTTTTTGCAGGCTCCAGCAATTCCAGGGTCTCTACTCTTGCAAGGGATGGGGTTACAGGAGTGTATGACCATGCTCGGTTGTTTTATGTGAGGTGTGGAGATTGGAACTTGGGCAACCTCAGGTCTCTCTCATACTTGTATAGGAAACGTACTTAACCACTGAGCCATCTTTCCAGTCCCTAGAATAGTATTTTATGCGTCAGTTAGTAACCAGAAATGTTTATATCTTTTTCTTTTCAATAAACAAATAACTACATGTATGGTTTTTACAAAAACAAATTGCTCATGTTAGAGGATGCTCAAGCTACTTGGATCATAGGATCTTGCTATCATGAGTCTGGATTATCCATAAGTAGTTGAATTTACATTTTCAGAAAGTCTATTTAGTGAAAGTTGAGTGTTTTTTTTTTCTGTATTGAGTCTCAAATGCTTAACTGAGTGATTCTAAGAAAACTCTCCTAACAGACTACTATATTGAAAATAATTAAGGATTACATATAATAGTAGAATTTTCCTGGTTGGATAGGTTAATTACCATACTACTTAAACATAAATATGGTGTATGTGGTATTTGTTTTTTTTCTTCATGCACCACATGTTGTAACTTTGAGCTTTCTAAGTAATATTAGAGCAGGTCAAAACCTCTTTCAAGTTTTTAGAAAGTTATTTTGTATACAAAAATGTCTACTGGTAAATCTCTTTCAGTCAAGAAAGATAATGTTTTTTTTGAGTAAAGAGAACTCAATGAAACCCATGTCTTAATTTTCTCATGTGCATCAAAATGATTGATGCTGCTTCATGAGGTTGTCATGAGTGACAGAAATGCAGAATGAATTGAGGCTGGGTCAAAGTACATCTGCAAAAGGAAACTTATGTCTCCTTATCTAGTGGGATCCAATAACCAAGAGATGTTGATGCTTGGATTTTAAATTTGCAGTGACCTATCTGTTCTAATGTAAAAATCATGACTCTAATGCTTTTACAAATAACTTCTAAAATAAGTGTCAACTTAGCAATAAAAATCCACAAAAATATTTGTACATAAAGGATAATGCAAATACTCATTTCAAAATGTGAAAGTGTTCAGGGTAATTACAAACAAACTTTAGGGAATTTAATTTAGGGCTAAAGAAAAAAAGTTTAATTCCTAAAGAATCCTGGCTTCTTTGGAATGATTTCACACACAGTTTAACAAGCATCCAGTTGTTAACAGACGTTTTCTTATGCTATTCATTTTCTCTAATACACGAGGGCAATAGTTATCTGCATGTCTTCATATGTGTCAATATATATAACACTATAAAATATCTGAGTCTTGTTACAACTATATAAAATATATCTGAGCCATTGATTCCTTATATATACCCATAACATAGGGCTTAGATCCTATGGCATACATTTGAATGATGCCCATATTCACATTAGTTTTATGTTACTTGAAATTATCTGTTTGTATCAAAAAGAGTTGGATCAAAGATGAAAAGAAATCAATAAAAAATATCCTTTAAGAAAGAATTTCACATTATCACTATACACTGAGTTATTACCCCCCAGCATTGATTGTTTTACACATGACTGCAAAAGGATCATGTATATGAGGACTGGAGGATGGAAAAGCTGGAATTTGAAGGCTGCACATGTTTGGTTCTCCATGGTGAGTGGTCGAAGAGAACCAACCAGATACAAAGTACCAGAGACTATATTAAGCTGTCCTAAGCCTTTTATAGTGATTAGCCTAATTTGTTCTTCAGTAACTCTTTTAAGTAGGTATTTTTATTTGTGTTAGTCAGGATAGGATAACTTCCATATCAAAT
Source organism: Dipus sagitta (assembly GCA_036346955.1). Lineage (NCBI taxonomy): Eukaryota > Metazoa > Chordata > Mammalia > Rodentia > Dipodidae > Dipus > Dipus sagitta. Next base: position 95,182,175 of record CM070770.1, on the reverse strand, counting down.
AATCACTACATATTAGTGGCTCAACAGTAAAAATGCTCTCTTCTCACAGTCTAGTATGTGTCAGTGAAAGTGGGTAGTGGAGGGCAGAATAAGCAAATTCTGTTTGTCAGAAACCTTCATAACACTGACTTCTTCCATTTATTGGGTCCACTCCCCTCTGAGAGCTTGAAGTGACCCACTGCATTACTGATTCGCAAGTGAAGGAGATGTAGTAGGAAAGATTACCTTGAGGATGTTTTTTAGGATGTGACCAGATTGGGTCACAGTTTACCTTCCACTGACATTTCATTGCCTAATTCAGTCACATTCTTCAAATTAACTGCAAAGCAGACAGGGAATTCAGTCTACAGTCCTCCCCAGATAAAATCCTCTCTGGTTTTGGTAAGCACATGGTCTCATCCCTGCTGTAGCATAATTAAGCACTGACAAACAGGACTTTGAAGAAACTTGATCGATCACTTGCCCACAGTAAGATAGCTAGTACATAATAGGACCGCTTAATCTTTGTTGAAATCCAAAATAATTTTGTTAAATCAGAAAATTCTTTAGAAAAATGTGAGTAAGGTACATTTTCAAACTTAGTGGCTTTAATAAAACTGTACAAGAATGTCTTGACAGTAGTGGGAAAAAAATCAGAACATTTTATTTCAGTGAACAATTCTAGATAGGTCTAATATATAGCTGAAATGAAATATGTATGAAACACACATATCTTAAGTTATATATGTCTTTATCTGGCATTCATTATTTCCCCTAAATCCTTGTATGGCTTTTTGGAGACATTATGAATTAGGTTATCAAGGTGCTCAGCCAACGTTCTCACAGTGTTTCCGTTTATGTAGCAATTGGATGGATATATTATCATCACACTTTCTTTCTAATGTCTCATGATAACTCAGCCTAGGTGATGGTTTTCATGCTGGCACGGAATTCAGCTATTATAAATCTGAGCTATTCACTCAGTAACCTTAATGCGTAGGCAAAGATGCTGACTGATCGCTTGTGTAATGATCTACTGCATTCATTCTCCATGATCCATTTGTTCTGCTCCTAAAATCAAAGTCTTAAAAAATATAGGAATATTTGTATTTAGTTGATGGAAAATTTTAGCTGCGGGTTTTTCTGTGACCCGAGATTGTATAAAAGGCATTATTAAAAATAAATCAAAATCTTAATCTGGAAAGCTGTTGTTTCCTTTATATCCCAGCAGCAATGTGAAGAATATATTCAGACTCCAACAGTGTGTATTCATAGTTATTTTGGCAGAGTGGAAAACATTGTGTGGTTAGTTTGAGAACTCATAAGGTTGGGTTCTAGCTTCATAAACATTGGCTTTAGATTTTAATACATCAATGATTCATTTAATATATGTGAAACACTTCCTGCATTAACTCATTCAACAGGGCTTCCAAGTGTCTAAAGGGTATTGTATACTGTGATTTACTGCCATTGTTAAAAAACTTAAAAAGAAAAAATAGAGTGTTTCCTTATGGTGGACACCCAATAATTACAAACATATAATAGATTGCAGTTGAACTACATACATATACTTAAAAAGACAAAGGAGCCCTAATTGCATTGACAAGCAGTAAGGATGGAGTATGTACATAATAGAAAACCATAATATAAGAGTTTACATACTAATTCTTGCTATAGGATGTTGAACCTGGGTGACTGAATGAAGTATGGGGGAGTGGATTAATACTAAGCTGTTGTGCTGAATGTTACAGGGAGTGACACACACCAAATTCTAGAGAATGTTATCTGGTTATTTTGGTGGTTTTGGAAGGCTAATTATTTCACTTAATTATATTCTGAATTTGTAATACTTTATAAATATAGCTGAATTAAATAAAGGCGAAATTTGTCATGGGTTTATATAATACTGTTATTTGTCTGTTGGTTGTTTTTGGAGGCAGGGTCTTGCTATGTAGTCCAAGTTGGCCTCTTAACTTGTGACAGTCCTATGTCAGTTTCCCTACTACTAGGATTATAGGTGCCCAGCTTATTTTGTTAAGCTTCTTTGACATTTCTATGCATATCTGAAATTTATGATAAAATTTCAAACAGGTTGGTAAAGAATTAAAACACAAGGAACTAAAATATTGACTTATTTTTACTATATATGTTAGCTGTCATATGGTTCAAAAGCATATATTTGCTTACATACAGCTGAAATTGATTGAACCAACAGAAAAATGCAGCCATGATAAGTGTGTGCAACTTTTATTAGTGCTGAATTTGGAAATAGGATGCAGGCATTGGCATTTATTGGAGATTCAGTATTAGCTTATTCCAAGATGGCACAGGTGTGGTTCTTGACAGATAGTGTACTTTCGTTTTCCTCAATATATTTCTCTTCCTTTTTTATTTCAAACTTTTAGTTCTTTTCTTCCCTTTCCTTGCCTTGCTCTGCCTATCCTTATCAATATACTCACTCTTACACATTCTTACTGGTGAACACCTTGGCGCCATCTTCATGCCTTAAAGTCCTGAAACTGTTTGACAATGGGCCTTATTATTACCAAATATTCAATTGACATGACCAAATACTGAAGAATGTGCTCTGAGGGTAGGAGGGGTGAAGATTTTCACTGTGAGAAGAAGAAAATATGATTCAGATTGGTCTCTTTTACCATGAAACATTCAAATACTTGTCCTATTCAGGTAATATTTCTTAAAATTGAAATCATAGGCAAAACATTTATTATTCATTTCTGAAATTTTAGTTTTCCTTAGAAAATGAAATCAGGTGGTAGAGAAATGGGATGTTGTTTTATGTGAAAATATTTATTATTATACCATTAAAATATTAGATAGTCCCTTGACTTGTATGTACAAAGCCCTGGCTTTGATCCCTAGTACTGCAAAAACAAAAACCAAAGTGCAATTCTATATGAGGACAGAATTTCTTGGGGTGGCAATGTCACAAATGTGCCACTATACCTTAGCTTTTGAAATAACCTTCTTTCAAGTTTGTAAGATAATGTTCCTTTGGACCTTCTACAGATTCACTATAAATGATTTCTGTAGGGTTAATTTTTAAAATCATAATGGAATAACTTGCTTAGTAGAATGGTTTTTGTAATTTTGTCTTTCTTTGAACATCTTGGTAGAAGTTTGGGCACAGAAACAGAAGAAATGGGGCTGGAGAGATGGCTTAGTGGTTAAGGCATTTTCCTGTGAAGCCTAAGGATCCAGGTTTGATTCCCCAGAACCCATGTAAGCCAGATGCACATGGTGGCACATTTGGAATTTGTTTGCAGTGGCTAGAGGCCCTGGTGTGCCCATTCTCCTTCTCTCTCCTCTCAAATAAATAAAAACAAATTTTAAAAAATAAGAAAAATACTGTAAGCCAAAGTAAACCCTTAAAAATAGAGATGTGCAGAAAAAAAGACATAAGAAACATTCCACGAAGAAAGTATTTTGATGCAGTGAGGAATGCCTGGTGATTGGTCTCAAAACTTGGGCTCAAGTTTCTTTCCCCACTGTGGAAGGTTGTGCAGGTTGCTTGTTTATTATCCTTATTTCTTCGTATGTGTACACTGAGGTATCCAAGCAGCAATCATAGTATTGACTCACTGTAGTACTTAGCCTATGTTGGTTTCACTTCCTATTTTCCGTAATTCTCCATGTAACACATTGACCATTTTTAAATGGATTTTTTAAATTATCCATTTTCCAGAAACTTACTTAGAGATCTTAGTTTACGTTGTCTTCAGTGATGTTTATTTTTATGGGACAATATTTGTGAGTGATTTTACATTCATTTTGACCAATGGAATTCTGATTTATAGTTTCAAATAATAACATATACATTACATGGTAATAAAATGATTTGAAATCTTAGCTATCCTCAATTCAGCCATGTCTTCTTAAAAAAAGAAGCTGAGGCCTAAAAATAGTAAGACTCACCCAAATGAGCACAGCTAGTTAGGAAAGAATAAGGTCTGAACTGGCTTTCCTGACCTCAGTGTGCTTGCTTACCATCACTCCCAGCAAATAACTTGAAACTGGAACAGTACAACTTTAAAGCTTCCCCATAGAGTGTACATCATTATTGTCTTAATAGTATTTGCATGGTGAATAACATATTGTAGACATTCAATGAATTTGGACAAAAATAATGATTTCAGATTAATGATATAAGGTGAGTTCCTTATGTACCTTGATTAGATAGAATATAAATATAAATATAAATATGTATTCTGAGGGATACTATCCCCAGGCCATTGCCAATGACAAGTCTGGCTTTCCTCTTCACCAAGAATCTGGGTTTTCACTTTCTGTCATGATCTTACTGAAATTGGGTTAAATCCCTCTAATCAATGGCATATCTTAGAGAAGATAACATCTCTTAAAATTCAAGAAGGACTTTTCATGGCTACCATTAGTTCTTGGCTCTTGTTCCTATTTTCTAAAATGTTACTTCATCATCAACCATGATGCAGTATTCTATTTGTTATTTTGCGCATGTCCAGGAACAATCACAAATATACAGTCATACTAAAATGCATTTATATGTGATATAGCCTTATGACTATTTGGAAAACACAAGACTCTTGAATAATGCAAATAACCTTAGAGAAGCTTGTGACTGTTGTGCTACCTTCTAGTCTGTTAGTCCTCCTACCATGCAGGATACCACTGGTCCCATATGCAGTCTACTTAGCTACTTTCTTTTCAGCCCTATGAGTCTGTCTGTCACCTCTGACTTCTCTGTTTCTCTTTTTAATTTTTTTACATTTCAGTCCTAGAGTCAAAGCTAGTAGTCATCTTAAGTCAAGCATCTTTGTCTTTCATTGACATCTTGACTAATCTGTAACCCAAACCTGGGAGAGCTTCATGGATGGAAGTAGAATATCTACTTTTCCCTATCAAGCCTTATGCTTTCCTCTGTCTCAGGTTTATGTACAGAGGACATTCCTCATTCTCATGCTACTCCTATTCATTTTGCAACTTGGAGAGTAAGATGATCTGATTGATATATGACAAAACAAAATAAAAGTGATTGGCTCATCTTTCTCCTGCATCTGAAGCCTAGGTCCTCCTTGTGTGTACCTACTTTGCTGTGCAAGGGTAAGGCCCAATGTTCTGACACATACACTTAGGATGCATCCTGGGTACACCACCTTCTGTGATTGAAAAGGTATTGTTCTCACCATCTGAAGGATTACCTTCCTATGCTAAGCTCCAAACCCATTGTTTTTTTCTGTTTATATTCTCTAATTTCTTTTGGACCATATTTCTACTTTTTTCTAGTTTTAATTTTCTTTGAAAATTAAAATTGTGGTCATAGACAGGTAGACAAGTACCTTGGGTATATTAAAAGCAACCATTCAAATACTACCAAGCAAAAATAAACCATCTTCACAGAAAATTAAGATCGCAAGAATAATGCTGTATGGAAGTATAGAGGAAGCCTGTCCTGCCACGTTGGTAGAAAAGAGACAGAAACAGCTACTTTTGGGATTAATCTTAAGAATCATTGTCACATTCAAAGTACATAGGCTGAATATTATAAAAGATATACATCAAATTATCTTTCAGTATTTGATGTTCATCAAAACAAATAGTTTTTATTTCCCCTGTTCAGAAGAGTGCCATTTGACTATTCCAAAAATTCATAGGTTTATGGTCATTTTCACCCATTCCTTGATTTTTTTTTAAAATTTATTTTTTGTTTATTTTTATTTATTTATTTGAGAGTGACAGACAGAGAAAGAAAGAGGCGGATAGAGAGAGAGAGAGAGAGAGAGAGAGAGAGAGAGAGAGAGAGAGGATGGGTGTGCCAGGGCCTCCAGCCACTGCAAATGAACTCCAGACGTGTACACTCCCTTGTATATCTGGCTAACGTGGATCCTGGGGAATCGAGCCTCGAACCGGGGTCCTTAGGCTTCACAGGCAAGCACTTAACCACTAAGCCATCTCTCCAGCCCTCCTTGATGTTTTTAGTAACTGGCTCACAGTCTTTCTCACCAATATTGTTTTTGTCATAAATCCCAATCATTTCTATCTCCACAGAGAGATGCATCCAATAAACTGGCTTCTATGTTTTGGGAGTACTTCCCTTACAATGATTTTCTCTTGTACTTGAGTTTAGCTCTGTTTATTTGTGGCCTGTAAGGTCACAAAGGGGCGAGTTCTGAACTGAGAAACTGGAAAATTATTTGTAGTAGTACTAACAGGTGGTGTGACTCAGTTAAATTCCATATCACTTTGCCTCAGTTTTCTCAGCCATAACTGAGCTTTACAATATTTGTCTTGCTCCTTTACATAGGTTAGCTTCTTAGAATAACGAAATCATTCTAAGAATGTAGAGGAAGAAAATTACCAAGGTTAGATACAGGTTAAAATAGTAAATGTTCACTGTGAAACTTAGAGGAAAGTGATACTATTTTCCACCTCCTTTACCCAGTTTTGTGTGTACTTTTACGTAACCTGTCATCCAAGAAGTAAACTTGAAGAGCATTTATTTATATTGCTATTCTCAAAAGCAGAGGAATATACAATCATGACCTGGTGAGTAAGTATGTGAGGGGGAGGGGAGTAGTGTGGGGAAATTGAAGGAGGAAAGGGACGATTTGAAGGATATTAATATCAAAGACTTAATTTGGTCGTTTTGCAGAGTTGAGTTAATGGATTAAACTTGTGGCTGTTTTATGTAGTTTTGTCAGAAAGTGATGTGTCAGACTTTTTACATCTGAGATACTTGCTCTTTTAAGATGACTGGAAGCATCAATCATAGGTAAAAATTTTCCTGCTGATAGTTCTCTTTTCTCTCGTTATCAGGAAAGAGGAATTTATATGTGATTTTTCAACAGAAATAGTAGAAGAAAGCCAGTTCATTTCAAAGACACTTTAAAGTGGCTGGATTTCTCTTTAACTTTGAAAACAAACTTAAGCTGATATTTTGGATTCCATTAGCAATCATGACTGCACAAGCCCCCATTATCACCTCTGACACCTTGACTTGGTGATCTAATATGAAACCCCCCAAAGCATGATGATATGGCTATTTGGGACTCCAGTCTGCAGAGTCTGGGAAAGGAAAGGAAGTTAGCATTCTCCCCACTCACTAGTGCTTGGCAGTATTCTCAGTTGTCTCCTCATATTCATGGTTTATCTCATATTTAGTCCTCACAGAACCCATTTGTGAGAGGTGTTACATCTCCCACTTAGCAAATGAGGTTACTGAAGCTCAAAGAAGTTAAGTGACTTGACCAGGGTTATTCAGCTAATAAATAGCAGATTCTGGTATGATGCTTAAATCCTTTTATTTCATAGTTTAGCCTCTTTACGATAACCTATTGACAAGTAGGGCTACTTTTCTGAAAATCACAAAGTGGAGCCAGCTCAAATTTATGTTCATCTTTTGAAATTATAAGTTAAAAATTTAAATTAATACACACAGAGAGGGAGAACCTACTGAAACTTGCATGTCAAAATATTCAATGGCCTAGACTGAAGTTTCGAAGAAATTTTTTTGGTCTCCCCTGCCTCACTAACTAGCTCTGTGACCTACTGCACCACTTGGGACCTGAGATTTCTCATCTGTAAAATGAAGTGTTGAACTCAATGATCTTCACACCCTTGTCAGCATGACAATATTCTGTGTTTCTGAATGGGAAATGGTTGAAGTACATTTTCTCTTTGCAATGTCATACAACTAATGAAATTAAAGGAGAGGAAATCCAGGCATGGAAACAAAACCAGATGCTACACATTTATGCCATATCATGTTCTATGATTATGATTTCATTGAATTTCAGTAACAAGCTTCTTATGGTGATATTAACACTATTTTTGTGTGTGTGTATGCTATGTGCATGTTCATGTGTGGGAGTGCAGGTCTACACATGCCATGGTGTGCATGTGGAGATCAGAGCACAACTTTGTATGTTGGTCTTCACTTTCCAGCTCTTTGATGCAGAATCTCTTTTTGTTTATGGCTGTGTTCACTGGGCTAGCCTGCCGATGATCTTCTGGGGGATTCTCCTGTCTCCACATCTCTTCTCACCTACTGTAGGCATGATGGGATTGCAGACAGTAACACTATAACATCAGGTTATATGTGAACTTTGGGGATCTGAGCTCAGGTGCCACATAAAGATCTTCTGAGCCTTTTTCTCCAGCTCTATTACAACCATTTTACTGAAGGAAAATGACTCAGAAAAATGAAGCAGTTTGCCCAATTTTATGAAGATAATGCCCATGGAGACCAGCTTGAGGAGAAAACATTTTAACTACTCTATGAGTTAAACAAGTTACCTCAAAGGCCTCTACTTGTACTAGCCCATCTTATCACACATGGGTAAATATGGGATGTAACACATACTTCCTTTTTTATTGTAGTTTCCAAGAATTAGAGCATATTTGTGGTATAATCATGCAATGAAGAAATAAACCTTTGATGTAGTAGATTTTCCAATATTTATGAATGCCCAAACCTTAGTTTTCCAGCTGGTAAATCAAATTTATCACTTTGACTATCCTTTCACAACATATGCCATAATTAGCCCACCTATATCTTACAACTTAAGCATACATTTTGTTCAAATCAATGTCCAATAGCTAGGGAAGAATAAAGCCAAATAATATTTGGGGAGATGGGCAGATAATTAGGCTCAAACCTTGTGGGGCATAGGCCAAACAGAAGCTTTTTATCTTTTCCTTAAGGAAAACAAGAAGGTGTTCATGATCTGGACTGCAATCTGAACAATCATTTGAACTGTGGTAAGGAAAAGTTGCTGTGGAAGAGCTAGAGAAGCTGATGGTATTGTTGTAAGCCAGGTGAGAAGGAAAGTGGTGTACACTAGGATGGGATGTATGGAGAAGGCATGACATGGACTGACTTGACAGACACACAGGGGATGATACTAATAGAACTTGGATCTAGATGTCAAAGGAGGAAAGACATTATTCTTTATGTCTTTCTTGGTTTCTTTTACATGCAATGGTATGGTAGAGCTGCAAATATACCAGGTCAGTGACAGTACTTGGAAATAGATATTACAATAAATATATGGAAGAGTATAGTGCATTGCAGCTGCAATTCCTCCTAAAGAACATTTTCAGATCCTCTTGCTAATGCTTCTGTCCTTTGTAGAACACAGCATTCCCAGAAAGAAAATAAGTATAATAAACATGATAATGGATATTTGATAGAAAAAGTCCTTTGATAACTTATTATTATTCTCTATTGTACTCTAACATTTGTGCTTTCCCCTTAATAGCCTTGTCACAGAATGTGAAATTTCATTTATTGTGGATGACTAACAGCTGGCATACTTGAGGAATGAGAAAAACAGGTGCCTTTGGCTTGATTAGTCCCATTTCTTTGACCAAGATAGTTACTCAAAATGAGAAAGATAGGCATTGTGGTGTGATGATGTGTTTTAGATTGAGGGTTATTTACTTTTCAGCTTCCAAATGGCCAATATGATGTTTTCTTCAGTATATCTGTCCTTCTACCTCAACAGTGTCTTCTTCATGGAATATTTATTTAACATGCTTTGCAGTGGGCCTTGAATAGCATAAGCACCATAGTGATACCCAAAATGAGAAAAAAAATCTAGTACGTATCATTTTATATTTTGTGAAATTACTGGCTCAAGGGCATCCATTTATTTCTGGAATGTTCTTGCATTATCTCTCAGCAATTTCCATTTGAAATTGAGATTTCAAGGGGTTGGCTAAAACTTATTATTGGAAATATACACAAGACCCTTTCTCATGCTGAGTACATTATTAGTACAGTTGCTATTGGCTAAGCTCTACTATATGCAAGTTTTGGATGTGAAATATCCCAGTAGGCTTATGTATTTACACACTTTACTCACTGTTTTTGGAGATTGTGGACAATTCAGGGGATGGGGCCAACCTAGAGAAAGTGGATTGCTGGGCCTTAGGGGTTATAGCAAGGCTCTGCTTCCTGCCTGAGGTCATTGCTTCCTGCTGGAAGGAAATATGAGGAAGCTGACTACAAACTCCTGCTGTCCCAAGCCAAGCTTGCCCCAGCTAACATGCACTTTTTCCATGATGGACTGTTTCCCTTAAAATGTGAGCCAGAATAGACCTCACTTCCCTAAAGTCACTTTGCCCAAAAAGTAACTGCTACACTAGGTTTTATGTTATATGCCTTAAATATTATACTATCACCACCTCCAAAGATTTCTGATGTAGCCATTGTTTTAGCCACAAACACAAGTGGAAAAATACTTATAACTCTGAGTCATTATTTTCATATGTTGTTATAGCATAAACATTTAGGTAAGAAAGAAGCAATAAAAATATATTGGAAAAGGAAGAAAGAGAAAAGAAAGTTTCCACAATTATTTCAAATGCTGAAAGTCCTATTTCTTATAAATACCTCCAAGAATCATGACTCTTGAGAAATCTAGTCAATATTGTAATGACTAGTGAGGAGAGAAACTCAACTGAGTGCCCCAGCTCCTATGTTAAAAATTCTAGCCAAATGACTCCACAGAGGGATCCATTTAAATGCAACATGTCCCTCGTAGTATTATCCTATTAGGAATACAACCATATGTTTAAGGTTCGCCCATAACTATTATCTTCCAGTCCCAGTTTTCTGCCCAGAGCCAAGGGAGTTTTTGATTATGTAATGGGGGAAATGGGATTCTAGGGTGCTTCCTAAGCACTTAGTTCATGTCTTTAAGCTAACCAAAGAATGGGCAATTCCAGATTCAAGAGAATGATTTTTTTTTGAGTTTTTATTTTTTTATTTTTATTTTATTTTTTTTCTTTATTAGTTAGTTTTGTATTCAGCAAATACAGTCAGTTTGGTACCATTATTAGGCTCATCCGTGACCTACCCCCTCCCCTTGGCCCCTCCTTGTTGAGGTATACGGGTCATGCATTGTGGAGTTAGCCCACAGTTATGGGTAAGCTAAATGTCTCTGAATATCATGACCCCACATGTGGCTCTGACATTCTTTCCGCCCCCTCTTCCGCAAAATTTCCCTGAGCCATGTTGGGTTCATTTTTGGTCTGCTTCAGTAATGAGGTGTTGGGGGCCTCTGAGGCTCTGGTTCTCTGATTTGGTAGGAGTTGATTTTTCTCTGTGCTGATCTCCTTCCCCCTTGTGCTGGTATCCGGTTCATCAGGAAAACAGCCCCCTTGCTTGTTTCTCCAATTTTTCTTAGTTTCAGCCGGGGCCCTTTTGAGGTATGATGGGGTGGCTCTCTCCTTAGGATCTACATCTATCTGAAAAAGAGAAGCAGATTCTCCAACGGAGAGTAAGTTAGCACCAAGACAAATGAGATAACCCTTACTTTTCTTTTTTTATAGAGAATTGAATAGGTGTAGGCCCTCTTGTAGCCCACAATTGATGGTAGCTTGATATTGGAGAGTGGGCTTATGTTTGGACTTGTTTCCCAGCTCCAGCTATGGGTCCCATGCCAGTGAGGGGATCAGTTAGCCAAATTGAGAGCAGTTGGTTCCCCACCATGGCTGTGTGCCACTATTGCACTTGTGTGGGCATCACAACAAGTTATTTGCTGCTAAGTAGGTTAGACCATGAGTTTCTTAGACAGATATTAGTCATTTTCCCCCAGTCGCCCATGTAGCATTTTCTGGCACTAGATGCGCTGACTGTCTGGGGACTGACTCTCTTCCAACTTCCAGCCATGCCATTCTAATTTGCATGTCAATCACATAAGGTGTCTTCAGCAGTAGGGTCTTACCACAGGAGAATGATTTTTAAAATACCACATTTTATTCGGATTTTACCAAGGAGTGATGAAAGGGGAATGCTGGGAGGTGAGGGGAGATAAAATGGGGAGAAAAGAAGTACACCATGTGGAGCCCAGAAGCCCGTGTGGGCCACCTGTAGCAGGAGTGCATGGGCTCATATATGGGGATCTTAGAATAAAATGTGAGAGGGAATTTTAAAAATAACATGAACTTTTAAGAAGGACCAAAATTGAAGATAGTAATAAAAGAAAAAAAAAAAGTGTCTTCCAGGTGGGAAAAAGCTCTTTCCTATCCAAGATCTGAAAAACGTTGATGCCAGCTCCAGAGAAAGGAAAAAAATAGGCCCCTCTCTCTGTGGACTCAAGGGGATATAGGATTGTGTCATCCTGCCTGGGCACACCCACCCCCGGTGACTCAGCCAATCAGCCTGTGCTTAGAGGAGAAATCCACCCACACCTGGGCAGGGTGCACACTTGAGAGAGATCTATCTTGGTGGGATGGATACATGCTAAATCCCAGGAATGGCACAGGTAGGGCAAGCTGAGATAGGTGTGACGTCCTAAGGCTCCTCCCTTTAAGGGCTGCCCTGGTGCTGCTCAGTTAATCTGCTGCCTACTCCGGCACCCTCCACAATTATATGCCAGTTTCACAACAGAGCTCCATCCTCAGCGCACTGAACCACAGCTGAGCACTCAGTCTACTTCATGCTGAACACTATGGTACGCAGATGACCAGTGAGTGACATTTTTAAGCTGAAAGTAAATATAGTCCTTGAATACTTGGAAAGAACAAAAAAATTAAATAGAAAGAGGTAGAGGGAGAATGAGGGTGTGGAGACTATCCAGGTTTATGTGCTATTTTTCCAGTCTGTAGTGTTCAAATCCCCAAACGAAAAATGTTTTGTGTTACTTATTTATCTATTGTTATATTTTGAAAATTAGGTTTCATGAATTTCTTAAAATATCACAGGTATTACAATTTGGAAAATATGAAGTAGGGCCCACAAATCTGTATTTTCAACCAATTCTCCCAACTAAGTCAGATCCATACTGAAGTTTGAGAATTAGTTGTCTAAATATGTTATATTTAGTGAGACAGGAATCTGTAATATGTAATTTTGGAAAAAAAAATTTCCATGGCACCTTCTAAAGATGTCCTTTTTGTCTGCTGTGTGTTCTTTTTGAGAAAACAACGACACCACCAATCAGCCAACCTTGAAAATCCAAGGAGTTTCACTACTAACTTGAAAATGGAAAATGCTTGTCTGCATAAGTGGTCACTGGGATATAAATGCCTAATGATTTGACCTTCCAATTAGAGTTAGGCTGAAACCATTCATAAAATCAAGACTAAACAAATACAGTGTTTTTGCTGTGATAGCTGCTAATGTGAAACATATTTTGTCTTCTAGAAGTTAAAATTTACAAGTGAATCAGAAGGTGGTGGGTGGAGAAGCACCTGGTGGTCTCACACATTGGGAGGTCATTCACTCTGGCAGCCACGTTATTTTTATCCTTTCCTTGGAATATTTAGATATGACTGGTATGCCTGCCAGCTTCTCTCCCAGAGCCACCAAGGGCTGCCTTGAAAGGAAAATGCTTATGTAAAGAAGACAAGTGTGGGAAGGCAGGCATCAACTTAACAGAGCAAGGAGCTCAGCAGTTCCACCCACCGCTTCTTTCCTCCAGAGCAATCTCCCCAGGGACGCACTTCTAGGATATGTCTGGTGCTTTACAATGCTTCCCCAGCCCTTTCTGATGCGACGATTTCCTCCTGATAGCTTAATTTTATTAGATCATAGGAGCACAGTCTGTAAACGGGAAAGACACTTAAAGGGATAGAGAAACTTTCAAAGCAGCTGTTTAATGCAGGCTTTTTTTTTTTTTTTAAAGAACCTTTGGAGGGAGGGGGAAGAAAACTAAATATAAACCTTACAAAATAAAAGCTACATAGGCAGGCTAGCTTTCCCATTTGCTGTCTGAGTAAAATATTCATGAATTCTGCACTATGGTACTGTATGCTAAATGCAATCAAAAACTCTTATGCAGAGCAGAAATCATTGGCAAGTGCAGTTACCTTACAATGCTTCACAGAAACATCCATGAAATCTGCATTGCAAGGTACTGTCTCTCACTGTAGCAACAAGGCTTCAAGAATTTCAGGGGAGGAGGCAGTCATCCTTACATTCTGTAATTCTCTTTATAACAAGATGCCTCAAGCAGGAAGTAGGCTTCTCTAAGACCCCAAAAAGCCCTAACAGGAGGAAAATACACAATCCTATTCAAGACCTAACCCACAGAAGTGCACTGTCATTCAAATCAGAGAAACATTTGGTGAACTTTAGAGTAGGCAGACCACTGCGTGAGGCAGAATGACAACTCCAAAGACATGTTACTTCCAAAGACAGCTTTCTGTGCCACAGGTGGGCCACTGAGTTCGTTTGCTACTCAGAATCTGCCTATTCATATGTCCATCCTTCCATCCATCCATGCTGTCTTTGACCCACCTACCCATTTAGAGTGTGCTTTTGAGGGTCTACCATATTCTGGGGACCATGAACTGAAACACACAAGAATGGATGACCAGTTTTATTTCCCATATTTTCCTCAAGTTGATCTAACCAAGAGATAAACAGCACAGGACAGAATGAATGAGTGGTAGCTAGTTCACAAAAACCTCCCAGCCAACTCTTAATTTGTCAAAAGAGAGTTATGAGAAATTCGTCACTTTCTATAAGGGGGCTTGAGTGGTTTGGGTGAAGCATAAATCATTAATAATGGTAGAACATCTGTTTAAGAAGTAGTGACGACACAAAATTTCCTCCTCTGTATCCCTAGTCAGTGGGTAGCCTCTCTCCTGCTAGATGGAAATGAGCAAGAGGTTTATTCTGTGGCAAGGGATACCAGAGGATCTCAACTCTTATAAACAAAGGAGCAGCACAGAGTAGGGTTACTGCACTGAAGTGATGAGACACCCCTACATCACTTGGCACTAAAGGCTGAAGATGCCCTTGTGCTGTTTTCATCTGTCAGTTCTTAGCAAGGATTTCCAGGTAGGGATACATCCCAGGAAGTTTGTGAAAGAATGTTACCTATGACACTTAACCACCTGAAGACACTTACACATGACTTTCTAATTCAAGAAATAAACAAGCAAACACACTATTCAACATACAATAGAGACTCTCCCCATAAACTGTACTCCAAAGCATAAACTTCCATTTAGTGTTAATTTTTGTATGCTCTCTCATGTATGTATGTGTGGGAGGAAGAGGGGCCAGAGATCTAAAGAAATTTAAAAAAAAGAATCTCTAATCGGAAGAAGAACTTATCAGAAAATTAGAGCAAAAAAAGCATCTTGGAGAAAACTGAGCATAGGTGAATGAAATAGTTTCTAAAACACATAAATTATTTGTTTATTTATTTATTTATTTATTTTTGATTTGTGAAGTAGTGTCTCACTCTAGCCCAGGCTAACCTGGAATTCACTATATAGTCTCAGGGTGGCCTTGAACTCTTGGCAATCCTCCTACCTCTGCCTCCCGAGTGCTGGATTAAAGGTATGAGCTACCACACCTTGCTATTTCTTTTTCTTTTAATATTTTTTTTTATTGACAGCTTCTATACTTAAGACAACAAACCATGGTATTTCCATCCCCTCCCCCCACTTTCCCGTTTATAACTCTGCTCTCTGTCATATCCCCTCTCTCTCTCCATTAGTCTCTCTTTTAATTTGATGTCATCATCTTTTTCTCCTATTATGAGGGTCTTGTATAGGTATTGCTATGCACTGTGAGATCTTGGTTATCAAGGACAATTTCTGCCTGTGCAGTTGTATATAAGGAGTGGTCCCCTTTCTTTGGCTCTTACATTATTTCTTAGCAAAAGTTGCAGTGGAGAAGAGCATTGGGTTTCTCAAGTGGTGCTGAGAACAGCCAGTAGAGCTACTCTAAACCTGCCCAGTGGCACACAGAGGCCGCGAGCCACAGGCAGCTATTTCAGTTTGAGTGAATTAAAGTTAAAAGTTTGGTTTTTTCCTCCAGTAACCATCATTCAGGACTCAAAAGCTAACTGTGGCAAGTGCCTACCATGTTGGGCAGATTTTATCATTGCAGGAGTCTTAGGCAGCAGTTACATTTCTTCTTAAACATCTGATAATAAGAGTGACTGCTTTAACGAGATGATAGGGGAAGCTGAAAGAAGGTCTTTATAACTTTTGCCTAAAGAATTGAGAGAAGGCAGTTGACTCAAGTGGTGTTTTGACATCTTTGAGATGGGGCAGATGGAAGCCCTGGGCCATTATGGACTCAAGGGCTTGTTGCCAATCCCTGGCTGCTCCTCAGATTTTAGAGTAAGAGGTGGAGGTGAATGTTCTGAGGTGAAGGTGGGTGCTCACTTGTGAAATCTGAGAACACAATGTCTCTAAGCTTCTGAATTAGCAGAAGCAGAGGGCAACAGTGATAAACCAGTGTGGAAGAGCAGAGAGGCCAGGGTGAATGTGGATAGTACGACTACTTTGTCAAAATGTCCTTGGTTTACTCTTCAAAGAGACATTTTTCCTTGGTTATGAAAACAAGTTTTAAACCTATACCAAGAAAACACAATTTAAAAATAGTGACAAAATGAGGAAAACATATCCTCCCCTCTCATCACTCATCACATTTAAAATATGAATAAAATCTCACATGTGTTTTATTGAGTCACATTTTCTTTCTATTTATGGAGGGAGAAAGTGAGAGAGAGAACGAGGCTGATTTTCAGATCAATTGGAAATAACTTTAAGGTAGAAAACCCATGAAAAGATGAGGAACACATGAATTAGAATCAAGTTCTAAAATGAAACAAGGTGAGATCTTTTTGAAATCTTGCTTATTCTTCCTCAGGTTTATTTTATGCTCATAATCCTAGTTGATAAGGGCAAGTTGAAGAAAAAGCAGGAGGGCATTTGCAATCTTATTTCCAAAAATAATAGAAATGTTGATAACTACAGTTTAGTTTAAAGACTGGTTATTTATGATATTAATAAATGTAGCACATTTGCAATTCATATTAGCCCCATTCAGGTTATAGGCATTGCTATTTCATAACTGTAAAATGTGTCATTGGTTCTATTAGGGAATATCTTCTGCTGGATCCATTAATTTATGAAGCACACATTTTTTGAGCACTTATCAAGAGCTCTGTCTCTAGGCTGTAAAGAAAGAAATGTCTAAAACAAGGTATTTGTTCATCATTCAGGATAGTCAAATACTTTATCATTAAGAAAATGTATATGGGGAGAAGTAGAGGGACAGACTTGACCCGTGACTGGAGGTAAAGCTAGACAAACTGTACACATCTGCTTTTCAGTTGCAGGCACCATATTATACTATTTAATCATTCTATCTACCTTGGAAAAGAGATACAAGTTCTATGGGTGTCAAATAAAGTTGAAGCTCTATCTGTTCAAAGGGGGGGGGTTAGTCTACAAAGTAAAAACTTAATGTCCTCAAACTATGTCTGGAAATATTATTAACTTTTAATTCAATTCCAAAACATTATTATTCAACAAAAATTCATGAGCATATACTAAGTGCCTAGCTCCAGTACAAAGTAAAAAACAAAATATACCAAGTAGCTGTTTTCATATTATTATAGGAAAGATTAAATAACAAATAGACTAATATATAGAAACTGTGTCAGGTAGTGATAAGTATGCCAATGAAAAAAGTAAGGCACGCCAAGGGACCTTCAAAGAGACTTAGTGGTGAGGGTAGGGGAAGCAGAGTAAGCCTCCTCCATGATTTATTTTATCCATTTGTCTGTCTCTCTATATATCTATCTATCATCTATGTACCTAACTACATATCTATCTGTCTGTCTATCTATCTATCCATCCATCCATCTATCATCATCTTTCTTTCTTTCTTTCTTTCTTTCTTTCTTTCTTTTTTTTTTATTAGTCAGTTCTGTATTCAGCAAATACAGTCAGTTTGGTACCATTATTAGGCTCATCCATGACCTACCCCTCCCCTTGGCCCCTCCTTGTTGAGGTATACGGGTCATGCATTGTGGGGTTAGCCCACAGTTATGGGTAAGCTAAATGTCTCTGCATATCATGACCCAACATGTGACTCTGACATTCTTTCCGCCCCCTCTTCCGCAAAATTTCCCTGAGCCATGTTGGGTTCATTTTTGGTCTGCTTCAGTGATGAGGTGTTGGGGGTCTCTGAGGCTCTGGCTCTCTGCTTTGGTAGGAGTTGATTTTTGTCTGTGCTGATCTCCTTCCCCCTTGTGCTGGTATCTGGTTCATCAGGAAAACAGCCCCCTTGCTTGTTTCTCCAATTTTTCTTAGTTTCGGCCGGGGCCCTTTTGAGGTATGATGGGGTGGCTCTCTCCTTAGGATCTCCATCTATCTGAAAAAGAGAAGCAGGTTCTCCAACGGAGAGTAAGTTAGCACCAGGACAAATGAGATAACCCTTACTTTTTTTTTTATAGGGAATTTAATAGGTGTAGGCCCTCTTGTAGCCCACAATTGATGGTAGCTTGATATTGGAGAGTGGGCTTATGTTTGGATCTGGTTCTGACTTGTTTCCCAGCTCCAGCTATGGGTCCCATACCAGTGAGGGGATCAGTTAGCCAAATTGAGAGCAGTTGGTTCCCCACCATGGCTGTGTGCCACCACTGCACTTGTGTGGGCATCACAACAAGTTATTTGCTGCTAAGTAGGTTAGACCATGCATTGCTTTGATAGATATTGGTCAATTTCCCCCAGTCGCCCATGTAGCACCTTCTGGCACTAGATGCACTGACTGTCTGGGGACTGACTCTCTTCAAACTTCCAGCCATGCCATTCTAATTTGCATGTCAATCACATAAGGTATCTTCAGCAGTAGGGTCTTACCACTAACCTTTGGTGGGTCATCAAGTACTCTGACAGAAATCTGTCTGTCTTTTAGGAAACCTTGTAGGTCTCTCTGATCAAAAGCTCATTGTGGATGATAGCCCCATGCTGGTTCTGGGAGTTCCAGGTCAGTGCCCACTAAGAAAATGAGGAAAAAGATAACTAATATACAAGAGTTAGAGAGAAGAGAGAGAGAGAGACAGGGAGAGGGGAAGTGAGGGAGGGAAGATGTAGGAGATTAAGGTTAGTCTTAATCTTACCCTCTCCAGTGTCTTGTGGTTCAGGTCTTCCCTGTAAGGGCCTGGTGAAGTATCAGCCATTTGGTCTGTCTTTTAGTAAGTAGAAGATTATGGTACCATTGCTGTTTGGGTTTAGATTTGTGTTTCCCACCCCTTTGATGCCCTCCTCTCCCATCTTTCTTTCTTTCTTTCTTTCTTTCTTTCTTTCTTTCTTTCTCTCTTTCATTCCTTCTTTTTTAATGGAAGGACAGAAAACTTGTAGGATACTAGCCACCACATCTGTGTTTTCTGTGTGCTTCTTTTTAAAACTGTTTTATTAATTTATTTATTAGATACAGAGGGAGAGAGAGAGAGAGAGAAAGGGAGGGAGAGGGTGAGAGAGAGGGAGCCAGGGTCTCAAGCCACTGCAAATGAATTCCAGATGCATGTGACATGATGTGCATCTGGCTAACATGGGACTTAGAAAATCGAACCTGGGTCCTTAGGCTACACAGGCAAGCACCTTAACCGCTAATCCATCTCTCCAGCCACCCCCACCCCTCTCTTTCTTTCATATGCCATCTGATTGAAAATCTTGCTGGCATTCCTCCTTAATTTCTGTACCTCTAAACAATATGACTACTGTCTCTGTTCAGCTCTAGAGAGCAGCCCACAGCAGTGTGACAAGTTATGTTGTTAAAATGATCTTATAAATCTTAAGGTCTCTATACCTACATTAAGAGAACTCATGGGTAGTAGCTGACAGCATCATTCTGTGAAGAGAATTTAGGGATTTCTTGTCAATACACTGATATGCCAATGCACCAATAGATTTAGGGTACCTGTGATCTTTGTCTTATGAATTTAAGGAATTAAAATGCATAGAGCAGAGGGTAAGACTTAAAGAGACTTGATTAGCTTAAGAGAAGGAAAGAAGAGAAAGCACAGAGAGATCCTGCCATGTGGAAGGCAGGAGGGGGGAAGGTACTCATGTGAGGGATTTCCTCCCATGTCAGCCCAACCAGCCCAATTGGCCTGAGATGAGGGGCCATACCAGAGCAGGGACCTGGTAGATTGGGAGAAGTGAAAAGCTCAAAAGAGGCTTTGTCTACGTGTTAAGGATCTATTTATAATTTCATTATTGGGGGCAATTCCCTCATGCCAAGGTGAGTCTGTGAGAGAGAGCTGATTGGTCTGGACTCAAGGTGCTGGCTCAGGAAGAGCTCAGCACACCTGAGATAGCTGATTGAACAGCTGGATCAGATGCTGAACTTTGGGTCTACTGAAGCAGGCAGCAGGCTGTGTTCCCTGTTGTTGCCCTCATCTGACTGGCTATCTACTTCCCCTTCAATTTGATTGGTTATCCTAGTGGTAGAGTTTTCCAACTCTGTGTAGGAGCTGCTGTGGAAGCTACATGGCCCTGATTCCTGATGACAAAGACCATTAAAGCTGACCCGGCACTCTAGGACGAACCTGGATGGGGAGATTCTATGGATGAATGAAACTTCACATTCTCCCCAAAGGTCAGGAACATTTTGTGAGCATGAAATCAAAGGAGCACAGCTATGTACTATTACCTCAAGATCAAAAAGCAAGTTTATGTTTCTGGTGCATATGTTGTTATGTTCACATAGGTCTCAGTGTCTCCAAAATAAGTATGTTCTTAAGGGGGAAGAACCATGTATTCTAGTTTTATAACATTTTCTCCTTCCCCTCACCTGTCTACTGTGTGCTTTGAGTATAATATGTTCGCAAATAACATCACCAATCTGTTTCCACTCAAAGAAGTTTACATATCCACTTAGAAAAACTTAGTACTACTACAATTGGACTCAGCATCAAGTATAGACACCAAGAATTGGATAAGCAGGTTAATGCCTTTGAAATACTGATAGTCTAATTATGAAGTTAAAAGCAATACATTGATTGGTAGCCAGAGGACATCTAAAATAGCCTATGGATAGGATGATAACTGTATTAAGAATTTAAAATTTAATATGTGCAGGGAAATTAAGGCAGAAATTAATTTGCGAATTTTGAACTAAAACTTAATGAAAACAAAGCATTTGAATTAAGGTGGCTACTCCCAGTGTGGGGAGTATCATAAATGAAGGCATAACTTCTGGAAAGAGCTGAACACATGTGGGACATAGAATGTATATCAGTTTGGCTAAGCCAGGCAGTTCTGTTAGTTGGGAGAAATAGGGTCAGATAGACAACTGGTGCTGTTTAATATAGCAATCCTGGCACTCAGCCAGATGGATATATAGTTTGTTTTAATGGTTAGCAGGAGCAGCTATTATTTTTGAACTGGAGTCTCATTCAGAACTATGAGCACATGACAGTATTTTAGAAAACACAATGACTGGTTGATCATTTATATGATGCTCTAAAAAGCACAATAAAATGCTTTTTAACATATGAGACCAATGTGGCAGGCCATGTCATCACCTGTAGGGCAAAGTCACTAGCTCTGGGAGTCCCAACCAACTAGGCTTATTAATCTCAATATACCAATTAAGGAGGTGATGTGAAGGGTAACAAAAGGAGATTTAATCAACATGGCCATGTTGAG
This sequence comes from Dipus sagitta, assembly GCA_036346955.1. Lineage (NCBI taxonomy): Eukaryota > Metazoa > Chordata > Mammalia > Rodentia > Dipodidae > Dipus > Dipus sagitta. The sequence continues at coordinate 95,160,782 of CM070770.1, read as the reverse complement.
AATTAACAAAGAGGCTCATTGACCCCCAAGTCTATCTTTAGGGCATTAAATAGAGCATGGGGTTTCAAAAGGAAGAAGTGGGCAAGAGGGCAAGAGAATGCAGAATTAGCTAGTGTTGGCCACACATGGTCTGGATCATCATTATTTCATTTCTTGCAAGATGATTTGAAGGAGTCCTTATCACTTCAGGTGACATACTGTCCTCAAGAGATGACTGCCACTCGGGGGTGATTTCATTGTGGGGTGATCTGTTTGCATGGCTCTGCTGTTCCTGGAATACAAGGTGACTGCAAGTTTAGGAAAATCACTGGAGACTTAGGACATTTGAGAGATCTGAAATAGACCACTGTACAAGCTGCCAGTACAATGCTCTGATCTATGTGACTTCGGGTTTGAAGGGGGTGAGATATGTTAGGTATCACTGGTGAAATTTGTTCCTGTGCATCTTGATAATATGGTCCTATGTGCTGAGTTAAGTAGGAGTCTGACTCAAAATTTTAAGACAAAGGAGACAAATGCACAATAAAGGCAGGAATGACAAGACTTGCTTGTTATTACCTTGTGGATTCAAAGAATTTCTTAGCAAATCAGTTTCTATATCACCTGTTATGCCACCTGACAAGCCCTAGTCAGGTAGATTTAATTGCCCATGTGGAGTGAGTTGGTTGATCTAGCCCTCCTACTTGACACCCACTCACCCTACTGATTTCTGCTCAAACAAGGCCTTCCTTATTAAAGCAGATCTTCAACTTTGAAGAGATGGAAAACTTTAAGTCACAGGCACACAAACCACCCAATAATTAATGATTATCTTTGTAGTAAGAAAAAATGACATGTAATGTATAGATAAATGTAAAATGAATTTTACAGTTTTGGTCAAAACTATAGATAGAAAAATTTGCTGTTGGCCACTTTCTTGCTTGTGATAATGTTACAACTTATAGAGATTATAAAACAAGCCCAAGGGTATGAATATGTGTGAAAAAGGCTTTTCTGGCCTTAGGGCTGTGGCTGTTGGCCTGTCTTCATTTGTAGCATAGGGCGATCCTAATTCCTAGGGTCCTCAGCATAATTTTAACTGCCCTTTCATCTTATAGACAAGGTAGACATTTCCTCTTCTTTTTCTAGTACCTTTCAGAACTTTGGGTCACCTTGCATGGGTGGGGCTGCCTTGGAGGAGAGATGGGAGGTAGTCTGGTCAGCTTGGCCCTGCAGGAGCCTCAGGTTTTTCCATCTAGTTTGTGATACCTGGTTATGATGATGCAGGGGTGGCCTGTCTGCTGCACATGCGATTCCCTGGAAAGCACTCTCTGCAGACAGATTTGTGGCCATTAGAGCCCATCATATATTTAGCTCTAGAAGCCACTAGGTAAAAAAGGATTCCATATTTCATTGTTTTTGTTGGCAAAACCTTCTCTTATCTGTTTCCTTCTGTACAAACTTGGACAAATTTATAAGGGCAGTGCTTGCCCATGTTTTTATTTTGAATGTCACATTAATACATTGAAAACCTTCTTTAGTATCTTAATGAAGTGGATGATTCAGACAAATTATCTCTATCTGTGAATCACAAATTCTGCCTCATTGTTCAGGAAATTTCTAAACTATTATCTCTGGACAGTCTACAGTGCTTCATTTTAATAACAGTGTGTCTGTAGATGGGCTTTTGTATGCTTCCAGAACAATTCTCTTTGGCTCTTCGATTTCATTTGTATGATTTGTGTGCTGCTTTTTCTTTCTCTCTGATTTGTAGAACTCAGCATTCTAAAAAGGACAGATGTTGGCTCAGGGTTTGAGGCTAGCTTATAATATCTGGACTGTGCTTGTGCAGGAGCTGACTCCATCTGTGAGGAGGGAAGGTGGAGGAAGGGTACAGTGCCTTTCTCCCTCTGACTGAGGGGTGGGTCCTAATGTTCACTGCTGCTGATGCAGAACTCAGCTTAAATGATATAGGACGTGAGGGGCGGCAAGTACAGAACAGTGAAATCAATTACCATATAGATCATGTTCTGCTGGGGAAGATAGAAGTGATGTGTGTAATGAATCAAAGCTGTAGGCAGTTCTGGTGCATGGTGATAGTGAGGGAGACAGAGTTCTCAGGCTCAGCCTCGGCTTCTGAGGGCTCTGCCTGAGGAATATGGGAGTAAGCAGAAACCACTTATTGCAATGTGACAAGGGAGGACATTTGTGAGGGCACAGGAGGCCCTTACTTATTGTAGTGCGGATCTGTTACTCTGCCATTCCAGCACTCTAATTTTCCTGTGGGGAACTTCTCTCCTGCTGCAGGCACTCAGTTAAAGAGCACCCCACCACTGCTTCTCTGCTGAGGTGTGGACAGGACACATGACCCAAGCTGGACCACAGTCTTCTTTTTCCACATCTGAGTTCTGAGTGGAGGTATGCACCCATGGAAGCAGTATGCTGGTGATGCATCTTGACAGCAGAGCTCCGAAGAAATGGACCATGTGTATCTGCTCACAAGAGTTAGCCTAGTTTCTCTTTCTTTTGGCCATGGTTGTTTTGATTTTAAATCGTGTAAGTCACATGTACTTAAATAAAATTTTATTTTCTCTTTCAATTAGCCATGGCCAGTTTCTTTGCTTACAATGAAATACTCCACTTGTGGAAATTTTCTGAGTCCTTAGGCTAAGCATATTGGTGTAGTGTTCTGAGCAGTCATGCAGTTTGCTTACAGTGTATCAGCATGATCCCCATACAACCCAGCTGGAAGAGAGAAAGGACAGGATAGGAGGAAGAGAGACAGGATTGGGCTGAAATCAGAGTATTTTCTAAGGGCATTCATAAACAATAGGAAAAATACAAAGCCTAATGTAGAGATCACTGAACCTTTCTGAGGCTTTAAGTTCTGAACTCTTCTAATTCCTCCTCCTCATCTATCCAGAAGGTTAATCATTTCCTCCCTCCCTCCCTCCCTTCCTTCCTTCCTTCCCCTCCTTTCTTCTTTCTTTCTTTCTTTCTTTCTTTCTTTCTTTCTTTCTTTCTTTCTTTCTTTCTTTCTTTCTTTCTTTCTTTCTTTCTTTCTTTCTTTCTTTCTTTCTTTCTTTCTTTCTTTCTTTCTTTCTTTCTTTCTATTTTTGAGGTAGGGTCTCACTCTGACTCAGCCTGACATGAAATTCATGATGTAGTCTCAGGACTCATGGTGATCCTTCATGTCTGCCTCCCAAGTGCTGGGAAGGTCTGTGCCACCATGCCAGGCCTTATTCTCTCATTCCAGAAGTGAGAGCTAAGTTAGATGACATAATAGATGGCTGGCATAGGGTTGGTACATTGAAAGCACCTGGTTAACTGTTGGTTTTTGATCTCTCTCTCTCTCTCAGTTTCCCTTCTATGATTATTATGAAGCTGGCAGATTCAACAATGAATTGAAATGAGATATATTTGTTTCAGGATTTTTCACTAGAGGTACTTTCCACTGAAATAATGTGAAATGTGGTCGAGAAGTAGGCATTGTGTTTTCTTTTGGAAAATATTCATTAATATGAAATATTTTCTTTGAAACAAATAAAAGAAAAACCTTAAGAAGTTCGTTGGTTTAGATGGTGGAAGTACAGTATGCTGTATAATTCATGGGCCAGGACTGACTGGGTAGCAGTTACAAATCATATCTCTTTAATGCTTCTTCATTTTGTTAACTCTAAAATACAGCCTGTTAATGAACCATTAAGCCCCTACTCATGTGATTTCCAGAGCCCGGTGATGGCTCTGGTCTGGGACACTCAGCCTGTTTCTTCTATCAAGCTGGCACTGCCCCTGTGTGCTGGTGCTTTGGAATCACTGTTGGATTCTGTGGCTGTTGGTCTTGACATGAGGAGGGTGTCTGCCCTCTCCCCATCCACACCCACCCAACACTGAGCTCAGGCTTTACTTGGGCCTGGTGCGCCCAGACGATTTCCTGATGGTCAGGGTTATCTGCTCTTCAGTGCTCATGACCAGCCAGCCTGAAAAGAGGATGAAAATAAATGATCACAGGCCATGACATGGTTTACATATCTCTCTACTACATTCTTTTCCAGAAAATTATAAGCAATATCAGGATTAATCATATTGAGTTATTTAATTCATTTTAATATAGTCTTTATATAAATATATGATGCTATCTAAAAGTTTGTGTGTGCCCTCCTCTATTTGAGGAGGTGGTGTCCTTCAACTCAATATCCCAGAAATACCTGTAAATCTCAAAATATGGACTGGCTGGAAAGTCATACTATGTTTTTTTAGGGAAAGCTAAATCAGGAGATATTGTCTCAATGACTGATTTATTTTTCTTCCAACCCTTATTTGATTGAAATTGTATATTATAAACAAAGCCAACTAGTAAAGCTATAATTCTTCAAAGAGTTAAGTATCTATTGACACCAGGTTCTTCCATCTTTTGGAGAGAGGTTGGCTAATACACATCATGATATCTAGGTACTAAGATGAAGTTAAAAGCAAGATTTTCCTTTATGTTAGTTAAAAATCCATATTATTTACAAGAGAGAAAAGTAAAGGTAAGGTGACTGTTATGATTAATTTTGTTCAACACAATTTATGTAACTAGGTATTAAAATACAATATTTAAAAAAATAAAAACCAAGTGCTACTCTTCTGATGCAAATTGTGAATGGTGGATTGTGGTATTTTACTTTCTCTTTTGGGTAATATGAGGCAAGCACCTGGTGATGGATAACAAACTGAAATACTAAGTGGATGAAAACGTTGTCAATTCCATAGTCAGTACTTCTAGAAGGGAGGATGCTTGCTTTTTATTCTGAGATTAGAAAAGGAAGTTCAGCAAATAAAGCTGATCATTCACATTCCAGCCTGTTTCTACCATGCTTCCTTTCTCTATTCATCTATCTAGACTTGGTTCTGAAAATTCTGAATTAATTTTAAAATCCATTACCATCTACTCATCCAGTTATATGTCTGTTGTTTCCTCAAGTGTCCTTTGCTTCTAGTAATTATGAAATCATATTAATGTGGCACAATCAGTTTCAAATCAAGGAGCAGAAAATAACCTATAGTTATTGTCTGTCTCTGACATCCCACTGTGTGAAGACAACAGAGATGTTGAACGCTGACAGGGAGAAATTCAGATTCTGGGCATGCCACTGGCTATGTGACCCCTAGTGCTTTAGTTTCCTTAGGTGTGAAATGGCAAAATGTCTATCGACTTCCAGAGGTCATTGGTGAAATTAAAAAGAAGTCTGGGCATGTCTTTCTTTCCAAAGAAAGAGAATGAAGTATTTTACTCCATTTTCATCTTGGAGCCACACTCACTTTTTCAAACTACCCCACTGCCATTTGGTAATGATTTTCTCCCACTATCAGAAGAGCTCTCAGTCATTCAAATGTGAGGCACTTGGCTTGCTCACAGAAGGGAAGCTTTGGTAGTCAGGAGATGGGGCAGAAATGCTCCATATTTCTATAAATTGAACAGTTAGGATCAGACTTGGATCTGAACATCACTTTTGCTCAAGCTCTTGATCCTGCTGAAATCTTATTACTGGTTGGTTAGAGGATATGGACAATGGCTATTCTTATTTCAATTATCAGAAATTTGCCATCCATATGTGTTTATGAGTACAATGCAAGAGTGTATGTGCCTTTGAAGGCAATATTTAATATTTTCCTTCTCTTTTCAAAAAGAAAATTGTTATGTTTCATTTGGCAAAAAAACCTTATGGTGCTTGTAAGCTTTATTTATAAGAGTATGTATTACACACTTATTAAAAATAGAATCATTTTAAATTGAAGTCTAATAGTGGAGTTTAGTCAGACAGATTGCTTTACATTTTTATGTCAGAATATTATTAGAGTTTTGCAATTATGTACAGACCCAGACATGGTGGTGCTTCCTGATGGCAGTAATTACTCCAGAGGTTTGGCTGGGGTACTGGGTTGGGGTATAGTGAAGGCATCATTTGATCCTGAGTTCAAGACCAATCTGGGCAACATGGCAATATCATCTATACAAACAAGTAAATATGATAAAAGTTTGTGTGTGTTATTAGCATTATATACAACTTTGAAAAAAGGAAAATTTTCTCTGTTGTAGAGAGTCCTTCTACCTTTTTTTAAAAATAAAATTTATAATTGCAAGTACTTCTTTTTCTTCTCCTTGCAATCAATGTATATAAATTCACTGATGAGTTAGGTTGTCTCCCAGCTTTATGACCTAGGAATGTTGCCTGAGAGACTTTTTTTTTTTTTTAAATGTGAACACATAAAAGGGAAGAGAGACAGCACTCACCAGGTTCTCAGTAAGTGTATGAACCTAATCTTAGTGAGTACTTTGCCCTAAGATGCAATATTTCCTCTTGTTATTAAGATAGGACAAGTTTTCTGTTTTCTAGATTAAGCCAATTAGGCCAAAACAGATAGTTTATTCAATTGCCAGGCTACGTCTAGGACAAACCATGTGTGACAAAATGTGATGTCAAGTTGTTCTTCTTAAGGACTTGTTGGTTATTATTTGTCTTGAAACCAGGTATGTACCAGGCATTATATTCTTGGCTGTACAAAAGAGTGAGCTTACTTTCTTGACAATATCTAGCAGATAGCTTGTGATGAACATCACATTCTGATTTAATGTGTACTCAAAGATGAAATAGTATTTTTTTCTCTTTTAATTTTGTGCAAGGATTTTCTGAATGTCAAGATTTATACCTTATTGGTTTTCTCCAACAGTGATAACATCATAGTAAGGTGAAAAATTTATGTGAAATAGTAAGTAAAATGCCTGTGAAGATTATGTATACATAGCATCTGGAGCATTGATGGGTAAGAGTCCTTGAAGGCCCGACAGACTTCAGAGGACCCTGAGTTCAATTCCTAGCATCCACATGAAAAGCTGGGCATGTCCACACATGCCTATGAAACTAGTCCTTTGTATTTTGGTGTGGGAGAGGGATGGAGACAGGAGAATCTCTGAGGTTCACAGGTCAGCCAATCTGACTGAAAAAAATAAAAAGCAGCTAAAGGTTTAGTGAGAGATTATGTCTCAAGGAAACATTGAAGAAGAATGTTGAACACCTCAACATTTTCCTCTGACCTCTGCATGCTTACATATGGGGTACAGGAGCATCTCTATGCACATGCATACACTATATACACACTCACCAAACATATAGCACACACATATACTACATACACATATAAAATATGTATAGTAAGGCTCAAATACTTTAAATATATATGATGACTATAAATATATCTATATCCAAAATTGATATTATTAGTTATATTTATTTTATCTCTTGGTAAATGTTTTTCTTATTTTTCTATAATTAAAAGTAGTACTTCTAATGCTAAATAGATTATTTAAATTTAATCCTTTTCAAAGATATCCTAAAATCTGAGCGTGAATTGCCAAATTAATAGGAATACTTTGCACCTATAATTTTTCCTTCCACATTGCATACATATTTCATAAAGTTGTATTTCGTGCATTATTGGGGAGGGCTTGTCTTTAGAACTGAGGAAAAGAAGTCTGTTGTGTGTGGGAAGCATCAGAAAGCTAGGGTGCTAGTGTTTGCTCCTTCCTTGGGTTTGCATGTAGAAAAGACAACTTTCACAGATAGTAGTGGAAAAAGAAGGCAAAAGGTGCAAGATGGTAGTGGGAAAATGCCTTTCAGGTGTTAAATGACACATTACTTTAATTTTGTCTTTAGCTTCTCTCTAGTAGTGACCCCATGTAAATGTAAAATGATGGATGGTTAAAAACAGAAGGCAGATGTGACTATGCCAGTGAAGGCAATGAGTTAAAAGCAGAAAAAGAACATGGATACTGGCACAAGAGAAAATCCAGCAGCAATTCTCCACAGGCAGCAAATAATTTGTTTGAGTGCATAATTAATAGATTTGTCAGAAAGTACTTAGATTGTGAAATATTGCATGTAGCCCTCTTTCCAGATGGATTAAGATGAATGGTCCTCCAGCAGCATATGAAACCTCATTGCTCAGTGGCTAGAGGATTGCTGCAGCTAGACTTGTTTGAGTCTCTGCTTCTTTGCTGGCTCCTTTCTCTTTCCCTGGCTGCAGGGGGAGAAATGAGCAGAATGCTTCTAATTCTGATATTGAATGGTGTCCTTTACCTAAAGGGCATCCAAGCAGACAAAATTAAATCAGTTGCTCAATGGGGAAACTTTCCACTAAGCAGGAATTTAAAACAGGGAAATGTATTAACATGTTGAAAAATGGTTAAATTAAGCCGATCTGTGGATCAGAGGTGTGACTTTTCAGCAACAAGTCATCGATTGATTTCATTTGCAATTGCTTGCAAATTGAGAAATGACATATGCCTGTTTTACCCTTGGAGATACTCACATAATAAATACCTGGGGGACTCTCATAGAAATTGGCTGGTTTAAAACAGAACAATCAGAATTCTGACTATTTATTTTTAGAATACTGTTTATTTAAAAAAATAACCATCAATGAAACTTGAAAATTTTTGTTAATGGTAATAATTAGGGGATTTTGTGAGTGATGGAAGAGCTTCAATAGTAAGTTAATATGCCAGAACAAACACCTATAGTATTTTATGGTCTGTTCTTTGTGAAGAAAAGTGTGGGGACTTACTTTATGTTAGACTAGGATTTTTCTGTATCATCATTTCTGTTATCCCCTTCTCAGATCAGACGAAACTCTGATTTTATTCAAATAACTATAACTATGATCCTAAAATTATAAGAGACTAGTCAAATAAGTTACCTTGACACAAGGATTTCTAATAGATTAAATGAACATATTCTAGAAATAGAAGAAGTGTGGGCATTTGATGACCTTTTAAAATCACTTTCAGAGAAAAATTAAATGGTAAATGAATTCAAATTCTTATCTCTCTCAATATATCACAGCAAACTATATGGAAATATATTCCCATGGTAAGCCACAGGAATGGCTTAATGATTTAAAACATCAGGTTTGCAGTGATTAGAAACCATAGAGCTGTTGCTCTGAATCTCAAAATACTTAGTTTAATCTTCTCTCTTTCAAAAACATGTCAATAGAATATCCAGTTCAGATTCTCTGTGTGATTGTGCACTCACACATGCTCATGTCACAGAAGAGATACCTTAAAAAAAAAAACAAAACCTAAGGATTTTTGAGAATACAAAAAGTTTTGAACAGATCATTCAGTGAACTTACCCAATCACAGAAAGATAGTCGCCACATAGTCTCACACATCTACAGCACCTAACCTGAATCTACCCAAGATGCCAACATACCCTGCAAGCCTCTGAGGACTAGACAATATGGTGGCTGGGGAGGGAGGAGAGGGCAATGGAGGGGGTGGGAGACACAAATCTAGACTCAAATGGCAATGGTACCATAAAATTCTACATCGTAAAAGGCAGACCAAATGGCTGAAACTTCTCCAGGCCATTAGAGGGAACACCTGAGCCACAAGACACTGGAGAGGGTATGATGAAGACTGACCTTAACCTTCTACAGCTTCTCTCTCTCTCTCTCTCTCTAACTCTTTTTATAATAGTTATCTTTTTCTTCCTTCTCTTAGTGGGCACTGACGTGTAACTCCCAGTACCAGCATGCGGCTATCATCCACAATGAACTTTTGATCAGAGAGACCTGCAAGGTTTCCTAAAACAAAGACAGATTTCTGTCAGAGTACTTGATGACCTACCAAAGGTTAGTGGTAAGACCCTACTGCTGAAGACACCATATGTGGTTGACATGTAAAATGGAATGACATGGCTAGAACCTGGAAGAGAGTCAGTCCCCAGTCAGTGCGTGTGCCAGAAGGTGCTACATGGGCGACTGAGGGAAAATGACCGATATTTGTCCAAGCAACTCATGGTCTAACCTACTTAGCAGCAAATAACCTGTTGTGATGCTCACACAAGTGCAGTAGTGGTGCACAGCCATTGTGGGAAACCAACTGCTCTTGATTTGGCTAACTGATCCCCTCAGTGGAATGGGACCCATAGCTGGAGCTGGGCAAACAAGTCAGAACCATATCCAAACATGAGCCCGCTCTCCATTATCAAGCTACCACCAACTGTGGGCTTGAAGAGGGCCTACACCTATTAAATTATCTATTAAAAAATAAGGGTTATCCCATTTGTCTGTTGCTAACTTTACTCTCCATTGGAGAATCTGCTTCTCTTTTTCAGACAGACGCAGATCCTAAGGAGAGAACCACCTCATCATACCTCCAAAAAAAGGGCTCCAGCTGAAACTAAGAATAATTGGCAAAACAAGCAAGGGTGCTGTTTTCTTGGTGAACTGGATACCAGCACAAGGGCAAAGAAGATCAACACAGTGAACAATCAACTCCTACCAAATCAGATTTCCAGAGATCCAGAGGCCCCCGACACCTCATCACTAAAGCAGACCAAAAATGAACCCAACATGGCTCAGGGAAATTTTTTGCAAGAGGGGGTGGAAAGAATGTCAGAGCCACACGTTGGGTCATGATATGCAGAGACATTTCTCCTACCCATAACTGTGGGCTAACTCCACAATGCATGACCCATATACCTCAACAAGGAGGGGCTGGGGGGGCTAGGATATGGATGAACCTAACAATGGTACCAACTTGACTGTATTCACTGAGTACAAAACTAATTAATAAAATATAAATAAATTATAAAAAAGCATAAGGCAAAAAAGTTTTATAGGAACATTGGCTTCTATGAACAGCAATCTCATAGTCTTCTAAGAAGTGCATGCAAAGCATTTGGAAAAACTGGGAAAAGTCATTTTGTTTATTTCTCTTCTATCTTAGCAGCACAAGGATACTGTTGTACTGCTCATTTTTAACTAACTCCAAGAAACCTTGAGAATATACAATCAGAATACAGGACTTGCTTGCTGTCTAAACCCATGGCACATGATAAAATCATATTTTCTCAGTCTAAGGACAGAGATGCTGAGGGTGACAATTCCTCTTAAAAGTGTCAAGAAAAGCTTTGCAAAAAAAATCAATAACTATCCAGTGCTATATTAAATGTCTATGGAGCAAATATGATTTTTTATATAACAAAACCCACTTCTAAAATATAACTAATTTAGGTGTAAATCATGTCAAATAAGCATGACTGGGTGTTGGAGTAGATAGGGAGGCACAGCAATGCCTTCTGCAAACCTGAAATCCATTTTTCTCCCCTTACATGTTAAGCTTGGTGTTTTACTCAATATAAAAGTTTTACCATCTTTTAAAACATTCAGGATCTATCAGTCTCTGAGACTAGTATCATGGGGAGCACATGAAAGTTCTTCCTGTGTCTCCAGGTATCAGTCAGAACCAGGCAGGAGGCATTGGCATGATTTTAGTACACCAAACTGTCTAGCTTATATATTCTAAGTAGTCTATGGAAAAGGAAAACTTGCATCTACTTTCAACATTTACATCTTTTTGGAATTTTACTTCTATGTCATAAACTTCACTACCAAGATCTCATTCTGCCTTACTTATGTGTATGACAATCAGTTTTCTTTTCCATGTTGATAGGTAGCATACTAAAGGCAGCTGCCAAGATGGTATCACAAAGACTCCAAAATATACTTCTGTTAATTTTTCTTTTACTTAATTTTGGCAATTTCTTATATTTATATTGTGAATTTTGGTCTTATTTGCCCTCTATTTCCTTTTTTATCTCTTTCTCACTAAATGCCTTCTTTCCAGCTAATCTTCTTCTTATGTTCATGTGTGTGTGTGTGTCCATGTGTGTTTATGTGTGTGTGTAAGAGTGTGTGTGTGTGTGTGTGTGTCCATGTGTGTATCCCACTGAGTTAAAATAGGGTGCTTGCATGAGCATGAGTAGGTTTATTATTTATTTATACAGTTTTATTTACCTGAGTATGGGTAACTTACTAGTGGCTACACCACTGTAGAACATGAGGACCACCCCACACACACCTGTAATCATTTTCTGCTGCTGATAGCTGCTCTGGATGGACTGGGGTCTTGTGAGTCCCACTGCATCCATGATAGAATGTTGATAGTCTCAAGCAGTTGCTGTGGATTAATGGGTTTAATAGCCATGTAATATTTAGAAGGCAGCATTTCATAGCATTTCTTCCTGCCCTTTGGCACTTACATTCTTTCTGTATATCTTCTGGGTTCACCCCAAGCTTTGGAGGGGTGTCATAGACACCCTACAGATGCAACACCTCCAATAAAGGGTTGCAGCTTAGTTTCAGAAGAGATGCTCCTAGGCCAAACTGAGAAAAAAGTTAACAAAATGAATTGTGTCCTGATAATGAAGAAAGACTTTAGAGAAAAAAAAAAACAATTATCCAGAGAAAAACATAAAATGTAAATCTGTAATTCCTTTCTCAAAAAGTAACCACTACTACATTTTGGTTTGTCTCCTTTTCCCAATGAAGTCTTTTCTTTATGTTTAAATCTTTCCTTTCCTTTATTTTTAAAATAATTGTTTATGAATTATTTGTAGGAGCAAAACAATTATAGATAGCAACACAACATAGTGAAAATTCTCTGTGCATTCACAACCTCAATTTATTAAAAGTTATTTTACCATATTGATGTCATATATTTTTTATTTTCAAAATTAGAAATAATATTGAATCCCCCACTATACACCACCCCTTTGCACATCTGCCCATTAACTTGAAGTTTTGAGCAAAGTAGAATTCTGCTTTTGTATGCATATTATATATGTACAATACATATGTCCCTACTTTTTTTTTTTTTGCTGAGCATTGTTCTCTCTGTTCATTCATTTAACCAACTTAATGTAATTCCTTTTTTAATTGATCTGTGGTATTCTGCTAAACAGTAAGAAGTCAAACACCCCACTCACAAAATGGGGCAACAGAGCTGAACAGGCAGTTCACAGAGGAAGAAATACAAATGGCAAACACACACTTCAGAAAATGTTCATCATCCCTAATCATCAGAGAAATGAAAATTAAAACAACTATGAGATTCCACCTTAACCATAAGGATAGCAAACATCAAAAAATCAAATAAAAATAAATGCTGGTGAGGATGTGGAGAAGTAGGAACACTCATCCACTGTTGGTAAGAATGTAGGATGGTACAACCACTTTGGAAAGCAATATGGAGACTTCTGAAAAAGCTGAGTATAGAGATACCAACAGACCCAGTTATTCCCTTACTTGGCATCTACTCTAAAACCTTCAAACCACAGGCTAGAGAGATTTGCTAAACCATGTTTGTAGCAGCTCAATTTGTAATAGCTAAGAGCTGGAATCAACCCAGATGTCCATCACTAGAAGAATGGATAACTAAGATGTGCTATATCTACACAATGGAATTCTATACAGCAGTAAGTAAAAATGACACAATGAAATTTGAGCAAAAATGGTTGAACCTGGAACATATCATTCTCAGTGAACTTACCCAATCACAGAAAAACAAAAAATCGCCACATAGTCTCACTCATCTACAGCTCCTAACCTAAATCTACCCAAGATACCTTACATATCCAGCAAGCATCTCATGGACTAGACACTAGGACGGAAGGCGAGGGAGGGGTGGGCATCAAAGGGGTGGGAAACACAAATCTAGATCCAAACGGCAATGGTACCATAAAATTCTACTTACTAAAAGACAGACCAAATGGCTGATCCTTCACCAGGCCTTTACAGTTAACACCTGAACCACAAGACACTGGAAAGGGTAGGATCAAGACTAACCTTAATCTTCTACATCTTCCCTCCCTCCATCCCTCTCCCTCTCCCTCTCCTTCTCTCTCTCTCTCTCTCTTATATATTAGTTATCTTTTCCTCATTTTATTAGTGGGCAATGACCTGTAACTCCCAGTACCAGCATGGGGCTATCATCCACAATGAACTTTTGATCAGAGAAACCTACATGGTTTCCTAAAAGACAGACAGATTTCTGTCAGAGTACTTGATGACCCACCAAAGGTTAGTGGTAAGACCCTACTGCTGAAGACACCTTATGTAGTTGACATGCAAAATAGAATGGCATGGCTGGAAGTTGGAAGAGAGTCAGTCCCCAGACAGTCAGTGTGTCTAGTGCCAGAAGGTGCTACATGGGCGACTGGGGGATAATGACCAATATCTGTCCAAGCAACTCATGGTCTAACCTACTTAGTAGCAAATAACCTGTTGTGATGCCCACACAAGTGCAATAGTGACACACAGCCATGGTGGGGAACCAACTGCTCTTATTTTGGCTAACTGATCTCCTCAGTGGTATAGGGACCCATAGCTGGAGCTGGGAAACAAGTCAGAACCATATCCAAACATATGCCCACTCTCCAATATCAAGCTACCATCAATCATGGGTAACAAGAGGGCCTACACCTATTAAATTCTCTATAAAAAAAAAGTAAGGGTTATCTCATTTGTCCTGGTGCTAACTTACTCTCCATTGGAGAATCTGCTTCTCTTTTTCAGATAGATGTAGATCCTAAGGAGAGAGCCACCCCATCATACCTCAAAAGGAACCCGGCTGAAACTAAGAAAAATTGGCGAAACAAGCAAGGGTGCTGTTTTCCTGATGAACTGGATACCAGCACACGGGGGAAGGAGATCAACACAGAGAAAAATCAACTCCTACCAAATCAGAGAGCCAGAGCCTCAGAGGCCCCCAACACCTCATCACTGAAGCTGACCAAAAATGAACCCAACATGGCTCAGGGAAATTTTGCGGAAGAGGGGGTGGAAAGAATGTCAGAGCCACATGTCTCTGATATGCAGAGACATTTATCTTACCCATAACTGTGGGTTAACTCCACAATGCATGACACACATACCTCAACAAGGAGGGGCCAAGGGGAGGGGGTAGGTCACGGATGAGCCTAATAATGGTACCAAACTGACTGTGTTTGCTGAATACAAAACTAACTAATAAAGAAAAAAAGAAAAGAAAAAAAAGTAGATAAATATGTTTCATTATAAAAAGCTATTGCTCCCTCTCTCTCAAATAAATAAAAATAAATAAAAACAAAGGGCTGGAGAGATGGCTTAGCAGTTAAGGCACTTGCCTTAAGGACCCAGGTTTAATTCCCCAGTGCCCATGTAAACCAGATGCACATAGTGGCACAAGTGTTTGGAGTTTGTTTGCACTGGCTAGAGGCCCTAGCATGCCCATTAATTTCCCCCTCAAATAAATTTTTAAAAAATTAAGGAGTTATTTCTACTATTTTTATATTATTAAAAAATTTGCTGGTTGTGGTGGTGCACATCTTTAATCCCAGCACTCAGGAGGCAGAGGTAGGTGGATTGCAGTGAGTTAGAGGCTGCCCTGAGATTACATAGTGAATTCCAGGTCAGCCTGAGCTAGAGTGAGACTCTACCTCAGAAAACAAAATAAAAACAAAAACAAAACCAAAATTCTTTATTGGGTATGGGTATTAATCAATGTGCGAACATGTGACATACTTTGATAATGTCAAACTGTTGTAAAGAATAGTTATAAAATGTAAACTGATTCCTGATGTTTTAGGCATGGTGTGTTTCTCCACATTCTTTTAATTTATTTATTTTTATTTCCATAGATAGAAATAGGTTTCATTATGGCATTTTCAAACAATTTTTCTACATTTTCTTAAAGTAGTATTTTCAGATTTTTATGTATTTATTTTTTGGCTCTATGTTGTGTTATGATATTCAGTTGAATTTAAAACTATCAGTTTACTAGTAAATTATTCCTGGTAAATTTAATGCCATTTTTTATTATAGCCTGTTTGATCATATTCATGCAACTTTCTTTTCCAGCATTATTTGGCTTCTACATTATACAAATATATAAATCAACTAGTTTTGATAATTGATGCTTTGTAAATATGATCTTTCATTCTGTATTGATTTAAAATGGACATATATATGGTGATTTATGGCACATTGAAAAGAGTACAGCCACATTGATAGAATTTAAAAAATTCTTGTTGATTTTTATTTATTTATTTGAGAACAAGAGAGAGAGAGAGAGAGAGAGAGAGAGAGAGAGAGAGAGAGAGAGAGAACAGGCATGCTGGGCCTCCAGCAACTGCAAATTAACTCCAGATGCATGCAGCCCCTTGTGCATCTGGCTAACATGGGTCCTGGGGAACTGGGCCTTGAACTGAGGTCCTCAGGCTTCACAGGCAAGTGCTTAACTGCTAAGCCATCTCTCCAGCCCCATTTATAGAAAATTTAATTCTATTTTATTTTTTTCTTTAACTCTATTCCTGTCCCCTGGCATAAAGATATTCTCTAGTTTCTCCCTTCAGAATTCAAAATTAGTACTTTTAATTCTCATTAATTGAAAAATATACCTTAAATATCTTGCATATTTGTTTGGAGATAGAGATTGTGTTTTAGTATATTGACTATTAGTTCAGTATCATTTCTTGGTCATTACTTCTCATTGTGTGCATGTGCATACTTGTATGGCAATAAACTTCTTTATATATACAGATTTAATTCATCGATATAGAACACTATTTTGGTTTTAAGTATATTTTTACTTCAATTTTATTTCTGTAGGATGTTAAATTTATGAAGTCACTATATGAATCCTGGAAGATTTTGTTCTCTCTCTTAATTTTTTGTTGCTAATTTCTAATATTAATGTAAAAAAGACTACTCAGTAAGTACTTCTTATATTGTCTTGTTGGTTCAGTTTGGGGGAGATTCCTGTATGCTTGGGAACAATAGAACAACTTTCAATGTGGCACGTTACCACACATGTGTGCTATATCTGAAGCTGAACACTTTTTTGACTCTACTAACCATATATATACCTTTTTGACAATAGCTACTTCCTAGTGACAAATAGAAGTAGCAGTTAATGTTATGAAAAATATAAACTTTTAATTTCAAGATATTAAACTTGGAGTTCACAATAAAAGAACAGATTCATTTTTATCAAAACATAAAGAAACATTCACAAAATGTGTCCAGTCACATGACCAAAATGAAAATTTTATATATATAAAATACCAGATTCAGACAATTGTAGAAGTGAAAGAGGAAATCTCCAGTTGTAAGGAAGGGTAGAGTAACAGCACCAGTAGTTTGTCTTGTGATAAGAAGCGGATGCTACTGCTTCCTATCTCAAGTCTTGTCTAGTCAAGTTGGAAACTGAGAGAAGTACTTAGGATCACTCACATGAAATAAATTTCACCAAACAACTCCCAGGGAAGAATGCAGCAGATGATACAAACTGTGGAATAAAGGTAGAAGATTTCACTGGTCGCTCATCTCTTAACAGTTTCAATGAAAGTGAGCAAGTGCAAGAAAGTTTCGCACAAATGGGACTATGTTCTGGAATCCACCCAGTAGTATAAGTTGAAAGATACTTGTTTTCTGCAGCTGGGCTTTGCAAGCTCATGACCTACACCCTCCCCCTAGCCCCTTCTAGTTGAGGTATATGGGTCATGCATTCTGAGATAGCCCACAGTTATGGGTAGGAGAAATGTCTCTGCATACCATGACCCAACATGTGGCTCTGACAATCTTTCCACCCCCTCTTCTGCAAAATTTCCCTGAACCATGTTGGGATCATTTTCGGTCTGCTTCAGTGATGAGGTGTTGGGGGCCTCTGGGTCTCTGGATCTCTGATTTGGTAGGAGTTGATTTTTCTCTGTGTTGATCTCCTTCACCCTTGTGCTGGTACCCAGTTCACCAACAAAACAGCACCCTTGCTAGTTTCGTCAATTGTTCTCAGTTTCAGCCGGGGCCCTTTTGAGGTATGATGGGGTGGCTCTCTCCTTAGGATCTACATATATCTGAAAAAGAGAAGCAGATTCTCCAATGGAGAGGTGCCAGGCTCCCCCTGACACGTAGTGCTGAGGAAGGACCAGGCTTGCTGGTTCCTCCCAAGGGGTTGAGGAAGAGGGTGAATGTTGGACGACTCAGAACCTCTCCTAGTCACCAGAGAAAAACCACACTGAGTTGGGAGTCTTGTCGAAGCAGGAACTCACTTTATTGTTACAGGCGGTTGCCTATATAATGTTGAGAATGAAGGCGGGGATCTCAGGAAAGGATGAGGTGTAAGGGCCAATAGTATATCGCGATTTTTGAAATGATTGGTTCTAAGTGCGAGAGCAGGAATTCCAACTCCTATGTGGAAGTAACAGGCCAGACGCCATTAGGCATCTTGCTGAGTCACATCTGGCCAGAGGCAGATCACCAAACTTTAGCTAGGCTCAGAAAGTTCCACTAGGCCTCACGTGTGGGCCTCTCAAGGCCCAACGTCTCCCCCTTTTGTTTTTGTAAGAGCATTAGTCACCATGGCCTGTCTCGCTTTATCCTGTCTTAGGTTGTCCCCCTCTGGGGATCTTACCCATCCCTGGGTACCAGGTGTTTAGCTTGCTGAGAACCCACTCCATGGCCTTAGGTTGTCTCAGTCAGTCTGAGATCTTACCCGTCATCGGTCACATGGAGGGCAGAGGAGGTAGCAGTGGGTCATCTGAGGAACTTAATTCCTGAGTTGCCAGCCTTTGATAATGTATCTCAACCTGATGGATTTTTATTGCCTCTAGCCGCTGGTGAATGAATTGTGTAATTTTGTTAACTACACAAGGCCCGACAGTGAGGATCAGGAGAAGGAGGGGCCCAAGTAGAGGGAGAAGGTAGGGTAAGAAGTCATGTAAGCCCATCCACAGCGGGTTGTCCTGGAGGTCCCACCACCTCCTCTCCAAGTCTTCCTGGAGCCTCTTAATCTTGTTCTGGATGATTCCTGATTTATTGGCATAAAAGCAGCATTTTTCCTGTAAAACAAGCATATGCCTCCCTTTTCAGCTGTCCTCTCCTGTTTTGTAGGACTACCTCAGCCAGGAAATCTAGCTGTTATTGGAGATAGGTCTCCCTCTGATATAATCAAAAGAGGGCATAGGGAGGGCCTCATTTCCAGGAATGATATCTACATCTGGGATTAAGGTGTCTGGGGCACAAAGGCCTGTCCAATTGGTGGGCAGAAAGTCATAGGCCATCCCGCCTCCACAAACATAAACCATTCTAGAAGGCGGGCAGCGTTGAGCACTGGGCTCAGTTGTATTAAAAGTACATAAGGAAGGATGAATGTATCCCACATCTATACTGGAATTATTAGGAGAAGGCAGAGCCCAAATGCAAGTTCCAGAGGAAACATTGGGAAAAGCTGGATGGGGATAGGGAAGGTGGCTAAGCAATTTTTTAAGGTCTTGTGGGCAACTGTACAGCAAGCAGCCAGGGAGGCCCAGCAATCCTCTTCAAGGGAGGGAATTGTTTGGTTTAGCAGGGTGAAGGCAATTTCAGGAACAGTCCTCAGGGGTGAGACACTCCCTAGAGAAGTGATTGTCATTGTTCCCTTGTTGGGACAAATATTTTATGTCACTCGCTGGTACAGAAATGGGTCCTTTTCTTAAAAAGTTTTCCAATGGACAAAAATTCCATGAGCTTCACACAAGTTTCTATCAAAAAACTCCTTTTTTGTTACAGAGTTTTTTCACTTTAATCACTTCTCAGTATAAAAGACTATCCCAAGGTTGGGAAACCAACAAACCCTTTAATCCCAGCAATACAAGCAAATCTTAAGGAATGGCCAGCTCTTATCAGTAGCACTGAATGTGCATAATCTTGCTTACATGTAGGTGTTAAGTCTTGCTGTCAGATGGCCCAGAGCTATGGATACAAGGCCAGCCAAATGGCTTCCTACACTGAATATACACAATCTTGTTTACATGTAGGTGATATAGTCTTGCTAAAGTTTTGCTAAAGTCTTGCTGCCAAAGGCCCAGAGCTATGGATACAAGGCCAGCCAAAGTTAGCACAAGAAAAATGAGATAACCCTTACTTTTTTATAGAGAATTTAATAGTTGTGGGCCCTCTTGCAGCACACTATTGGTGGTAGCTTGATAATGGAGAGTGGGCTCATGTTTGGGTATGGTTCTGTCTTGTTTCCCATATCCAGTTATGCCTCCCCTTCCACTGAGGGGATCAGTTAGCCAAATCAAGAGCAGTTGGTTCCCCACCATGGCTGTGTGCCACTATTGCACTTGTGTGAGCATCACAACAGGTTATTTGCTGCCAAGTAGGTTAGACCATGAGTTGCTTGGACAGGAATTGGTCATTTTCCCCCAGTCGCCCATGTGGCACCTTCTGGCACTAGACACGCTGACTGTCTGGGGACTGACTCTCTTCCAGCTTCCAGCCATGCCATTCCATTTTATGTGTCAACCACAAAAGGTGTCTTCAGCAGTGGGGTCTTACCACTAACCTTTGGTGGGTCATCAAGTACTCTGCTAGAAATCTGTCTGTCTTTTAGAACACCTTGTATGTTTCTCTGATCAAAAGTTCATTGTGGATGATAGACACATGCTGGTACTGGGAGTTACACTTCAGTGCTCACTAAGAAAAGGAAGAAAAGGATAACTAATATAAAAGAGTTAGAGAGAAGAGAGAGAGAGAGAGAGAGAGAGAGAGAGAGAGAGAGAGAGAGAGAGGAGCTGTAGAAGATTAAGTTCAGACTTCATCATACCCTCTCCTGTGTCATGTGGCTCAGGTGTTCCCTCTAAGGACCTGGTGAGGGTTCAGCCATCTAGTCTAACATTCAGGATGTAGAAATTTATGGTACCATTGCTGTTTCAGTCTAGATTTGTGTTTCCCACCCCCTCCAGTGCCCTCACCTCCCTTCCCACCATCCTATTATCTAGTCCACAAGATGATTGCTGGGTATGTAAGGCATCTTGGGTAGATTCAGGTTAGGTGCTGTAGATGAGTGAGACTATGTGGCAATTATTATTTTTTTTCTGTGATTGGGTAAGTTCACTGAGAATGATATGTTCCAGGTTCAACCATGTTTCCTCAAATTTCATTGTGTCATTTTTTCTTACTGCTGTATAGAATTCCATTGTGTAGATATACCACACCTTAGTTATCCATTCATCTAGTGATGGGCATCTGGGTTGATTCCAACTCTTAGTTATTACGAATTGAGCCACTACAACCATGGTTTAGCAAATCCCTCTGGCCTGTGGTTTGAAGGTTTTAGGGTAGATGCCAAGTAAGGTAATAACTTGGTCTGTTGGTATCTCTATAGTCTGCTTTTTCAGGAGTCTCCATATTGCTTTCCAAAGTGGTTGTACCATCTTACATTCCACCAACAGTGGATGAGTGTTCCTACTTCTTCACATAATCGCCAGCATTTATTTTCATGTGATTTTTTGATGTTTGCTATCCTTACATGGTTAAGGTGGAACCTCATAGTTGTTTTAATTTGCATTTCCCTGATGATTAGTGATGATGAACATTTTCTTAAGTGTGTGTTTTCCTCTGTGAACTGCCTGTTGAGCTCTTTGCCCCATTTTGTGAGTGGGGTATTTGACCTTTTACTGTTTAGATTTTGAGTTCTTTGTAGATTCTGTAGATTAGGCCTCTGTCAGTTGGATAACCAGCAAATATTTTCTTCCATTCTGTGGGTAATATATTGGCTTTGCTTATTTTGTGCTTGTCTGTAAAGAAACTCTTCAGCTTCATGTGATCCCATTGGTTGAGTGACTGTTTAAGATCATGAGCTACTGGGGTTTTGTTCAGGAGGAATTCCCATTAAGATCAGGAACAAGACAGGGTGGTCCACTCTCACCTCTGCTTTTCAATATAGTACTGGAAGTCCTAGCTCAAGCAATAAGACAGGAGAAGGAAATAAAAGGGATACAATTTGGAAAGGAAGAAGTTGAGCAATATAGCATTGTGATCTGATATCACACAGGAATTATGTCTATCTTCCTAAATATGTGGAGGCAGGCTTTGTGACCCAGTATATGGTCTATTTTAGAGATTGTTCCATGGGCTGAGAAGAAAGTATAGTCTGTGGATTTGGGATAGAAAGTTCTGTTGATGTCCATTAGGTCTAAGTGGTCTATGGTTTTGTTGAGCTCTCTAACTTCCCTGTTGAGTTTCTGTTTGGATGATCTGTCTATTACTGATAATGGTGTATTGAAGTCCCCAACTATGATCGTGTTGGTGTTTATTTCTGTTTTATTGTCAAGTAGGTTTTGGTTTATGAACTGTGGTGCCCCTGTGTTTGGTGCATACAGATTTATGATTGTAATAGCCCCTTGATGGATCATTCCCTTGATAAGTAGGAAGTGGCCTTCTTTGTCTTTTTTGATTATTTTTGTTTTGAAGTCTATTTTATCTGATATTAATATACCTACACCTGCTTATTTTTTATTCCTGTTCACTGGGAATATTGTTTTCCACCCTTTCACCCCGAGGAGGTGTCTGTCTTTAGTGGTGAGGTGGGTTTCTTGAAGGCAACAGATTGAGGGATCTAATTTTTTGATCCATCCTGTTAGCTTGTGTCTCTTGATGGGTGAATTAAGGCCATTAATATTTATGATAATGACTGTGAGATTTGATTTGATCCCTGCCATATTGTGATGGTGTACATGGTTTGGTATTTTCATGGACTTTGAAGTTTTTTGTGCCTACTCTGAGTTTGGTTATTGTGATCTGCTTCTTGTAGGCATTTGAGTTTCATTATTTGTTTCTTCTTTTGGAAGAATTTCCTGAAATACTCTCTGCAGGTTTGATTTTGTGTTCATATAATTGTAAAGCTGAGTTTTGTCATGGGAAGCTTTTCTTTCACCATCTATTATGTGGGATACTTTTGCTGGGTAGAGTAGTTTGGGTTGGAAGCCATACATTCTTAGACATTGCAGGGTTTCATTCCAGGCCCTTGTAGCTTTCAGGGTTTCCATTGAGAAGTCTGGAGTAAGTCTGATGTGGTTGCCTTTAAAAGTGGTGTATTGTTTTTCCCTGGCTGCTTTCAGGATTTTCTCTTTGGTGTCAATGTTTAAAGTCTTAATGACAATATGTCTTGGAGAGTTTCTTCTTTGGTCCAGTCTGTTTGGAGTTCTGTTGGCTTCTTGAATCTTGATGGGCCTTTCTTTTGAGAGACTAGGAAAGTTTTCTTCAATTATTTTGTTAAATAATTTCTCCATGGCTTTGGTCTGAATTTGTTCTCCTTCTCGTATTCCAATGATCCTGATACTAGGACGTTTAAGTGTATCCCACAATTCCCTCATGTTCTGTCACAGAAACTTTTGAACTTACTGAAATATTTGAACTCTTGAACTGTTTCTTCCATCTTGTCTTCCAGATCAGAGTTTCTATTCTCCACATGGCTGACTCTATTCTTGGGAGCTTCTAGAGAGTTTTGGACTTGTTCAATTGGGTTTGCATTTTCTACTGCTTTTGTATGTATAATTTCCATCCCTCTGTCAAGCTCCCTTTTCACATCATTTTTTGATTTTATTGATGCTTCTTGAAATTCATTCTTGCATTTCTTTATGTGTTCATTTAGCATTGCCAGCTGATTTTTGAGGTCCTCTTTTTTTTTTCACTGTCCCTCATATCTCTTAACTGTCTTTGAACTCCTTCCATTTTCTTATCTATTAGTTCTAGTCTAGTGATGGCAGCATCCACATGATTATTGGTCCTTTGTTGCTTTTCTGCAAGTTCTACCAGTAGCTTGTTCAGGGTTGCATTGCTTATAGCTTCATTTTGGTGTTCTGATCCTAATGACTGTTCTATGTTTTTTTTATTTTTATCTTTTATTATTTTTTTGGTTTTTCGAGGTAGGGTCTAGTCCAGGCTGTCCTGGAATTCACTCTGTCATCTGTGCGTGGCCTTGAACTCACAGCCATCCTCCTACCTCTGCCTCCCGAGTGCTGGGATTAAAGGCATGCGCCACCATGCCTGGCTCTTCTATGTTTTGATTAGAGCTGTTCATTGTAGGACTTGGTGATCTAACTGGATTTTCTTGCATTTGATTTTTCATGCTATTTCTTTTGTGCTGTGGTCTGCCCATCGCAGTGTATGGGCATGTAGGTGGGTGGACCAGCCTGGTCTCAAGCACAGTGGGAATCTGCAGCAGCCTGAGGCAGTTTCCAAGCAGCCTGGGCTTTGGCTCTCACTTGCCAAAGCCATCTGAGCTCCTGCCTGGCAGCGATGCCAAAGTTGCCTGAGCTGTCGCAGTAATGCACCAAAACTGCCTGGGCTCCCGCTAGGAGGGACACCTAGGCACCAAGCACTGAAGCAGCCCAAACTCTGGCATGGTGGAACACTGGTACCCTGGCAGCGCTCTGAGCTCACCCCTAACAGGGCAATGGCGGTCAGCAGGCATGGCAGACAGGGAGGGGATAGCACCTGTACTAGTGCAAGAGACACACAGATACAGTCTGAACTCTCGTGGGGATTTGCAATGGGCCTGGGCTCAAGCGTGAATGTGCAGTGGGTGGAGCAGTAAGCAAGCCCATGGGCCAAGCAGGCTAAGCTTGCACAAGCAGGGATCAGCTGTGGCACTCGTTTGGGGGGTAAATTGATCAAAGGAGCCTGAGTTCCAATGGGGTAGCAGGTGTAGCCTGTCCAAGGTCACTTGTGGGCAGATGTAGCAGGGCAATTGCCCCTGTGCAGTGAGGCAAGTGGAACTATGTTGGCCTGGGACCCTTTTCCTACAGTAAGTGTGGGAGTTTCCTGAAGCTGGAACTGTGGGTATGGTGGCTGCTTGGGGGGAGGTGTGGGCTATGAGGGAATCAGCGATTCCCTGTTTTTCCCCCTCTGTGCCCTTCCACTGGCAGTCTATTGGAGATTTCTCTCCCCTAAAACTCCCAGTGAACCCTTAATGTCTTGTCTTTCTTTCCCCGGGATGTGTGGTGCAGTTAGGTGGTCGCCATTTTGGCCATGTATTGGTATCTTTAGTTGGCTTCATAATGAAGAATTCCCATTTGTACTGTTTCCTTCAGGAGCACAGTTTGTGAATAATGTGTGTGTGTGTGTGTGTGTGTGTGTGTGTGTGTGTGTGTAGATGGATGCACATCATACGTGTGTCTATGCAGGGCATGGGAGAACACTGGGTCCCTATCTCTATTTCTCATCTGTGTACTTCTTTGTAACAATACTCTCCTCAACAAGAAGTTACCATTTTCAGCCAGTAATCCCCAGAAATTCTCCAGGTCTCTGTCCCATATAAACTGGCAATACAGATGTTTGTGGCCACGCCCAAAATTTTACATAGCTTTTCTGGAATAAAAAACAGGTGGTCTAAATCCATCCCAGGCCCTTCCTCATGATTAAGAGCCAAGCTGTCTTAATCTCTGGGCCATCTCCCTATCCCTACAAATGCGTTCTTGAACTAAATTCCCATGACAAAAATGACATAGAGATCTAAATGAGATGCCTAAATTATTTATAATGTATTTATTCTAACATTATGGCCCTGCTGATTTTTTCTCAAATTTTCTATTGTGATAGAATATGTATACATTTTAATATTTTTAGGCTTTGTAAGCACAGTGGCCAGTGATGTTAACTATACTCACAGTGCCATGGTGTCATCATAACTGTGTACACTAATGCTCTTAAACTTGCAAAAGTAGTAATCTATACACACTAATTAATAAATCCCATCCTCCCACCCTCATGCTACCTTTCTGCTTTTTACTAATGTAATTTTTTTTTTTTTTTTTTTTTGCGGGGGGTGATTAGAGATAGGGTTTCACTCTAGCCCAGGCTGACCTGAAACTATGTAGTCAGTCTCAGGTGGCCTGAAACTCATAGTAATCCTCCTACCTCTGCCTCCTGAGTGCTGTGATTAAAGGTGTGTGCCACTGTGTTGGCTGTTACTGTAATTCTGACTATTGTAAGTACTTCAGGAAAGTGGTACAAGTCGAAAAATGCCACATTTGTCTTTGTTTGTACTTGTTTTTTTTGTGACTTTTTTCACTCAGCATAATGTCCTCAAAGTTCACATATGTTGTGTCTCCGAATTTCCTTCTTATTGCCACTGAATATTATTATATTATATACACATACCACATCTTGCTTATTTATACATATGTTAATTGACATGTGGCTTGCTACCCTGTCTAAGTGATCATAAATAATGTTGCTAAGAACATGTGGTATATAATTATTTTTTAAAAATCCTTCTTCCACTGAGCATAAGCTCAAAAATGGAATTGATGGATCATACCATAATTCTGCTTTAATTTTTTTAATTCTTTTTTTTAAATGTTATTTGTTTATTTATTTGACAGAGAAAGGAAGAGAAAGAGAGAATGGGAGGGAACCCCATGACTTCTAGCCACTGCAAACAAACTCCGGATGCTTGTGCCCCCTTGTGCATCTGACTAACATGGGTCTTGGGGAATCAAACCTGGGTCCTTTGGCTTTGCAGGCAAATGCCTTAACTACTAAGCCATCTCTCCAGTCCCACTTTAATTTTTTTGAGAAACTTCCACATTGGTACTCTCAGCAGCTAGCTGTTTCATTTTACATAGCAACCATTAGGGCACTAGCTTCAAATTTCTCCACATTATGCCAGCATTTATAATTCCTATTCTTTTTAGTAGCTATCCTAGTAGACATTAGTTGGTATCTAAGTGTTTAGTTACTTTTTCCTAATTATTAGTGATATTGGTTAAAATCTGGAATTCTGGTGAGTAAAAATTCTTCTCCCTTAATAGCTCTTTTCAGGCATATAATTACATCTTTACATATTATGAACCAAAAGGTATCTAATATTTTACATGGTATCGCTTAGATGTGTAGAAAAGAAGATGTGAAGTTATAAGCCAAAGTTACAATAATACTTGTTTCTATACTAATTTCTAGAAATATACTAGTATATTGAATCATGTAGAAAATAAAAAGTATAGTTGTACACCATTATTACAAAACACTACTTTATAATTGCCCAAGTATTTATCTTTTCTAAGATCTTTTTTTTTTTTCTTTATATGGTTCTAAGTTGCTGTCTATCTAGTATCCTTTTGTTCCAACCTGCAGGACTTCCTAGAAAATTGCTTTCAGGATGGAACTAATAACAACACACACACACACACACACACACACACACACACACACACGATTTTATTTAACTGGGAATGCTATAATATGAACCAGCAGATGAAAGAGTAAATAAAAAAAAAATATACCAGTGGAAGTTATCAAGACTGAAGAAAAGAAAATGATTAAAGGAAAGTAAATGTAATGGAGCTTATTGAATCTATATTTTTCTTTACTTTTTTAAAAAAGTATTCATTTTTATGTATTTACTTGAGATCAACAGACAGAGAGAGAAAGAGAGAGAGAGAGAGAGAGAGAGAGAGAGAGAATGGGCTCTCTAGGGCCTCCAGCCACTGAAAACGAACTCCAGATGTTTGCGCCCCTTGTGTATCTGGCTAACGTGGGTCCTGGGTAATCGAGCCTTGAATCGGGGTCTTTAGGCTTTACAGGCAAGCACTTAACAGATAAGCAATCTCTCCATCCCTTCCTTCACTTTTTCCAGACAGTTTTGTCTGGTATAAGATTCATAGTTGATAGATTTAAAAAAAATACTTTAAATATATTAGCCTACTTCTTCCTGGCTGCAAAATTTTCTGGTAAGAAATCTAACCACCATATTGAGGATGCCTTTTATAAGAAAGGTCATTCTTTCCTTGTGCTTACAAAATTTTCTCTTGTCCTGGTTTTCCAGCTTAATTCTAATGTGTGCTGATGGGGGTTTTCATGTTTCATTAACTTGATGCTTTTAAAAAAATTTATAATTTATATATTTATTTATTAGAGATAGGAGAACAGGGGGGAGGGAGAAAGATAGATAGATAGATAGAGAGAGAGAGAGAGAGAGAGAGAGAGAGAGAGGGAGAATGGGTGTCAGGGCGTTTAGCCACTGCAAACAAACTCCACATGCATATGCCATGATGTGCACCTTGCTAACGTGGGTCTGGAGAATCAAACCTGTATCCTTAGGCTTTGCAGGCAAGTGCCTTAACAGCTAAGCCATCTCTCCAGCCCTGACTTGATGTTTTTATGTTCCTTGGAGCTTCATATTTGTCTTTACTGCCATTTGATATACATTCACCCATTAATTCTACAAATAATGTGCCTACTCTTCCCTCTAATCTTTGGGACTCTCACATGGCATTCTTTTAAAAAAAATTATTGCTTTATTTATTTATTTATGTGAGAGAAAGTGTGTGAGAGAGAGATAGAGAGCGAGGAAAGGATATAGAGAAAATGGGATGCCAGGGCCTTCAGCCACTGCAAACAACTCCAGTCTTTCTGCTTCTTTTCTTCAGCCTTGATGATTTCCATTGGCCTCCCTTTAAGCTTGAAGATGCTTCTGACTCTGCAAACCTGCTTGTGAATCTCTTTACTTTTTTTTTTTTTTCCATTTCAGTCACTCTACTTTTCAGCTATAGAATTTCCTTTTGATTTCTCTTTAGGCTATTGGTTTGTTGAAAATTTATGCTGTTTATTCCTTGCTTTCCTGACTTTCTCCATTTCTTGTTTTAGTTGTGTCAACATTTTCAAAACAGCTTACTTAGAATCTCTGTCTAAAGGATCTTTCTCATCTGTTTTTCAGGGATTGTGTCTGCTTCTGGTTTATGTTTTCCTTCCATTTGCATTTGAACATATTTTCTCACTTCTTTCTATGCGAGGTCCTTTTTACTTATTTATTTTGGTGTTGTTCATTGCTGTGTTCACCACAAGCTTCTGAGCAATGGCCCTGTGCTTGCTCTTGTCTTGCCCTCATGGTGCTGGGTTTTCAGAAGTCTGCTGAGGCTTAGCTTTCCTACTTTTTCTTTGGGGGTCTGGAGATTTAATGCAGGTACTCTGGCTTGAAAGGCTCTATTCACTGGACCATCTCTCTAGCTGCTAGATTGTGTTAAGTCTTCACTTACATTTTTAACACTTTGTGTATTCACACAAATTTCCTGGTCCAAGATTATTATCTATTTTTGGAGAATTGTTCTTTTAATTACAATGACACATATCACTTTTCTACCTGATAATGCCTATGCCCTAACTCCTTGCTTACCATTTTTCATTCATTTAATTTCTATCTCTGTTTGGCATTATGACTGAAGTGCACATTTTTATGTTTTGAGTCAAGGCAAATTTACTTTAATCCACAGATTTCTCAGTTTTTGAACACACATTACTTCTAATTTCACACTAAGTTTAAGGGATTAATTTCCCCTTTTCATAGCATATTTTATAGTTACTATGGGTTTACAGGTTTTTTCCTATAATTTTTTTTCCTGAAAGCATGTTTGTTTTGTTGTTTTGCTCTTATTATTGAAACATAATATAGCTGAGCAACTACCAAGTTTCCTAGCTTTTTCTTTTGTGAAAATGAGTTTCCTGTCTTGTGACTTCACTATGAGTTAAGACATAATTTGTTTTTCCTCTGTGATGGATTTTAAGATGCCTGTGTTTGCCTGCTGTGATGTTCTACAAAACATATATATATGTGTGTGTGTATATATAGATATATATATATATATATATAATTTGTTTCTATCAATTACTATTCTATCAATGACCCATTAGGGATTAATTCAACCTTTGACATTTTCTTAATTTCAAAAGCAATCTTTTCTTTTTCTTATGTATTTACTTATCTCTATTTTTGTTGGCCTTTTAGGGCTTACATTGATATTTTGAGCATTCCTGCAGTCTGTTTGGTAAGCTCACATCAGCCTAACAGGCCACAGATTATCTCTAATATATTTAATCTTTTGTTTTATAAATCTCATATCATTTTATTTGTATGTCTTCTAATCTATCCATTATTCTATGGCTAACATTTTTGTCACTATTGCATTTATATATCTTAAAATTCTTTTAATATATTTTGAAAACTTACAACATTTTTGTTGTTTCTTATATTTTGCATGCTCCTATTTTTTTTTTATTTCATTGACTTTCCTTTATGTACTTTTAAAAAACTTTTCATTATGGATTCTGTTCAAAGTGAGATTTATTTTCTCTCCACACCCTGAGAAATAGGTGAATATCTATGTGATGCTTTGTTATTCCACTCTGTAGAGAGCTCAGGTATATGTTTGCTCTTAGACCAGGATTCCCATGCTTTCTTGAAAATACACATATGTATTTTTTATAAAAGCACAGAAAAGAAGAAATATGGACTAGAGAGATGGCTCAATGATTAAGAACTCTTACTGCTCAAGTATGATAGGCCCGAGACCACCAGAGTTTGACTCCCAGGATCAATGTCAAAAGATGGGCATGGCCGTGCAAATCTGGGTGGCAGAGGAAAGAGAAACACTAACACAAGCAGGTCTATGTTGAGGAAGTAACCTTGTCTCAAGGAAGTATGTAGACAAACAATAGAAAAGTGTATCAGAAGTTGACCTTTGGCAGTTGCAAGCATGTACGTGGTGAGCATGCATCTGTACACACACATGCATATGTTATACATAGTATACCACAAACCACACACAGATGCACAAACACAGACACATACACTCCACTAAATAAAGAAATAAGATATAGCAATTTTTTTGTTTATTTCTATGGGATACATTTCAACTATTGCTTTTTAAAATCCAATTTTATTTCTACTATTTGAACAGACTGAAATTATAGGTGCCTTTGTCCACTGTACCTTTCTGAGTATTAAGATTTAGCTGTGTCCTCCAATGATATACATCTAGGATCACTGTTCTCAGGATCTCTCACCATCAGCTAAAGCTAATTACTTTGTCTTGGAATTTGTCTTTCAGTTCAGCTTCTGTGAGCTTTGTTTTTCTCTTGTTAACATTTAATTTTAAGTTAAATTACTTAACTTTTCTTTTTTAATAAATATTTTTATTTATTTATTTTAAGAGAGAAAGAGAGAGAGGCAGATAGAAGAGAGAGAGAATGGGTGTTCCAGGAACTCCAGCCACTGCAAATGAACTTCAGATGCATGTGCTACCATGTGCATCTGGTTTATGTGGGACCTGGAGAATCGAACTTGGGTCCCTAGGCTTCATTAGGCAAGCGCCTTAACCACTAAGCATTCTCTCCAGAACTAACTTTACTTTTCATATCTAATTTTCTTAGTTGTTTGAAGTAGAGGACATGTAATTTACATAATTATTTCTCCATCTTACTGGAGTTGCTCCACAATTGTTTTGCTGTGCATTTCTTCTTATCATTAAACATGTTTTATATATGACTCAAAGCATTGATAGTCTATTTAATATAAGAAAAGTAAGAATTTTCTTTGTTACTACAAACTATGACTATAATTTGAATGGTTATTTATTATTTCCTTGCATGGTTGATTCATACATTATTTAATTATTTTATTGCCTTGACATTTAAGATTTCTGTATAATGCACTCTTATAGTGCTATAGCATTTTTTGTGTTGTTTTTAGATTATTTCCTGAGGATCAAGTCTAGTAGTAAATATGTCCCTTGTAGCAATTTTGAAAGGAACTATTGATGGAACTTATGCTTAAAATGAGCTTTTGAAAATGTCTAAAACTAAATAACCTAAAGAGGGTAGCCTGTACATATATCTTCAGATGATAACTGGAAGACATAATTAGTTCTAAATCATGTCCCAACAGGTGGCTCTTTCTGCTTTGAGTACCTCTAGTGACAATCATTATGCAACTTTTCTTGGCAGATTGTTCCATGACATAATTTTCTAATATTACTATTACAAAGATTTTCATAATGCTTAATATTAATTACCCTAGGCTTTCACTTGACTATTAATATACACATGCACTTTCTCACCCACACACTTAATAATTAACAGATAATTAATATCTATGTAAAACGTGTAGCTCATACATCACAAAAAATCATTTGTCCAAATTTCTTTGCATAAAGAAATAAACACCTCAAGAAAGAAAACATAAAATGTAGCCCAGAAATAGTCTCACCAAACCTCAAAGAGAAATAAACTATCTAGCTGCCCAGCTACAGGCCAAAGCTGGCCAAAGATCAATAATAGTTACAAAACATTAAGTCTTCCGCCTTTAGGGAAGCAACTAAAATCTCTACCAGCAATTAAATAGCCTCAAGCAAAAAATGTGAACCAATTGATCAAAGTTATAGGGAGACAGATTTTGGCTTAGTGTGAAAACTTTCAAAAAGTTGGAGCTATCCAAGCATGTAATGGCATGGTGAATTCCCAAGCATTTCAGGATGTTTCACTGATGTTGGGTTGCTCCTTAACATTGTGTTATATAAGATAGTCACCATCATTGGCCTTCAAACATATTCCCTTAAAGATTTTATGATGAATATTCTTTTTATCAAGCTCTTGATATACAGGCACAAATTCCATTCATGAAGAAACTTTCTTCATGGACTATTTTTCTCCCCAAAACCTTCAAATACCATCACATTGTAGATTAGAATACCAACATATGAATATGGAGCACATAGGACTTAGAACCCATGGACCTGAGATACATTGTTTTACACTAAAATTTTTAAGCTTGAAAATTTATCTAAAATTTAAATTCTTAAAAAATACTTTTATTGACATATTTAATTTCATTATTATTTACTTAATAATATTGTTTTTATTGATAAGTACAATACAAATAATCAATATGTATCTACTTATCTATCTACATACATGTATACTCCAAGTTCTAGGTCTTAACCCATAATTTCTCATGAATATAAGTTTTGGGATCTCTATTATTATTATTATTACTATTACTTTAATTCATTTCAATAAATATCCCTAACAGCCTGGCAGTTATTGAGTTTCTTTCTCAGTGATCCAGACATAATTTCTGTATGAGACACTTATCCTACTTTCATCCTGTGCATCACTGTTCTCACAGTCAGTCAGCATCATTTAGGAACTTTGTCCTTCAAGAAACCCAACATTTTGGCTCTCCTGATTTAAAACCCATTGAATTTGAAACTGCAGGCATGCAGTCCAATATCTCAAATTTAAAAGATTATTTCAACAATTCTTAAACAAGTAAAGTTGATAATACCTTATAACCTATCATGATAGGCAACTCGTAGATAACTTCACAACCACTGTCCAATTGCAATTTCTAATTTATTCAGATTCCTCCTCCCTATCTCAGGCTCTGTACCTTCTTTGTTCCTTTCTCCATTTTACTATCCTTACTTGCATGTTGCTGCTACTTCAACTTTTTTCTACTTTAACCTTCTTAAACTTCATGATCAGACAAGATCAATATTCTTATAAATGCATCATAAGCTCTGTGGTTCTCTTTGTTGCATACTGTGCATTCTTGGAAAAACCAACATCAATGTTTTAAATACACTTCTCCTACATGCATGGTGGTATACCTCTATAATTCTGGTATTCTGAAGACAGGGGCAGGAGGATTGCTACATTTGAGGCTAGCCAGAGATATATAGCAAGATATAAAAAATAAACCATTTCTTCAACTAAACTGAAGTGGTGTTCACTTAAGTGCATCAAGGCTACAATTTCACTGGCTTAGTCTCTCTTTAAATACATGGCAGTGAATGGGCTCCAGACCATCCTCCGAGCTGCATGCCACCACGGACTTGAGACCATCCTCACTGCTGCCTGCCATCATGCTCCTCATCTTTGTCCCATTTATTCTCCTAGGCAAAATATTTGTTTGGTTGTTATGCTCCTCAAATGACAAACCATTTGTATTTTTTACTAAGGTTCTGTGACAAGTACTACAGGATAAGTAGCTTGAATAGCAGAAAGTTATTTTGTCACAATCCTGTATGTGAGAATTATAAAGTCAATAAATCCACAGTATTAGTTACATTTGGTGTGTCTTTCATTAAGCAAGTGGCTGTCTTTTTCCTGGTAAGACAAGATCCATGTGTGTCTGTGACTTAATTTCCTCTTCTCATAAGTACATCAGTAATATTTGATTTGGACCTATCCTGATATCAGTTTAATTAAATTATTCAATTAAATTACCTAATCAGTCCTTTTCAGAGGTATTGGGGTTTAGGATGCCAATGTGTAAATTTTAGAAGAAACATATTTCAGGATATAAGTCCTCATTTTCTTCCCTTTTCTTCTTCTTCTTCTTCTTCTTCTTCTTCTTCTTCTTCTTCTTCTTCATCATCATCATTAAAATATTTGGTATGGGTACATCATGTGTTGGTACCCTCTTTTCCCTTGTCCCTGCCCCCATTCTGCTAGAAACCCTCCTCAGTGAGGTTGCAAGTATTCCCCATGGGGTTGTCATTTACACATTGTGGGAGCAGCACTTATTTTTGGGTGGTGGTGGTGGGGAATGCCTCTGGGCATGATGTCTCAACCTGTGGCTCTTACAATCTTTCTGCTCCCTCTTTTGTTACCTAGTTATTGGTCAGTCTGGAATCTGGGGCCACAGGAGGTCACCCCTGGTACTGTACTTAATAGGAAGACTACTTTTGAGAAGCCTGGAGTTTGGATTCTAGGACAAACTCCAACGCTCATTTTCCTATACTAACCTCATGACCCTGGCCTATGTTTTGTCACTGCTGCCTGAGACTGGGGGAGAGGTTTCTGAGGCAGTAAAGACTTATAATTTCACCCCCTCTAAAGTGCAGCTTGCCTTATTTTTGTAGTTTTACCAGGTGCTATAACTTCCCACCATGCATTGGTTTCCTTTGGTCTTGTGGAGGGATAAGAGCTGGGAAGTCCCAATTTTCAGTCTCATCATTATGTCCTCAAATCATGGACATTTAAGAATATTCTCTGTGAAGGGCAAGAAGGATTCTAGAAGGCTAGGCTGGGGAGATTGCACAGTGTTTGTAGGCACTTGTTTATAAAGCCTGAAAGCCCAGGTTCAATTTTCTAGTACTCACAGACAGCCAAATACACAAAATGAGACACACATCTGGAGTTTTCTTGCAGTGACAAGAGATCTTGATGTGTCCTCTCTCTCTCTCTCTCTCTCTCTCTCTTTCTTCTCTGCTTACAAAAAAAATAATAATAATAAATGAAGAATGAATGCCAGAAGGCAATTTTGTGTGTCACTTAATCTATCAAGCCATGTGTTTGAGGGTGTAAATACTTGAATTATTTTTATGCCAATGTCATTACCACATTCATTAATGGTTGGTATTTTTGGTCCCTTTAACCATTTGGGTAAAGCTATAAAAAACAATGTAGTTATTGAAGGTATGATCAGAGGGTGATAAGTGGTCATCCTTAGGACTTCTGGTATGATATGAATACTGCAGGTGTCCATAATTCCTAGAATAACACATATGATATCTGTTACTCACTTCTTGAGGGATAGTGAGGGTTCATTATTCCTTCCGAAGATACCAGTCATTTGTGTGAAGTAATGAGATAGTGTAAGGAGTCAAAATGACTCCATCAGTTTGTTTCACATGATAATTATCTACCTGAGGATATCTGTACCTGAACACTGGAGAAATAACTGCTTTACAGTGCAAAGAGAAACATATTTGATGTGGTCTCAGGCATACTACTTGCATTTTAATCCTAAAAGAACTACATCAGATGCTTAAACATCACACCCATCAAAATTGAAAAGGTAATCAAAAACCTCCCCAAAAAGAAGAGTCCAGGACCAGATGGCTTCTCAGCTGAATTCTATCAAACCTTCATGGAAGAACTGAAACCAAGTTTTCTCAAACTGTGCCACACAATCAGAACACAGAGAAAGTTCTCCAACTCTTCTATGAAACCAGTATCACCCTAATACCAAAAACAGGCAGAGATGCCACAAAAGAAGAAAACTATAAGCCTATTTCCCTGATGAACTTAGAAACAAAGGTCCTGCAAAAAGTCCTCACAAACTTAATCCAATAACACATCAACAGCATTATCCACCTTGATCAAGTAGGCTGCATCCCAGGAATGCAGGGGTAGTTCAACATATGGAAATCTGTCCATGTAATACACCACATAAATAAGCTTAAACACAAAAACCACATGATCATTTTGATAGATACAGAAAAGGCCTTTGAAAAATACAGCATCACTTCATGATCACAGTATTGGAAAGAATTGATGGATGGCATGGATGGTTTATATCTCAACATAAGAAAGACTATACATAAAGCACCTAAAGCCCAAATAATACTTAATGGAGAAAGGCTGAAGGAATTCCCATTGAGATCATGAACAAGACAGGTGTCCACTCTCACCTCTGCTCTTCAACATAGTACTGGAAATCCTAGCTCAAGCAAAAAGACTGGAGTAAGAAATAAAAGGTATACAAATTTGAAAGGAAGAAGTTAAGTTAACTCTATTCTCAGATGACATGATTCTATACATAAGAGACCTGAAATCTTCCAGCTCAAAACTCTTAAAGGTGAATAACTCCTTCAGCAAAGTCTCAGGATACAAAATCAATGCAGAAAAATCAATAACCTTTCTATATGCACAAGACAAAGATACAGAGAGAGAAATAAGTGATATTGTCCCATTTTCAATAGCAACAACAACAACAAAATACCTTGGAATAACATTAACCAAAGATGTGAAAGACCTATACAATGAAACTATAAAAAAACTCAAACAAGAAATTGAGGAGGTCTTGAGAAAATTGAAAGATCTCCCATGCTCCTGGATTGGCAGAAATAACATTGTGAAAATAGCAATTGAACCAAAGGCAATATGCAGATTTAATGCACTACCAATCAAAATCCCAAAATTGTTCTTCACAGAGATAGAAAAAGAATGATCTCTAAATTCACATGGAAAAGCAGAAGCCCTCGAATATCCAAGCATATCCTCAGCCAAAGAAACACCTCTGGAGGCATCAAGATACCTGATTTAAAGGTATATTACAAAGCCATAGTAATAAAGACAGCATGGTACTGGCATAAAAACAGGAGTATAGACCAATGGAACAGAATTGAGGACCCAAACTTTGGGTTAAGTAACTACTGCTACTTGATATTTGACAAAGGCCCTAACAATATAGGCTGGAGAAAAGACAGAATCTTCAACAAATTGTGATGGACAAACTGGATAACCATATACAAGAAATTGAAACTTGATCCAGAAATCTTCCCATGCACAAAAATCAAGTCCAAATGGATCAAAAACCTCAATATAAGACCAGAAACTCAGCTACTACTGGAAGAAAAAAATAGGAGGAACTTTCCATAATATAGGAGTGGGAAAAGACTTCCTGAACAAAACCCCTTGTAGCACAGGATCTTAAAATATCACTCAACCACTGGGATCTCATGAAGCTGAAAAGTTTCATCACAGACAAACATAAAATAAGCAAGGCCAATAGATTACCTACAGAATTTGAGAAAATTTTTGCTGGCTGTCAAACTGACAAAGTTCTAATTTCTAGAATCTACAAATAGCTCAAAATTTTAACCATAAAAAGTCAAACAACCCACTCACAAAATGGGGTGAAGAGCTAGAAAAGAGATATAAAGGGAATAGAAAAGGAGGGAGGGGGGACCTAACAGGATGGTATTGTATACATATAAGTAGAATAACAAATTAATGGGGGTTAAAAGGCTTAAGTGAGGTCAGGTGACGAGATTAAATAAGGAAAGGTGGAGGGAGGGCTAAGCAAAATCTAAGAGGATATAAATAAGTCATATGGAAACCTACTTTTATTGGACAATGGAACACACAGGAGCCATAGATTGTTACTAGAAAATTTTCAGTGCCGGGGATGGGATACCTTCCAGTGAGTTTTTGGCCAGGGAGGTCCCTGATGCCCCCAAAACATTACAGGCCAATGCGAAGGCCCTTGGTTTCCCACCAGGAATAGATGTTAAGTCCCTATTGCTGAAGACTCCATACACTTGGGATGCAAGATCACTGAGAAACTTTGCTGGAGCTGAGCTGAAAATGTTCTTCATGTAGACCAACTGACAGAAAGCTGGAAAAAGCCACACTTCATGCAGTTCAATGGAAGAGAGAGAAATCACCAGTGAAGATACCCAACAGTGGACACTGAAATTCTTATATTTGGCCAGTCAGGCCAAATAAGCCAACTGGTGCAATAGTGGCACATCTGTTATGGGGGAACCCAACCACCCTCTCATTTGACTGGAGGCCTGATAATTGGGAGGGAATATATCACTGATACTGAAAACCTACAACAGGGGTAGACATGAGCCCTAGGAGTGTAATTCATGCTGCTGTTTTGCTAAAAGTATATACTATGCTCACCAAACAGTCCAGTGAGTACTTCTCTTAATGTTCATACCCATATATTAATGCTACTCTCACTTTTGGTTAGAGAAGCTTCTCTTTTCAGATAGCAGTGACCTTGAGATGACTCAGAAGGCATCATGGTGCTGAGAAGACGTGAGAGAGTAGTGCTCATCCCTGAAATATCTCAATCACACCATCCATGGCTGAGGGTCCATTGCAGAAAAGATGGCAGAAAGAATATAAGAGCCAAAGGAAGAGTAGAACTCCTTAAAACATGCTCCTTGTGCTGGAGAGATTGCTTAGTAGTTAAGGCCCATGCCTGCAATGGTTAAGGACCCTGGTTCAATTCTCCAGGTCCCATGTAAGCCAGATGCACATGGTGATGCATGTGTCTGCAGTTCATTTGCAGTGGCTAGAGGCCTTGGCATGCCCATTGTCTCACACACACATACACTCTCTCTCTCCCTCTCTCTCTATGTCTTTAATAAATAAGTGAGTAATAATAATAATAATAATAATAAAAACATGCTCCTCCAGACAAAAAATGGCCTGGATATCCATGACCTCACAGTTCGTGATACTACCTGCACAAGACCATCATAATAGGAAGAAAAGACATGACATCAAAATAAAAGAGAGACTGATTGAGAGGGGGAGAGGATATGATGGAGAGTGGAATTTCAAAGGGGAAAGTGGGGGGATGGAAGGAATTATTATGGGATATTGTTTACAATTATGGGAGTAATCAATAAAAATATAAAAATACATGGCTAAAAAATGAAAAAGAAAGAAAAAACAAACAAATGAATAAATTAAGGTAAATGAATTTGTAGAAGGGTGTGATGGTGCATGCCTTTAATCCCTGTACTCAATAGGTAGAGGTAGGAGGATCACCATGAGTTCAAGGCCAACCTGAGACTACATAGTGAATTACAGGTCCAGCTGGACTAGATAGAGTGAGAGCCTACGTTGAAAACCTATAAATAAATAAATAAATAAATTTTTTATAACTTTTAAAATAATGGGGCAAAGAACTGGACAGGCAGTTCTCAGAGGAAGAAATACAAATGGCAAACACGCAGTTAAAAAAATGCTCATCATCCTTAATCATCAGGGTAATGCAAATTAAAACAACTATGAGAATCCACCTTACCCCAGTAAGGATAGCAAACATCAAAATCAAATGAAAATAAATGCTGGCAAGGATGTAAAGAAAAGGATCCCTCATCCACTTTAAGTGGGAATGTAAGATGGTACAACTACTTTGGAAAGCAATATGGAGACTCCTAAAAAGATTGGCTACAGAGTTATCAACAGACCCTGTTATTCCCTAACTGGGCATTTATCCTAAAAGCTCCACGCCTCAGTTCAGAGAGATTTGCTCAACCACGTTTATAGCTGTTCACTTCATAATAGCTAATAGCTGGAATCAACCCCAAT
The DNA here is from genome assembly GCA_036346955.1 of Dipus sagitta. NCBI lineage: Eukaryota > Metazoa > Chordata > Mammalia > Rodentia > Dipodidae > Dipus > Dipus sagitta. The sequence goes on along the minus strand of CM070770.1, from coordinate 95,121,488 downwards.
GTCCGTCATTAGACGAATAGATAATGAAGATGTGGTGTATCTACACAATAGAATTCTACAAAGCAGTAAGGAAAAATGACACAATGAAACTTGAAGAAAAATGGTCGAACTTGGAACAGATCATTCTCAGTGAACTCACCCAATCACATAAAGTTAATCATAGCATAGTCTCATCCATCTATGGCTCCTAACCTAAATCTACATGAGATGCTGACATACCTAATAAGCATGTCGAGGACCAGACAATAGGATCAGTGGGGCATGAGGGGAGACTAAGTGTGACTGTGTGGGACACAAAACTGGACCCAAATGACAATCGTACAATAAAATTCTGCATCCTAAAAGACAGACTAAGTGGTTGAACTTTCACAAGACTGACCTTAATATTCTCCTATTTCTCTTTCTCTCTCTCCCTCTTCTCTCTCTTCTCTCTATCTCTTTTATATTACCTATCATTTTCTTTCTTCGTTTCTTTGGTACTGGCCTATAACTCCCAGTAACAGCATGTGGCTAACATCCAAAATGAGCTGTTGATCAGAGAGGCTTAAAACGTTTCCCAAAAGATGACAGATTTCTGTCAGAGTACTTGATGACCCACCCAAGGTTAGTGGTAGACTGTACTGCTTAAGACACCATATGCTGTTGGTATGGAACATGGAATGACATAGCTGGAATTTGGAAGATAGTCAATTCCCAGACAGGTAGCTAATCTAATGCCATAAGGTACTACATGAGTGACTGGGGGAAAATGACCAATGTTTGTTCAAGCAACTCGTGGTCTAAGCTACTCAGCAGCAAACAACCTGACTTGATGCTCACACAAGTGCAATAGTGGTGCACAGCCATGGTGGGAAACCAACTGCTCTTGATTTGGCTAACTGATCTGCTGAGTGGAACAGAACCTACAGCTGGAGCTGGGAAACAAGTCAGATCCAAATCCAAAAATGAGCCCACTCTCCATTATCAAGCTCCCACCCATCGTGGGATACAAGACGTCCTACACTTATTAAATTCTCTCTGAAACAACAATGGTTATCCCATATATCTGGTGCTAACTTCACTCTCTGTTGGAGAATTTGCTTCTCTTTTTCAGATTGACACAGATCCTAAGGAGAGAACCAGCCCATCACACCTCAAAAGGGCCCCTGCTGAAACTAAGAGTTATTGGGGAAATGAGCAAGAGTGCTGCTCTTTTGGTGAATGTGGTACCAGCACAAGGGTGAAAGAGATAGACACAGAGGACACTCAACTCCTACCAAACCAGATATCCAGAGACAGAGAGGCTCCCAAGACCTGATCACTGAAGCAGATCTAAAATGAACCCAACATGGCTCAGGGAAATTTGTGGAAGAGGGGCCAGAAAGAATGCTAGAGCCACATGTTGGATCATTAGACATTGTCTCTTACCCATAACTGATAGCTTACCCTACAATGCACGACCCATATCCCCTAATGGTGAGGGTTCCTGCAGGTGGGGGAGGACAGGGAGGAGGCTAACCGTGGTATCAACATGACTATATACACACTGTACATAACTAATAAAAATAACAACAAAATGAATTCCATCAGATGGATATTATCCACATTTTACAGCACATATATGAGTATAGTTTATAGAAAGAGCTGCACACTGAATTTTAGAAACTTGGCCTAGACTTTTTCTAGTGAATTTCCAGTTGAACACTGATTTAAGGCCACATCTGATTCCAAATTTCAAACTTTTTTTTGACACTATGTCCATTTTATTTGAAATTATTTGAACTGACAAATTTATAGAAAAAGACATCACATTTTGTTAGCTTTACTAAACAACTTGGAGAGTTACATTTTCATTAAAAAGTTAATGCACTAAAACACCTTTACATACTTCTATAATATTGGGGAAATGTTGCATTATATGTGGAATGAGAATAGTGCTTCAGAATCACATATTTGCTCTTGTGATTGATATTTTTGAACATCTAAAGTTTGGCTTTCAGTTTTTAACACTTATAAGAATTCCTGTTTAAGTAGAATATCTTAATTTATAAGAAGCATTTTTTTTCCCTGTGAGGGAATATTTTTTATCAAGATGTCTTATTTCTGCTGCCATTACCCAGGTCTTCCTCCATCTATTCCCTAGTATAGATTCACCACACTTTAGCTCTGTGCTATTTTAAGGCCATAGACCCAGAAATAACTGTATCTGAAAGATAATTTAGAGAAGATTATCTCTAGTAAAAATATTTAGAAAATAAACTCAGGTAAACTTTATTGTTCAAGTTCAGGCAGCTGGCTAATCATAGGACAAAATGGTCTGTTTTGTATTGGTATGTACATTTGTAAAAAAGTTTTTATCAATCTCAGAGTGATTGTACATGTCTTTAATCCAAGCACTGAGGAGACTAAGGTTGATGGATTACCATGAGTTCAAAGCCTGATTGGGCTACACAGGGAGTTCCCCAGAGTCAGCCTGTATGAGAGTGGTACCTTACCTCAGAAAGCTAGATACAAAAGACAGGAAAGAAATTCTTAACTGTTTTTTCTGGAGAGGTGCACATTTAGACTGCTCAATGTATTCCTTCTCATGAAATACATTGTTTAATGTTGACATAGGCAATTATTGCTGCAGGATTTCTGTTTCTTTGAGAGGGACCTAAGGATTTGATCATTCTGGGCTAGCTATACTCTTAAAGGGTAATAGGTGTTTACAGGAGCTTATATCTTAAGCAAACATTCTTCTTCTGAGGTCTGTGAACTATAGACTTGGGTTGATAAAATGCCAATGGCTCAGAATGAAATAAAATATTCAAGTATGCATTTCTGCAAATCTGAATTCACAAATTCAGTGAAGAGAAAACACGACATTATGTGCTCCTAATGATGAACTCATAAGGCATGAGTTTTAGGTATTTGCTCTAGGTTTTAGAAATACCACCCTGTCTAGAGTTTCCAAGGGGAATAAACACAAATCAAAGAACCCTTGGCTTCCAACTGGGTACATTTGCAGCTCTGGGGAAATCACTTTACCTAATGAGGACCTCCGCTTTCTCCGGTTTTAAAATCAACATGGGGTACAGGGTCTGGCTCTTAGGTTTAAAATGAAAAAGCACACTTATTAAAACAAAGAGAATTTGTTATGTAACTAAAGCCTCAAGAATAATGTTGCAGTGTTAGCTTTCAACAAAACAGAATATAAGAGCACTTTTCTAGATATATTGTTGCTATTTGAAATTCTTTTCTTACAGGAGTGCGCTCTTGGTTATCCTAATGAATGAAGCTACCTAACCTGACCACAGGAGGCTCTGTGGCTATGTGAGGACCCATTCTTCCTGCATTATAGGCAATGGAGGAACTGTAGTTCCTTTAGGCCAATATGGGATTCAAAGATTAAATATATGTTGGGAAAACAAGACAATATGTATACCCATCACATATGAGCTCTCTTTCTCAACCACTTCAAATTTTATTGTCAGTGAACTCAACATAAAAGATGTTTTTTCAAAAAAATCTAACATGTAAGGCATAGCAAAGTAATCACCCTGTTAAAAACTGGCATGGCATAATAGACTTATACTCAGTTGGTATAGCATTTACTTTCTTGTTGCTGGGAAAAAGTAGCCATTCAGAAGTGGCTTATGGAAGGAAAGATTTTGTTTTAACTTAAAAATTACAGGGTAGTTTCTATTGTGCTGGGGAAATTACAATAGGGGCAGACAGATAGTGTACATCAGCAAGCAGGAAACTGAGAGAGTGAGCTGAGTGCAGCAAATGGGGCTTGACTATGAAACCCCAAGGTCTGTACCAAACACCACACCTCCTTCAGCAAGGTTCCACCTTTACAGCTGTTACCATAATAGCACCACCAGCTGGGGATTAAACATTCAAACACATGAGTCTGCAGGAGCCATATTACATTTGGATTTGGTTATTTCTTCCCTATAGCAGCATCTTTGGATGATTCTTATAGGACATATAGGAGGATAATTTGAAAGTCACTAGAGCAGATAATCTCTTAGGACACTTTCAAGTAAAACATGGTGTTATCACCACCTCTACTTGGACAGGTTACAAATTTCCTTTAAAAAGTGCTTGTTTCACTCTTTAACCCTCATTTGTTTTGTCCGTTTGTTAGAGGATACACTCATAAAATTGTGAATTGTGGGCTGCGGTGATTATCCAGTGCTTAAGGTGCTTGCCTGCAATTCCTAATGACCTGGTTTCAATTCCACAGTACCCACAGAAAACCAGATACATGACGTGGCTTATGCATCTGGAGTTTGTTTGCAGTGGCTAGAGGTTTGGTGTACCCATTCCTTTCTTTCCTAAATTTCATTTTAGAGAAAGTGGCACACAGAGAGAGAATTGGCATGCCAGGGCCTCAGCCACTGAAATCATGATGAAAATGCTTTTACCACCTAGTGGGCATGTGCTACCTTGTGCTTGACTCATCTTTGTGCATCTGGCTTATGTGGGATTTGGAGAGTTGAATATGAGTCCTTAGGCTACACAGGCAAGCATGTGAACTACTAAGCCATTTCTCCACTTCCCATTTTCTCTACCTTCCTCTCTCTAAATAAATAAATAAATAAAATATTGTTTAAATGGTGAGTTATTTTAATGGGAATTCACATGGATTTAAAAAGTATCATACACCTTACTTTTTTTCCAATCAAATCTGGCTCTGCTTGGAGCCCCAAATACTCATAGTGAAGTAAGATATAAGAATTCAGCTCCCCACTGCCCAAAGGCAAACACTACTTTTTTGGTTGTGGAGATAAATGCTATATACCAGGATACTCTACATTTTTTTTCAAATGGATAAAGAAATTAAATTTCTGTCTACATGCTTCATTCTATTCTAGCACATTGTGGAGTGAAGACTGGGGAGAGTTTCAGTAAGATCTGGCCCTTGAGATGGCATTAAAAGTCAGCTACCTGTCCATTAAGCAGCCCTGAGATGCTCTTGCACACCTTCACCAAACCTGAGCATTGGTTTCTTCTTCCTATTCCACAATTTAGCTTTAACAATGTAGTACTCCTGATAATGTCCATTATTTTACCGAAGCTTGTGGTCTTGCTATTTCCCCAAAAACCTTCTGGGATGTTTGAATATTTAACCAGAGAGAACAACTTATCTCCAATATTCCAGCAAGGAGGTTCTGCTTTAGTTCTGTATGAGCCACAGGCTGCCAACACTTTACACTGTAACTCACTGTGAGAAAGGAGAGAGAAGTATATTCCGTTAACACCCATCATAATATTAATATTTTATTTGCCAGTTCTGTACATGTAAGCATTCATATTTACACATTTGTATGCATTCCAGTACACATGAACAAATTATATTTTCATTTTATTGATTGCATACATGAGGCTGTCCAGTAGGTTTGAGTAGAGGATGCTCATTACTTTCTTGTTTATCCATGAATCTGGACTATCACATAAGACTTACTGCTTTAGGGAGAGGCGAGAATCATGGAAAGACACAGTAACATAAGAATAAATATTCAGTAGAGACGAACTGGCATTCAGAAATATTAAACTTTGAAAAAGAAACAACAGACCTCAACTAGGATACTGCTACAGTAGGGAAGGGGAATAATTCCTGTTCTTTCTCCACCTCCAGAGGGCTTTAAACAAGAATAAATGATAGCCTCGATTATATGCACAGATTTCCATAAACAGAACTCTGAAAAAATTGAATTGAAGCTTGGAGAGCTGTGATCCATGCAGTAGCATGCATATGTCATCACCTGCACTTCCTAGCTGTTCACTGGGCCCTGGTGGGGAGTCATACTAATGGAGGTCTTAGGGTCTTTGGTCAGATAGAGAAGACATCCTTCATTTTTATATCAACAATCCCCAAAGGCATTGCCTTCTCCCCCAAGAAAGCAAACAACCACCCAGAGAATCAGCATGAATACAGAAAACTGTGACTTGGAGTAAGATTTGCAGACACATGTCCACTTAGGTGCTGCATGTATAAGGAAACCAAGGGAAGTTACATGTGAAAAGCTCTAGCTTGGACTTTGGGAAGAAGAGTGAGATCAGGTGCATGTAAGTATGAACTCTGTGGTGGTGGGGCACTACTATGGTGGCAACCAGAATGACAAGGACATGCAAGATCACTCTGCACTCTAGGCCTCACTCCAACGCTTTTAACAATCTTTGAGTGCAAGGTAAATTTAGTGAAAATGTAGCCATCACTTGGGCATTACAAAGTCACATTTATACTGTTAGAGCTCCTCTGGTTACTGTATATTAATAAAAGAAGCAGTCCATCAAAAGGATGCAACATTTGTAAATATATATGCACTGAATATCTGTGTATACATGTTCATAAAACAAATGCTATTTGACATAAAGAGATGCATAAATCCAAATACAAAAATAGTATGAAATTTCAATACCATACTATCATCAACAGATAGATCATCCTAACAAAATCTTAACAAAGAAACTTCAGAGTTAAGCATAAGTCAAATGGACTTAAGTGACATCTATAGAATACACAATCAGACACTTACAGAATATGCGTTACTCTCATCAACTTATGGAAATTCTTAACATGTCACATTTTGGCCTTAAAATGTCTCAGCAAATACAAAATAATTGAAATAATTTAATTTATCTTATCAGATCACAATGGAATAAGATTAAAAATCCCTTGCATGAGTAACTTCAGAATATACCAACAGATAGAGATCGAAGAGCACACATTTGTATGATCAACAATAGGTCACTGAAAACAACTAGAGAATAGATTAAAAATGTCCTAGAGTCTCAAGAAAATACAAACATGACATTGAAATTTTGGAGGCATATAGTAAAAGTAGTTCAAAGCAGCATTATATAGTTACGAGTACTCTTAATAGAATGACAGAGATCAAATATATAACTCAATGATATCCCTCAACATCTTAAGGAAACAAGAGAAAACCAAACCAAAATTAGTGCAAGGAAAGATATTATAAAGACAAGAGATGCAATTAATGAAATAGAAACTAAAAGACAACTACAAAAGACTAATAAAACTAAGGGTGGGTTCTTTGAAAACATAAACAAGATGGAAAAAGCTTTACGTAAGTAATCCCCCAAAAGAGAAGACCTGAACTTTGGTAAAATTAGAGGTGGAAAAAAGAATAGTACAAGACAAACCTGAAATCCAGAGGATCATTAGGTAGTAGGTTGAAAACTTATATTTTAATAAGTCAGGAAACCTAGAAGAAATAGATAAATTTCCAGATACAAATGACCTACTAAGACTAAACCAAAAGGATATCGACAGCCTAAACAGACCTCCAGTGAGCAAAGCAATCAAAATATTCATAAAGAGACTCCCAACAACGAAAATACAGGATCAAAAAGATTCACTGATGAATTCTACCAGACCTTTTAAATTAGTTTTGTACTCAGCAAATACAGTCAATTTGGTACCATTATTAGGCTCATCCATGACCTACCCCCTCCCCTTGGCCCCTCCTTGTTGAGGTATATGGGTCATGCATTCTGGAGTTAGCCCACAGTTATGGGTAAGATAAATGTCTCTGCGTATCATGACACAATATGTGGCTCTGACATTCTTTCCACACCCTCTTCCGCAAAATTACCCTGAGCCACATTGGGTACATTTTTGGTCTGCTTCAGGGATGAGGTGTTGGGGGCCTCTGGGTCTCTGGATCTCTGATTTGGTAGGAGTTGATTTTTCTCTGTGTTGATCTCCTTCCCCCTTGTGCTGGTATCCAGTTCATCAGGAAAACAGCACCCTTGCCAGTTTCACAAATTGTTTTTAGTTTCAGCCAGGGCCTTTTTGAGGTATGATGGGGTGGCTCTCTCCTTAGGATCTACATCTATCTTGAAAAGGGAAGCAGATTCTCCAATGGAGATTAAGTTAGCACCAGACAAATGAGATAACCCTTACTTTTTTTATAGAGAATTTAACAGGTTTAGGCCCTCTTGTAGCCCACAATTGGTGGTAGCTTGATAATAGAGAGCCGGCTTATGTTTCAATATGGTTCTGATTTGTTTCCCAGCTCCAGCTATGGGTCCCATACCACTGAGGAGATCAGTTAGCCAAATCAAGAGCAGTTGGTTTCCCACCATGGCTGTGTGCCACTATTGCAATTGTGTGAGCATCATGACAGGTCATTTGCTGCTAAGTAGGTTAGTCCATGAGTTTCTTGGACAGATATTGGTCAGTTTCCCCCAGTCTCCCATGTAGCACCTTCTGGCACTACACGCACTGACTGGGGACTGACTCTCTTCCAGCTTCCAGCCATGCATTCCATTCTATGTGTCAACCACATAAGGTGTCTTCAGCAGTAGGATCTTACCACTAACCTTTGGTGGGTCATCAAGTACTCTGACAGAAATCTGTTTTTCTTTTAGGAAACCTTGTAGGTCTCTCTGATCAAAAGCTCATTGTGGATGATAGCCCCATGCTGGTACTGGGAGTTACAGGTCAGTGCCCACTAAGAGAAGGAAGAAAAAGATAACTAATATAAAGGACTTAGAGAGAGAGAGAGAGAGAGAGAGAGAGAGAGAGAGAGAGAGAGAGAGAGAGAGAAGCTGTGGAAAATTAAGGTCAGTTTTCATCATACCCTCTCCAGTGTCTTATGACTCATGTGTTCCCTCTAAGGGCCTGGTGAAGGTTCAGCCATTTGGTCTGCCTTTTAGGATGTAGAATTTTATGGTACCATTGCCGTTTGCATTTAGATTTGTGCTTCCCATACGCTCTGTTGCCCTCCCCTCCCTCCTCACCATCCTATTTTCTAGTCCACAAGATGCTTGCTGGGTATGTAAGGCACCTTGGGTAGATTCAGGTTAGGTGCTGTAGATGAGTGAGACTATGTGGCAATTATTTTTTTCTGTGATTGTGTAAGTTCACTGAGAATGATCTGTTCCAGTTCAACCATTTTTCCTGAAATTTCATTGTGTCATTTTTTCTTACTGCTGTATAGAATTCCATTGTGTAGATATACCACATCTTAGTATCCATTCTTCTAGTGATAGACATCTGGGTTGATTCCAGCTCTTAGCTATTATGTATTGAGCCCCTACAACCATGGTTGAGCAAATCTCTCTGGCCTGTGGTTGGAAGGTTTTAGAGTAGATGCCCAGTAAGGGCATAACTGGGTCTTTTGGTATCTGTACAGTCAGCTTTTTCAGGAATCTCCATATTGATTTCCAAAGTAGTTGTACCATGTTACATTCCCACCAACAGGGGATGAGTGTTCCTACTTCTCCACATCCTCACCAGCATTTATTTTCATTTGATTTTTTGATGTTTGCTATCCTCATGGGGGTAAGGTGGAAACTCATAGTTGTTTTAATTTGTATTTCCCTGATGATTAGGGATGATGAACATTTTCTTAAGTGTGTGCTTGCCATTTGTATTTCTTCCTCTGTGAACTACCTGTTCAGCTCTTTGCCCCATTTTGTGAGTGGGGTGTTTGACTTTTTACTGTTTAGATTTTTGAGTTCTTAGTAGATTCTAGAGATTAGGCCTCTGTGAGTTGGATACCCAGCAAATATTTTCTCCCATTCTGTGGGTAATCTATTGGCTTTGCTTATTGTGTGCTTGTCTGTAAAGAATCTCTTCAGCTTCATGTGATCCCATTGGTTGAGTGACTGTTTAAGATCGTGAGCTACTGTGGTTTTGTTCAGGAACTCTTTTTCCATTCCTATATCATGGAAAGTGTTTCCTATATTTTCTTCCAGTAGTAGTCTAGTTTCTGGTCTTATATTGAGGTCTTTGATCCATTTGGACTTGAGTGTAGTGCATGACAAAATGTGTGGATCAAGTTTCAATTTCCTGCATATGGTTATCTAGTTTGTCTAGGACCATTTGTTGAAGATGCTGTTTTTCTCCCAGCCTATATTGTTAGGGCTTTTGTCAAATATCAAGTAGCTATAGTTGCTTGACCCAAAGTCTGGGTCCTCAAGTCTATTCCATTGGTCTATACTCCTGTTTTTATTCCAGTACCATGCTGTTTTTAATTACTATGGCTTTGTAATATAGATTTAGATAAGGTATGGTGATGCCTCCAGAGGTATTTCTTTTGCTGAGGATATGTTTGGATATGTGAGGCCTTCTGCCTTTGCATCTGAAATTTGAGATGATTTTTTCTCTCTGTGTGAAGAACACTGGTGGGATTTTAAGTGGAATTGCATTAAATCTGTATATTGCCTTTGGTAGGATTGCCATCTTCACAGTGTTAATTCTGCCTATCCAGGAACATGGGATGTCTTTCCATTTTCTTATGTCCTCCTCAATTTATTTTTTGAGTGTTGTTATGTTTTCATTGTATAGATCTTTCACTTCCTTGGTTAACGTTATTCCAAGATATTTTATTTTTTTTTGTTGCTGTTGAAAATGGGACCATGTCCCTGATTTCTTTCTCTGTATCTTTGTCATTTGCATATAGAAAGGTTACTGATTTCTGTGCATTGATTTTGTCTCCTGCTACTTTGCTATAGGACTTAATCACTTTCAGGAGTTTTGGGATGGAGTCTCTCGGGTCTCTTACATATACAATCATGTCATCAGTGAATACAGCTAACTTAACTTCTTCCTTTCCAAATTGTAGCCCTTTTATTTCCTTCTCCTGTCTTATTGCTTGAGCTAGGACTTCCAGTACTATATTGAGGAGCAGAGGTGAGAGTGCACAACCCTGTCTTGTTCCTGATCTTAATGTGAATTCCTCCAGTCTCACTCCATTAAGTATTATTTGGGCCTTAGGGGCTTTGTATATTGCCTTTATTATGTTAAGCTATGAACCAATGATGCCAATTCTCTCCAATGTTTTGATCATGAAGCGATGTTGTATCTTGTCAAAGGCCTTTTCTGCATCTATCAAAATGATCATATGGTTTTTGTGTTTTACCTTGTTTATGTAGTGTATTATATTGACAGATTTCTGTATGTTGAACCACTCTTGCGTTCCTGGGATGAATCCCACTTGGTCAAGCTGGATAATGCTTTTGATGTGTTGCTGGATTTGGTTTGCGAGGATTTTGTTCAGGATCTTTGCAGCTAAGTTCATCAGGGAAATAGGCGGGTAGTTTTCTTTTCTTGTGGCATCTCTGCCTGGTTTTGGAATTAGGGTGATACTAACTTCATAAAAGGAGTTGGGTACCTTTCCCTGGTTTGCAATTATGTGGCACAGTTTGAGAAAGATTGGTTTGAGTTCTTCCATGAAGGTTTGATAGAATTCAGCTGAGGAGCCATCTGGTCCTGGCCTCTTCTTTTTGGGGAGGCTTTTTATTACTTTTTCAATCTCAATGAGTGTGATAAGTTCATTTAGGAGATTAATCTGCTCTGTGTTTAGCTTTGATAGATGGTATGCGTCCAGGAATTTATCCATGTCCTCCACATTATCCAGTTTTGTGGAGTAGAGGTTTTTGAAATAAGTACTGATGATTCTCCCAATTTCACTTACGTCTGTTGTGATCTCTTCTTCTTCATTTTGAATTTTGTTAAATTCAAGCATCTCGTTTTTTTGCTTGAGCAAATTGCCCAGGGGTTTGTCAATCTTGTTTATTTTTTCAAAGAACCAGCTCTTTGTTTTGTCAATTGTCTTAATAGTTTTCTTAGTTTCCAATTAATTAATTTCTGCTCTTATTTTAATTATTTCTTTCCTTCTGGAGCTCTTTGGGTTGGATTTTTCTTGCTTTTCCAGTGCCTTTAGGTGGGTGGTTATTGATTTGTGATCTGTCTGTCTTTTTTATGAAGGCATTGATTGCTATGAATTTTCCCCTGAGGACCACATTCGTTGTGTCCCATAAGTTTTTGTACGATATGTTCACATCGTCATTCATTTCCAGAATTTTTGAAATTTCAGTTTTTTAGCTCATCCACTATCCATTTATTATTTAATAGTGTGCTGTTAAGTTTCCAGGTGCCACTCGGATTCTTTGTAGGTATTTTGTTGTTAATTTCTATCAATATAGTATTGTGATCTGATATCATGCAAGAAATTATGTCTATCTTCCTAAATATGTGGTGGCAGGCTTTGTGACCCAGTATATGGTGTATTTTAGAGAATGTTCCATGGGATGCTAAGAAGAATGTATAGTCTGTGGATTTTGGATGGAAAGTTCTGTAGATGTCCATTAGGTCTGAGTGATCTATGGTTTTGTTGCACTCTCTTACTTCCCTGTTGAGTTTCTCTTTGGATGATCTGTCTATTACTGATAATAGGTGTATTGGAGTCCCTAACTATGATGGTGTTGGTGCTTATTTCTGTTTTATTATCAAGTAGGTTTTGGTTTATGAACTGTGGTGCCCCTGTGCTTTGTTGCATACAGATTTATGACTGTAATATCCTCTTGATGGATCATTCCCTTGATAAGTAGGAAGGGGCCTTCTTTGTCTTTTTTGATTATTACGATTTTTGTTTTGAAGTCTATTTTGTCCAATATTAATATAGCTATGCCTGCTTGTTTCTCATTCCCGTTTGCTTTGGAATATTGTTTTCCACTCTTTCACCCTGAGGAGGTGCCTGTCTTTAGTGGTGAGGTGGGACTCTTGAAGACAATAGATTGAGCGGTCTCATTTTTGATCCATCTTGTTAGCTTGTTTCTCTTAGTGGGTGAATTAAGGCCATTAATATTTAGGGTAATGACTGTGAGATTTGATTTGATCCCTGCCATTTTGTGATGGAATATGTGTTTTGGTATTTTCATGGACTTTGACGGTTTTTGTGCCTACTCTGAGTTTGGCTATTGTGATCTGCTTCCTATATGCATTTGAGTTTGATTATTTGTTCCTTCTCTGTGGAGAATTTCCTGAAATAGTCTCGGTAGGTTTGGTTTTGTGTTCATATAATTATAAAGCTGAGTTTTGTCATGGAAAGTTTTTCTTTCACCATATATTATGAGGGATACTTTTGCTGGGTAGAGTAGTTTGGGTTGGAAGCCATAGGTTCTTAGACTTTGCAGGGTTTCATTCCAGGCCCTTCTAGCTTTCAGGGTTTCCATTGAGAAGTCTGGAGTAATTCTGATGGGGTTACCTTTGAAAGTGGTGTGCTGTTTTTCCCTGGCTGCTTTAAGGTTTTCTCTTTGGTGTCAATGTTCAGAGTCTTAATGACAATATGTCTTGGAGAGTTTCTTTTTTGGACCAATCTGTTTGGAGTTCTGTTGTCTCCTTGTATCTTGATGGGCCTTTCTTTTCAGAGACTGGGGAAGTTTTCTTCAGTTATTTTGTTAAATAACTTCTGCATGGCTTTGGTCTGAATTTGTTCTCCTTCACGTATTCCAATGATCCTGATAGTAGGACGTTTAAGTGTAACCCACAATTCCCTCATGTTCTGTTCACAGAAACTTTTGAACTTACTGAAGTTTTTGAACTCTTGAACTGTTTCTTCCATCTTGTCTTCCAGATCAGAGTTTCTATCCTCCACATGGATGACTCTATTCTTGAGAGCTTCTAGAGGTTTGGACTTCTTCAATTAGGTTTTCATTTTTTACTACTTTTCTCTGTATAATTTCCATCCCTCTGCCGAGCTCCCTTTTCACATCATTTTTTGATTTTCTTGATGCTTCTTGGAGTTCATTCTTGCATTTCTTTATGTCTTCATTTAGCATTGTCTACTGAGGTTTTAAGTCCTCTTTTTTTTTTTTTTTCACTCTCCTTCATATCTCTTAACTGTCTTTGAACTCCTTCTATTTTCTTATCTATTAGGTCTAGTCTAGTGATGGCAGCATCCACATGATTATCAGTCCTTTGTTGCTTTTTTGCAAGTTCTACCAGTAGCTTGGTCAGGGTTGCATTGGTCATAGCTTCATTTGGGTGTTCTGATCCTAATCACTCTTTTATGTATTGATTAGAGATGTTCATTGTAGGACTGGGTGATCAACTGGATTTTCTTGCATTTGATTTTTCATGATATTTCTTTTGGGCTGTGGTCTGCCCATTGCAGTGTATGGCCACGTAGGTGGGTGGATCAGGCTGGGCTCAAGCACAATGGGAATCTGCAGCAGCCTGAGGCAGTTGCCAAGCAGCCTGGGCTTTGGCTGTCACTTGATGAAGCCACCTGAGCTCCTGCCTAGCTGGGTCGCCAAAGTTGCCTGAGCTCTCACAATCATGCACCAAAGCTTCCTGCGCTCCCTCTAGGGGGGACCTTGAGGCACCAAGCACAGAAGCAGCCCAAACCCTGGCTTGGCAGAACACTGGGACCCAGAAGGAGTCTGCGCTCCCCCACAACAGGACAATGGTGGTTGGCTGGCATGGCAGACAGGGAGGGCTGGCACCTGAGTTGGCACAAGTGACAGACACAGTTTGAGCTTGCATGGGCAGTTGTAATGGGCCTGGGATCATGCTTGAATGTGTGGCAGCTGGGGCAGTAAGTGTGTGAGTGGGCAGAGCAGGTTAAGCTTCCACAAGCACCACTGTTTGGCAGGCAAATTGATCCAAGTAACCTGAGTTCCAATGAGCCAGCAGGTGTAGTCTGGCCAAGGTCACTCATGGGCAGCGGTAGCAGGGCAATCACCCCTGTGCAGTGAGGCAAGTGGAACTATGTTGGTCTGGGACCCGTTTCCTACAGTAAGTGTGGGAGTTTCCGATGCTGGGACTGTGGGGATGGCAGCTGCTTGGGGGAAGGGGTGGGCCACCCACACGTTAGGGAATCAGTGATTCCCTGTTTTTTCCCCTCTTTGCCCTCCCACTGGCAATCTAGTGGAGATAGCTCTCCCCTAAATGATCCAGTGAACCCTTAATGTCTTGCCTTTCTTTCCCGGGGATGTGTGGTGCAGTTAGGTGGTCGCCATCTTGGCTGGAAATTTCCAGGCCTTTTTTTTTTTATTAGTTATATACACAGTGTGTATTCATCCATGTTGGTACCATTATTAGCCTCCTCCCTGTCCTCCCTCCTCCGCAGGGACCCTCCTCCTTGGGGAATGTGAGTGCATTGTGGGGTTAGCGATCATATATGGGTAAGAGGCAATGTCTCTGTGCATAATGTCCCAACATGTGGTACTAACAACCTTTCTGACCCTTCTTCCACAAAATTCCCTGAGCCATGATTGGTTCATTTTAGGTGTACTTAAGTGATGAGGTCTTGGGAGCTCTGTGGTCTACCAGATTTTTAAAGAAGTACTAATGCCAACTGTTCTTTCAAAAAAGTACAGATTAGAAGTAAGTATGTAAAAAGATTAAAATCTTTATTCATCTGAGAAGTAAGTGCAAATCAAAACTATTTTGAGATTCTATGTTATATAAGAATGGCTAGAATCAAGAAAGTAAATATCACAAATTTTGGTGAGGATGAGATTGATAAAGACTTTATATGCAGCCAGGGGTAGTGTAAATTGGCACTACAAAAACCACTATGGAAGTTCTTCAAAAAAATAGTACTTTTGTATTATCCAGCTATACCTTTTCTGGGTATATACTTAAGTGAAACAAAGTCCACTTACTATAGCTTATCTGCATACTCATGGTTATCACAGCATTATGCACAACATCCAATTTATAAATCACTGTAGGTACCCATGAACAGACCAAAAAGGTACATAAAATGTGGCATATATACACAATGCATTTTTCCAGTCATAAACAAAATTAAATTATGTTGTTTGGTGAAAAATGGGTGAAATTGAAGGACTGGAGACCTTCATACAAAGTGAAGCATGCCAGTGTCATAAAGATAAGCATTGCAGTATTCTTTCGGCTATGCAACCTCAAGTGAAAGGGAGAGTGAAAGTAAATGGAGATGGTAGGGGAAGAAAGACGGGATAAGGAAAGATGACAAGGGGTGGATATGATCAGTAGACATCCTGTGCATGAGTGGAAATGTCATAATGAAACTCTTGCTTTGCATAATTACCTTGTACTTATTTTAAAAAGGAAATGAATTTGGCCATTTTATATAATCAATATTCTATCCTCAAATGTTCTCTCAGAAATCAGAATGATGACATAGGTGTGTCATGAGTCAAAAGTATTACATCTGTGTAGCTCTGGGTATTGAAATGGAAGAAACAAAATATTTTCCAAAGAGCTTATATTCTAGCAGAGACAAAAATACAGAGCTCTATCTTGGAAATGTCTCCATGGACCTATACATTACTAGGGCTGAACCCAAGGAATCATACATGCTAAGCAGGGACTATCACCAAACTGTATCCACATTCCTTATATCATTTGTAATCCAAAATAGCTTCATGTTTATGATTGTGGTTTGTTAAATACCTATTTCTGAATTATATCACAATCATGGGTGAGGTTTAGGACTCCAGAATATTTTTGGAGGAACACAATTCTATCCATAACTGTAAACATTCTAAAAGACCTGGGATGAAGCTGTAGGACTTTATTTTATTTTTGTTTAGTTATTTATTTGAGAGAGAGAGAGAGAGAGAGAGGGAGAGAGAGAAAGACAGAATGGGTGCACCAAGGCTTCCAGCCACTGCAAATGAACTCCAGATGCTTGTGCTACCTTGTACATCTGGCTTACTTGGGTACTGGGGAATGGAGCCTCGAACCAGTGTCCTTAGGCTTCACAGGCAAGTGTTTAACTGCTAAGCCATCTCTCCAGCTCCTGTAGGACTTTTAATAGAAAATTTATTGCCAATTCTAACCCCCCTTTCTTTTCCTATTCTTTCACTTTTTCTTTCCCCACAAATTATGCCTTAATTCTCTATAGGATATTTTGTTTATTACCAATTCCTCTAAATGTCTTATCTATCAATAAGAATTTTCAAAAATAATTTCTTTGTTTTTCTTATTTTAAAATGGCTCCTACTATTTTTATTCAATTCTTTTCTGAAAAATGTAGGCTTTGTTAGTTTCTCGCTCTCTCCTTCTCTCTCTCTCTCTCTGTCTCTCTCTCTCTCTCTCTCTCTCTCTCTGTGTGTGTGTGTGGGGGGGGGTGTTTGATGATATGAGGAGAGAGAGAATGGTTGAATAAGGAACTAAAGGCTGTGTGGTGATAACATTCACATGAACTATCCTTATTGTGATAGTTGCTTCCTCAGACCTCTATGATTGATGAAATGCCTTCTGACCAGCTACTAGGTACAAACCCTCTTTCTGTCTCTAGTAGTTATCTGCTTCTTTTCAGAATGCCACAAAATCAGGTAGAAATTGAGTAGCTTTTAGATCTCCCATTTAGGAGATTATGGAATGGATTTACAGAGTAGAAGAACTTGTTCTGTGGACCACAGAACGGCCTTAGGAAAGAACTAGGATGCATAATCTATTTGTCTTGTGATGCCTTTGCCATGTGCTCCTGTCTGGAGGCTCTGACACATTGAAGGTGTAGATCTTCCATCTCTGATTGTCTCATTATGGTGGTTTTCTCTAACAGAAGCCTCTAAAAATAACCAGGCATTGGAGTTTTGAATAAAAAAAAAAAAACAAATAGTCTGTTTTCACTTTTCAACATAATTGCATGCACATTGAATGATTTTTTTTAAATCAGTGTTCATTTTATTTTTTGAATACTTTTTTTGTGGTTCTCTTTACAGAGTCCATCCCTGAGGGGGAATACTCTATGCCTGCTCATGCCCAACTTGATCACATAAACTAAGATGAAAGAGATAGATCTGTGTCACTCTGAGCAAATAAATCTTGTTACTCCTCTGTCAGATACTTCTATGTCCCTAGCATGTCTCCATCTTTGCCCTGCATCCCAGAGTGATGGAACAGAGCCCATGATACTTTGCAAAGAAAATATAACAACCAGTGTTTTAAGCACAAAAAATGTTCATATCCTTAAGTCATTTCAGGGAACTGGTATCTGTGCTTTTCCCTGGTACAAAGAATTTAATATCACATTAATGTGGGTTTTGTAGTGAGGTAGCATCATTCAGTGATTAAATTTCAGGATCTGAAGTTGTTTTGATGCTCATTTCTACCCCTATGACTTTGAGCAAATCACTAAACTCTTCAAACTTCTATTACCTCATAGAGAAAATGGAGACAGTAATGCATTGCTTCATGAGATTATTGGGAGAATTCAACGAGCAATAATATGGTCATCAGTGGAGCCAAGTTTGCTGTCAGGGGACATGTAACAATGTCAGGAGGGGTTTCTGCCTGGTGTTACTGAGGGATGGTGACTAGAATGTGGAAGCCAGGGGTGCCCCCAAATATCCAATGCAGAGGAATTTCCTTACAAGAAACAATCTGCCCCAAATGTCAAGAGTGCTACAAGTAAAAAATCCTGAGATAAAGCAAAATACTTATCTAACAGAGTTCTGTTTTATACAGTGAAGACAAAGAAATGCTTGTCACCTGCAGTAATATTGAGTGGGATTTAATTAGTCAAAGTATTTTGCAATTATTAGCTTACAAATCAACCTACATTTTACAAGTTTATAAAGTTCTGTTTGACTATAAATGACAACTACAGAAAAATCATTCTTCTTTGAGATGGTTTCACAATGCATTCTACAAATCCTATGTGGTTAGAGCAGCAGTCAAATAAAAGGAGCTTGGAATTATTCGAAGCTTCATATAATTTGTTTATGATATCTTTCACCATATAGTAATTATTTTCAGCATACAATGTTCTTTAGACAGGGTTTATAAAATCATATGCATTTAAAATGTTACAAAAATATGTAATCCATAAAAGTAATCTGCTTGACTAATAAATTTATTTACCAAAAGAGTTAATAAAGTTGCACATAAAGAGCTATTCAAATTATTGAGGTAATGCTGCCTTATGTCTGTCCTTCTTTCACTGATTTTAATCATGAGACTAAAACCTGAAATGTCTTACTACAAAATCTGAAAATGACATCATTTAAAGCATCCCAGAATCTTCTATAAAAGGGTCACTACCTGAACTCTCCCTTTGGTCAGTGTAGAGTTTACCATTCTTAGCAAGGAACTCTACTGTAGCTGAAAATGAAATCTACAAATGAATTTGTATGAAAAAAATGCTGGAAAACACTTAGGGAAAACACTGGCAGATGCTTGATTGGAATGCTGACTAACCACCTGGTGATTTTTAAGTAGTACTTTCTAAGAATGAATACACTCATCTCAAAGGTGAATATATGGAGTTAGGTCTCTGTTTTCCACCAGCTTAGTTACTATATAAATTTAGGTCTCCATTTGCTCCACTTCACATGTAGTCTTCTAAGTTCCACAGGTACTCTACACTTGTTTTGAATGATATTTAAATAGGCCTAAATCTCCTGAAGAGTTAAAGTCATCACTGACTCATTGGTTTCCTCTATGTTAGGATTTAATTTTTTTAATTAAAAATCAATCAATATGCTAGTCTATAGCCCAGAAGAACAAGGAAAGAAGTGTAGTAAAATATCCACGTAGTTATTTTAAATAGCAAATAATTATAATGATGGGAACAGTTATCATATTCTGGTAACATGCTATGTGGCAAGTTCTATGCTGTGTTTTCTACATATTGTCTTAGGTGATTGTAGCAACAACCCTGAGATGGAAGCATTATCAACTGTCATTAGATATTATTTACATGTGGGCAAACTGAGACTTAGTGAACAATAAAGAACACACAGTTTGTGTGATTCTTATGAACGATGAAAGTCAAAGGATGGTCACAGAATCCATGCCTTACAGCCAGCTAAATTAGTACTATGAATTGACAGTTTTCACTGAACTGATATTGTGGCCTTAGAAAGTCAAGTTGTATTTATATTTTCTGGATGTAGGATTCATTTACTTTGTGGAAATGTTTGGTTTTCTAGGTATATTTTCACCCATGTCTCTACACTGGCATTGCTAGCTGTGATTTTTTTTTTTTTGCTTGAAGGTAGCTAAGTGGCAGTGAAGGAGAGACCTAGGAGTATTGTGGCAAGATAGAAAATGAGGAAAGTACTTACAGGAAGATAAAATGATCAGTGGTTTAATCTGTTTACTTCTATCTACTGCATGGATTCCATGTCAGTTTCAGCAATTCAGGTTGAATTAGAAAAGTCTAGCTGTGTCTCATGTGCTTGGAAATTTTCATGCTCTCGATGGAAGAAGGGAGTTGTTTAGTATCTCTCTTTTAGAAGAGAAAACTATAATGTTCAGAAGACAAGTTTGCTTACTTCAAGTCTCACCTGGGAAGATGGCAAAAATAAAAGAATTCTATACATATTTTCCTACACCAATATCACCTTGTCTGTATTTTACTTCCATTAGTTATTATTATTATTATTATTTTTGTTTTTCCAAGTCATCGGCTCACTCAAGTTCAGGCTGACCTGAAAATTACTCTGTAGTTTCTGACCTTGAACTCGCAGTGATCCTCCTACCTCTGTCTCCTGAGTGCTAGGATTAAAGGCATGTGTCATCACTCCAGGGCCACTAGTTATTTAATATTTAATAATCTCTAAATAAAATTCTTTTACCTTCTAAAAATATATCCTATGACGTACCTACCTATACATTTATACACTCCTTGCTATGTGCCACTTTTTCATGTATTATCTTCTGTAATCTGCATAACAAGCTTCCAATTTATACGTCCTAGTGTTTTCACCATTGTACAGATGAGAAGGGTGAGGACTAGAGTGTTTAGTAACTTCCCAAGTGTTCTGCAATATATTAGTTACTTTTCATATTGCTATGACCAAATACCTAATAAGAAGCAGATTGAAGAAGGAAGGCTTTACTTTTGGCAGATAGTTTCAGAGGATATAGTCCAGTCCATCATGGTGGGGAAGCCATGGCAGGAGTATGAAGTAATTGGTCAGATTGTATCCACAGTCAGAAGCAGAGAGCTATGAATGTTGGTGCTCAGCTACTTTCTCCTTTTTTTTTTTTTTTTTGAGGCAAGCCCATCAGGCTAGCCTTTTTTTTAAGGAGAGAGAGAGAGAGAGAGGAAGAAAGAGAGAGAGAGAGAGAGAGAGATTGATGCACCAGGGCCTCCAGCCACTGTAATCAAACTCCAGAGGTGTGTACAACCTAGTGCACGTGTGCAACCTTGCACACTTGTGTCACCTGTGTCTGGCTTATGTAGGACCTAGAGAGCTGAACATGGTTTCTTAGGATTCACAGGCAAGCATTTTAGCCACTAAGCCATCTATTAAGCCCTATTTTCTCCTTTTTATTCAGTCCAGGATCCCAGCCCATGGAATGATGCTATGCACAGTTAACAATGGGTCTTTCTACTTCAATTAATATAAGTTAGAAACTTCCTGACAAACACGTCCAGAGATTTGTCTGTTAGATGATTCGAAACCCCATGAAGTTGACAATCCAGATTAACTATCAAACCACAGAGAGTTTAGAGCTGGTAAGCCCAGGATTCAAGCAGAGGCAGAATGACTATGGTGTTCATGTTCCTAACAGTTATAAATCACTTTGATCAGCAAAAAGAACTCAGTCACCTTTCAAAGTCTTCCACCCCAAACTTTTAGAAGTATTCTTATGATAAAAAATGTTGCTCAAACTTATGTATATATTTTTTTTAGAATTCTAATCCAAACAAACACCAAACCACTTTAATAATCTGCAGCTATAAATGTCTGTCTTCTTGCTAAGTTGGATTCATGAAAGTGGTTTTCTCTGTTTCATGTGTTGATATCTGTGCCTCCCATTGTACCTTTTTTTGCTGCAAGTTACATAGATTAACCTTCTCTGCACTCTTGTTAGCCTTGCCATAAACCTAGAAATTAAGGTTTGGTATATCTTACATTATTATGGGGTGTTCTGCAATCAGGTTGAGCATTCCCTATTGGACCAAGAAAAGGTAAGCCTGGTTTTCATAGGCTGACTTGGAGCTAGAGAAGCCTGTCATCCTGGTATTGCTCAACTTACACAGCCTTAGCATTTCAGGTTGTGTGTGTTCTGCTCTTACCTAGTTCCTTATATTGCATGAGAAAGGATCAACTACAGTTAATATCATGAGGCAATGGGCTAGAGAGGTGGTTTAGTGATTAAGGCATTTGTCTGCAATGCCAAAGGACCCAGGTTCTGCTTCCCAGGACCCATAAGCCAGATTCACAAGAGGAGGGCATGCATCTCAAGTTCATTTGCAGTGGTTGGTGGCCCTGATGTGCTTATTTGCTATCTGCCTCTTTCTCTCTCCTTCTCTGTCTCTCTCTCTCACTCAATTAAATAAACAAAAATAAAAATAAATTTACAAATATCATGAAGCAAAATAGAATCTGTTTTGTCTGCACTAATTTGGCAAAAAAATCTTTAAAATTTGTATCAGTTTCTGTCATTGAATTTTCAGCCAAGATCTTGGATTTTCTTTTGTCTTAAGATATCTGCACACATTACATTGTATAACTAGTACAAAATGTTCTTTTTTGGTTTCTGATATTTAATTTAGCTAAGTCCTTTGTGATGGGATTTATAAATGTGCCAATATTTCTCCTCAAAACTGGGACTTTACTATTTAATCTTAGAATATTCTGATATACCTCTTTTCTCTAAAACAGAGGAAAATTACCATAGCAACAAGTCATTTTTAATCTGGAAGAACATTTCTTCATGTCTTGCTCCTTTTCTCTTAATTCTTCCTCATTTCTGCTATTTTCTTTCTCTCTAGTTATCGCTGAAATCAAAAAGTTCCTGGGATTTACATAGAAGTAGAAGTGAAAAATGTAGATGGAGGAAGGTTACTTTTCAGGACCATTTCCTAAATCTAAGAACAAGAGGGAGAACACTACAATGTAAAGACCATCTCATTTTGGAGGGTTCTGTTTATGATTTTAAAGAAACCTTGAGCAACAGTTTTAAGTAGGGAAAGCTTATGTTAAGGATTCCAGTCTTTTCCATCTGTGCTTCACATCTACTATTTCCCATCTCTCATTTGCCTGAAGTTTCATGAGAAAGAGAGAGAGCGAATGAGGTCAAGAGGGGGAGGTGGGTATGCTAAGGTCTCCCAACTGCTGCAATGGAACTCCAGATGCATGCACCACCTTGTGCATCTGGCTTACATGAGCCCTGTGGAATTGAACATGGGTCCTTTGGCTTTGCAGGCAAGCACCTTAACCACTAAACAATCTCTCCAGTCCACAATGTAATGTTTTAAAATTAGTCTTTAACAATCTGGCCAACCTTGGAGAGTTTCACACACATGCATGATGGATAATGATGGTAAATTGAACTCGTTCTTAAATTTTATGGTATGAGTTAGAGTAGTGACCTAGTTTTAGAAAGAACTAAAAAGAGTCTGTTGGTCAAATAGTGAACTGGTTAAGTTCACAGATACCTGCAGGAAATTTAGGCATACCAGATGAGTTATCTTCTCCTGAAGGCATTATATATGCAGATTACTCAAACAGTCTTCTTGCTTTGAGTCCCTAATCCCCAAGCATTTTTACAGTTATACTATAGCATTCAATGAAGATCTGCTTAAAACTATTCTATTCTTGTCACATCCTGAATGACTGCTAAATTGTGTGGTTGATTAATTACTTGATAACTTTACATATTATTCTCTATAACCCTGGCTAATGTGGACGGCCCACTTCTCTCCAGATTGGGTATATTAGTTTTCTGAGCCTACATACCTGGAGGGCAGACCTTGAACTATGATGAATTCAATAAAGGAAATGTCCTTTCACAGTGTCTTGGAAGTCTGCTTGCCTGCTCCTCTGGGGACACAGTCAGTTCCCTATGTTCATTTATTTTGAAATCTCACAATTATAATTAGAAGACAGAATTCAACATAAAAAATTGTGTTTTGTTGCAGGGAAATTTCCTCTGTCTACCTTAATGTGCAAAGATGAACATTTTCCTTCAATTTTTCCCTCCTTGTTTTCCTTCTGACTTTTAGTGGCTCTTGCCTGTAGAGCAAACTGAAGGTAAGAAGTGCTTTTATGCAATCCATTGAAAACTGTGAGAGAAATCAGCAGGGCTTGGTAGTAGGAGGAGAAAGACAAGGCTTGTCATATTTTACATTTTACAAACTACCTTTTTCTGCTTACATACATATGTGTAATTCTGTTTAGGCTGATGCCAATAAGAGCAAAGGAGACTTAAGTACTTTGTTAATTTGTAAGTGTGTTTACTATAAAGAAAAATACATATAACTTCATGAATATAATGTTGCTGATGTTAGGTAGTTTAAGTAATTTCTGGGCATGAGTACATCTTTGTTGCAATGTCTAAGCTGCCTGCTTCCTGGTAAAAAATGTTGAATGGCTTTATTATCCCATTTGAATTGTGTCAAAGTAGCCAATTTTTTTCTAAGTCATATCCTGTGTTCTGTGCTTCATTTCTGTGATTCAGTTGCTTCATTTCCTGGCATATCAAAGAATTTCTGGTCTTAGAAGGACTGACTGGAAACATGATATCTTATCCTGCTGTTTTCGGATGGGAACCTCTTTCACAAGCCAACTTATAGCGGCTGAGTTGCCTTGTATTATGTTGGGGAGACTTCTCAGAACACTGATCAGGTTTTTATGAAAAAATAAAACAGTTCAATAGCTCATAGAAAGAAAAGAACATAAGAAAAAAGTAGTAACATCAGTATGGTAATCTAAATAGCATGTCCATTTTTCTGTTTTTAAATTATTTTGTCTTCACTATTAATATTAATATAACTTATAGAAAACTTAGAAATATTTTCATTCAGTGCTTTTCCTATGGATAAAATTACTTCTTACTATAGCATGTGTGATTCTATTGTGAATTGGTCCTCTACAACCACAAATTTCTAAGGTAAATATTCTTAATTTCATGATGATAAGGTTATTATTAACAGTGTCCTATAACTTTTTGCTACATTATGTGCTTTATCAAGCATTTTCATAGGTGACTGTCAGGGAAAGGTAACAGTGTTCATTTCAGATTCAAATGAAAAAGCTATTATTAAGGTGACTAACAGCCAAATTAAAATCATACCAGTTGTGAATGAATGGTAACTGTAGGTCCTTGATTACTTAGAATAACACAGATGATATAGTTCCAACAAATCTTCACATTTGTATTATGTAACTATCATAACAATGTGCCCCCCCCCCCGTATTAATGTAAAAGCACTTATACCATGTAGATGAAGTGAGAAAAGTGTGGAGCCATGTACTCTGCTGAAATGGTAAAGTGAATTATCTCATCACTTACCAATAGAAAATGATGTTGGAGAAATAAAAATAAAAAGCAATCATTCAGAATCCATATTATTTTCCCTCACTCAGTTATTTGTTTATTCAGTAAAGAATTAAACTCTATTTACTAGTTATTATAGTAGGTCTTAAATTATCTTCATAAACAACATAAACTGAAGCTAGCTCTCATTGAGATTTTAGACTCATGGAGAGATATTAACAAGCTATGTGAGTATGCAGTTTTATTCTTGTTTTTAAATATTTATTTATTTACTTGAGAGAATAAAAGAGGGAGGAAGAGGAAGAGAGAGGGGAGAGAGTGACAATGAGCATGCCAGGATCTCTTGCTGCTGCAAACAAACTCAACACCTTAGCCATACTTTGTGCATCATGCTTTATGTAGGTACCATGAAATTGACTTGGGACCAGTAGGTTTTGAAAGAAAGCATTTTTACTGTTGAGCCTAGTATGCAGTTTCAAACTACCCTGGGAGATAGTCTATCATCTATCTATCTATCTATCTATCTATCTATCTATCTATCTATCATCTATCTACCATCTATCACCTATCATCTATAGTATAGATAGAGCAGTACATAACATAGCAAGTGGTGCTTAAGAGATAAAGAGCCACAAACAATCTTGTTGATGATACTATGTCGGTTTAATTTTAACCTAAGAACAGATGAAAAACACTGAGTGAGTATCAGAGGCATACACTGGTGAAGAACATGCTCCTCACAAAACCAATCTGAAGGCCCATTTCCAGAAAGACAGATTAGCTTATATCACACAACTTCTCCCACACACAACAGCAGCTAATTAGAATAGCCCTTACATCTCTTAAAGAAATTGAAAGAGTAATGAAAACCTCCCCAAAATTCCAGAGTTAGAATGCTTTAATGATGAATTCAACCAAAAAAACAATTCAATAAAGAAAAATCACTAATTTCATGAAAAAGGCTCTCCTAAATTGAGGAAGAACAAACATTTTTATGAAGCTTTATGAAGTTATCTTAGGACTGATACCAACACTAGATAGTTTTCTACAAAAAAGTGTAGTTCTGGATGGTGTCTCTAAGGCTGGAGATTTCCAAGTTTGACTGACTCCCTAGAACCCAAGTAAAAATCTGGACATACTGATGCATATCTGTAACCCAAATCTTTTGAAACAGAGAGACCAGAGAATGGATGGGGATCGCTGATGGACAGCAGATCCAAGTTGACTGAAATACGAGGATGAATTATAAGTGAAGGACACCTGATTTTCTTCTCTGGCCTCTGCACACAAATGAACAAGGCACACACAGCTGTACACATATACATGTACATACTACATACCACACAAATCTTACCACACACACATATTCGTGCACAGATATTATACTCCAATATTCCTGATAAAGATAGATATGAAAACAATAAACATAAGTACATAAAATATGCCAATATATAAAACTTGAGTCTATTCTTCCAGTAAAGCTTATCCCAGGAATGCAAGCTTGTTTGGATATTTTAGACATAATTAATCTAATAAGTCACACTAGAACATTAAGGGAGAAAAACTTTTATACCTCAATACAAAAACAAAGCAAAAACACACAATTGACAAAATTTAGCCCTCATTCCAAAACAAAGCCTATCAAAATCTTGGGAAAAGGGAAATTCTTCAACTTCATAAAGATATCTTCAATGAATAATAACAAAGAGCCATAAACCCTGAGGCTTTCATCCAATTTTATCATCACTAGTGTGGATCTTTTATTAGTCATTCATTAAATTTTGTGGAAGCTTCTTTGTTCACATAGGAAAAGTGAGCACTTATATTGACCAAGCAATTTAAGAATGTGAAGTCACTTGAAACCTTGTAAAGCACTATTAAAATTGATTTGATGGAGGGGATTATTATGAACATAGAGAATTAAAGTTCTTTAACTTTGTCTCACCAGTACCCTGAAAGCCTTAGTATCAGACTCCCTCCCAATTGCATATTATTTCAAAATTGTTTTTATTACTGAGGGTCTGGAAAATGATTTAAATGCTTTGTTTAATACAGTGCCTTTTTTTTTTTTTTTTTTTTTTTTTTTTTACTGACTTGTTTGACTTCTCACTGGCTTTTCGATCTGAGTTGGATGGATGATTGTGGACAGGAAGGTCAGTCAGACAACAGAGACCCTTCTTCATGCCTCACTGAGGTTCCTAAAAAGGAAATAGATAATTGGTGAAGTTATCATTTCAATTTGTTGGTAGACTTAGTTCTTTAGGCTCTTCCTAACCTCCACTATCACAGGCAATTAATATCTATGCTATAGCTCTTTCCTCGGTAAAGTAAGCAATGTTCTTATCCCATATCCAATGGTGAGAGAATATGTCACCTCCTACACACGTCTGCAAGAGATAGAAAGTGATCTTAATGTGTTCTAATATTCATAACTCCTTGGAGCAAACTAATTGCAAGGCTCAAAATTGTCCTTGGTGCTTGATAAAACTTCACTAGAGGAAAGTGGCAAGCATGTGATATTTATGCAGAAATTAGCAAGGACATTATTTCTCAAACTATTTCTATTATTGATAACATATAAATCTTAATGAGATTTCTTCCCTTAGGGCTCAGGTACTTCTAATTCAGATGTCAAAATATAAAAAATTATCATTCCATAACAATTATGGAAGTATTTTTTTTACAAATCTTATGCAAATTCACTGATCACAAATCCTGCATCATAATTAAGACATTTCTTTGTTTCTTTCTCAGTCATCAAAGAAAAGTGAAGATCTGGGGCTGTAATAGTGCATTATATTTTTCAATAGGGACCCAAAGTAGTGAAAAAGTCAGTGGTTGTCTGGGTAAATTGTTGGCATTTGAACAAGTAAAAGGCTTTTGCATTTCAAGGACTTTCATCATTCCTTTCAAATATCTGATTGTAGAGGTGAGAAAGTAGTATTCATCTAGAAATGAGGCCCCTGGAGGCAGCAGCACAATTTCAGATACCAGAACTGTTGCTGGGTTAGGGGTTAGGTTAAAACTGAGGTGTGAGATTCAGAGATACTGTTAAATATAGCAAGAATTTGAAAGGACCAAGCCAATGTCCTAAACCATAACCTCAGAGATAGAGGCAACTGGAAAGGCGGCACACTGCTGCTGGCACTGAGCGTGTGACCACGGAGCACTCAGGTGAGCCCAAGACCTCCTCTTACTCCAGCTGTCTTCTGAAGGCATGTCCCAGATTCAGAACTGACAATGGGTCTTCACCAGAGAAAGACTATTGCTAAAAGTTTCCAACCTACTAATAATGAAATGAGCTGACCTCAGAGACGTTTTCTAAATTTGAAACTGAGGGCATGGATACAGAATAGAAAATTATACATACACCTAAACTTCAACTATTTACAAGATGCAGCCTGTTAACTCCCAGGTCAAGTTTGAACACATGGAAACTTATGCTTATAATCAGTAGGTAATTCCACACTAGTCTTCCAGTCTAAGTCTTGCTAAGCTAGGAGCTAAACCTGTGACCTAACCGAGCTCCATAAAACTCTTTTGTTCTGTTTATCATAAGTAAAATGTGGAGAATTCACTTGGGTTAATTTCAGATTTTCTTATAAGATCTAAAAATTTGAAAAATAACCAAAAAAATAACCAGAGCTGGGTTGTTTCTAGGATAACCATTTCATGTAATGCAACACTGTCTACCTGAATTTCCTATATCTCATTTAGCACCTACTGCTCTGTGCTTGACATCATATGTCTCACTGAGACAGCCTCTCAAAATTTGAATACAACATGCTTTTAAAGTTGCTTCTATGTGATGTGTATAAAAATTCAGAATATTCATTAAAATACTGTAAGTAAGGTAATTAATTAAAAGGAATGAGTTGTGTACACCTTTCATCTTATAAATGACAAGGAAAAAAAGCAGCCCATTTTCTTCATGGGTCTTGTGAGATTCCTTTTGTTTCTAATGCATTGCTCAGATAATTAGTCATATTTTCACATTTGCTTACTTACTTTCCATGTGCTTTTGGTGTGTTAATGTAGTTCAATGTTTTGGCTAAAAAAGGCTGATTTTTTTCATTGATAACATCTTCCAAATATTTTTGGTTATTAGGATCAAAGAAGAGTTCAAGAAAATAAACTAGTTTTATTTTGAATAAAAATGTATTATTACCTACAGTATAGGATGTTTCATTTTATAATGACCTAAAAAGCAGATTTATTTATGACTATTTCAAATTTTGGGTTTATTAGCTGTATGAGCTTAGGAAAATAATTCAATCTTTAAGTTGGTTCTTAAACAAATAAAATGGGAAATATTAGTTATCTAAGTATATTATTTGTTGGTTTGTTCTAGACATAAATAACTGAAATCCAGAGAAGGCTGAATAACAAATAATGTTGTTTCATTAGAGGATTTTTTTCTTGTGACTTGTTAAGAAAATTAAGATGAAAAGATTTTCAAAAATGGAGAACTGAGCCAATGTAAGTTGATGTGGGAATCATTTCTATTATCCCTTAAGTGTTTTAATTGCACCTGTTTATTTCTTCCAGAAGCCACAGAGAAATATATCTGAATTAATGTAGGCATAATTCATTCTTCTATAAACTAAGTGGTTTAAAAGATATTCAGTTGGCATGAGTTTAAAAAACTGATGCATGAAGTAGATTCAATTATCCAAACAGTAGTACATTTATTATTTTATGGCATATTTTTTTAAAAAGCTAATTTGGCACATGTATAGAGTAAAAGGCATTCACATTTATAGAGCTATTGACAACGGGAGGGAACATTTGCTTTAAAAAGTCAGCATAACTGAGTCATGTTCCCACCTTCAGCCAAACTTCGTTCTCATATTTATTCAAGGATCTGTCAGGTTCAAGGCCCATAAGAATCTGTCAGAGGTTTGCCATCTACTATGGAGCTTGGAACAGAATATTGCTCAATTAATGATTGGTGAATACAATCATAAGGAAGATGGATAATTGTCAAAGAAAAATGAGATTCTTATAAAGTACCAGCCTGGCTCAGATACATCAGAGAGAATCTGATTACTTATTTGAAGGATCACTAAGTATAAAGTATTTTAGAGACACATTCAAGTGTGAGTGGGATTTAAATAGGAGGAAATGAAAGAGAGACACTAGGTTCTAGGAGAGAAAGTATGAATTGGCACACTTGAAAAGTTACGGTGTATTTAGTGGGAACATTTTTATAAGAGGAAAGGCCTGGCTTCTTCACTTAGATCATCTAAGGCCACGTTGCCCCAGAGGGTTATTTCCCTGAACTTCACATTCCAGATCTCAAAGTATATCATCACCTTATTCTCCAGTAGAAGCTTCTTATCTTTCCCAGTATCTTTCACAGTTCCAAACATTTTGCCCATGACACCATCTCATCTGTCCATATGTTTGCAGGAACTTCATTAATGCATTGTCATCCATGCTTCTCCTCTTGCTGTACAAACTACAGCTTATTATTAAGCTGGTAACTAGAGTGATTCTGCAGACATTTAAGTTTCAGAATGCAACTCATTGCTCAATCTTCTGATAGAGAACCTTTTTGTCTTTTATATAATTATTATTCATATAATTTCAGACAGCAATTTTTTTCAATAAGTCTATTTATCTATTTATTTGACAGAGAAAGAGGGGGAGAGAGAGAGACAGAGAGAGAGAGAGAGAGAGAGAGAGAGAGAAATGGGCATTCCAGGGCTTTCTGCAATTGCAAACAAACTCCAGATGCTTGCACCCCCTTTTCTTCTGGTTAATGGGGAATCAAACCTGGGTCCTTTGGCTTTGCAGGCAAGTGCCTTAACCACTAATCCATGCCTCCAGCACTCAGACAGCAATTTTTTTTTGTTCATTTTTATTTAATTATTTGAGAGTGACAGAGAGAGGAAGAAGCAGATAGAGAGAAAGAGAGAGAATGGGCGCACCAGGGCCTCCAGCCACTGCAAACGAACTCCAGACGCGTGCGCCCCCTTGTGCATCTGGCTAATGTGGGTCCTGGGGAATCGAGCCTCGAACCGGGGTCCTTAGGCTTCACAGGCAAGCGCTTAACTGCTAAGCCATCTCTCCAGCCCATCAGACAACAATTTTTAAAATCTTATAAGACCTAGGGCATCTGACTCCCTGATACCTCTCTGTCTTCATTTCCTAAAATTCTTTTCTTTGCCCACCTTGGTCCACTGCGCTCCAACTTTCTTAAACATGACAAGCAAGTTCTGCCTTTCTCACTGCTATTTCTACATCTAGAGTGGTCTTCCTAAGCTCACTCATCTGCAAAAGGTTTCTCACCTGTTACACGACCAGCAAAGCTTCAATAAAAAACTTATAGTCTCTTCACCTTTCTTCTCTGCATTATCCTTTTTATCCCTTAGCTGACTTGGAGTAGGTAGGCTGGGAGTACACTGTGAGACATGAATTCAGTGCTACATGACATGTTGGCTCAGATGTCTACAAAGTTCCACTCCCTTTCCCCATTTAGAGGTAGAACTAAACCACAGAGAAGTAAGCCCAGAAGAATTGCTTGAGTTCTCCACTGTTCCTTCATGCTCTCACAGTACAGCAGCCTTTCTTCTTGGTGATTCAAGTGATTAACTCCTGTTAATATTGTAATTTCTTTTGCCCTTGATAGTCTGGTCATATAAAAAGCCCAAACTGACTGACTTAAGGTTAAGTGGAATTTTTACATGCCCCACCCATCTTACCCGGGTAGAGGTAGAGGCATCCTCTTTTGTGAACCTGAGAAACTCTGCCACACAGAGGCAAATGGTCTAGGTTTCCTCTGACTTTACTGCCACATGTCTTTCGAATTATACTAGGATGACTAGGATGACAGTTGAAAACTGCAAAGGTGTTGATGAGATGATGAGATATGCTTATTTCCTGACCGTGCTGCTTTTCACTCGTCTGTGTGACTTTTCCTGGGAAAATGTAAGGAATTGTTTATGCTCCATAGACAGAAGGCAGTGGCTGACTCGAGAAAAGATTGCATCCAAGTGCAGCTTGGTGAACCAAATGAGCTTATTGGGGCTACATACAGGAGCCTGGATGACTCAAAGGCAGTTCTGGTGAGGTGATCAGAAGCGTGGTAAAGTAGTGGGAGGCTGTACTTCTGAAGAGTGCCCTGGGAAACTTATAGGTGGTTACACTCTGGAAGAGTCTAAACCTATTTACCTTTTATATAACCTCTGCAAGAGGTGGGGGGGGGGTCTCAGGATTCTCTCCTGAAGTCTCCCAAGTCTCATGAGCCTTCTGGCCTCCACACTCCCACTATGAAGGAATATTATTAAGCCTAATCTCATGATCTTGTGAGGGGCTCATGGGGGATACAATACAATTCTGAGGATATAAATTTATTTGTATTTCAACCAAATGCTCAATGTTCCTGTGTCTTGAAATAGCTTGACTACTCACACATAGTGGTTTCTGCTCAAACTTCAACCGGAACTTCTGTCCTTTTCTGCTGTTCATATTGACCTAAATGTCCACCCTACCTTCACTATCTATGAAGATCCTGAGCCTACCATTTCTCAGAGTGGCTGTTCTTATTTCTTGCAGAGATCTGATCATAATAGGTAATGTATTAAGAAGGTAAGAAATTTGAGGTTTGTTCATGGGTTGCCAAAAAGTCTAATTCAACTCGAGACTATAACTCAGGGTATTTTTGATCACCTACCGTCTGCTGGGCTCAGGTGTCAGGATGAAGTTTTCCCTTTGAGAGCTGCACTCTACACTTTCCCCATTCTCTGAGTTCTGTATTTCTAGATGTTCTGTCTGTTTAGATATTTTATATAAATGACTTTACATCTATCAATACTGTCAATTATTTATGGTAGACTTCTTTGCTCTCTCCCTTTAAATTTTTATTATATTCTTTTCAATTAGTGTTTCTTGAATGGACTTTCTGGGCAAGGATGGAGGTGGCCACTGGCATTCAGCTATATGCTGTCGATTTCTAGTAGAGATTTGATGAAGAATGACAGTGTACTGGATTTAGTGGGAGGGGAATGGAAGTGTGTAATCTACATCCAAGATCCCCTAATGTTAAATGTGCTCTACTGTGCTTGACAAGGAAGGCAAAGAGGAATTATTAAAGCAACGATGAAAAGACAGTGCAGGGGCCAAGAAGAGTGATCTTTGGATGAGAACTTTTTCTATCATAGAGAATTTCTTTTTTGACATAAGGGTTATTCTCAGCTTCTAAAATTATAATACAGTGTATTTAAGTGTGAGAAAATATCACTGATTCAACATTTCATAGTCAAATATATTAAGAATTCATGACTCACTCATTGCCCCTGACTCACATACTTCAACTAAATATAACATCTAGTTTTTACATATGTTATTTCTAAAGCAGCTTGACATTGATCCCTGAATATTTTTTACTTTTTCACTGGCTTTCAATTCACCTCTTAATGTTCATGTTGAAACTCCCCTCACCAATTAATCTTAAATAACTTGTTTTCTTATCATGTTCATGTTATATCCACTGTGTAATTGAAATTGAATCTCCACATTGAGATCTGAGGCAAATATGGCAGATTTTTGTTTTCTTTCCTTAACTCTGCCTCCATCAATGCCAACCTTAACCAACATTTTATCATGAATGAATACTAAAGTTTACTGTCTCACGTCTTTCCTCTCATAGATGTCTTATGCAGTCAGTGGAAAGAGGAAGATTCTTCTATTCAGACAAATTTTCAATGGGGTTCTGACATAGTATTTGGGAGTCTTGGGACAATGTCTTAGCTACTTGTTCTCCATTTTCTTCTTGAATGGATTAGATATAATTTGCAAAAAGCCTAAGAAGCTGTAGGTTGTTTACAAGTGTTGAATTTTTTTTTATTGACCACAAGTTACTTTCTTCAGCAATCAAAATAATTTATTAAGATTCTGCCATTTAGTTCAATATATTACTATTTTCCGGGACAGGTGTTGTGGTATTTTCTAATATAAATAATATTGATTATTCGCTGAAGGCTCGGAGTTTCTGGCTAAATCATACACTGTTTAATTCCACTTTTAAACAACAGCTCTAACTCTGTTTGCAAGTCTGGCTCCAGCGTGTTCCCTTGGTCTAATACAATTATGTACAGAACTTGTACTCATCAACTTTTTAAATAAACTAAGAAAGTTCATATCTATATATTTCACTTGGGTCCATTCTGAATATTGATAACTCAATAACTCATTTCTTTTTGTAGGGAACTATTCTCAAAGATTAATGCACAGTTTCCATCAATAGTTACTATGTTGTGTCTTCCAAATTAGATGACAGCTTTTGCTTAAGATGGTGGACAGGGAGCTTTGCCAAAGAAACGTGTGGAAAAAAAGAGGCAAGAAAACACATAACATGCTCTGTTTCCCTTTCTTCAGAAAAATCAAGATCTGTAAGGAACTTATTGAGACAAGTAAGGAGCAGGAGGGAGCTACTGGCAATCAGGGAAGACCAAAGAGATAATTGCAGCTGGTTGCCTCAGGGAAGTGTTTTTCCTCTCCTTGCCCTGGCCGAGCCAGCTATAGCATTGGAAACTACTGAAACAGGACCCACTCTTTCCCACGCACACCAGTCATGCAAAGCCAGATGAACCCAAAGGATGGAACAACATGAGCCAGTCTAACAGCTCCGCAGTGCCTTTAAACAACATTTCAAGGTCTTCTTTCTTTCATCCTGAGAGCAGCAGGAATACAATTCAATGACAGCAGGAAGCTCAGAGATCCCTTTTGTCTCTCCCCCATGCAGCATCCATATCAGATGATCCAAACTTCTAAGTAAACTAACCATCTAATACAAGCCAAACAGGAGCCACGGGCTTCACAAATCAATGTATTTATGATAGGCACTAACCCCAAAAGCCTTGCTCATTTACCCACAGCAACTGAATTCCAAAGGACCATTGTTGTTAATTCACTACTAGAACTATTCCCACAGCAAACATATCTAGCAGCCTGGGTCACTCCGGGTGTTAGTTGTACTTCTGGAGAAACATAGAGGCCACACCTGGTTCCTTGAGCTCCTACCTTGAAGATATAGCCCTAAACCTACATATCTAGGGATAATGCTGATAAACAGAAAATCGAAGCAATGAAATAATCCAAAAATCCCAAAATCTGAATGAAGTAATATAAGAAACATAAAAATCAAAGCAATATAATCCCCTTCAAAAAAAATCACAAGTTCCAGGCTGGAGAGACGGCTTAGGGGCTAAGGCATTTGTCTGCAAAGCCAAATGACCCAGGTTTGATTCCCCAGGACCCATAAAAGTCAGAGGGACATGAGGCACATGCATCTGGAGTTCATTTTCAATGGCTACAGGCCCTGGCATGCCCATTCTCTCCCTGTCTGTCTATTCTCTCTCTCTCCATGCAAATAAATAAATTAATTTAAAATCTTAAAAGAAAAACAACTAAAAAACTAAAGTCAGCCTAATGAAAGAGCATGGAAGAAAAAAATGGCATGACTTAAAAAAAAAAATCACAAATCCCACAGTAATGCCCTCCAGTGAGACTGAATTACATGAAATGGCATAGAATTCAAAAGAAGGACAATAAGTATGTTCAAGTAAATCAAAGAAAAGAAACTCTTGAATGAATCCCTTTAGAACACAGGAGAGTAGCTAAATGAAGTAAGAAGATCAATATAAGATATGGATAAGGAAACATAAGTACTGAAAAAAATCTGAAATACTAGAAATAAAAAAAGCACAGTAATTTAAAAAAAGTCTCTGTAGAAAGACTCACCAATAGTGGGCTGGAGAAATGGTTTAGCAGTTAAGCGCTTGCCTATGAAACCTAAGGACACTGGTTTGAGGCTCGATTCACCAGGACCCACGTTAGCCAGATGCACAAGGGGGCGCACGCATCTGGAGTTCCTTTGCAGTGGCTGGAGGCCCTGTCACACCCATTCTCTCTCTCTCTCTCTCTCTGCCTCTTTCTCTCTCTGTCTGCCACTCTCAAATAAATAAATAAATAAATAAATAAATAATAAAAAGAAAGACTCACCAATAGAATGGATCAAGAAGAGAACAGGCTATCTGAGCTGGAAGACAAGGTGGAGGATTTAGATCATGCCTACAAGGAAAAAGACAGTGAGAAGTTATGGGTAGGAACATTAAGATATCTGGTATACTATGAAGAGATCTAAGAATTCTAGGCAAAGTAAGTATTTTCAATAAAATCATAGAATATAATTTCCAAAAACTAGAGAAAGAGATGCTAATATGGGGCTGGAGAAGATGGCTTTGTGGTTAAGACAAATCCAAAGGACCTCAGTTTAATTCCCCAGGACCCACATAAGCCAGATACACAAGGAGGCACATTCATCTGGAGTTCGTTTGCAGTGGCTGGAGGCCCTGGCTTGCCTACTCTCTCTCTCTCACTCTCTGCCTCTTTCTCTCTTTCTCAAATAAATAAATAAAAATATATTTAAAAAATGAGATGCTAATGCAGATATTAGAAGCACTTAGAAGATTAAGCAGACATGACCAGAAAAGAACTGCTCCTCACCAAATAATAATTAAACTACTAAGCATACAGACCAAAGTATATATATTGAAAGCAGCAAAAGAGAAGCATCTAGTGACCAACAAAGTCAAGCCTATCAAAATAACAATAGGTTTGCAGTAGAAACTTTAAAAGCCAGAAGAGCTTAGGATGATATCTTTCAAGTTCTGGAAGACAACTGCCAACCCAGAGTTCTATATCCAGCAAAACTGTTTGCTATGACAGAATTAATGTCCAGCATCTGTTCATGCCATGCTTTCTTCTGCTACAGTGAAGCTTCCCTTGAGACTATAAGCCAAAATAAAATCTTTTCTACTATCAAATGCTTTAAATAAGGTGCTTTTTCCCAGCAATGAGAAAGTAACTACAACAACCATAGATGAAAGATATTTGAAAAAAAATATATCAAATGTGTGCAGTCATTTTATTCTGTCCTTTCTCCATAAGAAATACAATATAATGACTGCATTGTACTACATTTTGTAAGTTACCTTCTTGTGGCTGTGACAAAACACCTGACCAAATTAGCATATGGGAGGAAAGTTTACTTCAGCTTACAGTCTCAAGAGGAAACTTCATTATGGTGGGGAAACCACAGTAAGCCTGAAAATTACACCTTCTTCCAGCAGTAGGAGGTGGTGGTTCAAGTGAGATAGCTAGTTAACACCTAGTAGAGTTGTACTAACAAACCTCAGGGTCTATCCCAGTGACCAGTTTTCTCCATCAAGGCTCTACTACCCCAAGGCTCTACCAGCTGGGGTTTGAGTATGAGGCTTAGTTGCGAATGCATGAAGCTATGGAGGACATTTCACATTCAAACTACCAACCATTGTATTATTATAAATAATCTAGAGATGACTGAAACAATAAAGAAGGCTGTGTGAGGGGCATAAGTTGAAACTAAGGGATTTGGATACTCTGAGAACTCATGGGCGGTGGAGGTGGGACTAATCCATTATGGACACAAAGGGATGAACTGTAAATTAGTTACTATAGCATTGTTATTCACGTGTATCAATATTCTCCAGTGACTTTGGTTCATTGATTGGATGTGAGAGGATTAATTGAACTGGAAAGTATGATTAAAATTACTTAAGGATGTATGGATATATTTGGGTTACATAACAATTGCTTTTCAAAAGTGAATAACCTACCTTTAAAAATAGAACTTAAGATCTAATTGAAAGATTTTTCTTGAAGGTAAGTCTATAAAGTGGCAGAAATAGTTGATGACTAGTGGGAATAATATTGATAAATTCATTATTGATAAATTTACCATACTCTATTAGTACACTTATTCACTTAATAAGTACTAATTAGATGCCTACTGTATATGAGGCATTGTAAGTAGGCAATATAAATAAAATAGTGACCAAAGCATGGTCCTTGTTTTTGAGAAACTGATTACATCAGTGAGAGAGGCATAGATACAAAGAAAGAGTTAAGTGCTTTATGATTATAAATGCTGAGACAGAAGCCAAAAATTGAAAAGCATAAGAGATAGAAGTTGGATATTCATTTTGACTGAATGCCTCCCACCAAGGCTTGCATAAAAATAACTTATAGACAAACTAGCCACAGTTATTAAATGCTGTGAAAACTCAAGAATATAGATCATGAAATCCTATTGTTTGAGATTACTCAAAGGGTTTATGGTTTAAATGAGAGCCCAAAGTAGCTTATGATACAAAAGTGGTTAGGCAATTTGGGTACATAGAATGTGATACCCATAAGTTTCACAGTTGAAAGTATTAATTTCAATAACTAAGTTTTATGTTTTAAGAACAAATGGGCTAGAGGGATAGCTTAGCAGTTAAAGCCTTTGCCTTTAGTTATGGAGAAACATTATTTACATAAAAGTCTTGCTGGATTTGTTAAAACAACACAAACCCAGGCTTCAATAGCTCTCTATTAATTTGGTTCGACATTTTAAAATTCCAGTAATATAAGTTAAGTCCTGGAAATGATGTAAAAGTATATCAAGGCCAAAGATAATTTCATTCTGCTTCTGTGACTAAAACTAAGGCTGTTTCATGAAAAACTTGCAAGGGAAACTTTTCTTCCTTTAAAGTTACAATTTGGGCTCTCACATCTCATAACTCACAACCCCATAGAGAATGCCGTCAGTCCTACTGAGGACAGACCTCATGGGGGCAAGGAGGAGGAAAATGAGGGTACCAAGTCATGATGTGTTCATACAAAGTTTTCTACTTGAAAAATTAAAAACAAACAAATAAACAAACAAATAAGCAAAACAAAACTAGTGTCTGGGGCTAGAGAGAAGGCCCAGCATTTAAAGCACTTGCCTACAAAACCCAATGACCTGGGTTCAGTTCCCCAGTGCCCACCTAAAACCAGATGAACAAAGTGGCACATGAGTTTTCAGTGTCTAGAAGCCCTGGCATGCCCATTCTCTCCGCTTTCTCTCTCCCTCTCTATCACTGTCTCTATCTTTGTTTCTCTCTGCTTGCAAATAAATAAATAAAATTATAAGCCAAGTGTGGTCATGTTAGTATGTGCCTTTAATCCCAGCACTTGGGAAATACAGGTAGGACAAGTCACTGTGAGTTCAAGGCTAGCCTGAGACTACATAGGGGATTCCACATCAGCCTGGGCAAGAGAGAGACACAACAACAAACAAAATATCTTCACAGGTGATATGGCAATCTAGCTGGCTTCCAGCAGCATATGCCAAGTAGCACAGGCTTCAATCTTTACTTGCTCTGTGGTAATTAGTTTACTTTACCACTCTGACAATTAGATTTTTCATGTATATATATAAAGAAAAAAACTTGAACCAAGATGATGGCCATTAACAATACATGTACATATGGTATTTATTCTAGTTGTTTTAAACAAATGCTAACAATTAGCAATATTATTAATTAACATTTAGAAGAAAACAATTGTGTTCATTAAAAAGAATACAGTATCACCTGCTGAGAAGCAAACTACAGTCATTTATCTGTCGACTTTAATTTTTTCAAGAACAAAATGAAAGTATTAGAGCTGAGTCTCCCAGCTCTTATTTTCCATCCTTAACCAACAAATAAACTCAAATCTATATTAGAAATTACTATTCTTACTTACATTACATGGTAATGTGGACCAATGAAGCAGACCTGACCAGAGGCTAGAAACAGATGGTGGGTTATCATTCATGTGGATTCAGCTAGATGATATGATATAAGAAATCATTATAAATGTACTATAAAAATAATTTAGGTGTGACTTAACCCAATGTCTTAACAATAGCCTATAGGTTTTAGTACTTAGGATATTCTATGCCTTTATAGTAAAACTTAAGAACTTAAACATTGTTTTGACAAAGTATAATTTTTATTGTATGTCTGAAATCACAGGAGATAAACATGACTAATGCTGAAGTTCCTCAAGGGTTTTAGAGAAGTTTGCCTTTTGTCATTGTTCCTTGCTCTGTCTTGGGCAACGCGATGCTCCAGATTGCTATTTAGGGTGGCTCCCTCAAGGAGAGGGGCTGGTCCTCACTGTGTCAGTGGCAGTGCAGTGTGACAAGCAAAAATGTCAACCTAACTTGACAGCCCGGTGTTTCTTATCTCCAGAGACTTTCAGGTGAAGAGAAATCACTAAATAAAGAATGGAGATCAAAACAGTGCATTTATTTTCATCAATGTGACTGATAAAAATATAGGCCTATAATTAATGTTTATTTTGGCAGCAATTTTGATTATTGAATTTATTAATACAAATTGAAGTAGCATACCATTTCCTGAGCAAGAAATGATTGTAAAAGAAAAAAATACCCCATTTAAATTTTCATAATTTTGTTTAATTTTTCTGCATATTTGTAACTCCATTTCACTTCAAAATGGACACTGCATCAGCAACTTTTATTAAATGAATGGTTTAAATAGTAGCAACTATGAAAAAGTCATAAACTACTAACTATAAAGTGAATCTATCTTTGCAGAAAACCACTTATGGAAAAATAATAATGAGAACATGAGAATATATAATTTTGGTGTATACCAATTTATTTCTATATTTAAAACATTTCAATAAAATAATTTTTACTTGGTTGGCCAGAAAGATGGCTTAGTGGTTAATGTGCTTGCTGTGAGCCCAAAGGATCCAGGTTCGATTTCCCAGGACCCATGTAAGCCAGATGAACAAGGTGGCACATGTTTCTGGAGTTCATTTGCAGTGGCTGGAGGCCCTGATGTGCCAATTCTCTCTCTCTCTGTCTCTCTCTCCCTCCTTTGATGTAAATAAATAAAATATATTAAAAATAAATTTATTTGAGGACAAGTGTGACTTTATGAACATTGTTACCTTATCAAGAAAGACGGAGCCCTGTGGATGATCAAGTAATGTTGTTCCACATGTCTTGAGTTGAGACATACAGAACTGCAAGGCTGATGAGGAAACCAGCAGAATCTTTGTCATAGTCATAAGTTATCATCTGTTTTCTTTCTTCTCTCCTTCTGTTCCTTCACTCCTAACTCTCTCCCTTTCTCATTCCCTCTATCCTCTATGTGCTCCCCAACTTTCTTTTCATCCTTTCCTTCCTTCTTTCCTTTCCTCCATTTTTCCTCTCCACTAATCTTCTCTCCCCACTCCCATCCTCCCTTCCTTCCAGCCTGTGTTCTTCCTTGAATAACTCCTGGAGTTCTTAATTTCTTTGCCCTTCCTCCAACTCCAACATAGGCTGACCTCTAGGATTTATGCGCAATTGTCTGCCACAAAAAGTGATTTGCTAATGCCAGGAATACTTTTCACCTCTCACTGCGCTGTGAATACTTTTATTAAAATGTTTTACCCGGGCTGGAGGGATAGCTTAGCAGTTAAGGCATTTGCCTGCAAAGCCAAAGACCCAGGTTTGATTCCCCAGGACCCACGTTAACCAGCTGCACAAGGGGGCGCAAGCATCTGGAGTTTGTTTACAGTGGCTGGAAACCCTGGTGCACACACACACAGTCTCTCTCTCCTTTTTCTCTGTCAAATAAATAAGTATAAAATATAAAAAATGTTTAAAAAATGGTTTACCCTAGATCTCATATCTTCCTGTTTTGTTTTATTTGTTCATTTGGTTTGATGACTTATACCTCCAATAGTTTTCTAAGACATAGTGTTTAGAAGATAAGCATTAGATTTACCATAATACATAATTACTGCTTGGCCAAGACAGCATTTCGGGCTTAGCCACATGTCCATTCTATCCTAATGTCATTGCTCTTTGGACTTTTATCATACAGAGTTGCAGTTGAAATGATTGACAGAATTCTAAGGCCCAATCTTTGGCAAGTAAAGAGATTGTTTTTCTTTTGAAATTTTGATTGCTTGGTCTTCTGCAATATTAGTGTAATACTTCTTTGTGTTGGTATATTATTGTTTTTATTCATTTTATTGTCCCCAATAAGCCTTTTCAATATAAAAATGTATAAGTTTTAAGAAAGTTTCTTTATTACATTCTTTTTTTCTCCATTTCCTGTAATCTTTCTTTAGAAACTATTATTTTTTATTTCTTTTATTTGTTGTACCAGAGATTGAACCCAGCATCTTGTACTTGCTAGGAAAATGCTGTACAATTGAATTATATATATAGTGCACCCATTTATTAGTATGGTGTTAGCTGTTATGTGGATAATATTTTATTTATCACCTACTTCTGCTTCCTTTCTGATTGATTCCAATGCTTTTAACATCTGTATGATCACACTGGGCTTATCCAGATATTCTAAAATAGTCTTAAGATTAGCTGTTTAGAAGTTTAATATCATAGGGAAATTTTCTCATAGTATCACCCAAATTTGTATTTTAGGTAACCTCTTTAAAGCAAGAATCTCACAGCTATTGGGGCATCATTGATATGTGATGGAAAAACTTGAACGATGAATTAAAGTCTATGAGCATGAATTATAAAAGTAACAAAGGTGTGATGGTCAGCTTGATCAGATTAGGAATAAAGAGATACACCTCTTAGGCAAGTCTGTGAGGTTGTTTCCAGGTACAATTAACTGAGGAAGGAAAATCTTCCTCTAGAGTGGATGGCCCTTGTGGTAGTGGAGTACACATAAAGAAGTTCAGAGAGTGCACAGCCCCTTTTCTCCCAGCTGCCCATGCTATTTGCTGGTCAGTACTTTTTATGGCTGCTCTCACTATACATTCATACACGTCTATACCCTTATTCAGCTATAATTGGTGAACATTGGAACAAAGCTTATTAGCGTTCCAGTGTGGCTGAAGACAAGTAGCTCTCTAGGAATCACTTAGGTCTTCATTGACAGATTGGGGCTACTGAGGTATCCAACCTTGTGAACTGAGCAGCTACTGAGGAGCTACCAGCTACCTTGATACTGAAGCCTGGAGAGAGCTCATATCCTGAAGACTAATATAATAAATCTACTTTATAACACAAATTCATTCCATTTGTCTGTTACTCTAGAGAATCCTGACTAATATAATAGGTCTTTGAACTTCATATATTTATCAAGTTCTCTTGGATGCTCCAATACCCACCAACATGTTAGTTTACCCTTAGTTATATAATAAAAATAATTGTAGATTCTTTAAAATCTGTACACATAGATGCTCCTAGATTAATTAAATTAAAATATGTGGAGATGAAGACGTATGTGGGGAACCATTGGGCACTAGGAAACCAAAAGTGCCTCC
The DNA here is from genome assembly GCA_036346955.1 of Dipus sagitta. Lineage (NCBI taxonomy): Eukaryota > Metazoa > Chordata > Mammalia > Rodentia > Dipodidae > Dipus > Dipus sagitta. The sequence continues at coordinate 95,078,359 of CM070770.1, read as the reverse complement.
ATCTTGAATAATGACTCCATTTTGTGATAAATTGTCTGTTCTGGAAAGTCACAAGGTCTGCAGTTGTTTGTTAACCCATGCATGGAGAAAGAACAATGTAACCCATAAAGAATGAGAAAGTCATTATCTTGTGGCTTTGGGGCTGGGGCCTTATCCTGTGGAACATCTTGTGCCTTTGGGGTGGGGACCTTATCCTATTGAAACAGAACTGTAGCAATACCTAAAATGCTGACAAACTTCCCTGTTCTGCTGTATAAAAAGCACCCTGAGAAAAATAAAAATTGTAGCTTGATCAGACTCCTGTCTTGCTGTCAGTTCCTTGTGTCTCTTGTCTTCCATTTCAGGTTTTCTGGGGTCCGTGCTCCTGTTGAAGCCCCACTGGCCAGGGCAGACATATATTAATCTCCTCCAAAATTCTAAGATGATTATAATTTTCCAGAGTAGTATTCACTAAAATGCTACATGGTTCAGTGCACTTTGTAGGCGCTGCAGTACTGTGTTCCTATCAGACCTCTGCCATGCCATGGTGCTAGTCTCCCAACAACAGTTTCACTGGAAGACTGTAGATCATTTTATCATTGTTCTGTCAGCCAGGAGCTGTGCTAGAAACATTATCAGGACTTCTGCATGCATTTTCTTTTTAACTAGGTTGAAATTTTAATGTTCCAAGTTGCAGTCTCAGCACTAAAAGTTCTCAGAAGACAGAATTTCAAGTCATAAAAAAAATTTAATTGCATATGTTTGTGTTCATAACAAATATGCACTTGTATATTTGTACACATTTTATTTGTTCAGGCAGCTGTATTCTAACACATGGAAGTGCACATTATAGTATCTGGTTTCAATATAACCATGCTTTCTATGACTGATACCTACCCCACCAGTTAAAGACAGTTATTTGCTTGCTATTGCTGCGCACATTGTTAACTACAGCAGTACTCTGTGTGATACCTCATATTTTAGGGTTTAGCTGTAACAATGTGTACTATTTATACAAAAGAAAAAAATGGCCATGTAGAAACCTTGTGTTAGGTTACAGAATTTACATGTTAAAATCCAGGTGGATTAAAGCAATGTCACAGAAAATTAACTATTAAAGTTGCATTGAATACTGTTCTCCTCAGGGAGACACAGTCTGAGGGAGATCCAAAATGAATAAAGTCACAGAAGACACATTCTTCAAAGTGTTGAATAATAATACCAAATGGGATGTTTGTCATAGAAGAATATCCCTTTTAGCTTGTGTACATGTGAGTGTGTACGGGGTATGTGTGTGCATGTGTCTTTCCAATCTAGGGTCTTAAGTGTTATAGTCAAAGATTTTCCTTAGCTCAAGCATTTTTTTTTAATCTAACTGTAGAGGGCTAAGGAAGGATTAATAAATAATACTTGAAAATATTTAAGTAAATAGTAGAATTAGCATGTGAAGTAGACTTATTTGAAATATAAGTAAAATTTAGACCAATGGCTATTTTATAGAAATCAAAACGCAATAACAATAAGCAGTGGTGCTATAATTCCATAAGAAAGATGAAATGGAAAATAATGGTAGCAGTATGTTGCACTGGGGGTGTGGCAGGTTATTGGCAAACATTGAATGGAAGTATTCCAAAAGCTTGGGTTTTACTTGCCAGGCAGTTGTGAGCAAATGAAGACTTTTGAGCAAAGAATCCATGTGGTCTCAGTTGTTATTTATGCAAAACACCTCAGCAGTGGTGCACAAGATGGATTGAAGCAATGCAACAGGGATGACCTTGATAATACAATATAGACATCTTTCTTACTGAGTGTATCTTTATAATTTCTGGGGAAAAGTACCTAAATAGAAACAACTTAGAGAAAGAGTTTAATTGGGGGTAGAGTCCATTGTGGTGGAGAAGCATTGCAGGATCACAAAACTAGCAACTAATTGTCACATCATCAACTAGGCAGAAAATAGAGAATGAATAAGCAAAATGGCCAGTTAACACCTCAAGGCCAGCCCCAAGTGACAAAGTTTCTCTAGCAAGGCTACTCTTCCAAATGTTTCCACAACTTTCCCATATAGTGGCCCTTTGCTGGGATTAAGTGGTCAAGCACATGAATCTGTTAGAAGCATTGAATTCAAACCATTTCACTGAGCCAAGATGTCTTCTTCCAATATTTTTCAAAGGAGTACATTGGACTTCAATTCCCTCTTTTTTGGAGTTAGTGCTGTTGAGGAAATCAGTTACTATTCTGGGGCAGAGATACTGTGAAGTTATAATAAGAAGAAGAGGGACATAGCCAATGGCAAACTGTTACCCGTTTTCCAGAAGTAACCTCCATCCATGCTTATACAAGAAATCCTAGTAAACGTAGAAGGACTCAAAACAAAAACAAAATGTGGTGAAATGAGGGAGGGGTTTCTCAGAAAGAGGAAGAGGTACAATGAGAGTGGGAAAGGATAAGAAAGAGTAATGATGTGACTACAATCAAAAGACATAATATAGACCAATATCCCCAATGAAATTAAAAAAAAAATCTTTGCAAACCAAATTCATCAAAAGCATCATTAACCTTGACCAAGTAGGTTTTATCCTAGAGCTGCAGGATTGGTTCAACATCTGGAAATCAACTAATACAATTCATCACATAAATAAACTTAAGAGAATCTCATGATCATTTCAATAGATGAGGAAAAGACTTTGACAAAATGCAATATTCTTTCATAACCAAAACACTGGAGACACTTGGTATGCAGTAACCATATTTCAACATAATGAAGGCTATTTATAAAGCACGTAAGTCCCAAATAACCCTAAATGAGGAAAAATTTGAAACATTCCCATTAAGGTCTAGAACAAGCCAGGGGTGCCTACTCCAACCATTGCTTTTCAACATAAGACTTGAAGTTTTAGTTCAAGCAATAAGACAAGAAAAACAAATAAAAGACATATAATTTGGTAAGGAAGAGCCCAAACTACTCCTATTTGCAGATGACATAATTTTACATATAAGTGACCCAAAAGATTCCACCAATAAACTTCTTAAATGATAAATTCTTTCAGTAATGTGGAAGGATACAAAATTAATACACAAAATCAGTAGTCTTCCTACATGCCAAAGATAAACATATGGAAAAGGAGATAAATAGCACAATCATTTTTAATACCTATGAAATAAATATTTTGGAATATCATTAATAAAAAAGTAAAAGACCTGTACAATATAAACATAAGAACCCTGAGGAAAGAAACTGAGGCAGATTATGGATTGTAAGAATTGGTATTGTAAAAATTGTTATCCTATCAAAACTATTATAAGTATTCAATGCAATTCCAATAATAATCCCAGAAATATTCTTTACAGTGATAGAAAAAATAATCTCGAAGTTCATATGGAAGGACAAGCCATGTTTGTGGCTGCTCTATTCACAATAGGTAGGAACTGAAATTAGTCCAGATGTCCATTAACAGTAAGGAAAAGTGAAACAATAAAATTCACAGGTAAATGGAAAAATTTGGAAAATAAAACACTCTAAATGATGTCACACAAGCACAACAGCACTTGTACACTCCCATCTTGTGGTTCTTAACTGAGATCAATTAGGTATGAGTGTAAATGTGAGTCAGCATCAGAAATATGGGTATAAAACTAGAATGAGACCAGTTGAGAGAATAACTAGGGACAGAGGAGAAAAGGATTTACCTACAAGTTAGGGGAGGCCAGAATATTGAGGATGGGGGAGGTCTTGAGGGATAGCTGGTAGATAGGGCAGGGAGGGAATTACTGAAAAGTTAAGACAACATGAATCAGTCCCATAGAAATCCTAATTCTGACTCATATTCTACAAGATATGACCACCAATAAAGGGGGAGGAGAAATACTCTGGAGAGAAGGTAGAAAAAGGTTAACCTTCTTCAAACCTCAGAGTCTGGCTGATAAATTCCAGGCTCAGAGTTGGCTTGTCCCCTACAGTGAACTGTTGGACAGGGAGATCTATGAGGTTCCCAAAACAATGGAGGCCATTGCCAGAACACTTGACTATCTGCCAGAGCTAAAAGGTAAAATCATATTGCTGAAGACACCACAGGTAGCAGTCACAGGACATCAAATTACCATGCTAGAACTAAAGGGAAACTAGCTTCCTTCTGGCTAGCCCCCATAGTGCTTTCCAGTACTATGGGAGCTGCTGGAAGAAAACACTCACCAATGGCATAAATAAGTCAGGGACCCTGAAGACTACAAAATCAACCAGCTAGACAAGAAGTACACATTTGTGCAATAGTGGCAAACAGCCTCTGTGAACTGTTCTCTGGTTGGTCATGAGGTCTGCTACATGGAAGGAAGAGAACTCATGTCTGGTACGAGAATCCAAGTCAGAATCCCATAGTCATGAAATTCATACTTCAGGGAGGAGTCCACACTACTCGGTGGAGAAGAGTGGGCTTACACAAATAATGCTCTCAAATAACTTTATATACCCCCTTTTGTTTATTTTTATTTATTTACTTGAGAGCTACAGACAGACAGAGAGAGAAAGAGACACAGAATAAGAGAGAGAGAGGAAGAGAGAGAGAGAGAGAGAGAGAGAGAGAGAGAGAGAGAGAGAGATTGGGCATGCCAGGACCTCCAGCCACTGCAAACAAATTCCAGATGGATGCACCACCTTGTGCATCTGGATTATGTGGGTCCTGGGGAATTGAGCCTCAAACCAGGGTCCTTAGGCTTCACAGGCAAGTGCTTAACTGCTAAACCCTCTCTCCAGCCCTTACATACCCCTTTTAACCCAAGATGCTCTCACTCTTGGCTGGAAAATCTGCTTTGTTTTATAGATGGCAGAGAAAATGGAAGGAGTCAAGAACAAGAATATAACCAACTGCCTGTTGTGAGACTTGCCATCTCTTTCACATCCTATAGGGTCAAGGAGAACTTGCAGTGAAAGTGGAGACATGAATACTGCTCTTACTGCTAACCTGACAACCAGCTCCAGGGTGATGGTAGCAGACACAGTGATCAAGCACAACCTATCAGAAATCCAGAGGTTACAAAGTACTCAACAATAAATCTGACTGCTGACAGGCCTGCCATGGCTCAAGGAACATTGCAGAAGAGGGGTCATAAAGATTGTAAAAGCCATAAAGTGGGTGGGAATAGTCTGAGGCAGGTCTCCACCCCCTTTATGCCTTTGGGATTGACTGAGGTTTTCAGGACCCACAGTAAATTCCATAACTCCACAGAGGAGGTCCCCAGGGAAAAGAGAATGGGGGAGAGGGAATAAAAGAATATAATCTGTTAATAAATAAATAAATAAGAATGTAGCATTCAGTGCAAAGACATTATTAAATATGTATTAAATTTTAAAAAAATAACAAGTATAAATAAATGGTTTGAAAATATAATAAAAAGGCTAAAGGGCTGAAGAAACTATGTTACATTTTACAATTTTATTTATTTATTTGAGAGAAAGGAAGAGAGAAAGAGGATGGATAGATGTGCTAGGGTCTCTTGCTGCTGGAAATGAACTCCAGATGCATGTGCCACTTTGTTCATCTGGCTTTATGTGGGTACCAGAGAATTTAACCTAAGCTGTCAGGCTTTGCAAGCAAGAACTTTTGACCACTGAGACATCACTTCAGCCTCCTTTTGTCAGTTGCCAAGCAGCCTGGGCTTTGGCTCTCACTTGCCAAAGCCGCCTATCTACTGCCTGGCAGGGGTGCCAAAGTTGCCTGAGTTCTCAAGCGGCAATGTGCCAAAGCTTCCTGCATCTAAGCTAGGAGTGGCACTGAGGCACCAAGCACTGAAGCAGCCCGAACTCTGGCTGGGAACGCTGGGACCCGGAAGTAGTCTGCACTCCCCTGCCACAGGACAATGGCGGACGGCTGGTGCGGCAGACAGGTAGGGGATGGCACCTGAGCTGGCGCAAGTGAGAGACACAGTCTGAGCTTGCGTGGCACCTGCTGTGGGACTGGGCACACTCAGTAAGTGGGCGAGTGGAAGAGAGTGTGGAGCAGTCTAAGCTTCCGCGTGCAGGGAACAATCGGCGGGCAGTGGCGTGCTGTGAACATGGTGGTTATTTGGGGTGAGGGGTGGGCTACCTGCCCATGAGGGGATCCGTGATTCCCTGTTCCCCCACCTCTGTGCCCTCCCAGGTTTCTCTCCCCTAAAAGCCACTATGTACCCTTAATATCTTGCCTTTCTTTCCCCGGGATTTGCAGCGCAGCTAGGTGGTCACCATCTTGGCCGGAAGTCCCCCACATTTTTATATTAATTTACTTTTGAGTTGTTTGAAAGTCTTTGAAAGAATGTACTAGAACCTACCAGAAAAAGAAACCATGGGAAACTGGAGGCAAAGAGTAAAAGTTATTAAAAATACTCTGGCAAATGTTGAAATCAATCATGTAACACAATTTATATTACTGATGACAATAAGTAGCAGGATAAAATGACATCTTTTCCATGTTTTAATTTATAAGTTGGCTAAGTCATAAACTGTTTCATCTCTGCTATCTTGTTGTATGAAGTATATAGTAGAAGCTTGATCAATAGGTGAGGAAAATTTTAAGACAGAAACTTTTCTATTCTCCACCCCTGAGTGGCAAAATATCCCAGGTAAAACTATGCATTGATTTGAGTTCAATAAAATTTATGCTTTAAATTTACAAATAGAATTAAAAATAGGAGTTATTTGTTAAGTTACTAGGTAGACTTGGCTATTATAAGGATTATGACATTTTATAGCTTTATATTAATTTATGAACAGAGGTTAAATATACTGAGTCTAAGAATACCAAAATGATTATATCAGTTTAATTTACTATTTTTATTATTAAGTATCAAAGTAAATGTGAAAATATGAATGTATTAACCAAATATATATCCAAAAATCACAGTGCTGGACTCAACATAATTTTGTCCTATTAGTGATTAAAATTAAACTTGTGACTTCACTGAATGATCATCCTTGAAGGTGGTTCAATAATAATTTCACTGCAATCAATTCTTCTGACAAATTCTGAGTTGGGTCTGATGCTGCCTTTTGCACTTAACCAATTTGTTATTGGATTAAATAAATCCATGCATAGCTTTCAAAGTATGTATAGCTTACCAAGAGCTGCTTATCATAACACAAAATACTTGTTTTTTAACCTAGAAATACTTCTGTCATCAATGAGAATTCAGGAGAGATTGCATACTGTGTGTTTGTGCTACTAAAAGTCTATTTAGACACATAATTGAAACAAAAGATATTAGAAGTTTTACATTTGAAATGTCAGACACAAAGAGATTCTTTGGCTTCTTAATTATTTAAATTGATCTTTGGATGTCGCAGCAGAGGGTTTGATTCTTTTAGTCTAAGATGACAACACACAAAAGAAACATAAGAAAGAACCTTAGTGCACTATGAAAAACAGACACTTTTGCTCTATCATGCTAATTTTTTAGACTGAAGTTTATTTTTAATGTCTCTTATACATGCTCAGCTTAACTAAGAATTCCTGTAATGTTGAAGGGAATGTAATATCATCTGTCTTCTATGCTAAGCTCTGAAAATACTGTACAAAAAATGAATACTTAATGGAATAATCTTTTAAAACTCAAATTCACCAGAAATAGGTGGTAAGACCCTATTGCTGAAGATGTGATATACTTCGGCTGCAAGGTCACTGAGAAATCCTGTTGGAGATTAGCTGAAAACCTCCTCCATGTAGACCAGCTGACAGAAAGCTGAAAAAAGCCATGCTGCATGTAGCTCAATGCAAGAGAGAGGAATCACCAGTGAAGATACTCAATAGTGGACACTGCAAGCCTTATATTGGGCCAGCCAGGCCCAATGAGCCAACTTGTGCAATAGTGGCACATCTGTTATGGGGGAAATGAACCACCCTCTGAATTGACTAGAGGCCCACTCCATGGCAGGGAATATATCCCTGATACTGAAAACCTACAACAGGGGTAGTCATGAACCCTAGGGGTGTAACATCTGCTGGTGTCTGGCTAAATGTATATACTATGCTCATCAAACTGCCCAGTAAGCACTTCTCTTAATGTTCATATCCATATATTAAGGCTACTCTCACTTTTGGTTGGAGAAGCTTCTCTTTTCAGATGGCAGTGACCTTGGAATGACTCAGAAGGCACCCTAGTACTGAGAAGTGACAGAGGAGTCCTCAGGGATGAAATATCTGTATCACACCTTCTAAGGCTCAGGGTCCGTTGTGGAAGAGGGGGTGGAAAGAATGTAAGAGCCAAAGGAAGAGTAGGACTCCTTACAACGTGTTCCTCCAGACACAATATTGCCTGGATATCCATGATCTCACAGTGCCTGACACTACCTACACAAGACCATAATAATAGGAAGAAAAGATTATGATACCAAAATAAAAAAGAGACTGATTGAGAGGGGGAGGGGATATGATGGAAAGTGGAGTTTCAAAGGGGAAAGTGGGGGGAGGGGGGAATTTCCATGGGATATTGTTTAATATCATAGAAGTTGTCTATTAAAATAAATAAATAAATAAAATAAGATAAAATAACTCAAATTCTACTTTGAACTTTTTCTATTTCCACAGATAGATGAGGTTATATGTGCTAATCATATAAGCATGGTCTCGACTAGAGTTAAACTTCCATTTAGATATTAATTGTTAATTATGAGTGAAGAAAATTTAAATTTGTTGAAACTGAGATGTATTGTTAGAAATCTACTTCAAGCACTTCTCTTGATATGGAAATCAATAAAACCTAAAGCAAAGTACTTCATGGTCTTTATTTTCTAGCATTACAAACACAACAAGTGATAACAATTAAACGAATTATAACAGTATGTTTCTCAAAGTCCTACTTTTTATTCTCAAACCATATAAAAAGTGAATGAATATTGATAAAGCAAAAGAAGTTTAATAAAATTATTAAACTTTATACTGTTCTATGTTCCACTCGCCCAAGAATTATTTGGAGTATAGAATGCTAAGGGCAAATATCTCTTACTGACACAACCGTCATTTTTCTTTTCACATTCCACAGTGTCTGATGTTTGCCCCTGCCTGTGTTAACCTCATGGAGTATATGAGTCATTGCAGAAGCAAGCATGGAAATGGTTTCTATTTTAAGTTTATTTTTACAGTTCAAGGGATAGATAGCCAGTTTTTCAATAAGAATATTGGTTCTATCCAATTAGGATTAGCACATTAAAAACACAGTATATTTCCTACCTATTGTAATCAGATATCCTTATAAGAAATTAAAACTAAAAATATTATATAAATGCTTAGACATTTGAAGATAACCAGTTTTGTTTGATACACAGAATATGCAACATTAGGTATTGATATAAATCATATTCTCCCTCTCTCTCTCTTTTTTTCTTTTCTTTTTTTTTTTTTTTTTTTGAGGTAGGGTTTCACTGTGGTCCTGGCTGACCTGGAATTAAATATGTAGTTTTAGGGTGGCTTCAAACTCATGGTGACCCTCCTACCTTTGCCTCCTGAGTGCTGGGATTAAAGGTGTGTATCACTACACCAGGCAATAAATTGTATTTTTATATCCCCCAAATATCAAAATATGCTCTATACAAATACTTCTGAAATGTTTTGTTCTGTTGAGGATATTTTGTAATGTCATGTGTGTTTATTTGCTATAGTGTCATTTTCTTTTATACTTCTTTGTTGGTTCAAACACCTTGCAATATGCCACAGAAAGAGAAAAAGTTGTGGAGAATTTTTTATTTAGGAAATATCTAACATATATCATTTGGGGGCTCATTGTTTATTCCCTTTTCTTTTGTGCTTAAATTATGTTGTAAAATAGAGAAAAGTTAGATCATATATTGAGAATAAAAGATGCCTGATTACTCCTGAAATTTTGAGGTTTATTCCTTGCATTGAAAGAAAAGTTTGTTTTGGTTGTAATATAAGTAGTAAAAGAGAAATATAAAAACACTTAAAATGAGACTTCTTGAGTTTTCAAACATATAATTGAGTTTTCTTTCAATATCAAATAAGGATGGTAGAAAAGAAATTTCAACATTATTATAAACTCTTGAAAAATGTGGTTAATAACAAAAGTGCGAACCTTCTCCTAACTGCAATAAAAGCTCACATGGAAGCACAGCTGAAGGAGAACTAGAGTGAAACTTCCTCTTACATATTTCTTAGAATGTTAGGTACTTATTACGTGTTGCTCATAGACAAATATACTTTCTTTAAAGCAGTGCTATTTAATGTTAGATATTTATTTATTATTATTTATTTTAGGTATCAGATTTTTAGCTTATTTTGTATAGTGGACATTCAATGGAATATTTTTCTTTTCTTCTTCTTCTTTTTTTTTTTTTTTTTTTTTTGGTTTTTCGATGTAGGGTCTCACTCTAGCCCAGGCTGACCTGGAATTCACTATGGAGTCTCAGGGTGGCCTCGAACTCACAGGGATCCTCCTACCTCTGCCTCCCGAGTGCTGGGATTAAAGGCGTGCACCACCACGTCCGGCTTTCAGTGGGATATTTTTCTAAAAATTAAAAACTTAAATGGTTGACCATGAAATACCTTATGATGTTATATATGTGGAATTATACCTAAAGGTTTTTTTTGTTGTTGTTGTTCTTGCTTTGTTTTTGTTTTTGGAGGTAGGGTCTCACTCTAGCTCAGACTGACCTGGAATTCACTATGTAGTCTCAGGGTGGCCTCGAACTCACGGTGATCCTCCTACCTCTGCCTCCTGAGTCCTGGGATTAAAGCCATGTGCCACCATGCCCAGCTGAAGGTATTTTTCTTAAGGGCAATATAACCTAAAATTTTGGAAACAAAGATTATACAATGTACATATTTCTTTTTTATTGATTTTTATTGGCAACTTCCATAATTATAAAAAATAACCCATGGTAATTCCTTCCTTCCCCCACTTTCCCCTTTGCAACTCCACTCTCCATCATACTCCGTCCCATTTCAATCAGTCTCTATTTTATTTAGATGTCATCACCTCTTCCTCCTATTATGATGTTCTTGTGTATGTAGTATCAGGCACTGTGAGATCATGGATATCCAGGCTATTTTGTGTCTGGAAGAGCACATTGTATGGAGCCCTACCCTTCCTTTGGCTCTTACATTCTTTCTGCCACCTCTTCAACAATGGACCATGAACATAATTCTTTATTTCTTGACAAGAGACATTTCAAACTGGATGTTGATAAGATGTAAAATATTTTAAATTTTTGAGTTTTTTAATTGGTATTTTGTATTCTTGGATGTAAATATTAGCAGTAAATGATTTGACTGTTTTTAGAGTAAAAAAGTTTATTTAATTCATATTTTGATCCTGTGTATAGCCATAAATTGAATTAATTTCATTTTAAATCGAATCCAGCTTCTAAAATCCTTAGTCTGTATTATTTAATGGGGATTTGGAAGTTTTTTTCATACATTTGGTTAAAGTTTATAGATGCAAAAACATAGTATATTATTTTCTTCTATTAGGAGAGCATTTTCATTAATCAGTCCAAAAAGAAATGAATGTTCATAAATATTCAGTTTAATATAAAATTGATTCAACTTTTCTTAATACATGTTAAATAACAGTATTTTTACAAAGAATTCTATGTTGAGGAGATGGTTCAGTCGGCTCAAGCATACTGACCTCAATTCAGATCCCCACCCCAACCTGTATAATCACAGCACTCAGAGGCCAGATGCAGGGGATCTCCCATGCAAGTTAGCTAGTTTTACTACCCCAGTCATCAAGGTCTGATTTTGAGATACTGCCTCAGTAAATAAAGTGGAGAGCAGTTGAGGAAGACTCCGAATGTCAGGTGGCCAGCACACGCATGCACATGTGTGAAAATACATACACACACACACATACACACATACACACTATCCTGGCCAGTAAGGTATCAGGAAGGTTACTTCCTATTTGCAATATTATATACAAATTGTCTCCACAGTTTATTATTTAACATAAGTTTATAGGGTTTATTATAAATTCTGTCTGTTTCAAATGACTCAAAACAACAGGATATTTTAAATCCTTTGTGGAAATTTGGTGCCATGTCCCAGGCTTCTAACATTTGCTAACCACTCTTCTTGGCCATCCTTGCCCTCCCACACCTGTTCTAGAAGGGGACTGACTAATGTAATTGATAAAAAAATATTGACATGAGTTTATTGTGTCTTCTATTACTAGAGAGTAAATCTATAATCAGGTTCACATAGGAGCCTCATTTCCCCTTCTAACATTTTGGGTTAAGCAGTATTGATAATTTTTTGTTTGGGAAGGAAGACAGAACAGTGAATCCTGAGTCCCATTCTCTAAGCACCTTAGATGGGGACATACTAGAGGTGCCCAGTTATATATTCCTCTAATAACAAACCAATGAACTGCCCCATTAGGCAATTTTCCTTCAGATTTTAAGTGCTTTTAGGATCGAGGCACCAAAAACCCACCAGAAACACTTAAAGAGGCTAGTAAATTAAGTACTCCTCTCTGACGGGCTCTCAGAGCCAAGGGACATATGGAAGAAGAAAGTGCTAGGAACAGAGAAAAAACCCTCTGTATTCATTAGTTTCCAATTTATTCAAATACTTTATATTTGTAATAAAAAAATAACAAATTAGGAATGGACAAAAATTTCATTTATAGGACCAAAACTGATCAGAATACATTGCCATGTAAAATGATCATATATAGCAGGCAATAATTTAGAGAAATTGAAAAAATTAGCAAGCACAGCTAAAAGGTCAGTACATTCAAATATTACTTTATTTCACTTAGGATTTAAAAAGTCAACTGAAATGTTTTGAATGGACACAAATAGTACCATGAATTTAAGTGATAATTTTATAACTGCACACAAATATTTATGAACACACATATGTGCATATATGCCAAACATGATGGTCTGGAGAGACATTCATAGTATTAACATAATTTTGCCTTTGGTACTTCATCTTTGGGGAATTTAGCTTGGAGGCTGTTGTGTGGCTTCTTGTAGAGATGGGAACAAATGTCTACTCACCCTACACAGGGCACTGATGAGAAACCAAAGGCACAACTCGACTCAGTCCCATCTTTCAGATCCAATAAGTTTATTGGGGCTTCATACTGGACAATGAGTGGCTCAAGGCAGCTAGCTCCATCACTAGAAAGCTCACCCCAGCATGGGCAGCTCCTCACTGAAGCTGTATCCCTGGAGTTACCTGATTAACCAAACATTTAGAAGATCCTGACATCTAATTTTCTTATTTTTATAATAGGATAGAAAGTACTAATAGAACATATGCCTACATTTTAAATATTTTACTGAATAACTCTTCACTGAATAACAATTTTGTAAGAGGCTGCTAGAAACGTAAGAAGACAATTGATAGTTACTGTCTTCATAATATACTTGTGAATTAAAGGCTAGAAAATTGGAATAATAAAACATGAATACTTTGTTTTTGAATGTAAAATTATAGCAGGATTATAAGGAAGATTAATTCAGATGAAATCTAAAATTGAAAGTCTTGCAAGTTAGCACAAAAAATCAAACATTAATTTATGTGAGAAACATTGTAAAGGTGTAACAAACAATATCACTTAAGATAGCAAGCCATGCTACATTTGACCTAAAGAAAGAAGCTTTTTCTTTTTCTTTTTTTTTTTTTTTTAAGGCAGAGTCTTGCTCTAGCCCAGGCTGACCTGGAATTCACTAGTTTTAGGGTGGCCTCACACTCAAAATGATCACTCTACCTCTGCCTCCCAAATGCTGGGATTGTTTTCCAAGATATTTGTGAGCCTCTTCAATATGGATAGTGTGTCACATAAGATCTCTAAGATACTGCATTTGCTTATCTCACATACTCATTTGTAAATTTAAAAGCCATTCTTTCTTTAGAAATGTAGAAATCTAGCCGGGCGTGGTGGCGCACGCCTTTAATCCCAGCACTCGGGAGGCAGAGGTAGGAGGATCGCTGTGAGTTCGAGGCCACCCTGAGACTCCATAGTGAATTCCAGGTCAGCCTGGGCTAGAGTGAAACCCTACCTCGAAAAACCAAAAAAAAAAAAAAAAAAAAAAAAAAAAGAAATGTAGAAATCAGTAAGACTGTAATTTGTAATTTTCTGTGGGGAGGGGATGTTAGTGGTTAAGAAAACTAGGAAACTAAAGTATTAGGTATTATGTTCTTCATTTTCAAGTCATATGCCTCTTGAGTTTTGGGTGTTAACCTTCTCAATGGCAGGACCTGATATCATTTGGCATCTGAAGTACATGGGAGCAGAAATTTTACTGCTGTTACAAATTAACAGTTGTAAATTGTTAAATTTACTCTGTAAAATCAGACAATACATTTACTCACCAGTGAGCACATTCCTTCCACTGTGAAAATGAAGCATGTGACTATACACTTGCTAGGTTATTTCATATCTAGTTTGTTATTTCACATGTATTGTCTTCCTCTGAAAACTATATTGATCCAAAATACAAAATATGTTGTTTAGTAACTAACTATTGCCCTTTGATTGTCATATGTGTGTATACATATGTATTTATAACTATATATACATATATATTTATCTTTGTATGTGTGTGTTGATGTCATCTTAGGAAAAGTTTAAAAACTGAAAGAAAAGAGTAAAGAATGAAGAAAAAAAGGACGTTAAAATAGTTGCCTATGACCAGTGGGCTGGGGAATGGTATAATCTCTACAGGACTGTTTGGGATATTTTGTTAGGTGAGTGGGTCAAATGGATCTATAAAGTACTTCTAGTATAAGTGGGTGAATCTATGTGTTCATGTCCATAAATCTTAACACTGGCAATACTGGCAAAAGTTTAAAGCCCATAGCCATTTCTTCAAAGTACTGTTCTCATAGAATTGGCTCAGCATCAGAGTGGTGTTGTGTATTAAGGACATCAAAATTAAAGTGACTCTTACCAGACTACAGCTGATTTCAGTTGTTTGAATTATAACCTGAAGGCAAAATTTTAAAATGAAAAGTATATAAAATTAATCAAATGTTTTCTTACTTTTTATTCACTGTGCACATTTCCTACACATCTTTCAGAACTTGCTATATTGGTTTTCAGCTCTACTCCCTGCTTTTGTAGTAGAACAATTGGTACTATCCCATTTTGGTGAGAGTAGATGCAAAGAAAAATGATATCTGCCCTTTGTATAATTTCTTGTGTGCTAGGAATGATTGACAGTGATGACATCTAAACATAGGTCATTATTTCATACGAGAAAAGTTCAGTGAACAGTTTCCTGTCTCCTTTCAGTAATTACCTTAGCCATGAGCTGGCATAACTTTTAACAATGTTTCTTACGAAGATCTTGCTAGCATTACATAGTCCATTTGTTGCAGCGATGTGGGGTGAATACTTAACAATAATATAGGTTCTTATGTGACTTAAAATAATTAGTAAGTGATAAATCTACAAATAAACATATATATATATATATATATATATATATAGTCTTTTTCTTACAAAGAAAATGATTTAAAAATTTGTGATAATTAAGAGTCTCTAGGATATCCACATGACTTTGACCAAAGATCTCTTTCACTAGACAGTTAAGAAAAGATGACAGAAATACTAAAAAGCAGGGAATTAAGTTTGAGATGATTGATGGGCAATAGGAAGACATTGATGTCTGCTGGCTGAAATGAATACAAAATTTTGAGGATGTAACCTGGCAGGTGCTCATGCAGACAGAGCCAATGAGGACAAGAAAACTTGCCAGTAAACAAGGTAATAGAGGTGTTGCTTATGGGTGCTAGTATCATTGGAAGCATTGGGAATAGGGGTAGGAAAGAGTTTAAACTGTTGTATTTCTAATCCATGTTTCCTGGCCTGACTTCTTAAATATTGCTGTGTGACTGTTCTTAGGAAGACATGAACAGATATCTATTCATCCCAAATAGGATCAACCATTTTTCCTCAAATTTCATTGTGTCATTTTTTCTTACTGCTGTATAGAATTCCATTGTGTAGATATACCACATCTTAGTTATCCATTCTTCTAGTGATGGAAATAGGGTACCAATGATAATATAAAAAAAATGGTCCCATCTAAATCTAGTTTGGTAAATCAATCAGTTTATTTAAGCTACTTATAGGAGCATAGGTGACTCAAAGGAAGCTGAACCATCACTGAAGAGCACACTCCTGCACGAGTGATGTCTCATGACACCTGCATCCCCAGAGCTCCCTGCTTCACTCCACTTGTTGGTGTGTATGACCTTCGGGTGGGCATTTGAGTATCCTTTAACTTTCTGAGCTCCCAGACTCTTGCAAGTTCCATTATCTTCCCTAGTCTCAGGAACCTCTCTCTTCCTCCAGAAAGCAAAGTTTTAATTCAGATGAAATAGCTATGCAACAAATATCATTTCTGTTTAACAAGTAGTTTGTTAGATGTTATATATGTCAGAGTCCTCCAGACAAACAGTCAATAGGAGCGATAGGTAGATGGCAGATAGGCAGGTAGATAGAGGACACATTCATTATGAAGAATTGAACTCCACATCACAGAGGATGTTAAATCCCATCCTCAATTATCTTTTGGGATCCAAGAAATCTAGGAGTGCAATTGATTAAAAGTCCAAAGCCCTGTGAGAGAAAAGAACTCATAGTATAAATCCCAGGCCAATGGCAGGAAAGGAGATGAGATAAGATACCCCAGCTGAAGCAATGCAGTAGGAAAGGAAAAGGGTAAAATTTTTCCTTCCTTCACTGACTTCTTTTTTTCCCATATTTTATTTTATTCGCAAGCAGAGACTGAGAGAAAGAGCAAGAGATAATGACCATGCTAGGGCATCTAGCCACTGCAAAAGAACTCCAGATGCATGAGCCATTTTGTCCATTCAGCTTTACATGGTTACTGGGGAATGAAACTCGGGTTATTAGGCTTTGCAGGCAAGCCTGATAACTGCTGAGTCATCTCTCCAGCCCTTTTTTGTTTGTTTCTTTTGTTTGTATTCAGATCTTCTGTGGATTGGATAGTACTTAAACACACTGAAGGGGCAACTTAATGAGTCCACTAAATCCAATACTGACTTCATGTGGAAACACTTTATTAGACCCAGGAATAGTGCTTCTCTTGGAACACTATGACACACTCTATTTGACACAGAAAATTAATCCACACAGATGTAATGTCTTTATGTTGTATCTTTCCTTGAAATTTGCCATATTATGTTATAATATAGATAATCAGATGCTTTGTATCATAAACTTGGTGTTATGATTTGGATTTTATTTTATTTTGCTTTATTTTATTTTATTTTGTGTGTGTGTGTGTCTGTGCACACGCGTGTGCATGTGTGTGTTGGGGAAAGTGCACATGTGAAGATCAGAGAAATCCTTCAGGTGTCTGACCTCTCCTTCCACCTTCTTCGAGACAGCTCTATTTTATTTGGCCACTGTGAATGCCATTGTGGCTGGTCCATGAGTTGCAGGAATCTCCTTGCTTTAGCTCTCTTTGTTGTAAACACAATGGGGTTACAGAAGTATGTGCCAATTTGCAACCCACTTCATGTAGGTGCTGGAAAGGATTAAACTGCAGCAGGCAAGCTTGAAAGCAAATACCTTTAACAGCTGAGCCATCTCTCCAGCTCTATTGTTTGGATTTTAAAAGTTGCAAAACTCATGGTCTACAATGACACAGTGTTCTGAGGTAGAGCCTTTGGGAGGTGGTTGAATCTCAATGGTTTTGATATCATGAATGGATTGATCTATTTATGAGTGATTACTTAATGGCTGGAAACTTTAGGACCTGGCACCTACTTGTGGGGAAAAGATCATTGGGGGCATGCTCTTGACACTTCTCTCCTCCCGCTCTGTCTCCCTCTTTCTCGGCTGCTGTGGGGTGAGAAGCTTTATTCCACCACATGCTTTCTGTCATGATATTGTGTCTTACTCCATGTCTGGAACAAGCAAAGTGAAGTGACTATGAACTGAAACCATTCAAAGCGTAAACCAAAATATATCATTCCTCCTTTAAGTTAGACTTCTCAGGTATTTTGTAACAGTGACAAAATCTAACTCATTCTGGGTTTGGCAGAAAAAGGAAATCTAAAATTTGACCAAAATGGTCAGATATTAAGAAGCAGGAAACACAAAGCTCTGGGATGCCCGAGAATGGTGAGTCAACCTTTAGCATACTTCTGTTCTAGTCATTTGACTATTATGAACCTTCCTTTTCTACTACAGAGGCTCTGACATTCAGAAGTGTAGATGCTATTAATTCAGTGGCATCCAGGCAACTGCATTACAATATATACACATGGCTGTGGGAAGTCTAAGACTTGTCAAGGAAGGGCTAAAGAAATCTGAGAACAAGGATATATATTTAAACTATGAACATAAGAGTCACCTCCTAGAGAATCGGGACTGGGAATTTGAGATTATAGCCAGACACATGGTGTTTAGGGGCTTAAAAGCAACAACATAAAAAAGGTGATGTCAGAGGATCAGGCATCACAGAATGACTTTCATTTTTTAAAATATATTTTATTTATTTATTTGACAGGGAGAAAGAGGGAGGGAGAGAGAGAGAGAGAGAGAGAGAGAGAGAGAATGGGTGCACCAGGGCCTCCAGCCACTGCAAATGAACTCCAGATGCATGCACTACCTTCTGCATCTGGATTACGTGGGTCCTGGAGAGTTCAACTGGGGTCCTTTGGCTTTGTAGGCAAGTGCCTTAACTACCAAGCTATCTCTCCAGCCCTGAGTTTCTTTTTAAAATTTTTAATTTAATATTTTATTGAGACCTTGAATATAAGAACATTTTATAATTTTGTCATATTACCACAGAGTGATACTCTTATGCCTCCTCTCATTATCTCCATTCCCCTGAAGATCTCATCAATGGAGTATTTGGTTATCACAGTGGGGTCAGTCTCTGCTGGGGGAACAATGCCTCAGAATATACCTTCTCACCCTGTGGCTCTTGCATTACCTCCTTTCCATAATGCAGAATGGCTACCTTTCAAGATTCTCCAAAGCTGTAGTCTTCTTTTTCTTACATATCATGGGAAAGGTTGGTAAATAGACATTTTAAAAGAGGCAGTGTCCCCAATTAAAGCTGAACATTCATTACCAAATATGTATCTAAGGCATATTGACATATGCAATTAGTGTTTTCTGCTACACTTGGGAAAGTAATTGCTGTCACAGAAATATACATGCCTGTAAGTACACATGCATGCACATACAGGACCATAGGACTGGGAATAGTCAAATCATTTGGAATTAAATCAATATTTAGTGATATATTTTCTGCAAATTATAGTTTAGAATGTCGTACCATAATAAAAGGAGGCTCATCTAGCTTTTCCTAAGATATGCTTTATGTAATACCCCTATAGAGTCATGATTCACATGAGTAAGTTAACAGCTACAGAAGGCTCTAGAGTAAACTGATATAATTAGCACTATCCAGAATATTCAAATCTTAGTGAATCATGGAAACAAACTTTTATTTTGTAAATTCATACCATTGAATATTTGCATTTGGGGAAACATTTGGATCACAAAATAAAACCATAAATCAGATTTACTAAGCAAATTATTAAATTCACAAATTAAGAATCCACAGTTTCAAAAAGATATAGTAGCCATTTTTTTCAGTTTTATAAATAAAATTTGCTCAGTACTTTGTTATCAAAAATATAAAAAAATTGAGCTTAAAAGATGGCTCAGCAGTTAATGGTGCTTTCTTGTAAAGCCTGAAAGCCCAGGTTCAATAAACAAGTATCCATTTAAACCAGATGCACAAAGTGGCACATGTGTCTATAGTTTATTTGCTGTGGCAAGAGGCCCTACCATGCCCATACTCATTCTTTCTCTGTCTCCACCTCTGTCTCTCTCTCCACCTCTCTTTTTCTCTCAAAAAAATTAAAAATATTCAAAAATAATATAAAATTGTAGAGACTAGAACAACTACTTGCATATTAGTTTGTTTTCTCTTATTCTAACAAAAAATCTGAGGCTGGGTAGCATAAAAAATATATTTTTCACTCACAGTTCCAGAAGTTTCAGGACATGGCATAACATTGGCTCAGATCTGGTGAGGGCCATGTTGTGTGCATCACATAATGCTGGAGCCCAGGAGGGATCACGTGTGAAATGGACAGGTCATATGGCAAGATGGAAAGAAAGACTGGAAATGAGCTAGTCTTGTTTTCTTCTTTTATAAAAACTTTCTTGCAAAAACTAACCATAATCTGAGCTGGGCATGGTGGTGCATGCCTTTATTCCCATCATTTGGCAGTTAGAGGTAGGAGGATCAGCATGAGTTCGAGGCCATCCTGCAACTACATATTGAATTCCAGGTCAGCCTGGGCTAGGCTAGAGTGAAACCCTACCTCGAATAAGCAACAACAAAAAAATACCAGAATCCTATAAAATTTAAATCAATTCCTGCGAGGGACACCACCCTCAATGATCTTAGTTCCTTCTCACTGTGAATGTCTACTTTATAAAGGATCCATACCACATCCCAGTATTGTTATACTTAGGACCAACCTTGAGAAAGTCACACTCAAA
Organism: Dipus sagitta; assembly: GCA_036346955.1. Classification (NCBI taxonomy): domain Eukaryota; kingdom Metazoa; phylum Chordata; class Mammalia; order Rodentia; family Dipodidae; genus Dipus; species Dipus sagitta. The sequence goes on along the minus strand of CM070770.1, from coordinate 95,057,875 downwards.
TTATACTCAAACTGTAGTACTTAAGAATAGATATACTTAAGGATAACTTGTGCTCAATTTTATATCTAAGTATTTCATTAATCAAACTTAAAAAAATTTATTTATTTTTATTACAGAAATATTTAGTATGGATACATCATGTGTTGGTACTATGCTTTCACTCCTCCCTGTCCCCATTCCTCTGAAGGCCCTTCTCAGTGGGGTTTCTGGTATTCCCCATGGGATTGTGGACTATGTGTTGTGAGAGAAGCAGTCAGATATTGGGGGGAGGCAATGCTTCTGGGTATGATGTCCCAACCTGTGGCTCTTACAGTCTTTTTGTCCTTGCTTCTGCAAAATTCTCTGATTCCCTGGGTATGGTTTAAGTCTACTTCAATGATGAGCTCTTAGGAGCCTCTGGATCTCTGCTTTGATAGGTGTTGTGTATCCTCAGCATCTGTCTCCTTCACCCTAGTGCTGATTGTCAGGCTCACCACGGAAGCAGCACTCTTGCTTGTCTCTCTACTTCCTTTGTGGTTCACCTGAAACTTGACTGAGATGCGAGAGGTGGTTTATCACCTCAGGTCTCTCTACCTTCTGAAAAATAAAAAAAAGATTCTCGAATAGAGAAAATTAAATGGGATAAGTGCTATTAATTTAGGAAGAAGTTGATGGTCGTAGCTCCTCTTTTAGCCAAAGACTAGGGGCAACTTGACATTGGAGATCATAATCCTTGTCTCCATAGGATTCTGACCTGGTTCCAGATATTTGTTTCTTTCCACTGAACCAATCAGAAAGCCATTTGTTATCCATCAATGATGTGTGCCACCATTGCACTGGTGTGAACATCTTGTCAGCGTGTTTGTCTCTAATTAGCTTAGACCCTGGTTGCTCACACCATTGTTGGCCACTTTCCCTCAGTATCTCATGTAGTGCTACCAGGAGAAAGTGGTTAAATTTTAAACATAAAATTCATGATTATTTTTATTTAAGCCAGTTGGGATGTTTATACATAGTATGACATGACCCAAACAGATAGCCTTAAAATGTAGTGTTTATAGAGATAACTCAAAGAATTCTAAACTTTCACTTTCATGTAGCATCCCATCTATAAATCATTTGTTTGTCATTGTCTTTCATCATTTTAAGTGTAAAAATCTTTCTTTGAAAAAGTTGTCCTTTAATTTTCTTTAACAGGATGGAAGGGTCATTAGGCTTAATAAGTCGTAAATGCCCCTGTGTCTCTCACTTGGGCAGCTGAGTAGAGAAGCTGTTATAGAGGTCTGAACATTCCAAAGGCACTGTTGTACTCAATGTATGTCCTGTAATTGCTTGTGATAAATTATCTATTGATAGAGAACTATGTACCCAAGCACCACGTAGATATTCTTTCTTTGAACATCAGAAATGGTTTTAAGTAAACATCTTCAAAGTGTATTTTTGAAATGATTTAGCTATGCCCTTAGTTTGTAAATTGCACAATCTATGTTATTTTCATTCAAACAGTGACCACTAGAAATCAAAGAATTTGTATATTAGAAGGGTGGCTTTCAAAGCTTGTTGCTTGAAAATCACCTAGAAATTGTTTTATTTTATCTTTACAGACACAGAACTTTAAAGACATATAATAATACTGAAATTATATTTCAGTTTTAAAAGTCAGTTTTCATTTGCTTTTACCCTTTATAGTAGATTGGACATTGGGACAGACATGATAAAAGTTTGAACTTACCAAATAAAATTTAATATAAAGAAATCTACAATTAAAATTATGAGATGTTATATTTTTGGTAGTGCATATTTAAATATTTTTATTTATTTATATTTATTTATTTGACAGAGAAAGAGGGACAGAGAATGAGAGAAGAGAGAGAGAGAGAGAGAATGGGCACAATAAAGGCCTCCAGCTACTGCAAACAAACTCCAGACGTGTGTACTCCCTTGTGCATATGACCAAAGTGGGCCTGAGGAAACAAACCTAGGTCCTTTGACTTTGCAGGCAAACGATTTAACTGCTAAGCCATCCTTCCAGCCTGGTAGTGCATATTTAAAAAATGTATTTGTTGTTATTCCTATCTCCAAAAATATCATTGGCATGATTACACAGCCTTGAATGGGAATTATGTGGTCTTTAAAGAAATGAGTTTAATTCTTTTGACAGTAAAATATTTTCTATAAATGTAATAGCTAAGTGCTGGAATCAACCCAGATGTCCATCACTAGAAGAATGGATAACTAAGATGTGGTATATCTACACAATGGAATATACAGCAGTAAGAAAAAATGACACAATGAAATTTGAGGAAAAATGGTTGAACCTGGAACAGTTCATTCTCAGTGAACTTACCCAATCACAGAAAAAAAAAATCACCACATAGTCTCACTCATCTACAGCACCTAACCTGAATCTACCCAAGACACCTTACATACCCAGCAAGCATCTCCTAGACTAGACACTAGGATGGAAGGGGAGGGAGGGGAGGGCATCAAAGGGGTGGGAAACACAAATCTAGACCCAAACGGCAATGGTATCATAATTTTCTACTTACTAAAAGACAGACCAAATGGCTGATCCTTCACCAGGCCCTTACAGGGGACACCTGAACCACAAGACACTGGAGAGGGTAAGATCAAGACTAACCTTAATCTTCTACATCTTCCCTCCCTCACTTCCCCTCTCCCTGTCTCTCTCTCTCTTATCTCTAACTCTTGTATATTAGTTATCTTTTTCCTCATTTTCTTAGTGGGCACTGACGTGGAACTCCCAGAACCATCTTGGGGCTATCATCCACAATGAGGTTTTGATCAGAGAGACTTACAAGGTTTCCTAAAAGATAGACAGATTTCTGTCAGAGTACTTGATGACCCACCAAAGGCTAGTGGTAAGACCCTACTGCTGAAGACACCTTATGTGATTGACATGCAAATTAGAATGGCATGGCTGGAAGTTGGAAGAGAGTCAGTCCCCAGACAGTCAGCGTGTCTAGTGCCAGAAGGTGCTACATGGGCAACTGGGGGAAAATGACCAATATCTGTCGAAGCAACGCATGGTCTAACCTACTTAGCAGCAAGTGCAGTGGTGGCACACAGCCATGGTGGGGAACCAACTGCTGTCAATTTGGCTAACTGATCCCCTCACTGGTATGGGACCCATAGCTGGAGCTGGGAAACAAGTCAGAACCATATCCAAACATAAGCCCACTCTCCAATATCAAGCTACCATCAATTGTGGGCTACAAGAGGGCCTACACCTATTAAATTCTCTCTATATAAAAAAAAAAAAAGGTTATCTCATTTGTCCTGGTGCTAACTTACTCTCTGTTGGAGAATCTGCTTCTCTTTTTCAGATAGATGTAGATCCTAAGGAGAGAGCCACCCCATCATACCTCAAAAGGGCCCCGGCTGAAACTAAGAAAAATTGGAGAAACAAGCAAGGGCGCTGTTTTCCTGATGAACCACATACCAGCACAAGGGGGAAGGAGATAAGCACAGAGAAAAATCAACTCCTACCAAATCAGAGAGCCAGAGCCTCAGAGGCCCCCAACACCTCATCACTGAAGCAGACCAAAAATGAACCCAACATGGCTCAGGGAAATTTTGCGGAAGAGGGGCGGAAAGAATGTCAGAGCCACATGTTAGGTCATGATATGCAGAGACATTTATCTTACCCATAACTGTGGGCTAACTCCACAATGCATGACCCGTATACCTCAACAAGGAGGGGACAAGGGGAGGGGGTAGGTCACGGATGAGCCTAATAATGGTACCAAACTGACTGTATTTGCTGAATACAAAGCTAACTAATAAAGAAAAAAATTCTATGATATAATTTCATAACTACAAATAAAATCCTTTGTGTGTGTGTTACAATGAATTTTGAATTATCTAGGAGATGTCACAATAATTTATTAATTGTGTATAAGAAATTGCTCTTAGCCAAATTGAGAGCAGTTGGTTCCCCACCATGGCTGTGTGCCACCACTACACTTGTGTGGGCATCACAACAAGTTATTTGCTGCTAAGTAGGTTAGACCATGCGTTGCTTCGACAGATATTGGTCATTTTCCCCCAGTTGCCCATGTAGCACCTTCTGGCACTAGACGCGCTGACTGTCTGGGGACTGACTCTCTTCCAACTTCCAGCCATGCCATTCTAATTTGCATGTCAATCACATAAGGTGTCTTCAGCAGTAGGGTCTTACCACTAGCCTTTGGTGGGTCGTCAAGTACTCTGACAGAAATCTGTCTGTCTTTTAGGAAACCTTGTAGGTCTCTCTGATCAAAAGCTCATTGTGGATGATAGCCCCAAGATGGTTCTGGGAGTTCCAGGTCAGTGCCCACTAAGAAAATGAGGAAAAAGATAACTAATATACAAGAGTTAGAGAAGAGAGAGAGAGAGAGAGAGGGAGAGGGGAAGTGAGGGAGGGAAGATGTAGAAGATTAAGGTTAGTCTTGATCTTCCCCTCTCCAGTGTCTTGTGGTTCAGGTGTCCCCTGTAAGGGCCTGGTGAAGGATCAGCCATTTGGTCTGTCTTTTAGTAAGTAGAAAATTATGATACCATTGCCGTTTGGGTCTAGATTTGTGTTTCCCACCCCTTTGATGCCCTCCCCTCCCTCCCCTTTCATCCTAGTGTCTAATCTAGGAGATGCTTGCTGGGTATGTAGCCAAGGGGAGGGGTTAGGTCACGGATGAGCCTAATAATGGTAGCAAACTGACTGTATTTGCTGAATACAAAACTAACTAATAAGGAAAAAAAAAAAAAAAACAAAAAAAAAAACTAAAAAAAAAAGAAAAGAAATTGCTCTTGATCAAATTCAAATCTAATTTCAGAGTTTGGGATTAGCAACTAACTGGTGATTAGCCTTGAATTTTGGATTATACCACCCATTGGTGATCACTTCATTTCTTTGACCTTCCATTGTTCATTTGTGAAAGTTTTCTAGAAATTTCTCTATACTACAATTTTAGATTGTGAATTTAAAAGAAAAACAAAATTTGAGATATGTTTACATTGACTTGGATATTACTTGAAAAACTTTTTTTAATTTAGTTTTTTGAGGTATGGTCTCACTCTAGCCTAGGCTGACCTGGAATGTTACTTGATTGCTTTTTGGTTTTGCATGAGTCTTGCCATGCATGTATATGTGAGTTCATATATATTTGCATGCATGTGTTTATATACATGTGTATATAAGTGTGGAGAAGCCAGAGGGGCAACATCTAGGGTTTTTCCCAATCACTCTTCAAAGTATTTTTTGAGACAAGGTCTCCCACTAAATTTTCAGCTCACTCATTTGGCTTAGACTAGCTAGATAGCAAGTGTCAGGTGTATTCTTTACTCTGCTGGGATTTTAAGCACTTGCCCATGAGCCCAACTTTAAATAGGTGTGGGGACAAGACAGAGTCCTCATGCTTTCATGATAAGTACTTTATTGACAGTTAATTCCATAGGCCCCTGATTTTCTTATGGTTTAATTGTCATATTAAAGTATAGGGCCATGAACAAACAAACATATTTGAGAATTAGGTTTCTCTATTTGTTATATTGCATACTGGTTTATTGTAGCTTGTTTATTACATACTATGTTAGAATTGGGTTGGCAGTAGTACAGATTCCAGTAAAAGGAGATGTAACTACACATATTTGTAAAATGAATAAAATTATACCCTTCAAATTCCTTTTACTTACCTTACATGTACTTCCCATCCAGCTCAAGTAGTCTGGTTCTTCATATCACAGTCAGATCTCAAGAAAATACCATCTTAATGTTTTAAGTTCAAGCTATTTTATTTGTTGAATTTTAAAGGGTGAATTTGAAATAATTTTTTTCAGATAATACGCAATGTATGAGAATGGAAATTTTGGACAGCATAGTTTGTGTGGATATTATTTATTTGAACACCAGAAATCATTATAAGGAGCTGGAGGGATGGCTCATAGTTAAGACAATGGCTTGTAAAAATCTAATGACCTGGGCTCAATTTCCTAGTACCCACATAAAGCTAGATGCACTCAGTTGCTGGTACATGCATATGGAGTTCATTTGCAGTGGCTAGAGGCCCTGGTGTGTCATTCTCTCTCTGTCTCTCTCTCTCTCTCTCTCTCTCTTCCTCATTCCCTTTCAGTCTCTTTTTCTCTCTTTGCTTTCAAATAAATAACAACATTTAACAAAAAGATAACTATAAGAAAATATCCTCAAAGTGGTTTAATGAAATAGGTTAGCTGTGTCCTTAGTCTATAAATAAAGCAATATGCACTTTTAAAATGAGATTTTTATGTTTAATCAAATTGTATATTTGTTTGTATGTATAAAACTCATGAAATGAGGAATGAGAATGAAATAAAGAATACATAGCCACCACTCTCACCTAGTCAGAGCAAATGTGCCCCAATAAAGAAGAAAGACAGATTTAATTGTTATCCCCAAACATAATGTTTGCTGTTAGGTATGTAACTTCGGCGACAATCTGATCTAAAACACATACAATTACTTAACTTTCCTTCTTCTGTTCTTGGTTCTGCATAACAAGAGAAATACTAAGGATCTTTTCTTATTTCTCTTAAATTTTCAAGAAAAATATAAAAATTTCCATCAAGAAAATACCAGTAATTTCACCATTATGAGATAACAATTTTTCACATTTTTGTTTTCTTTTGTAGTAGTTACTCATGGTTATGTGTATTTTATGTAGTTATGAACATAGCTTAATTGAGGTTTTCATATGCTAGTGCTTGTACCAAATATTACTTTATAAAATATTGAAACATTTTTTTAGAATTATTTGTTCTATAGTTGACATATTTAAAAATGCCAAAATCTACTTGAACAGTTCTGTTTTATTAAATATTTATACTTTCCAGATATTGCATATCACAGATGATCATAATGCTTATAGCTTTATTTTTCTATTGAATTATGTCATAGGAGTAAAATTACAGGGTCATGGGCATCTGCATTTTAATATCTTTTGTTGTGAATTCTGCAGTTTTCTAAAGAAGTCATTCCAATTTCATGTAGTATGACAACTACATGTTTGTTTTGAGTAAGTTATTTCTTTTATTAAGCAAGCATAGTGGAGACTTAGTTTGTATTAAGTTAGGGTTAACAATATTAGTGAGATTTAAAGCTAATTATTTCTTTGGAAATGTTTGACAAGACAAGATAGAGGTCTTTTTGAGACATAATATAACCCCAGTGGGCACAGGGGTTGGGGAGATTTGCATTTTAGAAAATATATTGTGTGAGCACTATCCAGTTGAGATATTGGGACATGGTTGCTTTAAAGTCTTGTTTCAGAATTGACCTCTATGGAACACCCTAGTCATTTCCTTCATTCCTTGACGACTGCTCATGGTACAGTCGCCCTGCCTGCTTATTGATGTCCTATTGACACATGTAACAGGTAAACACATCCCTGGCCCAGACAGTGCTAGCAAGGTGGCATTGCTGTAACTCAGGTAGAAGATTATTTTCAAATAGCCTGGCGGTATTACAACCATTAGTTTCATCTATATTTGAAGAAGAATTTCAAAAGAGCATCATTCATATCAATAGCTGTGGTGGGCCTGCATCCATGCAAGCTAACTAATTTAATCTTTCAGCTTTCTCCCCTCAAACTGGAATTTCAGAGCTTTACATATACTTTCTGTCTGAATCTCCACAGCCTGTGAGCATTTGTTAACTCCCTTATCTCAATAAGGAAATGGAGGATATGAGAATGTAAGCAATCTGATATCAAGCAGCTTGTAAATTGTGACTCTGGAATTCAGGTTTCAAACTAGCTAAGTCAAAAAAAAAATTCAATTTAGCTGCCATTGCTACGTTTCACTTTAAGGTTTTAGATGAGCTTTTTTAGATATGTGCACATCTGCCCATGGGCTTTTACTTTTCTTTCTTGTGATTTTTTTGACTTCTCACTTTTTCTACTTCTCCTTGGGGGAAGTAATCAATATCTAACATTTATTGAATGTCAGTAATATTCTATGCCCTAAACAATTAACCCATTTAATCCTTACAACAACTCTAAGAAGTAAATGCTATTACTATCACGACAGTGTACAGATGAAGGCTTGAGGCCTCAGAGAATCGTAGTAGCACGCTAGGATTCTCAATAAATAGATGGAAAAACTTGAGAATGGTAGAAAGGGATGAATGACCTTAATGGGTGTTCAAGCCCACTGTGATAAGATCAAATAATTGTGTTGATCCAATTTAGACCAATAGATTTGAGGTTTTAAATGGGAACAGTTTTGGGTCATGCCTAGAACTAAATCAGAGAATCTGGAGCCAGCCACCAGCAATACATGACACAGTTTACAAGCAATGGTAAAACATTGCTGACATAAACCAGAAAACCATTGCCAATTACCTCAGACTTCCACTTTTGACTGCTTCAGGTTTTGCCGGAAAATTTATTGCAGATACATAAAACTCATCTGGAATTTGTATGAGATTAAAAACTCTAAATTGAATAATATATGATACAATGCTATTTACCTATAATGAGATTTTAAAATTTCATTTCAGTAGTGATATCTGCTCTAAGTGGGAATTGATCAATGAAATCTAGCTGGGAGTTAGTAGATACTGAAATTGGCCTGGAGAGATGGCTCCGTGGTTAGGAGTACTTCCTACACAACTATGAAGAAGGACCTGAGACCACTGAGTTTGATTCTCCAGGACTTATATAAATAGCTGGGTAGGGCTAAGCAAATCTGTAACCACTACCCTATGCAGAGCATAGACCAAAAAATTGCTGGATCTTTTAGAAATGTTTACCATAGAATTAACAAAGAGACTCCATCTCAAACAAACCAGATGATCAATGGAGGAGGATACTTGACTTTCTCCTCTGACCTCTACATATGCTCACCAGGTATTGCATTGGCTCCACACATGCATTCATACACTACACCCATGCACCCACCACATACCACATCACACCTACTACTACTGCTACTGCTACCACACACACACACACACAAATAAATACTGAAATAAAAAGCACTAAATAATGAAAGATGTTTATAATATCCTTTTATCAAGTATGAACAGATTCAACCTTTTATTGAAACATTTAATTATATCTCAACTGGTAAACTTTGAACACATACTTTAAATATTAACTTTTGATGTCATTATATTAAAAATGGAAAATGTTATAGACTGGAGGAAATAATTAATTTACTTTGGCAAAATGTAATACTGTTAAGACCTTTTCACTTCATGTGAAACAACTTACACCTTTCTAAAATTGTATTTCTCTGCATGTCACCATGTATATACATATACATAGTGTGAGTGTGTATCATGTTTGCCATTAATTGAATCCTTTGTCAGCCATCAAGGAACAAAAAACATTATAAGTGTCCTCTACCCCATGAATAGCCAGTATCCTATTTGTATCTAATGTTAGATATGTAGCTGTAAATTACCCTTAAATTAAGGATTTCATTCTCTCAATAACAGGACCAAGTTAATAACTTGAATTTAAAGGGAAGACATCAAGCCTTCCAAATGCTAAAACAAACACTATATAAAGGAATAGACCAATATGACTTTAAGCCTTCATTAATATAGTAAAATTATTAGCACCTGGCTACCAAGAGAATATCTCACACCAATATGCAATTGCTTTTTTATGGTTATTACAGTAGTGATTTATTCTCTTTTAACTACTAACAATTCTCTTTGGAGAGTACTTTCTTCTAATGTGTGTAGTGAAGCCTTAGGCTCATGACAATGATATTTACTACTCTCAATATTAGGATATTCCCTATTTTGTACCCATTTACAACATTCATAAAACATCTGACAAAATTGCTGAAATCAGCTTTTAGATAAATAAACTAATGCTTTCCTGTGAAATGAGGAGAGTTGTGAATCTAGGATTTAGAAGACTAATTACTCCAATTCTTATGCTGTAATCTGTGTAGTGAACCATGACATAAAATGTGATGCCTATATATCTCCTGTAAATGAAAACACTGCTAAAATGTAACCCAACATGAACCCTCTATACAAGAGCCCCCAAGTACATGCATGTATGCACACATATACACTCCAGAAGCAGAATTGGAGCATTCTTAAAATTGGACTTTTGAGCTCAAAACACTTTACAACCCATGATCATTTGTGTAATAATAAAGCAATAATTCATTAGTGATAGACTCCATTTATACCTTTTACCCTGACAATTTGTGCTAGCAATAGTTGTATTCTCTTATGAAATTAAAAACCAAAATTTTAATAAAATACTTAACTTGTCTAAACTCAATAAGTAACAAAGTAATTATCCAACATCTATTATATCATTGTAATAATCAGGTTAGGGACAGTTTGATGTAGTAAGAAATGAGTCTGACTCATTGAGTTACCCCCAAAGGCACCATTGAAATCAGATGATCCAAGCCGGGCGTGGTGGCTCACGCCTTTAATCCCAGCACTAGGGAGGCAGAGGTAGGAGGATCGCCATGAGTTCAAGGCCACCCTGAGACTCCATAGTGAATTCCAGGTCAGCCTGGGCTAGAGTGAGACCCTACCTCGAAAAACCAAAAAAAAAAAAAAAAAAAAAAGAAAAAAAGAAATCAGATGATCCTGAGCAGTATGCTGTTAATTTTGTGTGCATCCAAATTGTATGTGAGTAACATGAGTGTGAAGATTGGCTGAGAAAAATCTCAATACTATCTCTCCTCAGATGTGTAATACTTGAGCTGATGACAAAGTTTCAAAATGGCCTTCATTTCTATTAGTTCCATTCCATTTCACATATCTTACTAAGCACATCAGGGTCTTTCTCTCTTTCCCTGTCTCTTTTTCTTTCTCCAAAAAGACTGGGGTCTTTTTGTTTTATTTTCAGAAAGGGTCTCAGGATGTTAACTCTCTGTAGCTGACAGGTTCAGATTCATTGAGATGAACTTCCAGACCAGGCACAGTTATGGAAGAAAGGGAATTATTGAAGCTTAAAGATCCAGGGGAAGTTCCATAATGGCAGAAGAAGCTGGCCCTGCTTTCATAAATCCAAAAAGAGAGAGAGAAAACCACAAGACAAAAGCCACACCACACAGCACATATCAGGAACTCCAGGTAGAACTAGGCACTTTGGATATCTTAGATTGGAATTTCAAACTCACCACCACACCTTAAGATCTGTCCAGTGACACTTCCTCCAGCCAGGAAACTACAAACTAATAAAATACTGAATAAATTGGGGACCATCTATTTAAGCTACCACACTCTTTTGCCTTAGCCCATCAAAATGGCTTGCACCAGATCCAGCAATGTACTTTTTTCATTTGTTTTGTTTTCAATTGTTCCTTTAGTGACTCAATAAGAAAAGTTGATGAAATAAATTTATAGAAATTTTGCTTATTTTTTTCATTTAATACAAATCTATAGGGTATGCCTGTATCCATCAAAATTAAAACACAACTCCAAGTGGCTGTGAATTTGTAACCCATTTTTTTTGGCATAGACTTTAACCAGTCTCTTTATTTATTTTATTTTATTTTATGATTTTTTTTAAACTAGGACTTTCCAAGTGTAATCTGGGGATGTCTTGTGGCTAGCATTGATTCTGCCAGTGGTTCTGTGGGCTAGGTCAAAATGCAAGACACACAAATATAAGGTGATATTTTTCTTTTCACTTGTCTTTTTTCTTTTGTTTTGTTTGTGTGTTTTTAAGGTAGGGTCTTACTCTGTAGTCTCAAACTGGCCTTGAACTCACAGCAATCCCCTTAGCTCTGCCTCCCAAATGCTGGGATTAAAGGTGTGTGATACCATGCCTGGCCTTCTTCCTTCTCTTTTCCTTTGCAGTAATTTTCTTTTTATTTTTCTCTTTTTAAAAAATTATTATTATTTTTCATTAATTAGTTTTGTACTCAGTGAATACAGTCAAGTTGGTACCATTGTTAGGCTCGTCCATGTCCTAACCTGTCCCCCTGGCCCCTCCTTGTTGAGGTATATGGGTCATGTATTGTGGAGTAAGCCCTCAGTTATGCATAGGAGATGGCTTAGCAGTTACAGCATTTGACTCTGAAGCCAAAGGACCCGGGTTCAAATCCCTAGGATGCATGCAAGTCAATCAGTCTGTTTAGATTAATCTTGTAGCTAATAACTATGAATCATTTCACCTATAATTAATAACAAATAATTTTTTGTCCTTTTTGTGGTTAATATCTATTGGAGGATATGTTGTGTACAATGCTTACCAGTAAGGAAAATAGAAGAGTTCTTTATAAATCACTTTATAGGAGACAAGTATGTAGAGGTTAGATTTAGAGAATTCACTAAGGAAGTGAAGCAAAGAAAGTCAGAAAACTTACCAAAAATGTCTATGGAAGATGGAAAAAATATAAATATATATCCATGAATCATGCTTGATAAATCACTTATGCAAAATTCCAATTGATATCAAAGTGTCTGAAGTAGTGCACAGGATCAAATTTGCTTACAGCTAATTATTTAAGCACTCAGAAGTTGTTATTACTAATAAAAGAAAAAAATAGATGTCTTGACAATATATGCTCATATCTCACAGTGAAAAATCTAAGTGTCTTTGAGGGTAAACTTTTAATTTAATATTTTATTTCCCAATATCGCATCATTTACAATTTATTTTCAAGGAAAAGCATTTGATGTAGTGATCTTAGTGAAAATTGATCATGTTTTGAAATTTTAAAAAATTATCTATTTGTTTGCCAGTGGAGAGAGGTAGAAGAAAGATTGAAGAGTGAGAGAGAGATGAGAGCGAGACAGAAAGAGAGAGAATGGGCACACCAGGGCCTCCAACTACTGCAAACAATCTTCAGATGCATGTGCCACTTTGTGCATCTTACCTTATGTGGATACTGAGGAATCAAACCTGTGTTTCACAGCTTGTTAACTTTTTAGTCATGTACTTTAACCACTAAACCAACAATGTTGTGGAAAGAAATTGATGCCTTGGTTTCCACATATCATTTAGAGTCTACTCTTATTGGAATATGGAGGCAAAGAACTATGATTCAGAAAGAAAAACTACCTTTTTGTTGATTTCCTGTTTTGAACTAAGATTACAATAAATATTTTCATATAACTTTAATTTGCATTTAGCTGGCAGATAATATAATACCCAACAAATAATAACTACATAAAATTTCCCAATCATATAATGTCACAGTACCAGGATTTGTCTATAATCACTATTCTAGTTAACATGTACTGCAAGAACACTGAGGCTGAGTTTCTGGAACTACAGTTTTCATTTTGAGCCACCCAACTTTAACCAGCATTTTTGCAGGAAATACGCTGTGTAAAGTTCTATGTCAAGTCATTTGGAATTGAGTAGATCATTCTATGAAAATAAGTTATGCAAGTTTATGTAACATACATGAGGTCACTTCTAACCTCCCAACTTTGGATTAGTTGTAGTTTCTATGAATCCCATATAACACCTATTAGTCAGAATAAAAATAAAATAATCTTACATCTCAAAGATTTAACACATTGCAAGTATGTTTCCAGTTCATGTTATGCATTTGTCATGAGTCTACTGAAAGTCTAGTTTTTTAGGAGGACTCAGATCCTCAGATCACCACCCCCCTTAGATGGAAAAGAAAAAAACTTGTGATAAATTGCATCCTAGCTTTTCAAAGATATACTATCTGGGTGTGATGGTACATGCTTATTACTGTAACATTCATAAGGTAAGAGTAAGAGAATCTTGAGTTTGAGGTCAGCTTTATCTAAACATAGTGAATTCAAGGACACCTCAGACAATGCACTACTGTTCATAAAATAAAAGTTTATCCAGAAGTTTTCTCTCATACTTCTACAATATTGGTCAAAACAAATCATGCAGCCACAAACTGACTCTAACAGGAAACAATATATAATTTATCATTGGGAGGAAGGAAAAAATGTTTTTCCACAGTAGTGACCTCCTTGACACCCTATTTTTCCTGTAGTATTAGACTCATACATATTTAAAATAATTCCTCTTTATAGATATTTCATAAGTAATGTTCTTTATTGTGTCTAAAATAATAATTAGCGCATAAATTATTTGTGGAATAAGTAAAATTGTTTTATTTGCATTTTCCAGGGTCACCTTAGTATCTTAGGGAAACCCTCAAGAGAGAACAATAAGACCAACAAAAAAAAAACCTTGGACAGTTCCCACATGCATTGACATAAGGGATGTCTCAGCCAAAACAAACAAACAAACAACAATAAAAAAAGAGGCGAAAAATCCTGATACTACATACAGCCTGAGTTTACCCTCAGAAAACGATTGGAAAATCTCCACCCATCATTCATAAAATGGAGCTTTTTTTCTTGCTTATCTAACTGTGGTGCAACAATCACAGATAAGCAGACTCATCGAAAAGATATTTTCATTAATTATAGAGTGTTCTAATAAAATTCTATCTCAGAAAGCTTCATAGCTTCTCAAGTGTGATTTCTTTCCCCTTTCTGCCCAGAGATGAAATACAAATCAGTACAGCCCATATCAAAATTATTCCCTGTCATAAAACCATTTGCAATCTCACTCCATGCTATAAAAGAAACCAGTATTTGAGAGAATGTTGAAATCACTTGATTTTCCAACTTCAGTTGTTTTTCTCACTATGGAACCTTTGCAATGTTTTTTTAAAAAAATCTTTTGAAAATTTATACATTTATTTAGCTGGGACAAAGTTAAATATTTTAATATACAGGTCAAGTTCTTATGTTTTCAGTGAAAATTACATCAATAGTAGTCACAAACCTAGGTATTTGATAATGAATCTGGTTAGGAGCTAAAAATGTGACTGTAAATTTAATTGAAACAGATTTTATTTTGTTTAGGAAACAAATATTTTTAAAAATAAAAGAAATGGAGGGAGTTTGGCACAGTTGAGGCTGTGGAGAAATACTGTGCCCTATAGGATGTTACAGGAAAATCTCAGTGCCAATGTTGGGCAACCTCCCAATGAGTCATTGCTTAGGGAAGTCCATGTGGCCCTCAAACAATACAAACTATTGCCAAAGCTCTTGGCTCCCCACCAGACCTAAAATGAAAACCCTATTGCTAAAGACACCACACGTGTGAGTTAGGAGACATTTAGAAATCAAGCTGAACCTGAGCTGGAAGCCTCCTCCCTTCTGGCTTGTAGCTTTAATGCTATGAAGGTTGCTGGGGAGAAAACTCATCAACAGTTTTAACCAGAATTGGCCCCTATGAACTACACAACTAGTAAGCCAGGCAAGATAACTATATTGATACAAAAGGATCATGACAGTTATGGGGTAACCAACTCCTCTCTGATTAGATTTGAGGCCCACTCCACAGGAGGGAATTTATGCCTCATACTGAAAATCTAGTCAAAGTCAATGATTTGGAAGGATTATAGGACCTAGGGGAGAAATTACTACTGTTATTTGGCTAAATAGATATGTTCTATACTTCAAATTGCCCTCTAAATACTCATGCTTATACACATATAACCATGTTTTTCTCATTTTGATCACAGAAAGTTCTCTTTTCACAGATGTTTCACAGATATTAGTGGGGAGACTCAAATCTCAATAAAGTGCTGAGAAGTGACAGTAAGATGCACAGCATTAAATGAGACATCCCTTTCTTATGTGCCAGTGCTGCAGGGGGAGCATCGTGGGAGAGATGACAGAAAGAATGTGTGTGACAGAGGATGAGGAGGAGTAGGAAGGAGTTATTTGGAAAGTTGTGCTGTGCATATGAGGTAACCATTGCTTTCATGACCTTACAGAAACTGTAGGAAAGCAGAGAAAGAAAGAAAGAAAGAAAGGAAGGAAGAAAGAAAGAAAGAAAGAAAGAAAGAAAGAAGAAAGAAAGAAAGAAGAAGGAAAGAAAGAAAAAGATGGATTGGTTTTATGGTGGAAATGTTTTAGTAGAAGGGGTAAGAGAGAATGATGAGAGATGATTATGATCAAAATATGTGTGTATAGAAAATTATTAAAAAATAAGATTGGCAAGACATATATGACAGATAATCCTACACAAACATGACTTTGATGTTTTTACAGAGACAAGAAGAGTGCTTGCCAGGTAAGAGATGGGGTAGTCTTCTAGTTGTCTGTCACTGTGAACTCCTCAGAAGTTCTTCCCTTCTAGCTATTTTTGTTGAGTAGGCATGGGACTAGTCACCCCTATGCTTTTGGCCATGGATTATCCAAGAAGGTGTAGAAAAAAGAAAAAGAAGGCAAAATTAGAAGAGGAAAGTAAACAAGAAGAGAGAATGATGTTTAGAATAGCCTTGTGTAAACAATGAACTGAGTCAGATGTAGTGGCATACACCTGCAATCCTAGCACCCAGGAGGTTGAGGAATGAGGTTCATGGACTTGAGACCAGCCTGGGCAACTTAATGAGAATACATCTCAAATACAAAGAACAACAAGAACAACAACAAAATAACAGCAGCAACCACAAAACCTATAGGTCCTAGAGCACTTAAATAGAACTACTGTTCCCTAAATGTTTTCAGAAAACACATTTTATGCTCTGTTCTTTCTGGACATAAGTTTTTCTCACCTTAGCAAGTATTTATGCTGGGTATCTTGACACTTATTCAATACTGAAATTTTTTATAACTTATCTTTGTTTAGCATCTAAAATGAATAGAAAAAAATGAAAATACAAAATCCCAGTGCATTAATACACTCTCCTATTCTCCATAAGCAACTGCCTGTGGTTGACTGAAAGGGAATAGTGCTTTGTTCAGCTTAAAAACAATATGAGCTCTATTAGCAATATTTGAGTGCCTTCATTGCTTATGCAATACCATTTAGAAACATTTGATCACTCAAATATAGTCAACAGCACTAACAACAGCTAATAGCATTGGCCAGACACTGGGCTCCTGGGGCTTTCACTTGGCAAAGTGAGGCAGAGTCACACTGTGGTGTATCGCCAATAAAAGCTAATCTTCTATCAGAAGGCAGATAGTCTGAATTCAGAGCCCTCTTAGCAACTATGGCTTCTATGACATTGGGCTGGTTCCAAGGGTCTTTTCAGGATGGTAGTGCTCAAATTTACTGTGATTATTTTTCCCATTTTTAACTCTTTATGCAGCCCTTTGTGGGATTAATGTTTTTATATTTTCAAGCAGCATTGTTTTCAGTCTCTTTTCTTTTTTAAATTAAAAAAAAACATTTTTATTTATTCATTTGAGAGAGAGAGAGAGAAAGATGATGGGCATGCCAGGACCTCTAGCCACTGTAAATGAACTCCAGACACATGTGCCACCTTGTGCATCTGGCTTACGTGGGTCTTCGGGAATTAATCCTTGGTCCTTTGGCTTTGTAGGCAAGCACCTTAACTTTGAAGCAATCTCTTCAGCCATTCAGTTTTCTTTCTACATGAAACATATTTGCTTTAAATATGTTCCTAAAAAGAATGACCTCTATCAGGATGACAAAACCTCAGTGTTAAGAGATACGTTTATCTTTTTCTGTATTTAAACCATCTTTGAAGTAACTATATCATTGCCATCTTAAATTCCCAACTAGGAGCACCACCTTAGAAAATAAAAGATCATTGTTCTTGGAGTGTATCTTCAATGAGTCAGCTCAAAAAATTAGCCATGTATTCTTTCTTTTCAGTGAACTTATTGCAGGCTTGCATTCATCCTGTGATTTTCTTGTGTGTCTAAATGATGTTTGTATACTCTACTTCGGATAATCAGCTACACCTGTGATTAATATGGGTCAAATGTAAGGTTTAGCAATAACTTGGCAATGTTTAAAGTCATTGCTTTCACCTCTCTTGGAGTTGAACAGAAAAACATTTATGGCTTGAATAACTAGTTTTTACTACATAAGGTAAACAATGAACCATTCACCCTTCACTTTACAACTTTAAATGCAAGGATGAGGACTTCATAACTCATTAAGTCTAAATGACTGGCAATTTAGAAGTTATTGAGAATAAACTTGAATGTAGTATACATCACTATATTTTTTTCAAAGGGCAAATAGATATTTAATTAGTATGAGGGGCCTACCCTTTTTTTATGAAAGACGGAGAGAGAAAGAAAATACTGGCACACTAGGGCCTCCAGCCACTGCAACTGAACTCTAGATGTGTGCCACCTTGTGCACATGTGTAACCTTGCACACTTGCATCACCTTGTGCATTTGGCTTATGTGGGACCTTTTTATATGAAGAGATTTTTATTTTTGTTTATTCTTACTTATTTATTTGAGAGCGACAGAGAGAGAAAGAGGCACAGAGAGAGAGAATGGACGTGGCAGGGCCTTCAGCCACTGCAAACGAACTCCAGACGCGTGCGCCCCCTTGTGCATCTGGCTAACGTGGGTCCTGGGGAATCAAGCCTGGAACTGGGTTCCTTAGGCTTCACAGGCAAGCGCTTAACCACTAAGCCATCTCTCCAGACCCTGAAGAGATTTTTTGGTCTTTACAAAAAGATGTGATTGATTGTGTCTATCACCTCTTAGGGTTGGTAAATAGCAAAGCAAAAAAGTAGTTCACTTGATCTGTTTGATTATAGAACACTTACTGAGTGCTTGCATGTTGGTCAAGACCATTCATGGGGTGTGAAGTAACAGGGCCAAGGAAGGAATCTCTACACTGGGATATGAGGTCAATGGCTATGTTTTCTAAGCTTCAGTTTCTTAACTTACTTAATCAGTAAACTATCAGGACCTAGTTAAGATCATTTTGAGCACTGAATGAGATAGTCTGTATCAGAGAACTCAAGGCAGAAAGACAAACATTCAATAAAATATGATCAATTATTATTGTAGTGCCTAGAAAACACTGAACCCTTAATGATAATGTGAGTAGAAGTGACAGGAGTTGTATTAAGATCTGTGTAGAAATAAGATCTGTCAAACTGTAGTCCATACCGTCAGAAGCATGTACAGTGGGAGTGACAGAGGTAGAGATTAAGGTAGAGGGGAAATGTAATAAAATAGCTTCTATAGAAGCATAGAAATAGATAGCATTAACATTTGTAGAGTTAGAGCTGTGGGAGAATAAAAGTCTTCCCCCTAAGTTTCTGCCCTAGCTAAAGGTATGTATAGTTATGACATAATATCCAAAAAGAGTAAATATGGTTTCTATCTAAGAATTGTCCTGGGTTCCTCATTTAAATAACTAGTAGTGGTAATTTCATATGTCTTAAGGGATTTGGCTAGGACTCCTTTGGACCTAGGAAAACTGAAATCAGTGTTTAAAAAATCGTTTCAACTTTTCAGATTTTAGAAACTGTTGGCTTAGAAAAAATATAGATGAGCACTTTCTAGATAGCAACTCTCTACTTGAAGTCAGATCTTTGTTCTTGTCCAGGGTTAGAAGGTGACCACTGAAGCTTCATTTTTTTTTTTCCAAATGGCCCCTCAGATAGTCAGCAATAGCAACAACTTAGTGAGCATATTTTCTACATTGGTCTCTATGCTAATTGAATTATTTCACAATTACTCCTAGCCATTATGTGAGGTACATAGTAACGTTGTCCTGTCCTCACTCACATAAACCAAGAGACTTAGCCTAAGTAAACCTCATATGTGTCATTCTGAATTTAATTTTGTAGCTCCAAGTTTGCTGTGAAGTAATGGTTTGAAAAAAGTTTCATGTATGTGAACACATGCATGCCTTTATGGGGGGTGAGTTAAGTTTGTATTTATTCACAGTTCATTATAATTTATCTATTTGTTGACAGAAAAATATTTTTCTCATCTTGCATTTGATCTACGTTGGTACATTTTTATTAAGGTTCAAATCAGAATGCTTTGAAAGATTTCAAAATTAATCATATATACATTTTTTGAGGCAAGCCCAACAGACTGGCCTTTATTTTTCTGTGCAAGAGAGTAAGAGTGAAAGAGAGAGAGAATTGGCACACCAGGGCCTCCATTCACTGCAATCAAACTCCAGACGTGTGCACCACCTTGTGTGCATGTGCAAACTTGTGTGCTTGTGTCACTTTGTGCATCTGGTTTATGTGGAACCTGAAGAGTCAAGCATGTGTCCTTAGGCTTTTCAGGCAAGTGCCTTAATTGCCAAACCATCTCTCTAGCCTTTCCATTTTCATTTTTATATGAATACAATATATATAACTGTGATTTAACTGGTCACTGTAATTTACTAAATTGTTATGACATTGAGAATATTAAAATTCATTCAGTATTTATCTGCTGCTTTATTCTCCTGCATTTATCAGCTCCCTGGCTATTTTGTGTCCCTTGAAGGACATGTTTTAGTAGAGAGGTCATGTCTTTAACAATAGTTACATACGGCTTGGGTTCCTGGTGATCACGTTAACTTCAACAAATTATTAAATTTCTTTTCTAATTTTCTGATCTTTATAGTAAGATAAAATATCTATAGTAAGGGATTGTTCTGCAATTGATAATGCATATCACGTTCTCAGCTATAAATCTGATACATAACAAAGTACTTGAAAATCAGAAGACATTTTCTTTTTAATCTCAAACATGTATTTCATTCCTTGTAATATTTATACAGAGAGTCCAGTACCTAGAAGACTCAGTGATCACTGGACTCATTATGCACTCATTAATTCATATTAAAACCACATTTTCATCAACTTTATTTTCATTCTCTCATAGACATGTATATCTTTTTGTTGACCACAATATGATTGGCTTCTGTGCTGCTTTCAATTTCCAAGTTTTAACCTTAATAGTAAAGGTGAAGTAAAACCCAAACAAAATGCAATCTCAGTAAGAAAAGAATAAGGCGCTACTCAGGCAAGAGGATGATGAACTTAAAATGGAAGTTCTTTTTCAATATTTCAAGAAAACACTTTACATACAGTTCTGGGAATGTAGCCAAAGTGAGGAAGCCAAGAGTTATATCCAACAGATATTATGAGGCTAAGAGGAGCCACAGATATCCAATTACTTCTATAATAAAAGTACAATGTCCCATACTTTCTGATCTTCATCTTTGTCTTAGAAGAAAGGGTAGAGTTAAAGTTATGGAGTAGATCTTTAGAGCTTATTTGAAAAGCTTCTCTTTTCCTCATAGTCTTCTTCATTTCATAGTGCATATTTAAGCTAAAATTCAGGGAGAGCCCCAACACACAGAATTATTATTAGGAAGTTCCTTGGGAGTAGGATTGATACAGTACCACCATACCCATTCAATACATGTTTTCAATGACTATTTTGTGTACAGTCGGGAGAGTCCTGCTGGGATGTATTCAAGGCATCGATGAATAGTGTCTACCTACATAGATGTGACCAATCACATCTCTTTTCTATTCTTTATGACAATGAAAACACTTCTAGCTCCTACTCATGGACATGCTGTTTAAAGATTTCACTTCTGCAACTACCCTGTCCCCCTTTAATAATCAATTTCTTCCCTATTAGCATGCTGATCCCCTTTGAGGGAAATGAACTCTCACTTGCAGAATGCTTCTTCTTGATCCTACCTTTCTCTGTAGCATAGCCTCATTTCTCTAACCCATTTTATGGAACAATCCTTTCAAAGCTTTCGTTGCATTCAATTTCCTTTTCTTTCTTGAAACTGGTTCATTCTACTACATGCCCCACTATTCCATGATGCCACTTATATCAAGGTTATTTGGCACTATCACATAGTCAAAGACCATGCACCACTCTCAGTTCTCATGGTGTGTAACTTATCAGCTGCTACAGAACAAGTTTCCAGGAACACCACACCTTCCTTTTCTCCTGCCTCAGTCCTTCTCAGGGGTGTGTGCTCATTCCTCTTCCTTGTCCCAAATGTGAGATGTAGACATGTCCTGGAAGCCAGTACTCTGTCGTTCCTTTTTTTCTTCTTCTTCATAAGTGAATCCTTCTAGTCCATTCACTTTAAACATCATCTATATTCTGACCAGTTCCAAATATATATATGTATATATATCCGTCCTCTTTCTTGAATTTCTTGGCATTTGAAATTTCACTCATTTTAAAATTAACTCCTTATTTCTACCTCTGAAACTTACTTCATGTATTATCTTGATCAGGACAGTTCTAATCTTCAAACTTCAAATGCCAAAAAATTTGGGCCAACCTTGATTTTCCTCATTCTGTCATGTACCTGTTCAATTCCTTAGCAAGCTTAGTCATCTCCACCTTCAAAATGTATACAGAATCTGACCTCTGTTCATCAGCGTCACAATAACCAATTCCACCACAATCTTCCAGTTATGACTGCAGTAGTCCTTCAGCTGCTCTCCATAGGCCAGCCCCAGGCATACTATTCTTTACACAATAAGCAAAGGCAATCCTTTAAAAACAAAAGTCAGATTCTATCTCTATGTTGAGAGCTCCCTAATTCCCACCTCACTCAAGGTAAAACTCTGGAACTTGTTTTAGTTTTTTTTTTTTTTTTGATACTTGATAATCCTTCTGCTTGCTTTCTCTTCTCTTTCATCATCTCATATAAAAGTCACTGACTGATTGTTGTTCCATGGACCTATCAAGCAGAACCTAAGCTTTTGGAGGTATTTAAACTTTCTGTGTCCTGAACCTAGATTTTTCTCTCTAAGGATTATCATGAACAAAATAATGAAGAAGCCGTTTTCTTATCACCTTTGATAAACAGAGTTCAACTCTGCACTTTCTCATTGCTGCAACCCTGGTACACTCTTTTCTTTCATCTTGTCTATGTTTCATGATACCAACACTTGCCATTTTTGCTCTTTTATTTTTAATTTATTACTGCATCTTAGTATCTAGAGCAATGCCTGGTACCTAGTCAGTGTAAATATTTCTGAATGCCAAAGAATACTGATATGGTTTGTTCCCCTCCCAGGTTTTTATTTTGTACTGAGAGATATAGATGAGTATCAATGCTGTCTCTTGGATATAAAGAGTCCTACCAAGGGCTCATATGGTAAAGGCTTCATAATACCTGCTAGGCCTTTGGGAAGTGATTGGATCCTAAAGGCTATTTTTATTTCCTAAAGGCTCATAATGTGATCAATCTGCTTATAGGTTGATAAAAATCCCTTTACGTATTCATAAAATATGGTACCATAGGGATGTCACTGGGAACATGCTCAGGAAACATACCTTTTATCTGAGCCCTGCCTTTCTTGTCCCATCCACTTCCCTCTCATCCTCCTCTTCTTTCCTCTTCTTCTTTCTGTCTTCCCCTCTCTTCCTCCCCTTACCATACACCATGAGGTGAGCAGCTCTGTTCCACTGAGCCCTCTCCATGAAGACACTCTGCCTCCCTGAAGCCCACAGCATGGGGCCAACAGACAGTAGATTATAACACTTGAAACTGTAAATTCTTCCCACTTTAAACTGTCTCAGGTATTAGTCACAGCAATAAAAAATGACTATCACAGCAAGTGAGCAGATAAATAAAAAGAGTAGACAATTTGGGAAGTAATTTTGAAAACTGCTCTCAAAACATTGCCTAAGGAAATGAGGTGAGAATTAACAAGGAAACATAATTTTGATAGGTGGGTTGGAGAAGCCTTTATGAAAGCTGACATTTCATAATGATGAATTAGATCTTTCTATGTTAAAGAGAGCGTTGTCTATTTCCTGTTTCCTGCAGGTGCCGACCAGGGAAGTAATTACAGATGTTCAGTCAGCAACCTTCTCACAGTACATGTGAACACACCTTTCAGTTAAAACTTTCTAAAAATATCAACAGTTAAGGCACTTGATTGCAAAGCCCGAGGACATAGGATAGATTCCCCAGTACTCATATAACACCAAATGAACTAGGTGGCCCATGTTTCTGGAGTTCATTTAAAGTGGATGGAGACCCTGATGTGCTCATTCTCTCTTCCTCCCTCCCTCTCTCTTTCTGCCTCTGCCTTTCTCTCTCTAGAATAAACAAATAAATAAGTAAAACATTTAAAAGATATTTCTTTAAATTTTTCTAAAAATTGAAGAGTAAAGTATATATGCTTCCATGCATACAACAGAGTAGAAGAAAAACAATTCTGACTGGACATTGTCAAGGGTTTCATGCATAAAGACACTTCATCATGGCATAAACATAGTGTTATGAATTCCATAGGAGCACAAGTATATTTTGGCAGTGTACATGTTTCATAGGTATGTCCTTGAGAAAGAAGCTTCATGTGAAATTTATGTAAGGATTAGAATTTAAATTTTTCACACCACTACTTGGTCCCCAACTTCATTATCATAAGACATCAATATATATACATTAAAAGTACTTTTGAGGTTGGGAACTGGCTAAAAAGAACCAATATCAACAGCATCATTGAGAGTAACTGCCATTTGTTGAGCACCTAGTGCAAGTCTGGTTCCCTACCAGGAGCTGGAACTACAGGACCTTATCTAGTCATGTGAGCAGTTGTGTAAGAGAACTTATTTCCTTTGTTTAATACAATGCATAGCATGTATTAAGTACTTCCTAGAGAATTCTTTTAAAATTTTTATTAACTAATTAAAGTTTGTGTGTGTGTTCATGTGTGTCACTGTGCACATGTGGACATCAGAGAACAACTTCAGTGTGTCTATGCACCAACTTGAGACAGGCTCTCTTGCTGCTCCACCAGACTGAAGGAGAAAGTAACTGGCCTGTGAGCTCCCAATTCTTCTGTCTCTGCCTTCCATTGTTGTAGAAATGGTGTTGGGATAACAGATGTATGTGCCACTTTGCATCCTGATATAAGTGGGGTTGCTAGGAAATTAAAACTGAGTCAGCAGGATTTTTAAGCAAGTTTCTTTAACTGCTGAACCAACTCCCTAGTACCAAAAACAGTTTTTATTAATAATGTCATCAACTATCATTTCTCATAGTAAAAATAAGGGAACTGATGTTCAAAAATGATTACAGAAGATCCCACAAGGCCATATCTTTTGAATTATCAGATATGAAATGAGAATTCAGATTGGCTTGGTTTTCAATATGTGTTCATGTAGTTCCTCATATAATGATTTTCATTCAATTACTATCTTTTCATTACCTGGCAATTTAATTAAATTACTACAGTATTAACTTAAAGCAGGCTCTCCTTTCTAGAAATTTCCTATTTTCCTATCTCTGTTAAGTAAATAATACCCAATATTTTTCTTTCATTAATTTTATCCTTCCTGTGTCCATTCTCCTTCCACTTTGCATGAGCCCATGATTGGCCAGCAACTGTGTTGTCCAGCCTCCACAGACACCCTTTAGCACTTACCTTCCAGCATCCCCCATCAGCACTCATTCCTTTTCATTCACAGACAGTGTGCTTCCAGATGGCACCAGTGTGTTGTAATGTGTTTGGTCTCAATGCAAAATGCCAATCTCTGCTGGCAGCTTTTTGGCTGACCATTTTCTGCCAAGGTCTTCATGATACACATGGGTTCTATCCAGCAGCCTTCAACTAGTCCCAGCTGCCTCCTGAACTCCTGGAGCTTGCCAAAGTTTTCTTCAGATCGGCAGAGTCTCTAGTCTTCTGAAAATTACTCAATGACTAAAGATAAATCATTATCCCTTATCGGTTTTGTCTCTCTGAGTCACCACCAAGTGGAACCATGTGAAGAAACCTGGCTGTAACATACCTATGATGAATCTAGTTCATGCCTCTACATTGTAATTGTAGCTATAAAAGACCAAGTATTTATGAACTTTGTTTGGTAGGGTTTATTTCTGTGACTGAGTACACACACAATAATTTCTGTTTTGTCACTGTGTCTTCTGAGGGGACAAGGATGTCTCCTTGTCTTAAAATGTTAGGGGTGTCAATGGCCAACTCTGGACCTTTCCCCTTCCACTTAGTCCCTTCTGGTATGGGTCTTATAGGAATGAACCTGAATTCAAAAAGACAGCGCAGAATCCCAGCACCATCATAAACTAGCTAGGGTATCCAAAGAAGTTTAAATTTCTCCATCCACATATTCTCATCTGTAAAAAGGAGAAAAGGGATTCCTACTCTGTAGTGTTTTCATAGGGTGCAAATGAGGTGTTAAACATATGCTGAGTTTGAATCTGGACCTATACCCAGGGGTGAAAGAAAATAAGCTTTCTTTATTATAAAAAAATGGCAAAACATCATGTGATTCGTGAATCTGTAATCAAATTGAGTCATGGAGATACAAACTCAAATAATTTTGCATCCAAAATTTTACTCCCATGTTTTATTGATTTTTAGTTACTTGTTTGTAATCAGAGAGATACAGAAAGAGAGAAAGAGAGAGTGTGTGTGAAAATGAGAGGGAGAGGGCATGTGCCCATATGGGACTCTAGTTAATGAAAATAAACTCCAGATGCATACACTACCTTGTGCATCTGGCTTACAAGAGTACTGGGGAATCAAACCCAGGTCTTCAGACTGTGGGCATGAACCACCATGTTTTATCTTTTACGTGAGTGCTGGAGATTTGAACACATTTCCTTGTACTTACATAGCAAGCCCTTTACCTACTGAGCCATCTTTTAACACCATCTTGCTGTTTCTTATTTAAACCAAAGAAAACAATTTTACTACTATCTGAGGAGAACCTTTTCTCTACTAGATATTTATTTTATATGTGCAGATGCTCTTTCTGCCTTGTTATTTTCCAAGAATGTTGGTATTTTTCTTAATGACTGTGGAATTCTGAAGAAAATCATGCCTCTCTATACTCCTTTGAGAAATCAAATAGTCATCATGTTTTCAGCTTTAATGAATGCTAAAAGGCACGAGATTAGGATAGTGTATATACAGAAAGTAAGAACTATCAAATTAAGACTATAAGTTACTCTTCTGCAATGGTTGTCATAACACTGCCACAATGCCTATTTATAGTTGCTTGTCCAGAGTTCAGAATCATTCCTGACATTTGAAATTGGTCCTTGATTATTGCTACTTTCATCCTAGAAATTGGATTTTTCTAGCATCTGTCTTATGGATTGTAAGTTGATTCTGGGTGATCACTTTGAGATTGTTGGCTAGGGTTAGATAAGAAGTCTGTGACTATGGAACTGAAGCATTGATTGACAGTGATAGAAATGTGGAAAAGGATCAAACACAACATTTAAGTCTCCTGAATACCATGGAGTCCAGCCGCCTGCAAGACATTCACAATACCTCAGAAGCTATAAGAAACACTACTTTCCAAGAGAAGCATAAATCACCTGTGGAAAATTTTTGCTTCCTTAACCTTACTAGTTTGGGAATGGATGCCAAGGAGGATGGTATTTGTTTGTGTGGGCAGGCTAAAGATAAAGTGCCCAGAGAATAAGGAAGGAGGTGAATGTCAAACCTGAGTGTTTTAAGAGCCTGACATATTTGTATTTCCAAAGAAAGCCATAGCCAGCATCCCACAGAGCTCAGAAACAGGGCTGACCCCTCAGGCAAGAAACAATTCTCACTTTCTGTATAGTTTTCTCTTATGCTTTTATTATTTATTTATTATATATTATAATTATATTTATTTATTATATATTATTTATTATTATATATATTATATAATATATATTGTATATTATATATATTATTTAAAATAACTTCTGTTTTTTATCTGAAAAACAGCTGAAGCTCAGAGGAACTAATGTGAGCTCAAATAGTTAAGCAACAGCTGGCAACTAGCTTACAACTTTTTCAATGATACTCCACAGTCTCCTGAAATGTTCATAAAGGATGCCTCTGCCTCTGATTTTTTAATCTGAAAGCTTAACAAAGGGAAGAGTCCTATTTACAATGTTGACTATCCAAAACAATTCCTTGATGGACCTTCTGGACTCTTGTGGGAAGCACTTATTATTACTCTAAGGAATTCTAAAAGTCCAGATAAAAGACTTGCTTAGAGCTTTAGGGTTTGCATATGTCTTATCAGAGCTATATTTATAATTCAATATTTTCTCCATGTATAAGCTAATATATAACTATGTTAAATTCATGTTTTGGCCAATACTTGAAAAATGAAATTGAGAGCATGAAAAATAAAAAAATGTAGTATTTTTATACATGCCTTGCTACAAGTAAGGATGATTTCCTTAATTCTGCCTTTCTTTCCTATGACCCTTCTATTAAACTCCTCAAAGTCCCTTCATAAATCTTTGTATTTCTCATTTAATTCCCATTATGTTTATATACTACAAACTCAAACAGTAAAAATATCCAGATACACTAATAGTTAAATCAACAACCAACCAAACAACCAAGCCACAGTCAGAAAGATGTTATGCTGGCATAACCCCAAATTATCTGTCTATCTATTATCTATCATCTATCTATCTATCATCTATGTATTATCTATCTATCTATCTATCTATCTATCTATCTATCTATCTATCACCTATATATCTATCTATCATCTATCTATCTATCTATCTATCTATCTATCTATCTATCTATCACCTATATATCTATCAACTATCTATCTATCTATCTATCTATCTATCTATCTATCTATCTATCTATCTATCACCTATATATCTATCATCTATCTATCTATCTATCTATCTATCTATCTATCATCTATCTATCTATCATCTATCTATCTATCATCTATCTATCTATCTATCTATCTATCTATCTATCTATCTATCTATCTATCTATCTCTCTACCTACCTATCTGCCATCTATCTATTTCATTCTAAAAGATGTGACAAAGCAAGGGAGCAATGTAAGTTTGGTCTAGAATATAGAAAAGATTAATAACATTGGGGTAAGACCCTTTCTCAATCTTGGAGAATAATAGCACCAAGTATACATATTGCCTTGCAAATTTATTGTGAATTTGCCTTTGCTATAGACTCAGAACATGTGCTCTTCTCCCTCTACCTGTGGCAGTGAATAAATAATAAGGGTGGTAAAATTCAGTGATAGAGTCACTTTCCTAACAAAAAAATATCTCAAAGCTATTAGTAGCAGATATATGGAATGAACTGAACTCTGCTTTATATGATTTCATTATTCGTTCATTTCTATGAGACACCCCCTTTTTTTTTAACAAATCAAACTCTGCCTTTGATATTTGAACTTGGTTTGGGAGACTTTCACCTCTTCCCTAGAACACCTAGACATGTCCTGCCCTTTCTTCCTTTTCCAGGTGACTTGAAGTAGCATTCCATGCTAGCACAACTGCTGAGGATCCTCCTTCGACTTTGTTAATTTTGCTTGTAACGAGGCTACCTTCCCTGTGATTGAAACAGTGAGAAAGGTCCTCTATGTTGACCAACCTTATGAAAAGTTGAAGTAGGAAATGCTCCACATTTCACTCTTGCCATCTTTGGACAAGTACATAGTAAAAATACATTTATAAGAAAATTTCTAAAGGATGAAAGAGCAGCAGTAGCTAAAATATTATTGACATCAAAGTTTCCTCTAAAAGCAAGACTGGGTTATAATGAGTGAATACATCACTTTTCTTTTAAGCTTTGTGCTCTGAGCTGTGAAATGTCAGTCATAGAAAAATGGGCCTTGTTTTTATTTAATTTGATATATTTTTGCTACCGTGGCTGGTTTATTTTGCTCAATTGGAACTGCAGTTTAATCACCTCTACTATAGAATTATTGAGATTATATATTGCTACACTTATTCTTGGTGGTGTTAATAGCTTATTCATTACCACTGAGTCCCAAAGTTATAGAAGATTTATATCTGAGGTTTGACTGTTAAGCAGGGGATGCAGAAATCACTGCTAACTTATCTTGTATCATTTCATAATAGAAATAGTTCAAACAGAGGAACCACAAAATATAGAGGGATTTATTCAGGTACCTACTAGGTACATTATTTTCTAAGAGATAGTCAATACAATGAAACATGCATGTTGATTTGTTTATGCACTGTGACATGATAATCATGAGCAGTCAGGATGTTTGCTTTTGTAATTGATGAAACCCTACAAGTCAATTTATAGAACCATAATTATGACTTGTTCTGCCAAAGAATCATAGTTTCCTATATTACATTATGAAGCATCTTCACTTTTCAGCTGAAAAATTTAAAAATGGCTGAACTATTTCAGAAGGTTAATCTCTATTATTATAAAAATACTGATTCAGAAGGCAAGTTATGAGGCCACTGTTCTCTTTCTATGTGCTGTACAGTTACAAGAAAACCTTCAGAATGCCTTTATTATTTAACATACAAGGTTTATTTTAAGTTCACAGGTAATTTATTTTCCAATCTGTCCCCAGAAGGTTTGTATCATTATATTTGTTAACATTGCATCTAGACAGTGTCTCCCATTAGAACTCCACATTTAAGTATTTGCCCTGTGTATAAGCTTATTGTCCTTACTTGTACTAAAATAATCTTGGTTGTTGACTAAAATACAAAATTCTAGGGCAATATTTTTTTCTAAATGATCATACCATAAAAGTTTAGTGTAAATTTATATAACATTGAAGAGTGATTAAATGTTCCATTATATTTTGTTAATTGATTGAGCCATAGATAAGAATTATAGGCACTAGATTTAGGGCTGGAATGCTTAATAAGCAAAGGGCAGAATGTCACTCACCCTGGGCTTCTGAGTACTGTCACTCTATGCTCTAACCGTAGAGAAACCTTGCTGTGCTACATTTTATGGGTAAATAATATGCTTTCCTGATGCTTAAGAAATTCTCAAAAGACTCCTGTGGTAAAGATTCTACCACTTATGTAGTCTAGACTTAGAATACCTTTAAATTGTATGCATTCACGCTCTGTTAGATTTTTTTCTGTCTTTGCTCCTTGCCAATATTCTTGGTCCCTACAGCGGTGGAATTTATAACAGCCCATATAGAAAGGTGACACTTACAATCTAGAATCACGTATTAGGCTTAACCTAGAATGAATTATTTCCTACTCAAGCCAATAGCACATTTCTAGTTTGTTAATGCTACTTTATTATCCTCATTCAATTTATTGTCTATTGTAATGGCCTATCTTATTGCATTTCTTCCAGCTTCCCAATTAACTTGACCAAACTAAAAGGATTTATATTCTAAATAAATATATTTTTTTATAAATTATTGTGTACTATTTATTTGCCTCATCTTGTTATTTCTTGTCCATTATATCTTTTATTTTATGTGATTTCTCTTTTTTTCTTTTTCTGATAAAATCTAATTTAACTTAGATTGTCCAGTGATTTGCAAACTTCAATTTTCCCTTTTCATGAAGTTCATGATTGACTGCTAAAAACAGGATAAATTAGTTTTCACTTCCATCACTTGTCTCATACCTTAGCATTTTATAAGGACATGATGCTTTTAGTTTCTAGTTCTTTGTTCTAAATTATCATGTGGGACACACTTTTATATTACTGATGCACAAATACATTAATTACTCAAGACAGAAGAAACTAGTAAGTTTGAATCTAGTCATATTTCTTCCAGATCTTACATTAAATGTATATCTTAGGAAATGAATTTAACTTGCTTATGTTTACCTATGGTGAAAAGTCATGATTCATTTTCTTTATTTTTTATTTAATATTTTTATTATTGTTAGTTATATACAATGCAACTTTGCAGTTAACCTTTTGAACACTGTGACACATTGCTTCTCCTACCCAACCCCAATTACTATTATCATTCCTGTACTTTCTAGGAAAGGTCAGGTCAGCAAATAATAGTCCCTGGAAATAATTTCCATGTATGGAAAATGAGAGAAATTATTTGACTACACCCAAAATCAATGGTGTTCTAAGAAAGAATTGCCATCAGCTTTGGCTGTACTCTCCAAAAGCATCAAAGCACAAAGGAAAGTCTGCAAAGGGTGTATCATTATGGCTTCATTGGCAGTAAGCAGATTAAGAGCAACTCATGACTTCCAATGCTCAGTGATTAGCTAACTAATATAGAAAGGTCTTTTTACCAAGTCATCTCAATCAAACAAATATTCACAGAGTACCAAGTAGGTACCAAATAACATTCTGGGTGAGGAATGATAACAAGTATTACTCATATGAAAGATTACACATGATCTCAAGTCTTTTCTTATCAGTGAATATCCTCATTAAAATTTTCACATGAGATACTATAAGCTTACTGACTTGTTGAATATTTCAATTTTTCTCTCCTTATTTCTTTTATAGGAGTACCTGGAACATATTAGATGATAACTAATTACTTGGATAAACTTATTACATTAGATTGTATGGACATTTAGGAGAATGTGTAGCCTGGTTTTCATGAACTTCATGTGCATGCTGAGATTACACCTAGAGATCTCTTTCTCCACATAAAGCATAACATAGAAGGACAATGAAATTGGGTGAGTCCTTTCAATTTACATCTGCTCTCTCCCCAGGGAATATACATGAAGAACTCTTGTAGGAGTGAGAGATAATGGCATCCTTGTGCTGCTTTCATGCTTGCCATTGGCTTTTCGGGCCTTCCTTCTTCCAGAGCCAGTCATGACCTCAGCTGTCATGCTACCATCCACATCAATTCTACCAGTACCAACAAATTTACACAATTAAGCCTATTTCATACTCTATAATTCATATACTTATCTCTATTTTCATTATTATCATCTTAGTTTAATCTGCCACTTTACTGAAGAACTGAAAAACCCATTTGATTTTTCTCAGCCACAATATATTTTTCACTTTTTAAAAAATATTTTTAATTTTTATTTATTTGCTTATTTGACACAGAAAGCAGGAAAGGAGAGAGTGAGAGTGAGAGAGAGAGAGAGAGAGAGAGAGAAAGAGAGAGAATGGGAACACCAGGGCCTCCAGCCACTGCAAATGAACTCTAGACATGTGTGCCCCCTTGTGCATCTGGCTAACATGGCCCCTGGGGAATTGAACCTGGGTCATCTGGCATTGCAGGAAAATGCCTTAACCACTAAGCCATCTCTCCAGCCCTCAGTCACAACTTTTAAAATATTTTTATTTATTTATTTGCAAGGAAAGAGAGAAGAGAGAAACAGAAAGAGAGAGAGACAATGTGCATGCCAGGGTCTCTTGCCACTGCAAATACTGTAGATGCATGCACCACTTTCAGCCACACGTTTTCTCTTTCTGCATTTTTCATGGTCAGAGTTCGCTTTTTTAAAATGCCATCTCTTACAATTTAACCTATGGGCACTTCTGCAGTGATTGGTAATAGTATATGGTAAACCAATAATTGTTGAATTTATAATGTTGTCTGGTGCTTAGTAGACATTCACAAAATGTTTATTTTTCTCATTTTATATTCTTTTTAACATAAATTCTGTTCACAAAACTCAAATTACAACAAAATTTGGCACATAAATTGTGTTTCCTTTTGCCTTCAATCAAAATTCATACTTACTGAGCTCTGTTCTTTCTGAGGTTAGCACTCTGCCAACTGTATTTCTCAGCCTTCTGTGCTAGGTTCAGTCAATGAGATACAGCTGATGGAGACTGAAAAACTGAAAGAACCTGCTCCAACCCCTTTATGCTTTGGTCAGCAGTGCTTTAGTAGTAATGGATGGCTTTAGATTCTTTATTTTTAAGCATGAGTAAGATAGCTACTTTCTGAATCTATTACCTCTGCATTTTCTCAGTGTTTTCATTAGACTATTTCAGCTTCTTAATTTTTTTTCTGTGAAAATGACTTGTAAGGATCAATTTATCTTCTGAATGGACCCTGATTAATAGGATATAAGCCTCATTTTCCTAAGTATGCTTATTTTCATGTCATTTTTCCATTTGTTTCAATTTTTATTTTTAAGATATTATCAAGCTATTAACAAAATTACATAAAAGCTATGTATGGAAAGCAATATTTTAACCTTTTTGGTCTTCAAGTGCTTCAACTTGAGGTTGATTAAATAACAGTACACACTTTACAAATTTGTTTGAAGTTTAGTAATGTCAGCAGAACAAAATCAGTGATCATTAAATTTTAATTATTATTTTTGCTAATTTAATAATTCACTTAATAAGCACATATTGGGATAAAGATAAACATACCACTAGTCTCTTCAAAAGGAAATGAGGCACTAGTAGAAAAGAAAATAGTCTCGTCAAATTCCTTTGCTACAATAAAATAAGGCTTGTAGATGTATGGAAAAATGCTATGGGCATGCAAAATATGGAAAATTATCAAAATGTTTGTAGATTAAAACTGCTGAATTTTTGCAATTGAAATGCAAATTATCTAAGGACAATTATAGGTATGTGGAATAGAATATATACAAAACATGAATATGTGCGCGCACACGCGACACACACACACACACACACATATATACATATACATATATATTTGAATAACGGATAGCCTGGGTAAATTTCTTAAATAATATTGTCATTAGCTTTAGAGAAAGCAGAAATAATGATCAATAAAGTTAAAATGTTGAAGATTGAAATGTTCTTTTAAATAAAGTACATAGATTTAAATCTTTCTTCTTTTTAATTAGTGCTTACTTACTTTGTGTAAATGCTTGTAAACTCTGCTTCACAGGGGTTTAAGAAGCTATGTCACTAACCACCTAATGTTAGGAGTGAATAAACCAATTCAAAATTGGTTATCATAATTATAGCATGTTTAAGTAAGTGGTGTCAACAGCAAGAAAACCTTCATTGTGGAGACAGGGACAGAATAGTTTACCTAACCAAATAATAATCCCATGCTTGGTCTGAAGTATATATTTCTGTTTTGATTTTCTCTCTTTATTTTGTCATTTCATGCTCTAAATGAAGCTCAACTATTTGGCCTCTCTATCTTGAGTAAGCTATAAGAAGCAGCAATTAAACAATAACCAATGGATTATTCAAAAGAACTCACTAATGTCATAGCCTCAATCAACTGGTATTTTCCACAGAATGGCTACATCTTGATTTGGGATCTAAATTGGGAGATTAGATATTCATAAGTTAACTTCCATTGTTCAACACTAGAGTAAAATGAGTGACTACTTTTGCGATATCGATTAGGTATACCAAACAACTTCTAAAGTCTTTTGTAGCCTTTGCTGAATTAAAGTCCAGTTGTGATGCAAAATAATATTTAGTCAATGATAAACCACATATACAACATAAATAATGCCAATTCTGCAAACGCTTTTGCAGAAAATAAGAACAAAATGTAGAGACAGCAATATATTGACTTTAAAGTCCAAAAACATGAAAGTGGAATTAAGTCATGAACTAGTGTCTCTCCTAATCATATGAGCAAGATTCCTCAAAATTTTTTAGGTTGCAACAATATGTAAAATGGATCTTGTTCAATGATCAAGTGGAAATGTATCTCCATCAACAAATGTTAGCTTTATTTTAAATAATAAATCAGTACAAGTTATTAACTAAAACATAAAACCTATGTAATTAGTTTAATAAATTGATAACCTAAATATAAGATATTTGATATTTATGACAAAAAGTTCTCCCCAAACATCAGATTAGAGAGAGCAAATAATGTTCTCTATGTGTAAAATTCATCTAAAGAAAATCTGTAGCCAATATTATCTTTAATGTTGAAAACAAATAATTTACTCCTGGGGTCATAAAAAATATGTATATATTTTCTATTCATTTCTATTGAACACAGTACTGGATACTCTAGTCCTGGAGAAAGGTGAGAAAAATAAAAATAGGGGAAAGAGAGAAAATCTTGAAAAAAAAAGCAATTAAAAAATCTTAGGTATCATGAATCATGATAAAGTGTATAAAAATCATAAGAAACATATCAAAAAACATTCAGTTAAAATTGAACTTATTAAGATAGTCAAAGCCAAAGTTATCATCGAAAAATAACTTTTATTTCATTATAGTGGCAGTTTTTAAGTGAAGATGAGTATTTCAGAGTGCCAGTGTTTATACAATAAAAGCTGATGTGGAACTGAGGAGATGGCTAGTAGTTAAACGTACATACTTGGAAAGCCTGCTAACCCAAGTTATATCTACCACTACCCACGTGAAGCCATATGCACAGTGTGGCACATGTGTCTGGAGTTCATTTTCAATGGCAAAATGTCCTGGCACACCTATTATTTTTTTTTAATTTAAATTTTTTATTGACAACTTCCATGATTGTAAGTAATTCTCCTTTTCCCCCCTACTTTCTCCTTTGAAACTCTACTCTCCATCATATCCCCTCCCTCTCTCAATCAGTTTCTCTTTCATTTTGATGTTATGATCTTTTCCTCCTGTTATAATGGTCTTAGGTAGGTAGTGTCAGGCACTGTGAGGTCATGAATATCCAGGCCATTTAGTGTCTGGAGGAGCAGCTCATTGTAAGGAGTCCTACCCTTCCTTTGGCTCTTATTATATTCTATCTGCCACCTTTTCCACAATAAACCCTGAGGTTGGAAGGTGTGATAGACATAGTTCAGTGCTGAGCACTCCTCTGTCACTTCTTCTCAGCACTATGGTATCTTCTGAGTCATCCCAGGGTCACTGCCATCTGAAAAGAGAAGCTTCTCTAACCAAAAGTGAGAGTAGCATTAATAAATGGGTATGAACATTAAGAGAAGTACTTACTGGGGAGTTTGGTGAGCACAGTATATACATTTAGTCAGACACCAGCAGACATTACTCCCCTAGGGCTCATGACTACCCCTGTTGCAGGTTTTCAGTATTGGGGATGATTCCCTCCCATGGAGTGGGCCTCTAGTCAGATTAGAGGGTGGTTGGTTTTTCCCATAAGAGACATGCCACTATTGCTCATTTGGACTGGCTGGACAAATATAAGGCTTGCAGTGTCCACTGTTAAGTATCTTCACTGGTGATTTCTCTCTCTACCATTGAACTGCATGTAGCATAGCTTTTTCTGGTTTTCTATCAGCTGGTCTAACTGGAGGAGGTTTTCAGCTCAGCTCCAGCAGGATTTCTCAGTGGCCTTGCAGCTCAAGTATGTGGAGTCTTCAGAAATAGTGTTTCACCATTTATTCCTGATGGGAAGCCAAGTGCATCTATAATGGTCTGTAATGTTTTCGGAGTATTAGAGACCCCCCTGGCCAACAACTCACTGGAAGGTATCCCATCCCTGGCACTGAAAATTTTCTAGTAACAATCTATGGCTTCTGAGTGTTCCATTGTCCAAAAAAGTAGGTTTCCATAGTACTTATTTATATCCTCTTAGATTTTGTTTAGCCCTCCATCTACCTTTCCTTTACTCAGTCTCTTCTCCTGACCTTACATAGGCCTTTTCAACCATATTCTTATTCTTTCTATCTCCTAAATATTTTTTAAATGGAATCAATTGAGAAAAATTACTAATTTACTTATAAAATATTGAAAATATAAAATTTTCCAGTGAGAAGTTAAGAAATAAAGTATATATAACAAAACAGCAGTCCAAATATACTCCTGGATCACTCAAAAATGAAGACACCTTCTGAGAAATTCATTGTTAGGTGATTTCACTGATGTGCTAACATCTTAGATTGTACTTATACAAATCTAAATGACATAGTTTAGAGTTTATATATATGCTGTGTGTATGTTTTACAGTAGACACTGATGAAAGTAATTGAGCTCTCTAAAGTAATAAGCAGTGTAGTACAGCCTGTATATAAACCATAACATAGTCATATATTATCATAATAAAGTACTACATGTTGTACATTATCATATATACCATGCCTTTACACAAGTTGCAGTTATATTAACTTCAGATTTATGTTATTGATATCTTACTTTTACTCAGAATGTGTTATATGTTAGGACTTGTTTCAAATGACTTGTGTATATTCTTGAAGTCCCAAAATAATAGTCTGATATGAGTGCTTTTGTTTTGGATTTTAAATTGAGGAGACTTGAAATTTATATATACATATATTGCTGAATCTTACACACAAACTCAGGTAGTATGATAACCCAGAGAAAAATGGAGTTTTGGCAATTTTTGTGTGGCTCTAATACATATTGAACTACCCGGAACTGTGCTGTTTCTTTAAGGTCATGACCGAGGAAATGTGCTGGGTGAGCTGATCATAATTGCTTAGTAGACATTATCCAGTTAGCATAACAGGGAGAGATTCCAGAAAGAAGAAATAACAATGCCAAAATTTAAAATATTTTATTCTACTGATGTCTATGTATATCATGTACATGCCTGTGGTATGTAAGACTTACGTGTTGATGTTTTAATATAAAAATAATAATCACATAAAAATCATATAAAGTTATGTCCACTTTCTATTAAAACATAGCTATGAAACCAGTAAATTAGTTTAGATGAATTGGACTATAGTACATTCTGTGATCAAGTCAGAATTACATTAAAACTTAATGGTTATGGCCTATAGAGATGGTTCAGCAGTTAATGTGTTTGCCAGCAAAGTCTAAGGACCTGGGTTCGATTCCCCATACACACATACAGATGAATAATGTGGTTCATACA
Organism: Dipus sagitta; assembly: GCA_036346955.1. Classification (NCBI taxonomy): domain Eukaryota; kingdom Metazoa; phylum Chordata; class Mammalia; order Rodentia; family Dipodidae; genus Dipus; species Dipus sagitta. Next base: position 95,019,716 of record CM070770.1, on the reverse strand, counting down.
TCTGGAGTTCATTTTGAATGGCTAGAGGCTCTAGCGTCCCCATTCTTTCTCTCTCTCTCTCTTAATCAAATAAAATAATTAAGGATTAATGTTTTTGATGAAAAGAGCTCAGATATGGGGGCTAAAATCTTAAAACTTAATTCAGTGCCATTATAGTGAAAACTGTGCCTGCATCGTGCTAAAACAACAGTAGGTTATTATAAATGGCTTATCCAGTGGTCATTGAACTATTGCGAATGCATAGGCCAGGATTCATTTAGGTGATCAAAGAAATGAATGATTATCTAGATCACAGGTAACACATGCATTTTTGCACTAAACTGAGTCTGGATGACCGCAGTGGGTAAGAAGCCAAAACTATTAGCTGTTAATCAATTGTCCACTTTTATTACTAGTGTAATTAGCATAGTGATCAATATTAATGCTGAATTTAACATTTTAAATAACTTGGTTTTTAGAGCTAATTAGTGCTAATATATTTAGAGTAGTCACTAATTATTGGTGCCCAATAAATTTCTGTTCATTATTAGGCCATTGTACAGTCAGAATATTCCTGGATCTTAAGATCCAAATTAAGATCATAATCAGGTTATAGCAAAATGCTTTGAAATTTTTGTGAAAAATATTGATAATTGATTCACAAAAAACTGCATGTATATCCTCTAGACCACTATGAAATAAGTACATTAATTTTATTATCATCCTTATAATGCAGTATATATGAAGTATGTCTTACTATCATTCTAAGAGGGGAAAATATTACTTTGATTCCAAATATTTAATAATTAACAATGTAACTGCAAATTATTCAAACATGATGGCTTCAAATCCTTTCAAATATTCTGAAATAGAAATATAATATCCAAATAAAGTTTAAATGAAATTTGAAGAACTATTACTGTTTCTTCAGTAATAACATATACATTTATCATTTATATTCAAGAAGGTTGATTCTCAGCCGGGCGTGGTGGCGCACCCCTTTAATCCCAGCACTTGGGAGGCAGAGGTAGGAGGATCGCCGTGAGTTTGAGGCCACCCTGAGACTCCATAGTGAATTCCAGGTCAGCCTGGGCTAGAGTGAGACCCTACCTCGAAAAACCAAAAAAAAAAAAAAAAAAAAAAAAAAAAAAAAAAAAAAAAGGTTGATTCTCATTTAATTTGTTGCTTATAGTTTTTCAATGAAAAGCAATACAATAAAGTTACTTTGCTATGTTGGGCTACAATAAAGACTGAAAATGGATGAATATATTTCCACAGATAGAACATGAGAATTATATATTTTTATTTTATTTATTTATTTGCAAGCAGAGAGGTAGAGAGGAGACAGAGAGAGAATAGGCAGGCCAGGGACTGTAGCCACTGCAAATGAACTCCAGATATATGCACTCCTTCTACATCTGGCTTACATTGGTCCTGAAAAATTGAACCTGGGTCTTTTGGCTTTGCAGGCAAGTGCCGTAACTGCTAAGCCAGAGAATTCTTGAAAGATGCCCAAACTAAGAATCATTTTAGTAACTCATGAAGCTATACAAAATCTTGATTTTATTCCCAATGCCTGTCAGAACTACAGAAATTGAAATAGCCCAAAGCACCAAGTTTTCCACTAGAACTCCTAGACATATTGAACGATGCAGAATACAAGCTTCAAGGCCTCAGGGGTAAGTGACAAGACTGGAAGTGGCAGTGGAAGTTTCTGAAATAAAGTTTAATAGCACTGTTTTGATAGTGGTGTGAGGTTATTATAAGTGAATAAAAGTTGGTTGAGTAAGTGGTTAAGCACTTGCCTGTGAAGCCTAAGGACCCTGGTTCAAGACTTGATTCCCTAGGACCTATGTAAGCCAGATGCTCAAAGTGGTGCATGCATCTGGAGTTTGTTTTCAGTGGCTGGAGGCCCTGGTGTGCTCATTCTCTCTCTCTCTCTCTCTCTCTCTCTCTCTCTCTCTGTCTCTTCTCTCTCCCTCTGTCTGTCATTCTCAAATAAATAAATTAAAATAAACAAAAGTTCTTTTAAAAACTTACTTTTAATTACCAATATTAAGAGACATTTTGTAGACATATTCAGTGTTTCAAACTATAGCATACTATTTTAGCTTATGTATTTTAATAGATATCTTTGCCATGCTATGATAATGAAATCAAATCTTATTTTGTGATTTTGGTTTTAATTTACTAAGTGATACCTTAGCAGACTGAAAAACTTAATTTTTATCTTTTCCCCATAATAGAATCTAAGCTGTCTTAAATGGGATCTATCTTGGAGGTAAGGTAGATAACTATGGCTTCCCTTCTGTATATTGTTCTTCCTGTCATCTGATTCAAATGGTTCATTAAACACCTTCCAGGTTTTCTTTTTCTGTTTCTATTTTCCCCTTCTAGCAGTTATTTCCTAAAGCTCATGAATCCCATGCAATGCATTACAATTAATGAATCACTGTGTGCAGACTTGCACACTTCATATATTCTGTTGGAGTCTACTCAAATGGGCCAAAAGTAATTTCTTAATGCCTATGAATGAAATGCCAATTGATGATTCAGATCTTGAGCTTTTCCAAGGAATACTTGAATGTTAGTACCCCATTATGCCTGTTGCTTGGAAAAGTTACCTCTATTTTATAAAAATAATTGCATAAATTGTGAATAAAACCAGTTCAGCAGTTGTTTCCTTTGATCATAGAATCCAATCAAATCTTGATATTGTTGACTTGTGCTTGTTTTAAAATCCAAGTTGTTTCCACTCCCAGCACAGGAAGTACAGGACTTTGTTTCCTTTTTTCTGCCTCAGAAATTGTAAGAAAGCTTGTGGAACTCTCACCTCTCATCATAATCTGCTGATGACTTCAGGTTAAACATTCCTGACTTCAACAGTCATAGGGAAGGCACTGGAAGGTGATACAACACCCAGGTGGAGCATGAAAGTTAGTGCATAAGTGGACTATTCAAGCCAAGCTCTGATTATTTAACTAAATATTTTATTTATTTATTTATTTATTTATTTTTGTTTTTCAAGGTAGGGTTTCACTCTAGCCCAGGCTGACCTGGAATTCACTATGGAGTCTCAGGGTGGCCTCAAACTCATGGCGATCCTCCTACCTCTGCCTCCCCAGTGCTGGGATTAAAGGCATGCACCACCACGCCTGGCTCTTAACTAAATATTTTAAATGAAAATTGGTTGCCACAGAATATAATAAATTTACTATAATATTTGTGAAGTGTGATGGGAGCCACAAAAATACCAGTTTTTGTAGCAAATTGAATTTTGTTTATTCTTTTTCATTATTATTTTTGGAAGGACTTTTTGGAGGCCTTGATATGTATTTTACATTTGCTTTCTGTATCTGGTTTGTATAATAGCTACATTGAGAGTTTACTCAATTAGAAGAAAATTGTCCCTGGATTTCCAAGTAGTTTATGGAGACTGTGTTGTGGAAGGTTAAAGATGATGTTTCATTTCTCCACTAGCACTGACTGTCCTAGCTTCAAAGGATTTACTTATGCTTTCCTACTTTCCTGGAACCCTTACAGAGCCATTGCCATCTGAAATAATGTGGACCTTTTCACCTCATCCCTGCTCTCTTAAACATTTTTTTCTTTATTTTTATTTAGTTATTTGAAAGTGACAGGGAGAGAAATAGGCAGATAGAGAGAGAGAGAAAATGGGCGTGCCAGGGCCTCCAGCCACTGCAAATGAACTCTAGACGCTGTCTCCTTGTGCATCTGGCTAACATGGGTACTGGGGAATCGAGCCTTGAACCAGGGTCCTTACGCTTCACAGGTAAGCGCTTAACCGCTAAGCCATCTCTCCAGCCCACCCCTGTTCTCTTGATCGGACAGAGCTAAATACAGCTATGTTTTCTTCACATTTAATCTTTCCACCAGACATTTTTGGTCCCCTGGAAAAAAACAAAACAAAACAAAAACCACTTTAATTACAAATTTATAAATCTGGAAATTCTCTAATTTTATGCATCTAAAAAACCAGTTCCAAAATTATGTGGGGAACACTGCATGTTCTATTTGTGATGGTTTGAGGAATTTACATATCAAAAAGTCATAAATTCATTAATAAAGCATAACAGAGTTCCACAAACTATCATTTTCCTTTAATGGACAAAATACAGTTGTTATATTTACCTGCATATTAACATTTTAGTGGTCTTATAGACCATTATGGATCAATGTCACCTCATGCTATCACATATAGCTTTGATGACAATTCTTTATATCTCCTCCCTGAAAAACTAATTCACTCACTTAAAAGCTATATATGGATTTAAAATTTTATAGAAACCTATGCCATTATGTAGTGCCATTGTTTCGCATTCTCTATTGCTCTGAAGAAAGTTAGCTAGAGTTAATATGATAATGTTTCCTTCTTTTAAAAGAAGAAACTATAGTTGTTCTCAAGAATTTATCTTTACATTTGGTTTTTTGCATGTTGATCGTAATGCATATAGGATACATAGCCTTAGTGTTACCTAACATGGAGTTTCCTGAGCTTGCTTTATAGGGAGTTTCCTGGTTTATAATGCCTGTTTCTCCCAAGCTGTGGAATGTCATCCACTGTATATATATTTGTGTCTCATTCATCCTGTCTCATTCTGGGACTCTAGTTCTACTTTTTCAACGTAATGTTTAATGGCTGTTTCAAGAGAATATCTCTTATCTTCAATTGAACACTGCCCTCCAGGTCACTGAAGATCTGTTCTGTGTTGGGATTTATTTTTTTCTGGGTTCTTCAATTTGGATGATTATGTTTACCTGCCCTCAAGGGCTTTACCTCTGTGGGCTCCCATCTTCTTTTAGTTAGCACAACTTTCTATTTAAGGTATTACATTTTGAATTGCTAGTATTAGAAAATATTATTTTTATCATTTTCCTCTACTCATGAAATTATCATCTGTTTACTAATTAAAAAATGCTTTTCTCTACAGCATAAATACTTTTTATAATAGCATGTTAAAGCTCTTTGTCTAGTTATTCCAAAATATGGGTCCTACTGAGAATTTTTTGTTTAATTGAGTTTTTATTGGCCATGGCATACATTTGTTCTGTTTCTTTTGTTTAATGATGTGTTCTATTGTATACTTTGGGCATGAATGATGCATTGTAAAGAGTTTTATTTTACTCTAAAAGTATTGACTTTTTGTGTGTAAGTACACGAATTATTGGCTGGTTGTCCTGACCTTTTAGAGATAAGGTTTAACAATGTATAAGATAGGTGGATGTAAATTTTGTCCTAAATCTTCTTTTCTCTAATTATAGAGCAAGTGTTCCGTCCTTTAATGCAGTATTTACTCCTGGAACATGACCTTGTATTTTCCATAAACAGAAACTTTAAGCCATCCTCCAAGTCACTGTGAGTGATATTCAAGTTCTCACTAACCTCCTCTGGGAAGATAGTACCTTCAGTCTGTATCTCAGCAGTTCTGGAGTCCTGTAGCTCCCCATCTATATGTAACTCAGGGCTCTTACAGATGTTTCTGAGTATTCATATTTAGATTTCCAGAACCTCCTCTTTATATATAGTTTATTGAGTGATTTCAAAAAAAATCAAATTAACATAGACCTTACTTTGTCTAATTTGTTACTAAAAAAGATTGAATTACCTGTGCTGTCTCTCTTTTTTATTTGTTCCTCAGAGCTTTTAAAGAATTGCTTATGTTCTATCATTCTTAGAGTGTATAATTTGTATATGTTAGTAGGTTATCCCCAAAATAGCTACACCAAATTTGGAACTAGAACCCCAGGACATGGGAGTTATTATCTTGGCTAAGTAAAAGCTAAACTCTAGTCCTATGCATGCTTACATTCCCAATAGTGACTGATATGGTCCTTATTGAGTTAAAGGCACCCATGAATGTTGAGTGATTGGCAGTTAATTAAACCTGAGCAATAAGACAATATTGGAGAAAGTGATAGCACAAAGCAGATTGACATCACTGTAAATTCATGCTCACCAACTTCAAAGAGGCCCAAAACATTGCCTGACGATTCTGCTAAATGTCTATTTTCAACCTGTTCCCTCATTTCTTGTGATAACTGCTTCAATCTTTCCCATACTCCCTAGATCTTTGGCAACCTCGTCCTATCAAGGGCACTGTTCCTATCATAATTAGTGGTTGATCTTGTTTCTTGATATATATTGTATTGAATAATGAATTAGGCCATTAGAAAGAATTTTTTTCAGCTTTTTGTTACCAACCATTCAACCTACCCAGAGCTGAATCTATTTATTTAAGGAGATTGGAATGGCAATGTCCCCTAGCAATCACCACATCAGCATGGTTATAACTCCCAATGTTTGCATCATTATGTGCATTGTTTTATTTACTACAGTGTAAGAATATTCCCTCTGTCCTTTACATGTCCTTTCAAGAGTTTTATGTTCATATATAACTCATGTTCTCTTTCTAGTTAAATTGGATTATTAAATAAAATTCTGCTCTTTTGATGTTCTATCTATCTATCATATATCTAGAATGTCATCTTTAAAATAGGTTTATTCTACCTACTTAAAAAAAACCCTTCTTTCCCACATATGCCCTGTTAATCTTTACCTTGCCTTATTATTCACTGTTTCCCAAGAAAATTCTCAATGAATTTAATATACTTGAAATATATATGAAGCTTATTTTTTCTATGACTCAATCTACCAGACTGATGGGAAAAAAGTTTTCCTTATCTGACATATGGCCTAAATTAACCATAGTTAATAAATATTTCATAGTTTTGAGTACTATAAGAGACAGATTGTGTTTATGAGAGTAATGATGCCCATAAGTCTCACTTAAGTGTCTCTCAGTGCTGACACTGCATGTCACTTATCAGCATGATACAACCTCACCCTGTTTGTCCCAGTCCTGGCTCAAGGATTTCAAGGAGACAAACTCCCCTCAGCATAGATGCAACTCTCATGAACCTTAAAATAAAGTCTATCCTTAACAGAATAGTTCAGTCTTCCTTTGTAAAAGTAGTACCTAGTAAATGGCCTGGACTGGTCTAAGAAAAGGTGATAAAGTCATTCAAAGTTTGAGAGACCTTCTTAGCCAATGGGTTTCTAACTTCCTGACTATATCTGCCACACACCACTACCACTAACCTGCTCATCCTGTAAGTGTTGTGAAGGCACCGCTAATAAAGACTGCAGCTGCATAAGGTTTGGCTCAAATTGAACCTAAGGGGAAAACCAGCCCTGGAGAAGCTAATTGGCTAGGATCCCTCAAAGCTCCCAAACAAACCAGTCTCCATCTAATTTGATCTCAAAGTTTGTCACAGAAGACTGTTGTACATTTTAAAATTTAGTTTTCTTCAGTCTTCCAAGACATCAAGCTCTTCCACTCTTTAATATTTATCTATTATTACTTTCTATATATTTTTGTCACATTAATTCTCATCTGGACTATCTTTACATTATAAATTCCTCCAAGTATTCTTCTTACTTCAAATCTACTACTTAGGCACTCTTATCTACAGTATTGGCCTGGAATATTTTCACTTCATAGGGCACCCCAAATTTCTTTTACAACTTAGTTCAGGCATCAACTCTTGAAGTGATTACCCATGTGTATACTCAGCATGTCTATTTAAAAGTTTAAAAAGAAACTCAAAAAAATGACCTCATTGTTTTCACTCCCAAACTCTTTTTCTAGTTGCTTTAAGGTTTTTTTCTCATCGATATTTCTTGTTAACACACAGATACTTTCTGTTAATTGTTTACACTACAATTTTCCAGTCCTTATAATTGCCTATCTATCAATGTCACTATGACCCCCAGTTTTACTTCATCTCTCACAGCAGCAACTCCAGTAAGCCACATAAGTGAATTCCACATTTTTCATCACCAATGTCATATGTAGTAGGGCCTTCATGATATAAAAATTTAATATCATTAAAACATTTTTCTCAGCTGTTAAGGTACTTGCCTGAAAGGACTAACAACCTCAGTTTGATTCCACAGTACCCTGGATAAGCCAGATGCACAAAGTGGTACATGCATCTGGAATTCATTTGCAACAGCAAGAGACCCTGTTGTGCCTATTTTTGTTCTCTCTCTCCTCTCTGTCTATGCCTGCTTGCAAATAAGTAAATAATAACTGAAAAAAAACATTCTCTTGAATAAATTTATTTACTGTCTTCCCACCTCTCTGAAGATTCTGATGAAAATCATTAAGATGGCATCTAAGACTCCAGATGGCATAGTCTCTTAAATACTTTCCCAGTCTTATCAGAGATACCTAACCATGACTTTCTTTCAATTTCTCATGTGTATTGCTTTCTTTGATGTTATTTTGTACATTCTTCACTGTGAAAAAAATAAATTTCCTCTTATTTATTATAAACTATTTAAACATAAACTGGTGCAAAGAATTGGAACTATGCTTGGAATACCATTATCACAAGGCTCAATACTAACAAACAGAAGTATTGCTACAGCATGTGTTACTTTGCTGTTTGTCCTTCCATCTTCAAAGCAGATCACTTCCTAGAGTAAGTCATCATTGACCTTCCTCACTTCAAACCTCCTTCCTGTATAATTCACTTTCTAAAACATTTCTTCCTTGCAGCTTATAATTACATACGTAAGGATGATTATTTGATTAATGTCTGTCTACCTAAATAGGCTCCATTAGAACATGACCACATCTGATAATGTTCATAAATTTATCCCTAGAATATACTTTCTTACAAATATTTTCAATGTTTTTCAAATGAATGGTTCCTTAAAGAATAAAACTTAATGGATACATTGCCCTGGAACAGGATTAAGGCAGAAATGAGAAAGAAGTTAAGTTAAAGGGGGGAGCTGAGAATTGAATTACTTGCTTTTATTAACACTGAAGTCTGCCTCAGAAGAATAAGAAATTAGGGCTATAACTGATATTCACTAAAAAGGTTGACATTTTTGTCATTATTTTTATAGGCTTAAAAAATTTTAATACACTGACTTTTATCCCACTATATAAAAATTATTTTATATTACTCTGCTTGTAAGGATTTGTTTTTATTATTATTAGTTATGTGCACAGTGTGTATACAGTCATGTTTGGTACCATCATTAGTCTCCTCTCTGTCCCTCCCCTCCACAGGAACCCTTGTCATTGGGGAATGTGGGTCATGCATTGTAGGGGTAGCCATCAGTTATGGGGAAGAGGCAATGTCTCTGTGTATAATGTCCCAACATGTGGCTCTAACAATCTTTCCACCCCCTCTTTCACAAATTTTGCTGAGCCATGTTGGGTTCAGTTTAGGTCTACTTCAGTGATGAGATATTGGAAGCCTCTGTGTCTCTGGATTTCTGGTTTGGTTGATGCTGATATCCTCTGTGTCTATCTCCTTCACCCTTGTGCTAGTACCAGGTTCACCAAGAAATAAGCACAAAAGTCAATATCATCTGCTCTAATCTTATTCAATTTCCTATTTATTTGTTTTTATAAACATTTAACAATGAAATGTGATATTACCCTATGTACCTGTTAACATATTCACGGGTCATGGTCTCTAGATTCATATGGCTGACTGGTATAGCATGAATCTATAGCATGCTATAGAATGTCCCCCAGATGTTACAGACTTGATCTCCAGGGGATACTTTCTGGAGCTAGTGGAGATTTCAGAGACAGAACCTAATGAGAACATTTTTAGTCACTGGGAACATTTCCTTAAAGGTGTTAGGGAACCTCATTTCTCTTTATGTTCATCTATATTGCTTTCTGGCTGATAAGATAAGTGGTTTTTCTCCATTACATACAATTACCATGTTGTGCTGCCTCAACACATACCCAAAACCATGAGGCCAATAGTTATAGTGTAAAGCATCCAAAATGATAGTCAAAGTAAACCTCACCTCTTCATAAGTTGATTGTCTTATGCATTTTATTGTAGAAATGAAAAGCTGACTATCATACTTAATCTTAGGGAAATCTAGACGTAAACAGATGACTGGGATATAATAGCAGCCACATTGATTCAACAGGAACAGAAAAGTAAATAGTCTTAAGAAGGTCGGAGTGACTCCAGAATTCAAATTGACTGATACTCTTGAACTCCATTTGTATAAAAGGAGAACAAGGAAGCAACAGCTACACTTACTAGTTGCTGAGTATTATCTAGGAGAAAACATTATGATGTCATGATAGAACCAATGTATTTAGTTCACTGAGTACATTATGGCTTATAATTTAGCATTTAATGCTAGATAAGGAAGCTATTCCATGTGTGGATATAAGTCAAAGTCAGTTCTCTGAGAATGTGGAAAAGCAGATTGGACAGTATAAAAGTTTTAGGGAATTCACTTGACTGGTCAGATATTTCCTTTTCTATTCTTAGGTCTGGCTAAATAAAAAATAACTGTGAAAGTCTTATGGACCCATAAGTAATATGAGTTAAAAACAGTATCTCCACAAATGTATATCCTTACAAGGTATCAAATTTCAGATCTAGACAGAGTTTTATAGACCATGTGATATTCAAACTAGCCATGTGGTGTATGAAGAACTTCAAATTCCATTGTCAAAATGTAGATTACTAATTAGATATATTCTAAAAATTAGAATCCAAATATCACTTATTTCATTTGGGATTTAAAATATGGCACTTGATTTAGATAAACAAAAGAGAATAAAGATAATATTTCATATTGGATGCCCACTATGTACTAGACACTGTACTAAGTACTAAATGCACATTATCTCATTTAAGCTTTTTGTTATGTGAGGTTAATAATATTATGGTAGTCTTAGGACATGGATTATGGACTAAGGATTGTGAATATTAAATAACTTGCAGAATATCAATGAGATAGTACCTCTATACTCAGACATACATTTGTTATGTGTCAACTGTTACTCTTTTAAAATAGTGTTATTTAGTTATTTGTAAGCAAAGTAATATATGAAAAAGAGAGACACAGAGAAAGAGAGAGTGTGTGTGTATGTGTGAAAGAGAGAGAGAGAATGGGCTTCCTGCCACTGCAAACAAATTCCAGATGTATGTACCACTGTGCTTCTGGCTTTATGTGGGTACTGACGAATTGAACTCAGGTTGTTAGGCTTTGCAGGCTAGTGCTTTAACCACTAAGCAATCTCTCCAGCCCCAATAAAGCTGATACTCATATATTCTAATATTTGCCCTAGAAAATGTATTGTGATTATATCTATGTGGTGTTGTAGACAAATTCACACATAAACATGTCATCTTTTCATTTATCATTTGTGTAGCGATCATAGTTTCATGGAGTACAAGTTCTATGTGTGCAATGAATCAGCCTCTGAAAGCTCTATCCTGATCAATGCAGTGAAAGGATGATACCTTGTCAAAACAAAAATGATGGGTACTGCCAGAGTGAAAGCAACCAGGCTTGATTATAGTCTTTACCTCTGTGATGCACACTTTAGAACCTACAGGATTCCCACAAAATTACAGCTCTGCATGTTTCTGTTTCAGTGCAACTTGTTCTTTAGTTTTACATTGGCAGCCTGTCCTGTGTGAGACAATTTGTATTTGGATGTAGCTTTGCCCAGTGGGCCCATAAAGTTTTTCCACCTTTCATTATGTAGACAATTTATATAAATCACAGTTCACAAATTAAATTAACATCACTTTCTTTGTTTCCTAAATATTTATTTTTCTATTTTGTATTTCTCTATTCTTACTTTATCTATTGAGAAAATATTTAATCCTAATCTATGATAAATGCATGCATTTAGTTTAGAGCTTGTAAATAAATTAAGGTATTTCTATATATGGGGCCATGTAAACATTTCTTGCAGAGATATTGAAATTACATCAAAGTATCTATGAGAGTAGAATATAATGGGATATTATGATTCCCAGTTTCTAATACTGTACTATCCTACCTGGTCATGGATGCCTGAACACTACCATCTGCTGAGAATCCATGCTTTCAGATCCTCTAGACACAAAAAGGCAGCCATAGACACCATATTCTGATGATTGGCTCTCTCACCACTTCCATATTACATTCAGGAACACAGAAATAATAATTTTACTCTAGTTTCCCTCTCTGCTGCTGAGACCTTTCTGCACTTGCATAAGTACTTTTGTTTAAACATATCAGACCAATGTTTTTTTATTATTTATTTGTGAGAGAAAAAGAGAGAGAGAGAGAGAAAGATGATGGGCATTCCAGTGGCTCTTGCCAGATATGTGTGCCACTTTATGCAGCTGCTATTATGTGTATATTGTGTCATTGAAATTAGGCCTTCAGGCTTTGCAGGAAAGCAACTTCAACCACTGACCATTCTCTCTACCACCCAGACCATTTTCCTTTATATCCTATGTCCCTCTTATAGATTGAATTGTGTCTCTCACTAAGATGTAAGTTTCAGACACTCACACGTGTAAATGTAATTGTATATGGAAATGGGGCTTTAAGAATGTGATCAGATGAAGCTCAAATGAGGTCTTTACAGTGGTCCCTAATCATATATGACTGGGTAGTTTGTGTCTTTATAAGAGATGATGTGAAGATTGGGACACTCAAGAAGGCAACAGCAACATTATGGTAGAGGTAGAGGCAGATGATGGGTGTTTCTCTAAAACCAGGAGAACCATCCACCATCAGATGCAAGAAAAAGAAAGAAAGATTCTATCCAGTCTCAGAAAGAGCATGGCCTGTCTGATGTCTTAATTTTAGATTTCTTACCAATGGAAATATGACAGATAGCACATTTTTATTATCTTAAGTCACCCAGCTTGTAGTAATTATTCCTTGCAAGCAAGGAAAGTACTGCAGGTAGTTCCTAAACTACACTGAAGAAGGGTTGATAAAAGTTCACATGCTCTAGGAATTCATGAAGTTTGATGTGCAGTTCTTTGTATTTTCATGGATCCTAAAATCCATTTAGGAGTTACTTTATACTTAAGCCTAGGAAGGAAGGAATATAAAAAACATGGTACAAATCCTTCTGTTGGTGCTCACAAGCTCCTATTCTCTTACATTTGGCTCTGTCAAAATTCCAGTTTTAGTTCATGATTTCATAGGTTCATGGAAAAGTTACTAGACTGATCATTTATTGTTCTATTCTTACTAATTTGTATAGGCTCTATTCCTTGAATCTGTCAGGGTTCCAGTCATGTTTTTGAAAGCTAAGTTTCTTACAACATAAAAATCTTATTTCTACCTCTTCTGTTCAAGACGGCGTCCTCCTAACCATGCCACACCTCCCAGGGAAGTAAAGACAAGACATTAGGGTCTTCTTGGGTGGGGGGAGCATACTCTAACAGACCTCCATTGGAAGGGTGCAGAGGGGCAAGAAAAGGGAATCAGCTGATTTTGACACTCTCAGGTAGTCCACCAGTCCCCCAATCCCATAAAACAGCTGGCTTAGCCATAGTCCCAGCTGCAGGCTCCTCCTGCACTAGCAGCAGGCAAGGGGGCACAATGAAGGCGGTCCTCAGGGGAAAATTCATAGCACTAACTCCTTCATATCAAAGACAGAGAGATCCCAAATCAGTAACCTAACCATCAACCTAAAGGCACTGGAAAAGCAAGAAGAATCCATCCCAAAAAAAGCTCCAGATGGAAATAAATAATAAGGATCAGAGCAGAAATTAATGAATTGGAAACTAAGAAAACAATTAAGAAGATAGATGAAACAAAGAACTGGTTCTTTGAGAAAATAAACATGATTGATAAACTCCTGGCCAATTTGATCAAGCAAAAAAAAAAAAAGAGAGAGAGAGAGAGAGAGAGACACTTAAAATTAACAAAATTAGAAATAAAAAAGGTGAGATCACCCTACCTCGAAAAACCAAAAAAAAAAAAAAAAAAACAAAAACCAAAAAAAAAAAAAAAAAAAAAGGTGAGATCACAACAGATATAAGTGAAATTGGGAGAATCATCAGGACTTATTTCAAATACCTCTACTCCACAAAACTGGATAATATGGATGAAATGGATGAATTACTGGACACATACCACCTACCAAGACTAAACTCAGAGCAGATTAATCTCCTAAACAAACGAATCACATACATAGAGATGGAAAAGGTAATCAAAAACCTCCCCAAAAAGAAGAGCCCACAACCAGATGGCTTCTCAGCTGAATTCTATCAAACCTTCATGGAAGAACTGAAACCAATTTTCTTCAAACTGTGCCACATAATCAGAGAACAGGAAAAGCTCCCCAACTCCTTCTGTGATGCTAGTATCACCCTAATAACAAAACCAGGCAGAGATACCATAAGAAAAGAAAACTATAGGCCTATTTCCCTGATGAACTTAGAAACAAAGATCCTGAACAAAATCCTTGCAAAAACAATCCAACAACACATCAAAAGCATTATCTACCTTGATCAAGTGGGCTTCATCCCAGGAATGCAGGGGTGGTTCAACATATGGAAATCTGTCAATGTAATACATCACAAAAATAAGCTTAGACCCAAAAGCCATATGATCATTTCCATAGGTGCAGAAAAGGCCTTTGACAAAATACTACATCACTTTATGATCAAAACTCTGGAGAAAATTGACATGGATGGTTTATATCTCACCATAATAAAGGCTTTATATAAAGCTCCTAAGGCCAAAATAATACTTAATGGGGAGAGACTGAAGGAATTCCCATTGAGATCAACAACAAGACAGGGGTGTCCACTCTGACCTCTGCTCTTCAATATAGTACTGGAAGTCCTGGCTCAAGCAATAAGACAGGGGGAAGAAATAAAAGGGATACAAATTGGAAGGGAAGAAGTTAAGTTAGATCTATTGACAGATGACATGCTTCTATACATAAGAGACCCAAGAGCCTTCATCTAAAAACTCTTAAAGGTGATTAATGCTTCAACAAAGTAGCAGAATAAAAACCAATGCACAAAAATCAGTAACCTTTCTATATGCAAAAGACAAAGATACACAGAAAGAAATACGTGGCATTGTCCCAGTTTCAATAGCAACACCAACAAAAAAATTACCTTGGAATAACATTAACAAAGGATGTGAAAGACCTATTAACAATGAAAACATAAAAACACTCAAAAAAGAAATTGAGGAGGACTTGGGACAATGGAAAGACCTCCCATGCTCCTGGATAGGCAGAATTAACATTGTGAAGATGGCAATCCTACCAAAGGCAATATACAGATTTAATGCAATACCAATCAAAATACCAACATTGTTCCTCACAGAGATAGAAAAAAAAATGATCTCAAAATTCATATGGAAAGACAGAAGGCCTCAGATACCCATGCATATCCGCAGCAAAAGAAACACCTCTGGAGGTATCACCATACCTGATCAAAGCAATATAACAAAGTCATAATAATAAAAACAGCATGGTACTTTCATAAAAACAGGAGTATAGACCAATAGAGCAAAACTGAGGACCCGGACATTGGGTCAAGTAACTATAGCTACTTGATATTTGACAAAGGCCCTAACAATATAGGCTGGAAAAAGGACAGCATCTTCAATAAATGGTGCTGAACATACCAGATAACCATATGCAGGGAAATGAAACTTGATCCACACATTTCACCACGCACAAAAATCAAGTCCAAATGGATCAAAGACCTCAATATAAGACTGGAAACTCAGCTACTACTGGAAGAAAAAATAGGAAGAACTTTCCATGAAATAGGAATGGGAAAAGACTTCCTGAACAAAAACCAGTTGCTTAGGATCTTAAACAGTCACTCAACCAATATGATCTCATGAAGCTGAAAAGCTTCTTCACAGATAAACATACAATAAACAGAGCCAATGGATTACCCCCAGAATGGGAGAAAATATTTCCTGGTTATTCAACTGGCAGAGGCCTAATTTCTAGAATCTACAAAGAACTTAAAAACCTAAACAATAAAGGTCAAACAACCCACTCACAAAGAACTGGACAGGCAGTTGTGAACAGGCAGAACTGCACAGGGGCAAAGAACTGGATAGGCAGTTCTCAGAGGAAGAAATACAAATGGCAAATACACACTTAAGAAAATTTTCATCATCCCTAATCATCAGAGAATTACAAATTAAAACAACTATGAGATTTAACTTTACCTCAATAAGGATAGCAAACATTTAAAAATCAAGTAAAAATAAATGCTGGTGTGGATGTAGAGAAATAACAACCTTCATCCACTGTTGGTGGGAATGTAAGATGGTACAACCACGTTGGAAAGCAATATGGAGATTCTTAAAAAGTTTGACTATAGAGTTACCAACAGACCCAGTTATTCCCTTACTGGGCATTTATCCTAAAAGCCCCATGCCTCAGTTCAGAGAAATTTGCTCAAAAGTGTTTATAGCTGCTCACTTCATAATAGCTAAGAGCTGGAATCAACACAGATGTCCATCATTACACAAATGGATAACCAAGATGTAGTATATCTACACAATGGAATTCTACACACAAGTAGGAAAAAAGGCACAATGAAATTTGAAGAAGAATGGTTGAACCTGGAACAGATCATTCTCAGTGAACTCACCCAATCACAAACTGATAATTGACACATAGTCTCACTCATCTCTGGCTCCTAATCTAAATCTACACGAGATGCTGACATACTTAATAAGCATGTTGAGGACCAGACAATAAGGTAGGTGAGGTGGGAGGGGAGGGTAAGGGTGCAGGTGTGGGCCACAAAACCGGACCCAAATGGCAGTGGTACCATAAAATTCTACATCCTAAAAGACAGACTAAATGGTTGAACCTTCATCAGGTCCTTAGAGGGAACACCTGAATCACAAGGCAATGGAGAGGATATGATGAAGACTGACCTTAATTTCCTGTTTCTCTCATTCTCTCTCTCCTTCCCTCTTCTCTCTTCTATCTCTTTTATATTACTTATTTTTTTTTCTTCCTTCTTTTCTTTGACGCTGGCCTTTAACTCTCAGTACCAGTATGTGGCTAACATCCACGATGAGCTGTTGATCAGAGAGACCTATAAGGTTTCCTGAAAGAACACAGATTTCTTTCAGAGTACTTGATGTCCCACCAAAGATTAGTGGTAAGACCCTACTGCTGAAGATACCATATGCTGTTGGTACAGAACATGGAATGAACTGGCTGAAATATGGAGGAGAGTCAGTCCCCAGACAGTTAGCTAATCTAGTGCCAGAAAATTCTACATGAGCGACTGGAGGAAAATGACCCACATCTGTCCAAGCAACTTGTCGTCTAAGCTACTCAGAAGCAAACAACCTGACTTGATGCTCACACAGGTACCATAGTGGCACACAGCCATGATGAGAAACCAACTGCTCTTGATTTGGCTAACTGATCTGCTCATAGAATGGAACCCATAGCTGGAGCTGGGAAACAAGTCATAACCATATCCAAAAATGAGCCTTCTCTCCATTATCAAGCTCTCACCAATCGAGGGTTACAAGAGAGCCTACATCTATTAAATTTTCTCTAAAATAACAATGGTTATCCCGTTTATCTGGCACTAACTTCACCCCTCTGTTGGATAATTTCCTTCTATTTTTTCAGATGGACACAGATCCTAAGGAGAGACCCAGCCCATCACACCTCAAAAGGACCCCAGCTGAAAGAAACCATAGAGTAATTGGGGAAATGAGAAAGAATGCTGCTTTCTTGGTGAACCTGGTACCAGCACAAGGATGAAGGAGATAGACATAGAGAACACTCAACTCCTATGTAACCAGATATCCAGAGACAGAGAGGCTCCCAAGACCTCATCACTGATGCAGACATGAAATGTCCCCAACATAGATCAGAGAAATTTGTGGAAGAAGGGGTGGTTAGAACCACATGTTGGGTCATTATGTACAGATTGCCTCATATCCATAACTGATGGCCAACCCCACAATGCAAGACCCATATTCCCTAACAAGGAGGATTCTTGCAGAGGGGAGAGAACAGGGAGGAGGCTATTGATGGTATCTACATGACTGTATGCACACTGTGCATATAATTAATACAAATTTCTTATTTCCTTAAAAAGTGGGTCTGAAGAGATGGCTTAACAGTTAAGTTTCTTGCCTACAAAACTGAAGAACCCAGGTTTAATTTCCCAAATATCCTTGTAAAGCCAGATGCAGAAGGTGGTATAAGCAACTGGAGTTCTTTGCAGTGGCTCTTAAATAATTAAGTAAATATTTAAAAGTTGTTGCAGATATGTCAAAATCATTTCTTAAAACCAAAAGAACAAGAATTTATTTTCCCTTTCATGAATTTCTCCTTAATAATCTCTCCTCCAAGGAACATAAGTTTGGGAACAAATTGCCAAAGAATCACTTTAATTTTGAAAAATATCATTTGCAATATTTATTGAAAATTTTGGGGGATCATCCTCTTTGTGGTTGCTTTATTTAACAGTGTCTATGTTTTCACAAATTCTCCTCCTTCTAGATGTCATAACTGAGACTTGTATAGTCAGTACTCCCACAGCAGGTGAGAGCCATGTGTTAGGTTAGGAAAGAAGTTTTATGTTAGGATTTGCATTCCACAAGTAGTTTCTGTGTATCCTCCTTTTGCTAATGACTTTAAACTAACTTTATTCTGAATCCAGATGTGAGTAATTGTTGACATTGGCATTGGCCCATTTGTATAAGAGTCCCAAAGGAAATATGTGTATATGAGAGGGAAATCAATGGAAATGAATATTAGTTCTCAAACTTTGACCTCAAACTAGAAGTGGAATTGAAACAGGCTGGGCTGACCATGTGGTGGAATCTATGTATGACTTACTCTCTTTAGCATTTGCACCAGGTATCTTGGAATACTTGCAGTTTTTCTTCTCTGCACTCTTCAGTCACTGATATTATATTTCCGATTTCTTGACAGTTTAGCTTATATCAAGGAAAACAGCTGGCTCAAGAAACCTGTACTCAGCATTTTGGGGTGAGATTGTGGAAGGTTGCAAGGGATCAATTGTCGCTTTCTTATATATACCTGGCAGATCTTACTTAAAAATAGAGATACATAATGGGTCTCTGATCTCTCTCATTTGGTAGTTAACTTGGGCAAGTACATATCCTCTGTGTGCCTTAATATTTTTTTTATCTGTATAATGAAAGAGTTAACATGACTGACTTAGAATTTAGAGAGATTATTCCTTGAGTTCTCATAAATTTACTAATATAACAAGATAAAGCTACTTGGTAAAGATATCTTCCTATTTCAATAGGCAGATTCTATACTTTATAGCACTCTGACCCTTATTTGAAGGTGAACATTTAGGGCAACAAGTCTTGGGAATCTTTGGGATGTATCACAGGTTAATAGGCCTCAAATGACTTCCTGGACCTGATGAAAGAGGTACATTCTCACTTCAGGATGAAGTGACAAGAGAAAAAAATGTCATGTCCCCATCCACTCCCTTAAGTCCCTACCATTCATCCTCTCTATCATCTCTCTTCCAAGTTCCACTGTCAATCCTTCACGTCATCACTCCTCCACATTCCCATCACCCCAGCGTCACTTTTCTACATCTCACCATTACTCCCCATCTCCACTGTCATCCTCCACAACCCCATCATCACTCTTCTATGTCTCCATCGTCTCTCCTTCATGACACTGCCATCACTCCTCCACACCCCCACATGACACCTTCCATGGTTTCAACATAATACCTTCCTATCAAGACAAGCGTTCTCATTTACTCTTTCACACAGTTCACTAAGGTGAACACTGTTATTTTCAACACAAAGCCAATGAAAGTACAATGGAAGTGACTTATCCAAGTAATAGTCTTTGTTAATTGGAAAACAATACTTAAAGGTAAGTTTTCTAGTTCCAAATCCAGCTTTCTACATGCCAATGGGATTGGCTATTGACTGTCATATCTACATGAAAGCAAAACAGGCATCTTCTACTTACTGCCTTCTGGATCTGTGCTGTTCTTAGATGTCACTATTGGATTGTATGCTTAAGCTGACTACCTCTCAGACACTGTGTCCTTGATACAAATAGAGACAATGACTGCTGAGTCTCTTACACTTTACAAGAATAGTTTGTTTAATTAGAAAATAAGACATAGTTTTAGAAACCTTGGTTATTAATGCACTGGACTATTTTCAGCCAATTAAGATGATGCATTTTCTACTTACATTCACATCCTTAATCATGTCTGTAATTATCTACATCATTCTACCCCTTTCTTAGTAACCTTATATACATTCTTTCTTTTGTTTAAACTTACTGTTTGGAACAGAGGCAAACTCAAGAGCTTCTGTCTTTATTTGAATTTGTCACTGACTTAGATTCTCCAGGATAGATTCTGTTTCATGTGAAACTTTGACCTTTGAATTTACCTATAAAAATGTGGATGTTAATGAGAAATATTGTGAAAAATAAAATGTTTTACTTCATTTCATGAATTTAAGAACATTTCTACAAACAGTCACATTACTTATTTCCGTCATTTGTTATACAAAAGGAAGTTTGTAATCAATAATAAATGGAGATTTTAAATAAATGTTTTAGCTCTATTATAATTTCCAAACCCTAATGAGATAGTAAAGTATAATTTTATGAGTAATTTTATTTGATTCATGTTGTTCATTCTCCTATATCTATGATTACAATATTAGTTATAAAATCCATAATAATACTTGACCAATTTGTTTGTACATATTAGTTGCTCTCTTAGGGTAACAGATTCTACCTTTGACTTGCTATAGATGTTATATAGCTCTAGTTGAGCCAATTTTAAAATCACATCCCTGACTTCTGAGTAAACATGAATTCAAAGTAAACTCATGAGAGTACTTATGTTCTGGTCCAGGATAGAATAGGATATGGCTGAGTAGTTATAAGAGCACAGCTCCACATTGGCCAGCAGTGTTCAGTACAATGTCGAGAGCAGGTGAAGGTAAGAATTCACTGCCAGAGGGAAATGGGTATGGGGAAGGAGCAAATAAGACCTTAGTCTTGTATTGTTTAATTTCTTTTGATTTTACCTTGGCAGGCCACTATAATATCATTCCAGCAAACACCCTTTCCCTCCTTCTTCAGGTAATTCAAGCTGATTTTCTGTCATTTATAAACTACAATGACCTTAATGTAGAAGAAAAGTAATGCTGTAAACTACTATTATGGGTAGATAAGCAAGAAAACACATTTTGCAGTGGAAAGCATTTAAGAATCACAGGAAAAAATGAAGTTTAATGTGTAATCTTTGTTAATTTTTACATGTATATTAGATGTTGAGAAACATAGAATGTTAATAAAATCATGACAAAGAAAGCATAAAAGTTCTTGAAAAATTAGTTTCTCCAGGTACTTTTCCCATGCCATTAACTTCCCACTTTTAGTTAACACTATAGAAAATTTATTGTTAACTTCATTTTATACTTTAAAAGCATATCCAAAATAAATGTTCTGTCTAGGATCAAACATCTAGGTACATAGAGAAAAGACAGTTTTGCAAGTATATATGACAACAACACTTGAAAGAAGAAATAAAATTTGAATTTGTTTTCCCTGAGCTTGGTACACACACACACATACACACACACATATGTAAAATCATGGTATAAAGATGTATTTTATTAGTTTGATCACATATTTACTCTGTCTACATAGAATTAGTGTTATGATCAATAAATGGCAAAGTACAATTATTCTGAATATAACTTTGGCTATAATTAAAATCAAAATATTAAATATTGAGAGGAAATTTAAAGCTTTCTGCTATTGCTGTTCCTGTCATGGTTCAGAAAACTGACTGAGAAAAGCTAGTCAAGTTACCTCAGGTCTAATAATGCTTTATTTGGATGGGTTCATGCTTCGATGGCCTATCAAGGTCCCTGCCAATCTGGCAGTTCTCTGTGTTCTGAATTCATACCATGAGAATGCCTTATGCCTTCCACGTACAGCATGCCAGTGAATCTGAGAAGGGATACTTTCAAAATGAACCTTTTAAATTTCATTCTTTGGTATTTGTACAAGTAGAATGCAAATGGTGTCAACTCCATTATCTTCTGCACAACATGTTCCTTCTCAAGGCCAAATCGGGGTTGGAAAATATGGAACTGTGCCCCTAGTACCTCAAGGGCAGCTGGCCACTTCTATTTCTAGATCCCAAACACCTGCATTTCTCAAAAGCTGGTGCTGTTTCAAGAAGAGCTGTTTGGAAGTCATCAATATACTGCTTACTTACTGTGGATTTGAGAACCTTGAAATGTCAACTTTTAGCTGGAGGCCAAGTTGAATTTGTGAGCCCTCATACTGAGGGGTGATGAGATCATTTACATTGGATTATACCTCTGGTGTGTGGGAAATTTAGTAAATGATGAATACAGTGGGGATTACTGCAGTACATCTGATGGACACTTTTATAAAATAGCTCTCTCATCTTACCACCTAGGTGTGCAATCTTCAATCAGGCAACATATTTGAAGCAGGAAATCAGTTCTCTCGGGCTGTGTCATCTGCTTCTATCTCTTGCAGAATGTAATTTTGTCCACTGCCACATTGCCAAGTAGACAACCATACAACAATGATTCATGGTTACAAAATAATGCACTCTGAAAAATACCACCAAACTTTTGGCAAACTACTGTTAGAAAATTACAATTAACATTTTGCAAGAGAACAAAGAGAGAGAGAAAGAGAGAGAGAGAGAGAGAGAGAGAGAGAGAGAGAGAAATTTTCCCCTAAAAGATATTAAAATATTTTGAAAAGTTAGTCAATTATAATATGAATATATCCCTGTATCCCTGATTCCTACTGGGCATTAAAACCATTTGTGATGATAGGCACTTTTCATGTACAATTTTAATGTGATAACTCTTGCACAAACCCAAATAAGTTATGTTAAATAAATGCAAAGTCAAATAATTTAATTGTCAAGATAACTGTTCAACTTACTCTGATAGAAGTTACATTTAAGTTGACCTTGAATCATTCATGTGACTCTCAAAGTGGTAGGACTGAATGCTTCAAAAAAAAAAAAAAAAAAAAAGAAAGAAAGAAAGAAAGAAAGGAAGAAAGAAAAGAAAAAGAAAAAAAAGCATATCTTCAGGACAAGTGGAACAGGAACATTCATTTAGGAAAGAGTCAAGCTGAATCCTATGTGCTTACTGTTGCTTGATGTATAAAGGAAGTTATTTTGGGTGGCTTCTGTTGGTTACTTAATTCCCCAATCTGTTTGTATATTTACCTATCCTGTATTGAGTGGTTCATACATTGCTAGCACAATGATAATCCTTAGCACTGTGTGTTAAAATCTAAACCCTTAATATTTTGGAGCCAACCACTGTGTTAACTAGGAGCAGTATTTTCATTCTATCACCAGAGATGATTTTAGAGTGGCTTAAACCCAGAAGTCTAGATGTGGCCTTTGAAGGAGAAGTAAGACTTCTTTGTGTATCTCTAGACTCCTATAAAAAGCTCTATACTCTTGAGTCACAGACACAGATAAAATAGATACAATGCTTTCACATGCCTTAAGAATACCTACTCTTCTCTCATGGTACTTAGATCTCTAGGCATTTGTCCACTTGATTGTTATAATTTGAAAGTGCCAAATGTTTATAGTCTGGGCTGTATCTTAAGTTGAATTTCAAGGTGTTGGGAACACTGGAGTTGTATCTCCTTAAGTATTCCCATCTTAAGAGAGATGAAATCCAGACCTAAAACATATTTTTATGTTTTATAACTTGTAGAGTTGTATTTACAGTTCAACAGGTTACAATAAGAACTCAGGAATTTTCTTGTCTCATCTCACAAGAATCATCTTCCCATCGGCAAGATAATGCTCCATTCTTCTCCCGTAAGAGTCATGGTGGTTGTCTCTTTGTTGACAGCCATTGGGAGAATCTGTACTGCTTATTCGTCACCAATAGAATATCCAGCTGCTACCCGGGACTTTAAATCTGATTTTCTCCATTTCACCCTAGGAATAAAATCTAGGGCAAGAGGAGTTTGGTGATAGGTGCAATTACTCCAAGGTAACCAATGTACACTCAGTCATCAATCCAGAGTACTTTGTGTTCACATGCAAGATAAAATTAGTAAAGGGCATATTAAGAATGCAACCCCAGGGCTGGAGAGATGGCTTAGTGGTTAAAGTGTTTACCTGTGAAGCCTAAGGACTGAGGTTTATTTCTTCGGTACTCGTGTTAGCCAGATGCACAAGGTGGCCCATGCATCTGGAGTTCATTTGCAGTGCTTAGAGGCAATGGCATAACCATTCCCTCTGTCTCTCACTCACTCCATGGCATACCCATTCTCTCTCTGTCTCTCACTCACTCTCTATCTCTCTCTCTCTTGCTATCTCCCCACCCCAACTCTCTGCCCCACCCCTCTTAAATAAATAAAATAAATACATTTTTTAAAAGAATGCATCTCTAGTTCAGGACCGCTTATGGTAATGCCATGATGCCACAAAAGCAGTTCTGCCTTACCTTGCTGATACTACCTTCCAACAGGTAGAAATATGGCTTTTTGGAACTGTAGAGATAAATGGCTCAGCAGTTAAGATGCTTGTAACAGAAAGTCTTAGATCACTGAGACGAACTTCTAGACCAGACACAGTTATAGAGCAAGGGGTATTTATTGAAATTTACGGATCTATGGGAAGTTCTATAATGGCAGAAGAAACTGGCCTGTTTTTACAGGTCAATGTTGAGAGAGAAATATACACTATCACCATCACAAGCTAGAACACATCAGGAACTCCATGCTAAGCTCAAGCACTTTGTGTATCTTTAGACTGGAATTCCAAACCCACCACACTCCAGGGCTGGACCCTGTGATCTGCCCAGTGACATCTCCAGCCAGGTAGCTATAGATATAAATTACCAACTTCAATAAAATCCTGAATATATTGCTGGCCATCCATTCAAATGACCACATTCTGTCCCTGGCCCCCAATAGATTTATAACCATCTCATATAGTACATTGTCAAATTTAAAGATCCCCACAATTTTTACCAACTTAAAATAGTCTCAAAGTCCCAAGTCTCCTCTGAGATTTAAGATGGTCTCTTAGCTGTGAGTCTTGTAAAATCAAACAAGTTATATGCTTTTACATATAAAGGCACAGAGTAAATATTTGCAACTGTTGTAAGGCATAGGAAGGAGAGACTGAAACAATGTAAACTTAGTAACCATCAAGCAAGCATCAAACTTCTGTTCTTTAAGACTGATATCATAACCAGTGATTGATAGTCTTTAGATTTTTCTAACTGCATCCCTCCAGCTGGGCAGAGTATTCAGGGAAATATTTTATCCTTAGCCAACAGCCTCCATGGTAGCCCTTGTACAGTCTCGATATATTCAAAACATCTTTGGGTCTCCATGCAAACCTCAGTCCATCTTCCAAAGGCTTTCCCAGCCTATTCATGAAGGTCATCACACCATGTCTGCATGCCGCATCTCAGCAGTGGCTCCTGAAACTGTGTGTAGTTTATGACTATTCTAGGCATTTTTCATGCTTTTGAAACAAATTCTAGGTGTGCAGACAGAGTTGTATTCTTAATTCTGGGATGAAATGAATCATAACCTTGAAAAGCAGGGTTTTTTTCCCAGTCAAAAGAATTTTTATTTCTATCATTGTCTTTTCTAAGGCATATTTTTTATTGTTTTAGATGTTATTTGTTTTTACTTTTATTTATTTGTTTGACAGAGAAAGAGGGAGAGAGAGAAAAAGAGAGAGAGAATGGGTGTGCTAGGGCCTCTAGCCACTGCAAACTAACTCCAGAGCGTGCTCCCCCTTGTGCATCTGGCTAACATGGGTCCTGGGGAATTGATCCTGCATCCTTTGGCTTTGCAGGAAAATGCCTTAATTACTAAGATATCCCTCCCACCCTCCATTGTTTTAATGTAAAGCAGTTGAGACATATTCCTTAAGATTGTTAATATGTTTGACAATAAAAGCTTCAGTAACCTAAAACCATTCTGTAATTTTAACTTGAGTTTTTCCAAGTTGAAATGTTAAATGTCTCAGTCTAATATTTTTAGCCACTCACATCAGTCCATTACAAA
The DNA here is from genome assembly GCA_036346955.1 of Dipus sagitta. Classification (NCBI taxonomy): domain Eukaryota; kingdom Metazoa; phylum Chordata; class Mammalia; order Rodentia; family Dipodidae; genus Dipus; species Dipus sagitta. The sequence continues at coordinate 94,993,803 of CM070770.1, read as the reverse complement.
TTTAACCTTAATTAGACTCTCTGGGCCTGGGGAGCACAATGTGCCAGTCCTTATGCCAAAAACTAAGTTTTGTTTCTTTTTCTTTTTTTAATTTGAGAGTGACAGAGAAAGAGAAAGAGGCAGAAAGAGAAAGATAGAGAGAGAATGGGTACATCAAGACCCTCCAGCCACTGCAAACGAACTCTAGATGCATGCACCACCTTGTGCATCTGGCTTACATGAGTACTGGGGAATAAAGCCTTGAACCAGGGTCCTTAGGCTTCATAGGCAAGTGCTTAACCACTACGCAATCTCTCCAGCCCTGAAGCCCAGTTTTAACATGGTTTTCTTTTGTATCTTCTTCCCCACAGAAAGTTTATAAGCCTGTACTTAGCATTTTCAAACTCTCACAATAATAGTCCATAATACTTGGCTTACTGCTCCAGAAGACATCTTTAGTTGTAAACATCAAGTTCATGTTTGTTCATCCAAAACAAAAGTTCCAAAAGATCAAATCCATATGGTCAGTTCATCTTACCCCACTCCTGTTACCAATTCTGTAACATACCGCCTCAGATCTCTGAGATGAACTTCCAGACCTGGCACAAATATGTAAGAATGATATGCATTGACGCTTACAGATATAGAGGAAGTTCCACAAAGGCAGAAGAAGCTGTCCTGCTTTTATAGGTCAATGCTGAAACCAACACCATCACCAGCACAAGGTAGCATATTTCAGGAACTCCAGGCTAAGTTCAAGCACTTTGTATCTCTTTAGACTAGAATTCCAAACCCACCACAACTTAGGGCTGGACCCTATAATCTGCCCAATGACATGTCCTCCAGCTACATGGCTGTAGATCTAAATTACAAAATTTAATAAAATCATGAATATATTGGGGGCTATTCATTCAAACTGCCACAGTGTTATCTGTAAAGCCTGATGACCAGAATTTGATTCTCATTATCCATGTAAAGACAGATGCACAAAGTGACACATGCATCTGGAGGTTTTTTGCCATAGCTGGAGGATCTGGTGCACCCACTCATCCTCTCTTCCCAGCACTTGGGAGTTTATGTTAGGAGGATCACTGTAAATTTGAGGCCAGCCTGAGACTACCTATTAAATTCCAGGTCAGCCTGGACTAGAGTGAGTCCCCACCTTGAAAAACTAAAAATAAAAAATAAATAAATATAGCTTTTATAGCTCTAGTTCTTATTGCCATATGCAAGGTAAGAAGTAGGAGACTGAACAGAGGGGCAAAATAAGATAGTTGGAACTCCCTATATGCAAGGGAGGCTGAGGAATATAATATGATTTTCATTTGAATGCAACAGAAAGATCTATCATAGAAGTTTAAGTGGATTGTATCTGTCCATTTAGTATATAGTATATAGTAATTCCTATACTATACCAAAGACAAAAAGTAATGGAAATTATCATTCTCTTAACACAACTTATTTGTATGTTTATACCATGGGGAGGTATGATGGCTTGAAAATAAATGGGACAATTGTAACAATGTCTGCCATCCCAGCTGAATCTCTTACAACAGTCTTCCTCCTATACTTGTGAGCATCTATATTTTCAAGTATTTGACAGTTAAGAAAAAAAGGAATATTTTTATCGGCTATCTGTTATTAGACTGTTCATATGCAACAGATATAGCACAACTTTTAAAATACATAAAATTAGTAGGTATTTCTAGTTGTTTGCTATTTCCAGAAATGTTACTAATTTTTTGTTTTGTTTTGTTTTGGTTTGGTTTGGTTTTTCAAGGTAGGGTCTCCCTCTAGCCCAGGCTTACCTGGAATTCACTATGTTGTCCCAAGGTGGCCTTGAACTCACAGTGATCCTCCTACCTCTGCCTCCCATGTGCTGGTATTAAAGATGTGTTCCACCACACCCTGCACAAGAATGGTTACTATTTCTGATATAATTTCTCCTGGTTCATTTGTTATTACAATTTTAACAAATGTATTTAAAAAGACATTTGACTCTCATGAGTTTGGACAGATGAAGTTTTAAACCCTACTGTGTTTTTTCTGACTATGCCTATTATTTTATTCAATGAGCATTTTAGTTGGAGTCTATGTTCATCCCAGATACTGTATTAGAAACCCACTTCACACTATATTATATCCTAGTCAAAGAGTGCAATGGGATGTTCCTGGATCCTGTGCTCTATTGACAAGCAGGTCTATTTACTAGGTTTCAAACTATGTCTGTAATGAATTATATTACTAAATTTTGAATATGATTCTGAGTTGCAAACCACTTGTAATAACACTCATAAGTCATGGACTCTCAGTATTGTACTAATGTTTCTTTTCTAGCATTAAAGTTAAGATTTTGGTAAATTGTTCATGTAATAGTCATATTAGATACTTAAAAGTTAAAATATGATTACTTGTGTGTGTCATGGGTAACAACTTAATAGTTCATTATTCTTTATATTAATATCATTATAATTGACCTAAATATGTGCTTAACTTTAAGTATCCTGGGAAGAGAGACATAGTAAGACAAACTTAATTTCCAGTATCAGCTCTATTACTTTCAAGGTGTATGATTATTGGCTGCTACTTAAGTTTTCTGATCTTCCTTGAGAGAGAAGTGGTTGCTTTCTCATTAGGGTATTTGTTGTGTTTGTTTTTAGTGCTATTGGAGACTGACTTGTGGTATTAAGAATAGATTTAGTATGGGTCTTTTTCCAAATTCATAATAAGCGTGTGTAAAATATGCATTAGAATGCTTAGCACATGATAGGCTTGTAACAAGCCATAGCACTTATTTTAAGTTTTTATTCTCTTTCTTTTGTTTCTTCTTTCCACTATTTCTCCTTTGAAGAAAGGCTACAAATATAGATTTATGACATCATTACTTTCTTAATGGAATCATAACAGCATGATCTGGAAAAGTAAATCTAACAAACATTTGTAATCCCCAAGATAATTTGTACATTATAGCCATTCTTGTTAAAAAATAGCAAAATCTTGAATGAACCCCTCTTCCATGTTTGTGTACATGTTTTCAGTTTTCTTTAGCTGTTATAACCTGTCTTCCATTCCTTGCTCTAGTCCTTTTCTCCCATTTGTACTGCTGCAACAGCCATTTCTTTGAAACACTTTTCATTTCATTCATCATTACCTTATTGGTGCTGCATATGTTAACAAAAGAAGTCATAGAAGGTGGGTAGTTTGCATGCATAGCATTACCAGTCTTTACTGCCTGCCATGTTGAAACAGTCCTAACTGATCTCAGTCTAGAAATCTCACTTCTTCCTCTTCCTAATAATTGTGCAGAAGTGCATACTTGGCAGGGTAGAATTTCACTGAACTTTTTAGAATCAAATATAAGTCACTTAAGGTAGATAGTTATCTATTATCACTGTCACTTTCAGGCCTTATTTTATCTTATACTAACAACTAATAGTATAACATAATTTTTTTGGTAAAATAAAAAAAAAGATATTGCATGCTTTGGGCAGTATAACTGGAAAACAAAATATGTATTTGGCGGTGATCTAAGCCTATTGTGCCTTGGGTCCATATAGCAAAGGTGTTTAACTTTCTATTTTCACCTGTCCTCACCAGTAGAAAGTCAATAGTAAAGGCTCATAGGGTGTTTAAAAGAAATGTATCACCTTATTTTTGATAAGTGCTTTAACGGCTTAATAGAAGCCCAGCAAGAGAGTTGAGAGTAGTGACTTTTACAGTTGCTCTGGGATAAAAGCTCATTATTCTAAGTGACCCATTTGGGCTACGAGAGCATATACTTCAAGTGATTCTCTTTCTGAAGAGCCTCAACCTTTAAAAATAGAATATTTTCATGCATATTCTTTTAGTGAATAAGCTTTTTAAATAATGAATTATTCTTATAACTCTTTCAGCAACAGCTTGTATCTGATAATGAAAACAAGCTTCCTAATTTTCTCTTTTGTGGGCAACAAAGTTCTTAGACTGAAGGAAACTCCCTCAGCTCGAAATTCTATTTTCTTTGGCAAATGTACTCATATGCAAGTAGAAATAGCTTAGAAAAATTGGATGAATCATTTTTCTTTCTTTGTCTGTGTGGACAAAAGGCAGGTAGAAAATCAGACAAAAATGTGAACTATGTTGTCAAAGAATATTTTTATTAAATGAAAATGATGGAAAATATTGCTCATTGTCTCAGATAACTTTTTTACATTGACTGGTTTCAGCTAGTAATTTCTCAAATCTTTATCATGTATATTGCATGTAAATATTTTTCTCAGACAGCCTAAAATAATTTGAAGGACTTTATACCAATGGCAATAAAGAGGTTGGGAAAGAAACCATCAAATGTGTTATCAGTGTTGATATTAATGATAGGTTTAACTTTCAAGAATATTCTTTCCACTCATAAGTACCTCTTTTCTCTTTAAGCTGAAATACATTCACTGAATGTTTTGTAAGTTAATAATGATATAATGGGAAAAGCCACAAGTTTATATTTGAAGCCTCAGGCTTTCTAAGTTAATGGAAAAGGGTCCCCTAAAGCCATCAGCTGTATGTCTATTCCTGGGGCCTAGTGAAGATATTTTTCAGCAACCCTTCCATGAAGAAATTCACTTTCCTATTTTTAAGGCTCTTGGGGCTACCAGTCTATGTAAGGAGGTGCATCTAAGTAATAACTGTCCCACTGTGATATTACAATCATGCATGAGAGGGTGACTTTTCTAATGATGAATTACTCAAAATGTGGTGCCAGATAGGAAATCAGCAAGGGAGATCATAAAATTTTATTTAACCTTTTGTTAATTTAAAGGCTTCAACACTCTCTAATTTTTTTATTATGTATGTGAAGGGGGAAATGACAATAACCACAAAGGCTATAAGAACTGCATGCATGCTACTTTTTGAACTGTATTCTGAGAATATACATCACCAAGGAGACAAGGGAAAGATTTTAATGCTCCTATTAAAACTGCTGACAAGGCATACACAAGCAGTAAGTACTGAATAGAGACCAACTGAGGAAGTATCTGAGATGCAACAACAAAGCCTAGTGGTTGGAAGACATGACAAGAAAAACTCAAAAAATACTCTTTGTAGTCATCTTAATGAAAAAATTTTACAATTTCTCCTTATCTATAAATTAAGAAAACATACAATCACTTCTGAAATTCAGAATAAGTCCTGTGCTCTATCTCACCAGTCACCCTGAGTCCCAGCATAAATTTAAGGAACCTCCAGCTCAGGGCTACATTCAATCCATCCATGTGTCCCTCATGAGCAATAGTATCACGTTATTATGCTTCTATTATGGTTGACTTTGTTTATGTGGAGATCTACATAAAGCTCCTAGCATAGTGCCTGGTTTAGAGAAGTAATTCCTCAATGAATGTTAGCTATTAATTTTTCCAATGGCCATTTAGTGTTAAACATGAATTGTAATTAATAAATAATATTACATTTATGAAATTAAAAACTTCCTTTAAACTTCAATTCAGACTTTGTTTCAAAGACAGTAATCCCTTAAATAGCAAGAGTTCTTTTATAATATTGATCTGTAAAATTTAAATGGAGGCTTATTATATGAATTTATTTTAAAAATCAATAAAAAATGTTATTTATCATAAATTATTTGATCTCATCTAACAACAACACACTTTATCTGAATTGTCAGGTCAATTATCTTAATTTCTGTGCCTAGCTTTGCAAGTGTATACATACCATGCATACGAACCCTCACTGATACAAAATTACATTTTGAGCTTGAAGTGTGACCCAGTATGCATTTCCAAAATGGTTCCTGTTCTTGAGGAGATGTGATAATTCATGACTGAAGAAACTGAGCTCAATTATTTAAATGTGCTTAAAAGTTTCTCTTAGACCACAAAATATATACTCACAGTTCTAACATTTCACCAGCAAACTCTGTATATAATTTTACATTTGAAATTTCATGTCTTTAAAACAATCTTCTTTTCACTAAACAGCAATATTTACTTGTGTGATTTTTTTTGTTAGTTATGTACACAGTGTATACAGTCATGTTGGTACCATCATTAGCCTCCTCCCTATCCTCCCCCCTCTGCATGGACTCTCCTCTTTGCGGGAATATGAATATGGGTCATGCTTTGTGGGGTTAGCCATCAGTTATGAGTAAGAGGCAATGTCTCTGTGTGCATAATGACCCAACTTGTGGCTCTAACATTCTTTCTGCTCCTCTTCTGCATATTTTCCTGGGGCATGTTGAGTTCCTTTTAGGTCTGCTTCAGTGATGAGGTCTTGGGAGCCTCTATGTCTCTGGATATCTGGTTAGGTAGGAGTTGAGTGTCCTCTTTGTCTATTTCCTTCACCCTTGTGTTAGTACCACCTTCACCAAGAAAGCAGCACTCTTGCTCATTTCCCCAATTACTCCTAGTTTCAGCTGGGGCTCTTTTGAGGTGTGATGGGTTGGGTCTTTCCTTAGGATCTGTGACCATCTGAAGAAAACAAGCAAATTCTACAACAGAGAGTGAAGTTAGTGCCAGATAAATGGGATATCTGTTGTTATTTTAGAGAGAAATTAATAGGTGTAGGCTCTCTTGTATCCCACGATTGATGGGATCTTGATAATGGAGAGTGGGCTCATTTTTGGTTATGGTTCTGACTTGTTTCCCAGTTCCAGCTATGGATTCTGTTACACTGAGCAGATCAGTTAGCCAAATCAAGAGCAGCTGGTTTCCCACCATGGCTGTGTGCCACTATTGCACTTGTATGAGCATCAAGTCAGGTTGTTTGCTGTTGAGTAGCTTAGAGTTTGTCAATGTAACACAACATATAAATAAGCTTAAACACAAAAACCACATGATCATTTTGATAGATGCAGAGAAGGCCTTTGACAAAATACAACATCACTCTATGATCAAAACACTGGAGACAATTGGCGTGGTCGGTTTATATCTCAACTTAATAAAGGCTATGTGTAAAGTTCCTAAAGCCCAAATAATACTTAATGGAGAGAGACTGAAGGAATTCCCATTGAGATCAGGAACTAGACAGGGATGTCCATTCTCATCTCTGCTCTTTAACATCCTAGCTCAAGCAATAAGACAGGAGAAATAAATAAAAGGGATACAAATTAGAAAGGAAGAAGTTAACTTGTGTGATTTTTTTAAATAATTTTTTTGAGGTAGGTCTCGCTCTAGCCCAGGCTGATCTGGGATTCATGATGTAGTCTCAGGCTGGCCTCAAATTCACAGCAATCCTCCTACCTCTGACCCCTGAGTGCTGGGATTAAATACATATGCCACCACACCTGGCTACTTGTGTGATTTCTAAGTGATACATCCAGAAAAAATGGACGCTAAGGATATGGTCAGCATGAGATCCTGGGTTTGGATATTTTACCCATGTAAATGTCATGTGCTGTGGGCCATGGTGAAGCAGAAATACAAAAATTACTAGAACATGCTGACTAGCAAGTTTAGCTGAATATGAGCATTAGGTTCAGCGATAAACTTTGTCTCAAAACATAAGGTGGAGATACCAGACATTGACCACTAACCTTCACACACCTGAATACACATGTATATCCACACATTTATGAACAGACATACATGCATACATACCACAGACCCATGGAAAAATGAAGAACAGAACTGGATAGTTCATCCAGTACAAGCTGTAAGCCAGAATTAGAAGATATGGCATATTTTAAAATAGACTAAAAAGAAAGAAACATTATGAGAAAACTATCTCAATATGAGTTTAAATATTCATGATTTACTTTTTAGGACATTTTAAAAACTATGTCTATAACCATCAGGTTCTTAATATGTAGAACAGCAAGAGTCTGAAATTGATAAGCCAAGTCATGGAATTTGCCTAAAATATTGTAAAGCTAAAGGTTGGTGTTTTCCAGTGTGCATATGAGTAAGTAAAACTTTCCTCAGAAACTAAGATATGAAAAATCTTTGACAGTTAATCTTTAAAAGTCAATACCCAATAGAACAGAGAAATGGCATGCAAATTAGGTAGCACTGAAAAATAGGGCTCAGGTAAAATGTAATGTACTGTTTTAACATGGCAAACTGTAGTGAATTAGTAGAGGTTAGCCAACAGTGAACAAAGAAAATGAGTGGGAAAGCAACTGCAAACCTTAATATCATGCCTACAAACATTAGTCAAAGGATTTTCAATATTCTTTTTCTACTACAAAATACATTTTAATGTGGTGTGCATGAATTTTGTTATTTTAGATTAATCCTAGTGATCACGGTGTGGTAAAGAGATATCAGCAGAAAGAAACTGTAAGTAAATGACAGTACATAAAAGCATTGTGTAAGGAGTCAAATGCAACCAGCAGAAGGGACACCCTCAACTGTGGGGACCTATGGGTATAAATGAGAAATCCACCAAAGTGACAAGATCAATATAAACATGACAGTATCAGAGGTTTTCATAAGTGATAATCTTGAATGATTAATTGGTATCAGTTGTCTCCTCTCTTCCCTTTTGTCTCTCTACCTGGCTTCATACCTCGAGATAAGAGGCAAAAAAAGGCTGTGACTAGAAGTTAGGGAATAGGGAATAGGGAGTAGCTGTGAGTGAGTAAAAGTCGATTCAGTCTACTCCTGACTGTCTGCTTCCTGTACACAGCAAGAAGAAGAAATCTGGAGTTTCAGTCATAGGCAGACAGTGAGCATTTCATTGAGAGATTTGAGAATCATCTGAAAGAGCCACAGACTCTCATAATTTTGGAGGCTAAGGAAGCTAATGTGGCAGTTGAACTCTTCATGGCCCAAAGAATAAAATTCTGTAAATAAAGAAATGTATAGTATAATGCAAAAGGAAGTTGCTTTCTATTTGAAATAAAGTACCTAAGAGGTGATGAAAGTGGAAATAAAGGAAATGAAGCAAAATAGGAATTTTATTCACAGAGATCTAAAGTACCATGTTAGATTATAATAACAGCTTTAGTTTGGCCACTGATATTTCAGTAGACTATTGTTATTATGACTCAACTTCTTTTTGTTGCAGTCTCTGTTATAATGGTTCTATGATTGTTGATATTAATGATTCTCTCAATCGCCTCTACCTGTCCCTCACTGCTTATCCATAGATGGCTTCTTAATATTTTTTATTCTTATAATTTTGACTCTATCAGTATTTCTAGGTTCCTCTGTTTCCCCCTCCCTTAGGGTAACTATGTTAAAAATACATGTATGTCTTGTTTACTAACATTGAACATTCTTTTAGAGCAGAGTTTTTAGTTATGCATTTATTTATTTTAACTTTTGCATGCGAATATGTATTCTATTCTTATTCATGTTTTTTGCATATGTATGTGTATAGTATTTTTTTCTTTATTAGTTAGTTTTGTATTCAGCAAATACAGTCAGTTTGGTACCATTATTAGGCTCATCCATGACCTACCCCTCCCCTTGGCCCCTCCTTGTTGAGGTATATGGGTCATGCATTGTGGAGTTAGCCCACAGTTATGGGTAAGATAAATGTCTGTGCATATCATGACCCAACATGTGGCTCTGACATTCTTTCCGCCCCCTCTTCCACAAAATTTCCCTGAGCCATATTGGGTTCATTTTTGGTCTGCTTCAGTGATGAGGTGTTGGGGGCCTCTGAGGCTCTGGCCCTCTGATTTGGCAGGAGTTGATTTTTCTCTGTGTTGATCTCTTTCCCCCTTGTGCTGGTATCCAGTTCATCAGGAAAACAGCACCCTTCCTTGTTTCGCCAATTGTTCTTAGTTTCAGCTGGGGCCCTTTTGAGGTATGATGGGGTGGCTCTCTCCTTAGGATCTACATCTATCTGAAAAACAGAAGCAGATTCTCCAACAGGGAGTAAGTTAGCACCAGGACAAATGAGATAACCCTTACTTTTTTATATAGAGAATTTAATAGGTGTAGGCCCTCTTGTAGCCCATGATTGATGGTAGCTTGATATTGGAGAGTGGGCTTATGTTTGGATATGGTTCTGACTTGTTTCCCAGCTCCAGCTATGGGTCCTGTACAACTGTGGAGATCAGTTAGCCAATTAAGAGCAGTTGGTTCCCCACCATGGCTGTGTGCCACTATTGCACTTGTGTGGGCATCACAACAAGTTATTTGCTGCTAAGTAGGTTAGACCATGAGTTGCTTGGACAGATATTGGTCATTTTCCCCCAGTCACCCATGTAGCACCTTCTGGCACTAGACGTGCTGACTATCTGGGGCCTGACTCTCTTCCAACTTCCAGCCATGCCATTCTATTTTGCATGTCAACCACATGTGTATAGTATTTGTACATGCACATTTGTTAGGGGGGATTATGTGTGTGCGTGTGTGTGTGTGTATACATGTGGAGGCCAGAGGTTGATATCTTCCTCATCACTTCCTAGTTTATGTATTGAGAAACATTATTCTACAGTAGATATTTTTATAGCACCTTATATTCTTATCACACAAATCATTTGTTTGTATTTCTTAGCTGGTCTTTTCGGTAGAAATTCAGACTACCACTTTTAGAAGATGAAAGAAACAAAATTCAAAGAGGAAAAGACCATCACCACAGATACTGACTCTGTAAAGTGGAAGGAGAAGTATAGCCTAAATTCTCTAACAGTAAAGAGTTTTTGCTAGAGTCTAGTCACCCAGGGTTACTATAGTTACTACTATTTACAGTTAGCTAATCTTCTCACTTTGTAGTAGAAGCAAGAAGAAAGTTGAAAATACTAGCTTGTAGCTGTGTTCAATTTATGAAGTCTAAATTCCATTGTAAATTCATAGTTTCTAAACAAGAATAGCTAAAGAATTGTTATTATAATAGGGTTTATTTTCAAAGTATGAGCATTAATGTAGATAATAATAGCATAACATTCATCTACCCACGAAGAAATGTTTCTGAAACATCTAATTCACAATTTAACACTAACTTGTATCCCAAAAACTTATATAAAAAGAAAATCAAAGAAAATTAAAATGTGTATTAATTTGGGTGTATAAAATAAAATTAAATGTCTTATATCATTTGTTTGAATTAGTGATATGACCCCTGGAGCTTGGTAAAATACATTGTTATGAAGCTATAAGCTATGTTGGAAAGTTTTAAGTTGTCTGTTACCTGGCTTGAATTAGTTTGTCTGGTCTATATGTCCATGTTTCTGACTATCATACCTGTTTTGTTTTTCAGTCAAAAATACCATTTCTCAGAATTTGCTTTCTTTCAACAAGTGACACTATTAATGATGTCTATTATCTTATATTTTTCTATTCATTTTTGTTTTCCAATGGGTTCTCTCAGGGATTAGATTCTGTCATTTCTATCTCAGAAGCATCCACTACATTTCCTCTACTGTGCTGACACTTAGACAAAATTCCAGCTGTCTTAGCCAAGCTCTAATAGTTTCCTACATCCACTTTTAGCTTCTTTTAATGCCTTTTATTTCAATTTCTTTAATAATTATGACAAAATATTATCAGCTGGGTCTCTTGTGAACAAAAAACAAGTTATTATTATTATTCTAGTGTCAGAGACTGGAAAGCAAGATCAAGAGACTGGAAGATGTGGTTGTGGTGTCTCTGGTGAGGACCTACTTACCTGTTCATTGACTTCACCTCAGACCATTTTATCAGGGTCCTAATCTCATTCATGAGTGTAGAGCTAGTCACCTAATTACAATCATTACCTACTCATTTCACAAAATATCCCATACCCTGACATCATTACCAGAGATTAAGATGGAAGCATGTAAATTTGTGAGAGTACAAATATCCAGACCATGGCACCCTCCTGCAAATACATTTTATACTGAATCTACAGTGTTATAACTAAAACCCAATGATGTGAAATAGTTCTCTTCACATATACTTTCTCATAGGCTCATAATTTTCTACAAGATTAAGTCCAAATTCCTTAGCTTGTCAGAGTCCAGCATGAGATTTTTTTGCCCGTGACTTCCAATCTTATCCCCCTCCATAATTTGCCACACACCATCTGCTTTTATTCTAGTTGTTCCATTTCCTTGGTCATTTTTTACTCTCCTCATCTCCCCCGCTTGCCTTGTGTTCTATGCTTTACTTTAACAATGTTTGCTATAAATATATTATGACTTCCTTGAGTTTTTAACACAAATGCCTACATGAATTGAATAATGGATTATCTATCTATCATCTATCTATCTATCATCTATCTATCTATCTATCTATCTATCTATCTATCTATCATTTATCTATCTATCTATCTATCTATCTATCTATCTATCTATCTATATCTGATAGATAGATATTACCTATCACAAACATGACACAGAAAAGAAGTTAAGTAAAACTAGTATCTAAGTGACCACAGATACTGTTGTTGCCAACTCCATGTTGCTGGGATGAACATCCAAGCCAGACAGTTTACGGAATTAAAAAAAAAAATAGTTTCAAGCTTATAGATCCAGGGAAAATTCCCTCAAATAGCAGAAGAAGTTGACACTCATTCATATATCTAACCAGAGAGATTCTACCAAGCAGCCAGCACCACAAAAAAGCACAGCAAGAGCTCAAAACTCCTCTGTGTATACCTTGAGGCTGGAATTCGGATACGCCCCCAGAGACATGCCCTCCCACCTCCTACTCTCACCCCGTATCAGGAGTCTGCCATTAGCCTGCTAGGGGCTAAAGCTGCAAACTCAGTTTTAATAAAAGTGCTGAGTCTAGCCGGGCGTGGTGGTTTATGTCTTTAATCCCAGCATTTGGGAGGCAGAGGTAGGAGGATCACCATGAGTTTGAGGCCATCCTGAGATTACATAGTAAATTCCAGGTCAGCCTGAGCTAGAGTGAGACCCTACCTTGAAAATCAAAAAACAAAAAACAAAAAACAAAAACAAAAACAAAAAACCCACCATGCTGAGTCTATAGGGGACATATATTCAAACTACCACAGGCACTTAAAATTTATTTCTCCAAAACGTGAGTTAAGAACAATATATTCTACTAACTTGTGCCTTACAGTCAGTAAAGAAAACGTTTTATAGTCCTTTACTTAATTTACCACACTTAGTAAAACATCTCTAAATCATAGGACTTGTTTTAAAGAATAATTGCAAGTACAGATTTGTACTGTGTTACTAGAGGAGGAGTGGTTATATTTATTGTTCTCAACCATGTGATAGGAAAATGCTAGAAAAGAAAAATGTGTGTATTTAGCATTTAATTCTAAATAAGAAAAAAGTCTTTGTAAATGTTTGCATAATGAATTTATCAATGCCCAGATGGTTCCCAAATTATTTTTTATTTTTTAAATTTTTTTATTTTTTTTCTTTTCTTTTTTTCTTTATTAGTTATTTTTGTATTCAGCAAATACAGTCAGTTTGGTACCATTATTAGGCTCATCTGTGACCTACCCCCTCCCCTTGGCCCCTCCTTGTTGAGGTACATGGGTCATGCATTGTGGAGTTAGCCTACAGTTATGGGTAAGCTAAATGTCTCTGCATATCATGACCCAACATGTGGCTCTGACATTCTTTCCGCCCCCTCTTCCACAAAATTTCCCTGAGCCATGTTGGGTTCATTTTTGGTCTGCTTCAGTGATGAAGTGTTGGGGGCCTCTGAGGCTCTGGCTCTCTGATTTGGTAGGAGTTGATTTTTCTCTGTGTTGATCTCCTTCCCCCTTGTGCTGGTATCCAGTTCATCAGGAAAACAGCACCCTTCCTTGTTTCGCCAATTTTTCTTAGTTTCAGCCAGTGCCCTTTTGAGGTATGATGGGGTGGCTCTCTCCTTAGGATCTACATCTATCTGAAAAAGAGAAGCAGATTCTCCAACGGAGAATAAGTTAGCACCAGGACAAATGAAATAACCCTTACTTTTTTTATAGAGAATTTAATAGGTGTAGGCCCTCTTGTAGCCCATGATTGATAGTAGCTTGATATTGGCGAGTGGGCTTATGTTTGGATATGGTTCTGACTTGTTTCCCAGCTCCAGCTATGGGTCCTGTACCACTGTGGAGATCAGTTAGCCAAATTAAGAGCAGTTGGTTCCCCACCATGGCTGTTACAGGCATAAGATACAAAATGTTTTTGGAATAGAAGCAAAGGGTTAGTAAAGGTCTGGGTGGTCTAAAAGAATCTGCTACTATCTTTATTCCAACAAGATTAAGTTGGGAACCAAGTTTTTTCACATATCATGGCATCCTGTGAGGCTTTAAGAATTCACAATTATCAATTACTTTCTGTTAAGCTCAAGACATTGTGTTGGGTCTCTTCACAATACCATTCATGCTGCACTGGACTGATGCAATTTTTTTTTGGTTTTAGCTATAAAATGCCTTATTCTAACACTTTCCTTCTCCTCGAAACCGAATTTACTGTTTATTAACCAAAATTCTTATAACAGAGGCTACATACAAATATACTATCACCAGCCTGTAAAGTAAGAGAAGAAATGATATTTGCTCTGCATGTCTTATATATATATATATATATATATATATATATATATATATATATATATATATACATATACATATATATATTATTGACAACTTCTATATTTACAGACAATGAACCATGGTATTTCCCTCCCTCCCCTCCCCTCCCCCACTTTCTCCCTCATAACTCTGCTCCCTGTCATATTCCCACCTTCTCTCCATTAGTCTCTCTTTTAATTTGATGTCATCTTTTTCTCCTATTGTGAGGGTCTTGTGTGGGTATTGCTAGGCACTATGAGGTCTTGGATATTGAGGCCAAATTCTGTCTGGACAGTTTTATATAAGGAGTGGTACCCTTCCTTTGGCTCTTACATTCTTTCCCCCACCTCTTCCGCAATGGACCCTGAGCCTTGGAGGGTATGAGATGTTTCAGTGCTGGACACTCCTATGTCCCTTCGTCTCAGCACTCTGTTGCTTTTAAGTTACCCGTCATGATCAAAAGTGCAGATGCTACCACATTCGTGCATTTTCTGCCAGGATGCACATGGATTAACTTTGTACCACGTGTGACTCGAGTCATAGTGTTTTTCCACTTGAACTTTCCTATGCAATACGTGGCTGCAGGACATCCACAGCCACAAACCAGTGAGAGACGTTAACCCCAAAGTAGCATCTGAATGACCAAGAACACTATATTCATCCTGGTCCAGAAAATCTCTTACCTCACGTCACTTAGACAGCTTCTTCTTTTGGACAGAAGAGAACCTAAAAATATTCTGTTCTAAACCTGATTTTTAGAAACAGGGAGTTCTTTCATTTTGGGAAATCAGTGATTAACAAAATAAAAATAACAAGTTGGAAATCAGTGCTTAATGATGAGTATATGAATATATATATATATAATATATATATATATATTATATATATATATATATATATTCCAAACAATCATTTCTCATTTCTTACAAGCTCCAGTTTTCCTAAAGCTTGTGTAAATTCATCTAAACATCACTTATTAATACATTTCATTTCCAATCCAAGTTCTAATAGTGGAGTGATTCTAGTTTTAGTTTTCTCTTCAATTGACTAGCTTGAGAGAACCATTTAATATCTTTTATTTAAACATCTGTAAAGCAAAGGAATCTGAAACCATCCGGATTCCTAATGGGAGGACAAGCTCTTGTTATACGTTCAAATCTCCCTGCTTAGTGTGATTGGGATAACAGTTTGGTCACTACATTTTAGAAGAGAGTTTTCCCCTAAAAGGTAACCATTCACATAGGCATGTGCACATGCACACACAGGAGGCCACTGTTTCCCGGATATATCTGAAACTGTCTTTGGCAATTGATCTGAGTGGCCATGAAAATTGTGTTTTCCCACCGCAGAGAACTGACTCTGTGTTTTGCCCACCAAGGCTCTCTGCCTTAAGTAACACATGTCCTTGTTTGCCAAGTCATGTCATGTTCAAGCCACCTTCACTCCTTTCCCAGCAGACAGAGCTTCTGAAATGTGTCTAGCCTGAGGGGCTGATACTCCCAGGTGGCTCTGTCAAATCTCTTAGATCCCCATTCCAGTTATTTAACAAAAAGTATTTCCTCTCCCTGTGAACCCAAAGTAAGACTTAATTTGAAATCAATCTGATGTTCTATAGCCAACTGTGTTGATTAATCATAGCTATTATTTGAAACCTAGAGTTTATTGCAGTGCTGTAATAAAGCACAGTTTAAAAGTGATAATAAAAATAAAACTTCCACAGAACGGTAGTTTAAATGAAAAGCACTTGATTTCTAGTTGCAGAGAATATCTCAACATAACTTAATATAATTTAAAGGAAGCGATGTCTCTCATTTGGGTGATATTTGAAAGCTAAATTACAAGTCTGAATAAGTAGACTCCTGGCTTTCTGAAACAATTCCCCATTTCTTTTGCTTTTGCTTTTGCTTTTTTTAAAAATATCTTTACAATGCTGCAAAAGTTTAATCAATGGCTATCCACCACCACATTTTTTTTTGCTTTACACTAAAAATAAGATCCTTATCTCCATATTAGAAATAGTGAGATACCCATCTCTCTTGGCTTGGCTATTTCATCTTTCTAGAGGAAAAGCAACCACCCAATTACACACAGCCATAAATTAACTTGACAAGTAGCATGCCTGAACTGCCATCCTCGTCCAGTCTGCTTAAATTGTTCCTGAGTTGGGAGTCTCTTCTTTGGGAGGGAGCAATATGTACTGCATTGGAAAGTGTTTTATTCTTGCTTTCAGACTACCCAGCAATACATTCTCTGTCTCAGGTTCAGCAGTTATGCACTTCCCTTTCTCCTTGGGCTTATTATGCAAAAGATTCCTCTTGTGCTCCTTCCTATAAACAAATCCCCAGCAAGGAGGCTGAGTTCACCCAGGGCCCATTTATCATCCACTGCAGAGGAGCTCAGTGGAGCCCAGATCTCAGAGATGACAAACTTTACAGGCTTCGAATTTGGAAATGCTCCCACCTCCCTTTTTACCTTGTCTCTGCAATGGCCTTACACTGTGATATCACCCTGTTGTGATATCCATAAAGATCACTGGAACCTATAAATTAAACCAAAACCTAATATATATGGAAAATAGTATAACAATGTTTGCTTTTGAGTATGCCTCTGGCTGCTTTAGGTTTATTGTTTACTTGGTCTCACAAGTAAAATGCAGCATGTCATACCTTTATATTAGCTTTATAGGAGGAATTTTAAGTCAAATACTAAATACATAATGACATATTTTAAAATAAGCCAAGGTGGGCGGTGGAAGCCGTGACTCCAGCCCCAAAAACACCATCAGCTGCTCCGGTACCGGCCACAGCGGCTTCAGGGCAGCGAATCCAGCAGCGGAGGCTCCAGCGGCTTCAGCGGCAGAGGCGGATCCCGCAGCGGCAGCACCAGCGGATCAGAGGCGGAGGACCCAGCAGCGGCAGCTCCAGCGGATCAGCGGGGGCAGACCCAGCAGCGGCATCTCCAGTGGCGGATCCAGCAGCAGTGGTCCCAGCAGCAGCAGCTCCAGCGGCAGCAGCGGGGATCCAGCATCAGGGGCGCCAATCTGCAGGGCCACAGTTGCCAGGCTTGGTTTGCCCCACAGGAAAAGCCAGTACCCAGTTCCAGAAAGCAGAACAGCGGCCCAACATCCCAGCCAGCAACTTGACTGAGACCAAAAGCATCCAAAGAGGTAACTGGGATTGAACCAGGGAAGGGTCTCACCTGGTCACAAGCTGACTTGGATCCCTCAACAGACCAGAAATCTTAACTTCTTTGTTGATAGAGGATCTGGTTTTTATAATACCTAATCTTGCATAAATGCTCGGTGCTGTTTTTGACTGAATGTGTATAGGGTTTAGTTAAATTTTAGAATATACCTGTATTTTATTCCACTCAACCTATTAGAATACCCCCATAGCAGGCAAACTTAACCCCTAGGACCACGTGTCTAGATACTCTGAGAGTGGTAAGAGCCACACCTAACATCTTAATCTCCTACATAGAAGATATACAATATCAGATCAATAGATACAGCAAAGGATACCCAGCTAACTGGAAAATCTAAGCAGTAACTTAATCCAAGATGCAAAAATATATAAATTATAACACAAGAAACACCAAAAACCAAGGCAATATAAATCCACCAAAAAGCATCAATGCTTCAGAAATGACCTCTAGTGAAAACGAGTTAGAGAAAATGCCTGAGAAAGATTTCAAAAGAATGATTGTAAATATGTTCAATGAACTCAAAGAATAAATCAAAGGAATCAGAGAAGATACAGGACACCAATTTAACGAAATAAAGAAATCAATACAAGACATAAATAAGGAAATAGAAATAATGAAGAAAAACCAGTCAGAATTACTAGCAATGAAGAACACAGTTAATGAAATAAAAAACTCTGTAGAAAATCTCACCAGTAGAATGGATGAAGGAGAGGACAGAATATCTAAGCTAGAAGACCAGGTGGCAGATCTAATACAATCCAACAAAGAGAAAGACAAACTAATAGAAAAGTATGAATGGGAATTTCAAGATATTCGGGACACTATGAAAAGATCAAATATAAGAATTCAGGGTATAGTAGAAGGAGAAGAATTTCAATCCAAAGGTATAGTAGGCATCTTCAACAAAATCATAGAAGAAAACTTCCCCCAAATTGGGAAAGAGGTGCCAATGCAGATACAGGAAGCATTTAGAACACCAGCCAGACAAAACCTGGAAAGAACCTCTCCTCGCCATATTATAATCAAACTACCAAACACACAATCCAAAGAAAAAATATTGAAAGCAGTTAGAGAGAAAAATCAAGTTACCTACAAAGGCAAGCCCATCAGGATCACAGCAGATTACTCAACACAAACTTTCAAAGCCAGAAGGGCTTGGAGTGAAGTATTCCAAACTCTGAAAGATAACAACTGTCAACCAAGACTACTTTATCCTGCAAAACTATCCATTCAAATAGATGGAGAAATAAGGACATTCCATGACAAAAGCAGGCTAAAGGAGTATTTGAAGACAAAACCAGCTCTACACAAAATACTTGAAAGAATCCTCCATGCCGAAGAGAAAGAAAAACACACATATAAGGAACCTGGAAAACAGCAAACAACACTCAAATACTAGTTAATATAAGAGAGCAAAGGTAGAACCAGAACCACAAAAAAAAAAAAAAGAAAATGGCAAGCATAAATACACATCTTTCAATAATATCTCTTAATATCAATGGCCTCAATGCTCCAACCAAAAGACATAGATTTGCAGACTGGGTTAAAAAGCAGGACCCTACAATTTGTTGTCTCCAAGAAACTCACCTTTCTACAAAGGATGGACATTATCTTAGGGTAAAAGGTTGGAAAACGGTGTTTCAAGCAAATGGACCCAGAAAGCAAGCAGGGGTTGCTATCCTAATAGCTGACAAGGCAGACTTCACTCCAACATTAGTCAAGAAAGATAAGGAAGGTCACTTTATATTGATTAAGGGCACACTCCAACAGGAGGACATTACAATCCTAAACATATATGCACCTAACATGGGGGCTCCCAAATTCATCAAACAAACACTGTTAGAACTAAGGTCACAGATAACACCAAACACAGTGGTAGTTGGTGACTTTAACACCCCACTCTCATCAAGTGACAGGTCATCCCGGGAAAAAATAAACAGAGAGGCATCTGGACTAAACGAGGTCATAGAAGGAATGGACCTAACAGACATATACAGGACATTTCATCCAAATGCTGCAGAATATACATTCTCTTCAGCAGCACATGGATCATTCTCTAAAATAGACCATATATTAGGACACAAAGCAAATCTTAACAAATTCAGGAAAATTGAAATAATTCCTTGCATTCTATCTGACCACAATGGAATCAAACTACAAATCAATAGCAAGAAAGGATATAGCGCATACACAAAATCATGGAAACTAAACAATACATTACTAAATGATGAATGGGTCAATGAAGAAATCAAGGAGGAAATCAAAAAATTTATAGAGTCAAACAATAATGAGAACACAACATACCAAAATCTCTGGGACACAATGAAGGCAGTTCTAAGAGGTAAATTTATAGCTTTAAGTGCCTATATTAAGAAATTAGAAAGGTCGCAAATAAATGACCTAATGCTTCACCTTAAAGCCTTGGAAAAAGAAGAACAAGGCAAACCAAAAATCAGTAGACGGGAAGAAATAATAAAGATTAGGGCAGAAATTAATGAAATAGAAACCAAAAAAAAAAATACAAAGAATTAATGAAACAAAGAGCTGGTTCTTTGAAAGGATAAACAAGATTGATAAACCCTTAGCAAATCTGACCAAAAGAAAGAGAGAAGAGACACAAATTAATAAAATTAGAGATGAAAAAGGTAACATCACGACAGATGCCAGAGAAATTCAAAAAATCATAGGGACATATTATAAAAACATATACTCCACAAAGTATGAAAATCTGAAAGAAATGGATGATTTCCTTGATTTATATGACCTACCTAAATTAAATCAAGATGAGATTAATCACTTAAATAGACCTATAACAAGCATGGAGATCCTAACAGTTATCAAAAATCTCCCAACTAAAAAAAGCCCAGGCCCAGATGGATTCACTGCTGAATTTTACCAGACCTTCAGGGAAGAGCTAACACCATTGCTTCTTAAGCTTTTCCATGAAATAGAAAAAGAAGGAATTCTACCAAACTCCTTCTATGAAGCCAGCATCACTCTGATACCAAAACCAGGCAAAGATAGAACAAAAAAGGAAAATTACAGACCAATCTCCCTCATGAACATAGATGCAAAAATTCTCAACAAAATATTGGCAAACAGAATACAAGAATACATTAGAAAGATCATTCACCCTGACCAAGTAGGCTTTATCCCAGAGATGCAGGGATGGTTCAACATACGCAAATCTATAAATGTTATACATTATATAAATGGGTTGAAGGACAAAAATCACATGATCATCTCATTAGACGCAGAGAAAGCATTCGACAAAATCCAACATCCCTTCATGATAAAAGTCCTACAGAGACTGGGAATAGAAGGAACATATCTCAATATAATAAAGGCTATTTATGATAAGCCTACAGCCAACATATTACTAAATGGGGAAAAACTGGATGCTTTTCCACTAAAATCAGGAACAAGACAAGGGTGTCCACTGTCCCCACTTTTATTTAATATAGTTCTGGAAGTCTTAGCCATAGCAATAAGGCAAGAGACATGCATAAAAGGGATACAAATCGGAAAGGAAGAGGTCAAGTTATCATTATTTGCAGATGACATGATTCTATATATAAAGGACCCTAAAGACTCTACTAGCAAACTGTTAGAGCTGATAAAAACCTACAGTCATGTAGCAGGATACAAAATAAATACACAGAAATCAGTAGCCTTCATATATGCTAACAACAAACACACAGAGGATGAGATCAGAGAATCACTCCCATTCACAATTGCATCAAAAAAAATAAAGTACCTTGGAATAAACCTTACTAAGGAAGTAAAGAATCTATACAATGAGAACTTTAAAACACTCAAGCGAGAAATTGCAGAAGACACTAGGAAGTGGAAAAACATCTCTTGTTCCTGGATTGGAAGAATCAATATTGTGAAAATGGCAATCTTACCAAAAGCAATCTACACATTTAACGCAATCCCCATCAAAATTCCAAAGGCATTCTTCACGGAAATAGAAAAAACAATCCAAAAATTCATTTGGAATCACAAAAAACCTCGAATATCTAAAATAATACTGAGCAACAAAAATAAGGCTGGTGGTATCACCATACCTGATTTTAACCTATACTACAGAGCCATAGTAACAAAAACAGCATGGTACTGGCACAAAAGCAGACTCGTAGATCAATGGAACAGAATAGAGGACCCAAATGTAACCCCATGTAGTTATAGCCACCTGATATTTGATAAAAATGCCAAAAATACTCATTGGAGAAAAGACAGCCTCTTCAGCAAATGGTGTTGGGAAAACTGGATATATGTCTGTAGAAGGATGAAAATAGATTCTTCTCTTTCTCCGTGCACAAGAATTAAGTCCAAATGGATTAAGGACCTTAACATCAGACCTGAAACTCTGAAACTGCTAGAGGAAAAAGTAGGGGAAACCCTTCAACATATTGGTCTTGGCAAAGACTTTCTGAATACAACCCCAATTGCTCAGGCAATAAAACCACAGATTAACCACTGGGACCTCATGAAAATACAAAGATTCTGCACTGCAAAGGACACGGTGAAGAAAGCAAAGAGGCAACCTACAGAATGGGAAAAAGTCTTCACCAGCTATACATCTGATAGAGGATTAATATCTAAGATATACAAAGAACTCAAGAAGTTAAATAATAAGGAATCAAACAAACCAATCAAAAAATGGGAAATGGAGCTAAATAGAGAATTCTCAAAGGAAGAAATACGAATGGCATATACGCATCTAAAAAAATGTTCTACATCCCTAGTCATCAGGGAAATGCAGATTAAGACTACATTGAGATTCCATCTCACTCCTGTCAGATTGGCTACCATCATGAAAACAAATGATCATAAATGTTGGCGGGGATGTGGAAAAAGAGGAACCCTTCTACATTGTTGGTGGGAATGCAATCTGGTCCAGCCATTGTGGAAATCAGTGTGGAGGTTCCTAAAACAGCTAAAGAGTGATCTACCATATGACCCAGCTATAGCTCTCCTAGGCATATATCCTAAGGACTCATCTCATTACCTTAGAGATACTTGCTCAACCATGTTTATTGCTGCTCAATTTATAATAGCTGGGAAATGGAACCAGCCTAGATGTCCCTCAACTGATGAGTGGATAATGAAGATGTGGCACATTTATACAATGGAGTTTTACTCAGCAGTAAAGAGAAATGAAGTTATGAAATTTGCAGAAAAGTGGATGGATCTGGAAAGAATTATACTAAGTGAGGTAACCCAGGCCCAGAAAGCCAAGCGCCACATGTTCTCCCTCATATGTGGATCTTAGCTAGAGATGATTGGGCTTCTGTGTGAGAAGGAAAAAACTCAGTAGCAGAGGCCAGTAAGTTAAAAAAGGAGATAGAAAGGGAAGAGAAAGAAAGGGAGGAGGGCTTTTATTAGGTTGGTATTGTATATATGTAAGTAGAAAGATTGAGATGGGGAGGGGATATGATGGAGAATGGAATTTCAAAGGGGAAAGGGGGGAGGGTAATACCATGGGATTTTTTTTGTTATCATGGAAAATATTAATAAAAATGGAGAAAAAAAAATAAAATAAAATAAAATAAGCCAAGGTAAGGTCTTCTTATTTAATGGTCAGGAGTGTCATTTTTTTTTTCTGCTGTGGAATTCTTTCACTCCAGCATTTTCCTTGATGTTTATTCCCCTTATTAAAGAACTTTAAAAAGAGAGAGAGCAGAGAAAAGCCACAGTGTGGCAATTGCCTTGAAGGATTTATTTCAGTTTCTCCTTCCCTACTTTTCTTCTTTATTCCTCCCTCCATTACTAACACTCCCTCCTTCATGACATACAAATTCATCAGCATTGCTTGTTTTCACTCTTCTCCTTACTTTCTCATTCTCAATTCCAGCATTTGCTATATTCTCTAGTCATCATGGTGTCCTGGTCAAGGGTTCCCTAAGCAGTCTAAGGAGTAAGGCTAATACAATGGAAGTGTGTGGTTTATGACAAACATCCCACCCTGCCTTACATGAGTAGAGACTAGATTGAAAGCCTGTATCAATATGTATATCCAAGGAGAGTACTGATAAAGTCCCTGAGAACACTTGGTTCTTTTCTTCTTCTTTTTTTTTTAATATTTTTATTTATTTATTTATTTGAGAGCTACAGACACAGAGAGAAAGAGGCAGATAGAGAGAGGGAGAGAGAATGGGCAAGTCAGGGCCTTCAGCCACTGCAAATGAACTCCAGATGCATGTGCCCCCTTGTGCATCTGGCTAACGTGGGTCCTGGGGAGTTGAGCCTCGAACCTGGGTCCTTAGGCTTCATAGGCAAGCACTTAACCGCTAAGCCATCTCTCCGGCCTGTTTTCTTCTTGATGCTGAAAAAATAAGTGAGTTGCTCCTGGCTGTGCAGTCCTCTCTTGCTACATTAATATCTGTTGTGTCAAACTATCCAAAATTATCTCCTGTGACCCATCTCTTAGTCTTTTTTTCCCTTTCTTAACTATTTGAGTATGGAAGGAAAAGTTTATTTCTTGATAGGCTTTAACTTGCTGGATTGTTAAAGTGGGATTGCTATCAAACGTGGTTGTTCTTTCATGATGGGTCTGAAAATAAGCACATGTGCCCCTGATGAAATGTAAACTGCAGCTGTCACTCAATATTTCTTTACAGAAGGGAATATCCACCATTTGTTTTGTTTATAAACAAAATGAAACCACATGAAAGCCATTAGAGGACTTTCTTAGAGAGGTGCCATGACCTGTCACAGGTACAGGTCACAATAGGTTCTTGTGGCCTCTGCAGGTGCCACTCTTTGGGGAACACAAGCATGGGCTCAGGTGAGGGCTTCCCAATGTCTCCGTCCTAGATCTCCTGCTCTCTTTACTCTCGCAGGAGAAGGGATACTACTTGATTGAGTACGATTGATTATTGTGATTTAATTCCTTGCATGCATCTGAAACCTATTTTCACCTTTTTGTTGTTGTTGTTGTTCTCCTACCCAATAAAAGGAGTCTCAGGAGCTGGCCCCTGGCTCCCCCACCTGATATCTTTAGAAACATCAAGGTGCAATGATGGTGGGGGTGAGACCACTGAGGCCGTAACAGAAACAGTTGAACTGGGGCAGACTCTGGCCATCACCTGGAGGAAGTCTTCATTCCTGTTTCCTTGCCAACAGTGAATACCAGTTATCAATCTCAATGTTCAGCCTATTGAATTCCCTGGGCTGGTTTAGGCACTAACTTTTCCCTATACTTTTGAAACTCCTATCTCTTGTCATGTTGGTCTTTCCTTCTGTGCAAACAACATATATTAAGTGTGGTTCTAAAATATATATCCATAAACATTCTCTATAATTTCTACCTGTGGTAAAAATGCTTCCAACAAAGATAAGCTTTATTTTAGCATTGACTAATCATAACAATGCCACTTAAAGTGATAATTATTATTTTAGTTACTCTTTATAAAACCTTATTGTAGGCCAGGTATTCTACTCAGAAGTTAATATATGTCATTTCTATCTTACAAGTAATTGCACAAATTGAATTTTATATGTAATGTTTTTTTAAGCTTAGTATAGGACATGAAGTAAAAGAGGAAGTTCATAAATGATCATTATAATCATCATTATAGAGTTAAAATTTATGATTATTATTATTTACTCACTTGGCCTTTGTACTGCCTTCATGCAGAGGGATTATCATGATTACTCTATTGGGCAGATGAGGCCACACCACACTCAGCAGTAAAGCAAGCAAAAAATAATACCTGAGCACTCTGACCTCAGAGCCTGTGTTTTCACAAATGTGATGTTAAAATTGTACCTTTATAAGTTTCTAATTCCCTTGTTTTTACATAATATTGAAATATCTTTGTACATGCTTCACCTTCAAAGATAAAGCTTCTGAGAAGGATAATATGTCCTTGAGAAACCTACAAATTAATTTTTTGTCCATAGTAATTAAGCCCAGCAAAATCAGAGGTCACTCTATACTGGCATTGCTTGAATTTCTCCTATTGAATGCACTGCAGCATAAAACTTACTGTCTTTCTTTTCTCTTTTACTCAGCCTTGTTAACTCCTTTGCTTTCCTTTCTCCCTCCAAGAAAACCCATAAAGAATGAAGGCAAGTTCTCTCCAGAAAGCAATTAAGGAAAAAATGACCTTTAAGCCCAGGGGGGGGTTTGTGACAAAGTGAGTGGATAGGTGAGGTTACACGACATATGCAGGTTATGAAAAACCATATAATCTGACACAGAAAAGAAGGCTTTGGGTGGAAGTCTGCTGGCTGAGAAGGGCCCATTAATGTAGAAAACAGAGAGGCTCTGGAACCTATGGGAAACAAGTAAATTGCTAAGTTGTGGATCAGTTTTTATATTCCTCAAATATTTGAAGTTAAGAGAACGGAGTACAAGTCTGTGTTGGCCTTGTACTTTCAAACAGGGTACAACCTCAGATAAGAAAGGGTTCATGATGAATGTTTATGTAGATGAGTTTGAGGGGGTGTCACAGGGTTGTAAACATTTTATACATAAAGTAAAAAGTATAAAATATTCTGTAATGTCATTGAAAAATCATTTAAGAATTGTCTATGGGCTGGAGAGATGGCTTAGCAGTTAAGGCATTTGCCTGCAAAGCCAAAGGGTCCTGGCTCAATTCTCCAGGACCCATGTAAGCAAGATGCACAAGGGAGAGCATGAATCCGGAGTTCATTTGCAGTGGCTAAAGGCCCTGGCATGCCCGTTCTCTCTCTCTCTCCCTCTTTCTCTCTCAAATAAATAAATAAAATATACATTAAAAAATAATTGTCTGAATCAAGTGTCTTATTTTGTAAAACTTTAGATACTTAGGAGTAATATCTACTAGGTAGATATTAACTTCTATTTTTTAATGCTAGGTACATGCATATCAGGCATGCAATATCTATTTAGAATTCTTAGTTTAAACACCCTTAAACTCTTGGAACTTTATATGTGTTAGTGATATTTAGCTAAAATTTAACTTCATTTTATACCAATTATTTAAGATACTCTTGAAGTAGAATAGGAGCAAATTAGCTTTGTTTTATAGGTAGTCATACAGGGACATAGGTCCAAGGAGATGTCACCTTGCCTGCCTTAGCAGGACTAGAACCCACACCTTATCCAATCTCATTCAAGATGGCTATATGCAACAATTCCAGGGATAACATCCTTCCTCTTCCTCATGTTTTTCTAGGCTTAATACACATGTGGGATGTCCCTCCTGAGTCAGCCTCTTGAGTTCACCAACCATTCATGTCTCTCCCTTAAGCAATTGCATCTGATAGCAAGGGTCATCCTAATTGGACATTTGATCCATAGATTAGTCTGACATGTATGTAAACCTCTTCTTCCTCTAGATATCTCTTGGCACATGTATGTATGTCTTGGCCCTCCTTCTCAGCCTGGCTGGGAGGGGAGGATTTCTTTTTGCCCAGGCTCTTTCCCGTCTTGTTCTTGGTGCTTGCCTACTTTGTTATGTGGATGAGATGTCCTTAAGTTCTGAGTCCTTTACTGTCTCTTAGTCTTCTCTGACCCCCTATGTGAGGGGGATCATGTGGCTTTGGCTCTCCTGTTTCACTCTAGAGATATGAGGGGAGATTTTCTTCAATTCTCTTCTCCTTCCACAACCAGGCTGGGAAGAGGGGGAACCTCCTTTGACTTCGGTTTCCCTGTTAGTCTTCCTTCACGAGCCTAACTCTCTGTACAATAAATCTCATAATTCATAATTTACTCTTCTCTGAGACCATATATTCTTTGATAACTTGGACAAGGACACAAAAGTTGGGATCCTTGGTACTGGCAATTTCCTTCATGTTTATGGAAGTTCTCCCTTCCTGGACCACCAAATCCTGCATCACTCTGGATTTTTGTCCTCTAGGCATTCAGCTCTTACAATCCAGAATCAAACAGCATATTTAAAGATATCTAATCACTTAAAGATTGTAGAATATTTATCAAAGATTTTTTTGGTGTGAGTGTGTATATGTGTTGTGTATGCATGGTGTGTGTGTGTGTGAGAGAGAGAGAGAGAGAGAGATTGAGAGAGAGAGAGACTATGGGTACATGCATGCCACAGCATATATTTGGAGTTCAGAGAACAACTTTTGAGTTTCAGTTTTCACCTCCCACCTCCTTTGAAGCAGGATCACACATTGTTCACCTTTGTTTTTTTTTGGCCAGGCTAGTTGTCTCTCTGCCCAATAGCCAGTAGTTTCTCCTTTCTCCGACTCCTGACTCACCACAGACATGGCTGAGATTATGAATGCTTGTGGTAGTTTCTGAAGTTGCATGGTACTGGGGTTCCCATCTGTGGTCCTCATGTTTGTTGGCAAGTACTTTATCTACTGAGCCATCTCCCCAGATTCAAAGTAAGTCTTTTAAAGAAGAAAAGTGCTATAAATTTTACCCTCAGATTCTTTTGAACTTGGTATTAATTATGCAAAGAGACTAATACATAAGTTCAAAGATGCTTATCTGGTCATTAATCATGTCAAGAAGCATCAGTGAAAATTACCATCTGAGAAACTGAGGCAGCCCCATTTTTCTTTACCAGCTTCTGACTTTCTTTAGGGCTGAGGAAAATGTGGTTCTGAATACTGTGTCCTGCTCTTGTTGGAAAATAATAATAAAAGGAGGCACATGCTTGAGCCTGAAAAGTCATGCACATTAAATAGTTTCCATTACGTACTACTGAGAACAGAATCTTAATGAATGGGCTTGACTTGGACTGACTTCAACACACTGGTACCCAGTATATTTTGGAGCATCAGGCCCTTTCTTCTAAGATGTTAGGGGAGATCCTCAGGGATCATTAAATTTGCTCCCTGAATCAGCCATTCTTGCACTTTTGTTTGCCACTAGGCTTGAGAATTGGTCTGTGCTGGCTGGTGAAAATTATCTTTTTGAATTTTAGGTCAAATGGCCTCTTTATGTGTCTATATCAGAAATATAATGAAAGGATATACCAAAGTGTGGTGTGAACATTGCAACTTAGACACCCAAAGATATAAGGAGTAGTCCTTAATAATCTTTGTAAAAAGTGATATTGTCTACAGTAGGAGCTACCCAAAAAAATTCACACTGATTTTAAATAACTTTTATTAGATAATAGCCTGGAGACTATAACCATTTTTATTACATCAAAAATAATCAATTACCTGCCTTGATTAGTCACTACTTACCTAATGTGAACAAATAAATTCATATATAATTTTACTATTTAGAATAACATCCACTTTTAACTTAGTCTAACATAATATGGAAATTTTTTTAATTAGAAATGCATCATATCAATAATGTCTTTGCTAAGTTTATGTAAAGCATACATAAGAAAATTCCTTCAAAGCAACTTAAGCAATCTGAGACAGGAACACAGAGTGCTTCCAATACTTCTGACAACTAGAAGCCCTCAGAATCATAGGCACTAACCTCTCTCTCTCCTATGCTTTCTCTTAAACATCTTTCTCTTCTTATATGTCTATTGGCCTAACTAATATGTATGCAAGCAGTAGCTTTGTAACTTTCCAGTTCATATTTCTTTATTTAGAATAGCCAAGAGTGAGCCTCTCTTAGTCTTGACTCTAAATTTTTAAAAAGTAAAACTAGTTTTCCGACATGTCCATGTGTCCGCTCAGACCCAATCAGCTGAGGAGGACACTGTCCACCCCCCAGCAGCATAGTATCTCTGTAGGGCAGTCCATATATTTGTTCTGTATGTAAATAACATGCCTCCTAGTCAGGGCAATGCAGTGTAGTGAGTGTTGTACAAATGAAAGGCTAGCAGCTGTGCCCTTGAGTACAGGGGCATACAGAGGAAATGTACTGAAGACTAATCCCTTATATAAGAAAAGGTTAACAAAAGAATTAATCTCAATAGAAACCAAACAAAAAATGAAAGATTCTGCTGTAAGTAAGGCTATATATAAGTATGCTTGAATAATTTGAGAAGACCATCAAGCTCCTATGCTAAAAACTGAGGAGGGTATTTTGAATTGTTGAATTAATAAATCATAGCCCATTAGAGGAAGAAGAGAACCTAAAAATATATTCTACTTTAATTCTATCATTTGAGCAAAGAGAGAAGTGAGGCTCAGTCCTATAGAGGACATGACCACTTCACACAACGCATTAGCTGAAAGGTCAAAATTAAAATCTGGTTCCCCAACATTCTGGAGAATGACTGCTGCCTTTGGCCCAGAGTTCTGCTCTCACATTTGCTTGTTTATTTTTCTTTTGAGAAATGATCCATGCCTGTTTATATACTCTTTAAATGGAATGTTCTCACATAAGCTTGTTGCTTTCATAAAAGGATTATCCTACAAGAGTTCCCTGTCTAGCTGTTGGTAAGAAATACTTCCCTTTACATCAACTATGTTGGATATCATCAAGAGTCTTGAGTTGGAAAACATATTCTCCATATTCACATCTACCTGAAGTCTGTGAATATGATCTGATTTGGAAATTGGGTCTTTGAAGAAGCAATCAAGTTGGAATATAGCCTACTACATCAAGAATGGACCTAAATTTGAAATTACTATAGTCTTTTTAAAAAGAAGGAAGTTTGGACAAAGGCAGACACAGGAAAAATATTATATGATCATTGTGTCCACAGGAACAGACTTATGTGTCTACAATTAAGGAAGCAAATGTCAAGGGTCAAGGGTAACCTCCAAAAGCTACAATAAAGGCATGGCTGAGATCATTTATCAGAGGCCTGTAAGGAGCCAACCCTGATGTCTCCCTTCATGCCAGGCTTCTGTTTTCCAGTGCTGTTAAAGAAAAGAATTCTATGGTTTTAAACCAACAAGACTTCTAAGAGATAATTTGTTATAGTGCCCTATGAAACTGAAAATGGTACATGTGTCCAGCTTTCCTGTAGACTGACGCTTGACATTTATGATTAAAGTAAACCACAACTGAATAGCTGGACACATGTGATGTGTGCAAGTAGCCTTCTGGGTTTTCTTAAGCAGTAATGTCAAGTAAGATACATGAAAATTGTTCTCATCTTTTTGCTTATTTTAGTATTTTCTTCAGAATGACAGGAAAAGTGAAAAGCAGAATCATTAGTAAGGGTCTCCAGTAGAAAACTAAGCATTTTTAAAGCATCTACCCAAGTTATTTCCTCTTTTTGTTTTATACCTCTAACTTGTCAACAACACAAATGCAAACATCTAGAGACTAAGTAATCTAGCTGTCATTTCATTCATAAATATATCCTGTTTAATTGATGGTCCAGATCTGTGTGGCTCTTTGAATGTTCCCTTAAGGTAATTTTAGCATCTTACGTGCTCCCTCATTAATGAGCTAAATGCTCAGTGGTACAGCACTTTTCTACCATGCATAAGACCCTGGGTTTAACTCTCAGTATTGAGGAAAAAATGAGATAAATAAAATCTTCATTTATGCTTATTTTATATTCAAATTATGAGTTCATTATCATAAATTTAAAAATACATTGATGAGGATTTATTCTGAACTCACCAATTAATTCTTAATTTTAGTAAAATTCCTTACAACTTCAGGGAAAGTATCACAAGCGCAAAATTTTTATTTCTTCCTACCTTATTTTGAAGGCCTTTCTAATTTCTAAAAATACTTTTATGAGTTTCTATTTCTCAACTCCTGTCACAATTAGTGCATATTTAAGAAAAAAAGAATAGAAAAAAAAAAAACCCTCTTCAGAGAAGAATTCTGTATCATTAGTCAAAATAGCATCTTGGTGTTTTTGAGCAGAGCCAATCACAGAACAACATTCAAAGTTGTTTTTTGCTTCCCATCAATACCTTGGCTAAAAGCCAGCTTTTAAGACCTACTATAACCCCAAAGATAAGCTGACAACAGGGTCTTAAATCTCATTTTCAAAGCTTTTCCAGTGACGTGTAACAGCTCTGAAAGGATAATTGATATTGCCCTTTAAATTCTCCAAAGCTGGGGATGAGGCTCACACTCGCATGAAAAGTGATGTCGTGATGGAGTTATATCTGCGTAGCAATCTCATGTCCAACTTGGACAGGACAGCAGAAGAGGACTCAGAGGGCTTGGGGGAAGGGCAGTACAACAGATGTGAGATGTGTCCTGGATGGAAGGGTCTGTTTTGCAGAACATAAGGAGACGAAATGACCCATTAAAACTTCTGGCTACTGCTCTAACACAAGATTGGATTAGGTAAGAAACAATGCATTTCCTTGAATCCTGGGCTACCTAGAGTCTTGTGTTTGTTTGTTTGTTTGTTTGTTTGTTTTTTGTCTTGTTTATTGGTTCTTTACCTGCTGAGCTGCAGTACCAAGAATCTGGCTTGGAAATTGATTCACTATTAGGCTCTGGCTATGCTTGGTGCTAAAGTTTCTTTTATCTCATTATATATGTAATTTGTCTTCTTTCAACACAACAGACTCAGAGCATAATGACCTAGCATGGCTGACATTCCACCTTTGTACAGTCATTTTTCTACCATGATTGAGTTTATTTTCACTTCTCTGTCTTTCTGTCCCTGCTGACTTTGTTACTCAATTCGCAATAGGCTGTTTCTTAGTTTCTCTGCTGACACAAGGGCTTAGAATATTTGCAGCTTCTCTGGAGACTCCTGCAGGCTCCCATCCTCAGCTGGCACATCTTTGCCTTTCACAGCTCCTCAGGTGGCTGAAATTTTCACAGCTTGTTAGGTGGCTCTGGCTGTCACAGTCTGTGGCCCTGAATGACTGCTAGGGAACAGCATCCTCACTCACTCCTAAAGCCAAGCTTCACAGTGGAAATGTGTGAGTTGTGCCAATAGTCTCCCAGAAATCCAGTGAATGTGGCAGATGCAAGCTAACTCAGCATGGAGATGAGATGTCTTCCAGATTGGGAATTCATGTCCCAAACAGAAAGCGAACAGTACCCAGTGTTGTTCTTGAGTAAGTTGTTGTGACAAGTGAAAAGCCAAGTAACAGTGCTCAAATGGTTGGCAGGACAACAGCACACAGTTTTACCACATGTGGAATATGACTTCCTGTGTATTTTTCTTCTTTTTAATAGCTGTTAATAAGAATAAGATGGTAAAATGTATTTAATGGAGTTTTCCCTTGATAAAGCACCTTTTTTTAGGAGCCAAGGAAAAGTAGTTTTATCAGGAAGAAGGTAATAAGCAGGAATTGAAATGTTTTCATTTGGATCCTAACTGGTGCCTGAGGTAAAATTGCACAATGTTAAAGCAACAATAATTGGTTCCTCCTGGCTTTCCCCATTGAAGGAAATTGAAATTCAATTGACTTGCAATGGAATAGTCATGGAGTTCCAATTGTCATTGCACTGACTTTGCGCCTATGTACCCCAATGTTGGTGTGGGAGCCAAAAAGAGAAAATGTTCCAGAAACAGTTGGGAAGATAGTACAATTATTTTAGGACAGATTAGAGAGGAATGAAATATTCCATGCATATGAATACATTTTAATGTACGTCAGAGCCAATTAATAGATTTTTTTAATGGCAATGTAATTTGGTAATGGTTGGAGGTGATGTGCAATTCTTATCATATAGTTAATATATGTGGTAAAGTTATGTTTAATAAAATAAGTTCAAATACAACAGTCTATGTAAAAAGACAAAGTGAGATACATATAGTAAGAGTATTTGTTTTTGGATTTAGGTGATTTTAAATAGTCCTTCTAGTATGCAAAATGCCAGCATAAGTATGAGAACTAATACTTAGCTTTAGACACATGCCAGAATTTTCACAGGTCATTTCTACTATTTATAAACACTCAGTGGGGGTCATAGGCCCCCTTTTTTGGTTTTCCTGTCTAGGGTCTTACTCCAGCCCAGGATGACCTGTAATTCACTATGTAGTCTCAGGGTGGCCTCAAACTCACTGTGATCATCCTATGTCTGCCTCCCAAGTGCTGGGATTAAAGGCATGTGCCACCACACCCGGCTCATATCTCATTTTATAGATTAAGAACCTCAGGTTCAGAAACATTAAGGGTTTTCCTCAAGGTGTCTTTCAACAAATAGTTGAGCCAGGATGTGGTCCAAGGATTGACTGGTGCTTAACCTCTAAATGATCTTGACTCAAGAAAGAAAATTCACTATGGAAATAGTAGGAGCATCACCATCAACAGATCTATTGGGAAAGCAGATATACTACAAACGAGAAAGACATTTGGTACTAGAATTACCCAAGAGTGGTTGAATGAGGTAGTTAGCAAAATATAGTGAAGAGCCATTGACTGATGACAAATTCTATTAAAATGCCTGTTTTGTTTAATGTACTGGATTGCATATGAATTAAGAAGACACACTTTTTAAGTGTTTTGTTTATTTTTATTTATTTATTTGAGAGCGACAGAC
Organism: Dipus sagitta; assembly: GCA_036346955.1. Classification (NCBI taxonomy): domain Eukaryota; kingdom Metazoa; phylum Chordata; class Mammalia; order Rodentia; family Dipodidae; genus Dipus; species Dipus sagitta. The sequence goes on along the minus strand of CM070770.1, from coordinate 94,959,917 downwards.
AGGTAGAAAGAGAAAGAGGCAGAGAGAGAGAGAATGGGTGTGCCAGGGCCTCCAGCCACTGCAAACGAATTCCAGATGCATGTGCTACCTTGTGTATCTGGCTTACGTGGGTCCTGGGGAATGGAGCCTGGAGCCTCGAACCAGGGTCCTTAGGCTTCACAGGCAAGCACTTAACTGCTAAGCCATCTCTCCAGCCCAGAAGACACATTTTAAAAGAGTTTATTATGAAACATTTCAAGTAAATATAAATGTGAACAGTATGATGAGCCTCATGTTACCTCTAGCTGCTTTTTCATGCCATTCTTACAAAGCAATTCCAAACACCCATAAGTATAAGATCTGTAATCAATGAGTGTTCTTTATTTTAAAAACTGCCACAGTATGGTTTTACATATAACATGAATTGTTTATTATTCAAATCTATAGGCACCATTGTATTTTTATTATTTTCATTTACTTATTAATTTGCAAACAGAGAGAGATAGAAAGGAGAGAGTTAGAAATAATAGATGTGCCAGGGTCTCCAGCCACTGCAAATGAATTCCAGGTGCATGTGCCACTTTGGGCATCTGGCTTTTCATGGGTACTGAGGACTTGAACCTAGGTCATTAAGCTTTGCAGGCAAATGCCTTGACCACTGAGCCATCTCTCCAGCCCTATAGACACTTTTTGATCTCCTAAAATATTCAATAATTAAAAAGTCAACTTTGCGAATATATTGTTTACATTTGAGTATGACCTATTTTGATATGTAATTTATTGATTTAAAATACACACACACACACACACACACACACACGCGTGCACGCGCATGTATGAAGCTACTCCCAAAATGTAAAGGATATTTTACTTCTCATAGACCCCTTTTGCTCTTCTTCACTTATCACTTAATGCCAGCTCCAGGAAAACAACAGTCTGCTTTTCATCACTATTAATTATTTTCCATTTGATTTCTGCTTGTTATCTTTACTAGTTTCTTTCTTTTAATTGTCTGACTTAATGATCTCTTTTGAGGTTCTTAAGCAAAACATTTAAAACTAATTCAAATCATTTTTTAATACAGTTAAAGTAATAAATTCTTAAATAATGTTCTATAAAGGCTGACATTTACTTTCAAAAATATTAATGTTCAAAATATTTTAGAATTTAGCACTAAAATTTTATTTATCCTTCAAATTATTCAGAATTTTATTGTTCAGTTTTCAAAAATTAGTGATGTTTTCCCAGTAATCTTTCCGGATCTAATTTTTACTTTTATTCTTGCTTGATCAGAGGATATACTGTGCTTGATTTCAATAATCTTAACATAATTTTCACTCCTTTTGTTGTTTCGAGTAGATTCAAACTTGCTGAGCTTGGTGAGCTGTCCCTGAACACGTGTAAAGAATGAGCTGTTGGCTGTGATGAGTGCCGCCAGGTCACACTAGTCACTGTGTTACTTGGTTTTTTCTTTTTTCTTTTTTCTTTTTTTCCTTACAGGTTTTTTCTATGTCTTCCAAATGCATATGAAATTTTTAAGAAAGTATCCATTAATATTCATTGGCCTATTTCTGTCAATCATGGCTTCATTTATCATGAAGTTCTTTCATTGTGTGTATACGCATTTAAAAATTTGTATGATATTTAAGGATTGATATGTTTATCTTCCCCCCTTTTAACATGCATTTTATTTCATATTTATTTTACATTTACTTTAAAAAAATTTTTTTTGTTTGTTTATTTTTATTTGAGAATGACAGAGAGAGAGAGAAAGAGGCAGAGAGCCAGAGAGAGAATGGGCACGCCAGGGCCTCCAGCCACTGCAAACGAACTCCAGACGCGTGTACCCCCTTGTGCATCTGGATAACGTGGGTCCTGGGGAATCGAGCCTTAAACTGGGGTCTTTAGGTGTCACAAGCAAGCGCTTAATTGCTAAGCCATCTCTCCAGCCCTACATTTACTTTTTGAGTGATATATCTTTTCCCACTCTGACTTTTAGTAATTACATACATATTATGATGGTAGTCATGTAAAAAGCTTACAATGAGGTGTTTTTTTAATCCTGTTTGACAAGCTGTATCTCTTAACTAAAGTACTTGAATAGTTGATGTAAATATATATAGTTTTGCTTGAATCTGCCACTTTTATCTGTATTCTATTTCGCCAAGGGTTTTTTTGTGTGTGTGTTTTTACTTCTTCTGTCTTAGTTCTGTACATCACTTTAAACTTACAACTTATTTCTTCCCTACTTTTCATTGGTGCACCTGTATCCACAACATGAACTGTGTTGTAGCCACCTTCTAACAGTATTACTCACCAACTCTGTTTGCCTAACTTTTCTGTCTTTTGTAGTTTTGCTTTCATTCATTTACTATTAATAACTTTGAAGCTCCAATATGATAAATTGATAATATCTTTCCTTTAAGTTTTTATCTTTGAAGAAAGATTCAAATAAGGAAGGTCTTAATAAGTGTGTGTGAGTGTGTGTTTGTGTGTAGGGAATTGTTTTCTTGTGCCAAACTTATAACCTGTCATTTTTTTTTCTGAGGAGCAGTAGTTCATTGTAGTAAGAAATTAAGAGCTTGGACTCTGGATTCCAGGGCTCTTGCTGAGTTTGTCATTGTTTTCAAGCTTTTAAAATGGATATATTAGTTTAGAGCTACTTCGTAATGAATTACCAAAAACTTAGCAGTTAAAACAACAATATTTCACATGTATCACTTCCATTACATCCAATTTCTTGGTTTATATACAACTATCAATCTTGTTTCTTTTTCTTTCTGCTTAGAGAAATCCCATTACAATTTGTTGTAATGTCAGTTTTCTGGTGATGAATTCTCTGGGATTGTTTGCCCTTAGAAGATCCCCCTTGCCTCCATTTTTGTAAGATATATTCATTGGCTATGTAGCACTTTAAGATATATATATGACACATAATTGATACTGTTTTATTACTTGTTAGCATTCTTTATTTACCTTACCTTTGTTCTTATTGTGTAATCTGACTTATTTCTGGTTTCTTACATTTTAATTAAATCTGGATAAATGTTGTGGAAATCTTTTATTTAAAAATTTTTTTCTGGGGGTAGGAGAGATGGCTTAGCGGTTAAGATGCATGCCTGCAAAGCCTAAGGACCCAGGTTCAATTCCCTAGGACCCATGTAAGCCAGATACACACAGTAGCACATGTGTCTGGAGTTCACTTACAGTGGCTAGAGGCCCTGGCATGCCCATTCTCTCTCTCTGTCTGTCTCTCTTTTCTCTATCTTTCTATGCTTGCAAATAAATAAATAAAATTTATACAAAATTGTTTCTGGGGCTGGAGAGATGGCTTAGTGGTTAAAAGCTTGCCTATGAAGCCTAAGAACCTGGGTTCGAGGCTTGTTTCCCCAGGACCCACGTTTGCCAGATGCACAAGGGGGTGCACGTGTCTGGAGTTCGTTTGCAGTGGCTGAAGGCCTTGGTGTACCCATTCTCTCTCTCTCTCACTTCCTCTTTCTCTGTCACTCTCAAATAAATAAATAAAACTAAACAAAGAATTTTAAAAAAATTGTTTCTGTTTTTGCTTTGAGAATGCCGATTACAGGTATATCAGACTAATTGTTGTTGACCAACATGTAAGCATGGCTGAGTTCAGTTTTTCTTTTTATTTCCTTTTGCTTTCTGTGAGTGGATTCTATTACATGTCATAATGTTTGTTAATGCTTTCTTTTGCATTGTCTAGTTTGCTGTCAGACCCATATATTTTCACTTTATGCATAATTTTATGCCTCTTAACTTTTTGTACCTTGTTTTAATTTTCCATTTATCTTCTCATTAGTCAATGTGGACTTAAGACTAAGTTGTGAATTTCTCAGTTTTCTCATGAGTGGCTCACTATGCACATATACTGCTTATTCCAAGCATGTATTTGTCATTTCTCTAAAGAATACTTGTTTGTTGGAAAAATGCTCTGGGTGTTAGGGTTCTCGTTACTACAGATTGGGGTTGGTATGTGAGAGTGTGTGAAATACTGACATGTATTAGTTTTATAAGCAAGTGGCTTTTTATTGCTCTAACCATCTCCCCAGCCCATTTGTATTAGTTTTCTATACCTGTATAATTAATTTTCAGACAACAATACCAGTTTAAAACAATATTCATTCTGGATGATTTCTGTGGGTCAGGAATCTGAATGTGGCCTAGCTGAGTGCTCTGCTCAGAGTCACCAGGATTCAGTGAATATGTGAGTCAGGTTGTATTGTTGGGAGAAACCAGCAGAGAAGAGGGCCACATTATTGATGGAATTATTATTATGTTCAGTTTTGTGACTGAAGTCCCAGTTGTTTTGCCATTATTTAGTCATAATTTTTTGCTATGTGAATTTCTTTATATGGCTTTGTACTTCAAGGCAGAAAATTAAAATCTGTCATTTTGTTAAGACAACACTTATTATAACATAAGAACATAATATAATATAATGATCAGATTGGCCACACTACCTCTGTCATATAACATAATATATAAAGTCACTTTGCTATAGCCATTTGGTGAGTAATAAGTCACAGAACTAATTCATATTAAAGGGTAAGGGATTATACAAAGGTGCTTTCACCAAAAGTAGGCCTTTATGGGTATTTATCAGTTCAGTAAATAAGAGCTAGTTTTTTTTTTTTTTTTTTAAGGTTTGCTGCCAAATCTAGTTTATTTCAAAGTCCATAAACTACCACTCCATATAGGGACTGATATAGGTTGTCTAGTCAGGTTCAGGCCCCCCCCTCCAATTTTTATTAATTAGTTTTGTACTCATTGAATACAGTCAATTTGGTACCATTATTAGGCTCATCCATGACCTATCCACTCCCCTAGGCCCCTCATTGCTCAGGTATATGGGTCATGCATTCTGGAGTTAGCCCACAGTTATGGGTAGGATAAATGCCTGCATATCATGACCCAACATGTGGCTCTGACATTCTTACTGAACCCCCTTCACAAAATTTCCCTGAGCCATGTTGGGCTTGAGTGTAGTCCATGGTGAAATGTGTGGATCAAGTTTCAATTTCCTGCATATGGTTATGCAGTTTATCCAGCACCATTTGTTGAAGGTGCTGTCTTTCTACCAGCCTATGTGTTAGGGACTTTGTCAAATATCAAGTAGCTATAGTTGCTTGACCCAAAGTCCACAGCCTCAAGTCTATTCCATTGGTCTATACTCCTGTTTTTATGCCAGTACCATGCTGTTTTTATTACAATGGCTTTGTAATATAGCTTTAGATCAGGTATGGTGATGCCTCCAGAGGCATTTCTTTTGCTGAGGATATGTTTGGATACACAAGGCCTTCTGCCTTTCCATATGAAATTGGAGATCATTTTTTCTATCTCTGTGAAGAACACTGTAGGGATTTTATTTGGAATTGCATTAAATCTGTATAGTGCCTTTGGTAGGATCGTCATCTTCACAATGTTAATTCTGCCTATCCAGGAGCATGGGAGGTCTTTCCATTTTCTCAAGTCCTCCTCAATTTCTTTTTTGAATGTTATTATGTTTTTGTTGTATAGATATTTCACTTCCTTGGTTAATGTTATTCCAAGGTATTTTATTTTATTTTTGTTGATATTGAAAATGGGACCATGTCCCTTATTTCTTTCTCTGTATCTTTGTCATTTGCATATAGGAAGGCTACTGATTTTTGTGCATTGATTTTCTCTCCTGCTATTTTGCCATAGGAGTTAATCACCTTCAGGAGTTTTGGGGTGGAATCTCTCAGGTCTCTTACATATACAATCATGTCATCAGCGAATAGAGCTAATTTACCTTCTTCCTTTCCAAATTGTATCCCTTTTATTTCCTCCTCCTGTCTTATTGCTTGAGCTAGGACTTCCAGTACTATATTCAAGAGCAGAGGTGGGAGTGGGCAACCCTGTCTTGTTCCTGAACTTAATGGCAATTCCTCCAGTCTCTCTCCATTAAGTATTATTTGGGCCTTAGGAGTTTTGAATATTACCGTTATTATGTTAAGATATGAACCAACCATGCCAATTCTCTCCAATGTTTTGATCATGAAGTGATGTTGTATCTTGTCAAAGGCCTTTTCTGCATCTATCAAAATGATCATGTGGTTTTTGTGTTTTACCTTGTTTATGTGGTGTATTACATTGCCAGATTTCCATAGGTTGAACCACCCTTGTTCCTGGGATGAATCCTACTTGGTCAAGGTGGATAATGCTTTTGATGTATTGTTGGATTCAGTTTGCAAGGATTTCTTCAGGATCTTTGTATCTAACTTCATCAGGGAAATAGGCCGGTAGTTTTCTTTTCTTGTGGCATCTCTGCCTGGTTTTGGAATTAGGGTGATACTAGCTTCATAAAAGGAGTTGGGTAGCTTTCCCTGTTCACCTATTGTGTGGCACAGTTTGAGGAAGATTGGTTTGAGTTCTTCCATGAAGGTTTGATAAAATTCAGCTGAATAGCCATCTGGTCCTGGACTCTTCTTTTTGGGGAGTTTTTATATTACTTTTTTAATCTCAATGAGTATGATAGATTCATTTAGGAGATTAATCTGCTCTGAGTTTAGCTTTGGTAGATGGTATGCATCCAGGAACTTATCCATCTCCTCCACATTACCCAGTTTTGTGGAGTAGAGGTTTTTGAAATAAGTCCTGATGATTCTCCCAATTTCACTTATGTCTGTTGTGATCTCTCCTTTTTCATTTTGAATTTTGTTAAATTCCAGCATCTCATTTTTTTGCTTGATCAAATTGGTCAGGGGTTTGTCAATCTTGTTTATGTTTTCAAAGAACCAGCTCTTTATTTGTCAATTGTCTTAATTGTTTTCGTAGTTTCCAATTCATTAATTTCTGCTCTTATTTTAATTATTTCTTTCCTCCTGGAGCTCTTTGGGTTGGATTTTTCTTGCTTTTCCAGTGCTTTTAGGTGGATGGTTAGGTTATTGATTTGGGATCTGTCTGTCTTTTTTATGAAGGCATTGATTGCTATGAATTTTCCCCTGAGGACCACATTCATTGTGTCCCATAATTTTTGGTACGATGTGTTCTCATCATCATTCAATACTAGAAATTTTGCAATTTCTTTTATTTCATCCACTATCCATTTATTTTTTAAAAGTGTGCTGTTCAGTTTCCAGGTGCCATTGGTATTCTTGGTGGGTCTTTTGTTGTTGATTTCTAGCACTATAGCATTATGATCTGATATCATGCAGGGAATTATGTCAATCTTCCTAAATATGTAGAAGCCGTCTTTGTGACCCAGTATATGGTCTGTTTTAGAGAATGTTCAATGGACTGCTGAGAAGAATGTGTAGTCTGTGGATTTGGAATGGAAAGTTCTATTGATGTCCATTAGGTCTAAGTGGTCTTTGGTTTTATTGAGCTCTCTTACTTCCCTGTTGAGTTTCTGTTTGGATGATCTGTCTATTACTGATAATGGTGTATTGAAGTACCCAACTATGATGGTGTTGGTGCTTATTTCTGTATTATTGTCAAGTAGGTTTTGGTTTATGAACTGTGGTGCCCCTGTGTTTGGTGCATACAGATTTATGATTGTAATATCCTCTTGATGGAATGTTCCCTTGATAAGTAGCAAGTGGCCTTCTTTGTCTTTTTTGATTATTTTTGTTTTGAAGTGTATTTTATCTGATATTAACATAGCTACACCTGCTTGTTTCTTATTCCCATTTGCTTGGAATATTGTTTTCCACCCTTTCTCCCTGAGGAGGTGTCTGTCTTTAGTGGTGAGGTGGGTTTCTTGAAGGCAACAGATTGAGGGGTCTAATTTTTTGATCCATCCTGTTAGCTTGTGTCTCTTGATGGGTGAATTAAGGCCATTAATATTTAGGGTGATGACTGTGAGATTTGATTTGATCCCTGCCATATTATGATGGTATATGTGGTTTGGTGTTTTCATGGACTTTGTAATTTTTTGTGCCTACTCTGAGTTTCGTTTTGTCATCTGCTTCTTGTCGGCATTTGAGGTTGATTATTTGTTTCTTCTCTGTGGAGAATTTCCTGGAATACTCTCTGTAGGTTTGGTTTTGTGTTCATGTTTTTGTAAAGCTGAGTTTTGTCATGGAAAGTTTTTCTTTCACCATCTATTATGAGGCATAGTTTTGCTGGGTAGAGTAGTTTGGGTTGGAAGCCATAGACTTAGACTTAGACTTTGCAGTGTTTCATTCCAGGCCCTTGTAGCTTTTAGGGTTTCCATTGATAAGTCTGGAGTAATTCTGATGGGGTTACCTCTGAAAGTGGTGTGCTGTTTTTCCCTAGCTGCTTTTAGGATTTTCTCTTTGGTGTCAATGTTTAGAGTCTTAATGACATTATGTCTTGGAGAGTTTCTCCTTTGTTATAGTCTGTTTGGAGTTCTGTTGGCTTCTTGAATCTTGATGGGCCTTTCTTTTAAGAGTCTGGGGAAGTTTTCTTCAATTTTTAAAAAAGCAAATGGATCATAGTAAGTTGAAATTCAAGAATTTAAATTTACTACATATATCTTGTACTTTTTCCTATGCCCAAAACTTCACTTCTCAGTAAAATATAATTTTTGCTCGTCATTATATTGAATATAAACACAATTATCTGAGAACTTTGGCAACAAGAATATCTGTGAAAATATTTTATTTTTTAATGAATTGTTTGACTCGTAGAATATGCCACTAAATATATTGTCATATCATTTATGTGTTAAACTTGAAATGATTCCTACGTTAAATTAAACATTTTTGTTTCATTGAATTTAAGTTACAGTGTCTTTTCAATTTTTAAATTTTTCATAAGTGTATAAACTTTTAATTAACCCTTTGCCATGTCTACTTACATGATGCACTGAAAGAAAGACTATATTCTCTTCTGTGCCTATCCCCTGTTAACAGTTTTTGCCACTTCATTCCACCTCTGATTCACCAGCCCTAGTCTCCACCTAGTGTACTTTCTATCTCTAATATGAGTCGTTCTTGATATTTTATGTATAGAATCATATTAGAATGTAAATAGGAGATGATTTTTTTCTTTCATTTATTTTAGATTCCCCACCAGTAGTGCAGGAACACGGATTCCTCCACATCATTTCCACCTTATTATTATGTGTTTTTAATTTTAGGCATCCTAGCAGTTGAAAATTTATATTTCTTTAATCATTTTACATGTGCTTATCTTCTTTATCTTTTAGATAAATGTGCATTCGGATTGTTAGTTCAGCCTTCAATTTCTTTCTATTACCTGATCCATGTTGCTATTTTTAAAAATTTCATGTTTGTTTTCATTATTTATAATGAACATACAGTACATTCTCCATGATATTTTCACTTCTTATATATTATAGTGATTGCAGTAAGACATTCCTTATGATGGGGATGCAGTGACACCTTTCTAGGAGCACTTAGGACTGGCTATCATTGGATATTGGTTTATGATACAACTATATATTTATCCATCTCCTTAACATTATTATGTGTAGTGCAGCACTGTTAACTGTGGACAGAACCTTATTCAGAAGGTCTCCAGAATCTCATCATCTTGTTTAAGTGAAACTTAGTTGTAGAATCACAATTTCTCCTTCTTCTCTCCTTCAGCCCCTAGCAATCATTTATTGCATTTATGTGTTGGACTGCTTTATGTACCTCATCTTTCTTGTTCATTAGACTTACTTCTCATTACCCACAAACAGCAAGTGAAGATAAAGATAACGTGAATAATGGTTCCTGGAAGATAATCATTTTGGGGCAACATGGAGAAAGGAACACTTCCAAGTACAACCTTAAACTGGGTTAGAGAGGGCTGGAGAGATGGCTTGGCAGTTAATGCACTTGTCTATAAAGCCTAAGGACCAATTTTCCTTTCCCATACCCATATAAAACCAGATACCCAAAGTGGCTCATGCATCTGACGTTTGCAGCAGTTGGTGACCCTGGCATGTCCATTCTCTCCCTCTCTCTCTCTCTTTCTCTCTCTCTCTTTCTCTCTCTCTCTGTTGGAAAATAAGTAAATAAAATGTTTTTAAAATGAGGTGAGAGAAAATTCTCAGATATTGAGAAAATTTATGATAGATTATTAACTTAAAACTGGCAGCAGAAGTCAGTTTGGGCTCCTCCACTCCTTAGTCCTGTCAGAAGACAATTGAATGGACATTGGAATTCTCACAAAACAAAGTGGTTCAAATAATTTTTAAAAAGAAAGTTATGGTGTAAAATTGAAGGATTTATAATTTTTCTTTTAAATGAATGATAATTCATTTACTGTCTTGCTAGCACATATTGGAAATTATAAAATTTATGTATTTGGAGTTGGAAAAACAGCTCATGAATAAGGTGCTTGTCATACAAGCATAAGTACCAGAGTTTGAATCCCCAGAACCCACATGAATGCTAAGTAGGCATGGTGATGGTAGCCTGCCTGTAATCCTAGTGCTTGTAATGTGAAGGAAAAGGACCCTTGGGACAAGCTGGCATTCTAAGGTAGCTGAATTGGTGAACTCTGGCTTCAAATAAGAGAACTTGCTTCAGTAAGTAAATAAAGTGGAGAAGAATCAAGAAAGACACCCTATATCAAACTCTCGTCTCCATGTACACGCATACACATGTGCATCCGTACACACCAGCATCCTCCACATGCATATGAACACCACACACACCCCATTACAAATGTTAATCTCACATTTATGTCAATTTTATATATAGTTATCTGAGACTGTGAGAGTTTAAGTAAGTTGTCCAGTATGATGTGCACACATACGCATTATATCATATATATTATATTTATAGTATATACATGTACAGTGTTTAGTATAAAGACTAATTGCATTTATTTACACCCATAGAAAATATATTAAACATATATATGTGTTTAATATATATTATATATAATATGTGTTATATATATTAATATATATATAGCAAAGAAGAGAGGCAAAGTTTAAATCAGAGGGAATCCCTTAGATTCTATTCTTTTCTTTCTTTTATTCTTTTAAAGTAGATGTTGATTTGTAGAGCTATGCCACTGGTAGTGTCAGACTTTACTGAAGCTTTGCGTTTATAAACAACAGAATCAAAGGCCCAATGGTTATTGTGACTAATAATAAATGCAAAGAAATATCACCATACTGTCTGAGATGTTGTGAGGTAATTTCTAGATTTATTGAGATATTGTGTGGATGTTTGAGATAGTATTTTCTTTGTTCAATAATGCATCGAACTAGGCCAAGAAACATCTAGAGGGGTGGCATTAAATATCATGTTGGAATAAAGCATAGTTAATGGCCTCAGCTAAGATAAAAGAATGTTCTCTCCAAGGATTCAGGAACCAGAGTATGCTAATTCTTCTTTTAAAATTTTATTTATGAGAGAAAGAGAGAGAGAGAGAGAATGGGCACACCAGGGCCATTAGCTGCTGCAAACAAAGTCCAGACAAATGCTCCTCTTTGTGCATCTGTATATATATATATATATATATATATATATATATATATATATATACATGCTGGGTAATCGAGCCTGGGTCATTAGGCTTTGCAGGAATGTGCCTTAACCACTGAGCAATCTCTCCAGTTCCCCTATCCTAATTCTTCACCCATCGAATTCATGCTTGAATCAAGTTCATCTTTAGGGGAATTCCTTTACACGTCTTCTTCGCTCCTGCATTTTCCATGGAATACACAATCTGATACTGCATTAGTGGGCTGCTCACTAGAGGAAACACATAGGTATGTGTTTCAGTTACCTTATTTCTGGGACAAAACAGCTTACTGCAGGAAAGAGTTTATATGAGCTTACAGTCTTGTGGGAGCACTTCATCATGGCAAGGGAAACTTCATCATATTCACTTGAAAATATTAGGGAATAATTCAAGTCCAAGCAAACATTTTATTTTATGTCTCTGGGGAGGCATACTTACATATAAGGAAAGGGCCAGTATGATTACAGAAACTACACAATGCTCTTCTTTGTTATGTAATCTTAAGGTACAAGTTCTTTTTTTTTTTTTTTTTTTTTTTTTTACTTCCCTTCCTGGGTTTGCAGATCCTCCCTCACCCTTGTATATTCCTGAATAAAATGCAATGCTTTATAAATTATCCTTCTCAGTTCAGTTTATCCAAGCATCTGGTTAAAAGCAGACACAAACCCAGGATTTGGGATTTAGGGATTATTTCCAAACCTCTATACCTCATAACAGATCCACTCAGTATGAAGGAACTTATCTCATATTCATCAAACTTTATCTCTTACTCATCCAAAAACAAAATAAGCTTGTGTATTGACTAGAGAAGGAATGATTTTGTCTTTATACAGCTTTATTTAATTTTGCTAAATCTCATATTATCAAAATTTCCTGCTCAAGTAGAGATATCTAATTTATTTAATTTGTTACTAAAAGACCTATTGTATATTTAAAAAGAAAGTATTACTTCATATTAGACAAATTGTATTTATATATCCCTGAAAAATGCTTAGAAAGAAGACTATCAACAAATCAATACTATCTTTAAATATATCTGAAAAAAACCAATAAAATTCCTTTGATATAATGTGGCTATAAAAAGTTAATGAAAAAAGTGTCATCCCAATTGAGAGATTTGGCATCCCAGGGAACTTGAAGTCATGTATAAAATCAACTTGTGTGGGTAATTTATTATTTGTTGTCATTAATTTTAATTAATATAATTACTTAAGGGGTTCTTATTCTGAATTTCAGAGGGACTCATCAATAATAGAAGAGATAAAAAATATTGTGACAAAATATTGCATAAAATAGCCTTTATAATATAAATGTTTTATATATGAACTGCTATTGAAGTATTTATGTTATTAAATTTCTATTTCCATTTTATGTCTATATTATTATTAAACCCAGAGTTTCATGCATACTACGTAAGCATTCTATCCACTGAGTTTCATCCCCAGCCCAGGTTTTTGTTAATGGTATAAGAGTAGATATTGCCAGGCGTGGTGGCGCACACCTTTAATCCCAGCACTTAGGAGGCAGAAGTAGGAGGATTGCTGTGAGTTCGAGGCCACCCTGAGACTACATAGTGAATTCCAGGTCAGCCTGGGCTAGATTGAGACCCTACCTTGAAAAACCAAAAACAAACAAACAAAAGAGTAGATATTGAACAATAATAAAAAAGTATACAAGTAATATTAAAATATTAATGTTTTGATTAACTCAGTTAAATAACTTGAGAATGACTTCTAGATGCATATATGCCAATATTAGAAGTAAATTAAGTAATAAGGAAATAAACTATTTAAGTAATATTCTGATGTGTGATATTTTTCGCAGTGCTATTTCTTTAATAAAAAAAACTATAGCTATACCTATAAAGTGACATGAAAAATTAGGCAGTTTAACAGGCAATTTATGTTAAATCTATTCTTATAATAACTTTATAATAACTCTTATAATAACTTCTATTTTCAACTTGCCATATAATGTGTTGGAATTCCCTTCCCATAAGAAATGGTTAATAACACACAGAAGCTATTTTTAAATGTTGAAAATTCCAGAATGCAGGTTATATAGCTCAAAAACTTCATTTATTTTCTATATGACTTCTGAGATATTCTAACATATGCAAGTACTTTGGGACTCTGAGCAGGAGCCCACACATATTAGAAATAATAGCAGGTTTTCATACCATTAGAAAGTTATTATGGCCAGAAGGCCCAGCAGTTTTCTACCTTGCTTTGTACTAATCATATTTTCCCTCCATGAGATCCTGAGAGGAAGCTCTATATAGAAGAAGAAACAGCAGTTATAAACAGAAACTTAAAGTACCATTTCAATATGAATAATGCAAATACCACATGCCCTACAGAAGTCTGTTAATGTGCTGGTAAGATATGCAGGCATAAGTGTCCTCCCTTCATTTACCTAAACTTACCAATGTGAGCCCCTTCATCTGAAGAAGTAGATAGCCAGCTGAGCGAGGCTGGAAGTCAGTTATCCTATATTTAAATTAAAATAGCAAACAGAAGATAGAATTTTGTGGACCACTGTAAATGAATACTGTCACATTTCTTAACTCATTCCATGAAGCAACTAGATAGAAGATTTCAGGCTGCACCAAACTGCATGGTAGAACTAGTAGAAACCAAAACCCAAAGGAAAAAAAAAACAATAAAAACCCTGCAGGAGCAGGGCACCCTCCCAGTCAGTGCACCTGCTCACTTGCACCTAAACAGGTGTTGGAAAGTACAATGCCCAGTGCCCACACTTCCCAAACCTCATTATGGAAGAGGCTGAAAGAAGTGTCAGGGAATCTACCCAACCAGAATAATAAATTGCCTTTGAGGAAAAGGGAGCGATAAGAGATGTTAAAGAAAGGGAGAAATCCTGAGCCATGAAGATATATCGTTTGTGAAACTTATTGATCACAGAGTCAGTTTTTTTTTCTTATATATTTTTTTCAAGCAGAATCTCATAGGACTAGTTTTTAGAGAAAATCTTTAGAAAATGGTGCATTCTTCTGTGTGTCTATCCTTACAGCTATTGCCTAAAATAAGTAACTGTAGTGAGTGGTAAAATAATGGAAGATACTTGTCCCTTTTCTAGTATTTTTAAATAATTTATTTAAATCATGGGTTTTTATAGACTTGAAATTTAAAGGGAATTCCATGTATGTAGAGATATTTTAGGTCAGGAAAACCCTCAAATGTCCAGGAACAGGTAATGTCAAAGCCTTTAACTATGGTGCTGGGTATGTGGAGCACTAAGGTAGTTTATGAGCGACAGGGCCCCAAAAATAAACTTGAAGAATATAAAATCCTTGTGTTATGGGATGCAGTGTTGCACACGTAAGACCATCTACTCACATAATGTGAGGCAAAGTTTTCTTGGGTAAGAAAGGAAAAAGAAGGTCTGGTATGCCAGGTCTGTTCCCAGAGGGAATCTTAGGAGGGCAGCTGTGAACTGTTTAGAGTGTCAGCTTTTATTGGAAATAACCACATAATGTTAGGTAAAAAAAAAAAACAAAAACCAGGATGGGAGTTAAACCCTAAATTTCAATTTACATGTGACAGTTACAGCCATGAAAGTTAAAAAAAAAAAAAAAAAGGAACTTGTAAACAGATCTGTTGGTCAGTTACAAGTGCCACCTGGGGTTTCAAGGTAGGCCTGTGACCAGAAGTCCTGGTTATCTTAAAAAGTTTGCTGAACAATGCAGGCCCCAGGAAAAGCTATTCATCCCAGCAGAGTCTCTTGTTTACCTGCTATTAGCAGAGTGTCCTGTTTATCTGCCATCCACAGAACCTCCTGACTTCTATATTTCTCTAGGCTAGGTATAAAGAAATGCAGAGAAACGGAACATTTTCTCTCTTTACACTTGAGCCTGTCCTTGCAGTAAGGAGTTTCTTTCCTAGTACAGTTTGATCTTAAATTCAACTTGAATCCCTCCCTAAAAGGGAAAATTGCTGCCTTCCAACAAGGAGAAAACTATACCTCCTGGAAAAATGAGATTCCCTCAACACTACCCAGAACCTGTCCTACTGATCAATTCAACCCTCATCCAAAACCTAGAAAAGGCTCTAATCTGGCTCTCCAGGTGGACATCTCAAACCCTCTTCTTGCCTTCTTGGGCAAGAGCTCTGCCTTTCTTCCTTTCATCTGTAATAAAATCTTTTTGAACCCTATACTCTGGTCTGTGGAATTTATACACAGAATCCATAAGACAAAAGCCCAGAGGCCTCTGACTCAGTGAAAGTTTCATGTGAGTATTGAGTTTTTTGGCTCCCTGAGTTATTACCTATCCAAGAGCTGAAATTAAGGCTCATATGCTTTCAAGTTCTCAGACACCCCAAAATTCCAGTATCAGTGTGTGCAGCTGGATTTACAGAGGGACCCTTAACTCCAAAAGTGCTTCAAACAAACACTATCACAAGGCCTTTTGACATTAACCTGGATGGCAGAGGGCGCATGCATTATGTGGTTGAGCATGATAGGTTTGTATGTTACCTGTAGTCTAGGAGTCTTTTAGATTATTGGAGCATATATTTTTACTAAATTTATTTGTTTATCTATATCACAACGAGAGAGATGGAGAGAATTTAATTTTTGAAGGTTTTTAATAGATTTTAAATAGAAGCTCCCTGGTCAGAAGAACACTTGGCAAAGCTCTTCTCCTATTCTATAGGCTTTCTCTTTACTCTGCTGATAGTTTCCTTTTCTGTGCACATACATCTTAATTTGGTACAGTCTTGTTTGTTGATTCTTTGGACCATGCTGCCTATGCTATCAGAGTTCCGTTCAGAAAGTTCTTACCGTATCTACAATTCCTAATGTATTGTTTGTTTTCCTCTAGTATTTCCAGCTTTCCTGGTTTTACATGAAGGTCCTTGATCCATTTTGAATTGATCTTCATGAAAGGTGAGAGATGTGGATATAATTTTATTTTTATGTAGAGACATATCCAGACTTGCCAGTATCATTAGTTCAACAGGCTTTTTGTTGTAGTGCATGTGTTTTCATAATGACAATGATGACTTTGTTGAAAATTAGGTGAGCATAGCTATATGGGTTTGTATCTGGGTCTTCTATTCTATCCCATTGGCAAATATGACTGTCGCGTGCCATTAACATGCTGTCTTTGTCACTGCTGTCCTATGGTATAATTTTAAGCCAGGAATTGTGATTTCATCAGCAGTGGTCTTCCTGCTTTAGGTTGACTTTGGCTACCTGTATGTGATATTTCTTGTTTGCATATGAATTGTTGGAGTGTTTTCTTTTCTGGTATTGAGAAGAATATCATTAGAAATTTGATGAGAATTACATTGAATCTGCAGATTACTATCCATTTTCAAAATATTGATTCTACCAATTCAGGAACACAAGAAGTCTGATATCATCTTTTTTTATTTTTATTTTTTTTATTTTATTTTATTTTTTGATATCATCTTATATTGCTCTTTTACTGTCTTACAATTTTCTTTAGATGTCTTTTAGATCCTTGTTAAGAGTTATCCTTAGGTACTTAATTTTTTCTCTTTGGAGCTACTATGAATGAAATATTTTTCTTAATTTCTTTCTCAGCAAGTTCATTGTTAGAATATTTGAATCTAATGACGGGGTTGCCTACAATTTTGCTAAAAGTGTTTATGAAATATAAAAGTTTTCTGGTAGGTCTTCTCTGGTCTTATTGCTCTAGCATAGATTTGAGAACTATGTTACATAAGAGGGTGCTAATGGGCAGATTTTTTTTTGACCTAAACTTTTATTTTATTTTATATTTTATATATTTTTTATTGATTAGTTTTGCATTCAGCAAATACAGTCAGTTTGGTACCATTATTAGGCTCATCTGTGACCTACCCCCTCCCCTTGGTCCCTCCTTGTTGAGGTATATGGGTCATGAATTGTGGAGTTAGCCCACAGTTATGGGTAAGCTAAATGTCTCTGCATATCATGAGCCAACATGTGGCTCTGACATTCTTTCCGCCCCCTCTTCCGCAAAATTTCCCTGAGCCATGTTGGGTTCATTTTTGGTCTGCTTCAGTGATGAGGTGTTGGGGGCCTCTGAGGCTCTGGCTCTCTGATTTGGTAGGAGTTGATTTTTCTCTGTGTTTATCTCCTTCCCCTTTGTGCTGGTACCCGGTTCCTCAGGAAAACAGCCCCCTTGCTTGTTTCGCCAATTGTTCTTAGTTTCAGCCAGGGCCCTTTTGAGGTATGATGGGGTGGCTCTCTCCTTAGGATCTACATCTATCTGAAAAAGAGAAGCAGATTCTCCAATGGAGAGTAAGTTAGCACCATGACAAATGAGATAACCCTTACTTTTTTAATAGAGAATTTAATAGGTGTAGGCCTTCTTGTAGCCCATGATTAATGGTAGCTTGATATTGGAGAGTGGGCTTATGTTTGGATATGGTTCTGACTTGTTTCCCAGCTCAAGCTATGGGTCCCGTACCACTGAGGGGATCAGTTAGCCAAATTGAAAGCAGTTGGTTCCCCACCATGGCTGTGTGCCACTATTGCACTTGTGTGGGCATCACACCAAGTTATTTGCTGCTAAGTAGGTTAGACCATGCGTTGCTTCGACAGATATTGGTCATTTTCCCCTAGTCGCCCACGTAGCCCCTTCTGGCACTAGACGCGCTGTCTGGGGACTGACTCTCTTCCAACTTCCAGCCATGCCATTCCATTTTGCAAGTCAACCACATAAGGTGTCTTTAGCAGTAAGGTCTTACCACTAACCTTTTGGTGGGTCATCAAGCACTCTGACAGAAGTCTGTCTGTCTTTTAGGAAACCTTGTAGGTTTCTCTGATCAAAAGCTCATTGTGGATGATAGCCACATGCTGGTACTGGGAGTTACAGGTCATTGCCCACTAAGAAAAGGAGGAAAAAGGTAACTAATCTCTCTCTCTCTCTCTCTCTCTCTCTCTCTCTCTCTCTACCTGCCTCTTTATATCTCTCTCATAAATAAATAAGTAAATAAATAAATATTTTTGTTTAATCCTAGCATACATTTTTTTTAAAAAAAGTGAATTCTAGAAGATAATTAGGGGGTTCTACAAAAACTTACATTCCAAAAGGTGAAAAAACTATGTTAAATGGATATATTTCTAAATAATTATGCCCTACAAAAAAATAAAGTCATATATTATAAATAATGTAAACAGAGCCATGAGCAATTAGATTGAAACAGCAATTAAAGTTTCCCACAAAGAAAATCCAAGACAAGGATTCTATCAAAGTCTTAAGGATGTTCTAATACCAACCTTCTCAAGCTGTCCCACAAAATAACAAATGAAGGAAGACTCCCAAACTTTTTCTATGGCAAAGACAGATAAAGATACAACAAGTAAATAAATCCACACACTAATTTCCCTTATGAACAAAGTCAAAAATTCTCAATAGGAAAATGCTTTCTCAACTTGAAAACAGAATTCAAGAACATATTCAGAAGGTTTTACACCATTACCAATTTAGTTTCATTCCAAGGCTGAAAGGTAAAGTCAACACATGCAAATCAATAAATGTAATTTATCATGTAAATAAACTTAAGGATAGAAATCACATAATCATCTTGGTAGACACAGAAAGGAGATTTTACAAAGATCAACATGCCTTCATGATGAAAGTTCTGGAGAAATTAGGAATAGGAATGTGCATTGGAATAATAAAGGCTTTATATGACAAGTTTATAGCCAACATTCTACTGAATGGGAACAGAGAACTGGAAACATTTCTTCTAAAATCTGCCCACTAAGAAAAGGAGGAAAAAGATAACTAATATACCAGAGTTAGAGAGAAGAGAGAGAGAGAGAGAGGGAGAGAGGGAGAGGGAGGGAGGGAAGATGTAGAAGATTAAGGTTAGTCTTGATCCTTCCCTGTCCAGTATCTTGTGGTTCACGTGTTCCCTGTAAGGGCCTGGTGAAGGATCAGCCATTTGGTCTGTCTTTTAGTAAGTAGAAGATTATGGTACCATTGCCGTTTGGGTCTAGATTTGTGTTTCCCACCCCTTCGATGCCCTCCACTCTCTCCCCATCCATGCTAGTGTCCAGTCCACGAGATGGTTGCTGGGTCCTTAGACTTCACAGACAAGCACTTAACTGATAATCTATATCTCCAGCCCCGGAATTCACTTTTTAATCTCTTGTTTATTGGGGGGGAGGGGTGGTCATCTGCCTTTTTTTTTTAGTTTTATAGGAGTTTGTAAATTTGTTCAGTTTTTCAAAGTACCAACTCTTTGATACCATATATCATTCTTTTGTCTCTGTTTCATTCATTTCTGTCCAAATATTCATTATTTCTTATCTTTTATCACTGAGTTTGGGATTGGCTTTTTCTTGTTCTTCTAGCACCTTGTGTCAATCATTAAATTGTGAGATCTCTCTGAATTATGTGTGTAGAGGTGGTTGTGGTGTATATGTGTGGTTTGCATGCATGTGTGTATGTAGCATGTACAACATGTGCATGCATGTGGAGAACACAGAAGAATGCCACAGAAGATAAAAGGTGTCCTTTTATCATGCATCTGTGTATTTCCTTGAGGTGGGGTTTCTCCTCAACTTTGAGTGCTGTCTATCAGTGAGCCCCAGTGATTCTTCAGTCTCTGCACCTGGTAGACTGAGGTTACAGTTGTTTTATGACCATGCCTAACATTTTACATGGGTTTTGGAGAACGAACCCTGATCGTCTCTGGCCTGAGAGGCACTATGCTTAATTGGCAAGTGCTCTAAACCAGTGAACCGTCTCCTTATCCTGATTTCTAGTTTTATTCCACTGTGATATGATTAGATACATGGAATTATCTCAATTATTTTCAGTTGGTAAGGCTTGCTTTGTGACCTATGATGCCAATTTTGAATATATAGCTGAGAAGAATGTGTATTCTATAGAATGTACATTTTGTTGATATCTGTTAAACCCAGTTCATAGATGGTATATTTTAGCTCTGATATCTTTGCTGAGTTTTAGTTTGCAGGCCCTATCTAAATATGTGTGTGGAATATTGATGTCTCCCACTATTAGTGTGTCAGGAGCTATGTGACTTTTATGCCTTTAAGTGTTTACTTTATGAAACTAGAAGCCCCAATATTTGGTACATAAATGTTTACAACTGTCTTTTTGATGAATTGTTCCTTTTATTAATATATACTGACTCCCTTTGTTTCTTGTGACTAGCATTTTTTTCAGTCTACTTTATCAGATATAAGAATAGCTGTACCAGTTTGTTTGTGATTTTAATTTTCTTGATAAGTTTTCTATACTTTGATGCTCAATTCATGGTTACCTTTGCTAGATAGGTATATTTATTAGTGATAAAAGATACTTGGCTCTTGCTTTTTAATCCAATCATTCTGTTTCTTTTTATTGGTGAACAGAGTCCATTTACATTTAAGTTACTATTCACAGTATCCTTTTCTTTGTTAGGCACTATTTCTGGTTGGCTGTGATATTGGGTTTACTGTTTCTTTTTCAGTACCCCTATAGTTTTATGGGTTTGCTCTCTTGTTATGATAATCATGGTCCAGTTGTCTTTGTTCCATTATTTATTTACTTGTGAGTATTCTCACATTTGATTTTATGAATGATACTTTTTTCTCTCTCTTCTTTATATAGTATTCCTTTAAAAATTGCCTAAATAGTGATAGTTTGGTTGTCATGAATTGACTTAAGCTGTGATGATCTCAGTATATTGTTATTCCTCCATCAATTTGAACAATCCATCTGCTAAATATACCATACTTGGGTGGAAAATGTATACTTTCAAGACTTGAAGTATATTATTTCATCTATTTCTGGTTTTAAGGGTTGCTAGTAACACATCTAAAATCATTCTTGCCATTGTCTGTGAGCTGACATACTTGTAGTATTGTTTCTTTACTTTTCAGTTTTGACATCTTGATTATGATGTGTCATGAAGAAGTTCACTTGTCATGTGTGATTGGGATTCAATCTGTTTCTTGTGTTTCATGTCTTCTCCCTTTATATAGGTTTGAGAATTTTTCTGTTAATATTTCATTGTGTTTACATGCTATCCCAGCTCCTTTTTCTATCCCATGAATTCTTTGGTTTGGTCTCTTAAATGTGTCCCAGACTTTTTGGAAGTATTGTCTGTGTTCCTTGATTTTTTTTCTTTATATGTGTCTGATTTTCTTTATATTGTCTCAACTTTTCCCTTTGATCTTCTGTATGAGCTTGTCTGTTTGTGATGAATTATGTTATGATTTTTTTATTTGACTGGCTGTTTCATTTACAGAATTTCTCTTTGCATTTTTTATTATTATTTTTGTACTCAGTGAATATAGTCAAGTTGGTACGATTGTTAGCCTCCTCCCTGTCCTCCCCCTTTCACAAGGACCCCTCTTGTTGGGGTGTATGGGTCATGAGTTGTGGGGTTAGCCATAAGTTATGGGTAGGAGGAAATATCTCTGTGTATCATGACCCCACATGTGGCTTTTTTTATTTTCACTTTTCTTGCTGAATCTGTCCTCTATGTTTTGGACTCTCCTCTAATTTTCAAACAGTGTTATTCACTTGAGAGTGTATTGTCATGGTCTTGAAATGATTTCCTTAGTTCATTCATCTACTTAGTTGAGTCTTCCATGTGGTTGGTCATTGTTGTAGTCAGCTCCACATGGCTGGGATGAGAGTCTGTGGGGGACTGTGGTGGTTTGAATAGATGGCCCCCAATATATTCAGTTTTTTATTTGTTTGCAGTTTGCATCTGCAGCTACCTGGCTGGAGGCAGTGTCACTGGGTGGATCTTAAGGGTGGTGATGGGTTTCAGATTTCAATCTAAAGATATGCAAAGTGTGCCTAGCTGGAGTTCCTGAACTATGATGTGGCTTTTGGCTTTTGGCTTGTGCTTCTGTCTCTCTGCTTGGTCTTGTGAAGGCAGGCCAGTTTCTTCTGCCATAATGGAACTTCCCCTGGATCTGTAAGCTTCAATAAATATCCCTTCCTCCATATCTGTGTCTGGTCTGAAAGTTCATCTCAGTGAACTTAAAGCTGTCTGCTACAGGGACATACATTTAAACTACCACAGTGATGAACACTTTTTAGAGGAAGAGTTTTTAATTCTTTTTCTGACATGTTCCCTGTCTTGGTGGTTTGTTCTTTGGGGAGTCTGTGGATGGGTCATGGTGGATCATTCCTTCTTACTGTGTTCCTTTGCTGTGGTCTTTATATATATTACAGATTTAACTTCCCTACTTTTCCAGTTCATTCCATTTGCTTAGGGACTTCCTAGAAGTCTCTAGTAGTGAGTTCCTTGCAGCTATTAAGGCTGAGTGGCAGTGGTGATCCCCATTTATTGATCAGCAAATCTGGTTATGCCTTACTAGAAAAGAGACCAACAAACTCAGGTGAGGCTCACCATAAGAAGTCTTATGCTGCTTCCTGTGTGGCACTGGCCCTAAACTCAGCACATCCCTGTGCAATGCCTGGCGAGGCCTGTCTGGTAATGACTGCTGTCTCCTGCTTGAATCATAAGAGTAAGGTCATATTCAGCTTTCTTTGAGCATTAGCTAGCTTATCCTGTGTGGACTGAGTGGGTTGAATTGGGTCAGGCTCCCTTTTGTGTGGCTGGCCTCCCCTACAAGGACTAGAAGGGCAAAGTCAGCTTAAGGCTTTGTGTGGCATCTCCTAGGTAGACAGAGTGAGAGGAGTGGACTTGTTCCATCTGTTCTGAAGGGCATTTACTGTGGAGACTTGGTAAATGGTGTTAGACTAACTCTCTCAGGATCCTGGTTGTCTTCTCCCATATAGACTGGGTGGGAAGACTTGGGACTGACTTCCTCTGTGTGCTGACTGACTTCTCCCAAGTGGACTAGGAGATATTTATATTACCTATAGTCAACACCTTACTCTAATTTTTGTGATAGATTTAACACCTGCTTTGAGCCTATTAGAGTAATATAAAAGTCTTATCATTTATATCTAATTTTAAATATAACCAGCAAAGAAAATATTAATATAATTTTCCAATTAATTCTTAATATTTTTGAAAGTTTACAAAATAGTTGCATGGATGCATTAGTTGTTTCTTGTTGTACCAAATGGTGAATTCACCTTGTGGCTATTTTGTTTGCATAGTTTTCTATTTCCTTGGAGTTATGAGTAAACTTTCCATCAGCATATTCCTTGAAATGAGCTTAAAATATTTCTTCTTTACTTTATATTGAATGTGGGATCCTTTCTTTTTGCAGTGAAATGACTTGTTAACATATTGTTTTTGAAGCACAATTTGCATTCTATGAACCAGGGATTAGGCATTGTGTGTCGATTAGGAATAATTTATGCCATATTAATAATTAATGTTTTCCCTATTTCTAAATAAGATTTTGTCCTGCATATTATGAGAAAGGCAGAGTACTCTCTAGTGATGACAAGAGAAAATATTTTTCAAAAGTAAACACAGAACATTAAAGTAAGTAATAGTAAGGTTTTTAACCAGTTCATTGCTAAATAATAGGATGAGATTTTTCACTATTCTTGTCATCTAAAATTAGAATATATACATACAAAACTGCTCTATGTATCAAAACATCAAAAAGATAGTGACTTTAAATATTTAAAGGACACCAATACATTGGAATGGATACCAAGAAGACCCCTGGGCAATCCGAATTGCAGGCACAAAGCTCATACACTGAGACTCACTTTTTTCAGGGGAAGTCCCTCCCTCAGGTGCTCCCTTAAAGCAGAATTAATCTGCATACATTTTTTCAAATAGCTTTTTAAATTCCAAAAGAATTATAGCTTCATTATAATAAAATTACACAGAAGTATTTACAGTAAAAAGTAACTCTCTGTAGCCTTCCACCCCCTCTTTACTTCCCAGCAGCAATAAATATTATTTGTAGCTTTCTTAAAATTAAATCACCCTGACTATTTTACTTTGCAGTTTTAAACAGAGAGTTTAGAAGAGCTGAGAAAAAACATTTGGAAGAAACTAATAATCTGTCTGTAAAAATAAAAATAAGGGCTGGAGAAATGGCTTTGCAGTTAAGGCTTGCCTGCAAAGCCAAAGGACCCAGGTTTGATTCCCCAGGACCCACATAAGCCAGATGCACAGGGTGGCATATGTGTCTGGAGTTCATTTGCAGTATCTGGATGCCCTGGTGCACCCATATTCATTCTCTCTCTCAAATAAATTTTTAAAAATGAAAATGAAAAACAAAAGAGATTAAAAAAATAGCATTGAAAGTAAATGCCAAAATAAACACACCAAGAAAGAACATTAACAGAGTCACAATTTCTCCAGAATCATCACCATCCAGAACATTGTGTTAGTACTGTCACTGGGCCCTAAATCAGTATTCCTCTAACCTCCTGTGTGTTCTTGACCTCCAGTGAAAGACACAGGATGTATAGTAGATGTTGGGTGAAGTGTGCTTTAAAGTACACCCTTATGGTACCAAGAATAGACAATGGCCAAAGACACTCTTACTCCCATCTGTATTCTACATAGGATGTATATTGTTTTCCAACTTCCTAGAAATAGCAACTTTTCCTGATGGTCTTTCTCCTGGGTAATAAACAAGCTTTTTAGAACTTACTCTTACGTGGGAGAACCCAGTAATGCATGTCACAGACTACTATACCTCTGTTCTTTATCAGAAAGCCTCTTGCTATGCAGTAATTCTATGAGTTGTAAGTCTTCTGGAGCCGATTTAAGTTATCCATGAATGGATTACCAGGAAGCCTGGTATGTCATGTCTCTTTCCCAGACCATGAGTATGACTAGGTCCTATTTTTCTGAACAGTAATTAAAATATTGTTCTGTTCTTAACCTCACAGGCCGTTGACTATGTGGGTGGGGCAGCCCCTATTTCCTCAAGGTCCGCTACTATCTAAAGGGTTACCTAACAATTTTCAAGCAGTACTTTTAAAAGGAGCCATGGAAGAATGTTGTTATGTAAGGCAGGCTATTAGACAGAATTCTTCAAATCTGGGAATCAGAGTGAGTATTGAATACAGTGTGGTTAGCACAGATTTTCACTTAAAAGAACTCTTATTAGTGTTATATTGAAGCCTCAGGTATTTCTTCTTTGGTTTTGTATCCATTACTCAACCTTATGTATCGAGTTGATAGTTATGGTGAAGCTAAAATTATGTCAACTCAAAATGTTAAGTTGTGATACGGAAATATATTAATATTTGTTGCCATCTCCTGTACTTTCACCTCTTTCCATTGTTCACTCCTCATTTGAGTTGCACTTACTGTCACAAAACACACATTTCTGGGCATTTCTGTTACCATTCATCACTTCTCTGATGGTTTCCTTAGTGTCCACCACTGAGACTTGGCTCCCTATAGTCCTGTTGGCCATGAGCACACCATTCAAGCGGCCCTTTACTTTCTCTTCAGCTTGACTACATGTTACATATGTTTCTTCCTGGTTCTAGGTCCCTCAGCTGCCTAGTTTTAGAACATTTATATTAGGAAAATTGCAACCATAAGTTCTTGCTATGCTGCTTTGAGATGTAAGCATGTAAGTGCTTAAATGTTTCGGGTGGATTGTTTTTTTTTAAACTGGTGTTTCATTTCCAAGGGTATGAGCTATCTCTTGGAAATGTAATCCTCCAGAGCCTAGCTCCAATGGATAATTATGTGATTAGCAGGTTGTAAATCTACCTTCTGTTAAGAAGATGAGAAGAAGTTTACTTTTTCTTTGAGTTTATCCAATTAGGGCAGAAAAAGGGAGAAAGAGAAGGAAAGAAAAGGAAAAAGGAAAGGAAATGGATGGGAAGGGAAGGGAAAAAGGGAGGGGAAAGAAGGAAAGGAGCAAGGGAAAGAAGGGAGAAGGAAAAGACAAAAGGCCTAGGATAAATTCTTTCTGTTTCAGTGGAGTTACATATAAATTCAGCTCTGGCATCTCTCCTTTATTACAATAGACCTAAGTAAAATCTTTGCATGTTTAAATTTGGTGCAGCTTTGTTTGTTTGCCTTGTTACCATCAGAATATAAATGTATGCTAACTTTTTCTTTCCAACAGTAAACCTCATACCAAGTCAGCGTTTCACCAATTCTATTATTACATCAAGATCTCTGTGTAAGACTGTAGGAAATCAGACAGTAACACCCATTGACATTAGTAAAAACAATGGTCTCCTTTGTTCTCTTTTTCTCATTTACATGGGATGGGAGTTTTCCTAAAAGTCTGTCACTCTCCCAAATAGAATTAGGTATTAGCTGCATTAATACTAGATAGTTCTATGGGGTGAATGAGAGGAGTTTGTCAATTTGATAATTTAATTGCTTAAATTATATTTAAAATATGTTTTATTTATTTCTTCCTTGCACAATGCTGTCATAAGGACCTCAGAAAATAGAAAGACTGTGATACTCCTCTAAGACTTTCAAATTATTCTTATTGCCTCATGTGAATCATAGTCTAAAACTAGTTTTATTATTTAACCCTGCTCATATCACAATCTTTTAAAAAAATATTTATTTTTATTTATTTGAGAGAAAGCGAAAGAAACAGAGAGAGAGAATGGGTGCTCTAGGGCCTCCAAACGAACTACAGATGCATGTGCCAGCTTGTGCATCTGGTTTAAGTGGGTCCTGAGGAATCAAACCTAGGTCCTTTGGCTTTGCAGGCAAGGGCCTTAACCACTAGGCAATCTCCCCAGACTTCATATCACAATCTTTATGTTTCATTGTGCTTTTCCCTAAAGTCCATGCCCTAGCCACAATCAAATGGTTAATAATGTACTATAGTTTGAGTGTTTTGTATGACCTTGACTTTTCTGACACAGTTCCATGCCCTGATTCACTAACTTATTCCTTCAGCTGCCATAATCACATACTACTGATTACAGGCCTATCAATAATTTTTCTTTGTGAAATTATTAATTTTATATTTAATTATATGTCTGTATGTATATATGTGTATATCTATATGATGTGTGTGTATTGGCATATGTTTTCCACAGTGTACATGTGTAGGTCAGAAGACAACTGGACCACCTTAAGGTATTTCTCCTCTCCTTCTACCCTTCTGAGACAGGTTCTTATTTTGCTGCTGTGGCTAGTGAGCTTCTAGATTCTCCTGGTTCCACCTCCCATTGCTCTAGGCACGTTGGCATTATAGGTATGTACACCACTTTATATATGAATTTTCATGGACGCAGAGGAGGATTGAATTCAGTTTGTTGGCTTACAGCCAAGTATTTTTGAATGATGAACCATCTCTCCAGCCCTTATTTTTCTTTTTCTATCAATCATGCCTAATGAAAATATCTCCCTTATTAAGATTCAGTTTACTGACTACTCAAAGCAGCATTTAAAATCTCCATGTCAGCTAAGATTGACCTCTATTTCCCTTTTTCCCAAATTGGTTCTGTTAGATTATTTCCATTCTGAAACATATGACACCTTAAGAATTTTTTTTATACTTCATCATTAAATAACCAAAACAACTCAACTTGGCAAGCCTTGTCTTAGTACATAAAGAAGCAAAATTGCCCAATTCAGCTGAATTTCAGTGACTCCCCTCCCCCCCTTTGATTTAAAGCCACTAATTTGTATGTCTCTACCGATTGGCTTAGTGCTCTGTGCACAGGATGTCTGACTTGTCACGCAATTGTAAGCTTGATCTCAACCCTTGGTTAGTGACCTTATTGAATAGTCTGTTCCTTCTATAAGGACTTGCTATATGCACTCTGAATCATAAGATGCTCTGTTTAGAAACATGTACTTAAACCTCTTTCATCTTTTAAATGATACTTTATAAAAAGAAGTAAAACATATTTTCTAAAAAGAATCGTGAGTTCAGGAATTATTTTCTATAGAAATTCCCCCAGTCCATTAAAAAATTAAATATTCCAACTTTAAAGCATCATAGTTAAAAAAAACATGACACTACTCTTTTGGATTTATAGGACAGAATTTGACATATGTATATATATATATATATATATATATATATATATGACAAATTTATATATTATAAAAATTTGTAACATACATATAAACAGATGACAGATGAAGTTATCCTCTTGATCACTCTGTAGCTGCTGTCAGGAGCAGTTCTGTGCCTTAGAACAGTGAATCCCCTCATGCTGTCTGAATGGTCTTCTGCTGAAGAACTTCTCTATTCTATGAGCTCGCATTGCCTTTTGGAAGCTAAAACCCATATACATTAACATGTAAAAGTATTATGCTAAATAATAGCAAGGAAAGGCTAAGTCTGGGTCTGAGGAGCCCGCTTTGAAAAGGCAAAACATTTTTGCCAGCAAGATCTGTGATAGGGTTGTCTGCTAAAAACCTAAAATTAAAAACAGAAAAAAAAAAAAAAGCCAAGAGTGGTGGCACATGCTTTTAATCCCAGCATTCAGGAGGCAGAGGTAGGAGGATCACCGTGAGTTCAAGGCCACCCTGAGACTACATAGTGAATTCCATGTCAGCCTCAGCCTGGGCTACAGTGAGACCCTAGCTTGAAAAAAACAAAACAAAACAAAACAAAAAAAGAAAAAAAGAAAAAGAAAAAAAAGGAAAAGAAAAAAGATTGTAATCCTATTAAGATTCCAGATGGCTTATTTTATCTGAGAGTTGGGCATTAGACAAATTTCATTGATAGATTCTGACATTAAGACATTAGCAACAATTCCTTAATGCATAGATGGTACTTGATAGACAATTATGACTAGAAATATTGTTAGGGTATTTTAATCAAACTAGGTATATTACCAATTTCAGTTAGGGATTATTTCTTATGTATGCAATTAGGGTGGTTAGTTAGAGATATTTAAGAAGGGCTTTTGTATTTAAACTCCATTCAGCTTGTTAATAAAATTTGAAATTAAAAGTTCAATCTTAGATTTCTTATTGTACCTGGGTTTTGACAACACCTCTAACTAGATATATTTATGTTTTTTTTAATTTTTAAAGTTTCATCTTCACACAATTGTATTGGCTTGGAAACTTGGACATTTTATACAGTCACAATCTCTTATTGACTGTTACATATGTTAATAATATATAGGTTGAAAGGTAAAATGGTAAAGTTGATAGCAATATTCACTCCCACTTCATAAAAAGTTATGTATAATTCAAAGAAATAAATTCAACAAAGCAGCATTCTTGGAGCTGAAGTTACATAGTTAGAAGGTTTCCTAATAAGGTATATCTATGCTGCTGTTTTCCACTTGCTGTGGCAGAAGTGATGTCCAGTCTCTGGTAATGCCATGCTTACCCTTGTTATCATGGAGGTTCTCCTCTACACTGTAAGCCGAAATAGAAACATTCCTCCCAGCAGCTCCTTTTGGTCAAGTGCTTTATCCCAACAATGAGAAGGTAACGGCAACAGTGTAACTATCTTGGGGATATGTGTGTATGTGTGTGTGTGTGTGTGTGTGTGTGTGTGTGTGTGTGTGTACATGTAAACATAAAGCTATAGAGCTCATTGGAACACAAAAAATAGTAATAAACCTCCATAAGAAAATTCATACCCATTATCCTTCTTTCCTCATTTTCTCCACACTCTACCCTGACCTCAGATTTAAGAATTACTAATGCTCTTTTCCTGTCACTTTTGATTTCTGTAGTGTGGACATTTCATATAATATGAAAATTATTTTGGAAGTTTATAATGACCTCAAAATAAAATAAAGTTATATTCACTTTTCTACTAGTTACTCTGATATATAGTTTGTGAATAATTTGTTCTTATACATTACAGAAAAATAAACATGTTACAAAATTAATATGAAAATAGAAAATGTAGAGTTATATAGTCTACTACATAGTATGACTCAGACACTAGCATGTTAAACATTATACATATTAAAATGTACTGTATAGGACTTGCCTTAATCATTCTTGTATCTCACTCAGTGAGTAATACAGTTTCTGGGACATAGTAGGTAATTAAAAAATGCTTATTTAATAAATACTACAATATATGAATGTAGAGATAAAGAGTGAATGAATCACTGCATTATATAAGCAAATGATTTTGTTAAATGAATAGGTTTTCAGAATCACTTTAATTTATGAGTTTGTACAACCACTTTGGAAAGCAATATGGGGACTTCTGAAAAAGCTGAGTATAGAGATACCGACAGACCCAGTTATTCCCTTACTGGGCATCTACCCTAAAACCTTCAAACCACAGGCTAGAGAGATTTGCTCAACCATGTTTATAGCAGCTCAATTTGTAATAGCTAAGTGCTGGAATCAACCCAGATGTCCATCACTAGAAGAATGGATAACTAAGATGTGGTATATCTACACAATGGAATTCTATACAGCAGTAAGAAAAGAAACTGACACAATGAAATTTGAGGAAAAATGGTTGAACCTGGAACAGATCATTCTCAGTGAACTTACCCAATCACAGAAAAAAAATCGCCACATAGTCTCACTCATCTACAGCACCTAACCTGGATCTACCCAAGATACCTTACATACCCAGCAAGCACCTCCTAGACTAGTCACTAGGATGGAAGGGGAGGGAGGGGAAGGCATCAAAGGGGTGGGAAACACAAATTAGACCCAAATGGCAATGGTACCATAATTTTCTACTTACTAAAAGACAGACCAAATGGCTGATCCTTCACCAGGCCCTTACAGAGAACACCTGAACCACAAGACATTGGAGAGGGTATGATCAAGTCTAACCTTAATCTTCTACATCTTCCCTCCCTCACTTCCCCTCTCCCTCTCTCTCTCTCTCTTATCTCTAACTCTTGTATATTAGTTATCTTTTTCCTCATTTTCTTAGTGGGCACTGACCTGTAACTCCCAGAACCAGCATGGGGCTATCATCCACAATGAGCTTTTGATCAGAGAGACCTACAAGGTTTCCTAAAAGACAGACAGATTTCTGTCAGAGTACTTGATGACCCACCAAAGGCTAGTGGTAAGACCCTACTGCTGAAGACACCTTATGTGATTGACATGCAAATTAGAATGGCATGGCTGGAAGTTGGAAGAGAGTCAGTCCCCAGACAGTCAGCTCGTCTAGTGCCAGAAGGTGCTACATGGGCGACTGGGGGAAAATGACCAATATCTGTCAAAGCAACGCATGGTCTCACCTACTTAGCAGCAAATAACTTGTTGTGATGCCCACACAAGTGCAGTGGTGGCACACAGCCATGGTGGGGAACCAACTGCTCTCAATTTGGCTAACTGATCCCCTCACTGGTATGAGACCCATAGCTGGAGCTGGGAAACAAGTCAGAACCATATCCAAACATAAGCCCACTCTCCAATATCAAGCTACCCTCATTTGTGGGCTACAAGAGGGCCTATACCTATTAAATTCTCTATTATAAAAAGAAGGGTTATCTCATTTGTCCTGATGCTAACTTACTCTCTGTTGGAGAATCTGCTTCTCTTTTTCAGATAGATGTAGATCCTAAGGAGAGAGCCACCCCATCATACCTCAAAAGGGCCCCGGCTGAAACTAAGAAAAATTGGAGAAACAAGCAAGGGCGCTGTTTTCCTGATGAACCAGATACTAGCACAAGGGGGAAGGAGATCAGCATAGAGAAAAATCAACTACTACCAAATCAGAGTGCCCGAGCCTCAAAGCCCCCCAACACCTCATCACTGAAGCAGACCCAACATGGCTCAGGGAAATTTTGCGGAAGAGGGGGCGGAAAGAATATCAGAGCCACATGTTGGGTCATGATATGCAGAGACATTTATCTTACCCATAACTGTGGGCTAACTCCACAATGCATGACCCGTATACCTCAACAAGGAGGGGCCAAGAGGAGGGGGTAGGTCACAGATGAGCCTAATAATGGTACCAAACTGACTGTAAAAAAAAAATAAGATAAAAAATAAAAATGAAAAAAAATAAATAAAAAAAATGAGTTCAACAAAATTCAATCTTTTTATTATCTGTAATCAAAATATTTAAAATTTATAGTCCTTACTGCCTTTGCTCTTTTGGTCAAATGGTCCAATCACATATAAGCCTCAGTCAATGTGAAAATGACAATTATAGTACATTTTCATGCCAATTCACATAATAATTATACAGATCTTACATAATGATGTACTTTTGAAATATCACATAAGGAATTATATGATATATGAAGGATCATATCCTGCATGATATATTTTTGTATGATAGTCTAAAAGTTTTTCAAATAACATAATGCATTCCATGTGATTCTGATCAGAGTACTTTGTAGTAAAAACAATAATAAAAAAAGTTGAATTTGGTTGAGGAATGTAAAACTCTTTTCGGTCATATCTAGCTGGTCCTAAAGAAGATTCTTTCCATGGAGGAGTTTTCATTTGTACATATGAATTCCCATTGATGTCAAAGAAAATATCAAGCAAGAAAAGAAGCTCTTAAATTGTGGATATGCACAGATGTTTGGCAAAGTATTTCATAGAGAAGGATAAAATAATACACAATATCTTAGAAACAAATGGATAGCATGACAATATACATCAGAAATGAATGGCATCCCCCATGAATCAGAGCTAAGGTAAAGTTAAAGGACTAACACCAAAAGGAAATTATAACTACAATTGATATCTAATTCATATATACATGTATGTGACCATATATATTCACATATATGTATTAGAAGCTTTGAAAAATTTTAATCCTACAACTAAATAACCTAGCCGTTTTAGGCAGTATAAGGCTTCCCAGGATTGAACGACAAGGCTGCCTGCCACCAAAGAGGATGGTTTTAGACCACAATCCATGCTTTATACTGGAGTGACATAACAGTAAGCTAGTATGGGCTTTATATAGTCTCCATGTATCCTGAATAAGAATCCAGATGCTGTAACAAGTGGAAACAATAAATCATGAAATTATGTTTTCAGTATTAGAAATGATACTTAT
The DNA here is from genome assembly GCA_036346955.1 of Dipus sagitta. Classification (NCBI taxonomy): domain Eukaryota; kingdom Metazoa; phylum Chordata; class Mammalia; order Rodentia; family Dipodidae; genus Dipus; species Dipus sagitta. The sequence goes on along the minus strand of CM070770.1, from coordinate 94,926,689 downwards.
ATAATGCTGTCATATCATATCTTCAAACTTGTTGCTTTCAACTTCAAACTTGTTGCTTCAAACCAGTTGCTTTCCTCATTGAGCAAATTCATTTTACTTCACCTGAAAAAGTAAGAAGTTTTATAGGTTGTTATTTAATTATATGTTTTGGAAGGATTCTGAGATTCTCCTTCCTAGATAATATGAAATGAAACAACTAGGCTATTAACCATTACGAGAGAGACTGGAGAGATGGCATAGCACTTATGGAACTTGCAGGCAAACCAAAGAACCCAGGTTTAATTACCCAGTACCCACATAAAGCCATATATGCAAGGTAGTACAAACACCTGGAATTTGAGGACCTGGGCCCATTTTCTCTCGCTCTCTCTGCCCTCTCTCTCATATAAACAAACAAACAAACAAACAAACAAACAAACAAACAAATAAAGTATTTTAAAAAATCAAGAGAGTCCAAAAAATAGGAAACAATTTTTCGTAGTGATGATTTCCAATACCTGTGTCTTTGCAGAAGTTGCTGACAGAACCAGCCTCTGGTTAGAAATACCTATTAAGGTAACAGGCGAGTCCTCTTTTGAAATGGTCTTTGCCTATTTATAGTATTGTTGTTACTAAAATGTGCTTGTTTAGGGTGACTGAGTATATTATTTTGACCTAGAGGTCTCAAACTCTTACCATGAACAAGAAAACCATTGCCTTTGGCAATATAAAACATTGTAAGACCTAGAAACAGACAACGCAAAACATATTTCCATGAAATAGTATAAGGGAAATAGATACATGTGGGTTAGAGCGATCTTGGGAGCTTAAGAAATGAAATAAGTATGCCTTCAATTAAATAGAATTCTTGGTTGAAATGGAAAAAGATAGACATGAGAGAATTTCATAGACACCAACTTTTGGAGCAATGTTATTTTAAGAGGGAATGACCTCCATATACTGTCTATCTGGGTTTTAGGCTGTTTGGATGTTTGAATTCAAATAGTCTTGTGTTGTGCTTGAATTCTGCTCTAATTCTATGTAAATACAGTCATATATCTATGCATGTTACACTGTGCCACATGCATTGTATGTCATGCTTCACATGCAGTTTTTTGTGGAAATCATAGCTTTCATCTCAGGGAAGATCTAGTAGTCAACTGTGAGTAGCACAGTGAAGCATTCCTAGAGCTACAGCCTGGATCAACAGGAGAAACTAAACATACCTGAGTATGTTATTAATTCTTGCCCCAAGGAAAGATGGAGACAATGAACCAGACTCCTATATATCGCATAGAGCCAGCTGGAAGGCAATGTACATGGCAATTTACAATTGAGGCATAAGGTTGGAAATCCTAATCCTATCATCTGTTTCCTAGGTGGCCCTGGATATGTTTAGTCAGTAGTCAGTTTTTACCAAAATTTCTGCATAAGTGAGGAACAGCTTTTATTTGCATCAATAAAATCTTGTAGACATGAAATTATATTTCAAGTACTGACTGAACTCTAAGTTTTACTCTAATTCACATGTGAAATAGAACAGGTATTCAGTATGTATTAGTTTTTTTCTAAGTTTTGTCAAAGACTTTTCAGAAGCTCTCAAGGAAAATGCAAACCCTGTATTCCAAGAAATGTTATACATAAACAGTACTGGCATCAGGAAAAATTCTCATCTTTCATATAAGAAATAGTTTCCATTGGCTCCCACAAAATGTCCTGCTGCATTTCTCAAAAATAAATCACTGGGCTGTCAGACCATTTATCTGAGAATAATATTTTCTATGATAGGTAGAAACATCAGATCAATTTCAGGGCTGGTACATTTGCCATAGTCTAATTCAATATTGTAAAAATGTCACAACATGGGTTTTTTTCAGATGTGTTTGATATTTCATGCTTTTTATACAACTGTTTGGAGTTCTAAAATTCATCAAATATGATCAATTTTTCTCCATTTCCTGAAGAACTACTTAGTTTTCATAGAAGCTATGGTGTCACTGTTGATTAGAAGCCCCACTCTTTTCATGATTTAGTGATTGGCCTTGAACAACACACTTTATATTCACGATTCATATTCCTCTTTGTAATATAGTATCTGTGTTTGCTCACCACAACACCGTACCTGTAAAATATTAATAGCCTAATATATCTTCAGAATATGATGGACTGATTTTATATTATTTGAATTATTCTCTGTGAGCTTACATTTTCATCTCACTAGATGGGTTTCCATGCATGTTAGTAACAGAAAGCCAGTAAATTAAAAATTCAAAAAGGAAACAAAAAAGCAAACACCAAAAATAAAGTCCTGAAGTAACTGAAGTTCTGTTCTTAACTAAAGGAACCAATTTGGTTTGGTTTAGATTTTTGTTTGCCTTTTCTTTTCAGTTTTGAGTTCAACTACAAATTTACAGTGCTTTGAGTTGTTTGACAGTTTGATATATAGTAATATGTCTATACCTGCTATTTATAATCTTACCAGTTGTAGACAAGAAGTCTTGAATGTTCCTTCATTTTACTCATACTTTCTCATGGACCTAAACGTATACTCAGTAATTATGACTTTATATAATTAAAAGTCTAGGGGCTGGAGAGATGGCTTAGCAGTTAAGGCATTTGCCTGAAAAGTCTAAGGACCCAGGTTCAATTCCCCAGGTCCCACATAAGCCAGATGCACAAGGTGTTGCACACATCTGGAGATCGTTTGCAGTGGTTAGATGTCCTGGTGCGCCCATCCTCTCTCTCTCCTCCTTCTCTCTGTCTCTAATAAATAAATAAAAAATAAAAAAATAAACTTAGAAAAAGTCTAAATTCAGTCAGGATAAAATGAGTGTCAAGAGAAAGGAGAGTGCTATGGATTGATTTGACCATAAATATCCTGATCTTGGTATTTAAGATAGGGCATGGATAACACCCTAGTTTGCCTCACTTCTGTTATATGTGAAAAGAAGAATGCTTCTTCTGTTGACAGAAATATTGATAATAGAAGAAAAGAAATGGATAGAGGTATTTTGGTTGAGGAAAAATGATGTTTAGTAAAAATTAGAAAGACTATTATCTTTTGGTAAAATGAAATGATGGTATTGTTTAGCAATTGAGAATCAGAGTGAGAAATCAATTTCTTCCGAGAAGACCACAAATATAAGAAACGCTGACAGTAGCACACATATGCCTTCAAGGGCTGGATGGAGCCTAAACATCTGGGAGTCTTATGACTAAAATAAAAAGCATGTGGACACAAGCTAATTTGAGACAGTGCAGCATATTCAGTAAAACACACACAATGCTAGTTATTGGATTTCTATGCTATTAATTATACCTCCTACTATGACTTGGTGTCAAAAATTTCTGGCAAGACATGGCAATCAGAGAAAAAGAATGACTTTCTTACTTACTTACTAATTATCTCTCAGGTATAACTCAAGGTGAGATTCTAGTAAAATTTGTGTGCACATTTGAGAAATGAGTTCATTCAATGGTAGACTACTCTGATATTTCAGTAACTTTACTTTCCAGGTCATTCATAGAATATTGAATTTTATACCATATGGACTATGACTCTGGCTTCTACATTCTTTGTAATGCTTTACTAGTAGTTATATCATAGTTGATACTTAATCAATTCTTATTAATTGTCAAATTCCTTATTCTTTGTAATATATGCTTTTATTTTTCTTTATTATTTAATTCTGGGTGTCTCACATCTTAATTGATTACATGGATTTGTCTGAAGGTGAAACGTTTTACAATTTTGTGTGTGTGTGTTGTGAGATCTGGAACAATTAATAACATGGGACACATGATGGCTGAATGTTTGAGTGGGATAGTATTCATGGTTATGATTCAAAGCCCCATTTTCTAAAAGGCTTGGTCACCATGCTTGGTCATGGAAAGGGTGACCATGGTAATAGTTGGGCCTAGTAGAAGGAGGTTAAGGTGTGGGAATCCTACTCTTGAAGGGATATTGTGACCCTAGTCTCTTCCTTTGTTTATATCCCAGTTATTACGAAGTAACTAGTAGAAGGTGAAACAGGAGAATGGTAGCAGTCAGCCAATGACAAAGTTCTAAGGAGAACACAGATGCCAGCTTGCCTACCCTGGCAATCTAGAACCCATGTGTAATCCAATGTCTTCCAAGATCGCTGCAAGCAACAATCCCCTTCAGCAACTTCCTGCTTTTTCCTTAGCTCAGCATACCTGTGTGGGCTGGACTCTCTGGAGTAGGCCTTGAGTCCACCAACCACCCCAGTCTGATGACATCCTAATTGGATGTTTGACATATATAAATGGCCCTGATATGTGTGCAAGCTCTCACTTATTCATCTTGGCTCCCTCTGTCCTGTGATTCCACCTGAATACTAGTGTATAAATCTCTGTCTTCACCTTCTCAGGTGGATATTATTTTTTTTTCATTTGATAAATTGCAAATATATGGTCTTAGGTATTGTGTTATTGTAGTGAGATAAAATGGACTAAGGTATTCTATTATTTTATTAATACAATGATTTGAAAAAGTAGCTCTTCATTCATCAATGTACCCATCTTTCCATTCATCTAGAATATATCTGCATATTTATTGATGATTTAACAAACTACTTAGAAGAAGCTACTCAAATAATTTCTGATGGAATATTTATATACATAAATGAATGATGGTGCTTTCTACACACAGGATCCATATTTTCTCCTATGCTGTGTGGACTGTCATCTCACTTTCTTGATGTATCCCGTATGAATAAAATGTTAATTTTGGTGAAGTATGTTTATCTGCCTTCAGTTTCCATGGGGATAATGTTAAATCTTTATATCAGTTTTCAATCCATGGTCAAGGAATGTCTTGCAATGCAGGTACAGTGATAAGAACTAAAGACACATTTAAAAGCCAGATTTTCCACTCCCTTTTTTTTTGCTTACCTTAACAGCTCTGCTTAGAGTTGTGTACAGGCCTCTATTTAGGACTGCCAATACAAATCCAAACCCTTTGAAGTTTTGACTACATGTGCTAACATCAATAATCTTTGCTGCCACTTTAAAGTTTAGCTTGACTGAGACCTCTTCTATTTCTGCATTTGTGTTTCCAGAATTAAAATGTAGTTCTCTAATGATGCCAAGTATTATTAGTTTTGTGGAATAAGAATAGCAATAGTATAAGCGTGCTTAAATTACCGGAAGATTCATTCATTTATGTGCTAAACACATGCTTATTTCTAGTCAATTATACTGTTGGGTCCAAAGTATTAAACATTACCATAAGTATTAGAGATGGAAATGAGAAAAAGAACTTCCCACCAAGATGGCGCCGCACATCCCCAGGAAAGAAAGGCAAGACATTAAGGGTTCATTGGGTCTTTTAGGGGAGGGTAATCTATAATAGTTTGCCAGCAGGAAGGCACAGAGGGGAGAAACAGGGATTAACTGAATCCCTCATGTGCAAGTAGCCCACCCTAGCACCAAGCAGTCACCCTACCCACAGTTCCAGCTTCAGGAAACTCCCGCAGTTACTGTAGGAAAAGGGTCCCAGGCCAACATAGTTCCACTTGCCTCACTGCACAGGGGCAATCGCCCTGCTACCCCTGCCCACAAGTGACCTTTTCCAGGCTACGCCTAGTGGCCCATTGGAGCTCAGGCTCCTTTGATCAATTTGCCCACCAAACGATGCCACCACACTGATCCCTGCTTGTGGAAGCTCAGCCTGCTCTGACCACTTGCTCACTTACTGCTCGGGCCACCCACACATTCACACGTGAGCCCAGGCACATTGAAACTCCCTTCACGAGTTCAGATTGTGTCTGTTGCTTGCAGTAGCCAAGGTGCCATCCCCTCCCTGTCTGTCATGCTGGCCAAACACCATTGTCCAGGGGCGGAGGAGCATAGCCTGCTTCTGGGTCCCAGTGTTCTGCCACACCAGAGTTTGTGCTGCTTCAGTGCTTGGTGCCTCAGTGTCCCTCCTAGCGCAAGCACAGGAAGCTTTGGCACATTACCATGTGAGAGCTCAGGCAACTTTGGTGCCCCAGCCAGGCAGAAGCTCTGGCGGCTTTGGCAGTGAGAGCCAAAGCCCAGGCTGCCTGGCAACTGCCTCAGGCTGGCTGCTTCTGATTCCCACTGTGCTTGAGCCCAGGCTGGTCCACCCACCTATGTGCCCATACACTGCACAAAAGAAACAAAATGAAAAAACAAATGCAAGAAATTCCATTAGATCACCCAGTCCTACAATGAAAATCTCTAATCAAAACATAGAAGAGTCATTAGGATCAGAACACCCAAATGAAGCTATGAGCAATGCAACCCTGACCAAACTACTGGTAGAACTTCCAGAAAAGCAACAACGGACTGATGATCATGTGGATCCTGCCATCACTAGACTAGACCTAATGGATAAGAAAATAGAAGGAGTTCAAAGGCAGATAAGAGATATGAGGGAGAGTGAAACAAAAGAGGCCTTCAAAAATAAGCTGGTGATGCTAAATGAAGACATAAAGAAATGCAAGGATGAATTCCAAGAAGCATCAAGAAAATCAGAAAATGATGTGAAAAGGGAGCTTGACAGAGGGTGGAAATTATACATCGAAAAGTAGTAGAAAATGCAAACCTAATTGAACAAGTCCAACACTCTCTAGAAGCTTCCAAGAATACAGTCAGCCATGTGGAGGATAGAAACTCTGATCTGGAAGACAAGATGGAAGAAACAGTTTGAGAGGTCAAAAATTTCAGTAAGGTCAAGAGGTTCTGTGAACAGAATATGAGGGAATTGTGGGATACACATAAACGTCCTAATATCAGGATCATTGGAATACCAGAAGGAGAGGAAATTCAGACCAAAGGCATGGAGAACTTATTTAACAAAATAATTGAAGAGAAGCCGGGCGTGGTGGCACACGCCTTTAATCCCAGCACTCGGGAGGCAGAGGTAGGAGGATCGCCGTGAGTTCGAGGCCACCCTGAGACTCCACTGTGAATTCCAGGTCAGCCTGGGCTAGAGTGAGACCCTACCTTGAAAAACCAAAAAAATAAATAAATAAATAATAATAATAATAATTGAAGAAAACTTCCCCAGTCTCTTAAAAGAAAGGCCCATCAAGATACAAGAAGCCAGACAACTCCAAACAGACTGGATCAAAGGAGAAACTCTCCAAGACATATTGTCATTAAGACTTTAAACATTGACACCAAAGAGAAAATCCTAAAAGCAGCTAGGGAAAAACAGCACACCACTTTTAAAGGTAACCCCATCAGAATTACTCCAGACTTCTCAATGGAAACCCTGAAAGCTAGAAGGGCTTGGAATGAAACACTGCAAAGTCTCTCTCACTTTTGGTTGAGAATCTTCTCTTTTCAGATGGCAGTGACTTTGGGACGACTCAGAAGGTACCATGGTGATGGAAAGAAATGACTGCAGTGGTTGGTACTAAAATATCTGAATCACACCTTCCGAGGCTCAGGGTCTAATGCGGAAGAGGTAGTGGAAAGAATGTAAGAGCCAAAGGAAGGGCCGGACTCCATACAACATGCTCCCTCCAGACACAAAGTGGCCTGGATATCTATGGCCTCATAGTGCCTGATACTACCTGCATAAGACCATCATAAGACGAGGAAAAGATCAAGACATCCAAAGTAAAAGGGAGACTGATTGAGATGGGGAGGGGGTATGTTGGAGAGTGGTGGAGTTTCAAAGGGGTAAGTGAGGGGAGGGAATGTATCAGCATGGGGTATTTTTTTATAATCATGGAAGCTGTTAGAAAAAAAATTAAGAAATTTAAAAAAAAAGTTAACCCCCCCCAAAAAAAATGGAATGGCATGGCCTGAAGCTAGAAGTGAGTCAGTCCCCAGACAATCAGTGCATCTAGTGCCAGAAGGTGCTACATGGGTGACTAGGTGAAAATAAGCAATATCTGTCCAAGCAACTCATGGTCTAACCTACTTAGCAGCAAATAACCTGTAGTGATGCTCACACAAGTGCAAAAGTGGCACACAGACATGGTGGGAAACCAACTGTGGTAGTTTGAATAGATGGCCCCCAATATATTCAGTTCTTTATTGTTTGTAGTTTGCATTCTGCAGCCACCTGGCTAGAAGCAATGTTACTGGGTAGATCTTTAGGTGTGGTGGTGGGTTTCAGATTTCAATCTAAAGATATGCAAAGTGTGCCTAGCTGGAGTTCCTGAAGTGTTGTATGGCTTTTGACTTTTGGCTTCTGCTTCTCTCTCTCTCCACCTGGTCCTGTGAAGGCAGGCTAGCTTCTCCTGCCATTAATGGAACTTCCCCTGGATCTGTAAGCTTCAACAAATATCCCTTACTGCATAACTGTGCCTGGTCTGAAAGTTCATCTCAGTGAAACTGAAGCTGTCTGCTACAGAACTTGGTACCGAGGAGTGTGATGAGATGAACCTGACCATGTGGATGTTGATCTTTTGGAACCTTTGTTTTGGAGGACTAGGCATGGACTTGGTGCTTGCAACTGAAAATGTCTTCTGGAGTGGTAAGCCAAGTTTTATGGACTATTCTGATGAGAGTCTGAGAATGCTAAGTGCAGACAGCATTGAACTTCCAGGCTTGGCTTATGAGCTTTCTAAGGGGAAGGAAAGACTGCAGATGACTTTGTTGGAACTGGGCTACTGGCATAAGGGTTGGCTTTGTCCTGCTGCCCAGGCCCAGAGAGTTTGATCAAGGTTAAATTTGTAATGGACTGATGTGCTTGGCTAGAGATATTGGACTGAGAGATTTAAGATTTTAAGCTGGAAATCCTCACGCAAGTTAAAATTACAGGCACTGAGACTGGTTTTAGGTTACTGAATCTGCTATTGTCAAACACATTAGCAATCTTAAAGGAAGATGGTCAAATTGCTGTACCATGGAAAGGATGCCTGAAGAAAGACTATCATAGAAATGCAAACACTTTTGGAAAGAGTTGACTGGAGAAGGAACCTGCTTTTCAAGGTTATTATTTATTTTGTCTGTGAATTAAGAATATGGCTGTGTCCTGTACACCTTGTCTTGGTTTCAGAAGCATGAAAAATGCGAGCAGTGGTCATGAATTGCACACAGTTCCAGGAGTTGCTGCTGAGATGCGGCATGAGGTAGGGCCTGATGCCCTGATAGGCTGAAAGAGCCTTTGGAAGATGGTCTGTGGTTTGCATGAAGACCTCAAGATGTTTTGTATATACCAGAACAATGCAAGGGCTACCATCAAGTGCACTGTTGGCCTAAGATGGAAGTGTTCCCTGCTACTCTGCCCAACTGGAGGGGCAGAATTGGAAAATCTGGAGACTGTCAGTCTTTGGTTGTATTGGACTTGAACTGCGGAAGTTTGATGTTTGTTTGATGGTGGTTGAGTTTGCATTGTTTTAGTCTCTCCTTGCTATGCCTTATACCAGTTGAAAATGTTTCCTCTGTGCCTTTATGTGTTAGAAGTGTTTAACTTGTTTGATTTTACAGGTCTTAATATCTTAAATTGGTCAAGACTGTGGGGACCTTTGAAATTGAACTGAGTACAATTTACAATGTGTAATGGTTATAAATCTGCTGGGGGCTAGGGGTGGAATGTAGTAGTTTGAATAGATGGCTCCCAATATATTCAGTTCTTTATTGTTTGTAGTTTGCATTCTGCAGCCACCTGGCTGGAGACAATGTCACTGGGTGGATCTTTAGGTGTGGTGGTGGGTTTCAGATTTCAATCTAAAGATATGCAAAGTGTGCCTAGCTGGAGTTCCTGAAGTGTTGTATGGCTTTTGACTTTTGGCTTGTGCTTCTCTCTTTCTCTCTACCTGGTCCTGTGAAGGCAGACCAGCTTCTCCTGCCATTTATGGAACTTCCCTGGATCTGCAGGCTTCAATAAATATCACTTCCTCCATAATTGTGCCTGGTTTGGAAGTTCATCTCAGTGAACCTGAAGCTGTCTGCTACACCAACTGTTCCTCATTTGGCTAACTGATCCCCTCAGTGGTATGGGACCCATATCTGGAGCTGGAAACAAGTGAGAACCATATCCAACATAAGCCTGCTCTCCATTATCAAGCTGCCACCAATCGTGGGCTACAAGAGGGGCTACACCTATTAAATTCTCTATAAAAAAGTAAGGGTTATCTCATTTGTCTGGTGCTAACTTACTCTCTGTTGCAGATTCTGCTTCTCTTTTTCAGTTAGATGTAGATCCTAAGGAGAGAGCCACCCCATCATACCTCAAAAGGGCCCTGGCTGAATCTAAGAACAATTGGTGAAACAAGCAAGTGTACTGTTTCTTGGTGAACCGGTTAACAGCAGAAGGGTGAAGGAGATCAACACAGAGAAAAATCAACTCCTGCCAAATCAGAGATCCAGAGCCCCAGAGGCCCCCAACACCTCATCACTGAAGCAGACCAAAAATGAACCCAACATGGCTCAGGGAAATTTTGCGGAAGAGGGGGCGGAAAGAATGTCAGAGCCACATGTTGGGTCATGATATGCAGAGACATATATCCTACCCATAACTTTGGGCTAACTGCAGAATGCATGGCTCATATACCTCAACAAGGAGGGGCCAAGGGGAGGGGGTAGGTCATGGATGAGCCTAGTAATGGTACCAAATTGAGTGTATTCGCTGAGTACAAAACTGATTAATAAAAATAAATAAAAAAAGTAACAAAAACCTTTTTAAAGTGGAAAAAAAGAAAAGTGAAAAAGATATAGTTCCTGCCCACAGAAAAATAAATCAAACTGAGGAACTTTTAAAAAAATCAAATATTTGATTATAAAACAGTAAATTCTAATACAATGATTCCTGCAAAGTTGGGGTAGGCAAAACTAACTTAAAACAAAAAAAAAGTGGGCTCAGCTTTAAGGTGCTTGCCTGGAAAGCCTAAAGACCTGGTTTCTAGTCCCCAGTACCCGCATAGATCAATATGGACAAAATGGCATATGCATTTGGAGTTTATTTGCAGTGGCTAAAGGCCCTGGCATCCCCATTCTATGTCTGTGTCTTTTTTTTATCTGTGAGTGTCTATTTCTTCTCTGTCTCTCTCTGGATGCAAATAAATAAACTATTTAAATTTTTTTTTTCTGAGGTAGTTTATTTATTTACTTAATTTTTGGTATTTTGAGGTAGGTTCTCACTCTTTCCCAGGCTGACCTGGAAATCACTATGTAGTCTCAGGCTGGCCTTGAACTCATGGTGACCCTCCTACCTCTGCCTGTGCAGTGCTGGGATTAAAGATGTGCACTACCACACCTAGCTAAAGTTGCTTATTTTGTTGTACTTTATCTTTTCAGTGTTGTAAATTGAAGTGAAAGTTTTATACATACTAGGTAAGTGCTCCACCTCTGCGCTATGGTCTGAGCCCTTCCTGAGTTTTAATGCTTATACAGGCATTTGTCCATATGAAACATCCAACTAGCAGAAGCAGAGTGAGCACAGTTGAGAAGCACAGAAGCACAAAGTAGAAGTTTAACATTCTGAGAACCCCATGCAGTTGTAAATAAGGGAGTAAACTGAGGTGTCAGGCGCAATAGTGAAGATGATGTGACGTAGCTCTCTAGAGATAACGCCATAGGTAATATCCTACAGGCAAGTGGTTTCCAAGCATATTTTAGCCACTAAGTCAATCAGCTCTGCCTCACTATGGAAAACTAACTGCCTGAGGCTTGGAGGTGGGGGAGACAACAAATTAAAAGAGGAAGGATTGATTTTGGCTCATGGTTTCTGACGCTTTTGTTCTTTCCTCTCGGATGCATTGCTGCGCTTTAACACTAAGGCAGAACACGATGGCAGGGTGCACATGGCCGTGGTAGCCAGATAGAAAGAGAGCAAGTATTCATGGACAATAGATGCTCTTCAAAGACACATGTCCAAAGAGAAAGAAATTGAGCAGAAGAACACTCATGGTTCCATTATCCCTCAACTGCATCACCATCTGGGAAGCAAACACATCAACTCATGAGTTATGAGGGAAGAATTTTCATATCCAAACTGTAACAGTCACATATTCCTTTGTAACTAAAATATAAGCAGAAGTAAAGCATAAATACCTCTCCACTTTTATCCTCCTATTGTCTTCCTTCTCACTAGCCTGCTCCATCCTCAGTGCCTTTGAACACAAAGCGTTTAGTTTTTTCTTCTTCCCCATCCCATGCTGATTCTGTACCTCTTTACACAGCACACATCGTCTTCCCAGCACTAGCTCAGTTTCCTCCTGTTCACATAGGCCTTCTCTATTTCTATGATCTAACATAGAGCTCTTATCATTTCACAGTGTCTTACCCTTCTCTATTTTTATTTTCTTCCTTGGATTTAGTATAATGTGAGACTATTCTATCTATTTTTATTCAGTTTCATTCGCAGTACCAATTCTCCTTGAAGGAGTTAGACACTGGCTTTTCTACTTGGTTTACCACCCTTTTCCTAGCCTAGTTCTCAGAACAAAGCAGGAGAATGAGATTTTCTCATTCCATATTTTTGAGTAAATTAATTAATAAGTAGAACACAAAGGACAGTTCCATTAATAGAAACTAGGAGAAATATCAGTGGATGTAGATCAAATGACACAGAACAAAGCCTAGTGTAATCTGTAAGATTCTGTTTGGAGGTTCAGTACCCAAGAGGAGAGTTTCTGTGTGCTCAGTATATGATTTATCACTTCTGCCTCCTTGTTTGATATTTACCCTTTCTAATTCATCGGTCCAATCACCTGTACCCTTGCCCCTTATCTATGAGCAAAGTGATTTTATGCAAAGGAATTCTCCAAAGGCTACAAAACAGGAGAAAAATGTCTAAATCCAAAGTAATGCAGTTTTGATATAGCAAGCTGTCATTGTAACCATGTGAGCTATGCCACTTTGAATGATAAATATAAAAATACATCTGACAACATTAATATATTGTTTACTGGGAGGGACCCACCTTATTTAAGAGTATATAAGTAGGCTAGGGATGTAACTCAGATTGTAAAATAACTGCCTAGCATGGGCAAGGCTTTGAGTTCAATCCCTAGCACTGCAAAGAAAAAAGAAAAAGAAAAAGGAAAATGAAAGACATATATACATTGAAAGACATTATATAGTTTCTGGGCTAAACTCACAGTTAAGATTCACATGTTATCAATAGAAAATGAGTAAAAAGTCACTTGTCCCATTCAGCAAACTATCTAGAAAGACTCTCTTAGAGAACTTTTGATGACTTAAGGAAATAAATGAACTAAAAGCACTCCTGTTTTCAGGGAGAACAAATTAAATTGGTTTCCACTAGGTTGGCCACAATCATGAAATTCAAACTTAACTCTGAAAGCAAGACAGACACTTGAAGACTAGCAATATGGTTTCAGGGAGAGGAAGATGAATTTAACCAAAGTTTTTGAACTCTCTGGTGAGGATGAAGGTCAGAGATAGGAATACCAAGAGGAAGTCTGCAGTAATCCAGACAAGCAATGATTAAAGTCTGGATGAGAAAAGGAATTATTGATTGTCTAAAGGGGGAATGGGTGGAGGGAGTTAATTTCCCTTGCTTCTTCTTTACCTCACACAAATAAATCATTCCTTTCACCTATACATCTGACGAAAATATATCACTAAAAGCAAAACTATTGCTGGTTAAGAAACAATCGAGTTATAAAAAGTTAAATGTGGCTGGAAGCTGCCTTTATAAAGAGAGCTATATAAACATAAATTATTAATTACTAGGGCTAGCACTTATTCCCATATTGCCAGAGCCTGCTGAGATTTTGAAAACCAATATGTTTTTGTCTTGAAGGGTGTTTGAAAGAAACTGGTTAACCTAAAAGGCCTAGAGATGTTAGGGGAATTACAGACAAGAGACTCAGTAAATCAATACAATTTCTTCAGCAAATACTGTATCAAAAAGAATGACATTGAATTCAACATTGTCAGCAATGGAGATAAAATCATTTATATCCCAGAAAGTGTAAACAGCCTGAGTCTAAATAGTTGATGGCACCCGTGGAAATTGAAAGAGGCTCTCCTTATTCTGCAAGCCGCCATCTTTGGTTCACAAAGAAGGGGACCCACTTAGAAAGACATAGCACTTGTTTGAAAACTGATATCCACTCCAAAATCTGCTTTAACACTTAGCAAAAGGCCCTATGTTCCAGTGAGGACCAAAAGCTCTTTCAGTCACTACAGTATCATTTTTGCCATGAAGCTGCAGGAAATAAACACATTGTGCACTAGAGTGGAGGATGCCTGAGTGATTGGTAGACCCTGGTTTGCATCCAGTGCTATAGGAACTCAGAGAAAGGAGCAATCAGTTTGATTCCAGCTCTGTCCAGTGAACCCTTGCTGTCTGACTATGACTGGACACATGCAAAATAGTCCATGAATATTTGTCACGTTTGTATACAATGATTTATTGATGATCATTCCTTCAATAAGGGCTTGTAATTATGTTTTCCAAATAGCCAGCAGTCTTCTCCTTTAAACACAAAAATTTTGACACCATTTTCACTTAATTCTTATGGCATTTTGTTAAATATAATATTTACTTTTTCATTTGATAAAAATATTTTGATATCTTATTCTGCAAAGACCCTGTGCAACAGACCTTTGGAATGTAAAAATGAATGCTTGAAAACCTTTCATGCAAAGGGTATAAAGTCTAGTTGCAGGAATAAGCCATTATGCAATAATTATAATACAAATTAATATAAGTTGACAGTCGTTTAATGTCAATGACTCAGAGATGTTTCCTAATAAGGCATGGGATGGACAGAGCTGTTATGGAGAGAAGTATCAATAAGAAAGAAAATACCAATATTTCAAATTAAACTAAAAGGTAACACTTGCTAAGAAATATCAACTTGGCATTAAAAGGAAAAGGGAAGGACATTTTCCAGTTCCCCTTTTAGAAAACTGACTTTTTCAGGGCTAATACTGAAATAAGCCCACCAAATCTTTTCTGAGTATAAATAATATCAACCTATTTCTGAAATAATAGGACTAATACCCTCTGCTTAGAAACTAAAAAATGTACCAGGAGAAGTCACATAAGAGTGAAAATAAATTTACAGATAAGGGTATGTAACAACCTACAATATTTTAGTACTTTCAAGACAATGTGCGATCATAATTTTTTGCATAGTTTTTGAAAATCTAATTAATTTTTTTCTCCAAAAAATCCCTTTACTTATGAAATCTCTAGGGGGTAGAGGAGAGGTTAATTAAGTCCCTTTGACAGAATTATATTAAACAATTATCCGGCATTCATGGGATTGCATACTGAGTGGCTGCTGCACTTAGGGAGACACAACCAATGTTGCAGGACTTTAATCTTGCTGTTAAAGATTCTGACCTGGTTCACATATAAAAACTTAAATGGGTATTTAGGTGGAATTCCTTTATTAACACTGGCCATTCTGTACCAAAAGATTCTCTAGGTGCTCAAAGGCAAACATTCCCAGACAAATACAGTCTCTTAACAGTGGGAGTCACTACTTAGACACAAGACATTACCACAGAGTACATGTTACTAGTCTAAAGTACAAAGACACAGGATAGGTTTCAAAGTCATAAGTCAGCATATTGTGTGGTCCTGCTGTCCCATCTAGATGGCTAGCTTTTTTTTTTTTTTTTCTTCCTCTAGCTATACCTTGGGTCAGAAGAAACTGCAGAAGTGTGTGACTACTTTTGTCTTCATGGGACTAATGAATGTCCTCTTAAAATAGCAGTGTCTTGACCTAACACTTGTATCTGATGATCAAAACTTCAAAAAGTGTCAGTAGCATGGATGCTGTTTCACTTTTTTCTCTACCTGTCCACC
This sequence comes from Dipus sagitta, assembly GCA_036346955.1. Taxonomy (NCBI): domain Eukaryota; kingdom Metazoa; phylum Chordata; class Mammalia; order Rodentia; family Dipodidae; genus Dipus; species Dipus sagitta. The sequence continues at coordinate 94,910,974 of CM070770.1, read as the reverse complement.
TGACATTTCTTTTTGTTCTTGTTGGTTTTTGTTGTTGTTTTGAAGTAGGGTCTCACTCTAACCCATGCTGACCTAGAAATCACTCTGTAGTTCCAGGCTGGCTTCGAACTCACAGCAATCCTCCTACCTTTGCCTCCCGAGTGCTGAGATTAAAGGTGCGTGCCACCACAGCTGGCCATGTGATATTTCTTATTCTTTATTTTCAGAAAAGCTTTGGGAATGTGGTTGCAAAATCCACCAACATTTGTTTGAGTTACCACAAACAACTAGATGGTGTGCATACCATTTTTCCTCGTTGGAGGACTTTTGAGGTCCAAGTCTTTCTCTTTCCCCTCCCTGGCAGTAGATTTTTCTGGCATTAGTCAAACTACAGACAACTTCGTTTCTCCTAGTCCTTAGTTTCATAGTGCTGTCAATCATATGCAGAAACTTAATGTTCTGAGAACACACTGATACTCTAAACTGAGAATCCTACTTATAGAAAACAAAAACAATCTTAGCCCTAATTGGGTGATTGGGAGAAAAAAAAAGGTTTTTTATAGAGAAGTTGCATTTGTGTTTCTGGAGTGTTAATTGTGCCTTTTTTTTTTCCCACTAAAGGTGTCAGTTTTATAAAAAGTAACTATGAAGTATAAAACGCAGAAAGTTGAATAAGCTGTATCACAGAGGGCTTCATTTTACTGTTCCTTCCAGGAATGTAAATAAACACTTAGGAGTTTATATACAGATAAATCCATGTGAGAATCAGCTGTCTGTTACTATAGCCAATTCTTGAGATAATGCTATTATAAAGAGAAAAGGTTTATTTTGGCACACAATTTGGAATGCTTCAGTCTATGTTTGGTTGATGCTATTTCCTTTGGCCTGTGGTGGGTAGTACATCAAGGTAAATGCTTACCTCATGCCTGGGATGGAAATGAGTGAGAGATAAAGGGGTTGAGCTTCCAGCATCCTCTTTAACAGGCATGCCACCAGTGACAAGACGGGCTTCTACTTCGCCTCTACTCTTAATAATGCCATGACCTCTTGATAACACTAAGATGAGAATTAAGCCTTTAAAATGGAGGTCTTCAGAGATATTTAAGATCTAGATAAGCTTGGAAGATGAGTGACAAGAAAATTGTGACAGAGTGAAATAAATGTGTGAATGGCTGGGGTATATGATAGGTTCTGAAATAATTGAGGAATGGTGAGAACTTCAAATTTCTGAGATACATGGAAAATGACAAAGTGATTAGAGTTTGGAAATTCAAAATTGATAACCAATATTTTCTAATATTTTTCATGTATTACTCATATAGTAGGAGTTTATTTTATGGAAACCATGGTGTAATATAAGTAACTTGGGACAGGGTTGTACACTGATTTGAGAATTTTATGTAGATACAGTTTCATTTGGATTTAAAAGTCCACACACACCCCCTACCTGGACATGGTGCCACATGCTTTTAGTCCCAGCACTCAGGAGACAGAGATAGGCAGATTGATATGAGTTTAAAGCCAATCTGGGGCTACATTGTGTTCCAGGTCATTCTGGGCTAATGGGCTAAAGTGAGACCCTGTCCTGAAACAAACAAACAAATAAACAAACAAAAGAAACATGGATAGGTTGAGAAAAATACTTTGAATAAGAGAAGAGTATTAAAGAAAATCTAAAAATATCTACAATTACTGGAACAGATTTGTGTAACACATTTTCATAGGAAGCTGAAAAGATGATGGCATTTGAGAATGCAAGAAAATATTACTTAGGTTATTGTTATAATTTTTCATCAAATTCTCTTATCAAAATATGAGAATAGTAGTGAAAGCTACAGAGGTATATAGCCTATGATTGTGCCAACAGAATAGCCAAAAAACAACACAAGTAAGACTAGATGTAAAGACAACTGGAAATAAAATTAGGAAGCTAGTTGTGACTATTATCATATTTACTTATTTATCTTTCTTTCTTTTTTAAACACATCTGCCATTCTATACTTTTGTTAACCAATTGGAAAGAAGGAAGGGAGAAAGGAAGAAAGGAAAGAAGGAAGAAAGGAAGAAAAAATGAAAAATATTCTAGTAGCTTAAAAGCTAGTGCACTTTTTTCCTGTTTCATTAATTTTAGTAACTGAAAATCATTCATTGTAATGATGTGAAGCACTCAGATATTCCCACATGTAGGAACAGGACACATGATTAGCTCATTTTTTTTATCCTCAACACTAAACTGAAGAAATAGTTGAGGGAAGAGTTAGTAACATATGACATTTCATTATATACATCTGGGAAGATTTATTACCAAGTCTAAATATTTATACAAGAGTATTCTCTGTTTCTGCAATATATCCCTTCAGCCCACATACATTCTAGGAAAGCAGTGGACCACTGACAGACATCTCCAATCCTCAGTCTACTTTTACATTATTTCAAAAGTTTGTTTTGATCCTGTAATTGAGAGAAGAGAGGTAGAGGCTCTGTTCTCAAGTATAGAAGTGGTACAGGAAGAGAAATGACTCATGTCTGTAACAACTGTTATGACATAGATCTGTAATGTCCCTTACAGATTCATGTGCTGAAGGCTTGATCCTCCAAGCTTCAGTATTTACAGATGAGCCTCTGGAAGGTGATTGTGTTATAAAGCTTCAAACTTCATCCATGGATTAAACCATTAATAAATTCATAGTTTAAAAGTGTTATTGGGAAGTGAGGGAAATTGTGGGAAGGGGTAGTAAGAGGAAGCAGGTTACTGGAGGTATGCCTTTCAAGGGTATATTTTGTCCATGACAACTTGCTCACTATTTCCTATTGTTTCTTGGCCATCCTAAAATGAGCATCTCTGTTCCACTAAGCCTACCTCACCATTGTGCTCTGCCCTACCACAGGACAAAAATGGAACCAACTGACCATAGACTGAAGTGTCTGAAGCTGCAAGTCAAAGTAAATCTTTCCTCATTTTTTAAAAAAAAATTTCTCAAGCATTTTGTCAAAGGGACAGAAAGCTGACTGACATGACTTGGAAGGGAAGTTGATTCAGCATTCCTAATCCAATGGCTTTGTACAACTGAGACAAAGAGTTGCACTTGGGATGGGTGTATCCATTTAACTACACTGATATTTGACATATTTGAATGAAAAGAGATCCAGCCTGTTGTAGTCAGTTTCACATTGCTGGGACAAACATCCAGTGAAACACTATGGAAGAAAGGGGTTTATTTTAGGCTTCCTGAGTCCAGGGGAACACCATTAGTGGTGGAAGAAGCTGGTTCACTTTTATAGGTCCAAAGAGGGAGAAACAACTCCAGAAGCACACACAAACACCTGCAGGTACAGACGCAAACCCCAAACTGCTCTTTGCACACCTTTGGGCTGGGATTCAAATGTAACGCCCAAATACACCTTAGGGCTGGACTCCAACATCTTCCCTAGTAGAGATCCACCCACTGGAAACTCAAAATTCGTGTCTGAGTCTATGGGGTCATATATTTAAGCTACCACACAGCCCATGAGCTTTCTTTTTCCTTCTTAAGTATTAAGTGAAGCAGGAAATCATTGTCAATGCTGTCCCACTCATGCATTTGTGAGATAATATAGAAATGCTACCTAAGTTTGTCTACTAAAACAAACTGTGGCACTGTTAATCATTTTGTCACCTTGATCTATTGAGGAAACAGATGAATTGACTATTTAGATGGCAAACATTTTTGTACTTGTGAAATCTTTGAGAATTTGAATTCTATCCAATACATCCTTTATAATACTTAGTATACAAGTAATTTCTATCACTGGATTTAATATAATTAAAGTTTCAGGGAGGCGGTGTATTTTTTCTGCAATTTCACATATCTTCTGGGAAACACATGATTGTAGCACATATACTCCAGTTTGAAAATGATATTGTTGTTTCACTACATTCCACTGTTTAATAGCCCACTCAGAAGCTGAGCATTAGGGTGAATGGATCTCACAAACACTGTCAGTTCACTGCTGTGTGAACCAGACCAGGAGAGCATTTTGGGGGAGCAGGTTATGATTTTACTTAGCTTTCCAAGAGACAACATGATCATATTACTCTTTATTGAAACCTTAGGACACACACACATACACACACACAAAAAAACCAAGAACCCCAAGAAACACAAATAAAAACAAAAAAGAAGCCAGGTGCGGTGGCGCACGCCTTTAATCCCAGCACTCTGGAGGCAGAGGTAGGAGGATCGCCATGAGTTCGAGGCCACCCTGAGACTACATAGTTAATTCCAGGTCAGCCTGGACCAGAGTGAGACCCTACCTCAGAAAAGCAACCAACCAAACAAACAAACAAACAAAACCCAAGAAAGATGTGTGCACAATAAGCAGAGAACAAAATAACTTCAGTGGCTGGCTGCTAGGTGAAGAAAATGTACACTTAATTCTCTGCTTTATAACATGTTCTTGATCACCATCCCTTTCAAGAAACTGATGAATGGCTCAAGTTCTATTTAGTGAGCACTGTCAAACAGTGTACACTCACAGAACATATTATTATATGTTCTGCAGCAGCTCCTAAGATAAAGCACACAAGATATAAGTCTCCTGATTGAATAGTCATTAAGTATCCTTAAAATGGGATCAAACTTTAATCCCACATTGTATCAGATATAATTCTTACTGAATCCACTGATGCTTAGCATCCAACCATGAAAAAAATTCTAAAAATATGCTATATCTCACAGTTGTGTTTTCAGTAGTATAGAAGTGGAGTGTTTTTCAAGTAAAGTGATTTTAAGTACCATGTTTGTTGGTAGCTATCTTTCTTCCCCACCTAAAATATCTAGAATAAGCCAGAACACAACTGAAGATACTTCACGTGGATGAAAAGGACACTTTTGTTTTGGAATGGGATAAATCTCTTTCTAGCCTTTTGAAAGAACACATATAAGTGGCTCTTTCAGAGTTCTCCTCATGATAATAAAGAGAATGAACAGGTTAAGCTCAGCATGTCAGTACTTTGAAATCTGTTATGCAAGGGTTCTCTATTTCTCGTCTTAACATGAGGCAACAGAAAGTAGAAGTTGTGTAGAGAAGGAATCAGCAGACAATTGCCTACATATCAAAATTTCCCCTGCCTTTCTGAGAGGTCTTTGAGTTATCTTATGGCTCATAAAACCTAAAATATTTATTTTTTAGCCCTTTACAAAAAAACATTTCTTATCTCATCAATGAATCAGAGTAATAGAAGGGGAGTGTAATGTTCTCAAAGTGAAAGTGTTTTAGCGTGGATTTCAAATGATTGTTTAGTTGTACAAACAACTTTCTGTTGGGATGTAGCAATAAACTCTTGAATAAAACTAATCATTCTTTAGACTTTCAAAAAGCCTCATTGCTAAGATAAGACTTGCCTTTTTGGATGTAATTGGAATTTTTTATTTTGACAGTTATTTTTCCTTCTCCCTTTCATGTCATGGATTTAGTATATTATTTGTCTTCATAGTACCTAAATACAGATGCAAAACTCAAAAATATACACCCTACTAATGGGTGGTTTACTTGAAAAGGTGTGAGAAGCACATAGGCAGCCTCAATTTAGCATCCACAGCTGTCCTTATAAAAAATGATGCCCTAGGCATCACATTTGACAGTTGTTGTGTCTGACATTGCTATTTTTATCTGTGCATATACAGCAAGAGTATGTTACTGATATGGCAAAAAGGAGTTATGCCATTCCAGATTGTGCTTACACATGTGTTTGGTTTAATGACCCAGGGTAACACTGTTAGCAATGAATAACCTAAAGGCAGGTTGTTACCATATACATAGAATATTCTATTTACCAGTTGATTCAGTCATTTACTAGAACTACCACTATTCATATTTAGGAAAACAATCAGTCAAAATAGCTATTCTGTACAAAAGTGTTTCAACAGATTTTTTTTTATTTTTAATTGATCATTGTTATATATTCAACTATTCTTCCAAGTACTACAGGGGCATTAGAGAAAGGAACTGGCAGAAAAAAAAAAGATGGATATAGCCTCATGGAGAAATGAAACTCTTGTGAAACTGTGATGAAGTCTTACTGATTTATTTACCAGAAAAGAAGTACTCAAGCAAAGGGAATACTAGAAACCATCAGAGATGCAAAAAGCTAGGTATAGGTAATGAAGCAGTTTAATTGGTAGGAAACTAAATTGTCCAGTGAACTAGAAAAATTATGAATGGCATGTATGAGGTCAGGTAATAAAATCTGTGGAATAACATCCAAGGAATTTAAACATATTTGAAAGTATAATAGGAAGTAATGCTAGATGTCTGAACAACAACAACAAAAATCTGATAAAAAGGGGGAAAAAGGGAACACTTTAAGCCTATGGGATATGCACAGAGCATTAAGGGCAGTGTGGGAGAGCCTTACATCTGGAAGGACTAACATTTTAGAATCGCACATGATGCTATTCCTGTGACATTTGTTATCTAAGCCTAGGAAATTCATGCTGCAGGTTACAATCCACAACTACATGATGGTCTGAGAAACAGGGCTTCAAAAGTGAAGCAAAAATGGAGACATATGCTGGAGGAAAAGATTAAAGGGAAGAGTTACTGGAAGTTTGCAGTTCCATGATCAGAAATACCAGAGCACATGAGAGTTTGTCAGGAGGAAGAAGCATTAATAATATATTTGGGGTAATCTTCAGTGATACGGGAAGAAAATGTTCAGGAGCAGAGTTTCCCTCTATAAAATAGCCAGGTGTGGAGCCAGAAGAAAGGGTGATCGATGTCATTTGATAACAATGAAAACCTCAAATAATGAATATATGATCAGCATGCTTGAAAAATAACTTATTGCCAACTTTATATATGAATATATTTTTATCACAATCCTTTCCTGTTACCTTCTCTTGTTCCCCTCACCTAAACCCCTTCTACAGAAACCCTTATTACCAACTAGTCCCTCTTCTACTTTGATATTTTTTTATTTTCATTTCATTTTGTTATTTTTGCCTTCTTCCACCATCCATAATGGAATGCTAGTGGACCCAGTACTGTGCAGGTAATGAGGTCATAAATGTAAGAGACATATCTTGTCAAGAAGACAGCATTTCACAGAATGTCTCCACATATTCTTACTGACCCCTCTTTGCAATGGTCTCTGAGATTTGGAGGGTGTACTAGAGATGTCTCATTTAGCACTGAGCACTCCACAGTCACTTATTCTCAGCCTTTGATAAGTTTTGAGTCTCCTCATAGTTACCTCCAACTACAAAAAGAAGCTTCTCTAACCAAATGTGAGAACAGAACTTTCCATGTCCATAATCTGAGTTACTTTCAAAGTTCCCTCTGGGGCCTATTCAACACTAAAACCTGTCCATCCTAATTTACAGAGGGTTGTTAATTTCCTTATAGAAAGACTTCCTGGACATGCACTGCTCCAGAGAAAAATACTGGTAAAAGAAGAAAGACACTTTTTAAAAAAACTTAGTTATACTTTAAATTGAGAAAATTTAAGATAATGTAATATGCTTTAATTTATAAGATTACTCGTAAGTCAGTATTACCATATCAGCAATATAGACAATATGTACACCCTTAGTCACAAAGACCAAATAAATTTTATAGCTTATAAATTTGTTTTCAGTCTAAAATTAAATTATTATTTTTCATAACACTTAAGTAATCCTAAAAACAGGGCAGGATAACATCTTGGCATTCTTGTTATAACATATTTTTCAGTAGTTAGTCTGTATACCCCTATGGGCAAATATATTATTTACACAAGCATGTTAATTACTCAAGAAGAAGAGAAAACAGAAATAAGTCATTATCTCAATATTTGGATTTTTAGCCTTTAGAAAGAATCTGGACTAACAACAGTATTTATATAAATGATGATTTCCCTGTAAATCAATATGATATTATATAAGCATTAAAAAATCTGAAGATATGAATATATATGTATGTATAGATAGATTAGATGACTATATTATTACACTCAGATTCTGAATGCTACTGTTTTCTTGAATTATATCTTGAAATTTCTGTTGTGAAAAAGACATTTAACATAAAAAATTTCCAACAAGCTTATAAAATATCATTCTTACCTACTTGTAATACCCACCATTATTTGTAACTATTAAACCATACTAAATATGTTTGTTAAAAAAAACTTGGTATTGGTTACTTGTAAAACAATCTTGAAAAAGAAATCCATTATAATTAATCTAATTTAAAAACCTTTAATGTATATTAGAGGCATTTAATATTTTATTTTTATTAACTATGACAATTTAAAAATTAAATACAAGTATTGTAAAACCTGTTTTGGAAGGAAATAATAAAAATTTATGCATGTAATATTAACCTTTATAGCCTGATTAAACTTTCATCTGAAGAGTCTAATGAATATTACATGACCCAAACAAGTAACATTGAAGATTTCATGAACCATAATAAATCTAAAGATAATATTTTTACAGGCTTTAAGAAATTAGGAGTACTTATGTTTATGAATATGTACTTATAAGGCCTTTTAATATATCATTAAAACATCACATTTACACACATTCAGACTTTAAGTTGGTATACAGAAAATATAATGGAAAATTGAAATGGTCACAAATTTTATATATTTGGAATTCCATGTTGTCATCATATTCCCCTTAAAACAGAATGCATATGAGCTCATTATAGCTCATTGTATATTGTTCCTTTTTCTTTGAGCGTGCCCCATGTTACACACCGGAGGCTCACTGTGCTCCCTCTCTTTTTCTTACTGTAGGTGTTGCATTACCAGGGAGTGTGCGCGAGACTGAATCTTTGAACTTTGAACTTCTCCTTCCATTTCTGGGTCGGGAGTCTGGGGTCCTGGTTTGGCAGCCTCGCACAGCTATTACCTTTTGGGGCAACTGGAGGGTTAGAAAGTAAGAGACAAGTAATAGAGTAAATCTGGGATTGGGTGGTCTGCAGGCTGTGCTAGAGACCCTATAGCCCCATCTAACCAGTGTTGGTTTAATTTATATGTAAGCAGAAAAGCTTTGGCAATCATTTTCTTTTCCCAAATAAAGAAACAGCATGGGAACTGGGGACAAGGTCAGGTGATGAAGGAATGATGCAGCTGTGGATTGTTTTAATGCAGTAATGTTTTCTACACAAGTTCAGGCCCGCACAAACAATCCGAGACGAAGAATTCAGGAGTGGCTGTGTCTTTCCCCAGATCAGTGGAAGATTTTCCCACTTCAGTTGAGGTCAGACATGGCTGTGCTTATGTGGAAGGCTCCTACTGGTTGTGACTTATCACATGCAGCTCTCTACAATTAACCATGCTGAGATAAATATTGTTAATACTCAAATTCAGTCTTCAAATGAACATTACATACATACATACATACATACATGCATAATATGTGTGTGTATGTGTGTGTGTGTCTGTGTGTTTGTGTGTCTGTGTGTCTGTGTGTATGTAAGATGCAAGGCCAGGATGTCTTCAAAATTACTAACATGACTTCTAGAACTTACTTTACTGAAGCTGCTGAATCATCCTCTTTGCTAAGTCACTCAAATATGAGCATATGCTTTTCTTCAATCAGAATAATCTGTGTTGCATTTTCACACAATTCCATAATATATGCTCATGTCTTTATTTTGTTATTTTGGCTCAATCACCTCTTTTTTTTTTTTTTTTTGGTTTTTCATGATAGGGTCTCACCCTAGCCCAGGCTGACCTGGAAGTCACTATGGAGTCTCAGGGTGGCCTCGAACTCACGGCGATCCTCCTACCTCTGCCTCCCGAGTGCTGGGATTAAAGGCGTGAGCCACCACGCCCGGCCACTTCTTGGCCTAGTTCAGGATTTATTGCAAGCGTTTCTGTGGTATTCAATATTTTAATGGCCCCAAGATACCTACATGCAGTATATATTTTGAAAGTTAAATTGCCATTTTTATTATCATTTATTTTTGCCCTTCTTTGAACAAAAAGGAATATTTTATAGTCAAATTAATTAGAAATATTTGAGTGTGAAATTGTTATCTAACTGACATGAATATAGAAGATATTATGGAAATATTAACTGGTTCTATTACAGATGCTTAGAAGACAGAGATTAGATTCGAACTCTAATGAATACTTTGGTAAATATGTGTTGATGATAGTTTTCATTAGTTTAAGAATGTGGATTGAATCTGACCTATTAATGTACTTTTACCTAACAGTTATGTTAGTTTGCCTTTGTTCACTTTGTCGTAAGTATTTTTGTGCATTCAAATACTCATTTTTGTTTATTCATGTATGCAGGTGTTTCTGTAAATCCCACTCAACAAATTATTAAAAACCTAAAAGAAACTGTAGACATACATCATCATGGAATCTGAGAGTAAAACTGAGTTTGGAGAGAAGTTGTTCAAAGTGCTTATTTTAAAAAGAGACTATGGTTATGCCAGGTGACAAGAATATTTTCATGGAGGCAGGAGGATCATGAGTTTAAGGTCATCCTTGGCTACATAATGAGTTTAAAGCTAGATTGTGCTGTATGAGATCTTGATTATAAACAAATAATCAATAGAATAAATACTTTCACTTCTCAGATATCCTACTAGTTCTCATATTTTCTATTATTCAAACAAATATTCTAAAGTATTACATTAATGGCATTTGAATTAGAATAAAACATTATTTTACTAGTATATGAAACATATATATATATATATATATATATATATATATATATATATTGGTTTTCTGAGGTAGGATCTCGCTGTAGTTCAGAGGTGACCTGGAGCTGGAGTTCACTATGTAGTCTCAGGTTGGCCTCGAACTCATAGTGACCCTCCTACCTCTGCATCTCTGGTGCTGGGATTAAAGGTGTGTGCCACCATGCCCAGCTGAAATTATATTTTTCTTTATATAGCTAAAACACGTTTTAATTAACTTCAATAGTGAAGACTTTTCCTTGTTTGAAAATGGAAAAATAGGTAATTGGGACAAAACTTACAGATGAAATAAATTTTATTCTACAATTTACTAATAAAATATTAAAGTATATAAATCTAATACCTACAAACACACTAATGATTATGTCCAGAAGATAAAAGACACAGCTTTTCATAGGAGAGATGAAATCAGTGGATCACATGTCCTATTTTAAAAAAATTATTGACAACTTCCACAACTGCATACAATAAACCATGGTAATTCCCTCTCCTCTTTTCCCTTCACAACTCCACTCTCCATCATATCCCCACCCCCTCTCAATCAGTCTCTCTTTTATTTTGAGGTCATCATCTTTTCCTCCTATTATGATGGTCTTGTGTAGGTAGTGTCAGGCACTGCAAGGTCATGAATATCTCAGCCATGTTGTGTCTGGAAGAGTGCATTGTAAGCAGTCCTATCCTTCCTTTGGATCTTACATTCTTTCCACCACCTCTTCCACAATGGATCCTGAGCCTTTGCAGGTGTGATAGAGATGTTTTAGTGCTGATCACTCCTCTGCCACTTCTCAGCATTTTGGTGCTTTCTGAGTCATGCCAATGTCACTGCCATCTGAAAAGAGAAGCTTCTCTAACCAAAAGTGAGAGTAACATTAATATATGGGTATGAACATTAAAAGAAGGGCTTACTGGGCAGTTTGGTGAGCATATCTACCCCTTTAGCCAGACACCAGAAATTGCACTACTATGGCTCATGATGTCCTCTGGACTTCAGAAACCTCAAGAGTACAAGGAGGATGTTATATGTGGGAACATTGTAAATTATTTCCTGGTTTTAGTTGGATTTTAGTAATAGGAATGAACTCTGATGGCTCCAGAGTTAGCTCAATAAGTATACTTCCTGTGTAAGCATGAGGACCAGAGGAGCCTAATAAAGTGAGAGTTTGAATCTCGAGCCCACATAAACAGCTGGGTATGCCCACCTGAGCCTGTAACCTCAGCCCCACAAAGGGGAGTAAAGATCAGGGAATCACTCATAAAAAGCACCAAACTATCTAGTATTGGTAAGAGATTCTGGTTGAAACAAGAACTGGCAGGAAAGTGATGTAGTTATGGTGGGACACTGTACAACACTCAATGTTCTGTGTCAGTCACCACAGGCATCCCTGCCTTGGGCAGTCATGCAAGAGAGTGCATGGAGAGCTACAAGAGCACATACAAGTGCATATGTCACACACCACACACTGTACATTATGTAGTACATACAAGCCAAAGGAAAACAGAATGAACATTGAACAAACCATGGACCTGCTTCATTCCCTCTGGCTGGTTATGAAAAAATTTATTTCTTTATTGGATCAAGACAATGTAAGGGGCTGGAAGGAAGGCTCAGTGCAGAAAGCATTTATCATACAAGTATGAGTGCTGGAGTTTAGATAACCAGATCCCTTGTAATGCTGGACATGGTAGTGTGAACAGCCATAATCCCAGTGCTCCTATGGCAAGATGGGAAGCAAAAACAAGAGAATCCTGGACGCTTATACTGAGCCAGCTTGTGTGGCCAATGTAGCAGAGAACAAGATACCATCCTTCAAACAATGGTGTGGTAGTTTGAATAGATGACCCCCAATATATTCAGCATTTTATTAGTTTGTAGTTTGCATCTGCAGCCACCTGGCTGGAGGAGGTGTGACTGGACAGATCTTAAGGTGTGGTGCTATGCTTGAAATTTCAGTCTAAAGATATATAAAGTGTACCTAGCTGGAATTCTTGAAGTGTGCTATGCTGTGTGGCTTTTGGCATTTAGGCTGGTGCTGCTCTCTCTGCATTTGGTCCTGTGAAAGCAGGCCAGCTTCTTTGGCCATTATGGAATTCCCCCTGGTTCTGTAAGCTTCAATAAATATACCTTCCTCCATAACTGTGTCTGGTCTGGAAGTTAATCTCAGCAGACCTGAAGCTGTCTGTCACAAAAGGGTAAGGTGAAGATTGACCTCCAAGTGTGTCCTCTGACCTTCATATTATCTCTTTACTTACACACACACACAGTCACACGCACACACATACACACACACACACACACACACACACACACGCACGCACACAATCATACCTAGTTTTTTAGTTTCCTATGTCTTACTGTGACAAAACATGGAACCAAATGTAGGAGATGGGAAGAAAGGGTTTATTTCAGCTTCATAGTCTTAAGGGGAAGCATCATGATATCAGGGTAAGGCATGGCATGAGCAGAGGCTGGGTATCACTTCTTGCCACAGCAGTTGAAAGAAAGCAGTAAGCAAGTAAGCTGAGAGCTGGCAAGGGGGGGGGGTATGGCTATAACACCCCTAAATATGATTCTAATAACATATCTCCTCCAGCAAGACTCTACCTCCAAAACTGCTGCCAGTTGGGGACCAAGCTTTCAAAACTCTGGGGGACATATGAATCAAAGTACCACACACAGAAAAATAAAAGTAAAATAATATTCTGAGATTGATTGTGACCTATGACCCTTACCAGGGAACAAATAACATTCTTTCTGGAGGGTAGCCTATTTTTTTGTGATCAACATATTTCTAATAAAATTCCTCAAATATAAATCAAGAATGTATCAAGGAGAAACAGAATATGAATAAATGAGACCCTATACTAAGAAGAAACTATCAGAAATAATAGACAATACAAAGACCCTGTGCTAAATACTGCAATAATCACACATAAACTCTATGATAACACTAAAAGGGGAACTGGATATGTATTGTAAAGACTGAAATATTAAAAGTGACTGGTTCAAGCTGAAATAAATGAAAATGTATATTCAATTAATTAAAATACAATAGAGTTACAGAATTTTATACCCAGATTGATAGCTAATGAGTGGGGAAAACAGGAATGCTTACATGGAGCAAAGCAACATGAAAACACAGAGGATGCAGAAACATTGAGCACCAATAAGGAAAGTCCAGTACTAGTAGTTGGTCTCAAAAAGAGAGGACAGTAAGAAAAGGGAAAACTTATTAAAAGAGACTGAGTATGAATTTCCCAAAACTAATGAAAAATCTCTCCTCTGTATAACTCTAGGTATATAAAATGTATAAATAACTCACATCCAAGCTATATCAAAGAAATCATACAATATCAAATATGTTGAGCAGCCAATGAACAAAAGCATGTAACTTTCAATAATAAGTTGTAACAGGCTAGCACCTACTTTCTGAAAGAAGCAATGAATGCTAGTGAGAATAGAATTTCAGACTATAGAGATACAGAACACTAAATATAAAAAGAAACAAATGCTGTTGTTCGTTGAATAGATACATCACAGTATTGACAATCAGGTTTTCTTTTTCATATATATACATTTGTGACAGAGAGGAGGCAGATAGAGAGAAAGAAAATGGGCACGCTAGGGCCTCCAGCCACTGCAAACGAACTCCAGACACATGTGCCCCTTTGTGCATGTGGCTTACATGGGTCCTGGGGAATCAAACCAGAGTACTTAGGCTTCGCAGGCGAACGCCTTAACCACTAAGCAATTTTCCCAGCCCAGAGCCCAGGTTTTCTTGATAGAGAGAGAGAGAGAGAAGAGAGAGAGAGAGAGAGAGAACCTGGAATGGTGGCACACACCTTCTATCCAAGCACTCAGGAGGCAGGAGGCAGAGATAGGAAGATGGCTGTGACTTTGAGGCCAGCCTGAGGTTGCAGGCTGAGTTCCAAGTCAGCTTGATCTAGAATGAGACCCTATGTCAAAAACAAACTCAAACGCACTTTAAAAACAAAAATTATTTGCCTCCCCACTCCCTGTGTGTGTGTGTGTGTGTGTGTGTGTGTGTGCATATGGGCATGGGCACCAGGGTCTTTTGTTTGTTTGTTTATTTTTATTTATTTGTTTAAGAGCGACAGACAGAGAGAGAAAGAGGGAGAGGAGAGAAAGAGAGAGAGAGAGAGAGAGAGAGAGAGGAGAGAATGGGCACGCCAGTGCCTCCAGCCACTGCAAACGAACTCCAGAGGGTGCGCCCCCTTGTGCATCTGGCCAACGTGGGTCCTGGGGAATCGAGCCTTGAACCGGGTTCCTTAGGCTTCACAGGCAAGCACTTAACTGCTAAACCATCTCTCCAGCCCAAACGCACATTTTTTTCAGCAGTTTTATTTAAGTGACATGTTTGAAAATATGAATACTCAAATTGAGAATAAGTTTGGCCTATTTACTCAAACAGTATATAGTAAGGTTAAAGGAATATTCTAGAAGCTATTTGGTAATTTTGTTGATAGACTATAAACACTCACCTATGCACAAAATATGCAGGACATGATTACAGTAATAATCATTCGTTGTTTTGCAAAGTCCTGTCTTCACTGAACGACCTGTAATGATTCTCTCAGCCTGGTTCTTCAGACCTTTGAAATCCATGGGTCTAATTTGACAGACACTAACCTTTAGCGATTGCAACCTCTAGACAACAGTACCCAATTTGGCTGAAATAAAATTGCATTTACCTGCAACTTTTGTATTTCTGCAGAGGCATCAGAACATTTCAGATGGATCTACTGACTCTGATTTCATTTGTCTAAGTAGATAAATCTTCAGCATTGAACTTTCTCCACCAGCATGACAGTGGTTCTCCCTGATTTAATTTGCAGCCCTCCTCCCAATTCTAAAGAAAAATGAATGCTTAAATGGGAAAAGTATGAAGGTAATTCAGGTCATGTAATTTTAATAAATACCTCAAAAAAAGTTGGAAAAATATATCCTTGAACGATCCACTTTATCTCTTACATTATTCATTAAACTGACTTAATTTTTAAAGACACTGAAATATTGGAGAAATAAATGATATTCTGTTTGAAGGTACAGTAGTAGTATTTCATTTATTTTGTGTTTTTCTTAACAAAAACTACAATTTTTTAATTATTTTTCTTACATAGCAGAGTGTTATAAAGACACTTCCCCCAAAACAATTTAGCATTGATATCTTCATATTGGTGAGATTATAACCCAGTTTATGGGTCATGCTCATTTGCTTCCAACTACTACTATTATGAATGCATAAAAAATTGTATAACTGGAAATTTTTGAGTTAATTGAACACAACATTGAATTAGGAACCAAAGATTGTATGCTTTGGTTGTAGGTTTCTGTAGCTCATAGCCTAACTGCTGTGAAAATAATTATTAGCATTTAGGTGAATTCTCTTAAAGACATACAGTATAAAGGCCATAGAAGAAGGTGATTATTTTATTGGATTTAAGCACCTTCATATTGAACCTGTCCTGGGGTCTAGGGCAGTGCTGTTTTGTTGTTTGTTTCCTTTTTTTTTCTTCATAAATCTAGTCCACAGAATTTATTACTGACAGTTTACAACTGCAAAGCTAAACACCTTTGCCAAACTGGTGCCTATGTGACTGCTCTCAGCCACCTTCTAACTGAGACAGGAGGGATTTTTTTACCTCAGTGTAAGTAACTGGAGTAGTTACTATTTGCATAGGGGCTCTTGGCTTATACTTAGGTCCCTATTTTGAATTTGTCAATGTTTATTATCCTCCTTGTGGCTATGTATATTTTTTAAGAAAGTATGGATTTAAGAAAATGAAGTAATAATCAATGGCCAATAAATGTCCCCAAACACTAGCCCTGAGTAAAGATTATTTCCAATTTGTATGTAAATTGATTGCATGCAAATAAATGTTCCTAAAGTACTTGAGATTGTCCTATTAAGTAGGTTAACATTCCTTAGTGGCTTTCTTACTTGTCTACTTCATGTCCTCCTCTCTAATAATACAAAAGTAATATTTCTAGAGCATCCTAAGGCTCTCCTGCTGTTTGCCACACTGACATCTTTTTTTTTTTTGGAGTTTATGTTTATTTTTATTTTTATTTTATTTATTTTTTATTTTTTATTTATTTTTATTAGTCAGTTCTGTATTCAGCAAATACAGTCAGTTTGGTACCATTATTAGGCTCATCCGTGACCTACCCCCTCCCCTTGGCCCCTCCTTGTTGAGGTATACGGGTCATGCATTGTGGAGTTAGCCCACAGTTATGGGTAAGCTAAATGTCTCTGCATATCATGACCCAACATGTGACTCTGACATTCTTTCCGCCCCCTCTTCCGCAAAATTTCCCTGAGCCATGTTGGGTTCATTTTTGGTCTGTTTCAGTGATAAGGTGTTGGGGGCCTCTGAGGCTCTGGCTCTCTGGTTTGGTAGGAGTTGATTTTTCTCTGTGTTGATCTCCTTCCCCCTTGTGCTGGTATCCGGTTCAATGCTTTCCTGTGAAGCTATTACTCTGTGAAAGTCTCTGGTAGTGCATGTAAAAAGTTAAATTATTCCTTAAAATAAGTGTTTCTGAATGTTTTCAAAACTATAGTGACTTTATTACAGTGCAATTTTAGAAAGAAACAAAAAAAATCTTTCAAATCATAAGACAAATTAAATCCAAGACTATTTTCATGGAAGTGGAAATGAGGAAGTTTGACCATGAGGTACCCTTGACCTATTCCATACACATTCTTCATGTACACATACTTAATATGTCAACGGAAATTTGTAGTAGACAGAATTAAGCAGACAAAGAGACATTATTCAAAGTTATTTCAGTAGAAATCAAGACCATGGCATCAAGAGAAAGAACGAACTTGGTTGCCCTCAAAAAAAAAAAAAAAAAAAAAGTTAGGACAGTTAGTGAGTTAGTGCAAAGACTGGACGTCATAAGAGTATGTTGTCAATATGAGAACACCTGTACTTGCTTATTGGTGCTCATACAACTTAGACTGCTATGCTTGTTTCAAGGTGAGGGGATAAGGGCAGTCTTGAGAGTGAGGTTAAAGGGATGGCTTCCAAGTCCTTAAGAAAAATATTCCTGGGTTGTAAAAGATTTACATCTCAGAATAATGTGAAAAGAGGTCATAACAGTTGCAATTTTATGATAGTTGTATTCTGTCTGAAATTTACAGATCTATTTTCTCCAGTTCTCAAATGTTGAGGATTATTTGTGTGCAAAACTATAGTCTTCTAATAATTAAACCTTTTTCTAAAGTAAATGTTCTGAGAAAAATGGCCTCAGGTGTTAACAGAAAGAAACATGCCTAAAGTATGGTCAAGCTCAGAGGAATGTTAAGGCCACATAAGTCAATCAAAATATCTCTCTCCCTCCTTCCTCCTTCCCTCTCTCCTTCACTCTTCCCTTCCCTCCTTCCCTACATGGCACAGCCTTGAGGTTTTCACAGATTTTTTACACTGCTCACTCCCTAGTAGTTTCCTCATCTATACCATCATAAATTCTAAGTTAATGAGTTATAATTCCTGAGTTTGTGTGCCGCCTCTATATAGCCTGCCTATAATTCTATACATTGTTATGGTGATTGATTTTGTATGCCTCATATAAAACTTATGAGCACCTTTATTTAAAGAAATTCATGATTGACTGTTTCTTTAATTAAATGCTCTAGATAATATAAATAAAATATCATTAACTGTTGCTGACATGGCATCTTCTTATATATATCATGCTCATTCTTTGGTGCATGGATGCCTTCATATTACTTCCGTGTTTCAGTGAAATTTAAATTCTAAGCAGTACAAAATCCCAAATCTATGTTTCCCATGTCAATTATAATTTAGTCTCTTGGCACATCTGGTTGTAGTATTTCTATTACTGTATAGACTCTTATATTTATGCTTTCATATATATTTGCCTTACAGCTCTGTTATGATACCTATGAGGACTATAAATTTCCATCTCATGATGCTTGTTTTAAAATTCTCAGCCATAAAATTGCATTAATATGTTTTCAGTTGCTGTTTCTTCTTTTTGTTTTAAAGAATATGTAATGGTTATGTGTACATCTTTTCCCTTTGCATATCAAAATGTATCTCAGAATGTGATCGAGGGCTATATTTGAAATTCTAAACTTCATGTGTAAATATAAATGATTAATCCTAGTGACATAAGGGCCCACCCACAAGAAGAATTTTACATAGGTCACAAATAGGGCAACACTTTCATTTATTCAGAAAAATTCCGATATGAAAGCAAATATTTAGGGAGGGAGGGAAAGAGAGAAAAAAAGAGAAAGAGAATAAAAGGCCCACACCTCTAAGTGACAGAGATAATGTAGTGACTTGGCGAGTTGCCTTTCTAATCCTGTCATAGCTTGCGGAAGTACAGTTTCTGATTCAGTGGTCTGGATGGACCTGAGGCTACACAGGTAACAGAGCAGGGCAAATGTTCTCTAGTGAAGTCCCCCAAATACTCAGGTGTGTCATACCTGACTTGCTAAACTTATTCCTTTGTCAACTTGGTCTTCTTCATTGGAGTTTAGCGTCACTGCTAAGATGATTTGGTGACTAATTTACTCGACAGTCTCCAACTCAGTACACTATTTGTGTATGTCCAAGGTGGCATGCATGCAGTCTCTCATTCTCTGTCATAGCTCTGTCTTCTCTTCCATTCAAGAACATACACTTCTGGGGCTGGAGAGGTGGCTTAGAATACATCTGAAGTTCATTTGCAGTGGCTGAAGGCCCTGGTACTCCCATTCTCTCTCTCTCTCTCTCTCTAAAAAGAAGTACAGGCACATCTAAAAACATAGCCCCAAGAAAAATTGCTTGGCTCTTGAGCTATTTTGTTTGAGCTTCTGCCCCTTTGTAAAGTAGCAAGCTGCTATTGTTGTTTTTTTCTTTTCTTTTCTTTTCTTTTCTTTTCTTTTCTTTTCTTTTCTTTTCTTTTCTTTTCTTTCTTTTCTTTTCTTTTCTTAATGAAACCTTTCACTGTCAAAAACAGACAAACAAACAAAAAGAGCAGACGCATCTGCCTCTACAGACAAGGCTGGTCACGACTTCTGCATCCCAGTAATGTGGACCATTTATCTGTCTTAGGTCATGTTTCCAGTGCGCAGCCCTGTGAGTAGTGACCCATGGCAGACTTCCTTTTCCCCTCAGCAAGAGTCAAGGAAGATAGGCTTTATACTAATGGTAGGCTCTCTTTTCTTAAAGGGTTTTCTTTAGAAACTTGTACACCCATTATCTGACCATTGGAGAGAAATGTTTTACAACCCAGGAAAGTGCTTCTGAAAGGTACGGGAACCATGCTTTCAAGGCCATCATTAAGAAAATGGCGCCCCTCCCTGGGCTGACACTCTGGCATGGGATCAAGATTTTGATTCCATCTAAAATGATTCTTGTCCTTAATGGGGGTAATGGGCATCAGCTGTCATTTTGGAATTATGATCAATTGTGCTATATGTTAGAACTGTATTGTCAAAATGGTTGCCATGGGGGATACATAAACTAAAGACTACAAATGTGGCTATTAAAACTTAAATGTGTTTAAGTGTAAAATATAGTCTGGACTTTGAAGAATAATACAAAATAAATAATATAAATATTTGAAGAATTGAAATTATAAAGTCTTAGAGGTAAATTAAAGCAAAAAGAGTTAAGTTAGCTACTATGCCTTTTTGCTTTTAATATGGCCATTAGAATTTTTTTCTTAATTTTTATTAACATTTTCCATGATTATAAAAAATATCCCATGGTACTACCCTCCCTCCCCCAACTTTCCCCTTTGAAATTCCATTCTCCATCATATACCCTCCTCATCTCAATCAGTCTCTCTTTCATTTTGATGTCATGATCTTTTCCTCCTCTTATGATGGTCTTGTGTAGGTAGTGTCAGGCACTATGAGGTCATGGATATCCAGGCCATTTTATGTCTGGAGGGAGGACATTGTAAGGAGTCCTACCTTTCCTTTGGCTCTTACATTCTTTCCACTACCTCTTCTGCATTAGACCCTGAGCCTTGGAAGGTGTGATCGAGATGTTACTCAGTACTCCAGTCACTTCTTTCCAGCACTATGATACCTTCTGAGTCATCCCAAGGTCACTGCCATCTGAAAACAGAAGATTCTCTACCCAAAGTGAGAGTAGCGTTAATATAAGGGTATACATATTAAGAGAAGTGCTTACTGGGCAGTTTGATAAGCATAGTATATACATTTTTCCTGACATCAGCAGATGTTACACCCCTAGGGCTCCTGACTACACCTGTTTTAAGTTTTCAGTATCAGGGATGTATTCCCCCCCGCCCCCATGGAGCGGGCCTCCAGTCCAATTGGAGGGCAGTTGGTTTCCACCATGATAGATGTGCCACTATTGCACCCTTTGGCTCATTTGGCCTGACTGGCCAATTATAAGGCTTGCATTGTCCACTGTTGAGTATCTTCAGTGGTGATATATCTCTCCCATTGAACTAAATGTAGAATGGCTTCTTCTAGCTTTCTCTCAGCTGGTCTACATGGAAGAGGTTATCAGCTCAGTTCCAGCAGAATTTCTCAGTGGCCTTGCCACCCAAGTATGTGGAGTCTTCAGCAATAGCCATTAGAAAATTTAAAATCACATATCACATTTATATATTTCTAAGACTGAAATCTCTGAATAAATAATTATGTCTATTATTAGCACTAAAATATTCCTTAATGTTGAAACAACCTTTTGGATAGAAACATGTGATGCAGTAAAGCTATATTTGATCATTCTCCACTCTCTCTTCAATTTGGCATTTATTTTTATTTTATTAATGAAAAATAATTATTTTACTATAAATTCTACTTAAAATTTTCTTTAGTCCTCTCTGCTTTTTCTACCCTTCATCAATCAACTCCATTGGTGAGCCTTCTTTTATTCAACTTGTACCAGTTATGCTAACCACTACTAAGGGAATCAAATAGTTCTCCATTTGAAGAAAACACAACCCCAGTGTCATTCCCAGTTCTTCCACTCCCTCACCCATCTACTCCACTGGTGAACTGGAGTGGGGTGACACTGGGGGTGTGATTTCTTTGAATGGGGAACTATTTGATTCCCTTAGTAGTGGTTAGCATAACTGGTACAAGTTGAATAAAAAAAGGCTCACTTTTAATTGATTCCACTGATATTTCTAAATTTTGTCCAGTCTAATTCAGTGTATTCTCTTCTAACTTCATCCACTATGGAGTATTATAATAGCTCTTTTCCATTCTATGAAATGAAGTCGCGATTCATGTCTTTACCTCCCTGCAGGTTTAGAGACTGTCACTCACATTAACAATGATTATATCTTGGTAGCATATTTTGCTCATACTTCCATATGCCCAGCATGATATAGCTTAGGCATCTTTTCAGTCTAGCTATTTCATGTGAATTGCTAAATTATTTGCAAATGTCATTCCATACATGAAATAATAGATTTTTAAAATATTTTATCTATTTATTTATTTATTTGAAAGAGAGTGAGAGAGTGAAAGAGACAGAGAAAGAAAGAGAGAGAGAGAGAGAATGGGCTCATCAAGGCCTTCAGCTGCTGCAAACAAACTCCCAACACATGCACCATCTTGTGCATCTGGCTTACGTTGGTCCTGGGGAATTGAACCTGGGTCTTTTGCCTTTGCAGGCAAGCGCTTTAACTGCCGAGCCATTTCTGTAGTTCTTTGAAATATAGATAGTTTTAAACATGCTCTCTTCCTCTTCAAACTATGGATGCATTTTTTTAATTCAACATCTGGAAGATCATGCAAAGTCTAATTTTCTGTCCTACAAGTTATTATGCCTTAGAAGAAGAGAGACTTTATTTTCTCTGAAATTTGATTCTCCATTATTTGAAAGCATATTGGTATGCAATTATACATAATATAGTTATTAATATTATTAGAAATATAGTAATACTTTGTTTTTCTAAATAATAATTTTCTCAAAAAGATGCCATAGTATTGCTTTCTAAATTTACTGATATCATTTCATTATAAAATATTTGAACTAGAACAGAAACTTATCAAATATAACTACTTAAGAAAAAGTAAAAACACACTAAGAACATCTCCTTTGAAGAGAGTTCAAAGTCCTTGTGAAGGTGATATATGATATTTCTAATTGCTGAATGTGATTCTACTGCCTCACAGGAGGGGTATCAAGAGCCTTTGAAATCTCCTCCAATCAAAGAAACAAAAATGTCTACAAAATTTTCAATAATTGAATTAAGAAAAGAATGTTTGTACCAAACTATATATAAAAAAAGACCAAATCTTATCTCTTAGAAGGTAAGATGGCTTTATCTCAAAAGAGAATAATTCAAACTATATGTGGATCAATGTAATTTTTAAATTATCTCTAAACAGTAATTATTTTCCAAATGCTTTTATTTGAAAAATATCCTCAAATGCATCTATAAAGAACTCATTAGTATTATGTAAAATTATGAATTTATAGATTATCATAATCCATTAAAATATCATAAAATCACTTAGAAAATTTTCTAAAAGGAAAAAACTTATAAAATATGCCTGCACCAAAATATTTTGTAAGACTCAATGGCACTGAACTATGGCTATGCAAAATATCTAGTTCAACTGAAATGGATGATTTTACAGTGTTAGAAACAATAAAGTAGCCATTAGCAAAATACTTGTGTTCTGATTGGTCAAATAAAAGGGTTCTTAGAGTCACTATGAAGTACATATCATAAAAGGAAAAGCGTCACAATATACCTGTAGCCCAAACTTAATAGGATATAGTCTTCACCCTTGAGTTATGCATTCTGTCAGTTGGGTTCAGTGGTTAATGCTTGCAAAGCCTAATGGCCTGGGTTAAATTCCCCAGTCAAAGCCAGATGCATCAAGTAGAGTATACTATCTGGAGTTTGTTTTCAATGACAAGGATCCCTGGTGCTCATGTTCTCTCTTTCTCTCCCACATAACTAAAATGATATTTTTAAAATCTGTCAGGCTGATAGCTTAGCTGTTTAGAGCTTAGATTGAAATTCAGTAGAATTTAAAGCATAAGTGACTGGTATTCTCACACACAATTTTTTGTAAGAACTTTCCTGAAAGAATTGTTATGGCTCAAGGAAATTTTGTGGAAGAGGGGGCAGAAAAAATGTTAGAGTCACATGTTGGGTCATGATATGCAGAGACATTTCCTCCTAGCCATAACTTAGGGCTAACTCCACAATGCATGACCCATATACTTCAACAAGGAGGGGTCAGGGGGAGGAGATAGGCATGGAAGAGCATAACAATGGTACCAACGTGACTGTATTCACTGAGTACAAAATAATTGATAAAAAAATAAAAATAAATAAATAAATAAAATTAAAAAAGAATTATGAGCATATTTTGAGCATATTTTATCTAGTAGATTGCTTTTTTTTTGCAATATTACCTTGCTTTGCCTTGTGGACTTTGCTACTGATCTGGGTTTGGAAAGTGGCACTTGGGCATAATGACAGTGTACATTTTGGGCAAAGGCCTTTAGTGGCATCATGCTGGGGTACCCACTCCCTGGAATTCTTGTAGTTAAACTTAAGGAGAATATGCCCCAGGTAACTTGGGACTACTCAGAATGAGAGCTTCACAGAACACACCTAAACAGAACCTTCATCTCTTCATCTTGAACCTGAAACACAAATTCGATAAATAGTAGCTAGTTAGTAGGAGTGACGCTTGGGACTAATAGTTGCAATTACAGCTTTTTTTTTTTTTTTTTTTTTTTTTTTTTTTTTTGCTTACCTTAAAGTCTCCATGAATTGAGCCTATTTTCTGTATTATACAGCTAATTTTCTCTAAGTGATTGGTTGCCCCTCACAACCACTGATGTCTGTAAGGCAGTCAAACACTAGTTCTAAATCAGGAATTTCAGTGCTGTTTATTATACATCATTATTTCAATGATAGCTTGCTAACTTCTAAAACATTTAAAAGAGTCTCTGGTATACAGAAACACCTTAATAAAACTAATTAAAATAATTTTTCCATTTTCCTGGTTTAGAATAATAAATGAAGTTAAAATCAAAAATGACTAGCTTTTGCATTGGCCTGCAGAAGAGTATGACCTAGACACTGTTTTATCCAATCTCATTTTCATTACATTTATTCAGTATATCAGTGTGTGTGTACTTGCTTTTTGCATCAAAGGTAATCCATTTACATATGTGCTCTCATATATTCAAAATTAGAATGTTTAGATTGACTATAATTTTGTAAACTTTTGCCCTTTTATATAAAATATAAACCTTTATATAAAAATATAAAAGATATTTATATAGCTGGGCGCGGTGGTGCATGCCTTTAATCACAGCACTCACATTAGGGAGGCAGAGGTAGGAGGATCGCCATGAGTTCGAGGCCACCCTGAGACTACATAGTAAATTCCAGGTCAGCCTGAGCTAGAGTGAAACTCTACCTTGAAAAACAAAGCAAAACAAAAAAAAAGAGGATATTTAAATGTTTAGAGATATTTTGTAGAGCTGTGAGTGAGAGGGCTGTGAAATAAAAAATCCATAACACATGACACACAAACTAGTAATGAGGTTATGTTGGCTGCAGTTGTTAGGCAAGTGATTGTGTGTGTGTGTGTGTGTGTGTGTGTGCCAATGATGTGGTTTCAATATATTGTTACTCATGCCATAAATTTGAACTTCATAATATTTAAAAATATTTTATTTTTATTCATTTATTTGAGAGAGAGAGATAAATACAGAAATTGGCAGGTAGAGAGAGAGAGAGAGAGAGAGAGAAAGAAAGAATGGGTATGCCAGGGCCACCAGCCACTGCAAATAAACTGCAGTTTTGTGTGTGCGCCCTTGTGCATTTGGCTTACATGCGTCCTGGGAATCGAACCTGGGTCTTTTGGCTTTGCAGGCAAGTGCCTTAACCTTTAAGCTATCTCTCCAGCCCTCATAATTTAATAACTCTTATTTCTCTGTATTTTCTCAAAAACAGAATAACCAAAATTAATTTTATTTCCTTAAAAAGTGTTCATAATTCGGGCTGGAGAGATGGCTTAGTGGTTAAGCGCTTGCCTGTGAAGCCTAAGGACCCCAGTTCGAGGCTCAATTCCCCAGGACCCACGTTAGCCAGATGCACAAGGGGGCGAAAGCATCTGGAGTTCGTTTAAAGAGGCTGGAAGCTCTGGCGCACCCATTCTCTCTCTCTCTCTTTCTCTCTCTCTCTCTGCCTCCTTCTCTCTGTTGCTCTCAAATAAATAAATAAACAAAAAAAAATTAAAAAAATGTTTATAATTCTTTGTAGATGCTAGAGATTAGGCCTCTGACAGTTCGATAACCCTGCAAATATTTT
Source organism: Dipus sagitta (assembly GCA_036346955.1). NCBI lineage: Eukaryota > Metazoa > Chordata > Mammalia > Rodentia > Dipodidae > Dipus > Dipus sagitta. The sequence goes on along the minus strand of CM070770.1, from coordinate 94,884,990 downwards.
CTCCCATTCTGTGGGTAATCTATTGGCTTTGCTTATTGTATGCTTGTCTGTAAAGAAACTCTTCAGCTTCATGTGATCCATTGGTTGAGTGACTGTTTAAAATCGTCAGCTACTGGGATTTTGTTCAGGAAGTCTTTTTCCATTCCTATATCATGGAAAGTACTTCGTAAATTTTCTTCCAGTAGTAGTCAAGTTTCTGGTCTTATATTGAGATCTTTGATCCATTCAGACTTCAGTGTAGTGCATAGCGAAATGTGTGGAACAAGTTTCAGTTTCCTGCATATAGTTATCCAGTTTGTCCAGCACCATTTGTTGAAGATGCTGTCTTTTTTCCAACCTATATTGTTAGGGCCTTTGTCGAATATCAAGTAGCTATAGTTGTTTGACCCAAAGTCCGGGTCCTCAAGTCTATTCCATTGGCCTATACTCCTGTTTTGATAACAGCACCATGCTGTTTTTATTACTGTGGCTTTGTGATATAGCTTTAGATCAGGTATGGTGATGCCTCCAGAGGCATTTCTTTTGCTGAGGATATGTTTGAATATGCGAGGCCTTCTGCCTTTCCATATGAAATTGAAGATCATTTTTCTATCTCTGTGAAGAACACTGTTGGGATTTTAATTGGAATTGCATTAAATCTGTATATTGCCTTTGGTAGGATTGTCATCTTCACAATGTTAATTCTGCCTATCCAGGAGCATGGGAGGTCTTTCCATTTTCTCAAGTCCTCCTCAGTTTCTTTTTTGAGTGTTTTTATGTTTTTGTTGTATAGATCTTTCACTTCCTTGGTTAACGTTATTCCAAGGTATTTTATATTTTTTGTTTCTATTGCAAATGGGACCATGTCCCTTGTTTCTTTCTCTGTATCTTTGTAATTTTCATATAGAAAGGCTACTGATTTTTGTGCATTGATTTTGCATCCTGCTACTTTGCTATAGGCGTTACCTTCAGGAGTTTTGGGATGGAGTCTCTCGGGTCTCTTAAATTTACAATCATGTCATCGGTTAATAGAGCTAATTTAACTTCTTCCTTTCCAAATTGTATCCCATTTATTTTTTCTCCTGTCTTATTGCTTCAGCTAGGTACTATATTGATGAGCAGAGGTGAGAGTGGACAACCCTGTCTTGTTCCTGATCTCAATGGGAATTCCTCCAGTCTCTCTCCATTAAGTATTATTTGGGCCTTAGGAGCTTTGTATATTGCCTTTATTAGGTTAAGGTATGAAACAACCATGCCAATTCTCTCCAATGTTTGATCATGAAGTGATGTTATATCTTGTCAAAGGCCCTTTCTGCATCTATCGAAATGATCATGTGGTTTTTGTGTTTTACCTTGTTTATATGGTGTATTACATTGACAGATTTCTGTATGTTGAACCATCATTGTGTACCTGGGATGAATCCCACTTGGTCAAGGTGGATAATGCTTTTAATGTATTGTTGGATTCGGTTTGCAAGGATTTCCTCGGGATCTTTGTATCTAAGTTCATCAGGGAAATAGGCTGGTAGTTTTCTTTTCTTGTGGCCTCTCTGCCTGGTTTTGGAATTAGGGTGATACTAGCTTCATAAAAGGAGTTGGGTAACTTTCCCTGTTCTCCAATTGTATGGCACAGTTTGAGGAAGATTGGTTTGATTTCTTCCATGACGGTTTGATAGAATTTAGCTGAGAAGCCATCTGGTCCTGGACTCTTCTTTTTGGGGAGGCTTTTTATAACTTTTTCAATCTCCATGAGTGTGGTGGGTTCATTGTGGTGGTTAATCTGCTCTGAGTTTAACTTTGATAGATGGTATGCATCCAGGAATTTATCCATCTCCTCCACATTATCCACTTTTGTGGAGTAGAGGTTTTTGAAATACGTCCTGATGGTTCTCGTGATTTCTCCTTTTTCATTTTGAATTTTGTTAATTTGAAGCTTCTCTTTTTTTTGCTTGATCAAATTGGCCAGGTGTTTGTCAATCTTGTTTAATTTTTCAAAGAACCAGCTCTTTGTTTTGTCAATTGTCCTAATTGTTTCCTTCGTTTCCAATTCATTAACTTCTGCTGTGATCTTAATTATTTCTTTCCTCGTGGAGCTCTTTGGATGGGATTTTTCTTGCTTTTCCAGTGCCTTTAGGAGGGCGTTTACGTTATTGATTTGGGATCTCTCTGTCTTTTTTATGAAGGCATTGAGTGCTATGAATTTTTCTCCGAGGACCACCATCATTGTGTCCCATAAGTTTTGGTACGATGTGTTCTCATTATCATTCAATTCTAGAAATTTTGAAATTTCATTTTTTATTTCATCCACTATCTATTTATTGTTTATAAGTGTGCTCTTCAGTTTTCAGGTGCTATTGGGATTCTTGGTGTGTCTTTTGTTGTTGATTTCTAGCAATATATAATTATGATCTGATATCATGCAGGGAATTATGTCAATCTTCCTAAATATGTAGAGGCAGCTTTTGTGACCCAGTATATAGTCTATCTTAGATAATGTTCCATGGGCTGCTGAGAAAAATGTGTAGTCTGTGGATTTGGGATGGAAAGTTCTGTAGATGTCCATTAGGTCTAAGTGGTCTTTGGTTTTTTGAGCTCTCTTACTTCCTTGTTGAGTTTCTGTTTGGATGAACTGTCTGTTACTGATAATGGTATATTGAAGTCCCCAGCTATGATGGTGTTGGTGGTTATTTCTATTTCATTGTCAAGTAGGTTTTGGCTTATGAACTGTGGTACCCCTGTGTTTGGTGCATACAGATTTATGATAGTAATATCCTCTGGATGGATCATTCCCTTTATAAGTAGGAAGTGGCCTTCTTTGTCTTTTTTGATTATTTTTGGCTTGAAGTATATTTTATCCAATAACAATAAAGCAATGCCTGCTTCTTTCTTATTCCCATTTGCTTGGAATATTGTTTTCCACCCTTTCACCCTGAGGAGGTGTCTGTCTTTAGTGGTGAGGTGGGTTTCTTGAAGGCAACAGATTGAGGGGTCTAATTTTTTGATCCATCCTGTTAGCTTGTGTCTCTTGATGGGTGAATTAAGGCCATTGATATTTAGGGTAATGACTGTGAGATTTGATTTCATCCCTGCTATATTGTGATGGTATAGGTGTTGTTGGTGTTTTTATGGGCTTTGAAGTTTTTTGTGCCTACTTTGAGTTTGGTTGTTGTGATCTGCTTCTTGTAGGCATTTGAGTTTAATTATTTGTTTCTTCTTTGTGGAGAATTTCCTGAAATAATCTCTGTAGGTTTGGTTTTGTGTTCATATAATTTTAAAGCTGAGTTTTGTCATGAAAAGCTTTTCTTTCACCATCTATTATGAGGGATATGAGTAGTTTCGGTTGGAAGCCATAGGTTCTTAGACTTTGCAGTGTTTCATTCCAGGCCCTTCTAGCTTTCAGGTTTTCCATTGAGAAGTATGGAGTAATTCTGATGGGGTTACCTTTGAAAGTGGTGTGCTGTTTTTCCCTAGCTGCTTTTAGGATTTTCTCTTTGGTGTCAATGTTTATAGTCTTAATGGCAATATGTCTTGGAGAGTTTCTCCTTTGGTCCAGTCTGTTTGTAGTTCTGTTGGCTTTTTGTATCTTGATGGGCCTTTCTTTTAAGAGACTGGAGAAGTTTTCTTCAATTATTTTGTTAAATAAGTTCTCCATGCCTTTGGTCTGAATTTCTTCTCCTTCTGGTATTCTAATGATCCCACAATTCCCTCATGTTCTGTTCACAGGAAGTTTTGAACTTACTGAAATTTTTGAACTCTCAAACTGTTTCTTCCATCTTGTCTTCCAGATCAGAGTTTCTATCCTCCACATGGCTGACTCTATTCTTGAGAGCTTCTAGACAGTTTTGGACTTGTTCAATTAAGTTTGCATTTCTACTACTTTTCTATGTATAATTTCCATCCCTCTGTCAAGCTTCCTTTTTACATCATTTTCTGATTTTCTTGATGACTCTTGGAATTCATCCTTATATTTCTTTATGTCTTCATTTAGCATTGTCAGCTGATTTTTGAGGTCTTCTTTTTTTTTCACTCTCCCTCAAATCTCTTAACTGTCCTTGAACTCCTTCCATTTTCTTATCTATTAGGTCTAGTTTAGTGATGGCAGCATCCACATGATTATCGGTTCTTTGTTGCTTTTCTGGAAGTTCTACCAGTAGTTTGGTCAGGGTTGCATTGCTCATAGCTTCATTGGGTGTTCTGATCCTAATGACTCTTCTATATTTTGATTAGAGATGTTCATTGAAGGACTGGGTGATCTAACTGGATTTTCTGTCATTTGATTTTTCATGTTATTTCCTTTGTGCTGTGGTCTGCCCATGACAGTGTATGGGCACATAGGTGGGTGGATCAGCCTGGACTCAAGCACAATGGGAATCTGAGGCAGCCTGGGGCAGCTGCCAAGCATCCTGGGCTTTGGCTCTCACTTGCAAAAGTTACCTGATCTCTCAAGCAGTAATGTGCCAAATCTGCCTGTGTTCGAGCTAGGAGGGACACTGGGGTACCAAGCACTGAAGCAGCCCAAACTCTGTCATGGGGACCCTTGGACCTGGAAGCAGTCTGCGCTCCCCTGCAACAGGACAGTGGCAGAAGGCCACCATGGCAGACAAGTAGGGGATGGCACCTGCGCTGGCACAAGTGACAGGCACAGTCTGAGCTTGCTTGGCAGTTGCTGTGGGCCTGGACTCACTGAAAGTGTGGGGGCAGGAGCAGTAATTGTGCCAGTGGTTGGAGCACTCTAAGCTTCCACATGCAGGGTTTGATTGGCAGGTGGGGTGGCATGGATATGGGGGCTACTTGGGGGGTGGGGTGAGCTACCCACCCGCGAGGGAATCAGCGATTCCCTGTTATTTCCAGGACTTGCTGAACGTGAGGTGGCCAGAGCAGCAAGTAGGTAAATGGGTGGAGCAGTCTAAGCTTCCACATGCAAGGGTCGATTGGCGCAGGGATACCATGGGTACGGCTGCTACTTGGGGGAGGGGTGGGCTACCCGCCCATGAGGGAATCAGTGATTCTCTGTTATTGCCAGGACATGCTGGAGGTGCGGTGGCCAGACCAGTAAGTGGGTGAGTGGGCGGAGCAGTTTAAGCTTCCGCACACAGGGATCCATTGGCGAGGAGTGGTGCAGTGGATACACAGGCTACTTGGGGAGAAGAGGGGGGTGTCCGCCCGCGAGAGGATCAGTGATTCCCTGTTTTCCCCCCTCTGTGCCCTCCCACTGGCAATATATTGGAGATTTCGCTCACCTAAAAGACTCAGTGAACCCTTAATGTCTTGCCTTTATTTCCCCGGGATTTGCAACTCAAAAATCTAAACAGTCCACAATGAGCTTTTGATCAGAGAGACCTACAAGGTTTCCTAAAAGACAGACAGATTTCTGTCAGAGTACTTGATGACCCACCTAAGGCTAGTGGTAAGACCCTACTGCTGAAGACACCTTATGTGATTGACATGCAAATTAGAATGGCATGGCTGGAAGTTGGAAGAGAGTCTGTCCCCAGACAGTCAGCACGTTTAGTGCCAGAAGGTGCTACATGGGCGACTGGGGGAAAATGACCAATATCTGTCGAAGCAACGCATGGTCTAACCTACTTAGAAGCAAATAACCTGTTGTGATGCCCACACAAATGCAGTGGTGGCACACAGCCATGGTTGGGAACCAACTGATCTCAATTTGGCTAACTGATGCCCTCACTGGTATGGGACCCATAGCTGGAGCTGGGAAACAAGTCAGAACCATATCCAAACATAAGTTCACTCTCCAATATCAAGCTACCATCAATTGTGGGCTACAAGAGGGCCTACACCTATTAAATTCTCTATAAAAAAAAAAGTAAGGGTTATCTCATTTGTCATAGTGCTAACTTACTCTCCGTTGTAGAATCTGCTTCTCTTTTTCAGATGGATGTAGATCCTAAAGAGAGCCACCCCATCATACCTCCAAAGGGCCCCGGCTGAAACTAAGAAAAATTGGAGAAACAAGCAAGGGGGCTGTTTTCCTGATTAACCGGATACCAGCACAAGGGGGAAGGAGATCAGCACAGAGAAAAATCGACTCCTACCAAATCAGAGAGCCAGAGCCTCAGAGGCCCCCCAACACCTTATCACTGAAGCAGACCAAAAATGAACCCAACATGGCTCAGGGAAATTTTGCGGAAGAGGGGTGGAAAGAATGTCAGAGCCACATATTGGGTCATGATATGCAGAGACATTTATCTTACCCATAACTGTGGGCTACGTCCAGAATGCATGATCCATATACCTCAACAAGGAGGGGCCAAGGGTACGGGGTAGGTCATAGATGCGTCTCATAATGGTACCAAACTGTCTGTATTTGCTGAATAGAAAACTAATTAATAAAAAATTTAAAAGAATGTTTATAATTCAACCAACCCAATAGAAGCCTGAATTTGGCATCCTAAGACTTGAAGTTCACTTCTGATCTTTGTAGTTCTTAGCTTTGGTCCATTACTATATGGTGGAAGGTAGGGTTGCTCCATTGAATCTCCATATGATTAGCCTTATATTCATCTCTGTGTATTTTGAAACTGGATTGCACTAGTTTATTGCCATAAAAAGAATAGCCAGAGACAGAATGGTTCTAGTTTAATGTATGAGGCAGGTTGCAATAGGAACTAGATGTAGACTGAGGAAACCATTTCCTTTCCTTGTGCACACAGAAAGACTCCTTTCTGAGTCACTGGTTTGGGCCAATGTGATTGGTTTCTGACCAATATAGTTTAGAGCTAAGTTATGTATACTGTCCTCAGGAGTGGATAGTATATAGTTTCCTTGCTCTATCCCAACATATCAGCCAGTCAGAAGCAGAGAATACAAGAACTAAGGAGGGTCTGAATCTGGTAGAGGCAGAAGGTGACTGAGGACAGATCCTTTAGTCACTACTTAAAGAGGAATCACCTCAGAGAGCATCCCCACTAGCACTAGCCCAGAGAAGGACACTGTTATTTCAGGTGCTGAGATTTCATATTTCCATATAAGCCTGGCAGTGTTAGTTACCCTTGCTAGAATTCTGGCATAATAACCAGAGTGCATTTTATCTCTACTAGAGGAATCTGTATTGGGGATACAATGCCTTCATTTCCTAGTCATAAATTATCTCTTTTTTGATTAAAAATGTAGCGATATTAAGGGATGAATAGCAAAGGACTGGATGAGGAACTCACAACCAGAGATGCAAAAATACAGGAGTAGAGGGCAGCATCTCACATTTCTACCTAGGGTAAACTGGCATGCCTATTAAAAAGATTGAATTGCTTCTCTGCTGGCTATTTCTCTGGTTAATCAGTTCTCTAGAGCATACCAGAAACATCATAATAAAACCTTTTGGTCCTAGATATTTTCATTTTTAATGGTAAAACTTTTCTTTAATAGAAAATTACTAATGCATTTTATACCATGACCAAAAATCTGGAAGTAGCTCACTCACATTCTTTAAGAAATCAGCAAAGTCAAAGATAGCATTGCTCCAACAATGGTGTCCTTTCCTGTATTCTGACTACCCAGTGTTCACAACCTTACCCTACTCTAGTTAACACATTCAACTAAAAATGGCACAAATTAAGCAGACACTGCAGCCAGAGGATTTTGCTTTACTCTCATTGGCCAGAAATGGGTCATCTGACTACTTGTGACTGCAAAGAAATATGAAAAAATATATTTTGTCTTTGTGAAGACTTGTTTTTAGATATGCTAGCTTCTATAATATAGGAAGCTGAAAGAGAAAGGAAGTGGAATAGTTCCTCAGTGGTTCAAGTTACAGTGCCTACTGAGTTGTGGTGAAATTACTCTAGCAGTTGTGGTGTCACTTTCTAAAAGCACTCCACCTGTCCCATTGTACACTGATTGAACTGACCCACATCCATTTTCAAAGGTGCCTTTACCCATAAGAAACGACTCACTGCTATTTGGACTAAGACATTTAAACTTTGATGTATGAAGACGGGTTTTCATATGCAAAGTAAAATGTAGCCAGAACAAGAACTTAAAAGAATAGACTTTTTCTAAAAAAAATAAAAATAAAAATTATAGCTAGAGACCTGAAAAAAAAGCCAATTTGGGATTCAAATGGCAATCAGAAGAATCTCAACCTAAAGGGTAGATTAATGGAGTGACATGGCTGGCAGCTGGACGAGAGTCAGTCCCCAGACAGTTAGCAGGTCTCATGCCAGAAGGTGCTACATGAGCAACTGGGGGAAAATGACCAATATCTATCCAAGCAACTCATGGTCTAACTACTTAGCAGCAAACAACCTGACATGATGCTCACACAAGTGCAATAGTGGTGCACGGCCATGGGAGGAACCAACAGCTCTTGATTTGGCTAACTGATCTGCTCAGTGGAACAGGACCCATAGCTGGAGCTGGGAAACAAGTCAGAACCGTATCCAAAAATGAGCCTGCTCTCCATTATCAAGCTCCCATCAATTGTGGGCTAACAGATGGCCTATACCTACTAAATTATCTCTGAAAAAACAATGGTTTTTCTACTATCAAATCATAGAAAATGATATCAGTAAAAAATGATATCAATAAAAAACAATGGTTTTTCTACTATCAAAAAAAAAAATAAACAATGGTTATCCCATTTATTTGATGCTAACTTTACTCTCCATTGGAGAATCTGCTTCTGTTTTTCAGACAGACACAGATCCTAAGGAGACAACCACCCCATCATACCTGAAAGGGGCCCCAGATGAAACTAACAATAATTGGGGAAACAAGCAAGAGTGCTGTTTTCTTAGTGAACCTGGTACCAGCACAAGGGTGAAGGAGATAGACACAGAGAACACTCAACTCCTGCCAAACCAGATATCCAGAGACACAGAGGCCCCCAAGACCTCATCACTGAAACAGGCCTATTATGAACCCAACAAGGCTCAGGAAAATTTGTGGAAGAGGGGGTGGAAAGAATGTCAGAGCCACATGTTGGGTCATTATACACAGAGATATTTCCTCTTGCCCATAACTGATGGTTAACCCCACAATGTATGACCCATATACCCCAGGCCCCTGTGGAGGGGGGAGAACAGGGAAGAGCCTAACAAGGGTACCAAATTGACTATATTCACTGAGTACAAAACTAATAACAAAATATAGATACAACTGGGAGGACTGAGGCAACATGTTGCAGAGATTTAGAACACTCCCATAGATATTGCTTTCACTGGAATAGTGAGATATTTACCAAACAAAATCCAACAACTAAAACAATGATTGTAACTTTAGTTACTACATATTATATTTAAAAAGCTTTCCAAATATTTGTTTATTTCTTTAATTCTTTGTGAAAGAAAGATAGTTACAACATCCGCTACATGGTACTGATGAAAACCATGGGCTTCAGAGATGGAGAGACATAGGTTTAAATCTCAGTTTGAATGACTTGAGACATTATCTAGGCTCTCCAAACTATACTTAATAACAGTCATGCTTCGTGGTATTATTGCTAGGAATATTAGCAATGCAATACTTTCAAGGAGTTAATGTAATTCCTTATCTATGTTACAGATTCAATAAATAGTTCTGGTGGAGAAAGGGTGTAAAAATTATGACATTACAATTGAAGCATTCTTTTCTATGTTCCCTACAGTATGTTCCTATGAGTCTAGACCTAGGTTCATTTTTTTTAGCATTCACATATCTAAGAAAAGTACTCAAGCTGGGCGTGGTGGCACATGCCTTTAATCCCAGCACTCGGGAGGCAGAGGTAGGAGGATCGCCATGAGTTCGAGGCCACCCTGAGACTACATAGTGAATTCCAGGTCAGCCTGGGCCAGAGTGAGACTCTACCTCAAATCCCCCCCCCCCAAAAAAATACTCAAGCTTAAGTGTCCCTTCCCATGATAAAGATTCAGGACATAACCAGGAAAAACCCTGTTCACAGTTTCAAGTATGTAGGCCACAGAGATATGTCAAACTCTATTTTTAAAAGTTTACCTGTCCTTGAAAATATGTGCTTCATATATTTTTTAAAACTCTGTGTTCATCTCTTCCTTATCAATATTTTCTGTGTCCATAATGATACCTTATAAAATGGATTATTAAAAATCTTTGTGGAATTTGCCTGGAGGCAAGCTCTTAATTCAAGAATAATTAAAGTGACAGTTTAAGAGCAAATTCTGTGAGCCAACAATGTCTAGTGCATTTGTCACTCTCATCTCTGTACTTTGCAAAAAAAAAAAAAAGCAAATCAGCTTAATTTTTCATCAAGTAGTATCTTCCCTGGGGGACATGTTGGAAGAATGAATGTGAAAGCCTGTATCAGCTTTCACAAAGTAATGGCATGCCTAACATATGATATTCATATTTGAGTATATGTGAAAGGATGGACAAAGCTCATTTTTACTGCTGCTTTGAAGAAATTAAAAAACAACATGATATCACCTATGCTAACTGAAATGCAGTGTATTTGTTAAATTATTTCCTTTTCCTTCAACTAAGACCTTTTAAAATCTAATCTTTTACAGTTTATAAACTATAGTTGTACAATTTAATGACTGAGAAAACTCTGTATGTCCCTGTGTGTTATGAGTATGGGAGTGCACATGCCACAGCACGGATGTGGAAGTCAGCAGACAGCAGCAGCTGTCTATCCTCCCTTCCGTCATTTTTGAAGTAAGGTCTTCTGTTCACTGTGCTGTGTTCACTAGAGTAGCTGGGTAATGAGCTTCAGGTGGATTTTCCTGTCTCTGCCTTTCATCTTTCTATAGGTAAACTGCGATTAACAGACACCTGCTCTAGGTTTCAGTTTTATATGGAGATCCAAACTCAGATATTCATACTTGTATGGGAAGTCGTTTATCAAGTGAGCCATCTCTTCAATTCAATAAAACTTATTTTAATTAGCCTCATTTCACAACCTTTGATATTTTAGCTCTTTTGCAATGTTATTTCAGTTGAATTTTATGCCCAGGAAAATTACGTTTAAAAAGTGTCATAGAAATTTGAGGGAAAAATGATTCTTTTTTTTCCAGAACACATTTTGAGGACATTTTAACCAGTAGCCCCTGTCTGATTTCTATTGTTAAATGGAATTATTCCAGCATAAATATGCTTGGATGAGGATGATCAGTTCTGTGGACAGGCAGATCTTCTGTTTAATAATGAGGCTGATTCATTTCATACATGCAGAGTCTGGGCCTTCATTTTTCCATCACTCAGAGCCATGCTCTTATCACATGGCTTGCATTCTCAAGTCTTCTCAGTGTGCTTGACAATGTTAATTAATTAATGAGAGTCCATTCAGTATTAAGCACTGCACTAATTATATTTATCTCACTCAGAATTATGACACCCCCATAAGGTTGATCATTTACCAGTGAGAGAACTGGATTTTTTTTAAAGAGTGTTTTTGCTTGAGAGGTGATGCCACTGACATTCAAGCTCATGTTTTCACAGAAACCACAATTTTAGTCATTAAACCATAATAAGTATAAACTTTACCAGGGGTGTAGACTTAGTTTTTTTATTCTCCCTTGATATAACAAATTTAGGATTTCATAAATGCTATCTAATAAAGAATTTCTGGAAAAATATTTTTCATATTAATACTAGTTCTTTTGCACATATTCATTGGAGCCTAGCTTATATGCCAACTTATTTGACAGTTTTAAACAGCTTGTTCTTTAAAACATGTAAACATCTATGAATATCAAAATAGTAGGTATTAGGGACATGAAAAAGCTTGTGCCCTCTAGTTGCCTCAATATCTTTAATGTTATCAATACCTTGGAGATTTCACATGATGGTTGAGAAACAGACATAGACAGTTACTTAACAAGAAGATTGCTATTAAAGTAGGAGCTGCTAGAAGAATATGTGGAGGCTACATATAATTAGTCAGGTTTAGTAGTAAAATCAGCTGTATGTGCTTAAAACCTACAATTTTCTTATCTTCAAAGAAATCTTTGATGTCTCTGTTTAAAGCTCAAAGAATAGATGGAACAAAATTTAAAAATGTAGACTTCTGCTGAGTCCTTGGAAACTGATAATGTAGGTCCTCAGTAGGAGAGAAGGAACTTTATCCTTTATTTTAGAAAACATTTATTTTCTAAATATCACTAAAGGTTGGTACAGGACTTGATTTTGGGAGAGTATCCTAGTTGATATGTTGGGTTTAAAAGCTATTGCATAAAAACCACAATGTAGCCAAATCTCTTTCTCTAGATAAAATTTATAATAAAATACTCAAGTCTAACCAAAACTTTCTCAGAAAAACCTAAGTAAAAAATGCTTAATTTCAAGATGCTCATAGGCCAGGCACAGCATATCCTATATATGTTTTTAAATTTTATGATATGAGTCCATAGGAATGCATGTACTTTGGCCAATTGCCTTCTTTCTGTCAGTTTATAAAGAGAGCATCCAAATGTTACAGAGAGAATGTGTTTGTTTTTGAAACTTTATAGAACAGTGAGTTTTTGGTCAGGAAGGTTTATGAGGCTCCCCCAATACAATACAAGTAATAGTCAGTGCTCCCAGTTATCCACCACAAGACAGTAAGACCCTATTGCTGAAGACACCACATGCTGTGATTGCAGGACACTGAGAAATCAAGTTGAAAGAGGAACTGAACTGGAAGCCACCTTAATGCTTGCTAGCTTCCATAAGTGCTAGAAAGTGCTATGCAGGCTGCAGAGGGAGTAAAGTCATCAACAGTCTTAACAAGCAATGTCTTCTGCAAGGTACACAATAAACCAGCCAGGTTAGATATATCACAGATGTAATAGTGACACTAAGTTATTGAGTTAACTAACTGTTCTCTGATTGGTTTTGAGGCCTCATGATCAGTGGGAGGGAATTCATATCTGGTATTGAAAATTGGATCAAAAGCCTATGACTTGGAAGGATATAGGCCCTAAATGAATACATTGAGCCCATGAAATTGCTTTCTAATGCACATGTTCATGCATGTTGACTAGTGCTGCTCTAACTTTTGGTTAGAAAAGCTTCTTTTTATAGATGGTGGTGAATACTGCAAAGAATGAAGACTCATCAAGGTGACTAGAAAACAGAAATCTCAGTGATTACCATTGGATGAGTTATGTATCAAACACCTGGGCTCAGGGAACATTGCAGAGGAAGTAGCAGAAAGTATATTAGTGCTGCTCTCACTGTTGGCCAGAGAACCTTCTCTATAAAGGTGGTGGTAGACACGGAAGAGACTCAAACCTCATAAGGCTGAAAATAAGAGGATGTTAAGAGCTCAGCACTAAGCAGACATCTCTCTCATGCCCTCCAAGGCTCAGGGAACATCACAAAATAGAAAGCCAAACTAACATGAGAGCAGCAGAGTAGAAAAGGGTGCTTTGGGGCACTGTTGCAGCTCCTATGACTACATGCACATGGTCATTGTATAAAACTATATTGGATTCTCTAAAATCCATCAGCACCAGTGTGTTGAGCCTTCAGCTTTAGAGCCCAAATTGACTCTCCTCAGTCAGATATTTCAAGTAAAAATATTGACTCTACTAGCAAAAGCAGTAAGCTCAATTTTGAATTGCTAATTTACAACATATGTGAATAGTCCTGCCTATCTTTGTTCACCATTTTGGCCTGTGCGAAGGAAGGCACATTGTGCACAATATAATGATATATTATGGCCTTATAGTAGAACTGCATCATAGTAATGTCAGGGATTTAGTTTGCTTTTTATGACCTTGGGAAGTTCACTTTGCTTCCTGAAGCTTTGATGCCTCAGCTTATTTTGTGTATATGTGTATGTGTAATAACAGTCACATTTGGAGCTCAGAGAACAAATTCAGATGTGATTTTATGCCTTCCACTTTGTTGGGCCAGGACACCTGGCCCACACAGTCATGGGGATTCTCCTGTCTCCACCTCTTATCTCACAGTAGTAAGGCTGGGATTACAGAGATCCATTATTGGGTCCAGATTTACAGAGGTTCTGGGAATTTAAATTGTTGCTTTTGAGTATAACACTTCTGAGATTTTCTTGTGTGTGTGTGTGTGTGTGTGTGTGTGTGTGTGTGTGCGCGCGCACCCACGTGCACACGCGTGTATGTGCTAGTGCAGTAGCCACACTTGTGTGTGGCAGAATGCCCTCACTTATGGTGGCCAGAGAAGAATATCAGCTATCTTGCCACCCTGATGCTCTACTGCTTTTCTTATTTGAGCCACTTTCTGCCCCCTCCTCATTTTGTGAAACTCTGGTAATTCCTGACTCCGCTACCCAGATGGAATTACAGGCACATATGGCCATGCCCTACTGGTTTTACATGGGTTCTGGACATTTGAGTTCTGGTAGTCTTAGGTTCCTTTTAGCCTTCATGTTTTAGCTGGAAGTTATCTTAACTGCTGAACCATCACTCCAGCCCAGAAGCATGGTGAGTAAAGTGTGATTCTTTTTATTCTCATCTGTCTCATGAGTAATTGATGGAGGTTTGGATCATCACTATTTGTTGAATGAATTTTGTGTGCCTATTCATGAAGAATATTGAGTGGTAAGAATTTTGGCATTGCTCATTTTATTCATGTCAAGATAATAGTTACCTCATAGGAAAAGTTTATTTCCTATTATATTAAATATTTGTATACACTTAATATTTCTTCTTAATACTTTGATATAATCTTTGTCTATAAATTATTCTAGAAGGTTTGCAGTTATCAATTGAGTATGTAGCAAGTATTATCATATTAAGATCTATATCAATTTGTGCAAGTCAAACATTTGGTAAGATCTCCTATCTGCTTTTAATATCAGCACTTAGCTTTTATTTAATTCTTTTCCAAATTTTCATTTTCATTTTTATTTATTTATGACAGAGAGGGAGAGCAGGAAAGAGACAGGAGGGAGAGAGAAAGAGAATATGAGTGCACCAGGGCCTCTAGCCACTACAAATGAACTCAAGAATCATGTGCCAATTTGTACATTTGGCTTATGTGGGTTCTGGAGAATCAAACCTGGGTCCTTAGGATTCTCTGGCAAGATACTAAATAGTTAAGCCATCTCTCCAGCCCATTATTTGGCATTTTAAGGCTCACTGAAATTATGGTTTGTCATTTTCTGTATTTTTTATAATGGTGGTTTTAAAAAATACATTTATTTATTTAAGAGAGAGAGAAAGAAGCAGATAAAGAGAGACAGATAATGGGTGTGCCAGGGCCTTCAGCCACTGCAAACTCCAGATGCATGTACCACCTTGTGCATCTGGCTTGTATAAGTTCAGGGGAATCAATCCTGGGTCTTTTGGCTTTGCAAGCATGCATCTTAAGTGCTGAGCCATCACTCCAGCCCCATTTTTTTGTATTTTTGTACATAGCATACAGGTGAATATTAGATTTTATTCAATCTCATAATCTCTACCTTATAATTGTAGTATATAATTATTTTCAATGTATGAATGTTTACTTGACATAACTACAAGTGGATTTATTATTTTATCATTTATTTTCTTATCATCCTATCTCTTGTCACTTTTTCTTTATCATTGAATATTTTTACATAGTTATATCTCTTCCTTGCTTCTGCTTAAGAATAAGTGTTGTCTTAGGAGTTTATATTATATTTTAACTTAGATTCAGATCTCCTTTGAATTAGTATGGTACTCCTTCAGCTGTGATGTGGAAGCTACATAACTATGTGTATTTTACCTTCACTTGTAAACAAGGCCACATATTTTTAAACACATACACATACACATATATGTATGTATATATGTATATATATATGTGTGTGTGTATATATATGTATATATATATTTAAAATGTACATAATATATATTCACACACATTTTATTTCCATTGTTATATACACATGTATAAACATAAGTTTGGTTACTTAAAGATATACATACATATCCATTACTATATATTCATTGTACATAGTATTGGGTTATATAAAAAAATTCTTCGTACAAGTATATAATATATATTGAGTCTTTTTCCTCCATTCTACCCACTCCTTGGTTTCCCCTCCTTATCCCATTAATGCCTTGTATTCCTCTAGACAGTTAGTTTGACTTATACTTTCATGTGTCATAAATATGCATAATTTTATGTATCCATATAAAATCTAAGAATCATATGTTTTACCATTTTGTCAATAAATAATTTCTATCACTAAAATATTTAGTATTATGTTTTTCAAAATTGTTCCTCCAGACACTTTTGACATATTTATGAAAACATGACAAGAAAAGATAAGTAAAATAAATTGGTTTGATCATTCCTAGGGTAATAATACCAGCTGTCTTAGTTTCCACCTGTGTGAAAGCAATCCTAAAATCACCTCTTATTTTGAATGTATATGTAGGGAGCATGTGTGTGTGTACATGTGTGTGTGAGTTTGTATGTTCACATGTGTGTGGAAAATTGTGTGTGTGCATGTATGTCTGAAGGCCAAAGTTTGATGTATGTGTCACTTCTTCAGCAACTGTTCACCTCATTACTTGAGACTGGGATTCTTACTGGACAGGTAGCTCACCAATTTAGATGAACTAGCTAACAAGCTCCTCCTGAGAATTGAAATTTCAGGTATAAGCCACAGAACCCAGCTTTCACATGGGTGCTGGGAATCTGAACATCAGGTGCTCAGGACCTTATATAGTTCACATTTCCCTCAGTATTCTGGACTTTCCAAATCCTACCAGAATAGCTCATTAAATTCTGCTTACAGTGTTCTAGGGTTTTTTTTTTTAGCACAAAATTCCAAAGTCTTCCACATTCCCTTGCAAACCAGTTCTAAACATATATAAACTATGTGGTCAAATTTATCAGAACAATAGCCCAACTCCTGACACCATTTTTCTATGTCAGTTACTTTTTTGTTGCTATGAACAAACATCTGACCATAAGCATCTTATGGAAGGAAACAAGTTTATTTTGTCTTACAGTTCCAGAGGGTAGAGTCCGTCATGGCAAACCAAAGCTCAGAGCTAGCATTCTGTTGGCAAGCAAGAAACAGAGGGTGAGGAAAATGTGGGTCTGTGCTGTATCATCATAAGACCTATCTTTGGCTGGTGGCATTATTTAGGAAGGTAGTAGAAACTGCATGAGGTAGTAGATCACCAGCCAAGGAAAGCATATTAGGGACTTCGGTGGTTTGAATCTGAATGTATGTACCCCATAGTATCAGGTATTTTTTGATGATGATCAAAGCTCCAGCAGCCTGCTGGTGAGGGCATGTCACTGGGGACAAATCTGATTCCAGTCCAAAGGTGTGGAGAGAGGAGTTTGAGCTTTGGCTGTGTTTGCTTGTGGTGCTGGCTGCTGATTTGTGTTTACTTTCTTTTTTTTAAGATTTATTTTTATTTATTTATTAGAGTCAGGAAGAGAGAGAGAGAGAGAGAGAGAGAGAGAGAGAGAGAGAGAGAGAGAGAGAGAATGGGCACACCAGGGCTTCTAGCTACTGCAGAAAAATTCCAGACACATGTACCACCATGTTCATCTGGCTTTCGTGGGATTCCTTAGTCATCACAGGCATGTGCCTTTGATAAGCCATCTTTCCAGCCCTGGATTGCATTTTCTTACTGCAGTTTTGTCCTCTCTGCTTGGATGTTTGGAAGTAAAGCAGATTCTTCACCATTGACATAACTTCCCCTAAATCTGTAAGCTTGAAATAGACCCATTCCTCCCCTAAAAATGTGTATGGTTGGATATTAGTCCCGGCAACACAGAGCTGACTGTAACAGGGACATTTTACATTCAAACCACAACTGATAAGGAAAACAATGGTCTGTTCTGGACATAAAGTTGGCTAGATTGAGAATGTGCTCTGGGGCTACAGAACTGTTAAAAATTGCAGAATCTACTGTGAAATCCTTGCTTGATTTTAGGATATAGAAATTCAAACAGAAGCAAGTATTTCATCTTTATGAAATTTAGTCTATCTAATGAATTGGTTCTCTCAGGTCACTTCTTTGAACTCTAGTTTCCATTTCAATTTCCTTATGGGTTCCCTATTTACCAGACTTTAAATGGTTATACTCACTTTGTTCTAACATATGCTACTCAAGACTTGAGCCTTCCATCCATGCTGTTTTCATGATAGACTTCCTGTCAATTCTCCATCTGAGATGCAATACTACTTCTCTGCCATGTGTTGGAATCACTAATTTTATATTTGTTGGCTTTACCTCTCCTCAGGAAAGACTCTACTAAGATTCTTTCTTTACAAATCTGAAGTAGCTATAGGTTTGTTCTTTTCCAATACGAGATAGCCCATACTGCCTTGTAAGGACAGGAGCTGAGTCTCATGCTCTGGGTTGCAATATCTCTTCCATTTTAGTGGTTCGATGGCTAGCTAGTTCATTCTCTCTCTCTCTTTTTCTCTCTGTCTCTCTCTCTCTGTGAGTATGTGTGTGTGTCTCACTCTCAGTCCCACTCCATCATCCTCTGCTCTTATATATTTATCGATTTATAAGAGAGAGAAAGAGAGAGAATAGGCATTCCAGGGCCTTCAGCTGCTGCAAACAAACTCCCGATACATGCACCACCTTGTGCATCTGGTTTATGTTGGTCCTGGGGAATTGAACCTGGGTCCTTTGGCATTATAGGCAAAAGGCTTAACTGCTAAGCCATATCTCCATCCCTCCTCTCTCTCTTCATTTCTGCACAAGGAAGAATCATGCAAGGACATAGCTATTAGGTAGCCTAATAAGAGCCAGTTAAAGAGAAATTGAATTAGTTGTCACTTTGTTCATAGTTTTAGCCTTCATAAATGGGAAGATAAGTTTCTGTTCCTTTAGACCCTTAGTCTGTATTTTTGCTGTTGTTGTGGCAGCTAGACCTTACTCACATCCCTTCTTACCAGGCTTCAGTCTGCTGTTAAACATTCCTAGTGAATAGTGCATGTTGTATTATTCATCTTTAGAAGTCTATTGTTTTTACTATAATTTTAACTTTGCATTTTCCAGTTTCTCATCTTTGTATTGATAACATTAATCATCTCCTTTACAAGTTTGAATCCATTCATCATAGCACTTTATTATTATTTTCTCCTAAATCCAAAACCTCTGTCATCTCTTGATATATTTCTATCTAAAATTTTTTCCCTCCTGCCTGTGAGTCACATTTTATTGAATTCTTGCCACATTAAAAAATGTATATTGAACATTTTGGATAGGACAGTGTTACAAGTAATGGTTTTCTTGCCCTCCTTTATAGTCTTATCATGAATAGCTGATAAATTTTATTTTGTGGATTACAATCATTATTTTCAGAAGACTTTGTTGAGGTAGGGCTAGTTTACATAATGACTGCTGTAGATCCTATCTTGAAGTGTACTTTTTGGAATTTAACTAAATTATTTGGGTTTTCAATACATCTGTCTGGTCTTAACCCTAGAATATTTTGGCATTATATAACCCTCCATCTCCACCGCTCCAGAACCTATTCACCTCACAATCCCCAGTATTTGTGCTGTGCTAAGCCTCATGGAGCACTATATATAGGCCTCAGTATTGGCCAAACACTCACAGCTTCCGGGTAGATTGACCAGTTTTTCCTCTGTAGCACCTGGTCGTACAACCTTTAGCTACCTCAACATCTCCTTACACTGATCTCAGCTTCCTCTACTTAGTGAGCGTCATATTCTATCTGGCCTCTGATTTCCAATAGTGCTAGTTAGAAAGTGCTCCAGAGGCTGTGGGAATGTAATGACAATGATTTTTCTCCTCTCCAAGGAGCACAACCCTATTGGGTATAGTCCCATGCCTGGAGAGTTTTTGTATGCACCTTATACTTGTAAGGTGGCTTATCATGGAAAGTGAACTCAGAACCTGGTATCCTATCATGTCATACCTTCAAAACAGTATTTAAATTCAAACTGTACACAGTTTTGAGCATACTGAACTTGGACAAGTTTCTCAAATTCTCTCTCTTCATTATACTATCCCAGAATAAGATAATAAAGTGAACAACACAGAACTGTTACTTCTATGCATTAGTAAGTGCTATGTCCACATTATCTTCCTCCATCACTTTCCTATCCTTTATGATTTTCATCTTGAAATGAGACCACTGTACTTCATCCAGGTAACTTCCAGTGTTCTCAGAATCTTTAGGTATGAAGAATAGGAGTCTGAGAATACCCATAGGTCCTGGATAGAACCCCATGCTGTCCATCTTTAAAAGAGGTAAAAAAAAATTGTTCATGGGACAATATAGAGTGGTTGTTATAACAAAACCTAGCTGGGTATATTGGTAAAGCTTCTTTTCTCAGCACTTTGGAGGCTGAGGTAGGAGGATGACTGTGAATTTGAGTCTTCCTTGAGATTTCATAGTTAATTCCAAGTCAGCCTGGACTAGAGTGAGCCACTACCTTGAAATACCAAAATTTAAAGGAAAACCTACAAAACTCTCATCTACAAACCACAAGCTTTGGCAGTTGTCTTTTTTAAAGTTTTTTTTTTGAATTAAGAGTTTTACTGAAGAATGGGCATATTTAGAAATGTACTATATATAGAATGCATTAATGCAAAGTAGAAATACTTTACAAAAGATTTACGGTGTATTTTTAAGTGACATACAGTTATAACACAGCCACAGCCATTCCAAATACATTTACTTTTAAGTCGCCCCACTGATTATAAATAGCTCACTGAAAATGCTCAGCAATTATATTGAAATGTGACATCTCTTTTGAACAACAAAAAGAGATATAGTTCTTGTTGATGTTAAAACTGTTCTATTCAATAAATACATTGTTCTTGGTATACATAAATTGCTATGTGCTATACACAGTGGGGAAACATAAAGGGAAAATTATCATCTGTTTTTTAGAATAGTAGCAGTACTTGAGAAAAATAAATCCAAAGTTTGTTTTCAGTAGAATAACAACTGGAGTTTATTTTTCCAGAATCTCTAATGACCCCAAAAAGTGTTTATATTGATTACTTATTCATCTACCCTGCCTCTATTGCCTATCCATCCATCTATACATTAGTATTACAATTAATTAAATAATAAATTTTCTTGAAGCTGAATCATCTAAGGAAAGAAATGTCCATGTCTGTCCTCTAGTCTGAGAGGGCAGATTATTTATAGTGACTAAATATTAACTGATGTCAGCTGATTTTATTCTGATGTTATTATCACCTTAAACTTTTATAATTATATAGAATTAAATATGGAAATTTTTTCAACATTCAGTTGCCCATCCCAGTTTAACCTAATAATATCGATTCCCGCTGAAGGAAATCATAGTCTTTTTATGGATTTAGATATGATTTCTACCTCAAAGACTCCACCAAGACATTTTCATAGTCTAACCTTGCTCAGCCCTCCAGACAATGTACCAGAGTTACTACCTTGATTTACAGTTATTTCCAAGTATAATTCTTCCAAAGCATCAAATGCTGCCTTCTTGGATGGAATCTTAAATGTCTCAGAGTTCTTCATGCCCTTCCATCTCTGTTCCAAGGTGTGCAGAGTAGCTTTTATTTGCTCTGTAGCACTGGTGAGGCTTGAAGCAAGATTGTATCATACAATGAAAAATGCATCATGAACAAACACTGTTAGGTATTCCTCAAAGGGTCAATAACAAGCTTCTCAAAATGTTTTATTTTAGTTTTTGGTTTCATACCAGTCAAGATAATTTTACTGTTCCTAATTTTCTGAAGTTTAGCTTAAAAATATATAACTGTTGAATAGCTGCATCTGGCTTTCCCTCACATATGCTGCTTTTGATATTCTCCCAAAAGGTTATCTTTCTTTAGCTTCAACACACATCATAAACTATCATGGTATATGTATAAATGGTAGACATAATTGTGTTGAATACTAATTTTAGCCAGATAAAACCCACATTTACTAAAACTTCTTAACAATTATAACTTGGACTATTCACAAACATACCAGAAACCCCAGACTATGCCTAACCTTCACATGATCATCTAAAGCTGCATTACAAAGCCATAGTAATAAAAACAGCATGGCACTGGCATAAAAACAGGAGTATAGACAAATGTAATAGAATTGAGGACCCAGACTTTGGGTCAAGCAACTACAGCTACTTGATATTTGACAAAGGCCCTAACAATATAGGCTAGAAAAAAGACAGCATCTTCAACAAATGGTGCTGGACAACTGGATAACCATATGCAGGAAATTGAAACTTGATTCACACATCTTGCCATCCACAACACACAAGTTAAAATGGATCAAAGACCTCAGTACAATACTGGAACCTCAGCTACTACTGGAAGAAAATATAGGAGGAACTTTCCATGATATAGGAATGGGAAAAGACTTCTCAAACAAAACCCCAGTAGCACAGGATCTTAAACAATCACTCAACCAATAGGATCACATGAAACGGAAGAGCTTCTTCACAAACCAACATACAATAAGCAAAGATAATAGATTACCCACAGAATGGGAGAAAATATTTGCTGAATATCCAACTGACAGAGGCCTAATCTCTAGAATCTACAAAGAATTCAAAAACCTAAACAATAAAAAGTTAAACAACCCACTCACAAAATGGGGCAAAGAGCTGGACAGGCAGTTCACAAAGGAAGAAATAAGAATGACAAACAAACACTTAAGAAAATGTTCATCATCTCTAATCATCAGGGAAGTGCAAATTAAAACAACTATGAGATTCCACCTTACCCCAATAAGGACAGCAAACACCAAAAAATCAAGTGAAAATAAATGCTGGTGAGGATGTGGAAAAATAGGAACCCTCATCCACTGTTGGTCACAATGTAAGATGGTACAAACACTTTGGAAAATAATATGGAGAATCCTAAAGAAAGCTAACTATAGAGTTACCAACAGACCCAGTTATTCCCTTATTGGGCATGTACCCTAAAACCTTCAAGCCTCAGTCCAGAGATATTTGCTCAACCATGTTTATAGTGGCTCAATTCATAATATCTGAGAGCTGGAATCAACCCAAATGTCCATCACTAGACGAATGGAAAACTAAGATGTGGCATATCTACACAATGGAATTCTCCCCAGCAGTAAGAAAAAAATGACACAATGGAATTTGAAGAAAAATGATTGATCCTGAACAGATCATTCTCAGTGAACTTATCCAATCACAGAAAGATAATCGCTGCATTGTCTCACTCATCTATAGCACCTAACCTGAATCTACCCAAGAGGCAGACATACCCAGAAAGCATCTCAAGGACCAGACAATAGGGTGGGTGGGGATGGAGGGGAGGGCAGGGGAGGAGGTGGGGGACACAAATCTGGACCCAAATGGCAATGGTACCATAAAATTCTACATCCTAAAAGATAGACCAAACAGTTGAACCTTCACCAGGCCCTTAAAGGGAACAACTGAGTCACAAGGGAATGGAGAGGATACAATGATACAATGAAGACTGACCTTAATTTCTACTGCCTCTCTCTCTCTCTCTCTCTTCTTCTTCTTCTTCTTCTTCTCTCTAACTCTTTTATATTATTGATGTTTATGTTCACTTTTACTAAAGACAAGTGCAGATTCTCTCTGGAGACTATTGGTTTTCTGTTCTAGAGGGTATAGCTTGGTTGCCAGAGACACATATGACTTCTTCCCACTGACTGGGTTGCATGTCCAATCTGTGAACAGTTGGGCTGCATGGGCTGTGTATCACTATTGCACAAGTATATACATCCTGGTCACTCCAGGGACCCAACCAGAATTCAGAGGAGAGTGAAAACACAATAAATACCAAACTCAGGCTCAAGATCATGCAGCCAAAATCAGTGAATATACCACCTTCCCACTTCTACCTTGATCAAACCTGAACAAGGCAATCAACACATATTCCACAAGCGATACTACTTGATACAGCCCTGGCAAAACAAAACAGTGACCTCAAGATGATCAAGCCCCAGTACAAACAAAGCATACAAGAAACCAAGCAAAAATATCCCCACCAAGGACATTCAGCCCCATAGTGGAACCCTCCGTTGCAAACCTAGAGGGAACTCCAGCCATAGAAACCCCAAAAGGAAGATATTACAATTATATTCAACAAATTTAATGAGGCCATGAACAAAAGGATGGAAGAATTAGTTGAGAATCAAAATAAACAACACAAAAGAATTTAAGACATGGTTGGTTGAACAAAGAAAATCAAAAAATAATATAAGAATAAACTCAAAACATGGCTGAATAAAATTGTAACAAATCAACAAAAACAACTAAATACATGTTTCAAGGAAGTTGAATAAAATCAAAAAGAACTTGATAAAAAGATAAATAAAATGGAGGAAAACCAACAAAGATTTGATCTCAATGGGCAATGGAATAAACTCAATGAAAGCATAATCAAAAAGCCCTATTTTATTGCATACTGTTTCTTTTCTTGAAACAAGCTGCTTCAAATTTTATCTTACCTCAGATATTGAACTGTGAGTTTAGATACAGGTTCAAAAGCTCTTTAAAGAGCAAGGCTGTGGAAAAATGTCCAAATGTATGTCATAGAACATAA
Source organism: Dipus sagitta (assembly GCA_036346955.1). Classification (NCBI taxonomy): domain Eukaryota; kingdom Metazoa; phylum Chordata; class Mammalia; order Rodentia; family Dipodidae; genus Dipus; species Dipus sagitta. The sequence goes on along the minus strand of CM070770.1, from coordinate 94,860,601 downwards.
AAACACCCCAGAGCTGGAGAGATGGCTCAGTGGTTAATGAACCTACCTGAAAAGCCTGACTAATTGGGTTCAATTCTCCTGTACCCACATAAATCCAGGTGTACAAAGTGGTGCATGCATCTGGAGTTCATTTGCAGAGGGTAGAGGTTCTGGTGTAGCCATTCTTTTTCACTACCCCTTTCTCACCCTTTCTCTCTCTCTGCTTGCAAATAAATAAATTTAAAAGAATTTTAAAAGAAATTCTTTAGCATATGTATGGTTCTCACAATGTTGAGACAAAAGAAAACCTCAGATATCAAAAAATTTAAAATGATAAGAAAAAAAATAGCTAGTAATAAAGAAAGAAGCCCAAATTATTTGATTCAGGCCAAGAAAGTAGGAGGCATTTAACAATATATATAAAGCAAAACTTATGCAATTTGATTTTTCATATTAACAATGATGAGAGTTAATCACTAAGGTTTTTTTTTTTTTTTTATTTATTAGTCAGTTCTGTATTCAGCAAATACAGTCAGTTTGGTACCATTATTAGGCTCATCCGTGACCTACCCCCTCCCCTTGGCCCCTCCTTGTTGAGGTATACGGGTCATGCATTGTGGAGTTAGCCCACAGTTATGGCTAAGCTAAATGTCTCTGCATATCATGACCCAACATGTGACTCTGACATTCTTTCCGCCCCCTCTTCCGCAAAATTTCCCTGAGCCATGTTGGGTTCATTTTTGGTCTGCTTCAGTGATGAGGTGTTGAGGGCCTCGGAGGCTCTGGCTCTCTGATTTGGTAGGAGTTGATTTTTCTCTATGCTGATCTCCTTCCGCCTTGTGCTGGTGTCCGGTTCATCAGGAAAACAGCCCCCTTGCTTGTTTCTCCAAGTTTTCTTAGTTTCAGCCGGGGCCCTTTTGAGGTATGATGGGGTGGCTCTCTCCTTAGGATCTACATCTATCTGAAAAAGAGAAGCAGATTCTCCAACGGAGAGTAAGTTAGCACCAGGACAAATGAGATAACCCTTACTTTTTTTTATATATAGAGAATTTAATAGGTGTAGGCCCTCTTGTAGCCCACAATTGATAGTAGCTTGATACTGGAGAGTGGGCTTATGTTTGGATATGGTTCTGACTTGTTTCCCAGCTCCAGCTATGGGTCCCATACCAGTGAGGGGATCAGTTAGCCAAATTGAGAGCAGTTGGTTCCCCACCATGGCTGTGTGCCACCACTGCACTTGTGTGGGCATCACAATAAGTTATTTGCTGCTAAGTAGGTTAGACCATGCGTTGCTTCGATAGATATTGGTCAATTTCCCCCAGTCGCCCATGTAGCACCTTCTGGCACTAGACGCGCTGACTGTCTGGGGACTGACTCTCATCCAACTTCCAGCCATGCCATTCTAATTTGCATGTCAATCACATAAGGTATCTTCAGCAGTAGGGTCTTACCACTAACCTTTGGTGGGTCATCAAGTACTCTGACAGAAATCTGTCTGTCTTTTAGGAAACCTTGTAGGTCTCACTGATCAAAAGCTCATTGTGGATGATAGCCCCATGCTGGTTCTGGGAGTTACAGGTCAGTGCCCACTAAGAAAATGAGGAAAAAGATAACTAATATACAAGAGTTAGAGATAAGAGAGAGAGAGACAGGGAGAGGGGAAGTGAGGGAGGGAAGATGTAGGAGATTAAGGTTAGTCTTAATCTTACCCTCTCCAGTGTCTTGTGGTTCAGGTGTTCCCTGTAAGGGCCTGGTGAAGGATCAGCCATTTGGTCTATCTTTTAGTAAGTAGAAGATTATGGTACCATTGCCGTTTGGGTCTAGATTTGTGTTTCCCACCCCTTTGATGCCCTCCCCTCCCTCCCCTTCCATCCTAGTGTCTAATCTAGCTTTTTCGAGGTAGGGTTTCACTCTAGTCCAGGCTGACCTGGAATTCACTATGTAGCCTCAGGGTGGTCTTGAACTCACAGTGACCCTGCTACCTCTGCCTTGAAAGTGCTGGGATTAAAGGCATGCACCACTGTGCCCAGCAATCATTAAGAAATTTTAAGTGGTGAGCTGTGTTGAGAAACATGTAGAATTTTGTTACATATTTAAATTGATTTATTATGCAATAATAAGTGTCTAAATTATAAAGTAGTTTCAACTAAAGTATCATAAATAACTGAATCAAATGCCCACTGGTTTACAAGATTTAGTATATTGAATGCCAGCAATGTGCCCTGCTTTATATTGTTTCCTATCTACAATGTGATGTGGTCAATTAAGTGGTGTCATAATAGTTGTCACAGTCCATAGACTTGGGTATTCTGATGCTGTTTCTTGTGAGTAGATTGGTTTCTGGTGATGTATTTTAACCTGATCCTCTATCACCTCTTTGATCTGATGAGAATTAAAATAATCACTTCACAGTAATGCTCTGAGGATTAAATGCTTTAAGTAAAGTACAAAATTTAATTCTTGATATATGACTACTGAATAAATAATTGTTACCATAAAAGGTAGTGAAAATTTAAAAGTTTGTAATTATTCTTAAGGTTGTTTAGGCACCAGGGATCCCATTGAATGGATATTAAAAGAAATTTTATATAAATACACCAAATGCTCTACTGAATACCACTGTCTCTTAACTTGACATTTCAATCCTCTTTACTTGTTTTCTCATTCTCTACTTCCATGTAACCATTAAGTTATCACTGCTGCTCTTATAACACTTGTCATGCTTAGTTCTCCTGCTCTTGAGCTAATTAATATGCCTCTGCCTATTGTACCACATAATAACCTGGAAGACTGGTGCCAAAATTTTCCATGTGGGGGCCTGTCTCATGTTTCTCTCCTTCACTGTTGGACTGCTCACTGTTTTCAGGAGAAGCATGTGAAACCACAATTTTTCTGTTTTTCCTTCCTTTGCTTAGAGCCCTTTGTTGGATCCTCAAAGTCACTCATGTGGCCAAATTTGCTTCTGGTCCCTTGTGTTTCCCTTTATTCATTCTGATTTCTTAAAGAAAATAGAGGGAGGAGGATCCTGATCTCTTTATTTTTAGCTGTAATTTTTTTGCACAAATGAAACAACTCTAAGAATTCCTGTTGAAATTATAATAAGGAAAACGTTATTTCACTGAAAGAATATCCTCTCCCCACTGAGGTGCATGTAATGTACTGCTTAAAGATGAATGTATAAAACATGACTATATTGGTTGAGTAACTGTTTAAGATCGTGAGCTACTGAGTTTTGTTCAGGAATTCTTTTTCCATTCCTATATCATGGAAAGAGTTTCTGGTCTTATATTGAGGTCTTTGATCCATTTGGACTCGCGTGTACTGCATGGCTAAATGTGTGGATCAAGTTTCAGTTTCCTGCATATGGTTATCCAGTTTGTCCAGCACCATTTGTTGAAGATGCTGTCTTTTCTCCAGCCTATATTTTTAGGGCCTTTGTCAAATATCAAGTAGCTATAGGTGCTTGACCCAAAGTCCAGGTCCTCAATTCTTTTCCATTGGTCTATATTCCTGTTTTTATGCCAGTACCATGCTGTTTTTATTACTATGGCTTTGTAATATAGCTTTAGATCAGGTATGGTGATGCCTCCAGAGGTATTTCTTTTACTGAGGATATGTTTGGATATGTGAGGCCTTCTGGCCTTCCATTTGAAATTTCAGATCATTTTTTCTATCTCTGTGAAGAACACTGTAGGGATTTTAATTGGAATTGCATTAAATCTGTATATTGCCTTTGGTAGCTAGGAGCTGGAGTCAACCCAGATGTCCATCACTAGAAGAATGGATAACTAAGATGTGGTATCTCTACACAATGGAATTCTATACAGCAGTAAGAAAAAAAAAACTGACACAATGAAATTTGAGGAAAAATGGTTGAACCTGGAACAGATCATTCTCAGTGAACTTACCCAATCACAGAAAAAAAAAAAAAAAATCGCCACATAGTCTCACTCATCTACAGCACCTAACCTGAATCTACCCAAGATGCCTTACATACCCAGCAAGCATCTCGTAGACTAGACAATAGGATGGGTGGGGAGGGTGGGGAGGGCAGGGGAGGAGGTGGGGGACACAAATCTGGACCCAAATGGCCAATGGTACCATAAAATTCTACATCCTAAAAGATAGACCAAACAGTTGAACCTTCACCAGGCCCTTAAAGGGAACAACTGAGTCACAAGGGAATGGAGAGGATACAATGATACAATGAAGACTGACCTTAATTTCTACAGCCTCTCTCTCTCTCTCTCTCTTCTTCTTCTTCTTCTTCTCTCTAACTCTTTTATATTATTGATGTTTATGTTCACTTTTACTAAAGACAAGTGCAGATTCTCTCTGGAGACTATTGGTTTTCTGTTCTAGAGGGTATAGCTTGGTTGCCAGAGACACATATGACTTCTTCCCACTGACTGGGTTGCATGTCCAATCTGTGAACAGTTGGGCTGCATGGGCTGTGTATCACTATTGCACAAGTATATACATCCTGGTCACTCCAGGGACCCAACCAGAATTCAGAGGAGAGTGAAAACACAATAAATACCAAACTCAGGCTCAAGATCATGCAGCCAAAATCAGTGAATATACCACCTTCCCACTTCTACCTTGATCAAACCTGAACAAGGCAATCAACACATATTCCACAAGCGATACTACTTGATACAGCCCTGGCAAAACAAAACAGTGACCTCAAGATGATCAAGCCCCAGTACAAACAAAGCATACAAGAAACCAAGCAAAAATATCCCCACCAAGGACATTCAGCCCCATAGTGGAACCCTCCGTTGCAAACCTAGAGGGAACTCCAGCCATAGAAACCCCAAAAGGAAGATATTACAATTATATTCAACAAATTTAATGAGGCCATGAACAAAAGGATGGAAGAATTAGTTGAGAATCAAAATAAACAACACAAAAGAATTTAAGACATGGTTGGTTGAACAAAGAAAATCAAAAATAATATAAGAATAAACTCAAAACATGGCTGAATAAAATTGTAACAAATCAACAAAAACAACTAAATACATGTTTCAAGGAAGTTGAATAAAATCAAAAAGAACTTGATAAAAAGATAAATAAAATGGAGGAAAACCAACAAAGATTTGATCTCAATGGGCAATGGAATAAACTCAATGAAAGCATAATCAAAAAGCCCTATTTTATTGCATACTGTTTCTTTTCTTGAAACAAGCTGCTTCAAATTTTATCTTACCTCAGATATTGAACTGTGAGTTTAGATACAGGTTCAAAAGCTCTTTAAAGAGCAAGGCTGTGGAAAAATGTCCAAATGTATGTCATAGAACATAAAAACACCCCAGAGCTGGAGAGATGGCTCAGTGGTTAATGAACCTACCTGAAAAGCCTGACTAATTGGGTTCAATTCTCCTGTACCCACATAAATCCAGGTGTACAAAGTGGTGCATGCATCTGGAGTTCATTTGCAGAGGGTAGAGGTTCTGGTGTAGCCATTCTTTTTCACTACCCCTTTCTCACCCTTTCTCTCTCTCTGCTTGCAAATAAATAAATTTAAAAGAATTTTAAAAGAAATTCTTTAGCATATGTATGGTTCTCACAATGTTGAGACAAAAGAAAACCTCAGATATCAAACAATTTAAAATGATAAGAAAAAAAATAGCTAGTAATAAAGAAAGAAGCCCAAATTATTTGATTCAGGCCAAGAAAGTAGGAGGCATTTAACAATATATATAAAGCAAAACTTATGCAATTTGATTTTTCATATTAACAATGATGAGAGTTAATCACTAAGGTAGTTTAGTTTTTTTTATTTTTATTTTTATTTATTAGTCAGTTCTGTATTCAGCAAATACAGTCAGTTTGGTACCATTATTAGGCTCATCCGTGACCTACCCCCTCCCCTTGGCCCCTCCTTGTTGAGGTATACGGGTCATGCATTGTGGAGTTAGCCCACAGTTATGGCTAAGCTAAATGTCTCTGCATATCATGACCCAACATGTGACTCTGACATTCTTTCCGCCCCCTCTTCCGCAAAATTTCCCTGAGCCATGTTGGGTTCATTTTTGGTCTGCTTCAGTGATGAGGTGTTGAGGGCCTTGGAGGCTCTGGCTCTCTGATTTGGTAGGAGTTGATTTTTCTCTATGCTGATCTCCTTCCGCCTTGTGCTGGTGTCCGGTTCATCAGGAAAACAGCCCCCTTGCTTGTTTCTCCAAGTTTTCTTAGTTTCAGCCGGGGCCCTTTTGAGGTATGATGGGGTGGCTCTCTCCTTAGGATCTACATCTATCTGAAAAAGAGAAGCAGATTCTCCAACGGAGAGTAAGTTAGCACCAGGACAAATGAGATAACCCTTACTTTTTTTTATATATAGAGAATTTAATAGGTGTAGGCCCTCTTGTAGCCCACAATTGATAGTAGCTTGATACTGGAGAGTGGGCTTATGTTTGGATATGGTTCTGACTTGTTTCCCAGCTCCAGCTATGGGTCCCATACCAGTGAGGGGATCAGTTAGCCAAATTGAGAGCAGTTGGTTCCCCACCATGGCTGTGTGCCACCACTGCACTTGTGTGGGCATCACAATAAGTTATTTGCTGCTAAGTAGGTTAGACCATGCGTTGCTTCGATAGATATTGGTCAATTTCCCCCAGTCGCCCATGTAGCACCTTCTGGCACTAGACGCGCTGACTGTCTGGGGACTGACTCTCATCCAACTTCCAGCCATGCCATTCTAATTTGCATGTCAATCACATAAGGTATCTTCAGCAGTAGGGTCTTACCACTAACCTTTGGTGGGTCATCAAGTACTCTGACAGAAATCTGTCTGTCTTTTAGGAAACCTTGTAGGTCTCACTGATCAAAAGCTCATTGTGGATGATAGCCCCATGCTGGTTCTGGGAGTTACAGGTCAGTGCCCACTAAGAAAATGAGGAAAAAGATAACTAATATACAAGAGTTAGAGATAAGAGAGAGAGAGACAGGGAGAGGGGAAGTGAGGGAGGGAAGATGTAGGAGATTAAGGTTAGTCTTAATCTTACCCTCTCCAGTGTCTTGTGGTTCAGGTGTTCCCTGTAAGGGCCTGGTGAAGGATCAGCCATTTGGTCTATCTTTTAGTAAGTAGAAGATTATGGTACCATTGCCGTTTGGGTCTAGATTTGTGTTTCCCACCCCTTTGATGCCCTCCCCTCCCTCCCCTTCCATCCTAGTGTCTAATCTAGCTTTTTCGAGGTAGGGTTTCACTCTAGTCCAGGCTGACCTGGAATTCACTATGTAGCCTCAGGGTGGTCTTGAACTCACAGTGACCCTGCTACCTCTGCCTTGAAAGTGCTGGGATTAAAGGCATGCACCACTGTGCCCAGCAATCATTAAGAAATTTTAAGTGGTGAGCTGTGTTGAGAAACATGTAGAATTTTGTTACATATTTAAATTGATTTATTATGCAATAATAAGTGTCTAAATTATAAAGTAGTTTCAACTAAAGTATCATAAATAACTGAATCAAATGCCCACTGGTTTACAAGATTTAGTATATTGAATGCCAGCAATGTGCCCTGCTTTATATTGTTTCCTATCTACAATGTGATGTGGTCAATTAAGTGGTGTCATAATAGTTGTCACAGTCCATAGACTTGGGTATTCTGATGCTGTTTCTTGTGAGTAGATTGGTTTCTGGTGATGTATTTTAACCTGATCCTCTATCACCTCTTTGATCTGATGAGAATTAAAATAATCACTTCACAGTAATGCTCTGAGGATTAAATGCTTTAAGTAAAGTACAAAATTTAATTCTTGATATATGACTACTGAATAAATAATTGTTACCATAAAAGGTAGTGAAAATTTAAAAGTTTGTAATTATTCTTAAGGTTGTTTAGGCACCAGGGATCCCATTGAATGGATATTAAAAGAAATTTTATATAAATACACCAAATGCTCTACTGAATACCACTGTCTCTTAACTTGACATTTCAATCCTCTTTACTTGTTTTCTCATTCTCTACTTCCATGTAACCATTAAGTTATCACTGCTGCTCTTATAACACTTGTCATGCTTAGTTCTCCTGCTCTTGAGCTAATTAATATGCCTCTGCCTATTGTACCACATAATAACCTGGAAGACTGGTGCCAAAATTTTCCATGTGGGGGCCTGTCTCATGTTTCTCTCCTTCACTGTTGGACTGCTCACTGTTTTCAGGAGAAGCATGTGAAACCACAATTTTTCTGTTTTTCCTTCCTTTGCTTAGAGCCCTTTGTTGGATCCTCAAAGTCACTCATGTGGCCAAATTTGCTTCTGGTCCCTTGTGTTTCCCTTTATTCATTCTGATTTCTTAAAGAAAATAGAGGGAGGAGGATCCTGATCTCTTTATTTTTAGCTGTAATTTTTTTGCACAAATGAAACAACTCTAAGAATTCCTGTTGAAATTATAATAAGGAAAACGTTATTTCACTGAAAGAATATCCTCTCCCCACTGAGGTGCATGTAATGTACTGCTTAAAGATGAATGTATAAAACATGACTATATTGGTTGAGTAACTGTTTAAGATCGTGAGCTACTGGAGTTTTGTTCAGGAATTCTTTTTCCATTCCTATATCATGGAAAGAGTTTCTGGTCTTATATTGAGGTCTTTGATCCATTTGGACTCGTGTGTACTGCATGGCTAAATGTGTGGATCAAGTTTCAGTTTCCTGCATATGGTTATCCAGTTTGTCCAGCACCATTTGTTGAAGATGCTGTCTTTTCTCCAGCCTATATTTTTAGGGCCTTTGTCAAATATCAAGTAGCTATAGGTGCTTGACCCAAAGTCCAGGTCCTCAATTCTTTTCCATTGGTCTATATTCCTGTTTTTATGCCAGTACCATGCTGTTTTTATTACTATGGCTTTGTAATATAGCTTTAGATGAGGTATGGTGATGCCTCCAGAGGTATTTCTTTTACTGAGGATATGTTTGGATATGTGAGGCCTTCTGGCCTTCCATTTGAAATTTCAGATAATTTTTTTCTATCTCTGTGAAGAACACTGTAGGGATTTTAATTGGAATTGCATTAAATCTGTATATTGCCTTTGGTAGTTAGGAGCTGGAGTCAACCCAGATGTCCATCACTAGAAGAATGGATAACTAAGATGTGGTATCTCTACACAATGGAATTCTATACAGCAGTAAGAAAAAAAAAACTGACACAATGAAATTTGAGGAAAAATGGTTGAACCTGGAACAGATCATTCTCAGTGAACTTACCCAATCACAGAAAAAAAAAAAAAAATCGCCACATAGTCTCACTCATCTACAGCACCTAACCTGAATCTACCCAAGATGCCTTACATACCCAGCAAGCATCTCGTAGACTAGACAATAGGATGGGTGGGGAGGGTGGGGAGGGCAATGGAGGGAGTGGGAAACACAAATCTAGACCCAAACGGCAATGGTACCATAAAATTCTACATCCCAAAAGGCAGACCAAATGGCTGAACCTTCACCAGGCCCTTAGAGGGAACACCTGAGCCACAAGACACTGGAGAGGGTATGATGAAAACTGATCTTAATCTTCTGCAGCTTCTCTCTCTCTCTCTCTCCTTCTCTCTCTCCCACTCTCTTCTCTCTAACTCTTTTATATTAGTTATTTTTTTCTTCCTTTTTTTAGTGCGCACTGACCTGTAACTCCCAGTACCAGCATGGGGCTATCATCCACAATGAGCTTTTAATCAGAGAGACCTACAAGGTTTCCTAAAAGAAAGACAGATTTCTGTCTGAATACTTGATGACCCACAAAATGTTAGTGATAAGACCCTACTGCTGAAGAGATCTTATGTGGTTGACAGGTAAAATGGAATGGCATGGCTGGAAGCTGGAAGAGAGTCAGTCCCCAGACAGTCAGCACGTCTAGTGCCAGAAGGTGCGACATGGGACTGGGGGAAAATGACCAATATCTGCCCAAGCAACTCACGGTCTAACCTACTTAGCAGCAAATAACCTGTTGTGATGTGCACACAAGTGCAATAATGGCATACAGCCATGGTGGGGAACCAACTGCTCTTAATTTGGCTAACTGATCCCCTCAGTGGTATGGGACCCATAGCTGGAGCTGGGAAACAAGTCAGAACCATATCCAAACATAAGCCTGCTCTCCATTATCAAGCTACCATCAATAGTGGGCTACAAGAGGGCCTACACCTATTAAATTATCTCTTAAAAAAAGTAACGGTTATCTCATTTGTCCTGGTGCTAACTTACTCTCTGTTGGAGAATCTGCTTCTCTTTTTCAGATAGATGTAGATCCTAAGGAGAGAGCCACCCCATCATACCTCCAAAGGGCCCAGGCTGAAACTAAGAAAAATTGGCGAAACAAGCAAGGGTGCTGTTTTCCTGATGAACTGGATACCAGCACAAGGGGCAAGGAGATCAACACAGAGAAAAATCAACTCCTCCCAAATCAGAGAGCCAGAGCCTCAGAGGCCCCCAACACCTCATCACTGAAGCAGACCAAAAATGAACCCAACATGGCTCAGGGAAATTTTGCGGAAGAGGGGGCGGAAAGAATGTCAGAGCCACATGTTGGGTCATGATATGCAGAGACATTTATCTTACCCATAACTCTGGGCTAACTCCACAATGCATGACACATATCCCTCAACAAGGAGGGGCCAAGGGGAGGGGGTAGTTCATGGATGAGCCTAATGATTGTACCAAACTGACTGTATTCGCTGAGTACAAAACTAATTAATAAAAAAATATTTTTAAAAAAAATGCAAAAAAAGTAAAAATAAAATAAAACATGATCCTAATAGTGCTAGCTAATCCTTGCATCAACATATTCAGCTTTTTAATTTTAAAAATATCATGAGACCTAAACTTACAACGGTTTTTTTAATCATTATTATTTTTTGTTTTTTTTTAAATTTATTTATTTAGGTTTTTTATCGGGTGGCCCGTGAATACAGTCAAGTTGGTACCATTGTTATCCTCCTCCCTCTCCTCCCCCATCCACAGGGACCCTTCTTGTTGGGGTATACGGGTCGTGCATTGTGGGGTTTGCCATCAGTTATGGGTAGGAGGGAATGTCTCTGTGTATCATGACCCAATGTGTGGCTCTGACATTCTTTCGCCCCCTTCTTCTGCAAATTTCCCTGAGCCATGTTGGTTTCATATTAGATCTGCTTCCATGTTGAGCTCTTGGGCACCTCTGTATCTCTGGATATCTGGTTTGGTAGGGGTTGATTGTTATCTGTGCCTGTTGCCTTCACTGTTGAGCTGGTTCCCGGTTTGCTGAGAAAACAGCATTCTTGCTTGTTTCCCCAATTATTCTTAGTTTCAGCTGGGGCTCTTTTGAGGTATGATGGGGTGGTTCTCTCTTTAGGATCTGCGTCTATCTGAAAAAGAGAAGCAGATTCTCCGACAGAGAGTAAAGTTAGCATCAAGTAAATGTGATGACCATTGTTTTTAAGAGATTTTAATAGAAAGCCAGCTCATTTTTGGATATGGTTCTGACTTTTTTCCCAGCTCCAGCTACGGGTTCTGTTCCACTGAGAGGATCAGTTAGCCAAATCAAGAGCAGTTGGTTGCCCACCATAGCTATGCACCACTATTGCACTTGTATGTGCATCACGTCAGGTTGTTTGCTGCTAAGTAGGTTAGACCATGCATTGCTTGGACAGATATTGGTCATTATCCCCCAGTTGCTCATGTAGCACCTTCTGGCACTAGAAATGCTAACTATTTGGGGACTCACCCTCTTTCAGCTTCCAGCCATGTTGCTCCATGATACATGCCAACAGTGTATGACGTCTTCAGCAGTAGGGTCTTACCGCTAATCTATGGTGGATCATCAAGCACTGTGACATAAATCTGTCTTCTTTTGGAGACCTTGAAGGTCTCTGTGATCAAAATCTCTTTGTGGATGATAACCACATGCTGGTACCAGGAGTTACAGGTCTGCACCCAAGAAGAGAAGGAAGAAAGGATAAGTGATATGAAAGAGATAGAGGAATGAGAGGAAAAGAGGGAAAGAGAGAGAGAGAAGCAGAAACAGGAGGAGATAATGGTCAGTTTTCATCGTACCCTCTCCAGGGTCTTGTGAATCTGGTATTCCCTCTAAGGGCATGGAGGAGGTTCAACCATTTGGGCTGTCTTTTAGGATGTAGAGTTTTATGGTACCATTGCCTTTTGGGTTCAATTTTGTGGCTCCTACTCCCTCCATTACCCTCCCCTCTCTCCCTACCCTCCCTATTTTCCGGTCCTCGAGATGCTTGGTAGGTATGTTGGCAACTTGGGTAGATTCAGTTTAGGTACCATAGATGAGTGAGACTATGCAGCTATTATCTTTCAGTGATTGGGTGAGTTTTCTGAGAATGATCTGTTCCTGGTTCAACCATTGTTCTTCAAATTTCATTGTGTCGTTTTTCCTTACTGCTGTGTAGAATTCCATCATGTAGATATACCACATTTTAGTTATCCATTCATCTAATGTTGGACATTGAGGTTGATTCCAGCTCTTGGCTATTACGAATTGGGCAGCTATAAAGATGGTGGAGCATATTTCTCTGAGCTGAGTCATGGAGCTTTTAGGGTACATGCCCAGTAAGGGAATAGCTGGGTCTGTTTATATCATTATAGTGATCTTTTTTAGGAGTCTCCATATTGCTTTCCAAATTGGTTGTACCATCTTACATTATGACCAACAGTGGATGAGAGTTCCTATTTCTCCACACCCTCACCAGCATTTATTTGAATTTGATTTTTTGATGTTTGATATCCTTTCTGGGGTAAGGTGGAATGTCATAGTAGTTTTAATTTGCATTTCCCTGATGATTAAGAGTGATGAATATTTCCTTAGGTGTGTGTTGGCCATTTGTGTTTTTTTACTGTGTGAATGGCCTTTCCAGTTCCTTTCCCCTTTTTGTGAGTGGGTTGTTTGACTTTTTATTGTTTAGGTTTTTGAGTTCCCTGTAGGTTCTAGAAATTAGGCCTCTATTAGTTGGATATTCAGCAAATATTTTCTCCCATTCTGTGGGTAATCTATTGGCTATCTTATTGTATGTTTGTCTGTGAAGAAACTTTTCAGCTTCATAAGATCCCATTGGTTGAGTAATTGCTTAAGATCCTGTGCTACTAGGGTTTTGTTCAGGAAGTCTTTTTCCATTCCTAAATCATGGAATGTTCCTCCTAACTTTTCTTCCAGTAGTAGCACAGTTTCTGGTGTTATATTGAGGTCTTTGATCCATTTGCACTTGATTGTTGTGCATGGCAAGATGTGTGGATCAAGTTTCAATTTCCTGCATATGGTTATCCAGTTTGTCCAGCAGCATTTGTTGAAGATGCTGTCTTTTTGTTAGGGCCTTTGTCAAATATCAAGTAGCTATAGTTGCTTGACCCAAAGTCCAGGCCCTCAAATCTATTCCATTGGTCTATACTCCTGTTTTTATGCCAGTACCATGCTGTTTTTATTACTATGGCTTTGTAATATAGCTTTAGATCAGGTATTGTGATGCCTCCAGAGGTATTTCTTTTGCTGAGGATATGTTTGGATATTCGAGGGCTTCTGCTTTTCTATGTGAATTTTGAGATCAATTTTTCTATCTCTGTGGAGAATGATATTGGGAATTTGATGGGTCTTGCATTAAGTCTGTAGATTGCCTTTGGAAGGATTGCCATTTTCACAATGTTAATTCTGCCTATCCAGGAGCATGGGACATATTTCCATTTTCTTAAGCCCTCCTCAATTTCTTTTTTGAGTGTTTTCATGCTTTCATTGTATAGATCTTTTACTTCCTTTGTTAATGCTATTCCAAGGTGTTTTATTATTATTTTTTTGTTGTTGTTGCTATTGAAAATGGGACCATGTCCCTTATTTCTTTCTCTGTATCTTTGCCATTTGCATATAGAAAGGCTACTGATTTTTGTACTTTGATTTTGTATCCTGCTGCTTTGCTTAAGGAGTTTATCACCTTTAAGAGTTTTGGAATGGAGGCTCTCAGGTTGTCTGCAAATAGAGCTAACTTAACTTCTTCCTTTCCAAATTGTATCCACTTTATTTCTTTCTCCTGTCTTATTGCTTGAGCTAGGACTTCCAGTACTATATTAAAGAGCAGAAGTGAGAGTGGACACCCCTTTCTCAATGGGAATTCCTTTAGTCTCTGTCTATTAAGTATTATTTGGGCTTTAGGAGCTTTGCATATAGCCTTTATTGTGTTAAGATATAAATCAACCATGCCAATTCTCTCCAATGATTTTTTTTTTTTGGGGGGGGGGTTCGAGGTAGGGTCTCACTCTGGTCCAGGCTGACCTGGAATTCACTATGTAGTCTCAGGGTGGCCTCAAACTCATGGTGATCCTCCTACCTCTGCCTCCCCCTCCCGAGTTTTGGGATTAAAGGCATGTGCCACCACACCCGGCTTTCTCTCCAATGTTTTGATCATGAAGTAATGTTGTATTTTGTCAAAGGCCTTTTCTGCATCTATCAAAGTGATCATGTGGTTTTTGTGTTTAGCCTTGCTTATGTACATTGTACAGATTTCCATATGTTGAACCACCCCTGCATTCCTAGGATTAAGCCCACTTTATCAAGGTGAATAAAGGAATTGATTAATGTGCGAGGATTTTGTTCTGGATCTTTGTATCTAAGTTCATCATGGAAATAGGCCTGTAGCTTTCTTTTCTTGTGGCATCTCTGTCTGGTTTTTGTATTATGGTGGTAGTAGCTTCATAGAAGGAGTTGGGAAGCTTTCCCTGATCTCCAATTGTGTGGCACAGTTTGAGAATAATTGATTTCAGTTCTTCCATGAAGTTTTGATAGAATTCATCTGAGAAGCCCTCTGGTCCTGGACTCTTCTTTTTGGTGACGTTTTTTATTATGTTTTCAATTTTGATGGGTATGATAGGTTTGTTTAGGGGATTAATCTTCTCTGAATTTAGCTTTGGTAGATGGTATGTGTCTAGGAGTTTATCTATTTATTTCAATTTTGTAGAGTAAATTTTTTTTAAAGTAAGACCCAATATTTCTCCCAATTTCACTTATCTCTGTAGTGATCTCTCCTTTTTCATTTCTAATTTTGTTAATTTGAAGTGCCTCTTTTTTTTACTTGATCAGTTGTCAATCTTGTTTATTTTTTCAAAGAACCAACCATTTGTTTCATCGATTTTCTTATTTGTTTTCTTAGTTTCCAATTCATTAATTTCTGCTCTGATCTTAATTATTTCTTTCCATCTGGAGCTTTTTGGGTTGGATTCTTCTTGCATTTCCTGTGCCTTTAGGTGGATGGTTAGCTTATTGATTTGGAATTTCTCTGTCTTCATTATGAAGGCATTTAGTGCTAAGAATTTTCCCCTGTGGACTGCCTTCATTGTGTCCCATAAGTTTTGGTAAGATGTGTTCTCATTGTCATTCGTTTCTAGAAATTTCTCAATTTCATTTTTTTATTTTGTCCACTACCAATTTATTGTTTAAGAGTGTGCTGTTCAGTTTCCAGGAGTTGATAGGATTTTTGATCAGTGTTTTGTTGTTAATTTCTAGCAATATAGCATTGTGGTCTGATATCTTGCAGGGAATTATGTCAATCTTCCTAAATACATGGAGGCAGGCTTTGTGACCCAGTATCTAATCTATTTTAGAGAAGGTTCCATGGGCTGCTGAGAAGAATGTGTAGTCTGTGGGTTTGGGGTGGAATGTTCCGTAGATGTCCATTAGGAATAAATATTCTATGGTTTTGTTGACCTATGTCACTTTCCTGTTGAATTTCTGTTTGGATGATCTATCTCTTGCTTATAATGTTGTATTGAAGTTACCAACTATGATGGTGTTGGTGGTTATTTCTGTTGTATTGTTGAGTAGGTTTTGTTTTATGAGCTGTGGTGCCCCTGTGTTTGGTGCATAAAGATTGATTATTGTGATATCCTCTTGGTGGATCATTCCCTTGATAAGTAGGAAATGGCCTTCTTTGTCTTTCTGGATTACTTTTGGTTTGAAGTCTATTTTATCCAATATTAGTATAGCTACACCTGCTTTTTCCTTATTCCCATTTGCTTGGAATATCATTTCCTCCCCCCCCCCCCTTCACCCTGAGGAGGTGTCTGTCTTTAGTGGTGAGGTGGGTTGGAACAGATTGAGGGATCTAATTTTATGATTCACCTTTTTAGCTTGTGTCTCTTGATGGGTAAATTAAGGCCATTGATATTTTGGGTAATGACTGTGAGGTTTGATTTGATCCCTGCCATATTGTGTTGGTTTATGTGGTTTGGTGTTTTCATGGACTTTGATGTTTTTTGTGCCTTCTCTGAGTTAAGTTATTGTTATCTGCTTCTTGTAGGTACTTGAGGTTGAATATTTGATTCTTCTATGTGGAGAATACTCTCTGTAGGTTTGGTTTTGTGTTCATATAGTTGTAAACCTGACTTTTGTCATGGAAAGTTTTTCTTTCACCATCTGTTATGAGGGATACTTTTGCTAGGTAGAGTAGTTTGGGTTGGAAGCCATAGGTTCTTAGAGTTTTCAGTGTTCCATTCCAGGTCCTTCTGGATTTTAGGGTTTCCATTGAGAAGTCTGAAGTGATTCTGACGGGTTACCTTTAAATGCAGTTTGTTGTTTTTCCCTAGCTGCCTTAAGACTTTCTCTTTGATGTCAATGTTTAGAGTCTTAATGACAATATGTCTAAGAGAGTTTCTCCTTTGGTCCAATCTGTTTGGAATCCTGTTAGCTACTTGTATCTTGATGAGCCATTCTTTTGAGAGAGTGGGAAAGTTTTCTTCTATTATTTTGTTGAATAAGTTCTCCATGCCTTTGGTCTGAATTTCTTCCCTTCTGGTATTCCTGTGATCCAAGTGTTAGAATGTTTGAGGGTACCCCACATTTCCCTCATGTTCTCTTCACAGAAATTTTTGAACTTATTGAAACTTTTGCACTCTCGAGCTATTTCTTCTCTTTTGTCTTTCAGATCTAAGTTTCTATCCTCCACATGGCTGACTCTATTCTTGAGAGCAGGCTGAGGAGTTTTGGGCTTCTTCAGTTAGGGTTGCATTTTCTACTACTTTTCTATGTATGATTTCCATCCCTCTGTCGTGTTCCCTTTTCACATCATTTTCTGATTTTCTTGATGCTTCTTAGAATTCCTCCTTGCATTTCTTTATGTCTTCATTTAGCATAGCCAGCTGGTTTCTTAGGTCCTCTTTGTTCCACTTTCCTTTATATACATTAACTATGTTTTGACCCCTTCTATTTTCTTATGTGTTAGGTCTAGTCTAGTGATCACAGCATCCACACGATTATCAGTCCTTTGTTGCTTTTGTGCAAGTTCTACTAATAGCTTGGTCAGGGTTGCATTGCTCATAACTTAATTTTGGGGTTCTGCTCCTATTGTTTCTTCTGTGTTTACATTAGAGACTTCTATTGTAGGACTGGGAGATCTTATTGGACTTACTTGCATTTGATTTTTTTCTGTTATTGGTTTCTGTTATTGGTTTTGTGTTGTGGTCTGCCCATCACAGTGTGGGAGTAAGGAGAATGGGACTGTGGTCCCGAGGGGTGGGAGAAGTAATGCAGCTTCACCTGGGCGGAGATGGGCTCGGGGTGCGGGTGCAATGCAGGGGCGCTCACGCTTGGTCAGGGCAGACTGCGAGGGTCAAGAGTCACATGGGGGTGGGGCAGAGTGGAGCAGAGCAAGTCTGAATTCACAGGGGGCTGTTGTGGGGACCAAGCAGAGGAGAGCAGAGCAGGTCTGAAGTTGCAAGGGGCAGAGGAAGAGCAGAACAGAGGGTGTCGGAAGTCTCATGGGGGTGAAGTCGAGTGGGTCGGATCTGAAGTCGTGGGGGTTGAGGGTGGGGCCAAACAGAGCAGGTCAAAGGAATTTGGGGGGGGGGCAGGGCTAAGCAGGACAGATCTGAAGTTGAAGGGGCTGGGCCAAGTGAAGCAGGTCAAAAGAAGTTGTGGGGGGGGGGACAGAGCAGAGTGGAGTGAGTCCAAATTTGAGGCAGGTGGGGCAGGGACATGGCAGAGAGTCAGTGTGGTGAGGGGTGTTTGACGACATGTGGGGGGGTTGGGAGGGATCTATGAACTCATGGGGTTGGGGGGTGGATGCCGGCAATCGTCTGTGCCTTGGGGTGCAGGTGGAACTACTGGCCTGGGTCTCCTTGCCTGTAGTTACTGCGAGAGTTGTCTGAGGCTTGGAATCTGGCTAGGATGGCCACTTGGGGGTATTGGGGGGTTGATGGGTTACCCAAGAGCATGGGAATCAGCAGATTCCCTTTTTGACCCTCCCCCCCCCCCACCGCTAGCAATCTATTAGAGATTTCTCTCCCCTAAATTCCCAGTGACTGGTTAGGTGGATGCCATATTGATTGGAAGTCTCTAAACTTAAAACTTTATTTATTTATTTATTTATTTAGGAGCGACAGACAGAGAGAGAAAGAGGCAGATAGAGAGAGAGAGACAGAGATTGGGCACGCCAGCGCCTCCAGCCACCGCAAACGAACTCCAGACGCAATATTAATTTTTCAAATCTATGAATATGAGCTATTTTCCCATTTTCTTCTGCTTTCTTTGAATTTCTTGAGCAATGTTTTGATGTTTTGGGCATGCATGTCTTCTGTGTCCTATATATCAAACTTATACTTTATTCCAAAAATAATTTATTCTCTGAATGCTATCACAAAATAAATATCATTTTTTCTTTCTTTTTCATTAATAGTGTATAGAAGCACTGTTACTTTCTGAGGGTTGAATTGTTGTCCAGAACTACAGTTAAGTTTATTTATTATTCCTAACAGGTGTTTTGCAAAATCTTTAAATCTTCTACATGAAAGATCATGTCATGTACAAACAGTGATAATCTTACTTCTTCCTTTACAACTTTGATGTACTTTTTTTTCTATCTCAACTGCTCTAATTGAGACCTGTAGTTTTTATTCTGTTTTTTCTTCCCTTTCTAGTGTTCTCAAAATGTGAGTATGGTTTGTGATGGTGTCTCAGATATTTTTTTTTCTTTTTGTTCATCTGACATGAATATAAATTTCAAATAACCACTTTGAGTCTTTTGGTTCTTTCTGCTTATCCAAGTTTGCCATTGAAGCTTAAACCTAATAAAAATTTCAGAGTACTTGTTATATAGTTTTGACCTCTAGATTATCTGAATTAAAAATATTATTTGTATCTTCGTTTAAATTCTGATTTTTTTCTGTCATAATTTCTAGAGTTTGTAGGGCACTTATATGGTGGTTTGAATTCTTTGTGAATTAGTTCAAATATCTCTATATCTTTAAGGTGAATTTCTAGTACTTATTTGGTATTTTTCTTTTATAATTTTGCCCAATTTCATTTGATGTCCACATAGTTGTTATCCATTCATTTTGAAAATTTATCACCTTTTAGATGCATTATTTACTTTGTCTGCACTAAGGAAGACATTGAAAGTGTCAAATGAATCAAGGAGTCTGTGAAATCCTTGTGTGGTTGTTAGGAGAATGGTATGGAGAGGCTTTTGGTTTCTTTTTTAGGTACTTATCACCTGTTGTCTCCTTCCTCTGGTGTCTGCAATAGTGAGCTCTCTGGTTCTATATCAGCAAGACATACTGCTCTCCTTTGTTCTCAGCTACCACCAAGCATCACTACGTGCCACCTTCCCCTCTGTTCCTCAGAAAGGCCAAGTATATCTCTTGGTCTGCCCTGTGAAAACCATCAGGTCAGGTGCACACTCTGAAGATTTCTCCTACTCAAAGGAAAAATTTTCAAATTTCCCTGAACTATGTCCCTCACAGGAAGTTGTCTCCCACTACATTTTGTTCTCAGTGACCAATGGATTTCTAAACTGTTTGAGTGCCGGCACTGCCCTACTTTTCTATTTCCCACGTAGAAGAGACAACCAGCTAGTTTTCTCTGTCACCTAGCCTGATGGAAAGGCTGGTAAAGGTAAATGAAAGTATGCTTAATCATTTCCACACAACTGTCTTCTGCTTTGTGGTTTTCTGTAGTACTGTGGTGCCAGGGCAGAAATCCCCCATTCTGCCATAGTACTGATGTCCTTGCATTTAGTTTTTGCCTTTCCCCTCATTGTGCATCGTACTGGAGACTTAACATTTTATCCTAATCTTTAATTTATAAACAATATATTTTTCTGATTTATACTTAGGACTATCTATGGCCTATATATAGTCTCAACTTTTAAAAATGTATTATGGTTTTTCATTGTAATAAAATTTGTGAACAATTTTTATGAACACTATATATTTTGTCTCCAAGAATTATGAAGCTATTTCTATATACCTATCACATAAAATATAGTGACTATATTATCAGTCAGTTACTGTATTTTTTCCATTAGTCTAATTATTTAAGAAATATATAATTTAAATTTTGTACCATAGTATGTTTTGTTCTATTGTTTAAGGTATATAATAGTTTTGGATTTAATGTGTGTGGGTTTATGATTTTGCATATATTTGTTAATTTAGGTTTTTACTTATTTTATTTAATCCTTTTTTATTCTATTTTATATTTTAAGTGAGCTGGTTTCCTCTCCCAGTAAAAAAATAAATTTTTGATTTGTGTTTCTTTTTCCTTAATGTCAGTTTATTTCATATTTTTAATTGTGTATTTTCCTGGAGTTTCCATTGTAAGTTACTCATTCACATACTCTTTGTCTTTTTCTTTCTTTCTCTTCTTTCTTTCTTCTTTTTTCCTTCCTTCCTTTCTTTCCTTCTTTATTTTTTAAAGTTTTTTTTAAGGTAGGGTCTCCCTCTAGCCCAGGCTGACCTTGAATTCACTATGTAGTCTCAGGCTGTCCTTGAACTCACAGAAATCCTTCTACCTAGGCTGCCCAAGTGCAAGTGCTGGGACTAAATCACACCTGGAGGTCTTTGTCCTTTAATGAAAGCTCAGTCTTTTCTTGGGTGTTGTATTGATTGATGTATTTCACTTGTATAATTCAGTCTATTTCTCTTACTTTGCAACTGTTTGATTTTTCTCTTTTGTATTTTAATGAAATTATTTCTTTTGCAGTTTTCTAATTTTACTTAGCTACAAATATTTTAATGTGAAATAAATTATAATGGATTTTAATAGGAACTTGTAAGAAGAGAAATGGGAGATGAAAAGCAATATTGGGAGATTGTTCATAAAGAGGAAAGAATAGCTCAAACACATTAATTTAAGTAGCAGTCAAGGCTATATTTTATGAGCTTATGAGCTTCAGGTCTTTGAAATCTAATGAAGTATTTTCCCATAAGAGCTGTTTCTAGGAATGTGTGCCAAATCATTCACATGTGAAGTAGACAAAGTATAGAACCGTGACTTTCACATGTTGAATACTCAAAGTCCATAGCTTACATTCACAAGGGGAATACCAAAAGTACTGCCAGCCATTCTCATCTAGAGCACAGCAGCCTAGGGTGCGCCATTCATCTATGAGTGCAGAAAGTAAGAAGACTGTCTTTCATATCTGTAGTGAACACAGTACAGATCCTGTCCTCCACACATGGAGTAAACACAGTGAAGACCCATCTTTCACACATGTGGAGTACACACAGTTAAGAGTCTGTCCTTCACATATGGAGTACACAAAGTGTTGCTGCTCACAGCACATTCTTTCCTTGCCTGTGACATGAGGAAGTCTATAGCTATCAAATTGAATTGTTCCCAGATCCTTCATATATCAATGCATTTGTTTCCAAAAAGATCTCAATTCTTTCTCTTAACAATTAGGCATTGCGTATTCTGTACATTTTTCTCTCTGAAATTTCAATGAGAAAACTAGGAGAAAAATCCCCAGCAATGTGCATTTACTCAATGAGTCTAATGTTCTTTCACCTTTATTATGTTTCTTCCAACCTATTTCTTTGCCTCTTATTCTCTGGCAACACTCCCAGCTCCACAGAGTGTACCCCACTAGAATCAGAACATAGATTTTTACTATGAGCCTTAGGCAGCAAAATGAAGTGGAGAACTGGAAATTTCCAAATGAATTCACTCCATGAGTGTTGTATAAAACAAAACAAGTATAAGACAATGCTTTTAAAAAGATATTTTAATGCAATAGGTACATTTAGCATATTTTGATTCCTTCAATATTTTTATTTGTACATTTTGAAATTCATTTATCAGAATAAGAGTGACAGGATGGGGCTGGAGAGATGGCTTAGCGGTTGAGCGCTTGCCTGTGAAGCCTAAGGACCCCGGTTCGAGGCTCGACTCCCCAGGACCCATGTTAACCAGATACACAAGGAGGCGCACATGTCTGGAGTTCGTTTGCATTGGCTGGAGGCCCTGGAGCACCCATTCTCTCTCCCTCTCTCTATCTGCCTCTTTCTCTCTCTGTCTGTTGCTCTCAAATAAATAAATAAAAATACCAAAAATTTTTTTTAAAAAAGTGACAGGATGATTTTGTGTTTCTAAAACACAATTATCCATCATAGTCTCTTGGGCAGGTTATTTTAAATGCAAATTTCTAAGCTGTACTTCAGAGAGTTTATCTCAGTAGTAGATCTAATGTGAAGTCCATGTGTCTATTTTGATTTTTCCTTGGGTTACTAATCTAGTGAACATTTGAGGAACTACTGAGCAAAATGGATAACTTGATTTCCTGTATCTTTCTCTTAAGACTTTTATGCTTAACCTCCTTGCATTTTCTTTCCTTTTTTTTTTTTTTTTTTACTTTTTTGTGAATAGGTTAATTTCATTTAAACAGATAGCTGTGCAATTTGAACACCACATTTAAAGTCATTATTAAAGTTTATTGGAAGCTTTTGCAATCAATCATCCATGTAAAAAAAACTTTATATCTGAAAGAGTTGGGTTTTTTTTTGATGTTGTTATTCAATCTTAGCAGATTTAGTATGTTCAAATTACTATTTACATAGTATAGTCATCATAGACAAAATGCATGTTGATATCAAGAATAGAAAAATGTTTAAAGCTATACTCAAGAAGAGTACTCAGTCACCTTTTGCTGCATGACATCACAACCCAACAGAATTGAACACATAACTATAATTCTGATTCAGATGTATTTGGTCCAGGGACAACACATAGATTACAGTACTTTGCAGACTCAAAGGCAGTAACTTCTTTAAAAGGAACTTATCATAATAGAATACATGGCCAGAAAAGCATGGAAGTAGAGGATTCTATGGAATATTGTGCATTTGTAGGTGAATGCTTTCTCATTTCCTTTTGTCCTCACTGTTGAAGATTACCAATATATAAAATGTTTACAAAAACTCAGTGTAGACTTCCAGATTCAATGCTATCAAGTAGATCTAATTTTGCAATTCAATGTGCATGCAGAGCAGATAGATTTTGTAGCAATTAGCAATCCACTGGTAAACATACATAGATAATCCAAATTTAAATTAGGTGTAATAAAAATCATGTGATTATCCAAATTGTATTTTTGGTATAGTTTAATTTGTGAACTCACTACACCAATAGACTGTGTCAAGGGCACTGGGAGTGTTTAGGAGAGAAGTGCAGCATTAAGCAAGAAGAAAAGTATTGTCAAGGAGAGAAAAGCAATCAAGTTGTTTGGACTGTAAGGATTTTCATTATTGTTCAATACACTTCCACTGCTTTGAAGAACTGGGTGTTACAACTTAATGGGATGAGCTGTTTTGGGTGATATTTATAGTGTGTAATATATAAGGAAGCAACTGCACAGAGTATGTTCCTCATCATTCACATCACTGAATGAGTTACTTATACTTTAATATTTTATAGACAAGTTAATTTTAAGATTAACACAAATATATGTTGTTGTACAACTTAAAAAAATCTTTTAAAAATATTTAGTTTATTTATTTGAAAGAGTGAGAGAGAAAGACAGATATACAGAAGGAGAGAGAAAATGGTCATGTCAGGGCCTATAGCCACTGCAAACCAACTCCAGATGCATGTGTCGCTTTGTGCATCTGGCTTTATGTGGGTCATTAGGGTTTGTAGGCAAGAAACTTAAACACTGAGAAATTTCTCCAGCACAACTTTTTAATAGTAAAGTTACTGTGATTCTTTGAAGACACAACATACCTGCCTTCTTAACCCACATAAATCTCATGGAATCTATCGCATATTACCAAGAAAGCTCCCCAGATGTCTAAAAGTACAAATGTTTACTTCAGTTTCAAGTAGCCTCATATGACTCACTCAGTTTGCTTTACTTGAGTAGCAGGTATCTCTATAGCATAGATTCTTAGTGTAGTATAGTTAGTATAGTATAGATTCTTCTAGAGAAGCAGTTGATCAACTTTTATTTCCTGTAAGAATTATAGTGATGTTCAGGATATGAAAAATTTGGGCAATAACTTATCTTGCTACCTAAATTGTTTATCAGTTTTCAGAGACCTGTAATAGACACAACTGCTTAGTTGATGTATCTCTAGTCTATACTTCATCCTTCACTGCATCAATAAAACAGATTAAATCTTTAATTTTAGAAAGCTGTTTACTACATGTGTTGATTCGAATCAAATGTCTCCCATAAATTCATGTGTTTTGAAAGCTTGATCCCTGGTTGGTAGCATTTTCGGAGGTGGAATCATGCTGGAGGAGGTATGTTTTGGGGGAGCAGCCTTAGGGCCTTTATATCTAGTTCTCCCTTGCCAGGCATAGCTCACTTTCCTGCTGCTTTTCTCCAGCTGCTGTGGCAGAAGTGATGTCTACCCTCTGCTCATGCCATGCTTTCCCTGATATCATGAAGCTTCTCCTTGAGTCTGTAAGCCTTTCCTTCCATCAGTGGCTTGGTAAGGTGTTTTATCCCAGCAAAGCAAAGGTAACTACAGCAATAGATGAACTAGAAAATCTGTAGTTTTCATGAGGAAATGGATTATGAAATGAAAAGTAGATTACATAGGCAAAGAATCAAAAGCATGGCATATAAAATTAGTAGGAAGAAAGACTAGTGAACATTGGGAGAGGATGTGATTTTTTGTTTAGTTTTTAATAGAAAGTGGGACTTAGATAATGGGAGGGAAAGTGGAGGGGAAAAATCAATGAAAGTTAATAGCATAATGACAAGCATGAGTATGTTGTAGCTATAGATGTACTTAGAGACAATTAAGAAATCTGGCTGGGCATGGTGGCACATGCCTTTAATCCCAGTATCTGCTTGGGAGGCAGAGGTAAGAGGATTGATCACTGTGAGTTCAATGCCAGGGTGAGAGTACAGAGAGAACTCTAGGACAGCTTGATGGAGAATGAGACTCTACCTCAAAAGAGAGAGAGAGAGAAATCTATCTGGCTATAGATTTTATTGCAGAAAAGTGAGGAAAAAGGCCAATATGGTATGTAAGAACATGAACATAAGCAAAAAAGATATCAATAGACAATACACAGAACAAAATGAAAATGTCAGCAAACATAGACAAAAAGCTCAAAGTGTCATTGGTCAGGGGATGCAAGCTGAATTCCTTAAAGTGACCATTTTAAATGCTCAAATAAAATTAAAAATGGTAAAGTAGCTGTTATGAAGATATCATGAAATGAACCATGCTAACAGTGTGACATTAGACCTGAACTTTTCTCTTGCTGGGCACAGGTCTGCTCTGAGTTGCCTCTTCCAGTTAGGTGTCAAGGTCACTAGCCTGTGTAGTGAAAGTAAAACATGTACATTGGATAATTGTACATGAAGCACTTGTCACTACATCTGTATTTATCTTTTCTCTTCACCGGCACCATGGTTGCAGACAAAACTGCATAAGGGTGAGTCTTCTGCTTGTCCAAAGCAACCTAAATTCAAGAAATATGAATTATAGCTGAAAGAAGAATTCACCTTTAAAATTGCCAGTGTTGTATGAATCAAAAGCAAATATTTGTTGTGCTGTCCTTTGGTATTCTGTGGGTTTTCAGTTTCAGCAACATACCTGAGAACATTCAGAATAATACTGCCACTTTAAAAAATGCTGAAAAATATGTAAAATATTAAGTTTCTGGAAGGCAAACTAATAGCACCCACCAAAACCAAAGATATACAGACACTTGACCTATCAAGTTCACTGTTGGGAATTTATTGTACAGAAATGACAGTGCCAATTAGTGGTGACACTACAAGGATACTTATTATAACATGATATTAATGGCAAATAAAATTGGTTCCAAATTAGGAAATGTTTTAAAAATTGTACATGTCTATATTTTAGAACTCTACATAGCCCTTAGAATGTAAATAAAACAAAGAATTTAAATCTTTAGCACTTAGAGAATTAGCCAGAGTTCTGTAAGGTAACAGAAAGTGATTTGTGAAAGGCATAAATATACACTGTTGTGCAACTTTTCCTGGGGAACCATGAAACAGCATATTCTCATCCTAGAGAGGGCATCAGCTATAAATCAGACATTTTTCTACCCAAGTCTACTTTAGTGAACCAATGAACATTCTGAGGTCACAGTAAGTAAGGTAAGAGTAAGGGTTATTTACAGGAGTATGGGTGACTCAAAGGCAGTTGCATCACTGAAAAGCCCACCTCCACATGGATAACAGTTCATCAAAACCACAAACTTGAAGTAGTTCTACCAGACTCCTTGTTCCCTGCAATTGTTGGGGAGGGTCCTCTGAGTCTTGTATGCTTCATAAACTTTCTGATCTTTGTATGTACTGTGAACATCCTCAGTCTTTTGAGACATCCTCCTCCCTCCAGAGGGGAAAGTTTCAATTCAGAGGAAATAGCTATGCCACACATATGCATGATCTATTTTAAATAATAAAAACTACTATAATATTTACATTATACTATTTATTTATAAATATATCTTATAACATGAATGTACAAATAAGCTGAAAATAGGCAAACAGAACTTGGAAGTGATAGTATATGTATGTAATCACAGTGTTTGAGAAGTGGAAACAGGAGGATTAGGTGTTCAAGGACAGTCTCAGCTATAGTACTGAGGAGGAGGCCAGTCTGGGCCATATGAGCACTGTCTCAAGTCCCCTCATCAGCACCAAAAAAGTAACAACAAAAAAAAAGATGTTTGAATTTTGCTTACCTGTTTAAAAGCAATGGAGGATGGATTAGTGATACAAAGGAAGAATATAAGTTAAAGATATAGACATATATGAGTAAGCATATTTGAAAATGTGGAAAACAACTCAAGTGATCATTAAAAGTAGACAATCACTATAGAGGAAAGTTCAAACAATCACCACAGGAACATTAATTCACAAAAGGGATGGCACAGTGGGCCACCCTGCAAAACAAAATTCTTATGGCTAAGAATTTTAAGTTTTGGAATAAAAGACATTTTAGGATTCAGGGATCTTTTCCATATGCTATCTGTCTCTTGAAATCTTACTTAAGCCGGGCGTGGTGGCGCACGCCTTTAATCCCAGCACTCAGGGAGGCAGAGGTAGGAGGATCACTGTGAGTTCGAGGCCACCCTGAGACGCCATAGTGAATTCCAGGTCAGCCTGGGCTAGAGTGAGACCCTACCTCGATAAACAAAACAAAACAAAACAAAAAAAAAAAAAGAAATCTTACTTAATGTAAAACCCTTTTTGATGTCTATATATATATATATATATATATATATATATATATATTTAATTTTTTTGCTCATTTTCATTTATTTATTCTAGAGTGACAGACAGAAAGAAGCAGAGAGAGAGAGAGAGAGAGGGAGAGAGAGAATGGGCGTGCCAGGGCCTCCAGCCACTGCAAACGAACTCCAGATCGTGCGCCCCCTTGTGCATCTGGCTAATGTGGGTCCTGGGGAATCGAGCCTCGAACAGGGGTCCTTAGGCTTCACAGGCAAGCGTTTAACTGCTAAGCCATATCTCCAGCCCATCAATATATAGTTAATATAGCATTTAAAATAGCATTAAATATCAATTCTTATTTCACTTCTTAAGATATTTGTTTTTTCCTCTATCCTTTATAAAATCTAAACTAGTTTATTCTAAATTCAAATACTATCCCAATATAATTTTTTAACATTTTTATTTTTAATTTTTATTTATTTAGTAGAGACAGAGAGGGAGGGAGAGAAAGATAGACAGAGAGAGAGAGACATAGAGTGAGTGAGAGAGAATGGGCATGACAGGGCCTCTATCCACTGCAAATGAACCCCAGATGCATGTGTCACCTTGTGCATCTGGCTTACTTGGGACCTGAAGAATCAAACCTGGGTTCTTAGGCTTCTCAGGCAAATTTCTAGCACCCAATGTAATTTTTTTAAAGTCAGTTTTTAGTTATTGGTACTTTTCTTTGCAATATATGAAAACAAAAATGAAATAAATCATTATTTTATCTCCCTGTTAGAGAAATTCTAAGACAGTTTTCAAAACCAACATTCTGTGTCTCCCCACAACAATATTTTGATAACTTATGTTGTCTTGGGACATATAAAAATCCAAATTCAATATTTGCAGGACATGCTCAAGGATTATTTTCTGTTCTCCTCAAACATCAAATATTTTATTATTTATTCATTTTCTTATACTTCCTTCTTAAAATCACATACCAAATAAAGGAAATTAGTTTGCCTTTTCATAGTTTTACATAGCTTCAATGACTTATGATAAGTTCCAACCAATTGAGTTTGAAATTCATGCTTGATGCACTAGTTGCTTTAGCATTTCCTGATTAATGATAATTGTCACAGAATTATAGAGTTGTGATATAATAATTGTTAAAGAATAATAATAATGCTTGTGGTATATCATGATTTTTTTAAAAAATATTTTATTTATTTATTTGTGTTCATGTGTGTGTGTATAATTATGCCAGGGTCTCTAGCCACTACAAACAAATTCCAGATGCATGCACCACTTTTTTTTTCCAATTTGAGCCATAAAGTTGTTTATTTTTAAAATATATATTACATAGATTATAGTCTTGTATCCCTTAACCCTGGTCTCCATTTTGCTGAGGGAGGGTCCTCCTCAGGAGGATCCTTGGTATTAACTGTGAGGTAATTAGGGCCTCTGTCAGTCTCTACAGGTTGTGGCCTGGCATCCACCACTTTTTGCATCTAGACTTACATGGGTGGCTGCACAATGGAACCCAGTTCAGCAGCTTTGAAAACAAGCATATTTAAGCACTGCTCCACCTCCTAAGTCATGATTTTAAAAAGACACCTGTTCTGAAAATACTGGATGCTTCTGAGCAGTCACAATATCATTCAAATGGAGCTAACCAGATTGTGCCAAAAATTCTGGCCAGTTCAGAAAGCTTATGGAAAGAGCCATAAAACAAATTACTTGTAGAAGTTACTTTAGTTTTTGGAATTAGGTTTTGCTTCATAGCAGTGAAGCTCAGGACATTTGATTAAACAGAGAATTAGTAAAAACCATATTTTGTTTACTTATTAGCTTACTACTGCACATAGGATCTATAGTAATATCTAGAAAATAGTGCCCGCTCAGTAAATTTTGTCAAAGAAATAAGAGGATTGAGATGAAAACTTAGATACACGATGGTGGTAAGTTTAGATTGTGTTTTAAAGACAGCTTCAGTTGCGGTCATTGTAGTCTAATTTTCATGGTAAGGTGGCATAGAATGTTACTGTTAGACAGGTGAGTAAGTATCCCATATTCCAAATTATAGATCTGATAACATACATTTGGTAAAATATATAAAACATCAAATTCACCACTTTTACTACTTTGGTTTTTTTGTTGTTGTTTGTTCATTCGTTTGTTCATTTGTTTGTTTTTTGAGGTAGGATCTTATTCTAACCAAGGCTGACTTGGAATTCACTATATAGTCTCAAGGTGGCCTTGAATAAATGGTGATCCTCTTACCTCTGCCTCTAGACTGCTGGAATTCAAGATTTACACTAGC
The DNA here is from genome assembly GCA_036346955.1 of Dipus sagitta. Classification (NCBI taxonomy): domain Eukaryota; kingdom Metazoa; phylum Chordata; class Mammalia; order Rodentia; family Dipodidae; genus Dipus; species Dipus sagitta. Next base: position 94,830,909 of record CM070770.1, on the reverse strand, counting down.
ACACCTATATATTTTTTTTTTTTCTCAAAGGTAGTGTCTCACTCTAGCCCAGGCTGAACTGGAACTCACTCTATAGTTCCAGGTTGGCCTTGAACTCACAGTGATCCTTCTACTTCTGCTTCCCAAGTGCTGGGATTAAAGGCATGTGCTACCACACCTAGGGCTACTTTTTTTTATTTTTTGAAACTTTTTTGATTAAGTAGAATCTTTGTATGGATACATCATGTGTTGGTAGCATCATTTCCCTCCTCCCTTTTTGCCATTCCATGAGGGCCCCCCTAAGTGGGATTGCTGATATTCACCATGGAGTTGTGGGTCATAAGTTGTGACAGCAGCAGTCAGTCACACCCACCAAGGCTCAGGAAATTTTGCAGAAGAGGGACTGAAAGAATGTAAGTGCCACAGGGTGGGAGGGAATATTTGGAGGCATTGCCCCACCCACATTGACCACTTTTAAGTATATAGTCTGGTGGCAATAATTGCATTCACATTGAGTCACTTTTACTACTCTCTATCTTTAGAACATTCTCACTTTCCCCAAACTAGAACTACTCCCATCAAATAACTCTTATTGTTTCTTGCTTGCAAACTGCTGTAGCTGGCACTGAACTTTCTGCATCTATGAGTTTTAATATTCTAGGTACATCATATAAATGTAATAATATGTTATTTGTTCTTATGTATCTATTTTGTTTTACTTGGTAAAGGCACTTGTTTCTAAAGCAGACACTGCATGCATACATAGGTAATGTATAGCACTGAACAAGCTTTCATGATTTTGATCAGCAGAACTGCTTAGTGACTTCCTACAGTGTTCCATCAGGCCCAAGTTTAGTTGAAGCTATAATTAGAGCAAACTCTTTACTGAAATTTATAATAAATGCTTATACCCTGACTGCCTTGTGGCATTATAATGACTCCCTCCCTGAGGGCAAAATTTGGATGTTGGTATTACGGGAACAAGACATTCTGAATAGGTTTGTTATGTAAAGAAATTATTTACTATGTTTAAGAATGGAAGGTTTGTCAGACCTACTGACCTTTTGGAGTTTTTTCTCATAAGAAAAAGTTGCTCAGATTTTTTGGTAGCATTAATGTAAATTTAATTACTTGGTATGCCTGTGGTATAATTTTTCTTCCTTGTAAAGGTAGGTCAGCACATTAGAAAGGTTAAGAATCTCATTCTAATTGGAGCCACAAAATATCGTTAATTAAATCCCCACAGGAGTCCCTCCAGATTGAACTACATATATTGAACTCATAGAAGATTAAACAGTGTAATCCTTTTACTTCTCTAAAGGAGTATGGTATATTTTCATTTTCAATTATGATCTTTAAAATGTAGTTACACCCTTTTTATAGCTGACTACACAATTTAAGTCCCTTTTCAGGAAAAAATGTCCCTTCAATATTTATTTCATTAATTGTACTAACACTATTAATAGACAATGTAGTGCCTTTTATGCCAAATCAAGATGTCCTATGGTTAGATTCTCATTTTCTTTATTTCCTAGTATAAAATCATAACCAGGTTCTCTTGATATTTTTAAAGTCCTTTTTCAATAAATCCTTGCTAGACTATAGTAAAAGGACTTCAGAGTCCCATCAGAGAAATTAACTAGCTGGTCCAATCCTGTTCCTCCTAGCAAAATTGTTCTCATAATGTAGTATACCTAACTTCCCAAGTGTACTTTCAAACAGTTTTATTGTAAGTAAATTCGAAGTATAATTTTACCTTCCTTTATAGCTCCGTTTGTCCTCTGGTGATCCACATGAAGTTCAGGTAATGCTCTGCAGTTCTTTTAAAGTTTATGGGAAGAGTCAGATGTGTCACTATCTGTTGGGATTTTTAAAATAAATTGCAAGGCAATGTTTCCTATAGCACTTGCCTAATATTGCTACCACCTCTAAAAAACCACTAAAAGCTATAGAAGACAACTGGTTATCCTCTTTTCTATGGATTCTCAGCCAGTCGAAAACAAATTCCTAGTCTTTTTTAATGAAAAATATGTAATAGAGAGAACAGATAAGATTTCTGGTCAAAATTACTTTTCTACTTCTCCCATTTCTGAAGTTTTCTAGCTGCTGAGTAGAGACCAATGTATAGACCCCATTATCTCTTTTTCAAGGACAGAAACAGAATACACACCTTTGGTGTGCTAGAGATGCGGAGAAAAGAAGAGAGCAGATCTTTGGCTCACTCAACATATTACTGTGCCACAAAGAAGATGAAAGGACCATAGATCTGAGACTCACAAAACTTTTCTTCAATCAGGTAAAGGACTACGAGAGAGAGAGAGCACTACAGAGAATGCTTTGCTGCAAAAGTAATTCCAAAACAAACAGGCAAAGTAACCTGTTTTTTGTTGTTGTTGTTGTCTGTTTGTTTTATTTTGCATGTAACCATAATTCAGAAAGAGAGAAATGGTTCTTCTTAAAGAGGATCCATCAGTAAGCATGTTCTTGTTTCTTCTCATTTTAAAGATTTTATTGCTTATTCTCTTTCCAATTTCATCCACTTTATGCCATGAAATCTCTCTGATACATTTACAATTTGTCTATGTATTCCACGGTTGCCTCCTGGTATTCTTTGCCTCATGACCTGGTTTTTACTTATCTTTAGCACTGACATCAAGTACCACTTCCTTCAATAAGGCTTTTATGACATCATCAGATGGACACCCTCTTTCATTTCATATATCTTCATGGTACCTTATATTTACCTTATCAGATTTTACTAAGCTCTATTATGAAGGGGGATACAGTTGTGTTGCTATTCCTTGCCTTCATTGCCTTCATAAGAGTCACTGTCAGTCAACACAATCATATAGTGAAAAAGGGATAGCAAGAGAAAAGCATATCAAACAAATTTAATGTTTACACAACATGAACATCATCAAGATGAATATGCAAAGACCCAGAGGAGAAATCTATTCATATACTTAGATTTGATGAAGAATAGGCAGTTGCCTAGAATTGTGATTGGATCATAGGTATGACATAATGTAACAGACCAAATGGAGCAATGCATATCTGTTCAGGTTCTTTCTGGCCTCTCCATGTGGCATTCATTCCTGTGGGTATAAGACAGGACCCTTTTTAGAATGGGGGTCTTATGACTGATCAGCTGCATTAGGTGAGAGAATTTTCTTATGGCCTGATGTTACACAAAAGGGCAAGGGAACACCTCAACACTGAAGCAGACCAAAAAATGAACCCAACATGGCTCAGGGAAATTTTGTGGAAGTGTGGGTGGAAAGAATGTCAGAGCCACATGTTGGGTCATGATATGCAGAGACAATTATCCTACCCATAACTGTGAGCTAACTCCACAATGCATGACCCGTATACTTCAACAAGGAGGGGCCAGGGGGAGGGGGTAGGACATGGATGAGCCTAACAGTGGTACCATATTGACTGTATTCGCTGAGTACAAAACTAATTAATAAAAAATCATTAAAAAATAATATTTTATGTTTAATGACTCACTTTGGGAAATGGGGTACTAATTTCTGTAATCTATTTTAGGCATGAGGAATTATGCTTTCTATGACTATGGCTTCTATGAAGAGTTAAAGATAAGGAGGCAGAAGAAAGTCAGAAAGACCTTGACCAATTTTTAGGCAGCAGAGTGTCCTTGAGTTTAAAGCATGCTAAAGCACTACACTTTAAGGTGTCATATTCTGAGCCCCAATAACTGTGGTGGCCTTCCTTCCTTCTTTACTCCCTTATTTCATTTCTTCTATCCATTCTTCCTTCCTTCTTTCCTTTCTCCATCATTCCTTCCTCCCCATTCTTCTTCATTAGCTTTTAAAGTTAGTAAACAAAGTAATAAATTTCTTTGCAGCATTTCCATTTATTTTTTTTCTTTATAAGTTAGTTTTGTATTCAGCAAATACAGTCAGTTTGGTACCATTATTAGGCTCATCCGTGACCTACCCCCTCCCCTTGGCCCCTCCTTGTTGAGGTATATGGGTCATGCATTGTGGAGTTAGCCCACAGTTATGGGTAAGCTAAATGTCTCTGCATATCATGACCCAACATGTGGCTCTGACATTCTTTCCGCCCCCTCTTCCGCAAAATTTCCCTGAGCCATGTTGGGTTCATTTTTGATCTGCTTCAGTGATGAGGTGTTGGGGGCCTCTGTGGCTCTGGCTCTCTGATTTGGTAGGAGTTGATTTTTCTCTGTGCTGATCTCCTTCAACCTTGTGCTGGTATCTGGTTCATCAAGAAAACAGCCCCCTTGCTTGTTTCTCCAATTTTTCTTAGTTTCAGCCAGGGCCCTTTGAGGTATGATGGGGTGGCTCTCTCCTTAGGATCTACATCAATCTGAAAAAGAGAAGCAGATTCTCCAACAGAGAGTAAGTCAGCACCAGGACAAATGAGATAACCCTTACTTTTTTTTTTTAATAGAGAATTTAATAGGTGTAGGCCCTCTTGTAGCCCACGATTGATGGTAGCTTGATATTGGAGAGTGGGCTTATGTTTGGATATGGTTCTGACTTGTTTCCCAGCTCCAGCTATGGGTCCCATACCAGTGAGGGGATCAGTTAGCCAAATTGAGAGCAGTTGGTTCCCTACCATGGCTGTGTGCCACCACTGCATTTGTGTGGGCATCACACCAAGTTATTTGCTGCTAAGTAGGTTAGACCATGCGTTGCTTTGACAGATATTGGTCATTTTCCCCCAGTCGCCCATGTAGCACCTTCTGGCACTAGACGCGCTGACTGTCTGGGGACTGACTCTCTTCCAACTTCCAGCCATGCCATTCTAATTTGCAAGTCAATCACATAAGGTGTCTTCAGCAGTAGGGTCTTACCATTAGCCTTTGGTGGGCCATCAAGTACTCTGACAGAAATCTGTCTGTCTTTTAGGAAACCTTGTAGGTCTCTCTGATCATAAGCTCATTGTGGATGATAGCCCCATGCTAGATCTGGGAGTTACAGGTCAGTGCCCACTAAGAAAATGAGGAAAAAGATAACTAATATACAAGAGTTAGAGATAAGAGAGAGAGAGAGAGACAGGGAGAGGGGAAGTGAGGGAGGGAAGATGTAGGAGATTAAGGTTAGTCTTAATCTTACCCTCTCCAGTGTCTTGTGGTTCAGGTGTTCCCTGTAAGGGCCTGGTGAAGGATCAGCCATTTGGTCTGTCTTTTAGTAAGTAGAAGATTATGGTACCATTGCCGTTTGGGTCTAGATTTGTGTTTCCCACCCCTTTGATGCCCTCCCCTCCCTACCCTTCCATCCTAGTGTCTAGTCTAGGAGATGCTTGCTGGGTATGTAAGGTATCTTGGGAAGATTCAGGTTAGGTGCTGTAGATGAGTGAGACTATGTGGCGATTTTTTTTTCTGTGATTGGGTAAGTTCACTGAGAATTATCTGTTCCAGGTTCAACCATTTTTCCTCAAATTTCATTGTGTCAGTTTCTTTTCTTACTGCTGTATAGAATTCCATTGTGTAGATATACCACATCTTAGTTCCATTCTTCTAGTGATGGACATCTGGGTTGATTCCAGCTCTTAGCTATTACAAATTGAGCCACTATAAACATGATTGAGCAAATCTCTTTAGTCTGTGGTTTGAAGGTTTTAGGTTAGATGCCCAGTAAGGGAATAACTGGGTCTGTTGGTATCTCTATACTCAGCTTTTTCAGAAGTCTCCATATTGCTTTCCAAAGTGGTTGTACCATCCTACATTCCCACCAACAGTGGATGAGTGTTCCTACTTCTCCACATCCTCGCCAGCATTTATTTTTATTTGATTTTTTGATGTTTGCTATCCTTATTGGGGTAAGGTGGAATCTCATAGTTGTTTTAATTTGCATTTCTCTGATGATTAGAGATGATGAACATTTTCTTAAGTGTGTGTTTGCCATTTCTATTTCTTCCTCTGTGAACTGCCTGTTCAGCTCTTTGCCCCATTTTGTGAGTGGGGTGTTTGACTTCTTACTGTTTAGATTTTTGAGTTCTTTGTAGATTCTGGAGATTAGGCCTCTATCAGTTGAATAACCCACAAATATTTTCTCCCATTCTGTCGGTAATCTATTGGCTTTGCTTATTGTTTGCTTGTCTGTAAAGAAACTCTTCAGCTTCATGTGATCCCATTGGTTGAGTGACTGTTTAAGTTCATGAGCTACTGGGGTTTTGTTCAAGAAGTCTTTTCCCATTCCTATATCATGGAAAGTACTTCCTAAATTTTCTTCCAGTAGTATACGAGTTTCTTGTCTTATATTGAGATCTTTGATCCATTTGGACTTGAGTGTAGTGCATGGTGAAATGTGTGGGTCAAGTTTCAATTTCATGCATATGGTTATCCAGTTTGTCCAGCACCATTTGTTGAAGATGCTGTCTTTTTTCCAGCCTATATTGTTTGGGCCTTTATCGAATATCAAGTAGCTATAGTTGCTTGACCCAAAGTCCGGGTCCTCAAGTCTATTCCATTGATCTATACTCCTGTTTTTATGCCAGTACCATGCTGTTTTTATTACTATGGCTTTGTAATATAGCTTTAGATCAGGTATGGTGATGCCTCCAGAGGTATTTCTTTTGCTGAGGATATGTTTGGAAATGTGAGGCCTTCTCCCTTTCCATATGAAATTTGAGATCATTTTTTCTATCTGTGTGAAGAACAAGGTAGGGATTTTAATTGGAATTGCATTAAATCTGTATATTGCCTTCGGTAGGATTGTCATGTTCCTGGATAGGCAGAATTAGCATTTCCATTTTATTTTGATCCTCCTCTTCTTCTCTGCTCCTTATTTTCCAGATGACCCTACAGTAGCTCCCTTCTTCTTCTATCACATGTGTTCTAGTACCCAAGACCTCCTTTTCCTACTCTCACAGTCCCCTTTCTAATTTTATGACCTACACACACATATTCCACACATGTATATGCACATATATTAAAACTAATATCTGGGATAATAAAAATTTATGGAAATACAATTATTTCATAATCTGTCCATCTTCTTATTTGATTATGAAACCATTTATGACATATAATGTGTTTTAAGTCAATGAATGTATGAAGAATCCAAAACACGTAATCTAATACTAATTTTGTTACTGTTGTATTCATTTTTCATTTATGAATGAAGAATTAAATAACTTTTGTAAATATTTTTCTTATATGAAATTATTTAATGTAATCAATCCATAGTTACTGAATTACCTATTTTGCATGAGTTGTATTTGATAGTATTTAAACAGTAGTTAAGTAGGTAAGCATAGTGCTTATCCAGAGGAAATTTTTGCTTGTCAATGATAGTCAAAACCCAAGAGTATTTCTATTATGATATCAGAATGGCAACTGGTATGCACTAAATTAAGTTGGAAGAATACTGCATGATAAAACATGCTGCTGTCTAGAGGTGGGAAGAAGTGAAGCACATCAGTGATTCAGCTGGCAAAAAGCTAGATCTAGGTACTCTAGGAGGCAAACTGAAATTGCATTTAATGAATGCTCACCGCATAGCAGGCAGTGACCTAAGTACATCCAAGCTAACTTACATAATGCTCACAAGTTCCTCTTCTCACAGGAGAGGACTTTGGTGCAACAAGAGGCTATACATAAAAGAAATAGGGCACATGTAACTTCTAAATAAGGAGTCTGAATGTTAGTGTGTACTAGTGGTTAACCCTTGTTAGACCTTGAGAATGATCAGGTTTGGATTTTAGAAAGAGGAGAGAAGTTTGGAGAGATGACTTAGTGGTTAAAGTGTTTGCCCGCAAACCAAGAGGACCCAGGCTCAATTCCCTAGACCCATGTAAGCCAGATGGACCTGGAGTTCGGTTTGCAGTGGCTGGAGGCCCCAATGTGCCCATTCTTTCTCTTTCTTTCTCCCTCTCCTCTTTCTCTCTCTCTTAAGTAAATAAATAAATGAAATATTTTTACTGATCGCTACCCCCACAATGCATGAACCATAATTCCCATAGGGATAACTGGCATCCCAACGAGGAGGGTCCCTTCATAGGGGGGAGGACAGGGAGGAGGCTAAGGATGGTACCAACATGGCTGTTTACACACTGAGTATGTACATATCTAATAAAGAAAAAAAAGAGCAAAGTGAAATGAAACACTTTTTTTTTAGCCTCTGACAAGTTTTAGGATACCATAATGGCATTTTTAAAAAGTATAATAAGTATTGACATCTGTCAGTGACCTTGAACTATTACAATACTCTATAATGTGCCTTCTAAAATGTATGAGTAGAATCAATATATGGTTGGCATAGTTTAATGCTAAATGTATTCCAATATCCTTAAGACTAAAATCTAATTTCTGGCAGACAGAGGAATTGTAAATCAAAGTGTATGCTTAGTGGGAATTATAATAGAAAATATTTACTGAGTATTCAATATGCGGCAGACATATATGTTCTTCACATGTATGGCCTCATGTAATGCTAACAGTGACCTTCCACAGTTAAACATGAAGCACATAGAGACTAAGGGTTGTATGGGAGAACATATCAGAACTGTGGCAGCTACTAGAAAAACCTGCACTGCTATTGATATTCTTTTGAATGCCCTTGTCCTGCCTCTGCAAATAAAGAAGGTGATAGCATTCTTAGCTGCATTACACACTGATGAAATTGTATTAATAGTGAAATATGACAGCATTAATTTTTAAACATTAGATTATTCAACAGAAAATAAAATGGGATTTTTCTCCCAGTGCTTCTCTCAGCACATCTCAAATAACTACCCAGTCCTAATGGCCTCATGTTTTGATATGATCTCACAAAGACCTGAACCTTGGGCACTTTTTATGAGAACTAGGATAATATATAATAGTAGAGCTGGAGAAAATGTATAGATGATTAAAATCTTACTTTTTATGTTTTATTCAACACTTTATCAGGAAATCAGATTGTTGTAATGTACAGTCATAAAGATGATTAAAGAGAAAGGCTTCCTGGATAAACATCCAGTTAACAGTTCATGCTTTCATATGTGATGTTTGGGCAAACATATTTGTTTTCTGTGTCTTATGCCAAAATAGTCACAAGGCTGTCTAGCATTATCTCTTTTGGGTATGATGTGATTCAAGTACAGTGTAACACAGTATGACCCTTGCTTCTTTTCTAATTCTACCCAACTACTTTTTCATCCATACACACATTAACTCTTTTCATCTCTCTTTTTTTCAGTGTTCTTGAGAAAATTCTTTCTTATTTTCTCTTTCTCCTTTCTGCTGAGAATTTTAAAAAGTAAATGCATCATGGCTTATAAATACAAAAGAAATACTACAAATAAATATGACTATATCAAATGAAACCAATGACTTATGTTTCAAAGTGAAACATTACATTTACCAAAGCTACCCATGTCTAACGCTGGTGAGCTTTTACTAGTACTCTCCTGCTGCTTTCTCACCCTCTTAACTAATATCATGTCTCTAAAAGCAAGATCAATCAATAGAAAGAAACTACTATTTTTATTCAAGTTTACACACTTTCTGTTTTCTTTCATTACTAGTTCCAAGGTAAATTTTCTTCTGCATTAAGTGTGCTGAATTTCAGCTCTGTTATGGGTTAAATAAGCTTTTATGTATTGGCCATGGTTCCCCCCTTACTCCCACCATTACCATTTATAACAACATCTTTTATGTGAGACAATGTTGTGAATGCCACACAATCAAGTTTCAAATGACTTACTGGAGCATCATCTGTTTGCTTATTAAGAACTCTGTTAGAAGCATGAAAGTCCTGGCTGTTGTAAATATGTAGTGGAAGTTCTCTGTGTTTGGCCAATAACTCTCAACTTTAGTTCACAGGAAGCAACTTTTTCTCTTCCTTCATCACCTCATGTCTAAGCCTCTGACCCAAACAGAAGCATTCAGACCTTTTGCATATGCCTTTCACATATACCAGTGACATGGACTTGTGTATATAAACTTGATTTCTATTTTTTGTACATAAATATTTTATATAAGCAATCATTTAATCTCTTCAATCACATGCTGGGAATGTCACTCCCATTCTTTAATAGAAATATGTATGTATTAATATATGATATGTGTAATGTATGTATATATACATATATATATATATATATATATATATATATATATACACACACATTACACATATACACCCATTATAATTTTGTATCTCCTGTTTTCTTCACCATTTTAATTCCAGAATGTAATCAGATTTTTCTAAATGACTCAATTAAGCTTCTTGGAAAGAGTTATTTAATTTATTACTCCATATATAAGCATGCTCATAAACTAACCCAGAAGAAATTGACCCACTTGCATTAAAGCAGCATGAAAAATAAATTGCCTTGGTAGAGTGAGCACATCGCAGGAAAGCAAGCATAAAAGGAGTTAAAAGAAGGATGTTTAGCAATAATCCGCATAGAAGATGTTGACAGATTGGATGAAGACAGAAGTGGTGAAAATGAGAAGTGGCTAAATTCTTGATAGGTTCTGAAGCAAAGCTGTGAGCACACAGGTGTGAGAGAAGAGAGGAGTCAAGGATGATTCAGAGGGTTTTGTTTAACCAACCGAAAAAGTTGCTGAAAGTCTGAATGAAGTGTAAGTGTGCTGAGATTGCACATCAACTCACTGTTTCATACACTTGCAAATTCCTGGGAGCCTTCCAGGTGTGGTACTGAGGCAGTAATTGGATGTTAAAAGTTCAGCATCAAGAGACTTAAGTAGCAGATACAAGGAAAAAAATTATCTGGCAATGGAGAATGTCCAGTTTCTAGAATACCTCTAAGAGCTGTGAACATTGATACCTGTTGGGCAGGTTGCCCTAACAAAGGGGAGGGATATGATGAAATTATATTCCTATATCTCTTAGAAGACAGTTTTTATCCACTATATGGAAGTTCCTCATAAAATGTAGTTTTCTGGCTTTTTTAATTTTTTTGCTCTGTTATTTTTTGTAAAGCTTGTCTGTTACATGGAATGTATATGTATAACCAAGTTATCATGCTTTTTTCTCTTGTAGCATCATGGATATACCAAATACTCAGTCCATTCTTCAGTTCTTTCTCTGTGTATGCAAACAGCATAAACATTGCACTATGGAGCTGAATTGTGCCCACCAAGTTCATATCAAAACTTTACCCCCAGTACCATGGAATTTAGAGATTAGGACTTTGGAGAAGACTAGATTTGGATGTGATTAGTGCCCTTACATGAAAGACATCAGATGCTTGTACTTTCTTCCATGTGAAGCTCTAGCAAGAAAGAGATCGTCTCTGGGATGGTTTGGGGCTGAGAGAGATGGCTCAGTGTTTAAAAGGTTCTTGCTTGCAAAGCCTGACAGCCTGGTTAGATTCCCCAGTAATCATGTAAAGCCAGATGCACAAAGTGGAACATGTCTAGAGTCTTATTGCAGTGGCAGGAGACCCTGGTGTGCTCATACTCATTCTCTCTGCCTCTGTTTTTCTCTTTCTTTCTCAAATAAATAAATACATTTTTTTAAAAAAAGAAAGAGATCATCTGTAAGCCAGGAAGAGAAACTTCACTAGAATTCTCCCATACTGGGATCTTACAACAAACTTGGCCTACTAGCCTTCAGAACTCTGAGAAAAATGGCTGCTAGGGCATTTTGTTATGGCAACCTAGGCTGATGAATGAACTAAGAAAAAAAAAATGTCATGGACTGATCTCAAGGCTGGCACAGGTCTTTTGTTATGCCTGGATGTAACCCATCATACAGAGTTCCCTCAGAGTAGTTTACCAGGAAACTTTTCAAATATATTCCTAGCTGGTTTAATCAGACCAACAACCTTGTACAATGAGTGGAGCACATGGATCATGGATCATGGATGTCTCAACAGAAAAAAAAAAAAACAAAAACACAACAACAACAAAAACGATCTTTCCGATTCTCCCCGTTGGCAGCTAGTAGAGGTAGATGATCATCAAATTCAGTACACAGACTTTTAAAACTTTCACCTTTCAACAACCGTAGGTTAGGGCCTCTGCCCACCTGCCCATCAAACAGTGATATAGAAGAGAGTTGATAACCACAGTAATGAAAAACTCAGTCACTGGTACCACACTTGTCTTGAGTACTTTTGCTTCCATTTTAGTAAAAGATTCAAAATGGATGTGTCTCATTGTCATTCCTTGGAAAATTGGATAATAATAATAGATGATGCTTCTTCTTCAGAAGCTCAGAGCCATACTTGGATCTGTAAAACTGCCCTTTCCAACCAGACAGTTGAAAGAAAAGAAAGTGGAATATGTATGATGATTAAATGAGTTAATTCACAAAAGACAGCAACTCTTAAAGCAGTATTTTCTGTACTGATAATAATAGTACTTGGCACAAAGATAGCTTCAGCATTAGGAATAGGAACGGAATGCTCTTGTAGCATTAGCAATGCTATAGTCCTTTGGTGTATTTCCAAGAGTTGTGTATTGTTAAGTCCTTAGTACTAAAAAGCAAGAAACCACTCAGTGTTTTCTTTCTCTCTATCTGTTGTTTTGTTCCTCATTGATATGGTATTTATAATTATCTATCTTATTATAACTCCCAAGATTAACTCTCCATACCTCCTCTATGTTCAGAATGAGAGATATTAGCAATCAATTATAGTCTCCTCTAATCATCCTCATTATGGAATGCTTGGCAAGAAGCAACTAATCTCTCGCTCAACCTTTGCCCTTTTTTCTCTCTAGATACATTTTTTCTATTGCTAAACATTTAATCATTATAAATAAATCTTTCTCCTGTTAAAAAACAAATTCATCTCCTCTAGAGAGCATTATTTACTATAAGTTGCTTTTTACTAATGAGTCCAGTCCCTCCATTAGCTGTGTTTACCTATTCATTTCATTATGTAACAAATTCCCATAAAATTGAAATCATTTGCTCTGATTTTCAATCTTCAATTGAACAATGTGTTTTGTTTGCCCTATTTGCAACATGCTAAAGTTAGAATCTTTCTTATTTTGAAATAGCCTTTTTATGCTATTTTCATCCCAATCAGTTTTCTAATGTGCCCTATTAGAAATTTTGACAGAAGATGGAATATGCCAGGGTCCTATTTGGAGCTTTAATAGATTTGGCTCAACGAAATTATATTTTAGCAAATATTTATTATATTAGAATTTAATAGTGTGATTCAAAATGTACTGTTGATAACTTCAGCACAGTGCCTCATTTCTACCTTCTTTCTGACTGTAAATACTAAGGAGAACTTAGTAGGCAACATTATAGTGCGTCAACAGTCAGCTGACTGCATTCATCTCTGTCCTTACCCTCAACCAGCTCAGAGACTTTTGACTTCCTTGGATCCCCTTTGCCTTTTGTGACTGTCATAAGACCGAAGGGAAGGTTAAGTTATATGTTACTGTCAAGTTATGGTATGGTATGCTGAGCTAGCATACAAAGCATTCTTTCTCATTTGCACAGTCATCTGTTGGTGTGGTCCTCCAGGGCAATGGACTTCATGCAGCTGCTCAGCAATCTAGGCTGCTAGAATCCTGTGGCTTTGCCATCTGGACCAGAGACCTCCGTTTGTTACAGCAGGGAAATATAAAGCCAGGAGGACTGGCATGTGCTTTCACCCATCACAGCCCAGGAGTGACACATAGCACTACATGAGCCTCTGAGTAGCTGAAAAAGAGCCCATGGTGAGGAGAAGCCAAGGGATGCTGATTGAGTGTTGCTGGCTCTGCCCTAGGATATAATGCACTTAGCAGAAAGCTGTCGGCCATTACACAGAGAAGAGCAGTGTGGTGCAGCGGAGTTAAGAAGAGTGTGGCTAAATGACTACAGTTAGGCTGCTATGAAACAGGACTGAGGATACACTTGCAGGTTTATAACAAGTGTCATAGGAAAATTCTTCAGGCCTATCTTGAAATTCTTATCTATTCCCTTCTTTATCTTTCCCAACTCTGCTAAGGATAAAAATGCCTTATATTGTGAGACTAGCTTTTTAACCTTTCCATAGTTCAGGTATCTCATCTGCAAGATCGAAATAATTATAGTTCTTTTATTCTGGGGCAAATATCAATGACTAATTGATCTAATGTTTTAGGTCATTCACAGTAAGAACTCATTTCACTGAAGCTGTTATTACCTGGTGAAATACTTTAGATATGCTGATGATTATCTTTGTTCTCAGTTTTGGCATCTGTGTCTTTTTTTAAAAAAAATAGTATACTTTTATTTTTATTTTATTAATTTGAGAGGAGGGGGGAAGTGAGAGGGAGAGTCTTGTGTTTTGTTTTTTTTTCTTCACACTGAGCCACTCATTAATTGTGAGAATCAAACCTGGCTTGATTTTGCTACCTCCATTTCCCACCATATCAAGTTATCTGGGTATCCATTTCATCCCTACCCACTATCTTCTCAATATCAGCATCTACCTCTTTCTTTTCATTGAACATTAATAACGTATTGAACAGGTTGAGTAAAACATTACTTTTTCATGTTTTGAGTGAGAAAGAGACAGAGGCAAAGAGACACAGAAAGAGAGCGAGAGAGAGAGAGAGAGGGCGGGTGGGAGAGAATGGGCATGCCAGGGCTTCTCAGCCACTATGAATGAATTCCAGATGCATTTGCCCCCTGTGTGCCTGTGCAACATTGCATACTTGCGTCACATGCATCTGCCTACATGGGACCTGGAGATTTGAACATTAGTTCTTAGGCTTTAGTGCCTTAACCACTAAGCCATCTCCCCAGCCCAAGTAAAATTTTTACATTCTTTAAATTATCAAGTGGTGTATATCATTTTTCTTAAAAATGTTTCCCCGTAGCTCCTCAAAGTCAGTCTTGTAAATCTCAACCCAAGTTTACTGCTGCACAGGTTGTACCTATCTGTCTCTAAATGCATTCCTCCTGGTGTCCCCTTCTTGGTCAGTTTTTAAAAAGTCCATCCCATCACAAGCTTGAGAGATTGCTCAGTGGTTAAGTTGCTTGCACCAAAGCTCAATGACCCAAGTTTGATTCCCCAGTTCTCACTTAAAGCCAGATACACAAAGTGGTACATGCATCTGGAGTTTGTTTACAATACCTAGAGGCCTTGGTATGCTCCATTCTCTCTCTCTCTCCTGGGTGTTATGATGCATTCCTTTAATCCCAGCACTAGGAGGCTGAAGTAGGAGGATCTCTATGAGTTTGAGGCCACTCTGAGACTACACAGTGAATGCCTAGGATGTCTATCCCCACATCATCCTTCTTCTCATAGGCCCATTCACCAGTGTAGAAATTTAATCCAGTGGCCAAGACCTACTCTACACTGAATGCCCATTATTAACCAATAAATACACAAATATTCTCTGTTGTGAAGATTATTCTTTTGTTTCTTTAGAGGCATGCTTGGTCCATTACATGAAAGATTCTAGTTCTTTTTCAACCAGTTGTTTTATGGCAAAAGTCGCATGACTTCTAGTTTGCTGTGCAAAGGTGCTTAGAGGTAAGTGTGAGTACAGTCCAGGCTGCATTGTGTCCTGGTCACCTCTATGTGATAAAACACACATGCTACCCTAAATGAGCCTGTGTGGTACATCTATCGTGGTATCATTGGCAGAAAAGCACCTTAATAAATTTGTTCCTGGACTCCTCACTCCATAATATGATATGCACACAAGAGTAGGCAGTAGAACATATCTAGAAATGCCTGCAGACTTCCAGAGACAGCACAAAGAATATTCAGGTTCAGAGGCAGAGAGAATTTAGATCAAATCCTGTATATGTTACCAAGGAAGCCAATTGTGGATAACATTTTGGTTCCCTTGATCTTCTCATTCCTTGTCTATGAAATGGAAGTAATAATATAAATCATCTACTACAGATGTGAAATCAAAGCATATGATTTATAATCCACACTTACAAAGTGGTGTGAATATGAAGGAACTGTGTAAACTTTCTGTGCCTCAATTGCATGATTTGTTCATAGGGATAAAAGGGTGTCTATTCCATAAGACTCAAATAGCATAATATGTGTATGTGCTCTAGAAATGTGTAACATATAGACAGAGATTTGGGGTATGTTAGATATTATTAGTTGATACTATCTAAGTTTATCAGGTTCATTTTGTAGAGCCATGAGAGATGTCATCAGTGGGTAGTTCAAAACCAGGCCAGGACTGCTATTAGGTGATGAGAATTGGCCCTCTAGGACATATTTAATATTTAGTTTATGATGGTAATTTGGGTTGTGCCAAACAGATCCTTGTGGCTCTACTGTTCACAAAGATAAATCACTTGCCAAATTCTTCCAATTCAGAGCCTGCCTCACTATGCCAGTGACTGTTTAGCCTTAATATGTGCTCAGTTCATGTGGTAATGAGATGTTGTCATGTCTAGATTTCATATAACTCTAAACTCCTTTGAATTGACAGATCATATAAGCCTGTGTCTTATCATTTGTCACATATTTTTAAAAGTAATTTAAAAACAATAGTTTTGCAATGTTTTAAAGTAGGAAAGATAAACCTAGATCTTTGAAAATTAAATATTTATGTGTATTAATAGGATTATGGGCAGTATAACACTGTAAGTCTGTGTGGAACTCCATTATCTCAATTTCTACCATGTAGAGTATGAATTTCATGAGTAGGCCTTTTTTAGTCTTTATAATTTTAGATACCATTCTCTTGTCTATGCACTTTTTCCTTTCATGAACTTCATTTCACCTTATTCTTTCTCTGCACTGACATATGCCCTTATACTGAAGCACAAAGTTGTACTGTTTGATGAAAGGCGATCAGAAAAGGAGGAAACAGCAGGATTCCTGACTTGCTTTATTGTGTTATTAGGAAAATTTGAAGAATTGTTTGGATTGCCTCCTGAAAATGATGGCCTAAGTCAAATATTATTAACTTCCTGTGTTTCTTTGTACAACTACAATTCAGTTATGTTCCTACAAAAGGACTCTCCACTTTTGTTTGTGTCATTGGTAGTTTTTCAAAAGCTGCACAAAGTTCCTGAAAATCGAAATGGGACAGAACTAAATTACATATTTTAAAGCCCAGAACTACAATTATGCTAATGTAATTAAGCTTCATGAATATAGTATTCAAATCAAATTTCAAGAACTACACCAAATAGAATTGTTGTAAAAGATGGAATGGCTTGGTTTTGAAATTTTTACAACGATCACTGATCCAAAAATTCTTATGGAGGTTATCATTGGCATTGATAGAGATGCTTCGAGTACATCATTATTATTACTTCAATAATTTACACATTTTTCTTCTTGGAGGTGACATATTTTCATATAAAGAATGGAAAAAATTATGTCTGTTTGCAATCTAAAAGTTGAAACAATCTATATCTGGAAACATTTTATATGCTGTATCTTAAATGAAAACACACATTTCTCCAATCAGAACATAATATTATGCATTACATTTTAGGAATAGAAGTCTGAACACTGTTAATTTTTTTTCTTCAGCAAATATGGTAACAGAAACTCTAGTTTTTGGAATGATCTGCAATCTCTCATGGTTATTGTATGAGGTAATGGGGAGACCTTCGAAAGGTTCAAAGTAGAGAAGGTGACAACAGTGAAAGTCTTATCTTTCTGCCATAAACCTCTGCTTGGACAGAAAGGCCTGACTTGTTTCTTTCTGTGATATTTCATATTTTATGATCACCTATAAAATCAGAATATGCTCATTTTAGAAATATAAGCAGAAAAAATGGAAAGGAATTTTTTTTTAATTCTAATCCTGTTACTGCTCATAAAGAAATCACATTTGATAACATATTCTATAAAAAAAAAACTTTTGTTACTTTTTAAATGCAACACATATATTTCCATTTTTAAAAATTTTTTTGTTATGTTTATTTATTTATTTGAGAATGACAGACAGAGAGAAAGAGGCAGATAGAGAGAGGGAGAGAGAATGAGCAAGCCAGGACCTCCAGCCACTGCAAACAAACCCCAGATGCGTGCGCCCCCTTGTGCATCTGGCTAATGTGGGTCCTGTGGAGTCGAGCCTTGAACCGGGGTCCTTAGGCTTCACAGGCAAGCGCTTAACCACTAAGCCATCTCTCCAGCCCCTATATTTCCGTTTTTAAGACAAGTTTTCATAGTAAGTACTTTCCGATGTAGTTCAAAAACATTTTTAACACCAGCATACTATTCAATGATATGACATATGTAAATACCTTCCCAAACAT
Source organism: Dipus sagitta (assembly GCA_036346955.1). Lineage (NCBI taxonomy): Eukaryota > Metazoa > Chordata > Mammalia > Rodentia > Dipodidae > Dipus > Dipus sagitta. The sequence continues at coordinate 94,812,805 of CM070770.1, read as the reverse complement.
GAGCAGAGGTAATTCTGATATTGATAAACTGCTCCTAAATTTCAAGCTTTGTTATGGCACAGACTAAAAACATCAAGTGATAAATCAATCTATCATTTGATTTTTTATAACTATTGATCCAAGTAGAATATTCTCTGAGATGACTTCCTTTAAGAAAAATTTTTAAAAATTCTTTAAAGCAAATATTATATTAGAATAAGTACAATTTATACAACTTATGCTCTCTGTTGTCATCTAACAAAATCATGATTTCACTTTGATAAAAACTAAAATTGTTGTTATTATCTTCCAAGCAAATACTATGATTGATGATAGTGGGAGGTGTTAGAATCAGTTACTCTACATTAGCTTAATTAAATAGATGGGTGTGTTGGCACTGAGCTTGTATTGAGTCATTTCTTCCAGGTGAGCATTGGGTTGGCATCTCCTTCCCAACCTTCAGTTTTACAGTGACATCATATTTAGAGTGAGTCACACACTGGCTAGAAGTCTGCACCCATTAACCATAGTCTAACCTTTGTATAAGAACAAAACGTCTCAAATAGGAGTTTCTCTGTGATGTAACATCTCCTTTACCCACAGGTTTCTGAGGACTCCTGTTAGTGATTTCTGTGAGAATTTCACTTAAACTTATTCTGCCTTATGTATGGATGATGATTATGGAAGAATTTATTGTCCCAAGGGTCAAAGAACAATCCTGAGAGCGTTAAACTCTGTGTCATCACAGGCAGAGCTGGCAGATGGGATGTGGGGACATGAAGATGCAGCACATCAGGGTTTTGCATTCATCCTCTACCTGAAGCAGCTAGCCCGATTTTTCTCCTGAGCTCCTTCTTGTTTCACATAGCTCACTACGCCTGCTGCCCATTTACTTCTGGTTGGCAATCTGAGACCTGAAGCCTGGATACTCAGAACAAGAACTTATCATTGCCATCAAAGTGCTCGTGTATGTTGTAGTTGGTGTCAGTACCATCTTCTCAGCCATAAAAGTGGATGTCACAGAGCTCCCTCTTTCTCCTTACCCCTAATGTTTAATCAGCTGGAAACTCCTGGAATTCCCACCCTTATATATGTCTCAAGCCTATCCTCTCCTGAATGTAGTATTTTGGATTTGTCTCATATTTGATTACACTATCTTTGTAGGCTATTAACTAGATCCTCTATTTCTACTTTTCCATTTAAACCACTAGCTCTATGGTGAATTTCTGGAAAGCAACTCTCATTTCTTCTGGATAGAAATTCTCAGTCCTGTACCCCAATCGGTGCCAAATTTTTCACACTTTTAACCACCAGCTTAATAGCACCCTACAGATGGAGTAACAGTGCAGGCTACAGCACTCACAGTAAGAACCTAGTAGAGGCAGAGACTGGGGATTCAGACATAAACAAGCTCGCGAGGGGTTTACAGCAGCTACAGTATAACTTTACATTCCTGCACAGGTCTCGTACATCCCTGCTATGCTAGCTTAGAAAGTGCAAACTGCTTTTGGCTGCCACCCTGGCCAGATGACACACATTTGCCTTTGCACAACATTGTCTCAGTAGAGTTCCTGTGCTCAACTTCTTGTCTAACTAGGGCACAGTCAGACTCGGTGTCTCCACTAATATTGACATTCTGCTTGTCGGATCCAGGCCTGTCGCTTCCATCTCACATGGGTACTTATTGAAAATGTGGGTTCTCAGGACCCATCCTAGATATCCAGAACAAAAACCTCTGTGGTGACAAGAGTCCCAGGAGATCTGTACGCACAATTCTGCTTAAGACATCTTACTTTGCGAAAACACGCCCGGCTTATATTTCTCCACTTGGATGAAGTGGGGATTTTAGCAGCATATTCTAAGTCCACTCTGGTTATTCCAATAAACAGTAGGAATCTGGGGGTCAAAAACTGTTTTTTATAATCAGTCCTTTGTATTGGACCCAGCACATGGAACTGCTCAACAAATGTGTGTTTATTTAAACCACAGTGACCTGCAGGTCAACCTGAAAGCAGACTGCTGCATCCGGGCTGCAGAGTCCTGTGCACAGATGGGTTGCACTTTCAGTTTTGGATGCTCTTGCTTCTGGCTGGGCTGATGCTGTTTTTGCCTCCTCTTTCTAAATTCACAGATGGTCTTGAGCATTTACTCACAGAAAGTGGATTGTTGCCCGATGTGGATTGCTGTGGGCCAGGCAGCTGGGCTTCCCCATTGGGGACCAGCCAAGCCCTGCTGATTAAAGCTTTCTTTAGGGAATGGGTGCTGTTTCTCTTCCCTGGAGGAGCTTTATTCCAGTTCAGAGGGCTCTCTCTTTCTCTCTCTCTCTCTCTCTCTCTCTCTCTCTGTGTGTGTGTGTGTGTGTGTGTGTGTGTGTGCTGCGGTATGTGCTGGGGTGCGAGTGAAGAACTGGGGAAGAGAGGGAAGGAAGCTTATTGGCTGTTGGGATGTTATCTATCCCTGTACATATCTGACTTACTTTAGTTTCATCTCTTGCCTTCAACTCAAAACTCTGGTACAAAACCTCCATGACTTCACTACAGTTTTTCATCTTTCACGTCATTCTTAATGCTTCTCATATACCATTAAATTACAAACTATGTAAAGTTAGAATGTGTCTATATTTGCCCAACATTGTCTCTGCTGATACTCAGTACACTATCTAGGATTAGTGTGGCAGGAATGAAAAATATAGCAAAGTAGGAATGGGGTACAGGCACTTTCTCCATTTATTCTTTATTTAGCCATACCCGACATGGTCTTCATGCAGCACGTTGTTCTGTAGAAGAACATGACTCCAGGGGCTGGATAGATTGCTTAGTGGTTAAGTCACTTGCCTGTGCAGCCTAAGGACACATGTTCGACTCCTCAGAACCCACGTAAGCCAGATGCACATGGTAGTGCTTTGCATCTGGAGTTTGTTTCCAGTGGCAATCCTATTTCCTCTCTCTCTCTCCCTCTCTCTCTCACATGTACTTTAATAAACTTAAAAAATGTTAAAAAAAAAAAAGAGAACATGACTCTAATCTTTTCACGTTTTATATTTTTTAATTAAGTAATATTTTCAACATAAATTTCCAAAAATATTAACTAATTCAGTCATTATTTGAAGCTCTAAGGAAAGTGGTGTGGAGATGGCCCAACACAAAGGAAGAGATTTGGCTGCTGCTGCTGCTGCTGTGTGAATGTGAGTGTGAGAGTGTGTGTGTGTGTAAGAAAAAGAGAAAATTATTTGTTTTTCAACTTAATATTTAAGTGCTATGGATAGAGTGTGTACTCAATAGTTTTAACTGCTCTTCACTTTCCTGACCATATTGCACAGTCTTACTTCCCTCAGTATTGTTTACAGTGAATATGTTTAGAGCTGTTTAAGTTTGCATCTGTGACAGAGATAAGCACATTGGTTTGAAGTGAGACCACTTGTATTTAAACCGCTTGTCCTGGTATTTGCTAGTTTTAAGGTCTCAGGTAATCCGCTAATATGTTACACATAAGTTAGACATAGTATCAACAATTACCTGAGTTTTAAAAAGTAATGAGTTAATTTTATTAATAGGCATACTCACCTCATTGACACTCCCCCAAACAGTTCTTACACCCCTCTTGCTCTTTACTTTTGAAAAATTGCAAGTATCATCACTAAATGTTATCTGTATGATGAAGCTTTTCTACACCACTAGACTGAGAATACCAGGCTTACACCTGTTCTTCAGTTTTAGTTTTTCAGTATCTAGTTTTCATCTTAGTACCCTGTTCTACCCCTTACTACATGTGTGAAGTGTAGATATACTTCTTTGGTTATGCTTTAATAACACAAGACAAAACCTGTGCTTGCCCACCTGTCTCACCTGTAGCACCCAAATACCTCGCACAAAATAATACATACAACACTCATACAGAATTAAAACCACAGGATAACTACATAATTCTGGAGTCTGCAGTTTTCTACTGTTGCCTTCATTTATTATTATATGAGGTTAGACGTCTTAGCTCTCAACTCTAACTTAAGGTCTTCAACCTGTGAAACTGGGAGATAGTAATAAAACTTAACACCAAAGGGTGAGTGAGCATTAAATAAAAGACCAATATTTGTACATTTATTTGTATATTCTCCATTGATAACATTCATATTTTTTTCTTATATGTTTAGCTGCCAAATAAGCCACAACTTGGCATTGCTAAGCTTCTCTAACAATTCAGATTTAGAACCCATAACGGGTACTGCAGAATAATAGCTGTGGAAGGCAAAGCTTTAACTCAGAAACCCTAGGAAATTTTTTGATGGAAAGTTTAAGATGCAGGAGCTAATGTCACATCAGGGTATTTTGGCTGTGGCTCATGATGAATAAACCTGTTACAGAAAATTTATGTGGAAGCTGTTCCCGTTGCATGGAAGAGGGTTCAATTTGTGTAGCACATACTCCTTTATTGCCAGATGATTCATTGGAAATCACAATTTGCAATGATCTGCCTAGTGGAAGGGCTGTTGGTCATAAAAACATCATAGAAGAAAATTCAACGATGAAGATTATTTATGCCAAAAACATACATTTGTATTAGCTACACACATTCCAATGTGTGTGCATTGAAATTATGACAGAACTGTCAATTTAAATGAGACTCAAGGAAGGGTGAGTGTCAGCATTTCTGATAAGCTGTGCAAGATAGCAGTATTTGATAGAAAAGTAAGTTCAAAAGAGCCAGGTGTGGTAGCACATGCTTACAAACCCTGCCAGCATCAGGGCTAATGCAAGAGGATCACTGGATGTTTGAGGCCAGCCTGGACAAATAATGAGGACTTCAAGGCCAGCATGGCTACATAGCAAAAGCCTGCCTAAAAATTACTGGTGATAAAAATAAATGAAAGCCGGGACTGGTGGTGCACACCTTTAATCCCTGCACTCGGGAGGCAGAGGTAGGAGGATCGCTGTGAGTTTGAGACTACCCTGAGACTACATAGTGAATTCCAGGTCAGCCTGGGCTAGAATGAGACCCTACCTTGCAAAACCAATAAATAAATAAATGAGTTCAATAGCCCATACCCAAAATAATATGTATTTTAAGGCTGGAGAGATGGTTTGGCAGTTAAGGTGCTTGCCTGTGAAGCCTATGGATCTGTGTTCAACTCTCCTGATCCCACGTAAGCCAGATGCACAAGGTGATGCAAACCCACACGGTTGCACACGTGCACAAGGTACAGAGTAGTTCCCTGTTAGGTGTGCTTTTCATTTTCATTTTAAGTTCTTCACATATGTGCACCAAATGAGACCCATGCTTCATCCTCAAGTACTGAAGTGGTACCAGTGTAGCAGGGGGATGTGGGTTTTGTCACTGACAACTAGATCCTGCTTTACTCCATATCACATATCTCTTTGTAAACCTTCTACATTTCCTCTTGTCCAATCTGAAGTTTGGCCAATAGTGGAAACATTGCAGCTTCACAATAATTTAATTGTAAAAGTTATAGTTCTATAGTTATTTTATTTATTCATGATATATGTGAATATATAAATATGAAGTAATACAAAAGTGAATAAAATAATTGCTCTCTAAATGTTTAGATTTTATCTCACACCAGCATGTAAGTGTAAAGATTACCAACATTACCTTGCTTAATCCACAAAATAGTGCTATAAAGTATCATTTTTTATTTTATACTATTTTTGTATAATAAGAAACTTTGAAAATAGAAGAATATAAAATATAAAACAAAATTACCTCTCTTTTCACTTCTGCCCTTTAAATACTGAAGCGGTGATTGAAACAAACACCAAAGTATCTAAAATTCCAGGTCTTTGGTCAATGCAGAGATAACAGTTTATAAAATATTACATGTTCTATGATGTACTTTAGTATTTAGCAGGAAATAATGAGTATTTTGTTGCTGAAAGCACATTCAAAATATATACTGTTAGCATTATTCTGATTTTAATGATGGAAAACTACTGTTTTTTTAAGTAAATTTTTTGAGTAAATAGTCCAGCTGAGAGCTCAGCTAACAGAAGTCATACTTCCAGCCTTTTGCATCTGCCTCTCCAATCAATTTCAAATATTCTGAGGACTGTAAAATTATTTTTATTTTTTGTTAACTATTTCATGTGTTCTGCTCTCTTAAATTCAAGGAAGCTATTGAACTCTCAGCTATAATACTTCAGTCTAAATGATTTTCAGTTCTCTAAAGGACATTAAAGAATGGTACTGATCTACTCAGGACAAAGAAAACTGCTCTCGCCCTCTTAATGACTGCATCTCTTTGGATAAACAATACTTAATGACAACTTGCTCTATACCAAAAGTGAAGGTTTTTAAGGTGATGCAAACATTTCATTTGCTGAAGCAACTCTAGTTTTTCCTTGATGTTTTGTCTGAGTTGGATGCAGTGGAGATTGACATAGATGCATTTAGATTTTCCTAAGCACTAAGGAATTTTTCATTCCACCGGGTGATATTTAGAGAGCATGTACCCATTTTCTAGGTACTGAACTAATCTTAAGCAGTTAAGAAGAGCAAAAAAAAACCCTGGAGCCCACATTTTAGTCAAGAAATATGTTCTAATGAAAAAGCTAGAGGTTGGCTAAAAGCTCTTTCTAGCTCATTTTGTAAAAAGTTTGGTACAAATTACCAGCAAATTATGTAAATACATACTTAATCATTAGCTACTTTTTCCTTAGTTTTACTTTTTATTAGGTACAAAAAGTCTTCAAGTGCCGGGCATGGTGGCGCACGCCTTTAATCCCAGCACTGGGAGGCAGAGGTAGGAGGATCGCTGTGAGTTCGAGGCCACCCTGAGACTCCATAGTGAATTCCAGGTCAGCCTGGGCTAGAGTGAGACCCTACCTCGGAAAAAACAACAACAACAGCAACAACAACAACAACAACAAAAAAAAAAAAAAACAGTCTTCAAGTATACTTTTTTTCTAGTAGATAAAAATATATTGTTTTAATTCCCTGAACATTCCCCCTTCATTTGTTCCAGTAACGTAACTAAGACTCTCTACTAACAATTCTTAATTTGGTATCACTACACTTCTAAGAGAAAAGTCTTTTCTGGCTTCATGCAAAATAACAGATCCAGGAGAAAGTCATTATTTCTCTTGCAGGAGACACATTCTGAGAAGATCTCTAGTGAGGGTTCTGCCTCTCCTGATGAAGATCTGGAATTTGATGTGATTTGGGGGGGGGGGGGTTAAGATTAAGACCTGGTATTTTACCCAGCCAGATCCTCTGTATAATTACAGAGGTGAGATAATTGCCAGGGGAGCAGTTTGGTTCATAATTATAGAAATCCCTATTTAGTGAGGAAAATAGTGTAAAGCAAAAGCTCATTTCAGCCAAGCTACTGTCAGAAATGTCGAGGTTTGAAGTTTATTTATTCATTGGGATCAAATCATATCACATGATGTTGATGGCAATACTGACATGAAAGTTGTTCTAAAATCTCTGCCTTCCTCTCTCTTTCTCTCTCTCTGTCTCTTTAATTTTTCAAGGTAGAGTCTCACTCTAGCCTAGGCTGACCTGGAATTCACTATGTAGTCTCAGAGTGGCCTTCCTCCAATCTCTGCTTCTGGGAGTGCTGGGATTAACCACCACACCCCACTGAAATCTCTCTTCTAAGATTAAGGTGGGGCTTGATTTTTTTTTTTTGTTTGTTTGTTTTTGTTTTTTGAGGTAGGGTCTCATTCTAGCCCATGCTGACCTGGAATTCACTATGGAGTCTCAGGGTGGCCTTGAACTCACAGCAATACTCCTACCTCTGCCTCCTGAGTGCTGGGATTAAAGGTGTGCACCACCACGCCCGTCTAGGGCTTGATTTTTAAGGAGATATAAAGACAAAATCTAGTTAGGAGTGGGACTATAGTAACTTCTTTAGAATATGTTGTGTTTAGAATAAAAGTGGGTCATATATTTTGCATAAGTAACAGAAATAATAACTTGGTCTGAATCTCTTCTGAGCAAACTCTAGATACCTAAAAAAAGAAAAAACAAATGTTCAAAACACATCAACATGCTTGTTTTCATTTTCTTACTTTACTCTGAAATATTAAACAGTGAACAAGTGGACAGGTTTTATCTGAGTGAGAGAGAGAGAGAGAGACACTGTTCTAGTTAACTTATCATTAGTAGGATCATGACTGTTGTTATTAATATTACTACTATCATATGCAATTTGTTTTATAAAAAACTTATGATCTGCATGAGTTAATTCTTTTCAGAGCTGACCAAATTACTCTTCAGGGCTCAAGCTCATGTTTTCATTTTTTAGTTAATACTCATAAACTCTCTGCAATTATGTTACATGACCACGCATTTGTTAAGCTACATTAAACCTAAGCTCTACATCTTGTTCAATCGTTGCTAAATATATAGCTTTCAAAGATAGCAAAGAGCTGTATTTAAGTAGCAATATATCCATTTATATTTATAATATTTTTAAAGATGAGTTAATGACTAGTCTATTAGATTAAAGAACTATTTTTATTAATAAGACATTTGATGTGTTTTGTCTACTTTCAGGACCGAACTAATTATAGAGACTTTTTTTCCCTTCATTTTCCTAGTTAGGTAACAGACATTATATGGTTTTAAATTTTTATTATTCTATTTGAATCTTTTCTTTAAAAGTGCTGTCATATTAGAATAATGTTTCCATATAGCTGACTATGATACAGACAGAGAAGCGTCTATTTATCCAGTTGGGAAAGCTGACCAGATACAGAATGGCATGAACACTTTGAACTCTTTTGTGGGATATAGGAAAGAGCGTATTTGCTAATATGCAATTTGATTTTATGATAATATTTTGCTTTTATTTTTCCCTAAAATACAAATTATTTCTTTCAACATCTCCTAAGGGCTTCTTAAGGTTGTTGGAAATGCTTGTCATATGACATAGAGGCCATAGTGTGGCCCTGTGTGACTTGCCTGAATCCACTTCAGGCATCATTAAGTGGATTTCGGTTTTTGATGGTACTTTGTTTTCTGTCAGTTCTTCTGACTCAAATACCCTCACCTACCTCTGTGACACACTTCCTACATAGGAGAGGTGAGCTTTATTCACTTTTTCAGGACTTCATGTAGCCTTTTCTGAAATCTTACTGCTTCTCTACTGACAGTTTGCACACAGAAATAAAATAGCAAACAAAAATTGGCAAATATCCAGCATGCCTATGGAGCTTATGTAATTCAGTCGGAAAAGCAAAAACAAACAGCCTGGCTTAAGAAAAAATAAATAAATAAACAAGGGCAAAGGACTTGAGACTTTTTTCCAAAGACGATAGGCTATAACAATGTGCAAATGTGTTCAACATCTTTAATCATTAGGAAAAACAAATTTAAGCTTCAAATTCCTTTTATGATGGCTGCATCAAAACAAAACAAACCTTTAAAAACACATGATCAGGGGCTGGAGAGATGGCTTGGCAGTTAAGCGCTTGCCTGTGAAGCCTGAGGACCCGGGTTTGAGGCTTGATTCCCCAGGACCCACATAAGCCAGATGCACAAGGGGGCGCACACGTCTGGAGTTCATTTGCAGTGGCTGGAGGCCTTGGCACGCCCATTCTCTCTCTCTCTTTTACTCTCTCTCTCTTTCTCTCTCTCTATCTGCCTCTTTCTCTCTCTGTCTCTCTCAAATAAACAAAAGTAACAAAATTTTTTTTTAAAAAACCACACATGATCAGGGGCTGGACAGATGGCTCAGCAATTAAGGTTTTTGCCTGTAAAGTCTGAGGACCCAGGTTTGATTCCCCAGTACCCATATAAGTCAGATGCACAAGGTGGCCTTTGTATCTGCAGTTTTTTGTTTGTTTGTTTGTTTTGCAGTGGCTATATGCCCTAGTGTGACCATTCCCTCTCTCTCTCTGTCTCTCTCTTTCTCTCGTTCCCTCTTTCTCTTGCTCAAATAAATAAATAAATAAAATATTTTTATAAAGACAGATGATCAACATATTTTAAAATGTTGTTTTGGAATAATTTTTAAAATCAGGCCTATTTTTCTATGACATCAGTAAATTTTTATTTTGAAAAAAAGGTGAAATCTGCAGGAAAGTTGAACAAATGGTACAATGAAAAGTCATATACCTTTTACAAGTATTTGCTAATTGTTGATATTTTGTCATATTTGTTTTTTCCTACTCTGTATGTATATGTGTGTCTCTATTAAACCATATATAAATGTCACTTTTATGAATTATATGAAGTCCATTACATCCATTGTGATGTTACTCCTACATGTTTCAATGTTTCTTACCCAAGACTAAGCTGAAGGAAGCAACACCTCCTGATATTTAGTAGTACAAGCAGAGACATTAACAGGATGTATAAACTCAAGACATACAGAAATCTAAGGGAACTAGAACTGGAGTGAATATGAAAAATTCTTGTGCTGGAGAGATGGCTTAGCCATTAAGCTCTTGCCTATGAGGCCTAAGGACTCCGGTTTGAGGCTAGATTCCCCAGGACCCAACTTAGCCAGATGCACAAGGGGGCGCACTCATCTGGAGTTTGCTTGCAGTGGCTGGAAGCCCTGGCACGCCCATTCTCTCTCTCTCTCTCTCTCTCTATCTGCCTCTTTCTCTGTCTCTCTCTCACTCTCAAATAAATAAATAAAAATGAACAAAAAAAGAAGAAAGGAAAAAAGAAAAAGAAATTTATTTTTAAAATATTGTTATTTTTCTAAAATTAAGAGTACATTGTATATATCAGAGTTGACAAAATATCCTACCCTGAGGACAACTGGCAGAATCAGCAGCTCAAAAGTGAGCCCTAGGGAAGCAATCAGGCTTTACAACAAACAGAACTGCCTTAAGACCTTTGTCCAGGAAAGACTAATTTTATCTCAATGTTAATCAATTTTGTTATTTCCAGGCCTCTCCACAGCAACACAGAGCAAAGCACTGGAGTAACATTTGCTTTGAGCAAAGAGAAAGTAAGTCAGGAACTTTGTATGTAATCAAGCTACCATTCAGGTGTCAAAACTATGAAGGGAAAACAAACTAAAGCATGCATGAAGTTGGGGGTGGTAAATTATTCATTTACTTCTTTTTTTTTAATTTTTTTTTATTTGACAGCGACAGACAGAGAAAGAGGCAGAGAGAGAGAGAATGGGCGCGCCAGGGCTTCCAGCACTGCAAACGAATTCCAGACGCGTGCGCCCCCTTGTGCATCTGGCTAACGTGGGTCCTGGGGAATCAAGCCTTGAACTGGGGTCCTTAGGCTTCACAGGCAAGCGCTTAACCGCTAAGCCATCTCTCCAGCCCTCATTTACTTCTTTTTTGTTTTTTTTATTTTTTTAATTATTTTTCTCAATTTTTATTAACATTTTCCATGATTACAAAAAATATCCCATGGTAATACCCTTCCTCCCCTCACTTTACCCTTTGAAATTCCATTCTCCATCATATCCCCTCCCCATCTCAATCAGTCTCTCTTTTATTTTGATGCCATGATCTTTTCCTCCTCTTATGATGGTCTTGTGTAGGTAGTGTCAGGCACTATTAGGTCATGGATATCCAGTACATTTTATGTCTGGAGGGAGCATGTTGTAGGGAGTCCTACCCCCCCCCCCCTTTGGCTCTTACATTCTTTCTGCCACCTCTTCCGCATTAGACCCTGAGCCTTGGATGGTATGATTGAGATGTTACTTGGTACTCCAGTCACTTCTTTCCAGCACTATGATACCTTCAGAGTAGTCCCAAGGTCAGTGCCATCTGAAAAGAGAACATTCTCTACACAAAGTCAGAATTAATATAAGGGTATGAATATTAAGAGAAGTGCTTACTGGGCAGTTTGATAAGCACAGTATATACATAAGAGGATATAAATAAATCATATTGAATCCTCCAGTTTTGGACAATGGAACACTCAGGAGCTGTAGATCATTGCTAGAAAATTTTCAGTGCCAGGGATGGGATACCTTCTAGTGAGTTGTTGGCCAGGGAGGTCCCTGGTGCCCCTCAAACATTATAGGCCATTGCCAAGGCCCTTGGTTTCCCATCAGGAATAGATGGTAAGACCCTAATGCTGAAGACTCCACATACTTGGGCTACAAGGCCACTGAGAAATCCTGCTGGAATTGAGCTGATAACCTCCTCCATGTAGATCAGCTGGTCAATATGATTTATTTATATCCTCTTAGATTTTGATTAGCCCCCCTCCACCTTTCCTTTACTCAATCTCTTCCTCTGACCTTGCTTTGGGCCTTTTCACCCCCATTAATTCTTATTCTTCTACTTACATTTATACAATACCAACCTACTAAGTACCCTCCTCCCTTCCATTCTCTTCCCTTTATATCTCTTTCTTTTAGATTACTGGCCTCTGCTACTGAGTTTTTTCCTCCTCACACTGAAGCCCAATCATCTGTAGCTAGGATCCACATATGACAGAGAATATGTGGCACTTGGCATTTTGGGCCTGAGTTACCTCACTTAGGAAAATCCGGTCCAGATACATCCATTTTCCTGCAAATTTCATAACTTCATTTTTCTTTACCGCTGAGTAGAACTCCATTGTATAAATGTGCCATATCTTCATAATCCACTCATCAGTTGAGGGACATCTAGGCTGGTTCCATTTCCCAGCTATTATGAATTGAGCTGCAATAAACATGGTTGAGCACATACTTCTAAGGAGATGAGATGAATCCTTAGGATATATGCCTAGGAGTGCTATAGCTGGGTCATATGGTAGATCAATTTTTAGCTGTCTTAGGAAACTCCACACTGATTTGCACAATGGCTGGACCAGATTGTACTCCCACCAACAGTGTAGAAGGGTTCCTCATTTTCCACCTCCCTGCCAGCATTTATGACCATTTGTTTACATAATGGTAGCCAATCTGACAGGAGTGAGATGGAATCTCAACGTAGTTTTAATCTGCATTTCCCTGATGACTAGGGATATAGAACATTTTTTTTAGATGCTTATATGCCATCAGTATTTCTTCTTTAGACAACTCTCTATTTAGCTCCATAGCACATTTTATAATTGGCTTGTTTGATTTCTTATTATTTAACTTTTTGAGTTCTTTGTATATCGTAGATATTAATCTTCTATCAGATATATAGCTGGCAAAGATTTTTTCCCATTCTGTAGGTTGCCTCTTTGTTTTATTCACAGTGTCCTCTGCAGTACAAAATCTTTGTAATTTCATGAGGTCCCAGTGGTTAATCTGTGGTTTTATTGCCTGAGCATTTGTGGTTATATTCAAAAAGTCTTTGCCACGACCAATAGGTTGAAGGGTTTCTCCTACTTTTTCCTCTAGCAGTTTCAGAGTTTCTGGTCTGATGTTAAGGTCTCTAATCCATTTGGACTTAATTCTTGTGCATGGAGAGAAAGAAGAATCTATTTTCATCTTTCTACAGATACATATCCAGTTTTCTCAACTCTATTTGCTGAAGAGGCTGTCTTTTTTCCAATGAGTATTTTTGGCATTTTAATCGAATATCACATGGGTATAGCTACTTGGATTTACATCTGTGTCCTCTATTCTGTTCCATTGTCTACATGTCTGCTTTTGTGACAGTACCATGCTGTTTTTGTTACTATGGGTCTGTAGTTTAGGTTAAAATCAGGTATGGTGATACCATCAGCCTTATTTTCATTGCTCAGTATTATTTTAGATATTCGAGGTTTTTTGTGATTCCAAATGAATTTTTGGGTTATTTTTTCTACTTCCGTGAAGAATGTCATTGGAATTTTGATGGGGATTGCATTAAATGTGTAGATTGGTTTTGGTAAGATTGCCATTTTCACAATATTGATTCTTCCAATCCAGGAACAAGGGATGTTTTTCCATTTCCTAGTGTCTTCTGCAATTTTGCACTTGAGTGTTTTATAGTTTTCATTGTAGAGATCCTTTACTTCCTTGGTTAGGTTTATTCCAAGGTACTTTATTTTCTTTGATGCAATTGTGAATGGGAGTGATTCTCTGATTTCATCCTCTGTGTGTTTGTTGTTAGCATATAGGAAGGCTACTGCTTTCTGTGTTCTTATTTTGTATCCTGCTACATGTCTGTAGGTTTTTATCAGCTCTAAGAGTTTGCTGGTAGAGTTTTTAGGGTCATTTATATATAGAATCATGTCATCTGCAAATAATGGTAACTCGATCTCTTCCTTTCAAATTTGTATCCCTTTTATGTGTGTCTCTTGCCTTATTGCTATGGCTAAGACTTCCAGTACTATATTAAATAAAAGTGGGGACAGTGGACACCCTTGTCTTGTTCTTGATTTTAGTGGAAAAGATTCCAGGTTTTCCCCACTTAGTAATATGTTGGTTGTAGGCTTGTAATAAATAGCCTTTATTGTATTGACATATGTTCCTTCTATTCCCAGTCTCTGTAGGACTTTTGTCATGAAGGGATGTTGGATTTTATCAAACACTTTCTATGCATCTAAAGAGATGATCATGTGATTTCTGTCCTTAAGTCCATTTATATAATGTATTACATTTAATGATTTGCGTATGCTGAACCATCCCTGCATCTCTGGGATAAAGCCTGCTTGGTCAGGGTAAATGATCTTTCTGATATATTCTTGTATTCTGTTTGCCAATATTTTGTTGAGAATTTTTGCATCTATGTTCATGAGGGAGATTGGTCTGTAATTTTCTTTTTTGTTCTGTCTTTGCCTGGTTATGGTATCAGGGTGATGCTGGCTTCATAGAAGGAGTTTGGTAGGATTCCTTCTTTTTCTATTTTATGGAAAAGCTTAGGAGCAATGGTGCTAGTGGATTTATGTTGTCTTGATTTTTGGTGTTTCTTGTGTTATAATGTATATATTTTTGCATCCTGGATTATTTAATGATTGGATTTTCTAGGTAGTTAGGTGTTATTATATGTATCAGTCAATCTGATGTTATATAACTTCAGGGTAGGAGCTTAAGGCACTAGGTGTGGCTCTCAAGACTCTCAGCGTATCTACAAAAGTGACCCTAGGTGTTGGGTTTGCCTGCTATGACAGTATTCAAGTAGGCTGAGTGGAACCAAATACAGATAGTTATTAAAATTTAACTGAACAATGTACACTTCCAATGCAAAACAGCTCAGAGTATTTATCCAACAGTAGGTATTATGGCAACCAGATCCTCTTTCCCTTAGGCTATGTGGAGCCTCACCCACTCCCTTAATCCTGACAACAAGGAGGTTAAGATTTCTGGTCTGTTGAGGGTTCCAAGTCAGCTTGTGACCAGGTGACACCCTTCCCTGGTGTATTCCCAGTTACCTCTGCTCCTACTTGGGTCCCTCTATAGGTTCAAGTAGGCATCACCGGTTCCCTGGACCACTGCTCTGTTCCCTAGAGCTGGGCACTACCAGCGGGGGAGGGGAGGCTGCCAATATTGCTCTAGTTCTCTTGCTCTTCCACGTGTTCTTCTACCTTGTGATCTGCTCCTCCGTTGTTCACTGCCATTCTCCCTTCACATTTCTTGAGTTTGCGGAGAGCTCCGATGTGAGTGGAAAATCCCCTCACCTGGCTTTTCCTGCAGCTCAAGCTGAGCCTGGTGGCTGGCTGGCTGCCATGCTGCCGCCACTGCCGCTGCAGTCCATGGACCTGCCGGAGGTGCTTCTGCCGGCCTGTGTGGGCTCTGGATGCTCTAGATCTCTCCTACTTCTCTACTGCCATTTCAGTTTCCTATACACCTCACTTTTTAGTAAAAGTGTGTATTTTGCTGGGGTTTGGGGGGGGGATTTTTCCCCCCTAGGCTGCTCTGGCATGGTACCTATGCTGCCATCTTAACCGGTAACTCCCCCTGAATTCTTATGTTTGATCTTTTCATAGTGTCCTGAATATCTTGAAATTCCCACTTATACTTTTCTATTAATTTGTTTTTCTCTTTGTTGGACTGTATTAGATCTGCCACTTGGTCTTCTACCTTAGATATTCTGTCCTCTCCTTCCTCCATTCTACTGGTGAGATTTTCCACAGAGTTTTTCATTTCATTAACTGTGTTCTTTATTGCTAGTAATTCTAACTGGTTTTTCTTTATTATTTCTATTTCCTTATTTATGTCTAGTATTGACCTCTTTATTTCATTAAATTGGCATTCTGTGTCTTCTTTGCTTCCTTTGATTTCTTCTTTGAGTTCTTTGAACATGTTTATAATCATCCTTTTAAAATCTTTCTCAGGCATTTCCTCTAACTCATTCTCATTGGAGGTAATTTCTGATGCATTAATACTTTTTGGTGGATTTATATTGTCTTGATTTTTGGTGCTTCTTGTGTTATAATATATATATTTTTGCATCCTGGAGTATTTAATGTTTGGATTTTCTAGTTAGCTAGGTATTAGGAGATGTATCAATCAATCTGATGTTATATATCTTCAGGGTAGGAGCTTAAGGTGCTAGGTGTGGCTCTCAAGACTCTCAGAGTATCTACAAAAGTGACTCTAGGTGTTGGGTTTGCCTACTATGAGGATATTCAAGTAGGCTGAGTGGAACCAAATACAGATAGTTTCTAAAATTTAACTAACCAATATATACTTTCAATGAAAAACAGCTCAGAGTATTTATCCAAGAGTAGGTATTATGACAACCAGATCCTCTGTCTGTCCCTTAGGCTGTATGGCGCCTCACCCACTCCCTTAATCCTAACAAGGAGGTTAAGATTTCTGGTCTGTAGAGGGTTCCAAGTCAGCTTGTGACCAGGTGACACCCTTCCCTAATGTATAATAGAAGAGGAAACAAAGCCACTATAAATAAAGAAGCAACGAATAACAAGCCGAAAATACATCTTATTTATGAATGGCAAATCTGACCATCTATCAGATTTAACATATAATTTATCCTGATATGGAAGGTGCAATTAGCACTTCTGGTTCAGGCCTATATACCAGGTTTATTAGGCAGGTACTGACCTGGTTTAATCCCATTTGCCTTTTGGGATGATTTTGGTCTCAGTTACTCTGCTTCTGCTTGGGTCCCACTGTCAGTTCAAGTTGGTGTGGCCGGGTCCCTGGACCACTGCTCTGCTTGCTGGAGCTGGGCACTGGCGGTGGGGGAGGGAAGGCTGCCGATGCTGCTCTAGTTCTCTCGCTGTTCCGTGTGTTCTTCTACCTTGTGATCTGCTCCTCCGTTGTTCACTGCCGTTCTCCCTTCACGTTTCTTGAGTTTGTGGAGAGCTCGGGTGTGAATGGAAAATACCCTCACCTGGCTTTTCCCATGGCTCAAGCCAAGCCTGGTGGCTGGCTAGCGCACCGCTATTGCAGTCCCGTGGACCTCCTGGAGCCGTTTCTGCCAGCCTGCGTGGGCTCTGGGTGCTCTGGATCTCTCCTACTTCTACGGTGCCGTTTCAATTTCCTATACACCTCACTTTTTAGTAAAAGTGTATATTTTGCTTTTTTGTTTTTTGGCTCCTCCCCCCCCCCCCATACTGCTTTGGCGTGGTACCTATGCCACCATCTTACCTAGAAGTCCTCTCATTTACTTCTTTATTTTACATTTTTTTCATGGAGGAAATTTTCAGGACCTTGGATAAGAAAGGAAACATTAATATTTATTGAATATTTTTGTGAGCTATATGCACAAAGGAGTTTTGACTTATGGGTAATTACCTTTACTTTAGAATGGAGAAGTGGCTGGTTGGAGAAATTGACCACTGTTACTTGGTTTGTGTCAAAGACAGGATTCAAACCCTGTTTTCTTCCTCTTTCTTGTGTACCATGTTGGCTATGGAGTACATATGATGCTAGCAGCCCTGTAAATGGAACTGCAGTATGTGTGGTTGTGGCTAATTTTAATTAACATAGGAAACAATCCCCCCTTACCACTCTCTTTAGTACTTTTACCTCTGACTGCTAGAGCAACTCATAATCCTGTTTAGCTGACAAGTACTTCTCCTGTTTTTGTAGCTGCTTGAGCTCAGAATACTATAAAGAACATTTTAGTTTAATTAAAGGCTTGAAAACAATCAGTTTAAAAATATGATGGCTTTACATGCTCAAATTTCCTACTGCAAAACCCATCACATCTGATAATAAAGACAAGAACTGAAAGTCTTAAAACTTAGCTTCATTCATTGCATCTGTTTTTTTTTTTTTGAAACATGAAAATAAGCAACTCTTTTAATATAAACACTGTCCCCAAGAGGAAATTAGCAGAGCATATTAGATTACAAGTTTTAATAAACTCATATTAGTATTATCACTTCTGAGCAGAGGACAGAGAGATGGCATGGTGCTATTTCCGAATCTCTATAGTGTCTTATCGGCTTTGGTGACAAACCACTCTCTGGTATCTACTGCCCATGCTAATTAGTTTATAGCCTACCAGCCATGTGTCTACACAGAAGACAGGAGAGCTATTCAAAAGTGTTCCTCTTTCTCATAAAAGTCAAATATAAGCAATTCTCATTCAGTGTAGCTGCTAATGCAGGGAAGCATAATGGTGTCTGGCTTCCACGAGACAAGGGAAATATATTACCTAATTAAATCTTGTGTAAGTCTGTATAAATCTTTTTGTCTATCTTGAGTTTTCAAAACACAGCCTTTCCTTACTATTTAAATAAATGAAGAAAGAAATTCTTGGGAAAATGCACTGGAATTCCTTCAGCAGATCCTAGGTGGCTACAGTCTCTGCACCAGTGACATGACCCCACATGACCAATACATATTTTTTGCTGAAATGCCATTTTCACTGCTGAACCAATTTTTTTTAGTAGTTCATAACAAGGATATTTTAATTCTCACTATCTTGAAATCAATAGAAATTGTTAGGCCAAATATACTTTGAAAAAAATAACAGATCTACTTCTGCTCACAGAGAATCTTAAAATATGACAGTTACTAGGTCTTTTACCAGACCATTATTCCGGAAACAAAAAAAAAAAACAGAGTTTTTGATAATTTAGCTGTTTCATCTAAGTTATACTAATTATTGCAACATTCTCTCCTTTGATTTTGACATCTGTCTGAATCCCCTTGTTAAGAGAGTAACTTGAAGGTACTGTGATACCAACTTCTTACTTTTGCTTTAAGAATGAAAGAAGACAGCAAAAGACAGCTGCCCAGAATAGGATCTAGTGGCTCATATGTGCCTCATTCATATGAGATTTCTATCGTTGTCTCTAAAAATTAGAATGCCATTAACTACAGTTATCTTTCAAAGTAAAAGACAGTAGCATGAACTCATATTTCAAAAGAATCCATATTTACTCTATACTGTCTGGTGAAGATACTGTTACATTTTAAAAGAGAAAAGTATGGAAGTAACTTGAAGAGAAGTCCTAATAGATTAGACATTTAATTTCAGCTTTTGTTTTATAATAAAATCATTGATTTGGTTTAACAATAACTGATGATGTCATTGAAATTACTCAGTATGGTTTGTTTAATGTGAAACAGCTGGTAATAGTGAATTGTAAACAAAAATCATCACATGTAAAAAAAATGCAATAAAAGGGAACCCTTGTGTTCTAGGATACAGCTTTCAAGAGAACATCTGGGAATTTGGGTACATCAGGGAATTTGGGTTATGACTTCCACTTTGGGATGTACAACTCAACTTGACATAGTAGCAAAGAAATGAGTAATATCCTGCCTCATCACCATGCATACACAAGGGCTAGCAAATAAGTAATAAATGCCATGGACTCTGGGAAAGCCTGATCTAGTGTTACTAGATCTAACTCATTTTCTTACTGGATGCCTGAAGGATACCACAGAGTTTCCCGAGTCTCCAACCAGAAGAGAGGTAAAGGCAGTGTCACTCATCCAGAATTGGCTGCTACTGATGAAAATCTGTCCCATCATGGCAGAATACAAAATGTATTGATTTTTTTCAGCAGTGGAAAATCAGGAAATTTGGTAATCAACAGAGAGTAAACCTGTTATCAATGGAGAATTAGCCAGAGTTGAATTTATTCTCAGACCTCAAATAGATTCAAGAATAAGCAGATTATCATTTTATGACTGTGTCTTTCACTTCATAAAGTGGAAAATTGAAAAGAATTATGGAATAAAAACTTAATATCTTTGTTCATCTCAATTTATTTGGCTATTTCAAACCAAAATATTACAATGTAAAAGCATTATAGATATCAGTCTTTCTTCTCGCCTAGTGAAATGAAATTTTTATTGGGTAGACAAATAGGAACATAACAGGGTCTGTCTTAATTCTGCATAGTCAGGAGGATAATGATACCATTACCTAAGAAGTAACAGCAAATAGACATTAGTCTATTGATATGAGTGGTTATTTTGCCCCATACTACCAAGTAAGTCAACTAACTGATGGTTTAACTGTAGGTCAAATAGCAATGTCAGTCAGCCTCAGATGAACAGAGGCAATTTTGTAGAAATCACAATAGTGAACTAGAAAAACTTTCAAGGCTTCTATGCATCAGGTCAACTTCATATGGGAACTTGGGATGTCCTTCAGAATGACAGCTTTCTCAGCTCTTGAGTTAGGATATTGGATTGCTTACAGTCATATGAAATTTCTATTGAGTCAGTGGCCTCCAGGTTGTTGTCTTATGAATTCAACAGATGGCATTCACAAATCAAACAGGGTAAAATTTAGAAAGATTTTATTATTGAATTTACAGAGCTTAAAACAAGGAAGGTAGGTAGAACTCCTGCTCAGCATAAGGTTCGGAGCCATGTGAAAGCCCACCTAGAGAACCTGACTGGGGACTTTTAAGGGCGTATGCTGAATGTAGGGTCAGTCCAGGCCCCATCTTAGATGTCCGAATGCCAGCCAGGTTTGGGAGTCATCTCATCTCATCTCCTAATTTTCTCTTCTAAGAAAAAAAAAAAAAAGAGAGAGAAACCATTTCCCCCTAAAGTGCCTGGCCTATAACTAGAAGTCCTCTGCAATGATTCATTTAGGGAAGAAAGATGAGAGGAAAAACAGATTCTCCCCTTATGAGTTTAGGGATATTTCTCATCCTATAGGCTCTAGGACATTTCTGGGTTTTAGCCACTTTTAGTTTACTTTCAGGGGCCCTATTACCCATAAACTGTCTCAAACTCTTTCCAATTATAGAAGAAGGGTCAGATAAATGTGGGACTCTTATCTAAATAAATACAATGAGAAAACAGAAAATGAGCTTCATAAATACATTTAATTAAAAAGCTTCAAAATGTTCTCTTTAAATCTTTGGGCTATTGCCTTTTTTATTCCCAAAAGAAAATAAGTTGGTCTTTGTTATGTTGTCAGACTTCTGGAAAGACTTCTATACAACATTATGTACAATGTTTCAAAATGCAGATCTTCATGTTTACATAAATCCTACAAATGCTGTTCATATAAATTCCAATGATGATGGCAGTTTATCATTTTCTTTTTTAAAATTTAGATTAAGTGTAAGGAGTTCTTTAAAAAGCATTGAAACATTTGGGCATTCAATAACTCATTCTGAGTCTGGTCTCCATGTTAGCATACAACTCAAGCCTGTAAATTCAGAAAGTGAATTTTTAAAATTTTCCTGGCCTTCTGTTTGCTTGTTTTCCTTTGTTTGCTCTGTGAATATTTTAGTGAGGATTCTCTTTAAAAATAATCCTGGGCCTTGTTGCTCTGCAATGTTTGAGAAAATGACTAGCAGAGCTTTAGTGCCGTCTTGTTCATCAGCGTGAATCAGATAAAAGATTAAAATGATACCTGCAGCGCGGTTCTCAACTTAGGCTTCTGTCAGTAGAATTTTAATTTCATAGTAATATTCTTGTTCAGACAGAAGGTAAATAAATAAATAAGTTCATAAACTCCACTGATTGAGGCTGGTGATGTCTGTGACTGGGGATGTATAAGTGTTTTCCATGACAACCTTAGAGACTACAGTGGAGGGGCGGTGGTGGATTCTTCTTCTACTACCTCTACTACCAGCACCACCTGTTGGCCACACCAGCCTCTTGAGCATTCACAAGGAGAGCAGAGCCCAAAAGCTGGGCAGCAACTTCAACAGCAGGATAAGAAGATGGTGCTGCAAGCTGAGGTGTACCCTCTCAGGCCTTCCAGAAGTTTCAAACGCCCAGCACCTCAGACACCCATCTCTTAATCTATTGTGTCATCTACTTGGGAAGTGTGAGATAAGAGGGCAGATGTTAGGCTTAAGAGGTAGGTCGTAGAATGTGGAAAGGTATGCATCCTTTGGTCTTCAAGTGCCAAAGTTTTTGTGAAGTGTGGAGGAGTTTTCCACGTGACCGCGCTGACTCCCCACCTGGCTGGGAAGGAAGAGTGCACGCGACATTAACACCTGTCAGGCATGTTACACATGCCAGCAATTATTGGGGTTGAGGGCAGTAAGGAGGAATAATTATGCACATTTTCATTTTAATTTAAAGATGCCCTTAGGATTCTGGACTCTTGCCAGACCAATTTCCTGATCTGTAAAAACTGAGGCACCTGGCGTTTAAGAGTTAAGAAGCCCTGGCTTTAAGCTTATTTCCTGCACAGACAGTGCATAAGGCACAACAAGTAAGTGCTGAGAAAAATATTTCACAGCTTTTATTAGTAAAAGTTATTTTAATAAAAAGATAGGGCTATGGCTGTTTATAAATTTTATTCTATGCTATCAAAAATGTGTTTATATATTCTAATTTATTCAAACAGCTAGTAAGCACCATTTGTCCAGGATCAAACTCTCTCTCTCTCTCTCTCTCTGTATGTATGTATATATATATATATATATATATATATATATATATATATATATATAGTGACACCTTCTCTCAGAAAGCTTACAGTCTAAAGAGTATTGAATCTAAATAACAGCAATATGTGAGTGATAGGAGCTATGGGAGTATGAGATTAGGCAATTGGTGCCACAATTTGATCTATGGGAAATAATTTTGGACATGCTCCCTAGAAGATGAGTCAGCCAATGAAGAGTGATGAAGTGTATTTGAAGCATAGACAAAGTTCATGTAATGTACAAAGGCCCAGATTATGAAGGAACATGTCACACAGGAGGAAGGTAGGTACCTCAGGGACAAAGCAGAATGAGAGAGTGGGAGGGTGGCTCAACAAAAAAATCAGAGGTAAGACAAAGGCCACTTTGTCAGGATTCTGACCCATACAAAGAGCTCAGCTTAATTCTAATAAGATATTTAATGCTGAGAGATAGAATCTTGTACATTCAAAGACTAACTTGAAGAGTTATCAGGGTTAAGCGCTGCTTGATGTTACTCAAATGCCAGTTGCTGGGGTGCAAGGTAAATGTGAGCCGCTCTGTCCTTTCTCACCACCTTACAGGGAAAGAGATAAAAATCCCCCATTACATGAAAAGAATTTAAAAATTTACGTTTGAATAGAGACATCTACCACTTTTTCCCAGAGATCAAAGAAGCCCAGAAAAGGGTCTTTAACTCAGCCTTTGAGTGGGTGTCAAAGACGTGTGTAAGAGAAAATAATATTGTACTCAAGTCTGCAAGAAGTCCCCAGTTAGACTGTCCCAAAAGTCAGGAGAGCTTTTCAGATAAAGGAAAAAGCACCCTGAGAGGTAGGTTGCCTATAATTTAGAATAGCTGGACAGAAGGGTTAGAATAGAAAATGCAGCTAGGAAAATCCATAGAGCATAAATGGAGTTTGGAGTTCTATCATTGTCCACTTATTTTTTAATAAATATTCACCAAAGAAAATTCCAACTTTGCCTTTATAGAAAAGAAGAACTATTAAATTGGCCAATCCTCAGTAATATATGTTACTCTCATAACCATTTCTGTCACTTTTCAAAAGTCTCCAAGGATTTACACCTATTCAACAAAATGTTAATTTATGCTTCAGGAAAAAAACAGAGGAATATATATCTTAACAGGCTCTCTTTTTCATTTTGGATCTGAGTTCTGCACCAATCTAAAAAATGGAATAAATTGTCAAAATAGACACCAAATACTCAACAGAGAAGGAGGAAAAGGTCCCTATTTATCATGTTCTTGTGATAGTGGCTGAGTGATATATTGTGATTACAACTTTTTTTTAATTGGCAGGCTTCCGGGGTGCTATGGGAATTGGCGACAAGATGATGGATCAGTTTCTCCATATTGGCTGCTTGATCCAACAAACCCAAAGCACATATTGACATTTGTCATTCAGCACTGGAGCCCTACAGACTTCTCTGCTGATTACTCAAACACTTCGCCTCCTTTAATTAATGTTTTAAGAGCAGAGCTTCACAGAGGTGCTCAAGGGAGTGAAATTTTACAATATAAGGAAAAAGAGGGTAACACAGTGCCATTGAATAAGAAGTGAGAATGGGGGAAAAGAAAGAAATCAATGACAATGTTTTAGCAGCTTAACCCTGTTGGCTTATGCATGTTAATAGATTATTTATGCATCACTTTGCTAGTGGGAAGAAATTAGTATGATTAGCATTTTCTCTTTATTGAATGCTCATCACAATTTGGGAAAATATTAACATGTATTTTTGTTTATTACCTTGAAAAATCATTGTAAAAGAAGGGCAGGACAAGAATTCAGCCTCTCATATAAACTCAAAGGAAATTTTATCCTAAAGAAAAAAAGGTACAAATGAACAGAAATATATTTCTCACTGTGTTGTAAAGAAAAGGGAAACCATTTTATTTCCAGAGAAAAACCTTTTAAGATAGGTGGTTAGGAAGCAGCTTTGAAGTTTGGCATGAGTCTAATCTCATTCTTTAGTTAATAGCCAAGGATTTTCAAAGAGTCCTTATGATGTGCACAGAAATGGTTCACCTCTCTGTGCCTCCCCCACCCTGATCATTTTGAAGTTCCCTTCCCATTGCAACTTCAATTAGACCATGTTTTAGAAGAAAGGGGTGAGTTAATCCCATAGAAAAACTAGTGAAACAGATGCATAGGGAGGGGTCCAAAAACTGTTTACATTGCTACTTTAAACACCTTAAAATTTCATAGATATATGTGGGCAATTCTTAGGGAAAATAAAGGTTGGGGTCTAGCCTTAAGAATAACAAATCTACAAATAACAAATCCCTGTAGTATTTAGTAACGAAGGAGCCAGAACCATATAAAAGATTCCTGGAGTTGATTTTAATTGTACTATGTTGGTTCTTTGCAAATTGAACAAAATTTAGACATTGGAGAAATAGAATTTGATTTTAATCTGAGATCTTTTAATTTCCAGTCAGCAGCCTTGGACGGGGCTTAGAGAAATTAAATAATTTAAGCTGCTATAATATTGAAAAACTGATTCACCTTCCTTTCTTCTTACCTATGGCTATGGTTTGAATGTATGACCCAGAATTCATGTGTTGAAAATCCCAGTGCAACAGTGGTGACTTTACTAGACCCTTTAGAAGCAGCCTGCTTCAGTGGCTTACTGTCATATCTGTTACGGAGGGTACAAGTTTATTACAGCATCTGGTATAGTCTCTCACTTGCTTGCTCTCTCTTTGGCCTTTCTACCTTCCACCATGAGATGGTGTAGCACAGAGGCCTTCACTAGACACCCCTCCTTCCATCAAGGACTTCTCTGTGGTCCTCAGTTATATGATCATAAAGGAATCTAGGCCAAAATTTGCCCACAATCTGGATACCTATCTTTGCCTTCTTATCCTTCTAGTCATGTGCATGGTAATAGCCCTCACCCTTTCATCCTTCACCCTCTTACTCTACTACTGGCTACTTTCATAAAGCTGAAGAAGCAAAGTAGGGCCGTAAAGCTTTTTATCATTTCTGATTTGGTAACAAGAATGAATTAAAAATTGTACTTCTATGATATTTTTTAGGTTTAAGAAGAAAATGCCAGGCTGGAGAGATGGCTTAGCGGTTAAGCACTTGCCTGTGAAGCCTAAGGACCCCAGTTCGAGGCTCAATTCTCCAGGACCCACATAAGCCAGATGCATAAGGGGGAGCACGCATCTGGAGTTCGTTTGCAGTGGCTGGAGGCCCTGGCACACCCATTCTTTCTCTCTCTCTCTCTCTCTCTCTCTCTCCCCCTCTTTCTCTGTCAAATAAATAAATAAAAATAATTTTTAAAAAAGAAGAAAATGCCTATATAATAATGGTACAAAAATACTTGGAAGGAAAAGTCAGTGTGAACAAAGGTTACTCATGGATCTCATTGTTTAAGGTATCCTGAAAAGAATTCTGAAATCAACTGTATTTAGTGTCTGTAATTGTAGTTCTTTTTGTCAAAGATATATACATGTATGTATGCTTTTAAAACTCAAGCAAAACTACCTGTACATAATAAAAATAATCAAAACAAAATCAGCAGAATACTGTTTTCAAGAGCAGCTACTTTAACTTTTGTTATTCCTACTACTTATGCACATGTCATTAAATAACATAATTGTGCTATATCTTGTTTTTTTTTTAACCATTATTGATTGATTTCATACCACAAAGCACTGTAATTTGAATTTTCTGATGATCCTGTACACATATTCTTCCTCTTTCCCTATTCTACAAAAAAAGTGTTGTTCTTTTTGGCTGAATGCTATTTAGTTCTTCCTTTATTATGAGTACAGAAATATTATATAGAGGGGAGCTATGTTGTATGTTTGTTTTTTAGGCTTTTTTCTTATATGTTTTTGAATTTTTTCCAAAGCCCAATATTTACTACACACACATATGGACACACATTTAGTTCTTTATCTATTGATCCTTAATAATTATACTAACTGTCATGCTTACATATTTTAAAGACTCTTAAATGCATCAAATAGCTGTTCCTTGATATAGCACCTTGTATATGCAAATAAAACAAAAAGGGAAGCTTTCTAGTCTGAATAATATCTAAAAGCATATTTTTATATATACTTTCGTATTTCACAGTGATGGTGTCAAATTCGATCTTAGGCTAATGTGAATTTTCTCGAACTCTGACCAAGTCACTTTTTACTTTTTGATATGGGAAGTTGATGGGGTTTTTTTCTTTCCCAAATTAATATAGAAGTCCATAGCAAACCATCATCAAAACTACTACCCAGTAATTCACCTTAATAAGCCAAATCACTACTTTTAATTTCCTCCTATGTAGAAATTATGATCTAAGAGTAGTGGGTCACATCTATAATCCCAGCATTCAAGAGGTCAAGGCAAGAGGATTGCCATGAGCTTGAGGCCAGCCTCTGCTACATATTTCATTTCAGGCCACACTGAGCTACAGAGTGAGAACCTGTTTCAATAAAATATTACAGACCATTCAATAATTCTTCTTCCTATCTCTGTTGTTATGTAAACTTGGACACAAAACAGTAATTTGCTATAGCAATTGGAGACAGGCAAAAGGAGATGGAGGATATAATGGGGGAAGCTAAGAACCATGGTTAATATAGGAATCAAAGGTCCCAGCAAGTAATGCAAGCTTTCAGTGTCCAAACATCTGGATCCGTTATCTATTCTTTACTGTTTACACAAATCTCATCACTTGAAGGCCAGTCATCTGACACGATGGAATCAGATCCATTGACATGACATCTGATAAAACAGAGCACACTTCTGGATGGGTAAGTATGTAAGTGATTAAACTTGAGTATAGAGCTAAAGCTTTATCTCCTCCTTACTGAGATACCTAGAGAAGAGAGAGTGAAACTTGCATTACGGGAATTCAAAAACATAATAATATTGTAGCATCAAAGGGAATCTTTAAGCAAGAGGAAAACAGATGTGTTTGTAACTGGATAATTTTGGGACACATGGTAAGTAGCTTATTATTCCTTAAAAGTAGGATGCAGGGCTGAAGGAATGGCTTAGTGGTTATAGCCCTTGCCTGCAAAGCCAAAATAATCAGGTTCAATTCCCCAGGACCCAAATAAACCAGATGCATAAGGTGGCACATGTGTCTGGAGTTAGTTGGCAGTGGCTGGAGGCCCTGGCATGCCCATTCTCTTTCTATCCCCCCACCCTCAGATAAATACATTTTAAAAAGTTTTTAAAAAGAGTAGAGTGCAGGTTAGGATATATCTTGAAAGTGTGATCAGGGAGAGTGAGGATTTATTCTGAGGCCTATCTTCTGGGCTTCTAGGTGAAACCTTGCTGTGTCTTCAAATGACTGTCTCTGTGTCTCAATATAGCCCTGTTGTTTTTCACTCTTATAAAACCACTAGTCATAATAGAATAACATTTCACCTACAACCTATAAATCTTAAATATCTCTTTAATCTCCAAATGTGTTTACATTTTAAAGTACTGGCTCCCAACCAGTACTTGAAAATATGAGATTAGAGAAAATCCAAATCCAATAATACTATTTTATAAATTGCTTTATGTAGAAGTTAAACAAGAGAACAATCCAAACGCTAGCATTCAAAAGTATCAGGAACTCTAATAGAAGCAATCACATTTCATGGCATTCAATGGACAAATGGTTCTTTAGGTAGTGTTGATGTTTGCTTCTTTGTTTTTAGTCTTACTCTGACAGTTGTTGCAACAAAGGGTTTAGGACTTGGCCAAGACCCAAGAACCAGAAGATGGGGCCAGTGTTTACTCATCCTTTACCTGCTTGTTTTGTACTTGCCTCTGTAGGCTGAAGAATGGATGTGGGTTTTGACTTCATGAGTAGTTTTGCTATGAATGCTCATGGTATACTCAAGATGCTAGTTCAAAGTGCATTGGCTACAGCTTCTCACTCCTCCGGAACAGAGTGGTGATGTGGTGTGAAGTTAATTAAGGAGTGTAACTCTGTGAGAGATAACTTACACAACGCAAAATAGTCTCACTTTGCAGTGGCACAGGGGGCCACGTTGGAGCAAGTTTCTTCTGCTTTTCGCATTAAAAAAATGCAATATGTGCATGAGAGCATCAGCTCAGAAGCAGATCAAAGATGAGTGCTTTTCGAATGGAGCTAACAAGCACTTCCTTACTCTTGCAACTTCATATAGTCTATGAGTTCAATAATGTTCCTTAAAACCACAGAGTTCAGCAAGGTACAGTGTTAAGGTATGTATGTGTCTTGGGAAAAGAAATCTGAGAGAATTAATTTGTTGTTTAAAGGTAAAGATCACTCCCGTAAGTAGCTGTTCTATTTTGGGCTTGGAGGGAGAAGTGATTAACATTTCTTTCTATTCTAGCAGACTGTGAAATAAGATGCAGGAAGTAAACAGAAGGAAGCATCAGTCTTCTTTCAGAGGGAAATAATCAAATAGAAGCTAATTACAGTCCAGTAAGGACAATAAGGCATTATTTTAGCCTGAATAAATAAAAGGCAACATCACTAAATTATCTGCTATATTCTAAAGAATGACCTCCCTGAAATGTAAGTACTATGAACATTTTAAAAGATATATTTAAATATCTCTAATTTATGAATATATTTGCTTGAAAGAGTTAGTAAAAATAAAAAAGCTATGATGGAAAATGTAAAATTTGTTTGACTCCCTATTAAAAATCCCACTCTTCTCCCCAGGAGAAGCTAGAATATCCAGTTGCATATACAATTTTCTAATTATTTTTCTAGCTCTTATATAAGCATATAAAGTTAACTTTTTACCACTAATAAAACTATCCTAAGACTTCTTAATTCTTCTAGTATTCATTAATGTAGATTAACCATGCTTTCACAGTCCCCTACTTGTGAATATTAAGTCATTTCTAATCCAAAGCTAAGCTTTGTTTTTTATGTATTTTATTTTAGTTATTTTTATTTTGTTTGTGTGCACATGTGTAGGTGTGTGTGTGCGTGTGTGTGGCTGTACATGCATGTGAGTACATGAGGCCAGAGGCTGATGTTGTATGTTTTCCTCAATAGCTCTCCATGTTAGTTATGGAGACAAGATCTTACTTAAATCCAGAGTGTGCCAGTTTGGCTAGTCTAGCTAGCAAGTTTGCCCTGGGGAATGCCCTGTCTCTGTCTTTTGAGCACTGGGATTACTGGTGGGCTGCCATGCTGCTGTGCATCTCCATATACTTTTATATTAAGTTGGGGAAAAAATGAACTTCATTAGTTTCCCATATCACAAAGTGAAGAACGACTTGGTCATTTCACAGTGATGGCATCAAATTCAATCTTGGAATAATGTGAGTGTGTTCTATAATCCTGACCAATGCCAGCAATTTTGTCACCTATATATTCATCTCTGCTATTAAATAGTTTGAGGCACACATGGAAAATAGGGTTTTATGTATAGGATGGCCTAGAATTCTACTAAGGTTTTGACCAAGGCCCTAGTTAATAGGAAGAAATCACCATGAATTTCCAATCTCTGAATGCTCTCAGGGCAGCACAGGCAGCCATTCACATCTGAGACCCTGAACAGCTTTTCAGCAACCCCAGAAGGCATTAGCAAATTCTTGAAGTGCATAGCAATGGCTCTACCCAGTGGACCACACCTCATTATTCTCTGAAGCTTAGTAATATAGCTATTAGCATGATGAATCAAATAAAAAAATTGTCCTAGCAGTGATCATACATATGTATTAACTAAGACTTTAAGAAGACTTCATAATTGGCAACCATCAGGTTATATTGGAAATGAATTCATGTATAGAAAGAAATGAGATGTTTTAACATCATTCACAAAGCACAATTAAACTAGAGCAATGGTATGTCATTGCTACAGTTAATTACTTTCTCTTTGTTAAAGTATGCTATTCCCTTTATCCATTCATATATTATTTAATAATTATAATAATATTTAATAACAATATCAAATATTAAGAAAGGTATACAAAAACTGCTATACACACAAAACGATGGAAACTACAAGCAGTATCAAATACACCTTGAATAAAAGTCAGTGGGTTTTTTTGTTTGTTTGTTTGTTTGTTTTAGGATATGGATGACAGTTTCTGCTGCTCTGAGTATAATCAGAGTTTGGAAATCCACAGTGATTTTCTTCTGCATGGCTACAGCCTGGCTTAAAACCTTAGTTGAATTCTGGTACATCCTACCCATGAAATCCACATTCATGTAGTGGTTCAGATATTTTGCTTTTTTTTCTTTTTTGTTTATTTATTTATTTGAGAGCGACAGAGAGAAGGAGGCAGAGAGAGAGAGAGAGAGAGAGAATGGGCGCGCCAGAGCTTCCAGCCTCTGTAAACGAACTCCAGATGAGTGCGCCCCCTTGTGCATCTGGCTAACGTGGGTCCTGGGGAATTGAGCCTCGAACCGGGGTCCTTAGGCTTCACAGGCAAGTGCTTAACCGCTAAGCCATCTCTCCAGCCCGATATTTTGCTTTTTGTAGTCTTTTTGATAAGACAGATAAAGACTACAAATAAGTTTTCTGACTCATTACTTACAAATTTCAGACCAAAATATACATCAAAGCTCCCTCTATACTCTTAAAAATTGAGAAGCATTCTACCATATAGGATAGAATCCCATTGGTCAATGTCAAATTGAGTTATTTGGAATTCTTTTTGTAAGTTTGTTGTGGGGTGGTGGATGTTGATAGAATATTTTTGCACGTGGTTATTCAAATGTATATCTTTAAGCTGCTTATGATATAAGAGAGTTAAAAAAAATAACCATGAAGGAGAAAAATGGTCAAGAGAGAGCTGGGTACATTTTGAAGGCATCCCATATGTGGTGCAGAGTAAGTGTTCAATGGACATAACCCAATATAATCAGATATTGATTTCCAATTATATTCACAACATTATTGTTGCTCTAGAAATGCTATTAAATATTATTAAAGTATGTACTATACATATTTTGCTAGAATAATATAAATATATTTCGTGTTCTGTAAAATTTTAAAGTCTACTGAGGGAGGTAGACATACCAACGTGGTATGGTATACCTGTGGAAATGTTAACTGTTGGAGTTTCCACAAGCTCTAAAGTGAGGGCATAGGGAGAATGTTAAATTTACAGATGGGTAATAGTGAAGGTTTGCAGAAAATTCTCACATTTAAATTAAGAAAATTTGTATGGAAAACAATTAGATGATGGTGTAAAGGGGCTATATTTTTAAAAATTTTTTGTTTACTTATTTATTTATTTGAAAGTGACAGACAGAGAAAGAGGGGGAGAGAGAGAGAGAATGGGCGTGCCAGGGCCTCCAGCCACTGCAAACCAACTCCAGACGCATGCGCCCCCTTGTGCATCTGACTAACGTGGGTCCTGGGGAGTCGAGCCATGAACTGGGGTCCTTAGGCTTCACAGGCAAGTGTTTAACTGCTGAGCCATCTCTCCAGCCCAAGGGCTATATTTTAAGCAACAGAAATTGTGTAGAGTAAGGGAAATTTAGTCATTCTGGAAAATCAAGTATTTCAGCATGGCAAGATGAAGAGTTTCAGGAGGGGACTGCAGAGTGGAAGGCTCACAGGCTCCTGGTGCCACACTGCAGTCCTGACCATTAGCTTCATGGGCTGTGGAGATTATCTGCTGTAGCACCACTTGTGCCCACTTTACAAATGAGAAAATGGAGGTTCAGAGATGATGAGTAATAGAATGAAATTAAGAGAGGATTTTACTCAGCCACACCTATCAAGATTAGGCCTGAAAGCCTTTGCATATTTTTTTTTCTGAGACAATTTATTTTAAAAAACAAAATAACCTCTGAACTTGCTAAGTATGGATGTGTTCTCTTCTGTCTTCACCTCTTTTCAAGTCAATCTGGTTTTTCTAGGTCCCAAAATAATGCAATGATTATCATTGCTGTCCTCCAGCCTGAGAAATGTGAGTTCATCTGCTGTGAAAACAGTGTAAGATGGTGTTGCATACTGTCTCTTACATAGTGAGGATGTATAAAGCAAGGTTTGGCAAACTCTGTCTTACATTTGTGAATATGTGTATTCATAATTCATAATATATACTCATAAATGTATAAATTTTTATGAATGAAGGTTTGGTATGTTGTGTCTCACATTGTGAGATTATGTATAAGAAGGTTTGGCATACTGTGACTTACATGGTTAAAATTTATTTTGCATTTCTTTTACTTTGTGTAAATATAACACAACATAAACTTTCTAAGATTTCATGGAGGTTTCTAAGGAAGGTAATATGAATCTGACCAAGAAAATAATATTCTAAGGACTGACTCTTCCTAACTTTGTTTTTTGGAAAAGAAAAAAGAATCATACAAGAAGATAGTTGAATGCCTACAGTGCTTCTGGTTCTGTTACATGTGTTTTAATTTTTTTTTATTTTTTATTTTTTTATTAGTCAGTTCTGTATTCAGCAAATACAGTCAGTTTGGTACCATTATTAGGCTCATCCGTGACCTACCCCCTCCCCTTGGCCCCTCCTTGTTGAGGTATATGGGTCATGCATTGTGGAGTTAGCCCACAGTTATGGGTAAGCTAAATGTCTCTGCATATCATGACCCAACATGTGGCTCTGACATTCTTTCCGCCCCCTCTTCTGCAAAATTTCCCTGAGCCATGTTGGGTTCATTTTTGGTCTGCTTCACTGATGAGGTGTTGGGGGCCTCTGAGGCTCTGGCTCTCTGATTTGGTAGGAGTTGATTTTTCTCTGTGCTGGTCTCCTTCCCCCTTGTGCTGGTATCCGGTTCATCAGGAAAACAGCCCCCTTGCTTGTTTCTCCAATTTTTCTTAGTTTCAGCCAGGGCCCTTTTGAGGTATGATGGGGTGGCTCTCTCCTTAGGATCTACATCTATCTGAAAAAGAGAAGCAGATTCTCCAACGGAGAGTAAGTTAGCACCAGGACAAATGAGATAACCCTTACTTTTTTTTTATATAGAGAATTTAATAGGTGTAGGCCCTCTTGTAGCCCACAATTGATGGTAGCTTGATATTGGAGAGTGGGCTTATGTTTGGATCTGGTTCTGACTTGTTTCCCAACTCCAGCTATGGGTCCCATACCAGTGAGGGGATCAGTTACCCAAATTGAGAGCAGCTGGTTCCCCACCATGGCTGTGTGCCACCACTGCACTTGTGTGGGCATCACAACAAGTTATTTGCTGCTTAGTAGGTTAGACCATGCGTTGCTTTGATAGATATTGGTCAATTTCCCCCAGTCGCCCATGTAGCATCTTCTGGCACTAGATGCGCTGACTATCTGGGAACTGACCCTCTTCCAACTTCCAGCCATGCCATTCTAATTTGCATTTCACTCACATAAGGTATCTTCAGCAGTAGGGTCTTACCACTAACCTTTGGTGGGTCATCAAGTACTCTGACAGAAATCTGTCTGTCTTTTAGGAAACCTTGTAGGTCTCTCTGATCAAAAGCTCATTGTGGATGATAGCCCCATGCTGGATCTGGGAGTTACAGGTCAGTGGCCACTAAGAAAATGAGGAAAAAGATAACTAATATACAAGAGTTAGAGATAAGAGAGAGAGAGAGAGAGACAGGGAGAGGGGAAGTGAGGGAGGGAAGATGTAGGAGATTAAGGTTAGTCTCAATCTTACCCTCTCCAGTGTCTTGTGGTTCAGGTGTTCCCTGTAAGGGCCTGGTGAAGGATCAGCCATTTGGTCTGTCTTTTAGTAAGTAGAAGATTATGGTACCATTGCCGTTTGGGTCTAGATTTGTGTTTCCCACCCCTTTGATGCCCTCCCCTCCCTACCCTTCCATCCTAGTGTCTAGTCTAGGAGATGCTTGCTGGGTATGTAAGGTATCTTGGGTAGATTCAGGTTAGGTACTGTTGATGAGTGAGACTATGTGGTGATTTTTTTTCTGTGATTGGGTAAGTTCACTGAGAATGATCTGTTCCAGGTTCAACCATTTTTCCTCAAATTTCATTGTGTCATTTTTTCTTACTGCTGTATAGAATTCCATTGTGTAGATATACCACATCTTAGTTATCCATTCTTCTAGTGATGGACTTCTGGGTTGATTCCAGCTCTTAGCTATTACAAATTGAGCCTCTATAAACATGGTTGAGCAAATCTCTCTAGCCTGTGGTTTGAAGGTTTTAGGGTAGATGCCCAGTAAGGGAATAACTGGGTCTGTTGGTATCTCTATACTCAGCTTTTTCAGAAGTCTCCATATTGCTTTCCAAAGTGGTTGTACCATCCTACATTCCCACCAACAGTGGATGAGTGTTCCTACTTCTCCACATCCTTGCCAGCATTTATTTTTATTTGATTTTTTGATGTTTGCTATCCTTATTGGGGTAAGGTGGAATCTCATAGTTGTTTTAATTTGCATTTCTCTGATGATTAGAGATGATGAACATTTTCTTAAGTGTATGTTTGCCATTTCTATTTCTTCCTCTGTGAACTGCCTGTTCAGCTCTTTGCCCCATTTTGTGAGTGGGGTGTTTGACTTCTTACTGTTTAGATTTTTGAGTTCTTTGTAGATTCTAGAGATGAGGCCTCTATCAGTTGGATAACCCACAAATATTTTCTCCCATTCTGTGGGTAATCTATTGGCTTTGCTTATTGTATGCTTGTCTGTAAAGAAACTCTTCAGCTTCATGTGGTCCCAGTGGTTGGATGACGGTTTAAGTTCATGAGCTACTGGGGTTTTGTTCAGGAAGTCTTTTTCCATTCCTATATCATGGAAAGTACTTCCTAAATTTTCTTCCAGTAGTATTCGAGTTTCTGGTCTTGCCCACTGAAGCCGGGCATGGTGGCACACGCCTTTAATCCCAGCACTCGGGAGGCAGAGGTAGGAGGATTGCTGAGAGTTCAAAGCCACCCTGAGACTACATAGTGAATTCCAGGTCAGCCTGGCTCAGAGTGAGACCCTACCTCAAAAACCAAAAAACAAACAAACAAAAACCCTGCCCATTGACAGGCAAGCACTAACTTCAGAACACATACACACACACACACACACACACACAAACACACACACACACACACACATACACACACACACACACACACACACACAAACACACACACACACACACACACACACTAAAGATCTAAATGTTCAGTTTTGTGGCAGCTGTCAGCATATCTTGGCTAGGCTTGGTGGTAGAAGGAGTGGTGCCCCAGACTTCTGACAGGAAAATGGAGAAAGAAAAAAGGATGGGGATTTGCTAGAACACAAGTGACTGTCTATGAGGAGCCAGAGTTACCATATCAGCACAGTTCTACAACTGGATCACTTAACTTATGTAGCATCCTTGGTATTTATATCAAGGACAATTTAAGAGAGAATGGCTCTAGTGCACAGGCAGGGACACATGCATGAATTCTTATCCATAAACAGAACATATTAGTTTAATATACCCAGGAAAAGTCAAATTGACAGTATTAGGGCATGGTACTTTTAAGTCCAGACACATATAATCCCAAAGGAGTGCACTGAAAATACAAAAACCTACTTATGATAATTCAGAGAATTTTATTATTATTATCATCATCATCATCATCATCATCATCATTATTTGTCTATCTACAGACCCTTCCCTTCCTGGAGGGAAACTTAGTGTGCTTTTCTAAAGCTCACCTCAGAAGGACACAATTTAATCTGCACTTACAGGGAGATCTAAAATGAGGTTGGA
Source organism: Dipus sagitta (assembly GCA_036346955.1). Taxonomy (NCBI): domain Eukaryota; kingdom Metazoa; phylum Chordata; class Mammalia; order Rodentia; family Dipodidae; genus Dipus; species Dipus sagitta. The sequence goes on along the minus strand of CM070770.1, from coordinate 94,776,590 downwards.
CACTCCAGAGTTAGGGTTTATTTACCCAAACCATAGAAATAAGGTTCTGAAATACTGAGTTGATTGGGGTAGACTTCAATTTTTCTTTGAAGAATTCAGGTGAAGATAAATAAGTTTCCTTGTCAACTAACTCCCTTTTCCCGTGGATGTTTTCCATCTTTTTAGTAGGGGCACTGTGCATCTCAGTTCCTGCCCTTTTGAAGCAGGCACTGTGCTTACAAATCATCTAGTTTAGGCTCAAGGTCATTTCTACTGTTCTGGCTCAGCCACTAAAATCTACACTTCTTGGATCCTAAGACTGACAAGCAACCTTAGGGCAGCCATAACCCTAGCACCAGCCTGCCTTTCTGATTTCTATCACTCTTTTGCATCCTGCCTCTGGAGACTCTTCATACTTTCTAGTGAGTTCGGTGATACATTTAGAAATGTATTTATTAGATATTTTGCCAAACAGTTCTAGGTGTTTTGCATGAAGAGCTTTTTGAGAATCTACTTTAAAACACTTTCAGAAGCAAATTCAGAAAGCAGGAATTGGAGCCTTGGCTAATCTGATCACAAGCATCATGATAAGTGATACTTCTAGTTGTTTTACAAGCAGCTACTAGATAACTGTTTAATAATGTCTTAGTTTATAGGATTTTCACTATTCAGAATGGCCATTCTAAGAATATTTGTCACCAGTAAGATTTGCTTTTTGTACAATGACGGAGAGAATCAAAGTTAATAAAAGCTAGCAAAATAAAGTCTAGAAGAAGAACACTAAGAATTTAAATGTTTTAGCCTAAGGTAAGTAGGTAATTATTTCCTTAGAGAAAATATGAAATGATTTTAACATGTTTCTACTTATCCGCATATCCTATCACATTCTCATTATATTTTAATATTAATTTTATATATTAATATGTATTTTTAATAGGGGTATTAATGAGTAACTTTGCAGAGCAAGAGAAGGGCAAGAGGAGGATGTAAAGGTGTGGCACAAACCTTCATACCATGAAAGTTGTTGCTTATTTGTCCTGTCCCTTTCCAACTTGTGACCACTGGCTATAGGACTGTGTAAAATATGACAGACTTAGCATGCTTCTTCTCTACTGTTTTTATGAGAAAGGTTACATGAATGAATAACATTTAAAAGGCATGTACAAGAATTAGTAGATTATATAGGTATGTAGCCAGTGGCCATGTAAGTAATAGTGTTTCCACAGACAACTTACTGCTTGGACTGGTGAGTACCTAGCACAAGACAGGCATGGGATATGAGTATCCTGGAGCTCCCTTTTAGGATAGCAGCACAGTGTGGATTCACTGAGTCCCTCATTCCTTTCAGCACCATAAGTCATCAGGGCTGTCTCTTCACTTAGTTACCTTATACTAAGCCAGAGAAGCAGAAAGGTAAATGGCATATTAGCCTTAATGAAAATATCTTCAACTTTATACATGTGGTTATAGAATACTCATGTTTTCTTTTCCCCTGTCTTCAGCTTCACTAGTCTGTCAGGATCAGACAAGACACTGCACAAACCAATGGACACAATTCACATTTGCAAAACCTGCATATGTGTATGGTTATCCTAACTGGAAGAAAAGGCAACGTTCCTAATTCACACATTCACAGATTTTGGTAAACCTTATGATTCATCCACCCATTATTAACCCAAAGCTCCTTTCTTTCCTCCTTTCCCCTTTGCCTTTGGTCCTCTGTCCTTCCTTAGCGTAAGCCAGGCTGAATGCTTGGCCTACTGGTGTCAGACTCAAGTCCACACACTAAAGCCTTGGAGACTGATAACTTTGGAGCTGATGATATTTTTCAATTCAAATCTCAACTCAGGAACTTAGCAGCTGGGTACCATTTGAATAAAAAAAATTAACTTTTCTTCACAGAATTTTCATTTCTATAAAATTGGAGGTGATATATTTTGACTGAGATAATATATGCAAATAATTATTCCAGTTAGAAATAAAAAAGTACCTGGTCTCAACCCACTAAAACTCCTTAAAATTCTAGTTACACTAGAATTAAAGAAGATTGAAAAAGTAATAAAAAAAAAAAAACCTCCCAAAAAAGAAGAGTCCAGGACCAGATGGCTTCCCAGCTGAATTCTATTAAACCTTCATGGAAGAACTTAAACCAATCTTCCTCAAACTGTGCCACACAATTGGTGAACAGGGAAAGCTACCCAACTCCTTTTGTGAAGCTAGCATCACCCTAATTCCAAAATCAGGCAGAGATGCCACAAGAAAAGAAAACTACCGGCCTATTTCCCTGATGAATTTAGATGCAAAGATCCTAAATAAAATCCTTGCAAACCGAATCCAACAACACATCCAAAGCATTATCGACCTTGACCAAGTGGGATTCATTCCAGGAACACAGGGGTGGTTCAACATACGGAAATCTGTCAATGTAATACACCACATAAACAAGGTTAAACATAAAAACCACATGATCATTTCGATAAATGCAGAAAAGGACTTTGACAAGATTCAACATCACTTCATGTTCAAAACATTGGAGAGAATTGGCATGGTTGGTTCATATCTTAACCTAATAAAGGCAATATATGAAGCTCCGAAGGCCCAAATAATACTTAATGGAGAGAGACTGGAGGAATTCCCATTAAGATCAGGAACAGTTACGCTTTCTACATCTACTTATAATTAGATTGTTCATGGGTTGTCTTATCAAAATCATGAGTGTCAGTTCAATGACTTGGTGTATGTTCTTGCTTTCTTGTATCTCAAGGGAAAATCATCTCAGACCCTTAGACCCCACAGCACTCTACATGTAGCGTTAATATTATGCATAATCATTGGTACAGAATAGAAAAATGGATGGCATACTAAACTAAAGGATGCAAGTAAGAAAAGTTCTAGAGATATTCTGATGGGAATTAAATGCTCTTAATGAAGCACTGTCTGGAGTTGAAATGGATCTGGAGGGCTGGGCCAGCTTTGGATATCAGTTCCTAGTGTGCATTTTCCTCATTTTGAGCCTTAAAGAAAATCCCATAGCACTTGTTAGAAGCATATAAAATAAAAATTAGAATTCCAGAGTCTCTTATGATAAAGTTGAATGAATAAGCTTGAATTCCCCTTTTCTGCCTCAGTTCTTATGATAGTTTGTGAGTTGTAAGGGTGATAGGACACAAATTTTTTCATTTAAAAATTTCATTACATTTATATGAGAGAGAGAGAAGGGAAAGGGAGGGGAGGAGAGGAGAGTATGAACATACCAGGGCCTCTTGCCACTGCAAATGAATTCCAGATGCATGCACCACTTTGTCCATCTGGCTTTGTATGATTAGTTAAGGAATCAAACCCAGAGTGACAGGCTTTGCAAGAAAGTGCCTTTAACCACTAAGCCCCTGAAAATTTTTCTGATGCCACAAACTAATTATGAAAATAAATAATTGCTTTGAATGGAAACTTCCTAATTGGATGATGATGAGAATTGCATGAAGGATAATGCATGATGAGTACAGCAGTATAAAGTTCGATTGATGTTGAGGGGTTTAAGTCATCCACGTTTGCTACTTATAAGAATAAAAATGAACCAAAGTAGAAATACAGCTATGCATTCATACTTTTTCTTGAAATAGCATGTACAGTACTTTTGATAGAACTTTTAAGTAGATAATACATAATATGCTGACTACATTCACTGTTTACCTGAATAAGACAAACTTATTACCTAGTTAGTTAGCTATCCCAAATATTTTTTTTTCATACTGATGTAAGGAATATATTATATAGATCAACAAAAAGGTGACAAAAGACCATGTGCTCTACTCAGTCAAAATTTACTAATCTAACTGAAATATTAGAATATAAAAAATTTTAATTTCATAAAATAGGAAGAGTCTGAATTTTATATTTTTACATTTTACACAGTACAGGCCTTGTGGTTACTAACATCTTTACTTTATATTTATAATGTTATCATGAAATGCCAATGACAGAATAATGTTTCAGAGGTAAGATCAACTTATCTCAAGATAAGATTTTTTTTTTACTTCAGAAAATAGAACATTTTTTCTAGTGAGAAATGGCAGCTCAAAACATGTGCTCCCCACACTGTTTCATTCAGTAGTGAAGTAAGTTACAGCAAGATTTCAGGATTAGCCCAAAGATGATATGTGAATAGTACACATGACCAGTGATCAGATGACCTGTACCTTAATCCTACTCATGCTTTGCTGGAGAATGCAAACCATCTGCTGTGAAGAAAGGGATTGAGGAAAACCTTAGCCTGTGACTCACCAGCCTCACACAGGGCAGTCAGATGGAAACTTCCATGGGGTTTACAAATGGAAGGAATGATGATTCCCCCAAATTCTATCTTCTGATCATTAATGGGACCAAAAGATTTTTCTCTTTGTTGAATAAAAACCACCATTTAATCTAACCACATTGTCAATCATTGATGGTAAAAGACGATTAAATTTTTGTATTCTATGGTCAAAGACAGATAGGGTAAGGGCAGTTCAGCAATAACAGATGATTTAAGTCAGAATCACAGGAGTCTCTTACTCAGGTATTTGTCTACGTACAAGATATCTTTGGATACAATGACCTCCCAAAGTCTTTTACAAGTCCATTATTCTAAAAGTTCAATCTTCCTTTCTACTTTAATATAGTCCCAGGCACACTACTTTCTTCATTTTCTTAGATGCATTTTGATTTCTATCTCTACTTTCTTTGAAAAATCAATAGCTTGTTAAAGAAGACAGTGGCATCCAAAGGGGCAAGGATAATGGCACTAGCAAAGAAATTGTTCTGCTATCTAAGTTCATAAAGCAGATCTAAGCTCTCCTCTCTTATACAAAGTGCCAAGGATCCAAGAGAATGATGCAAGGAAAAATGTTTTGACTAGTGGGAAAACATAGAAGAGGAAAACAGAAAATGCAAGAATTTCAAAGTCATTGGAAGAGAATGTATTAATCACCAAGGCCTTTGTTTTTGACATGAGAAATTAAAACATATTCAAATATTACCATTTAATAAAGGAATATAGTCTTCTAAGTCTAGGAATATCATCTGATGATTATTAAATTATTATGACTTGTTTTTCAATCAACTGCATTCGTGAGACATTGATTTCAGAAAGGGTTATAGAGTAGATTTGAAAGTGGGCATAATGGAGCATGCCTTTAATCTCAGTACTTGGGAGGCAGAGGTAGGAGGATCACCATGAGTTCCAGGTCAGCCTGGGACTACAGATTGAGTTCTAGGTCAATTTGGACTAGAGTGAGATCCTATCTCAAAAAACACTAAGATAAATAAATTAAAAAATAGTTTTGAAACTAAAAGCATTGCAATTTACAGGGTGAACTAGTTAAATAGATGCTAGGCATTTCTTTAGAAGTTTTTTTTTTTAATTTTTACTCAATGGAACCTGAATATCCTTCTGTATCTTAAATATGATTTTATGATAGAATTGCCCACTGCTGTGACCTTACTTACACTGTCCCAACATTTTATGTCTACTTCTGTTTTATATGGTTATATAAAGAGTAAGATAAAGGTAGGATGGAGTGAGGAAGGATAGGTATCAAGCAAGTAGGAAGGAGATACATAGGAAGAAGGTGGAGCACAGAGGAGAGCAAATATTGAGAAAGATCTCCTGATATAAGACATGACCAATTTTTGACAGAAAGTCAAGCCATACCCACAGTCTTTTTTCATTCTTCTACATGACAGGAAGCCATGCTCAAAACGTGTTCTGTTTCTGTTATCCAAAAGCAAGATCACTGGCTAATCTTTCCTGATCCCACAGGACACCACCTATGGATGTACTCTTCCATTGCTAGACAGAGAGACTTCTCAGGGGGCCTTGCCTTCTGGACTACCTCCATTGAGCACACTGTATCACAATTGGAGTTAGATTTAGTTTTTTCCTTCTCTGTAAGGCTTCATTTAAACTGTCACAGATTAGCAGCACTGTGCTTTCAGGAAGCAAATTACCACCCCTCCTCTTCCTTTAGATGATGAATATAGAAACTGACCACTGTTAAATGCCAGAGCACACATTTCTTGGTCTCTGTAACTGAGTATACTGTTTTGTGCTTGTTTTTGCAGAAGCATAGATGGATGTACGGTACATCGTGTGTGTAGTAGTGTAGTGTACTAGTGCATGAAAGTGTGAGTGTATGCGCGTGTGTGCATGCACATCTGTACACACATCTATGAATGCCAGAGGAGAATACGGGTGTTGGGTAATCAAACTTAGTTTCAGGCCCTCATGCTGTGCAGTAAGTGCTATTAACACTGAGCAGTCACCTCAGATTTGGCATGTTGTTTTTATACTTTTGCCTATGCCTGTCCTGCTGACAAGTACTCCTACTCCTGCTGCAAGAGATAGCTCATGGGTCCTAAATGGCTCAGCTTTCTCTAAATTCCCTGTGCAGACATATCTTCCCTGCCCCATGCTCCCTAAATGCTCACTAGTCAGCCATCTTAGCAACCACCACACGCAGTTGGGTCTGTCTTCCCATTAAACTTTGAGCTGCTTGAGAGCAGGGGCAATTCTTTACACTGACACAGCACTACTTCTTCCTACAAAACTGAAACACAGTAGGCACTTCCAATATATTTCTAAAACACACCAATAAGTGAATGAGCTCTCCTCTCTCAGGACCCAAGAGCAGATTTTTTTTTAAATTTAGATATTAGCCATCTAGTTGTATGTTTTATCTCTTCCTTTCTGTATCCCTCAATCCTAGTATTTCCTTACTTTAAAATCAGGGTTAAAAAAATGAAACATATGGGACATTTAAGATGCGGATTTGCACGAGTATATAGAGTGAAGAAAACAATCACATATATAAATGAATAGAATCCTTGGCATCTTTCAGCTGATGGCTGTATTATCTCCCTTAAAAATGTGCCCTAGTGTCTGCACATTTCCCTGATAAGAATAACTGCTGTCATATTTTTTGTTTCAATTTGAACATTTTAAAGGCATTTGCTATTAGCACTAATTAGATGTGTAAGAGCCTTCCTGAGCAAAGAAGATAGTCATAGCTAATTCATAAAGAATTAATGATTGCAGCTAAATTGCCTTATAGATTTGCACTTTGGGTAGGGTTAAATTACCAAATAATATGAAAACATTTAAAATAAATTTAATATTTAATATGAGTTAAGGTTTTATTAAATTCATAATAATTTGAAATTTACTCAATACCATTTCAAATGAGTATTTGTATAAAATCACTTTAAAGTAAATAAGCTAATAATACTATAATGCAAGTACAGGGAATAATAACATTACCCATTTGTAGAATACTTTTCATTATAATTATCATTATTGTTATGACTTTGTGTTATTTCATTTATCATACAGACAGTTCAAATCAGGTTCCTCCAGTGAAGATGTTAGCTGTTAAAAACAATATTATATCTTTTTGGGGTCGTTAAAAAGTGGGCATAACTGAAACAATGATTTGTTAAATGAGGTCCTAGTAACACTGAAGTTGTTGTATATGTTTATATATTTTTGTGTATTTCTCAAAAGTTAAAAAAAGTTATTCTCTTCCCTCAAATTAGTTCATATGCTTAAAAGGTTAAAGGTTTAAATGCTTTATTTGAATTCGCTGGATAGAAGCTGCAGCCTAATTTATTTTAAATGAACATTTGAGATGTGATTTTACAGCAAGATTGACATTCTAAGTTAAGCTACCAAATAAAGCAGCATTTATAGGGATATGGAGTCCTTCTGAACAGGATGCAAGGACCCCTCAACATGATTTGAATTTGCTCTGTGAATAAATTCATGATTTAGAGAACACAAAATTTCACTAAGGAGGATCCAAGTCTTTCTTTACAAGACTGTCTTTCTGCTGATATTCAAAACCAGAAAAGGAATTCAATGGATGTGAATTCACACACTTGACCTATATTATGCCATTTTTGACATACTACTACATACCATTGACATATCTTAAATTAAATAACTATTAGGTAAAACTTGTATGAGTAAGAGTATTTATTTGTCCTTCATTTTTTAATTTGAATATTAAAAGATACACATTCTAGCACATTCTGAGCATCTTGTGGGGGAGAAGGATTTCTAGAGGGCAGACACATGCCCAGCCATCAGCTTATCTCTTATAATCACAGTACTAAGGTCCAGAGCAATTCCTGGAACACATCTAATTCTTATAGTTTTTGAGTGAGGGAATAAGTGAATTAATCACCTTACAGAAATTCCTTTCCTGCAATCAGCCTTGAAAGTCTAGTTCCTTTTTAATTTTCTGTATTAATTCTTGGTGCTCTGGCCTCTTTTGACACCTCCTCTCACTAATTTGGCCTTCTCCCAGCAATCAATCTTTCCAGTCTTATTTCGTTTATTTTTTTTTTCTCTTGAAAGCTGGATACTCAGCCTATCTAAGCTGTTGTGTCGGCTTTCTTATGTTTTATCTCTATTTCCTTTCTATAAGAGACTAGAGATACTTAAATCTAAGTATGTCAACATAATATGTTCCTTTCTACTTATCCTCCCTCCATCTTCCAAGAAATTAACTTGAAGATATTGATAAGCATGACCAATAATTTGTGTTCCGTTTATTTGAAGTTTTTCAGCATTTCTAAAACATATTCTAGTAGGCGTAAGGAACTAAATTTGTATGGCTTGGTTATGTGGAAGTGGCAGGGATTAAGGGGGAAAAATAACAGAAGATATTGATGTGTATTTTAATAACATTTCAGGGTGCTAAAGAACTTTTGTTCTTGTTGGTAATCTGTAGTGTTAGGCCACAATTCTTGATGTCATTTCCCTACCTGTATCTACTGTTCCTGGAAGAGCATGTTTACAATTTTTCTTTGAAAAACAAAGTAAATATTACCTCTTGAATTGCAGGCATTTCTTTAATCAGAATTATAACGTTCTAATAAAAAACTAAGCTATCCCATTTGTTTTTAAATTTTACTAATAATTTTTAAATCTCTTTCAGCTTTGAAGAGACTGCTTAAATTTATTAAGCAAACTTTTCATGGAGAGAGGAAACTGCCTGATTAGTCATGCACAAAATAGACAGGCAAGGAATTAACTGGAAAAGAAGTGGAATGCATTATTCATTTTTAGGCTGCATATCATCCTACGACACTCACTATTCTAAAGTAGACACAGTAAGCTGTGATAAAGAAAAGAAGGGCTAGACTAGCTATAGCAAAATCTAGTACTTTGCACTATTTAGCAAAAAATGGCTTTGTGTTCTTTTATAGCTATCAGGTAAAATATCTTGATAACTTATTTATCATGTATTCTGTGGAATGAGCAAGTTATCCACCATAAATGTGTGAACTTGTAGAACCTTAGGAAATTCAGTTAAAATTAAACCACATTTCCATTGAGAAATAGTGATGTGGCACAAAATAGTGTGTCTTTCAGATCACCATAGTCTGTGCCATTCCCTAAAGTACTCCCATGTTGGGATAAAGTGGCAGTTTGCAATCACTTAGAATACTGTTAAAGGAATCCAGTCTGCTTATCCCCGTTTATTAAAATGGGATGTAAGCTGACAGCTACTACTTACCATCACCAGGGACGACCTATGGTCTGCTGTGTGTCTATGCTGCAGAGCTCAATCGTTGCCTGTCATCTTTGTTCCTGATGGCCTTCTAAAAGCTATGTAAGAATAATTTCCTATACCAGAAACATAATTGGAATTCATATAATGTATACTGAGAAATACAATGTGTCTTTATACTTGGAGTGGAAACATGGAGATGAAACATCAAATATGAGAATTAGGGACCGGTTCAATTGTGAGTGTAAAAATGAGATTCTGGTAGTGAAGAAGACTGGAAGTAGCAAAAGCAGTTATATAGCTGTCATTTGTAGCTGCCAGAATAAAGAGATCATGATCTTTTCTTTCCTTTTTTTTCATCATTTTTTTTTCTTTCCCCCTTTTTTTTTTTCTATCTTGTTTCTTTCCTCCTTTCTGTTCTCATTTTTTTGTTGTTGTTGTTTTGTTTTTTGTTTTTCATTCTGGCAGTAAGATGATGCTGTAAGGTGCAATATCTACCTGTGGCTTCACTGTGATGCTTATAAGAAAACCTCAGGTCATGGCAGTCAGGAAGGTGAGAGTTAATATGACTGCCTTGTAAACATTTTTCATTTTATCCACTATTGGAAGGTTGAGGTTGTGAAAACTGAATCTTAAATTTGATGCTGCTAGCGTCATATTACAGTAGAAGTTGAATTCATATCCTTGTACTTATTGGGAAAACACAAATTAGTGGGTATTGGATGACGCTGATTTTAAAAAACACAAGTACTTCATCTCTTGGAATCTGCTTTGGCTGCAAATGTGGATCCTCATCTTTCTAATGAGAGGAATCAACTTTTGTTAGAATCTTGCCATGATCTGAGCCATTCATGCAGAAAAGTTCTTACTCTCTTAATGATGCACCAAAAATTTATTTGCTCTATGTTTCTTGTAGCAGGGAAAGATATAAACAGACTGATCTAGAAGGAGGTAGCATAAACAGTGTATATTCTACATGGCATATTGTACGTTGTGTACTTGCTATTTGTGTATGTAGTATCAGTGAACATACATGTGCACATCCACACACAGAGCAACTAACCGAGTGCCCATACAGGCTGACTGTGCAAAGTCGAGCATAGTAGACAGGGCCAAATGCCAACCCTTTAAATTTCTTTTTGTAACAAACTCATAATACAGAAGTTTTCTTCCTAATTCCTGGTGGGATTTTAGGTATTAATATTATCACCAACAATTTGCAAATTTGGAAATAAAAATTTCTATAATATTTCTATGTAATGTTCCTGTCTGGTTTTTAGATAATCAAGATAGATGCTTGGGAAAATCTATGCACTATTATTATAATAATTAGGCAGTAGATATACTTATAGCTCCTATTCTAGCTGAGGTCTCCTTACTGTGACAAGTAAACACAGCTGTGATGATTTGGCATGTGTCTATTGATACTTTATTTGGAACAATTAGCAAAAATGCCAGAAACCACTTGATTTGATCTAGTAGAAAGAATGATAGACTTCCATTCTGTCACAAGTAGACTACACCAATTTTCTACAACCAACTAGTAAGCAGTGATTGCTGTTATCTTGCCACCACACAGAGTATCCTGACAGTACATTAAATGTGGATATAACACTGTTTATACCTAATCATCAACAGATAAAATTCATATTATTACTTTATTGAGAAAGTTGCATAATAGAATGTGAGCAAGCAACTCATGAAAATTGAAATATTGACTCACTGATATGTTCACAGTACTCTGTTGGTCAGGAGTTTACTAATGGTCTCAAAAATTAAAGAAAAATGTCAATCATTTTATAGCATCTGACACCAAGACAAAGTTATACTGCTTAGTGAGTCTTTTGGATTCAAATGGCACTGTATACAATATTTAAATATGTTCTAAGTTCTAAAATAAAATAATTTATAACCCTGTGGTTTTAACTGAGATCAATTTCGAGTTTGGGTGTAAGAATAAATTAATGACTTTCAAGTATACCAAGCATGTGTTAAAGTCTACCATGATTACCAAATACAACGATGTTTAAAATTTGCTATCCCTGCTACTAAGTTATGAATGCTATATGGGACATTGGTATATCTTAATAAGTTCATAGCACAGCATGGTTGTGTACATCTTTAATTCCAGCACTCTGAAGGCAGAGTTAAGAGGATCATCATGAGTTCAAAGCCACCCTGAGACTACATAGTGGATTCCAGGTCAGCCGGGGCTAGAGTGAGACCCTACCTTGAAAAAGTGAAAAGAAAAAAATATATATAGCACAATTCAGCCCATTAGAATTTTAGAGTAAAGTTGTATTCTCTTATGCAGAATTTTTCTTCTTTTGAGAAATAGTTCTTGGTCTGTTACTGAATATCTCTGTTGTCTTAACTCTTAAAAAGGAAACTTGAAACCTGAGCTACAAATCTAAGCCATTGCTTTGAGTATGCATAGTATCATTGAACTTGGTTATACACAGTTCAAGGTGGACATGAAAATGAGCAATTTTCATGAATGAACAACTCAGACTCCATGACACATATTTCTGCTCCATTAAAGAGTGGTGTTTTCTTGGTGAATCTGGTACCAGCACAAGGGTGAAGGAGACAGACACAGAGGATAATCAGCTCCTACTAAATCAGATATCCAGAGACACAGAGGCTCCCGAGACCTCACCACTGAAGCAGACTTAAAATGAATTCAACATGGTTCAGGGAAATTTGCAGAAGAGGGGGCAAAAAGAATGTCAGAGCCACATGTTGGGTCATGATATACAGAGACATTGTATCCTACTCATAACTGATGGCTAACCCCACAATGCACGACCTATATACCCCAACAAGAAGGGTCCCTGTGGAGAAGGGTGGTCAGGGAGGAGGATAACCATGGTACCAACTTGACTATATTCACTGACTACAAAACTAGTAAAAAATATTATCTCCTTCAACCTTCAGTTAAGGTGTCAATAATTGTTCCCTATCACTACCTCAGTGGTAAGGAGGGAAAATGGCCTAGTTTAGAGACATCTATGACTGAGGTGCTGATATATTAATGTGAATGTTGAAGCATTAAGAATTGTGAACCATGCATGTCATCATTTACTGTAGGTAAAGGAAGATATGGCCAAGAAAATTACACACAAACATATACACACACAATACATATGGCAACACAAATATGTGGAAATATTTCTGTGATTGGGATAATTAATAGTATTTAAAATGTGCATTCTACCCTATGTGACCCTCATATTCAATGTAATCATCATAATTCAAATGGCAGTTTTCATAAAATGGAAGGAAAAGCATCCATAAGATCCATATGCTACAACAAAGACTCTGGATAGACATAGAAATCTTGAGAAACCAACAAACAGAAGCAAGTCAGCCAGCATCACATTACCTGGTTTCAAGATTGACTACAATAGCCCGGTTCTGGCAGGCGTACAGATGGACGGATGGATGGATGGAACAACCAAGGGACTCAACCTGTGCATTCACCATCCGTTCGTCTTTGGTCAAGAACACACAATGGTGAAAGGACAATCTCCTCCAGAAATTATGCTGGGAAAATGGGACATGCAATACAGAATAATAAAATTGGGCCTTTGTCTCACAAATTAAAAGTTAGTTAAGGAATGAAACATGTGACTGAAACTCAAAATTAGTTAAGGAATGAAATTTATGACTGAAATTGTAAAACTTTTAGAAGAAAACAGAGAAAAAGCTTTTTAATAATGTTTTGTATAAAAGTTATTTAAGCTATGATATTAAAAGCACAGGCAAAGAATGAAAAAAACAGGCAAATGGGATTGCGTAATATTAGAAGACTTCAGTACTGCAGAGGGAACAATGTACAAAGGAAAGTCAAGCAGCCTACAGAATGAGAGAATGTTTGTAAGTCACACATTTGATAAGGGGATAAAATTCAAAGTAATTAAAAAGTTTCAATAGCAATTTCTCAGAGGCAAAGAACCTGAAAAAACACTTTTAAAAGAAAATATGTAAGTACCAAAAAGTTATATGTGCAAGCTCAACATCATTATTCATCAGGGAAATACAAACTGATAGCACATCCTGTTAGAATAGTTATTATAAAAATTGAGAGATAGGAGATGATAGTGAAGATGTGGATAAAGGGGAATCTTTGCATACTGTTAGTACAAATGTAAATGCTGACATTATAGAAAACAGGAATAAAGTTACTCAAAACTTCAAAATGATATCGCCATATGTTCCAGTGGTCTTGCTTCTGGAAATATATTCAGAAAAGAAAAAAGAGAAACAAGGAAATCTCAGATGGTAAAGTGTTTACCTCAGAAGCATATGGATCTGAGCATTGTGGCACTCACTGATAATCCCAGCTCTGGGGAGGCAGAGGGACTCAGGATCCCTGTAGCTTATGGGCCAGCTACTCTAGTCTATGTGGTAAATTCCAAGCAGATGAGATAGCCTGTCTCAAAAAAAAAAAAAAAAGAAAGAAAGATGGACAGCATTATTGAGGATATCACCTGAGGTGGTTTCCACATGTACACACACGCACACATACGCGCGCGCACACACACACACACACAGGTGCCCACACACATAATTAATAAAAATAGGTCTTGGGAGATGGCTGAGTTAAGTGTTTTCTGCTCAAGCAATGGTGGGGGCGATAAGAGAATCCCAGGCTCATGAACCAGCTAGTCTTGCATTTAAAGCAGCAAAATAAGAGAGACCTTAGGGCTGGAGAGGTGGCTTAGTGGTTAAGTGCTTGCCTGTGAAGCCTAAGGACCTCAGTTCGAGGCTTGATTCCCCAGGACCCACATTAGCCAGATGTACAAGGGGGCACACACATCTGGAGTTTGTTTGCAGTGGTTGGAGGCCCTGGTGCACCCATTCATTCTCTCTCGCTCTCTCTCTCCCTCTCTCTTTCTCTCTGCCTTTTTCTCTCTCTGTCACTCTCAAATGAATAAAAATTATTTAAATATTAAAAAAGAGAGACCTTATCTCAAACTGATGGTGCCTTCTGACCTCCACATGCACCCATGTACACAAACATACATACATTAACATATATACATGCAAAAGTGAATAAAAACAATAGGAAAAGGTAATGAAACTACAATTGCCCTTTAAGATGCACATTTTGGCAAATGATAATATATCATAATTTCTATGTCCATATTTCATTTGCCCTAAACTAGAAACTAATTTTCCTAGGGGTCTTTGCTTTGTTTGATGACCTAAACCATCATTCATGAAAACTCTGAAGTATTAGTGTTACTGCATAACATTGATTATCATATTAAAAGGTTCCATGAAATATATATATTGGAAATAACAATACTATGAAGTGTCCTGAGGAAACCTCAACTTCTAGACTATTTTCTTCAAACAATGTGCATCAATTATTCAAGTCAATGGAAATCCTGACATCAATGGAAAAAAGAATACAGCAAACATATAGGCAGCTATCTTAGCTTCCAATGAAGTGGATAAGTTATTGTGCCTTAATGGAAATATCACTGTTTTTAAGTCCTTTAAAAAGTGGATTTATAATTTTTGGGACAAGAAGTGAAAATATTGTGACTGAGTTGTCAGGAGAAACAGAAAAGTGATTATCATTCCATACCTTTGTTCCCGAGTCCTTCTCTGACCATGGGAGGCACAACAGCATAAATTAGCTGGATGTTCAGAGAACACAACTCATCTCTGAGCACTGTGTTTCACCTCAGGATATCACTTATGTATGCTATAACCTAGCTTTCTATTCCACTTTTAATCTGCTTGTGCTTGTACACTGGGATCTCAGTTAAGCCAATACTGAATTCAAGGGATATTTATACTTTAATGAGGACATTGGTCAAAGTTACACTATCTGGGTTAAGTTGATTACAAACACACCATCCTCTGAATGCTGTCAGCCATTTGATATCAGGCAAGCACATCTATAAATGGAATGAGAATCCTTTCACATAGGATCAGTTGCTGTTTTTCTGTAACAAAGGAGCTCACAAGATTGCACTTCCCAGAATACTGTTGGCAGTTGATAGCTGCTGGGGAGGGTAAGATAGGTTTTACACTGGTGTAGATGCTGGTAAATTGGTATACTCTGGTAAATAATCCCCCACATGCTCATGTGAGCAATCCTAATTCAACTTTGTGGTTCACATGAGCTCTCACACACACACACACACACACACAACGACATGATGGTACAAAGGTGTTTAAATGAGAAGCGGTTTAGCTAGAGAGGCGTAAAAGAGGATAATATTGGTGAATATGGTCAAAATACATTCTATGTATAAAATATTCAAAAATAAAAATGAATATAAGGAAGGTCATATGAAATTTGCACCTACTTTTTGAGAAGAATTAAGACATGTTATTAGTTGGTTGATAAATAGTCACATCCTTATAAATGGAGTCAGCATACTGATTTTATCATTGCACTTTGTAGGTTTAAACATGCTGATACACCAACTAGAAATGCTGAGTTGAAATGGTGCATTTCAGCAGAGAATCTGTGAAACACGTTTCCCAGGACTCATCTTTCTGTGAATATATAGGTTCTGGTCAGACTGAGAAGGTATAAGAAGGAAGACCCCAGAAAGAGGAGATGAATGTTTAAGTAGGCTTTAATCAGCTGTGCAAGTTAATGTAATTTGTTATATATGGAATGACTTAGGTTTTGAGGGTGGAAGTAGGTTAGTTCAATGAGAAAAAAATATATTCCCTCTTCTTCTGACTTAAGGAAAAAACAAAAAACAAAAAACAATGCTGCTTCTTCATGAACTTTTGCCAGTCTAAACTCTGGGAGCATATGATGTTTCTGATATACATAAAACCTTCATGATAACTAATTAGAAATTGTTCTAAACCAGATTCTTGTCTTCAGAAGCTTTGAACACATTTAAAGAAAATGAAAATAAATGGTACTGCAACCTATGAATCACATGAAAGTATGGTGGAATCCTGTTCAAACTTTCAGCAAGGTAGCACCAACCTATATTTAGCTTCAGGCCATTTTACACTGACCACATACCTTCTGTACTGTCTAGAAACTTCCCTACCTGTCCCATTACATTGGCATTCTTCAGGTCTCCACTTACATGTCAAATCTTCCTTTCTATATGCTTGCTACAGGGAATCAAACACAGGAACTTGTAAATGATAATCAAGAATTGTACCACTTAACCAAGTCCCCAGCCCCCATAGTTTTAATGTTTTATTTTCTTTGAGATAACTGGTTCTTTGTGTTTGCTGCACTATGTAGTATTTGAAATATTTTTATCTTCATATAGGAGCTTAGAATATATCTGCCCAAGGAAGTAAGAGATTTTTTTCTGTAACTTGCCTAAACCTAGCAAACAGTAAGTGTTCAATAAACATATAAATATACAGTAAATAAATAATGAATATATGAGTGGGTGATTAATGAAAGTAGAAGCAGAAATAAATGGATAGAAACAATATTGTTTTAAAGAGAAAGAGATAAGTACTTTTGCAGGTATCAGTCAATAATATAAATTAGCAAGGGCTTGTTCATTCAGTTCCTGTGTTCCCTCCACAACAATAAAACATTCTAACATCTACTAAAGACAATCTTTCTCAGGAGTAGACATAGAGAAGGAAAATGCCTTTCCTTTCTCACAACTTTCAATTTCTATTAGATTTCATTCCAAATTGATTGAAGTCATAGTCCTTCATTTTAATAAAATTTCTATAAAACTAAAGTATCTTATATGGTATTTTTAAATGAAAAGTTCTTGCATGCCATTAAGATATCTGATAAAGCCTTACATGGAATAATTTAACAATTGCCATTTTTAATAAAAAATTTCCTCTAATGGACTGAAAAAAAAACAAAGTAAAATCAACAGTGCTTTGATAGTCTTGAGACTGACTTTACACTGGGTGAGATGGCCGGCCTCCCTGACTTTACACTGCGTGAGATGGCCAGCCTCCCTGACTTTACACTAGGTGAGATGGCCGGCTTCCCTGACAGAAGCAGCACTGATGGCTGCATTGACCTCCATCCAGAACTGCATTAACCTTTCTCACAGTGAGGAAATTTGAAAACTCTGCTATTTTTCTTCTTTACAAACCTGCATTAAGATACAAAACATCATTTGGGCAGGCTCATTATTTCCAGCCTTACTCAGGGAAAAGAGAGCCATTTCTACATTTGCATTTAACATAAAAAAACCAAGGTTTGTGTGATCCAAAATAGAATGTGAATGAGGGTCCATTTGAAATATTTAGAGCCTTACAACAGTTCTTCTGCATGAATGGTATGGACCAATGCATGATTGTAGTGAGATGGATGAGTTTACTACCAGAAAGGGAAACTTGTACTTATTTTGTACCATACTGATGAGTTCTACCAAGAAAATACATTTGCATATTGCTTGTATAAAACTAAAGGATAAGACTGTGTAAGACCTTTGAAGATTTCTGTAAAAATCTGGACATTTCTCTTTTGCCCCTTCAATTTTAATGTGCATTTGTGTGTTTGTTTGCATGTGTGTGTGGTTCAGAAGTAGAAGGTCCCCTTTGGCCTTATGCGTTTATGATTAAGCCTAAAATGTTGTCTCTGGCTAATGGTAACTTGGGAAGCTTGTCGAGTCCTTGGGGTGGTGGTATAGCCTTGCTGGAGGAAGTTCACTAGATGTGGACTTTGGGGTTATATACCAAAGCCATGCCCAGTAGCTAGATCATTTTTGTTGCTCCATCCTAGCTGACGTAACAAAATGTGACATCCTGGCTGTCTGCTCTGCCATGCTTTACTTGCCCATTTGAAGCATCCCCTAAAACTGTAAGCTGAAGTAAAACCTTTCTTCTCATAAACTGCTTGTGCTTGGGTATTTGTCCCAGTAACTGCTACTGTGCTACGGTGTGTGCGTGTGTGTGTGTGTGCGTGTGTGTGTGTGTGTGAGAGAGAGAGAGAGAGAGAGAGTAGGTGAGAGGGCAATCTTGTGGTGTTAGTTCTCTCCTTCCACTAGTTTTTGATTCTACCTGGTCATCACACTTAGTTTTCTCCTGTTTTCACCTCACATTGCTGTAGATGTGTTGTGATTATAGATGCATGTGACACTTTGTAGCAAATATACATGAGTGCTAGGGATCAAACTCAGGTCATCAGGCATGGGGAGCAAGGACCTTTAACAACCGAACCCTCTCCCTAGCCTTCAACATTTCTTTTTCATGAATCATGATAGTATTTATGTACTACCAGTTGAAATCAGACATTTTTCAGTTTTTTTTTAAGGATCTCTTACTAAAATTGTCATGTGTTCCTGGTAAGAATTCAAACACATGTTGATTCTTAATTCCCTTAGCTTTCAAAAGAGCATGAAATTACCCATGTTTCACAGGGTAATGTTTGAAATATGGGATGATGCTTGCAATTCCAATCACTGTAAGCAATTACATTATGCCATGTAAAACCATCACTGTGCTCAGTACAAAGGAGCAAGAGCTCTGTCATTCCTTGGAGTGATTGCCTGAGTCCAGTTACTGTAACAAACACTGACAGCAGAGGGGCTTCTATAACTTAGCATCTAAGATTAATGGAAAACAGAGAAGATTCTATTCACTTCTCCTATCTTGCTACAGGATTCTGGCATTCTGGTTGTCTGAGGGTAAACTTAATATCTTGATTAGCTCTCCAGAGAATGCCTCTGGAAACTTCTATGAAGGGGGAGCTGGGAGGCTGGCTAATATCTATGGTGCCTTCAACATAAGTCTGTAGAGGTCTGGTTGCTTAGAATTGTAACACATTCGTTACCTTGACAACCACAGGCAGCAAAGGCTGGGTTTTGAGTGACTTTAGATTCCTTAGCAATTCCTTATAGGACTTAATGATTTGTATGTCTAATCAATGAATGACAAAGACATGTTCTTTAATCAGATTAATGAAGGCCCCACAAAGCATTTTGTATGCTATGCCCAATGGCATGCCTTCCTTAGAAATGTAGTTAACAATCTTTAAAATGTAGTTAACATTTCTGAAGTATAGACCCCAGGGAGGAGCAACGCCTTTTGAATACCAGGTGAAATTCCAGGCTAGGGACATAAGTATACTTAAAACTGTCTCAGATATCTAGTCTAGTCTCAGAATTTGTCCTGAGTCCTTTTCTTTCTTTTCCTTTTTTTTTTTTTTCATTTATTTATTTATTTTGGTTTTTCAAGGCAGCTCAGGCTGACCTGGAATTCTTTATGTATCTCAGGGTGGCCTTGAACTCATGATGATCCTCCTTCATTTGCCTCCTGAGTACTGGGATTAAAGGCGTGTACCACCAAGGCCCGCTTGGTTTTTGTCTCTTTCTTCTACATGCTAATGATGTGGATAACCCTTGAAGTACTTTTAGACCTAGTATTTCTCCTAAACAAATTAATCCTGGTGATGTGTTCTTACAGTCCACGAGAGGAAAAAGATGAAAAGATTTTGGTGTTTTTCTCTCAGTTTAAGGAAATTCTGTAGTATCATTTAAATTTTCCGGGTTTTTCATTTCTACTCTGATCTTAATATCATTTAATCAGGTTTATGTTTATTCCTTTCAGTTTTACTATACAAACAGTAATGGTGGGTGGCTTTGGGAGGGGAAATGAAGGTGGTTGGAGGGAATGATCATGGTTTATTGTGTGTACTTGTGGAAGTTGTCAATAAAAAGTTTAACAAAACAATGGTTATCTAACACACCTTGTGAATCTGGGAATATCTCACTTGTTGGCTCCAATTCTCAGTCTCTCAAGGTTGTAGTGAAGTTGTCAGCTGGTGCCACCATCTGTGACTTAGCCAGACAAGAAGATCATCTTCTGGGCTCACTCATAATACTGTTGGCAGGAATCCATTCTTTGCTATTTTACCTTCTTTGTAGGGTGTGGTTTCAATGGGAAGCCTGTTCCCCTAAAGGGAGCAGTGAGGGACACAGCAGGAAAGACTTTCAAACCTGATCTCAGAACTCACCAGTACTAACCCTTTATTGTAACAGCCACAGAGACCAACCCCAGTACAGCATGGAAAGGGTCACACAAGAGTGTGAACACAAAGGCAAGGTCATCAAGGGACACATTTATTTTCCCTCCCCACTTTGCCATGGTATAGAAACTTAATTATACTGTTTGGAACCTCTTATTGAAGTCTCATTCCTAAAGTTCTGTATGAATCTTTAAATCAAGACTTCTATGTTTCTTTGGTTTGAACGTATGTGTTTGTGTGTGAGAGAGAAAGACAGTGGATGGTCTTAAGGGAGCATGTATAATTTATTTTTGTCACTATTATATATCTACTTTGAAAACTGATGACAAATTCTTATAGATATGCTCATGAATACCATTTATAACACCCCTCATTTTAGATACACAGTAGGGAAGCCTTAGGTCTTCACTATCCAATATGGTAGCTACAACCCAGATATAATATTCAAGAAATGCAGTACCTGAGCTGAAAAATTTAAATATATGGTAAATATTAAACACACATATATCTTAAATCCTGCTGGAAGAACACAATAAATATGTCATTAATATTTGTGTCAATTGCATATTGACATGCTTTATATATACACATATTAGATTTACTAAATTATTTAATTAAAATTATTTTTATATTAAATATAATAGCTATTATAAATTAAATTTACTTATATGACTTTAAGTGTAGGTTATATGGCCTTTCCCACACTCTTGATATTTTGGTAGAAAATGACAGTATAGATGAAAAGCCTTTTCCATCCCATACAACAACCTCAGATGTCTTTCTACCATGGGTAGTTGGTAAAAGTAATAAAAATATCACATGTAAATATGGTCTCTGCAGAAAATGGTATGAGCAGTGTGGTGGTTTGATTCAGGTGTCCCCCATAAACTTAGGTGTTCTTACTGCTAGGTTCCCCAGCTGATGGCAATTGGAAATTGAAGCCTTGAGGCAATGTATTGTTGGGGGTGGGCTTATGGGTATTATAGCCAGTTTCCCCATGCCAGTGTTTGGCACACTCTCCTGTTGCTATTGTCCACGTTATATTGGTCAGAGAGTGATGTCCACCCTCTGCTCATGGCATCGTTTTTCCCTGCCATCATGGAGATCCCCCCTCAAGCCTGGAAGCCAAAATAAACATCTTTTTTTTTTTTTTCCCACAAGCTGCTCTTGGTTGGGTTATTTCTACCAGCAATGCGAACCTTACTGCAACAGTTAAGTGTTACCGAGGAGTGGGATTGCTGCTAGCCACCTGACTGTGTGGTTTTGGCCTTTTGGAGCTGATTTTCAAGAGAAATGTGGAAGGATTTGAAACCTTGGCCTAAGAGACACCTTGCAGTGCTGCAAGTACAGCTTGATGGACTATTCTGGTAAGAGTTGAAAGACCTGAATGCAGTAAGAATTATGGTCTATGAGGTTTGGTTTATGAGGATGAGAAAGAGCTTTGTTTGGACTGGGCTAGAAGCAGTTTGAGAGGCTTACTGTTATAGCTGTGTCCTGAAAAGTTGTGCAGGGTTAAATTGGATAGAAATGACTGGTGTGTACAGAGGGATATGGCACAGAAAAAATGAAATTTCCGGGCCTAAACTGTTGCCCACTCACCTGCAAATTGTTTGAGAGCTAACAACCTTTGAGATTGGGCCAGCTGACCTAAACTGGGTAACAGGATGAATCTAGACTCTTTTGAAGTGGTCTCAGTGCTCAAGGAGTGTCTTGCTCTTCAAAGTTTGCTTTATCCCACCTTGGATTAACAAATTGGCACTCTACGTGGTATTATGGAGTATAAGAAATGCAATAAAGAGAGGGTCATTGAGTTTGCAATGCAGTCTTGTGTTTTGGAAACAGCCATGGGCAGTGTGAAGCAGGTTTGCTGGATGCCTACATGGAGACCCCATGGGGCCATGATGATGAACTTCGGATTGCAGTGGAGACCCAGTAGAGATTCCGGGACCACGAGATGGCTGCCAAGGAGAGCTGCTGGCCCTGGATAAAGTTTTCCAGGACTGTGAGTAGCTTAGTTGGAGGCGCAGAATTGGTACTTTAGAGACTTGTTGCTGGTTAGAATTATTGGACTTGAAGATTTGTCACTGACTAGAGTTGTTGGACTTGAAACTACAGAGTTTAATGTTTGCCTTGGTTGCTTTAAATCTTGTATTGGCTGAATATTTCCCTGCTATACCCAATGCCATCTTTTGCAGTGTGAATCTCATTCTGTGCCATTATGGGTTTTGGGGGGTGGATTTTTTTGGTATTATTCCTCATTTAAAAGAAGTTGGATTATGGGGACATTTGAATATCATTAGGATTGATAACAACTATGGGGACTTTTAAAGGAACTGAATATAGTTGCATTTTACATCTTAAATGGTTATCAGTTTATGGGGGCCTGGGTCAGAATGTGGTGGTTTGATTCAGGTGTCCCCCATAAACTTAGGTGTTCTGGTTGCTAGGTTCCCCAGTTGATGGCAATTGGAAATTGAAGCCTCCTGGAGGCAGTGTATTGTTGGGGGTTGGCTTATGGGTATTATAGCCAGTTTAGCCCATGCCAGTGTTTGGCACACTCTCCTGTTGCTATTGTTCACCTTATTTTGTTCAGGGGGTAACATCTACCCTCTGTTCATACCGTCATTTTCCCCTACCATCATGGAGCTCCCCCCCACCTCAAGCCTGTAAGCCAAAATAAACCTGTTTTTTTTTTCCCCACAAGCTTCTCTTGGTGGGGTGATTTCTATAAGCAATGTGAACCTGGCTGCAACAAACAGCAAATACTGAAACTGTTCTATCCTTGTGTCTTAGCACTAGTTATACATAAATGTTGTCTGCTTATTGAAAACCATTGAACTTGAACACTTTCTCAAGAGTTCCTTTATTCTAAGAGCATATAGAATGGAGGGACCTGGTTTGTATTGTCCTTGGACATAGCCTTCAAACTAAGAGGAGAGTTATTTACAGATAAATGCTCACCATTCTTGGCCTCTCATGTGGAGTTGCACTTGCATGTGTTTTCCACCATCACCCACAGGTATGCTAGATATCGAGTTCCTACCAAATATGGAGACTTCACTGCCAATAGCAGTAACCACCTCACTTAACATACTGTATCATTCTGGCTCTATTCTCTTCCTCCTCTCCATTAGTAATTTCTAGGGTAGTTTCTCATCTGCAGACTGGTACTAGAGAGTATGTGTATGAGTGTCTATGGTGCACATTTATTCTACCTGCACAGAGGCAGAGGAGTGGCCTCAGGCATTTCTGGATAATGGTAATAATCATGGATTGATTTATTATAACATTACTACAGGCAGAAATGTTTGCTGATGTGTTTGCTTTTGTGCCTCCATTTTCTGTGTTTATGTTCTTGATCATGTCCTGGCTCTTCTGCTCAAAGCAGCATACTCTGCCTGGATGGCTGCTAACAAAACTTTGCAGTTGCTAAGTTGGACCAAATTCTAGAACTACAGGCTCAACATGGTAGACTTCACATTTTCCTTTTGGAATTTGTTGAAAGGAAATTCAGTGCACAAATGACATTTTACCTTATAGCACAGCTATATTGTGACAAGGTGATAAGCATTCTATATCACCCTCCTATTTCTTTCATTTTAGATAGGTCCCGGTTTATAACACACCTGTACTATCTCACCAGAAATGCAGCCAGAGGCATAATGGCCAATTTTAGGTCAGCAGGGCCAGAGCATGTCAGACCATAAGGGTCTGAATGATTCCTCCAGATCCAACAGAATGTATTTTCCTGCAGCACAATGCCTTGTGACACAGAAGCCATGCTTTCTTGGTGTCTATGTTGCATTAAAACAGACAAACTCATATTAACAGTACGTCATTCTCATAGGAAAGTACTTTCAGAAATGTATTTCTGGCGTGGAGAGATAGCTTAGCACTTAAAGCGCTTGCCTGTAACGCCTAAGGGCCTTGGTTGGATTCTCCAAGACCCATGTTAGCCAGATGCACAAAGTGATGCATGCGTCTAGAGTTCCTTTGTAGTGTCCAGAGGCCCTGGTGTGTCCATTCTCTCTCTTGCTCTGTTTCTTTTTCTCTCTATCTCTCTCCTTTCCCTCTCTTCTCTCTCTTTCTCTCTCTCTCTCCCTATCTATCTGTCTCTCAAATAAATAAATATATAAACTATTTTTTAAAAAAATGTCTTCCCCTTCTCATTTCCACATTATAAGGGAACATCAGATACTGTGGACATATGCTGAATTCTACCTTGAACCTACCCAGTATTACCCTTGCAATAGTTAATTTGTATAACACAATTTTATATTTTAGGATAAAATCCTTGCCTACTGGAATGAATAAAATTCTATAGAAGAAACACTTTATGCATAAACATTCAGTATTTGCAACATTAATTTCAAGTAGATATTGTACAGACTAAAATCTATGTTTTATTTCCACTATCCATACCAATCCCAATTTTCTTTATATATTATTCCCATCTATAAATTATCCAGGTATGACACACTTATTTAGTCTTTCACACTAGCATAGATCTAGATCTTGATTTTTTAAATATTTTATTCTTATTTATTTATTTGGGAGAGAGAGAGAGAAAGAAAGAGAGAGAATGGGGCATGCCAGAGCTTCTAGGCACAGCAAACAAACACCAGATGTGTGTGCCATCTTGTGCATCTGGCTAACATGGGTACTAGTCCTTTGGCTTTTCAGGAAAGCACCTTAACCACTAAGCTATCTCTCTAGCCCAAGATCTTTATTTTTATGAGCCTTCTGAGTAGTGGGCTTCTTTGGTATAGTCTCAGAACTGCCCCTAGGGCACTGGTAAACATTGGGATCCTCTGTGGATATAACTGGAAACTCACATGATCTTTTTTTATCACCATGTTTTTCATGGGGTCCCTTCTTTGTAAAAACCTTTGACAAAGAAAGTCATAGAGGCATAACAAAGTGGAATGAACAGAAGAAGTGCTATAATAGCAAGTGTGAGTAAACAGTTAATCAAAATAATCAGTTAAGAGAAAATGTAGTTATCTTAAAAATTCCAGTAAGATAGAAATGATTACACCTTAAAATGATGCCATGTTGCTAAGCAAGGTAAGTTCATGACAGTTACAAATTAATCAAGGTATGGTTCGGGGCCAACTTTTCCACTGGAGGTAAAAATTTACATTAATTTAGCATTATACAAAATGGAAGCTCCTGCATGCTGTTTCCACTTTATCAAAAGTTCTGCAGCTATACTGGACACAAAGAAAACATGCTTGTGCTTTTTGAATAAATGTATACCTAATTAATGAAATAATTTGTCATTGAGTCTGTATTAATCTCATTCTTATTCAAAAGTTGCATGCATTTATCTGAGCTTTGCTAAAAGGAAAATACAGGCACATCTTAAGAAAAGAAGGTCTATGTGAGTTCTCTCAAGCTGCCACTGATGAAGCACAGAGAGATTTTTTTACATTTTATAATTCTCAGAGACAGTCTGGCCACAGGGCAAAATGATATTGGTTTAAATATAAGGAAAGTAACCCACAGTTTACATCTGCACAATGTTTAATGCCAATATTATTTCCCTTAACAATATGGTGCAAGAGAGAAGCTGGAGGTCATTAGAGGATCCTAATGCATCCTGAAATGTGTTTATACAAGATTAGTACTTCATCATAAACAGGTATTCACTTTCCATATGGCCTTATGTCAGAGTTTCTGACTTTGTATGGAAGTTTTCCAGTTCCTCAAGGCAAAATTGCCCAGAGCTATTTTCTGGGTTTAAAAGAGCAAGCTGTTAGAAGTTGGAAACCTTTGTGACTATTTCCACCCTCTCTTCTCTCTCTATTTCCCCTCTTCTAGCAACTATTAGCTGCCATTATCTATTCTGAGAGGTGTAGGGTCTTATCAACTGTTCCCCCATCCATAATGAAATATTGACAGGCTCAAACTTGTACAGGAAACCATAGTTGCTGTGTGAGTTCATGAATCTAGAAGGCATGTGTATCCAGAAGGCAGCATTCCATAGCCCTCCTTACCATCCTTCCCCTCGTGCAGTCTTCCTACCCTCACTTCTGTAATGTGTATTTAAATCATTTATAAAGCCTTAAGGTTTCCATGAATGTTTTTAGACAGACATCTTCCTGACTAACGCCTGACCTCCCTTTTCTTTGAACATTTACTTTCTAAAACTTTCAACTGTGAATTTCTCTGTATTCTCTGTATTTTTGTATGTAAATATTTTGTTAGCTTCTCATCCAATTTTATATAAGTTCTTACTCAAGGATGTTGGAGCAAATCTTTGGAAGTTCACCAAAAACGTTAGCTGGAACTGTATATCCCAGTGTCTGTGGAAGAGGAAGCAAATATCTTCCATGAACACCAATTAGTAAATACAGGTAGCTGAACTGTGTTGACTGAATTCCCCGTAGCCCAGTGATTTTCTTTCGTAGGTTCTCCCCAGAGCCTAAGAACTATCCTGTCTCATGTTTCATGAGAGTTGAGAACTAATATGATTTTGCTTTGCATTTATAGAGTCTTAAGTCAAAGGATATAGGTAATTTTCCATAGTTAACTTTAATTCTTCTATCTCAATTACAAACTAAAGTAACAGAATAGGTTTAACATTAAGGTTTACAAGTTGATCATTTCTCATTCCCTTCATAAATAGCTAAAAAAGGAAAAGAAAAGAAAAGAAACAGAAAATCAGGCTGAAGAGATGGCTTATCTGTTAAGGCACTTGCCTGTGAAGCCTAAGGACCCATGCTTGACTCTCCAGATCTCATTTAAGCCAGATGCACAAAGATGAGGCAAGCACAAGGTCACACATGCCCACTAGGTGGTGCAAGCATCTGGAGTTCAACCTCAGTGACTGAGGCCCTGGTGTGCCAATTTTCTCTCTTTCTCTCTCTAAAAATAAATAGATAAAAATGTATTTAAAAAAACATGACTCCACATTAGCTAGAGATTTTCTGCATTAGATTGTGTGTGTACATATATATATATATAAAACTGCTAGATTTGCCAACTTTAAATTAGAGAAAAACTAGAATAAGAGGTCTTGTTCCCCATGGATTGGCTATTTTCTCATTCATTGTAAAAGAATTGCCCAGTTCTGAACTCCTGTTATTAGCATGTATTAAAATTTAATATTGAGAATACAATAATATATAATGAAGTATATATGTTAATATATGTGCCTTCTGTTTATTTTACATTGAATAACATTTTATATTTAAAACACCGAAAAATCAGATGTTCTAAATTAAAGAACTCCTATTCATTACAATAATCCTACCATTAAAAAAGTAATTTTAATATAAATGACTTCTCATCTTTTTTTATAAAAATGCGGTGTTTAGCAGAACTGCATCAGCTTGTCTATTTTTTTACAGTACTTTAAACATTATCAAAGAATTCTCATTGATCAAATGGGTGGGAAGATAAAAAATGACATATAAGATTAACTTCCTTCCATGCTATGTCACCTATTACTGCTCTTACTTATTTCTGTCTGCCTGAGGCCTCCAGGATGCCACTGATTGGCAGCATCATACTGAAGGGCGCAGGTATTAAAGGCTCAGTGCCCAGCTGATGCTGCTACTGAGAGGTGGTTAAATCCTAAGGGTGCAAACCTTACCAATAAATTAATATATTAATGAAATTGTGGCTGAATGGTGTCTAAGAGGTAGGGACTAGTTGAAAGATGGAGGTTACTGGGAATGTACCTTTTAAGAGTTGACCTCATTTCTGGTCCCTTCCTGTCTGGCTGTTTCCTGACAACAGTGATGAGGAGCTTTCCTCTGCTATGCCATTCTGTGATGAAGGCTCTAGCTTTCCAAAGGCCTTGAACAATAGAACCATCTCAGCCTGGAATGAAACCCATGAAACAAGGAATGAAAATAAATCTTCACTACCTCAGTTGTTTGTTTCAGGTATATGGCTCCAGCAATACCATGCTGACTCTGTCCTCTGCCCCAAATAAAGTAAAAGTTTAAAAGATAGTTTGAACTTCACGATTTCCAGGAATCATGGCCTTTATAACTTTAAATAATAAATAAATGCATGAACACATAAACAAATGATGCTGGAAAAATGATTAAATTGCTCATTTATGTTTTTATAGTCACTTAATTTTTATCTAATATTTATTATATATTAGACATTAGATAATGTGTTAGACATACTTCCATTTTGGCTATGATGGAGCCGATCACATAAGACCAATAGTTCAGTCAAACCATTTGAAAAGGCTGGATAATATTTTTTCAAAAGTAATTGGATGGGCTGGAGAGATGGCTTAGCAGTTAAGGCATTTGCCTGCAAAGTCAAAGGATCCAGGTTCAATTCTCCAGGACCCACGTAAGCCAGATGCACAAGGTGGTGCATGCATCTGGAGTTTGTTTGCAGTGGCTGGAGGCCCTGGCGTGCCCATTCTCTCTCTCTCTCTCTCTCTCCCCCATTTTTCTTTTTCTCAAATAAATAATTAAATATGTTTTTCTTTGTTTTTTTTTTTTAAAAAAAGTAGTTGGGAAGATCAGATTGCTTCAGAGTCAAATAGGGTAAGAAAGTCCCAAGCCATGGAAAGACAGACAATTTCCCTTCAGGGTATCTGTCAGTTTAGGGTGCTCAGAAAATGAGAGTGTGAGAAGCAAAGTAAAGAACCATAAGTAAAGAAGATAAGGTGAGGAGGCTTGGGAAATTACATGAGGCTAGTGAATAATGTTTTCTGGGCCAGTCAAGTTCATCCAGGGATCTTGGACTTCAGATTTGGGGATAGGGATACAGCACTCTTTTTTTATGCCCTTGAACGATAGACTGATTATAAAGTTGACACACTAATAGGCCAAGAAACAGAATGGAAGCTGCTGCCTGGGAGAAGCTTTCAGCATACCTTCACTAGCTGAGGAAGCAGTAATTGGAGTTCAGATATTAAGAAGATCTGAACTAACAACTAGTAAGCATTCCAGGCTCTTAGTGGTTGGTTCCCTTGGAGCTACATCTTAGGGGAAACTAAAAGAGTCTGAGCATTATCGACATCATAAATTAACCATAAATTAGTCTCAATAGGGGATTAAAAAGATCCATACTCTATGTAAGTTACATTCTAAAGGAAAGTTAATTGTTGGTGGAGGAAGGGAAAATGGCCCAGAGTGTACACTGTTTTTGTACATGATTTCTGACATTCAAGCAAAAACTTATATGCATACTGTATTAATTACTCATTGCTGTGACCAAATATCTGACAAGAAACAATTTAAGAAAGAAAAGTGTTTATTTTGACCTTACAGTTTCAAGGTCATACATTATGTCTTGGAAAAGAAGGCCAGGCAGCTGAAGCAAGAGGCTGGATGGTGCCACTGCATTCAGTCAGGAAGCAAAGGAGGAACAGTGAGTGGAGCTAACCTCTCAAATGTGAAGGCTACATCTCTTAAACTTTTCAACTCCTTCCACAAAATGCCATCAGCTATGGACCAAATCTTTAAATACATGAGCCCATTGGGGACATTTCATATCAAAACTACAACATTCTGCCTCTGACCAACATAGATTTGTGACCATCTCATGAGACAAATGGATTCATTACAACTTCTAAAGACCCAATAGTCTTTCATATTCCTAACACTGTTCAAAAACCCAAAGTTTCTTCTGATACTCAAAGCAATCACTTAACTGAAACCTCATTTGAAATCAAAACACAAAGTTTATACCTCAAACAAATAATAGCACATAATAAACATTTGATTCAAAAAGGGAGGAATAAGGGCATAGCAATGCAAGATCGGGTCAAAGCAATACTAAAATACAGCAGGGCAAAAATCAAATCATGCAATTCCATGTCTGCCAGGTTCTCCGGCAGGTAGGGCTGTGGGAGAGCCGGACCCACTGGTCTCTCCCTGGGGCTGAGCAGGATGGTGAGTGTCGATAACCCAGACCCCCTCCTAGTCACCAGAGAGAAACACACTGAGTTGGGAGACTTGTCAAAGCAGGATCTCACTTTATTGTAACAGGCAGGTGCTTATATAGTGTTGAGAACGAGGGTGGGGATCTCAGGATGGGGTGAGGTGTAAGGGCCAATAGCATACCGTGACTTTTAAAATGATTGGTTCCAAGCACATGCACTTGCACAGGAACTGCTACAAGGAAGTAGCAGGCCAGAGGCAATTTGGCGCCCTGCTGAGTCATAGCTGGCCAGAGACAGGTCTCCGAACTTTAGCTAGGCTCAGGAAGTTCCATTAGGCCTCTTGTCTGGGCCTCTCAAGGCCCAACACATGTCTGCCGTGTATGATCATGAGGGAATACTGTGGGCTCTAAAATACTTTTGTAGCCCTGCCTCTCCATCACTGTTGCCTGTAATACACATAAGCAGCTATGAGCCATCCCCATTCTGAGCTTATAGGTCTCCTTGGCAGATGTGTCATGGTCCTGGTATCTCCCACATCTTTGGATTTCCATTACATAACAGATTTCATCTTCACTATCAGATGCATTGGCTTTTTAGGGCTTCCTTGCAAGCAATTCAATCCTGCCTTACATTACCTAGCCTCAGCAGCTCTCTGAAACTATAGGTGCAGCATGATGCTATGATCCTCTCACCCTTACAGTATATTTGTATCTATAAAGTCAGTACTAGATGTTGATAGAAAGCTCTGCTGCCATCTTGGAATGGAGCAGGGATCATTTGGACACCAGTTGCAATAGTCTTTGTGTGTTGACTTTGGGGGAAAGCTTTGCTAAGCAATTGCTTTCCAGGAGTGGGAGATACTTCCAGAATTCTTCCTTCATGCTTTCTGCTTCTAAAGTAATTCTCATTCTCACAAAGTAGAGCTTTCCATGGGTGGAAACTTGCCCTTAGGGCATCTTTTTCATTGTCTCAGTTCAGGGCAGTAGGATTCTCATTAATGATGCTAATCTATTTAGTAATTACAGATACTTTCTTAGCACCAGAAATCTCAGTGTAAGGAATTTCAAGCTTTCACTTTTCCTCACCAAATGACATATTTCTTCTTATATCTTTATGCTTTCACTGTAGATCTAAACAATGGCAGACAGCAATAGCTGTGCCATTTCTAGAATAACTTTCTGCCTTGAAATTTCCTTCACCAAAGATATTAGCCCATTACCTTTAAACTCGAAGTCCACCTTATAAAAGTTCTCAGGGAATAGGCAAAATGCAGACAGAATCTTTACCAGAATATCACATGAACTACCTCTAGCCTCATTCTCAAAATGACCCATATTCTCCTCTGAACCTTCATGAACATGTCCTCCATACTTCACATTCATCTCAGCCTTTCAGTCTTCCAAATTTAAGTTCTGCTTACAACAGTGTAAGGATTCTAGGGCCCAAAGTTCCAAGATTTTCCACATTGCTTTTACAAGCTAGTTCCAAAGGCTGACCCACAAATTAGTCAGGTTCATCACAGTGATGGCCTTACTACTTGCTACTAAATTTCTATATTAGTTACTGATGCTTTGACCATATACCTTACAGAAGGCAATTTAAGGAAGGGACTGGGTTTATTACGATTTACAGTTTCTAGAGGATCTATTCCATCATGGTAGAGAAAGTGTGACAGCAGGAGCAGGAGGAGGCTGGATGGGCTTTGCATTCAGTCAAAAAGCAGAGGATAAACAGGAAGTGGGGTTGGGCTATAAAACATCAAAGCATACCTCCAAAGACCCATCGCCAAACAGACAGCAACCATCAGCTGGGGACTGAATGCTCAAACACGAAACAAACAGCAACCATCAGCTGGGGACTGCATGCTCAAACACGTGATCCTATGGAAGACATTTCACTTTCAAACCACAATACACACCAAGACACATAGTGGGAGAATGGTAGATAAAACCTGCAATTACTTGAACTTTTCCCTCCTATCAAATTTATATGTTGAAGCAAAAATTATTATTTTGGGTGTATATGTCCTATAAATTAATGGTTTAGTTTAAATGAGGTAATAGAAAGAGTAGAATCCTGGAACAAAAAAAATTAATGACTATGATGGTTAATGTGGTTTGTCAACTTGATTGGACAGTCACCATGGAAACAAATCTTTGGGTACATCTCTGAGGGTTTTTCTATATTAAGTTAATGAAAAGACTCACCATAAATTTAGGGGGTACCATTCCATGGGCTAGGGTTCAAGACTGCATGAAGAGCAAGCTAGCTGAGTACCAGTGGTCATCTCTCTACTTCCTAACTCTGGATTCAGTGTAACCAATCTCTCAAACTCCAGTCTTGTGCCTTTCCTGTCATGATAGACTGATTCCTTCTTTAACTATAAGTCAGGTTAAGCCTTCTCTCTTCCTTTAAGTTGCTTTTTGTCAGATATTTGGTCACAGAAATGCAGTGCCTTTGTTAACAGGAGACACCCACTTTCTCTGCTCTACCCCTCTCTATAAAAGGAGCAAATATCTACAAAGCAAGAAGGCACATAGGCTACGAGTAAATGTGCGCTCAATGGAAACCAAATCAGCAGGCAAAGTGACCCTAAAATTTTCAGCTTCCAGTACTGTGAATTATAAAGTTCTCTTGCTTATCTACTTAGTTTGATACTTTACTATTGAAGCCTGAGTGGAGAAATACAGAAAAATATCCACCAATAACCCAGTTGCACTTCTGATACACAATTTTGTATGTGACAACAGATCACAGAGGGTAGTAGCTTTCTAAATTTCCAGAAATCTCTTTGTGGCATCATCTTCTTTAATGTTACATCCACATTTTAACTACATTTAGCTCAGCCAAACTCTGAAGGCAGTCCCTACTTCTCAGTGTGACTGCCAAATTCTTGTATTTCCCTTGGTGGAAGTTGCCATTAGGAAGAAAGCTAGAAATTCAATTGGGGCCACCCAATTAGTTTTCCTTCTCTCAGGAATCATAACCAAGCACCACTTACTTGACTCAGTGTCTAAAAGTAATTGCTTCACAAACTTTGACCAACTTTTGAGTTGTTTCCTATGAGAGAACAAATTCCATAGCAGTTATTTATGATCAAAAGGTGAACTCTCCCTCATGTTAAAATTTTTATCAAACTTAAGTTTTAATTTTTAAAAATTGATAAAATATATCTATAAGACCTCTCCATAAACATAAGCTGAGAAAAAGAAGACAGACAGAAAAGAATGCATAATGAATGACCACATTTGTATGTAGCTGCAACACAAGTGATAGTGATATATGGAGATAAAGATCAAAGCAGTTATCCTTGAATGGGGCATGAGAAAGTGTCTAGCTGCTGGTAATGTTCTTCTACACCTCTACCAAGTGGTAATAATTCAATTAGTTCCATAATTCTAAAATATTCATTACACTCTATACTTGTGAATTTTATACTCTTCTAGTCATTAAAATTTCTCTGTATATACTATTCTACAGCAGAAGTCATAAAAGCATAAATATTGTCTTTAAAGATATTACTATACAGTAGAAGAAATATTTGTACATAAAACTTATGACATCCAGCAGCACACAAAGCTATTCTTAAATTACCAAAAAAGAGACTAGCTGGTGTCTATGGTTGGATGAATTCACAGATGTGGCATCCATGGATGTTGATGACTGATTGAAGTGAAGCTATGTTTTTAATGGTTTCAAATAACTGAATAAAGAAATTTGGATATCAGTAGACACAGGGGAGCCATTGAACTTTTATGAGCAAGGAAAAGTTATGACCAAATTATGCTCCAGAAAAATAAAGCCATTGACCTCAATATTATTGGAAGGAGAAGAGAATTGATGTAGCAAGAAAATATAAATGGATATGATGAAAATCTAATTCATTTTCATTTAGCAAACAGTTATTAAAGGTCTACTGAGTAGATCCATCCCAAATTACAGAATGCCTGAATTTGGTCACTGGAGTGCGAGGTTGGTAAGTGGCATACATGACACTTTTATTAGAAAGAAAGATATGAAGCATTTATTGAGTAGTCCAATAAAACATCATTTCAGTGTATACATTAAGAAGACATAGAAAAAAATCTCCATTAATGGTAGCCTAAATATATAGTTTTTTGAATACACAGTAAGAAAAGAATGTAGATATAATTTATGCTAGCCCAGGATGTGAACAGCACTATGGTACTAAGGATCTGATCTTTTATCCAATTTTATTGATGTATGATTTATAAATAGTAATAATTCAAAGTATAAAATGTGATATTTTGATGTATGGATACATTGTAAAGTGTTTTATAGAATTGAGCTAATTAACATACTTTTACTGAGAACTTTAATATATGGTCATATAGCAATTTGATGTGCTCCTGTCCCATTGTCTTCATTTGTCCCCTCCCCACTTCCCCTATCCCCTGTAGACCCTTCTCTTTCAAGGTAGTTCTTCCTCAATTTTTGTGTCTCATTCCTTTTGTTTCACTTCATCCTCTAAATCAAAATGTTGATGAGCTCAGAACTGTGATAGTCTTGTGAGGGTATGGAAAACCACTGTCAGGTCATGGATCTACCAGTTGGTTCACATTGGTAAGCCAATGCCCCAAAGTTCTCTTCCCACTTTGGCTTTTACACCATTTCCACCACTTCTTCTAAAATGTTTCCTGAGCCCTGATGAATGTGATAGAGATGACTCACCTAGTGCTCAGTGCTAAGGTTTCTCTTCAGCTTATCACTTTGATGGGTTTTGGGACTCGCTGGTTGGTATTCACCACCATCTGTAAAAAGAAGGTTATCTAACCAAAAGTGAGATCAGTAATAATCAAAAGACATAAATGTATACACTTGGAAGGCTTTTTGATGTATATAATGTCTGTATTTGGCCAAAAGATTGTGGAAGCTTCACTATGGGGTCTATGGCCTTCCAAGATTAGCTTTTTAAAATTTTTATTCATTTATTTATTGGTGAGAGAGCTAGGGAGAGGGAGGGAGAGAATGGGCATGCCAGGGCCTTCAGCCACTGCAAACAATCTCCAGATGTATGCACCACCATCTGGCTTATGTGGGTATTGTGGAATCAACCTGAATCATTAGGCTTCACTGACTTTCACCACTGCTAAGCCATCACTCCAGCCCCTAAAATAAGCTTCTAACTTAGTTCTCAGTGCTAGGCATGAATTCCCTGACTAGCTGGCCCTCTTATCCAATCAGAGAACAATAATTCCCTCTGTAACTAATGTGCTAGTATTGTACCTGTGAGTACATTTTTCCTGTCTAGTTGATTATGTGGCTTGCAGCATCCATTGCTTGTTCAGACTACAGATGACTTTTTTACCCCCAGTAGCTTTCACAGACTTTTCAGCACTATGACAGCTACCCAGCAGAGGGATGGCTTCCATCTCACTCCCAGATTGATTTCTCAATATGCTACAACCATAGCCTGGAGTGGCTTCTGCAATAGGGTTTTGCCGGCATCATCTCATTCTGGTGGGTAACCAAGGACTTTGACAATGGCCTATGATATTTTGAGGGCCTCATGGGCATCTCTGACTGGCAAGTTCACTGTGGTAGTGAGGGATGGCACAGCTCTAGCGTTGAGATTTATGTACCCTTTTACTAACATCCCCATTTACCTCTCTCATCTAGGACTTTCAGCTCTCCAATATTCCAAAACAGTAGGGTTCTGAGCTCTTGTGTCATGTTTTTCTAAATTAATTATGTATACAGTGTACTCACAGCCATGTTGTTACCATCATTGACTTCCTCCCTGCTCCAAAGGGACTCTCCACAATGGAGAATATGGGTTGTGCATTGTGGGGGTAGCCATCAGTTATGGGGAAAAGTCAATATCTCTGTGCATGATGTCCCAACTTGTAGCTCTAACAATCTTTCCACCCCCTCTTCCTTGAATTTCCCTGAGCCATGTTGGGTTCCTTTTAGGTCTACTTCAGTGATGAGGTCTTGGGAGCCTCTGTGTCTCTGGATCTCTGGTTTGGTAGAGGTCCACTCCATGGGAGGGAATACGTGCCTCATATTGAAAACCTACAATGGGGAGGGAGGGGTCATGAGCCTATGAGCGATATGCCTGCTGGTATGTGGATAAATACATATATTATACTCACGAAACTGCCCAGTAAGCACTTATTTTAATATTCATACCCATATATTAATACTGCTCTCACTTTTGATTAGAGAAGCTTCTCTTTTCAGATGGCATGACCATGAGATGAGCCAGAAGGCACCATCATGGTGAAAAGAAGTGAGAAAGGAGTGCTCAACACTGAAACATCTCTATAACACCTTCCAAGTCTCAGGGTCCATTGCAGAAGATGTTACAGAAAGAATGTATGAGCCGAAGAAAGGATGGGATTCCTTACAATTAACGTTTCCAGACACAAAGTCGCCTGAATATCCATGACCTTACAGTGCCTGACACTACCTACACAGGACTATCATAAGAGGAAGAAAAGATGATGGCATCAAATTGATTGAGAGAGGAAGGGGATGTGATGGAGAGTGGAGTTGCGAAGAGGAAACTGAAGGGAAGGAATTGCTATGGTTTATTGTCTGGAAGTTATCAATAAAAACAAATTAATAATTCAAGAAAATATTGTTCCAAGCATACATAGGTATTTAGTAGAAGAACTGTATTTTAAACATGAACAAATAGATAACCAAATATCTGGTGAATACTGAGTTATCTTTCACTGACATCTCACATTCAGAAGTCATTAATGCTTGTCTATGGCTCCTTAATATCACCAAACCTGCCTGCCTTGTTTGCCTCCTGTGGTACTACTGTGTCCTCCCCAACCACAACTATAAGCAGGTCTCAACATAAGACACTTGTCTTTTTACCTTCAGTTCACAAATTTAGTTTCCCAAAACACCAATTAATCCCTATCACCACCTTTATTGAAGATTTCAAACATTCATTTATAATGAACAAATTATAATTTTTTTGATTTTTAAAAAAATTATTGATATTTTTATAAAAACATTTTACACATAGACCCCCTTTGTCTCACCCTAATTTTGCTGAGGGTCTTCTATGGGGTTTATTAGTATTCACTGGGGTGAACAAGAGGCCTCAGTCAGTCTCTTCAGGGATGGGGGAAATGGTGTCTCAGGCTGTTCATACCCATTCTGAAGCCCTAATAATCTTTCTACCTCCTCTTCCACAATGTTCTCTGAGCTTTGGGGAGCAAAATAGAGACCTTATTTAGCATTGCTTTCTTTGTAGACTCTAGATCTCTGCTTTTTCCCCCTTTCTTTATTAGTTTCATACTCATAGAATACAGTCAAGTTGGTACCATTGTTAGCCTCCTCCCTGTCCTCCCCCCTCCAGGAGGGACCACTCTTATTGGGGAATATTGGTTGTGCATTGTGTGCTTAGCCATCACTTATGGGTAGGAGGCAATGTCTCTGTGTGTCATGACCTAACGTGTGGCTCTGACATTCTTTCTGCCCCCTCTTCTGAAAATTTCCCTGAGCCATGTTGGGTTCATTTTAGGTCTGCTTCAGTGATGAGGTCTTGGGAGCCTCTATGTCTCTGGATATCTGGTTTGGTAGGAGTTGAGTGTTCTCTGTGTCTATCTCCTTCACGTTGTGCTGGTACCAGGTTCACCAAGAAAATAGCACTCTAGCTTATTTCCCCAATTATGCTTGGTTTCAGTTGGAACCCTTTTGAGGTGTGACGGGGTGGTTCTCTCCTTAGGATCTGCATCTATCCAAAAAAGAGAAGCAGATTCTCCAACAGAGAATTAAGTCAGCCCCAGGTAAATGGGATAGCCACTGTTTTTTTTTTTTTTTTTTTTTTTTTTTTCAGAGAGAATTTAATAGGTGTAGGCCCTCATGTAGCCCACGATTGGTGGGATCTCTCTTTATATGAGGCTTGAGTGACCACAGTGTCCGTTACCACCCTGGGCCTGGGAAGATGAGGTGGAGACCTGTCTCATGGTAGACAGTTGGCTCTCGCTTCTTGATGTAATAATGTATCCTTGTTCTCCCCTCTATTCTCTTCCATCTGTAAAATAGAACAGATTCTCCAACCAAAAGTGAGAATGGTTTTCATAAAAGGGGATAAACCTAATCATTAGAAAGATATCTTAATGTGTATATCCATTTTTCTTATTTAGAGAGAAGTGGAAGTTGTCCCTGGAGCCTCTTAGTTTCCTGTTCCAGGGAAGCTGGCTTGGATTCCAGTGCCAGATATGAGTTCAACCCACTGAGTCAGCCTCATGTCCAATCCATGAGCAGTTGGTCACCTAACATCGGTATTATACCACTATTGAAAAAGTTTATACTATTGGCTCAGCTGGTTAATTTTGTAACTGGCAAGATCTCCCTCTTAATCAATTAGCTATCAACTGCTATTCTCCAGCTGCTCTCAAAGACCTATCTGATAATATTAGGGCTAGTTGGGAGGGAACTGGTTTCCTCTCATTCTCATTTTCAGCATGATCACTTGATGTCCTGTGGCCATAGGCTCTGGTGAGTTCAGCTATAGGTACTTTCATTTAGCTCTTTCAGGTAAGCAAGTGTTTTGGTAATAGTCTACATTATTTTGGGGACCTTATGTCTCCCTGACCAATAGCTTATTATGGGGAAGACCAAATTATGACCCTGGGAATAACCAGCAAGACCTCATTGTTTTAGGGTAATGCTTTCTGCACCGTTTATGGAGTTCTTCTGTTTTGGTCCCCCTCACCCTCATTGTAGAGTGGTATCCCAGAAGAAGGTTTCTATGGGATTGACTAATGTTGCCATTAGTGTTGTGTATCACCCCTACACCCTTCATTTTCTACCCACTAGACCTGTTAATGTCTTCTTTTCTTTCTTTTTAAGTATCACTAGTGCCCAGTAGCCCTTCCTCCTTTCACAAATTATTCCTCTTTTTCCCATATTCATTCTAATGCCATACCTATATCATAGATATTTATTATAGTTTACAATTAACTGACACTGGACCAGGTTAGGAACTGCATATGAGAGAGCTCATATGGTGTTTGCCTTTCTGAGTCTGTGTGACCTTACAAAATACATCTTGCCCAAGTCCCTCCATTTTCCTGAAAATTTGATTGTTTCAATCTTCCTTACTGCTGAGTAGAATTCTATTGTGTATATGTGCCACATCTTCATTAACCATTCATTTTCTGATGGACAACTGAGCTGTTTTAGTTCCTAGCTATTGTGAATACAGAAGCAACAAAAATGATTGAGCAAGTGTCTTCATGGTATATAGTCAAGTCTTTAGAGTATATGTATAAATGAGGTATAGCTGTATTTAATAGTAGTTCTTCTTTTAGCCTTTGAGGAGTCTCTACACAGATTTCCATAGTGGCTGTATAAGTGTTCACTCCCACCTGGAGTTTATGAGTGTTCTTCTTTCCTAACACCCTAACAGCATGTGCTGTCATTTGATTTTTTTGATTTTTTGATGGTTGCCATTCTGACTGGAGTGAAATGGAATCTCATAGTCATTTTTTATTTGTTGGACATCTCTTTAGGTGTTTAGTGGTCATTTTTGTTTCTTCCTTTGAGAATTCTCTGTTAAATTCCCTGCCCCATTTTATTTATTTTTGTACATAAATGCATTCATGATTTTATTGTCCATATTTACACATAAAGCTGTTAAGTACATTGTTAGCAAGTGGGGAAAAATATCTGACAAAAATAAGTTTCAGGGAAGAAAAGTTTATTTTGGATTACAGTGGCAGGTGTGAAATCTACCATTGCTGGGAAGACATGGTTGTAGGTGCTTGAGAAACCTGGTCATGTTTGAGCCAGGAAGTGGAGAGAGAGTAATGAATATTGCTGATCAACCAGCTCTCTCCTTTCTATAAAGGCCAGGACTCCAAGCCCATGGAATGGAGCTACTTACAGCTAAGGTGAGTCTTCCCACCTAAATTAACCTAATTGGGCCAAGATGGTGACCACCTAACTGTGCCGCACACATCCCAGGGAAAGAAAGGCAAGACATTAAGGGTTCACTGGGTCTTTTAGGGTAGAGAAATCTCCAATAGATTGCCAGTGGGAGGGCACAGAGGGGAAAAAACAGGGAATTGATGATTCCCTCGCATGCGGGTAGCCTACCCCTTCCACCAAGCAGCTGCCTTACCCACAGTCCCAGCTTCAGGAAACTCCCACACTTACTGTAGGAAAAGGGTCCCAGGCATATTTCCACTTCCCTCACTGCACAGGGGTGATCGCCCTGCTACCCGTGCCCGTGAGTAACCTTGGCCAGGCTACATCTGCTGGCCCATTGGAGCTCAGGCTCCTTTGATCAATTTGCCCACCAAACACATGCCGCTGTGCAGATCTCTGCTTGTGCAAGCTTAGCCTGCATGGCCCATTTGCTCACTTACTGATCCAGCTACTGCACACTAGAGACAGACACCTCCTCAGGGTGAAAGGGTGGAAAACAATATTCTAAGCAAACAGGAATAAGAAACAAGCAGGCACAGCTATACTAATGTCAGATAAAATAGACTTCAAACCAAAAATAATCAAAAAAGACAAAGAAGGCCACTTCCTACTTATCAAGGGAACGATCCATCAAGAGGATATCACAATCATAAATCTGTATGCACTAAACACAAGGGTACCACAGTTCATAAACCAAAACCTACTTGACAATAAAACAGAAATAACCACCAATACCATCATAGTTGGGGACTTCAGTATACCATTATCAGTAATAGACAGATCATCCAAATAGAAACTCAACAGGGAAGTAAGTGAGCTCAACAAAACCATAGATCACTTAGACTTAACAGACAACTATAGAACTTTCCATCCCAAATCCAAAGAATACACATTCTTCTCAGCAGCCCATGGAACATTCTCTAAAATAGATCATATACTGGGTCACAAAGACTGCCTTTACATATTTAGGAAGTTTGACATAATTCCCTACATGATATCAGATCACAATGCTATATTGCTAGAAATTAACAACAAAAGACCCACCAAGAATCTCAAAGGCACCTGGAAACTGAACATCACATGTCTAAAAAATAAATCGATAGTGGATGAAATAAAAAATGAAATTGCAAAATTTCTAGAAATGAATGATGATGAGAACACATTGTACCAAAATTTATGGGATGAAATGAAAGTGGTCCTCACGGGAAAATTCATAGCATTCAATCCCTTCATAAAAAAGACAGAGAGATCCTAAATCAATAACCTAACCATTCACCTAAAGGCACTGGAAAGGCAAGAAAGTCCAACCCAAAGAGCTCCAGTAGGAAAGAAATAATTAAAAGCAGAGCAGAAATTCATGAATTGGAAACTAAGGAAACAATTAAGACAATTGACAAAACAAAGAGATGGCTCTGTGAAAAAAATAAACCAGATTGACAAACCCCTGGCCAATTTGATCAAGCAAACAAGAGATGCTTCAAATTAACAAAATTCAAAATGAAAAAGGAGAGATCGCAACAGACGTAAGTGAAATTGGGAGAAACATCAGGACTTATTTCATAAACCTCTGCTCCACAAAACAGGATAACATGGAGGAAATGGATAAATTCCTGGAGGCATACCACCTATCAAAGTTAAGCTCAGAGCAGATTAATCTCCTAAACAAACCTATCATACTCATTGAGATTGAAAAAGTAATAAAAAGCCTCCCCAAAAAGAAGAGTCCAGGACCAGATGGCTTCTCAGCTAAATTCTATCAAACCTTCATGGAAGAACTCAAACCAATCTTCCTCAAACTGTGCCACACAGTTGGAGAACAGGGAAAGCTACCCAAGTACTTTTATGAAGCTAGTATCACCCTAATTCCAAAACCAGGCACAGATGCCACAAGAAAAGAAGACTACCGGCCTTTTTCCCTGATGAACATAGATACAAAGATCCTGAAGAAATCCTTGCCAACTGAATCCAACAATACATCAAAAGCATTATCCACCTTGACCAAGTGGGATTCACCCCAGGAACACAGGGGTGGTTCAACATATGGAAATCTGTCAATGTAGTACACCATATAAACAAGATTAAACACAAAAACCACATGATCATTTCGATAAATGCAGAAAAGGCCTTTGACAAGATTCAACATCACTTCATGTTCAAAACATTGGAGAGAATTGGCATGGTTGGTTCATATCTTAACATAATAAAGGCAATATACAAAGCTCCTAAGGCCCAAATAATACTTAATGGAGAGAGATTGGAGGAATTCCCATTGAGATCAGGAACAAGACAGGGTTGTCCACTCTCACCTCTGCTCTTCAATATAGAACTGGAAGTACTAGCTCGAGCAATAAGACAGGAGAAAGAAATAAAAGGGATACAATTTGGAAAGGAAGAATTTAAGTTAGCCTGTTCAGCTCTTTGCCCCATTTTGTGAGTGGGGTGTTTGACTTTTTACTGTTTTGGTTTTTTAGTTCTTTGTAGATTCTAGATATTAAGGCTCTGTGAGTTGGACACCCAGCAAATATTTTCTCCCATTCTGTGGGTAATCTATTGGCTTTGCTTATTGTGTGCTTGTATGTAAAGAAACTCTTCAGCTTCATGTGATACCATTGGTTGAGTGACTGTTTAAGATTGTGAGCTACTGGGGTTTTGTTCAGGAAGTGTGTTTCCATTCCTATATCATGGAAAGTACTTCCTATATTTTCATCCAGTAGTATTCGAGTTTCTGGTCTTGTATTGAAGTCTTTGATCCATTTGGACTTGAGTGTAGTGCATGGAAAAATGTGTGGATCAAGTTTCAGTTTCCTGCATATGGTTATCCAGTTTGTCCAGCACCATTTGTTGAAGATGCTGTCTTTCTTCCAGCCTATATTGTTAGGGCCTTTGTCAAATATCAAGTAGCTACAATTGCTTGACCCAAAGTCCAGTTCCTCAAGTCTATTCCATTGGCCTTTAGTCCTGTTTTTATGCCAGTACCATGCTGTTTTTATTACTATGGCTTTGTAATATAGCTTTAGATCAGGTAACCTGAATCTTCCCAAGGTGCCTTACATACCCAGCAAGCAGCTTGTGGACTAGACAATAGGATGGGGGTAGGGAGGGAGGGGAGGGCAATGGAGCGGGTGGGAAACACAAATATAGACCCAAATGGCAATGATACCATAAAATTCTACATCCTCAAAGGCAGACCAAATGGCTGAACCTTCACCAGGCCCTTAGAGGGAACACCTAAGCTATAAGACACTGGAGAGGGTATGATGAAGACTGACCTTAATCTTCTACAGCTTCCCTCTCTCTGTCTCTGTCTCTCTCTCTCTCTCTTCTCTCTAACTCTTTTTATATTAGTTATCTTTTTCTTCCTTCTCTTAGTGGGCACTGACCTGTAACTCCCAGTACCAACATGTGGCTATCACCGACAATGAGCTTTTGATCAGAGAGTCCTACAAGGTTTCCTAAAAGACAGACAGATTTCTGTCAGAGTATTGATGACCCACCAAAGGCTAGTGGTAAGACCCTACTGCTGAAGACACCTTATGTAGTTGACACATAAAATGGAATGGCATGGCTGGAAGCTGGAAGAGAGTCAGTCCCCAGACAGTCAGTGTGTCTAGTGCCAGAAGGTGCTACATGGGCGACTGGGGGAAAATGACCAATATCTGTCCAAGCAACTCATGGACTAACCTACTTAGCAGCAAATAACCTGTCATGATGCTCACACAATTGTAATGGTGGTGCACAGCCATGGTGGGAAACCAACTGCTCTTGATTTGGCTAACTGATCTCCTCAGTGGTATGGGACCAATAGCTGGAGCTGGGAAACAAATCAGAACCATATCCAAACATAAGCCTGCTCTCCATTATCAAGCTACCCCCAATTGTGGGCTACAAGAGGGCCTACACCTGTTAAATTCTCTATAAAATAGTAAGAGTTATCTCATTTGTCTGGTCCTAACTTACTCTCCATTGCAGAATCTGCTTCTCTTTTTTAGATGGATGTAGATCCTTAGGAGAGAGCCACCCCATCATGCCTCAAAAAGGCCCTGACTGAAAGTAAAAACAATTGGTGAAACAAGAAAGGGTGCTGTTTTCTTGGTCAACCAGGTACCAGCACAAGGGTGAAGGAGATCAACACAGGGAAAAATCAGCACTCCTACCAAATCAGAGGTCCAGAGACCCAGAGGCCCCCAACACCTCATCCCTGAAGCAGACCAAAAATGAACCCAACATGGCTCAGGGAAATTTTGTGGAAGAGGGGGCGGAAAGAATGTCAGAGCCATATGTTGGGTCATGATATGCAGAGACATTTATCCTACCCATAACTATGGGCTAATTCCAGAATGGATGACCCATATACCTCAACAAGGAGGGTCCAGGGGCAGGGGGTACGACATGGATGAGCCTAACCATGGTACCAAATTGACTGTATTCACTGAGTACAAAACTAATTAATGAAAAATTAATTAATTAATTAATTAACCTAATTAAGATAACCTCTCATGGAAATGCCCAGAAACATGGTGTGATGGCTTATGCTTATTGTCAACCATTTTATTCTTTTATTATTTATTTATTTATAATGTACTTATTAGCAAGCATAGAGATGGAGAGAAGGCAGTCAGAGAGAAAGAGAGAATGGGTATACCAGAGCCTCAAACCACTGCAAACCAACTTCATATGCACACTTCACTTTGTAATTCTGGCTTTTATGGGTACTGGGGAATCAAA
This sequence comes from Dipus sagitta, assembly GCA_036346955.1. Taxonomy (NCBI): domain Eukaryota; kingdom Metazoa; phylum Chordata; class Mammalia; order Rodentia; family Dipodidae; genus Dipus; species Dipus sagitta. The sequence goes on along the minus strand of CM070770.1, from coordinate 94,731,598 downwards.
GCTGGGTCGTTAATCTTCACAGGCAAATGCCTTAACAACCAAGCTATTCTCCAGCCCCAGCACTGGGTTTTAAATTTTGGGCAGTTGTTGAGAAATACCTCCCTGACCGACTTTCACATGCTCTCTAGTTTCACAGGGGGGAATAAATGGACAAGGTTTAGACAGTAGGAAGCCACACAAACTAGGGTCTTCGCAGATCCCATTTTTTTCTTTATTAGTTATGTACATAGCCATTGTGTAAACAGCAATGTTGGTACCATCATTAGCCTCCTCCCTGTCCTCCTCCTTCCTAAGGGACCCTCCTGGTTGGGGATTGTGGGTCATGCACTGTGAAGGCAGCCATCAGTTATGGGGAAGAGGAATGTGTCTGTGTATAATGTCCCAATTTGTGGTTCTATCAATCTTTCTTCCCCCTCTTCCATGAATTTCCACAAGCCATGTGGTGTTTGTTTTAGGTCTACTTCAGTGATGAGGTCTTGGGAGCCTCTGTGTCTCTGGATATCTGGTTTGGTAGGAGTTGATTGTTCTCCATGTCTATCTCCTTCACCCTGTGCTGTGGTATCAGGTTCATCAAGAAAGCAGCACTCTTGCTCATTTCCCCAATTACTGTATTGTTTCAGCTGGGGCCCTGGTGAGGTGCAATGTGCTGATTCTCTCCTCAGGATCTGCATCCATCTGAAAAAGAGAAGCAAATTCTCCAATGGTGAGTGAAGTCTGCACCAGATAAATGGGATAACAATCATTATTTTGGAGAGAATTTAATAGGTGTATGCCCTCTTTTAGTCTACCACTGGTGGGAGCTTGGTATTGGATATTGGGCTCATTTTTTGGGTATGGTTCTGACTTGTTTCCCAGTTCCAGTCATGGGTCCCATTCCTGGGTAAATCAGTTAGCTAAACCAAGAGCAGTTGGGTATCCACCATGGGTGTGTGCCACTATTACACTTGTGTGAGCATCACATCAGGTTGTTTGCTGCTGAGTAACTTAGATCACAGGTTGCTTGGACAGACATTGTTCATTTTCCCTTTCTGGCACTAGACAAGCTGTCTGGGGACTGACTCTCCCAAATTCCAGCCAGGTCACTCCACATTCTGTACCAACAGCATATGGTGTCTTCTGAAGTAGGGTCTTACCATTAACTTTTTGTGGGTCATCAAGTACTCTGACAGAAATGTGTCTTCTTTTGGGAAACCTTGTGGGTCTCTCCTTGTGGATGTTAACTGCAAGCTGGTTCTGGGAGTTACAGCCAGTGCCAAGGGAAAAGAATGAAGAAAATGATAGGTAATATAAAAGAGAAAGAGATAAGAGAGAGAAAAGGGAGGGAGAGAGAGAGAGAGAAACAGGAGATTAAGGTTAGTCTTTATCATACCCTCTTCGGGGCCCTGTGACTCAGGTGTTCTCTCTAACGACCTGATGAAGGTTCAACTTTTAAGGTGGGAGGGAGGACACAAAACTGAACCCAAATGGAATGTTACCATAAAATCCTATATCCTGAAAGACAGATTAAATGATTTATCTAATGAAAAATACCCACCATATTTCATCATGGCTTTTTGAACATTGAAGTTATGGGAAATGATAGTGCCAACCAATTCTATGAAGGAATTCTAGGAAAGAATAGGCTTTTTCAGAAACACAACAATCTGATTCATTCTTTAGCAGTAAATGGATCCTAAGTCTAGCCCAAGCTGTAGTGGAGGTGGTGAAAGTGCACCCAAGAATAGTATGATAAACATTTTATACATCTCTGGGTGTGTCATCTCTGGGTGTACTACTCACACCATCCATGTTGTAAAATCAAGTCCTGTTAACAAAGGTTAAATAGAGTGCAAAGATTGTTATTAACAGAACAGACTTTTCACAGGTTACAATAAAGTTTATATATGAGGTATATGTATAGATGTGATAGTCTTTGCTCTTAAAAGGCATGTATGTGATGGCTTTTGGGACATTGTATCCACAAGGAATATACTTAATATGGCATTAAGAATTTCTTCCTAATTTGTGGGATCAATTTTCTATGTGATTGTACATTTTAAGTTAGCAATCTTATTTTTAACCTCCAAAAACTGTCTCCAACCACATGTAACAATGCAAAAGTTAAAATGACCAATATAGTCAGTACAAATAATGGGAAAACAGATTAGAAAAATAGATGTGACTTATAATTATGTGGAATAAGAATGTAACCAAACATTGTATTAGCAAAAGATTTCTTATTTTTGTTAGTGGAGGACTTATCTTTCTTAAAATAAATCATTGTGAGAATCAAGTGTTGTACCCCTGAAAACAAGAAGAATCTGCATGTGAACAAAGTTTAACAGCAGGAATATAATAAAGTTTATGCCCTTAAAGAGAAAACTTCATATACTCTGTTGGTAATTTTAATGTCCCATTCATTCTCTTAGGATTCATTATGTGAATCTAATCTTAAAGTTTTTTAAAATTTTTTTATTTATTTGAGAACGAAAGAGAGAGAATTAGACAGAGATTGTTTGGGCTCACTAGGACCTCCTGCAACTGTAAGTGAACTACAGATACATGCACTGCTTTATGCATCTGATTTTATGTGGGTATTGGGGAATTAACCTGGGACATCAGGCTTGGCAAGAAACTGCATATAAGTGCTGAGCCATCTCTCCAGCCCTGATATTGAAGTTTTAATATGACTCTTTCTACATTTGGAATCTCTCCAAGATTCCTTTAGTAAATTCTTTTCTTTAAGTAGGGACTATGTCTGTCTCATTTCTTGATATATTTCCTTTATATGCTGATGCAAATCAATACATATTTATTAAATGGGTGAGATTTTTCGTCATAAATAAGAAGTATTTTTTTACTTAGCATTTATTGTAACAGATTCATTGATATTCTCTAGCTTAAAACTTTTGTCATTAACCCCAAGAATATGAGAGCATTCAGCCTTTAAATTTTTTTCCTGTAATATTTCGAAGCATCCCGTATGGGATTTTCAACATCTTAAGTCATTCAATGAGTAATTGATATCCTCAAGAACAAAGGATTCCTGCATGTTGAAACAATATTGAACTGATACATTATTTCTGACTACCTACATGTAATAATAGAGTAAAATAATAAAATAAAAATAATAAAATAATAGAATAAAAGACTAACATAGCTATTGGGTTTTTCTCCTTAAGTATTATTAGATGTTCCATGCAGCCTTTCAAAAATGCTGGGTCAGAGTTAATCCATAGTTCTATTCTGAAATTGCTGTGTAAATATTATATTGTTGATTTACAAAGGAGTCACGTGTTATAGACAAAATGGAAAAGAAATGTCATTGAGCATTCTATTGTCAAAGTTGAGGAGACTAACTTTCATTTCTTTTTTTTTTTTTTTGCTTTTTCGAGGTAGGGTCTCACTCTAGCCCAGGCTGACCTGGAATTCACTATGGAGTCTCAGGGTGGCCTCGAACTCACCGCAATCCTCCTACCTCTGCCTCCCGAGTGCTGGGATTAAAGGCGTGCGCCACCACGCCCGGCTCTAACTTTCATTTCTGCTCAAATGGCTCTTGCATTTCTTCAAAGAAGCATCCCACAAGGATATTGGTAGTCAGGCCAAGATTTCTTCACTTTAGAACTTTGAATGCTAAAGTCTTTGCTAAATAAATTAAAATCTCATATTTCTATGCTATACTTTATGGAAAATACTATTTTTACATAAAACATTTTTAGTAGGTTAGTACCAACTTCGTTCACCATGGAAGTGTACAATTATGGTGACTGAGCAATGTAACTGTACTTCTGGATGTCTGATATACTCTTCATTGCACAGTGAATTATAGGTGTAAATTTTTCACTACATTCTTTAAAAGTGGACTGATAAAGAGAGATGTGTCAAAGACAAAAGGGGTTGATAAGTACAAGTGTAATATCATAAGTATGGCATAAGTTGAATTGTAATACTTGTGATAGAAACAGAAAAGTAAGAAAGGGATGTTCAGTCCAGCTGAGGATTACCTATCTGCAATGCAATATGGAATTCTTGTTTGGGAATTGTTTGAAACCTGAATCAAGCCAGAGTCTGTTTAAGAAGTGGAACAGTGTGCATCAGACCCTAAGTAAAGCATTTAATGAAAAGCAATCATCAAGATAGAGTCCCAGAAAGGTAATGGGAGAGGTCCAGGTCGGGTCACCTCATCATGGGGCTGGCTCAGCTTGATACTTTTTTTACTCTTCACCTCCCACTCATTTCCTGCTTTGATTTTCCTTCCAACCTCTGGCATCATGTTTCATTTCTAATCCTGCACTTATACCCTGTACCTGACAGTCAATTTAACTTTTGTGGCCTCCCAGACCTCATCTCAACATTATGTTCCCCTTAGGAGTATCTGATCCAGCCTGTCTATGGGGAACTTGGAAGGGTGATATCTATCTTTTACTTTTTAAAAGGAAGAAAGTATGGTGGCTAATAACACCTTTTATAAGCAGCCCATATTTATTTCATAACAGTGCCTTGTTAGACATATAAACAGTACAATTAATTATGAGGTACTTTCTGTGGTATGCAAATGCATATACCTAAAAGGAAGAGATTGCTTATAATACTAGCTATGTATCACAATGCTCCTTTGACACACTTCAAAATCTACCAAGGGAATTGAAAGTACTTTCAAAATAATAACAGGTTCGATCTGTTAACATGTACTGAATATGTACTGTACATCTGACACTACCCTGAGCTCTTGTAGGACATGTTACAGCAGCAAAAGTATCTAAAAAATTGAATTTCTGATTGTTCTCTACTCTCAAAGTCATGTAGATAGGATTAGTAATTGGATATCACTTGCATTTACATATTTCAACATTATAAAACATGTACTACAAAATTTTCAGTTTTGAAATGTTATTTTAGCTTTTTTTCCTTTCATCTGCCTCACAAGAAATCTGTAGAAAAAAAAAAAACAAAAAAACTTTGCATTCAGTTTTCTGATAGGAAGTGGCATTTAGTGGTGTTCAAATGGCTCTTGTAACTAGTAAAGACAATAAATAACTGTAAACATATTAAATAGTAAATAATTGTTTGAATATAACTTTCAGTCAAGGCCTTTGCACATGTGGCTCTCACGAAATATTCTTTCTCTATGCTTCATGTAGAAATTTCTACTCATTTTGTGGAATCTGGCAGCTAAGGTGACAATATAGTGATCCTTAAAGTACTTTTCTGCCATTGCTGACTAGATGGATGGTACTCACATTTGAGTAGATAAGATTGTTAATATTCACCTATGAAGTGTGACACTGAGGAGCTCACATTTCCATGATTAATGATGGCTTAGGTGATGCTAACACTGTTTATCCAAATACTTCACTTGGAGAATCACTGAACCAATATAAGAAATACAAAAGTTAGAACGTCTTCTTTCTGGTCTATTGACTATATGACTTCAGTTGAGCGACACACAGTTATATAGGTGTTCAATTGCTTGGTTACAATACTAAAATGCATAATTTTTATTCTTATCACTAATTTCTTGCCTAAAACGGGAATTATTTATGTAATTACCTATTCTATGTCTCCATTTATGTGTCTAGTAAGTCTCGTAAACTTAAATATCACAAATTGAGGCTGGAGAGATTGCTCAGTGGTTATAGGCACTTGCTTGCAAAGTCAGATATATTGGGTTCAAATCCCCAATATTCATGTAAAGCCAGATGCACAAGGTGGCACATGCATCTGGAGTTTGCAGTAGCAAGAGGCTCTGGCATGCCCGTGTTTGCTCGCTTTCTCTCTGTCTCTCTCTCTCTCTCTCTCTCTGTCTGTCTGTTGGTCTCTCCCTCTCTTCCTCCTCCTTTACCTCCCTGTGCTTGCAAGTAAATAATAAATGAAATATTTTTTAAAATCAAGTGATTATAATTGCATTCCATGTTTTAAAAAGTTAAATAGATCACCCAATCATAGAAAGATAACCACCACATAGTCTCACTCATCTATAGCTCCTAATTGAATCTACCCAAGATGCCGACATACCTAGTAAGCATCTCAAGGACCAGACAATAGGGTGGGTGGCGAGGGAGAGGAGGGTAAGGGAGGAGATGGGACACAAAAGTGGACCCAAATGGCAATGTTACAAAATTCTACATCCTAAAAGACAGACCAAATGGTTGAACCTTCACCAGGCCCTTAGAGGGAACACCTGAGTTAGAAGGCCGTGGAAGGCCCTGGAGGGGGTATGATGAAGACTGACTTTAATCTTCTCCCATTTCTGTTTCTTTCTCTCTCTCTCTTGTATAATACTTATCTTTTTATTCCCTGTCTTCTTGGGTGCTAACCTGTAACTCCCAGTACCAGCAGATGGCTGTCATTCACAATGAGCTTTTGATCAGAGAGACCTGCAAGGTTTCCTAAAAGAAGACAGATTTCTGTCAGAGAGCTTGAGGACCCACTGAAAGGTAGTGGTAAGAACCTACTGCTGAAGACACCATATGCTGTTGGCATGTAACATGGAGTGCACAGCTGGAAACTGGAAGAAAGTCAGTCCCCAGATAGCACGCCTATTGCCAGAAGGTGCTACATGAGCAACTGGGGGAAAATGACCAATATCCATCCACGCAACTCATAGTTTAACCTACTTAGCAGCAAACAACCTGATGTGATGCTCACACAAGTGCAATAGTGATGCACAGCCATGGTGGGAAACCAACTGTTCTTGATTTGGATAAATGAACTACTCAATGGAATAGAACCCATAGCTGAAGCTGGGAAACAAGTCAGAACCATATTCAAAAATGAGCCTGTTCTCCATTATCAAGTTCTCACCAATCATGGGCTAAAAGAGGGCCTACACCTATTAAATTCTCTCTAAAAGGTTATCCCATTTCTCTTTTGCTAACTTTACTCTCTATTGGAGAATATGCTTCTCTTTTTCAGATACATGCAGATCCTACAGAGAAAACCACCCCATCATACTTCAAAAGGGCCCCAGCTGAAACTAAGAATAATTGAGAAAACAAACAAGAGTGCTATTTTCTTGGTGAACTTAGTACCAGCACAAGGGTAAAGGAGATAGACACAGAGGACAATCAATGCCTACCAAACCAGATATCCAGAGAAACAGAGGCTCCCAAGACCTGATCACTGAAGCCGACTTAAAAGGAACCCAACATGACTCAGGGAAATTTGCAGAAGAGGGGGCGGAAAGAATGTCAGAGCCACACATTGGGTTATGATACACACAGACATTTCCTCCTACCTATAACTGATGGCTAACCTCACAATGCATGGCCCATATTCCCCAACAAAGATGTTCTCTGTGGAGGGGGGAGGACAGGGAGGCTAACAATGGTACTAACCTGTTTTCTTTCTTTCTTTTTTTTTTTCTTTATTAGTTAGTTTTGTATTCAGCAAATACAGTCGGTTTGGTACCATTGTTAGGCTCATTCCTACCCCCTCCCCTTGGTCCCTCCTTGTTCAGGTATACAGGTCATGCATTGTGGAGTTAGCCCACAGTTATGGGTAAGCTAAATGTCTCTGCATATCATGACCCAACATGTGGCTCTGACATTCTTTCCGCCCCCTCTTCCACAAAATTTCCCTGAGCCATGTTGGGTTCATTTTTGGTCTGCTTCAGTGATGAGGTGTTGGGGGCCTCTGAGGCTCTGGCTCTCTGATTTGGTAGGAGTTGATTTTTCTCTGTGCTGATCTCCTTCCCCCTTGTGCTGGTATCAGGAAAACAGCCCCCTTGCTTGTTTCTCCAATTTTTCTTAGTTTCAGCCGGGGCCCTTTTGAGGTATGATAGGGTGCCTCTCTCCTTAGGATCTACATCTATCTGAAAAAGAGAAGCAGATTCTCCAACGGAGAGTAAGTTAGCATCAGGACAAATGAGATAACCCTTTTTTTTTATAGAGAGTGTAATAGGTGTAGGCCCTCTTGTAGCCCACAATTGATGGTAGCTTGATATTGGAGAGTGGGCTTATGTTTGGATATGGTTCTGACTTGTTTCCCAGCTCCAGCTATGGGTCCCATACCAGTTAGGGGATCAGTTAGCCGAATTGAAAGCAGTTTGTTCCCCACCATGGCTGTGTGCCACCACTGCACTTGTGTGGGCATCACAACAAGTTATTTGCTGCTAAGTAGGTTAGACCATGCGTTGCTTCGATAGATATTGGTCAATTTCCCCCAGTCGCCCATGTAGCACCTTCTGGCACTAGACGAGCTGACTGTCTGGGGACTGACTCTCTTCCAACTTTCAGCCATGCCATTCTAAATTGCATGTCAATCACATAAGGTGTCTTCAGCAGTAGGGTCTTACCACTAGCCTTTGGTGGGTCAAGTACTCTGACAGAAATCTGTCTGTCTTTTAGGAAACCTTGTAGGTCTCTCTGATCAAAAGCTCATTGTGGATGATAGCCCCATGCTGGTTCTGGGAGTTACAGGTTAGTGCCCACTAAGAAAATGAGGGAAAAGATAGCTAATATACAAGAGTTAGAGATAAGAGAGAGAGAGAGAGAGGGAGAGGGGAAGTGAGGGAGGGAAGATGTAGAAGATTAAGGTTAATCTTGATCTTACCTTCTCCAGTGTCTTGTGGTTAAGGTGTTAACTCTAAGGGCCTGGTGAAGGATCGGCCATTTGGTCTGTCTTTTAGTAAGTAGAAAATTATGGTACCATTGCCATTTGGGTCTAGATTTGTGTTTCCCACCCCTTTGATGCCCTTCCCTCCCTCCCCTTCCATCCTAGTGTTTTCATTGAGTACAAAACTAAAAAAAAAGTTAGAGACTTAGACAATATTTTTAAATCTCAGTCATATTTCCAGAAATGAAGCTATAATATGTGAGAAATATTCACTTTGGAAGTAACTTAAGGTTGCACATGGTATATGAATACCATTGAGAAATATATCAGTTACTTTTTTTCATTACTGAGACATAATACCTAACAAAGTCAACTTAAGAGGAGAGGGAAAGTTTGTTTTGGCATATGGTGTCGCTGCCCTTCCCGTCCAGCAGAATAAGGCAACGGCAATCGGAACCCTTCTCGAAGCAGTTTATTCAGGAATCCTTGACATCTGGGTGTGGGGCCCTGATAACAAGCCCTCCTCCCTTTAAATAGCCCGCCTAACCTAATCAGCAGCTGCCACGTGGGCGTAAGCAACAGGGCGCAGTCAACCACCTGATGGTGATCTAATCATACGTAGCGCTGTACATGCGCACTTTGCAGTGTGTACGAAGGGGAAGCAGGAAGTGATGCTTAGTCATGATACTTGGCAGCCAGCCCAGGCGCCATCTTGTAATGGCCGCCATACTCGCGGAGACTTGGCAGGAAGCCCGGGCGGCCTTGGGGCAGCGACCTTGGCAGGAAGCCCGCGGCGCCCTTGGCAGGAAGCCCGGGTGGCCATCCACACCCGCTCTCCACAATATGGTTTGAAGGAATACAGTCCATCATAAGCAGGAAGGCATGGTGGTAGGAGCATGAAATAGATAGTCACAGTGTGTCTGTATTTAAGAGCAAAGCTAAGAATAATATTGTTCCATGCACTTTCTTCTTGTTGTTTAGTTCAAAACTTCAACCTGTAGAATCATGATGTCAGCATAGGGTGAATCTTCTCCCCTTAGTTAATCCTTTCTAGAAATATCTTCATAGACACATCAAAAGTTGTGTTTCCATGGTGATTCTAAATTCAGTTGACAATGAAAATTAACCATCACAAGGAGCCATGGTAGAAATCATTGAATATAAAATTCAGAGAGAAAATAGACAAAACTATAAACATATGATCAGAGTGTTATAGGACTTCACAAACTAATATATCAGTAAAGACATTTCCTCATCCACAAAGTAAAGTAGGCATGTAACATATTATGAATATCTTGTTGAGAGATTTCTAACACAAGGTTTCCTACCCCTGTTATACTCACCCTGCATAAACCCTAGGATGGTGAATATCACAGATTTTACTATCTTGATTATGTTATTTAATACTATACAATCTATTTTAAAATGGAGAGATATTTTGAGTGGTCTAACCTAGACAAATGAGGAGGCCTTTGATGAAGACAGCTTTGTTGATTTGGTTGCAGGAGGGAAAGTCAGTACCTCAAAGCTAGTTTGCAAATGGAAGTTGGCATATGGCATGGATCCTGGGCACTCCTGGGATTCTCTGGTTCACCAGCAGCAAATCCAAACCAAAAATAATGATTTTAGAAGGAGATTTTTGGAGATAGAGTAGTTCAATAATATAAACAGATATCCTCATGACTTTAGAAGTATTAACAATAAATTGATACTGATTTAGTTGCTAAATTTATGGTGATTTTTTAAGTGCAATGCAAAACAAATACAAGGAAATAATGTGCAGAATTTTTTTCTTATTTTATGAAAACTATATACCAAAAATAACCAAAAATATAAGCAAATCTTAATTATTTGAAACATGAAGGAAATGATACCAATTCATACCATGAATGGCTTAAAACTTATGGAAATGAAGGTGAAAAAATAAAAAGACATAAAGTTCTGTCTTAAAAGCAGCCAGAGAAGAAACATCTCTGAACTGTATTACAGAATTGAATAAAAAAAAAACTCCATAAATTTTATCAAAACAAATATGAAGTGTCAAAGATATACAATTTCTTTCATCCATTACTCTTCATCTATTCTGTCTTATGGGCATAGCTTAATTCTACGCTTTTTTCCATTTGAACATTGTGGTGGCTTGATTCAGGTGTCCCCCATAAAATTAAGTATTCTGAATGCTATGTTCCCAGCTGCTGGAAACTTGGTAATTAATGCCTCTTGTAGGCACTCTATTGTTGGGTCAGGCTTATGGGTATTATAGTCAGTTTCTCCTTGCCAGTATTTGCCACACTCTCCTGATGCTATTTTCCACCTGATGTTGGCCAGGAGGAGATGTATACCCTCTTCTCATGCCATTGTTTTCCCCTGCCATCATGGAGCTTTTCCTCAAGTCTGTAAGCCAACATAAACCTCGTTTTCCAACAAGCTGCTCTTGGTCAGGTGATTAATGCCAGCAATGTGAGCCTGACTGTAATACTAAAGTTGGCACCAGAGGAGTAGGATTGCTTCTAGACAATTAACTATGTGGCTTTGGCCTTTTGGAGCTGATTTTCAAGAGGAATGTGAAAGGATTTGAAACCTTGACCTAATAGATGCTTTGCAGTCTGTAAGTACAGCTTGATGGACTATTCTGGTCAGAGTTGAAAGACCTGAATGTGGTAAGAACTATGGACTGTAAGATTTGGCTTGTGAGGGTGAGGAAAGGCTTTTCCTGAACTGGGATAAAAGCAGTTTTTGTGATAGGCTTGCTGTTATGCCTGTGTCCTGAGAACTTCTTCGGGGTCCACTGTGTAGAAATGGACTGGTGCGAGCAGAGGGATATGGCACAGAAATGAAATCTTTGGGCTGAAACTTCTGCCTGTTCAGCTGCAATTATGAGAGTTTAAAACCTTTGAGATTGGGCCAGCTGACCTGCATTGGGGCAACAGGAAGAATGTAGAGTCTTTTGAAGGGGGCTTGGATGCTCAAGGAGTGTCCTATTCTTCAAAGTCTGCTTCCCCCCGCTGCATTGACAAATTGGCACCCCACCTGGTATTATGGAGTATGAGGAATGTAGGAAACAGAGGGTCATTGAATTTGCAACATGGTCTTGTTTTTTGGAAATGGCCATGGGCAGTGTGAAGAAGGTTTGCTTGAATGCCTGCATAGAGACCCAATGGAGCTATGAGGTTGGACCATGGGTTGCAGTGGAGACCCAGTGGAGATGCCAGTACCACGAGATGGCTACTGAGGAAAGCCGACAGTCCAGATGAAGTTTTCCAGAGCTGTCAGTAGCCTAGCTGGAGGGAAAGAGTTGGAACTCCAGAGACTTGCTGCTCGTTAGAATTCTTGGATGTGGAGACTGTCATTGACTAGAGTTGTTGGACTTTGAGCTACAGAATTTGATATTTCCCCTATTCTAAATCCTGTATTGATCAAATATTTCTTTGCTATGCCCAATGCCATCTTTGTAGTGTGTTTATTCTGTGCTATTACAGGTTTTTTGGGGTGGAATATTTTGGTATTATGGCTCATCTTAAAGATCTCAAGCTATGGGAATGTTTCAATATCATTAGGATTGATAGAAACTATGGGGACCTTTAAAGCTGGACTGAATGCATTACATTTTACATCATGTATGGTTATCAGTTTATGGGGGCCAGGGGCGGAATGTGGTGGTTTGATTCAGATTACCCTCATAAACTTAGGTATGCTGAAGGCTAGGTTCCCAGCTGATGGAGATTTGGGAATTAATGCCTCCTGGAGGCAGTGTATTGTTGGGCAGACTTATGGGTATTATAGCCAGTTTCCCACTGCCAGTATTTCACACTATCCTGTTGCTATTTTCCACCTGATGTTGGCCAGCAGGTGATGTCCATTCTCTGCTCATGCCATCATTTCCCTTTGCCATCATGGAGCTTCCCCTTGAGTCTATAAGCCAAAATAAACCTTTTCCCCCCAAAAGCTGCTCTTGGTGATTTATACAGCAATGCAAGCCTGACTACAACAGACATCTTATAAATGCATTGAAGTATAATTATCCCTTTGTCAAAAACCATAGATGTTGATGTCTATTTGGACATAACCCACCGCAGCTTTTTACAAAGAGGCACCAAAAGAGAAAATTATATTATATTGTATTGAACATAAAATGTTTCTTCCTCCTCTTACCCTTCCTCATTTTCTCTGTGTTATATATTTGCTTACTTATTTACTTACTTGGGGTTTTTCTTTCTTTTTTATGTGACAGGATCTCACTATGTAGCTCAGGGTGCCATAAACTACAGTCTTCCTAACTGAGAGTCTCCTATAGCTAGAATTACAAGAGTGTGCCACCATACCCAGATCTCTTTCTATTTGTAAAGAGGGATTTATTGCTTCTAACTGCAAGGAAAATTTCATGTTTGGATCAACAGAGTATATAACAAAGAAAGAATATAACCCATGTACATATTTCAATGTACTGACATATTAAGCCAGCTTGGAATATGCTGGGAGGACACTTGTATACATCAATGGATGTGAAGTTATCAGTAATACATGGACTTGAGAAACATGATAGCAGTGGGTTTGAAATTGACAGATGTCCCTTGTGTGTTGACTTTGGGTACAGAAGATATCCAGCCCTTCTGGAGTAGAATGTTACTAAGAGCAGCAGCTAGTCAATCATGTTGGAGTTGAGAGTGCATCTCCTTGGGGCAGTAAGAAGCTGCAGCAGAAGGTCACTATGAAAGCTGAGTCAGTAGAGGCAAGCATATGTCTCCTATGGCCTCTGAATTCTCATAGTCTCACTTATCTCAAACTGTAGGAGGTATATAACAACAAAATAAATCATTAACTCCATTCACTTATAGACTGAAATTTCTATCTTGATCTCCATTTAATAACTGATTTAGGGTAACCCTGTCTCCATGGATAGAGCCATCATGACTAGGGATGTAATGACACCATAAATTGGAAATTTAGAGAATAATGATAAAGTAGGAAAGAATATCTTGCTTTAATCAGAAAATTGCCACTTAGTCTCCATATATGCTCTTCTTGTTGAACATGGAGAAAATATAAGAAAGGAAAATGGTATGAAAGATCACAGACTAAATATTTCTGGAATACCCATTTATGTCTTTTATGACAATTCAAGGGAATGATAACCTATTTTGTTACTGTTGAAAAAAGGAGAATCAGAAGTTGTTAATAAAATTAAGAATTAATGCTAAAGACCTTGTCATGAATTAGCCACTAGATAGAGGCATCTTTAAATTGCAAATTACTTTAAAAGTCATTAACCACCCCAAACTTAATAAAGAGAAACCCTCACACTATTTAAAAGAGTGTTTAAAGAAAAAATATTTTTCTGCTGCTGTAATGTGACCATTTTCCTGACCCTGTTTTTTGTTGTTGTTGTTGTTGTTGGGTTTTTTTTTTTGAGGGGGGGGTTGTTGTGTTTTTTTTTTAAGTTATGTACACAGTATGTATACAGCCATGCTGGTACCATTGTTAGCCTCTCCCTGTCCTCCCCCCTCCAAAGGGACCCTTCTCATTGGGGAATGTGGTTTGTGCATTATGGGGTTAGCCATCAGTTATGGGGAAGAGGCAATGTCTCTGTGCATAATGTCCCAACTTGTGGCTCTAACAATCTTTCTTCCCCCTCTTCCACAAATTTCCCTGAGCCATGTTGGGTTCATTTTAGATATCTTTTAGTGATGAGGTCTTGGGAGCCTCTGTATCTCTGGATATTTGGTTTGGTAGAAGTTGAGTGTTCTCTATGTCTAACTCCTTCACCGTTGTACTGGTACCAGGTTCACCAAGAAAGCAGCACTCTTGCTCATTTCCCCAATTACTCTATGGTTTCAGCTGGGGCCCTAGTGAGATGCGATGGGCTGATTCTCTCCTCAGATTTGGCATCCATCTGTAAAAGAGAAGCAAATTCTACAATGAAGAGTGAAGTTAGCACCAGATAAATGGGATAACTATTATTATTTGAGAGAGAATTTAATAGGTTTAGACCCTCTTGTGGCCCACAATTGGTGGGAGCTTGATATTGGAGAGTGGGCTCATTTTTCGGATATGGTTCTGTCTTGTTTCCCAGTTCCAGCTATGGGTTCCATTTCACTGAGCAGATCTGTTAGCCAAATCAAGAGCATTTTGTTACCCACCATGGCTGTGTGCCGCTATTGCACTTGTGCGAGCATCACATCAGGTTGTTTGCTGCTGAGTAGCTTATACCATGAGTTGCTTGGACTGATGATGGTCATTTTCCCTCAGTTGCTCATGTAGCACCTTCTGGCATTAGACAAGCTAACTCTCTGGGGACTGACTGTCTTCTAGATTCCAGCCAGGTTATTCCATGTTCCATACCAACAGCATATTACCTTGTTTTTCTCTGTAGTGAGGTTTGTTGTGATCATTTAAAAGCTCTTATCAAAGCCTACCAGCACATTTTTCATTAGGCTCAATATTAAACAAATGAAAGTTTAAAAATACCAAGGAATCTTCTGTAAGGCATATTTGCAAAGAAAGAACAAGAAGAAAGAATAAAATTCATGTGCATAAGCAGAGACAGGGTCTTTCCCCCACAGGTAATATGGCAAAATATTTGTAACCACTGAAAAACATGTCTAATTAGTGCAGCTTTGAGCTTGGAAAGGGACTAAGTGACAATGGAGCTATGCTTTACAGGCCCTTTTGTTTTTCTTGGATTTTAAAAGGAGTCTAATGTTTTAAACATAGATAGCAGTAATAAACAATAATCAAAACTTGCACCAAAAAATAATGGTATTTCAATGTTGGAGAAAACACCCTTATAGCCAGGAGGAAAGCAATCAGAGTTTAAACTGCTGCAATCTGGAAGCTTCTCCTCAGGACTTATTTACAGCTGGTTCACTGTTCTCTCAAGCAGAATAATGTACCAAACAAGTAGCAGGTGGGAAGGTGATGTAACATGGTCTGCATTACTGACATGAGTACAGAGGTATAAATAACTGCTGAGAGAAAGAACTTACCTGAAATAAAGATGAAAAATATGGTAATCCTTGAATCAAGAGAGAAAACTTATCTCTCTCCAAATGGCAGGGGACAGGGGTTTCAATGTCAACTTAGCCTCTTTGGGACATCCATTTCCATAGTAATTAGCTCTTTTTACCTTTCTTAGTTTAATCTTGTAAATTTAAATACTAAATAATAAAGATTTGCTTTTATTACTTATATTGCAATGAACAGCCTAAAGAAATCTTACCCTAGAACAAAGATTAAAAGATCGTGACCTGAGGAACTGTAAAGATGACCTAGAAGATATTATGAGAGAAAAGACAGTAGAATTAGTATAAGTATCAATTCAGTTCTACACATATTTAAGGAATATGGATCCTTTTATAGGCCAGGTTTCCAGACACATTCTTCAGGACAGAAATAAAAAGATGGCTTAAGATGAGATGATCCTGACTCATGAAGGCTTAATGTTTAAAAATAAGTTAGAACAGGAAAACAGCACCCTTGCTTGTTTTGCCAATTTTTCTTAGTTTCAGCCGGGGCCCATTTGAGGTATGATGGGGTGGCTCTCTCCTTAGAATCTACATCTATCTGAGAAAGAGAAGCAGAGATACCAGCACAAGGGGAAGGAGATCAACACAGAGAAAAATCAACTCCTACCAAATCAGAGAGCCAGAGCCTCACAGGTCCCCAACACCTCATCACTGAAGCAGACCAAAAATGAATCCAATATGGCTCAGGGAAATTTTGTGGAAGAGGGGGTGGAAAGAATGTCAGAGCCACATGTTGGGTCATGATATGCAGAGACATTTAGCTTACCCATAACTGTGGGCTAACTCCACAATGCATGACCCGTATACCTCAACAAGGAGGGGCCAAGGGGAGGGAGTAGGTCACAGAGGAGCCTAATAATGGTACCAAACTGACTGTATTTGCTGAATACAAAACTAACTAATAAAGAAAAAAAATATATAATATATAATTGTATTATAATAATAGGCTTAATGTGTGCTATTTAGACATTTGTTGTTATCTAGTACTTATAAATAAAGTAAAAAGTGTAAAAAAATAAGTTAGAGCAAACACATAAATTATAACAGTCAGGGAGAAATCATTTAAAGATGCTCAGCTGTTTAGATGTGGAGGTCCTAATTTCAGAGGGACACCATACGAAGCACAGGACATTCCAGGGGATGTGAAGATAGGTGACTCAGTGTGGGAGAAGAAAGTAAGCCAAAGCATCATTGGAAAACATATTGGGATATTTGGAGTCATAAATTGTTCAGAGATGTGTGGATCATAATTGTGAGGCTGTTGACAAGAAATTTATCTGTCTACATATTTCTTCTGTGTAATAAATTCCTGACTTGAGTGCTTGTTTTGAAATTATTCAAATGAAGGATGACATGTAGCAAAAAAATAAACAAGTCAAACCGTATAGCAGGACAAAATTTCCCAGTTACTATATCTGTATAACAAGCACACTCACACAATCACAGAAAGGCAACTGTTGCATGATCTCAATCATCTGTGGCTCCTAATGTGGACCAGCCCAAGTTGCTGACATACCTGAATAGCATCTCAAGGCTTGGACAACAGGAGGGCAGGTCTTCGGGAAAGGGGAAGGGTGTGCGGGTGGGAGACACAAAACTGAACCCAAATTGAACTGGTACCATAGAGTCCTATATCCTGGAAGTTGGACAAAAAGTGGAACCCTCAAGAGGACCTTAGGAGGAGCACCTGAATCAAAGGGCCCTGGAGAGGGTGAGATGAAACCTAACCTCAAATTTCTCCTATTTCTCTTTCTTCTCTGTCCTTTTCTTTTTTATTTTCCCTTGGTGCTGGCCTATAATCCCCTTTATGAGGATATGGTCTACATCCACAATGAGCTGTCGATCAGGGAGACCTACTAGATCTCACAAAATAAGCAAGACAGACTTCTGTCAGAGCACTTGATTACCCACCAGAAGTTAATGGTAAGACCCTACTGCTGAAGACACCATAAGCTGTCAGCATGGACCATGGAGAGACCTGGTTGGAATCCAGAGGAGAGTCAGTCCCCAAACAATTAGCCCATCTGGTGTTGGAAGGCACTGCATGAGCTACCAGGTGAAAGTGGCCAACATCTGTCTAAGCAACTCAAAGTCTAAGCAATGCAGAAGCAAATAGCCTGATGTGATGCTCATACAAGTGCAACAGTGGCACACAGCCATGGTGGGTAACCAACTGCTCTTGGATTTAAACCATATCTGGAACTGGGAAACAAGTCAGAATCATATCCAGATAATGATTCTGCTTTCCATTGTCAAGCTCCCACTAACCTTGAGCTATAACAGGGTCTATACCCTTTAAATTCTCTCTAAATTAATAATGGTTATCTTACTTATCTGGCGCTGACTTTATTCTCCATTGGAGAATCTGTTTCTCTTTTCAGGTGGTCCTGAGGAGATAAATGTTCCAGTGCCCTACACCCCGGCCCCAGATGAAACCACAGAGGAGTTGGGGAAATGAGCAAGAGTGCTGCTTTCTTAGTGAATCTGATATCAGCACAAGGGTGAAGGAGATAGACACTGAGGACACTTACACCTACCAAACCAGAGATCCAGAGGCTCCTAAGTGGCCATCACTGAAGTAGACTTAAAATGCTCCCAGCATGGCTCATGGAATTTTGTGGAAGAGGAGGCAGAAAGAATATTAGGGCCACAAGTTGGGACATTTTGTACAGACATTGCCTCTCCTCCCCACAATGCATGACTCACAATCCCCATGGAGTTGACATGCATCCCTGATGAGGAAGGCCTCTTCAGAAAAGGGGAAGGGAGAAGGGATAGGATGGTACCAACATGTGTTGTTTATATACTAACTATGTCCATGTATAGTAAAAATAGTTTGTATGACAAATGCTACATTATCTATAGTTTACCACAATAAAAATGCCCAGGAAAAAAGTAAAAGAAAAAAAAAAGATATTACTACCACAGAGCCCCCACCCCCACCCCTGCAGTCTCTATTTTTAGTCACCTGGAAAGCTGTTATCCTTATCTCCTCCTCATCATATAGTTTTTCATTGTTTATCACAATGTAAATGAAATAGTATATGAAAGTACCTGTGCTTGGATCCTTTAATTTTTTCATTGTTCTATGCAACTATTGCTTATGACATCTGAGCTTTTGGTTTGTTCTCATCTTAATTTTCAAAACAAACAAAGGCAGTAAAACCAATTCACTTTAAAAATAAGTAGACAGGGCTGGAGAGATGGCTTAGTGGTTAAGCACTTGCCTGTGAAGCCTAAGGACCCCGGTTCGAGGCTCTATTCCCCAGGACCCACGTTAACCAGATGCCCAAGGGGGCGCATGCATCTGGAGTTCGTTTGCAGTGGCTGGAGGCCCTGGCGTACCCATTCTCTCTCTCTCTCTCTCTCTCTCTCTCTCTTTCTCTCTCTGTCACTCTCAAATAAATAAATAAAATAAACAAAATAAATTAAAAAAAATAAGTAGACAGATGCAATAAGTGATATATATTTATAAATATAAATATAATTAATATTAATATAAAATAAATATAAATATGATTATATATAATTTCCTATATATTATATTTAATTATGAGCATCAATCAGTAATTTTCCTTATTAGAGATAAGCACCAAGTCCATGAGAGGTCCTCTCCAGTGTGACTCACTTCTATGTCCTCTAACCTCTTCCAGTTTGTTTTATATTATGACCTGTACTGACCTCTCTGTGGATTCTGTGCTATTGTCTGATCAGAAGTGTCCTTAGATAGGCTGTTTCCATGTTATTCTGGTATAAGTTGCAATTTTTATTCTTACTTTTGACTCCAAACATTATTATTTTGCCCACAAATTTGAGTATCTCTTCTAATTATGACATCAAGATAAAATGTGTGTGTTTATTCAACAATGCATCAAAACATATATAAATTCCTTGATAAACATTTTGTTTTCAAATTCCAGAATCAACTAACTATTGAAAGCTTCCCTCATTCTGTCTGATGAAAGTATTATCTTCCTATGGAGGAAGCTCTGTGTTGTGAGCAGGAACAACTAACTTTTAGGCCTGCCATCTGGAAGATTTCTAACTCAGAACACTTATAGAAATTCTCTCCCTATTATCCTCAGGAGTATAGTCCATCCATGGATCTGTGACTCTCACAGTTTCTAGCACTGTTAATGTTTGTCTGGGGAAAACTAGCATTTCTAAGGTTCATATGGAAAGTTTCCAAACTTGATTTCCCATTCTCATCATTACCTCCTTCCACTCTTGATGTCTGCCTGTGTATACTGTTGAGAGTAACAGAAAGAAAGAACCTCAAACAGGGAAGTCTGAGTGGTGGTACAGTCAGTACATTGCCTGCACATACAGAGATGAGCAAGAGGAGGAGAGACTTCTGGGCAAGGTACTCTGTGGGAGCTCAGGTACTATCTGAACTTGAAGACCAAATCACTTATTTTTCAATTCTAGATATGAAAAAGCAGCAAAGTAATAAATCCCCTCCCTTTACTTAGTCTTGCTATTGTGCATCTACAAATTCCTATAAAGGTCATTTTATACCATATATCTCAGCTGTATCACTTTTTTGGGGTGGTAAACACTCAAAGAGTCACTAATATAAGATTGATTAATCACACAGGTGGATTTGTTGATGGCTTGCAACTTAAAAGACACTAGCACTATATATTTAGAGGTTAAATATAGGACAAACTTCATTAGGGAAATGATACAAATTTCAAGATGAATAGGACTTTTAAAGGAATTTTACTGCAATATGTTTATTATAGAAAACTACTTTCCCTATAGAAAGTTTATTTCATTAGGATATGTACTATAATACTAGTGTTATAGAACACATTTTTTTCATTTTTCCAAGCAAAAGAGAAAAAGATGAATTTTAGTATTATAGGCAAGAATTGGAATGAAACTACTATGGACTTACCATTTATTTATTTCCAGTACTGATCTAACTAATTCTACAAATGTTTCCTGTTAACTACCCAATAATCATCTGATCTTCTGAATATGGAATTAATTGCTGCAATACTCCTGTTCTTTAAAGAGTTTTGAGCTAGAAGGCAGTAAGAAAAGAAAGTAGTGATCAGAGTAAGATATATTTGATGATACAACTATACAATCTTTTGGGGAACTAAAGATATTTTTAAATCACTGATTTGTTGTTTAGGGTATTTATTTATTTATTTTGAATCAGGGTCTCATAGCCAAGGCTGGCCTTGAATTTCTCATTTGCTGTCTTGGCTTTCTACAATTGGGATTACAGATGTGCCCCACCATGTGTTGCTTGAAATAATGTAAGTACAACTTTCATTCGCAAAGCTTCCAAGTGAAATGTGAGATACATGGGTTTATAAGGCAGGATAAATTTCAAGAAATGTAATTTGAGAGAGGCTGTGTATCCAGAAATAAACTATCTCATTCTTCTTCAGGGAAGTTTTAGGCATAATTAATCATGTTTCACAGAAGTCTTTGAATCATGACACTGGTTACTAGCACTATCTTTTGTATACAAAAACCTAGTTACTGTCCCACTCTACTTGTTTTTTATTTTATTTAATTAATTTATTTCACATTAAAAGAGAGAGAGAAAGAGAAAGAATGAGTGTGACAGGGCCTCCAGCCACTGCACACAAACTCCAGACACGTGCGCCCCCTTGTGCATCTGGCTAATGTGGTCCCTGGGGAATCGAACCAGAGTCCTTTGGCTTTGCAGGCAAAAGCCTTAACCACTAAGCCAGCCCTCCAGCCCTGACTCTACTTGTTTTAATATGATAATATTTCTGACACAATACTTAACAAATTCAAAAATATCTTTATATGAGATTTTATTTAATACAACCACCTTTGAAGGAAAGAGTATACATAGTTATCCCCATTTACATGACAGTAAACAGGCTGTCTACTAAAGAACTGGCCCAAGATCACCATGGATCAATATAGTAAAATCAGTGTTAACTCCTTACTATTATTTTTATACACTCTCTATTTCTCAGTCTTATGATTACTGTGACAAAATGGTCAATCACTGAAGTAGTCTAACATGGAATTTATGAACTTTTATTTTTTAAGTATAATTAATAAAATTTTTAAATATTATCTTCCCTATGGTGATTATAGTAGATACTGAGGAGACTCAAAACTCATCAAAGCAGAAAACAAGAGAATTATTGAGAGCTCAAAACTAAAGGAGATATCAATCAGATCCTCCAAGGCTTGGGAAACATTGCAGAAGGGGCAGAAAAAAATAAGATCATATGTCAGGAGGGAGTACTTTGGACACTGATCTTCTGACATGAACTAAGAAGTACATTCATGGCCCACCACTATGGCTACCAATTCTTCCACAACATCTATGCTGTTCTGAGGCCATCAACATTTTGACATGGAGGATGGAGGAGGATAAAAGGAATGATGCAACAGAAGAAGAAAGCCTAGAAAGAAGAGGGTCCTCAGTGAAATGGGGTCAGGGGAAAGGGAACAAAAGAAGATAATAGGACAGAGATATGATCAAACTCGAGTTCACAGAAAAAATATCATGTCAATTCATTGTAAAACAGAGGACATATTGATGCATCTAGAAAATACTAGAATACTTGACAAGATACCATTGTTTTTAGAGAGTGCCACTCTTCTAAGAGGGGAGACAAATTTTCAAGGAACTTCATGCACTATCCCCTATAATGTCTTAGGTAACATAAGTGCTTATTTGAACCCATTCATGGTACTGTCACTAGTAGATGCCTCCACCAGGTTGGGTGGAAGGGATTTGGCATTGAAACCAAAGATGCAAAAAAATGAAAGATTATGGGAGCTTAAATTTAAAGGAAGAGTGCTTTTAGAGAGGACAGAACTAGCCAAGTTTAATAGGAGGGATCACATGAGAAATAAGCCCATACATATTTTCAGTCCTGTCAGATATATCTGAAATGTTATGCAGAATGGTATGAAGTTGAGTAAGTAATCTATGTTCTGAGACCACTGTCAGGAAGGGCTAATGACTGATCCAGCAATACTTAAAAACCATAGTTAAATTAGCTTAGATGAGGTTGTAATTATCCTTTTCATCATGGATTTTATTTCCTCTATCAAAAATGTAATAATACTGAAGAGATTTTAAATGATTTAAAGTGTCATAACAGTTTCACTCTTCATATCTCATTAATTACTTAACATGATAATGATGGCCAACCCCATAAATGAAAATACAAAAATAGGCTGACATGATGGACTATAAACCTTGCTTTTGGCTAAGATAAATATGAAGAAAGAACACTATTTAAGAGGCTTTAATATTTGACTCACAAGGAAAAGATTTTTCAAAAATATGAATTTATTGCTTTTTATTTTGACAAATTAATGATAATTTTTTTAAAGAATCATAGTCTTCCTCTAAAGTCAACACTATTTTGTAGCATATCTTCTAGTGTCATAGAATCAATGTAGCATATCTTATGTTTTGATATATAAGGTATGTCATATCATCTTTCTTGGAATTTCAGAGAATATATGGGTGAAGGTAAACTAAATCAGAAAATGATATGGGTGCTTCTGTTTGCCCCACAAAGTTATTCAAGCTACTTGTGGTGGATTGGATAATGGGTGATAGTCAAATGAAAGTTTCCAAGCGTGAATCTCATGAGCACTTCTATACTACAGTCAAAGGAGGCAAAATGACATGTAGGGATGAAGACCATGTGTCATCAACTCAGCATTTACTCAGAGAGCTCTTTTGACATCACCAACTTATAATCATAGTAATTACCATTGATTATAAAGTTCTTTCTAGGTCCTCTTAACATTTGCCTAAATTATTTGACATAATCTTTACAGACAACTCACGTCATATTTATCGTTAAATCTAACATAGCTTAAGGCCCTGCTATCATTACACAGGTAGCAATGGTTACAAGATAGTATCTTAATAAATATAGCTAACATGACTCGTGGTAAAACATGACAGGCCTACTTTCACCACTGCCACTGTGAGAGTGCTTCTCCCAGGATTCTTTCCATTTCTCATAAGAGCTCAGTTCAATGAAGGTAGCCTACTTAAGTTTGAGACTACATCAATCAGGTACTGTAAATCCAGTGGGCACTAGAGACCTTCTATTAAGTTTTCTTATGAGTCACTAGTGAAGCATAGTAGCTTTCTGCCTCTGGCACTCTATAGGAGAAAAAAGGAACAAAAGAAAGCAAGCAATTTGCTCCTGTCACATAGATTAATCAAGAAAGGCATAACCTTTGTATCTTTAGCTGGTCTCTGATAAGGGGAAAAGGTCACTATGATAGATACAGGCAGGAATCACTTCAATCATCTTTAACCATCCTAGGACAAAAGGCAAGGGGCTTACAGCTTTCATTTAAAACACGTACTTTTTTTTTTTTCTATTGAAGTTTAGGTAATTATTACCTGTGCTTCTATCATGCCATGTTGTGAACAACTTCAGAGGAAAGGAGTGAGTTCTTTAGATCAAAGAAAAAATTGACTGGGGGACAAAAAAGAAAAGATTGTCACACACACACACACACACACACACACACACACACGCACGCCCCCCACACACAGTTATTATAGCAACATAACACCTAAGAATTACACACCAAACAGTATGGTACTACCAAGGCACATTACTATCATCAAATGTCACAATCAATGTGTTTCAAGTACTGAATATAGAAATATAATAAACACGTTGCTTCTTGCTCTTCTCAGGTTTGCACTGGAGGCTAGGGCAAATTACTGGAATAAGAATCAAATACTATTCATTTCCCATTTAGTGGATCTATCTTGCATGAAGAGATCCCATGTATTATACTAAAATATATGCAGCAACATGAATACTGGGCTGAAATATCTTATCCTCCAAAACTGGTACCCTATTGTCAATATAGTAACATAGTGATTCATTTGTGTATGTATAAATAATAACTGAATTGAGTAAGAATCAGCAAAGACATGTAATTCAAATCTGTTGTTGCTTCACCTAAAATCACAGACAGAGATAGTATCTTCTACCACATGCTTTTAATCCTCAAAAATGTATGGAATTCAGGTCCCCAAATACTGCTAGAGAGAAGGAATAAGACCTGGTGTTCTCTAGCAGAGAATAATAATTCTAGTTTACAACAATTTATTATATATTTTATAGTGAATTACATAAGTTAAGACGTTCTGAAAACATAGAAATGTCAACTGTTTAAGGAGAAAAAAATGTTAGTTATCTAGATTTGATCCTTACATGCTATATCAAGTTGTCACTATGTATTCCATATATATTTATAAGTATTATGTCAATTAAAAATAAATATATACATGGAAAAGGCAGAAAGTGTCATAGTCTTTTTGATGTTGCTACATTTTACAATTTGCTTTATTGTCCATGTATTTTATAATATTTGTATATATATATATATATATATAGTTTGTGTATATATATATGATATATGATATATATCTATATATATATATATATATATATGGTTTTGCCAATGAAAAAGGTAACGGAGAAAAGGTGGGTTATAAGTCAAGAACAATTTTTCTTTTCTTTTTTTTTTTTTTTTTTTTTTGGTTTTTCGAGGTAGGGTCTCACTCTAGTTCAGGCTGACCTGGAATTCACTATGTCGTCTCAGGGTGGCCTTGAACTCATGGCAATCCTCTTACCTCTGCCTCCCAAGTGCTGGGATTAAAGGCGTGTGCCACCACGCCCGGCTTCAATTTTTCTACAGAAGAATATGGAGAGACCACAGCTGTGTGAAGGTCAGGCACCTAGAAGGTCTTAGAATGATGGAAAGAAGATCACACATTTTAGAGAAGTATGACGTACTGAGTGCTGAACTGGGCGACCAAGACAGGCTTCAGGGACTGTGTCCGCTTTCACGTGAGAGAGGAGGAGGAATGAAAAGGAAAGCCTGTGCTAAAGTGAACCCAAGGAGTCCAAGCCCTGTCTGTGGGTGGATGTTATCCTTGCGTCCTTCTCCCCTCTGTCACTGATATTTCACCCTGATTGTGCGCTCCACCTGGGGATTTTCTGTTATTAAACAAAATGTGTCAAAATAGATTTGTGAATCATCTCAGTCCATTCCCAAAGAGTCTTCCACATTTATCCTTAGGAGTTCATTTAAATAGAAAACAGAATCCATAAAATTACTATTCAGTTAGTGTCAACTAATTTCATTGTCCTGTTCACTATTTATTTGAAAAATGTGCCATCCTACAACACAGGATATTTGACGGGATTGAATTGGGTGATAATACTGAATATACTAATTTAAAATATGTGCTAAGGCTCTTAGCTTAGTCAAACACATTTAATGTTTCTCTTCTCAATATTATTCTCACCGACTAACCATTTCAAGAAATAATTTAACAGCAAATGGTGAGCTGTACATTGATAAAGGAGGGCTATCACTCCCAAAGCATTTACTATCAGTTTACTTCGAGTGTCTTAAAATGCCAAAGAAAATGAAATTCCAACCAGTAATTTAGCCATTGTACTAAATGTATTCTCTGATGAGATTGCTGCATATTACTGAAGACCAAATTAAAAAGTCAGCAAAAATGGATTAGAAAACAGAAGAATTGCATAAGAAAGGCATTAGCCAAATGAACACAGACTTCTTTGCATGCTGAAACGCACTCAAATTTCACTTCCATTTCCATGCTATAGTGGAGCACTAAAGGGTATGTTACCTGCCCAGAGAAATGTGTGAGGAGGATACAAAGCTACCTCACAATAATTACAGATTGTGATGGTTACCTTCTGTTGTCAATTTGATCAGATTAGGAAAAAAGAGACACATCTCTTAGACGGGTCTGTGAGTTTGTTTCCAGGAAGTACTAACTGAGGGAGGAAGTCATTCCTCAGAACTGGGGCCACTTCCAGTGGTGGACTATGTATAAAGAAGCTAAGACAACACAGTCCCTTTTGCACCTGGCTGCCCTTGCTAGTGACTGTTTTTTACCTGGCTGCACTCATGATTCAGTCATATGAGACTCATGTACATTTACCCTGTTTTAACTACCCATCCTCTACACTGGAAGTGAGTTTTATCAGTCTTCCAATGTGAACTGAAAACCAGCAGCTCTGCTGGAATCCTCCAGGCCTTCAGTGTAAGAGTGGGACTGCTGACGCATCTAGCCTTGTGTACTGGGCAGGTACTTGGTTCCTCAAAGCCCAAGCTTTCAGCCAGCCACTGTTGGATTTCCCAGTTCATGCCCTGTAAGCTAATTCAATAAATCCTTTTTATAATCCAAATCTGTTCTATGTGTTCTATTCTTCTACAGAACCCTGACTCATTCTTACATCAATTACCTATCCCAAATAAATTTAAAACACTGATCCTGGAAAATTTCCAAATACCACATTGTTTGGCTACTTTTCTCATTTTGTGACAAAATATTTGACAAAAGCAACTTAAAGAGAGAAGGGTTATTTTGTCTCATGGCTTAGAAGAGATAACATCCATTTGGGCCCTGAAGGCATGACAGAAGTATGAAGTGGCTGATCACATTGTGACTGCAGTCAGAAATTGAGAAAGGAAAAGACAAAGAGAGAGAGAGAGAGAACTGAAATGAATACTAATACTCAGCTTGCTTCCTTATTTTATTCAGTTTAGTATTCCAGTCTATGAAATGGTGCTACCCGTATTCATGGTGGGCTGTACCTATTCAGCGAAACCTCTCTGGATATGGCCTCAAAGGCAAACCTAGAAGTGTCTCCTGGGTTATTCTAAATTGTCAAATTGCCCATCAAGATCATCACATTTTGCTACTATCTTTTTCATTTATCTACTTTAATTTTTTTTCTCATTCCATTTTTTTTCCTAAAACACTATTTTCATAGTTACTATCCTCTAGAAATTCCTCCTGGTTTCTGTGAATTGTTACTTTACCTCTTGCTTATTTTTTTTATTAGTTATGGACATACTCAGTATATAAACAGCTCATATTGGTACCATCCTTCCCCTCATCTTTGCCCCCCCCTCCAAAGGAACCCTCCTCATTGGGGGTGCAGGTCATCCTCATAGGAATTGTGGGTCGTGCATTGTTGGGGCAGCTGTCAGTTATGGGGAAGAGACAATGTCTCTGTGCATAATATCCCAACTTGTGTCTCTAACCATCTTTCCACCCCCTCTTCCACGAAATTCCCTGACCCATGTTGGGTTTGTTTTAAGTCTACTTCAGTGATGGGCTCTTGGGAGCCTCTGGACTTTTGGTTTGGTATGTGTTGAATGCCCTCAGTGTCTATCTCCTCCACCCTTGCGCTGATAACAGGTTCACCTCTGGTGGGTAATCAAGTGTTCTGACAATAGTCTTATCTTATTTTGGGAAACCTTGTAGGTTTCTCTGATCAACAGCAGCTCATTGTGGGTGGTAATTGCATCCTGGTACTGGGAATTACAGGCCAGTGCCAAGGGAAAAGAAAGAAGAAAAACGAAAGAAAATGGAAAAAAGAAAGAAGAAAAAGAAGAAACAGGAGAAATTTAAGGTTAGGCTTCATCTTACCCTCTCCAGGGCACTTTGATTCAGGTACTCCCTCTAAATTCCTGATGAGGGTTCAACCTTTTAGTCTGTCTTCCAGGATATAGGATTTTATGGTACCAGTTCCATTTGGGTTCAGTTTTGTGTCCCCCCACACACACACGTATGCTCCCCTCCAACTTTACCCTCTCTATTTTCCAGGCCTTGAGATGCCTATTAAGTATGTCAGCATCCCCAGCTGATCCAGGTTAAGAGCCACAAATAAGTAAGACTATACAATAATTGTCTTTCTGTGATTGTGTGAGTTTGCTGAGTATGATCTTTTCCAAGTTTGACCATTTTTCTACAAATTTCATTGGGTCATTTTTTTCTAACTGCTGAGTAGAATTCCATCGTGTAGATATACTACATCTTGGTTATCCATTTTTCCAACGATGAGCACATGGGTTGATTCCAGTTCACAATACAATAAACAAAGAAAAACAGTCAGAAATAGGCATGCTTCAATAAGTTATCTTCATCTTTCATTAAGTTTTTCATTCTGTAACAAATGATCTATGTTGGAAGTAATCTGTGTTATTTATAGATTGATAAATAATTATAATTATGAATGATTCATGGGCTAAAATATTCATATAGTTTCAACTCATCAGTTATAAATATTCATCACATTTGTTAAAAACTATGCAACATATGTCTAAAAGAATTGAACAAATATTCTCATGTCATGGGAGAAAATAAATAATAAATAGACAATAAAATATCAAGCCAAGGGCTAGGGAGGTGGTTTAGCAGCTAAAGGCACATGCTAACAAAGCTTGTTAGTCCAGGTTTAATTTATGAGCACCTATGCATGCGTACACATGCACACACGTGCATGTCTGAGCACACATACACACAGACAAATAAATGAAAATTTGAAAAAGTTTAATAAAGCAACAAAAGATATTTTAAGATTATGGGTAGTAAAGATGCATGAAAAACATTGATAACATATAAAATTATGTTTAATTTGTAAGTTTAGGGGAATCTCCACTGATGAAACCCTGAGAGGTTATAGGAAAAGTAGATGGTGCTGATGGAAAATAATTTCATGTACATCTTTTAAATATGGACCAATATGTTTAAATTATCATATTTTACTTTTTAAAATTATTTTATTGTCATCAACATTTGGGTATATACATACCTTATACTTTTAAGGTGTATGTGTATGTCTGTATTATTTTAACTAGCATCCGTTTATATAATTTTAATTTGCTGCCTTAGTTCATTTTGTGTTATAAAAAATACTTGAAGCCAGACATGGTGGCACACGCCTTTAATCCCAGCACTTGGGAGACAGAGGTAGGTGGATTGCCCTGAGCTCAAGGCTACCCTGCCTGGGCTAGAGTAAGACCCTACCTCAAAAAAAAAAAAAAAAAAATCCTTGAAGCTAGGTAATCTTTGAAGAAAAGAGGTTTCTTAATGCAATTACTTATAGCAGTAAACGTTCCTCATAGGAGTGTAGTGCAGTCTCCTAGAGGATACTATAGGTCATGCTATCACTTTCATTTATATTTGTTTCTAGAAACTTTTAAATTTCTTCCCTGTTCATTCAAAAATGTGTTATTCCATCTCAAAGTATTTGTATAGTTTCTGAACTTTCCTGGCTACTGATTTCTACTTTTAATGAACTATGGTCTAGTAGGATACAAAGAATTTTCAGTTTTTAGTTTATATTTGATGTGGATTGCATTGTGGCCTATACGTTACTAATTTAGGAGAAAGTTCCATGTGCAGTTGAGAACATGTGTTCATCAGCTGGATGGGCTTTTCTGAAGATATCTGTGACATCTAGTTGATTGGTGGTATAATTTAGCTCTGAAGTTTCTTTCTTTAGTTTTAGCGTAGAAGCTCTATTTTATTTATTTATTTATTTATTTATTTGGAGGTAGGATGTCACTCTAGCTCAGGCTGACCTAGAATTCACTATGTAGTCTCAGGGTGGCCTCGAACTCATGGCCAGCTTCCTACCTCTGCCTCCTGAGTGCTGGGATTAAAAGCATGTGCCACCATACCCAGCTAGAAGCTCTATTTTAATATGAGAATGGGATGTTGAATTCTTCCACTATGGCTGTTTCAGCGTGTATATATAGCTGGTGCATAAATATCTGTACCTGTTATATCTTCTTGGTGCATTGTTCCCTTTATTAAGATGGTGTCACCTTTCAACTCATCTCACTAATTTTGGTTGGAAGTCTACTTTATCTGACGTCAGAGTTGCTTGCATGCCTACTTGCTTACAAGTTCTGCGTATGGAGGAGTTTGATTTCCTTCTTAGAGCACTCAAATTTTGGACAACTTTTTTAGCTAAATCAATTTCTTTGAGACAAATATATAGTTTGGTATTTCTTTTTAATCTAGTCAGCCCTTGTTGTTTCGTTAGTGAGTTGGGGGTATTGACATTCATGATTGTTGGATTAGTCAACTTCTCATTGCTGGGCATAGAAGAATTGGTTGACAGTCATTTACTTTCAGGACATGAAATATAGTTTTAAAAATCAGAGATATTGGAAACCAATAATGTACTAATACACCATAAAGCTTTAGAAAAATAACAACAAGGCAATCTCAAATCCAATAAACACAAGAAATAGTAAAATTTAGGTCAGAAAGTAATGTAAGGGAAACTATCATATGACCAGCTATGCCACTCCTGGGCACAGACCGAGAGGACTCTAAATGCTGCCATAGAGGTTTCTGCACATTGTTGTTTATTGCGAGGAAATAGAATCAACTTATGTGTTCATCAACTGATCACTGAATAATGCAATTGTGAAACATATATACACTATGAAATTTTATTCATCTATAAGGAGAAATGAAATTTATAGGAACATAGATCTGAAAATTATTATACTATGAGAGGTAACTGCTATACTTTGAAAGACAAATATCACATATTCCTTCTTATACACAGATCTGAAATGTTTGTGTATGTGTACGTTTTTGTTTATGACAGAGAAAAACAAAACTGTGTTGAGAATTGTCAGTAGAGCACATGTGATATAAAACTGGAAAGTAATCTACTGGTTCTGGAAGAGTGTGAGTCAGGAAAAGGGGATGTGGAAAGGAAAGTCAACACAAAACAAAATATATTAGAAAATTCCATAATGAAACCAGTGAATTCATATGCTCAGAAATATGAAGATATTTCTACGCATGGCACTGGTTCTACATGTGACTGCTGAGGACCATCTGGCTTATTGTCACATGGCCTAGAACATCATGGCAAGGGCATGTGTGAGGAAATCATACATGGAAAAAGCAGGAAGAAAGTGATTCAGGGTCATCCCTGATCTTATTTTAAAATAAACTACTCTTATGGGAACTAATCAAAGTCTTGAGTGGGCAATAGTAATCTCTGGCAAGAAAAATACATCCCATGCTCTAGTTTAATCCTGCTAACCCTACCTCTTAAAACTTGTAGTATCTTAATGAAACCAATCTAGGATCCACTCTCCTAAGCCTTTCTTGACACACTCAAACTATGAGATATATTAAAACTATTTACCTCATTTTTCTTATTTAACTATATGCTCTTATTTTGTTGTATTGTTTTGATATTACATGCTCTAATTGAAACTTCTATTTATGCATAAAATTATCACAAAATATCAGGCTAAGAAAAAAACATTATCTCAAAATTGCATAAAACTGTAAGTCTAACTAACCATTCTCAACATAATGCCCTCTTCTATAAATCCAAGGTGAAATGGTTGATAACCTACTCAATGAGATGTCACTCCTAATATTCACAAGTTAACCTTGTACTTAGTAGAAAGGGATTATAGAATACATATGAAGGGAATGAAATTTTGAGACCATGTTAGAACTCTCCATCATTGATCCTCAGTAGGAAATCTAAATAAGTATATGGTCTTACCTTAGGCTTAATATCCTTTAGCATGCTCATATTTATATTCCTCTTATAAAATATTTTGTTAAACAAAATTATGCTTAAATTTTATTCAATGCATATTGAGATATTTGAGATGATGACACAATTTCTATTCATTTGACTTCTAACTTGGGGGTTAGATTTATTAATTTAATTTTAAATTTAACATAATTTGAAAACCTTTTGTGACCATATAGTCTCATCCAGTGGTGTAGTGAGAAACTCATGCATTTACATGATAAATGGCTTTAGATGTGGGCATGGTTGAAATTTTTATTTCATTAACATAATCTCCCAAAATACACAGATTTATTGACAGTAGAAGTTCGACCTCAAGAATAGCCAGGCTAGATACTCACTTTTCCTCGCTGAGGAGGACTCAGAGGGTAGCTAATTCTTGCTAGAACTTGAACCAAACATGGGTAAAGGATTTTTCTTGAGCAGTTGCTCTGCTACTCACTATCCTTGTTGGTTTTTCATGTTATTCAAGTCAAAGCCAATTCCTTTTAGAAACCACATAGTTTTGATATTCATTTCTCTCTTTCTTATCTTGCTTACTTTCTAATTATAATTACTCACTAATTTCAGCAAACTTTCCTTCTTTTAGTTCCTCCAAAGTCAAGACATGTAGTACCTTATGGCTTTTGCTCTGGATGTTACCTTCCTGGTACCTCCTCCTCTGACCAATGAGTTCAGTTTTCATTCCAATTCAAACTTTTCAGAAAAATTTTCTACCACTATATTTCCTGCTTCATTCTTCTTCATAAACTTCGTGGAACTCAAATATACCATATACTTTCTTACCTTTTTAATCGCAGAACTATTACTACCATGTTCCTATGTACATGCTGCTATGGAAATGAGTTCCTCCTATTTTTCTGTGTAATGCAACAAAAATGTCAGGGTATTCAAAGAGATGCTTTCTATTTTTTTGACCAAATAAATATTCCAAAACTATAACAAAGTGATTTTTTTGAAAAAGAACTTTGTTCAAGATTTTATAAAACTTAATACTTTCTTTAGAGAAGTGACTCTTCCTCAAATCCTGACTGAACTCATGCAATAAGGGTAAGTTTTGAGCCATTTCACGAGCGATGAAAAAATAGTGTGTAAGTAGACTTATAACACACCTGTCAATTCTCAGGGAATATTGTAAAAGAGAGAGTAGGAAGATGTAAGATCCACAGGGTGGGAAGAAGTAGCCTGAGGCATTGTCCCCACCTCCACAGAGATTGACTAATGTATTCATGAGCCCACAGTGACTACCAATAATGCCACTGAGGAGTCCCCACAGTGGAATGGACATGTGGGAGAGGGAACATAAGAGTATGACCCAATGGGAATATGACCAACACATGATTTTTCCATATAAGAAAGTTCATAATTAATAAAAATTAAAAACTGTGTGTGAATAAAATATTTATATAAATATCATATTACTCTAAGCATGAGGTACTTTACTAAATGTAGTCTGTATTATGGCTTAGTAAACTACCTAAATAATTGAAAATACTAAATTCCTACTTAATAAAACCTATGAATCAAAATTTAAAAGTTGGTATTATGACCCTTGTCCATTTTTAGGGGTTGGAGAGATGGCTTAGCATTTAAGACACTTGCCTGGGAAGCCTAAGGACCCATGTTATACTCCCCAGGTTTCATGCAAGCCAGACATACAAGGTGACCCAAGCGTGCTTTTGTGCACAAGGTAGCTCACACATCTGGTATTCATTTGCAATGACTGGAGGTCCTGGCCTGCCAATTTTCCCTCTTTCTCTCTCTCTCTCTCTCTTTATATATATATATACATATATACATATATATATGTGTGTGTGTGTGTGTGTGTGTGTGTGTGTGTGTGTGTGTGAATACATAGTTATATAGACAGTAAGGCTTTGAAGCAATTGCCATTGAGTTATGGCCCTGCTACTCTGCTATGCAGTGAAACTTTTAAAAAAATCAATAAAACATGTTTTGCACACTTATGTCCACGTCATATTACAGATTTTTCAGAGTATTTTTATATTTGATAGAAGATTAATGTTTAAGAGCCATTAAGATTATTATTAATATATTTTACTCATTTAATCGTATTTCCATTCCAATGCTAATTTTATCATCTATTGTGTCATGATACTATCTTAAGGAATTTTGCTTTCTTTCCCAACTATAATCATTTTTTCCTTCCTTGTTCCCTCTTTTTTGCTCATTAGTGTCATCTCCAAATCCTGTTACAATGCTTTACTACCTTTTATTCTAAGTGTCACCAAAATTTCAACAATACTCCCTCTTATACTTGTTATATCTTTGTGCTTTAATTTCCAGTCACATGTGCTTATCTTTGCTTTCTTTCTCCCAAATGGCCACTAAAATGCCTAAAGAATATAAAAAACACATAAATCTGCAAGGACAAAGTTTATGGCAGAGGAGGAAATGGCAGGTGGGTTGGTAAGCAAATGAAAAGCTGAACAAATTCAGCCCATTGGAAAGAACTGAAACCTCAAGTGCAGGATCAAATTAATAGTGACAAGGAAGAGAGGCAGGGGAAGGAATAATTTTAGGGTTTAGACACACTATTTCTTTATCATTTTGACATTTGCCAAGTCTGGAGACATCAAACCATGTCTGAGACAATTCATTTATTCTATTTTTAAAAGGATTTTGTTTGTTTATTTGAGAGAGAGAAAGAGGCAGAGAGAGAGAGAGAATGTGCGTGCCAGGGCCTCCAGTCACTGCAAACGAACTCTAGATGCATGTGCCGCCTTGTGCATCTGGCTTACCTGGGTCCTGGAGAATCGAATGGGGAAGCTTTGGCTTTGCAGGCAAACACCTTAAGCACTAAGCCATCTCTCCAGCCCTAATTCATTTATTCCACTTGGGCTTCCTTTGTATCTTCTCTGTTTTTCTTTTCTTTCTATGTATCATGAATGTGTTATGTTTACTTTCCAAAGAACTTGAGCTTTTGTTTCATTATTTTTTTTCTGTTTTCTCTTTGCAGTTTCTCAGAATTGTACTCTGACATTTAGCCTTTTCATTTTTATTTTTTCAGAATTTGTTTCATTTTAATCTTCTTCTATGTTCTTAAGGGGGAGATTGGATTCTTGATTCATAACTTCTCTAATATAATCACCAATTACTATAATTCATGTTGTTAACACCCAGTACAGAGCAGGAGGGAAGCCAGAGAAAAAGAGGAGGAGTCATGCCACTTAGGAGGGGTAGAAATCTCTCAAACAGCTGAGGAGTGATTTGATCTTATCTCATGTTCTATCTGTGTCCAACTCATGTTTTGGCAGGTGGGCCTCTTGGTATCTTAAGTAATAAATTTTATAATGAAAGTTGAAGTGCAATGTGTCTCAATGCCAGGGGTCATTCAGAAATTCAGCTCCACATACTTGTGTGAGACATACAGCACTTTGGTGGGAGGGGGGGAGGTCAAGCCCCAAGTAGTCATAGCCTGGTTTGCATAGCATGGGAATTTTGCTTTTCTAATAATATCTTGTTTATTTCCTTATTTATTTATTTTAGAGAGGGAGAATATGGGTATTCTAGGGCCTCTAGCTACTGCAAATAAATTCCACATGCATGTGCCACCATGTGCAGCTGGCTTATGTGGATTCTGCATAATTGAACATTGGTCATTAGGCTTCGCAGGCAAGCACCTTAAATACTAAGACATCTCTCCAGTCCAAGAATTTTGGTTTTACTTTTAGCTTTTGTCTGTACTTGATAAGTATATTGCCTTTATATGCTTTAAAGCTATCGACATCATCATACTTGAAGAGACATTCTTGGATTTAGATCATAAAGTTAATTTATTCTCCTTATGCCTGCCTTTTTTCATGATATAGTCAAGCCACTTATATTTATTATAATTATTAATGCTTTGACTAAAACTTTAATTTTTTGTTTCTTACCTTTTATCATTGGTTTTATTTCTCTTCTTTCTTTTTCCTGTATGAATGTGGGAAACATGAACTGTTTTTGAACTCTTGAAGTCTACTCATAGTGTTTTGAGCTTACCATGTTTTATGGCTATTCTGTCTTACACATGTAAATTAGAGTCCATGGGTATCCATATTTTACAAGCTCAGATAACATATATATTTATATTTCCTTTTAAATTATATACACATGCATACATCTATACATACTTACTGATTTACATACATATATTTCTTCAACTGCATACATAAAGCAGAAAACATGTGACATTTATTGATAGGGTGCATGACATTATTTCAGTAACATGTAGGTTAGTAAAATGTTAAATATCCACTTTCCCCAGTCATTTCTGGAGTTGAGTATTCTATTTCTCCACTCTGGAAGTCTACATTCTCACGTGCTGCTTGCTCTACTACTTGGCTAAAGAAGTTATCCTAAGATTTTTCTATGTTTAGAAAGGGACCAGATTTCCCTTTCCTGATCTTACAACTCAGAGAGTAGGCTGTTTCTAAAACTGGTTTTTCTGCTTTCAGTGGCATTCCCAGTTATGGGCATTGCCAGCCTCTTCTTGGGTACTAAGGTGTCCTAAGACAGAATCATAACCCTAGACCAGTGATCTGTTTCGCAGGGTACTAAGGCTTCTAGCTAGTCTATCTTAGTATTTCTATTTTTCTGCTAAGGATACCATGGAAAACTGTTAAACACTGGCTTAAAGAAAATAAATTTATTTCTCATAATTTAGACAAGTAGAATTCCAAAGTAATTTGCTTTTTCCCATAATCTCTTCACCTGTCTTGCAGAAGACTTTCTGTGACTGTACACCCTCCTGGACTCTATGTGGGTATCCATTCCTGTCATCTCTTCCTTTTGAAAGGACATAAGTCACAGTGGAGTAGAGTTCCACTGTTTCAAATTCATTTAACATTAATTACTTCTTTAAAAGCCCCATTTTCAAATATATTCTGTGGGATATGTCTTCAATATATAAAATTGAGGGGACACAATTCAATCCACAACACTTTATTCTCTGGACTCCAAAACTCTTTCCCTTTTCATATTAAAACACATTGACTCCATCTTAATAGCCTGCAAGCCTCAACCCATTCTAGTGCCAACTGCACATGCAAAGTCTCACTTAATGTTATCTAAAGTCAGGTATGGGTGTGGCTCGGGCCATAAGTCATCCTGAAGGAAAATTGATCTCCATTTGTGAATGCGTGAAACAAAACAAAGTACAGCAATGGTCCAGAAAAAATTCTCATTCTGGAATGAGAAGTTGGGAAGAAGAAAAGGTCCACAGGTTATCAGCAAGTCCAAATGATAGCAAGGCAAATTTCATTATATTTTAAAGCGAAAATAGAGCTCTTTTTATTCAAACTTCTGTCTTCTGGGTCCACCAGCATAGTGATCCAGCTTTCCATATACCCTGAACTGGATACAAGGTAATCTTCAGTAAAACATATTGTGTAGGAGAAGCATAGCTAGACGGGCCCTGGAACAAGCCCTGAGATTACAGCACATGAGCGACTGCTACTTCCCCTGTGAGCCAACCTAAACCCTGCTAAACACAGAACACCGCTGATGCAGGAAATGAGCCAATGAAAAAGGAACAACACAATGCCAAACAACTAAAGGACCAATGGGAAGCAGGGAAGGGGCATATGAAAGGACCAATGGGAAGCAGGGAAGGGGTATATAGAGACGTCTGTTTTCCTCAATAAACGAGTCTGCTTTCAGCTTCTCAGCTGACTCCCGGAGTCTGTGTGGTCGACTCTGAGCCTTCTTACTCCCACCCCCCAAGGGTTGTTGGGTGGAGGGGGGGATCCAGCCATAATACTGGATAGATGTTTTGCAAAGTACTTG
Source organism: Dipus sagitta (assembly GCA_036346955.1). Lineage (NCBI taxonomy): Eukaryota > Metazoa > Chordata > Mammalia > Rodentia > Dipodidae > Dipus > Dipus sagitta. Next base: position 94,693,833 of record CM070770.1, on the reverse strand, counting down.
AAACATAGCACATTCTACTATACAGAAACTGGAGGATGTGGTTAGTCATGGATTCTATGTTGCTTTTCTTCCAAATATTTATAAAACAGCCACACAAAATATCACAGGAAAACATTCATAAGTATATTTAAAATTAAAAAAGAATCAAACAAGTTAATCTTTTTACACCTTTGAAAAGGTCTGTTATATGTATCAGTTCGACTTAAAAGAGGAGGTCCATACTACATCTTTATGACTAACAGCCTTTCACTTCAAATAACTTTTGCAAGATCTTGCATTTAGTCTTTAGAGCAGAAGAGTGAGAGAGAGAGAGAGAGAGAGAGAGAGAGAGAGACCATAACATTTAATGTCTCTTCTATGACACAAAGGAAAAATCTATGTGAACCAACCAGTAATCTTGCCTCATGTTCCAGACAGCCTTAGCAAAGTTTTATAATCCTGCATGTCAACATTAAATCTGTCCTGCATTCCTGAGTAAAAATTTGTTAGCGGTTAAAGAGCAGCAGAAGTGAGTTACAGTTTAAATCTTAGTCGTTTTTCTTCACACAGCTTATGTGAGAACACACTTTGGAAATACATTGCTGTCTTTCTGAAGAGACAGTTTAGAAATCTCAGATTTTCAAAATGTGGGAGCATTTCTAAATCCTATTTTTTAAGTGTAAGAAATTAAATACTCCTGGGTTATAGATTTTACAGTGTATCTGGATGAAGGATTTTCTCTTAAATTGAGCTTCAGCTACAGAACTCTATTCAGCTTCCACAAAATTGTGTTTGTGTGGTATCCCCTGCGCCGCTTCCCTTTTTCATAGTTTATTTCTGAGCCTCTGCTGGCACACCTCCTGCTTTCTTCCATCAGCAAGTTTTCTTGCACAACTTAGAATCCAGTATATCTTACCAAAGGACAGAGGTGAAGCCTTCTGCTGTGACATCAAAAACTCACATGTACAAAATATGACATCTTACCTATTGTGCCAGACATGACTTAGCCTCTCATTTGTTTCAAAATTGATTGGTATTGATCTTAAGGTGCTTTGACCTCAGAACCCTAATGCCACTTCTCTCACTGGATATATTTTCACACCTCTTCTGGTAGACCCACAATGCTATAGAGATACCTGGATTTTGAATAGTATTTGGTTAATTGACTTTGGTGGATCTCTGTACTTACTGTATCACTTTGCTTGTCTTAATCTTTCCTATTATATCCCAAACTGACAATATACTGTTTTGACCTTTAAGTTGAAGGGAAGATGGTAGAAAATAAAGACTAAAATTCTGTTGTTTCTTATATTTTCTAAGTAGCTATCGGTTGTACAATTGCACACTTGGGAGTTTTTTTCTTGAGTTTTTATTTTTGGTAAATCATTCCACTTTCAGTTCAATATTATAAGCCTCTTGTGGTCCAGAAACTCCCTTTCATCAATGTCATTGTATTGTTTATCATTTACAGAAAATTGCAATTTCTGGGGAAATTCCAATCCCTAGTATCTGTATTTTATTCATTTTTCTAGACTCTTGTAAAGGACAAATGTAGTTGTACTTTGAAAATGTTAATGATGATTTAGTTCTGCATACCAGCTGTAATTATATCCCAGTAAAGCCATTAGAGATTTGTGCTCTCCCCTAATTATGATTCTTCCACACCTATCCTATATAGCTTCCAAGGCATGCAGAACCATTGCTATTTATGTTAAAAGCTGGGGTTCATTGGCATAAATTGCTTTTGGGGTACTCGTCAGTATGCCTGATGCTGTATTTGATGTTACCATTTGTAGCAAATGACAGAGGCACTCAGTGATTTAGCTGCCTGTGCTTGGTTGTTGCCGCAAGGGAGCTGAGGGGCTATTAAATAAACCATGTATGATTTCCTCACAGGAGATTCTACTTAAGTGATACACATGACAGGCGAGTGCATTCAGGGGAAGCCCAAATGCATCAGTGGAGATTGTCAGAGGCAACATAAGAATCAGTTCCTGGGCATAGCCTGCTGAGGCACTACTGGAAAGTAGAAATATTGAATGGAGGAAACAGAGTGTTAGAGGAAAGTTGGTTGGATACAGATATTTATAGGGATTTAGCGTTGAGCACAGAATGTAATAAATGGATAACAAGGATATTTAACACAATGTGATTCAATGGAAGATTTTTTAAATTTTATTTATTTATTTATTTGTAAGCAGAGAGAGAGAGAGAGAGAGAGAGAAGAGAGACAGACAGAATGGGCACGCCAGGGCCTCTAGCCACTGCAGATGAACTCCAGATGCACGTGCCCCTTGTGCATCTGGCTTATGTGGGTCCTGGGGAATTGAACCTGTGTCCTTTGGCTTTGCAGGCAAATGCCTTAACCGCTAAGCCATCTCTCCAGCCCCACAATAGAAGATTTTAAAAAAGGAGGATCAGTTGCATTCAATATCACTCTTTACTAAAGTAGTGATTTGAATGTCAAATGTCCCATGTAGCTTCATAGATTTATGATTAAGTCTCATCCCTGTGCCCCAGCTGTGTAGACTTATCAGAGAAAGTGTGCCATTGGGAGTGGACCTTTGGGCTTTATAGCCCAATGTTTCCCTCACTTGCCATTGATAACTAGCTCACTCTTATTGTTTTACTCTAAGTATATTCTCTTGAGAGCTAATACAACAGTATGGCTTCAAATATGATTTTTTATTTATTATTATTTTTTTTTAGTGTTTTGAGGTATGGTCTTACTGTAGCCCGGACTGACTTGGAATTAGTCTAAGGCTGGTCTCAAAGTCACAGTGATCCTCCTACCTCAGCCTCCCAAGTGCTAGGATTAAAGGTGTTGCCATCATGCCTGGCTCAAATATGAATTTGTATTGAAATACTAATACTAATTTATGTATCTGTGTTTTAGCATTGAATGCTCTATTTTGTATTTACATATTTCCCATTTTTGTTGTCAAAAGGTGAATTCTTTGAGTTTTAGACCATATCTTTTCTTTCCTAGAGCCTACCATAGTGCCTGACATATATAGTCATTTAATCTGACTGAGTAACTTCTTAAAGTTTAAAATCAACACTTTAAATCAATTCCTACTATATGTAAAGTGCCACACATGCCTGAATTTGGTTTCCAGAAACATGTCACAAGTTTAATTTTTTTGTTTTATTTTTATTTATTTATTTATTTATTTTTATTTATTTATTTATTTGAGAGTGACAGAGAGAGAAAGAGGTAGATAGAGAGAGAGGAAGAATGGGCACGCCAGGGCCTCCAGCCACTGCAAACAAACTCCAGACGCGTGCGCCCCCTTGTGCATCTGGCTAATGTGGGTCCTGGGGAACTGAGCCTCGAACCGGGGTCCTTAGGCTTCACAGGCAAGCGCTTAACCACTAAGCCATCTCTCCAGCCCACAAGTTTAAATTGTAATGTTCTTCTGAGCTTCATATGTTTGATAGTGGAAGTGAAAAGGAGAAAAAAGGCTAATGGTGTCTGTGGCATCTATGTGCATATTTCTATTGAATGTGAACCTTATACCTGAGTCCCAATTAAAATATTTTTATGAAAATATTTGTAATGTATACGTATATATTTAAATGTTATATTTTTATTACATTTAAATATATTTATAATTTTGATAACTCCTCTGCAATTTATTATAAAACACCAATATTTAGGGGTCAGAATACAATGTACAAAGAACATAGAAAGGTAGCAAGGCTCAGAATTGCAAAAACTAAATAAATGAATACATGATCCAGTACTTTTTCAGAGCATGAAAGTAATAGTTCTATCTAACTATATTAAGAAAGTGATGAAGTAAATTTTGTGCAATTCCACGAGCAATACAAAAGATAATATCTGTTCCTGCAAGTGAACATTCACAAATGAATGCATTATGTGAATTGCACAGGGCAACAAAATAGGACAAACATAGGTTCCACAGAACAAGATGGTGAATATAGGACAAACATGGGTTCCACAGAATAAGATGGTGATGCTTGCATTTAACTGGAGAAAGTGCTTACCTGTTTTCCGGCAGAGGTAACCTGTTAAATATTTTTTCTTATAATTCTTTTTGGATAATTGATTTCCTTGTTACAGAAACACCTTGCTGGTTATTTTTATTTCAGAGTGCTTGTTGAATTATCATTACCAGAACATTTTTTGTTACCTATGTATAGTCCTAGACTTTAAAGAATCCTCTTAGGAACTGTTCATAAGCCAGATGTGGGGGCACATGCCTTTAATCCCAGCATTTAGGAGGCAGAGGTAGGAGGATCGCCATGAGTTCAAGGCCAGCCTGGGACTCCATAGTAGGTTCCAGGTCAATCTGGGCTCAAACAAGAGCCTAGCTTGAAAAAACAAAACAACAAAAACAGAAAAAAAAAAACCTGTTCACAATATCTATCTAGACTCTTGTGGCCAGTGTTCTGGGGCAGAGTAGTCAAAAGGCTAAGTACATAGGATGGTTTAAATGTAGTTTGTTCCTCCCTATAACACTCATGTTGAAATGTATCCCATTATGAGATTTTTAAAGGTTGATCTTTAGGAAGTGATTGGGTCTCTGCCCTAATGAATGGATTAATCTTTTCATGTGATTAGCAGATTAATAGATCATCTTGAGAGTGGAAGTCTATATATATACACCTTTAGCTAGATCTTTCACACTCCATATACTGTCATGTTATTTTCCATGCTACCTTAGGACCATGACGAGGAAGCCAGATGTGGCCCCCAGAAAGTGAGCCATGATAATGAACCCAAATAAATCTCTTTTCTTTAGGATTTACCCAGTGTGTGAAGCAGGGTGTTATTAGCAACAAAATGTAGATTACGGCTGCACCATCACCCATGAAAAAAACTTGTTCCAATCAAACAAAACAGATGAGCATTTAAAGCACCTCCCATACATGACAGATATCCCAGAGCCTCACACTCACAGCTCTTTTCTTTCATTCTTGCTTGAGAAGTATTGTAGCCCCTGCACGCTTTATTGGCCAGTGAACTGCAGGATTAAAAAAAAAAATACAATTCCTGCCAAGCTGCTGCAAACACCAGGCACTGTAGTTTAAGGGATCTCTTGAGGAAATACAAATCATTGCACTTAATGGCCTGACTATACAAACACTCACTGAATGGTGTTGATTTCAGGATCCAAGGCCATAAAATTTGTCAGTGGCCTTCCATGCACGAATAGCCTGAGAGGACATTTCATTTTGCGATCTAATGCCCTCAATTTCCATGGCGTCCATGAAAATGAGCCCAGCATTTTGTAAATGATGGAGAGCAGCCTGCATCTGATATTTCAAAAAGATTTTATTTCTGCATTTACATTTTTAAGAAATAGCAAAACTCTGTGGTATGCTCATTTTATGATAATCGGACACAAAGGAGGGAAGGACAAAGTGGCTGTGGGAAAGATAAGCGGAGGAGGAGAAAATATGTGAGCTTCAGTTAGCAAACATATTAAGGTTTAGCAAATTGGCTAAGCAACTGCTATCACTCAACTGAGCATGAAACCACACCACTTATCTGATTTGGCTCTTAATGAGTATTTTTCTTTCTGGGATTTCAAAGACAGTCTTATAATGCAGTATGTTTTCCAAATTCTAAAAGTCAAGCAGCCCAGAATTTTTTTTTTCTCTGTGAAACATTGTGATTGCAGTTGGATCCACATGGATCAATCAATGCTTGGCTCCTACGGAATGTTATGATGCTGCCACGATTGCATATTGAAAACAGGCTGTGGTGAATTGCTCAGCCATTTAAACATTTACCATCAATCTTATTCATTCACTCATAACTCCAGCTAGATTTAAAATCACTGGTCACAAAATAATTTAGTTGAATTACCAAAAGTCGGTGCTATCTCTAGATGGACAACTGATGCCTCTTAAAAGTAATTAACAGCATTACAATGCTTTTGCATATTAGTTTGTTTCTAGTACAGTTTGCAACTACTTACCTTGGTTCTGATCTATGAATTATACCTAGCAATAACTACTTCACAGAATTATTATGAATATCAAATAAATTAATGCATCATCCTATCTATAACAGGCATTCAATAAGTATTAGTTTATTTTCTCTCTTGTTCTCTTACATAAATATCCCATTTCCTTTTTTGTAGTTCTAATGAATTTTTTTTTTGAATACAGAGAGGTGCATATAATCTTGTATCAGGTGAATTGAGTATGACATTCTAAGCAGACTGAGATTTAGTTATTACATCTTAATAGATTTCTCAATCTTGTTGAGTGTGTAAACCCACAGTTATGGACATTTCTTTAAGATAATGATTATTATATAAATTTTGTTAATTTATATAACTTTTTCATGATATTTGTTAATAAATTGATTATAATTATATTCATAAATATACTTTAACTTCCTGAAGATTCATTTTAGTAACACAATAGCAATAAGGCTATTGAGGAAAAAAATTTATAAAATTAATGAGTCACAGACTACAGAGATGAGGTTACCTTTACCAGGGATATGTCACTAGAAAACAAAATGTTGCAGTTACCTTCTCATTGTTGGGACAAAATATGTGTTCCGAAGCAGCTGAAGGGAGGAAATAGTTTATTTTAGCTTATGGTCTTGACAGGAAGTTCCATCATGGCAGGAAAGCACGGCAGAGCATAGGCTGGGCTGATTCCACAGAAGCTGGACAATAGCAGCAAGAGTGAGATATCTGATACTGGCAAAGGGGAGCTGCCTATGACACCCCTGCACCACCCCCAGCCACATGTCTCCTCCAGCAAGGCTCCACCTTCCAAGTTTCCACCAGCTGGGGACTAAATATTCAAAACACAAGGCTATGGGGTACATCTCATTCAAACCACATGTTGTGGTTAGCATCACATTTCTGGCAGGAAACACCCAACCAAGGGCAGCTTGCTGGAGAAAAGGGTTTATTTAAGTTTATAGACACAAGGCAAAGCTCCATAGTGTCAGGGAAAAATAGGGGCATGTGCAGAGGATGTCTATCACCTCCTGGCCAATGTCAGGTGGACAACAGCAGCTGGAGAGTGTGCCAAACACTGTCATGGGGAATCTGATTATAACACCCATAAGACTGTCCCCAACAATATATTGCCTCCAGGAGGCTTCAATTCCCAAATTGCCACCAGGTGGGTGCCTAAATATTCAAAACACATAACTTTATGGGGTATACCTGAATCAAGCCCTACACTACCACACAAACTATTTGCTTTTTACACCTTAAGCACATCTGGAAGTACTCCAAAAAACAACCTGAAAACATGCTTCTAGTGTTTCTTGGTGTGTATATTCATTTTTTTTCTTTTGTTTTTTTTCTTTATTATTTAGTTTTGTATTCAGCAAATACAGTCAGTTTGGTACCATTATTAGGCTCATCTGTGACCTACCCCCTCCTTCTGGCCCCTCCTTGTTGAGGTATATGGGTCATGAATTGTGGAGTTAGCCCACAGTTATGGGTAAGATAAATGTCTCTGCATATCATGACCCCACATGTGGCTGTGACATTCTTTCTGGCCCCTCTTCCGCAAAATTTCCCTGAGCCATGTTGGGTTCATTTCTGGTCTGCTTCAGTGACGAGGTGTTGGGGGCCTCCAACGCTCTGGCTCTCTGACTTGGTAGGACTTGATTTTTTTCTGTGTTGATCTCCTTCACCCTTGTGCTGGTATCCAATTCATCAGGAAAACAGCACCCTTGCTTGTTTCGCCAATTTTTCTTAGTTTCAGCCAGAGCCCTTTTGAGGTATGATGGGGTGGCTCTCTCCTTAGGATCTACATCTATCTGAAAAAGAGAAGCAGATTCTCCAACGGAGAGTAAGTTAGCATCAGGACAAATGAGATAGCCCTTGTTTTTTTTTTATGGAGAATTTAATAGGTGTAGGCCCTCTTATAGCCCACAATTGATGGTAGCTTGATATTGGAGAGTGGGCTTATGTTTGGATATGGTTCTGACTTGTTTCCCAGCTCCAGCTATGGGTCCCGTACCACTGAGGAGATCAGTTAGCCAAATTGAGAGCAGTTGGTTCCCCACCATGGCTGTGTGCCACTATTGCACTTGTGTGGGCATCACAACAGGTTATTTGCTGCTAAGTAGGTTAGACCATGAGTTTCTTGGACAGATATTGGTCATTTTTGCCCAGTCGCCCATGTAGCACCTTCTGGCACTAGATGCGCTGACTGTCTGGGGACTGACTCTCTTCCAACTTCCAGCCATGCCATTCTATTTTGCATGTCAATCACATAAGGTGTCTTCAGCAGTAGGGTCTTACCACTAACCTTTGGTGGGTCATCAAGTACTCTGACAGAAATCTGTCTGTCTTTTAGGAAACCTTGTAGGTCTCTCTGATCAAAATCTCATTGTGGATGATAGCCCCATGCTGGTTCTGGGAGTTACAGGTCAGTGCCGACTAAGAAAATGAGGAAAAAGATAACTAATATACAAGAGTTAGAGATAAGAGAGAGAGAGACAGGGAGAGGGGAAGTGAGGGAGGGAAGATGTAGGAGATTAAGGTTAATCTTAATCTTACCCTCTCCAGTGTCTTGTGGTTCAGGTGTTCCCTGTAAGGGCCTGGTGAAGGATCAGCCACTTGGTCTGTCTTTTAGTAAGTAGAATTTTATGGTATCATTGCCGTTTGGATCTAGATTTGTGTTTCCCACCCCTTTGATGCCCACTCCTCCTTCCCCTTCCATCCCAGTGTCTAGTCCATGAGATGCTTGCTGGATATGTAAGGTATCTTGGGTAGATTCAGGTTAGGTGCTATAGATGAGTGAGACTATGTGGCGATTTTTTTTCGGTGATTGGGTAAGTTCACTGAGAATGATTTGTTCCAGGTTCAACCATTTTCCCTCAAATTTCATTGTGTCATTTTGTGTTACTGCTGTATAGAATTCCATTGTGTAGATATACCACATCTTAGTTATCCATTCTTCTAGTGATGGACATCTGGGTTGATTCCAGCTCTTAGCTATTACAAATTGAGCCTCTATAAACATGGTTGAACAAATCTCTCTAGCCTGTGGTTTGAAGGTTTTAGGGTAGATGCCCAGTAAGGGAATAACAGGGTCTGTTGGTATCTCTATACTCAGCTTTTTCAGAAGTCTCCATATTGCTTTCCAAAGTGGTTGTACCATCCTACATTCCCACCAACAGTGGATGAGTGTTCCTACTTCTCCACATCCTCACCAGCATTTATTTTCATTTGATTTTTTGATGTTTGCTATCCTTACTGGGGTAAGGTGGAATCTCATAGTTCTTTTAATTTGCATTTCTCTGATGATTAGGGATGATGAACATTTTCTTAAGTGTATGTTTGCCATTTCTATTTCTTCCTCTGTGAACTGTCTGTTCAGCTCTTTGCCCCATTTTGTGAGTGGGGTGTTTGACTTCTTACTGTTTAGATTTTTGAGTTCTTTGTAGATTCTAGAGATTAGGCCTCTATCAGTTGGATAACCCACAAATATTTTCTCCCATTCTGTGGGTGATCTATTGGCTTTGCTTATTGTATGCTTGTCTGTAAAGAAACTCTTCAGCTTCATATGATCCCATTGGTTGAGTGACTGTTTAAGATACTGAGCTACTGAGGTTTTGTTCAGGAAGTCTTTTTCCATTCCTATATCATAGAAAGTACTTCCTAAATTTTCTTCCGGTAGTATTTGAGTTTCTGGTCTTATATTAAGGTCTTTGATCCATTTGGACTTGAGTGTAGTGCATGGTGAAATGTGTGGATCAAGTTTCAATTTCCTGCATATGGTTATCCAGTTTTTCCAGCACCATTTGTTGAAGATGCTGTCTTTTTTCCAGCCATATTGTTCGGGCCTTTATCAAATATCAAGTAGCTATAGTTGCTTGACCCAAAGTCCGGGTCCTCAAATCTATTCCATTGGTCTATACTCCTGTTTTTATGCCAGTACCATGCTGTTTTTATTACAATGGCTTTGTAATATAGCTTTAGATCAGGTATGGTGATGCCTCCAGAGGTGTTTCTTCTGCTGAGGATATGGTTGGATATGTGAGGCCTTCTGCCTTTCCTTATGAAATTTGAGATTATTTTTTCTATCTCTGTGAAGAACACTGTAGGGATTTTAATTGGAATTGCATTAAATCTGTATATTGCCTTTGGTAGGATTGTCATCTTCACAATGTTAATTCTGCCTATCCAGGAACATGGGAGGTCTTTCCATTTTCTCAAGTCCTCCTCAATTTCTTTTTCTCGTTGTATAGATCTTTCACTCCCTTGGTTAATGTTATTCCAAGGCATTTTTTTTGTTGCTATTGAAAAATGGGACTATGTCCCTTATTTCTTTCTCTGTATCTTTGTCCTTTGCATATAGGAAGGCTACTGATTTTTGTGCATTGATTTTGTATCCTGCTACTTATATTTTCCTATGTAATTAAATAATTAAGTATAGTACTTATAATAATACACACATAAAATCAATTAGATCCTGTTGTTGCATCAAAAATGCTGACATCCATATCAGTGGCTTGTGAGCAGCAACAGGTTTAAGAAATTAAAATTTTGAAAACATGTATATACATACAAATAATATATTTGTCTGACATTGAGGGTTCATGACTTTCAATAGATTCTTCAAAAGGCTCCGTAACCCAGGGTTAAGAACCATTTTATACACATCCCAATAAATAAGTTCAATCTAATTTAGTGCCTAATTGATGGCAGGTGGATCACTAGAGGCTTATTGTGCTATTTTATGACTGACTCTTTAATAGTCATGTAACATTGATGTTATTAATATTTTAATTGCATTGCTTATGAATGGTCACTGGAAAAATGTTTTTTCCTACTATATTTCACACAAATGATCTGAATACCTACATTATAAGCTATAGACATATTGAACATTTTTATGTTATCCATAATAATAAACATATTATAACAAACCAGTGCAAATGATGGTCCTGCTGCTGCTACTGATGAAATTGAAACAGCTGCAATGACAAGGTCTTAATATCAATGAGCAAAGGTCCCTAACCCAAATATCAGTGACACCAAACTGTAGTGCAAATGAGCAGAGTAGGATGAGTATAAACAAAAATGATACTTTAGGGCCTAAAAGAAGAGAAATTATTGGGTGGGCATCTCTGGCTAATTGTTACTTTGAGAGATTACGAAGTCACTGTTTCTGTAACTCCTTATCTTGTTTCTTTAAAATACTGTGTGGATCAAATAAGATCAACCAAGATTAGTTCATCATGTATGTTATGTTCTGTAGAGAAGAATGAGGCCCATTTTGCTATCTCTATTATATAAATGGAAAGCTTAGTTAGTAACTAAAGCAGCTAAATGTTAGAATTCAAAAGGGAGGTTAGTATAACATAGTGCTGCCTCATTCATTAAAAATAAGTTTTTCAATGGTGCTAAAGAACCTGAATAGCCACATGTAGAAGATTATATAGGGACCCTGTCCTTTCCCCTTGCACTAAAATTAACTTCAAAAACAAAAAGAATCTCAATACAATACCTGAAACTGTAAATAAACCTAAGGAGAAAGTAGGGAGAACACTCTAAGACAGAGAAAAGTTTTCTGAACAAGATTTCAGTGGCCTGGGGAATTAGGCAAACACTACACAACTGGAACCTCATGAAAATAAAAAGTTTTTGTACAGATATGCAAACCATCAACAGAGCATCACCGGCTATATCTATGACAAAGGTTTAATACCTAGAATCTACAAAGCACTCAAAAACATAAACAATAAAGATCAAGCACTCCACTCAAAAAATGGGGCATAAAATCCTATACCCTGAAGGACAGACTGAAAGGTTAAACCTTCATCGGGTTCTTAGAGGGAACACCTGAATCAAAGGGCCCTGGAGAGGTTATAATGAAGACTAACTTTAACCTCCTGTTTCTCTCTCTGTCTTTCTCTCTCTCCCTCTCTCTCTCTCTCTGTCTCTCTCTGTGTGTCTCTCTCTCCCTTTTTCTCTTCTCCCTTTCTCTCTTATATTACCTATCTTGTTCTTCCTTCTTTTCCCTTGGCACTGACCTGTAACTCCCAGTACCAAGATGTGGTTAACACCCACAATGAGCTGTTGATCATAGAGACCTACAAGTGTTCCCAAAAGAAGACAGATTTCTGTCAGAGCACGTGATTAAACACAAAAGGTTAATGGTAAGACCTTACTGCACAAGACACCATATGTGGTTGGCATGGAACATGGAGTGACCTGGCTAGAAATGGGAAGAGAGTTAGTCCCAGACAGTTAGCTTCTCTAGTGCCAGAAGGTGCTACATGAGCAACTAGGAAAAAATGACCAAAATATGTCCCAGCAACTTGTTGTCTAAGCTATTCAGCAGCAAACAACCTGACATGGTGCTCACACAAGTGCAATAGTGGCACACAGCCATGGTGAACAACCAACTGCTCTTCAATTGGCTAACAGATCAACTTAGTAGAACAGAACCCATAGCTGGAACAAGAAACAAGTCAGAACCATACCTCAAAAATGAGTCTGCTCTCCAATATCAAACTCCCACCAATTGTGGGCTATAAGAGGGCCTACACCTATTAAATTCCCTCTAAAATAATAATGGTTATCCCATTTATCCAGTGCTGACTTCACTCTCCATTGGAGAATCTGCTTCTCTTTTTCAGATGGACACAGAACCTGAGGAGAGAATCAGCCCATCACACCTCACCACGGCCCCAGCTGGAACCATACACTAATTGGGGAAATGAACAAAAGTGCTGATTTCTTGGTGAAGCTGGTACCAGCACAAGGGTGAAGGAGATAGACACAGAGAACACTCAACTACTACCAAACCAGAGATCCAGAGACACAGAGACTCCCAAGACCTCATCACTGAAGTAGACCTAAAATGAACTCAACATGGCTCAGGGAAATTCGCGGAAGAGGGGGTGGAAAGATTTTTAGAGCCACAAGTTATATAACACTATACATAGAGACATTGCCTCTTCCCCATAACTGATGGCTTCCGCCAAAATGCATGACCCACAATCCCCGACAAGAAGGTTCCCTTTGAAGGGTATAGGACAGGGAGGAGGCTAATGGTGGTACCAACATGGCTGTTTACACAGTGACTATGTACATAACTAATAAAAAAAAATGGGATCTTCAAAGAGCCTAGCTTTACTGGGCTTCCTTCTGTCTAAACCTAGACTGCTCATTTATTCCCCCTGTGAAATGAGAGGGTACATGAAAGCTCATCAGAGAGGTACAGCCACCCAAAATTTAAAGCCCAGTGTTGGGGCTAGAGAATGGCTTGGTGGTTAAGGCACTTGCATGTAAAGAATAACAACCCAGCCTCAATTCACCACTACCCATTTAAAGGCAGAATTACAAAGTGGAGTGGGCATCTGAAGTTTGTTTGCAGTAGTTGGAGGCCCTGGGATACCAATTCCCTCTTTCTCTCTTACTGTCTTCTCTCCATCTCTATGCTTGCTGATAAATAGTAAATAAATAATAAATTTAAAAAATAAAATGTGCTGGGAGTTTAATAGAGAATTCTCGAAGGAAATACAAATGGCCACTAAACACATAAAGAGATGTTCAACATCTCTACTCCTCAGGTAAATGCAAATAAAAATGACTATGAGATTCCGTCTCACTCCAGTCAGAATGGCAACCATCAAAAAATCAAATGACAGCACATGCAGTTAAGGTGTGGAGAAAGAAGAACACTCATAAACTCCAGGTGGGAGTGAACACTTATACAGCCACTATGGAAATCAGTAAGGAGACTCCTCAAAGGCTAAAAGAAGAACTACTATTAAATGCAGCTATACCTCATTTGTACATATACCATAAAGACTCTACTATATACCATGAAGACACTTGCTCAACCATTTTTATTGCTTCTGTATTCACAATAGCTAGGAACTAAAACAGCTCAGTTGTCCATCAGAAAATGAATGGTTAATGAAGATGTGGCACATATACACAATAGAATTCTACTCAGCAATAAGGAAGATTGAAACAATCAAATTTTCAGAAAAATGGAGGGACTTGGACAAAACATATTTTGTAAGGTCACACAGGCTCAGAAAGGCAAACACCATATGAGCTCTCTCATATGCAGTTCCTAACCTGGTCCAGTGTCAGTTAATTGTAAACTATAATAAATATCTATGATATAGGTATGGCATTAGAATGAATATGGGAAAAAGAGGAATAATTTGTGAAAGGAGGAAGGGCTACTGGACACTAGTGATACTTAAAAAGAAAGAAAAGAAGATATTAACAGGTCTACTGGGTAGACAATGAAGGGTTTAGGGGTGATACACAACAGTAATGGCAACATTAGTCAATCCCATAGAAACCTTCTTCTGGGATACCACTCTACAATGAGGGTGAGGGGGACCAAAACAGAACTCCATAAATGGTTCAGAAAGCATTACCCTAAAACCATGAGGTCTTGCTGGTTTTTCCAGGGCTGTATTTGGGTTCTCCCATAATGAGCTATTGGTCAGGGAGACATAAGGTCCCCAAAATAATGTAGACTATTACCAAAACACCTGCTTACCTGAAAGAGCTAAATGAAAGTACCTATAGCTGAACTCACCAGAGCCTATGGCCACAGGACATCAAGTGATCATGCTGAAAATGAGAATGAGAGGAAACCAGTTCCCTCCCAACTAGCCCTAATAGTATCATATAGGTCTTTGGGACCCACTGGAGAATAGCAGTTGATAATTAATTGAAAAAGTAGGAGATCTTGCCAGTTACAAAATCAACAAGCTGAGCCAATAGTATAAACTTATTCAATAGTGGCATGCTACCAATGTTAGGTGACCAACTGCTCATGGATTGGACATGAGGCTGACTCAGTGGGGTGAACTCATATCTGGCACTGGAATCCAAGCCAGCTTCCCTGGAACAGGAAACTAAGAGGCTCCAGGGACAACTTCCACTTCTCTCTAAATAAGAAAAATGGATATACACATAAAGATATCCTTCTAATGACTAGGTTTATCCTCTTTTACTCAATCAATTTTCACTTTTGGTTGGAGAATCTGTTCTATTTTACAGATGGAGGAGAATAGAGGGGAGAGCAAGGATATATTAGTACATCAAGAAGCGAGAGCCAACTGTCTACCATGAGACAGGTCATCTCCACCTCATCTTCCCAGGCCCAGGGTGGTAACAGACACTGTGGTCACTCAAGCCTCATATAAAGAGAGATCCCACCAATCACGGGCTACATGAGGGCCTACACCTATTAAATTCTCTCTGAAAAAAAAAATGGCTATCCCATTTATCTGGTGCTAACTTAATTCTCCATTGGAAAATTTGCTTCTCTTTTTCAGATAGATGCAGATCCTAAGGAGAGAACCACCCCGTCACACCTCAAAAGGGTTCCAACTGAAACCAAGCATAATTGGGGAAATAAGCTAGCGTGCTGTTTTCTTGGTGAACCTGGTACCAGCACAATGGTGAAGGAGGTAGACACAGAGAACAATCAGTTCCTACCAAACCAAATATCCAGAGACACAGAGGCTCCCAAGACCTCATCACTGAAGCAGACCTAAAATGAACCCAACATGGCTCAGGGAAACTTGCAGAAGAAGGGGGAAAGTATGTCAGAGTCACACGTTAGGTCATGATACACAGAGACATTGCCTCCTACCCATAACTTATGGCTAACCCCACAATGCATGACCCATATTCCCCAACAAGGAGGGTCCCTGCAGATGATGGAGGGTAGGGAGGAGGCTAACAATGGTGCCAACTTGACTGTATTCACTGAGTTAATAAAACAAAACAAAAACAGAGATCCAGAGTCTACAGAGAAAGCAACACTAAATAAGCAGTAAATAAGATCTCTATCTTGTTCACCATAGCTCAGGGAACCTTGGGGAAAAGGAGGCGGAAAGATTGTAAGGACTTCAGAATGGGTGGGAATAGCCTGAGAAACCATTTCCCTCATCTCTGCAGAGACTGACTGAGGTGCCTTGGTCACCACGATGAATACTAATAACACCACAGAAGACCCTCAGCAGAATTAGGGTAAAAGAAAGGGTGTCTATATATGTAGCCTTTTTATAAAAAATTAATATTTTTATAAAAAATCAATAAATTATAATTTCTTCATTATAAATGAACATTTGAAGTCTTTGATAAACGTGATGATAGGATTTAATTGGTGTTTTAGGAAACTTAACTTTGGGAACTGAAGGTAAAAATGAAAGTGTCTTGAGATCTGCTTACAGTTGTGGTTGGAGAGGACACACAGGAAGCAAACAAGGCAGGCAGGGTTGGAGATATTAAGGATCCATAGACAATCAAGCATTAATGACTTCTGAGTGTGAGACGTCAGTGAAAGATAATTCAGTATTCACTAGCTATATATTTGGTTATCTATTTGTTCATGTTTAAAATATAGTTCTACTACTAAATACCTGTATGCTTGGAACAATATTTTCTTGACTTTTTAATCTTTTAAAATTTATTTTTATTGACACCTTCCAGACAATAAACCACGGAAATTCCCTCCCTCCACTTTCCTCTTCGCAACTCCACTCTCCATCATATCCCCTCCCCCTCTCAATCAATCCCTCTTTTACTTTGATGTCATCATCTTTTCTTCCTCTTATGATGGTCTTGTGTAGGTAGTATCAGGCACTGTGAGTTTATGGATATTCATGCAATTTTGTATCTGGAAGCGTTCATTGTAAGCAATCCTATCCTTCCTTTGGCTCGTACATTCTTTCTGTCACCTCTTGGTGACAATGGACCCTGAGCTTTGGAAGGTGTTATAGAGATGTTTCAGTGCTGAGCACACCTCTGTCACTTCTTTTTAGCACAGTGGTGCTTTCTGGGTCATCTCAAGGTCATGCCATCTGAAAAGAGAAACTTCTTTAGCCAAAAGTGAGAGAAGCATTAATATATGGGTATGAACATTAAAATAAGTGCTTACTGGGAAGTTTGGTGAGTATAATATGTGTATTTACCCAGACACCAGCTTGCATTACCCCCTAGGGCTCATTACCCCCTTCCTCCCCACTATAGGTTTTCAATATTAGGCATGTATTCCCTCCCATGGAGTGGGCCTCTAGTACAATTGTAGAGCAATTGGTTTCCCCCACAAGAGACATTACACTATTGCACCCATTGGCTCATTTGGCATGGTTAGTCCAACTTAAGGCATGCAGTGTCCACTGTTGTTTATCTCCATTGGTGACTTCTGTTTCTTCCATGGAGCTGTGTGCAACATAGCTTTATCAACCTTTCTTTCAGCTGGTCTATTCAAAAGAGGTTTTCAGCTCAGCTCCAGCAAGATTTCAGTGACCTTACATCCCAAGCTTGTGGAGTCTTCAGCAATAGGGTCTTACCATCTATTCCTGGTGGGAAACCAAGATCCTTGGCAATGACCTGTAATGTTTTGAGGGCATCAGGAATCTCCCAGGTCAACAAGTCACTGGAAGGTATCCCATTCCTGGCACTGAAAATTTTCAACTAACAATCTATGGCTTCTGAATGTGTCATTGTCCAAGTAAGTAGGTTACCATATGATTTATTCATACCCTCTTAGATTTTAATTAATCCTCCCCACACTTTCTTTACTAAATCTCTTCCACTGACCTCACCAATGCCTTTACATCCCCAATAATCTGTTCTTCTACTTACATGTATACAATACCATCTTCTTAATTACTTCCCTCTCCTCCACACTTTCTATCCCCTTTCTAGCTTATTGGCCTCTGATAGTGAGTTTTATTCCAATTCACATACAAGTCCACACATTTGTAGCTAGGATCTACATATAAGAGAGACCATGCAGCACTTGGCTTTCTGGACCTAGGTTACCTCACTACGTATAATCCTTTGCAGATCCATCCATTTCCCTGCAAATTTCATAATTTCATTTTCTTTTATCACTGAATAGACTCCATTGTATAAATGTACCACATATTCATTATCCACACATCAGTGGAGAGACATCTTGGCTGATTCCATTTCCTAGCTATTGTGAATAGAGCAGCAATAAACATGGATATGCAAGTATCTCTGAGGTAGTGTGACTAGACCTTAGGTTATATGCCTAGGAGTTCTATAGCTAGATCATATGGTAAATCAATTTTTAGCTGTCTCAAGAACCTCCACACTGATTTCCACAATGGCTATACCAGATTACATTCCCACAAACAGCATCCTTGGCAGCATTTATTGTCATTTATTTTCTTGATCATAGTCATTCTGACAGGAGTGAGATAGAATCACAAAGCAGTTTTAATTTGCTGTAACTGCCTGGGCTTATATCTGGGTCCTCTATTCTGTTCCATTGATCTATGTGTCTGTTTTTGTGCCAGTACCATACTGTGTTTGTTACTAAGGCTCTGTAATATAGATTAAAATCAGGTATGCTGATATCACCAGCCTTATTTTTGTTGCTCAGAATAGGTTTGGATATTTGAGGTATTTTTATGCTTCCAAATGAATTTTAGAATAGGTTTCTTTTTTCTATTTCTGTGAGGAATATCATTGGAATTTTGATGGGGAATATATCTGATGTATAGATTGCTTTTGGTAAGGTTGACATTTTCACAATATTTATTCTTCCAATCCTAGAACATGGAATATCTTTCCAGTTCCTAGTGTCATTTGCTGTGGGTTCCTGTATCCACCGGGGCCAGGCCATGGTACCACAAAGGCTCCCAGGTAAGCAAGGTGGGTGAGTGCGTGAAAGTAAAAGACTTTCTGGAGGAGTCTCTGTGAACAGCTCTCTCAGTTTATTGTCAGTGAAATGGGTTTATAAGCATCTGAGAGTGGAGGGGAGGACCCTAATGGGATTGGATGTACCAAGTTCATTTCTGATGCCTAACTAGTGTATAGGGGCATTCATTCTAGCACTAGGGAATGGCGGGGGGGGGGGAGGGTGTCAGGTGATCTAGGGTCTCAGGACTGTGTGAAGGCTGCTGGCTGATAAAGAGTTTCCAGGCAACTGGCCAAAGGTCACAGGGCTATGGGTAGATCCTAAGTTCAGGTGTGCCAGGCTTGGAGAGGGAGTGGCCTCCTGTAGCATGGGAGTCCTTAGCCATGCCTGGAAGCTCAGGTCCCTCTTCTGAAGGCTCCAGCCTGTGCCTGGAAGTGCCCGACAATCTGCAATTTCTGTCTTGAGTGCTTTAAAGTTTTCACTGTAGAGATCCTTCACTTCTTTGGTGAGGTTTATTCCAAGGTACTTTTTGTAAGGTTTTTTTTTTTTTTTTTTTTTTTTTTGTGAATGGGAGTGATTCCCTGATTTCATCCTTGGCATTTTTGTTGTTAGTATATAGGAAGGTTGCTGATTTCTGTGTGTTTACTTTGTATTCTGCTACTTTGCTAAAAGTGTTTATCAGCTCTAACAGTTTTCTAGTAGTTGTTAGGGTCCTTTATGTATAGAATTATATCATGTCCAAATAATGTTAATTTGATCTCTTCCTTTCCAATTTGTATCCCTTTTATATGTTTCTGTTGCCTTATTGCCATAGCTTAGACTTCCAGTACTGTGTTAAATAAAAGTGGGGATAGTGGACACCCTTGACTTATTCCTGATTTTAGTGGAAAAGCTTCAAGTTGTTCTCCATTTAGTATTATGTTGGCTGTAGTTTTGTCATAAATAGCCTTTATTATATTGAGTTATGTTCCTTCTATTCCCAGTTTTTGTAGGACTTTTTTCATGAAGGGATGCTGGATTTTGTCACATGCCTTTACTGCATCTATTGAGATGGTTATGTGATATTTTGTTCTTCAGTCCATTTACATAATGGATTACATTTATCCATTTCCATATGTTGAACCATCCCTGCATTTCTGGGATAAAGCCTACTTGGTCAGGGTGAATGATCTTTCTGATGTATTCTTATATTCTGTTTGCAATTTTTTTTTTTTTTTTTTGATTTTTCAAGGTAGGGTTTCACTCTAGCCTAGTCTGGCCTGGAACTCACTACGGAGTCTCAGGGTGGCCTTGAATTCACAGCGATCCTCCTACTTCTACCTCCTGAGTGCTGGGATTAAAGGCATGCACCACCACGCCCAGCTCTGTTTGCCAATATTTTGTTGAGAAATTTTGCATCTATGTTCACAAGAGAGATTGGTCGGTAATTTTCTTCTTTTTTTCTACTTTTGTCTGGTTTTGGTATCAGAATGATGCTGGCTTCGTATAAGGAGTTTGTTAGAGTTCCTTCCTTTTCTATTTTATGGAAAAGTTTGAGAAACATTGGTATTAGTTCTTCCATGATGGCCTGGCAAAATTCACCAGTGAATCCATGTGGACCTGGACTTTTTGCTTGGGAGATTTTTTCTATAACTTCTTGGATCTCTGTATAGGACTATTTAAGTGGTTAATTTCATATGGTTTTATTTTGGTAGGTCATATAAATCAAGAAAATCACCCATTTCTTTCAAATTTTCAAACTTAGTGGAGTATATGTTCTTAAAATATGTCCTTATGGTTTTCTTAATTTCTTTGGTATTGATTGCAATGGTACCTTTTTCATCTCTAGTTTTATTAATTGTGTCTCTTCTCTCTTTCTTTTAGTCAGATTTACTAAGGGTTTACCAATCTTTTTATCCTTTCAAAGAACCAACTCTTTGTTTCATTGATTCTTTGCAGTTTTTTTTGGTGGTGGGGGGGAGGAGTTTCTATTTTGTTAATTTCTGCCCTAATCTTTATTACTTCTTCCTGTCTACTTATTTTTGGTTTGCCTTATTCTTTTTCCAAGGCTTTAAGGTGAAGCATTAAGTTGTTTATTTGTGACCTTTCTAATTTCTTAAGATAAGCACTTAAAGCTATAAATTTCCCTCTTAGGACTGCCTTTTTTCAAAGGTTTTGTTATGTTGTGTTCCCATTATCACTTGATTCTATGAATTTTTAATTTCCTTCTTGATTTCTACATTGACCCATTCCTAATTTATTAGCATATTGTTTAGTTTCCATGATTTTGTATATGCTCTATAGCTTTCCTTGCTGTTGATTTGTAGTTTAATCCCATTGTGATCAGATAGAGTGCAAGAAATTATTTCAATTTTCCTGTATTTGTTAAGGTTTGCTTTGTGTCCTAATATATGGTCTATTTTAAAGGATGTTCCATGTGCTTCTGAAAAGAATGTGTATTCTTCAGCATTTGGATGAAATGTTCTGTAGATAAAGGTCCATTTGTTCTATGACCTCATTTAGTCCAGATGTCACTCTCTTTATTTTTTGGTGGGATGATGAGTCAGTTGATAAGATTGGGGGATGAAACTCACCCACTAAAGCTGTGTTTGGTGTTATCTGTGACCTTGATTCTAATAGTATTTGTTTGATGAACTTGGGAACCTCCATGTTAGGTGTATATATGTTTAGAATTATAATGTCCCCCTGATGGAATGCTCCCTTAATCAATATAAAGTGACCTTCCTTATCTTTGTTAACTAATATTGGTTTGAATTCTATCCTGTCAGATATTAGGATAGTGACACCTGCTTGTTTTCTAGGTCCATTTGCTTGAAACACTGTTTTCCAACCTTTCACCCTAAGGTACTGTCCATCTTTTGTGGAAAGGTTGGTTTCTTTGAGGCAATAAACAGAAGGATCTTGCTTTTTAACTCAGTCTGAACACCTGTGTCTTTTTTATTTATTTATTTATTTGAAAGTGTCAGACAGAGAGAGCAAGAGGTAGGTAGAGAGACAGAATGGGTGTGCCAGGGCCTCCAGTCACTGCAATCGAACTCCAGATGTGTGCGCCCTCTTATGCATCCGGATAATGTGGGTCCTGGGGAATCAAGCCTCGAACCAAGGTCCTTAGGCTTCACAGGCAAGCACTTAACTGCTAAGCCATCTCTCCAGCCCCACCTGTGTCTTTTGATTAGGGAATTGAGGCCATTGATATTAAGAGTTATTAAAAGATGTGCATTTATTCTTGCCATTCTTATTTTGTAGTTCTTCCGGTGTTTCTTTTACTCTCTTGTATTAACTGTTGTTTGAGTATGGTTTGTTTATTCCAGGCTCCTTATGTGTGTGATTTTCTTTCTCTTCAGCATGGTGGATCCTTTCAAGTATTTTCTGTAGTACTGGTTTAGTGTTCATAAATTCCTTTAGCTGGTTTTTGTTATGGAATGTCCTTATTTGTCTGTATATTTGAATGGATAGCTTTGTAGGATAAAGTAATCTTGGTTGACAGTTGTTATCTTTCCAGATTTTGAATACATCATTCCAAGCCCTTCTGGCTTTTAAAGTTGAGTGTTGAGTAATCTGTTGTTATCCTTATGGACTTGCCTTTGTATGGTCTTTATTTCTTTTCTAACTGCTTTCAATACATTTTCTTTGCTTTGTGTGTTTTGAAGTTTAATTGTAATATGATGGTGAGAGGTTCTTTCCTGATTTTGTCTGTTTGGTGTTCTAAAGGCTTCCTGTATCTGTACCAACATCACTTTCCCTATTTGGAGGAAGTTTTCTTCCATGATTTTGTTGAAAATGCCTGCTCTGCCTTTGCAGTGAAATTCCTCTCCTTCTACTATGCCCTGAATTCTCATGTAGAGCTCTTCATCTGGAATGTCTTGAAATTCCCAATCATTCCTTCCAATTAGTTTGTCTTTCTGTTTGTTGGACAGTACTAGATCTTACAAATGGTGTTCTAGTTTAGATAGTCTGTGCTATCCTTGATCCATTCTATTGGTGGGACTTTCTACAGAGTTTCTATTTGACTTACTCTGTTTTTAATTTCTAGAATTTCAGATTGGCATTTTTTCACTATATCTATTTCCTTACCCATGTCTTCTATTGACCACCTTAACTTCATTAAAGTGCATTCTTGTATTTTCTTGGGATTCTTGTAGGAGTCTGTGTTCTTATTTCATTCCTTTGATTCTTCTTTGATTTCTTTGAACATAGATATGCTCATTTTATTTTTTGAAATCTTTGTCAGGCCTTTCATCTAAAGCAGTCTCACTGGAGATCACTTATGATGGATTTATAATTTTGGTGGGATTGTATTATCTTAATTTTTTATGTTTCTTGTATTATAATGTAGAGATTTTTGCATCTTGAGTTAATTTGATACTTGGGTTTCCTAGTTATCTGCAGTGTTCTTAGATGTGTAAATCTGACTTTACATATCTTCAGTTTAGGAGTTTAAGGTGCCAGGTATAGATATTATACTCCAAGAGAAACAGCAGAAGTGACCCTAGGTGTTGAGTTTGCCTGCTATTCAAGCATTGCAGTAGACTGGGTGGGCAAATTATTGTTAAGTTCTAAAATTCGACTAAGCAATATACACATTCAATCAAAACCAGCACACAGAATTTATGCAAACATGGGGGATTAATACAAACAAATAATCTGGTAGCTTGATAATGGAGAGCAGGCTTATGTTTGGATATGGTTCTGACTTGTTTCCCAGCTCCAGCTATGGGTCCCGTACCACTGAGGAGATCAGTTAGCCAAATTAAGAGCAGTTGGTTTCCCACCATGGCTGTGTGCCACTATTGCACTTGTGCGAACATCATGACTGGTTATTTGCTGCTAAGTAGGTTAGACCATGAGTGGCTTGGACAGATATTGGTCATTTTCCCCCAGTCGCCCATGTAGCACCTTCTGGCACCAGACACGCTGACTGTCTGGGGACTGACTCTCTTCCAGCTTCCAGCCATGCCATTCCATTTTATGTGTCAACCACATAAGGTATCTTCAGCATTACGGTCTTACCACTAACCTTTGGTGGGTCATCAAGTACTCTGACAGAAATCTGTCTTTCTTTTAGGAAACCTTGTGGGTCTCTCTGATCAAAAGCTCATTGTGGATGATAGCCACATGCTGGTACTGGGAGTTACAGGTCAGTGCCCACTAAGAGAAGGAAGAAAACGATAACTAATATAAAAGAGTTAGAGAGAAGAGAGACAGAGAGAAAGAGAGAAAGAGAAGTTGTAGAAGATTAAGGTCAGTCTTCATCATGCCCTCTCCAGTGCCTTGTGGCTCAGGTGTTCCCTCTAAGGGCCTGGTGAAGGTTCAGCCATCTGGTCTGCCTTTCAGGATGTAGAATTTTATGGTACCATTGCTGTTTGGGTCTATATTTGTGTTTCCCACCCCCTCTGTTGCCCTCCCCGCCCTCCCCACCCATCCTATTGTCTAGTCCATGAGATGCTTGCTGGGTATGTAAGACATCTTGGGTAGATTCAGGCTAGGTGCTGTAGATGAGTGAGACTATGTGGCTATTTTTTTTCTGTGATCGTGTAAGTTCACTGAGAATGATCTGTTCCAGGGTCAACCATTTTCCCTCAAATTTCATTGTGTCATATTTTCTTACTGCTGTATAGAATTCCATTGTGTAGATATAATCTAATAAAACCAAAGTCCCAAAGGGTGTGTGTTGCCCTACACCCTTAATCCTGTCAACTAGGAGGTTGATGTTTCTGGTTAGAAATGGGTTCCAAGTTAACCTGGGGCCAAGTCATACCTTGCTCCCAATAATGACAGATGAAATAGGCAAAGGCCCTAAATGTCAGGAAACATCAATGACAACAATAGTCAACACCAAAATACAGCTTATTTGAGAATGGTAAATCCAACTAAGAATATATCATCCAAATGTAATGCATAACCTTTCCTGACATGGAAAGAGAGATTATCACTTCCAGTGCAGGCCTCCATATCTAGCTTTTTGTAAGTAGGCCTTGTTACCTTTGGGGGGATGGCTTCCAAGCTCACCAATGTTTAGTGCCCACCTTGATCCCTCTCAGTTACACTGTGGTCTCTGCTAGGCTGTTTGTTCATTGGATCTGGTATTCTGATGAGCTGTGCTGGATGCTATGGTATTGACAGTTGGGGGATGGGAGGCTATGCAGTGGACCTGGAGTCCTACTGGAGCTGCTCAGCTGGTCCTGTTTGTGTTCTCCTTGAGCAGCTACTCAGCTGGTCCCTGCTATCTTTCCTTTCAGGTTTCTTGACTTTGCAAGGACCGTGATGTGAGCCTAAAATCCATTCACATGGTTTCTGCTCCTGCAGCACTGCACCTGCTGGATAATTGGGTGTACTGATAGGGGATGCCAGTGCCTCAGTGGGATTCTGGCCTGTTTATTCCTTTCTAGGAGACATGAGTCTCTCTTGCTTCTTTGCTGTTGTTGATAATAACTTGTACACCTTCACATTTAAGTAGAAGAGTGTATTTTGCTGTTTTTTTTCTCTGCTTATTTCCCTCCCTTGGCTGCTTTGTTATGGCTACTGTGCCCTGGAATACTATTGTCAACCTCCCTACTGTGGTTTCATGTAAAATAATTAATACTTATCGAGTTGTTAAGAGTACAAGTAGAAAAAGTGCACAACCTGTAACAAAGTGGTTTTAGGTATGACTCTCAGTCTCTGGCATCAATGATGCAATTGATGACAGAAAATATAAGTTATTCATCTAAAAGGGGATTGATATCCAGAATACAAAAAAAAAATACTTAATAGGCTAAACACCAAAAGAATGAATCAGCTGATCAAAAAATAGGAAAATAAAAAAATGGATAAATGAACAGGCAATTCTCAAAGTAAGTATGAATGACCAATAAATACATGAAAAAGAAGTTCAGCAAATGTAGCCATTAAGGAAGAACAAATAAAAACTGCATCGAGATTCCATCTTGGCAAAATCAGAATGGCTATCATTAAGAAAAAAAGCAGCAGCACACATTGGTGAAGATGTGGGGCCAGAAGGAGCAACGGCAGCAAGCCAGTATGGAGGTGCCACAAAAAAAAAAAAAAAAAAAGAAAGAAACAAAAAGAAAAAGAAAAAGAAAAAAAGAATCAATCAATCAATCTACCATATGATCCAGCCAAACTGCTCTGGGTATATACCCAAAGGCATTAATGTAGCATGCAAGAAAGATATCTACTGTCCTGGTTTAAATGTAAAATGTCCCTTTATAGGGGCATGCATTTGAACATTTGTTCCCAGCTGGTGGCACTATCAGGGAAATTGTGGAACCTTTAGGGAACTGGGGGCTTGAAGCGAGTCAGTCTTTACTTGCTAGCTAACATGTGACACCCCAGCCTGCTATGCTTGCCCCACCACCATTCACAATGGTAAATATATGGAATGAATCTAAGTGCCCATCTATTGATGTGTCATGTACACAGAAAAGAGGATTTCTTGGCCAAAAGGAAAAGTGAAATCATATAATTGCCAAGAAAATGGTTGGAATAATGTTAGGCAAACTCAGCTAGCCAAGAAAATATATCTCCCATCAAAATGAAACCCATTATTATGTAGAATTAATATAAACCAACAAAAGTAAAGAAAACAAAACACTGACTGAGATGGTGATGATTAATTACACATCACTGCAGTTTTAATATAAAAGATTTTTGCTAGTAAAAATTACTTTGAGTATTAGAAGATATACCACATGCAGAATGAACAACCATGTTTATGAAATGATTTAATGGGGACTGAAGCTGGGAGACAGGAGTGACGATATGATCTCTGAAGTAATTCTTCAGTCATTGGATTCTTTAATCTAATCTAGCTAATCTTCAACAGCATCATTATGTAGTTAATTCAGTATTATTGTTTGGCAATAACATTTTATTAGAAAACAAATCAGCAAAATAATAAATAGAAGGTAATTGCATTTCATACCACTGCTGGTTAAAGGATATGATGGCTTAGCACACATACATGTATTTATTATACACAAGGTTTTATTCCAGTTCCTCTCTCCATTCTCCTTATTCACACCCTCAAATAACATAAATACCTATGGCTAGTCATTTATGTAATTTTCTTGGTTCATTTACTTGCAAATTATTCAGAGGCATTAATGCATTATGATTCATTTTCAAAGCAAATTACAAGTGTAGCTACTTTACAGTACTGTTTTCCTATCATATAATAGCCATGTGTTAGAATGTTTTTTGTTAAGATGTCAGCCCATTTTGTAATATGTACTATTATCTCTTATTTTACTGTACCATATAATTTAAGTATTATAGAAGTAATTATTATAAATTAAATTTTATTAAATGGGTACATTGCTGTGCACAATAGTTGGGAACTAAGGGACTTAACTTTTATTGTATTTTAAATAATAATTAATATTTATCAGTCATTTAAAATTGCAAACACAGCTCAAAATTCAATATAATCTATTTCTTCTCTCTTTCAGTGCTCTTCTGAGTCAAATTGTTAAGAAGAAAGAAACTTTTATGTAGAAATCCTTGTAGAAGTCAAGAGAAAATAAATAGTTGAAGTCCAGCTGAAATTTGCAGCAGGAGAATAATTTCCCAAAACCTTTGTTTGACAAAAAGTTGACATGTAAAATAAGTTGATATTAATGCACATTTGAATAATGTATTTTGGACCATGCTTTACTATTATATATTGGTTGGAAGCACAAGCTTTGTATATAGTAAGTAAACTCCTAGCAATTATGAACATTTTATATGAAGCTAATCTTATCAGGCAATAAGAAGACCGTGAATTATGGCAGCGTAATGATTTATCAATTTCTTCAGTTTTCTGCAAGCTATCATTATCAAGCCCATCCAGCAAAGGTCTTACCTCATTCTCCTACATGCTTTATTTTAGAGGAAGTCTTGTAGAAAATGCCAAAAACCAGTTAATCTCAAGTGGGAGATCAGCAGGGGCCTTTACACAAGACAGAAACTAGACCAATTTGACACCTGGTGACATTGATTAGAGAAGTGGAGAATGTAACTGGAGTCTTTTTGAGTGGCAACTGGAAGTTTTCCTGAATAAAGTCCTTAGGAAATTCGTGGGGAAAATGTGCCTTGGTAAAAAATATAGCTGCAAAACCAGAAACAAAAATAATGTCAGATTAGTTAATTATTTGGGGTACAGGGTTTTCCACATAAATACAACTTTAGATGCAATGTTGAGTTGAATGTTATTAGCAAGTTTCAGTATGTATGAACAAATTTTTATGTGAGGTCTTAACACAAAAGCAAAAAATAAATGTGATTTGTGATTATTAATCTCTGATTGTTAATTGATAGGATTTAGAATCACCATAGAAAGAAAAGTCTGGTCACATCTGTAAGAGAATTTCTAGGATAGATTAGCTGAGGTGGGAGGATGTACTTTAAATGTCAGTGGCATCATCCCAAGGACTGGGTTCCTGGAATGTATAAACAGAGAAAGCTGGCTGAGCATTTAGTGTTCATCACTCTCTGCATCTTCACAATGGACCTCCTTCAAGCCCCTGCCACTATGCATTCCCCACCATTATGGGCTGGGACATGGAAGTGTAAACTAAAAGGAACACTTCTCCCCTTAAATGTATTTTTGACATTTTTTTTGTCCTAGTATTGACAAAGTAACTAATCTCTGCAGGAAGCACAATGAAATACAAAAGAGTAGAAAGAGTTTGTGTGAATGAGACATCTGTATTTTAACTTTTCCTATTTTTTGCTTTTTTTATAATTAAATATTCCACATTAAGAGCAACTGACCTGTTGAAAAATCTGGCAAAGAACAATGTTCCTGGGACACTATTTTGTAGGATATTGACTTAGGGATTTAGAAAACTTTTGACTTACAGTACATGTACCCAGAGTTCTTAGTCTATTATCTACTTATCTGTATTTTTCAAAAGTCCCTCTGGTGATATTGACCAATTAGTTTCTGGACAGCAATTAGAGAAATACTGGCATAAGACAATTATTTACAACTATTTTTGACTATGACCCCTTAAATATATATACATATATTTATTATTCATAAACATATGAATATGTATGTATATATGTATTTATCTATGAATATATATGTGCATGTACAGATGTATATATACATATCTCTCACTATATGAATAGCCGACCTAAGTATATTTTAAAAATAATTGAATTTATTAAGGTATTATTTAATTATATAAAACCAAGAGATTTAGAAGCACTACTGGGCTTAGCAAAATAATTCAGTACTGGAGAGAATCTCCAAGAAGCTCATGGGCCAGCTAGCCTGGAAAATGCAGCAATGAATGGGAGACCCTGCCATTGATATAGATAAACATATAGATATGTAGGCATTTTGATAGGCATATGTATATGTATATGTGTATATATGACATATATATATATTTCAGGTTTCATATATAATATTAGCTAGTTATTTTGCAGTGATTGGGATCAAACCCTAAGTCTTGCACATGTGAGAAAAGCACTTGACCACCAAGACACCTCATTCTCAACTGTCTATATTATTTCAAAGAGTTGAAGATTGAAAGTAATCTAAATATTCAACATTGGAAGAAAATGAGTAAGTTATAACACATGCAAAGATGAAAAGTTAAATATTTAAAAATTTTGAATACAATATATATTAAGAAAAGCTGAATTATTTGAATTTATGTAACACTAATAAATTTAAGGATGCATATTATATGATTTCATTTATATAACTGTGATAAAGTATATCCAATAATCAGTATAATTGGTTGCTCATATTTATGCATATGTATATATATATAATGTGAAGATTACTGAGAAGGTTGAACAAGTTTACAATAGTTCTTTTCTCTGGAGAGTGTAAGCAATTGAGGAAAGTGTCTCTGAATTCATTTTAATGTTGTTTACCCTTTTCAGGGAGTTCATGGAGGCTTTCTGTATTGTATTTTTCTTAATTTTGTGTAACTGAAATATGTTTTAGTAAACACAGACAGTCGTATTAAAACTAAAGTGTATACTCAGTGCTCTTGTATGGATCCACTGCGTTGGTGAAGTCAAGACATCGAGCTTAAGCCTGAAATAAAGCTTCTTGCCCTTGCATACATTAAAAAAAAAAAAAAACTAAAGTGTAAACAGCATGGAACCTAAATCAACATGTATAAAGCATCTACCATATGAGGTGGAAAGAGAACAATTTGAATAAAACTAGACAAAGATAAATGAGAGTAGACAATAAAATGTATTAGAACCTATTCAATGCCTGTTCACAGATACAGCTCAGTAGCATTAGAAAATGTGGACAGCAAACAAAAATTCATGGCAGAATCATACAGCACTTTACCAAGAGGAGGGAAGTGAGGAATGTGAGAAAAAAAATTATATATATATATATATATATATATATATATATATATACATATATATATATATAGAGAGAGAGAGAGAGAGAGAGAGAGAGAGAGAGAGAGAGAGAGAGAATAGCATGAAAGAACTAAGCTGTAAACCAACCCTGTCAAATTAACTGGTCATTGACTTTGAGTTACTGCTTTGGTGGAAAGATATGGATGTATTTGACCTTTGGGGTGCTATTTGATCATTTCCTTTTCTCCTTTACTGGAGTTTTAAAATTCTCCAGTTTCTAAATCAGTGACTCACTTTTAAGAAACCTCTTAATCCTAGACCAACTGAAATGATTGGGTTCTTTATTAGGGGGACTGGGACACTATAGTTTTTTGTTTGACTTTTTTGCAGAAGTCAAACTTCTATTTTTTTAATTTTTATTGTTTATATTTTTTAGAGAGAGGGAGGGAGAGAGAAGGGGAGGGAGGGGTTGGGCATGCCAGGACCTTCAGATTGTTGCAAACTACAGATGCCTGCACCTCCTTGTAGCATATGTGTGGCGTTGTGTGCTTGCACCACTGTGCATCTGGCTATGTGGGACCTGGAGATTTGAACAACAGTTCTTAGGCTTCACAGGCAAGTGCCAAACTTCTGCTCTTGAGTAACTTCATACTTTTTGTGGCATGTAAATTTCAGTATCTCTTAGGAGTTTACAAAGCTAATTATTTTAATTGTTTATCCATTCACTTTAAGTAACTTGTGTGATGAATAAAAAGACAGGCCAATAATTGCTTTCATCAAGCTGTGTTTAATCCTGCCTCTTATTCTTTCTGCCTTACTTTTTAAAGAGCTTTTTGTCTTTAAATTAGTTGGTAACATATATTTAGAACATGACTCTGATGTTGCTTTATCCTAACTGGAGATATAACTGTCTACCCCAAATTGAAAGGTGATATGAGTTTTAAATAGCACTGATGTATTAAAACAGTCTTGGTAATTCTAATGTAGCATGGGTGGGATTTACAGATTTATTTGGTGAAGAAGGAACAAGTACAATGAAGATCACATCTTGGAAAGTTTCTCTAGGCAATTTATTCATGTTTATTAGGTGAAAATAACTTTTTTACTTAAATGCCATTAAATCCTGGTGTGTATATGTATTTATGTGAATCTATACCACAGTTAGACTATTTTATAAATCCTTAATATTTAATATAATAACTACATACTTTATTTCTGGAATCAGCATTTCATAGCATTAGATTATATTAAAATTTAATTTGGCAGTAGCCCTTGATTATGAATTAGTTGGATATAAAAGAAACGCATGATTTGATAAATGTATATTTAGTCTCAACTAGAATTACATCAGAGAGAAAATATATAAGAATTTATTATTTTCATTTAATAAAATAAATGACATAAAGAAATCTCATCTTTTTTTCTTTCATGTATATTCTATAGTACCCAATAAAACTAGCTCTGCTAAATGATTAATTCCTAAATTTAAAATGAAATGTCTCCTACAAAGCTAAATCATGGCCAGTGGACTACTGCATGGCATAAATCTTTCACAGGGTGCTATAACCTTTATTGCTTTTGAAATGTGCCCCATCAAAGAACCCTCAGGCAAATGTACAAGGGACCCGTGTGACATTTACATAGCCATTGTGTCAGATTAGAATTTGTGATCCTCCCAGATTGTTAGGCAAACCTGAGCAGAGCAGATGTATGACAGATTGCCCAATGCCTAGCAAATAAACAGAGAAAGAATGGGGCTTTATTCACACTTAGGCCCACTATATTAAGGGTCCTCTATCAGAAGACAATCCTTAAGTTCAACTCCTTCTTCAAACTGAAGAATCAGGACATACATCTGTGGTATGATCTTATTACCCAGGGCCAAATATTTACAAATAGCAAATACTTTGTTGTTGGCATATTCCTGGGTAACAAAGAGTCTAGTGAGGTGTGTTTCACTACTGATTTCCTCATAGGGAAACAAATTACATTGTATGTGGTCTCCAGAAACTAAATTTTATTCAGTTAATTGAAAACAAAAGAAAACATGGTTTTTGATTTGTCAAAAGAATAATATAAATTATGGTGGAAGGAAATAAACTAGATACATTTTGTTTTTACAGGGTAAGGATGGTGAATGTTACAGGAGAATTTGTCTGGTTTTGTGTATGTGTGGGTATGCACATAGATGTGTAAAAGGGAAAGAAAGAGAGAAAGAGATTAAAGTTTGTTCTTTCCATCTGTATTTTAGAAATACTTAAAATAATTTTAAATAAATTAATAAAATAATTTGAAATTATTTTTGAATTGCAATGACCAGTAAGTGATAAAGTAACAAATCATGAAGTCTTATGTCCAGAGTCCAAGAAATACTCAGTGGATTTGAATTTTGAGTCTAAGAAAACAGAGAAAAATCCTTTGATTTTTTATGAGTTATTTTATACTTAGTATTTCTATATTTCATGTATGTTATAGAATTATTTGTCATTTTTCATATAAATACAGAGTATGCTGGAGCATGTGCAAAGGTATTATCAAGGATTGTGCCAGGAAACTGGTTTAAACTTGGATGGAGCTGGGAAAATCAGGACTTGTGACCATCTTGTTTATGACATTGATTATGCGTGTATGTATGACCTTTTGATATTGTGAATAGCTGTTAGTTAAAACCTCAACACTAACATGATGAACTTCAAAAGTGAGGTCTTCTAGAAGATGATTTGGCCATTGTGAATTGGATAAATGCCCTTATAATAAGGCATACAACACTTACCTAACATGTGCAAGTTCTGGGTTCAAATCCCAGTACTAAAAAGATTCTATGTGTGGGGGGAGATGCTTCAGAGAAATGCCGACTCGCTCTTTGCCCTTCAATTTTGTTTTCACATAATTACACGTTATTCACCCCTTTGTCCCTTTTGCCAATTATTTTATGTAAACACACAGCAAGAAGGCCATCTCCAGATGCCATGGGCCAATACCATGACTTTGTACTTTCTAGGACTCCAAACAATAAGAAATATATTTCTGTTCATTATAAACTACCCAGTATAAGATATCTGTTAGGTCAGCAGGAACAGAAAAATACTCTTTGCCGATCTATAAAATGAGTTTCATTGCAGATATCTAAAATGCTAGGCTTTTAAATCATCTTCTCTTTAGTAACAGAGTCACAGAGAGAAAGGCCTAGGTGTTGCCAAGGACAATGAAAGCAATGAATTGAGTCCACAGAAGTTAAGCATATGATTCTGCCTTTTACATCGCCATGCCTTCCATCTGGTTAGTGTTAGAGGGGCATGGGAATAGGATTTTAATTTGCCTTTTACAATATTTTACATCATTTCAAAAATAGTTATTTTACTCATAACTCTACCAATTTATTGAAAGTATGCTGAATTTCATGATATTCATGACTATGAAGATATACTTTAATTTTCCATTTCCAATTAAATATCACACTTTAAAAATAGAAATCTGGGCTGGAGAGATGGCTTAGCAGTTAAGCGCTTGCCTGTGAAGCCTAAGGACCCCGGTTCAAGGCTCGATTCCCCAGGACCCACGTTAGCCAGATGCACAAGGTGGCACATGCATCTGGAGTTCGTTTGCAGTGGCTGGAAGCCCTGGCGTGCCCATTCTCTCTCTCTCTCTCTGTCACTCTCAAATAAATAAATAAAAATAAAAAAAAATTTAAAAACAAAAAATAAAATAAAATAAAATAAAAAAATAAAAATAGAAATCTTTTCCTTATTCTTTTTGTATATCCTATAATATGTACTAAATCCAGCTTTCTCTCCACTACCCATACTTCACACCCATCTTCCATACTGTCCAGGAGCACAGGAGTGGAAAAAGGTAAGAGAAAAGGAGCTTGTAATTTCTGAGTTAGCACTACTCAAGAGGAAGAACAAACTAGCAAAGAAACTTTCAGGCAATGAACACAAATCAAGTGAATGGCAAGGAATTTCAAAAGCATAGAATATTTGCCTTAGTTCTAGATATGTCTATTTCCCAATAAAGAGGATAGGACTGGAATAGTCTTTCAAAATGTATGCTTCAGGCTTCTCAAAGAATAAATTTTAGTTTGAAAAATCTCACCCTACACCAAGTTTTACTAGCAGAATACCTGACTTGTGCTTTATAATTTTAAGGCATATTTATATATATTATCATACCAATAGCACCAATAACTATTCATGTAGTCCACATCCTCTTCACTTTTAAGGAAGATAAACTCTAAGCATGTGAAGTGACTTCTCCAATGCACATAACAAACAAATGGAAACTCGGTATTTTTCTCTTAAATATGATCAGTACCAAAAATGGGATTTCTGTATTCCTTGAAATAATATATATTGCGTGAGACAAGAACATTCTTGAGGGTGACTTTAAGGTAGTGGAAAAGATGGTTCCAAAAAGTTGCCACAGAAACTTAAAGCATTATGTTTAAAGATCACAAAATTTCCTCTAGGCCAAATAACTTGGTTCTCTATATGTAGAGCAGAAATTTTGTTGCAAATCAAAAATGCCTAAGGCTTAATTCAGGAATAGACATTTCAGCCTTTCCAAAATAGTAATTACATCAGCAAAACTTTTCAAAATATTTTACTTATGTGTGAGAACATTGTTCCTTCCCCTTCTCTTCTCCTTTCTAGTGCAACCAAGCCTTCCTGACCTTCTTTATTTGAGTAATTATCTCAGCACACTCTCTAATGAGGGCTCACTGAACTCCACCCACTCTGAAATAGACCTCCTACAGAAAATAGAAAATGCACAGAAGTACAAGTCATAGAATATAATCAGAAAGTAATTCAACTCCTACATTTAAAAGATACATTCCAGAAAAATTATTTTTCCTTTAAAATATATCATAGAACTTTAATAAAAATGTTTGAAAAAAATATTAACTCAGGCTGGAGTGATGGCTTAATGGTTAAGGCAGTTACCCTTGAAGTCTAAGGACCTAGGTTCGATTACCCAGTACCTACATAAGCCAGATGCACACAGTGGCACATGCATCTGGAGTCTGTTTGCAATGGCTGGAGGCCCTGGTATATCCACTATTTATCTGCTTTACCCTTTCTCTCTCTCTCAAATAAATAAAATATTAAAAATAGTACTTTTTAAACTAGTTAAATACCTTGATTCTTTGAAAGAAATATTTCTAAATTGACTTATGTAACTTTCTACAAATAATTACATTTTGCTTGAGGACTACAGTATGATAATCATTCTGAACTTTGTTTTCATTGTATAAGATCCTATATGTAGCTTCAAGATCTATTCTGGTAATTTCCTTAAGAAAAAATAAATCCAAATATTACATAGACAGCTGCTTACATTTCTTGTGCTCCTAAACAGATGTTGTCTACTGGGATCTCACTGCTGTTATTAATAACCAGGTTTTTGAGATCACTTCAGTTGAAGAAACTACCTACTGAAATCATGGGTTTGCCTTTGGATTTGATCATTCATTGCCTCTGTGTTCACCTGTACAGTTCAGATTGTGTGTATCCTGCTTTATGTCCTTGTCCTGCTCTCAACTACTGTGAAACAGTGGCTCTAAGCAGTGCCTTGCCCTGGGAAATCCCAAAAGCAGCAATTGGCTCTAATTTGAGTGCAAACACAAAGGCAAGATAATTTTGTGCATGTAGACATCATCAACTGTCTCACACAAACCATAAGGAACAGGTTGATAGATTACTTATACATGCAAGTAAAAACATACCACCCATGAGACTGTGCAAGTACATGAGGACACATAGTCAAATGGGCATGTTGAAACCATAGCAGAAAAAAAAAAATGAAACCTTTGAATTGACTAGAACATTACTCCAAAACCAAAGTCTGAAACACCTTATTTTAGAAAAGAGAGGCCACCTAACACTGTGATATCAACATGTCATATGACCATCCACTTTGTAATTCAAGGGAACAACAGACAGAGGACTCCTTGACACAAGGACTTCAGCTCAGCATGATCCCCATTGCCTAATGTGGTCTTGTCAGTTTTGTTCAGTCCATCCATCTAGTTGCTCTTATATCTGGATAGTCCTTAACCTTTCCTTGTATGTCCTGTGCTTCCAAGTGGTTATGATGTCTCAAGCAACAAGGATCCTAAACCACCACCAGTGAATATTTTTGCAACTCTATAAGATCTTTGTAACTTGCTTTAGTAAGGCCTCTGGAGTCTGCAGCCTCTCTAACGTGTGTGTGTGTGTGTGTGTGTGTGTGTGTGTGTGTGTGTGTGTTTACTTTTCCATTGTTGTGATAAAATGCCACACCATAAAGCAACTAAAAGTAGGGACGGGTTTACTTTTGGCTTACAGTTGCAAACTGAAGTTTCTTGGCAGGAAGGTGTGCTGGCAGGAGCAGGAAGTCTGCCCATCATATCAGAGAAGCAGGAAGTAGAGGGTGAATAGAAAGAATGATCAGGCATCAAGAACTACCCTAGAATTCACTGCCTCCAGCAAAGCTCTACCCCTTCAAGGTTCCACATCTTCCCAAACTGTACCACTAACATGGGACATGTACAAACACAGGGGCCTTGTGGGGGACATTGACATTCAAAACAAAAAAAGAAATTCCACACCATTGGTTCCATGGCTAGTTCAAGATATGCAATGCATTTGTTCCGATTTAAATAATCCCCATGGTCCCTAACAGACCCAATACTGTTCAAAAGTCTAAAGGGCAAAATTTCATCAGATACTCAAAGCAGCCTCTTCACTTTAAAATCAAAACACAAGTTACATGTTTGCCACAAGAATGGCCCAGAATAAACCTCATTCCAAAAAGGAGGATAGAGCTGGGCATGGTGGCACATGCCTTTAATCCCATCACTTGGGAAGCAGAGGTAGGAGGATTCCCAAGAGTTCAAGGCCACTCTGAGACTACATAGTGAATTCCAGGTCAGCCTGGGCTAGAGTGAGACCAAAAAAAAAAAAAAAAGAAAAAAAGAAAAAGAAAGAAAAGAAAAAAAATGAGGATAGGGGTATAGCAAGGAACGACTATACCCAAGCAAGACTGGAATCCAGCAAGGCTAGCATCAAATCCTTCATCTCCATTTTTAGTTTCTGTGATTTGTGATTAAATCCTCCAAAAAACTTACGTAGCACTGACACTACAGCTCGTAGTACGAGTAGTACACATAGCCTCTCTCCTAGGTAAGCTCCACTATGAGTTTACAGCTGTGCTTGGCAGAGTTCTCATGGTCCTTCATCTTCAAAACCCTTGTAGTCTCCATTGTAACTAAGGTTTTATCTTCACAGCTCCAAGAAATGGCCTGCCACTGTTCCCTTGAAGGAATTAGAACCTGTTTCTCATTGTCTAACATTACTGGAACTCAACTTTCTCAATCTTGCATTTTTTCAAGCTTTTAAAACCATTTCAATGTGGAAGATGCTGCTACCACCTTGGGATGTAGTCTGGCCCCCAAGAATCTCAGCTGCAGTGGACTCTATACCTTGGCATAAGGGAGCAGGAAAATAATTTAGCAGTAAGCCTTTAGGCTATCTCTTCCAAAAGAAGGTAAAAGCCAGAGCCTTCAATAGGTTGGGACTTACCCTCAGAATACCTTTCCTATTTTCCTAGTGCAGAGTGGTAGGCTTCCCTGTGATGGTGCTGATCTCCTCAACAACCACAGGCTGTTTGTCAGCTGTAGTGTCTGAAACTTTAAATTTGCTCACATGAGTTTTTTCTTTACAAACTTGGCCTTTTTTCATAACTTTTTGCTTTGTTTCACTGTAGATCTGTATAACAGGAGTTAACGTATGCCATACCACAAAATCTATTCTCCCTTGAAATTTCCTCCACCAACCACTTTAGACCATTACTTTAAGAATAAGCCTCACTCTAATGTTCTCAGGAATTGGGAAGAGTGCAACCAGATTATTTGCCATAATATAACATGAACTTCCTCTAGTCCAGTCCCCAATAGAGTCCTTATTCTTCACTAAACCCTTATAAATCTGGTATTCACAGTTCACATTTCTCTCAGCTTTCTGGTTTTCCAAACAATCACCAAAATGGCACATTGAGTTCTGCTTACAGCATTGTGAGGCTTCTGTAGGCACTTCCAATCTCTTCTATAGTCCTCACATAAACTTATCCCATGAACAACTCCACTCCAGCTACCAATTTTTATTAGTAATTTTCTTATTGCTGGGACAAAATACCTTACCATGAGCAACACCTTATAGAAGGAAAGGATTTATTTTTTGCTATGAATTTTAATGAAAAGTTATTGTGGGCCATAATGGTAGGAGCAGGAAGCCCACACGTCACACTGGCAAAAACAAGCAGAAGGAAGGGGGACTGGGCTGCAAAACCTTAAGGCTGCACTTCAACCAGTGACCCCCTTCCTACCACAAGGATCACAAGGATCAGTTTCTTCAATGCTCCACATCTTCTCTAATAGCAACCAGCTGGGGATCAAGTGTTCATAAACTATAAAACTATAAATAGGACATATGTATAAATAAGGAAAGTATACTATGTGAATTTAGTGTGAGTTGAGAGTTAATACTTGTAATTAAGATTGGAGCAAAAGAACATGTTATTGCCGATGCATATACTATGAAGAGAAATTAAATTTAACTACTGCCAGCAAAACTGATGTAGCTGGTTGTGGCAGTTTTAATGTAAAATGCCCCCCATACCCTGGTATTTTCAATACTTGGTCCCCACCTTTTAGCAACTTGAAAAAGTTGTGGAGGCTTTGGAGACCGAGCCTTGCCGGAAGAGTTGTGTCTCTGGGGGTTGACCTTGAGCTTTACTAGATCAGCTCCACTGGGTATGGCTGGCTTACTCAGACTGCTTGCTTCCTGTTGAAGTAGTGATGAGACCAAGGCTTCCTGCACAGACATGTCATTCTTTTTTGTTTGTTTGTTTCTTTCTTTCCATGATGAAACTTCCTCTCAAAAATGTAAGCTGAAATTAACCCTTTCTTCCCACATGCTGCTTCCATTAAGTGTCTTTTTTTCTCAACAATAAAAAGATAACTGCAACACAAAACTGGAACAGAGAAGGGCTGTTGCTACAATAAGCCTGATAATGTAGGTTGTGAAAGAAGTATGAAAGTATTTGGAACTTTAGACTAGATAAATCTTGCAGTGCTATAAGCAGAGCTTGACTGGTCATTCTGGTGAGAGTTTAAAACATCTAAATGCAGAGAGAAGAAGGGATTGTGAAGGCTCAGCTTATGATGTTTCAGAGGGGAAAGACAATATTGCTGGAAATTGAGCTAAAAGTTGGATTCTGCCCATATTCTGAGTCTGAAGCAAGGTTGAATTTGGAAGTGATGGACTCATGCCAGAGGAGAGTGTAGATCAGAAAGAAATGAAGACTTATGGAGAGTCTGGCACTGGAAAAATGTGAGCAGGTTCATATCCTGGGCCCAGAAACTTCATTCACTTCAGCTGCAATTGTTTATAAGAGATTATAATCATTGACTATGGGGTAGATTCTCTGCAGTGGGGCAAAAGAAGAAATGGTGATTCTCTTGAAAGGAGGGGATCTGAAGGAAGAATTCTGAAAGAATTTTCTGTTCCTCAAGGCTTTATACCCCCTGGATCTACAAATTTGGTTATGCCATCCATTGATACCGGCTTTGAAAGTATTGCAAATGCAGGAAATGGAGGGTATTGTATACATGTAAGTAGAAGAGCAGATTAATGGGGGTGAAAAGGTCTAGGTGAGGTCAGAGGAAGAGACTGAATAAGGAAAGGTGGAGGGAGGGCTAATCAAAATTAAGAGGATATAAATAAGTCATATGGAAACTTACTTTTTTGGACAATGGAACACACAGGAGCCATAGATTGCTACTAGAAAATTTTCAGTGCCGGGGATGGGATACCTTCCAGTGAGCTGTTGGCCAGGGAGTTCCCTGATGCCTCCCAAACATTACAGACCATTGCCAAGGCCCTTGGTTTCCACCAGGAATAGATAGTAAGACCCTATTGCTGAAGACTCCACATACTTGAGCTGCAAGGTCACTGAGAAACCCAGCTAGAGCTGAGTTGAAAACCTCCTCCTCCATATAGACTAGCTGACCGAAAAGCCATGCTGCACACAATTCAATGGGAGACAGAGAAACCACCAGTGAAGATACCCAATAGTGGACACTGCAAGCCTTATATTTGGTCAGCCAGGCCAAATGAGCCAACGGGTGCAATAGTGGCACGTCTGTTATGGGGGAAGCCAACAGCCCTCTAATTTGAGTGGAGACCTGCTCCATAATCCTGATATTGTTACTGAAAACCTACAAGAGGGGTAGTCATGAGACCTAGGAATGTGCCTTCTGCTGCTGTCTGGCTAAAAGTATGTACTATTCTCACCAAACTGCTCAGTAAGCACTTCTCTTAATGTTCATACCCATATATTAATGGTACTCTCACTTTTGGCTAGAGAACTTTCTCTTTTCAGATGGCAGTGACCTTGGGATGACTCAGAAGGCACCGTGGTGCTGAGAAGTGACAGAGGAGTGCTTAGCACTGAAATATCTCAATCACACCTTCCGTAACTCAGGGCCCATTGCAGAAGAGGTGGCAAAAAGAATGTAAGAGCCAAAGGAAGGGTAGGTCTCCTTACAACGTGATCCTCCAGACACAAAATTGCCTGGATATCCATGACCTCACAGTGCCTGACACTACCTACAGAAGCCCATCATAATAGGAAGAAAAGAACATGACATCAAAATAAAAGAGAGACTGATTGAGAGGGGGAGGGGATGTGAAGGAGAGTGGAGTTTCAAAGGGGAAAGTTGGGGGGAGGGAGGGAATTACTGTGAGATACTGTTTATAACTATGGAAGTTGTCAATAAAAAATCATTTAAAAATAAAAAAGAAGTAAAATAAAGTTTCCAAAATTTGGGGTGCAGTGACATACACCTTTAATCCCAGCACTTCAAAGACAGAGGCAGAAGGATCACTGAGAGTTCAGGGCCACCCTGAGACTACATAGTGAATTCCAGGTCAGCCTGGGCTAGAGTGAGACCCTACATCATAAACAACAACAACAACAAAAAAAAAAATCACAGTAAAATTTCCAAAAATTAAATTAAATTTTAATTTTAAAAATTGTCTTTCTGAGCCAGGCATGGTGGCACACGCCTTTAATCCCAGCACTCAGGAGGCAGAGGTAGGAGGATCACCTTGAGTTTGAGGCCACCCTGAGAATACAGAGTGAATTCCAGGTCAGCCTGGGCTAGAGTGAGACCCTACCTTGAGAAACCAAAAAAAAAAAAAAAAAAAAAAAATTGTCTTTCTGTCACCAAGGAATATATTTCACAAACACACACACACACACACACACACTCACACACGTATATATTTATTATTGACAAATTCTATACTTACAGACAACAAACCACGGTATTTTCCTCCCCTCCCCCACTTTCTCCTTCATAGCTCTGCTCTCCATCATATCCCCTCCCTTGCTCCATTAGTCTCTCTTTTAATTTGTTGTCATCATCTTTTTCTCCTATTATGAGGGTCTTGTGTGGGTATTGCTAGGCACGGTGGGGTCTTGGATATTGAGGCCACATTCTGTCTGGACAGTTATATGTAAGGAGTGATGCCCTTCCTTTGGCTCTTACAGTCTTTTCACCACCTTTTTTGCAATGGAGCCTGAGCCTTGGAGGGTGAGAGATGTTTCAGTGCTGGACACTCCTCCATCCCTTCTTCTCAGCACTATATTGACTTTGGGGCCATCCCAGTGGTCATCGCCTTGTGAAAAGAGAAGCTTCTCTAACCAGAAGTGAGAGTAGCATTAATATATGAGTATGAACATTAAGTGTAGTGATTTCAGGGAAATTTGGTGAGAGTAATATATGCATTTATCCAGATAAGAGCAGGCTTTATACCCCTAAGGCTCATGACCTCTCCTGCCATAGGCTTTTGTTTAGGTTTTCAGTACCAGGCATGTATTCCCTCCCATAGAGTGGGCCTTCAGGCCAATTAGAGAGCCATTGGTTTCCCCCAGAGCAGATATGCCACTATTGCACTTGTTCAGACATTTGGCCTGTCTGGCCAAACTTGAGGTTTCCAGTGTCCACTGTTTTCACCACTGATGACTTCTGTCTCCCATAAGACTGAATACAGTGCAGATTTTTCCAGCTTTCAGTTGGCTGGGCTACAGGGAGAAGATTTTCTGCTCAGAACCACCTTGATTTCTCAGTGACTTTGCTGCTCAGGTATGTAACATCTTCAGCAATAGGGTCTTACCATCTCTTTCTCATGGGGAACCAAGGTCCTTGGCAATAGCCTATAATGTTTTGGAGGCAACATAGACCTCACTGGCCAATGACTCACTGAGAGGTATCCCATCCCAGGCATGGAAAATTTTCAACTAACAATCTATGGCTTCTGGATGTGCCATTATTTTAGAAAGTAGATTTTCATATGTCTTATTCAGAATATCTTGAATTTTGATTGATCCCCCCATCTTTCTTTTATACTATCTCTTCCCCTGACCTCACTTAGGCCTCTCCCCTCCCTGTAATATGTTCTTCTTCTTATGTATATACAATACCATCCTCTTAAGACCTTTCCTCTCCTCACTCCCTTAAAGCCTTTTTCTAGCTTATGGGCCTCTGCTACTAATTATTGGTTCCAGATTACACACAAGTCTATACATTGGTAGCTAGGATCCACAGATAAGAGAGAATATGTGATATTTGGCTTTCTGGGCCTGGGTTACCTCAGTATAATCCTTTCCAGATCCACCCGTGTCCCTGCAAATTTCATAATTTTATTTTTCTTTACCACTGAATAGAACTCCATTGTGTAGATATACTACATCTTTATTATTGATTCATCTGTGGATAGACATCTAGGCTGGTTCCACTTTCTATCTATTGTGAATAGAGCAGCAATAAACATGGTTGTGCAAGTATCTCTAAGGTAGTGAGAAGAGTCATTAGGATATATGCCTAGGAGTGCTATAGCTGGATCATATGGTAAATCTATTTTTAACTGTCTCAAGAACCTCCACACTGATTTCCACAATGGCTGTACAAGACTACATTTCCACCAACAGTGCAGAAGGGTTCCCCTTTTACCACAACCTTGCCAACATTTATTATCATTTGTTTTCTTGATAGTAGCCATTCCGACAGGAGAGAGATGGAATCTCAAGGTAGTTTTAATTTGCATTTCCCTGATGGCTAAGGATGTAGAACCCTTTTTTAGATGTTTATATGCCAACTGTATTTCTTCTGGTGAGAACTCTCTATTTAGTTCCATAGCCCATTTTTTGATTGGGTTATTTGATTTCTTATTGTTCTGTTTTTTGAATTCTTTATATATTCTGGATATTAATCCTCTGTCAGATGTGTAACTGGCAAAGATTTTCTCCCATTCTGTAGGTTGTCTCTGTGCTCTATTTCAGTGTCCTTTGCTGTATAAAAGCTTTGTAATTTCATGAGACCCCAGTAGTTGATTAGTGGTTTTATTTTCTGAGCAATTGGGGTTATATTCAGAAAGTCAATGCCTATGCCAATATGTTGAAGGGTTTCCTATACCTTTTCCTCTAGCAATTTAAGAGTTTCAAGTCTGATATTAAGGTCCCTGATCCACTTGGATTTGATTCTTGTGCATGGGGAAAGACAAGGATCTATTTTCATCTTTCTATACATATATATATAGTTTTTCTAGCACCACTTGTTGAAAAGGCTGTCTTTTCTCCAGTGAATATTTTTGGCATTTTTGTCAAAAATCAGATAGCTATAGCTGCCTGGATTAACATCTGGGTCCTCTATTCTGTCCCATTGATCTACTTGTTTGTCTTTGTGCCAATACCATGCTGTTTTTGTTACTATGGCTTTGTAATATAGCTCAAAAAGTGGTATGGTGATACCACCAGCCTTATTTTTGTTGCTTAAAATTGTTTTGGCTGTTCGAGGTTGTTTTGTGCTTCCAAATGAAATTTTGGATTTTTTTTTCTATTGCTGTGAAGAATGCCATTGGATCTTTAATGGGGATTGCATTAAATGTGTAGATTGCTTTTGGTAAGATTGACATTTTCACAATATCGATTCTTTCAATCCAAGAACGTGGGATATCTTTCCATTTCCTTGTGTCTTCTGCAGTTTCTCACTTGATTGTTTTAAAGTATTTATTGTAGAGCTCCTTCACTTCCTTAGTTAAGTTTATTCCAAGATACTTTGTTTATTTATTTATTTATTTATTTTTGAGGCAATTGTGAATGGGAGAGATTCCCTGATTTCATTCTCTGCACATTTGATGTTAGTATATAGGAAATCTACTGATTTC
This sequence comes from Dipus sagitta, assembly GCA_036346955.1. Taxonomy (NCBI): domain Eukaryota; kingdom Metazoa; phylum Chordata; class Mammalia; order Rodentia; family Dipodidae; genus Dipus; species Dipus sagitta. The sequence goes on along the minus strand of CM070770.1, from coordinate 94,649,626 downwards.
TGTGTGTTCATTTTGTATCCTGCTACATTGTTAAAAGTGTTTATCAGCTCTAACAGTTTGCTGGTAGAGATTTTAGGGTCTTTTATGTGTAGAATCATATCATCTGAAAATAGTGATAATTTGATCTCTTCATTTCCAATTTGTATCCCTTTTATGAATGTCTCTTGCCTTATTGCTATAGCTAAGACTTCCAGTACTATATTAAATAAAAGTGGGGACAGTGGACACCCTTGTTTTGTTCCTGAATTTAGTGAAAAAGCTTCGAGTTTTTCACCATTTAGTATTATGTTGGCTATAGGTTTGTCATAAATAGCTTTTATTATGATGAGATATGTTCCTTCTAGTCCCAGTTTCTGTAATACTTTTACTGTGAAAGGATGTTGGAGTCTGTTCAATGACTTTTCTGCATCTATTGAGATGATCATGTGATTTCTGTCCTTCAGTCCATTTACATGTTGTATTACGTTTATTGATTTGCATATGTTGAACCATCCCTGCATCCCTGGTATAAAGCCAATTTGGTCGGGGTGAATAACCAAGAATATATTTCTGAAGGACCTTGACAATATTCCTTGGAAGTACATTCATCAGAGAAGATTGCACTGAAATCCCCAGTCTTTGCTTAATCTTAGTGATCAAGAGTACGAGCTTAATCTTAATGAACACTTTGCTTCTTGATCAGTACAACCACTGTATATAACAAGAACTTAGGCAAGAGTTCCACTTAGCTTGTGAGATACTTTGAATTCTAACAACTAATAGCCTTTTCTGACAGAAGTAGCATCAGGTTACCTTGAGAAAAGATTTATAACTTGTGCTAGATAGAATAACAAACATTGGAGCTCCCTGAACATAGATCCTTCAGAGAATTGGGGCTCTTTAGAATTATTCTGTGAGTCTGAAACAGCCCCAAGGCACACATGTCATTATTTTAAATTTCAAACTACATCTCAACAGCAGATGCTTCATTACTATTTTCTAGTTGCTAGATTAATAGTCAAGTAGGTGTTCCTGTTTCATTTTATGTACTTGCTAGATGGTATTATATAAAATTTGAAAAGGTAGTAGGCACAGAGAAGAACGAAAAATTAAATTAACTGTTCCTAAGAGTAGATGACCACCACTTTTGTCTATTTCCTTTAAGTAAACTGGAAAAATAAGTTATAAAATGCAGCTAAACATTGTAAAGGGAATGCAGAGCATGAAGTTTGCCTCCTCCTACAGAAGATGAGTATAATCCATTCCTTTACCTCACATATAGCTCAACACCTTCTGGCAGTAACAAAAGTACAAAAATATCTCCAAGTCAGCAAACAAAGTACTAATGTCCTCAAGAAACATACAAGTTAATGGGATAAATATACTTTGTGCAGCATTGATCCAAAAGTGTCTAGTGACCATTACCAGTTATAGTCAAGGATATTTAACAAATTAACAAATTATATAGGCAATTGCATGATATTTCTAAGAGGAAAATAATCTGTTCTGAAGAATTTCTTAAACAGTCTTGCCATCATTACAATGCATACAAGAATGGTAATCTTTCTAGGAGGACATGTCCATTGGGAAATGCAAACACAGAAGGATCACATTTGCAGAGAGACATGAATAATCACTTTCATCCCAAGACCAGTTTTTTCTTAATAAGAATGCAGCATTTGTTTATTTATTTATAATGTTTGTGTTTGCATATATGTGCATGTGGGTATGAACACACCAGCTCCTCTTGCCACTGCAATTGCACACCAGACACTTGTGCCACTTGTGTCTGGCTTATGTGGATGACTTAGGAATTGAACATGGGCTGGAAAGCTTTGAACAATATAATTTTTAACTATTAGGCCATCTTCCCTTCTCAGGAACATATTTTGAGAAAGAGTACTCATAAGAACTAAAAGTATAATTTAAAATGTCATGGAAAAGAGATACCTTTATATCAACAGTAATGAATACAAATAAAATGAGATAAATTTGAAGTAAGATGTAAATTAAACTTACCTCATTCTTCCTGGATAAATAGAATGGTTTTGTTTTCATATTAGTTCTTATACATCTTGGAGAAAAATCAGAAAGATAATTTTAAATTCCTGGTCCTACTTTCAACCAAACACAGCGTAATTTGTAGACAGTGTCATACTAGATAGGGACCAAGTTGTCAAGCACATTAACTCTTGGGAAATATTTCACATTTTATACATACCAAAAGCCCTTTTATCTTGTACTTTGAGACAAAGTAACACTATATAGAACAAATTCGCCTTGAACTGGTTCTGCAGGTCAAGCAAGCCTTGAACGTATGATCAGCCTCACTCCTCCACAGGTGGGATGACAGTCCTGTACCATCAGGCCTCTCTTCATCTAAAGTTCTTTTGGAGAAGTTGAAAATTCTAATTTTGGTTTACTGTCCCCATTTTCTCCTCTAATCTTCACTGTTGTTTCCCCATTTCCCCTCACCTCCTTCCTATAATCCATCTTTCTTAGTTTCATTTTTCTTAGTTAATAATTAATGAAAGATTAGCCATATGTGTATGAAACAAAATAATATATCATTTTTACAATTTGTTTATCAAAAAACAGCTTGCAATCTTATTTAATAACTGCTCCAAATATATGTGAATTTTAATAATTTTTATCATTGTGAAAATTCCCTTCTGCACATAAAAAGGAGTATTTGTGATAAGAGAAAGTGAGTTCTATTCTTTATTGCCTTTGTCCAAACTCTATATAGATTATTAAGAACTAGTATTTTTTGCTTAGAATGATGGTGCATGCCAGAAATTTCAACACTCCAAACTGGGGAACACAAGTTCAAAACCAGCCTGGACTATGTTATCAGACTCTGTCTTAAAATTTTTGTGAAGAGAAATGTTAAAGGGAAAAATTAATATATACTTCTTATTTTATCTTATGTTTCTATATATTTTATAGGTTCACAGGGTTGGTTTACTCAATACTGACAAAAATATAAATTCCTTTTCAAGGAAAATTTCTCTCTGTTATCTATTCAAATACACCAAGTTCCCACAGTCAAAGCTATGCATTGCTTCTGGGGAAGTTGAGAAAAACCTGGCTAGAACTTGCCAACCTTATTTATATTGCAAAACTCTTCTATAATACTTGTACATATTTATTTGTAAAAGGGAAGAATCCAGAAGCAGTGTTTATATTTCTAGACATGTAAATATATCTAATAACTACATATACAGATCTTCTGAATTTCCCAGGCTCTGACTAATGAAAAGTAACAGTTTCAAAAACTTCTTCCTTAAACCTACCAGCAAGCTAGGATTATGACCATAATGAATGACCTAGAGTAACTAGTGGAACCTTGATTTGAGACGTAAATTCTTACTCTTTTTAAGACTGCTGATGTATGAGTGTGATACTGCTTAGAGAAGTGATGATTAAATAGTCACTGTAACTCTTCCTTCACCCACATGCTATAGAGTTACACATTATTCACAGATAATATTTCCTTAGTAGGAATGGTTAAAATTACAAAAATCTTTTAAAAAAGATTATGCAGTTCTATATTAATTGTTGTGATAGTTTGAATGGATGGCCCTAGTAGATTTAGGAGTTTTATTAAAGCTTCTGGGAGTTCCAGTTATCTAGCAGTAAGAGATGTCACTGGTCAGATCCTGGGGTCCAGTCCTAAGGTGTTTGTTACTGGAGGCGGTTCTGAATTCCAATATAAGATATTCAGAGTCCTTGAGTTCTGCCTAGCGTTACAGAAGTGTGCTTGATACTTTTTGGTAGTGGCTTCTCTCTCTCTCTCTCTCTCTCTCTCTCTCTCTCTGTTTCTTTCTCTGTCTCTCTCTCTCTCTCTCTCTCTCATTGGTCCTGTGAAAGGAGGCCAACTTATGCTATAATGAAACTTCACCTGGATCTGTAAGCTTCCAATAAATTCCCTTCTTCCATAACTGTGCCTGGTTTGGAGGTTTATGTCAGCAACCTGAGGCTGACCATGACAGAACTGTTACCAGCAGTGGGATGTGGTGTGATGAATCTGGCCATGCGGATTTTGGTCACTTGGAACTATGTGCTGGAGGAATGGGAAATTTGGTGCTTACAATTGATGATGCCTTCTGTAGTGTTAAGCCAACTATTATGGACTATTCTGATGAGTTTGAAAACTGCTAAGTGCAGAGAGGATTTTATTTGCAAGCTTGGGTTATGAACTTTCTAAGGAGAAGACAAACTGCAGAAAACCTTGGTGTAACTGGGCTACTGGCATTAGGGCTGGCTTCATTCTTCTGCCAAGGGAGTTTGATCAAGGTTAAATTTTTAATGGACTGATATGCTTGGATAAAGACATGGGACTGAGAGATGTAACATTTATGATTGGACAAATTCAAGCAAGTTTTAAATTTACTGGCACAGAAACTGGTTTTAGGTCATTGAAGCTGCTACTGCCAAACACATTAACAATCTTAAGGAAGATGGCCCAACTGCTTTACATTAAAACAATAGAGATAATGGCTGAGGTGATCTCACCCCAGACAGACTGATTGGTAGTAATGCACTGTTTAGAAAGGAGAATAGAAAAAAAAGTAATTTCTCTACAAGGTCACATTTATTTCATCCCTGAATAAAGAATATGGCTTTCTCCTGCATACCTGGTATTGGTTCTGGAAGCATAGAAATAAAACACACACACACGGAATGGGTAAAGTGCTCATGGTTCCAGTAGCTGCTGCTGTGATGTGGCATGAGGCAGGACATGATGACCCTGCTAGGCTGGCAAAGCCAATTAGAAGATGGACCATGGTTTGCATGGAGAGACAAAGATGTTTTGGATATACCAGGACTATGTAAGGGCTACCATGGAGGCTGCTGTCTAGGGATGAAAGTTTTTTCTGGCTACTCAGTCCAGCTGCAAGGGTGGAGTTAGAAAATCTGGAGACTGTCAGTCACTGGTTATATCAGTCTTGAACTGCAGAAATTTGATGTTTGCTTGATAGTTATTGAGTTTATATTGTTGCAGTCTCTCCTTGCTATGTCTTATAGCAGTTAAAAAATGTTTACTCTGTGCCTTAATATATTGAATTATATAACTTGTTTGGTCTAACAGGACTCACAGCTAAGGGATTATCTTAAATCTCAGATGAGACTTGGGACTTTAGAAGTATCTTAAGTTGGTAAAGACTTTGGGGACCTTTACATTTTGACTGAACATAATTTACAATGTGAGATGGTTATGAATCTATTGGGGGCAAGGTGTGGAATGTGGCACTTTGAATGGATGCCCCCAATAGATTAAGAGTTTTATTAAAGCTTCTTATATTTCCAGCTACCTGACTGGAAGAGATGTCACTGGGCAGATTCTGGGGTCCAGCCTTAAGTGTTTGTTACTGGGGGCTGTTTTGAATTCCAACCTAAGATATGCAGAGTGCTTGAGTTCTGCCTGGAGTTCCAGAAGTGTCCTTGCTTGGTTTTTGGTGGTACATTCTCTCTCTCTCTCTCTCTCTCTCTCTTTCCTTGGTCCTATGAAAGGGGTCCAATGTCAAATAAATTCCATTCTTCCATAACTGTACCTGGTTTGGAGGCTCATCTCAGCAACTTGTAGCTCACTGTGACAATTGTGCTGTGCCTGATCCAAAGTGCAGCCAGTGAAACAAGTTTTGTATGGATATTTTTTCAGTGTTAAATCTCTCATACTGCACCCTTGAAAACTTCCTTCCATTCCAAAGAATGAATAGAAGAGGGCATATAAAACACCTCCTTATCTTGAATATTTCACTATATGATAAGAATAATGTATAATTATTAAAATCTATGAAAGAATAAAAAAGTAGATTTAAGTTTTTTAAAAGGTAGTTAACATCCAGCACTGTATTTACTGTACACATATTGTTTATTGGGTTAATGATTAAATAATGTGAAATCCTCTGTAGGAAAACTCATAGAAAAAGTATATTTCATAGTGCACTTGAGTAGTCCTCTTTCTTAAACAGTTGAGGCCTTATTTGTATGTCATGGGTCCTATGGAATGTGCTGTTGATTTTATTTTATTTTATTCCTTTATTTGAGAGAAAGAATGGGCTTGCCAAGTCCTCTAGCCACTGCAAATGAACTTAAGATGCATGCACCACCTTGTTCATCTGGCTTATGTGGGAACTGGGGAAATCAAGCCTGGCTCTTTAAGCTTCTCAGGCACATGCCTTAACTGCTAAGCCATCTCTCAAGCCCATGATTTTATTTTTTGTACTACTCCTTTGAAAACTAAGAATGATTTTTTTTGTCTGCTTTGATCAAGAATGTAAGGCCTCATTGCCTAGAATTTGTGTGTTCAGCAACATCCTTGCTCTTCCACAATTATTTACTCTTGTTCTCATTTTCTTTACTTTTCATAAACATACTTTACTGTTGACTATTTATGAAACTATATGCATCTTCTTAAACCACTTTGGGTATAGCAAACTACCTTCATCAATCAATCAATTTATTTATTTTAATTTCATTGCACATTATGGACTCAATCTTTCTATTTGACCAGTATATATTCATACCTAGGAATAGCAAATCTCACTTCCCCATCAAAACCAATAGTCTACCAGCAGATTGTAACAGAACTCAGTGTACCTGTCACATTGGACATTTTTTTTTCATTTTTATTTGTTTATTTTTTTCTTTTACAGTCAGTTTGGTACCATTATTAGGCTCATCTGTGACCTACCCTCTCCCCTTGGCCCCTCCTTGTTGAGGTATATGGGTCATGCATTGTGGAGTTAGCCCACAGTTATGGGTAAGCTAAATGTCTCTGCATATCATGACCCAACATGTGGCTCTGACATTCTTTATTTGTGTTTTAATATGCTATACTTTGCAATAACAGGGAAACTTAAATAAATAATAAGTCATTAGTCTCAACTGCATTCATTTTCAAAATATCATTTTTTCCTGAGTATCTGAACATGATTGCATAGAAGGAAATTTGTATGAATGCTTATCATGGCATAGTTTTCTTTCAAAATGAAATGATTTGGATATTTCTCATGGTAGTCAATGATATAGATACAAATAGATACAGGTGTAATCCATGGGCACTGTAGACATATATGACTTTCTTTAAATAAGTATACAAATAATTTAATGTAGGATGACTGAGTTCATTGAAATTATGAACTGCAAGTGCTCTGTTTCCCTCCATCACAGTGGCCTCTATTTCACTTAACTGACTAAAGTCATCAATGGTTTACAGTGTTTAATTGATAACCTGACATACAAACCCATAAGTTGAAATTCTGTTTTTTTAGGGTCTCCCCATTTAACCCAGGGTAGCTTCAAGTTTTCAATCATCTTGCCTCAGTTTCTCAAGTGTTGAGATTGGCTTTCTCATATATATATATATGAATACACACAGGTGATATATATATATATCACCTGTGTGTTTCCTTGCCTGGGCTCATGCATTGTCTCAGTTATAAATACATATATACATTCCAGCAAAAAGTAATCATTAAATTATTAAATTTTGTGTTATAAAGAAATTAAGTCTAACATATTTCTACATATTTCAGGAATAAAATGGTCTCACATTCAAATTTATGTAGCACTACATACAAATACATAGAAGTTATCAGCATAATGTTACAGAAGGGTATTGGGTGACTATGGAGACACAAACTGTTTTCCTAAATAAGAAAAAAATCAGAAGTCATCTCTGACTTTAGTGATATTAAATTTAATAACTATATAAATCCAAGAATTAGCCATTGTCAAATTCCAGGTGTCCAATGCAGGAGATACAAAGTCATGACACATGAACTACTTTTGAGAGTTAGTTTAGCATAGAAGACAGTAAACTGAGGATCATAGTAAAAGTGGGATAAATGCCAGGATGAGGTACCATGGAAGTACTATTCAGACAGGAAGAAGAAGTGCCAGCACTGCGCTCCTGTGTCATCACTGGGATGCCAGAAAATGTTATGGAAATAGATAACACTGTAGATGTGTCCGAAGTGCAGTGAAGTGGGTGTGTGGGGATTCAAAAGAAAGCCTTGCTTGAATCACAGAAGAGTGAGAGCGAACCACACTATGAACACTTGTTGGTAGTTTTTAATAGCTGGTGCAAAGCATGCATCTCCCTGTCCTCACAAGAAGATAGGAGATACAGCCGTGGCTGTATGACTTGGGGCAAGTTACCCAGTGATTTTGGACCTCTATTTCCTGCAGTTTTACTTGCATTTAATTAATACTTAATGTGTAGAGTGATTTCTCTGACACAACATGAAATTTGAAGGAAGAATATAGAAAGATCAGAAGGGCAAAGTTTATCTTAAATGTGGTAGCCATGGTAGATTCTTTTTAAATTTTATTTTATATGTTACAGGTTATACTCATAAGTCCCCTCACCACCTCCCACCACCTTGAGACCCTCCTCTACGGTGTCATGATATACATTATGGGGCATGAAGGCCTCAGTTAGTACCTGTGGTATTCCTACTTCAGGGTGTTACTGCCCATTATGTAGCTCTTACAATCTTTCCACCTCCTCTTCTGCAATGTTCCCTGAGTTATAACAGGCCTATGAACAGTCTGATTTAGAGTTGCATTCTTTGTAGCCTCTAGATATCTGCTTTGATAAGTTTTGATTGATCACCATGTCTGATACCATCACCCCATAGCTGGTTATCAGGCTAGTAGTAAGGACAGTATTCATGCTACTGTTTTCTCTGCGATTTCTCCTGGGCTACAGAAGATGTGATAGACGTGGCAAGTCTCATGATACGCAGTCAGCTATTTTCTTTCATATCAATGGATCTTGGCTCTCCTCCATTTTCTCTGCCTTCTGCCTCCAATACCTTTCCTGGACCATGGTAGATTTTTATGCCGGTGATATTTGGTTTTAAAAATCATACCAATGGCTGGGCATGGAGGCGCATGCCTTTAATCCCAGCACTCAGGAGGCAGAGATAGGAGGATTGTCATGACTTTCAGGTCACCCTAAGACTACATAGCTAATTCCAGGTCAGCCTGGACCAGAGTGAGACTTTACCTGAAAAAAAAAAAAACAATCATACCAATATTAGTGACAAGATAAAACAATGACATTGTATTTATCAACTCTCATTGTGGTAAGGCCCCCAGTTAGGCAGTGAAAGTGAGAATAAAGAGGAGGAGCATTATTTATCTATTGGTATGGAACTTGCTGCCATGAAAACTCAATAGATGTGAACAGCAGAGGGAAAGATAAGCTAAGGGAAACACTGCAATATTATTGACTTAGAGGCTGGTAGAAAGTGGTCTGGCTACATAAGGTTAGGGGTAAAGAGAGGAAAGAAATTTTGGACTGAAGTGTCTGCTTGTGTAGAAGAAGGCATTCACTTGAAATTTAGTAGAAGACAGAAGTGCATAGATTCCTGTTTATCTGTGTTACATGTAACATCTATGTTATACAAAGAAATAGTGATAGAAAGGTCATTTAGAAGTTTATATAGAGTGAGAAATCCAAGGGAAATAAAATATAAAAGTCCAAGTATAAACACATGAATTAACTTGATAGGTGTGACAATTTTAGAAATAAGAAAACTAAGAAAATTCATTGAACCAACAAATAGAAACTTTCAAGAAAGGGTCGCTGCCAGGGTCCAATGCTAGAGAAATGATCAGAAAGATGAGACTTGACATACATAGTATGAGTCATTTTGGAGAACAATGAACGTATTTTTAGAACAATTTAAACAGGATAATAGTAGCAGGACTCAGTTTCAGAGTGACTATACCAAATTAGATATGAGCATGGTTTAGTATCAGTAATTATCTGAAGAATCTTGGCTGGGCAGACAAGGAGAGAAAAGAGAGATGAAATTTTATAAGGTCAAGGAAATATTTTATATGTTGAAGATTTAAGCTACTATGAATTTTCACAATGAAAAAATAAAGATAATTCCAGAGAAATGACAGGAAGATGTGTGGAATATGAGCCAATAGAAAAAGAGAGAATGCTGTTCAGGGTACAGGCTGAAAAACAGCTGTATATAAGAATGGCACCCTTCAAAATAAGAATGGAAGAGGGAAAATATATAGGATGGGACAGTTGCGGATAAGTTTATAGATGAAGTATGCAATGTTGAAGAGTTATATAATAGAGAATAAAGATGAAAATAGTTACAAAGGAAAATAAATAATTGTTTAACTTTGTATTAAAAAATGACATGCAGGGCTGGAGAGATGGCTTAGCGGTTAAGTGCTCGCCTGTGAAGCCTAAGGACCCCAGTTCGAGGCTCGATTCCCCAGAACCCACGTTAGCCAGATGCACAAGGGGGCGCACGCATCTGGAGTTCGTTTGCAGTGGCTGGAGGCCCTGGCGTGCCCATTGTCTCTCTCTTTCTCTCTCTTTCTGTGTCTCTTTCTCTGTCACTTTCAAATAAGTAAATAAACATAAAAAAATGGCATGCGGTTATTCTATTTTATAGCTCAAATATTTTCAAAATGCAGCAAGAAATTATCACCTATAGATGTTCATCAAGATGTACCCACAAGCTGGGCATGGTGGCACATGCCTTTAGTCCCAGCACTTGAGAGGCAGAGGTAGGTGGATCACCATGAGTTTGAGGCCACCCTGGGATTACATAGTGAATTCCAGGTCAGCCTGGGCTAGAATGAGACTCTACCTCAAAAAAAAAAAAAAAAAAAAAAAAGATGTACCCACAATATCCACTATCCACAATATGCCTAACTCTTTTAAATTGGTTTTCAGTACACTTAGTCAAAAAAGTCAGATGAAACACCTTCTCTTCCACATTTATTATGGTAACTAAAATAAAAAAATAAACATTGTTATATTTCAAAACTAAAAATAAATTTATACCTTACAGAAAATTGGAAGGCAGTGTCATGTCGCAGTTACCATGTATTGTATTCTTTGATCTTCATTTCTTCAGGACATTACTTTTGAGGATATATCACAATTGTAATGCACACAATTTTTAAACAAGTCTAATCAATTATAGAAAGATGAGCGATGATCTTAAAATAAACAGAGAAAAAATAAGCTACTGTCAATGGGAGGTCATTTCAGAGTGCTTGCTATATGAAATTTCTGAATTGGTAACCTTTATGATAATCAATGGAATTGAGGGCAGGTGAAGAAGGAAGAGTAGAACTACATTAAGAACAGATTTATGCTTACTGGCCAATAGAGAGTATCTAGAAGAAGAAATTTGCTCCATAGACTTTCGTATGTGCTATGGTAGTTATTATCCGTGCTTCTTGAGAATAAAATGCTTCAACTGAGAACTGATTTAAACCTGCTCTTCTATGAAGAATTCATGCATTGTTATATCTCCATGTATTCTCTGGAAGGCATATCTAACCTGGGAAGCATCATCTTCCCTTCAGAGAAGAGAACAAATTTGCAGGCCAGAGAAGCCTTGATAAGTTACTGAATGATTTTGAGCATATGTAAATAACAAATGATACTTATTTCTTACCTGATAGCATTATCATTGAGATTTGAAATCACCATTGGATGCTGTCAAATGCAGGTATTGATAGGTATTAGGAGAACAATGGGAGAGCAGCAGGCTATAAATTTTTATATTAACTCATTTCCATAAATCAGCATTTTGTCAACCTCTATATCTACAAAGTTGTATTTGTTTTGCAAATACAGATTCTGGCTGTGATGATTATGAGGAGCAACATGGTATACACTTTTTCAAATCATGTGTATTCTAAAGAGTGAATCAAATCCAGGCAGTCCTCACTTTTCCCAGCTTGATAAATATACATTTCAGTTACCACAGTTTAGTTAAATAACACAAATCTCCAAAGAAAATGGCTCAGTTTCTATTACTATGTTGTTTAAATTGCAATTGCATAAAGTACTTGGCTGCTATTTCTTTCATCCATAAACCATTTCATCAATAACCAATGAATATCAGGGTCAGTGACAAATAACATTACTCCTTTAAGTCTGTCAGGGAGTGGTCAGAGTGTGTCTGTCTTTCAGTTCGGCCACAGACAGAAAATCGTGTGTTGATCCATATGACAGTTGATAATATCACAATGGAAAATCAACACTGAACATAGAATATGAATTTGGTGTGTAAATGTGAGAAAAGAAGTCACTCTTGGGCTGTTAAGAATACTGTCATCCTAGTCTATACATGTGAAACCAGAGAAATTAAGGGAAACTTTATGGCTATGAACAACAGTGAATGTGGTAAAAAGGGTGATATCCAAGAAGTGAAGCCAGCTAACCCATTAAGGAATCTTGTGGACAGACTTCATGACGTTAAACCTGCAAGCAAGGTGTTCAAAACTTACCCCAACTTATAAATGAGTAGAGTGATATGGAAGTCATAGAAAAAATTTTAACATTTTTTAAAAAATTATTTACTGAGTATTTATAAAAAACATTTTACTCTTATATCCCCTCTCCTCTACCCCAATTCTGCTGTGGGTCCTCCTTGGTGGGGTTATTAGCATTCATTGCAGGGTCCTAAAAATTAACAAATGCTGAGAGGGATATATGGGGCAAAGAAATCCTTATGCACTGCTGTTGGGAATATAAAAGTGCACTCACTATGAAAATCGGTGTTGAGGTTTTCCTCCAAACTAAAGGAGAACTACCATATGATTCATTTTTATGTGTACCTGAAGGACTTAGAATTCCACAGAGATAATGGCAAGTTTATGTTTGCTGCTACACTTTTGACAATAGCCAAGATATAAAACCAGACTATATGCTCATCAACAGAGAAATAAAGAAAATGTTTCTCATTTATTTGCCATACTATCATTAATCCATAAAGAAAAATGAAATTATGTTATTTGAAGAAACAAGTATGGTACCAGAGGTTACATTAAGCCAGATAAGCCAGACTCAAAAAAGAGAAATACTACATTTTCTTACACATGTAGGATCTAATTTAGGTAAAATCAGAAATCAGAAGGGGGATGACTGGGGAAAGTAAGAAGAATAGAGGAAAAAGGAAAGGGCAAGAAAACTAATGGGGCCTGGTAAGAGCAATGTACAGTATTATATATTATTATATATGAATAAAATATATGCACATTACATATTCATAAGATATGATGAACTCATTACTTTTATACCAATGAAAAAATAAAGTATATTAGAAGAATACAAATTTAAAAATATGTATTTAGTTATGTTGTAACAAATCTTCCAGATAGCCAAAATGAAATAAGATTATTCTTTGTTGCTTCTGTGTACTGGCATTTTTATGTAGAGTATCTTCTAGAGTATCTGAGTGCATTTTCTCTTCACCCAAGCTTACTCATGATTCCAAACATTATGACTATTTAAATTCCTATTTTATCAGTCATTTTTCTTGAAATAATGAGTATCTATTTCATAAATTCATTATCAATTCTCTCTCTGAGTGGAGGCAGTTTAAGTTATATTTTATGGAAGCAGAAATGCAAATTTTTGTCATTATCAGGAGAGAGTAGAGAAGAAAAACAAAACAAAAATAACCTCAGTGATTTCATGAACCCATTGACTAGGTAAGATGATGGTAAGGATTCAGTCATGTTGAAAATATTTATCTAGTTTTTTTATCATTATTAGTATTAACAACATATTTTGTATGGATACATCATGTCTTGGTACCCTCTTTTCCCTGTCTTCCCTATTATGAGTTTTTTTTTTTTTTATAACTGACTCTTAGGTAAAGGAAACTGGACATAAGCTATAATTATAGGAGTAGCACAGGCTAACTGAAAAAATATACATATGCATCTCCCAAATATTGCAAACCAATGACTTTCCAAATTATTTATGAATTAAATAATTAAGAAATTTGATCTCTGTTTGATGGTTTTTACTATTTCTCAAGTTCATTATTCAATAGGAGTCTGTGTGCTAGAAGCTAAAACTACAGGAATAAGGTTCATTCAGATATGTAATGCTGTTCATATTTTGTGTGAAATGTGTCAAAGAACAGCAAATCCAGGGTTTTCTTTTTTAGTAAGGAAAAGCTAATGGGGAAAAATAGTGCTAAATCCTAGTAGATTGCATAACATCCAGGGGATTCTAGCTGTCACCCGGGTAATGTCCTAATTAGTTTTGTTGTGAGAGGAACAGCATGAGAGAGCTCAATCTTTATTGAAGGCTGTAGCTAACTTACTTCGAGTGTAAAATTTATATTGTCTCTGGTAATAGCATCAAGCAATACCAATATGAACACTGGGTGTAATTTATGTTACCATTTAAAGTCTATGTGCATCCTGCTGAAGTCATATTATCAACATTCTAGTCATTGTTACAAGACAGCTCCTGTATATATTAATAATAACATCCCAGACACATTTTCCATGTACTTTCTTCCCCAGCTATTCTTAAAAAAAATCAGTAAGGGTTTTGAGGTTTAGGAATATATAAACTTTCAGTAAATATTAAATGATAGGAAAATCAAAGGATACAGAAACTGAAAGACCTATGAAGCAATCTGTTCACTCATATAGCTGTCTTTCCAGGCCTGCAGAAAATGGACATAAAATATAAACATACTTGAGCTTACATATATATTTCCATATGTATATGGTCACATGACATATATGACCACAGACATGTGAATTTCTAACATCTCTTATAAAGCTCTCCTGATATATGTACTTAATCAAAAAGTGGAAAAATAGAAAAGGATCAACATAAATTTAATAATTACCTTAAGGGTCCAGTTGTTTTTGTTTTTCCTTGTTTGTTTAATTTCAGTTCAATAAACTTTAGAGTCCATTCACTGTATTAGGTATTAGGGACACCAATTAGACAGGATATTATTTCTTAAGGAAAGTACTGAAGATAGTGAAAGAAATGCTGTAAAATGTCCTCCATAGCCCCAGTATTTGAGAATTATACTTCTTATTTAGTGTCCAGCTGCTGGTAATTTGGAGTGGTGGAGCCTTGCTGGAGAAGGTATGTCACCGGGTGGGGTGGGGAATTCTTCAGGCCAGCCTTACCTGGTGTTAGCCTGCTCAGTCAGACTGCTTGAGCCAGTTTATCTCTCTCTCTCTCTTGCAACACACTTTCTCTCCCTCTCTGTCTTGCTCACTGGTGAAGACATGGGCCAGATGCCATGCTTTCTCTACCATGATGAAACTTCCCTCAGATCTATAAGCCTAAAGTAAATCCTTTCATCCCATGAGCTACTTTTGGTCAGGTGTTTTGTCCCAGAAACAAGAAAATAACTGCCACAGATAATTTATTCAGAAGATTGACAGTAAAACCAGATATGGTGAAACATATCCATAGTCCCAGTCAGGAAAATTAGGCAGAAAGATTGAATTAAAGGCTACTTTGTTACCCACAGTGAGATAAGAGGAGACAGTCCAAAAAACAAACAAAACAAATAATAACAATTCAAAAATACTGAAAGTGACATCTCAGGCTGTGGTATTTTTTTCAGTGTATTTCATCTTCATAATTTGGGATCTTATTAAGTCATCCATAGTATGTTTTAACCTTTTAATTTCCTCTTTCTTCCCTGCTCTTCATTAAAGAGAAAAACTGTCATCTTTGTAGCCAGAATGTAACAATAGAAAACTAAGGGGCTAGTGTGTGTACAAAGGTATATGGGAGATAATGGGACACCGAAGCGATACCAAGGGCTACTGTGAGGTGGGAAGATGAGAGGCTGGACTCACTTCTCTTCCCTTCCTTCCCTCTCACACTTCTCCTCAATTGTCCCCATTGAGACAAGGTGCTGGATGACATGAGCTTGCATGAAGACCAAGTAGACAGTGTCACATTTCTTTAAGGTAGCATGAATTCTGAATGAAATTCTCTTTTTTTTTCCTTATCTGGTATCTTGTGATAGACAGTAACCTTTGAAGAGATCTGAGGCTCCTCCCTGACTCCATTTCCATTGAACAGCATACTGGCATTTGAATATATATATATATATGTATATATTTAATGGGAGAAAAGGATTTCAGCTTACAGCATCGAGGGGGAAGTTTCATCATTGGGTGGGCATGGCAGAACATCACTTCTTGTCACAACAACAGGGGAAGTAAGTATCCCAAATGAGATAGCTAATGAATACCAGTAGGACTGTACTAATAAACCTCAAGACAGCAAGACTCCACCTCCCAAAGGCTTCATTAGCTAGAGGTTGAGTATGAGGCTTAATCTCAAACACATGAGACTATGAGGGACATTTCACATTCAAACCACCACAGTAGCTGCTATCTAATCAGATGGAGTGCATACATTCGTTGAATGGCTTTCATATTTTTTCAAAACGATAGCAACTGCTGAGGCAACATTAAGACCAAAGGACACTGTTCCTTTCATCTCAACTCTTTCTTGTTAGGAGAAAATAGTACATAACAAAACTATGTACATACATAACAAGAAAATGAGTGTCATTCAAAATAATCCAGGTTACATGGCAGTAAATTGAAACTCATGTTGGTTTATAATGCCAGAGGAAGATTGCTTTCTTATACCCATTTCTGCTTCAGGCTCCTTCAAGTTTGATTCTGTCATCTCTTTTCTGAGAGCCAGGCTGTTCTTTCTGAAAGCGGAAGGAGAATGGAGAACCACATGCTGTCTTGAAGCTTGTGTAGGAAGGAGTACACGGAAATGTAACAACACCCCACTGACACTGTTCCACAGACAATGTCAGTGAAGAAGAAAGTAAAATTGTCCTCTTTGTATAGATAAAAAGTGGTGAAGAGCTACATACAGCACAATGAGTGCATACTGTCATATATGGCTCTAAACAGGTCACCAGTTATTTCTCTTGAACCATTTCTTACTGGTATTTCCCTTGTTCACACTGCTCCTGTCACAATGGAGTCTTCTTGTTTTTAATGTCATATATATCACATTAGATTCTTCTTCACTTGTCTTCTTCCACAACAGGGTCTTGACTCATACTACTCATCCAAAATTTAGTTTGCCCCGAATATCTACATGGCTCAGTATTCTGCTCATGTCATCTTCTCATCTTCAGCATGAGGACTTTTGTGACAATACCAATCACTTTTATATTTCTTATCTTCCTTAATTTATTTTTCTAGAGTCACTAAAATATTTTATGTATAATTTATATTATCTGTTTTCTAGCTCCCTTTCAAGATTATTAATTACATGAGTATAGGAATTTTATGCTTTCCTGAGCCACCATCATTTAAAATCATTTTTGGATGTATGTAGACATGCAGTCATTATTTCATGAATGAATGAATTGATGAATGAAGAGGCATAGAACTATAAGAATACTTGGTCCTCCTGACAGCTTTGCTGTTCCCTACTAAAAGCTGTGACTCAATGATCTTACTTTTTCCCAAGCTGGACCTTGTTATTATCCTGATAATTAATAACCTGATAGCTCCTTGTGGTGGTTTTATATAGTTAACTTGACTGGACCTAGAATCAGGTATGTGATGAGTTATGTAGATATTAGCCTCTGCATATCTCTATGAAAGATCATCTTAGGTGAATTAAGGAGGAAAGACCCCAATCAAACTGTGCACAACACCATTCCATTTGTTAGGATCTGTTCTGTATCTGCTCTGTACAAAAGGGGGAGAACTATCATTCTCTGCTTCCTCACTGTGCTAGACAGGAGCAGTACTGCTTCATGGTCCTACTGCCTTGCCTTTCCTGCTATGGTAAACGGTAACCTGGAACTGTAATCTGAAATATGCCATTCCTCTCTTAAGCAGTCGTCATAGTTTGTCCCAGCAATGAGAAGTTGACGAATATACCCCTCATCTATATATCTACATGAGGAAGTTTTGTGGTAGGCTTATACTGGAAAAAATATGTTACATTGAATATATTTTATACCACACACACACACACACACACACACACACACCACAGTTCGCCATTGAGTTATTATGTAATTATAGGTGAGTCATTGCAACTTCCTTGTCCTTATGACATGAAAACACATTTAAAAATCATAGTATTTAGAATCAAGGTATCAATTCTCTGCTTTGTTATATTAGCAATCAATTTTTATTACATGTATTATTTATTTATTTTGCAAAATTAGGCCAAGTTATCTATTCTAGTTACTCAGATGTTGCCTTAACCTCAGAAAACCTGCTTGCTGTAAACTTGTCTTTGTGACCTTGAACTGGGATATGCAAGTCACATTTCTGTTGTGCTTTCAGCTAGTCTTCAGATTGTGTCAATAGAAAATAGTAAGGAGTGTCTGCAAGCCTGGAGAGCAAGGAGGGACTTGCTTCTTCCTGCCTGCTTCCAGTAGGCTTCATGATCCACATAAATGTAAACAAGTTTACTGTCACAGTTACAAGTAACTTTTGCCACAAAACCTTCTCCACCATTTTAGACTTTGCATTCAAAATGTGAGTCAAAATAAATCCTTTCTCCATTATATTTAATTGTTTTTCCTTGTCATTTTGTCACAGTGAAAGAAAAGTAACTAATACAATAACTTTATACCTAGTCAAATCTCTACATTAAATTTTTTCATGTCTCCTATCCTCTGACAGGACTTCAATTGATTCCCTACCTGTCCTGTCAAAGTCATAGGGTTATTATGAGGATAAGATGAGATCATGTCTGCGAAACCATTGTATTAACTCAGTATTGTCTAACTCAGGATTGTCTGGAAAAAATGAATTAATTATAGGCATAATTTGAGCCTACAAATTGTGGAATCAATTATTTTGGAGGTGCTGGGTAGAAAGTTCATGGAAGAGAAGTTGGGTAACAGTGCAGAAAAGATAATGACAGATGGTAGAATTGCTCTGCATGAGAGAAAATCAGGCCAAAGCAAGGCAATCTCAACATTTCAAATTAAATAATAAAATAAATATTCCTCAATTCCCCATTCACTATCTTTAATAAAGTCATTCTTTGCATATATCCTGTATAAAAGGCTCTAAGTGTTATTTTTTTCTTTTTATTTATTTATTTATTTCAGAGCAAGAGAGAGAGAGAGGCAGATAGAGAGAGAATGGGTGCACCAGGGCATTCAGCCACTGCAAACGAACTCCAGACACATGCGCCCCCTTGTGCATCTGGCTTATGTGGGTCCTGGGGAATCAAGCCTCAAACCGAAGTCCTTAGGCTTCACAGGCAAGCACTTAACCACTAAGCCATCTCCCCAGCCCCTACGTGTTACTTTTATTTGCAAATCAAAGGAAAGAAAGTGAGGGACACCCAGAAAGACAGATGGAACCAGCCTTCAGATGGGAGAATTAGAATACCATGAGGGCAGAATTTCGGCAGCTAGGAGGACTAGTCAGAATTTGAGGCTAGCAGGGCTGATTCCTACACATAATCTGCGTCCAGGAGGGCGCAGGCAGAACTCTAAGTTTCTCTCTTGTTGTACAATTGCTATAAACACTTCTGTCTGTCTCTCTTCTTTCTATCTCTCTTGCTCTCTGCTTGCAAATAAATAAAAATTAAAATGATTAAAATGAAAAAAAGGACTACAAGGCCTACCAGAAGAGGAAACATCTACACTAAAGCTTGAATTCTCGGTGGGGAAATTATAGAATGCATTCCTGCCAAAGAGAAACAATTATAACCATGTGATGGGATGTTCTTTCCTGACCTAAATAAGACTTGGTTACATAGAATGCGAGATTAAATTAACAAGAAAAATAAGCATTCAAATCCCTGTGACATTTTATATCTTATGAAGTAGTTCATAATCACTTACGAGTGTGAAAAATAAGGAAGGTAAAAACTACTCCAGTTTCTACAGAAAGCCAAGGTTCAAGGAGGATAAATGAATGACCTGAGACTGTGTTTGTACTTACTAGCAAAACTGAAATTATCAGCAACCAAGGAAAGCACTCAGAATCTCAATCAGGGAAAACAAACAAACAAAATTTTTCCATATTCATCATCTTCAGATCTTGGGACTATTTTAAAAATTCTTTTCTTTTGAATTTCCTCATTTTTCAAGTAAAAGATGATGCTGATAACTGAGTTAATATAGCTTGATGGCATTGAGTGTACTTTAGAACAAGACAACTAGGTTCTTCCCCTACCTCTGCTATTAAACATGCATGAACTTGACTGGTCACATAATCTTTGAGCTGAGTTTCTCCTGTACTCTAAAGTGTAGAAGAGGAAAACAGAACTGACACCTACTAAGTATTAACAAGTTAGTATGTGTAGACACCTGAGTAGTTCCAGAGCCATAGTAAGCATAAAATAAATGGTAATTATTATTAAATTAACATCACCTCCAAAAACTTCTACAGAAAAAATATAGAATGTATAGAACACATTTGTGTGTGGTCAGGTAATCAGCCAGCAAATGACAGATCATGTTTCTGAGAGCCCTGGGAATATGAACAGTTGTCCATTCAAGTGACAGGATTTGGATTTGTTTGGGTTTCCTTATGTCTGAATGACAAAGACTTCTTTACATTCTATTTTTATCCTTTGATTTACTACTCAGGAGAATTTTAAAGAAAATAACACTGTACTTGACACCATGTTATCTGTGTTCAAAAACAAGCTCTGTTCCTTTTGAAATTTTATTTTTTTATAGTGGTGACCAAGAGTAAGTCAAAGCATTCCTTTGCATTTGCAGGTATTCCCATTGTTGTGTAGTCTTGCTCAGTTTCCACAAGAATAGATCAACTTTCATTTAATATCAGCCACCAGATTACCTAACATAGAAATTAAAGGTTGTAGGACTTAATTTTATTCAAAATGTAATTAATTTTTGTAATGTAGTACACTGAATTTTGGTGCTAACAAAAGGGCTGAAAAGGAAATTTGTGGGTGGAGAGAAGAGATATAGATTAAAATTACTTCTGATTGACTTTTGCAAACATGTCCCAGGCCAGGGTTTCTTAAACTTTTCCCACTTCTAACCACTTTTTATCCAAGAATTTTTACACAACCCTGGGCACATAAGTTAATGAAATAAGTATACAAATCAAACATTTACTGATAATAAATCATAAAGAAGTTTATTTTAAAATGGTTCTTTGGCATGCATATAATTTTGCCATTCGTTAAGTTGAAAGAAAATTTGCATAATACTATGATAAATGTGCTTGTTTACTCTTCGTTTTGCATGAGGAATTAAGTCTGAATCTTTGATATTGCAGGTCAAAGCCTGTGCAGTATTTTTACGAGTTGACAAATACTTTGATTTTTATTATCCATTAATGGCAGGGATTCTCCTGTTTCTGCCTCCATATCACCATAGGAGCACTGGATTATAGACACATACAGCTACTGCACCTGGCATTACATGGGTTTGGTGCTCCAAACTCAGGCTGCCTTACTTGTGCAGCAAGTACTTTACCCATGGAGCCGGCTCCGCAGACAAACTATGGTCTTTTATAAAGTTGGATGTTCATACTTGCTGAGGAATGGCAACAGGAAAATATTAAAATTCTTTGTTTCAATGATGAAACCACTGTGTTTCTATCAGAGAAGATAACTTTGGACAGTGAAAACACTGCAGTCCATAGGACACAATGGTCTCAAACCTGAGCAAGGACTTCCAGACAGCATTCACTGGTTTACATGGCCTAATGGCAGGTAGTGTGAAGTGCACAAGATGTGTGTGAAGAACCAAGGATACAGTGACATCACACAATTCAACCCAGGTGAGTACTGCCAAATACATCTCAGATTCATTACATATTTGATTTGGAATTAATTTTTAGTCCTTACACATCAAAAACCTTTTGCTGTTTTATAACTTCATGATCCCACATTCAGCTACATGACACCATATGAGATAGCAGGCATAGTTTAAGAATTTGTGCCCTAGTCCATAATTCCCGCATCCAACTTGATAGAATCTTGAGAACCCCCAAGGATTCTCTCAAGTAGGATCCTCATTCACTTAGAACTACAGAAGATATTGTGCCTAGCATTTGCTCCCACAGAAGGCAGGTCTGCAGTCTCTATTTGTGTCCTACCAACTGAAACTTCAGACTGACAGGCTGATAGTGATCTCACTGGAGTGAACCTAACGTGCAGGGCCACACTCTTTCCCAGTGACTACACAGCTGAGCAGCAAGCCTAGTATGGGAAGCCTGCCATTCTTTCCCGTGCTTTGGCTAGGGCTCTCCCTTTCTGCCCTATTCAGGGGAAGTGACTGAATAGGAGGAAACAAGAGTTTGCTGTTACTTTTCTCAGATTTGCCAAGTCTGCCTTTCCTGTGTTAGTGCAGTCTCAGAGAAAACCCACTCAGCTTGTGATTTTAAGACCTAAATGGAAAACTATTTGCATCTTGAACCTCTATCCTCTATCCTCTAGATCCTATCCCGTAATGATATCAACCTTTAAGAACTCTGTGTGTGTGTGTGTGTGTGTGTGTGTGTGTGTGTGTGTGTGTTAGTTAGGTGTGTTATCATGTGTATGTTTGTGGCATATGCATGTGTGTGCAGATGAGATGCCTGTGTGTCCCCCTCCATTGCACAACTGCTTGTTTTCTTGAGATGGAGTCTCTTCACTGATTCCAGGACTTGCGGTTTTCATGAGCTCCAACAATTCTCTGGTCTCTGCTCCCCAAAGGACTTAAGTTACAGATGTGCTTGGCTAGGTGCAGTTATTTACATGAGCTCTTGGAACTTGAACTCAGTCCCCCCTCAGGCATTCAAGCTTGTCAGGGAGTATTTATCCACCAAGACATCTATTCAGTCCCAACCTTCAGGAACTATAAAAATCAGATCAATTACAAGTGATAAAAGTGTCACCAACCAGTGCCCCTCTACTTTTTTCATGTGTTAAGTGAAAAAAAAAAAGAGAAGAAATTGCTTGTGCCCCTTTACATGAATATATTTATTTTAAAATGAATCTTCAAAAAGTAAAAGAAAAACACTTTGTACTTATAAATGTGTGCATTTTGCTTATACTTATAAATTTTAAAGGGGGGTTCACTCTAGATAGAAAAGGCATTTAAAATGCCTAAAGCTGAGAAAGAAAGCTTTACCACAAGGAGCATCTTGCTCCCCCCCCCCCCCTCAAGTAACTTGGAAATGAGAGCATTTACACAGAGTATCTGTTGCTGTCACTCCTTGGAGGGATTCCTGGTGAGTGGCTCTTATCAGAATGGAGAACACTTGTCATGGGGAGCAAATTGGAAATAGGAGCAATGCTGTGAGTAAATCTTTAAATAATCAGAGATGGCAACAGTAGGTGGGCGAAGATGCCTTTGTAGGCTTTGGATTTGGAGGCCATATGACAGACTGCTGACCCCTGACCTCCCAGGATTGGACCAGGTAAGTGACCAGTAAAGACTTCAAATGTAGTTGTCTTGTTTACTTTTAATTTGACGCTCAATATATTATATATTCTTCTAGTGCTCAGTTTGCAAATATGTATAACTATTTTAGGATATTTTCTCCTTCTGTGTCCATATCATTAGATTAAAAAAAATACTAGGAACATTTCTGAGAACGATAGCAGTTGAATTTAAATTTAAAATAAAAGTAGAAAATAGAAGAAAATCTTGAATTTTTCTGCAGCTTGAGGTGTTTCAGGGCTCATCCATCCAGAAGCTAAAATAATATTTCTAGTAAATAATAGTAATAATAATAATAAATCTATTTTTATTATTATGAATTATAAATTTGCCCTTGTATATTCAAATCAAAATACAAAACAATAGGTGATATTATTCATAATTCTTTTATAAATTATAATTAATAATTATTAAACTGTATTTGAAGTAATTTTTAACTCTACAATTTAATGAATTATTGAAAATGATTTCACCAAATATATGCAATATTTGCATTTTAAAACATTTTATTTTAGACAGTGAGCTAACTAAGCATTTTTCAATATCCTTTGCATTTAAAGAGAACATAATGCAAGCATGGCTTAGGCATACAACCTCAGCACATGGGAAACTGAAGGAAAATTGCCCTAAGTTTGAGGCCAGTTTAGGCTACATAGTGAGTTCCAAAATAGCCTGGGCTACAGAATAAGACTCTGTCTTAGCTCATTAAAAGTGGGGGAAAAAATGGAGTGGGAGAGGGTGGGGAGTGATGGAGGAAAGAAGGAAGAAAAGAAAAAGGAGAAACAAGAAAGACAAAAGAAATGAAATCCATGCAGAAATTCCTCAGAAGACTTCTCAGTAATATCAAGAACTAGAAGGTAAGTCTTTGTGAACCTGGGGAGAAAATCAGATTGAGAAAAAATATAGAACCTATGATAAAAAGAGAAAGAGAGGGCTGGGTGTGGTGGCGCATGCCTTTAATCCTACCACTCGGGAGGCAGAGGTAGGAGGTTCACCATGAGTTCGAGGCCACCCTGAGACTACATAGTAAATTGCAGGTCAGCCTGAGCTAGAGTGAAACTCTACCTCGAAAAACCAAGAGAGAGAGAGAGAGAGGGAGAGGGAGAGGGAGAGGGAGAAAGGGAGCACTAGAAATTTACAAAGAAAGTGAAAAGATATATTTAAAGAGCAGAGAAAAGATGAGTATGGTAGAGAAAGTGAGGAGAACACAGGCTTAGCTGTGCAGCTCCCTGACATGGAAGGTGGGGCGGAGGGGGGTGTTGGTGAAAGCAGAATTTGCTTCCAAAAGGTAAGCCAGATGAGAGTTGCCTGGTCCTGGTACCCTGCACTAGAAGGTGTGTGTGCGCAGCACGAGGTAAGTAGGCCAGATCCCTGTTCCCAAGCTCCTCCCAGTTCCCTGGTCCTGGTACCCTGTGCCAAATGGTGTGTGGGTGTGGCGTGGAAGGAGTAGGCCAGATTCCTGTTCCCTGGCTCCTCCCAGTTTCCTGGTCCTGGAAGGTCTCACTGTACCTGCCTTGGGGAGGCCCTGGTCCCTGTGGTAGGGCTGCAGCAGCAGGCACTTTGCTCTGGTATCTTGACTGGCCACTGGGCACAGACATCCAGTCCACCTGAATCACAGGGTGTACTGTAGGAGCTGGCTTCTTGCCTGTGGTTATACAACTTCCTGATACCTGGTTCCCCAACCTGTGATCACCATGTGATGAAGAGTACTTGCAAGTGGAGTGACTAGCCAGAGCTCCCAGTTCACCAGGTACCTTTGGTGTACCTGCAATTTCCACAATCTGCTCATTTGTGGTTATAACCCCATTGTGCACCAGAACACCAATCTGGTTCACATTTAAAACAAAATGCCCTCTAAAGATCCTACAAAGACAAAAACCTGCTTAATCCTCAATAGAATAATGCATCTCTCCAACATGGGTAGACCACAATGCAAAAAAAGCCAACTAAAGTCAGAAAACTGAGAGACCGCCACCAAGGATGCCTAGTCCTACAATAGAAGCCTCCAATGAAATCACAGAGAAATAAATAGAAATTCAATCCCAAAATGAAAACATGAGAACATCACAATCATAAATCTATATGTGCCAAACACAGGTGCACTACAGTTTTTAAAACAAAACCTACTTGACAACAAGACAGAAATAAATACCAACACCATCATAGTCAGAGACTTCAATACTCCACTATCATCAATAGACAGATCATCCAAGCAGAAAATCAACAGGGAAATAATATAGCTCAACAATACCATAGATCAACTAGACCCAACATACTTTTTTTGTTGTTTTGTTTTTTGATGCAGGATTTCACTCTAGCCCAGGTTGACCTGGAATTCTCTATGTAGTCTTAGGGTGGCCTTGAACTCATGGAGATCCTCCTACCTCTGCCTTCTGAGGGCAGAATACACATTTTTCTCAGCAGCCCATTAAACCTTCTCAAAAATAATCCATATAATAGGCCATAAAGCATGCCTCCATAAATTCAGGAAAATTGTAGTAACTTCCTGCATCATATCAGATCACAATCTTTTAAAGCTAGGAATTAACACATCAGGAACTCCACCAACTACTGAAGACTAAGCAACACACTTTTTTTTTTTTTGGATTTTTGAGGTAGGGTCTCACTCTAGCCCAGGCTGACCTGGAATTCACTATGTAATCTCAGGATGACCTTGCATTCATGGGAATCTTCCTGAGTGCTGGGATTACAGACGTGCACCACTACGCCCGGCTTAAGCAACACACTTTTAAACAAAAGTGGGTCATGGAAGAAACAAAAAAGAAGAATTGTAAAATTCCTAGAATTGAATGATAATGAAAATACAACCCACCGAATCTTATGGGACACAGTGAAGACAGTCCTAAAGGGAAAATTAATAGTATTAAATGCCTTCATAACAAAGACAGAGAGCCCAAATTGATAACCTCACAGTCTACCTAAAGGCACTGGAAAAACAAGAAGCATCCAGTCCAAAAAGCTTCAGATGGAAAGAAATAATCAAGATCAGGGCAGATATTAATGAATTGGAGACTGAAAAAACAGTTTAAAAATATTGATTAAAAAGTGGGTTATCAAGAAGTTTGAAATGTTGGAGCAATGCATTTCAGGGAATCCCAGTTTGGTTTACCACAGCCCCTTTGGTGAGGGAAGACCCAGAGAGGCAGTTGTGGAGAGCTAAATCATGCAGGTGGGTGGTGGCTCAGATCAGGCAAGGTAGCATATAAGGGAAGATAACCTTAGCCACTATGCGGAATATAATCCTGGGAGTTTCTGGAGCTGAGAGAATGTGAATAGTCAGTGATGACCAGCAGTGGACCAGCAGAGGTCACTTTTACTCAATGAAGGAAACCTGTAAAGGTGAAGATAAATTTGGCAGGCATTAGACACTCATAAAACACAAATTTTGCAAGAGTACATGCTGCAGGAAAGATACATAACCCCAAGTTCAAATGACTGGCCCCTCATGCATATATAACTGGCAATTTTGAATGTTTGAGGGTCTGGAGAGAAGCTGCTCCAATATTTCATTTCTAAATGTCTGTTTCTTTGTGAAGAACCAAATTTGAAAATAGGCTTTTGGCAGTATTTTAACTTTGTTGTATTTTTATAAAATTTTATATTGTTTTTGTTATTTTCCTTCATACATTCATCCAATTTTCTTTATCCTATTTTGCAATACTTGGCAATATTGTATCTTTTCCTTAGTGTGATAGTTAAGGTGTTGTCAACTTGATCTGTTTAGTAATCCATAGGTTGCTTCTAGGAAGGATCAACTAAAGGAGGAAGTATTTCCCCAAGGTTGAGCCCTTCCCCCAGAATGGGCGGTCCCGCCCAGAGGGGGACTTGATACAAGGGAGCTCTGGGAAAAAAGAGTCCCTTCCTTCCTTCCTGCCTCCCTTCCATTTTGGCTGCTGGAGCTGCTTGCTACCTTCCAGCGTGGATTGAAGACCAGTGCGGACAAAAGACCAGCATCAACTGAAGACCCCCGTGGATTGAAGCCCAGCGGCTCATCAGGAAGCCTCCAGGCTTTCCTGCACCATCTGCAGTGCCGGGTCGGGACTGCTGAGGCATCTGGCCACGAGGACTGAGCAACTACCAGGTTCGGTTATTCTCGGGCCTGCAACTGCTATTGGACTACTGTAAGCT
The DNA here is from genome assembly GCA_036346955.1 of Dipus sagitta. NCBI lineage: Eukaryota > Metazoa > Chordata > Mammalia > Rodentia > Dipodidae > Dipus > Dipus sagitta. The sequence continues at coordinate 94,622,285 of CM070770.1, read as the reverse complement.
GATCCAATAAATCCCCTTTTAAAATAATTCATTCTAGCAGTTCTGTTCCTCTAGAGAACCCTGACTAATACACTTAGTTTATTTTTCCTCCCCCACCCCATGCTCCTCCTTCCCATTTCCTTTGCATTTAGCAATATTTTGGCTTTAGTTTATGGATTTTTAAAAAATATATATTCCTGGTTGTCACCATTGTACCTGCTAGGGTCTTGGACTGATAAAAACAGATAGCTAGTTGAGGTACCAACATTCACTGCAGTCTTCTTCCTGATCCTCTTTCAACCATGCCTGTACTACCATGCTGAACATAATCCTTTGAACTGTATACTAAAATAAACCCTCCCTTCCTTACAGGTGTTTGCTAGATATTAACAGATGGGGATCTTAAGAGGTGATTAGTCTTGAGGGAGGGCTTTTCCCATGGAAGCCAGATTTAGACTCTTACAAAAGAGGTATATTGGGCTGAAGAGATGGCTTAGTGGTTAAGCACTTGCCTGTGAAGCCTGAGGACCCTGGTTCGAGGCTTTATTCCCCAGGACCCACGTTAGCCAGATGCACAAGGGGGCGCACGCATCTAGAGTTCGTTTGCAGTGGATAGAGGCCCTGGCGAGCCCATTCTCTCTCTCCCTCTCTCTCTCTGCCTCTTTCTCTCTCTGTCTGTTGCTCTCAAATAAATAAATAAAAATAAACAAAAAATATTTTAAAAATGAGGTGTATCACAGTATTCTTCTAACTTGTTGGCTTTTTCTCTTCTCCCTTACAGAATGTCATGCATACTTCCTTTCCAATGGATATTGCTTTCAACAAACAAAGCAGAACTATTTAATCCTTGAATTCTCAGCCTCCAGAACTGTAATTAATAAATTCCTGTCTTTATGTTACCTAATCTGCTCAATTCTTTCATAGAAGCACAAAATGGACCAAATGATTACACATAGATGTTTTAAAAAATATGTAATTATGCTTAAACATAATCCTAAATCTCTCCCAGGTATAGATACTCAACTGGGCATGACAGTAATGATATTTTATTTTATTTCATGAGGGGGGTAGTGAGAATTGGTGAGACAGGGACTCCAGCTACTACAATTGAACACCAGATGTGTGTTCCACCTTGTGTGCATGCACAACACTGCATGCTTGCATCACATTGTGTGTCTGGCTGATGTGGGACCTGAAGAGTTGAACGTGAGTTCTTAGGCTTCACAGGCAAGCACTTCAACCTCTAAGCCATCTCCCCAGCCCATTAATAATATTTTAATGTAAGTATTTTATTGTAGATAAAATTCCTTTCTGAATTATGTATATATCTTGGTGAACTTTTATATGATCATGTCCATAATACCGTTTATAAAATGAAACTAAACACAATCAAGACTTCTGTGACAGGGTTAAACATTAGTGTGACTGCTAACTTCATAGATTAGGTCTGTGTGAATAAGCTTGCCTTGCTTTGTCAAATGTGAAAGAAATGTTCATGTGATATATTCTCTGCCTTTTAACTTTACAAATTCAATAAAATTTCAAGAATTAAACACCCTCCATGTTGTATAAATTCTTCTCCATGCCTTTCACACAAGCACTAGCAATTGTACTATTAGGATGTCTTCCACGATAGTGCTAACAAAATTGGTACTTTCAGGGTCCTAATGTTCATTTCCGACTCTTATTAGATTTTTCTTTCTTTTAAATGCTGATTATCACTACTAAAAAACATAAATACTTCCCTGCATGCATTTTCTCACTATATGTACTCCTAATAGAAAGTATCTATCGAGCACACTTCTCTTATGGTAGATCAATTCAAAGAAGAAGTTGTCCTCAAAGCAGAGCACAACTTGTCTGCAGCTTGGATCACCTAAAATTATTAAGGGAAAAAAACTTGTCAAGATTTGCCATGAATGATGAATTATCAGCAGTATTATTTTGTTTCACAAATTTAAAATCTGCACATATTTGTCACTTAAAAAGATATCAAAGACAATATCCAGCTGGATATAATGGAAACGATGCTGAGAATATTACTCAAATTAAAACAAGTTTGCTGGTGTGGTGGTTTGATTCAGGTGTCCCCCATAAACTTAGGTGTTCTGAATGCTAGGTTCCCAGCTCATGGAGATTTGGGAATTAAGCCTCCTGGAGGGAGTGTATTTTTGGGGGCGGGCTTATAGGTGTTATAGCCAGTTTCCTCATGCCAGTGTTTGACACACTCTCCTGTTCCTGTTGTCTACCATGGGTGGGCCAGGGGGTGATGTCCACCCTGCTCATGCCATCATTTTCCCTGCCATAATGGAGCTTCCTCCTCAAGCCTGTAAGCCAAAATAAACCTCTTTTTTCCCAAAAGCTGCTCTTGGTTGGGTGATTTCTACCAGCAATGTAAACCTGACTGCAACAGCTGGGAATCAATCACTGTTTTTTGTTTTTGTTTTTGTTTTTGTTTTATACAGGAAGTTGCTTTGCTGAGTTTTCACCTTGTAGCTTTCTACAAATAGAAATAAAAAGAGTTGTTAACAAGGCTACAGGAGATGTAAAGATAATTATTGCAGTTGATTTCTGTCTTATCTAGGAGCATAGAAACAAACACTTCCTTAGTATGACTGTCAGAAGGTCAAAAGAAAATACTTTTGTTAACTGTACAGGTTGAATTGTCCTAAACTTTGACGATGTGTTTTAGACAGGGAATGAATCATTGTGGCAGAGAATATTGGATTTGCAAGTATTTGACTGTTTTGGTAATTTACGTCTGAATGTTTTCCAACTCTGTACCATAGATGTTTCCCACACATTGAAATGTGTTCAGAGTAAGGTTGCGTTCAGAGTAAATGAAACCAGGCAAGGGAGTCTATCATGGAGTGAAAGTCCAAGTCCCTCTCTATATAACATTCATTTGACTGTCAAGACAGAGAAAGGCTGTGTGACAAATGCGTACATATCACAGTGTTCATGTAGGCTCATTGTCTGAGGTTTGTGTCTTACATTTACATTTTAACATGTTTGTTATATTTATTGCTCACATAGAGATTTCTCATTTTAATTTTAAATGATGTATACACTACTTTTGCAGTTATGAAAAGACACATTTTATGTAGTAATGATAAATTAGTTGTCATTAGCAAAATGGAGCTTTACATACTCAGAAGAAAGAAAAATATACTAAAAGATTTTACATTATTTGACTTTTAGCCTTTAGTGAGCCTTGATAAAAATACAAATATTGAATAGGGTTTGATTTTTCAGGTCATTGTCCCAAGTAGAACCATTAAAGGTCTGTCTTTCTTCGAAATAAAATTAAGTGCTATGTTTTTAATCTGTAAACATTCTTTGGTATAGAACTGAAATTTAAAAGATATCCTAAAATCTTTAAATTTAAAAAAAAATTTTTTTTATTTATTTGAGAGTGACACAGAGAGAGAAAAAGGCAGAGAGAGAGAGAATGGGCGCGCCAGGGCTTCCAGCCACTGTAAACGAACTCCAGACACCTGTGCCCTCTTGTGCATCTGGCTAACGTGGGTCCTGGAGAATCAAGCCTCGAACCGGGGTCTTTAGGCTACACGGGCAAGCGCTTAACCACTAAGCCATCTCTCCAGCCCCCTAAAATCTTTTAAATGCTTCAAGAACATTCAAATTCTGTACCTATGCAGATGCAAAGAAAAATACACAAGAAACAGTGTTGAAGTCTTCATATCCCTCTTCCTGGTCCCTTTTTCTTCCTATTTCAGAGTCCTTAATTCAGGGATGGCCAGTAATCTAATTTCTTTCATTTTTGAAGAAAATCCTGCACATGATCAATTCTTTCTTTTTAAAAAAAATTTTAATTTTATTTATTTGAGAGAGACAGAGAGATGAGTGCACCAGGCCCTCCAGCCACCAAAAATAAATTCCAACACATGCATCACCTTGTGCATCTGGCTTACATAGGTCCTGGGGAATCAAACTTGGGTCCTTTGGCTTTGCAAGCAAATGCCTTAACTGCTAAGTCATCTCTGAGTACCCTCCTTTTTTCCTTTTTTTACATTTTTAAATTTGGGCCCAGGATTTTTGTTGTTGTTCTTGTTTGTTTGTTTGTTTTGAAACTTTTTATTGACAACTTCCATAATTATATACAATAACCCATGATAATTCCCTCCCTCCCTCCACTGTCCCCTTTGCAACTCCACTCTCCATCATAGGTTTTCCCCTCTCAATCAGTCTCTCTTTTATTTTTATGTCATCATCTTTTCCTCCTATTATGATGGTCTTGTATATGTAGTGCCAGGCACTGCAATGTCACAGATCCAGGACATTTTGTGTCTGAAGGAGCACACTGTAAGGAGTTCTATGCTTCTTTTGGCTCTTACATTCTTTCCACCATCTCTTTCACAATGGACCCTGAGCTTTGGAAGGTGTGATAAAGATATTTCAGTGCTGAGCACTCCTCTATCACTTCTTCTCAGCACTGTGATGCCTTTTGAGTCATCCTAAGGTAACCATCATCTGAAAAGAAAAGCTTCTACAACCAAAAGTGAGAGTAGCATTACTATACGGGTGTGAACATTAAGCAAAATGCTTACCAGGCAGTTTGGTGAGCATAGTATATACATTTAGCGAGACACCAGCAAGGGTTACACTCCTACGGCTCATGACTGCCACTATGGTAGGTTTTCAGTATCAGGCATATATTCCCTCCCATGGAGCAGGCCTCCATTCCAATTAGAGAGCAGCTGGTTTCCCCCACAACAGACATGCCACTATTGCACCCATTGGCTCCTGTGGCCTAGTTGGCCAAATTTAAGGCTTGCAGTGTCCACTGTTGAGTACCTCAACTGGTGATTTCTCTCTCTACCATGAAACTGCCATAAAAGAGCAATGTAGCTTTTTCCATCTTTCTATCAGCTAGTCTACTTAGAGGGGGTTTTCAGCTCAGCTCCAGCAGGATTTCTCAGTGACCTTGGAGCCCAAGTATGTGGAGTTTTCAGCAAAAGGCTCTTACCATCTATTCCTGGTGGGAAACCAAGAGCCTTGGCAATAGACTATAATGTTCTGGGATAGTCAGGGATGTCCCTGGCCAATACCTCACTGGAAGGTATCCCATCCCTGGCACTGAAAATTTCCTAATGACAATCTATGGCTTCTGGTTGTTCCATTGTCCAAAAAAGTAGGTTTCTATATAACTTATTCATACCCTCTTAGATTTTGATTAGCTCACCACCCACCTTTCTTTACTCAATCTCACTGACCTCACTTATGCCTTTCTACCCCCATTAATCTGTTCTGCTTACATATATACAATATCATCCTATTAAATCTCTCTTCCTTCCCTTTCTATCTCATTTATATCCCCTTTATAGCTTACTGGCCACTGCTGCTGGGTTTTATTTCAACTCACATAGAAGTCCAGTCATTTGTAGATAGGATCCACCTATGAGATAGAACATGTGAGATTTAGTTTTCTGGACCTGGGTTACTTCACCAAGTATCATCCTTTCCAGACCCATCCATTTTCCTGAAAATTTCAGGATTTCATTTTTCTTAACCATGAAGAAGGCAAGAGCTGTATTTTTAGACAATGGCTCTGGACTGTAAGGACTGCAGTAAGGAGAGTGGAGTTTGTGTGGAATCAAAGTTTTCAATGACTTCAAAGCTAGAGTTAATGAATAAACATGGTAAACAAAGTTATCTGATCTTTAGGACACTAGTGCCCAGAAAGAATCCTTTCCAGTGTTTTAGAAACTGACAAAATTAAAACCTGTACTATAGCTCTGGGTTCCGGTCTATGCAATGTGATAAGCTTCTCCTTCTACATTTAAGCATAAGAGCTTTATTTTGATTCTTCTATAAATGATATTAATTTTGAACTCATAATCTTTTTTTAATATATTTATTTTTTATTAATTAGTTTTGTACTCAGTGTATACAGTTAAGTTGGAACCATTGTTAGGCTCATCCATGTCTTACTCTCTCCCCCTGGCCCCTCCTTGTCAAACTCTATGGGTCATGCATTGTGGAATTAGCCCACAGTTATCAGTAGGAGAACTGTCTCTGAGTATCATGACCCAATGTGTGGCTGTGACATTCTTTCCACCCCCTCTTCCACAAAATTTCCCTAAGCCATGTTAGGTTCATTTTGGGTCTGCTTCAGTGATGAGGTGTTGGGAGCCTCTCTGTCTCTGGATATTTGATTTGGTAGGAGTTGATTGTTCTCTGTGTGAATCTCCTTCACCCTTGTGCTGGTACCAAGAAAACACCACCCTTGCTTGTTTCTCCAATTATTCTTAGTTTCAGTTGGGGCCCTTTTGAGGTATGATGGGGTGGTTCTCTCCTTAGGATCTGCATCTATCTGAAAAAGAGAAGCAGATTCTCCAACAGAGAGTAAAGTTAGCACCAGACAAACCCTTATTTTTTTTATAGAGAATTTATTAGGTGTAGACCCTCTTGTAGCCCACAATTGGTGGTAGCTTGGTAATGGAGAGTGGGCTCATATTTGGATATGGTTCTGACTTGTTTCCCAGCTATAGCTATGGGTCCCGTTCCACTGAGCGGATCAATTAGCCAAATCAAGAGCAGTTGGTTTCCCACCATTGCTGTGTGCCACTATTACACTTATGTGAGCATCACGACAGGTTATTTGCTGCTAAGTAGGTTAGATCATGAGTTGATTGGACAGATATTGGTCATTATCCCCCAGTCACGCATGTAGCATCTTCTGGCACTAGACGTGTAGACGGTCTGGGGACTGACTCTCTTCCAGCTTCCAGCTACGTCATTCCATTTTACCTATCAACTGCATATGGTGTGTTCAGCAGTAGGGTCTTACCACTAACCTTTGGTGGGTTATCAAGTACTCTGACAGAAATCTGTCTTTCTTTTAGGAAACCTTGTAGGTCTCTCTGATCAAAAGCTCATTGTGGATGATAGCCATGTGCTGGTACTGGGAGTTACAGGTCAGTGCCCACTAAGGGAAGGAAGAAAAAGATAACTAATATAAAAGAGTTAGAGAAGACAGAGAGAAAGAGAGAGAGAGAGAGAGAGAGAAGCTGTAGAAGATTAAGTCAGTCTTCATCATACCCTCTCCAGTGCCTTGTGGCTCAGGTGTTCCCTCTAAGGGCCAGGTGAAGGTTTAACCATTTGGTCTGCCTTTTAGGATGTAGAATTTTATGCTACCATTGCCTTTTGGGTCCAGATTTGTGTCTCCCAATCCCTTCCTTGCCCTCTGCCCCTCCCCACCCACCCTATTGTCTAGTCCCCGTGGTGCTTGCTGGGTATGTCAGCATAGTGGGCAGATTCAGGTTAGGTGCTGTAGATGAGTTAGACTATGAGGCAATTATCTTTCTGTGATTAGGTAAGTTCACTGAGAATGATCTGTTCCAGGTTCAACCATTTTTCTTCAAATTTCATTGTGTCATTTTTTCTTACTGCTTTGTAGAATTCCATTGTGTAGATATACCACATCTTAGTTATCCATTCTTCTAGTGATGAACATCTGGATTGATACCAGCTCTTAGCTATTATGAATTGAGCCTCTATAAACATGGTTGAGCAAATCTCTCTGGACTGAGGTTTAAAGGTTTTAGGGTACAAGCCCAGTAAAGGAATAACTGGGTCTGTTGGTAACTCTATAGTCAGCTTTATTGCTTTCCAAAGTGGTTATACCATGTTACATCACCACTAACAATGGATTAGGGTTCCTATTTCTCCACATCCTCACCAGCATTTATTTTCATTTGATTTTTTGATGTTTGCTATCCTTACTGGGGTAAGGTGGAATCTCATAGTTGTTTTAATTTGCATTTCCTTGACGATGAGGGATGATGAACATTTTCTTAAGTGTGTGTTTGCCATTTGTATTTCTTCCTCTGTGAACTGCCTCTCCAGCTCTTTGCCCCATTTTGGGAGTGGGTTGTTTGACTTTTCATTATTTAGGTTTTTGAATTCTTTGTAGATTCTAGAGATTAGGCCTCTGTCAGTTGGATAATCAGCAAATATTTTATCCCATTCTGTGGGTAATACAGAAGAAAGAAATAAAAAAGATACACTTTGGAAAGGAAGAAGTTAAGTTAGCTTTATTTGCTGGTGACATGATGTATACATAAGAGACCTGAGAGACTTCAAAACTCTTGAAGGTGATTAACTCCTATAGCTAAGTAGCAGGATACAAAATCAATGCACAAAAATCAGTAGCATTTTTGTATACAAATGACAAAGATACAGAGAGAGAAATAAGGGACATGGTCCCATTCTCAATAGCAACAAAATATCAAATACCTTGGAATACCATTAACCAAGGAAGTGAAAGGTCTATACAATGAAAACATAAAAACACTCAAAAAAGATATTGAGGAGGACTTGATAAAATGGAAAGACCTCCCATGCTCCTGGATAGGCAGAATTAACATTGTGAAGATGGCAATCCTACCAAAGGCAATACACAGATTTAATGCAATTCCAATTTAAATCCCAACAACTTTCCTCACAGAGATAGAAAAAAATGATCTCAAAGTTCATATGAAAAAGCAGAAGGCCTCAGATATCCAAGCATATCCTCAGCAAAAGAAATACCTCTGGAGGCATCACCATACCTGATGTAAAGCTATATTACAAAGCCATTGTAATAAAAACAGCATGGTACTGGCATCAAAACAGGAGTATAGACCAATGGAATAGAATTGAGGACCCGGACTTTGGGTCAAGGTACTTGATATTTGACAAAGGCCCTAACAATATAGACTGGAAAAAAGACAGCATCTTCAACAAATGGTGCTGGACAAACTGGATAACCATATGCAGGAAATTGAAACTTGATCCACATGTCTCGCCATGCACAACACTCAAGTCCAAATGGATCAAAGACCTCAATATAATACCAGAAACTTGGCTACTACTGGAAGAAAATATTGGAGGAATTTTCCATGATATATGAATGGAAAAGACTTCCTGAACAAACCCCAGTAGCTCACATTCTTAAACAGTTACTCAACCAATGGGATCATGTGAAGCTGAAGAGTTTCTTTACAGACAAGCATACAATGAACTCAGAATCTTAAAGTTCTAAAAATCCCACTGATTTTTGTTTATAGTTAATGTGTACTGGTAGCCTCTGAAAAGCTCAAGAACCTTTTTATTTAAATAAAGTACTTCTGGACTGAAAGGTTTTCCTAATATGACATATATTCATTTGGTCATTCATTTATGCACAAAATGATATTTACATATTTATATCTCAGGTTTTTAGATAAAGGATGAAATAAAACCAACCAGTTTCCTATTTTTGTATAAGTATCAGAACTATGCACAAATAAACATATTTCTCCTGCTAGGTCCTAAATTTTAATGAAAAGTTATTATTATTTGAACAGACTTGTATTCTGATAAGTGAAGACCTAAGCTTTGTCAGATGTCATATTGTAAAATAACTTATTCACAAACACATTAATATTTTATGATATATGGTACTATGTATAACAAATTTCTAGACAGGGCTCAATAAATACCTATAATTTAAAAAGAGATCAAAGGAAGTTATCTTTGCATTACCCATTTTCATTCAGAGCAATCAGATATGATTATTAAAAATGTGCATCTGCTTTTAGGCACTTTCCTTAAAATTCAATATTAAACATATTTTTCACCTTTTAGAAGTTTGCATTTTGAAAAACACTGCCAAATATCTGGAATTTTTATCTTTTCAATTGGCTGTATATACAAATAGAAGACTTTCACAAAAATCCAGCATTATAAGGCACAAATAAATGTATCTTTTTAAAAATTTTCCAGATCATGTCAAACAGAAATAGATTCTCCAGGACCTACTTAAGCCAGATACACAAGGTGGTATAAGTGTCTCTCATTCCTTTGCAGTGGCTAGAAGCCCTGGTGTGGCCATTCTCTCTATCTGCTTTTTATCTCTCACTCTCTATCTCTCAAACAAATAATTAAATACAACTTTAAAAAGCAAGGGAAGAAGAGTTTACTTCAGTGGACAATTTGAGGGGTAGAATTCATCATTGTGGGGGAAAGCTTGACAACAGTGGCACAAAGCAGCAGGTCAATTCAATCTGCAGGTAGGAAGCAGAGAGATATAAACGCTGGTGCTTTCTTCTTTTTCTCCAGTCCATAGGGTGTTGCCACTTGCAGTTAAGGTGGGTCTTCCTGCCTTAAGTAACCAAATTTAGAAAATCCCTCACTGTCATGCCCAGAGATTTGTCTTTTTGGTGATTCTATATCCAATCAAGCTAAAGTCAAGATTGACTCTCACAATCCCTTTCTTTTAAAATGTTTTCTAGCCGTAATTTGTTTCTCTCCTTTATTTTTTAAAAATATTTTTTATTATTTATTTACTTAAAAGAGAGGGGGAAAGAAAGAGGCAGATAGAGAGAGAATGGGTGATCCAGGGCTTCCAGCCATTGCAAATGAACTCCAGATACATGAGCCCACTTGTGCATCTGCCTTATGTGGGTCCTAGGGAATTGAACCTGGATCCTTTGGCTTTGCAGGCAGGCACCCTAACTGCTAAGCCATCTCTCCAGCCCTCTTTCCTTCCTTCCTTCCTTCCTTCCTTCCTTCCTTCCTTCCTTCCTTCCTTCCTTCCTTCCTTTCTTTCTTTTTTCTTTCTTTCTTTCTTTCTTTCTTTCTTTCTTTCTTTCTTTCTTTATTTTGGTTTTTCAAAGTAGTGTTTCACTAGCCCAGGCTGACCAGGAATTCACTATGTAGTCTCAGGGTGGCCTCAAACTCACAGCAACCCTCCTTCCTCTGCCTCCTGAGTGCTGGGATTAAAGGTGTGCACCACCATGCCTGGCTTCTTTCCTTTATTTTTAAGAAATAGAGTGTGCTGATTTTCTAACTTTCTTTTCCTTTTCAGCTTTGAAGACAAGAGTAGTCTCTCAGGTGCTCTTCAATGCCAGCCAAGATTTTTATCTCACAAGGAAGAATTCCAGGACATCATAGCATCCTGAGTGGTCCCACTGCAGGTTGCTAGATGGACAAAGTATTATGAGACTGCTTCATCAGAATGGCTCTACTGAATTTCCTTCAAGGGCTCCTCCATAGTGTCACTGCCAGGGAAAAGTTAACTAGTGGATCCTCTCCAGCCCAAGACAGGTCATGCTTCCTCTGAGGGCTATACCAGTTAGGCTATTTGGCTAATTAACAAGCATTTAATAAACACCTACTGTGTGTAGAGCACTCTACAGACAATTCTGCTCTGTACCTATACAAAACCCACTCACTCATGAAAGCTTGGCTCAAAGCTCCCTTCTTTTGCCTTTACTTCTGATTCTTAGTAATGTTGGCTTTTCCTCTGGTGATAAATATCTGGAGCATACTAATGTGCATTTTAATATTTAGTAATTATTTTATCTGTGAGGGTGATTGAGGTGTAAAATTAACATTCCCACTATAATTATAGGCACAAAAGGTATTACTTTTCTGCTGTTAATAGCTATACTTGAAGAGTATTTGATTTGGTTCTTATTTTGAGGCAAGCTGAACAGACTGCCTTTTTTTTTTAATGAGAGAGAGAGAGAGAGAGAGAGAGAGAGAAAGAGAACTGGCATGTCAGGGCCTCCAGCCACTGCAATTGAACTCCAGACATGTGAGCCTCCTGATATATATGTGCAACCTTGTGTACTTGTGTCACTGTGTATCTGGCTTATGTGGGACCTGGAGAGTCAAACATGAGTCCTTAGGCTTCACAGGCAAGCAACTTACCCATTAAACCATCTCTCCAGCCCTGATTTGGTTCTTAATATGCATTTCCTCTATCTTTCAGAGATTGTTAGGTCTTTGGCAATTGTGAGAAAAATGGAATATGTTAATGACTGATGTAATCAAATCAATTTATAAAATACTACCCTTTATTTCCTGCCTCTTACACTGTATATTACAATTTGATGACAGAACGTGTAGGCTTCTCATGATAAATAAAAAAAATAAATTTGGTATTTGTTACAATTAACCAAGTTTTGTCTAATAAAATAAATGTAATCTATTATAATTTTATCTGAATGTGCTGAGAAAACTGGGTATCTGTAGAAGGATGAAAATAGATCCTTATCTCTCTCCGTGTACAAGAATTAAGTCCAAATGGATCAAACAACTTAATATCAGATCCCAAACTCTGAAGCTGCTAGAGGAAGTAGGGGAAACCCTTCAACATATTGGTATAGGCAAAGACATTCTGAATATAACTCCAGTTGCTCAGGGAGTAAAACCACTAATCAACCACTGGGACCTCATGAAACTACAAAGTTTTATTCACAGCAAAGGACACTGTGAATACAGCAAAGAGGTAACCTACAGAATGGGAAAAAATCTTTGCCAGCTATACATATGACAGAGAATTAATATGCAGGATATACAAGAACTCAAAAAAAACTGAATAATAAGAAATCAAACAACTCAATTAAAAAATGGGCTATGAATCAGGTGTGGTGGCGCATGCCTTTAATCCTAGCACTCAGGAGGCAGTGGTAGGAGGATTGCCATGAGTTTGAGGGCAGCCTGAGATTGCAGAGTGAATTCCAGGTCAGCCTAGGCCAGAGAGAGACCCTACCTCAAAAAAACAAAAACAAGCAAACAAAAAAAAAAGGGCAATGGAACTAAATATAGAGTTCTCAAAAGAAGAAATACAGATGGTATATAAGCATCTAAAAAAATGTTGCACATTCTTAGCCATCAGAGAAATGCAGATTAAAACTATGTTGAGATTCCATGTCACTCCTTTCAGAATGGCTGCCATAATGAAAACAAATGATCATAAATGCTGGTGAGGATGTGGAAAAGGAGGAACCTTTCTACACTGTTGGTGGCAATGCAATCTGGTACAGCCATTGTGAAAATCACTGTGGAGGCTCCTGAGACAGTTAAAAATGGATCTACCATATGACCCAACTATACCACTCCTAGGCATACAACCTAAGGATTCATCTCACACTTGCTCAACCACGTTTATTGCCACTCTATTCACAATAGCTAGAAAATGGAATGAGCCTAGATGTCCCTCAACTGATGAGTGGACAATGAAGATGTGATACATTTATATAATGCAGTACTATTTAGCAGTAAAGAAAAATAAAATTATGAGCTGGGCATGATGGTGTATGCCTTTAATCACAGCATTTGGGAGGCAGAGGTAGGAGGATCACCGTGAGTTCAAGGCCACCCTGAGACTGCATAGTGAATTCCAGGTCAGCTTGGAGTACAGTGAAGCCCTACCTTGAAAAACAAACAAAAATACCCAGAAAAATGAAATTATGAAAATTGCAGAAAAATGGATGGATCTCAAAGGATTATATTTAGTGAGATAATCCGGGCCTAGAAAGCCAAATGTCACATGTTCTCTCTCATATGTAGATCCTAGCTACAAATATTTGAACTTCTGTGTGAGTTGGAATAAAACTCAGTAGCAGAGGCCAGGAAGCTAGAAAGAAGATATAAATGGAATAGAAAGGGAGGGAAGGATGGGGCCACTTAAGAGAGTAGTATTGTATATATGTAAGTAGAAGAACAAATTACTGAGGGTAGAAAGTGAGGTCCAGGGACAAGACTGAGTGAAGGGAAGTGGGGGGGGGGGTATCAAAATCTAATAGGGTATGAATAAGTCATATGGAAAACTAATTTGACAGTGGCACATCAAAAAGTCATAGATTGTTATTAGAAAAAATTCAGTGCCAGGGATGGGATAACTTCCAGTAAGTTGTTGGCCAGGGAAGTCCCTGATGTAACCAAAACATTACAAGTCATTGCCAAAGCTCTTGGTTTCCCACTAGGAATACATGGTAAGTCCCTTTTACTGGAGACTACACATGCTTGTGCTGCAAAGTCACTGAAAAATCCTACTGGAGCTGAGTTGAAAACCTCTGTGTAGACCAGCTGACAGCTAGAAAAAGCTACATTGCATGCAGTTCCATGGTAGAAAGAGAAACTTCCAGTGGAGATAAACAACAGTGGACACTGCAAGCCTTAAATTTGGGCAGCTAGGCCAAATGAGCCAACAGGTATAATAGTGGCATGTCTGTTATGGGGGAAACCAACAGTTCTCTAATGGGACTTGTGGCCTGCTCCATGGGAGGGAATACATACCTGATATTGAAAACCTATGATGATGGGGGAAGTCATGAGCCCTGGAGGTATAACCGCTGCTGGTGTCTGTATATATATACATACACATACACTATGCTCACAAAGTGCACAGTAAGCATTGTTCTTAATGATCCTACCCATATATTAATGCTACTCTCATTTTTGGTTAGAGAAGCTTTTCTTTTCAGATGATGGTGATCTTGGGGTGATTCAGAAGGCACCATAGTACTGAGAAAAAGTAACAGAGGAGTACTCAGCACTGAAACATCTCTATCACACCTTCCAAGGCTCAGGGTCCATTGTGGAACTGGTGGTGGAAAGAATGTAAGAGCCAAAGGAAGGGTAGGACTCCTTACAATGAGCTCTTCAAGATACAAAATGGCCTACATATCTGTGACCTAGCAGTGCCTGAAACTACCTACGTAAGACCAGATAACAGGAGGACAAGATTACGACATGAAAATGAAAGAGAAACTGATTGTGAGGGGGAAGCATTATGATGGAGAGTGGAATTGCAAAGAGGAAAGTGTGGGAGGGGGAGGAAATTATCATAGTTTATTGTCTATAATTATAGAAGTTTTCAATAATAGAAAAACAATTAAATATCAAATGGGACAGTTCAAATTGTAATTTTAAAATATTTTTTTAAACTATTTATTTATTTGAGAGAGTGGAACATAGGAATAGAATGGGCATGTAGGGGCCTCCAGCCACTGCAAATGAACTCCAGATGCATGTGCCACTTTGTGCATCTACCTTTATGTGGGTACTAGGGAATCAAACTTGGGTCATTAAGTTTTGTAAGCAAACGCTTTAAAGACTGGGTCATCTCCCCAGCCCTGAAATTTTAATTATTTTCTCTTTTATAAGAGTAGTGAAATACATGGCTATTTCTTATTTGTCTATAAAAACATTTACAAAGGGAAGCTTTTTCCTCTCCAAGTGGCAAACACCATTTAAAAACCTTTAGATACAATTTAAATCATTCTATGAAATAATAATGTGGTAAATGTAATACTACATCTGAGGGTATACTGTTTAACTCATGACTGTTTTCTTAGAATATCCTGAAAGATGGCCAGGAACTCTGTGTAAGTATTGGTCAAATTATCGTAAAAGCCTTCCACGAATGCTAGGTGTGGTAGCTCTTGCCTGTAATCCCATAACTTGGAAGGCCAGGGCAAAAGGATTGCTTTGAGTTCAAGGCCACAGCTACAGCTGAGAAAGGAGGTGTAGGTGCAACATCTATAACCCTGATGATGTCAGGGTTTGTTCAATTGATCAGATTATCTCTGTCAGTCTTAATGGAGATGGACAGTCCTTTGGTTGTCTAAATAACAACTCCTATGCCAGATCCTTGTGATAAATTCAGAACACACTAAACCAGTCAATTCCCTTGTAAATAGACTGATAAGCAAGAAATTCACAGCATTATTTATTCTCCTATCCCCCTGGATGCATTCTCTGGAGTACTGTGCCTGAAAAGTCTGTAAGGAAAAAGTCTTCTAATAGAAGGTTTCTTTCTTTTCTCTGTTGATACGATACAGTTGTCAGATAAATGACTATATAATTTTGGAGAATATACAATAAATCAAGGATTGCACCAAGTTAAGTGATAATGTAATAAAATGACTGTTAAGATGATGAGTTATATATGAATGGAAAAACTGAATACTATATATAACATAAATGGGTTTTTGTCACATTAGTCAAGCTATGATGTTTTCTATATGTATCATTTTTTTCTTATTTTAAAATAATTTTGGTAATGAAAATATGACAGTAATATAGTGCTTAGATATTCATCATGTAGCTACAACTAATGAAAACACATTGTAGGGCTGGAGAGATGGCTTAGCAGTTAAGCGCTTCCCTGTGAAGCCTAAGTACCCTGGTTCGAGGCTCGAATCCCCAGGACTCACGTTAGCCAGATGCACAAGGGGGCGCACGCAATCTGGAGTCCATCTGCAGTGGCTGGAGGCCCTGGCGCACCCATTCTCTCTCTCTCTTGCTCTCTCCATTTGCCTCTTTCTCCCTCTGTCACTCCCAGATAAGTAAATAAAAATAAACAAAAAAAATTTTAAAAAGAAAATACATTCCATAAATATAACTACATGAATTTAAAAATTTATATAGTACTGTTAACTGACCTTCATACTTCACGAGAATTCTTTCAAATCTTCCCACTTGTATTCTTTTTACTGATCCGGGATCTGACTTTTCATTCCACATTGCAATTATTGTTCAGTTCTTTTCATTATCTCAGTTTGGTATGATTTCTCTTTTTCTATGTTTTGCATAACCATGACACACCTGAAGAGTTTCTATTTATTTTACTTTTTACTCTGGGAACCGATCTCAGCCTGTTTCCCAAGTTTGTCTCCAACACCAGGATTCCAGTAATCATCCCCCAACCTGGAATTATAGATCTATCCTACCATGCTGAGCTTCTTATTTATCTTATAGCCTGTTGCTAAATTTGAGGATATGTTCCAGGATTAGTTTAAGGTTATATGTGTATGAGGAGATGTTGTATAGCTGTTTCTTCCTGGAGCTTATGCAACTTACAAGGCTCAGGAAGTTAAAATAGTCATTGGGGTGTCTCTGAGGTAGTATAAGCAGTAACAATTTCTGTGGAGAAGAGAGTCTGACCAGGCCAAGCTTACTGCACATAGCTAAAGGATGCAGCTTTTCATTACCCATGCCAGGATGGACTTTTCAGTGAAGTAGCTGCTTTTATGACATTTATGCTTCTGGAACTCGCTGGTCTGTCACCAGTGCTCTATCTGGGTTAAATATGTGTTTGCTCCCATTTCCCCAGGACAACTCAGGCAACACAAGAACACTCAGAAATGGATCTCTGCACTTCTCAGCATGCTGTATCAGCAGGCTCATGATGATGCTCCCTCTACCTGATGATGCTACCTTGACAGCTTAGTGATTTCCAGGGTTTGTCCTTGCAATATTTCTGTTTTTCCCTTTGAAATTTGTTTATGTATCTAGTTATTTGTTAAAATCAGTATAGGCTCACATACTTGACTTGAACAGGCTACAAATGATTGCAAACATTATTTAGGGATTTTTTTGTCCCTAAAAATAATCCAATTTCATCTGTAGAGATCTCCTTTAAGTCAGCTTCCATGACTCTCATCTTTTATTACTTTTTTCTTAACTTCCTGACTTTCTGGAAATCTACAAGGTTCTAATCTGGAATTAACCATTTGTTCTAGGATTTCTGTTTAATTTTATTGTAGAATTAGAATCAAGAGCTAAGGTGATGTCCTCATTACTACTGAAATGGCAATTATGCCTTTTCAGTGAGTGAAACTATAAAATATTTGTCTGCATAGTAACACATACATATACACATCTATATCTATTCATGTAATTCACATATTTATAATAAATATCATGAATTTCAGTGAATATTTGGATTTCTAATCCAACATCACAGAGTTCAGTCTAGACTTCCTCCTGTCTGGTTTGCCTTTTTTTTTTTTCTCTAACAGTGAGAAATCTATCTCATTATTGACCACCTATTTCTTCAAGATACTTCACATAAGATATCTTCAGAACTGCTAATCCATATGACAATGAAAAAGAAATACACATACAGTAGGTCATTATGGCTGAACAGTTCAATTTTACCTTTATAGTGTCTTATCAAAATACTTTTTTATGAAGTTGCTCAATTATTCTTCCCTGACCCTTTTAGTAGGGCTATTGATGATGTTACCTTCTTATTGCTGACACAAAGCACCCAACCAAAAATGTTGATGAGAGGGAAGTTGTTTATTTTGGCTTACAGTGTTAAAAGGGAGATTCATGATGACAGGGAAAAGGATGGCCTAAGCAGAGACTAGACGTCAACTCTACCATCAATAATGGAACACCATAACATAAGAGTGAGCCACTCACTCACAAGAGGAATCTGTCTATAATGCCCATAAGCCACCCCAACAACAAACCTCCTCTAGCAAAGTTCTAATTCCCAAATTGCTACCAGCTGGGGACTTAACATTCAGAACACATGAGTCTATGGTGGGAATCTAATTCCAGATTCTAACTACCCCAGCTATATTAGTTATTTGTAACAGATTTAGGTTTATTTATTATTGTTTATATTCCATTGTTCCTGCCCACCCACATAGACACCTGGTTTTGGTGTAATGAGTTACTGGTTCTAATAAGACTTTGCTCTAGTCCTAAGATGCATAGCTACATTCTTGCTCCTTCTCTTCCCTAACCCAGCACTATTCCCTCATTCTTTCCAATCCATTCTTGCCCTCCTGTAGGTTACCCATTTCATTCATTTCTGATTTTTATTACCTGAACTACCATTGCACAAATTACCACACATATTAACAACTTATCTATTTTTCTTTCTTATACAAAAAACAATATATTACATATTTCCTGGGCACTTTGCTTTTTGTACTTGAAAATGCATTGTGAACATCCCTACATACTGATTAATATTTTCTTTATTCATTTTATAGCTTCATGTGAAGTATGCAATATTGAGTATCTATACAAGCAAACTGATAATGACTTGTTCACTGATCAACAACTACCTACCTTCCAATCAAAATAAAATGTCAGGGGCTGGAGAGATTGCTCAGTGGTTAATGCATTTGCCTGCAAAGACTACAGACCCTGGTTCACTTCCCCAGTACCCACATAAAGTCAGATACACAAAGTGACATGCATCTGGAGTTCATTTGTAGTGCGTAGATGCCCTGACATACCCATTCTCTGTCTCTCTTCTCTCTGCTTGCAAATAAATAAAGTGTCACATGACTTATTGCCTAAATTCTCACGGCCTTCTTCAAGAATCAGGCAAACGGAAATGAGTCTGACAGACTAACGGTGCTTCCTCTTTCCCCTTTACTTCTTATTTGAATTATCTTCTGCTTTATTTTGAGATTCATGCTTGACATTTATCATGGGCTTCTGGCTCTCCCATCCTGTCTAGCTCTCAGAATCATTTGGGCAATTGTTTCTGTTTACAGCATTATGACTCCAAATCAGTGTGCCAATTTCAAAGTAAATGCACCTAGCCAGAGTGGTCTTACTTTTACACTAGATTTAGTCTACCTAGGACTAACTAGATGATTCTGTCTCAAACTCTATATTTTGTCTATAATTTCTCCACAGGACTCACATAGTGTAAACAAGATAACTGGGATGCTGTCCAATTTGAGGAATAAAGCTAGGCTTTAAAATATAGCTCATTGTAAAAAAAAAAAAAAAAAAAAGGAGGGCTACTCTGTTTAAGCTATATTTTTAAAATGCTTTGCTCCTACTATTCATTTAAGACACAGTTGAACCAGCTCCCTGATGAAATTTATGTATTTATAGTAAATGCTTCACTTCATAGAAATTTGCTGATATGGAAAGTATTTTGAAAATAAATGAAACATAGGCTTTTCTGACAACTACTCAAGGCCAGATTAAGCAAGTGTTGATACCTTATAAATTTCTGATACTTTAAATAGAAGAATATGTATATATAGTTTCATATAGAAAGTTCTTAGATTCTGAAATCTTACTTCATTTTAACCAATGCATTGATTAATACTATGAGCAATTGTCCCTGGGAATCTATTTTATCTGAAAGAAAAATTGTAATTACCCTGAAAAACCCAGAATACCACAAATCATGCAGATCAAAATGCATGAATACTATCTATACATTTAACTCTCTTCTCACAAAAATATTATGAGGACTTTTTCATTTCCTTGTTCTGTTAACATGCATAATGTCAGACATCAGAATTTGACTTATATGAAGAATATATGACAACCACTGGAAAAATAAGTGGAAACCACATACAGCTCATGTTTGTGACAAAAGAAACTATTTCATTACCTGCATATACAGTGTTCTTTTCTTATGTCTTTTAATTTTTTCATCTTTTTTATTATTAGTTATGTACACAGTGTACATCTTTATTGGAAATGTGTTTGATTGTATTCCCCACTGAGAGGACATCTCTGAGATAAACCCCAGATTTTTCTTATTAATGTAAGGGACTTAAAGTTATGAAGAGGAATTAACAGAATTTAACTTTAATTGCAGAAGAACATTTCTAGCAAATAGTTTACAGGGGGGAAAAAAAGATTTTCCATTAATTCTGATTCTTTAGTATGGGACGTAATTTGAAAATTATGGCCTGGACAACCTAAAGAATGGGAAAAAATCTTTGCCAGCTATATATCTGATAGAGGATTAATATCTGGGATATACAAAGAACTCAAAAAGTTAAATAATAAGAAATCAAACAAGCCACTTAAAAAATTGACTATGGATGTAAATAGAAAGTTCTCAAAAGAAGAAATACAGATGTCATATAAGCAGCTAAAAAAATGTTCTATTTCCCTAGTCATCAGGGAAATGCAGATTAAAACTACATTGAGATTCCATCTCACTCCTGTCAGATTGGCTACCATCGTGAAAACAAATGATCATAAATGCTAGTGGGGATGTGGAAAAGGAGGAACCCTTCTACACTGTTGGTGGGAATGCAATCTGGTCCAAATTTCTTGTGGAAATCAGTGTGGAGGTTCCTAAAACAGCAAAAGATTGATCGACCATATGACCCAGCTATAGCACTCCTAGACATATATCCTAAGGACTCATCTCATTTCCTTAGAAGTACGTGCTCAACCATGTTTATTGCTGCTCAATTCATAATAGCTGGGAAATGGAACCAGCCTATATGTTCCTCAACTGATGAGTGGATAATGAAGATATGACACATTTATACAATGGAGTTCTACTCAGTGGTAAAGAGAAATGAAGTTATGAAATTTGCAGGAAAATCGATGAATCTGGAAAGGATTATACTAAAGTGAGGTAACCTAGGCTCAGAAAGCCAAGCAACGCACGTTCTCTCTCATATGTGGATCCTAGCTATGGATGATTGGGCTTCTGTGTGAGAAGGAAAATACTCAGTAGCAGAGGCCAGTAAGCTAAAAAAGAGATATAAAGGGAAGAGAATGGAAGGGAGGAGGGTACTTAGTAGGTTGGTGTTGTATAAACGTAAGTAGAAGAATAGATTAGCGGGGGTATAAAGGCCCAAAATGAGGTCAGGGGAAGAGATTGAGTAAAGGAAAGGTGGAGAGAGGGCTAATCAAAATCTAAGAGGATATAAATAAATCATATAGAATCCTCCAGTTTTGAACAGTGGAACACTCAGGAACCATAGATCATTGCTAGAAAATGTTCAGTGCCAGGGATGGGATACCTTCTAGTGAGTTGTTGGCCAGCGAGGTCCCTGATGCCCCCAAAACATTATAGGCCATTACTGAGGCCCTTGGTTTTCCACCAGGAATAGATGGTAAGACCCTATTGCTGAAGACTCCACATACTGGGGCTGCAAGGCCACTGAGAAATCTTGCTGGAACTGAGCTGATAACCTCCTCCATGTAGACCAGCTGACAGAAATCTAGAAGAAGCCATTATACATGTAGTTCAATGGGAGAAAGAGATACCACCAGTGAAGATACTCAACAGTAGACACTGCAAACCTTACAATTGGCCAGCAAGGCCAAATGAGCCAACGAACGGGTGCAATAGTGGCACGTCTATCATGGTGGAAACCAACTGCCCTCCAATTGGACCAGAGGCCCACTCCATGGGAAGGAATACATCCCTGATACTGAAAACTTAAAACAGGGGTAGTCATGAGCCCTAGGGGTGTAACATCTGCTGATGTCTGGAGCAATGTATATACTATGCTTATCAAACTGCCCAGTAAGCACTTCTCTTAATATTCATACCCTTATATTAATGCTACTCTCACTTTGGGCAGAGAATCTTCTCTTTTCAGATGGCAGTGACCTTGGGACGACTCAGAAGGTATCACAGTGCTGGAAAGAAGTGACTGGAGTACCGAGTAACATCTCGATCACACCTTCCAAGGTTCAGGGTCTAATGCGGAAAAGGTGGCAGAAAGAATGTAAGAGCCAAAGGAAGGGTAGGACTCCTTACAACGTGCTCCCTCCAGACATAAAATGGTCTGGATATCCATGACATGACCTCATACTGCCTGACACTACCTACACAAGACCATCATAAGAGGAGGAAAAGATCATGACATCAAAATAAAAGAGAGACTGATTGAGATAGGGAGGGGATATGATGGAGAATGGAATTTCAAAGGGGAAAGTGGGGGGAGGGAGGGTATTACCTTGGGATATTTTTTATAATCATCAAAAATGTTAATAAAAATTTGGAAAAAAAAGAAAATTATGGCCTGGAAATGTAGATTCTAAATTTGAAATAGCACACTTGTGGTCAGTCCTAAAGATTTACTTTTCTTTCAGGTCAGGGTTTATCTTGCTTATATTATAAATGCATTCACATATATTTACTATTCTGAAAATACATTTTGTATATTTACTTGCCACTGAAATCTCATGAGTCCCTGAACAATGTTTTGGACAGGTGAAAAAGATTTGGATATCTAATGGAATTACAACTAAAATAAATAAAATATTTAAAATAACCAACAAGGGTCAGCCTGGATTACAGAATGAAACCCTTTCAATTTAAAAAAAAATAATAAGAACCAGGTGTGGTGGCACACGCCTTTAATCCTAGCACTCAGGAGGCAGAGGTAGGAGGATTGCTGTGAGTTCGAGACTACATAGTGAGTTCTAGATCAGCCTGGACTATAGTGAGACCCTACCTCGAAAAACCAAAGGAAAAATAATAATAAGAAGAAGAAGAAGAAGAAGAAGAAGAAGAAGAAGAAGAAGAAGAAGAAACAAAAACAAGTACAACAAGGAAAAATAGAGTTCAACCTACTTTTTGGACAGTGGAACACTCAGGAGCCATAGATTATTACTAGAAAATTTTCCAGAAAATTGCCAGGAAAGGGATATCTTCCAGTGAATTGTTGGCCAGGGAGGTCTCTGATGCCCCCCTAAACATTACAAACCACTGCTGAGGCCCTTGGCTTCCCAACAGGAATAGATAGTAGGACGCTACTGCTGAATAATCCACATACTTGAGCTGCAAGGTCACTGAGAAATCCTGCTGGAGCTGAGCTGAAAACCTCCTCCATGTATACCAGCTGACAGAAGGTTGGAAAAAGCCATGCTGCATACAGTTCAAAGGGAGAGAGAGAAATCACCAATGAAGATACTCAACAGTGGACACTGCAAGTCTTATATTTGGCAAGCCAGGCCAAATGAGCCAACGGGTGCAACAGTGGCATGTCTGTTATGGGGAAAACCAACCGACTTCTAATTTGACTGGAGGCCTGCTCCATGGGTGGGAATACATCCCTGATACTGAAAACCTACATGAGACCTAGGGGTGTAACATCTGCTGGTGTCTGGCTAAAAGTATATACTATCTTCACCAAACTGCCCAGTAAGCACTTCTCTTAATGTTCATACCCATATATTAATGCTACTTTCACTTTTGGTTAGAGAAGCTTCTCTTTTAGATGCCTGTGACCTTGGTATGATTCAGGGACACCATGGTGCTGAGAAGAATTGACAGAGAAGTACTCAGCATTCAAATATCTCTATCACTGCTTCCATGGCTCAGGGTCCACTGCAGAAGAGGTGTCAGAAAGAATGTGAGAGACAAAGGAAGGGTAGGACTCCTTACAACGTGCTCCTCCAGACACAAAATGGCCTGCATATCCATGACCTCACAGTGCCTGACACTGCCTACACAAGACCATCATAAAGGAGGAAAAGATCATGACATCAAAATAAAAGAGACTGATTGAGAGGG
The DNA here is from genome assembly GCA_036346955.1 of Dipus sagitta. Lineage (NCBI taxonomy): Eukaryota > Metazoa > Chordata > Mammalia > Rodentia > Dipodidae > Dipus > Dipus sagitta. The sequence continues at coordinate 94,598,476 of CM070770.1, read as the reverse complement.
GGTGGGAATATGCTAGAGAGTGAAGTTTCAAAGCCGAAAGTGGGGGGAGGGAGGGAATTATCATGGGATATTGTTTACAATTATGGAAGTTGTCAATAAAAAAAGAATAAAACTTAAATATACCATCTTTCTTTTCAGCTTAATAAATGGCATCATAAAGAAAAAAGAAAACTAGAGATCAAACATAATGATTAGCTTTGCTTAGCTGAGGCACAGGATGTTTATGATCTGACTTTTTCCCTCTGCACGTCTCATGCCAGGTGTGAGCTTGTCTGAGTGATATGATCTTCTTGCAGCTGTCAGACATCGAGTGACTCTGCATTTTATCCATTATTAAGAGAGAGTGAGCTACAAATTTGGAGATGAGGAGTTTCACTATGAAAAGTAAGATTCTGAGTTGGGTAGAAAGAATATAAGTTTCGGGGCTGGAGAGATGGCTTAGTGGTTAAGTGCTTGCCTGTGAAGCCTAAGGACCCCGGTTCGAGGCTCGATTCCCCAGGACCCATGTCAGCCAGATGCACAAGGGGACGCATGCATCTGGAGTTCGTTTACAGAGGCTGGAAGGTCTGGCGCGCCCATTCTCGTTCTCTCTCTCTCTCTCTCTCTCTCTCTCTCCCTCCTTCTCTCTGTCACTCTCAAATAAATAAATAAACAAAAAAAATTTTAAGAATATAAGTTCTGGGATTAATTGCACTGAAAATCAGAGCAGTTATCCAACCAAGAACAGAAATATCACTACCACATCCCCAATTGCTAGAATCAACTTGCAGCTTAACATTGACTCGTTTTCAGGCAATTTTTCTTCTGTTGTGCCTTCTTAATCATTAAAAGAAAGTTTTTCAATTTTAGTTGGTGTACTTCCTTGCTAATTCACATGTAACCCTCTCCCAAGACCTACTATCCCGAATCCAGTACCTTTTTTGGTTTTACAAAATAGACTGTAACTATTTTTGCAACTTTCCAATCTATAATACAATTGTACTTCTTTCTTACTTTTCAAAGGTTTCAGAGCTGTATGAAGAAAGAGTAGCTAAACAGACTGCTGGGTATCCTCATGAGCTTGCACATAAAATATTGAGCCTGTGTACCTTTTGCTCCTGAAATCTTGTCAAATTTGTTTTATGAAGGGTTAATTCTTCACTACCAGTCCAATTCTCAAATATGGCTATCTTTTAATTTGTTGTGCTTCAAAGGTCCACTTCTTTCAGCTGTTTGGTTCATTTTAATTCAAACAATCAGCTTTGGAAAAGCTTTTACCTAATCTACCCTTATAATTGAAACTTTGGTCAGAATCCTAATTCCACAATTGATAGCTAGGTGGAGAGCTTAAATTGACATTGGGCTCTATAACTCCATAAACATTCCCAACTAAATATCAGCTGAATTTCCATTGCTAGCCAAGAACAGTGTATATTCAATGTCCAAATTAGACTCAAAAGAAAATGTTTCCAAAAGTTTCAATAATATTTCACCCTAGAATCATTATTATCACTATTAGCATGCAAAGACATTGCTATATAATGGGCCATAAAGTTCAAGAATCCAAATTTTAAAGCCATAGATTAAAATGTAAAGCTTAATTTGCTTTCATTATTATATTGGAGGATAAAAAGACTTTCAAATTTCTAGTCTCACAGAGTTTATAATCTATCAGAATGAAGAAATAACTATTATTGTACAATATGATTAAAACTTTCAATGAAATAAATGTTTTATGCTATAAAAGTGTATAAACCCAAGCATGCACAATGTGATATTTATCTTGGTGAATACCAAACTTGATCTGAGATGTCAAACAGGGATAAGAGTCAGTCACACAATGGTGATGGAAGGATAGGCCAGGAAGATGCTTCAAATAAGCCTTATTGCAAGGCTGACAAAGGAACTGAACTCGTGCCACTAAAAATTGCTTGTAATGTGGGTATTAAGCACCAGCCTGAAAAGTTTGCTGGCACGAGACAACAAAGCACCTCACAACTAGTGCAAGTACATCTGCCTAATATTATAAGGAAAGGCAGGGAGAGATGTTATCCAGTTTAGGAGAGTAATGTAAAGATATGACTTCAGAGGCATGAAACTAATGGCAGCAAGACCAGTAAAAGTTGGAAAAAGAGAATTTCATTCAATGGGAGACATAGGGTACAAATTCTTTAAAAGTAGGATTTCTGTCTCCTTTTGTTTATTGCTAAGTCTTAAGTGTCTGGAAATACCACAGAGAGAAAAAATTGTGTGTGTGTGTGTGTGTGTGTGTGTGTGTGTGTGTGTGTGTTTTAGGCTAAGGATTCAAAAAGAGGGAAGGGAGGGGAAGAAAACTCAGAAAAGACGGGAAAATGATGGAAGGAAGGAGTAATAAAGAAGGAAGAAAGTAGGCAGGAAGAAGTCAGGAAAAGAAAACAGGAGGGGATAAACTGAAGTCAAACCAGATGGTATAGGTCTGGAATCTCTGCACTAGAGAACAGGTAATTCAGAATGAGCACAAAATCCAGTCCAGCCTGGTATTCATAACATAATCTTGTCTTAAAAATAAAATAAAATAAAATGAAATAAAATAAAATAAAGGCTGTAGAGATGGCTTAGTGATTAAGGCACTTGCCTGTAAAACCAAAGGACCTAGGTCCAATTTGCCAAGACCCATGTAAGCCACATGTACAAGGTGACACATACATCGGGAGTTCATTTGCAAATAAAATAAAAATAAAATAAAACATGTGAATTGAAAACTTATAAAGAAACCTGTCCTGCTAGCTCTTGTAGATGTACACATTATCAGATTACTATATGTGCCTGTATTGGTTACTTGTATAAGTAATGAACTATTCCTTTTACTGAGACAAAGAGAATAGGAAAAGTCACAGACCAACTACTAGAAGCCAGACATGTCGTAGTTAATGAGCAGAAATGCCATAGTTAAAAAATCATGGTCCATGCTCTTATAGAACCATGATTAACAAATATGAACATGAAATAAACAGAATTATTTGAGGGACAAATGATACCAAGAAGAAATCAGTGGAAGATGTAATCATTACAGATTCACAGTCATAAAATATGCCTTGGGTATCACACCTGAAGAAAGGACTGGAAATGTTCAGTAGAAGAATGATAGACATAGAAATGAGAGCTTGCTATGGTCAAGGACCTGTGTGGAAGACTGTGTCCAGAACATAATGCAGGGAAGCCCAAGCAGTAAATTTTAAACTGGGAGTTTGTGAACTAGAGTTCTCACTAAGGAATATTTATGATAAAAATTATATGGTGTCTTGAGGGATGAGTATCAGTAGTCAAAAGTAAAAGGATAGAATCCAACATTTCAGATATATATCAGAGTTTTAGATGTGAGTAGAGTGTGATGTAAAATGGCACTGTGAAAGTTATTAAAAATCAAGGCAGGAGGGTAATACCATGGGATTTTTTTTGTTATCATGGAAAATATTAATAAAAATGGAGAAAAAAAAAACCCGAAAAAATTACATCCCCAAAAAAAAAAAAAAAAAAATCAAGGCATATTAAAGGATTTTAAGTGGCAAAAACTTGCTCAGACCATTATCCCAGAACTTGGCAGTCTTAGCCAGGAGCATGCTGAGTTCTCACTGAGACCGTGTTGGGGCTAGAGAGATGGCTCAGCAGTAAAAGTTGCTTTCTTGGAAAGCCTAATAGACTGGATTCAATTCCCAGTACCCACATAAAGCCAGAAGCACAATGTGGCACACGTATCTGGAGTACATTTGCAGTGGCAGGAGGCTCTGACACACCCATACAAACTCTTTCTTTCTCTCACAAATGCATAAATAAATTTTACAAACCTATTTTTAGGGGCTGGAGAGATGGCTCAGCAATTAAGGTGCTTGCCTGAAATGTCTAACAATCTGGGTTCAATTCCCTAGTACCCATGTAAAGACAGATGCATAAAGCGTCCCATGCATCTGGAGCTCATTTGCAGTGGATAGAGGCCCTGGTGCATCCATTCTCTTGCTCGCCCTCCCACCCCTGACCCCTGCTTGCAAATAAATATATTTTTTAAAGAAAATAACCTATTTTTAAAGTTGTCATTCTTTAAATATATATATATAGATTTAAATAGACAAGGTACTATGTCGGGCACTGCCAGGCACAGGCCTGCAGCCTTCTGGAGACAGGCCTGAGCTGCCAGGCATGGATAAGGATCCCCTGGGCTGCAGGAGGCCACTCCCTCTCCAAGCCTGGCACACCTGAACTTAGGCTTCACTCATAGCCATGTGACCTTTGGCCAGTTGCCTAGGAGATTCCTTATCAGCCAGAAGACTTCATACAGCCCACACCCCAGCGACCCTCTTCCCACCACTATGTAGGTCACCTGACTTCCTACATGCTGGAATGAAATTCCTAGGCAAGCAACCTTTGAACCCACCAATACCCTTTGGACACTCTTCCTGCTTTCAGATGCTTATAAACCCATTCCCTATTGAATAAACCAGGCTACTCCTAGAAGTTGTCTCCTGAGTGCATTTTCCACGGCTGCTCAAGACCCTGCTCACCAGGGTGGCCTGGCCACCTGCGCTGTACTGCGCCCTGAGAATCCAGGGACCCACAGTACTATAGTGGAAAGTAAGAATGCTCTGTGATTAGATTGTCTTTAGTAATTGCTAAATGGGCATAATAAAAATAACTTATTCAAATACTGAAAATTCATAATTTTTAATATTTTATTTATTTATTTATTTATTTGACAGAGAAGAGAGAGAGAGAGAGAGAGAGAGAGAGAATGGACATGCCAGGGCTTCCAGCCACTGCAAACGAACTCCAGACAAGTGTGCCCTTGTGCATCTGGCTTATGTGGGTCCTGGGGGAACAAACCTGGGTTCTTTGGCTTTGCAGGCAAACACCTTAACCGCTAGGCCATCCCCCCAGCCTGAGATTCATAATTTTTTTAACATGTACATGGGATACTAAAAAGATTTCTTACATTTTAGCAATAATCTGGAGCTTTTAATTAAAGGTAGAAATTCTCAAACATACCTGAGTGTAAGGACAACCTATGATGCTGGTTTAAAGTACTTACTCTTTTATTCTTTGGTGCGTGCATGCGTGCGCGTGTGTGTGTGTGTGTGTGTGTGTGATGAAGACTGAGTTCAAGGCCTCATGTTTCCTAGGCAAGCACTTTAAAGCTGAGCTAAATCAAACTGACTTAATTTGAAAGAAAGAGAGAGAGAGAGAAAGAGGGAAGGAGGGAGGAAGGAAGAAAAGAAAGGCCAGGTATGGTGGTACATGCCTTTAATCCCAGCACTTGAGAGGCAGAGTTGGGGGATCACTATGAGTTTCAGGCCAGCCCCAGACTACATAGTGAATTTCAGGTCAGCCTGGGCTAGAAGAAGACTCTATCTCCAAAAATCCAAAAATCCAAAAATTAAATTTTTTTTTTTTTAAAAAGTTAAGGAAGGGAGGGAGGGAGGGTGCGTAGAAGGAAGGAAGGACGTTAGTTAGTTAGTTTAAAAAGAGCTTACTTGAGCCTCATCTGAAATTTATTGAATCATAAGCTTCAGAATTCATGCTTGGAAGTTTTTGGTTTAACAAGTATCCTATGTAATTCTGAAGATCCTAGACTACTGATTACTGAGGAATGCTGGTATAATAAAGCCCAAAGCATTATGGATTCCAAGCACCTTCCTCTGCTAATCTGCTTTAGGCTTCTGATAAAATTACTTAATCTCCTTTGAGTCTCAGTTTACTCTTCTTAAAACAGATTTTTTTTGAGGTTTTCCATATAGGAATGTTATTTTTCATAAAATGAATTTCTTGTCTTCAGACTATAGTAGATACTATATATTACTTTGTGTTGCACTATAAATTACCAATTAACTTGAAATATAAAAGCCTGTGGGGGGCTGGAGGGATGGCTTAGCAATTAAGGTGTTTGCCTGCAAAGCCAAAGGACCCAGGTTTGATTCCCCAGGATCCACATTAGCCAGATGCACAAGGGGTCCCACACATCTGGAGTTCATCTGCAGTGGCTGGAGGGGCCCTGGCATGCTCATTCTCCCTCTTTCTCTCTCTCTCTCTCTCTCCCCCTCTCCCTCCCTCTTTCTTTGTCAAATAAATAAATAAATATTTTAGAAGCCTGTGGGGCAGGAGAGATGGCTTACTGGTTAAGGTGCTTGCCTGGGAAGCCTGCCTACCTGAGAAGCCTAAGGACCAAGGTTCCCCAGAACCCACATAAGCCAGGAGTACATGGTGGCACAAGCATGTGGAGTTCATTTGCTGTGGCTAGAGGCCCTGGTGCTCCCATTCATTCTCTCTCTCTCTCTCTCTCTCTCTCTCTCTCTCATAAATAAATAGATAAAAATAAAATATTTTTAAAAAACCATTGAATATTGTTCATAAAATGGGAGAAAACATAATAATTCAGGTCATGCTCAGTGAAATATGAGAACTTACTAACTCCATGGGCTCTGGACAATCCCATTTATAAGGACCCTGCCTACATGACTTTTGTAAGCTTCCAAATATCCCAGGAAAGATGCACTAGACAAGATTGAGACCTAGAAGATCATCTAACAAAATATATCACTAATGTGACAAAGCAGAACAATTACCCCTGTTCAAGAACATACGCAGTGTGTGTATCAACTACAGTGTATCCTGATTTCAAATATCAGTCCACCCTATTTATCATGAGGACAGATAAACTGAATTTTATTCAAGAAAACATAATCTGTTTTATTAATTACATTACTAATAGGAAGAGGAAAAACTTGGGAATTTCAATAGGATTTACAAATTTTCTTTCCATAAGGAGGCTTTACATAGCAAAATTGATTAAAACACCCTGAATTTGGTATATTTGAGTATTTATGCATGTGAGGCAAATCTCACTCACTTGAAAGACTTGGCCTTCTTGTCATCGCTATCTTCAACTTGAGGTGCACAGCTATAGTCAGACTCAGACCTAGACAGAAATGCAAGTTGAAGAACCATATATTAACTAGATGTTCACTGGGAAACTGAACTATGTGGCAATTCCATAAATTAATGCTATCAGAGACTGCTAGAATTTTACAATGTCTTATTTGAAGCCCCTAGATATTCCAATAGGGGGCATACTTATTATTTGCTGGGAGCAAATGTGCAGATTGTCAATGCATGTGAGAAATTTTTTGCATAAACAGTGATAAAACACAGACTTTCCTTTAATATTCAAAAAGGAAACATAATTATGCATGTGTGCTTAGTTTCTTTTTCCTCAGTTGCTCCAAAACATTTCTTTTTCTTTCGTTAAGTCCTTAAGATTACATGACATTTTGTGGTTGCTACTGTAATTTTTATTTAGAAGCACCAAAAAATTTAAACTAGAAGCCCCAGTTTAACAGAAATATATGTCAATTACAAGTAGAAAAAAAAATAAAAAATGACTTTTTTAAAAAGACAAGGCAGGGCTGGAGAGATGGCTTAGTGGTTAAGCGCTTGCCTGTGAAGCCTAAGGACCCCAGTTCGAGGACCCACGCTAGCTAGATGCACAAGGGGGCGCACACATCTGGAGTTCATTTGCAGTGGCTGGAGGCCCTGGTGCGCCCATTCTCTCTCTCTCTCTCTCTCTCTCTCTCTCTCTCCCTCTCTTCCTCTCTCTCTCTGTCACTCCCAAATAAATAAAAATGAACATTTTTTAAAAAAAAAAAAAAAAAGACAAGGCAATGATAGAGGCTAAAGAAGAGAAGAGAAATAATTTTCCATTCGCTTGGAATACATATACCTTCTGACACATTCATACCTAGGGGAATCCTTAAACACAGAATTTGGGAATTTAGTAAGCTTTTGCCATTTTTTTAAATTAAGTGTTATATAAATATTATTTTTAAATCATAATAAAAGCTATTATTTCATATATTTATTAAGGTATTGTATCACACAAATGGGGAATGGGAAAACAGTGACTCTTAGGAGATGAGAGGCACAGAACTGGGAAAGTATACAGAATTTGAATTTGGCAGTGATTTCCCTGATCATGTCTTTATCTGCCAGAACTCAATCATCCCACTGAACTCACTTCCTTCCCCTTTAAGTCTCTACAACATGCTGTGAAATGGCCAGTCCTAGTTGACAGGTGAGCTTTAGCAGCAAAAGCAAACTTGGCCAGTCCTCAGGGTCTTAACCGCAGTATACCTGCCCATGTTCCTGAAAGACAATGATCAGTGCACAAGACATTGCAACTGTACTTACTAACAGTGCAGGGCTCTGTGTGAACTGGACCAGAGCCTTCAGACCAGGGAGAGGAAACAAACATTGCCCATAGCTGGTTTCTAGCCCTGTTCAAATCCAGCCAGGCAGGTCCAGAAGCCTCAGTGGTTACCTCAAGTGTCTTCATTCTTACTGCAAGCCATGAAATTCCTCCCTTCCAGCTTCGTAGCCCATAGCAGCACTCCAAGTACACTAAAATAGGAAAGAATAGACTGAAATGCCTACTGAGTCTTCCCAAAAGAAATGAAATTCAAAAATAAGTAAATAAACAAGCCAAGCAGTGCATTTTCTGCAAGAGGAATGTGAAACATACTTGCACTTGCAAATACTCCCCATTGAGTCTCCATATTATTCCTATTAGCGTATAGAATGTCTGTCCTGGCTTCATTCTGCAGACTTCAATTATTTCATTTTTCTCATATGAAAAGTGTTTTCCCTTAAGTCATAGTCTGAGAGATAGCTCCATTTTGACACTCCTTTGTCTTGTCCCCAGACACATGCCTCTTACATGTGAGGTGACTGAGAAAATATGTGTCTTTTTTTTTTTTTTCCCTCTAGTCAAAGCTGTTAAAGTAGAAGGTGTTCTTTCTCCTGTAGTCTCCCATGAAATCTCTAATTCTCTCAGCCACAATGGGCTCAGCTGACAGACCTAATCTGAGACTTATAAGATTTTAGAAAAGATTTGGGTTTTGTTTGTTGTTTGTTGGCATAAGGAAAAATATTTATTTCTAGCCTTTCATACAAAAGGTTGCAGAACTTGCTCTCAGAATAGGACTGGTCACTAATGTTACGTACACTTGCCAAAGTGTGGTGCATCTAAGTGAATGATCAGCTATTTACCCTGTGCTGTGTTACAGCTAACTAAATGAGTTAAAGCAAACTATATATATTATTACAAAAGGACATAAAAGATGAAAGTACATGAGAATGATTATTTAAAATGCATATATCATTGGCTTTAGGTATTTCATTTTTTGTCACAAAAGAAACAGCTCTCAACTCAAATGGGGATAAGAGATAGTTTATTCTGGAGCCAATATGAGCTACCATGGCCCAGGAACACAGCTTTAGGTTACCCCAAATTCCATGCTCCAATGTGTTAACAATTGCATAAAGGTCTTAAAAGTTATGGAACAGAAGAAAGTCATAAAATCAAGGCACTTTTCAAATACACTGGCTGACCATCAGGTAGATGGGTTATAGTAAAGGAGGGGTCTCCACCACAGGCCTCAGATGTTGTATGATGATATTCTTAGCCCTTGGGTTGGTAGAAGCTGGGGTCATTCTTGCATTCCCAGGAGGATTACTGATCAACTGACAGTCATCAGGATGTTAGTTCAGCCACAGAGGTGGGTAATAAATGGCTATAAGGAGCAAAAGGTAGCCCAAGGTAATTTAGCTCTGACTTGTAGCATTCCATCTCTCTGTTATCACAGTCCATTCAGACTTGCTGGAAGTAGGTGCAGCAGATACAGCTGCTTTCTGGGAACTTTAGTTCACACATATATGAATAGTATTTCACTCACTGAAAGCAATAATAGATCTGAAACTTTAATGCCTTATAAGTCATGATATAGTCAATGAGATTCAGGATCTGGGGAATATATTCAATGATTTTAACCAAAGTTAGTTAATATTCTTAGGTCAAAGCTGTAGTACCTTGTTTCTCTGGCTATAGCTAAGATACTGAGCAACTACACTCAAGTACCATAATTTGGAGGTATACAAATATTACTGCCCTTGAAGTTTGGGGTCAGCCACACTCTGCTTTCTAAACTGTTGGTGGAAGAAACTGAAATTACCATAGTTATAGTCCTGTGTTGAAAAGGCTTTAAAGTTTAAATCTAATCCCAATTTTAAAAGGAAAGACTGGTATAAAAGATTAGTTATATTAGTTACATGCATTTCAGATACACACGTTTATTCCATTCTGTCACTATTTGTGAGTGGCATGCATGCTTACAACCTCTTAGTCTTCTTGTTCTTCACAATTAGATGTTGATATAAACATATATAGGCAAATAATCACTGTGGAGTCTTCCATATGGCTTCCCTTTAGCTGTAAAGTGAGTATGGACTTAGAGCATTTGCCCTCTGGAACTTATTAACCAACTGCACTTACTGTAACATTTGCAGTGGTGGGGTTCAGAAAATGATAACCCAAAGATTAGTGCTTTAACATACTGAGGAGCCTTAGAATCATCTCTGAATCAAATTGCCCTGCTCTTCTTATGTTTCTCTTCTCCGCTGTTTAGGGGCATTTTGCAATGTGCCTTATCAACCTGACCCAATCTGGAAAAAGAGGCACCCAACTACCTTTAGTCTCCTCAGTGTGTTCTCATCAACTAGGAGACTAGACATACTGCAAGATAAAAGACAGAAGCCTGTGAACATACCATTGTCCTTTCTTTTTCCGTCAGTCATTTATAACCCATTATCTGTTCTGTGGGCTCAATGGATTTTGGCCAAGGTCTGTACATTCTTTAAACCCACTGTTTTCTTCTAAAACTCATTACTATTCCCAGGACTTTGCATATTCTTCCTGCAAAACCTGCTGTAGACAAGGAGTCAATGAGTTTCTCAATCATGCAGGACTAGTGGTAACCACACTTCTGTGATTCTTCCCCACAAACACATTAAATAATTTAATCTTCCCTTGTCAGTTTATTCCAGTGATCCTTCAGAGGGCCAAGGAGAGATTCCTCTTTTGCCCTTAAAGAACCATTTTTGTCTGATTATTAATATGGAGAATTTTTTGTTCTCTTTTGTTTTAAAAATGTACTCTCACTACTTGCTCATCTATCTGCCTGTTTTCCAAATTTCCCTTTCATCTGTCTCAAGTTTTGTTATGGGGTCTGGTGTTGCACAGTTAAGACCATTGACTCATGGAATGTGAGGCAAAGTTTTATTGGGTAAAAAAGAAAGAAAAGGAAAAGAAGAAAGTCTGGTATATCAGGTCTACACCCCAGAATCTCAGAGTGTAGCCTCAAACTGTTCGAGGTGTCAGCTTTTATTGGAAATAACCGCAAGATATTTATTAAAAAAAAAAAAAACAGGATGGGAGTTAAACCATAAATCACAATTTACATGTGACAGTTACAGCCATAAAAGTAATCTTAAACATAGTGGGGAATTCAGTGTAAGAAAAAAGGAACTTGTAAGCAAGCCTGTTGGTCAGTTACAGGAAGCACCTGGGGTGAGGTAGGCTGGTGACCAGGAGTCTCCAGCTTATCTGTCTGTAAGGACTTTGCTCAACCATGCAGGCCCAGACAATGCTATTCAGACCAGCAGAGCCTCCTGTTTACCTGTTATTGGCACAGCCTCCTGTTTATCTACCATCCCCATCTGCTTAAACAAGTGTTTCATTCCGTTCTTTTATGAGCTCCTATAAGGAAGTGACTTCTATTTTTTTTCTAAGGTATAAAGAAATGTAGAGAAATATAACATTTTGCTCACTTTACATTTCCCCCTCTGATATGGCAGTGAGTTAAATCTTTGACTTGTGAGGGTTAACATCTAGGATTCGTTTAGTTTTAGATAGGGGGTTATATTGTGTCTGTAATACCATTAGCTTAACAGAACCAAGCCTATTTTTTATATATCTACTTAAAGCATTAATAATGCAGTGTCCTGTGGTAAGGCCTAAGAGCAGTAGTATCAGGAGGACATCAATAGAAGAGATAAGGGAAGTTCACCATGGAGACCAACTAAACATAGACTGAAACCAATTATTATTTTTTACCTAAATCCATACATAGGGCCCTTGTTTTATAAATAGTAAGTCTAGCCCTCTTTTATTTTGTCCCCTCCACTTTCACAGTCATTGGAGTGGTTAGGATGACCTGGTGGAGGCCCTTCCAACATCCCAATATGTCCCAATACAGTGACTGTTGATCCAAGAGCTGTTGCCAGGCTGAAAGGGATGGGGGCAAACAGGGTGTGTCTGAGAAGCAGCCTAGACTGGTAGAACAATGGACTCCTGGGTTCTTTGTTAGACTTGGATAGAAACAAGCTATTAATTAGTAAGGTATCTGTTTAAGAGCCATCAGGGCAGGATGGATGGGGTTTTTTATATATAATTTTAAATGGAGTAATTTCTTTTACATAAAGGGTACACCTGGCCTTTAACAGGGTGAAGGGAAGGGGTCCCACCCATCCTCCGCTGGTTTCTAGGTTAATTTAGTTAAAGTCTCCTTCAAGGTCCAATTTATCCTTTCTACCTGTCATGAACTTTGGGAATGATAGGCACAATGTAATTTTCAATTAATCCTCAGCATCTTAGTCAATTCTCTAATGATTTTTGACATAAAGGCAGACCTATTACCTGATCTTATCCTGAGGTGCAACCCATAGTGGGGAATTATCTCCTCTAACAATTTCTTAGTCACTATTTGAGCTGTCTCAGACTTGGTCGGGAAAGCTTCCACCCATCCTGAAAAGGTATCAACATAAACAAGTAAATATTTATATCAATATTGATCTGGCTTTACCTCTGTGAAATCAACTTCCCAATATCTACCTGGCTCTGTTTTCCACTTTCTCACCCCCATTAGCGGTACCTTACCAGAGGAGGCATTTGCCCGTTAGCAGGCCTGACAGTGGGTGATGATGTCCTTGCTGATTGAGTCCATACCTCGGAAGAAAAATTCTTTCCTTAATAGCTTGGCTAGTTTGTTGTTTCATAAGTGAACTCCTTCATGTAGTTGTTTAGCCAGTTTCCACACTAGGGCTTGGGGCAGCAACAGTCGGCCATTCTCTAGTTTATATCATCTTTGTGGGGTCTGTTTCTTTATCAGATGAGAGGCGAGCTGTAGGTCCTGTTCTGTGTATGTTGGTTGCTCAGGAAGAGTGAGTGCCGGGAGGGTGACCAGACAATCTGATGGATGCTGAGAGGCAATACTCCTTGCTGCTAGGTCTGCCAGTCTGTTCCTTCTTGTTTCTGTGTTCTCTCCTTTCTGATGACCCAGACAATGGATTATAGTCACTTTAGTGGGCACCCAATTGGCAGCCAATAAGTCCAGAATTTCGTTTTTTATTTTTAAAGTTTTTACCTTCTGCTGTTAATAGCCCTCACTTTTAGTAGATGGCCCCATGTACATGTGCCATGGCAAAGGTATAACAGCTGGTTGTGTAGAAACTCACTGTTCAGTCTTTTTCCAATATCAGAGCCTTGGTCAATGCTATCGTTCAGCTTTCTGAGCTGATATAACCTAAGGTAGGGCCTCAGCCCACAGGGTTTCTTTCAAAGTCATTACAGCTGCCCCTGCACACCTGATTCCATCTACAACAAAACTGCTGTCATCAGGATACATCACCAGATCAGGGTCCGGCCAAGCCACATCTGTGAGGTCCAGGCAGAGTCCATGAAAGGTGGAGGTGATCTCGAGGCAGTCATGCAGAGGGGTTGATGCCTCATCAGTTTCTGGCAGCAGGGAGGCTGAGTTCAAGGCCTCAGTTTGGTGAAGCTGTATCCTTGGTTGATCTAAGAGCAAGGCCTGATAGTGGGTTACATAAGTTGGACAGCCATCAGTCTGGGAGGCTTTTTAAAACACTCTCTATCACATGTGAAGCCATAATTGATAAAGTCATAATTGATAAAGTCTGGCCCACGGCTAATTTGTGAGCATTTGCTGTCAGAATAGCAGCAGCTACAATATGTCGGAGACAAGGGGCCCAACCAGCAACTACTGGGTCTAGCTTTTTAGACAAGTAGGCCACTGAGCAATGTCATGGCCCCAGTCTTCGAGTTAGGATGCCCTTGGCTGTCCCCTTCTTTTCATACAAGTGGAAGGGTTTGGTTAAGTCTGGAAGAGCAAGGGCACAAGGTGATGTCAGAGTTGACTTTAGTTCTTGGAATGTTTGCTTTTTATTTTCAGTCTAATCCAAATCTTTTTATTTATTTATTTTATTTTGGTCCTCTAGTGGCCTTACATAGAGGCTTGGCTAATTCAGCAAACCTTGGTATCCAAATTTGGTAATACCCTACAACTCCGAGGAATTCTCGGATCTGTCTCTTAGTGGGGATTTGAGCGAGGGCCTGAATTGTAGAGGCCAAATGCATACTTTTATCCCAAGTAGGTTGCCTTACGTACATACAATTGAGCCTTTCTGGCTGACCCAGAGGTTTTAAGTTGTCCAGGAGATGCTCTGTTGCAGAGGAGCATTCCTCCTCCATTTCTGAAGCTGGGAGAAGGTTGTCCTCGTATTGTAAGAGAGTGGCCTCAGGTCTGTTGTGTTTTTTTTTTTTTTTTTTTTGTGAAATTCCTGCAAGTTTCTATGAAGAGTCTCATCAAAGAGGGTTGGGGAGTGTTTAAATCCTTGTGGAAGCCTAGTCCAGGTTAGTTGTCCATTGGTACCTTCATCTGAGTCTGTCCATTCAAAGACAAAAAATGGGTTGACTTCCCTTTGCCAATGGGATACTAAAGAAAGCATCTTTTAGGTCCAGCACAGTATATATTTGCCTTTCAGGTGGAATCATACTGACCAAAGTATAAGGGCTGTCACCTTGTGCCTTCTGGAAGGTAGCCACCATAACCTTACCCAATTTCTTAGCCTGTCTGTCTTCTGGAGTGTCTCTATTATTATATACCATGGCAGCAATCTCTATTAACTCTGAAAGAAGTTTGCCCTCAAAGCCTTCTATTTTCTGAATCTCCTTTCTAATATCTGGTACAGAGTGAATTATTAATAGTTCACCTATTGTCAGGGGCCTCAGGATCTATGGGGAGGGGGGTATGCCCTATGTGCTTCCTGAAGCATTTCTAAGAAAGCAGCGGGGGGATTCTGTGGGCCCTTGGGTCACTTCGCTCACCTTAGACAAATCTGTAGGGCACCAAAGCAAGCAGCTGCCTGGAGACTACCCATCAGAGTCTGGCGAAAGAGGGTAAGGGATGCTCTACCTTCAGTGATGTTGGGATCCCAGTCCAGTTGTGTGGGAGTGAAGACCTCATCAATAACATTAGGGTTCTCTATGAGGTGGCCATCAGCTCCCAACACTAGTTTCTTGGTTTCCCTTCTGATTCTTTCATGTTCCTTGTGGTGAAGAGGGTCTGCAAGAGTTGTTGACAAGCCTCCCATGTGGACTGATGGGTATAGAAGACTACCTCAAGAAGGGATATCAGAAAACCTGCTTTAAATCAGATTTCAGTTTAGCAATAAGAACAGGGGTGCTGGGGAATTGAACCGAGGTCTTTAGATTTCCCAGATAAGCACCTTAACCATTAAGCCATCATTCCTTGATGCCATTTTCACCCTGATATACATTTTAGTTAAGTCTGATGCTTGCCTTATGTAAGGAGTTTGTAACTTAATCAAGCACCTTGACTCAGTTTATATATTTACTCTTTTGTCTATTGAGAAATTTCATCTAACAGATGTGACTTTAGGTGTTCAAAAGAGAGGAACTATAGAGAAAAACAAAGTTATATACCATTTGTCATTCCCTTTTCCTTATCAGAGACAATTGGCCATTTTGTCTCTGGACAGGGTCAGGGGGACACATGGCTTAAACTTGCATGGGGTCTAAGATAAAGGGGGCATTATCCCTTTTTCCAGAGTCCAGCTTGCCTCAACTTTAAATAGCATATAACAGTAAGCAAGAAGAAAAGGAAATGCAGAGCAGGGACCGAAGCATCCTGACATTCCTTGTCTTTCTCTGAAGTTGTTTTCTTGTTTGTTTTTTTTTTTTTTTTAATCTAGGAAATTTATTTTATCTATTTGTAACACATAAGGTGATAGGGTCTTGTCTATGTCTAACCTGGTTAGATCTCTAAAGAATATGAATTACATCTGTGCTTATGACTTTGTGACCCACCTAGCATAGGACATCATCTGTGTCTAATATAAGTTGAATTTATATTAAGTCTCTGTTCCGATATAAAACTTTTAGAGCATCCTTGAAAGTCTGTAAACAGTGAAAAATTCATTAACTTCAGGCATGTGCTTTAGCCTGAAAATTAGCTTGCTGTTTCTTTTAAAACGAAATTAATTTTAGGCAAAATTTGGTTTTTGTTTGGGGATCTTTTACATCTTTTCTACATAGACACATCTTAGTCTACATACTTTAACATTCTGATCTAAGTTCCACTCAAAAAAGCATTTTAAACAATCATTGTATGTCCAACATTGAAAAATACCTTCCCAGTTTCTTCAATCATCTCTTCTCAACCCATAATTAACCATCTTTCTTGTAAGAGTCTTAAGAAAAACTAAACCAAATTGATTAATCTTATTACCCACTGACAAAGAAGCAAGTAGTTTGGTATGGTGGTTTAATTCAGGTGTCCGCCATAAACTTAGGTGTTATGAATACTAGATTCCCAGCTGTTGGAGATTTGGGAAATAATGCCTCCTGGAGGGAGTATATTGTTGGGGGCGGACTTATGGATATTATAGCCAGTTTCCCCTTACCAGTGTTTGGCACACTCTCCTGTTGCTGTTATCTACCTTATGTTGGCCAGGGGGTGATGACCACACACTGGCTCATGCCATCGTTGTCACTGTCATCATAAAACTTCCCCCTCAAGCCTGTAAGCCAAAATAAACCTTTTTTTTTAAACCATAAGCTTCTCTTGGTTGGGTGATTTCTACCAGGAATGTGAACCTGACTGCAATATCTGGCTTCAAAGAGTTAACCATCTTATTATTGGAAATTTGTAGAGAAAAACCCTTCCTTAGTATTTATGTCACCAAAAAATCCCTAACTGACAACCATACTTGTTTCATAATACCAATATATACATACACCTTCAGATTTTATATAACCCATTGATGTAAAATAGCTCCTATTAATAAACTCCATGACATATGCTTTCTATGAATACAGGCACAACATTACAACCATTTTGGGGATAATCTTTATCAATACCTCTAACACATTTAGAAATGCTTTTATTAGGAGTAACTAAGGTAAATTTTTGTTTCTATTTTGAGGCAGGCTGGCCTGGAACTCAGGCCAGTTGCCTCCTCCTTTTAAGTAACAGGACATTACAATCTTTTAAAATATCTGGCAAATAATTAGTCACCACCTCAAAGAGAACTTTGTAGTTTTTAACAATCCTCTAAGTAAGTTGAAGGTGACCTAGAACATAAACTCAGTAACTATATTTATGAGATCATGTAACAAAATATGGCTTTGTTTACAAAAAATTTTAGCTCACCATAGGCTTAATTAAAACTGACTTTTAAAGACAAAAACAAACAAAAAAAAAAACTTGAAATAAATCAAATGTCAACAAAAACTTCAGGAAAGACCCATTGGACTATTTGGTTTAATAAAGAAACCAAAAGGTGTCTATAAACAATGTCTTATTTGTTTAAAGCCCAAACAAAAGAGGAAATATCAGGCACAGTTCAAATTAAAATTATGTACTTATTTTTAATCAAGCAACTTAAAAGTCACATGGTTTAAAATGTGGAGTCAGGCTATCACATTGGAACCTCCTGGCTCAGCTTCCCAAGTGGCCTAGCTCACTTTATTATTTGTCTTTTTTTTTTTTTTTTTTCTGTGAAGATGTTTAAAGTGCTTTTAACCAGTCCCCACCCCCCCACCCCCCCACCCCCCACCCCCAAGGTAGGGTCTCACTCTAGCTCAGGCTGACCTGGAATTCACTTTGTTGTCTCAGGGTGGCCTCCAACTCACAGTGATCCTCCTGCCTCTGCCTCCCTAGTGATGGGATTAGAGGCGTGGGCCACCATGCCCAGCTTAACTAGTTTTAAAGGAGATTTTTCAACAGAATGATCTTGACCCATACCTTCAAAGACCAAGACAACACAAACACACACAACACCAAACACAAACATGCTAGCAATAACGGCTCTCCTGACACTGCCATGTGGCTACCAAACAAAAACTGAACCAGAAACAGACCTGCATTTGAAATCCGTGAACAGAGCCAGAGAGGGCCAAGGGTGTACCTTAATCCCTCATCCAAGGGGAATTGATGGTGCATGCAGCTTCCTTCTTGGACCCAGAAAAGCATGCAAAGCCAGAAAATCAGAAAAGCTAGAAAAACAGGAAAAAAAAAAAAAAATAAAAAAATAAAAGAAGAGTGGGAAAAGCACCTCCAGAGGTTTCTTACCCAATAAAGGAGGGGATCGGCAGTACTAGGCAAAAGTTCCCTGTCAATGGCTTGCTACCAACTCCAAAACCAGGAACATGCAGATGGATGGAGATAATGGTTCTCAGGCCAAGATTAGGGGTCTTTCCCCAGTTCAGTTGCCCCAGAATCCGGGAGGTAGTTCTTGAAATGTGGATCCAGGGCAAGCCCCCAATATGTTATGGGGTGCGGTGTTGCAAATGTAAGACCATTGACTCATAGAATGTGAGGCAAAGTTTTATTTTAGGGTAAAAAATGAAAAAAAGAAAGTAGCAGGTCTGCACCCCAGAATCTAAGCTAAGAGGGAAGCCTCAAACTGTTCAGAGTGTTAGCTTTTATTGGAAATAACCACATGATGTTTATATAAAAGCAAAACAGGATGGGAGTTAAACCATAAATCACAATTTACATTTGACATCCACAGCCATAAAAGTAATCTTAAACATAGTGGGGAATTCGGTGTATTTTAGAAGATGAACAAAGGAACTTGTAAACAGGTCTGTTGGTCAGTTACAGGAAGCATTTGGGGGGTGGGGGGGAGGTAGGCCTGTGACCAGGAGTCTCCAGCTTGTCTGTCCTTAAGGAGTTTGCTCAACAATGCAAGCCCAGGTAATGCAATTCAGACCAGCAGAGCCTCCTGTTTATCTACCATCCCCATCTTTTTAAGCAGGTGTTTCATTCCATTCTTTTATGAGCTCCTACAAGTAAGTGACTTTTGTTTTATTCTAAGCTAGGTATAAAGAAATGTAGAGAAATATAACATTTTTCTCACTTTCCAGTTTCATCACTGAAAGAATCTAATATGAGAGCAAAGTTACAGGATATGTTTAAAGCACAGACAAGGTTTTCTTTATTTTACTTACAGATGTAGCTATGAGACTAGAAAAGTCAGTTCATCAGACTTTTTTAAAACACTTAGTCAACCCCGTGCCAATTTCTTTATAACTATCACTTCACTCATCTAGATTTAAATTAAATAACTAGATAAGCTATTCCCTTCCTGTGGTCAAGCTGTATAAATCTGCATATATTCTACATGTATGATTAAAGTAAGGCAGTACTTAGACACTGATTTCAAGTTTTCTTGTTTTCATGTGTGGAAAAAGTAAGGTGAAATGCTAATTCAGTAATAACTTAATAACTTCATTTTTTTTAACTTTTTTTGTTTGTTTATTTATTTATTTGAGAGCGGCAGAGAGAGAGGGGGGGAGAGAGAGAATGGGCACGTCAGAACTTCCAGCCTCTGTAAACGAACTCCAGATGCGTGCGCCCCCTTGTGCATCTGGCTAACGTGGGTCCTAGGGAATTGAGCCTCGAATTGGGGTCCTTAGGCTTCACAGACAAGCGCTTAACTGCTAAGCCATCTCTCCAGCCCATAACTTCATTTTTTAAATGATAAATATCTTTATATACCAAAGCAAAACAAAAAGCTATTGAAGATTCTAGGGTTCACTTAATTATTCAACAAGTATTTATTCAAGAAATATTTATTGAGTACCTATATTGACCTTCATAGTGTAAAAGGGTAAACAAATCAGATGCTGTTGCTGGTGATGCAAACTTCTCCCCAGATAGGGCAAAGAACCAAACCTAAGGACAATTACACCAAAACCAGTTTGGTGAACCAATGAATTTATTGGGGTTACTTACAGAGCAGGGCGACAGCCTCAAATACAGCCACATGAGGATGAAGACCTCCCCATACCTGCTTCGCATCACCTGCTCTCACTGGAGAGTCTGTGGAGCACACCACCTCTTGCAGGTAACTTCCTCAAAGAGTCTGTGGGTCTGTCTCCAAGCCACTGTTTCCCCTTTATATAGATTTAGGATGGAGTCTTGGAACGGTTTCCCAGACTTATTAACTTCTTGAGTCTCTGGAACTTCCTTGTTTGCCCCACCCCCTCCCCACAGAAGCGAGGTTTCAAAGCGATGTTTCAATTTCTAGGTAAAATAACCTTAAGGAGTGGTTGTGTGACCCTTAAGATTCAGGCTTCCCAGACTTTACTTCCTGAGCCCCCAGAACCCCCTTTCTCTCTTCAATTCTCTTGTGTAACTAACAGGTCAGTGGAACACTGATCTGTGCTGCAATGGAGCTTACAGATCAATGAGAATGATAATGAGTATAAACAGAGTGAAAACTAAATATTTTTAGATTATGAACTAAACAGTAAAGGGATAGGTATTGATATTGGTAGGTCATCAGGAAAGAGAATGATGGAGAAAATATTTAACTTGAAATCTGCAGTGAGACGGAAAAGAATGTTCAAAGTCTCCAAGGTGGGAAAGGATAAGGCAAGCTTTAGGAAATAGCTGTACAAACACCAATTTGTGTATTAATGTCATCTGAAGATGAACTACACTGCCCCATCATCAGGCCCAACAACAGATTCAGCACATTCACAGTAGGAACCCTTAATATTCATATACCTAGTCTTTACTCTGCACAAAGAAACTGGTGGATGCCATCATAGATCCATACCCATCACACCTACCTACTTATATTGAAGCACTATGAAACTAATCAGCATCTCTTATAACATAATTGTGAAGCTGAGTAACATTAGCTTTTTAAGTTAAAGACTGAAAGCATTAACCTCTTCATAGTGAAATGCCACTAGGAACATCAATGTGATTCATTACTATTGTTCCTATAATTCTTATACTATTTTATTCTAGTTCAACTAAATATCTGAAAATACATTTACTCCCTGTGATTCTCATAAAAAAAAGAAAGAAAGAAACATTAAAACATGAAGCTCTTTGAGGAAAAATTTGAATGAAAATTCATTTGACTCTCATAATAGTGGGGTTATCTATTATTATTGTAACTACCTCATTCCCAAATACTATAGTTTCTACTGTAATCATCTAATTAACAATTGATTAATTTTTATTCAACAATGATTAGTCCAATTCAGACTTAAGTAAATGATAATAATATGTATCAAAAGACAAACCTGATTTCTTAAAATTAATTTCATTTTGGTTTTCAACTTAACAAACTTAGAATTAGTACTCTGATCATTCATTTACAGTATTCAGTCATCATTAAATGTAGGAATAGTTAACACATTATGAGCAGGATCAAAATTAGTGGATTCTACCACAAAATTAAATCATCATTAGCTCACTTCCTATCACTAGGAATGCCCATCCCCCTTATTCCTATCTTCGTGATTATGGCACGATTAACATCTTTTTTTTTTCTTTTTTTTGGTTTTTTTTTTTTGGTTTTTCAAGGTAGGGTTTCACTCTAGGTGAGGCTGACCTGGAATTCACTATGGAGTCTCAGGGTGGCCTCGAACTCACGGCGATCCTACTACCTCTGCCTCCCGAGTGCTGGGATTAAAGGCGTGCGCCACCACGCCCTGCCCATGATTAGCATCTTTTGTCAAACTCTACTCTTGAAGCCAGCCTGCTTAAAGCATAAGGGACAAGGAGACAGCAAGTATAGATGAGTCTTAAGAAGCAGGCTAGAGTCAGGTATTATGCAGAAACTTGGGGGTCAGTTTAGGCCATGAAAAAGATTTGGATTATATTAGAGGCATATTCGAAGACCTTGGGGGCTTTTATGCAGATGAGCACAACATGCACATTTATGTTTACAAAGTCATTTTGACCCTCTGTGTATTGTGCATTCTAGAGGATATATACTGAGATTAGCAAAAATGTTACCTCATAAACCAGGTAACAGGTGATCTTAGTTTTAACGAACTTGGTATCAAGAGAGATGCTGATTTTTAAAGGGATAAATGAATGAGACAGGTTATGGGCTAAGAGTAGGTTAATAAGACTTACAAAGAAATCAAAAATGGCTGCTCATATGCACAAAGTGCATATATCAGGAGTTTGTTTGCAGGAGCTAGACGCCCTGGTATGCACTCTCTCTCTCTCTCTCTCTCACACACACACACACACACACACTCTCTCTCTCTCTCTCTCTCTCTCTCTCCTTGAAAATAAGTAAATGGAAATCCATTTAAAGAAAAAGATGGCTGGTTTATCCTACCAGTTATCTGGTACAATTGCACTGAAACCGAGAAATTTTGGAGAAAAACAGGTTAAAAGAGAAAAGCAGTGTATTTAAATTTAAAATTTGATATTACTCTTTGAAAAGTTATGTGATGGTCAAGAAGACATGTTGAATACAATTTGACAACATATAAAGGTAGAAATCATAATGGTATTGTGGGATTTACATAAAAATTTGGAATTAAGTCCCTGACACAGAAAAAAAAAATGTTTAAGCAAAAGTATTCATTACGTTGAATGAAATATTTTATAAAAACAAAAAGAAAAGAATCAGTAAGTATTCAACATAACTTGAGAACATAAAATCACAGTGGCAATGCATCTTATTCTAGTTGTGAAAATGTTCTAGCATTTTATATATTTAAGTATTTTAATATGATACAGATGACTGTGAAAGCCAAAGGGCTTATCTATAATATAGATGAATTCCAAAACCTCACATGGAAGAAATGGGAGAAGGGGTAATTTGATAATGTTAGTATATTGATTCCAAAGTCCATATAGTCTATACTAGTTGTCAAAGCCATTAAATAAGAACCTGTATCTATTCTTTTTCGTTTGTTTGTCTGTTTTTATTTTTTTGAGAGCGACAGAGAGAGAAAGAAGCAGATAGAGAGAGGGAGAGAGAATGGGCGCGCCAGGGCTTCCAGCCACTGCAAACAAACTCCAGACACGTGCACCCCCTTGTGCATCTGGCTAACGTGGGTCCTGGGTTATCGAGCCTTGAACTGAGGTCCTCAGGCTTCACAGGCAAGCACTTAACTGCTAAGCCATCTCTCCAGCCCAAGAACCTGTATCTATTATACTCATCCTTGTATACCTGGGCTCTCTGGTCAGTGCCTGATTCATAGCTAAATTCCCATGAATACTGTCTGATTTAATGAATGCATACCCTACACTAGGACAAACATTCTTGTTAAGATTCATCATTGGGGAAGTCCATCCAGATGACAGATCAAAGTTAGCCAAGCCTTCAAAACTGCTTATTACTACTGTTGAGTCTAATTCCAGTTGGTGGAATAACTGGGTGATCCCTGCCACGTCAGCCCTGGTTGGAGCCCTGATGTATCGTCTCTACATGGCAGATGACAAAACGCCTCTCTGAAGCCACGGAAAGACGACCCTGGACAAGGGAGAAAAGAAGCCAGTGTTAATCACTTAGCTGTCAGAAACCTTCATCTGAAAAAAAGTAATTGTAATGTTTGTTGTTTCTCCTTTTCCTGCGTTAGAAGCAAAACCACAAAAACAGGAAGATCTCTTTCTGCCCTTAAACTTTTCAATGTGCCTTTTTACTCACCAGCTTTACTTTGATGTATCTTCACTACATAATTTACTTATTGTACACATGATCTTTTAAAAATATATCTGGCTTTTAAAATATGAAAAAAAAAAAGATGCCAAGCCAGGCGTGGTGGCACACGCCTTTAATCCCAGCACTTGGGAGGCAGAGGTAGGAGGATTGCCATGAGTTCGAGACCACCCTGAGAGGACAGTGAATTCCAGGTCAGCCTGGGCTAGAGTGAGACCCTGCCTCTAAATACAATAGAGCTTTTCCTCATTTTAGCTTAAATGGCAAAACAAAAGGCATAGATTATAACTAAAAGGTGCTAAACCAAACTGGGCATATTGACAGAAACTAATATTCCAGTGTATGGTTCCACAAAGTGGTGTGATGAAAGTGGTCTTGAATACTGGTGTTTGTAGGAGCAAGACACTGGCATCTGGGTAAGTGGTATAGGTCAGTAGAGGCAAAGTGATAAGGCTCTAAAGAGACTGACCCACTCTTCTTGAATCTAACTAAAGGGAAAATTATGAATCTAAGTGGTTTTACTCTTCTATGAAGGAGTATACTCAAAGGTTTACCCACTGGAACTGATTGACAAGTTTGAAAAGCTATATGATGGTCACTGTTAAAAAGTTATGTGATGGTCAAGAAGATATGTTATCAATCTATGTAGTAGAGCTTAGTGATTTGCAAGGTCCTGAGTCCCAATGTCAGGTCTCAGTACTCAAATGATGGGCCGCAAGTCAGCATTACCTGTCACGTCGGTTCCCTATCCTGCCTTCTCAACATTTTCATAATTGGCTTCCAGTCCCCACAATCTTCTCCACTGGCCTTTTCAGCTCTTGGTACCAGCAGCCTTCCGGGTGCTTAGGCCAGAAACACTGGAGTCATCCTTATGCCTCCCCATCCCAAGCCCCCTCCCAAACCTTCTGAATCCCAAAGGCTTGCCCTCTCTCTCTATCATCCCTACAGTCACCTCCAAGGCTATGCAAAGTTTAAGTCCAGAGCAAGAGGAGGAGTCATCAGAGGTGAAGAAAGTAGTAACCCTGTTGAGGAATAGGTGGGACCTGCAAAGAGCAATAAGAAGACCTCATTGAGTGGAGGCCTGCTTGCCAGCATCTGCACTATGAGATCCTATGCCAGAACTTGATGTTGTGGGAATTTCCTGAATGAGACTCGCAGCCATTCAGACAGAGGAGAGGAAAATTTATTCCCACTAGCGGACTGACACCCAGATCACTCTGTAATGGTGTCAGCCCTGAGCTTAAGCTAAAGGGGTGTTGCATTCAGGTTTGCACTGCTGGCAGAAATCACCCCACCAAGAGCAAGAGCAGCTTTTGAGGAAAAATAAAGGTTTATTTTGGATTACAGGCTCGAGAGAAAGCTCCATGATGGCAGGGGAAAACGATGGCATGAGCAGAGGGTGGACATCACCCCCTGGCCAACATAAGGTAGACAACAGGAAAAGGAGAGTGTGCCAAACACTGACATGGGGAAACTGGCTATAATACCTACAAGCCCTCCCCCAACAATACACTGCCTCCAAGAGGCGTTAATTCCCAAATCTCCATCAGCTGGGAACCTAGCATTCATAACACCTAAGTTTATGGGGGAACACCTGAATCAAACCACCACAAGGGGCTTTTTAGATCGTTCTTCCTACAAGCAAGCCAAGTTATAGAAACATACATGGCATAAGCTGGCCACTGCATAGTTTAAATTTCTTGTGATTTCTGTACCAGTAAGCCCAAAGCTATCAGTCACTCAAAGGATGGCAGAGAACTTATCTTCTTTCTCTGGTTGTTCCTAGTGGTCAAGGAACTTATCTCTCTGTTCTTTGGTCTCTCCCTGTGAAGGCTCAAGGGCAACCAGGGTCTTATCTCTGCTCTTTGTGGGTAACTTCTGGCCTGTTGAAGAGGCTCCGTAACCCAGCACAAGTTTTTCTTTTATTGCTATTTTCTGCTAGATTGGAAACCCTAACTGTGACTTTTCTTTGATGTTGGCCTTAAGTTTATCCCTCTTCCTGTCCTCAGGTAGCTAGAAATAGTAGCTAACAAGATGCAGATGCAGTATAGAGGAAAGCAAACATCAGTTTCCCTCAGTCTTACTCACTGTATGCTGGTTATTCCCATGTAAGGCATGGAGCATGATACTGCACTGAGGACAGGAAGAGCCAAGAACCGGAGACTTTGAAGCTTGGAATTGTCCTGTAGTAACACTTCAATACTGAAAATGGGGAATATGTATTAATGTCCAGAACTACAAAATAATGTTTCCTCTTGGATGGAAGGGAGAACTGATACAGGGGATTTGAGGAATAGGAAAAAAAGCAAATCATTTGTTTTTATACTTCTCTGGATTTATTAGTGAATATCTTACTTTTAATTCTGGCCTTCCCACTGAATTTCTACTACTAGTTTAAATGATACCAGTGTGACTTTAGAATGAGTCACTAGCATAGACTACATATATTTAAGATTATGATTGACCTTTATGTGTAAGACTGGCATAAAATCAAACATACAGAATCATGTTAGAAATACACAGGAAAATCCCTTACATTTTTAAAAATAAATTTCAATGTGGCTTCTCAAGCAGAAACCAACAGTAAGAGTGAGGAGTTGGTTGTGTGACTTGTCGTAATGCTGTCCAAATGATCTCCCTGTGGTAACAAGAGTGCGCTCTAGCATTACTCCTTCCTTCCACCCCACACTCAACCAGCAATTCAATTACATATGACTTCTATGATTTAATTTGGAGATATAATAGACTAGGACGTAAGTTTTATTTAATTTTAATTAAACATAGACTTAAATACCACATGTGGCTAAGAAGTAACACAGCTTTGGATTCCTTAAGGAATAATTCTAAGCTATAAAAATATAACATGAAACGCTATTGTAGAACTAATAAAGTCATTTCGTATCTGAAAAAACATCTTCTAGACTATTGTTTTGGCCACATGTCTGGTGTGAATACCTTTGCTCTCAGCTCCACTATTGTCTGCTAGCCCATGTTTCATTTACCTTCTTTTATTAGTCTGACTTGGGTTTTTATAAAGTCTGAAGGAATAAGGGTATTTCCCCCAGTGTGGAAAATATCCTAGTCAAGATAGATAAGTCATGTTACTTTTGTTTATGTCACAATTCTCCCTGTAGCTAGAATTAAATGATGCTGTCAAAGGGCAATGCTAGTGTTTGATGGCTTTTAATATTTTTGTCCATATCAAAAGACTAAAGAAATGCAATCAATATTTTCTATTTCTAACTCTCCAGTAATTATTCCAATAAAGAGATATTCATGCTACCAAGCATCAATATATGCTCTTCATCGTTCTAATAAATCTGCTCCCAGAAAATAAACCATGCTCAGCTAGGGCTTTAGGGAGAATATTAGCAAGCATGAAGCTCAGAATGTGATTAACCAAACTCTTCAGCACATGGGGCTTACAAAATATGGATTTTCAAACCCAAACACTTAATGAGAACCATCAACAAATAAGAATCATACCTCCAAAGGGACAGCATATTTTATTTCGGGTGGTTTCTTAGTCAAATAACTCAAGTGAAGATTTTAAACAGCATTGACTATTCACAAGAAGTCACTCTATAAATGTCTATCCCATAAAATAAAATCAACTATAGAATAATAATATATAAGTGCTATTGAGAACTCCTAGTTATCTGACTCTATTTTTTCTCTGATTCTATTTTTAAGATATTCACAAGTCTTCACAAGAACACATGAAGCAGACACTGTTTTCATTCCAAACTGCAAAATGAGTAAACTGTGGTTCCTAGGCCATATATTTAGGGTGGGAAAGATGTGGTATTTGTCTAATTCAGGTCTGTCTGCTCCAGACCCACACATCTTATCATTACATTAAAAATTTAATTAATTTATTTGTAATCACACATATACACACAAACAGGAGGGTGGAGAGAGAGAGAGAGGGAGGGAGGGAGAGGGAAAGAGAGAGAATAGGGAACACCAAGGCCTCCTGCCACTGCAAAGGAACTCCAGATCCCAGCAATACTTTGTGCATCTAGTTTTATACGGGCACTGGAGAAGTGAACACAAGCTGTCAGACTTTGCAGGCAAACACCTTTAACCACTGAGCCATCTCTGCAGCCCTGAATTACATTTTTTTAGTATGCACAATATACTCACAGATATTAAGGTTAGTCATTAGCAAAGCTTGTTACTAACAAGGCATTGTCAACCTCCTACCTATCTCAGGTTGAATAACGGCAGCATCCTGCAAAACTTTCTTGGTGAGCTTCAATTAGTTCAACCTGCTGGGTAGACTAACTTTGATTATGAAATGGTTAATAGCTTTGCTGTTTTTTCATTTTTGTTTGTTTGTTTCTTGAAGTAGTGTTTTGGTGTGTAGCCATGCTGGTCTCTGATTTGTGATCCTCCTACTTTGGTCTCTCAGCACTTGGGAGATACAGGCCCCAGTTTCAGCTACATATGAAATTCAAGGCTAACCTGGACTACATATCAACCTGTCTCATCTTATGCTTGGCTACAACATACAAGAAAGTGAATAATAACTGATTTTGGCATTCCCAGTCATTCAAGAACTGTTTATTTGTCCCTCCCCTTCATTCTTTTGTATCTTTCCCTCTACCCTACCAAATGTTTCTTAAAAGTCCAGGAGTTCACCCTAGTTGTATATCCTTATAAGCCTGAGCCAGGATAGCAGACTGAATAAAAAAGAGAGCATCCATTGCTCTCTGCTTCCTGAGAGCATATCCAAAGTGAATAATGGCTTCATGACTGCTGCTGTGAAGCTGAATCCACTGAATGAAATTATTCTTTCCTGAAGACAGAAAGGAGGCTCTTATTCAGGAAGTCAAATCTGGTAGATCTCACACAACCACACCCCAAGGTTATGTTAATTAGAAACTAAAACATTCTTCCCTAGGAGGTGGGGAAGGAAAGGACATTCTAGAGACTAAGGAAGTCAACAAGCCTGGGAAAGAGTTACAAGACCCCACCCTAAAGCTATACAAAGGGAAAACAAGTGCTTGAAAGGAGACTGCAGTTGAACTGCCTGCAAGTGAAATAGTGTGCTCTGCGGTCTGCTGGCTGTGCAGTGATCTCCAGAGATGCAGCTTCTATAAGTTGTCACCTGTGCTGAGCTGCACTTCTCAGTGATGCAGCTCTGCCTTTGAGTTATCCATGGTCCTGTAAGCAACCCCCTAACCATGCTCTGTAAGTAACCCCAGTAAACTCATTGGTTCACAAAGACTGGTTTGGGTGTAATATCCTTTAGTCTGTTGCATGAGTCATCTCTGGGGAGAAGATGTGTTCCTGTCACCGGATGGAGAAGGTTTTCTGCAACAACTATGACTATGCTTTCCCTGCCATGATGATGATCTGTATCCCTTTCAAGTACAAGCTCCTTGATGCTGCTTACCAGGTATTTTGTCACAGCAATGAGTAAAGTAATACAGCCACATTCATAGCTACCCTGGATTCATGCCGTGTGCATGCCACAGGTGAATGTGTCTATTAAAACTTGGTACATGTAGGTGAAATGATGCTCACTACCATAACCATCACAAAAATGTTTGAAAACGAGCCAGGCATGGTGGTGCACACCTTTAATCTCAGCATTCAGGAGGCAGAGGTAGGAGGACTACCTTGAGTTCAAGGCCACTCTGAGACTACATACTGAATTCCAGGTCAGCCTGAGCTAGAGTGAAACCCTACCTCGAAAATAAAATGAAAAACAAAACAAAAAACAAAAAAAAAAGAAAAGAAAAGAAAAAGAAAAACGCTTTAGGCTACTGTAATACAATACACACTGAGCAGCTTGTGCCACAGAAATTTCTCACAGTTATGGAGACTGTCTAAAACCAAGGTTAGCAGATAAATCAGTTCTTTGGTGAAGACGTTCTTTCAGATGAAACAAATGCCTAAGAAGGAGAGGTGAGATTGGAGGCAAATCCTTTGCACAGAGTAAACATTTTCAACTGGTATAAGGCATAGCAAGGAGAGACTAAAACAATGCAAACTCAACCACGATCAAACAAACATCAAACTTCTGCAGTTCAAGTCCAATACAACCAAAGACTGACAGTCTCCAGATTTTCCAATTCTGCCCCTCCAGCTGGGGAGAGTAGCAGGGAACACTTCTATCTCAGGCCAACAGTGCACTCTATGGTAGCACTTGCATAGTCCTGGTATATCCAAAACATCTTGAGGTCTTCATGCAAACCATGGTCCATCTTCCAAAGGCTCTTTTAGCCTATCAGGGCATCATGCCCTGCCTCATGCTGCATCTCAGCAGCAGCTCCTGGAACCGTGTGCAATTCATGACCACTCCTCACATTTTTCAAAGGCTCTTTCAGCCTATCAGGGCATCAGGCCCTACCTCATGCCGCATCTCAGCAGCAACTCCTGGAAGCATGTGCAATTCCAGACCACTGCTCGCATTTTTCATGCTTCTGAAACCAATACCAGGTGTGCAGGACACAGCCATATTCTTAATTCACAGACAAAATAATAACCTTGAAAAGCAGGTTCCTTCTCCAGTCAACTCTTTCCAAAAGTGTTTGCATTTCTATGATAGTCTTTCCTCAGGCATCCTTTCCATGGTACAGCAATTTGACCATCTTCCTTTAAGATTGCTAATGTGTTTGACAATAGCAGATTCAGTAACCTAAAACCAGTCTCAGTGCCTGTAATTTTAACTTGCTTGAGGTTTTCCAGCTTAAAATCTTAAATCTCTCGGTCCAATATCTCTAGCCAAGCACATCAGTCCATTACAAATTTAACCTTAATCAAACTCTCTGGGTCTGGGCAGCAGGACACAGCAAGCCCTTATGCCAGTAGCCCAGTTCCAACAAAGTCATCTGCAGTCTTTCCTTCCCCTTAGAAAACTCATAAGCCAATCCTCGAAGTTCAATGCTGTCTGCACTTAGCATTCTCAGACTTTCATCAGAATAGTCCATTAAACTTGGCTTACCACTCCAGAAGACATTTTCAGTTGCAAGCACAAAGTCCATGCCTAGTCCTCCAAAACAAAGGTTCCAAAAGATCAACATGCACATGGCTAGGTACATCTCAGCCCACTCCTCGGTACCAAGTTCTGTAGCAGACAGCTTCAGGTTCACTGAGATGAACTTTCAGACCAGGCACAGTTATGGAGTAAGGGATATTTGTTGAAGCTTACAGACCCAGGGGAAGTTCCATTAATGGCAGGAGAAGCTAGCCTGCCTTCACAGGACCAGGTGGAGAGAGAGAGAAGCACAAGCCAAAAGTCAAAAGCCATACAATACTTCAGGAACTCCAGCTAGGCACACTTTGCATATCTTTAGATTGAAATCTGAAACCCACCACCACACCTAAAGATCCACCCAGTGACATTGCCTCCAGCCAGGTGGCTACAGAATGCAAACTACAAACAATAAAGAACTGAATATATTGGGGGCCATCTATTCAAACTACCACAAATGGGTATTCTGTTTTTGGTTTGGAGAGAACTAAATACAGAGGAAATACCCTTTTAATAGGAGGGGAAGTGAAAATTGGAGTGGAAGTTGTTCTTTTAGGCAAGTATGAAAACCAGCTACTACTCTGAATTTCTGAATGTTTCTGCTCTTTTACTCCAAACCTCCTCTTGGAAACTACTTGAAGTAGAAATAATTTTTAGTCTCAAAGTATCTTAAACGCAAAGTATAAGTAGTTCCACTAGAGTCTCCTTTATCTTTTTTTTTTAATTTATAAGTTATTTTTAACTCACAAAAATTATTATAAGGGAATCTCCCTTCTATCCCCCTTTCTATCTTTTGAGATAAGGTCTTACTGTGTAGCCAGGTGTTGATATTGAATGTGTATGCTACCACACTAGACCTGTGACGTCTCTTTTTCATTTCTTATTTTAAATATTTTTATTTGAGAGCTATAAAGAAAGTGTGGGCATGCCAGGGCCTCCTGCCATTGCAAATAAACTCTAAATGCATGTGCTACTTTATGGATCTGGCTTTTCATAGGTAGTGGGGATTTGAACTGGTGCCATCAAGATATGTAAGCAACTTCCCTTAACAGCTCTGAGCCATCTCTCCATCTCATGCCTCTTTTCCCTTTTATTTAAAAACATTTATTTATTTGAGAGGGCGGAGGCAGAGAGAGAGGGGCAGGGGTTGAGAGAATGGGCATGCCAGGGCCTCTATCCATTGCAAATGAACTCCAGACCACCTTTTTTTCTTGAGAGAAGCTAATGCAAACAATGAATATAATGCCAGGGAAAGAATGATTCATGTTATTGGACTTTCTTCCATGCAACAAGCAAACAAACAATATTATTGTTTGGAACATTCTATTATTTAAATTTTTTATTTAGTTTGTGTGTGTATGTGTGCGTATGTACATGCCACCACACATTGTTTTTATTTCAATGTTATTCATTCATTTATTTATTTGAGAGAGACAGATAGAGATAGTATGGGTATATCAAGGCCTTTACTACTGCAGACAAAACTGAACTCAAGACAGATGTGCCACATTGTGCATCTGGCTTTACATGGGTACTGGGGAATCAAATCTTGGCCATCAGTCTTTGCAAGCAAGCACCTTTAACCACTGAGCCATCTTTTCAGCTGCTGATTCTATCATTTAAAGGAAGTAATGGCATATTTTTTCTCTAAGAGTTCTAATAGTTTTGCATATTTTCTTTTGTTTATTTTTATTGAAAACTTCCATAGATATAAGTGATATCCCATGGTTATTCCCTCTCCCCCCACACTTTCCCCTTTGAAACTCCACTCTCCATCATATCCCCTCCCACTCTCAATCAGTCTCTCTTTTATTTTGATATCATGATCTTTTCCTCCTATTATGATGGTCTTGGAGGTACTTTTGTATATTTTCATGAGTTCTATTACAGCATCATATTTCTGATAAATTTAATCAGCTCCACAATTGTTTGAGATGTTTTTCATTTTATTTTCATATTTATTATTATACTATAGTAACTTTTCATATTTAAACCACTAAACTATAGTGGGATGGAGCATTATGTGCTAGAATCTTAAGAAATGAATTCAATGTTCATCTCCAGGCATATCATTTAATTTCCTGTTGCTATAAACAAATACATGACCAGAAGCAACTTAGAGAAGAAAAAGCATTTAATTTGGTTTACAGTACCTGAGTGTGGAGCCCTTCAGCATGGGGAATATATGGCAGACAGGATTAGGAATCTATAGCCCTCCTCTTCCAACACGTGCACACAAACACACATATGCAACACACACACACACACACACACACACACACCAGATAGGAAGCAGAGAGAACAGCAAGTAGAACTGGGCTGTAACACCTCAAGGCCCTACCCCAGTGACACACATCCTCTAGGTAGGCATTTTACAACTGCCACACCAGGTATTTAAGTTTTGATATATTATTCCAAATAAATGGAAATTTAAATACAAGTCTGTTTTCATTCCCTCCCTTCTCTTTCTCTCCTTCCTTTTAATACAGTGATAGTTGTCATCTGCCTGACTCATAGTGGTATTGCTGGATTCTGCTCTGTTGTGAAAATATAGTCATTGTTAAACTGTATCAATCGGACCGGCAATTTCACTGGATTAAGTCTACTTCTGTTTAATAAATTATACTTGCTTGATATGATATTCCACATTCCTTCATTCATCCAGGCAAATGCATTTATTTAGGAGTATAGAGGAGGGCATGGAGGTCTCATTTAACTGGTGCCAGTGGTCCCAGCAAAGCCAGTAGGATTCATTACATTGTAGGATGGGGATAGCACAACTTACCTAAGAAGCAGTCAAAGAAAATGCTAGTATATTTACAAATGACGATGCTTGAAGGAGCGGAACCAAGATAAAACAAGTTAGGACTCATAATGCTTAGATGGTAACTTTTGCCACATTATTAGTTAGGTTAACTTATCTAAACCTGTGATCTTTTCTTACGTACCAGCATTCTCACCTTCATATACATGTACCAAGAATAAGCATATCTTAGTCTAGCAAAGTCACTGTCCACTTCTTTTTCCCCTTCCTGTTTCAGTGAATGTGCCAGGGCCTCGGCCACTACAATCAAACTTCAGATGCTTGTGTCACCTGGCGGGCACTGGGACCTTGTGCTTGCCTCACCTTTGTTCGTCTGGCTTACTTGGGATCTATACAGTCCAACATGGGTCCTTAGGCTTTGCAGGCAAGGCCTTACCTGCTAAGTCATCTCTCCAGCCCTCACTTTTTTAGCAAGAAAAAGCTTTATGTATTTGTAAGCAGTGACAGTCTCTAGCCACTGCAAATATACTCTTGATGCATGGGCCACTTTGTGAATCTGCCTTTTATATGGGTGCTGGAGGATAGGACCCAGTTTGTTAGGCTTTGCAGGCAAGTGCCTTAATGCTGAATCACATATCCAGCTCTCACTGTCCACTTTTAATAGATACTTATGAATGGCAGTGTTTCACAAAACTAAACATCGTCATTATTGAAATTTCTGAAACTACATCTTAACTCTTAAATGGTTACAGTAGATTTTGTGATATTTTAGGACTTTTGTTGGCATAATTAAAGTGCAAAAATACTCAAAAACTGTGTCTTTTCCAACTTAATTTACACCATTCAAAGAAAATCCCAAATTTGTGAACCATGGTTCATAAATGTTCTTCCTTCGGTGGTTTCGATATTTTACCAAATATAAAAACAAACTAGGGCCATGTCTAGAACACTGGTTCTTGCTCCCATGGTTTTTCTTTGCAATACCAGATATTGTAAATTGAGATTACTGGAGGGGGGAGGGGAGGAATGACTTACTCAATGAATTATATGTTCTGTACATTTATTTTGGAACTTACTGAAATATTCAATTTCTTGAATAAATGGGGGCACATCTTGAGTTCATTAAGTTTCAGAGAGCAGCCTGAGCAAATGATTAATTATAACCTTATTACCATAGAGTTCAAATTTTCAAAGGGCATAGTTGGCAGACCATTATTTTGTATGCTACCTGTTGTAATTTGAGTCTCATGACAGGTGATCGCGTCCAAAACCGTGGGCTTGGGTTCATGTGTTAGATTAAAATAATGTAACTATTGATAGTCTTTCAATTTGCTCCTTAGCCAGTGTCCCAGAATTTCTTTTACTAGTTCTGAGAATTGCGAGACCGGGGCTAAGTAGCCGGGTGGCTGCGCTGGGGCGCGGCGGGCTGGCTGCAGCAGCGCCCTGGCCTGCTCAGACGCGCCCAGCGGAGGATACCCGCTCTGGACGCACGGACGCAGGCCCGAGCATTGTGTGCGAGAGGCCCCGAGATCCACGCGGACAGCAGGCCCGGGGGCAGCGCCACCGCGGAACACCGGACACGCCTCCAGCGGGCCTTCCACGGGCTCCCCGCCTGCAGCCGCCCCGCCCGGGCCCCGACTCGTCGGCGTCTCGCGGCCCCTCAGGCCTGGGCGCAACTGGGACCCGAGCCGATGTGGCGCATGCGTAGTGGCGCCAGGAGGCGCGGGCGCTGCTGCTGCTGCGGCGGCGGCGGCGGCGGCGGCGGCGGCGGGGAGGGCCGCGGGCCGGGCCGCGCGCGTGAGGGCGGCGCGGGCGTGGGCTGGCGAGGCCGCGCGGGCGGCGCCCGGCAGCAGCTGGAGGAGCGCTTCGCCGACCTGGCCGCCAGCCACCGGGAAGCCCTCCGCGCGCGCGACGAGCGGGACCGGCAGAACGCGCGGCTGCGCGAGGAGAACGCGCGCCTGCGCCTCGAGAACCGCAGGCTGCGGCGCGAGAACCGCAGCCTCTTCCGTCAGGCTCTCCGGCTGCCGGGCGACGGCGGCGACCGCGTGCCCGCCGAGGAGCCCCTGCGGCCCGAAGAGGCCGGCGCGCACCGCGGGGACGAGCCGGGCAGCCCCAGGGCCCTGCGCGCCCGACTGGATAAGCTGGAGGCCATGTACCACCGGGCCCTGCTGCAGCTGCGCGTCGAGCAGCGGGGAGCGCGGCCCCGTGCGCACCGGGACGAGCCGCCTCTGCCCGCAGCCGCGGGCGACCCCGACATGCCGGAGCCCTGGCTGTAGCCCCAGGCGGGGGCGGGGCGGGGCGGGCGGGGCTTGCGCACTCCGCCCCCTAAAGCCGGGGCAGCGGAGTGCTCGCGCCTCCCCTGCGCTCCCGGGCCCCTCGCCCGCCTCTGCCCACCGAGTGGGTGGAACCAGGGCCTCCCACTTCCTGTGAGCGCCGGGCGAGGGCCACGGGCCCTGCTGATGTCTGCCTGCAGAGACTAGAAACACTAGAGCGGGCTTTCACACAGCAAGAACTGGTTGCCTGCAAGAACCTCTTAAGACTTGAACTTTTCCAGTTGATTTGAAGACCATTTTTTTTTTCTGTTTTTGATTCTTTGAGGGATGAATATTGTATTTTAAGTGGGTCAAGTTCAATCTTATAGATCCTCGAGCTTCCAGCTATTCTTATATGACCAATATTTGAATAGTCCGTAAAGTACCACCTTTTAATAAAGAATATAATATTTGTAAAGTAGGATTTCTTGTCTGCCCTTTATTCAACATACCATTAATATATACACTGATTTGTTTGCCCTCAGAGAGTTTTTGAGTTAGTAAATAAATCTGGTTCACTAAAATTATCTAAGACCTCATGACTATTATTTAAAGCGCCTTGACTTTCCATACATTTTTGCAAACACATACTTGTTTCAATATATATGACTGTGGCTATCCTTGGTACTATATGTTTTGCTCTATGTAACTAATTTTAAGATAATCTCTAAAGATAGGCTAAACATTGTAAATTTTTAGATAGCCATGGGTACTTCTCATTACATGTTTTATTTGCCTGATTTTGAATTACAACTTTTAAGAAATTATAAATTCTAAATAATAAATTAATATAAACTATACATTACTTGTATATATGAAGGCGCCTACAGTGAACTAAGTTGTGCACTTAACAGTGTGCTAAGATTTTGGTTTTAATTTATTTTCAAGCCAAGACTAGTTTTGTAATCCACATTGGCTTGATAATTTCTTTAGCTGCCTCTTCCTCCTGAATTCTAGGCCTACACCACCAACATGTAAGGCTCTTGGATTCGTTTTATTATATCTTTGTAATAACAGTTTTGCTTACTAAGTAATAAAGAAGACAGAATGTGCCTGATAAAATTCATAGAGGCAAAAAGATATGGCCTCTTTCTCCAGCCATTATAAGAGCCATTGTCAACATTTCTATAACAAAAGATAGGTCAGTAAGTGAAAAGAATACGTGAAACTTCATGTAACACACAGAAGTAAAGACTTGCGAAACTACTAAGACTAGGCTGAATGGATCCCTTTGCGATTATGTGAATGGAAAAAAGACAGATAACATAATAGTGATAGAAAAGGGAACACAGAGCTTGACCTGTCTGTCAGTTTCTTCTTGGACTCTCTGTGTGGCATTCTGTTACCTGGGTATAGATCAAGAGCAATTTTAAAATGAGCATCCGATTACCTACTAACAAGCTAAATCAGAAACTTACTTTATGGCCATGTCAGGCCTGCGATATTGAAATAAATCTTTCTACATTTTACAGCTTTTTTGAGGATGAATGTTTATAGTTTCTATGACTTGCTTTAGGAAAAAGGATTCTGGATGTTATAGCTTACACAGAGGGGAGAGAGACAGATGAAAAGATCAGCAGGAAAAGCACAAAACAAAAGGTGACTGCTTCTGTAGTGCTTCCAAAACCCTTCAAAGAACTCAGCATATAAAACACACCAAATTTTGGATTATTGCTTCTGAACTCCCCAAAATTTTAAGTTTGGAAATGTTTGAGAGATGGAAAACACTGTATGGAGACAAATGGTGACTGTAGTTTATAAGGTAAATAACATGTTAAATGTATATAATATATCCCCAAATTTTCAAGTATTTATCACAAAAAAAAAAAAAAAAAAAAAAAAAAAAACGTTCAAGGCATCCGGTCATGGTGGCGGCGCACGCCTTTAATTCCAGCACTCAGGAGGCAGAGGTAGGAGGATCACTGTGAGTTCGAGGCCACCCTGAGACTACAGAGTAAATTTCAGGTTAGCCTGGGCTAGAGTGAGACTCTACCTCGAAAAAACAAACAAACAATAACAACAACAACAACAAAAAGTGCAGGGGAAACTAGTTTGTGTTCATCCTAGTTCCAAAGTTTGAATACACTTTCACTTTCCATTGTGTGAATATTAAAATCTCTCCCTATGGCAAAGTGTATGAGAAGAAATTTGGGGAAAATTGGTAAGTATATGAAAATACTATCCTTATTAGATTCATTTTTAGTAGAGAAATAAATGTAACACTTTTAAGAGGTAGTAGAGCTGAAGAATAAAATTAAGTGGTTAGGGTGCCAGGGAGATGGCTC
Source organism: Dipus sagitta (assembly GCA_036346955.1). Lineage (NCBI taxonomy): Eukaryota > Metazoa > Chordata > Mammalia > Rodentia > Dipodidae > Dipus > Dipus sagitta. Next base: position 94,560,484 of record CM070770.1, on the reverse strand, counting down.
AGCACTGTAGGCCCTTGCTTGCAACGTCTTATCTGCCCAGGTTTGATTACCCTGTACCCACCCACATAAAAACAGATGCACAAAGTAGCACAATATGTATGGAATTTATTTGTACTGGCAAGAGGATTTGGCACACCCATATTCTCTCTCTCATAAATAAATAAAAAATTAAAAATTGTGTACAGATTTTTAAGTGTAACTTTAGGCTTAAATTAGTTAATTTCTCTAAGCCTTACTTTTATCCTCAGTAAAATAAATATAAGATCCACTTCAGGGCTGGAGAAATGGCTTAGCAATTAAGGTTTGCCTGTGAAGTCAAAGGGCCCAGGTTTAATTATCCAGGTACCCACGTAAACCAGATGCACAAGGTGGCACATGTATCTGGTGTTCGTTTGCAGTGGCTGGAGGCCCTGGCATGCCCATTCTCTCTCTATGTCTCTTCTATCTTTCTTTCTCTTCTTGCAAATAAATAAATAAAATAAAATAAAAGATCCACTTCAAGTGCTAATAAATTTTTATTTATATAACTTAAACTAAATGCCCAAGAATTAAATTCCAAAGCATGGAAATTATAAATTTATGTATTTCAAATAGATTTTCTATTGCTTTCTGGACTCTTTGTAAAGTATTGGCAAATATGTATCAAGTTTAAATGAATTGACATTTTTCAATCTTTATAAGAAAATAGGGGAGATAAATACCTTCACAATAAAAGAATAATGTAATATAATATTCAAAGTTTTTTTTTTCTGTGTTCGAGGTAGAGTCTTGCTGTAGCTCAGGCTGACCTGGAATTTACTATGTAGTCTCAAGGTAGCCTCGAACTGACAGTGATCCTCCTACCTCTGCCTCCCGAATGTTGGGATTAAAGGTATGCTCCACCATGGCTGGCTTTCAAAGTTGTTTTCTTTGTTTGTTTGTTTGTTTTTTGTTTTTGGTTTTCCGAGGTAGGGTCTCACTCTAGCTCAGGCTGACCTGGAATTCACTCTGTATTCTCAGGGTGCCCTGCGAACTCTTGGGCATCCTCCTACCTCTGCCTCCCGAGTGCTGGGATTATAGGCGTGTGCCACGATGCTCAGCCCAAAGTACTCTTAACTATTGCAAAATAGAGAAAATTTACCAGCCACACACAGTATTTGGTTTTATAATGCTTTTAAGTACTTTTTTAAAAAAATTGTTTATTAATTAGTTTTGTACTCAGCAAATACAGTCAGTTTGGAACCATTATTAGGCCTCATCCATGACCTACCCCTCTTGCTGGGCTCCCCGGGCAGGTAGTGCTGAGGAAGGACCAGGCCTGCTGGTTCCTCCCAAAGGGATTGAGGAGGAGGATGAGTGTCGATGGCCAGGAACACACCACCAGCCCGGGCGTCTAGTCAAAGCAGGAACTCACTTTATTGTTACAGGAGGTTGCCTATATAGTGTTGAGAACGAGGGTGGGGATTCTAGGATGGGGGGAGAGGTAAGGGCCAATAGTATACCACGACTTTTGAAATGATTGGTTCTGAGCAAGCGCGCGCATGCGTGCGTGCGGGAATTCCAACTCCAACATGTAAGTAACAGGCCAGAGGCCATTAGGCGTCTTGCTGAGTCATAGCTGGCCAGAGGCAGATCGCCAAACTTTAGCTAGGCTCAGGAAGTTCCACTAGGCCTTGTGTCTGGGCCTTTCAAGGCCCAACATCTCCCCCTTTTGGTTTTGTAAGAGCATTAGTCACCATGGCCCCTGTCTTAGGTTGTCCCCCTCTGGAGATCTTACCATTCACTGGGTACCAGGTGTTTAGCTGGCTGAGAACCCACTCCGTGGCCTGTTGTCTCAGTCAGTCTGAGATCTTACCCATCATTGGTCACATGGAGGGAAGAGGAGGTGGCAGTGGGTCATCTGAGGAACTTAATTCCTGAGTTGCCAGCCTGTGATAATGTATCTGAACCTGATGGATTTTTATTGCCTCTAGCCACTGGTGAATGAATTGTGTAATTTCGTTAATTACACAAGGCCCAACAGTGAGGATAAGGATAAGGAGAAGGAGGGGCCCAAGTATAGGGAGGAGGTAAGGTAAGAAGCCATGTAGGCCCATCCACAGTGGGTTGTCCTGGAGGTCCCGCCATCTCCTCTCCAGATCCTCTTGAAGCCTTTTGATCTTGTCCTGAACGATTCCCAATCTATTGGCGTAGAAACAGCATTGTTCCTGTAAAAATAAGCATATGCCTCCCTTTTTGGCCATTAATAGGTCTAGTCCCCTCCTGTTTTGTAGGACTACCTCAGCCAGGGAATCTAGTTGTTGTTGGAGATCAAGGATAGTGTTGGACACGGCTTTTATGTCACTGATCAACTGGAGAGAGAGCTTTCTATGGAGATGGACTGCCATACCCATCCCAGCTGTCCCAGTGGCCATGCCTGTGGTTACTTCCAGCCCAACAAGTAAAGGTATCATTTGTATAGCTCTCTTACGTCTCCCTCCGATATAATCAAAAGAGGGTATAGGGAGGGCTTCATCTCCAGGAATGATGTCTACGTCTGGGATTAAGGTGGCTGGGGCACAAAGGCCCATCCAATTGGCGGGCAGAAAATCATAGGCCATCCCACCTCCACAAACATAAGCCATTCCAGAAGGCGGGCAGCATTGAGCACTGGGCTCAGTTGTGTTGAAAGTACAGAAGGAAGGATGAATGTATACCACATCTGTGTTGGAGTTATTAGGGGAAGGCGGGGCCCAAATGTAAGTTCCAGAAGGAGACATTGGGAAAAGCTGGACGGGGATGGGGAAGGTGGCTGAGCAATTTTTTTTTAGGGTCATATGGGCAACTGTAGTTGTATCATTGGTGATTACTGCAAGCAGCCGGGGAGGTCCAGATCAGAGGCAAAGCCAGCAATCCACCACAAGGGAGGGAGTTGTTTGGTTTAGTAGGGTGAAGACCATTTTAGGAACAGTACTCAGGGGTGGGACACTCCCTAGAGAAGTGATTGTCAGTGTCCCCTTGTTGGGACAAATATTTTAGGACCCTCACTGGTATCCAAATGGGTCTTTTTTCATCTTGAGGGAAGACACATCCAAACCCTCTCCCTGCTGTGAGGAGTGGGTCTGGTCCTCTCCAGGCCCCAGTCAATTAGTCTCTCCATCTGACCTTAATCGAGCTGTATGTGACAGAGGATGACCAATGTTTTTGGAATGGAGACATTTTTTTCATTTCTAGAAAAATTTAAAATACTTAAGGTGAATAATGCTTTCTTTAGCTGATCATGGGGGACTAGTGATTCTCCTTTTTGTTTTTGTAATTGTGATTTAAGTATTTGGTTATATCTTTCCACAATGGGTTGGCCTCAAGGGTTATATGGAATGCCTGTGGCATGTGTAATTTGCCACCTCTGGAGGAAACTTGTAATTACAAAGCAGGGGCCATTGTTTACTTGATCAGGCAGCCTGAGACTGGCAAAACATTGAAGCACATGACTAATGGCATGTTTAGATTTCTCCCTGGTATGTGCAGATGCCCAACAGGCACAGGAGAAAGTATCAACTGATAAAAAGATAAAGCCAAAAGCCACAGCACACATCAGGAACTCCTGCTAGGCACACTTTGTATATCTTTAGATTGAAATCTGAAACCCACCAACACACCTTAAGATCCACCCAGTGACATTGCCTCCAGCCAGGTGGCTGCAGAATGTAAACTACAAACAAATAAACAACTGAATCCCCACAGTCTTGACCAATTTAAGATATTAAGACCTGTAAAATCAAACAAGTTAAACACTTCTAATCTAAAGCCAGTCTCTGTGCCTGTAATTTTAACTTGCTTGAGGTTTTCCAGTTTAAAATCTTAAATCTCTCAGTCCAATATCTTTAGCCAAGCACATCAGTCCATTACAAATTTAACCTTGATCAAACTCTCTGGGCCTGGGCAGCAGGATGCAGCCAGCCCTTATGCCAGTAGCCCAGTTGCAACAAAGTCCTCTGCAGTCTTTCCTTCCCCTTAGAAACCTCATAAGCCAAACCTTGAAGTTCAATATTGTCTACACTTAGAATTCTCAAACTTTCATCATAATAGTCCATAACACTTGGCTTACCACTCCAGAAGACACCTTCAGTTGCAAGCACCAAGTCCATACCTATTCCTCCAAAACAAGGGTTCCAAAATATCAACATCCACATAGTCAGGTTCATCACAGTCCACTCCTTGGTACCAAGTTCTGTAGCAGACAGCTTTGGGTTCACTGAGATGAACTTCCAGACCAGAGACAGTTATGGAGGAAGGGATATTTATTGAAGGTTACAGATCCAAGGGAAGTTCCATAATGGCAGAAAAAGCTGGCCTGCCTTCACAGGCCCAAGCAGAGAGAGAGAGAGGGAGAGAGAGAGAGGCACAAGCCTAAAGGTCAAAAGCCACACAGTGTGTCCACTAGGGACATATGACCCGTTCAGAAATACAAAAGACGCAGATGCAGCATGCTGGCAACCGAAAGTGAAAGGAAAGAGAAAGAGAACGAAGAGATGTTGACAAGCAAGTACAGGTTATAGAAGCAAAGTTTAGCACATTAAATATGAAGAATGCCTCATAACTTATGAGGGTACACTCACCCGCACACACACACCGATTGACCCCCTCAACGAGAATGCCTCACATGGGGCACCAGTCTGCCGGGTTCCTGTAGCCCCATGTCGGGTGCCAGACTGCCAGGCTTCCCCGGCAGGTAGTGCTGAGGAAGGACCAGGCCCGCTGGTTCCTCCCAAGGGGTTGAGAAGGAGGATGAGTGTCAATGGCCAGGATCACACCACCAAGCCGGGAGTCTCGTCAAAGCAGGAACTCACTTTATTGTTACAGGTGGTTGCTTATATAGTGTTGGGAACGAGGGTGGGGATTCTAGGATGGGGGGAAAGGTAAGGGACAATAGTATACCGTGACTTTTGAAATGATTGGTTCTAAACGCGCTTGCGTGGGAATTCCAACTCCTATTCAGAAGTAACAGGCCAGAGGCCATTAGGCATCTTGCTGAGTCATAGCTGGCCAGAGGCAGATCACCAAACTTTAGCTAGGCTCAGGAAGTTCCACTAGGCCTCATGTCCCGGCCTTTCAAGGCCCAACAACCCCTCCCCTTAGCCTGTCCTTGTTGAGGTATATGGGTCATGAATTGTGGAGTTAGCCCACAGTTATGGGTAGGATAAATGTCTCTGCATATCATGACCCAACATGTGGCTCTGGCATTCTTTCCGCCCCCTCTTCTGCAAAATTTCCCTGAGCCATGTTGGTTCATTTTTGGTCTGCTTCAGTGATGAGGTGTTGGGGGCCTCTGGGTCTCTGGATCTCTGATTTGGTAGGAGTTGACTTTTCTTTGTGTTGATCTCCTTCACCCTTGTGCTGGTACCCAGTTCACCAAGAAAACAGCACCCTTGCTTGTTTCGCCAATTGTTATTAGTTTCAGTCGGGGCCCTTTTGAGGTATGATGGGGTGGCTCTGTCCTTAGGATCTACATCAATCTGAAAAAGAGAAGCAGATTCTCCAACGGAGAGTAAGTTAGCACCAGACAAATGAGATAACCCTTACTTTTTTTTTGTAGAGAATTTAATAGGTGTAGGCCCTCTTATAGCCCACGATTGATGGTAGCTTGATAATGGAGAGCAGGATTATGTTTGGATATGGTTCTGACTTGTTTCCCAGCTCCAGCTATGGGTCCCATACCGACTGAGGGGATCAGTTAGCCGAATCAAGAGCAGTTGGTTCCCCACCGTGGCTGTGTGCCACTATTGCACTAATGTGGGCATCACAACAGGTTATTTGCTGCTAAGTAAGTTAGACCATGAGTTGCTTGGACAGATATTGGTCATTTTCTCCCAGTTGCCCATGTAGCACCTTCTGGCACTAGACACACTGACTGTCTGGGGACTGACTCTTTCCAGCTTCCAGTCATGCCATTCCATTTTGCATGTCAACCACATAACGTGTCTTCAGCAGTAGGGTCTTACCACTAACCTTTGGTGGGTCATCAAGTACTCTGACAGAAATCCAGTCTTTCTTTTAGGAAACCTTGTAGGTCTCTGAGCCACAAGACACTGGAGAGGGTATGATGAAGACTGACCTTAATCTTCTACAGCTTCTCTCCCTCTCTCTCTCTCTCTCTCTCTCTCTCTCTCTTCTCTCTAACTCTTGTATATTAGTTATCTTTTTCTTCCTTTTCTTAGTGGGCACTGACCTGTAACACCCAGTACCAGCATGTGGCTATCATCCACAATGAGCTTTTAAGTACTTTTTAATCTTAAAACATTGTACAATGTAGCCATGACTGAATGTCAAATTTATTATATTTACTGATAAAAATATTTTTCAAAGAATGAGGTGCATCTCACATAGAATAGAGCATAATTCCTGAAAGGCAATAAAAATTCTCAAAGCTAAATAAATACATACGTCCAAAATCAGAATATTCCATAAGATGAGATAAAGCTTATATATATATTAATATTTTTGAATTCCCTGCTTATAAATGATAAGGTATCATGCATCATGAAAAATGTTTTGTTACATAAAATATGTATTTATTTCAAAAGTAGGTAAAGTTGACACTATAAAATTATCTGTATTGTAGTTTAATCCATAGTAAACTAAAATCATAGTGTATTGCAGTGATACTTTAATTTCATAATTTCACATTATTAATGCAATGAAATTGGGTTTACAGTTCCTTGTGTCATTTTAGCAAAGTTTACATTGAGAATTTGTCTTTTAATAGTCTTTTATAACTGCCCTCTACAAAAATACACTTCATATTTTTATCTCTATAAATTAGAATATGAATAAGAACAATATTAAATAAGTACTTTATGTATGTCAGAGAAGTTGTCTTTGTCACAGTTGAAAATTACAAAATAAAACTGAAGAATACCTGACAACGTTTTGTATTTTTTTTTAATTTTTTTTTTGTTCATTTTTATTTATTTATTTATTTGAGAGTGACAGAGAGAGAGAGAGGCAGATAGAGAGAGAGAGAGAATGGGCACGCCAGGGCTTCCAGCCACTGCAAACGAACTCCAGATGCGTGCGCCCCCTTGTGCATCTGGCTAACGTGGGTCCTGGGGAATCGAGCCTTGAACCGGGGTCCTTAGGCTTCACAGGCAAGCGCTTAACCAGCTAAGCCATCTCTCCAGCCCACGTTTTGTATTTTTAAAATATACATGGACATTAGATTTGCCACTTCATGGTATTCCATAATGAAACTAATACTAAATTATTTAATATATTAAATTAACAATGTATTCTAAAGTATTAACAGTATGATCTTAAACCTAGCACTGAAAGTATTTTTTGCTATGTTTTTCCTTAAGGTAACAAATTTTTCCAAGTGTTTGTGACAAAATATTTGAAAATCTTCATGAATAGAAAAATTTCAGGGGTGAGAAGATTGCTGAATGGTTAAAATCACTTGTTTCCAAAGCTTACTAGCTTGGGTTTGATTCTGCAGTACCTACATAAGACAGATGCACAGCATAGAGCATCTATCTGGAGTTTGTGTGCAATGACAAAAGGCCCTGGAAAACCAATTCTTTCTCTTTGTCTTAAATAAATAAATAACTAAATAAATAATTTTTTGAATAATAAAAACTTACTATAATTCTACTTCATGATGAATATTAAGTGTTTTTCTGCTTTTATTTTCTGCTATAATCTTACTTTTTATGTATCTACCTTATTTATTTGATATAAGCAATATGCAAATATGTTTATGCAATGGAAATAAAAGATAAGAAACATACTTTGGTTATATCCACAGTGATTATAGAGATTAATCATGCTCAATTTTCAAATTTTATAGCTTTAACTAAGATTAGCATATCTCAACAGTGAGAATCAAATTATGATGTATCTAATCCATAACAGATACTGCTTGTTGTAAAATTCAGCTGTAAAATGTACTTAATTTCCAGTACAGTTTCTATAGTTCAAATGTTGTTTTCTCCCCAGAGGTCCATATATTGGAAACTAAGGCAATTGTCATGTCCTTAAGAAATGGTCGAACTTTTAACAGGTAGGCTATAGCTGGGAATTTTTGTTTATTTATTCATTAGTATTTTTAATACTACACAGCTAACAATGGCAGAAGAAATGACAACATTAGAAAAAAAATCACCTATGTCATTCCTAATGAGTTAAAAGCTGGATTATAATATAAATGAAAGGCTGTTGGAAACTTGAAAATATATCAGGTCACTTCCTGCCATGACCCAAATGGCGACATTTGTCACCTTCTTGCCTAAGATACTAGAACCCGAGTTTCAATGCATCTTTACATCTACCAGTTTACCAGAAATGTGGGTGGCAGTGGGCCATATTTAACAACACTACAAGGATCTAATTGAATGAATCTAGGACATGAGAAATTCTAGGACAAATGACTTATTTGTCTTTTCCAACAAGTGGCCAAATAATAATAATAATGATGATGATGATGATGATGATGATGATTATGGGGAACTGTTAAGTATTGTTAAATTGATATGAACAATATGTAATGTAGTAACATTGTTTTGATCCCAACTTAGACTAATAAACGGACATTTTGTGGTATTGAAGAAATTTGGGCATCACTTATTATCACATGATATTTGATAATAACTAGAATTACTGTTAATTGTTGACTGATAATGGCACTGGTGCCACATACCTAAATTCCTTACAGTCTTCTTGAGGGATTTGCTCAATTTCTTAATATTTACATTGAGAGGACAGTGAACCCATAGTTTTCTTCACACTTCCACACAATCTTCACTCCTACTTCAAATAGCTGAGCTGGTAACAATTCTGTCTCACAGAAGATGGATCCACATTCAGTCATTCCTCATGTTGGCCACCTGGAAGATTGTTCTGCTGCTTTTGAAGAATGGCTGTGTTGCTATCTGTGATGGTTGCTAAATAAATGAGATTTCTATGCAGCACGTGCTGATACTGCAAGCACTCGTTCAGTAGGCCCTTTTTCTGATACTGCACGATACAGTGGATCAGCTGGTCATTCTCCTCCAGGAGCCGCTGGATGATGTCCTGATTGATCTATGCCGTGCCTTGCAGCCAGAAAAGCACGAAGATGACCGACATGGTGAGGATCCAGGCTGCAACCCGTAGCTGGGAATTTTTCTATCATTGAGGAGAGTTGTTGTATGGCTGCGGACATATTCTAAAGGGCACATTAACCTTGGAACTTACAGCATTTTCCATTTTTTAAAAATTTACAATTAATTCCTGAAATGTCAAGTAGAAGGACTCTCAAATATAAAAACAAATATATATACACATACATGCATGCGCTGCATATTTGCATATGCATGTATTTGAATTTTTGATGTGCAATATTCATTTACATTGGTGCAAAGATGATATATGTGTAAAAACAACTTTCCAAAAGTCTTTTTTTTTTTTTTTTTTTTTTTTTTTTTTGGCTTTTCCAGGTAGGTCTTGCTGTCTAGCCCAGATGATGTGGAACTCACTATGTAATCTCAGGATGGGTTCCAACTGACAGCAATCCTACTACCTCTGCCTCCGAAGTGTTGAGATTAATCAAAATTCTTTTTATTAAAAAATGTTATTTATTTTCAGGCACACAGAGAGAGAGACTGAGAATGAAAGAGAGAGAGAGAAACAGAAAGAGAGGGAATGGATGTGCTAGGACCCCCAGTAACTGCAAACGAACTCCATATTCATTCTTCACTTTGTGCAATCTGGCTTTACATGGATACTGGGGAATAAAACTCAGGTCATCAGGTTTTGCAAGCAGGCGTCTTTAATTGTTGAGCCATCTGCCCAGCTCCTCAAAAGTTTTTGATGATAAGAACTGGCATTTTGGGCTGGAGAGGTGGCTTAGCGGTTAAGCGCTTGCCTGTGAAGCCTAAGGACCCCGGTTCAAGGCTTGTTTCCCCAGGACCCATGTTAGCCAGATGCACAAGGGGGCGCACGCGTCTGGAGTTTGTTTGCAGTGGCTGGTGGCCCTAGAGCGCCTATTCCCTCTTTCTCTCTCTCTCTCTTCCTCTGTCGCTCTCAAATAAATAAAAATGAAATCAGAAAAAAAGGACTGGCATTTTGAATCTATGAAATATATAATGAAAATACATTAGGATGCTTTGTAGATTAAGTATGTGCACTTTTTCATTCATCTATGCACTGCTCTTATGAATAAAAAACATAAGCTATTCCTTATACTAATCAAGGAAATATATACAATCTGTCGCAAAATTCCTATAACACCTCCAATAATTTATATGTCATTAAAAGTGTAGCTTTAAGAGCATATAAGTAGTAAACATTCCTCCATTTCATATGTAGGTCTAAATGTCTATCTTGAGAGCCAAATACTTTCTGTCCATCTTGTTTCTTCCAAACTATAAGTTTGCTACTTTTAGAGTTTGAAGCAAACAGAGAATTTTAGTCCAGTGTTGACATTTTTGCTAACTTTCAAGATAACTACAGATTACATTTTTTTTTCTCTCTCTCTCCATATATATGTATATAGTTTCTTCATCATGTTATATAGCCATTAATGCCATTCATAAGAACTATGCTTTCAAGGAATAATTACCATTCTCAATGGCCTCACCTGCCAATTTATGACATTTGTAAATGATATAGCCATTCAGTCCATTGCATAGGCTGAAGTTGAATTATTTATTTACATCTCTTTTTCCCCAAAATGTGTTCAATAAAGTTCTGCCTTAATTTTCCCATTAAAATATAAAGATATGTGCAAAATTCTGCAAGTTCTGGCAACTTGCTAGAATGAATCTCATCCAACTGCCAATGGACATCTACATCCCCTGGTCTGTAAATCTCTAGAAGGCTGTCCAGGAAGGAAATTGTTTCAGTTTTAATAGGGATGCTTTTGATTTTCTTTATTCAAACTGCTGTGATTATCTTCAGTCACCTAGTTTAACTATATTTATCTTGGTTGTCAATATGTCTATTCCATAAAAAAAAAAGAATTTGTTTTTGTTCTTTTTTTTGTTTGTTTGTTTTTTTTTTTTTTGTTTTTTTGAGGCAGGATCTCATTCCAGCCCTGATAGCAGAACTGACTCTTGAAGCCCAGACTGGCCCCAAACTCGAAGTGATCTCCCTACCACATCCTCTAGAGTGCCAGGATTATAGGTGTCACCCACCATACTCAGATTTGATTCTTTGTATGGCAAAAAAAAAAAAAAACACACAAAACAAACAAACAAATAAAAATCCTGTTTAAATCAAAGGATTAAAATAGAGAGCTCATAATAGGTAAGTACCTATTGCTGAAGATACAGTAGGCTAAGATTACAGGAAATCAGAATACTATGTTGGAACCAAAAGGGAAAACTTGCCCCCTCCTGGCTAGCCCTCATCGCGCTTGAAAGTCCTGTGGGAGCCACTGTAGGACAATGGCCACCAACAGCATGAATAAGCTCGGGACCCTGAAGACTATGAAAACAATCATCTAGATAGGAAGTACATTCTTTTTAAAATTTTATTTATTTTATTATTTATTTATTTGAGAGAGCAAGAGAGGGAAAGAGGGAGAGAGAGAGAGAGAGAGAGAGAATGAGCACTCCAGGGCATCCAGCCACCTCAAACGAACTCCAGATGCATGCACACCTTGTACATCTGGCTAACATGGGTCCTGGGGAATCAAACCTAGGTCCTTTTGGCTTTGCAGACAAGTGCCTTAGCTGCTAAGCCATCCCTCCAGCCCAAGAAGTACAGTCTTGTGCAATATTGGCATACAGTCTCTGTGGATAACCAATTGTTCTGTGATTACACATGAGGCCTACTCAGTGGGAGAGAACTCATACCTGGTACTGAGAACCAAGTTCTAATCCCATGGTCAGGAAATTCATAGACTTCAGAGGGAAGCCCCCACTATTCTCTGGAGAAGAAGAGTGGGCCTTGCACACCAAAAAGCCTCTCAAATAATTATGCATATCCCCTTTAACCCAAGCTACTCTCACTCTTGGTTGGAGAGTCTGTTTTGTTTTACATGTGACAGAGAAAATGGAAGAGAACCAAGATCCATCAATAACACAAGAACAAAGCCTGGCGTGGTGGCCCATGCCTTTAATCCCAGCACTCGGGAGGCAGAGGTAGGAGGATCGCCGTGAGTTTGAGGCCACTCTGAGACTCCATGGTGAATTTCAGGTCAGCCTGGGCTAGAGTGAGACCCTACCTCAAACAAACAAAAAAAAAAAAAAAGGAAAAAAAAATAACACAGGAACATAACCAACTGCCCACCACAAGACATGCTACTGTGCCGGCCTGCAGCACAAAGATCGAAACGGGCCTCAAAGGAGGGAGTGGGAATGAACCTGAGACAAGAGCACAAGGAATGGAGCCAAGACAAGTTCTGATCAAGGCTCGGGGTTTATTCAGGCAGACATAGCTTATATATAGAAGATAGCACTTTTTTGACAATGCTTACGTGCCTAAGGTCAGTTTAACCAGGGTCGTATGTTAATCCCTCTATCAGGCGCCCACTCCACCTAGGCTGTATACTAAACAATGCTTTAGGATCAGGTGCTTACTCTATCTAGGCTGTATACTAAACAATGCTTACTCTATCTAGGCTGTATACTAAACAATGCTTACTCTATCTAGGCTGTATACTAAACAATGCTTACTCTATCTAGGCTGTATACTAAACAATGCTTACTCTATCTAGGCTGTATACTAAACAATGTTTAGGATCAGGCACCTTATCGATAAGGCCTTTGTATTAAGAGATTAGAGGATTAGAGATCACTCTCAGCTCCCAAGGTCAAAGAGCAGCTGCAGATCCCAAGATCTCCTGTGTAAGAGATAAGAGAACACCCTTAGCTCCCAAGGTCAAAGAGCAGCTGTGGCTCCTAACATGCTACCTCTACCACATCTGCTGGGGCACAGGGGAAATTGCAGGGGAAGCAGAGACATGAATACTGCACTTGCAGCTAGCCTGACAACCAGCTGTAGGGTGGTGGTGACAGACATGGTGGTCAATCAAAACCCATCAAAGCAGAAATCCAGAGGCTACCAAAACCTCAACACTAAACTGACTGCCAACAGGCCTGCCAAAGCTCAAGGAGTGGACAGATTATTAGAGTCACAAAGTAGGTAGGAATACCATGAGGCAAGCCCCACCCCCTAACCCACAGGGACTGACTGAGGCCTTCATGACCTCACAGTGAATACTATAACCCCACTGAAGAGGGCCCCCAGGGAAATGGGAGAAGGTGTGAGGTGATAAGAGTATAATCTCTTATAATATATAAGATAAATAATTTTTTTAATGTTAATAAGAAATAGCTCCCACCAGGACACACCTCTATATGGAAACTTGAATTATAGATGAGCTTCATTGAGGTATATTGGAAAATGTGAAGTGCAGTAAAACAAGATCACTCCTATGGGGAAATCACAAAACTATTCTTTGCCTTTACTTCATATCACATATAGAATTTTTTTATTATTATTTTTTCATATATAGAATTTTTATTTGTATATTAAAGGTAAATTTGAAAGATTATATTCCATACAGTTCTAAGAAACAGTTTTGAAGAATATGCTTGTAACTCATGATTATGTAGTAAAACATTGCTTACACAAAACTTAACCTGGAGCTGGGCATGGTGGCGCACACCCTTAATCCCAGCACTTGGGAGGGAGAGGTAGGAGGATTACTGTGAGTTCAAGACCACCCTGAGATTACATAGTGAATTCCAGGTCAGCCTGGACTAGAGTGAGACCCTACCTTGAAAAACAAACAAACAAACAAACAAACAGAAAAAAAAAAAATCTTAACCTGGTACCAAGAGGTTATTGGTTTGACTACTTCAAATAAATTCTTTCCTTAAAAAAAATCTAGCATAAATTCAGTGATAGATACTAACTTAAAGAGGATAACTAGAAATATACAATGGACAAAAAGCTAATACCTATGTACTTTGAAAAAATATCCCTAGAAAACAAACACCACTAAAAAAGCTTTAAAAGACCTTTATATTAATGGAAAAATGAATAGGCAGTAAGTATAGGGAAGATTTTTCACACTATTAGTAATGTAAGATTAAATTTAAGTTCTTCATATTTTGTATTCCATCTTCATAGTTGTGTTCCATATTTTGTAATCATCATTTGGCTGGTGACTGAAGCCAAAGTAAATAAATAAATTTTAAATAAATCATTGTTAGTATCATCTCACATGGTCCTTATAACCAAGTAGTTATCCAGCCATGTGGCTTTTGCTTTTCCTTCTGCTTCACCATTTTGGAAACAATGGTATTTATTTATTATTACTATCATTATTATTATTATTTGGTGCTGTGGACTGAACCCAGTCCCTTGTGTTTGCTAAGCAAGCACTCTACCATTGAGCTAAGTCTTCAACCTGGAACAAGTATTTCCAAGAACCTTTTTGTTTCATTTCCTATATGACAAACATTGACAAAGGTGAATTTATTTTAGTCCAGGGGATAAACTGAGAAGTATCTTAAACACTAATATTCCTTGAATCGGAGTATGCAAATACAATGAAAATCAAGTAAAAAATGAGATTTTTACCTTTATAGCTATTTCTTTAAAAGTTATTTTTGTGGGCTGGAGAGATGGCTTAGTGGTTAAGCGCTTGCCTGTGAAGCATAAGGACCCCGGTTCGAGGCCCGATTCCCCAGGACCCATGTTAGCCAGATGCACAACGGGGCGCTCGCGTCTGGAGTTCGTTTGCAGTGGCTGGAAGCCCTGGCGCACCCATTCTCTCTCTGTCTCTCTCTCTGCCTCCTTCTCTCTGTCACTGTCAAATAAATAAATAAAAATAAACAAAAAAATTTAAAAAAGAAGTTATTTTTGTGGTATGTTTTAATATGTTCTGAGTATAGTTACTGATATACAAAATTTTAGTATGTTCTTATAATTATTCAATATATCCTGGTAGGCACTAAATATTGGGAATTAAAAAGCTCAGTTGTTTATGCTTCGGACCTTAAGAATACTACATAATCTCTTTAATTTATTATTTTCATTCTTGGTTTTGAGGTTCTTGTAACCTTCCCTTGTCTCAACCCAGCTGGCCTGAGACAAGGGGAGACTCCCCTCTTACTCCCCCATGGGCTCTTTACCCCCTCCTGTCCTCCTCATGGCAGGAGCTCTTTGTACTTTGTTTTCCTTCCTCTCTAACCCTTTTCACATTTCTTCCTTGCCCACCAGGTGGACTCTCAGACCATATGGGTGCATCTATTTTCCTTGTCTTAATTTTGTACTTCCCTAAACAAATATAATAATTTAATACAAATATGTTATTTCCAAACAGAATTAATGGACAACAATGTCTCAGAAACATCAGAAATAATTTGTTATGAGACAAATTAGATATCATAACCAAACTTGTATTACGTGCATTAAAAGACAGTGTCAAAGTAAGAAAATTACTATTAAGAATAATTACTTCATGTTTCCTGGCATTTAGTATGAAAATAGTTATTAGCTATTGTGATGGTTATTTTTGATTGTCAGCTTAATGGGATCTAGAATCACCATGGAAACACACCCACAGGTGTGTCTATGAGGGTGTTTTGGAGAGATTTAACTGAAAAAGACTCATCCTAAATGCTAGCAGCAACGTTCCATGAGATGGTATTCTAGACCGAATAAAAAGGACAGAGTGCAACAAGCCTGATGAGTCCTCACGCTGCTTCCCAACTGCATGTAAAATGTGACCAGCCACCTCGTACTTTTACTGCCATGACTTCCTTAACATTGTGGACTACATCCTTAAATTGCAAGCCAAAGTAAACCCTTCCTCAAATCATCTTTGTCATATATTTTGTCACAGCAATGAGATAGTAAATTAAAAAAAAAAAAATTGGTTTTGAGAAGTGTGCCTGCTGCTGTGGTAAACCTCACCATGTGGGCCATTGGCCTTTGGAACTGGTTTGCAAGAGAATGTGCAAGAGTTTGGAACATTGGGATAGAAAAGCTTTAGAATACTCTAAGTAGAGTCTTGTTGGTCATTCTGGTGGGAGTTCAGAAGAAAAGAGTGCGAGATGAATGTGGACCATGGAGCCCCATCTCATGAGTTTCAGAGAGCAACAAGGACTTTATTGAGACCATTAGTGTTATATTCCAGCAAAGAATTTGCCTGCATTTTGTCTGTGTCCTGAGAATCTGAGTGAGACTAAATTCAACATTAGTGGACTTATTTGTTCAATGGAGCAAATTTCAGAAAAGAATAGCATTCATGTTCTGTCATGTTCGCATTCATTGTTCTGATACAGCTTTGAGAGAGAGAGAGAGAGAGTGCAAACAGTAAAGCAAAACAGTTTGAAAAAAATTTTCCCAACTAATAATGGCCACTATGCCATTCAGAGAAATGAATGACTCTAAATTTGCATATAAGATTAGCCCCATGTGGTGGTTTGAGTGTAAATGTGTGTCCCTCATTGTCAGAGATCTTGATTAAGATTAAGTTTCCTGCTTAAGTCTTCAGCAGGGAGAGCCTTGCTGGTGGAGGGTATGACTTGGGGGATAATATTGAGTCTAGCCCTAGTAGGTGTATAGGGAGCCAGCTGTGGGGTGTACCTTTTTGCTGTGGATATATGAAGGGAGCCTAGTTCTTCTGCCATTATGAAGTTTCCCCTGGAATGTGTAAACTGGAAATACACTCTTTTCTGCCATAAGCTGCTTCTGCAACATCCCACTAAAATGAAACTCAGTGCTATACTCTGGGACAATAGGTAAAATCTTCTTAGGTTCCATTTTGTGAAAACACATATTCATTTGAAATGTGATAACCTGTAAAGAGAATGCAATTGAAGGGTGTTCCAGTTACTTTAAATGCTGGAACACTCAACCAGAAGTAGTTTATGGGAGAAAAAGGTTTATTTCAGGCTTAAAGAATCCAGAGGAAACACCCTCAGTGGTGGAAGAATCTGGGTCTCTTCTGTATCTACAGCAGAGAGACAACTGTCAGAAGCAGCCAGCATCAACAGCCAGCAAATACATACAGCTAGAGCTCAAACTGCTTCTCTCTACACAAGTTAGTAGAGCTGGAATAAAGATCCACTTCTAGCTACATACCATTTCCCCAACTGGGCTCTGCCTGCTGGAGATTTAAGTTGCAAGCTCAATTTTATTCAAACTCCCTAAGGCTATGGGGGACATATATTCACATTCAAACCACCACAAAAACAACCACCTATGGAAGTGTCTTCCAAGGGTCAATAGACAGAGGACAATGCATATGTAGTCTAAGGGTCTCAGACAACATCTTGGCTGGCCACAGAAATTGAAAGATTTTTTTTTCAGACGGTACTAATTTTTCACATATCAAAGATATAATAAAGAGGGGTCAAAATGGCTTATGCCAAGGTTCCTGAAAACCAGTAATGCTAGGAAATATGCAGCATGGTCAGGGGCCTTGGGAAGGCACTATGTAGCTTAGGTTTCAGAGGAGACCCCAGGATATTAGAGATACTAGGACCATGATACAGCCACCCAGCCAAGCTGTGGCCATAGAATGGAGCCAGCCTAAGAGAAAGGTTATATGTGCTTAAAGTGGTAGACCTGGAAAGGCAAGATACCTTAGCTTTTTGGAGCCCAAATGATTCTATCACAAGCCTCAGATGACAGACATGAAGCTGCAGAATTTAATGTTTGTTCTATTACATTTTGATTTTGATTTGGTCTGATATTGACTTACGACACTCCAATTCCTTTCTTTTGGAATGAGAATATTTATTCTATGCAATGATACATTGGAATATGTAACATGGCTTTTTATTTTATTTATTTATATTTTTATTTTCAGGGCTTATAGTTAAGATATTGCCATAAGTCTTTGGACTTTAGAACAGTGTTGTGATTGTGAAAAGTCTTCTGGGCCTGTCAGAGATGTAAATGCATCTTTCATCATGAGATGAACATGAGACTTTAGGGATCAAAGGTGGAGGGCTATGATTAAGGTGATATGGTTACCAAGTTGACAAGGGATAGATTTATGTTTGTTAATCTTATCAACTTGATACAATTTAGGATCATCATAACAATGTACTTCTGGTTGTATACTTGGGGGGTTTCCAGAATGTTTCACCTTAAGAATGAAGAATCACCGTACATGTGGGCAACATCATTCCATGGGCTAGTGTGCCAGTCTTAATATAAAGACTGTGGATGCAATGTGATCAGCTTCCTCACACTCCTGCTGCTCTGACTACTGCAACATAATGGCTACCCCCTCAAACTGAGAGCCCAGATTTACCCTTCCTTTCTTAGTTTGCTTTCATCAGGTATTTTGTGACAGCTATGTGAAAAGTAACTCGTGTGACTATTGCAATGGCTGATGTCCATTGTCCAGTTGACTCCATTTGGAATCTCCTAACAGACACATGTCTGCGTGTGCATTTGAGGGAGTTTATAGAGAGGTTTAGTAAAGGAGAAAGACCCACAGTGAATGTGAGTGGCATCAATCCATGGACTGGGGTCCTGGACTGAATAAAAAGGAAAGAGCAGGGGAGCCACCTGACCATCAACATTGAGCTCTGCTTCCAGACTGCAGACAGGAGCCAGCCTCCATGCTCACACTGCCGTCTTCCCCATCTCCATACAGAGCCAGAAGACACCCTTCTATGCTTACAGTATTTTTGCTATTCATTGTTACATATTTTGTAATGGCAAAGAGAAAAAAGTAACTCATACAGATATAACATTTTATTGTTTGTTTTATCTTACTGATTGCTTCTTATAAATGTGAGATCAATCTAAAAAATTTAGGGTTATCTTTTTGCTTAGACACATATTTATACATGTGTTTTACTTCATATATAAATGAAGAAGGGGCATGTTTGCATCTCTCAAGCGTAAGAGGACTTCCAAGTTAACTTGAAAATCCCAAAGGTAATATAATTAAATCTATGTGCTTCATAACATTTTCTGAGAAGAAAAGCGCTTTCATGCTTTTAATATGGCACATCAGTAATCCTAATAATTCTAAGACTTGAAAATATCTGACTGTGAAGTTGGGTATGTGCTCAAGCAGAAATCTATAATCAAAAATATTCTGAATCCACTCTTTCACAATGATTTAGTATTATTGATTCACATATTGAGTTTTTTCAAAAAAATGCACAATAAGCTGGGTGTGGTGGCACACGCCTTTAATTCCAGCACTTGGGAGGCGGAGGTAGGAGGATTGCCATGAGTTCGAGGCCACCCTGAGACTCCATAGTGAATTCCAGGTCAGCCTGGGCTGGATTGAGACCCTACCTCGAAAAACCAAAAAAACAAACAAACAAACAAACAAATAAAAACAAAAACAAAAACAAAAAACCAATAATTTTATCTACAAAGTTCTTTCACTTAACAGAAAATTTCACAGTTTTATTAACCAATGTCTTTCTTTAAAAAAAACAACAATATTTATGTGTGAGAGAAGAGACACAAATGAAGACAGAGACACAGACAGAGGGAATATTAATGGGTGGAACTCTGAGGCATACAGACAACTCTCAGTGCATTTGGCTTTACATAGTTACTGGGGAATTGAACTCAGGTGGTCAGGCTTTGCAAGCAAACACCTTTAACTTCTGAGCCATCTCTCCAGCCCCCCATATATTTTGTAATGAAATCAATTCCCATAACTTGTTCTTCTGAGACGGTCTGTGGCATAGAGTCATGAATATGAAGCACCCAAGACGTAATAACTTGGCAGCCAGTCTTTCTCTCCCATACTCATACTCATCCTCAGTTCTCCCCAGCCTACTCTAAATTATGAGCCTAGCCACTCTTGCTTCTGGCATTCCAAGGCAAGGTGGTCTTTTGTTTGGATTTGAGATCAGAGGCTTTAGGATTTCTATGTCTTTCTAAAGCAGGTTACAGCTCCCAAAGTGCCCCATCTCCTCAGAGTTCTGTATCTCCTGCAATTCCACTCTCTTAGATTCTGGCACCACTTCTGTCCAAGGAGCTGTGAAGTTTTCCATGGCAACTACTCATAGCTTTAGTGTAATACTCTATTTCTTCCAGTTTCTGTAATCTTACCCATTTTTTTGTAAATAGTCCTTTATTAAACTACTTAAAATTAATCACTTTGGATAGGGAATCTGTTTCCTGTGAGAAGATTGACTGATTTGACAGAGACAGTGACTAGTGATACTAGTACTCTTATGCATGCTTTAATCTTTATTATATTTTATTTGATACATTTGAAATATTTCATTGAATAAAATGATATGTCTGAAATTTTATCTGCTTTCATTCCTCTAGTTTGATGTTTTATGGATTTAAATAATTCCAAATGTACAAATGAAAATTTAGGCTTTGACAAAAGGAAATCTCTAAATAGTTGCTGAAATATTTAAAATTAATGTCTAAAGTGACTCAATACCATTAAACATATCTTTATAATTTTATTTACTCATGAATAAAATTACTGACTACTGCTGTTTGCTCCTCCAGAAAATTGAGGCATCAGCATCACCTGTCATGTCCCTAAAATGTTCTTTGTTCATCCTCAAGGTTCTTGCCAAGATAGAAACAGTAAGAGCAGATCATGACCAGAATGTCAAAATCAACCCCTCACAAATGTTCAGGAACTTTGAATCTATAGATAATGCATACATCATAGCTATTTCCTGGAATGCTGGCCACACAAGGACAGAATAAGCTAGGCTACTGATGCTTTCTTTATGTAGTAAAAACTTTAAATCCTCCCTCCCTAAGGTAAGGAGAGAATTAGAAAGGGGAAACTTTGGAAAGTATAAGTGCTTTTGATGTGTTCCACTGCTGCCACTGGATCTTAGGTGAGTTTTATGACCAGCCATTGACACTGAACTGATACAGTATATCTCAAATTCTATTTATAGTTATTTTCTTTGGGCTTTTGAGAATCTACTCCACTATCCTTGCACAGGTACACTGTGGACTTCCAATTGATAATATTGGTGATACCATTTTTTCAGTGAAGGTGTTAAACATCCATTGTAGAGATGTAGACCTATATATACAAGTATGGAATTGTTCTGGGAGAAAATATTTATTCCGCAAACTAGGAAGAATGGAATTAACATGAAATGTCACCTAAACAGATTATTAAAAGATAGGAAGGGTACCAATAGATGGATCCCATAAAATGGTTAGCCAAAGCTGAGGAAACATTAGCAATAGGTATTAATAGGGATGCATACAGTATGCCTTAGCAATTACAAGACTATAATATGATGTAATGAGAAGAGTATAGGATTATATGCATGCTGGATGAGATAAAGTAAGATCAACTAGTAGAAGAAGGTCTTAATTTCCAAAAATGAGGATTCAGGGCAGAAGAGAGGGCTCAGCAGTTGAGTCACTTGCCTGTGAAACCTAATGGCTTGGGTTTGATTCTCCAGTACCCATGTAAAGCCAGATGCACAAAGTGGCACATGCAGCTGGAGTTCATGTGCAGCAGCTTGAGGCCCTTGTGCACTCATTCTCTGTCTGTCCATCTGTCTCTGCTTGCAAATATATAAATAAAATATTTTTTAAATGAGAAATTAATATTTCAGAGGAGCACAATCAAAGCTCTTTGAGCTGGTGACTGATCGAGAATCTTAAGTAGATGTAGACATCATGATCATATGTATATTTAAGATTGTACAGGAAAGGAAATGAAGCTGTAGGTAGGAATTCCAGGAAAGAAATAGACCAATGGTCTACTTAAAAGACAAAGGGTCTGGGACTGTAGCGTTATATCAGTGGTAAAAAGTGCTTGCCACTAAAGCATGGTGGCTTGTGAGATCATGAGACTGCCCAAAGTCTATTCCCCAGAATACAGTGTGAAAATCTGGGTGTGGTCATCCACATCTGTAACCCAGGGAATGAAAATGAGAGAATCCCTGGGCCTTGCTGACCAAAACCAGCTACTTTGGGTTGAGGCAGAAACCTCTTCTCAAGGAAGTAGACATATAACAATAATAATTAATATAACAATAATTAAGGCTTCTGTACATGTACATATGTATACCATACATACCACACACATGTGGACACACACACACAGACACCCACAGTCACATAGAATATGAACCCATTATAAACATGAGGCCTCAAAAACACTGCGAACCATTGCTGATTATTCACCAGAAGTAGTTGATATGATCCTACTGCTAAAGACAACACAGGCTGTGGCCACAAGACATTAAGAAATCAAGCTGGAACTGAGATGGAAGCTAGCTCCCTGACAGCTGTTATATTGCTTGACAGTGCTATGCAAGTGCCTAGAGCATAGTCTCCAACAGTATGAACAAGCAGTAGACACTGCAAGGTACAAAATCAACCTGTCAGGCAAGATGTATGCACCAGTGCAATAGTGGCACAGAAGTTATGGAGGTGATCACCTGTTACCTGATTGGATATGAGGCCTGTTCACTGAGAGGGAATTCATTCCTGGTACTGAGAACCATGTCAAAAGCCTGTGGCTTGAAAGGTCATAGATCCTGTGGGGAAGCTTACACTGTTCTCTTGCTAAATGGAGAGGTTATGTCAATCAAAATGTCTTCTAATTATATATTCCCTTTTACTGATGTTGCTCTCACTCTTGTTTAGAGAACCATCCATAAACAAAAATCATACCTCCAAAGGGACAGCATATTTTATTTCAGATGAGATGACTGTATTATAAAGAAGGTAGGAAAGTGGGAAAGAATAGAAGTTCTTAAAAAGTAATTAAGCTGAATACATAGCACTTGTCTAGCATACATAAGGCCCCAGCTACTGAATTAAAAAAAAAAGTCTCACATCTTCATCCATCCCTGTAGCTGTGGTATTTGTAAAGTAACTGCAGCAATAGAAAGGGTTGAAATAATTTCCCTATTTCTTGTTACTTACCTTAGCCAGTAGATATAGCAGGTATATTAATATACCAGTTTGTATAGAGAATTCAACAGACCTCATACATATGTACACATATAGATAGATAGATAATGATTTCTTTTTTAGTCTTGCTGTCAGCATATGAACAAGCTTATTTAGCCGTCATGTTGGATGAAAAGAAATACAACTTAGTCACTTCTGTAGCCTCACTGTTCAAATAACTATCCTTAGTAAGCCAGTCCCTGGACAACTACCCAGGTGAAGATAGGAGTTACAATTAATAGTTATTGTACAAATTACATTTTTAATATTTATATTATATCTATTGCTACTGCAATTGGATGCTTGTCTGGCTTCATGTGGGTGGCTGGGGAATTGAACTTGGGCTGGCAGGCTTTGCAAGCAAGCCCCTTTAGCCACTGTGTCATCTGCTCAGGCCCCCACAAGTGTCATTTTGAGGTAGTTTATTGTATATTGGGAAATAATTGATGCAGCAAGAAGCATTGGCAGGATCAGGTATAATTGAGTGATATTAAAAAATAAGCTATTAGAGTTCTATAAGCTTTTAAAGCATTACTAGGAGATGGGCAGTTAATATTTGTGCATACATATCTTCTTGAAGAAAAGAACACAATTGGAAAATTTGGAATATATATATATATATATATATATATATATATATATATATATGCATATATATATATAAAACAAATAAATATATATTTTATATATATATATAGAATAAATAAATATATTCCAAATTTTCTGTGTTCTTTTATATATATTCATATATGTGTTTAATTTTTTTAAAAATTTTTGTTTGTTCATTTTTATTTATTTATTTGAGAGTGACAGAGAGAGAGAGAGGGAGATAGAGAGAGAGAGAGAGAGAATGGGCACTCCAGGGCTTCCAGCCACTGCAAACGAACTCCAGATGCATGTGCCCCCTTGTGCATATGGCTAACGTGGGTCCTGGGGAATCGAGCCTTGAACCGGGGTCCTTAGGCTTCACAGGCAAGCACTTAACCGCTAAGCCATCTCTCCAGCCCTATATGTGTTTAATTTTCTACATGATTTGTGTTCCCCCAATTTTAGGGAGATGAGAACAATTTAATGAAAAGTGATGAGGAACAGGCCAATGGAAAACAGACCGGAACCCACATTGAGTCTGAGAAGACGCCTGCAAGAAATAATCTTGAAAATTAAAGTTGCACAGGAGAGATATTTCTAAAAATGAATTTTATTTAGGGGCTTTATAGAAGTCAGTTCTAGTTACTTAATTCTGTTTGCTATATGTGTAGAATTGCTTCATTTATAATGAGTAAATAAAGCAGATGATGCATGTTCAGTGTTGAACTTGTCATATGTCAGTGTTTGTTTAAAGAGGAACCAAGTACAGACTTTTCAAGCAGGATTTATTTTAGGGAAATATGAGTTATAAAAAAAAAAGCTTAAGTAAACAATACCCTCTCTTCATTTCAGACTTAACATCTGTGTTGTAAAGTTGATGGGAAAGTTCCTAATTCCTTTACACAGAATGACAAACTATCTCTGTTATGGAGGAGGGGTGTGGTGCAGGTGAGCATAGGGGCAAAGGTACATTTACTCAAGAAGGAAAAAAATGGATCTTTATTAGTCTTTTAGGATTTCTCTCTCTAACCAAGAGTCAAGAAAATCAATTGGACTTAGTATCTTTACTCAGAGAACAGTAATGTCAATGCAGAATTGTTGAGAAAATCAAACGAAGAGTGTAGATGAAAGTGCAGTGAAAATATAATCCCTACACAAATGAAGAGGACTTGCTCAAGCTCAAGGCAACATTATTTAAGATAACTTTTATTAAAATTGATTTTTAAATGATTCAAGGACTAAGCCTCATATTATTTAAAAATATCTGAGTTTGAGTCAAAATTAATCTGAAACATTGGTCAAAGGAGATTAAATAATACCCTGGGTATTACACATCCTAAAGTTTATTGATACACTCTTTCCATTTCACATACAGAATAGTCATCAAAGAAAATGAAATACAGCTACTTCTAACTTGCTGAGCCCTACATATTTTAACATTTCTATCACACAGTGCTTCTAAACTCTTCCCATCACGTTCTGAGCCACCTGAAAATAAGTCCCTCCTAATGAGGATTGTTTGCTCTGTTGGTTTTCATAGATATGGAATAAGTAGACAACTAGTTGACATACGTTTGAGTATTGATATGTTGTTCCTGCTCCCTCAAGCAGGGAGACAGCCCAATTTACCCTAACTTGTATACTAGGATTTCAGAGCTCCCCTTTAAAATAGCAAAAATATAATGAAATAAAGGAAGTTTGGAATTTAAGCCTCAAGGTGATGACATAAAGAGGTAGGGCCATTGAGAGGTGAAAAGGTCATTAGGACTATGTTCTCATGGATGGGGTTAATGGCATTAATTATGGAAAAAGCTTCAGAGAACTGCCTGGTCCTTCCTTCCTTTCCAACTAGTGAGGCATGTGAAGACATGACATCCACATCCCTCTCACATTTTCTACTATGTGAGTATGAATATATATATGCATATACATATTCATATATATATACATATAATATATGTAATTTATTTATGTCTGTTAAAAATAAGGTTATACTGAAGGAGGTAATGGGATAATAGTATAGGCATGTAATAGTGAGTTACTGTTTCTGAACCTTTCTGGTTTCTATGTTCACTGTACTCCCATTTCATTATCTTGATCTATATAACATCACAGACTCATTTAATTTTAGAGACAATGTAAAAGTGATGATTCCCAAAGTCAGTACTAAAGGGAAACATCACTTGTCTCTGTTTCAAAAAAATACAGTTTTTGAAAGGAAAGTTAGGAGTTTTCCTAGAGATGTATCTAATTGTTTGGCAATAATTTCTGGTCCTTCAAAAATAGGACTAATTATCATAACGAAGGCAGGGAAGCTTAGGTGGTAATTTGTAATTTTTAGCAGGTTTTTATTTGCAGCATTTTAGAGTTGTTACAGCAGGAGGTAAAGTACAAAATCATGTTTATTTGAAGAAAAGATATTTTAAATGCTGTATTATTGAATCATTGAAGTAGAGTTTAGAAGCAATGAATATATCTGTTTTTTTGTTTCTATTACTTAAACTTCCTATGTGTTTCATATAATGGTAATTTGAGTCTTGCTTTCTCTTATATCTTCTTAAATATCATGCTTTAAGTTGGTATTCACTAACAGCTAGTCTGATTCAACACTGGTCAATACAGTAGCCACTAGCTAAGTATGGCATTTGAATTCTTTTTTTAAAAAATATTATTTACTTATTTATTTATTTGAGAGAGACAGAAAGAGAGAGAGAGAGAGAGAGAGGCAGAGGGAGACAGAGAGAGGGAAAATGGGTGTGCCAGGGCCTCCAGCCACTGTAAACGAACTCCAGACGCATGTGCCACCTTGTGCATCTGGCTTACATGGTCCTGGGGAATTGAACAGAGGTCCTTTGGCTTTGCAGGCAAGTGCCTTAATTGCTAAGCCATCACTTCAGCCCATCTCTTGAATTCTTAAAACACAGCTAGTTTTAAATGAAAGCCATGGGTAAAATACATACTGAGGTTAATAGCTAGTCAAAAGTAAGTCAGTTATCATATAGTTTTTATATTTTACATGTAAAAATTATAGTCCTTTCATGTACTGGATTACATAAAGTACATTGATATAATTATTTGTTTTATTATGTTACGGTGGCTATAAGAATATTAAAAAGCATACATGTGACTTGTCATGTATTTTTACTGAACAGTACAGTATAATAAATATAAGTGGGATTATTTATTTCCTTTATAGCACTATTTTTATATTAATGTGGTATTTGATTCACTGATATATTTTTTAAATTACTCAGCTTATGTATGTATTTAACTTCTCATGAGTTCCAAGTGCTCAAACCTGCCCTGTAATTAAATCTATACCTTAAAAATATATGTATTCCACTTACTTGAAAAAAATGTTTTTTCAAAAGTCACTATAAATAAAATTAATCTTATTACTTGAAGTTAATTGAAGAAAAGCAAACTAAGGAAAAAGAAGAACAAATATCATTTTGAGATAAAATGCTTATGGCAATCAATTAGTCATTAGCACAAACTTTAATACATTGCAGACATTAAAATATAATTATTATCCTCTTATGGTAGAGTAGGACAAAATATTGTAATCACTCATGATTAGAAACTTCAGTTTTTATAAATTTGCTTGTAACTCCTCATGTACAGTTAAAACATAGTAATTGAGAAATCGCAGTGAGTTGATAAAAATCAGGACCCCTGATCAATCTATTGCTATTGTCTCCAATTATCCCAGGGAGGACCCTGTGTGTCTGACATTTGCCTTTTATGTCTGAAACAATGAAAATGCAAATATCAGCACAAAGAGCTATCTTCCACATATTTTATACATTATTTCAAAAATCAGAGATAAGACTTTTCAACAACATTGAGCGACCTAAAACATACAAATATAAATATTGGATTAATCAAAAACCATACTTCTGAGCCCTGGGTTCCCAGTTTCCCGCCTCCTGGTTCCTGGAGTCCTGGTTCCCCTGCTGCTGGTGTGGGGCAGCTGGGACTGTGCATGTGATGTGGATAGGCCTGGGCTCCCAGTTACATTTCTGGTGGCTCTTGTGGGGTAAAGAGTAGGCCCAGTTTCCTGATGGGGGTGGGGTGGACCATTGGATAACCACACAAGATGTGTTGTGGCAGCTTCATAGACTGGGATCTGTGTTCAATCATCTCAACCCCAAACTTCATAACCATAGTGACTGAGATTCAAATTCCCAAGTGGGATCCCTGCTATCCCTCACCCTGCCTCCCACCAATTGCTATGGCTAAGTCTACTACCAAGGACCAAGAAGTGAGTACCAGAGTCAATAGGACCCTCTCTGGTCATTGACTTGGCCAGGCACTGCAGGGCCCCACCCAGAATTCTTAGGAGAGTGACTTCGCAAGAAAGACTGGCTCAGTCACAAGAACACCCTGTCAAATTCTGCAAATACACAACCTTCTTATTCCTACTTTGACCAAACCTGAGAAAGGCAACCAACACATATTCCACAAGTGATACTAATTGCCACAGTCCCTGCAAAACAAGGTAACAACCTCAAGATAGGCAAACCCCAGTACAAAAGGAAGAATTCAAGACATCAGCTAAAATATCCCCATCTAGGTCACCTAGCCCCATAATGATAGCCTCCATTGCAAATATAGAAGAAACTCCAACCTTAGAACCCCAAAAATGAAGCTATGGCACATATATTCAACAAAAATAATGAGGCTATGAATAAAAAGTTGGAAGAATTATTTGAGAACTGAAATAGACAATTCACAAAAGATTATAAAGCACAGTTGAATGTAGAAAATTAACAACAAAACACCTTAAAGAATGAAGTCAATACATGGCTGAAGGAAACTGAAACAAATAAATAAAAGGAACTCAATGCAATTCTCAAAAAATTAAAGACAATCAAAATGAGCTTAATAGAAGGATAAAGGAAATGTAGGAGAAACAATGAATGAATGATTTTAATAGGCAGTAAAATAAAATTAATGAAGATATAATGAAATGCAGGAATGAAATCCAATAAACAACTAGAAAATCTAACCAAGAAATGAAATTGGATTTCCACAAAGAGATGGTGTTACAGTCAGCTTTACATTGTTGGGTCAATCTCTAGATCAGACACAGTTATGGGAGGAAAGGAGTTTATTTGAAGCTTACAGACCTAGGAGAAGTTTTATAATGGCAGAAAAAGCTGGCCCCCTTTCATAGGTCCATGCAGAGAGAAATATCACCATCAGCACCATAAGTGAGTATATTCCAGGAACCCCAGGTAGAGCTCAGACACTCTGTATATCTTTAGGCTGGAATTTCAGAAGTGCCCCAAATACCCCTTAGGGCTGGACCCTAGGAATCACCCAGAGTGGCATTGCCTCCAGCCAGGCAGCTGGAAATCTAATAAGTTACATGTTTTAATAATCTCCTGAATCTATTGGGGACATCCATTTAAATTATTACATTTTGCCTCTAAACCCCAGTAGCTTCAAAACCATCTTATATTGTAAATTGTATTTAGTTCGAATTTAAAGCTCCGTTTAAAAGTCTTTACCAACTTAAGATTGTTTTAAAGTCCCAGGTCTCATTTGAGATTTAAGACAGTCTATTAAATGTAAGTCCTGTAAAATCAAAACAAATCGTATATTTTTAACATATAAAAGCACAAAATAACATTTTCAACTATTATAAGGTATAACAAAGAGAAACTGGACTAATGCAAACTTAATAACCATTAAGCAAACATCAAATACCTATAGCTTAAGTCTGATATACTTAACCAATGACTGACAGTTTCTGGGTTTTTAAATTTTTCCCCTCCACCTGGGCTGAGTAGCCAGGGAGAACTTTCATCTTGTGCCAACAATGCTCCACAGTAGCCCTTGTACAGTCTTGGTGTATCTAAACATACTTGGGTCTCCATTGTAGAACAGAGTCTATCTTTCAATGGCTTTATTGACCTATCAGGTCATCATGCCCTATCTCATTTGTTGAATCTTAGCAGTGGCTCCTGGAACTGTATATTTTATGATATACTCAACACATTTTTTATGTTTTGAAGCCAATATCAGGTGTGTAGGACACAACCATTGTAGCAGACAGCTTAAGGTTCACTGAGATGAACTTTCAGACCAGACACAGTTATGGAGGGAGGGATATTTATTGAAGCTTACAGATCCAGGGGAAGTTCCATAATGGTAGAAGAAACTGACCTGCCTTCACAGGTCCAAGCAGAGAGAGAGAGAAGTACAAGCCAAAAAGCCACACAGCACAGTACACTTCAGAAGCTCCAGCTAGGCACACTTTGCATATCTTTAGATTGTAATCTGAAACCCACCACCACTTAAGATCCACCCAGTGACATTGCCTCCAGCCAGGTGGCTGCAGATGCAAACTACAAACAAATAAAAAAAAAACCTGAATATATTGGGGGCCATCTATTCAAACCATCATAACCATGTTATTAGTTTAGGAACAAAATAAATTCTTACATTGAAGAGCAGGTTTTTTTTTTTTTTCAGTCAACCCCTTTTACAAGTGTTTGCATTTTTATCATTTAGTATTGTTTTAGACAACCTTTTAAATGTTAAGTAAAGTAGTTTGGTCATCTTCCGTATGATTGTTAATGAGTTTGACAATAGCAGTTTCAGTAGCATAGAACCAGTCTTTGTGTAAGTAACCTTAAAATTGCTTGAATTTTTTCAATTTTAAATTTTATACCACACAGGTTTATATCTTTAGCCAAGCATATCAGTTCATTATAAGTTTAGCCTTGACCAAACTTTCTGGGCATAAGCAGTAGAACACAGACAGCCCTTATATCAGTAGTCAATTTCCAACAAAGTTTGCAGACATCTTTTCTTTCTCTTAGAAAGTTTATAAGCAAAGTCTCCAAACATATTTTTTTCTGTTCTTAGCATTTTCAAACTCTCACCAGAACAGTCCATAAACCTTGGCTTACCATTCTGGAAGGTATCTTCAGCTGTAACTATTAAGTCCTTGTCCATTTCTCCAATATAAAAGTTTCAAACAACCAAAATCCACATTGTCAGATTCATCATGCATGTGGTGGTTTGATTCAGGTGTCCCCCATAAACTTATGTGTTCTGAATGCTAGGTCCCTAGCTATTGGCAAATTGGGAATTGGAGCTTCCTGGATGTGATGTATTATTAGGGGCAGGCTTATGCGTGTTATATCCAGCTTATTCTTGCCAGTGTGTTCCACATTCTCCTGCTGCTATTGTCCATCTGATGTTGGAGAGGAGGTAATGTCCAGCCTCTGCTCATTCCATTAATTTCCCTTGCCATCATGGAGCTTCTGCTTGAGTCTGTAAGCCAAAATAAAACCTTTCCTCCCATAAACTGTTTTCGGTCAGGTTCTTTGTGCCAGTGATATGAAGCTGGCTACAACAACACAACAACACCTCACTCCTGGCACAAATTCTGTAATAGCTTCATATTGTTGGGATGAACCTGCAGATCAGAAACAGTTATGGGAAGAAGGGATTTATTTGAAGCTTATAGATCCAGGGGAAGTTCTGTAATGGCAGAGGAAGCTGGCCCCTTTCATAAATCCATGCATAGAGAAATATCACTATCAGCATCATAAACAGGCACACATCAGGAATAGCAGGCAGAAGTCAGACACCCTGCATACTTTTAGGACCCTAGGGTCTATCCACAGTGACATCTTTTCCAGCCAGGCATCGGGAAATCTAATAAGTTACATGTTTCAGTAAACTCCTGAATCTACTGGGGGACATCCATTCATACTACCTCAGATGGAAATGCTGAAAATAATGTAATAGACAGCAATAATGAAATAACTCTTTTAAAAGCCTCTCAAGAAAACATCAAGAGAGTAAACCATATGTGGGATAGACT
The DNA here is from genome assembly GCA_036346955.1 of Dipus sagitta. Lineage (NCBI taxonomy): Eukaryota > Metazoa > Chordata > Mammalia > Rodentia > Dipodidae > Dipus > Dipus sagitta. The sequence continues at coordinate 94,529,205 of CM070770.1, read as the reverse complement.
CTCAGAACCTGAAGATAAGCAAAGGAAATAATCCAGAAGTCCAAAAAAATGATAAATAAAAAAATATGTACACAGAATATGAGGAAAATTTTAAATACTTTGAGGAGATGAACTATTTGGATCACTGGCATACAAGAAGGGGAAGAAATACAGAACAAAGGCATAGAGAACATCTTCAACAAAAATATCAAAGAAAATTTCCCTAACATCACAAAAGAGAGCCCCATCAAAATACAAGTGTTACTCAGAAAACCAAACAGGCAGGACCAGAAAAGGAATTGCTGATGTCACATTATAGTTAAAACTCTCAACCCTGAAAACAAAGAAAAGGTTCTAAATGTTACAAGAGAAAAACAACTTGTCACATACAAAGGTAAATCCATCAGAATTACCTCTGATTTTTGAACAGAAACTCTAAAGGCCAGTAGGGGTTGGAATAGAGTGTGTCTACCAACCCAAAATACTATACCCAGAAAAATTATCCCTCATAATCAAAGGTGAAAGAAAAATTTTCCATGATAAATGTCAGCTATATGATTATATGAGCACTAAACCAAGCCTACAGAGAATATTGCACAGAATAACCCAAACTAAAGAGACTCACAATCATGCCCAAGAGTCAACAAGAAAGGAAAATAACAACTATGATTATAACAAATGTGAAATTTATAAAGTTCAATTAAATGCCAAACTCCATAAAGCCTCCAATTTGACAGGGATTAACTTGCACCTCACAGTTATAACTCTAAATATGAATAATCTCAATGCCCTAATCAAAAGAAACAGGCTTAAAAGCTGGATCAGAAAAATGGAACCATCCATTTTCTGTATACAGGAAACCCACATTTTTCTTCAAGGTAGGGTCTTGCTCTAGCCTAGAGTGACCTGGAATTCACTCTGTAGTCTCAGGCTAGCCTTGAACTCATGGCAGTACTCCTACCTCAGCCTCCGAGGTGCCGGGATTAAAGGTATATGTCACCATGTTTGGTTAAACACACTTTTTAATAAAGATTGACACCACCTGAGAGGATGGAAAAAGATTTTCTAAGCTAACAGAGTAGAAAACAAGCAGGGTGGCTATACTGATATCTGATAAAATGGACTTCAAACTAAAAGTAATCAAATGAGATAAGAAGGCTACTTCATACTCATCAAAGAAACAATCAAACAGGAGGATATTGCAATTATAAACCTATATGCTTCAAACATAGGAGCACAAAATCTTATAAAGCAAATTTTGTTGAACAATAAAGCAGAAATAATCCCCAACACAATTATAATAAGAGACTTTAGTACTGCAGGGGGCCACATCTAGTTGCCAACACTAGATGGCGCTGGCACTGCAGGAAGCCACATCTAATCCGCCATTACAAGATGGCGCTAACCTCGTGGTGTTCAGCTTCTTTACGACAGTGCCTTGGCGCCAACCGTATTCAAGGTACGCGCATGCGCTTGACGCAACCTGTCCTGAGCCTATCCCGTGGCGCCTGGTGGTGGCAAGCTGGTAGCAACCAATCAGTGGGCGCCTCATTGCACTTCCCTCTATAAAAGTAGCTGCACATCCCGCCTCCTCGCCCCTCGCCATCAACCTTTCTGTTAACCAAGAGCTCTCCAATAAAAGTGTGATCAAGAAGGATCCTCGTCTTGTGGTCGTTCTTCCCTGCGGGTCAGGGGGCTCGCTGCAAACTGGTGCCGAAATCCCGGGATGCCGGGAGCCTTGTGGTCACCAGGCGAGGGGCCGAAGAGGATTCAGAACTTGACACACGGAGAGGAAGACGTCGGTAAGTCATCCCCAGTCATGCAGTTTTCTGACCTAGACTTTAATCTGATCCTTGCCGTTTTCCTTCCCTTCTGGGTTTTGTTTTTTATTGCCTTTGTTATTCATTCTTGTCTAAGTCAAGGTAGCCACACAGACATTATTAGACAGGGACGGAAAGCGTTGGCAAGGCATCAGGATAGTCTTTCTGAGTCAGATACAAATGGGGAAACCCCAGCTAGGCCTAGGAAAAGGAAAAAAACAAAAAAGGAAATACAAAGGGAAAAAAAGGATAAAAGCTTACAAGATGAGCTTAGAGAAATGGGTGAAGTTTATGATTATGCCCTCATTGAGCTTTCTAAGGGAAAGGAAAGACTGCAGAGGACTTTGTTGGAACTGGGCTACTGGCATAAGGGCTGGCTGCGTCCTGCTGCCCAGGCCCAGAGTGTTTGATCAAGGTTAAATTTGTAATGGACTGATGTGCTTGGCTAGAGATATTGGACTGAGAGATTTAAGATTTTAAGCTGGAAAACCTCAAGCAAGTTAAAATTACAGGCACTGAGACTGGTTTTAGGTTACTGAACCTGCTATTGTCAAACACATTAGCAATCTTAAGGAAGATGTTCCAACTGCTTTACATTAAAACAATGGAAAGGATGCCTGAGGAAAGGCTATCATAGAAATGCAAACACTTTTGGAAAGAGTTGACTGGAGGAGGAACCTGCTTTTCAAGGCTATTGAACTTGAACTGCAGAAGTTTGATGTTTGTTTGATGGTGGTTGAGTTTACATTGTTTTAGTCTCTCCTTGCTTTAATCCCAGAGGAATTCGCCCATTACAAATTTGGCAGATGGATGTTACTCACGTCCCATCTTTTGGCAAATTACAATATTTACATGTTTCCATTGATACTTGTTCTGGAGTTATGTTTGCTTCCCCATTAACCGGGGAGAAAGCAGCCCATGTTATTCAACACTGCCTTGAGGCGTGGAGTGCCTGGGGGAAGCCCAAAATTCTTAAAACTGACAATGGACCAGCTTATACTTCTCAAAAATTTGGACAGTTCTGTCACCAGATGGGAGTGACCCATTTGACAGGTCTCCCGTATAATCCTCAAGGACAGGGTATTATAGAACGGGCTCATCGCACTCTAAAGTCTTATTTAATAAAACAAAAAGGGGGAGTCGAGGAGGCTCTGCCCTCAGTCCCACGAGTGACTATATCCATAGCACTCTTTACTCTTAATTTTTAAAATTTGGACAGTCAGGGCCATTCGGCGGCTGACCGTCATTGCTCAGAGCCTAACAGGCCACAGGAGATGGTTAAGTGGAAAGATGTTTTGACTGGTCAATGGAGAGGCCCGGATCCTATTTTAATAAGATCCAGGGGAGCTGTTTGTGTTTTTCCACAGGACCAAGAATCACCCCACTGGGTTCCTAGTCGGTTGGTGAAGACGGTCCGACCTTCTCTAGAGGACAGCTTGGAGAGCCAGGATGATCCTGAGAAACCAGAAAAACCAGATGTGGACGAGTCTGTGGATGCTGACCCTCCAGTGCTTGGCACTCAGTAGAGGAGAACAACGCTGGGGCATCTTGTCAGCCTTTCCTAAGCCCCTGCCAGTACATCATGCTGCAGCGGTCTTCCCTCGCTTCTTCACAACTCAGAAGGAGCTGGGTCTCCCCACTGTGATTGGGGATACCACGTATGTCAGCTTAGGGGAAGATCGGAGTTTTGAGAAAATCGGAGCCCTTTGCTTCACAATTGATTCACCCCGTAATTTTTGTATAGGGCTGAGAAAACAGGCCTTTGGTTGGTTTAAGGATGATAGGATATGGGGAAAAATTTCCCAAGAGAGACGTAATTCCAGATTTGGTGCAGAAAATAGTACTTCTCAATATCTTTTGCAAATTATACGGACCATCCTGGACGCGTCTTAATACTTCTGGGGGTATTGAGAAAGTCATATATACTTTTGGGAGGATGTGTGCTTTGCCTCTGGTTGGTTTGCCGCCTGCGAGCCCAGACCAGGCGGGACAAGGTGGTCATTTCTCAGGCACTTGCCGCTTTGGAGTGTGGGTCCTCCCCCCAGATTTGGCTGTCGGCCCTAAAGAGCACCTAGTTTCCCCTGGCCCTTGCACCCTTAGGGCCTGAAGTGCCCATTGCACAAGGATGGGCAGAGGGTTGGTGTTGGGAGCACGGCACTCATCACGCTCAGGATGCGAGACAAAGTACTGCACATGAGGTATGCTCTTAGCAGCCTCATGGAGGGCATGTTTGATTGCATATGGGTTGGTACTGACATCCCATCTCTGAGAAAAGGTACCGGACAGGTGAGGCACCAGCCTGGCTGGCCACCTGGCCTGGGGTCTTCACAATGTCCTTTTGTTTATCAGAGATCAAACCTCTACCTTCACCTGCTGCGCATTATAATAGAAAGGGGGAACTGCAGGGGGCCACATCTAGTTGCCAACACTAGATGGCGCTGGCACTGCAGGAAGCCACATCTAATCCGCCATTACAAGATGGCGCTAACCTCGTGGTGTTCAGCTTCTTTACGACAGTGCCTTGGCGCCAACCGTATTCAAGGTACGCGCATGCGCTTGACGCAACCTGTCCTGAGCCTATCCCGTGGCGCCTGGTGGTGGCAAGCTGGTAGCAACCAATCAGTGGGCGCCTCATTGCACTTCCCTCTATAAAAGTAGCTGCACATCCCGCCTCCTCGCCCCTCGCCATCAACCTTTCTGTTAACCAAGAGCTCTCCAATAAAAGTGTGATCAAGAAGGATCCTCGTCTTGTGGTCGTTCTTCCCTGCGGGTCAGGGGGCTCGCCGCATAGTACTACACTATCATCATTAGACAAATCATCTAAGCAGAAGATTAACTGTGAAAAAAGGGAGTTAAACAATACATAGATCAATTGGACTTAACAGATATCTAAAGAATATCACAGTCTAGTTCTGCAGAATACACATTCTTCTCAGCAGCTCATGGAATCATCTCTAAAATAGATCATACATTGGTACAAAAAACTTGTCTTGAGGGCTGGAGAGATGGCTTAGCAGTTAATCGCTTGCCTGTGAAGCCTAAGGACCCTGGTTCGAGGCTCAATTCCCCAGGACCCACGTTAGCCAGATGCACAAGGGGGCGCATGCATCTGGAGTTCGTTTGCAGTGGCTGGAAGCCCTGGTGTGCCCATTCTCTCTCTCTCTCTCTCTCTCTCTCTCTCTCTCTCTCCCTCTCTCTCTCTCTCTGCCTCTTTCTCTGTCGCTCTCAAATAAATAAATAAAAATAAACAAAAAAATTAAAAATAAAGTTGTCTCGACAACTTTAGGAAATTCAGCAGAACTTCATGCAATATACTGGTCTACAGTGCAATAAATCCAGACATTAAAAAGGGAAACAACAGAAAATTTACCTATACTTGGAGGCTGAACAATTTAGTGTTAACTAATGCATGAATAATAGAAGAAATCAAAATGAAAATCAAAAAAATTCTGGAACTGAATGATAATGAAAACTCAACATATCAAAGCAATGAAAGCTCAACATATCAAAACTTATGGAACATGATAAGACCAGTCATAAGAGGGAAGTTTATAGCACTAAACGCTTTCAGTACAAAAACATAGTGATCTCAAGTCAACAACTTAACCATCCAGCTGAAGGCATTGGAAAACTAGAACAATTAAAACAATACTATCAAACATAAGAAAATAATCAAGATCAGAGCAGAAATCAATGAATTGTAAATAAAAGAAAAACAGTTTTAAAAAGTGATGAATCAAAGAGCTGGTTCTTTGAAAAAGTTAACAAATTTGGTAAACCCCTAGCCAATTTTATCAAAATAAAAACATGAAGAGGCTCAAGTCAACAAGATCAAAAACAAAAAGGGAGATGTAACAACAGGCCCTAATGAAACTGGAAGAATCATCAGGACATATTTTAAAGATCTATACTCTACAAAATTGGAAAACCTAGAAGAAATTGGTGAATTCCTTAACTCATACCACCTACTAAAACTAAACATGGCAGAGATTATCAACTACCTGACTATAGACCTACTATAAATGAGATTGGAGTTGTAATTGAAAGATCCTCTCCCCAAAAAGTTCAAACCCACTTGATTTTACTGCTGAATTCTATCAAAACTTCATTGAAGTAAATAAAGCCAAATTTTCTCAAGTTATCACACACAATTGAAAAGGAGGGAATACTCCTTGATTTCTTCTATGAATCCAGAATTACATTAATACCAAAGCCAGAGACACAAGAAAAGAGAACTATAGACTGATACCTTTGATGGAAAATTTTTCAATAAAATTCTTGCAAACCAAATTCAAGAAATTCAAGACTACATTGAAAATACCAACTATCTCGAATGAGTAGGTGTCATCCCGAGCAGGGTTGGTTCAACATACAGAAATTAATAAATGTAATGCATCACATAAATAGATCCAAACTCTGGAACTACATTATCATCTCTATAGATGCCAAAAGGCCTTCAACAAAATACAGCATTCCTTCATGATTGAAACAATAGAAAAGATAGAGAAGGAAGGAACATATATCAACATGACAAAGGCAATATACAACAGACCTCAAGCCTATATCATACTAAATGGAAAAAAAAAATTCAAAGCATTCCCATTAAGGTCTGGAACTAGGCAGGAGTTCCTACTCTCACCACTGCTTTTCAACATAATACTTGACCTCTTAGCTCAAGGAATAAGACAAGAGAAGGAAATGAAACGGATACAAATGGGAAAGGAAAAAGTGAAACTAGCTCTATTCACATATGACATGACTCTACACCTAAAAGATCCAAAAACTCCTAGAAGTGATAAACATTTTCAGCAAAGTGGTAGGATATAAAATCAATACATAAAAATCACTAGCCTTCATATGTATCCATGACAATAATATGGGAAAAGAAATTGGGGAAGCTGTACCATTTACAATAGCCACAAAAAATCAAATACCTTGTAATCTTCATAACTAAGGTAGCAAAAAACCTATATAATGAAAACATAAAACATTAAAGAAAGAGCTCAAGGCAAACGAGAGAAAATAGAATGACCTTCCATACTCATGGTTTGGAAGAATTAATATTAAAATGGCCATCCTACCAAAACTAATATACAGATTCATTGCAATGCTTATTAAAACCCCAGCAACATTCTTCAGAATTAGAAGAAAATGTCCCAGAATTCATATGGAAGCACAAAAGGCCTTGGAAAGCCAAAAATATACTCAGCAAAAGGAACACCTCTGGTGGTATCACCATACCTGATTTCAAGTTGTACTATAAGGCAATAGTAGTAAAGACAGCATGGTACTGGCATAAACACAGGCATATTGACCAACGGAATAGAATTGAAGATCCAGGTAGCAGTTTGAGTAACTACAGCTCTCTGATTTCCAACAAATTGGCCAAAGGAGCAAACTATAGCAAAAACAGCATCTTCAACAAATCGTGCTGAGAATCAGGATAGACACATGCAGAAGATTGAATTTGGACCCACTCATCTTACCTTGCACTAACATCAACTCCGAATGGATCAGATACCTTAATATAAGACCTGAAACTATAAATTAACTAATAGAGAAGGCAGGAAGAACGTTCTAGTATATAGACATAGGGAAAGACATTCTGAGAAAGACTCCAGTGGCCCAGAGAATTGGGCCAGCCCTCAAAAACCAGGACTTCATGAAAATAAAAAGCTATTTTACAGATAAGAAAACTGTCAACAAAGTCAATAGACAAACTATTGAATGGGAGAAAATCTTCACTGTCAATACCTATGACACATGTTTAATATCTAGATTCTACAAAGAACACAAAAACCTACAAAATTAAAAAAAATGTATAAAATATGTAGCACACAACCCAAAAAATGGAGCAGGGAATTGAACAGAGAGATCTCAAAGGAAGAAATTCAAATGGCTATTAAACACCTAAGATGTTCCAGATCTTACTCATCAGGGAAATTCAGATTAAAATTACTTTGGGATTCCATCTCACTGCAGTCCGAATGGAAACTATGAAAAAAAAAAAATCACATGACAGCACATGCGGGGCGGGGGGTTGTGGTGAAAAGGAACCCTCATCCACTGCTGGTGGGAGTGCAAACTGGTACAGCCACTATGAAACTCAGTATGGAGACTCCTCAAAAGGCTGAAGATAGAACTGTCAATAGATCCAGTTATACCTCTTTTGGGCATGTATCCTAAAGACTACATACCACAGAAACACTTGCTCAACCATGTTTATTGCTGCTCTATCCACAATAGCCAGAAACTGGAAGCAGCAGAGATGCCTATCAACAAATGAATTGTTAACAAAGTTGTAGTACATATATATACACAATGCAATTCTACTCAGTGGTAAGGAAAGCTAAAACAATCAAATTGGCAGAAAAATTGAGGGACATGGAAAAAATCATGCTGAGTAATGTCACAGAGGCTCAGAAAGACAAACACCACATGACTTCTCATATGCAGATACTAACCTCACCCAGGGTCAGTTAATTGTAAGGCATAATAAATATCTACAACAAACATGTCATTAGAATGAAAATAGGAAAAAGGCAAAATAGTGGGAAAAGGTAGGAAGGGCTATTGGACATCAAGTCAATGGTCAGCAAAAAGAAAGAAAGATACGGAAAGGCTAGGAGGTAGAAGAACGAGGGTGTGGGAGGGATTATACAAAACTAATGGCCGATGAATCAATCTCATAGAAACCTTATCTTGGGATGCCACTCTATAAGTCATTACACTCAATAAGGGCAAGGGGGACCTGAACAGACGGGGTCTGTAAACTAGGTGTACTAGTACTACACTGTAAAAAGGTGGAGAAAATATTACCCTCAATCTATGGATGCTGGCTGGTAATTCTCAGGGCTGGAATTAGGTTTCCCCCCACAGTGATCTTTTGGTCAGGGACACATGAGGTCATTAAAATAATATAGGCTACTTCCGAAATACTTGGTTACCTACAAGGGCTAAAAGGTAAATTCCTATTGCTGAAGACACCACAGCCTACAGCCACAGGACATCAAGTGACCATGCTGAAACTGAGAGGAGAATCGGTTCTCTGCTGGCTAGCCCTCACAGTGCTGGAAAGCGCTACGAGAGTAGCTGGAGAATAACAACTGACAACTCGTTGATTAAGCAGGAGATCCTGCCAGTTATAAAATCAACCAACCGAGCAAGCAGTACACACTTGTGCAATAGTGGCACACAGCCGATGTAGGTAATCAGTTGCTCACAGATTGGACATGAGACCTGCTCAGTGGGGGTGAACTTGTAGCTGGCTCTGAAAACCAAGCCAGATTTCCTAGAACAGAACACCAGTAGTCTCCAGAGACGTCTCCACTGCTCTCTAACTAAGAAGAATGGATATGCCTATCTAATGATTAGGCTTATCCCCTTTTATTCAAACTGTTCTTATGTGTGTTTGGAGAATCTTCTGTTTTACAGATGGTGGATAAAATGGGGGAGAAGAAGGATACATTAATACATCAAAAAGAGAGAGCCGGCTGTCTACCATGAGACAGGTCACCTCCTCATCTATCTAGGCCCAGAGATCATTGTAGGAGAAGCAGTCACATGAATATTGCTGTCATGCGTAGCCTGCAGACCAGTTGAAGGGCCACGGTGTCAGACACTGTGGTCACTCAAGCGTCATAAAAACAGATACAGATTGTACAGAGAAAGCAACACTGAATCAGCTCTCTATCTTGCTCACCCAGGCTCAGGGAGCGTTGTGGAAACTTGAGACACCATGTTTCCCCCATTCCTGCAGAGACTGACTGAGGCCTCCTGCTCCCCACAATGAATACCTGTAACCCCACCAAAGAACCTCAGTAGAATTGGGATGGAGAAGAGGGAGTTTATGTGTACAATGTTTTTATATATAAAAAAAAAAATCAGAGGGAGAGGACGGGGCGGTGTGCGCTGGCCACGCCCCGCCACCCTGGAGACACAGCGGGCAGCGGCTCTGGCTGCGGCGCCTGCCGCACAAGGAATTTTGACCTGCATCATGGAAGAAGGAAATGTGGCATCCTTTAGGATGTTCCCCTCTGTAGCAGCTGGATGACAGGACTGTTACCCTTGCTACTCTTGGCTGTGGCAGTGAGAGAATCCTGACAGACGGAAGAAAAAACTTGTGACCTGCTGGGAGAAAAGGCTAAAGAATCAAAGAACGAGTTGGCTCTAGTGAATAGGTTGGAACCACTGTTTAACAAAAGGTAATTGGATCATGTTGATACATAAAGGGGGTGATGAATATGACAACCACTGTGGCAAGGAGCAGCGTCGAGCAGTGGTGGTGATTTCCTGCAATGGGCACACTCTAGCGGGCAGTTTTACCCCAGTATCTGAGGAGCGAGGCAAAGTTCAAGATTGTTTTTACCTCTTTGAGATGATAGCAGCTTTGCCTGTTCCCCAGAGGTTTCCCACCTCGGTGTGGGATCTATCCTACGTGTTACACTTGTATCACTGGTTGCTGTCTATATCATTGGAGGTTTCCTGTACCAACGACTGGTGGTGGGAGCCAAGGGAATGGAGCAGTTTCCCCACTTGACCTTCTGGCAGGATCTTGGTAACCTAGTAGCAGATGGTTGTAACTTTGTATGCCCGCTCTGAACCCCACAATGTGCCTGCTGCATATCGTGGTGTGGGGGATGACCAGCTGGGGGAGGAGTCAGAATCATCTACTACCAACATGATTGCACCTTAAATGTCCAGCATTCTTCAGTTCCCAAACCACCCAAGCACATTCAGCCAGATTTCTCAAGCCATCTCCACATGCCTCTCATCTCACCCTTAATATTCTTGCTTTCCATTTGCATCTCCTAACGCTACCTTCCATTTGCTCCCTAGTTTTTCCTCCGGAGGTTAGGTTGTGGACCTGTGGAAGCAAAGGCTGCTGAATTGTGTCTTGCTGTCAGACGGTGTAGGTAGAAAAGCCGAAGTGGACAAGACGGTCACTTAACACTCCATGAGTGTTTGAGACACTGAATTTAGTTTATAAAAAGCAAAGGATTATTTATACATTTATTTATACATTGATCGTTCCCATGCTATTGCTCTATCCTAGTCTCCATGAGAATCTGGATGTAACTTCTTGCTGCTTCGAACTACTTTACAATGATTCCCGTGTTGTAACCCAACAAGGTTCTCCCACTTCCGGGATCAGGACAGGAAAAAAAAATGTGAAATTTCCTAGTTATCACGTTTATAGGTAGGTCTTGCGGGTGAGTTTATAGCTTCAAGTGGGCTCTGGATGGTGGACATGTTATCAGTCCCTATGTGGTCACAATACCTAGTCAGGTAGTCCAGTCGGTTGGAAAGGGAAGTTCAGAACAGGTATGTTTGCCTTGTGGTGGGATGACCTTGACTTTTTTGTTCTTGTTCGAAGCTAGCAAAGCTGTTCTTATGTGTTGCCCTCTGCTGGTATTTCTAAACACGTTGCACTTCTTCCCTATGCTTGTGGTTTTGGCTCTTACTTTCTCCAGACCTTCTGGAAAGGGAATGGAAGCAGAAGTGGGAGGCTCTGCATCAGTGGCGAGTGCTGCTCAGCCTGTCCCTTCTGCTGGCTCGGGGCAGTTTCTTCTTGGCACTTTTCTGTGGGGAAAGGTTTTAATCCTCGGATGCTTCAATCTTTCTGCTTAGGCTATATGCCTAGAGTCCCAGGTGATCTTTCTGTGATAATAACTCCTGGGCCTTGCAATAACATGGCTCCACTGAACACAAGTGAGAACACACAGGGAACCGTTTATTACCTTAGAATATGAAGTTATTTCATTTTTTAACTTCTCGATACTATGAATGGTTATGATGTTCTTGTTTCTTTCTAAACAGAAAATGTTATAAAAAAATCTTGTTACTTGTTTGCATCCCTTCCCCATACCCTGATGTTTTCAAATGAAAAGAAAGAATACAATGACACACTTTTTGTACAAAAGCACTTAATGATTAAAAAATATACAAAACCTAAAAAAATCAATAAATTAGAAAAACATAGTTCTGGATAATTAAAAAATTGCAATGGGAAGGGTGCTGGGGAGATTGCTGAATGCATAAAAAAGACCTAAATTTGTATCTGTAGCACCAACATAAATGTGGGATGTGGTGGTGTGCCGGGCTCCCCCGGCAGGTAGTGCTGAGGAAGGACCAGGCCTGCTGGTTCCTCCCAAGGGGTTGAGGAGAAGGATGAGTGTCGATGGCCAGGAACACACCACCGGCCGGGAATCTTGTCAAAGCAGGAACTCACTTTATTGTTACAGGAGGTTGCTATATAGTGTTGAGAACCAGGGTGGGGATTCTAGGATGGGGGGAGAGGTAAGGGCCAATAGTATACTGCGACTTTTGAAATGATTGGTTCTAAGCACGTGTGCGTGCGCGTGTGCATGTGAATTCCAACTCCTATTCGGAAGTAACAGGCCAGAGGCCATTAGGCATCTTGCTGAGTCATAGCTGGCCAGAGGCAGATCGCCAAACTTTAGCTAGGCTCAGGAAGTTCCACTAGGCCTCACGCCCGGGCCTTTCAAGGCCCAACACTGGTGGCCACCTATGAATCTAGCACTGGGGACACAGGATATGAAGACAGAGAATACCTGGAACTTACAGGCCAGCTAGTCTAGCTAGCCAAATAAATGAACTTAGTGTTCAGTGAGAGATCCATCTCGAAAATGAATTAGAGAAAAATAGAGGAAGACTTCTGACATTGATGTTTGGCATGTTTACATACACATTTACTCACACACTTACAAAGTGAATCTACAGCAAGTGGAACATTGCTAAAGAAGTGTGTCACTGGGGCCAGAACATTTTTCCATCCTTACTTGATATGTAAAGAGCCAGTTTAAACTCTGGGTGTTCATGTTTCCCTGCTGTTGGTGGTATCTCTCTGCTATGGATCCATGGAAGTAAGCCAGCTTTTTCCACCATGATGATGCTCCCATCAGTTGCTTGTGGTTGAGTGTTTGTCCCAGGAACATAAAGTAACTGCAGTACCAAGTAAGGTTTTAGTAGTTGAGGTGAAAGACAGAAAATTAGAAAGTAGACTGTGGATATTATTACTGTAGTCAACATCTTCAAGACTGTTCTGAAAGCATGAGCAACAGCAGCAACACAAAGAAATGAAAACTGTGAACACAGCATCAAGAGAAACTTGCTTTGTTTAATGTTTTATTTTTAACCTAGTAGGAATGGTAAAATAAGGAAAGGAAGACTGGGGATCCTAGAAGTTAGACAGATGGATTACAGTCTAAAGTTTTCCAAAAAAATTTAGTAAGCTGACCATAGTGGGACACACCTTTAATCCCCATGCTCAGCAGGAAGAGAGAGGTAGAAAATTCACAATAAGTTCAAGGCCAACCTGGGTATACATAGGGAATTTCAGGTCAGTATGGGCTAAAGTAATACCCTACTTTGATAAACAACAACCACCACCACAACAACAACAACAAAGCAAAAGGAGAAAACAGAGAAGTAACACTAGGACTGGCCTTAAAAGGAGCAGTGACATTATTTTGTTCTTGTCTTAAAAAGCAGAGAAAAACAAATGTGGAGCTACAAAGGTGAGCTGGAGAATTTATGGCTGCACCCACCAAAGTTTTGCTTTTTTTGCTCTATAATTTCCACATGTAAAGCAAGGTCATCAATGAGATGGATGGGGTTTGTTTTATCAGATAAAGAATAAATCAGCTGATGCTAAGAAATAGCTATGGTCTGGTCTGAGCCTGTTTGAGATTAGGGAGTATGTTTTTTATTTCAAGTAAACTGAAGCTGTGCACATAATTTAAAGTATTTGCAGGATTACCCCATAATAGATACTTTAAAGTACCATGTCATTTCTTCCTGTGGGATTTTAGAAGTAGGCTGTAGAGGGTAGAATATTCATGAATACTCATATCCCCATTATTTTTGAGTCATTAACATTTGTAGCAGATCTAGAAGACAGCTAAGATATTTCCCATGAAAGGCAGGTGTTTACCTTCTCCCACACCCTTGTTGGCGATAAAGCTGAGGAGTCAGGTAGCTCATACAGTAGGCAGTTTAGCCAGGGTCACAAGCCTTCAAGGAGAGGGAAACTTGGATATATCATAACTCTTGAAATTAAAGCAATTACAGTGCAGGGATAAAACTCTAAGAAAACTCCTTTTCATCAAGAAAGAGGCTGCAGGCCCATCAGGATACTTGCTGACCACCAGCCTTCACCCATTTTTCTCCACATTTTCCGTTTATTCTCAGTTTCCTTAGAATTTTGCCAGGTTCCCCTAGATCCTATATATTCTCAAATTTACCATCAAAGACATTAAGATGTCTTCAAGTAAATAGGCTTATCACATTTGCACCTGTTTAATGCCTGATATCTCTGAGTTGGACTCATGGAAACTTCCAAATTAGTAAATGTTTCTGCAGTCCCCTGTGCCAGCTAGCAACCCTTTGAGAACTTTCCCCACCATTTCAGGGGGCTTTGCCAGGCATACCTTTATGGCATGCACTCCTGTCCTTATTCACTGTTCTTCATCACCAAAAGACAATAAACTCAAAAGCCACTTGTTCAGAGAGTTTAAGCAGCCATTGAGTGTTGAATGCTCTACTCCTCAAGCTACACCCACCCAGAGCCAAGAAACGTGTCCTTGCTTTCAAAACAAAACACTAATTTGTTACTTGTTTTCTTTATGATAGACATTGTGACCAGGGTGAGATGGAACTTCAGTATAGTTTTAGTTTGCATTTGTCTGTTGACTAAAGATATTGAGCATATTTATATGTTTATTGGACATTTGCACTACATCTTTAGAGAACAATTTCATTAGTGCATTTACTTACTGGATTCATTATATTTTTCAGTATTTAGTTATTTGAGTTCTTTATATGTTCTGAATATTAATACTGCATTTTTTATAGGTGGCAATGAAAATTTCCCTTCCATTCTATAGGTTCTCTTCACCTGAATATTTCATTTCTTGTTCAGAAATGTTAATTTGGTGCAATTTTATTAGTTAATTCTTGGTATTATTTCCATAGTTATTGGAGTTCTTTGCAGAAAGTCCTATATCCCTTTATCATAAAAGCCATGAATATGATAACAATAAATGAACATACTTCAACATAATAAAAGCAATATGTGACAAGCCTATAGCAAAAATTATACTAAGTAGAGAATACTCACAGCATTCTCCACTAAAATCAGGAATGAAACAAGTGTCCATTATGCTTTTATTTAATATAGTGCTTGAAGTCTTAGCTAGAGCAGTAAAAGAGTAATAAGCAATAAAAAGTATATCAATAGGAAAAGAAATTAATATTTTTTCAGACTAAATAATCCTGTATATAAAATAATCTAAAACTCCATCCAAAACCTCTTAGAACTAATAAACACATTTAGTCAAGTGAGAGAATCCAAATTAGCATATAAGCTCAGTTGTAGACTTTTTATATCAGTAATAAATAGTATGAGAAAGAAATAATGAAAATAAACTCATTACATTTGATTAAATAAAAATATCTTGGAATAACAAACCAAAGAAGTAAAAATTCTCTACAATGAAAGCTTCAAAATGAAAAGAAAGAAATTGAAGGCATTAGAAGAAGATCTTCCACATATATGAATTAGCAGAATTCATATGGTGAAATTGACCATGTTATTAAAAGTGATTTAAATATTCACTACAATTGCTATCAAATTTCCAATGCCATCCTTCACAGAAATATTAAAAGAAAATCCTCAAATTCCCAACAAGGAGGGTCCCTTTGGAGGGGGTATGGCAGGGAGGAGGCTAACGATGGTACCAGCATGGCTGTTTACACACTGAGTATGTACATAACTAATAAAGAAAGAAATAAATAAAGTAAAATTTTAAAAAAAAATCCTAAAATTCATATGGAAATAAAGAAGACAGCCCAAGTGATTGCACAAAAGGAGCGATGTTAAAACATCTGATTTCAAATAATGTGACTATCATAGTGCCCAAAATATATGAGACTGACACAAAACAGATTAACACATAGACTAATAGAATTGGGCAGATGTAAGCAAACAGCTTTTCAACACCAAAAACAGACCAGACTGTCAATTGCATCAAAGTACAATTTGGGAGCATGAATGACTCAAAGACAGCTGCATCATGGGAAAGCTCACCCTAGCATTTGTGACAACTCTCAAAATCTGTATCCTTGCACAAATTTCAAGCATCCTTGGGCTAGAAACTATTACTGTTTTATAATCTTGCTTCAGATTCATCAGATTAGTAATCCTAATTCCAACTGAAAACTCACATATTCCAGGGAATTTGAAAACGTGTACATCTTTAGGTGCTATTATTTTATCTGCCACAATATTCCTTAAAATCAAAGACCATGCCAAAATATAAAAGGCATTAAAGTTTTACTTGCATTTTTCCTAAAATAACTTCTTAATTTATTCATTACATACCATTGCTATAGAACATTCTTTTTGGTTGATTTATTTGGATAATTATCTCATCTCCAGTTAATTTTGCATAAGTTAAAATAATGTAGATTTAAACTCTCTGCCAAACATGAGTGTTCCAGTTTTAGAACCATATTATTTTTAGGAACAAAGGACAGTAACACAAACCTATGAATATTAATTAAGCTAGTTCTAAAACAAATTATAAGTAAATAAAATTTCAGAAGCTCATGATTCAGCTTGTGTTTAAGGTATATATTAAGCATAACAACATGCTTTAAAAGTATTGTTTTCTTTAAACCTTTCTCATCTTATTTAGGTTTTCAGAATAAAAAATTAGGCATTTATTTGAGTGTATGAATTTTTATTTTAAGGGTTTCTGACCCCAGCTCTGTCAAGACCTGACCTTACAGCTTGGAGTAATTGGATTTAGTCAGGGGGCACAATGATTATTGTTTCAGGTAGACAGAAAGGCCACTTTTTTGTCTTTCAAACTAGATTTAAAATTCACTGACATGGTAGAAATATAATTTATATGGAATATGGTCACATAATTAATATTATATTTATATTGTGTTAAAAATTACCATTTTCATTGATGCTGAGCCAAGATATATTGTATCGTAGTTCCCAAAAGGTCTTAGGAGTCTGATGTTATTTATCTTCTGGAGCTCTCTGTGTGTTTTTGCAAACTCATTGGTTTAGAGATTGGTTTTCAGGATGTCTGAGTGCTTAAATATAGGTCAATGAATTATGATTGATTAAGGAGTCTTTATTTTATTTGTCGAGCATAAATTTGGAAAACATGTAGCCATAGTACAGTTTTTTTTATTTTTTTGCATTAATAATTTGTAAAAAATAAAGAAATATTGGACAAGCAGGAGCTTGCATTCTCTTCAACACTATTGGCTGCCATCCCTGCTATTTCTGACATGACACTAAATTGATATTTGCACATCTCACTTTTTCCCATATTAGGATATTTTTATATGTATCATGTTTGAATTTACAGTAGATGGCTAAGTATTCAATTCCAAACTTTAGTTATTATATGAATTTTGTATATTCAATAAACACTTGTTTGCTGAGAAACAACTCTGTACCTCTTTTTGGAAGGATATATTTGATTATCAAATTAAAATTGACCTGCTTAACCCAACTTTACAAAGAGTTTAAAAACCCCAAAGCTTCATTACATTATGCATTAATTAATTACATAAATATATATTTGTATGCTTCAGTCAGTTGCCTTTAATTTTATTTTGCTTAAAATTTAGTTTCTTTGGTGGTTGGGACCTTAGAGAATATATATATATATAAAAAAGAATACTTGTGTTTGAATCTCAGCTCTGATTTTCTACTATTTCTCATTTTAATTTATCTAAATGTGAATAGAAAAGTAATACTTACCTTTCTAAATGATAAGGATCAAAAGAAATAACAAGTTTATCTAATATAGGATCTTGCTCATAGTAAGTACTTGACAATTCTTTTGTTGTTTTATATTCTGCCTTTCTTTCAGTTTTCTTTAAGTTACTAAGGATACACCTAGGTTATTTTTTCAAACTTTGTGATGTTTTTTATGCTTAGACAGTATGTAGATATTGTAGAGTAAAAAATACTAATCACTAACATTAATTGTGGTAAAATGAAGGGTACAGAAATGTTTGAAGTTTTGAATATGTAATATCATTTGGTAGAAAGGAAAATTGGAAGTAATCAATGGAAAATATGGCAACATAGGACATCAAGCAAAATACATAAATGCTTTCTTAAATCATGCTACCTCTGGTTTTGTGATTGACCTACTTATTAGCTAATATTTTACATTCTCTAGGACTTCTTTCTTGAGAACTACAATTTCCTTTCCTTAAACTCCTGTACCACTCATAAATAGCTGGTTTTCTTGAGTTATAATATTGTTACCTTAACTCTTATAGTAATTTAGGTTCAATGGTGGTGGGGGAATTTGAGGGCAAAAAGAAGAGTTCAAAATAAAAATGTAATAAAGGAAGTTGCTGCTTACTGTTTATCTGCAAAGGTAGGAACTGAAATGAAGGCTAGATGCCATGCCATAACTAATGATACACTCTGTGAATACTAATAGAAATAAAGACCTCATTGGTGGGGGCTTAGAAGAAAAAAAGCTTTTTTGTGATAAATGGGACACAATTTTTTTTAAAAGGTATCAAGCCAGATTTCTGCTGTTCAAACACTACCATTTTAAGTTTCTATGAATGAAGGGAAAGTAATCAGGTTGATGAAAAACTCTTAACCTCGGGTGACTAGGGAATGTGTACCAATAACAGAAATGAGGAAATCAAGAGGAAACTTTAGTAAAGCATAAATATCCTCAAGGAAGCTTTGTGCTGAGAAGATGTGAGAGAAGAGAGAACTTGACTTATTCTGGAAAAGGCATCAAACCCATTATGTATGTTATGTATATTGGTAGGGTCTAGGAGGGAAGTCAAGTGATATTTGGCCCTAAGTAGAGAAAGTAAGAAGTAATGGCCTAGGACAGAATTTAGAAGATATTTTCCTAAGATGTGCCAAGTCCAGGTAGAATGTTGAAGGGGAGAGTAGGATCATGGTAATGTTCCCATTAGACCTTATGAAAGGACTCAAAAGTAGAAATACCAGGCTCTGAGAAATCCAAGGATAGATAATTAAAACTTTATGTAAGGGAATTTTGATTATATATAGAACAGTCAAAAATAAGAGTAGGACTCCAGAGGCTAAGAGTTGGTCTGCAGAGTGGGGAATTAGGTAAGCAGAGAGGAGTATGGACAGTCAGAGCAGGTTAGACAAGTAGAAATGTGTTAGTTAACATAACAATAAAGGGGAAGTATTTGAGGGTGGTCAACATGGAATTTTTGAAGAGAATCAGAACACATGCTATAAATGAACCAATAGATGTAGTTGGAATCTGAATTGAGGAAAGCTATGTGCCAATGTTACTCTTTTACCTTTGGCTGCAATACAGGTGAACGATAGAAATGTCTGTGAATTCTCATCTTTTGCATAGCATGCCCATTGTCATTTGTGGTTATTTTAAAAAGGAGAATCCAGAACATATGTGCTCCTTATAAATTTTATGTATCACTGTAAATTTTTTCTCAAGTGCCTTGTACACAATTTTATATTCTGTTGTAACCACAGTTGAGTTGTTCTTTGCACAAAAGATTTGCTAACAAGAGTTTTGATTTCTCAAGTGAACCCAAACATTTCTAATTAAATGTGTATGTACTATCTTTTGGAGAAAACTTTGTAATGCTTCCTGTGAAATTAGTAAGCAGTACATGTCTATGGGAACAACAGGAGAGGCTGCTGAATTTAATCTTTGCCTAGATTGCTCTTTTTGATAATTAACCGAGAGACTCATAGAATTTTTGTGCTTTAATTAATTTATTTAATATTTTATTTATTTATTCATTTTAGAGAGACAGAGAGAGAAAGAGGCAGAAGGAGAGTGAAAGATGGAGAGAGAAAAATGGTCATGCCAGGGCCTCTAGCCACTGCAAACGAACTCCAGATGCATGCTTCATCTTGCACATCTGGCTTATGTGGGTACAGAAGAATTGAACCTGGGTCCTTAGGCTTTCAGGGAAATGCCTTAGCTGCTAAACCATCTCTGAAGACTTGCTTTGCTTTTTATAACATTATTTTTTATTATTTGTTAAACATAATGGGAATTATTAAGATTTGTTTCTTTATGTTAATATAGAAGTCATGGAGAAAATCTCTAATTCAGATGACTTGGCTTTTATTATTTATTTCAACTGTAACTGAATTTTTAGTACTTTCATTGCGTTTACCCAATTTAATAACAACATTAATGTGATTAGAAACCATGTGCCCATTCTTTTGGGTTGTAATTAGCTATTTTTCTGTTCTGCACTTCTTTCTCTACAAGAGAACAATCTTAGTTTTTTTGTTATTAAGCAGAAACTTTGCATGGATACATCATTTGTTGGTTATCATTTCCCTCCTCCCTGACTGCACTCCACTGAGGGCCCACATTAGCTGTTATTTACCATGGAGTTGTGTGGGCTATGGATTGTGAGAGCAGCAGTAAGTCATTGTTTGGGGTGGGGTTGGGCTTGAAATGCCTCTG
The DNA here is from genome assembly GCA_036346955.1 of Dipus sagitta. Taxonomy (NCBI): domain Eukaryota; kingdom Metazoa; phylum Chordata; class Mammalia; order Rodentia; family Dipodidae; genus Dipus; species Dipus sagitta. Next base: position 94,508,891 of record CM070770.1, on the reverse strand, counting down.
GATATTCCTTTTCAGCCTGAGCTCTTACATTCTTTCTGCCTCCTTGTCTGCAAAATTCTCTGAGCCTTGGTGGGTGTGTATTAAGACTACTTTAAAGTTGAGCTCTCCGCAGCTTCTGGACTTGTGCTTTGGTGTGTTTTGAGTATCCTCAGTGTCTGTCTGTGTCACTCTGGCTCTGGTTTTCAGGCCGTCCATAGAAGCAACACTCTTGCTCATCTTGCCAATGCCTCTGTGGTTTCACCTAGGCCCTAGCTGCGGTTCTACGGGTGGTTCATCTTCTGCCAGGGAGATAGCTATCTACTCTTGTCTTATTGATAGATTTTGGTTGTCCTCAGTTTTCATTGCTTTCTGAAAAAGAAGAAATAGATTCTCCAATGGAGACCAAGATCATGATATGTTAAAGGGGATAAGCATTGTTCATTTAAAGAGATTTTGATGGATGTTGCCTCACTTTTGGACAAAGACTAGTGGGAGTTTCTCATTGGAGTCCATAATCTTGGTCTCCATAAGATTATGACTTGGTTCCCAGTTCCAGTTGTGGGTTCCTTTCTCTTGAGTAGATCACTTAGCCAAGCAGGGAGCCATTTCTTACCCACCTAGGTGTGTCCATTTTGTGAGGCTGGTTGCTTTTGTATATCAGTGTCCTTTGCTAGCACACAATTTTGCTAGCCATTTTCCCCCAGCATCTCATGTAGCACTTTTCAGCAGTATATGGGCTAATCATTGGGGAACTAGCTTCCTTCCAGATTCAGCCAGATCCCTCGATGTTCTGCATCAGCAACATGTGGTGTCTTTACAAATAGCATCTTACCTTTTACCTCTGGTGAGTAACCAAGTGCTTTGATGGAAGTCAGTCCTGTTTTAGGGACTTCACAGGTCTCTCTGACAGCAGTTCAACATGAGTTATAACTGATTTCTGGTACTAGGAGTTACAAGCCAGAGCCAAATGTTTTAGGCTTAGCCTTCATCTGACTCCAGGGCTCTACTCACCAGATGATCCCTCCATGCTTCCAATTAGGGTTATATCTTTCAGTCTATTACCTAGGAGGAAGGTTCATGTGGTACCAATTCATTTTGGATTTGGTTTTGTGTATATCTTCCCCTGCATTCCTGTTCCCATCCCCTCAAACCATCCCATCCCTCTTATCTGTCACTTGAGTTGTCTGTCAGGTATACATGCCACTCAAGCTATTCCACGTTAGGAACTACAGATGAGGGAGAACATGCTACCTTTGTCTTTCTGTGTTTATGTGAGTTTGCTTAGTATAATCTGTTCCAAGTCCATCCATTTTCCTACAAAGTTCATTATAAACTTCTTCTTTAATGCTGAGTGGAATTCCATATGTACCACATCTTTGTTATCCATTTGTTAAACCATGAGCATCTGTGTTGATTACTGTTCTTAGCTATTGTGAATTGAGCAGCTATAAACATGGTTGAGCAAATACCTCTGTAGTAAAGAGTGGAGTCTTTAGGGAAGATGCACAGTAGAGGAATGGTCCATTCCATCTTTTTCAGGAGTCTCCACTTTAATTTCCATAGTGGTTGTACAAGTTTGCATTGCAACCAGTAGTGAATGAGGGTTCCTCTTTCCCAGGTCCTCACTAACATTTATTGTCATTTGTGTTTTTAATAAAAAATCTGGAGTTAGGTGGAATCTCATAGTTTTGATTTGCATTTGATGGTGAAGTATGTTGAACATTTTCTTAGGTACCAGTCATTTGTATTTCTGCCCTTGAGAATGCTCTATTCAGTTCTCTGCCTCTTTTATTTATTTATTTTTTCTGAGGTAAGGTTTCACTCTAGTCCAGGCTGACCTGGAATTCACTATGTAGTCTCAGTGTGGCCTCAAACTCGAGGTGATCCTCCTACCTCTGCCTCCCACGTGCAGGGTGTGCGCCACCAAGCCCAGCTCTCTGCCTCAGTTTTTGAGTGGAGTGATTTTTTTTTATTATTGCTTAGTTTTACTAGTTCTTTGTAGATTCTATATGTTAGGTCTCTGTCAGTAGTATAGTTGGTGAGTATTTTATCTCTTTCTTTGGTTGTGTTATAGTATGCCTGTACAAAACCTTTTTTGATCCATGACATCCTACTGGTTGAGTGATTGTTTAATTTCCTGGGTTACTGGAGTATTGTTCAGGAAGATTTGCCCTATTTTTTGATCCGTAGTTTGAGACTTTCAGGTCTTATAATCCATTTGGAATTTATTTTTTGCATGATGAGAGAAGTGGGTCTAGTTTCATTTTTTGTACAAATGGTTATCCAATTTGTCCAGCACTATTTGTTTAAGATGCTGTTTCTACTCCAGTGTACATTTTTGGCCCCTTTGTCAAGGATCAAGTAGCTGTAGTTTCTTGAACTAAGGACTGGGTCTTCAATTCTGTTCCATGGGTTTAAATGTCTGTTTTTATGCCACTACTATGCTGTTTTTGTTACTATGGCCTTGTAGTATAGATTTAGATTGGATATGGTGCTACTTCCACAGGTGTTTCTTTTGTTGAGGATATTTTTGGATATCTGGAGCCTTTTGTCATTCCATATGAAGTTTGAGATTATTTTTTTCTATCTGTGAAGAATGATGTTGTGACTTTTATTGGTACTGCACTGAATCTCTATATTACTTTTGGCAGAATTGCCATTTTCACAATTTTCATTCTATCCATCAAGGAGCATGGAAGGTCCTTCCATCTTCTCATGGCCTCCTCAATTTCTTTATTGAGTGTTTTGTACTTCCTTGGTTAGTGTTATTCCAAGGTATTTGATTTTTTTATTTTCTGTTTATCTTTATTTATTTATTTGAGAGGGACAGACACAGAGAGAAAGAGGCACACAGAAAGAAAGAGAGAATGATTGCCCCAGGGCCTCCAGCCACTACAAGCAAACTCCAGATGTGTATGAGCCTTTGTTCATCTGGATAACATGGTTTCTGGGGAATTGAGCCTCGAACTGCAGTCCTTAGGCTTCACAGGCAAGTGCTTAACCACTAAGCCATCTCTCCAGCCCCAAAGGTATTTGATTGTGTGTGTGTGTGTGTGTGTGTGTGTGTGTGTGTGTGTGTTTCTACTGAAAACCAAACAGCCTTTCTGACTTCTTTCTCTGTATATTTGTCTTTTGCATATGGGAAAGCTATTGATTTTTTTTGTGTGTGTGTGTGTTGACTTTGTATCCTGCCACTTTGCTAAAGGAATTTGTCATCTTTAGGAGTTTTATAGTAGAGTCTTTGGGGTCACTTATGTATAGGATCATGTCATCTGCAAACAGGGCAAAATTGACTTCTTCCTTTCCAATTTGTTTCACTTTTATATCTTTCTCCTGTATTATTGCTTGAGCTAGGACTTGTAGTACTATGGAAAGTGCAGTGGTGAGAGTGGGCACCCCTTTCTTGTTTCTTATCTTAATAGTAACTCTTTGAGTCTTTTCCCATTAAGTTTACTTTGGACTGTAGGTGATTTGTATATAGTCTTTAATATGATGAGATATAATCCTTTCATGCCTAGTCTCTCCAGTGTTTTGATCATGAAGTGGTGCCATGTTTTGTTGAAGGACTTCTCTATATCAATTGAAATGATCATATGGTTCTTGTTTTTAAGATTGTTTATGTAGCATATTACATTAATTGATTTCTTTATCTTAAACCATCCCTGCATTCCTAGGATGAAGCTTGCTTGATAGAGGTGGACAATGCTTATGATTTGTTGGTGAATTTGTTTTGCAAGGATTTTGCTCAGGATTTTTGGATCAAAATTTATTAGAGATATAGGTGTACAATTTTCCTTTCTTATTGTGTCTCTACATGGTTTTGGAATTAGGGTGATGCTATCTTCATAGAAGGAGTTGGGAAGCATTTCCTGTTCTCCAATTATGTAAAAAAGATGAGAAAAGTGGTTTTAGTTCTTTGATGAAGTTTTGGTAGAATTTAGCTGAGAATCCATCAGGTCTTGGACTTTTCCTTTGGTGGAGATTTTTAATTACATTTTTCATCTCTGTTTTGTTTTGTTTTGTTTTTATTAATTAGTTTTGCACTCAGTGAATACAGTCAATTTGGTACCATTGTTAGGCTCATCCATGTCTTAACCCCTCCCCCTGGCCCCTCCTTATTGAGGTATATTGGTCATGCATTCTGGAGTTAGCCCACAATTATGGGTAGGATAAATGTCTCTGCATAGCATGACCCAACATGTGGCTCTGACATTCTTTCCACCCCATCTTCTGCAAAATTTCCCTGAGCCATGTTGGGTTCATTTTTGGTCTGCTTCAGTGATGAGGTGTTGGGGGCCTCTAAGGCTCTGGCTTTCTGATTTGGTAGGAGTTTACTTTCTGTATGTTGGTCTCCTTCACCTTTGTGCTGGTACCTGGATCACCAAGAAAACAGCACCCTTGCTTGTTTCATCAATTGTTCTTAGTTTCAGCCAGGGCCCTTTTGAGGTATAATGGGTTGGCTCTCTCCTTAGGATCTACACTTGTGTGAGCATCAAGATGGCGACCACCTGATTGCGCCACACATCCCTGGGAAAGAAGGACAAGACATTAAGGGTTCACTGGATCTTTTAGGGGAGAGAAATCTCCAATAGATTGCCAGTGGGATGGCACAGAGGGGGAAAAAACAGGGAATCACTGATTCCGTAGTGTGCAGGTAGCCCACCCCTCCCCCCAAGCAGCTGCTGTACCCACAGTCCCAGCTTCAAGAAACTTCGGAACTTACTGTAGGAAAAGGGTCCCAGGCAAACATAGTTCCACTGGCCTCACTGCAAAGGGGCAATCGCCCTGCTAGCCCTGCTCATGAGTGACCTTGGCCAGGCTATGCCTGCTGGCCCATTGGAGCTCAGGCTCCTTTGATCAATTTGCCCACCAAAGAGCACATCAATCCCTGCCTATGCAAGCTTTGCATGCTTGGCCCATTGGCTCACTTACTGCTCTGGGCTTCACACACTCATGTGTGAGCCCAGGCCCACTGCTATTCCCCATGTGAGCTCAGACTGTCTCTGTTTGTTGCTTGCGATAGTTCAGATGCCAGCCCATTTCTGTCTGCTGCACCTGCTGACTGCTATTGTCTGGTTGTGGGTGACCTACGACTGCTTCCAGGTCCCAGTATTCTGCCACACCAGAGTTTAGGCTGCTTCAGTGCTTGGTGGCTCAGTGCCCCTCCTAGCATGAGCACAGGAAGCTTTGGTGCATTACCGTGTGAGAGCTCAGGCAACTTTGGTGCACCAGCCAGGCAGGAGCTCAGGAGGCTTTGGCAAGTGAGAGCAAAAGCCCAGGCTGCTTGGCAACTGACTCAGGCTGCTTCAGCTTCCCATTGTGCTTGAGTCCAGGCTTATCCACCCACCTACTTGCCCATACACTGCAATGGGCAGACCACAGTGCAAAAGAAATAACATGAAAAATCAAATGCAAGAAAATCCAGTTAGATCACCCAGTTCTACAATGAACACCTCTAATCAAAGCATAGAAGAGTCATTAGGATTAGAACACCCAAATGAAGCTATGAGCAATTGAACCCTGACCAAGCTACTAGTAGAACTTCCAGAGAAGCAGCAAAGGACCGATAATCATGTAGATGCTGCCATCACTAGACTAGAACTAATAGATAAGAAAACAGAAGGAGTTCCAAGACAGTTAAGAGATATGAGGGAGAGTGAAAAAAAAAGAGGACCTCAAAAAACAGCTGGCAATGCTAAATGAACACATAAAGAAATGCAAGGATGAATTTCAAGAAGCATCAAGAAAATCAGAAAATAATGTGAAAAAGGATCTTGACAGAGGGATGGAAATTATACATAGAAAAGTAGTAGAAAATGCAAACCTAATTGAACAAGTCCAAAATTCCCTAGAAGCTCTCAAGAATAGAGTCAGCCATGTGGAGGATAGAAACCTTGGTGTGGAAGACAACATGGAAGAAACAGTTCGAGAGTTCAAAAATTTCAGTAAGTTCAAAAGTTTCTGTGAACTGTAAGCCGGGTGTGGTGGCGCACGCCTTTAATCCCAGCACTTGGGAGGCAGAGGTAGGAGGATCGCCGTGAGTTCGAGGCCACCCTGAGACTCCATAGTGAATTCCAGGTCAGCCTGGGCTAGAGTGAGACCCTACCTCGAAAAACCAAAAAAAAAAAAAAAAAAAAAATGTTTCTGTGAACTGAACAAGAGGGAATTGTGGGATACACTTAAACGTCCTAATATCAGGATAATTGTAATATCAAAAGGAGAAGAAATTCAGACCAAAGGCATGGAGAACTTATTAAGCAAAATAATTGAAGAAAACTTCCTCAGTCTCTTAAAAGAAAGGCCCATCAAGATGAAAGAAGCTAATAGAACTCTAAACAGACCAGACAGAAGGAGAAACTATCCAAGACATATTGTCATTACGACTCTAAACATTGACACCAAAGAGGAAATGCTAAAAGCAGCTAGGGAAAAACAGCACACCACTTTTAAAGGCAACCCCATCAGAATTACTCCAGACTTCTCAATGGAAACCCTGAAAGCTAGAAGGGCCTGGAATGAAACAATGCAAAGTCTAAGAACCTATTGCTTCCAACCCAAACTACTCTACCCAGCAAAAGTGTCCCTCAAAATAGATGGTGAAAGAAAAACTTTCCCTGACAAAATTCAGCTTAACAATTACATGAACACAAAACCAAACCTACAGAGATTATTTCAGGAAATTCTCTAGAGAGAAGAAACAAATAATCAAATTCAAATGCCTACAAGAAGCAGATCACAATAACCAAACTCAGAGTAGGCACAAAAAACTTCAAAGTCCATGAAAACACCAAACCACGTATATCATCACAATATGGCAGGGATAAAGTCAAATCTCACCATAATTACCCTAAATATTAATGGCGTTAATTCACCCATCAAGAGACACAAGTTAACAGGATGGATCAAAAAATTAGACACCTCAATCTGTAGTCTTCAAGAAACTGACCTCACCACTAAGGACAGACACCTCCTCAGGGTGAAAGGGTGGAAAACAATATTCCAAGCAAACAGGAATAAGAAACCAGCAGGCATAGCTATATTAATATCAGATAAAATAGACTTCAAGCCAAAAATAATCAAAAAGACAAAGAAGGCCACTTCCTACTTATCAAGGGAATGATCCATCAAGAGGATATTACAATCATAAATCTGTATGCACCAAACACAGGGGCACCACAGTTCATAAACCATAACCTACTTGACAATAAAACAGAAATAAGCATCAACACCATCATAGTTGGGGACTTCAATACACCATTAGCAGAAACAGACAGATCGTCCAAACAGAATCTCAACAGGGAAGTAAGAGAGCTCAACAAAACCATAGATCACTTAGACCTAAAGGACATCTACAGAACTTTCCATCCCAAATCCACAGACTACACATTCTTCTCAGCAGCCAATGGAACATTCTCTAAAGTAGATCATATACTGGCTCAGAAATCCTGCCTCCAAATATTTAGGAAGATTGACATATTTCCCTGCATGATATCAGATCACAATGCTATATTGCTAGAAATTAACAACAAAAGACCCACCAAGATTCCCATCAATATCTGGAAACTGAACAACACACTTTTAAGCAATAAATGGATAGTGGATGAAATAAAAAATGAAATTGCAAAATTTCTAGAAGTGAATGACGATGAGAACACATCATACCAAAACATATGGGACACAATGAAGGCAGTCCTCAGGGGAAAATTCATAGCATGACATGCCTTCATAAAAAAGACAGAGAGATCCCAAATCAATAACCTAACCATCCACCTAAAAGCACATGAAAAGAAAAAAAAAATCCAACCCAAAGAACTCCAATAGGAAAGAAATAATTAAAATCAGAGCAGAAATTAATGAATTGGAATCTAAGAAAACCACTAAGACAATTGACAAAGCAAAGAGCTGGTTCTTTGAAAAAATAAACAAGATTGAAAAACCCCTGTCCAACTTGATCAAGCAAAAAAAGGAGATGCTTCAAATTAACAAAATTCAAAATGAAAAAGGAGAGATCACAACAAACATAAGTGAAATTGGGAGAAACATCATGACTTATTTCAAAAACCTCTGCTCCACAAAACTTGATAATGTGTTGGAGATGGATAAATTCCTAGATTTATACCATTTGTCAGAGTTAACTCAGAGCAGATTAATCTCCTAAACAAACCTATCATAGTCATTGAGATGGAAAAAGTAATAAAAAACCTCCCTAAAAGAAGAGTCCAGGAGCAGATGTCTTCTCAGCTGAATTCTATCAAACCTTCATGGAAGAACTCAAACCAATCTTCCTCAAACTGTGCCACACAATTGGAGAACGGAGTAAGCTACCCAAGTACTTTTATGAAGCTAGTATCACCTTAATTCCAAAACAAGGCAGAGATGCCACAAGAAAAGAAAACTACCGGCCTATTTCCCTGATGAACTTAGATACAAAGATCCTAAACAAAATCCTCGCAAACCAAATCCAACAACACATCAAAAGCATTATTCACCTTGACCAAGTGGGTTTTATCCCAGGAACACAGGGGTGGTTCAACATATGAAAATCTGTCAATGTAATACACCACATAAACAAGGTTAAACATAAAAACCACATGATCATTTTGATAGATGCAGAAAAGGCCTTTGACAACATACAGCATCACTTCATGTTCAAAACATTGGAGAGAATTGGCATGGTTGGTTCATATCTTAACATAATAAAGGAAGTATACAAAGCTCCTAAGGCCCAAGTAATACTTAGTGGAGAGAGACTGGAGGAATTCCCATTGAGATCAGGAACAAGACAGGGTTGTCCACTCTCACCTCTGCTCTTCAATATAGAACTGGAAGTCCTAGCTCAAGAAATAAGACAGGAGAAGGAAATAAAAGGGATACAATTTGGAAAGGAAGAAGTTAAGTTAGCTCTATTCGCTGATGACATGATTGTATATGTAAGAGACTCTATCCCAAAACTCCTGAAGGTGATTAACTCCTATAGCAAAGTAGCAGGATACAAAATCAGTGCACAAAAATCAGTAGCCTTTCTATATGCAAATGTCAAAGATACAGAGAAAGAAATAAGGGACGTGGTCCCATTCTCAATAGCAAGAAAAAAAAAATACCTTGGAATAACGTTAACCAAGGAAGTGAAAATCTACACAACAAAAACATGAAAACACTCAAAAAGGAAATTGAGGAGGACTTGAGATAATGGAAAGACCTCCCATGCTCCTGGATAGGCAGAATTAACATTGTGAAGATGGCAATCCTACCAAAGGCAATATGTAGATTTAATTCAATTCCAATTAAAATCCCAACAGTGTTCTTCACAGAGATAGAAAAAATGATCTACAATTTGATATGGAAAGCCAGAAGGCCTCACATATCCAAACATATCCTCAGCAAAACAAATACCTCTGGAGTCATCACCATACCAGATCTAAAGCTATATTACAAAGCCACAGTAATAAAAACACCATGCTACTGGCATAAAAACAGGAGTATAGGCCAATGGAATAGACTTGGGGACCCGGACTTTTGGTCAAGCAACTATAGCTACTTGATATTTGACAAAGGCCCTAACAATATAGGCTGGAAGAAAGACAGCATCTTCAACAAATGGTGCTGGACAAACTGGATAACCATATGCAGGAAATTGAAACTTGATCCACACATTTCGCCATGCACTACACTCAAGTCCAAATGGATCAAAGACCTCAATATAAGACCAGAAACTCGACTACTACTGGAAGAAAACATAGGAAGTACTTTCCATGATATAGGAATGGAAAAAGACTTCCTGAACAAAACCCCAGTAGCTCATGATCTTAAACAGTCACTCAACCAATGTGATCACATGAAGCTGAAGAGTTTCTTTACAGACAAGCATACAATAAGCAACACCAATAGATTACTCACAGAATGGGAGAAAATATTTGCTGGTTATCCAGAGGTTATAACAGAGGCCTAATCTCTAGAATCTATAAAGAACTCAAAAATCTAAACAGTAAAAAGTCAAACACCCCACTCACAAAATGGGGCAATGAGCTGAACAGGCAGTTCACAGAGGAAGAAATACAAATGGCAAACACACACTTAAGAAAATGTTTATCATCTGTAATCATCAGGGAAATGCAAATTAAAACAACTATGAGATCCCACTTTACCCAAGTAGGGATAGCAAACATCAAAAACATCAAACGAAAACAAATGCTGGCAAGAATGTGGAGAAGTAGGAACCCTCATCCGCTGTTGGTGGGAATATAAAATGTTACAACCACTTTGGAAAGCAATATGGAGACTCCTGAAAAAGCTGAGTATAGACATACCAACAGACCAGTTATTCCCTTACTGGGCATCTACCCTAAAACCTTCAAGCCACAGGCCAGAGAGATTTTTCATGTTTTATAATTTTTTTTTTAATATTTGTGAGAGAAAGAGAGAATGGGCATCCCAGAGCCTGTTGAAATCCAGACACTTGAGCCACCTTGTGCACCTGGCTTTATGTGTGCATTTTGGAATCCAACCTGGGTCCTTTGGCTTTTCTGGCAAGGGCCTTAACTGCTCTGCTTTCTTCCCAGCCCGTACACTTTCAATCTTGATGTAGTAGGTTTGTTTAGGAAATTTATTTGCTCTGGATCTAGTTTGGGTAGGCAGTATGTGTCTAGGAATTCATCCATTTCTTCCAGGTTATCCAATTTTGTGGAATAGAGGAGTTGCAAGTAAGTCATGATTGTTTTTTCCAATCTCATTGTTGTCTGTTATAAAATTTCCTTTTTCATTTCTAATTTTGGTAATTTGATACTTTTTTTTTTTTTTCATTTGATCAGATAGGCCAGGGGTTTATCAATCTTGTTTATTTTGTCAAAGAATGAGCCCTAGTGTCTCTTGATGGGTGAGTTCAGACCATTAATATTTAATATTATAACTATGAGGTTCAATTTAATTCTTGCCATATCAGAAGCTTTATGGGTTTTGGTGCTTTCTTGAGCTCTAAACTATTTTGTGCCTGCTCTAGTTTTGGTTATTGTGTTCTTCCTGTAGGCTCTCGATGTTGGTTGTTTGACTCTTGTATGTGGAGTAATCCCTGAAGTATTCTCTGTAAATAAGAGGAAACTTTTATTTATTTATTTGGAAGAAGAGAGAGAGAGAAAGTATTGGCATGTGCCAGGAACTTTAGTCACTCCAAAGAAATTCCAAATGCATGCACTACTTTGTGCTTCTGGATTTCTGTGGGCACTGGGGAATCAAGCCAGGGTTATTAGGCTTTTCAGGCTAGTGCCTTAACTGTGGAGTTATCTCTCCAGCCCAATCTAGTCCTTTTTTTGTTGCTTATTTTTTGAGGTAGGGTTTCACTCTAGCATAGGCTGACCTGGAATTCCCTATGTAGTCTCAATCTTGCCTCAAAAGCACAGTGATCATCCTACCTCGGCCCCCCAAGTGCTGGCATTAAAGACATGTACCACCCTGCCAGGCTATAATCCTAGTATTTTTTTAAAAAAAATATAAGTTATAAAATTATTATAATTTTTTGTGCCTAACGTAGTAGAGAAATTTTAAAATTTTATTTATTTTGTATTAGTAGTATAGTAACTCAATACATTCATTATAGATAAGGTACAATAGTAGATTTAATACATACTGAATTGATTTACAAGAATTTTCTAGAAGTATATCTTACTGTTTCCCTTGATGATCTAGAAATTAAGTATAATTTATAATTTATTGCAATTCATAAGTTTTTGTAAGAAAAATTTCAGAAAGATATGTATGAAATACACATCCAAAAAACTCAAAAGGAGCAATATGAGAAAAAGATGTTACATCAAAACTTGGTACAAATGAAATGCATTCTAAAAGAGAGATATGAAGGTCAAGACACTGCAAAAGGGAATGTGATACGGGAGAGTCCTATTCTTTGTTTGTTTGTTTTTTTTGTAACTTGGAAATAACTAATTATTTTTACCTCTGACAGTAACAGTTGTGCATAAAGGTCATTTTCATTAACCTTAGGTTTGTAATTTCCAGCCTCCTTGCCCAAAGGCATTACTGTTATTTACCATTTTTCTTCGGCCTATGCAAAACCAAACAACCATCAGAATAAGGCTAATATATGTTAAGTGCCTCAGGCATATTTCAATTAAGTATTAACATAGACTGGGAAATTTCCAAAAGCATTTAGTGAATATTACTTTTAATCATTTTCATTAAAATTAATAGCAAATGTTAAAAAGTAATGTGCCAGGGAGCTAGGGGAATTGAAATCTTAGTTACTAAAGGACTACTTGTGCTAATATAGAAAGAATGTTAGAACAATTCAGCCAACTATTACCTACTCACTTTAAATTCTCTGTTTTATATTTTCTAAAAGGTGTGAATTATGTACAAAACTATCATTTTTCGCTGGAGCTCAAACCTAGGGCAGGTATCACACATGCTAGGCAAGCTATCTACTACTGAGCTACACCCACAGCCACAAATTATATTTGCTTTAATACTTTTATATACTAACTTTAGATTTTAATGAGTATTTACTAGAGAATGAAAACAAGATCTTCCATATGCATAGCCTTTAAACTTCAACATACATGCACCTAACATTAAGCATACTCAGAATTCCTACATTGAATTTTAAGAAAGAACAGGATGTTATAAGAAGGATATGATAAAGGAGCATAAGACTCATTTCTTGGCAATGGAATAGCCTTCCACTTGTCAATTTCTTGATGCTCACCTTTGCAAAAAAGATATTGAACATAATTAAATTGTTACTTGAAGAGAACAGAATTTTGATTATCTCAGAAAATATAGGAAGGGATATTTGTAGTACAACACTTGAATGAGATGTGATGAGCAGGAAGTTAGGTACCAAAGGCTGTGAGTCTGAAATAGTTCCCATGATGCTGCTGGGTAGAATCAGAAGGGTCAGACAGATGAGACACTAGCTGAGCAACTTGCATGGCCCATGAGTAACTAAGAATGGGATGCTCAGCCAGGTCCTTATGAGAATATGGCTGCAGGGAGCAGCCTTCTAAAAATATGGCATAAGAGGAAAATTCAGATTCATGTTTCCCAGTGGCCAATACTTCATGAGAACACTAAGGCAAGTCAGGAATTACAAACAGATTAAACTCACACTGAAAATGTCATCAATTTTAATATCTAAGATCACTTCATCCTTGCTCTCCCTGTTCACTCTACTGTTTTCTAAACTTATGCTTCATATTGTGGGGGAGGGGATGTTTGGCTTTCACTTTTAATTCTCCCAGTTCTCAAGTCCAATAATTTCTTCCTTTAACTTCTGTAGCACTATGTGTGTTTGTGTGTGTGTGTGTGTGTGTGTGTGTTACTGTCTCTCATGCTCCTTCATAGATGAAGCATTTATCTCTGTATCTTTGGTCCCCATACACTGATATGTCGCAGATGTTCTAATACATTTAATGCGCAAATTAATAATGTAAGCCTATGGACAGAACAAGATGAAAGGGTAACAAATAAAGAAGAGCATCAAGATTCTTTAAGGCAAAATACCTCCTATATTTGAATGTGATTCTAAGTAAATTCCAACAGAATTGGAAAATATTTTGGATTTACCATATTCCATAGATTATTACTGCAAAGTCATGGGTTCTTGTGAAGTTAATTGGCAAAAATTTAGAATATCTATTTTTCCATATTTGCAAACATTTTACTAATTCTTTTTTTTTTTTTTTTTTTTTTTTTTGGTTTTTCGAGGTAGGGTTTCACTCTAGCCTAGGCTGACCTGGAATTCACTATGGAGTCTCAGGGTGGCCTCGAACTCACAGCGATCCTCCTACCTCTGCCTCCCGAGTGCTGGGATTAAAGGCGTGTGCCACCACGCCCGGCTTCATTTTACTAATTCTTAATTAGGAAGAGTTGCCAAAGGCGTTAGAATGATATTTTTCTGAATAAGATGCCATTGGCATAAAAATTCTTCTATAGGAGTTCCATTGCTCTTATTTTGCATTCAATACTTCAAGTTGAAATAAATCTCACTTTTAGAACTAATTATCTACTTATAATCTAAAGTTGTGATAAAATACACAGCAACTAGAGAAAAGAAAGTTCGGGGACAGCACGGAAGCGTCCCGCACGCCGCCAGGGGTGGGGACCATGGAGGAGCCTCCGCCGCGAGAGGAAGAGGAGGAGGAGGAGGAGGCAGGGCCCGAGGGAGCCTTGGGCAAGAGCCCCTTCCAGCTGACGGCCGAGGACGTGTACGACATCTCGTACGTGGTGGGCCGCTAGCTCATGGCCCTGGGCAGCGACCCCCGCGTGACACGGCTGCAGTTGAAGATAGTACGCGTGCTGGAGATGCTGGAGGCGCTGGTGCAGGAGGGCAACCTGGCGGCCGAGGAGCTGAGGATGGAGCGGGACCACCTCCGGCGCGAGGTGGAGGGGCTGCGCACAGCCCGCCCGCCCGCAGCGGGAGAGGTGAACCTGGGACCAGACAAAATGGTGGTTGACCTGACAGATCCCAACCGTCCCCGCTTCACTCTGCAAGAGCTGAGGGATGTGCTTCAGGAGCGCAACAAGCTCAAGTCGCAGCTGCTGCTGGTACAGGAGGAATTGCAATGCTATAGGAGTGGCCTTATTCCACCAAGACAAGCCCCAGGAGGAAGAAGAGAAAAAGATGCTGTGGCTACCAGGGCCAGCAATAGCAACAGGGACAAGGAGGAGAGGACGATCATGAAAAAGCTGTTCTCTTTCCGGTCTGGAAAGCAGATCTAAATTGAAAGTCATAGCGAGGCAGTGGCCTTCAGCCTTGAAGAGAAGATGCCTTCTAGAACTGTCCCTCTACACTGTGTGTCTACGTGGTGCTTGCTCCTTTTTCCTGCTCTCACAGCAGCCTGAGGAGGAGGAAGATGACATTCTCATAGGTTCACTTGCTCCCTGGTTGTAGAACTGGACAACCATGAACGTTTGGCCAGGACAGGAGTAGCAGCACCAAGAAATTAAGAAAGCAGAAGGGCCACCTCTTACCTCAAGTGCGCAGAGAAGCCTCTGGCAGGCATATAGTACTAGCTCCATGGATAACCCACCCTTTAACAGGTGGCAGAGAGAGAAAGTGGGAAAATATGGAATTGACTTCAGTGATATTTCATGAGTACTCAATTTTGCTCAAACAATTTTCTTTCCATGATTTTGTATTAAAGTGGCTTTTTTAGTTTCAAAAAAAAAAACAAAACACAGCAACTAAATCTTCTAGCCTAATTCTTTAGAGAGAAATTATGCCATATAGCCCATGCAGATGATCTACTTCACAAATAGTTTTAATTTTTTTTCAAGGTAGGGTCTCACTCTAGCCCAGGCTGACCTGGAACTCACTCTGTAGTCTCAAGCTGGACTCTAACTCACAGTAATCCTCCTACCTCTGCCTCTTGAGTGCATGAATTAAAGTTTTGTGCCACCATGCTTAGTTTTACCATTTTAATTTTAAATTTGATTGCTAGTAAGTTAGATCAACTCGGCAAATATCCATGGTTGATGCAGATAAGGAAGAGCTATGGTCTACTTAGCAATTAATTTGGATTAATATAGACTTAAAGTTTTGAAAATATAATATTGATACTATTGCTATAGGTTATAGGTAAATCTAGCCACTATAAAATATGGAGCTAGAAAGTAGATACATCAGTTTTTCTGTCCAGTCCATCACTGCCAACTAGTGATTGTCTTGGACACAATGAATGGCTATGCATCTAACCTTTATTTGGTTACGCCTACATTATTTGGTATTTGAAGACTTTATTCTTGGTCAGATAGATGTGGTCATTGACATTTTTATTTCTACCTTTAGGTATAGAGAAACTTTTTTGTAAATTATTATAAAGTTTTGTCTTTATATGTCAAATTATTGGTAAGATTATACTAAGCATAATAGAAAGATATCCGAAGAAGTGGCTGTCTTTCTCTCATTTCTAGTTTTAAAATATGAAAAGGTTCCTCAGAATCCTCTTCATCAAGAAATTCTGGCAAGAAAGCATTGGGAATGGATAATGTTCATAAAGTATGTGCACTGATATGTTATTGTATGTACCAATCATATATTGGTTGTCTAAGCAATGCTTCACTTTTCCTGTAGAAATAATATTTCTTTCTTTGGGAAAAATTAAATGTCCCAACTTCAGTAAGATAGTGAAAGTCACCCACTATAGCATCTAGTTCCTGTAATGAAATTATGACTCATGTAGTCATTCACAACTTTTCCCCTAGGCTTTTAAAAAAGTATAAACAAGACAACAATTTCTAAAGTGGAAACTAGATGGCAAGGTTTCTCTGTACCCTAGTCTCAAAATCTGGAGAGTAAGGCTAATTGGAAGAAAGGTGAAGAAATGAGAAACTACACATGAGTCCAAGTTTCTGCTTCTAAATGTGTCAGAGGCTCATGGAGATCATGGACAGTATGTACATGGAGGAGTTCTGTGTTATCTCTGCTAATTTTGGTTTGGTTTCAATTTCTTAGTGATACAGACCTGAAAAAGTAGAAATGGCTAGTTACTTGTAGAAATAATTCTGTTAGTAACTTGTTCTTTTTTTTTTTTTAAATTAAATGGAACAGTATGTGGGTTCTGTCTTTATAGACTTTATTTCCTTTGGAGCAGTAATGCAGTGTTCTAACAAGCTAATGGCAGGACTTTAAGACTAGTTAAGCTCCAGTCACAAAAATAGAAATGCAGAAAAGCAATCAAACTGTAAAGACCATTTTAGTACTTAGAGTTTGAGAAAGTGTAGGGAATAAACACATTTACATATTCTTATTTGGAATTTACAAAAAAATTTGTACATGCCTTTATATTCTATATCATAACATCTAGATATATGTATTTGACTATATAATTCTAATCCTCCTGTATTTATCAAATAAATAATAAGTATATGAAATGATCTTTTTTCCATGCCTATCTTTTGTATGATTGCTTATAATAGTGCTAATATATAAACAATGTAAAGTCAGTAGAAAGACAAGCAATATCAACTATGGTATCTCCATAAGTGAAACAAAGTGCAGTCTTAAAACTAGTGTTCTAGAATTAAGAGTTGTTTTAGGAGCATAGACATAGTGAGTGATGACTTATTCCTCATTTTCCTTGTGCATTTATTCATATATAATTTACCAATACTTGATATTCTCTAAGGATGAGTGGATGTGGTCTACAGTAGAATTAATTAATTTTTGACTTCCTTGCAAAAAAATTAAAACCCTTATCTTTACTTATAGAAATTTAATAACCTCAAGTCTACCAAATGAAAACTTAACAAACTCTTTCACCTCTCCACTGAAATATTAGTTGTATCACAGGCTCCTAGAATACTTTTATAATTTAGTCAGCATTGGATAAATATTTTCAAATAAATTGAATGAAAGATTTAATTTAATTTGTTTATATTTAATTTATTGATAGCAGACCATCAATGTCCATTGCCTGAATGTGTTTTATTTCTTTTGGAGGTAGGGTCTCACTCTGGTCCAGGCTGACCTGGAATTAACTGTGTAATCCCAGAGTGGCCTTGAATTCATGGCGATCCTCCTACTTTTGCCTCCCGGGAGCTGGGACTAAAGCTGTGCACCACCACACCCGGCTTAATTATGTTTTTTGAAAGTAAAAATACGGGAACCAACTGCTCTCAATTTGGCTAACTGATCCCCTCACTGGTATGGGACCCATAGCTGGAGCTGGGAAACAAGTCAGAACCATATCCAAACATAAGCCCACTCTCCAATATCAAGCTACCATCAATTGTGGGCTACAAGAGGGCCTACATCTATTAAATTCTCTATATATATAAAAAAAGTAAGGGTTATCTCATTTGTCCTGGTGCTAACTTACTCTCCGTTGGAGAATCTGCTTCTCTTTTTCAGATAGATGTAGATCCTAAGGAGAGAGCCACCCCATCATACCTCAAAAGGGCCCCGGCTGAAACTAAGAAAATTTGGAGAAACAAGCAAGGGGGCTGCTTTCCTGATGAACCGGACACCAGCACAAGGGGGAAGGAGATCAGCACAGAGAAAAATCAACTCCTACCAAATCAGAGAGCCAGAGCCTCAGAGGCCCCCAACACCTCATCACTGAAGCAGACCAAAAATGAACCCAACATGGCTCAGGGAAATTTTGCGGAAGAGGGGGCGGAAAGAATGTCAGAGTCACATGTTGGGTCATGATATGCAGAGACATTTAGCTTACCCATAACTGTGGGCTAACTACACAATGCATGACCCGTATACCTCAACAAGGAGGGGCCAAGGGGAGGGGGTAGGTCACGGATGAGCCTAATAATGGTACCAAACTGACTGTATTTGCTGAATACAGAACTGACTAATAAAAAAAAAAAAGAAAGTAAAAATACTAGGTTGCTTTGGGGTTATTGTTATATGTATAACAATGATAACATTTCATGCATCCTCATAATATTCTTATAGATTCTTAATGTTCTTGAGTCCCATACAAAGTCATTTTAACAGTCTACTTGTTATTCTGTGTATTTCCAACTTAAGTGATACATGACAGGATCTCAGAATCATTTCTCAAGCATATTTCCTCTTAAGGTTTCCCAGTGATAGAGATGGCTATTTTCTGGTGGTACCTAATGTAATTACTGTACTACATAATTACTTTCTTCAGTTTTCACTCCTCTTTCCAACCTGCAGGATAACTACTTCTACTGTGACATCTTACTCCTTTGAAAGGAGGTATTCCTAGTGATTGGTAAAACTGACCTTTAACAACATTCTTCCCACAATATGCTGGTGTTTACTGAGTACTAAGTTGGAATGGTTTCCAAAAATAGTTTCCTTTCTTTTTTTTTTGTTTTTGTTTTTGTTTTGAAAGAGAGAGAGAGAGAGTGAGAGAGCAAGGAGAATGGGCACACCAGGACCTCCAACCACTGCAAACAAATTCCAGATGCATGCACCATTTTGTGCATCTGACTTATGTGGGCACTGGGGAATTGAACCTCGGTCCTTTGGCTTTTCTGGCAAGCACCTTAACTGCTAAGTCATCTCTCCAGCTATATATATATATATATATATATATATATATATATATATATATATGTATATATGTATATATATATAGAGAGAGATAGATAGATAGATAGATAGATAGATAGATAGATAGATAGATAGATTTAATTCTTTCCTGGAACTTCTAAGGCTAAAAGTGGCCTATTGTCATAGTCCATGCTGTCTTGATGTAACAAAATAATAAAGGCTGTATATCTTATCTGGGAAAGATGTTTATTTAGCTCATAGATTTGGAGATTGAAAGGTCAAGATTGGGTGTGCATATCTACGGAGATGTTGTTGTTGTTGTTGTTGTTGTTATTGCTGTTGCACTATAATATGGTAGATGGCATCTTAGTGACAGGAGCAACAGAAGTAAAAGTAACGTGCATACAGAATAAGCCATATGGAAGTGGAAGTTGCAAGCTTGCTTTATAACCAACCACTCACACTTGGTCACTAATCCAATCTCATGAACTCATGCTTTCAAGAAAATCATGATTCCTGCTTTGAGAACACAGCACAATTCATAAAATGACATTAAATTTCAAGCTTTCAGGTCATAAACTTTTTCAGTGCTGGTAGTGGTGGCGAATGATCCTCTCTCACCCACTGTAAAAATCTCCTCTCCAACTTAGCCAGGGTTCACTGTTCTTCCTATGTTGTGCCTTTTTACAAAACAGATAGAATATTCATACAACTCATCTTGTTTTTGGCACAATAGTATTTTCTTTATCTCATTGGAATCTTGTCCATAAGCAAAGTTCTTTTCATCTCTCTTGTTAGGCGTCTCTGAACATTCTACACCAGTTATAGAATCATTATTGGCCCACAGCACTGAGCCATAGGGGAGCTGTCACATACCTGCCTTCAATCAATCATGTGTCTGGACTTTGATCCATGAAATATTCCTCTTGGAATTTGCAACACTGATGTACTTGTTTATATCTGGCCTCTTCTCTAAATGATTCTAGCTATCTTACAAAAAAAGTATACTTGATAAATTAATAAAATATATAACATCAAAACCAAGTAAAGGGATTTCAAAATTTGTCTATGTAGGTAATAAGATTCACATTAACATCTCAGTTTTCAGGAAACCAGAATAAAAATATAAACACACCTAATTCAAGTTTTAGAAAGGAGAAATAATAACTACACATTAATGAAAAGAAATACATAGATAATTATTAATTCATTTCTGAAAGGGTATATTGAATGACAAAACAAATGTCCCCAATATGATGTTGACACAAACAGAGCAACTATTTAAGATGCTTGAGAAGCATGTTGAATCTGTCAGGCTTTTTTTTCCCTATAGAAACATTTAGAATTAAAGTGAACTCTCGAAGCACCATATCACCCAAGTTAGCTAGGTTGCAGTGATGGTATATTCACTCTTACGATGTGCTGGACTGACTAATTTAAATTTGGTAAATATTGCTTGTATGCGTATTATTAGTTGAGCACCCTGATCTGTGCTATGATGCATAACAAACAGTAAAATCAGGGTTCCTCATGTTTGGAGCTTTCCAATTCATTTATTATCATGTTTATGGCCACTGAATTAAAAACATGTACTCTGCTTCTTAGGGGTTGGTATAAATAGTCAAGGCCTCATTTTATGTATAATGAGGAATTTGATCATTGCATAATTGAAGGCAGAGGACACTGAAAAAAGATGAATAATCAAGAATGGTGACTGGTTTTGGTCTCTTCTCTTAGGTGAAGGGAATCTGCTGAAATTGGGAAAATGGTTCTTATGTTAGGGATATCTGTTAGACATCCACATCCTACTTAACCTTCATGATATCTAATGGTGTCTAGTTGAGATCACTTCAAAATATTTTCTATTTTGGATTTCTCATTTTCTATCATTTCTTAGTGTCTTTTCTCATTAAACACCATCTTTCTCTTGTTTTCCTGTGGTATCTCAACCACACAGAACTTTAACAATTATCTGTATGCTAGGACTCCACAATTTTTTCATTATTTTTTTTTCTCCTGAAAGAGGAGACCCTTGGTTCCAACTGAACCTCATTCTATGCATTTCCAAAAATCTCCTTTCCATTTTTGTCTTATATTCCTCTCCTCCTGCTCCATGTATTAAGAGAAAACTTTGTATGAAGTATTGTGCTGAGCACATCATAAGCATTTAATTATTCCTCACAACACTGCACTGAGGAACCTGTTTCTTAATTTACTATGAAGAAAGGGCTCAGGCACTTAAATAAGGCAGAGTTGGGTCTAAACTCAGGGATTCTATGATTGGTCTCTGTGCTGTAAATCACCTTGGCTATCATATTTTATTCAATTGACACAGAAATCTGGGAGTAATTTTAGCTTTTTCTCAAATTTCATACCTGATATGTTATCACATCCTCTTAATAGAGCTTGGATCCCTCTTCATTATCCTGTCCCTGCTGATAATATCTAACTTCACATCTTTTTTTTTTTTTTATTAGTCAGTTCTGTATTCAGCAAATACAGTCAGTTTGGTACCATTATTAGGCTCATCCGTGACCTACCCCCTCCCCTTGGCCCCTCCTTGTTGAGGTATGTGGGTCATGCATTGTGGAGTTAGCCCACAGTTATGGGTAAGCTAAATGTCTCTGCATATCATGACCCAACATGTTACTCTGACATTCTTTCCGCCCCCTCTTCCGCAAAATTTCCCTGAGCCATGTTGGGTTCATTTTTGGTCTGCTTCAGTGATGAGGTGTTGGGGGCCTCTGAGGCTCTGGCTCTCTGATTTGGTGGGAGTTGATTTTTCTCTGTGCTGATCTCCTTCCCCCTTGTGCTGGTATCCGGATCATCAGGAAAACAGCACCCTTGCTTGTTTCTCCAATTTTTCTTTAACTTCACATCTTTATAGTTTCTAATCAAGTCTATTTCCAGAGTCTATTAAATGATTGTTTTTTCAATATCCTTTATTTTACCACATACTTCTATAAATAAGTTATTTTATAAAATGCAGATTGGTCTTCCTGTATTTAAATTTTTATTACCTTCTCATTGGAAGGTGATCTAAGCTTAGTGGTTACACACTTATTTGACAAGAATGAGACTAAATCCTATGTTTCTTACTCATGTTCAAGTTATTTAACAACTCTATTATTACTTATTAATCACATTCTGAACAGTGGCTATCTCCCATAGTCAAGTCATAGAATTAGTGAACTTTACTATCATTTTCATTTTAATGTCTAAGGTAAAGTTTGAAGTCAATCTAGGGCTGGTTGGATTGCTTAGTGGTTAGGGTGCTTTCCTACAAAGCCAAAGGACCCAGGTTTAATTCTCCAGGACCTACACAAGCCATATGCACAAGGTGGCACATGTATCTGGAATTCATTTGCAGTGGTTGGAGGCCCTAGAGTGCCTATTCTCTCTCTTCCTCTCTCTGCCTCCTTTTCTCTCTCAAATAAAGAAATAAAATTAAAAATAAAATATTTAAGGTGCTTGCCTGAAGTCAATGTAGTATACACAGTCCCTCAGCATCATGGCCCATGTCTATTTCTGCACTTTCTTATCTCATACTATTTAATTAATACCAGACACTTGCTATGTCCAGAAAAATATTGCCTGCTTCAGAAATGCATGCTTTTGCTCAGCTCTGTTCAGCTGTCCCTTTTGCTTAGAATCTATTTTCCTAGGTTGGAAACCTGGTAAAAATGCTTCTCATTTCTTTTTGCATGTGTTGTGTGTGGGTGTTTGTATGTGCATGCAGGTACATGTGCACATAGTATGTGGAGGTCAGAGTTTGACATGGGAATCTTTTTCTATCACTCTTTACCTTATTCTCTGAAACAGGGAGTCTCTCTCACTGAACCCAGTGCTCATCTACTTGGCAAGGTTGAGTAGCCAGTGAACCCCAAGGATTCCCTTCTCTGCTTCTTCAGTGCTGGGATTATAGGTGTGCACCACCATGGCCAGTATTTTTACGTGCATTGGGGATCCCAACTTAGTTCCTGATGCCTGTGAAGTATAAGAACTTTATCCCCTGATCCTCTCCTGAGCTCTGTTCTTCATATTTTAAGAAACATCTTTATCAGAGTACACCCTCCTTCCATCCTCTCCCTCTGCCTCATCGTTGGGTTATTTCCTCGCTGTTCTTCCTCTTCCATACCACAAGCTTCTCTCTTAGTGGCTATTGTATTTAAAGGTAGAATTAGTTCATATATCTGTCTCCTTCAGTTAGTCTTGCAAAGCCAAAACCCTTTATTGATCTTTGTATACATAGAACAGAGCCTAATGCCTGGAATAGTAATCAAAAGATGAGAAACGTGCAAAGAGCCACACAACATCCACACTGTCAGCTCTTCAGACAGACATGGGCAAGCTCACCCAGACAAAACAATAGCAGTGCCAAGTTCAAAGAAACACATTAGAAAAAAATGTTCAGGGGTTTTAGGAAATAAACTTAGGGACTTTGTTTTAAGACAGTATGTAATTGATACAGATATGTAACCACACCAGCAGGAAAATGAAAATTTTAATTTCGCTTATTAATGTTCCATAATAATACTATAAAATGAGGCCCTTGAAGAAAGAGAATTTGTCTGTCTATAAGCAAATAAAAGTACTTTATGGCTGGAGTAAACGCCCCAAAGATTAGGGGCTACTCTTTCCAATTATCAAAGTTTTAGCCACAGCTCATCACTCCCTCCTCAGTTTTCTTAGCAGGCTATTGATGAGAGCCATCAGAGACTGGAAGCATCCAGTTATTTTGTAACAGTGAAGAGCAACTGTGTGTGATGGGTGTCTCGGGCACAATGGAAGTCAGTAGCGCTACTTGTACAATGTCAGGGTTTTTCACAACGCTTCCCAATTAACTTCCAGAGAGTCTGACTACAATATCACCAGCTGCTCACTCAATCAATTTCTACACATTTTCCTGAGCTAAATGGGCCTTGCATGACTGGATTTGCATAGGAGTTTTCTCCAGTTGCAATGTTATAACTAGTGGGTGAAGTATTTGGAAATGACTTTTAAAAAAATGGTTTGTGGGGCATTCTCTTTGATTTTAGATCATCCTGTGTCAGTCTTCAATTTTTTTGCACTTGTCAAATTAGCAAATTCAGGATGAAAGCCAAAAAAATTGATGCTCATGGTAGTAATATAGAACTCACTTCTTTTTTTTTTTGTTTTTTTTTTTTTTTTTGTTTTTTTGAGGTAGGGTCTCACTCTAGCCCAGGCTGACCTGGAATTCACTATGGAGTCTCAGGGTGGCCTCGAACTCACGGCAATCCTCCTACCTCTGCCGCCCAAGTGCTGGGCTTAAAGGGGTGCGCCACCACGCCCGGCTTAGAACTCACTTCTTTTATCATCTATTAATTCACACTATTTTTATTAGATGCTTATTGATAGCCTTTTATTTGTAAAGCATTGTGCTATATTCTGGATATGTGATGTCAATTCAAAAAATTATAATCTGAAATAAATATTTTAGGGGAGAATCTGGAAATATACATGAAAACTGTAGAAAATGATAGAAAGGAAATAAATCCACTGTATAAAAATGCTATTTAAACCAATATTTTGGAAAAAAAAATAGGGAAAGCAAAACATTGCCAACTGTGATTTTGTGGTGAAGAGCTCATTGTGCACAGAACTGACAGGAGGCCCTCTGTCATAGTTATAATAGTAGGTATGAGAATGGTAAGAAATAATTTAACTCAGCTAAGAACAGAGTTGTTCATGTGGTGTCCTGAATACTGTGCTTTGAATTTTTTATGAGATCTAGGTATCTGGATGTCTTTGTTTGCAGTGTGGAGATTAGGTCTGAGGGATGCAAAAGAGAAAGAGGGGAGATAGCTATTGCAATGGCATACAGGTAAAAGAGCTAGGACTTGAACCACAGAAGTAATCATGGAGACAGGCAAGTTATGTTGTACTTTAAAAGTGGACTTTGTTGGTCTGGAGGTATGGCTTAGCAGTTAAGGCATTTGCCTGCAAAGCCAAAGGACCCAGGTTCGATTCCCCGGGACCCATGTTAGCCAGGTGCACAAGGGGGCACACTCATCTGGAGATCTTCCTGCAGTAGCTGGAGGCCCTAGTGAGCCCATTCTCTCTCTCTCTGTCAGATAAAACAAAATGGACTTTGTTGAACTCAAGAAATAGATGTTTCAGAATTTTATGTGTGCAAATTATGATATCACTCTGGTTATAGTTATCCTACTTTATCATCATCAAATTCAAATACTTCTATCTAACTGTATGATATCCCATCTTATCAGGATTTGTAATTAATTTTCATATAGGTAAAACTATAATAGTATGGTTAAAATATAGAATAAGTTCATGTAAAAGAATTATTTAGATATGTTGAAACAGAAAAATCTGAATGAAAATTGAAACATTTAAATTAGTTTAATAATTTCCTAAAGTAATAATTCTATGTAATGGGTTCCTATTTTACAGCTATGTGCAAAGAGACTAGAATTAAGCTTTACAAATATATTTTGGGGAAATAATAGTAGAGACACGTCTATTCATATACATGGAGCAAATAAGAATGGACTGGCCTGGCGTGGTGGCGCACGCCTTTAATCCCAGCACTCGGGAGGCAGAGGTAGGAGGATCGCCGTGAGTTTGAGGCCACCCTGAGACTCCATAGTGAATTCCAGGTCAGCCTGGGCTAGAGTGAAACCCTACCTCGAAAAACCAAAAAAAAAAAAAAAAAAAAAAAAGAATGGACTGACAGTTCATACTTAGTACCATAAAAGTCAAACACACCAAAGGCAACTCAAAATGATTTACTGAAGCTAGACAAAAAACCAGCACCCAGCTACAGTAGACCTGAGGCATGCTCTGAAGTCAACAAGGTGTTTACTTTACTTACGGAGGAGTTGAAAAGAAGCCTACAATATCTCGTGGTAATTCCCTCCCTCTACCCACTTTCCCCTTTGAATTCCACTCTCCATCATATCCCCTCCTCCTCTCAATAAGTCTCTCTTTTATTTTGATGTCATGAGCTTTTCTTCCTATTATGATGATCTTGTGTAGGTAGTGTCAGGCACTGTGAGGTCATGGATATCCAGGCCATTTTGTGTCTGGAGGAGCATATTGTAAGAAGTCCTACCCTTCCTTTGGCTCTTACATTCTTTCGACCACCTCTTCCTCAATGGACCCTGAACCATGAAATGTGTGATATAGATGTTTCATTGCTGAACACTCCTCTGTCACTAATTCTTAGCACCACAGTGCCTTCTGAGTCATCCCAAGGTCACTGCCATCTGAAAAGAGAAGGTTTTCTAGCCAGAAGTGAGAGTAGCATTAACATATGGGTATGAACATTAAGAGAAGTGCTTACTGGGCAGTTTGTTGAGCATAGTATATACATTTAGCCAGATACCAGCCGACGTTACACCCCTAGGGCTCATGACTACCCCTGTTGTAGGTTTTCAGTATCAGGGATGTATTCCCTCCCATGGAGCAAGCCTCCAGTCAAATTATAGAGCAGTTAGTTTTCCCTATAATGGATGTTCCACTATTGCACCCTTTGGCTCATTGGCCTGGTTAGCCAAATAGAAGGCTTGCAGTATCCACTGTTGGGTATCTTCACTGGTGATTTCTCTCCCTCCCATTGAACTGCATGTAGCATGGCTTTTTCCAGTTGTCTGTCAGCTGGTCTACATGGAGGAGGTTTTCAGCTCAGCTCCAGCAGGATTTTTCAGTGACCTTGCAGCCCAAGTATGAGGAGGCTTCAGCAAAAGTTTGTTACAATATACTCCTGGTGGGAAACCAAGGGTCTCAGAAATGGCCTGTAATGTTTTGAGGGCATCAGGGACCTCCCTGGCCAACAACTCAGTGGAAGGTATCCCATCCCTGGAACTAAAAATTTCTAATAACAGTCTATGGCTCCTGTGATTCTTTATTGTTTAATTTTTTGAGTTCTTTGTAGATTCTAGTTATTAAGCTTCTGTCAATGGTACAGTTGGCAAAGGTTTTCTCCCATTCAGTGGGTAATCTATTAGCTCTGCTTTTGGTATGTTTGTCTGTGCAAAAGCTTTTTAGCTTCATGAGATCCTTTGGGTTGAGAGCAAGTTTAATTCTTTTCCCACCCCTATATTATGTAGAGTGTCTCCTATTTTTTACTTCCATTAGTTGAAAAATTTCGGGTCTTATATTGAAATATTTAATCCGTTTGTACTTGATTTTTTTGTTTATTTTTATTTATTTATTTGAGAGTGACAGACAGAGAGAGAAAAAGGCAGGTAGAGAGAGAGAGAGAGAGAGAGAGAGAGAGAGAATGGGCATGCCAGGGCCTCTGGCCACTGCAAAGGAACTCCAGACACATGTGCCACCTTGTGCATCTGGCTTACATGGGTCCTGGGGAATGGAGCCTCAGACTGGGGTCCTTAGACTTCACAGGTAAGCACTCAACTGCTAAGCCATCTCTCCAGCCCTGGACTTGATTTTTGTGTATGGCAAAATGAGTGGGTCTCATTTCATTTTTCTACATATGGTTATCCAATTTTTCCAACACCATTTGTTGAAGATGCTGTCTTTTCTCCAGTCTACATTATTGGTACCTTTGTCAAAGATCAAGCAGCTGTAGCTACTTGACCTAAGGTCTGGGTCTTCAATTCTGTTCCATTGGTCTATGTTTCTGTTTTTATTCCAGTATCATGCTGTTTTTGTCACTATGGCTTTGTAACATAGCTTTATATCAGGTATGGTGAGACCACCAAGGGTATTTTTTTTTTTTTTTTACACTGAGGATAGCTTTGTATACCTG
The DNA here is from genome assembly GCA_036346955.1 of Dipus sagitta. NCBI lineage: Eukaryota > Metazoa > Chordata > Mammalia > Rodentia > Dipodidae > Dipus > Dipus sagitta. The sequence continues at coordinate 94,481,172 of CM070770.1, read as the reverse complement.
AGGCCTTCTGCCATTTCATATAAATTTTGAGATCATATTTTTCAATCTCTGTGAAGAATGATGCTGGTATTTTTATTGGTATTGCGTTAAATCTGTCTATTGCTTTTGGTAGAATTGCCATTTTAATAATATTAATTCTACCTATCCAGGCATATGGGAGGACTTTCCATCTTCTCAAGTCCTCCTCAATTTCTTTCTTTAGTGTTTCTATGTTTTCATTATATAGGTCTTTCACATCCTTGGTTAGTGTTATTCCAAGGTTTTTTTTTTTTTTTTTTTTTTTCCGGGGCCTCGCGCGGCGGAAGTCCGCGCCCGCTCCTGTTCCGTTCCGACTGCCTTAGTAGATGTGCTGCTGAAGCTAGCACTCCAAGGTATTTTTTGTTGTTGTTGTTGTTGTTGTTGCTGTTGTAAATGGGACAGTCTCACTGATTTCTTTCTTTGTATATTTGCTCTTTACACATAGAAAAGCTTCTGATTTTTGTGCATTGATTTTGTATCCTGCCACTTTACAGAAGGAATTTATTATCTTTAGAAGTTTTGAGATGGAGACTTTTGGGTCACTTATAAGATCATGTCATCTAATTGTGCTAATTTGACTTCTTCTGTTCTAATTTGAATCCTTTTTATTTCTTTCTCCTGTCTTATTGCTTGAGCCAGTACTTCTATTATGATGTTGAAAAGCAGTGGTGAGAGTGGGCACCTGTCTTGTTCCTTGTCTCAGTGCCAACTTCTTGAGTTTTTCCCCATTAAGTATTATTTGGGCTTTAGGAACCTTATATATAGCTTTTATTGTGTTGAGATATAAACCCTCCATGCCTAGTCATTCCAGTGTTTTGATCATAAAGTGGTGTTATATTTTGTCAAAGGCCTTGTATGCATCAATCGAAATGATTATGTGGTTCTTATGGTTCAGTTTATTTATGTGGTATATTACATTGACTGATTTCCATATGTTATACCATCCCTGCATTCCTGGGATGAAGCCTACTTGATCAAGGTGGATAATGCTTTTGATGTATTGCTGAATTCAGTTTGCAAGGATTTTGTTCAGTATCTTCACACCTAAGTTAATTAGGGATATAAGCTTATAGTTTTCTTTTCTTGTTGCATCTCTGTCTAGTTTTGATATTAGGGTGATACCAGCTTCATAAAAGGAGTCAGGGAGGATTCTGTGGTGTCTAATTATGTGGAACAGTTTGAGAAAAATTGGTTTCAGTTCTAAAGGAAAGTTTGATAGAATTCAGATGAGAAGCCATTTGGTCCTGGTATCATAAATAAATACATAAATAAATAAATACTTTTTAAAGAAAAAATGTCAAGATTGGTAATACAATCCCAGTGTTCTGAATTGGAGACAGGAAGTCCCTGGTACTCATTGGATACTGTGGTTTCAATCGATGGCCCCCATAAGCTCATGTGTTCTGAATGTTTGGTTCAAGCTAGAAGGCAATTTAGGAGGTGGGGTATGCTTTAACAGGTATGTCACTTGGGGTGTACTTTGAGGTTTATTATTCCTTGTTTTGACAATGCTAGTTCAACTCAGTCTCTTGCCTTTATCTTCCACCCGCTATTGCAAAAAGTGATGCCCATACTCTCCTAGTGTCATGCTTTCTCCTGCCATCCTGAAGCTTCCCTTTGAGCCTGTAAACCAAGTAAATCCTTTCCTCATACTTTCATCTACTTTTGGTTGTGTGTTTTGTCCCAGTAACAATATGATAACTATAACAGTTAGCTTGCCTGAGTTCTGCAAGATTCCTTTTCTCAAAGATTAAGGTGCTGCATGATTGAGGAAAACCCTCAATATAGACTTCTGGCTTCCAAGTGCATGTATCCACACATGTGGATGTACACCTGTGTATTAACATATACATACATATGTAAACATGCATACACACATGCATATATACCACTCTCACATACACATTCAAAAAAGCAAAAAAAAAAAAAATGAAAATTTAAAGTAGGAAATTATGGAAATACTGGGAGAGTGATATTTTAAACAATTACAAATAATACCCGTACTACTATTTATCCTGACTGAGAGTCATCCCAATATCAGTATATATACATTTTATTTTCAAGCAAGACCATATTTTGGAAGAAATAGCATATAGAGCAATTCAAATTCTAAAGTGAGATACATATCTAACCAATAGGTCACTATATTTAAGGAGAAAGTAATAATCAATGGATAAAGTAAATGAGAACTTAGAGACCATCAAGCAATGCTATCAGTTATATTATTGTATGAAATATTAGCTTGGTCTTCATTACATGTAATTTAATGTTTAAAGCATGAATTATGGCTAGACAATTCATATAATGTTTTGGATATCTCTGAATACCAAAGTTTGATCATCAAGGAGGCCTATAGTATCACTTAGAATGCATAAAAAGCCCAAAAATCATCTAGCTGGAAAATTTGGAAGTTCTCCAAATATATTAGAATTGTAGAAACTCAAGATTTGGCATATAAGTATTGAAACTAGAAAATACAGAGAAAGAGAAAAAAAAAAAAGACTAAAGCAGTAATTCAACAAGGCAAGCAATAACATTGCAAAAATTGAACACAAATCAATGGTTATAACATAATACACCAGGAAGGGGGGCTACATAGATACTGGATGGACCAGGTCATTGCATCTTCCATTCAGAATTTAAAAATCAACAAAATCTCCAGTACTGAAGGAAGTACAAAATCCTTACTCTATCTCCCTAGGCTATAAATAGGCCAGGAAAAGATGATTAAAATCTAACTCCTCAAGGAAGATACATGTATTAAAATATTTGAAAGAGTGACCCCAAATCATTAGAGGATTTTATGCCATTATGAGAGGGAGTCAGGTACCTTTGTTAGGCAGGTAGGGTGACTGGGACCCGTGAAGTTAAGAAGCAGGAATGTGTTTGGGCCTATCCCTGCAGTGTCCACTTTGCTAGAGATCAAAGTATGACTGACTTCTTATCTCTTCTCTCGATCTTTTTATTCCACAACCAACCTGGGGCCCTCCTGGGAGGGAGGTGTTTCCTAGGATTAAAATCTAGTCCTAACATTGTGCTTGGTCAAGTTCAGCTCAGAACTTGGAATCATGGCTAGCCTCTTCCTGAGACACTCCCCTACCCAAACCAATCACAGACTTTCTGGCTCACTTAAGCAGGCAGGTAGGGCCCACCAACATAAGCTCATATGTATGTGAGGTGAGAAGTCACTTTTCTTGGTAGCCTATTTATCACTTCTGGTGAGCTTCTCCTCATCTTGGCCCCCTAACCCCTACTTTAGCCCTTCTGGTCTCCACATGGCAGGAGCTCTTTGATCCTTCTTTTCTGTCCTGTCCACAGTCTTCCAGGCACACCATGTGGGCTTTCAAGCCATGTGAGTATATTCAGTTTTCATCCCTTGGTTCTGAACTTCCCTAAATCAATATAATAATTTAATAATTATTCTTCTCAGTCTTATTTTATACAAGTCTTTACTTAAAAGGAGACATGAACCTAGGGTTTGGGGTTCAAGGACTTTCCTGAACCTCTAACACCCTGTTTCATTATGAAGATTAAAAAAACCAATAAAACAGACATAAGTAAGTATCATATCAATAGCCATATGAACTGAAAGCAATCTTGTTATATGTTCTTATAAACTTTTAGTTTCTAAATCAAAGGTCACTGAGTTATATATGAATAAAATGAATGGAATATGTATGTTCCAGGCAAAGGGAACACTAAGAAAATCATCTGAGATACTTTATCTTTAGCTCTCTCTGTATCTCTCTCTTTCTCTCTCTCTCTCTTGCACACACACAAATATATCAAGGAGACCAATGGAATCCACTGAATATTTTGAGTGATGTTACAGTGAAACATTTTCAACATATCGTGTTGCTAGTTATATATTAGCAGGCTTGAAGGTCACTGAGGATGGACCCTCCCTCATAATCAGCAGATTGCAAAACAAGGAACTGAAACTGCAGGACTCTGATTACTGGTCAAAAGAATGAGATTATCTCTGGCCCTGGGGAGATACTTAACTATGAACTGCCTGGAGGATATAAGATGAATATACATAAAATTTCTATCTAGTGAATAGCTTTCTGATAATGAATAATGACAACCCCCTCCCCTAGTAATAATTAATCCAAATATTCTATTAGTCATCTGAGTTGGAAAATTTCCTTGAAGGGAAGCTGCCTATTTCACAGACTTTAGACTTAGTATAAAGCCTGACTAAAATGTATGTTGGCACAATGGTCTCTGGCCACTGTCCACTCTCACCACTTGAGAGTGCCTCACTCTAATAAACTCTGATAGTCTTCTGCACCATCCTTTGTATATCTTGTGTCATTACACAGAGATTACAAAGAGGACAGAGAAGTCAAGGGAATATTGTCAGAATAAGATCCTAGTGACAAACTTTAATTCATTGTTCATGGCAATTTTGATTATGGTTAGGTGGTTATCTTGTAAAATATAGTAAATTAGAATGAGCTAGAGTAAGATGTAGACTATAGAATGTTCATGGGTATGCATTATGAGTAGAAGTCTTTGTTGAATAATAAGTTGCATTACTTCCGTTCAGTTAGAGATAACTCTCTCTAGTAAAGGTCAATACATTTTATCATGACCAATATGTTATTAAGCCAGAACCATCACATGAATGGAGGTCTTAGAAGAGGCAGACCTAAATTTGACATATTAAGGTTGCTTTATTTTCAATGCATGAAAATGACATGGAGATGAATGGGTGGCAATACAATCAGTGGCTAGACTATCTAGAAGCAGTATATGTATTCATTAAGAACAAAACTTTCTGAGTTTTTATGACTCAAAACCATAGTTCTCTGGTTCATCAAAACGTACTATCTCTCTCTCTCTCTCTCTCTCTTTTTTTTTTTTTTTTGTTAGCATGAGTGATGTGGATCTCTGGCCATATGCTCCTAGTCCCACTATGCAACCCTTAATAAGATAAGAAAGTGAACCCCACTATGTCTAGGATCAGTAGGTTTTTCTGTTCTCATGGTAACTTTGCTGGGTAGATATATTAAGTTTACTTTATATATAATAGAAAATGATTTTACATAAACTTATTGAGCTTGATTAAGATTCAAATGACTATTATTTACTAAATAGAGGCATGATAAAACCCCAATTGCTGCATTCTAAAATTCTGTTATATTCTGTTAGCACTATTATGTGAACATCCACATATACACTTATATTAAATAAGTAGGAGCAATAATCTCCTTACCATCTCACCTCATTCCATCATTATCCAAAGTGGGTTGTCTGGTAAAAACTTTCATAGAACTTGATTTGAGCTCAAAATATAACTATATAAGAGTTTTACAGTCTCTCAGTGATGCTATATTGACAAGCATTGTAAAGGAAGCTCTAAATTGAGAAAGGGAAAGAAATAATTCCTAATTAATATCACTGTAATAAAACATGGCTTGTGTGTGGATGGCTTCAGCCATGAACTCCTTTACATGTATTGTTTTGTGTGAAATTTTTCTGAGATGTGAATAAACATCTATTCACCTCAGGGTACCAATACCAAAACCAAAGAAATTATTCCATGTAAGTGTAGTATGGTGAACGAATGAGTTCAATTAGGATTGCTTACAAGAATAAAGGCAGCTTAAGGTCAGCTAATCTGCTGAGGAAAATGTCTCTGTCACAAGCAATAATTAACTCTATGTATCAGTGAAGAAGTGTGAGGCCTTATGAGCTCCACTCCCCAGCAGCGGGTTAACTGTCCATAAAATCTGGGAAGGGACATAGTTTCAGCAATGGTAACTCTCTGTATATCTTTGGAAAAGTGTGTGGCCCCATGAGCTCTCCCTCCTCTGTGAAGGAAAGTTAATGGGCCATTCCTATCTTGTGCATGTCTCCTTCTAGTAATCACAGCTTCTAGCAGTTCAAGATGGCAAAGCCATGTCATGCCTGGAGGACAGTTCTATAGCAATACATATATAAAATATATATGACTGAATGTGCAGTTCATTATGAACATTTAATCTTCAGTATGTTTTAAACTATTAAAGAGAAGATTTCTGAACATGATAGATCTGATCTGGAGAAATGGCTCAATGATTAAAAGCTCTTGTTTACAAAGTGTGTTGGCCAAATACACAGATGTGCAAAATGGCGTATGGGTCTATAGTTAATTTGTAGACAGAAGAAGCCCTGGCATGTCCTTTATCTTTCTCCCTCTCCTTCTAAATACACAGAATAAAATAAATTATAAAAAAGAAGCAGTAGATTTCATCACTAGACTTGCATGGTGTATTACAATACTCTGCAGTGGTGTCATGGTGTGGCCCCATGATAATGAATCCAAGAGTAGTTTGAAATCAACAGTAAAAGAATTTCTAATGAAAAATTTCAGGCAAATCTTTCATAGGTCATGTTATCTCCACTGCAGCTATAGCTTGCATAGCCCTCAGTGTGAAATAACTCTTTTCAAAACAATTACAAAATATTTTGTTTTTGAGAGTTCTTTTTAAATTTCAATTCTCTTCACATAAAAATCAGGAAAGGTACCTGCATATGTTCTAAGAAAAGGGGAGGAAGAAAGTGGCTCTTTTCCAACACCTACCAGCAAGGGCAGTACAGGTATTCCAAAACTGAGTTCACCAGATTAACAAAATGGAAGCCTGTAAATCAGTGGTGAAGTGTCAGGTTCTTGAATAGGTTGGCGGATTTATTCTTATGAAAGAATAGCAGTAAAGAAGCATTTACAACTGAAATGGGATGGAAGTAATTAAGAGCTCCTTTGAAAACAGAAGGATCAATGAAGGAGTTGGGTAAGGCTAGAGTATTACCAAAGGGGGAAAACAGCTGGAAAACATTTGTTTTCTTGATTGGACAATTTTATGGACTTTTTTAAAAGGCAGCATTCTATTGTAAACACTATGATAAACACAAATATTTCTCCAATGGGTATCATAATGACTTCTGGAATCTGACATCAAATACAAAAGTAAAGCCACATTCAAAAGTCAATGAAAAAAAATTTCCCCATAATGCCAATATGGATGTCATCATTAAAATTGTTTAATACTGCTATACAGAAATAACTTCTGCCAGGCTGTTTAGCTTGAAATATCAAAAATTGAAATAGTTGAGGCAGAGTTACTGTTTCATTGCTCACATTTCAAATATTGGTTATTCTGTTTAAAATATTAATACCCTTTCAGCCCCAAACAACTTCTTCCCATAATACCTTTGCTACCACTCATAACTCCACTATTCTGTCCTTTTGACACTTGTAGTTTGTATATATCTCTTGTTCTGAAATAGATTTAAACTTCCTATGAGAAACACATGCTAAAATCCTCACATATTTTAAGCATGGGAGCGTGAATTGCAAAGGGAATCATCAAGAGCTAATAAAATAAGATCAAGCTTGCCTAAGCCAACATAAAGAAGAAAGAAAAAGACATGTATTAGCCCATAGCAGTAAATGATTTAAATATAATTTTTTTACACAATACTGACTGCATTTAGTCATTTAATATAATTTTCTTGAGACCCATTTTTTTTCTGTCTCCATTTTAAACTATTTTCTGTCCAAACTGGATATTATTTTAAAATGATATTTAATGGGCTCTTAACTCATCTTCTTAGGGCAGGGGGAAGGAGAGCACAGACTGGAATGGCTTAGATGGACAGAAGCTCAGGGTTGAGGAGAGACCCTTTCTTAGGGATAAGTGATCAGAGGATAACTGATGTTCTTCTCTGGCCTTGGTACCCAAGTACATGGGACTGGAACATCTTCATACACAAGTGCATGCAACATACATCACATATACCACATCACATGCATACTTAACACACACATACATATAAAATAATCTTTGGCTTTCATTTTAAGTACAATATGAAGTCAAGGGAGAGATATATCTCAGCAGAAGACTTCAGCATGCGATTCATGAGATGAATCTGGAAGTTATTGAGAAACTGAAGAGAAACAAAGATAGACACTTGGTGAACACTGAGGATACTCCTGCAATGTGCCAGGGGAAGAGATGTCAAAGTGAGTGGGTGGAGAGAGAATGGAGTGACGAGATTTGGTCAATGTTTAACATAGACCTGAAAGTAGTTGCTGAGGGAAATAGCATAAACTGTTGCTGGAAGGATTTTGGTTTTAGTAACCAGATGGACAGTGAGGCTACTTTTTAAGAAATAGTAATTTGATAACATGTCCCTTATATTTATATCATGTGCATCATTAACTGTTTTAGATAAGCTTAATGCAAGGAAATAAACACTATTTTTATTTATTTCATCACAAAATAATGTATTTGTTTGGCTTCTGACTAACATCTGTTGTTTGCTCAAAATTTACCAATCTATCTTTCACAAACATATTTGTTTTTTATATTATATTTATTTAGTATACTATATTCCATTTAATCAGGTTTATACTCTAAAATATTTTGTCATTTAAATTAATCACTTACTTTTTTATGTTTTGGCAATTATTATTATTATTATTGACAACATATTTTGTCATTTGCCTTTTTTTTTCTTGTTTTGTTTTGTCAAGGTAGGGTCTTGCTCTAGCCCAGGCTGACCTGAAATTCACTCTGTAGTCTCTGGCTGGCCTTGAACTCACAGCCACAATTCTCCAACTTCTGCCTCCCCAGTGCTGGGATACAAGGCATGCACCACCATGCCTGGCCACTTATGTTTTAATATTCATTCATTGCACATTTATTAGGAGCCTATGTAGGACAAGGTATTATACAGACTGGTATTGTAAACATGCCAGAAAAAATAATCACATTCCTGGAAGTTCCATTTAAGTTTGAAGAGAAAACACATGAAATTAATTCAATAAATGACTATATTGTATATTATGCTAAAATAATTGCAATACTGTGAAATAATGAAGGATAGGGGAGATGGGATGTGCTGTTTCAAGATTGTGGAATTGGGCAAGTCTATTCTTTATTGGTGTTTTATTCCTTATAATGACCTCTAAGTATATGAAATGGGTAGTCCTACCTACTAGTGCTTATACTCTGAAGCATAATGTTTGGATATGCCAACCTTGCTAGTGGTTCTGACTTACACATTCAGTCTTGGCAAGGCAGAAGAAATGCTCACTTTCTGCCCTTGCTGGTGACCACAGAAACTCTTCACTATGTCAAGGATGGTTCATGCCTCAGCTGTACCATATTCCAAAAACTAGCTCTCCACGGAAGCTAATCAGGTCCCTTAACACTCACTGAACCATTTCACTTATACCAAAACTTTTCATGGGATTTATTCATACATCTAATGTGTATTAATTACTTTTCTTATTGTTGTGACAAAAAATATGGCAAAAGCCACTTAGCAACTTAAGGAAGAAAGGGTTGGTTTTGGCTCATGTTTTGAGAAGGATACAGGCTATCAGGGTGGGGAAGGCACAGTGGCAGGAGCATGAGCCTGCTAGTCCCTTTGCTTCCATAGTCAGGAGGCTGAGAGAGTGGTGCCTCCCCTACCCACTCAGGGAATGTCTTCACTGCACTGACATTTTAAAAACTAAAGAAACATAGAAAATAATTGTCAATCTATCTCTGTTTAGGACACACAAAACATATGCAACAACTATTGTTGGGTGAGGTAATAAAATAGAGTCTAATGGTATTGAGTATAAGAAGTTGATATAAGCTCACTGTTTAATGAGTCAATGTTTTAAATTCTATCATAACTCTTACTTTTAGAAAAATACTAAGTTATTTTATGACTTTTCTCTAAATGTCTTTTCTAATAGAAACAAACAAAATTCTAATGTAAATTAAAATTGCACATTAAGAAACACAGATCAGAAATACTTTTGTCCTTTTATATTTGCATATTTGAAGCCCAATCAAGCAAACATTTTTTGTGATATTGCAAAATTTTATTTTATTTTCCAAGTGAGCCATCATTTAACTCCATGTTAAATTTTTTCTCCTGTGGGCCAAACCTATTTGATACTACAGAAATTGCCCATATATGTACATATATAATATAATTTATTAGTTCTTTAGGATTGACATAAATAAGTTTACAATATAAATTTATATTCAAATATTTTAGAAAATGAGATAAACATCAAACATGACCAAAAGCTGAAATTCCAAATTTAATAATTATACTCTAATTTGGCAATTATTTGGACTCACTGAAAATTTATAATTCACTGTTATGTCCTGAGAATTCCATTTTCTTCTTACACTTTAAAAAGTATTAATTTCCCAGTGCACATTTCCTGTACTAGATTCAACATGTTAAAAAAAATGTTCTAGGACAGACATTTTACATTGGGCCAACTTAGCAGGTGATGCAGTCAGATAGGAGACTATCCAAGTAGTGAAAGTGAAAGGAAGTGTAAAATGAACTATCAACAAGATAACTCTGTCACTCTTGACATTTCCTGTTCTTAGACTCAAGGGGGTACCAATTAATACCTGAAAATAAAATTTAAAAATCCACTTAAAGGATATTACATGGTAATGAAAAGACTTGTTAGAGAGCCCAAAGAACTAGTAGCCTCATGACCCAAAACAAGATGACAGCCATTATACCGATATTACACCTCATGCAATTAACAGAAGTGCCAATTAGTCCCTGGAAATGGCAAATCAGGTGTACTTTCAGCAGCTAACTAGCTGAATGAATTGGAAAAGACAGAGAAGGAATTGATATCAGAGCATCAAGCTGCATAAAGCAGATTTAGACATAAAACTGATTCTAACTATAATTTCATAGAAAGCAAAGCAGTTTGAAATGAACTATTTTAATTTTTTTAAAGGTTCTGGTAACTTATTCTGTGATCCTACATTTCTTTTTTTTTTTTTCTTTTCTTTTTGTTTTTTGGTTTTTCTAGGTAGGGTCTCACTCTAGTCCAGGCTGACCTGGAATTCACTATGGAGTCTCAGGGTGGCCTCGAACTCATGGCAATCCTCCTACCTCTGCCTCCCGAGTGCTGGGATTAAAGGGGTGTGCCACCACGCCCAGCTGATCCTACATTTCTAAGATTTCATTTTCTATGTAAATTTTGGCCTCATTTTGTAACAACAAAATGACGTTTAATTTCTGTCATCTGAGTTTGCCTTTAGTTTACAAGTCTAATACAGCACTCCATGGTTCTGAAAGCAAAGATAATTGAAAGATATTATAATATCATACTTTAGTTCCACTAGGTTATATTTTTGAGGGCATGTTCTAACACAATCACCAAATTTAGTGTCTTATTACAAAAGTCTATCATTTCCACCTTAGTCTAACATATAGAGAAACTGATTTAAAAGACATGCTGATTTTCTCACATGGAAGGCAAAGGAATGGAGTATAACTACATTTTTGGGGGGTGGACTTACCAATTTGGGTATGGTGACATAAAACAGTAAAATGAGAAAGGCTGAAGACATGAAAGGCTTTCATTGTTTTTGCACTGGAATGAGGATGCATGTATATTATACAATGAAGACAGCAATTCAACAAGAGGCCCCCAGATGAAACTGTCCATAATTATTAATAGGTTTAATGACAAAGAGGCTTTTGCATGAATTACAATGTAATGGTTGTCTTACTCTTGCTATCCCAATAAGGAATGCATTATTAAAGTGAATTCTAAGGTAATTACATGACTAGTGGTAAAGTAGGAGATATGAATATGCTAGTCATATCTCTGGGAGGAATTTCTAGTCTATGGTCTTATAATCTTACAATCTCTCTTCCTTTTTAGAGGCAGCTTTAACTTAGCCTGGAGACTTATTAAAATCAACTATGTGTGCCATGACAAACTTGAAGAAAGTAAAGGAAGTTGGAAGCTCACAAAAATGTCATTTGACATAGGTGTGCAATAGTTCATTTTGAGACAATTTGAACTAAAAGGTCTAGTAAATAAGAATTATAAAATGTCTTAAGATTATTCTATTTAGTATTGCTTATTATTTTACTTTGAGCTTTTATGCTTCCTTCATAGTTTAAACAAAAAAATTAAAAACTCTAAAATCTCATTTCATTTACTAGTCCATTTTGCATACTTGAGATCAATAGCATTATATGTATTAGAGTTTGCTCACGTGCCTATAACACAAGTAGATGCTTCTTGTATAATGCTGGCACATATGTAATAATGATAGCATGTATATATTATATTTCATAATTACCTTTAATAAATAAAATAAAAGAATTTATTTAAAAATCCCTGCCACCTTCCTTGGATCCCTGTCACTATCTCGGTACACTTAACCCCCATTTTTTTCCCTACTATTCCTTCTTCCACAGTGATTTTTTTTTTTTTATTGTTTTGGTTCTCCTACAACATTATGGCAAGCTTTTGGTAGACACAATATCATGCAGGTCTTGTGCAGATAACAACAGCTGCTGTGAGGTCATGGATATGATAACTTTATGTCTGGAAGATGGAGTTCCAAACCACCCCTTCCTATTCATTGGTTTTTACTTCTTTGTGCTTTGTCTTCTGCTATATTTTCTGAGCCATTGGAAAGTGTGTATAGATATCTTATTAAGTGCTGAACACTTAATAATGGCTTCTTCTCAGCACTTTGATGAGTTTTGAATTTCCCCGTCACTTGTAGTTTCTTAAAATGTATGTTATGCTTTGGAAACTGGTTTACAGAGAGGATGTGTCAAAACAGCTTACATTTAAACCTACATTTATAAATGTGTGCCCTAGCATTATAAAATAGTTTTTAAAAGAAAGTAATTAAAGTAATAATTGCAGATGAAGTTCAGAACTGAAGAACAAAATCACTTGATAAGCTATCAAGAAGCTTGGCATGGTTGTACTGGCCTCTCAATCCAACTATGTAGGAGGCTGAGGCATGAGGATTGAGAATTCAAGTATAGATTGGGCATTGCAGACCTAGTATATAAAAACCTATGCCTTCAACCCTCTATTTCTTACTCTCGCTCTGCTCATAATCAAGTTAATGCTGAGATCTAAGTACAGAGACCATAGAAGCTGGACAACTTCATGGAGAAAGTATCCAAAGCTCTCTTCTACCTTGAACTATAATGTAATGACTTTTTTATTATAATAAGGTAATAAAATCAGTGATTACTTTAAAGCAATTGGCCTACTTGATTTAAACACTCACAAATTTATGATTGGGAAGGATGATAATATGGTATCATTATTTCCTACAGGCTTCAGCATTACTTTATTTTTAGAAGATAATTGCGTCATTGTAGTGTACTGTGTTAGAACTTGTAAACTCAAGGCAAAATGAAGTGATTGAAATTCAGTTTCATATTGATGTGGAATTAATAAGGGAGACACAGAAATATTAACAAAAGTATTTATACAGTTAGCAAAGAGCAGTTTGAGAGAAAATTCTTTTCAGATTATGAACCAGTTTACATTCTCATGTGTAGTGACTGAAAATCAATTCTACAAGTTCATGTTGTGGTTTTTTTTTTCCATATGGGAGTATTAAAGAGTATATATAACATTCTTCATTCTTTAAATATGATTGAATCATTAAGGGATAAGAGCAAAGAATTTCTTAAGTGATTCTTTGGGAATATGTACTATGCAGAACTGATTCTAAGCTTGCAGTAAAAGCATTTTCCCTTGCTTAAAAGTGAATTCTCAAGACACATGCAGTTCTGATTGTCTATGCGGCCACTCTAAACTGCTGCCAGATGAACTATGCTGACTTAGGTGGCTACTGTTTGCTTGTTTGTTTGCAGGGGGATGGGGGGTGGGAGGGGAGAAGACTCTAAAGCTCCCGTAAGTAACCCCTACCTCATCTCATCCTTGCTCTGTAACTAACCAAAATAAACTCATTGATGTTTGGCAAAACTGGAAAAAAAGTGAATGCTCCATAGCAACTTCTACTTATCTAAATACCTGCATATATATAGAATAAACCTAACATCATATTCACGTTCCAAAAATAGATTATGTGGTAGATACCAACATGTAGAAGACTATTAAGCATCCTATTTGAAACTTTCATATATAACTCCTGTTTCTTAAATTTTAAATTATGGAGTTTCTAAGTGATACACAAATCTTAAATAAAGATTACTTAATAAATGTTCTTTTGAGAATTCATCATATAAATACATATATATGTGTATGACTACCAGTATCTATCTGCACATATATAACTCTTCATTGACAATCCCTTTACATATAGACAATACACCATGATCATAAGCCCTTCTCACCATCTCCTGCTTTCCCCCCTCCCAGATTCCTCCTCCACTGAATCCCTTATTTTGAACTAGTCCATTTCCTATTTTGATACCATCATTTTTCCCTCTTATGCAGGTCTTTTGTAGATAGTGTCAGCCACTATGAAGTTATGAATGTCACAGCCACTTTGTTTCTGGAAGACAGTATTGCAAAGCACTCTTCCCCTTCCTTTGGTTCTTACATTCTTTCCACCACCTGTTCTACAATGGTGCCTTGAGGCGATGATAGAGATTTCTCACTTAGTGCTGAGCACTCTAAAGCCACTTCCAACACTTTAGAATCCATTATAGTTTGCATTTTGCTTTTGTGACAGCTAAATACTATCAGGTCACAACTGAAAACCAAATCATTTTCCCCCCAACTAAGCTGTTGAGACAAGAAGTCCCGGGCTGGAGAGGTGGCTTAGGGGTTGAGGCATTTGTCTGCAAAGCCTAATGATCTGGGTGACTCTGGTTCCATTACTCACGTGAAACTGGATACACAAGGTGGCACATGTACCCGGAATTTGGTTGTAGCAGCTCGAGGCCCTGAAATGCCCATTTATTCCCTTTCTCTCTGCAAATAAAAAATTATTTTTTTAAACATTTTTTTTGTAGTCAGTGAACATAGTGAAATTGGTACCATTGTTAGCCTCCTCCCTGTCCTGCCCCCTCCACAGAGACCCTCCTTATTGGGGTATATGGGTCGTGCATTGTGGGGCTAGCCATCAGTTTTTGGGTAGGAGTTAATGTCTTTGTGTATCATGACCCAACGTTTGGCTCTGACATTCTTTCTGGCTCCTCTTCTGTAAATTTTCCTGAGCCATGTTGGGTTCATTTCAGGTCTGCTTCAGTGTTGAGATCTTGGGAGTCTCTGTGTCTCTGGATATCTGGTTTGGTAGGAGTTGACTGTTCTCTGTGTCTATTTCCTTCACCATTGTGCTAGTTCCTGGTTCACCAAGAAAAGAGCATTTTTGCATGAAAACAGCATTTTTGCATGTTTTCCTATTATTATTATTATTATTAATATTAATATTATTATTGTTATTATTAGTCTTTCGATGTAGGATCTCACTGTAGCTCAGGCTGACCTGGAATTCACTATGTAGTCTCAAGGTGGCCTTGAACTCACGATCCTCCTACTTCTGCCACCCAAGTTCTGGGATTAAAGGTGTGTACCACCAAGCCTGGCTTAATAAAAAATATATTTTATAAAAA
The DNA here is from genome assembly GCA_036346955.1 of Dipus sagitta. Lineage (NCBI taxonomy): Eukaryota > Metazoa > Chordata > Mammalia > Rodentia > Dipodidae > Dipus > Dipus sagitta. The sequence continues at coordinate 94,465,773 of CM070770.1, read as the reverse complement.
CCAACAAAGGGGCTGGGGCGATGGCTTAGCGGTTAAGCGCTTGCCTATGAAGCCTAAGGACCCCGGTTCGAGGCTCGATTCCCCAGGACCCACGTTAGCCAGATGCACAAGGGGGCGCACGCATCTGGAGTTCGTTTACAGAGGCTGGAAGCTCTGGCGTGTCCATTCTCTCTCTCTCTCTCTCTCTCTCTCTGCCTCCTTCTCTCTGTCTCTCTCAAATAAATAAATAAACCAAAAAATTTAAAAAAAATTAAAAAGCAAACAAACAAACAAAGTCTTAGGGTTAGGGATTAAGTTCAGTGGTAGAACATTGGCCTAGCAATATTTGCTTTCTGTTTTGTGTATTTTTTTCTGGAATTTGATCATGTTATTTTTCTTGTTCATTCACGTTGAATTGTTGTTGGTATTTTCTTAATATACTATGTTAGATATATCATCTTAGCAATATAGCTTGAAATTCTATAAAGTCCCATTTGGCTACTTATTTATTAGTATTTTACAAGTTAGATGTCATATTCACTACAAGCATTTAACAGATTTTATTATAATTGCTTCTGGAATCCACAGATTATTTCACTGAGAGGATGTGCACTGGATTTATGGGTGTTTCTCTATGGTTTGTTATGGCCCATCATGCAGACAGTTTTGTATGTTCTTCAACTGATCATGCAGTGTGTATTATATACCATGTTGTATGCTTGTTAGTTGCATTGTTCTTGTAATAACTGACTTTGTCTTGCAGATCTTTTAAATTTCAGGCATGTATTAAACTCCCTGGTTAACATAATAATGTGACTTCCTTTTAGAATTTGAGTCTATACTCTTAGTCTTCATATAATAGGCAAATTGCTATACCTTTCTACTTAGCTCATAACCTTGTGTTTTATGGATGGCCTGTACAGCTTCTTTTGTACCTAAAGATTTATTTCACTCATACATTCCAATAACTGGTGGATGTGAATTTAATTGAACCATCAATGATTGCACCTTTTCTTTGTTATCAATTTTTAAAATATTTTGTTTATTTTTATTTGAGAGCTACAGACAGAGAAAGCAGAGGTAGGGGAGAGAGAGAGAGAGAGAATGGGCGCATCAGGGCCTCCAGCCACTGCAAACTAACTCCAGGTGCATACACCACCTTGTGCATCTCACCTACATGGGTACTGGGGAATCGAATCTCAAATTGGGGTCCTTAGGCTACCATAGGCAAGTGTTTAACCACTAAGCCATCTCTCTAGCCCTCTTTGTTAACTGTTTTAGAGTATTAGTTCTCTTATCTTTATTTATCTCTAGATGTCAGAAAGTTGTACATTATTTCTGTTTTCTAGTATTACTTTGGAAGTTACCTCGTAGTTTCTTCATCTAAAATAAGGTTAATTAATATATTTGCCCTCTATGACTATATAACATAAGACCTTAATTCACTTTGAATTCAAACATTCTCATCCAATTATTGGCATTTTCCTGATAATTTAATTCCATTATTTTTTTAAAGCAATCAGGATTTTATTCTTGATTAATACAAGTGATATGTATTTAGGTTTGTATAAAATTTTATCATCTTATTTATCATTCAATTTTGTACTTCACAACTCCATTTGCATTTCATTTCCTTCTAGGGAAATTAATCTCTTTAGAAGTCCCTGTTATAAAAGTTGGAGACTCAACTTTTGTTTATGTGGAAAATAGCTAAAAAATATTTTCACTTTCGATGGTTTTCTTGGCTGACAGTTACATTCTGTTAGGACATTAAAGATACAGATACTCTGTTCTGATATTTCAAAGCTGACATTCATTATTAAGTAGCTTGAATTTTATGTTTTATATATTTTTTCACTTTTTGATGCATTTGTAATATTCTTAAGATCTGTCTTACAGGTTATTATTTTGCTTATAGATTCCTTATGATATGTTGCTTAATATAATGCTGTTTGAAATTTTATTTATGACATTTTTCATATCCTAAGGTAGATATTAAGGCCTTTCAGGTATGGCTGGACAACTTTTGTCCATTTTCTATATGTTGTATTTTTCATTTTTGTTTCTTTAAAGAATTCAATATTATTTTAAGTTTTTCCTTCCTTCCTTCTTTCTTTCCCCTTTTATTTTCTTTTTGGTTTTTTGAGGTAGGGTCTCACTCTAGCCTATGCTAACCTGCAATTTACTATGTAGTTTCAGGGTGGTCTTGAACTCACAGCAATCCTCTTACCTCTGCCTACCAAGTGCTGGGATTAAAGGCATGCGCCACCACACCCGGCTCTTTCTTTCCTTTTAATACGGCCTTTCTACGAAGCTCTGACTTGCCTAGAACTTGCCAGGCTGGTCTTAAACTCATGGTAGTCCTACCTTGGACTCCTATGATCGTAGGTATGTGCTATGAAGCTCAATATATTTTTAACAAGCCTAAACCTGATAATTCTAATACTTGAACTTCTAGGAAAACTAAAATCAAGTTCATAAAGATGGATCAAGGTTCCCTGAAATATTGAGATGGCATCACAAACTAGGCCATTTCACCTTGCTCCATGTAAACTCATTTTTGTGCACATATACTTGAGTGGTGTGTATGCTTAAGTGTATATGTGTTTATTTGTGTGTACATGAGTGTGTGCAAGCACATGGAATCCAGAGGTTGAAGTCTGGCATCTTCCTTAATTTCTTTACAACTTACTTTTTGAGAACTTAAAGCTCACAGATTTGGCTAAACTAGCCAATGAACCTCAGGGATTGCTTGTCTCAGTTGCTAGGCTTAGTATTTTATGTGAATTCTGGGGATCCAAATCCAGGTCATGAAGCTTGCATGGCAAACACTTTACCTACTGAGCCATAGCCCCAGGCCCTTCCAATAAACTTTTGATCTTATGAACATAGTTTAAGTTTCCAGAATACAGCCCACACCTATGTTAAAGATTCTGTAATGCTGATTAAAACTTTGATAATTGTAGAGACCAGACTGCATTGTTGCATATCCACAGCCAAGTTATCTTGGGATGTCTTTATCTCCTTGATAGTCACTCATTATCCCATTCTATGTCTAATCTAGCATCTTTTAACAATAAAGTAAAACTTTTAGAATGTATTACCTCATCAGACTGCTGGCTTCTTCTAACCAAAAGCTGAGTACCTCATCAGATCACATCTGTGTCATATAGCAGAGATTTCCCCACTTTTCTAAAACCAAATTATCTGATGCCCCACCAATATATTTGGCAAATGTCTTCATTTTGTTATTTTCTTTTGTTCTGTGACTATTCCATGTTGAACTATGTTACTCATGGAAACCTGAATCCACGTTTTGGGGTTGTGGTTATGCATACTTGGTTCAAGACAAACTCTTTCATTTCCTCTGAGGCAAGGGCTGTGTTTTCATCAACTGAGTACAAGTTATGCACCCCTTTCCCAGCAAGTACTGATATCGCAACAGGCCAAAATTTGTTACATGCAACCCGGAGCTTAAGTGCTGGCAGCTGTAGTTTTCATTAAAATGCTGACATTTCAACTTCATGCATGGTCAACAGTATTACGTACATGTCTGTGGTGTGTGTGCACATGTATTTGAATGTGGACGCCAGAGGATGACATTAGGTATTTTCTTATATCAATCTGCTCTTTATTTTTATTGGGGCAGGATCTCTCACTTAAGCCCAGAGCTCAAATTCAGCTAGTGTAGGTAGCGAGGTTTACCAGTGGATTCCTTGTCTTTACCTGTCATGCTAGGGATATAGGCAGCCCATGTGCCCATCCAGATTTTAGTTGCCAGGTACCTCAATTCAAGTTCCCATGCTTGCACAGTAAGTACTTTATCCATTGAGTTATGTTCCCTGCCACTAAAGTAAAGTCATGATTTCAAATTCTTTTGCCAGCAAGTGCCTTTAACCACCAAGCCATCTCCACAGCCCTCAATACGCTTATTTTCAACAGTAAGTGTAAACTCAGGCCACAAACCCTTAAAATACTAATTTATAAGAATTCTGAAAATTGCTTTTTAAGATGTGAATATCTTTCCTTTCTCCTTCTTTTGACTTTTCTTTTTCCATCAATATGTGTGCAAAGCTTCTATAATGATATTCAATGCCTGGATCTTCAATTATTCACCCCAGATTGGATAACTTGAGGTTTTCACTTATACATGCTCCACAGACCTTTGAAAACATAATCCTGATACAGAGCATTAGAAAATATTCTCAAGATGAAAACAAGCTCCAGTGATCTCCCTATCTCCATTGCTTTGTGGTCTTATATGTTGTCATCTATAAAGATTTCTAACTATGTTGTTGATGTAGAAATTAATTTTCAGAAGATAGTGTTCATGCTTTCACCAGAATTTTAGTGGTTTCTTTAGGAAGACCAGTTAGGATCTATATATAGTCTGCTGCACAATAAAAATAAAGAAAAAGAAAGAAACAAAGAAACAAAGAAGAGAAAAGAAAAACATGAGAAAGTCTAGAATTTCATGGTGAATTTGAATGTATTTTTAAGCTAAAGGTATAAAATAAAGAAATATTTTCTATTTTGAATTGAAAAATTTTAAAGTGGAAGAAATGATTTTTACTTTGTAGACCAATCAACAGACCATATACATAAGGACGTAATAGAAAAACATTGGGGTCACAGAGCTTAAAATAATTTCATCTGGGATGCAGAGGCACTTGCTAACAGAACTTCAGTGAGTCCTTCTTGTTTTTCTGGTGCTGCTGCTGTGACTGTTGTTATTTAACTATACAAAGAGATGCAGGACCAGACCATCAGCTTGAAACATTATCAATTACATTTTCTCATTAGCTATATTTGGTTCCTTAATTGGCCTTTTTGACTGTGTAATTTCAAGTGATAATTATTTGTGGCACCAGCCCATTCCTATATCAATGTTATCTCTTAATTAATTCAAGAATTGACTTACCATTTTTTTCCATCTTCAGACACAGAAGTAATTTGTGAGTTCCCATTCTTTAGACAGCATAGTCAGCAGCACTTTGAAAAATGACAGTAAGCCAGTCCAATCTCACAGACATAAGCCACACAGGCACCGATAATGACCTTGGAGATGCTCTGTTGGGGACAAATCATCTATTTTTTAGTGTGAAACCAAAAGGAAAAAAAATGAGTGTAACCCAGGGATGAGAAAAACATGGAAAAATAAAAATGATTTTAATTCATATGCAGGAGAAAACTCTCCCAGCTCAGGGAGCACCATCGCAGCTGGCTACAAGGTGGGTTTCTGCAGAATGTTCTAGAATCCACAAAAAGCTGGCAATGATTTCTAGGCAACCCATATTTTCAATCTAATTGTGCAGGAAAGCATAAGGGAGGAGGCAATGATTCAGTGGTGGGTATTTCCCCCAACCTGAATAGGAATTCTCACTTCTGAAAGTATGAATGAACTTCTGAGGAAGAAAGTATCATGATTGCAGGTAAAGAAGGTAGGAAGCTATAATCCAGTGACAATAACAGATTCCTTACTTCAAATCCATCTCCTTTACTGAAAGGAAGCCTCTTTTGAAGGGCCACTGCCCTGTATTCCCTGAATCATGACTAGAACTTTTCTTATCTCCACTCCTCTAGTGTCTTTGCAGTAACCTAGTGTTGTTGATGGCAGAAACATTCAGCCCACTGTTAAATTGTGAGCCTTCAAACTGGGAACATAGGCTTAGAAGTTTCTACAGAATAATAATTGGGGATTATTACTTCAGAGTTACTGGTTCTGGCAGAGACAGAGCCTAGGTTGCTGCAGATAATCCAGAAAAAAACAACCTTCTGAGAGTGGGAAAGGAGTAAGGAAGACCCCAGAATAATTCCTTACAACAGCAAACCTTCAACACAAAATCAAAGACAACCTAACTCATTGTACAAAGATGATATTCTGGATAAATTTTCTTAAAGAAAGATGTTGTTAAAAAACTGAACAGCAAGCCAGGCGTGGTGGCGCACACCTTTAATCCCAGCACTCGGGAGGCAGAGGTAGGAGGATTGTCCTGAGTTTGAGGCCACCCTGAGACTACACAGTGAATTCCAGGTTAGCTTGATCTAGAGGGAGACCCTACCTTGAAAAACCAAAAAAAAAAAAAAAAAAAAAAAAAAAAACTGAACAGCAACTTAAAAAAATTTCAATAAAATAATAAAAAGGAAAATAATATTTACATATTAGAATGAAAACTTAAAACCTATAATTATGAATGGATGAAAAAATCTTGTATGGAATAGTACAATAGAGTAAGTGAAAATATTTTTTCAATAGAGAATTTAGAAAATGTGCTATTATAAAAACAAAAATAAAGTATTAGTATTTATTTAACTTTTGTACTCAAGTATTGTAATATGAGGTACTAATATAAAGAAGCCTTCACATAACTGTGCTCAGGTGGTCTGTGTGTGAGGGGTGAGGGCTGTTGTTTTGTGCTTGTAGGGGAGCAGTGTAAGTGTGGTAGGAGAAAAATTTATCTAATTCATATTTTCATTTTATTATACAGAAAAATCTGATCAGTTAAAATTTATTTGAAGACAGAAGGATGCATAATTTGGGTTGAAAACAATGATACTTAATTTCTGGGGAGATAGCCTTGTCAGTCAAGTACTTGCCTAGCAGGCATAAGCCCTGAAGTAGGTTCCCTGATACTTAAGTGAAATGCTGGGCATGGTGGCATGCACCTGTAATTCCAGCGCTGGGGAGGCAGTGACAGGATGATCTCTGAGGCTTCTTGGCCAGCCAGTCTACCTTCATTTGTGAGCTCCAGACCAACGAGAGACACTGTCTCAAAGCTCATGAGGATGTTACCTGAGGTTATCCTTTTCCTCCATATGCATGCACACACATGTGTAACTGTACATGCATGGACACACCCAGAGGTGCATAAAATGTTACTTAAACTGCAATTGCATGCATTTCTGTAAATATCAGAAGTGTGGACTTGAAGAATATAGAATCTGTAATAGAACAGAGACAAATATCAAGATAAGCCTTTATATAATTTTGAATTTGGAGAAGAGATAATGTGATGAGGACTAATTAAAGAAAGCAACTTTAATTTTTTGAAGTCTTTTTGGTAGTCACAAAGATAGCTTTCCTCAGATTTATAATCTCCAACAGAGAATCACTTGTACCAGAGGTATCTTCATTCTCCTAAGCTATAGATTCAATCTAAATGTGAACAAATTTCACTCAGCCTGAGCTACAGTGAAATCCTACCTTGAGAAACAAACAACAACAACAACAAAATTAGGATGTTTTCCATTGAAGGGATAAGGAATTTAATAGGTTAGTTCTTTTAGTGTACAAACAGGAGGGAAAAATTGGCATAGAGATGTAAAATTCTGTTTTGACCCTTATGAGTCAATTAAATGAGTGTCCACATGAATTTGACTCTTCGGTAAATTTAAGTCCTGGTCTTGGGAGTCTTTTCAGGTATACAGAATGTGATTTATGACAGGTCATCCACTTATAACAATTAATTTATACTCAGTCTATGCTATGATGCTTGGTGAGTAACAAATGCCACAACTCTATTCTGAGGACACAAAAGTGAAAAAGCAGAAATAACAATTCCTCCTTTACTCTTGTTTTACTCTATTTTTTCAATGCTTGCTTGATGCCATCTGCTTATTGTTCAAGTTTTTAGCTCTATTTTATAGGCCTCACTCTTCAAACCTAAGCATCTCATCCCAAACACAGGTCCATTGAATTTCAGAGTTGGAAGGAACACCCTTCCTTTGACATGCTTCAACATATTTATATTAGCATGGCATGAAGATGACCTCAATAGACCAATAGGCTTATCTGTTCAGGGAGCATATCTATTGGGTAGTATATATACAGGACTTGAACCAGAGCTTTCTTAAGTATGTTTATACTTCACACTTTTCATACTTGCTTATAACTCTCACTTGGCACATACCCTACACAGTCTTCCATTGTTCTTTACTTTTTCTATGTATCGTGCATACTACACACAACTAATAGGCGCTGTTTAATTGTGTATCTAATTTATCTGTGTCCTCCTGAGTCCAAACTCAGGACTTAACAATCTTCACAAAATAATAAAGTGATTCTGCAAATACTAATTTATTCAACATTTTAAATTACTGTTTTTATAGAAAAGCCATATGTAATGACGTTCCTTATATGGACATAATCTTGTCACTAGTTTTGAATAAATTATGTCTCTTCTAACATCACAATATAGGAAAAATTTCTTCTGTGGATAGAATTGTGACAAAAAGCACTTGAAGGAAATTCAGTGAGTTATAGGGAAATAATTAGTAGATCAACTGTTAAGTGACCTAGTTTAGGTAACAGTTACCTCTGTTTAGGTTGGCATATTTTGATCTAGAAAAAAAATCTACATAAAATTTTCTAGCAAAATAGTCCTTGACAACCACAATACTATATGCTGCTGAAATATTTGAGGGAAGAAAGAAGTAAGTGATTTGTAAAAAGAACCTGGCATTTAAAGGAGACTTTTGTCGTAAAGATGGCTTCTTAAGGATTAGCATGAAAGACTCCTGCAATCAGCTCTTGCTAATGAAATTAAGAATATTGCCACAAATTCCTGTAGGATTATCTTAAACATATAAACTTAATACAAATATTAATTACTTCTACATATAAGAATCATTTTCCACTTCACCCCCCCTTTTCAAGTTTCATTTGAAAATCCAATTATACAGAAACACAGTTTTAATTATAATATTGATTTTACTTCTTTGCTAGGAGTGGGACTAATTCAATTAGTTCTAATTATGTGTATAGAGTGGTTGGACTAATCTTTCAGGATGTTGGCCCTTTAATTTCATACCACTTTTCATTGCATTCTAGTCATAGAGGAAATTAAGGCTCTGAAGTTCTGAAATTACACATAACATTTAACAAAGGAAAACATGGGAGAGGACAAAATATTCTGTTAAAAAATTTGACAATCTGACACTGGGCTTTCACATATGAAATTTTCAAATCAGGTTTTATTTAGCCTTTGCAATTAGCAACCTCAGCAGGGTTTTAGAGAACTACTTTCATAAGAAGCAAAAGGAAGATTAATAATACAGAAACAAAGAAGAAATAAAGAAGTGGAAACACCATTTTCATTTAAAAATAGGCAAGATCAAATGTGATAGTTTTAATAATTTATCCAGGAATTAGAATTTTCATAGAAACAAGGGGTGGTATGTTACTATCAATAAATTATGGTTATCCCATTTATCTGGTGCTAACTTTAGTCTCTGTTGAAGAATATGCTTCTCTTTTTCAAATAGACGTAGATCCTAAGGAAAGAACAACCCCATCATACTCCAAAAGGGCCCCAGCTGAAACTAAGAATAATTGGCAAAACAAGCAAGGGTGCTGCTTTCTTGGTGAACCGGGTATCAGCACAAGGATGAAGGAGATCGACACAGAGAACAATCAACTCCTAGCAACTCAGATATCCAGAGACACAGAGGCTCCCAACACCTCATCACTGAAGCAAACCTAAAATGAACCCAACATTGGTCAGGGAAATTTGCAGAAAAGGGGGCGGAAAGAATGTTAGAGCCACTCATTGGGTCGAGATACACAGAGAAAATTCCTCCCATCCATAACTAAGGGCTAACCCCAAAATTCATGACCCATATACTCCAACAAGGAGGGGCCAACATGAGGGGTGAAGACAGGGAGGAGGCTAACAATGGGACCAACTTGACTGTATTCACTGAGTACAAAACTAATTAATAAAAAAAGCAAAATGCACTGTGTAATTAAAATACAGGAAAAAGCCGGGCGTGGTGGCGCACGCCTTTAATCCCAGCACTTGGGAGGCAGAGATAGGAGGATCGCCTTGAGTTCGAGGCCACCCTGAGACTCCATAGTGAATTCCAGGTCAGCCTGAGCTAGAGTGAGACCCTACCTCGAAAAAAACCAAAAAAAAAAAAAAAAAAAAAAAAATACAGGAAAAAAAAAAACTATTCAAGACTCTTACAACAAAGGAAAGGCACAAATTCCATCTGGATCTCAACTCTTTTGATGTAAAAGGTAGGATGGGAAATTTTGGGTCACTTCTGTTTGATAATTGGTTTACTCAAAGGATAAGTAAACTTTTCTGTCTTCATAAGGAGATTCAGTTTTACAACTTGAAGCAAAGCATCCACTGGCTTTTTGAAGTTGAATGTATCTTTCCTGACATGCTCTTGACTTCAGTTTTGTATTTCCGTTTCAGTCATTGTCAAGCTACAGAACTGATTCTCATTCACATTATGTGTTTTGGAAAGCTTCTACTATCCAGATACACAAACTCCTATGACTCCTTTCTTAATGGCAGACCATTCATAAATGTATTTATGTTATTGTAAAAATATCTCTTTTGTCCCTGTGACTCTTACAACTTTAGTGGACACTTATATTCTTTTCTGCTCTGGTGATACCTTGGATGTGTTCTTTTTTAAAGCTTTGTTATTGACAACATTTTGTACATGCATATAATGTACTTTAGTCATAATTCCTGACCATTACCTTCTCTTGTCCCATCTACCCCATCCACCTTCCAATGAGCCCCTTTTTTCTAATTCATCCTTCTTTCATTGTTTTAAATTGAAAAAAAAAATTATTTGCAAGCAAAGAGAGAAATAGAGGAGAGACAGACAGAATGGGCACTCCAGGGCCCCCAGCTACTGCAAAGAAATTCCACATACATGCACTACTTTGTGCACCTGGCTTTTTCACATGGGTCCTGTAGAATCAAACCCAAGTATTTAGGTCTTGGAGGCAAGTGTTATAACTGCTGACCTATCTCTATGCCCTTTCTTCTATTTTGATGTCTTTTCTTTCCTCCTCTACCATCCGTGATGGACCCAATATTCTTGATGTCCTTTATAGGTAATGACAGTCACTGTAAGGTCATGAATGATATGGCCACTTCTTGTCATCAAGACAGCATTGCAAAGCAATCCTCTCCGTCCTGTGGCTCCTACATTCTTTCTGTCCTCTGCCCTTCTGCAGTGTTTCCTGAACCTTGGAAGATAAAAACGAAAGTCTCATTCATTGCTGAGTAATCAGCAGTCACTTATTTTTGGTACTTTAATAAGTTTTGAGTGTCCCCTATAGTCACTACAATTGCAACAAGGCTTCTCTGATCAAAGATGAGGTCAACACAAGTCTATGGGTGTAGCCATAACTACTTAGAGAGCAGTTTGAAGAGCATCGCATATTCATTTAGACAAACAACAGTAGTGGCTTCCCCTGCTAGGGCTTATTACCTTCCTAGCTATTGATGTTTTATTTTTTCTCTTTTATTATTGTTATTATTATTATTCTCAACATATTTTGTATGGATACACTATGTTGGTACCCTCTTATCCCTCATCCCAGCCCCCATTCCACTGGGGACACTTCAAAGTGGGGTTGCAGGTATTCGCCATGCGGTTGTGGGTTATGCATTGTGGGATCAGCTGACTTCTATTGACTTTCGACTAGGTTTTTAGTACCAGGCATGAATACACACCTGTGAAGCAGGCCTCAAATCCAGGAGGCAGATGGTTATGCTCATAACATTCATGCCACTTGTCCCAGTAGGAACATCTTGCCTGATTGGTTGTGTAGTTTGTAGGGTCCATTTTCCTCCTGTAGCAGCCTGTAGAGCACCTTTAAGCTCTGTGATGGCTAGAATGGGGGATGCTGGATGCTGCCACCTCAATTCCTGCTTGATTTCTCAGTGTCTTGCAAGCAAAGCATTTCATATCTGCAGCAATAGGGTCTTCCCATCTAGTCCCAGTGGGCAACCAAGAGATTCAGTGATATCCTGTGTTGTTTTGGGGGCTTCATGTGCCTCCCTGACCAACAACTCACTGGGAAATAGTCCACTCCTGGCACAGGGATTTTTGGATGTTCTTGTAGCCAGCTATTTTCAGGATTAATTTTGGATACCAGAAAAAGGAACACATTATTTTGATTTCCCCTGAGCTTGTGAAAGTTCTAACATCTAAAATAAAAGTGTCCTGAGGAGACATCTCTGCTTACATATCACTTCTTGGCAATAGATGAATTGTTTCTCTATAGTTTGCTCTTTGAATTTTATGTTGGATCAGTTTTTAACTTGGAAACCATTCCATTTTGAGTAATACTTTTTCAATGTGTCACACCTTGAGATTTATTGCACTAATACATCATCAGAGTGGCAGCTGGCCCTGATGATGTATAGCTTAATACATCATCAAAGCAATTTCTCATTCAGGTTACATATTACTTAAATGTGTTAGTGCTTGTATTTTTAAAATTATATTTTTGTCCTCAGAAAATTGTTTGTAAAAAAGCTTTCAGAGTGGACAAATTCTCAAATATATCCTGAGTTTTGATTGGCAATAAAGTTAGCATCACAGTTCAATAATAAGTGTCAAGTCCTTTTTGCATAGTACTGATATGTTCTTAAGCTTTAATTATTTTAGGTGAACATACATACATTTGAAAAGAATTTTAATAATAACAAATAACATACATTTTTCTGCAGTTAGCAGCTATCCATATTCTTCTTTTGTAGATAGTATTTAAATAAATATTGAAACATTTATGCATATACAACTGTTTTTCCTTTAAATGCAATTTGCATTATACTTTAATGAAACGTTTTCCAACTAACATTATAAATTTAAAGTTGCAACACACAACAAAAAGGGTAATCTTGATCTTTTTAGTGATAACATACTATTCACCTTAATTTATGTACCACATACCACTTAAATAATTCTTTGGTTCTACTATTTTACTGCTATGAGTGTTACTATAATAAAGATTATCACATGAACTTTGTATGAGGCATAAGAGCCTAATGAAATTTCCAATATGTGGAAATGCTGGGTAAATGTTTCATACTTCCAGTCTTTTTACAGTGAATACTGATGTAATCCAATAGTGCTATGAAGTTTATTCTCCTCAACAAAGTATGAGCTTTTCACCAGCATATAATTTTTTAAAACTTACTATTTATTTATTTAGAGAAAGAGGGAGTGAGAGAGAGAGAGAGAGGGAGAGAGAGAGAGAGAGAAAGGGGGAATGGGCACACCAGGGCCTCCAGCCACTGCAAATGAAGTCCAGACTCATGTGCCCCCTTGTGCATCTGGCTAACTTGGGTCCTGGGGAATCGAACCTACATTCTTTGGCTTTGCACACAAATGCCATAACTGCTAAGCCATCCCTCCAGCCCTCACCAGCATATAATTTAATATAGTTACCTTAATATTATAAAAGGTCATATGTATTGAAAAATTTTACACAATAATATTTCTGATCTTTTTCCTGTCCCTAGCTGCTTTGACTTTCCCTCTAGCACTAATACCAGATAATGTTAATTACTATAAATTTGAAAATGCTTTAGTTTCTATTAGACCACTCATCATTTAATATTCATTGGTTTTAGAACTTGGGAGATTTCTTAGAATATTTTTTATGGAAATATTCAGCTTATATGCCCAGTAATAAGAAAAGTAATATTTATTTGTTTTAATTTGGGTCATGTGAAATTAATAGAGTACTTAGATGAAGCAAATTTACGATAGAACTTTTTCTAGCGATTATCTGGCTATATCTTTCAAGTCCTGTTCTGTCCTCTCAGAAGTTTTTAGAAGTGTTTGAAATGTAGATCATACCATCTTTAAAGTTTATTCCTTGGTGAAAATTTTTGTAGTTATAATTTTCAAGGAAAGAATTTAAGCTTGAAGGTGATATGTGAAATACTTTGAAAAAAATAAAATTTAAAATCATTGTAATTTTTATGGCCATTATTATTATAAGCAACTCAGCTCTTTTCCCTTAATCTTTCCTCTAAATTTTCCTTGACCTTATGCGATATTCCATATTAACTATTATAAACTTGTTCATTTCCTCCTTGAATATTAGCCAAGTAACTTTGTTTAATACTCACCTATAAACCCAAGTTCCCACATAACAACTGGTTGAGACTATAGAATAGATTATCTCTTTCAACTTTTTTTGAGGGCTAGAGAGATGGCTTAGCAGTTAAGGTGCTTGTCTGCTAAGCTCAAGGACCCAGGTTTGATTTCCAAGTACCCATGTAAACCAGATGCACAAGGTGGCACATGCATCTGGAGTTCTTTTGCAGTAGATAGAGGCCTTGGTCTGCCCATTGTCTCTCTTTCTCTTTCTAATAAATAAATGAAAACATCTATAAATTTTTGATAAAATTTTATTTGATTTTTATCTAACTTCTTTGTCTAGTAGTTTATAAATGTGAGCATGTAGAAATACTTAGAAAGAATCTCTTAAAGATATGAACCATATCATATACTGCTGCTGAGGATATTTCTTTAAATGTGAATACGCTATGTGTGCATTTGTCTGTATTTGTGTACATCTGTTTCTTATCAACATTGAAATGCCTATGGGAGAAAATTAGGAGAAGATGGGAGGCCAAACATCTCTTCTAAAGAGTAGCATTCTTATCAGAGGAGAAGGTGTTATGGCACTTGGGAGGGAAAACAAAATCCTGAAGAAGGGCTCCTTGAAGGAAAGGTACTGAAAAAAAGTGGAGATAGAGGTGACTGGCAACTTGGTGGTACTTAGTCACCCTCAGCTTTTAGTAGCATTGATTTTAGTTCACTGAACATCCAGCGCTTTTAATTTGTACCTATTTGAACAGTCCTTTTATTTATAAACTAGAATGAGTTCAACCTTAAGAGTGGGCAAATATGTGAAACCTCAGTAACCACATGGTTCCCTCACTGCTGATTATGTAAAGACACAATGCAAGGCCAGGTGGGAGCAACTGAGAGAAAGTATTAAAAACCATTTCTAGGCAGTGTTGAAAACTGACCAATCTTAATAAATTTCTGTGGGTTTATGTAATGCATATTCATGTTCCTAGGACTTTTAAGGAATACATGAATATTTCAAGGTTAGTAACAGGATTTAGAAATACACTTAATTTGTTAATCAATCTTAAATTTACCTTTGAAATTTGGAAATATTAATTGGCAAGGTACTGAAATGGCAACTGGATAGAAGATCTAAGAGTTTACTTCATTAGATATTGGAGGCAGGGAAGCCTAGGGAAAAAAAGGTATCCAAGCACATAGATTTAGCAGATATGAGAAAGAGGGTTTTTATTGTTATTGTTGTTAATATATTTCCAGTTATGTTAGTGTTTATGTAATAGGTTTATTGATAAAAATGGGTTGATTCATTCATTAGTTTGCCTTTATTGAAGCTTATTATGTTTAAAAATTAATGTACAATTATGAGTAACTCTGAAACCTTGCCCTTTCTTGTTCATACAAGAACATTAATTCACAACCCCATGGGAAATACCAGCAACCCCACTGAGGTATACCCTCAGCTGACTGGGGACAGGGAGGTGGGAAATGATGGTACCAACATATGATGTGTCCATACAAAGCATATTCTTAATAAAAAAGGGAAAATGCATTATTCAATGTAAACCAATACAAATAGTGGATTAACAGATCACTTGATTTTTATGATAGACAGTTTTTTGTTACATCAAAAATAAATCAAAAAATTCTATTTTGTTATGCAATAATAGTGCCTAATTTCCTTTGAGTCATTGCTTTTTACTTGTAGGTACAGTGGTAAGTGTTTTATATGTCATTCTACTCATAATAAGCCTAGGGGAAAAATACTATTGCCCATATATTGACCTAATTAAAAATGAAGTTAATGTTGAATTCAAAGTCATACATCTAAGGCCAGGATGAAAATCAGTGTGAATGCACATACTTAGCCTGAATGAGGCCCTGAGTTCAGTCCCAAGGAATGCAAACACAAAGTTATGTTTCTTATATAGGTAACATTGTCATGATCTACAGTTACACAATCTGTCCCATTATATATTTAACCACAAAACTATGTCATTATCAGTAAATATCATATGTCTGAATATTATAAAGTATATTTGTAGTATTATGAAATATGATATTCAGTATTACCTGTGGATTTTAAAATCTTTTAAAAATGCTTTTCCATTTTAACATTTTATTTTTATTTATTTATTTATTTCAGAGAGAGAGAGATGGAGAGAGAACTGGGATGCTAGGGCCCAAATGAACTCTAGATGCATATGCTACCATGTGCATCTGGCTTATGTGGGTACGGGACAATGAAGTCTGGTTCCTTAGGTTTCGAAGGCAAGCACCTTAACTGCTAAGCTATCTCTCCAGACCCCATTTTTATCTTTTAAAATGATTGTTAGGATGTTTGGAAAATTAGGCTCTAAAACATAACATTATATTTACTTATATAAAAATATTTATTTACACATTGACTTTTGTTACTGTGACAACTATGACGACTATATATCATAAAATAATTTAAAGGAGGAAATATTTATTTTGACTCAAAGTTTCAGATTTTTCAGTTCATCATGGCACATAGGGAAAGATGGAATAGAGCCTACATTGTGGCTGGGATGGAGAGAGGGAGGGAGGGAGAGTGGCTGGGGGAAACAAACACAAAACTAAACCCACAATCAACTGACACCATAGAAACCTTTCTCATGGAAGGCAGACTGAAAGATTTAACCCTCAACAGGAGTATGGGGGAGCACCTGAAAAGAAGGGCACTAGAGAGGGTAGGATGAAGCCTGACTTAAAAAAAAATGGCTTTGGTCTATAACTCCCAGTACCAGAAATCAGTTGCTACCCACAATGAACTGTTGATCAGAGAGACCTACAAGGTCCCCAAAACAAGACAGGCTTTTGTGAAAGCACTTGATTACCAGCCTGAGGTAAAGCAAGACCCTGTTGCTGAAGACACCATATGCAGCTGAGAGAGAACGCTGAGACACTGTCTGGAATCTGGAAGACAGCCAGTCCCCAGACAATCCATCTATTGCTGGAAAGCACTACATAAGCTACTGGGGGAAACTGGTCAACAATGGTGTGAGCAAGCAAGGGTCACAGCTACTCAGAAGCAACCAGCCTGGCAAGAAGTACACACTAGTGCAATGATCGAACACAGCCTTGGTGGGTAACCATTGGCTTTCTGATTAGCTAAGAGATCTACTGAGTGGAAAGGAACCCATATCTGGGGCTGTAAACCAGGTCAGAATCCCATGGAGACAAAGATTATGCTCTCCAATGTCAAACTCCCACTAGTCTCTGGCTAAAAGAGGAGCTACATCCATCAAACTCTCCCTAAATTAATAACATTTATCCTATTTAACCTATGCTGACTTCACTCTTCATTGGAAAATCTATTTGTCTTTCTCAGAACGTAGCAAGACCCAAGGAGATAAACCACCCCTCACATCTCAGGCAAGGTGCAGGTGAAATCACAAAGGAATTGGTGAGATGAGCAAGAATGCAGATTCCATGGTAAGCCTGACAATCAGAGCCAGGATGAAGGAGACACACACTGCGGATACTCAACACATACCAAAGCAGAAATCCAGAGGCTCCTAAAAGCTCATCACTGACATAGACTTAAAACACACTGTAAAAGCCAGGTGTGGTGGTGCACATCTTTTAACCCAGCATTTGGGAGGCAGAGGTAGGAAGACTGCTTTGAGTTTGAGGCCACCCTGAGACTACATCATGAATTTCAGGTCAGCCTGGGGTAGACTGAGACCTTACCTCAGAAACAAAAACAAAAACAACCCACTGTGATGGTTAAGTTGTTGTCATCTTGATGTTTAGTAATCCACTGACATTCTTTCTGAGTGGGTTTCTAAGGTTGCTTCCAGGAAGGATTAACTGAAGGAGGAAGTCCTACCCCCAGGGTGAGCCCTTCCCACAGAGTGGGCGGCCCCTCTTGGAGGGGAAGTTTTTATAAAGAACATCTGGGAGAAAAGAATTTTCTCCCTTCCACATGGCTGCCTGAGCTGCTTGTTGCATTCCTGCTTGGACTAAAGAGTAGCATGGACTCAAGGTCATCATGGATTGAAGACCAGTGGCTCCTTGGAAAGCCTCTAGGCCTTTAGCGTTTGATTGGGACTGCTGAGGTCTCATAGACTGAATGGCTACCAGGTTCCTTGATTCTCCGGCCTGCAACTGCTATTGGACTGGCATAAGCTAACCCCATAAATTCCCTTTTAATACAATTCATTCTATCAGTTCTCTATCTCTAGAAAACCCTGACTTAATTCTCACACCCACTAAGGCTTGGGGAATTTTGAATTTTGTGGAAGAGGGGACAGAATGATTGTAAGAGCCACAGGTTGGGATGTAATGCTCAGAAGCATTGGCTCTGGCCCAAAACTTATTGCTGCATAACCCACTACCCCATGGGGAATACCAGCAACCCCACAGAAGAGGACCTTCACTGCAAAGGGCGCAGGGAGGAGGGAAAATATGGTACCAGCACATGGTGTATCCATACAAAGTATGTTCTTAATAATAAATAAAATAAAATGAATGTTTGGAAGACTTTCCCACCTCTGTAGTTTTGTTCTTTTTATGCCTTCTACTTTTAATTCTATGCCCCAGCCTAACCACATGATGAGCTTCCTCACCTCCTTTACAGTCGTTGTCTTACTGTCAGCTTTAAAGTTCATTTCTGATAAATCTGTTTAGAGTTATGTATGAACCACTCTCCTAGACTTCCTTCCCTGCTTTGTTTTCTTCAGTAGCACATGACTCCATCTAACCCCACTGTGTATCTTGTCCATGTTGACGATGCGTTTCCCACAGAGTCTCTGTGAAGACAGGCATTTCTCTTGCATAAATATCATATAACCTTTCTACCTAGAAAAGTGTTTGCAATTGGTTGGGGAAATGACTTAGTGGACAAAGCGCTTATTTTTCGGCAAGTTTGAATACTTGAGTTTGTATCCCCAGGACCTCCATAAGGATGGATACGGTAGTGGGAGTGTCTGTAATGGTATCTGACTTACTGTGAAATGGCACAGGAGAATTTCCCAGAAGCTGACACCCCAGTTAGCCTTGTGAATGCAGGAGTACCAATGAGAACCTGCCTCAAACAAAGTGGAAGCAAAGACTAACACCTGAGATTTCCCTCTGACCCCCTCACACACATGAACACACACACAATATGTGCTGGGGGTTCAGTGAACAAAATATGTATTCTTAGCTGTTATAAAAAATAAGTGAAAAATTGAAGAGTAGTGTTACCTTAATTGACAATATCTTCCATACTTGTCCTTTAATATGAATGTGTCCTGGAATTACCTGTGAAGCATTAGGGGCCAACATTGTTTTGACCTTGTTGCATCTCTGAAGTACCTTTTACTCTTTGATGTCTTAGATGGTGTTATGTTTTAGAGTACTAGCTCTTTGACTAAGAATCACCCTGTTGAGAATGGAAATTCATTTAACTGAACTTTCTCAGTCTGTTCCTTCCCTAATGAAATAGACTCTCAATTCAGTGACAAAACATGAAGGTAGTATTAATAGATATATACCTACACATGCACACAGTGACATTTTTCTTTAAACTCATTTTTATCTATATTTTCGAGGTTGATAAACACTGTTTTCTACTGTTCCTTTGATACTAGTTACCTCCCATTTTTGTTGTTGTTGTTTATTTTGTTTTGTTTCATTTCTTTTTGTTTTGTTTTTTGATTTAGGGTTTTGCTGTAGCTCAGTCTGGTCTGGAAATAACTATGTAACCTCAGACTGACCTTGAACTCACAGTGATCTTCCTACCTTGGCCTCACATGTGCTGGGATTAAAGGTGTGTGCCACCATGCCCAGTCACAATGTTTTGATACAGACCATTTTCAGAACTACTGGGACTAAACCACCTTGTCTTTACAAAATATTATTTTTTCAGAATTCCTATTAGGACATCATCTCTCATATTGAAAAAGTAGGAAACCAAAGAATTAAATAATATTCAATAAAAATACGAAGAAAATTAAACATTTCTAGACAGTCTGAACATAGGCACCTGACTCAGGAAATGTGTGAGAAGTGCACCAGAGGAAAGCTGTCACCATCCATGAGACAGAAAGAACTTCAGAAGTTTTATTTTGAGAGAGAGGAACTGGTTACTTCTGATGGCATTGAAAGAAAGTTCAGTGATGGTGATAAAATACTTGATACCAATGCTCATGACAAATTTCCTGAGTTATTTAACCATTTTTCTTAATCAGTTACTTTGAAAAGAGTTCTGAACTCTTTTTCACTGATTTATGTTCTCATTTCATATAGTTCACATATTTCTGATCATTACACAAAGTATTTATAAATCATTTTGTTTTTAAAAGTTTTTACTGTACTTTATAGTTATTTAAAAACCCACTGCTCAAGCAAAGAAGCTATTATGTTTTGGCTTATGATTTAGTAATAAAGTATGCTTTTTTTTTCCAGTTTGGGGATCAAGGTTTATTTATATTCAAAATCCTGTCTTAGGCAAAGTTAAAAATTCAATATAATTAATTGTGATGTTTTCATTCCCTCCACATTGACCAAATCCTGATGATGGTGAATATGTGCATAGTATTCAAAGATTATGCTTCAGTAATCTGAATTTCCAAGCTAATTTTATCTTATTCTATTAGAAAATCAAGAAAAAGTAAATAAAAGAAAAATAACTTCTTATTTACATAATCAATATACAAATTAAAATATTTCTATCCATGATATTACTGGATTTTTGAACAAATGGTATTATATAAATGGCAAATACTATGTACATAAGAATGACGACTAGAGGGAAATAAAATATTAATGCTAGTTTTATTTCTGAAGAAACATTTGGAAACATGTGAGCTTAAACACTCAAGTTTTTCCTCATTATTCAGGGTAAATATCTTTGTTCACTCACACAGTTGAATCATTACTTCTAGCTCTCCTTTGGATCTTGTTCTCAAAGTTACGAAAATGCTTCAGAGCTCAGCATGTACAAAAAAAGCATTTGAAAAATTGAGCATTTGAGTTATCACAATCTTACGTGATATCCCCACAATGCTGCTCACCTCTTATCTGATTCAGATAGCTCAGGGACAACTTAGCACGCAGCATTTATATTTATTGTGATTTAATTTTGAACAGTCAGGATGCTGAGTGGGAAAAACTGCCAGAATTTCTAAATCAGGTTGTCCTCCTTGCAAGTTGTGTCCTCTGTTAAATACCTGAAAAGTAACCCACCATGTTTTGACACCCAATCCATTAATGTCACCTTTCAGCTTTTCTGATCTCAACTATAGATGCGAAATCCTTTACCCTGTTTCTTCTCTCAAGTGGTGGCAACCCTTAGATCAAAGAACTTGTCATAATGTCATTGTCCTAAGAAATGGCTATAGCAATTACCCTTGGATTCCTCTTGATATTTTCAATTCCTTCTACAGATGCTCACCTTACTTCTATTGCTTCTGTATATAATTTAAAAAAGAGTAAAAATTAATGTGCATGAATATGACAGGCATTTCTCAGTTGAAGGATGATCTTAATATGGGATCAAACTCAACATGAGAGAAGAACAAAGAAACCATGGTTGGAAGTAACTGTATACTCCAGTGACAAGTGGTAGAAAGTTCACAAGCTGAAACTTGAGAGCTAATTTCCTATAGTGATACCATCAATGGAGTTGTGCCCCTTCAATAGCTATTCTTTCCCCTTTATCCTCCGGTACCCTTTATATAAGATGGAGATAGAGTAGGTAATTT
The DNA here is from genome assembly GCA_036346955.1 of Dipus sagitta. Classification (NCBI taxonomy): domain Eukaryota; kingdom Metazoa; phylum Chordata; class Mammalia; order Rodentia; family Dipodidae; genus Dipus; species Dipus sagitta. The sequence continues at coordinate 94,444,216 of CM070770.1, read as the reverse complement.
CTCAGGTTGATACTATATTTGATGGCTTCTATATAATAAATAAAAATGTGTTTTGTGAATAACTGTAAACCAGGGACTAAGATAAACCATTCTATTTCAATTCACTCAGAGGTAAATGCATTTATATCTTATTCATGTTTACACTGTATTTTATATGAATTGGTGTAAGTGAAGGCCTTTGGATTGTATTTATAGACTTCCATGGTAGTAATGAGAAGCAATTTTAAATAGAGTCACATTCAACTTAACAGATACTTACTTTATAAGAGTCATGCACAAACCAAGAAGACCTGGATTGATATCTCCCATTCCATTCTAAATCAAAGGCATCTGGGATTTATGATATAAGATTGATAACATATTTGATACATTATGAAAATAGTTCATATAGTTCAATAGGTCTCATATTTTCATTGGTGTCTGTGTGATGTTGAATGTTCATAAACTAAGTATGGACATGAGGTATTGTACTTTGCCATAGTTTTGATAGTTTGCTGTTTCCCTCCACCTTTTTTTTTGTGTGTGAGAAGTGTTTCATACTATAGCCTAGCCTGGCTTTGAACTCTCAGCAATACTGCTACCTCAGCTTCCTCTGTGCTGAGGTTACATGTGTGAACCACCATATACAGTTTGGCTCCTACTTTTCAAATGATATTTAATGTATTTTATTTTTATGATACTATGGCATGCTTTATCACAACTTATAAGATTTCTTCTTTCATCTGAAGAGTAACTTTGTAGTCTTTATAGAAAATACTTGACTTTTCAAAGGCAAGTGAACTTATAGAAATAATTTTATTTTGATTTCTATATGTAAGAATATTGCTGAAAATGAGAGTTATCATTAAAACAGTGCACATTGATAAGATGGACTTAAATGTTCTTACAGGGCTCATTGCCAGCTTCATGATTCTCATTTTGCACTTCAGAGAAAATGGAAGGATAGGACTTTTTGAGGCCTCTAAAGTTATTGAGAGATAAGCAAGTTCACAACTTGACAGAAAAGCCAAAAAAGTAAATTTCAGGTGCATAATCTATTTGTAACTCCTTGTATGACATTCTGCAAAGCATTTCAACTTTCTGAGCATCATTTCACAATTTGTAAACTAAATGAGTAGGATGATTCTACGTTCTTACTCCTAGACATGTAAGCATATGTGAATCTTGAGTTGCATATAAATTTTCCATAACTAAATAGCTGCATGATTAAATTTCTTTAGGAAAAGCCTACCAAGTCTATATGCCTTCTATTATTTGTTTCTGTACCGTGGACGAGATCAAAATTAAACCCTCCAGAATGAACTGATTTCAGTCCTCACCAATAACTGATAGCTAACCCCACAATGCACAAGCCACATTGTCCAATGAGGAGGGTCCAGTCAGAGGGGGGAGGACAGGGAAGAGGCAGTACCTATGTTAATAGCCATCCACTCTTTTTACCAATACTATTATTTCATACCATGAATGGAATTGATCAGAGTTCTACTCATAGAGGAAAAATAGGATTTTAAACAGATTCACACAGATTATGAATTTTTTTTGAAAAAGACTTCTGAATACATTTCTTTTGAAAGAGTTGCTCCCCTTCTGTGATCTCCATCTCCAAGCTGTGCTATACAACTCTAGAAGGTGCTGTACTTGGTATAACATGCACATCATGCTCTTTCTGTTGCTCTCTTAACTGTCCTCAGTGAACTAAATTTGATTATAGTCGTATTGTGGAAAATGAGGCTGAATTCTGGAAAGACAACATCATTCATTTTTGCTTTATTTTTCTAGTATAATTTATTTGAAAATATGCATTGCAATTCACTCTTATAAAGGGTATTTATGCTCTTGAATACAGACATACATATACAGAAACATATATTCCAAATTATTAAGGATCTATATTTAAGAATATTTATTTGCATGTGTGTGTGGATGGGTGTGAGTGTGCATACATGTACTCTTAACCAGTTCCTCTTGTTACTGCAAATGATTGCCAGTCTGGCTTTACATGGGTGGCAGAGGAATTCACCCTGTATAAGCAGGCTTTACAAGCAAGTGCCTTTAATGGCTGAGACATTTCTCCACCTTAAGGTAGTATCTTTTTCTCCATCATAAATTAACTACAAAAAGGGAAACTAAAGAGCTTACATAGTAAGGGGTTTACTAAGGAATTCCTTTCCCGCATAGTTCACTTGTGTGCTTACTTTCATTCTGATTTCTCATGGCAGATACTTTGAAGCCACACATGGAAGTCTTTTAAATACAGAATGTTGCAACATAATCTGTGGGCATTTTTTTTTTTCCTGCGGTAGGGTGTCGCTCCAGCCCAGGCTGACCTGGAATTCACTATGTAGTCTCAAGGTGACCTTGAACTCCCAGTATCCTCCTACCTCTGCCTCCCGTGTGCTGGGATTAAAGACATGTGTCACTGTGTGCATTTTTTAAAATCATTTACAGGCCTATTCTAATTTTAAGAAGCATTCAAATCACCCACTTGGAATAATTGTGGTTTGTGAACAGTGAAAGCTTTGTGAAATATATCAAATCATAAGAAGATTGAGTTAGGTGGAAGCTATTACTGCATATGATTATTTTAAAATGAAATAAGGTTGTTTATTTTCAAATAAAAAGTTTATATACAGAGCCAAGCATGGTGGTACACACCTTTAATCACAGCACTCGGGAGGCAGAGGTAGGAGGATCTCTGTGAGGTCAAGGCCGCTCTGAGACTACATAGTGAATTCCAGGTCAGCCTGAGCTAGACTGAGATCCTACCTCGAAAACCAAAAAAAAAAAAAATTATATACAAACATTATCAGCATTTATGACAATACATTAATGACATTGATATAAATTATTAAAGAAATTGCTCTTCAGTTAAGCTAAATAATTTTTGATATTGCTTTATGTTCAATAAAAGTAAGATAGTATGAAGAATTCACATATTTACATAACAGAAGTCCAAGAACAAATTCAATGATATTTGAGCCTCTGTCTCAATTAGAAGGAAAAAAAGAATATTTTTGAATGCATAAATTCTGGGCAGTGCACTCCTCAGGGTTCCGGAACTACACAATTCCAAAAGGTGTTGTATTTGCTGTCACACTCTATTTCCCAACTCCAGATTCTTCAAAGTACCCTTCCCCTTTACTCTCACCAGTCGGAGACCTGAGGGGATTGCTGCTTTTAACTGCAAATTTAATGAAGAACAATGATACCATCTATGAGAAAGAGGATTCTTTTCTCTTTTTTGCACATGTAATGTGGTGTGGTGGTGGTGTGTGTGTATTGAATGCAAGTGTTTGTGTTCATAGCAAGTGTGTGTGATCACCCGTGGTAGCCAATGGGGAAGATGGGATGACCCCTCCATGGCTCTTCTGCTACTTTTTACTTGGGTCAGTCTCTTACTGATCCTGAAGCTTGCCATTACTTTCTTTTGTTTTCCTCTCTCTCTCTCTTGTTTTTCTTTTTACAGAAGCCCTGGTGATTCTCCTGGCTCTGCTCTACACAGAACTGGAGTCACAATGTACTTGACCATATCCAACTGGAGAAGATGATTTCCTAAGCCTAATTTATAATGTTTATAATTTTATCGAATAATTCAGGGATGTGCTTCTTGTATTTCTAGGAGAGGTGCTGCAGTGATCTAGAACAAATTAAGGCAGAGAGGAAAATGAAAAAAGGAAATTACTAGCTATTGAAGATAGCATAAATGTCTTTAAATACATTTAATAGGAATTAAAATATGACAAGTATGAGTGATGTATCTTACCTATTTTAAGCTTTCATAGGTTATTCCTAGTAATAACTAGATATATAAAAGCCAATGTATTCAATTGATGATAATGACTATAACCAACGTCAATAACAAAATAAGGTACTTATATGAAAGAAAACATAAGATCAGAAAATTACAACGAAAAATCTCACAAGGCAAAAAATGCTCAATAAATCATATGACTACTCAACTATTTTTCTAATGCAAATTTAAGAAATATACTCCTGATATATTTACAGCTAAAAATAACAAACAAAAAGATTGATGAAATGCATAGCACAGCAAATTTAAGAGGTAATTGTTGAGATCAGTCTCTGTTCTTCTTTAATTTACTCCACATATTGTGTAAAACAGTGACTATTCAGACTGTCCCTTGACCTGAAGGAATCACATTTACCAGCAGCTTTTGATTTTATTTTGAGGGTGGCGGTAACTGCATTTGGGTGGACCATGAGAGGCATGATCTGTCTGGCATCACTCATGTGGCAGACACTAATACATGTCTTACTCCTGGGAGAAGAAAGGGTGCCACCCTGTAAATTTGTCAGGGTGAATTTGGACTATAGGAGTATGTGAGTGGATTAAAATTATATCAGTAAAACCAGGCCCAAAGACTTATTGGATACCCCAGATTAATGAATGACTGTAACTCCTTCATCTGGATGCCAGCAAAAAGTGGACACCTAGCACCATGATATCATGCCTATCTTCTACCAGATTATTTTATCAGTTCAGAGACTTTTGTATATGCTCTGGCCTCTCAGGCCTCTTTAGAATTCATTACCTTCTAAGGCCCTTTACAGTCATACACAAAAAGGTATTTTTGCTGTTTGATATGTGATTGGCAGTGTGTCATTTGAGACCTAACCTTAATAATTACAATGGAAATAAAAGAACCTACATTTGCCATGGCTGAGTCTGTGGAGAAAAGCAGGAGCCTTTGGCAAATTATGCCACTGAATCTATCCAATCTAGTAAAGTTTTTGTTGTTAAATCAATCCTGGCATTTTGGAAAGACACAAATGTGTCCATGTATATTTCTGACCTAGCATGCTCACAAGAGTAAGAAAATAAAACTTAAATAAACAAATATGTGAATAGACCTTAGGACAAGATAATGGATGTTAAAGGCATGCAAAGGTAACTGAGTAAATATATCTGCAAAACAATGGACCAGAACAAATATTTAAAACTACAACTCAGAAAGTACCATTCAAATGAAAGAAGACCCAAGGCTACATATGTAAATATCAATCTTCTGTTTTTAAATTTTTATTTATCTATTTTACTAAGGGCATGCTTTCTATGGATACATCATGTGTTGGCACCATCTTTTCCTTGCTCCCTGCCCCCTATTCCACAGGGACCCCTCCTCAGTGGGGTTGCTGGTATTCCCCATGGGGTTGTGAATTATGCCTTATGAGAGCAGGAGTCAGTTACTGAGGGGATGCAATGTCTCTGGCCCTGACTCCCATCCTATGGCTCTTACAATTTTTCTGCCCCATCTTCCACAAAATCCCTGAGCCTTGATGGGTGTGTTTTAAGCCTACTTCAGTGACGAGCTCTTAGGAGACTCTGGATCTCTGCTTTGGTAAATGGTGAGCATCCTCAGCATCTATCTCCTTCAACCTGGCACTGATTGTCAGGCTCACTAGGGAAGCAGCACTCTTGTTCACCTTCCCACTTCCTCTATGGTTTCACCTGGGCCTTGACTGAGAGGTGAGGGGTGATTTAACCCCCTGGGTCTTTCTATATTCTGAAAAAGAACAGATTCTCCAGTGGAGAGTGAAGTCAGTGTAGGTTAAGTTGGATATGCTGTATTAATTTAGGGAGAGTTTGATGAATGTAGCCCCTCTTTTAGCCTAAGACTAGTGGGAGCTTGACATTGGCAAGAATAATCTTTGTCTCCATAAGATTCAGACCTGGTTGCTAGTTCCAGATTTGGGTTCCTTTCCACTGAGTGGATCTCTCAGCCAATCAGAAAGCCATTGACTACCCATGAAGACTGTGTGCCACTACTGCACTGCTGTATACTTCTTATTAGGCTGATTGCTTCTGAGTAGCTTCAACTTCTGGTTGCTCAGACCATTGTTGTCCTCTTTCCCCTAGTAGTTAATGTAGCACTTTCTAGCACTAGATGAGCTGTCTGGGGACTGGCTGTCTTCTGTATTCCAGCCAGGTCTCTCTGTGTTTTGTGTTGGCAACATATGGTGTCTTCAGCAATAGGATCTTACATTTTACCTCAGGTGGGTAATCAAGTGAGTTGACAGAAGCCTGTTTTGTTTTGGGGACATTGTAATTCTCTCTGATCAACAGCTTAATGTGGGTAGCACCTATTTCTGGTACTGCATGTTACAGGTTGGACTGAAACTTTCTTAAGGTTAGGCTTTATCTCACCTTCGCCAGGGCCCTTATTTTCAGGCGTTCCCCCACACTCCTGTTGAGAGTTACATAATTTAGCCTACCTTGAAGAAGAAAGTTTTCTATGGTATCAGTTAACTTGGGGTTCAGTTTTGTGTTTATTTGCCCTCACTTTCTCTTTCCCCTCTCCCAAAACCTTGCCAACCCTGTTGTCTGGGCCTCACATTGCCTATGCAGCATGCCAGCAACTCAAGCTGAACTAGGTTAGAAACAGCCGATGAATGAGAACATGTGGCATTTTTCTTTCTATGATTGTGAATACTTGTTAAGTATGATCTATTCTAAGTTCATCCATTTTCCTACAAATTTTATTGTATCATTTTTCCTTGCTGCTGAGTAGAATTCCATTGCGGGTATGGACCACAAGTTTTTAATCCTTTCATGAAATGATGTGCACCAGGATTAATTCCAGTTCTTAGCTGTTATGATTTAGCAGCTTTGAACATGGTTGAGCAGATATCTCCATAGTGAAGCATGGAGTATTTAGAGTAAACACCCAGTAAGGGAATAACTGGGTCTGTTGGTAGTTCTATATTCATCTTTTCCAGGAATCTCGATATTGATTTTCATAGTGGTTTACAAGATTGCTTTCCCACCAACAGTGAATGAGGGTTCCTCTTTCCCCCATCCTCACCAACATTTGTTGTGTGATTTTTTTTAATGATTGCCATCCTTACTGGTATAAGGTGGAATCTAATAGTTGTTTTAATTTGCATTTCCCTGATGCTTAGGGTTGTTGACTATTTTTCTAAGTGTGTGTAAGCTATTTTTCATTTCTTCCTCTGAGAATTCCCTACTCAGTTCTTGGCCCCATTTTTTTTCAGTAGGTTGTTTGACTTTTTTATTGTTTAGTATTTTGGGGTTATTTGTAGATTCTAGATATTAGACCCTGTCAGTGGTATAGTTGATGAAAATTTTCTTCCATTCAGTGGGTAATCTACTGGCTCCGCTTATGGCATGTTTGTCTGTGCAAAAGCTTTTAGCTTCATGGATTCCATTGGTTAAAATATTATTTAATTTCTATGGCTACTGGAGTTTTGTTCAGGAAGTCTTTCCCTAGTCTTAGATCATGGAAAGTTCCTCTAATTCTTTCTTCCAGTACTTGAAGAGTTTCAGGTCTTAACATTGAGGTGTTTAATCTATTTGGAACTGATTTTTGTGTATGATGAGATGAGTGGGTATAGTTTCATTTTTTTTTTTTTTCTACATGTGATTATCCAATTTGTCCAGCACTATCTCTTGAAGATGCTGTCTTTTCTCCAATCTATGTTGTTGGCACCTTTGTCAAATCTACAGTTACTTGATGTAAGGTCTAGGTCTTAAATTCTGTTACATTGGTCTTTATTTCTGATTTTAGGACAGTACCACGCTGTTTTTATTACTAGGTTTTGTTATATACCTTTAGATTGGGAATGGTGCTACCTTCCGATGCATTTCTTTTGCTGAGGATATGTTTGGATATCTGAGGCCTGATGCCATTCAATATAAATTTTGAGATCATTTTTTCTTATCTTTCTGAAGAATAATGCTGAAATTTTTATTGGTATTGCATTAAATCTGTATATTGCTTTTGGTAGAATTGCCATTTTCACAATATTACTTCTACCTATCCAGGAGTATGGGAGGTCTTTCCATCTTCTGAAGTCCTCTTCAGTTCCTTCCTTGAGTGTTTTTATGTTTTCATTATATATGTCTTTCACATCATTGGTTAGTGTTATTCCAAGTTACTTAATTTTTTTATGACTATTGAAAGTGGCACAACTGATTTCCTTTTCTGTACATTTGTCCTTTATGTATAGAAAGGCAACCAATTTTGTGTGTTGATTTTGTATCCTGTCAATTTGCTGAAGAAATTAATCATCTTTAGACGTTTTGAGATGGAGACTTTCAGGTCACTTATGTATAGGATCTGCCACCTGCAAATAGGGATAATTTGACTTTTTCCTTTTCCCATTTATATCCCTTTTATTTCTTTATCCTCTCTTATTGCTTGGACTATGACTTCTAGTACTATGGTGAAGGGCAGTGGTGAGAGTGGGCCCCCATATTATTTCCAATCTCAATGGGAATTCCTTGAGTCTTTACCTATTAAGTATTAGTTGGGGTTTAGATTTTACTATGTTGAGACACAGACCATCCTTGCCTATTCTCTCTAACATTTTGATCATGAGTGATGTTTTATTTTCTCAAAGGCCTTCTCTGTATCTCTTGAAATGATCATGTGGCTCTTATGATCATGTTCATTGATGTGGTTTATTATGTTGACCGATTTGCATATGTTGAACCATCCTTACATCCCTGGGATGAATTCTGATTTATCAAAGTGGATAATGCTTTTGATGTGTTGTTGAATTTGGTTTGTAATGATTTTTTTCATGATCTTTGCATGTAAGTTCCTCAGAGATGTAAGCATATAGTGTCTTATTGTATGTGTGTCTGGCTTTGGCATGAGGGTGATTCTAGTTTAATAAAAGGAGTTGGGGAAGGTTCCCTGGTCTCCAAGTTCTGGGATTGAAAGCATGCACCACCATGCCCTACTTTGGGAAGGTTTTTGATTACCTTTTCAATCTTGATGAATGTGATAGGTTTGTTTAGGAGATTAATCTGCTCTGAGTTTAGTTTTGGTAGGTGGTATGTGTCTAGTAACTCATCCATTTCTTCCAGATTATCCAATTTCATTGATGCCTGTTGGGACCTCTCCCTTTTAATTTCTGGTTTTTGTTAATTTGAAACTTTTCTTCCTTATGTTTGATCACATTCACCAAGGATTTGTCACTCTTGTTTATTTTTTCAAAGAACCAGCTTTTCATTTCATTGGTTTTCTTAATTGCTTTCTTAGTTTCCAATTCATTAATTTCTGTTCTGCAATTGGTTCTTTCCATCTGGAGCTCTTAGGGTTGGATTCTTCTTGTTTTACCAATGCCTGTAGGTGGATAGCTAGGTTATTAATTTAGGATCTCTCCACCTTTGTTTTGAAGGCATTTAGTGCCATGAATCTTCCCCTTACAACTGCCTACATTGTGTCCTGTAATTTTTGGGAAGTTGTTTTTTTTTTATTATTATCATTAAATGTTTAAAATGTTACAGTCTTTTTGTTGATTTCTCCCACAATCCGTTCATTGTTTTAAAAGTGTGTTGTTCAGTCTCCAGGAGCTGGTGGAATTTCTGATATGTCTCTTGTTGTTATTTTCTAGCTTTAAAGCATTGTGATCTGATATAATGCAGGAAAAATGTCATTTTTTTCTGAATTTATTGAGGCATGCTTTATGGCCTAATATATGATCTAATTTGGAGAAGGTTCCATGAGCTGGAAGTAGTACTCTTCTTCATCTTCCTGGTTCTTCTGTGGTTTCGCTGGTGACTTGGTTGAAGTATGGAGGATGGTTAATTTCCTTCAGTCTGTTACCATCTGAAAAAAAATTCTCCAGTGGAGAGTGATGTCAGCTTAGCTTAAATGTGATAAACATTATTAATTCAGGGAGATTTTGGTGGATGTAGCCCCTCTTTTAGCCAAAGACTAGTGGTGTGTTTGTTGTTAGAGACCATGATCTTTGTCTTCATAAGATTTTGACTTGGTTCCCAGTTTTAGCTATGGGTTCCTCTTCACTGAGTGGATATCTTAGCCAATTAGAAAGCCATTTGTTACCCACCAACTTTGTGTGCCACAATTGCACTGATGTTCATACCATTGTAAATATCATCTCCTACATTAAAAATTCATGAGACTATTCAATACCAAGGTATTCTCTGATAAAAGGCATTATAAATATCAGAAAAAGTCATAATGCTATCAGTAACAAGCCTAAAATAATTTGGTTCATAAATTAATAAATTAGTTTCTAGTTATAAAATAACCCCAAGATATATCATTTTAGTTGGATAGTTGAGGAGAAAAAGTTTATAGGAGTGGGAAGAAAATAATTAATTCTAACTTTATTGTAAATAGTTTGAAGGAAAGTTACTATTGAGAAAAGAGGAAACTCAAACTATCAAATAATATTGTAAATATAAAAACTACTGATGTCATACTAACAGAATATCCTAAATATTAGAATAGCATATTAAAATGTAAGGAAAACTATGGAAAGGCATTTGTAAGAGTAAACACAAAACAATGTGACAGAGCTGACAAAATGTTCATACAAAAAATGACAAGTTGTTTATTAAAATAAAATTATCTTAAAATTGTTTGTAAAGCAATATTTTGGTTTCTACTGTGTAAAAGAGATGTGTATGGGTACATTCACTCAGAGAATTTGAAGATGAGTTTAATAGGCATGTGTGAAATATGGGAGGGTACACACTTGGTAATAATGATGTAGATTGCAGACACAAAAGTTGTAAAAAAGCATAAAAACGGTGTTTAGTAATCTAAAGTCTGCAATTTACAGCGATGCCACAACAGTTATAAATATTTGTTTACCTATAAGCAAATCAGAAGCTGTTAGAAAGAAGGTCCAAGAGAAACAAGGGCAAATGTACCTGTATTACTGTGGTCTCTCTAGAGGAACAGAAATGATAGAATAAATTGTATTAAAAAGGAATTTACTGAATTAGCTTAAGGCAGTCCAACAATAGCATTTTGCAAGCCTGAGATTCAAGGAACCCAGTAGCTGCTCAGTCCACAAGGCTGGATTTCTTAGCAGTCCAAATCCTGCACTGAAGGCCTGGAAACCTGAGCTGCTTGTCTTCAGTCCAGGCAAGCCCATGCTGGAAAGCCCACTGGCTGCCAGGTGGGAGGAGGGGATACTTTCCTTCCCAGAGCTTCCTTAAGTAAAGCACCCACCCTCCAATATGGGCTGCCTGCTCTGGGGGAAGGATTCACCGTGGGGGAAGGACTTCCTCCTTTAGTTAATCCTTCCTGGAAACAACCTCAGAGATACACTCAAGAGGAATGTTTGTGGATTCTTAAATAGATCAAGTTGACACAAACTTAACTATCACAAATCCACCCCTTGTCAACTTGACACCAAACCAGTTCTCTTTAAACATACTTAATTTCCAAATGAGGACAGTAACAAGGTCATAATTCCACCTAACATGCTATAACTATCCCGTGTACAATCAGAAATGCATAATCTTCCCCCCCAACACAAAGCAAGGTTCCCTGAGGAATGCTTGCTTTGTAATAGAATAGGTCAAATACAAATTCAACAATATTTAACTAGCAATATGATCTCAATCAGTATTGATTACCTAATAGAGAAATAGAGGAAGAACAAAAGCATCTTAATGTTGGCATAGATATGTGCAAACATTCTTAACAAGGTAGGACAGAAACACTCTTGGCAATTACAGTCTTTGTTTTTTCTAATGGGTTACATGGATTTAGTGAGTATTTGTAACTGCCTTCTATGATCCATTCTGTATTTCCTCTACCTTCAGCAAGCACCTCATTAGGTCTTGGTTCTTTATCTGTAGGGGTGACCCATACCATTATCCCTGAAGGATCTGGTCCATTTATCACACTGCCTTGATTAAGTTGTTGTAGTTGCCATTGACTTTGATAACAGGGCATGGTAAAACCAAGAGATGCCCTAAAGGATCTCCTGCACTCCAGACATACTCTTCCTTACCTCCATTGTGGAGCAGCAGTCCAACTTCCCCCTGGTAGTCTGGATCAATCACCTCTGACTGTTATTCCTTTCTCAGCCTATTGACTAGAGGGCATCAGGAGCCCAAAGTGTCCAGGGTAAAGTTTTAGCTTTCAGCTCAATTGAATGCATTTTGTGCCTCCTAGCAAAAGCACTACCCCCTCTGTAGCCAAGACCTTTAGGCTATCAGAGCATAAGGTTTCAGGAACAGAAAACAAACAATTGGCTCATGGTCACTTGGTATGATGGTAAGTGGTACCATTCCCATTTCCACCCCTTGCTTCCTGGACCTGTGAATCTGGGCTATAGGGGAAACTGCCATATGTAGGGCACTGTTTCAGAGCATATACAGTATCCTGGAGGACACTGCCCTAGCCCTACAAACTATTGCCATCTAGTTGGCACTGAACTGTTTCTTCGAAAAGCCATTCCACAGTTCTATCAAATCAGCTGCTTCAGGGTGGTGGGGCACATAGTAATCCTAGTGAATTCCATGATCATAAGCCCACTATAACACTTTGTTGACAGTGAAGTAAGCTCCTTAGTCAGAAGCAGTCCTGTGTGGAATGCCATGATGGTGGATTAGGCATTCTGTATGCCCATGGATGGTCATTTTGGCAGAAGCGCTATGTGTAGGAAAGGTAAATCCATGCCTAGAATAAGTGTCTATTCCAGTAAGAACAAAATGCTGCCCTCTCCATGATGGAAATACTCCAATGTAGTCAACCTGCCACCAAGTTGCTGGCTTGTCACCCTGAGAAATGCTACCATATCAGGGCCTCAGAGTTGGTCTCTGTTGTTTGCAGATTTGGCACTCAACAGCAGCTGTAGCCAGATCAGCCTTAATTAATGGAATTCCATGTCTTTGGCCCATGCATAACCTACATCCCTGTCACCATGGCCAATTTTTTCATGAGCCCATTTGGCAATGATAGGGATGGCCAAGAAAAGAGGTTGACCACTATCCACAGAAAAGGTCAGCTTATCTACTTGATTATTATTATTTTTTCTTTTTTCCTTTATTAATTAGCTTTGTATTCAGTAAATACAGTCAGTTTGGTACCATTATTAGGCTCATCCGTGACCTACCCCCTCCCCTTAGTCCCTCCTTGTTGAGGTATGTGGGTCATGCATTGTGGAGTTAGCCCACAGTTATGGGTAAGCTAAATGTCTCTGCATATCATGACCCAACATGTGGCTCTGACATTCTTTCAGCCCACTCTTCCGCAAAATTTCCCTGAGCCATGTTGGGTTCATTTTTGGTCTGCTTCAGTGATGAGGTGTTGGGGGCCTCTGAGGCTCTGGCTCTCTGATTTGGTAGAAGTTGATTTTTCTCTGTGTTGATCTCCTTGCCCCTTGTTCTGGTATCCAATTCATCAGGAAAACAGCCCCCTTGCTTGTTCTGCCAAATTTTCCTAGTTTCAGCCAGGGCCCTTTTGAGGTATGATGGGGTGGCTCTCTCCTTAGGATCTACATCTATCTGAGAAAGAGAAGCAGATTATCCAATGGAGAGTATCTACTTGATTATTAAAGTCATCCTCTGATGAGATCACCTTCCGATGAGCATTGACATGGGACACAAGTATCTTTATATCTTTTGCCCATTCAGAGAGGTCTATCCACAAGCACATACAACTTCCCCAAATGGCCTTCTCACCAATTTTCCAATTGTGCTCCTTCAATCCCAGACCATCCAGCCAAACTATTGCCCACAGCCTACAAATCAGTGTATAACCACACATCTGGCCATTTTTCCTCCCCAGCAAAATGCATAACCTTGTACACTGCCAGAAGTTCTGCCCATTGTAAAGACTTCCCTTCACCACAGTCATTTGGAGTTGTCCAGAAAGGGGCTCTAATGCTGCAGCTGTCCACTTCTAGGAAGTGCCCACCTAATGAGCTGAACCATCTGTAAACCATGGCCTAGTCACCTCCTTCTCAGTCAATTGATCATAGGTCACACTCTATGAAGCGATAGGTGCATGTTTGGGACAGAAAGTATAGTAACAGGAGTAGCAACCATAGGCTTTTGGGCAACTTCCTCATGTAACCTACTCGAACCTTCAGGGCCTGCCGAAGCCCAATCACGGATATACCTCTTCCACTTGATGGATTTCTGCTGTGCACTTCTACCTTTATAGCCTGGTGGGCCAGATAACACCCAGTTCATAATGGACAGCTCAGGTCACACAGTAACTTGATAGCCCTTTCTCAAACATTCAGTTTCCACTAAGGCCCAATAGCAGACCACAGGCTGTCTCTCAAAGGTAGAATAATTATCTGCAGATGACTGCACAGCCTTGCTCCAAAATCCTAAGTGCCTCTGCTGTGATTCATCTATGGGGGCCTGCCAAAGACTCCAAATGCATTCCTATTTGCAACTGACACCTCAGGTACCATCGGATCTGCAGGATCATATGTCCCAAGGTGCAGAGCAGCCTGCACAGCTGCCTGGACCTGATGAAGAGCCTTCTCTTGTCCTGACCCCCACTGAAAACTAGTAGCTTTCTGAGTCACTAGGTATATGGGATTGAGTAACACACCCAAGTGAGGAATATGCTGCCTCCAACATCCAAATAGGCCCACTACACATTGTGCTTCTTTCTTAGTGGAATGAGTAGCCAGGTGCAACAACTTATCTTTCACCTTAGAAGGAATATCTCTGCATGCCCCACACCACTGAACTCCTAGAAATGTCACTGAAGTGGAAAGTCCTTGAATTTTGGATGGATTTATTTCCCATCCCCTGATGCGCATATGCTGTACTAGCAACTCCAGAGTGGTTGCCACCTCCTGCTCATTTGATCCAACCAGCATAATCTGATTGATATAATAGATCAATGCGACACCTTGTGAAACGGCAGGTGACCAAGATCCCTATGAACAAATCTATGACACAGGGCTGGAGAGTTAGTACAACCTTGAGGTAAAAATGTAAAGGTGTACTGCTGACCTTTCCATCTGAAGGCAAATTGCTTCTGGTGGTCCTTATGGACTGGTATGGAGAAGAGTGCATTCACAAAATCAATACCTGCATACCAGGTACCAGGAGATGTGTTAATCTGCTCAAGTAAAGACACTACATCTGGTACAGCAGCTGCAGTTGGAGTCACCACTTGAATAAGTTTCTGATAATCCACTGTTATTATCTAGGATCTGTCTGTTTTCTGAACAGGCCAAATTGGAAAGTTAAAGGGAGACTTGGTGGGAACCATCACCCTGCACACTTAAAGTCCTTTATAGTGGCATTAATTTCAGCAATTCCTCCAGAGTTGTGACAGTGTTTTTGGTTCACTATTTCCCTGGTGGAGGGAGCTCCAGTGGCTCCATTTGACCTTTCTGGCCATAGTATCCCTCACTCCACAAGTCAGGGAACCAATGTGGGGGTTCTGCCAGCTCCTGAGTATATCTATCCTAATTATGTATTCTGGGACTGGGGAAATAACCACAGCATGAGTTCAGGGGCTTACTGGACCCACTGTCAGTCTAGCATTTGCCAAAGCTCCATTGATCATCTGACCTCCACAAGCACCTACTGTAACTGGAGGGCCACAATACTGTTTGGGGTCTACTAGAATCAATGTCAATTCAAAGCCACTGTTCAGTAATCCCCCAAAGGTCTGATTATTTCTTTTTATCCATTGCACAGTTATTCTAGCAAAAGGCCACAGGTTCCTCTGAGGAAGTATAGGAATAATCTTGATATTGAAATTTTGGGGAATTTGGGAGAGTCCTTCCTTGAGATGACCTGACCACCCCTTCAATCAAGGGGCTCAGGATTTGTACACTTTCTCATGTCTGGAAATTGGATAAGAGACCTTTATTCTCTGTTGCTATAATGAAAAGTGGCCTTTTGTCCCTTTGCTGTGGAACATTTCTGCTTATACAGATCTAGCAGGAACAAAATAGGCTTCTTACCTATTTCACTTCTGGAAACACCATGACTAATCAGCAAGTACCAAAGGCCTACAGGGGTCATACCATTATGAGCAGTGTTTTGCCTATGCTGTGCATTACAGTAAACATACTCACCTCACCTTTGGCATTTCAGTGCTGCCATTTGGCTCTTGTTACTCCAAGATCCACTTAGACCCATTGCATCCAAGTCACCTAATGTAGCAACTGTGGTTCCCACTGTGATGTCTTCTTTACATATTATGCAAACTATAGGCAACTTTAGGTATACCAGTGCTCCCCTCACAAATCTGTTTTTTATAGTCTTAGTAAAGGGCACATCTTCTGGATGCTCCCATTGTGGAGGCAAAGATGAGTTTACATTGTAAATCCACTCTAGTATTCAAAGTTCTCTGAGCCTTATAATCTTTTCATCAACATAAAGCCAAGGAATATCAGGCAGCTTGAGCTTATTCACAGTAGGCCACCTTTGGATCCATACTTCAGCCAAACAATCAAATAAACTCTTGGCACCTTTTCGAACTGCACAAACTGCAGTGTTAAATCTAAAATTTCTTCTCAATGGACCCATTTTAATAAATCCAGCCTGACCTAATCTTATATTCCTTCATCCATCATCCAACACCCTTAAAATCCATTCCCATACTTATTCCCCATGCTTCTGCCTGTACAAGTTAGAAAATTCCTGAAGTTCTTTAGGGGTGTACCTCACCTCTTCTTGAGTCACACTTTCTATCTCACCTTTAGAGGCCTGCTAGCATTATGCATGGTTATAGGCCTAGAAGTGAAGAGGAGTGGGCACTGAGGAGTATCAGCACCTGCTGCAAGGAGGGCCACTGCTGATTCCTCAAAGAATGATTAATTCCCCCAGGAAAGGATGGCAATGATTCAGGAGGTGGTGATGCAACTGCTGCTAAGAGAGGGGAGGTCACATTCTCAGGCAAAACAACTTTTTCAGAATCTGAGAGCCCAGTGTCCCCAGACTCTTCAGAGTCTTCACACACATCCCCATCCTAAGTCACAGGATCACACTCTTTTCCAATCAGTGCCCCCACTTTAACTTCTAATAGCCCATGAGGCTGGGAATTGAGCTTACCTTGGAAGTTAGCCAATCTTACAATGAGAGCTTGGGTTTGGTTCTCTACAATTTGAACCATGTTCTGGCTAGAGAGGACACTCTCCTCCAGGGCACCCTTAGAAGCCTTCAGATCATATATGTGGGTCTTAAACTTGAAAATTTCCTTCCTGATCTTCTCTTCTCCCTTAATAGTTTATCCAGAGATGCTAGAAGTACCCATCCAGCATCTACATTCATCTTACTGTTCATAAAATATTAAAAAGTTTTTGATACAGAGTCACTAAATTCCTGCGAGGAATTCTTCTTCACAAGATATGACTCAGAAACACCAAAAAAGTCTATGTAATGGAGTCCTCTAAAAAGTTCACACCATGGATTATTCGTGCCCTCCTTATTGCCAATAAAAAGTGCTCTCCTAATATCACTAAAAGCAGTCTCCTCATTATCAGTAGAGCCTTTAGTCTCATTGAAGTTGGAGAACCAACTCCAGATAGCACCAAGTCTACTAGAGAACTCAATTCTTATAATTCTGTTTCTCTAGAACCACTATTGGTACAATAATCTGTATTAGTCAAGATTCTCTAGAGGAACAAAACTGATAGAATGAATTGTATTAAAAGGAATTTATTGGATTAGTGTAAGGCAGTCCAACAAAAGCAGTTTGCAGTTCTGAGAGTCAAGGAACCTGGTAGCTGCTCAGTCCATGAGGCTGAAAGCCTTAGCAGTCCCAATCCAGCACTGAAGGTCTAGAGGCTTCTTGGAGAGCCACTGTCCTTTAGTTCAGGCTGGTCTTCAGACCCAGTTGGAAAGCAGCAAGCAGCACTGGCAGCAGGTGGTAGGAGGGGATCCTTTGCAGAGCTTCCTTAGATAAAGTCCACCCCTCTACCCATGCCCCCCCCCCAGAGGGGCTGCCTATTCTGGCAGCAGTGCTCACCCTAGGGAAAGGATTTCTCCTTTAGTTAATCTTCCTGAAGCAATCTCAGAGACCCACTTATAAGGAATGTCTGTAGATTCCTAAACAGATCCACTTGACACAGAACTTAACCATCACAGCACCAAATTACAAAAATAGGAAAACTCAATATAATTTCTTGCTTAGAATACAACTAATAGGGCTGAAGAAATGGCTTACTATTAAGGTGCTTGCTTACAAATCTAAAGGACCCAGGTTCGATTCCCCAAAACCCATGTAAGCACGATGCACAAGGTGGCACATGCATCTGGAGTTCGTTTATAGCCATTTCATGCCCTGGCATGCTCTCTCTCTCTCTCTCTCTCTCTCTCTCTCTATTCCTGTTTCTCTCTCTCTCAAATAAATAAAATTAAAATTAAATAATTTTAAAAAGTTATAACCAATAGTCAAAGAAGCATTAATAAGATCCCTGATGACAGGGGAAAACAAGGAATGAGCAGAGGCTGGATATCACCTTGTGGCAAACACCACAGCAGGAAAGCATGACAAACACTAGCATAGAGGAAGTTTGGAAGCCTGCCTTCAACAACACAACCCCTCTAGAAGGCTCCAATTCCCAAAGTTTCACCAACTGGGAAACCAGCACCCAGAACACATGAGTTCATGAGGGATATCTAATTCATACCACCACACAGGCCCTAGTCTCCTCTTCAGGCAATTGATCACAGAACACACCTTAAAATGCTATAGGTTCAGGCTTGGGAACAGAAGACAATATAACAGGAGTAGGAGACATAAGTATTTGGGCAACTTTTTCATATAATTTACTTATACCTTCATAATCTGCTTGGGTCCTATCACAAGTATATTACTTACATTTGTTGATGAATTGCTACTGTGCATGTCCAACTTCATGGTTTGGTGGGTCAGGTAACACCCAGCTCGTAATGGGCCAGTCAGGTATCATGGTAACTTATAGGACCATTGTTAAGTGTTCAGTTTTGACTAATGTCCAAACGCAATCCAGGAGATGTCTCTCAAATGGAGTATATTCAGCAGGTGACAGTATGGCTTTACTCCAAAATCCCAAGGGCACCCACTGTGATTCACTTATTGGTGACTGCAAAAGGTTCCAAATAATATCTCTGTCTACCACTGAAACCTTAAGTACTGTTGGGTCTGCTGGGTGCTATGTTCCAAGTAGCAGAGTATCTTACATATTAGCCTGGGCCTATTGAAAAGCAAATGCTTTTTTTTTCCTATTCTGAGCCTTACTCAAAACCAGCAGTTTTCCAAGTCAATTTGTACATGGGCCAGAATAACATACCTAAGTGTGGAATGTGCTGTCTCCAAAATTCAAATGTGCCCATTAGGCATGTACCTCTTACCTCTTTCTCAGTGGTAAGTGGGGCAATATGTAACAACTTATCTTTCACATTAGAAGAAATACCTCATCAAAATTTTACTGAGATTGATGGTCTTTTAAATTTGGTTGTATTTGTTTTTCATCCTCTGATAGGCATATGCTTTACCAACAACTACAGAATGGTTTCTACCTCCAGCTCACTTGGTCCAATAAGCATAATATAACTAATAAAATGATCAACATGATACCTTGTGGTATGGATAGGTGTGGAATATAAATGCTCCTCATAGTCTCAAGTATTTTTGATTAAGATTGTGCTTCTTACTAAAGCCTTTAGTAGGCAGAGCCCTACTGGAAGCATTATGTCACTGGGGGCAGATCTTGAGTCCAGCCCTAAGGTGTGTCTGAGCCAGTTCAAGTTCTAGCTGCTTGTTCATTTTGTCTCTCTACTAGGGATGTATTCTGAGGTGAGCCAGCCTCTTCCACCGTGATAAAGCTTCCCCTAGAGTCTGTAAATTTGAAGTTCACTTTTTTCTCCCATAACCTGCTTTCATTTGGGTGTTTGTCCCAGTAATATGAAGTTAACTGCAACAAGAGGCAATCAAGATCCTTAGAAACTATGTCGTAACACAGGATGGATAATCAATATCACCTTGATGTAAATTGTAAAGTTGTATTGTCAAATTCTATTATTGACTTGATCAAATTTTAAATCAAGTAAGAGACAGACATCTTTGGTGGGTCTGTAAGGGTATTTCTATGAAGGATTGATGGAGGAAGGAAGACTTTCTTCCAGAGTGGGCAGCACTTCTTGTGGTAGACTCTATATAAAGAATCTCCATGAGGATATGAGGACTTTTGCCTGATTGCCTGTGCTACTTGCTGGTACCTGCATCTATCTACCTTAGTGTCACTATCCTTCACAGACATGGGAGCCCAGCTTTATTAGCCTTTATATGCACACTGAAAAACAGCAGCTCTCCAGAATTCTTCTAGGCCCTCAGTGACAGACTGGGACTGTGGGAGCATACAGCCCTGTGAGCTGAGAAGCTGCCAGGTTCCTTAACACCCATGCCTGTAGACAGCTATTTTTGGACTGTCCAGTACACATCCCATAAACTAATTGAATAAATCTCTTCTTAATACCCATTCATTCCATTGGGTCTGTTACTTTAGAGAACCCAGACTAATACAGAAAATTGGTACTGAGAAGTGGGCCTATTACATGAAAACCTGAACTTGTGCTTCCTTGGGAACATTCCTTTTCAGGAGGAATGTGGGAAGATTTCAAACTTTGGACTAGGGAAACCTTACAATACTAGAAACAGAGCTTATTTGGCTATTCTGGTGAAAGTTTGGAAGACCTGAAGGCCAAGAGAAATGCAGACACTAGAGGTGTGTTCATGAAGTTTTTATGGAAAACAGAATCCTATAAGGAACAGAGCTAGAAGTAGTTAATGTGATATTATGGCAAATAAACTGGCTATATTCTTCCAATTTCCTAAGAATTTGAACTAACTTTAACTCAAAAGTAATGGCAGAAGAAATTTGAAGAAAGAAATTCCCTGAGCCTGTAGAATTGATTCTCTTAGGTGCTGTGATTCAGAACCACAACAAAAAGCAAAACATAGAGCCAAAAGATATGACTAATGTGAAATTCAGCATGAATATCAAGCTAAATAAAATTAAAGCCCTAGAAATAGAAACTGTAGACACTAAAATTAAGCTGTAATTACTGAAAAGATTACCACCATTAAAGAAAAACCAACTTTTCTGCATTCCCTCATTCAGCAATAGGATTGATGTCACAAGGGTAAGATCTAACACATTGAAAACTCAAGATAGTTAAAGGCCTGGGGGAACAACGCTCAGGTCTCTGCTCACCAAAGTCAGCATACAGTGGCTGCTACAGCTGTGTTCCATGGGAGCCAGGCTTCCTCCTGATCTGACAGAAGAACTTGGCAGCCTGTTCTCATGGTACTGGTTTTGGAAGAATGAAAAATACAGGATTGTAAAAGTCATGGAGTATTTCAGGGTCAGCATCCATGCAGAGACCCCGTAAGATCACAGTGTGAACATGTGAAGGTGAATCCTAAATTGCAATGGAGACTCCATAATGTTAGTGATGCCAGGGTCATGGGCCATCTGCCAAGAAAAGATGTAAACTCAGGGAGGATCTGACCCATGAGAGAGGTTACAGATAGTACAGCTGGACGGGGTACCAAATGTTTTGGATCCCAGAGGATTTAATTAAGAGTTGCAAATATCAAACCCTGTCCCTGCATGATTTGCTATTTGCCCTTCTTGGTTTAGTCCAATATTTCTTTACTATGCTCCCATCTTCTCCTATTGTAATCAGAATGATGAATCTCTGCTTTTTCTTTTTTTTTTCTTTTTTTTCTTTTTTTTCTTTTTTTTTTTTGTTTTTTTTGAGGTAGGGTCTCACTCTAGCCCAGGCTGACCTAGAATTCACTATGGAGTCTCAGGGTGGCCTCGAACTCACGGCGATCCTCCTACCTCTGCCTCCCGAGTGCTGGGATTAAAGGCGTGCGCCACCACCTCCGGCTTGAATCTCTGCTTTTTCATACATTGGAAGTATGTAATGTTTTCCAATTTTATAGGACTCACAGTTAAGAGACAGCCTTGAATATTAGATTAGAATTTGGACTCTACATTTTTGAATAGTGTTTGACTGTTAAAAACTATAGGCACTTTTGAAGTTAGACTGAATGCATTTTGATATATGAGTTGTTCATAAGCCTATGGGGACAAAGGGTAGATAGTTGTGACTTAAATGTGGTATGTTTGAGTGTGACTTTGACAAGGAATGGACTTGATATGGTTATTGTCTAGCTTTCAACTTGACAGGATTTAGAATCACCATGGAAATAAATCTTTGGTCATGTTAGTAAGGCACTTTCTAGACTAGATTAGTTGAGGTGGTAGAAACCACCCTAACTGTGGGCAGCACCAGCCCATGAACTAGGTTCCTGGACAGTATAAAATGTAGGTAGCTAGCTGAGCATTTAGTATTCATCCCTATCTCTACTTCCTCCCTGCTGATGTAATATGATGTTATCTTTCTACTTCTTTTAATGTTTTACCCTCTGATATAGTCTCTACACTCTGAAACTTTAAGATGAATTAAACCCTTCTCTTTGCATGAAGTGTGTCTGGTAGGGTATTTCACTCCAGCAATGAGAATGTAACTGACACAATATATAACAACAAATAAGAAAGAAATATATTTAGTTTATCTTTAGTCTCTCCTGTTAACTGAATAATTAAATGACAACTGTCTCTAAAACACACTCTAATTCATTGAAACTGCTAACTCAATGTTCACTTAATTTATTAATATATATTTCTAGTAAGAAATACAATTTGTGATTTGCATCTAGACCTAAATAAGCCCACAATAGCAATATTTCTGCTATAGCTTCTTACCTTATATATTCTTTTCTCTGCACTTTTCATTTTATTTCCAGAAAAAAAACATGTGATCGTTTCTTGAAAGCTTGTGAGGAACATTTGGTCATAAATTGTCACTTTGCAGGATATATCAGACTTCTGTACACCTTTTTCCTCTAATAGGAATACTCTTCCAACTCTATTCTCAGACTTACATTCATATGCTGACTTCTTCAAAAATAGTTATTGTGTTAGTTTTCCTGCGGATACAAGAGCATCTATTCAGTCCAGATGTAATACCAGAGACAAATCAAAGAAACAGTTTTATTCAGGTACAACTTAGAGAACCCGTGAATTTATTGGGGTTAACTACAGAAGCATGAGTGAAGGGTTACTTCCATAGCCATGTGTGCTTCAAGTAGCTGAATCAATGAAAAGCCTACTCCAGTGTGGGTGATGGTTCAGGAAAGCTGCATCACTGTTATTCCTAGACAACCTCAGTTGTTCCACCCAAGTGTCTCCTTTCTGCATTTGTTTGCTTATGTCACTTAGGGGAGGAGCTTTATTTATTCTTATAGGTTCTTATAACTATCTCTTCAGTTTCCTGACTCTTCTCACTTCCTTTCAGGAGGGAATATTTCAATTCAAATGAAAGAGTTATGCAGCATCACTGCTTATATTGCTGCAGATGAGAAAATCCTCTGTTTTTCTTATTGATAAAGTTACATTAAATGAAGAAAAGTGGGATATTCTTTGACCATAGCATCTATTCTGCCCCATCTATCCAGTTATTAGTAGCACTCCTATCTCAGTAATCATAATGTATATGTGAGAATTGTTATGTTGTATGGTACTTTCATATACAAATTTTAGAATCAGAAAGAATAAATGGCAGTTTTTTTTGTTTGTTTCTATGGAGTATTTTTTTTTCTATGTGCCAGATGAATAAGGGTTATGACTTCCTTGAAAGCCCCTTGGCATTTATTTAAAAGGCTTGCATTGGCCAAACATGCATATTGACTCATTCTTTGCCTTATTTCCTGTTTTAATTGCATGCCAAAGGTTATACGTTGCTATTAGAGTAAGACATGACTAGTAGCAGAGGTCACGGACTCTCTGGAATTCTATTAGAGCCATAAAAAACAAAACAGAATGATAATTTCACCTGCTCTAACCTCAATTTTTCCAGGATGGGACAGACATTGACCTTAGTGTTTGTCAGTCATTGACTCTATAAACTTCAACTAGCCTAATTCTGCTTACTAAACAATATGAGTGATTTCATAACAAGGATGAAAATAAAACAACGGAAAATATACAGAGATGACTCAAGGGAGAGACCCATGGAGGTGACAGAAAAGATAAAATAACATTTTATTTATTCTTTTATTCCTGGGTCACATCCCTCATTTAGCTAGTTTACAACAATAACAGTTCCCACCAACAACCTTCGCTTTTACCTTCTTTTATAGAATACCTTACAACTTCCTCTATGTGAATGTGTACAGGCAATAAATCTAATAAATTACTCATTCTCCCTAAAACCTATCTGTGGTACTTGATGCTTTGTGAATATCTATGAAATTTTTCTAAATCTTCCCACCCTTTCAAGTTTTGAGCTGAAATGTATGTAACTATTTGAAGGCATAGTTAATATCTTTTCTTATTTTATTTCCAAAGAAGGAATAAAATAAAAGTAGTGAACAAAACATGTTAAAATATTTCTTTTAACATTATTTAGAAATGGGTTTCCTAACAGTAATTTAATAAAATAAGTTTAGAATCTGATGATAACTTCTTTCTAATTCCAGTTTTGGATAACAATGAATATTCGTTGGTGGTTTTCTACACTTTAATGAAAAAACAATTTAAGAATATAAGTACGCATGTTATGTTACAGATTTTCATGAAAGATAGAGATTACTGTCCAAAAGATTCCTTGGAGATATCATGAATCATTTTCTTCTCCTCAATTTCAGATAGATCATTTTTTTCTTGTTAATGTGTTCATCATTTTAATCTTATAGATAAATGATTAATATTAGCCAAATTAATATTATAAATAATAGGTCTTCTTTAAAATTACATACTTTCACTCTAAAGGTAGAAAACAAGCAAGCAAAATGGCACAGTGGTTTCTTATAGAAATGATTGATGTTTGTGTTATATGATAGATACCAAGTCATTAATTAATGGAATGGTTTACTGTTGCAGTCAATTTTGAGTTGCTGCACAGAGAACACAAGCAAAAGCAGCCTGTGAGAGGAAAGGGTTTAGTTTGGCTTACAATCTTGAAGGGAAACCCCATGATGGCAGGAGAAAATGATGACATGAGCAGAGGGTGGACATCACCTCCTGGCCAACATCAGATGGACAACAGCAGCAGGAAAGTGTGCTAAACATTAGCAAGGAGAAGCTGGCTATAATACCCATAAGCCTGCCTGCAACAATACATGACCTCCAAGAAGGATCCAATTCTCAAACTGCCACCAGCTGAGGACTTATTATTCAGAACATATAAATTTATGGGAAACACATGAACAAACCACCCCTGGCCCCCATAAACTGGGAAATATATCCATGATGTAAAGTGCAATGCATTCAAGTTCTTTAAAAGTCCTTATACCTTTTCATCAATCCCAGTGATGTTCAATCATCCCCATAGTCCAAGGTCTTTTAACTGAGCCATAATAAAAAAAATACAACAAAACATAATGGTACAGAATAAACATTCACACTGAAAAAAAAATGACATTGGGCATAGTAAAAAATTATTCAACCCATACAAGATTTAAAACAAACAGGGCAAACACCAAACTCTGTAGCTCCAAGTCTGGCAACTCTAATCAGTGAGAAGTCTCCAAGTCTGTTAATTCTAACCAGTGACAAGACTCTGGAGTTCCAGTTACACCTCTCCCCCTAGGCTGCTCACAGTCCTGGAAAATCATCTGGGGCCAGCAGGTCTCCTTGGCAGCCATCCCATAGTCCTGGCATCTCCACTGGGTCTCCACTGTAACCCACATTTTATCCTTATGGCTCCGTTGGGTCTCCACACAGGTAATCCAACAAATCTGCTTCACACTGCCCATGGCCATTTCCACAATACAAAACTGTGCTACAAGTTCAATGACCCTTGTTTCCTGTATTTATTATACTCCATAATACCAGATGGTAAGCTTGTTAATCTGGGGGGGGGGGGAGACTATGAAGAATGGGACATTCCTTCAGAATGCAGGTCCCTTCAAAAAAAGTTTGCATTATTCCTTTTGTCCCAATGCAGGTCATCTGTTCCAATCTCAAAAGTTATAACCTCTCAAAAAATTGTAGCTGAATGGGCAGCAGGTTGGGCCCAAAGTTTACATTTCTGTGCTTTATCCCCCTACTCATATCACTCCATTTCTGCATAATGCAATCCTGTACAAGTTCTCAGGACATGACTTAACAATATGCCTCTCACAAAAACTGCTTATAGCCCAGAACAAGCAAAGCTCTTTCTCACCCTCATAAGGCAAACCTCATAGTCCATAGTTTTTACTGCATTCATGTCTTTCTGCTCTGACCAGAATAGTCCATCAAACTGTTCTTATAGCACTGCAAGCCATCTCTTAGTCCAAGATTTAAAATTTATCCATATTCCTCCTGCAAATAGTTCCAAAAGGCTAAAGCCACATAAACTAGTTTCTAGTACCAATGACCCTACTTCTCAGTACCAATTTTACTGTTGCAGTTAATTTCGAGTTTCTACACAAAGAACCTGACCAAAAGCAGCCTGTGGGAGGAAAGGGTTTATTTTGGTTTACAGGCAAGAGGTGGAGCTCCGTGATGGCAGGGAAAACTATGACATGAGCAGAGGATGGACATCACGGCCTGGCCAACATCAGATGGACAACAGCAGTAGAAGAGTGTGACAAACACTGGCAAGGAAAACCTGGCTATTACAACCATAAACCTTTTCCCCCAAATATATCAACTCCAGGAAGCTTCAATTTCCAAACTCTTACCAGCTGAGGACCTAGAATTCAGAACACGGAAGTTTATAAGTGACGCCTGAATCAAACCACCACATGTAGGGTTCCCAGGACACTTAGAACTTAGATGCTCATTTCTAGGGGCACACTGTTTACACAGAACTTTCTTATGTAGATCATTTTATATAAAATTTTTTATGTTTACAAGGAAGTGGGTGATAATTCACTTCTTTGATTTTCTTAAACACTGAATAAAATAAACTGATTGGACACATATTTAATTTTGAAAGATTACATTTTTTAGCTGATAAAAGTAACATTTTCTTATTTAAAAAACTGATTTCAAATTTACCATAAAGGAATAATTCCCACTTGTTAATAAACTGAACCGTGAGACTATGAGGTTTATCCTATGTTTATTTGACCAGAAGCTAGTGTTTATTAAATTTCCCTGAATTCTAGTCAAGTTGGCTGAATTTCCGATCAATTTGATCAGCAATATCTTTAGGGCAAGGTTGATTTCCCTTTCAGCTTCTAGTGGACCATTAACTCATTTAGGAACAGTTAGCTCAGCTGCTTACTTTGCTAAATCTGTCTTTACCCAGGGGGCTTCTTCCTTCCACCCAGCATTCCTCAGCACTGATTAATGAAAACTATCATAGACATTTCAAACCTGTTTTCTCAAAGCTGGAGTCATTTTCCAGTAAGGGCTTATCTTTTCTAGGAAGAGTTAATGGTATGGATCATTGGGTTTCCAGAGAATATAAACTTCTTCACCATGCAAGCCCCAGGGATCAGCATTGCTATATGTACAATAGACTCAACAAATGAATAGGTTTTATACATATTTGATCTTAAGTTACTTTTTGACAAAGAGATTTTTACACAGTTTTATCATAGCATCCAAGATGCATGAAAGTATAGAACATAATATATGTTTATAATTTCTTCACACAGACTACAAGGGAAATGGGGCTTTAGTTATTTTGATATAACTTCATATTCACATTTCTTAAAGAAGGTTTTAAGTTTTATAAATTCTGTATTACTTAAAAGTAATGGTGGTATATTAATAGTCACTCTATAATGTCACCGATGAACCAATCATAATAAAATTCACACTCAGTGGACTCCTGGTAATTAACTGACTGTGTCTCCATGTGCATGTTATGACATCTTTCACAATTACCTTGGTGTTTGAACCTACACATTATGAAAGGAATTAATTACTTACCATTGACACTACTGTGCTTCATAAATAAGGAGCTAGTCATAAGAAAGGTGAATAAAAGGATGACATGATCTAGGCTTTAGGAATATTTGGAACAACAATGAGTCTGAAAAGAGGACAATCCTGTTTCATTCCCAATGATGTCTGTATCCATGGAAACTCTCTTTTAATAGCATCCACATTACACTGGAAAAACAGGTATGCTACCTTTTGAAAGTGAGTGCATTAAAAGAATCCAGACCTTTGCTAAGAAGGTCAGCTCTTGAAAGCTTCCAAGAGCTTTGGTAGCTGAGAAAGCTGGCGGGCTGTAAATCCTTCCTTTCGTTGCTAAGAAGCTTGGCTCCTGAGAGTCACACCAGCACTCTCTAACACAGAGTGGAATGTGACTCCTTTGTTCACTTCCTAGGATGTTATACTCCTGAGTACTTGTTTCCTTAGCTAAGAGAACATGCCAGAGAGACCTGTTATGTGAACCTAGAGATTAATTATGAATAGACACAAACTGAGAAAGACAGGCAAGAAGATGTTCAGTGTGTGAAGAAAAAAGATTTATTTGAAAGAACTCCAGATGGCAAATGCCATGACATTGGAAATACATACACTAAAATCATATTCATATGATAACATTTTCAAATCTCAACATTTTTTCTATAATAAATATCTCTCAAGGAAAATTCCTTTCTCATTAGATTGCTCAACATACTTATTAATAACAATCAAAACAACTAAAGGTCACTGTGTCTTTTCATTAAGCTTTGAACACACCAGAATTGTTCTTCTTTTACTATTTAATAAGTGAAGCACTCTGAATAACTAGATAGATAATTATTAATGTTCAACAAAATAAGCATAATGAGCATTAGTGCTTTGGACACATATATAAGGCAATGTATCATCTTTTCTATTTGTAAAACACAAACATCAGTGACAAATATATTATGTGGTAATCTTTTATGGGATCATTGTGAATGTATTTGTTACAGTGTTCATGAAAACCAAGACACTAATTTCTGTGTATATTTCTAGAATACGTATGGCCATTTGAGTATAACAACAATATTAGATGACTAGACAGTAAGTTATTAACTGATTAACAAGGTTAATATTACTAATAATACTAACATTTAGTGATTTACCATTTGTTTCATTTATCAACATTCTGACCATGATACACCTCTATAAGCATGTTACATTCATTTGTTGTGTCAATATTCACAGTACACTCTTGTGATTTGTATGACTATGGTACTGCTTTTGCATATGGGAGGCACAGAGAGCTTTAGCAAATTGCTCAGGCTCAAATTTAAGGTATGTGTTCAAGTTAAGATATGAACCCACACTATCACCAAGAATATTATTCAAAAGAAAAAATCAGCATGTCTCTAGCCCATGTAGCATCCTAGAAATAGAAATAATGATAATCATTCTGTTTTTCATATCTCTGTATGTTTCCTAGCAATATTTCATATATGTGCTGATTTGATCTTTATCAAATAGCACATTATATAGCTAAGAAGACTTATGTTCAGCAATGTAAAGCAATTTGTCCAATGTCATGTTTAATAAATGTTAGGCTGTGGAACCAGGATGAACATTTAATATTGTGTCCACTCTAACAACTTGTGTTATTTTTATAAATAGTTATCATATTGCAATAAGCTTTCTCTTAACCCAACTGATGATTAGAGCAACAAAATGATAGCTAACAATATAAATATTAATAACCCACTGTTTACTTGCTCAGACCTTGTTCTTCCCAGGAATCCCTATGAGCAGATCAAGCTCTTTGCATGGCTCAGAATCTTGGGGCCATTTTGCTTCCTTAAACACAGTTGGAAAATTGTGGATATTCTTCAAGTTATAAGTTAGGTCATTCTTTTTACTTAAGTTTTTACTACTTATTTATAAACCTCATGTCTGATTGAATACAATAACCTTTTACCTGTTTCTACTGGCTTTTCCTGCTTCAGCCAAACTACAACATTGTGAGCCATCTCTCAGTCAGGTCAATGGGCATATCCTGAAGTTTGTGCTGCCCAACTATCAACACTTGCATATTTAAGTAGCTCTGTCTAAAGACTGCAGCTAAGGGTAAGAAGCTTCACTCTGTGCTACCAACTGTGTGGCATTGAACTAGGGTTTAAACTATATGACCTTGAATTCTCACTGCCTCTTTTAGCAGCTGTGTGACCTTGAAGAAAATTGCTTGATGAGGTCTACAATTTTTGTCTATAAATTAATTTAAATTTATATATATATAGACAACTTCCATACTTACAGACAGCAAAACATGGTATTTTCCTCCCCTCCTCTGCTTTCCCCTTCATAACTCTGCTCTCTCTCATATCCCTTCCTTCTCTCCATTAGTCTCTCTTTTAATTTGATGTCATCCTCTTTTTCTCCTATTATGAGGGTCTTGTGTAGGTCTTGCTAGGCACTATGAGGTCTTGGATATCGAGGTCAGTTTCTGTCGGGACAGTTGTATGTAAAGAGCGGTACCCTTCCTTTGGCTCTTACATTCTTTCCACCACCTCTTCCACAATGGACCCTGAGCCTTGGAGGGTGTGAGATGTTTCAGTGCTGGACACTCCTCCGTCCCTTCTTCTCAGCATTTTGTTGCCTTTTGGGTCATTTTTATGAGAATTAAATATTCGTAAATGTCTAACAGTTAACACTGGATATGGTTTGTGGTAAACCCTCAATATTTGTTAACTGTGCTTTATTATTATTGAAACAATATAAAAGTCTTGTTATAAGACACTACCATATAATATGAACTATGAAATCACTGTTGAGGATTGTTTTAAGTATATTGCTTTATCCATGATTCCATTTCAGCCAGATTCTTTTCCCATGAAAGGTAATACAAAAATAAGCTACTTCCCCATTTTTAAAATTCAAAATACATTTTCCATGCATTCAAGGAGAACTCATAATGTGTTTATTTCTGTGTATAAATATTGCATGCTGATTTCTGCATTCACTTTCTGACATGTTAAAAACAAGACTCATGGGACCCATATTTAGCAAATGGAATACATGATGTAGTTGAAAAGAAAATGTTGGCAGCTACTGTGGAGAGTGGATAGTAGATATCTGATAATATAAACAGCAAGTGCCACATTCAGGTCATTTTTATTGGCTTTAGCCTCTAGATGCTGTTCCCTCCTACAGTAGAAAAAAAAAATCGTTTTTTTTTTTTTCCCTAAAGATGGCAGATCATAGCCATACTCCAATTTCTAGGATGTCAGTAGGAAAGACAAAATTTTGCTAAATGAATTTGTTAGAAATGAGATGTCATATCATGCAAGAACTGGGCTTTCTGTTTATTTTGAATGATGTCTTCACCTAATCTGAAAAGCTCATAAGTCAACCCCAGGAAAAAAATCCTGTTTCTTCTTCCTAGGTGTTAAATCTAACTCAAGTCACTTATTTAAAGTTAAAATTTTATTTTATTTCTTATGATTAACTTGATTAGTTGTTTACATTGTTGACAAAATGGTCAGCTAACAGCCTTTTCCTTTTTTTTTTTTTTTTTTTTTCGGTTTTTCAAGGTGGGATCTCTCTCTAGCCCAGGCTGACCTAGAATTTACTATGGAATCTCAGGGTGGCCTCAAACTCACAGCAATCCTCCTACCTTTGCCTCCTGAGTGCTAGGATTAAAGGTGTGTGCCACCACGCCCGGCAGCCTTTTCCTTTTTAATTATGACTTCAATCAGATCTACGGAAATGACTTCTGTCTATTATTGCTTTCATGATCTCACTCAGATCTATGGGTAATGATATCTATTTGTTATTTTCTATGCTACTGCAATTTGGTTGGCCCCTTATTAAAAGCCAAATATTACCATTCACTGTAATGGAGACTATTACTGCTGATAGCCTCCTTTGTTTTCTGATCCTTATCATTAAATGAAAACTTAAACTTTCTTATTCTATAGCAAAAAATATTGAATACCTGTTAGGTTACTGGTTTGGTTGAAGTATTTCCCATTGCTTCTCATTATAGATCAGAAACTTATTCTCACGTTGGGGTAGACATGTATTACATTCATCTCAGTTCGAATCAGCAAATGTTTTTTGAAGTATTTTCTTACCTGAAATCCTGAGCACTGTTTGGTAGTCACAGAAGAAAAGACATTGACATTGATCTCAAGTACTTAATAGTTACACAAAGTTGAATTCTTAGTTCAAAAATTAGTCTAATAAGGAGTAAAAAGGTCATAAAACATATAAACAATATGGGAATTTGATGAAAGTGGAGCTGCACTTTATATTAGGAAAGCCAGAGGGCTTTGCAGCTCTTGGGGAGAAAGGAGAAGGTGTTCCAGGTACATTAAACTCCTAAGGAAAGACGATGGTGAGTGGCTCCCTGCTAAGTGGCTTCTCTTTTCCTGTCAACATGCTCACCTTGCATGCTTTAGAAGAGAGTCTGGTAAAGTTTAAACACCAGAACAAAGACACATGTGTGAGGTCACAACACAGGATAGCCTCCAGTCTGGAACTTAAACTCAACCTCCCCCTCAAAAAAAAAAAAAAAAAAAAGTGAATCCTTTTCAAGAGAAGGAAGAGCCTCTTCTGCTTTGCCTTGGCTTCCGGAATGCCAGCCGCAATGTGGAGAACCTAAGATGTGACTAGAGCAGAGCCAGTCCTGTGTTCACCAACCACCCAGTCCCAGAGGACAATACTCTCCCGGGAAAAGAAATTCCTCTAACATTTACCTTCATCAAAGCAGGTCTCATTCCTAGGCCAGTGGAATTTCTAAAGTCATCATCTCTTCACCCAGCTTGTAGTTCCAGGTAGCCTGGCCTCTGACCAACATTGTTCAAGGACTTGGGGGCATAATAAAGGCTTTCCTCCCCACCATGTGACCAGGCAGTGCAGGCCCTTGGCAATACTGCTGGTGATGGTCCAGAATTCCAAAGCATCATTATCTGGCCTTTATGTTATGCACCATATGAATCGCAAGGAATCTAAAGAGCATCATAGTTGGCCTTATCCAACCTGTGTGAAGGAAAAGAACTATAGCCCTCATAGGAATTGGTGAGGTCTATGCTGTCTTACCTCCCCAGCACTATGATGAGATATTCTCTCCTACCTCACTTGAAGAATGCGGCCAACAAAAAGGCACAGGGGTCCCTCCTAGGCTAGTAGGGATCATGATGAATTATGAATTATTGTCTTGACCTCTTTCTCCCCAAAGAGGGCAAACACTGTCACAGGAATAGATCACAACACCCAGATGACCATAAGTGCAACCCCAACTACTGAACTGCTTAAACACCTATCTATCCAGAAAAAGGCTATTTGAGCCTTAGCCAGCATGGCCACAGGTCCCTGCTACTACATGCAACAGCTAGATAATGGTATGTGACTTGCTGCCTCATCTGGTGATGCTGTGAAAACAAAACAAACGAAAATCCAGCAGAATTCTGTCCAGAGAGAGGCAGTATGGACATTGGCTGACTACAATGGGACCTCTGTGGTCCAATTGCTTCAGTTCATTTACTCTGGAGTTCTGATGAGTCTGTTTACTGCTCCAGATGTGAAGTTTCTTCTCATCCTCACTGATGCCATCTTTCATACTCCTAGAAGGACCGGAAACTGTGTGAGAAGTCTCTGACTTCCTGTCTTCTCATACAAGAACTCAGTGGTTTCCACAGCATAGGGAGATTGGCCAGCCCTCTATGAACATGATGGAGAAACTCTGGCCTGAGGGAGATAAAAGATTTCTCAATCAGGTTCCAAGATTCTGAATGTATGATGTACAGAAGGACAACAACTGCAACAATTGGCAGAGCACCACAGCTTCTCAACTGATTGCCACATGCTCAAGGATGATTTCATCAAGGAACTGTGCATATTTAAGTGTGCAAAGTTTCTAAATGATAAGTTTTAAGAACTTAATAAAATGTTTAACATTGTCACTTTATATATCGATGAAAGACAAGATGGCAGGAGTGGGTGGATCTCATGTTTATCAGTAAATACTCTTCAGACAAAGCAGGGGATATGTGTGTAGAAATACTTGGACATAAAGACTGCAGCTAATACATAGTCCCAAGTGACCAGTAAAAATAATTCTGTATAATTAAATGCGTATTTGAGGAAAAATGAAGGCTTTTGAACCAAAGAATAAATTATTGGAGCTGATGAAATTATATAAAATGTTTCATATAGCACATCATTCAGCAAGTTTTAATCATTGGAACTCTCCATTTTGGCACAGGCAAAAACCTGGACTTCTTTGAAATATGTCTGGTAAGTACGGTTAACCTTTGGTATTCAGAAAGATATCATGTATAATTACAGAGTATTTGCATTCAACCTATACACATCTTCCAGGATCTTTAAGGCATCCCAGTATTACTTATCATGTCTAGTGCTATGAAAATGCTATTAAAAGAGTTGTTTCATGTTTATGTTTTGTTTATGGAATAATGATGAGAAATGAATCTGTCCACAGCATAGATAATATAATTTTCTGGATCTTCTTGATCTATGCTTGAATAAATTCTTGGATGTGGAGCCCACAGATACAGAGGGTGATTATAATTATGAAGAGATCATAGTAGAAGAGTTGCTCTGAATGTGGATAAAGGAACATACACATTGCACAATATAATTTGCTCCTTGGGTGACGGGAGGCAAATAAAATGAAATTAGTAAGAATGGAATAATAAATTTGTGTTTATGGTTTGTTTGACCCCCAGCACATATTATAAAATAAAGACGACATGGTGTAGAATGATCCACATACATTCTCTCATTTTTATGAAAACAAACAACTTCTCTCCTCCCAAAATGAAAATAGTGCTACAAAATTTGATCCATGTTTCATAGGAGAATGATTAGGTATTTCAGAAATGTGTTCTGTTTTCAGACAGGAGGCAGAGAGACATAAACTATTACCACATTTCATCAAATTTGGAAAAATAGATTATTTTTATTTGATGACAATATAGTATCATTTACTTCTGACCTTTGCATTCATATTCAAGTACAAAATATGGTAGCTATTAAGTCAAGGAATAATGTAAGATTTTGTTGTAAGCAAATACTATCAGGATGACAGTTTCAGAAATTAATTTATAGTCAATACTTAGCATATTTTACATTTTTGCTTATTGGAAGCACTAGCTTTAGGTATTAAAATACTCAACTTTTCTGCCTAAATTAAGCAAGCATGTAGTATGGAAAGGGAGAAAAGCATTTTATCCACTGAGCCATCTCTGTGCACAAACTTGGCCCATTTTTGAATCAGATTATTTATTGCTATTGAGTTGTAGGGGCACTTTATCTTTATGGATGTTAATGATTTTTTAGATATGTGGTTTGCAACTATTTCCTCCTATTCCATACATTGCATTATCAATTTGCTGATTTTTTCCCCTTTTTATGCAAAACTCTGTAAGTTGAGGTAGTCCTAATTTGCTACTTATTTTTGAATTGTTATCCTTGTTTTGGGGTCATATTGAAGGAATCATTGATATAGCCAATGTAAAGAAATGTGCTTTCTTTAGAAACTTTATGGTTTGAGAGTCTTATGTTTAAATATTTAATCTGTTTTGAGTTGATTTTTGTGTGGTTGAAAAGCAATAAGCTTGTTCATTTGCATGTAAATATCCAGTTTCCCAACACGCTATTTGCTGAAAGTGCTATGTTTTTTTCCCATTGGGTGTGCTTGGCACTCCTTTTGAAAATTAACAGACCATATGTCAACTGAGTTTATTTGTGCTCTCTCTTTTCCATTCCATTAGCCTACATGTTTGCTTTGATATGAGATAATACTATTTGGTTACTGTAGTTAGTAATACACTGGAATTCAGGGAGTGTACTCCTTCAGCTTCATTCTTGCTCAACAGTAGTAGGATAGTCATGGCCATATGCTACTCCAAATGATTTTTATAGATTATATTTTTCTGTTTCTATGCAGCCCATTGGAATTTGGATAGGAATTGCATTGAATACATAAACCTCTTTGTATGTATTGAATATTCAACAATATTAATTATTCTAATCCATATCTACACAATGCCTTTCTCTTTACTTGGGTCTAATGTTTTTAAATCAGTGTTTTGCAGTTCATGTCATACAAGTCTGTTACATTTTTGATGTAATTTATTACTAAGCATTTTGTTATTTTGGTGTAAATGTAATTGTTTTCTTAATTTATTTTCAAGATAGTTCAGTTTTTTGTTAGTGTATAGGAACACACTGATTTTATACTCTGTAACTTACTGAATTTATTAATTCAACAGTTACCCAAGGAGTACCAAAAAATTGCCATTTCTGAGCGGTGAGGCAATCCATAAGGTCAGTGTGTGAGGAATGAATGCAACATCTTTATTTCGTAAGCATTTACAGTAAAATCAGAAACAGCGGGCAGGCTTAATTCCAAACAAACATTGGGAGGGTGGGAGCCCTGAAGTGGAAACTCAACTATGGGCTGAATTTGGGCAGTTTCAGTCTGTTGGAGCTGTCTCTACCTATCATTGAAAATGTTGTAGATTGATTTATTATTTATTGAAAATTTATTAGTAACCAGGAGATACCTATTGAATTAAAAGAACAAGGAGAGCTGTCTGGTGGGCTATTGCAGAGTAGTCACTTGTAACTAGCCAACTGCAAATTTTCTGGCTGAAATCCCAGACCCTAGACTTCCAGATCACCAGCCTGTTCCCAGTGAACCATTCAATTTCTTATTTCTTAGTTTCTTAATTATGTAATTTCCAGCAGTGTGTATGGGGAGGTGTTTCTTCCTCAATATTAAATACATTCGTGCAACTTGCATAAACTGTGTTTGTGGTTTTATTATCTTGATGTGAGTACAGCAGTGAGTGAGGCTTGTGTTTTCTCAAAGCATATCTCCTGACTTGGATATTTTCAATAGTATATTCCCTTCCTGATTTCAGCCTCCTTCACATATCATACGACATATAGTAGAAAGTTTATGCAATGAGAAATATGTGCGACCTTAATCTTTAACTTCTAGGATATTGATATTCAGATGATCCTTCTAGGTTGTTTCTTCTAAGTTGTTTGTATTGTCTGACACTCTCCCTTTAGCCCAAAGGCATTTCCCAATGCAATTTTTATTCCACAGGTGCCACAGGTAATGAGAATGAATCACCTAGCTGTTCTTTAAGTTACATAGTCAAAGCATAGGCATGGCTTAAAGAGTCCGTGCTCCCAGTTAGTGCCTCATGTTATTTCCCATACATTATATGGAACAGAAAAGGTCAAGTGGTCTAAGTCTAATAGAATTAGAGCATATATATTTTTTATTAGTTAGGGGCATACTCAGTATATAAACAACACATGGTGGTACCATCCTTACTCCCTCCAAATGGACCCTCCTTATAAGGGGTGCAGGTCATTCCATTTGGATTGTGGGTCATGCACTGTGAGGGTAGCCATCAGTTATGGGGAAGAGGCAATGTCTCCATGCATGGGGAAGAGGCAATGTCTCCATGCATGTCTCAACTTACGGCTCTGTAGCAGACAGCTTCAGGTTCACTGAGATGAACTTCCAGACTAAGCACAGTTATGGAGGAAGGGATATTTATTGAAGCTTACAGATCCAGGGGAAGCTCCATAATGGCAGAAGAAGCTGGCCTGCCTTCACAGGACCAAGCAGAGAGAGAGAAGTACAAGCCTAAAGGTCAAAAGCCACAGGACACTTCAGGAACTCCAGCTAGGCACACTTTGCATATCTTTAGATTGAAATCTGAAACCCACCACCACACCTTAAGATCCACCCAGTGACACGGCCTCCAGCCAGGTGGCTAAAGATGCAAACTACAAACAAACAACTGAATATATTGGGGGCCATCTATTCTATTCAAACCGCCACAGGCTCCAACAACCTTTTTGCCCCCTCTTCCGTGAAATACCCTGATCCATGTTGGGTTTGTTTTAGATCTACTTCTATGATGGGCTCTTAGAAGCCACTGTGACTATGGATCTCTGGTTTGGTAGGAGTTGAGTGCCCTCAGTGTCTATCTCCTTTACCCTTATGCTGATATCAGGTTCACTGAGAAAGCAGCACTCTTGTTGCAATTCCTCTGTGGTTTCGGCTGGGGCCCTTGTGAAGTGCAATGGGTCATTTATCTCCTCAGGTCCCATTTCCATCTGAAAAAGAAAAGCAGATTCTCAACATCCAGGATTACTTCTGCTGTTGGATTGGGGAACTAGAGCTACACTTGGCACCTTAAACTCATATACTGGAAGTATATTAAAAGTGGATTGCCACATCTAAGAATACTGCAGATAAGTACAAAACCCAAGCATCAAACCAATTTGGGATGCAAAAGATGCCACATTATAATACAAGAAACACAAAGAATCAAGACAATAAAGTCCAACAAAAATTATAAATCCATCAGAAATTATCACCAATGAGACTGTTTTAGATGAAATACCTGACAAAGACTTCAATAAAAGATAGACATTCTCTTAGGGTGAAAGGATGGAAAATGGTATTTCAAGTAAATGGACCTAGGAAATAGGAAGGGTTGCTATCCTAATATCTGACAGGATTGACTTCAAACCAACATTAATGAGGAAAAATAAAGAAGGTCATTTTATGCTGATTAAATGAACACTCCAACAGGAGGACATTACAATCCTAAACATATATGCATGTAACATGGGGGTTCCCAATTTCATCAGATAAACACTACTAGACTTATAGTCACAGATCACACCAAACACAATACTCTACTCTCATCAATTGACAGGTCATCTCAGCAAAAAATAGAGACATCTATATTAAAAGATGTCATGGAACAAATGGACCTCACAGATATAAACAGAGTACTCAATACAAATGCTTCAGATATGCATTTTTCTCAGCAGCACATAGAACATTCTCTAAGATAGGCCATATATTAGGACACAAAGCAAATCTCAAAAATAAAGGAAAATTGAAATAATCTCTTTTACTCTATCTGACTACAATGGTATTAAACTGAAAATCAGTGACAAGAAAAACTACAGAGCATATAGAAATTCATGGAGACTAAACAGTACACTGTTGAAAGTTGAATGGGTCATTGAAGAAACCAAGAAGGAAATCAATACATCCATAGAATCAAATGATGCTGAGAATACAACATACACAAACTTTGGGACACAATGAAGGTAGTCCTAAGAGAGAAATTTATAGCTCTCAGTGCCTGTATTAAGAAATTAGAGAGCTCAAGAGTAAACAGTTTAATGCATCACCTTAAGGCCGTGGAAAAAGAATAACAAGGCAAACCAAACATCAGTAGTTGGGAAGAAATAACAAAGATTAGGGCAGAAATTAATGAAATAGGAAACACAAAAGCAATCCAAAGAATCAATGAGTTGGTTCTTTGAAAGGATAAACAAGGTTGATAAATCCTTAGCTAATCTGACCAGAAGAAAGAGAGAAGACAAAAATTAATACAATTAGAGATGAAAAGGGCACAATTACAACAGAAAAGAAAGAAATTCAGAAAATCATAAAGACATACTTTAAGGATATATGTGCCTCTAAGTTTGAAAGTCTGAAAGAAATAAATGATTTCCTTGATTTATATGACCTACCAAAATTAAATCAAGATGAGATAAACCATTTAAATAGACCTATAACAAATTGGAGATCCAAGCAGTTATAAAAAGTCTTCCAACTAAACAAAGTCTAGGCCCCGGTGGATTCATTGGTAAATTTTCCAGATCTTCATGGAAGAACTAACACCACTGCTTCTCAAACTTTTCCATAAAATAGGAAAGGAAGGAATTCTACCAAACTCCTATGAATCCAGCATCACCCCGATACCAAAACCAGACAAAAACAGAATAAAAAAAGAAAATCAAAGACCAATGTCCCTCATGAACATAGATGCAAAAATTCTGAACAAAATATTGGCAAAAAGAATACACAACTATATCAAAAAAGATTATTCACCCTGACCAAGTTGGCTTTATCCCAGGGATGCAGATGCGGTTAAACATATGGAAATTGATAAATATAATAAATCATATAAATGGTCCAAAGGAAAAAAAATATGATCTTCTCAATAGATGCATAATAGGCATTCAACAAAACACAGCATCCCTTCATAGTGAAAGTGTTACAAATTTGGGAATAGAAGGAACATATCTAAACATAATGAAAGCTATTTATGACAAAACTACAGCCAATATAATGCTAAAAGGGGAAAAACTTGAAGCTTTTCCACTAAATTCAGGAAAAAGACAAGGTGTCCACTATCCCCACTATTATTTAATATCGTACTGGAAGTCTTAGCTATAGCAAGAAGACAAGAGACACTCATAAAAGGGATACAAATTGGAAAGGAGAAAATCAAATTACTATTATTTGCAGATGATATGATTCTATACATAAATAACCCTAAGTACTCTACCAGAAAACTGTTAGCACTGATAAAAACTTTTAGCAATGTAGCATGATACAAAATAAACACACAGAATTCAGAAGCTTTCATATATACTAAAAAAAAAAAAAATACAGAGGATAAAATCAGGGAATCTAACTCATTCACATTTGCCTCAAACTGATAGAGAACCTTGGAATAAAGTTAACCAAGGACGTGAAGGATATCTACATTGAGAACTTTAAAACACTCAAGAGAGAAATTGCAGAAGACACAAGGAAATGGAAAGACATCCCATATTCTTGGATTGGAAGAATAAATGTTGTGAAAATGTCAAACTTACCTAAAGCAATTTACACATTTTATGTAATCCCCATTAAAATTCCAATGGCATTCTTCACAGATATAGAAAAAACAGTCCTAAAATTCATTAGGAAGGACAAAAAACCTCATATAGCCAAAACAATTTTGAGCAACAAATAAAAGGCTTTTGGTATCACCCTACCCAAGTTTAAGCTACATTACAAAGCCATAGTAACAAAACAACATGGTATTGGCACAGAGACAGACATATAGATCAAAGGAACAGTTAATCCAGGCAGCTACAGCCATGTGATTTTTGAAAAAAAAAATGACAAAAATATTCATTGGAGAAAAGTTAACCTCTTCAACATATGGTGCTGGGAAACTGGATATCTATATGTAGAAGAATGAAACTAGATCCTTGTCTTTCTTCATGCATAAGAATCAAGTCCATGTGGATGAGAGACTTTAATACCAGCCTTGAAACTCTGAAACTGATAGAGGAAAAGGTATGGGAAACCCTTCAACATATTGACATAGGTAATGACTTTCTGAATATAACCCCAATTGCTCAGGTAATAAAACTACTGATAAACCACTGGGATCTCATGAAATTACAAAGCTTTTGTACAGCAAAGTAAATAGAACAAAAGGACAACATACAGAATAGGAGAATATCTTTGCCAGCTATACATCTGACAGAAGTTTAATATCCATAATATACAAGGAATTCATAAAACAGAGCAATAAAGAATCAAACAACCCAATGAAAAAATGGGCTATGGAACTAAAGAGAGAGTTCTTATCAGAAAAAATGTAGATGGCATATAAACATCTAAAAAAGGGTTCTACATCCTTAGCCATCAGGGAAATGTAAATTAAAACTACTTTGAGGGTTGGAGAGATGGCTTAGCGGTGAAGCGCTTGCCTGTGAAGCCTAAGGACCCCTGGTTCGAGGCTCGACTCCACAGGACCCACGTTAGCCAGATGCACAAGGGGGTGCACGCATCTGGAGTTCATTTGCAGTGGCTAGAGGCCCTGGCATGCCCATTCTCTCTCCCTCTCACTATCTGCCTCTTTCTCTCTCTGTCTGTCACTCTCAAATAAATAAATAAAAATAACAACAGCAACAAAAAAATTTAAAGGCATGTGCCACCACCTGGCGGCCTTTTCTAAAAAAAAAAAAAAAAAAAAACTACTTTGCGATTCCATCTCACTCCTGTCAGAATGGCTACCATCAAGAAAACAAATGACAATAAATGTTGGCAAGAATGTGGTAAAAGGGGAACCCTTGTACACTGTTGGTAGGAATGTAATCTGGTACAGCCATTGTGGAAATCAGTGTGGAGATTCTTGAGACAGCTAAAAATAGATTTGCCATATGATCCAGCTATAGCACTCCTAGGCATATATCCTTATAACTCTTCTCACTACCTTAGAGATACTTGCAGAACCATGTTTATTGCTGTTCTATTCACAATAACTATGAAATGGAAGCAGCCTAGATGTTCCTAGACAGATGAATGGGTAATAAAGATGTGGTACATTTACACAATGGAATTCTACTCAGCAGTAAAGAAAAATGAAATTTGCAGGGCAATGGATGGATCTAGAAAGGATTATATTAAATGAGGTAACCCAGGCCCTGAAAACCAAATGTCACATGTTCTCTTTCATATGTGGATCCTAGCTACAAATGTGTAGACTTGTGTGAGCTAGAACCAAAAATCAGTAGCAGAGGCCAATAAGATAGTAAAAGGCTATAAGGGAGGGAAGAGAGGGAAGGACTTAAGTGTATGGTATTGTATATATGTAAGTAGAAGAACAGATTACAGGGAGGGGAAAGACCTAAGGGAGGGCAGGGGAAGAGATTATGTAAAAGAAGGGTGGGGTGAGGGTCAGTCAAAATTCAAGATATTCTGAATAAGCCATATGAAAATCTACTTTTTTGAATAATGGCACATCCAGAAGACATAGATTATTACTAGAAAATTTTCACTTCCAGGGATGGGATACCTTCCAGTGAGTTGTTGGCCAGGGAGGTCCATGTTGCCTCCAAAACATTACAGGCTATTGCCAAGGCCTTTGGTTTCCTTGAGAAACAGATAGTAAGATCCTATTACTGAAAACTTCACATGCCTGAGTGGCAAAGTCACTGAAAAATCAAGCTGGTGCTGAGCAGAAAATCTTCTTTCTATGGACCAGCCAACTGAGAGCTGGAAAAAGCTGCACTGTATGCAGCCCTGTGGAAGACAGTGGTGGACACTGGAAGCTCCAAGTTTGGCCAGACAGGCCAAATGAGTGAACTAGTGCAATAGTGGCATGTCTGCTCTGTGGAAAACCAACTGCTCTCTAATTGGACTGAAGGCCCAATCTATGGGAGGGGATATATGTGTGGTATTGAAAAACTAATAAGAAGCCTATGGCAGTGGAGGTCATGAGCCTTAGGCGAATAAACCCTGCTTTTGCCTGGGTAAATGTATATATTATTATCACCAAACTTTCCTGAAAGCACTACACTTAATGTTCATATTCATATATTAATGCTACACTCACTTCTGGTCAGAGAAGCTTCTCTTTACAGATGGTAGTGACCACTGGGATGACCCATAAGGCAAGATAATGCTGAGAAGAGGGATGGAAGAGTGTCCATCACTGAAACATCTCTATCACAACCTTCAAGGCTCAGGGTCCATTGTGGAAGAGGTGGTGGAAAGAATGTTAGAGCTAATATTAGAATACCACTCCATACAATGCAACTGTCCAGACAGAAATTGGCCTCCATAGCCTTGACTTCACAGTGCCTAGCAATACCTACACAAGACCCTCATTATAGGAGAAAAAGACTATGACATCAAATTAAAAGAGAGACTAATGGAGAGGGGGAGGGGATATGATGGAGAGGAGAGTTGTGAAGGGGAAACTGGAGGAGGGGAGGGATATATCATTGGAAGTATTGAAGTTGTCAATAAAAAACAGAAAAAGAGACTTCCGGCCAAGATGGCAACCGCTTAGCTGCACTGCAACTACTGGAGAAAGAAAGGCAAGACATTAAGTGTTCACTCGGTCTTTTAGGGGAGAGCAATCTCTATTAGATTGTCAGTGGGAGGGCACGGGGGGGGGTGAACAGGGAATCGCGGGTAGCCCTCCCCCCAAACAACCACCATGTCCACAGCGCCCCCCCCACCGCTGCCACGCGCTGA
The DNA here is from genome assembly GCA_036346955.1 of Dipus sagitta. NCBI lineage: Eukaryota > Metazoa > Chordata > Mammalia > Rodentia > Dipodidae > Dipus > Dipus sagitta. The sequence goes on along the minus strand of CM070770.1, from coordinate 94,400,679 downwards.
TTGATCCCTGCGTGCAGAAGCTTAGACTGCTCCACACACTCACTCACTTGTCCACCTACTGCTCTGGCCACCGCATGTTCAGGGTGTCCTGGCCATGACAGGGAATCCCTGATTCCCTCAGGAGAGGGTAGCCCAACCCTCCCCATATCCACAGCGCAGCTGCGTGCAGATCGTTCCCTGTGTGTGGAAGGTTAGACTGCTCCGCCCGCTCACTCATTTTCTGCTCCTGCCACTTCACGTTCAGCGAGCCCAGTCCCACAGCAACAGCCACACAAGCTCAGACTGTGTCTCTTGCATGTGCCTGCTCAGGTGCCATCCCCTACCTGTCTACCATGGCGGCCATCCGCCATTGTCCTGTGGCAGGGGAGCACAGACTGCTACCGGGTCCCAGTGTTCCCAGCCAGAGTTTGGGCTGCTTTAGTGCTTGGTGCCTCAGTGTCACTCCTAGCTCAAATTCAGGCAGGTTTGGCGCATTACCACTTGAGAATTCAGGCAACTTTGGCGCCCCTGTCAGGCAGTAGATAGGCGGCTTTGGCAAGTGAGAGCCAAAGCCAAGGCTGCATGGCAACTGCCTCAGGTTGCCTCAGATTCCCATTGTGTTTGAGCCCAGGCTGATCCACCCACATACATGCACATACACTGTCATGGGCAGACCACAGCACAAAAGAAATAACATGAAAAATCAAATGCAAGAAAATACAGTTAGATCACACAGTCCTATGATGAGTACATCTAACCAAAACATAGAAGAACCATTAGGATCAGAACACCAAATTGAAGCTATGAGTGATGCAACCCTGACCAGCCTACTGGTAGAACTTGCAGGAAAGCAACAAAAGACCAATAATCATGTGGATGCTGCCCTCACTAAACTAGAACTATTAGATAAGAAATTGGAAGGAGTTCCAAGAGAGTTAAGAGATTTGAGGGAGATAAAGAAGACCTTAAAAATCAGCTGGCCATGCTAAATGAAGACATAAAGAAATGCAAGGATGAACCACAAGAATCATCAAGAAAATCAGAAAATGACGTGAAAAGGCAGCGTGACAGAGAGATGGAAACTGTACACAGAAAAGTAGTAGAAAATGCAAACTTAATTGAACAAGTCCAAAACTCTCTAGAAGCTCTCAAGAATAGAGTCAGCCAAGTGGAGGATAGAAACTCTGATCTGGAAGACAAGATGGACGAAACAGTTAGAGAGTTCAAAATTTTCAGTAAGTTCAAAAGTTCCTGTGAACAGAACATGAGGGAATTGTGTGATATACTTAAACGTCCTAAGATCAGGATCATCGGAACACCAGAAGGAGAAGAAATTCAGACCAAAGGCATGGAGAACTTATTAAACAAAATAATTGAAGAAAACTTCCCCAGTCTCGTAAAAGAAAGGCCCATCAAGATACAAGAAGCTAACAGAACTCCAAACAGACTGTACCACAGGAGAAACTCTCCAAGACATATTGTCATTAAGACTCTAAACACTGACACCAAAGAGAAAATCCTAAAAGCAGCTAGGGAAAAACAGCACACCACTTTCAAAGGTAAGCCCATCAGAATTACTTCGGACTTCTCAATGGAAACCCGGAAATCTAGAAAGGCCTGGAATGAAACACTGCAAAGTCTAAGAGCCTATGGCTTCCAACCCACACCAGTCTACCTAGCAAAAGTATCCCTCATAATAGATGGTGAAAGAAAAACTTTCCATGACAAAACTCAGCTTTACAATTATATGAACACAAAACTAAACCTACAGAGAGTATTTCAGGAAATTCTCCACAGAGAAGCAACAAATAATCAAACTCAATTGCCTACAAGAAGCAGATCACAGTAACCAAACTCAGAGTAGGCACAAAAAACTTCAAAGTCCATGAAAACACCAACCCACATTTACCATCACAATATGGCAGGAATCAAATCAAATATCACAGTCATTACCCTAAATATTAATGGCCTTAATTCACCCATCAAGAGACACAAGCTAACAGGGATGGATCAAAAAATCAGACCCCTCAATCTGTTGCCTTCAAGAAACCCACCTCACCACTAAAGACAGACACCTCCTCAGGGTGAAAGGGTGGAAAACAATAATGCAAGCAGGTGTAGCTATATTAATATTGGATAAAATAGACTTCAAACCAAATATAATCAAGAAATACAAAGAAGGCCACTTCCTACTTATCAAGGGAATGATCCATCAAGTGGATATTACAATCATAAATCTGTATGCACCAAACACAGGGGCACCACAGTTCATAAAAGAAAACCTACTTGACAATAAAACAGAAATAACCACCAACACCATCATAGCTGGGGACTTCAATATACCATTATCAGTAATAGACAGATCATCCGAACAGAAACTCAACAGGGAAGTAAGAGAGCTCAACAAAACCATAGATCACTTAGACCTAAAGGACATCTACAGAACTTTCTATCCCAAATCCACAGACTACACATTCTTCTCAGCAGCCCATGGAACATTCTCTAAAATAGACCAAATAACAGTTAACCAAGGAAGTAAAAGATCTATACAATGAAAACATAAAAACACTCAAAAAAGAAATTGAGGAGGACTTGAGAAAATGGAAAGACCTCCCATGCTCCTGGATAGGCAGAATTAACATTGTGAAGATGACAATCCTACCAAAGGCAATATACAGATTTAATGCAATTCCAATTAAAACCCCTACAGTGTTCTTCACAGAGACAGAAAAAATGATCACAAATTTCATTTGGAAAGGCAGAAGGCCTCGCATATCCAAACATATCCTCAGCAAAAGAAATACCTCTGGAGGCATCACCATACCTGATCTAAAGCTATATTACAAATCCATAGTAATAAAAACAGCATGGTACTGGCATAAAAACAGGAGTATAGACCAATGGAATAGACTTGAGGACCCAGACTTTGGGTCAAGCAACTATAGCTACTTGATATTGCATAAAGGCCCAAACAATATAGGCTGGAAAGAAGACCCGCATCTTCAACAAATGGTGCTGGACGAACTGGATAACCATATGCAGGAAACTGAAACTTTATCCACACATTTCACCATGCACTACACTCAAGTCCAAATGGATCAAAGACCTCAATATAAGACCAGAAACTCAAATACTACTGGAGGAAAATTTAGGAAGTACTTTCCATGATATAGGAATGGAAAAAGTCTTCCTGAACAAAACCTCAGTAGCTCACGATCTTGAACAGTCACTCAACCAATGGGATCACATGAAGCTGAAGAGTTTCTTTACAGACAAGCATACAATAGGCAAAGGCAATAGATTACCCACAGAATGGGAGAAAATATTTGCGGCTTATCCAACTGATAGAGGCGTAAACTCTAGAATCTACAAAGAACTCAAAAATCTAAACAGTAAGAAGTCAAACACCCCACTCACAAAATGGGGCAAAGAGCTGAACAGGCAGTTCACAGAGGAAGAAATAGAAATCACAAACACACACTTAAGAAAATGTTCATCATCCCTAATCATCAGAGAAATGCAAATTAAAAGAGATTCCACCTTACCCCAATAAGGATAGCAAACATCAAATAATGAATTGAAAATAAATGCTGGTGAGGATGTGGAGAAATAGGAACACTCATCCACTGTTGGTGGGAATGTAGGATGGTACAACCACTTTGGAAAGCAATATGGAGACTTCTGAAAAAGCTGACTATAAAGATACCAACAGACTCAGTTATTCTCTTACTGGGCATCTACCCTAAAACCTTCAAACCACAGGCTAGAGAGATTTGCTCAACCATGTTTGTAGCAGCTCAATTCATAATAGGTAAAAGCTGCAATCAACCCAGATGTCCATCACTAGAAGAATGGATAATTAAGATGTGGTATATCTACACAATGGCATTCTATACAGCAGTAAGAAAAAATGACACAATGAAATTTGAGGAAAATTGTTAAACCTGGAACAAATCATTCTCAGTGAACTTACCCAATCACAGAAAAAAAAAATCACCACATAGTCTCACTCATCTACAGTACCTAGCCTGAATCTACCCAAGTTACCTTACATACCCAGCAAGCATCTCATGGACTAGACACTAGGATGGAACGAGAGGGAGGAGAGGGCATCAAAGGGGTGGGAAACACAAATCTAGACCCAAGCAGCAATGATACCATAAAATTCTACTTACTGAAAGACAGACCAAACGGCTGATCCTTTACCAGGCCCTTACAGGGATCATCTGAACCACAAGACACTGGAGAGGGTAGGATCAAGACTAACCTTAATCTTCTAGATCTTCCCTCCCTCCCTCTCCCTCTCCCTCTTTCTCTCCCTCTTTATCTCTTTTATCCCTAACTCTTGTATATTATCTTTTTCCTCATTTCCTTGTGGGCACTGACCTGTAACTCCCAGTACCAGCATGAGGCTATCATCCACAATGAGCTTTTCATCAGAGAGACCTATAAGGTTCCCTAAAAGACAGACAAATTTCTGTCAGAGTACTTGATGACCCACCAAAGGCTAGTGGTAAGACCCTACTGCTGAAGACACCTTATGTGGTTGACATGCAAAATGGAATGGCATGGCTGGAAGTTGGAAGAGAGTCAGTCCCCAGACAGTCAGTTTGTCTAGTGCCAAAAGATGCTACATGGACGACTGGGGGAAAATGACCAATATCTGTCCAAGCAACTCATGGTCTAACCTACTTTGCAGCAAATAAGTTGTTGTGATGCCCACACACGTGCAATAGTGGCATACAGCCATGGTGGGGAACCAAATGCTTTTAATTTGGCTAACTGGTCTCCTCAGTGGTATGGGACCCATAGCTGGAGCTGGGAAACAAGTCAGAACCATATTCAAACATAAGCCTGCTCTCCATTACCAAGCTACCATCAATCGTGGGCTACAAGAGGGCCTACATATATTAAATTCTCTATAAAAAAGTAAGGGTTATCTCATTTGTCCTGGTTCTGACTTACTCTCCATTGGAGAATCTTCTTCTCTTTTTCAGATAGATGTAGATCCTAAGGAGAGAGTCACCCCATCATACCTCAAAAGGGCCCCGGCTGAAACTAAGAAAAATTGGTGAAATAAGCAAGAGTGCTCTTTTCCTAATGAACCGGATACCAGCCGAACGGGGAAGGAGATCAACACATAAAAATCAACTCCTACCAACTGAGAGAGCCAGAGCCTCAGAGGCCTCCAACACCTCATCACTGAAGCAGACCAAAAATGAACCCAACACGGCTCAGGGAAATTTTGTGGAAGAGGGCCTGGGAAGAATGTCAGAGCCACATGTTGGGTCATGATATGCAGAGACATTTAGCTTACCCATAACTGTGGGCTAACTCCACAATGCATGACCCGTATACCTCAACAAGGAGGGGCCAAGGGGGGGGGTAGGTCACGGATGAGCCTAATAATTGTACCAAGCTAGCTGTATTTGCTGAATACAAAACTAATTAATAAAGAAAAAAAAAGAGAAAAAGAAAAAAAATTTATTTATGAGGAGAGAGAGAGACTGTGAAAGAAAGAGAGAATGGGTACACCAGGCCTTTTGGCCACTGCTAACAAACTCGTGATGCCTGAGACCCCTGGTGCATCTGGTTTATGTGGGTCCTGAAGAATGAAACCTGGGTCGTTGGGCTTTGTAGGCAAATGCCTTAAATGCTAGTCCATCTCTCCTAACCCATACTATGCTTAGCTTGAAATTCTTCTCCTTTTCCTATACCCTGAATTCTTAAGTTGATCTCCTTATAGTTTCTCAAATGTCTTAAGATTTCCACTCATTAGTTCTTCTTCTTACTTTTTTTTTTTTTCTTTTTGGAATGTCATAGATGTTCCACCATGTCTTCAAGTTCATATAGTCTATCCTTTTATTGGTCCATTCTTTTGGTAAAACTTTCTAAAGAGTTTCTCATTTAACTTATCGTGTTTTTCATTTCAAGTTATTTCTGAATGGTATTTCTACTTTTCTTTTTTATTCTTTTAGAGAGAGAGAGAGAGAGGGAGAGAGAGAGGGAGAGAGAGAGGGAGAGAGAGAGAGGGAGAATGGGCACACTAGGACCTCTAGCCGCTGAAAACAAACTTCAGATGCATATGCCACCATGTAGATCTGGGTTACATGGTGTCTGCGGAGTCAAGCCAAGGTCCATAGGCTTCATATGCAAGCACAATATCCACTAATCCATCTCTCCAGCCCTCTCTTAAGTATTTCTGTTTCCTGGTATCAACCTCTGATGTGAAGTAGATTTTCTGTGTTCTCCTACCAGAGGGTTTTTTTTTTTTTAATTCTGTGATATTTTGGGTTCTCTGTTTATTTCTGTAAGAGTATTTGTAGTCATTGTTTGAATTCTCTGGAATTTTATATAATTCTGTCTGACTGAAGGTCATTACTTTTGTATTTATAAGTTTTTGAGGAGTTATTTTATCTTGATTTTTTGGTGTTACTTGTATTATTGCATAGAGATTTCTGCATGTCAACTTATTTCAAAGCTTGTATTTCTAGTTATCAGCTGGATTCTTAGAAGTGTAGATCAGATGTTATATTTTCACAGTAAGATCTTAGGGTGCCTGTTGTGGCTCTTATATTACTCTGAGAGTAGCAACAGGAGTGACCTAAGGTGGTGTTAGATAGGCCTGTTATATAAATGACCTAGTAGTGAATAAAAACAATGTTAGTTTTGACTAGATAATTTCTGGTTAATAAATGAACAGTGCTGGTTTGAACTATGCTAGTTATTTAGAAGTGGGAGTAGTGTAGGGTGAGATAGTGTAAAGACTGGTATTAACTCTGAAAAAGAGGGAGGTGGCACAAGTATCTGGGAGAGTGATTTTAGGCTAATGTTTGTTTCCATGTAGTTTAGTGGTTGTAGAAGCTATGGAGGTTTATAGTTATGTAGAAGAAAGATCATAGGATAAGGAGGAAAAATGTGGAAGAGTAGTTGGAAATGGAGAAAAAAAATAAGTTATGCATCAGAAGAGTAGTAGAGAGATTCCAATAGTGGACTGGGTAGAGAAAACTATAGGATGCATCTAAAATCTAAATGAGCAGTATATGAACACAAAACTTGCTTGGAATATTTCTGCATGAAATTAATCCTTATTAAAATAAATAGATTAATAAATCCAAAGGCCCTTATCCAGTCAGGTGTGGTGGCTCACACCTTTAATCTTGTCAGTTGGAAGGCTTACATTCTTGGGCTGCAATGAGCTTCAGGCTAGTCTGACCCAGAGGAAGACCGTGTCCCCAAATACAGACAGAAAAAAAATCACTATAAATCAAGAAACATCAAAATCAGCAAAAGTCTCCCCTAACACACAACCCACTGAAGAATGGCAAAGTAGCTATTGAAAATGAAACAATGTCACTTATTTCTTTCTCTGTATCTTTGTCTTTTGCATATAGAAAGTATACTGATTTTTGTGCATTGATTTTGTATCCTGCTTTGCTGAAGGAGTTAATTGGCTTTAAGAGTTTTGAGATGGAGGCTCTTGGGTCTCTTATGTATAGAATCATGTCATTTGTGAGTAGAGCTAACTTAACTTCTTCCTTTCCAATTTGTATCCCTTTTGTTTCTTTCTCCTGTCTTATTGCTTGAGCTATGACTTCCAGTACTACATTGAAGAGCAGAGCTGAGAGTAGATAATCATATCTTGTCCTGATCTCAATGGGAATTTCTTCACACAGCCATGGAGGGAAACCAACTGCTCTTGATTTGGCTAACTCATCTGTCATGGAAAGGGACCTATGATTGGAGCTGAGAAACAAGTCAGAACCATATCCAAAAATGAGCCCACTCTCTATTATCAAGCTTCCACCAATCATGGGCTACAAGACAGCCTACACCTATTAAATTCTCTCTAAAGTAACAATGGTTATCCCATTTATCTGGCACTAACTTCAATCTCCATTGGAGAATTTGCTTCTCTTTTTCAGATGTACACACATCCTAAGAAGAGAACCAGCCCATCATACCTCAAAAGTGCCCCAGCTGATTCTAAGAGTAGTTTGGGAAATGAGCAAGAGGGTTGTTTTCTTGGTGAATCTGGTACCAGCACAAGGGTGAAGGAGATAGACACAGAGAACATTCAACTCTACCAAACCAGAGAGACACAGAGGCTCCCAATACCTCATCACTGAAGCAGACCTAAAATGAACCCATCATGGCTCAGGGAAATTTGCAGAAGAGGGGGCAGAAAGAATGGTAGAGCCACACGTTGGGTCATTATGCACAGAGGCATTGCCTCTTACCAATGACTGATGGCTAACCCCACAATGCATGACCCATATTCACCAATTAGGAGGGTCCCTGTGGAGGGGGGAGGGAAGGGAGGAGGCTAATTAGGGTATCAACATGACAGTATACACATGGTATACATAATTAATAAAAAAAAAATGGCAAAGCAGGCAGAATGTACAACAGATCCAACAAATCAGCTCCTTTGTCCTTAAGGGTTAGCTTTTGAATTCTCACCCTATCTAGAATTCTTTTCTTTAGCAACTTCTGATGATATGGAAGGTGTATTTAGCACTTCCAGTGAAGGTCTGTATACCCTGTTTTAGGATATGTGTTTCCTCACTGTAAAACAACCTTGTTACCTTTCGGGTGGACATTCTTTCTCACCTACCTTATCCTTAAAACTGGTTCCCTCTTTGGTGCTCAGTGGGCAGCTGGTTAGATCAGGATATCTGCTCTTCAGAGAAACTTTGTGTCTTCACATCATTGTTCCAGAATGCAATTCTTCAAGGAACTGAATTGAGGTCTAATCTCACTTTTGTTTTTTTTTTATATATTTAATTTATTATTAGTATTTTGGTTTCTTGAGGTAGGGTTTCAGTCTAGCACATGCTGACCTGGAATTCACTATGTAGTCTCAGGCTGGCCTCAAAATCACAGTGATCAAACTACTTCTGCTTCCAAAGTGCAGGAACTAATGGTGTGCTTATTATATAAGCAGTCAGATATAACATCCTATCACTCCTTGAAATTGAGATCATAATCTGTTATTCACTAATGGTAAATGGAAATAATTTTTCCCCAAATTGTTGCCTATCCACATCTTCCTAAACTGTAGGTTTCAATCCTATATGAATTAATTAACTGAATATAGGGCTCAGTTAAGAAAATTGATGCTCCAAAGAGCTGGTTCTTCAAAAAATAATAAACAAGACTGATAAAGCCATGGCCAATTTGATCAAGAAAAGATAGATAGAGAGAGAGAGAGAGAGAGAGACTTCAAATTAACAAAATTAGAAATGAAAAAGGAGAGATCACAAGACATAAATGAAATTGGAAGAATCATCAGGAATTATTTCTAAAACCTCTACTCCACAAAATTGGATAATTTGGAGGAAATGGGTTAGTTCCTGAATACCTACTACCTACCAAAGCTACACTCAGAGCAGATTAATCTCCTAAACAAATCTATCACACACATCGAGATGGAAAAGGTAATGAAAAACCTCCCCAAACACAAGAATGCAGGACCAGATGGTTTCTCACTTGAATTCTATCAAACCTTCAAGGAAGAACTGAAACCAATTTTTCTCAAACTGTGCCACATAATTAGAGAACATGGAATGCTCCCCAACTCCTTTTATGAAGCTAATATCACCCTAGTACCAAAACCAGGCAGGGATGCCACAGGAAAAGAAAACAATAGGCCCATTTCCTTGATGAACTTAGATGCAAAGATTGTGAACAAAATCCTCACAAACTGAGTTCAACAACACATCAATAGCATTATCCACCTTGATCAAGTAGGCTTCATCCCAGTTATGCAGGGTTGGTTCAACACACAGAAATCTGTCAATGAAATACACCACCTAAATAAGTTTAAACACAAAAAGCACATGATCATTTCAATAGATGCAGAAAAAGCCTTCAGCAAAATATGTCACTTCATGATCAAAACATTGGAGGGAATAGGCATGAATGGTTTGTATCTCAACATAGTAAAGGCTATATGTAAAGCTCCTAAAGCCCAAATAATACTTAATGGAGAGAGACTTGAGAAATTCCCATTGAGATCAGGAACAAGACAGAGGTGCCCAGTCTCACCTCTGTTCTTTAGCATAGTACTGGAAGTCCTAACTCAAGCAATAAGAGAGGAGAAAGAAATAAAAGGGCTACAAATTGGAAAGGAAGACATAAAATTAGCTCTATTGGCAAACAACATGATTCTATACATGTGACCTGAGAACCTCTATCTCAAAACTCTTAAAGGTGATTAATTCCTTCAGCAAAGTAGCAGGATACAAAATTAACACACAAAACCAGTAGCCTTTCTGTATGCAAAGGATAAAGATACAGAGAAAGAAATTAGCAACATTGTCCCATTTTCAATAGGAACAACAATAACAGAATATCCTGGGATAACACTAACCAAAGATGTGGAAGACATATAGTGAAAACAAAAACACTCAAGAAAGAAGTGGAGGAGGACTTGAGAAAATGGAAAGACCTCCCATCGTCCTGGATAGGCAGAATTAGCATTGTGAAAATGGCAATCTTACCAAAAGCAATATACAGATTTAATACAATACCAATATAAATCCCAACATTTTTCTTCATAGAGATAGAAAAATGATCTCAAAATTCATGTGGAATGGCAGCAGGACTCAAATAGCATATCCTCAGCAAAAGAAACACCACTGAAGGCATCACCTTACCTGATCTAAAGCTATATTACAAAGCTATAGTAACAAAAGCAACATGGCACTGGCACAAAAATGGATCATAGACCAATGAACAGAATAGAGGATCAAGACCTTACATCAAGTAACTATAGCTACTTGCTCTTCAACTAATATCTAACAGTGTAGACTGAAAAAAAGACATCATTTTCAACAAATGGTTCTGGAGAAACTGGAATACCATATGGAGGAAAATAAATCTAGAACCACACATCTCACCATGCACAAAAATCAAGTCCAAATGGATCAAAGACCTCAATATAAGACTTGAAACTCAACTACTACTGGAATTAAAAACAGGAGGAACTTTTGAGGATATAGTAGTGGGAAAAGTTTTCCTTAACAAAACCCCAGTAGCTAAGGAACGTAATCACTCAGCCATTGGGTTCTGAGGAATCTGAAAAGTTTTTTCATGGACAAACACACAATAATTAGAGCCAATATACTACCTACAAAATTGGATAAAATTTTTGCCAGGCATACAATTGACAGAGGCCTAATTTCTAGAATCTGCAAAGAACTCAAAAACCTAAACAAACAACAAAAAAAAAAGTCAGAAAACCCACCCACAAAATGGGCCAGATAACTGAACAAGGAGTTCTCAGAGGAAGAAATACAAATGGCAAACACACTTAAGAAAATGTTCAACATTCCTAGCAGTCAGAGAAATGCAAATTAAAACAATTATGAGACTCCACCTTACCCCAGTAAGGATATCAAACATTAAAAAATCAAATGAAAACAAATGTTCTTGAGTATGTGGAGAACTAGAATCCCTCATTCACTGTTGGTGAGAATGTAACCTGGTACAACCACTATGGAAAGCAATATAGAGGCTCCTAAAAAGGTTGACTATAGAGTTACCAATAGACCCAGTTATTCCCTTACTGGTCATTTGCCCTAAAAGCTCCATGCCTCAGTTTAGAGATATTTGTTCTACCATGCTTATATTTGCTCAATTCATGATAGGTAAGAACTGGAATCAACCCAGATGTTCATCATGGGATGAATGGATAACCATGATGTGATATATCTACATGATGGAATTCTACTCAGCAGTTAGAAAAAAATGACACAATGAAATTTGGAGAAAATATGGCCAAACTTGGAACAGATCATTCTCAGAGAACTTACCCAATCACAAAAATATAATTATCATGTGGTCTCATTCATCTGTGGCTCCTAACCTGGATTAACCTGAGATGCTTACTTACCTAAGAGGTACCTCTAGGACCAGAAGATAGGAAGGGTGGGGCTGGAGTGGAGGGTGAGTGTAGAGAGGGACACAAAACTAGACCCAAATGGAACTGGTACCATAAAACCCTATATCCTGGAAGACAGACTAAAAGTTGAACCCTCATCAGGACATTATAGGGAATACCTAAATCAGAGGGCCCTGGAGAGGGTTAGATAAAGCCTAACCTTAATTTTCTCCTGCTTCTTTCTCTCTCTCTCTCTCTCTGTGTGTGTTTCTTTCTCTTATATTACCTTTCTATTTCTTCCTTCTTTTCTGTTTGAGCTGGCCTGTAACTCCCAGTACCAGGATGCCATTAACATCCACAATGAGCTGTTGAGCAGAGAGACCTACAAGGTTTCCCAAAACAAGACACACTTCTGTCAGAGCATTCGATTACCCACAAAAGGTTAATGTTAAGACCCTACTGCTGAAGGCACCATATGCTGTCAGTATAGAACATGGTGAGAGCTGGCTAGAACATGAAAGAGAGCCAATCCCCAGATAGTTAGCTCATCTAGTACCAGAAGTTGCTACATGTGCTACTGGGGGAAAATGGCCAACATACATCCCAGCAACTTGAGGTCTAAGCTACTCAGAAGCAAATAAACTGATGTGATGCTCACACAAGTGCAATAGTGGCACACAGCCATGATAGGTAACCACCTGCTCTTGGATTGGCTAACAGACCCACTCAGTGGAAAAGACCCATAGTTGGAACTGGGAAACAAGTCAGAATCATGTCCAAATAATGAGTTCAGTCTCTAATATCAACTTCCCACCAATCTTGGACTACAAGTGGGCCTATGCCTATTAAACTCTCTCTAAACTAACAATGCTTATCCCATTTAACTGGTGCTGAATTCACTCTTCGTTGGAGAATCTGATTCTCTTTTGCAGATAGATGCAGAACCTGAAGAGAAAGTTAGCCCATTGCACTTCACCAGGGTCCCAGCTGAAACCATAGAGTAATTGGGGAAATGAGGAAGAGTACTGGTTCTTGATGAACCTGATATCAGCACAAGGGTAAAGGAGATAGACACAGAGGACAGTCAACTCCTACCAAATCATGGATCCAATGTCACAGAGTCTTCCAAGAGCCAATCACTAATGTAGACCTAAAATGAACCCAACATGGCTCAGGGAAATTCATGGAAGAGGGGTCAGAAAGATTGTAGAGCCACAAATTGGGACTTTATGCACAGAGACATTGCCTTTTCCGCATAACTGTTGACTACCCCCACAATGCACAAGCCACAACCCCATAGGGATAACCAGTATTCCCAACAAGGCGGGGGCGGGGGGGGGGGGGGCAGCAGTATCTGAGGATGGTACCAACATATGCTGTTTACATAATGAGTATGACCATAACTAATAATAAAATCACAGCGATCCTCCTACCTCTGCCTCCCAAGTGTGGGGATTAAAGGTGTGCTTATTATATAAGCAGACAGACATAATATCCTCTCTCTCCTTGAAACTCTTATGCACTAATGGTAAATGGAAATAATTTTTCCCCAAACTGTTGTCTATCCACATCTTCCTAAACAATAAGTTTCATTCCTACATGAATTACTAAACTGAATGTAGGGCTCACAAAAATTTGGCAGAAATAAAAGCTTACTGAAGTCACCATAACCAAACATTACTTAAAATCAAATGTGTATCAACATGTTCCTAGCAGTGCTTATGTGGCTGAATAGTATAACTTCACCTCAGCCTTGGTTCTGAACACACAACATACATGTTTTAAATTACGTGTCTCATGCAACACAATACCACACAATGCCAGATAATGTGCTCACTGATTCCTGAAACATGTCAGCTCAGATTTGAGACTATCATATTTTATGAATCCCAGCATTTTTACTATACATACAAAGTTTTCTGTTCTTGTAGAAATGTGATCTTTTAATAAAAAGGTTATTTTCCTCAGCATGTAAGTATCAAATTAGTATGTCACATTAGAATATGTTGTGTTAGATGTTAGATTTTAAAAATTGTTTGAGTTGTTGACTTGAATTTTGTAGAAAGAAAAATCACTGAGTGAATTTTGCTTTGAGATTAAGGCAGAATTTCCAACAATTTCTATAAATGGTCCTAATAGACAAACTTCTGTCATTTTGTACTATGTAAAAATGTGAAGTGGTGTTCTTAGTATTTACAGTAATGAAGCCAAAATATCAGTCAACTCTGAAGAATATTGAAAATGTGCTCTAGCCTGCAGTATCCAAGATTTAATTTTTTAAAAAAATTTTTGCTCATTTTTGAGCTTTTGATCAGAGAGACCTACAAGGTTTCCTAAAAGACAGACAGATTTCTGTCAGAGTACTTGATGACCCACCAAAGGTTAGTGGTAAGACCCTACTGCTGAAGATACCTTATGTGATTGACATGCAAATTAGAATGGCATGGCTGGAAGTTGGATGAGAGTCAGTCCCCAGACAGTCAGCGCGTCTAGTGCCAGAAGGTGCTACATGGGCGACTGGGGGAAATTGACCAATACCTATCAAAGCAACGCATGGTCTAACCTACTTAGCAGCAAATAACTTATTGTGATGCCCACACAAGTGCAGTGGTGGCACACAGCCATGGTGGGGAACCAACTGCTCTCAATTTGGCTAACTGATCCCCTCACTGGTATGGGACCCATAGCTGGAGCTGGGAAACAAGTCAGAACCATATCCAAACATAAGCCCACTCTCCAGTATCAAGCTACTATCAATTGTGGGCTACAAGAGGGCCTACACCTATTAAATTCTCTCTAAAAAAAAAAAAGTAAGGGTTATCTCATTTGTCCTGGTGCTGACTTACTCTCCGTTGGAGAATCTGCTTCTCTTTTTCAGATAGATGTAGACCCTAAGGAGAGAGCCACCCCATCATACCTCAAAAGGGCCCTGGCTGAAACTAAGAAAACTTCGAGAAACAAGCAAGGGGGCTGTTTTCCTGATGAACCGGACACCAGCACAAGGGGGAAGGAGATCAGCACAGAGAAAAATCAACTCCTACCAAATCAGAGAGCCAGAGCCTCAGAGGCCCTCAACACCTCATCACTGAAGCAGACCAAAAATGAACCCAACATGGCTCAGGGAAATTTTGTGGAAGAGGGGGCGGAAAGAATGTCAGAGTCACATGTTGGGTCATGATATGCAGAGACATTTAGCTTACCCATAACTGTGGGCTAACTCCACAATGCATGACCCGTATACCTCAACAAGGAGGGGCCAAGGGGAGGGGGTAGGTCATGGATGAGCCTAATAATGGTACCAAACTGACTGTATTTGCTGAATACAGAACTGACTAATAAATAAAAAAAATTTTTTTTTTTGCTCATTTTTATTTATTTATTTGAGAGTGACAGACAGAGAGAAAGAGGCAGATAGAGAGAGAGAATGGGTGTGCCAGGGCTTCCAGCCACTGCAAAGGAACTCCAGATGCATGTGTCCCCTTGTGCATCTGGCTAACATGGGTCCTGAGGAATTGAGCCTTGAACCAGGGTCCTTAGGCTTCACAGGCAAGTGCTTAACTGCTAAGCCATCTCTCTAGCCCCAAGATTTAATTTTTTATATAAAATCATACAAGTGCATTCATCACATTATAAGCAGATTTTTCTCTAGTCTTTAACATGTTGAAATAGGTATCAAAGGTATTTTTTAAAAACAAGTGTCTTTGTAATTCATTACTAGTAAATGTTTGATTGCATACCTATTTAATATACCTATATGCTCTGGCCTTTTCATATCCACCCTTTTTTGAAAAGGCCCTTCTGGGAGAATTAATAAATTATTATGAAAATTAATAAATTATTATAAAATTTCCCCATGTGATACAGGGAGCCAAGTGGAGAAAATGTAATCAGCCCTGCTCTTAGCAATGCTGGCCTTCTGAGGAGTCTGAAAGTTTCCATGTGTGTGCATGCACATACACCATACAGACAAGCAAGACCAAACAAAAATCTAAAGCACCACGATTACATTTCTTCCTCATGAAGGCTCATAACTAATTACCTCTGTTCATCTGCTGGAGAGTATTTAATTTCCTTTTAATTTATTTTTCGCTTGATCAGCACTTTTTAATTTTGGCACAAACACTAGCAAATGTTGCTGTTGACTGAATGATAAACGAAGGATTTGATGTGATAAACCAGCTCGTGTCCCAAAGGAAAATGACAGCAATGCTCTCGGCCAGTTGGTAAGACCATTATTTAAAATCAAATTAAAGAAAAGTAACTTTAATGCTGTACATTACCAACAATTCAAATGGGAAGACATTTTGTGAGAGCTCTGACTGCCACCTTGATGGGTGACATTTACAGAGAGCAAAGATATAGTTAACATGGTTGCCTAGATTTCTAATAATGAAGCATATCGGTTTTGTCTGGAGACTGACTTGCTAATTACTTGGGCCCTAAATAATGCAAGCCCTGTTCTCCTTTATTAACTAATATCTTTCAGAGATTGGGAAGATGGTTATAAAGACCAATTAAAAATATAGTTTTCTGGCACACTGGACCAGTTCATAATGTGCCCAAGATGAGATGTCATGTGAGGAAAGTCATTATCAGAATATTCTTTCCTGTTTTATATTACTTTCTAACTTTTTTCTTTAATTGTATCACATCTAATACAAAGCCTTTGATGGTGTTGTTATAACTCTTGTTCAGTAACAAGAAATTCTAAATCCATAAAATTCCTTGATACCGCATTAACCTTGCTTGCATCAGATAAACAAGTACATAGTAGCTTGTGGTTAAGATAACTGAATATGAATATAATGCTTTGTATTTGAATAGAAATAGAAGAAAGGGAGTCCAGAGAAGCATAAGTAATAGATAATCTTGCTACATGAAAAATAAATATATGTTGAGGGGAAATCTGTTGCTTTATATACAGAGAAATGATGCATCTTAAACTATCATGCTTTATTAATACTTTTCTGTGAAGAATGCCATTGGAATTTTAATGGGGATTACATAAAATGTGTCGATTACTTTTGCTGATTTAAAAGAAAAGACTAAGTGAAAATATTCCCATTATGATTCAAAGACCATAGTAGTGATTTAAAAGGGCATATTTAATTACCTTGTATGTTTCTCAAAGCAATTTTTATCCACAACACTTTAATTTGCTAGACTGAATATTAGGTACATTTCCACGGTAGAGTGAATGATGAACATCCAACTATGACAATGTTTGATTACATGAACCTGTGAACTTTACTTCATATAGCAATTCCTCCCCTTCCCCCGAAAAAGTGCTTATACAATACTGACTTTATATCACTGTTGCAGAGCACCTGGTAGAAACAACTTACAGGTGGAAGGATTGATTGTGGCTCATGATTTAAGGGTATAGTTCATTGCGGCAGGAAAGGCATGACTGCAGTAGTGGCATTTTGAAATGGCCTAGTCCCATTTTGACAGATCAGGAAACAGACCAGTTTATAACTCTCACCCTAACCCTTGTATGTCTTCCAGCTAGGTCTTCTAGTCCAAAAGGATCTACCACATTCCAAATAGCACAACTTTCTGAGACCCAAGTATTCAAACACAAGAGAATGTGACTGAATTAAGACTTTAGATGTGGGAAGATATTTCTCGATTATCTAGGTAGGCCAAGACTAATCACAATGGTCTCTATAGGAAGAGGGCAGGAGATGTGAAAGTCATAGGAGAAGGCCAGGTGATGGCACAAGTAGAGACTGGGGTAATGGACCTTAAATATGGAGAACAAGCCAGGGAGTACATGAAGCTTAGAACGCAGCAGATTTTTCCC
This sequence comes from Dipus sagitta, assembly GCA_036346955.1. Classification (NCBI taxonomy): domain Eukaryota; kingdom Metazoa; phylum Chordata; class Mammalia; order Rodentia; family Dipodidae; genus Dipus; species Dipus sagitta. The sequence continues at coordinate 94,383,007 of CM070770.1, read as the reverse complement.
CCTCAAAACCTGAAGAGGACATGCCCCACTAACATCTTGACATCAGCCAAGTTGAAATGACTTTGCACTGTTGACTTCCCAAACTGCAAGAGTGTATTTTTGTTGTTTTAATCCACAAATTGGTGCTGAATTGTTATAGCAATAATAGGAACTAATATGACACAGTTTAAAAATTTTGATAAAATCTTTGAAGCATTAGTTATTGTCATTAGATAATATATTTAACATAGCAAAGGCTCTGCAGGAAGATGAATCTGTTTTATAATATGGTGGTATTACTTACTAGACTTGTAATCCAAGGAATAAGAACTCTCTGAGATTTATTATTTTACCTTCAAAACAGGAAAAATAATAGTATTTATCTCTTAAAGTAGTTATAATAATGAAATAAGCAAATACAGTAAACATATTTAGTACAGGGACTGTGTTAACCATAGCACATGCCATCTCCATTGATCCCATTCAATGTAAGTACTATTATAGATAAACCAGGAAGGAACCAGTAATAAGCCATTTATTCCTATCACTAATGGATATGCAAGTAGGATAGTTAAAAGATAGGATGTCATCAAGAACCAAGAAACCACAGGAAACCTGAATGACAAAATGAAACATGGCTCAGAAGTAAAGCTCACACTTATTAGTTATCATCAGTATGCCACATTGCACTCTGTATTATGCAATCCTCACAATGGTACTACAGGAAAGTTATCATTATGCTTCGTAAGTGAGATGAATGAAGCAAGTAAATTTGTACCTGAAGATGACAAACTTACCCCATTTACTATTTTGACTAAATTCTGACTAACTTTTACATATGAGCTTCAATCCACTAATACCAGAGAAATCTTGGCTTCATCAAGTGGGCTAACCCCATTATTCAAGGCAGGAATCTACTTTAGATGGCAACTTGCATACTTAGTTGTAAGTAGATCCTAGGACACTTTATGGTGATATCCCAGCACATAGAACTGATCTTTTGACACTGTGCATAGGGCAAAATGCTCTGTGTATAGTAGATATAAAAGTAGACTCAACAAAAACATTTAGCAAAAAGCTGAAAACACGATTTTGTTTATTTATTTATTTATTTTAATTATTATTTTTTTTTTCTTTATTAGTTAGTTTTGTATTCAGCAAATACAGTCAGTTTGGTACCATTATTAGGCTCATCTGTGACCTACCCCTTCCCCTTGGCCCCTCCTTGTTGAAAATCATTTATATTTTATTTAAGAGACAGAGAAACAAGGGGGGGAGAGAGAAAGACAGAGAGAGAGAGAGGGAGAGAATGAGTGTACTAGGGCCTCTAGCCACTACAAATGAACTCCAGATGCATGCACCATCTTGGGTATCTGGCTTACATGAGTAATGGGGATTTGGATTTGAACTTGGGTCCTCAGACTTCACAGACAAGTGCCTTAACCTCTAATCCATTTCTCCAACCTGAAAAAAAAAAAGATTTTTAATGAAGGCACTTAACTGTTTTTAAGATTAAAAGATTTACCTACCATAAGCCGGGCTTGGTGGCGCATGCCTTTAATCCCAGCACTCGGGAGGCAGAGGTAGAATCGCCGTGAGTTCGAGGCCACCCTGAGACTCCATAGTGAATTCCAAGTCAGCCTGGGCTAGCAAAAACAAAAACAAAAACAAAACAAAAAAAAAAGTGAGAAAGAAAGAAAAAAAAAATCCCTTGATAAAGGAAGCTATCTCTTTCTAAAATAGCTTCTTTGGTTAATGTTATTGAAATTTTTATTTTTTGGTAATATTGTGGAAAAGGTTTGATTATATCATTTTCTAGACTAATATATGTGGTGAGTATGATGCATTCAAGGGGAAGGATGAATTTGGCTGATGTAGTGATTCTGGATTTTACTTGTCAAAACATGACTATTTGAAATAAATGGATTCTAAATTTAGCCAGAGGCTCTATGATAAAGTATGCCTTGAAACTGTCTAAGGCAAACTATATCTGATTAATAGAATTGAAAGGACCATATCTTTGTCACCTAACTATTTTATTATTTTATGAGAAAAAAAGACCCCCAAACTTACCAACTTTTCATCTAGTTTAAGTTTGCCTATTTGATATCACAGTGCCTTCTGAAGTCGTAAGTCCAACATCAGCTAAAGAGTTGTATGATTCTACTCATATATGCCTCTTTTTTATGTTTGATTTAGTTCATTACAATTTTCATGACGATTTTCTAGTTCTTAAAAACAAAAAGACAGCCTGTACCCTCAGGCTCTGAGGTTAACAATAATGCTATAAAAGTTTTTATATTTCTTTCTTGCATAATAAGGCAATTTCCCCACAGTCTCCTATAAAAGGAACTTTAAGGTCAACATTGACATTTGCTTCTTATGTCCTTGACTGTGTCATTCACTGTCATTGGTCCTATAGTTTTCGCTAAATTGCATTGAGTTCTTTCTCTTGCTGTTTCTGAATTTTTCTGTAGTACTAATAACATTGATAATTATATGAATTTGTATATGCATAGATCTATGAAATTACCTGGGGAGAGTATACCTATTAAGTCATATAGTATTGATAATGCTCTAGTAATATAGTTATTGCTATCATATTTGTTTTAGTCATAAGAAAAGTCATCAGAAAATTAAGCTTTCTCTTACAGTGGGATTGTAGAAAAGTATCACAGTAATTTTTTTTTGTTTATACTGAATTTCTCTGCTCTTCATTCACTGTATATCAAATATATTGTCAGACAATTCTTTATAAAAATATTTTATTTCTTTCTTTATTTATTCATTTGAGAGAGACAAATACAGTTGTGCCAGGGCTTCCAGCCACTGCAAATGAACTCCAGATGCTCGTGCCACCTTGTGCATCTGGCTTGTGGGGGTACTGGGGAATGAAACCTGCACCTTAGGCTTTGTAGGCAAGTGCCTTAACAGCTAAGCTAACACTCCAGCCTCTCTCAGATAATTCTTGATGCGACAAGTTACTGTTACCACATTACACTACCACATTACACTCATCCTACAGGATCATAGACCTCTCCTTAATGCCTACTGGAATTACTTTCTATTATGAGTATATCTTGAAGGTTCTATGTACTCAATTAATTTGTACTATCCACTCTGACATCCTTAGTGTCTTAATTTTACTTCTATTGCTCTCAATCTCTTGCATAAAGTTTCATTACTGAGACCCTTTAGGGTCCATGTCATAGTAAAATTCTGAACTCTTGGATCTTGGAGCAATGTTGATGGAAGCATTTGCTCCTATTATGGGACAACTTTGTCCATATGTGGTGTGGTATCTCTACACATGCATATGTTTGAGTAATGGCATATACAAATACTATTATAAATCTTTCTTAGACATAAGTCTTAGCTTATAATTGAGTTATGAAACTTTTCATTTTCATATTTTATGTGTTTCACATTTGAGTATTCAAAATTTTCGAGTTCCACCATGTTTACTAATCATCATTTTCTAAACTTGTGACCCTATCTCTGTATTCCCTTAGTTTTGTAATATGTTCTTGCTTCAAAACACAGCTTAAATCACATTCTGTTCCCTCCTTGAATCCTAGGCAGAAACTGCAATCCAATGCATTCCTATTTTCTGCACTTTAAAAACTAATTTATCTACTTTAAAACTATTTGAGTCTGAAAGTATTCAAAACATGCTCATTTTTCTGAAGTAGACCAAGCAGATAGAGACTAAGGATTAAGTTATTATTTTGTGTCATTCTATAGCAGTAGAGTTACATTAGAGTGTAAATAGCTATGTAAATTTTTCTTCAAAGTGTTACATAAAATGACTGGGTTTACTATGTTTAATAGGGTGAATCTGGTTTACAGGAGCTATTGATAAAGATGTGAAAGTTACATAAAGTGATTAGTTATGTCTTTTCTAATAATGTGCTAGGCGACTTTACTAATTTTGTTATTTTTATAGGTTTAGGTATTAGATTAATTATTGGAACATGAACTTTTGGTTGGCTACTACATTGAATACAATGTTTGCCAGTTGAAAATTGATGCGCCATGCCTCACTGATAAGCAAACTCATCTTTCTGAGCCCACATTTCTCCACCTGAGAAAGAGATAGCTTGTAGGATAGCTTTCATGGTAGATATTTGTTAAATATTTATTCCATTCAAAATTCTCCTGCTTATCAAAAAGAAAATAAAGAAAGCATTCAAGTTGTCAGTTTTTTTTTAACCTAGGGAGCTAATCTTATAGCCATGAATAAGTTACTTATTCCCTGTTATTGTTACTAAAATCTATCTTTAAAGACTAGGAATATCTATTTGACCAAGATTTAATTAGGAAGGTAAGTCACATGAGGCCAGGCCAAGAACTGATATCAGTGAAACTATGAATTTGTATTACTGATTAGCATAGTTTATATATGTTCTTTTAATAACTCTTCATTTTAAAAACAATGACATGCCATTTAGCTTTCAAAAGAATTCACATTAGTGATCATAAGTTTTTCCTGGAGTGTTATTTATCTTCCATGCAGTAAAAATATAGGACCTTCAATAGCTTAGTCTGTTTTATATCTTTTTTCCATCACAAATGCTGGAGTCATGGAAGTTAAAATACAAAACAATAAAACTGGAACCTTCATAGATAATAGAGAGTGCAGTGTTTGGTAATTTTCAGGAATAAAAAGCAAGGCAAATCTTGAAAGACTGATGTCACTCAAGTGGATTGGGGATAAGTGATGGATAGCAGTGCTTCATGTTAAAATATTGTGTCTAAAATCATCTGAAGGCTGGAGAGATGGCTCAGTGATTAAAGACATTTACTTGTAAAGCTTGATGGCCAGGGCTTCAATTCCCTAGTACACATGTAAAGCCAAATACAGAGTGACACATCTGTCTGGAGTTGGTTTGCTGTGGTAGGAGGCTCTGGTGTGACTACACCTTCTCTCTATCTCTCTTTTTTCTTTTTCCTTGAGTATATGAGCAACTATTTTACTAAAGCATCTGGTTAAATTGAGCTTTAGAAACCTAAATTTAATTTAACTTACTATCTGAAGCTTCAGAACCCATTGACTGCTATGTGCTCTGTCCCAGAAGCAGGCCTTTGCCAATGAAGAGGGTTTAGTCTCTCAGGTGTGCTCTTTCATTTGCAGGAAAGAATTGAGTAGAAATGCCATAAGATACCTTATAACTTTTGACTCTTGATCTCAACAAATAGTTTATCTTTAATTCTAGCCATTTCAAATAGTCTAATCCTGTTAGTTGTATGATTTTATAAAAGAAACATCATTTATTTCCAAAAGTCAGCTTCCTAATCTATAAAATGGGATGATTATCCACATTGCATAGAAGTTTTTATGACTAGATATGATAATATATGATGTATTCTTGCTGCCTTACTCTGAAAAGACAGTATGACAGTTAAGATGGTAGCAAGGAAGACACCATAGAAAAGGAAAATATGCAGCAAAGAAAATATAACATGACGAAAGAATGAGGAATAATTACAGGAACAGAAATAGAATATAAAGATAACAAGTAAGTAATATTGCCCCAGCTTTTCCCTGAGAACATAATATTTTCTTTTATAAGACCACATGCTCCAGAGATCTAAATTCCAGCCACATCAATGCCACTTAGACATATATACATTCATATGTATCAGTCATTGTGAATCACAATATGACCTAAAAGTTCACTGTTTTGTCTGAGTGTGAGTGTGATCTGCTTTTGTATGAAAGTGATGGGTAAACCACCAACCCAGAGTGTCCAATGCTGGAGGAATCTGCTCCTTTGACTTTTACTGTGAGCTGAGAAATGATTTCTCCTTTATGAATATAAAAGTGTCATCATTACTATAGAAAAGGAGCTTATAGTGGGCTATCATAGAGGCTCAATCTTTGCAATGATAAAAGTGGAAGTGATCTGCTGCCAGTGATATTTGAGGAACAGTAGGAAACCTTAATTTGGGAATATTTTGGCAAACTTTTAACTGTAACAGAAAATTCTCAGCAGTTGAATTTGTACATTCAACGAACTAACCCACACACTGAACTATTATGCTGATTTCCATGAATTTGTCCCTAATTTATAGGCATTTTAAAATGATATCCATGGCCTCTTTTTATACAGTCTCACATGAAAAATATTGTGAAGATTAAATGAGCAGCATTTTTCTCAGTTCTGTTCAAGCCACAGATGCTGGGTTTGATTTTATTTCTAAGAGTAAGATTGAAATTCTATTTTAATATGCAGAACTGCAGCCTGGGGAGTCATCAAGTACAGAGTGTTTTCATTAGATGATGGTCCTGCACCTCTAGTTAACAGGAAAGCTGATTCATCAAACAGCAGCCATCAAGACAGCATTAACTAAGACCTGCAATGAAAACACAAGATTGGGGTGAAAATTACCTGTTTTGCATCATGTAATTGTAACTTTGGAGAAATTCCTAGTCCGTGGCATAAAACTGTTAGCAGAGATGTTGGAGTGTTTGCTGTAAATCTGCTGCAGATGGTCTAGAGATTAAACATTTTCTGCATTTCAAAGGGATCTTAAATTTTATATCAGTTGCCACTAATTTAAAGGAATGAACATTCACTTTTACACTCTCTGCTACCTACCAGAGAATGAAATGGATCAGAATGAATTCTGCATTTGAATTTGCCTCAAAAATATTTACATGTATAACATAGTCAAAATTTGTGACGATTTTATTTTAGTGGAATTTCTAAGTCACCGAATCAATCTACCATTAAAATATACCCATGAAGTCCAGGCAATGAACTGATGTGATCCCTCAATCACATAATTGATCAGAAAAAAGACATAGTTATCCATCTTCTAGTGACTCTTAATGCCCTCTCTACTCTAAAAAACAGGGCATGGAACAATCCAAACAACAAAAGCCTTGGCCTTTATGATTCAGGGAACCAGTGTGGTTTGTCACATATAGTAAAGTCTACAAGAAACTTCAGAATGTACCCAGTTCACTATTTCTTTTTTTTTTTCTTTTTTTTTGGGGGGGGGGTTTCAAGGTAGGGTCTCACTCTAGCCCAGGCTGACCTGGAATTCACTATGGAGTCTCAGGGTGGCCTTGCACTCACGGCAATCCTCCTACCTCTGCCTCCCGAGTGCTGGGATTAAAGGCGTGCGCCACCACGCCCGGCCCAGTTCACTATTTCTAAACAATCCCATGGAACTGCTCTGGGTACATCCCTAAACAGAAAAGAGAGATTTGAGAGAAGAGTAGATGAGTAGGCGGTCATACATTTTGGGGGGGTCCCTTGGATTCAGTTTTCCTTTTCAAATTACAGACTCATCACATGGTCATCTTCATTTTCTCTACTTAATGAGGTTGCTTATGTATTAGTAAGCTTCATATCACTATAGTAAAATAACTGACACTGAATATTTAGAAAGAGGAAAAGATTTATTTAGTTCAAGGTTCAGGAAACTCAAGTCCAATATTGGGAAGCCTCATTTTCCTGGAATTTTATCAAGAGTAGCATATCATTGAGAGAGCCTATAGCAGAACCAGCCACTCACATCTCAAGCCATGAAGCAGAAAAGGAGACAAAGAGATGGGGTTCCATCTTCTCCTACAAGGCCCTAGAGAGGATATGACAAAAACTGTTCATTATCTCCTCCTATTTCTGCTTCTCTCCCTCTCTCTCTCTGTCTCTCTCTCTCCCTCTCCCTCCCTCTTCTCTTTCATCTCTCTCTTTTATATCACTTATCTGGCTCTTCCTTCTCTTCTTGGCCGCTGACATGTGCAGTGTATAATACTGCCATAGCTCATCATTCCTTGGAAGCTGTTCTATGACTAGATTTGCAGTACCTAATCCTACATTTGTTCATGTAAGCATTTTGACCCTTTCTTCTGGGTTGTTCTTTGCTGTATAGTACTATGTTCACAAATTCCCTAGATTCTACATACTATCTGCTGTCTGGTTGGTGTAATGAAGTTTCTCTACTTTGTTTGGACCTCCACCATATGTACCAAGATAAGGAAAATGCCTCTGACAGAAAGCTATTTTAATCACAATGTTCCTGCCATTTTTTTCCTTCCCTTGGAAATTATAATCCAATTTTATCTTTTGCTCAATGTGTAAAAAATACATATTTAATCAAGGCTTCTACTTTTTTTCTTCTTTTATTTGTTTATGAGAGGAGGTGGGAAACAGAGAGAGAATGGGCATGCCAGGGCCTCTAGGCTCTGCAAACAAACTCTAAACACATGTGGCACCATGTGTATCTGTCTTATGTGGGTTCCAGGGAGTCAATGTGTTAGATGTGTTAGTCTTGTATTAGTTACCATACTGTGGCTGAAATGCAATTTCATGTTTTACTTTTAAACATGTATCTTTATTTTTTAGACACTGAGAAACCATAACCCCTTTAAAACAGATATAATATGTTTTGACAAACAGACTAGTATCCTTTCTTTCCAGGACTGCAGTTAGAATTTATAGTTGATTTGTTATTATTTTTAACTGTGTACCCCAAAAATTAATTATATGTATCAATTTTATTATTTATATTGATATTTTATTTTCTTCCTCATAGAAATTGTAACTTAGTTTCAGTAAGAAAGAAGAGCAAACATTCTCTAAATGACTAGAAAGTTCTGCATTCACTTTTAGTAAATAGGATTTACTAAATTATAAAATACGACTGTGACATTGTAACATGTACGTGTATGTGGTCTTCTACTTCATTTCTTGATATGCAACTGCTAAAACCCTTGTAATACCTAGGATGATAAGAGTGTCTTTTGTTTGTTAGTGAGCTAATTGTTGGCAGGCTTGGTAATCTCTAAATGTGGGTGAGTCACTGAAGACCAAGGCACTAATTACAGAGTCAAGACTTTTGTCCCATCTTTCAAGCTCCAGTAATTAGGAAAGGGGGTGAAGGTAGTATTGATTGTCAATAGCCAAAGTGGTAATTAATCATGTTGACATAATGAAGCTTCCCTAAAAACCAAGTGACTGGGTTAGAGAAGTATTGGGACAGTTGAACTCATGGTAGTCCCTTGAGAGTGGTATGCCCATGGAGACCCCAGAAGTACTTCTTTGCTCTCATACATGGCTGTTTATTTATAACCCGTGTAATACATTTTATAATCAGATAGTAAATAAGAGTTTTGCTGAGTTCTCTGAGAAGCCCTAGAGTATATTCTTAATGAGTATGTGGGAACTCTGACTTATAGGAATCAGTCAGAAGCACAGATCTTGTGAATGCAATCCAAAGTGAAGAGTTGTGACCATGTAGCTGATGATGGGATGCATTGAATCAAACACACAGCCAGCAGTCATTCCAGGATTTACTGCAGAACTTGTGCTTTGGGAACCTCCCTTCATATCTGGTCACAAAGGTGTTCTGTTTAGTGAGAACATAGTTGAGAGATGGTTTATTTTTCTTTGTTTTCTTTTCCCCCTCTTATGTCCATTATAAGGTACTGTGGCATCAGAAAATATTGAAGTTGGCAAACAGCTGCTTGATCTTGCCCCTTTTGGTGACTTGTTTCAGATAGCATTTGTTATCTTTCCCTTGGGGTAAGGAAAGGTGTAATATTGTCCCTGCATAGCAATGTTGAATTAAATGTGAATAAATGTTCCTACACAGATCAGTTAGGCCTTTACTGACTTCATATATTTGTATGAATTTCAAAGAAATAAAAAGGCTGTTTAGCATGGTCAAATACAATTATTTTCTTTGGGAGGTGCATATTTAAGAGCCCAGCTTCAGTATTTTCTCACAGCCAATTATAAGCAATTATTGTACAATTGCTCCCATGGGATAAAAAAAAAAATTAGGAGAGTATCAACTCTGTAACATCATTTTAGAAGCCTTGGAAGTGAAGTAACAAGTATCCCTGTCTTCTAATTCTTGGTGGATTTACTTGGAATGTTGGATAACTATTGCGATTATTTAAGCTTCAAAGCAGTATAATCATAACAGCCAGATAACCTAGATCCACTTATACATATGATATTGGATAAATTATTTCTCTCTTAAGAATATCACTCTCTACTTGAATAAAATAAATGTCATTCTAGTGCCTCTTGTTTCTGTGAACACTAAGCATAAAATCTGGCATAAAATTATCAAATGGACTGAAATTATTCATTTATCTTTTTTAAAAAAATCGTTGTGTGTATGGGGGGTGTATGGTTATGTGTGGTGATATGTGCATGTCATGGCACACATATGGAGGCCAGACAACAACACTGGTGTCATTTTCAGTCCTTGCCTTCCACCTTTGTTTGAGGCAAGACTGCCTGTTCACCACTACATCTGCTAGGCTAACAGACCTATGAGCTTGTGTAATTCTCCTGCCTCTTCCTCCCATCTTGCATAAGGCATGCTGGGAATACAGATAGTGATTTTTATTGCTTCAGGTTTATGTAGATTAAGAGGATCTGAACTCAGGGTCATCAAGCTTGCAGATCAAGTGTTTTTACCCATCTTCCCAGTCCTATTCATCTATGTTATAAAGAGAAAATCTATTAATTCAATAAGAGAGTATAAGATCCCAAGCAAAGATGATGTTAGGTTTTGCTCTGTAGAACAATAAGATAAATCCTTCAGAGTCTTAATAAAATATTTCCTTGTTTTATCTAACCTGATGAGTATTGTTAACATATGTTAAAAAGTTGAGGCTGAGGAATACAGAAAACCAGACTTTCCTAACAGAGCTTCTTTTAGTCTCATAAGTGTGATTATTTAGGCAGAAGGCTCATTTTTCAAAAAGTCTTAATCACCTTTCATTTCTGTAATTAACGTATCCTTCCCAAGTACTCTTTTATTCTACTTTTATATGATCCAAAGAAAAATTGAATAGCATTATTTATCAATTGCCAGATAGTAGGTAGCATAACATGAATCATCACTCAACCATTGTAGTAGTCCTGTGAAGACTGTTATGACACCCATGTGGGGCTGGACTTAGAAAAAGTGTGTCATTTTCAAGGTCTCATAGTTACTACATGGCAGGTCAATGACTCAAATTCAGATTTCAACCAATCAGGGAATCACTTTCATTTGACATGCTCAAAAGTTAACTATCTACTCCCTTTCACATTACCCAGTCCTTTTCAAAATTGAAATATTTTGGGCTCAGCCCATATTTAGTAGGTAGTAAATTACATGTGCTTATCAAATGGAAGAAAATACATTCATCATGCCAACAACATTTATCCAACACAATTTTAAAATGCTTTTTAAAATATTCTATTTATTTTTATTTGAGAGAAAGGAAGAGAGAGAAAGAGTGACACAGAGAGAGAGAGAGAGATTGAGAGAGAGAAAGAGAGAGAGAGAGAGAGGGAGAAAGAGAGAATGGGCTAGGGCCTCTAACCAGTGCAAACAAACTCCAGACACATGTGCTACCTTGTGCATCTGGCTTATGTGGATACTGGGGAAATGAAGCTGTGCCCTTAGGCTTCACAGACAAGCACCTTAACCACTAAGCAATCCTTGTAGTCCTTAAACTCTTAACATTGCTTTGGTGGGCAATTATATAATTGGGAGACTATCAACTGTACTTGGGAGAAGATGGGTACTAAAATCTCTTATATACTTCTCAATTTGCAAGGCTGTATTGAAACACTTCAATTATCGTTGACTAAAGAAGGTCACGGTCTTCAATTCTGAGTTCCTAAAAATCAGGATATACTTTTAATTATAACATTTTTTGGTTTAAGTTTGTGCTAAATAAATTCCTTCCAGGAGGTCTTCAGTGACACAGTAGCCCCAGGCCACTCAGCTATATCACTCCTTGGCACATACCCTAAAGACTGTACACTTTACTATAGAGATACTTGTTTACTCAATCAGCTCAGAGGCCCATCAACTGATGAATGGATAATGAATATGTGATACAAATATATAATGTAATTCTATTCAATAGTAAAAAAAAAAAAAATGAAGTCATGAAATTCTCCGAAAAATGAATGAGGCTGGAAAAACCTTATAGTAAGTGAAAGACAAAGGTGGCATGTTCTTTCTCACATATGGATCCTGGCTTGGAATAGTTAGATTTGTCTGTAAGTTGTAGTAAGTACTGGTCATGAAGCTAGAATGAGGCTTGTGGAGAGGATAAGCAAAAAGGGAGTAGGGGAGGGGATTGTAGACAAGCAAGTGGAGGGACAGAATACAGAGGATTAAAAAGTGTTAACAGAGATAAAGCAAAGGTAGGGAAACACCCAGATAAATGCAGGGTATTGCTGAAGTGTTTATTTAACCACCCAAACTAGACGAGAAGACCCTCTTCTGAGGATACTCTAGGGTGTGGTAATAGGATATTGAGAAATCAAGCTGGAACTGAAATGGAAGCCATTTCCCTGCTGGCTGGCTGTCACACTGCTGAAAAGCCCTATGCAAAGTGCTTGAGGAGAAAAGTCATCAATGGTTTGCACAAGCACAAATCCTGAAAAACTACAAAATCAACCAGGCAGGCAAGATTTACCACATAAATTATGAGGACAATCAACTGCTCTCAACTGGATATGACACCCTGTTCGGTAGGACTGAATCCAATCCTGGTGTGGAAAAACAAGTGAAGAGCCTTTAACTTGGAAGTTCATAATCCTACAGGAAAACTCCACTATTCTTTGGCTATAGACATTATGCCCATCAGAAAGCTTTCTAAATACTTGTGTTTATGTCCTTTGATTAATATTGATTTCATTTTTAGTCAGAGGACCTTCTTTTTACAGGTGGCAGTGAATACCAATACCTGAAGAGCCCAAGATTCACCAAAATGACAAAAAGAGAAAGCCCACTGCTTAGACTTGGTTGTTTTATGTCTAACCCCCTGTAACCCACTAGGAAGGGATAGAATTAATATGCATGCTACACTAACTGGTAGTCAGAGAAACTTCTCTATGGAGATAGCAGCAGACACTGAGGAGACTCAAAACTCATCAAAGCAGAAAATAAGAGGCTTGTGGAGAGCTCAGTACTAAAGGGAAAAGCTATCATGCGCTCTTCAGGGAACACTGTGGACGTGGGAGTAGAAATAATGTTACAGCCACAGGGTGCCTAGGTGTTCTTTGAGGCACTGTCCTTCTGACATAAACCAACTGGTGCATTCATTACCCCTCAGCACTTACTGATACCCCACAAAACCAGTATAGATCTGAGCCCACCAACATCTGACCATATAGAAAGGAGCAGGACAAAACGAACGACATAACAAAACAGAGGATGGACTCCCTTGAAAGAGAGGGATGAGGTGGAATAGGAGATAAAAGACGTTAATAGGGCAGTAACACACAGTCAAATTACTGTATTAAAGTTCCCAATTAAAAAAATAACAATAGAAATTCCTTCCAGAAGAATTTCAAACCAAACTGAAATACCAAAAGGATTTTAATTTAACACCATGTAGGGACTTGCCTGCCAAGCTAAATTAATTGAACAAAGGCTAAATATCCTAGAATTTTAAGAGTGAGTTTTAGGAGCAAGGAAAAAACAAGTGATTAATATGTACATGGGACTTCTCAGGTAGACAGAAAAGAAAAATACTGCCGTTTTTTTTCTGGAATTGACATTTTCATGTTTTTTGCAGTCAGTGCTCTTAAGTGTCAACAGTCTGATTCTGAATAGGGAAGACCAGTGACACAATAGCCACTATATACACACCCAGGTTACAACACATTACAGGTTCTTAGCAGTTCTGCCTTTACCAGCAACTTCTCATGTTGCAAGTGTGTTGTCTCTCAGGTAGCTATGATCTGATAAGGTGCACATTAGAGTGGCTTCATTGCAATGGGTATGGAAATGGACTGATTATTTTGATTTAACCAGTCTTACAAAGAGTGCACGGAAGAAGGGAATGTATTGTGAAATTAATTATACAAGTTTTATATCACATTAAATTTAATGCCTCAAATGTTGCTTTTTTTCCTAGTTAGAAAAAAAAAAAGTAAAGGGAGCTCAGCAAACTAATACCTGCCAGCTTATCCAAAATCAGCCAACATTAAATGCACAAAATTTATAAATGAAAATTTATCTTTTGTCACAATTGCTTCTGTTCATAAAATTTTATGAAGGGATGTTGTTAGATTCTGCATTGTGACAGTGTAGACTCAGCTTATAGTTCATGACTTTTCATTTCAATCTTTAGAAAATTCTTTCATATCTGTGTACCGTCAGTTTTTCTGTAACACACAGGTATAATAACTTTTCCTTAAATATTGCTTTTAAGAATAATGGAAGAGGGGCAGAAAGATTGTTAGAGCCACAAGTTGGGTCATTATGCACAGAGACACTGCCTCTTACCATAACTGATGGCTAACTCCACAGTGCAAGACCAATATTCCCCAACGAGAAGGGTCCCTGTGGAGGGGGCAGAATAGGGAGGTGGCTAACGATGGTACCAATATGACTATATGCACACTGTGTACATAACTAATAAAATTTTTTTAAAGATTAAATAAAATACTTTACAAACTGCTCTCATCACTGAAAGTTAGACAATTTTTAATAATGTCATTATTGGTATCCTGGATACTAGGTTCCACAAGTAGATAATCTTAGTAATTATTAATGTGGAGCAAACAGAATGGAGGACTACCTTTTACACTATTAGTTCTCTTGAAGAAGGAGATTGTTCTGTCATTTTTCTGTTTCAGTTTCTACCAATTAAAATGAGTTGATATTAGTTTAAGACACTTCTCACCAAAGGCAATATTCGAGCATATAATGATGAATGATGTCTTGATGCTCTCCTTGGTATATGTTGCTAGTTGATAGTGTAACTGCATTAGAAAAAAATAAACCTGGGACAGGTATGGTGGCTCACACCTTTTATCCCAGGATTTGGGAGGCAGAGAATAGGAGGATGGCTGTGAGTTTGTGGCCAGCCTGAGACTACATAGTAAATTCTAGTTCAGCCTGGCCTAGAGCAAGACCTTGCCTTGAGAAATACAAAATAAATAAATAAATAATAAAATAAAACAAACCTGGGCCCATATGTCCATTTATTGCTCAGTGATGCTGTTTAGTGAGGAATTTTCTTCTTTCCTACATGAAACACACCTACACTTGTCTATGTTTGTGGGTATTCACTGTTGTTTCTGTTCAGTTTCACCCACTAGACTAATAGGTTCTCTGGTACAAACCCAAGAGCTTGTGACTGGGTATAAGTAGGAAGTAGAATGCAGTTGGACAGTATGTGGTGACCACATGTTTATGATTACTTGTTTTTATAAGTCTTGTGTTTGGGGAATGGTAAGGCCAACCATCATAAGGGAACACTTTTCCCTATTTGTTTGAAACTTTATTAGACAAGGTGATGATACTGGGAAACATACAGCTGGGGTAGGAACTGAGGGGTAACTTATATCTGAGAAAGTATTATAACATAAAGAATAGGCAGAGATAATTAGATTTCATCATTTTGTAAAAGTACATTCAGTATTATTATTGCTAGCAACTCAGAAATAAAGCTGGACTAGAATGCACTGTTTACATGTGTTTCCATATTTGAATAGCATGCTAATTCCTCCAAACTTCCTGTGAGCTCTCATTTATTTTAGAACTTCTTTGTGCTTATAGAACATCCATCTGTTCTTAATCACTTCCTCAATATTCTTGCCACAGTTTTTCATGTGGATTTTCCCTCATTTACCATGTGCTAAGTATTTGGAAGAAGGCATTCAAATGAGAAAGACTTTACCAAAAAGAATGATAAACCAGCATATTTTATAGCATCTTGTTAGGCATTTGGTGGAATCTAAAGAAGACACGTTTCTTAACAAAATCCAAACTTTTTGCATATAAATATTTTCCAAGAGTGGAGCTACAGAGAATTCTAATTGCTTGCTTGCTTCATTTGCTTATTTGTTGTGAGGCCCTTGCTTCTTTCTATTGGTCCAAACTATCTATAAGTCACACACCTGCTAGCCTTGGACACCAGCAAGGATTTGAGGTGAGTGATCATTTCAGACAATGCAATATATTGGCAAAGATGTCTAATTCATGATCCAGATTGTTTCTGAGTTTAAATACAGCCTCCAAAAACTTTTCAATTGTAACATTTGGAAAATCACTATATTTTGCAATATCTTCTATTCTGGAAAATGTTCATAAATACTATCTTAATGTAGCTATACAATGTTATATGGTTGAGGTGCAAGTCTGTTATTATAACAATCCAATTTAACTGTTGTATTTATTGCTCAAATTTTGAATATTTCCTCTAAGCTATTCTTTTTTTATTTTTTAATTAATTATTTTTATTAATTAGCTTTGTACTCAGTGAATACAGTCAAGTTGGTACCATTGTTAGCCTCCTCCATGTCCTACCACCTCCCCCTGGCCCCTCCTTGTTGTGATATATGGGTCATGCATTGTGGAGTTAGCCCACCCCCATTGTGGAGTTAGTTATGGGTAGGAGGAAATGTCTCTGCACATCATGACCCAACATGTGGATCTGACATTCTTTCCACCCCCTCTTCCACATAATTTCCCTGAGCCATGTTGGGTTTATTTTGGGTCTACTTCAGTGATGAGGTGTTGGGAGCCTCTGTGTCTCTGGATCTCTGATTTGGTAGGAGTTGATGGTTCTCTGTGTCAATCTTCTTCACTCTTGTGCTGGTACCAGGCTCACCAAGAAAACAGCACCCTTGCTTGTTTCGCCAATTGTTCTTAGTTTCAGTTGGGGGCCTTTTCAGGTATGATGGGGTGGTTATTTCCTTAGGATTTGTGTCTGTCTGAAAAAGAGAAGCAGATTGTCCAATGGAGAGTAAAGTTAGCACCAGATAATTGGATAACCCTTATTTTTTTGTAGAGAATTTAATAGGTGTAGGCCCTTCTGTAGCCCATGATTAGTGGTAGCTTGATAATAGAGAGTGGGCTTGTGTTTGGATATGGTTCTGACATGTTTCCCAGCTCCAGCTATGGATCCTGTTCCACTGAGGGGATCAGTTAACCAAATCAAGAGCAATTGGTTTCCTACCATGGCTGTGGACCACTATTGCACTTATATGAGCATCACAATAGGTTATTTGCTATTAAGTAGGTTAGTCCATGTGTTGCTTGGACAGATATTGGTCATTTTCCCCCAGTCACCCATGCAGCACCTTCTGGCACTAGATGCACTGACTATCTGGGGACTGACTCTCTTCCAGCTTCCAGCCATGTCACTCCATGTTACATGTCAACTGCATATGGTGTCTTCATCAGTAGAGTCTTGCCACTAACCTTTGGTGGGTCACCAAGTACTCTGACAGAAATCTGTCATTCTTTTAGGAAACCTTGTAGGTGTCTCTGATTAAAAGCTCATTGTGGATCATAGCCACCTGCTGGTACTGGGAGTTACAGGTCACTGCCCACTAAGAGAAGGAAGAAAAAGATAACTAATATAAAAGAGTTAGAGAGTAGAGAGAAAGAGAGAGAGAGAGAGACAGAGAGACAGAGAGAAAAGCTATGGTAGATAAAGGTCAATCTTCCCAGACCAAATGGTTGAACCTGAGTTACAAGGCACTGGAGAGGATGAAAAAATATTTTGTTTATTTATTTATGATAGTGAAGGAAACAGATAGAGAGAAAGAGAGAATGGGCACACCAGGGCCTCTAGCCACTGCATACGAACTCCAGACACATGTGCCCCTGTGCATCGGGCTTACATGGGTCCTGGGGAATTGAACCGTCATCCTTAGTCTTTGCAGGCAAATGCTGTAACCACTAAGCAATTTCTCCAGTCCCCTCCTCTAAACTATTCTTGATGTTTATGACTTTTTTCTAGTTGAGTCTCCCTCTGTCTTTCTCCTTATTTCTCTCTCTCTCTTTCTCTCACATACACAAACAAAGATACATACATAATTTTTATTTCTGCAGTCTAGAATATCTTACCTCAAATAATAACTTAATGTTCAAATACTAAGTACCCTCAAATATATATCTGATGTTCAATTACCATACTCTTCTGTAATTTTTAAAATTTTTACTTATGTATTTATTATATTATTTATGTATTTTATGTCATTAACGCACAATGACAGAGTCTATGAAGAGTGAAAAGGCTCCACTGACTAAAAAAAGGTGCAGATTTCACTTCAATATCTTTTCCTCTCACTCTGTACCATGTCAAATTTCCATTTTGCTGAGGTGGTTTGCATGGTTAGCCATCTAGGTCTGAGGAAACCACAGTTTTGTCCTCTTGTTTCAGTGGAGAATAGGTATAAAATATAAAACACTACTCAAGTATAAAGAATCAAAATATATATGCCTATTATTTTGACATGTACAATGAAATTTGGGCATATATAGCTTTGAATAGTTTATTTGAATCCTAAAATCACTTCAGTTTTAACATATATCCAATTTTTCAGGTTTTATGTCATAAGTCACATTTCCTAAATTTTTTTTCGTTCTTTTTTTTTTTTAACATAGAAAAGGGAGACGATAAGTCACAATAGTATCAAAGATTTCTTTACTGTCATTTCCAAGGACAAGTTCCATATGGCATTGGAGATTTAAGGAAAGTAAAGACTGCTGAATAAGGGGTAAAGATCTGACTTTGCATTAGCCTAGCACTAAGTTGATAATGTTTGGGGGTTAGATAAGTTAATTTTGAGAGCTATCCATTCATTGTTGACTCAATGAATCAGGATGGTCAGAAATATTCATGTATTTGTGTATCTGTCATTCTGCCACTTACATTTATGAGCTAATATCTTCAAACATATCTCTGGGCTGTGATTCAGCAAGTCTAAGAAGAATCAATGTTACTATTCCTAACATTCTTGTTTCTATGAAAACAATAGTGGCATAGCCAAGCTTAAATATTTACCTTGTCATCATGGGGGGCACATATTGCTCTTTGATTTGTGTCTGGGACACTTTCTTTTGAGTAGCTTTTCAATTTTCTTTAGATCGATTTCTAGTTTTTCCTATAAAAGAAAAGAACAAAGAAATTAATTTTTGAAATCCACAAAACCTTTTTTGTGTTTTTCATAGCAGGAGATATTTTAATTCATGCTATGGTTATTATTCACTGATCTTTCTTTGTTAATTAACATTTTTCAATGAGTTATTATAATAAGCTTTGCATAAATAATAAAAACTGGGTAAATAATATGAGGACCCCTTGTTTATTAAACAGTCCTAATGCTATTGGGTGTCTATTCTGAGAATATCTGTAATAGTTTGCCAGGTGAGTCTAAGCTCTCTTGCAAGTAAATAAAAGAAAATGCTATTTTGAAAGCATAATCCATTTTCTCTCCTTTATTGGAACAAATAGAGAAAAACCACAAACAATGTTAAACCGATGCAGGCTTGTCTTAGGCTTTAAGGCTGGTGCATTGCATACAATAGTTTTTCAGATCTTTGCAAAGATTACAGGTAGGCAGCAGCTTGGAGAGATTTGAATGGTAAAGAATGATCAGAAGAAAAATGTGTGCCTTGGATCCGTATGATCCCAAACTTACAACTCATAGAAATATACTCCTTGCTAATTGAAATGAAAACCTATGTACAAAGTGGTTTGTTAAAGAGAATCAAAGCACCAAAGGACAGATAGATAGTATGTGAGGAGAGAATAAACAAGGGAAAAGAAATTACAACTAAGTTACTGCTCAGACTATGTAGGACTTGAAAGGGAAAAAAAAAGCAGCTAAATCAAACACTTAGCTGGAAAGGAGAAACAGAGAGCAAACAGAAAAGAATCCAATTACTTTATGTTTGTTTTTGTAAATGGTTTTTCTGCAAGAGGAGCAAAAAGTATTTTGACTTGTTTTCCTCTGAACAACACTGCTGAGAGCAGCCGGTACCTTATGAGTAAGTCTAAGCAACTGCTCATACTTCTGCTAATGCTAATTAACCTCCTGCTACAAATACCATCAAAGCCACGTCTGAGCTGTCTGAGCTGCCTCTCCACCCACCCCTTCAGTGTTTGAATTGATACAGTCTCACTAGTTCTTGGGTGGCATTATATCAGTGGTTGAACACATGTTGACAGGGTCACGTTATCAGTTATTTTCCAGATAGGAAAGAAACAAAGGCTTAAAATGGCTTCAGGAAAACAAAATATAATTTATTTAAGTAAAGAGAGATGGTGATTCATGCTTGGGGTGAAAGTGTTGATAATTTTGGGCACTGTGGAGGACATTGGAATGCATTCATCCTCATTATTTCAAATGCACACATGTGCATGTGTGTGTATGTGTGTGTGCTTCAAAATATGTTAAGAGGTCTCTCAGTTTCTATCTTTTTGCATAAAGATAGTCTAACTCTTTGTTCAGTTCAGATAATCTGATTGTATAGGCCAAAGATAAAAGGAGAATTCAATTTTTTTCCACTTTTCCTCTGAACTATTCTCCACAAAGTTCAGATGAAATTAGCATTTGCAATAGACGTGAAGTCAAGAGCACATGGTAGAAATGGCCCAGACACATTAACTCTGCTGCCTGGCATGAGTTTCCTCTCAAGTATGCTTCTTCTGACATGGTTCCTCTATTCTCTTTTACATTTTCAATCTCTCCCTCAAGACAGAGATATTGGTTCTGAAATCTAGGAAACAACAAATTACAAGCTTTCTGTTGGATAAAGTACTTAAGAAATTTGTGATTGGGTTGGTATTTTCCTGCCCTCAATATGCTAAAATACTTCTTATTATCTCTTTGACTGTGAAGTCCTTTCAGGGAATGGAAATTTTCCTATAGAACTTTCAGCCTCTTTCCAAGCTAGCTGCAGACAGAATCCATGCTAACCTTCAGGCAAATTCTCATTAGATTAAAATATTCTACCTTTCTCTACTCCTTCTATAAATCAATGAAGAATAAGAGATAGAAATTGACTGGGCAGTTTAGGGTAAAGGGACCCCAAAGCTTTATCTTGGTTAAATGTGGGAATTGTCCTTGGGCCTATAGGGGAAAATCCAAGTCATTTCACTTTACTATAGGTTAGAAATGTCAGAAAAGTCTGGCCTTTTCATATCTACCCTCTTCTGAAAAGGCCCTTCTGGAAGAATTAAGATTTCTGGGAAAAGTATCCTTTCTAAGAAACCCTGACCCTAGACACCTGACACCACACTGGACTGACTGTATCAGTATTCCATCCAGGGAAATCCATGAAACAATCCTAGCCTGAGTCTCAATATGGACTTTTCAACCACCCGTTTCCTTTCTTGGACAAAAGCTCTACTTTCTTTCCTTTTCTTCTATCTAATAATCTAATAAACCTTTTCTGTTCCTAATCCACTGGCCTGTGAATTTCGCATTTCTGACTGAGTGGCAGTTCTGTGTGACCATTGTGATTTCCAGCATACTAATCCCTGAGCTATGGCCCACTAAAGAGCTGAGATATTACACCAATGCTTTCTAAGAAACCCACAAATTTCTGTATCATCATTTTTGACCCAGACTTAATTGTTTTTTCCTCTTTAAGAATTGTGAAACTTATAACAAGTTTGAAAAGCAATAGAACAGCAAGATTTTATTCTTGGATGAGAATAAGAGAAGTGAAAAATAAATTTGCAATTGGACTTCACAATCAGCAGAGGTGGTTGGTCATAGATATATGGTCAAAAAATGAGGGGAGAGCGGGCATGGTGGCACACGCCTTTAATCCGAGCACTTGGGAGGCAGAGGTAGGAGGATCACCAAGACTTGGAGGCCACCCTGGGAATACATAGTGAATTCCAGGTCAGCCTGAGCTACAGTGAGACCCTACCTCAAAAACAAAAGACAAAACAAAAAAAAATGAGGGGAGAAAATAAGTTATTTACTGGGAAATTTTTCAGAAATTTTGTCACCATCTCTTTTCATTGTAAGTATGGCTCTTTTCAATTAATACCATGGTAATTACCAACTATTGTGACACTGTTTGATTTCATCTAGTATGCAAATGACATTATAATGATGTTGGGGATTCTGGTGTTCATTCTTGTAGCTAACCTACCTTAAAAATGACTTCTCACCAATAAAGGCCCACAAAGAGAAGATAAGTTTAGGACAGCATAGAAATTTAGCTATAGGTCACCTGGAAAATAGAGTGAGCAGAGGGCAGGGGCAGATGCAGAGTTCTATGCTGTCACCCTGAGCAGCATGAGTAGTTTCCTCTATCTTTTAAGGACCGTTACTTAGGCAAGCCCTGGATTCATGGTTTCAACACAGCTAAGTATCTGATGAGATAGTACAAAAGATAGAGGTTTTGTTAAAAATAGAAAGGGAATCTATTATAGTTAGCTCCACATTGCTGGGATGAATCTCCCAACCTGACACAGTTTATGGGAAGAAGAGATTTACTGAAGCTTATGCATCCAGGGGAAGTTCCATAATGGCCAAGGAAGCTGCCCCCTTTCACAAGTCCACACAGAGTAAAACTGCCACCAGCACCTCCAAAAGTAAGCACCAGATGAACAGCGGGGAATGCCAGGCAGAACTCACTCTGCATACCTCAGGCTGGAATTCCAGATCCATCCTCAAACACACCTTAACGCTGGACTGTAGGATCTGTCCACAGTGACATCTCCTGGAGCCAGGTGGCTAGAAATCCAAGTTACAAGCTTGAATAAAGCTCCTGAATCTATTGGGGACATCCATTCAAATTACCATAAACTCCAAAACAGAATAAAGGCACACAAAGAGCATGGGTGTGGGCTTCTCAAGGAAAGAGAAACCCAATTGTGAGTATGGGAGTGGCAAGAGAGAGTCACCATTAAGTGTCATAGCAATGGACATATATGCCATTTTGGTGGATTTCAAGTTTTATATTAAAGGATTGCCTATTTCCCCCCTTAACTTTTCTGTAAGTGAGATAATGAGGTGGCTTAGAGATTCCTTGGATGGAATTATAATCTGATGAGGAAAAACCAGGAGGCATTAGGGTTGCTCAAGGGGGTGAGGACATGACTTTCATTATAAATGGAATTTCTGAAGGGATTCCTAGAAGACATCACTTTTGCAACTGTGAAGAGAGAAAGGTTTTAAATAAATGTTAATTGTTCTGGAATTCTTAATTCACTGTTGGCTAGACTTTTCACCCAAACTCTAGAGCAAGGGGACCATAGTTTGATTTGTCTTTCTATCCTATCTTGCTGCTAGATTAGGGCAGGATCACTCTTTCTTCCAGATGGTCTAGTTCCTAGACATAAGCATGCACTGCTCTCATTCAGAACATCACAGTAGGTTTGAGGGTAACTAAGAAATTCTTGGTTACCCGTAGCTGATTCTTGGAAAGAAACTCATATCAGCCATTCCTGCCAAATTTGGGTGTTAAGGCTCCTATCATAGTCAAGTTCAATTCACCAACATGACACTGCTGAGCCTGAGCTTGAGAGGAGATGTGTAGTCAGTGTCGTATGACCTACACCTTTCAGTCCGGCATATCATTAGCTGAAGGTAACACCATGCTCTGAGACAATGGCACCAAAGTCACTTGGTCAATGACAGAACATAAACAGGGTTCAATTTCCTTTCTGTGGGTCCAGTAATGGTTTCTTCAGTAGAGAATACTTATATAACCATGTGAATATAGATGAGCTGATTAACACTAAATTCAATAAATGTCACAACATAGTCTTATAGAGCACAGTATCATGTGTCAAACAAGCACCTATTCTATGGATTGGAAATACAGTGGTGAACAAAATGAAGTCTTGGTATTCACATGACAATAAATTATTGGTTAAACAGTATTATTTACAGCACATGACAGATGATGGACTCTTATGAAGAGCTACCTTGCTCCCAGAGTGTTAGTTCTCCATAAGTAATATGACTTAGGAATGAAACAACTTTCAAAGTATTGAATTTTCAAAGCTAAGAGCTGATTTTCTCTTTAACCACTGATTATCTCTCCACCATTGGAAATATTAGAGTACAGTTTAATTGTTTGAAAAATGATGATAATGTTATTCACTCTGACAAGTGGAATGGATGCAAAAACTCCCTCATAGGAATTCATCAAACTGTTTTCTAAATCCACTGTTAAATTTTTAATCTTATAAAGGAATCACAAAGCACAAGTTCACTTCAGAGAAGGTTAAGTAAGATTTCAAATTAGTGTGTAAAAATGTAGGATGGAAACTCAAGAGATGGTTCAATGGTTAAAGTGTTTACCTGCTAGCTTGGGCTCAATTCTCCAGACACCCACATAAAGCTAGATTTGTTTGCAACAGCAAGAGACCTTGGCATATGCACACATTTATGTGTGTGTGTGTGTATACATGAAAACACACAAATATAAATAAAATTTTTAAAATCCCCAGAACTTCCTTTCCTTTAGTCTTTGTCAGAACTCCAACCCCTCTTAAGATGCTCTTTTCTGTTCTCTTCTGCAGTTTTCTGACTCTCTCACATGTACCAAACACCACTGGTGGTCCTCTCCTAAACTACCTGATGTAATTTTTCCTTTATATTTTTATTTTTTCCGCTTCCCCTGTCCTTTGTTGCTCAGATTAAATCTAGGGCCCTACACATCTTAGGAAAGTGCTCTTCCATTGAACTACATTGCCCAAGTTTATCAGCCCTTTCTATGTATATTACCAAGTTTCTCATCGAAGCATTCACTTTTATGGACTACAGTCCTTCATTACAAAATAAAAATAAAGTTAGTCATGTGCTTTAACATAAATTACAATTTTGTATTTGACAAATTAAAAACATTATTTGTTTTAAAAAAAAGCAAATCTGAATTCAAAGTAGAAAATGAACTCTTAATATCTACTCATTGGTTTATTCATTTGTTTAACAAACATTCAATAAGCCCTTTTTTATGTGAAGAGGAATATTTTAAGAAGTGTTATCTAATATAAAATTCCATAAAGTACCTTTAGGATGCAAGGTAATTATATGATAGCATTATTCATAAATGGAAAAAGCAGAATTTAAAAATATGTATGGTTGGAAAATTAATCTGTTGAATAATTTCCCTAAAATCACTTTGCCAAAGACACAAGCTCAAAACATAAAACCTGAATCCATCCTACAGAAGAGTTGATCCAGTCCTCAATTTCATCTGAGGAGTATATCTCAACTAATTCTAAAAATGTACAGTGGATATAGTGTGGTGGCTGTTATCTCCATTGGATTGCAATGCTCAGAAGCTCTGCTCCTGTGAGAACCATGCATTTTATACACATGCTATGAATCTATAACTTGTAAATAATATAACTATTTTTCTGGTGTTTGTTTATGTATTATACAAACACATATCTCATTCAAAATAACTTAGTGCAGCAAACAAGAGTTGAAATATAAAAGAATTCAAATGGGATTTTATGTTATAAAATTGGACCTAGTAATTCTTTCATCTAATTATCTATTCAAAAATAAGTCAGCACAAACACAGCCACATAGTGAGAATAAAAATAAAGAAATTTTCCCTCTTGAAGACTTTTGTACAAAGTATTATATAAACAATAGAGTTTTATTTTTAAGGGTAACATATGAGTGTGTCCATAAAAAATAGGTCATATCAGAAATAAGAGTCTATTCTAAAGTTTTATTAGTTAAATTAAAAAATCTTAAACAATATTTTTGTGATTTTAATGGATTTGTTCTTTTGGGGCATGGTAAAAATTGAAGTTACAGCAAAACTAAAATAAATTTTCGTGATTATTTCAGAAATGTTGATGACTTGCGTTGTCATGACTTCTAATGTGGAGCCCAGAATGAGGCCTAGAGCCTGGATTTCTCCTCCTGTGATTCCACTTTCCCAGAGTCCCTGGGGTCTACAGCTAATTATTTTGAAGTTGTTTGTATTTGTGTGCTTATAAATGGCAGATCTTTCCAGGGAGTAGATTTGCAGCAATTAAGAACAAGATTTTTGAAAGCTCATTCTGTCTAGGGCTGTTTGCGTTTCCATCTCCCTCAGTGGGATGAACTTAAGTGTGTAATTATAGATTCCAAATCTAACACCAGCCAGTACTCTGCTTTGAGTAAGTTCTTCCTCCTGAGGAGAACTTTAGTTTCCTTATCTGGAAAATTGAAGGATTCATAGTTTTCCAATTTAGATTAAATATAATATAATAGTAAGTATAAGTGAGGAACGCTTCTCAGCCCATGGTGGACTGACGGAATGCCCATATGTTTTCCTCATCCTTGTACCAGCTTTCACCAAATGAAGGTCAAGTTCTGGGAACAGATAACCAGACTATGTTGGATGCTGGCATCTTGGATGCTGACATAGATGTACTCTGAGGTGTCAGTGTCAGCAGTTCAGGACCTGCTCCAGAATTAGGACAACAGATCTTTTGTCACAATGCTCTTTGAGCCATCAAACCATTGAAGGACTCACTCCACACTACAATTAAAGTATAAAGCACTTTATGGCATCATTTCAGTGCTAGTAAAAAAACAGAGAGATGTACACATATAAATGTAGGGTCCTTGGTGTTTTCATGAAACTTAAAGAGATCCCCAGTTAAGTTTTCATTATTAAAGTTTGAATTGAAGCATTGCCTTGCAGAAAGCAGAGAAGAGAGGAGACAAGAGACGCATCTAAAGCTAGCTTTTAAGTGGACAAGAGCTGATGCTATCCAAGGGGACCAGGTCAGAGGATAGGCCTGTCTTGCTCACTGTCCAGATGTTATGGACTTGGGGATACTTATCCTGCCTATGTCTGACCTCATCTTTTAGGGGCAATCATACTGGTGGCAAACAGTAACAGCATAACTTTGTGCACTTCTGAAGAACCCCATTGCCATAAGCTCTATCATTAGGATTTATCATTGAATATTTTCTGCAAAGATGTGGCAAGATTTCTCTCAAACTTGTATTTGAGAACTCACCTTCTGATTTGGTAGGCATGACCATTTAAAAACGTGGTTTTCATCTTTCTTTTAATTTTACTCATGGTAAGCTTGAATACTTGTCTCTATTTAGGACAGACTCTTACCTAAGCTAAAATACATTTCTATTGCTTTTTCATGCTAAATATCTGCATCTCCTTCAAGCATTCTCAAAGCTTATAGCCTCCTTCACCAAACTGCCTTCCTCCAATAGCATGCTGGTATTTTTACTGTCCTTCAAGTGTTTCAAAGGAAAAATCAGTATGAATGCAAGCTTGCTTATTGGAGGAAGATAGTTTGGTGAAGGAAGCTGTAAGTCAAGGAGCGCCTCAGAAAGCAGGATATAAAATTATCTGTTATGTGTTGTGATTTGTAATCAATAAAATGCCATTTTGTCATTAATTTATGTATTATATTTTACCTGCTTCCCAAATATTTTGCTCATATTAGATTATTTTACTTTTTCAGCAATCAGAATAAAAAGTTATCCCACTCTCTAAATTAGTGTTGTATTTATTCTCTTAACCCACATATTTAGATAAGTCAAAATATCTTAATATTCATGGAAATCAGTTAATCAACTAAATTTTAAAAGTAAAGACATTATATACATTGAGATTTGTAAGTAAAAATACAAAACTTCTTAATTTCTTTTTACATAGAGATATTATTGCATACTATCTAAACAAAAATGAATTTTGGTTAATTTTAGTATTTTATCGTGAGAAATACCAATCCCTATAACTCAAATATCACACAAATGATTGCTTCTCTTCATTCTATGCCCTTATTTAAAGCAGGATATAAATAATGTCTTAATTAACATTTTTTAGAAATTATATAGAATTATGTTGGTAGTTAGAAGCTGAAGAATAAAATATCTAATATTTAATGAAAATATGTTTGCTTTTTTCTTAGATTAATGTACTACTGTTTGAAAATACAGTAATAAAATAGCTACAAACTTCTGAGAAAGATTTTCTATATTTAACTTAGATAACATGAATTTATTATGGGATACTTTGAGCTGGAAATTTCCATCTCTTATGAGCAACTACAACAATACAATAAAGTAGTTTCATGTCTTAAACTAGAAGTGTTTAAGTCAATTCACGTTATTTATCCACAACGTTTTCAGTAGTTTGTTCCACAAAACAATAAAAACAATTACATTACTAGAAAGTTCAGAGAGGACTGAATTTTATGAACAGGACTAAGGATTTTTTTTTAAACTAATACCTGTTTAAGTGTACTTGATTGTCAAGTGTCCAGGGAAATCCAAACAGTGATTGGATGACTATCACATCAACTTTTTTTCTAGGCTATATTGTCCACTAGGGACAGGCAAAGACAAGCTTTTCCAGTGGAACATAGGAGTAAGAACAAATGGCAGAAGAAGTGAAAAAGTCAAAAAGTTCATGCAGAGTTACTGAACTCACATGTGTTTCCAAGTGAGCAGATGCATCTTCAGAAATGTCCTCAAAATTTAGGAAACTGGTATGTTTAGTTTTCTGTACTGAATTTTAGTGAAGCAGAGAGAAAAAGGTTAACTTTGTCATTGGATATTCATGGTACCTCATGCCAAGAAACACCAAATGCAATTTTTTTTTGGGGGGGGGTAATATGGCCACGTTCTTTTCAAATTATTTATTTATTTATTTGAGAGATGGAAAATGGACGTGCCAGGGCCTCCAGTAAATGAACTCCAAACACATGCCCCACCTTGCTCATCTGGCTTATGTGGGTCCTGGAGAACCAAACATGGATCCTTTGGCTTTGCAGGCAAATACCTTAACAGCTAAGCCATCTCTCCAGCCCACCAGATACAAATTTAAGAGTATACCTGGGTAGTTCTTGACCGTGCCCTGTAATTGGCTAGCACTGAATTGCTGACAATGTTATAAAGCTTCTCTGAGGAACTATTTTCTTATCTGTAAAGGGAAGATATGGTTGAATATAGGAAATATTCAATGAATATTTGTTAAAGTTTCTTTTATAATCATTTAATTTTATATATTTTGCTCTACTTTGGGAGTATCCACAGAAACTGGAAAATACAAATTCATAACTGTACCTGTCTCTATTTTTACACCTTTTCTTACATATGGAATCAAGCATATGGCTTCTTCTACATCTCCCATTAAAAATTGTGTTTTTAAAAAATACAATCCAAGCAGGGCGTGGTGGTGCACACCTTTAATCCCAGCACTCGGGAGGCAGAGGTAGGAGGGTCACCATGAGTTCAGGGTCACCTTGAGACTACATAGTGAATTCCAAGTCAGCCTGAGCTAGAGTGAGACCCTACCTTGAAAAAACAAAAAAACAACAAAAAGAAAAATACAATCCACAGTATTTTCTACAGTTGTGGGAATTAGGAAGGTGATAGTATAAAGTATGAGCAATAAAACCAAAATTTTAAATTCTATAAGTATTTCATCTTTGTGTATGTAAATAGTGACTGAAAGATGATAAATTATTTTTCCTAGGATCACACATGTTATATCTCTGGAAGTGTCTGGCAATAAACTGTTTAAATGAATCAAGTACTTTTCTATGTCTGGGTTATTAGTTTGACTACAAGGAGAATATAGATAAATATTTGGAAGAAATCAGTGTTCTCAGAGACACAAGAGTATAAGCAGAGATAACCATGTACATTGTAGGAAATAATAATTTCAGTATGACAGATGAAACAATCTGGTTTAAAGATTAAAAAGTAGTTAATAAATAAAAATTGTCAATACTAATGAGCAAAGATGTGCTCATTTAAATCATTTTAAGACAATAATTTAAAGACATCCAATTAAATTAACATTATATAAAAATGAATTAAATATGTCAAAATTATCAAATATATCAAAAAGCTTTTGGTTTGATTTTATAAAGCTTTCTCAACCTGTAACTAATAGGAGAAAAAGAAATGTGCACCCCAAGCAGTGGCAGCAGCTCTCCTCACCAAAATGAGGACACTCCAGATCTCATCTATGAGGTATATCCATAGCTTCTTTTTACCAACAATTAAACACTTTTTCATGAAATGAGTTACCATTCTCTGTCACAATAAAACTGTTGATTTAGTTTATTTTTTAATTAGTAGAATAAACATACTTTTCTGTCCCTCTTTCATAATCCAAAACAGACATTCTTGCTTTGAGACAGTTTCCCTCCCCCTAAATCAATGCAGATGGTAAACCTTTCATTGGTTGTTTTGTACAACTGACTCTCCAATACACAGTACCTTCCAGTAGTTGCCAAGCAACCGTGACAATTGTGTGGCTCACATACACTGCCATTCATTGCCATTATGCTGTATTGTAATGGTGTGTGTGTGTGTGTGTGTGTGTGTATTTAAATAATAGTACAACTTCAGACTGAAATGAAGCTTATACAATCAATGAGAAAAAATGGAGACAAATGAACCCTTTACTAAGTGTCTCTCACTGACTTTAGGTATTTGACAGACTTTTTACTCTATTTCATTATGAATAAAGATTCCAAAAACAAATTGATCCTTTTCTAGAATTCTAGAACAAATGTGTACTTTGATATCCATACTCATCTTACTAGGTATAAGTAGACATGTCTTTTAGGGTATTGCAAGGCAAAGATTTTGAGGGAAGATGAGTATGTACTACGTGTGTGAGAGAGCAAAGATCAACAGTCTGTCCTCCCACACACTCATCTCGTTTCATGCATACTCAGTACTCTTCAGCAGTCTTTTCCATTGTAAGCTTAAGGAAGAAAAATAGTTCTGGTGTGAAGGTGCTGACCACATAGTTACCTGGAATGAGAAGTGTGGGCCATTATTCTTTCTGTCATGCTTTGAAAGAAGAATATTGTACAATAGGGAGAAAAAGATCTCTGAGTAGTATTGCATTGGTTGCCCTCACTTAATTAGCATTCTACAAGACATTCTTTTTACATAAAGTTGTAAAAGTTATTGGGAAGGATTTCCCACTGAGTATAGTCCCATACCACATAGCCAGTCATGACAGAACCTCTGACAATGCATGGCCACTTCTGCCATTGCACAGTTTGAGCTTTGAAGGCCCATAGCTAGGAAGCATTGTTCACATTTCATCTTCAGTATATGTTTTCATCTTCTACTTTATGAAGAAATGTTTTTATTTTAAATAATGTGGTAATTTCTGAAACTCCTATTAAGTACACTTAAGTGGTTGTTATATTGAAGACATATTTAGTTTCTTATAAAAGAACAGAAATTGATCCAGAGGAAAAATGCTATAAGGATATGGATATCTGCTCATGTCTGTTCTCAGCTGTGTCCCATTATGGAGCTCACACAGTAACACAATAAGTGGTTTTCATAAAGATTATTATTTGCAGCATCCATATCTTCCTTCCATAAAGAGATACCTTAGAGAGACCATGTTTTATATACTCAGTCAGAAGTAAATACCCATGGTTCTGTATCTGAATTTAATCAGCCACAGATTGAGAATACTGAAAGTATTGCAGTAAACATATGCATGATTTTTTTCTTGTTATGATTCCTAAGCACTACAGTCTTATCCATTTAACATGGAACTGTATTAGGTACTACAAATAATTTAGAGATGGCTCGAAGTATATGGGCATATGTAGTAAGGTTATATGCAATTACTATGCCATTCTATATAAGACACTTGGACATCTATATATTTTGCTCTTCACAAGGCCTACTAAAGGCAATCATTGATGGATATTGAGAGATAATTATAAAGCTATATCAAACACACATGTAAAATTTCCCTTACTAAGCCAGGCGTGGTGGCGCACGCCTTTAATCCCAGCACTTGGGAGGCAGAGGTAGCAGAATTGCTGTGAGTTCGAGGCCACCGTGAGACTACATAGTGAATTCCAGGTCAGCCTGGGCTAGAGTGAAACCCTACCTTGAAAAACCAAAAAAAAAAAAAAACAAAAAACCAAAAAAAAACAAAAACAAAAAAAACCCAAATGCCTTACTATGTTTTCTTTTATATTACATATATATAATATATATTAATGTTAATTTATTTTAAAAGTTAATATTTTATTTAAAAACTTTGGTCAAATTTCTTTTAAAATATGTATGTATGCATATCTTTATTTATTCTTTTTTAGTAAAATAATTTTTGGCAAGTATTATGTAGGTAATGGTACAGATGATAAAAGAACAATTCCAGTGAGGGTATTTGAAGAATTAAACCTTGACATATTACTGGAATAGTTGATCATTTTTATTTCTTATACATCTAAACTTTTTTTTTTTCTTTTTGTTCTTTTTTTAGAGATAACAAGAGCTAGTGAGAGAAAGATAGAGAGAATTGGCCCATCAGAGTCTCAGCGACTGCAATCAACTCCAGAACTCCAGATGCTTATACCACCTAGTGGGCATGTATAACTTTGTACTTGCCTCACCTTTGTGGGTCTGGCTTATTTGGGACCTGGAGAGGGATGAACATGGAACCTTAGGGTTCTCAGGAAAGCACATTAACTGCTAACCCATCTCTCAAGCCCTAAACTTTTAAATTTAATTAATTAATTTATTTTTAGTTTTTCTTTATTAGCTATGTACATATTCAGGGTCTAAACAGCCATGTTGGTACCATCATTAGCCTCCTTCCTGTCCTCCTCGAAAGGGACCTGCCTCATTGGGGATTGTGGATCATGCATTGTGGGGGTAGACATCAGTTATGGGAAAGAGGCGATGTCTCTGTGCATAATGTCCCATCTTGTGGCTCTAACAATCTTTCTGTCCCCTCTTCTGCAAATTTTCCTCAGCCATGTTCGGTTCATTTTAGGTCTACTTCAGTGATGAGGTCTTGGGAACCTTTGTGTCTCTGGATATCTGGTTTGGTAGGAGTTAAGTGTTCTCTGTGTCTATCTTCCTCACCCTTATGCTGGTACCAGGTTCACCAAGAAAGCAGCACTCTTGCTCCTTTCCCCAATTACTCTATGGCTTCAGCTGAGGCCCTGGTGAGGTGCTAAGGGCTGAATCTCTCCTCAGGTTCTGCGTCCATCTGACAAAGAGAAGCAGATTCTCCAATGGAGAGTGAACTCAGCACTGGATAAATGGGGTGACCATTGTCCAAGCTTTTAAAAAATATTTATTTATTTATAAGGGCATATATATATATATATATAGAGAGAGAGAGAGAGAGACTGGGCACACCAGGACCTCTTGCCACTGCAAATGAGCACTTTATACATCTGACCTTATGTGGGCATGAAGGAATTTCTATAAAACCTAGCTATCAGGTTTTGTAAGCAAAAACCTTTAACCACTAAGCCATTTCTCCAGCCCCATCAGTTAAACTTCTTTTCAAAACTTTTTAAAATTATTTTTATGCAAGACAAACAGATCGCCCCCCATGCCTACTTTATGTGAGGGGGATACAGAAGAGAAATAGAGAGAGATAATTAGTGTGCCAGGGCCTCCAGCCAGTGCAATCAAACTCCAGATGTGTGTGCCCCCTTGTTTGCATGCACTACGTTATGTACTTGTGTCACTGTGTGTCTGGCTTATATGGGACCTGATATCTCTCCAGACCTTTTTAGAAACTTTTTATTGACAACTCTAAACTTTCATAATTCTCAGAATCACATTTAAAACAAGGCCTTCACATCAACTCATCATCAGAATTATAATATTGCAGAAATCTCAATAAGGGCTATAACATTTTTTCTGAGACTTAATATTATGTTACCTACTAAAGAATATGTTCTGTAAAGAGTGTTCATATTCATATCAACCAAATCCTTTTTTTACTTAATAAATCTGATAACTAAGAATGCATGGGTAATTAGCATATTTTCTTTACTTCAATTTAACAGAAATAAGTATGAAATAACTATATCACATATTCTAAAAGAGAAGTATTTCTCCAGATATTTCGATACCTTGTGTTAGTATCCATGAATTCTGAGTAAAGTAAGATTTCTGATGATTTTATTTTGTAGTTAGAATTTCAACCTGTATTTATGAGTCTAGGCACATTTTCATATGTCAGGCATTACTTGATATGTCATGAATGCAAGATGATGCCTACTTCTTTCATAATTGAGTTTATTTAACAATAACATTCAACCTCATAAAAAGCCCAAACTCATTAGGGAAATATATTGTACTATAGAACAATAAACGGATATTTTAATAACCATAGACTCAATCTTCCATCTGTTTCCAAAGATTGTGAGCATGTTTTGTTGCTATCTAATATTAAAGTTTAGTGCTTGAAAGAAACAACTCAAATATGCAGTTATCCCCTCAAGCATCTTTTTCCTATTATATAAAGGTATAATTTGTTTATAGTACCCACATTTAAGTGACTAAAAAAAAGTAAATCTTAACAAGACTGAAATTTGTATTAATCGTCAAAGCATGACACTTCCAAGGGACTTAAAACCACTGATAGCTGGCTGTAAGTAAAAGATGAAATAGCAGGGATGGTAATAATGAATCTCAGAAATAAAAATAAAATAAAATAAATCCCTCTCAAGTTTTAATATAATTGAAAGAGTAAACAGAGTTAAGTGGATCAGATTCAGCATTGTTGCCAGTGGTAACAATGTTGGATGTGCAGAATGAAAGAAGAGGAGGCATAGAGGTCAAGAGTGTTAGCACATTGGCCCTCCCTCCACTGGAAGCCAACAAACCATGAGTTAGAAGAACGCACCACATAGGACTTTTCTTTGATAAAAAATACATTGAATTTGCTCTCAATTTGTCATTAAACAACTTAAGAACAGTTATTTTGATGGTTTTCCTCATTTAACAGAAGAGGAAACCAGGGCTCAGACATTGGGAACATAACTCATTGAAGATCATGCAGCTCATTAGCATCAGTGGAAGACCTAGAGTTTAGATGGTAACATAAAGAATGTCAGTGTTTATATCATGGCAGAGCAACAAAATAATTGGGCAGCATTCAACAGTTTCTCTTGCTTCTCTGAACTACTTCCTGTCTTTCTATGTGAACTGCAACTAATCTATGTTATTGGGATAAATCAACTTGAAGAGGTGATATTTGTGAAATATGATTTATTAATGAAAACTGTTAGTTCCTACAACTTTCTACCCCCAAATTTTATCTAAATCTCTTACATTATTCTAAAATTTGTCCTTAAAGTTCTTTCTAACTTGGAGCAGTTCAGAAAAATATTATGTAACAAACTTGAACAAAGGTAAATCCAAATTTTGGCTTAAGCTGAGAATTTGGTTTCTGGTTGAACACAAGTAATCATAGCCCAAGGCAACATTGCTTCATGGAAGTGTTTTCCAGCTTTTTCCTGTAGCACCTTATACCCTAGGAATTATCACGACATTGGTTTTGCTTCTGCTTATGATATGCTTTAAATGTTTCAACATATTAGCTTTTATGGAACTCTAAAAAAGAGTAGCAAGATATGTTTAATTTTTATTAACATTTTTCAGTTTCCACAAGTTCTTTTCCCCCTTACTTGGAAACAATAAATTAACAATAAATATGTTGGCCTGGACATAAACAAACAACAAATAGAGTATGGGAACTCACTGCTATGCAAAAGATTTAACTCTAACTTAATATGGGATTGTTGTGTTCTTGGGCAATAGTTTTAACCAATATTTCAGAGAGGTCAGCCATAATTCTCCTTTGTTTCTACTGCATGTACTTTAAAAGTGGTCACTGACAAACTAATGATAATAGATAACCATTGAGGTGTGTAAGCTCAATGCTTACATAACTTAGTATAGGAAAGAATGATGCAGTGTGGAGACAGCTCAGTTGATAACATACTTTTATCTCAAACAAGAAAATATAAGTCTGATCCTCAAAATAGGCAAAATATGCCAGGAGTGGTGGCATACACTTGTGATCCCCAATCTGCAGAGGTAGAGAGGAGGTGGGTCACAGTGATCAACCAATTCATCCTAACTGTTGAGATTCAAACTCATGAGAGAACCTATCTGCAAACCCCCTATAAGAGGCAAAAAAAAAAAAAAAAGGAGGACAACATTCCTAGAGAATGACACCCAAGGTTGACCTCTGGTTTCCACATGCACACACCAACATTCACCAGCACACACATGTGTACTTGCACACACACACACACAAATACATATTCATACATGTATAAAAAGAGGAAAAAATGATAAATACATATTGATGTTCATAAAAGTGTTCCTTATAGAAAAGTAAAAGCAAGGTAAGCTTTAGTCATGAATTCATGATTTGAATTATTCAGCATTTTCTCAGTGGATGTATCTCTTCAGCCATATTCAATCTTGATTTGTTAAAAGAGTGAAATTAAGAAATAACCTCTGGTGATCCAGGTCTTGTGGTCTACTAGCTGAAAGTTTTAACACTTTTGGGAATAGAAATTCTTTTTTTTTTTTTTTTTTTTGAGGTAGGGTCTCACTGTGGCCCAGGCTGACCTGGAATTAACTATGCAGTCTCAGGATGGCCTCGAACTCACGGCGATCCTCCCACCTCTGCCTCCCAAGTGCTGGGATTAAAGGCGTGCGCCACCACACCCGGCTGGAATAGAAATTCTTAATAAGTTATAAACATTTGGGCGGCATTAATTTTGAGAAATCTGCAGTGTGTTATTCAGCCTTTACAATGATTAAAAATACACATTTGCTGGGCGTGGTGGTGCACGCCTTTAATCCCAGCACTCGGGAGGCAGAGGTAGGAGGATCACCATGAGTTCGAGGCCACCCTGGGACTCCATAGTGAATTCCAGGTCAGCCTGGGCTAGAGTGAGACCCTACCTCGAAAAAAAAAAAGATACACATTCCCTGTTTCTAGGCCCACAAAGGTGTGATGAAAACTCAAGTGCTGGTCTTTGATCTCTTTTTCTCCCATAGCTCAGTCAGTGGAATGATCATTGTTCATACAGGAAAAGAATGAAAATTTTAAGGATTATCATCTTTATTGTTTTTTTTTATTTCCCAGCAATTTCTCAACATTGACCTAAATCAGCATACTTTATTCACAGAATTCTCAGACTCAATGTCATTTACACAGTCTCTCAGCATGTTACCGCTGTCTATTGACTTTTCATACTTGGAACTCATCTTAACAATTTTCAATTTACTTGAAAAATGTTATTGTTGCCTCCTAGAATACTATGCTTGATTACTTTTCCTCTGCTATTTTAGAAAATTAGTTCCATTCTGATACTTTACTCTTTCTATGACTGTTAAATAAGAGATCATTATGCTAAGATGGTGGACTTGACGTCATAGCTGTGTATTTAGTGCTCAAACACCTCAGAGAAGACATAAAAAACACTTATTGACCTGGTTGTTGTGTCAAATGTTACTCAGAAAAAAAAATCATTAAAAATATTAGGCATTGATAGTCCCCATACAAGTTTGTTAGCTTGAAATAATGTTAAACTCAGATATTGGTGGATTAAAAGAAATGTCAGGACTAGAAAGTCATGAATTATACTAACACCCTTCCAAACTCAGTTGCATGGGCTGATTTTCCTCTACCACCAACAAGCAATTCTTTAACTTTCCAGATACAAAATTAGGTATTCATCAATTCTACTCTATTCAGATACCTAAATTCCACAAGTTAAGGGCTCAGCTGTACCAGAATATCCTACTTCCCTTTGCTGTTGCAAGACCTGACCTCCAAAACTTCTGACCAATTGTAGAGGTGATAAATTTGGATTACTCTGCACACTTGCTTAGGTTCAATCATTTTTTAAGACTACTCACAAAAGCTGGAGAAAACCAAAATTTACTATTAATTACAAAGGATAATGATTACTAAGGATATTAAGAGAGTCTAAGTGAACAGCAGCATAAAGAGAGACATACAATAAGCTCTGAAATAGTCCTGGGCAAGTTGCTCCTGTGTCTGGAGATCTGAGGGGCACCATACTCCTAACATACGGATGCATTCACCAACTCAGGTACTTTGCGAACCTTGCAGTGTGAGGCTTGAAGAGTTGCTTCATTACATAGGCAGGCTTGACTAAATCACTGGCTATTAGAGATTATTACATGGTGCTTTATTATGTATATGATATCATATAATGTTATATATTATACTATGTATTATTTTGATTTATATGACATCTTGAAATATAGCTACTAAATAACTTTGAAATTTCCAAAGTATACTTCATATTCTAATTAATCAATTATTATATGGGAACACCCTACTGATGCAAGATGAGAAACTGATACTTTTTTGTATATATCTATAGGTAATTTTGTTATATAAAAATAATATCTCAATATCCAGACCTTTATAACATCAATGGAGTGAAAAACAACTATGAGTATTTCTGCTTGCAACTGAGGTGCAAATGACTATTGGGTGTGTGTGTGTGTGTGTATGTGTGTGTGCCAAGATGTCAGTTACCACATACCCCTGCTTGGCTTGGGGTTTTGCCCCTTACTTTCTCTTACTCTTCTTTTTTAAAAAAAATATTTCTTCTTTCTCTTTAATTCTTCTCTTCCTTTGTTCCCTCTTTCCTTCTTCCCTCCCTCCCTTCCTTCCCTTCCCTTCCCTTCCCTTTCCCTTCCTTCCTTCCTTCCTTCCTTCCTTCCTTCCTTCCTTCCTTCCTTCCTTCCTCCCACCCTTCCTCCCTCTCTCCTTCTCTCTCTCCCTCCCTCTTCCCTCCCTTCCTCCCTCCTTTCCTTCCTTCCTTCCTTCCACTTCTTTCTTATCCACCCAAACTTTTACCTTTCCTCTCTGACTTCCAAGAAGCAGAGATGGGCTAAAGCTTGAATTGATTGTCAATCATCAATAATCTAACAAATCACACTTATGTAGTAAAGCCTTCATAAACCCCTGAATGATAGGCTTCTGAGAACTTCTGGTTGCTAAGTATATTTAGGTACCTGGAAGAAGGTTTGCTCAGAGAGAGTATGGGAGTTCTATGCCCATTCACCCAAATGTTGATTTATGTATTTCTCTATTTGGCAATTCAACAATGAATAGTGTTTCTCTGATTTTTATAAGCTGCCATTAGCAAATTAAACCCAAGTAGAGGGACATGGGAACCCTAGATTTATAGCCAATTGGTCAGAAGCACAGCTAACACAAACTGAGGTGTATGTTTACCATCTAAAGTTGGTGCCGTCTTATAGAAATGAGCACCTAACCTTTGAGATATGATTTGCTACCTGTTGCAACCTGCTTCCCTTTGCTGGGATAAACATACAACCAGACATAGTTTATGGGAGGAAAGAGGTTTATTTCAGGCTTAGAGCTCCCAGGAGATGTTCCATCAATGGCAGAAGAAGCTGGTTTACTCTATTATACATCAGCATAGCAGAGAGAGAAAACCCAACACCAGTAAGTCCTAACCAGCAGAGTGAAACTTTTGTCACCACACCTTTGGGCTGGACTCTGATCTGCCCCCCCAAACACACCTTAAGACTGGACTCCAAAATCCACATCAGTGACATGCCCCTTCTAGCAGGGATATAAAATTTCAAGCTCAATTTTTATAAATCACTTGAACCTATGGGGCCATACATTTAAACTATCACATTCAAATTACCACACTACCTTTATGTAATATGATTCAGATAATGTGAGAACTGAGCTAAACTATAGAAAACCCAGTTGATGTTGGTCAGAAAATTTCTTAGTATTTCAGACAATCTCATACACTTGCTATCAGAAATGTGCTATTCTGAGTATAAGATGTAGAAAAGGCTTGGTTTCCCCTATTTCAACAGTCACTAGTAGAGCCTGGCACTCGGAGCCAAGTATGAAAAACAGGATGTCAAGTTATTCACTTCTCCATCTCAAAATAAGCCACATAGCTCAAAATTCTTTTTTCTCCCCTAAAAGTACATGAAAACATCATCTAGTTTCTTAGGCTTGAAGTATTGTTAATGAGAAATAGTGATTTGGAATAATTCCAAAAGATTTCACTTCTCTTTGTTGTATTGTCCTTCTCTTGAGAGAAACATGGTGAGTTCTGACTTGTCCAAATGCTACAGGAATGATAAAATTAGCATAAGAAATTAAAACCAGGGATGGGAGAGAGATGGTTAAAGGTATGTGATTGCAAAGCCCAACAGCCTGGGTTTAATTTCCCAGTACTCATGTAAAACTAGATGCACAAGGTGGCACACGCATCTCGAGTTCCTTTGCAGTG
Organism: Dipus sagitta; assembly: GCA_036346955.1. Classification (NCBI taxonomy): domain Eukaryota; kingdom Metazoa; phylum Chordata; class Mammalia; order Rodentia; family Dipodidae; genus Dipus; species Dipus sagitta. The sequence continues at coordinate 94,343,202 of CM070770.1, read as the reverse complement.
TCAGGAAGCTTTGGCATGTCCAAACTCATACTCTTTTTGTCTGTGTCTCTCAAATTAAAAAAAATAATAAAAATATAATTCCTTCTGTTGCTACCATCTTCATGATTAATGTGAGAAGTTTGGGTTGGGCTATATTCAACATTTAGAACAGAAAATGAAAACTTCCTATGAAGATTACCTACCTAACTCTGATATTGTTTGATAGCCCATGGCTATTAGGAGCAATGTTATCCATCTGTGTAAAGTACCTCCATTCATATGATTGTTAATTTTTTATATTAAGTATAAATTTTGTATGGAAACATCATGTGTTGGTACCATCATTTCCCTCCTCCCTCCCCCCCATTCCACTGAGGGTCTTCCTCAGTGGGACTGGTGATATTCACCATGGGGTTGCGGGTTATGAATTATGAGAGCAGCAGTCAGTCATTGTTGCGGGGGCGTTGGGGCTGAATGCCTCTGGACCTTCCCTCCTATCCTGTGGCTCTTAAAGTTTTTCCCATATCCCTTCTACAAATTATCTGAGCCATGGTGGGTGTGTTTTAAGACCACTCTAGTGCTGAGCTCTCAGCAGCTTCTGGATTTCTGCTTTAGCATGCTTTGAGTATCAACCTCAGTGTCTGTCTCCTTCACCCTGGCACAGGTTGTCAGAGTTTCTGTGGAAGGATCACTTTTGCTCATCTCACCTATTCCTCTATGGGTTGCTAGTTTTTTTTAAATTATATTTACTGCTGGCATGGTGGTACATGCCTATAGTCCCAGCACTATCTCATTTTATATATGTGTGTGTGTGTGTGTGTGTGTGTGTGTAATGTTTAGTAGATTTTCTTATGGTTTTTTCATATATCCATTTTGGGCTATCTTTACCCTAACTCCCTCTTCTTGCACATCTCCTCATCCACATCAGTTGATGGACATCTATGTTGGCTCCAGCTCCTAGGTACTGATAATAGGGCAGCAAAGAACATGTATATGTAAGTATCTTTATAGTATTCTTTGGGAAAAATACCATGAGTGGTATATCTGGGTCCTATGGTATTTCAATTTTTCAGCTTTGTAAGGAACCTCAGAACTGATTTTTCACAGTGGCTGTATCATATTATACTTCCACCAGCAATAAATTAGGGTTCCTTCATGATAAAAGCCTAGAGGTACTAGGGAAGGAATGAACTTACCTTAACATACTAGAGGCTGCATATGACAAACTTATAGTCAACATCATGATAAGTAAGTGGAGAAAAACTTAACTATTGCTACTAAGACCACGAACAAGACTATTTCTATAAGCACTCCACCATTTTTACTAAGATCAATTCTATTTAATAGAGTACTTACTGTCTTAGAATAATAAGTAGAAAAAAATAAAAGGGATATAAATAATAAAGGAAGAAGTCAATCAATCCTTCTTTGCAGACCATATGATTCTATATGTAAAATATTCTAAACACTCCACCAGAAATCTTATATACCTCTACAATGAAAAACTCAAAATGCTGAAGAAAACAATTGAGGAGGACACCAAAAGATGGAAAGACCTTAAATTCTCATGAATTAGAAGAATTAATATCATGAATGTGACCATCCTACCCAACACATTCCTCTGATTCAATAAAATCCCAATCAAAATTCCTGTAGAATACTTCGCAGAAATAGAAAAAATAATAAAATTCACATGGAAGCACAAAAGACACCAGATAGTGAAAACAATACTGGGATAAAAACTGCTGAATATATCACCATATCTGATTTCAAGTTATACTGTACTGCCATGGTAATAAAATCAGCATGGTAATTACACACACACACACACCACCACCACCACCACCACCACCACCACCACCACATCACACCACACTATACAAACCATGGATCAATGGAAGGGAACTGATGTTTCAGGAATAAGTTCATACAATTACAGCTACTTGATTTTTTACAAAGGTGCCAAAAACATGCTTTATAGAAAAGACGAATCTTCAACAAGTGGTCTTGAGAACTGGATATCTACATGTAATAGAATGAAACTGGAGCCTTATCTCTCACTTGTATGAAAACCACTTTCAAATACATCTGAGAACTCAATTTAAGAAAAATCTCTGAAACATCCAGAGGCAAAATTAAGGTGTATACTTTAGGACATAAGCATAAGGAAGGACTTTCTGATTAGGACCGAGTTGCTCAAGAAATAATAAACAACACATGGGACCTCATAAAACTAAAAAGTATTGCACATAAAAATTTTGTTACTATTTCTGATATTGTGTTTGTACCACAAATCATAAATTAAACATGGGGTGTACTCCATATCATTTGAACACAATACAATCAAATGAAAGTTGAATAAATGTAGTTGGTATATATCTTTAAAGATGTAGGTAAAACATTTGTGCTCCACATATAAAAGGTCCATTCTTGCTCAAGGTTTTAGTTTGAGTATTTCTTCTACACCTCTATACCAACTGAGGTATTTACTGAGACCTCTGTCCTTTGTTACTTTAAAGTGCGGTCATCCCATACATTCCTATTATCATAAGTTATATAACCCCTGCCTGTGTCTTGATAGTTGTGTTGAAATAACAAATTACCTTAAATTTTGGTGGCTTGACATAGCACAGGTAGATTTCTACCAGTACTGCATGTCTTGTTTGGATTAGCAGAGATCTAAGGGTATCATGGTCCTGTAGAGACAGAATATATGTGTTCCACTGATTTGAAGGTAGAAAAGGGGATGTGGCAGATCACACACTAACTCATTCAGTTACATCCTGGAGATGAAACGTGTCATTTCTGCTTCTTTAGTTTATTGATGAAATCAAGCGAAGTGACTGCCCTGACTCAAAGGGAATCGTCAGAAAATCCCTACTATAAGGGTCAACTTGATATATTTCTTTTTTTGTTTGTTTATATTGATTTAATCCATGTCAAATGTAGTTTACAAAGGGAAAGGACAAGTACCTTTGCATAGTATATACAGACACAGCATCACACCACGGGGCCCACAGGAGAAGACAACACTTTCCTCTGGGAACAGCAGCTCTACTCCCAGGAATGCTTCTCAACAGAAGGCTGGGCAGCCAGAAGCACTTTCAGCCACCTAGATCTCAGCCTCTACACCAAACTCCTTATAAAAAAGCCACATGAGCTAAGACTAATGAGACAATCAAATCCCTTGGGGCACATGCCCCATGTCTGGGAGAAGAAATATACACCACTGAACACCAAACGCATGGGAGGGGGAAGGGACACCATGGGAGAAGAAAAGGCAGGCCCCCTAAGACATGGACGGGCTGAGACCCCAGCCACCCCTGAAGAGGGCATTGCTTTCAGGGATCCAAAGAAAGAAAGAAAGAAAGAAGGAAGGAAGGAAGGAAGGACAAAAAGAAAGAAAATCATACAACCAAACGGGAAGGTAAAGTTGTCTCATTTATACACAACATTGTAAACATACACAGCCTATTTTACATGTGCTTAAGTCTGATGTTTGCATGTCTGTCCGTCTGTCAGTCTGAGCGCTGGTTCTCAAGAACCTTGCCCTGCTTCTCTCCTGGCCCCACTCTTCAAACAGAGGCCAGAATAAGCATTGTCCCCAAGTTCAGTGGGAGCCAACAGGCATGGCTGCTCCACTCTGGCTCGAGTCGCATGCATGTTTGTGTTTATGTATGTATGTACATGGGGAACCTGTGTGCAAGTATGTAAAAAGTGAGAGGGTCACTGTCACAGAGGTTGGGGGCAGGTGCGATTGCTGGAGGCAAGTCGTGTCTGGGTGGCTAGCTCACAAATAGATCCTCCACAGGTCTCCAGGGGCACAGAGGGCAGAGCTTCTGGGCACCCAGGGTCCTCAGCCAGCATTGGTCGCAGTGCAGGTGCCAACACAGGATCGACGTTGGGGGCATGGAGTATGAGACCGTGTAGATGAAGCTCCCTGACCCGAGACTTCAGGGCCTCCAACGTGCTTACAGCTGAACCCTCAGTAATTTTCTCGGTGTCACTGCTCTTGCTGGTCTTCTGCACGGCCTCCTGCTTGCTGCTTTCACCACTGCTGGTGGATGGCATCTCATCACCAGCCCACTTAGAGAAGTCAGGTGTGATGCTTCACCAGGCTGGCTCTTCACCTGTGCAAGGGAGGACATCAGCCTCAGTGTATTGTGGCTTTCCATACTCCAGGGTATCATCCCCATCCACATCCAAGTCAGCATCACTGTCGGGGATGGGGGGGGGGGGATGGGGGGATCTCTTTGCCACTGCACATGAGGAAGCCAGAGCCCCGGAAGCCACCTTCCAGGAGCGTTGTGGCCCGTACCCCCTTTTGCCCACATCATTCATAGTCCTCAAAGCGATTGTTGTTCTCGTGCTAGATGTCCACGGCATCCTCCTCAGCCATGCAGGAGCCTTCTCTCTCAGAAAGGCCATGCGCCACATGCCTACTCATCTGCTGCTCCCATCCTGCCTGGGGCGCTTGCACAGGGGACATACCTGCCTTTCATCTTCCTTCCTCCATTTCGTTTCCCCATTCTGAGCATTCAGTCGGGTGTGCTGTTTAGCTCGCACTCGCGCTCGCAGGAAGGTCTACTTCCCCCTCCCGCCAGCCCCTTCTCCGCGGCCGCTCAGGGTCTTTGGCACAGCCACCTGGGCTGCTGTGGGACCCCGTGTGCTGCCCCAGCCCCAGCCCAGGGCGCTTTGGGGCGGCGATGCGGGCGGATTCCTCCTGGCTGCCTGGTGGTGGCACTTCAGCTCCCAGCAGCAGCCGCAGCCATGTTGGCCCTGATCACCTTTTTTTGTTTCTTTACTTCTTTTTTTTTTTTTTTTTTTTTTTTAATATTTTTTGTTTTATTTATTTATTTGAGAGCAACAGACAGAGAAAGAGAGAGAGAGGAAAGAGAGAGAGAGAGAGAGAGAGAGAGAGAATATGAATGGGCGCCCCAAGGAACTCCAGACCCGTGCGCCCCCTTGTGCATCTGGCTAACGTGGGTCCTGGGGAATCGAGCCTCAAACTGGGGTCCTTAGACTTCACAGGCAAGCGCTTAACCGCTAAGCCATCTCTCCAGCCCTCTTTTTGTTTCTTAATAACTTTATAATCAATATTCATTTTAAATCATTGGTACTAATACAATATAGGATTTTAAATACATCTCATCTAAATAACATTTGATATCTGTTTATAGTTTATATTTATAAATACTTTTTGAGTTATTTTCTTAGTTGCTTCTCTATATATTACAATAAATTTTTAATTTTTTTAACAATCCAATTTAAATTATCACAACCATGAATAGAATATCAAATAAGACTTTGGTCCTCTATATCTTTTCTTTCCTTTTACCGTTGTTATTAGCATACAAGTTACATATTTATAAATTGTAAGCCCATGAACGCATTTTAAAATTACTGATTCAAGAAGCTCCCTTTATATCAGTTAGCAAAATAAACTATCACAAACAAAAATTCACATCTACCATTTTTCTTTATTCCTTCCTAGGGATTCAAATATTGCCCATGGATTTTCATGTCAGCCTGAAGGATTCTGTTTAGTGCTCCATGCAGAGCAGTTCTGCTAGTGACAAATTGACTTTTTGCTCTTTATTTACTTGGTATGTCTTAATTTTGGCTTTGCTTTTGAAGGATTGTTTTGTTGGATATGGAATTCTTGGTTAATATTCATTTTCTGTTAGCACTTTGAATGTGTAATCTTACTGTCTTTTGGTCTTGAAAGCTTCTTGTGATGGATAAGTTGTTTATTTTACTGAGGATCTCATATGTACAAAGTGTCATTTTCTTTGCTGTTTTAACGATTTTCTCTGGTCTTTCCACAGTTTGCTGACAATATGACCAGATATAGATCTGAGTTTTTCCTTCTTAGACTTTGTTATGGTTTTTCAATAGAGATCAATAGCTTCATATTACTTTAAGTATTATTTATGCCTTTCTCCATCTCCCTGCCTCCCCCTGCCTCATTTATTTTTCTTACCAGTGCTGCTTTTTCTGCAGGACCCTAGAAAGGAGCATTGCACATTTAATAACAATTGGAATACATGGAATGTTGGAACTTTTTTTCAGTAATTAAGGGAGAAATCCTTTCTTAAAAGGGAGGGGTGATGAAGGAGAGCAGAGTTATGAAGGGAAAAGTGGGGGAGAGGAGGGAAAGACCATGGTTTGTTGTAAGTAGAGAAGTTGTCAATAAAAAATATATATGTATTAAAAATATAAAAAAGAATGATAAAAATGACTACAAAATATTTATTGTTATAAAAAATCATAAGCTTGACTGATAATTTTATCATTTATCAGTTTGTTTTCAATTATTTGTAGAAAATATTTCATGTTTAATTTAAGAATATTAGAAAATCAATAAATTCACAAAAATCAGGAAGAAAAAAAAGTAAACCTGTTATGAAAAATATATTTTTATTTATTTGAGAGAAAAAGAAAAAGAGACAGAGACAGATGCCAGGGCCTCTTGCCATGGCAGATGAACTCCAGATGCATATTGTCTTTACATCAATACTAGAAAATTGAACCCTGGCAGGCAGGCTTTGCAAGTAAGTGCTTTTAATCACTGAGCTGTTTCCCAGTCCAAGAGAGAAATTCTTCTTTTGTAATTTTTTAAAAAATTTATTTACATTTTATTTATTTGAGAGAAAGAGGCAGATAGAGAAATGGCATCTGGCTTATGTGGGTACTGAGGAATTAACCCTTAGCAACCTTTGGCTTTGCAGTTAAGTGCCTTAGCCACTAAGCCATCTCTCTAGCCCCCAAGAAAGAAATCATTAATTACATGTATAGATATGAAGATAAAGATGAAGAAATTGAACAAAAACCATTTAAATTTAAAATCATGATCTACTCATGGTATTCTTGTTAATTTCATTTCTTTCCCACATCAGTCAGACTTTTCTAGATCTATGCATATTTTAATTTTTGCTGAAAATAGGATATTTTGAATAATATAAGGAAACAATTATGAAAACCAGAGTTCCCTTGCTTCTCCTCCCCAGTGTTTGTTGTTTTGTTTTGAGACTGTTGGCTTGTTAAGTGTCTTTCCGAAACTAAGTTTGTAAAATATCTATTCTATGTCATGTGTGACCACTGAAATTAGTCAATTATTGGACAAAACTTCCTCATGTGCCTTGAACCAACAAATTTCCTTGAGATTCTTGATGCCTGTCAAGCTCTGTTAGGCTCTGCTTCTATAGCACCATCACTTATAATCCATTTTAGCATTCTCTTTCTGATTGTATTGAGCCTCAAGGTCATCTAGGAATGTGAGATTATTCTAAGGACTTTCTTGAAAATTGCAAGAATTATAGGAATCAAATGTTGCCAAAGAACTATGTACATTGCGTGTCTAAGCATTTTCTCTGGACTTTTTTTTTGTTGTTGTTGTTAAATTATTTTCTTCAATTATCCTCTTCCCATGTGGCTCTGATGTCAACAAATTATTTATGATTGTTTATGACCAATATCTCTAGGAGAAAGGGGGCTGTTGAGTGAACTTGAGGCATGTCAAATAAAGAGAAGTTCTGGGAGTGGAGGGTTCTAAACGCTGCCAACTACATCAAGTAATGACTAATGTGTAGCAATGGGCTTTGCCAGCTAATTCCAAGCTGTTCTGCTTCTTCCAGTGACAACCAGACAGCAGATTTGCCGCTGACATCATCTGAGGCTTGTGGTTTTCACGGTTAGTGCATACTTAGGCAAAAGAATGACTAACTTCCTTGTTCATGTGTATTTATTTGTTTATTTCTATTTTTTTTTTTTGTTTATTTGAGAATGACAGACAGAAAGAGGCAGATAGGGAGAGAGAATGGGCACACCAGGGCCTCCAGCCATTGCAAACAAACTCCAGAAGCATGCACCCTTTTGTGCAACTGGCTTATGTGGGTCCTGGGGAATGGAGCCTTGAACCAGGGTTCGTAGGCTTCACAGGAAAGCGCTTAACCACTAAGTCATCTCTCCAGCCCTTATTTGTTTAACGTCAATCCTACTGCCTTAGCCACCCTTGTTCTATGGTTAAAGGTGCGTAGCACACCGCATCTCAGTGTACTAGCAAGTAGATGCACTGACGTTTGCTGTTCTCAGCTATCGTTTTTAGTGAAGCAGTGCTTTTCAGATTGTATAAGATACATCATTCTTTCACATTCCTCAAAGAGTAGTTCTGAACTTATATATCTACTCATTGTTTTTTATGAACATATGTGATGGTCTTTACTTTGTAATGAACTACTTTCAAAAGTGCATTCTTAAATCTTCTACTCTTTTAAAGTTTTGTAAACCAATATTAGTTTTTTAATGGATAATTTTAGGACATTTCAAGCATGACTTCAGAATTTTCTAATGATATTTGTGTTTCATGTATATTTATTTCCTGTATATGTATTAACATGGTTTCCCTAATATATCCAAGTATATCTTCTTCAGATTCATGACGTAGGCCCTATCTTTTATATTTTCTACATAACAGTAAAATTTTTAGCAAAGTAGAAACTGTATATCCAATGTGAAGCCTCAAGTACTTAGAAATATGATAGTTCCATAATATATAACTAATATTTCTTTAAGAATGAATGAACAATTTAATATTTTTAATACTCCTTGTGATTTTATGTTACCAGATCTGTGTTCTATACATTCCCTTCATTCCAGGGTCTTGAACTTGTCATAATTTCTGATGAAATGGAAATGAACTCACCAAAATGAATTCAAATGGGGAAATCTTGCTGAGCTATCACAGCCACAGTTTCCACCCCTAATTTGTCTTCCTCTGCCCTAAGCTCGTGCAAATTACTCTCTGAGACTCTTCTTGTTACAGAAAATAAACTTTGAAAATTTCTTAGGTCACAGAACTTCAATGAGAGTAAATGAGATGGAGTATATTATATGTAAATTATAACCTGGGACACAATGGAAGTATGCTACCAAGTCTAGTTCTTCTAGTTTTCTTGTTTCTGACAATTCACAGCAAGAATTAACTGTTGGGATACCTACTTACTTCTGTGAACAGGCATCCAGGGCATTTTTATATTATACTACTGGTAAATTAAGTTCTATATGGGTAATACTGATATTCATGAAGAATTTAAGCTTGTCAAAGCATAGTGTTATATAAAATAAAATGCATTAATAAAATTATTTCTGTGCTTTAATCTTCAAAAGAAGCTCCTAGGAGAATTTCTTTGTACTGCACAATTGAAATAAAATTGGGCTTTGATAGCTCATCACAACCATAAAAGAAGGCTGTATGTAATGAAATAGAAAACACTTTCGGTGTGCAAACCAAAGGAGGTGACTTTCCTTAACAATTTAACTCACATTATATGAATTATTTTTTTTTAATTTTAAAAATTTATTTATTTATTTATTTGACAGAGAAAGACAGAGAGAGAGAGAGAGAGAAAATGGGCACGCCAAGGCCTCCAGCCACTGCAAACGAACCCCAGATGTGTGTGCCCCCTTGTGCATTTGGCTAACAAGGGGCCTGGGGAATTGAATCAGGGTCCTTTGGCTTTGCAGGCAAGTGCATTAGCTGCCAACCCATCCCTCCAGCCCACATTATATGAATTCTTTATGTGCTATATTGTTATTACTAAGCCCTTGATAATTTTGTCTATATTCCCATCATTTTTTTAAATGAATCCCTGAACCAAGGTTAATCCCAATCAATTATTCCATTTTTTAAGAAAGATGTATCAAAAATTGTAATGCTCTTCATATTCTTTAAGCTGTAAGTTCCAATATCAGTCCTGTTGTGGCTCTTCTGATCATTGAAGTTTCATTTACTTCCACTGTCGGTTCCACCATTGACCTAAAATAAGGAGAGGCATGTTTGGGGTGTACTTTATCCTCACAAAGTATTTATAATGGACTAGAAGGTGAGAAGGAAGAACTGAAGACTGTTTCTAGCCTCTCAATGCATTGGGGTTAGCAGACAGAGGGGAAGCTGTTACAGTGCTTTGAGGCAGTACCCCACATCATAATCAGAAACCATTTCAAATGCTAGTGTATGAACAACACAGGGAGACAAAATTGTTCTGGGGTCACAAAGAAGTTTCCAGAGGGGCAAATGTTGCTGGTGTGATGGTTAAGCATCAAAGTCAACTTGGCTTGCTTCAGAATTCCCGAGGAAAGATGCAGCTGAGCACGTTGGCAAGGGCATTTCCTGAAAAGCTTCATTGAGTAGTAAAGATCTACCCTGAATGTGGAGTGCACAATTGTATGGGGTGGGGTCCCAGAGTGGTTAAAGTGGAAAAAAATAAACTTAATACCCACATTTATCTCTCCCTTTGCTTCCTGCCTGACTGTAGCTTCCCTGTGACCAGTAGTTGTCTCTTTCCTACAATGTAGGATGTACTTTTTTTTGTCCCTTCCCCAGGCTTTATTCCTTTGCTCCCAGAAAACACACACACCAGCTCCCCAAGTATGTTTTACATCACCAGTGCAAACAAAGCACAGACAGGGCTGCATGCTGCAGACATGGCTAGAACAAATGTTTAACTCTTTTTTTTTATTTAAGTTTTTTATTAACAACTTCCTTCATTGTAGATGATATACCATGGTAATGCCCTCCATCCCCCCACTTTCCCCTTTGAAACTCCATTCTCTATCATATCCCCTCCCCCTCTCATTCAGTCTCTATTTTATTTTGATGTCATGATCTTTTCCTCCTATTATGAAGGTCTTATGTAGTTAGTGTCAGGCACTGTCAGATCATGGATATCCAGGCCCTTATGTGTCTGTGGGGAGCATGTTGTAAGGAGTCTTACCCTTCCTTTGGCTCTTACATTCTTTCCACTGCCTCTTCTGCAATAGACCCTGAGCCTTGGAAGGTGTGATCGAGATATTGCAGTGGTGAGCATTCCTGTCACTTCTTTGCAGCACCACAATGCCTTCTGAGTCATCCCAAGGTCACTGCCATCTGAAAAGAGAAGGTTCTCTACCAAAAGTGAGAGTAGCATTAATGTATGGAGATGAACATTAAGAGAAGTACTTGCTGGGCAGTTTGATGAGCATGGTATATGCTAACATCTGCTGCTGTATGGACTGTACCATGAGCAGGAATAAACCCTTACTTCCTTAACTCATTTTTGTCAGGTATTTCTTCATAGCAACGAGGAACATTGCTCAAAAAGGATGCTACAATTTAAACAAGAAGAAGAGAGCAATGTTAGATTTACATGTGGAAAGACTAACATGTGCAAAGGCAGAGAAATGCAGAAGTGGAAAAACATTACAGAGAGGCAAATGGGCAGCCGGTCTGAGTAACCAGATCACACTGTTCATGAGTTAATAGTGAAGAGGTTATTTAGAAAGACAGAAACACCCTATTATAGCCAAAGGACCCTAGTTTGATTCCCTAAAACCTGTATAATTCAGATGCACAAGGTGGAGCATGTGTTTGGAGTTTGTTTGCAGTGGCTGGAGGCCCTGGAATGCCCAATCTCTCTCTCTCCCTCCCTTTCTCTCTGTCTATCTCTCTTATAAAAATATAAATAAAATATTAAAAAGTGCTTTTATGACATGTGATAGAATTTGGTAACTCTGAGAAGATTATTTTTGTGGTGGTTTGATTCAGATGTCCTGCATAAACTTAGGTATGTGTTCTGAATGCTAGGTTCCCAGCTGATGGAGATTTGGGAATGAAAGCCTCCTGGAGTGGGTGTATTGTTGGGGGCAGGATTATGGGTGTTATGGCGAGTTTCCCCCTTCCAGTGATTGGCATACTCTCCTGTTGCTATTGTCCACCTTATGTTGGCCAGAGCATGATGTCCACCCTCTGCTCATGCCATCGCTTTCCCTACCATCATGGAGCTTCCCCTCGAGCCTGTAAGCCAAACTAAACCTCTTTTTCCCACAAGCTGCTTTTAGTTGGGTGATTTCTACCAGCAATGCAAACATGACTGCAACAATAAAATGGTACTAAGGAGTGGGATTGCTGCTAGACACCTGACTGTGTGGCTTTGGCCTTTTGGAGTTGATTTTCAAGAGGAATGTGGAAGGATTGAAACCTTGGTCTAAGAGATGTTTTGCAGTGCTATAAGTATAGCTTGATGGACTATTCTGGTCAAATTCAGACATGAATGCAGTAAGAACTTTGGACTGTGAGGTTTGGCTCATGAGGGTGAAAAAGAGCTTTGCTTGGACTTGTTTAGAGGCAGTTTGCATGAAAAGCTTGTTGTTATGCCCATGTCCTGAGAAGTTGTGCAGGGTTGCACTGCGTAGAAATAAACTACTGTGGGTAAAAGGATATGGCAGAGAAAAAAAATGGGGTGAACAGCTGCCCATTCACCTGCAAATTGATTGACAGATTACAACGATTGAGATTGGGCCAGCTGACCTGCACGGGTGCAACAAAAAGAATGTAGACTTTTTGAAGGGGTCTGAGTGCTCAAGGAGTGTCCTGCTCTTCAAAGTCTGCTTTATTCCCCCTTGTATTAACAAATTGGAACTCTTACCTGGTATGGTGGAGTATAAGAAATGCAAGAAAGAGAGGGTCATTGAGTTTGCAACATGGTCTGTTTCAGAAATGGCCATGGGCAGTGTGAAGCAGGTTTGCTGGATGCCTGCATGGAGACCCCATGGAGCCTTGAGGATGAACCATGGGTTGCAGTGGAGACCCACTGGATATGTCGGGACCACGAGATGGCTGCTAAGGAAAGCTGCCAGTCCCAATGAAGTTTTCCAGGACTGTGAGTAGTCTAGCTGGAGGGGCAGAATTGGAACTCCAGAGACTTGATGCTGGTTAGAAAATTATTGGATTTAGAGATTTGTCCCTGGGTAGAGTTGTTGGACTTGAAGCTACAGAGTTTGATGTTTGCCCTGGCTGTATTAAATCTTGTATTGGTTAAATATTTCTTTGCTATGTCCAATGCTATCTTTTGTATATTCTATGCTATTATGTGTTTTGGGGGGAATTTTTGGTATTATGGCTCAGTTAAAAGACCTTGGACTATGGGGATGTATGAACATCATTGGGTTTCATAAAAACTATGGGGATTTTTAAAGTTGGATGAATGCATTGTGTTTTAAATCATGCATGGTTATCAGCTTATGGGGGTTAGGGGCAGAATGGGGTGGTTTGATTCTAGTGTCCCCCATAAATTTAGGTATTATGAATCCCAGCTGATGGAGATTTGGGAATTAAGGCCTCCTGGAGGGAGTGTATTGCTGGGGGCAGGCTTATGGGTATTATAGCCAGTTTTCCCTTGTCAGTGTTTGGCACACTCTCCTGTTGCTATTGTCCACCTTATGTTGGCCAGGGGGTGATGTCCACCCTCTGCTCCTGCCACCATTTTCTTTGCCATCATGGAGCTGCCCCTAAAGCCTGTAAGCCAAAATAAACCTCTTTTTCCCACAAGCTGCTCTTAGTTGGGTAATTTCTACCAGCAATATGAACCTGACTGCAAAGTGTATGGTGATCATATTATGAGGCTGAGATGCTATTGTTTCCTTCTGGATATAGTTTATTTTCATTGTCTATATTACTAGTTTCCCCCTTTTTTTGTAATTAGATATCATTTTTATATTATTATACAATAATTATATATAATGGTATCTAATTATGTGTGTGTGTGTCCTTACTTTCCTTATTTTTTTTTTGTTTTTTATAATGCTATACATGCTTGCAATTGTGAATTTTCTGAATTTTTATCTGAAAGGGACTATGATATAAATGCCTATACAGCAGAATATGTGTTGTAATAAGATGGTATTATAAACTAATTGGTTTAACACACAGTAAAACAGAGCTACATTAAGTAATAAACTTCTATTGTATCTCTGTTATTGAGTCTTACAAATTCATGTGATTGTCTGGAGTAAAAGAAACATAGAAAGAACCCAGTGGAGCCCATCTCTACATGAGAGCATAGTTATCCATCTACTTTCCATAAGTCTTTTCTGTTGTCCCCAAGAAACAGCCTGTATTTTACATGCATTTATTATGGACAGTATTTGTTGATTCTAAGAAATATTTTATCTGTATTGGTAGTAGTTTTATAATGTGCTATAAATGTTAAATACACACAATTACCTAGACATGAGAGCAAAACCATTATTCTACTAAATGATTTGCATTGGGTCTACAACGAACAAGGATGATCTGTCTTGAAAATGCAATGTCATTTTGGAAGTCTATTTTTTAGTTGTTAACTTTATTCCTACTTTCAATAGTTGAAATATTAACATTTCACACGAGTTAGACAGTAAGATAGTATCTAAATGAAAACAAATGCATGCTAACTGTCTTCATATAAATTATAGCTCCTTTGGTCTAAACCAGTTAGAATTCTTGAAGGAAACCAATCTCAGCCTTTTGAGAGATTAATTCATAGGCTACATGAATCCTCAGAGTAAGATTTGAGAAACGGATGTCTGTGAATAACTAAATGTGCACACAGTGCTGATGTGACATTGTAATGTAGGTTCATTGTTTATCACTATTGGTCTGTTTTTTAGAGTCATTCTTCAGATTTCTATAGGCATGATATTTTTGAAATCTCAATTTTCTCTGATTATGAGAAAAACCAACTCCTTAAATATTAAATGCTGCATATGGGGTTGCATGCCTGCAATACTTGAACTCTAGAGTGAGTTAAAGCCAAGAGTATCTGGAGTTCAAGGCCATCCTCAGCTACATAGCAAGTGTGAACCCAACCTGGGCTGCATGAGCCTCCTTTGAAAGTAACAAGCAAACAAACAAACCAAACAAGGAGTGATTTAAATTAGAACAGAGGGTCTGGACAGATAGCTTAGTAGTTAAGGTGCTAGGTGCTTGCCTGCAAAGCCAAGGGACCTCGGTTCGATTCCCCAGGACCCATGTAAGCCAGGTGCCCAAGGTGGCACATGCATCTAGAGTTTGTTTGCAGTGGCTAGAAGCCCTGGTGCGGCCATTCTCTTTCTCTCCCCTCCTTTCCCTCAGTCAAGTAAATAAATAAAAATAAAATATTTTTAAAAAATTAGAGCAGAGATCGCATTTTAGAGATATTTTATTGTCTTTAGTATTCTGATTTTTATTGATGAATTCTGTTGTTTATGTTCAAGTAATTCAGTTGCTCTAAGCTAAAGATGATTTTTTAAAGGCAATGGAAAAAAGTGTTAAAAACCCGTAAGTTGATTATTAGATTAGGCTGGAGAGTTGCCTTCATAGTTAAGATGCTTGCCTGAAAAGCCAAAGGACCCAGGTTTGATTTTCTAGCACCCATGTAAAGCCAGATGGACAAGGTGGTACATGCACAGATTTTTTTTTTTTTTTTTTTTTTGTGCAGCTGCTACTAGGCATGGCATACCCATTCTCAATCTCTATCTGCCCCCTCTCTCTCTCCTTACAAATAATTAAATTATAAAAAGGTAGTTATGTGATATAAAAGGAGTGCTACTTTGATAAAAAAATAAATAAAAATTTAACTACATAAAACTACTCTAAATTACTTTAAAGCTTACCTCCTGTGATAGTTAAGGTGTTGTCAACCTGATTTGTTTAGTAATCCACAGAAATCCCTTTGGTGGGTCTCTAAGGTTGCTTACCAGGAAGGATTAAGTGAAGGAGGAAGTCCTTCTGCCAGAGTCGGCAGATGGGAACACTATATAAGGAAGCGCTGGGTGAAAAGAGGCCTTCCCTTCCTTCCACTTGGCTGCCTGAGCTGCTTGCTGCCTTCCAGTACTGACTGAAGACCAGGGTCAACTGAAGACCTGCATGGATTGAAAACCAGCAGCTCCTCAGGAAGCCTCCAGGCCTTCAGTGCTGGATTGGGACTGCTGAGGCATCTGGCCACATGGACTGGGAAGCTACCGGGTTCCTTGATTCTCTGGCCTGCAGCTTTTTAAAGATGATGTTTTGAGTAGAAGTTAGTAGAAGTCTGCTAGTCTTACAGCCATGGTTCTTTCCTTGTGTGAAGCCAGCTTACTGCCTGTGCTATGATCTACTTCTGCTTGCTAGACTAATGGCTTAATTTTTTGACCCTTTTTTTCAATCACATGTAAAATTTGATATGAAGTAGAACATTAAGCTAGTTATGGTTGGCACACACTTGCAATCTCAGTATTTAGAAGACTTGAAGCAGGAAGATTGCTGTGAGTTCAAGGGAAGCCAACCTAGATTATATCATGAATTTCAAAAACAAAAACAAGACAAAAAAAAAAAAAAAACTAGATCATTAATTTATATATAAAACTTAAAACTCATCAAATTCCAATTTTCAATCATTAGAGAAAACATTTCTAATCTTAGATTTAGATATCTTAAATAAGACCCAAAAATATATGCATATAAGAAAAGATTTGTTAAGTTTGATTTAGATTTAGAACATTTGTGCGCTAGAGAGATGGCTCAGCAGTTAAAACTTCTTTCTTGAAAGTTTGACCAGCTGGGTTCAATTCCCCAATACCCAGGTAAAGCCAGATGCACAAAATGGTGCATACCTCTGGAGTTTGTTTGCCTAGGCAAGGGACCCTGGTACACCCATTCCTCATTCCTCTCTGTTTACAAATTAATAATAAAGCATTTTTTAAAATAAAAATATACCCAACTAAGCAACCCAGAGGCCCCCAACACCTCATCACTGAAGCAGACCAAAATGAACCCAACATGGCTCAGGGAAATTTTGCAGAAGAGGGGGCAGAAAGAATGTCAGAGCCACATGTTTGGTCATGATATGCAGAGACATTTATCTTACCCATAACTGTGGGCTAACTCCACAATGCATGACCCATATACCTCAACAAGGAGGGGCTAAGGGGAGGGGGTAGGTCACGGATGAGTCTAATAATGGTACCAAACTGACTGTATTTGCTCAATACAAAACTAATTAATAAAAAAATAAAATAAAATAAACAAAATAAAGTCAAATATAAAAACATTTGTGCTTTACAAGATACTATTAAGAAAATGAGAAATCCATATGTAGATGGGATATAAATATTTGCAAGTATGTATCTAAAACATACTTGTATTCAAAGATCTCTTATAATATAAGACAAATGACTTGATTTTAAAATAAGAGAAACTGCAGCAAAAGCAATGTCATAACTACTGCTCTTACTGCTAGCCTGACTAGGCCACAGGTTGAGAGTGACAGACACATAGAATAATTAAAACCTATAAAAGGAAGCAGAAATTCAGAGACTACAATAATCCACACTAAGTCAGACTACCAACAGGCCTGCTATGGCTCAGAGAATATGGCTGAAGAGGGGGCTGAAAGACTGTAAAAGCCACGGAGAGGGTAGGATTACCCTGAAATTCGGGACCCCTGCTACACATAGAGACTGACTGAGGCCTCATGGCAGCACAGTGATTAAGTTAGCAAATAAATTGAAAAGTAAGGAGCATTTTGAATAACAAAGTGAACAGACCTCAGGAGCCAGCCTAAGAGACCTCCCATTATCCAAAGCTAGAACAATTAGACTAACAACATATGCAAAGTAGTATTGGATTACAGTTCACATTATAAAACAATTACCTATTCTGGCATAAAATTATCAAATAAATGTGAAAGGGGGCATTTCTTTCTTATGCAATCATTTCAAATCATATATGTTCTTTCACTAGGAGTCAGGTCCTTTTTTGTGCAGTATTTACAAATATTTTTGAGGGAAATATGAAAAGTCAGAGTAGACTAAAATTTATATTATTTAGAATGGAGCTTTTTGTTTTTGACTATGAAAGTCTATAAATTGTCTTTCAAAAATAATGATAGGAGACAAGATATAGCTCTCAGGAGAATGTCTACCTAGTATGCGCAAAGCCCTGGTTTGAACCTCAGGACCACATAAGCTGCGCATGTGGTGCATGCCTGTAATCTCAGCATTTGCAAAGTGTCTTCAGGTGGGTCAGAGTGAGTTCACGGCCAGTCTGGGCTACATCAGACTGTGCCAGAAAACAAAACAAATAAAGAAAACAAAACAACAATGAGTAAATATACACTATATTCACCCTATATTTTATAATATACTGTATTTTACTGAAAACAATGAATATATTTTAGTAAAAACAATGAAAGCAACATTGATATAACAGGGGGAACAATCAAGAAGTATAAAAAAACAGAGAAATATATAAGAATATTAAGAATAAAATTAACATTCTTAACTGTACATTAGTAAAGTCAGAATGATGATGAATGGTGAAATAGAATTCAAGACTAAGGGTTTACCATGAAGGATAAGACAATGAACATGTTAGTTATAAATATGCTCCAGTGACTCTGAGTTCAGACATTGAATTTACTTCTTTATGTTGACAAAATGAAAAGATGACAGTAATGAAAAGATATAAATAACGAATAATATAATAAATAAGTTTAAGTAAACAATCAACTATTAATGTATACAAAACACTAATTAGCTATACACATGCATGGATCTATGCATATGAAGTTTGTATGCTCCATCTTGTTATTTTTATTATTTATGCATTTATTTATTTGAGGAAGAGAGAGAGAAAGAGACAGAGAGACAATGGGCACACCTGGTCCTCTAGCCCTTGCAAATGAACTCCAGACACATGTTCCATCTTGTACATCTGGCTTATTTGGGAACTGGGGAATTGAACCTGGTTCTTAAGCATCTCAATCAAGCACTTTGACCACTAAGCCATCTCTCTAGCCAGATATATGCTGCATCTTTTAATCACTTAAAATATAGTTATTATCAGAAATAAAAATAGTTTGCTTTTTTAAACAAAATTTTCTTGTAAATTAGTTGTATATAAAGACAGAAATGAAAACTTTAGTGAATATTTTTTCAATGAAAGTACGTTTCATCAAATATTGAGAAAAGAAACAGCAGAAGGAACATATAAGCCAAACAGAATCCATATTGAATGGGGAAATAACACCTTCATTATCCTCATAAGGTTGATGGCTGAGGCACTTGTAGCAAAAGATAAACAAGATGAAAATATCACAATTTTATTTTATGTATTTGCACAGGTACCTTTAGAAATGAAGACCCAAAGAAATAGAGGCACCTGAGTTCTTTTATACTTAGATAGAGACATGGGTTTGGTAAGAGTGGCCAATCATAAGAAAGCAATACACAAGAGGAAAGGGTGTTACCTAATAATAATACACTATAGTGAACTTAGCAAACCCTTGTGTCCAGTGCTTTCCCATGTCCCAGAGCAGAGACAACCATGTTTCTTTCCTGTAGGAACTGGGTGGGCTCTGTGAGGAGTAAGCAAGAATGACTTTTCTGCTTCTCCTGTTTTGAAAATATCAATGGCCAGATTTTGGTGTACTTTATCAAATTTTTCAAAACAAGGACTTTTTCTTCCAAAAAAAGAACAGAAAACACAGAAAAATTATGTAATTTGGACCAAGCATCTCAGTTATTACGAACATGTTAAACATTTTTTTTTCAAAGAAATTCTTTCAGTTTCGGGCTGGGGAGATTACTCTGCAGCTAAAAGTGCTTGCTAGCCAAGCCTGACAGCCTCAATTTTATTCTCTAGTACCTGCAGAAAGCAGATAAACATAGTGGTTCATGCATTTGGAATTTGTTTCCAGTGGCAAGAAGTCCTGTTGTGACCATTTTCTCTCTCTCCCTCCCCCTCTCTCCTTGAAAATAAATAAATTGTTAAAAAAAATTATAAAAGAAATACTTTCAGTTTAAATTTTTTTAATTGAACTGTGTGTTGCCATGAAATGGTAAATCCACGTTTGATGACATGCACCTTAAGCTCATAAATTTTGTGACTATCTTTAAGAAAATGAGAAAATATAATAAATCAGATCTGGTACACAACTTGTAAGGTTTTAACCAGTGCTTTCTAAGACACCCACAAATTGCTGTATCATCATTTTTGACCCAGTTTGTGAGTACTCCATTATAGGTTTTCAGTATCAGGGATGTATTCCTTCCCATGCAGCAGGCCTCTAGTCAAATTACAGGGCAATTGTTTTCCCCCATAACAGTCATGCCATTATTGCACCTATTGGCTCATTTGGCCTGGCTGGCCAAATTTAAGGCTTGCAGTGTCCACTTTTGAGTACCTCAACTGGTGATTTCTCTCTCTCCCCTTGATCTGCATGCAACATAGTTTTTTCCAGCTTTCTGGCAGCTGGTCTTCATGGAGGAGGTTTTCAGCTCAGTTCCAGCAGGATTTTTCAGTGACCTTACAGCCCAAATATGTGGAGTCTTCTGCAATAGGGTCTTACCATCTATTCATGGTAGGAAATCAAGAGCCTCAGCAATGGCCTGTAATGTTTTGGGGACATCAGAGACCTCCTTGGCCAACAAATCACTGGAAGGTATCCCATCCCTGGCACTGGAAGGAAGTCAGCTCCCAGATGGTGTGCTCAAAACTGTGACTTGAGATGCTGTGCAAAAATGGCCAATAGCACTGTGGGCAAGCAGGTAAACTGCTATATGCAAGCAGCAACCATACGGAAAAGATGTACAGCTGTGAAATAGTGGCATACATGCTAGGTAGGTAACCAATAGCTTTCTGATTGGCTTCCAGGTCTACTTAATGAAAATAAAGCCATAGCTGAAATTGGAAACCAAGTCAGAATATTATGGAAACCAAGATTATGGACTCCAATGAAAAGCTTCTACTAGTCTTTGGCCAAAAGTGAGGCTATGCCCAACAAAATCCCTCTAAATTAAAAATACTTATATTCTTTAACCTGTTCTGATCTCACGCTCCATTGGAGAATATGTTTATTTTTCAGAAAGCAGTGAGCACCATGGACAACCAAAATCTATCAACAGGACAAGGATAGCTGACTCCATGTCAGCAGGTGAACTATCCCTAGCACAGCAGCTAAGACCCAGGTAAAAACATGAAGGAATTGGTGAGATGAGCAAGAAAGGTGCTTCTGTGGCAGGCCAGATAACCTGAGCCGGGGTGATGGAGACAGACACTGAGGATATTCAAAATGCACCAAGGCAGATATATAGAGGTTTCTGAAAGCTCAAAACTAAATTAGACTTAAAGCACACCAATAAAAGCTCAGGGAATTTTGCAGAAGAAGGGACAGAAAGAATGTAAGAGACACAAAGTGGAAGGGAGCAGACAGAGGCATTGCTCCCCAACCCCCAACTAATGCTGTCACAACTCAGTTGACAGCTCCATGATAAATACCAGCAAACTCACAAAGGGGGGCCCTCTGTGGAGTGGGGGTAGGGGAGAGAATTATTGCATCAGAACAGTGTATCCATACAAAGTTTCAATTTGAAACATATATTTAATTAATAATTTTTAAAAAGGGTATGGATAGGAAGGAGGGTCTATTCAAGAAACAAGTCAAGGAACAAAAAAACTAAAAGCAAAACATAATACAGGAGATGGAAGGGACTTTGGGGGATGGGGAAAGAAGGAGAATGATTACACAAAACTAATGGCAATATGAATCAGTACCTTTTAAAAATTTTTTTTGTTCATTTTTTAAATTTATTTATTTGAGAGTGACAGAGACAGAAAGAGGCAGATAGAGAGAGAGAGAGAATGGGCACACCAGGGCTTCCAGCCACTGCAAATGAACTCTAGATGCGTGCACCCCCTTGTGCATTTGGCTAACGTGGGTCCTGGAGAATCGAGCCTTGAACCAGGGTCCTTTAGGCTTCACAGGCAAGTGCTTAACTGCTAAGCCATTTCTCCAGCCTATGAATCAGTACCTTTTATCTCTCCTTATGGATATTATTCTGCAAGATATAATACTTGATAAGGGAGGGGTGACAGTAGTCTCCAGTAGAAGGTAAAGAAAGATTAAACCTAAAATCATGGGCTTTGGCTAGTAAATCCCAGGGCCAGAATTGGGTTAGCTTCCTCGCAACCCTTCCATGAGCTCTTCAGTCAAGAAGACTAATGAGATCCCTCAAATAATGCAGTGTATATTGCCAAAGCACTTGGCTTTTGATAAATATGCTACAGCAGGTGGTCACAGGCCATCTAGAGACCACACTGGAACTGAGAGGGAAACCAGTTCCCTCCTGAGTAGCCCTCATAGTACTGGACAGTGCTATGGAAACTGCAGGGGCATAATGGTTACCAACAGTTAGAATAAGCAGGAGATCCTGCAAATTATGAAAAATAATCATTTAGGCAAAATGTACATGCCTGTGCAATAATGACACACACCTTATGTGGGTAACCAACTATTCTCAAATTGGACATAAAATCTGCTCAGCAGGAGAGATCTCATACCTGGTACTGAGAAACAAGCCAGAGTCCCATTGAGAGAAAACTCATAAACTCCAGAGAAATCCCCACCATTATTTATCTAAGAAGAGCAGATAGGCATATCAAAAATTCTCTCAAATAACTATACTTATCCCTTTTAATCCCAGATGCTCTCGCTTTTTGTTGGAGAACCCTTTTTTTTTTTTTTATACAGATGGAAGAGAATACTGTGGAGACTAAGGATATACTAGTACAACAAGAAAAGAAAGCCAACTGCCTCCCAGAGATGGGTCACCTCTACTGCATCTACGGGTGCGTCAGATTCATTGCAGAGAAAGTCGCGAAATGACACAAGTACTGCTCTTACTGCTGGTCTGAAAACCAGTTCCAGAGCAATGATGACAGACACAATGGTCACTCCAATCTTATCAAAACAGAGTTCCAGAGGCTACCAAGAATTCAACACAAAACACTACATCTTATTTCTAACATGTCTGCCAAGACTCAGGGAACATTGCAGAAGAAGGGATGGAAAAATTGTAAAGTCATAAGATGCATGGGACTAGCCTGAAGCACAGTACCCTGCCCCTGCCATCACAGAGATTAAGGCCGTCAGGACACCATAGTGAATATCAAGAACTCCACTGACCATGGCCCTCAGTGGAATGGAGGCAAGAGGAGGTTATATAAGAGTATAACCTTTTATTAAAAAGAACAAAATTTAACTAAAAAAAAAAAAAGACTGGAATAACTTGAGCAGTTCAAAAGAAAAACTATAGTTCAGCTACAGTTACTTCCATCTTTGCTAACAGATTCATTAAAATGAATTATCTTTTTTTTCGGGGGGGGGAGGGGGTTGGCAAGCCAGGCCTCTAGCCAGTTCAATTGAATTTCAGATGCATGCACCACCTTATGCACATGTGCAACCTTGCACTTGTGTCACCTTGTACATCTGGCTTTTGTATGATCTGGAGAGTCAAATGTGGGTCCTTAGGCATCCCAGTCAAGCACCTTAACCACTAAGTGTTCTCTCCAGCCCTAAAATGAAGTCTTGAGGGTTAGAGAGATGGCTCAATAATTAAAGATGTTTGCTTGCACAAAGCCTGATGGTCTGTGTTCAATTCCCTAGTACCCACATAAAACGAGTGCACAAAGTGGCAAGAAGTTCTCCATGGTCATTCTTTCTCTATCCTTCTACTCTTTCTCTCAAGTAAACAGATACATAAATAAATAACAAATTTACATAATGCTGATTCCAGTGCTGTCCTAGGTTCTTACAATCAGGAAGTTATTTTAAGAATTAATGATGTGATTCCTTCTAAGTTATATTTCTATGCTCTTTTCAAACACTCTTATTTGTGCCAAGAGATAGGTTCACCAAACAAAAATGATATTGAGAAGGTTAACACTCTTCAACATATAAGAAATATTTGTTGTATACTGACTTTCAGAAAGGAGTATAAATTTACCTCAAAACTACACAGGTGAAGATGTCACACAGGCAGTCTTAATACAAAGATGAATTGGTATCTGGTAGCTTTTCCAGAAATTTCAAATTCATGCAACTATACCCCTTCATTTCAAATTCTATATGTTTAGACATTTTACTTAATAAGCTCTTTTGAACAAATATCTCCATTATTTGTTTCTACCATCTTATCTGGGCAATCTAGCAAAATCATGTATTAAGTTGTGAATTAGTTAGTAATACATTAAAATGTCACATTAAAAGAAATCCATTTTAATTTCATTAATCATAAAAAATTCTTGGCATATAACAGTTTTCACAATTTAAATATATTATTTGATAACTGTAACTTTTCTGATCAGTGACATGTAGATCTTTTATTTAGAGAACTACTGCTACTTTCGAATATCTAGTCAAGGAAAAGCACAACTATAGAAAATTACCCAGTACCTAACTTAGGTTAAAAAACTAAGAAGAATCATAATCAAATATACATGTTCGTGTAGTTGCTTGAATGATCATGATGAAATGTATTATTTCTGATCTAGTCCATTCAATTCCCATCCCTTTCAAGAAGGTTAATGACTCATTTCCTGATGAAGAAAATGTAATTTCATACTCGTCTGAGGGTTAATGGCTGAAGCCTCTATAACAAAAGACAGATTAATAAGAGAATTTATAATTATATGGTCCCATGTAGAAAATCCAGAATATTATCATCTCAAATTCTGCTGATTAGCACCTTAAATTCCAAGTACAACTTCAAGTCCCCTTTGTCATGTAAGTAGCATATCCAGACTTTCTGCGATTATAATACAGACACCACTGGGGAGCCATTATGCTGATAATTACATGTGATTTAAATTGCTCCATTGTCATAGATAGTTAAGATATTCTGCTATATATGTTTTAGTCACTTTGACACTTTGCTTTGTAGTTATTTGTATACCTTCTACTACTAATCATTATCAATTACATAGTCCTGGCTTGGTGGAAGTAAATGCTTCAACTATTTATATAAATCAGAAATTTATATAAGCCAGGCTCTCCAGAAATACTGAACCAATGAAATGCCATAGGAAAGGATAGGATAGGATAGGATAGGATAGGATAGGATAGGAGAGGGTAGGATAGGATAGGATAGGATAGGGTAGGGTAGGATAGGATAGGGTAGGGTAGGGTAGGGTAGTTAGGGTATGGTAGGAGAGGAGAAGAGAGGAGAGGAGAGGAGGGGAAAGGAGAGGGTAGGGTAGGATAGGGTATGGTAGGAGAGGAGAGAAGAGAAGAGGAGAGGAGAGGGTAGGGTAGGAGAGGAGAGAAGAGGAGAGGAGGGGAAAGGAGAGGGTAGGGTAGGGTATGGTAGGAGAGGAGAGAAGAGAAGAGGAGAGGAGAGGGTAGGGTAGGAGAGGAGAGAAGAGGAGAGGAGGGGAAAGGAGAGGGTAGGGTAGGGTAGGGTAGGGTATGGTAGGAGAGGAGAGAAGAGAAGAGGAGAGGAGAGGGTAGGGTAGGAGAGGAGAGAAGAGGAGAGGAGGGGAAAGGAGAGGGTAGGGTAGGGTAGGGTATGGTAGGAGAGGAGAGGAGAGGAGAGGAGAGGAGAGGGTAGGGTAGGGTAGGGTAGGATAGGTCAGGTAATAGTAGAATGGAAGAAAATGATGGAGAGATGATAAGAGATTAGATAGGTACATGATAGATAAATAGATAAGATAGTATTAATTAGACAGTAACTAATTAATTACAGAAATCAGCTCATGTAATAATAGAGACTGAAGTTTCAAGACCGGATGTCAATAGGTTGGATTTACTGAGATTCTAGTGGCATGGCTCAGTTCAAACCCAGAGACTGCAGAACCAGGGAAAGTGTTAGCACAGCTTTCAGTCCACAGCTGGAGGCCTGATACTCCAGGAGGATGCTAGTTTAAGTCTTAAAGTACAAAAGACAGGAAGTCTTCAGTTCTGGTTTCTAAGGTAGCAGAATTGGTAGTCTATCCTAGCTCTTAGGAAAGTTACCAGTATCTTCTGTACTTGTCCTATTCCAGTAGGCTGGCTGGATGTCATCTGTCTACAGTGAGGAAACTTCTTTCCCAACCTTGTCTGGAAATAACCTCACTTATAAACCAAAATAATGATTTCTCAGTCTTTTAGATATCCTTTCATCTTATCCCACTTTGATATATAAAATTACCAGTCATAGCAGATCACTCATTTAATTTCTGCAATAGACCTATGAGTTAGGCATCATTTAAATAATATTATGATACAAAGAATTAGGTTTTATTATGGAAATTTTAAACTTATTTTTAATTTCCCCTTTCCTCTCTTTTTAATCTCCTTGTTCCATCCTCTCTACAGATCCTCCTTTCAGCTTTCATGTTACATGTCTCCTTTCATCCTCCTCCCTTTCTCAGCATCTCTTTTTCCCTTCCTGTTATCTCCAATCAAGGTTTGTAGCAGACAGCTTCAGGTTCGCTGAGATGAACTTCCAGACCAAGCACAGTTATGGAGGAAGGAATATTTATTAAGGCTTACAGATCCAGGGGAAGTTCCATAATGGCAGAAGAAGCTGGCCTGCCTTCACAGGACCAAGCAGAGAGAGAGAAGCACAAGCCTAAAGCCAAAAGCCACACAGCACAGCACACTTCAGAAACTCCTGCTAGGCACACTTTGCATATCTTTAGATTGAAACCTGAAACCCACCACCACACCTTAAGATCCACCCAGTGACCTTGCCTCCAGCCAGGTGGCAAACTACAAACAAATAAACAGCTGAATATATTGGGGGCCATCTATTCTATTCAAACCACCACAAGGTTGAAAGCATATATTTACTCTCACATCCTTTTATTTACACATATATAAACACTAAAAGTTAGGATCTGTATGTTGGAGAAAACAGAATTAAGGTGACAAAGAGAGCATCAGACATGTAAACCAAAAGAATAGAAGACTCACAAATAAACACCCATAGCTATAGGCACCTAATTTCACACATTGGTAAAAAGCCTATTCAACACATGGCAATGTCTATCTACCTTCAGAAGGATGAAATTAGATCTATACCTCTCACTGTGCCCAAAAATCAATTCAAAGCAGATCAGAGGCCTTAGTTTCAAACCTGAAATTCTGACACTGCTATAAGAAAACAAAATATACTACAAATTACAAATATATGCAGGACTCCAATAGCACAAGAGATAGCACCCAGAATCAACAAATGTGATAACATGAAATAAGGTTTCATGTTCACAGCAAGGAAGCTATAAGTAGAGTGAACAGAGCTAGAAAATGGGAGAAAACCTTTACCAGCTATCTTTCAGATATGGGGATTGATATCAGATTATATAAAGTCTGCAAATATCAATTTCCAGATAACAAAACTACCAAGCAATAAATGGGATAATGAAATGACCAGACAGTTCTCAGGAGAAACACAAATAGCCAGCAAATATATTTTAAAAATATTCCCCATGTTTAGGCTTCAGGGAAATGCAAATGCAAACGTCTCTGAGATTCTACCTCACCCAGATCTCAATTGCTGGGATCAAGAAAGCAAAGAAAACAAATGCTAGTGAGGATGTGGGGAAAGCAGAACTATTTTTACTGTTGGTGAGAAGGTAAACAAATATAGCCACTATGGAAATCACTGAGGCAGTTGCTCAAAATACGAAAGTAGAACCACCATATGAGCAAGCTTTGTGAAGGACTATATATCCTGCCACAGATTAGACATTATTAACAACATCCTTTGGCAGAATGAAAACTGAGGGATAAGTGGCCTATGCAATTTGCTGAAGGTCCTCAGAATTTGGGAAACTATGCATTACACTGTTTTTATATGCACTGAAGTGTATATAAAGCAAAAAGAAGAAATTAGGTTTATAACTCTAAAACTTGAACTCAAAAAGTCAAATAATTATAAAATTATTAATTACCATCTTGGTAATTTGGCCTGTAGTGATTGAACATTATGACTAACTAACCATCTCTCCCTCGCTCTCTCTCTCTCTCTGTCTGTCATTGTCAAACAGATTATTCTTAATTGTAAGCATAGTGGTTGGGGAGTGTTGCTGTTTGATGGCTGTTACTTCCCATTCAGGATGCTATTGCATTCTGCTTGCCTAGCCTTTTCTGACAGATTTGATATGCTTTGTATTCAGTCAACAGTATGTTTCATTTGCTGGGTGTCAACTGCAGTCTCATGGAAAATCCATTTTTTTCTCAATTTATACTGGCTTTTCAATCCCTTCAATTATTCCTTCATTTTAACTTTTTAATCTATTTATTTTGAAGCATTATTTATTTAGTTAACATATTATGAGAAGCAGAGATTTATAATTGGTTGTCTTTTGACTATCAAAAAAAGCTATTAGCAGTCAAGGAAAAATATTAGTAATGATTCATCATTAGAACATGTTACTAAATATATCAGACTTTTCAATTTTGATAATATCATTGCAATCTATTTTTATTAAGAATTATGTTAACATATTTCATAAGTTAGAAATAACATAAAGTAAAGTTATCCTGCATTTACTCATAACTTATCTTTTAATCAGGTTGCAATTTTTTTTTTTACCTCTGCATGTAAGAGAGAGAACTGAAATGAACACAATAGACACTATTTGCAAAGAAACAATATTCTGGACTCCGGTCGGTTCCAAAATTTACCAAAAGAGTTTCAAACTCCTAAACACACAGATTCATAGCTGATTTATACTTTACATGTAAATATACGTATATTAAAGAAGAACATAAAATGTATTTCAAGGAAGCTACATAACTACTAGTGAGGAGCTTTTTGCCTAAAGGTCGTAGTTCACGAAATTTTTATCAAAAGTGTGCTATCACAAGACACCTATGGCAACCCTGACTTTTTTTGTCATGTTGTTATTGACACTTTCAGGAGCAACTGAGGATTTTTTTTTTCATGAGTAACTCTTGTGATTCAGGTTCAATAAATTAGAGAATCAGTCATATGGCAAAAATGCTATGCTTTTATCTTAAAATATTGGCAATTATTAAAGGAGATTAAGTGGTTAAACATTTCCAGCACAAGGCCTCTTGAACAAATGTACAAAAATAACAGGATGGTGTTAGATCATATCCACTCATTCATCCATCCACTCAGTTATCAAGCAATAGAGGGTAGAGAAAGGTACATAAAAATGATGAAAAATGCTCTCTATGAATGCTTCGGAATGTTTCCAAATATGTAAATTAGTAGCTATGCAAATATTCATTCAAATTTACAGATGCATATGAAAGAACAAACTGGTTTTTTAACTTTAAAAGAATGACAGAAAATGAATGCAAAAGTTTTGTTTGTAAACTTAAAAGCAGTGCATATCATGCAGAGTGTCAGATTTCAAAGAAAAGCTGTCAATGGTAGTGAGAAGGCAGTTCATAAAGGCAGACTGCTGAGAATCCTGTATATAATGACAATTTAAACCTCCACATCTCACTATGCCTGCTGCAAGCTCCACAGAAATGGCTATGGGATATAAGACAGCAATAGACAGGAAGGGAGGTAAAACAGAAATGTAAAAGCAAATGCAATCATTCTTGCATTTGTGGTGGCTACAGGTGAGACTGTGTTCTTTCAAACTTGACAGGAAAGACAGAAACATGTGACAGCTTAGGGTGGAAGAAGAAATAGAGCCTCCTCATTTTAGAAATTGCTTTGATGAACATTTTGGGAATAAAGGCTACACTGGTCTGGTTCTGGAAAGAGAAGATCAAGGCCAAGAGAAGAGCATCACAAATGGTGTAGACAGACAGTGGTAATTTAAATGGGATCTGGTATCCTAAAGGTAGTTCTCAGAAAGGACTTTATTGGTGGGAATTATGGACCTGCAAACAAATAAACAAATAAACAATAATAATAAAAAAAACAGGTTTATCTTGTGGGAATTCTTACCCATGGTTTCCTTCCTCACCGAGATTTTCAAGCATGACTTTGATAATGTAATGTGCACTTCACTGGCTCTCCCCAGGAAATGGCATGCACCAGAGCAATTCCAGGACACTTAAATGGTGGCTAATTAATTACCTGAAGCTAAATCCCACCTCTGGCATGACTTTATTGTATGAGTTTGTAACAAATCATGGAATACTTTGTGCCTCAGTTTCCTCATCTAATAAAAAGGAAGATAGCAATGACAGTACTAATTTCATAGTTATTGAGAAGAATTCATGATATACTGTGTAAGGTCCTTAGAATTTTTTTTTTTCTAGGTACGGTCTTGCCTGTAGCCCAGGCTGCCCTGGAATTCACTATGTCAGGGTGGCCTCCAACTCACCAAGATCCCCCTACTTCTGCTTTCTGAGACTAAAGGAATTCATCACCACTATGCCTGGTTTATACTTAGAAATATGACTATTGTTTTTGGTTACAAAATTAAGGAATTCATAAAAACCTGCCATAGGCATAGAGGAGGAAGAAGACAAAAATTATTGACCCTTATGTTTTTCTGTTAGCTCTATAACAGATTTTACCAAACTATTTACTACGGAAAATAGAAATAAATATGAAATGTTTTCATAGCCTTTTTACTATTCTGAAAGAATTTGAAACAAACACAAAAAGATGATGAATAAGAATGATAGAATAATATGACCATATAGTATGCACAAACTAAGGAGAGATGTGAGGGAACAAGAACAGAGAAGTAATAAAATCTCTGGTGGAACAAAGTGCAGAAATATGTTGAACAGCAGGAGCTGGGGAGCTTGTACAGACAGCATGCACCCCAGCAGAAAACACCACTGAGTGACACTGTTCTGAACTGCTT
This sequence comes from Dipus sagitta, assembly GCA_036346955.1. Lineage (NCBI taxonomy): Eukaryota > Metazoa > Chordata > Mammalia > Rodentia > Dipodidae > Dipus > Dipus sagitta. The sequence continues at coordinate 94,312,835 of CM070770.1, read as the reverse complement.
GTGGACTTCCATGATGCTGAGGGAAGGCAAAGAAAGATAGTACTAATGACAGAGCTGGCATCAATCAAGTGTCATCAGAAACACATCAGCAAATACATGACATCACAGCTACAGGAAATTATCTCATCTGGAATATGGTTGAGATTTCTTGGTTACTAAACATCACCAATTCAGTCATACCAATAAATTTACATTATTTACTTATGCAAATTCCTTTACTTTGACAGCCAATCCTATGAATAGAAGGTATTTACCAATTGCATTAATCATTTAGGACTTCTATAACAAATTATCACAAAATTTCTGACTTATCAACAGAAGAAATTTATTTTTCTTAAAATTATGGAGGCCAGAAATCTGAAACGATAGTGCCTGTGAGATCATTCTGCGTCTGAAAGTTCTAGGAAAACATTCTTCCTTCACTTTTTCAGCTTCAGCTGGCTTTAGACATTCTCTGGCTTGTGGCTGCTTACCTCTAGTCTCATACTGTTCTGTATGCATGAGCCTCCCCTCCAGATGGACAATCTTCTTAGCTGCCAGTCATCCCACTGTACCAAGTTCCATTCCCCAAACACGAGGGTCAATGTTACATCCCCCAAATTCTCCTACTAAACACACTTTCCATTATGGTGTATTATTTTATAAAGACCACATGTAATTATGAATCCTAAGTCTAAAGTAATTAACATCTTTTCTTTTTCTTCTACTGAATATTCTTAAGAATCTCTGTGTATATTTATATGTTTGTGTTTATATACTTTTACAAGGAGGAAAGATGGATAGTTCTAAGTATTGTACTTTAAAATTTTTATTATTCAAAACTAGCTCTAGGAAAGAAGATTTGCTTACTATTTTCCTCTGACACTTATATGAGTACATTATTCTGTGAGTCTCCTTCCACACTATTTTAATAAATCAGAAACATAACTACTCATAGCAGAAAATATTATACAGTATTTTATTGGCCAGAAATATTTTTCATGAATGTTTACTCCAAAACATACATATTTTAATATTTGAACTTTCATTCTTGCCTTGAGGATCATATTGTCTGCATCCTCTCCTATATTCTACATCTTATATCTGAATCTGGTCATTAGTTCCTACTGTCAAAACTGATACAATGTCAGAAACATCATAAATGCTCAGGATACATTCTAGAATATATGGTAAGTGATTGACCAAGTACTTTATTATGAGCTTAGTTTAACAATGTGAAAAGTTCAAGGTGAGGATTTATAAAAAAGTTCCCACATGATGTTCTTGTGTAGACCTATAAGAACTTGAAAGTTCTTTTGTTTTTAATGAAAGATTTTAATATTACAAGTAACATTGACTTAAAGCAACTTTTCAAACAATGTCACATTATTTATTTAATATATTTAAAATAATTATGAATACTATGAAAAATATATATATACAATAAGCAATTTAAATATTATTTTGCAGGGAATAGATTAATTGGATTTATCAAAGAGGTTAACACTATGTTGCATTTGAAAAAATTAGTTTCCTGTATTTTTATTGAAGTGTTGGGTGCTGATGAGAATTATCTTAACCAACTTGTTTGCATAGAAACTTCATTAATTCATTTGGAAGTTAGATTTTCATTTACCAGTCATAGATAAGTCACATGTTTAATAACTAAATAAGTTTAAGTCACTTTCAAATACTTGGCAACAATTGTCAAAAATTTTCCTTTGTTTACTTTTTTAAAAAAAATTAGAAGTAAGACAATGTGTGTTTTGTGGAAAGTGGGAGGGATGTTTATTCTTTTTAATTTTGTTTTTTTTATTAAGAACATACTTTCTATGGAAGTTCTCATATCATTATAAACAGAATACTAAAAAACATGAGTGTCTGGGTCTTACATAGTTGCTCTTCATGGTCTTTGAGTCTGCAGGGGAGAAAAGTATACTTGCATTACAGAATGTGTTTTTTTTTTAAATAATTACAGACCAAAATTATTCCAAGAGTCCTTTGATTAACTAACCAGTTATTTTAGAAACATCTTGCAATTGTCATGCAGACAGTATGCCCAGGGACTATAAGAACAGTTTACTCAGTATACCCTCTAGATTCTGTTCCTTTGTCCTCTGTATCTTCATCAGGATTTAGTCATGAATATACAAAAACTTTATTATATCACTGATTTCTAGTAAAGTAGCCATTGTATTTGTAAATAGAAATAAGCACAGATAAATAAACGATTCAGTCAGTGACATCTAACATACCTTCACTGAAATAGGACTCAAAACTATGTCTTTTCATTTCCAAGTAATTTCTACTGAAAGTAATGGAACTGACTGTAAATGCAATGGTAAAATGTGCCTAGTGATAAATAGTGATTTACTAAATATTTTCTTTCTCCCTTAGTGTACAGAGTCCATCATGGCCAGCAATTCATTACGTGCAGCAGCGGAGTTCAGGTAAAAGCATGTTAAGTTTTGCAGGCAGCTCATGTTCAAGAATGCACACATCTAAATTCTGGCGGTGCCCAATTGGTGCAGTGCCTTATTAGTCTGCATGGTTTTCACCATCTTTGCATCTGCCGCAAAGAAACATGATTGATTGTGTTGCAGGATATGTGCCTTTTGCATTTCTGTTAACGATAAAACAAGCAGTTTTTTAATTAAGCCAAATCCAAGTAGTTCAGGTGCTCTATAAAAATATAATGAAGCAATTAAGATGCGTTACAAGTGACTGATATATCCTTTTTATTTAATATGTGGAAGGGAAAGCTATGTTTGGTTTGCTTTTCTTCTTTTCCCATCCTCAAAGATAGAAGGATATTAATGAAAACAAAAGAATACTTGATTAAAGGGAAATGGGAGTTGATATATGTCTATACACACATATATTTCTCTCTTTGTATGTATGTACAGGGGGAGAGAGAAACAGAAAGAAATTGACTTAACTTTCCCTAAATTTAGTACAAAATATAAATAAATGCTTCTCACTATTACTGAAGTTTTAAATATTCTATTTAGGGACTACAAATCATATTAGGGCTGCATTAGGAGCCCAAACTATGTCTTTTAATTTCTCAAATGTTTTTGTTGAAAATAATTAATACAATGTGAAAATATAAATTCAATCTGAAATTGTACCTAAATGAAAAATGATATTTTGCTGAAGATTTTCTTTCTCCATTAGTGAATTAAATCACTTATTCAAGGGAATATAATTGTTGGATCTAAACAGAACACCATAATTTTTTTCTAAACTATGTGCAAGAGTGAAATTGAGACAATGATTATATTTACCTGAAACTTAAAATTTTGAAATAGAAGGATTGTGTTTTATCATACCTGTTGCATTGATTTTCTTGGATGTATCATTACGATCCATACACATAAGAGTATATTTTCTGCTTCTACAAGAATAAATTATATTTCCACAGTAGAATTATATGTTACGGTTTGTCCTTCATTTAGTACATCAGCATTTATTGCACTAGGTATAACCCTGAATTCTAGGGATGTGAAGGTGATCATTATGCACATACATTTGTCATGAGGAATAGAGCTTGGTGTGAAAGATCTAAGTTAAAAAAGGTAAGACAAGAAAATAAAATCATTTCATATTATGGTAAGTGTTAATAGAAACATAGCAAAAAATACATAAACTGACTTCAGACTTCGTAATCTGGTCAGGATGGTTCCTTCTAGAGAGCTAATATTAAACAGCCTAGGAGGAAATATATTTGTATAAACTTTGGAGAAAGGCAAGGAAAAATTTAAGTGCGAATGTGGGTAAACAATAATGCATATTTTGAAAATGTCATTATTACTGACTTCACCTGTTTACCTAGCATAAATGCCTTACATTGTCGTTTCCATCTCAATGGAAAGATTTACTTTCTCATAGTTTCTAAGATATGCCAATTTTTATTACAAGTCACAGGAAATGAAAACTGAAACAAATACTGGGAATAATATAAAGCCGGAAATTAGCCACACTACCTCTAGTACAGCGGACCCTGTCCTTGCCGATGAGAATATGAAATTGGAGCATTTCAATGAATTGTATAGAATTTCAGAGATAGATGTGGTCAAACCAGGACAGAAAATTCCAGGTGATCTAGATATGTGTAATTATGTAGTTAGATAGATAATTCACTACTTAGTAGTCTTATTGGCATAACTTATTTTTACTTATTTTTCTTTGTCAGTGTCAGCAAGAATGATAGCTCTAAAATCCCGTTTGAGTTCTTAGTCACTATTATTCTATAAGGTTTTACTTACAGTCAATGTGCTAATTCTTTGGCTTATTTCCTGGGCATTTTCATGATAGATGTAATTTTATAAGGCCATTGATTTACTAAAGAAATATTATAGATGTCTTGTAGCTATCAGCCTTGTCCCAATAGAATTGAATATTATTTCCTGAGTCACTTCTCTCTGTTCCATTGAATTGCATGCAGTGTGGCTTTTTCCAGCTTTCTGTCAGCCAGTCTACATGGAGGACGTTTTCAGCTCACCTCCAGCAGGATTTCTCAGTGACCTTGCAGCCCAAGTATGTGGAGTCTTCAGCAAAAGGGTCTTACCATCTATTCCTGGTCGGAAATCAAGGGCCTCAGCAATGGCCTGTAATGTTTTGGGGACATCAGAGATCTCCCTGGCCAACAACTCACTGGAAGGTATCCCATCCCTGGCACTGAAAATTTTCTAGTAACAACCTATGGCTCCTGTGTGTTCCATTGTCCAGAAAATTAGGTTTCCGTATGACTTATTTAGCCTGTTAGATTTTGATTAGCCCAGCCTTTACCTTTCCTTTACTCAATCTCCTCCCCTGACCTCACTTAGGCCTTTTCACCCCCATTATTCTGTTCTTCTACTTACGTATATACAATACCATCCTATTAAGTCCCCCCTTCCTCCCTTTTTATTCTCTTTATGTCTCCTTTCTAGCTTACTGGCCTCTGCTACTGAGTTTTCTTCCTACTCATACAGAAGTCCAATCATTTGTAGCTAGGATCCACATATGAGAGAGAACATGTGACGTTTGGCTTTCTGGGCCTGGGTTACCTCACTTAGTATAATCCTCTCCAGATCCAATGGCAAGAATCTAAGCAAGGCCAAAATGAGATTTTTAAAGATTTCCCAAACAGGGTTAGAGGGATGGCTTAGTGGTTAAGTTGTCTGCGTGCAAAGCCAAAGGACCCAGGTTCGACTCCCCAGGACCCACATTAGCCAGATGAACAAGGGGGCACATGCATCTGGAATTCATTTGCAGTGGCTGGAGGCCCTGGTACGCCCATTCTATTTCTCTCTCTCTCCCTCTTTCTTTGTCAAATAAGTAAATAAATAAAAATAAAAAATAATAATAAAAGATTTCCCAAACAACTATTATTATTTTTCCCCAAAGACATCAAGGGCTAGTGGGAAGCAACCAGGTAGGGTGCCAGAAAGGGAAATTTAGTGAATTTTTAGGCTTGGGGTCCTTAGCCTGGATGAGTAAAAGCAATGTAGAGCAGATGACTAGAAGGTAGTTGTGTACTATGCAGGAGGCTCATTTAGTTTTCAATCCTAGTAGGCTTTCTTTCTTTTTCTAATGAGCTAACTTTTACTTGAAGAGTGGGAAGGATCAAGGAAAAAAAAGTAGTGGCAAAGAATGTTGTGTGTGAGAGAGAGAGAAAGGAAGAAAGATGCAGAGAAGAGAAATTTCATTAAGAATAAGAACACAATGGTAATAGTATCTTATGTTGTTTTATTGGTACTGGTTATTCTGTTGGCTGAAGTACATGTGACACGAGACAGATTTTTAATAGGATAGAGAAGTGGGTAGAGGGAATTATCTCATAATATCTAAGTAATGAGGTGATAATAATGTAAGCTTTTGGCTAAGCCATTTATCTCAAAGCAATATGACTATAATAGATGGCTATCCTTGGTCATGAGTTATTGATTTTAAAAAAATTAATTTTACTTAATTTATTTATATGGGACACACATACACACACAGAGAGAGAGAGAGAGAGAGAGAGGGAATGAGCACACCAGGGCATCCAGCCACTGCAAATGAACTTCAGATACATGTGCCATATGCATCTGGCTTATGTGGGTCCTGGGGAATGAACCTGGGTCCTTTGGCTTTGCAGGCAAGTGCCTTGACCGCTAAGCTACCTCTCCAGCCCTTATTGTTTGTTTTTATTATTTATTTAATATATTTTATTATTTTTGTGATACAGTAATTACTAATTTACTCAGATTAGCTTTGAATTTAGTTTACAGCCCAGAAAGATCTTGACCATGCAGTCTTCCTGCCTCAGCCTACTGAGTAGTTATCACAAGCCTGTGTCATCAGGTCTGGCTATGAGTGTTCAACTTGAGAGTCTATTTACTCAATTATAAAATATTGACTACATTATATATTTTCTATTTCTTTTAAATAATTGCCTAGAAAATGTTAGATTTAGTTAGGAAAAGGAGTTTTAGGTTTAAATGCCCTGATGTAGAAATACATGACATTTACTCTGCACCCTGTAGGTTCCTCCAGCTCTCACAAAAGAACCACATGGAAATGCTAAAAGCATGGAGAAAACCTGGTTTCAATAGTTATCTAAGTTATTTGCTGATCTCAAGATCTACATCATAGAGCTTGAACCTTGTTTGTGTTAATATATATTGTCTGTGGGACTGGAGAGATTGCTTAGTAGTTAAGGCAATACCTGAGAAAGCCTAAGGACTCAGGTTTGATTCCTCAGGACCCACATAAGCCAGAGGCACAAGAGGGCGCATGCGTGTGGAATCCATTTGCAGTGGTTGAGGTCCCTGGTGTGCCCTCTCTCTATATATACCTGCCTCTTTCTCTCTCTCAAATAAAGAAAATACATCACAATTTTTAAAAAAGGTTATCTATTGAAATGGTGTTTGTAGTCTTTACATTTTCCTTTCTCCAACAAAATACTTCTAACAAAATAAAAGAGGAAGGGCTTATTTCAGCACGTATTTCAAGATTACAGTCCATCATGGCAGAGAAGGCATGGTAGCAGGAGCTTGAGGTAACTGAAAACTTTCCTTTCAGTCTCCAGTGAGGAAGCACAGAAAAATGAATACACTGAATGCTGTTGCTCATCCAGCTTTGCACTTTTTAAATTTAATTTTTATTTGAGAGCGAGAGAAAGAGGGAGAGAGAGAGAGAGAGAGAGAGAGAGAAAACGAGCATGTCAGGGTCTTTAGCTGCTGTAAATGAACTCCAGATACATGTGCCACTTTGTACATATGGGTGGGGAATCGAACCTGGGTCCTTTGGCTTTGCAAGCAAGTACCTTAACCACTAAGCATCTCTTCAGCCCATCTGCCCTTTTTTTTTTCATATAATCCAGGAACCAAGCTGTTGGTGTTCCCATCTCAATTAACCTAATCAAGATCATGCCTCACTGGCTAACCAGAGACTAACAGTTAACCCCTCACAGGTGATACCAGGTCCTGTCCAGTTGACATTATATAATCCATCTCAGTGTTATTGAATAGCTTAGTGAGAAATTAATAAAAAATATTTATTTTGCATAATATTGCCTCACATGTTTGATGTTTTCCTCCTCATGAAGTTTTTGGATTTTTATGGACACAATCCAATTATATTAAGAGATGCATAAACTGGTAAATTCTGTTAAATGAGGGAAAGTTTAATGTTAAAAATTAGCTTTAATGTTAGAGTTAAAGATATAAGTAAAGTAGTTTGGAAGATAGAATGTGTGAAGAATTGTATGTTGACAAAATCATTGCTATGGGCATCATATTCCTCAAAGTGAAACTATTAGCTGTCATTGACACAAAGCATTTTTAAGTAATGGAAATATATATAATGTGTCATGGATGTAATGATAATAATCACACACAATGTGCAAAATCACACAAAATATGCAAAAGAAGCTACTAGTAGGCTTAATGTTAGATGAGTTCATCCATGTGAGTGAGTGGACTTCCTGAGAGTAAGGAGAGACATGAGGACAGTTTCTCAAAGAATAAACTCTGGAATAAGAATCTCTTGCTTTAATATATGATTAGCCACTCATTAGTCCCAATAATCTTGTATAAATTATTTGATATATATTTATGTAATTTTACTTGTCTAGAAGGAGACAGCAACATAATAGTGCCTACTAAGTAGAGGCATCTTGACATTGGAGAACATGCCTTTTTCAAACACATTTTAATCTTTTAGAATACACTTGAATTAAATATGCCTCTGCCTTAGTACATCTTCAATTATATTTTAGTTACCATTATGATTACTATAGCCATATTTATTTTCATAAAGACCACCCACATATTAGGCATTCAAAAAAGATTGATGGCAAATAACTAGCACTTATGAGTGAATAGAATAATCATGAATAAATACTCTGGGATGATAATTCTATTAAAATAACAATGAAGAGTAACAATTTTTACCATGAAATATACCAGAAAAATTTCTTTATTTGAACAGAAATTATACTTGCTTTTCTCATAGATAAATCCTCCCTTCAACCTTCCTTCTTCAAAAGGCAAAAGATCTGATTCAGGAAAATTTTAGGTTGTGCATAAATCATTGTAAATATGTGTTGCCCTTTTTGGCTTTATTGGTATTTGAAACTTATCCAGAATATAAAGGAGGCACAGGTAATAATTCAAATGTCTGAAAGAGTAAGATATAAGATATTTGTTTATTTTTCACTAAATCACAAGTGCTAGCACAGCTAAATAGAAGAAACCCCAATTTTAAAACATACTAGTGTTAGTCATCTCAAGGCATACATTTCAGAATGAATTAAGGAATTGGAGCTCTTAGTGCTAACTATGTCTAATATTATTAGGCAAAAGACAGAAACACTGCTTAATGGATCAATTCTACTAAGAAAAAAATTGCAAAAGTTACTAATGATTTCCCTTTAGAAAGATAACTGTAAAAGTCAGTTACCTGCCCACTGAAGTCCTCACCCCTCATCAAGTACTGTTTCCGTCCTGTCAGCATTGTTGGTAGCTGCAGTTTCTGTGCTGGAGAAAGTAATTCTATTATACGGCAGATAAAACAAGGGGGTATGCATCAGATTATAAATAACTTAATTTTGCAAAGGAATTTTACATCTTAATCTGCAGGACTATCACTTTCACTTAGACTCTGAAACCAAATTATGTTATTGTGTTCTATGATATAATTTAATAACTCACCCATAAGGAAATGTCAGGTCGCATTTGCCACAATCCAGGGGCCATTAAGCCAGATGGAAGGTCATTCTGTTTGAGGATTGTAAATGAACCTGTCCAACAAAGTTTTGGATAGGGACAGCCAAGGACTCATTATGTAGTCAATTTACCCAACTGCTCTCAAGAAACAAGCCAACACCAAGGCGGTTTTGTCCTTTGAAGTTTGAAATGGACTTGAACATGCAGGGATTTTTTTTTTTAAATTTCATCAAGCCAAAAAAGAAATAGTTTGTGCAAAAAGAAGTCATTTTCATATATTGGTTAAGACATTAGAATAAAAATTGTATTTTATATTAATACTCTTTTCTCATTTAAATTCTTCCTTTCCTTAGCATTGAAAAGTAAATACACACACACACAATAAAGAAGTCAAACAAAAGTCTATGCTTCTAAAAATTAAAAATAATCATTTCAAATAATTTCTGTGTGTCATGCATTTTTGAGTCCCTTCTCTACACCATAACATGAAGAACATGTGATTATCCATGCTACATAATTTAATGTGACTGTTCTACTATATATACTTATATTTAATTTCTAAAGGAACATATAAAAATAGGTGCCTGTAATATGTTTCAGTTTTTCTCCATAACAGGTTGCACACAATAAGTTGTTCTGTTCGAACACCATTTAAAATTAGCATGTTTTCATTTAATGAAAATTTTCATTTAAAGAAAATTTAACAGATTTGTATTTGCCTGGTATTTCCAATGACTTGTGGATTCCATACATTCCACCTATTTCTGAAGCTGACTCACACTGTGGGATTCCACACAGGCCACGCTTCTGCTGTCACTGTCAGGCATGTGCAGTGCAGGGAGACACTTTAGTCAGCTCTCACTGAGTTCCTAGCTGAGGTGGAAAAGGCGTTCTTGTCCCAGTTCTCATATGAAGATGACCTGATGCTAAAGAAGGTCGAAGATGATTCAGGGTAAGGCATGAAACTACAGCTCTGGGCCCAGCTGGACAGGGTCTGATCATAACTCGTCTCTGTTAGGGGGCAACTTCACATGAGACAGTTTATGTTTCTGAATCTAATTTTCTCTTTTGTAAAATAAAGAAAACAGAATCCTGTAGAATTAGCTGTTTTTAGGATTTAAGATTCTATTCAATGTGAAATGAGTGTTTCTTAGAGCAATGCTTTAGAAGTTCCTAACTCATTGTTTGCTGTGACTACATAGACTATTGCTGCCATGAATATTGTGATCAACTATAAATGTATTTTTCACATCAATTATCCTGACTGTGTATTTATAACATTGAATGAGAGCAATCTGAATATATATTTTTATAAAATATGAATATTTCACCTGCTAATATGTTTCACAATATTATTATGATGGCTTTCAATATTCTATGCCTGCATACTTTTAGCACATAAATATTCTCCAGATAGATATTTATTAAGGCTTTACAGTTCTTTGTCAATCTTAATTGTAATGGGTATCTATCTACATAACATAAACTCATTTGAAAAAGCAGAAAACTTACCCTCTTGAAGATATCATAATTATTTTAAATTTGTATGGTATAGCTACAGACTTTCTTTGCTACCACAGTTATAAGCATTCTTTTTTGTATTTCCTAAGAGAGCAAGATGAAGGCAATGCGACTCTTCCTTTGTTATCGCACTAACATTGTACTAGTGTCCAATGAAACAGCCAAGAAGTACCTTGGCATTATGTGAGTGTACTTCACAGAAGAGAGGGAAAATAGGAAATAGAAATTGGAGGTGTGTACCAGTCTATTCTAAAGCAAGCACTAAGATTGGGTGAGGAAAGCCTTGGTATTTAAAACTCTGACACAAACCATCCCATGGAGGAGTTGACCATGACATACTCATTCACACCATACTGAGACCTAGGTCTTGGGCAATCAGTAAAGGCAATGTTTGCCAGGATATGAGCCAGGCAGTTCAAGTCACCAAATAAGAATAGCACTTGGGACTAGAGGTACATCTGCTACAAACCCTTATAAACGGAGAGCAAATTATGTATTGGGTGTGAACCTAAAATCTTCAATCCCAAGTTCTGAACCTAGTTGATCCCAAGTTTTGGCCTTAATTCTGAACATATTTAGTTGACTGAATTCAGGAGACTTCTTGAGGATTCAGATTCTAACTTAATTTTAATGATCCCTTCAGGTTAGTTTGTAAAAGTGTATTTCTGTGTAAGGGGGAGATAATCCAGGAATCTATTTATTGCTTTTATATTAAAAAAAAAACTTAAAATGCCTTATTTCAGTATTGCTTAAGTGTTTTATCTTGTCTCCTTATTTCCCTTCCACCATACAACACTAAAATGCAGACGTGATGCAGATGCAGTAAAGGTCAATCTCCCCTTTACTCTCCAGCTGTCCATTTTTTCTTGTTCTCATCTTAGCCACTTAAGAGAGGCCACTAAATCATTCTGGATCAAATATGTTAAGCAGAGTCTATACAGTGGAATAAAATGTAATAAAATGATTAATAGATGGATAATGTCACAAGGACCTTGAAAAAGGCTTTGTAGATATGATGTCTTCAGAAAATGGAGATATAAGTATATAATCAAATTGCTCTTTTGACCTGTTCAAAGTTCCGTTTGTATAAATATATGGTTTCATTAGCTAGCACAACTAAATGGATATTATAAATATGAATCCAAATGAAATTTTGCATTAATTGGCTATGATTATAAAGTATGATATCATTTAGGTCCATTTTTTAATTTGAAAGTGACTCAGAATGTAATTTTCCGTTAAAATATTAATCAATTGCATTTTTAAACAAAACTAATGGTGTTCTGTTTGGACACACATGATTAATAAGTTTATGACTCATTAAAATTATTTCTTTTAAAGATATCAATTTTCAAAATCTGATTTCCAGTTCTCAATTTGTTAGTTACTCTTTAAGTGTGATATATTTAAGATTACAGTACACCTAAACTTGTGTACCTATACATTCACAAAATATCATGATCATATCTTTATCTTTAAGAACACTGTGAACTGCATTTTCTGTCATGAGGGGTTTAATTAATAAGATTGATTATCTTACAAAGTTGTGAATTATGAAAAACATAAATATTAAAATATATTTGGACTGGAGAGATGGCTTATCTATTAAGGCACTTGCCTGCAAAGCCAAAGGACCCAGGTTCAGTTCCTCAGTACCCACAGAAATCCAGATACACAAGGTGGGACATGAATCTAGAATATATTTGCAGTGTCTAGAGGCTCTGGTCTGCCCATTTTCTCTAGCTCTCTCTCTCTCTGTCTCTTTCTCAAATAAATATAAAACACTTTAAAAAGTATATTTGGATATTTATTTGCTACTTTCAGATTGTTTATTTTAAAAAGATGTCTACAAATTATTTTTGTCTCAAGCTATAAAAATATTTAAGCCTGAAAATGACAAAATAGAATTTTTTTTATATTATGATTGATTGCTGGGTGTGGAGGCACATGCCTTTAATCCTAACACTTGGAAGGCAGAGGTAAGAGGATCACCTTGTGTTCGAAGGCAGTCTGACACTACATAGTGAATTCCAGGTCAGACTGGGTTATACAGAGATCCTACCTCGAAATATATATTTTAAAATGCCATGGGACTGGAGAGATTATTTAACAGTTAAGGCACTTGATTGCAAAGCCAAAGGACCCTGGTTCCATTTCCCAGGATCCCTGAACGCCAGATGCACAAGGTGCCACATGCATCCGGAGTTTGTTTGCAGTGGCTGGAAGCCCTGGCTCTTTCTGTCTGTCAAATAAAAAAATAAAAACAAAATATTTAAAAAATGCCATGTTAAGTTATCCTACTATTTTTTAAAAATATTAACAATATGCATGAATTAAATTATTCTAGTCTTAAAATATTCTGGATTTTGTTTAAATTTTATGTCTTTCCAATAGAACAAAGTCTTCATTTTTTTTTTTTTTTTTTTTTTTTTGGTGCATGTGTATACTGTAGACACATACTGGTGCTGATGCATATGCCCCATGGCGTCAGAGGCCAGAGCGGACATTTGGGTGTCCTCCTATATTGCTCTTTTATCTTATTACATTCAGGGTCTCTCACTGAACTCGCAGTTTGTACCACGTTTTCAGTTAGATTGGTTAACCATCAAGCCCCAGAAATTCTCCTGCCTTTGCCCTTCTCAGTTTTGGGGGGAGACGTTGTGTGACTACATAGAGCATTTCAGGCAACAGTGGGTTTCAGATGCAGTCCCCTATGCTCATGAAGCTAGTGCTTTTACCCATTGAACCATTCCCCCAGCCTCTTTCATCTTCTTGGTAGTGAGTCATTCAGGGAAAAGAACTCTTCTTCAGCCATCTTTACATTCCAACATGTATCACATATAAAAAGTCATCAGAAAATTTAATTGAATCCAGTTCTAATTTTAATCCTGTTATTGAGTTGCAAATTCAGTGACATGAATTATTTTCAACTGCTCAGCCTGATTGCCTCTTTATGTCATTTTGATAAATCATTAACTTTAAAATGTAAAGCAAGTCATTGCCTAAACACTACAACTTTCTCTTCATCTGCATGCACTGCACACTCATCCTTTGCCTCTGGAATAGTGAACTTTTAAATTGCTATTCCTTCTCTGTGTTACTTAGTATTATAGTTGCCTACAGTTCAGAAAAACCTCACAGTCTTTCTCTGAATTCCATACCACTTAAGACTATATCATGCTACATTCCTTCCCAATATGGTGGTATCTGGGCGCTTGTGGCTCTTAAGCACTTGGAATGACACTGTTCCACATTGAGATATGTTCCAAGTCTAAACTATATATTTGCTTCTTTTTACTGTCTTGGAACATAAATCACTACTAGAAAACATTAAATTACATTTGTGATTCTTATTATATTTCTAGTTGATGCCATTGATCTTTTGAGCAAATCTGGTGTTCATTTTTTTTTTTTCACTGCATAGGCTTATGTATTGTATGTGTGCATGTGTGTATGTGGGCAGGTTCACAAGTATGTGTGATTACATGTGTGTGCATGTGCCTACAGAGCGTAGTGGTTGGGGTCTCGCATCTTCCTCAGTCCTTTTCAACCTTAGCCTTTGAGACAGGGTCTCTCACTGAACCAGAACATTTGGATAGACTTGCTAGTCAGTGAGCCTCCTGCTTTCCCTGTCTCTGCCTCCTGAGTGCCGTGATTACAGATGTGTACAACTATGCTAGATATGTTATACACTTGCTAAGGATTCCTGCTTGTGTGTCCAGTACTTACCCTCTGTATCACCTTTTTATCTCTAGTTATTTTTTTCTTTTGACATAAGCTGTTAAGCAGCCCAGACTGGCCTAAATCTTGCTATATAGCCTTCAACTAGGGAGCCTACAGCCTCCACTTTGCAAGTACTGAGATTATAGATGTCTATGTTGTTTTGACATAAAAAATCAAAATCAAAGTGCATTTTATATGGACATATGGACACACTAAGTAGTGTTAGATCTCTTTTTCTATACAAACCTAAAATGGCACACTAGACATCAGGGACTGGGTCTGAGTAGAGTGGGGGCAAAGCTGGCCACAGACACCCTGGAGGCTGCTGCTGGGTTAAGCAGCAGGCACATATTTCTCAGAGCAGCAATAAAGTCCTGGTTAACAATTTTCCCTGGAAGTTTCTAACAAATAGCACACACTGTTGTTTATATTTTTGTGATTTAATGTCTCACTTAAATAACACAGGTGCACGTAAATGTGTTCATTTGATCACAGTAACTCCACTGCCACTAACATTGGTAAGTAATTCAATAGAAGAAACAAGCTGGTATTAAATTTATTACTCTCCTCCATGGCTAATGTGCCTGAGTGACACTTCAGTGACTGGTAGCTATACTTAATATGGCATTTCAGTCTTGGATGTAATAGCAGCTGTATCATGCTTCTTTGAATGCCTTTTTGTTTTATTAATTTTATTTGGTAATGTTTTCTTTCTTATTACTTCTTACACAAAACATCCTTAAAGAGATATGTTGGGTATTTCTGTCCCTATTTGTGTTTTTATGTTTTGGGAACATATATCACAGAGGAGGTATAATTTATATTTTAAAACCATGGGCAAAGCTATGCTTTCCAAGGGACATTAAACATTCACTATTAAAAAAAAAAAAGTGACACCAATTTGTTAAAACTAGTAATGCTTAAAAACATTAATCAAGAGTTTTATATCTTAATGTATTTTGCTTATGTCTATATAGTAACATATTAAAAATAGTACTGCCTTATTGTTGCCCTGTGGTGCAAAAGACCACCAGAATTAGGTATTTCTAAGTTACAAACTTAGTTACTAAAATACTAAAACTTAATAAAATGGCAATTTTTACCTATAGCAATCTGACACCTCAAAATAAAATGGAATACTTACTGAGAAGAAACTGGGAAGGAAGGAAACTAGAATGTTATGGTTACCATAGGTAATCATTGGACCCAGTAGTATTTAATCCTCACACTATCTCATTGTCTTCATTTCATACATAGGAAGAACAATTGATGGCATGAGGTGATGGCTGCATGCACATCCTGAGCAGTGGGACTGCTCATATATCAGAGATGCAGATATGTTTCTCTATGCTCTGTTCCAAGGGGGTAGTTAGAAAGTGACATTAAAGGAGTATACATTGGGGAAAATGATGTGTTGAATCATGCCATTGCAACTGGTTAGATCCATATCTGAGAATAATATGAGAAAGGCTAGAAGAGTGAGTAATTTTCATTATAGATTAGCAGGTTTATCAGCACATCTAAACACCATTTATTTAACCCTCTTAAAATCATGTGACATTGATCTTATGATTACCAATGCACTCATTAATCTGATGACTCAAAAATTTAAATAATTTGCTGAAATGGAAGCACATAGTATAGGTTCTGAGCAGAGATCCTGATTGCAAGATACGATGTTAAGCTGATTCCAAATTAACTGGCTGCTGTCATAACGAATGGTGAGAAAAAAACCAAAGCATGAAATAAATACAAAATATTTCCCGACTGCCTTCATCTAAAAAGTCAAAGAGGGCTGGAGGGATGGCTTAGTGTTAAAGCACTTGCTTGAGGAGCCTAAGGACCCAGCTTCAGTTCCCCTGTACCCTTAAACCAGATACACAAAGTGGCACATGCACCTGGAGTTTCTTTGCAGTGGCTAGAGGCCCTGGTGTGCCCTTTCTCCCACTCTCTCTCTCTCTCTGCCTCTTTCTCTCTCTCTAATAAATAAATAAAAATAAAATATTTTCTGAAAATTCAAAGAAAATACTGTGTATATGAGCATAGGCAATGTAAATAATAATGTTTCATTTCTTGAAAAATACATAAGGAAGGAATAAGTACTTCAGATGCTGTTTTAGAGGGGTTCATTTCCAGGACAATAAACAACATGAAGGAAAGGAGAACAGCCAGGACTGTGAGGAATGAAGAGATATAAAA
Organism: Dipus sagitta; assembly: GCA_036346955.1. Lineage (NCBI taxonomy): Eukaryota > Metazoa > Chordata > Mammalia > Rodentia > Dipodidae > Dipus > Dipus sagitta. The sequence continues at coordinate 94,296,216 of CM070770.1, read as the reverse complement.
AGACAGCTGCCTCAAAGGACAGTCATAGTAACCACTGGGAGTCTGAAACTCCCTGGGTCCTGTCCATTCTGCTCCTGACCCTCCCCAGTACTCCTTTTCACTCTTAATTACAAAGAAAGGAAACTTCTCTGCATTTCAGGGCTCATCCACAGTGTAGCATTTCAAAGCCCTCCAAAAACCATCCATAAAAGAGAATTGACAGTGAGAAGTGTTTGGTGAAGCTCAATGCTGGCATGCAGCTGATTGGCTGTTCTCCATTTCATAATTTCAAGGATATTACATAAGTCTTTTATACAGAGTATAGTCACTTAGACCATATGCTTACTCAGTAAAATTCCCTGGTGTAGGGGCTGGTGAAATGGCTTAGCGGACCCACATAAGCTCAAGGGGGAGCATGAATCTGGATTTCGTTTACAGTGCCTCTCTCAAATAAATAAATAATTTAAAAAATTCCCCAGTGTATATATCTCATTAATGTGTTCCTTTTTGCACCTGAATAGAGGTAATGTGATATGATGCGACATATTTTAACCACTCATTTGTAGGTACCCAAGTTGTTTCCAGTCGGGGGGCACTCTTAATAGAGTTGCCATAAACTTCCTTTTCAGTGGTCAGTTTTCATTTCCCTGAGAAAATGCTCAAGAATATAACTGACTCAGATCAATTGCATGTTTACATATTTTAATTATACTTCAGAAGACGTTTTGGGGGGGGTGCTGGAGAGATGCCTTAATAGTTAAGGCACTTGCCTGTGAAGCCCAAGGATCCAGCTTTTATTCTCCAGGTCCCATGTAAGCCAGATGCACAAGGTAGCAAATGTGTCTGGGGTTCATATGCAGTGGATAGATGCTCTGGCACACCCTTTCTTTTTCTCTGTCTCAAATAAACAAATAAGTAAATAAAAACACATTTTAAGAGAATGTGAATCATTCTCAACAGCAATATGAGTGGTCTAATTCTCCCCATTACCATAGCATTGTGATCTCTGAAAACTTTTTATTTTAGCCACTATACTGAATTCACATCTCTTGTGGTTTCAATATGAATTTTTCATAAAGGAAAATAATGTTGAACATTTTCTCATCTATTCATTTTCATTTGTGTGTCCATGTTGGTGAAATGACCCCTCCATTTTTCACTCATATCACTTTTGTTTCTATTGTTTGGTTGAAAGTGTACTTTATATACCCTAGATATGCAGCCTCTGATAACATGCTTTGCAAATATTTCCTCTCGGTGTGTACTTTGCTCCTTGGGTTTCACCCACTTTGAGAAGGATTTCACAAAGTCTTTATTTACATTCTACGGGTCACCATTTCCTTTTATGGATTGTATTTTTATGGTTACTTTGTTCTAGATTCTCAGCATTTTTGAGGAGGAACATGTGCATGCATGGATGCTTGGTGTAATGTGTGCGTGTTGTATGTGTATGTACAAATGATTATGCCATAAGTGCACATGTGCAAACATGGGGTGTCCTCAGTTTTGCACTCATCCTCCTGTTTCCTTGAGACTCTCACTCAACCCAGAGATGCGGTTTTCATTGTTTTTTTTTTCTTTCTTTTTTCTTTCAATTTATTTTTCAGTCAATGGGCCACAACTATTTTTAGGTCTCTATCCTCCTAACTCCCCCCACTCCTCCCACCACCAGGACTGGGGTAACAGATATCCTAGGCCATACCCATCGTGTCATGGGGTGCTGGGGTGCCTTTGGTGGTCTCAGGCACTCATGCTTGCACAGCCAGAACTCTTTATCACTGAACCTTCTCCCTAGCCCCAGATTCTAAAGATTTTTGCTAATGATTTTCTAAGTACTGCATTGTTTTTGTTTCTTATTCAAATTTCTAATCCATTTGAATTAATTTATCTGAAAGTTGTGAGATTAATGATGAGGTTCATTCTTTCTTTTACTCATAGGTATCCAATTTCTCTATCACTATTAACTCAACATTCAGGATTTTCTCCATTTAATTGCTTTGGTACATTTGACAAGCATCATTTGGGCACTTCTGAATTCTGTATTCTCCTCTCCTCTTCCCCCTTCCTTTCCTCCTCTCACCTTTCCTCTCCTTTCTTTTCATTCTATTATTTCTTTTTAAAAAATGTCTTGTTTGTTTATTAACGAGAGAGAGACAGAGAGAGGAAGAAAGAGATGAAGAGAGAGAGAGAGAGAGAGAAAGAGAGCAAGAGAACCAGATAGAATGGGCACACAAGGGCCTCTAGACACTACAAATGAAATCCCCCTTGTGTATCTGGCTTACATGGGTACTGGGCAATTGAAACTAGGTCCTAGTCTTCACAAGAAAATGACTTAACTATTAAGCTATCTCTCCAGCCCCTATTATTTCTTCATATGTGTTATTCTTTCCCTAATATCATGTAGTCATGATTACTTTAGTAGTATATAAGTCTTGAAATCAAGTGGATTTAATTCTGTCACTTTATTTTTTCAGAAAAATGTGAAGATAAAACCCTCAGTAAGAGTATGGGGATACTGTCTAGTAAGATGTGCCCTGGAGAGGGTGGGATAAAGCCTAACCTTAAAATAGTTGTCTCAGGCTTATGACTCCCAGTACCAGAAATTAGTTACAACCTACATTGAACTGTTGATCAGAGATACCTACAACGTGCCCAAAACAAGACAGGCTTCTGTCAAATGAGTTGATTACCTGCCTGAGGTAAAAGGTAATATCCTATTGCTGAGGACACCGTGATAAGAACAGAGGGTTGACATCACCCCCTGGCCAACATAAGGTGGACCTTAGCAGCAGGAGAGTGTGCCAAACACTGGCAAGGGGAAACTGGTTATAACACCCATAAGCCCACCACCAACAATGCACTGCCTCCAGAAGGCATTAATTCCCAATTGACATCAGCTGGGGAGAGTACCATTCAGAATACCTAAGTTTATGGGGACACCTGAATCAAACCACTGCATTCCGTCCCTGGCTCCCATAAACCAGTATCCATACATAATATAAAATACAGTGCATTCAGTCCAACTTTTAAAGTCCCCATAGTTTTTATCAATTCCAATAATGTTCATACCTCCCCATAGTCTAAGGTCTTTTAAATGAGCCATAATACCAAAAAAATCCCCCAAAACCTGTAATGGCACAGAATAAACACTTGCACTGCAAAAAATGGCATTGGGCGTAGCAAAGAAATATTCAACCAATACAAGATTTAAAATAACCAGGGCAAACATCAAACTGTGTAGCATCAAGTCCAGCAACTCTAGCCAGTGACAAATCTCCAAGTCCCATAATTCTAACCAGCAACAAATCTCTGGAGTTTTAATTCCACCCCTCCAGCTAGGCTACTCACAGTCCTGGAAAACTTCATTGGGGCCAGCAGCTTTCCTTAGCAGCCATCTCATGATCCTGGCATCTCCACTGGGTCTCCACTGCAATCTGGTTCATCCTCATGACTCCATGGTGTCCTTATGGCTCCATGGGGTCTCCATGCAGGCATCCAGCAAATCTGCTTCACACTGCCCATGACCATTTCCAAAACACAAGACCGTGTTGCAAACTCAATCACCCTCTCTTTCCTGCATTTCTTATGCTTCACAATGCCAAGTGGGGTACCAATTTGCTAAACTGGGGGGCGGGGGTTGAAGCAAACTTTGAAGAATAGGACACTTCTTGAAGACTCAGGCCCCTTTAAAAGAGTCTACATTTTTCCTGTTGCCTCAGTGCAGGTCAGCTGGCCCAATATCAATGGCTGTAATCTCTCAAACAATTTGTAGGTAAACAAGCATCAGTTTAGGCCCAGAGATTTAATTTTTTTCTGTGCCATTTTCCTCTGCTCACACCAGTCCATTTCCATGCAGTGCAACCCCGCACAACTTCTCAGGACACGGGCATAACAGCAAACTTCTCACACAAACTGCTAGCCCAGTCCAAGCAAAGCTCTTTCTCACCCTCACAAGCCAACCCTCACAGTCCATAATTCTTACTGCATTCAGGTCTTTCAACTCTGACCAGAAAAGTCCATCAGCTGTACTTACAGCACTGCAAGGCATCTTCTGGCCAAGGTCTCAAATCCTTCCACATTCCTCATTGAAAATCAGCTCCAAAAGGCCAAAGCCACAAAGTCAGGTGTCTAGCAGCAATCCCACTCCTTGGTACCACCTTATTCTTGCAGTCAGGTTCACATTTTTGGTAGAAATCACTCAACCAAGAGCAGCTTGTGGGAACAAAGAGGTTTATTTTGGCTTACAAACTCGAGGGTAAGCTCCATTATGGCTCGGAAAATGACACCATGAGTAGAGGGTGGACATCAGCCCTGGCCAACATAAGGTGGACCATAGCAACAGGAGAGTGTGCTAAACATTGGCAAGCAGAAACTGGCTATAACACCCACAGGCCTGCCCCCAACAATACACTGCCTCCAGAAGGTGTTAATTCCCAGTTGCCATCAGCTGGGCAGACTAGTATTCAGAATACCTAAGTTTATGGAAGACACCTGAATCAAACCACCACAGTCTACTTCAGTGTTGGGTTCTTGGGAGCCTCTGTATTTCTGGATATCTGGTTTGGTAGAAGTTGAGTGTCCTTTGTGTCTATTTCCTTCACCCTTTTGCTAATATCAGGTTCACAGAGAAAGCAGAACTCTTACTCATTTCCCCAATTATTCTATGGCTTCAGCTGGAGCCTTGTTGAAGTATGATGGGCTGATTCTTTCTTCAGGTTCTGTGTCCATCTGAAAAAGAGAAGCAGATTCTGCAATGGAGAGGGAAATCAGCATCAGATAAATGGGATAACCATTGTTAGTTTAGAGAGAATTTAATAGGTGTGGACCCTCTTGGAGCCCAAGATTGGTGGGAGATTGATACTAGAGAGGGAACTCGTTATGTGGATATGATTCTGACTTGTTTCCCAGTTCGAGATATGGTTTCCTTTCTACTGAGTGGATCTGTTAGCCAATCAAGAGCAGTTGGTTGCCCACCATGGCTGTGTGCCACTATTTCACTTTTGTGAGAATCATGTCAAGCTGTTTGCTTCTGAGTAGCTTAGACCTCAAGTTGCTTGAACAGATGCTGGCCACTTTCTCCCAGTAGCTCATGTAGCACTTTCTGGGCTGTCTACATGGGCTGTCTTGGAACTGGCTCTCTTCCAGATTCCAGCCAAGTCTCTCCATGTTCCTTACTGACAGCATATGGTGTCTTCAGCAGTAGGGTTTTACCATAAACCTTTGGTGGGTATTCAGTTGCTCTGACAGAAATTTGTCTTCTTTTGGGAAGCCTTGTGGGATTCTCTGATCAACAGCTCATTGTGGGTTTCACCGCATCCTGGTACTAGGAGTTACAGGCCAGTGCCAAGGGAAAGCAAAGAAGAAAAAGAAAGAAAATATAAAACAGAAAGAGAGAGAGAGGGAGAAACAGGAGGAAATTAAGGTTAGGCATAATCTCACCTTCTCCAGGGCCCTTTGATTCAGGTATTCCCTCTAAGGTCCTGAAGAGGGTTCATCCTTTTAGTCTGTCTTCTAGGATATAAGATTTTATGGTATCAGTTCCATTTGGGTCTAGTTTTGTGCTCCCTCCTACCCTTTCCCTCACCTCCAGCCTTGCCCTCCTTATTGTATGGTCCTCAAGAGGCCTACTAGATATTTCAGCATCTCAGGCTGATCCAGGTTAGGAGCCACAGATGAGTGAGACCATGCGATGATTGTCTTTCTGTGATTGGGTGAGTTTGCTGAGTATGATCTGTTCCAAGTTTGACCATTTTTCAACAAATTTCAGTGTGTCATTTTTTTTTTCTAATTGCTGAGTAGAATTCCATCATGTAGATACACCACATCTTGGTAATCCATTTTTCCAATGGTGGACATCTAGGTTGATTCAATTTCTTAGCTGTTATGAATTGTACAGCTATAAACACGGTTGAACAAATCTCTCTGAACTGAGGCATGGAGCTTTTAGGGTAAATGCCCAGTAAGGGAATATCTGGATCTGTTGGTAACTATAGTCAACCTTTTTAGGAGCCTTCATATTGACTTCCCTAGTGGTTATACCATCTTACATTCCTACCAACAGTGAATGAGGGTGCCTATTTCTCTGCCTCCTTACCAACATTTGTTTTCATTTGAGTTTTTAATGTTTGCTATTCTTACTGGGATAAGGTGGAATCTCATAGTTGTTTAAATTTGCATTTCATGATGGTTAGGTATATTGAACATTTTCTTAAGTGTGTGTTAGCCATTTGCAATTCTTCCTCTGAGAACTCCCTGTTCAGTTCTCTGCCCCAGTAAGCATTATTTTTTGATGAGATATACTTTACTTATATTTTCTAATTTTTCATTATCTTTAAGTACATTGACCACTTTTTTTTCTGAGACAGGGTCTAACTATGAAGCTCAGACTGACCGGCAATTTATGCCTCCCCTCCTCTACCTCCTCAGATTGGGAGCTACAGGTATGTGCCACAATACCTGCCCCAGCAAATGCTTCATAAAATATTTTTATATAGTCAGTTCTAGAATACCTTTCCATATGAAATTTGAGATCATTTTTTCTATCTATGTGAAAAACAATGTTGGGATTTTAATTGGAATTGCATTAAATCTGTAAATTCCCTTTGGTAGGATCGCCATCTTCAGAATGTTAATTCTTCCTATCCAGGAGCAAGGGAGGTCATTCAATTTTCTCAAGTCCTCCTCAATTTCTTTTTTGAGTGTTTTTTATGTTTTTGTTGTATAGATCTTTCACTTCCTTGGTTAATGTTATTCCAAGGTATTTTATTTTATATTTGTTGCTATTGAAAATGGGACCATGTCCCTTATTTCTTTCTCTATATCTTTGTCATTTGCATATAGAAAAGCTACTGATTTTTGTGCATTGATTTTGTATCCTGCTACTTTGCTATAGGAGTTAATCACCTTCAGGAGTTTTGGGATGGAGTCTATCAGGTCTCTTACCTATATAATCATGTCATCAGTGAATAGAGCTAACTTAACTTCTTTCTTTCCAAATTGTATCCCTTTTATTTCTTTCTCCTGTCTTATTGCTTGAGCTAGGACTTCCAGTACCATATTGAAGAGCAGAGGTGAGAGTGGACAACCCTGTCTTGATCCTAATCTCAATGCAAATTCCTCCAATCTCTCTCCATTAAGTATTATTTGGGCCTTAGGAGCTTTGCATATTGTCTCTATTATGTTGAAATGAGCCAACCATGCCAATTCTTTCCAATATTTTGATCATGAAGTGATGTTGTATTTTGTCAAAGGCCTTTTCTGCATCTATTGAAATGATCATGTGGTTTTTGTGTTTTACCTTGTTTATGTGGTGTATTACATTGACAGATTTCCATATGTTGAACCACCCCTGCATTCCTGGGATGAATCCCACTTGATCAAGGTGGATAATGCTTTTGATGTGTTGTTGGATTTGGTTTGCAAAGATTTTGTTCAGAATCTTTGCCTCTAAGTTCATCAGGGAAATAGGCTGGATATTTTCTTTTCTTGTGGCCTCTCTGCCTTGTTTTGGAATTAGGGTAATACTAGCTTCATAGAAGGAGTTGGGTAGCTTTCCCTGTTCTCCAATTGTGTGGCACAGTTTGAGGAAGATTGGTTTGAGTTCTTCCATGAAGGTTTGATAGAATTCAGATGAGAAGCCATCTGGTCCTGGACTCTTCTTTTTGGGGAGGTTTTTATTACTTTTTCAATCTCAATGAGTATGATAGGTTTATTTAGGAGATTAATCTGCTCTGAGTTTAGCTTTGAGAGATGGTATGTGTCCAGGAATTCATCCATCTCCTCCATATTATCCAGTTTTTTGGAGTAGAGGTTTTTGAAAAAAGTCCTGATGATTCTCCCAATTTCACTAATACCTAGCAGATAATTTAAATGCCTTTGTATGTAATGTTAGTGTTAGCTGCATATAAAGATCCTTAGTTATATTTTCATTAATTTTAAGATCTTCATGAGTATTTTTATGTTGAAGTTTGCATTTTGAGTATTATGTTATGAGAGTCTGAATTTTTCTTATGTATTCTATTTAAGGTGGCTTTTACTGGCATTGTTCCATCAAGAGACAGTGGGTAGGGCACAAAAACAGGTTCTGCTCTAGAGTTATTGGCATCTAAGATGAGAACTCAATGTAAAGTTAGAACTTCCAGGCAGTGCCCATCCCATGTCCTATTTCCCTGTGTGGGAAGGGTAGAAGTGACTCAGGACTTTCTATATTTAGCTCCTCTGACAGCAGAAACCAGTGTTCAATGGGAAGAAGGTGTTTGCATTACATTTGGACAGTAGTCAAACTCCTGTCCTCTCAACCCCTGGCCTGGCAGTCTCTCCATCATGTGGTGACCTTTCTCCATACTCCCACTGCTGAGTGGCAATGGAAGCTCAGTCTCACTGACCCTGCAGAGTTGAAGCCTCATTAGTACCAATTGGTGTGAAGCTTCCAGATTCTGTTAATCCTTCTCTGATAATAATCAAAGACAAAAGTGGGTTTGGCTAAGAAGTGACAGTGGTATGTTATTTTGTTACTCTTATTGAAGGTCTAGGAGAACTGCTTGGTTCTTACTAGTCAGCTGTGAGGGATGTGTGTGTATGTGCATGTACATGTGTGTGTATGATATTTGGTGAGAAAAAGCCATATGCTATTCATTCAATATCTGTGTTTTCCCCAAATTCCTATGCTGAAGCCTAACCCTTATTTCAATAGGACTTGAGACAGGCTTTCAAGTAGATTACTAGCAAAGTAGCACATGAGCATTGGGACATTGTGACTGAGTTAGTAACTTCATGAGAATAAGGAGCTATCTTTCTTTTTTGTGTGCATTAACCAAAGAGGGCCATATGAGGATATAGGGGGAAGGTCACCATATACAAGAAACCCCATCCTAAGAAATACTTAGAAAGTACATTGATCTTAGACTTTCTAATTTCTCAATGAGAAAATCATTTCCTTTGCTTATGCTATCCATTCTATTGTTTTTTAAATCATTGAACTATTTTTTTTATTAATTAGTTTTGTATTCAGCAAATACAGCCAGTTTGGTACCATTATTAGGCTCATCCATGACCTACCCCCTCCCCTTAGCCCCTCCTTGTTGAGGTATATGGGTCATGCATTGTGGAGTTAGCCCACTGTTATGGGTAAGCTAAATGTCTCTGCATATCATGACCCAACATGTGGCTCTGACATTCTATCTGCTCCCTCTTCTGCCAAATTTCCCTGAGCCATGTTGGGTTCATTTTTGGTCTGCTTCAGTGATAAGGTGTTGGGGGCCTCTGAGGCTATGGCTCTCTGATTTGGTAGGAGTTGATTTTTCTCTGTGCTGATCTCCTTCCCCCTTGTGCTGGTATCTGGTTCATCAGGAAAACAGCCCCCTTGCTTGTTTCTCCAATTTTTCTTAGTTTCAGCTGGGGCCCTTTTGAGGTATGATGGGGTGGCTCGCTCCTTAGGATCTACATCTATCTGAGAAAGAGAAGCAAATTCTCCAATGGAGAGTATGTTAGCACCAGACAAAGGAGATAACCCTTAATTTTTTATAGAGAATTTAATAGGTATAGGCCCTCTTGTAGCCCACGATTGGTCTATATAACATGTTCCAAGCAAGCAAGAGTTACACAGAGAGACCTTATCTCATTAACAATGAATTAAATTAATAAAATGAGTTTTTAATGGTCTATACAGCACACATTGTTTAAATAAAAAGTTTCAAGGCATAAATAGAATTGAAGTTAAAAGTCAGAGGTCCATAGCCAATTATGAGATGAATCTTGAGACCAGTTATTTGTCTCATAGCAATCTTCGCTGGAGAATATAGCGTAGCAAGTACTGTGACCACTGCTATTGAAAGTTGTTGTTTTGTTGTTATTATTGAATTTCAGACAGAATCCTTCTGGAGAGAATGCCTTTTGTCATAAAAGGTGAGGATTGGGAGATAGTGGGCAAATATATGCAAAGTTACTTTACATGAATCCAAATGTTTGACACAATGTGCTTGGTTAATTCTTATGTTTATTTCAATAAACAAAAATCACTCATTTTACAGATGAAGAGCCAAAAAATCCTAGATTTTAAATGGCTGTCCAAATTTCAGAATACAAGAATAAAAAGAGAAAGAATATTGATTTGAAAGCTTCCCAATATACTGTGCTACTCAGTAATAGTACACATGGGGCTTGAGAAATGGCTCAGAAGTTAAGGCATTTGTCTGCAAACCCTAATGACATGAGTCAGTTTCCTCATACTTATGCAAACCCAGATGCAGAAAGTGGCACATGGCATTTAATCTGCATATTGCTTTTGGTAGAATTGACACTTTCCTAATATTAATTCTACCTATCAAGGAGTGTGGGAGGTTTTTCCATCTTCTCAAGTCCTCCTCTATTTCTTTTTTGAGTATTTTTATGTTTTCCTTATATAGGTCTTTTACATCCTTGGTTAGTGTTATTCCAAGGTATTTAATATTTTCTTGTTGCTATTGAAAATGGGACAGCATCACTGATTTCCTTCTCTGTATATTTGTCCTTTGCATATAGAAAAGCTACTGAGTTTTGTGCATTGATTTTGTATACTGCTACTCTGCTGAAGGAATTTATCACCTCAGGAGTTTTGAGATCTGTAAATAGGGCTAACTTGACTTCTTCCTTTCTAGTATGAATTCCTTTTATTTCTTTCTCCTGTCTTACAGCTTGGGCTAGTACATCTAGTACTATGTTGAAGAGCAGTGGTGAGAGTGGGCACCCCTGTCTTGTTCGCAATCTCCATGGGAACTCCTTGAGTTTTTCCCCATTAAGAATTATTTGGGCTTTAGGAGCTTTATATACAGCCTCAATTATGTTGTGACATAAATGCTTCATGCCTATTCTTTCCAGTGTTTTGATAATGAAATGGTATTGTATTTTGTCAGAGCTCTTCTCTGCATCAATTGATATGATCATGTGGTTCTTCTAGTTTGGTTTATTTATGTGGCATTGTATGTTGACCAATTTCCATATGTTAAACCATCCTTGCATCACTGGGATGAAGCCTGCTTGATCAAGGTGGATAATGCTTTTGATATGTTGTTGAATTCATTTTACAAGGACTTTGTTCAGGATCTTTGAATCTAAGTTCTTTCCTTGTTTCATCTCTGTCTGGTTTTGGTAGTAGAGTGATGCTAGCTTCATAAAAGGAATTATGGAGAATTCTCTAGTCTCTGATTATGTGGAAAAGTTTGAGAAAAAATAGTTTCAGTTCTTCAATAAAGGTTTGATAGAATTCACCTGAGAAGCCATCTGGTTCTGGATTTAATAAATAAATAAATATTTAAAAAACATATCAAGAATGGAATGATTTCAATTTGAGTTCTGATGTTCTTGATGCTTCTTGTAGTTCATTCTTGCATTTAATCAAGTATTCATTAAGCTTAATCAACTGTTGAGATCTTCCATTTCTTGCCTTACCTTCAATTTATTCATATCTCTTTGGAGGGATCTAATGTTTTCTTCAATCAAGTTAAGCCTACTGTCAAAAGCTAAACACTCTAGGGGATGATTCTGTTCATTTTTATCAATATGATAACTGTTTCTTTGATAGTTTGTTTCTGATTCAGCAATATATATATATATATATTTTTGATCAGGGTCTCATTGGTTGTATTTTCATTTTGGGAATGAATTTCTGTTGATTTCTCCATGATTTTATTGGAGGCATCCATTGTAGAACTAGACATCCATGGCTCAAGGAAATTTTGCGGAAGAGGGGGCGGAAAGAATGTCAGAGCCACATGTTGGGTCATGATATGCAGAGACATTTATCTTACCCATAACTGTGGGCAAACTCCACAATGCATGACCCATATACCTCAACAAGGGGGGGCCAAGGGGAGGGGGTAGGTCACAGATGAGCCTAATAATGGTACCAAACTGACTGTATTTGCTGAATATAAAACTAACTAATAAAGAAAAAAAAAGATATAAAAAAATAAAAAATAAAAAATAAAAATGATTTAAAAAAAAAAAAGAAACTTAAAACCTAGAAAGTTCAGGTGATGAAAAAGGCACATCCAGCAGTTGGTGCTTGATTGGGAATCAGGAATGTGTGTTCACTTGGCAAGTACACTCTCCTGTCACAAGGTAAAATATTTAAAAATAAATAAATAAATAAAAACTTCAAAATAATTAATAGGTTGGTTAAGTTGTTTAGAGAAAGTACCAAGCCATATCAAGTTTCTTTTATATTATCTATTTTATACCCTACATGTATAGTCTGTTTTCATTGAAATTTCTATATGTTCTAAGATAAGTTAATAACTGAAAGGCGATTTTACCTTAGGCTAAGCATAAGGATAAAAATGAGAATTATTTCCTTGAATTTTCTACCAAAATTTTCACATTTTTTATGTTCTATTTGCTCATGAGTTCTCTTTCTGTCTTCATGTGGTTTGGTTTGATCTAAACGTGCATAAGAAGCTTTGAGGGCTGGAGAGATCATTTAGTGGTTAAGGTGTTTGCCTGCGAAGCCTAAGGACCCAGGTTTGATTCTCTAGGTCCCATGTAAGCCAGATGGACATGGTGGCACATGTGTCTGGAGTTTGTTTGCAGTGGCTGTAGGCCCTGGCACACTCATTCGCTATTTCTCCTTCTCTCTGTCTCTAATAAATAAATAAAAATAAAAAAATAAAAGAAGCTTTGATATAAAACATAGCTCTCACCTCAAAAAGGATGAAGTAGTTTATTGTTTTTTTAAATTTTTTTGTTTATTTATTTATTTGAGAGTGACAGAGAGAAGGAGGGAGAGAGAGAGAGAGAGAGAGAGAGAGAGAGAGAGAATGGGCGCACCAGAGCTTCCAGCCTCTGTAAACGAACTCCAGATGCATGTGCCCCCTTGTGCATCTGGCCCACGTGGATCCTGGGGAATTGAGCCTCGAACCAGGGTCCTTAGGCTTCACAGGCAAGCGCCTAACCGCTAAGCCATCTCTCCAGCCTGTTTATTCTTAATCTAAATATGAGTGACCATGGCTTGGCAATATGGATTCAGGTTGTCCCAAATAACATGTTTCAATATAGAATTTATTTAATGAAAAATTTTAAGATATAGCACAAAAAAAAAAAAAGAAAAACAGTCACAACCACAATGGTTGAAACCCCAGGTGGGCAGTTTATACCAAGGAGGTGATATCTTTGCTATAGGTTTTTCATATCCTGTCTGATGGTACTCCTAAATTTTGGCTTGTGAAAAGATTTCTTTAGTAGGACACTCCCAAGATGTTCTGTTTGATAATCCCAAGGAGATTAGGTCAGATAGAGGTGGTCAATGAGTGGCTAGAAAGTGGACTAAAATATAGCTCAAGTAATTTAGCACTGGATCTGCAACATTCTACCTCTTCACAATCCCAAAATTCTAGTCAATGAGGTTTGCAGAATAGTTAACACAGGTGTAGCTTCCCCAACTTGAGCATTTCATGTCTCAAGAGGTAGGAAAACATATCAGAATAAAGAGTCACATTTGTTCAAATGGAATAAATAAATTTATCAGAGAGGATGCATAGAAGTAAGTGAAGCCAAAACTAAACACTACATCGGCATGAGGGAGGAGAATCAGAAGTATTTCTTTCTTCACACTGCCAGTAATTAGTGAAGCACTCTTCAAATACAACATACTTTAAGAAATGTTATTTTCACATTTGTTTTTATCCCATTTTTTGCTTTAAAATACCACATACTGTGTGAATATCCTTTTTTTTTCTACAACCAAGGTCGACATTTACTACTATAAGCGATCCAAGTGTTACATTAGCATCTATTTATTAAAGATGATCGTCCATGTACTGTACAGCTAGGACATTTGGCCTAATTTACTCTACTAACATTTCCAATCTGGCTCCAAGTAGGGAATTGTGCCAACAGTGCTCTGTCCTATGGTGAAATAGTGCCTAATCAGTATTTATGAATAGGGTTTTAGAAGTCACTAAAGAGCACAGGAAGAGATTTTAACTTCTTAAAGCACAAATACTGCTGAGCTCTGGGAAATCTGTAAAGCACATTAGGATGGAATAGCTTTCCTTTTTTTTTAAATTGCCGTTAAAAATGTGTAATGTAATACTGTCAGTAATTTAAATGGAGTGTACCTCTTTCTTTCAGACATTAATGCTATTTGTTAAACTCTGTAATTACTATGCAAATGAAGTGCTGTACTTAAAAAATGGCAGTGCCAAGAGTACAACAGAGAAGAACAGTTTGAAATTCAAACTAATACGAAATAACCTAGGAGCCCTGTGGAACACAAATATTGTGTTTTTTTCTTCCTTTGAATGCAGCATTTGGGTGAAAGCAATGAGGACTTGTCTTTGTTCCTAATACGTTGATAGCAAAAGGCTTAGAGCCAGAGATTTGAAAGCTTCTGAGACACATTAGCTTCCTGATCTTCACAACAGGTGGCTGGTATTTTTATCCCTCCTTTAGAGATGAAAAAATCAAGTCCCCGAGATGCTTAACTCATTTGCTCGGGTCACTTAAACAAGCCACTGACAGCCAGGGAAAGATCTGAGTACTGCTAAGCTCAAGGCTGCAATGAGGGTCCCCAGACAGCAATCACTTGAAGGGAACAGAATTTATGGTTCAAATTATGATTTCAGAATATTAAACACTGACTGAACCAGTGCAATCTAGTTTCATTTCATGCCAGGTAGATATTTTAGAAGAAAATGAGCAAGTTTGGTTTCCTGAGAATTAGCCCCTGACTGGGAGATGTCTATGAGCTTCTGAGTGGCTCATACATGAAAAGAGCAAGCATGAAGAAGAAAGGGAGCGATTTTACATAATCCTGTGTTGCCCATACCAGCTCTGTGCCTGACAGCATAGGCATTCACAAATCAAGGACGGAGGGAATACATGACCATGTGTCACTTATGGAACTTTACAGCCACATTGCCTCTTTTTCATTGCAGTCACATTTCTTGCCTTGAATTTCAGCTTCACAAAAGACAACTGGGCAACAATACAGAGATTGTTCCCTCACTCTTTCAGTTTTTCCCCTCTTGCAGTCTTTTCTTACCTGTGAACCCAAATCAACTTGTGTTTCTCTTCAGCCTATCTGTAGATCTTTGATTTTTACTTGAGACAATGCTACCAAATAGAAGTATCTCAGGAGTTGTTCTGTTGCTAGAAATGTGTTATCTCTATTAGGTTTATTTGTATTTTAAAGGGAGATTTACAATATCCTAAGCCCAAAGAGTGAGAAATAGAAGCACACATGTACATCTGTGCTTGTCAGCGGCAGTGGGAGTGTCTGACAGGACCTTTGAGTTCTGGTGACTGGCTGCTGGTCAGTAAGGTAGAAGCTCAGACTCACCACAGGCTTGCTTGCTATGCTGTGCCCTTTGTGGTTCCTTGTCGAAGGAACTGTCCCCCATAGGCTTTATGTGTTTTCAGTGCTTGGTGCCCAGCTGGTGGCAATTTGTGAAAGTTCTGGCAGGTGAAGTTTTGATACAGGAAGTGTGTTGCTGGGGCTGTGCCCCGGCCAGCGGGGCTTCAACGGGAGCACGGACCCCAGAGAACCTGAAATGAAAGGGACAAGAGACACAAGGAACGGACAGCAAGACAAGAGTCTGATCAAGCTGCCAATTTTAATTTTTCTCAGGGTGCCTCTTATGCAGCAGAACAGGGAAGTTTGTCAACAGTTTAGGTATTGCTACAGTTCCGTTTCAATAGGATAAGGTTCCGGCCCCAAAGGCACAAGATGTTTCACAGGATAAGGCCCCAGCCCCAAAGCCATGAGATAACGACTTTCTCATTCTTTATGGGTTACATTATTCTTTTTCCGTGCATGGGTTAACAACTGCAGACCTTGCGACTTTCCAGAACAGACAACTTATTACAAAATGGAGTCATTATTTAAGATGGAGGTACTTTTGCTTTCCTAGTGTCCAGTGGTTCCCCACATCTCCTCCCTTTCTATTAGTTTTAGAAGGTGTTTTCTGTGGTGGCCAATTTTTGTAAATTTTGGTAGGACTCCCAGGGTCCCGTGATTTCACGGTGGGCCTGTAACCAACTGGGGGAGCAGTGACCTGACTCCTCCCGTGGGGTTCGTACCCCACCTTGGTTGCTCTTGGTACCTTTTGGGGAGGGGAGGCAGAGCCAACACAGAAGGAACGGTACCAACCTCCATGCAAGTCAGGTTTGACTCTCAGGGAATTCAGAAGCGGTCAAAAGGGACCTTCCCTTGCGGTGCTATGCCTCGCACCCATGTTGGTGCCCATATTGTACTCACACATTTGTGAGTCAACATGCACAGGTCTGAATCCTATGCAGTTCCTGTTGGAGGGGAGTCACTCAGATCATTTTAAGTTTAGATAAGTGTCAATAAGGGAGGAGATATGGGGCACACCTGCTAACTAGGGCGAAGGTTCGGCACCTAGGCCAGGGGGCGGCCGCAGTGGGTGGTCACAAGGTAGGTCTTGGTCTTCAAGAGCCAGGCGATGGTAGTGCACTTGAATTGGTCGTGCTGTGGCTGAATCAATCTGTTCCTTAATAAAGGATGTTAGCTTTTTAAATAACCATGGGCCAAAGCTTAGTAAGAGGAGTAGGCCAACCAAAGGACCTAAAATAGAGGGGAGGATCGAGGACAGCCAAGGATGAGAAAAGAACCAACCAGATGTTTCTGTTATACCTCTATTATTTTTCTTTTCTCCAAAGATTCTCTGATCTTAGCCATACTATCCCTTGTGACACCTGTATGGTCAGTGTAAAAACAGCATTCTTCCCGTAAGGCAGCACATAGTCCCCCCTCCTTCAAAAGAAGGAGGTCGAGGCCCCGGCGATTTTGAAGTACCACCTCAGATAAAGAGACTAAAGACTGTTCTAAAGCAGTAATTCCCTTTTCTAGGTTTTGAATGTCTTTATCCAATTGGGAACGCAGGATTTCATATTGGGCATTTCCCTGTACAAGAGCAGCAATACCTGTGCCGGCGCCTGCAGCGCTGACACCCAGAAGCAAAGCAAGCGAAATAGCAGTGCCGGTAATGGGTTCACGTTTGGTCCTATGCGAATAGGGGAGGGATGAGGCAAAGTTAGCGTCAAAGTCTGGAGCAGGGTGATAGGAAATGCGAGGGAAGAGTCGGACAGGGACACAGAACTGAGGGGGATTGAGCAGGCGATACACGGAAGCGCAAGCTGTTAGGCTGTCAAGGCAGGCCCACCAATAGCCCTGGGGGAGGAGATAATAGGAGTCATAATGAAGGGAGGAATTAACAGAGACAAAATTCTTGCAAAGGGTAGAAGGCATGGAAGATTTGGAGAGGTTTGGAGCATGAAGGCAGGTTCCAGAGCCAAGGACAGAGGAGATTGGGAGGGTAATGTTAGGGCGCTGAGACCAGGGGCAGTGAGTCCAATCAGTAGTTGTGTTGAAGGGAAGTGGGAGAGGTTGAGCCACACCCTCATAAAGGGGGAGCGAGGTGTGAATGCAAAGCCAGCAAGATTGGGTAAGATTGGGAGAAGAAGAATTGAGTACATTAAAAGTGGCCTCGACCAGGTTAAGGACCAGGTCAGTAGTTGTCAGGGGTGGAGGAGGAAGAGGCGGGAGTGTAACCAGAGCTGGCACAGGGGAGGATATAGATGTAGGGACGGGGGGTAACAAGGGAGTGGCACGCGAGGGGTAGAGAGCAGTAGTAGGGAGAGTCTTTTGGAGCTTAATGGTAAAAAGGACCCCAACATGAGAGCCACCATAGGTACGGATGGCCCATTGAACGCCCCGGGACCAGACATCATATGGCTGTTGTTTGCCAGGGGCTGTAAAGGTAATTAGTAGAGGGTGGCACCACCCAAAGGATGGGGAAGATATCTGGCAAGCCTGTTTTGGAGTATAGCGGGCAGCTCCCTGGGGATGGGTATAGTTAGCCTTTAGGGTGATATAGTCCCAAGAAGATGAGGGGTTCCAATAAGCATCTCCAGTAGTTTCACATCCCCATTTTGCACTGAAATAAACGTCTGGGCCCCCACATTTCCAAGTAATCGAACGGGGACGGTGATGACCGGGGGCAACATAGAGGGAGAAAGACTGTAAGTAGGACCTCTGGTAAGAGTTATAACATCCCCCTTCACCATAAGAGTGGTGAAGATAAATTTCAGGAGCAGTATGTTGTGCAAAAATGGTGCCAAGTCCCCAAGCGTTTGGGCTGCCGAGGGCCATTTTGCAGAGGTCTGGAGTTAGGGTCGGCCAAGGGATGGTCTGAGAAACCATAGAGTGGGCCCAGATCACATCACCGACTTCACTGAGCACGGTCCAGGTGAAATTCATGGGTCGAAGGTCAGCAGTGATCAATCCAGATGCCAGGAGCAAGAGGCCAACGAAAGCAGGGGCAGCCATAGTCCTGAAAAGGAAAGGAGAAAACCTCAGGGGGGCAGGGAGCCTTCCCTGGGAGAGGGTGAATTTTTAAGGGGTGAGGGTGGTGTCCATTGGCGAACTAGACGCTCCGGGAGCCAACGAGGCCCATCATTTTGTTGATCATAAACGCAAGCAGAGCCGCGTCCCCAAATGAGGACGGGATCGGGGCCATGCCACTGAGAAGTGAGGGGATCACGCCACCGAACGAGGGCGTGAGTGGAGGCCGTGGTGGGATGCCAAAGGCGGTCAGCGGCTGATTTGCCAGAGCTGTCAAGGCTTAAGAAATTAAGAACAAACAAAGCATGGGCCAAAATATTCCGTGGGGTATTTTTAATACCATAAAAGGGGTGAATTTTTAATTTATTAAGTGTAGCCTTAAGGGTCTGATTAGCCCTTTCCACAATCCCTTGTCCTTGAGGGTTGTAGGGAATGCCGGTGACATGTTTTATCTGAAGCGTAGAGCAGAAGTTCTTGAAGGAATGGCTAGTATAGCCAGGACCATTGTCTGTTTTAATGATTTTTGGAGTTCCCAATGTAGAGACACATTGAAGAACGTGAGAGAGTCCCTTCCTTTGGGAACCAAGGACAGAGATCACCAATAAAATCTAAAAATATCTTTAAATCTTTTCTTTTAACCCTAGTTCCTCGTACCTTGAGAGCTTGTTTTAGCCCAGTCACAAAAGAGTCTTCTTTTGAAAATGCTTGTCCCATGGTAAAGAAAAAATCTTATCTTACCTCACCATCCGAGTGTTCCAACGGATCTGTCTCACGGGCGGGCGACTCCGTGGTGATCACAGCGGGCCAGTGTCTAACCCCCTCTTTGGGTTGCGGCGGCCTCGGTGCGGGATCCCAATGGGCAGGTAGCAGACGGTGTTTCAGGCGATCCTAGGTTCGTGCCCCACGTTGGGCGCCAGTTGCCCCGGCCAGCGGGGCTTCAACGGGAGCACGGACCCCAGAGAACCTGAAATGAAAGGGACAAGAGACACAAGGAACGGACAGCAAGACAAGAGTCTGATCAAGCTGCCAATTTTAATTTTTCTCAGGGTGCCTCTTATGCAGCAGAACAGGGAAGTTTGTCAACAGTTTAGGTATTGCTACAGTTCCGTTTCAATAGGATAAGGTTCCGGCCCCAAAGGCACAAGATGTTTCACAGGATAAGGCCCCAGCCCCAAAGCCATGAGATAACGACTTTCTCATTCTTTATGGGTTACATTATTCTTTTTCCGTGCATGGGTTAACAACTGCAGACCTTGCGACTTTCCAGAACAGACAACTTATTACAAAATGGAGTCATTATTTAAGATGGAGGTACTTTTGCTTTCCTAGTGTCCAGTGGTTCCCCACAGGGCTGGGCTTTGAGATTTACTAGTCGAGGCTCATTGGATACTCAAAGCTAACTCATTCTTGCTGATACATGAAGTTGTGAGGCTGCTTCCTTGAGCTGCCATGTTTTTCCCACCATGAGGAAACTTCCCTTAGAAACTGCAAGCTGAAATAAATCTTTTTGTTGCATAAGCTGCCTCTGAGCAGGTGTTCTGTTCTAGAAATGAATAAGTAACTGCAACTGGGCCTGAGAATTGGTTTCACCATTGGTTCAGCCAAACTCTCTGGCCCCTGTCAACTAAGAATCAATGTTTGTGAAAGAACAAAAAGTTGAAGAATCCACTTAGGTGGAAGGCTTCAGTTGAAGAACCAGCTGCTAGTGAGAGCTGGCTTGAGATTTTCTTGTTTGGTCAGGAAGCCTTATATCCTTAAAGCATATCCAACTGATGAATAGTAGCAGCTGAAGAAATGGGCCTCAGTCATTGGTTCAGAGCCATGATGATGCAAATGGCATGACTGTCATTCTCCTGATATGAAGGAGAAATCTATTTCCTTGGTTTTTGTGTTGTCTGCATAACCCTGGTTATACCAACTTCTGATAGCATGTGAAATTGTGAAAGTCTCAGGAAATCTCTACTGTATGAGGTTGTGTATCACTATGGAAGCCATTAACTCTTTCAAGGCCCTACTAACTACTAAATTGGAACTTATGCTTTCTCTATGAGGTGGTAAATGAGATACAGTTCCCAGCTCAATGTTTCTAACGTTGTTGCATTCATAGAGTAAGATGTTTCCTCTACTTTCAGCCCAATAAAATGCATATTCATAGAGATTCAGGTCACATTATTTCTGCACGACAAATTTCTGCAGGGATGTAGGTTTGCCAAATCCACCAGCTGTCTTTACAGCTCCCCATTCCCATGAGGTTTCTGCATATTCTCCCTACCCTTTCAGCATCTCCCCAGAGACAAGCTCCCCCAGGGAGGCATCAGGGTGTAGGCTGAAGCTCCATTAGTTTTCTTGTTGGCATTTTATAGCCAGTGGTGTGGATGACCCAAGGGTAGTCAGGAGGAAAGATAGATAGACAGAGCCCGAGGCATCTGTAGAATATGTTCCATATCTGAACACAGTGAATGACAAACCTTTAAACACTGCTGTGAGTTTCAGAGAAAGCTCCAGTACAGGTAGTAATATTGGCTGAGTCTAGAGAATGAAAGAAAGGAAAAATGGGGAGAAGGGCAAGAGCAGGCAACATTCCAGCATATTGTTACATGACACTGTGATTTTCATTATAAAATCTTAATTTTAAATTTGGAATTTTTAAAGAATTTTTATTTATCTATTAGAGACAGAGAAAGGGGGAGAAAGAAGGGGAGAAATAGAAAGAGAGAAAATGGGCACCCCAGGGCCCCTATCCACTGCAAATGAACTCTAGACACAGTGTATCCTTGTGCATCTGGCTTACCTGGGACCTGGAGAATCAAACGTGGATCCTTAGGCTTTGTAGGGAAGCACCTTGACCACTAAGCAATCTCTCCAGCCTTAAATTTTGAATTTTAGAAAAATATATTACATAGATGTTTAAGCAATAAAATAAATGAATGGTCCTTTCTCATGTCCAACAAGATATTCATTTTAATTTTTTTTATCTTTTCAAGTGTTGATCATTAGGGGAAATGTAGCTTTGGGTTGGAGAGACTGCTCAGTAGATAAACACACTTGCTGTACAGGCATGAGGAGTTGAGTTCTGATTTCCAGAATCCATGGAATAGTCAGATGCCCTAGTGAGCATCTATAATTCCGGACCTTCTCCAGTGAGATGGCAGTAGAAACAGAAATATGTTGGAAGCTCATGAAAGAGCTAGCCAGGCAGCTATGGACAGCAGAGATGCTGCCTCAAACAAGGTGGAAGGGGTGCAGACTGGCAGAAGCTGTCCTTTGTCCATGGTATTTGCATGCTACACTCACAACGACACACAAAGATCATATATGTTAATATTAATATATAAGGTTCCTGTTTACTTCCTGTAGCATTTAAGTGTTACCATAAAATTTCATAAGCATTATTTTGTTTGTTATTATGCATGGTCTTTTTATGTAGTGCAGACTGGCATTGAATTAATGAGCCTTCTGTCTACACCTCCTAAGCACTGAGATTACAGGTATGCCACCATGACCAGCTAGCATCACTTTTAATGGCTCAAAAATTGTATAAATAATAGAATTATATTTCATTGATAAACAAGTATCAATTGTTAGATATTTTCCTTTTACATATTTCTTCTTTCAGATAATACTTAAAATATTTGCATTGCTTTATTATGTTCTAAATTTTGAGTAATTAGTTTAAAGTAAGTTTCTCAGAACAATATTTAGTCAATTATAGAGCAAGATATATTTTAGTTTACTTTTAATATGAAGAGATCATATTAATAATATCCATGTTCATTTTTCTTTAGAAAGAACTTGAAAATAAAAAGAAATCAGTGTGAAAAGTAGCCTTGAAAGGTAAAAGCATAGCAAGCACATAATGTCTGTCTTATACGAACAGAGAGATACCAGCATGGAATATTTAAGTGAATTGCTTGAAGTGACACCTCCAAGCCATCCAGGGTAATGTTCCAAGGCCTTCGCCAAGTGTCCATTAGTTTCAGATCACTTCATTTGCCTTAGTCCAAAAGACAGCTTTTGCAAACAACTTCATTTCACTGCTCACATGCCATTCACAGGGTGAGCACAGTGTCCCATAGTATACTGAAAAATCTAAAACCTAAAGTGATGCTTATTTTGGAAATATTTCACAGATCTCTGGTATAGGAAACTTTAATACTTTCTTCTTGACTGAGTCCATAAAACATGAACTGACAAACAAATGCAAAGATTAGAGAAATCAGTCCAAAGATGAGTGTCATTTAGCAGCCTACATCTGGCAATCCAATCTATATTTGTCACAACTACAAAGTAGCCTTTTTCTTCTTGTCCGTGCATTAGCTTAAACTTGTAAAATGAGGAAAAAACAATTTAGGAATTAATAATGCTCTTAATTTGATCAGTATCACTGGGGACATTTGTAGAGGTAACTGCTTCAGTCAGCACCTTGTTTTCTGTTATCTGATATAGACATGCACATTATTACAGATTTTACTCCTCTTTGACCTCCTCCTGTTTATGATTCATTTTTTTCCAACACCTGGTGACAGGTTAGCATGAGTGTAACACTCACCATGATGGTACAGAGCTTCTCTTAGTAGAATCTCCTTTGAGTTATACAGAGCTCTGTCTCAGAAAGGCAGAATCTTTCAAATGGACATGGACTTCTGTCTGTAAGAACTTGCTACGGAAGTTAATATGGTTTGAAGTTTTGAGTAACATATTATTAATTTTAGTTTACAGATACAATCCTAATAAACTTTTCTGAAACATGTAAATTTGTTTTATTTAGGCTTCTAGGAAAATACTCAGTTCTTGGAGAGTTTTGTTGTTGTTGTTGTTGT
The DNA here is from genome assembly GCA_036346955.1 of Dipus sagitta. NCBI lineage: Eukaryota > Metazoa > Chordata > Mammalia > Rodentia > Dipodidae > Dipus > Dipus sagitta. The sequence continues at coordinate 94,273,077 of CM070770.1, read as the reverse complement.
TGTTTTGTTTTGTTTTGTTTTTAGATGTAGGGTCTTGCTCTAGTGCAGGCTGATCTGGAATTCACTATGTAGTCACAGGGTGGCCTTGAACTCACAGAGATACTCTGACCTCTACCTTCCACATGCTGGGATTAAAGGCATGTGCCACCATGCCCAGTGAATTTTTCCTGTCAGATAATGTGGCAGTTATCAGGCAAGAGAGAAAAACTTGCTTACTGAGGTAATTCGGAGCAATGTTACTTGAGGACATTTAATGGGATGGAAGCATGATCAAATCAGCACCAGTCTGTCATTTTTGCAACCATTCCATATGTCATCTAATAATAAACATATGTCATCTAATCTCTACTCTTTTACTTTCACATGTCATGCTATACAGTGACAAAAATGTTAAGAAACGTTATTATTAGCATAGTATTTATCTTATCCTTGTCCAAAAAATGCCAAGTATGGCTTCTGTTATTTTTTAATTTTTATTTATTTGGATTAGAGACAGAGACAGAAGGAGGGAGAGAGGGAGGGAGAGAAAGAGAGACAGAGGGAGAGAGGGAGAGAGAAAGAGACAGAATGGACATGCCAGGGACTCTAGCCACTGCAAGCATACTCCAGATGCATGTACCACCTTATACATCTGGCATATATGGGACCTGGAGAATTGAATCTGGGTCCTTAGGCCTCACAGGCAAGTACCTTAACCACTAAGACACCTCTCCAGCCCTTTGATATTTTTTTTACTACTACTGTTTCAAAAGGCCTGATAAATCCAACTTTAAGGAGGAAAAAATCGTTTCTTTTTTATTATTTATTTATTTTTTCCCTTTATTAGTTAGTTGTGTATTCAGCAACTACAGTCAGTTTGGTACCATTATTAGGCTCATCCTTGACCTACCCCCTCCCCTTGGCCCCTCCTTGTTGAGGTATACGGGTCATGCATTGTGGAGTTAGCCCACAGTTATGGGTAAGCTAAATGTCTCTGCATATCATGACCCAACATGTGGCTCTTACATTCTTTCCGCCCCCTCTTCCGCAAAATTTCCCTGAGCCATGCAGGGTTCATTTTTGGTCTGCTTCAGTGATGAGGTGTGGGGGCCTCTGAGGCTCTGGCTCTCTGATTTGGTAGGAGTTGATTTTTCTCTGTGCTGATCTCCTTCCCCCTTGTGCTGGTATCCGGTTCATCAGGAAAACAGCCCCCTTGCTTGTTTCTCCAATTTTTCTTAGTTTCAGCCGGGGCCCTTTTGAAGTATGATGGGGTGGCTCTCTCCTTAGGATCTACATCTATCTGAAAAAGAGAAGCAGATTCTCCAACGGAGAGTAAGTTAGCTCCAGGACAATGAGATAAACCTTTTTTTTTTTTTTTTATGGAGAATTTAATAGGTGTAGGCCCTCTTGTAGCCCACAAGTGTTGGTAGCTTGATATTGGAGAGTGGGCTTATGTTTGTATATGGTTCTGACTTGTTTCCCAGCTCCAGCTATGGGTCCCATACCAGTGAGGGGATCAGTTAGCCAAATTGAGAGCAGTTGGTTCCCCACCATGGCTGTGTGCCACCACTGCACTTGTGTGGGCATCACAACAAGTTATTTGCTGCTAAGTAGGTTAGACCATGCGTTGCTTTAACAGATATTGGTCATTTTCCCCCAGTCGCCCATGCAGCACCTTCTGGCACTAGACGCGCTGACTGTCTGGGGACTGACTCTCTTCCAACTTCCAGCCATGCCATTCTAATTTGCATGTCAATCACATAACGTGTCTTCAGCAGTAGGGTCTTACCACTAGCCTTTGGTGGGTCATCAAGTACTCTGACAGAAATCTGTCTGTCTTTTAGGAAACCTTGTAGGTCTCTCTGATCAAAAGCTCATTGTGGATGATAGCCCCATGCTGGTTCTGGGAGTTTCAGGTCAGTGCCCACTAAGAAAATGAGGAAAAAGATAACTAATATATAAGAGTTAGAGATAAGAGAGAGAGAGAGAGAGGGAGAAGGGAAGTGAGGGAGGGAAGATGTAGAAGATTAAGGTTAGTCTTGATCTTAAATTGTTTCTTTTAAGCAATTTCAGAGATTTTGGTCCATGGCTGCTTGGCCATTTGCTTTTAGGCCAGTGGTGAGGCATCATATCATGGTAGAAGTAAGTGGAGGGAAAAGTACTCACCTCATGGGATCTCCAGTGAAAGAGTCCTGCTCTGAGAATGTTTTACTGATGTTATAGAAGAAGGAAGTAAATGGGTTAGGTAGCATACCAAGTGACATCAGAGTGTGTCTTACAACAGGGGAATTGTTGAGATTAGAACTAGGTGTGACATAATAACTTTGCTTTGAGGACCCAACACAATGAGGACCTTGATCCCAGTACATTGAGAGTTTTCATAACTAAGTTCTTTTACTTGATTAGCAATCATATCTCTCAAGGGCAAATATTCCATACCCAAAATGAACTTTATTTCTTCTTTGTAAAATAACATTGTTTAACTTGGAAATGTTGAAGTATGCCTAAACACATAGGTAATAAACTTGTGGAAGGATCTGGTCTCCTCTGAATAACAGAAATGCTAGGTATATATTCTATTATATAATGTCTTTTTCACACATTATAGAAAATGGATGAGCTAATGGATAAAACTCTATGAGGTAATACATTAAACATGAATACTTCTCATTTTTATTTGGAGTTCATACAGATATGCCCTTTTTAAATTAAACCTGACATGTGGATGTCTGAACTTAACAAATAAGAACATGATTATTAACATTGCAAAACATCCCTTCCCACTTTAACTCATTTAAAATAACAAATTCTTTACTGTCCATTTACATGTTTATGACATACAGAAAGATCACAATTATGCACACATTTATCTCCTTTGCTGCCTTTATCAAGAATAGCCTATGATGGGCTGGAGAGATGGCTTAGTGGCTAAGGCCCATGCCTGTGAAGCCTAAGGATCCAGGTTCGATTCTCCAGGTCCCACATAATCTAGATGTACATGGTGTTTGGAGTTCATTTGCAGTGGCTAGAGGCCCTGGCACACCCATTCTCTCTCTCATCCTATCTCTGTCGCTAATAAATAAATAGATCTTAAAAAAAAAAAGAATAGCCTATGAATTGTTTTGACTTTTCCTCTTTTTCTTTTCTTTCTTACTTTCTTTCTGGTTTTTTTTTTTTTTTTTTTTTTTTTGAGGTAGGGTCTCACTCTAGCTCAGGCTGACCTGGAATTCACTATGTAGTCTCAGAGTGGGCTGCAACTCATTGCAATCCTTCTACCTCTGCCTCCAGAGTGCTGGGATTAAAGGCGTGCACCACCATGCCCGGATTGACTTTTTCTCTTTTTAACAAACACTTCAAATAGCAACTTGCAGAATTTCATATTTTCTAAGATGAAATATATATGTAGAATTTGGGGAGTGCAATTGAAGTAACTGATTCATTGATGGTCTAATTCATTATAAGGGAAACTTCTATTTTTCTTATTCTGGAATAGCAGTTCTAACATTTATACGCTAGTGTTGCAGAAAATTACCACTATAATTATGTACCTTGCTAATTCCTGTATAATTCCAAAATTAATAGTAATACTCTACTGGAAGATTGAGTAAATATCTTTATGCTGTGTTTATGTCTCTGTCACTGTATCCTTCAGCTATTTATGACATAACTAGTATACTAGTTTGTCATCTATAATTGTTTTCTGAATAGTTAGGTATATTTTCAAGTGAAAAGAAAAGTAGAATAAAAAAATGCCTCCCACATCAGTTACTATACTTCGTACACAGATAATTCAGAAGAATTGAGAGGGACAATGTGACTACATGAATGCGATCACATGAACTGAAATCTCCATAGCACTTATGGCTCTCAAAATGTGTGTGTCTTGCAGGAGTTTAATTTAATTTTGAGTGATAAATAATTATCAAATAAACCAAGACACACATGTATTATATATATATCACTGTGTCCATTTTGGAATCCTGTTCATAACTTCATCTCCAAGTGGAGCAGCACTTCAAAAGCATGCACTTTCACTCACACAACTATTTTCATAAAGCCATAAAGATGATTATTGACTATGAAGAATGCAGTTTATGCCTTATTGTATGCAAAATGTGACTGGTGGATTTTATTATAGCCAAAATAAATTATACAAACCTAAATAATTATTTTGATATTTACAGATGGACATGTCATGCATACTTCCTGCTTTAAAATATTAAACACTCATAAGAAATTTGTCATAAAAGAAATGAAAACTCTATAAATTATTATAGGGGTGCTTACCTTTTGCACAACACTCAGATCTACATTTTAACACATTGCATAAACTGTGTAAGATGTAATTGATTAATTTGCTTAAAGTTGTTAAGTGTAGGAAGTCATATCAATCAAGTATTCTATCACTGGTCTGTTTTTCTACATAAATTACTAATTTTGAATCAAATACATCTTGATAGAGATAGTGAAAAATTTGTTCAACTCATTTATTATTGTTTTAAAGTGGGGAATATCCATATGTATGCATGTATATATATGTACACACACACACACACACACACACACACACATATATATATATATAATGATCCAGAGAAAAGAGAGAGAGAGAGAGAATAACTTAAGATAAAAAAGAAAAGTTCGGTTCTTTTAGAATTGCAGTGTGTTGATTTTAATTTAAAACGTTTTTGAGAACTATTATCTTTCTTCATATTCTTGATGGGGCAACTTCCACAGAGGTACATGTGGCCTGTATGGGAAATATCATTCCATTATTGAGATGAACATTTTGGTGTTTGTCAAATATTTAATTATTCAATAAGGCCTTTATCAATAAAATAATTTACCATGCACTGTACTGCCTGTGCACCTCTGTGTTGGAGTAAATCTGTGTTCAGAAACTAGGCACAAGGACTTATGCTTATGAAATATGCTGCCATTTCTTCATACTTCTTTTTGTCTAGTCATTCCAAAGATATATATGGGATGGTAAGTATCCATATCCTGCTATTGTTCACCTCAGAAGTTAGTGAAGTCCTGTCTCCTTCCAGAGAAACACATAAACAGGTCCAACTTGTTCCATAATCTATAAGCAATTTACTTATTTAAAGGTGAAACAATGAATTGTAGAAAGGCACTAGATTTTGACTATGTCTGATAAACCCATTATTCCACTTTATTCCATTGCATAAGAGTAAAATTGATGATGATGGGGTAGTGATGATGATGAAGATCATGCACATTCTCCATTAAATATAACATGCAAATAGATCAGGCTGCTTTCATATGTCATTCTTAGTAGTCATTTGTCATTCTCTGTTTAGAGTCACTTTTAAAGCAACTGAGAACATAATAAGGACATCTGATCTTGACAACTGACAGAACTCACCAAGCCTGAGAGTAGAAATACAAAATTAATTAAATTTTGTATTGGGGCTTCCTCATTTATTGAAGTTCCATCATGGAAAGCCTCAAATATGTCATGAATTCGAACATAGTAGGTGAAGGTCATACTTCTACTCCATACCCTGATGCTTCATGAATGATCCATGAAGAACTGTAGCAGTGAATGGAGTGAGAGAACCAGGCATTCAGATTCCACTAGGAAAATTCCATGCTTTGAAGGTGGATAAGCTATCCCAGAAGAAAGACTATCTCCATATCCATATTTCCTGGGTTTGTTTCAACTTTTATATATGTTATGACATTGCTCTGAGCAAAGCAGAGACAAATGGATAATTTCTTTTTCTGGTTTTGGCCAAAACTATGAATAAATTCATTTTTACATTTCTCTTTGCATCATCATTTTCTCTTAATGTAGCCCAATGTTCATAGCCAAGGTGAAGCCTTAAGTCTGAGGACTTCAGTATAGCTATGTAGTCCTACAAAATCTGGATTTTAGGTCACAGAGAGCAGAAAAAGTAAAAAAGGTGAACTATATTTTATCTGTTTAAAAAATTAAGTTCAAATGAATAGATAAAACCTAGAAAGATGATAGATCGTCTATTCCTTGCAGCATCATGGATAAGTTTTATCTTACTAGATCTTGATATCTTAGCCTGTGAGATTTTCTATTTCATTCTAACTCTCTCTCTCATCTACCTAGAATATATTTATACATATTTTCAACCCTCAGTTATAGCACTTTTTCCCTTTTTAACATATGGTAAATGTGGTTTATCACTATTTATGACCACTAGTTCTGTTTTACTTTGATTCTGGGGCTAAAACATTCAGAAATACTCATGTGGAGACTTGCAGTAGGCAGGGGTAGTTGGATAAAAACTAGGCAAATTAAACTATATTAAAATTTCATTTTATTATGTAGCAAAGTACACACCAGAGTATAAAAGGGAACCTACAGGATGGGGAACATTTCATAAACTATACTATAAAAGCTGATACCAAGAACACAAAGAACATCTATGACTCAATAAATGGACAAATGATACAATTTTATCAACTAACTAAAGACTTGAGTGGATATTTCTCCAAAGAAGAATATATTCAAATGGACAGAAAACATATATGAAAATTTGCTCATAATTGTTAATCAAGAGGGAAGCAGAAGCCCAATCTCCACTGAGAAACTACCTATGTCTAGTAGGATTGAAATGACAAATCACACAAGTAGCAGAAAATAACAAATGTTAACAAAAATTCAGAGAAACAGGGACTCTAGTGCATTGTTGATGGGCAGATAAAATGTTACCTTTGTGATGGAAAATAGTATAGAATTTTTTTTAATTAACAATAGAAGAAAAAATCAAACAGTTTCATTTTTGGAATTTTACTAAAACGAGTTGAAATAGAACTTTGTATACCCAAGTAATAGTAGCGTGATTCAAAATAGCTAAAACCAGAAGCAATGTACATGTCTATAAATTGATGATGACATAAGCGAAATGTGGTGCTCCAGGGCTTCTTAAATTGTTGTCATTTGCAACCACTTATCATCCAGGAAATCTTTTTTTTAAATTTTTTTGTTTATTTTTATTTATTTATTTGAGAGTGACAGAGAGAGAAAGAGGCTGAGAGAGAGAGAGAGAGAGAGGGAGGGAGAGAATGGGTGTGCCAGGGCTTCCAGCCACTGCAAACGAACTCCAGATGCATGCGCCCCCTTGTGCATCTGGCTAACGTGGGTTCTGGGGAATCGAGCCTCGAACCGGGGTCCTTAGGCCTCACAGGCAAGTGTTTAACTGCTAAGCCATCTCTCCAGGCCTCATCCAGGAAATCTTATGTGACACATAGTAAATAGGTGCATGAAATAGGTATACGAATCAAACATTTATTGATAAAAATAAAAAATTCATTTAAAATTAATAAATATAAATATAATACTTCACATAAATTGAATATAAATAAAATACAATAATATGCATATTATTTCACCATTTATTAAAAACTGAAGCAAATTTTCATACTAATGAGATGAATGTGCTTCCTAATTTTTACCTAAAGAATTAAATCTTTATGAATATTTGCTACTGAAGGACATAGAGCATCCTCAAAATTTTTCAAAGTTGATTGATATCTTGATTTTATAAATATTAATGCTGATTTAAATAAATACATAATGAAAAATGTTAGAAAGATATTTATGGCCAATGTAGGAATTCATGGAATGTTTTTTTTCTATGAAACTCATGTTAACAACTTAAGAAGAAAAATTTAAAAATATTTTATTTTATTTTTTTATTTTAGAGAGAGATAGAGGCAGATACAGAGAGACGAAGAGAATAGGCTCACCAGGGCCTTTAGCCATGTCAAATGAACTCCGCACACATGCACCACTATGTGCATCTGGCTCCTGGGAAGTCAAACCTTCACAGGCAAGTTCCTTAATTGCAAAGACATCTCTCCAGTCCCAGATATTTTTAAAATCAAACATTTTGGACCAAATAAATCCAAACATATACGTTTTGATACTTTAATGTTGAAGAATAATTGTAGAAAACTATTAAAGTTCTTTGTTTCCCATATTTAAATTATTATGATTCTATAAGAACAGAAACCTTTGTTATGCACAGTAAAATGCTGCGACTCTTAGCATACACTACTTTCAAATCTGGGCTTAGGTGTTTTGGACAGTGTTTGTTGGTGTTGTATATCATTATGCCATGCAGGGTACAAATATTGCACATGTTGTATGTTCAAAACCAAGCCTGCAACTGAAATTGGGAAGGGTGAGAGTTTCAAGAAACTTCTCAGATCCATTAAACATTTGACTCTGAATTAACTTTTTGTGATATATACAGGGATATTTTACTATTTTCGTTATTGTTTTTTTTTTTTTTTTGTTAAGCATTTAGTTATGATCCTACATGGTGTCACAAACCACATTTCAAAAAGGCAGGGTATATGTTGTGAAATATTAACCTTAAAAAGGGAGAAAATCCTGTCACATGATACAACATGGATGCAGTTTGAAGTCATTAAGCTAGATGAAATAATCCAATTGAAAACGACAAATACTATTATTCTACTAAGAGGAGACATCTAAATTAGTCAAACTGAGAAGCACCAAGAAAAATGTTGGATGGCAGCCTGCAGTAGAAATGAGAAATGGGAAGTCCTTATTTAACTTGTGTAGAATTTTAGTTTTTTCGAGTTAAATTCTATATAACTGCCTAATTAAAATTGTTAACACAGGTTTTTATTTAAAAATTATTATTTATCCTTTAACAACTGCTCATGCATATAATGTATTTTGATGATATTTACTTCCACTAGCCTCTCTCATCACCATCCCACTTTTGTTAAACTCCTTCTTCTTCCTAGTAACCTTCTTCCAACTTTCAGTATTATCATGTCTTCTTTTTTTTTTTTTTTGAGGTAGGGTCTCACTCTAGTCCTGGCTGACCTGCAATTCACTATGTAGTCACAGGGTGGCCTTGAACTCAGGCAATCCATGTACCTCTGCCTCCCAAGTGCTGGGATTAAAGGCATGTGTCACCATGCCTGGCTCATGTCTTCTTTTTTAATTACCCGGTTTAATTAGGGTTGTTTGCATAAGCATGGGTGGGGGTGTCTTTACTGGAGCAAAGGTACTTACCAGAGGCATAGGAATAAGATCTTCCTTGCCAAATTCAAATGTATATGAAGGACTTTGTGCACAGACCAAGAAAAGGCCCTCCAACTGGGGGGCATGATTGGGAATGTATCTCCATGATAGGATGGCGTCTATGTTATTTCGGGCCTGTAGCAGTAGCTGACAGTCTGCAAAAGAAAGCCATGTTGCTTATAACCTCTATCATATTCATCACACTCTTCTACCCATATTTCTTTGTCATTGAGATTATTTATACTAGCTTGGGATATTCCCAAGAAAGACATCTCTTGAATAAATGGGATGATGACTATGATAGTTGCTGTCTTGCTGACCTAAGAGATATGTGCATGTCTAATTTCTTATTGCTACTCTAGTGTACAATTTCTTAAAACCGTCCTTCACAAGTGTTGGGCCTCAGGATGCTCCACATAGCTTCTGCTTACTTCATCATGAATGTATATTAAACCTAGGGAATGAGTTACTGATATCTAGTACTCTTAGGCCCTCAGTTTCAGCTCAGCTTTAGAAGTCACACTTCAATCATTCTTTAAAACTTTACATTAACTGATATACCATACTTGAATGCTTTATTTTCTATAACTAGTAATTAAAATAAAAACAATAGTTTATAACATTTCTTGTCATCACATATCATAAGCATTCTAATACTTTGAATGTTTTGTTTGAAATTTTGTCTGAGAAAAGTCCTTTCTGTCAAATATTAGAAATTCTTTGTAGGTTTTTCACTCTCATCTATTCCATCACTCAGGTTTGATGCCTCATTTTTCCCTCTTATTTCATAAGTTTCTAAGTAAATCAAATTCATGTTGTCACATGGGAAAAGTGTAATTATGACACTTTGCTAATAGTTTTCCGAGAAAAAAAATCATCTGTATATTTCTTCTCTTTACATATTCACTACAAGATCCTACTTGCCAGGCATTTGTAGACATTTAAATGCAGTGGTTAAGGTAATTTTCTATGTATCTTCCTGTAGGACTAACTCAAAAAAAAATTGGTTCTGATATATGTGCTCTCTAATATAGAATACTTTTTTATAAAGGGATCATATCTCTGCTAGTTAGAAGGTCACTAGAAACAATTTCTTTTTTAACACCTTCAAACAAAATGTAATGGGATTCTAAAACAAAATTATGGAAGGAACCTAACTTTATTATCCAAACAACCAATACTGAAGACCATGCTCTCAGTAGTAATGACCCTTAGTAAGTCTCCTTCTCTCAGAAATTAATTTCATTCTCTTCCTAGGCACAATAATCAGATAACAATTTTATCCATTTCTGATTCCTCTCTTATTTTCAAAGAATGCTGACAAATTGTCAATATACATAATATGTTTTATAAAACATAATATTTGTCTCAGGTCTTAGTATGGTATTTTTAAAAATTAGGTAAGTCTAAAAGACTAATATTAGCTATTTTGTGTTGAGTGACTCCTAAAGGTCATTCAGCTATACACCAGACATTTGTTGTTTTATTTCATATGAGAATGTGTGCTGATCTCATGAAAAATGTTTTTATACTTTTTAATAAGTAAGAAAAGAAGCTCTGAGGGGTTTTAGAAATTATACAAACTTATATGACATTTGAATAGTGGATCTGGGATTTGAATCCAAATATACCCAATCCCATACACTAAGCATTTGGCATGACAAATCATACTGCTAGGTCAAAAATCAGTTTTTTCTTTCTGAAATATGCAAACTCTAAATACTAAAAGGAGACACAATCTCCTAAAAATGTAGATATAGAATAAAAGGTAGAGCTGTTCCCACATCTGTACAAGTGTAATCATTATTCTTTATGAAAATTCATGATTAAATTGAATTAAAAGTAAAACTAGTAGGGCTGGAGAGATGGTTTAACTGTTAAGGTGCTTATCTGCGAAGCTTAATAACCCAGGTTAAATTCCCCTGGACCCGTGTAAGCCAGATGCACATGGTGGCACAGGCATCTGGAGTGCATTTGCAGTGGATAGAGGCCCTGGTATGCCCATTATCCCCTCCCCTCTTTCTGCCTCTTTCTCACACCATCTCTCAAATAAATAAATACATAAAAATGTAAAAACCACTAAATTATGCTTTAATTGGAAGGTATTGAAGTGTATGGATATCCTTACTGACATAAACCCATTTTAAACTATTTTTCATAATTTTAAATGACAACAAATTAGAAAATTTTCAACTATTCATTTGGTTTACTAATCAATGTAAGGCTTTTTAAAACATGATGTACTTTTAAACATTATAGGCATTGGCTTTTTATACTCTCTCATTGAGTTTAATATTAGCTCTGTCTACTGGTATGTGTTATATTTGCCTAAAGCTGCTTCCATACTATTTTAAGTTTGTCTTAACAGTTTCTCCATACTTAATGACCTGTAAGCTTGTTGGGAGCTACTCTTAACCTTATCTTGCAACCAGTAGGCAGATGGCTGCCAATCTTGGCAGACAACTGTTCCAGTTACTCTCAACAAAGGCAGGTGTGCGCAGAGAGCACTGGGAATGCCTGCGCTTCCTGCCCGTGCGCGCCACGCTGCTCTTGTGCTCGTCCAGATCTATCACCCGCCTTGGAGAAGGGCAGTATTCTGAACTTCTGAGACACCCGCCCTTTCATTTTTCTCCAAACTATTGCCCAATTCTACTATTTTAAATACAGCCAATAAAGAGCTATCAAAATAGATTTATTGCAGATTTATTCAGGACTGGTCTGAAGAAAATAGAGGAGATTTTTTTTTTGTTTTCAAATATTCACCTTGGAAGGGCACATGCATGTGGAGTTAGTTTGCAGTGGCACATCCATTCTCTCTCTCTCTCTCTCTCTCTCTCTCTGTCTCTGTTAAATAAATAAATAAAATATATTGTAAAAATATTCACCTTGGGCCTGTAGGTTAGGTGTGCTGAGGGCTTTTATGGAACACAGTGGGCTACAACGTCACAATGGATGGGACATGCTGGACAGTTGTTCTTTTCTTTTCTTTTTTTTTTTTTTAATACAATGTTTTCCTTTTCTTGGAAAGTCACCAAGTTCTTGACCCTACTGGGTGCCAGAACCAGAATTTCCTTTTCAGACAAACACATTACTCTCTCTAACTCAGTTCTCTGTGCTTAGAAGAGGGAGATGTTACAAAGATCTTATTTAGAGTTTAGAATAACATGTGAAAGGGAAGGGTCTTTCAAAACTTAGGGAAAGGGTTATTGAAAGAAAACAGAGGTAACAGGTGCTTTCCACTGTTACGTTGAATAAGAAAGCAGAACAAAAGAGAAGGCAAGGCATCCTTCTGACAAACCACTTTATTCCAAAAACTTTTTCATTTCTCACATAGCATCTAAAAATAAGATAAATACCATATATGCACATTTCCACATTTTCTGGCATAAGACCCTATCCATTAAAGGTTTAATTTACCTCATATTAAATCATCTTACTTATTTTGAAAGTTCACTTATTTATTTATTTATTTTTTAGTTTGTTGCTTTTCACCTCTGATCTTTTTTTTTTTTTCTTTATTAGTCAGTTTTGTATTCAGCAAATATAGTCAGTTTCTCGGGAGGCAAAGGTAGGAGGATCACCGTGAGTTCAAGGCCACCCTGAGACTACATAGTGAATTCCAGGTCAGCCTGGGCTAGAGTGAGACCCTACCTCGAAAAAAAAAAAAAATTAAGAAAGTTCACTTATTTTAAAATAGCATGCTAAGTTAAGTGGTTTTGATTTTATTGTACCTTACTATATCAAGCCACTATGGTAAAAACAAACAAACAAAACAGGCACCAAATCGAACAACAAGTTCTGAAAACAATTATCACTATGTAAAGACTGGAAAATAATATTGAGTAGAGTTGAACATGCTGCCTATAGATTCCATTTTAAAATTCCATTTTAATACTTCATGTCAGGTAAACAATTTCTTATGTATTAATGAAATGGTATGTGAGTATTCATGGGGGAGAGGTGTGAAATTAATTTTTTGAGAGCTTACTGTTCAATAGAAACTTTACATATACCAAAACAATTAATTTCACACGAACTTCATGAAGAATTTTAATATCAGCTTCATTCTATAGAGAGTGACTGTGATATTTACGAAAGTTAAATAGGTATTCCAGGCCACAAGGGTGGTAAAGTAGCTTATTTGATTCCAAAATGTGCCTTTCTCTTCTTAAATTTATTAGCCAGTAATGATGGTACTCATACTAGCAATAGACTTTCAGTTGTTTTGTGATTTTTAGATTTTTGGCAAATTTGTTTATATATCTGAATATATCCAAATATTAAATAACAAAGTATAAATCTAAAACAAGAGCAAAAAATCCTGAATGGATTTTTCCAAGGAGATTCTGCTGTACTTAGAACTATAAATCAGCATGTAATTTTATCCTAATTAAAATGCCATGTGGGCTGAAAAAAATGGCTTAGTGGTTAAGTGAGTTTCCTGTGCAAGCATGGTGGCCTGAGGGGACCTGAAACCTTCCGAGTTTGAATCTTCAGATCCCAAATAAACAGATGGGCACTGTGTGCTCTGTATCCCAGTCCCACCAAAGGAGAGCAGACACCAAGAATAATTTGGGATTATGAAAAACAGCGAGCTCTGGCCTAAGACAAAAATAAGAACAGGTGGAAGAGTGATGAGCAAAATACCTCACATTTAGGTCCTGCCACCAAAGGCAGGTGTCTGCACCCCATTGTAGGCAAGCTCATGGAGCCCTGCAGCAGCAGCATACACATAGACCACACATAGAACACCATGCACACACACAGCAAAACATGTTATTTTAATTATTTGTTAATGAGTAACATTTAGATATTTACTTTCTCATAAAGATTGATTTGCTTAGTGAGTATAAATTAAAGTTTTAAAATTTAGATGATTTCATGAGATCAGTACAAAAATGGAACTCACTAAGGATCCCTGAACTCTTCAATTAGCAATAGATGTCACCCAAGCTTACCAACCCACTTCAGATGTATAGAGCTGCATTATTTGGTATATTTTCAGCAGTATCAGAAGAATATCAGTTGCCTGTGACAGCCTGAAGAAATCCCTTAATCTTTAAAGATATGACCAGACTCAGGTAATACCTTAGATTTACCAAGAAACAAATTTTAAGACAAAGTAGAATAGAGTTTATTAAAATACATTTTGTGGGACTAGAAAGATGATTCAGTGGTTAAAGGTGTTTGCTTGTAAAATACACTTTTAATGTAGATTTTTAAAAATGAAGATTAAGAGAAAAGAGAGCTCAGGAAGAAAGGAAGCCACAGCTAGTAGATGGGATAGGGTCTTCTCCAAGCAGAGTCTCTCTTAAGTGTTTTAGCAGTGGTGGTTCTCATGGTATATCTCAAAAGGTTGCTGGGAACTTTTTATTTTCTTTTACTGTCTTTTTGGTAGTTGAGAATAGAGGGTGATTTAAGAGGTGACTTGTATGGGATTATGTTCTGATAATCTAAAAACAGGAGCTACTAAAGTTGCATCATGATTTAGGACATGGTTTCCATTGCAAATGGAGTTTTGTGTTGAGATTCCTAGAAAATAGCAAGTTTCCTGCTGGGAAGGGTGAAAGGCCTTAACAAATGTTAATTCGTCTTGAATTCTTGACTCAAGGTTTGTCTTTATCTTCAACCAGAGTCTCAAGTGAGGGTCTGCTTTCTCTTCTTATGTTCTCAAAATTTTTCCTGTTCTTTTCCTTTCTACCTTAACCCCATCACCAATTTCTGAACTAGTAAAATTTTGCTACTTCAGAATATATGTCAAAATCTTAGTGGTATGCAACATTAAAAGATTTATGTATTGTTTTATTATGTACTTGTATGCTCATGTAAGTTTGTATATGCATGCCACGGTGCACATGTTGAGGTCAGAGGACAACTTTTAGGCTGGTTCTTGCCTGTCCACATCATTTGAGACAGGGTTTCTTGCTTTGGATTCTCACTTTGCTGATTTTGCAGGGCTGCCATGAGCTTCCGGGAACATCTCCTGTCTCTGCCTCCCATCTTGATGTGCACTGTTGTCAGCTAGCTGAGATTACCAGAACACACTACTGCTTACTGTTTTATACATGGTGTCTGGGCATTGAACTCAGGCACTCCAGAATCAGCAGTGAGCACTTGATCCATCCAGCCATTTTTTTTTTTCCATCCACAGCATTAATGTTGTTTCCTACCAGTAGGCCCAGCTATGCAAGTTAGGTCAAGAGATGCTTAGTTACCAGAGGAATGTCTCATAACAGTTGTAAAACAAGGAGTCAAATTCTGTCATAATTAGTTATTGGTCTGTTTGCTACATTCAGATCAAGCCTAAACTCAAGGGGACAAGTTCATGCCCTTTATTGCTAACAGGAAAAAAGAACATGAATAATGTATATGAAGAATGATATAATCTACCACAGCTAATTTGTTTTCGTCTTTTATTGAAATTCAGTTTTAAAGGAGACAATGTATATCATAGGAACATTATAGGAATTATATAAGCAGCATATACAAAACATCTCATAAAGACACACATATGCAGAAACTCCTTAAATATTAATTTCCTTCTTGGTATAGGTAAAATGTCATTCAAAAGGAAAATGGAGACATTCTTACATTTATATGTACAAAAATATTTTCCTTTATGTCATCCCTTTTCCTTTCATATTGTAGTTTATACTACAAGACTAGTTCATCAGTGAACTTTTCAGAATTTTTTAATCATAATGTATAGATCACAGATCTGTTAGGTTAAAAAAGCTTTATTAGAACATCTTTATATATTTCTCTTCCATCATTTTCTTTCTTTCTATTGTTTACTTTCTTTCCTTCTTCTGAGAATGTTCTTGCCTTCAGAGTGCTGGGATTACAGTTTTGTACCATAATACTCAACCAAAATATTTTAAGTTGGTAGTAACCTAAGATTCAGGTTTGGACGCTTTTCTCTTGGGCACATGTTCTAAAAAGTTTCTAAAGAAGACATTCTGTCTTACAAATACACCACTAATACCTAGTCCCTAAAACATTGCACTAGAAAGGAGTTAGGTCTTCACTTGGCATGATTTAGCCATTTGAACTTAACCTGCTATGAATTTATTAGTAGAAAAATGAGCAATTTCATCCTGGTGAGCACCTGGCTAGTTTTATTTGATGAATATTTCCTCCCTTCTCTTCTTCATGCAGTTTGCACCTGCTATCTCACAGGTGTTTGTAGGAATATTCCCTGGAGGTTTTTAGAATGTGTGATATTCAATTTGGCTATTCGCCATGCTTAGATGGAAAATATTCCTTCCAGCAGAAAAAGATGAAAATGTATGGTTCTTTTTATAACTGCATTACATCTGCAGAAGCAGACTACCTGGTAACATTAGACACATTACTTATTATTATTATTATTCAAGAATAATTTTCTGGAAGCAAAGGATTTACTTGAAATTGAAATTATAATAAATGCACTGCATAATCATTACACATCCTGCTGTTTTAATCATTGTTTAAGTATAGCTAACATGTAACTAAAAAAAAAACATAAAGCAGTAATAATGGATAACAATAGGATTCTAGAAATTGTATATTCTGTATAAATTCCAGCATGCATATTTGTTAAGAAGGCTTAATTCTAACACATTACTGACATTATCCATTCAGATACTGAGTGAATAACAGGTTTTGCAAATGTTGTATAGAGAATCTAAAGGGATAATACAGGAAGCACATGCATAGTACATCACAATTAGTTTGGACTCTAAAATATGTATGCATGTTTATACTAATGTAGGTAAAATTATTTTCCCTTTACAATTCAAAATTCTCTGTAGGGACCTTGTAACAACAAATAGCCTAGTGAGAGAAAACAAAGAAAAAAATATTACCATGTGTATCACTCTTGAAACACATGCAAGTAACACAAGATAAGTCACTTGAACAAACCACTTAGAACTTATGCTTGTATAGAATCTTAAAAAGCAAACAAACAAATAACTTTTCAGCATTTTTTACTTTAAGGCCATTTTCCAATACAGTATGTTTTTGTTTATTCTCATCCCTCCTCCTTCCTTCTGACTCTCTTCTCCACTATCATTTCCCCACTATGGTTTCTCCCTTCTGCTTACATCTCACAAATAACCAATTTGTCTAGCCCTCCACTCCTCCAGCTCATCCCTTTATATTCACTTTGGTGAAAGATCTATGTTTATAAGTTTTATACATATTTACCTTATATACATAATAAATATTACAAGCTAAGACCCGCATATCAGAGAGAATGTGATTTTGGCCTTTCTGATCAGTTTTGGTTTGAAATCTTCATTGGCTATCATAAGAATAACATGCCCTTGCTTGTTTGCAGCTTGCATTTGCTCAGTGGCTCAATTTCCAACCTTTGATATTTAGTTTATAAATATCTTTGCTTGATAGAGTCAAAATGAGAGAGAGAAGAGAGGGAGAAAAGAGATGGGTGGGGAGAGATTCTTTATAAATTACTATTGTAAGGCTTAAGAATAAAGTAATATGTCTGATTCTCAGGAAATGGAAAAGGCAAGAAGTGGAAATTAGCCCAGAGCTCCCACAGGTCTGCCAACACTTTGATGTTAGCCCACAGAAACTTGCTTTAGACTTCTGAACTCCAGAAGTACTCAATAGCAAAACTGCGTTGTTTGCAAGGACTCTTTAAGTTTTTACTAACCTATTCCAGTAATAGTAGAAAAGAGATATACCTCTAAAGTGATGGCTTTCGTGGCAAACAACATACATATTGACAAATTAAGAGTAGAAAATTGATAAGTAAACATGTCAATAATTGTTTATTTTCCATATTTATTTATTTAAAAGAGAGAGGAGTGAGGGGTTGTCTGGGTACATTTTCCTTACACAGTTCTCAAATTGTACTTCTTCTGTTTCATTTATACTATTAATTGTAATTACTTGTATTTGTAGAACATTTATCGTGGGCCATATTTAATTCTTGGAGTAGGGGATCATGCTTTTCAGTGTTATATATCATTGCCTCGATAGGCTTTTCCAATACTAAGTATGTGAATAAGGAATCCAACTTCATCATAACATTGCAAACTGGGCTAGAGGGACATCTCAGCAGCTAAGGCATTTGCATGCACAGCCTAATGAGCCAAGTTCAATTCCTCACTATCCCCATAAAGCCAAATGCATACTGGCTCATGCATCTGGAGTTTCACTGTAGTGGCTGGAGGCACTAATGTGCCCATTCTCTCTATAACTTTGTCTTTATTCTCTCTATCTCTCTCTGCTTACAAAGAAATAAATAAAATATACATAGAAAATAATTGAAAACTTTGCCTCTTCCAAACTCACTTCAAGTGGAAAGGATACATGTATGTATGTATGTGTGTGTGCATACATATGTGTGTATGTGCTTTCATTTATTTTGCGGATGCTCATTCAGTACACTGTATGTATTGTATATATTTAGGATTCTGTATGTATTTAAGAGTCATCAGGAATTTTTTAAAAATATATTTTATTTATTTATTTATTTGAGAGAGAGAGAGAAAGAAAGACGGAGGGAGGGAGAGAGAGAGAGAGAGAGAGAGAAAGAGAGAAGGGGCACACCAGGGCTCCAGCCACTGCAAACGAACTCTAGATGAGTGTGCCCCCTTGTGCATCTGGCTAACTTGGGTCCTGGGGAATTGAACCTGGGTCCTTTGGCTTTGCAGGCAAACACTTTAACTGCTAAGCCATCCCTCCAGCCCTTGTCAGGAATTTTTGAATGATCTAGTAATAGCATTTAGTGAGGTCTCTCCTCTCAGCACATTATATGCAGATTATTAGTTCTATGGCCCACTGTGTGCAAGCCTTTTAGGAAAGTCCCCATATTTCCCTTTTCACACTAGTTCTGAAACACACTACAGCTAATTATTATTGCATTAAATACCACTTTTTCCCCATTTGTCTCAATGGAATCTAGAAATATTTTCATCATTGGCTTAAAAACTTATTGAATCAGGATTTTAAAAGGGCAGAAAATGCACAAATGCACAATGAAAGTTTAAAGAGCAGGACCTGACATTTTTGGAATACTCTTGGTGAATATTAAATAGACTTCCAAAGCTAGGATTCATTTTTATGATTTCATTTCATTCTCTGTTGTGACTGGAAACTCTCAGAACTCCCAGGTCCTAGTCATTCTGACTAAAGTTGTGGAAGGATGTTATTCACTCCCATGCTTCCTGTTTGTGCATCAAATATTTAAATATTTTAAAGACTATCTTAAATTTCTGTTCATCATTCATGTAGGAATCCTTACTGTTACATCCTTTGCACATCCAAGGACTCAGAGCAGAGGCAAATGAAGCTCAATGTAATGAAAATGTTCTTACACAATGCATATAAAGGAAGGCTATAGAGAAGCTGAGGGAATCAAAAAATGATATAGAAAGCTTGCATCCTATTTCTCTAATTTTTTGTGTGTTCTCACTAAAATGTACAAAATAAAATCCACACTGAATACAGTTGAACATTTATGGCCTTCTTTTGCCTAATGGTTCATTATTAGGAACTGCACATTTGTCATAAATGTCATTTAGAAAGTTTGACAATAAGTAATAAACAGACATAGGAAACTATGAGAGAAATTGTCAATACTAGAATATTGCAAACCAAAGCTTATTTTTCTTTCAAAACAGATTTTATCGGGCCTGGAGGGATGGCTTAGTGGTTAAGGCATTTGCCTGCAAAGCCAGAGGACCCAAGTTCGATTCCCCAGGACCCATATTAACCAGATACACAAGGTGGCACATGAGTTTGGAGTTCATTTGCAGTGGCTGGAGGCCCTGGTACACCCATTCTCTCTCTCTCTCTCTCTCTCTTTCCCTTTTTCTCTCTGTCAAATAAATACATAAATTTTTTTTAAAAAGATTTAAAAATATTTTATCAGATGATCCATTCTTAACATAAACTGAAGAAGCAAGTTCAGGAAACGATATTTATGAGTGTGTGTTGCAAATTATTATGGTTTAATTATAAAAAGTTAGCAGGAGATGTTTAAATAAAGTGAAAAAGTCCTATAACAATACTCTAAGGGCAATGACCTTCAACAATCATTCTAGTACATACATGATTGAAGATAAAGAACCTTCATCAAATTTCACCTACTAATCTCAAATTGGCTCACTGCACTTTTTGTAAGGATATGTTAGCTATTGTGCAGGGCTCTTGATTAGAGGCCACCCAAGTGCCATCTGCAAGCTCCATCCTCATGATAAATAGCACTGACATTATAGGCTGAGAGAGCTGGCCCTTTTGATTTTACTCACTTGCATTTATTTATTGATTTATTTGAGAGAGAGAGGCAGACAGAGAGAGATAAAATGGTTGTGCCAGAGCCTCCATCCACTGCAAATAAACTGCAGACTCATGAGCCACCTTATACATCTGGCCTATCTGAGTAATAGGAAATTGAAGTTTGGTCCTTAGGCTTTGCAAGCAAGTGTGTTAACTGCTAATCCATCTCTCCAGACTCTCACTTGCATTTTGAAGTTCTTTAATATTTCTTTTTGTCTAATTTTGTTATGAGTGGTGCCATGTTGTGCTATTATTGGTGGTGATAGTAGCTGTAAATGTATCTTAGAAATGTCCAATGAGGGGGCAAAGGATATTTCAAAGGAGATCTCAAAGGAGAAAGGAGATTTTCATTAACACTTAGGGAAAACAATCAAATGAAATGAGTTTCATAACAATCAAATGAAATGAGTTTCATGACTCGGAATTATTGGTGTATTGACCTATGCTGCAGGTTTGAATGGAGAAAAAAAAAAATGGCATAGGGGCATGAGACATGCAGTTAAGTAGTTCTAGTCAAGGTGTGATTCAATAATCATAACCTTGGCTCTTATCCTGAAAGACGGCCAGTGATTTTTTAATCTGATAACCAGTGTCATTGTCCAAGGGACCAACCTGGTTCTTGTACAATGATAGGCTCCATGGAGTAGCCTCTCCATCATATATGTAATGGCTTCAATGTAAAATGATTGATGTGTTCAGATACTTAATCTGCAGCTGGTGGTGCTGTTTGGGAAGGAATGAGCACTTTCAAGTAGTTAAAGCCTTGCTGGAGGAAGCATATCACTGAGGGTAGACCTTGAGGTGTTCCAGTCCAGATTTGTTTGCTCTCTCTATCTACTTCCTTCATGCTGATATGAAAATGACACAGGTTTGAATCTTGCCATCCATACCTTCTCTACCATAATAAACCCTTTCCCTGGAAACTATAAACCAAGGATAAATCATTTCTTTCCTTACGCTGCTTTTGGTTAGGCAGGGGTCCCAAAATAACATGGCAAGTTGACCATATACTGAAATCTCTGATGCTGAGAGCCTGCATAAATCTTTTCTCCTTTAGATTGTTTCTCTCAGATACTTGTCATAGTGATGTAAAACTGACAACATGGGCGGTGACTATGAACTGATCCCATCTCCTTTATAGAACAAAGGTATAATTGACAGAAACAAACAAAATGTTTTGGATTATAAATTCAAATTTTAAAAGTGCATGATATCTAGCACATAAAATAATAAAATATTGAACAAAAATAAATTTCATTCTTCCTTTTCCATCATCAGCTTATTTGCTTGGATCTTGTACTTCATTTCTCCTCCCTGGATATATGTGATTTTTTTTTTAATTTAGCTTAGTATATGCTTCAAAACCTGGCATTTAAAATTGGACATAACACATGTGAAACAGATTAAAATTGAATCAAGTGTAAATATTTAATATAATGTTGAGTAGCTTTGATGCCAAGGCTGCCATTTAAGAATGTACAAAATAAAAGTTAAGACATCCTGCAGAGGTGTAATAAACAGAGTATGTGTTCATAGAGAATGGAATATGGCATAATGGTATTAGCAAGATAAAGACAAATGTACCCTCAGTTTCAAAATGATTGTGAAGTTCAGTGAATTTGGAATTGCCATTTATTTCTTTCTACTGTTTTCAGAATCTAAATATCATAATCTGTTTGCTTTAGCTTTACTAAGTAAATAATCTTTTGGTAGTGTCTTTTTATTTTCTTACAGACATAGCAAAGTAGATTTTCTATTCAGACACAAATAATAGCAATTTGTATGTTTATAAGATATTTAATGTTAGAGAAATGGGTGAAAGAAGAAAGTAATATTATTAATATGCATTACATTATTTAATTTTTCAAACAAAACCTAAAGAAACTTCTACCCCCAAACTAATCCTTTTTCCTCTTTTACCTAGACCCTGAAATGCTGAACATTTGCTAACTTCTATTGCCTTTAGTATTACATGTGAAGCCTACTAACCAGAATAAGGAATGTGGACCTCTACCAATCCTGGGTTGTAACTCCATTTCCTAGGTTGGCTAGATGGAGCAGATCAAAATATGCTAGAATGCCATGTACCAAAACTAGTGAAGCCTTGATCTAGGACAAGTCAAGATCCCACAACTTTAGAAAAGACTGGGTCCCACATTTGGAATTTAATTTTGTTTAGGAAATCACTTTTTATTCAACTAAGCCTCTATTAATATATCAGCTACTTTTACCTTAGGAAATGTATCACTCACATTTAAACATAGATGGAAACTGAAGAGAAGTTCACAGGTCATTTTCTTTCCCTGATATGGGCCTTCCATATTTTATGCTTGAATGAAGGGATCAAAAAAATGTCCTATTTTTTAAAATCACCATCCCAGTTAAAGTGAAGCATTAATTTATATATGATCTATGTTGGTCCATCACTTCTTTCAGTGTGTGTGTGTGTGTGTGTTTGTGTGTGTGTGTGAGAGAGAGAGAGAGAGAGAGAGAGTGAGAGTGAGAAAGAGAGAGAGGGAGAGATCATGCTTCTAGTATGGCGAACATGTGTTCATACAAATCATCACCATCACCATCTGTTCCAATTACCTTCTCATTGTTTTGAGGAAGCACTTGGCCAGAAGCAGCTAACTGGAGGAATGGATTGATTTAACTTTGAGTTGGAGGGGAAGCTTCACAATGACAAAAGTATGGCCTGAATAGAGGCTGGACAACATCCCCTTGCAAAGTAGATGGAAAACAGCAGCATGAGCATACACTTATCTCTGGCAAAGGGGAGAAGGATATATCACCTCCAAGTCCACCCCCAACAGCATATCTCTTCCAACAAGCCTTCTTCTCCCAAATTGCCATGTGCTGGGGACCAAGCATTAAGAACACATGAGTTTATGGAAGAAATATGATTCAAACCACCACATTCTGTCCCTGGCTCCTGTAAATTAATGACCATCTATGATATAAAAGGCAATGCATTCAATAAAATTTTAAATATTGTCGATCCCAACAATGTTCACATATTACCATAGTCCAAGGTCTCTTAACTGTGTGCCTATAAAACCAAAACACAATTGATGCCTAGTAAATATTCACACTCCCAAAGATGGCACTGTGTGAAAAGATTGAACTAATGCAAAATCTAAAGCCAACAGGTCAACTATCGATTCACATAATTCCAAATCTAACATCTGTGACCAGTGAAGCTTGTAGAGACTATAAGCCAAAATAAATCTATTCCTCCCTTTAGCTGCTTCTGGCCAGTGCTTCATTCAATCAATGAGAAGGTAATTGGAACAGATTGTAACTATGATAATGACTGAGTCTCTGGGGTTCCAATTCTGCCCCTCTAGCAGAGCTGATCACAGTCCGGGGAACACACTATCCTGACCCAGCAACCCTTCCTGGCAGGCATTCCATAGTAATGGCATCTCCATGAAATCCAAGGATCTCCACTGCAACCCATGGTTCATACTCATGGCTCCACTGGGTCTTCACACAAGGATTCTAACAACCCTGCCTCACATTGCCCAGTGACCTTCTCAACAAAACTGCCTTGTTTCTTTCCATCAATTTTATACTCCTATAAAATACAAGTTGGGCTACAAGATTTGTTAATCCTGGGGGAATAAAGCTGTTTTGGTAGAGCAGGATACTCCTTTAGCATTCAGCCCCTTGACTTTCAAATGAATCAGTATTACTTCTGCTATCCCAAAGCAAATCAGCTGGCTCAGTCTCAACCTTGGTAATCTCTCAAACACTTGCAAATGAACCAAACTGTTTTCTCTATGCTCATATCCATTCATTTCTTTGAAATTCAAGCCTGTTCCAGTTCTCAGGACACAGGAAGAAAAGCAAGCCCACTTTATCCCACTTTAGCTAAAGCTTTCTTCCCTTGACAAACCAAGCCTCGATAGTCCCTAGTGCTTATTGCATTTAGATCTTTCAACTCTCTGACCAGGAAGATCCACAAAACTCTGCTTATAGCATCTCTTAGGCTCAGGTTTCAAATCCCTCATTTCTCCTGCCAATCAGCTCCAAAAAGATTCAAAAGCCACACAGTCAGGTTTCTAGTAGAAATGACCCC
Organism: Dipus sagitta; assembly: GCA_036346955.1. Taxonomy (NCBI): domain Eukaryota; kingdom Metazoa; phylum Chordata; class Mammalia; order Rodentia; family Dipodidae; genus Dipus; species Dipus sagitta. The sequence continues at coordinate 94,248,661 of CM070770.1, read as the reverse complement.
ACTCCTCTGCATCAACTTTTTGTTGTAGTTCCCTTCTCATGCTTGGATAAAGTACCCAACTAAAAGCAGCTAATGGAAGGAAAGATTTATTTTGTCTTTCGGTATAGAAGGGAAGCTTTATTATGGCAGAGGTTGGAAATCACTTCCTTGCAGGTGGAAAACAAAAGCAGGAGAGTTAGCCAAATTTCAGCACAGGGGAACTGGTTATAATACCCTTTAGCCCACCCCCAAAAACACATCTCCTTCAGCAAGGCTGCACATCCCAAATTACCATGAACTGGGGACCAAGCATTCAGAACATATGAGTTTATAAGTACCATCTTATACAAACCATTGCACCATCCTAGTACATTTTTTCACTTTTCACTTTTATCTTTAATTTTATTTTTTACTTAAGTAGAAACTTTGCACATACATATCATGTGTTCGTACTATTTCCATCTTCCCTACTCCCAATTCCCCTGAGGGTCGTCATCAGTGTGATTTCTGGTATTCACCTTGGGCTTGTGGGTTATCAGTTGTGAGAACAGCAGTTAGTAATTGGGGAAAGGGCAATGCCTTTGGGTATTCCCTCTCACCCTGTGGCTCTTATACTCTTTTCACCATCTCTTCCACAATTGTCTTTAATTTTATCACTAAAAGGTTACTGTGGATTTTGCCATTTACCTCAGTATATACACAATTTTGTGTCTTCTACACCCTAAGTTTTGATCTACAATTTTCAGTTCTCGTTAATAATACCTAATAGCCATTGCTCAGAAATCATAAAGATTTTATGAGAGGGGGGAATTAAAAAGAAGAAAAAATTAAACCATTCTCACAACAGGTTTTTATTTTAGGAAATTTGGTAATGAAGGAAAAAACAACTGGAAGAATGTCACTAGGTACAAAGGATGAAGTTTTATTATTTATTGATAAACTGGGAACAATGGTAGAGAGTATATGGAAGGAAATGCTTTTGCAAATTTATTTTAATTCAGAATAATTTAGAGTGGGATCATAATAAAGCAAGCACACAACCTGAATTTGTGTATTTTAAACTTTGCCCTATCAGCATCTGCATCTCTATTGTTTGCCCCATTAACATCAGATCTTTCTCTGTTCTCTGCTCAATCAGTGCCATTGCTACAACCTGAGTTAGAACACTGTAATAGATCTCTATATCACACAGAGTTTGGAGGACTTATTCATTTTTCCTGCAAAAGTTAAATAAAGTGCAAAACTTTCAGCCCATCAATCCTTTAGCAAGCTGTCCAAGGTGACATTTCATTAGCACATTTTGTCAGTGGATAAATCGTACAGCAAGCTCTAAAGGGAAGGTGGAAAACATCTAGTCCTTTTTCATTAGATCCATCTGAACTTGAACCATTGGAGATTACATACAAAAAGCACATGAGACAGAGGAAGCGCTATCCTGTCTATAAACTGCATTAATCATTCATTCCCTTCAGAGTGTTTTAACACAGTGCCATGTCTTTGGTTAAGCCCCAAACTGGCTATTCAATTTTGAGTTGCAGGACAGTTACATTTCAAGGAAAATCAGAGACATTACGACTCCTGTCAGGCTTGATAAAGTCCTCATTCATCAATTAATGGGTTCCAATAAGCTAAGATAGATACAAAAATAAAGGAAATTGCATGATAACACTTTCTGATTTTTTCTCCTCTTTTCAGTTTTGCTGAATTTTTTGTATTAGGTATTACAAAGGTTTCATGACAAACCTGAGATCAGAGGTAAGTGCTAGCATCTGAGGAAAAGATGGGTAGACCTCTAGAACTGTTGACACACAAAAGTTTTGGGCAAGTTTCATAATTTTAAAATGAAGAAGTTTTAATTAACTTAGCAGCTTATGTCATTTAATCATAGAAACCTGCAAACAGGACTTATCTCCTAGACTCCTGTTTCCAATTTTGTTTGTCAGGATGTATCCCAGTTTTAAATGGCTATGGTGTTAAATTGTTTATGAATCATTTGCTCAAATTGAAAATTTGTCTCATAATGCTATCCAGTATATCCTCCAATCAAGATAATTTCTTGCATGTATAAAATGGAGAGAATACATCTTTATAAAATACAGGAAAGAAAACATAATTCATCAAAACAGCAGCAAACTTAAAAGGGATTTTGTGATTTCCTATATATTTAGCTTGTAAATACAAGACTATAAATGTATTAAGAGACAATTTCTGTTAACGTTTCATTGTGTTTCACTTCAAGTACTGCACAAGTTAAAATCTGATAAAATATTTACATTCGATTATCTGAAACTCCCCATCTCAGACTTATTTTAATGTGGTGAGTAACTTCATTTCCATAGATACCACCAGCAGGAAATTCTCTCTTATGGCTCCTAGGACTTCCCTTAATTAGTGTGCATACAATTTTCATTCTCTAAGTCATTGTCGTTGTCATTGTCATTGCTATCTTCATCACTTCCTGCAGGGATGCCAGTAGCAGCTGAAGCTCCTTTAGCTTCTCCATCAAGTGTTTTCTTTAATTTTTTGGATGTGAGTTAATTGATGACAAATGTTAAATTTGTAGATGTTGGTCATTAATTTTGATTTAATAATGCAAGAAAACTATGGCTGAACTTAGTTTTGGGATGATCTACTTTGTCTGCGTTAGGCTGCCAAATTCACTACTCCAAAACTTAGCTGCAGTACCAGTGTGACACAAATACTGCAGTAGTGTCCTTGGAAAACCACATTTCAAGTCTGTCCCAGGAAATCAGTGTGGATCCCTTAAAAACCATAACATGAGAAGCCATCTTGGAAAAGTTATTTCCTTTGGTACATGTCAATAAAAAACACAGAACATGAAAAAAAATGCAGAAAAGATTCATTAGTCAAATTATCAAAATGAATAGGCACTGTAAAGAGATTGGCTAAATAAACACAACATTTGGTCAGTTTCTAAGTGTATTATGAGAAATATCACTGAAGAATATGTGACATTAGGAAGGTTAGAATTTTTAGAAGATGATACACAAACCATTTCTTGAGAAATAATGCTAAAATCTGTATTACTCCTTGATAAAGAACCATAGAGCTAATTAATTAAGAGACACAGCCAAGATATCACTGTGCCAAAGGCAACATTTGGCAATGTCGTGAATGATTCAACATTATTTCAAATCACTTCAAAGTGCTTTGTTTTCAATAAACTAATGGTTATTGTGCTATTAAGAGCATCATGTGGCTACCTCTCTAGTGTTTCTGGAACATAATAGGCAGAAGGGAACATCGGTGGGTATTTGCAGAAAGTCCTCCAAAATCAACACAGCAAGTTACTTTCACATGTTTTATGCACAGGAACTCACAGTAAGAATTCTTTTGAACAAAATTTCTATAGCTAAGCAATAAAAATCCAAGATAATTAGTAAAATTAAGGACATCTTTTTTAAAAATCACTGCCAACCAATTCTGTTTATTTACAAAACAACACAGCCTGAAATTTCCATATCAGAATTGAAACCAATCACTGGCTCAGAAAATTTGTATGAAATATATTTATTGCATTAATAGAATTATTGAAATAGATTTAATCATCAGCAGCATAACCAACTCCAACCCATTTATTAAAGTGATAAATCATGTTTCATGTTAAAAAGACTATCCATCTCCAGAAATACTTTTTCTGGGCAATTTGTTTTATAAATATAGCTTAAAAGAAACATCAGTCATCATCACCTCTGTGTGTGTGTGTGTATATATATGTATATATATATATATATATATATATATATATATATATATGATCTTTAATTGTGTGTATATGTGGAATTGGAAAATTATGAGACAGAAAAACTTAGTCTCCATAACATATTCTGGGGTAGATTTTGATTAACATATTATAAATCTTTATTATTGCTTTTTAAATATTTTATTGATTTATTTATTTGAGAGAGAGAGGGAGGGAGAGAATGGGTACACCAGGACCTCTAGCCACTGCAAATAACTTCCAGATGCATTTGTTACCTTGTATATCTGACTTTATGTGGGTTCTGGGGAATCAAATCCAGATCCTTAGGCTTTGCAAGAAAGCACCTTAACCACCGAGCAATCTCTCCAGCCCCATTATTAGTTTTGAATTTCATTGTACATGTTACCATGTTGCATTATTTTCATAGAAGTATGTATTTTTTATTAAGTACAGCCCTCCCTTACCCTCATTCACCCTTTTCTCACCCCTTCACACCTCCAGTTTGTCTCCTTTGTTTCTGTGTATAGTTTTGCTTTGATGTTGCATATGTGCATGGCTTTAGGTATCTTTACAAATCATAAGAATTGCGTATAAGAGAATATATTCCATATTTGTCTTCCTAAGGCTCCTTAGTATGATGGTCCTTATTCATATTCATTTTTTCTGAAAATGGCATATATATATATTTTTTTTTTGGTTTTTTTGAGGTAGGGTCTCACTCTAGCCCAGGCTGACCTGGAATTCACTATGTAGTCTCAGGGTGGCCTTGAATACACGGTGATCCTCCTACCTGTGCCTCCCGAGTGCTGGGATTAAAGGCGTGCACCACCATGCCTGGCTTTGAAAATGGCATAATTTCTTTTCTTTTGTCATTATATAGAAATCTGGGGTAAAAAAAATGTTACAGAAGTGAGTTCTGATCACATGGTCCCAGTCATGAGTGTGTACATGAATGTGTAGATTGTTGGGACTATAGCATGGATTCAGTTTGTCCTAATAGGTGGTTCTGGAATTGAAAAAAAAAAAAAATACTGCAAAGCAGCTTCACAATCCCAAGCAGCAAAAGGCATTTCTTAAATCTTTTGGTACTGGGACTGCTGAAGCTAATTATATAAAATGACAAAAAATGATTGGCTCATGAGCTGCAGAGATGGCTTAGTGTTTGAGGCAATTGCTGTCAAAGCCTAAAGACTCAGCTTCAATTCCCCAGTACCAACATAGAGTCAGATGCATGAGGTGGTACATGTATTAAGAGTTCATTTTCAGTGGCTAAAGGCCCTGGCATACCCATTCTCTCTTTCCCTATATGCGTCTCTCTCTCTCTCTTTTTCTCTCAAACAATCAAATATTAAAAAAAGATTGAGTCATGAAATTGGAAAGTAAAAAAAAAAAAAAAAAAACAGTAAATGAAAGGGAGCCCAAACAAAAGACAATGAGTTTTACCTTGGAGGAAATAAATAAGTCATCATGTAAAGGTCTAGCTTAATAGGAATATGTCTATAATAAATACAACCAAAAATCATGGATGTCTCAGCTGGTCACAGGGATGTCAAGTCATATACCAAAAATACAATAAGATGGCTTCTTTAGAAGGTTAATATTACCTCAACTTATGAATTTAGTAACATTTAGTTCTCCCCAAGTGCTGCAGTCATTTTTTGAAGTTCTAATGACACAGGCATGGTTTCTTGGAACCTTAGGTTTTCGTATCCCATTTGCCAATCTTCACTTTAGATTTTGTGCACATGGTAGGCTATTGTCACGAGTGGCTAAGAGGCTTTCCCTTAGAGTCTATTATGATGCTGAACAGGCAGGGAGGCAGCTCTTCAGGAGAGTTATACTTATCAGTGCTGTTACAAAGGAAACTCCTAGATCATATTACATTATCTACTATGATCTGGTCATCACATATCTGCATATGAATTTTCTTGTATGTGACAGAGCATTTACAGGTGAAATATATATTTAAGGTTGAAAATAGGTAGGCAGTATGTAAGAAAAGAAGGTGTGCTGTCTGTTAGTTGGAAACAGAGGGAATTAATTGAAATTTCTGTGAATATTTTAAGATTGGTTTAGGTAAGGTAGGAGGTATAAGAAACAAACATTAAGGGCTGGAGAGATGCCTTAGCGGTTAAGTGCTTGCCTGTGAAGCCTGAGGACCCTGGTTCGAGGCTCAATTCCCCAGGACCCACTTTAGCCAGATGCACAAAGGGGCGCACGTGTCTGGAGCTCGTTTGCAGTGGCTGGAGGCCCTGGCATGCCCACTCATTCTCTCTCTTTGCCTCTTTCTTTTTCTTTCTGTTACTCTCAAATAAATAAATAAAAATAAACAAAACAAAAAAATAAAAAAGAAACAATTATTCGAATAAGTATTTGAAATATTTGAACAATTTTAAACAATATAGAAATTAAGAAATTAACTAATTTTGAAGTTGATATCGAGTTTAAAAGCCTTTTTAAAAAAGTCATTTATTTGCAAGCATGGAGTGATAGAAGAGGAACCATACACACATACATAGGACCCCCCCCCACACACACATATGCGAAGAGAGAGGGAGAGAGAAGGAGAGAGAGTGAGAAAGAGAGAATTGGCATGCCAGGACCTCCCAGCCACTGCAAACAAACTCCAGAAGCATGCACAACTCACCACCCACCTTGGGCTAAAGATGATCCAGTGTTGCATGATCAAGTGGATATGGGGAATGGTCTATGACTGGAGTGGACAAGTGGGGTGAGGAAAAGCTATAAGGCAGGCAAATTTCCCTACCAGGCCATCAGAGAATTACTCCTGTCACCAGGGAGTTTTGAGAGACCATCAAAGTGTAACCTCAGCCATGGCCTAGCAGTTCTGCAGGGGGGTTATCATTCTCATGCAATTCACCATGGAGAGAGGGAGAAAGAGAGAGAGGGAGAGAGAGAGAGAGGAAGAGAGAGAGAGAGAGAGAGAGTGAGAGAGAATGAAGAACAAGGAGCAGATCAAGGACACTTCAGGATCCAGGGGATACGTAGGGACAAGCTGCTGCCATCTATGGTTCCCTGGGTTGGAAGAGGCCCTGAACACCAGTCCTGGGTTTCAGGATCAAATATTAGGAAAAAGAGTAAGAAAGAAATGAGAGACAATAAAATGGGTAGGGATGGAGGGAAGGGCAAGGGAGGGGGTGGGAAACACAAATCTAGACCCAAACAGCAATGGTATCATAAAATTCTACATCCTAAAAGGCAGACCAGATGGCTGAACCTTCACCAGGTCCTTAGAGGGAGCACCTGAGCCACAAGACACTGGAGAGAGTATGATGAAGACTGACCTTAATATTCTACAGCTTCTCTCTCTCCCTCTCTCTCTCTCTCTCTCTCTTTCTCTTCTCTCTAACTCTTTTATATTAGTTATCTTTTTCTTCCTTTTCTTAGTGGGCACTGACCTGTAACTCCCAGTACCAACATGTGGCTATCATCCACAATGAGCTTTTGATCAGAGAGACCTACAAGGTTTCCTAAAAGAAAGACATATTTCTGTCCAAGTACTTGATGACCCACCAAAGGTTAGTGGTAAGACCCTATTGCTTAAGACACCTCATGTGGTCAACATGTAAAATGGAATGGCATGGCAGGAAGCTGGAAGAGAGTCAGTCCCCAGACAGTCACTGCGTCTAGTGCCAGAAGGTGCTACATGGGCGACTGGGGGAAAATGACCAATATCGGTCTAAGCAACTCATGGTCTAACCTGCTTAGCAGCAAATAGCCTGTTGTGATGCCCACACAAGTGCAATAGTGGCACACAGCCATGGTGGGGAAACCAACTGCTCTTGATTCGGCTAACTGATCCCCTCAGTGGTACGGGACCCATAGCTGGAGCTGGGAAACAAGTCAGAACCATATCCAAACATAAGCCCACTCTCCATTATCAAGCTACCATCAATTATGGGCTACAAGCAGGCCTACACCTATTAAATTCTCTATAAAAAAGTAAGGGTTTTCTCATTTGTCCTGGTGCTAACTTACTCTCCACTGGAGAATCTGCTTCACTTTTTCAGATAGATGTAGATCCTAAGGAGAGAGGCACCCCATCATACCTCAAAAAGGCCCTGGCTGAAAATAAGAAAAATTGGCGAATCAAGCAAGGGTGCTGTCTTCCTAGTGAACCGGGTACTAGCAGAAGGGTGGAGGAGATCAACACAGAAAAATCAACTCCTACCAACTGAGAGAGCCAGACACCCAGAGGCCCCCAACACCTCATCACTGAAGCAGACCAAAAATGAACCCAACATGGCTCAGGGAAATTTTGCGGAAGAGGGAGCAGAAAGAATGTCAGAGCCACATGTTGGGTCATGATATGCAGAGACATTTATCCTACCCATAACTGTGGGCTAACTCCAGAATGCATGACCCATATACCTCAACAAAGAGGGGCCAAGGGGAGGTGGTAGGTCACGGATGAGCCTAATAATGGTACCAAAGTGACTGTATTTGCTGAATACAAAACTAATTAATAAAAAAATAAAAAATTAAAAAAAAAAAAAAAGAAATGAGAGAAAAGACTCAGCTCAATACCAGAAACAGTTTTTCTTCAGGGAAAGCCAGAAAAGGCTACTGACTAGGCATGTCAGAAGCCAGTTCCCTTATATACTTATGGGGCCATGGGGACACTGGTATGCTATGGTTTCAAGGCAGTCCACTTTGCCTCAGAGCTTAGGCAATTGCAGGGAACTGATCACTGGACAGGTGGTTTTGGGTCATTCCTGAAAAGTGATAATTGGGAGGAGTGGTCTGGGTCATTCCTGGAAACAGTTACAATGAAATGGCAGTCTGGTTCCAAAAATAGAGGCATCTGGTTCTTACAAAAATGGATGACAAAACAGCTGGTGAGGGAAAGGGGGAGAGGAATGCTTATTCATTATTGATGAGATGAGATTAAATCTCTATGTAGTTTTAATTTACATTGTTTTCTGGTGATGAAGTTGAGCAGTTTTTTTATGCTTTCAATGGACTTTTGTGTTTTATCTTTTGACAACTATGTGTTCATTTAATGAACTTCTATGCTGGTAATGTCATTTTTTGACTTCTTTGTATATTCTTGATGATTAATATAATAATAACATCAGTTGTATAGCCATCAAACATTTTCTCCTGTTTTATAGGCTCTATCAATTAAATCATTATTTTCTTCCTCAATGTTCTTCATATCAATGCATATTGCTGCTGTACAATTTTAAGTGTCTATAGTAAAATTCCAGGCATACTCATGGATACTTTTATTAGATTTGATTTTCAATTCAAAATTCAGGGCAAAATGAATAGCTCAGTTTGGAAGAGATGTACTGTTAGTAATATTCAGTCACTTAGGGCTGATGAAGCCATGGAGCACATATTTAAAATCAATTTCATGATTACCATTATGATGGTTTAAATCAGAAAGACCTTAGCCCATAGGTTCTAGGAATGTGAAAAGTTCAAGAAGAATCAGGAAGTTGCTGCTGCTTACATCTGTCATGGAAGAGACTGAGTCTGACTGGAATTCCAGCCTTGCCAGGGCAAGCAGAGTTTCACCCATGTTTCTGTGGGTCCATCATTAGCTGTCTACTTACAGGAAAAAACTACTTTCCTCCTAATTTTTATCATAATGCCACAGGGTAAAAATTTTCATTTCAAATGACATGGAAATAAAGGGCCAAAGCAAGACAGAAGAGTCAGCATGGCAAAGTCCAAATCCTGCAGTCTCAAGAATAAAATCTGGGGATCGTGATATAATTTTCTTGGCTTCCTAGAGCTTGGACAGACCTGAAATAGTAGGACACCTAGCTTTTCCATTGTTCCAGATTCATTCTGTGCCTGAACCTCTCCTATACAGATGCCTCATGATTCTGACATTTCCAATATCTTGGGCTCTCCTTTGAAATTTAGAATTTAGCAGCATCATGCAGAGATTCTGACTCTGCTGCATAATTTCCAGGCTTCAGGTTCCCTCCATAACCATGCTGAAAGATCCCTTGACACCTCAATCTTCTTTTATTCTTGCTAAAACAAAATCATGGAGAGGGTTCTGCCAGCTTTTGATGGACCATGAACCCTTTCAATCACAGTTGTGTTAGCTTTCATTTTCTTGGCCTGGGGAAGAAATTTCATAGGCAGTTTTCTTTTTTTTTTTTTTTCCAGCTGGAGATCCCTTTCAGTAGCATTCTCAGTTCTCCCTTTCTCCTTTGTAATGAATTTTTATTTTCACAATATGAAATTTTCAGTGAGTGGGTTAGTGCTTTCTGGGCAATTTGCTCATTATCCCAGTGCAAATACTAAGTTTCTCTCTAATGGACTAATCTTTTTAACAAAACAGCTATTTTCTTAATACCCACCCTGTATTTATGTTTAAACAGCCTACTTTCCTTACCAAATGGAACATTTTAAATATCTGTTTGTTTTCACTCACTAGACCTGGATCAGGGCATAAGCAGTAGCCATGGCATTGCCTGGATGCTGTCTTGTCTTGAAAGCCTCCACAAGACAAATAACTCCATTAATTATGAAGTTACCCTTACTCTAATTCTCAGAAAATAGGCAAGATACAGTTAGATTCCTTGCCAGAATATAACTAGAATTTCTCTAGCTTAGTTCCTGATAAGTGTATTTGTGAGCTCAGCATTCACTGTCCATTTTTCTCTTTTCTTAAAAAAAAAAAAATTTAACAGAGAGAGAGAGAGAGAGGGAGAGAGAGAGAGAATTGGTGCACCCAGGCCTCCAGTCGCTGTAATAAAACTCCAGACACCTCTCACCAGAATGGCTCATTAAGTTATTATTATAATCCAGAGATGTTTCTAGACAAAAGTTTCACACACTTTTACATTATTACCACAATATTGTTCAAATATCTTTGATACTTATGGTCAGGTTTATTACATCACTGATCGCACTCCAGCACTAATAATTTGTTATGCTGATTTTTCTCATTACAGTGACAATATACCTGACGAAAACAATTTAAGAAGGAAAGGCTCATTTTGGCTCACAGTTTAAAAGCATAGTTCATATGGATGGAAAGGCAAGGTAGAAGGGGTATAAAGCAGCATGTCACACTAAGTCTGTATTCAGAAAATAGAGAATGATGAATTCATGTGTTTATTCAACTTTATCCTTTTTCTTTAGTATGGGACTCCAACCCATGCAATGGTGTCACCCACACTTATGGTGCTCTTTTCTCCTTAATTAATCAATATGCAAATTCCTTTATAGATATGATCATAAGTTTGCTTCCTGAGTAGTTTTTGATCTGATCAGTTTGACAATCAATATCAACCATCACACCTTATTTTCAAGTGGTGGGCAACTGTTGTGGAACAGAAAAATGCCTGGCACATGAGAACTCGGGGTTACAGGTAAATTAAAATGAGGAACTCATGGGGATAAACTTTGTGATCAAGCTAAATACAGGGTCTGGAATAGCCCAAGGATGGGGACTGACTAAAATAAGAAAGTTGAAAACAGGTTTTTAATGTCACTCTTGGAGTCTAGGCTGAGCTATAACTATAGCATAGTAGAAAAGTAAGATGTCATGTTTGTTGAGAATTAAGTAATTATACCTGTGTTTCCTTCACTTAAAAGCACTGTAGAAAAAAAATCACCAGTTGTGTGGACTCTAGAAAATCCATGGTAACTACTGAGTTAACACATTTCTTATTGAGTTGAGGAATGGCCCTAGGTAACTGACACTACCAGCGAGTGTTCATATATTGAAGGAATTAATGTCTTAATCTGTAAACTAGACTCATAATTTTTAAGGTTATTTTTACTGCATAATTATATTTTCCTTATACATGTTGTAATAAAATTGTGGCAGCTCTGCAGACATGATTCTACTGCCATCCTTTTTCTGCTTCAATCAGATTATTATGGCTGAGGTTTGGGAAGATTTATGATCATTGTAAATATGAATAAACTATGCTGGAGTTTTATGGAAGTATCTGCACTTTGACAATAATTTACTCTAAGAATTATACATCTCACTAAAATATAATAATAAAAAGTATAGTAAAACATGGATTCACTGTTTTCCCTTACTAAGTAGATATATTGCTAGTCATATGTACATGATGTAAACAGAAGCTGCATTTCTAAATAGTTTCTAGACCACCCAAACTAAAAGGCTCATTAAAGATAAGAGTTAATTTCAAAGTGGACTTCATACAAAATATTAATGACAGGTATTAGTAGAAAATTCCATTAAAGCATAAGAAAATAGAGCTATGTCTGGTTTCTGACACCTGTAACCCTAGCACTCATAAAGCAGGTGCAGGAGGGTTGTTGTGAGTTTTAGGACAGCCAGGGTTACACAGTGAATTACAATGTGTCACTGTCTCAAAAAACCAAAGGGTGAAAAAAGGGAGGATGGCATTATCTGTCTATCCATTAATATTTGTATATTAAAACAAATTAAGCAGTTAAGTATCTAAACTTGATATATTTCAGCCATTCTACCAATACCTACGTACATTTTTTAATATTCTTGTCTGTTTTTCTAATCTCCTAAAGAATCTTTATATTGTTTAACATATGCTTTAGTGCATTGTTACTAGCATGCCAAATTAAGACACACAAGGTATTGGAATTTAAATGGATGGCCCCCAATATATTCAGGATTTTATTGAAGTGTGTAATTTAGATCTGGAGCCTCCTGGCTGCAGAAGGTATCACTGAGGATGGATCTTAGGGTCCAACTCTAAGATGGATCTGAATTCCAACCGAAAATACGCAAAGCACTTGAGTTTTGCCTGGACTTCGTGAAGTGTGCTTGCATGTTTTGACTTTTGGCTGTTCTGTCTCTTCTTCATCCTGTAAGAAGGGGCCAACTTTTTCTGCTGTTATGGAACTACCCCTGCATCTGTAAGCTTCAATAAATATTTCTTTCTCCATAACTTTGTCTAGATTGGAAGTTCATCTCAGTGACCTGGGGCTCTCTATTACAATATTGGTACCAGGAGTGGGGTGAGATATGTGACCATGTGGATTTTGATCTTTTGGAACGTTAATTTTGGAGGAATGAGCAAGGACTTTATGCTTTAAACTTGAAACCTTCTGGAGTGGAAATCAAAGTTTTATGGAATATTCTGATGAGAGGTTTGAGAACTCTAAGTGCAGAGAAAATTGCATTTGGAAACGTGGCTTATGACCTTTCTAAGGAGAAGGAAATCCTGCAGAGGACTTTGTTGGAACTAGGCTACTAACATAAAAGCTGGATGCTTTCTGTTGTCCAGGCCCAGAGAGTTTGAGCAATGGTAAATTTGTAATGGACTCATGTATTTGGCTAAAGATACTGGACTAAGAGATTTAAGATTTTAAGTTGCAAAAACTCAAACAAGTTAAATTTATAGGCACTAGGACTAGTTTTAGGTTACTGTCAAACACAATAATAATCTTAAGGAAGATGAACCAACTGCTTCTCATTAAAACAATGGAGAAGATGCCTAAGGAAAGATTATACTAGAAATGCAAATTCTTCTGGAAAGAGTTGACTAAAGAAGGAACCTGCTCTTTAAGGTTAAGATTTAATTTGTCCCTGAATTAAGAATACAGCTGTGTCCTGCACACCTGATATTGATTTAGGAAGCATGAAAAATTCATGGAATGGTCATAAAATACACACAGTAACACGAGCCACTGCTGAACTGCAAAATATAGGCAGGGTGTGATGACTTTGAGGCTGCAAAGATATTGGCAGATGGGTCATGGTTGGAATGGGGACCTGAAGATGTTTTTGATTTACCAAAACTATGCAAAGTCTGTCATGGAGGCTGTAGGCTAAGGTTGGAAATTTTCCCAGTCTACCCACCACAGTTGGGCGGGTGATATGGGAAATTTGGAGACTGTCAGTCACCAGTTATCTCTGACTTGAACTGCTGAAGTTTGATGTTTGCTTGATGGTTGTTGAGTTTGCATTATTCCAATATTTCCCTGTTATGCCTTATAGCAGTTGAAAATGTTTACCCTGAGCCTTATGTTGAAAGCATATAATTTGTTTGATTTTACAGGACTTATATCTAAGATACAAGCTTAAGTCTTAAAATGAGATTTAGGACTTTAAAATTGTCTTGTTGGTAAAGACTGTGTGGACCTTTGAATGTGACAATATACAATGTGAGAGGTGATGAATCTACTGGGGCCCAGGGGTGGAATGTGGTACTTTACATGAATGGCCCCCAATATATTCAGGATTTTATTGAAATTTGTAGTTTAGATCTACAGCCTATTGGCTGTAGGATATAAGTATATCTTAGGGTCCAGCCCTAGTGTGGATCTGAATTCTAACCTAAGGTATGTAAAGTACCTGACTTCTGCCTGAAATTCCTGAAGTGTGCTTGCTTGTGGTGGCTTTTGGCTTTTTTATCTCTCTCTATCTGCTTGGTACTATAAGAGGATACCATTTGCTTCTGACATAATGAACTTCCCCTGGATTGGCAAGCTTCAATAAATATCCACTCCTCCATAATTGTGCCTGGTTTCCAAGTTCATCTCAGTGACCTGAAGCTGTCTAGTAAACTAGGTATTTTATAAACGATATAAATTTATTACTCATAGTTCTGATAGTTGGGAAGACCAAAATCATGGGACTAAGAGATTCAATGTTTTATGAAAGCCACCCTCACAGGATGGACAGGCCAAAAGGAAAGGTGGACAAAGATATACCCTATGAACTCATTCATAAGAGCAATCATCCTGTTCATGAGGTTGGAATGCACATGACTAAATTACATCCTTGAAAATTTACCTCTTAATACTATTAGTTTGGGTACTAACTTCTTGCAGAAGCATTCCTTAAGGGACCTTGCTTTGTGTTGGGGGAAGATTGTGCATTTCCAGCTGAACATGGGATAGTTATATTATGTTAGGTGGAATTATGACCTTGTTACTGTCTTCATTTAGAAATTAAGTGTGCTATAAAGACATATGGTTTGGTGTCTAGCTGACAAAGGTAGACTTATTATGGTACAATTTGGTTGTTAACTTGATCTGGCATCCACAGACATTTTTTTTTTTTTTTTGAGTAGGTCTCTGAAGTTGCTTCCAGAAAATATTAACTGAAGGAGAAAATCCTTCTCCCAGGGTGAGCCCTTGTCTCAGAGTAGGTAGACCCTCTTGGAAGGGGAGCTTTATCTAAGGAAGCTCTGGGAAAAAGGATCTCTTTCTCCTACCTGGATTCCAGTGCTACTGGCTGCCTTTCAACATAGATTGAAGACCTGTGAAGACCAGTGTGGACTGAAAATGAGTGACTCTCTAGGAAGTCTCTGGGCCTTCAGTGCTGGATTGGGACTGCTAAGTCATCAAGCCTCATAGACTGAGCAGCTACCAGGTTCCTTGACTCTTAGGCCTGCAAACTGTTACTGCTGTACTGCCATAAACTATCAATTCCTTCTTAATACAATTCATTCTATCAATTCTGTTCCTCTAGAGAACTCTGAATAATACACATAGTATGAGAAAAAAAATCAACAAATTAATAGGTACTATCCACCAGTGTTATTCTGTAGAATATACATTTATTTGAATTCTGTTCTGAAAGAAACAAAAACAAAAACAAATGATGTCAGGAAAGAATTTACTTTGGCATATAGTCTGAAAGGGAAGCTCTATGATGGCAGGGAAAGACGGCGAGAGAAGAGGCTGGACATCAACTGTGTGACAGCAGCCTGTGGAAATAGCAGCAAGAGTGAGCCAACTAACACTGGAAAGCTAGGGAGTAAGAAAAGTTAAGGTCCACCCTGAGCAACACACCTCCTCTAGCAAGGCTCCACCCCCCATATTGCCATCAGCTCAGAGCCAAGTCTTCAAAGAACATGAGTTTATGGGAGATACTCAATTCTAACCACCATAAACGCTTACTTTATGTTAGTCCATGTACAATGGTTAAATCATATGCTCTATCTTAGAGAATGTTTCCTGAATACCTAACTTCAATTAAGTTGGGATTAAATGATGATGAATATAAATAAAGATAGAAATTAAAGTGGTAATGTCAGATTTTATTCTGTAGTGTAATAATATCAAGAGCAAAGTGTGCAGAATGAAATGCACTCAACATTGATTTGTATAGAAATCAGTGAACATTTTGGTGGGAGATTTCAGGATTAGGAAATGAAGTGAGTGCAGGTTAATACAAGTCAGGGAAGTGAAAAAACTACATAATGCTGGTAAGTGGAGATTTGTTCATGTGAAATCCATCTAGACATTTGAGTTTCAGGTATTAGAATGAGGAAATGTGTAACTTTTTCTGGAGGGAGTGTGTGAACAATCATCTACTCACCAAAAGATAGGACACTAACCTTAGGTCAAAGACAATTCCACTCAAATATAGCATGGTGAAGAACTGAGTTCATTGAGATTACTTTCAGAAGCATAGATGACTTACAGATAATTATGTCCTTGAAAATTCCACACCAGCGTTGGTGACAACTCATGAGAGCAACATTCTTCAAGTCTACTTGATTTGAAGGAGAGCACCTCCTCTCTCCAGAAAGTGTTACTGTTTTTAAAACCCTGTTCTGGAATGTTGTAAATCTTTAAAATAATTTTATTTTTATTTATTTATTTGAGAAAGGGAAAAAGGGGGGAGAGAGAGAGAGAGAGAGACAATGGGCACTCCAGGGCTTCCTGCCACTACAAACAAACTCTAGATGCATGCTCCACTTTGTGCATCTGGCTTATGTGGGTCCTAGGGAATTGAACCAAGATCCTTTGGCTTTGTAGGCAAGCACCTTAAACTCTAAGCCATCTCTCCAGCCCATGCATATCTTGTAACATGAGTATCCTCATCCATCTTGGAGGGGAATATTGGAATATGGACCACATTACAATAGAAGAGGAAAAAATACTAAATTAATTTACAGTCCCTCAGGAGAGCTACATTAGGGTTATTTTAGGAAAGTGATCTTGAAAAGTTAGGAACTATGATAGTCTTTGAATCACATCTTTTTTTTTTTTTTTTGTGGGCCAAGTTTGAAGCCTAGTTAGGGAAGGCCTCATAAGAATTTGGCTAGAGTATGTTCAAGAAGAGATTAATTGTTACTCAATAGAGGTAAACATACAGTTAATTACCATACAACCAATTATATCATCATTTTCTTCATTCACATCTATGTTTTCTTTTGGAATCTTATTATCATTATTATTATTATTTTTTTAGAATGACATTATTTCTGATGTTAAAATAGCTCACATGAAGAACATATCTAGTGAATAGAGAAGATGGCTCAGTGTATAAACACATGATGACTATAGTTTTATGCTTGGCACCCAAGTAAATGTCACATAGACATGGATGCAAGGACAGGAGATCCCTGGGGCAAACTGGCTTGCTAGACTAGCTGAAGTGGCAAGTTTTGGGTTCCAGTGAGATACCCTATCTCAGGAAATAATGTAAAGAGCCATCATGGAAGACACCCAATCTCCATGTACATGCACACAGATGTGTTCCTACATGAATATTAATATTCATGCAAACTCATATATATTACATATAAATACACTTGCACAAAAGGACATACCTAATATTTCCATTTTCATGGTCCTATCTTACTAGCTTGTGGCATTTCATCACTATTGTTAATGTAGATTCTCTTCACAAACCTAGGACTGAAGGGCAGAGAAGACAATGAGGTTCTTTATTCATTAACCACTTTTTGTTGATACTTGGACATCCCTCTTTTGTATGACAATCATGTTTCTATTGCCAATACTTTTAGAAATTCTATATTGATAGCAATGAGGAATTTAGTTCTACAATTTGCTTTTATTTTATTTTATGTTTTGGTCAGTTTCCATTGACAGAAAATATGCAACTACTATTCATGTGCCTTCTTTTATTGGTCTGTGTGGTGGTTTGAATATAAATTCCCCATAATTTCATGTATTTTTGATTAAACTTTACAGTTAGTCTCAGAAGACAGATCCCTGCTGGAGGAAGTGTGTCAATGAACAGATATTGAGTCCAGCCAAGTGTGTGTTCAAAGCCAGCTTGAGCTCTGCCTGTTTGCCTGTTTGTTCTCTCTGCTATGGATGTATGATGAAGTGAACCAGCTTCCCCAACCATGATGAAACAATCCCTTAAAACTGTAAGCCTGAAATAAATCCTTTCTTCTTATTAGCTGCTTTGGGTTGGGTGATTTTCCCTGCAAGAGAAGGTAGTAATGGAAATAGTCTGCCTTTATTTTTACCTCTTTAAAACCATTGATTTGTTTGTTCTGTGTTGTAGCTTTCATTGTAGAGGTTTAAGATGCAGATTGTACTTCTCTTAAAGAGTTAATGCTAAAATTTCTTTTTTAAAAATTTATTTTATTTTATTTTTTCTCAATTTTTAAAAACATTTTCCGTGATTATAAAAAATATCCCATGGTAATAACCTCCCACCTCCCTTTTCCCCCTTGGAAATTCCATTCTCCATCATATCCCCTCCCCATCTCAATCAGTCTCTCTTTTATTTTGATGTCATGATCTTTCCCTCCTTTTATGATGGTCTTGTGTAGGTAGTGTCAGGCACTATGAGGTCATGGATATCAAGGCCATTTTAGGTCTGGAGGGAGCACATTGTAAGGAGTCCTACACTTCCTTTGGCTCTTACATTCTTTCCGCCACCTCTTCCGCATTAGACCCTGAGCCTTGGAAGGTGTGATCGAGATGTTACTCTGTACTCTAGTCACTTCTTTCCAGTACCATGAAAGCTTCTGAGTCATCCCAAGGTCACTGCCATCTGAAAAGGGAAGATTCTCTACACAAAGTGAGAGTAGCATTAATATAAGGGTATGAATATTAAGAGAAGTACTTACTGGGCTGTTTGATAAGCATAGTATATACACTTATCCAGACAGTAGCAGACATTACACCCCTAGGGCTCATGACTACCTCTGTTTTATGTTTTCAGTATCAGGGATGTATTCCCTCCCAGGGAGCGGGCCTCCAGTCCAATTGGAGGGTAGTTGATTTCCACCATGACAGACATGCCACTATTGCACCTGTTGGTTCATTTGGCCTGGCTGGTCAATTATAAGGCTTGTATTGTCTATTGTTGTGTATCTTCACTGGTGGTATCTCTTTCTCCCATTGAACTTCATGTTGAATGGCTTCTTCCAGCTTTCTGTCAGCTGGTCTACATGGAGGAGGTTATCAGCTCAGTTCCAGCAGGATTTCTCAGTGGCCTTGAAGCCCAAATATGTGGAGTCTTCAGCAATAGGGTCTTACCATCTATTCCTGGTGGGAAACCAAGGGCCTTGGCAATGGCCTATGTTTTGGGGGCATCAGGGACCTCCCTGGACAACAACTCACTGGAAGATATCCCATCCCTGGCACTGAAAATTTTCTAGTAATGATCTATGGCTCCTGAGTGTTCCATTGTCCAAAACCAGAGGATTCCATATGATTTATTTATATCTTCTTAGATTTTGATTAACCCTCCCTCCACCTTTCCTTTACTCAATCTACTCCCGTGACCTCACTTTGGGCCTTTTCATCCACGTTAATCTATTCTCCTACTTACATATATACAATGCAAAACTATTCAGTACCCTCCTCCCTTCCCTTCTCTTCCCTTTGTATCTCTTTTTTAGATTACTGGCCTCTGCTACTGAGTTTTTTCCTTCTCACACAGAAGCCCAATCATCTGTAACTAGGATCCGCATATGGGAGAGAACATGCGGCGCTTGGCTTTCTGGGGCTGGGTTACCTCACTTAATATAATCCTTTCAGATCCATCAATTTTTTCTGAAAATTTCATAACTTCATTTTTCTTTACCACTGAGTAGAACTCCATTGTATAAATGTGCCATATCTTCATTATCCACTCATCAGTTGAGGGACATCTAGGCTGGTTCCATTTCCCAGCTATTATGAATTGAGCAGCAATAAACATGGCTGAACACATACTTTTAAGGAAATGAGAAGAGTCCTACGGATATATGCCTAGGAGTGCTATAGCTGGGTCATATGGTAGATCAATCTTTAGCTGTTTTAGGATCCTCCACACTGATTTCCACAAGAAATCTGGACCAGATTGCATTCCCACCAACAGTGTAGAAGGGTTCCTCCCTTTCCACATCCAAACCAGCCTTTATGATCATTTGTTTCCATGATGGTAGCCAATCTGACAGGAGTGAGATGGAATCTCAATGTAGTTTTAATCTGCATTTCCCTGATGACTAGGGACATAGAACATTTTTTTGATGCTCATATACCATCCATATTTCTTCTTTTGAGAACTCTCTATTTAGCTCCATAGCCCATTTTTTAATTGGCTTGTTTTATTTCTTATTATTTAACTTTTTGAGTTCTTTGTATATCCTAGATATGAATCCTCTATCAGATATATAGCTGGCGAAGATTTTTTTCCCATTCTGTAGGTTGCCTCTTTGCTTTATTCACAGTGTCCTTTGCAGTACAAAATCTTTGTAATTTCATGAGGTCCTAGTAGTTAATCTGTGGTTTTATTGCCTGAGCAATTGGGGTTGTATTCAGAAAGTCTTTGCCACGACCAATATGTTGAAGGGTTTCCCCTACTTTTTCCTCTAGCAGTTTTAGAATTTCTGGTCTGATGTTAAGGTCTTTAATCCATTTGGACTTAATTCTTGTGCATGGAGAGAGAGAAGAATCTATTTTCATCCTTCTACAGATACATATACAGTTTTCCCAACACCATTTGCTGAAGAGGCTGTCTTTTCTCCAATGAGTATTTTTGGCATTTTTATCAAATATCAGGTGGCGATAGCTACCTGGACTTACATCTGGGTCCTCTATTCTGTTCCATTGTCTACATGTCTGCTTTTTATGCCAGTACCATGCTGTTTTTGTTACTATGGCTCTGTAGAATAGGTTAAAATCAGGTATGGTGATACCACCAAACTTATTTTTGTTGCTCAGTATTATTTTAGATATTCGAGCTTTTTTTGTGATCCCAAATGAATTTTTGGATTGTTTTTTCTATTTCCATGAAGAATGCCTTTGGAATTTTGGTGGGGATTGCATTAAATGTGTAGATTGCTTCTGGCAAGATTGCCATTTTCACAATATTGATTCTTTCAATCCAGGAACAAGGTATGTTTTTCCACTTCCTAGTGTCTTCTGCAATTTCTCCTTGAGTGTTTTAAAGTTTTCATTGTAGAGATCCTTTACTTCCTTGGTTAGGTTTATTCCAAGGTACTTTATTTTCTTTGATGAAACTGTGAATGGGAGTGATTCTCTGATTTCATCCTCTGCGTGTTTGTTGATAGCATATATGAAGGCTACTGCTTTCTGTGTTTTTATTTTGTATCCTGCTACATGGCTGTAGGTTTTTATCAGCTCTAACAGTTTGCTGGTAGAGTCTTTAGGGTCGTTTATATATTGAATCATGTCATCTGCAAATAATGATAACTTGATCTCTTCCTTTCAAATTTGTATCCCGGGGCTGGAGAGAGGGATTAGTGGTTAAATGCTTGCCCATGAAGCCTACGGACCCAGGTTCAAGGCTCGATTCCCCAGGACCCACATTAGCCAGATGCACAAGAGGGCGCACGCGTCTGGAGTTTGTTTGCAGTGGCTGGAGGCCCTGGTGCACCCATTCTCTCTCTATCTCTCTCTGCCTCTTTCTCTCTCTGTCGCTCTCAACTAAATAAAAATGAACAAGAAATATTAAAAAAAATGTATCCCTTTTATGTGTGTCTCCTGCCTTATTGCTATGGCTAAGACTTCCAGTACTATATTAAATAAAAGTGGGGACATTGGACACCCCTGTCTTGTTCCTGATTATAGTGGAAAAGATTCCAGGTTTTCCCCACTTGGTAATATGTTTTCTGTAGGCTTATCATAAACAGCCTTTATTGTATTGACATATTTTCCTTCTATTCCCAGTCTCTGTAGGAATTTTATCATGAAGGGATGTTGGATTTTGTCAAATGCTTTCTCTGCATCTAATAAGATGATCATGTGATTTTTGTCCTTCAATCCATTTATATAATGTGTTACATTTATCGATTTGCATATATTGAACCATTCCTGCATCTCTGGGATAAAGCCTAGTTGGTCAGGGTGAATGATCTTTATGATATTTTCTTGTATTCTGTTTGCCAACATTTTGTTGAGAATTTTTGCATCAATGTTCATGAGGGAGATTGGTCTGTAATTTTCTTTTTTTGTTCTATCTTTGCCTGGTTTTGGTATCAGGGTGATGCTGGCTTCATAGTAGGAGGTTGGTAGAATTCCTTCTTGTTCTATTTTACGGAAAAGCTTAAGAAGCAATGGTGTTAGTTCTTCCCTGAAGGTCTGGCAAAATTCAGCAGTGAATTCATCTGGGCCTGGAATTTTTTTAGTTGGGAGATTTTTGATAATTGTTCAGATCTTCATGCTTGTTATAGGTCTATTTAAGTGATTAATCTCATCTTGATTTAATTTAGGTAGGTCATATAAATCAAGGAAATCATCCATTTCTCTCAGATTTTCATACTTTGTGGAGTATATGCTTTTATAGTATGTCCCTATGACTTTTTGAATTTCTCTGGCATCTGTTTTGATGTTACCTTTTTCATCTCTACTTTTATTAATTTGTTTTTCTTCTCTCTTTCTTTTGGTCAGATTTGCTAAGGGTTTATCAGTCTTGTTTATCCTTTCAAAGAACCAACTCTTTGTTTCACTGATTCTTTGGATTGTTTTTTGGGTTTCTATTTCTGTTTCATTAATTTCTGCCCTAATCTTTATTATTTCTTCCCATCTGCTGATTTGGGGTTTGCCTTGTTCTTTTTCCAAGACTTTAAGGTGAAACATTAGGTCATTTACTTGTGACCTTTCTAATTTCTTAATATAGGCACTTAAAGCTATAAATTTACCTCTTTTGACTGCCTTCATCATGTTCCAGAGATTTTGCTATGTTGTGTTCTCATTATCATTTGACTCTATAAATTTTTTGATTTCCCTCTTGATTTCTTCATTGACCCATTCATCATTTAGTAATGTGTTGTTTAATTTCCATGATTTTGTGTATGCTCTATAGCCTTTCTTGCTATTGATTTGTAGTTTGATTCCATTGTGGTCAGATAGAATGCAAGGAATTATTTCAATTTTCCTGTATTTGTTAAGATTTGCTTTGTGTCCTAATATATGGTCTATTTTAGAGAATGTTCCATGTGCTGCTGAAAAGAATGTATATTCTGCAGCATTTGGACGAAATGTCCTATAGATTTCTGTTAGGTCCATTCCTTCTATGACCTCATTTATTCCAGATGCCTCTTTGTTTATTTTTTCCTGGGATGACCTGTCAATTGATGAGAGTGGGGTGTTGAAGTCACCCACTACCACTGTGTTTGGTGTTATCTGTGACCTCAGTTCTAATAGAGTTTATTTGATGAATTTGGGGGCCCCCAAGTTAGGTATATATATGTTTAGGATTGTAATGTCCTCCTGTTGGAGGGTGCCTTTAATCAATATAAAGAGGCATTCCTCATCTTTCTTAACTAATGTTGGACTGAAGTCTACCTTGTCAGATATTAGGATAGCAACCCCTGCTTGTTTTCTAGGTCCATTTGCTTGAAACTCCATTTTCCAACCTTTCATCCTAACATAGTGTCCATCCTCTGTAGAAAGGTGGGTTTCTTGGAGGCAACAAACTGAAGGATCCTGCTTTTCAACCCAGTCTGCAAACCTGTCTTTTGGTTGGAGCATTGAGGATGTTGATATTAAGAAATATTATTGAAAGGTGTGCATTCATTTTTGCCATTTTTTTGTAGTTCTTCCGGTTTTACCTTTGATCTCTTGTGTTAACTAGTATTTGAATATTGTTTGTTTTTTCCCGGTTCCTTATATGTGTGCTTTTCTTTTTCTTCAGCATGGAGGATTCTTTCAAGTATTTTCTGTAGAGCTGGTTTTGTCTTCAAATACTCCTTTAGCTTGCTTTTGTAGTGGAATGTCCTTATTTCTTCGTCTGTTTGAATGGATAGCTTTGTAGGATAAAGTAACCTTGTTTGACAGTTGTTATCTTTCAGAACTTGGAATACATCACTCCATGCCCTTCTGGCTTTTAAAGTTTGTGTTGAGTAATCTGCTGTAATCCTGATAGGCTTGCCTTTGTAGGTAACTTGATTTTTCTCTCTGACTGCTTCCAATATTTTTTTCTTTGGTTTGTATAGTTTGATTATAATATGGCAAGGAGAGGTTCTTCCCATGTTTTTTCTGGCTGGTGTTCTACAGGATTCCTGTATCTGCATTGGCACCTCTTTCTCAGTTTGGGGGAAGTTTTCTTCTATGATTTTGTTGAAGACACCACTTATGCCTTTGGAGTGAAATTCTTCTCCTTCTACTATGCCCTGAATTCTTATGTTTGATCTTTTCATAGTGTCCCGAATATCTTGAAATTCCCACTCATACTTTTCTATTGGTTTGTCTTTCTCTTTGTTGGACTGTATTAGATCTGCCACCTGGTCTTCTAGCTTAGATATTCTGTCCTCTCCTTCCTCCATTCTACTGGTGAGATTTTCTACAGAGGTTTTTATTTCATTAACTGTGTTCTTCATTGCTAGTAATTCAAACTGGTTTTTCTTTATTATTTCTATTTCCTTATTTATGTCTTGTATTGACCTCTTTATTTCATTAAATTGGTGTTCTGTGTCTTCTTTGCTTCCTTTGATTTCTTTTTTGATTTCTTTGAACATATTTATAATCATTCTTTCAAAATCTTTCTCAGGCATTTCCTCTAACTCATTCTCACTGGAGGTCATTTCTGATGCATTAATACTTTTTGGTGGATTTATATTGTCTTGATTTTTGGTGTTTCTTGTGTTATAATGTATATATTTTTGCATCTCGGATTATTTAATGATTGGATTTTCCAGTTAGCTGGATACTAAGAGATGTGTCAATCAATCTGATGTTATATATCTTCAGGGTAGGAGCTTAAGGTGCTAGGTGTGGCTCTGAAGAATCTCAGAGTATCTACAAAAGTGACTCTAGGTGTTGGGTGTGCCTGCTATGAGAGTATTCAAGTAGGCTAAGTGGAACAAAATACAGGCAGATTCGAAAATTTAACTAAACAATGTACGCTTTCAATGAGAAACAGCACAGAGTATTTATCCAAGAGTAGGTATTATGACAACCAGATCCTCTGTCTGTCCCTTATGCTGTGTGGTGCCTCACCAACTCCCTTAATCCTGACAACAAGGAGGTTAAGATTTCTGGTCTGTAGAGGGTTCCAAGTCAGCTTGTGAACAGGTAAGACCTTTCCCTAATGTATAACAGAAGAGGAAACAAAGCCACTATAAATCAAGAAGCAACAAATAACAAGCACAAAATACAGCTTATTTAAGAGTGGCAAATTTGACCATCCATCCGATTTAACATATAATTTGTCCTGATATGGAAGGTGCAATTAGCATTTCTGGTTCAGGCCTATATACCAGGCTTATTACTTGGGTACTGACCTGGTGTAATCCCAGTTACCTTTTGGGATGATTTTGGTCTCAGATGCACTATTGATTGAGTCCCTCTTTGGTGCTCTGTCAGTTCAAGTAGGCATGGCCCTGGACTACTGCTCTGGCACTGGCAGTGGGGGAGGGGGAGGGAGCTGATGCTGCTCTAGTTCGCCTGCTGTTCCACGTGTTCTTCTACCTTGTGATCTGCTCCTCTGTTCACTGCTGTTTTCCCTTCATGTTTCTTGAGTTTGCGGAGAGCTCCGGTGTCAGTGGAAAATCCCCTCGCCTGGCTTTTCCCGCAGCTCAAGCTGAGCCTGGAGGCTGGCTGGCTCGCCACCGCTGCCAAGGTCTCGTGCATGGCCTCCCCCACCCCCCACCCCGAGCAGCTTCCTCTGGCCTGTGCGGGCTCTGAATTCCCTGGATCACTCCTACTTCCCCACTGCTGTTTCAATTTCCTATACACCTCAATTTTCAGTGAAAGTGTGTATTTTGCTTTTTTTTTGTTTTTTTTTGGCTTTTTCCTCCCTAGGCTGCTTTGGTGTGGTACCTACACTGCCATCATAACTGGAAGTCCTAAAATTTCTTGATAGGTACTCTTTTCCAAGGATTGTATAATTTCTATATGTTTAATTTTCATTCTTATTTACTTCTATATTTTTGTCAGTATTAGAGTTTGAAAGCAGGCTATTAAAAATGCCAAGCCATGGGCTGGTGAAATGGCTTAGCAGTTAAGGTGTTTGCCTGCAAAGTCTAAGGACCCTGGTTCATTTTGATTCCACAGGACCCATGTAAGCCAAATGCACAAGGGGGCACATGAGTCTGGAATTCGTTTACAGTGGCTAAAGGCCCTAGCACACCCATTGTCTCTCTCTCTCTCTCTCTCTCTCAATAACTAACTAACTAAATAAATAAATGAATAAATAAAATATTTTAAAAATGCCAAGCAAACACTTAATCACTAGACTTCATCCTCAGCGTAGTTCAAAAAGATATTTTTACTAAACTATTTTATTGTGTGATGTCTTTAACTGGAGTGTTATTTAGAAGGGTATAGTTTAATATCTAAATACTTTGGGTTCATAAACACATCATCATCATTTTGTTGTTGCTGTACTCCTTATCTTTTCCCTCTGACTTGCATTTTGCAGTTTCTACTACTGTCTTTCAGTTCACCTACTTTTTATTCTTTGGAATCTCATTTGCCATTGACACAATTTATTATGTTATTCATCTTAAATATTATAGTTTTGCCTCTACAAATTTTATTTTTCATCTAATTTTATGTATACTTTGTTTGATCTTTTGTTTCTTGTCTTGCACATTTTGATTATAATTATGACAACTGTTGTAATGTAAATCTGCTCTAAGTCTAATATTTTTGTCTGTTTTTGCTTGCCTTCTGTTGATTGATTTTTCTCTCCAATGCTTGTTGACTTTCCTTTATGTACTTCATAAGTTTTGACTGGATGCTTGGTATTTTAGATGAGTGTCACTATATGTATATTTGTTCTTTGCCAATGTATACTTTTGGACTTTTTTTCTGAGATACTGTTATTTGAGAATTTAGATCCTGTTTTTATGACTTGTCAGATATAATAGAGAACAATATTTAGCCTAAGGTTAATTATTTTCTTTTTTGAAATAAGTCCAGTTTAAATATTTTATATAATTCTTTGTGAATTGGAACTTTGTCAACATTGTTATTGGGAGATATGAGTACTACCTTCTTTAATTTTTAAAGGCCTATTTCTCCTTGTCTCAGTTTCTTCATACAGATGGACATATCAGTACTGATATGAATAATCTCTTCATCTCCAGTACCCCATACTGCAAAGTCTATCATCCTTTGTCTCTCTAGACATGTCTGCTTGGATTTTTTTATCCTGATTCCAGATCTGATATGATAGCAAATTTTGCATATCAGTTTGATTAGGTAATGGGATATCTACACATGTGATAATGTATCTGGGTACGTACATGAGGATCTTTAAGAATAAAATAGTACTTTAATCAGTAGACTTGTGGAGGAAGATCTGCAACTCTACCAAAGGGGGTATGAGTATCATCCAATCCATTCAGGGCTCTACTAGAAGAAAAACATGTTGACATTTCACATCTTCTTGCTTTGGGAGCTGGAACTTTTTTTCCTTACTAAGACATTTGATGCCAGGTTCTTAAAGCTTAGGATTCTAGGGCTTATGCTAGCGCACCAATTCTCCCTCCAGCTTCTCAAGTCTTTGACATATAACTAAAGATTACATCATTGGCTCCCCTATTTTCCAGGCCTTTATATGTTGACTGTATTACACTACCAACTTTTCTCATTCTTTTATATTTATTTATAAATTCTAGCCTTGGAATGTTGATGCACACCTAAAATCCCAGTACTAGGGAGGGCGAGCTAGGTAGCTATGAAGTTTTATGCCAATTTGGCCTAAATAATGAGACCCTGTTTCAAGTAAACAAACATTTATGTATATCCCATTAGTTATTTGCATCCTTGGTTCAGCATATATTATCTATTTTATTTAATACGTCATCATGCTGTAGAAAAATATGTGAAGTTGTTTGGTATAATATGATATAAATATTTATGAGTGTGTGGTAATTGACAATTCTTACTTAAAACCAGCCATCAAATCTCTATTGATATTTTGGTGTGGTTTATCTATTAATTTCAGAGAGAATTTTTTTTTAGCAAGATTGTTGGATTATCTATTCCTTCATTTATTTCTATCAAAGCTTCTTGTGAGTGGTGGATTGAATTAGGTGTCCCCCATAAACTCATGTTTTTGACTGCTTAGTTCCAAGCTGATGGTAACTTTGGGGGTGGAGGCTTCCTGGATACAGTGTGTTGTTGGGGGTAGTCTTAGAGGTGGTATAACCAGCTCCTTCTTGCTATTTCCTCTTCCTGCTATTTCCACCTGCTGGTGTGGCACAGGTTATTTCCAGCTCTAATATCTTTTCATTGCCATGATGGAACTTCCTCTGGAGACTATAAGCCAAAACACACTCTTTCCTTCTGTAAGGTGTTTTGGTTGTGGTGCTTTTTCTCAGCAATGATAATGTAGCTGCCACGGAATATTGGTAGCAGTGGACTGGGGTTTTGCTCTAAAACCTGACTGTGTCTTTTGGCCTTTAAAATGTGATCATTTGCAAGGATATAGAAGGATTTGAAACTTTAGTCTAAGAGACACTTTTCAGTGCTTATAAGTAGCTTTATGGGCCACTCTGGTTAGAGTTGATGAAGCAAAAGAAAAAAAGAATAACTGTGGGCTGTGTGGGTTTGGGCTATGGAGAAAAGAAAGAGCTTTGTCCAGATTAAGCTAGAAATGAGCAGTTTGTGAGGCTCAGTTCATTCTTCCCATGTTCTAAGAATTTGTGCAGGATTATGTTGAATAGAAATGGAATAGTGTGAGCAGCAGAAGGTCATGGCACAGAAAGAAGTTTCAGGCTAGAAACAGCTGCTCAGATCAGGTGCAATTGTTTGAGAGATTGCCACCATTGGAATTTGGCCAGCTGCTCAACATTAGAACAACAGGAAGAATGCTGAGTCATTTGAAAGTAAAGGTCCTGAATGCTGATGGAAGTTTTCTCCTCCTCAAAATTGGCTTTATTCCTCTCTGGATTAACAAATTGGATAGCTCACTTGGTACTATAGGTATATAATAAATGCAGGAAAAATAAGGTCATGGTATTTGCAACATAATTTTTTTTGGAAATTCCCATGAGGCAATGTGAGGCAGTGTTGTTGGAATCCCTGCATGGAGACCCAAACGAGCCATAAGTATAAATTATGGGTTGCAGTAGAGACCCTGTCCAGGACTGTGGGATGATTGCAGAAAAGAGCTGCTGTTGCAGAATGGATTTTTTTTTCCCCCTGGGCTGCAAAGAGCCAAACGGGAGGGGCTGAATTGGAAATCCAGAGACATTGTCGCTGGTTACAAATGTTTGACCTGGAGCCATAGGATTGAATGTTTACCTTGTTGGTTTTAGATCTTGCACTGTTTCAGTCTTTCCTTGCAATGCCATCTTTTGCAGTTTGAATGTTTACTCTGTGCCATTATATTTTTGGTCTTAAAGCTCAGTTAAAGACCTTGAACTATGGGAATGTTTGAACAATACTAGGATTGAAAAAAATATGGAGACTTTTAAAGTTGAACTGAATGCATTGCATTTTACAACATGGGTAGACATCAGTTTATTTGACCCGTAGGCAGAACGTAGTGGTTTGAATCAGATTTCCCTAATGAACTCCGGTGTTTTGAATGATTTGTTTCCAGCAGTGACAATTTGGAAGGTAGAGCCTTGCTAGAAGAGGTGTGTGACTGGGAGTAGGCTTATTCTAGAGTTCAGCTCACATTCTTGCTGCTGTTTCTGCATGCTGTGGCAGAGGTGATGTCCAGCCTCTGCTCTACCACCATTTTCCTGCCATCATGGAGCGTCCCATGGAATTCCCAAGGAATAAACGTATTCCTTCCATCAGGTGCTTGTGGTTGTGTGCTTTATCCTAGCAAAGTGAAGATAATTGCAACAGTGTTTATTTTGAAATTATTCTCTTAGTGGAAAGATATTGACTTCAAATTTACTTAACTAGAAACTAATAAAACCATTTCTGTCTCCCTATGCTTGCAATTTCTGTTCTATATAGTTTTTTAATCAATTTATTTAAAATGTTTATGTTTCCTCATATTGAAACTACCTTTTCTGTATTCGATATGTATTTATATCTTACATTTTATATAGATATACTCTATTTGTATTGATGTATTCATTCCATTTATATTTAATATAGTATCAATCTTGTTTCACTAGGTTCTATAACTTTTATTTTTCTATTGGTCTTTTCCATTTATTGTTCCTCTTTCTTCTTCCCTGCCTTATTTATTATTATTTGAATATATTTAGAATTTTAATATATCTACTGGCATTTTGGCTGCATTTATTTACATTAATGTTTCAGTGCTTGATCTAGGAAATGCAATGTGCCTGATTAATTCTTCACAGTCCTTTAATGTTTCAGACCTTTACATAAAATGTATAATCTTTGCAAAGTTTCACCCACATTTGCCTCTGATTCTTCTTCTACATAAATTCTAAGCTTCTCAAGTTAATGTCATATATATATATACATATATGTGTGTGTGTATAGTAATTAAGGTATACTTTTTTTTGGCTTTTCAAGGTAGGGTCTCACTCTGGTACAGGCAGACATGGGATTAACTATGAAGTTTCAGTGTGGCCTTGAACTCTCAGTGATCCAACCTCTGCCTCCTGAGGGCTGGGAATAAAGGTGTGTGCCATCATGCCTGGCCTAATTAAAGTATACTCTTATCATTTCCTATGTATTTATCATTTTACATGACCTTAATTTAGTACAAATAATCTGAATTTCTATCTGGCATTTTAGCTTGGAAAACATATTAGGTGAGGTCCAAGTATAAGACATGCAATTTTTTTTATTATTTGAAAATACCTTTATTTAATTTTGAAGGATATGTCTTCTTGATCTGTGATTCTATACTAATTGCTTATTGGCTTCTTCCATCTCTGGTGTTTAAAGGCTAACATTAATAGGTATCATATTCAGGTAATTTTGTCTAAAAAATAAATCAGCACAGGAGACAGTGATTTAGAACATTAATGGAGAGAATTTTCTAGAATATCAAAGGGCTATGTAGATAATTTTCCTAGAAAGACTTCAGTTTAATTGGTGAAAGTTATATATACTGGGAAAAAAGTGTTTCAATGAATGTATTGGCATATAAAAAGTCAATGTCTACTAAATCTTAGAAAGAAAAGTGAGTGAATGGTATTTTGGCCACTCTGGCTCTGAACTCCTATGTTATAGAAAGTCTACCCTCAACATTAACACCAACAAGACAGGGTTCTTGCTCTCATTAGTTTCCAGCCTGATCCTGTGATTTCATCCAGAAGGGACAGATAACCATTGTTTCTCATTTCTTACAACCTCAGCTTATATACACTGTATTTCACACAAATTGTTTCCCCATTTACCCTCTACATGTATAACAGAAGCCCTTCTGTCTCATCAGGCCATGAACAATGAGAAATTGGAACATGTACTACTGATGGGATTTTAGTCTTAAACAGTCTTATACTTAAGAAATTTGTCTCTGATTGGCTATTGGGGACAATTTTATTATGAATGTAGTTATACAAGGTTTTAGGAATCCATTTTTATTTCTGTGGGAAGCTACATAGGGCCCAGAAACTGTACCTCTAATCTTATTCCCAAAATAAGTGAAAATATAGATCCGAACAATTGTTTGTACACAAATGCTTATAAAATCTTTAGTTATAATGGCCAAAAGGTAAAAAATGGCTGAAAAGTATAGAATGTAGTGAATGGATACATTGCGGTATGTCCATATAGAAGATTACTGAATAGCAATAAAAATAAATGATATAATATGAGCAAAAAATTAAAATATAGCTGACAAAGTCAGGTATTTGTTTCTACATTTTATAATTCTATTTATGTTATATATCCAAGTAAATAAAGTTTTACTGACAGAAAGTCAACTAATGATCACTTATCAGAGTAGAGGCAGAGAATGGGGAAATATCAGGATTAAATGAACATGGAGTTTCTGTTGGGATTAAATGTTCTAAAGAATTAAGTGCTTTGAAATTACATTTTGAGGAGGGTTGTGAATGGAAAAAGAAATACTTAATTTATGACTTAAATTAGGTGTGGCTAATGTGTAATATATTAACTTTAAATATTTAAAGTAAAATGAGTAGTATATCCACATTAAATAAGAGAAAAATTGGCAAAAGAATCATATTTTTCAAACATTAAAAAGATAAGATAAGAAAATGGATTGAGTACATTCTATAAGGCAGAATCAATTTCTGAGATATCCTGGATAGGAGAGTACCGTATGCTAAATTTGGTCACAGTAAGTTCTGATCAAATATCCAGTCCTGTCTAAGTTCTTCAGAGAGTGCAGGGGAATCTACAAGTAAGCCAGTGAGCTCATGCAGCTATATGTTTTGCCCAAATGGTTGAAAATATCCAGATGGTGGAAGCTACTTCTGAAAATATAAATGCTTAGATAAAATCATCCTCCCCTTAAGTCTCTCCCTCCATTCTGTTCTTTGTCTGTCAACATTTCACACTGATGCCCAATTAACTGTGCTGCAAGGTCCCATTTGGTAAGCAAGAATGTTGACTTCATTATGTTTTCATTACATTTCCAATAGTTTCTTCTGCAATGGAAATTTAGTTTATAGTATGATCAAAGATGTTAACATACCACCTGTTCTATGTCATAATACTTATCCTGTTTAATGGGATAAAGGCTATGGTGGGAATTACTTTAAACAACCAAAGGGAGATATTTACATTATATTGCAGGTTTTGTGACACCATTCTTGTATAATCAGCTTTCTCCCCTTTTCTCTTTTTGTTTCTATGCATTGAATCATTATGCTGATTTTTTCTATTATATATATGTATATATATATACATATATATATACATATATAATATACATATACACATACATATACTTAAAATAATATTTTATTGTAATGATTTAATTTTCTCTATAATAATTATTTAGAGGATATCGTCAAATGGCTCTGGAATGTTAAAATCAGGAAAATTTTTATCTCTTTCATATTATGTACATATTTCAAATATCAGAATGCCTTATACAACTATTACAGGGCACTTTATAGAAATATATGCTTCAAGAGCACTCATGTCATAAAGACATTCCATTATACTTATATAATTCTTTCTTGTAATAAGTAGTTTTTAATGCAAATGATAGCAGAGTATAATATTTTCAAGACAGAATAATTTTTATTAAAGATAAACCACAGGGGTACAATATCACATGAAGTTGCAGTAATGATTGAACTGTCTATTTCCTCTTCATTCCATAGCTCAATAAATGCAGCATAGTTATGCACTGTAAAAATTTTAGTTTTTGCTTTCTTTTTCTTTTTTTTTTTTCTTTGTTTCTTTCTTTCTTTTTTGTTTTTTTGAGGTAGGATCTCACTCTAGCTCAGGCTGACTGGTAATTCAATATGTCATTTCAGGGTGGCCTTGAACTCACAGTGATCCTCCTACCTCTGCATACCAAGCGCTGGGATTAAAGGTGTGTGCCACCATGCCTGGCAGTTTTTACTTTCTTATATAAATATTTATATTGATATTTTAGGAATAGTTGCTAAAATTGATAGTGATGATACATTTCTCTCCTAAGCCACAACAACCTCTACTGGAGCTGGAAGACGACTGCTTCTTATGCACCATTTTTCCTTCTAGAACTTGTTACAGGTACTCTTGAGAGATCAAAGCAATTGTACTTAAGTGTAAGTCACAAAGTTTGGATGCTATATCAAAACCTACATCAACACTTTACAGACCAACAGTAGATTTAATTTAATCAGTAAAATGAAAATCACTTGCCCTTTCCCTATCCAGGAATGTGGCAGGTTGAGGTGCCTGGACAGTTTATCATGAGTGTGGATCCATGGCAACCTGTGTCTTGAGAAGCTGAGTGAGGCTCAATTCAAAAATAATGGATGCACTTATTTGGTGCAGGAATTTTCAAACATCATAGCACTCTGGCCACATCAGTGTTACTGCACACTGATCTGATTCAGGTCTACCATGTGAGAGTACTAAGAGTTGAGCAGAAAGATATAAAAATAATTTCATTTGGCAAGAGGAGGAGAGAGTTTAAAGTTACAGAGAGAATGAGTACTTAGAAAGAAGCTGTAATTTGTTAAATGGATTAGCCTTTACAAATATAAGGAAACCTACCTCTACACCAGAAAGGCTCATTAAGCTCTGCCCATAGCACTGCAAGCCTTCTCTAGTCCAAAGTTCCAAATCCTTGCCTATTTCTCCCACAAACCAGTTCCGAAGACGAGGAACTACATAGTGAGCTTTATCACAGCAATGGCCTCATTCTCAATACCAATTTTATGTTTTAATTATTTTCTTGTTACTGGGACAAAATACCCAACCAGAAATAGCTGAAGAAATGACTTTGTTTTTGCTTACAATTTTTAAAAAAAATTATTTTAATTAATTTATTTTTTGACAGAGAAATATATATATATATATATATATATATATATATATATATATATATATAGAGAGAGAGAGAGAGAGAGAGAGAGAGAGAGAGAAGAGAGAGAAAGAGAGAGACAGAGAGAGACAGAGAGAGACAGAGAGAGAATGGGCACACCAGGGCCTCCAGCCACTGCAAATGAACTCCAGACGCATGCACCCCCTTGTGCATCTGGCTAACATGGGTCCTGGGGAATCAAACCTAGGTCCTTCGGCTTTGCAGACAAATGCCTTAACCTCTATGCCATCCCTCCAGCTCTTGCTTATGATTTTAAGATGGAGTCCATGAAGACAGAGTTGTGGTGGGATATTAACTAGAGAGTGGCATGAGCAGTGAGGCAGAGCCAATAATCTAATCTAGAAAATCCCTCACCGACATGGCTAAAGATGTGTTTCTATATCTTAATTTGACCATCAGAGATTAACATCACTGCTTCCTTGCACTCTTGATTCTTTATAAATAACATGTTTTGATTATGTTTCTTGTTTTAGTCAAGTTGTCCAAAAAGATATGTGATAATCTACCCTCCTCTCTCTCTCTCTCTCTCTCTCTCTCTCTCTCTCTCTCATATAGAGGAACTGACTGGCTCACTTAATTATAGACACTAGGACATTGCATGATAGGCTGATAGGCAGTCTACCATCTACAGAGCCAGGGAAGCTGGTGGTATGGTTCAGATTAAATTCGAAGGCCTCAGAACCAGGAAGTCCATTGACGTAATAGTCAGTCCAAGGATGAAGGCCTAAAAGCTTCATAGAATATTGGTGTAATTACCAGAGTCCAAGGATCAGAGAAGATAGTCTCTATGTCTAAGCCCAAGTTCAGAAGGTTATATCAAATCTGGAAGAAGGAGAGGGAATTCACTCCCTTCTATCTTCTGTTACATCTGGTTCTCCCAGTTGATTGCATGGTGTCTCACCACATTGAGAGTGGCTTTTACTCATGTAGTCCTCTAACTCAAGTGTCAATCTTCCTTTTTTAAAATTATTTGTTTACTTATGTGTGTGTGTGTGTGTGTGAGAGAGAGAGAGAGAGAGAGAGAAAGAAAGAAAAAAAAAAAGAAAGAAAGAGAGAGAGCTAGAAAAGCAGACAAGAGAGTGAGTATGGGTAGGGCTTCCTGCCACTGCAAATGAATTCCAGGCACATGTGCTACTTAGTAGATGTGGCTTTATAATGGTATTGGGGAATTGAACTGAAGTTGTCACGGTTTGTGAGCAAGTGCCTTTGGCCACTGAACTATCTTTCATCCCTCAATCTGTTATATTTTTTATTGACAATTTCCATAATTGTAAACAATATCCCATGGTAATTCCCCCCTCCCCCCTGGGGACTTTCCCCTTTGAAACTCCATTCTCCATCATATTCACTCCCTCTCTCGTTCTCTCTTTTATTTTGATGTCATGATCTTTTCCTCCTATTATGATGGTCTTGTGTAGGTAGTGTCAGACGCTGTGAGATCATGTATATCCAGGCCATTTTGTGCTTAGAGGAGCATGTTATAAGCATTGCTACCCTTCCTTTGGCTCTTATGTTCTTTCCACCACCTCTTCCACAATGGGTGCTGAACCCTTGAAGGTGTGATTGAGATATTTCAGTGCTGAGTACTCCCCTGTCACTTCTTCATAGCAACGGTGCCTTCTGAGTCATCCCAAGGTCACTGCCACCTGGAAAGAGAAGCTTCTATAACCAAAAGTAAGAGTAGCATTAATATATGGGTATGAACATTAAGAGAAGTGCTTATTGGGAAGTTTGGTGAGCATAGTATACACATTTAGCCAGACAGCAGTAGACGTTATACCCCTAGGGTTCATGGCTAGCCCTGTTGTAGGATTTTAGTATCAGGGATATATTCCCTCCCATGGAGTGGGCCTCCAGTCTAATTAGATAGTGGTTGGTTTTGCCCATAACAGACATGCCACTATTGCACCTGTTGGCTCATTTGGCCTGGCTGGACAAATTTAAGGCTTGCAGTGTCTACTGTTCAGTATCTCCACTGGTGATTTCTTTCTCTCTCCCATTTAACTGCAAGTTGCATGGCTTTTTCCAGATTTCTGTCAGCTGGTCTACGTGGAGGAGGTTTTTAGCTCAGCTCCAGCAGGATTTCTCAGTGACCTTGCAGCCCAAGCATGTGGAGTCTTTAGAAACAGTGTCTTGCTATCTATTCCTGGTGGGAAACCTAAGGCCTCGGCAATGGCCTACAATGTTTTGGGGATATCAGGGAACTCTCTGGCCAACAACTGGCTGGAAAGTATCCCACTTGTGACACTGAAAATTTTCTAGTAACAATCTATGGCTTCTGAGTGTTCCATTGTCCCCAAAATATGTTTCCATATGATTTATTTATATCCTCTTAGATTTTGATTAGCCCTCCCTCCACCTTTCCTTTACTCAGTCTCTTCCCCTGACCTCACTTAGGCCTTTTGAACCCCATTAATCAGTACTTGTACTTACATATATACAGTACCATCCTATTAAGTCCCCTCTCTCTCCCTTTGGGCACTGAACTATCTTTCCAGCCGTCAATCCTTCTTAAAACTCCCCCACAACACATCTGTAGCTTCAGAGGCATATCCCTATAGACACATCAAATGCTGAAACTCCTCGGTCTTATCTCCTTTAGCAAAAGAAGAAAGGTTTCAAAGTGTACTAAACATTGAGAAAAATATTGCTTTGCCAGATTTCTAAGTATTTTTTTTTAACACAAGCAAGTAGGGCAGTTAAAACCCAAAATTAGCCATCACAGATACCATCTCAAAATGCATATGCTAATTCAACTTAGAAAACATCTATTTATCTGTAGGTAACACAGATGTAAATGCCCTCAGTAAAATGTTAACAATTTGAATCTGATTATGTATAAAAAGAATAATACATTACAGCAAACTGAATTTTATTAAATTAAAGTAACTAGTATATTAACAAGTTAAATAAGAACAAGTAAGATTATTATATTAATGTGAAAAAATATTCAACAAAATTTAACACTCATTCATTACAAATACCTCCAGGTAAAACATTAACTAATACCTTTATTTTAAACCGTCTGAGTTACTTATGTACATGTACACAAGTAAAGTTCTTTGTCACTCATAGATTTTGTTACAGTTTTAAAGAATTAATTGAAAATAGCATAATGTGGTTCTCAGCTATTATCAATGCTTCTTTGACCTTAAGACATTTGTATAAAAGGAGACACAGGGTACAGTGTGAGAACTCAACACTGACACCAGTGACTTATGTTTAAACATGTAAGTTAATAAAGGGCAGTGGAATGTCAGCTTAAATGATGAGGTAACTAACTATAGTGAGTATATAAAGAGTGAGCCTATTCTCATCCTTCACTGTGATTGGATACCTCTGTTTCAGTTAGTTGTATGCTACCCTTCTACAGAGTAAAAACAATGATCCACCCTTGAAGACATAACTGTAGCATAGTAAATCTAATACAATAATAATAATAATAATAATAAATGGTAATAATACAATATATGATTAAACTTGGGAGGGAGCTAGCAAATATATACTCCACGAACCAGCAACTAACCTGATTTTCAAACATTCAAAGAGTTTGGAGTAGGATATTGAGGTCTCATCTCAGCAGGAAGGAACTTGCATCAGATAAGCTATTTCTTCAAGAGGCTTTGGAAGAAATAGTAGGAGCTCATTTTTCATCAAGCCCTCCACAGTGATAGCTAATAATTTTTGTTACCAACTAGCTACTAGGATATATCAACTAAGGGTCTTCTCTGAGTGAAGAGGGTAGTAGAATCCTTTTTCCACAGGATGCTCTGATTTCTATTTTATAATCATCTGGCAAACACTAAGGGCTAAAATGTCTGTGACTTTCAAACCTACTGTCTTATATCCTAAACCAGACTCTACCTGATATATAAAAGAGCCCAAGCTAAGAAAAAGCTGTACACACAGCCATAAATCCAGGAATGGAGCAACATTTCCTTTGGGCTCTAGATTGCCAGACAGTTGGATGGATGCCCTTATTCAGACACAGTTTTTAAATAAAAGAAAGTGATATTTAATTAATAAATGCATACATCTGGTAATAGGCCAGGTGTGATAGATCTGTCTCATATCCCCTTCAAAAGTATTTAGAGGGGCTGGAGTAAAACTTGGGCTTTATAAAGCAAAAAAACAAAACAAAACAAAACAAACAAACAAAAAAAAGTCTTTGGAGCCAGGCGGGGTAGCACACACCTCTAATTCTAATCCCAGCACTTGGGAGGCAGAGGCAGGAGTATCACCATAAATTCCAGGCCACCCTGAGACTACAGTGACTATATATATGTACAGACTATAGTGAATTCGGGTCAGCCTGGGCTAGAGTGAAGCCCTACCTCAAAAAGCAAACAAAAACAAACAAAAATTCTTTGGATTCAATGCCTAGCACTAAAACAACAACAAAAAAAAAAAAAAAAAAAAAAAAGAATAAAAAGTTCTCTTAGAAATTTGTGATATTATTCCTTCTTTAAAAACTCAAAGAAAACCGAAACGTTAGGAAGTAATTTTTGTGCTAACATTAAAATTATAACTTTGTAAATGTATTAGATTTTTCAGAAGTAAAATCTGATGGTTCTAAATCAATAACTGTAACAGTACATTTTTAACTCTTAGAAAAATTGAAAGGAAATGAAGCTAGTTGAGTAAAAAAATCTTCAGTTGATTTGTAACTTAATATTTAAATCATTAAACATGATAACATTTTTAGAGTGGGAAAAAAAAACTCAAAAAGACATTTAATGGATGATGTTTAAGTGGCTTATACAAAACCTTACAAATGGAAAATACCAAATTTTATTTTAACCAAGGTAAGTTAAGTTCAAAGGTTGTTCTCTTTTTTTTGTTCCAGGTTTAGGGGTTGATTTTTTTTTCCTCTTATTTTCTTTGGAATTTTGTTGTCAATTTTCTTAAGTTTCTGGTTTTATTTTTTTTCCTTTCTTATATATGTCATAGAATAAAAAATTCAAAATAATCATTATCTTTCCCATATTTTCTTGAGACACATATTATTGGTCAGAATTCTCTTTGATTTGTGTTTTTTTGGTATACATATATGTATAACAGTATAATACATATATGTATAATAGTATAAAATATTTTCCCTTTGAGGTTAATATCTAAATGAAAAACATTAATACCCTCACACATAGCACATGTACCAAATGGCTTGTCATCATGAGGGTCTAGAGAGAAAGGGCAATTTTTTTTTTTGTTTTTTTGAGGTAAGGTCTCACTCTAGCTCAGGCTGACCTGGAATTCACCGTCTCAGGATGGCCTTGAACTCATGGCGATACTCCTGTCTCTGCCTCCCAAGTGCTGGGATTAAAGGTGTGTGCCATCATGCCCGGCAAGGGCAATTTTTTATCTGAGTTCTTGCATAGTGTATGGCATCCAGTATTTGCTAAATTCATGTTTGATAAATGAGCAGCAATACAGGAAGAACTTAAAGCAAATAAGAACCTAAACAAATTTCTGACTCTGCTGCACTTTCAGAAAGTGAAGGAGATAACAGGTAATTAGATAACTAAATCCAAGGATAGGGACAACCTAATTAATATGCATTAAAGGATCAGAGAGACACACACAGATGCAGTTAAATCAGATTAGTGGTATTGCTGTGCCTGGTATCTCCTGAGCAAGTGACCACACTATGATGATCTGCACATGCTGATGCAGCTTTGTATTCTTCCCGTGGACAGCTCACCCATGCTCTCTGTCC
This sequence comes from Dipus sagitta, assembly GCA_036346955.1. NCBI lineage: Eukaryota > Metazoa > Chordata > Mammalia > Rodentia > Dipodidae > Dipus > Dipus sagitta. Next base: position 94,208,710 of record CM070770.1, on the reverse strand, counting down.
TTTCTGCTCTCATCAGCACAGCATGATGGAAAGGTGTCAATCACATTCTTCCAAAACTGAAATTAGGGACTGAGGCATAATTAATGGTTTTCTTCTTGGGTAGCCTATCTTTATCCAGAGGTAGAAAAATATGATGAATGTGGAAGAGTAAATTATTACTATAAACATTTGCCTTGACGATGTCAACTCTTATTATTTTATAGGAAACATGAGGATAGTTTCTTTAGTGCTTTGTTATGAAATGCTTAATATCAAGGGAGCAAGACCTTAAAAATTCTTAAGCTCTAGATGCTAAATATTTTTGTATTTTGAACAATTTTTTTGACTGTTAATTGTATACAAGTGCAATTTGAATGACAGTCTTAACAAAGGTTGCTTTTTTCCCTTCAGTACTTTCAGCATCTACTAGGTCTGCTAGTTTATCTATAAATAGTATGCCTTCCTTTAGGCCCAAATAGTCTAGATCCAGAACTCTTTTTCCTTTCTCTTCTCTTGTAGACATCCTTGATTTTAATCCACATGTTCATGTCAAAGCTATTTTTCTAAACTCTTCAATGAAGTTATCACAAGTACACACTTACTCCTGCTCAATATCACTAGTTGTCTCTGCTTCAAAGTCTGTTAACCTTTTCCATCTTTGTACATTCACTAAAATCCTCACCATAGTATGGCTGCTTTTGTTCTTACATAATCAATTAAAATGGTAACTGTTTTAAGAAGTAAGCACTATCAGATTGCATAAATTTTATTACATTATAGCTCTGAGCTCCTCTAGACATGCTAAATCCTCAAAGTTTGCCTCTCTCTCTCTCCTCTCTCTCTCTTTCTCTCTCTGTGTATGTGTGTGTATTGTGTATTTAGTAGGAAGTTGAAAGTCTACAGAGGGGGCTAAGTAGATGGCTCAGTAGTTAAGAACACTTGCTACTTAAGCATGGGATAGAAGTCACAGATAGGAGAATTGCTAAGGCTTGCTCACTGACAGCAGCTCCAGGTTGAGGGACATAACCTCACTTCAAGACAAATGCACGGATAAGCAATAAGAAAAGGGCACCCTGTGTTCTCTGCTCCACTGATCGCCACATGCAAGAGCATGGGGTGGGCACACAGCACATGTAACACACCACACATGACACACATTCAACTACACATGCAAAAAAATCTACATGGACCTTTGGGTCTGGGTCATTACTACTTGGTGTCCATATGTCATGTCAATCTAAAATGATCCTATGTTGCATGTGTGTTTTTATATGTTACCTTTCTTACCTGAGATATTTAGTGACCTCTCCCAAACTATGTCTCTCTTTTGCTCTAAATTTAAAGACAAAGTGAACTTAAGGTCAAAAGTTACAGTACAACTCAAGCTGTAAATGTCATAGTGCCTTGGAGGATTAGGTCAGTGTTACCCAAGATATTGATATTAAATGTGTACTACGTTAAGCATATGCATGAAATGAGTGATTTGTTTTGTATGACTGGCATTTTCTCTCCATAAGTGGTTATTATTGTAACAAGCTGTTGCCCTGTGGGTATTTTTCTTTTGTAACATATGTTAACAGCAGAGGGCGTAGAAAATATGCATAAATGAATGTAGATGACATAAAGCGAGAATAAATTGTAAAGGAGAGTCTATGCATGGTTTTCTCTCTTCCAATTACCATTTCAAGCTCAATAAATAGTGATAATTTGACCCATTTTTTGTACTCATACTAAATATTATTTGCCACTCTATTTTGAAAGATAGAGAAGATTTGGGAAGTGGGGAGTTTGTGAAATTGCTATGGAAACTGCAGCCACACTCAACCAAGGAAAAACCTTCCAACACACTTCTTCAATTTCACTCCACTTACAAATTTAATGACTTAAAACACCTGTTCTCTAGCACATGATTGCTGTGACTTAATGGGGGTCTATTAGAGCTGTAAATAGGATGGATGTTTTATGATGAAGGGGAGTACTGGCGTGCATGTCTATTTTTGAAAGGCATAAAGGTTCTCTCCAACTCATTCATACTTTCATAACTATAAAATATTTTTCTCATATACTTGATAATTTTTAATAGTGAGAATGAGATGAAAAAGTATCTGTGGTGGCTTGAATGTAAAATTCTCCCCAAAGTCTCATGTGTTAGGATGTTTGATCCCCAGATGGTGGTGCTACAGGGAAAGATAATGGAAGCTTGAGGAGGTGGAGCCTTGAATGAGGAAGTGGGTCAGTGGAGGCTGGACTTTAGGTTTTGTGGCCACTTCTGACTTGAGTGAGGTATGACACAACACAGGCTTCTAGCTCCCTGTTTGTGGTATTTTCCCTGGCATAATAAAACTTCCCCTCAAAACTATAATCTGAATGAAATCCAGTTTCTTTTACAAGTCGCTTCTGGTTGGGTATTTTGTCCTAGAAAGGAAAAAGTAACAGATACAACATTCTTGAGAATATCATAATTAACAATGCTTATTTTGCTGGTAAATTGTGTAAAAAGTGCATTGAAAGGGATTATTAGGTAAGGTTCATATGGCAAAATGAATCATTCTAGCATTTGCTATGATTTTGTCCATTCCCTTCCTCTGATCTTTGCCTCTGCCTCTGTGGTAAGAAATGTGTCTTCTTTGCTGCTTTGCTTGCATATAAAATCACATTTGCATGCATTTTCTTATGAAATGTAAGGAATAATTTAGCTTACATTATTTTTATATGATAGTTTGGATAAAATTTTCACATATGATACTTATAATAATAAAATTTCACAAAATCTCATTGCTAATTGTTCACATTTATCTTAATGTATGTTACTGCACAATATTTGTAGATATATATGCAAATTAAATATGTGTTTTATATATATGATATCATATAAATATGTGATGTTTTTACAAACTATTTTAATGGAAAATAATCATTCAAGAGAAGGGTTTCAAGGATCTAAATATAAGTGAACATCATAAAATAAATGGCAGGATAGACTTTTTCCTTCTGTGCTCTGGTACTGTATTATCACATTTGAAAAAAACTTCACTAGCAGATGACCTTTAAAAAATTAGTTTGCATGTAGAGGGTCACACATGTTCTCTGTGTTGTCCTTTCCTACCACCTTCATTTGAGAGAGGGTCTCTTACTGCTTTCCACTTTGCTTCAATCCATATTGTAGGGGAGCTTTCAGATTCTCCTTGCTCCACCATCCACAGCTATAGGCTTAATGAGAGTGCTGAAATGGATCAAACTCACACTGACAAAATTTCAAGCAAGTGCCTTTGACCTCCAACCCATCTCTTCAGCCCTTCAGATGATCTTAACATACAAACTATGCTGAAAGTTGATTTTCGTATCTGGTTAAATAATGCTGGGCACAGGTACAGGGACATTGGATGAATTCCTTGGGATTGCATGTGACATTGTTTGATAACAGGAATAGATATGCCTCATTTGTAAAATTGCATGGTCCTTTCTATGTTTTAATTCAGGCCATCATATTATATTTCTTTGAATAGTGAGGATGTCTCCAGAGATACTATATTTTTTCAGCAGTACACATTATTTCTTTGTTTTTTTATCTTTTAGGGGTTTACAGGAGTTCTGTAATTGAGCAATGTAGGTAGGCATAATCATCAGTATCCACCATCATCACTGAAAACTGCTGTTCTCTACATATATAAAGACATGGTTTCAATCTCATGCAATGCAAAAACCAAGTGTGCTTGTGTTATAAGGTTTGGTTTACATTACTCTGGAGTTTGTGGAATTTTGACCTGTGTCATACACCTCATTTCATTTTCTAGACCATTTTTTCTTTATACTAAGCTCTTCCTTTTAAAAGCATCAAGTAGGTAAGCTAGTTCTTGAGCAATAGAATTCTGTTAACCTTTTTTTTTTTCTTTTGTAAATGAACATTGAGGTCATTTCATTTTAAGTTTCAATTTTATAGCACTTGGAACATGAAGAAGAAAATAAATGTCTTTTGAAAGGAAATCCATGGCCCTGTAATACAATTGAACATTATTCTATATTCTGCTGCCGAAGAAACTAAGTGCTAGCTTTTATGGGTGTTGGATATGATCAGAGTAAGAAATACACTTGACATCATAGTCCAACATTTTATAATGTAATCCAATCTAATTACAAGTATGTGTAAAAACATATACATGTGTATAAATACAAAAATCAGCAACAAAATTGCCAAAATAATGATTATTCTTAAGATTAGAAAACAAAATATTTTGTACTGTAGACTATCAGAATTAATTGATATATCCCTAGTGAGGCAAACTAAACTAATGAAACTGTAAAGGTCAATAGTTTGAAATACACTGGCTTACATATGGATGTTATCATAAACATAAATAAAGATGGAAAAACTACAAAAATAAGCAACCTCAACATTTCTTAATAAAGTTAAGCTATTATAAAAGGACAAGGTGGTTCAAGTGGGTTCTTGCTTTTTTCATCTAATTTGAGGTAGGATTTCTCTTTTTTTTACCTTTCTCTATTATTTTTCTTTCCTGGGATATCTGTGAACTTCTTGTAATTCTTACTGCACTTCCTATCTCATGCTGCCATCCTGATGGCACTATAGAAAACTTCTAAGTTTTCCAACTACCATTTTTAGCATGGGGTCTGGAGATATAATTAAGAATTGGACTTAATCAATAAGTACTTTAACTCTCTAAGCACAGGAAAGGGCCTTTTAATAAAATATAGTGAACTTCATATATTTCAGTTTCCTCATCTGCTGGGAAAAGTCAAGAGGAAGACAATGAACTAATGCGCTAATCTCCAAATGAGGACTCACCATCCCATGTCTAATCAACTTCTCAGGATTCTATGCCCAGATACAATCACATTGGAATAGGAATTCAATGGGTAAATTTAGGTGCAGTTCAATTCAGTCAACAGATCCCTGTAACTGCTTTTTGCTTCTAAGAAAATGTGCTTTACTTTGTTTAGCTTTCGTCATGCTATGCTGTATATAGCATAAGGATTGATCCAAACACCTGACTATATTATTTGTGTTAAAACATGTCTCACTTTAAGAAAGTCTATTTCAGGCTGGGAAGATGGCTCAGCTGTTAAAGACACTTATTTGCCAAGCCTGCAGGGCAGAAATTTCAATTCCTCAGTACCCTTGTTAAGCCAGATGCACAAAGTGACTTGTGTTTGGAGTTCATCTGCTGTGGAAAGGAACTCTGATGTTCCCATTTTGTCTCCCTCTATATCTCTCTCTGCTTGCAAATAAATAAATAAAAATATTAAAAAAATTAAAAAGAGAGTCTGTTTCAATTTTGTAGTATTTCATATAGGTCATCATTATTTTAACTCTCCTTGAATGTAAGGATTGATTGGATCTTATTTATGTACCATTTAATATGTCTATAAGAAGGTAATTTCTCAAAAAATAATAAATACATTTCTTCACAGAAATTTAAACAATATGGCTGGTCATGGTGGTTCATGCCTTTAATCCCAGCACTTGGGAGGCAGAGGTAGGAGGATCACCAAAAGTTCGAGGCCACCCTGAGACTACATACTGAAGTCCAGGTCAGCCTGGGCTAGAGTGAGACCTTACCTCAAAAACCAAAAAGAAAAAAAAAAAACTATATAAAATTGAAAATAGAACACAATTATACCCCCTTACATGGCAATCATTAGCATATTGTAATTTATTATAATAGAATCTTATACCATATATGATATATTATGTTATATATGATATCATAATCTTATAGAATATCATACATTTCTTCTAAACATAGGTTGTGTTGATGGGTACTTTTACTAAAAATAATTATAAACTTTTAATGTTGTTAATATTTTCCTATAGTCTATAATAGAATAACTAACTGTATAATATAACCTTCCTTGAATGTACCATTCATTGATCCCAATTATTGATCAATTAGGTATTTTTTCTCTTTTTTTCTTTATTAGTTAGTTTTGTATTCAGCAAATACATTCAGTTTGGTACCATTATTAGGCTCATCCGTGACCTACCCCCTCCCCTTGGCTCCTCCTTGTTGAGGTATATGGGTCATGCATTGTGGAGTTAGCCCACAGTTATGGGTAAGATAACTGTCTCTGCATATCATGACCCAACATGTGGCTCTGACATTCTTTCCACCCCCTCTTCCGCAAAATTTCCCTGAGCCATGTTGGGTTCATTTTTGGTCTGCTTCAGTGATGAGGTGTTGGGGGCCTCTGAGGCTCTGGCTCTCTGATTTGGTAGGAGTTCATTTTTCTCTGTGTTGATCTCCTTCCCCCTTGTGCTGGTATCCGGTTCATCAGGAAAACAGAGCCCTTGCTTGTTCCGCCAATTTTTCTTAGTTTCAGCAGGGGCCCTTTGGAGGTATGATGGGGTGGCTCTCTCCTTAGGATCTACATCTATCTTTCTTTCCCCAGGGGTTTGCAGCGCAGCTAGGCGGTCACCATCTTGGCCAGAAGTCTCCTCAATTAGGTATTTTGAAGAGCATTTACTATAGTGTATTTATATGTGAACTGTTTATAATTAATGTATATGTATCTCCCTGCATAAAGAGACATTTTGCTTCTGAAATTTCAGTGATAACTAAATTCAATAATGTACTTTTAGTAGGGCTTCAATATTTATTATAATTATGTATGATAATTAAGTATAGTAATTATGAATTTCATAAAAAGTCCTATAGGAGTTAATTATTGAGTGAATATAATGAAATGCAGCATAGAATTTTCATACTTTCAGATAGGATAGATCTCATTGATTTGCATTTTTTATTTGTATTTATCTTGCATGTATTTTTAAATAGAAAAGAGATAGGATGGGTTTCTGTGTACTTATTGTCAAGTGAACATACCACAATACACACAGTTTGATCATTCACATAATGTAACCACTCTGATCATTTTCAGACAAATTATTTTATTAGCTCAGTGATTATAACTGTAAGAATTTTGTGGCCTCTTAAGAAAGGCTTATTTAAAAAGTTCCTTTGACTATATAAAGGTACGACAATCACTAATACCACCATGTTTCAAATCAATAAGTCCAGAGATGCAAATAGAAGAGTTATTAAAAATTAATCTCTACATTAAAATGCCTGTGTGACTAATAGCAAGTAAAAATTATATGGGGTCATAAATCTCTATACTGGCATTAAACCCCACTCCTCATAAAAACATTGTGATTTGTATGCTCTGGTTATGCCTTAGAATTTATGAACAACAAATAGCAACATGACAGGAAAAAAATCATGCTAGGTAAAACAAAAAAAAAAGGAGACTGCAGAGAGGATTTAAGGAGTAAAATTGGCTCAAGGAGAAGTAGAGAAGTAGGACTGAATGAAGAACTTTGGTATTCACAGTCTTTTTACTTTTCTTAAAAGGTTGAATGAAAAATTTACATAAACATTATAAATAATTTCTCAAATAAATGTGTCTCATAGATCTTTTGTACACTTTTCCTTTTTAATTATTAAATATTTACAAAGACATGTTTAAGGAAATTATTTGATTATTTTGGGATCAAAGTGTCAGTATTATCAAAGAGGAAAGTGATCAACATGGAAAAGTGGTAAATAGTTGAAGGGCATGGCTCTCTCATGTAACTTTCATGTATGTGACTGCAAATCATCTGCAAAATCCTTAGCAAATTGTTAGGAATGCATAACAGCTTAGCGTATGAGGACAGAAGAGAATGGAAAAATTAAATAAAGGAAATTTCATCTAATTGCATTGATTTGGATTTACAGCAGTCTTTCTAAATTATTCAGTGCCTCAGTTAAGATTTTTTTTTTAAATATTCACTGTAACTGTCTTAAATTTACCTCCAACTGGCCTACACAATGAGTGAAGATGAACATATTTAGTGTACAATTAAATTGATACCAAAGATAGATCTTAGTTTCACAGGTATCAACTAAGGACCCATGGAAAAAATATCTATGAGTTCCCTTATCTCTCAATTTCTTCTTGTCATTTTTTGCCTCACAATGGTGTTTCTCAGTATTTTGAGTCTCACATCTTTCTTTGTTAAACGGTCCCTGGAATTTCTCTCAATGATTTCAGGAAAAGGCTCTTTATCAATTACTGGTTATCAATGTGTGTCATAGATGTGTATACTTAAAGTTAATCACAAGAAATAAACCTACATTATGTATTACTCTGGTGTGAGTTGCATAAGCACCCTTATTCAGAGGTCATATCAACTCTTCAGACAAGTATCAGGAGAACAAATGGAGAAAGATCATGATTACACAAAAGAAAATAATGTGAGCAATAAATATATATTACATGTAACGTGAAGAAGTCCACCATATCCACCTTGATATCTGCTCAATATTTTCACACACTTTACATGCATACACACACACACACACACACACACACACACACACACACTACACAAATAAGTTGTTTGAAAGGCCCTTGTCCACATGAGATAACCCAAGTGCAGCTGAAAATTCAACCATATTTCATTAGGCATTTGGTAATTGCAGTAAGAAAAGTAACAAATACAAAAAGTATGAATAAATTCTTTCCCAGTGATTTACATATTACTCTTCTATGTCTAAATGAAACAGTATATTATTTCTATAATACTCACTACACAATTGTAGAAAAACAAGGCGAGACAAATGTTGACCAATGGAAAAAAAAAAAAAAACAAGAAACAAAAACAATAACAAGACCAGTCATTTTGGGAAGTATCACCAGATTTTATTTATTTTCAGTCTAAGTGTTTACTTAATAAGGGAGAATAAGCTGTATGTTTTTATGAAGCACCTTATCTATTATATCATGTCTATCATTTTTATCATCTATATCCTTCCTTTCTATTTGTCTATCTTATCAATCATCTATCTGCCTGACATCTGTTCCCTTCCTAACATCTGACAAAATTCATAGATTTATTTCTTATTCTTCAATTCTTATAGTGAATATAAAATTCCTGTGCCCTGAAATTATGGTCAGGAAATGTGCTTTAAAATTATTTATATGGGGCTACAGATACGGCTTAGTGGTTAAGGTGCTTGCCTCCAAACTGTAAGGATCCAGTACCCACCAAAGTCAGATGTACAAGGTGGCACATGAATCTGGAATTCATTTGTAGTGGCTAGATGCCCTGTGCTGCTCATTTTCTCTCTCTCTCTCTCTCACTTTCTTTCTTTTCTCTCTCAAATAAATAAATAAATAAAATATTTTAAAAATTCTAATAAGCTATTTATGTAAAATTATATAAATCCTAAGAAGATACACTTAGTTCACTTTCTTATTTTTCTCATTCCATGTCTTTGCATAAACTAAATATATTGATTATTTTATATATTTTTCAATTCATTAGGCTCTCTTAAGCATTGTGCCTTCAAACTAAATAGCTTAAAACAAGAAAGTAATTTGTTTGTAGTTCTGATATCAAAAATATTAAATTAAGTGGCAAGAAGATTAATTTCTTTGGGCCATCTGTGAGAGAGTGTGTGTGGTATCTTTTTACTTTTTCCTAATGATTGCCAGCAACCTTGGCCTGTCCTAGGTTGTATCTTCATAGTTCAGATCTCTGATTCAATTTGCCATGGGTTCCTTTTGTCTGTGTATCTGTGTTGAATGATCTCCATTTTTAAAGATAATGAAAATAGTGACTGAATATCAAGCACAACCTAACCCCTTATCACTTTCACCTTAAATTGATTATGTCTTCAAGACTGTGTTCCAAACAAGAATACAGGCATAAGACTTGTGTATTCTTTTTGAGGGACATATTTCAAGCTACAATACTCACCTTCTCCTGTTATGTTTACTTCTGACTAAATAGGATCTCTTTCTTAGTGTTACCAGAGTACAACAAGAATAAAATGTAGATACAACAAGGAAACTAAAACTAGAAAGTTAAAGATGTGGTCAGCATTATTTTATATGCAGTGGAACATCTTTTGAATGGTTTTGGTTGCCTTTTGGAACCACTATGACATTGGTCCTGTAAATAAATAGATTACGATATTCCTTGCAAAGTTTATCAATGTAATACATACAAATAAAATAGATAGGTAAACATTCAACATTGTAAGTAAAAAGAAATATGAATTAATAGCATTTTGGTATAACTTTTAAAAGTGCAATAGTGGCACATAGCCATGGTGGGGAACCAACTGCTCTTAATTTGGCTAACTGATCTCCTCAGTGGTATGGGACCCATAGCTGGAGCTGGGAAACAAGTCAGAACCATATCCAAACATAAGCCCACTTGCCAATATCAAGCTACCATCAATCATGGGCTACAAGAGGGCCTACACCTATTAAATTCTCTATAAAAAAAGGAAGGGTTATCTCTTTTGTCCTGGTGCTAACTTACTCTCCATTGGAGAACCTGCTTCTCTTTTTCAGATAGTTGTGGATCCTAAGGAGATAGCCACCCCATCATACCTTCAAAGGGCCCTGGTTGAAACTAAGGAAAATTGGCCAAACAGGCAAGGGTGCTGTTTTCCTGATGAACCGGATACCAGCACAAGGGGGAAGGAGATCAGCACAGAGAAAAATCAACTCCTACCAAATCAGAGAGCCAGAGCCTCAGAGGCCCCCAACACCTCATCACTGAAGCAGACCAAAAATGAACCCAACATGGCTCAGGGAAATTTTGCAGAAGAGGGGGCAGAAAGAATGTCAGAGCCACATGTTGGGTCATGATATGCAGAGTCATTTATCTTACACATAACTGTGGGCTAACTCCACAATGCATGACCCATATACCTCAACAAGGAGGGGCCAAGGGGAGGGGGTAGGTCACGGATGAGCCTAATAATGGTACCAAACTGAATGTATTTGCTGAATACAAAACTAACTAATAAAGAAAAAAAGAAAAAAAATTCTCATAATAAACTGAACAATAACTCAAAAGAAGAAATTACCGGGCGTGGTGGCGCGTGCCTTTAATCCCAGCACTTGGGAGGCAGAGGTAGGAGGATTGCTGTGAGTTCAAGGCCACCCTGAGACTCCATAGTGAATTCCAGGTCAGCCTGGGCTAGAGTGAGACCCTACCTCAAAAAAACCAAAAAATAAAAATAAAAAAGGAGAAATGTATATTTTGTTATATAATCTTTTCCTCTAATACATTACCACTGACATTAATTAGAAGAAACTTCTAAATAGCAGTTTGACAATACACACTGATGGTTTTTAAATAGGATTCCATCAATATATCCTCATAATATGAGTCAAAGTTTACACAAAGGCACAAGGTGTTAACATTTGGTTCTATAATTTAAGTTAGGATTATGGCATGCTATTATTTAGACAAATATTTTATTTGTAAATGCTTCATTTCAAAATGAATGTGACTTCAAATTCTTTGGTTATATAGGTAACCTGTTCTTATATAATATGCAATAGTAATGTCTAATATAATAATACAAAAATATTCATAATCCCATATTCAGAATGCTATGACAATTAACACTGGAGAGAACTGACATATTAATTATACAAATGGCTCTGCTTTGGGCATGCATGTGAATCATTTTGGCCTAAAAGTACATCTGCAGACTGGTCAGCAACTTACCATCTATCTGTTTTCTTTATTATCTCTTGCACTGCTATCTTCTTATAATGCCTTTGTTTATAAGTTTATGGTTATGTTTATAGGAGCCATGGTTTCCCACTCCTTTGCCATCATGAGCAGAGTTACTAGGGCAGGTTTTATTTTGCTTTTGTGTTTTGTTACTTTAATTTGGATAAAAATGTTAGATGAACTCATTTAAAAAATTTGGAAAGTATGCAAAATTATAAAGAAGAAGCCAAAAGGTTGTGGTGCTTTCAATTCATAGTGATACTATAATTTTCATATCTTTTTTCTGATTTTTCTCATATTATCTTTTCTGTTAATATTTGATTACTTATATTTTATATCATAAACTCAGAATCTTGCTGACTTTAACATTTTTAGTATACTATGCCTTAAAATAAATTTTCAAATTAAAAATTTAAATTCCAAAAGCTAAAATTTGCATGGTCAAGCACTTTGTCATGCATATATAACACTGATGCTTAATAACAAATAGGTATATTGAAAAATTAAATACTATAAAATATACATAGAAAGATGTTTATTATTATTATCATAACTCCAGAATGATTTAAACAAAGTACATGCCCTTAGATAGTGTTTAATTAATTATGATACCATATGTGTAATAAAAGTAATAAAAAATATTTTTACAAAATTTCATTTTTGCAATGGTAATCTTCATAACATATTGATATATGATCAGTTATGGTTGGAAAAGCAGCTCATACAGTTTGTCCTTACTCTTAGACAAGAGGTTCCAATATTCATGTGCTCTTCGTTTTCTCTTCTGTTGCTCAGAGGAAAGGACCTTATTATCGTTGGCTTCACAGTTCTGCATACTTGCTCTCCTATTTTATTAATTGGTGTTGATTTCTACTTCCTCCCTCTGTCTGTTTTGAATCATCTTGGCAATCACTAACCACATCCACAGTTGTGGGTATCACCAAAACAATGGATTTCTTGGGCTTGTTTCCCTCTGTGTACAAAGTTATTTTAAAAATTTAGTACATTTGCAAGAATCTTAGGAAGAGAGGGTAAAGGGAAACATTGGAATAGATCAGTCAAAGGGGACTAAGTTATAGCTATATAGAAATACCAATTTTGCTAATCTGTTGCATATTAAGTTGACTATAGATAATGTTAGTGCAATATGCTAGAAGAAAGGAATTTGGATGTTTAAATCATTATTGATCACTGCTGGTATAGACAAGTATGTTTAAACTGATTTAATTATTACACAATAAATATATATCTAATGATAAGCCAGATACCCTCATTTGTTACTATGTAACATTACTAATAGATGAAAATTAAATGTAATTACAATTTAAGAAGGAATGAATTAATTTTAAGAGAATTTACCTAAAGATATTAAAGTGTACTTATTTCTATTTGTAGCAATTTTGTGTCATAATATTCAGAATGTTTTAAATTAAGAAACATTTCAGCAATTGTAATTCTGTAAGGATGCTAAAGCAAACTAAATGTTCCATTTCAATAACTTGTCACATCTTCAATGTATTTTGCAAACTTTTCATTTCTAAAATTAGGCAAATCTTAGTTTGGTAGTCCACTGATGTAATTCACTAGATGGTCATATTATTTTAATAATTTTCTCAATCTTACCTTCCCTCAGGAAAGCCAGTCAGTACACTAGATATCTTCACAAAAATGACATGTTGGTGTAGTTTTTTTTTTTTTTTTTGGAATGTGTATGTGTATATAGTATAAGTGTTATGTGGTATGACCTGTTTGCAGATCTGCATATGTAAGATCTTATCTTATGTGTGTATGCAGAGAACATCAAGTGTCCCCAGCTATTGCTCATCTGCATATATCAATGAGAGGAGTCTCTCATCCAACCCAGAGCTGCCATTTTTTAGGTCAGCAAGACCAAGCAATTCTCCAGTCTCTGCATATCCCAGAACTGGGGTTACAGACATGCATGGCCACTTGTAGTTCCTTATGGGTATGAAGAGAAGTCAAACTCAGTTGTTTCAGGCACTCATGCTTGCAAACAAAACATTCCTATCTGTTCAGCCATCTCCTCAGACTGAGGGTAATTTCTTCCAGGAAATATCCAAGCACTTTGAGAACAATAGTAACAACAAAGAATACAACAAAAGAAAGCATTACTTTTTAAATGCCTGCTTTCGGTTTATAGTATTCCACACAAATTCTAACTTTTCTAGTCATTTAAAATTAGTCAAGAAGTAATCTCACAATTTTTAAAGAGACAGCTCTTCAGTTTCCAGTCTTCTCGCCAACCAAAGACTGACTTAGGTTGTACAAAAACAGATGCCAGAAGGTGCTACATGAGAGACTAAGGGAAAAATCACCAACACTGTCCAAGCAACTCATGGTCTAAGTTATTTAGCAGCAAAAACCTGACGTGATGCTCATACAAGTGCAATAGTGGCACACAGCCATGGTGGGTAACCAACTGCTCTTGATTTCGCTAATGGATCTGCTCAGTGGAACAGTACTCATAGGTGGAGCTGGGAAACAATCCAGAACCATTTCCATAAAATGAACCCACTCTCCATTATCAATCTCCCACCAATTGTGGGCTACAAGAGGACCTACACCTATTAAATTTTCTCTAAAATAATAATGGTTATCTCATTTATCTGGTGCTGACTTCACTCTCTGTTGGAGAATTTCCTTCTCTTTTTCAGATGGATAAAGATCCTGAGGAGAGAATCAGGCCATCACACCTCACCAGAGCCCCAACTGAAACCAACAGTAATTGGGGAAATGAGCAAGAGTGTTGCTTTCTTGGTGAACCTGCTACCAGCACAACGTTGAAGAAGATAGACACAGAGAACACTCAACTCCTACCAAACCAGATATCCAGAGACACAGAGGCTCCCAAGACCTCATCACTGAAGTAGACCTAAAACAAATTCATCATGGCTCAGGGAAATTTGTGGAAGAGGAGGCAGAAAGACTGCTAGAACCACCCGTTGGGGCATTATACAGAGACATTGCTTCCTTCCCATAACTGATGGCTAACCCCACTATGCATGACCCACATTCCCCAATGAGGAGGATCCCAGAGGAAGGGGAGGATAGGGAGGAGGCTAATTATGGTACCAACATGGCTCTATACACACTGTGTACATAACTTTAAAAGCAAAAACAAAAAATAAGAAACAAAACAAAACAAAAAAACAGGTGTGTGTGTTTGATTATACTTTGTTGTCCAATGTGCCACCACTCCTTCCTCACCAAGTGCTGCTCCTATACCATGTCTTGAGAGGAGTGTTTTGCTTTAGATTAAGGGCAAGATAGAAGAAGAAAGGTCTGACTTGAAGCTGCCACTATTATCAAGCAACGCATATTTCAGGTATCTCCAGTTTGAAGAATAAAATCTCTCATTCTCTCTTTCTCCCCTCCTCCTGTCTGTCCCTCTCTTCCCCTCCCATTCTTCTTCTCCCTCCCACTCCCTCTCTCTCACTCTCTCTCTCTCTTCATCTCCTTCTCCTACTCCCTTCTATCTCATTACATTTTCTTCCTGACAGAGAACTAACTTAAGTATTAAACAGCCTCCAATAAGACCACTAGCATCACTACCTAATGGTTGAGGAGATACTATTTTTTACCAGCATAACCTCATTACATTCACAGTTTTCATACAGCCTTATCCATTACTTTATTATGGAAATTACTAAATTCATTTATACTAAATAGTTTTTAGAATATACAATGATTTAATGTCATGACTTTAGCCTAAGAATCTGTATTTTAAGAACTCCCAAGGTATTTCTGATGCATTTATATAGTGGTTCTTATTTTGATAAATACAGCCTGAGCTTTCTCTATTAAATTAATTGTACTTGGTTAAGTGCTTTTCATTTTCTCTATTGCATTTTTCCCTCTTGAATTTTTCCATCTTTGTTAATACCCTTTTAAGCATGTTCCCTTCCTCTGAAAACATACTCACTAAATAAGCAAAAATTAAAATAAAATAAAAAACCTCATTTACCCAGGTGTGGTGGCACACACCTTAAAGTTAAGTTATTAGACATGTGCTATTTTTTAAAGGTTTTATTTTTATTTATTTATTAGAGACAGAGAGAGGGAGGGAGTGAGGGAGGCAGAGAGAGAGAGAAAGAGAGAACGAGAGAATGGGCATGCTAAGGCCTCTAGCCACTGCAAAGGAATTCTAGATGCATGTGCCACCATGTGCATCTGGCTTACGTGGGACCTAGAGAATGAAATCTGGGTGGGTCCTCAGGCATCACAGGCATGCACCTTAACCACTAAGCTATCTCTCCAGCCCTACGCCTGCTATTTGTTGTAATGCTTTTTGATATATGGCAGAACATTAGGTTGAATCAAAATCAAGTAAAACTGTAGTTGTATTTGATGCTATTACTTTTGATTTCATTTAAATGACATGTTTCTTTCATGTTTTAAAAGTATACATGCATTTCCCACTGAACTTTTCTAAGCTGTTTTTTAGTTAGCTGAATATTTGAGGAGTAAGAGTTGATTCACTTCACTAATGGCAGTAATCCTATGTAAACATTGCATTAGGTACAATTGGTAAATACTGAAATGTTTATGTGTATTGGATGTTTTTGTAGATGAAACA
Source organism: Dipus sagitta (assembly GCA_036346955.1). NCBI lineage: Eukaryota > Metazoa > Chordata > Mammalia > Rodentia > Dipodidae > Dipus > Dipus sagitta. The sequence continues at coordinate 94,192,589 of CM070770.1, read as the reverse complement.
TTAGTGGTTATCAACATAATTAATCACAATACTACAAGTATTGGTGATGCTTCACAGGTGGTATGTAAAATTCTTTTTAAAAAATATTTTCAATGGGGGAGAGAGAGGGATAGAGAAAGAGAGAGAGAAGGAATGATACAGCTGACCTTAGGCCTCTTGCCACTGCATACAAACTTCAGATACATGCACTGCTTTGTGTATCTGTTTTTTTGTGGGTAATGGGGAAGTGAACCCAGGCTGGCAGACTTTGCAAGTAAGTGCTGTTAACCACTGAGTAATCTCCCCAGTGCTAAAATACTTTTAAGCATTTTTTTAAAATTTACTATTTTAAATTCAGCAAATTAAACTTAAGTGTATTTAAAGGACTTCCTTTCAAATAACTTACACAAGTATCTTTCAAAAACTTTGATAAATTTATTCTGAATTTTCATGGTTGATATTAGAAATTTTATTTATCTTGAATTAAAAATTTCTAAGTCAATATCTCACTGGGAATATTTTATTTTCATACAATATAAGTTGGACTGTTCAAATGCAAAGCTTATTTGGTATCATGTAGCTGTGAGAAATTGTCAGCAATAGTCTGTTCATTATACGGAGCATTTAGGAATCTTTAATTTATTGAATTGACATTTGAACATATTGAAAATAAAATCAGACTGAGTTCATATAGTGCTTGATACCAAAGAGAATATGGTAGCATTTTAAGGGATTCCTAATTTATTTCTTAGTTTGTCATTCTTAGTTAGTTATGTTTCAGACTTTTAAAATAAAGATAATTGTCACTTCATTTTACTTAATGAGATTGATCCTTTTCCATATCATGGCATTAATTACTTTCCTTAGTTAACTCAGTTTATATTTAAATCTATATGTAAAATCTTTTTATTTCAACATAGGAATTTTTCTTCAAAATTGTGCTTCAGTGCAGAAGTCATGGTTTAGTGGTTAAGATGTTTGCCTGCATTGCCTGCAAAGTCAAAGGATCCAGGTTAAATTCCCCAAGACCCATGCAAGCCATATGCACAATGTGGTACAGATATCTGAAGTTTCTTTGCAGTGACTGGAGGCCTTGGAATGTCCATTCCCTCTTTCTCTGCCTCTTTCTCTCTGTTAAATAAATAAATAAAAATTGTACTTCAATGGCATTGGAATCATATTAACTATATACCATAGTATCTGTTGAAAATTTCCTTTTATACCTTTTGCCATTCTTGACAGTGGATATAGCTTATATATGGGGTGGGGTGACTATTGAAATGTACCATTCATGTAACATTAAGTGTCTAATTGAAATATTTAAATTTCAGTTTAGTTCACTTTTCTCCATGTGTAGCCTTCATTTCTGAAGAGGTAATAAAAAGTAAGCAGCAAAATGTAGCTCATGTGCATGTCCAACACACTGTTGGTGCTCAGCAAATATGCGTTGAATAAATTAACTTTAGAAATATTATCAGGAATAAACATTATCAAAAATATGTCATGGCTGGAGAGATGGCTTAGCAGTTATAGACACCAGCTTGCAATGCCTGCTGGCCATAGTTTGATTCCCTGGTATCCATAGAAAATCAGTCATTTACAGTGGCAAGAGGTCCCTGTATGACAATTCTCTCCTCTCTCTCTCTACTAAATAAGTAAAAGTATTAAAATTTATATTGATATAAACCTGTATGACTTCAGCATATTTTTTTGCCCACCATCATTTCCTGCGTTTCCTCATGCAAGGAGTGATATTGACTGTTGCTGTGAGTGAAGGCATGACTCGAAATGCTAACAAACAAATCACACCAAGGTTCTACTCTCTGGGGACTTCCATGTTCACCTCATCACTGGTTATGCCTCGTGCACTGGATGTTTCCAGTACTTGCCCTCATGTAACTTAGGCCTAATGCACACAGAAAAGACGTGATAAATGTTGTTATTAAGGATGTCATTCTCATCTTAACGAGCTGATCTGTAGTAATAGTCAGGATAGCTATATTATGACAATCGTGATGTTAATTTAATATGTGACTTATCATATAGGTTATTTCAGTCCAGTAAAAAAGAATCACTTTCCCATTGACTTATTTATAAGCCTGAGGTACTGTAATTCTAATTGACAGAGGACTCTTTGCCATGATATGTAACAACTGATCATAAAATGTAGTACAGTGCTTTCTCATGTCCAGGATCTTCCTTCTACTGTGTCAGGCTTTCAATATATACTCATGCTACAACTTAGTCTTATGATTAATGCGAAGTACTTTATTTGCCTGTTTGTTCACTACAAATATGGTCTCATGAAGTCCCTTTTTGGGTAAAAATTTTTGGTTCTTACAAATGAAATACAGATTTTAGTGGTTCATGAAAGATTTCCAAATGACTTCACATCAAAGATGTCCATAGAATACAATGTCTGGTTCCAACTCACTCCTATACAAATCACAACTAATAACAATCAATGAATATCAAAAGTATGGTAGTTCCATAAACAATTCATTCCTCCCCATGTGCATATGTATACTTCAATACGCCCTTTTTATTTTTTCTTTTATATGAAACAAGAATAGAATTTTAATGAATGAAAGGAAAATGACCTATTTTTCTTTCATCTCTGTTTCTCCCCTTTTGTCTCTTTGAGAGTGAAATGAGAGGGAAATTACCCACATACACTGAGCTATCTGCAGCATCAGCGACAAAGTTCAATTTACTCAGGTGCATGCTTTCAAGTCCAGACCCTTCCAGAAGCTGAACCCAGGTGTGCTGACTTCTTCATTCAACCCAGGACCCCAAACAAAAAACCTGATTGCTCACTAGGCTTTTGGTGGACTTTTCCCTCTTTTCTGGCTCCTGGACAGTTTATGTCACACCTTCAAAGGTTTTATTCTTCCCCACTATGAGAGCAGCTCTGAATATACATGGTCCCTTAGACTAAGTTGATATTTTCATTCCTCACCCTTTGGTTTTCAGACTAACCTTCTCTGCCATTCCCCCTTCTTTGGTCTGTGGACTCTCCCTCACTTCTCCTGATTTCTGATAAACATAATAATTTCATAATCATGTTTCTTACTCTCCAGTTCTTTGGTTAAAAGCAGACACAAACTTGGGTTTGGGGTTTGAATTTGAACCCCCAAAATAAAATAATGCTCCATTTCATCTTGTTTCTTCTAATGTTAGAAAATTTTCATATTGGGTTTGAGGTTTGCATTTTAACTCCCCACATAAAATAATACCCCATTTCATCTTGCTTCTTTTAATGTTAGTAAATTTTCATATTACTTCATAATGTTTACTCTTCAAATATTGCTATTGACTTCTGAAGGTTTTAGTCCAATATTCCAGCTCACTACTTTATTCTTTGATTCTATTTATTGCGTTTATTTCTCTTTATGTTTTCTCTCACTGAATTTTGAGTGTTTCTCCCTTAAATTGTTCATACTTCTATTTTAAAGGTAAGCATTAAGCTTATAAGTATTTTGATTTGTCTATCAACAGTGCTTCACAGAGTATATTTTCTGATCCATTTGTTTGTTTTTTTCATTATGGCTTGTCTTTCTCTGATGTGAAAATTCACATTCACCTGAATGTCACAGCTTCCATTACACAATGTCAGTTAGGGAGAGTTTAAAGTCAAGTTACGGTTTGCATATCTTCATGTGAGTTTGAAGAGAAGGCGGGGGAGAATCTTAAGATGAAGAGTGTTGGGCAGCTGGGAACACTGTCCATTACTGGTCATTATTGAGAACTCACTTTCAACATTTTCATCTATCATAAGTCATTTTACAATAATTATGAAACAATAAAATTGAACAAAGATAATCACTTCAAGATGTATTCAACAAACTATGAAAGCTGAAGAACAAGAAGATAGATGAGTACCTGTGTGTCTCAGGAAGGCTAGAAAACCATCAACTATTCAGTCAGCTTCTCTCATCAGCTAGATTTTTTTTTTTTTAATCTGTGGTTACATGGAACAGGGACACATTTTAGCCTTCAATTTTGCTGAAAATGAAGAGGCTTCGATATTTTCAAAACAATGTCAGTGAAATCTAGAAGTGAAAAGTTCTTATGTGTTGTGAACTGAATGTTTATGTTCTATCACAACTCATATGCTGATGTCCATAACTACAATGTAACTAATTTGAACATAAGACCCTCTTGGAAGTAATTAATATGGAGGGAAGTCACAGAGAATTTAGATCAGAATAGTGTCCTTATAGAAAAAAAAAAAGAGTTCTCTCTCTCCCTCCCTCCCTACATCTCTTCCTCCCCAATTTCTTTACTCCAGTCTTTCCCTCTTTTATGTTCTGCAATTAGAAAAGTCCTAAGAGGATATAGTCAGAGGAAGGCTATCATGCCAGAAATGGAATCCACTAACACTTTGACCTTGAACTTTCTTTCTAGAACTCTGAGAAATAAACTTCTGTATTTCAGTCACCCAGTCTGTGGTGTTTCATCATGGCATCTGATACATACTCTTTACTGTTTTGAATTGAGACATCTCTAAGCATCAGTACCTAATAGCCTTTGATCTTCCCAGTGGCCTTCTACTTTCTAGGTTTCTTTATAAAAATCATCCTTACATTTGCATTTATACTGTCTTTGGACTTTACTGGCAGGGAGAGTGCCAGATGCCCAGACTAGTTCTTCATCTTGTCTTACCTTTTTCTTGTTCCCAATGCACAATGGAAAGATTATTTGGTTCCTGGTAAATTATTAAAAATAGTGATTAAATATGCTTCTCTTCCTTCGAGAAGAAAATATTTTAGCAACCCACAGACTTCAGGTTGCTCTTAAAAGCTCAGACCAGCAGGAATTCTGTACTTGTTCATGTTATTATCCTAATTAGAAGGATGTTTGGGTTTTGTTTATTTTCCTCAGAAATACCATCTTATTTAAGAACTCACTGAAGGTACTCTGAAAAATAATTATTATTCCTTGAGTTATGTGTGTAAAGGCACTACATGAATTTCATAACATAGTGGATATTCATACAATTGTGAAGTGAAAAGTTGTCATTTTAAACAGTGAATTCCATTTCCATATATCTCATTTGAAAATTAAAATTACTATAACCCTTTGTCATTTGTGTGGGAAATACGTTAGTCCTATAGAGTTCAAATTCATAATGCCTTACATAATGACCACTTGGTTAATCATTATTTTCAGGTTATGTTCCTACACTAATGTATCTTTAAGCATGCATAAATATTATCATGTTCCATATTTCTGCATTAAAATATGAGTCTCTATCTATATGTGATATGAATGTTGCAGCCAACAAATTTAACATAGTCATTATTAGGATATAAAAAGATAGCTTGTTTGGGTCATAATTGCTATTCACTGGTTGAAATTTATTCACTGAAGAATGCCAATTGAACAGTTATTAAGTGTAACTGTGTTGGCTATTAAGCACTCAGGATATAAGTTAAAAACAAGGGAAATTTATATGGTGGGAGACAGCATATAAAAATTAGAGAACATAGTCATTATCCATAGGTAAAAGTAAAAGCTCATGAAGTCGACTTCAGAAGAGAGCTAAGATATAAAAATATGTGTAAATATTCTCAGTGAAGAATTAGGGTAGGAAATAAAAATCACAATTGTGAACTGTAGCAAATAACAGTTCATTCTAATGGGGAAGGAGGTGGAGTAGTGGAGAGAAAGAAGAAGGAAGAAAAATGGGGGACTGAGAACAGGAAAAATGGTGAGGGGAGGGTTATAGAAATAAAGAAAGTGAAGAAGGGAGCAATTGTGATAGAACGGTGGGAAGAAAGAAATACAGATAGGAATGAAGAAAAAGAAAAGAAAAAAAGATGGAAAGAGATGATGAAGGGAGGAAAAGGAACAGGAGGGCCGGGAAGCAAGGAGAGAAGGAAATAAAAAAGGAAAAAGAGACAGGAAAGAAGGAAAAGAATGGAAGGGAATGGCAATTGCAGTATGTTGGAACTTTGGGAATTTTTTCTTAATTTTTAAAAATTTTTTGTTTGTTTATTTATTTGAGAGCAACAGAGAGAAGGAGGCAGAGAGTGAGAGAGAGACAGAGAGAGAGAGAGAGAGAGAGAGAATGGGCACGTCAGAGCCTCCAGCCTCTGTAAACGAACTCCAGATGCGTGCTCCCCCTTGTGCATCTGGCTAATGTGGGTCCTGGGGAATTGAGCCTCGAACCGGGGTCCTTAGGCTTCACAGGCAAGCGCTTAACCACTAAGCCATCTCTCCAGCACAACTTTGGGAATTTTTGTGTGCAGATATTTCAGTGTAGGTACTATGGAAACATTGATCTTCACTTAAGAATAGTTATAAGCACGTCATTATAGTTTAGGAAGAATTTAACTGATTAAAATTTGAGTATTTCTTGAAAATGACAAGCTAAGATCAAGACTATATACCTGAGATTATGGATTGTATATTATCAGGGTGGCAAGTTAGAAGGTAAATTTTGTAGAAATCACTCAATAAAATTAGCAAATATACTTTCTTTGGCTAAGTTTATGCGGTAATGACTTAGAGGCATGTATTATTAAATGGCCCTTGTAGCTGTTGTCTATAGTCAATAGACACATAGGTCATAATGGCTAATCTCTTGTCAACTGATTGGATTAGGAATCAAGTTAGATATTCACTTATTGAGCCAGTCTGTGAAGACATTTTCAGAAAAGATTCACTGAGGTCTGGCTCTCTGGCTTAGCAGGTCTAGTAAACACAGAAGATAAACTGAGAGAGGAAGACCTTCCCTCACAGTGGGTAGAACTCCTGGTGGCAGCCTATATAAAAAGAAGTTCTAGGAAAAATGATCCTTGCACCTTGCTGGTCAGGACATCCACCTTGTTGGTGCCATCCTTGGCTGACCTTGGAATCCAGGTTATTCTGACCTCTTGAGGAACTCAACAGCAACAGCTCTGTAGGAACCCTCCAGGCCTTTAGCACCATGTGACCTCTGAGGACTGAGAGGAAGCTCCTGGGTTCTTATCTTTTGGAGAGTGCAGGAAAAGCAGAGATTGTTTGGCTACCTGGTCTGTATTATGTAAATCAACCTCATACATATTTAATATAAACTCATTTTGTGGCTTCTGTTCCTCTAGGGAACGCTGGCTAATACAAATGTGTAGGCTGAAGTGAGATTTAAATACCAGGCTGATAAAATTGTACTTGATACTGGTCATTTAATGGCATCCCAAGCATTATACTCATCTCAGTTGCAAGGGTAAAGTTCTAGCATAATCCACTTGTTATTTTGCAAGTAGAAGTTTAACTTCTGGAATGAGAGATTAAATATACCTTAAAATCTTGAAAATGCATTTTCACAGGCTACAGAGATGGCTTAGTGATTAAGACCCTTGCCTTTGAAGCCTAAAGACCCATGTTTGACTCCTCAGATTCCATGTAAACCAGACTCACAGGTGACACATGCACAAAGTTGCACATGCACACAAGGTGGCATACGTCTGGCGTTTGATTATATTTGCTGGAGGCCCTAGAACACAAAATCTCTCTCCTCTCTCTCTCATTAAAAGTCCAGTTTGTTTTGCTTGAATTAGAAATTAAAAATAAAAATCCTGCCTTTTCACAATCTAGGGAAGTCATGATAAAATAATTACATGTTTGTTGACAACAGGTAAGTTGAACACACTCAACTTATTACCAGTCTTCTTTCCTCTTCTTGCTTTCCACAAAGTTCAGTGAAAACCAACACTAAGAATCCTGATTTTGATTTTGTTAATGGACAAGTCAACTTCTCCATTTCTAACATCCTCATTTATAAAATGGAAATTAAGATAAAATCTACCTAAAATCATTGAATTGAGTACTGAATCAACTGGAATTTATTATAGATAGATAAATAGACAGATAGACAGATAGATAGATAGATAGATAGATAGATAGATAGATAGATAGATAAAAACATTTCAATAATTTTCTCAGAAATCTCTAGCTTTAGGTGGAATATATATGTATCATCAGGAGATTTGTAAAAAAATATTTATTTTTGTATCCCCAGTATCCTTTACAGTTTAGCATATACTGCAAATCCCATGAATTAGGTTGGATGTATATTTTGAGCAAATTTAAAAGAAAAACAATTTAAAAAGACAATGTCAATGGCTAGTAAGAATGTCAGGAAATAGACTAGGTTTTCAATGGAAAATTTGTAAGTTACATTTTGACTACACTAAATTTATAATTCATCTACAGCAAGATGAATTATTTAAAGTCATAAGAATGAATTTTTTAACAAGAAAGAATAAACTATAGGCTTTTAAATATAATTACTGAATTTTAATAATAACAACATGGATAAAAGGAGAATGGTATATTATAAATCTCTGCAATATTACCCTTTGCAAAACATAATTATATTAAAATTCATAATCTTAACCAGTAGCATCTAGTAGAATGAAATTATCATGTTTTAAAGACAGAATTACTGGTTTTGTATTGTACTGGTAATTAGTGAAATCATAACTAAACTAATTCTGTTTCTAAGCATCTGACAGGAAGAGATTCAGTCCTAGAACAGTGACTGATTTGGGGTAAACTAGCATTTTAAGGTTGTCCAAGCCCATCATATGTCAATGACAAACATACTCTGAAAATGTACTTTCCAAAGTCAATCTTAGAATAGTTTGGAATATTCATTCTTCTCTTTCATTTGAATCAATAGTGGTAAATAAAAGACACAATGATAAGTAATTCTCAGAATCCTTCCCATTAGTGTATTTTAGTTTTATCATTATGGTATTTGCTTTTCTGTCTTTAATTTCATTTACCACCTCTAGTATATAACTTTCAATGCAAAGTGGCATGTGTCAGTCATCACAATATAGAGGAAAGCCTTATGAGTGTGGCATTCCTCATGAGATTCTTACTTTGTTCATGGAAAAATAAATGTACCATAAAGTAAGAATATGTGTACATGGAAAAGCTCATGGGTACACATTAAATTAGCATAGGGGATTTAAATAAATGAAGTATATGAACACAGGCAGCCACAGTCCTTCCATGCTCATCATGCGCTGTGACTTATCCCACTCAACTTTGCTAAATGATAAATGACAAGTTTTAGAGAAGAGAGCAAAGACAAAAAGAAAAAGATTGGAGAACGATAATACCACACAATAAATAATGTCTCTAAGACCCAAACCCAGGCATTCTACATCCAAATCCTGTACCTAGTAAATCATTCATTAGAGAAATTGGCCAAATAGGTTTCTTAAATTTGACAAGGATAAGCAATATAGAATTAAAAGCAAAATAGCTATAGCTCCTTGAATATAACCTTCAAGATATTATTGGAGACTGAATTTCATTGAAGAGTCCATGATGACAAAAGCAGAATCTCTTTCTCTATGCATATATATATATATATATATATATATATATATATATATATATATATATTCTAACAAGTGACTTGTTGTACACTACATTTGGTTTCAAACAGACAGTTGATGTTTTCATGAATTCATAAAACCTCAAAGAAAGTCCTTGTTCCAAGCACTTTCCTCGATGCCTGTGCTTCCCTGAGCAAGGCTCTGATCTGGGGAGCGCCCTGGGCAGCATCTTCAGCACATTAGCTACTTCGAGAAGACAGTTAAGTTCCTTTCAGTCTTTCTAAAAGACAGACACTTTGCAGAAAAGCTGTACAGTCAGGGAAACTATCAAAAATCATTCTTGTAGAACAGTGAGGCAGTGAGGCAGTGAGGCAAACACTATCTCCCTCGTGGTTTTATAGTCCGTAATAGAAATTAACAGTGCCATCTGCAGCTCGATTATGCTTTAAGATGCCTGCATGGTTTATAACATGCTTTACGGTATAAAGCAGCAATTTTTGCAAGGCTAGCCACAGTTATATTCGTTTCCAGAAAATTAAAAGACCCTAAAGACGTAATGAATACCAAGACAGACATAGGAAGACTTGTTGTGTGAACATTAACTTTAATCTTCAACTGTGTTCCTCTGACCTCTTATCGAAACCACTGGTATCCATTCTTCTTAGATTCCTGCTCTCTTCACTCTATGTTGCAAATACCATTTTGTGCTTCTTAATTCAATCATATTATCTGCTCCAATGATCCAAGTTAGCAGTTTACTCCATATGCTCCCCATCTTTGTGTAAAATAATTCTCTGAGTTTTCTTTTTGCTTTAAGCTAACTAATTAATGAAGGTGTCTTAACACCAGATAATTGGAATAGGAGTAAACAGCTTGGTAATTCCCCCAGTGATTCACATGATGACCCACGGATAAGGAAAACAGGGTTGAATTTAAAAATTAGTTTAAAATTAATTCATTAATTTAGTTTAAAACCACGCCTTAGGTTTATTGTTACCAATGTTCATTTATGATTTATGGCAATCTAGGAGATAAAATACAAATGGATCTGTCAGAGGAAGTTGCTACTTGTATTCCATAGGCATATAATAAAACTTGTGAATAAATCTCAATTATATCACTCCAAAGACAAAATAGATACTTTATTCAGAATTGGAGAAACTAACACTTATTGACCTCTCATCTTAATAAACATGTACTACTTTATTTAAACCCCATAGTAATTGTCTTAGGGAAAATTCTCAAGTTCCACTTTCCAAATGAAAAAAAAAAAGAGACTCCAGAATTCAGTAGCAATTTGTTTTTCATCTTGTTGCACCATGAATGTACAGTGTGTTTATTTTCCTTTAATGCAAATACCCCCACATATTTTGTGCAATACAACCTAACTGAAATTTCAAACCCAGTAAAAGGAGATTGTCTTCTTGATGAACATGGTTTGGGATGATGATACACAAATATTGGTCTGTGCATGCCAACACTTGCAAGTCATTTACCTAAAAATACAAAGCAAGCAAGACTGGCAAAGTTTCAGTAGCCATCCAGAGATATAGTAATCAGAATAATCATAAAGGCATAGACTAAGGGAAACAGAAAATTTCCTCTATACTCTCAAAGTGGCAAGTCTCAAAATTATGCTCGACATTTGAAAATATAAATAATAAAGCAGGTAGCAATATGTTATTAATGACAACCATACCATAGTTATTGATTTATACCACATTTTTCAAATCTCCTAGCTCTTTTGTTTGTGTTTAAACAATATACTTTGTGCTAGTCAAATACTGTTGTGCAAAAAGATTGACATAAAGTGGTAAATAGTTGCTGCGATACAATGTAATATTGAAATTACCTTGTATGATTATTTTTTTTGAAAAATAAAGTTACTGATATTTTCAGATATGGAACATCTTAGAGCAAGGTATAGACTCTTAAAGGGTAAACCTTGACATGAATCTAACTAGGTTTGCCTCAAAAGTAATTTTCCTTTTATATACATCTACTTTCTCCACTTATTACTGAATGAAATTTTATCAACTTCAAAATTTTCTGGGCTAGAGAGATGGCTCAGCAGTTAAGATGCTTGCCTTCAAAGTCTAAGGACCCAGTTTTTATTCTTTAGTATCCATGTAAAGCTAGAGGCACAAAGTGGCAAATGTATCTGGAATTCATTTGCAGTGGCTAGAGGACCTGGCATGCCCATTCTCTTCTCTTTCTTTCCCTCTGTCTCTCATTCTCTCTGCCTCTTTCTCTCTCTCTCTCTCTCATAAATAAGTAAATAAGCATTTAAGAATTACAACCATATACATTTTCTATTCATTTATTTAGAAGAATGGATATTAATATTCTTGAAGTATTTGAATAATATATTTTCTGAGATCTTTGTTTCAATATAAATTTATACGTATGGTTTTTTCATACTTTTATTTTTGTCTTATGGCAATCCCAACAGACTGACCCCTTTTATGTGAGAAAGAGAGAGAGAGAGAGAGAGAGAGAGAGAGAGAGAGAGAGAGAGAGAGAGCGTGTATCAGACAGCTTCAGGTTCGCTGAGATGAACTTCCAGACCAGGCACAGTTATGGAGGAAGGGATTTTTATTAAGCTTACAAATCCAGGGGAAGTTCCATAATAGCAAAAGAAACTGGCCTGCCTTCACAGGACCAAGCAGAGAAAGAGAAGCACAAGCCTAAAGGTCAAAAGCCACAGCACACTTCAGGAACTCCAGCTAGGCACACTTTGCATATCTTTAGATTGAAATCTCAAACCCACCACCACACCTTAAGATCCACCCAGTGACCTTGCCTCCAGCCAGGTGGCTAGAGATGCAAACTACAAATAAGCAACTGAATATATTGGGGGCCATCTATTCTATTCAAACCACCACAGAGGGAGAGTAAGAGAGAGAGTTGGCATGCCAAGGCATCCAGCCACTGAAATCGAACTCCAGACCTGGGATCTGGAGAGTTGTACATGAGTCCTTAGGCTTCATAAGCAAGTGCCTTAACAGCTAAGCCATCTCTACAGCCCTTATTTTTGTCCTTTAATAATATATTGTGGCAAAATAACTGTCTACTACTTTGAAAAATGTGAAATTTTCCCAAATGCTTTCAAAATGTCAATCCAGAAAAAGTCTGTACTAATTGAAATAAAATTACTTATTCATTTTCCTCATAAACTGTTTTCATGCTTATGTTTCCAATTAAATATATATTATATTCAATGAAACATAATGATATTGAGTCATTTGTTTAGTTTTTTAAATTTTTCAACACACAAAATAAGCATGAAACAACTTAATAAACCTAATTTGTGCCCTTTCTTTTTTTTCCCTTGGGAACTCACAATATCTGTACCCTACAACCATTTTTGGACTTCTGTCCAATTATTTTAATTTAGTATGTTGTTCATACTAAATGTGGAGGAACATGGTATATGGGACTTTTAAATTTTTATATATTTTTATTTTTACATTTTTATTATTGGTAATTTGTCCATTATGCAAATGGGATACATCACAATCTGATTTTTTCTTCTATTACTCTTTCTTGGTTTGAGGTATTCTGAGTAAACCCTTAGAGAATTTTATTGCAGTCATTCTATGGACTATATGCTTTAATTTCTGAAGAAATAAGATTGCTCTGTGACAGGAAAGTGTGGCTGTTTAGTCTTGATAGGAACCTACAAATGTTCACCCTTAGCTTACTTGTTTACTGTCCACCAGTATGTATATATGTGAGTTCTATCATGCATGTGTCAACTGTCTTTTTTGATGTTTGAATTTGAGATAATCTGGTAGCTACTGTCAAGTGGATATATTATTCACACATTCTTGACAGGTGATATTGCATTTCCAGCGCTTGTTTGCTCTTGTTTCATTGTCCTATCTTTCTTTGGATCTTGTATAAACACATCCTTCACTAAACTTATGCACTGTGGGTGTTTTTTTCCAGAGTGTGCACTTTGAGGAATGTCTAATTTTTCTATCTCCTGGTTTCCATCTTTAAAGGGGCTACATCTGTATGCTGGGCTAACTATTGAAGAGACTTACAGGTATTTCTATAAGTATTCTTGCAGTCCTCTCATCTTATAGCTTGATTTCTACAAAAGGAAGACTCCGTGTCCTTCCAAGGATACTTTTCTAAGCATATGATCCTTGTATACTTACTGAATAATTGTAAGAAATACTTTGCAGATAGTCCCCAATCCTACCATTTTCAACCATCTTGTTGCAACCAATCACAGTTTACTGACATTTGTACTGTCTCCTCATTCCCAATTTTGTAGCTACCTGAGAGATGAAAACAGACTGAATATCTCTGCAAAGAGAATATTGGCTTTTCTAGGTGAAAGTGAAGTGAATAAGAATTGGCTTCCTTCGACATTTTCTTTTTTTTTTTCTTTTTTTTTTCCCTTTATTAGTTAGTTTTGTATTCAGCAAATACAGTCAGTTTGGTACCATTATTAGGCTCATCCGTGACCTACCCCCTCCCCTTGGCCCCTCCTTTTTGAGGAATATGGGTCACGCATTGCGGAGTTAGCCCACAGTTATGGGTAAGCTAAATGTTTCTGCATATCATGACCCAACATGTGGCTCTGACATTCTTTCCACCCCCTCTTCCGCAAAATTTCCCTGAGCCATGTTGGGTTCATTTTTGGTCTGCTTCAGTGATGAGGTGTTGGGGGCCTCTGAGGCTCTGGCTCTCTGATTTGGTAGGAGTTGATTTTTCTCTGTGTTGATCTCCTTCTCCCTTGTGCTGGTATCTGGTTCATCAGGAAAACAGCCCCCTTGCCTGTTTGGCCAATTTTTCTTAGCTTCAGCCGGGGCCCTTTTGAAGTATGATGGGGTGGCTCTCTCCTTAGGATCTACATCTATCTGAAAAAGAGAAGCAGATTCTCCAACGGAGAGTAAGTTAGCACCAGGACAAATGAGATAACCCTTACTTTTTTTTTTTATAGAGAATTTAATAGGTGTAGGCCCTCTTGTAGCCCACAATTGATGGTAGCTTGATATTGGAGAGTGGGCTTATGTTTGGATCTGGTTCTGACTTGTTTCCCAGCTCCAGCTATGGGTCCCATACCAGTGAGGGGATCAGTTAGCCAAATTGAGAGCAGTTGGTTCCCCACCATGGCTGTGTGCCACCTCTGCACTTGTGTGGGCATCACAACAAGTTATTTGCTGCTAAGTAGGTTAGACCATGTGTTGCTTTGACAGATATTGGTCATTTTCCCCCAGTCGCCCATGTAGCACCTTCTGGCACTAGATGCGCTGACTGTCTGGGGACTGACTCTCTTCCAACTTCTAGCCATGCCATTCTAATTTGCATGTCAATCACATAAAGTGTCTTCAGCAGCAGGGTCTTACCACTAGCCCTTGGTGGGTCATCAAGTACTCTGACAGAAATCTGTCTGTCTTTTAGGAAACCTTGTAGGTCTCTCTGATCAAAAGCTCATTGTGGATGATAGCCCCATGCTGGTACTGGGAGTTACAGGTCAGTGCCCACTAAGAAAATGAGGAAAAAGATAACTAATATACAAGAGTTAGAGATAAGAGAGAGAGAGAGAGAGGGAGAGGGGAAGTGAGGGAGGGAAGATGTAGAAGATTAAGGTTAGTCTTGATGACATTTTCTATATCACAATTTTCCAACAAGTTTCTCTTCAGGACCATTGTGCTCTTGCATCTTCCTATAATCATTCAGGAACCTGATACCTTCAGTTCGTAGCATTTTCTTGTTTGATTTCTGTTTGTTGTTCCCATTTCCTCCTGTTTCTTCCCTATGAGGACCCATGTTGATCTTTTTATTTAATTAACAAAAATACAGTTAGTAAAATTGTACCCCAAACTCAACGCATCCTTTACCTTTCAAAACTGAATTTCCTTTCACAAGTATGAAAAACTTACTGTAAATCTGTTCACTTAAATTTTGAATAGAGGTGAAACTAGAAAATTGACTCTCCAAGGTATGTTACCGTGTTTTAGCGAAGCTTAAAACTGAGTCTTATGAGTTTGCCCTTGTTAGACTTGTAGGTAATGAAATTAATCCAATAAGCTTAGCTTAGATCATGTGGGATACCAACTGGGCAGACCTTGAACAGACTTTATCCACCCAAGCAGCTTCCTCTAAAACTCAATTAGAAAAAAAAGCAAGAGAGAGAAATTTTAAGCCATATTTAAAAAAAACAAAACTTAACTCGTAGATTGAATATGAACTAATCAGCTTAATTTAAAAAGACAGCTGCTTATCTAACTTATATTTGGTAGATTTCAAAAATGTTTTAAAAAATTATCTTTTGCTCATAATTCTCAGTAGAACTCAATGCAGATAAATATTTAAATGTCTTGAGTCATATTTCTTCTTCTTTTCTTATTACTTGGTTGGTATATTTATTTCTGATTATTTCCTCTTTTGATGATGTTTTTTGTATATCCTGTTTCTGATATGTCCTTTCTCACAGTTGGCATGTTTAGAAGTCAGATCATTTGTGTTGCCTCCTTTAGAACTTGGCCTCATGAGCATTTTAAATCTAATGATGCTATGATCACTCGATCTTAGATGCTCCCAATGTGAAGCTCATTTAGCATGCTTGGCACTCTTTCAGGGACTAATTCCAGAATTCACTGGAGTCATGTTGGCTGCTCAACAGACTATAGCGCAAAGCAGTCCTGTTACACAGACCCTGAGGAAACATGGAGTCCCTGCTCTCCCTGGTGCTGCCAAAGCTCTTCCTCTAATAATACCCTAGCAATGGAAATTCTCATGCAAGACCTATTTTTAGTGTGAATCTTGGAATATAAACCAGTTATCTTGTTCTCAGATCTTGGTTGGAATTCCAATGAGGAAGCCAGTCCTCTGTGCCCAAGTCTTTATAACCATCTGTCGTTCTGGCTGACTCTGTATCTTAGATCTTCATTTCATTCCTCTGTTTTTCAGCATCAAAACTCCTGGCCTAGAAACTTCTACTGATGCCTCTTGAGCTGTCCCGTAGCTAGAGGTATGAAGTCTCAGAAATGGTTTGGGGGACCATGAACATAACATTTATGTTGAGTTCAGTTTTTACTACCACAACTTGTAATGAATTATTTAGGTAAAATTTTTATTTGTACTCCTTGATATATAACTGTTCTAAAGCAATGTATTTTATAATAAAAACATTCAAAATTCAATAAATGGGCTGGTGAGATATCTCAGTAGTTGAAGGGCTTGTCTTATAAGCACCAGGGCCTGAATTTGATTTCCAGACCCTATGTAAAAAAGAAAAAGCCAAGTTTAGTGGTATGTGATGATATGCTGTTGTAATCCCAGCTCTATGAAGGAGGATGCAGGCAGATTCAAAGGGCTTACCAGCCAGCCAGTATAGCCAAATTGATGTGTTACAGGTCATTGAAGGCCCTGCCTTTAAAAGGAAAATGGTATCTGAGGAACAATACTTGAGGTTGTCTTTGGGCTTTCCTACACATGTGCACACAGGTGCATTCACACACACACACACACACACACACACACACACACAGAGAGAGAGAGAGAGAGAGAGAGAGAGAGAGAGAAACAAAAATTAAAAGATGAATGGCACAAAACATTTAAAATTTCTTCAAAATTTTTAATACAAGAGTCTGAAATTTAGTATAATGTCTGCTTTATTCCGTAATATCATATATTATATATCAGATAACATGTTATTTTATACGTTCTTTTATTTAAAAATGTTTTTATTATTGTCATGTCATCTGAACAGTTAATTTGGACTTTGATTGTCACTTTTATTATAAAGTTGAAGAAGTATCTTGATCCAATATCAATCACAATCAGGGGAGCAGATTTCTGGTAGTTAGAAATTAAGCTGTTTGGATAAATGCAATCAAATAGTTCTAGAATTTTTCCTTCAGAACTCTAAGTTGCTGGGTGTGGTGGCACATGCCTTTAATCCCAGCACTCAGGAGGCAGGGGCAGAATGATCACCATGAGTTCGAGGCAACCCTGAGACTACATAGTGAATTCCAGGTCAGCCTGGGCTAGAGTGAGACCCTACCTTGAAAAACTAAAAAAAGAAAGAAGCAAGCAAACAAAAAAATCCTCTAAGTTGTTTTATTTCCCCCTTTTAAAAGAAAGGATGAAAAAAAGTGAATCTGGTATTCTAAACAAATATATTAAAACTTTAAATTAATTGTAGTTGTGAAATTAAGATCTCATTGAGACTAACTGCTAGCTCATATATGCTGGCACACACTGTATGAAGTTTCTGGCATGTAGAGTAGGTATTTATATTTAACTTGTTACTAAGTGGTATTATAAAAATACTTCAAGTTTTTGCTAGGTTGATAAAATAAAGAGGGCTTCTTAAGAAAATTGAGTGATTGCCATATCTAGATACATTTCAAAATCCACGCTTCTTGTGGAGCTTCTAGGAAGCAGTGAAGTGAAAGGAATCCCATATTTTGCTGGGCTTCTTATAAAGCTGTGAGATAGGGAAGAATTTGGGAAGGCTAAGATAAGATGCAACTTAGAGATAGCTACAAAAACTTCAGAACATTCCTCTTAAGTTCTTGGCTAAATAGATGAATGTGCTTATCTGTGAAAAGAGAAAAGGTGTATCATGGGAGGACAGCTATTAATGTTATATGCAGCTTATACTAGATTTGATATAGTTCACTTTTCTGTCCATCAAAGAAAACTCTAAACATTATGCAAAAATAATACTTTGAAAAAATGAATAATTAAAATATTTACATTTAATTTTGTCCCACAGCAAAGCTTAATATAATTTTTCTTAAATATATGTAGGCTAAAAATGTAATTTAACATTAGTTACCATCCAATCCAAGAATATGAGGAATGGATAGAAGCAGAAAATTACCACTGACAAGAAGGAAAAAATAAATGGATCAAAACCAGTGAGGAACTGACATAGATGATAAAAATTAGTAGAAGAGCATATGAAATTATATTTGGATATAGGAAACTACAATAAATATGTTTCAGATTAAGTGATACATTTAGTTAGAAAATAGCATTAATTTATTGAGATGTATGAAGTATATTAAAGGAATCAACAGAAATGTAAAATGTAAATGAATTATACTGTCAGAGGTAGAAATTTTATTAGCTATAGTAAACATAACAAATACTATATAAATATTAGTGAAATAAAATATATACCATTTAAATTAAAAATATAAAATAGAATAGCACGTCGGAAAACTATGTGATGGCATCATAATGATCCTCTTATTATTGTTTCCAGTGTATGACAGGGATGGGAAAAATTTTGAAAGAAAGAATGAACATAATTTTCCTATTTTTGAAAATGATAAACACCTACAATCAAGAAGTTCAACCCAGTAGGAGGAACCAGAGGAAATATATTCTAAAGAGCAACATAGTTGCATTGACCAAAAGCAAAGATAAATAATAAACTTAAAAGAATAAATTGCAAAGATAAACATTTGTACACATTATAGATAAATGTAATGTAAACTATCAGAAATCATAATGTGGAGGATGTCATCTATCTATCTTTCTGTCTGTCTATCTATCTATCTATCTATCTATCTATCTATCTATCTATCTATCTATCTGCCTCCCTGTTGGTCTTTCTATCCAAATTTCATTTTAAAGATAAATACTTGTTTTCTTGATGCAGGGTCTCGCTCTAGGCCAGGTTGACATCAAAATCATGCTTACCTTCATAATATTCTCTAAAGTGCTATGATTAAAGGCATGTTCTGCCACACTCAACTGACAATTACAATTAAAAAAAATATGTATCATTGTATAATATAAGTTATATCAATGTAGGAAATAAAAAATGAACATATATGGCTTTAAAATATTTCTTCTCTATGGATAGTGTCAAAATACTACTTAAAGGTTCTATTGAATGCATTAATTATATAACCCATAAATAATAAAACAATTATGTTAAAATTATAGCTATTTAGCCAATAAAGGAGATAACATAAACCCTATAATATACATAAATAAAATAAAACTTTCAAATAAGTTTAGCACAAAAGAAAGTAAAAATATGATGAAGTGAGCAAAATACAAATAAGAAAATAAGAACTAATAAAAGTGATAAAAATATAGCAACAATCACATTAACTATAAACAGTTTAAATATAAACTATTGGTATTGGTTTTCAAGTTGGTATAATAGCAGGACCACATATTACATGCTATCTTAAGTACAAAGTCACATATAGGATAAAAGTTAACAGAATGAAAGAAGATTGCATGATAACTCTATCCAAAGGAAAGTCTTTACTTACTATTTTAACTTCATATAAACAAAGACATTTGTTAGCAACAAAGGAGAATCTTTCATGATGGAGTCAATAAATAAGGAATGTATAATAAAATTTAACGTTACTTTTTTTTTAAATCAAAATTACAAATATAGCAAATTACAGTTTATAAAAATCAATGAAGAAGTAGACTGATTTCACTGAATGGACCCATTGCCACTTATAGTATACGTAACCTAACAAATCAGAACATGGAACATGTATGTGCCAAAATAGACATGTCTTGGTCAAGTATCCGTCTTCAATGAGTTTTAAATAATTCAAATTATGCAAGTTTATCTTTTGAATATACTCAAATTAAACAAGACCTAGACACTGAAATATAGCTGAAAGTTCAAAATAAATACCAAAACTTAAATTTTTGTTAATCCAGACCATAAGAAAATTTGTAAATGCAATTGAAAAGTACTTCCTCTAAATAAATGAATTATGCAATTAATCCTTAGGGGGAAATATAGAGTATTACAACTTACATTTGAATATTATTCTTAATTATCTTATAAACGTTTTAAGTATCCAAAGAACAGGAGAATACACCATGGTCATATTAAGCAACAGAAAAAGTATAAGAAAAATTCAATGGGAGAAAGCAACTAAATTACAAAATAGAAAAGCGGTGAGCATTCAAGTTTATAAATATTGATTTATAAGACTTATTGAGTTAATAAATTTATTTAAAGTCTGATATGATTATAGATAGACTAACTCATAAAATAGATAACACACCTATTAGAAGGTATGACTGTAGATGCTACAAATTGTGAAATGAAAATAATTATTACAATTTTGTGTGATATAATTAAAAAATTAGCAGAAGGAGGCATGTCTTAAAAGGCTTAAACTATCAAAATAAATTAAAGAGAAAATTGCATTATTAAATAAATTGTATTTTCATTTAAAATTGTTCCATAAAAATTTATTTTCATTTAGTTCATATGGAAGTATTCTAACAAATAGATATGACAGAAATAGTGGCAAGTCTTCATAATGTTTAAAAATGAATAAGAGGGATGGTTAAATTCCAATTCACTTTTAAGATAGCCACGCTACTCTGCTGTTACTGACATAAAATATTACACACATATAGTATTTTCTTGATAAGTTTACAGAGATGATGTTACCATCCAATTCACATTTGGAAGCTAGCCTTATTATGATAAGACAATCAGACATTATAAGCAAAGTAATCTGTAGACAAATACACAAGTATGTAGACAAAAATTCACTAATATGTAAAAATATATCATAATCAACCCACGTGTATTAGTGTACACTTTTAATCTCAGCACTTGGAAGGCAGAGGTAGGAGGATTTCTGTGAGTTGGAGGTCAGCCTGAGACTACACAGTGAATTTTGGATCAGGTTGGGCTAGAACAAGATGTTACCTCAAAAAATCTGTTTATATATTTTTTCAAGATTTTTTTATGATTAGTTCAATCATATTTTACTGTACTAACAAATAGAAAATAAAATAATATGCTCATATCAAAAAGTACAACATTTGGGAAAATGCAACATTTATTCATGATGATAAAACTTCAACATTATGTTAAAATCTATAACATTTTGAATCTAATATCATAGTGACAAAAGAAAGAATATTTCCTTTTATGACTGAGAAGTAGTCATATGGTTAGACACTGACTTGACCAAGCACATACACATGATACTCAGAGTCCTCAGAAATGGAGCAACATACAAACTGAAGCCACAGTGACACCACCTACCCAGTGGGAGAAGGGAAATTAGAATGATCATCAGGATGGTGAGAATGATGAGAAATAACTAGAATCCTTATGGACTGTCTGTAACAACTGGAAGAAGAAGATCTCTACTACAGAAAGTTTGTTTAAAAAGTGAGTACACTTGGGCTGGAGAGATGGCTTAGCGGTTAAGCGCTTGCCTGTGAAGCCTAAGGACCCTGGTTCGAGGCTCAGCTCCCCAGGACCCACGTTAGCCAGATGCACAAGGGAGCACACACGTCTGGAGTTTGTTTGCAGTGGCTGGAGGCCCTTGCTCGCCCATTCTCTCCCTCTCCCTCTCCCTCTCTCTCTCTCTCTGACTCTTTTTCTCTGTTGCTCTCAAATAAACAAATAAATAAATAAATGAACAAAAAGTGAGCACACATCTCCCATAAGATCGAGTCATTCCATTTCTTTTAAAAAATTGTTTAATTTTATTTTTTATTTATTTATTAATTTTTTGTTCATTTTTATTTATTTGAGAGTGAGAGACAGAGAGAGAGAGAGAGAGAAAGAGAGAGAGAGAGAGAGAGAGAGAGAGAGAGAGAATGGGCATGCTAGGGCTTCCAGCCACTGCAAACGAACTCCAGACGTGTGTGTCCCCTTGTGCATCTGGCTAACGTGGGTCCTGGGGAATAGAGCCTCAAACTGGGGTCCTTAGGCTTCACAGGCAAGTGCTTAACTGCTAAGCCATCTCTCCAGCCCAGTCGTTCCACTTCTATGTGTTGAACAAAAGAAATGGAAGAAAATGCCTTCCTAAATTTTGTAGATAAGTGTTTATATAGGACCATTGTTTGTAAAAGTTAAAGCATGAAACAGTTCATTAATGCATAATGACTATTGATTATGATTAACTATTGATTATGGTTTATATAAAATGAAAGTAACTTCCTAAAACCCATATCAAACTTGGAATATCACCGATGTAATGTTCTATTTTCACCTTATCATATCAAAGCAACATATACTCTCAACACATATCATCATGTATGTTAACCTTGGTTGCCTGCCTGAGCTAATGTCTGATAGGGTTCTCAGTATACTGTTAGCTTTTTCCTCCCTTTTCATGTTCTGTTACTCTGAAGAAATTCACTCTGTATAGAATATACATGAGAAGATGGAAGTTACACTTTCCCTCCTGTAGGGCAAAGTGCTTCTGTTTGGAGATCTTCTGCTCAGAAGATTTCCACTCTTACCTCTGGTATTTTGTTCAATTATTTATATATGTCTCACTGAGCTATAGTTTACATTAGGGGTAATAATCCACAGCTCTTTTTTGTTGTTAGAGTTCCAGTTTTGGCCACAAAAAGTACCTCCAGTTGCCTTTCTTGTCTTGTTGACATACCACCAACATTTTGATTTATTTTAATTGTTTGGCTAACAGGTTTTATCACATCCTTGCCTTAGGGCACCACATAACACTCCAAGTTCATCTTATATATTTATTTATGTATTTATTATATATTATATATTAATTTTCTTCTCCAGGTCTAAAATGACTTATTTCTCTGCGTAGTTCTCATTCATCCCTCTTATTGAGGAGTGCTATTAGAAACCAAGATTCATGCAGCAGGCATGCTCATTCCAGTGGGGTATCATCGTGACATATTCATTTATACCCACTCACCTGTATACACACATTTCCGATATTATACAGCCTCTCTAATCCATTAACACAAGGATTAAGTTTTCTTCCTTTTATACTTCTATACATTCCTAATCTATAAGAAACTTGTCTACCATAATGTTTAATTCCAGCATAATTGTATAGCTGTATGAGTTACCAGTCCCACACATATGATAGTAACAGTATGAATTCCCTCCAGTGCTTGTTTGGTGTTTCTTTCCCCCTAATATAACATCCTCACTCTCAGTTAATCAAGCCCAAACCTTTCTTCCCTAATCTTCATCAGTGAGGTGTTTTCCATCTATGTAACACAGTCTGTCATATTCTCAGTTCCATTTGGGGATCATTTGACCTCCTTAATACTTCTATTTTAAATAAAAATACATTAAGGTTTACCAAAGTTGTATGGGCTTGAAAAGTGAATGGTATCATGAATCTTTGATTTGTTTCATGAAGCTATTATCCATCCTAGATAGTCACTTGTATTTCATGTGATCATCACTCACATACACACATGCCCATGTACACACTAAATACATATTTACCATTATTATAGTTTAACTTTTCTACAATGTCATAACAATTATTTTATATAATATATAACATTTCCTATCTGGTATATTTCCACATAAATATGCATTCTAGATCTACCTATTGTACTGTGACTTTAGAGCAAAGGTTTTAGTCACAGAATGAACAGCCCACAATAGAGATGTAACAAGTGTGTCAAACCATTATTTATTGAAGTATACATTGGTAATTTCCAATAATGGATATTTATGACTAAGTAAGCCATAATATTCACAAGTATATATTTGTATTGACTTATATTTCCAAATAATTTCAGAAAATACCCATTTAATAGTTTATAACATAATGTTCTGTGATAATCTATGTACATGTTTTTTTAAGGCAGCTGAATTATTTTGTATTTTCACCAGCAATGAATGAGTATTTTTCTGCATTCTTGACAGCAATTGTTATTGCCAAGAATTTTTGTTCTTTGAATAGACATAATTATATCTTATTGGTGCTTAGTTTGCAATTCCAGGATGAGAAATGACATAAATATCAATGCCTTTGTTTATATTTAAAGCTTTTTAAAGCAATTTATAGCTTCTACCAGTTTTAAATATATTTTTTATTTTTAATGAGAGAGAGAGAGAGAAAGCAAGAGTGAAAGATAGATGTTGATATATGATAGATAAATAGATGATAGATGATAGATAGATAGATGATAGATTGGCATGCCAGGGCCTCCAGCCACTGTAATCGAGTTCCAGACATGCGCACTATCTTGTGCATGTGTTTGACCTTGTGAGCTAATGTTACTTTGTGCATCTGGCTTACATGGGACCTGGAGAGTCAAACATAAATCCTTAGGCTTCATAGACAAGTGCCTTAACTACTAAGCTGTTTCTCCAGCCCACTTTTGCCATTTTATATAAGAAGTCATTTTTAGTTGATACTTAAATGTTTGTATATTTTACAAATTATTATATTATCAGATATATTTAAAAAATATTTTCTCATGCTATAGCTTAAATTTTGTTTTCTTACTAGTGTTTTACACAGGAAAGGCATTTTCAGTTTTAGTAAATTCTTTTCTTTCCTTTTATTATTATTTTTCTTATTTTTGTAGTCAGTGAATACAGTCAAGTTTGTACTATTGTTAACCTCCTCCCTGTCCTCCCCCCTACACAGGGACCCTCCTTGTTGGAGTATATGGGTCGTGCATAGTGGGGTAAGCCTTTAGTTTTGGGTTGGAGGAAATGTCTCTGTGTGTCATGACCCAATTGTGTGGCTCTGACATTCTTTCCACCCCCCCGCCTTGCACAAATTTCTCTGAGTCCATGTTGGGTTCATATTAGGTTTGCTTCCGTGTTGAGATCTTGGGCACCTCTGTGTCTCTCTGATATCTGCTTTGGTAGGGGTTGATTGTTCTCTGTGTCTGTCTCCTTCACCATTGTGCTGATTCCTGGTTCGCAAGAAAACAGCATTCTTGCATGTTTGCCCAGTTATTATTAGTTTCAGCTAAGGCCCTTTTGAGGTATGATGGGGTGGTTCTCTCCTTAGGATCTGCATATATCTGGAAAAGAGAAGCAGATTCTCCAACAGAGAGTAAAATTAGCACAAAGGGAATGTGATAACCATTGTTTTTTAGAGAGTTTAGTGGAGCAGGTTCATTTTTACATATGGTTCTGACTTGTTTCCCATCTCCAGCTATGGGTTTCTTTCCACTGAGCAAATCAGTTAGCCAAATCGAGAGCAGCTGGTTTCCCACCATGGCTATGCTCCACTATTGCACTTTTATGAGCATCATGTCAGGTTGTTTGCTGCTAAGTAGGTTAGACCATTTGGTGCTTGAACAGATACTGGTCATAACCCCCTAGTAGCTCATGTAGCACCTTCCAGCACTAGATGTGCTACCTGTCTGGGGACTGACTCTCTTCCAGCTTCCAGCCACATCACTCCATAACACATACCAACAGTGTATGGTGTCTTCAGCAGTAGGGTCTTACCACTAACCTATGGTGGGTCCTCAAATTCTCTGACATACATCTGTCCTCTTTTGGGAGATATTGTAGGTTTCTGTGTTCAAAAACTAATTGTGGATGAAACCACCTGCTGGTACAGGGAGTTATAGGCCAGCGCCCAAGAAGAGAAGGAAGAACAGGATAAGTGATATAAAAGAGACAGAGAGATGGGAGAGAAGAGGGATGGGGAGAGAGAGAGAGAGAGAGAAAAGCAGAAATAGGAGGAGATAATGGACAGTTTTCATCTTACTCTTTCCAGGGTCTTGTGAATCCAGTGTTCCCTCTAAGGGCCTGGTGGAGGTTCAAGCATTTGGTCTGTCTTTGGGGATGTAGACTTTACTGGTACCTATGCCTTTTGGGTCCAGTTTTGAGTCCCTCCCTCTCTCCCTTACCCTCCCTCCCCTCCCTCCCCACCCTCCATATTATCCTGTCCTCAAGATGCATGGTAGGTACATCAGCAACTTGGGTAGATTCAGGTTAGGAGCTATAGATTAGAGAGACTATGCAGCGATTATCTTTCTGTGATTGGGTGAGTTCACTGAGAATAAGGTATTCCAGGTTCTACCATTTTTCTTCAAATTTCATTGTGTCATCTTTCCTTACTGCTGTGTAGAATTCCATCATGTAGATATACCACATCTTAGTTATCCATTCATCTAATGATGGACATTTGTGTTGATTCCAGCTCTTGGCTATTACGAATTGAGCAGCTATAAAGATGGATGAGCAAGTATCTCTGAGCTGAGGCATGGAGCTTTTAGGGTACATGCCCAGTAAGGGAATATCTGGGTCTGTTGGTAACTGTATAGACAGTTTTTTTTAGGAGTCTCCATATTGCTTTCCAAAGTGGTTGTACCATCTTACATTCCCACCAACAGTGGATGAGGGTTCCTATTTCTCAACATCCTCACCAGCAATTGATTGCATTTGACATTTTGATGTTTACTATACTTCTGGGGTAAGATGGAATCTCATAGTTGTTTTAATTTGCATTTCCCTGATGATTAAGAATGATGAGAATTTTCTTATGTGTGTGTTTGCCATTTGTATTTCTTCCTCTGTGAACTGCCTGTCCAGTTCATTACCCCATTTTGTGAGTAGGTTGTTTGACTTTTCTGTTTAGGTTTTTAAGTTCTTTGTAGATTCTAGAAATAAGGCCCGTGTCATTGTATATTCAGCAAATATTTTCTCCCATTCTGTGGGTAATCTATTGGCTCTGCTTATTGTATATTTGTCTGTGAAGAAACTTTTCAGTTTCATAAGATCCCATTGCTTGAGTCATTGTTTATAACTCTGTCCTACTGGGGTTTTGTTCAAGAAGTTTTTTTTTTCCCATTCCTAAATCATGGAATGCTCCTCCTAACTTTTCTCCCAGTAGTAGCTGAGTTTCTGGTGTTATATTGAGGTCTTTGATCCATTTGGACTTGATTGTTATGCATGGCGAGATGTGTGGATCAAGTGTCAATTTCATGCATGTGGTTATCCAGTTTGCTCAGCACCATTTGTTGAAGATGCTGTCTTTTCTCCAGCCTATATTGTTAGGGCCTTTGTCAAATATCAAGTAGCTGTAGTTAATTGACCTAAACTCTGGGTCCTTAATTCATATTCCAATGGTCTATACTCCTGTTTTTATGCCAGTACCATGCTGTTTTTATTACTATGGCCTTGTAATATAGCTTTAGATCAGGTATAGTGATGCCTCCAGAGGTGTTTCTTTTGCTGAGGATATGTTTGGATATTGGAGGTCTTCTGATTTTCCATATGAATTTTGAGATCAATTTTTCTGTCTCTGAAGAACGATGTTAGGATTTTGATGGGAATTGCATTAAATCTGTAGATTGCCTTTGGAAGGATTGACATTTTCACAATGTTAATTCTGCCTATCCAGGAGCATGGGAAGTCTTTCCATTTTCTTAAGACTTCCTCAATTTCTGTTTTGAGCGTTTTTATGCTTTCATTGTGTAGATTGTTCACTTCCTTGGTTAATGTTATTTGAAGGTATTCTATGTTTTTATTGTTGTTGCTATTGAAAATGGGATAATGTCACTAATTTCTTTCTCTGTGTGTTTTTCATTTGCATATAGAAAGGCTACTGATTTTTATGCATTGATTTTGTATCCTGCTACTTTGCTGAAGGAGTTTATCACCTTTCAGGGTTTTGGAATGAAGGCTCTCAGGTCTCTTATATATAGAATCATGTTGCCTGCTAATAGCACTAACCTGACTTCTTCCTTTCCAAATTGTATCCCCTTTATGTCTTTTTCCTGTCTTATTGCTTGAGCTAGTACTTTAATATAGTACTATATTAAAAAGCAGAGGTGAGAGTGGACACCCCTATCTTGTTCCTAATCTCAATGGGAATTCCTTCAGCCTCTCTCCATTAAGTATTATGTGGACTTTAGGAGATTTGTATATAGCCTTTATTATGTTAAGATATAAACCAACCATGAAGGTTCTCTCCCAATGTTTTGATCATGAAGTGATATTGTATTTTGTCAAAGGCCTTTCCTGCATCTATGGAAATGATCATGTTCTTTTTGTGTTTAGCCTTGTTTATGTGATGTATTACATTGACAGATTTCCATATGTTGAACCACCCCTGAGTTTCTGGGATGAAACCCACTTGACTAAGGTGGATAATGCTTTTGATGTGTTGTTGGATTCGGTTTGTGGGGATTTTGTTCAGAATCTTTGCATCTAAGTTCATCAGGGAAATAGGCCTGTAGTTTTCTTTTCTTGTGGCATCTCTGCCTGCTTTTGGTCTTAGGGTGATAGTAGCTTCATAGAAAGCCTTTGGGAGCATTCCCTGATCTCCAATTGTGTGGCACAGTTTGAGAATGATTGGTTTCAGTTATTCCATGAAAGTTTGATAGATTTCAGCTGAGAAGCCATTTGGTCCTGGACTCTTATTTTTTTTTTTTTTTTATCACCTTTACAATTTTGATGGGTGTGATAGTTTTGTTTAGTAGATTAATATGCTCTGAGTTTAGCTTTGGTAGATGGTATGTATCTAGGAATTTATCCATTTCCTCTATATTTTCCAATTTTGTAGAGATTTTTGAAGTAAGACCTGGTAATTCTGCCAATTTCACTTGTCTGTTGTGATCTCCCCTTTTTCATTTCTAATATTGTTAATTTGAAGCATCTATTTTTTTTTTTTTTGCTTGATCAAATTGGCCAGGGGTTTGTCAATCTTGTTTATTTTTTTCAAAGTATCAATTTTTTGGTTCATCAACTTTCTTAGTTTCCAATTCATTAATTTCTGCTCTGATCTTAATTATCTCTTTCCATCTTGAGCTTTTTAGGTTGGATTTTTCTTGCTTTTCCAGTGCCTTCAGGTGGATGGTTAGGTTATTGATTTGGGATTTCTCTGTCTCTCTTATGAAGGCATTTAATGCTATGAATTTTCCCTTGAGGACTACCGTCATTGTATCCCATAAGTTTTGGTACAATGTGTTCTCATTGTCATTTGTTTCTAGAAATTTCTCAGTTTCATGTTTTATTTTGTCCACTACCCATTTATTGTTTAAAAGTACGCTGCTCAGTTTCCAGGAGCTGGTGGGATTTTTGGTGGGTGTTTTGTTTTTAATTTCTAGCAATTTAGCATTGTGATCTGATATCATTCAGGGGATTATGTCAATCTTTATGAGCCACTCTATGATCTATTTTAGAGAAGATTCTATGTGCCGCTAAGAATATTCAATCCATGTATTTGGGGTAGAATGTTCTACAGACTTCCATTAGGTCTAAATATTCTATGGTTTTGTTGAGCTCTCTCACATCACTGTGGACTTTCTGTTTGGATGATCTATCTATTGTTAAATTATAGTATATTAAGTCCCCAACTCTGATGGTGTTGGTGGTTATGTCTGTTTTGTTATTGAATAGGTCTCATTTTATGAATGGTGGTACACCTGTGTTTGGTGCATAAAGACTGATGATTGTAATATACTCTTGCTGGATTGTTCCCTTGATCAGTAGGAAGTGGCCTTCTTTGTCTATTTTGATTATTTTTGGTTTGAAGTAAATTTTGTCTGATATTGGCATGGCTATACCTGCTTGTTTCTTATTCCCATTCATATTTGCTTGGAATATGGTTTTCCACCCTTTCACCCTGAGGAGGTGTCTGTCTTTAGAGGTGAGGTGAGTTTGTTGAAGACAACAGACTGAGGGATATAATTTTGTGATCCACCCTGTTAGCTTGTGTCTCTTCATGGGTGAATTCAGGACATTGATAATTAGGGTAGTGACTGTGAGGTTTGATTTAATCCTTGCCATATTATGTTGCTTTATGTGGCTTGGTGTTTTCATAGACTTTGAAGTTTTTTGTGCCTTCTCTGAGTTCGGTTATTGTTATCTGCTTCTTCTTAGGTACTCGAGGTTGTTTATTTGATTCTTCTTTGTGGAGAATTTCCTGAAATAGTCTCTGTAGGTTTGGTTTTGTGTTCATATAGTTGTAACCCTGGGTTTTGTCATGGAAGGTTTTTCTTTCACCATCTATTATGAGGGATATTTTTGCTGGGTATAATAGTTTAGGTTGGGTGCCATAGGTTCTTAGAGTTTGCAGTGTTCCATTCCAGGCCCTTCTGGCTTCAGGGTTTCCATTGAGAAGTCTGAACTAATTATGATGGGGTTACCATTAAATTTGATGTGTTGTTTTGTCCTATCTGCTTTTATGACTTTTTCTTTGATGTTTATGTTTAGAGTCTTAATGACAATATGTCTTAGATAGGTTCTCCTTTGGTCCAATCTGTTTGGAGTTCTGTTTGCTTCTTGTATCTTAATGGGCCTTTATTTTGAGAGAGTGGGGAAGTTTTCTTTGACTATTTTGTTGAATAAATTCTCTATGCCTCTGGTCTGAATCTCTTCCTCTTCTGGTATTCTCATGATCTGAATGTTAGGACATTTGAGGTAACCCACATTTCCTTCATGTTCTGTTCACAGAAAATTTTGAACTTATCGAAAGTTTTTGCACTCTTGAACTGTTTCTTTTGTTTTGTCTTCCAGACCTGAGTTTCTATCCTCTGCATGGCTGACTCTATTCTTAAGAGCCTCTAAGGAGTTTTGGGTTTGTTCAGTTAGGTTTGCATTTTCTACTACTTTTCTATGTATGGTTTCCATCCCTTTGTCATGTTCCCTTTTCACATCATTTTCTTATTTTCTTGATCTTCTTAGAATTCCTCCTTGCACTTCTTTATGTCTTCATTAAGCATAGCCAGCTGGCTTTTTTAGGTCCTCTTTTTTTTAGATTTCCTTTATATCCATTAACTGTGTTTGGACCCCTTCTATTTTCTTACCTATTAGGTCTAATCTAGTGATGGCAGATTCCACATGATTATCGGTCTTTTGTTGCTTTTGTGCAAGTTTTACCAATAGCTTGGTAAGGGTTGCATTGGTCCTAACTTCATTTTGGGTTTCTGATCCTATTGTCTCTTCTATGTTTTGATTAAGAGACTTCCATGGTAGGACTGGGAGATCTTATTGGATCTACTTGCATTTGATATTTATGTTATTTCTTTTGCTTTGTGGTCTGCCCATCACAGTGTGGGAGTGGAGAGAATAGGATTGTGGTTGTGATGGGTGGGGGAGGTGGTGCAGCTTTGCACGGGGCAGAGATGGGCACTGGGCCAGGCTGGATCACTGGTGCAGGTCACTTGGGGTCTGGACAGAGCCTTGAGGGTCAAGACTTGCTTGGTGGTGGGGCAGGGTGGAGCAGAGCAGGTATGAATTTGCAGTGGGCATGGGCAGGGGCCAAGCAGAGTGGAGCAGAGAAGGACTGAAGTCCAGGGCTTGGGGGGCAGAGAAGAGCACAGGGGTCAGAATTCAAGAGGGGCCAAGGCTGAGCATGTTGGATCTGATGTCCCAGGGGCAGGGGCAGAGCCAAGAAGAGTGGGTGGAAAGAAGATGCGGGGGAGCATCACATAAAGTCGCTGGGGCAGGGCCTAGTGGAGCTGGTCAAAGGTAGTTGCTGGGGGTCCTGGGTGTGGTGGGTGGAAGTCGAGGGGAGGCGATGCAGAGTGTAGTGATTCTGAAGTCACGGTGGCCTTGGACTGGTGTGGAGTGGAGAGGGACCAGAGTGGGGGGTGGGGTAAGAGGAATCTGAGGACATGGGTAGGGAGGTATGGAGAGGGTGGGACGAACTGAAGGGGTATGTGGATCCTGGCAATTGCCTGTGCCTGGGGGTGCAGTTGGGACTACTGGCCTGGGTCTCCTTGCCTGCAGTTACTGTGAGAGTAGCCTGAGCCTGGGACTCTGGTTAGGATGGCCACTTGGGGTGATTGGGGGACTGGTGGGTTACCCCAGAGCATAGGAATCAGCCAATTCCTTTTTTTCTTGCCCCTCTGCACTCTCCTAGTGGCAGTCAATTAGAGATTTCTCTCCCCTAAAAGTTCCAGTGACCCCTTGATTCCTTGCCTCTCCTTCCCTGGAGTTGTGGCCTGGTTAGGTGGTTGCCATCTTGACCAGAAGTCTCCAATTTTAGTAAATTCTAAACTATCATTTTCCTTTTTCAAGTTTGTGTGCTTTAGTCTTTTATGGAAAAAACTCATTATCTTGCTGATGGTCAGTATGATTTCATTGTATGCTTCCTTCTACATGTTTATATTTCTGCACTTATAAAACTTTTTGAAAAATATTTCATGTATTTATTTGAGAAAGAGTGAGAGAGAGAGAGAGGGAGAAAATTAG
This sequence comes from Dipus sagitta, assembly GCA_036346955.1. NCBI lineage: Eukaryota > Metazoa > Chordata > Mammalia > Rodentia > Dipodidae > Dipus > Dipus sagitta. The sequence continues at coordinate 94,160,378 of CM070770.1, read as the reverse complement.
CGTACCAAGTCTCCAGCCACTGCAAGTGAATGGTAGACACATGCTCAACTTTGTAATTCTTCACTCTTAATGTTGATCTATGAACGTTTTTAGTAAATTATTATCTAAGAAGTAAGGTCTGTTCCTAGAGACACCATTTTGTATACCATATTCAATAGTCCTATCTTGTTTCATTTCATTTATTGAATTCCCTATGCTATTTCATTAAGGATCAGTTGACATTAGCGGCATATTGAAGTAATGGCCATGGTGTAGTTTTCTCATCCCTTATTATTGTATTCAACAGTGGTGATATTTACAAAAAATAGGTCACATATTAGCATTTATCTAGTGAACAATATCTCTGGAATGTAGAAGTAACAATGACTTTTTTAAAGTTTAGAAAGGAAAAGCACATTGTGGCTAAGTATAACATTTCTCACAAAAAGCTTGTTCTAAGTTGTTGAAAAGTGTACTTTTGGTTTCCATAAGTAAATGATGTTATATTGTATTATTATATTTTCATTTTTCCAGTGCATCTGAAGCTTATAATTTCTATAAAGTTTATATATTGCCTATATATAAATGGTTGATGTTTACAGAATATGGCTGTCTTTTGTGTACTGTTACAGTAATAGAAAAAAATACCTTGTAGACACATAGTAGAAGCTATACAATCATAAATATAAAGTTATTTTGTACATAACAATAAATATATCAGAAGCAGGTGTAAGTATCCTCTGAACAGCAAATGTACCAACTGCAGTGAGGACTACTCTACTCTTTTCTCATTATTTTCACATCATCCAGTCTGTGACAATTGTAATTAGATCCTTTCAGAAGACACAGATGGAAAGTGATGGCTATTCTACTGTCCACCAGGAATCAATGGAATCAGCAGCTACTTCTGAGGGACTTTGTCAATGTCAAATTACATCAATGGCAAAGCTGAACTTCTAAGGAGGAAAATTCTGTTACAGCAATATTTGTGCAGTAGGGAAGTTGTTTCAAAAATTATAAATATGATGTAAAATGTTGCATGTTCAGATTAAAGAAATTGAAACATGAAACTAAAGAAAATATGAGAATACTTTCATCATATTTGAGATCTTCTTTTGGGTAATTCAAATTTTGTGAACATCTTTCCAAGCTATCAAATAACCATCACTTATATGTAGTAATATATGTAAGACAAATTCTTATTTGCATAACTAATTATGTATAGGGAAATCTATTACATTTTGAATCAAGGCAGACATTTTAAGAAAGGTTAAAGATAACATATAACTGTGGGCTGGAGAGATTGCTTAGTGGTTAAGGCTATTGTCTACAAAACCAAAGGAACCATGTTTGATTCCCCGGGACTCACTTAAGCATGATGTACAAGGTAGCATATGCATCTGGAGTTTGTTTACAGTGGCTAGAGGCCCTGGAGTGCCCCTTCTCTCTCTCTGCCAATTTCTCTCTTTCTTTTGTTAAGTATTTTAATCTATTTATTTATTTCACAGAGAAATAAGGAGAGAGAGAAAGAGAGAGAGGAGAGGGAATAAGAGAATGGGTGCACCAGGCCCTCCAGCCACTGCAAACGAACTCCAGACACGTGTGCCCCCTTGTGTACCTGGCTAACATGGGTTCTGGGGAATTAAACCTGGGTCCTTTGGCTTTGCAGGCAAATGCCTTTACCACTAATCCATACTTCCAGCCCCAATTTCTCTCTTTCTTTCTCTCTCAAATAAATAAATAAGAATCAAATCAAATATAAAAGAAAATTTCTTAAATAGTGTTCTCATACTGTTTAATAAAAAAGTTTTAGTGCACTTATTAGTTACTTGTGGATTATTAGTATCTCAAGCAATCTCCTTCGTACATTTATTGTTATTTGGTATTGGATCTGTTGTGATCAAATTCTAACTCATTTTTATTAGTATATTAATCTTTATACATTGATAATTTCCCCACATTACCACATTACCAATGATACAGTTTTGTCTTTTGCTTAAATTTCTTCTGTGTACATTTTCTATGCTTACAGTGAAAATAATCTAATATAAGCCAAGAGCCTTTAGATTTTGGGTCTAGACCATTACTGACCAATAAGTATTAGTCATTTTCTGTTAAAATTAAATGTACTATAAAACATGAATTTAGACATGTGTTCACTGTAAAAAGAGGTCAGGGGTTATTCGTACCATAGTCAATAGTAGACAATACTCAAGGTAACCATAAAGCTAGGAGAAATTATTGCAGTACAATCTATGATGTAGTAAAATAATGTCTCAAGCACTGTACATAAACTTTTTTGTTATTAAAATATTTTTTTGGTCATGAGATATGTCATTAAACTATTCCAACCTCAAGATAAGGCTTATTTTAGTAAGATATGCTGCATCATTTTGCCAGTGCTTTATATGACATTGATTCCCAGCTTTTATTTCCAGAAAGTTTTACCTTACATTTGATGAAATAAAATATAGAGCTACAACAACCCACCAAGACAAATTTAGAAGAACCATGTTAGAAAAACTGAACTGCTTACAAATGTCCTTTCTCTGCCCTAAGATAGTGCTTGATGCTAAGTCCTGTCATTTATATCATCATCAAATTAACAGGGCTCTATGCTTTGAATGTATGGATGAATAGAGGGATGCCATTTGGGTAGAACTCATTTTGGATCATTTGGAGGTCATTTGGAGGAACCACTAAAAGAGGAAAGTGGCCAAAAATGTTGCTTTGCAACTAAGAAGTAGTTAATTAAAAATATGTGAATGCTGGAATTGTAGGAGCAGAGCTGGACTCAGGAACCCCTAACAAACTAGGCTTAGCCATCTGTCCTTAACATAGCAATTAAAGACACAGTTAATAGTGAAAAGCAAATAAAAAAGGGAGACTTTTTTATTCAATGTACCACACTGGGGAGAGGAATAGAGACCTAATGACTTTCCTCCAAACCTTGATTTCTGACTACAGCTTCAGATTCTGGGATGAGGTTTACATGTAAATAAAGGGCAAGTGGTATGCATAACTATTAGTATTTGTCAAGATGTCGTCCTTCCCAGTGTCTCTATTTCAATCTTTCCTGTCAGGTAGGTTGTCAGCACTGTGTGAAATGTTTTTCCTGGAGACAAATTCTCCTTGGTAGTGACCCATGTTGAGCTGTTAATCGGACAGACCTTTGAGGTCCACAAGTCAAGACAGCTTTGTGTCAAAACACTTGATTACCCACCTGAGGCAAAAGGTAAGACCTTATTGCTGAAGACACTATATGCTGCCAAAACAGAGCATGGAGAGACCTGGCTGGAATTCAGAAGAAAACCAGTCCCCAGATAATTAGCCTGCCTAGTGCTAGAAAGTGCTACATGAGCTATTAGGGGAAAGAAGGCAACAATGGTCTGAGCAACCAGAGGTCTAAGCTACTCAGAAGCAAACCCCCTGACAGGATGGACATACCAGTGAAATAGTGGCATGTAGCCTTGGTGTGTAACCAATACCTTTCTGTTCAGTGTAAAAGATACCATTGGTGGAATTGGGAATCAGATCAGAATCCTGTGGAGACAAAGATTGTGATCTCCATTGTCAAGATCTCGCTAGTCCTTGGCTAAAAGAAGGGTTACATCAAATACTCCCTATGTTAATGATGCTTATCCCATTTAAACAATGCTGACTTCAGTCTCTGTTAAAGAATCTGTTTTTGTTTTACAGAAGGTAACAAGACCAGAGGAGATAAACTTCCGCTTGCACTTCAGCAAAGCTACAGCTGAAACCACAGAGGAATTGGGGAGACAAGCATGAGTTCTGCTTGATGCTGAACCTGACAAACAATGCCAGGGTATAGCAGACAGGCCCTGAGAATATTCAATACCTACCAAAGCAGAGATCCAGATTATCCTAAGAGCTCCTCACTGAAATAGACCTAAAACTTACCCACCACAGCTCAGGGAATTTTGTGGAAGAGGGTGTAGAAAGACTGTAAGAGCCACAGATAGAGACATCATGCCCACAGGCACTCATTTTCCCCCAAAATAACTGACTGCTGCTCCCACAATGTATAAACCACAACCCCATAGGGAATACCTGCAACCCCACTGAGGACTATCCCCTGAAGAATGGGGGCAGGGACAATGGAAAAGAGGATGCCAATACATGCTGTGTTCATATGAAGTAAGTTGTTGTTGTTAATAATAACAAAGCATAAAAATTCCCTTTCTCATTGGCACAAGACATCAACCTTTTCCTTCTGCTAGCATGATCCTGCTGGGAAAATTACAATTTATTGAGGACCATTGTTTAAATATCTTATAGCTAAAGGGAAGGGCACAAGTACCTCTAAAATATCTTCCTTCCTTCCAGGAAAGTTATCATTGTGTTATCGCTTTATTAAATTGTAATGCCTTGGAAAATATTAATGGATTTTTAAACAAAAGTTTATTAATTGGTCTGGAGAGACTGCTCAGTGGTTAAGATGCTTGCCTAAAAAAACTAAAGACCCTGGTTTGATTCCCCAGTACCCACATAAAGCCAGATACACAGTGTGGTGCATGTATCTGGAGCTCCTTTGCAGTGCCTGAAAGCCCTGGCATGCTCCCTCCCTCTCTCTCTCTCTCTCTCTCTCTGTCTCTCTCTTTCACTCTGTTTTCTCTGTATGCAAATAAATAAGTAAATAAAATATTTTTTAAAAAAATATTATCAATCCCTTCAGTAGAATAGATTTCATAGGGGAATGGCAGAGAAATAATGTTTCAAGAGGTCTAAAAATAAGTGACTTTGCATGAAGAGTAAAAACCATTCATGGTTAAGGTTTACTAACTGAATACTTGTGTACACACTTAGTACCATCTTCACTGGATCAACACAACTTGAGTTTCTCTTGCAGATTTTTTTTTTTTTTTTACTTTTGGAGTTTATATATTTTTTTCTTGTTCAGAAAATGTTTTCTTACAATCAACATAACTTCATTCCACACAATATCATCCCATGTAGCAGTAATGATTTTGTGTGACACCATCAATGGAAAATCATGACTGGGAAATGTGGAGTGATGGTGATAGATATTTTGCATTACAGCCTCTTCTCCCTGGCCATACAATATTCAGTCTATCTTTCAGTTCCAGATCTTTTTCTTTCTTCCATGTTCGTGCTCATGCTCAAATGCATCTTTGTTGCTGTGGCTTTTTTTTTTTTTGTCTAACCCTCTTGCTTCAGTATGTCCTCAGGATTGGGGCACTCTACTTTCTGTGAAAGCTCCTTTCATGTTTAAATGATTTCTAAGACAGGAAGCAAGGTTTAATTGCTTTTGTCAAAGAGAAAGTAAATGACTGACCTAATTCTATGTATTTCTTTAGGATTTCCGTTAATGGGGAAAAAGTACAGCTTTCAACTTAAAGCGAATATGAAATCATTTACTCTGGAGCCGAATATGAAAGATCATGGACTATGACCTGGGAACATAGACTTAGGTTACCTCAGATTCTGTGTTCCGACATGGTGAGAATTTTATGAAATAAAAGTAAATCATTTGTCACGACACGTTCAAATACATTGGTGGACACATCAGGAAGGTGGGTCACAGTACAGTGGAGAAATCTCTGTTATAGGCTTCAAATTCTTGTTGATTACATCTCTAAAGGAACAATGTCTACTTTAGAAATTATATAGAAAGCACTAATTTAATACCCTCCTGTTCACTGTGCTTGCCATTTCTAGAGCTATAACTTATGTATACACAGTGTGGAGAAGATGGGCTTCAAGGGATGAAAGAAGAAAAGAGCAGACTTAATCTTTCCAATGAACAGAAGTTTAAAAGATTCACATTACGGTTGCAAGCAGTAATTATTTTCATAGTTTTGCATGAAATGAACAGAAAAGAATGAATACAACCACAGCAAGATGCAAATTGAATATGACATTAGTCATAGTTCTCCAGAGGAACAGAACTGCTTGAATATGTATTATGAAGTGGAATTATTAGATTGGTTTACGGGATACAGGCTGTGAAGTCCAACAGTATGCATGCTGGAAAGCCTGAGGACCTGGTAGCTGCTCATACCATGAGTCTGGTTGACTTAGCAGTTCCAACCCGGTGCTGAAGGCCTGAATATTTCCTGAAGGGCTACTGGTGAAGGCTGATGAAGCTGAGCTCCAATGTCCACAAAGGATAGGTGTAGCAGGAAAAGATGCGGGCACCAATAAGAAACACATGCAGCCAAGCAAAAGGCCCTGTGTTTTCTTGTAGTTTTTTTTTTTTTTTTTTAATATATAGTCCACCAAAAGAACGACCGTACACTCTGGGAGAAGGATTTCTTCTGTCAGTTACTACTTCCTGGAAGCACCCTCACAGTCTTGCCCAAGAGACGTGTTGAATTTATTTTCTACCCTCTGGGACAAAGCACTGATCAAAGGCAGATAAAAGTATTTTGGCTAGTCTCAAGGGGAAGCATCAGGAGGGCAAGGGAAAGTATGGCATGAGTAGAGGCTGGTCATGGCTTCTGGCTGGCTCCTTAAGTGGAAAAGAGCAGCAAGTGAGTGAGCCACCCAATACCGGCAAGCTGGGGCTAATAGACCTACAGGTCCAATCCCAGCAACACTCCACCTGCAGCAAAGCTGCACTTCTCAAGTTGCCACCAGCTGGGAAACAAATATTCAAAACAAATCAGTTTATGGGGGACATCAGATTCCAAGCACCAAAGTATGTGTCTCTTACTTGATTCTTAACTTGATCAAGTTGACAACTAAACTTAAACATGACAAACATTTACAGAAAAGATATATTAATAAATTCATTCTGCTATGAACATGTGAAAATATTCAGAATTTTTAATATGCATCATAATATCTCAATATATAATCACTTGTTTGTATAGAGTTGAACTATTACTAATCTTGTTGTCCTTTTTTTCTTGCATGAGATAATAATCCTTTAATATAAGCACATTTATTTTGTGATCCTCTCCAACAAAATAAGGATTAATGGTTCAATATAGTTTTGAAATCAAACTTGTATAAGATAAAACATAATCCATATTGAAATTCATAAAGATTATGTAATGATATATTTTTGTACCTTTTTGTCCTTAGCTTTTACCACACACATAACTTTTATAGAAAATAATTTTTATTTCATGGAAGTTTATATAGTTCTGGATTTATGTGTTCAATGCATATATTCAGAAATCATACAAATATGTGCATATTCAGTAATACTCATTTTAATATTACTGATGTTTTGCTTAAAATTTTACACCAAAGTATTTCATCTTTTCTATCATGCTGAATATGTACATGTGTTGCGGAATAAATGTATTTTGTATAGATTTGAGAGATTATGAATTACATACTTGGAGATATTAGGTAGGTAGTTGGATAATAGCAATCTTAATCACTAGGGATGGACTCTCCTTTGAAACCAGCAGACTATAAAATGAGGAACTGAAATTGGTGGACTCTGTACACTGATTAGAAGAAGAGGCTATGAGTTTATCCCTGGCTCAGGATAGCGACATGACCTGCTAGACTACCCAAAAATTAACAAAATTACTATATAGCCAGAGATTTTCTGGTTATTGAATAAGCAAAAAACATTTTTTATCCCCTCCCTTAATATTTCTTATAAATATGTGTGTTAATGAAGTGGGCAAAAAACATCTTTCAAGGGAAGCTGTTCTAGAGATGTTAAGAATATTAAAAACTATGGCTGGAGAGATATCTTTGTAGTTAACCGCTTATCTGTGAAGCCTAAGGACCCAGGTTCGAGGCTTGATTTCCACAGTACCCATGTTAGCCAGATGCACAAGGGGGCACATGCATCTGGAATTTGCAGTGTCTGGAGGCCCTGGCATGCCCCTTCTCTCTCTCTATCTGGCTCTTTCTCTCTCTGTCTCTCTCAAATAAATAAATAAAAATAAACAAAAACTTTTAAAGAAAAAGAATAGCAAAAAGTGGCGTTAAGATGCATGTCAGCAGGATAGTTCCTTTGGCCACTGTCCATTCTCACTGTTTGAGAGAGCTCCACTTTGCTTTGTGATACACCCTGAATTACACTTTGCGTCTCCTCTGCATTCTTTCAGAGGAGACCACAGAAACAAAGAGGTATCCACACTTACATGCTGGTGGCATGGATAAGGCAGAAAGCTTGTATTAAAACATTTGGGAAATTATTGTAAAGATAGTTCTGATGTTATCATTCATTCTCTGATGCTATCATTCAACAATTGTTTGTTGGATGTTTTTGTTTATGGACATTGCATTGTGACAAGTAGCAAAGATGCATGAAATCTCCCTGTGTATCAGCTGTATAGTCTACAGTAATACTAATGGGAATGCAGCAACAAACCAAACAAAGAAAATTTTTAATGAGTGTAGAAATTTAATAATATACATATACATGTATTAATTTGTTAGTTATTGGATGTCTCCACTCCTAGAATGTAAGCTTCACAATTGTGTTAAAGAAATAAAATATGGAGAGATGAATTTATTAATTCCTGCAAGCAAATGGGAAACAAAAGGCAAAAAATTCAATTTCATAATTTTATTCCTGCAGTTTTTCTTAATGTATTTTTCAGACAGGTTCTAATGTAGACAATGTTGACCTTGAACAAGTTATATAGCCAAGGATAACCTTGAATTTCTGATCTTCCTGAATCCACTTTCCCCCACCCCTTACTGCTGGTAATACTGGCATGTATCATTATACCCAACTTTTATTGCACTGTTCAAGGTCTAACTCGGGTTTTTTTGCATGTTGGGCAAGCACTCTACCAACAGACCAACACCCATAAGTCAATTATACTTTGAATAACATGTTAAAAGTATATAAGTGTAGGCTTTAAATACAAGTTTACTTATCTAACTCTCAATATGTTTTTCTTGTTTCCTTTCATTGAATATTATCACCTTGCTTTATTGGCATAACATCTGCATCTATTTCAAAGCAAGAATGATGGTGCAGGCTAAATAAATAAATTTTCTCACATTGTCATAACAACAAAGCTCAGAGAACCGTTATTGAATCTACCTTATATGATTTTATATATTTTAATTGGGGAGTTCCTTGTTGATATTTGATAGAGCATTAAATTGATACCTTGTGTCAAACTTCTAACAATTTTGTATTTATTCTCAGATGAATTAATATCTTATAATACTAAATTTTATAAAACTATCAAGAAAGCTTATGTGCTATTTGCTACATCTGGTAATTTTAAATAATTTATATTAATATTTAGTTTTTGTCTCCTTTGTCACTTAGGTCTACAACATTTATAGAATTTTTTAATTATATAACAGAATTTCTGTATAATGATTCAATAAACCAGAAATCTGACTACCTAACTTTTAAAATGGGAAACAAAAAGCAAAAAAATCCAATTTCATAATTTTATTCCTGCAGTTTTTCTAAAACTGAGAAATTTTGAAAACTACCAATCATAACTGAAAGTGAATATGATGGAATAATTTATTATCAATTTTTCTATGCTAGAACTAAATTCCCTAGGATCTCCTTTCCTGAATTATTCATATTAGAATTGTGTAAACACAAGGTACTCATGAGATTTCAGAGCAGAAAAAGAGTGGTTACTTCTTTCTGAAAGAATCAGTGGCTAAGCCCTTGCTGACAAAGATGCAGATGAACTAGCAAAATCTAGTTGGTCCTTACATCTAGTTCCTCTTTGAGATCACTGAACAAGAAGTTCAAGCACACTACAAGATGTTTGTTTTAGTGATGACTGAGTCCTCTTAGGTAGATGCATCATTTTTCTGTGTAGAGCCCATTTCATACTTCAGGTTGGCTAGTTGGTGGATCATTCTATTATCTTCTTGTCACAAATCAACTTACTCCTACAGCTTCCTTTTGTTCCTTTCTGTAAGGATCCATCCTATAAAGACATTATTTTGCAATGCATCATGTTTTTGTGCCACATAATGAACTTAGTCTCTTCTCCCCAAAATGCTTTTCTCTATCACTTTAGTTGAATAATAGAGAGTAAATAAAATATAGAGCGATTTTTTAAGAAAATGGTTGCTATTGGTTCACCAGAACAGTCCAGATTAAGCATTTTAAATGTCAATATAGCCTCTGGGATTCTTGTTAAATCTACTGAAATTGTTTGGTAATTATATTGTTTTCATTAAATATTATGTTTACTGTGTATATCTGTTATCATTAGGATGTTGCCATGAGAATGTAGCTGAGATATTTGCATCACATTTAATCTCATTAGCTTTTGTTATAGACTATTTGATCCTCCTTTTACCTGTCAACTTCATTGTCAAATATTTATATTCTTTTAATGAATCCCTCAACAAAAATCCAGTGGAATGTAAAGAGAAGAATAAAATAAATAGATATTTATCCTGATACAGTAATGTAAATGCTGATTTCTGAAAACCAAAAAGTAATTCAGAAAATATTTTATCATTCTGCTAATAAAGTAAATTATATAAACTAAAATTTATGAACCCCTGAAATTTGTAGCATTTTGTGATTCTGAAAAAATGCATTATTTTATACATCTATGTCAACTCATGACTAAACAATTCCATTTTGAACAACCCAGGAATAGTACCAAGGACAGGAAATACACATTGAAAAACTGCTGTCTCTTAAAGGGTAGGGAAAATATTCAGAGATAATATTTCCCCTTCTCTCCAAAACAAAACTAAATCAGACAGCCAGAGCCTCAGAGCCTCCCAACACCTCATCACTGAAGCAGACCCAACATGGCTCAGGGAAATTTTGCGGAAGAGGGGGCGGAAAGAATGTCAGAGCCACATGTTGGGTCATGATATGCAGAGACATTTAGCTTACCCATAACTGTGGGCTAACTCCACAATGCATGACCCGTATACCTCAACAAGGAGGGGCCAAGAGGAGGGGGTAGGTCATGGATGAGCCTAATAATGGTACCAAACTGACTGTAAAAAAAAATAAAATAAAAAATAAAAATGGAAAAAAAAGCAAAAAAAAAAAAAACTAAACTTTTTTTTTATTGACAACTTCTATAATTGCAAACAATATCCCATGGTAATTCACTCCCTCCCCCTACTTTCCCCTTTGAAACTCTATTCTCCATCATATCCCCTCCCCCTCTCAATCAGTCACTCTTTTATTTTGATGTCATGATCTTTTCCTCCTATTATGATGGACTTGTGTAGGTAGTGTCAGGCACTGTGAGGTCATCAATATCCAGGCCATTTTGTATCTGGATGAGCACATTGTAAGGAATCTTACTCTTCCTTTGGCTCTTCCCCTTCCACAATGGACTCTGAGCCATGCATGAATTAGTTTAAAATACTTTCTGGTTAGTGATAAACAAAATATATTAGTAGAGAAAAAAATGTAACAGCCTGGTGGGGTGGCCCATGCCTGTGAACCAGCACTTGGGAGGCAGAGGTAGGAGGATCACTGTGAGTTTATGGTCTGCTTTGGACTACAGATTGAATTCTAGGTCAACCTGGGTTAGAGTCAGACTCTACTTTCTAAAAAAAGATAAAAGAAAGAATGGAAAAGACAAATATTTTCTATAACAATGGTTCTGCCATTTACTGTACCTCATTGACAAAGACTGAGTCCAATGAATGAGTTGTCAGAAAAGGTTATCACACACAACAAAGAGAGTAACCCTGTGTAGCATGTAAAGCAAATAGTTCCCAGTTCCATTAATACATGGATATTGCAGATAATACACACTGTGGAAATGCTCAATGGTTAGAGGCCACACATAAGCCAGATGCAAAAAGGGGTGTAAATGTCTAGTATTAGTTGATTTGCAGTGAAAAAAACCCTAGTGCACTTATACACAATCATGTACAAATAAATTAATATCTTTAAAAATCTATTAAGATTGTTTTCAAAGGATTTTTTGTTTATTTTTACTTATGTTTTTTGAGAGTGACAGGCAGAAAGAGAAAGAGGGAGAGAGAGAGAAAAAAAATGGTTACATTAGGGCCTCCAGCCACTGCAAATGAGCTCCAGATGCGTGTGTCACCTTGTGCATCTGGCTTACATGGGTCCTGGGGAACCGAGCCTCGAACCAGGGTCCATAGGCTTCAAAGTCAAGTGATTAACTGCTAAGCCATATCTCCAGCCAGGAATTTATTTTTTATATAGAAAAGCTTTATTTACTTGTTAGTTACTTCTCAAATATTCTCATTTGATTATGATGATCTTTGGTGATAATTTGTTTTCTTATTATTTTATTTTTATTAATTATGGACTTTACTGAATTTCTTTATGAAGAAATTGTGAGCTTGTCATATTCCCCTCAGGCTATCCTTTTATATCCCCTTTCTTCAACCCACATTCCATTGAGGGCCCTTAGGAATGGTGTTTTTGGTCTTCCCTGGGGTATTATGAGTGCATCCTTCATTCTCTGAGAGAAAGTACAATGCCTCAGGATATTCCTACAAACCCTGTGTCTATTATAATCATTCTACCCCCTGTTTTGCAATGCTCCCTGAGCCTTGGCAAGGATGTTATAATTCTACTTTACTGTTGAGATGTCTGCAACCTCTGGTTTATATTTTTTTCCACAGTGTGTATTATCTGCAATATCCATGTATTAATGGAACTGGGAAATGTTTAGAACATTGGAAGATGTATCTGAAAAACATTACCCAAATTTAAACATTTCTCACAAGAATACATGGACACTAGTAAAATTCAGTGAGATAGAGAATGAAAATGTGCAATATTAAGTTAGTTAGTTTTTAGACAGAGAGAATAAAACAAAGAAATTGAGGAAAAAAACTACACATTCTCAGTACAGACAGTAAGGATCAGAAATAAATGTGTGTTAAAATAAGGGAAAATGAGAAGGAATTTTGTCACAAATATAATGTATTGAAGATTCTGCAAAGAAAGCAGATCATTTTTTAAAACGGAAAACCAAATCAGTTAGAAAAGCACATCAGAAAGAGTATTTTTTAACATTTATTTATTTAATTATTAGAGACAGAGAGATAGGGAATGGGCATGCCAGGGCCTCTAGCCACTGCAAGTGAACTCCAGACACATGCACCACCATGTGTACATGGCTTACGTGGACACTGGAGAATCAAATCTTAGTCCTTAGGCTTCACATATATGTCCTGTAATCACTAAGCCATATCTCCAGCCCCAGAGGGAAACATTCTCATATTATTATGATAAAATAAATACCAACTTATAAGTCTGTTTCAGTGAAAACTGCTTTTAAACTAAATATTTGAAGGAATTAGTATACTGTTCTATATACAGTATACTTATCCTAACTAAGAAGTCTGGAAATATCAAGTTGGAAAACATAAACATAAATGAGAATTTCCTGGTATAAAATGTATGATTTATTTGAAATTTTTTTTATTACATTATGATCTTAAATATTCACATAATATGCTTAGCAACTTTAGTATTCACTTGCTCAGGAAATTTACATGCACGCAAAAATACTTTCAACAGTAATGTGAATTTAAGAAAACTGGAAAAGGGCTAGAGATATGGCTTAGCAATTAAGTGCTTGCTTGTGAAGCCTAACGACCCCAGTTCGAGGCTTGATTCCCCAGGACCCACGTTAGCCAGATGCACAAGGGGGAATCACGTGTCTGCAGTTCGTTTGCAGTGGCTGGAAGCCCTGGCACGCCCATTCTCATTCTCTCTCTCTCTCTTTAGCTCTCAAATAAATAAATAAAATAAACAAACAAAAAAATTAAAATAAAAATAAACTGGAAAAGATGTACAAAAGTGTAATAACTGAATTGCAATGTGAGAAATAGGGCAGATTGAGGAAATATGCCATAGAAAGATATAGGCAAGGGCCAGAAAACTACTCAGAAAAAATGGAAGGACCAGCAAAGTATGTCCAGTTTCATATTTTCAGAAAGACCCAAAATCCACAATACATTTTTTGCCTGCATGAATATAAAACCTCCAAGAAAAAGCAAGAACAGAAGAAAAAAAAAAGCATAAACATGAATTACAATATATATGCTTCCTCTGTAGTGTACACAAGAAATAGAACAGAAGAAGAGGCCATGAGAAAGGCCAACTTACAGGAAAAACCTTATTCTTCAAATGGGTGTGGGACTAATGTGTATTCACTTTGTTATTACTGAAAGTAATAAAAATTGAAATGGAATCAAACATGATTTTAATAAATCAATATATGTATAAGATTTGACTTAAATTATCTACAATTCTTAATCTTAGAAATACTTACTGTTTCATGGTATGTATGAATATAATTTATAGTCAATTCAATTGCTCACTATTTTTTTGTGGCTTCCCTAGAAATACACTGAAGTTTTTATTACTGTTTTCTTTGTGTCAATTTAATTCCCTGACATACGTTCGATGGACATACCAAGGCAATTTTCACTTTCTACACTTTCTAGACAACCCTTAGCTACATGAATATTATTTTACTGGACAAATGCTATTGCTATGTGTATTCTGGTTCAAGTGAACTCAGCTGGATATTTCAGAATTCTCTGGGATCAACTGAATTTCCTTCTCTAAGTGTACAGTTTATATACTTTAGAATGAGATCTAAATTTTCTCATACACAACTATAAGATAAAATTGTGTTCAGTGATACTTACTGAGCTAGAGTGTGCAAAAAATTCTCCAAAAATTAGTAATATGATCATACTTGTCAAGATAAATTTAATGATTTTTCTGTTCATGTCACTGTTTTTAGTTTTTTTCTTAAAATTGAGATTTGAACCAGGCCTTAGAAGCTGTGTCCTTGTTTTTCTCTTGGGCCCTCCATTTTGAAATTCTGAGAATAAAATAGTGTCTCATGCTAACTACTAAAGACCTGCATGATAGGAGGGAAAATGATAACATCAAAATATAGGACTAATTAGAAACAGGAAGGGATTCAGTGGTGGGGGTATTTGGGAGTGGGAAAGGGAGGGTTGTGAGATGGAATAATGATCATAGTATATTGTTTACATATATGTAGAGGTTGTCAATAAAAATTTTAAATTGAAATAAGTAAGATTCTGAGAATAAAAGAAAAAAGTGAACTAGTATCATGATTTCATAATTATTCATTAATTAAATTAATGTTAAATACTTTCAGCTCTGTGGAATATCTCAAGGCTATCTCTTTAGTGAAACGCCTATGTTTCCCTTTCACTTATCTTATTTTCCAGGTCTATAGAGGTACTTACACAGTACAGTGAATATCTATTAATGTGATAATAGTGCAGCTGAATAGGTGCTCATGTTTGGTGATACTTGAATCTTGACAAGGAAAGAGTTAAATCACCATAATTCATTAGATAGGTATGTGCATATAGCAACTTGAGTAACATAAGCTTGGATATTGACTATTAATAAGGGTTGTTTGTAAATTGGAGGTACAGGATACAGGTAAAAGATACGAAGTATTCCCAATGACCCATTAATAATATAAAATATCAAGTTATTTATTATTTTAAAATGTTTTATAACTATAAAACTATATAAAACTATTATAACTATTTATAACTATGAAACTGTTAAAAACTATATAAAACTTTTATAACTATAAAACAGGTATAGATGTGACTTGGGTTGATGCAGGATAAGAGAAGAGGAATAGGCAACCCTTCTGAATGGGAACAGTCAGCATTTTTGCCTTGATCTTTTCTACAAATACATAATACTATAATGCACATATAGGTAAAAGCTTTTAACTACAACTTCACCTTGATTAAGTACCATGGAAGAATTTGGGTATCATTTTTCTGATCTATGAGATTGTAATGTCCTTGAGAGCAGAATTGTAACATGAAAATATTTCAATTTTGATCTACTCATAAAATATTAAGCACAGTATGGCTCTATTATTAGTGAGTACTTAATGACTTTGCATTGGGAAAACTCCCTTTTATACAACTATATAGCCCACATAGTAAGAGATGGTAAGCTTCTCCATATCTGAACTCAACACACGTTAAGCAAGAGAGGCTAACTCTCATGATACTTACTCTTAGGGAAGGTCTTGATTATTGCCATTTGAATGGTAATAATAAAGCATTAAGTTATAAGAATATTTTAGGAAGCTAGGTTTAAAACAATACAGTGACTCTTTCCCTGAGAGTATTAATGTCTTTTTTTATATTTTAAGATGTATTAGCATGCAAAAATTTGTCTTTATGGTGTTTTCAAGCACATTTTTCTCTTTCTCTCATTCTCCCTTGTCCCTCCTCCATTGTGTCCTTCTGCCTTCAATACCCTCTTATCTGTTTCCATACCACATGTTTCCTATTGTCTTTTCATAAGTTTTTCATCACCTCTCGTTCCCTTCCTGTTGTCTCCTATCTCAAACCATAGCCTGTGCTCATTCTCATACCCTATTGTGGACATACATATAAGCATTAAAATTTAGGTACACATTTGAGGTAGAACATGTGATTTTTGTCATTCTGGGTTTAGGTTATCTCACTTTGTGTATTTTTTTTTTTCCAATTCTGCCTAACCTTCTGCAAGTAAAACTCCATTGTGTAGATGTATTACATTTTCATTACTCAGTCATCAGTTGATAGACATTTAGGCTAATTCCATTTCCTAGCTATTTAAAGTACAGCAGCAACAAACATGAATGTACAATTACCTCTGTGATAGAATATAGCACACTTTGGGTATATGCCAGATCACATGGTAGTTAAACTTTTAGCTTTTTGAGAATTCTCAGCACTAATTTTCATAGCGGCTATACTAGTTTACTCTCCCACCAACAGTGAATAGAGTTCCCTTCTCTGCAAAACCTCACCAGCATTTATTGCCTTTAGTTTTCTTGATGATAGCCATTCTGATTTGGGTGAGATGAAATCTCATCAAAGTGGCATCCGTTTGCATTTCCCTGATGACTAAGGATGTTGAATATATTTTAAAATATCTGCCCAATTTATCAAGCATTGATGGGAAATCTAATAACAACACTTCTCAAAATGTCTACAAACTAGATAGGGAAGAAATAATACCGAACTTACATACTTTCACCAAAACTGGATATATAGTGGTTGGAGAGATAGCTTAGTTGTTAAGGCACTTGCCCGCAAAGCCTAGGGACATAGGTTCGATTCCCCAGAACTCACATAAGCCAGATGCACATGTTGGCACATGTTTCTGGAGTTTGTAGTGGCTAGAGGCCCTGATGTGCTTATTCTCTCTCTCTGTCTCAAGTAAGTAAGTAAGTAAGTAAATGAATAAATAAATAAATAAATAAATAAATAAATAAATATTGAGAAAAAGACTGGAAGGGCTGGAGAGATGGCTTAGTGGTTAAGGTGCTTGCCTGCGAAGCCTAAGGACCCATGTTCAATCTCTCTCCAGATTCTATGTAAGCCAGACACACAAAGGTGATGCAAGTGCAAGGCTGCACGTGCTCACTAGGTGGCGCAAGCATCTGGTGTTCAATTGAAGTGGCTGAGGCTGGTATGGTGGTGCATGCCTTTAGTCACAACACTTGGGAAGCCGAGAGTTTGAGGCCACCCTGAGACTACTGATTCAATTCCAGGTCAGCCTGGGCTAGAATAAGACCCTACCTCAAAAAATAAAATAATACTGGGTAAATACAATAGCAACAAAAAAATAAAAGCAAGCAAACAAACAACAACAAAAAAAACAATGCTACAGACTAATTCCCTGTTGAACATAGATGCACACATTTTCAACAAAAAGAATTCTAGAACACATTATGAAGGTTATAAAACATGACCAAATAGGGTCATGAAGGGATGTAAGGTTGGTTCAACATATGCAAATCAGTAAACATAATTCACCCACCATATAAATAAACTGAAGACAACAATCATGTGATCATCTCTAGATGCAGAGAAGATATTAAAGTTCAACATGCCTCCATCATGAAAGTTTTGGAGAAGGTAGGAAAAGATAGAACATATATCAAAATAATAAAATATATCTTTAATTCCTATTAACAAACTGTGGATATAGTTTTTGTTTTCATTTTAATGAAAACCACATTTATTTTTCATAAAATGTTATCACTGTTGAGAAAGAAAACTTTCAAAAGTAGCTACTGAAAGTATTTAAAGTAAACTATATGACAATAGAAATAAGTCTAGGAGCACATGAACATATTGTAATTTGACCATATTCCCATTCTATTAACCCCTTTTATACCCTTCCTCCAACATTCCCCTGTTCCCTTTAGCACTCTTCTCTTTCCAAGTAACCATTTTTTGCTGCTTTGATGTCTTAATCTTTTTGTCTTTATCTGTCTATGTTAAAA
Organism: Dipus sagitta; assembly: GCA_036346955.1. Lineage (NCBI taxonomy): Eukaryota > Metazoa > Chordata > Mammalia > Rodentia > Dipodidae > Dipus > Dipus sagitta. The sequence continues at coordinate 94,142,178 of CM070770.1, read as the reverse complement.
TGTTGACAGGTCCCAAATTGTGCAATGCCTATCCCTGTGAGGTCATGAATGTGCCACTAGGGTCATGACCTGAGGACAGTGTCCCAACGTATTTCTTCCCTTATTATGGCTCTAATTTTCTTTCCCTGAGCCTTGAGAGGTCTTCTTGTCTTATTTTTTTTTTATATATTTTACTTACTTATTTGAGATAGAGATAAAGCATGTAAGAGACAATAGGTGTACCAGTGTTGTTAGTATCACTACCAAGGAAGTCCAGACACATGCACCAGTTAGAGAATCTGGTTTATGTGGATACTAGGGAATCAGACCAAGGTCTTCAGGCTTTGCAGGCAAGCACCTTTACTGCTAGGCCATCTCTCTAGCCCCAGAATTGTCTTCTTTAGTGTTGATCTTTCAACTTCTCATTTTCAGCTTAGAAGTGTTATGAGTCTCCTCAGTGTCTACCTCCATCTTCACATGAAACATTTTCTGGCTTCCCTTAAAAGCAATGCTAATATTTTTTCCAGGGCCATTTCTTCTGAAAAATTACTGAGGCACCAAAGATTTAAGTGAGCAAACAACTGATGTGAAGAATAAGGACTTTTGAAGAAGAAAACATCTGGGTTAAGTACCTAAGCTAATTTTTTTTTTTTTTTTTTTTTTTTTTTTTTGCCAAAGTGGAAAATTGAGTCAGGTCAAACTCTTCAGTATGACATCCATTTGTCAAAGTGGTGAATGATAAATCTGCTACCTTTTAAGCTTGTGTGAGGATAAGTAAGGAAGCGTAAGTAACTCAATTCAGCTCTTGCAATGTTGGAATGTAGTGATAACAAGCAAGGTTTGGAGCCAAATGACCGCTGTTTGAATCTTGGCATTGGTACTTACCAGATGTGTGGCCCTTGGCAATTTTTTTTAGTATCTCTTTGGCACAGTTTCTTAAATTATAAAAACAGCAAGTTATTTCTGTACCTTCTTCACAAAGATTGAAGTTAATATTTTAAACTGTTTAAATAATTAAACAAGACTTAATAATGTAGCATATAGTTCTACAGTAAATACTTTTAATAAAATAAATGCACTAAAATGGTTACTATTAAGACATCCAAGATAATAAAATTTGTATATTTCTCTAATTCTTGAATCCAGAAGTGCAGTTTGCTTTGCTCGTGGCATAGTTCCTAAATGGAAAAACAAATTGTCCAGATAATATTCTTTGAAACCAAGGGAGGAAGTTTCTACTAAACTGAATCTGAAATTGTGGTCTAGCTGCGAATAATCACAGCTGGCTTTCTTTAAAAGGTTAGAGGATTAGAATGTTAATAATTTTGTATTTCTTAAGCAAATATGTTCAAACATGCAAAGAGCAGCTGTTTCCATGGGAGAATGAACTAGTGACAAGTTTCATCTTTTAAAAGGAAAGCTATTTTTGATCAAATAATAGTGAGATATAAGTGTTTTAAAAAGAGATTTCTAATGAGAGGAAATATAAATATTTTTGCAGCTTTTTAATGCATACAACAGCTTTCATCTTCTTTTTGAAGCTAAGGAATATGGACACAAACCTGTTCCAAAGAATAGTAATATAAATTACTATAATATGTTTATTAAAATGTTTTATATTAGAAGCTAAGGTCAATATATGTAGGAAAACCTTAGCTCAACTTTTTAAAAAATATTTATTTATTTTTTTATTTGAGAGTGACAGACAGACACAGAGAGAAAGAGGCAGATAGAGAGAGAGAGAGAGAGAGAGAATGGGCGCGCCAGGGCTTCCAGCCATTGCAAACGAACTCCAGACGCATGCGGCCCCTTGTGCATCTGGCTAACGTGGGTCCTGGGGAGTCAAGCCTCGAACCGGGGTCATTAGGCTTCACAGGCAAGTGCTTAACCACTAAGCCATCTCTCCAGCCCTTAGCTCAAGTTTTTAGTATTATACCCCTAAAACTATTTTTAGATATCTTGAAAGAGTAGGAAAGGGAAAACTTGTAGCGATTTATGGTTTCAGTCCATCATCTTGGCAAGTATCAAGGAAGAACACCATTTGCAGTACCATGCAACCAAGCTAGCTTGTAGTTTCTGGAGACAGAGGGAGAGAAGTGGTCCCTGGACTCCAGATAATCTCTCCAAGGTCCCTTCCCTGTGCCTTAAATCCCTTTTCCCTTCTCCCCTTACTTCTTAGAAGTTCTACCACCTCTCAGTAGCACTGCAGGTTGTGACAGAACTTTCAACACATGACTTTTGTGGTACATTCAAGATCAAAGCTATTGCTAGTTGTTTATGTCTTGTTTGATTTTCTTGATTCTGTTTTTAGCAGTCAGAAACATATTTAAAAGTTCTCAGTTCTAAGTATAGAAGTCTATGTTTAATTGAGCATGGGAAATTATTTTAAACATTTTTTTAACATAATCTTTTTTTTTAGTTTAGCAAAAAGTTTAGTATGAAAATATACATGACTTGATCTCACATCAGTAGTCAAATAGGCCCCTTGAGAAGGGCTTCCACCATGATAATGCTATTTCCTTGTATGACCACCATTCCAAATTATGCTACCCACTAGTTTCCCTTTCACACATTCATCAATCACAAGATTCATGAAGGGATCAAATCTCTGCAGCATTCCTTGGACATGTCTGCCACCATTTAATTTCAATGATAACTTCTTGTCCATAAATCTATTCAGCTCTGGAGAGTAGGCCTTGCTCATGGCATCTAGTCAGTGGGCTCAGCGTTCCTTTGAACAGAGTTTTCAGATGCTTTGCACATAATATTTATATTTGAGTGATTTTTTTTCAGCTGACTGATATCGAAGAGGCATAAAAATTGGGCTGATGATATGACCTCTCCAAGCTTCAGCTTTCTTATCTGAAACATGGAGATTACAATATAGACAATTCCCTTGTAAGTTTTTAAGGACTAAGTTAGTTAATATGGACATAATTCCTAGAAAGATATACAGTAAATAGCAAGCATGACATATTTTTCTTACTTTAATTCTGTACTAAAACTAGCTTCATATTTTATATCATGACTCAGGTTGAGCCAATGTAACCAACTAAACAGAATCCAGTCAATCAAGAATTAGGATCATGTTCCAAACAAATGGTTAGAAACTAAACTACATTCTTTATTGGATTCTCACAGAATTTCTGTCATGTATTATTCATTTTTCTAAGCAGGTTATTACTGCAGTTTATTTCTTCACATAACAGGTCCTCAACTGTAAAGTTTATACAGCTTTATAGATAGAATTTCTGATCTAATTTGAAATTTCATTGTGCAACTATTTCATTGGCCCGAGATATTTGATTTGTAGGCTATATTTTCTTCATTCAAACTTCTTTCTTCAATGGAGTTAAGCATAGAAAACAGTGGGAAATCCTGGATTTTAAGAATCAGTGACATTTATCAAATAAAATATCTTGAGTAGATATATACCTAAGAGTTGTATGTCTCAGTTGGTTAATATAAAATTATCACTGGACTCCATAGCTCAGGAATTAGATCATTGGTCTTATAAAATAGCCACCAAATAACCATTAGCGAGGTATTAATTGCCAGTATTTTATGAATAAAATTTCTCAGATATGTAGAAAATAAATAACAAAACAAATTGACCTGTAATAAGCTAAACTACAAGAATATTTTTAGGATTATATTTCATACAAATCAAGACTGATAGTGTGTCTACAAAATAGTCTAGACATTGTGACTTAATAAAGCTATATTTTTACATAAAGCAGTCAAACAATATAGCAAATGGGAGCTGGGGAGAGGCCTCGGTGGTTAAAGCACTTGCTGTGCAAGTCTGAGTGCCTGAATTTGGTTCTCCATACCCCAACTACAAACCATAAGTTGAGGTGAGCCTCTGTAATTCCAGTGCTCCTACTGTGAGAAGGGAGGTGCAGGAAAGAGAGTAATAGCCTATTTGTCTACATGCATTATTTCATTCTCCATGTTCAGTTAAACATAAAATAAAATAACTCCCACTCAAATATCATGCCTTCCTCTAAATATTTAAATGTTATTTTTTTTTCTGGAAGGTTATGAGCTAGCAGCATGTCTATTCCTATCTTATTATACGTTAATTCTGCATAAAGCATCAACTGTGGAAAGATTCAGGAAAATACAACTGAATGCTACTTGATATTTTCATCAATTAAGCATATTTACTCTTGTTGTGGTGAAAAGATTTTATACTGTGCTGGAAATATAACATTCTTCAAAATGGTAATATCTTAGGAACATTTTGCCACATACAGTTTAAAAATAGTCCCGAGCAATAGAAGAGCTTGGATATAAAATCATGGGGAACATTGCTAATCTCATTCACACATCCTGGGCATAAAACATAACAACATTGAAAATACATTTTAATTCTCAACAAGATAAAGGAATATGTTGTTATTTTGTGAACTTGGGTGTTCATGCATTATTTAGATCACTCAAACACTGTTGTAATCAAGCAAGATTCTAAAAATTCACCAGAAAATTGTGATTCAGCCACCATCATCTGTAAAGTTTTTATAGTTTACTTTCACATTTTGTTATCACACAACAACATCACAGTGATAGGTAGGTGTTTGTCATCCTTTATACCCAAATGTATTCTTTGTTCAAGTTGTAAATAGGTCTATTATAGAATTAATGAAAAATAAAAACACTTAGCTTATAGCAACTTAGACAAGTTATTGAAAATCAATGTGATTCAATTACTATCACAAAAATATTTATGCAAAAATTTTATAGGAATTCTTAAAAATCAATTGGATTATAATGAATAAAATATTATAAACTATTAAATATATTTTAAATACATATCTATTAAAATATTTGAATAAACTTGATCATTATAGTCCACATAGTTCTGACTAAAGATAAAATAGTAATAACTTCAAGAGTCATTTTATAATTTTGAAAACGTAACTGTTATGGTGGTGGCTAAGGGTGGACCTTAAGATTTATTAGAATAGCCTAGTAGGTGTTGAGAGCTACTTTACACAGCCTACTTCCTCCTGCTACTCTGATAAGATATGATGCCTTGGGTGCCTGCTCTATCATGGGGAAACTTCCCATTGAAACTGTAGGCCAAAATAAACCCTTTCCCTCTATAAACTTTTTCTGGTCAGGTGCCCCCCACCCCTCGCCCCAGCAATAAGAAGGTAACTGCCTCAGAAATATAATCAATAAACTATATAGACATAAGGTATACTAATTGTTAAGTTTTGACATATGTACAAATCTTTGAAGCTACACAAACTAAAATAGTGAGATTAACTTCTAAAATCTCTTTGTTGACTTTGTAACCTCAACTGGCTACCCCAGCTTGCAGTTTCTACTCTAATTCTCAGGCACTCAGTGGCAAATTTCTGTTGTTTACAGTTTCTAGAATTTTATACATGAATTCATACAGTACTATCTCTTTTTGATTGTTTATTTCTACTTAGAATAATTATATTGAAATATATTCTATTATTACATGTATTAAAAATCCATCTCTTTTTAATGAATACCAGCTTTTACTTGTATGGCTACAGTAAAATTTGTTATGTATTCACATATTATTGGAAACTTGTATAGCATGAAATTTCAGATTATAACAGATAAAGCTACTAAGCACAAGTTAATTTAGCTCATGTATTTACAAATATATAGTTGTATGCTTTATTTGAAGAACAGTTTATTTTCCTCTTGAGTAATTTGCAAAGAGTAGAATGGGCTGATCTTATGGTATGTATTTACAAAAATAATGCATTTGATAATGTTTTAACATATAAGATTTATTAACAAATAGTGTCTTATAAATGCCAAATTTAAAGGAATAACAGACTATTTTTCAAAGAGCTTGAAACAAATATTTTACATTGGTAATGAAGCAGGATTCTAGTTCTCTGTGATTCTAGTTCTCTGTGATCACCGTAATTTGCAAAGTTTTAGTTTTGATTATGTTTGACTTTTTTCATTTGACTAAGTGTTTAGAATTTTTTCAGTACTTTGTATGCTATTCCCTTAATGTGATTATATTAAATATTACTTTACTATAGATGTTTGTATCCCTGATGCAGTATCTGTTCAAGTTCATTCCTCTTTTTAATATTTTTTAATGTTTATTTATTTGTGAGGAGGAAGAGGGAGAGAGAGAGGGGAACAGAGAGAGAAATGGATGTGCCAGGGCATTCAGCCACTGCAAATGAACTCCAGATGCATGTGCCACTTTGTGCACCTGATATAGGTCCTGGGGAATCAAACCTGGGACCGTTGGCTTTGCACACAGTGCCTTAACTGCTAAGCCATTTCACCAGCCCCATTCTTCTCTTTTAATCTGTATTTTTTCTGCCTTATGTTTACATGATATGAGTTCTTTATATATTTTATGTATAAATCCTTTACCACATATATGAGTTATAATTGTTTTCTTCCAGATCTGGGTTTGTCTCATTTTTTCAGGATTTAAAAGACAAAAGAGTGGATGTATATAATTATTTATGATGTGGATATGTAATTTCTATAGAAGGGTTTGAAGAAAAAATGTTTTTATCACTTTACTTTGTCTTGGTACCTTTATTGAAAATTAGCTACATCTCAACATATTTATTGCATGCCATAAATTCTGTACCATTGTTCTATATGCCTATACTGAATACCAGTACTACAGTACATTGATTAGTATGTCTTTGGAGTTAAATTTGAAATTGCATACTGAAAATTCTCCAACTTTATTCTTCTGTTATAATTTATTTTGTCTCACCTTAACCTGTTGTTCTTCTACATGAATTTTAAATTCCACTTGTCAAATTGTGTAAAACTCCTGCTAGGACGTTGACATAGATTATATTGAATTTCTAAATCAACTTTTAATAAATTGTCTTCTCATAAACATGAATGGTGTCTTAATTTGTTTTGATGTACTTTGCTCTCTCTAAGTGTTTTGCATTTATCCATAAACTTCTTGATGGTGCTATTTTTATTAATTTTACTTGAATTTCAACCTTTTTAAAAATTCTGTTATGCTTTTAGGTTTTTTAAAAATTGAATTTCAGGAACATACATTTTTGTTTACATGTTTGTGTTCACTAATATTGTTAAATCATTTTAGTGTTGCCCATATCATATCTAAAAGTGAAAAAAAAATTAAGTAGCTATAACACCTATTCTTACACTGAAATCTTCATCACACCTATTGGTACGCATTTACTTAAACAGTTGTTGGGGAAGAGTGCTCATTCCTTTTGTAGACCATTTTATTTCTGCATAGGGGCAGGCAATATTGTTCAGTGCTATTGTACTTCCCAGCATGTGTGAAGCTTAGCACTGCAGCCTTGAAAAGAAAAAAAGAAAAGAACAGGTTATTTAATCCTCACAACAACTCCATGAGCCTGGTCTGTAATATGTGCATATATATCTATACATATCAGTTACCTCCATGTTATAGTAATCTAGTTAGCGCAGAATAAATTCAATCATTTATAGAATTGTCCTTTGGGGCTCTTAATTGCCAGCAAACAGAAGTTTAATTATATTTGGTGTTTTCATCATGTATTCTATGGACTTGATAAGGAGACATGCTAGTTTTAGTAGTTTTGTTGTTTTTGGTTTCATAAAATTTTCTACCTTTAAACCATCTGTTCTCCAAACGTACAGAATTTTATATGTTTTCAAGATATTATCTTTAATTTGATTGTCTTGATTCAACAATATAGAAGTTTTAGTATAATGTGAAACCATTCTTGTAAAAATATTTATAAGTAAAAAAATTCAATGACGGCTTTCATTATGAAATTTTCATTTAAATAAGTGTACTTTGATGATATTTATGCCAATTCCCACTTCTCCGTCGCCTCTTTCCCACTGCCTCTTGCTAGTCCCTTTTCTTACTCTAAATATTCCTGTTTCTACTTTTCAATATAGTATCCAACTGATACGTATGAAAAGAAACAATGACTTTTCTTTAAAATCTTGTTGATTTTGCTTCATATAACAATCTCCCATACTATTCTTGTTGCTGCAATTTAAATATGTTTCCTTTTTCTTGGGGCTGAATAAAAATCCATTGTTTCTATAAACTACATGATCTTTATCCACTCATGCAATGCTGGATACATAGGCTGATTCTACACTTGGATTTTGTGTAAAGTGTTGTAATAAACGTGGATGCTCAAGTATATTTGTAGCATATGGAATTAACTCATAAGTACATATACTTAGGATTTGTATAGCTGGTTCATACTGTAGTTGTGCTTTGAGATTTTAGGGAACCACTATATTGATTTTCATAGTGACTGCAGTGATTTGTATTCTCACCAGTAGTGTATAATGGGTTCTCTACATACTAACTTGCATTTGTTGTGATTTGTCTTCTTAAATGCTGTCATTCTTTTTTTTTTTTTTAAGTAGTTATATGCCCAGTGTATACAGTCATGCTGGTACCATGGTTAGCCTCCTCCCTGTCCTCCTCCATCAGCAGGGACCCTACTAGTTGGGGAATATGTGTTGTGTATTGTGGGGTTAGCCATCAGTTATGGGTAAGAGGCAATATTTCTATGCATAATGACCCAACATGTGGCTCTAACATTTTTTCTGCCCCTCTTCCACAAATTTCCCTGAGCCATGTTGGGTTCGTTTGAGGTCTGCTTCAGTGATCAGGTCTTGGGAGCCTCTGTGTCTCTGGATATCCAGTTTGGTAGGAGTTGAGTATTCTCTGTGTCTATCTCCTTCACCCTTGTGCTGATACCAGGTTCACCAAGAAAGCAGCACTCTTGCTCATTTCCCCAAATACTCTTAGTTTCAGCTGGAGCCCTTGTGAGGTGTAGTGAGCTGATTTTCTCCTTAAAATCTGTGTCCATCTGAAAAAGAGAAGCAAATTCTCCAATGGAGAGTGAAATTAGTGCCAGATAAATGGGATAACCTTTTTTTTTTTTTTTCTTTTAGAGAGAATTTAATAGATGATGTAGGCCCTCTTGTAGCCTACAATTGGTGACAGCTTGATAAGGGAGAAAGGGCTTGTTTTTGGACATGGTTCTGACTTGATTCCCAGCTCCAGCTATGGGTTCTGTTTCACTGAGCAGATCAGTTAGCCGGTTCAAGAGCAGTTGGTTACCCGCCATGGCTGTGCGCCACTATTGCACTTCGTGTGAGTATCAGGTCAGGTTGTTTGCTGCTGAGTAGCTTAGGCCTTGAGTTAATTGAACAGATGTTGGTCATTTCCCCCAGTCACTCATGTAGCACTTTCTGGAACTAGATGAGCTAACTGTCTCTTCCAGATTCCAGCCAGGTTAAGTACCAACAGCATATGGTGTCTTCATCAGTAGGGTCTTACCACTAACCTTTGGTGGGTCACCAAGTACTCTGATAGAAATCTGTCTTCTTTTGGGAAACCTTGCAGGTCTCTCTTATCAACAGCTCATTGTGGTTGTTAGCCACATGCTGGTACTGGGAGTTACAGCATCCAAGAAGAGAAGGAAGAAAAATCAGTAATATAAAAGAGATAGAGAGAAGAGAGAGAAGAGGGAGAAAAGGAGAGAGACAGAGAGAGAGAGAGGGAGCATTTTTGTTTCATCTTAAAGATGTCTTTTATTAATTCCTTAATTGTTATAAGAGAAATTTATTATATTATTCTTTGTTGCTTTTAAATGTATATGCACCCTTCATTTTTGAAGTAGAGTTTGCTTAAACAAAGAATTCATAGATGACTTTTTTCTTTTTAAAATTTTTTTATTTTTTTATTAGTTAGTTTTGTATTCAGCAAATACAGTCAGTTTGGTACCATTATTAGGCTCATCCGTGACCTACCCCCTCCTCTTGGCCCCTCCTTGTTGAGGTATATGGGTCATGCATTGTGGAGTTAGCCCACAGTTATGGGTAAGATAAATGTCTCTGTATATCATGACCCAACATGCGGCTTTGACATTCTTTCCGCCCCCTCTTCCGCAAAATTTCCCTGAGCCATGTTGGGTTCATTTTTGGTCTGCTTCAGTGATGAGGTGTTGGGGGCCTCTGAGGCTCTGGCTCTCTGATTTGGTAGGAGTCGATTTTTCTCTGTGCTGATCTCCTTCCCCCTTGTGCTGGTATCCGGTTCATCAGGAAAACAGCACCCTTGCTTGTTGCACTTTTAGTCTGCTATTTTTCTGAATTTGGTCTTTTTGATTCTGATGAGCATTCTTGTGTTAATTTTATTGTATTTACAAAGAAATATTATTAGGTTAGCTAAAATTTCTTCTGAGATTTCACTTATTTTCTTATTCTTTCAAGTATATAGATTTGAAAGAATAAGAAAAGAAGAGTACGATGTCTCTGAGTGTCCTGCTTTAGACAGATTTTTTTTCTTTTTTTTTCTTTTTAAACTTCTGAGAGGTTCAGATGCATGTTTTTCACAAAATTTGGAAAGGTGGCCTGAAAAGATGGCTCAGCACCTGAAGACTTGCTAATAAAGTCTAATAGCCCAATTTGGGTCCCTCAATACCCACGAAAAGCCAATTGCCCAAAGTGTCTTATGTGTCTGGAGTTTGTTTGCAATGGTAAGACCCTAGAGCTCTCCTCTCTGTCTCTCTGTCTTCTTCTTGCAAATAAATAAAAATACAGTTTTTCATACAAAAGAAAAATTTTAATGATGACTATTTTTAATTTCAATAAATGTTTCATTTTTTTTCTTCTTTACTCCCATGTGCTGGTCTAGTTGCATGTGTGTTGACATTATTAACATCTTCACACAGAGTTCTGAGCAATGGATCCTTTAAATACCTTTTTATAACTGACAAATTTACTACGTGATTTTTAATAGTCTGTTAACCTCAAAGCCTGACCTATCCCAAGATGCAAGTTTCTTGCTTACCTCCTTTATTACTGAGGAAAACATGGCACAGCTTCAAACCAGAAAGACAGGACCTCACTGTTGTTAGCTGTTTCTGATTTTAAACCATGGGTAATTCACATGTCATATATTTTGCTTAGCTTGAATTTCAGGTTTTAATGTTTAGTATCATTTAGTATTTTAGAGAGATTTGATGCTATTACTGAAGAAAAATTGGTCTCTGAGAATCCTGTCTATTTAACTTTTGAGCAAATGAAGATTAGCTATACCTGTATTAGGACAATAAATGTTATTTCCAATTTTTTTTTTGCAAGGTAGCGTTTCACTCTAGCTCAGACTGACCTGGAATTCACTATCTAGTGTCTGGCTGGCCTTGAACTCACGGTGATCCTCCTACCTCTGTCTCCTGCGTGCTGGGACTAAAGGTGTACACCACCATGCCTGGCTTTATTTCTAATATTTTTAATTGAATAAAATTTCTCCTCATTATCTCCTGCTCTTTTGTGTTTCTATGTCCTTTTGTTTCAACGTAAGACATTATGAACATTACCTATGTATGGGCTGAACAGGTACCTAATTTTTTTGATAGTGTATAAGCTTTATGTCAGGGACCCTATTTGAAAACAGTTGGACACATCCTTCTGCCTCTTAATTCTAATATTTTTCACATTGAATTAGTATCATTTTATAGTTATATAATTTAAACAGTTAACATGCTTCCATACAATCTACCTACACCACATAATTGAAGTGTCTTTGTAGACTGAATGACTAGAATAATCATACATTATTTCTTATCTAAGTGTCAAGCACCACATCCTTCTTGGTTCTGATTGCTCTTCACAGCCTCCTTATGCAAATTTGTTGACTGACACTCTGATGATTCCTCACAGCATTGCTTTGCAAATTCCTTGAGTTAGACCTGTCTTCTTTACTGTGCATTTTCAAAACATTTTCCTGTTTTCTCTCCTTTTCTGCAGGGTTCTGAGGTCTCTTTTCTTCAAAGGGAATCATGAGTTCTACCTTGGCTTCTCCCACCTGCCTTGACCTGTAGATACTGTTAAAGAAGTAATCTGTGTCAATAGAGGTCTCTTATCCATTGCTGTCCATTATCCTTCATAGGCCAATGCACAGCCTCGGGAAAGATTCTGTTCATGTATTTGCTGTGATGTTTTTCTTTATTTCTGATGGGAGGGTAAATTTAGTTTCTGTTACCGTATCATAGATGTAAGAATGGAAATCCCTAACTAGGAATTTTAAGGAAGAACAAAATCCCTTATTAGCTTGAACAAGTTTACAATGAGGGAAGTGAAAGCTCCTACCATTGTGGCCAGAATGTGAAATTAGAATGGTAAGTGTGATCCCCCATTAAATTTGATACCAATGAACAAAAAGAAATCAACAGAGCAGCAGATGGTATTGTTTGCAGCTCTGGGAGAGACTTGAGGCTCATAGTCACCATCTGCCTGCACAGCATTTCTTCAAACTTAGTATTTAGCAAAGTTTATTGCTTCTAAGCTTATGAGCATTATGAGACAGATTACCAAATTCCTGCATTCTACCACACTTTAATTAAAAGAAATATGTGTCATGTATTGGATGGTTATAGAAGCTATGTGAAATATAGTCACAACTGCCTATTACTCTCCTTCCTTTAATAGCTTCTGCTTTTTTTAAGTTCAATACAGTTTGTTAAGATACAGTCACTGAGTTATGTCTTAAAGAGTATCCATTATTGGGTTTGCACAAATTCTTACATAAATCCTACCCGTGAACACCTTTATTAAACCTGGCTTTTCATGGTTAGTAAAGTTCTTGTAAATACAGTTTTTTTTACAGGTTGTAAAATACAGACAGCTTTATATTTTGTATTCCCAGCAATACATGCTCAGTCAAATTTGGAGCTTTCATTGGTGCAAAGCATTACAACTATACTAACTGAAGCTTAATTAATTGTTAAAGAAATTTGATGAGTTATAATAAAGTATAATTAATCCAACCTTTGAAGAGTTAATAGTACCTTTAAAACATAGTATATCCTACCCAGTTTGCATGATTCATATCCAAAATATGATAAAAAATATGAAAATGGCACTTGCAGGTCAAAAATGCCATCTCAAGCAGTTTTTAACTGAGACATGCAAGTCTTGGCCAACACTGAGATGGAATATTTACTGATCATTTTCAGAAATAATGATATAGATATAGTTTTATTGTTATTATTTTTAATAGGAAAATGATAAACAGGCTGTGTATGGTGGTACTTGCCTTTTTAAAAAAAAATTTAAATTTACTTGAGGGAGAGAAAGATTAGCCCTGTTGAAAATCCACTATTCAAAATATTGGAAACCAGAAGAGTTTGAAATTCAGATTTTATTTTAAATTTTGACACTTATATAATTAAATATTCTGAGAATGAAAAAAATATATTGTATAAATAAATACATAAAAGGCAACATCATAATATTTTCTTAATAAAGTTTGCAAAAACGGAAATAAACATTATGTCTAGTATGTTGTATTTTGAGCACTGCTTTCATAAAGTACCATAGACTGAGTAGCTTAAACAACAGATGCTTGCTGTTTTACATTCTGGAGTCTAGATGTTCCAGATCAAGGTGCTGGAAGAGTGAAATCCTTCTGAGGACTGTTAGGAAGAGACATTTACAGTGCTTCTCCCTTGGTATATAGAAAGCTATCTTCCTTTTGAGTCTCTATATCATAACCTTCTCTTGTTTATAACAGCCAGGTAAATAGATATATATAAGTTGGCTTATGTATAGGTATAGATAGACTTGAAGTCTAAAATTTTGTACCTATGCAGGATGCTCATGGAAAAAAATCTGATGATCATACCAATATATTTATATTTTAACATAAAATAGAAAAGATCTGTCACAAAGTTTGAATATCTTAGTAGTGCATTTGCAGATTGCTAGAAAAAGTTAATTAACCACAAGGCCTATGTTTTCGCTGTGGAAATTTAATTCAGTGTAGGTCAGACTTGTGATAAGTCAATTTTTAATTTTTGTCACATAAGATGTATAAAAATTTTGAAATAGTGACAGTTTCAAATATTTTTTATCTGAAAAATAGACAATCTTTTCAATTGGCTTATACTACCAAATGCAATTCATGAAAAAGGGACATTTCAAGATTAAGATATTAGAATAACAGATTATTGGAAAACCATACTATGAAAGACAACTGGCATTCTCTTTCTCCCTCCCTCCTTTCTCCATCTGTCTTTACTTTCCTCCCCCACTCTCTTTCTGTTTTCATGTTTATATGTATTTTTTTCAAAATTTATGATATTTTTACTTTCCTATTTTACCCAAAATGAAAAATATGTCACAAATTAGCATGAATCTTTGAGGCTTTTATGACACATATTTTCAATGTTTATAACTTTTCAATATTTTCAAGTATTACAATTCAAGAGAATGAGAGGTTATATAATTTAGCCATCCAGCTGTATGTAGGTTGAAACACAAAGCTCTATAAAAATTGAAACATTCTGTAGAGGTTGCTTAAATCTCCATATCAGACATGAAACACACTTCTGACTTCATCCATTAAAATTAGAATATATTTTTGTGTTTGGAGGGCTAAATGTGTATAACATAATCAAAAGCACAATTGAGACCAGTTGATTAGTAGTAGTATTTGCATATTTTCTATATTGTACCAGAAGTTTTTACAGAGATACCCCTTGGGTCCTTTGCTACTAATATTGGCCTACACTGTGGCCTGAAATGAACACTTTAATCTTATTAGCCTTTTTCATCACCTGTTTAGAATCTTCAAGCTCCACATGGTAATTCTTATAGCTAAGACTGTCTTTGCTACTAAATTAACATACCCCAGTGGAAAAGTTGTCAACAGTGGGTGGAAAAACATAATGGATGGTCAAAAAGGAACAATACCTTTTTTGTGTGATAACCAAAATGGTAATCCACCACCATTTTCAGCACAGGTCATGATATTTTCATGTGAACAAGTGATGCTCAGTTAAAAATATACGGTCACTTTTTATATAAATTATTTCTTTCAGTAATTAGGTATTACAATCCCTTTTGCTCAATGTTTTAGATAAACATCAGCTTGAAAGCATTCAAAATCTATAAATGTTTAAGAGAAAGTGGCTAAAGGAAAAATAGCTTGTTTTAGACAATAGGCAATTTTATCATCTACATTACAGAATACATAACAGCTATTTCCTACATAAAGCAATCAATACATTGCAAACTTTATTAAATAGGTAATGCAATAGCTTCTTTAAATTATTAAATTAAGAAATTTCATTTGCTTCCTGTGGCAACTCAGCACAATTCTTACTTTAAAAATGTACTTAAAATATTTTAAAAGAAATGTTGTAAATCACACCTGAAATACTTTAAAGGACACATAAACCTATTTCTGTGAAACCAAGCTAAAAATATTCATTCATTGTAATGCATTACTTGTGATTTATTTCATTCATTTTTATATTTTAACTTTTAGGAAGCCATGATAATTCATTTCTCTGGTGATTTTGATTCCTAGAGTCAATCTGTTCTCATTATTTTAGGTATAAGTATTTGCAATATCAGTATTACTCTTTTCCTATGCACAAAGCTGTCAATGTAGAATAATAGCACACACTTTCCACTTGTATGCCACTAAGAAATTTCTATTTTTTTTTTTTTGGGTAAATAGTTTGTATCAATAGAGGTACACACTTTCTAGCACATTTGTGTTAACTCTAACCTCTATATTTTTTGAGTTAAATTGTGAATAATAATCCTGCAAGTCTTGTTGGTGTATTGTAGACTAGTGTTTTGTTATGTTTGCATTCAAAGGTTATATTCAAGCAAAAAAGGAGGGTTGGTGGCTATTACATCCACTATAAGTAGGTAAACATGAATAAATAAATATTCCAACCCAGTATTTCTACTTTAGGCATTTATAAAATCCAGCAGATAGACACCATGAAGAATAAAGGCTGTGATAGAGATTCCATTTTATTTATTTTTGCAAAATATTTAAATAATACATAATGTGTGTACATAGCCATGCTGATATTTTTTGTTTTATTTTGTGTTTTCAAGATTGAGTCTCACTATGTTGGTGAGACTGATTTCAAATTCATGATCCTCATGACTTTGAAATTTAGGGATAGGATGAAAAAAAGTGATGAAGAGAGAATGCAGCTGAATAATAGCAAAGTTAAGATGGTTGATCTGATAGATGCAGAGAGGTGGGAAGAATCACAGAGACACCCTAAGCAGTAAACTTGTTCAGAAGGAGGTATTAACTGTAACTATCATTCCTTATGGTAGAAGTATAAATGACTTTAGAAATCTTGCTTCTGCTTTCTGAGTTGCAGAAATTCATTTGTAAAATTTCTCCCATAGAAAGAGATAGGTAATATTCCCTGATATAGGAAGAGACCAACTACAATAAATTATTCTATAGACATTATTAAACATTTCCTGAGAAGCTCTTAAGATGTAATATATTAAACTACATGTATATAATTGCTCAGACTTTGGATTTCATTCCTCAAATATTAATGAATAAAGAAATAGTAAATGGACATTTTAATGATATATTACATATCTTTCTCACACAGAGAGAAGAACATACAACTGAAGAGCATCTCTTCAAATAACAAACTTACTTAATTGCTGGAGAGGTAGCTAAGTGGCTAAGACATTTGCCTGCAAAGCCAAAGGACCCTGGTTTGATTCCCCAGGACCCACATAAGCCAGATGCACAAGGATGCACATGCATATGGAGTTTCTTTGCAGTGAGTGGAGGCTCTGAGATGCCAATTCTCTCTCTCTCTCTCTGTCTCTTTCTACCTCTTCCTCTCTCTCTCAAGTAAATAAATAAATAAACTATCTGCCTAAATGAAAACCTCCTCCATGTAGACCAGCTGACAGAAAGCTAGAAAAAGCCACACTGCATGCAGTTCAATGGGAGAGAGAGAAATCACCAGTGAAGATACTCAACAGTGGACACTGCAGGCTTTACATTTAGCCAGCCAGTCTAAATAAGAGAACATGTGCAATAGTGGCATGTCTGTTATGGGAGAAACCAACCACCCTCCAATTTTATTGGAGGCCCGCTCCATGGGAGAGAATGCATACCTGATACTGAAAACCTACAACAGGGTAGTCATGAACCCTAGGGCTATAACATCTGCTGCTGTCTGGCTAAATGTATATACTATGCTCATCAAATTGCCCAGTAAGCCCTTCTCTTAATGTTCATACACATACATTAATACTATTCTCACTTTTGGTTAGATAATGTTTTCTTTTTAGATGGCAGTGACCTTGGGATGACTCAGAAGGCACCATGATGCTGAGAAGTGACAGAGGTGTGCTCAGCACTGCAATATCTCTACCACACCTTCCAAAGCTCAGAGTCCATTGCAGAAGAGGTGGCAGAAAGAATGTAAGAGTCAAAGGAAGGGTATGACTCCTTATAACATGCTCCTCTAGATACAAAATGGCCTGAATATCCATGACCTCTCAGTGCCTGACACTACCTACATAAGACCATCATAATGGAGGAAAAGATGATGACATCAAAATAAAAAAGACTGATTGAGAGGGGGTGGGGATGTGATGGAGAGTGGAGTTTCAAAGGGGAAAGTGGGGGTGGGAGGGAATTACCATGGAATATTTGCAATCATGGAAGTTGTCAATAATAATAATAATAATAATAAAAAGAAACTTACTTACTTAAAGCTGTTGCTTTACTGAAAATCTAAGGAAACAGTGATGTAATTCCTTCTCCCAAGTTATTATGGCTTAGTTAATTTATTTGTGATAGTTCATAGAATAATTTAGGGAGAAGATAAGTATATTTATATCTAAATAAGATGAAATCAGTAGATTACTAATCTATGGTTTCCCCTGTCAGAATGATGGAATTATTCTACTTGAATCAAAGAGTCTGCTTTTAGTAATTCACATGGAAATTATCTGTTTTTTACAAATCATGGTATCTACAATTGACTTCAAATTTGAAATGTCTTTTCATAAGAAGGATATTGACTGTTTCGCAGATTTATGTTTAAACCAACCCCTCATTTGAAATTTTCTTGTACAATTAAGTGTTGTTCTCAATTTTAATAAGGATTTGTTTTTTCTGAATTATGTGATTTCCTGATTTTTATACTTCCTCCCATATGTTCTGAAGAGAAGTAATAGATATGCATGTTATTATGGTCTTTTTATCTCTACTTTTAATGGGTATTATACCTATTATTTTACTGAAAATTTTTTCATCTGGCTACTTGATGTTATTTTAGAGGAAAGTGTTTATAAATAAAGGTATACATTATTTGAAGAACAGTTTTGCTGTTAGTTTTTTTCATCGTAAGGGAAAGGGCAACATTACGAGTAAGATGGGATACAAATTCACAACAAAATCTTTATGGAAGAAACACTCTAATGCAATGCTGTGATCATCAGTTACAGGCAGCATTTACCACCTATTCTACGAGTCTAAGGTAAGAAAGAGGAAGGAGATTGGTGTGAAGGATTCTGGAAGATAACTGGGATTAATAGCATCAATTTAGTTTCAGTTAAAATTCAGTTCAGGGGACCCATAGCTGGAGCTGGGAAACAAGTCAGAACCAGATCCAAACATAAGCCCACTCTCCAATATCAAGCTACCATCAATTGTGGGCTACAAGAGGGCCTACACCTATTAAATTCTCTATTAAAAAAAAAAGTAAGGGTCATCTCATTTGTCCTGGTGCTAACTTACTCTCCGTTGGAGAATCTGCTTCTCTTTTTCAAATAGATGTAGATCCTAAGGAGAGAGCCACCCCATCATATCTCAAAAGGGCCCTGGCTGAAACTACAAAAAATTGGAGAAACAAGCAAGGGGGCTGTTTTCCTGATGAACCGGATACCAGCAAAAGGGGGAAGGAGATCAGCACAGAGAAAAATCAACTCCTACCAAATCAGAGAGCCAGATCCTCAGAGGCCCCCAACACCTCATCACTGAAGCAGACCAAAAATGAACCCAACATGGCTCAGGGAAATTTTGCGGAAGAGGGGGTGGAAAGAATGTCAGAGTCACATGTTGGGTCATGATACGCAGAGACATTTATCTTACCCATAACTGTGGGCTAACTCCAGAATGCATGACCCGTATATCTCAACAAGGAGGGGCCAAGGGGAGGGGGTAGGTCACGGATGAGCCTAATAATGGTACCAAACTGACTGTATTTGCTGAATACAGAACTGACTAATAAAGAAAAAAAATGCAAAAAAAAAAAATTCAGTTCAGATAGAATTTGAGGCAGCAGTCTGGTTTTGGTGATGAGAAAATATGCCATTCCTATAAGGCAATGGAGTGCCTATGTGTGTATGCTTTTCCTCTTCCTATCAAGTCTCAGCATAGGCACACCTTGCATCTGATAGTTCCCAGCCCCACCTGTGATAGGGGAGTTGCTATGCACTCTTTCTTAGGTTAGAATTAGTTTACATCCTTGCTTGAGTAAGAGTAGTAGAATAATGCAAAGCTTCAATTTATCTAGCTACAAATGCTCAGAGAAGGCAGGAATTAGTAATCTTTCTAATACTGAGTCTAAGGAATCATACTTCTATTATATTTTTGTTAGAGACTTTATTGAGAGTTGATATTCAAAACAATTGTGACCTTAGCTAGCATTCATTTTAGGTATGCTGTCATGCATTGCTGAATCTCAGAAGACAGAATACAGAAGGCAACAATCTTAATCTAGTTTTAATTATCTTTGACAAAAGGAAAAATGTGGACGGAATCTATTTTCATTTATTCTGTTCAAACAACACATGTGCAGGCTGGGTAAGGGGAATTTTAAAAGAGATTTACTTTCCTATGGAAATATTAAGATCTGTTACTTTTTTATGCTTAATTTTCATGCTTGTCTGGTTTGCTCCAGAACTTTAATGTTCATGCTTTTGTTTCGCAGGATTAAATATTAAACAATATCACTAACTAGATATGGTACATTTACTTTCCAAGTAATTGGATTGTGTATGAACCTGCTGTTACTGTTCATTAGTCTGTAAATTCATAAGACTCTAACTATTTTCCTTTTATAACAGTGCAATTTGAAACTTTTCATAGAGCTGAGAGTATCAAAAAATAGTTGGATATGGCCTTCCAATGCCTTTGGGATAACGGGTTCATGTTTATCAAAAAACATGTCAGGCCCTCAGTGTAAAATGTCCGTCAGAGTTGTCACACCTGTGGTTTCCTCCTTAAAAGTACATGTCATAATTTGAAATTTAAAACTAGATTTTAGCTTTAATGGTAGCTATTATTCACTGCTAAAATGATATATGACTATTGTAGAAGATGTGCAAAATTGACAAAAACAATAAATTGCCTACAAATCTCAGAGACACTCATTTACTGAATTTTCTCATACACATATGTATTTTATGTATTTGTCATAACTGTGAAAGTATAAAATATGTTCTGTTTTCCATTTAGCATTAGATTATGAACATTCCCCAACTCTTTAAAATTGTGCATAAGCAAATTTCATAATAGCTGCCTGCTCTTTATTTTTATGGATGTTTTATGGTATAATCATACATTGCACAACACTTGGATTGATTCCAATTGTTTGCTTCCACAAATTGTGGAATGATAACATCTCTATACATAAATCTTTGTCCTTATTTCTGATAATTTCTTTAGGAGAGATTCCCAGAAATTGAATTGCTGGGTTAAAGAAAATGAATCCAGTCAAAGTTTTGATGCCTTTCCAAACATGCTTTATAAAATGGCTTTATAAATTTGTATACAAACCATGAATTTATTACAAGACCTTTTTCATTGTACTTATCAGATTTGCATATTAAGATTTATTTTAAGTAATAGTCCAGCATTTGATAAGTATTTGATTAAGCTATATGCCAGCACTAGATTAAATAATGTACACTTTATTAAAATTGGAATTATGCATATGTTGTAACATTAAATATATTGATAGTGTACTATTAATTAAAACACATAACATAAAATGGATGAACTCAATTATCACAAATGCACATGCATAGAGAAATTACTGAATAAAGATAACCAATAAGATAAAACTAACTGACGAACTACCTTAATTAATAACCCTTGATAGGTGACTGTATACTTATAATAAAATAAATGCTAAGGGCCTAAAATTCTTCATTTTCACATAATTTTAATAGATACATGAAAGGTTTCCTGAAATTTGAAGGTTTTTAAAACTATTTCAGTTTTATTTATTTGAGAGAGAGAGAGAGAGAAAGAGGCAGAGAGAGAGAGGGTGGGGAGGTAGTGGGAGCAACAGGGCCTCCAACCTTTGCAAATGAATTCCAGACACATGTTTCACCTTGTGAATCTGGATTACATGGGTCCAGGGGAGTCAAACCTGTGTCCTTTAGCTTTGAAGGCAAGAACCTTAACCAGTAAGTCATCTCTCCAGCATGAAGCTTAGAAATTTTATATAAAATGAATTTGTAGTCATGCAAAATATATTTATGGAACTTAAACCCAAATTACTGGCTTTAAGTCCACAATTAGGGATAATAAGCTTACAATAAATCTCTAAAACAGGCTGGAGGGATGGCTTAGTGATTAAGGCATTTGCCCTCAAAGCTAAAGGACCCAGGTTCAATTCCCCAGGACCCACGTTAGCCAGATGCACAAGGGGGCGCACACATCTGGAGTTCGTTTGCAGTGGCTGGAAGCCCTGGTGCACCCATTCTCTCTCTCTCTCTCTCCCTCTTTCTCTGTCAAATAAATAAATAAATAATAATAAAATATTAAGAAATGAATGTCTAAAACATTGTAAATTTACTAAATTTCATAAAATACTACTACATATGGTATATGACAGAATAATCTAAAATATTATATTTAACAGAAACCCAAATGAGTAATAATTTTAAAGCCTTTTTGTTTATTTTTATTTATTTGAGAGTGACAGACAGAGTGAGAAAGAGGTAGATAGACAGAGAAAGAATGGGGATGCCAGGGCTTCCAGCCACTGCAAATGAACTACAGATGCATGCGCCACCTTGTGCATCTGGCTTAATTGGGACTTGGGGAATCGAGCCTTGAACTGGGGTCCTTAGGCTTCACAGGCAAGCACTTAACCACCAAGCCATCTCTCCAGCCTATGAGTAACATTTTTATTCATTCTTAAGAATTAAAACATCACCAAGAACCGTTAAAGGATATGTACATATACTACATTGTATAGGAAAATGGATATTGAAAAATATCAGGGAAATTTTGCAGAAGAGGGGGCAGAAAGAATGTCAGAGCCACATGTTGGGTCATGATATGCAGAAACATTTATCTTACCCATAACTGTGGGCTAACTCCAGAATGCATGACTCATATACCTCAACAAGGAGGGGCTAAGGGGAGGCGGTAGGTCACGGATGAGCCTAATAATGGTACCAAACTGACTGTATTTGTTGAATACAAAACTAACTAATAAAGAAAAAAAAGAAAAAAATTGTACAACAATTAATAAGCAAAATACAATAAAATTAATTGGATAATATCCACTCAAAATACATGAAGTTGGGGAATTGTCAATGCTTTCCAGGAGTCAATATTTACACAAAATAAAAGATTCTCTCCAATATTGTCCTGAACAATATTGTCCTGAGTAAATATATGGGCTACATTAAAGAACTAGCACACTTCTGTATACATTTCTAGAATATCTATTTCTTAAACAGTTGGTTAAACAAACAACAAAATGAACAAACAAACAAAAAAAACCACTATAGCTGGGTGTTGTGGTACACACCTTTAATCCGAGCACCCAAGAAGCAGAAGTAGGAGGAATGCCATGAGTTCTAGGCCACCCTGAGACTACATAGTCAATTCCAGGTCAGCCTGAGCTAGAGTGAGACCCTTCCTCAAAAAAAATATGTTCCCCTTTAAATTTAAGCATTGAAATTCATTATTTGAGTCAGGAGTGGTTATTCACATCAGTTATCTCTTCACTTAGGGCATTGTAGTTGGTAGGTTTGGAGTTGAGGCCAGTTTTTGTTATACAATGAGATTATGAGTTTGTATCAGTCTGTGTTACATAGCAAAATATTATTTTAAAAAATCATTCTTGGAATAATTAAGGAAATATCTCATAATTGCTTCTCATTGCAAAATATTTCTTCATACCTTTGAATAGGAGACCATATTCAACAACATAATCATCTGTTGCCCACTGTCTTATATTCTAATGTGGAATAATGCAGAATGCAGATGTTAAACACAATAAATCACCATCTTTATACATACATTCTTGCTATGAATCAAAAATAAGGTAGAGAGGGTAGATGTGGTAAATTGTTGGAGAAGAGATATTGAAGATTTTTTTAATAATGGCTGGAACGCCATTGAAAACATGACTTTAGAGCATAGCTTTCATGTAAATGTCGGAGAACTATGTAAGAAAGTATATGGGAAGAACACAGATGAAGACTTATTATATCAAATGGGAGCAGATCAAGCAAATAAGCACATTATAATGTGACAGTATTATCAGGGAGGCCAATCAGAGTAGATCACAGAAGTTACTGGAGCCATATAAGATTTTACCACATGTCACCACAGGTCTATGTTTACGATTATTAATGCTATTTTAACTCAAAAGTGTTATATTTGTGGAATAAGTTACAATGATTGTAGTAAGGAGTTTGGTTTTTCCCCTAGCAGAGTTTTCTATAAGAGTGCAGTAACCAGGCTTCACCTGAATAGTTCTGACGTCTTTGTTGAGAGTCAAGTGAAGAGGGCGCCAAGCTGCTAGAGAAAGGCTATGGCAGTAATGGTGATGGTGGTACAGTCTGAACCTAAGTTGAGTAGCTAGGGAGATGAGGTGGCAACTGGTTCAATTCTGTCTATAGAGAAATAGAAACAGAAAGAATTTGTTCGCAAATGCATTGTGAGATAAAAACTCGATTAGCAAAGTATACTTTATTAATTTTAAAATAATTACAAAATTAACATAGAACTAATTCTACTATATATGTCCTCTATATCTAGACTTACAACCTTGGTATATGTGCATGGATGTGTATGTGTTTGCCTGTTGGATCATACTTTTTCTCTATTTGGAATA
Organism: Dipus sagitta; assembly: GCA_036346955.1. Lineage (NCBI taxonomy): Eukaryota > Metazoa > Chordata > Mammalia > Rodentia > Dipodidae > Dipus > Dipus sagitta. The sequence goes on along the minus strand of CM070770.1, from coordinate 94,118,278 downwards.
TTATAGGGGAAGTACTCTCTATGAAATATTTAAAACATATATATTCATAGGAAAAGTTTGGACATGTGAGGTCTTCTGCCTTTCCATATGAAATTTGAGATCATTTTTTTCTATCTCTGTGAAGAACACTGTAGGGATTTTAATTGGAATTGCATTAAATCTGCATATTGTCTTTGGTAGGATTGTCATCTTCACAATGTTAATTCTGCCTATCCAGGAGCATGGGAGGTCTTTCCATTTTCTCAAGTCCTCCTCAATTTCTTTTTTGAGTCTTTTTATGTTTTCGTTGTATAGATCTTCTACTTCCTTGGTTAACGTTATTCCAAGGTATTTTTTGTTGTTGTTGTTGCTATTGAAAATGGGACTATGTCCCTGATTTCTTTCTCTGTATCTTTGTCATTTGCATATAGAAAGGCTACTGACTTTTGTCCATTGATTTTGTATCTTGCTACTTTACTATAAGAGTTAATCACCTTCAGGAGTTTTGGGATGGAGTCTCTCGGGTCTCTTACAAATACAACCATGTCATCAGCGAATAGAGCTAACTTAACTTCTTCCTTTCCAAATTGTATCCCTTTTATTTCCTTCTACTGTCTTATTGCTTGAGCTAGGACTTCCAGTACTATATTGAAAAGCAGAGGTGAGAGTGGACAACCTGTCTTGTTCCTGATCTTAATGGGAATTCCTCCAGTCTCTCTCCACTAAGTATTATTTGGGCCTTCGGAGCTTTGTATATTGCCTTTATTATGTTAAGATATGAACCAACCATGCCAATTCTCTCCAATGTTTTGATGATGAAGTGATGTTGTATCTTGTCAAAGGCCTTTTCTGCATCTATCGAAATGATCATATGGTTTTTATGTTTAACCTTGTTTATGTGGTGTATTACATTGACAGATTTCCATATGTTGAACCACCCCTGTCTTCCTGGGATGAATCCCACTTGGTCAAGGTGGATAATGCTTTTGATGTGTTGTAGAATTCAGTTTGTGAAGATTTTGTTCAGGATCTTTGCATCTAAATTCACCAGGGAAATAGGCCGGTAGTTTTCTTTTCTTGTGGCATCTCTGCCTGGTTTTGGAAAAGACATTGTCTTACTAAATCACAATGTGGTCATGTAATTAAATAAGACATTCAACTTTATATAATCCTATAATATTATTACTTTAATTTATCCAAAATTATTTAATATTTTTTAATACTGGCAATCTAATCCTGGGTCTTGTACATACTATGCAAGCAGTCTACCACAGAGCTACATCCAGAGTCTTAACAATATATTTTGAAGATTAAAAATAATGCTTTAGTTGGTGATATTGTTATGTTTTGGAAGTTTGCAATTTGGATCTATTTGTTTCTCCTTCTTTGTGTTTCAAAACTCTTGTAAATTTTTAAGAGAACATAGTAGTTGTTTGGAAATTGTGTCTTAACTTAGGTTTGGATAATGTCTTCTTGTTTTGTGTCATTATTGCTATCATTGTCATTTCATTGTCTGGTGTTATGGTATCCATTTGTCTCACTACTTACTAATGACCATGATTTTTGTCACTTGTCTAAAGTGGTACCTGCTAGTATTTTCAACCCTACAGTTATGATTTCTTTTCCTTGGATGTACTTTTTCATCTAGGAATTTTAGTACTGATTAATTAGTTTCAGTTGTACTAATTATTACTGTTATGATTTTGAAATGGTGATGCTCTGACACTCAGTCTTTTAAGTTCTGATGAAAGACGTTCATTCCATTGTAAAGAAAGGCCTTCCGGGGCTGGAAAGATGGTTAGCAGTTAAGTGCTTGCCTTTGAAGCCTAATGGCCCCAGTTCAAGGTTCAATTCCCCAGGATCCACATTAGCCAGATGCAGAAGGGGGATGTGCATGTCTGGAGTTGGTTTGCAGTGGCTGGAATCCCTGGCATGCTCTTGTTCTCTCTCTCTCTCTCTCTTTCTCTCTCTATGTCACTCTCAAATAAATAAATAAAAATGAACAAAAAAAAGAAGGAAGGCTTTATGGTTTTCTGATTTTATTTTTATTCTTCATGATAGTGGGCTCATAGACGTACATATTCATAAAACCAAAGATAAAAGCTTTATAGCAACTTTTCTTATCTTCAGATTTGGCAATTGGAACCTTGCAAAAGGGTGCTTTGCAGTTGTGCCCATCATTCAACACTTCACACACTGACAGTGAGAACATGTCACTGTGGCCCTAGATGCAGATGCACACACATAAACATGCACAGACAGACAGACAGACACACACACACACACACACACAGTCACACTGCCATTGTAAATTGGGGGCTAATGAATGTCACAATGAAACACTGAGGTGATGGTGAACTTGGAGATTACAAGTGATGTCCGAAATAGGTTGCCTCCTACACATGGACACAGAAATGACTTCCCTGACTTTGCGAGCAATGAGAAAAATCTAGTTATCTGATTATTCGGGGTCTCATTCTGCCAAATATCTGGCTTTTTGGAGGCACATTTAGAAAATTGGGCCAAACAGAAAGTGTCGCTTGAATCATCCAGCTCTGATTTCATGCCAGCAAAGACAGATTTTATCTCAGACTTGAATCAGAAGCTGAGCATTATGTTGCATTTCTTTCCCTTTCTGGTAAGAGGATTTCCTGAATGCCATGCTTGTCTTCATGCCCTTTACCTTGTTCCTCCAGTGCATGACTGGGTGAAATTCTCAGGATGGTTTTGAGGCCTGTCTATAATATGTGGCTGAGACAGGTAACTTTTGAAGAACTACTAACTTGGAGTTGGTTCTAAAACACACTTGCCTCTTGTTTTTGATAGAGAAATTAAAGACTATTTATGCTTTAATTAAGTATATTGAAAGAATTAATTTTTCAATACATATACTAAATTATAATTGCTACCCCAGGACTTGTAAAATCAATTTAAATATTAAATAATTTATATTTTTGTTAACAAAAATTTTTGCTTGAAATAATGAAAACTGTTTTCCCTCGTGTTATTACCATGATTTGAATTAATTACAATATTTATGCCCATGAATTCCAAAGTTTGATGAATTATCATACCATCTTTAACTCCCCAGAGGCACACTAATCTTATTTCCCAAGTTTAAAGAAGTAGTTGGTACATTATATTACCTGTGATTGTTTAAAAACATGCTTGTAAGAACAATAAACATATTTGAGGAAAAATAATACTTCAGACTGATAACAGATAATTAACAATGGTAAACTATGAAAGATGCACTTTGTAGCTTAGATTAAAAATTACATATGAAAGAAAACCTTATTTTGTGATGAAACTCAGCAGATTGAACTATGTATATAAGTATGCAAGTACAAATAATAAGTTATATATACTTGCATATTTTATATATTTAAATAATATGGTATGTATACACAAATATCCATATATGTATATGGATTAAATTAAACTTTAAAATTCATATGAGAATTGTTTAACAGGCCCTCTGATTTTGTGACCATGGAACCATCTCTTGTTTATTTTTTAAAAAGAGTTTGTGGGGAGTGTGGTAGCATATATCTTTAATCCCCACACTCTGCAGCTGAGGTAGGAGGATTGCTGTGAATTCAAGGCCAATCTAAGACGACATAGTGAATTCCCACTCAGCCTGAGCTAGAGTGAGACCCTATTTTGAAAAATTGGGAAAAAAAACCACTTTGACCGTACATGGTATAGGGACCACTGAAGAAAAGGTGAAGGCAAGAATGTAAGAATCAAAGGAAGGAGAGCTCTGTTATACTGTCTTCCAAATACAAAATGGCCATGTTATTCATAATGCTATCAACATAAGACCTGCACCATAGAAAGGATAAATGATGACATCAACACAGAAAACATCAACAAGGAAAGATGAATGGATGCAGTGGAGGGTGCATAGGTGAGGGGGAAAGGGAGCGTGATATGATCATGCTGTATCATGCATACGTATGTAAAATATATGCATATAATAAAAAATCAAATAAAATTTAAAAAGCATAAAAACATTTAAAATTTATTTATTCATTTTTCTATTTGAGAGAGAGGCAGAGAAAGAGGAAGATAGAAACAGAGACAGGGAATGGGTGCATCAGGATCTCAAGCCACTCTAAAGTCCAAATATATCTGCCACCTTTTGCATCTGGCTTATCTGGGTACTGGGTAATCAAATCTGGGTCCTTTGGCTTAGCCAGCAAATGCTTTAAGCTAAGCCATTTCTCCAGCTCTAAATTTGTAATCTTAACGTCAGTCTTTTATGCATGATAATGGCAACAGATAATCCTACTAGTCTTCAGGCTGAAACATATTTTGCACAGTAAGAAAATTAGTAAATAATATGCACAACTGGTACCATGTTAAAAATGACCTGTTTTTTCTGAACCCCATTAGTCAGTCAGTTTTGAAACTGCCTGTTATATTTATATCTGCCTAGAAACAATAAAAGTTCACTACATTTTTCCTAAAGAGTTGCTCTGCTGTGTTGACATTTTCACCCTGGAGGAAAGCCACATTGCACTGAACATATATGACCAAATAGTTCATTTTTCTTAGGTCTGTATAAATGTGCTACTTGCAGTGCTCAAAACTAACGTCAGAGTTAAAAATTTTAAGCATATATATGACCCAGAAATAGTTCAAATGAAAAGTTTAATGAAAAAGTGAATGGCATTTAACTTTTTTGTTATGATGAAATCATATATAAAAATTTCATTCTAAATTTTCCTATATTTATAGGAAGAATCTAAACTAACTTATCTTTATAGCCTATTATGTAATGAACTTGTTGGCCTGGCCCAGGTTGGACTTTTAACAAATATTTATTATAAGTAAAGATTGAAACTACAAAACAAATAGAAAATATTTAAATAATATTTATGTTTCATAATCTCATAGGGAACTGATATATAGAATCTGAATGCAGTTTCTTTAGTTGAAGTTACTACTCACATGCCTCAGTTTAAATATAACATATTATTAATAATTTTCTTTCTATTTTAGCCATGCAGTATTTCTTCTCCTTATTGTACTCCTTTTACCATTTTAAATTTCCATTTCCACATGTTTTCTTAAATTTATTATACCATTTTTTCATTTACAGTTTACATTGTATAAAATAACTTCTATCATAACAGTAATTTATTTCTTTTTCTTTCTTTTTTCAGAACAGTTTTAAATACATTTTTCAGAAATCACCAAGTAGTAATCTATTAGGTGATCTCAAATGTTTCTATTAACATACAAAGAATTGGATTTTATTTTTTTGGTTTTCAAACTCAGTTCTATTTTCCTACTACACATTTCCATTTTCTTTTTGCTCTTTCTCTTCACCTTAAGTTCTCATCTCATGGTCTCTTCCCACATTTCATGTCCTGCATCTGCACTTGCATCCCCTTTATTTAGATGTATACTAGTGGGGAAAGTTAGGGTCCACCTATATGAGAGGAATTTTAATTTCTTTTTATGTTACCCTGAATTACCTCGTAGTAGAATTTTTTCAATGTTATCTATTTTTTCTGGCAATTCATAACTTCATTTTTATTTACAGCTGAGTAAAATTCAATTGTATATGCAAGGTATTTGCAACTTTTTTGTCTCTAATAATTTCCATGTATTATTTCAGGTTTTGTCTCTTAAGCTTAAATTTATTAATTGTGTCAAGTTAATTGTAAGCATGATTTGAATTAAGGTTTGTGATCATTTGTAATCAATTTCAGATTAATATACATAACATAAAATTACCTAGATAAAACTTGTCATAATATTTTATAAGTTTATGTGTTTTCTTAGATTCTATTTACTTTCTCTGACTTGAGGAAAATGTGTACACACATGTATAAACACACACATGTATCAACTTTGAGGGATTCTCCTTTGTACACCTCCTATTGAATGACTGGTGAGCTGGTATTACAACACTCGCTACAACATATATAAGAAGAATGATACTATACTCTGGCCTCACTTCAAATATGGTCTGTGATCCCACTGCATGTTAATGCAAACATATGGGTGTATGTTGACAAGTGTTTCCTTCTGTTGTCTGGAAAAATTTATATAGATTTAGCATAAATTTCTTTTAAAATCTTAAATTCATTAGTGCTATATGTAATAATGCTAGTTGTTTTGGTTTCACGGTGTTTTTTCTTTAGGGGAAGGATTAGCAGAATTAATTCAAATTAATCATGAAAATGAAGCAATAGAGCTTTAAGTCATGAAAGTAGGAAGATTATTATTTGGAAAGAAGGAGAGATTTAGTAGGCAGGGAAACTGGATGAGAAATGATAACAAGGACATTGGATATTATCAAAACACATATGCACAGGTAAAAATGGCAACATATAATATATAAAACAATGCTTTTAGATAATATAGAAATAAGTGCTATTCTATTACTTATACTTCTTTGAATAACTCTACCTACTTTATGTTTTTAAAGATATATGTATGTGTATGATTTCATATGTGTGAGTGTGAGCACACATGTGCCACTGTCTGTATTTGTTGGGTGAGTAATAACCTGATGTGTCAGCCGTTGCTTTCCACATTTCTGAGGCAGAACCTCTTGTTCACTGATACATGAATCAGTCTAGCTGCCTGACAGCTTTGGGGGATTCTCTTCTGTACACTTCCCAATGCATGGTTGGTGAGCTGGTATTACAGGTACTGACTGCCATATTGGGCTTCACTTGAATTCTCGGATCTGAATTACGGTCCTCATGTTTGAGCAGCAAGTATGTTAATCACTGAACCACCTGAATCCTAGTTAATGTCCTTGTAGGAATCTTTCTACATATCTCTGATTTAGAAATTATTGGCGTAAAGTTACACTTATCACCCTTTAGCTTTTAAATGCAGTTTTCACATTAGTCTTTTTTTCTGATGATTTTGATTATAGATTAAACATAAAACTCAAAGAACTAGATTTTATTATTTTATTTTATTTTTTTTATATATGCCATTGATTCATTATTATACTTCTACTTTAAAATTCAATATTGGAACAGAAGGATCAATATGAGTTTGAGGCCATCCTGGGATGACAGAGTAAGTTACAGGTCAGCCTGGTCTAAAGTGAGTCACTACTTCAAAAACCAAAAGCAAATAAACAAACAAAAAAGCAGTAATTCCTAGGACCAAATAAATTTTAAACTATTATTTTCTAGCATCTTTGGGTACACTGAAGGAAGTTCTAAGAGAAGTTGCTAACTTCTTTTTGAAGACCTTCTTAAGAAATGTTTATAGTTTACTAGGCATAAATAAGTAAGAAATATCAAGGTGAAGATGAATGAAACAGGACTAAAAATAATACAAATTAACACTGAAACAAAGAGTTCTTTAAACTGATCAACAAGAAGAACATACTTTTAGTCAAGGTAACCATTAGTGACAAGGCTCACATTAATAACATTAGAGATCAAAAGATATCACTGAAATCCAAGGACTTTGTGAAAACTTATATTACAATTAATTAAAAAATCTAGAAGAAATTGCAAATTTTATAGGCATTTATAATCTACCAAAATTGGTCGTTGATGACAAGTGAGATTGATATAATAACAAAGAATTAGCCAACAAATAAATGACGAGAGCCAATGGATTCACTGCAGACTTCTCCAATGCCTTAATAGAAGAACTAACATAAATGCTCTTCAATCTATTGCACAAATCACAAAGGGAGGAACATTTCCAGCCTGACTCCTTGCAACAAGAATTTATCTGTTGCTAAAATCATATAAAGATACAACCAAAAGGCATGTACAGACCCATGTCCTTGATAAATATAGGTGGGTGGCGCACGGCTTTAATCCCAGCACTCGGGAGGTAGCGGTAGGAGGATCGCTGTGAGTTCGAGGGCACCCTGAGACTCCATAGTGAATTCCAGGTCAGCCTGGACTAGAGTGAGACCCTACCTCGAAAAACCAAAAAAAAATAAAAAAATAAAATAAAATAAAAAAATAAATAAATAAATAAAAATAAAAATATAGTAAATATATCACATCCCATAGTCATGATGGTTTTCTTCCTGGAATGGAAGATCAATAAGCCTAATAAATCACATAAAGAGCTTAAGGGACAGGTGTGAACAACTATTTAAATAGATGCAAAGAAGAGCTTCAGGGGGCTAAGGAGATGTCTCAATCAATAAAGAGCTTATTTCACAAGACCTAAATTGGGTCCCCAGCATCCATGTAAAACCCAAGCACAACTGTACACACTTATCATTAAAGCACTGGAAAAGCAGAGAAAGGCAGATCTTTTAGGTTTGTTACTGCAGCTGAATCTTGATCACTGGGTTCAGTGAGAGACCCTGCCTTAATGAGTAAAGTGCCAAGTGATTGAGGAAGACAGCCTTTGTTTATCTCTAGCCATCCACACATATATTCACATGCACCCATAAACATGCCCACACATAAATACATCAGAGAGAGAGAGAGAGAGATCATACTTCAACCCAATAAAGGCCATATATGATAAATCTGTAGCTTCCATTACACTGAAATGAGGAAAAACTGAAGCATTTCCTGTAAAAGTAAAGAAGAGTTCTCAGTTTCTTTACCCTTATTTAATACAGTGTTGCTTTCTTATGTGTAGCAATAAGGCAAGAGAAAGTAGGAAAAAAGAGATATAAGTAGGAAAGGAAGAAGCCAAATCATCCCTATTTGAAGAGATTATGACTATCTGAAAGTTTTTTATCTGATTATATTTTAAAGAAAAGCTGCAAGACATTAAGTAGGCATGCAAGCATTAGTAGATTTTCTGTATGCTATTTTCTGTATGCTAATAATGAACATGCTGAGATTAAAAAAAATCTATCCATAATTGCCTCAAAAACATCTATGGAAAAAGTGAAATGAGGATGTGTAAGACATGTAGAGTGAAGACATTCAAACACTGAAGAAATGAATTGACCAGCCAGACCAAATGAGCCAATGGGTGCAATAGTGGCACATCTGCACAAACTGCCCTCTAATTGGACTGAAGGAATGCTTCATGGGAGGGAATACATCCCCCATACCGAAAACTTAAAACAGGGGTAGTCATGAGCCCTTTGGGTGTAATGTCTGTTGCTGTCTGGCTAAATGTATATACTAAGCTTATCAAAATGCCCAGTAAGCATTTCTCTTAATGTTCATACCCATATATTAATGCTTCTCTCACTTTTGGCAAAGAACCTTCTCTTTTTAGATGGCAGTGACCTTGTGATGACTCAGAAGGCATCATCGTGCTGGAAGGAAGTGACAGGAGTGCTCAGTACTGCAATATTTTTATCACACCTTCCAAGGCTCAGGGTCTATTGTGAAAGAGATGGCAGAAAGAATGTAAGAGCCAAAGGAAGGGTAGGACTCCTTACAACGTGCTCCCCCCAGACGCAAAATGGACTGGATATCCATGACCTCACAATGCCTGACATTACCTACACAAGACCATCATAATAGGAGGAAAAGATCATGACATCAAAATAAAAGAGAGACTGATTGAAAGGGGGAGGGGATATGATGGAGAATGGAGTTTCAAAGGGGAAAGTGGGGGGGGGGGCGAGGAAGGGCATTACCATGGGATATTGTTTACAATCATGGAAGTTGTTAATTAAAAAAAAAAAAGAAAGCAAACGTGGCTGGTGAGGTACTCAGTGGTTAAAGTTGCTTGCCTGCAAAGCCTATCAGCCAGTTTTAATTCCCTAGGTAAAGCCCAGGTAAAGCCAGATTGAGAAAGTAGTACTTGTCACTGGAGTTCATTTGCAGTGGCAAGGGGCCCTTTTGTGCCCATACTTTACTTTCTTCCTTAATATCTCCATCTGTCTAACTCTCCTGAAAATAAACATAATAAAATATTGTGAAGTTAAAAAAGAAAACAACAACAGAAGATGCTGGCCAAGAAAGTGACCCTTACATGCTACTGGTAAAATTAGTCCAATCATATGGAAACAACTATAGAGTATATTCAAAGAACTATTACAGGAGGTAGAGAGATGGCTTAGCAGTTAAGGTGCTTGTCTACAAAGCCTAAGGAACCAGGTTAAATTCCCCAATACCCATGTAAGCCAGATGTTCAAGGTGGCATAGGTATCTGGAGTTTATTTGTAGTACTGGGGGATATGGTACCCCCTCTTCCTTCCTTCCTTCCTTCCTTCCTTCCTTCCTTCCTTTCTTTCTTTCTTTCTTTCTTTCTTTCTTTCTTTCTTTCTTTCTTTCTTTCTCTTTCTCTCTCTCCCCCTCTCATAAATAAGTAAATAAAATAGTTAAAAAATAAAATAAAATGAAGCTTAACAAATTAACTACTATAATGCAGCTATCCCAGTCCTGGGTATATAACTGAAGGAATGAACATGAAGACATGTTGGAATGATGGAGATACCAGAATATCAATATTTGCATACTTATTTATTACAGTGTTATTCACATCATCCAAGGTATGGAATCATACCAGATATCCATTGACACAAGCTTCCTAATCTTTGGTATCCATTTTATGATGATATGTTTTAATCAACAAAAGTTTAATCTGCTAAAGTACCAATTACTGTTTTGTTTTTCAATATTTCATACATAGCTGGATAGGTAATTAGTGAACAATTAACTAAAAACACAGATTATGGATATGGTTGTACTTTATTCCCCTCTAAATACTAAATATTGAACATTGTATGATCCATCAATAAATATTTCCCAAGTATTTATTCAGATGCTGACACCTTGATGCTTATTCTACCGTTTTTTTTGGTCCCCTTACTTTTTAAAAAACATTTTTTTGTTTATTTTTATTTATTTATTTGGGGCAACAGACACAGAGAGAAATACATATATGGAGAGAGAGAGAGAGAGAAAGAGAGAGAGAATGGACACACCAGGGCCTTCAGCCACTGCAAATGAACTCCAGACATGTCCATCCCCTTGTGCATCTAGCTAACATGGGTCCTGGGGAATTCAGCCTCGAACTGAGGTCTTTAGGCTTAACAGGCAAGCCTTCTCTCCAGCCCCATGTCTCCTTACTTTTTACCATTAAAACTATCATTGGAATAAACAAGATACATGAAGTATACACATACACACATATATATTTACATATATTTAAATATATATAACTATAATACAGTTTTTAGTTCAAGTATTTGGAAATACTATTCCATACTCTATTACTGACAGGGAATTGGATGGAACTAGATATCTGAAAGAATAAAGCAAGAACACATTTTCTGAGTATCTTCTTATAACACAAAACAATATAGTCCTTACTTTATGTTAAGTCCAAATATCTATGATAAATGCTTTTCACATGAATATGTATGATATTTTGTTAATAATGAATGTCTAGAACTGGGCATGGTGGTGCACACCTTTAATCCCAGCACTTGGGAGACAGAGGTAGGAGGATTGCAATGAGTTCAAGGCCACCCTGAGACTAGGTCAACCTAGGCTAGAGTGAGGCCCTACTTCGAAAAACAAACAAACAAACAAACAAGAATGGATGTCTAGAAAGGTTTGTATCTAGACAGCCTTCACCTTTTAATAATTGACATATTGTGAATTTGTATTTGAATTCTTAGCCCTTTCCTTTTATCTTCTTTCTTAATTTTAATCAAATTTAGCTGGATGTTTATACAGCTTTTATTGCCTACTTGAAATGATTTTCAGATTGTATTTTTAAACAAGAGTTTCTTTTTCTTTTTAATATTGCTTTTGTGTATTGATATAAACTAAATTATCTCTTCTCTTAGCATAGCATTTAATCTTTACAATAAAACACTCTTGACAGCATTGTTTTTATAATGTTCATTTTTATTTTAAACAAAAAGACTTTTGTGAATTATGAATTGAAACTTTTAATACCAGTTTCATTTTTAATACTTAGCTGTGAAGTAACAATTCATTTTTTTAAAGTCTACAGTTTTCAGTACTCTTCCCAAAAGAAAATATTGTCATCTTTATAAAATTTATTCTTGTATTTTTTTATTTTATTTATTTTTTATTAGTTTTGTACACAGTGTGTATACAGCCATGTTGGTACCATCATTAGACTTCTCCCTCTCCTCCCCCCTCCAAAGGGACCCTTCTCATTGGGGAATGTGGGCCATGCATTGTGGGGTTAGACATCAGTTATGGGGAGGAGGCAATGTCTCTGTGCATAATGTCCCAACATGTGGCTCTAACAATTTTTCTGCACCCTCTTATATGAATTTCCCTGAACCATGCTAGGTTTGTTCTAGATCTACTTCAGTGATATGGTCTTGGGAGCCTCTGTGTCTCTGGATATTTTGTTTGGTAGGAGTTGAGTGTTCTATGTCTATCTCCTTCATCCTTGTACTGGTATCAGGTTCACAGAAAAGCAGTACTCTTGCTCATTTCCACAATTTCGCTATGGTTTCAACTGGGACCCTGGTGAGGTATGATGGGCTGATTCTCTCCTCAGGTTCTGCATCCATCTCAAAAAAAAGAAGCAAATTTTTCAATGGAGAGTGAAGTCAGCACCAGATAATTGGGATAACGATTATTATTTTAGAGAGGATTTAATAAGTGTAGGTCCTCTTGTAGCCCACAATTGGTGGGAGCTTGATAATGGAGAGCAGGGTCATTTTTTGGATGTGGTTCTGACTTGTTTCCCAGATCCAGTTTTGGGTTCCATTCCACTGAGCAGATCTGTTAGCCAAATCAAGAGCAGTTGGTTACCCACCATAGCTATGTGCCACTATTGCACTTGTTTGAGCATCATATCAGCTTGTTTGCTGCTAAGTAGCTTATACCACATGTTGCTTGGACAGATTTTGGTCATTTTCCCATAGCTGCTCATGTAGCACCTTCTGGCACTAGGCGAGCTAACTGTCTGGGGACTGGCTGACTTCTAGATTCCAGCCAGGTCATTTCAGGTTCTTTACCAATAGGATATAGCGACTTCAGTAGCAGGGTCTTACCACTAACCTTTGGTGGGTTGTCAAGTATGCTGACAGTAATCTGTCTTCTTTTGGGAAACCTTATAGGTTTCTCTGATCAATAGCTCATTGTGGATGTTAACATGCTGATACTGGGAGTTACAGGCCAGCACCAAGGGAAAAGAGGGAAGAAAAAGACAGGTAATAAAAAAGAGAAAGAGAGAAGAGGGAGAGAGAGAAAAACAGGAGAATATTAAAGTTAATATTCATCATACCCTCTTGTGGGCCCTGTGATTCAGGTATTCCCTGTAAGGACCTGATAATGGCTTAACCATTTAGCCTGTCTTTGAAGATATAGAACTTTATGGTACCATTACCATTTAGGTCCAAGTTTGTGCCCCCCAACACTTACCCTCACCTTCTGTTCCACCCTCTGTATTGTTCAGTCTGTCAGGTTAGGAGCCACAGACCATGCAATGATTATCTTTCTGTAATTGGGTGATTTCTCTGAGAATGATGTGTTCCAAGTTCAACCATTTTTCTTCAAATTTCATTGTGTCATTTTTCCTTACTGCTGTGTGGAATTCAATCATATATAAATAACACATCTTGGTTATCTGTCCATCTGATGATGGACATCTGGGTTGATTCCAGCTCTTAGCTATTACAAATTGAGTAGCTATAAACATGGTTGAGAAAATATCTATGAACTGACGCAAGTAGTTTTGGGAGTAAATGCCCAGTAAGGGTCTGTTGGCAACTCTATAGTCAACCTTTGTAGGAGTCTCCATGCTGCTTTCCATAGTGGATGTACCATCTTACATTCCCACCAACAGTGAATGAGGGTTCCTATTTCTCCACATCCTCACCAGTATTTGTTTTTATTTGATTTTTTACAGTTTGCTGTCCTTACTGGGGTAAGGTGCAATCTGATAGTTGTTATAGTTGTTTTAATTTGAATTTCCCTGATAATTAGGGATGTTGAACATTTTCTTAAGTGTGTGTTTGCCATTTTTATTTCTTCCTCTGAGAACTGCCTGTCCAGCTTTTTGCCCCATTTTGTGAGTTAGTTGTTTGATTTTTTATTGTCTAGGTTTTTGAGTTCATTGGGGATTCTAGAAATTTGGCCTCTGTCAGTTGTATAGCTGGCAAAATTTTTCTCCCATTCTGTGGGTAACCTATTGGCTCTCCTAATTATATGTTTGTCTGTGAAGAATCTTTTCAGCTTCATGAGATCCCAATCGTTGAGTGATTATTTAAGTTCCTGAGCTACTTGGATTTTGTTCAGGAAGTCTTTTCCATTCCTATACCATAGTAAATTCTTCCTATGTTTTCTTCCAGTACTAGAAGAGTTTCTGGTCTTATACTGAGGTCTATGATCCATTTGGACTTGATTTTTGTGCATGGCAAGATGTGTGGATCAAGTTTCACTTTCCTGAATATGGTGATCCAGTTTGTTGAAGATGCTGTCTTTTATCCAGCCTACCTTGTTAAGGCCTTTGTCAAATATCTACTAGCTATAGTTACTTGGCCCAAAGTCTGGGTCCTTTATTCTGTTTCATTGGTCTATAATCCTGTTTTTATGCCATTACCATGTTGTTTTATTACAATGGCTTTGTAACATAGCTTTAGATCAGGTATGGTGTTGCCTCCAGAGGTGCTTGCTTTGCTGATGATATGCTTGGATACCTGAGGCCTTCTGCCATTCCATATGAATTTTGTGATCTTTTTTTTTCTATCTCTATGAAGAAAAATGTTGGGATTTTTATCAGTATTTTATCAGTATTGCATATTGCCATTGGTAACATTGCCACTTTCACAAGGACAATTTTGCTTATCCAGGAGCATGGGAAGTCTTTCCATTTTCTCAAGTCTTCCGCAATTTCTTTCCTGAGTGTTTCTTATGTTTTCACCGTATATGTCTTTCACATCCTTGGTTAACGTTATTCCAAGGCATCTTATTTTTATGTTGCTCTTGAAAGTAGGACAATGTCACTTATTTCTTTCTCTGTATCTTTGTCTTTTGCATATAGAAAGGCTGCTGATTTTATTACTACTTTGCTGAAGTCGTTAATCACATTTAAGAGTTTTGAGATGCAAGTTCAAGGGTCTCTTATGTATAAAATCATGTCATCTGCTAATAGGGCTAACTTAACTTCTTGCTTTCCAATTTGTATCTCTTTTTTTTCTTTCTCTTGTCTTATTGCTTGAGCAAGGACTTCTAGTACTATGTTGAAGAGCAGAGGGGAGAGTGGTCATCCCTGTCTTGTTCCTGATCTCAATGGGAATTCTTTCAGTCTCATCCAGTTAAGTATTATTTGGGCTTTAGGATCCTTATATATAGCCTTCATTATGTTGAGATATAGACCATCAATGCCTATTCTTTCCAATATTTTGATTATGAAGTAATGTTGTATTTTGCCAAAGACCTTTTCTGAATATATTGAAATGGCCACGTGGTTTTTGTGTTTAAGCATATTTATGTGGTGTATTACATTGACAGATTTCCATATGTAGGTCCACCCCTGAGTTCCTGGGATAAAGCCTACTTGATCAAGTTGGATAATGCTGTTGATGTGTTTGTTGAATTTGGTTTGCAAGGATTTTGTTCTGGATCGTTGCATCTAAGTGCATCAGGGGAGTAGGCCTATATATATATGCTTTTTTCTGGCATTTCTGCCTGGTTTTGGAATTAGGGTGACATTAGCTTCATAGAAGGAGTTTGGGAGATTTCCCTGTTCTCTGTGTGGAACAGTTTGAGAAAAATTGGTTTTAGTTCTTCCATAAGGGTTTGATAGAATTCAGCTGAGGAGCCATCTGGTTGTTTACATTTTCAATCTTGATGGGTGTGATAGGTTTATACAGGAGATTAATCTGCTCTAAGCTTAGCTTTGGTAGGTGGTATATGTTGAGGAATTCATTCATTTCCTCCATATTATCCAGTTTTGTGGAGTAGCTGTTTTTGAAATAAGTCCTGATGATTCTCCCAATTTCACTTATGCTATTGTGATCTCTCCTTTTTCATTTCTAATTTTGTTAATTTGAAGTGTCTCTTTTTTTTCTGCCTGATCAAATTGGCCAGGGGTTTATCAATCTTGTTTACTTTTTCAAAGAACCAGCTCTTTGTTTTATCAATTTTCTTAATTGTTTTCTTAGTTTCCAATTCATTAGTTTCTGCTCTGATTTTAATTATATCTTTCCATCTGGAAATTTTTTGGGTTGGATTCTTCTTGCTTTTCCAGTGCCTTTAGGTGGATGGTTAGGTTATTGATTTATGATCTCTCTGGTTTTGTTACAAAGGCATTTAGTGCTATGATTTTTCCCCTGAGGGCTGATTTCTTTGCATCTCATTAGTTTTGGTACATTGTGTTCTCATTGTCATTCAGTTCTAGACATTTTGCAATTTCATTTTTTATTTCATCCACTACCCATGTATTGTTTAAGCCTACTGTTCAGTTTCTTGGAGCTATTGGGATTCCTGGAAAATCTTTTATTGTTAATTTCTTGCAATACAGCATTGTGATCTGATATCATGTAGGAAATTATGTCAATATTCATAAATATATGGAGGCAGGCTTTATGACTCAGTATATGATCTATTTTAGAGAAGGTTCCATGGGCTGTTGAGAAGAATGTGCAATCTGTGGATTTGGGGTAGAATGTTCTGTAGATGACTGTTAGATCTAGTTAATCTCTGATTTTGTTGAGCTCCCTTATTTATTTCTCATCTTAATAATTTCTGATGTGGTTAATATTGAATATGTCTTAGAATATTTTTTTAATTCATTGTCATTGAAGTAACTTCCCATTCCTGGCATTTCATTACCAAATGGCTGTCAGTTGATATTACCAGGTGAATATTTTAACACTTATCAAATTTGATAAATTTCATTAAGAAGTACAAATTCATTTCTTTAGCAATATCTTGTCAAATAAAGTGTTTGAGACCACCAATACCTTTTTCATTCAAAATGTTCATTTTCAGGAGATTCTAAAGTGTAATGAAAAGATCAGTTCACAATCCTTATGAGTGTTCACCTACAACCTTAACCACTGTTTCTATCAGAAGAAAGAGAGTAAAATTTGGATTGGTACTACAGAAATTGTATCTGCTTGCCAACGCCTGCAGTTACATGCTGGGTCAGTACATTAAGACTTTCAGAGAAGGCATATTAGATATCTCTAGGATTAAAGTCTTTGTTTAGACAAGATGAAGTCTTGTAAGGTTTATTTGAGGGGCAATTCCTCCTCTTTATGATTTCTAAAACTCTATTTTTTCTGAAATACAATAAATGCCATTATTTTTGTGCTCATACTCAATTTATAATCCTTAACTACTTGAGATTACATGTGTAGTAGAAAGCTAATATAGCTCCTGTACAAAGTATGTTGTGGAGGACCACAGTTTCATTCTGTAGTGTGACCTGAAGGCTGTCTAATGTTTGCTTTCTTTGAGCCTTTCCTTGCTTGATGTTGCATGAGCTTTCATAATCTTCCTACCTCTATATTTTCAGAAGTTCTGTGAAGCATTCCTAGCCATGTCATCTAAGAACATCAGGATTCTCTCTCAAATTCCCTGTCCTTATGTTAACAGTTTTCATGGTCATGTAAAATGTTTTCAGACTTTTTGAGATTGCTAAACAATACAGCCAAATCTATTATTAGGATTATTTATGTATGTATTTTTACATCATTTTAAAATTATGCTTTATTATAGATAGATTTTTAGGAAAAAGGCAAGAAACTCACATTTTAACCAAGTGACTGACTTGCAATGTCCATCAATTACTAGACTGAAACTTGAAAATTGAGCTTGTCTTTTTTGTCTTAAATATTACATTCCTGATATTTTGATATCTAGATTACTGACATGGTGCCATCACAAAGACTCATTATGTGGCCTTTACCTACTCTGTCACTTTACATCTCCATGAGAAAGTGAATATAAAAAGACATCCTCTGTGAAAGGGGAGGAAGGCTACTGACAGTGTGACAGGCAGGGAGTGTGTGAAAACAGACTGACAGAGTCAGGTGGGTTTAGCAAGTGTACACTGCCAACAAACTGTCAACTGCCAAAAGGAATTAGAAGATCCTACTCAGGAGGCCTCAAATTGGAAATGTTTAAGTATTCAGAGTCTTTACTAAGACATCCAGATATGCTGTTTTCACAGGTGTCACTGCTGTCCTAAAGTAAGTAAAATAAAGACATATTCTTTATTTTGCATGCATATTGTCTCAAAATAAGAGAAAGAAGAGATACTCCAGCATTATATTAATATATGATCTTCTGTCTTAATGAATTATTTTATATAATTTCCAAAATTTCATATTCAAAATGTTATCCAGATTTTGGGATGTGTTCCATTTTTCTTAATACCCTTAACTTACTAAATGTTTGGTGTACACCTAAACATTTTCATCACATTGATCTAATTGAAAATCTAATGAGGACGTAATGTTTATTCTTCCATTCCTCCTTCTGCTCCATGATGATGTCTCAATTAGCTTATGACACTATTACTACTACTACTAATAGTAATAATAATAATAATACAATGACTTAGGTCTTTGAATGAATGCCATTCCCTTAATATCCTCCCATTATTCTGATGTTGTCTCACTAGGTGTCTAATGCCCACTTTTGGTGAAATGTGCAAATTTAGGGAACACTCTTCTGGGAGCCTAAAAAATTGTTCATATTATCTTCCTCTACTGAAAATTAGCAAAACAAACTAATTTTGAGAATAAACTTGTGGTATTCTTTGTAACTTCAAAGAAAGAAAACTAGTGTTCTCTTGCCAAACATTTGGTGAAGAAAATATGTTCCCAAGCTTAAGGTGGTTCTTTGGCCATTGTGGAAATGTTAGACAGAAATACTCCATACTGCTTTGTCTGCCTTTTAAATTCTGTAGCACTTTGATTCCCTTTCAATGATGTTAATGAATATTCTGTTACCTAAAGCATTGTGGAAGTGTAAACTACAAGCCTTTCCTTGATCACTCATTTGAATTATTCACAAAATTCTTTTATTTCTCCTCAGTACTTGCTTTAAAATCATAAAGAATTTGTTGCACTGTTGTTCAGAACTTGAATTTGTTACAGAATTTTGAGTTTCATTGTCATTATAGCTAGTCAAAGACATTATAATGAAATAAGCTATAAAATAAAATACAAATTTTTGAGCATAAAAACTCAGTTTAGCCAGGCCTAATGAAGTTTTCAATTTTTGGGGGGAGGTACTGATAAGTTTTTTTTTTGTTTTCTTTATGTTTTTGCTGTACATAGGGATGTGTGTAGATGGGTTTCATTATTGTGTCAACCTCTCTGGTTTTCACTACAATGGGATGAAAAATGCTTTGGCTGCTGTCCTTTCCTTTAAGTGACCCGACTATAATGGCATAGTTCCATGTAGGATGATGTTTTCTTTACAATGTCATCCAAAAAGAACTTTAAAGCCAATACTTTCATGGCTTGGTGAGAAAGCTGAGTGGATAAAGTGTGCAAGCTTGAGGGTCTGTGAGTGCTTCAGTGCACCCCCCAACACAAATGCAAAACTCTGATCATGGACAAATAGACCTGAACCCCACTCTTACAGCAATAGGGTCAGGAAATGTTCTGGGGCTCATTGATCAGCCAGTTTAAATGAAAACAGTAGCTCCAGGTTCAGTGAGAGACTCAGTCTCCAGTAAAAGCAGAAAAACAATAGAGGAGAACACCTGCCAGATCCTTGGGCCTCAGATTCATCTTACATCTACACACATGTGCATACATGACATATACACAATGCCACACATACAACATGAATACATGTTAAAACATCACACACTTTTTTCCCCCCCCCAGAGTACTTAGGATGTCTGAAAACTAATGGTATACTCACTTCACTTTGCATTCATTGTGTATCCCTATAAGATATTTGATGATTGAGTCAATGCCTATTCACACATCTGTATTGTTGCCACTTTGAGATGGTCAAAAAATATTTGACTTTTGAAACAATGGATTATTTATTGGCATGTAAAGAACTTGATGTATTAGAAAATACTGAATCAGTTAATTCTGAGTTTTTAAAATCATCATATTAATATCTTAGGAATGTCATTCACACAACTACATTATATATCATAGGAATAGTTTCTAAAACAAAATTACTATTTGATGAATAATAAAAAAGCTGAGTTTTTTGCCACATAGCTGGCTTGCATGTTTCTGTAATTTATATCTTCTCTCTTCCCTATCCAGGTCCCTACTCTTTTATTCATGTCATGAAGATGGAATTGGTGGGACATGACAACCATCCCATTATTTTGGAGTTTGAGAGGGAAGGATTTTTAGTTCAGTCAATAATAATAATGATAATAATAAAAGTTCTAGGCCAGCATAGGCTGCATAAAATGAACTGGCTAAAAGAAGGGTTATATACATCAAATTCTCCCTAAAGTAATAATGCTTATCTAATTTAAATTATGGTGACTTCACTCTCCATTGGAGAATCTTTTATTCTTCTCCAGAAGGCACGGAGACAGGTGGTCACAAACTACCCTTTGCTCTTCAGCCAAACCACAGCTGAAACCACAGAGGAACTGGGGAGACTAGCATGAGTGCTACTTCCATGGTGAACCTGAAAATCAGCTCCAGGGTGTAGGACTCTGAATATACTCAACACCTACCAAAGCAGAGATCCAGAGGCTCCTAAGAGCTCATCACTGAAGTAGTCTTAAAACTCATTCACCACAGCTCAGGGAATTTTGCAGAAAAGAGGGCAGAAAGATTGTAAGGGCCACAGGTTGAGACATCATACCAAGAGGCATTCCCTCCTCCCAAATATAACTGACTACTGATTCCACAATGCATAAAACACAGCCCCATGAGGAATATGTGACACCCCACTGAGGAGTATCCCCAATGGAATGGGGGTAGGGCCAAGGGAAAAGAGGGCACCAACACATGATGTATCCATATGAAATATGTTTATAATAATAATCAAACAAAAACATGTATTTACTAAAAAGTACATGTTAAGTCACTGTGGCACTCAATCTACAGTCATGGACTTATTATTAATGTTTCCAAATATTACAGTCCCACTCTTAGGAATGATGTCTTTGAAATATACCAGTTAGAGGAAATTGATTTAGGACAAAAATAGTAACTTAAATCCTAAAGTAATGAGGCTTTAGTTTTCAGGAAAATTGTGTGCGGTGTGTTATGCTGTGGATCTTAATTGTTTCTCTATGGAGCTATTTTCAGAAATACTGATAACCTATAGTACTCCAGGGGAGGGGTGGAAACATTTGCACAGGACTAACAGAAGAAAGTTATGTGTACAACTCCAGCTGCAACATGCCAGCAGCTTCCTTCTCAGGCTGTTTCCCACCTTGGTGCACAGTTTCAGCACTGGCCCATCAACAACACCAAAAAGACTATGGGATGAAAACACCCAAAACCAAGAAGCAAAATTAAATTTTCCTTCTTTTCAGTTAACTATCTCTCACATTTTATCACAGATTCAGAAAACTAATTTATTCATGGTATCTACTGATTTGGGGGAAAAGATTAAAAATGCTATTGGTATTTTTTTTCAGAAGATTAGGATTCCATGTCACTTAAAATTTCCATTAGATGACTTTTGCTTTGTTTATTTTTCAAGAAAAAATGTAAAGTTCTGGATAGAACTAGTGATATCTTAGAAGAGTCTAGATAGGCAAAAATGGAGGAGAATTAACATGTAGATCAAGTGTGTAAATTAGATAATAGTTACTAGTGTTCCTGAATAAAATTATATTCATTAAATATTTTCCACTATATACAGAGTTCCAAATAACAGTAGGTAAAGTCAGGTCATCAATGTTCTTTGTTACTACAGTAATGACAGGCTTGTTTGCTTGAATTTTTTTTTTTTTTTTTTTAACTAACTGCCCACTAAAGTGGCTTAAGGTTTGTCAAACAGATAGGAGAGAAGTAAAGATACATTTGGAATTCAATTTTTTTTAGGTAGAAAGAACAGATGGAAGTAAGCAGAAAATGACAAAATTTGTTATACAACATGTATTTTTGTACAGCTTCAAGAATGGTGGACTTGGCCTTCAACTCAGAAAAAAAGAAACTGGGGAAGAGAAATATAAAGAAAAGATTCATCATGCGTTAGGTCAAAATGTTCCAAAATACATTACTTGAATTGAGATTGGTTTTATTTTTTATTTATTTCAGTGAGAGAAAGAGGGAAACAGAGACAAAGCGCATGCATGTTTTAGGACTTCTTAATGCTTCAAAGGAACTCTGAACACATACATTCCATTGTGCATTTGGCTTCACTTGGGTAATGGGGGAATTGAATCCATGTTCTCAGGTTTTGGCAAGCAAGCACATTTAACTGCTGAACCATCTCCCCAACACCTTCATTGAGATTTTATGTACTCTAGCTCATTTCTTCCATTTTTAGTCCTTTAAAGCAAAAGTTGTATAGATCAATAGTTAACCCAATCAAAATTTAGCCTTTCAAGTAAGTTCTAATCAAAGTATGTGTCACTGGACAGTGAGGAAGCAAAGGAGAGTACAACCTGGACCCTAAGGAGTGAATGGATATGAAAAAAAAGCAAGACTCTAAATGTGATTTATCATTAATACAGTTTTGGAATTTCTCAAAGTTTCAAGAGAGAAAATAATTCATATATATATATATATATATATATATATATATATACACTTCAAATGCAATTTGCATATGTAGAGATCAACTGTAGGGTATATATGAAAATACCCAGCAATGAAGTAAGAAGCTGTTTTATTTCAAAAATAAAGTGTTGTCAATTTTGGCCTATTAATAGAATATATCAAATTAATACACCAAAGAAAAATCACATGATCCTCATTCTCACATGGACATGGCATTTGATAAAAACCATAAAGCTATGCTTCTTTGTTATGTTAATAGAGACAATGAAATGCATATTTTATATGGGAAGAGTAAATTGAAAGACTATAATATCATAACTAGTAGAAGCTGTAATTTTATTTTTGGAAACTTTGAGAAAGACTATAAAATTTATAGTAGTTGTGCAGTTGCATGAAAATCAGTATTTTCAAAAGACAAATGACACCAACTATATTTTTCTAATTAAACACAATCACATTCAAAACGATAATACTGAAATCCCTAGGAGAAAATGTAGGAGAAATGTTTATGATCTGTATAAGAAGGATATTAAAAATTGTGTTTTGCCTCAATGAAAAATACAAAGAGAAGCATGCAACCTTTTCTTGGAACTGAGAAAACTAGTCTTCAAGTCTAACTCAAGCCCAAAGAAATGTTTGAAATATTTTTGGAGCTTCTGGTAACTATTTTTTAGATACATGTGAAAATATACAATGAGTATGACCATTAAAATTATAAAGTAAGATAAATAAGAAGCTTATTGTACCAGTATTTATTAACTGACCATAAAAATAGAGTAATTGAATATATATATTACTTACTAGTACTAGAAAATCAATTCACCTCAAAATAATATACACCAGTATTGGAAACTTAGGCTTGATGGAATGAAAAGCAATATATACAAATAAACAAGTAACCCTAATTCTACCTTATTTTTATGCACAGAAGCATTGTATAAGTAGAAGTTCACATGCATCAAATAGTTAAATATATAAAATAAGAAACATACATCATTTTAATTAAACATAATAAAATATTTTTGAATTTAGATATTATAATTTATTTTAATTCAAAGGCCAAGAAATATATCATTTTTGAAAGTCAAAGCATTTCAGGCCACAGTTGAAGAACTAAATAGCAAAATATAAAAGAATCACTTCATAAACTTAAAGATACATATGTATCCCTTACCTATAGAGATATATTCTAGGAAGTGTGTTATTAGAAGACTTTTTATATTCCATACAACTAAGCTATATGGTAAATGCCATCATATATGTGTTGTTTTGACCTAAAGATTGTGATTAGGAATGGAACTCAATCAAGAATTGACATACATAATGCAGAAAAACTTGATTCAACAATTTAGACTTATGTAAAATTTATTGGGTTGTTTTGGTACTGGTAATTGAACCCAGGGCCACATGGGTGCTAAGCAAGCACTCTATTGCTGAGTTACATATCCTTGGCCCTTTTTATGTCTCTTTTATCTTTAATATATTTGGTAAGGGGTTTTATATTTTTATCAAGTATATAAATGATGATGCTAACCATTTAAGCAATTAAACAATTTTACCAGGCCACACTCTCCTGTTGCTATTGTCTACCTTATGTTGGCCAGGAGGTGATGTCCACCCTCTGTTCATGCCATCATTTTCTCCTGCCATTGTGGAGCTTCCCCTTGAGCCTGTAAGCCAAAATAAACCTCTTTATCCCCACAAGCTGCTCTTGGTTGGGTGATTTCTACCAGAAATGCGAACCTGACTGCAGCAGTAAAGTGTTACCCAGGAGTGAGACTGCTGCTAGACACCTGACTGTGAGGCTTTGGCTGTTTGGAGCTCATTTTCAAGAGGAAATGTGGAAGGATTTGAAAACTTGGCCTAAGTGATGCCTTGAAGTGCTATAAGTACAGCTTGATGGATTATTCTGGTCAGAGTTGAAATACCTGAATGCAGTAAGAACTATGGACTGTGAGGTTTGGCTTATGAGGGTGAGAAAGAGCTTTGCTTGGACTGGGCTAGCAGTTTGCGTGAGGCTTGCTGTTATACCCATGTCCTGAGAAGTTGTTCCGGGTTGCTTTGCGTAGAAATGAACTGCTGTGAGCAGAGGGATATGGCACAGAAAGAAAAATCTTTGGGTGAACTCCTGCCTGTTCAGCTGCAATTGAAAGATTACAACCTTTGAGGTTGGGCCAGCTGACCTGCACTGGGGCAACAGGAAGTATGCGGACTCTTTTGGAGGGGCCTGAGTGCTCAAGAAGTGGTCTGTTCTTCAAAGTCTGCTTTATTTCCCCATGGATTAAAAATTTGCACCCCACCTGATATTGTGGAGTATAAGAAATGCAGGAAAGAGAGGGTCATTGAATTTGCAACATAGTCTTATGTTTTGGAAATGGCCATGGGCAGTGTGAAGCAGGTTTGCTGGATGCCTGCATGGAGACCTGATAGAGCCATGAGGATGAACCATGGATTGCAGTGGAGAACCAATGGAGATGCCAGGACCATGAGATGGCTGCTAAGGAAGGCTACCAGCCCGATGAAATTTTCCAGGACTGTGAGTAGCCTAGCTGTAGAGGTGGAACTGGAACTCCAGAGACTTGTTGTTGGTTAGAAGTAGAGACTTGTCACTGTCTAGAGTTGTTGGACTTGGAGTTACAGAGTTTGGTGTTTGCCCTGTTTAAATCATGTATTGCTTGAATATTTCTTTACTATGCCCAATGCCATTTTTTGCAGTGTGAGTGTTTATTCTGTGCCATTATGGGTTTTGGGGGGTTGTTTTTGGTATTATGGCTCAGTTAAAAGACCTTGGATTATGGGGATGTTTAAACATCATTGGGATTGATAAAAACTATGTGGACTTTTAAAGTTGGATGAATGAACTGCATTTTGCATCACATATAATTATATGTATATTTTATGGGGGCCAGGGGCAGAATGTGGTGGTTTGATTTAGGTGTCTCCCATAAACTTAGGTGTTCTAAATGCTAGGTTCCCAGCTAATGGAAATTTGGAAATTAATGCCTCCTGGAGGGAGTGTATTGTTGGGGGAGGACTTTTAGCCAGTTTCCCCTTGCCACTGTGTGGCACACTCTCCTGTGTCTGTTGTCCACCTGATGTTGGCTAGGTGGTGACATCCACCCTCTGCGCATGCCATCATTTTCCCCTGCCATCGCGGAGCTTCCCCTAGAGCCTGTAAGCCAAAATAAATCTCCTTTTTCCCACAAAAAATTTTACTAAGTCTATAGCACATAAACAATGAAGTACAGCACAGTAACATAAGGAAAATCTAACAATTCTCTAAAGCATGGTGGTTTGGTGGCTTGATGGCATGGTAGCATACATCTGAAGATTGGTGGAGGAGAGCCTAGACTGCTTGAAACAGTATTTGAAACTTCTCTGTCCCACAAATTTAGGCAAATCTCTGTAGAAAAAAAGTAAGTTACATTGACAGAGAAGTAATATCAATAGTATATATTTAAAACTTGCCTAAAATAGACATAATTAAAGAAACACAATAGGAAATTTTTCCTCTCTCTTAGATTGGAAAAGGGAAAACTATGTAACATGTAATATCCTTATAACCTCAGAGGCATCCACTCGATTGTTAGGTGGACTTTGTTAGTCTAGTAATATCTGAGTGTTTATTACTAGATTAGTATTGTAGGAATGTAAACCATCACAAACATTTAAAAGATTAAAGCTCTATCTTTCTATTTATATAGTATTTATACACACACACACACACACACACACACACACACACACACATATCTCTAAATCTTTTACATAATTTATATCCAGAAATGATGGTTTTATGAAATATATACATAAGTATATAAATAAATGATAGCATGAAACTCACTATTCTTTTGACTAATTATCATAGTTAATAACTGAAAGTAGTTTAAATGACCATTAAAAGAGAATTGGGTTAAATGTTATTGTCTATTGATACAATGAAGTTTATAAAGCTTTTCAAGACACTGTTATATGTCTATTATTGATAAAGGTGCATGTTATGTGACAAGGAGAAAATTGAGATATTTATAATGTGATCCCTTTTTGGAAAATGATATTTTTGCATCATTCAGAATCCAACAAATCATTATCCCATACTTTCCTATACCAATTCAATAGGATTTAGATGCATTCATAATTCATTTCCAGATATATTTTCACTGTCCCAGTAGAGATTTTTTTTATCACTTGTACATATTCCATGCTTTTCATTTTGTGTGCATTTTTATAATATATATGACTATGTATTAAGTTAGATTTTAATCCTTATTTCCAATCGTGTTTTTTGGAAATTTTTCACTACGTTCACTGTGAACATTTTCTCGACATTGTTGACAAAAAATAAATGGAATAAGAAATTAAAATTCATAGGAATGCCATACATTTTTTTTAAAAAAAATGATAGCATGGCTTTCATTTAAAAGAATAATCAGAAGTTTCTGTCTGGCTTCAGGTATGGTAAATTAAATTTACAAATGCCCATCACATTCCTCTAGTTTCCAAATGATCCTAATAATGGGCAAGGTACTGGAAGAAAAAAAGTTTTCTAGATTTGTAGAAGAAGAATTCACATAGTTATCACTGAAAGGGAAGAAACTGAGTCAAATGTGCAATCGCCCTTATTGCGTTCCTGGGGTCAATTTTCAAACCATGGTCCTGAAAGTTGGGATCCAAAGAGACAGCCTGTTTGGTGTGCTGGGGAGAAGTTTAACATATTGTAAAACTGGAGGATCTGGAGAGAATAGTGAAATCTGTGCAGTACTTCCTGAATTTAGTTGGGTTCCTCACAAGCCTGTGCTGCCAGACTGTAAAATGGGCAGGGTTGTGTGATGTCAGACATATTGGGAACTTTGGAGATTCACCTAAGACTAGAAGGAAGTTCAGCTTTAAGAGTAAATAAATACTGAATTGTAGAATAAGGTTCACTTTGGACCTGCCTTAGTTAAGCATAGGTAAACCCCTTTTACCATCAAGCAGGACACCATGTTTGGGACTTATTATCTCTAAGTTCTAGGGATTGGAAATCTTAAAGTTTTTTCAGATTTTTAGTAAAGCAGATCAAGTTTATAAAAGAGAAAAAGAAGTCAACTTGTAAAAGAAAACTGGATAAAACAAAATTCACAGGTGATAAAATAACCAAGAATTTCTATTATGCATTATTTATGAAGTTAATGCATATTCAACCAGCAGAAAATATGTGACAAAAACTTCAATAGTAATTGATACAAAACTGACAAAATATTATGTGTAAATAGTATAGATTTGAAGACCACAAAAGAAAAAGATATTTAAGCATTAAAGTCATTATGGAAATAAATCATGATTTGAGTTAGGCAATAATTTTTTAGATACAATATTGAAACATGGGTTTCAAATATTAACAGGTATGCCATCCCTTTATATTTACTTCTGATTACAGTTTTATGTTTATATGGGTTTTATCCACCACATTCCCTGAAAAGGGCTGTGATAGGTAAAAGGATATTTGTGACATGTAAACAGAAGGAAGAAAAGTACAGGGATACAGGGGAAGGGAATGGAGAAAGGAGGAGAAACAAATTAAATTGCATTTTAAAATGCAAACCAAATTCACAGTAAGATTCCACTTCACACCACTAGGACTTTCATTTGAGAGAGACTGACAAGGAGCAAGCACTAGTTAGAATGAGGAGGAATTAGAACCATCACATGTCACAAGTGGGATATGAGGTGAAGCTGCAACAAAAGCAGTGCCTAGAAGGATAAGTGTAGAGTGAACAATGACTCAGTACTGTAGGCAGAATAATGGATACTCTTCCAAATGAAACAGGTCCTCATCTCCAGAATATGTGAGTATGTTGGCTTACTTGTCAAAGGAGGTCTTGTAAGCACAATTGAGTTGAGGACTTGAAGAGTTTATTTAGTTTACCTAGGTAAGTTTATCATATTCATGACAGAACAGCCAGACATATTAAAGCATGTTATCCTGCAGGTTGTGAAGTTCCCACAGCACTATGACTGACTTTATCTTAATTCTCCTGCTAGCAACTAGCACACTATTTCCAAATGCGTTCCCATACCGAGGTCAAGTTAAGGACATTAGCATATAATTTGTGGAGGATACAATTTATCCCATAACAACAGGTATGGATTAACAAAGCTATTTCTACCATCAGAATTGGACTACATGACATTTTAATTGGTAGACTTTAGGCTAAAGGAAAATGATAACATATAGAAAGAAATGAGTGAAATATATTAGAGAGGGTAAAAAATGGAGAATGTATTTATTGTATTTTTAAATTATTTTTTGTTCTTATTTATTTATTTGAGAAAGAGAGGCAGATAGAAAGGGGGGGAGAGAGAGAGAATGGGCTCGCCAGGCCCTCCAGCCTCTGCAATTAAACTCCAGATGCATGCGCCACCTCTTGCATCTGGCTTACGTGGGTTCTGGGGAA
Source organism: Dipus sagitta (assembly GCA_036346955.1). NCBI lineage: Eukaryota > Metazoa > Chordata > Mammalia > Rodentia > Dipodidae > Dipus > Dipus sagitta. The sequence goes on along the minus strand of CM070770.1, from coordinate 94,089,313 downwards.
TTGAACCGAGGTCCTTTGGCTTTGCAGGCAAGCATCTTAACCACTAAGCCAACTCTCCAGTCCTCTTATATTTATACAAGCACAAATTATATTAAATATAAAATAAGGTGTCATGTATAACAAAACATAAGTAATATATGACTATAATAGGATGAGGTGTTGAAAGGAATTTTATGATTAGCATGAAATGTGTGGTGAAATAGGTGACAGGGAGGATTGAAAATGTGAGGTGTTATGTCCATCTTGGGTATTTCTCTAAGACCATTAGGTACTTTTAAAACAAATTTTTGCACTTTTTATTTAATAACCAAATTATTACACTTTTAAATATGATATGGTTTCTTAAAAATATGTAATATGGGTATGCTATCGCATTCCTAGAGGCAGATTACTGGAATTTAAAACTAGTTCTACCACTGATAAATTATAAATCTTCATGAAAAAAAATCTTTCCTTTTCTTTTCTTGTCAAGAGGGGACAAAATTAGCACATAACAAACAATGGTGAGTGTCAAATAAAATAATGCCCATTAAATTATTTTCTCTATATAACAAATGAATAAAGCATTGTTTTATAAGTAAATATTAACAGTCATTCATACTTACATATTAGATTATATTACATTACATCTTTTAACTTGTGATTAAAGTATAATAAAATATTTATGATTACTTACTGGGGAGTTCAAATATGTTGGCTATGTTATTATATTTATTATCATAAAATTTATGAATTAGGTAGGTATATTATTGCTGCTTAGGCAGGATATGAAAATGCTATAATGTTTCCTGACTCAATAAATATAGCATGGTTTGTTTCTAAATGTCCTTAACTATAAAATTATTATGCACATCCACTACAAAATAAGCTCTAAATATATATAAAATTACCATTTCTTGCAATGTACACAGCAAGTAAATTTTAAGTCAACCACCTCTACCTAAAGAAATGTGTGTCTGTTCAGCTGCAAATAAGGTATTGTTCTTTATCTGAACAACCCACATTCTTGAATTTTCAGAACATTTTGATATAGAACATTACTTATTTTTGTTATAACACATTATGATTGTTATAAAACTTAACATCTAAACATCATCTAATGCAGACCGCTTTTTGCATTAAGTTACAGACAAATGCTCTTTCTGAGATTATGTATATATTTTTGGATTCACAAAATCAATGTCCTGTATTTTCATTCCTTTTAAGTAAACTTACTAAATATATTAATTAAATAAATATATAATTAGCTGAAAATGTGGAGGACAAAAATACAAAACAATAACAACCTTGATACTCCTAGTGCCATGTCTGCATGTGTATACACACATACACACATACACATACACACACACACACACACACACACCATTCTGCTCTTCTGCTTACATGGGGGAATGTCTGTCTAAGCATTTATTTTGTTCTCATCAGCAATTCTCTCTTTATCAAAGGAACAATACCTTAAAATCCCAAAGCTCTTACATTTGCTGAAGACTTTTAGGAAGTGATCTGTTTATAATAAACTTCCAATTTTAATGAATTCTTATGAGATTTATATATAAACTGGTCATGATAGCAATGAACCTTTCCCCAAACATCAGGCACATTAGGTTGGTATCAATAAGCCAATAGTGCCTTGATAACAAATGAGAAAAATCTGGCATGGACTTTACAAATTTATTCAGATGCTAAAAATAGTACTCATTAAATCCAAAATCTTTCCAATTGCACTAACTTAAAACTTTCTTCTCTTGCCAAATAAATAAGATCTGGAGTTCATTTCAGCAGAAGAACATCTTCCCACAAATCCTACCTTTTTACTTAGTCAATAGCCATATCTTCCTTTTCTCTCAATACAGGCTTGAAAAAATAAAGTTAATTAGTAGGCATCACATAAAATAATTTTAAACAAAATACAGAATTTAGTTCAATAAATGAACTTTCATCTAGTTAACCATTATTACCAATAAAGTCATTATTCTCCTCAGGAAAAGGCCTTCAGTGTGACTTGGATTTCACTGTTTAGAACTATGACTTATTCCATTTTATTGTCTTGTCTCTCAGTTTCAATCTCTAAGACAGCAAAAATTCTACTTACAAGAGGAGGTGTCTATTTATGGCCACCATGAGTGCATGCTTTACCTATCTTTGTTCATATAGGCTGCTTATATCACTTTTAAATTCTAAAAGACAATAGGGTGAAAATGAAGATGGAAGAGTGTAAGTTTTAAATGAATTCATGCTCAATAACATTTGGAAATAAAAAATTGAAAAAAAGTGTTTTGCATTGGTTTTGGCAGTAGAGGCTCTTGATTGGTTTGCAACAGCCAGTGTTGTGCCTGCATATGCAGAGTTGCTCATTTCAAAGCTCTGAGAATCACATTCTCATATTTTACGGACATATCTCCTGTCTGTGGATCAGACACAAGCATTAAGCTGCCTTGCACAGCTCTTCTGCTGAGGTGCCTTGGCAAATCACCAGCCTGCAAATCAGGTATTCCAGGGCACAAGCAGAAATGAGATAGGAAATTTGTTTTTCAAATATGAAGCTCTAAAAAGCCATTTTAATGGCCACATTCCATTGATTTCAAGAAGGTGAAAAGAAAGTTGGCCACTATTTGCATAGCAATGAAGCTTTTAATGTGAGACATTTGAAATAATGGAAAAGAAATCATATGGAGAACAGGAAATCATTGGAATTATATTATTTCTGGTTAAGTTTTGACCTTGATACCTTTGCCACATCCCTATATTCTAGCCCTGCAACAGTTCATGCCATCATTCTGGTTTATATACCACCACCAAGCATACATGGGAGCAGAGTCCTCATATGATCATCCACTAACAGAGGTAATATTGACGGGAATCTGTCTTTCAGTAAGCTCCAACTAAAGGCTGGCAGTAAAATATGAGATAAGACATTTTATTGCTTTCAAGAAACTGACCCTCCCATAATCCATATTTTAATCTGTGATTAATCTGAAAGAATAAGAAACCATGTTATATTTTAATTAAAGCAGACCAAAGTCAACAAAGTATAAATTTAAAAAATCTGCACATATTTAATTCATAAATCTCAAAACACTGATTGATTTGGTGTTAATATGTATGCACCTGTGTGTGGGTGTGTGTTTGTGTATTAGTTTTTCATTACTGTGGCAAAATATCATAGATAATCTATTTTATGGATGAGAAAACAATGATTTTCCTAACAGTTTCAGTGATTCCATTCCATGGCTAAATCCAAGGCTTTTAGCCTTTGGGAAGCAGAATTACTAACCCCCCCCCCAAATTGCTTTCTTTATGGCAGTTATGACAGAAAAGAAGAGGAAAAGAGGGTCTGAGGTCCAAGGCGTGCACCCAAGGGACCACTTCCTACAAGTATACCTCACATCCTAATACCCCATTTAGCTCTGTGTGGTTCTCTGTGGATTAACTCACTGATATGTCCTCTTGCCAGTTTGAAGACAAGTCTTCAACACATGATGCTTTGGGGGTTACAGTTCATATCCAAATCATAACAGTAACTGTTTAGGGCTTGTCAGCCTTGTTATGCAGCACCATAATGTATCGATAGTGGTGCACCCACTGGTGACAGAAGAGAAATGTAATTTAGCTTTATGACTAAAAGAAAAGAAAGTAGCAAATACAGAAAGCTATTTCTCTCCAGTACGCATAGTAATGCCATTATATCTTTCTCCTCTGTGTTTAATTCACATATTTCTTGCTGGCCCTATTGCTCCATTGTATTTTGAAGAAAAATAAATAGAAATATATGTTTATCATGTTTTACAAAACAAGAACACAAATTATTTCCCTTCTTTGCCCTTCTTAAAAATGAGTTTAAAATTCACACTCATCAGTCTTGATTATAGTTGGAATGGGGTTGGGTTTGAGGGTAGTGTCATGGACTTTAGTCATATGGGTTTAGTGACACCTGCTCACAGCTGTGAAGTTAAATAATAATGGAGAAACTCTAGCATGGATCCCCGGGAAGGCGTTTACTTTGGTGTTGATACTTTGTGAAAAGCACATCACAGAAAAATCTCTAACAATATTCCATATTTATAGTACTTTCTTACCCAAGAGAAAATCCTAGGCTAACCAGAACCTATAATGATCCAATCAGATATAAAGAATATTGTGGAATAAATATGAGGAAATAGTTAGATATGAAGAAACAGCTGTCAGAATAAACTTGCTGTGAAATAGTCTATGCAGAAGGTTCTTTATTTTGACTGTTTTAAGAACCATAATTAAAGCTGGGCATGGTGGTGCATGCCTTTAATCCAGCACTCAGGAGGCAGAGGTAGGTGGATTTCCACGAGTTCAAGGCTACCCTGAGACTACATAGCAAATTCCAGGTCATCAGCCTTGGCTAGAGCAAGACCCTAGCTTGAAAAACAAAACAAAACAAAAGAACCATTATTGAAATAAAGGACAATGTATAAATAATATGTGTACATTTTGAATTTTTTTAAAGAACTTGGTATTAACCAAGCATAACTAGCAGCATGGAATCCACGCAGTCATTACTTAGCTCCTAAAAGGAATAGTTATTTTGTCTTCTTTTTTTGTTTTTGTTTTGTACTAGGAATTGAATCACATACCATAGGCCATTAATCTATTACTGAACCTAGGTTTTATTTTTAATTTGAAGCAGAGTCTTACTAAGCTGCAGTGTCTGGCCTTAATCTTGGGATGTTCTTGTGTCAGCCTCCCAAGTAGTTGAGATGACAGGCTTGAACTACCAGGCCTCAAGTTCTTGGCAACGTCTTTATTTAAGCTTCATATAAATAAATACATGTAGGATAACCTTTATGAGTCTAAATTTTTTCTTTTTCTTTCCCCCTTGACATCATGTATTTCAGAGTCACTCATGCAGTTTTGTAGAGCAGTGTTTTTTTGGATTGTACTATATGAATATGCATAATACAATTACCAGTTGCATTACTGATGGACGTTTGGATTGTTCCTACTTTGCAGTAGTAATATGCTAAATGCTGTGATTAGTATTCATGTACATGTTCTTTTTAACAAATCCATGTATGCTCTCAGTTATTTGTTTTCATTATGATGGGGGTTTAGTAGTATCTGGTGGTTAATTTTAATTTGTATTTCCATATGACTGACAATGGTAAACATGTGCAAGAAGGTTTACAAATTACTTGGTTAACAGTTTTGATGAGACAACAATTTATTCTGTTGAATTGAGTTGGTTTTCCTTTTCTATTTACTTCTCAGTTTTCTAAGAACTTTTATTTACAAACAACCCAATGTAAAATTATCAACAAAGCATATTGCTAATCTAATCTTCCTGCTATGTGATTTAAGAATGCCTGTACTTAAGAAAGATATAGCTTCTAAATAAAATTTAGTGTTGTAATATTCCCCAAAAGAATTCTTTTATTCAGATATTTTGTACCCTAGTATTTGTTTTAAGTATTAGAAAAAGCCCTCAAAATAACTGACATCTATTCTTTATTATTGCATTTGCTCAAATATTAAGAACCTTATTATCATACCACATTACAGTTAGCATTGATAATTCATCAAAAATGCTTTCGCTATGTCTCAGAATCAGAAAAATTCTGTTCTTGGCAAATGGCTTGGTTTCTCTTATGGGTACCAGTGGCTTCTGTGGCCAACTCTCCTGTTTTGGCTTCAACTCCCAGAAGATGCTACTCACACATTTACAAACCACAAAGGAATATATGAATTTATTTCTCCATGATAATCCTATTCATACCTTTATTTCACCATTCCTCTTAGATGTTGATATTAAATATTAAAATAGAATATACAAGAAACAACATAAATCTATATACATACATACATTTTGTGTAAAAATAAGTGATTTATGTGCATATTTCCTAACCTGAATGTATATTAAACTAACATATGAATAAAATATATCTAATAAGCAACTATATTAAATATATGTATTTGCATGTGCATATGTTTCCTAAATATGAATACATCCACATGCACAATACATTTTCCTGTGGTCTTCTTTAAATTATTTCTTTTAAAAATGAAATAAATAATAACATTAAATATTTTCTTGTGTGTCTCTTGGTATAGTATTATTTTTGCTCCAGTCTTCAGCCATATAAATGCTTCATTTTAGTTTCATGCTACAAAGTACAGATTAGCACTGGGACTCAAGCTGCCTAAAGAATTCTGTGCAGCATCTTATTTGTTTGCAAAGTTCTTGAACTATGAATGAGGATAAAATTTCAAAGCCAAAGCATGGGGGGAAAGGCTAGAGAAAAGCATTTTATGCTAATAGCCATGGTGATGGTTATAAAGCAGAGTGAGCACAGAATGCACCGCGGAGATGCTAAATAATATTCACGGAGCATATGGGCTTTGCAAAGCAGAAACAAAACTGTTCTTTTTTTTTTTCAAATTCTGTTTGCCAAATCACTTTGGACATTAAGGAAAATGCTGAAGTTTCATTTGGAATGTGGACCAAAACATTGCTGGGATTTGTGTGCTTTCATTTATTCACCAAAACATTAAATAGAAGTGTGACATGCTAGAATGATTCTCGATAAATTGTCTTTTCCTTGCTTGATATAAGGATGCTCTAAAGGGAAAAAGTGGGAGAAGGAATAACAAGCTGTTTCAGATAATTTGAAAGAAAAAGTTTTTCAGATACTAAATGGAGTCAACATAATCACAAAGGCTACAGTTTGTGATGAAAATTTGTAAATTTGTAGACTAACATAATCAACTGATATATATATATATATATATATATATATATATATATATATATATATATATAATCTGATGCACTAATAGATAAATTGTAATTTGGAAAAGCATTTAAATTTGAAAAATATAATATAATCTTATTAGCTATTCGTAGCTTCTAAATTGTAAATCTTCATGATTCCTAGGTAGTCCTGGTTGATCTTCATTACATTAACTTAGACAATGATAAGAAAGCAAATACCTAGTGTCAGTTTCCATACTGACCCCTTTTGTCTATAGCACTGAAAGCTGATTTTATCTTGCTAGCTTTATGATGAGAAGCTTGAAATTCAGAAAGCCTAGTGAACTTGTACAAAGACACAGTGAATAGGAAAACCAAGGCCCAGTTCTGCCTGGACAAAAAGACTCTAGTTTATTATCCAATCCCTTTTTGAGAAACATAGCCTAAGTCTCGCTGAAGACCATTAATGGACTGGAGATTTATCTTTGAAGCAGTTTCAAGGAAAGATGAAATCACCAGTTTATATTCTGTTTATAGAAGAAAAACCCTCTCAGGACAATGTTAGAGTGACTTTGGACAGTGCTTAAACTTACTATAGTATATGTATATATGTGTGTGTAGATATATAGTAGTTTATATATGTGTGTGTGTGTATACGTTTATTATATACATATATATAAATATATTTATATTTATATTTTTAAACTATTGATATCATGGCAGTAGAAGTTTACTCTCCTTTACTGAGGCTTAAAGTCTTAATGAATTTAGGTATCTTTTGCAGAGAAAGTGAGATTTCCTAGCTTAAAAAGAAATTCAGCCTGTGTTTAAACATACTTTCATATTAATATGAAATTTGGACAGTTGGCAGAATTAGATGAACATAAGAACCTTTAAGTTTTTTAATATGAAATTTCTAAAGTTGTGGGATAATACCTCATTTATCCTACTTCTGAAAGTGTCATTAGAAGCATATAAAGCATTGTTTTTAAACTTCTGACTGGAAATTTAAGAAGTTGTGACCAGGTGATGCTTTAGTCATTTTGTAGACAGAGGTAACATATATACCTTTAATATCTTGCTCAAGAAAACAGAGCTACATATTTTTTGCTGCTTAAATTTTATGATCTACACATTATAGTTTTGAGAAACATAATTGAATTTAATATTCTCTCCCCCACTGGAATTCTGAAGAAAATGGCATTGTCTTACAAATGATCAGGTAATCTCTTTAGATGTTATTAACTAGAAGAATTTGTATCATCATCCTAAAATGAAGCTATAACAGAGTTGACTCTCAGAGCATTATAGTATTTGAGAAGCTTTGAATAATGCCAGCAGAAGTACAATAGACAGAGACTGAATGGCTTTGAGATGCATCCAGGTTAGGACAAGTAGCAGTGTAGAAGTGAACATAACTTATAGCCAGAAGCATTTCTTACCATATCACTATGAGGAATTACTCAATCTCTTCTTTAAAATATCTTATTTATTTATTTGAGACAGAGAGAGGAGAGAGGGGGGGATGGGAATGGGCATGCCAGGGCATCTAGTCACTGCAAACGTATTCCAGATGCATGTGCCATATACATCTAGCTTACGTGGTTCCTGGGGATTTGAACCTACGTCCTTAAGGCAAGCAAGTGCCTTAACCGCTAAGCAATCTCTCCAGCCCAGGAATTACTTAATCTGTAAGTATTATGTTATTTTTCATTTTAATAGATAAAAATTATTAAATACTTACTCTGGGTCATGTGTGTGCTTAATTGAGACAATGAACACAAAGAGGACATATTTGCTGCTTTATGGTGTCAAAATAGTAATAACTGAATAATGACAAAATAATGTCAAATTACATTCAGATGAGTGCTTCAAAAAGGATCACAGAATTATGGTATTCAGCAAAAACTATTTGTCCTGGTGCTAACTTACTCTCCATTGGAGAATCTGCTTCTCTTTTTCAGATAGATGTAGATCCTAAGGAGAGAGCCACCCCATCATACATCAAAAGGGCCCCGGCTGAAACTAAGAAAAATTGGAGAAACAAGCAAGGGGGCTGTTTTCCTGATGAACCGGATACCAGCACAAAGGGGAAGGAGATCAGCACAGAGAACAATCAACTTCTACCAAATCAGAGAGCCAGAGCCTCAGAGGCCCCCAATACCTCATCACTGAAGCAGACCAAAAGTGAACCCAACATGGCTCAGGGAAATTTTGCGGAAAAACAAATATGGCTAAATTTTTATTATCATAGAAAAACAATTTATGCCCAGAAACAAAATGTTCAGGAAAATAGAAACTTCTAGAGTTCCAATAGAGAAAGAAAGAAAGAAAGAAAGAAAGAAAGAAAGAAAGGAAGGAAGGAAGAAGGAAAGAAAGAAAGGAACGAAGGAAGAGAGAAAGAGAGAAAGGAGTCTGTCATCTTTTTAATGAAAATGACTACTTTTTATTTCCTTAAAAATGTGAACATATCTGTTGGTTTCTGAGGGACAAAGCATTCACGTGAAAAAACAGAGGTGAATAATGATGTACGTGTCAACTTTGTTGTTCCCTTAAAGCAAAGTTCCAAATGCAAAGCTCTGAGAAGTCCTGCCATGTACAATAGCCACAGGAGCAGCTATTACCTGGGACACCAACTTGTTTCCTGCTCTTAGACTCTCAAGGGGAAATGAGATAAATACTTCCTTTGAGAAGATACATCCTCTGTGTTAAGAATTTTTTTCATACATCTAGAAATATTTATTGATTAAAATGTAAAATATCAAAATACTTAAAGAGATTAAGTGTGCATACATGTTGTTATAATAAGATTCTGACTTTGACATTCTAGAGTGGTGTTTGAATTTCTGCATTTCTTACAATACCATTCAATATTGCTTGTTATCAATATAGTTGATATAGCTTATAAGTGAACCATCACTTGAGTACGAAGGATCTCCAATCAATGAATTAACACCTCGTTGGCATCACAAAGGATGTAATACAATAATTCTAAGTGTTACTACAAGAATATGATGGTTTCTAATTTGGTTTAATCTGAATTCTTTTTATGAAAATTCATAAATTAATATGTGACTTTATATTTCTTGAGTTAGAAATACCTGAACATTTATTCTATATGCCCTTTTCATTTTGACCATTTCACTTATTTATTCAATAATAACATGATATTTTCAATATACCTAAATGTTTTCAGGTTTCTTCCCATACATTTTGCCTACCATATTGCTGTATGTCTGGACCATTGACTGAATATCCATGACATACCACCGACTACCAGTTGTTCAATGCATTCTGAAAACTGTATTGATTAACGTGTCTAACACTCAAATTATTTAGCCAAATAATCAGTGTTAAAATTTTAATATCCCACAGAAATACTGTTTACTTATCAGCTCTGAAAGAGAAGAGAGCTAATGAATTAAAATTCTATATCAGGAATCTGTGTTGTGTTCAAACTAAATGGATCAGAATACCACTGTATATATAAGAGCTTAGATACTAACTACAATCTTTCAATAGGAAGCTACTGTAATTGTATAAATAGCAGTTCTGGGGTATATCATTCTCTTGTGCAGTCAGCAAATTTGAATCCAGAAGGCAACCAGGCTTCGTAGAATTTTCCAGGATACAATCATGGAATATTAGGACCAAAACCATTTTAGAAAGTATTTATCTGGACCCCATAGTCTTTAGCCAAAAAAATCAAAAGTCAGTAAAAATGACATTTCTATTAACAGAATAGCTTGTTAACAACAGAGCTGTGCTGGGGATATGTGTCATCAGTTAAAGCCACTTGCATGCAAAGCCTGATGGCCTTGCTTTGATTCTACACTGTCCATGTAAAGCCAGATGCACAGAGTCATACATGTGTTGACATAGCAGAAGCAGAAGGTGCTGGTGTGCCTATTCAATCTTTCTCTCCCTCCCTCTCTCTCTCTTTCTTCTCCCCCTCCCTCTCTTTTCTTTCCTCTTTTTCTCATGGATGATTATATAAAAATTAATAACAAAATAAAAGAACTGATATGACTACCATTTTCTAGAGCAATAGATCTGTTGATTAGGGAATGAGAAACCAAAGTTCTAGGAAACAGTGTATACAAAGTCATTGAATTTTGGTTCTTGGGCTTCTTAACTATGATTTGAATATAGTTTCTCTAAATCAAAATTTAAATTGAATGAGTCAAAGAATATTAAAATTAAAATATAATATAACATTTCATGGTAATTACTTCTAGACACATATCAAACAAATAAAATCATTCTGAAGATGAGTAGCAGTATGCTGACATGGGTTATTATATGCATATCACTAGATTAATTTTTAATTAATAAATGATAGGTCAATTGAAAATAATGCTGAATTTTCATACTAATGTAAATTATAGCATGTCTCTGTAGAATTTAAAGAAAGTAAATTTCACATTTATAGGAAAAAACAAGATGCTGCTTCAAATATTCATTTCAGATAAGAAAATACAGATCTGATTCTACATTTGAAACATTCAAAAACTAATATGCAAAAAGATTTGTGCTACATAATAGTTACGCTCCCATGATAACACAGCATTTGTAATTGTAATGGTTTGTATAGTGCACTATGTTGAGGTCTCCATTGATACAGAACTGTGTCTTTCGTGTGTGTGTGTGTGTGTGTGTGTGTGTGTTTACAGAGGTACTGATTGCTATTAGGTTGTAAATTCTATTATGTACTAAATGAAAATATTGAGGAATTTCTCAAAACTCAACCATTTTTTTTACCCCAAATAAATATTTAGGCTAAGATGGAGATTTAAAAAATATTAGTTTATAGTTTCTATTATGTACCAAATAAAATATTTAAAAATATTCAGAATATTTTTCAGTGAAATATAGAGGCTTAAAAAATAAATATTGCTCAGAGTAAATCCCAAAATACTTAAATGAGAAAAAAATTGACATTTTTTTCCTCCCCTAGATAGATCTTTTTGTAGTCATACCAGCAGTGTGGTATCTAGTTACCATCCCAGGGGGCTGTCAGAGAGTATTAACCAAGGATTATGCCTGGAATGTTTTTACCATGCCCAAGTTTGTAATGTCTCATATATCTGCCTGATGCTCTATAAAAGATATGCCCCGAGTGTATGCTTCCATGGGCACCAAGGGAAGTACTAGATAAATTGTCTCTCTATAGAGCTAAATCTGAAGGATAACCTACTAGGGACATGGGGGTGAAAACTGCAATGTGTAGAAGAAAGGCAGCTGAATTGGGCTTGCAGGAAAGCTTAGGCAGCTGACTGAGTGTAATTTCTATAGAAATTACATACATATTTTATCCAAAATGGAGTAACTGAGATTTATATAGTTATATCAGAAGGGAGGAGCTTTGAATCACCAAGATGTGCTTAACTGCCCAGACTCACTATAGACTATCCACACTTTACTTCACCTTTGATCAACAATACATATATAAAAAAACATATATTATCTAGTTCTCCTGGTATAAATAATTCAAACTTGATCAGTCATAGAATAATGACAAAAGCATTTTGTTAGCAGAGGAATGAAGGAAATTCTAGCACTGTCTGATGGCATCAGCTATAAGATAAAAGCTCCAGTTTGAAAAGAAGCCTAACAGTCTGTCTTTGCACATTTACAAAGTGGAAGCAATTTACAAACTCTTACAACTTGCTGAGATGAAAGTCATGTCAGTACCCAGCAAGCTTTGTTGTTTCAATGGCTTTGTTATTGTTTCCATGTTGTTGTGACACTAGGAATTCTGATCCTCAAGGGTGGTGATCTAATCAAGGGAAAAGACCTGGGCTTGCTAGAGTGAAGTAGATAGCAGATGCCAAATCATCTTTCATGGGGAGAAACACATTATTTCTGGGAAGGCTGCTTGCTGTTTGATAATTGTTCTGGTTTTTTTTTTTTTTTTCCAGGTTAGTCATCATTGTGCTCTCATCCATTAGCCCCCACCTTCAAAGCACAATCAGAAAATGTTATTTATCAAAACACATAAAGAACCTAGTTGAAGCTTGTGTACTTTGTTTTGCAAGCAGATTAAGAAGAGATTGCCATTTTTATCAGTGGAAGGTCTTCTGTAACTATGAAACCTCATAGGATTTCAAGTAAAAGGAGTCAAAATTTATGGGTTGATCTTGCCTTCCAGGATCTTCTATGATGACAGTTAGGGTGGGTATGTCTGGTTATTCCTATAAATTCACCCGTCATTGCTTTAATTTTTGTTGTTACTTATATAATGCTTGGCAGAGAGGTTTTAAAATAATATTGTAAAGAGAAAAGTAAAATGGATTGTAAGTTCCCATTCCACAGTAGAAGCAATTGCTAGCATGTACACTACACTTCTACTGCAAAATTTGTCCATGCATATTTTGATTTATAGCATGCTGAATGACAGAATTTATGTTTTTCTTTTACTTGAACATAATCCAAATATTTAGTAGACAAAATACTAAAAACATAAGTTTGAAAAGAATGGTAATACTTAGAATTATGTTAAAATGTAAAAGTGGAATATATTATGTCAATAAAAATGATGTACACATAATGTATTTGAAACACATAAAAACACTTGATATACACTATCCTGAAAAATCAAGATAGCACTTTAGAAAGATGGGACAGTGACATTTAAAGAACAGAAATTTTGAGTAGTTATTAAGTACAATTAAGCATGCTTAATTACTGTAGGCAAAATTTTTTAATGATGTAAGAGAATGAAAACTTGTTTTATACCATGATGCTCCCAAACTATTGATCCCTAGGAATGACAAGTAATTTCAATAAAGATTGTAAGACTTAAACACTGTTATCAGAGATGCAAATTGTCTTTATTTCCTCAAATAATTATATGTTGCTATGGAGGAGAGTAGAAGAGACACATGTTCTGAGACTTATCATTTCTATCTCCATGTGTAAATACCTCTAGGATATTTAAATTGTGAGGAATGAAAAACAAGAATTTTCATAGAGGTAGTGCCTTCCTAGGGGCAAATTAAAAGTAATAAATGACCAACATTAGACACACTTGATTGTGGTATATCCTAGTACTAGAATATTTAAACATAGTGAATAAAGAAATCACCATACCAGTGTCAATAAACCTCATCAATTTACTGTCATATTGAAAATAAGTAAGTGTGTATACAGGACAAAGATATTTAAAATATAAAAATCTTCTCAGTTATCTGACAAATTGCTTGAATTCTATACACCTACCTACTTATATTTATACAAGCACATATGTAATTACTGATATGCATGTGTTATTGATAATATATATTATTCCTACAAATACATGCAGATATGTATCCAGCATGTATGTATAGAAAATATTAGTATTCTTCATATCTATGAGAAATTATACACCCTAATTGAAGATAACAGATCCCTTTGGGGTAAAGGAAGTATGCTTCAGTCCTTGAGTGTATTTAACAATACTTAACAGATTACATTTCATAAGTGAGAATAAGAAATTCCTATCCTGTAATTTACTTTATTCTAGGTACACATCTGAGTGTGTTACATGTAGTACTACAGTGTTCTTTCCAACATATATGTAGTTCAGGTTTCAATTTTATCTCTATTTTTCACATGAATGTTATGAGGTAGAGAGGTTAAGTAACTTTCCAGAATCCACTCAGCTAGTATATGACAGAGTCAGGATTACAATTTAGATGATCCAGCTTGAGACCCTGTGCTTTCTGTAGTGTTAATAACCTCATTGTCTTTTGTTTGGTCCTGTAAGTAACAAGTGTCCATATGCTAATTCTCACTCCTTCTCCTTCACCTGTTTGAACTCTCCCATACTGCACAATGTCTATCAATAAAACAGTTAGAAACACTAATGTGAAGTCCAAATCTTTCAGATTAAGACTTGAAAACCTTATCTGGAACAATAAAGGAGATGATCTAAAAAGGCTGGAACCGGGCGTGGTGGCGCACGGCTTTAATCCCAGCACTCAGGAGGCAGAGGTAGGAGGATTGCCCTGAGTTCGAGGCCAGCGTCAGATTCCATAGTGAATTCCAGGTCAGCCTGGGCCAGAGCGAGACCCTACCTTGAAAAAAATAAAAATAAATAAAAAAATAAAATAAAATGGCTAGGATATGTGGTAGAGTACTTGAAAGTTTTAGGCCTAATTTAGGAATATGATTAGGATATATCAGAAAGGTTTATAGTTCTGTACAAGGTACAATCATTAGAGTAGAATTGTTGTCTCACCTGCATCTTATGAAATTAAGCACAATTTTATAATGAAAGGAGAGTTAAATTTTGTGTTTTGTGACATCAAAGAACAAACACTACTTAAGGAAAAACTTTGAAATCTTTTTAAAAATCTCCCACTTGGTTCAGAGTGTGATGCATCCTCTGCTGAAGCTGTTTCACAAAGCAGCAGGTGGGAGATCAGGGGAGAAGAGACAACCCTTCTTCCCTTAGCTGGGAGCCACAGCTGAGGGGAGCATTGTGTGGGAGACACAGGAGCAGAACAGAGACAGAGATGGAGGCTGTATTCTCTTTGGGCAACGTGGAGAAAGAGAAGATATGGAAAACACTCCTTCCTCCGCTATAAACTTGGTGGACAGTAGGAAAGATAATCTCTCTGCTATAGGGCTCATGTCACATTTATCCTAGTCATTAGATTTCACTGCATCCAAAAGTCATCACATTATATAACCAGCATTGTACTACACGCTTTGCTTAAATGTTTAGTGAGTTGCTTATTATAATTTCCTTGTTTGACTTTCAAGTGTGTACTGCTTGACAGAAACCTTTGCTTTCACATAAACGTGATTCTGATGGAATCTTTCACTGTGATGTATAATGTCAATTAAATGTTCAGGAAAATTAAAGCATTGTTGAGATTTGCATAAGAAGGGAATGCATGTGCTTGCATACAAATGCTCTTTCTTTTCTTTTAGGAAACATTTTCTTAATCACAAAAATGTGTTTTGCTGATTTATTCTAAAAATTGGAATTAATTCCTTACAACCACTGGCATGATCTTTCATTTGAAGCATTATTAAAGATTTTTAATGCTAAAAATGATTTCTTCTTATTCCAATTAAAAGACAGAGTCAAATAAAAATGGTACATGTCATATTTAACGTTTATGACTGTTCAAGCAAATGAATTATTAGCAAAATTTTTAATCTCATGCACAATTTATAACAAAAAGTTTTAAAATATTTTAGACATCACTTGAATGACTCAAATGCTTTCAAACATTTTTGTTATTCTGCCAAACTATTGCCTGGTTTAAGTTAACATGGTTCAATATGAGACTACATCACTTAAATTGAATCTTTTTATATGGATATATATTCTTAATGTGGGACCACATTGTACATGCACAAACACACACGTGTGTGTTTGTGCAAATCATTTGTTGGAATCAAGCTTGAAGGTGTCTAAAATCACTAAGAATTACTGAAAGTAGTTAGCTGTAAGAAAAGAGATCCTTTCCTAAGAGACTGCTTAGTCATTTTCACTGTGAGGCCAAAGTACTTCCTGGGACGCTTGCCGCAGGTGCAGTGCAGCTGAAAGTCTTTAACTCTTGTACACATTCTGGTAGGGTGGTATTATAAAATTGAGATAATCTTAAGGTGTCTGTGGGCCAAGGTCACAGAGTTGTGAAGGTTAGGAAGGATAGGACATTTACCGTGATCATTTGAACAGGAAGGATAACAATTCATGATATGTGTCTATGTTTCCAAAAAGTTTCTATAGACTCATTCAAAAGTTTTTTTTTTTTTTTTAACTTGAACACCCTGAAATATCACAGAAGGATAAAAGGTAAGGATCTTTCCATTTGCAGAAACAGCTCTAGGAAGTGAGTGTGAGAAGTATATTATCCTCTCTGTAACTCACTTTTTTAACGATTTCCATTGGGTCATGCATCAAGCAGCGTGTGTTTCCATTGATAACTGGATATTCTTTAAAAAAATTTAATCCATGCATTCTGGTCTGTAGGAGTAGGATAGCTTCCTAATTAACTTTTAACTTTAAAAAAATGATGTTGTTGAGGATGGGTCAACATTCAAAAAATCTAAATCTAACCACTTCAGAAGTAGCAATACATGGAGAGCTTTCATCCAGAAACTCTAGTCTTGACTCTTTCTTTAATTTTCCTTGAAGAATGTATGTGTGTGTGTTCACCTCTCTTTCCTTCTCCTGACTGCAAGAGATAAAATTGTTCTTCAAGCCAAAAGATTAGGTACTCAGCTTAATCAGTGTAATCATACCCCAAAATAGCCAGAATTGAATGTTTCCTAGTGACCAGGTTTAGTCAATAGGGCATTAGTGATTATACAAATTCAAATTGATTACAAATTCTCAATGTGTTGTGATTCCACATAAATAAGATTCATATACTGTGATATAATAAAAGTCTCTTGGGAATAATAAACCTGCCACCATTTATTGCAGTAGAACACACACAAAATGTGACCTTGGTCTTGAACTTTGTGTTAACTTTCTTGTATATGTTTGCTAATGCATGCATTCATATGAAATGTTGTTCCTTCGTTGGGTACTGAATCTCAGTATTCACAAGTATTAGTTTACACCCATGGAGATTGGTGATAATTCTGTCAAGGGCCCTCCTTTGTCTAGCCTAATTCTCCAGAGGCATTTGAAAAGCAAAATTCTGTGACTGCAAGCTGCTCTGCTTTAATTTGAACCAACACATGGTATCAAAGATCACAGAAGCAATGTTTTCATCCAATTAAACTTGCAAGAAGCTAATGAATACTGCCCAGAGAATTTCCCTTTGTAAATTTAAGATACACAACAAGGAATGTCACTCGACTTGTTTTCAGCTGGCTTTTTGGGCACTAATAATTTTGGTGAGTAATAACAGAGAGGAGTTTACATCTGTGAAGGGCAAGTCACAGAGGACGTAGAGACTAGCCAGAATTTGGCTGAGCTGCTACCAAAGTTTCAGTGTTTATTCCAATCATCTTCAAACTCATTAGGTCCACAAAATTGAGTTGCAAGTCTCTAGAGCACAAGCTTTATGAGGAGATGGCTGGAACTTCCCAATTCCAGTATGGCAGAAGCCTTGCAAGGACTCCATCATTTTTCCCCAGGAGGATGTTGGCAACTGTGTTGGCACATCTGTCAATAGCCCAAGCCAGAATCAAAACCTGCATCTGTGTGCAAAAGAACATGTCATTAAAATCATTATTTTTAGAACTGTGATATAGAATATTTTCTAATACATTAATCTATCTACTCCCTTAGCTTGAATCCTGTGCTCAATCTCCTTTGGTTCCCAAATGCCAAAGATATCTAAGTACTTGACATTTCCCATTTTACCCATCTCACTTTCCTCCCTGTTCTATGAGAACACCTTTTGGCAATGACAGATTTATTAGGATGGACCAGTCACTAGGAAATTGTATTTTAATCTATTTTCTTCATGTTGAGTTGTTCAGAGAGTAAAGATTGATAAATAAATACAGAAAATAGTAACTTTTCACACCTTGGCTTCCAGAGGGTTAAGGCAGATGGAGAGGTCCAGAAAATACTAGATGGGGAGGACAAAGTCCCTGCAGCAGCTAGGCTTAGAGCCATGGACTCCAAGCCCAAGGCAGGTCAGATGCCAGGATTTCAAAGGTCATGTAAAGATCAGCCAAAAACAAATTCCAATAGAAGCCAGTTCAGGTGTCAGCAGATTTCTCATAGAGAGCGCTGGGAGCGCTTTGTTCTCGTTTGTGTCTGTGTCAGACATATTCACATGAAAGTGGAAAAAGGCCACAAAGCTGTTACAAGATACAGTACAGCTCATGTACAAGAAGAAATGTAAGGGAAGTTTTTTTAAAGGTTATTTTTATAGTATTGGATATGGAGTTGCAGGATTTATACATTATTCCACAGAAAAAATAATACAAACTGTGTCTGAAAGATAAACTTTATGATTAAATAATTGAACACTAAACCATCTTCATAGTATCATATCTATGGACATACGGTTTCACTTGTCATGTTTGTATATATAAAATTTATGATTTTATCATTAGGAAATTTGAATTTATGTAAATAAGTATGTATTTGAAATAAAAATCTACTTTATTACAAAAATGCATATAGCTCTATGAATTCTGCTGTAAATATTTGCTTCTACACTTTTCACTTTTCAGTATCCTAGACATTGGTTATCTTAAACTATGACTATTGCCACCAAGGCGAAGAAATGGCATAAACAAATATATGGAGAATGAGTATTCAAAAAAGAAAGAAAAGATGAGTCATGGAGTGTAATTGAATACATGTGACATGCAAGTTGAAAACAGACTCATGAAGGTAGTGGGTATGAGAGGCCTAGAAGGTCTGGGGAGAGAAGAAGAAAGTGAGGATCAACAAAATCAAAGAATGTCATAATGAAAAAGAAGACTTCACACACTAATCTAAAAAGTATAAAGATACAGAAAAAGGAAAAAGAATATCAGGTTTTTGGACTAGAATGGCAAGAGCATGGAGAGAACCTAGTCAGCCTACAATCCTGGGTAGATGACTTACACTTTGTATATTTCAGATTAGTTATCTCAAGGTTATGCAAGAAAACTCCCTATAATTCTAAATTATTTAGGATCATTTTCAATGCTGCTGTTTTCTTAAAGTGAAGCTAAGGAAAATTCTACTTGTTTACTACTAATTTTCTTTCCATAAAATTTCTTATTTCAAAAATTAGCCATCGGCATAATGCCAAGTCACTGCATAGTAGCACAGTGTTAGTAATTTGCTAGGTTTCGATGGACATTACCCAAACTGGCAATTTCCTAGATAAATTAAGCTTTCTCTTAAAGGAAATAGTTTTTATATGTTATAGTTTTGAATCTATAAGTTTTCTTTAATTTTTGCTTAATTTAGAATATTTTGGGTACAGTCCTGTCACAGCATTTTCATGACTTTTTTATTAGTCAAGACAAATTACATCTTAATTATATAATTAAAATCTGACAAGTACAAATAATAAGTAATTGAAAAAAATTGAACTCATTTACCAAAGTCATAAACAGACAGAAATGTGTGCCTCAGGACAAGAAAACAAAAGTCATTAATGAACATTCCACACAAAGCAAATTATCATTTGCAAAGGTGTGCATAGAGCTCTCATTCTTTATCTCCTGACAGCAGAGAAGAGTAGAAAGACTTCTGAAGAGCAGTGCTCCTGTGGCCTGGCTTTCCCTGGTCTAGTTGTTGCAGTTCCTAATGATGCAGTTTCTTTCTTCCATCCATGGGGTCTATGAATCTCTTATAATTGGGGGCTGTACTCTATATAGAAAACTGTCAGAAGGCTTTGGTCAAATCTTGAGAGTGTTCTTTAAAATATTTTATTTTATTATTTATTTGTACAGAGAGGGAAAGAACAGATAGATACATAAGGATCTGGAAGAGAGAGAGAGAGAGAAAGAGAGAGAGAGAGATGGGTAGATGGGTGAATCAGGGTACCTAGCCACTGCAAATGAACTCCAGATGCATGTGCCACCTTTTGCATCTGAATTTACGTGGGTACTGAGGAATTGAACCTGGGTCCTTTGGTTTTGCTGGCAAGCGTGTTAACCACTAAACCATCTCTCCAGCCCTTGGGAGTATTTTTAAAGATGTATTCCCTCTATAAAAGGTCCTTGACTTGAATTTCATAAAACATGTTATATTTAACATATGTGTGGTTTAAGTATAAAACAAATATATTGCTTCATTTAATTTTCAAAGCAATAACTACCATCAAAATATGACAACTCACCATACTAAGATTATGGGGGATTAAAGGTGGGTATAGAAGGAGAATGGAATGCACATTTCATGTACATTCTTTTGCTATGGTGACAATGTCATATGGAGTAAATATTTACTCTCTTGCTATAAATGGTAAAATCTAACTTCCTGGTAAAGAGTCACAAGGACAATGGCACGAAACTTTGAAGTTGTGGACAAAGCTTCAGTCTCAGAGTTGACATGCCATTCTTTTTCTAGGACCAGTTGAAGTCAAAAGCCAAAAAAATCATCCCAAGCATTATGTTCTTTTTGGCAACCTTGCTGAAAGCATTTAAAACAAACTTTTCCAACAATAGGTTATGAATGGTTTCCTGTTCAGACAAACTTCAAAATCATAATTAGGCTTAAGCAAATTCAATAAACATGTAAAAATGAGCAGCTCCTGGTGTTGCTTTCTTTCTGTCCCTCTTTATCTCTCCCTTTCTTTCATTGCCTCACATCTTTCCCAACCTTCCATATTTCTTCTAGGATCAACATGTGAACATGTACATGGAATGATTTTGTAAATTGAAAGCATAGTTAAAGAGTATATGCATCACATTTTGACTCAAACTCAGAAAATCCAAAATGATATGTTCTCTCACATATGAGTGCTGGGATTCTGAACTTCAATACTCTCTCCAGTCCTCAATATGTGTGTTCCATACGTGTGTTTGATCAAAGGGTTAAAAATCTGAATAGTCTTGCAATTTACAAATTAAGCATTATGGTTTTAAATGTAGCATATTACTAGTATAAACATGAATACAACCATCCAAACATTATAACAAACATAGACACACATATGTGCTTACAAACTTATACACATAAGTAGTAACCATAAATTAAAACTGTCCCAAAGATAAAACATATTTATGATATATTATGTTTATAATGCTCAATAATTATCTTCATAGTAATTCCAAATTTTACATAAATAATTATGATGTTGGGAGAAAGTTCGCCTTGTACCATGCAAAAAATCTTTGAACCGGGAGTTTTGTATGAAAATATTAAATCCTGATGATACAAAATCCATTGTTACAAATATGCATACTTTAATTCTTTCATATCATACATGATTCAAATTCGGTACTTGATACAATTTCCTGTTGCTTATAATGGAAGATACATTCACTCCTCTGTATTTGTCAATATATATTCATATCTATAACACCACACTGTATTTATTACAGTTTATACTTTATATGTGCATTACATAAACTTCAGTTGTATATATACAGACATATATGTATGTATATAAATATTACATATATATGTGTATATGTATACACACACACACATTATATAAGTAATCAGTTTCTTTCTCATTGCTTGAACAAAATACCTGACCAGAAGTACCTGATGGGAGGAAAATGTTTATTTTAGCTTACAGTACAAGGGAAAGTTTCACTTAGGCATGCAGGAAAAAACATGACAGGTCTAATTAGGAAACCTGGATCACATCTCCACATCAGCAGGAAGGAAGAAATGTGAGTCATCTAGCTATACCCAGTAGAGTAAGGCAATAGTAATAAACTTTGCAAACCCCTGTGTCACACCTCCCCCAGCAAAGCTCTGTCTCCCAAAGGCTGCATTACCTTTCCAAATTGCCACCATCTGAGGACCAAGTTTTCAAAACACATGAAGCTATGGAATATATTCAAAACACGACAGTATCACATATACGCATATAACTAAATACATCATATTATTTATAATATAAAATATTATATACAACATATTAAACCCGTGTGTGTGTGTGTGTGTGTGTGTGTATATGTTATTTGTGAGATAGGGTCTCATGTAACTCAGGCTGTTCTCCAGATTTCTAAGGATTTAGGATGACTTTGACTTCCCTCACAAATGTTGCTATTCAAGGTATATGGCACCATGCCCAGCTCACATGTAAATAAATAAAGTTAGTGATTGACAGTCTTCAACTTCATTCCAGCTTTGTGATTTATCCTTGGCTTTTGGGAGCTACTTTACCCATGGTCATTATGAGTTAAAGCCAGCCAGCACTCAATTGCTGAGAAATGCAGGACTGTAAACTTTTAATCTATTGACTCAGCAATACAGTCTCCACTTTGGAGCTCACCATAGCTTTGGGTGAAGTCATCATTGTGACTGTATCATGAGTCAGTATTTCCTACCACTCAGTAGTTCCATTAACTTCCCCACAGGTTTTGGCTTCAAGAGTTTTTCCCAAGAACTTTATCATAGATGCAAATATCCACCTCTAATTCAGGTTCTTGTGAAAGCTAAATATAGTATTATAACTATACCAAAGAAAAGAATTGACATGGAAAGATGGATCAAATGATAAAGAGTTTACCACTCAAACATGAGAACCTAAGTTCAGATGCCCAGAATTCAAGCCCTACACTAGTGAAAGTGTCTGTAATACCAGTGCTCCTCCAGCAAGGTGGGAAGCAGAGACAGAAGAATCAATCCTTCAGGAGATGTCTCTGAGTCAGCCTGGTAAAAACAGTGATGAACAAAGAATGACAGGGAGAAGATGAGTATTAGGATGTGTGATTCTTTTATCTGTGCATAAGTGCACCAGCACACACATACACCCCTAGACTAATAAAGATGCACACACAAAATATATAATATCTTCACTATTAATAACTCATAGTGAACCCAAGTCAATTGAAATTCATTGTATGTAAAACATGGGCTGATGGAATATCCTGGAACACAGGAGACCCAAGAGAGTCTTCAGAACCCAAGTGATAAGAACTCAAAATGGTAGTGGGACAAGAATATTACTTGTGGCAGCATTAACAGGAGAAGACACAGCATACAGTCATATAAATGGGTTCAATAATAGAAATATTTAAGTCTTATATTGGCATTTCATGTGACAAGTCAAGGGGGTACAATTATTACATTAAGAGATAGTTTCAGTAGTAAAAATCAGTAGCAGAGACCAGTAAGCTAGAAAAGAGGTATAAGGGAGGGAGCAGAGAGATGGACTTAAGGGGATGGTACTGTATATGTATAAGTAAATGTGTCCATTACTGAAGATAGAATGGCCTAAGTGAGGTTAGGGGAAGAGATTAAGTAAAAGAAATGTGGGGGAGGGGTAATCAAAATTCAGGATATTGTGAATAAGCCACATGATAAGCTATCCTTTTTGGATAATGCTACACCCAGAAGCAATAGACTGTTACTAGAAAAATCTCAGTGCCATGGATGGGATACCTTCCAGTGAGTTGTTGGCCATGGAGGTCCCTGATGCCTCCCCCCCAAAAAATTACAGGCTATTGCCAAGGCTCTTGGTTTCCCACCAGGAATAGGTGATAAGACCTTATTGCTGAAGACTCCACATACCTGGGCTACAAGGCCATTGAGAAATCAAACTGGGGCTGAGCTGAAAACCTCTCAGTGGACCAGCTGACAGAAATCTGGGAAAGGCTGCACTGTATGCAGCCTTATGGGAGACAAAACCATCACTGGTGAAAAGAGTGAACACTGCAAACCTCAAGTTTGGCTAGCCAGGCCAAATGAGCCAACAGGTGCAATAGTGGCATGTCTGTTATGGGGGAAAGCAACTACTCTCTCATTGGACTGGAGACCCACTCTATGGGAGGCAATACATGTTTGGTACTGAAAGCCTAACCAAAAGACTACAGTGGAGGACGTCATGAGTATTGGGAGTGTAATGACTGCTAAATGCATATATTATGCTCACCAAACTGCCCTGTAAGTATTTTACTTAATGTTCATAACCATATATTAATGCTACTCTCACTTTTGGTTAGAGAAGCTTATCTTTACAGATGGCCATGACCCAAAAGGCACCACAGTGCTGAGAAGACATGACATAGGAATGTTCAACACTAAAACATCTCTACCACACCTTCTAAGGCTCAGGGTCCATTGCAGAAGATGTGGCAGAAAGAATGTAGGAGCCAAAGGAAGGGTAGGACTGCTTACAAGGCAATCGACCAGACAGAAATTGGCCTTGATATCCATGACTTTGCCATGCCTAGCATTATCTTCATGAGATCCTCATAATAGGAGGAAAATGTAAAAGAGAGACTAATGGAGAAAGGAAGGGGATATGGTGGAGTGTAGATTTGGGAATGAGGAGTGGGGGAGGGAAGGAAATTTTCATGGTTTATTGTCTGTAATTATGGAAGCTGCCAATAAAAAGGATTGACAAAAGAATGAAAACCCAGGAAATTAAAGAAATAATAAATAATTTATAGCCCCACAAAAGACCAAATATCTTGACAAATATCTAACATCTAGACAACTTGCCCCAATGAATGACTGAGTCCTGGGAGTGAGGACCATGATAGCAATCAGCATATTGTGCAGTAATGATTTCCTTATCTCTGTCCCAAAACCTACCTCTAGAAATTCACAAAAATGAGGATAGTCAAGTACTTTTGGGGATTTAAACATATTTCTTGACCTTTCATTCAAAGGATAAATGACAAATTATTAAGAAATCACCATATATAGATATGAAGTCCATATATGGTTCCTCAGGGGGCAAATACTATTTAGAAGTGAAGGAGATACTTGGCCTTGAAAATTATTCTGTGGAATATGGTGCCAACAGTTTGGGCAATAAATGCAAAAAAACAAAACCAAAAAACCACAACACCAACAACAAAAACAAGTGAGAATACATCAAATAAAAATGTTGCTATGTAGGCAAGGAAATAACAAAATGAAAAAAAATGAGAAAATATTTATCTATTTATCAATTAATACATATTTAAGTGGCTAATATTTAAAATACATAAGACTAGCAAAATCAATAGTAAAAAATTACAAACTTTGATTTGAAAGTGTTGAATATTTCTTCAAAGAAACCATACATGTAACCAACAAAGGTATGAAGAGGTGGTCAATAAAACTAATCTTCAGAGAAATAGAAATTAAAACCAGACTGAGGTATCATTATCAAAAGATAAAAAGTATAGAAAAGGGGTACCTTAATACATTGCTGATGGAAATGCAATCGGATACAACCAATTAAAAATAATAGTTTGGACAAGCTTCACACATTGGAAATAAACTGTGATATAACTTGTTGGCCTTTTAGTAGATATCAAGTGTAAAACTGTCCTGAAGTGAGGCAATCTTTTTATGTATATATGCTCTCAAAGGGAATCAAACCAATACCTCACAGACATGCTTGAGATCCTAAGTAAAAATCATAGGATCACTATTATTTACATCATCAGTCACATAAACAACTTAAAGATTTGTCAATAAGGAGTGGATAAAAAGGTTGTGGGTGGTAGGTGTGTGAATACATATAAGTTATTATTAAGGATACAATTTTACATTTGAAAAAGGTATATCTTTTTGGAGCAAATAGCTGAAACTTAAAGAATTACTAAGTGAAATGAGTCAAGCACAGAAAGAAGAAACAGAATATGTCCCCAGTAATATGAAGAACTTTCAAAAAATGTCAACTTACCTTAGCCTTATTACACAAAGAAAACTATATAGTTTATACATTTGCTATATAATTAAACTTTCCAATCTAAAAATGGACACATTTTAAAACATTGTACTGTATATTGTAAATAAAAGCAAATTACGCTATTAAAAATAAGAAAGTATAAGAAATTAAAACTAGGTTAAAGGGTGGACATTTTCAGTATACATAGGTTGAGTATGCTTAGGGTTATAACATATGGCATAAAGGGCATCATACAGTATAAAATCCTTAATGTTCAAAATGAACCAAAGCAGAAATCCAGAACCTGCTAAGAGCACAATACTAAAGTTGACTTTAAAAATACCTACCAAAACTCAGGGAATTTTGTGGAAGAAGGTGTGGAAAGAATGTAAAAGTGGAAAGGAATATCCAGAGGCACTGCCCCCTCTTACAGTGACTGACTGATGCTCTTACATCTCATAACCCACAAAACTAGGGGGGATACCAGCAATCACACTGAGGAGGGCCCTTAGTGGAATTGGGACAGGGAGAAAGGAAATAATGGTATAATGGCACTAAGATATGATATATCCATACAACTTTCTATTTAATTAATATATATATATATATATATATATATATATATCCTGAATGTTTATAGGAGCATAGGTTTTAAGTACATATAGACACAGAAAAAAGTAATATAGAATGTGATGGTGCTATCAATTTCATTGTTTTATAGTAACATATCACTGTATATGCATATTAAAATGTCATGTACTCCTTAAATGTATACAGTAAAATAAATTAAAAATGAAAGAGAAAAGAGGAAGTAAAGAGGTTAAGGTCACATATGAAGCAGAGAAGGTCATTTCAAGTAGAGATGGAGTGAGATATTTAATTGAAGAAGGATGTTTGAAATACCATTCTAGATGAAGAATCATAGGCCCAAATACATGGGCAATACAATTCTGTCATAAAGCTACAACTGTTTTTGTCAAGTGACAATGAAGAAATAACTCTATAGCTTTGTATGTTTCTCAGGTAATTCTACCAAAATGTGCCTTCTGAGCCATAAGTTACTTTTCAGACTAAAACCTATATAACATACACCCAGTTCTGACCAACAATAAATGTTCTAGAATCCAACAGGATGTAGACACACATTATTATATTATGGTCTGAAGGATAGCCCTTGCCTGTATCCTAGTCTATTCCCTCCTAAGTTCAAAGAAATTGAACACTTCCACCTACCATACTATCTTGCTTAAATGTGGTAAATGTGATTTATTGTATATTGACTGATCTTGACATTTCAATATGAAATTTGAAGATCTTTTTTTAAATTGAACTTTTATCCATTCATAATGACTCATTTTCAGATATGTTTGTGATTTTTAATGTGAGCCATATCTTTTAGATTATTTGTGAAAATAATATGATACCTAGGCTAAAATAAATTTCCTCCTAAGTAAGCTTGGGTTTGTGTTGTTAGAAACAACAATATGAGCCTGGAGAGATTGCTTAGCACTTAAGGCACTTGCCTGCAAAGCCAAAGGACCTTGATTTGTTTCTTCAGTACCCATGTAATCCAGATACACAGGGTCATTCATGCATCTGGAGTTCATTTGCAGTGGTTGGAGGCCCTGGTGTGCTCATTCTCTCTCTCCTTCTCTCCCCCCCTCTCTTACAAATAAATGAAAATAAAATATTAAAAAAGAACAATCCGTTACTGTCTTTGAATCATTTTATCCCTCCTTTGTCCACATTTAAGTTGGAATTCTTTTCTTAAAATACTTTATGTATTTATTTATTTGCGAACAGAGAGAAACATATAGAAGAGAGGCAGAGAATAGAAATAATGGGTGAGCCAGGGCCTCCAGCCACTGCAAATGAACTCCAGGTGTATGTGCCTCTTAGTGCCTCTGGCTTTATGTGGGTACTGGGAAATCAAACCTGGGTCATTAGGTGTTGCAGGCAAGTGTATTAACTGCTGAGGCATCACTCCAGCCCCAGTTGGAATCATAAGTAAGATTTAATGAAGAATCAAGGATCTTTCATTTTCCATTCTGAGGTACTGTGCAAGTTGTTTGCATGCTTTCTCTGAAAGCCATTTCATGAGTTATCTTTACTTCATCAGGATGCTGTTTTGGAATTGGTCATCCTGATATATTTCCAAATTATATGTTTACCCTGTTGTTTATATAGAGACTCAATTATGCAAGCGGTTCTAGCCCACAAAACTAAAACCAAAACCTTCATAGAAAACCCCAGGTAGACTATTTCTTCCTCACTACATAGAATTTTTTTAGTATTTAACAGATGAGTCATACACTAGAACAACATTTTATTTTATTTTATTTTATTTTATTTTATTTTATTTTATTTTATTTTATTTTATTTTTGGTTTCTCGAGGTAGGGTCTCATTCTAGCTCAGGCTAAAGTAGAATTCACTATGTAGTTTCAGGGTGGCCTTGAGTTCATGGCAATCCTCCTACCTCTGTCTCCCAAGTGCTGGGATTAAAGGCATGTGCCACCATGCCCAGCAACATTTTCTATTTTATCTAGGATTTTAAGTAGAATTTCTGCTAAAATTAGAATTTGGTCACAGTGGGAATTTTTATTTCCTCAATTCCTATTTTGTTTGTTGGAGAATTAATATATGAATTTTGCAAGAACTATTTTTGTGACTATAGAGACAGTGTAGTTATTTTTATTTTCATAGTTTTTGAGTACCTTAATGTGGAAGATTTGTGAGCTTTGAGTAATAACACATTATAATTTATTTACTGAAAGTAAGTTACTATAAACATGGAAATGGAATGGTTTGTTACTACTTTCTGTGCATAACTCCATGTTTAAAGTACCTGCAGAAAATTTAGTAGTTCTGCCTCTATCCATATTGCAGAAAGACAGAAAGATGTTTCAAAGATGGCTTTTCCATTGACAAACATGGTTGTGGTTCACATGAGACCAGCTTTCACAGACTAAGTAGAACGCTTTGTCTTATAATGATGACCATGTTTCCCCACTAACTCAAAAACTCTTGTGAACTTCCTTCCTTCTGCATATTATGACAACACCATGGATCCCAGACAGTGTGAATCAATCTAAGTTCATTTATGACTTAGTAGTTTGTAGTTTTAGCATTTCTGGATCAATAATTTCAATGTAATATTAAAACTCATATCTTTAATTGCAGTATTAAATATCAATGTTGTGTTTCCAGAATGAAATTTGGGAGCTCATAGCTTATTTTCAGTATCTGTGGCTATAATCTCTAGAGAGAAAATGCCTATTAAATGGACAGCATGATGTGAGACAGCAAGAACTCAGGAAACATCAATTACAACTTTGTTTACTGCTATGAATAATTAGAGAAATGAGTGAAAGAATTAGACATTTCTCAAAACTTCCACAGGACTTGGATTGTCTATTTTTGGTAAGTGGGAGCAAGATTACAGATCTCAAAACACATGAAGTACATTCCATTTGGAATTAAGCTATTCGAAATAGGTAGCCCTATTTTATAATGCATCTTACCTGCCTAAATTAGGCAATTTCAAATATCCCTGGTATACAAAAATATGAAAAAAATCCTACTAGGAATAGAAAAGCATAATGAAATATAGAATATTTTTGTAGAGCCAAGTTAATTCTAGAAAATACTGAAATTGGTGGAACATTGCAGTCTAATCTATAATATCTGTCCTCAAAATTAAACTCTTTCATGATATTTCTGAATTATATTTAAATGCATTCATGGACCTCTAAGCAATTCTTTCACAAAATTCTGTCATGCTAATCTTGCACACTAGTCTGGATCCTTGCTTTCCTTAGAGAGCAGAATGCTAATTTCAATTTTTTCTAACAGTTACCTCCTATAACAAGTGAACTCTTGGTATAAAGTTAATTTTTATACCTCATTTTTCTGGCTGATACTACTTCTAAGATAGTCTTCATAAAAGTTAAACACTAATTGCATCCAAAGGGGTAACTACTCTCATAGACACTTGCAGTATAAATTCTCCAAGGAAGGAACAGTGGAAGTAACATTTAAAGAACTTTGTTTATTTTTATTAAAAACATACTTTCTATGGATAGATCATGTGTTGGTACCATCTTTTCCCTCCTCTCTTCACTCATTAGCTGGGCACCCTCTTCAGTGGGGTTGCTGATATTCCCTATGGGGTTGAGAGTTATGCTTTGTCAGAGCAGCAGTCAGATAATGAGAGAAGGCAATGCCTCTGGACATGACTCCCAACCTGTGATACTTACAATCTTTCAGCCCAGTCTTCCACAAAATTTCTGAGTCTTGGTGGGTGTGTTTTAAGTCTACTTTAAGGATGAGCTCTTAGGAGTCTCTGGATTTCTGCTTTGGTATGTGTGGAGTATCCTTAGTGTCTGTCTTGTTCACCTTGGCACTGTCAGGCTCAGGAAGGAAACAGCACTCTTGTTTGTCTCCTCACTTCCTCTGTGGATTCACCTGGACCTAGAATAAGAAGTTAGGGGTGGATTATCTCCTGAAGTCTTGTTTCCTTCTGAAAAAGAAAAATATTTTCCAACAGAGAGTGAAATCAGCATAGTTTAAATTGGATAGGTGTTACTAGCTTAGGGAGATTTTGATGGATTTAGCCCTTATTTTAGCTAAAGATTGCTGGAAGCTTATCATTGGAGAGCATAATCTTTGTCTCCATAGGATTCAAACCTGGATCCAAATGCCAGATATGGGTTCCTTTCCACTGAGTGGATCTCTTAGCCAATCAGAAAGCCAATGGTTACCCACAAATGCTGTGTGCCACCATTGCACTGGTGTGTACTTCTTCCCTTATGATTAGAGGTGTTGAACATTTTTCTTAAGTGTGTGTTATCTATTTTTTCCTTTGAGAACTCCCTATTCAGTTCACTACCCCATTTTTGAGAGGGTTGTTTGGATTTTTGTTGTTTAGGCTTTTGAGTTCTTTGTAGATTCTAGATTTTAGGAGTTGATCAGTGGTATAGCTGGTGAAAAATTTTGCCCATTCTGTGGGTAATCTAATGGCTCTATTTGTGGTGTGTTTGCCAGTGCAAAAACTTATTAGCTTCATGAGATCCCATTGGTTGAGAGAGTGTTTAATTTCCTGGTACAGTAGCGTTTTGTTCAGGAAGTCCTTTCCCACTGCTACATCATGGTCAGTTCCTCCTATTCTTTCTTCCAGTAAGAGAAGAGTTTCAGGCCTTATCTAACAATCTTTATTCCATTTGATAATGACTTTGTGTATGGTGAGATGTGTGGGTCTAGTTTCATTTTTCTACATGTGGTTATACATACATTTGTTGAAGATGCTGTCTTTTTTCCACTCTACATTAATGGCACCCTTGTCAAAGATCAAGTAGCTGTAGTTACTTTAATTAGGTTCAGGTCTTCAACTCTGTTACATTGGTGTATATGTCTGTTTTTGAACCATGCCATGTCATTTTTTGTTACTATGGCTAGTATAGCTTTAGATTGGGTATGGTGATACTGCCAGAGGTTTCATTCACTGAAATGTTTAGATATCTGAGGACTTCTGCCATTCCATATGAATATTGAGGTCATTTTTTTCTATCTCTGTGAATAATGATGCTGGAATTTTCGTTGGTATTTCATTACTTCTGAATATTGCTTTTGGTGGAATGGCCATTTTCACAATATTAGTTCTGCCTATTCAGGAGCATGGGTGGTCTTTCAATCTTCTCAAGTCTTCCTTAATTTTTTTCTTGAGTGATTTTATTGTATAGTTCTTTCACATCCTTGCTTAGTGTATTCCAAGTTACTTGATAATTTTGTAGCTATTGAAAATGGGAAAACCTTGCTCATTAATTTTCTGTATATTTATCCTTTGCATGTAGAAAGGCTATTCAATTGGGTGTATTGATTTTGTATCCTGCTACATTGCTGAAGGAATTAATCACCATTAAAAGTTTTGAGCTAGAGACCTTTGCCTTGCTTATGTATAGGATAATGCCATCTGCAAATAGGGCTAATTAGACTACTTCCTTGCCAACTTGTATCCCTTTTATTTATTTCTCCTGTCTTATTGCTTGGTCTTGGATTTCCAGTAATATGTTGAAGAGCAGTGGTGAGAGTGGTCACTCCTGTGTCGTTCCTGATCTCAATGGGAACTGTTGAGTCTTTTCCCCATTAAGCATTATTAAGGAATTAGTTGCTTGACATATAATTTTTATTGTGTTGAAATAAAAAAGAAACTGCCCATGCCTATTGTCTCCAGTGTTTTTATCTAGTAGTGATATTATATTTTGTCAAAGGCCTTATCTGTATCTATTGAAATGATCATGCGGCTTTTGTGATTAAGTTTCTTTATGTGGTGTGTTACATTAATCAGTTTGTGTATGTGCAGCCATACCTATATCCCTGGGATGAATCTTGCTTGATCAAGGTAGAAATAATTCCTTTGATGTGTTGTTGAATTTGGTTTGAGTGGGTTTTCTTTACAACTTTTGAATCTAAGTTTATCAGGGAAATAGGCTTATAGTTGTCTTTTCCTGTTGTACCTCAGTCTGGTTTTCGCATTATGGTAATGCTAGCTTCA
This sequence comes from Dipus sagitta, assembly GCA_036346955.1. Lineage (NCBI taxonomy): Eukaryota > Metazoa > Chordata > Mammalia > Rodentia > Dipodidae > Dipus > Dipus sagitta. Next base: position 94,056,841 of record CM070770.1, on the reverse strand, counting down.
TAAAAGGAGTTGGGGAGCATTACCTGTTCTCTGGTAATGTGAAAATGTTTGAGAAAAAAAATGGTTTCATTTCTTTCAAGAAGATCTAATAGAATTCAGCTGAGAAGCTCTCTGATTCTGGACTTTTATTCTGGGGAGGTTTTTGGTTATCTTTTCCATCCCTATGGATGGGATAGGTTTGTTTAGAAGATCAATATGCTCTGAATTTAGTTTTGGTTGATGGAATGTTTTTATAAATTCATCTATTTATTTCAGATTACCCAATTTTGTGGAGTAGAGGTTTTGAAAGTATGTCCTGATGATGATCAATGATGTCATTGATGCTGTGACCTACACCTTTTCATTTCTGATTTTGTTATTTTGAGACTTCTCTTATTTTTATTTGATCAAATTGGTCAATGCTTTATCAACATTGTTTATTTTTTCAAAGAACCAACTTTTACCTTCATCAATTTTCTTAATTATTTTCTTAATTTCCAATTCATTAATTTATGCTCTAATCTTGATTATTTCTTTCCATCAGGAGCTATTAGGATTGGATTCTTCTTGTTTTCCATTGTCTTTAAGTGGATGGTTAGATTATCAATTTGGAATGTCTCCAACTTGGTATTAAGGCATTTAGCACTATGAAATTTCCCCTTAGGACTGCCTTCGTTGCGTTCCATAAGTTTTGGTAAGTGTGTTCTCATTATCATTCAATTCTATAAATTTTACCTTTTCTTTTCTGATTTCTTACACAACACATTCTTTGTTTAGAACACATGTCCAGTCTCCAGAAGCTGGTAGAATTCCTGATGTGCCTCTTATTGTTAATTTCTAGCTTTAAAGTATTGTGATATGATATGATGCAGGAAGTTATGTCAGTTTTCCTGAATTTATGGAGGCATGCTTTATGGTCTAGTATATGTTATATTTTAGAGAATGTTCTGTGGGATGCCAAAAATAATATGTATTCTGTAGAATTGGGGTAGAATGTTCTACAGATGTCCATTAGGTCTAGTTGATCTATGATATTGTTGAGCTCTATTATTTTTCTTAATTTTTTTGCTTTTATGATCTGTCTATTGATGACAGTAGAGTATTGAAGTGCCCAACTATGATGGTCTCCCACAGAGACTAGGAGACAGAGTCCTATTCTCCAGTGTTGTTTGGAAAAAAACATAAATAAATAGTTTTTGGCTGCCTTGAGTTGTCTTCAAAATGCTGTTGTGATCTTGCTCTGCTCTACCTCACATTACTTGATATATTGTATAAAGCAAAGGATTTTCAGACTGAGCCTTACCCTTAGGAACTCCATTTTACAGTAAGCCTTTGTATCCACTTTGAGGAAGAGGGATAACTTTGCACCTGGGTACACACATAAAGGTCACCATCTCCCTGGCACCACCTATATGACACACACAGGTAAATGGCTATTCTTGGGAGTAGGAAGGGTATCCTATTAATTTATAATAAACTTATAGTAAAATGGTAATATAGGAGCACATGTGTGTATTAAAATCATATCAAGAAAAGCAAGCCCAGGAAATTTTTGGGCCCACAGACCAAGAAATGGGTGTAACTTTCTCAGCTGAACCTCATAAAGAAGTGTACACCTAGCACTATGATACCCATAGCCTGTACTGACTTGTAATATGACCACCCAGTATACATAATGAAGTAGTTTCTGACAGTTCTAGGACTTCAACTTGGATTTTTCCCCACTGTTGGCATGGCTTACTCAATGGAACATCTGCCTGTTCACCCATCTGTACCTGCTCTCTGTCCTTCCCTCCATTTTTCTGGACTTGGTCATGCCCTTCCCTCTTCCTGCCTCTTCTGCCACAGGTTTTGTTATCGGTGCCGACTCATGCATTTCTGTCAGTTTCTCTAAAAGCCTCTTTGAGATCTTTTGCCTTTTTAATTATTTGTAGCTATTCTGTAACCTTCACATTACATAAATAAATTAGAAGATAGATGACAGATGATAGATGATAGATAGATAGACAGATAGATAGACATAAATATCCAGATAGATGATAGACTTACTGTGTTATTTGACTGTTAATATTAGTAATTAAGCATAGAATAAAACAATCTAAACTTGTCTCAAACAAGGGTACCAAGGAAAACTGGAAGAGCTGAAAAGTTCTTGTCTTTGAAATCACAATCCCTTGTGAATTTATGGCTATTCAATAAGTTCTGACATTGTGGAAAGATACACTTTTGTTCATCTATGTTTCTGACACAGTGTGCTCAAAATAGGAGCTTTGAGGTAATTGGTTTGTGATTAGAGTGATTTCTGGGGATGTGCCCTGGGTTTCTAGAAACTGTGTTTGTTCAAGGCTTTCTCAAGTAAGGTTGAGATCTAGCTGAAAGGAGGGCTCAAAGGATCCTGGCAGCTGAGTGAAGAGAGAATCCATTAGCATACAAAACATACTTAACAAATCTCCACAGATTTTAGACCCATTATTTTCAAATTTCATTTCTACAGGTAAGGTAGCCCGTATTTCCAAAGATAAAAGTTTATTTTAATTATCCTTGTAATCCAAAGATCTATTTCCTCTTCAAATCCAGTATATATACACAGATTTGATAAGACAAAGGGAATGCATTTAGTTGCACAGGTTTAATAACTTACCATACAAACACTAACTAGACACACATACACAACCTTAAATAAAAACATATATATAGGGCTGGAGAGATGGCTTAGTGGGTATGGGCTTGCCTGTGAAGCCTAAGGACCCCAGTTTGAAGCTCGATTCCCCAGAACCCACACAAGCCAGATGCACAAGGTGGCACGCATCTGGAGTTTGTTTGCAGTGGTTGGAGGCCCTGGTGTGCCCATTCTCTCTCTCTCTCTGCCTCTTTCTCTCTCTGTCTGTTTGCTGCTCCCAAATAAATAAAAAAATAAACAAAAATTAAAAGAAAACATATATGAAAAAACAAATCAAGGGACTTCCAACAGGCATAATGGAGTTTTTTAGAGCTGATTAATACTTTGACTGATATCTATGAAAATCTGAATTGAAAAAAAAAAAAAAAAGAACAGATCTCTAAAAACCAGAATGCTCACCAAAGGTGGCCATGTTAGAGAGAAAAAAAAATCTTGGAAGAGGTTGTTGAGCCAAAGTCATTATGGCATTTGATCTCGGTCTAAGTATAATACTAGACTAAGTTCTTCTACTGAGCGTGTCTGCCAACATAAAAAGAAACCACCAAGGCTCTGGGCAGTAGCAAAGAGCAAAGCCAGAAAAGAAGAGCCCCAGCCTCCAAAAGCCATAGAGAATTAATGGTCCAAATGCCAAAGTGAAAGAAGGCAATTTGACATATTATAGCTATATTGTTTTTCCTGAAAATAACTGCTATCCAGAAGATATACAAAACATTGATAGAAAGGACAACTCATGATACTTACAAACTGGATGAATCTTTCAAAATAGTATCTTTCAAAAATTTCAAAATGCTACATGAAAAAAGACAAGGGAGTTTAGCATCTCCAAGAAAAGCAGTCTTCAAAAACACAAAGGGCATGGCTGGAGGGATGGCTTAGCGATTAAGGTGTTTGCCTGCAAAGCCAAAGGACCCAGGTTTGATTCCCCAGGATCCCTGTTAGCCAGATGCACAAGGGGGCGCACACATCTGGAGTTCATTTGCAGTGGCTGAAGGCCCTGGCACTCCCATTCTCTCTCTCTCTCTTTCTCTCTGTCTCTGTCTCCCTCTTTCTCTGTCAAATAACTGAAAGAAAAAAAAAAAACACAAAAGGGCGATCCTGACATACGTATTCTCATAACCAACTCTGAAACACCACCTGAGCAGAAGTTGGGTACCTGAGTGCATTGCAGGCTTTCCAGAACTGGAGGCAAATACTCAGTAAGAGAATATAGCTTTGTTATTATTGTTTTGAGTCTTTGAAATTTCTCAAAGAAATGCACTCAAATTTTATAGAGCTTTAAAAATAATTTTTATTCTTTCTTTTTATTAGTTTCTAGTTAGCATAAAAATAATGCATATCATGACATTTTCATAAAGCATATTATGGTACCTTGCTCATATTTACCCCCTATTGTTCTTTCTCATCCCAGCTCTGACTTGCTCATTCATTTCCTTTTTCCTTATTAATAGTTCCCCTTCTATTTCCATGTCATGTGACCATATAAATGTATATTTATATATGCATACTTACATGTATATATAAATTGTTGATCTAAATTATGTATATGAGAGAAATGTTATTTCCTACCCCTTTAGACCTTCTCCTCTCAGATCATATTCCACCTTCTATTTTCATGGCAAAAATATACATTTTACTCCATTTTCTTTTTCAAGATAAAACAATGTTTGTCTTTTTGAGTTTACCAAATTTTGCTTAACAAGGTAAACTAGTAGTATATAAGTTTTATTCTAAATGACATAATTTTATTCTTCTTTATCATGGAATAAAACTCTATTATGTTTATAAACTAAATTTTCTTTTTAACATACATTTGCTGATTTCTATCTAGGCCAGTTCCATATAGTGGTGCTTGGGAAAAGAGCAGTAATAAACAGAAATATACAAGTAGCAATGTAGATGCAGCTTTCTGCCAGTATATATCCAGTATTAGTACAGCTGGTTCATATGGTAGTTGTAGTTTTAGATTTTTTTCAGGTGCTTCTATATTGACTTCTACAGATGTGTTCCCAGTTCACAGTCCCACAAGTAGTTTATAATGTTTCCTTTCCCCCCACATCATAACAAACATCCAATGCAGTTCGTTCCTTTGATGACAGACTTTATTCTAGGGGAGATGGAATCCCAAAGCAATTTAATGGCATTTCCTTGATCTCTAGGAATGGGGAACACATTTCAAATATTTACTAAATCTGTTCTCACTTTATATATTCTAGACATTAGTACTTTATATATTCTAGATATTAGTACTCTATAATAATTGGCAGATATTTTCACCTCTTTATTGAGTGTCTCTTTACATTGATGATTGCTTTATTTTCCTGGCTAAAGCTTTCAATTTCATAAATTATATATATATTTCTTGAGCTATTGTAGTCTTTTGAGAAAGTTCTTACCTATGCCTATATCTTGAAGTGGTATTCCAACTTTCTCTGTAGCAGTTTTAAAATTTCAGCTCCAGGGGCCTGGAGAGATGTCTTAGGAGTTAAAGGCATTTTCTTGCAATGCCTTACATCCCAGGTTCAATTCTCCAGTTCTCATGTAAAGCCAGATGTGAAAAGTAGCACATGTAACTGGAGTTTGCTTGCAGTGCAAGAGGTACTGGCATGCCAAAGTCCACGTGCTCACACTCCTTCTCTCTCTCTCTCTCTCTCTCTCTCTCTCTCTTTCACTTGTAAAATACTCTTTCTCTCCCCTTGCAAATAAATAAAATAAAATAAAATTCCAAATAAAGTTCCAAAATAAAGATTATTTATCTATTTTGAAATGACTTTTTAGGGTGTGACATATGTTTTCTATCTACTTGTAAAACATGGGACTTCTGAGTAAGATGGCAGCAGAATACTCACGCCAAACAAGCCTAGAGAGTGACTTAAGCAAAACCACAGCAAAATGCACTCTTATGCTGAAAAGTGAAGATACATAGGTTATTATGGGCCATAGCAGAAAAGCAGGAGAGACCAAGATCTACAAGAAAGGAGGAAATCAGCAAGAATCCTGCCATGGCACTTGTGGCCCTGCATGCCTGCCCAGCCTGGTGCTGAGCTGCAGGGGCAGAGACCAAACAAGAGGATTTTCCAACCACATCAGCATGATTGCAAAGTCAAGAAACCTGAAGGGGAGACAGGAGAGACAAGCTGAGGAGCTGCTAAACAAGTCGCTGATCAGTTCCAGTTCAACTCCAGGCTTCCTGCACTATCCCACCCCCTAACCATCAGAACCATGGATGTTCAGAGAACTCCTTCAGCCCTCAGAGGCACGGCATCCATCACAGCTGATCAGATCCACAGCAAACACAGAGGAATCAAGGTAGGCACTCAACATTGGTGAGATTGGAAGCCACCCCAAAATGTAACGAAGCCAAATGACAAATAAGGAGGCACATAGGCCTGCACTGGAAGTGGGAATCTCTCTTTCCATGTCAGGACAGGTAATGGGTTATATATTCTTGGTTATCTTTACCATTCTCAATTAAGCTGTATTTGTGGGTTGACTATTGTTGCCTTTGATGCTTTCAGATTCATACGGCCTTTGTCTTTTTCTTCTGTCATTATTGGGGGCAAGGTCTGATTCAGACATAGACTGATCTGGAACCCATTTCAGAATAGAAAGCTCAACCTCCCTGCTGATAGGATTAAGGGTGTAGAGAAACACACACCCTTACGAATTTTGGCTTTATAAGTGTATCTGTTTCTTTTAATACCTGCAATTGCATATTCTGTGCTGGTTTTTATTGAATGTGTATATTTTTCAGTTGAATTTTAGAATTTGCCAGTAAATTGTTCCACTCAGCCCACTAGTATACTTGAACAGCAGACAAACTCAACACCTAGGATTACTTCTGTGATTGGATTGGAGTACCAGAGCTACACATGGCACCTAAAACTCCTACCCTGAAGGTATATAAAGTTGCTGGATTTCTACATTTAATAACAGTACAGATAATTAGAAAACCCAAACATCAAATCAACTCAGCATGCAAGAATTGATACATTATAATACAAAGAACACAAAAAATCAAGACAATACAATGCCACCAAAAATTATACATCCATCAGAAATGACCCCCAATGAGATTGTTTTAGATGAAGTGCCTGACAAAGATTTCAAAAAAAAATTGATTTTATCTATACTCAAAGAAGTCCAAGATGAAATCAAAGGAATCAAAGAAGAAAAGGAAGAAATTAAAGAAGAAAACAAACTCCTCAAAGAGAACACAGGGAACCAGCTTAATGATATAAGGAGGTTATTACAAGACATAGGTATGGAAATAGAAATACTGAAGAAAAGCTAGGCAGAAATACTAGCAGGGAAAAACACAGAAAATCAAATAAAAAAAAACTCTGTTGAAAGTCTCACCAGTAGAATCAAAGCACAATATCTAAACCAGAAGACCAGGTGGCAGATCTAATACAGTCTAACAAAGGGAGAGAAAATCTAACAGGAATGTTTGATTGGGAATTTCAAGATATACAGGATACTATGAAAGATCAAACATAAAAATTCAGAGATAGTAGAAGGGGAAGAATTTCACTCCAAAGGCATAGTAGACATTTTCAACAAAACCATAGAAGAAAATATTTCCCCAAATGGGGAAAGACATGCCAATGCAGATACAGGAAGCTTTTGCAATACCAAACAGAAAAAATTGGGAAAGAACCTCTCCTTGCCATGCTATAACTAAACTACTAAACATGCAAACCAAAGAAAATTTATTAAAAGCAGTTAGATAGTAAGAGAATGTTAAATATAGAGTCAAGCCCATCAGGATCACAGCAGATTACTCAACTCAACCTTTGAAAACCAGAAGGGCTTGGTATGATATATCCCAAGTTCTGAAAGATAACAACTGTCAACCAAGATTACGTTATCCTGCAAAGCTATCTTTCGAAATTGGTATAGAAAAAAGGACATTCTACAACAAAAATTTAGGCTGAAGAAATTTATTATATCTAAGCCAGCTCTACAGAAAATACTTGAAGGAATCCTTCATGCTGAAGGGAAAGAAAAACACACACATGAGGAAACAGGAAAACATAAACCAAACTCAACAGTTAAAACAAGCAAGTAAAGGAAATATAGGAAGCACTACAAAACATGAAGAATGGTGAGGATAAATACATAATTTTCAATAATAACTCTTAATAACAATGGCCTCAATGCCCTGACCAAAAGATACAGGCTTACTGACTGGATTAAAGGGCAGGATCCTGAAGTGTGTTGCCTCCAGGAAACTCAACTCTCAATAAAAAAAAAAAAAAAATAGGTACTGTCTTAGGGTGAAAGGATGGAATATGGTATTTCAAGCAAATGGGCCTAGGAATGAAGCATGTGTTCCTATCATAATGTCTGAAATGATAGACTTCAAACCAACATTAGTGAGGAAAGATAAAGAAGGTCACTTTATGCTGGTTAAAGGAAGACACCAACAGGAGGACATTACAATCCTAAACATATATACACCTAACATGGGGGCTCCTAATTTCTTCTAACTAACACTATTAGACTTAAGGTCACAAATAACACTAAACGCAATTGTAGTGGGTGACTATATTACCTCACTCATCAATTAATAGGTTATCACAGTGAAAAATAAACAGAGAGACATATTGTGGTAGTTTGAATAGATGGCCCCCAATATATTCAGTTCTTTGTTTGTAATTTGCATCTGTAGCCACCTGCCTAGAGGCAGTGTCACTGGGTGGATCTTAACATGTGGTGGTGGGTTTCATATTTCAATCTAAAGATATGCAAAGTATGCCTAGCAGGAGTTCCTGAAGTGTGCTGTGGCTTTTGACTTTTAGGCTTGTACTTCTCTCTCTTTTTGCTTGGGCCTGTGAAGGCAGGCCAGCTTCTTCTGCTATTATGGAACTTCTCCTGGATATGTAAGCTTCAATAAATATCCCTTCCTCTATAGCTATACCTGGTCTGGAAATTTATCTCAGCCAGCATGAAGCTGTCTGCTACACATATGGATTAAATGATGTCATGGTCCTAACAAGTATCTACAGAACATTCCATCCAAATACTGCAGAGTATAGATCTTTCTCAGCAGTACATGGAACATTCTGCAAAATAGATCATGTATTAGGACATAATGCAAATCTTAACAAATACAGGAAAATTGAAATAATCCCTTGTACTGTACTGACCACAATGGGATTAAAGTACAAATCAGCAACAAGAAAACTATAGGGCATACACAATTTAATGGAGACTAAACTGTACACTATTGAATGATGAATGGGTTATTGACTAAATCAAAAGGGAAATCAATGAATTCATAGAATCAAATGATGATGAGAATGCAATATACCAAAACATTTGGGTCACAGTGAAGGAAGTCCTAAGAGGGAAATTTATAGGGAAATTATAGAATTCACAAGTAAACAAGTTAATGCTTCACCTTAAGTCCTTGGAAAAAGAAAAACAAGGCAAACAAAAACAAGTAGATTGGAAGAAATAATAAAGATAAGGGCAGAAATTAATAAAGTAGAAACCTAAAAAACAATCCAACGAAGCAATGAAATAGTGTTGGTTTTCTGAAAGGATAAACAAGGTTGATAGACCCTTAGCAAATCTGACCAGAAGAGAGAAGACACAAAATTTAATAAACTTAGAGATGAAAAAGTTACCATTTCAACAGATACCAAAGAAATTCAGAAATCATAAGGACATACTTTGAGAATATGTATGCCTCTAAATTTGAGAATCTGAAAGAAATGGATGATTTTCTTGATTTATATGACCAACCAAAGTTAAATCAAGAAGAGACAAACCATTTAAACAGACATATAATAAGTACAGAGATCAAAGCAGTTTTAAAAATTCTCCCAACTAAACAAAGTTCAGGCCCAGATGGATACACTGGTAAAATTTACCAGAACTTCATGGAAGAACAAACAGCACGGCTTCTCAAAATTTTCTGTATAATAGAAAAGAAATGAATTCTACTGAACTCCTTCAATGAAGCCAGCATGACCCTGATTAAAAAAAAAATAAAACAGACAAAGAGAACAAGAAAAGATAATTAAAGACCAATCTCCCACATGAAAATAGATGCAAGTTTTTTATTTTTAACAAAATATTGGCAAACAGAATACAAGAATATATCAAAAAGATAATTTACCCTGACCAAACATGCTTCATCCCAGAGATGTACAGATGGTTAGTCATATGTAAATTGATAAATGTAACACACTGCATAAATGGGCTGAAGAACAAAAGTCACATGATCATCTCAATACGTGCAGAAAAGGCATTTGACAAAATACAACATCCCTTCATGTCCTACAGAACCTGGGAATAGAAGGAATATATCTCAACATAATAGAGGCTATTTATGACAAATCTATAGCTTATATAATAGAAAATGGGGAAAAAAATTTGAAACTTTTCCACTAAAGTAAGGAACAAGACAAGGGTTTCCACTGTCCCCACTCTTATTTAATATAGTACTGGAATTCTTAGCTATAGCAGTAAGACAAGAGACACTCTTAAAGGGGATATTAATTGGAAAGGAAGAGATCAAATTATCATTATTTGCAGATGATAAGATTCTATACATAAAGAACCCTAAAGACTCTACCAGTAAACTGTTAGAGCTGATGAAAAATTTTAGCAATGTAACAGGATACAAAATGAGCACCCAGAAATAAGTAGCTTTTCTATATACTAACAACAAACATGCAGAGGATGAAATCCAGGAAGCTCTCCCATTCACAATTGCCTCAATAAATAAATAAATAAATAAATAAATAAATAAGTAAGTAAATAAATAAATAAATAAATAAAGTACCTTGGAATAAGTCTAACCAAGAGTGTTAAGGATCTCAAAAATGAAAAATGAGAAATTGCAGTAGATACTAGGAACTGGAAAGATATCCCATGTTCTTGGATTGGAAGAATCAATATTGTGAAAATGTTTATCTTGCCAAAATCAATCTACACATTTAATGCAATCCCCATGAAAATTCCAGTGGTATTCTTCATGGAAATAGAAAGCAAAAATCCTAAATTTCATTTGGAAGCAAAAATCGCCTTGAATAGCCAAAACAAATTTGAGCAGCAAAAATAAGGGTATCACCTTACCTGATTTTAAGCTATATTACAAAGCCATAGTAACAAAAACAAGATGGTACTGGCACAAAGACTGACACATATAGATCAATGGAACAGAATAGAGGACCCAAATGTTATTACAGGCAGCTACAGCCATATGATATTTGACAAAATGCCAAAAAAAAAAAATTCTTTAGAGAAAAGATAGCCTCTTCAACAAGTGGTGCTGGGTAAACTTGATACTTATATGTAGAAGGATGAAAATAGATTCTTGTCTCTCTCCATGCATAAGAATCAAGTCCAAATGGATCAGGGACCTTGATATCAGTCCTGAAACTCTGAAACTAGTAAAGGGAAAGGTAGGGGTAACCCTTCAACATATTGGCATAGGCAATGACCTTCTGAATATAACCCCAGTTGCTCAGGAAATAAAACCACTAATCAACCACTGGAATCTCATGAATTACAAAGCTTTTGTGCAGCAAAGTACATTGTGAATAGAGCAAAAAGACAACCTACAGAATGGGAGAAAATGTTTGGCCAGCTATACATCTGACAGAGGATTAATATCCAGAATATACAAATAACTCAAAACTTAAACAATAAGGAACCAAACAACTGAATTAAAAATTGGGCTATGGCTGAACCTTCACCAGGCCCTGAGAGGGAACACTTGAGCCACAAGACACTGGAGAGGGTATGATGAAGACTGACCTTAATCTTCTAAAGATTCTCTCTCGCTCACGCTCTCTCACACACACACACTCTCTCTATTCTCTGTAACTCTTGTATATTAGTTATCTTTTTCTTGCTTTTCTTAGTGGGCACTGACCTGTAACTCCCAGTACCAGCATGGGGCTATCATCCACAATGAGCTTTTGATCAGAGAGACCTACATGGTTTCCTAAAATAAAGACAGATTTCTGTCAGAGTACTTGATGACTTACCAAAGGTTAGTGGTAAGATCGTACTGCTGAAGACACCTTATGTGCTTGACATGCAAAATGGAATGGTATGGCTGGAAGCTGGAACAGAGTCAGTCCCCAGAAAGTCAGCACATCTTGTGCCAGAAGGTGCTACATGAGCGACTGGGGGAAAATGACCAATATCTGTCTAAGCAACTCACCTACTTAACAGCAAATAACCTGTCGTGATGCCCTCACAAGTGCAGTGGTGGCACACAGCCATGGTGGAAAACCAATTGCTCTTGATTTGGCTGATTCTCTCAGTGGTATGGTACCCATAGCTGGATCTGGGAAACAAGTCAGAAACATATCCAAACATAAGCCTGCTCTCCATTAACAAGCTACCACCAATCGTGGGCTACAACAGGGCCTAAACCTATTAAATTCTCTATAGAAAAGTTAAGAGTTATCTCAGAGGAAGAATTATGAATGGGTAACACACCCTTAAGAAAATATTCAACAACCCTAACCATTAAGGAAATGCAAAGTAAAACAACTATGAGATTCCACCTTACCCCACTAAGGATAGCAAACATTAAAACATCAAATGAAAACAAATGTTGGCGAGGCTGTGGAGAAATAGGAACCTTCATTCACTGTTGGTGGTAATGTAAGCTGGTGCAACCACTGTGGAAATCAGCAGACCCTACTTTTTCCTTGCTGAGAATTTACCCTAAAAGCTCCACATCTCCACTCAGAAATATTTGCTCAATCATGTTACAGCTGGTCAATTCAAAATAGATGAAAACTGGAATCAACCCAGGTGCCCATGATTGGATGAATGGCTAACCAAGATATGGTAGAACTACAACATGAAATTCTACTCAGCAGTAATAAAAAAATGACACATTGAAATTTATAGAAAAATTGTCAAACTTGGAACAGATTACACAATCATAGGGAGACAATCTTCACATTGTCTCACTCATCTGCAATTCCTAACCTGAATCAGCCTGAGTTGCCAACATTTCTGAATAGTATCTTGAGGCTTGGATAATAGGGAGGGTAGGCCTTGGAGGAAGGGATGGGGGGTGGGGGACACAAGATCTGAACCCAAGTTGAACTGGTACCATAGAATCCCATATGGAAATCAGACTAAAAGGTGGAACCCTCAAGCAAACCTGAGTGGGAGCACCTGAATCTAAGAGACCTGGAGAGAGTAAGATGAAACATAACCTCCATTTTCTCCTGTTTCTCTTTCTTCTATGGTTTTTCCCTTTTTCTTTTCCCTTGGTGCTGGCCTGTAATTCTTCCTCTGAGAACTCCCTATTTAGTTCTCTGCCCCACTTACAAAGAGTGATGTTTGCTTTTTTTTATTGTTTAGTGTTTTGAGTTCTTTGTAATTTCTAGATATTAGGCTTCTGTCAGTGTAAAACCGGGCAAATATTTTCTCCCATTCAGTGGGTAATATATTGGCTCTGCTTATGGTATGTTTGTCTGTGCAAAAACTTTTTATATTCATGAGATCCCATTGGTTGAGTTTTAGCTTAATTTACATGGCTATTGAGGTTTTGTTCAGGAAGTCTTTTCCTAGTCCTATATCATGGACCATGCTTCCTATTATTTCTTCCAGTAGTTGAAGAGTTTAAGGTCTTATAGTGAGGTCTTTAATCAATTTGGACTTGATTTTTTTTTTTCGTATGGAGAAATGAGCAGTTCTAATTTCATTTTTAAACATATGGTCATCCAATTTCTCCAACACCACTTGTTGAAGATGCTGCCTTTTCTCCAGTCTACATTATTTGCACCTTTGTCAAAGATCAAGCACCTATCATTGCTTGCCCTAAAGTCTGCGTCTTCAATTCTGTTCCACTGGTCTATATTTCTGTTTTTATTCTAGCACCATTTTTTTTGTGTGTGTGTGTATGACTATGGCTTTGTAATATAGCTTTATATCAGGTATGGTAATACCACCAGAGGTGTTTTGTTTGCTGAGGATATGTTTGGATATCTGAGGCCTTCTGCCATTCCATATGAATTTTGAGATCATTTTTTTGTCTCAGTGAAGAATGATGCTGATATTATATTGCTATTGTGTTAAATCTGTATATTACTTCTGGTAGAATTGCCATTTTGGCAATATTAATTCTACCTATCCTGGAACATGGGAGGTCCTTCTATCTTCTTAAGTCCTCCTGTTTCTTTCTTGACAGTTTTCATGTTTAAATTATATAATTCCTTCACATCCTTTGTTAGTGTTATTCCAAGGTATATTTTTTTCTTGCTATTGAAGATGAGACAGCCTCACTGATTTCTTTCTCTGTATATTTGTCCTTTGCATATAGAAAATCTACTGATTTTTGTGCATTGACTTTGTATCCTGCCACTTTGCTGAAGGAATTTATCACCTTTAGAAGTTTAGGGATGGATACTTTCAGGTTACTTATATATAGGTTCATGTCATCTGTAAATAGGGCTTACTTGACTTCTTCCTTTCCAGTTTGAATCCCTTTTATTTCTTTCTTCTGTCTTATTTCTTGGGCTAGTACTTCTAGTACTACACTGAAAAGCAGTGGTGAGAGTGGGCACCTGTCTTGTTCTGATCTCGGTGGGAACTTCTTGAGTTTTTCCCCATTAAGACTTATTTGAGCTTTAGGAACTTTATATATGGCCTTTATTGTGTTGAGATATAAACCCCCCATGCCTATTCTTTCCAGCGTTTTGATCATGAAGTGGTGTGTGTTTTTGTTAATGGCCTTCTCTGTATAAATTGAGATGATCATATGGTTCTCATGGTTCAGTTTATTTATGTGGTGTATTACGTTGACTGATTTCCATATGTTACACCATCCCTGCATCCCTGGGATGAAGCCTACTTGATCAATGTGGATAATTCTTTTGATGTGTTGTTGAATTCTGTTTGCAAGGATTTTTTTTTCAGGATCTTTGCATGTAAGTTCATTAGGGATATAGGCCTATAATTTTCTTTCCTTTTTGCATCTCTGTCTAGTTTTGATATTAGGATGATGCTAGCTTCATAAAAAGAGTTGTTGAGGCTTCCCTTGTCTCCAATTATATGGAATAGTTTGAAAAAATTGGTTTAAGTTCTTCTATGAAAGTTTGATAGAATTCAGCTGAGAAGACATCCAGTCCTGGGCTTTACTTTTTGGGGAGGTTTTGATTACCTTTGCAATCTCCACGGATGTGATAGGTTTGTTTAGGAGAATAATATGCTCTGAGTTTTGTTTTGGTAGGTGATATGTATCTAGGAATTCATCCATTTCTTCCAGATTATTTAATTTTGTGGAATAGAGGTTTTGGAAGTATGCCCTGATGATTCTTCCAATTTCATTGATGTCTGTAGTGATCTCTCCTTTTTCATTTCTGATGTTGTTAATTTGAAACTTCTCTTTTTTTACTTGATCACTTTGGCCAGGGGTTTGTCAATCTTGTTTTTGTTTTTATTATTATTATTATTATTTTTTGTAAAGAACCAGCTCTTTATGTCATTGATTTTCAAAATTATTTTCCTAGTTTCCAATTCATTATTTCTTCTCTAATCTTGATTATTTCTTTCCATGTGTAGCTCTATATCTTGGATACTTCTTATCTTCCCAGTGCCTTTATGTGGACAGTCAGGTTTATTGATTTGTGATCTGTCTGTCTTTTTAATGAAGGCATTTAGGGCTATCAATTTTCCCCTTATGACTGCCTTCATTGAGTGCCATAAGTTTTTGTAGGTTGTGTTTTGTCATTCAAATCTAGCAATTTTACAAATTTTGTTATTATTTTTTTCCATGACCCATTCATTGTTTAAAAGTAAGTTGTTTAGTCTCTAGGAGTTAATGATATCCTTGATGCATCTCTTGTTGTTAATTTCTAGCACTACTGAGTTGCGATCTGACATGATGCAGGAAGTTACTTCAATTGTCCTGACTTTATGAAGGCATGGTTTATGGCATAATATATGGTCAATTTTTGGAGAAGGTTCTGTGGGCTGCTGAGAAGAATGTGTATTCTGAAGAGATGGGGTGGAATGTTTTGTAGATATCCTTCAGGTCTAGTTGATCTATGATGTTTAGCTCTAATATTTCCCTGTTTTTTTTTTCTGCTTACATGATCTGCATATTGATAATAGTGGAGTATTGAAATCTCCAACTATGATGGTGTTGGTGTTTACTTCTGTTCTATTGTCGAGTAGATTTTGTTTTATAAACTGTGGTGCCCCTGTGTTTGGGGCATATATACTTATGACTGTGATGTGCTCATGTTGGATCATTCCCTGATGACTAAGAGAATCTGTTTCTCTTTTTCAGATAGATGTAGATCCTAAGGAGAGAGCCACCCCATCATACCTCAAAAGGGCCCCAGCTGAAACAGAAAAATTGGAGAAACAAGCAAGGGGGCTGTTTTCCTTATGAACTGGATACCAGCACAAGGGGGAAGGAGATCAACACAGAGAAAAATCAACTCCTAACAAATCAGAGAGCCAGAGCCTCAGAGGCCCCCAACACCTCATCACTGAAGCAGACCAAAAATGAACCCAACATGGCTTAGGGAAATTTTGTGGAAGAGGGGGCAGAAAGAATGTCAGAGCCACATGTTGGGTCATGATATGCAGAGACATTTAGCTTACCCATAACTGTGGGCTAACTCCACAATGCATGACCCATATACCTCAACAAGGAGGGGCCAAGGGGAGGGGGTAGGTCACAGATGAGCCTAATAATGGTACCAAACTGACTGTATTTGCTGAATACAAAACTAACTAATAAAAAAAAAACAATTTGACATTGCACATTTAAGCCTTAATATTTACTTTTGAAGGAAGTAATTCATTTTTATTTTATTCACTCTTATTTTTGTTTGTGTACAAATTCTGTGGGGTGTGTTTTGTATGATGTGTTTATATGTTGTGTACAGTGTATGCAGGTGTGTGTACTAATGTAGTGTCTAATGTGCACACTGGTAGCACTCCTTGGGCTCTTCACAAAAGGCCAGAGGCAAATGTCAGTTGTTACCTTTCATCACTCACCCAAATATTTTTCCACAGGATGGAGGCACTTACTAATTCATGATCCCACCATTCATGAGTTCAGCGATTCTAGGTCTCTGTTGCCCCCAGAAGTTGGGTTACAAAAGTGTGTAGTCATAAGCCATCTACCTAATCTACCTAATGGTGTTCTGAAGATTCCAACTTAGTCTCAAATGCACAAGAAATGAACTTAACTGCTGAGCCATTTCTCCAGCTATATTTCCATTCTTTACTTTATCTGTATAACACACATGATTTCCTTTAAACATACTTAATTAGTTCTACTAGATACATTTCTCCTTTCTCTGACAAAATATCTGGCAAGAAGTACTGTAAAGCAGGAAGGTTTTATTTTGACTTATAGTTCAAGGGACATCTATCATTACATGGCAGGTATAGTAGCAGGAGCATGAAGTGGCTGGTCATATTCAATCCATAGTGAGGAAGCATTTGTCCCAGTAGCACAGTCCATGGAATGGTGATGCTCACAATCAGGGTGGGCCTATTAAAATCATTTAACCTCATCTAGAATCTATCTCACAGATATGCCCAAAGAATTGTCTCTATAGTGATTCTAAATGCCAATCAGTTGATAATCAAGATTAATTAACACACTATTAAATTGAAGTTTAACAGGATCATTATTGATTTAAGTAGATACTATACTGATTTCTTAAAAGAAATAGCTATAGACAATATATTAACTATGCAATTCACAATTATAAATCCTCAACAAATAGTTCTTAATAACATGATAGTTAATATAAATAAATTTCAGAAAGATGTTGACATCTATTATTAAATGATCATTATTAAAACATATTTGGAGGTCTAAGCTGAGTATGAACTCAATATTGACAACTAATAAATTATCTGTAATAAGCACTATTTTATCTTAAACTAATAAGTGCTATATGAACCTAAGTTACTTAGCTTTTAAATGAAAATCGTGTGATGGAAGCAGAGTTTTTACATTTATAAATCTATGTCTATGAAATCTCTATTAAAATTCACTTGAGGACTTCCAGTCAAGACGATGTCCACCTAACCCGGCTGCACCTCCCAGGGAAGGAAAGGCAAGGTATTAAGGGTTCACTGGGTCTTTTCAGGAGAGCAATCTCTAATAAATCACCAGTGGGAGGGCATGAAGGGGAAAAAAAGGGAATCAGCTGATTCCCTTGCTCTCAGGTAGCCCACCAGTCCCTCAATCCCCCACAAGCAGCTGCCCTAGCCATAGTCCCAGTCTCAGGATACTCTAGCATTTACTGCAGGAAAGAGGACACAGAGCAGCATAGTTCCACTTGCCACACTGCACACGGGTGATGGCCCAGCTACACTGCCCATGCATAAGCTCAGGCCCACTTGGCCTGTCCACCCCCTGCCCAAGCTCAGGCCCACTCCACCCATCCAGGGCAAGCTCAGGCCCAATCTCCCCCCTTTCTGCCTGCTGCGCATGTGAGCTCAGGCTGCTCCAGCTGCTAGTCCGTGCATCTTCTCAGGCCCACTCCACCTGTCCACACACAAGCTCATGCCCACTCTGCCCACCCATGCCCGTGCTAGCTCAGGAAAGCTCCAGCCATCCACCTGTGCAAGCTCAAGTCCAATCTCCCTCCACATCTGCCTGCCAGTCACATGGGCTCATGCTAGTCTGGCCACTCGTCCATGCATGAGCTCAGACCCCCTCCAACTGCCCATGCACATGCTCCAGCCTGCTCTGTCTGTCTGCTAGCAGCAGCTCTGGTCCCCTTTGCCCGCCCACCCACAGGTCAGCTCAGGACTGCTCCGCCTGTCCACCTGCTTGAGCATAACTTAGGCCCACTCCCTTGAAGAGGCAGCACTTCCCATGCCAGTTGAGACCACAGTCCCACTCTCCAAGTACACTGTGAGGGGAAGACCACAGCACAAATGGAATAACATAAAAATCAAATGCAAGTAAATCCAATAAGATTGTCCAGTCCTACAATGGAAGTGTCTAATTAAAACATAGAACAGACATTAGGTCAGAATACCAAAGTGAAGACAAGACAGAAGAAACAGTTCAAGAGTTCAAAAGTTTCAATAAGTTCAAAAATTTCTGGGAACAGAATATGAGCAAATTGTTGGAGACCCTTCAATGTCCCAATTCGGACCATGGGAATACCAGAAAGGGAAGAAATTCAGACCAAAGGTATGGAGAACTTATTCAACAGAATAATCAAAGAAAAATTTCCCACTCTCTCTCAAAAAAAAAAAAAAAAAAAAAAAAAAAAAAAAAGGCACAACAAGATACAAGAAGCTAACAGAACTCCAAACAAATTGGACCAAAGGAGAAACTCTCCAAGATATATTGTCATTAATACTCTAAACATTGACACCAAAGGGAAAATCCTAAAAGCAGCTAGGGAAAAAGAGCATATTGTATTTAAAGGTAATCCAATCAGAATTACTTCAGGCTTCTCAGTGGAAACCCTGAAAGCCAGAAGGTCCTGGAATGGAGCATTGCAAACTCTAAGAACCTATGGATTCCAACCCAAACTTCTCTACCCAGCAAAAGTATCCCCCATAATAGATGGTGAAAGAAAAACTTTCCATGACAAAACTCAGCTTTATAATTGTATGAACACAAAACTATACCTACAGAGAGTATTTCAGGAAATTCTCCGTACAAAAGAATCAAATAATCAACCTCAAATGCCTGCAAGAAGCAGATCGCAGTAACCAAACACAGAGAAGGCACAAAAAAACTTCAAAGTCCATGAAAAAACCAAACCACATATACCAGCACAATATGGCAGGTATCAAATCAAACCCCACAGTCATTACCCTAAATATTAATGGCTTTAATTTACCCATCAAGAGAAATAAGCTAACAGGGTGGATCAGAAAATTAGACCACTCAATCTGTTGTCTTCAACAAACCCACCTCATCACTAAAGACAGATACTTCCTCAGGGTGAAAGGGTGGAAAATAATATTACAAGCAAATGGGAAGAAGAAACAAGCAGGTCTAGCTATACTAATATTGGATAGAGTAGACTTCAAACAAAAAATAATCAAAAGAGACAAGGAAGACCACTTCCTACTTATCAAGGGAATGATCCATCAAGAGGATATCATAATTATAATTTTTTTATGCACCAAACACAGGGGCACCACAGTTCATAAAACAAGACCGACTTGACCATAAAACAGAAATAACCACCAAGACCATCATAGTTGGGGACTTCAATACACCATTATTAGTAACAGATAGATCATCCAAAAATAAACTCAACAGGGAAGTAAGAGAGCTCAACAAAACCATACAACATTTAGACCTAATGGACATCTACAGAACATTCCATTCCAAATCCACAGACTACACATTCTTCTCAGCAGCCCATGGAACATTCTCTAAAATAGATCATATACTGGGTCACAAAGCTTGCCTCCATATACTTAGGAAGATTGACATAATTCCCTGTGTTATATCAGATCACAATGCTATGTTGCTAGAAATTAACAACAAAAGACCCACCAAGAATTCCATCAGCACCTGGAAACTGACAGCACACTTTAAAACAGTAAATGGGTAGTGGAAGAAATAAAAAAAATGAAATTGCAAAATTTCTACAAATGAATGACAATGAGAACACGTTGTGGCAAAATTTATGGGACACAATGAAGGTGGCCCTCGAGAAAAATCCATAACACTAAATGCCTTCATAACAAAGACAAAGAGGTCCCAAATCAGTAACCTAGTCATCCACCTCAAGGCACTGCAAAAGCAAGAAGAATCCCACCCAAAAAGGTCCACATGGAATGAAATAATAAAGGTCAGAGCAGAAATTAATGAATTGGAAATGAAGAAAATAATTAAGAAAATTGATGAAACAAAGAGCTTGTTCTTTGAAAAAATAAACAAGACTGACAAACTCCTGGCCAATTTGATCAAGAAAAAAAAAAAAAAAAGATGCTTCAAATTAACAAAATTAGAAATGAAAAAGCAGAGATCAAAACAGGCATAAGTGAAATTGGGATGAAGGAAGTGAAAGATATATACAATGAGAACATAAAAACACTCAAGAAAGAAATTGAGGAGGATGTGAGAAAATGGAAAGACCTCCCATGCTCCTGGATAGGCAGAATTAACATTGTGAAAATGGCAATCCTACAAAGGAAACATATAGATTTAATGAAATTCCAATTAAAATCCCAACATTCTTCTTCACAGAGATAGAAGAAATGATTTCAACATTCATATGGAAAGGCAGAAGGTCTTGGATATGCTAGCATATACTCAGCAAAAGCAATACCT
The DNA here is from genome assembly GCA_036346955.1 of Dipus sagitta. NCBI lineage: Eukaryota > Metazoa > Chordata > Mammalia > Rodentia > Dipodidae > Dipus > Dipus sagitta. The sequence continues at coordinate 94,035,908 of CM070770.1, read as the reverse complement.
CTGGAGGCATTACCATACCTGATATAAAGCTATACTACAAAGCCATAGTAATAAAAACAGCATGTTACTGGCAAAAAAACAGGAGTATACACCAATGATATAGAATCGAGGGCCCAGGCTTTGGGTCAAGCAACTGCAGTTTCTTGATATTTGACAAAGACCCTAACAATATAGCCTGGAGAAAAGATAGCATCTTCAACAATGATGCTGGACAAACTGGATAACCATATGCAAGAAATTGAAACTTTATCCACACATCTCACCATGCACAACACTCAAGTAGAGATGGGTCAAAAACCTCAATATAAGACTGGAAGCTCTGCTACTACTGGCAAAATATATAGGAGGAACTTTCAATGATATAAGAATGGAAAAAGACTTCCCAAACAAAACCTCAGTAGCTCAGGATCTTAAACAATCTTTCAACCAATGGAATCACATGAAGCTGAAGAGTTTCTTCACAGACAAACACACAATAAGCAAAGCCAATAGATTACCCACAGAATGGGAGAAAATATTTGCTGAATATCCAACTGACAGAAATCTAATCTCTAGAATCTACAAAGAATTAAAAAACCTAAACAATAAAAAGTCAAACAACCCACTCACAAAATGGGGCAAAGAACTGGACAGGCAGTTCACAGAGGAAGAAATACAAATGGCAAACACACACTTAAGAAAATGTTCATCATCCTTAATCATCAGGGAAATGCAAATTAAAACAACTATGAGATTCCACCTTACCCCAGTAAGGAGAGCAAACATTAAAAGTCAAATGAATATGAATGATGGAGAGACTGTGGAGAAATAGGAACCCTCATCCACTGTTGATAGGAATGTAAGATGGTACAACCAATTTGGAAAGCAATATGGAGACTTCTGAAAAAGCTGACTATAGAGTTACCAACAGACCCAGTTATTCCCTTACTGGGCATGTACCCTAAATGCTCTAAGCCTCAGTCCAGATAGATTTGCTCAACTATATTTATAGCTGCTCAATTCATAATAGCAGAGAGCTGGAATCAACCCAGACATTCATCATTAGATGCATGGATAACTAATATGTGGTATATCTACACAGTGGAATTCTACACAGCAGTAAGAAAAAAATGACACAATGAAACTTGAAGAAAAATGGTCAAACTTGGAACAGATCATTCTCTGTAAACTCACCGAACCACAGAAAGATAATCGCTGCATAGTCACACTCATCTACAGCATCTAACCTGAATCTACCCAAGATGTCAACATACCTAGCAAGCATCTCGAGGACCAGACAATAGGGTCGGTGGTGATGGAGGAGAGGGCAGGGAGGGGGTGAGGGACCCAAATCTGCACTTAAACAGCAATGGTACCATAAAATTCTACATCCTAAAAGACAGACCAAATGGGTGAACCTTCACCAGGGCCTTAGAGGGAACCTGAGTCACAAGGCCCTGGAGAGGGTAGGATGAAGACTGACCTTAATCTTCTAAAGCATCTCTCTCTATCTCCTTCTCTCTCTCTCCCTCTTCTCTCTAACTCTTTTATATTACTTATCTTTTTTCCTCCTTCTCTTTGTGGACACTGACCTGTAACTCCCAGTTCCAGCAGCAGGCTATCAGACACAATGAGGTTTTGATCGGAGAGACCTACAAGGTTTCCCAAAAGAATGACAGATTTCTGTCAGAGTACTTAATGACCCATCAAAGGTTATTGGTAATACCTACTGTTGAAAACACCATATGCTGTTGGCATGTAACATGGAGTGATATTCCTGGAAGCTGAAAGAGAGTCAGTCCCCAGATAATCAGCATGTCTAGTGCCAGAAGGTGCTACATGGGCAACTGGGAGAAAATAACCAATATATGTCCAAGCAACTCATGGTCTAACTTACTTAGCAGCAAATAACCTGTCATGATGCTCACACAAGTGCAACAGTCGTGCACAGCCATGGATGGAAACCAGCTGCTCTTGATTTGGGTAACTGATCTGCTCAGTGGAACAAAACCCATAGCTGTAGCTTCAATACAAGTCAGAACCATATCCGAAATTTAGCCCACTCTCCATTATCAAGCTACCACCAGTCATTGGTTATAAGAGGGCCTACACCTATTAAATTCTCTCTAAAAAAATAATGGTGCCCTTTTAAGGTATGATGGGATGTTATCCCATTTATCTGGTGCTAACTTTACTCTCCATTGGGGAATATTCTCCTCTTTATCACATGGATATAGATCCTAAGGAGAGAACCACCCCATCATACCTCAAAAGGGCCCTAGCTTAAACTAAGAATAATTGGCAAAACAAGATAAGGTGCTTGCTTGGTGAACCTGGTACCAGCACAAGGGTGAAGGAGATTGACACAGAGTACAATCAACTCCTACCAAATCAGATATTCAGAGACAGAGGCTCACAACACCTCATCACTGAAGCAGACCTAAAATGAACCCAACATGGCTCAAGGAAATTTTCAGAAGAGGGGGTGGAAAGCATGTCAGAGCTACTTGTTGGGTCATGGTACACAGAGACATTTCCTCCTACCCATAACTGGTGGATAACCCCAAATTGCATGACCCATATACCCCAGAAAGGAGTGTCCAGGTGGAGGGGAGGACAGGGAGCAGGCTAACAATGGTACCAACTTGACTGTATTCACTGAGTACAAAATAATAGGAAAAAAAGGGGGAAAAAAAGAAAAAATATTCACTTGAGCCAGGTGTGGTGGCATTCACCTTTAGTCCTCCCAGGTAGGATGATTTCAATGAGTTTGAGTCCATCATGAGACCACATAATGAATCCCAGGTTAACCTGGGCTAGAGCAAGACCCTACCTTGAAGAAACTACAACAAAAACAAAGAAAATTCACTTGAATTTCTCACTGCTTTGGATTTCTGTGCTCTTGTATTATGTATGAGTTAGGACATGGCTTATGGGAAAAGTTTATACTAGAGCTTTTATAATAAAGTGATACCAGAAATAAGGAACACTAATAAATATGTGAATAAATATTAAAATATAGATACTCAAATAATTATGAGCTTTGAAAACTCACAAAATTTTCAACTACTATGTAGTGTTCTTATGAAATAATTACCAGGCCAAAGAAGAAATAAAAATAGAAATCATAAAATATATACAAATAAATAAATTCCAATATACTATAATTTGTGGGATACAGCTTCAGTATAAAATGAAGGAAAAATTTTTTGTAATTGGAAAAAAATTAAAAATCACAAAATGTAGGGCTGGAGAGATGGCTTAGCGGTTAAGGCACATGCCTGCAAAGCCTAAGGACCCTGGTTCGATTCTCCAGGTCCTATGTTAGCCAGATGCACAAGGGGGCGCGCATGTCTGGAGTTTATTTGCCGTGGCTGGAGCGCCGGAGCGCCAATTCTCTCTCTTTCTCTCTCTCTCTCTCTCTTCCTCCCTCCCCCTGTCTGTCTCTAATTAATAAGTAAATAAAAGTAAAAATCTTTTAAAAAATCACAAAATGTGTCTATTATTAAAGACTTCTCTGATCAGCAATTATATCCTTTAGAGTATGACATAAAGAATAAATGTAATTTAAACAGAAATATATCATAAAAATTATAGCAAGAATCAGTGAACCAGAAAAGAAAAAGAACATGGGAAATAAAAAATAGTTTTAAATAATTGTTAAATTAATAAATCCTTTATTGGACTGGTGAACTAAATATTTAAATATCCAAAATTTAAAAAATAGGGATGAAAGAAGTGGTAGAGAATCTAGGATTATTAAAGGGCAAGAATCAACTGATCTGCAATTGCCTGAAGGTGCACAGGGAAAGTAAGAGGCAGTGGAACAAGGGATTACAATGGAATTCATGGAAATTCTTGAGGTTATTATATATGTTCATTTATTTGTTTATCCGGCAGCTTTAGTTTTACTCAGGTTAAGACATACTGATTTTAGATTTTATTTTATTTTATTTTATTTTTTTTGGTTTTTCGAGGTAGAGTCTCACTCTAGCCCAGGCTGACCTGGAATTCACTATGGAGTCTCAGGGTGGCCTCGAACTCACGGCGATCCTCCTACCTCTGCCTCCTGAGTGCTGGGATTAAAGGCGTGCGCCACCATGCCTGGCTGATTTTAGATTTCAGATACATGGTTTGTTCTTTTCTTATTTCTACTTCAAAATATGCTTAACACATTAAGAATTGAAAATTTAAGATTATAAAGAGCTTCACAATGTACTGGGGGTTAGGTTACATATAGAAGTGGTAAATTGCATGAAATTATAAAGATAAAACGATTGCAGTGATAATGATACATTTGTTTTATTAGTGATAAATTAAAGATTAATATGAAACAACCTTTCAAAATGTGCATTTGGGGGACTGGAGTAAGGTATTAGCAGTTAAGGAGCTTGCCTGAGCAGCCTAAAAACCCAGGTTTGATTCCCCAGTATCCATGTAAGCCAGATGCACAAGGTGGCACATGAGTCTGGAGTTGACTGGCAGTGGCTGGAGGCCTTGGAACATCCATTCTTTCTCTTTCTGTCTTCCTTTTTTCTCTCCAGTAAATAAATAAATAAATAAATAAATAAATAAATATTTTTTAAAGTGTGTATTTGGAAATTTGAGTGAGTTTGTATTTTCACATTGATCATGCTTGTGGACATTCGCTATAAGCATGGTATCACTGAATAATTCACTTGCCATTTAACTTAGATAAACTACAGAATTTAAGATACAAAGTGAGGTAACCCAGGCCCAGAAAGCCAAGCGTCACATGTTCTCTCTCATATATGGATCCTAGGTACAGATTATTGGACTTCTGTGTGAGTAGGAAGAAAATTCAGTAGTACAGGCCAGTAAACTAGAAAAGAAATATAAAGGGAAGAGGAAGGAAGGGAGGGGGGTACTTTATGGGATGGTATCGTATATATGTAAGTAGAAGAATAGATTAATGGGGGTGAAAAGGGCCAAAGTGAGGTCAGGGGAAGAGATTGAGTAAAGGAAAGGTGGAGGGAGGGCTAATCAAAATCTAAGAGGATATAAATAAATCATATGGAATCCTATTTTTTTTGGACAATGGAACACTAAGGAACCATAGATGGTTGCTAGAGAATTTTCAGTGCCAGGGATGGGATACCTTCCAGTGAGTTGTTGGCCAGGGAGGTTCCTGATGCCCCCAAAACATTATAGGCCATTGCTGAGGCCCATGGTTTCCCACCAGAAATAGATGGGAAGACCCTATTGCTGAAGACTCCACATACTTGGGCTGCAAGGCCACTGAGAAATCCTGCTGGAACTGGTTTATGTAGACCAGCTGAAAGAAAGCTGGAAGAAGCAATTCTGCATGTAGTTCAATGGGAGAAAGAGAAATCACCAGTGAAGATACTCAACAGTGTATACTGCAAGCCTTATAGTTGGCCAGTCAGGCCAAATGAGCCAATGGGTGCAATAGTGGCATGTCTGTCATGGTGGAAACCAACTGCCCTCTAATTGGACTGGAGGCCTGCTCCATGGAAGGGAATACATCCCTGTTACTGAAAACTTAAAACAGGGGTAGTCATGAGCCCTAGGGGTGTAATGTCTGCTACTATCTGGATAAATGTATATACTATGCTTATGAAACTGCCCAGTAAGCACTCCTGTTAATGTTCATACCCTTATATTAATGCTACTCTCACTTTTGGTTGAGAATCTTCTCTTTTCAGATTGCAGTGACCTTGGGATGACTCAGAAGGCATCATGGTGCTAGAAAGAAGTGACCGGAGTGATCAGTACTGTAATATCTCTGTCACACCTTCCAAGGCTCAGGGTCTAATGCGGAAGAGGTAGTGGAAAGAATGTAAGAGCCAAAGGAAGGGTAGGACTCCTTACAACATGCTCCCCCCGGACAAAAAATGGCCTGCATATCCATGACCTCATAGTGCCTGACACTACCTACACAAGACCATTATAATAGGAGGAAAAGATCATAACATCAAAAAAAAAAGAGACTGATTGAGATGGGGAGGGTATATGATGGAGAATGGAGTTTCAAAGGGGAAAGTGAGGGGAGGGAAGGTATTACAATGAGATATTTTTTATAATCATGGAAGTTGTTAATAGAAATTTGAAATTAAAAAAAAGATTTTGAATAATAGGTTAATTATTGCCATTTTTTTTTCCTTCAACGTGTTATCTGCCAAAGTACACAGAAATCCTTAAACTTTCCTTTTGTGAGATGTACCATGCACTGAAAAGTCCTTGGCTTCCTGCTTCTTGTGAGTTGGCTGTGAGCTAACCATCTCCACAGAGGCTAACAAGTGGCTCACACTTGTGAGGTAGGTTTGACTTGGTAATATTGCCTTACATAGATAGATCCCATACATGAAGAAAAAAAAAAAACTTGGAAAGAAGTCCTACATACAACTGCACACAAGTCCTGAAGAAGGCAGGGGTTTACAAGAGTGTCCATACATTTGCTTTCACAACAATCCATCTATATCTTCTTATCAGTTCTGATGGGGTTAATTTTTGCTACCTTCCATTAGAATGAACAAAATTTTCCAAAGCAATCTGTGCCAGACTCAATTTGGTTCTTCACTGGGTATCATGGCTCATTTTGGGGCACCATATAGTGTTTCCTTCTAGTTACACTTTTAGCAGAGTTTTATAATTCATATCACACCTTTCCTATTTAGTGTAGCATAATATTTCTATTTCTTGATTGGATACAGCCTGATACATATTGGATATTCAGTGAGTAGTATCAGGAATGATGATTTCCTTTGAATCCCAAGAAGGAAAAAGCTCTTCCTGTTAGATTAAACAATAGAACTATCTGTTATAAAAATGAAAACCAAATGTGATCAACAGAATTCAGATAGTGTAATACAGCTCTGGTAATATTCTCTTATATAAAATATATTTTTTTTCTGGTGTAACTATCACTATATCAGATTCTTTGGATGAAAATCAAGATACATTCTCCCATACATAGTCTTTTATTTGCTTATGTTCTTATGTAAGATCATGTCTTCCAGATAGCATATAAAAAGATTTTTCTGATACTTTGGTTATTTTTTTTGGTGGGGGGTTCAGCTTAGCCATCACCTACACATAGTTGATGCCTTTAGAGTTATTATTTCTGGAATTGGTTCCAGTATCTCCCCAAGATGCCAACATTAAAGGGCGCTCAACTCCTTTATATAAAATGGCATAGAATTTTCATACAAGCTTCATATCCTCCTGTATATGTTATGCCAACTCTACATCACTTATACTCACTAATGCAATGTGAACCTTGACTTGTATAGAAACTATTGAGAACAGAAATACTGAGTGTAATCATTACAGATGGAATGTTTAAAGGTTGTTTCTGATCAACAAAATCTAGAATACACAGATACATAGAGCCAGCTGGATTTTAATTGTTGTGACATTTTTTACTTTAAATTTGTTATTATTATTTTTTAAACTATATGATTTTACAAAATTGAATAAAATACTACAAACTTTATAAGAGGCTATTAAATGTACCCTGTCCCCGTCATCTCAATAATTGTTACTATTTAGTTTATCTCACTGTAATAACCTGACCTGGAATTAACTGCATAGTCTCAGTCTGGCCTGGAACTCACAGGAATCATTCTGTCTTGGCCTCTCAAGTGTTGGAATTAAAGGTGTGCACCACAATATCCAGTGCTACCCAGCTTTTGTGAGATGAGAAAATAAATGTTAGTCAAAATTTCTTCTGCAAATACTTCAAAAAGACTTGTCTTTTCTTTCTTTTTGCAGTTTCATCTTTGTTATTTTTTTTCCTTTATCTACTTCCTTAAAAGCTAGTTTATTTGATCATAGTACGAAAAAAATATGAGAGGCAAGTTTGCAAAGAAGAGCAGGCTTTTATTTAGGTTTTAGTACCTGGAGCCTGAGAGGGTTTTTCCACCTTTCAGCAGTCCTGGGGCTCTGGAAAACTGAGGCATGCTGGTAGGAGGGTTTTATTTTTTTTATTTTTTTTCCATTTTTATTTTTTATTTATTTATTTATTTTTTACAGTCAGTTTGGTACCATTATTAGGCTCATCCGTGACCTACCCCCTCCCCTTAGCATTCCTTGTTCAGGTATATGGGTCATGCATTGTGGAGTTAGCCCACAGTTATGGGTAAGCTAAATGTCTCTGCATATCATGACCCAACATGTGGCTCTGACATTCTTTCCGCCCCCTTTTCCGCAAAATTTCCCTGAGCCATGTTGGGTCTGCTTCAGTGATGAGGTGTTTGGGGCCTCTGAGGCTCTGGCTCTCTGATTTGGTAGGAGTTGATTTTTCTCTGTGCTGATCTCCTTTCCCCTTGTGCTGGTATCTTTACCGGTATGGTCATGCTAGCAGAAAGTGTGGGGTGAGGAGGGGGTGAGGAGAGGGTAAGGAGGGGGTGAAGAGGGGATGGAATCAAACTTCTTCTGCAGGAATCCAGCTCCACAGGGATCATAAGTCAGCAAACTTTTCTTTCCAGGTAGCTGGGGCAGTTTTTTGATCCCCAGACAGACTTTTGGGCACCCAGGTCTTCATCTGCTGATTTTCTGTCACCTTTGTTTGCTGACCTCTTTACTCAAGTGTCTTGTTTGCTGCTCCCTTCAATCATCAATCACATAAAATTATTTTGTAAAATCTGATTTAATTAACCATAGAGAACTGGAGATAATTACATCGCTTTCATATTTGAGGCAAAAGAACAAGATTCCAAATTCAAAAAGGAATTAATAAAATGTAATAATCATAAAGGGCAAAAGCATATACAATTAATTCAAAAACTAATAAGCATGTTTTATTATTCAATTTTATTTTATATATTTATTTCATATTTAACTTCATATTATTCAATTTTAGTGCATATTACATAAATAAAGATTCATACTTACACCAAAGTATTGCATCTTATACTTTTTTATCATTAATATTTTTACCATTGTAAGAAATACATAATATACATTTTACTACCTTAACCTCCCCACCCAAACCCATATTCTGAGAACTGAAGTTCAGATAGTACATGGATTTGCTCTTGCTTTTATATGTTTATATTTATAACTGAGTTCAATATGTGGTCACAATGTTTTATATATCTTTGTGGTAATGTTATGGTATTATAATTATTTTATTATTGACACCTATTTTAAAGTCATAAAGTGTGATATTTGATAGCTTTGATTCTAGAAACCAAAATTGGAGACTTTTTTTTCTTTTTCAAATTTTCTTTGGAATCCTTTGTGATCCCATCTCAATTTTCAAGTTTTTCTTTTATAAAACCTCAGGAAATGCTACTGAGACTTTTTTATAGAGCTAGCACTGAACTTGCAGTTTGCATGGTGTAACATGCGTATCTTAACAATAATTTAATCCTATTCATGAACATAGGATATCTTCCTTTTGGTTTGGATTCTCAGTCATTACTGTGGTCAGTATACCTTCAGTTACAAATGTTATAACTAATGTACAATGTTTCATTATCTTTGTTAAGTTGATGTCTAGCTGTCTTCTCTTCTTAATGTGATTTTTAAATGGAATCAGTTTCTAATTTCTTTCTCAGATACTTTGTTATTCTTGTACATGAATATTATTGATTTGATTTTTTGATGGTCAATTTCCTACACTGCAACTTTTCTTAAATTATTTAATAGGGCTATGTGTATTGTTTGTGGGTATATGTGTGCATATGGATATTAGAGTTTATAATACATACAATCATAAAACCTCCTAATCAAAACAATTTATCTTCTTTATATACACTAAAGAATTTCTTTAGATGTTTGTTATATTTTATGTGTATTTGTGTAAAAAGAAATTGCTGTCTCATATCTCACAAGACATTATAAATTTCTTCCATTTAAAATAAATTGACAGCAAACAATAATTCAATGTCATGTAATGCAGATAATTAATAAGAATAATTATCTAATCATAAAAGTATAATTATATACTTCTTCATAATTCTATTTAATGAATTTAAAATTAGATGTGACAGTATGGATGTTACTACATTGCAGTGGATATGGTTGGGTGTGTGATAAATGTAGCATAGCATTTAAAGGAGAAAGATGGGATGAAATTGGATTGGTTTAAAAATGAAGGGCCACAGGTGATGTAAGACATATGTGTATATATATATATATACATACATATATGTACTCTGCAGTCTCATGCTTCCCTGTAGTGCTCCTGGCCACAGACTTTATTTCAGTAGATGGCATTTTGTGAGAAAACAAGAGCCCAGGTTATACTTTTTCACCAACCTGCTGGTGCTGTGCCCCAGTGAATCTGCTTTCTCTCTTATTGCTTACTGTCTGTTATCTCTTGGTTTTGTTACTTAATGGACACTGGAAAATTTAAAGTGTAAATTCAGTACATCATAATCTACTTTTAAGTGACATTGCACTGCTTCACACTTATTTAAGAAATTTATGATGTTATAACTCTCCTAAGTTTTACATTTAATCCTTATTTATAATGCCTACATTTAATTTGTTTTGTGTTAATTCACCTTCATTGTGTAATGAATGGCCACAAAATCCTGGGAATAAGTAACAGTGGATTTATTATTTTATGCCTCTGTAAGTCAAAATTTCAGAGTTCTAACTGGCTAAAGAAATTTTCATCATATTTAAAATATATTTATAAAACAAGCAGAATATGGGCTGGAGAGATGGCTTAGCGGTTAAGCGCTTGCCTGTGAAGCCTAAGGACCCCGGTTCGAGGCTCAATTCCCCAGGACCCACGTTAGCCAGATGCACAAGGGGGCGCACGCATCTGGAATTCGTTTACAGAGGCTGGAAGCTCTGGCGCGCCCATTCTCTCTCTCTCTCTCTCTCTCTCTCTCTCTCTCTGCCTCCTTCTGTCTGTCGTTCTCAAATAAATAAATAAACAAACAAAATTTAAAAAAAAAACAAGCAGAATATGTGCATAATGTAAGTGATTTTTTAATCAGGTTTAATTTTTCAAAGTTCATTTTATATGTTTCTAATTTAGTTTTCCATCAGGTTTAAAATTTGAAAAAAAAGTACTCTACAAATGTAATTGAGATACATACTTCATTGGTTATCATCTTAAATAATTTTTAACTTAAAGTAGAATGTAAATATATTAAGTTAATTTCTCTTTTTTTCTATTTCAAGTGATCCAAACTGAAAATGCACTTCTTTGTGGTGCAATATAAGTTTGAATATAACACTATATAAATTTAAATATGAAAACTAATATTTATCTTTCTAAGGTTGTGGCTATATTGTTTTATGCACACATAGGTAAGGGATTTTTCATGTTTTTCAAATGAATAATATTATAAATAACTAATTTTCCTATCATAATTGCATCTAAATAAGCATATTTGAATTCTCATTTTGATGCACTTTATGTGATATACTTTATCTGGGAGGTTTTAATACTTGTTAAATATCCACAACAAGTATTGAACCTTAAATGTTCATTCTCCCCTACCTTTGAAATGGTATAAGGTGAGTATTCAATTGTGCAAAACAGACATTGTTATATCAATATATTAGAGATGTATGTGCTCTCCATTGCATGGTATTCCAAAGTGGTGACATTGAAAAATTGAAGAAAATGTTAATTTATATATTCTGGAACAGGAATGTATTTATCCCATAGTGACTGTGCCTACTTTATCTTCTGTTTATTAGAGGTGGTAAAAATATTGAAATTTTTCAGAAAAAAAAGAGGAGGAGGAAGAGGAAAACGAAGATGCACACAATGCTGGAGAGAAGGTGAAAACCCAATGCTTGGTCACAATCCCACCTCCCATCTTTGAATAGTCACCATATATTCTTGCTACCACTGGCCAGTCATGCCAGACCTCAGTGTGTTTGCCTCCTCTCTGTAAGTACAGTCTATGTGCTGTCATTGGTATTCACCTCAGCAGACGCTGAGCCTCTGCTCATTTCATCAAAGAACTATTTATGAGGCTGTAAAAAAGATGAGTTTCTCCGAATAGTCTCCAAATTAAACTTTTTAAAGTTTAATGTTGGCACACAAGAATAATTACAGTTATAAACCATTAAACATTTAGAAGAAATTTATAGGATTGGAGGGAGAAAATTTACAGCTGCGGCCTAATACAATAAATTTCCTCTGTAAAAGCAGAACCACAGAAACATTTCTATTCAAGGCTCCAGAGAAAGAAAATGCTTTATTAACATTACCCAAACACACAGGCACTATATTCGGACAATATTCATATAAAAGATGAATACCTTTGGAAGATACAGTTAATTAAGCATATAAGCACAAGTCATCATTTTTATACATCAGTAAACAGGGTATGTGAAATGTATTTGTAAAATTAAGTTGTGTGTACTCTCTTATCTAGGAAGACAGCCCAGAATTTTGTTTCTTCTAGGATTAATGAAAACACAGTTTCCTACTCCTATGTGGGTTGTTGGGGAGAAAAGGGATCCTATAGTTGCTTGTTTTCTGTATAAAAACTCTACACATGAAGTTCAGTATCTAGGTTAACTTATTCATTTAAAACCTTGAAGAAAACCTTCACAGTGTAGAATATATTTAGCTTTAACTGAATTCACACTAGAAAGCTCTGCAATTGAATGTTGTATTACTGTGATGAAGTAGAGTTGTCAGGGCAAATTTTCACTTTTGCTTAGAAAACAGTTGGTCATCAGGAATTTGGATATTCAGTTAAGTAGTTAGTCACTTCTTAGAGCTCAGTCCTACCTGCTGTCCAACTTCATACCTAACCACCATGATTTTATACTTATTAGTCTTTTCGTGTGACATTTGGTACAATTCAAAGTTGTTTTTTTCTTATACATCTTGCACATTTCATATTGGTTTCAAAGTATTTGCATTTTATTGCATAAATAAATCTGTATCATTTACTACTTTGTTAGTGTTGTTTGCCATATCCTTATCAAATTATAATAAAACTTGTAACTTTAATTAATTCTCTTGGGCTTCCAAGAAAAACAGTGATATATCTATAAATAAGAATGATTTTATTTCATCTGTTCTAATTTTCAACTTTGTTGTATAAGTTTAGAAAGTTTTAAAAATAATTGCATTGATTAAAGAGGTCTTTATAAGGTTCCTTGACTTTGTTAGATACACTTTCTTAGTTTCTCATGATTCAAAGTCTTGCTAAAACAGAAAGTAAGTAAACAGTTATGCTTATAATTCAGACAGCGTTTTTTTGAAGTTAACCCAGGACATTACACATGATCATCAATCAAGGGCTCTAACACTATGCTAGAGGAATAAGTCTTCAAAAATTGATTTTGGGGCTAGAGAGATTGCTTAATGGTTAAGGTGTTTGCCTTCAAAGCCAAGGGATCCCGTTTGTTTCTCCAGGACCCATGTAAGCCAGATGCACAAGGGGGTGGATGCATTTGGAATTCATTTGCAGTGGCTAGAGGCCTTGGGGTGCCCATTCTCTCTCTCTCTGCCTCTCTCTCTCACTCTCTCTCCCTCTTTCTCTCTCTCTCTCAAGATGAATAAATAAATATGTAATTTTTAAAAAGAATTGAGTTTTTCTCAGTTGACTTTTGTAGTAAAGGTGATCATTAAATAGAATGATACTTGATTTTTTCTGTGGTGAAGTTAATGGATGTTTTAGAAATATTGATAAACAGAAATACTTGCATTTGCTTACCTGATCAGGTTAAATTATGAATTGCATATGCCACTTCCTTACTTGATAAAATAGTAATATATATATATATATATATATATATATATATATATATATGTAATTTCAATAGGAAAGATGATTCAGTAATAGATCATGACATAAGATAATTTTTTTCTGACAAATTTGTTATTTTGCATTTGTCTCTCTGTGAGTATGGTGCATGTGGGAATATGAGTTCATCCATGCCAAGGCACACAAGTGCCACAGCACAAGCATGAAGGTAAGAGGAAAACCTCATGTTATTCCTAGCATTCCAGATTATTTTGATCCATGTTCTCTCTTGTTCACAACCGCAGTTACTAGGATAGCTGGCTTATGGACTTTGGAAATCCTGTTTTCTTTCTTTATTCATTCTTAGTTACCTAGTGAGCCATCTCCCCAATACCAGAGGTCAGATGTTAAAGCATATAAATTTTGGATAACATAAAACAAAATAATGTCAGTAGATTAAATAATACTGTTGACTATTTCTTCATATTTTTACAAAGCTTCATATAGCCACTGAAGTGAAATATAAGTTTTTAATTAAGTGTTGATTTTGGTTGTTGCATTTTGAAACTGAAAATCTACTATGATTTTGATAAAGCAGTCAATTACTATAATGTTATTTTAATAAAGTCATAATTAACCTAACAAGTCAAAATCCAACATTCCTGAAAGAGACATAATTATGGAATAGAGGGACCATTAGCTGAACTTTCACAATATTGTCTCCAGTGAGATATTTACACAAATATAAAACCTCCCCAAACAACCAGATCATCACAAGGTCCCTGGACATTGTCTTAGTGCATACAATAAACTCTGAAACATTATTTCAAGAAAATCCTCCTTCCGCACTGCCCAGTTCCCTGGGCCTGGTTCCCCTGCTGATGTCTTGGGGCAGCCTGGATCCAGTGTTCTGTGGAAGAAGGCCTTTTGCTCAGGGTTCCTGATTGACTGACCCCAGGGTCCCCACACACCTACTCTCCCGAGCCAGAGGATGCATGGGCCACTGTAGGAGCTGTCCTCTTGCCCCTGTTTCCCCATATTCCTGGCTCCTGGTTCTCCAACCCCTGGTCCCCTTGTGCTTAAGAGTACACAAAAGTTGAGTGAGTAGGCAAGCTCCCACTTGCCTGCTGCCTAGTACCTCAGGTATCTTTAATGTATTTGCAGTCTCCACAATGTGCATATCTGTGGTTATACCCCATCATACACCAATGAAGTTAACATTTAAGATAGAACACTCACTGAAGATCCTACAAGGTCAAATACTTGCTTCCTCCTCAATAAAATAAAAATTTTCCCCAATATGGGTAGAATACAACACAAAATAACCAATGAATCCGGGCATGGTGGTACATGCTTTTAATCCCAGCACTTGGGAAGCAGAGGCAGGAGGATTGCAGTGAGTTTCAGGCCATCCTGAGACTACATAGTGAATTCCACCTAGAATGAGACCCTACCTCAAACAAACAAACAAACAAACAAAAAAAAAAAAACCAACAAAAGTCAGAAAATGGAGAGACCTCCACCAAGAATGCCTAGTCTCAAAATGGAAGGCTCCAATAAATCATGTAGAAAACAACATAAATTGAATCACAAAACAAAAACACAACAAGCTATATAAACCTGAACAAAAGAATTGATGAATTGGAAGCAAACCCATCAAATATCTACAATCACATAAATGAAGTTGAGCATAATCGGCTCTTAGAGTACTGAGGCTTTGTCAGTAGGTTTAACTTAATTGAAGAAAACCTGAGAAACCTCAGAAGAGATATAAATGAATTGAAGGTGAGTCATCAAATTGAGGATCTCAAAAACCAGCTGATTAAGCTTAATGAAGACATGATCAAATGCATGAAAGAATTCCAGGAAGCATCAGGAAAATCACAACTCAAACTGAAGTTTTACCTCAAAAAAGAGATGGTCATGATAAAAAATAACACAACATAAAGCAAAAATCAAATAGAGCTTTTAAAATCCTTTCTAGATCCCCTCACTAACAGTCACTCATGTAGAAGACAGAATCTCTGAGCTAGAAGATGAGACAGAAGAAATTGATAGGGAATTTCAAAACTTTGCTAAGTTCAAAACATCAGGCAAACAGAATATGAGGGAGCTGTGGAATGCCATGACTAAGAATCCAGATCATGGGAATACCAGAAGGAGAGCAAATCCAGACCAGAAGCACAGAGAACATATTAAACAAAATTATTGAAGAAATTTTTTTTCCAATCTCACAAAAGAAGTTCCATCCAGAAAGAAGAAGGTCACAGAACACCAAACAGACAGGACCAAAGAAGAAATTCTCCAAGGCACATAATAATTAAAACTCTTAAGAATGTGCTAAAAGCAGCAAGAAAGAAATAACTCACTACATACAAAGGAAATGCCACCAGAATTACCTCAGATTTGTCAGTGGAAACCCTGAAAGCCAAAAGGGCCTGGAATGGAGCACTTCCAACCCAAACTAATGCACCTAGTGAAAATATCCCTCATAATAGATGGTGAAAGGTAAACTTTCCATGAAAAAGCCAACTCTCTGATTATATGAACACAAAGACAAACCTAAAAAGAATACTTCAGGGGATGCTCCACAGGAAGAGTCAAACAAAAAATCACAAGAGCCAACAAGAAGATCACAATAACCAGAATGACACCAGGCTCAAAAAAGTACAAAACACAGGAAATCACCAAGCTCCATAAAATACCCTATCATGGCAGAAATTAAATCAAAACTCACAGTTATAACCTTAAATATTAACAGTCTAATCCTCATCTATCAAAAGATACAAGTTAAGAGGGTGGGTCAGAAAAAATGAACCCTTCCATCTGCTGCCGTCAAGAAACCCCATTCATCACCGAAGACAGACACCTCCTCAGAGTGAAAGGATAGAAAATGATATTCCAAGCAAATGGAAACAAGAAACAAGCAGGTGTTCCTATATTAATAACTGATAGAACAGACTTCAAACCAAAAATAATCAATAAAGTATAAATAAGGCCACTTCTTACTCATCAAGGAAATGATCTAACATGAGAACATCACAATCATAAATTTATATGCGCCAAACACAGGTGCACCACAGTTTATCAAACAAAACCTACTTGACAAGAAAACAGAAATAAACACCAACACCTTATAGTTGGTGACTTCAATTCTCCTTTATTATCAATAGAGAGATCATCCAAGCAGAAAATCAACAGAAAAATAATAGAGCTCAATTACACCATAGATCAACTAAACCTAACAGATACTTATGGAACTTTCCATACAATTCTGCAACAAAACACATTCTTCTCAGTCACCCATGGAACCTTCTCAAAAATAGTCCATATATTAAGCCATAAAACATACCTCCAAAATTCAGGAAAGTTGAAGTACCTTCCTGTATCATGTTAGATCACAGTGCTTTAGAGATAGAAATTAACAACAAGAGACACCCCAGGAATTCCACATGCTCCTATAGACTGAACAGCACACTTTAATACAAGGAATGGTTTATGGAAGAAATCAAAACAGAAAATGTAAAATTTCTGGAATTTAATGGTAATGAAAACACAAATTACCAAAACTTGTAGGACACAATGAAGCAAATCCTAATGAGAAAATTCATGGTGATAAATGCCTTCATAACAAAGATGGAGAGATCCCAATATAATAATCTGTCCACCTAAAAGCATTGGAAAAACAAGAAGAACCAACCAAAATAGTTCCTAATGGAAAGAAATGATCAAGATTGAGCAAAAGTTAATAAATTGGAAACTGAGGAAACAATTAAGGAAATCAATGAAATGAAAAGCTGGTTCCTTGAAAAAAATAATAAGATAATAAACCCCTGGGGCCAATCTGATAAAGTGAAAAAAAAAGAGAAGTCTCAAATTAACAAAATCAGAAATGAAAAAGGAGAGGTCACAACAGACATCAATTAAATTGGAAGAATCATCAGGTCATACTTCCAAAACCTCTACTCCACAAAATTGAAAATCTGGAAGAAATAGATGAATTTTTATCTACTTACCACCTACTAAAACTAAACTCAGAGCAAATTAATCTCCTAAACAAACTTATCACATCCATTGAGATTGAAAATGCAATCAAAAATCTCCCCCAAAAGATAAGTCCAGGACTGGTGGGCTTCTCAGCCAAATTCTATCAAATCTTCTTTGAAGAACTGAAACCAAGTTCTCTCAAACTGTTTCACATAATTAGAGAACAGAGAGTGCTCCCCAACTCCTTTTATAAAGCTAGTATCACCCTAATACCAAAACCAGACAGACATACAACAAGAAAAGGAAACTATAGCCCTATATCCTTGATGAATTTAGATGCAAAGATCCTCATCAAAATTCCCACAAAGTGACTTCAACAATGTATTGAAAGCAATATCCACCTGATCAAATATGCTTTATCCTGGGGATGCACGAAAGGTTTGACATATGGAAATCAGTCAAGGTACTACATAAATAACCTTAATCACAAGAACCACATGCTCATCTCAATTGATGCAGGGAAGCACTTTGACAAAATACAACACTGCATCATGATCAAAATGCTGGAGCGAAAAGGCATGGAAGGTTTATATCTCCACACAATAAAGGCTATATATAAAGCACCTATATCCAAAATAATACATAATGGGGAAAGACTCTAGGAGTTCTATTTGAGGTTATGAATAAGACATGGTGCCCATTTATGATTGCTCTTCAACATAATACTAGAATTACTAACCCAAGCAATAGCCTTATTTGCAAATGTCATGATCCTCTACATAAGTGACCCAAAAGTCTTCATCTAAAAACTTGTAAAGGTTATTAATTACTTCAATAAAGTGGCAGGACACAAAATCAACTCACGAAAATCTGTGGGCTTCCTAATATAAAGTACAAATATACGGAGAAAGAAATCATGGAGACTGTCCCATTTTCAATAGGAAGAAAAAAAAACCTCAGAATAATATTAACAAAGGTTGTGAAAGACCTATATAATAAAAACAACAACAACAAAAAACTCTAGAAAGAAATCAAAGAGGACTTGAGAAGATGGAAAGACCTCCCATGCTCTTAGATAGGTAGAATTAATATTGTAAAAATGGCAGTTTTACCAAAAGCCCTATATATATAGCAATACCAATAAAAATTCCAACATCATTCTTCACAGAGAGAAAAAAAGTGATCTCAAAATTCATATGCAATGGCAGCAGGCCTCAGATACACAAACATATCTTCAGCAAAAGAAACACCTCTGGAGATATCACTATACCCAATCTAAAGCTATATGACAAAGCCATAGTAACAAAACAGCATGGTACTTGCATAAAAGATAGAAATATATTCCAATAGAATGGTGTTGAAGACCCAGTCCTTAGGTCAAGTAACTTCAGCTACTTGATATTTGACAAAGTTGCCAATAACATAGAGTGGAGAAAAGGCAGCATCTTCAACAAATGGTGCTAGACAAATTAAATAACCATATGTAGAAAAATGAAACTAGGCCCACTCATCTCACCATACACAAAAAATTAAGTCCAAATGTATTAAAGACCTCAGTATAATACCCAAAACTCTTCTGCTACTAGAAAAAAAAAATAGGAGGAACTTTCCAGGTCATAGGAGTGGGGAAAGACTTCTGGAACAAAACTCTAATAGCCCAGGAAATTAAATAATCACTCAACCAATGGGATCTCATGAAGCTAAAAATCTTTTGCACATACAATAAACTGAGCCAATAGATTACCCACAGAATGAAGAAAATTTTGCCAGGTATGCCACTGATAGAGGCCTAATAATTAGAATATACAAAGAACTCAGTAAACTAAACAATAAAGATATCAAAAAATTCTACTCCAAAAATGGTGCAGAGAACTGAATATGGAGTGCTCAGAGGAAGTGAAATGCAAATTAAAGCAACTATGTGGTTCCACCATACCCCAGTAAGGATGTCAATCACTAAAAAATCAAATGTCAATAAATGTTGGTGAGAATGTGGGGAAAGAAGAACCTTCATTCCCTCTGGTGGGAATGAAAACTTCTATAACCATTATGAAAATCAACAAGGATGAGTATGGAGCTACCAACAGACCTGATTATTCCCTTACTGGGCATTTATCTCTATACTCCATGCTTCACTACAGAAATGGTTATAGCTGCTCAATTCATAATAGCTAAGAACTGGAAACAAACCTTGTGCCCATCATTGGATGAATGGATAAAGAAGTTGTGGTACACACAATGGAATTCTACTCAGAAGTAAGAGAAAATGATACAATGAGATTTGTAGAACAATGGACAGACATGGAGCAGATCATACTCAGAAAACTCAGACAGTCACAGAAAGACAAATGCCACATGTTCTCACTCATCTGTGGCTCCTAACCTGGATCAGCTCTAGTTTCTGACATACCTAATAGGCAACTCAAGACCCAGACAATAGGGAGGAAAGGTTTTAGGAAGAGGAGAAATGGAAGGTGGGGGAAAACAAACACAAAACTAAATCCAAAAGGAATTGATACAATATAAACCTTTATCCTTGACAATAGAATAAAAGATACAACCCTCAAAAGGAGTAAGGGAGGGGGAGAGTCTGAAGAGAAGTTTCCTGGAGAGGGTGGAATAAAGCTTAACATTATTATTATTTTCTTTTGTCTCTGGCCTGTAACTCCCAGAACCAGAAACCAGTTGCTACCCACAATTTTCTGTTGATCAGCATATTATGAGTTTCCCATAACAAGAAAGCCTTCTGTCAAAGTACTTGATTACCCGCCTGAGGTAAAAGGTAAAACCCTATTGCTGAAGACACCATCTGCTGCTGACACAGAGAATGGAGAGACCTGGCTGAAATTCAGAAGACAGCCAGTCCCCAGATATCCTGGCTAGTACTGGAAAGTGCTACATACATGAGTTACTGGGGGAAAGTGGCCAACAATGGTCTGAGCAACCACAGGTCTAAGCTACTCAGAAACAAACAACCAGGATGTGCATGCCAGTGCAATCGATATACATATGTATGTATATGACAAAATCATTCTAATCATAACAAGAATAGTGAAATTCTGAGGTATTAGAAACAGTAATTTGCTCACATTCTACCAATCTGTCACTGTACTGTAGGTGAGTTCCTCATTACTTCTAAGATAAGACTGTTTCACTTCAAAGAGTTACATTGTCAATGTGTCTCAGCTTCTCCAGACACATCTCACAGAGGCAGCATCCTGTGTGATCCATGCCAATTGGATGCTTGTTCTTTCCTTACAGAAAGCAACAATATCCACATAGGGAGCAATTAGGAAATATGGAAGGTCCATGAATTTGATAAGCAAAGCAGCAGAACAACCTAGAGTTTACTAGGAGCAACAAAAGAAAAAGAAGGAGCTCAGGATTGTTCTTGAGATGACACTCAATGTGGCAGTCAGGAAGACCAAGTACAGGTGCTAGGCTAAGTCTACCTTCAAAGTAGTATGTTGGGAAAACTTGAAAGCAATCCCCACTAAGGGAAGCTGAAGTCAATGTTGAAAAGCATTAATTATAATCATAATCTTTTATCACATGTTGGCTGACATTTAGAAACTCTAACTGAAGATCAGTTCAAGGAAGTTGATTTGTTTGAAAATTTGTATGTTCCTCAGGGAATCTGGAGAATTGTGTAGTCTTCAAGCTTGCCCTTTCAGAAGTGGCCCAACTGTAAACTTCTGAGAACTTAACTAAATGTATATGGGTTGGCTGTAGCTATTATTTGAGGGAAACAAAGGAAGAAAGATGTATTTTAGCTCACAGTTTCAGAAGTTTCAGTTCATAATTGCTTGGCTCTGTGGTTTCTGGGCAAAATACTATGGTTGAAGGGCATTGTAGAAAAAAAAAACTGCCTATGTCATGATGAGCATAAGGGAGAGAAAGAAACAAGAAGGGTCGCTAACAAAATAGTCTACAAATGTAGAGATGTAGTCACTTACTTTGTCTAGGAAGACTCCATCTCCATCTCTACCTCCCAAAATAGCACCACTAGTAGGAGAACAATACTTCAGCACATGAGTTCTGGGGGACATTCTAAATCCAAATCATTACATTATGATTCAAACTACCTATGATAACAGCATATATGCCACAGATATATACAAAACTGAACAATAAAACTTTAATTACTGAGAGAGCCTTAAACATACTCTTTGCTTGAGACTGAGTTATGATGAACAAGGGACAGTACTTAGGCATCTAACAAAAAGGTTAAAAAACAAGGAAAAAAAACAAATAGGAACATTAAAACTTTGAAAAAATATACAGCATCACTTCAATCTAGTCACTGAAAAAAGAAATGCCCCAAATCAAACATTAAGGAAAACAACATTCTCTGAGTATGTGTGCATAGCACAATCAAGGTAATTAATATAGTGTTTAACTTAGAAAAATATACTAAGATGAAGCTCATAATAATAAATCATGAGACATGCAAAGTCCTATAACATATGTTTTATAGAAAGTAAGACAAAAGAAAAATAAAGATAAGCAATGAGACCCAAACTTTCTACTTAGAAAAGGCTGTAAAACATTTAACTTCTTTCTAGATTTAAAATAAAAAGTAAATAATAATATATGTTAAGAAAATCATAATGATAGTTTCTTATCAAATTATATATGTAAATATTGAGGAAGGTAGAGTAATATAGAAATGTAGCCGTTACATTCTGATTGTTGGGACAAACAAAACATGTGACCAGAAGCAGCTTATCAATGGAAAGAATTTTTTTCTGGCTTACACTCTCAAAGGGGAGTTTCATCATGGTGGAGATAGCATGGTGAGAGCAGACAGCCAGGTGTCACATTTCCACATCAGTAGGTAGGGAGTGTGGTGAGTGGGATGGTTGAGTGTAGAAAGTTTGTCTGGTCTATAATATCCAAAGGCCTGCCCCTAGCATCACATGTATTCCACCAAGGCTCCATTTTCTAAAAGCTCCATAACCTTCCTAAACATTGCCACTGCTGAAATTAAGGATGATACTTAATCACAAACCCATGAGGCTATGGGTGAAATTGTTCCTTCTAACCACCACAAGAGAAAAATAAAATTTCTTGTTAACCAAAATGGAATTTCGACATCATATTTGATCATGAACAAATGTAAAAGAATAATGACCAAAAACATACACCACTTAGTAATCAGTCAATCTCCATATCCAAGAAGTACAGTTAACTCTACATGGATTAAACACAAAGAGATAAAGATTCAGACATATTTTAAATAAATGTTTAATTTCAAAGGCATAAGTTATAAATATGTACATGTTTTATGTTCTATATATGAATGAAAGCAAATTTAAAAAAAGAGTCAGAATTAAGGACAGCATGTTGAACCCATGAAACCAAATAAAGGAAATTCAACCTACTAGTGGTTGGATAGGGAAAGAGGAAACCCCCAACCAATATTGGACAATGGCATTGTTCTTACTTTCCCACAAGAACTAGATATTATGATCCTAGCTGAAGACCACACATTTTCGTTTGCAGGACATAGAGAAGCAAGATGGAACTGAGTGGGAAGCCTTATACTTCCTTTGCAGGTGTAATTTAGGCTGTTGGAAGAGAAAAGACATCAACCATATTAACCAGCACTGTCCTCTCCATGGTATAATACCAGCCTGCCAGGCAGGATGATGTACGCATTGGTACAATAGTGGTATGAATGTTATAGAGTAATCACCATTTTTCTGATTAGTTTTGGGTCCCACACCACAGAAAGGAATAGTGACCTGGCATTATAAATCTAGCTCATGGCTGAGCAAGTCCTAGAGCCTAGGGATGTACTGTTATTTGGTAAATGGACATGTTGTCAAATAGCTTTCTAAATATGTTTACACTCATAGGTAAGTGATGTTCTCAACCTTTATCACAAAACATTCTTTTTGTGTGGGTTACAGAGACTCATAACTGGACACAGTGCTGAGAATAAGTTACTGTTGAGTGCTAAATAAGCCATCCATGTCACCTTTGCCAAATGTTGCAGTCAGGTTAGCATTGCTGGCAATTATTACCCAACCAAGAGCAGCTTTGGGGGAAAAAAGGTTTATTTTGGCTTACAGATTTGAGGGGATGCTCTATGATGGCAGGGGAAAACGATGGCATGAGCAGAGGGTGGATATTACCCCCTGCCCAACATAAGTTGGACAATAGCAACAGGAGAGTGTGCCAAACACTGGCAAGGGAACAATGGCTATAATACCCATAATCCTAACCCAAACAATACACTACTTCAAGGAGGCATTAATTCCCATCCTAGAGTTCAGAACACCTAAGTTTATGGGGACACCTGAATCAAACCACCACAATAAGGGTCAGATAAAATGATGAAAAGAATGTAAGAGCTGAATGATTTTGTAGAGTGCTATGAAGCAGTCTTCTAGACATTCATGAATTCCCAGCAGGTGTAGCTACTTCAATAAGACTTACACAGACTAGCTCTATCAACATTACATCTGGATGCAAGAGGGGTTCATCACAACTGGCCATCCTTGCCTGGGGAGCTATTAGCAATTAATTTTTTCCAAGGAAACAGGGTGACACTTTCTTCAGTGGAGGTTACTCACGGGTAAATTTCTTGTGTTCCAGTAAATGAAATCTCAACCATGAAATATTAATACAACTCAGTGGGCCTCAAAAAAGACCAAATGTAGGAGGGGAACCAATTTGGAAAATAAGAGTTTAGCAGCAGGAGTGGAAGAGGAAGAGGAGTGGGGGTGAATTAGAAACAACATAGAATATTATATGTAGCATTTTATAAGTTCAAAATGCAAAAAAAGAATGAAAATGTAATAAATAGAATTTATTGTAGTAGATATTTAATAATAAATAGGGAAGATTATAAAAAGAAAGCTATTAACATAATTAATTGAAAACATGAAAAAGAACAAGGGCTATTCAAGTGACCCACGTATGCTGTTATACTTACAAAACTGTGACTCTGGGCTGGAGAGATGGCACAGCACTCAGAGGTGCTTGCTTACAAAGCCTGATGGCCCAGGTTTGGTTCCCCAGTACCCATGAAAAGACAAATGCACAAAGTGGTTCAGGCATCAGAAGTTTGTTTTCCTTGGCAAGAGGCCCTTCTGTGCCCATTCCTTCTTACCCCACCCATATCTATCTCTAGCTCTTGGCTTGCAAATCAATAAGAATACTTTTTCTTTAAAAACATCTTGTATTTCTTCCTACACTTCTAAATAGTTTTTTAATTTTCTAAAAAACATATTTACTTAGCTGAAATTATCTAAATATATGTGTGTAGGCATATGTATGTGTATAGGTGTATGTATGTGTATATATAAGTATGTACATATATGTATGTGATATAATAAAAAGGCAGTCTGTAATAAGGCTGTATTGGCATAAGAAAACATAACCTAATGATACTAAAATTTATAGTAAGAAATGAGGAAACTAAAATACAGGCTGATGAAAATATTCTACACTAGATTTTGGTAACTGTGTACTTAGTAAAATGTAGCAAAATTGTATATAATAAAGTGGGGATTGGTATCTCTTTAAAATCCCATTTAAAATATGTCAGTGAAGATACAATTTCTGACACAGAGGAAATCATGTGTAAGACCTGAATATTACATTTGTGCTCTATGTCTATTACAGTTATACAGCAGTACTGCAGACAGCTATATGTTGCTGACAGAAAATACCCAAAGAAGCTTTTTGGAGGATAGGGCTCATTTTGGCTTATAGACTTGAGGCAAGCTCCATGATGGCAGGGGAAAATGATGGCATCAGCAGAGGGTGAACATCACCTCCTGGCCAACATAAGGTAGACAATATCAACAGGAGTGTATGCCAAACACTGGCAAGTGGAAGCTGGATAGAACACTCACAAGCCCATCCACAACAGTACACTACCTCCATGAGTCTCCAATTCCTAGATTGCAACCAGCTGGTGACAGAGCATTGGGAAAACCTAAGTCTATCGATGAATCAAACCACCACATTCTGCCTGTGGCCCCCATAAACTGATAACCATACATGATGTGAAATGCAATGCATTTAAAAGTCCTCATAGTTTTTACCAATCCCCTGACTCCATATGGCCTCCACATAGGTAATACAACAAGCCTGCTTCACACTGCCCATGGATATCTCTAGAATTCAAAACCATATTGCAAATTCAATAGCCCTGTTTTTCCTGCATTGGTTATACTCCATAGTACCAGGTGGGCTTCCAATTTGTTAATCTAGGAGGGAATAAAATAGACTTTTAAGAATAGGATACTCATTTAGCATTCAGGCCCTTTCAAATGAGTTTGCATTCTTCCTGTTGTTCCAATGCAGATCAGCTGGCTCAATCTCAATGGTTGTAATCTCTTAAACAATTGAAGCTGAATGGGTAGGAGTTTCACCACAAAGATTGCATTTATATTATGCCATAGTCCTCTGTTTACACCAGTCCATTTATTTTTTTTTTGTTCATTTTTATTTATTTGAGAGTGACAGAGAGAGAAGAGAGAGAGAGATAGAGAGAGAGAGAGAGAGAGAGAGAGAGAATGGGTATGCCAGGGCTTCCAGCCACTGCAAACGAACTCCAGGTGCGTGCACCCCCTTGTGCATCTGGCTAACGTGGGTTCTGGAGAATCGAGCCCCGATCTGCAGTCCTTAGGTTTCACAGGCAAGTGCTTAACCACTAAGCCATCTCTCCAGCACAAACCAGTCCATTTCTATATAATGCAACCCTGAACAAGTTCTCAGGACATGGGCGTAATAGCAAGTATTTCACATAAGATGCTTCTAGCCCGGTCCAGGCAAAACTCTTTCTCACCCTCATAATCTAACCCTAACAGTCCATAGTTCTTATTGCATTAAGATCTTTCAACTATGACCAGAAGTCCATCAACCTATACTTACAGCACTGCAAGGTGTCTCTTAGGCCAAGATCTCAAGATAATCCACATTCCTCCTGCAAAACAGTTCCAAAAAAAAAGCCACAGAATCAGGTTTCTAGCCATGACCCCATTCTTGGTACCAAATTCACAGTTGTACAACTTCACAGTGTCAGCAGAAAACACCAGACCAAGAGAAGTTTATGGGAGGAAAGTGTTTATTTTGGCATGAAGTCTTGAGGGGAGCTTCTTGGTGGCAAGGAAAAGTGATGGCATGCATGAACAGAGGGAGAACATCACCTCCTGGCCAACATAAGATTGACAACAGCAACAGGAAAATGTGCCAAACACTGGCAAGGAGCAGTTGGCTACATAATCCTGCCCCTGCTCCCAACAATAAACTGTGTCCAGGAGGCTCCAATTCCCAGATTGCTACCAGGTGGGGGTCCTAGCATTCCGAACACATAAATTTAGGAAGGACACCCCAATCAAACCACCACAAGCAGCAAATGCTGAAGTCTTTAATGGGGAAAAAATATAATCAAAAGTCACTCAAAAGGTGGTTTTGCCCTTTTTGCTACATACTAATATTTTCACATACACACAAACACAAACACAAACACATGCACACAAATATATATGAAAGTTTAATATATGAACATAGTATAATTTGGTCATATTCCCATCAAGTTGTCTTCTTTCTCCCCAACCCCAATTCCACTGAAGTCCTTCCTTTTTCAATGTGGCCACATTCCCTTTGTTGCCTTCCATCCTATGTCAGAATGTTGATGGGTTTAGAACAGTGAAGGTTTTGTAGAGTTAATTGTAACAATTCTTTTGACCATTAAAAAAAAAAATAAAACTGAGAATTTTTTTTTTTCCAGGAAGGGTCTCACTCTCTAGTCCAGGGTGACCTGAAATTCACTATGTAGTCTCACAGTTGCCTCAAACTCACAGCAATCCACCTACCTCTGTCTCCAGAGTGCTGCATTAAAGGAATGCACCATTATGTCTGGCTGAGAAAAATGAGAATTTTGTGATAGTTTGTTGGACATATCCATTCATTACCTCATTCCAGAAATATTTAGTTAGCACATATTAAGTGAAAGAACTTGCACAACTTGTAAAGTCATTTTTTTTCTGAGTGATTGTGAGAATAAAAACAGAGAAAATAATATTTTAGGCTAAAATTATTGACTTCAATTATTAGAGTAGCCTTCAATAGAGAACAGTTGCACATAGGGAGTAAGAGATGTGATTTAAACAGAAGCACCAAGGAAAGAAATCCTCTCTCCCTGAATTGTACACTAAAATTATTTAGTCTTTATTGAGGAAAAAACAGCTTGATCAAGATAAAGTCTCAAAAAATAGGAAGGAGAAAAAAGGGACAGAGCAAGTAAGTGTGTTTCCCCTCAAAACCACATCCAGAATAATATTTAGTAACAACATCACATTAAATGAGAGGCAGAACTTCTAGCAGGCTCTTGTTCATTCTGTTTTTAAGGAGCAGCACATTAATGGGCACTTGGAATAATCACACTTATTTTTTATGATTCTATTTGTGTTTTGGATAGGATTTGAAATATAAAGAGGAAGATGGTAGAAAATTGGAATGGGGAGAGTCAGAGAAAAAAAATCTTTACTAGATGAGGTTTGTGTCATTTCTTATTTTGCCTCTTCCTGCCCAGGATTTGTTGACTCGTGTAATCAAGTGAAGGAGCAGCGATGATGGATGTCAGATGATTATAATTTCTGTGTTGTTGTTCCAGCCATCACAAGTCTGAAAGATTTCAGAATTGCTGCAGCTGCAACCGATGCCATTTCTGAGCAATGATCATAATAATTTGCAAATATACATGGATTAATGCAGGGCTAATGTGAGCCTTGGAAGCCCGTGCACTGCACAGCTGTTCACTCGGTGTGTAAATGTCCAGTCCTGTGGGAAGTGTGCGTTTGTATCAACATGAGGACATCAAATGGCTTCCAGGATGTCACAGGTATAAATTACAAATTAACTCTAACCCTGAAACATGTACTATTTCTCTTTAAACAGCCATAGTATAGAGATGAGTATTGAGGCTCATACCTACCAACAACTTCCTCTGTAAAGAGTGGTTACACAATGGCCTCTAGGGTGACTGGGTTAGCTGCTAGGTAAAGAAAAAGTAATGTTTAGGGATTTTTTTTTCTTTTACCATATTTAAGACACTGGAGAGGGTATGATGAAGACTGACGTTAATCTTCTACAGCTTCTCTCTCTCGCTCTCTCTCTCACGTACACTCTCTCTTCTCTCTAACTCTTGCATATTAGTTATCTTTTCATTTCTTTTCTTAGTGGGCACTGTCCTGTAACTCCCAGTACCAGCCTGTGGCTATCATCCACAATGAGCTTTTGATCAGAGAGACCTACAAGGTTTCCTAAAAGAAAGACAGATTTCTGTCCAAGTACTTGATGACCCACCAAAGGTTAGTGGTAAGACCCTACTGTTGAAGACACCTTATGTGGTCAACACGTAAAATGGAATGGCATGGCTGGAAGTTGGAAGAGAGTCAGTCCCCAGACAGTCAGCACGTCTAGTGTCAGAAGGTGCTACATGGGTGACTGGGGGAAAATGACCAATATCTGTCCAAGCAACTCATGGTCTAACCTACTTAGCAGCAAATAACCTGTTGTGATGCCCACACAAGTGCAATAGTGGCATACAGCCATGGTGGGGAACCAACTGCTCTTGATTCGGCTAACTGATCTGCTCAGTGGTACAGGACCCATAGCTGGAGTTGGGAAACAAGTCAGAACCATATCCAAACATAAGCCCACTCTCCATTATCAAGCTACCATCAATCGTGGGCTACAAGAGGGCCTACACCTATTAAATTCTCTATAAAAAAAGTAAGGGTTCTCTCATTTGTCCTGGTGCTAACTTACTCTCCACTGGAGAATCTACTTCTCTTTTTCAGATAGATGTAGATCCTAAGGAGAGAGCCACCCCATCATACCTCACAAAGGCCCTGGCTGAAAATAAGGAAAATTGGCAAAACGAGCAAGGGTGCTGTTTTCCTGGTCAACCGGGTACCAGCACAAGGGTGAAGGAGATCAACACAAAGAAAAATCAACTCCTACCAAATCAGAGAGACAGAGACCCAGAGGCCCCCAACACCTCATCACTGAAGCAGACCAAAAATGAACCCAACATGGCTCAGGGAAATTTTGCGGAAGAGGGGGCAGAAAGAATGTCAGAGCCACATGTTGGGTCGTGATATGCAGAGACATTTATTCTACCCATAACTGTGGGCTAACTCCATGATGCATGACCCATATACCTCAACAAGGTGGGGCCAAGGGGAGGGGGTAGGTCACAGATGAGCCTAATATGGTACCAAACTGACTATATTTGCTGAATACAAAACTAATTAGTAAAAAAATTAAAAAAATTAAAAAAAAGAATTCCATCTCCCCCCCATAAAAAAGCTTTGAGAAGGTTATTAGATCTATGTGGTCTTTTAGACAGATTTTTCCATGATAAAATGCACAGAAAGCAAAAGAAAAACACAGAAAACATTTCAAAGTCTCACTTAATACATTTTGCATAAATTTATCTTGCTTAAATATAAACTTCTTTTGGGTGGACACATAATAATATGTTAATTTTCTTTATTTCTTCAAACAATTCATTTTAAAGATTTAAAGATTTAAGGTAAATATGTAGTACAGCCTACAGTATTGCTTTCATTACCAGACTGGATTTTTTAAAAAATTGTCTATGGATTCATCATAAGTGCTTTAAATGGGATTTCATTTATGTGCAAGGAGAGAGTGGGAGCAAGTGGCGAGGAAGAGAATGAGCATGCTAGTGCCTCTAGCTGCTGGAAATGAACTCCAGACACATGCATCACTGTGCATTTTGGATTTACCTGTTTACTGAGGAAACAAGCTCGGGTCATTAGGCTTTTCAGGCAAACTACTTATTTGCGATGCCATCTCTTCAGCCCATGAACAGCATTTCTTATTTTCTTTTTAGGATATTTTGAATGTTATAGAAAAGCATGATGTGAAAATGGAAATTCATGTAGTTTGACATATGTTACGGCCTAGACTTGTAAAGGTGTCTAATAAAGTGTCTTACTCTTTTTCCCTTTGGAGCTCTTCAGCATTAACACAATACTAATAATGCTGGGAGGAATCCAGAACCAACCCCTGTCCTCTCATAAGCAGTGCACTTGGGAACTAGTGCAGCTCCTTTTCAAGAACTCGTGGCTCACTTCATTATCAATAGATCTGGGGGCGGAGGTGGTAAGAGGATTTGATTGTGTCAAGCTTCTTAGCAGTTCTTTCTCTTTCCCCAGTGAATGAGAGATGCTAGTGACGATAGACTACAGTGCTACTATATTCAAGAATTAAATTTAACAATATTGGGCTGGACGGTGGCTCAATAGCAAGGAGAATTTCCTGTACACATTTGAGAGCCTGAAGAGGCCTGAAAGATGTCTTGATTTCGATCCCTACGACCTTTGTTACAGCTCTGACTATGGCCATGCACATATGTAATCTCAGCCTCATAGACAGGTCCCCCCAAAATGACAAACTCTGGGATCAGTTAGAGACTTTAACTCAAATAAGAATTGGTGGAACAATGAAGGTTGTGGATAGTAGGCCCTCTACTCTGGCCACTGAAAGTGAGTGACTTCTGCTGCAGGTATGTCCCTAGGGCTTGGCATGGGAACATATTTGTGTGTATATGATATACAAACACACACACACACACACACACACACACACACACACAAGCAAAAATACCTTCTGGAGGCCATATTAACATAGCTTAGAAAACTTAAAAAAATACAAGTAAAAGTTAAAAGCGAGATAATTAATTTTATTAACAACTGGGTGTGGTGCTTCATGGCTGTAATCCTAGCACTCTTGGGACTGAGGCAGACCGATTGAGTGTTCAAGGCCAGCACAAAATACTTAGCAAGAGAATGTCTAAAAATAATCTAAAAACCAAACTTCCATGGGAAACTTTTCCCCAGGAGTGATATGAACACTCACGTACACCACTGAAGACAGGGCACAATATACCCAAATCAGTTTTCACGAAAAAATTTGTTTATTGGGTTTATTTACAGCACAGGGTGAGGGTTGTTTACAAGAGCAATGGTTGACTCAAAGGCAGCTCCATGATCACAAAAGCCCACCCCAGCAAAACTTACAACTCTTACAATCTGCAGGCAGCTTGCCAAGTCTAGACTGGAGCACACTACACCACTTGCAGGCAGCTCAATTAGAGTCCATCTCCAAGCCATTATTTCTTTTATTTTATTTTCTTTTAGAGATAACAAGAGAGAGAATCTGAGGGAGAGAGAGAGAAAGAGAGAGAGAGAGAGAATTGGTGTGCCAGGGCCTCACCCACTTTAACTCATGTACACTATCTAGAACTTATATAATAAAAATTATATATGGGAAATTAATAAAATATTTTACATTTAAAATAACTTCTCCTTGACATATTAATAGATCTTATAGGCCAACACTTGTACCCTGTGCATTGCTAAAAAAGAACTTGCTTTGAGGTAAAAACAGCGAGAATTTCTATCACTAAAGTATGGTTATCAAAACAACATGGATTACTGTGGTTTATCATGGCTCAAAGTTTTCCCAATTTAATTCCTCCACTTATTCAGTGCAATAATTTATTCTTATAAGGATTAAGCTTTTTCTGTTAATGTATTGCTAAAGGCTGTTGTACCCTATTGGTAACTGGGAAGTTATGAATGAAGGAATTGAACAACCAGAGTTTGAGACTGATATTGATATCAAGGATATTTTATTGTAGTTAATACATCTGACTTTTTATGTATCACCATACCTACATTCATGTTTGCTGGCTATGGCAGTCAATGAGTGCCTGCAAAGTGACATTATATCTGTCCATTTTCAAGGGATGCTCATCTGACAAAGAGTGAGACAGGCCAACTAGAAACTCTATAGAAATTTCTTAAATAGCCTTGTGTCTCAGCTACTATATTGTAAACCATGGTCTGGAGCAAAAGAATAGAATAGCCATAGAAGACCTGTGTCAAATATTTTGTTGAATACAGAGATAATCAAATAGGTTAAGTACGAATTTTGAAATTTGGTGTTTATATGATTGGGAATTCTAAACGAAAAGAAAATTTTTAGGTCACTTAGTTCTTGAGAAACTGTTTATTTGGCTTTATTAACCAGTGTATGTCAATTATGTACCAACTGGTGCTTAAGAGATTATTGAAATTTATTATGATAGTTGCTCTGTAATCAATATGAAATTAAAGGACACTAATATAATTAGATTTTTAACACATAAAAATTATAGGGAATATTTACACACTTAGTCAGAATTTTAAAAGCCAGTGATAACAAGTTAATAATTGTGACAACTAATAGAGTATCTAAATAAATGTCACTATTTTTATTAATTGATATTTAATTTGCTGTAGCTTGCCTTGGTAAATGTTAATTAAATGCCAGAAAATTCTTTATAATTTGAACATATTAATAATCTTATAATTATGCCTTTATTGCTTGCATAATTATGAGTTAATTATGCAACTATTAGATTTACTTTGCCTTTATAGAGAAACCCAAGAATATCTACTTTTCTCCACAGGTCCATAAAGTTGATTGCCTGGTAGTAGGCAATAAAACATCAAAATCTGTATGTGAATAAATATACATTTTCAAATAACTCAGTAAATATTACCTAGCAAATTAGGAAAACTGAAAGGAGGAAAATATGCTACTTCTCATATATGAATCTATTTGCCTTAGGAAACATGATACCATAGGTGGAAACATAATTGTTTATTTTGCAGTCTTTTCTGAAATTGTACTTTAAAAGAAGATTTTTATTCTGTCAAAGTGTTTTCATACTGTATTAAAATGTTATATTTGCAATAGGCTTATAAATTGTAATTATCACTCTTATACTTATATAAGTACCTTTCTTAAGTGAATCACAGTTTACCTATTTGTACGCATACACTGGCTTTGTTTCATTCCTTTATTGCTTTTGCATTTGTAGCAGACAGCTTCAGGTTCGCTGAGATGAACTTCCAGACCAGGCACAGTTATGGAGGAAGGGATTTATTGAAGCTTACAGATCCAGGGGAAGTTCCATAATGGCAGAAGAAGCTGGCCTGCCTTCACTGGACCAAGCAGAAAGAGAGAGAGAGAGAGAGCCTAAAGGTCAATAGCCACAGCACACTTCAGGAACTCCAGCTAGGCACACTTTGCATATCTTTAGATTGAAATCTGAAACCCACTACCACACGTTAAGATCCACCCAGTGACACTGCCTCCAGCCAAGTGGCTAAAGATGCAAACTACAAACAAATAAACAACTGCATATATTGGGAGCCATCTATTCTATTCAAACCACCACAGCATTCTTCCTCTTTCACAACTATTCACTATAACATCCAGGTAAATCATCACTACTCTAATTTATCCCCTCTATTTATGGTAGATAACTAAAACATATGTGATGAAAACTGTGACAACTGTTGTTAAAACTTCAGCTGTGGTTCCCAGCTGCCCTGGAGCCACTGTGCATCAGTCTTCCAGGGGTGTCCAGGCAACTGTGGAACAGGGTCTTGAACTAATGTGAGTGCAATGGGAAAAAAAAAAAAAAAAAAAAAAAAACACCTGGGGGACAGATTCAGAGAACAGCTCATTTATTTATCAGAGGAATGGGTTTATAAACGTGTGTGAAATAGCAGAAAGAAGTATGGGTCATAAGGGGCTTGGTTAGTACAAAGGTCTCACTGATGCTTAATTAGCATGTAGGGACTTTCCAGGTGAACAGGAAAGGGTCACATGGTGTAAGTAGTGGCAGGAAAAGGTATAGGGTAGGGTTAGTAGGGGGATTGGCTGTGCAAAGGCTGCTGGCTGATACCTCATTAGCATAGAGGGACATTCCAGACAAGCAGCAAAAGGTCACAAGGTTCTGGAGAAAGTGAAACCTGAAGTCTTATCAGGATGTCCAGATGCCTCAGGTGGGGGGAGGGAGTAGCCTTACTCTTGCCTGTCTCAAGGTGAGATCTAGGCTTGCTACAACCTCTAGGGTTCATTCAGGGCCCTTACCCATGCCTGACAGCTCAGGCCTGCTTAAATGCTCGGGGCCTTCAACCGTGCTGACATCCAACCAATCCATATTTTCCAGCTTAATTTTTCACCTATCTGGTCAACTTGCTGCAAATAATCTCTATTATTTCCCATCTCTGTACCCCTAGTTGATGACCTGTCACTGGACATGCAGTGCTAGACAAAAATCAAAAGCCAGTAGAAAGCTTTTATTTAATAAGTCCATATTCTGTTTCTGTTTGTAATTATGAAAACATAATTATTCAAGCTCTGTTCAATGACCAGTACACAAACCATTTTTCTGCAGAATGAAAACTTTGTGTAATTAATCCCATATATATATATATATATATATATATATATATATATATATATATGCATTTTCTTTAGTTATTCTTTTCCTTCAGAAGAAATGATTCTATTTCATGTTCAGATTAATTATTCCATCTATGCTCATTGTCAGACATAGGCATATCTAGTATTTATCTATTAGTCTTACGTCTCACTTGCCTTACCTTTGGTTTATATTTGTAAAACTAGGCACTCTGAGTAGTTGAAGCCTTTTCAGTTCTTCACACACTCTTACAAATTCAAATAATTGTCACCCAGTTTTAAACCAAGGAACACACACGTGCATACTATTTTAAATTACAAACAAGTAATATTATTTTCCATTTTATAGAATTATTACATAAGCCTATTCTATTAGCCAACAGAAAAAAAATCACTATATTTTCACATTATTTTATTTTCTTTACTTTTGCTGGTTATTATTCATTTGCTAGTTTTCAATAAAGATAAATTTGATATATACTATAAAATTTCTGTGTCCAGTATCTACACAAGATGTTCTAGATGAACAGCTACAGCAAAGATACAGCACTGTAAAAGCTAACTATATATTTTTCTGGTAACATAATGGAGGAGTTCTTTCACTTTGATCTATATGGAGAGAGGTTATTATCAAACAGCCCCCTGTACAAAGGAAATATAGACCCAGATACATAAATAGAAAACTACTGCAGATAAAACAGACCCACATGAGTTAAGCTGACTATTCATTACCAGTCAGTAAAAACAGTGTTGTATAGCCAGGTCTGCAAGCTCCATGAACTGCTTATGACAGGAAGTAGATTCAGTTGCCAATAGTATATACAATCTAGTAGATATGACAAGTAATGAAAAAGTTAAAAAAATAAGGAAGAGTGCAGAACAGGCAATATCACTCAGAATTCTTACCATCAGTGATCAGAAAACCATGAAAACAGAATTAATTTAGACCAGCGACAGAATCTACAGCAGCAGAGTTCTGTGACACTGAAGTCAAGAAGACTGAGTGGTACATCATTAAATATTTTTGGGAATTAAGTTAAAGGTTACATGTTACTTTCACATATTAATTGCAGAATGGTGTGGGGTAAGTATCTATCTTTTGCATATCTATGAAAAACTACCCTGAGATTAAATGCATAATAATTTCTAAATATTGATTATTTTAAACTATTTTGTTATGAGAGAGAGGGAGAAAGAGAGACAATATGGGCATGCCAGGGTCTCCAGGCACTACAAATGAACTCCAGACACATGTGCCATCATGTGTATCTAGCTTTATATGGGTAACTTGGGAATTGAACCTGGGTCCTTTGGTTTTTCAGGCAAGCACCTTAACAGCAAAGCCATCTCTCCAGCCCTACATATTGATTTCCCTTTTTTGAAACCACAGATCTTATAATTTTGATATACACAACCATGGAAGACTAGGCTTAGGATATAATTTTCAAGAGAAGCATCTGTGTTTTTTTTCCACATCTATGTAGAGCTAGGTGTTAACTGAGATGCCTGTTTTCCTTTGGTATTTTTCCTTGGTCCAAACTATTGATGAAAGTCTGGCTCCAATTCTAGAGTTCCAATTTTAGGACTTTCAGGCAATATAGTGGACTCTTAACCACTCTAGAGCTCCAGGAGTGAAATCATACAAGAATTGTGGGGCTTCAGCACTAGTAGGTCATAGAGAACCTCCACTGTGTTGGGGTGGCAGTGTATATTTGAGAAACTGACAATTCCTATATGCTTGGTCTTCCTCCACAAGATATGCACTCAGGGTCCCAGTCCACTGAGTAGGTTCACATAGTGCAGGAGCCAGGGCCTATGCTTCTTCCCCAGCTCCTGTGCTGTCCTGAACTCCAGTGGATCCCACACTGTCTGCCCCATCTGCCATGGATCACACCCATCTGCCAGTTATCACCTCTGAGTGGATCCCAGAACCAAGTGCTGCTCTCTCCTGTGAGGGCTGCCTCCAATAATTTGCACAAGCTACCCTGCCTCTAATGCCACCACACCCACACAGTCCACCTCCAAGAGTCAGGCCTAGTAGGATGCTCAGTGCTCCCCCCTCACCAATACCCCCTTACCTGCCTACCAAGACATCTCTTAATGCCTTGCTGTTGTCCCAATTAGGGAACACAGCAATATCTGGCAACCACAGATCAGGGAGTACCTGTGAGTACACCACAACCTGCTCAGTTGGGGTAGAGTGGGGAAGGAGGGTCAAGTGCTATGGATCCTAAGCCCCATAGGCAAGTCATATCTGGGACCAGAAGCTGAAGAGATTCCAGCCCTCCAAAAGGTGCTCTTCTATCAGCCACAAGCCCAGAATAGCTGATACACATGCAATTTCACAATCTGCACATCAGTGAATACAACGCCACTCCTAGCCACTTCAAACCCAAAACAGAAAGCTCCTTGAGATTTCTACAGGGGCAAATTATTGCTTCCTCCTTAATAAAACATGACTTTTACTCCAAGATGGGTAGATCCCAATTGAAAAAAAAATAATGCAAAACTACAAACTAAGAAATCTCCACCTAATCTGACAATGTAGTCTTAAAAAAATAAACAAAAAACATGGAGGTGACAACAGAAATAGAATCCTCAAAATGAAAGCACAATAAGCTATGTTACCCTGACCAAGCAAGTCACTGAACTGGAAGCAGTCCATCAAAAACCCAACAATGAAGTGCATTGGAATCATTTTTTATAGTACACAGCTTTTGTCCTAGGCTTAACTTACTTGAGCAAAAACAGAATGGTTCTAAAGAGATATAAATGAATTGAAGGTGAGTCAACAAATAAAGGATAAAAATAACCAGCTGATTAAGCTTAATGAAGACATGATTAAATGCGAGAATGAATTCCAAGAAGCATCAAGAAAATCACACCACCACCTGAAATTGGAATTCAACAGAGGGATGGATAAATACAGAAAAAAAATATCAAGTGTAGCTTGTAAAAGCCTTTGTAGAAACCTTAATTAATAGAGTTAATCATGTGGAGGACAGAACCTCAGATCTGGAAGACAAGATAAAAGAAATTGTTTGGGAGTCCAAAAACTCTAATAAGTTAAAAAATCATGTGAAAAGAATATGAGGGAATTGTAGGATACCCTGAAATGACCAAACATCTGGACCATGGCTATAACAGAAGAAGAAGAACTTAAGGCCAAAGACATTAAGAATATATTCAATAAAATTATTGAATAAAATGTTCCAAACCCCTTAAAAGAGAGCCCCATGCAGGTACAAGAAGTTCACAAAACACCAAACAGATTCAACCAAAGAAGAAACTCTCCAAGACACATCATAGTAAAAACTAAATAATGAAAACAACGTGAGAGTGATAAAAGCAGCAAGATGACTCATAACATACAAAAGCAATTCCATAAAAATTATTTAAGGTTTTTCAATGGAAACCCTGAAAGCCAGATGGCTTGGAAAGGAACACTTTAAAATCTAGAAAACTATGGCTTCCAAGCCAAACTAATGTACTCATGAAAGGATCCCTCATAATAAATGGTGAGAGGAAAACTTTCCATGACAAAAAAACCATCTCTATGACAAATCATCTCTAGGATTATATGAACACAAAGCCAAACATACAGAGAATACTTAAGGGAAAACCCCACACAAAAGAGTCAAACAACCAACCTCAAGAGCCTACAAGAGGAAAACACAATACCCAAAATTAGAGCAGACAGGAAACATACAAAACCCAAGAAAGCACCAAACCCCATAAAACTTCCAACACGGCAGGGATTAAATTTAACCTCACAGTTATAACTTTAAATATTAGCAGTCTTAATTCCCCAATCAAAAGACACAAGTCAAAATATCAGAATGTTAACAAGTTAACAGATCAGTGGATCAGGAAAATGAACAGATCTACCTGCTGTCTTCAAGAAATCTACTTCACCACTACGAATTTTCACCTCCTCAGACTGAAAGTATGGAAAGTGACTTTTCAGGTAAATAGAAATAAAAAACAAGTAGATGTGGCTATATTAACATCTAACAAAATAGACTTCAAATCAAAAATAATCAAAAATGGGCAAAGAAGGACATTTTTTACACATCAAGGGAATGATCCAACAATTAGGTCATCTCAATCATAAACTTGGATGGAACAAACACAGGTGCACCACAGTTTATAAAAGAAAACTATTTGAAAACAAACCAGAAACAAATCCACAAACGTCATAGTAGGGGACTTCAATACCCCGCTATCATTGATGGACTGATCATCCAAGCAAAAAGTCAATACAGAAAAAAATAGAGCTTAACAACAACATAGATCAGTTAGAACTAACAGATTTCTACAAAACATTTCATCCCAATTCTACAGAATGTACATTATTCTCAATAGTCCATGGAACTTTCTCCAAAATTGATCATATATTAGAGCACAAAGCATGCCTCTATAAGTTCAGGAAAATTGACATGATGTCCTGCATCATATTTGATCACAATGCATTAAATCTAGAAATTAACAGCAAGAGAAACAGTAGAAGTTATACTGGCTCCTGGAGACTGACACTCATGCTATTAAGTAATGAATGGGTGATGGAAAAAATCAAAATGAAAACTGTAAAATTTCTAGAATTTAATGATAATGAAACAAAACATACCAAAACTTATGTAACAAAATGAAGGGAGTCTTAAGGGGAAAAATTGTACAACTAAATATCTTTATGACAGAGACAGATATCAAATTAATAACCTAACCATCCACCTGAAGGCACTGGGAAAACAAGAACAATCTAACTCTAAGAGTTCCAGACAGAAAGAAATAATTAAGGTCAGAACAAAAGTTAATGAAGTGGAAACTACTAACACAGTAAAGAAAATTAAAAAAAAAGAGCTGTTTCTTTGAAAACATAGACAAGATTGATAAACCCCTTGCCAATTTGATCAACCACACATAAAAATGGAAAGTCTCAAATCAACAAAATTACAGGTCATCAATGAAATTGGAAGAATCATCAGTACATATTCCCAAAACCTCTATTCCACAAAACCTGCAGGAAATGGACCAATTCCTAGATACATACTACCCAACAAGCTAAATTCAGAGCAGATAAATCTCCTAAACAAACCTACCATTGAGATTGAAAATGTAATCAAAGACCTTCCCAAAAGAAAAGACTAAGACCTAGTAGGTTCTCAGATGAATTATGTCAAACCTTCATTGAAGAACTGAAATTACTTTTCCTTAAGCTTCTTCAAATAATTCAAGAACAGGGAATGCTCCCCAAATCCTTCTTCGAAGCTAGTATCACCCTAATTCCAAAAGTAGACATAGATATAACATGAAAACTTGTCACCTATATCCGCAATGAACCTAGATGCAAAAATCTTGAACAAAATCCTCATAAACCATATTCAACAACCCACCAAAAGCAATATCTGCCTCAATCAAGCAGCCTTCAGCTCAGGGATGCAGGGATGGGTCAACACACAAAACTTGACTAACATAATACACTATATAAATAAACACAAGAACAACATGATCATTTCCATAGATTCAGAGAAGGCCTTTGACAACATACACCATCACATCCTGATTAAATTGCTGGAGAGACTATGCATGGAGGGTTTATATTTCAATGTAAAAATGGATATATACAGAGCCCTGAAGCTCAAATCATACTTAATGGGAAAAGACTCAAGAAGTACCCATTAAGATTGGGAACCACAGGGATGCCCACTCTCACCAGTGCTCTTCAACGTGATACTAGAAATCCTAGTCCAAGCAATAAAACAAGAGGAAGATATAAAAAAGGGATTCAAATCGGAAAGGAAGGAGTCAAACTAGGTTTATTTACAGATTACATGATCCTAGACATAAGTGACATGAAAAGGTCTACCATAAAACTTCTAAAGATGTTAAAGTCCTTCAGTAAAGTCAAAGGATATAAAATCAAAACAAAAAATCCATAGCCTTTCTATATGCAAGAGACAAACATAGAAAATAAGAAATAAGCAAAGCTGTCCCCTATTCAATGTCTCAAAAAAAAAAAACACCTAGGAAAAACACTAATAAAGGTTGTGAAAGACTATATAATGAAAAAATAAAAACACTTATGGAAGAAATTGAGAAGGACATGAGAAGATTGAAAAAGTCCCATGCTCTTGGAAATGTTGAATTAATATTATGAAAATGGCGATTCTACCAAAGTAATATACAGATCCAATGCAATATCCATAAAAATCCTAGCATCATTCTTCAAATCACTAGAAAAAAATAATCTCAAAGTCTCTATGGAATAGCAGAACTTCTCAGATATCCAAAAATATCCTTGGCAAAATGAATACCTCTGGAGCTGTCACCATACCTGATCTAAAGCTATCTTACAAAGACATAGTCACAAAACAGCATAGTACTGGCACAAAAACAGACATATGGACCAACGGAACAGAATTAAAGTCTCAGCCCCTAGTTCAAGTAACGAGCTACAGCTCTAATCTGGAAGGAAGCCAATTCCCAGATGGAGAACATGACAACCTGTGCCAGGGTGATGGCCATAAACACTGAGGAAACTCAAAATGTTCAAAATGTACCAAAGCATAAATTCAGAAGCTGGTTAAGACCTCAATACTAATGTAGACTTAAAACACACCCACCATGGCTCAGCAAATTTTAAGGAAGAAGGAATGGAAAGATTCTAGCAGCTACAGGGTGGGAGGGAATTTTGAGAGGCATTGCTTCTCCATGGCTAGCTGCTGCTCTCACAACTCCAAACTCACAACCTCATGGTGAATACAAGCAATGCTACTGAGGAGGGCAGAGAGGAGGGAAATGATGGCACCAACTCATGATGTGTATAAACAAAGTTTCTATTTAATAATGAAAAAGAATTTGGGGGTAGAGAGATGGCTTAGCAGTTAAGTTGTTTGCCTGCAAAGCCTAAGGACTCGTGTTCAACTCTCCAGGGTCCACATTAGCCAGACACACAGTGATATAAGCATGCAAAGTTGCACATGTGGACAAGAGGACCACATGTCTGGATTTCAATTGGAGTGACTGGAGGCTCTGGCACACCATTCTCTTTCTCACTCTCACATTAAAAGAAAAGAAATTATTGGGCTTGCTGCAAAAAAAAAAAGAAAGAAAGAAAGAATTTCAATTTTATGAATCTGTCATTTATCCAATACCGAGGTGGATGTGGGGATGAACGTTTTTCATTTCCTGGTACCTAGAACATCATGTTTCCTCTATGTTCAATGAACAAAATAAGGAGTATTTGATTTAGGTCAATGATACCTGATTCTTTCAAAATTAAATAGGTAACACTGAATAGGATAGATGATGACAGGCATGGTTTGAGATAAGATAGTATGAACTTTCCATCAAGTCTTTGTATATACAAAGAGCTGTGGCAAATATGTAGTGTTTGGCAATATAAATATATATTGTTTGGTCAAATATAAATACTGAACCAGTTCTCATTTAGATGCTTCAAGGTAAACAAAGAAGAGGTGTTACTTGAAAGATGACACAATTGTCAGTTACTTCTCTAACTGGTAACTTTTATGATAATTTCTTGGCTATTTCTACAGAAAGAGTTTTTCTTTTAAGATTTGTGCAAACAGGGGACAGGTTAAGTGTTTTAGTTTCAAAGGAACCTCTTTACATAGAAATTAAATGGTTACAAGTGCACTTATAAGCAAGTGTTGAATGAACTTTAACTAAAAGTGTTTTAGAACACATCAAATATGTAGAGCTGTGGCATTGCCAATAGGTTGGGAGATGATTTCTTGGACTAATTGGAGATATTTTGTGCACTAATAAACTAGGTTTCTGTTACTTTACAGATAATTCTAAGATATAGGAAATATTTTTATACATTAGTCAGCTGAGAATATTCTTTATTTTCAACTATTATATATATATAATTATATACAATTATATATATATAATTACCAGTTAAATTTTGGATATAAGATCAGTATATACACATATAATAATATAGAAATTTATTTCACTACTTGTATTACAAAAATAGTAAAATAATTCATGCTTCATGTAACAGATTGTCTTAATGTGTGGTCAATAGGGGAATAGTAATTACTCAGGTGGATTAAAATTTTCCATTTTGTTTAATGTTTGCCATACTAATAACAACTGTGAGAACTGGCTTACTCACAGATGTATATTCATTTATTTGGATACATAATGTGTGAACATTTGTACTTATTATATGATTAAGAGTCTTTTACATCATTTGTATCAGTTATTCCTAAAGATTTGGGTATGACAGGTACTAAGTAGGGCATTGATTAATTTAGCATCTTCTCATAGTCAAAAACATCTTTACCTGAAATGCTTGCATGCCTCATTAGAGGATTTTTGAATCCATCTTGAAATATTTCAAAACATTTTGGCCTATACCAGGAAACAGCTTCTTTGAAGCATAATGCAAATTCAAAACAAATAGAAACACTGACCTCTTCAGAATGGGTTTATAAACGACTTGCTTGCAGATGGAGTGAAATTCAGTTTGTCTCTGTAAGACATAACTGCAAGTGAGCTGTGATCTTTTTTCTCCAATAACTTTAAGTACTCTTTGCAGAACATAGCTCAGAAAGCAAACGTTTGATCGTATTTTAAAATCAGGCAACATTTCATTGTAGAGGTTAATTCTCAAAGCTCTACCAATAAGGAAAATATTATTACAGACCTTTTTTTATTTATTAGTTTTGTGCTCAGCGAATACAGTCTATTTGGTACTATTGTTAGGCTCATCCATGCCCTACCCCCTCCCCCTAACCCCTCCTTGTTGAGGTATATGGGTCATGCATTCTGGAGTTATCCCACAGTTATGGGTAGGATAAATGTCTCTGCATGTGGCTCTTTTTATTTCTGAATTTGAGACTTTCTAAACATGTTTTGCAATTAAACAATAGGTCAATGAAATATTTCTTTTGCATAATTTTTACTCATCAATGATTTTATTTTAGGATTAGGGGATTCAGCATCTTTTTACATCCATGAGACTCTTCTTAATAACTGTGTGTCAAGATGCTCATGAAAATGCACTTAAAGGAAAGGTTAAGTTTGGTTCTCTGTATCAAGGGCAGAAATTGAAATCTGATTTTTCTTATTATACTCCTTATGTTCTTCATATGAATGTTGTACTTCAGGAATATTCAAAAAATAAGTAAGAAATGAAGGAAGAGGATCAGTGCAGAGGGTAAGGCACAGTATTGATGTGAAGAGAGCTCTGAGTGGGGTTAAAACTTCCAAGCCAGTAGCTCTGAAGCCTTGAGTTCTTGTCCATATAATATGGACAATGAGAAGAGCAAATTATGAGCATTTATTAAGGATAGTGAGACAATAGAGTAGAAGAAAGCAGTAAAGAGGAATTTCCTGGGAGAATAGAGGAAAATAAAGGGGAGAATTTCCCTTACATGAGGAATGTTATTCTTAGAAGCTCTGGAGGAATGGAAAAGGGGTTTAACACTTGTTCCAGGCCCACTTATGTGAATCAGGCAACCATTTAGAATGAGTG
The DNA here is from genome assembly GCA_036346955.1 of Dipus sagitta. Lineage (NCBI taxonomy): Eukaryota > Metazoa > Chordata > Mammalia > Rodentia > Dipodidae > Dipus > Dipus sagitta. The sequence continues at coordinate 93,991,448 of CM070770.1, read as the reverse complement.
TCATCACTGGGTGTGTAGGAAGGAACCTGATTTGTTGGTGGGACCAAGAGGAAGAAAGACTCCAGGAGGATCCCACCATAGAACCTATGAAATTGGAGAAAAGAGTGGAAGTTGCTGCTGTTACTGAGGAGAGGTTAGGATAAAACTGGTTTAGAATCAAGTTCCAATCCTGTCATGTTTCTTAGGAAAAAGCTACCTTGTTTCTAAGTAAAATCAGTAGTGTGCACCTGTAGTGCCAGCATTTAGAAGGCTGAAGTAGGAGGATACTAAGTTTGAGGATAGTCTGGGCTTTATAAACACATTAAGGCTAGTCTAGGCTACAGATTGATACCATATCTCTAAACACTGAACCAAACAAAACAAAATGCATGTACACACACACACACACACACACACACACACACACACACCTGTATATTTTAAAGAAGAAGAAGAAAAAAAACTAGCTGCCTGTAATAGCCAGGATTCCCTATGCTAAAAGTAACAACTAATCAGTATCACTTCATTAAAAAAATAATTATTATTTGCTTCTTGGAAGTAAAAGTCTAATGGTTAACATGGAACACATATGCATCTAGGTGCTTAAATAATGTAATCCGGGATTTCTTTGTAACTATTTTTGCAGTTTTGTGCCCTATGAGAAATATTAAACAAGAAATGAGCAAAATCTTGGAGGATACTCAAATACTCTTAGGAATATTTTCAAAGTTCATTGGGATACTTGAAACTATACCATGATGTCAATATAAGATAACTTTTTGGTATATCATTCTATATACTAAGCTACAAAGGGAAAATATTTAGATCAGATTCTGTCATTTTTATAATGAGAGGTCCAATATCCCCTCCCTATAAAAAAGATGAATTTTATATCTACAGCTAAAATGTGTATTTTTGAAATGTATTCTCATGATTGTCATTTGTAATTACAATGACTAATTCAGAAGCAGTTAATGAACAGGAAAATGTATCTATGCATCATCCCTCTTAGCAAAAATATATTTCCTGAAATATACTTCCTGATATTATAAACAAAATGAGTTTTTTTAATATATATGTGTGTCTAAATATAATATACATGTCTCTAAATAGTATATATATACATATATATGTATATATACAAACACGTGTCTTAACTTCATGGATGTGCATGTGCAATGCTTCATCTAAACATTTCAGGCAACTTGATTATATAGTGTATGCATACTGTGAAGTGCCAAAATATATCTTGGAATGTATAGGCTTAAAGCAATGTCTGAAGAATATTGAAGGGAAATGATCACTGTGGTGCTTTAGGAAACATTTCCAATTAAGGAACCATTTGTTTAAAAACTAGGGACCAACATGTTCATGTTTTATTCAAAATTGGTATCTCCTTAAGGAATCTTAAAAGACAACAGAATTTCACTTATATCCTATTGTTCTTTCCCATGTGTTCATCAGTCTTCATGATGTGAACTTGGCATTTGTGGCTTATACATCAGAAAGTTTTAGCATAATGAGAAATTTTCTTTTTTAAGCCACTATTTCGGTAGTAAGTTAGAATAATAAAAATGTTCAAATAATAAGACATTAACCTACATATGTTAAGCAATTCATTCAAGATTTTAAGCACCACTAAATATAGACATTTTATTCACTCTACTTTCTACCATGTTTAAATAGCATTCATTAATTTTTCTCACAAAATTGTCTGTTGCTTTGTCATATGCTCAAAGACAGATTTCTCTGCACAAGGGGAGATTTCCTTTCGTATCATCGAGTAACTACAATTGTTGGGAAAAGGATGCAGAGAATTGGCTACAAACTCCTCAGAAAACGGCTTGTGCTTTGAAGTGAACGGACTGACATCATCTAACCTGTTCAACGCAGTCTGCAAACTACACAACAGCCTGCGTTTTTGCTCTGTTAGTTTGAGAAAAGAATCTCTGCAGTCAGAAGCACATTTCTACTTGCAGGTTACAGGATATTTGCATATCATTGTTGTGGAACTTAGTAAATTAAAAGAGAACTGGTGTCTGAATCTAAGCGGTCTTCTGAAATGTACAAATCGATAAAGTTCCACGTAGTTTCTCTCCAACTACTATTGTCATAGGAAGACAACTACTTGGCAGTAGAGTGTGGTAAGACATAGCTTCCTTTGAAGAACAACACATTGTTTTCCTTTCTTAGCTTTGTAGAGTCACTACATTATTTCAACAGAGTTGCTGAAGTTGGCATGAAATGCCAAGCAACATAGCTTGTAGCTATGAAATGAACTGAATCCTATCGACTCAACGAGATAATTCAAATTATTTAAACAATAGAGGGCACTGCATTTTCCTTCTTGCTATTTGTGCAGAGCGTCTCAAGAAACAAATGCACAAGCTTCTTCTCATGTGGTATGATATTTTACCAAAATGCTGTTAGGCAAATTAGTGAAATACAAGAGAACTCACCTGAGAAGCCAAGAAGACATGTTAGAATGTACACAGCAATAAAGTTCCACAGTTTCCCAGCAACTAAGGATTATCATAATAATAACATGTTTTCTTTGTCATAGGCTCAAAGACAGATTTCTCTGCACATGAGGAGATGTCCTTTCATATCATCGAGTAACTACAATTGTTTGGAAAAGGATGCAGAGAATTGGCGACAAACTCCTCAAAAAACGGCTTGTGCTTTGAAGTAAATGTTCTTCTCACATCATCTAAACTGTTAAACACCGTCTGCAAATTAGACAACAGCCTGCATTTTAGCTCTGTTAGTTTGAGAAAAGAATCTCTGCAGTCAAAAGCACATTTCTAGTTGCAGGTTACATGATATTTTCATATCATTGTTGTGGAACCTAGTAAGTTAAAAGAGAACTCATCTCAGAATCTAAGTGGTCTTCTAGAATGTACAAAACAGTAAAGTTCCACGTACTTTTTCTCCAATTAGTATTGTCATAGTAAGACAAGGACTTGGCGGACGAGTTTGGGAAGACATAGATTTCCCTGAGAAAGAACGCATAGTTTTCCTTTCTTAGTTTCATAGAGTCACTACAATTATTTGAACAGAGTTGCTGACGTTGGCCTTGTGGTTTTGTAGTCTGAGCATATATTATTATTGTAACAGTCAGAATTACATGTTTACTAGGGGACAAACATCCTAACCCTAGCAGGACCCAAATCTGACAGAACAAAATGTATGACCCAAAATAACTTTTAAAATTATAGACAACTGGCCTTATTGGAGCCTCACAGAAAAAAAGTATGTCAAGATCATAACAGAGAAATCAAGAATCAATAGGAAATCTTATAAAGCCACTGTTATAGCAGGGTGACTATGTATGTCTGTGATTACACTGCTAAAAAAGAAAATTAGGTTTCACATTGAGAAAAAATTCACAAATATAGAACAGCAAAGTTACTAAAGGAATATGTATTGACTCAGAAAGATAAGATCAGAGGTGGGTGGTAATCAGTATCCACACTGATTATGATACATTATATTTATTACGTCTCTGTTTCAGACCATGAGACATTTAAATGCACAGAACACTAATAACAAACACATGTATCCACACAAATACAAGCTGAGAAATAGTCCAAATGTTATTAATGACATCAGAGAAAAGAAAGACTTTAATGTAAAGATACTGGAGATCATGTGAATGTTCTATAAGTGTAAGAGATAATAGAGTAATAAAAGGCCACAATTTTACACATATATGCATAAAACAACAAAGCCATACACATCACATAAAACACAAATTTCTAGAATTAAAGAGTGAAGTAGATATTTCACCAATAATAATTGAGGACTTCAATATCATGCTTGAAGAATATATAGAGTCAATAGGCCAAAAATGAACAAGAAAATGGCTTGTGATTTTTGATAGTTAAATCTTGGCTATATATATATATTTTTTTATGTGCATGTCAATAGGACTCAAAACAGTTAAAGATTAGATTTACAAAGCCTTATATGATTATAAGAAAATTTCAGTTAAAATATATTTGGAATCTTCATTATTAAAGGAAGGTTTTAGGGCTGGAGACATGGCTCAGAGATTAAGGTGCTTGCCTGAAAAGCCTGATGACCTGAGTTCAATTCTCTAATACTCACATAAGCTACATGCATCTATAGTTCATTTGCAGTGGCTAGAGACTCTGGTGTGACCATATACATACTCCTCCTTTGTCTCTCTCTCTCTCTCTCTCTCTCTGCTAATAGATAATTCAAACTACTTAAATAATAAAAGGAAATTTTAGATATATACTTTAGGCATATGAACATTAAATTTAAGAATATAGCAAAATGAATTTTGTTTTATAATTTTTATATGTACAAATAATATGTTCATACAGATAAATGTCCTTGAACCTGGGGAGTCTACATTTCCTTATGTGAAATAACAGCAGTAATAGGCTAAAATCTCTATATTATGCAATGCTGAATGCAAACAAGAAGGTATTTGTACCTGCTCCTCAAAAAAAAAATGTGCCAAATAAAAATATTAAGGTGAGTAATTTGGTCATAAAGACTTGCTTCCAAAGTCTAGGGAAGTGATTCAGCAAGGTGCTTGTAACACAAACATAAGGACTTGAGTTTGAATCCCCAGTACACCTATAAAATGCCAGGAGCTCTGGCACTTGCCTGTCATCCTAGTACTGGAATGCAGAGAAAGGGAAGCCCTGAGGCTCATTGGCTAGCCAGTCTAAATGAATTGATGAGTACAAAATTCAGCAAGAACTATAGTTTTGATGTATCAATAGAGAGTAATTGCAAAACAAACATGATGTCAACCTCTGGCTTCCACACATGTGCACACTCGCTTGCACACATATGTGGCCACACAAATGCATATACATGCACAACACATGCATATACAGAGACAAAAAAGTACTCCAAAATCCTCAACTGAGTGTACCTACCAATTTTAAGACATTATATCAAAATTCTGACCAACCTGAACCAATATTCTCTCAGGCAAGATACATTTTAAAATAATCCTGTCCAGTTCCTAAAACACTATAGATAGTTTTCTCTGAGGTATGTTATCTTAAGAAACTATTCAGACTCTTTTCTGTTGGTGATTTCAGCAGTCAAAACTTGATAATTCCTTTCATGGATCACTTGAGTGAAGGAATAGAACACAAACTGGTTAAATAAGAGAAACCCCTATTTTATAATTTGGATTCATGAGTTAATGTTACTCAATGTGAACAAACCTTTAAAATATTTTAGTTACTCATTTAAAAAACGGTATATATGTAAATGACTTACTTTTTCTGTTTATAATAGAAAAGAAACACTCTATCAAAAGCAAAGTTGTATTAACTAAATAACTATGTAAATTTATAAATAAAATTAGGAATTTTCCATGAGGTATTTTACCTTTCCCACTTTCTAATAAAACCAGAAATTTAATTGAGCTTAATCCCTGCATTAGTGACCTTCTGGCTGCTGGGACAAAACTCATGCCTAAAATCATTATAGGGGAGGAAGGATTTATTTCAATTTACTGTTCCAGGTTATAGTCCATTATGGCAGAGAAGGCATGGTGGAAGGGGCTTGAATGGTGCTGCAACAGTTAGGGTGGCTCTTCCCACTCAATTAACCTAATCACGGTAATACTACAGAGACGTGCACAGAAGATACCTTAACTAAAGTAATCCCTTACAGGTGATCTAGGTCTGTAAATTTACCAATTAATATAAACCATCACAAACCACTACCTTTTGTGTATCTGTGTCTATACTTCATCTGTAATGATTTGGGTTACAAAAACATATATAACATGCATACTTGCACATATATATAACATATAATTGATAAATGATTAGAAATATTAGAAATATCTAAGGCACTTAAGTTAGTGCCCCTTGATTTTAAAAACAATGCTATAGTTCTTATTTTACTTTATACTACTTTATATTATTTACTTATATATCGTATATTACTTTATACATGTGCTATAATAATTTTACTCTAATGAATTCATACTTCTCTCAAACAGTATAATGACATTCAATGATTTGAAATTCTACTGCATAATATTATAGAATTAAACAATTTATAATTTTCACTTGTAGAAGATTCTAGGAGGCATTGCTAATAAGTAATTGAGACAACAAATCACAATTGATAAAAATGTGATATAAAAAGCTTCATGTGTGGTTTCAATAATACTGCATATATAGAGAACTTACTATTTAAAATGATTATTTTAGGGCTAACATATGGCTTAGCAGTTAAGGTACATGCCTGCGAAGCCTAAGGACCCCAGTTCAATTCTCCAGGTCCCACGTAAGCCAGTTGCACATGGTGGAGCATACATCAGAAGTTTGTTTGCAGTGGCTAGAGGCACTGGATCACCCATTTCTCCCTCCCTCCTCTCTCTCTCTCTCTCTCTCTAGTAAACAAATAAAAATAAAACGATTATTCTAAGAAAAGGATTTTTATCAATGTACTATGAAACATTGTGTTCATTTTAATACATATCTTGTTTGTACTGTGAATTTCTTAATATGAATCTGGTTTATGATGTAACTTTCTTAGCATAATCTTTGTAAAAATGGAAATAATTCTTTAGTACTATTTATTTTATTATATCTAATTAATTGGTGACTGCTGCAATCATATTATTTAACTTTGCTTTAAATATCAAAATCAAGTTATTCACAGAACACATAAAACTGACTTCACAAAGATGTAACTGAAAAGGAAATCCAGTCTTGAACTTTGAGTTTAATTTTGGATTGTTATATAGAAAAAAAATGGAAAAAATATTTAAGAACTATTGTTCATTTTTCTTATAACATAGTAATAATGTCCAATCCATGTAAACTGTTGGTTTGTTGTTATTTTATTCTCATTTTTGAAAGCTGACAATTTTGGAGGCTGTCTATACTGTCCCACAGGTTTCTATCAAAAGGAGCATATCATGAGTTCTGAGATTTGATGTACAGTAATTTTTATGGTAGTGTATATGACAAAGTGCTCTTGCAAAGTTCTTTGATTTCTTATTTGCCACACTTCATAGCAGAGTAGTACCTGAAAGGTAAATGCATCTTCTTGAAATAGACCACATGATAAAACTGCAGAGGAAGAAGGCATCAGGATGTGGTGCAACTGTGCTGTGAAAACTAGTACACAGATGTCAGCAAGGCTGGGGCTCAGTGGTGGATGTGTTCATTTTCTCCTAGCTCTGCTCAGGAAGCTGGCAGGCATAAGCCCTTCTCTCACAGATGAGGGAAATCACTCAGAGAAGGCTCAGAGGCAAAAAATCCAATTGACGGGAAATTCAGTGAAGTTTGTACTATTTTAAAGGCAAAGTGAAACTGTTTTAGTAGATATTTTCTGTTCTTTGTTCATAACCAGATGTTACCATTAATTTCATGATTCAGAGTGTAATGGGTCAGCTTAGAATAGGATTCAATGAACTCCAGGATTTCTTTCCTTAATATTTTATTTATTTATTTGAGAGAGAAAGAGAGAGAGAAGGGGGCAGATGGAGAGAGAGAATGGGTGTACCAGGACATGTAGCCACTGCAAACAAACTCCAGATGAATGTACCACCTTATGTATATGACTTTATGTGGGTACTGGGGACTCAAATCTGGGTTCTTTGGCTTTGCATGCAAGCATTTTAGCCACTAAACTGTCTCTCTGGCCTCGAACTCCAGGCATTCTGAGTGATATAACTAAACCCTGTTCTCTATTAGGTTGATCAAAATAAGAATGAGGGCCAGGTAGATGGCTCAGTGAACAAAGCACTTGTCACACTAGCATGAGAAACTAAGATCAAATCCTCAGCACCCACATAAATACTGGGCACATTTGGCTACCCAACTGTAATCCCAGCAATTAGGATGCAAGACAGAATTCTAGAGGCAAACTGGCTAGCTACTCTAGCTGAATCAGCGGGCTCTAGGAGCTAATGAGTGACCCTTACCCAGTAAATAGAGTGGAAAGCAATCAAGGACAGCACTGGAAATCGACCTCTGGCCTCCACACACATGTGCACACACATGCATGTGCACACAAACACTCATGCACATGTGAACATACATACACACAGAGAAACCATATCATGTATATACATGAAAAAAAAAACCTACAAAGAAGAATGAGATGTGGTGTGATTTAGTGACATTCTCTGAGTCTGGTCAAAACTAGTATTTCACCCCATATATCCTTTCTTCAATGTCATTAAATGTGCATTCCTGAATTTAAAATCAATTTAATTTCGAGGCTGGTGATGGTGCATCAGTTAAAGGAGCTTTGCTTGCAAATCCCAAAAAACTGATGGCCCAGGTTTGATTCCCCAATGCTCACATAAAGCCCGATACACAATGTGGCACGTGCATCTGGAGTTCCTTTGCATTGGCATGAGTCCTGGTATGCCCATATTCCCTTTGTTTCTATATGCTTATTTCTTTTTGCCTCTTGCATGTATAAATAAAAATATGAAAAATATTAAAAATGAATAAAATCAAGTTAAAATAAACATAAATTACAGTTTAGATGACCTTAAATTGGCAAGCCTTGGTGGCTTTTCTTCCCTCCATCATAATGGCATAGTCTGGTAGCCAAAGCTGAAACATCTACTTTGCAGCTTAATGTCCTTGAAACCAGGAAACTTAAGCTTGTGCCTGGAGTGCATCACACCACCCTGAGACACGTATGTGGGATTTTACATGAGAGAGAAACAAGCTTCCATTTTCTCTCAGCCATTGTTACTTTGGATTTTGTAACCTCCAAACCTTATTCTAACTGATTTAGGTCGCTACAATGTGCCAGGAGGCTATAGAGAGGCATTATGCCTGCTCTCAGGAAACCCATATTTTGGCACAAGCTTTAAAAAGCTGGTGGCAGGGGATAGAGATCTTGGACTGAGATAAAGCAAGGGTTAGTAGAGTAGCCTGATAATGTGGCAGTTGGTAACGTTTTAAGGAAAAACAGAAACGGGTTATGCAACCCCTCCCTCTCAACAATGGAAACAAAAATTTTAAAATCAATTTGGAGATTTGTTTTCTCTGTATATATTTGTGCCAGGAACTGAAACTGGTGGTAAGAGTGATGGAAAGGTGGAAAGTGGGACGCTGGGATCTACATGAGTGGCTTTAGTTTTGGGTGGTATGAAAACCTACTGGAAAAGATCTAAAGTAGAGATGTGATAAAATAATTAGTATTTACTAAGAACATTCTGGAAGCCATATCAACCTGTTTCAAAGGAGGTTACAATCTTGAAAAGATTATATCTATATCAACTACATCTATATCAACTATATCTAGCTGTATCTATGCCTCTATATTTAAATCTTAAATTGCAACATTTGTTCAATTGATAATAGGTAACGAGTTTGGCCAAATATAATCATTAGTTATATAGTTAGATACTTAAATGATCTACATGCAGAGATTTTATACTTGGTATAGGTGTACTGTTTGAATCTAATATCCATAATGACTAACTTTTTTTTTTTTGTGGTTGGGCCTCACTCTAGCTCAGGCTGACCTGGGATTCACTATGTAGTCTCAGGGTAGCCTCAAACTTATGGCAATCCTTTTACCTCTACCTCCCAAGTGCTGGGATTAAAGGGCAGGTTTATCTTTTGAATCTTTATTTGCAAACAAGGACATGTGGAATCAAAGTTTCTTCATTAAATATATAGAGTCATTATTAGGGTCAGGTTTTAGATTTGGAAAATCTTGACTCTAGATCAACCTGTCTTCCTGATAGTCTCCTAACACATTGTTCACTCTACAGCATAATTAAAAACAGAAACCACCGATTATGTTGTACATAGAGCATAATGGACAGAAGTCATGTAAAATAGTGATTTACTTTAGTATATCTTGTAACATCAGAATAAAAATAGGGGTATCATGTGATTTTATTTTCTTTATGTACTTGTTCAAAAAAGGGTTAAACTGTACCAAATACATGGTATTTAATAAAAGCTCCTTTGAGTTTTATTTATTTCTGACTTGTGGGGAATTAATTTGTCATGCTCCAAGGGGTGCCAAGCTCCAATTAACACCCTGTGTGTGCTTAACACATTGTAATGGGTTGGCTGTATCATCTGATAGAACTAAGAGACCTGGGACTTTCACAGGCAAGGTGTGGGCCCATAGTTTCTGGGCATCATATTAAGCCAATGGTATGCACAGAAAATTATCTAGCTTGTCTATTGCTTACTGATAACTAGAACATCACCCTCAACCATTCTTCTATCCAATGCCCAACAAATACTTTGATTCTAGATTATTTCTAGGAAGCAACACTAGGTACAGGTGGTAGATAAAACTTCTTTTTCTTGAAAATGTGAGAAACTCAAATTCTTAAGATATGTAAGACATCAATACTTATAAGTATACATGCTAGTTTTATCCAACTACTAGTATATTTAAATTTTCAATAAGTAAATAATGTAATAAACTTTGAGAATTTCTTTAATTTCAAATATGGTTTAGTAAATTTTAAGCTTTTCTACCTTCTACAACTATATCGTATTCTTTTAAATTGGAAGGGATTCTTTAAAATGACGGAGAATTAAGTGGAATAAAAATTAATAAAAAACAGTAACATGACAAGAAAGGAATTGAGGATGCTGTGATGTAAAGGAAGAGTTACTGAGAGAGAGAGAGAGAGAGAATTATTCCCAGTGCAACAAGTCACTATCATTGCATGATACACTTTGCTATAATGATAAATGCAATCTAGTTGATTTCCTGTAAGATGTTGTTGATGGAATCACAAAACAGTATGCTCTATTACTTATTTACAGAGCTTTTTAAAAATTAATTTTATTTATTTATTTGCAAGCAGAGAGAGATAGAAGAGTGACAGACAGAGAGAAAATGGGCATGCCAAGGCCTCTAGCCACTGAAAGTGAACTCCAGAAGCATGTGCCCCTTGTGCATAAGGCTTATGTGAGTGCTGGGGAACCAAATCTGGGTCCTTGTGCTTCACACGCAAATGCCCCAACCACCAAACCATCTCTCAAGTCCCATTTACAGAGCTTTTATAATTTAAATTAATAAATACATGCAGGCTATTTTTTGAGACATATTTGGAATTTCAGATAGTCTTCCAAAAGTCACTTCTCACAATTAAGAATGAATCACTGTGTTGAACTATTGAATATTATTTTATTCATCATCTTATTGCACTGGTGCCTGAAAGGATGATGCCTACTAACCAACTGCTTCCTTGCCTACAGCCCATGGGAATTCTCTCCTTTGCTGTTCAATTTGGCCTTGTGCTGAAAAGATTTTCTTTTTCCATGAAACCGTTATTTTGAATAAAATTCCAAGGGGAACAATAAGTATAGCAAAATCTCCTGCCTGTATACTGAAGTCCACAGTTCTACTTTCAGAGCTTAAATATGTTCATTGCTCCAGTTAGTGCAGTTCACTGTGCATGAAGAGTATGGGACAGGGAGTAACAAGGTAGCAAGAATAAAACCTAAGGAAGCTGATGGAGAAAATAAAAGTAGCCTTTCTTTATCCTCCAGTCAACCCATTACATGACTGCCTCATTTATATTGCCAAGTGGTAATCTTTGCGGTCACCTTTGTTTTATTTATTCATTCACTCGTTTTTGTCTTTTCAAGAGTTAAGGACACTTATAAAGCTTTGTTTAAAAGCAACCATTAAAGAGAGTAGAAAACTAAGAGCAAAGACCTAAACTAAACCTTTTATTAAATAATGAAAAAAGTATGATATCAATATGTATTTTTTATCTGGTCAAGAAATTTCTCCATAACAGTCTTCCAGTGCCTAGAGTTCTAATGGGTTTATGATTACTAATGGCTTTTTAATCTCATCATCTGTAACAGTAGAATTTTAAATCTATTTACTTCAACTTCCTGACATGCATCAGAGACAAAGAGGGTATTATCTGGCTTGTGGGCTTTGTGTTACATTTTTTATTACATTAGACAGTGCCCAGACTTTGACATCAGCAACTTGACTGCATAGTTCACAGAGAAATGAAAACAACAAAAGTCATCAAATATATACTTTCAGAATCTCCACTATAAATGATACAGAGGTTTATGTTAGACTCATGGCATGACGATGCTGTGTATTCCAAGGAATTTTGTCAGTGCTGTCAACCTGAGAATTTCAAAGAACAGACCCTACAGAAGCATGGCTCTCTGTCTACCGTGTGCTTTGGCATAGACTTTTATGATTATCTACTGTTAATAATTGAGCATGATCTAGGACTTCCTTTGTTATGACATTATTTCTATTGTGTCATTAACTTACATATTTTTAAAATATTTTATTTTTATTTATTTATTTAAGAGAGAGATACAGAAATAGGCAGGGAGAGAAAGACAGAGAGAGAGAATGGACACGCAAGGCCTCCAGCCACTGCAAAGGAACTCCAGATGCTTGCATCCCCTTGTGCATTTGGCTTAGGTAGGCCCTGGCAAATCAAACCAGGATCCTTTGGCTTTGCAGGCAAGTGCCTTAACTGCTAAAGCCATCTCTCCAGCCCCTAACTTACATATTTTTATTTTCTACTAATGGAGTGATAATGGAGAGAAGAACATGGGTCATCATGAAGAAATCACTGAGTTTCTCCTCAATTATGAAAATGTTAACTTTTTGTCTCCCTTAAAGCTTTCTAAAAGTATATCAACTATCTCATAGTTTCTTTGTAAATTTCCCATTTTTAGGAGAACAAAACCATGACCTACACTAATGAAGTGAAAAAGGAAAAACAGTAAATCAATTGAAAGAGGCACACATGGGCTGGGGAGATGGCTTAGCAGTTATGCCCTTGTCCGTGAAGCCTAAGGACGCCGGGTTCGAGGCTCGATTTCCCAAGACCCACGTTAGCCAGATGCATAAGGGAGCACACGCGTCTGGAGTTTCTTTGCAGCTGCTGGAGCTCCAGCCAAGCCCATTTTCTCCCTCTCTCTCTCTTTCTGACTTTCTCTCTGTGTCTGTCGCTCTCAAATAACTAAGTAAAAATAAACAAAAAAAAAATTAAAGATGCACACATGTCTAATAAAAAGTCTACTCAATTCATCAGCACCTTTTCTCTTAAATAGCACAATTAAATATTTATTTTCATATATCAATGAAAATGTCTAATTTTCACAGAAGCAAAATAATTTAAATAAACTCTCTAAAATAATTAAATTAAAATAAATTAAAAATATTTAAGTATTTCATTAATTTATGGTATTAGCACTTTAATTTTAATTTTTTTATTTGTTTTTTGAGGTAGGTTCTAACTCTAGCCCAGACCTGGAATTCACTATGTAGTCTCAGGCTGGCCTTGAACTCATGGCAATCCTCCTACTTCTGCCTCCTGAGTGCTGGAATTAAAGGTGTGTACCACCATGCCCTGCTGATATAACTCTCAGATAGCTTCTTTCCTACAGCAAAATTTGTTCTTTTTTAAATTTCTTTTAATATTATGAAGCTAGCATGGTGCTTACTGTACTGGATTTAAAAATATTATTGTAGGGCTGAAGAGATGGCTTAGCAGTTAAGGCGCTTGCCTACAAAGCCTTAGGACCCAGGTTCAGTTATCCACTACCCATGTAAGCCAAATGCAAAAGGTGGTACATACTTCTGGAGTTTGTGTGCAGTGGTTAGGGGCCCTGGCACACCCATTCTCCCTCTTTCTTTCTTTCTCTCTCAAATAAATAATAAAATATTTAAAAAACATTGTGTAATATAGCATCAATCCTTTGACATAATTTTTACTGACTTTTACTTATCTTGCACTAACCAATAGTGCTTGTCATAGATTAGGATCTCAGTTATTGTGGGTTGACTAAGTTGTCAACCTAAGGGTATTTCAGATAATAAATGACCAATTATATAACATGATATAATTCTCTAATTAAATTAGACAATGCATGAACTTAACATCAAATATTGAAAAATAAGTCACTTCTTGGTATTCATTTGTTCTTTCTTAAACCAGAAATTTAGTAATAATAGCTAACTTTCCCAGTATCTTTCATCACTGAGGCTCAGGGTTTATTGTACTTAGGATATATGGGAAAACGCATTGATGGATAGAGACAGATGGATGGATAGACTGATAATTTTTAAAAAATATTTTTATTTATTTATTTATTTATTTATTTATTTATTTATTAGAGAGACAATGGGCACACCAGGGCCTCTAGCCAATGCAAATGAACTCCAGATGCATGTACCACCTTGTGCATCTGGCTTACATGGGACCTGGAGAATTGAACATGGATCCTTAGGCTTTGCAAGCAAGTGCCTTAACTGCTAAGCCATGTCTTCAGCCCTTGACTGATAATTTTAATATAAATTATGTGTATTTGCCTCGGATAATAAGTTACTGAAATAAATAAGTCAAATATATGTATCACTGTGGCTGCTTCCACCACTCACTTTAGCACATGTATAGAAGGCAAGAATTAAACTACAACAGCAGTTATCTTAGGAGTGAAGGAATATGATGTGCTGAAAATGCACTGAAATTTCTATGCTTCATAACACAATTTAGTCTGAAATGCATTAGTGAATTCTCCAGTTCTCCCTATGTAGTTTTGCTACCATCTTTGGGTCCATCATTGACAACATGTGGTTACCAATACCTGTACAGGGAAAAACAGAGCTTGGATCTGGTACTGAAATGTTCTTATAGCCTCTATCTAGAATAAACACACATAATTTTGACTCACAGTTCATTGGCAAAAACTACACAGGATCTGTTGATCTTACTTCTACCACCTTCCATATGTGATTTGGGGAAAATATATAATTTATCATTAAATATCTTCATCTAAAACTGCAGAAGTATGGTAACTTACATATTTGTGGTAAGAACTGAAATAATGATTTTTCAGAGATCTTATATTTGAAATAAACTGAAATATTTTTAAAATATTAAATAATTTGTCAAACTCTAACTGGTATTGATGAAGAATTATAAAAATTGAACTATGATGTGGTTATTAAAAATTAAATCAACATAGAGCTGAGCACACCTTTAATCCTAGCACTCAAGAGGCAGAGATAGGAGGATCACTGTGAGTTTGAGGACACGCCGAGTTAATTCCAGGTCAGCCTGGGCCAGAGTGAGACCCTACCTCAAGAAAAAAAGGGCTGGAGAGATGGCTTAGCGGTTAAGCGCTTGCCTGTGAAGCCTAAGGACCCCGGTTCGAGGCTCAATTCCCCAGGACCCACGTTAGCCAGATGCCCAAGGGGGCGCACGCGTCTGGAGTTCGTTTGCAGTGGCTGGAAGCCCTGGCGTGCCCATTCTCTCTCTCTCTCTCTCTCTCCCTCTTTCTCTATCTGTCACTCTCAAATAAATAAATAAAAATAAACAAAAAAAATTAAAAAATTAAAAAAAAAGAAAAAAAATTACATCAACAGATAAATAATAAAATAAAATATTTTAGTTTAAGATACCAACTACTGTATTATTCCATATCCTTCTGCTTTTAGTAACTCACACTATATCAGATCTTATCATTTGTCTTGAGGAATTTATTTTTACAGATAGCCTAGTTTAAGCTAAGTTCATTCAAAACTGAGTCATAAACTAAAAGGCTCCTGGATGGTGAAACAGTGAATAAACAAAATAAAAATAAAAATGAACAAAGTAACAAAATAAGGAAGAAAATAGTAGTATTTTATTGAATTAAGAACTGCCAAATTACCATAGTAGATTAAATGTAAATGCATTTGTATTCCTTCATGGAAATAAAGCAAAAATGTTTAAAAAAAATTGGAGACATAATTATTTGGGGAAAAAATCAAAATAAGTTAAAAAACTTGAGTAATCCAGGAGATAAATTGCAGTTATATAGTAAATGTATTCTAGAAATACAATATAAGAAATGAAAAAAAAAAATACCAAAATCAAGTTAGTAGGAGGAAGGAAAACTTCAGAAATCATCCCAAGTGAAAAGAAAGGGAAAAGTGACCAAAAGATCATGGGAGTCAACCAACTTCTAGACTATTTCAAAGTCAGTTTTATATAAGTAAAAATAAAGATATCAATAGATGATGGAAAAAGTGGGCCATGGTGGCTCATGCTTTGAATCCCAGCATTTGGGAGGCTAAGGTAAGAGGATCATCATGAGTTAGTTCCAGGTCAGCTTGGGGGAGAATGAGACTCTGTTTCAAAACAAAACAAAGAGAACAAAAATCAATGAGAGAAAGCCTAAATCTGTGACTTTTTTAAAACATGTATACTTTGTGGCATCTTGACTTAGTGTTTTATCTGTAAAGTTAGGAAGGTTCATTCATGTTTACTTTCCTTTTATGACCTCTCTTTCTTAAATATTCAAAGTGCTATGTTTATATCAATTTGGAAGGTCTTTGATGTGCTTAACTGTTCTGCTGTTTACTTAGATAATGTAAATCATAAATCCGTATGTATAGCTAGATTTCCCACACTTTATTTTTTTTATTAATTTTTTTATTAATTAGTTTTGTACTCAGTGAATACAGTCAAGTTGGTACCATTGTTAGGCTCATCCATGTCCTACCCCCTGCCCCTGGCCCCTCCTTGTTGAGGTATATGGGTCATGCATTGTGGAGTTAGCCCACAGTTATGGGTAAGATAAATGTTTCTGCATATCATGACATAACGTGTGGCTCTGACAGTCTTTCCACCCCCTCTTCCACAAAATTTCCTTGAGCCATGTTGGGTTCATTTTTGGTCTGCTTCAGTAATGAGGTGTTGGGGGCCCTGGGTCTCTGGGTATCTGATTTGGTAGAAGTTGATTGTTCTCTGTATTGACCTCATTCACTCTTGTGCTGGTACCAGGTTCACCAAGACAACAGAACCCTTTTTCCACACTTTACACATTATCTAATTTGCTCCTTTGTGAATGAGAATGGAATTAGAACAAAAAAGTAATCAAAATATACTTGTATGAAGCAAATATTCTTAAAGTTTACAAAGACAAGGAAAACAAAAGCATACAATATAGCAAACAATCATGGGCTTAGATAAAACAGTCCTCCTATTAATGAAAAATATAAAATCTTGACAAAATAAAATGAACAAAAACATAAATAACTCATAAAACCACAGATAAGCAGGTAGTTTAGAGTTAAAGGAAATATATATTGTACTAGTAGTGTGTTATTGCAGTCTTCATTTTGAAGGCCACATGTTTTCAGTACAAACCCTACTTTCTTTTAAGAGTAAGAGAAAATGATCTGGGATAACCAGAAAAGAAAATATAAGTGGGAAACCTCTAGAAAATATAGCAACAGAAGGAAATCCTTAATGTTTTTTTTTTATCAACTCATGTTTTTTTTCTTTTACTAACTGAACCAGTATCATAACAAGCTAAGCTCAAAGCAGGTCACAGAGCAGACTAATGGACTGAATTAGACGTAACACAAAACAGGCTATGGAAAGATTCCAGGTTGAATCTAGAAAATTTACTAAAAGAGAAACATCAACACATGTCAAAGGATGTGACTGAATCATGGACCATATCAATTCCTGCGTTGTCCACAATAAAACTAAAAGTTACTAAACACCACAAGAGTAAATAAAGTGTAATATATTCTTAATATGTAAGAAAATTGATCCATGAAATGCTGTAAAACTTCGACAGTTTAAAGAGGAAAATAAATCAGAGATGTGGTTGTTCAAGATAATCTTAAAAAGCATCAAAACCAATAGAAACTTCCATGGAAAACTTATGGGACTAGGAAATGTTAACTCACATCTCAAAAGACAAAATAAAAGAATGAAATAAATGAAGTGATTTTCTATTAAAATTGTAAATTTTATTAGAAAATATATGTAAGAGAAAATGCTGTTCTCTTTTGTATTCAGTACAAACCTTTTTTAAAAAGTCATATTGGATTATAAAGCCAAAATAAATTAATTAACAAAATATATAGAACATTATATTAGAAAATTTTAACATTGTAATGTTAATATAATATGTACATGTGTATATTTATTCATTTATCTTTTCAAGTTTCTAAAATATGCACTTAAGAATTTCATTTTTTGTATGGTCTTGTCCACACTGAGGTGCAGATCTACTTAAATTGCTTTAAATTACATATATCAAATCCAAGTAAGACTGCTATAAGTAGAAGAAATATAAGTACATTGTATTGGTTTTCATTTATCTATTTCCCAAAATTCATCAGAAGCCTTTTTTCATTGATATTAGCATATCTTCATGCTTCTCTGCTTCTCAGAACTTCATTCCTGCATAGGCCTTATAGAATCTACAAATTTCCCCTCTAGGGTTTTCTAAAACAGCCTTTTATTTGAACAGTAATAATTAATAATTCATATGTAAATATTAATAAGAAATTACAAATAGTATATTTGCTGATCATTTGGTAATAATAAACCATTTAAATTTTCACTGATATGACTTTGGGGACTTTTTCTTACATCTTACTGATATTAGAGAGAAATGGAACTTGGGAGAAGGTGACATGATAATATTTTTTACTTTGACATGTATTTTCTATGACCTATTTTCCTGTACTGATATAAATAATTTATTTTTAACGTAGCATTCTTTTTCAATTTTTTATTAATTAACAATCAGAGAGAGAGATGTGTGTGTGTGTGTGTGTGTGTGTGTAGAGAGAGAGAGACAGAGAGATAGATAGGAGGAGGAGAGAAAGAATGGACACTCCAGGGCCTCTAGATGCTGCAAATGAACTGAAATTCCAGATGCACATGCCACTTTGTGCATCTGCATTTACATCTGTACTGGGGAATCAAACCTGCATCATTAGGCTTTGAAGGCAAGCTCCTTAACCACTGTGCAATCTCTCCATCTCCTTCATTCTATTTGTTTTCTGAAACTGGTTTTAAATACTATGCTTTTAAATAAAACAGACCCCAGTTCTGATTAAAGATCTAGTGACAACCTCTGGAAGCTTGAACAAATAGAAATTACCTTTAGCTTTATGTTGCTCATTTATAAAATGAAATGTTAGTTCACACTTGGAGGTTCACTGTGGAAGCTAAGTCAATATTAGTAATGTTTATTACTGAGTACTATCTGGTACATCAGCCTAAACACACACACACACACACACACACACACACACACACACACAGCCTTAAACTGTTTGACAGATTGAAATCAACAGTCTTGAAACATTCCAATCATGGAAGTATTTTATTTCATACTATTTATGTGCCTGCTATTTTCCAACCTTTCGATAATAACTTTGTGGTACAAAATGTTTGTATTTTAATGCCTATTTAAATGTAAGTTATTTGGTTTTGTTTAAGTTTGCCATAATATATGATTTTCTGTCCAATTCCTTATTGCACTTGTAAAATGGGGAAAATTCCCTAAATAATTGGGGAAAACAGTTATAAACTGCCACAGTACAATGAACCATGAGAACTGCACATCAATCTTGATATCCAAAAGTGAATTTAAATAAAACCAATATCTCTGAAGAATACTTGACATTCTTTCAAATCAAATTTATTAGCTTCTTCACAAAAAATAAATAAAACTTTTTGATAAAATGGACTGGTTTTTAAATTTATATATTTAAGTGTAGTTAATGATTCTTTTTTAACATGACATAATTTTTGTCTCTCTTATTAAATTGTCCAACAACATGAATCTGAATTAATCTTAGTAGTTATCAGGCTATTGAAGCTTTAGAAAACTGTGAATTATAACAAAATTTGTTTCTGTGTCTCTCAAAACTTTGCAACTACTTTTTCTCGTTGCTATAAACAAACTGCTGCGGGGGTAAAATGTAGGTTAAGGCAGGCGAGTTTATTCTGGCTTGCAGGTCAAAACGATTGAGTCCCTGTGGTAGGTAAAATCATGGCAACAAGGTCGCAAGGCAACTAGTCACATAGCAACTGCAATCAGAAGTGGCAGGGAGTGGTGGTGAGTGACGGCCCAACCTTTAATTCCAGCACTTAGAAGGCAGAGGTAGGTGAATTGCCATGAGCTGGAGGACACCCTGAGAGTACATTGTGAATTCCTGTCATCCTGAGCTAGAATGAGACCCCACTTCAAATATAAACAAACAAACAAAAAGCTGAAAGTGAATGAACAGGAAGTGGCGCCAGACGCCACGCCAGCAAGACGGCAGCTCTGAAATGCCCAACTTTCCAAAACAGGACTGTCAGTTGGCGACCGACTGTTCAAACATGTGATCCTACGTGGGAAATTTCACACTCAAAGCAAAACAGAACGAACATCATTTTGTTAACAATTTATCCAATTCTATATATTTAATGTGATTCTTTGTACAGATTTAAAAAATTTTTCCAGAATACCATACCTCAGGTGTAAAAACTTTGTTAGCATTATTCAATTTTTTCTTCTTCTTCGTCTTTTTTTTTTTATTAGTCAGTTCTGTATTCAGCAAATACAGTCAGTTTGGTACCATTATTAGGCTCATCCGTGACCTACCCCCTCCCCTTGGCCCCTCCTTGTTGAGGTATACGGGTCATGCATTGTGGAGTTAGCCCACAGTTATGGGTAAGCTAAATGGCTCTGCAGATCATGACCCAACATGTGACTCTGACATTCTTTCCGCCCCCTCTTCCCCAAAATTTCCCTGAGCCATGTTGGGTTCATTTTTGGTCTGCTTCAGTGATGAGGTGTTGGGGGCCTCTGAGGCTCTGGCTCTCTGATTTGGTAGGAGTTGAGTTTTCTCTATGCTGATCTCCTTCCCCCTTGTGCTGGTATCCGGTTCATCAGGAAAACAGCCCCCTTGCTTGTTTCTCCAATTTTTCTTAGTTTCAGCTGGGGCCCTTTTGAGGTATGATGGGGTGGCTCTCTCCTTAGGATCTACATCTATCTGAAAAAGAGAAGCAGATTCTCCAGTGGAGAGTAAGTTAGCACCAGGACAAATGAGATAACCCTTACTTTTTTTTTTTTAATAGAGAATTTAATAGGTGTAGGCCCTCTTGTAGCCCACAATTGATGGTAGCTTGATATTGGAGAGTGGGCTTATGTTTGGATATGGTTCTGACTTGTTTCCCAGCTCCAGCTATGGGTCCCATACCAGTGAGGGGATCAGTTAGCCAAATTGAGAGTAGTTGGTTCCCCACCATGGCTGTGTGCCACCACTGCACTTGTGTGGGCATCACAATAAGTTATTTGCTGCTAAGTAGGTTAGACCATGCGTTGCTTCGACAGATATTGGTCAATTTCCCCCAGTCGCCCATGTAGCACCTTCTGGCACTAGACGCGCTGACTGTCTGGGGACTGACTCTCTTCCAACTTCCAGCCATGCCATTCTAATTTGCATGTCAATCACATAAGGTATCTTCAGCAGTAGGGTCTTACCACTAGCCTTTGGTGGGTCATCAAGTACTCTGACAGAAATCGGTCTGTCTTTTAGGAAACCTTGTAGGTCTCTCTGATCAAAAGCTCATTGTGGATGATAGCCCCATGCTGGATCTGGGAGTTACAGGTCAGTGCCCACTAAGAAAATGAGGAAAAAGATAACTAATACACATTCAAAAACACATTTCTGGCTGATTAATTAACATAGGGGCTTAAAATGTAATTTAAGACTAAAGCAAAA
Organism: Dipus sagitta; assembly: GCA_036346955.1. Classification (NCBI taxonomy): domain Eukaryota; kingdom Metazoa; phylum Chordata; class Mammalia; order Rodentia; family Dipodidae; genus Dipus; species Dipus sagitta. The sequence goes on along the minus strand of CM070770.1, from coordinate 93,969,947 downwards.
CTATTTTTTTTGTTTCTAGAAATGAGTAAACAAACAGTTGTTGTAATTAGAAATTGGGTAGAAAATTACCTATATCCTTGAAATCCATTTTGATATATTTGTACAACAATTGTCAGTCACTCTTCCAGGTCCATGCACACACAGTGGAAAACAGAACCTCTTTTTGTTGAGAAATTTCAATTCAAATAAACATTACCATGGGACTAGAAGTTTCTTTCCATTTTAATAAAATTATGTACTTTTGCAAAAGTCCGCTTTAGTTTAATGTATCAAAATATACAGCACAAAACATTTGTAATGTTAAAATGAACATTCAAAACACTTAATTTTATGGCTTCCTAGCATTAGTCTTGAAAAATCCATGTAATCCTTTTATCTCCTAAAATAAAAATGCATGTTGTTGACTTTGCCTTTGTGCACTGCATGGAGATATGTGGTGAGCATAGAGTAGGATTATTTTTAAGCTTATTGAAGCTAAATAACAAGTCACCCATTTAGTATTTGGAAGCCAAGAAAAGATGATTGAGGTCAGATCCGATTAAACACAAACACTGAACAGTTTCCAGCTGATGGGCTGTATTATAAAACACAGGCTAGTTTTATCAATATCATTTTTCTACTTCATTAGCTTTATTTAGCCAGGAGGCTGCAAAGAGGGACCACAGACCTCTTTATCATTACTCCATTTTTATCAAGCTGTGAGGAAAATAGCAAGAAAACATCATTGAGCCCTAAAGGGCAACTATGAATAGATCTACTTTTTCCCCCACCTTTACCTCCAGGACGCAGTGATGCTATTTAATATACTTTCACAAAAGCTTGCACTTTAATTAAAGTAATGTTCTCTTACAATCTTTATATTGTCATCTCTAGACATATGCAACTGCCCCTTGGAATTTAAAACTAGAAAATAGCCATTTCCAATATGAACCAGCTAAATCATGTGATTTATATTAAAATGGATGAAGCTTGTTTATGTCACCTGAATCCACTAGAAGCCATTTACTTTGAGAAATTATGATTCATTAGCCATGAAAACACTCAAGAAAAACAACATTATTTGTCTAATGGCGCAAAAGAGAAATCCTTTCTTACTACATAACATTTCATATACTCTAAATTCTCCACAGCAGTTTATTTTTAAAAAGCACAACTTAAAAAAATCATCAACTTGTTTGTTACAAATCTTTGTTGACTACATCTTGACAGATAGTAGCACTTTTTATTTTTGATATTTTCTATCGAGTTTGTATCAAATAAAAGTCCTTATCATAATTGAATTATTTCCTTGCCTGACTATACATTTCACTCAAGATATTATGTATCAGCAAGTCATAGTGGCTTTTAATCCCAACACTAGGGAGGCTGAGGCAGTAGTATTGCCATGAGTTTGAAACCAGCCTGGGCTACACAGAATTCCACATTAGCCTTGGCTAGAATGAACACTGCTTCAAAATAACAGTGGCTAGAGAGATGGCTTAGTGGGTAAGACACTGGCCTGTGAAGCCTAAGGATCCAGGTTTGATTCTCCAGGTCCCATGTAAGCCAGGTGCATATGGTGCCACCTGCGTCTGGTGTTCTTTTACAGTGGCACGCCCATTCTCTCTCTCTCTTTCTCTCTCTCTCTCTCTCTCTGTGTCTTCTCTCTCTTTCTGTCTCTAATAAATAAATAAAAATTTTAAAATATCTTTTAAAAAGACAAGCAAGGAAAAAATAACAGTCAAGGGCTGGAGAGTTTCTCAATGCTGGAAAACTAAGGCTTATCAATATTGCAAAAGTTATGGTGGATTCTCTTACCAGGTCACATGCTTCCTAGGACTTTACTTTATATAGCAAATAGTTATTACTTCAGTAGTATATTCAGAATATCTAAAGAAGTTCAACTGAATCTTCAATTGGGTGTATTTATTTGGACTCCTATGTATGTGTCACACTATTTCATAAAATGAGTAAGATAGATTAAATTGTGCTTCTATGTTGTTTCTTTATTCTTTATATTACACATCTTCCTGGTATCCCGATTCATTATGGCTTCCTTCCTTCCATGTCATTCATCTAACCACCATGAGAAATTACATAATTTACATGCATTCAACCCTGGCTGTGTTTAATTAGCTCTGTGATTGATTGGCACTTTCTGAGCAACTGATCTTTTTTCTTAGAATTGCTCAGCTTGTGTCAATGTCAGTGATAAACGTCTAGGTACAGATTATATGCTGTGTGAAATTGTCTATAGTGACTACATTTTCTGTTATGTGACTAAAGCACAGAAGCGACAACAGCAAATAATGTCCAGGCATTCAAAGGAGTAGAAATGAAACACAAAAGTGTTGGCTTGAATCTCTGAGACCAGTGTTTGCTGAGGCAAGGCAGGTGGTAAGTCCACAGCCACATAGTTTGAACTGATTCTAAATATCCAGTATTTTTGAGGACAAAAGATGTTTGTCTTGTTTATTTACTACTCTATCCTCAGGGAATGAGATGCCATTAATGCCCAATAAGTGGTTATCAAGAAGTTAATACTTGTGCCAGGCTTTACTTATACTACAGACCAAACAACTGTTTTCCACTTAGTTGAAATGTTGGAAAAACAAACTGGAACAGATATACAAAATATCCTGCTCAATGTAACATGCTCATAGCCCATAAGCACATTGGGTTACAAATAGTAGCAATGTTTGACTATAGTTATCCCTTAGGTAAAAGTGATTTTACTTTCTTTTCATGATAAAACTCTGTGTTATTGTGTAAGTGTGTGTGTGTGTGTGTGTGTGTGTGTGTGTGTGTGTATGTGCATGTGTTATATTATATTCACCTACCTAGGTTGCCATTTAAAGAGTATTCAAAACTGTTTCCCTATATTGCTATTTTCATAACTCATAATGGGAAATGGCATTATTAAGATTAAAGTACAAAATATAGATTTTCATTTTCAGATTTTTTATCATAAAAATGCACATCTTTAAATGTGAATATTTTACCAGCATATAGTACTTGAACAAGGAAAAGGATTTCATTTTGATATTTCACTCCATCTATTACTTCTTATTTTCCACTTTCAACTTTTCCCCTTTTTCAGATGCACATTATACATTTCTAGTAGTCCCATTTTATTTTCATATCATTTTCTTTTTTCTTTTTGTAGATCCAAACATGAGAGAAAACTCATCTTTAGTTGGATCTGGCATGTTTCACAAAACACAATGATATTTGATTTCATCCAATTTCCTCCTAAGGTCATAATTTAAATTTTTGGATAAACAGAATTCCATTGTGTACATAGACAACACCTTTCATAATTCATTTATCTATTGATGGGCATCTAGACTTATTCCATAATTTGTGTATTGTCAATGGTTCAGTAATAAATATGGGTATATGCAGACTTTGATTCTGAGTATAAACTCATAAGTGGTATGGCTGGAACTTGTAGAAGTTCCTTTTTCATTTTTGAAGAATCTCCATACTACTATCCACAATAGCTAGAATAATTTATCTTGTTGCCAGGAGTGAGTAAGCTTTCCTTTCTTGCAATATCAATATCGACATTGGTAGGCTCTCTTTATTCAGGATAGCCTTCATGACTGGGGTGAGATAGGATAACAATGTAGTCTTCTTCTCATGTTCCTAATGGCTATAAATGTGAAACATTTTTTTCATGCATTTGTTGGCCAGATGTATATCTTCATTTGTAATGTGTGTGTTCAGTTCAATTGTTCATTGTGTATTTGAATTATTTGCTATTTTCTGCTTTATAATTGAATGTTTTATGTTATTGATATTAATCCCCTATTGCATGGATATCTGGCAAAGATTTCCTCTCAAACATCAGTCTGTCTCTACACTCTAATTGTTTCCTGTGATGAGTAGAAGCTATTTAAATTTGTGATGACATCTGTCATTTATTATTACTATTTCATGAGTTCTTTGATTCCTTTTCAGAAAGACATTACTTATGATTGCATCCTTAAGGTTTCCACCTATGTTTTCTTCTAATAGATTCAAAGTTTCAGTGGTTGTATTAAGTTTTATGAGCCATTTTGAACTGAGAGACAGGGATCTAAGATTCAGTCTTCTACATATGGAATATATATATATATATATATATATATATATATATATATGTATATATATATATATTCATAGTTTACTTATTCAGATATTAAAGAACATTTAGATTATTTCAAATTTTGGTAATTAAAATTAATACTACAGCAAAAATTGGCATAACAGTATTTATATACATTTTAATTTTCACTACATGGCAACTGGAGTTCTGACTTTAAAAGATATTGACATAATATTTCAAAGATTCTTTGGCCTTTTGCATTATTATTGCAATATATGAAATTTCCATTATACCTTAACTCAACTTACCATTTAAAAATATTTTGTATATGTAACAGCTTTCTCTCTATCTAGATTTTTATAAATACACACACATATTATACCATCTGTATCACTCACAGATAATGATGAGAAATGATTTATTAGAAAATTTCATCTGTTGTGTGAACAATGTAGTGGACTTCAAAAACTGTAAGATGGCTATAATGTCCCTACAAAATGTACACTATGCTCTACCCTCAAATATGCACTATCCGAAACATCATTCTGTGATAACAAATTTAAATGAATGTAAGTTTGAGATGAGTAAAGTACTTTGTAATTGAGGGTAGCAAATAATTACTCAATAAGTATTGTAATTACAGAATTATCTTCCTGACAACTGCATCTCATTTGTGTGACATCAGTTTGTACCTTAATGATAAACTTTGGTCAAATAAAACTTTTGTGGTTAAAAAATAGGCATTCCTCTTATCTAGTCATAATGATGACACACTATGTGTTTGTCATTATTATACTTTCTTTTTAACAATATTCATTATTATTATTATTATTATTAACTACATATTTAGTGTGGATACATCATGTGTTGGTACCCTCTTTTCCCTCATCCCTGTTCCCATTCCGCTGGGGAGCCTCCTCAGTAGGGTTGCAGGCATTCCCTCATGAGATCTTGGTTTAGGCATTGTGGGAGAAGCAGTCAGATATTCAGATATTTTGGGGAGAGGGAATGCCTCTGGGTATGATGTCACAACCTGCGGGTCTTATAATCTTTCAGCTCCCTCTTCCACAAAATTCCCTGAGCCCAGGTGGCTGAGTTTTAAGTCTACTTCAGTGATGAGCTCTTAGGAGCCTCTGGATCTCTGCTTTGCTAAGTGTTGAGTATGCTCAGGGTCTGTCTCCTTCACCCTGGTATTAATTATCATGTTCAGGGTGGAAGCAGCACTATTTGTTTGTTTCCCCATTCCTCTGTGGTTTCAGCTGTGGCTTATCTACTCTGGTCTGGCTACCTTCTGAGAAAGAACAGATTCTCCAGTGGAGAGTGAAGAGTAAAGGGTCTCATTAAATCATTCAGTCAATTGTTAATTGGATGGCTTCTTTTCGTGATCACTTTCTGTTTTACCTTTACGTCAATTTTTCTAGCTTAACTACATATAAGTTTCTGCTGAGTTTTTACTTTAGCCTTATTTTGGACTATAGGAAAACAAATGGTTTGCTTAATCAGTGCTGGAAGGATGGTGACAGTGAGGTACATTCATTTATTATGAATTGTCTAGATTTTTTTAATAAGACTATATGTAAAAAGGGGAAAATCACATCTTATTTGAAAAAGCCCACTTAATCAGACCTTCAGGAAATTGTGTCAACTGATTTTGAAGTTGCTTGAAAAACCAATAGAAGTACTGAAAAAGTATATTCACTTATATTCTTGTTTATGTTTTTAAATTTTTTTTTTAATTTTTATTTATTTATTTGAGAGCAACACACAGAGAGAGGAAGAGGGAGAGAGAGAGAGAGAAAGAGAATGGGCGCACACCAGAGCCTCCAGCCACTGCAAACAAACTCCAGGTGCATGCACCCCCTTGTGCATCTGGCTAAGGTGGGTTCTGGGGAATCAAGCCTCCAACCAGGGTCCTTAGACTTCACAGGCAAGTGCTTAGCCACTAACCAATCTCTCCAGCCCAATGTAAGTTTTAGTATATGAACCTGTCAGACCTCCAAGTAATACTTATTTACTCATTAATAGCAATACTAACAAATTATTTTAAACGCTTAATAAGACAAGACAAGACAAGACAAGAGGCCTGAGTTCAGGAAGAGTGGATGCAGAGTTATGGCAACCATCAATAGTAGACCACTGGCAGTCCTTCAGAGAGAGAACTAAATGAGTAGTGCAAGATTTGCAATGACAAGTCAAGCAGTAGGTATGTGTAGAAATCACTACGCAATACATTCATTGGTAATATCCAAGGGATAGAATATATGTTCTTATAATGATAAGTCTTAAAATTTTTAAGGCATTAACAGGTTTCATAATCTTTGTTTAATGGAAATGTGTGTACAAGTTCTGATGAAATGTCCATACAATACAGACACTCTTCTGTAGCTAAGACATAACAATTAGAATGGATTAAGTTAAACTACACTGTGTGGAGCAACTCCATATGCACAAATTTTCTGACAACGCCAGATACACATGACCACAAAAGAGAAAAAAAAATTTTTCTACTAGATTGAAATAATGTTCCTACTACAATAATGACACTAAAGCTTAAAAAAAAAAAATAGCAAGCTGGGGCTAGAGAGATGTCTTAGCAGTTAAGGAACTTACCTGCAAAGTCTAAGGATCAAAGTTCAATTCACCAGTACTCACATAAGCCAGATGCACAAGGTGGTGCATGCAGGCATGTGGAGTTTGTTTGCAGTGGCTGGAGGCCCTCTTGCATCCATTTTCTCACTATGCGCCTATTTGCCTCTCGTGCTCTCTGTCTGTCTCATAAATAAATAAATAAATAAATAAATAAATAAATAAATAAATAAATTCAAAAAGAATAGGTTTTGCAAAAATTTAGCACATTATCTTTAACATAAAAACATCAACAAAGATCTAATAGTATAAAATAGCATTCACTGTATATGTGCATGTTTATGTTACCACATGTACCATGTATATGAAGGTTTAAAGAAACCTATTTTGTAAATGGACAGAATACTCTGCATACTTCTTCCATGCCTGCAGATTACTCCCGATTATTGGCACATATGGACAATGTTCTCTGCTTCCGCCCTGCCCCGATGACACCCAAGCTTCCCTCCTCACCCAGCATGTGCAACAGCTGCTTCGGTCAGGTTTACCTCAGTCTGTTATGTGCTGCAGAGTTCCAGGCATGTTCTTGACCATCCGAATGATTTCATTGTATTTATTGCTTTATATTAAGCTAGCTTTACCTATTCATTCTTTCTGTGTTTTCCTATTATTTTATATTCTTTTTAGCCATTTTAACATTTCCTTTTATTTAACTCAGTAGGAGCTTCTAAGAAAATATTTCACAAAAGAATTTCAGATTTGATTAAGAAAGTAGAATTCAAAGAAGTCACAATGCAACTCCTTTTCAGGCATATATATATATATATATATATATATATATATATATATATATATATAAATTTGTTGCTAATCAACTCTTTAGCTTAAAGGAAGAGATTTTCAGTGTGGTAAAAGTCAATGTGATTTTCAGCCACCAATATATCTGAGTAAAGATAGTCTCCTGGTTATTAAAGTTAATTTGAATTCATTTTGATTTAAGGTGAATGCTACATAAGACTTTTTATTTGTAGATAATTAATCTATTATGATCAAAATTTGAAGATTTTCTTCTTACCAACTGGGACTAATTTGTATGGCCTGATTTATGGTTAACTTCATTCAAATAATTTACTTTCTGGGGTTAAAGATAATATTTAATTAGAGGCATTCAAATGTCCAAGTTAAATTTCAGAGTTAAAAATACTCATTTCAAAACCTGAGTTCAGCTTTAGATGCTTGAGAAATTGTTAGCACATTAAAGCAAAACACTTAGCTCAGATCAATTGTGGCTTTCTCCGTAAAACCCCAGTACTCATTTCCATGAACATGTGGTTAAAGCAAAGTGGGTGGAGGGCTGAAGAATGTTGAAAACTGCTTAGCTAAGCCTGACATTTTACCTTTTAAATATTAATTATACTGTGGACTTCTTCCTATTTACATACCTAAGTGTTTGCCTGGGACATAAATGGTTGTAAATTGTCTTGAGAAAGCCAGAGAGCAGCTTTCTTAGATAAAACTTCTTGCAACTGGTAATTTTTGGCAATTAATATTATGAATGCTAATGTGGTGTGGAGTAGAGGAGATGCTTCCAGGCTGCCACTTATCTCTGTAAAATGAAGGAAAATGTCAGAAGTGGTGAGCCTGCTGAGAGTGTTACTTCTGGGAAGGAAATGGATGGCAAATGTTAAAATTTCCATATTTATGCATAGACTAGAACTTTAAGATCAGAGTATCTAATAAATAGCCTAATAAATAAGATTTACTGTAAATATTTTAAATGTTTGTTTTGTATTGCTCATGATATCATTGAAGACCTTTTTTTAAAAAAAAATTATACTGCATGCATAGTGGGTCTGAGAAAGGAACATTTAAATAAAGATTCACATAAATCAAACTCATTGGATTACCTCAGTAATTGATGAGAAAATTAGGGATAATTAGGGTGAGATAAAAGGATGATGATTTGTGGTAAATATTAAAATAAAGTTTTATATTAGGATAAGTGAATTTTGCATAGAGAAACATGCGAAGAACTCACAGTGTTAGAGAAAAACTCATCTACTAAGAATTAGCACATGTTTCAAAATAGTTATAGTTTCTTAAACTTTCCAAATAATTTTAAATAAATAGTTCTATATTATAACTATTTATTTGACTATTGGTTTAAAAAAGACTATGTTTTTACAGGAAATTACATGGGGAGAATGCAAGCAGTTAAGTTCTTGGCAGATGAGGTGTTTAAAATCAGAAATGGAAATTATTACCCCTCTGCACATTTTTCTATCTGAGATTAAGGTAACTCCTATTTTTTATGCTTGATAATCTGTTGTCCTTATTTATAGGTAATTAATTTTATCAGGGCTTCAGAAATGCACTGTGTTAATATGCTGAATTGCATATTTATTCAGGTGTAAACCTGAGTTATATGAGTATGAAAATAATATTTTGGTCAGGAAGGGAAGTTTTATTTTATGTGGAATGTTAAAACATGAAGATATGCATAAATATATTTTATTTAGCTATTTAACTATCCTATTTGTAGGCATAGATATAATGATGAGGAATATTAATGGTATAAAATAAGCATGCTTAATTCTGTGTGACAGTTTAAATTTCTAGTTTGTATGATTGTATCTTATAGGCATCCAGCAAAATCACAAGTACTACACTGCATACACTTTTTCTTTATCAAATGATCACAACATTAAGACAACAAAAGAGAAGTGGTGAACTAAGAAAACCACACTTGTTCTTTATTTTTTTTTTAATTACAGACATAATTAGTGTGGATACATCATGTGCTGGTACCCACCTTTTCCTCATCCCTGCCCCCTTTCCACAGGGGTCCCTCCTCAGCAGGGTTGCTGGTATTCCCCAGGAGGCTGTGTGTTATGCATTCTGAGAGCAGAGTCAGATATTGAGGAATGCAATGTTTCTGGGTATGATGTCCTAACCTTTGGCTCATACAATCTTTCCACTTCCTCTTTCACAGAATTCCCTGAGCCTTGGTAGGTGTGTTTTAAGTCTACTTAAGGGATAAGCTCTTAGCAGCTCCTGGGTTTTCTGCTTTGGTAGGTGTTGAGAATCCTCAGCGTCTGTCTCCTTCACCCTGGCTCTGAGTGTCAGGGTCACCATGGAAGCAGCATTCTTGCTCTTCTCTCCAATTCCTCTGTGGTTATAGCTGGGCCTTGGCTGAAGCCCAAGGGGTGGTTATTTCCTCTGGTCTTGCTACCTTCTGAAAAATAAAAACAGATTCTCCAATGGAGAGTGAAGTTAGTATAGATTAGGTGGAATAGCATTATTAAGAATTTGATTGATGTAGCCCCTCTTTTAGCCAAAGATTAGTAGAAGCTTGACATTGGAAAGTATAATCTTTGTCTCCATAGGATTCTGACCTAGTTCCCAATTCCAGATATGGGTTCCTTTACACTGAGTGGATCTCTTACCCAATCAAAAATCCATTGATTACCCACCAAGGCTGTTTGCCAACATTACACTAGTGTGTACTTCTTGTTAGGCTAGTTGCTTTTGAGTAGCTAGATCCCTGCCTGCACACAGTTGTTGACCACTTTCTCCCAGTAGCTAATGCAGCACTTTCAAGAACTAGATGGCCTAACTGTCTGAGGATTGGTTCTCTTCCAGATTCAGACACCCAGCAGGGTCTCTGAACATTCTGTCCTGGCAGCATCTGGTGTCTTCAGCAATAGGGTGTTACCTTTTACCTCAGGCAGGTAATAATGTGCTTGGCAAATGCATGTCTTATTTTGGGTAACTCATAGGTCTCTCTGATCAACAGTTCATTGTGGTTGCAACTGATGTCTGGTACTGAGAGTTGCAGGCAAGAGCCAAATTTTCTTTTACGGTTAGGCTTTATCCCCCACTCTCCAGGGCCATTCTTTTCAGGCATTTCCCCCATACTTCTGTTGAAGGTTATATCTTTCAGTCTACCTTCAATGATAAAGGTTTCAATGGTACCAGCTCATTTTGGGTTTAGTTTTGTGTTTGTCCCCTCACCCCATATCCTATTCCCTTCCCCCTAAATCCTGCTATCCCTATTATCTGTGCCTTGAGTTGTCTATCAGCTATGCCAGAAACTCAGGCAGATCCAGGATAGGAACCACACATGAGTGAGAACATGTGGCATTTGTTTTCTTGTGATTATGTGTGTTCACTGAATATATGTTCCAAGTCTGTGCACTTTACTACAAATTTTTGTGCCATTTTTTTTCTTACTACTGAGTAGAATTCCATCTTGCATATATCAGAACTTCATTATCCATTCCTCAAATGAAGGGCACCAGGGTTAATTGCAGTTCATAGCTATTATGAACTGAGCAGTTGTAAACATGGTAGAGCAAAGATTTCTGTAGAGAAGCAAGGATCGTTTAGGGTAACTGCTGAGTAAGGGAATAACTGGGTTTGTTGGTAGTTCTATAGCCATCTTTTACAGGAATCTCCATATTGCTTTCCATGGTGGTTGTACAAATTTGCATTCCTATCAACTGTGAATGAGGCTTCCTCTTTCCCTACATCCTCACTAACCTTTGTTGCCCTTTGAATTTTTAATATTGCCATCCTTACTGTAGCAAGGGTGAATCTTATAGTTGTTTTAATTTTCATTTCCCTTATGGTTAGGGATGTTAAATATTTTACTAAGTGTGTATTAGCCATTTGTACTTCTTCTACTGAAAACTCCTTATTCAGTTCTCTACCCCATTTTTGAGCAGGTTGATTTTTTTATTGTTTGCTATTTGGAATATTTTGTAGACGTGATATTAAGCCTCTGTCAGTGAAAAATTTCTTCCATGCTGTGGTTAATATACTGGCTCTTTTTAGCTTCATGAAATCCCATTAGTTAAGTGATTGTTTAATGTCCTGAGCTATTGGGGTTTTGTTTAGGAAGTCTTTCCCAACTACTATATTGTTGAGAGTCCTACTAGTTTTTTCTCCCAGTAGTAGAAGAGTTTTAGGTCTTATAATGATATCTTTAATCCATTGGAGTGATTTTTGTATATGGAGAGATGAGTGTGTCTAGTTTCATTTTTCTACATATGATTACCCAATTTGTCCAACACCCTTTGTTGAAGATGCTGTCTTTTCTCCAGTCTAAGTTATTGGCACCTTTGTCAAATAATCTTAATCTAAAGTCCAGGCCTTCAATTCTGTTCCATTTGTCCGAATTTCCATTTTTCTGCCATGCCATTCTGGTTTTGTAGCTATGGCTTCGTAATATAACTTTATTTCAAGTAAGTCAATACTTTCAAAGGTGTTTTTTTTTTTTTCCTGAGGATATGTATGGATAAGCACTAGAGCCATTTATATGAAATTTAAGATCATATTTTTAATCCCTATGAAGAATGATGCTGGAACTTTTATTGGTCTTGCATTAAATCTGTATATTGCTTTTGGAAGAATTTTCACAAAATTAATTCTACCTATCCAGGAACATGGGAGGTCTTTCCATCTGCTGAAGCCCCTCCTCAATTTCTTTCTTGAGTCCTTTTATGTTTTCATTATAAAGGCCTTTCACATCTTTAGTTAGTATTATTCCAAGGTATTTATTTTCTATGGGTAATGAAAAGGGAACAGTCTTGCTGATTTCTATCTCTGTATATTTGCCCCTTATATATAGAATAGGTACTGATTTTTCTGTGTGAATATTGTATACTGCCACTTGGCTGAAGGAATTAGCGATCTTTAGAAGATTGAGACAGAGACCTTCAGGTTACTTATGTATAGGATCATGTTATCTGCAAATAGGGCTAGTTAGACTTCTTCCTTTCAAATTGGTATCTCTTTTATTTCTTTCTCCTGTCTTATTGCTTGGGATAGGACTTCTAGTACTATGTTGAAGAACACTAGTGAGAATGGGTACCCCTATCTTGTTCCTGATCTCAATGGGAACTCCTTGAGTCTTTGCCCAGTAAGTATTATTTGGGTTATAGGTGCTTCTTTATGTAGCCTTTATTGTGTATACATATAAACCTTCCATGACCATTCTCTTAAAAGTTTTGATCATGAAGTGATTTTGCATTTTGTTTAAGGCCTCTCTGCATCTATTGAAATGATCACGTGTTTCTTGTGATTAAGTTTATTTACATGGTGTGCTGTGTTGACCAATATCTGTATGTTGAACTACCCTGCATCCTTGGGATGAAGTCTACTTCATCAAGTTGGTTTTTAAGGACTTTGTTTAGGATCTTTTACTAAGTTAATCAGGAATATAAGCCTGTAGTTTTCTTTTCTTGTTGTATTTCTTTATTAGAGTGATGCTACCTTCATAAAAGGCATTGTGGAGCATTCTACATTTTCTGATTATGTGAAACAGTTTTTAAGTCTATTTTATCAGGTACTAATATAGCAAAAACCACTTGTTTCTTATTTCCATTTTCTTGGAATATCATTTCTCATACTTTCACCGTGTAGAGCTGTCAGTCATTAATGGTGAGCTGGGTTTGTTGAAGACAGCAAATATATGAGGGTCCAATTTTTCTGACCCCCCCACCCCATGGTAACTTGTGTGATTTGATGGGTGAATTAAGATAAAAATATTTAAGGTTATATCTGTGAGGTTTGATTTAATCCCTGCCATTTTGGTGTACCTTATGGGGTTTTGTATTTTCTTGGGCTTTGTAGATTTTTTGAGTCTGCTGTAGTGTTTGTTATTGTGGCCTTCTTCATGTATGTGCTTGAGATTGGTTGTCTGAGCCTTCAGTGTGGTGAATTCCCCAAAATATTCTCTGAAGGTTTATATAGTCATAAAGCTGTCATTTATTATAGAAAGTTTTACTTTCACAATCTCTTTTGAGGGAAACTTTCACTTGGTATAGTAGTTTGGTTGGGAAGCCATAGTGTTTTAGGCTTTAAAGTGCTCATTTCCAGACCCTCCGGCTTTCAGGTTTTTCATCAAAAAATCTGAGGGAATTCTGATTGGATAATCTTTGTATATATGTTCTAGTTTTCTTTCTTCTTGATTTTGGCAATCTCTCTGATTGTTTTCACTGTTTAGAGTTTTAGTGATGATGGATCTTGGAGAGTTTCTTCTTTAATCCAGTCTGTTTGGAGTCCTGTTAGCTTCTTGCACATTTTGAGTGGGTCAGAAAGTTCTCTTCAATAATTTTGCTAAATAAGTTCTCCATGCCTTTATGCCTTTGATCTGAATTTCTTCCCCTTCCGACCTACCCATGTTCTGAATGTTAGGACATTTTAAGGTATCCCAAAGTTCTGTTCACAAGACTTTCAGAATTTGTCAAAGTTTTTGGACTCCTGAACCAATTCTTCTGTCTTTTACTCCATCTCTGTGGTTAAAGCCACCTTGGTCAGGGTGAATAATCTGTCTGATATATTCTTGTACTATGTTTGCCAATATTTTGTTCATAATTTTTGCATCTATGTTCAGGAGGGAGATTGGTCTGTAATTTTCTTTTTTTGTTCTGTCTTTGCTTGGTTTTGGTATGAGGTGATGCTGGCTTCATAGAAGAAGTTGGGTAGAATTTCTTCCTTTTCTATTTTATGGAAGAGTTTGAGAAGCATTGGTGTTAGTTTTTCCATGATGGTCTGGTAAAATTCACCAGTGGATCCATCTGGGCCTGGGCTTTTCTTAGTTGGGAGACTTTTTATAACTGCTTGGATCTCTGTACTTGTTATAGGTCTATTTTAATGTTTTATCTCATCTTCTTTTAATTTTGGTAGGTCGTATGAATCAAGGGAATCATCCATTTCTTTCAGATTTTCAAACTTAGAGGCATATATATTCTTAAAGTATGTCTACAATTTTCTGAATTTCTTTGGTATCTGTCATAACAGTGCCTTTTTCGTCTTTAATGTTATTAATTTTTGTCTCTTCTCTCTTTCTTCTGGTCAAATTTGCTAAGGGTTTATTAATCTGGTTTATCCTTCCAAAGAACCAACTCTTTGTTTTGTTGATTCATTAATTTCTGCTGTAATCTTTATGATTTCTTTTCATCTACTGAATTTTGACTTGCCTTGTTCTGCTTTTTCCAAGGCCTTAAGGTGGAGCATTAAATTGTTTATTTGTGGGCCGGGCGTGGTGGTGCACGCCTTTAATCCCAGCACTCGGGAGGCAGAGGTAGGAGGATCGCCATGAGTTCGAGGCCACCCTGAGACTACAGAGTGAATTCCAGGTCAGCCTGGGCCAGAGTGAGACCCTACCTCAAAAAACCAAAAAACCAAAAAAAAAAAAAAATTGTTTATTTGTGAACTCTCTAATTTCTTAATATAGGCACTTAGGACTGTAAATTTCACTCTTATGACTGCCTTCAATGTATCCCAAAGTTTCTGGTATCTTGTATTATCACTGTTTAGTCTCCTCAAATTTCTGTATGCTCTGTAGCTTTTCTTATTGCTGATTTTCATTTTAATCCCATTGTGGTCAGACAGAGTACAAGGGATAATTTTAATTTTCCTATATTTGTGGAAATTTGTGTTGTGTCCTAATATATGGTCTATTTTAGAGAATGTTCCATGTGCTCCTGAGAAAATGTATATTCTGCAGCATTTGGATGGAATGTTCTGTAGATGTCTATTAGGTCAATTTGTTCCATGACATCATTTATTTCAAATGTCTCTCTATTTATTTTCTTCCAGGATGACCTGTCAATTGATGATAGTGGGGTATTGAAGTCTCCCACTACAATTATGTTTGATGTTATCTGTGATCTTAAGTCTAATAGTGTTTGTTTGATGAAACTGGGAGCCCCCATGTTAGGTGGCTATATGTTCAGAATTGTCATTTCCTCCTGCTGGTTTTCCTTTAATCAGTATAAAGTGACCTTCTTTATCTTTCCTCACTAATGTTGGTTTGAAGTCTATCCTGTAAGATATTAGAATAGCAACCTCTGCTTGTTTCTTAGGCCCATTTGCTTGAAATACCGTTTTCCATCCTTTCACCCTAAGGCGGTGTCTATCTTTTATTGTGAGATGAGTTTCCTGGAGGCAACATATGGCAATATCCTGCCTTTTAATCCAGTCTACAAGCCTGTGTCTTTTGGACGGTGCATTGAGGCCATTTATATTAAGAGTTATTATTGAAAGATATGCATTTAGTATCACCATTCTTCTTATTTTATACTGTTTCCTGTTTTCCATTTACTCATTTGTTTTAACTGTTATTTGAGTGTGGTTTATTTTTTCCTATTTCCCCCTCTGTGTGTTTTGCTTTCTCTTCAGCATTAAGAATTCCTTCAAGTATTTTCTGTAGAGCTGGTTTAGTTGTCATAAATTTCTTTAGCCTGCTTTTCTTGTGGAATGTCCTTATTTCTCCATCAATTTGGATAGATAGCTTTGCAGTATAAAGTAATCTTGTTTGACAGTTGTTATCTTTCAGAAGTTGGAATACATCATTCCAAGCCCTTCTGGCTTTTAAAGTTTGAGTAATCTGCAGTTATTCTGATGGGCTTGCCTTTATAGGTGACTTGCCTTTTCTCTCTAACTGCTTTCAGTACATTTTCTTTGGTTCCTGTGTTTAGTAGTTTAATTATAACATGGTGAGGAGAGGTTCTTCCCAGATTTTGTCTGTTTCGTGTTCTAAAAGCTTCTTGTATCTGCGTTAGCATTTCTTTCCCAACTTGGGAAAAATTTTCCTCTATGATTTTATTGAAAACACCTACTAAGCCTCTGAATTGAAATTCTTCTCCATCTGTTATACCCTGAATTCTTATGTTTGATCTTTTCATAGTGTCCAGATATCTTGAAATTCCCATTCATACCTTGCTATTAGCTTGTCTTTCTGTTTGTTGCACTGCATTAGATCTGCCACCTGGTCTTCTAGTTTAAATATTCTGTTCTCTCCTTTATCCATTCTACTGTATAGACTTTCTACAGAGTTTTTTATTTCATTGACTCTATTCTTCAGAGCTAGGATTTCAGCCTGGTGTTTCTTCAATATTTCTATTTCCTTACTCATGTCTTTTTTTTTTTTTTTTTTTTTTTTTTTTTTTTTTTTGGTTCTTCGAGGTAGGGTCTCACTCTGGCTCAGGCTGACCTGGAATTCACTATGTAGTCTCAGGGTGGCCTCGAACTCTCAGTGATCCTCCTACCTCTGCCTCCCGAGTGCTGGGATTAAAGGCATGCGCCACCACGCCTGGCCTTCCTTACTCATGTCTTGTAATGACCTCTTCATTTCATTAAGCTGGTTTCCTGTGTTCTCTTTCAGAAGTTTGTTTACTTCTTTAATTCCTTTGTTTTCTTCTTTGAGTCCCTTTATTTCTTCTCTGATTTCTTTGAGCATATATACCATCATTTTCTTGAAATCTTTGTCAGCCATTTCATCTAAAATAGTCTCATTGGTGATCATTGCTGATAGATTTATAGTTTTTGGTGGGACTGTATTGTCTTGATTCTTTGAGTTTCTTATACTATATTGTATCAACTTTTGCATCCTGAATTGATTTGATGCTTAGGTTTTCTACTTATCCTCAGTGTTCCCAGACATGGCAATCTACCTCTGTATACTCTCAGGATATGAGTTCAAGGTGCCAGGTGTAGCTCTTGTCCCCCAATCAAGCTACAGAAGTAATCCATGTGTTGAGTTTGCTTGATAAGCAAGTATTCTAGTGGACTGGGTGGAATAATTTACTGGCAAATTCTAAATTTCAACCTGAGTAACATACACAATCAATAAAAACCAGCACAAAGTATGCAAACAGATAGAAAACAAACAGATAGTCATATCAAGCCAAAATACCTAAGGGTGTGTGTTATTCTACATCCTTAATCTTGTCAGCTGGGAGGTAGAGATTTCTGTTCTGAATTCGGTTCCAGGTCAACCTAAATCTGGATAAGACCCTCCCCCCAATAATGACAGAAGCAAAAAAACAAAGGTCCTATATACAAGCAAGCAGAAAGGCAAAAATATTCAACCCTCAAATATAGGTTATTTGAATATGGTAAAAACAACCAAAAATATATACCCCATAACCTGCCCTGACAATGAAAAAATTAGATCTTCCAGGCCTGCGTATCTTTCTTTCTTTCTTTCTTTTCTTTTTTTTTTTTTTGGTCAGTCAACCTTGTTACCTTTTGGGGTGGCTTCCAATCTCACCAAAGCTGAGTGCCCACCTCAATCCCTCCGTGTTGTGGTGCTGTGCATCTGTACCTCTGATCAGCTCTGCTGTGTGTACTGCCACTGGGGCCTGAATTCTGGAAGTTCGCTGTTCTGATGGTGAGGGATGGGAGAGTTCAGACTTTTGGAGTTGCTTGCATTTTCAGTAGATCTTTAGTTGATCTCAGCTGTCTTTCCCTCAGATTTCTTAACTTTGCAAGAATGCTGATGGAGCTGAAAAATCTGTTGCTTGTTCTCTGCTGCTGCTGCTGCTGCCACCTGGTGAGACTGATCTGGGCAGTGGATAGTGGGCTGTGAGTGACTCAGTGGGACTCTGGCCATTTTCCTCCTTTCTGGTGGATCTTTGCCTCTCTGGTTTCTCCTCTGTGTCTAAGAGTAACCTATACTCCTTCACGTTACAGAAGAAAAGTTTATTTTGCTGGGGTTTTGCTTAAATCCCTCCCTAAGCTGGTTTGGTGTGGCTCCTAAGCTGCCATCTTACCCGGAAGTCTTTTTTTTTTTTTTTTTTCTTGAGGTAGGGTTTCACTCTAGCCCAGGCAGACCTGGAGTTCACTATGTAGTTTGGGGATGGCCTCAAACTCATGGTGATCCTCCTACCTCTGCCTCCCAGGTGCTGGGATAAAGGCATGTCTTGTATACAGTGTATATGCACCCATGATGGTACCATCATTCCCCTTCAACCTGTTGTTCCCCCATGAGGATTGTTGGTGTTGCACTGTGGGGGTGGCCATCAGTTATGGGGCGAGGTAATGTCTCTGTGCATAATGACCCAATTTATGGCTCTAACAATCTTTCCACCCCTTCTGCAAATTTCCCTGAGCCATGTTGGGTTAATTTTAGATCTATTTCAGTGACGAGGTCTTGGGAGTCTCTGTATCTCTGAATATCTGATTTGGTAGGAGTTGAGTGTTCTTTGAGTCTATCTCCTTCACCCTTGTGTTGATACCAGGTTCACCAAGAAAGCAGCTCTTCCTCATTACACACTAACTCTATGGCTTCAGCTGGTGCCCTTTTGTGGTGTGATGTGCTGATTCTCTCCTCAGGTTCTGCATGCAACTGAAAAGGAGAAGAAAATTCTCCAATGGAGAATGAGGTCAGTGCAAGATACATGGATACCCATTATTATTATAGAGAAAATTTACTAGGTGTAGGCCCTCTTGTAGTCCATTATTGGTAGGAGCTTGACATTGGAGAGCAGGCTCAATTTTGATATGGTTCTGAGTTGTTTCCTCATTCCAGGTATGAGTTCCATTCCACTGAGTGGATCCATTAGCCAAATCCAGAGCAGTTAGTAACCCACCATGGATGTGTGCCACTATTGCACTTGTGTGAGCATCATATCAGTTTGATTGTTGCTGAGTAGCTTAGACCAACAAGTTGCTTGGACAGATGTTGGTCATTTTTCCCCAGTCATTCATGTAATGCCTCTGGCACTAGACAAGCTAACTCTCTGGGGATTGACTCTCTTTCAGTTTCCAGCTAGGTAGCTCTATGTTCTGTCCGGCAGTGTATGGTGTCTTCGGCTGTAGGGTCTTTCCATTATCCACTGGTGGGTCATTAAGTACTTTGACAGAATTATGTCTTCTTTTGGGAAACCTGATCAACAGCTCATTGTGGATGTTACACATATTCTGGTACTGGGAGTTACAGGCCAGTGCCAAGTTAAAAAACACACACACACACACAAAAGGAATAATAATATAGGTAATGCAAAAGAGAAAGAGAGAGAGAAACAGAAAAAGATTGAGGATGGTCTTTATCATACCCTCTCCAGGCCCCTGTGATTCTGGTATTCTCTGTAAGCACCTGATGAAGGTTCAACTTTTTAGTATGTCTTTCAGGATATAGGATTTTATGGTACCATTTCCATTTGGGTCCAGATTTGTCCCTCCCCCTTCTTGCCCGCCACTCCCATCCCACCATCCCGATTGTCCAGTCTTTGAGATGTTCATTGGGTATGTCAGCATCATGGGCAGATTCATATTATGAGCCGTATGTGAGTGAGACAATGTGACAGTTATCTTTCAGTGATTTGGTGTGTTAACTGAGAATGATTTGTTCCAAGTTTAACTGTTTTTCTTCAAATTTCATTGTGCCATTTTTCTTTACCGCTTTGTAGAATTCCATTGTGTAGATATACCACATCTTAGTTATCCATTCATTTAATGATGGACATCTGGGTTGATTCCAGCTCTTAGCCATTATGAATTGAACATCTCTAAAGATGGTTGAGCAAATATCTCTGAGCTGAGGTTTGGAGCTTTTAGAGTAAATGCCCAGTAAAGGATTAACTGGGTCTGTTGGTACCTTTATAGTCATCCTTTTTAGGAGTTTCCATATTGCCTCCTATAGGGGTTGAACCAACTTACATTCCCACCAACAGTGAATGAGGGTTCCTATTTCTCCACAACCTTGCCAGCATTTGTTGTCATTGGATTTTTTAATGTTTGCTATCCTTACTGGGGTAAAGCAGAATCTCATAGTTCTTTGAATTTGAATTTCCCTGATGATTAGGGATGCTGATCATTTTCTTAAGTGTGTTTGACATTATATTTCTTTCTCTGAGAAATCCCTCTACAGTTCTCTGCCCCATTTTGTAAGTGGGTTTCTTGACTTTTTATTGCTTAGGTTTTTGAGTTCTTTGTAGATTCCAGAAATTACGCCTCTGTCCAATGCATATCTGGCCAAAAAATTTCTCCAGTTCTGTGGGTAATCTATTGGCTCTGCTTATTGTATGTTTGTCTGTGAAAATGCTTTTCAGCTGACTGAGATCCCAATGGTTGAGTGATTGTTCAATTTCCTGCGCTATTGGGGTTTTGTTCTGGAAGAATTTTCCCACTCCTATATCATGGAAAGCTCCTCCTATTTTTTCTTTCAGTAACAGGAGAGTTTCCTGTCTTATATTGTGGTCTTTGATAAGTTTGGAGTTTATTTTTGTGCATGGTGAAATATGTCATTCGAGTTTTATTTTCTGCATATGGTCATCCAGTTTGTCCAGCACCATTTGCTGAAGATGCTGTCTTTTTTTCCAGCCTACATTGTTAGGGCCTTTGTCAAATATCAAGCAGCTGTAGATACTTGACCCAAAGTTTGGGTCCTCAATTCTGTTTCATTGGTCTACATTCTTGTTTTTATGCTAGTACCATGTTGTTTTTATTTCTATAGCTTTGTAGTATAGCTTTAGATCAGGTATGGTGATGCCTCCAGAGGTGTTATGAGGACATTCTTGGATATCTGAGGCCAGAACTCTTGAAGAAAGATGTTGAGATTTTTATTAGTATTGCAATATATATATATATATATATATATATATATATATATATATTGCTTTTGGTAAGTTTGCAATTTTCACAATGTTAATTCTGCCTATCCAGGAGCATGGGAGGTCTTTCCATTTTCTCAAGTCCTCCTCAATTTCTTTCTTGAGTGTTTTTATGTTTTCATTATAAAGGTCTTTCACCTCCTTGGTTAATGTTATTCCAAGGCATTTTATTTATTTATTTGTTTATTTATTTATTTACTTATTTGATGCTGTTGAAAATGGGACAATGTCACTTATTTATTTCTCTGTATCTTTCTCTTTTGCATATAGAAAGGCTGCTGATTCTTGTGCATTGATTTTTGTATCCTGTTACTTTACTGAAGGAGTTAATCACTTTTAAGTGTTTGGAGATTGAGGTTTTTGGGTCACTTATGTATAGCATCATGTTATCCGCAAATAGCGCTAAGTTAACATCTTCCACTACAATTTGTATCCCTTTTCTTTCTCCTGTCTTATTGCTTGAGCTAATACTTCCAGTACCATGTTAAAGAGCAGAGGTGAGAGGGAAGACCTGTGTCTTGTTCCTGATCTCAATGGAAGTTCCTTCAGCCTCTTCCCATTAAGTATTATTTGGGCATTAGGATCTTTATATATATAGCCTTTATTATGTTGAGATAGAGACCCTCCATGCCTATTCTATATTTTGATCATGAAGTGATGTTGTATTTTGTCAAAGGCCTTTTCTGAGTCTTTCAAAAATGATCATGTGTTTTTTTGTGTTTAAGCTTATTTATGTGGTGTATTACATTGACAGCTTTCCATGTTGAACCTCCCCTGTGCTCCTGGGACAAAGCCTACTTGTTCCAGATGAATAATGTTTTTGATGTGCTGTTGAATTTGGTTTGTGAGGATTTTGTTCAGGATCTAAGTTCATCAGGGAAATAGGCCCGTAGTTTTCTTTCCTTGTGGCATCTCTGCCTGGTTTTGGTGTTAGGGTGATTCTACCTTCATTAAACTAGTTGGGAGCTTTCCCTGATCTCCAATTGTGTGGTGCAAATTGAGGAAAATTCATTTCAGCTCTTCCATGAAGGTTTGATAGAATTCACCTGAGAAGCCATCTGGCCCTGGACTCTTCTTTATAGGGAGGTTTTTGATCACCCTTTCAAACTTGGTGGTTGTTACAGTTTGTTTAAGGGATTTAGCTTTGGTAGGTGGTATGTGTCCAGGAATTTGTCCATTTCATCCATATTACCCAATTTGTGGAGTAGAGGTTTTTGAAGTAAGTCCTGATGATTCTCCAAATTTCATTTATTTCTGTTGTGATCTCTCCTTTTTCATTTCTAAGTTTGTTAATTTGAAACATCTCCTTTTTTTTTTTTTTTTTTTTTTTTTTGGCTTGATCAAATTTGTCAGGGGTTTATCAGTCTTGTTTATTTTTTCAAAGAATCAGCTCTTTGTTTTATCAATTTTGTTAGTTTCCAATTCATTAATTTCTGCTGTGATCTTAATTATTTCTTTCCATCTGGAGCTTTTTGGATTGCATACTTCTTGTTTTTCCAATACCTTTAAGTGGATGGTTAGGTTATTGATTTGGGATCTCTCTGTCTTTCTTATGAAGTCATTTAACTCAATGAATTTTCAGTGAGGATTGCCTTCATTTTGTAACATAAAATGTGGTACATTGTGTTCTCATTGTCATTCATTTCTAGATATTTTGCAATTTCATTTTTTTTTTTTTTGTCTACCACCCATTTGTTGTTTAAGAGTGTGTTGTTCAGTTTCCAGGAGTTGGTTGGGTTCCTGGTGTATCTATGGTTGTTAATTTCTAACAACATAGAATTGTGATCTAATATAATGCTGGAAATTATGTCAATTCTCCTAAATATATGGAGGCAGGCTTTATGACCCAGTATATCATGTATTCTAGAGAAGGTTCCATGGGCTGCTGAGAAGAGTGTGTAATCTGTGGATTTTGAGTAGAATGTTCTGTAGGTATCCATTAGGTCTAATTGATCCATGGTGTTGTTGAGCTCTCTTACTTCCCAGTTAATTTTCTGTTTGAATGATCTATATATTGCTAATAGTGGAGTGCAGAAGTCCCCAACCATGACTGTGTTGGTGGTTATTTCTATTTTGTTGTTAAGTAGGTTTTGTTTTATGAATTGTGTTGCACCTGTGTTTTGTGCATAAAGATTAATGATTGTGATATCCTCTTGTTGGATAATTCCCTTGATAAGTAAGAAGTGGCCTTCTTTGTCTTTTTTATTACTTTTGGTTTGAAGTCTATTTTATCCCATCTATGTATAGCTACAACTGCTTGCTTCTTACTTCTGTTTGCTTAGAATAACATTTTACACACTTTCTCCATGAGGAGGTATCTGTCTTTTGTGGTGAGGTGGCTTTCCTAAAGAGAGCAGATTGAGGGGTCAAATTTTCTGATCCACCCTGTTAGCTTGTTTCTTGATGAGTGAATTAATGCCACTAATATATAGGGTAATAACTGTGGGGTTTGATTTATTACTTGGCATTTTGTGGTGGTTTATGTGGTTTGGTGTTTTCTTGGCCTTTGTTGTTTTGTTTTGTTTTGATTTCTTGAAATTGGTTATTGTGATCTGCTTCTTGTAGGCACTTGAGGTTGGTTATTTGAATCTTCTGTGTGGAGCATTCCCTGAAATACTCTCTGCAGGTTTGACTTTGTGTTCTTATAGTTGTAAAGCTGAGTTTTATTGTGGAAGGTTTTTTTTTTTTAACATTTATTATGAGGGATACTTTTACTGGATTGGGTTGGAAGCCATAACTTCATCAAGTTTGCAGTGTTCCATTCCAGTCCCTTCTGGCTTTAGGGTTTCCATTGAGAAGTCTGAGGTAATTCCAATGGGATATCCTTTTTATGTCATGTGTCGTCTCTCCCTAGTTGCCTATAGGACTTTCTCTTTGAGATTGATGTTTAGAGTCTTAATGTTAATATGCCTTAGAGAATTTTTCCTTTAGTCCAGTCTGATTGGAGTTCTGCTAGTTTCTTGTAACTTGATGAGACTTTCTTTTGAGATAATGGGAAAGTTTTCTTTAATAATTTTGTTGAATAAGTTTTCCATGCCTTTGGTCTGAATTTCTTCCCCTTCCTGTATACCCGTGATCTGAATGTTGGGACACTTAAGGGTTTCCCCAGTTCCCTCATGTTCTGTCCACAGAAAATTTTTGAACTTATTGAAACCTTTGGACTCACGAACTATTTCTTCTGTTTTGTCTTCCAGTTCTGGGTTTCTATCCTCTATATGGCTAACTCCATTCTTGGCAGCTTTCATAGAGTTTTGGGCTTGTTCAACTTGGTTTATATTTTCTACTGCTTTTTTATGTACGGTTTCCAACCCTCTGTCGAGTTCCCTTTTCATGTCATTTTCTGATTTTCTTAATGCTTCCTGGAGTTCATCTTTGCATTTTTTTTTTTATGTATTCATTGAGCTGAGTTAGCTTGTTATTGAGGTCCTCTTTTTTTATCACTCTCCTTCAGATCATTTAACTGTCTTAGGAACTCTTCCTAGGTCTAAGCTAGCTGGCACACCACTCATACAACTATTGTTCTTTTGTTGAATTTCTGCAAGTTCTGCTATTTGCTTAGCTAGGGTTGCATAGTTTCTTTCTTCATTTTGGGGTTCTGATCCTATTGTCTCTTCTATGTTTTGATTAGAGACATCCATTGCGGGACTGAGCAATCTACCTGTATTTACTTACATCTCATTTTTCCTGCTTCTGCACTGTGG
Organism: Dipus sagitta; assembly: GCA_036346955.1. Lineage (NCBI taxonomy): Eukaryota > Metazoa > Chordata > Mammalia > Rodentia > Dipodidae > Dipus > Dipus sagitta. The sequence goes on along the minus strand of CM070770.1, from coordinate 93,945,186 downwards.
TCTGCCCAACACAATGGTTCAGAAAGCCTAGGAAGTGGGATGCTAGCTTGCAAGCCAGAGGTGGTGGGGCAGCTGAGTTGGATGGCTATTGCCTTCAGAGTTCAGAAAGGCTTGGACAGAGAGACTAGCCTGGGTCCCTGTTTGGGTGTGGGAGGGGGCAGTGGCAAGTGGGATGGTGATTGCACACACAGGGCTCATAAAGGCTGGGCAACAATGGTGACTGGGATGGTGTTCATGCCTATGGAGCTCTGCCCAATGGCAAGAAAGCCTAGGGCAGAGGATCTAGCCTTCTAACTTGGGTCCACTTGGCCTGCAGTCAGTGAAGAAGGGACCTCTTCCTGGGACTGTGGTTAAGACGGCTGCTTAAGGGGACTGGGGGACTAGTGGGCTACCCAAAAGTGTGGGAATCAGTAGATTCCCTATCTTGTTCTTCTGCACCCTCCCACTGGAAGACTACTAGAATCTGAAAACCCCTTAAAAAAAAAAAAACAAACCTTGACCTTAAGGGTCTTGACTTTTCTGCCCCATGAGGTGAGGCAATTTTAGGCAGATATCCTGACCTGAAAATCACTATGTAGTCTCAGGTTGGCCTCAAACTCATGGCAATCCTCCTACCTCTGCCTCTCGAGTGCTAGGGTTAAAGGCATGTGCCACCATGCCCTGCTTTGGAATTTATTCTTGAATTCACTTATATCTTCTTTAAGCTTAACCATCTGGTTATTGGATCCTCTATTTCTTGGCTCACCATCAGTTTATTTATTTCTCTTTTGAAGTCTCTGTGATCTATGTCTATTAGGTCAAGCCTAGTAAAGACAGCTGTGTGTATTTCATTTATGTATTTGTTGGATTTTTTGTTGATTTGCTACCAATTTCCTTGGATTGGGTCACATATCTTGTGTTTTCATTTTGGGGTTCTATTCCTGTTCCCACGTCTATATTTTCATTGGGATTTCCCTTGTGGGACTAGGAAACTGTGGGTTCCTGCATCATCCCAGGCCCAGCCATGGTTCCCCAAAGGCATCCAGGCAACTGGGGTGGGTGAGCACACAAAAGTGACTTTCAGGAGGAGTCTCGGCAAACAGCTCTCTTGGCTTACTGTCAGGGAAAATGGGTTTATAAGCATCTGAGGGTGGGGGGACCATAATTGTATTGGATGTACAAAGTTCATTTCTGATGCCTAATTAGCATATGGGAACATTCATTCTAGCATGTAGACAGTGGCAGGTCAGGTGATCTAGGGTCTGAAGATAAGCAGTTTCCCAGGCAACTGGCCAAAGACCACAGAGTTATGGGCAAAGCCTAAGTCTTATCTGAAAATCCAGGTATCCCGTGCTTGGAGAGGTAGTGGCCTTACTTCCTGCCAATCTCGGGGTCCAGGGTTTTGTCCAGGGGTTCAGGCTCACTGTGACCCCCAAGGATGGGGAGAGGATCCTGGCTCACTATAACCCCCAAGGATGGGGGGGAGGAGCTACCCTGCTGGTCCGGTCCCCGAGACATGACCATGGTTCAGGCTACTGCTATCCCTCTATAGCCTGGGGCCTTTGTGTCAGACAGTTTAGGTTTGCTTTAACCCAGGGCCCTGCCAATGTCTGACAGCTCCATCTTTGTTTTTTTAAATGGGGAGGTATCATTATATTGAGTTAAATCTTTATGGTATATCATAGCCTCAGTAGAGCTAGATGGTGTATAAGGACCTGATTATTAGCAACCTTAGCAATATTAGTTATTTGTTATCTGAGAAATTTTGAGAGACAGGGCTACAAGCAATAGATTTACTATATTAAGGAATGGGCTGAGGAGAAGCCAAGTGTAGCAGACAGCTTCAGGTTCACTGAGATGAACTCCCAGACCAGGCACAGTTATGGAGGAAGGGATTTATTGAAGGTTATAGATCTAGGGGAAGTTCCATAATGGTGGAAGAAGCTGGCCTGCCTTCAGAGGCCCAAGCAGAGAGAGAGAGAAGTACAATCCTAAAGGTCAAAAGCCACAGCACACTTCAGGAACTCCAGCTAGGCACACTTTGCATATCTTTAGATTGAAATCTGAAACCCACCACCACACCTTAAGATCTACCCAGTGACATTGCCTCCAGCCAGGTGGCTAAAAATGCAAACTACAAACAAATAAATAGTTGAATATATCGGGGGCCATCTATTCTATTCAAACCACCACATCAAGTAACTAAAGGTTTAGAGAACCAGGTGGTGGGGTCTTCAGGCTTGTAGCAGTCAAGCAGTTTAATAACATTTGATTCATTAAAAAAGAAAACAATATTCTTGTTCTTTAACATACCCCCCAAGTTCAGCAGTAATGAAGTCTGATACTAGATGGTTTTGAAGTACCACACCTACGAGAAAGTTCATTGTCTCTGAAGAGATTTGAAGCCATTGGTCACTAGAGGAACCCAGAGACAGTGTCACGCCAAGGCCCACCAGCACAGGGATGAAGATCTCTTTCAATTGGTGCAGGCAGTTGGTGTAGGTGGAGTTTGTAGATTTTTTTTTTTTTTTTTTTTTTTTTTTTAGAAATACACCTTTGCAGCAATCAAGACTGGGGAACAATAAGTGGGAGAGGAGATATTTATGTATGGGGTGGTTAGCCCTTCACACCATAGGAGAGACGGTGTCTTGACACAACTGGTCCTTGTTATGGAAATATTGAGCAGGCATTCAGCTCTGGTTGGCTTGGAGCTGGACAGGCAGAGAGACATAACTTGACCAGCATCAAAGAGGGCAAGGCCTGTCCTTTGTACAGACAGGGTCTCAGAGCACACATGGAAAAACAGTTATTTGGAGCTGGGCAAGAGATAAGAATATTTTTCTTTTTGTTTCATTTCAATTTTTTTTAACAACTTCCATGACTGTAAACAATATCCCATGGTAATTTCTTCCCTTCCCCCACTTTCCCCTTTTTAACTCCGTTCTCTATCATATCACCTCCTCCTCTCAATCAGTCTCTCTTTTAATTTGATGTCATGATCTTTTCCTCCTATTATGATGGTCTTGTGTAGGTAGTGTCAGGCAAGAGATAAGAAAATTTTTCTTGTCCTTCTTACCTTCAGGGGTCCAGTTACCCTAATTCTATTTTTCTTTATTTCTCCTTCTCATGAGAAGACACTGTAACTGCTTTTAGTGGACAAGTGATGAAGACATCAGATCACTTACTTTTTCCTGCTGAATGGGACATGAAGTGGGGACTTGTTACAGTTAGAGAGTCTCTCCCAGAGAGGGGAACTGTTATAATGGACCCCAGAGTGTAGGAAGATAGTCTTGGAAGAAATCATTGGGGGGAAAGAATAAAAGTAAGGAGTTAATGAGAAGTCAGCACAGAGCAAACTGGTATTTTTTTGTGGTTAAGGGAATCCAGGTAGACAGGCTTGGATTGTCTCAAGACCATCTGAGGATGAGCTGGCTGAGATTTTTTCCAGAACTGTTCATTAAATAGCACAGTAGTATTCAACATGGCTTGTAAAACAGATGAAATATTTGCAGAGTTATCAGAAACATATACACAACATTTAACCTTGATAATAGAGAGCCACTGGGAGTCATTAAAAGCTGTACAAATATATTTTTGATCTCAGAACTTATTTATATATTCTACATTTGAAAATAACCCTTTTGACTTCTATAGTTTTTTTTTATTATTATTATAGAATTAGAACTATGTTTCCCCTCTTAGAAAGCTCTTGTTGTCTTACTTAAGAGGCCATTCATAAATTTAATGTATTTTTATCTTTGGTTATACAATTCTCTCTGAGTGTTTAAGACCATGCAGATAGCCAAAATTTGGGATTAATTTTGGAGGTCACTAGTGGCTCTTCAAAGAGGCTTTAGGGACACAGGAGCAGCCCTGTAGTTTACTGGTGTTTTCTTCTGTTAAGATGAGTCAGGGCCATGCTGGCCAAGTAGTTTTCCCTTCTTTGGGAAGCCAGAAGGACTGATTGCTCCTCAGTTGTGACTCTGCTATTTCAGGCTGTACACCAATTTTGTTAAGGTCTCTGTATCATCCCTGCTCAGGAAGACAAGTGACTTACCAGGGGGCCAGTGCAGAAGTGTCCCATCATCTCCAGTGCCCTCATGACCTGGTAGTACAGTCCAAAATATTGGCCCTTTTGCTCCAATTATTCCAACTGGCTTTGGCTTCTATGTATATAATTATCACACGTAGAAAGGAAGTTACACCAATCTGAATGTATGCACATATAGAGCACATTTGATTACCGAAGTAGATTTAGTTAAAGAATGGCACAAGAGCTTATGAAATCATTTTGTCCAATCTTTTAAATTTTTGTTGTACTGTGGCAGCATAAACCAAATATCTGATGCATAGGAAGTAGGCACATCTCACACTTTAAATATCTAACATCTATAAATATAGGCAGAACCTGTTATCAGTCTTGAAAACAATACAAATTGATTTACAAAGTAATGAATTTAACGTAGAAATTGTCAAAAAAAAAAAGGACAAGTAAAACAGTATAAATTCTTAGTGTCTGAAAACACCTTTGATTAGTTCATATACCTCTGTGGGTACCAATTACCCAGAAAACATTGGAAACAGTACCATAGAGCTTGAATATTATTTTTCTCAGATAAGGACCATTGTTTGAGCATGAGGCTGTACCCAAAAGTAGGAAATATGTCTTAAGAGTTAATTTTGTTATAAGCACTGGACTTAAAATGCCAGAAATGAGACAGTTACTTTACATGCAATAGGGCAGAACCAGAATCTGGTCATTTCTGAGCCAAAACAGCTAGTTAAATTTTAATAATAACTCTTGATATATCTTTTTGAAAGAAAAGACAACATTTGACAACCAATGACTTTGGCTTAAACTTGATAGCTATTGATTTTATGTACCATAGAAATTTTTATTATCATAAAACAATTTTATGTTTTACCCATGTCTTAAATTTGATAAAGTTTATGCAAGCTATCCCAACATATTTTAGCCTGAAAATTAGTGTTTTGGTCCTTAAAAGTTTGTAAACAGTTGAAAATCTCTAACTTTAGGCATGGTACTTACGTTTAGCCTGAAAATTGTTTCCTACACATGCACATCTTTATCCACATACTTTAACATTGTGACATAAGTACCACTCAAAAAGCATTTTTACCAAGCATTCTATGTCCCCACATTGAAAATTCCTTCCCATTTCCTTCAATTAAGTCATCTCACTCCATTATTAAACATCTTTCTTATAAGGGTATTAAGCAAAACTACACCAAATTGATTAATCCTATTACTGACTGACAAGCAAGTAGTCTAAAGACAATTTTATGTCATTAATACAAATAACACAATTGGAAATGATTTTATTAGGAGAAACTAAAGCAAATTTTGTTGCTATCTTGAGGCAGGCTGGCCTAGAAGTCAGGTCACTTGCCTCTTCCTTTTAATTAACACATTACAATCTTTTAAAAATTATATTTTAAAATACCTGTCAAATTATACATCAAAATAAGAGTGACTGATTGAGAAGGAGGGAGATATGATGGAGAATGGAGTTTCAAAGGGGAACGTGGGGGGGGGGGGGTATTACAATGGGATATTTTTTATACTCATAGAAGTTGTTAATAAGCCCCCAACACCTCATCACTGAAGCAGACCAAAAATGAACCCAACATGGCTCAGGGAAATTTTGCGGAAGAGGGGGCGGAAAGAATGTCAGAGCCACATGTTGGGTCATGATATGCAGAGACATTTAGCTTACCCATAACTGTGGGCTAACTCCACAATGCATGACCTGTATACCTGAACAAGGAGGGGCCAAGGGGAGGGGATAGGTCATGGATGAGCCTAATAATGGTACCAAACTGACTGTATTTGCTGAATACAAAACTAACTAATAAAGAAAAAAAATTTTAAAAATAAATAAATAAAAAATAAAAAAAAGATTTTTTGAAAAAAATTATGTTACCACTTCAGAGAGAATTGTATTGTTTTCAGTAATCCTCTATGTAAGTTGAAGTTGACCCAGAACATAAACTCAGTAATTATATTTATGATATCATGTAACAAAGTATGACATGACATTCCTTTTTTTTTTTTTTTTTTTTTTTTTTTTGGTTTTTTGAGGTAGGGTCTCACTCTAGCCCAGACTGATCTGGAATTCACTGTTAAGTCTCAGAGCAGCCTCGAACTCATGATGATCCTCCTATCTCTGCCTCCCGAGTTCTATGATTAAAGGCGTGTACCACCACACCTGGCTAAGTATGACATTGTTTAAGTAAAACTTCAGTTCACCTTAGGCTTTAGTTAAATATGACCTTTATTTTGCTTTCTTGATGCTTTTTGGTGTTCGCACTGCGGTGGCTGGGCGGGGCTTGCATACACCTTAGATGAGCCCCTGCCAGCTCCCCGGGCACTCAACTGGGCTCAGGTCTAGCACATGTGGAGGTAATGGCTGAGACTGGCCAAGACAACTGCCAGAGGACTCCGGCTACCTGAAGGGAGTCCCTGCTATTGTTGGTGATAAAGGGGCCTTCAGGACCACAGGGAGACCACTGAAGACGTAGGGGCCCCATGGGGGGGGGCTGGGAAAAGAGGGGGCTGCAGGGGGCCGCTGGGAGAGGAGGCAGACACATGGCACCTGGACAGGCTGGGGTGCCATTGTTTGGACATGTGTGAGCCTGCTGCCTGACTCTGACTCAAGCTGCTTTGGAGCGCTTGCAAAGCCAGCTTGTAGGTCTGCTGCTTGAAGGGAGTGAGGAGAAATTTCATTTCCTAGCCAGATAAGCTATGCAGGCCCATGTGTCTGGGCCACATGGATGCCCAGAAATCCAGCAAGCGACCTGGAGGACTTCCCAAAGGGAGCTGGCCTCCCTCTGGGAGAGCTTAATTTCCTTAACTTTCAGAAGAGCCCGTAATTTACAAATCTGAGATTCCTTTTGGTGGGAGACAATTTTAAAGTAAAGGAGGAAAAAGCGAAAAATAGCTTCCATTTGCTGGAGGAAGGAGAAATAGATAGAGGGTTTTTGCCAACAGACAACGGGCTGCCAGGGTCCAGGCAGAGGATGGCTGGTCTTCAGTCAATACTGAAGAGTGGCTTCATCCAAGAGACTTCACTTACCAGTTCATTGTGTCTGGTCCCATGAGATGCCATGAACCGAAAATAAAGGGAAAATATAAACCTGCCAGCCCTCAAAAATGTGGAAGCAAGACCACATGGGCTGATGTCTCCCATACCCTCTGGGAGAGCACTCATCTACCCTGTCTGTCTCATAGAATCCCTGTTCGTGCATCAGCTGTGGGTTCCTGTATCCTTTGGGGCCTGGCCATGGTCCCCCAAAGGCGCCTAGGCAACCAGGGTGGGTGAGCACATGAAAGTAAAAGACATTCAGGAGGAGTCTCAGTGAATAGCTCTCTAGGTTGATTGTCAGGGAAAATGGGTTTATCAGCATTTGAAGGGTGGGGGAGGACCATAAGGATATTGGGTGTACCAAGTTCATTTCTGATGCCTAATTAGCATATGGGGACATTCATTCTAGCATGTAGACAGTGGCAGGTCAGGTGATCTAGGGTCTGATCTGAAGATAAGCAGTTTCCTAGGCAACTGGCCAAAAGCCACAGAGTTATGAGCAAAGCTTAAATCTTATCTGAAAGTCCAGATATCCCATGCTTGGAGAAGGAGTGGCCTTACTTCCTGCTGATCTTGGGGTTCAGGATTTGTCCAGGGGTCTAGGCTCACAGCGACCCTCAAGGTTGGGGGGAGGATCCTGGCTCACTGCAAACCCCAAGGATGGGGGGAGAAGCTACCCTGCTTATGTGGTTCCTGAGACATGACCATGGTTCAGGCTGCTGCTACCCCTCCATAGCCTGGGGCCTTTGTGTCAGACAGTTTAGGTTTGCTTTAACCCAAGGTCCTGTCAATGTCCGACAGCCCACCTTGTAGGAGGTGTCTCAGTTTGTTCTTTTGTGTTGTGTCTTTTACATTGGGGTCGAACTATCTCAGTGGTGGAATCTTATTGACTTATGGAGGAAGCAAGAGTTTTCCCTGGTAGTGTCTTCAGTGAGTGTTCCATTTTATTTTTCAATAGAATTGGCTTGTAGAATTGGATTTGTATTTTATGATACACTGTTTGTGGTGGGCATAAGTGCTTCATCAGCTCTGGACTGGTACTTACTACCAAAGCTGGGATTGGAGGTCTGGGATCCCTTTGACATGGACTCAGGTCTTGCCTGTGGCTTGGAATCCATAGCACTTGTCATTGTTCTTCTACTGTACCCAGATGGGAAGGTTAGGAAGGACTCACTTGTGCCCCCTGGCAGGTGATTACCTGATACTCCTGTGTTCCCCTTCTGGGGCTGAGGAGATGCTATAAGTAGTCACTGGGAGAGGGGCAGTGCCTGGGAGAGATGGTGAGGGTCACTGGTTTCCACAGCTCAGGCTGGACCATGGAGTCGTCTGGTATGGGCAAGACAGGGGCACTGGCCAAGGGGTGCATATGAGGGTGCCTATAGGAAGCACAGAGTGAGGAGGTTCTGTGATGAGGAGGAGCAAAGCAGCCTGGAGGCCAGCCCACCAAGGATGTGAGACAGGAAAGTATTCACAGGCAATGGGAGAGCCTGCAGGAGATGAGGAAGTGTGAGTGGTCTGTGGGCTCAGTGAAAAGAGGCTGCAGGAGGGAGGGCAGCATGTGTGGGCCTTAGACGGCAAGTTGGTGGAGCCTGTGTAAGCATGACAGGAGACAGGGAACAGAGTAGGCTTCCACGGAAAACCACACTCAGGGGTACACAGGGAAGTGTTTGGGCCAATGTGGTGAACCTGAAACTTGTTCAGGGAGTCAGGGGTGCGATGGCTGCAGCAAGTGGTTGAGGGAACCTGAGGGTGTAGTAGGCTACCAGAGATCATGGGAATCAGCACATTCCCAGCTCTGCCCATCCATGTATGTCCACTGGAGGTCTGCTAAGACCTATTCAAATGAGCCCTACAGATCTTGCCTCATAGTACCCTAGGAGTTGAAGTGTGGGTAGGAGGCCATCATTTGACTGGAAGTACCACATACTTATTTTTTCATGTTTTTTCACAGAGCATTAATATATATATATATATATATATATATATATATATAAACTTATTTATTTTAGTTGAAAGAGCAAGAAAGAGGCAGATAAACAGAGAGTGACTGTGTGTGATACAAACAAACTCCAGATGCATGTGTCATCTTGTGCATCTGGCTTATGTGTGTACTGGGGAATCAAACCTAGGTCCTTAGACTTTGCAGTCAAGTGCCTTAACTGCTAAGCCATTTCTCCAGCCCTCCCTGAGCCTTTATAAACATCTGATTTTTATTCTCAGAATATTTGATTTGAAATCAATGTGAATAATGTTTATCTAAGGAAAGATCTTCAGAATTCTTTCCAGTGAGTGAACATTGAGTACTGATAATGTGAGATTGATAATGGCTGTTCCAAATTGAAGCTCATCACTGAATGCCTGAAATTTCTTTGAACAGAAGAAAAATAACTAATGAAATATTTACATAGTACAAGTTATATACATAAAAACATTTATTGTGAACTAAAAGCATTTGCCTATAATAACCAATTTTAAAAGAACTGTGAAAGAATGGATAAAATCTAAAATGGAATAAAATAGAATATTATATTAATTGAGAGTAGATTGTGTAGCAAAATATTCATTTACCATTGGTACATTATCAAATGAATTTTAATTCAATAGACATGCTTGAAAGATGGCTTAGGGGTTAAGGGTGCATATCAATTAAGCAGGAAAGCTAGAGACTACTGACTATTGAAGTTGGATTCCCTAGAAGACACATTCAAAAGCTGGGTGTGGAGGTGGGTGTTGTGGCGCATGCCTTTAATCCTAGCATTCAGGAGGCAGAGGTAGGAGGATCACCATGAGTTTAAGGCCACCCTGAGACTACATAATGAATTCCAGGTCAGCCTTGGCTAAAGTGAGACCCACCTCAACCCCCCCCCAAAAAAAAAATCTGTGTGTGATAATGCAAATGTTTAATCACAGTTGTGTGTGTGTGTGTGTATGTTAGAGGAGATTAGAGAATCACAAGACCTCAGTTACTAAAAATGGCAGTGACAGACAGGGCAGATTGAGGGAGAAACCCTGTCATAAGGAAGTATGTAGGTGAATGAGAGAAAAGAACACCAAATTTCTCTTCTGGATGTTGTACCAACCCAAATGGCACATGTGTCTGCACAGAGATATGAATACTTCACTACACCACAGAAAATCTACACAAATGCACACACACACACACACACACACACACACACACACAAAATAACCTAAAAACAAATCAATATCCAACATCTATCCAAGAAACTCATGTTTAATCTACTCAGAAGAAAACAACCTGATGTGATGCTCACACCAGTGCAATAGTGGTGCACAGCCATGGTGGGAAACCAGCTGCTCTTGATTTGGCTAACTGATCTGCTCAGTGGAATGGAACCCATAGCTGGAGCTGGGAATCAAGTCAGAACCATATCCAAAAACAAGCCCACTGTCCATTATCAAGCTCCCACCAATCATGGGCTATAAGAGAGCCTACACCTATTAAATTCTCTCTCTAAAAAAAAAAAAAACAAAGGCTATCCCATTTATCTGGTATTAACTTCACTCTCTGTTGAAGAATTTGCTTATCTTTTTCAGATGGGCACAGATTCTAAGGAGAGCACCAGCCCATCACACCTCAAAAGGGCCCCAGCTGAAATTAAGAGTATTTGGAGAAATGAGAAAGAGTGCTGCTTTCTTGGTGTGGTGGTTTGAATAGATGGCCCCCAAAATATTCAGTGTTTTATTAGTTTGTAGTTTGCAGCCATCTGGCTAGAGGTAATATCACTGGGTAGATCTTAAGGTACGGTGGTGGCTTTGAGATTTCAATCTAAAGACATGCAAAGTGTGCTGAGCTGGAGTTCCTGAATTATGCTGTGCTGTGTGGCTTTTGGCTTTTTTTGGCTTATGCTTTTCTTTCTCTGTCTTGTCCTGAAAGAGCAGGCCAGCTTCTTCTGCCATTATGGAACTTCCCCTGGATCTGTAAACTTCAATAAATCCCTTCCTCCATAACTGTACCTGGTCTGAAAGTTTATTTCAGTGAACTTGAATATGTCTGCTACAGAAGTTGGTAACATAAGTGGGGTGAGATGCACCTGACCATGTGGATGTTGGTTTTTTGGAACTTTTGTTTTGGAGGTATGAGCATACGCTTGGTGCTTGCAAGTGAAGATGTTTTCTGGATTGGTAAGCCAAGTTTTATGGACTATTCTGATGAGAGTTTGAGAATGCTAAGGGCAGACAGTATTGAACTTTGAGGCTTGGATTATGAACTTTCTAAGGGGAAGGAAAGACTACAGAGGACTTTGTTAGAATTGGGCTACTGGCATAAGGGCTGGCTGCATTCTGATGCCCAGGCCCAGAGAATTTGATCAAGGTTGAATTTTTAATGGACTAATGTGCTTTGCTAAAGATAATTGGACTGGGAGATTTAAGATTTTTAAACTAGAAAACCTCAAGCAAGTTAAAATTACAGGCACTGAGACTAGTCTTAGGTTATTGAACCTGCTATTTTCAAACATATTCACAATCTTAAGGAAGGTGGCCCAGTTGCTTTACATTAAAACAATGGAAAGGATGCCTGAGGAAAGACTGTTAGAAATGCAAACTCGTTTGGAAAGAGTTGGCTGGAGAAGAACCTGCTTTTCAAGGTTATGATGTGTTTTGTTTCTGAATTAAGAATATGACAGTCTTATGGGAGACAAAAGTCATCAGCAGTGAAAACAGTGGACACTGGAAGCATCAAGTTTGGCCAGACGGGCCAAATGACTAAACAAGTTCAATAATGGCTCTGGGGGAAACCAACTTCTCTTTAATTAGACTGAAGGCCTACTCTATGGGAGAGAACACATGCCTGGTACTGAAAACCTAATCAAAAGCCTATGACAGGGGAGGTCATGAGCCTTAGGGGTATAAAGCCTGCTCTTGTCTGGGTAAATGCATATATTAATCTCACCAAGTTTCCCTAAAAGCACTACACTTAATATTCATATTCATATATTAATGCTACTCTCACTTCTGGTTAGAGAAGCTTCTCTTTTCAGATGGTGATGACCACTGGGATGACCCAAAAGGCAGCATAGTGCTGAGAAGAATGGACAGAGGAGTGTCCAGCTCTGAAACATCTCACACCCATCAAGGCTAAGGGTCCATTGTGGAAGAGGTGGCAGAACGAACGTAAGAGCCATAGGAAGGGTACCACCCCTTTTATACAACTCTCCAGACAGAATTTGGCCTTAATATCCAAGACCTTGCAGTACCTAGTAATACCTACACAAGGCATCATAATAGGAGAAAAAGATGATGACATAGAATTCAAAGAGAGACTAATAGAGAGAGGGAGAGGATATGACAAGGAGCAGAGTTATGAAGGGGAAGGCAGGGTAGGGGAGGGAAATACCATGGTTTGTTGTCTGTAAGAATAAAAGTTGTCAATAAATTATATATATACATACATATATATATATATTTAAAAAAAGAATATAGCTGTGTCCTGCACACCTGGTACTGGTTTCAGAAGCATGTAAAATGCAAGGAGTGGTTGCGAATTGCACACAGTTCCAGGAGCCACTGCTGGGATGTGATATGAGGCAGGGCCTGATGCCCTGATAGGCTGAAAGAGACTTTAGAAGATAGACTGTGGTTTGCTTGAAGACCAGAGATGTTTTGGATATAGCAGAACTATGGAAGCACTACCATAGAGCACACTGTTGGCCTAGGATGAAAGTATTCCCTGGCTAATCTGCCCAGCTAGAGGGGAGGGACAGGAAATTCTGGAGACTGTCTCTGGTTATACTGTATTTGAACTGCAGAAATGTGATGTTTGTTTGATGGTGGTTGAGTTTTCATTGTTTTAGTTTCTCTTTGCTATGCATTATACCAGTTTACTGTTTACTGTGCCTTTATGTGTTGGAAGTATTTAACTTGTTTGATTTTACAGTACTTACTATCTTAAATTGGTCAAGACTGTGGGGACATTTGAAACTGGACTGAGTACAGTTTACAATGTGTGATGTTTATGAATCTATTGGAGGCCAGGGACAGAATGTACTGGTTTGAATATATGGCCCCCAACATAAACAGTGTTTTATAAGTTTGTAGTTTGCATCTGCAGCCAACTGGCTGGAGGCAATGTCACTGGGAAGATCTTAGGGTATGGTGGTGACTTTGAGATTTCAGTCTAAAGATATACAAAGTGTTCTGAGCTGTAGTTCCTGAAGTGTGCTGTGCTGTGTGGCTTTTGACCTTTTTGGCTTTTGCTTCTCTATCTCTGTCTGGTCCTGAAAGAGCAGGCCAACTTCTTCTGCCATTATGGAACTTCCCCTGGATCTGTAAACTCCAATAAATCCCTTCCTCCATAACTGTTCCTGGTCTGGAAATTAATCTCAGTGAACCTGAATTTGTCTGCTACCAGCAGAAGGGTGAAGGAGGTAGGCACTGAAAATACTCAACTCTACCAAACCAGATATCCAGAGACATAGAGGCTCCCACTGAAGCAGACCTAAAATGAACCCAACATGGCTCAAGGAAATTTGTGGAAGAGGGGGTGGAAAGAATATTAGAGCCACACATTGGGTCATTATACATACAGACATTGCCTCTTACCCATAACTGAAGGCTAACCCCACAATGTAAGACCCATATTTCCCAACGAGGAGGGTCTCTGAGGAGGGGGAGAACAGGGAGGAGGCTAATGATGGTACCGATATAACTACATACACTGTGTACATAACTAATAAAAAATAAAAATAAAAAATAAATCAATATGTGCAGGGAAATTTGAGAAGTAGTGGTGGCTGAATATTCAATATATAAACTGTTGGTATTTGACAAATAGGCTAATAACCATTAAAGCTCCAAGTTTGCTTGTTGGGTAGGTGTGTGGTCTAAAGAAAATTATGGTCTTACTTTTGTTGGTAATTGTGAACAATTTTGAGGATTTTGAGGACAATATAGCTAGTTTTAGTGAAATTTCAGAGATCCAGTCTAAAATGAAGGTGGATAGGGAGTTATTGGCCAGATTTTGAATAAAAATAACAAAATGCTTAGCAATTGAAAAGAATTTCTCCTGATTAAAAGAATTAAAAGAAAATGTGTGAAATAAAGAACATGAGTATAACTATAGTTAAAATTGTTTTATGCTTTCTAACATTTGATTGGAGAAATTTTATGTCATAAAAATTTTGAGTTCCAAGATAAATCTAATATTCATTTCAATTCTAATATCATAAACATGTTGGAAATTTTTTAAAAAAGAATTAAGTGCATTGCAGAAAATCACTAGTTATGGCTGTGATCTCCTCCTCTCATTTGTAAATGTCCACTGCAAAGTCTACTTCATATAAAAATACAAAAGACTGCAAAGAACCAAACAAATTCTAAACAAAACTAGGAATGTTGGACATATCACTATACCTGTCTTAAACTAGGCTACAGAACTCCAGAAAACATATCATGGTATGTCCACAAACAATAATACATAGATTAATGAACTAGAACATAAAGTCATAAGTAATAAGAACAAACAGTTACACACATATGATTCTTGGTCAAAGATGCCCAAAACATATATGGGAAAAATCCTCTTTAGAAGTGATGCTGGAAAATTGTGTGTGTGTGTGTATATATATATATATATATATATGTGTGTGAGTGTGTGTGTGTGTGTGTGTGTGTGTATATATATATATATATATATGAGTATCACATGTAGATATATGAATACATATGTAGATCTATGTACAGATATATATGAATACTATTATTTAGCAGTGAAAATGAATGAACTAGTTAGTAACAATTATAACTATATAGATTATTTGGCAATGTATGTTTCAAGGTATAAGCATCCAATAGCTGTATTCCATTCAATTTGTTTTATAACATTTTAGAAAATGAAAAACAGTAGTATATTATACAGAGGATATAAATAATTTCCTAATATAAATCTGTATATGTTTGATCATCTGTAAGACAATTTATTGCAAAGTAAATTTTATATACTTAAAATTTAAAAAGTAAAATAGTGAGATAAGGATATATAGATTTTGTGTCTACATATTGAAATGATCATATCAAAAATATTAACTATTTTATGAAGCTGGAGGGATTGCTATGTAGTTAAGGTGCTTGCCTGCAAAGCTAAAGGACCAAGGTTCAATTTCCCAGGAGGTACATGCTTTTGGAATTCATTTGCAGTGGCTGGAGGTCCTGGCAAGCCCATTCTCTCTTTATCTTTCTCTCTGACTCTCTCTCAAATTAATAAAACAAATTTTAAAAAATAATGATTTTAGATGAAACTAACCCTCTTAAAAGTGTGTGTATTAAAAAAATTGACAGGAGGAAATAAGCTATGTCACCAGTGTATGACAATTATATATTCAAAGTCTCCTGAATAAAATATAATTCTGAAGCTTACATTCTCTCAGCATGAGAGCAAGGAGCAGCATGTGAGCATGGATAACATGTAGGTTTTACTCCATTTGTCAACTTCAGTGGCATGCTAATGACAGTCTATGAGAAAGAAATTCATTGAGAAGAATGCATTCTATGGTTTATGGTTGAGGCAAAGGGAAAGTAGCATTGTACATATTTGCCATTTTTCTCTAAGGAGATGAGAAGAGTATGTGACATGAAGCAATCTGTCAGAGAAGCAAAGGCTAATAAGATTAGGAGATTGGAGCCAATAGCAGAATCTTCCTTCTTCTGATACAAATTTAGACATAGGACTTCTCCCTGCTGGATATTAATACTCTTTCATTGAAGTTTGTCTTTAAAAATAATTTAGTAAATGACAAGAGAAATAACTTTTCACAGAATACAATTCAGAATGTCCAATGTACAGTCAGGAATATTAAAGTAGATTATAATACTGTTCTGTTCAACAAAGCTAGAACAGAAACTACCAATGTGTGAAGAAACATCAAAAAGTAGTTATAGGTTAAATAGAGAAAAACATGAGAATTCCACATGTTTTCTCATGTGTCTCTATGGTAATGAAAAGCATAATTATTCAAAATAACTATAGTATTATATGTAAAGTATCACTAAGTGATTGAGAATTTTTTCACAAGGACCAAAAAATGGATAATTAGAAGAAAACTTTTTGAGTAAAAGACATGTTAAGGGAGCAAACATGATAGAAAGATGGGGTAAAGATCAGTAAGTCTGTGAATGACATTCCTTAACCATGCCATTTTATCCACCACTTACAAATGCCTCATTACATGTCATAATCTGTGCTCTATATCGTCTTCCTCTTTTTCCACAAGTGTTTCCATACCACAGCATGGAGGTGTCTTCACGTGGCATGATCTTCTTTCCTCTAGACTAAAGCTAGATTATCTTAGTCTCTTATAGCATCATGAGTATCATGAACAAACATGTATCACAATATCTGTCAGAGTTTTGATGATGTTTGTTCATCACTGCATCCACTGAGTCTACTTCAGAGACTCTTATAGAAAGTTCCTGATACAAGTTTAATGAACCAATAAATAACTAAATGGTATCCCAGAACATGGCTTTGTTGTATTTGTGACCAAAAGGATTTCAAGAAATAAATTTTTTGTAGCTGTATACATGGTCTGGGGATCATGATAGCACTGGATAACATCAGTAGATATGGGAAGCAGGACTGGTAATAACCAAGGATGCTAAACCTTGTGCATCTCAGTTAGTATAGCAGCCCAAGCAAAAACACCTTGTTGTTCGTATGAAGCACTGAATCTTCCTTTATACTGAAATGACATTGCATTGTGCATGACTTCCACATAGTCTCTCACTTGAACATACTTGTATGCTTCCTTTGAATTAGATACTTCATTGTATAGAAAAGATACCCATCAAGTAGTTGATGTCAGTCACCTTTGTTTTCTTTCTTTTCAGTTGTTTTCCAGAATTTTTAAATATGTATGAACAAACAAGACAAGTTTTGTCTCTGTGTTTGTCTTTAGATCAGATTCTCCCCTATGTATTTTATAAACAAATGAAAATAGTATGTTACTGACTCTTTAATGCCAGACTTGTTTTAATTCCAGGTCAGCCTGGGCTAGAGTGAGACTCTAACTTGACCCCCCCCACCACCAAACAAACGTAATGAGAGGTATAAAAACTGGAGGGAGGAAAGAAGCAGAGGAAGGAGTATAGGTGTGGAAAAAAGACAGAGGAAGGTGAGGAGACTATTGTCAAAATACCTTTTGTACA
Organism: Dipus sagitta; assembly: GCA_036346955.1. NCBI lineage: Eukaryota > Metazoa > Chordata > Mammalia > Rodentia > Dipodidae > Dipus > Dipus sagitta. Next base: position 93,927,937 of record CM070770.1, on the reverse strand, counting down.
TATAAAAATGAGAAGAGGGACCAAGTGGAGAAAAGGGACTCTGGAGGGGGAAAGGAAGGGTGGTAGGAGGGGCCACACAATCATGGTCTATTATCTATATGTATGGACATTGTCAATTAAAAGTTTTCAAAAGAAAAAAACAACAACAACAAAAATACATAGCTGGGAGTGGTGGTGCACACCTTTAATCTCAGCACTCAGGAGGCAGAGACAGGAGGATTGCTATGAGTTTGAGACCACCCTGAGACTACATAGTGAATTCCAGGTCAGCCTGAGCTAGAGTGAGACCCTACCTCGAAAAACCAATATATATCAGGGCAGGGAGAGATGGCTAAGCAGTTAAGGTGCTTGCCTACAAAGCCTAACAACCTGGCTTCAATTCTCCAGTGCTCACATAAAGGTAGATGCACAAAGTGGCATATGCATTTTGAGTTTTTTTTTCAGTGGCTGGAGGACCTGGCATGCTCATTCTCTCTTCCTTTGTCTCTTTCTCTGTGTTGCAAATAAAATATTTAAAAGACACATATTAAACAATATTAAACAATTTTAAGAGCTTACTGGTGCAAGAAAAAAAAGGTATCTGAAAAAAGCTACATGCTATATAATTCTATCCATAGGCCATTCTGAAAATGGTAAAGCTGCAGAGATGGTATAAGGATCAATAGTTGTCAAGGGTTTGGAATAGGGAAAGAGGGATGGAATGAAGAATGGTGAACACAGAATATTTTTTCAAGGTAGGGTCTCATTCTGGCCCAGGCTGACCTGGAATTCACTATGGAGTCTCAGGGTGGCCTCGAACTCATGGTGATCCTCCTACCTCTGCTTCCCAAGTGCTGGTATTAAAGGCGTGTACCACCACGCTCAGCTGAACATAAAGAATTTTATGCCAGTGGAACTATTTGGGATGGCACCATAATGATGGACACATATCACTGAATAATTGTCTAATTCCAATGTGTGTCAACACATATGTTAGTGATGGGAGAATTGGATAGAGTTGTTAAGGTGGTTTTGAGAATTCTCTATATTTTACTTTTATTTTTCCAGAAATCTAAAACTCCTTTAGAATATGATATTTTTAAAACACAATAAAGAATGAGGCAAGAGTGACACAAAATAGAAAAAGAAAAACAATGAGTGACTGTAAGCCCAAGGGGAGAATATTATTACATGATGAGGCCTAGGCTATATCTAACTTGACCTAGTGAAAACTCAAGTTGACATTTTATCAAAGTGATAAATAAAGTCATAGACCCATATTATATCATGCCATGATATAGCCAACTTAAAACAGACCAACTTTAAGAGGATAGATCAGATATAAGGAGAATGACAGAAAAGTGGTATGAACAGGTAAATAGTTGTAAATTGTATCAGCAGGGCTGGTGAGATTGTTCAGTGGTTAAAGATTTTCACTTTGCACACCTGACAGCCAAGGTTCAATTCGCCAGGACCCACATAAAGCCAAATGCACATAGTGGTACTTAAATCTAGAGTTTATTTGTAGTAAGAGGAGGTTCTGGCATGCCTGTACTCATTTTCTCTCTATATAGCACTTGCTCTCAAATAAATAAATATATTAAAAATAAACTGAAGCTGAAAGGATTAAACTAAGGCATGATAAAAGAAATGGAAGATTTTTTAATAGAAATACTATGAAATAAATATAAGACCTCCAAGGCAACTTATATTTGCAAATCAAAAAGGAGTTCTGTATGTTTATTAAGGGTCAAGTAGAAACACCTTGAACTGTTTTAAAGACTAAGCAGAGTCTCCAATACAGTGACACTGGCTTCATCCTATAAGGACAAAGACCTCACAGTTTGTCCAGAATTTGAGACAGAGACAGCACATACTTGAGGCGATCATAAGGATCATAGGTAAAGTAGAGAATGTTGAAGACAGAAGGAGAAATTATCCATAAATATGCCATAAATTTGGTAGCAATTGATATTTGTTTGAGTGCTCCTTCATAACTGTCATTTCAAGGTTGTTGTGATAAGGAAAACACTTGAAAATCAACCTAGCCTTAACTGAGAAGTCATGAGTCCTTGAGCTGAGAACTTAATATTTTATGGCCCCCAAATTGAAACTTTATGTAATACCCTGTTAATAGCAGGGAAGGCACTGCCAATTTTATGTTAGTATAAATGGTCAGATTTATATCATTTTATCCAGAATGGTAATTCTGTTTTTAAGCTGTCTTGAACTGGACATTTTTATGAGATAAACTGTCCTTCACAATTTAAATAATACTATACAGAGCTTTCCTATTTCAGATTGATCTTCTTGGAAGTCTTCATATAATTTTCAAGAGACAGTGAGCACAATAGTCAATGTTTTTCAATGAGCAGGAAGGGACCTTAGGGATTTTCTTGCAGAATAATAGTCCAAAGACCTTCAGTAATAGACAGAACCTCAATCAGAGAAACTGATTGCAAAATAAACAATATAGATAAATGAAGAACTGTTACTTAAAATAGTAAACAAGCTGAAAAAATATAGAAAAGCCAGTTCCTATTTGGTATCAAGTATTATGGTTTATAAAATTCCATAACAATTAAGGTATGTTATATTATCCATATTTTGTTGCAGGAATGAATAAAAGACAGTACTAACATGAACACAATTTAAAAACTGTGAAGTTAATGAGAAAATAGCCAGACAGCACAAGCATACACACACATACACTACACATAGGGCATTAAATGTCAAAGGGCATGCTCCCTGTAGCAACATCTCTAATGACAACTGCTGAAAGTTATTTCTCTGTGAGTGTCACTGAGCAGTCACTGCCTGGAAGAAATGAAGTGACCTCTAGTGGAGGTCATTCCGATGGAGCATTTTGGAAATCAGAGCTCTCTCCAGACTACTGAAGTGAAGCTAGCAAATAGAAATGAATCTGTTCTGGTAGTTTGGTTTCACTCTTTGAAGTATGCTGATAACACATTGCCTTGACAGAAAGCCTACATGTTCATAAAGTATAAAGGCTTGATTTCTTTTCAATCCAACTGCTATCGGAGGCAATGGAGATATTGCATTGAACTAAAATATGCGGTTAAAGTCAGTCTAATGATTCAATTTCTACAGCTTTTGATAATAGATTTTCAGGTCAAATGAAGACAGAGTGAAAGAAGCGGTACACAGGCGAATTGTCTCAATTTAAGTTTAATATGACAAAGAACAGATGGAAAATCTGAATTATCATTTAAAAATGAAGAAAATATGGGAAATAAAATTTGTGATTATTATGCATTTATATATGTGCATATATAATAGAGACAGAAAGAACGTATGCCTTTTCTTAAAAGTCTGATTTTTAAATCACAATTCCACTGATGTGGGAAAAATAAAAGTTAACTATTGAGCATCCCTGAGGCTCAAATAATCCTACTTAAAAAGCTATATCATGAGGAATAGAAACACATATTTGAAATAAATAATTAACTGAAAATAATCTATATATTTTAAATGATTTATCATATTTAAGCCATAGTATTGTTAACGTATTATCAAATTTACGTAGTTTAAACTTCACATCAACATTCCAGGTCCTCTGCAGAGTAACTATGAACTGGGAAAATCAATGTTCCTTTATTTACAAATACTGATTAATTGTACAGATGATGCTAGTCTGATGATCCTTATTATCCCAAATTTTTTGAAAATATTGAAAATAGAAAATATATTTAATACATCTAATAGTCTATCATCAATGCTTAACAACACTGTACACTGGACAGTACCTTATGAGCTTGTTTCTAGATCAATGGTGAAAATCATACTTTGAATTTGGAATATTTATGCATTTGTGAGATAACCATTTGTAGAATACTTTCTCATGATTCTGGTTTGTAGCATGTAGCAGAGAACCAAGCTCCCAGTCTTGAAGGTAAACAACTATGACTCTCCACTGTACTGTGTGGCCAACCTAGGTTGAGTTGGTAAAGTGCAGATAATCTAATTTCTATTGATTATACTGAACAAAGATCATTTATGTTCTGCTCAAAATAAATTAATTTTGTTTTGTAACAGACAATAAGACACAAAACAAAATAAGACATGACTGATGTCTAAAATCTATGATAAGGTCAGGTGATATATACACAATCTTGCAACTATCATTTAAATTCCTCCTTTTCCTTTAAAAATAAAATTATAAAAAAAATAGCCTTTATAATTCAAAATTTAATTAATTCCATAATCTTTCAAAATCATCCATACCTCCCAGTTCAATATGCTGTTGTGGTTAAGCTAAGTCCAGTGCAGTCATGTCCTACTTGACCTTTCAAACAGATTGACCTGAATGAATACTCCCAGCTTCTTTGCAGAGATCTAGTGGTTCCATCTTCTAACATCATACTTTCCATTTCTGGCCCATTCTGTTGAACTGCACTCAACCCCTTCCTTGGTAGTCAGAGGCGCTGCCCTTATGCTTGTTGTCCTTATGCTCATTGTCACCTCTTTGCATGGTGCCTCTGTCTTGGAAATCTGATCAGAATGTGATGGTTCATTTAAGTGTTAGCTGCACTGTGGCATGACCAGACAGTGGTTAAAAGAATTATCTATATAGGGATGGAAGGGTTAGTAGGGAGGGTAAGGGGAGGGTGGGGAAAAACAAACACAAAATTCAATCCAAAATGAATTGGTACCATAGAAACCTTTATCCTTGGAGATAATCTAAAAGATATGAACTTCAACAGGAGTAAAGGGGGACCGCCTGCAAAGAAGGGCCTTGGAGAGGGTGGGATGAAGCCTAAACCTAATTTTTCTATGTCTCTGGCCTGTAACTGCACTTTGAGAAATTGGTTGCTACCCATAATGAGCTGTTGATCAGCAAGACCTATGAGGTCCTCAAAAAAGACATGTTTCTGTCAAAGAACTTGGTTACCTAGCTGAGGCAAAAGGTAAGACCTTACTGCTGAAGACACCATTTGCTGCCAACAGAGCATGGAGAGACATGGCTGGAATCTATAAAAACGCCACCCCCCAGACAGCCCATCTAGTGCTGGAAAGCTGTAATGAGCTACTGTAGGAAAGTGGCCAACAACCATCTGAGCAACCAGAGGTCTAAGCTACCCAGAAGCAAGCACACTGACTGGATGTACACACCAGTGCAATAGTGTGGGTAACCAATAGCTTTCTGAGAGGCTAAGAGATCCACTCAGTGTAAAGGAACCCATATCTGGAATTGGAAACCAGATCAGAATCCTATGGAATCAACAATTTTGCTCAATATTGTTAAGCTCTCACTTGCCTTTGGCTAAAAGAGGGGTTACACCCATCAATTTCTCTCTAAATTGATAACAATTTTCCCATTTAAACTATGCTACCTTCATTCTCAATTGGAGAATCTATTCTTTTTTCCAAAGGTAGTGAGACCTGAAGAGATGAACTACCTCTCACAGTTTAGCCAAGCCACAGCAGAAACAACAGAGCAGTTGAGGAGAAGAAAAAGAGTGTTGCTTCCATATTGAACCTGATAATCAGATCCAAGGTAAAAGAGACAGACCCTGAGGATACTCCACACTTACCAAAGCAGACATCCAGAGGCTCCTAAGAGCTCGTCACTGAAGTAGACTTAAAACTCACCCATCACAGGTCAGGGAGTTTTGTAGAAGAGGGGGTAGAAAGATTTTAGGAGCCATAGGTTAAGACATTATGCTCAGAGTCATTCAACCCCCCCACCCTGGAAAAAAAAAAAAAAAAACTATTTCTGCCACAATGCATAACCCACAACCCCATTGGGAATACTTGCAACCCCACTGAGGAGGGTCCCCAGTGGAATGGGGGCAGGGATGAGGGAAAACAGTTTATCAACACATGATATATCCATATAGAATATGTTAATAATTATAACAATAAGTAACAAAATCCAAAGAAACAAAAAATTATCTGAGCCAGAAATCTTGACTGTTATCTGTTTGTGAATGAATTGGAACATTTGTTTGTGTGTGTGTATGTGTGCATATGCATGTGTTTGTATGTGTGTGTATGTATGTGTAGTCTATGGTGTATGCACTTACTTGTGTGTGAGCAGACGTGTGTGTACCATGCATATGCATGCAGAGGTCAGAGGAGAACTTCTCTTCTCTGTTGTTCATCTGCATTCTTCCTTGAGATGAGCTTTCTCCCCCTGAGCTTACCTTTTAGGCCAGTGAGCTTGGTGATTCTCTAGTCTCTGTCTTTCATGGATTGGAGGTATAGGAAGGCATGGCCATGCTCAGCCTTTTATGTGGGTTCTGGGGAGTTGAACTTGGGTGAACAAGCTTAAGCAGCTTAAGAAGCTAGTTCTATTAACCATGGACTCTTCTTCCCAGCCCTGAAACACATATTTTGAGTTCATACATCTCTTAGATCTATCCCTATTTCTAAGTAGTTATTAGATCTTCTTACCATGAAGTTTTTCCCATGTTATAAGTTAATAAAGGACCTCTTATATCAAAATTTCTTGTCTAGTTTGACATACAGTACACCTGATTAATATCGAAAAATAACTCTCCAATTACTTATATGTAAATCACCTATTACCATTAATTTTTTTACAGAATAAGTAGTAAACATAGCTGTGTTTGTTCCTCCAAGATGACACTATCTTCAATAATGTCACTCTGTTACCAAATTCCTTGAATTATCTAACATTTTATGAATGACTATATCAGCAATCCCTTAACCAGTGAAATAGAAAAACTGGAGATTCATCTATCTTTACATATACCTATCTTGTCTATTATGTTCTTCAGGGATTTATTATGGGAATTGGCTTGCACATTTATAGAAGTCTGGAAGGCTCATCATCAGCCATTTGTCAGTGAGGGAACCTGCACGACCAAGAAAGCCAATGATGTAATTCACTCAGAGGCCAAAGGCTGGGGATCAATGTCAGCCTTGAAGTGTGAAGACTTAAGAACCAGGAGACTTATGTCCCAAAGAATAAGATGGCTATCTTAGCTTAACAAGAAAGATTTAAGTCCCTCTTCTCTTTTCTGTCTATCTGGGACCACAGCAGATTAGTTCCACATTGATAAATTGATTTTCTTTTTCCATTGATTCAAATATTATCTCTTCCAAATCACTCTCATACAACACATCTAGAAATTCAATGTTCTGACAACTATCTGCCCATTCTATAACCCAACTAATAGTTAAAATGAATGATCAGTAATAGTCATTATGATCAGATTTCCAAATTAGAGATACCATCATCCATGAAATGCTAAACCTGCCCAACTTCTACATGAGACACATGTCTCATCTCTCCACTCTTGTGGTATTATCAGCAAATTACTTGTTATAATGAAAGCTCCTTGATGTTTAGTCAACACTAGTAACTGTTGAAAATGCATATGATAGTAGTGTAGAACATGGTCTCTGGTGACAGCCTGCTAAGATTGTATTCTGTTTCTATGTATTACTAAATGTGTGAACCTTTCCTCTTTGTTTCTTTATCTGGCATATTAAAGTGGGATAATAATACCCCCATTGTTGTACAGTTGTAAAGATTATTAGCTTGTCCATATACATATGGTAGAAATAGTACAAATGCAATGCATTACCTGCTACTATAGCTATTTCAAAAATTTTACCTAAATTATACCTCTTTTCATGACATTAATTCTTCAAGGTAAGAATGGAATCAATATCATGAATATGTCAGAGTCTTTATGATGCGCTTATGATGGTCTTGCAAATATTCTTCCTTCTCATAGGAATCTATCATTCTCACCTGCAAGAGGAACACTCTATTTCAAACCTCTATCAAATAATCTATCTTTTATGTCTTTATGACCACAGTGGGATCCCATATGTAAAACTGAGTTAAAGTGAACTATAGAGGTAGAAATGGTATTGAGCAAACAGAAAGTTGATTCAATATGATTGACACATTTGTGGAAGTCAGATACATTGTGTGTGTGGGGGGGGTCTGTGTGTATGTGTGTGTGTAGTCAACTTTACATCTATCTCTCACTCTCCTTCACACTTTTCCTTTATGTTCTGGGTTGGGGTTTCTCTTGTTCCAAGACTGACCTCAAATTCCTACACTAAGTGATTCTCCCATTTGAACCTTCCATGTAGTCGAAACTGCAGGCATACAGCACTGTTCCCACTTGTACATTTTCTAACTTATTTGTTATATACTATAGTTTTTTTTCACTTCAAAAAAGTAATACTTTCTTTCCAACCATGAAAAAATGCATTAGTAAACTCTTCTTTGTGGGTTAGACTTTGCAGTGGGTTAATTTGAGGGAGAGTGTCTGGGAATACAATGCCTTCTGCTTGTCTATAGTGGTTTCTTCTGAAACCCTCCATAAGGGTTTCACAGCCCTCCTTCATCTTCACTCTGTAATCCACATGGATGTTCTCACACATGCTATAAACCAACCAGCTTGTTCTTCTTCCTAGACTGGGAGTTTGCGTGGGAGAGACAGCACAGATTTCCAGCTTATCACAATGCTAATCTGCTAATAAAGCCTGCCCTGTGAAGAACCAGATAGTCTTCTCACTAACATTTTTAATATGGTCTTCTGCCTCACACATGTCCTCATGTTGAAAATCTCCTTATACTGTATCATTGTCTTCAGGAAGATGTTCAACTTAACATTTCTCTAAAACATACAGATTATCTTTTGATTTGAAGATATGGTGAAGATTTCTGGCTCCCTGACTTCTACAGTTTTTAAAATGTTGGTTGTTGACTTCCTCAGTTTCATCTCCCACCATTTTCTTTATCATTTTATCTGAGCCCTTGTTATTTTCCAGTGTCTGCCCAGCTACTAGTCTCACAGTGACGATTTTACAAATTGGAGAATGTGGAGGTGCTGCTAGATGTCCTTTCTCAGTGGCAATGTCACCCTTGATTGCTCTGCTGATTTTTATTATCAGGCTCCAAGTCTTTCATACTCATAATCACAACCAGGAGGCACATATTCCATTAGGTATGGCTTCTCAGAACAGTTCAGACCACATTTAATCATTTTATTTACTTTAGCATTAGTCTTCTCAATGATGTAGTAATATAAAGATGCAATTTTGGAGGGAATAATAAATTTTCCACCCTTCTTTCCTTCCTCTCTCTCTCTCTTTCTTTTCTTTTTTTTTATTTGCATGTGTGTGCATGTGCATGCATGTACCAAGGTGTACATATGCAGGTAGAGAGCAACCTCAGGTTGTGAGTTCTACCACCTTTTCTGAGACAAGTCTTTTTTGTTGTTTACCCATGCATTCACCAGGCTAGCTGTCCCATGAGCTTCAGAATTCTCCTGTCTCCACCTGCAACCATTCCCACAGGCAAGCAGGTATTACAGACATGTGCATTAATGCAATTAGCCTTACTTAGGCTCTGGGGATATGAACTTTGTTCCACACACCAACACTTTTAATCACTTATCTATCTCCTAGCTCAAGTCTTTGCTTATACGGTTCTTCAGATTCATAACCAACATGAGATTATGCTTTTCTCTTACACCAAGGTCTACATCAATCTCCGATTCAGGACCAAAAAGCACATCTCCTATTGGATGAGGTTTCTGAGTGTATCTCTTATCACATGGCATCATGGCATTAATTTAAGCATTGACCCTCTTTAATAATGAAATAATCTGTACATAGCATCCCTCAAAGTGGCCCGGAACTGATCCTGCTTGCTCTGGCAGCTCAGATATACCATTTATTTCAGTCTCTGCCTCTTCATGTTTCTAGGGTCCCACATCCACTTCTGCCTCTCTGTCTACTTAAGGGGCTCCAAATTAGAGCCAGTTGTAGCAGATGACATTTCCCATTATTCCAGAAAAAGAACAGGATTAGTTTATTAACTTTATGGCACTCTTTTAGCCATGTGGTCAATGAGCACAGGCTCTTTGGGGATCCTAGTTTTCCTTTCCCATTACTGTGGCTCTCCTGAGCATTGAACACAGCTTCCATTCTGAGTGACAGTTGCCTCTCATACTGGAGCTGGTTCACATCTGTAGACTTGCACAATTTGACCTCACATTATTCTGGCTTTTAACCAAATAAACTGCATTTTGGACTTTCTTGGAAATTACAAAGTATGGGGACAGTCTCATATACATTCCTTTCTTTACCTAAGTTTGTCATCATGTTATCCCTAGAATTTAGAGAATCTTTGTTTTCTTCAACTTTAAGTCAGTGCTGCCATAGAATCACATGCCTTTGGCCATCTACCATGCCATCTTTTCCAAAAGGAGGACTAAAGACCACACCCTTACTTTGAAAAGAGTACTCTGGAAAATCAAAATGGGATGAGACAAGTTCTCTAGCTTAACTTCTCCTTAGACCAGAAAAAAAAAAAAACAATGGGTGCTTTCTTTAGCAATGTTACAGAATGGTACATCAAGACCCATTACCCTTTGATATTCTCATGCTCTCTTTCTCAGGGTGAGCAGAACTTCTCAGAAGTGGATTCTGTCTGTGTGAGTAGCAGTGGTATCAATACTAACCACACTGCCTGAGTCATGACCAACAGCTTTGGTACAAGTGTTTTCAGGCTGTTCAGTACTAGTGTCAGTCCCTTTCATTTTTGTTCTATTTCCAAAGTCATTATAAAGACAGAACTGCACTGTTTGATGAGGCAACAGGAAGGGAATTGCTGATTGAGTGTGGTAAGCAACGGTAATCAAGACTATGGCACTAGATAGGTAGGAAACTCACTGAGTACTCAAGAGGATGGAGAAGACAGAGTTCCTTTGTTGAAAGCTGCACCTGCAAATGCAGAAGGGATTACTAAACTGCATTCCAGATGGGGTATGACAAAGGCCATAGCCTGAATGCACACCAATGTGACATTGCTATGTAAAAAAAAATATGTACTGTTTTTCAGAATTTTCTTCCAGATGAGTGGTATCCTCACCACTCCAGACACCTGAAGTTCTGTTCTACATGTTTTCTCTGGAATTTTTTTTTTTTTTTTTTTTTTTTTTTTTTTTTTTTTTTTTTGCTTTTTCTAGGTAGGGTCTCACTCTAGCCCAGGCTGACCTGGAATTCACTATGGAGTCTCAGGGTGGCCTCGAACTCACGGCAATCCTCCTACCTCTGCCTCCCGAGTGCTGGGATTAAAGGCGTGCGCCACCACGCCCGGCTTTTCTCTGGAATTTGTCTAACAGAATTAAAAATATCTTTTTTCCTTTACTAGATTAAGATCAATACCTGAATACTGTGAATGCTTTGAAATATCAACATACAGAGACTAACTGAGGCCTCTTCCTTCCCACAATGAATACCAACAACCCCCCTCAGCAGAATTTGGGCAGGGTGGGGGATATATGTGAAACATTTTTATACAAAATAAATAATTTTTTTAAAAAAGAGTGTGGAAATACAATTTAAAATCATGACATTTACAACTATACTTGAAATATGCCAGGGCTATTGTTAAGAATACAAAAAAAGACAGTTTATACCCAAAACTGACATAAAAAAAATCTATGTAATTTTAAACACTTATTTCATAAAAATTAATGCAGTCTTTCTATAACCTATAAGAAGAATGGTAGAGACTATGTTATATAAATATAAGATTAGGGATGCAGTTACAAATGCCAAAAAACTAATAAAAATTGTGAAAAATTATATATGACATTTAAGCAAAATTCTCCAAGTTAAACATAGTCACTAAATATATAGACTATTAAACATAAGCTAGTACACATAGAAAGTTCATGTTTAGACTTTCATTGAATGTCACCAGGAGCAGGATGAACTAGTCAGAAGATGGTATAGGGAATTACAGAAGACATTTATAATTATGAAAATATTCATGGATCAAAAGAATAAACAGCATGAATTATGAATTTTATCTCAGTTTATAAATATATTTTTTATAATTTCTACCAAAATGTTATAGAGGTATCATATTTCAGAAACATACATATTCATGGCCCATAGGATATTAATATTTTTTACAAAAAATTGGAGAGAGAATCAAGTGAAGAATTACTATATCCAGCACTAAACCTCTTTATATAGCTATAGTAATCAAAAACATGTGATACAGGCAGGAAATAGGCACAATAGAACAAAATAGAAAACCCAGATATAGCCCCCTGCAAGTGCAGTCTATTGATTCTTAACAAATACACAAGCAATTCCATGGTGAAGAAGAGCTTTTCAAATAATGATGCAATTGGATATCCATGGGTGAAACAGACCCTCAGTACAGTTTGCATCTATTATAAAAATTAATTAAAAGTGGATCATAAATTTAAATATAAAACATAAATTACTAAGACATGGGAGACAGTTTAGGGACAGAGCACAATGAAGAGGTCTTAAACATTGCACCAAAAATATGGGCCATTAAAATTTCTAAAGTCAGTGAGGTTCACCAAAATTAAAATCTTTGCTCTGTTAAAAATAGTGCAAAGGGCAATAAGAGAAGCTTCAGAATAAGAAGAAATATTTGTAAATCATATATCTGAAAAGCCTTGCAGGTAAAGAATAAAATGACTGCCCATGGAGGCAGACACAAAAGTGACATTAAAGTAATGAAAAGGTGTGCCAGCCATCGGAAAAGAAGCAAATTAAGACAAGGCTGTGATATCTTTATATAAAAACACCAAAAGCATTTAGAAGAATGCAGAATTCTGGCAAGGACATGTATAAATTCCTTTCTTTCATGTTTTTACAGTATACAGAGTCACCTTATGCTGTGTCCAAAGTGTCCTATCTTTCTAGGACAACTTGTTTTTGCCTTTTTAATACCTTTGCTATGTTTGTCCAGTTCAGGTGTTATGTCTTTCTGTATTTTTAAGACTATTATTTTCCTCTTCTTGTTCTTTGGATAAGTTGTTATACATTATGAGCTTTAAATACTGTTAATAAAGTTTTTATTTATAAACTCTTTTATCATCTGTTTAATAGTTTACCTTGTGATTTTGTATATCTTTGTAGAAAATGTATATTTTATCTATTTGTACAATATTTATATTTAGAAAGATCACCTTAGTGTTCCTTTTGAAGATAGCATCCTTGACCTACACATTTTTCAATAAGATGTTTAGTGTAAAATATGTAGGAATGTATTTGTACTATGTTATCTTTTTTGTTTGTATGTATGTGTAAGCATGGCTTAGTCTTTTGTATTTTAAAATTTTTTATTGACAATCTCCATTCTTACATACAATTTGTCTTGATCATAATCCCCTGCCACCACCATTTTTGTCACCCTCCATAATGCTCCTCCACTGGAACCTTTCTTTTTTCTAATTAGTACCTCTTCTATTTTGATGTCATCATTTTTAATCTCATATTTTTCTGGTCTTGTGTACATAGTTTTAGCCATTATGAGGCCATGAATACAATGGCAACTTTGCATCTATAAGACAGTAGTATTCCAAGCACCCCTCCCCTTCCTTTGGCTCATTCACTTAACTGCCACGTCTTCCTCAGAGGGCCCTAGGCCTTGGATAGAAACGTCTAGTGCTGAGCACTCCACCATAACTTTTTAAAGCACATATATGAGATTTTTATTCTCCCAATAGTTATTTCTATCTTTAAAAAGAAGCTTCTCTAACCAAAAGTGAGAGTAGCATTACTTAGTTTTGATCTTCCCACAGCCAACCTAGATTAATTGCTTCATGGATGCTATCAGTCAAGAGTCATCCTATCACTCTCCAATCCATTTTCTGATATTGCCCCCTCTTGACATCCACAACTATTTTATGACATCATCATGTATCATATATTTTCCTACTGTAAAATGATGTCTCAGGGCTGGAGAGATAAATTAGTGTTAAGGCACTTGTCTGTGAAGCCATGGGACCTAGGTTAGACTCTCCAGAATCTTCATAAGCCAGATGCATGTGGTGGCACATGAATCTCGAGTTCTTTTCTATGGCTACAGGCCCTCGCATGCCCATTTTCCCTCTCTTTCTCTCATTCTCTAATAAATAAGTAAAAGTAAATATAAAAATTCTGTTTCCTGTGAATTTTCAAATGAGAATTGCATATGTTCCTCTTTATAATGGCTTGCTTCTGTTGCAAAGTCAAGCTAAAAATTTTTCTAAAATTAGGTTTGACAATCTTCCAGTATTGCCAATTTACCTTCAAGGCATTTAGCTACCCTCTACTTGCTGGACTTACCCATTTTACATCAATTTAATGTGTACTTTTAGTTTTTATTATAACTTTTTAGTGGTTTCTGAGAAAGTGGGGAACAATATCCTACTATATTGTTATGAGACTTATATTATTATCTAATTACTATATTAATAATAATAAGGTTAATTTTCCATGTATATATAAAATATTTTGTTAGACAATGGATCTAGTTAAAGCCAGGAATACTTAATTCCATTAATTTTCAGCTAAAATTAAATTTCCTTATAAGTATGCTTTCCAAAGCTGTATTTCCTATTTGTGTAAAAGTATAACAAAAGCTATATTTATTTATTTACAAAACAGTACTGTACTGCATAATGTAATAGCATGGTAAAATAGTCTGTTATTAGGTTTGTTAATATTTACAAGATTTTTCTATAGCAAAGAAATTTTAAAATACTAAAACACTATTTTTCCACTATTTGAGATGCCTAATTTTTCATGGTCAACTTGAATGTATCAATAGAAGTTTGTCACCAATAAGAACCCTGCTATATTGGAATATGGATGTGATTAGCATAATGCATGGTAATCAAGCCAATGGCTAATGCATATTACATATTGACAAAGATCCTCACCCAATACTAAACAGAATAGTCCCTAAGAGGCTTATGGAACATTATCATTATCCAGTGAGTGCATGTGATAATCCTGCCCCCACTTTGTTACACATTAATCCATTATTCCATACAAGACTCCTTAAAAATGTTACCAAATGAAAAAGGAAGCATAAGCCTGAGGAGTGAAAACCAGCATTGGATTTAATAGCAGCATTAGACAGCTCCTTAAGGAGCTGACTCATAGGTCATTAACACATTTCATAGCAAGGATAACATATTACACAGCACATTGCATATGCAAACAAAATACCCTTCTTATCATTTGAGATTGAAGATTGCTTAGATCATCCAGATTGTTATTATTATTATTATTTTATTTTGTATGTGTATAGCATACATGTATATAAGTATGCATGTATGCATACATGTGTGCCTACTCATGGAAGATTAAAAAAAAAAAAGACAACAAACACCCTTCACTATCTTTCCTCAGGTATGCCATCTGCCCCTTTTTTATGAGTCAGGATTTGTTATTGGCCTAAAGCTCACTAATAAGGCGACATTATCTGGTCACCTGTGTCTAGGGATCCTCCTGTTTTTCCCTCCCCAGTGCTGGGGTTTCAGGCACACACTGCCCCACAGTTTTGCTTGTTTGTTTATTAACTTTCATGAATACTGGAGATCAAACTCAGGACATGTCAGCAAGGCAAATACTTTACTGAGTGAGTTATCTCCCTACCCCCTTGTTATTTTATTCTGAAAAAAGAGAAAAAGGAATGAAAATGACAGCTCGACATCTGGAACATTTGGGACAATAATTCAGTCTTTAACAGGCAATAACTTTCAAGCTTATAAGAATATATTAGAGGTGAATTTGTTGCTTTGTCAGAATGACAAAGAATGTAATTGTAGGTCTTTTATTAATGAACACACAAATACAGAAAATGCTTGCTCACAGGAAATAAATACACTTGAGGAATGGTTAACTAGTCTAGCTAATAAAACCACCTCCTTTGATTGTACTTCACTTTTCTTCTGTAGATATAGCTGGCTTAAGATAAATGAATGATATTCAGTAATATTAATTTTGGTGAACTCTGTAGTTTAGTAAAAATGAGATTCTAATGAACTTAGTCATAATCATGCATTATTATACATTACGGTAACTACAAAATTACATGAAAGAATCAGATATTTGTCTATGCTGTTTGCTGATATTTTCTTGTAAATTTAGAAAAGTACCTGAGACTTAACAAATGAAAATCAAATATTAACTGAAGGAACAAATTAATAAATATTAAAAATACACAAAGAAAAAAATTCACCTGCCTTGACATAAATCTCTTATTATCTATGTTTTATTATCTGTGGACAATTTGTTTCAAAGTCACCAAAACTGACCAGGCCAATTACTATAATAAGTTAATTTTTGAAATCACAATAACTATTTTTTCAGAAATATCTGAGTTTCTTTCCAAAAGAATTATCTGATGGGAAACATTAACAATATAAGAATAATATATTTTACCAAAATGGGTATTATTTTTTACTTAATTCAAAGGTTATGTTAGATTTTGTATGGAGATGCACAACTGTAATCCCAATACTTGGTATGTTACTGCAGGAGTTTGATGCCAGAATTGGATACATAGTGAGTTCTAGACCACATACAGAGACTGCATTTACAAAGACAAGGACTTAGGATTCCATTCAGCAGCTGAGTACTAGCCCAGCATGTGTTAGACCTAGGGTTAGAGCTTCCTCAGTACCCAGTAGTGGAATGAACACTTAGCGTCAGCCGGAGCAAAGAAAATTTGTACTTTCTCAAAAGTGGAACTTCCATACGACAAGATGGATTTAAAATTGTAGGTACAGATGCTTATTGTATTATTTGCAAAGTCTTTGTTGTGAAGAAAGCACAAAATATAGAGCTTCTGCTCATTGTTTACAGTTTGTCAGACCTTAAATGTGTATAGAAGCTGATGACCTTAGAGACTTTACTCTGGCTCTCAGGACTAATGAGAACATGTTAGTCTTCAGACAAGTTAGAATAGAGAATGGATCTCCTACCTGTAGGCATTGAGGAGGTAAAGAATTTTTTGAATATTTTTATTATCCTACTATAAATTCTGCAAAGTAAAGATGAAACAGAACTTCAAAAACTGCATTAGACAGTTTTAGACTATAGTTTACTCTTATTTTTAAAAGCAAATATCCATATAAACTTAAGTAAAAATTTAAATTGGGCAATATCAGCATACAGAATTTTTTTCAAACCTATCAAGTGGATCCTATTAAGACATTATCTTGGATATTTTTTATCATTTCCAGAGAAACTTTTATTTTAAAGCATTTTGCTAAACAGAAAGTAAAAGGTGGTTTTCCCAACATAATATCTACAGAACAAGTAGTATGATTACCAGCTAATATCCCCAGTGTCATTAAGTCAAAGCCAGAGCAGACATAAAGATTAAACCCACATTAGAGTAATTATCTATTTAATTATTGAAGTCTCTCCTAGAAGAAGAGCAGTCAAAGCCCTAGTTAACTCATCCAATATAGCACAAGGTTTCTAAGCTGGGTAACATGTTCCAGAGGACAACTACACAAAATCTGGATGCATCCTCAACATGAAACAATGAAGTTAATCTTTTTTAATATATATTGTTTTTATCATTAGATATGGGCATATTTTGTATGTAAACATCACATGTTTGTACCATTCTTTCCCTCCTCCCTGCCCCTTTTCTGAAGAGGCCTTCCTCATTGGGAATGCAGGTCAACCCCATGGGGATTGTGGGTCATGCATTATGGGGGCAGCAGTCAGTTATGTGGGAAAGGCAATGTATCTGTGCAAAATGACCCAACTTGTGACTCTAACAATATTTCTGCTCCCTCTTCTGCAATTTTAAGTCTACTTCAATGATGGGCACTTAGGAGCATCTAGATATCTGTTTTGGTAGGTATTGAGTGTCCTCAGTATCTTTCTCCATCACCCTTGTGCTTATATCAGCTTAACTGAGAGCACCTGAATCTAAGGGACCTGGAGAGATTGAGATTAGACCTAACCTCAAATTTCTCCTGTTTCTCTTTCTTCTCTGGATTCCCTGTACCAGGATGTGGTCTGTATCCACAATGAGCTGTTTATCATAAAGACCTACTAGATCTCCCAAAACAAACAAGAAGACTTCTGTCAGAGCACTTGTTTATCCACCAGAGGTTAATGGTAAGACCCTACTGCTGAAGACACCAATCACTATGGACACGGGCCATGGAGAGACCTGATTGGAATCCATAGGAGAGCCAGTCCTCAGATAATTAGCCCATCTAGTGCTGGAAGGTGCTACATGAGCTACCAGGGGAAAGTGGCCAACATCTGTCCAAGCAACTCAAAGTCTAAGTGACTCAGGAGCAAACAACCTGACTTGATGCTCACACAATTGCAATAGTGGCAAACAGCCATGATGGGCAACCAACTGCTCTTGGATTGACTAACAGATCTGCTCAGTGGAAAGGTAACCATATCTGGAACTAGGAAACAAGCCCAAATCATATCCAGATAGTGATTCTGCTTTCCATTGTCAAGCTCCCATTAAACTTACACTATAAAAGTGACTAAACCCTTATAATTCTATCTAAAGTAATAATGGTTATCCCATTTAACTGGCACTGACTTCACTCTCTGTTGGAGCATCAGCTTCTCTTTTTCAGATGTGAACTAGACTTGAGGAGATAAATGACCCTGCACAATCCACCCCAGCCCCAGGTGAAACCACAGAGGAATTGGGGAAATGAGCAAGAATGCTGCACTCTCATTATCTTAGATTTTGAAGACAATTTAATTTTTTTCTCATTGTAGACCTTCTCTGTTCTAAGTCACACACTGGAATATATATATATATATATATATATATATATATATATATATATATATATTTCCAATTCATATTCTTAATTTTGATGGAAATGTATACTTATAGTAGACTTGCTTGATTTTCTTTTGACATGGCAATCATAAGCAAATGTTATTGCAGCCTTCAATCTTATTAGGCTTGAATATTGTTTCATTCTAAGGCACCTTAAAATAAAGGACTTGTGATATTCAAATTGGTGCCCCATTATCACATGTGTTATCTGGAGAATTTCTGGCCCATGAAGACTAAAAAGACATCTTTTATATGGCTTAAGAGCATATAAATTTCCCAAGTAGATTTATGATGAAAATATCCCTGCTAGGTTCTTCCTTCTCTCCCTATGATATAGGGAAATATTCCAAACACTTTTCCTTTTAAATTCCCTATGATAATGTAAGGGTTGTGACATCAGAGGCTCAAATGTAGTTGTGGAACTGTTTCAGGCTTATATAAATCCGTTACTTCATTGGTCTCCCTATGCAGCATGGAGAGGGCACTTCAATGGCATCCACAGTTTATTAAATATGGAGAAATAATGTAAATTCAAATATGATGATTAAATATTGCAAAGCACCCAAGCAATCTATGTATCTATAAAGTATATTAAGATCTGAGTTGATCATTTGCTTACTAAATTGGAAAGAAAAAAGGTCACATATTTATGTGTGCTTTATTTTCCTTTCTGAGGCAACTGAAAGCTGACCACATCCATTCACATTAAATAGTGACCCACAGTTTAAATTGGGCAATATCAACTCTAAAAGGGCTTTAAAAGTATTTTAAAATTTGTAGCCTTCTTTATCAAAAGTAAAGCATTATTAAATATTGAAAGCATTTTGAATGTTCTTTCATGATCATGAAAAGGCACATTTATATTTTCTTTTCTCCAAGAGGAGAAAAATCATTATGCCTCTCCCTAGAGAATAGAGCTCCTCACCCCTATAGTATGCACTGAACACATCACAGCTAACAATAATCTCCACTGGATGCTGCTGCTCACAGAAATGACAGGTCCTCTTGGAATTAAGTTGACCTGATAATTCAAACATGACAGAACTTTGGGGTATTTCATTTCACTAAATTGAGTTGTAGATGTCACCCTTTCTTGTAGACATAATATATTTGAATTTTTATTTGCAACTCCTTTTCAGACAATAAATACAACATCTCATCAGTTACCAAATACATCTTCAGTCCAAGTTCATTTCTCCCTTTGGAAGCTCACTAAACAGGCTTTCAGCTCAAAGGGTTTTCTGTACATAGACTTATTTTTATTTTTTCAACCCAACATTTTCTTGTCAGATTCTCCCACTCCATTCTCCCTTATTATGCTCTTCATTGTTAATACTTGATGGAATAAAGTATTATGTCATAACTTTCTAAATGGTATGTATTAGGACATCATCTAATATATAAAGTCTATGTGAATCTAAATATGAATGTTTAAACCAGATATTTTATCAAATTCCACATCAAACCGACAACTCCCTTTATAACAACAATTTGCCAAATGGAGAAAATGTCACATTCTGAATGAGCATTATCCTTCATGCTGATAGGTGAAATTAATGAAATAATTAAAAAGCCATAAGAGGAAAATGAAGAGTGTCATAAAGACACCAACAAGATGGAAAACAAATATCACTGAATGGTAATGTGATTACTCCTCCTGAAATATACCCTTTTCCAATTTCAAGAACAGAGCTGAAACTTTCCCACATAGCATGGTTTCTTTGATACTGTGGAGCCAATCCAAATAACAATAAAACATGGTTTTGCTCATACTTTAGTAAGATGAAGCAAGTTAATAAGATACTATTTGTAAAAAATGTTAATAGGAAGTTATAATATTGTCATTATTTTAAAGAAAGGCCCAATATATTTTTGCAACATAACTGCTGAGAGACACTAGCAAGTAAGAAAGCATAAGGTTGCTCAGTTAAAAATTGCATCATATGGGCTGGGGAGATGGCTTAGCGGTTAAGCGCTTGCCTGTGAAGCCTAAGGACCCCTGTTCGATGCTCAATTCCCCAGGACCCACGTTAGCCAGATGCACAAGGGGGCACACGCATCTGGAGTTCATTTACAGAGGCTGGAAGCTCTGGCGCGCCCATTCTCTCTCTCTCTCTCTCTCTCTGCCTCCTTCTCTCTGTGGCTCTCAAATAAATAAATAAATAAATGAATAAATAAATAAATAAATAAAATTGCATCATAGGATAAGCTGCATACTCCTGAACTAGACAATCCTATTAAAAGCATCCACATTGATCTATAGTATCTATGGCATCACCAATCATGTAAAGGCAGCAAAATCAAATTTCAATGTAGGTTTTCAGGGAAAAAAAAAGGGTTACCCAGAAAACATTCAATTAAATATCGTTAAAATTCAATTAAATTTTGAACATTTAGCTTTGTCAGGAAGTGAAATGAATTTGTTCTCTAGTAAGATTTTTTTTTAAATACCATATTTTATTCAGGTTTTACAAAGGAGTGGGGAAACAGGAAGAATGGGAGGTAAGGGGAGATAAAGTAGGGAGAAGAGAAGTATGCCACATGGAGCCCAAAAGCCCATGTGGGCCATGTGGGAATCCATGGAACCAGATACAGATCATGGGGGGAAAAAGCATGAAAATAAAAGAGAAAAAAGTTCAAGGAGCTCCTGCTATGTGGGGAGCTGGAGGAGATAGAGAACCCACAGACAGAGTAAGGACTAGGAGGCCCTCCCAACTGGGCCTGGATTAGGGCATAGGCTATGCTCCTCCCAGCTGGGATTGGGCCTGAGCCTGGACCAAGCCAGCCCCGGCCCAATGGATGGAAAATCTCACCCACAGCTGGAAGTTTCCAAGTGATCAGAGAAAGAGAGACTGTCCTCCTCTTGGAAATGCATTTATTACCTTAGGGTGGTAGGCTGTCTTTTGGCTCAGGTGAACCAGAGGGCCAGCTGGTTGGTTAGGGCTAAGGACTGCCTCATGAAGAGGTTAGCTCTGGCACCAAGTTCTGGGGGCTGAACTTGACCAACCATAATGTTTAAATCTTATGAAAGACCTTCCTCCTAGGAGGAGTCTTGACTATTCATGGAAAACCAGTTCTATTGAAATAGACAAGAGATAAGTAATCAGATCATCTTTGATTTCTAGGAAGTACAAACTTTCTTGTCCTTTTTACTTTCAGGGGTCCAGTCATCCTAACTCTATGCCCCTCTTATTTCCCTCTTTCATGAGAAGACACTCTAACTGCTGTTAGAGGACTAGGGATGATGATGTTAGATCATTAACTATTTCCTGCTGAGTGGGGTATGGAGTTGTGGCAGTTAGAGGGTCTCTCCAAGAAAGGGGAACTACTCTTAAGGACCCTGAAAGTTTATTGATGGAGTACAGGAAGATAGTCTTAGAAAAAAATGTTGGGGAGAAAAATAAAAGTAAGAAATTAATGAGAAGTGAGCACATGGCAATCTGGTCACCTTCAGGTTTATCCTTCTTGTAGTCTTCTAGGCCTTGGGAAACATTTGAGGGAACCAAGATAGATGGAGTTGGATCATCTCATTTTCTTCCAGAACTGTTTATCTAATGGAACAGTAGTGTCTGTCATAGTCGGAATCTGTTTCTGTATGGCTTGTAAAACAGGGGAGATGTTAGCAGAGTTATTAGAAACATATGCACAACATTTAGACTTGATGATTGCCTTCCAGAGTGCAACTTTCTAAATTCATTCTGGGGTGAGGCAAGGACAACGTTGGTACCATGTAGTCATTGGGTGCCATTAAAGGCTGCACAAATATGTTTGTGGTCCCAAGACATATTTAAGGATGTCTTGTCACACCACTGTTCCCAGATTAAGGAAGTCTTTTGAATTAAGCAACCTTTGGTCAGAGTCTCTCTCTCTCTCTCTGTACCTTTATATGTTATATGTTTACTCTGTACCTTTATATGTTGGAAGTATTTAACTTTCTTGATTTACAGGACTTACTATCTTAAATTGTGAAGACTGTGGGGTCCTTTGAAATTGGAACTGAGTACAATTTACAATATGTGATGGTTATAAATCTATTGGGGGCCAGATAGCAGAATTGAGGCAGATGCAAGGCAGTCTAACAGCACAAACTTTTTCTATAAAAAAACAATAAATAATAAAAATTTTACATACATAGTTCAGAAACTTTAAGTATTTTTTTTTCTTAAAAACTGTAACGTTTGGCTAGAGAGATGGCTTAGTGGTTAAGCACTTGCCTGTGAAACCTACGGACCCCAGTTCGAGGCTCAATTCCCTAGTACCCACGTTAGCCAGATGCACAAGGGGGCACATGCGTCTGGAGTTTGTTTGCAGTGGCTGGAGGCCCTGTCATGCCCATTCTCTCTCCCTCTCTCTATCTGCATCTTTCTCTCTCTGTCACTCTCAAATAAATAAAAATAACAAAAACAAAAACATTAAACATGTGTGGCACCACACCTGGCTTAGACCTCTCTCTTTTTTTTTTTTTTTTCTTTATTTGTTAGTTTTGTATTCAGTAAATACAGTCAGTTTGGTACCATTATTAGGCTCATCCCTGGCCTACCCCCTCCCCTTGGCCCCTCTTTGTTGAGGTATATGGGTCATGCATTGTGGAGTTAGCCCACAGTTATGGGTAAGCTAAATTAGACAGTTAAAAAAAAAAAAAGAAAACTGAGAGATCTCCACCAAGGATGCCTAGTCCTACAATGAAAGCCTCCAATGAAATCATAGCAAAATCAACAGAAATTCAATACTTAAATGAAAACACAACAACCAATGAGACCCTGATGCAAAGGATCACTGAACTAGAAGCAAACCATCAAAGAATCAACAATCATATCAATGAAATAGAACAGAATCTTCTCTTAGACATCAGCTTTTGACAGTAGGCTTAACTAGATTGAAGAAAACATTAGAACCCTCAAAAGAGACTAGAATGAATTGAAGGTGAGTCAAGAAAAGGAAGATCTCAACAAACGATTGATTAAGCTTAATGAAGACTTGATCAAATGTAAGAATGAATTCCAGGATGCATAAAGAAAATCAGACCTCAGACTGAATCGTACCTCAAAAAAGAGATGGACATGATGTAAAATAACACAACAGGAAATAAATATCAAATAGAACTTATAAAAACCTCTCTAGAACCCTTTACTAACAAAGTTACTCATGTGAAAGACAGAACCTCTGACCTGGAATACATGACAGAAGAAATTGATTGGGAGGCCATAATCTGTGCTAAGATCAAAAAAAATCAAGTGAACAGTATACAAGGGAACTGTGGGATACCCAAAGTGGCCAAACATCTGGATCATGGGTAAAGCAGAAGGAGAGGAAATCTGGGCCAGAGGCATAGAGAATATACTCAACAAAATTATTGAAGAAAATTTTATGAATCTCTCAAAAGTCAGGAACATCCAGATACAAGCAGCCCACAGAACAACAAAGACACAAGTCTAAAGAAGAAGCTCTTCAAGGCACATCAAAGATAAAATTCTTAACAAGGAAAACCAAAAGATAGTGTTAAAAGTAGCAAGACAGAAACAACTCACAACATACAAAGGCAATTCCATCAGAATTATGTCAGATTTCTCAGTGGAAAACCTGAAAGCCAGAAGGGCCTGGAATGGAACACTTCAAAGTCTAAAAACCCATGGCTTCCACCCAAAGTATTCTACCCAGCAAAATTATACCCAATAATAGATGGTGAAAGGAAAACTTTCCAAGAAAAAGTCAACTCTAAGATTATATGAACACAAAGGCAAACCTACAGAGAAAACTTGAGGGAATACTCCACACAGAACAGTCAAACATGCAATCTCAAGAGCCAACAAGAAGAAGATCACAATAACCAAAAATAGACCAGTCTCAAAATAGTATAAAACACAAGAAAGTACCAAACCCCATAAAACACCTCATCATGCAGGGATTAATTCAAACCTCACATTAATAACCTTAAATCTTAATGATATTAAGTCATCCATCAAAAGACACAAGTTAACAGCAAGGATCACAAAAATGGACCCATCTATCTGCTGTCTTCAAGAAACCCACCTCATTACTAAAGATAGACAACTCCTCAGGGTGAAAGAATGGAAAATGAGATTCCCAGCAATTGGAAATAAAAAAAAAAAAAAACAAGTGGGTGTTGCTATACTAATAGCTGATAAAATAAACCTCAAACCAAAACTAATAAAAAGGACAAAGAAGGTCACTTCTTACTCATCAAGGGAATGATCCAACAAGAGCACTTCACAATCATAAATATGTGTGCACCAAACACAGGTGCACTGCAGTTTAGAAAACAAAATCTACTTTAAAACAAAACAGAAATCAACCCCAATTCCATCTTAGTCAGAGGCTTCGTTACTCTACTATCAACAATAGACAGATAATCCAAGCAGAAAATCAACAGGTAAATAGCAGAGTTCAACATCATAGATCAAGTAGACCTAACAGGCCTTTACAGAACTTTTCACCCCTACTCTTCAGAATGCACATTCTTCTTAGCAGCCCACAGAACCTTTTCCAAAATTGAATATAGGTTAGGCCATAAAGCGTACCTCCATAAAGTCAGGAAAATTGAAGTAACTTCCTGCATCATATCAGATCACAATGCTTTGAAGCTAGAAATAACAATAAGAGACACATCAAGAACTCCACCAGCTCCTGGAGACTAAACAACATACTTAAACAATGAATGGGTCATGGAAAAAAATAAAAAAAAAAGAAATTGTAAAATTCCTAGAATTAAATGATTATGAAAACACAACCTACCAAAAATAATGGGTCACAATGAAGGCAGTTAGGAGGGAAAAATTCACAGCACTAAATGCCTTCATTACAAAGACAAAGAGATCCCAAATTAATAACTTAACTGTCCAAATAAAAGCACTGGAAAAACCAACCTGAACCAAACATGGCTCAGGGAAATTCATGGATGAGGGGCAGAAAGATTGTTAGAGACACAAGTTGGGACATTATACAGAAAGACGTCTCTTTCCCATAACTGATGGCTATCCCTACAATGCATGACCCACAATCCCCAATGAGGGTACCTTCAGATGAGGGAGGGCTGGGAGGAGGCTAACGATCGTACCAACATGCTGTTTACACACTGAGTATGAACATAACTAATAAAGAAAAATAAATAGATAAATAAGGTAAAAAATATAAAATACATAAAGAAATAATCAAGATTAGAACAGATATTTATGAATTGGAAACTAAGAAAACAAAACATCAATGAAATGAAGATCTGGTTCTTTGAAAAAAATAAACAAGATTGACAACCCCCTGATCAACTTGATCAAGCAAAGAAAAGGGAAAGCCTCAAATTAACAAAATCAGAAACGAAAAAGGAGAGATCACAACCTAAATCAATGAAATTGGAAGGATCATTAAGGCATACTTCCAAAACCTCAACTCCACAAAACTGAATAATCTGAAGAAATGAATGAATTCCTGGACATATACCACCTATCAAAACTGAACTCAGAACAGAATAATCCCCTAAACAACCATATCACATCCATGGAGATTGAAAAGTTAATCGAAAACCTCCAAAAGCAAAGTCCAGGACCAGATGGCTTCTCAGCCGAATTCTGTGAAACCTTCCCTGAAGAACTGAAACCAATTTTTCTCAAACTGTTTTGCATAACCAGAGAAAAGGAAATCCTCTCCAACTCCTTTTATGAATCTAGCATCACCTTACTACCAAAATCAGATGGAGATGCAATGAGAAAACTGTGGGCCTATATCCCTGATGAACTTAGATGCATCCTGAACAAAATCCTTACACATTGAATTCAACAACACATCAAAAGCATTGTCCACCTTGATCAAGTAGGCTTCATCCCAGGGAAGCAGAGATGATTTAACATATGGAAATCAGTCATTGTAATATACCACATAAATCAACTGAGCCATAAAAAACACATGATCATCTCAGTTGATACAGAGAAGGCCTCTGACAAAATACAACACCACTTCATGATCAATGCACTAGAAAGAATAAGCATGGAGAGTTTATATTTCAACACAATAAAGGCTACATATAAGGCTCCTAAAGCCCACATAATACTTAGTAGGGAAAAACAAGGAGTTCCCAGTGATATCGGGAGCAAGACAGGGGTGCCCACTCTCACCGCTGCTCTTCAACATAATACTAGAAATACTAACCAAAGCAATAACTTAGGAGAAAGAAATAAAATGGATTCAAATTGGAAAGGAAGAAGTCAAGTTAGCCCTACTTGCAGATGACATGATATTGTACATAGTGACCTAAAAGTCTATATCTGAAAACTTCTAAAGGTGATTAATTCCAAGTGGCAAGATGTAAAATCAATGCAAAAAAATCAGGAGCTTTTCTATATGTAAAGGCAAATATAAAGAGAAAGAAATCAGTGAGGCTGTTACATTTTCAATAGCAACAAAGAAAGTTAAATACCTTGGAAAATTACTAATCAAGGATGTGAAAGACCTATATAATGAAAACATAAAAAGACTCAAGAAAGAAATTGAGGAGGACTTGAAAAGATGGAAAGACCTCCCATACTCCTGGATAGGTAGAATTAATATTGTGAAAATGGCAATTCTAACAAAAGCAATATAAAGATTTAATGCAATACCAATAAAAATACCAGCATTATTCTTCAAAGAGATTGAAAAAATGATCTCAAATTTCATATGGAATGGCAGAAGGCCTCATATATCCAAACATATCCTCAGTAAACAAAACACCTCTGGCAGTATCACCATACCTGATCTATATACTATATTACAAAACTATATTACAAAGCCATAGTGACAAAAACTGCATGGTACTGTAATGAAAACAGAAACATAGACCAATGGAACAGAATTGAACAGCCAGACATTAGGTCAAGTAATTAAAGCTGCTTGATCTTTGACAAAGGTGCCAATAATGTAGATTGGAGAAAGCAGCATCTTCCACAAATAGTGTTGGCCAAATTGGATGACCATAAGTAGAACAATTAAATTAGATCCACTCATTTCTTCCCACAGAATAATTAGTTCCAAAGGGATGAATGACCTCAATGTAAGACCTGAATCTCTTCAACTACAGGACAAAAAATATGATGCACTCTCCTTGATATAGGACTTGTAGAAGACTTCCTGAACAAAACCCCAGTAGGCCAGGAAATTAAACAAACACTAACCCAATGGGATCTCATGAAGACAAAAAGCTTTTGCAAAGACAAATATACCATAAGCAGAGCCCAGCTGAAACCACAGAGGAATTGGGGAAATGAGCACTAGGACTGCTTTCTTGGTGAACCTTATATCAACACAAGGGTGAAGGAGATAGACACTGAGGACACTCAACACCTACCAAAGCATAAATCCAGAATATCTGTATAGAACCCAGGCATGCATGGTTTCTATATGTTGAATTGTTGTACAGAAACTGCAGTACTGGGACCCACAGGCTTGGGACTCCAAATCTTTTGATTTCCTAAGACCATTTAATGACAACTCCCATCTGCATTAAAGGGTAGTACTTGTAAAAAACAATGTATTTTGTGGGCTGGGGAGATGGCTAAATAGTTAAAGGGTTAAAGGTAAAGGCACTTGTTTGCAAAGTCTTCCAAACCAGGTTCAGTTCCCCAGTACCTATGTATTGGTATATGCCAGATTCACAAAGTGGTGCATGCATCTTAAGTTCATGTGCAACTGCAAAAGGCCCTGGCATGCTCATTCAATCTCCCTTTCTCTCTCTTCTCTCTCACTCTCTCTCTTGGTCTCTCTCTCTCTATCTCTTTCTCTCATTCTCTTTGTAATTTCTATATTTTTTGAACACTAAGCAATTCATATCAGCAAAGCCACAATACATTTCTGGAAAACAGAAGCTGGCACAATTCATTTGAATATATACTCAACTGGTGTCGCATTGAATATACAATTTCACAAACAGGGCAGTGACGTCCAACTTCTTGCATTTTCCAGTGACCATTAATTGGCAGCTGATATAACAATTTTTGTAACGTTACCATCATCCTTCCATCTGGCTCCTTCTAAGCAAGAGATATAAGTGAGACCTTTATGACTTATTCTTTGAAGATATAGATTGGAAATAGATTTCTTTTTTTTTTCCATTTTGAGTATAACTAACTTACTAGTCTTTTCCCTAGCTTCTTAAGCAGTGTTTCTGCTTCTCTTTTGCTTTCCATCTCTCTTCAAGCAAGTCATTTGTCTACTATATTTTTATGCTTGAGGAATACCTACTGTTTAAGTCTTGTTTTCTACATCTGTAGTTTTCCTATCTCTCTCTTTCTCTCTCTATCACTCTCTCTGTCTCTTTCTCATGCTCTCTGGCTTCAGTTAGCCTCAAGCTGGTGTTGAAACTGCTGCTACATAGCCAAGGGTGACCATGAGCTTCTGATCCTCATTCTCTGTCTACTATTTGAGTTCTATGAGTATAGACATGTACCAATACATCCAGTTTATTTGATGCTGGGGATAAATCCCCAGGCTATATGCATGCTAGGCAAGAACTCTACCAACTGAACTAAATCTCCAACCTGATATTTCTCTATGTTAGGTTCAATCTTGCTCTTCCACTCTCACAAGATGCGCTTCTCATGATCTTGTCTCCTAATAAGTTCTACTGCCTCCAGAAGATTGTATGTTGATTCTAAATTAGGTTGTAATTCAAAGTTCTTATTTTTTGTCTGCTCACTCGTTTTATTAAAGAAGTCTTCTAAAAACCACGAAATGCATATTTACTTATTGGGAAGCCCAGCTTTCTTTGCATGGGTATTTGAGCTTTTATCTATAACAGAAGAAAAGGACATTTCTAGGATAGAATTGTTTACCATTTACAGTGGTTAGCTTCCTGATGCTAGGAAAAAAAGTACTTGACTGAAAGCAGTTTATGAGAGGAAATGGTTTATTTCAGCTTATACTTTTAAGGGAAGTTTCATTTAAAGCAAAATTCTATGATCAGGATGATTTCATATATCTGGGTAGAAGTAGCATAATGAAGGGAAAAGATTATTTATTTCAGTTTATAGTTTTGAGGGGAAGCATCATCAAGGTGGGGAAAACATGACATGAACAGAAATGAGGCAATCATATCTTGTCACAGCAGCTGACAAGAAGTAGGAAGAGAGTGACCTATCTCTGGCAAAGGGGGGAGTTGAGTTATCTATCCCCAAAACCCAAATTGCCACCAGTTTGTGATTGAGTCTGAGACTTATTCACACTTAATATTCATAGCAGCACATTTTGTTGTATTCATAATTTTATACATGTGCATACTGTATTTTGATTGTTATCCTCTCCATTATCTTCACTTGAACCCCTTCTATGTATTCCTTCCATTTAACCTCTTTTTATGCCTAATTAGTCTCTCTTCTACTGTGACAATCATTTCTTCCATGTGGGTAAAACTCACAGAGTTTAATTAGGGTTATCTACATGGACATAGGTTGGGGTTTATTTACCAGAGCATATGAGTCCTAACAGTGAATACACCACTGCAGAAAATGCTCCAACACTCCCAGCAACCATTAACTGCCAATAACTTTACAGAGAGGGCTCCGGTCCTCATTACTTCCCCTTTCATTGTCCATGGGGAAATGTAGATGGGCTCAATGTTGCTTGGTTCTTCTTCGGGTTATTATAGTTACTGTGAGGTCACGAGTCCTTTCCTGGAAACAGCTTTCCACAGAATTCCATCCTCTGGTCCTTTCAATCTTTCTTCCTCCTTTTATGCATTGTGCACTGAGCTTGGAGAAGGTGATATAGAGGTTTCATCTAATGTGGAGTGTTCCAGAGTCACTTATTCTTAGTACTTCAATGAAATTTTGAGTTTCCTCAGTAGTCACCACCATCTGCAAACAAAAATTTCTCTAACCAAAGTTGATAAAAGATTAAATTATGGGCATAAACATGCATACTAAGAGGATAATTTAATGGGCACATAGCATATCCATTTAGCCAAACAACAGTCACACCTTCCCTGCTAGGGCCTCTGACATCCTCAGCAAGAGGCGTTTGAATAGATTTTCATTACCAAGAATAAATCTCCACACATGGAGCATGGTCAAAATTTAATTATAGAACAGTTGGTTGCTCACCATAACACTAAGGCCACTATTACACCAGTGGGCATATTCTTCCAAACTTAACAGGTGAGTAGCTCACAGGGTCCACTACTAGGTAAGATTGTTTATAACTTTTCTTCCCTAATAGCCTGCATATCACCTTCCAGCACTTTGGTAGCAAACCAGCAGGGAGAAAGCTTCCAACTCTGTTCCAGCTTGATTTTACACTGTTCTACAACTGAAGCAAGGGTCGTTTTTAAAAATAGGGTCTTATGGGCTAGAGAGATAGCTTAGTGGTTAAGATGCTTGCCTGCAAAGCCAAAAGACCCAGATTCAACTCCACAGTACCCACATAAGCCAGATACACAAGGGGCATACTCATCTGAAGTTCCTTAGCAGTGGCTGGAGGCCCTGGCATACTCATTCTGTCTCTCTCTTTGCCTGTTTCTCTGACCCTTTCTCAAATAAATAATAAAAGAAAAAATAAAATATTTTTAAAAATAGGGTCTTACTACCTAGTTTGTCCTGGGCAACAGGAGCTTTGGCAATCATTTGTATGGCTCCAGGAGAGGGGTCTTCAGGAGCCTCTCTAATCAACAGTTCACTAGGAGGAATACTACCTCAGGCAATGAGACTTTCCTGTAATTACCTATGACTTTTGGGAACAGCATTATCCACCCCCAAAGGTAACTTCTTTTTGTAATTGTATATTAAATTAGCTAATAAAGAAGTAGGCGAAGATGTAGGGAGGAAATAAAAATTGAATCTACCTTGAGATTTCCTTTTACTCTGGTCCTAATGGCTAGTATCAATATACAAACAACAATAAATGCTGGTGAGTACAGGGAAAGACGGAGTCTTTGTCACTTTAGGTGGAGTACACCCCATGGCAGCCATCATGGAAATTTCTGTGTTTTTTTTTTTCAAATAATTGTAAAGAGGGTCTGGAGAGATGGTGTAACAGATAAGGCTCAAGTTTGCAAAGCCTAAAGACACAGGTTTTATTTCCCCATACTCACATAAGCCAGATGTACAAGGAGGCACATGTATCTGCAATTCATTTGCAATGGCAGGAGGTCCTTGAATGTACATTCTCTCTCTCTCTCTCCGTCTCTCTCTCTCTTCTAAATAAAAAAAATATATATATTTTTAAAAATTTGTAAGGAGAACAACTGTATCCTGCCACAGAGATAATTTCACATCATGTCCACTGATACTCTATTCAAAATGCCTAGGAAATGGAATCAGCCTAGATTCCCTTTAACTGATGAATGTATGAAGAAGATGTGGCACATATATTCAATGGAGTTTTATTCCACAGTAAAATAATAAAATTTTCTGGAAGATGGATGGGTCTAAAAAAGATTATACTGAAGTAACCTGATTTCAGAAAGATAAGTAAACATGATCTCTCTCATATTCAGAACCTAGTGTTGGATTTTTAGTCATGTACATAAGTAGGAGTGAGGCTTATTGGAGGCTAGGAAGGGCACAGGAGGGGCAGAGGGCTTAAGAGGAGGGAGACATAAGAACCATGTCACATAAAAATAGAGGTATGGAATACTGAGGAGAAGATGGTTAAATGTGGTAAAGTGTATGTAGTAGAGGAAAATAGAGTTTTGACCCAAACTGAAGATATGAGAAAATCATATTTCATGTTTTCCTACTCCTTTGGTGACCCTAATATTTTGAGTGCATAAGAAAGACTAAAATTAATAAAGGAAGACATAACTGCTCCTACATGATTTGGGGTAGAGATGCATAGACTTCCCTAAGTCTCACACATATTTTCACCCGAGAATTATAGCAATTTTTTTATACCTAAAAGTATAGGAATTGTTGCATAGGTACTAGTCAGTAGCTACAATATTGTCAGCAAAGAAAGCAGGTACATAGCAGTAATTTATAACACTCATGCAATACTGTTACATCAACAGATAAATAAAACTAGTAAATTGATCACAAAACACCCTCCAGAATAAAGAAGTCAATACCATGTATTTGATGGCTGTCATAGCATGTGTGATCTTTTATGTAGTTGGAAACTTGGCAGGGTTTAGCATTACATGTTAGGGGTTGTTTTGATTATGTTCATTAAGGTGGGAAAATCCACATTAATTTGAGTGGGACCATGGAATAGGATATTGGTTATATAAAGTGAGAGAGCTGGCTCTGCTTCCTCAAAGTGGACTGAATGTGATCAACTTCCTCAAGCTCCTACTGCCATGCCGTGCCCCCCATGATGGAATTGTCACCTGGAATTGTAAGCTGAAATAACCCATTATTAAGTAATTAAATAATTATTTAGACAGATTTTTGACAGGTATTTTGTACCACTAACAAGGAGATAATTAATGCTACATGGAGGGATCCTTACCCATGCCAGGTATATTGATAACAATACTGTGGAGTTGATGTTTTATGCTTATTCTACAAATAAAGTATTTGAAGCTGAAAAATGGAATATTACTTTCTCAATCTCAAATTTGAAGACATATTTAAATAACCATATAATATAAAAGCTTATGTCCTTACCTATATCATACTCACAAAGATTAGATGGTAATATTTTCAGATAAAATTACATTTTGAGAGTATGTGCATTATTTTTAAAGACTTTGGGTGAAAAACAAAAATGTCTTTCTGTAGATTATATTACAGTAAACATAGATCCATCCTTAGAAATATAATAGCTTCACAGAAGTTGCTAAGTCAAATATAGTTTGTCTTATATTCTTGAACTTTCTACACTGATATTAAGGCTCATTCAGTAAAAGATTTATTGTAGTCAAACCAAGCATGAAAACACATAAAATTTTATGTGAAAAGTTATTTCTTGCAATGAAAAGGTACTTACATATAGTAAAAGTAATGTCTTGAACTGCAATCTGGACATTTGTATTACTGTAAGCCAGCAAATCCTGTGTCCTGATACTCTAAAATGTGAAATCCCTACTCTTCAAATGATACTTTTATTTTCTTCACAGTACAAAATTTTAATACATGATGTTTGATAAAAATACATTTCTTGATACTATTTCTAAATGAGGCAAAAGTGTTATTTGTGGTTAGTTAATTTTTAATACTTACTGTAAATGTTGATGACACCAATTAAATTGTTGGGTCAAATGTGAATTTTGCTTAATATTTTATTAATAAATGAGATGACAATAGAAAGGAAATAAGTTCATTTCCAATCT
This sequence comes from Dipus sagitta, assembly GCA_036346955.1. Lineage (NCBI taxonomy): Eukaryota > Metazoa > Chordata > Mammalia > Rodentia > Dipodidae > Dipus > Dipus sagitta. The sequence continues at coordinate 93,894,089 of CM070770.1, read as the reverse complement.
TAGTAGCAGTAGCATTTGTACAAATTCAGTCTAAAGGAATGCACTAATATTGATTGTGTATCTTTACTTAATCATATCAACTGATATTTTAGGTTGGAAGTCCTTGGGAATGAATTGATTGCTGTACTTGATGGCAGCCATGTATTAAAGAAATCACTGCCCAAAGTGAACTGGTCATTTAGTCTAAAGGAAAACAAGCCAGTATCTTATAATCAGTGATGTGCAATTACTTTAGTGTGGAAGCAAATCCTCCTAGAGCCAGAGTGAGCTTTTCTTCTCTTAGGTTCTAAAGCTCAGCCATGAAGGGGAAAAGAGGGTAGTGACTCATGAGCATGTCTTGTCCTTTGTTCCCTGGTATTTCAGAGCCAATTTTGTGATGGTTGAAAGCAGAACTTTCTTCACTGTGGCTAATTTACAATAGACTATAACTGCCTCAGGAAGATACATTAGTCTTATCTATAAACCTCTAACTGTATCATTACAATGAGTCAATTACCCTTACACTGGACTGTATAATAGACCAATAGAACAATGAATAAATATAATTGATTATAGTTCATTATGTTATCAAACAATTTGAAGCAGTATATCCTAAAAGTTTGTTTTCTCTCTACTCTATAAATTGTTTAATTCCAATCTTTAATAAATATTCTAAAATATGATAGATTAAACTAGAATATAGATATGAGTAAACCAATATATGAAGGTCCCACTAAACCATAACTAACTACAATACAAGATATGGTTGGTATGACGATTAAAATAAATGTGTTACTAATTGTCCTGCTTTTACAGATCTTATAGTACTGAGGAAGAGGTATATGGGTTTGTACATATATTACAATCAATGTATATTTAACAGTGCAGAATTACATGAATGCAAAAACAGTCCTGATACTTGCATCAACATAAGAATACTACAAGGGCTAGAGAGATAGCTCAAAGGTTAAGGCTCTTGCCTGCGAAGCCTAAGGACCCAGATTCAATATTCTAGTACCCATATAAACCAGATGCACAAGGTAGCACATGTGTATGAAGTTCACTTGCAGTGGCTGGAGGCATTGACATGCCCATTTCCAGTCCCTAAATAAATAGAATAAAACTAAAATATATATTTAAAAAGATTACTACAGGGCTGGAGAGATGGCTTAGCGGTTAAGGGCTTGCCTGTGAAGCCTAAGGACCCCGGTTCAAGGCACAATTCCCCAGGACCCACGTTAGCCAGATGCACAAGGGGGTGCACGCATCTGGAGTTCGTTTACAGAGGCTGGAAGCTCTAGTGCACCCATTCTCTCTCTCTCTCCCTCTGCCTCCTTCTCTCTGTCACTCTCAAATAAATAAATAAACAAAAAAATTTAAAAAAAGATTACTACAGAGATGTCCTCATGGCACATTATTTTTCTTCTTTATATACTACAGCATTACATATTTTCGTAAAACTAAAGCAAAAGACTGTTACATTAGATTGTGTAGATAAGAAGAAACATATTTTAATTTGTATATGAATTCCTTGGTATAATTTAGAAAAAATGTGTCTAAAATGGAATTGTTAAAATAGTTTACATTTCATAAATATTTTTATTAATAATTTTTCTAATTAGCTATCCAGTTACATTTTTCAATTAAAGGCAAATACCATTATATAAAATGCTACATTTAACTCATGCTAATTATAGATGCTTTACAGTTCATTTGATGCATATAGTATTCCTGAATTTTGAAGTATATTTAGAAACTCATAACAAAAATTGAGAGACATTATTATTTTTTTCAAGATAATTTAGCTGGTAGATGATGAAACTTGTTTTCTAGTCAAGGACTCTTTATGACACTTTCCAGCATTCTATCTATTTAGTCACCTTTGTATATAACTTCACATTTTTCACATTTAATATTCACTATATCACATGATGGCCATAACACATTTGAAAGAGATTTTATCATGATATTTTAGGAAAAGAGGTTGGCATTTATTTTTAAAAAGCTGCAGATTAAGTATTCTTTAAGTGCTTAACAGTACAAAAAGCTGTGGTTTCCACAGTTAAATCTCTATCCAAAGCACACAAGCAGTAAGAAAACAGAACTGGGACAGAGAAATGGTTTAGTGGTTAAGGAATTTGACTGTGAAACCTAAGGATCCAGGTTCAATTCCCCAAAATACATGAAAGCCAGATGCACAAGATGGTGCATGTTTCTAGAGTTCGTTTACAGTGGCTGGAGGGCCTGGTATGCTCGTTCTCTCTCTCTCTCTTCCTCTTTCTCTCTCTCTCACCCTTGTTCTTTCTCTATTTCTCTCAAATAACTAAAAATACAAATAAAATAAAATAAAAATTATGAAAAAAGAAGAAAACTGAACTGGAACTATAATGAATGGGTTCTGATTCTATGCAGTGTCATGTTTAATATGCCACTCTGCTCACTAATTTATCTCATTTTCCTTACTTAAAGGAAACTAAATCATTTCACAAAAACTATGGGCCTTCAAAAGATCTTATATGTGAGAAATAAAAATAAAGCACACAATGGATCATTAGTAATTTCACAGACCAAAGGACAAGTAATAATTAGTTAAATATAACTTATTTCATTGTGACAAAGTGTTACAAGTGTGTCCTTATTGGTAAACTGGGGATATAAAGAAACTTTGAATTCTCTATTGGTTTATATTTTCTCTTCCAGTAAGTTAGAAAGTGAATCTAAGTCATATATTTGGCTATAGAATTTACCACGTAATTTATTAGGCTTGCTTATTTTCCAAAATCATGTTTATTAATGTATATCTAGTAACATTTACCTTTAAACTATATCAGAAGATGTATTAACTACAGACATTTATCTTAATTGCAATATGCAGTTATAATCAATTATAGTTGATAATGTTTATATTATTTAAATGTTAAAAATGTCAAACACAGATAAAATTCAGAACTAATGTGGAATAATGATATTGATTCATGTGTTCATTTTAGTCTTATGTGGTAAAATAAACACAGCCATGAATAATCATAATTCTGTTTTATTCCACCAAGTAGAAAATGGGTTTCAGCCAAAGAATATATCACATTGACTGTGAAGACAAGTAACCCTCCCCAGGCTTAAAATGTGTTATATATTATTTTTCTATAGAATGTTGGTAAAGTATATTTGTGATTTTAATAATCTTTTCTTAGTCAGAAATGGGCACAGTCAGTGACAAATCTTTAAATGTGAGAGGAAAGTAGTAAATATGTGCTTTTATTACCAAAGCGAATAACATTTTCGAAAGTGCTTTATATTTATGTTTATTTTTTATGTCTTGTTGACTTATTTGAGTCTCATAGGTATCCTGCCTGCTTAACTAACTACTTCTATCCTATTTAAATTTGACAACGTTTTAACTCAGAGATTGACTTAAAATGTTTTAATCTCTTAGTAAAAAGGTAAGATGATATTCCAATGCAGGTCACTATCTTTGCTCTTTCAATTATATGTAATTTATTTCTTGATTTTTGCTGTCCCAATTTTTTTTGGAATCATCCTTCAATATATTAATTACATAGAGCTATTCATGTTTTAATGTTTGAAAGACAGTATGTGATCCACAAAATTGGCCACTAGATGAAAATCATTAATCTGGTACATCTCAGTTGTTGACTTCTTCAGATTTTTTTCATAGTCATTGGAATAAAATAAAATGTTTTAAAATTATTCCTTTAGATAATGTGCTGATGTGCACACAGTGTTATCTCCATGGTCAGCAAAGTCAACACATCCCCTCTCATTGGTGTAGTGAACTTTTAACCCCTACATGACAACAATGGTCCTCCTTTTTTTCCCTGGGGACTGGCCTCTTTAGACTGTCACAATAGCAGAACTCCATAGTCACTTCAGCTTTAAGACACTGAAATCTAGACAACCACACATGCCCTGTGCATGGGAATGGCCCTTGCTGGTTCACTGCTCCTCACTGACAGTCTTAGTCTTTGAATGGTAGACTTCATATCTCCATCTTCCACTGGGCTCCACAAAGGATGCAGAAATTAAACTTGAATCCACAGCAGAGGGTAGTTGATTGTGGCTTCCTCCCTGTAGCTTCATGTGCTTGAATGGTTCTGTTGCTGTCTATCACTAGTCTTTTTCTTTGTATTTCACAACCATATTTCTACAATACAGACAGACACAAGTTGTATTAGAACTCAAGAAATAAGTTTTGAAATGTCTTCATGATAATTTATTAAATATTATATTCCGCCACTGAAGTAGGTATGTAAAAAGTGAAAAAAATTAACTTATCTCTTGAGTCAAGGTGATTCTCTAGCCAGGATAGAAACTCCGGTGCTAAGTATGGGACATCTCCTGTGTTCAGAATGGTGGGTGATTCTGAGGATTGATTCAGCCTTGGGAGAAAATAATCCTGTCTGTGTTCATCAAAATCTTATGAGTGGAAATGAGGACTGGTAAAATGTTTTGGTAGTTAGATATACGTTTGAAAGTTTTCCAGGCTGAGTTCAACTTCATAGCATATATGTAAATCTGCTATGCATCTGCAATCTCAATGTGTCTACATCAATGGGAGGCAGAACCAGGAGGTTCCAGAAATTCATACACATGCAGCTGGCTATTAAATAGTAATAAAGAAATAAAAGTTGTAGCTGGTGAACTGTCTGGTTGTCTGACCTCTTTCCTAACTCAACAATATCTTGCTTATTAGAAGAAAATAAAAATAAAACTTATGGAACTGCTCAGAGTTCTTTGGAGGGATAATTTCATAATAAAATCAACACAAATAGATTAAAGTAATCACAACAGGAAACCCTTATTTGGATGACTTCAAAATTGAAAATATTTGTAGCCTAAATTAAACCTCAGCATAATACTTCTATAGAACTGGTATTAGCTACAGTATTATACAAGTCTAGATTTAGTTCACAAAGTGGAATGTTCATGCCATCTTATGATTAAAAATATATTGTCATGTGTATAGTTAATATATTTTGTCTGGATTCATAACATCTACTGTAATATCTACCTCAGAAACTGCTTTGTACAATTAGGTTCTCGCAAGACCTACCTATTATCCTGCTTCCCTATGTCATACTAATGTTTCTCCCTACTACCTACTAGATTATTAGCTCCTTAAGTACAGAAAGTATTATTTGGTCTTTTTCTTTTCAAATTTGGCAAACTGAGTCTTAAAGCAAGGAAGTTTCTAAAAACCAATGTGATTATACTATCTCTTTATCCAATCTCTACATTGTTCTTATGTAGTTTAGTTTGAGAAATGACTTCTTACAACACAGTGAAAGATTTTCTTGTAAATTTATGACATTGGTAGTGGCACAAAGTCTTATGTAAAAATCAATAACATCTCAAAACACTTTGGTTACTTAATGTTTGTAGCTTACATGGAAGATTTCAATAAACCGCAGAGGGGATTCTGATGCTTATTTTCAAAAGATTTTCTCTCAACCAATGATGTTTTAAAATTTAATACTGTTTGTAAATTAAGACAGAGGAAACCATTGTTGGGCCTTGAGAGGCCTAGACACAAGGCCTAGTGGAACTTCCTGAGCGTAGCTACAGTTTGGTGACCTGTCTCTGGCCAGCTAGGACTCAGCAAGATGCCTAATGGCTTCTTGCCTGCTACTTCCACAAGTTGGAATTATCATTTCAATAGTCACAGTTTACTATTGGCCCTTACTTCTCCCCCCATCCTAGAATCCCTGCCTTCATTCTCAACATTATATAGGCAACCGCCTGTAACAATAAAGCGAGTTCCTGCTTCTACAAGACTCCCAACTCAGTGTGGTTTTTCTCCGGTGACTAGGAGAGGTTCTGAGTTGTCTGACGTTCACCCTCTTCCTCAACCCCTTGGGAGGAACCGGCGGGCCTGGTCCTTCCTCAGCACTACCTGCCGGGAGAGCCCAGCAAACCATATTCTAAATTTCTAGTCCATGCTATGCCCAACTCATCTGTTCTCACTGTACTCATTCTTTGCCACAATGTGCAGTCAAAAGTTCTGGAAATAAAATCAAGGGGTATTCTCAAAGAGTGACACAGGAATGTTGAAGGATGGGATTGGGAACTATCATAGGGGACATGGTAAGGCTTGCTCCCATAAGGGAAGACAGTAATTCAGACTCAAATCTCCTGAGTGCAGAAGTAAGAACAGATGTCAGAGCTGAATTCCTTCCCTACAATCTAACAAAGGGCCTACTTTTAAAAGGCCAGGTTCTCATTACAGAAATATCAGAAATTCTATGCACAATAAGCAGCAAGAGAAATCCACCCCTTGCCCAGAAAACCTGAAGATTCCCATCTAATCCAGAATACCGTGTATGTACAGGGATGGGGGAAGTTCAGCAAGGCAAGAGCTCCCCATTCTCCAGATTGAGGAGTCTCTCATCACATATCCATCACATAAGCCACAGCTTCTGGTAGAAGATAGTTTTCCATCAATGGTTAATGGAAGTGATAAGGGCTCCCTTATTTCTGGAGGAAGCAACCTAAGGACACATATTCTCTACTTACTCACAGATTTACCTAAAGAACATGTTGCTGTCTTATAGAGTATTATCATGGTGCATCATATTCTCTTTATGGGCTGTAATCAATTTCCTTACCTTCCCACAACCCTACTGATTTTCCCCTCTAATTTCTTTTTAAACAAAAAATTTGTAAAGGTCTGTCAAAGCTAAAACATATTCTTTTCTCCATCTAGAATTTAGTGAGGCTTAAAACAAACAATCCAGGTCAGATGTACACAAAGCTCCTTTATATTTCCCCTTATAATAGAGAATTCTATCCTTAATAACACTGTTTCAGACATTTTAACTAAAATTTTCTAGATGCACACTTAAAAATAGTTCAATAATGTCAAATGAATGATTCCAGTTTTTTTTTCACTCCCCCTATGTATGCCATTGTTTTCTGACTCCAGTTATCTCCACGCTCTTAAATTAGACACTACACAAACTACTATTTAATTTTGTCTGCATGGCACCAATGACTTCAGAGTTACTTCTTGTAGCTCAGGTGCTTCATATGTAATATTTCCTCTCCTTCCCAATGTGCATACTTTAGTGGCTCCTATACTAAGGGCCTGTTGATGGTATCTCAATGTATTTTTGATTTACATTTTCCTTGGAGCTAAAGACATAGCACATTTTTTCATATAATTACCAACCATTTGTTTTTCATCTTTTAAAAATGTCCACACTGGGCTGGAGATATGGCTTAATGGCTAAGGTGCTTGCCTGCGAAGCCCACAGACCCAGGTTCAATTCCCCAGAACCCATGTAAGCCAGATGCACATGGTAGTGCATGTGCCTGGAGTTTGTCTGCAGTGGCTGGAGGTTCTTGCATGCCATTATCTCTCTCTCTCTCTCTCTTCCTCTCCCCCCCCCCCGCCTCTCTCTGCCTCTTTCTCTCTCTCAAATAAAGATAAATAAATTCCACATTACTAAAAACAATGTACAACAAATTCAAGGCAATATCTCTCTGTGCCAATGCAAATGGATACAAAAGTCTCCAAATTGCTAAAGCAGTGCTGAGAAAAATAATAAGTGAGGCTGGTGGTATCACAACATCTGATTTCAGAATATTCTACTGAGCCATAGAAAAGAAGAAGAAGAAGAAGAAGAAGAAGAAGAAGAAGAAGGAGAAGAAGAAGAAGAGGAGGAGGAGGAGGAGGAGGAGGAGGAGGAGGAGGAGGAGGAGGAGGAAGAAGAAGAAGAAGAAGAAGAAGACGACGACGACGACGACATTAGTATTAAAGACAAACATGTGGATGTGCAAGCCTTGGAAGAGAGGAAGGAGCTTGTGCATCTACAGCCATCTGATTCTCAAAGAAGCGATCCCAAATATTAGGAAAGATTTTTAAATGTTTTTATTTATTTGGTTGAAAGGAGAGAGAGAGAAGAGTAAGGATGCACCAGTGCCTTTTGCTACTGCAAATGAACTCCAGATGCATGCATCATTCTGTGTGTCTGGCTTTAAGACTGTACTGGGGAACCAAACCTATGCCTTTAGACATTGCAAGCAAGTACCTAAACCACTGAGCCATCTCTCCAGCCTCACTGGAAAGCATTTTTAAATGACTAATATTATGCTTCCCATTTCTTTTTTTTTTTTTTATTTTTTATTTATTAGTCAGTTCTGTATTCAGCAAATACAGTCAGTTTGGTACCATTATTAGGCTCATCCGTGACCTAACCCCTCCCCTTGGCCCCTCCTTGTTGAGGTATACGGGTCATGCATTGTGGAGTTAGCCCACAGTTATGGCTAAGCTAAATGTCTCTGCATATCATGACCCAACATGTGACTCTGACATTCTTTCCGCCCCCTCTTCCGCAAAATTTCCCTGAGCCATGTTGGGTTCATTTTTGGTCTGCTTCAGTGATGAGGTGTTGAGGGCCTCTGAGGCTCTGGCTCTCTGATTTGGTAGGAGTTGATTTTTCTCTATGCTGATCTCCTTCCCCCTTGTGCTGGTGTCCGGTTCATCAGGAAAACAGCCCCCTTGCTTGTTTCTCCAAGTTTTCTTAGTTTCAGCCGGGGCCCTTTTGAGGTATGATGGGGTGGCTCTCTCCTTAGGGTCAACATCTATCTGAAAAAGAGAAGCAGATTCTCCAACGGAGAGTAAGTTAGCACCAGGACAAATGAGATAACCCTTACTTTTTTTTTTATAGAGAATTTAATAGGTGTAGGCCCTCTTGTAGCCCACAATTGATAGTAGCTTGATACTGGAGAGTGGGCTTATGTTTGGATATGGTTCTGACTTGTTTCCCAGCTCCAGCTATGGGTCCCATACCAGTGAGGGGATCAGTTAGCCAAATTGAGAGCAGTTGGTTCCCCACCATGGCTGTGTGCCACCACTGCACTTGTGTGGGCATCACAATAAGTTATTTGCTGCTAAGTAGGTTAGACCATGCGTTGCTTCGATAGATATTGGTCAATTTCCCCCAGTCGCCCATGTAGCACCTTCTGGCACTAGACGCGCTGACTGTCTGGGGACTGACTCTCATCCAACTTCCAGCCATGCCATTCTAATTTGCATGTCAATCACATAAGGTATCTTCAGCAGTAGGGTCTTACCACTAACCTTTGGTGGGTCATCAAGTACTCTGACAGAAATCTGTCTGTCTTTTAGGAAACCTTGTAGGTCTCACTGATCAAAAGCTCATTGTGGATGATAGCCCCATGCTGGTTCTGGGAGTTACAGGTCAGTGCCCAGAAAGAAAATGAGGAAAAAGAGAACTAATATACAAGAGTTAGAGATAAGAGAGAGAGAGAGACAGGGAGAGGGGAAGTGAGGGAGGGAAGATGTAGGAGATTAAGGTTAGTCTTAATCTTACCCTCTCCAGTGTCTTGTGGTTCAGGTGTTCCCTGTAAGGGCCTGGTGAAGGATCAGCCATTTGGTCTATCTTTTAGTAAGTAGAAGATTATGGTACCATTGCCGTTTGGGTCTAGATTTGTGTTTCCCACCCCTTTGATGCCCTCCCCTCCCTCCCCTTCCATCCTAGTGTCTAATCTAGGAGATGCTTGCTGGGTATGTAAGGTATCTTCGGTAGATTCAGGTTAGGTGCTGTAGATGAGTGAGACTATGTGGCGATTTTTTTTCTGTGATTGGGTGAGTTCACTGAGAATGATCTGTTCCAGGTTCAACCATTTTTCCTCAAATTTCATTGTGTCATTTTTTCTTACTGCTGTATAGAATTCCATTGTGTAGATATACCACATCTTAGTTATCCATTCTTCTAGTGATGGACATCTGGGTTGATTCCAGCTCTTAGCTATTACAAATTGAGCCGCTATAAACATGGTTGAGCAAATCTCTTTAGTCTGTGGTTTGAAGGTTTTAGGGTAGATGCCCAGTAAGGGAATAACTGGGTCTGTTGGTATCTCTATACTCAGCTTTTTCAGAAGTCTCCATATTGCTTTCCAAAGTGGTTGTACCATCCTACAATCCCACCAACAGTGGATGAGTGTTCCTACTTCTCCACATCCTCGCCAGCATTTGTTTTTATTTGATTTTTTGATGCTTGCTATCCAAATGGATCAAAGATCTCAATATAAGACCAGAAACTCGAATACTACTGGAAGAAAATTTAGGAAGTACATTCCATGATATAGGAATGGAAAAAGACTTCCTGAACAAAACCCCAGTAGCTCATGAACTTAAACCATCACTCAACCAATGGGACCACATGAAGCTGAGGAGTTTCTTTACAGACAAGCATACAATTAGCAAAGCCAATAGATTACCCACAGAATGGGAGAAAATATTTGTGGGTTATCCAACTGATAGAGGACTAATCTCTAGAATCTACAAAGAACTCAAAAATCTAAACAGTAAGAAGTCAAACACCCCACTCACAAGATGGGGCAAAGAGCTGAACAGGCAGTTCACAGAGGAAGAAATAGAAATGGCAAACATACACTTAAGAAAATGTTCAGCATCCCTAATCATCAGAGAAATGCAAATTAAAACAACTATGAGATTCCACCTTACCCCAATAAGGATGCTTCCCATTTCGTTGTGTCTGATGTGATATAGGATGGATTTTAGTATGAATCAGGAGCTTTTAACTTTACACAAATTTCAGGTGCCTATCCAGTGACAACAGTTTGAGAAACATTGACCAACATGGAAACATAAGATAGTTATTATAAGAAAGAGAATTTAATTGAAGATGATTAAGGAGAGGGAACTGCAGTCCTTAACAGGCAAACAAACTGCATAGTATTCTGAAGGATGTCATAATAATTATCTTTCTTGTGGCTGTGATAAAACACCTCTTGAAACAACTTAAAGAAGAAGGATTTATTCTGCCTCATAGTTGGAGGTATATTCCATCATGGTAGGTAAGTAAGTCATGGCAACAGGACAGTGAGACAGCTGGTCACATTACACTCCCAGTCAGAAAGCTTAAAGAGAAATGATAGGGGTGCTCAGCTCATTTTCTCCTCTTTATTCAGCCTGGTTCCACTGCCCACTGAACAGTGCCACCGGCATTTTGGGTAGGTCTTCACACTTGACTTCAATGAATCAAAAATCTCCTTCATGTAAGTCCCCATTGCTTGTTTCTGTGGTGATTCTAAAGCTCATCCAGGTGAAAATTATGATTAACTATCATACAAGCACAAAGGCATCTATGAATCAAAATCAAGTAAACAAAACATAAATCTATAAACAAATGTGACCATTGAATGAGAGCTCTGTGAGCAAAGGCCAAAATTTGATGGATTGTGGGACGCCAAGAATACTATTGGAGGTCTAAGGAGATGACTGTGGGTGAAAGTGCTTGTTCTGCAATCATGAAAACCTCAGTTCAGATTTCTATAGCCAAAGTAAAGTCAGACGCAGTAGTGAGTGTCCATAATTACAGCCACCTAATAATGAGGTAGGAGGTAAAGACACAAGAATCCTGGAAGCTCATAGGCTTGATAACCTGGAAAATGGAGTGGAGAAGAGAGCTCCTACCTCAAATAAGGCAGATAGCAAGGACCAACATCTGAGGTTATCCTCTGATCTCCATTTGTGTGCCATGTCTCTCTCTCTCTCTCTCTCTCTCTCACACACACACACACACGTGACCACATACACACATACACATCATAAACACACACAATTATAACAACAAGCACTGTCAACTACACTGAATGCCAGAGCATGAGGCACCATCACCCTAGACATTCATTTTATTGTCTAATGATGCCTTAATTCATAATTCTAGATGTATTTTCTAGAAACTCATAAGTACTATTTTTATAACATTCTTTATGTGAATCATCAACAATGATTCTATTTTCTACTTATTTTAACTAGTCCTGAATTAATTCTACTGAGGCAGCATATGGTATGATTGTGATTTTATTCTAAGCTCTGAATTAATTTCATGGAGGTACCATATAATATTTGTAACTGCATTGAACTCACTATTCTTATAAGCTAAAATTCCTCTGTTCAAAGTGGAAAACTTTAGAAAGAAAAAACCCTTTACTAATGTCTGCCACACAATATTTATTTGTTAACAAGAAGTTTACATATGTTACTATTTCAATTTAAAATGCAGTGTAATCCTATGAGTCATACTATTGTAGTAATAATGAAACTTTGCCTCAATTTTAATGACTGTCTTAAGTTATATATTAAATAGGAAGACCAAGAAATACAGTATAGATTGCCAAAGAATGTTTATGAAATATAGCCTGAAATTGAATAATCAGAGATTCAATAAAGAGATTTACTAATCTTTAGGTTAATTTTTGTCATCATATAGCACAAAATTTTTCCAGTGACTATTTTTATATTTCATATTTTCTCATAGTTTTGCAATATATTGGCTTCACAATTTCTTGAAGAAAATGGATAAAAAAGCCAGGCATTGGTGTTACACACCTTTAATCCCAGCACTCAGGGGCCAGAGGTAGGAGGGGTTGCATGAGCTCGAAGCCACCCTGAGACGGCATAGTGAATTCCAGGTCAGCCTTGCCTAGAGTGAGACCCTACCTCGAAAAACCATTAGAAAAAGAAAATGGATAAAGAAAGATACAAACATTTCTTCTTAACATGTTAATAGTAATAAGGAGTCATTTCAATATTTTTAAAAGGAGGCCACCAAAGTATATCCTGCTTGGTCTTTATTCAACCTGAAGTAGACATTTTTACTATGTGGTGTGGTCAATATGAATCTGTACAGAATTTTTTCGCCTATCTTGAACAATGGCAATAGTGAAGGAAATGATACATGGTCTCTGAGATCCAGTCATAAAAGGTGATACCTCAGTGGTATATAACTTTCAACAATGGTGCTCAAAAATGTTCACTTCCTGGTATTCATGTTCTTGTATAAATTCCTCCAACAGTTTGACCTGGACCTAGTGACTTGCATTTATACAATGAGAATATGGTAAATATGATGGAATATGATATCTATAAATAGTAACAAAAGACAGTGGTTTCCACTTTGTTGAAGTCTTCCCTTTTCAGCATGCATGCTTTGATCAAACAAATATTTAATAGCATGGACTCATTAGGCAAGAAATATGGTAACTTACATCCAGCACCCAGAGAGAAACTAGGACAAAGGACTGAATCCCGCAAACAACCATATGAGTAATCTCAGCAGGAAAAACTTCACAGGAAAAGCTCAGGAGGAGGAAAAATCCCATTTTCTCTCTGACTCCAAGAAGAGCTCAGCCAGCCAGGGCCAGATCCATGAACTGTAACTCTAACTGTTTCACTTCTAAGTTTTGGAAGAATGTGTTATATTGCAAGAAATAAGGAAAATCTTCCACCTGCTTTTCTAGAAGCCTAGATTGTAGAAACCAGCAGAGGGTCTAGGAGGACATGAATCTGCCATCTGAAGATATTTTCAATGAGAGGCCCAGCAGATGACCAACATAACCACAAATGTGTAAATGAGGATGTCTTCATGCAATTCCAGTCTGCAGTGGCTTCCTTAGCTGTCCTAGGAGAAGTGCTGTGAGACAGACATTTGTTTCCACTGAATCTTGCCTAAATTTTAAATTTCTAAGTAAAACTATTATCAGTGTTTATGCCAAAACAACTGGAATTCATTTGTTATGGACCAATAAATAACTGAAACATTAGGAGATGTAAAACATTTGTGTACATTTCTTGTCTTTCATTTATTATTGAAAGTCTAACCACAAATCCAGCCAAAGAAAATAGAAAACGTTTAAAGAATTTTGACAGTATTTTACCAAGAGAGTACTGGTATCAAGCAATTGTATTTGAAGATTATATATATATCATGTGGTTTTTTCTTCCTTTTAACCCTTTTTTATCACTTGCTTCTGTACCTGCATAATGTAGGACACACTCCTGCTTCTCCCTCCCATAACCCCAACAGGATCAGCATCTTGTCATTGGATAAACAATCAACCAGGTGTTGCAAATATGAAAAATATTAGAGAAGAGGTAATCAAATGTATTCTTAAGCCACATCTAACTTTGAATCATTTATAATTTCATTCAGCTACAGGTGAAAAAATACTGAATTTAATTTGTTTAACATGTATAATCAGTTCTACCTTGATGTACAGATGATAGATAGGTAGATAATAGATACTTACACAGATAGATAGATGTATGTGTGTATGCCAGTGAAATTAGTATCACACTGATTTCAAAAAAATCCATCATCCTCCAAGATTTATGTTGTAATCTATATATATATTATTTTTATTTATTTATTTGACAGAGAAAGAGGGAGAGAAAGAGAGAGAGAATGAGCGCACCTTTGGTTTTTCAGGCAAACGCTTTAACTGCTAAGCCATCCCTTCAGCCTGATTTTACTATTTTTTTTGTTTATTTTTATTTATTTGAAAGTGACAGACAGAGAGAGAGAAAGAGGCAGAGAGAGAAAGAGAGAATGGGCGCGCCAGGGCCTCCAGCCACTGCAAACGAACTCCAGATGTGTGCGCCCCCTTGTGCATCTGGCTAACGTGGGTCCTAGAGAATCGAGCCTCGAGCCTCGAACCCGGGTCCTTAGGCTTCATAGGCAACGCTTAACAGCTAAGCCATCTCTCCAGCCCCTGATTTTAGTATTTTTAAGGATACAAATAAATCAGAACCTCCATATATTACTGATTAAAATATAAAATGAATAAGAATGTATTTTAATAGTTTATTAAATGTCATTTATTAATTATGTTTTCTTATTTGTTTTTGAAAACGTTTGCATTCACAATTCTGGTATATGAATACAACGTATTTTGATCAAAATCCCTTTAGGTTTTCTTTCCTCGTTTTCCTCTCCACATCTCTCTTCCACTGAACACCTTCATCTTTCAAGCTAGGCCCTCTTCTCCATGTTTTGTGCCCTTTTTATTTAGCCCTCCTGCATGATCCTTGAGTAATGTTGATGTGACCAATACAGTACAAGTCTTGTGAAGGTAATAACAGTCTCTGTGGTGTCATGTAAGTAAAGTCTACTCCATGTCAAGATTATAGCAATGTGAAGAGATCCTCCCCAGACTCTGACTCATATTCTTTCTGCTCCCTTTTCTGCAATGTTCTCTGAGCCATGAAGGGTGTGACAGAGAAGTTTCAGTTAGTTTTGAACACTCAACTGTCACTTATTATTAACATTTTGAGGAGGTTAGGGTCTCCTCAGTGTTTACTGCCAACTGAAATAAGAAACTTCTCTGATCAATGAAGATAGGAGCACTAAACATACATTTTTTCAGATGGCAATTTGATGGCCACAATATGACCATTTAGACAAACCATAGTGTCTTCCCTCTTCCCTCAACCATAGTATTTTGACTAGGCTTTGAGTAGCAGGCATGAATTCCCTCCCATGGATTAGAATTCACATCCAATCAACAAGAAGTTGGTTATCACCAAAGCAGTCATGCCACTATTGTTTGATCCAGTATGGAACTTCTTGCCTGCCTGGTTACTTGTGTATTTAACAGGTTTCACTGCTTGTTAAGAGCACTGATGACTTTTCTCTTTCAGTAGCTGGAATATCACTTTCCAACACTTATGAAAGAAAGGTAGCCTGCATGGAAGAAACTCCAAGATTAATTCCTGCGAGATTTCTCAGACTTATCGGTGGCTTGCAACAAAAACAAGAGGTATTTATCACAGTAGTTTCTTAACACCTAGTTCTGTTGGTAAATGAAGAACAATATATTGGAAATCAGTATTGTTCCCCTACACCTATATAAGACTTATTTTTTCCACCCCCAGCATACTATATTCTCCCCTGAGCACACCACTCCTCTTATGACCCCTTTCTAACTCACTGACTCACACTGATTCTCACTTCAACTCACATTAAATCTAAAAATCTGAAATTCAGATTCACACATGAGAGAGAAAAAGCAGCATGCTTTTCTGAGCCTAGGTTACTTCATATAGTATATTGTTATTATTGTTTATTTTTAAAGTTAAACTACTAAGTAGTGGGGTTGTCATAGCATTTTCATTCATATGTGATTTTACTTTGTAGTGACAAATTTCTCTCCTCAAATGCCCACCACCACCCCCTCCTTGGCCTATCCATTGTGTTTCTACAAACAATAAACCTTCTGCATTCATGCCATATGTATTCCATTATTTTCTCCTTTTTTCCTACTTCAACTCTTGTAAAATCTCTTCTTGTCCTCTCCCACTCCCCTTCTCAACACATATGTACACATCCACACACATAAATTTAAGCCCACAGTCTATATATGATAGAAAACATGTGGTATTTGTCTTTTTGAGTCTGACTTATTTTGTATAATATAATGATACACAGTTGCATCACTTTCTTGCAAATATCATGGTTTCACTTCTCTTTATTGCTGAACACAATTCAATTTTATATACATGAACCACATTAACTTATCTATTCATATATTGATGTACATCTTGGCCAGCTCCATTTATTAGTTATTATGAATAATGTAGCAATAAACATAGATGAGCAAGTATCTCTGTGGTATGTTGAATGGAGTCCTTTGTCTACTCTGAAGTCTTATAATTAAGCTCTACGGCAGTTTTACTTTTAAGTTTTTAAGGCACTTCCACACTAGCTTCCATGGTCATTGACCTAGTTTAACTTCTTTTGACCAGCAAATAAGTTTCTTCTTTCCCCAGATCCGCACTAGCATTTATTCCTGATTGTTTTCTTGATGATGCCAATATTAACTTGGAAGATAAGGAATCTTACTTAATTTTAGTTTATTTTTCTTTAGTGGGCAGGAATGTTGAACACATTTAAAAATACTTAGTGTTCACTGTATTTCCTCTTTTGAGAACATTTTGGTCTGTGATTTTTTTAAGTTTTTATAAATTCTTCAATTAATTTCTTGTCTGATGTATAGTTGGCAAACTTTTTTTTTCCCATTCTCCCAGCCAACTGTTCACTCAGCAAATCATTTGATTTCCTTAGCTTATATATAGAAGCTTTGTAATTTCATGTAACACCATTTGTCACTTCGTGCTATCATTTTCTCTGATTTTGAAGTCTTTTTCAGACTCTGCCCAGAACTTGAAGTGTTTTAGCTATGCATTTCTCTAGTAGTTTCAGCATTTCTGTTATTTTCAAGTCTTTGACCAATTTTGGTTTGACATTTGTGAAGGATGAGAAATTTGGTTTCATTATTCTATAGATGGATGTCCAGTTGTTGCATTTTCACATGGAATATATGGGTTAAAAAGCTTTATTTTATTCAATGTGTATTTTTGAAACCTTTCTCCAACTCTGGGTGCCTGTTCCTATGTGCTTTCAGTTTTGGGCCCTTTATTTATCATACTGGCCAGTGTGTCTTCTGTTGTTCTGGTGTAGTGTCATTGTACATATGGCTCTGTAGTAGAGGTAGCAATCAAATGTTGTAATACTTGTACCACTGTACTTTTTCCTTGGGATTTCTTCAGCTATTTGAGATCTTTTATGCTTGCATGTGATATTTTATGACTGTATTTTTTCTATTTCTGTGAAATATACTAAAATTTTGATGATGAAAAACCTGGAAGTTGAATATTACCTTCAAAGATATGCTTGTTTTCACAAAATGAATTCTGCCAATTCTTTAGCACCTTCTAGTTTATTCTACATTTTTGTTTTATGTTTTATTAAAAGTTTTCAATGTAGAAGTGTTATACCACAATTACTATGTTTATTCCCAGATTTTTTTTGAGTTATTATGAATATTTTTTTTCTTAATTTAACTCTCAGCAAGTTTGTTGCCTGTCTATAGAATGACCACTGATATTTGCATGTGGGTTTTTATCCTTCCAATTTGCTGAAAGTGTTTCCGATAGAAACATTAGGTCTCTTCATACTAGGATCATGCCATCTGGAAAAAGGAGTGCTTTAACTTCTCCCACTATTTTAATCTCTTTATTTCTTTCCATGTTTATATTGCTCAAGCTATGACATCAAGCACTGCATTGGATAAGAGCATGATTGTTACACCCAAAAATGTAGTAGTCTCAAATCAGTATACGTAGTAAAAGGAGGCCAAAAAGATGTATTATCTACTAAGTATTTCATATTTTTTAAAAAATAGGAATATAAACTAGATAAGAAGTTACATATATTGTTTATGCTTTTCTTGAACAAATTTTGTTGAATGTGCATCTACAAATTATCAGAATTTTTGGATGCAGAAATTAAGAAAAGTTTAGATTACAACTTGAGGGGTGAAGGGATGGCTTAGAGGTTAAGGCGTTTGCCTGCAAAGCCAAATGACCCAGGTTCGATTTCCCAGGACCTATGTTAGCCAAATGCACACATCTAGAGTTTCTTTGCAGTGGCTGGAGGCCCTGGCATGCCTTCTCTCTCTCTCCCTCCCTTCCTCTTTCTCTGTCAAATAAATAAATAAATAAATAAATAAATATATTTTTTAAAAACACTAAAATCCATTATTAATTAAATTAGATTTTGTTGGTTTTGTGTGGTCTATATTAATTAACGTAAAATTTAAAAATGAAAGCAATTTACCAATTGTATTACAATATCTAAGTTATTTATTAAAGTCATCATATTAAAATGATGATATGTCACAAAGATTATTAAGAGGAAAATATAAGAATATATATCATTTTTAAATTCCTTACTTTAGGTCTTTAAGTTTTAAATGCAACATTGGACATAGGACTTGTTTTTTTGGTTTTTTGAGGTAGGGTCTCACTCAACCCCAGCTGACCTGGAATTCACTATGGAGTTATGGGTAGCCTTGAACTCATGGCAATCCTCCTACCTCTGCCTCTCGAGTGCTGGTATTAAAGGAGTGCACCACCATACCCGGCTTGATATAGGACTTTTTTAAAATTTATTTTTTAATTTTTTTATTGACAACTTCCATGATTATAAACAATGTCCCATGGTAATTCCCTCCCTCCCCCCCCCCCAACTTTCCCCTTTGATACTCCATTCTCCATCATATCCCCTACGCCTCTCAATAAGTCTCTCTTTTATTTTGATGTCATGATCTTTACCTGCTGTTATGATGGTCCTGTATAGGTAGTGTCAGACATTGTGAGGTCATGGATATTCAGGTTATTTTGTGCCTGGGGGGAGCACATTGTAAGGAGTACTACCCTTCCTTTGGCTCTTACATTTTTTTTCTGTTCCCTCTTCCACAATAGACCCTGAGCCTTGGAAGGTGTGATAGAGATATTTCAGTGCTGAGCACTCTTCTGTCACTTCTTCTCAGTACCACGGTGACTTCTGAGTCATCCCAAGGTCACTGCAATCTGAAAAGAGAAGCTTCTCTAACCAAAAGTGAGAGTAGCATTAATGTATGGGTATGAATATTAAAAGAAGTGCTTACTGGGAAGTTTGGTGAGCATAGTATATACATTTAGCCAGGCAACATCAGACGTTACACCCCTAGGTCTCATGACTACCCCTCTTGTAGGTTTTCAGTATCAGGAACATGGAGTAGGCCTCCAGTCAAATTAGAGGATGGTTGGTTTCCCCCATAACAGACATGCCACTAGTGCACTCGTTGGATCATTTGGCCTGGCAGGACAAACATAAAGCTTGCATTGTCCACTGTTGAATATTTTCACTGGTGATTTTCCTCTCTCCCATTAAACTGTACGTAGTGTGGCTTTTTCCAGCTTTCTGTCAGTGTCTACACGGAGAAGGTTTTCAGTTCAACTCCAGCAGGATTTCTCAGTGACCTTGCAGCCCAAATATGTGGAATCTTCAGTAATAGGGTCTTACCATCTATTCCTGGTGGGAAACCAAGGGCCTCGGCAATGGCCTGTAATGTTTTGGGGGCATCAGTGACCTCCCTGGCCAACAACTCACTGGAAGGTATCCCATCTCTGGCACTGAAAATTTTCTAATAACAATCTATGGCTCAATTGTCAAAAAAAGTAGGTTTCCATATGACTTATTATATCCTCTTTGATTTTGATTAGCCCTCCCTCCACATTTCCTTTATTCAGGCTCTTCCCCTGACCTCACTTAGGCCTTTTCACCCCCATTAATCTGTTCTTTTACTTACATATATACAATACCATCCTATTATATCCCCCCTCTCTCCTTTTCTATTTACTTTATATCTCCTTTCTAGCTTACTGGCCTTTGCTGCTGAGTTTTCTTCCTAATCAAACAGAATTCCAATCATTTGTAGCTAGGATCCACATATGAGAGGGAACATGTGACATTTAGCTTTCTGGGCTTGGGTTACATCACTTATTATAATCCTTTACAGATTCATCAATTTTCTTGCAAATTTCATAACTTCATTTTTTTTTACCACTGAATAGAACTCCATTATGTAAATGTGCCACATCTTCATTATTCACTCATCACTTGAGGGCTGTCTAGGCTGGTTCCATTTCCTAGCTATTGTGAATAGAGCAGCAATAAACATGGTTGAGCAAGTATCTGTAAGGTAGTTGCTCAGGCAATAAAACCACAGACTAACTGCTGGGACCTCATGAAATTGCAAAGCTTTTCTATGGCAAAAGACAATGTGAATAGAGCAAAGAGGCAACCTACAGAATGGGAGAAAATTCTATGTCAGCTATACATCTGGTAGAGGATTAATATCTAGGATATACAAAGAACTCAAAAAATTAAAAAAAATAAGAAATCGAACAATCCAATTTAAAAATGGGCTATGGAACTAAGTAGAGAGTTCTCCAAAAAAAAGAAATACAGATGGCAGATAAACATCTAAAAACTGTTCTATGTCCCTAGTCATCAGGGAAATGCAGATGAAAACTATGTTGAGATTCCATCTCATTCCTTTCAGATTGGCTACCATCATGAAAACAAATGACCATAAATTCTGGTAAGGATAAAGAAAACAAGGAACCATTCTACACTGTTAATGAGAATGAAATCTAGTCCAGCCATTATGGAAATCAGTGTGGAGGTTCCTGGGACAGCTAAAAATAGATCTACCATATGACCCAGCTATACCACTCCTAGGCATATATGCTAAGGATATAGGACTTTTTAATCAAAATATGTTAGGTTAAGGAAAGGTGATTTTATTTTATATGCTTCATATTTTATATAACATATTATTAAATGCTTAGGTTTTCCTGATGTTCTTTAGAGTATTTTTTTTAACTTTGTAGACAATTATTTGCACAATGTATGCAGTTATTTGCACAATGTCCTGATTGCTTTAAGGACATCATTCCTCTAAAACCTCAAATGAATTAATTCACCAGATTCAACACATTATATCTTTTCTGTTATGCAGATATTGAATATTTCCTAAATACACTTTGTCTTATAGTTTCAGTATGTATTATGTTCTGTCTAAGACCAAGTTCAGGTGGACATTGATGCAGATTTCTGAAGCTCTTATTTTGCAAAACACCATCATCTCTTTGGTCTTTTCTGTAAATTCCAATGTCTCACACGTGCTGCATCAGAACTAAATTTTCTCAGTTTTTCAAAGCTAACCTTCCCCGTGGGTCCTATAAGTGCCTTGAGGCACACAGGGTTACCATGAGAATAAAATGTTTTATTTGTATCCTCTTCCTGTTCCCAATACCTGAATGTTGTTGTTTCACATATATTTTTTTTAAATATTTTTGTTTCATTTTTATTTACTTATTTGAGAGTGACAAACAGAGAGAGAAAGAGGCAGATAGAGAGAGAGAATGGGAAGCCAGAGCCTCCAGTCACTGCAATTGTATTCCAGATGCATGTGCCAACTTATGCATCTGGCTTACGTGGGTCCTGGGGAATAGAGCCTTGAACTGTGGTCCTCAGGCTTCACAGGTAAGCACTTAACCACTAAGCCATCTCTCCAGCCCTGTTTCACATATAATTTTAATCAAAACTTTTAGTTGATTTCAGTGGGAATGCAATTTGTTCACCAAACACAGTGTGATTAATGAAAGAGTTTTTAATTACTTTTATAAAATATAAAATTTTTCTAAGTAATTATCAACCAGCTCTCTTAAAATTAGAGATCTCTGTTCTGTTCTGTTTTAATTTTAGTATGCTTAGAATTAAGTTAGTCAACATCTTTGTACAACTTGCAAATTGAATTAAAATTATACATATTATATTGAAATAAAGAGAATATACATAATATCTTCTAAGAAATGGGTTCCCCTTATTTCAATTGCAAAAGAAGTTGGATAATTAGAAATATGCAAATATACAATTTTAGATGCTGCTGGAATTATTAAATATACTATTTTATGTAGCCCCCCGTTAGTGATTTTCAAATAGCAAATAAAAATGCATCCTTCAAGATGCTAATCACTTAAGTATGTCATATTTATTATCTTCCCCAATATATGTATAAGATATTCATATTTCAAAAATATAACTTCAGTGAGATTCATAACTTGCAGGAAAAATCCAAGAAGAGCATGTGTTGGTCACCTTACATCCAACTTATACATGCATGATTCAGGAAACAATGTATACCTAAGTTGGCTGATTTTATTCCTATCATATCTATTCCTGTCCTATAAGACATGGAGTGATGTTATCAATCCATTTGTCAGTACAGAAACATCACTGCTTCTAGGTCACAAGAGAGTTCTATAAATGAAAGTATTCTAACATGTTTAAGAGATAAATCCTACAGAATAGAATGTTTTGACAGGATTCTGATCTCCCACAGGTAAAACTCTGGAGACACTTGCTTTCAACATGGCAAACTATTATCCTGTCTCAGTATTCTAGTACTAATGACAATTTTTTTTTTGTCATTTCAAATGATTAAAAAATAAATATCAAAAGAAAAAAAGCACTGTGGCTTCCCCAAATGATGATACTAATCTCAAAGCGGCCAAAGTCAGAGAAAAGGAGGAAATTCATGTCTTCCCTTATTTCAAAAATCCTTTATTCCTCCAATAATTTTCAGATTTTCCCAAAACAGCCTATTCCATCACAAAAGTGAAATTACTTTTTCCAGGCAGCCAATTACTTGCCTCTTGATTCTGTCCTGGGGTGTCTAGAGTTATTGAGAAACATTTTAGACATTAATGAAATATGATCTTGAACCACATAACCTTGGCTTTTCCACTGTGTAGATCAGTATTGAGTTGGATATAAAAGTCCAAATCCCATGAAACAAACATATTCAATCATCTCATTGAAAAATATGATTTATTACAAGGTGGTTCCATTCCAGAAAGTTTCTAAAATGATGAATGACATCAAATTCAGTGAGGAGACTCCAGCATATTAACATATGGGAAACTTTTCTGAGTGTCCCTTCCAAGTGTCCCTGCACTCATCCCCTACTGGCTTATGTACAAGGCTCTGATATTTATAGTCACATAAATTACTGACAGTCCTTGATTATAAAAAACACATTCTCATGCTTAAGTATAAGTTGTTTGAATATGGAACTGAAAACCCACCATTATTTACTTACAATTGTTACAGTGTTGAAGATATCAATGCTAGATATTCTTTTCTCCTACTTAAATAAAATACCATAACATATACCTGACAAAAATGTTTTAGTACATTTTCTTATAATATTTTAGAAGGGGAACTCTTATGAAGATTTCAAAAGTAGATAACCACATGTGTGAAGGAGCCTCTAATAAACAATATGAGATGCTATTTACATTTGTTTAGTAAAATTTTTCAGAAGATGTTGAGAAAAGGAAGTTATATTACCATCAGTTAATCAAGCAAATCTCTGGGAGGCGCTGTGTTTTAATTAGTATGATTATGTACTCATTTGACTTCCAAAGATCTATATGACAGACAAAATTAAATATATAAGATATGATCAAATAATCAGTATTCTGAAAAAAATAGAACCTCATATCCATTATTTTAATATCTTCTGTAAAGGGTTTTCTTTACCTTTAGTGCTTATATTTGCAAAAGCCAAACACAAAGCCTTGATACTACTGAAAAAGTCCAAATGTATTAAAAAGGTGACAATGATAGGTTCTGGAAGGTGAAAAATGTTCAATTTCCAATATCAAGTCAATAAGTCTTAGTGACTTATATATATTGCTCATTGTGAAACATGAATATAAGCACAAAAAACTTAGAAATATCTGCTTTATGTTTTTATATTAAAACAGTAAAACTTGGTTTGGAGAGATGGCTTAGCAGTTAATTCACTTGTCTGCAAAGCCTAAGGACCTAGTTTCGATTCCCCAGTACTACAAAAGCCAGATACACAAGGTGGTTTATGCATCTGGATTTTGTTTGACACTGGCTGGAGGCCTTGGTGTGCCCATTCTCTCTATCTGCCTCTTCCTCTCTCCCTATCTCTCTCTGTCTCATAAATAAATAAATAAGTAGATAAATAAATAAAAGTTAAAATAGTGAAACTGAAAATCCAAACTCCCTAGGTGAAATTTCTAAATCTGAGATGATGTCGTGATAAATAATGATAATAACTTATAGAGCCATATATTTGTAGGAAGACAATTTGTATGCATATATTTTTATCTAATATTGATGATAATGATGGTAGTAATAATCAATACTCCTCATATTCTCAGAATGTGACTGAGACAAGACAAAGTGCTTCACCAGTTATAAGTCATCTTACATCCACATGAAATAGGAACTATTATCTTCCTATGTTTCTTAACTTTTTTCAACACTTCTTATTTATTTAGATACATATGTTTTTGCAAATGTATATAATGTGTGTATATGTATGATGCATGTGGGGGAAAGGAGCATACCACAGCATACATGTAGAGGGCAGAGATAACTGCAGGATTTGTCTCTCTTTTTTTTTTTCTTTATTAGTTAGTTTGGTACTCAGCAAATACAGTCAGTTTGGTACCATTATTAGGCTCATCCACGACCTACTCCCTCCCCTTGGCCCCTCCTTGTTGAGGTATATGGGTCATGCATTGTGGAGTTAGCCCACAGTTATGGGTAAGATAAATGTCTCTGCATATCATGACCCAACATGTGGCCCTGACATTCTTTCTGCCCCCTCTTCTGCAAAATTTCCCTGAGCCATGTTGGGTTCATTTTTGGTCT
Organism: Dipus sagitta; assembly: GCA_036346955.1. Lineage (NCBI taxonomy): Eukaryota > Metazoa > Chordata > Mammalia > Rodentia > Dipodidae > Dipus > Dipus sagitta. The sequence continues at coordinate 93,869,175 of CM070770.1, read as the reverse complement.
GCTTCAGTGATGAGGTGTTGGGGGACCTCTGAGGCTCTGGCTCTCTGATTTGGTAGGAGTTGATTTTTCTGTGTGTTGATCTCCTTCCCCCTTGTGCTGGTATCCAGTTCACCAGGAAAACAGCACCCTTGCTTGTTTCGCCAATTTTTCTTAGTTGCAGCCAGGGCCCTTTTGAGGTATGACATGGTGGCTCTCTCCTTAGGATCTACATCTATCTGAAAAAGAGAAGCATATTCTCCAACGGAGAGTAAGTTAGCACCAGGACAAATGAGATAACCCTTACTTTTTTTATAGAAAATTTAATAGGTGTATCTTTTTCCATCTTCTTGAGACAGTCTTTCTTGACTGTGTTGCTTCTAATTGTGAACTTTTAGGTTCCCCAGGATCTGCTTCCCCTTGACATATGCATGGACAGATTTCTGTTCTACATATTACTTTGCATCTGGCTTCATGTGGGTCGGTGCTATGGATCAAATCAGATTGCTGCTTCTAAGCAAGTGTCTTTAACCACTGAACAATCTCCCCAATTCCTGACTTTTATGAAATTAGAAAGGAATACCTGTGATAAACAAGAGAGGAAAATTTTTGCTAGGCTTGTGGTGCCAAAGACTCCTGTCCATGGTCAGCTGGCTCCATTGCTTTGGGACAGAGATAAGTCTAAACATCATGGTGGAAGAAGCCTGAGTCAGAGGACACTGATCTGCTCTGTGTAGCCTGAAGAGGGAGGGAGGGAGGAAGGGAGGGAGGGAGGAAGGGCGGGAGGGAGGGAAGGAGGGGACACAGCTCACCTAGAACAAGCTCTCAGTAACTTACTCCAATACCTACATTCAAATGTTTCTGCCTCTTCCTAATAAAGTCTTCAAATTATGACTCTATCAACATATAAATCCATTGATTGCATCATATATTTTAGGATACAATGAATTCCCAAAGGACCATCAGTTGGCCACCAATTTTTTCTATGAAGTCTGGAGGAATAGTTAAGATTAAAGCCAAGCTTCCTCTGTTACAGAGCAACCAAGCACTGTTTTCCCACGTTCATGTAAAGGATACAGATACATACAGAGCTAGGACACTGAGTCTATATGAGACAATTAACAAAGACCTTAAACATTGTACATCTTACTGATTTGTCTTTCTTGGAAAATTGAATTTGGGCAGCCAGGTTTATAAGCAAGAATCTACCCCTACTGAGCATTCCCCATAGGTGTATATGGTCAAATATTAAAGGGTATCAACCTCTAATCTTTCTAGCTAGTATTAGAGCTAGTATTATTATATTAGTTATTTCTGTCTGTTTGACAAAATACCTAATATAAACAATTTGTGAGAAGAAGGATTTATTTAGGGTCATGGTTTCAGAAGTTTCACTCCATAGTCATCTTGCTCCATTGACTGATGTGAGGCAGAAACATTATCATCTAAGGTAACTGAAGGTCATGGCATATGAACTTATCTATGAATCTGTAAGTGGATGTTTTCATTGGTGGCATATTTTATATATCCTCAGGGTCCAATCACTTCTCAGTAGCTGAGAGACTAAAAAATATATACTCTACAACCTTGCTTAAAGCCAGACAACAGTACAGACATTTTAAAATAGACTTAGATAAGGAACTAACTGGCTAACATGCTGACCTCTGCTTCTGTAAACCTTGCTCACTTGCTTAACTGCAGCACCCTCCACCCAGACTTCAGACTTCTGGGAAGCCCCCACCCCAGAACCTTTCAGAAATACCTAACTGCAGGACATCTGGCCTCTTGCAAAAGATAAGAGTCTGCAAACAGTCTGCTGACCAGAAGTCTGATAACCAGAGTTAAGCAAGTAACTAAAAATGTCCCCGCGTGCGTCCCCTTAGAACCAATCATTTTAAAAAATACAATGTGATGTAACCCCTTTGTCCCCTTCCCTGCTCTTTTTCCTTTATAAACCCCCATTTTTAGAAGGATGGGGCTCTCTCCCACTCCCGCTGTGTCGGTCTGTGTGGATAGAGAACCTGCTTAAGCTTGATATTAAAAGAATCCTGTTGTTCTTACATTTGAGTGCATCGGTTTCCTTGGCTCACTGGGTGACTCTGGGACCCTGACCCTATTTTGGGGGGTCTTGGCTGGAGCCCTGATTCTATCATTGTTGTTACTAACCCTTGGACCCTGCATAATCAATGAACTAATCTCTGTTGTCAGGGAATGAATTAACGCAGTACAACTCATGGTGCTAAGAACCCAGTACCATCCTTTACAACCTCTTCCCTAATAAAGACCCAAGATTGGGTCGTCTTAAGTTACAAGCAGAGGGGGAATGAAGGCCTCAGGAACCAGAGGGATGCCATGACAGGCTTCAGAGTCACCAGTAGGCCTAAGTTTCTGTTTCCCAGCAAGGTTTAAATAAGAATTTAACAGTTACTGAAAAAAAGATCACAAACTGCTTATGCCATACATTTCTATAGTCATAAGAAAAGTTGCTTAAGTTCCTCAAACACACATAGCCACATAGGTAACAAAGGTTACCTAATCTGCTTGAAATTCCCCTAGCCCCCTCCCACCAGCTCTGCCCCCCAGCATCCTAAACCTATCAGAAAAATACAAGTGCAGTTACTACTTAAATCTACCAATCATGTAACCATTCTCCTACTTCTTTGTTCAAATCCCTATAAAAAACCTGCCCCCTGCTGCTCAGGGCTCTTGTAGAGATCCACTGCATTGGTGAAGTCAAGAGTCCAAGCTTAAGCCCGAAATAAAGCTCCTTGCCTTTGCATACACGTTTGGTTCTCCTTGGTGGTCACTGGGGGAGCCGAGAACTGGGCATAACATAGCAACACTGGAAGCCTTGTACAAATGAGCATTATGGAGAACATTTCATATTCATCAACACAGTCATTCACCAATCAGGTTACTTTTAGTCATTTCTGGTTTCCAAAGGGAACCCACCTAGAGCTAAAGCTCAATATGTTTGGAGACTTCTCTGCCTTAACAGGTATCTTAATAGACAGTCAGCTTTATTCTTCTTTCTCAGGACAGCTTTAACTATTTGTCAAATTGTGTGTTCAGTATTTTTTTTTCTATTTCTGTAAAACTAAAAAATTAAAAATCCAGGGATAAGGAAAGGACTATGCTGATCACTTTATTAAAAAAAAAAAAAAAAAAAAAGGCCAGGCATGGTGGAGCACGCGTTTAATCCCAGCACTCAGGAGATAGAGGTAGGATGATCGTTGTGAGTTCGAGGCCACCCTGAGACTACATACTGAATTCCAGGTCAGCCTGAGCTAGAGTGAGACCCTACCTCAAAACACCAAAAAATAAATAAATAAAGGACTAACACAGAGAATTGAGGCAACAGAAGACTAAAGGCCATCTGTATAAGAAAAACATGAGGTAAAAATTGTCTTTTCCCACAAGACATGCTCCAAATAGTAAACTAACAAAGTTATATTCATAAACATCTGTTGCATTTATGTGTAGCAAAAATGAACTATCTGCAAATCATATTAGAAACCAATGTCATTGTCCATACTATAGTGAATAAAGTATCTAAGAAAAATTTAATTAAGGAGATAAGGGACCAGGACTAAAACACTACAAAACATTGATCATTTTGATAAAGACCCAAATAAATGGCAATTTATACTGTGTCCATGAGTTGGAAGATTTAATATTTTTTAAAGTTTGTGCTATTGGGTATGATCTACACATGTACTAAAATTTCTGTCAAAACCTCATTGACTAAATATTTGAAGAAAATTATTAGCAGAGGAAACACACAATAGAACAGCAATAAAGTTAATGTCAGTAGGACCTTTGAGTAAAAGTGTATGAAACAGTGAATTTTGAAGTAATTATGAAAATTGGAGGTGTTGGTAGAATAGTGCAAAAAAATCATGAAACTGGAAATTTATTTCCAAATGTGTCCAAAGATATATCATCACCAATGTCCTTCCCAGGATGTTAAAACTCTGAATTAAATAAAACTTTTCATTGTAATAGGTTCACATATTCACAACAGTTTGAAAAAGGCTTACATGTATCAAACTAAGTTTTAAAAGTACTGGATCCATGTACACCAGATGCATGAGGTGGTGCATGCGTGTGGGGTTCGTTTGCAGTGGCTGAAGGCCCTGATACACCTATTCTTTCCCCCCCCCCCCTGTCTCTATCTGCCTTTTTCTCTCTCTCTCTCTTTCTCTCTCTCTCTCAAATAACATAAATACTTTTAGAAGTTAAAACAATAGCAAGTTGACTTCTGGTTAAGATGGTGGCGTAGGAACCACATCAAAGCAGCCTAGGGGAGAAAAAGCCAAAAAAAAAAAAAAAAAAAAAAAAAAAAAAAAAAAACAGCAAAATACACTCTTCTACTAGTGAGGTATATAAAAAATTACCAACTGCAACAGAGAAGTAGGAGAGATCCAGAGCATTCAGAGCCCATATAGGTATATAGAAGTGGCTCCAGCAGACCCGGCACCAGGTCGGCGGGGCCACAGCTGCAAAGTTGGGCTCAAGCCACAGGAAAAGCCAGGTGAGGGGTTTTTCCACTCACATTCGAGCTGCTGGGAAACTCAAGAATTGTGAAGGGAGGACCGCAGTGACAAAGGGAGGATCCGATCACGACATAGAAGATCACGTGGACCAGCCAGAGAACTAGAGCCACCATCTACAGCCTCCTCCCCCACCTCCAGCGCAAGCGCCAGCAAGCACCAGAGACCTGGGGAAGGGAGATCACAGCACCCAGCACCTGCAACCAGAGCAGTGATACAGTGACCCAACCAGCCTACTTGGATCCACAGCACACCAAAGAGGGACCCAAGCAGGAGTGTGGCATAACTGACACCAAAATCATCTCAAAAGGTAACTGGGATTACACCAGGACAGTACCCATCAAATAAGCCTGGTATATAGGCTTGAATTCGAAGTGCTAATTGCACCTTCCGTATCAGGATAAATTATATGTTAAATCTGGTGGATGGTCTGATTTGCCATTCTTAAATAAGCTATACTTTAGGCTTGTTATTTTTTGCTTCCTAAAAATATTGTTTCTATTTTGACTGAAAATATTAAGTGATATTTCCTATTCAATATCCAATTTATAATTATTTCAACAATAATTGATTTTGTGAGAGTAAATCCATATAACATACCTGAAATTTTAAATGTTAACCTGTCATAGGTATATGCAATCTTTGGAGAGAAGGAATGTATTGGGTTTTATTTGAAAATGTATTTTAAGATCACTATAAATTAATTCATATTAAAATAGATTTGCTATTATCACCATTTAATTTCTACAATTATCATAATATAAATAGAATATTTTTGAAGGAGACACTGGAAATATATTCTCTGCCTTATTCAAATCCTATGACAAACCACTTCAATTAACTTAGCCTCTGAAATTGTCATGTCACTAAAGATGTCTTCAACTATTTCAATATTTGTTACACATCACGCTTCAGTTTGTACATTTTGTATTTCTTTACTGTGTGGTAATGGCAGCAAATGACTTAATAGATGAGCATAACAATGCTTCTTTTTGAGAAATTCAATTTCATTTCACACACAGGTAAGAAGCACCTCACACCTTGGGCCCAGTGGCTTGAGTCACAACCCAAAGTGTGTTATTAAGACAGCAAGGAACTAATCCATTCCCTTATATTTATTCAATGATTAACCCATCCCTTAAACCTTTTGAACACTCATACTCTGCACTCATCATCAATGGGATAATAAAAAATGACTGATTTTCTTTTTTTAATATTTTATTTTTGATAATGGGTGTGCCAGGGCCTTTCATCTGCTGTGGATGATGTTCCTTAGGTGGGATTTCTTTCCCTTCCACCAGAGTCCCTCTTGCCACATGCCAACCTGATTTTTCTTTCATCCTTATTGCTCTGACTCATAAGTCCTTCACAGGAATCTTTGTATCCACTGCAATTGAATTTCAGTTTTCTCCTTACTACTCCATGTCTATAACTCTTTATTCATCTTTTCTGTTTTCCTCATCTTTAGATATGGCAGAAAATCCTCTATGGATCTTGAATCCTCACTATAAATAGTTTTAAAAAGAATCTCACTTAAGGTGAAATATTTTCTCTGTCCTCAATCTCACGCCTCAGGTCTCAGATATAAATCATTGATATCACATTCTATTTAATCTGTTCTCTGGTTCCCTATGCAACATCAAGGCAGCCCTTTAATAGTTCCCCCTAAAGTATTTAGTATGTATATTCTATTTACTTAAGACTGATATTTTATATTTTACTTAATGCAATGCTGTGGCTACATACTTGACAAGAAGCTATTGAAAGGAAGGATGTTTATTCTGGCTTACATTTTAGACAAGATAGTCTTTCACAGAGAGGCATTGTGGTTGGTTGGGAAAGCTTACTGGTTACATTACATCCACAGGAAGGGAATGAACAGGAAGTGAGGTCAAGCTTTGTAACCTAAGTCCCACTCCCAGTGACCTACTCCCTCCAATGAGACTCTGCCTCCTAAAGCCACAAACTTCTGAAAGAAGACAACCAAGTTGGAAAACTTTATAAACACAGCAGTCTATGGGGGATATTTTATATTCACACCACAACTTCTGACATTTAACTCCATTTTTGTTCATTGTGGAAAACCATCTTAAACATATTTATTTCTGAACCAGTGACAGCTAGCATTGAAGTCACAACTAGTGCTGTATTCATGTTTATTATGTTAATTCTTGATATACTGTTTTTAAAATGCTTTGATCATAACACATTATGTGAACCTCCCTTTAAATGTAGTTGTAACTTATACCTCAACAACTTTACAATTGGTGGACTTGGAATGAAAGGATGAAATACAACCTGGTGAAGAAGCTATTGTTTTTCCAGCAACAGATGAATGGATCTTACACTATAGAATTCACATTTTGTTTAGTGAAGTTCTGCCTGCCAAATCTGAGAGATTTTAAGAGTTAAGAAATTAATTTGATGCCTGAGTGGAGGGAAGCTGAAAGCCATTGGGCTTTTCTAAAACATCTGGATGAATGAGGACTAAGAATATGCTGGCATATTGACTTATATTTCACATAACAAATAAGAAGACAAACATATTTTAATATATATAGATGGGGAAAATGCATGAATACATATACTAAAGTAGACAAATATAGCATACTAATATGACACAAAGTTTATGGAATTCAAACCATTCAATTTATTAGAAAATATAAGCCAGGTGTGGTGGCGCACGCCTTTAATCCCAGCACTCGGGATGCAAAGGTAGGAGGATCTCCGAGAGTTCAAGGCCACCCTGAGAAAAGAAAATATAAAATATCCTAAGTATCAACATAGCTGTGGTAGTTTATATTGATTGTCAACATGTTAGAACCTAGAATCACCTGAGAGTGATATATAGATTCAGCTGATTGCTGTAGGAAGACCACCTTCACTGTAAGCCATGTAGAATGTATAAAAGGAGAAAACTTGCTGACCACCAGAATTCATCACTTTCTGCTTTCTCATTGTGTGGAATATGACCAGCTGCCTCAAGCTCCTGTTGCTGTGGCTTCCCTCTGTGATGAACTATAACTGAACTCTAAGCTAAAATAAACACTTCCTCCCTTAAACTATTTTTTTTGTTGTTGTTGTAGTATTTGGTCCCAACAATTAGAAGCTAATTCAATACTTAATATAATACATAACATATTGGGGTTTTTTGGAGGGAGGAATTGGCAGGGCTTTATGGCTATTTTGTTTTTTGAGGCTGTTGTTTCACACTGTTGCCCAAGTCGGCTTTGAACTCACTATGTAACCCAAGCTGGTCCCAAGTTTACAGCAGTTCTCCTGTTTAGACAGTATGGATGCTGGTTTTACAAGCATGGAGCATGAAGCTCTGGCTCATAGTTGGAGTTCTTAATGATTTCATCTCAGTAAATAGTCATAGAAGAATTATAAATAATAAGAAATGATGCATTAACATTAGTATTTATCACCTTGATTTACTTGACATTCATAGAACAGAAAAACAATTCCAGAATATAGTTACTGTTCACATGTTCACATGTAGGTTGAAAGGTGGAATATTCATCATGATGTAATGATGTAGCATGAGCTGTGACCATAATCTCAATTTTTTTTTTTTTTTTTTTTTTTTTGGCTTTTCAAGGTAGGGTCTCACTCTAGCTCAGGCTGATCTGGAATTCACTATGTAATCTCAGGGTGGCCTATAACTCACAGTGATCCTTCTACCTCTGCCTCCCAAGTGCTGGGATTAAAAGCATGTGCCACCATGCCTGGCCCTCAAGTACTTTTTAAAGGCACTAATTATTTTAAATTTTAATTCAAAGTTTTCAAGAAAGATCTTCCAAACTGCTTCATGAAACCAGAATGGAAACAATATGCAAAGAAGTGCTTTTCCTCAATGATGAATCTGTTTCTACTTAGTCTCAACTAATAAAAGTTAACAACTTAAGAGTCTTAAAAAATCACATCCAAATAACTGAACAGTTCTAAAATAACTAAACTATGTCATTAAATAAAATCCAAGTATATGTATAGAAATAAAAATGTGTCCAGAGCCCAAGGTAGTAAAATTTCTAAGAGCTAATTAATAATCACCTCTGAAAAGAGCTAGAAGATATGAGATGAGAAAATGACCAATCAAAATCCACTCAAAAGTAAGAAAAATGTGATTAGTAGACATGGACACTAATCAGTTGTAATTGGATTTCTTTTTCATTTTCACTGCCAAACATTATATATGTTTATAGCATGCTTGGAAATACGCTTCCATTGTGAAATAGCTAGATTGGGTTAATAAAATTTGTGCTACTTATTTTTAAAAATATTTTATTTATTATTTACTTGCAAGAAGAGAGAGAGAGAGAGTGAGAAAGACAAAGACAGAGAGAGAGAATGACAATGGGTAAACCAGGGCCTTGTGCTCCTGTAAACACACTCAAGATGAATACACCACTTTTGTGTATCCGGTTTGATGTGGTTACATGGGTATCCTGGGATTAAAGGAGTGTACCACCACGCCTTGCTTCAAAAATCAGAATATTTTCTTCTGTATTATATGACAGAAGTATAATCAATGTAAATCAATAGAAATTTTGACACCACTTATTTACATTATTTACATTTAATTTCCTATGTATGCACAGATTATGACACTTAAAATTTTGCACGCATACATGTAATGAAGTACAAACAAGTTTAGAAAAAATATAAAAAGAAAAATCAGAATTATGCTTCAAAACTGTTCCTAGGACCTTGATTCCTGGACACAACTATATTCCTACAGTTTTGCTGCCCAGCTAGTCAAACTGAATGTATTTAAGTAGACTAACTCAATTGGTGAACTCTAGCTTCTTTGGAAGACCCTGTCTCAGAAAAATGATATGAAGAATGATCAAGGAAGACATCCAACATCACTGATACCATCTAATTAAGAGCAGATTATTTTTTAAAAGACAGTTAACTAACCACTATATAAGCTATCATTGTCCTAACATGTCTCCTATCATCTTCTTCTTACATCTTACATTATCTAATTATACATCATTAGCATAGTAAAGTAATTCTAGGAACTTTATTCTAAAAGTCTCATTTATCCTCAGGAGCTACGCATACCACCTTCTCAGAGGTCAAATAAAAAACTGTCTTTTGGGATAATGTTTTGTTTATTATAGAGTTTAATATTCCCTAGGCCATCACAGAGAGCATGTTCACACTGAGAGACTGATACTCCCTTGAGATGCATGTAAGTCTCACAATCCCAATATTTTAGTATCCCCTTAAGAAAATCACTGCAAGATCCCATCTGTGTTATGACATTTTTCTCAGTTGTCATCTCACTGGTTCCTGACAGTTCTTCAATACTAGTGGGTCACAGAGTCTATTTCATCAAGAAGTGAAGACTTTTTGCATAACTACATGTTATGTGTAGCTTACAAATGGTGTTTTATGTTTAAAAATATCCTGTTACAGATTACTCTAAAAAAGTTTGTTATTGTCTAAATTTTCACAATTAAAATAAAGTCCTAGCTTACTACACACTTGCTTGTGAATTAATAAATAAATTCATCCACAATCTTCCTGGAAGGTAAACACATGATTCTCTTTATCTTCTCAGTAGAGGACATTCAAAAAGAAGAAATAAGACAACATCTTCAAATCTTTTATCCTGACTTTCAATAAGATATTTATCCTGTGTACCAAGTATTTTTGTATAAGATATTAGAGTTAATTAAATTTGAAGCACTCAGTACATAAATTTCATACAAGAAAAACTTTTAAGATAATCTCCATTACGATTTTCATTCTTGGGCTGGAGAGATGGCTTAGCAGTTAAGCGCTTGCCTGTGAAGCCTAAGGACCCCGGTTCGAGGCTTATTTCCCCAGGACCCACATTAGCCATATGCACAAGGGGGCACACGTGTCTGGAGTGTGTTTGCAGTGGCTGGAGGCTCTGGTGTGCCCATACTCTCTCTCTCTCTGTCTCTGCCTCTTTCTCTCTCTGTCTGTCTCTCTCAAATAAATAAATAAAAAAGACAAAAAAAGATTTTCATTCTTTTCACAGTTAATAGGCAAAAGCAATTGTTTAAATTTTGATTAGAAAAGATTTGTGTAAACTGAAAATGAAGATAGTTGGTTTTGACTTGACAAATGCAGTTCATATAAGCTCCATTCCACTGATCCAAGGAAAACAAAGTAGAATTTTGCAATATTTCTAGGAAAATGCAAAGTGAATTTTCACTAGTACACATCATTAACTTTATAAAACATGCACACACACACACACACACACACACACACACACACTTCTGAGCTTGTGAAAAGAGAAGCTTGTAAAAGAAGAGTCATTTGATTGGAAGGCACTTGACAGAGAAGGTATGTACATCCCAATGAGTGTACTGATTAAGAGATTAGGTTCTAAAGACAGAAACTTTGGTTTTAATACTGACTTGTCCATTCTATCTTATTTTGATTTATTGATAGTATTCAAGCAGCCAGCTGCAAATTTTACTTCCTATAAAGTAAAATTCTAGTACTATTCTTGCAAGGTGCATTAAGAATTAAAGGTGGCTAAATCATATAATTCATATTGTACTCATTGCTGTGACCAAATCCCTGACAAAAAGCAGGTTAAGCAACACAATATTCTGCTACAGTTGGAGCAGATATATTCCCTTGTGGTAAGGATGGCAGGACAGCAGGAGGACAGCTGGCCCATCAGTCAGGAAGCAGAGGAGGAGCAGGAAGAGAAACAGGTCGATAAAACTTCACCGTCCTTATGCTTTGACCTACATGTTCCAAAAACGCTATATTTCATAACTTTCATAACCTTCCCAAACAGTGCCAGCAGCTGGTGACTAGGTGTTCAAACAAATGAGTATATGGTGGACATTTGTCATTCAAACCACAGTAGTATGCTATATACAATAGTAGGAATTCAGACAGTACTAATGCTTGAAAGTTAACCTTTCCCCCATCTGTTTTAGTTTCAATACCTCTAACTCTTTTTTTTTTTTATTACTAATTAGTTTTGTACTCAGAGAATACTGTCAATTTGGTACCATTGTTACGCTCATCCATGACCTACCCACTCCCTCTAGCCCCTCCTTGTTGAGGTATATGGGTCATGCATTCTATAGTTAGCCCACAGTTATGGGTGGAATAAATCTCTGCATATCATGACCCAACATATGGCTCTGACATTCTTTCCACCCCCTGTTCCGCAAAATTTCCCTGAGCCATGTTGGGTTCATTTTTGGTCTGCTTCAGTGATGAGGTGTTGGGGGCCTCTGGGTCTTTGGATCACTGATTTGGTAGGAGTTGATTTTTCTCTGTGTTGACCTCCTTCACATTGGGCCGGTACCTGGTTCACCAAGAAAACAGCACCCTTGCTTGTTTCAGCAACTGTTTTTAGTTTCAGCCGGGGCCCTTTTGAGGTATGATGGGGTGGCTCTCTCCTTAGGATCTACATCCATCTGAAAAAGAGAAGCAGATTCTCCAACAGAGAGTAAGTTAGCAACAGATAAATGAGATAACCCTTATTTTTTATAGAGAATTTAATAGGTGTAGGCCCGCTTGTAGCCCACGATTGGTGGTAGCTTAATAATGGAGAGTGGGCTTATGTTTGGATATGGTTCTGACTTGTTTCCCAGCCCCAGTTGTGGTTATTGTACCACTGAGGGGATCAGTTAGCCGAATCAAGAGCAGTTGGTTTCCACCAAGGCTATGCACCACTATTGCACTTGTGTCAGCATCACGACAGGTTATTTGCTGCTAAGTAGGTTAGACCATGAGTTGCTTGGACAGATATTGGTCATTTCACCCCAGTCGCCCTTGTAGCACCTTCTGGAACTAGATGAGCTGACAGTCTGGGGACTGACTCTCTTTCAGCTTCCAGCCATACCATTCCATTTTGCATGTCAACCACATAAGGTGTCTTCAACAGTAGGGTCTTACCACTATTCTTTGGTAGGTCATCAAGTACTCTGACATAAAACTCTCTTTCTTTTAGGAAACGTTGTAGGTCTCTCTGATCAAAAGCTCATTGTGGATGATAGGCACATGCTAGTACTGGGAATTACAGGTCAGCGCCCACTAAGAAAAGGAAGAAAAAGATAACTAATATAAAAGAGTTAGAGAGAAGAGAGAGAGAGGGAGAGAGAGAAGCTGTAGAAGATTAAGATCAGTCTTCATCATATCCTCTCCAGTGTTTTGTGGTTCAGGGATTCCCTCTCAGGGCCTGATGAAGGTTCAGCCATTTGTTCTGCCTTTTAGGATGTAGAATTTTATGGTACTGTTGCAATTTGGGTCTAGACTTGTGTTTCCCACCCCCTCCCTTCCCTCTCCTCCATCCCCACCCATCCTATTGTCTAGTCCATAAGATGCTTGCTGGGTATGTAAGGCATCTTGGGTAGATTCAGGTTAGGTGCTGTAGGTGAGTTAGACTATGTGCTGTTTTTTTTTTTCTGTGATTGGATAAGTTCACTGAGAATGATCTGTTCAAGGTTCAACCATTCATGCTCAAATTTCATTGTGTCATTTTTTCTTACTGCTGTACAGAATTCCATTGTGTAGATATACCACATCTTAGTTATCCATTCTTTTAGTGATGGACATCTGGGTTGATTCCAGGTCTTAGCTATTACGAATTGAGCCACTACAAACATGGTTGAGCAAATCTCTCTGGCCTGTGGTTTGAAGGTTTTAGGGTAGATGCCCAGTAAGGGAATAACTGGGTCTGTTGGTATCTCTATACTCAGCTTTTTCAGGAGTCTCCATATTGCTTTCCAAAGTGGTTGTACCATCTTACATTCCCACCAACAGTGGATGAGTGTTCCTACTTCTCCACATCCTTGCCAGCATTTATTTTCATTTGATTTTTTGATGTTTGCTATCCTTACTGGGGTAAGGTGGAATCTCATAGCTGTTTTAATTTTCATTTCCCTGATGATTAGGGATGATGAACATTTTCTTAAGTGTACGTTTGCCATTTGTATTTCTTCCTCTGTGAACTGCCTGTTCAGCTCTTTGCCCCATTTTGTGAGTGGGGTGTTTGACTTCTTACTGTTTAGATTTTTGAGTTCTTTGTAGATTCTAGAGATTAGGCCTCTATCAGTTGGATAACCCGCAAACATTTTCTCCCATTCTGTGGTTAATCTATTGGCTTTAGTTATTGGGTGCTTCTCTGTAAAGAAACTCTTCAGCTTCATGTGATCCCATTGGTTGAGTGACTGTTTAAGATCGTGAGCTACTGGGTTTTTTTTTTTTTTTTTTTCAGGAAGTCTTTTTCCATTCCTATATCATGCAAAGTACTTCCTAATAGTAGTTGAGTTTCTGGTCTTATATTGAGGTCTTTGATCCATTTAGACTTGAGTGTAGTGCAAGGCGAAATGTGTGGATCAAGTTTCAATTTCCTGCGTATGGTTATTCAGTTTGTCCAGCACCATTTGTTGAAGATGCTGTCTTTTTTCCCGCCTATATTGGTAGGGCCTTTGTCAAGTATCAAGTAGCCATAGTTGCTTGGCCCAAAGTCCGGGTCCTCAACTCTATTCCATTGGTCTATACTCCTGTTTTTATGCCAGTACCATGCTGTTTTTCATTACAATGGCTTTGTAATATAGCTTTAGATCAGGTATGGTGATGCCTCCAGAGGTATTTCTTTTGCCGAGGATATGTTTGGATATGCGAGGCCTTCTGCCTTTCCATATCAAATTGTAGATCATTTTTTCTATCTCTGTGAAGAACACTGTTGGGATTTTAATTGGAATCGAATTAAATCTACATATTGTCTTTGGTAGGATTGCCATCTTCACAATGTTAATTCTGCCTATCCAGGAGCATGGGAGGTGTTTCCATTATCTCAAGTCCTCCTCAATTTCTTTTTTGAGTGTTTTTATGTTTTTGTTGTGTAGATTTTCACTTCCTTGGTTAACGTTATTCCAGGTATTTTTTTTTTCTTGCTATTGAGAATGGGACCACGTCCCTTATTTCTTTCTCTGTATCTTTGTCATTTGCATATAGAAAGGCTACTGATTTTTGTGCACTGATTTTGCATCCTGCTGCTTTGCTATAGGAGTCAATCACCTTCAGGAGTTTTGGGATGGAGTTCTCAGGTCTCTTACATATACAATCATGTCATCAGCTAATAGAGCTAACTTAACTTCTTCCTTTCCAAATTGTATCCCTTTTATTTCCTTCTCCTGTCTTATTGCTTGAGCTAGGACTTCCAGTTCTATATTGAAGAGCAGAGGTGAGAGTGGACAACCCTGTCTTGTTCCTGATCTCAATGGGAATTCCTCCAGTCTCTCTCCACTAAGTATTACTTGGGCCTTAGGAGCTTTGTATATTTCCTTTATTATGTTAAGATATGAACCAACCATGCCAATTCTCTCCAATGTTTTGAACATGAAGTGATGCTGTATGTTGTCAAAGGCTTTTTCTGCATCTATCGAAATGATCATGTGGTTTTTATGTTTAACCTTGTTTATGTGGTGTATTACATTGACAGATTTCCATATGTTGAACCACCCCTGTGTTCCTGGGATAAAACCCACTTGGTCAAGGTGAATAATACTTTTGATGTGTTGTTGGATTCGGTTTGTGAGGATTTTGTTCAGGATCTTTGCATCTAAGTTCATCAGGGAAATAGGCCGGTAGTTTTCTTTTCTTGTGGCATCTCTGCCTGGTTTTGGAATTAGGGTGATACTAGCTTCATGAAAGGAGTTGGGTAGCTTTCCCTGCTCACCAATTGTGTGGCACAGTTTGAGGAAGATTGGTTTGAGTTCTCCATGAAGGTTTGATAGAATTCACCTGAGAGGCATCTGGCCCTGGACTCTTCTTTTTGGGGGAGGTTTTTTATTACTTTTTCTATCTCCATGAGTGTGATGGGTTAATTGAGGTGATTAATCTGCTCTGAGTTTAGCTTTGATAGATGGTATGCATCCAGGAATTTATCAATCTCCTCCACATTATCCACTTTTGTGGAGTAGAGGTTTTTGAAATAAGTCCTCATGGTTCTCCCAATTTCACTTATGTCTGTTGTGATCTCTCCTTTTTTATTTTGAATTTTGTTAATTTGAAGCTTCTCCTTTCTTTGCTTGATCAAATAGGCCAGGGGTTTGTCAATCTTGTTTATTTTTTCAAACAACCAGCTCTTTGTTTTTTCAATTGTCTTAATTGTTTTCCAATTCATTAATTTATGCTCTGATTTTAATTATTTCTTTCCTTCTGGAGCTCTTTGGATGGGATTTTTCTTGCTTTTCCAGTGCTTTTAGGTGGATGGTTAGGGTATTTATTTGGGATCTCTCTGTCTTTTTTATGAAGGCATTGAATGCTATGAATTTTCCCCTGAGGACCACCTTCATTGTGTCCCATAAGTTTTGGTCCGATGTGTTCTCATCGTCATCCTTTTCTAGAAATTTTGCAACTTCATCCACTCTCCATTTATTGTTTAAAAGTGTGCTGTCCACTTTCCAGGTGCTATTGGGATTCTTGGTGGGTCCTTTGTTGTTGATTTCTAGCAATATAGCATTGTGATCTGATGTCATGCAGGGAATTATGTCAATCTTCCTAAATATGTGGAGGCAGGCTTTGTGACCCAGTATATGGTCTATTTTAGGGAATGTTCCATGGGCTGCTGAGAAGAATGTGTAGTCTGTTGATTTGGGATGGGAAGTTCTGTAGATATCAGTTAGGTCTAAGTGATGTGTAGTTTTGTTGAGCTGGCTTGCTTCCCTGTTGAGTTTCTGTTTGGATGATCTATCTCTCTATTATTGATAATGGTGTATTGAAGTCCCAAACTATGATGGTGTTAGTGCTTATTTCTGTTTTATTGTCACGTAGGTTTTGGTTTATGAATTGTGGTGCCCCTGTCTTTGATGCATGCAGATTTATGATTGTAATATCCTCTTGATGGATCATTCCCTTGATAAGTGGGAAGTGGCCTTCTTTGTCTTTTTTGATTATTTTTGGTTTGAAGTCTATTTTACCTGATATTAATATAGCTACACCTGCTTGTTTCTTATTCCCGTTTGCTTGGAATAATGTTTTCCAAACTTTCACCCTGAGGAGGTGTCTGTCTTTAGTGGTGAGGTGGGTTTCTTGAAGACAACAGATTGAGGGGTCTAATTTTTTGATCCAACCTGTTAGGTTGTGTCTCTTGATGGGGGAATTAAGGCCATTAGTATTTAGGGTAATGACTGTGAGATTTGACTTGATCCCTGCCATATTGTGATGGTATATGTGGTTTGGTGGTTTCATGGACTTTGAAGTTTTTTGTGCCTACTCTGAGTTTGGTTATTGTGATCTGCTTCTTGTAGGCATTTGAGGTTGATTATTTGTTTCTTCTCAG
This sequence comes from Dipus sagitta, assembly GCA_036346955.1. NCBI lineage: Eukaryota > Metazoa > Chordata > Mammalia > Rodentia > Dipodidae > Dipus > Dipus sagitta. Next base: position 93,852,342 of record CM070770.1, on the reverse strand, counting down.
TGGAGAATTTCCTGAAATACTCTCTGTAGGTTTGGTTTTGGGTTCATATAATAGTAGAGCTGAGTTTTGTCATGAAAAGTTTTTCTTTCACCATCTATTATGAGGCCTACTTTTGCTGGGTAGAGTAGTTTGGGTTGGAAGCCCTAGGTTCTTAGACTTTGCAGTGTTTCATTCCAGGCCCTTCTGGCTTCCAGGGTTTCCATTGAGAAGTCTGGAGTAATTCTGATGGGGTTACCTTTAAAAGTGGTGTGCTGTTTTTCCCTAGCTACTTTTAGGATTTTCTCTTTGGGGCCAGTGTTTAGAGTCTTAATGACAATATGTCTTGGAGAGTTTCTCCTTTGGTCCAGTCTATTTGGAGTTCTGTTAGCTTCTTGTATCTTGATGGGCCTTTCTTTTACGAGATGGGAAGCTTTCTTAATTATTTTGCTAAATAAGTTCTCCATGCCTTTGGTCTGAATTTCTTCTCCCTCTGGTATTCCAACGATCCTGATATTAGGACATTAAGTGTATCCCACAATTCCCTCATATTCTGTTCACAGAAACTTTTGAACTTACTGAAATTTTTGAACTCTGAAACTGTTTCTTCCATCTTGTCTTCCAGATCAGAGTTTCTATCCTCCACATGGCTGACTCTGTTCTTGAGAGCTTCTAGAGAGTTTTGGACTTGTTCAATTAGGTTTGCATTTTCTACTACTTTTCTATGTATAATTTCCATCCCTCTGTCAAGCTCCCTTTTCACATCATTTTCTGATTTTCTTGATGCTTCTAGGAATTCATCCTTGCATTTCTTTATGTCTTCATTTAGCATGGCCAGCTGATTTTTGAGGTCTTCTCTTTTTTTCACTCTCCCTCAAATCTCTTAACTGTCTTTGAACTCCTTCCAGTTTCTTATCCATTAGGCCTAGTCTAGTGATGGCAGCATCCATATGATTATTGGTCCTTTGTTGGTTTTCTGCAAGTTCTACCAGTAGCTTGGTCAGGGTTGCATTGCTCATAGCTTCATTTTGTTGTTCTGATCCTAATGCCTCTTCTATGTTTTGATTAGAGATGTTCATTGTAGGACTGGCTGATCTAACTGTATTTTCTTGCATTTGATTTTTCATGTTATTCCTTTTGCTCTGTGGTCTGCCCATCACAGTGTATGGTCACATAGGTGAGTGGATGAGCCTGGGCTCAAGCGCAATGGTAATCTGAGGCAGCCTGAGGTAGTTGCCAAGCAGCCTGTGGTTATATTTTCTTACTGGATTTTTAGACTATGTCAGCAGACAAACTTAACTGTGTGTTGTATTTTTAGATGCTAGCAATGGCTCTGTAGGAGAGACACCTAAGGACCTGTGTGTATCTCCATGACTCCTAGTATTGTGTCATCTGCTAGGATAAGTCAAAGCCATATTGACCATGCGGCTTCCTTTGGAATAATTTCATTGTTGTGACTTTGCTTTTGCAGGTACATTCACTTGCAGATCATCTCCATGTCATCCCTGATCAAAAAGACAGGTGATAGGCTGGGCATGGTGGCACAAGTCTTCAATCCCAGCACTTGGGAGACAGAGGTAGGAGGATTGCCATAAGTTCGAGGCCACCCTGAGACTACATAGTGAAGTCCAGGTTGGCCTGGGCTAGAGTGAGACCCTACCTTGAAAAAACAAACAAAAAAGAAAAAAGAAAAGAAAAGAAAAGAAAAGACAGGTGACTTACCAGAGTTGTAGGAAATGCTTATAAATGTCCCATAATCTCTTGTGGCCTTTTTGACCTGGAAGCAGAAACCAAAATATTGGGTTTTTTTTTTAAAATATTTTATTTTTATTTGTTTTTTTGAGAGAGGGTAGAGGCAGAATGAGAGAGTAAGAGAGAATGGGCACACCAGGGCTTCCAGACACATGCACCACCTTGTGCATCTGGCTAATGTGGGTCCTGGGGAATAGAACCTGGGACCTTTGGCTTTGCAGGCAAGTGCCTTACTGCTAAGACATCTCTCCAGCCCTTGGTTGTTTATTTTAATCTACAATATTTCCAACTGGCTTTATTTGTGCATATGGATAATAATCACTCAGAGACTACAAGCATCTGATTAGCAAAACAGATCTAGGTAAAGAAGTATAGAGCTTTGCTGGTTAACATTTAAGTTTAGTTGTTAAGTTATACTGTAAGTCTATCTGGAACATAGAAAGCAGGAATATTTTTTATCTGTTAAGTATCTGTCAGTTATAAGTACAGGCAGAACAGGTTAGAAACCCTGGAAACAATATTTTACAACTTTAAATCAATTGATTTTTGTCTAGAAATTGGATATTTCAGGAAAAGGCAAGACAGTATACAATCTTGGAATCTGTGTTTAAAAACATCTTTGGCTAGTCTGCATGTGTGGGTTCCAATTATCCTGAGAAAGCTTGCAGCAGAACAGTAGGGCTCATGATCATTTTTCTTTGATGAAGATCATTTGAACATGAGGCTGTATCCTAGAATAAGGAACATATCTTAAGAATCAATTTATCTACATGCAATGAACTTGAGATTCCAGAAGCTACATAAGTAAAATCTTAACTGAGACTGTTTGATTACATACAGCTTAAGAATAGAGCAAAACCTAGTCATTGTGACAGGGGACACAAAGGCTCATAAGAGAAATCTTAAACTGATTTGTAGCTGCTTATGCCACACATTCACCTTGCTATCTGTAGCAACTGCTATAAAGCTGGAATTATTCAGGTGTGGGCAAAGTCCAAGCCCAGTCCTTCCAAACATTGCACCCAGGTATGTTGGCTCCTTCCAGATTTAGCCCCAGACCCAAAATAGAAAAACCTAGCTGCTTGTAAGGGCTTTTGAGCTTTTTTCTTCTTTTCCAGCTCCTGGGCTGTTCATCTCCCAGAACCTGAGGTTTTCGCCAATGCTGAGGTTTTGTCCTCCCACTCTGGCAGCTAGAAAGGGTATTTTGTTTTTCCCTAGGCCCATGGACTTTAACATGGACTCTTAGACCACATGGATATATCTACTCCCATCCTTTGGTTCTTGTACTTTTTCTTCCCTCACCTAACATACACTGAAATAGAATAAATGTAACGGTATACAAAAATCATCCTTGTCAGGCTGGAGAGATGGCTTAGCAGTTAAGCGCTTGCCTGTGAAGCCAAAGGACCCTGGTTCGAGGCTCAATTCCCCAGGACCCACATTAGCCAGATGCACAAGGGGGCGCACGCATCTGGAGTTCGTTTACAGAGGCTGGAAGCTCTGGCACACCCATTCTCTCTCTCTCTCTCTCTCTCTCCTTCTCTCTGTTGCTCTCAAATAAATAAATAAACAAAAAAAATTAAAAAATAAATAAATAAAATAAAAAAATAAAAAATCATCCTTGTCAGTTTTTTTTTTTTTTCTCAATTATTTGTTAAAACTGAACAAGCTCACGGATGGGGGTTGCATTTGAACTCCCACAGAAAAGTACCTTGTCACCATTGTTGAACTAAATCAACCATATTTTAACATATATTAGAGACATTTTGACAGAAATAAAGCGATTTTGTAAGGAAGCACCTTTAAAAATTGAATCACTCTTATAACTTAATATAGAGCAATATTTATGTCTGTTAGAATACATGAAGCTTAGACAAACTATGTCAACTTTATTTGTACATAGCAGATTTTCTTAGGACATTGATGGTTTCATAAGCTCTATCAAGAAAAATGTCACCATGATTGAAACTAAATCATTTCCTATAAAATTTAACTAATAATCTCAGTGATGGCTACCTGGTAGAACCATCATAAACAAGGTTACAGGAACCATCTCAAAGTTACAATGTTTCAAAAGATAATAACCTTATAAGAAAATTAAATGCCAATGAGCAAACCTTAATCTTAAGATTGTTTTTCCAGTATTTCAAAGATTGAGAGGTAGAAGATCATAGCTAACTTGATTGAGTACTTTAAAGTCAGCACTTTTTGTTGTTGTTGTTTTGGTTTTCCAATGTAGGCTTTTGCAACCATTTATATGAACAGATTAACATCAGTGAGCTTCAGTCCCAACCTTGATATTTTGAGGCCTGTTGACACAAATCCACAACCTGAATACCATGCCACACCACAAGGCTGGATCATCCTCTTTTAGTCTTTTATAAGCCCTAGGCAAGTCCAATAGCCTTCACATTCAAGCCAAGGAGTCTATAATCTGATAAAGCACTTTAAGACTAAGTTTATCTATTTTGTCTTTCTGTCTGGCAAAAAAAAAAAAAAAAATCTTATCTGACAGAGGTATCTCAAGGTGACAAAAAGCAAGAAAAATATACAGGGCTGGAGAGATGACTTAGTGGTTAAGCGCTTGCCTGTGAAGCCTAAGGACCGTGGTTCAAGGCTCGATTCCCCAGGACTCACGTTAGCCAGATGCACAAGGGGGCGCATCTGGAGTTCGTTTGCAGTGGCTAGAAGTCCTGGCATGCCCATTTTCTCTCTCTCTCTCTCTGTCTGCCTCTTTCTCTCTCTGTTGCTCTCAAATAAATAAATAAAAACAAAAAAAAATTTAAAAAGAAAAAAATACAAATTTGTGTATTTTTTTAAAAGCCTTCTTATGGTTTAACTTTATTCTTTCTTGTATATAATATCTATATATGTCTTTAAACCTTCTGTTTAAACTTACTCATATCTTTCATCCACATACTTTCACCTTTTAATTTATGCCACCTTCTATAACAATCACCTTTTTATGAAACATTTAACATCTAACATTTAAAGATTCCTTTCCAATTTTATTCCAACCATTTTATGTCATTGAAACTACCAACCAAAAAAAATTTAATAAAAAAAATGTACTATATAAAAAAATCACATTTTGTTCCCATTCCCTTATAGTATTTCATGTTTTTATTTTTATTCCCATTACATTGAGGGCCCTCCTCAGTGGGGTTATGAATGTATCAGTCAGTCTCTGTGAGGGAGCTAATATCTCAGGATACTCCTTAACCATAAAACTTTCAAGGTTTTTTATGTCATTAGGAAAATTTTTTGATATAACTTTTTAAATTAATTAATTTCTTTATTTGAGAGCTACAGGGAGAGAGAGAGAGGGGGGGGGGGGGATGGGTGCATCAGGGCCTCCAGCCACTGCACATGAACTTCAGATGCATGTGCCACCTTGTGCATCTGGCTTATGTAGGTCCTGGGGAATCAGGCCTTGACCTGGGGTCCTTAAGCTTCACAAGCCAGAGTTTAACTCTAAGCTACCTCTCTATCCCTGAATAACTTTTTATAAAATAGTAGCCTAATGAGACAACAATCAGACTTGTTTTATAATATTTACCCAGTATACACACATATATATTCTTGTTTCTTGATTTTGGAACCCTTTTTATTATAAGAAATATTTAAATTGTGTCTCTTGTTCTTATATCCTGAAGTAACTTGCAGTAGGAGGGGTTCTGGCATCTCCCTCTTAGGTCATCTCATTTCTCATTGTCAGGTCATGGAACATTGGAACTGCCTAGAGGCCTAAACAGCAGGGCCTCCCCCTTCCCTGTGGCCTTGGACCCAGTCATTCCCAGGCCTGTATAGCCAGTCCCTCGATGTTCTTCTTCACTAGAGAGTATAGTTGTGTGCTTGGAAGTAGCTAATTGGGGGTGGGGGTGATCTGACCGTACAAAATTATAAGGAGGTTGTGTCAATAAATTGTCTTCTTGTTTCCTCTACACGCCACACAGCTATATCTGGATTGTCTCCTTTTCTATAGGGGAATCTTACATTTTTCCTTCCCACAACCTTAGCTGCATTATGAAAGCCACTTGACATAAAAGTTGGCTGTCCTAACTCACAGAGGATCTTCAACTTCCCCGGTGTCATCTTAATATCATAATCTCCTGAATATCCCTTCATAAATGTTTAAGGCTTTTTTTTAGTCTTTTTTTCTTTATTAATTAGTTTTGTATTTAGCAAATACAGTCAATTTGGTACCATTATTAGGCTAATCTGTGACCTACCCCCTCCCCTTGGCCCCTCCTTGTTGAGGTATACGGGTCATGCATTGTGGAGTTAGCCCACAGTTATGGGTAAGCTAAATGTCTCTGCATATCATGACCCAACATGTGGCTCTGACATTCTTCCCGCCCCCTCTTCTGCAAAATTTCCCTGAGCCATGTTGGGTTCATTTTTGGTCTGCTTCAGTGATGAGGTGTTGGGGACCTCTGAGACTGGTAGGAGTTGATTTTTCTCTGTGTTGATCTCCTTCCCCCTTGTGCTGAAGGCTTTTTTTTTTTTTTTTTTTTTTTTTAATCAGGCAGTCTAGAACAGTGGACTTGATAAAGGATTTCTGCCATGATGAATTTTGCACTGCTCATGTTGTAGAACAGACACAAAGACAAAGATGTCCTGGGACATGCACTGCTCAGGATAGACAATTTTGCTCCATATTCTCAGGGATGTGAGACACACACACACACACACACACACACACACACACATTCATATCAAGTCTACTCCTTTTCATACAGATTTCAGAGAGCCACTTCCCCCTGAGGTAACCTAAGTGAGCAGTCACAATATCTGTGGGAATTATTTATATTTCCCATCCACCATTTGGTGGGTCAGACTGAGCATCCTGGTGTTTCTTACTGTGTTTCTGAAGTCCTAGATGATCAGGAAGAACACAGTCTGGTAGCGTAGACCATGTCCAGTGGAGTCTGGATCCTGAACAAAGGTTAGGTGGCATCTCTCAGTCATTCTTGTCTTGCTTCTGGCCACAACTGAGACTGACAGCGATGGTGACTCAAAGGTCCAGCCTTGTCTGTGGGCAGAAGGCACACTGGGGTTTCCAGACAATGCATCAAAAAATGTTACATGGGGGGCGGGGGTGGAGAGATGGCTTAGTGGTTAAGCACTTGCCTGTGAAGCCTAAGGACCCAAGTTCCAGGCTCAATTCCCCAGGACCCACGCTACCCAGATGCACAAGGGGGCACACACATCTGGAGTTTGTTTACAGTGGCTGGAGGCCCTGGTGCACCCATTCTCTCTCTCTATCTCTGCCTCTTTCTCTGTCTGTTGCTCTCAAATAAAATAAATTTAAAAAAATGTTACATGGGGCTGGAGAGATGGCTTAGCAGTTAAGGTGTTTGCCTTCAAGGCAAAAGGACCTCAGTTCAATTCCCCAGGACTCACATTAGCCAGATGCACAAGGGGGCACATGTGTCTGGAGTTCTTTTGCAGTGGCTGGCAGCTCTGGCATGACCATTCTCTCCCTCTCTCTCTAGGTGTGTGTGTGTGTCTGCCTCTTTCCTCCTCTCTCTCTCTCAAATAAATAAATAAATAATTTTTTTAATGTTAAATGAAAATGACTCCATTGCTGGCATAGCCATAGATGATAGCACAGGAGACCCAGTCCTGCTGTCTGATTCCTGCCACCACAATGGTCCAGCACATTAACTGCCTCTTTGTCTCTATCATGCCTCACTTGAAATTGGAAATAGTATAGGATGCACAATGTAGGTTAGGCAGCCTTGTGTGGTAGCAAAGGTAGACAATCAAACAAAACTCCTAATGTTTACTAATGAAAAGTGGTCTCTGATATGTAGAAAACCTCATACAGACAGTGAAATCCACAAATATAGAAAAAAGACAGATTAAAAAGGTTAAATTTTACTTGGAAGGAATATTGCAAGAAGTTATACATTTATCCCACTGTACAACTGAGTCTGTTCCTTTTAAATTTTCTACTTAAGACACTGAGTGTATTTCAGTAGTAGAATATTTGCTTAATATTTGTGAGGATGTAGATGAAATTCAACCCTAGTACCACTCAAAAACTGTTGATTTAAGTATGGCTTAAATCTTTGTTCTAGACAATTGACATAATTGTAGAGGTTGTTTATTTTCCTAAGTGCACTGAATGTGTCTTATTAGCATATAATGTATATGATAAGAATTATATTCAAGCCACACTATAAATAATATATCATATATCTTACATGCCAGATGGATGATCATGGATAATGGGAAAAGAACAGTTGGGTATGAGATACTAGAAAGGCTTTAAATCTCAACAGAAGGTCCTAAAATTTAAGGACATTTTTCTCAGCCAGAATCTTTCCCACCTTATAAATTGCAGGCTAAGGAACAATATCTATAAACTCACTCTTCTTACTTTACACAGACATATATGCAAATATATTTTATATATTTCTTTTATTTGTTGCAACATTTCAAAATGCTCTTTTAGTTTCTGTCTAATTCTGCCTCTATCTCACCACTTCTTACTTGTTGGCCATTAGAAGACAGTCATGACTTAACCATGTTGACTTCCTAGGGACTACTATGTTGCCTGAATCACAATAAATCATTGACAAATACTCGGTGAATATCATATTTTGCAGAAGAGGCAAATATTAAAAACACATACGGAGATGCTGGCTCAGGCCTTTAATCCAAGAAATAGGAAGGCAAAGTTAGAAGATTTTCTGTGAATTCAAGGCCAGCTTGTGCTGCGAGGTGAGGTCAAGTTCATCCTGGTGTAGAGTGATATTCTGCATTAAAAAAAATATAGGTGGGTACATTCAATGAAGCAATGATAGGATATTCAAAGATCCTCACTTTAGTATGTACACAATTGTACAAAGAACTTCAGGGTAGGAAACCCTATAAAAACTGTGGACAAAAATCAGGATAAGGCTGGCTTGGGGCTGCCTGAAACTTGAGAGCATGCTGCTAAAGCAGGCCCTTTACTCTGCCTTACTGATTAAATGGCCCCTGGGTCCCCAATACCTGGATTGGCTGCTTTAGAGGCTGTGTACATGGAGTGTGTAGGTCAGAGCACTCAGTTCCTTTCCCATCTCCCAGTTTCCTGGTCCTAATACCTCTGCTGCTAGTTTGGGGAGGCCTGGTCCTTACCTTGTGCTACAGAAGCATGCCTTTTACTTTGGCTTCCTAGTTGGCCAAATCCTTTTTCCCCTGAGCCACAGGGCACCAGGGCCAATGTGAGAGCTGGCCTCTTGCTCCTGGCTCCCCAGCTTCCCAGCTTCCCAGCTCCTGGTTTCCCAAACACTGGTTCCCTTGTGCTGAAGAGTGTGTACAGTGGAGTGAGTAGGACAGAGCTCCCAGTTCCCCACCTCCCAGTTCCCCAGGTACTGGAGATGTACCTGTAATCTTTGCAATCTTCACATCTGGCATTATAGCCCCATCCTACACCAATTCAGATCACATTTAAAATAGAACACTTATTGAAGATTCTACTGGGATAAAATACTTGCTTTACCTTCAATAAAATAAGATTTTCCCACAAGATGGGTAGACAACAATGCAAAATAAATAAATAAATAAATAAATAAATAAAAGCCTCAGAAAACTGAGAGCTCTCCATCAATGATGCCCAGTGCCACAATGGAAGGCTCCAATGAAATCATAGAGAAAACTATATAAATTGAATCCCAAAATGAAAATACAACAAGCTATGTGAACCTGATCCAAAGAATTGCTGAAGTAGAAGCAAACCATCAAAAATCAGCAATCACTGAATGAAATTAAATTGTCTCATAGAGCACTCAGCTTTTGTCACTAGGCTTAACTCAATTGAAGAAAACCAGAGAAGCCTCAATAGAGATATAAATGAATTGCAGATAAGTCAACAAATATTGAATATCAATAACCAGCATATTGAGCTTAATGAAGATGTGATCAATGTAAGAAAGAATTCCAGGAAGCATCAAGAAAATCATACCTCAAACTGAAATTGTACCTCAAGAAAGAGATGGATATGATGAAAAAAAAAAAAAAAGAACAGAAAAAATAAATTAAAAAAATTAAAACATCTTTATGACCCCTCACTAACAGAGTCACTCATATGGAAGACAGAAACTCCAAGCTGGAAATCGAGACAGAAGAAATTGGTCAGTGTCAGGCACTACCAGGCAGAAGCTGGAGCCTTCAGTAGATGGGTCTGAGCTGCCAGGAAAGGCTACGTGCCCCATGAGCTACAAGAGGTCACTCCCTCTCCAAGCTTGGCACACCTGAACTTAGGCTTTGCCTGGTGACCTTTGGCCAGTCTCCAGGAAAACTCCTTATATGGTATCAGCCAGCAACCTTTGCACAGCCCATCCCCCTGTACCCTATAGCCTCTCCTTGCCATTGCTTATGTGCTGGAATGTATGTTCCCATATGCAGATTAGCAAGCAACCTTGTACATCCAATCCCTTTAGGGCCCTCAACTGCTTATAAACCCATTTCCCTATTGATTAAACCAAGCTGTTCACAGAGACTGTCTCCCAAAAGTGGTTCTTTCTTTCATCACACTCACCACAGTTGTCTGCATGCTTTCAGGGAACCATGGCTGGCCCAAGGATCCAGGGACCCACAGGTCAGGAGTCCAAAAACTTTGCTAACTTCAAAATAATCAAGTGAACAAAATACGAAAGAACTGTGGGATATGCCAAAACGATCAAACAACCAGATCATGGGTATACCAGAAGGGGATGAAATGCAGGAAAAAGACACAGAGAATGACATTATTGAAGAAAATTTCCCAGTCTCTCAAAAGAGAGACTCATGCAGATACAAGAAGCTCACAGAACACTAAACAAACAGGGCCAAAAAAGAAACTTCCAAGGCACATGATAGTTAAAACTCTAAGAATGAAAACAAAAAGAGAGTGCTAAAGGCAGCAAAAGAGAGAACTAATTACATATAAGGCAATCCCATAAGGATTCTCAGTGGAAACCCTGAAAGTCAGAAAGGCCTGGGATGGAATACTCCAAAGTCTAGAAAACTACTGTTTCCAACCAAACTACTGTACTCAACAAAAGTATCTTTCATAATACATGGTGAAAGGAAAACTTTCCATGAAAAAAAGTCAGCTCGCTGATTATATGAACACAAAGCCAAACCTACTGAGAATTCTTCAGGGAGCCAACAGGAATAAGATCCCAATAACCAAAACTAGAGCTGACTTAAAAGGCACAAAGCCCATGATAGCACCAACCCTGTAAGGCACCCCATCAGGGCAGGGATTCCTCATAGCTATAACCTTAAATATTAATGGCCTAAACTCACCCATCAAAAGACACAAGGTAACAGGGTAGATCAGAAAAATGGACCCATCTCACCACTAAAGACAGACACCTCCTCAAGGTGAAAGGATGCAAAATGATATTCCAATAAAAAAAATAAACAAGCAGGCATTGCTATATTAATAACTGACAAAATAGACTTCAAAACAAAGGTAATCAAAAAGGAGAAAAAGGGCCACTTCTTAATCATCAAGGAAATGATCTAACATGAGGACCTCACAACAATAAATCTGTATGCACCAAATGCAGGAACACCACGATTTATTAAACAAAGCCTACTTGACAAAAAAAGAGAAACAAACTATAATTCCATTATAGTTGGGGACTTCAATGCCCAACTATAATCAATAGACAGATCATCCAAGCAGAAAATCAAATCAAAAGGGAAATAATAGAGCTCAACACCATAGATCAACTAAACCTAATGAACATTTACAGAACTTTCCATCCCATTTTGACAGAATTCACATTCTTCTCAGCAGCCTACAGAACCTTCTCCAAAACAGATCAAGTAATAGGCCATAAAGCATGCCTTCACAAATTCAGTAAAATTGAAATAATTCCCTGCATCATATTGGATAACAATGCTTTAAAGCTAGAAATTAACAAGAAATACATCAGGAATTTCATCACCTCATGGATACTGTTGCAATCAGGGTTGCACTGCTGGTAGAAATCACCCAAGTAAGAGCAGCTTGTGGGAAAAAAAAATGGTTTACATTGGCATACAGGCTCGAGGGGGAAGCTACATGATGTCAGGGAAAATGATGGCATGAGCAGAGGATGGACATTACCCCAGGGCCAACATAAGGTGGAACATAGCAACAGGAGAGTGTGCCAAACACTGGCATGGGAAAACTGGCTATAACACCCATAAGCCCACCCCCAACAATACACTCCCACCAGGAGGTGTTAATTCCCAAATCTCCATCAGCTGGGAATCTAGCATTCAGAACACCTAAGTTTACTGGGGACACATGAATCAAACCACCACAGATACTGAAGAACACACTATTAAACAATGATTGGGTTGTGGAAGAAATCGAAAAGGAAATTGTAAAATTTCTAGGACTGCACAATAATGAAAACATACCTACCAAAACTTATGGGACACAATGAAGTTAGTCTTAAGGGGAAAATTCATATCACTAAATGCCTTCATAACAAATATGGAGGAATCCAAAATAAATAACCTTACCATCTACCTAAATGTATTAGAAAAACAAGAAGAATCCAAACCTTAGAGAGCTCTAGACAGAAAGAATAACCAGGATCAGAGCACAAATTAGTGAACTGGAATCTAAGAAAACTACTAAGAACATCAGTGAAATGCAGAGCTGATTCTTTGAAAAAATAAAGAAGATTGATAAACTCCTGGCCAATTTGATCAAACAAACAACAACAAAAACAAAAGAAGTCCCAAATTTGCAAAATCAGAAATGAAAAAAGAGCAGTTACAACAGACATCAATGAAATTGGAAGAGTCGTCAGGATATACTTCCTAAAAACTCTACTCCATAAAATTGTATTATCTGGAAAAAATGGATGAATTCCTTGACACATACCACCCACCAAAACTAATCTCAGAGTAGATTAATCTCCTAAACAGACCTATCACATTCACTGAGATTGAAAAGGTAATCACCCAGATGGCTTCTTGGCCAAATTCTATCAAACCTTCACTGAATAACTGAAACCAATTTTGCTTGAACTGTTTCACATAATTGAAGAACAGGAAATGCTCTCCAGCTGCTTTTATGAAGCTAGCATCACCCTAATTCCAAAACCAGACAGAGATGCAACAAGAAAATAAAACTATAGGCTTATATCTCTGATGAACTTAGATGAAAATATTCTGAACAAATCCTCACAAACCAAGTTCAACAACGTATCAAAAGCATTATCCACTTGATCAAGCAGGATTCATTGAGGGATGCAGGGATAGTTCAACATGCAGAAATTGGTCAACCCAATACACCACAATGATAAACACAGTCACAAGAAACACATGATCACTATCAAAAGATGCAGAGAATGAATGCCTTTGACAAAATACAGCATCAGTTCATGATAAAAGACACTGGAGATAATGGTCATGGATGCCTTATATCTCAACACAATAAAAGCTATATGCAAATCACCTAAATGCCAAATAATACTTAATGGTGAAAGACTCAAGGAGTTCCCATTGACATTGGGAACAAGCCAGGGATACCCACTCTCACCACTGCTCTCAACATAGTATTAGAAGTACTAGCCCAAACAATAAGACAGGAGAAAGAAATAAAAGGGCTACTGGCTGGAGGGATGGCTTAGTGGTTACGGCATTTGCCTGCAAAGCCAAAGAACCCAGGTTCAATTCCCCAGAACCCATGTTAGCCAGATGTACAAGGGGTACATGTATCTAGAGTTCATTTGTAGTGGCTGGAGGCCTTGGTACACACACACACACTCTCTCTCTCTGTCAAATAAATAAAATTCAAATATTTTTAATTTTTTTTTGTTCATTTTTATTTATTTATTTGAGAGTGACAGACAGACAGAAAGAGGCAGAGAGAGAGAGAATGGGAGCGCCAGGGCTTCCAGCCACTGCAAACGAACTCCAGACACGTGTGCCCCCTTGTGCATCTGGCTAACGTGGGTCCTGGGGAGTCAAGCCTTAAACCGGTGTCCTTAGGCTTCACAGGTAAATGCTTAACCGCTAAGCCATCTCTCCAGCCCTAAAATATTTTTAAAAAATAAATAAAAGGATACAAATTGGAAAACAAGTATTCAAATTCAAATTACCCCTATTTGCAGATGATATCATCATATATATAAGTTACCTGAAAGTCTCCATCTCAAAACTTCCAAAGGTGACTAATTCTTTCAGCAAAATGGCACGATAAAAAAATCAACACACAAAAATGAGTAGCATTTGTATATTCAGAGGACAAACATATAGATAAATAAGTCAGTGAGGCTGTTCCATTTTCAATAGCCACAAAAAAAAAGAAAAAAAGAAAAAAGCTTGGAATGACACTAGCCAAGGATGTGAAATATCTAGATAATAAAAACAAAAAACTCAAGAAAGAAACTGAGGAAGACTTGAGAAGATGGAAAGACTTACCATGCACCTGGATAGGTAGAAGTAATATTGTGAAAATGGCAAGTCTACCAAATGCAATATAAAGATTTAATGCAATACCAATGAAAATTCCAGGATCATTCTTCAGAGAGATAGAGAAACTGACCTCAAAATTCATATGGAATGGCAGCGGGCCTCGGATATCCAATCATATCCTCAGCAAACAAAATGCACCTGGAGGTATCACCATACCTGATCGAAGGCTATATTACAAAGCCATAGTAACAAACACAGCATGGTCCTGGCATAAAAACAGAAATATATAGATCAGTGGAACAGAAATGAAGAAACAAACCTTAGGTCAACTAGCTGTAGCTATCATTGACAAAGGTGTAAATAATGTAGAGTGGAGAAAAAGCAGCATCATCAAGAAATATTGCTGGACAAATTGGATAGCCACATATATAAAAATGAAAATAGATTTGACTTTTGGGGTTTTCAACAAGAATAAATTCAGTCTTAAAAACTAGGCATGGTGAGGCACATCTTTAATCCCAGAACTAGCAATGCAGAGGTAGGCTGATCTCTGTGATTTCAAAAAATGAACTAACTAAATAAATAAATCAACCCAAAAGACAAAGGGGGAAATTACACACAGAAGGACATGCCCAATGAAAAGCAACCTTGGAAATAAGATATTTCACAGACAAAAAACAACTTATTACCTGTGAGAAACTATTGGCTAAAGAAAGACTATTCAGAAGGGACAGTGTCTGCTATAGCATTGTGAAATAGGGATACTGGAGAAGATTTCCCACCAGCTGTGTTATAGAAAATAGTCTGCTTCCTTTCTAGGTAGGGAAAAACTGCAAGAAATTTCATCATGTTCTCTGAAAGGAGGATGGACTTTCAACCCCAATGATGCGTACTGTCAAAAACTAGTATTGTTATCTGGGTGTGGTGGTATACACCTTTAATCCCAGCACTCGGGAGGCAAAGGTAGGAGGATTGCCATGAGTTTGAGGCCACACTGAGACTCCATAGTGAATTCCAGGTCAGCATGGGCTAGAATGAGACCCTACCTCAAAAAACAAAAACAAAAAACAAACAAACAAACAAACAAACAAACAAAAACTAGTATTGCCAACATTCCCTGATAAAGACCCACTAATAGGCTGTCCAAGTTTCAGGAGAGCACTCCCCCACACCCTGCACCCGTTCAGTGCTGTGGTTACCAATCCAGCCTATGCATGCTTGGATTAGGATCAGACTATATGGTGTGAACTCTATCCCAGGCCTGTTAGTCTGCATTATTCTGAGGAGGGACACATGCCCTGGTCTCAGTTGCCAGCTCAAATCTGTGTGCAGGCTGACCCAGCAATTAGTAGGCTATTCAGCTTCCAGAGTACCCAGCCCAGACCCAAGGATACATCCCCAGGCCTCATCTATTCACATCAAGGTTTGTCATGCCACTCAACACTGGCCTGAAATGAAACTAGACCAGCTCATCTCATCATACACAAATATCAACTCCAAGTGTATTAAAGACCTCAACATAAGACCTGAAACGAAACTTCAATTACTGGAGGAAAAATATAGGAGGAACTATCAGCAATATAGGAACGGGGAAGGGCTTCCTGAATAATACCTCGATATCCCAAGAAATTAAACAATCTCTCAAACAAGGGGAATCTCAAGAAGCTAAAAAACTTTTGCACAAATGTACCATAAGCAAAGCCAATAGATTACTCACTGAATGGGGGAAAATTTTTGCCAGCTATACTACTGACAAAGGACTAATATCTAGACTCTACAAAGAATTCAAAAAACTAAACAATAAAAATTCAAACAACCCACTGAAAAAAAAAATGGGGTAGAGAACTGAATAGGGAGTTCTCAGAGTAAGAAATACAAATGGCTGACACACACTTAAGAAAATGTTCGGGCTAGCCGGGCATGGTGGAACATGCCTTTAATCCCAGCACTCGGGAGGCAGAGGTAGGAGGATCACCATGAGTTCGAGGCCACCTGAGACTCCATAGTGAATTCCAGGTCAGCGTGGGCTAGAGTGAGACCTTACCTTGAAAAACCAAAAAAAAAAAAAAAATGTTCGGGCTAGAGAGATGGCTTAGCGGTTAAGTGCTTGCCTGTGAAGCCTAAGGACCCTGGTTTGAGGCTCGACTCCCCAGAACCCATGTTAGCCAGATGCACAAGGGGGCACACACATCTGGAGTTCATTTTCAGTGGCTGGAGGCCCTGGCGTGCCCATTCTCTCTTCCTCTCTCTATCTGCCTCTTTCTCTCTGTCTGTCACTCTCAAATAAATAAATAAAAACAACAAAAAAATTTAAAAAATAATAAAAAATAGAAAAAAGAAAATGTTCAACATCCCTAACCATTAAGGAAATGCAAATTAAAACAACTATGAGATTAACCTTACTCCAGGAAGGCAATCATTTATAAAAACAACAACAACAAATGTTGGTGAGGATGTGGGGAAAGAAGAACCCTCATTCAGTGTTGGTGGGAGTGCAAACTTGTAGAACCACTATGGAAATAAATATGTAGATTACTGAAAAGGATGCATATAGAACTGCCAACAGACCCAGTTATTCCCTTACAGGGCATTTACCATAAATGCTCCACACCTTACTATGGATACATTTGCTCAACCATGTTCGTTGCTGCTCAATTCATAATAGCTGAGAAGTGGAATCAACCCAGGTGCCCATCATTGCATAAGTGGATAATGAAGATGTGGCACATACACACACTGGAATTTTACTCAGCAGTAAGAAAAAGCAACACAACAAAATTTGTAGGAAAATGGATGCACTTAGAACAGATAATACTCAGTGAACCCACACAATCACAGGAAGACAAAATGCCACATGTTCTCACTAATGTGTGGCTCCTAACCTGGATCACCTTGAGCTGCTTGCATATTGGATAGGCAACTTGAGACCCAGACAATAGGAATGGAAGGGTTTATAGGGGAGGGAAATAAGAAGGTAGGGGGAATAAACACAAAACTAAACCCCAAGTGAACTGGTACCATAGAAACCTTTCTCCTTTAACATAGACTAAATATATAACCCTCATCAGGAATATAGGGGAGTGCCAGAAAAGAAGAGCCCTCTTGAGAGTGGGATGAAGCCTAACTTAAAAAAAAAAAAATACTTTGGCTCTGACCTGTAACTCCCAGTACCAGAAATAGGTGCTACCCATATTGAGCTACTGATTAGAAAGACCTATGAGATCCTCAAAACACACAGTTTTCTGTCAAAGCACTTGATTACTCACATGAGGTAAAGGGTAACACCCTATTGCTGAAGAAACAATATGCTGCTGGCATAGAACATGGAGACACCTGGCTGGAATGTGGAAGAGAGCCAGTCCCCAGATAGCCCATCAAGTGCTAGAAAGCATTACGAGAGCTACTGGGGGAAAGTGGCTAACAATGGTGTAAGCAAGCAGGGGTATAGCTACTCAGAAACAATCAACCAGAAAAGAGAAATACACACCAGTGAAATACTGGTCCACAGCCTTGGTGGATAATCAATGGCTTTCTCATTGGCTAAGAGATTCTCTCAGTGGAAAGAAACCCATATCTGGAACTGGGAACCAGGTCTGGATCCTATGGAGACAAAGATTATGCTCTTCAATGTCAAGATCCTACTAGTCTTTTGTCAAAAGAGTGGCTACATCCATCAAACTCCCCCTGAATTAATAATGATCATCCAATTTAATCTATGCTGACTTTACTCTCTGTTTTAGAATTGATTTTTCTTTTTCAAAAGGCAGTGAGTCACAGTGAGATAAACCACCCCTTGCATCTCAGTCAAGGCCCAGGCAAAACCACACAGGATAAAGAGAGACTAGCAAAAGAGTACTAAATGACCTTTTCAAGCTCTTTTTCTCTTTGTTTTTTAGCATATTAGCATAGTACTTAAGAAACGAAAGTAGACAAATACTTTGTGGGTTTAGTCACCAGTCCTATCTGAGTAATTATCAGTTTTATCATTTTATAATAAAGAGCCCTGAAGTAGTCAGGCACAAAAGTCACAAATCATTATGTAGGTTCCTGTTTAAATCACTCAACAATAGTGGGCAGCCACACTGAGCATTGTCTCACCAGTTCCTTATTTCTCCTCACTTCCCCTTTCCTGAGCTTCTTATTATGTCAGCACCTTCAAGTTCATGGATGCCAGCAGTACAGTTATTGTTTTTTAAATGCTGTTTTTTGTACTGGAAAGAATGCCTATTTCTTTCAGAAAAGTGATTGTAGGTGCTCAGTTTATTGTCTGTTTGGGAGCCTTCCTGATTCATCAGGGAAGACCTACAAATCTTAGAAACTTAGGTGCATTTCCGCTCTTTTTCTAACCCATTTGCCGTTGTTTCCTTGGTGCGCGCAGCAGTTCCAGAATAGCAAAAGTGAGCAGAGGTGTTTGCTGGAAACATAAAAGGGCTCACTGGCACTCATCATCCATTCTTCTGGACTCCATTTCTCATAGTGAAGCACTTGAGTGGAAGGCCATCTGCTAACGCTTGTGTTCTTCAATATTCTGTCCCAAGTTCCTGCGCCAAAGAGAAGGGTAAGCATGTACGATCAGAACCCAAAGCCAAAGAATATAACATGAAGTAGGTCGTCAATAGAAACTAAGTATCTTATGGTTAAAATTATAGGGATTATAAAATCGAAATTTAGCACTGCATATGTTTTATTATAAAGGTATTATTTTATTATAAAAATGTGTCAAATTTGCTTTCTGGTAAAATACTCACAGAGCTATACTGCCATAACCTGTGTCCATCACATCATCCAATGCCAGTGACACAGTGCTTGATATTTCTTCAAACACCCTTGCCGAAGAGAAGCAGATGAATGAAAGGAGAACAATCTTCACAAGAGCAGTAAAGCTTCTGTGATGTGTTTTATCAGAGGTCCCTTGGGCATATGCCTCTGCTACATACCTTTGCAACATGTCATTTAAATTAACCTGGTGCATAATGTAGAATGTACTATGAACTAACCTTAATGTTTTTATCTATATTGTCATCTAAAATTTTATGAATGTTTCACACCTCCAGAAGCAAATAATCTTACTTAAGATATTTGTGTAATTCCCTCCTCTGAAGTTCAAATGACTTTCATAATAAAGCTATAATATAAATGTTGATTCTATTTCAAGATCATTTAGAGATTTTAAAGTGAGGATGCCCTTGGAAATTTAGTAAAGAGAGTTATTTTATTGTATAAGTGAATTTCATGTAATACAGAATGTGTATAATTATGGGGCTCCTGGGATTTGAGTGCCAGTAACATGCTCAGATATTATAGTAAACACAAAATGCTTTTTCACAGCTCAACTATCATTCAAGTTACCCTTATTGCTTCTTAAAAAGGAGCAATAAAAGTTTATTTATACAGAACTCCCCCAAATAGATATCACAATAAAGGGGCAACTACAAAACAATAAAAAGGAAAATACACGAATCATCACAACTTCAACAGGGTAAGCAAAGAATAAAAGAGAGGAAGGGTGCTATCAACATCTAAAGTTCCTAACAACCATTAAGCGAGGTGAGTAACTGGAAATTTGTCAGAGGTAATTCATTTAAAATTGAACCTTAGCTCTCTCTCTCTACATATGGCACATAGATTCACTGAAGTTAACAAATATTTAGAAATGTACTTCAGAAAAATAAATCTAAATATGTGACATAAAATTATTACTCTCATTTTAAAAGTTTCAATAATATTTTAGTCTCTTGTTTCCTTCTTCTAAGTAAACATTTTTAATCAGATGTTCTGTAACATATTGAGCTCTGTGATAGGGATGTGAGTCACTCAAGTTTGAAATTTTCTTTTTTAATCATACAAAAACAAAAAAATCATACAAATACATAGAACATAGAACAGCAGTAGTTTACCAGGTAAATTTTGTGCATAAGTAAAGCTTACTTCACTTCTATACAAGGTGTGAAGTGAATGGGGAGTAATAAAGAAGATGAAAGAAAAAAAATACTGTCATTTGCATCATCCCCCCCCCCCAAATAAACTCCCACCAAAATTGATCATTAAACATTGCGCTGGGTTTGGTGGTGCACACCTTTAATCTCAACCCTTGAGAGGCAGAGGTAGGAAGATCACATGAGTTCAAGGCCACCCTGAAGCTACATAGTAAATTCTATATCAGCCTGGGCTAGAGCCAGAGACACTACCTCAAAACAAAACAAAAATTGTAATGTTTTATAATTAATGGATACTAATCCCGGTTAGGAATAGACATGAGACTGGCTCAGTAGGGGAGATCTCACATTTGGCTCTGGGAACCAAACAGATTCCCTATAACACAAAACCAGTAAGTTCCCAAGAGAGCTTCCATTGTTCTTTAACTTTATTTTTATTAGTTATGTATATAGTGTGTATATAGCCATAATGGTACCATAATTAGCCTTCTCTCTCTTCTCCCCCCAGTGAGGATTATGGTTGTTGCATTGTGGAGGTGGCCATCAGTTATAGGGGAGAGACAATGTCTCTGTGCATAATGACCCAATTTATGGCTATAAGAATCTTTCTGGCCCATCTTCTGTGAATTTCCCTGAGCTATGCTGGGTTCATTTTAGGGCTATTTAGTGATGAGGTCTTGGGAGCCTCTGTGCCTCTGGATATCTGGTTTGGTAGGAGTTGTATGTTCCCTGTGTCTATCTCCTTCACCCTTGTGCTGATACCAGGTTCACTGAGAAAACAGCTCTTGCTCATTATCGTACTTACTGTATGGCATCAGCTGGTGCCCTGGTGGGGTGCAATCAGCTGATCCTCTCCTTGGATTCTTCATCCATCAACCAGAGAAGCAAATTTTCCAATGGAGAGTGAGGTCAGTGGATAGCCAATATTATTTTAGAGAGAATTTAATAGGTGCAGGCCCTCTTGTAGCCCACTATTGGTGGGAGCTTGATACCGGGGAGCTGGATCATTTTTTTAGATATGATTTTGACCTGTTTCCCAGCTCCAGCTATGGGTTCTGTTCAACTGAGTAGATCCCTTAGCCAAATAAAGAGCAGTTGGTTTCCCACCATGACTATGTGCTGCTATTGCACTTGTGTGAGCATCACCTTAGGTTGATTGCTGCTAGGTAGCTTAGACCACAAGTTGCTTGGACAGATGTTGGTCATTTCCCCCCCCCGTCCCTCATGTAACACCTTTGGGCACTGTAGCAGACAGCTTCAGGTTTGCTGAGATGAACTTTCAGACCAGACACAGTTATGGAGGAAGGGATTTTTGAAGCTTACAGATGCAGGGGAAGTTTCATAATGGCAGAAGACGCTAACCTTTCTTCACAGGCCCTAGCAGAGAGAGAGAAGCACAAGCCAAAAGCCAAAAGCCAAAAGCCACACAGCACAGCATACTTCAGGAACTCCAGCTAGGCACACTTTGCATATCCTTACATTGAAATTTGAAACCCACCACCACACCTTAAGATCCACCCAGTGACACTGCCTCCATGCAGGTGGCTGCAGAATGCAAACAACAAACAATAAAAAACTGAATTTATTGGGGGCCATCTATTCAAACCACCACATTCTGCCCCTGGCCCCCAATAGATTTATAACCATCACATATTGTAAATTTTACTCCGTTCAATTTCAAAGGTCCCCACAGTCTTGACCAATTTAAGATAGTAAGTCCTGTAAAATCAAACAAGTTAAATACTTCCAACATATAATGGTACAGAGTAAACATTTTCAATTGCTATAATGAATGCATAGCAAGGAGAGACTAAAACAATTCAAACTCAACCACCATCAAACAAACATCAAACTTCTGCAGTTCAAGTCCAGTACAACCAAAGACTGACAGTCTCCAGTTTTTCCAATTCCACCCCTCCAGCTGGGCAGAATAGCCAGGGAACACTTCCATCTCAGGCCAACAGTGCGCTCTATGATAGTACTTGCATAGTCCTGGTATATCCAAAACATCTTGAGGTCTTCATGCAAACCACAGTCCATCTTCCAAAGGCTGTTTCAGCCTATCAGGGCATCATGCCCTGCCTCATGCCACATCTCAGCAGCAGCTCCATGAACTGTATGCAATTCATGACCATTCCTCACATCTTCCATGCTTCTGAATCCAATACCAGGTGTACAGGACACAGCCATATTCTTAATTCAGGGACAAAATAAATCCTAACCTTGAAAAGCAGGTTCCTTCTCTAGCCAACTCTTCCCAAGAGTTTCCGTTACTATGATAGTCTTTCCTCAGGCATAGTTTTCATTGTTTTAATGTAAAGCAATTGGACCATCTTCCTTAAGATTGTTAATATGTTGACAATAGCAGCTTTTGTAACCTAAAACCAGTCTCAGTTCCTGTAATTTTAACTTGCTTGAGGTTTTCCAGCTTAAAATCTTAAATCTCTCAGTCCAATATCTCTAGCCAAGCACATCAGTCCATTACAAATTTAACCTTGATCAAACTCTCTGGGCCTGGACAGCAGGACACAGGCAGCCCTTATGCCAGTAGCCTAGTTCCAACAAAGTTCTCTGCAGTCTTTCCTTCCCCTTAGAAAGCTCATAAGCCAAGCCTCGATGTTCAATGCTGTTTGCACTTAGCATTCTCAGACTCTCATCATAATAGTCCATAAAATTTGGCTTACCACTCCAGAAGACATCTTCAGTTGCAAGCACCAAGTCCATGCCTATTCCTCCAAAACAAAGGTTCCAAAAGATCAACATCCACAGGGTCAGGTTCATCTCAGTCCACTCCTCGGAACCAAATTCTGTAGCAGACAGCTTCAGGTTCGCTGAGATGAACTTTCAGACCAGGCACAGTTATGAAGGAAGGGATATTTATTGAAGCTTACAGATCCAGCGGATGTTCCACAATGGCAGAAGAAGCTGGCTTTTCTTCACAGGCCCAAGCAGAGAGAGAGAAGCACAAGCCAAAAGCCAAAAGCCACACAGTACACTTCAGGAACTCCAGTTAGGCACACTTTGCATATCTTTAGATTGAAATCTGGAACCCACCACCACACCTTAAGATCCACCCAATGACACTGCCTTCAGGCAGGTGGCTGCAGAATGCAAACTACAAACAATAAAAAAACTGAATATATTGGGGGCCATCTATTCAAACCACCACATTCTGCCCTTGGCCCCCGCAGAATTGGAAAATCTGGAGACTGTCAGTCTTTGGTTGTATTGAACTTGAACTGCAGAAGTTTGATGTTTGTTTGATGGTGGTTGAGTTTGCGTTGTTTTAGTCTCTCCTTGCTATGCATTCATTATAGCAGTTGAAGATGTTTACTCTGTACGTTTATATGTTGGAAGTATTTAACTTGTTTGATTTTACAGGACTTACTATCTTAAATTGTGAAGACTGTGGGGTCCTTTGAAATTGAACTGAGTACAATTTACAATAAGTGATAGTTATAAATCTATTGGGGGCCAGATAGCAGAACTGAGGCAGAAGCAAGGCAGTCTAACAGCACAAACTTTTTCTATAAAAAACAATAAATAATAAAAATTTTACATACATAGTTCAGAAACTTTAAGTATTTTTTTTCTTAAAAAATGTAACATTTGGCTGGAGAGATGGCTTAGTGGTTAAGCACTTGCCTGTGAAGCCTAAGGACCCCAGTTTGAGGCTTGATTCCCCAGGACCCATGTTAGCCAGATGCACAAGGGAGTGCACACCTCTGGAGTTCCTTTGCAATGGCTGGAGGCCATAGCATGTCCATTCTCTCCCCCTCTCTCTCTCTGTCTCTCTTATCTGCCTTTCTCTCTGTGTCTGTTGCTCTCAAATAAATAAACAAATAAATGAACAAAACCAAAAAAAAATGTAACATTTCTTCAAAACAATCATCAGCCTTGTTAATGACTGGATCCACTCTTTGTTGAATTGTGATAAGTAGATGCTAAGACCTTCAGGGCAGAGAGAGAGACAGTATTTCGTTATAAGTAGGGTAAAATCATAATTACCATACTGATTGGAAAATACCTGTGGGAAGTTAAAGGAACATCCAGAAAAGAGACATTAGTGTGGGGCTTATTATAGCAGTGTAGAGGCAGATGACACATAAAAATCTGAGGATACAAATTGTAGTTATTTTTCAGCAGTGATTAGAAGATTTTGTTAAAATAGCATCACAAATTGTAATGCTTCTTAGACCTATGTACTTCTGTTAATTATAATCCTCAATGGGGAAATAAAGTTGAGGGAGAAAAAAGGACATAGTAATACTGTAAGAGAAAGTCTGTAACTCTTGAATCCAACAAAATTGGGTTTCCAATTTGTTGAGGCTTGAATATGAAACTCTTCACCCACACTCTACCCCCTCAAAAAGGTTTATTATGAAAGACTAGGTGGATAGCAGGCATTTGAGGGGTGACTGGGACATGGGGGGATAACCCATCAATGGCTTAATTCATGGATGATTTTATGCTGAATGTCATAGCAAAACTTGGAACCTTGTTGGAAGAACTGTGTTATGAGGGACATGACTTTGGGGAGTATTTCTTGTCTTTCTTCCCTTCCCAGGTTTTCTCCCTGCTTCCTGTCACCATGAGGTGGGAAGATTTGCTGCATAACATGCTTCCTTCCATGTCATTTTGCCTCACTTTCAGTCACTCACTCTTGTGCACTGAAAACTCCAAAACAGTGAGACAGTATAAACCATTCCTTTCTAAATACATGTGCAATAGTGGCACATAGCCATGGTGGGAAACCAACTGCTCTTGATTTGGCTAACTGGTCCACTTAGTGGAACAGAACCCATAGCTGGAGCTGGGAAACAACTCAGAACCAATTCCAAAAATGAGCCCACTCTCCATTAACAAGCTACTGCCAATCATGGGCTACAAGAGGGCCTACACCTATTAAATTCTCTATAAAAAAAAAAGCAAGGGTTATTTCATTTGTCTGTGCTAACTTTACTCTCTGTTGGAGAATCTTCTTCTCTTTTTCAGATAGATGTAGATCCTAAGGAGAGAACCACCCCATCATACCTCAAAAGGGCCCCACCTGAATCTAAGAATAATTGGTGAAACAAGCAAGGGTTCTGTTTTCTTAGTGAACCAGGTACCAGAACAAGGGTGAAGGAGATCAACACAGAGAAAAATCAACTCCTACCAAATCATATAGCCAGAGACACAGAAGCTCCCAAGACATCACCACTGAAGCAGACCTAAAATGAACCCAACATGGCTCAGGGAAATTGCAGAAGAGGGGGCGGAAAGAATATTAGAGCCACATGTTGGGTCATGGTATGCGGAGACATTTCCTCCTACCCATGACTGAGGGCTAACTCCACAATGCATGACCTGTTACCCTGACAAGAAGGGTCCCTGTGGAGGAGGGAGGACAGGGAACAGGCTAACAATGGTACCAAGTTGACTGTATTCACTGAGTACAAATCTAATTAATAATAAAAAAGAAATAAACATTTTTTTTTTCTTTAGAAATAGTCCTCCAAGGTCTGGACAGAGGGCTTAGTGGTTAAGACACTTGCCTATGAAGCCAAAGAACCAAGGTTCAATTCCCCAGTACCCACATAAGCCAGATGCACAAGGTGGTACATGAGTCTGGCATTCGTTTGCAGTGGCTGGAGGCACTGGAGTGCCCATTCTCTTTCTCTTTATCTGCTTCTCGGCCCTTCTGTCTGTATTTCTCTCAAATAGATAAATAAAATATTAAAAAAAGAAATAATCCTCCAAACCAGACATATAAATCAATTGAAAAGTAAAGAGGACACACAAGCCTGCATAGCTATACCAACCCAATTTTTGGCAGTGGAATAAAAAAACACACTGGGAAAAACAAAACAACCTATTCAACAAATGGGGCTGATTAAGCTGGATATCCAACTAAAAAGAATGAAATAAAATCCACATGTCTCATTCTGAAAAAAAATCAATTAAAAATGATCAAATAACTAAGTATAAAGGGGGGATTTATAAAAGTACTAGAGGAAAATATAGAAAAAAAAACCCTCAAGTTATGGTTATAGGCAGAAACTTTTGTTCAGAGTTCTAATAGCACTGGAAATAGTCCCACAATTCAACAAGTAGGAGAACCTAAAAATTAAAAGAGTGAACCAAAAGCTTATAGCACGGTAGAAAATCTTTTCAAGAAAGTATCTCTGCCAGGAGATTACATATAATATAATAAATATGATATATATTACTATATACTATATTAAATGCATTAACCTATAATTACACAATATGTAGTATATATAATTATATAATATTATATATACATATATATAATATAGTTACAAATTGGTATATTCATATTATTGTATTATATATAATCTGGCAGAGGTACTACTTGCTAAGATTTTCTACCATCCTATAAGCTTTCTGTTTTCTGGTAAGCATTCAATCATAAAAATGGTTTTCACAAAATGAAGGCATATTTGTAACTCTTTTTGTTTTATATTAAAACAAATGGGAAAAAGTAAAGTAATGATCTATTATATTAAAATAATAGGTATTATTTGTGTCTACTCTTTTAAGTACTTTTGGAAAAAAAAGACATTTCACCTGTTCTACCTTAATCAATGAATGTTTTGATAAATAAAGCAAGGTTATTAGTGGAGGGTTCAGTGAGAGATTTTCATATAGCATAAACAAAAAATAACTTCAATGTTCTAATTTTAAAATTAGTTCCTGGCTTAATGATTCATCTGACAACCATTTGTTAATGCACAATTTTTATGTTGTTGTTTTTATGATCATTAACTTGTATTAATCATGTATGAGAATTGCTTTAATTATGTGTACTTTCCCTCTTGCCCTTTCTTGCTTACTCTCTTCTTTTTCCTCAGTGATGTTCCCCTTCCCAAATAATCCATCCTCTACTGTCAGGTTTTTCTTTTTCTTTCTTGCCATAAACACAAGAAAACCTGTAATTGTTATATAGTTCTGTCTGGATTACTTGTGATGACATAGTGATATAATTTTATCCATTTTCTGTGATTTATATGGTTTAATTTTTCTTTATGGATGAATAATAAAATACCATGGTACATTTTGCTATGTTTTCTTTATTTAAGCATCTACTGATAGACACCTGAACCCATTTCAAGCCTTGGCTATTGGGGCTGTGCTGTTACAAACATGAGTATACAGAATAGTGTTTGTATTCTGACTTCATGTCTTTCAGACATATACCCAGAGGAGGGTGGGTTGTAAGGTAGCTCTGTTTGTATGATTTGGGAAGCTACTGCATTCATTTGCAAAATGGCTGGACACATTTACATTCATCTGACAGTCTTTAAAGATTCCTCTTTCCCGGCATCCTCACTACTGTATTAACTAATTAATTAACTAATTGATATAGTCATTCTGACTAAGCTGAGATGGAGTTTCACTGTATTTCTGATTTACATTTCCCTCATATTTGAATATATTGAACTTTTTCATGCATTTATTGGTCAGTTGTACTACTGAGAAATGCCAGAGCACTTGCCCTTCCATTACCTTCTTTGTAATTGCATATATGATTTAATTCTCTGCCAGATGAAAAGTTGCCAAAGATTAAGAAAACAATAATTAAGAATCACTATAGAAATGACAATTCTAAGGGTTTCAAATATCATGTTTCAACTCTGCTTTTTAATAATGTGGCATACCTGGCATGTCACTTTTAGGTAAGGTTATAGCTGTTTGTATATTTTTTCTCAATATAACTTCACTACATAGAAATTATCACCTTACAAAATGTATCTGTTAAAAAAGTAATGTTAAAAAAAAGTAATGTTATTACAGTATACTGACAGGCTTTGCCCTTCTCTAATGAACACATCCTTAAATCAAATCATAAACTATATTAATTCATAACATAAGCTTATCATGACTTAATATCTTCTTCTTTAGAGTCAATGATGAAAATTAAAACCAAACTTGTCAACAAGCTTAAATTAGTGTTGAAATTAAGTTATTCTATATATTGTGAAAATGACATCATTGCTATGATACCCTGTCCAAAGGCATTTGAAGGTAGACCAAAAAAAGAAAGAAAGAAAAAAAGAAAGTAATGAAGGAAAGAAGGAAGAAAGAGAGAAAGGTGATGGATGCCTGCTCTAGGAGTGACTTCATAAAATGATTTCAGTGATCTAGCCCTGCCTACTTTAACACAGAGGCTGGCTTTACTGAGAAACATCTGCCACTAACCAGCTACAGTTTGCCCACCTCACAGGTTTCTATAAACTTTCACTCAAAATAGCTTGCCTGGATTTCTCTGTGCTAATAACCTCCTTCCCTAGCTTTTTTCTTTTTTTCTCCATACATAAACCAGAAGCTAGCCTGGCCTACATATGTGTGTGTGTCTTCAATTCCAGTCCCATTCTTCATTCCAAACTAGATATTATTCCACTTGAGACATTTTTCTTACTTTTGTTTCATTGTGACAGTGCACATCTTTGGAGTTGTCTTTTTTACATTGGAGCATATCTAAAATGAAGAGATATCATTGTGTGGGTGTTCAAAAGAATTCTTGTTCACAAGGAAGGGTTTTACCAATTATTGTAAATTTCTATTGAAAATGGCACTTTTATATTTGCAAGTTTTTGTGAAAATAAGTTCATTAGTGCTCCACTTTGACATAGTTTTTAAGTAGCCACAAAATTGTCTTATGGAATATAATATTGTGGAATTTTTATCATTGATTACCACAAGAGGATTGCATTTAACCAATACAATAAGATAGTAATTAAAAAAAATAGGATTGTGAGGATTATTTAAGCAATGACGTTGAAATGCTGAGCTGACTTAGAAATATAGTACATGTCCTTTACATAAAACTTCAAAATGTATTTGTATGCAGTTCTGTAGGATACTAACAGTAGTTAATGTGCTTTAATTTAGTAAATTCTTTTTATGTGTCTAATATGTCCCAGGAACTGCTTGATATAAAGAATCCAAATATAAACCAGAAAATGTTTTAACGCCTCCATGTATTTTGAGAATCTAATCATGAATATCATGATTTATTTCTTGTGTAATATTCATTCTATGTCACATTCCACATTCACTAAATCCAACCAAGATTTCAACATGACAGCAATGGACTGTTCCCTTCTCTCTGGGGTTACTTTATTGGCCCATAGTTTTTTAGTGCCAGGGGAATTGCCAGAAGTTTAAGCAACTTAAATTTCACAAGGAAAGGTGCTGCTTTTTCTTATCTCTGGCTCTGTTTTGTGAGAAAGCCAAACTAAGAAATACAATTAATTGGGTTAGAAAGATGGCTTAGTGGTTAAGGCACTTACTGGCAAAGCCAAAGGACCCAAGTTCAATTCCCAATTATCCATGTAAAGCCAGATGCACGAGATGGCACATGTATCTGAAGTTTGTTTGGCTTGAGCCCTGATGCACCCATTCTTTCTCTTTCTCCCTTTTTCTCTAAAGAAATTTATTAAAGAAATAATAAAACTGTGCCTACATAAAAGAAATACAATTAATCAAATTAATTTAGGAAAGGTAAAATAGAATGCCTTCTACACTGTGATACCCATGTATGTGCCAGACATTAAACACTATTTCAAATGGAGCACTTGTTCTTATTATATCCTATAATTATGTGTTGAGAGGTCAACAAATGGTTACATCTGCACAGCTAATAAATTATATCTCTTGATTTGCTTCCCAATATTTTAAAAATATTTTATTTATTTATTTTCAAGGGGAGAGAGAGAGAGAGAGGAGAGAGAGAGAATAGGTGCACCAGATTTTTTAGCCACTGCATTTGAACTCAAGATGCATGTACCACTTTGTGCATGTGGCTGGCTTTTTTTTTGGTTCTGGGGAAAGAAACCCAGGTTGTTAGGCAGTGCAGGCAAACACCTTAACTGATGAACAATTTTTTAAAATATATTTATTTATTTGTTATTTATTGAAACAGGGAGACAGAGGGGGAGAGACAGACAGATAGAGAAAGATAGGCAAGACCATGAGGATTCAGAGAGTAATAAGGCTAGTGCTGACAAAGCACTATAATTATTGAAGAGATCAGCACAATTGATGAGAAGCCTTGTGTATTGCACTGGGCCAATAGGAAAGGTGTTCAAAGTATGTTAAGTTCTATCACACAAAAATCCAAATCCATTTGAAAGAGGACAGTTTAAACTTAAAAGGTTCCCCTCTCAAAAATCACTTAGAAATGTGTTTGGTTCTCCTTTGTTCTGATCTTTCTTTGCAACACCCTAATTTCCTCTCTTTTAGAATGGAAATCCCTGGTCTGTTCTATGATATATTGGAATAATGCAGCTTGCTTCTATATATTATGAGGTCTTATAGGTAAGACATAGCCCCAATCTCAAAAGACATTACAGTTTTGAGCAGTATTTGGACTTTAAAACTTATTAGGACTTTTGATGTTACAGAGAATGCATTTTGCATGAGAGGACCATGGTGCTATGTGACACAAGGGTAGATAGTTAAAGCTTAAAAATGATGCTTTTAAGTGTTAAGTTAATCAGTGGTGAAACTTTGATGTTAAATCTTGTCAGTTTGTGGGGATTTAGAACAGAGATGGAAACAAACCTCTGAGTATGCTTGTGAGGGAGTATATAGCCTAAGTTTCTAAAGGCAGAAAGCCTCACCCTGAATGGGCAGCACCGTTTCATGGGCTGGGGTACTGGGATGTTTAAAAGGAAATAAGTTGAGCACTCTGTTTCATGACTATGGATGCAATGTGACCAACTGTCTGGATCTACTGCCAACATGCCTGCTTCACCATGACGGCTATTGACTCTAATTATGAGCCACAATAAACTCCTCTGTTTTTTTCCAGGTATTTTGTCATAGCATCCATTGAAGTAACTAATACAATGTACAGATGTAAAGTGTATCCTCTCAAATGTTCAGGTTGTATTTGTTCTTTCATATTTTTCTTGTCTTAATTTTTCTTATCCAACTTTCTGCCTTCTTTTTCTCAGAGATTGCTTGATTAAGATCAAAGAATGCAGGATACATTTGGGCCACATGGATTTTTGACTGCTTTTCTCAATACAATTTTATTAATTTTTAGAATATTTCACTTATATTACAGGGAGAAAATGGATTTAAAAAAAAAAAAACACAGCCGGGCGTGGTGGCGCACGCCTTTAATCCCAGCACTCAGGAGGCAGAGGTAGGAGGATCGCTGTGAGTTCAAGGCCACCCGGAGACTTCATAGTTAATTCCAAGTCAGCCTGAGCTAGAGTGAGACCCTACCTTGAAAAGCCAAAAAAAAAAAAAAAAAAAAAAAAAAAAAAAAACCTTCTATTTGGGCTAGAGAAATGGCTTAGTGGTTAAGGCACTTACCTGCAAAGCCAAAAGACCCAAGTTTGATTCCTTAGGACCCATGTGAGTCAGATGCACAAGGTGATGTATACATCTGGAGTTTGCTTGCAGTAGCTGGAGGCCCAATTATGCCCATTTTTTCTCTCTCTCACCCTCTCTCTTTCTCTCTCTCCCCCTCCACCTGCCCCCCTCTCAAATAAACAAATAAAAATAAATAAAGTATTTTTTAAAACCTTGTATTTGGTTGGCATAGTCTAAAACACTCAAAGCACTGTACACTGATTGATGCTCTAACATTATATAGGTTTTTTGGAAAAACTTCTAAAGAATTATTTTATTATGATAAAAGATAAAATTTTGTTTTTAATTATGGCAAGAAAGTTTTTTAAGTATAGGGATAAAATGTGAAGGTGTGAATGTACAAAATAATTTTAATTTTCTAGAAAATGAAATTTAAATCTATCCTCCTGCCTTAGGAAACTAATTTCCCCCAGTTGAAAGGCTCCTAGAAATATCAATTTATCAAGGAATAAAAGTGGACTCCCCTCATGGAAATTTAGCACTGTTTATAATATACTAAAGATCAGACAATTCACATATAAATAGCAATTCTCATTTTCCTCTCTAAAAGCAAGATTCAAAATGATGAGCAAGATATTACTAACCCTAATTTCAATGATCTGATAAAGATGATAACAACTCCTTGGCCCATCAAAGTACTGATATTATGATGAGGATAATATACCCAACACCAGAAATGGTTAGCAGTCTTCTAAATAGGTCTTAATTCAACTCTATATAAGCATATTTGGTTAATGAAGCAAGAACCTTGGCAGACCCTTAAACTACCTGCTATGTTTTCTTTAATGTTGTAACATCCTATTTTATGTGATTTACTTGATACCATATTAGTTCTTTTTATATCGTTAGATATTCACATAATACCTCTTGATGACTATATTTCGAAGAAAATTATCAGATTCATTGGAAAGGCTAAATCTCACAAACACTTCATTCCACCAAAGCATAGATCCTCACTTTATCTAAGCTATATAACAGCTTAGTGACTCAAATAATTTAGTTATCATTAAAAGAGGGAATTATTGTGGCACATATCTAAAACAAGTCAGGACAAAAAAATTCTTTTCAAGTCACATTTTTCTCCAGAGTTATTCAATGATCCATCACAATCTGACAACTCTATGATTTCTTGAGAAAAAAAAAAAGCCAGCCATTGTGAACCACAAAAATTATAGATTTCATTTCAAAGAGAATGAGGCCTCTGAAAACATATAACTTCATTTACATAAAATTGGATGCCAAATTATACACATCCTAAATGTATTGGGATTGGTGTATAAACAAATACGGTTGGCTATGTTTAAAAGAAAATTATGAATCAAAAGTGAACAATGGTTAGCCAACTTTTTAACAACTAAAGAATGATAACAGAAATTGCATAATGCTTAAAAGTATTTCATGTCCAAGGGTCATACATGAAAATGTCATCTGGAAAAATAGTTGAAAGAATAGCTTTGTTGGGACTAACAGAGGCATTTTAACTTTCAGTATCAGTAGATGACAATTTCAGTTAAACCTTCATAAAATAGCAGACCATCTAACTTGAGAGGAACTGCTGAAAACCTTAAAAATTCTCTGTCTGATGAAGCAAGTAATGCTGGTTTGATTTTGATTTCTCTATTCTAAGCATGTTCAATTATAGCCATAAAATTCACTATGGATTTCAAGAGAATATTTTAAATCATTTTGTTCATATGGTTTCAGACTTGTCTTTCTTTTTAAATTGTCACAGGCAAAGAAATTTTTGCTTCACTGAAGCGCAGACTTTCTGTTGATGTATGTACTAAGAGAACATTGTCATCGTTTCCTGAAAATCATGCAATGGGTAAAAGTTGTGTTTAAAGGAAGGTCATGGAAAATGCCTCTAAAGATTGAGCTTCTTGTGAATATGGAACAGGAATTGCCTCTTTCTCCATTTTTGTTAGCTATGCAGAGGTGATCTCTCCCTGCTGACCTGACAGACCCAGCCGACACTATCCATAATGAAAATCAATGCCACCAAGTCACTAAACAATTACTCCATCTTCTTTAAAATGCACATGTCTTCAAAAAACAAGGATTTAGTGACTAATTAATTTGCCATTTGTCTAGGAGATTGCACTAGTTGCATTATTTAAGAAATCCCTTATCTTTTTTTTTTTTTTGTGCCCTCAAATACTAAAATTAGATCAAAGTTTTGGGATTCACTGATCACCATGAAGGGCAATTGATGACATTATGAAAGCACCTAGTAGTTGTGCTGGGGTCTGCAACACTCAGAATTTGCTCACATGTAAGACCATGATGGATTGCTTCTAATCTTCATATGTAAAACAACAAAAAATGCATCAAAAATGATTGTGAATTTATTTACCAAAGAAATATTTGGCTGAAAATATAAGGCATATTTCTGTAAAAAGGAAAAATATGCATTGTCTTTTTCTCCCCATCTTTTCAATATATTTATATATAATATGTGTGTGTTGATTCTATCATAAAATGATTATATCCTTCTTCTTTGTTTCCATCATGTCTCTATGATCCCTCAATATGAACTCATTCCCTCTATTATGACTCCAGTAGAAATAAAATCTTTTATGGAAACGTTACAGTGAATTCCTACCCTTCATCCTATTGACCCCATCTGAAGGGTATGAACAAACATTTGTCAATTTCTACGTCACTAATTTCAATTTATTTAATTTTAATTCATAACTCATACATCTATTTGAGTGGGATGTTGGAAAAGTGAACCTCATGAGCACTGAGGGACTTAGGGGGACCATCAGCATGGCTGCACTGATAAAAGGTAGCAGAAGACTTTGCATACCACACCATGATGGCTTCATTGGAGAGTCCAGAAACGTAATTGTGTATGCTATCTTTGGCTGGCAGTACTTGACATCATATAATGTACTTACATTTGGTAATGTCCTCTTAACTGTTTCCCCAAATGTTTCTCACTCACCCAGTGGATGACAAGTTCTCAATGCATGCTTTTATAGTGAAGAGTAAGTTAAGAATAAATGGTCAGCTATGCCTAGCCCAAATGGAAACAGATATTGTCCTCAGTTTTGTTGTGGATAATAGGCATATGTGAAGAAAGCAAAATGACGTTCTTGGAGTCTTGCTCCTTCTATACTAATGACTCAAATACATGGTTTTAAAGAAAGTTAATATCCAATTGTTAAGAACTGCAAGGAGAAACTTAACTGTTTTAAACAATTTGCTTCATTGCTGATGGCATGAAAGTTGTCTAAATGTATACACGGTGGCCTGCAACATTTGGAAAGGAATCATCTACTACTTTTGTACTCATACAGTAAAATACAAATGTACACCATGTATACTAGTCTTACAGCTGTCTTTATTATCGATGATTCCAAGCAGATTTGCTTATCCTTAATGAATGAGCATGACAAGTCTCAGAAAACTCAAGTGATTAATGTCAGATCACTCAGGCCTTAAGCAGCAAAGTCCAAGTGAAACCTTTGTCATAACCTGAATGCTATTTACACTAGCTTGTGTTACTTCCTGATTCCAAAACCTCAGGAAACAATCCATCTGTCTGTTGTGTTCTCTACTATTTATCCATCAAAGTGGACCAAAGGAATGCAAATCCATTAAGATGAACCAGTGGAGAGGATAAAAGAATGATCTTTATGTAAGATGTGCATGTGTTGTCAAACCATCCTCACTACCACTCTTTTCTACAATTCATACCGGGAACTGTATTTATGGAATGTCCTTTTCCATATGTTCCAGGCTACAATGTGCCAAAGACACAGCCTTCTGTGAGATTTGAAGGGCAATAAAGAAGTGGAGGGTATTCTTCTTATGCTATAAATCAGTCACATGGGTATATAGTTAACTGAGTTCACAGCACCTCTCTGGAAAGTTACCATATTCACTGGGTCTGGCTGCCCATATTGGAGAATAACTTGCTAAGTTATTACATTTCAACAGAGTATTTTATGGTTCATAATATTCAAAGTAGCTTCAATGGAAATTTCTTGGAAGATTCTTGTGTCTCTAACTGCTTACACACATAAACTTGAAGGATTATCATTGGACCTAGGATCTAAAAATGTTGTCATTTCCTTAACCTTTGCTACCAAAGAACTTCAATGATTCTGTAAGTCTTCAATTTCTTCTGTTAAATGCTCCTATTTAAGCTGGGCATGGTGATGCATGCCTTTAATCCAAGCATTTTGGAGTCAGGGATATAAGGAATGCTGTGAGTTCAAGGGCAGCCTGGGACTACATAGTGACTTCCAGATCATCCTGGGCCAAAGTGAGACCCTACCTCAGAAAAACAAACAAACAAACAAACAAAAAACCCTTTTACTTAGTGGAAAACTTGTGTCTTCAGTCATTTATCTGTTACAGAGAATATCATTAGTAATGCTAATTTAATATTAATTTAGACTGTATGCCCTTATAATGGTGGTTTAACAAGAATATTTATACAACTAAATAGTATCTGGTCCAAAATAATGCTTATTGAAGGCAAAATTCTGTCTGAAACTGTTAAACAGGTTAGTTTTTGGCTGATTCCCACCCCAGTGTCAGGTATAATGCTACTTAATATAAAAAATGAAGTGA
Organism: Dipus sagitta; assembly: GCA_036346955.1. NCBI lineage: Eukaryota > Metazoa > Chordata > Mammalia > Rodentia > Dipodidae > Dipus > Dipus sagitta. Next base: position 93,816,295 of record CM070770.1, on the reverse strand, counting down.
TAATGAATACGGGTTAATTTTTTGTCTCAGTATCAAATATATCACAGGAATGTTACCCTAAATTATTAACAAAATCACTTATGGCATTCTAATATTTTATGATGACATATTGAGTTGAATACACATGATTTGAAAAAGTGGCCTTTTATTTCATTTTTATTTTTTTAAATATTTATTTGAAAGAAAGAAAGTGGGAGACAGAAAGAGAGAGAGGGAGAGAATGGGCATGTCAAGGCCTTCAACAGCTGCAAACGCATTCCAGAAGCATGTGACACCTTTTGCATCTGGCTTATAGAGGTCCTGGGGAATCAAACCTGACACTTTGGCTTTGCAGGCAAGTGCCTTATCCATTAATCCATTTCTCCAGCCAGTCTTTTCCTTCTTAATTTGCATGTTCTATAAACTGGTGCTTGGCTCAGCTATTGATGTTTTATCTATTTCTGTATTTACAAATACTTATTTTACTAAAATGAGTATATAGTAAACTTTTTAGACTTACAACACGTTTCAGTGTTATGGCACGAAAGAGTTCAATGTTATCAATGTTTACTTGTGCATCAAACAACACTTGCTATTGTAAATATCAGAAAAATATAATGTCTTTCGTATTAATGTTCTTTGTGTGATAACTCTGTGACTGTATAACAATACATTCAAACTTTTCAGAAGTGCAAACTAAAGCAGATATGAACATTTCCCAATGAGTGGAAATGGATTTTGGAAAAAATCCATTAATTGAATAAACTTTGAAAAGTATTAATTAAGTATGGCAACCTCTTTAAACAAGTTATATTAGGAGTTCACATCGTACTCTCTGTTTTGTATATTTTAAATGGTCACAACAAAATATAGTATATAAAGAAATATAAAGTGTTGGACAGTAAATAGGCTTATTTTTATATCAATTATATCAATTAATTTGTTATATGATGAACTTAAGAGTTCATTAAGGGTACTTAAAAGTAACTGGAAGTTAACTGAGTAGAAGACATGATTACATAAATAAGAAATATTGGAATATATGTATATACATATATATATATATGTATATATATATATATATAAGATGTATGTATATGTATTAAATATCATTCTTTTACACAGACTGACTAGAGCACATGTAATTTTTATCAACTCTATTCAATTTTCAAGGACCTACATTGAGCAGTTATTTTCAGGTACCAATGAGTAAAACTAAATAATGGTCTAGTACCCATTAATTTAAATGTCTTGGAATATCAAAACTAAAATATTTATTTATTCTGTTGGTAAGAATTTTTTGGGAGCCTATAAATTGATTTATTTCATTTTGGATTTCTGTTAAGTTTTTCATCATATTTGCCTCCTTTTGAGTTCTACTTTCCTTCCATGGTTTGACTTTCTGATTGATTTAGTTTGTGTTCTGTTTTCTCTTAGAATTCACTCATGGATTTGGTCATGCCATCTTGGAGTACCTTCTATTTAGTATTGAGTTTTATTTGTTGATGTCTTTCATTCCATTTAGCCATTGTTTTTCATGGCCTCATTTAGGTTGGTGAATATGCTCAGCCTAATTCCATTTCAAAATTCATTCTTCAAAGTAGTTTTCATTGGAGGCTTCCACATTGGGAGTAGACATTCTTGGTGGAAGTATTTTGCCTTGTTTACTTGTGTTATTTGTGATATTTTGTGGTATTCCCAGCTGGAGATAATCTTTTTGCCTTGGTGAGAAGGCAGCAATAGTGTCTCTAGTTTGGGCCTGTGTTCAGTGGTCCTTGGATCTGGACTGGGCCTTCTTAGTGCTGGGTCCGTCTCCATACAGGTCTGAGCTGGCAACTGAGACCAGGGCATGTGGTCCTCCTCAGAATGATGCAGGCTCACAGGCCTGGGAGTGAGTTCACAACAAATGGTGTGATCCTAATCCAAGCATGCATAGGCTGGGTCTGTAATCATGGCACTGAAAGGGTGCAGGGTGTGGAGGAGTGGTCTCCTAAAACCTGGGCAGCCTATGAGTGGGTCTTTTATCAGGGAATGTTGGCAATTCTAGTTTCTGACAGTACCCATCATTGAGGCTGAAAATCCATCCTCCATTCAGAGGACATGATGGCATTTCTTGCAGTTTCAAGGAAGCAGTCTATTTTCTACAAGCCCACTGACAGCAATTCTTTTCCAGTATCCCTGCTTCAGAAAGCTATAGCAGACATTGTCGGTTCTGAATCCTCTTTCATCAGCCTGTGGTTTCACAGAGGTAATAAATTGTTTTCTGTCTGGGAAATATCTTATTTCTGGGATTGTTTATCATTTGGCTTCTCCTTTTGTCCATAGTTTTCCCCTATGTATTTTAGACTGAATAATGAATTTATTTATTTATTTGTTTTCATTTTTCGAAATCACAGAGATCACTCTACCTCTGCCTCCTGAGTTCTTGGATTAAAGGTGTGCACCACCATGCCTGGCTTTTAAGACTGAATTTATTCTTTCTGAAAACGCCAAAAGCCAAATCTAAATATTAACTTGGGTGTCTAAGTTTCATTGCTTCCTTTGTCTTTTCCTTCTAATATCAGGAGTAGATTAAGTGATGAAATAAATATCTAACACAATCTGATACTAGGAAAAGAATAATATTTATTATTTTAGTAACATTAATTATTTATATGCCATCCAGTAATTTTTTTAGATTTTTAAAAAATCTTTATTTATTTATTAGAGACAGAGAGGAAGAAAGAGAGAGAGAGAGAGAGAGAGAGAGAGAGAGAGAGAGAGAAAATGGGTGCCCCTGGGCCTCTAGACACAGCAAATGAATTCCAGATGCATGTGCCACCGTGTGCAACTGGCTTACATGGGCCCTGGAGAATTGAACCAGGGTCCTAAGGCTTCACAGGCATGTGCCTTAACTGCTAAGTCATCTCTCTAGCCCCAATCCAGTAAATTTTATCACATGCATATTTTTGTAATTTACATTAAACTTTTGTAAAATGTTTGTTTTCTGATTTTGTTATAATTTTAATTTTTCCTTTTGGAACAATTCTTTACCATAGGAAAAACTATCATTTCACATATTTTCTCATTTGAAAGCAGTATTCTCCCCTCCCCTTTTAAATTGCATATTTATATTGCAATCTAAGACCTCTGGACTCTCTGAGACTCTAAATTGCTAAGCTCCCATCCCTACCATGCAACCTTTACCAAGAGTTGGTCCTGCAAGACTAATGGGATTGTGGAATCAGTTCATGGGATCAACATGTCAAGTGTGCATTGTCGGATTCCATGGTAGCAGAGTTGGGTTTCATACCCATTTGTTCGCCTTGAGGAAAGCATCACCGGGGAATTGCTTTGGGTGTGAAAAGTGAATAGGCAAGAGCTGCCATAGTAATCATCATTATCCCTATATCAGCATCTTGAATTCATCCCACTAGCTGCTGTAAGTGTGGGTAGAAGGATGGAGGAAAGAGAGGAAGTAGTGGAGATGGGTGAGAAGACTATGGGATGTCTGGGAGTACACTGTTGCTGGATTCTCAGTACCTTGAGTTGAGGAATTGGAGAAGACAAATGGGCATCCTTTGGTCACATCATTGTCACCCCAATATGTTTGGTGGTATATTGGTCTCTACATGTGGTCAGTATATAGTCTTCTCAGTTTCATACAATATGCTTCCTAGCACATGAGGTCATAGTGATTCTGTGTTAGCCAGATTACTAGCCCAATTACTGCTGAGGCAGGAGTCCCAAGTGAAATTCACATATCTCTCATGCATGTCACCCTGGAGTTGTTAATTTGTGAACACCTCCCTTTTTCAATGTGGACCCTTCCTCCTAGCACCTTCCCAGAATTAAGTATGGGTTTGACAGACACCACAATGTGTTTCCCGCTTTTGCTTTGAATAAGCCTTGCTGCCACCCAGATGGGTAACTTGGGACAGGCAGAAATTATGGTGTTATAGGTAATCTTATCAAGAAGAAAGATAAGTTCAAAAGCATTGCATGCTCCTTTACATTAAAACTCTTAAGGGAGGTCAGACATAAGGTTACCTTCTGCCATTTGATTTGCAAACTATTAGAGATGTGGTTCAGAACCCAGAAGACACTCACTGAGATGTCCAGATTCTTGTGACCTATAACAAAGAATTGGACCAGGGACACATGGATAGTGATAGTAGTAATAGAAATATTGACAATTTATTGAAAAGTAGAAAGGCATTTCAGAATATGGGAATGTCAGCATTATAGCCATGGACATGCTTTCCAATCATTTATATAGCAACTGCCTCCTTTTGTATATGGTGGACTTTCCTTATCCATGCATTGTCTCTTACATGTTGCTCTTGTGCATCAGAGCATCCTCTGTTGTGTTTTTTTTCCATGTGTCAAACTTGGGCTTCTTTTTCCATGTACACATGACCACTCAGTACTTGCAGTGCTGTGTGTCAAACATGTTCAACAAATTTAAGCTATGTAATCTCTGAGTTAAGGATACTTATCTTCCATTCCAATATTGAAGAACTGTAAACTGAGAGAAGTTATACATTTTAATCAGAGCCATTTAATTATAAAATAGTGGAAGGCTAGCAGGGCTAACTCCAAAGCCTCATGGACTTGCTAACGCATTATCCTGCCTCTCAAAATTTGTCCATCATGAAGGAAAAAGAAACAACTAATATGTAGGAGTTTCTGGAAATCATTTTTACTGGACATGTGATACAAGGAAAAGGAAACTGTGGGAAAAGTCAGAGGGAGACACAAGGGAAGACGGGACTAAAACAGAATTGTACTTAAAATTACCATAGTGAATGATACTTAAAATCTCTGTATGCCAAATAATTAAAAAAAAAAAAAAGAAATTGTGACGGTTAAGTTCTGTTGTCAGCTTTCAAGTACTTGTGAGGGTATTTCCAGGAAGGGTTAATTGTGGGAAGAATTCCTTCCTCCAGAGTGGTGACCCTTCCATTGAAGGAATGCATACAACAATGTTCCATGACAATGTGCAGCTCCCCGGGCTACACTGGTGCATGCTTTGTACCTGGATTCCCCTGCTCTTCACTCTTATGCATCTACCATTTCCCTATCTTCTGGGGATATAGGAATGTAGCCTACATCTAGCTACATGGACTGAGAAGCTAGCAAAAACTCCCCAGCCTGCATCCAAGTCTTGGACTAAGCAACTGCTAGGCTTTCTGACTCTCCAGCTATTAGACAACTATTGTTGGACTGCCCAACCCATATCATATAAATTACTCAAGAATTCTCCTTTTAAATACATGTTCATTTTATCCATTTAGTTCCTCTAGAGAATACTGATTGATACAGAAATATTTCCCTGAAGTGCAATAATTATAGCAAAAGCATACTGATATTCAAGCCCAGAGTATCTGCAGATGATTCTCTCATCCCTTTCTGAATCATTAAAGTACAATGCTCTGAAAGATTCTCTATGGCAATGTTGAAAGACTCAAGACATAAAAGGGTTTATAAAGAACATCAATCTGGAAACATCAGTTTGCTTTTGGTTAGGGGTAAGCTTCATCATAGCATTTTAATAGAACAACAACAACAAACAAAAAAAAATCAAAAACAAAACAAAGCAAAACAAAAACCTTTATCCCTTAACCACACCACAAATTGATGCATGACTTCCAAAAGACTCATATTTTACTCCTTACCCAAAAAATTTAAAGAAATATTTTTGTTGACTGCTAACTATATGTACCTTCATAATTGAACACTAATTTAGTATCTAAAAAAATAACTTTCAAAGTATTTTAACAAGAGTTACCATCAATTATGCCATTGGAAGGTAATAGTGGTTGTGAGATCCATAAAATTCAACTTTTTATATCACCAATGCCCATGATGACTCAGCTGTGCCTCACCACCTGTTAACTGTGCCAGCTTCCCTACAGCTTAGCCTTTGAAAATTCACCATTTCAGTTTGTGATCGGATACTGAATAGAATTTCAATTTTAATATCAATTGTATTAACCTTGCCATTGGTTGTAATCTATTTCCTTACTTTTTAAACAATAGCATCTTTCTTTAATCTTTAATTACCTACTTTTAAAAAATATTATCTTTCTCTTAAGCCAGGTATTTCTGACAGCATGCCAAATTCTTTGATTTTGTTTAATGATTAGGTCTGAAATGAAGAAACCCAATAAATTAAAAGGATGGGATTTTGTTGATGCTTCTATATTCCTTCTGGGAATCCTCTTTGTGACCAACACAAAAATGTGTAGGATATAACATTAATCATGAAATGTGAGAAAAAGAAAATTTAATTGAATAAATGATGTGAAAAATTTCAAGAAAAGACTGACTTCAGAGGGCATGAGCTAGTCTTGATTTTCTAGGTAAATGTGACACAAAATAGAAATGTTCCGAAACTTTTCATACAAGTAAATAGAGTCCTTTATGGAGCAGAACAGTGATGCACTATCATTTGTCATTTTTATATTACTATACAAGGTATTAAAAATAAACCTGTAACTATTTTTGGAAACTAACTTGATTGCTATAAGTTTATTTTTATTCCACTGATATGTCAGCAGAGCCACAAATATTCTGCTTACCCCACAGAATGAGAATGAGACTTCTGCCTTCATTGTGAGTATCTGTTTCCTCAGCTTGGCTGCACCCTGGCACATGGTCCAGTGCCAGGCAGATGGAACCCACTCACATCTTGTGATCCTTATGTCACCACCACTGACCCCATTCAAACGTAGAACTGTCATTTTCTGCTATTAATGGGATTGCTATTCAAATTAATACATAGAATGATAAATGCAATAAATATTTTTGTTTTTACTTTGAGTAGATGATATCTCAGTATAACCAAAATATTGTAGATGCTCAGAATGTTCACATTGCACACACACACACATTGACACAAATAGGTACAAGTGTTCATCTTTTTCCAATACAATTATTATAACATTAAAACCCTTCTTCAAATATCCAACAATAAATTACACTAAAAACTGCAGGTGATTCCATGTATATATATCTAGGATTCAATAAAAACTAAAATTCTAATTGTATTTCTAACAAAACCTTATTGATATTCTTCTGTGTATACAAATCCCTAACAATAATAAAGCATATACTATGAAGTGAAATAGCACATTTCCTCATTGATGCTTCCAGCCACTCTAATGGAACTCCAGATGCATGCATCACCTTATGCACATATACGACCTTAAATATGTGTCATCTTGCACATCTGGTTTATGTGGGATCTGGGTTGTTGAACATGTGTCTTTAGGCTTTGCAGACAAGCACCTTAAATGCTAAGCCATCGCTCCAGCCCTTTTTCCCTGTTTTTGATAATGCCTTGATATCTTAGGTCTTGTTAATCTAGGGAGCAACTGATTCGCCCAGAGTTGGTAATTCATAAAGCTAATAAATAACTTCCCTGTATGCTCAAAAAAATTGTTACAGTTGGAGATCATGCTGAGTGTGTCTGGCATATGTTAGAAGTTTGGTACCTAGATAGATACTATGAAGATGTGAAGGCACCTGTAAGAGGTGTGGCCTTCTGTATAATCCTGGGATGACTGTGGGAGCTGCCCTTGGAGAAGTTTCAGGCACTTCTCATAGAACTCCTGATTTCTTATGACGGTAAGTTGTTGTTACAAGAACAGCTTTGACCACTGATTCTCTCTTTAGATGCTTTTCTCCAGATGTGATCTCTGCCTCCTTCTGTGACACCTTCTGTCATTAAACCTGCACTAGAGGCTAAACTAATGAAGTTATCTGCTCTTGAACTTTCATCAAGAACAATGAGCTAAGAAAAATCCTGTTTACTGTACAATTAGCATGCCTCAGGAATTTTGTTATGGCAACAGCAAAAAAAAAATTAGGCTAGTATACCAGCCAACCACAAGTTCATACCTCCCTTCCATTTGTCAAGATGGTGTTTCCCTGCTTTAAGTCACTTTATAGATAAAACCTAATCACAGACTGGAGAGATGGCTTAAAGCACTTGCCTATGAAGCCTAAGGACGTGGATTCGATTTCACTGGGGTTTGATTTCCCAGTACCCACATAAGCCAGATGCACAAGGTGGTGTATGTGGCAGGAGTTTGTTTCCAGTGGCTAGGGGCCCTGGTGCGTCCTTTCTCTCCTTCCCTATCCTTCTTGCTCCCTCTCTCAAATAAATAAACAAAATTTAAAAATTCCAAAAGAAAACCATATTCACTAGACCACTCCTACAGCTCAGAAATACCTCACTCCACTCAAAGATTTCAAACACAATAATCCTAAACTATTCAAACTAGCTTATTTTTCAAGCACATGTGCGCACCCGCACATACAGACACACTACTACAGAAAATCTTTGGAACCTCTGGTCCATGCCCTCCCCTCACTCCTCCTGCATTCTGACTGATCCAGTGGACTCTGTACCTTGAGTGTCTTACTCCCTTCTTTTGGAACTGGTAATAACAAGTTAGTTCATCAATGATAATTGTCTGCTTGCTGGTGCCTCACTATTCTTGAATTAAAACAAAATTTCAAGTCATTCTAAAGTACAAATTAAACCTAATTTCTTCCAGTAAACTCTATATCTATCTTGATTTCATAAATTGAACAGTTTAGTACAACTGGCATGAAGCATTTTGAACCCAGAACCTTCTGTCTTCCAAAAACAATTGATTTTTGCATCAAAAGGTAGTACATATTTTTTCTTTTTATATTGTTTTTTATTAAGAATATGCTTTGTATGGACACCTTATGTTTTGCTCCTGTCCCTTCCTTCCTCCCTGCCCCCAATCCACTGAGGGTCCGCCTTATTGGAGGTGCTGGTATTCCCCATGGGATTGTGGCTTATGTGCAGAAATCAGTCATTTTGGGGGAGGGGATGCCTCTAGGTATGCATTCCCGACCTATGGCTCTTATAATATTTCCACACTCCCCCTCTTCTACCAAATTCTAGGAGCTATAGTGGGTGTGTTTAAAGCCTACCACAATGTTAAGGTCTAGGGAGCTTCTGGATTTCTGCATTTGTATCTGTTGAGTATTCTCAACGTCTGTCTCTATCACCCTGGTGCAGATTGTCAGGCTTGCTATAAAAACACTTTTGTTCATCTCATCAAGTCCTCTGTGCTTTCACCTGGGCCTTGGCTGAAGTGGATGGGGTGGTTCATCTCCACAAGTCTTATTACCTTCTGAAAAAGAACAGATTCTTCAATGGAGAATGAAGTCAACATAGTGAAATGGATAAGCATTGTTAATTTTGAGAGGATCTGATAGATGTAGCCCTCTTTTGGCCAAAGATCTAGTGGGAGCTTGTCACTGGAGACAATAATTTTGATCTCCATGGGATTCTGACCTGGTTCCTAGTTCCAGCATGGGTCATTTTTCCACTAAGTGAATCTTTTAGTCAATCAGAAAGCCATTACTTACCCACCAAGGCTATGTGCCACTATTGCACGGGCATATACATCCTGTCAGGGTGTTTGCTTCTGAGTAGCTTAGACCTCTGGTTGCTCAGACCATTGTTGGCCATTTTCTCCAGTAGCTCATGTAGTGCTTTCCATCACTAAATGGGCTAACCCTCTGGGAACTGACTCCCTTCTGGATTCCAGCTAGGTTACTCAGTGTTCTGTGTTGGCAGCATGTGGTGTCTTCAGCAATAGGGTCTTAATTTTACCTCAGCTGTGCTTTGATAGAAGTGTGTCTTGTTTGGCGGATCTTGTGGGTCTCTCCAATCAACAGCCCACTAAGGGTAGCAACAGATTTCTGGTACTGGGGGTTACAGGCCAGAGCCAAATATTTTAAGGTTAGGCTTCATCCCACCCACTCCAGGATCCTTCTCACCACACGAATCCCCAACCCCATATTCCTGTTAAGGTTTATATTTTTTAATCTTCTATCAAGGCAAAAGATTTCTATGGTACTAGTTCATTTTGGATTTAGTTTTGTGTCTATTTCCCCCCAACCTGCCCCTCCCCTCCCCTAAGACCTTTCTTTCCCTATTGTCTGGATCTCCTGTGAGGTGGGTCAGAAATTCAAGCTACTGCTCTAGGTTAGAAACCAAAGATGAGTGCGAACATGTCGAATTTTTCTTTCTGTGTTTGTATGAACTTGCTGAATATGATCTGCTTCATGTCTGTCCAATTTCCCACAAATTTCATTGTATCCTTTTCCCTTACTGCTAAGTAGAATTCCATATTCATTATTAATTTGTCTCCTGATGAGTACCTGGGTTGACTCCAGTTCGTAGCTATTATGAATTGAGCAGCCATAAACATGAGTGAGCATATATCTCTGCAGTGAAACATGGAGCATTTAGGGTAAATGCCTAGTAAAGGAATAACTGTTGGTAGCTGAATTTCCATCTTTTATAGGAATCTCCATATTGATTTCCATAGAGCTTGTTCTTGATTCAAAGATTGACTACGCACATAAGGATTTCTAAATATGTACAACCTTTATTTTTTAACATATATATTTGTATTGAATACTACTATACTTACAGACAACAAACCATGGTATTTCCCTCCCCTACCCTCCCCCACTTTCCCCTTCATAACTCTGCTCTCCATCATAAACCCCCCTCTCCCCATTACAATCTCTTTTAATTTGATGCCATCATCCTTTTCTCCTATTATAAGGGTCTTGTGTGGGTATTGCTAGGCACTGTGAGGTCCTGGATATCCAGGCCAAATTCTGTACAGACAGTTGTATGTAAGGAGGGGTAACTTTCCTTTGACTCAGTGTGGTTTATTTTTTCCTATTTCCTCCTGTGTGTGTGTTGCTTTCTCTTTGGCATTATCAATTCCTTCAATTATTTTCCGTAGACCTGGTTTAGTTGACATAAATTCTTTTAGCCTATTTTTGTTCTGGAATGTCCTCATTTGTCCATCAATTTGAATGGATAGCTTTTCAGGAAAAAGTAATCTTGGTTGACATTGGTTATCTTTCAGAACTTGGAGTACATCATTCGGAGCCCTTCTGGCTTTTAAAGGTTGTGTTGAGTAATCTGCAGTTATTCTGATGGACTTGCCTTGGTAGGTGACTTGCTTTTTTTTTTATATTTTTGTTTATTTTTATTTATTTGAGAGCGACAGACAGAGAGAGAGAGACAGAGAGAGAATGGGCGCGCCAGGGCCTCCAACCACTGCAAACGAACTCCAGATGCGTGCGCCCCCCTTGTGCATCTGGCTAACGTGGGTCCTGGGGAGTCGAGCCTCAAACCGGGGTCCTTAGGCTTCACAGGCAAGCGCTTAACCGCTAAGCCATCTCTCCAGCCTGGTGACTTGCTTTTTCTCTCTTACTGCTTTCAATATATTTTATTTGGTTTGGGTGTTTAGTAATTTAATTATAACATGGTGAGGAGAGGTTCTTTCCAAATTTTGTCTGTTTGGTGCTCTAAAAGCTCCTTGTATCGGCATTGCCATTTCTTTCCCAACTTGGGGAAATTTTTCTCCTATGATTTTGTTGAAAACACCTACTAAGCTTCTGGATTGAAATTCTGTTATACCCTGAATTCTTATGTTTGATCTTTGCATAGTTTCCTGGATATCTTGAAATTCCCATTCATACCCTGCTTGTCTTTCTCTTTGTTCAACTGTATTAGATCTGCCACCTGGTCTTCTAGTTTAGATATTCTGTTCTCTCCTTCATCCATTCTACTGATGAGAATTTCCACAGAGGCTTTTTTTTTTTTTTTTAATTTCATTGACTATATTCTTTAGAGCCAGGATTTCAGCCTGGTTTTTCTTCTGTATTCCTATTTCCTTGCTCATGTCTTGTAATGACCTCTTTATTTCATTAAGCTGGTTTCCTGTGTCCTCTTTCAGAAGTTTGTTTACTTCTTTAATTCCTTTGTTTTCTTCTTTGATTCCCTTCATTTCTTCTCTGATTTCTTTGAGCATAGATACCATCATTTTCATGAAATCTTTGTCAGCCATTTTATCTAAAACAGTCTCATTGGTGATCATTTCTGATAGATTTATAGTTTTTGGTGGGACTGTATTGTCTTGATTCTTTGAGTTTCTTATGTTATATTGGAGTGACTTTTGCATCCCGAATTGCTTTGGTGCTTGGGCTTTCTACTTATCTGCAGTGTTCCCAGATGTGGCAATCCACCTCTATATACCCTCAGGATATGAGTTCAAGGTGCCAAATGTAGCTGTTGTCCGCCAATCAAGCCACAGAAGTAATCCACGTGTTGAGTTTGCTTGCTAAGCAGGTATTCTAGTGGATTGGGTGGAATAATATACTGGCAAGTACTAAACTTCAATCAAGTAACATACACAATCAATAAAAACCAGCACAAAGTATGGAAACAGAGAGAAAACACACAGATAGTCTTATAAAGCCAAAATCCCTAAGGGTGTGTTATTCTGCACCCTTAATCTTGTCAGCTGGGAGGTAGAGATTTCTGTTTTGAATTGGTTTCCAGGTCAACCTGGATCTGTATCAGACCCTGCCCCCAATAATGACAGAAGCAAAAAACAAAGGCCCTATAAATATGAAAGCATCAAAGGCAAGAATATTCAACCCCAAAATAGGTTATTTGAATATGATAAAGGCAACCAAGAATATATACCCTAACAAGGAAAGAGAGATTAGCTTTTGTAGTGCAAGGCTGTGTACCTGTTTTATTTTTATTTTTATTTTTATTTTTGTCAGTCTGCCTCCTTACCTTTTGGGGTGGCTTCCAATCTCACCAATGTTGAGTGCTCACCTCAATCTCTCTATGTGGTGCTGTGCAGCTGTACCTCTGATCTGCTGTGCTGGCTGTGCTGCCACTCGGGGCTGAATGCTGGAGATTCTTGCTTCTGATGATGGGGAATGGGAGAGTTCAGACTTCTGGAGTTGCTCGTACTTTCAGTAGCTCTTTAGTTGATCTCAGCTATCCTTCCTTCAGATTTCTTAACTTTGCAAGAAGGCTGATGGAGTTGAAAAATCTGTTGCTTGGCCTCTGCTGCTTCTGCTTCCTGATGGGGCTGCGCAGGGCAGATGCATGGATCGGGTCCACGAGTGCCTCAATGGGACTCTGACTATTTTCCTCCTTTCGGGTAGATATTGGTCTCTCCAGCTTCTCCACTGTGTCTAAGACTAACCTATACTCCTTCACTTTTCAGAATAGTTTATTTTGCTGGTGTTTTGCTTAAATGCCTCCCTAGGCTGGTTTGGTGTGTCTGCTATGCAGTCATCTTATCAGAATGTCTGCCTCAGGCATCCTATTTCTTTCCTTTCCTTTCCTTTCCTTTTTAATACTTTTTATTTACTTGAGAGACAGAAAGAGGCAGATGAGAAGAGAGTGAGTATGAGTATACCAGGGCCTCCTGGCTTTACGAACTAACTTCACAAACATGTATTACTTTGTGTACCTGGCTTTACACGGGTGCTGGGGAATTGAATCCTGTCTGTCAGGTTTTGCAAGTGTCTTTAAACACTGAGCCATCGCTCCACCCTTTTTTTTTTTTTTTCTTCATTTGTTATCAGGGTAATTCTATGGTAAGTTCAAGTTAGGAAAACAGTTAATTTTAAATATTCCTTAATTTTGAGTTAGATTTATGTATGTTCAATATATGAGAAAACAAAACAGATATTTGTAAAGGAAAAAAAAATTAGCTCCGAACACAAATGAATTCCAGCTTACTTTATCATAAAGTTATTACCAGATAACAAATCCTTTGATACCTTTTTTCAAAGATGAGTTAAACACTTAGATTTTTAAAAAATCACAATGTGTTAATCAGTAAAGGGTCTTCTTCTTCTTCTTCTTCTTTTTTTTTTTTTTTTTTTTACAAATTTTAGCTAGGGAAACTATTTAAAAACATCAGAATTATTTGCAATCATCATGCTTATTTCAGACAAGGCATGTGGGTTACATTGAAAATCATTAGATTTAAAGGATTATAAGTGCATGTAGAGACTATAGGTCTCTTGGACATCTTCCTCAGCTGCTTTCCTACTTATTTTTGTGAGACATGATCTATTGTCAAAGCTAGAGCTCATTAATTGAGCTGGACTGCTTGACTATCTGGCTATCCAGTCCTAGGTATTCCTTTGTGTCCAGCTCCAGGGTGCTTGAATTACAGGCCAAGCACCAAACACAGGTACAGGTATCCAAACTCAGGCCATTAACCCACCTAGCAATCTCCCCAGAACTTTCATAATCTCTTGAAGTTTCCCAGTCTGGACTTGACCTTTGGATCTTTTTGCCCCAGAACCTGTAAGCTGCTTACCCTTTGACTATGAGCACTGTATTCCTAAATAATCAAATTCTTATTCTGCAGCTATATTGAAAATGTAAAAATATACACCCATCTGATTTCTATATGCGTGGGTTTTGTAAGCTCTAAATTATTTATTTATAGTCTATTGTCTTAAGATATTTTTCACACTTGTTCTGAAGAAAAGAGACTTACAGAGCTGTGATGATGACTGCATGTTCATATGGTTATGGAAGTATGGGACAGAATCTTTTCTTTGCCTTGTGACCTATTAATAATTGTATTTGGATAAGCCATGATCAAATAAATACCACCAAGGTCAAATTGTATGCATTGAAATCTGGGGAGTAAAGTTGAGTCCATCCTTAGGTAAGTAAGCACTGTTCTGCTAAATCTTTCACTACTTTACTAGCACAGCACCCCGCTTCTTGTAAGGGCTTAAGAAGCATTTTCTTTGAATGGTATTTAATGAAATAAAAGTGGTATGTTTATGTCACTCAATAGTGAGGAAATCCCTTCAAGTTTATTACCTTTTCTATAAGTAGAGGATTAATTGGTAAGTTTCTCAGATAGTTGCTAGAAAACATTCTTCTTACTGAGACACAGCTCAGGTCAAAGCCAAGTCTTTATTTCCTTTTCCTTCATTTTCATTGGCTCTGGAAACTACAGCAAGCCTTAGATCATTTGTCATGTTTACCAATTAAAACAGTGAGTTCAGCTAAATTAAAATGGCTGCTACCCCTTTAAATACATATTTAATAATTCATACATGAAACAGGACTTGCTTTCCCTGCTGGAATGAGCAAAATTTCCTCAGAGATAGCTTTAGTGTTTTGTCTAGATAATGTTTTAGGATTACAATCTAAATCATAAGAGAATAACTCCATTAAAATTACTATGATATATCATTCTAATATACGGGCCTACAGTGTAATATTGCTGATGGAGCAATTCAATAAAACCAGTGGGTCTCAGAACTGAAAGTGTGTGAAAATGGCCATGAAGACTGCCAAAACATATTTTAGCAGAGTGAGGGGTATTTTTGGATTTTCAATCATATATGGATATTCTAAATGGTAAGTGGGAATAATCCTATAACTAACAGAGAAAGCTGCCTTTAATTATAAGTCAGTGTCGATGAGATATAAAATACTTCAAAATCCTAGGATACTAAAAGAAAGTCATTTAGCTTAATGCAAATGGCATCTATCCATTTGAATTTGAAATGTGGATATTTAGCCTTAGGTTAAATGACCCAGCTTCTAACTTTTGGCTGCAAGTATGGCAGAGAGTAAGGGAATAGTCCAGATTTTGGAGTTAGAATATTGTTTCATCTACACTTTACCCCAACATTCTCTCAATTACTCTGTGATTTAGTTTTCCTTCCTACATAAAGAAAATGACAAAATGTAAATTGTATGCTGTTAAAGTAGCATTAAATAGAGTGTCCAATTCTTATGAAGTAAGTTTCAAATATGTTTGCTTAAATTATTAAAAACTGGATACCTGACTGTTGGCTCATCTAAAACAGTACTCTCAGTATCTTGCCCATTCCTGAATAGCCCACCTTTATTTTAGAAAATCATTTGATCACATGACAAGATATTCCCTATTGAAATGCCTTCAATGACTTCTTACTGCCTTAACATGAGTTCATATTTTTCCAGCATCTTTTATAAAACTTTCAACATCTGGATTCTTTCTCTAGGCATGAAAAAGTCTTTCTGCAATGATTCTATCTCCTATAAAATTCATACTCTCACTCAACTCCTTAGTCGTTTATGACTCAAGCTGTCTCCCACCTTCAGAAGCTAGTCCTTCTGTGTGGAGCATCCTTTCTCACCCTGTCTATCAAACTAACATCTACATGTCTTTCATACTATACATAGTTACAACTAAATTTGCAATCTACTCTTTCATTCTCTATGTTCAGATTGTGTTCCCCTGCTACATATCACCATAACTCCTATAGCAGTATAGCAGTTTGCCTCCACTATCACCCACTGGTATAATAATCTAGTTTTTTTTTTCTGTTACTAGATAGAAATTCTATTAAAATTGATGAATAATTACGTCTATCACATTCATCGTTATATCCTCAGTGCTTAGAATAACCATCACATAGCCTCAGAGCTATTTCTTTTACAATTTTTTATTTATTTATTTAGTTAGTTGAGACAGAAAGAGGGAAAAAGGAAGAGAAAGTAAGAATGGGTGTTCCAGGACCTCTAGCCACTGCAAAAGAACTCCAGATGCATGTGCCACCATGTGCATCTAGCTTACATGGGACCTAGAGAATTGCAACTGGGTTCTTAGGCTCTGCAGGCAAGAACCTTAAGCACTAAGCCATCTCTCCAGCCCAGCATCAAAGATATTTATTGCATAAAATGTAACCCAAGTTGTACATAAATTTATTCTTTGAAATATTAGTGCTATATAGAATATTTGAATACCTAATATTGTGCTTGGTCACTAATTGAAGTGTAATCAATTTTTTCACCTTGTTTTATTATATGTTTCAATTCAGATGAAAATACTATCATGTCTCTAAACAAATCTTAAACCCATTAATTCACCAATAGCTTTCTTAATTCAGTAATTAAATGTCCAGTCTAATGAAGTTGTTAAAACTTTTAAGATTATTAAAAATATAACCATTGCCTCACCCAGATATTCAGAAATCTGTCTGAGAAATCTTCTGTACAGCAGTCTTCAACTTTCTTGTACAATGTTTGCTCTACTCACCTGATAGATGAAAAAATTCCACTAAAACACACATAGATAGGCAGCATTTCTTCATGGTTAGTTATTTTGAGCTAGTCTCATGTATTCTAGGTCTGGGTTCATTAAAGCTGATTCCCTCGTTAGGGCTGTGTGTGTGTGTGTGTGTGTGTGTGTGTGTGTGTGTGTGTGTGTGTTAGGATGGTTTTAGCTATGTGTTTAAGGAGAATGTTTCTTTTGAGAATTTCCACATGTACTTTTTATATCAAGAGTGCTATTACACAGTGGGGCTACTGCTATTTCCGACTCTTTCCTCCTCCCCACCATCCAGCTAACCACTGGACTATTTCATTGGCCCTTGAACAGAGACCTATCTTACATATTTCTAGAGAGCCTGGCCAACATTAGAGTCCTGACGAACAACTTCAAGGACTAAACTCTGTAATACTGGATGGCCAGTAAGAATCTCCTAGCCCATCAAGTTTCCCGACACTGAATCCCATTCCCATGTCACCATCTCAACCCAAGCCATGATCAGGGGCATTTCCCACAGATATTGCACTTGGTCCACATCCCACTCTTAAGAGGGGATCTCAAAATAGGTTCCTTACTCCAGAGTGTCTGATGGGTAGAGCTGAAGTCACTCTTCAACATCTATCTGTGAAAGACATACTGGGAGTTGAGTGAATCCAGATCACGCACTTAATATGGGAGTGTTTGACTTCAGTTTGTGTGTGAGAGAGAGAGAGAGAGAGAGAGAGAGAGAGATTTTCCTGAACTATTTTCCTGATATGAGCCGTTGAGTGGTGCCAGTGTGGATTTGAGAAAATAAATGACTACAAGATGGCTATACAAAAGGAGAAAGAGATGGAATGGAACTAGATGGTAGAAGAATTTGTGTAAATTATTCTTTCACCAAGAGAGCATATGCCTATACTAGGCATCTACATATGTAAGACAACATATTGAGATGGTTGTGGCGGAAGTAGTGGTGATGGTAGACACAGAGATCCTTACTTTTATAGAGGACACTATTGAGATTAGAACATATATGAAGATTATGATGATTAAAGATCTTTATGTAATGGTTTAAATGTAAAATATCCCCCCATACTAGTGGCTGATGGAGTTGTTCATCAAGGTTGTAGATTCTTCAGAAAGTGGAGTCTTGGTGCTGTTTTCTTGGTGAACTGGGTACCAGCACAAGGGTGAAGGAGATCAACACAGAGAAAAGTCAACTCCTACCAAATCAGAGATCCAGATACCCAGAGGACCCCAACACCTCATCACCAAAGCCGACTAAAATGATCCCAACATGGCTCAGGGAAATTTTACAGAAGAGTGGGTGGAAAGAATGTTAGAGCCACATGTTGGGTCATGATATGCAGAGACATTTATCCTACCCATAACTGTGGGCTAACTGCAGAATGCATGACCCATATACCTCAACAAGGAGGGGCCAGGGGGAGGGTTTAGGACATGGATGAGCCTAACAATGGTACCAAATTGACTGTATTCGCTGAGTACAAAAGTAATTACTAAAAATAAATATATAAATAATAAAAATACTTTAAAAATATTTTTTAAAAAAGAAAGTGACTGGGGTCAAGTTTTATAGCCTGGAAACCACTTTCTGTTGTGTTACTTGTCAGTGTGATAGGACCTAAAATCACCTGTGAGAGACTGTCTAAATTAGTTAGGCTCTGCAAATACCTATGAAGCATTATTTTAATTAGGTTAATTAAGGTGGGAAGACCTGCCAGAACTGTGGTTAAAACCATCTCATGGGTCAGAGACATGAGCTGTATAAAAAGGAGAAAGATGGCTGAGGAGAGCATTCATCAGTCTCTGCTCCTCACTGTACTCTAATGTGGCCAGCTGCCTCAAGATACTGTTGCTGTGCCTTCCTTTCCATGAAGGACTATAATCTAAAACCCTTCTTCCCTTAAAACAATGTGTGTCAGGTATTT
This sequence comes from Dipus sagitta, assembly GCA_036346955.1. NCBI lineage: Eukaryota > Metazoa > Chordata > Mammalia > Rodentia > Dipodidae > Dipus > Dipus sagitta. The sequence goes on along the minus strand of CM070770.1, from coordinate 93,797,442 downwards.
TGTCCTGGGAACAGAAGTTGACTAGTATGTTTTCTATCTGCTTCTTGACTGCCATGTTATAAGCCATTTTCATACTGCTACCACCATGCCTTTCCTGCCATAGTGGACTGTATCTTCCCAGATCTGTAGGCCAATCAAAGTCTTTCCTTTCTTAGGTAGCTTTTGGTGAGGTATTTGTTCACAGAAACAAGAAATAAATTAGTGAATCCTGTAATTGTCTATTCAGGTCAGGGTCAAGAACTCCTTCTATTAGCCCAAGATGCTATTAAGAATGGAATGGTTTCAGTTAAGAATTTTATTTCATCCTATATTTTTTCTCTCCTTATTTCTCTCCTTATTAATTCTGGATATTTCCAAGATTCTAATACTTGGTCACTTATATTACTATTCTCTGTATCTTCCATTAGAGTCTTAAGAAGTTCATTGATTTTTTTATTTCTGGTTTTACAAGGTAGAGTCTTGCTCTAACTCAGGCTGACCTGGAATTCACTATGTAGTCTCAGGCTGGCCTTAGACTTGCAGTAATCCTCCTACCTCAACCTCCCAACTGCTGCGATTAAAGGCATGCAACACTGCACTTAATTTGATTGCTATTTTGAGTTGTTAAATCATCTTGAATAAAAAGGAATCCAGGGTTACACGTGATTTTTTAAATTCCTAGCTAGAGGATTAAGTCCTAGCTAATTGCATGAGGAAAGAAATGATCTTTTAAATCTTTTGTGTAAGAAAGTATAGTTGATATATTTTAGAAGTCTACATGTGTAAGATCAGCTCATTTTTACCCTTTTCTCTTGAAAGATAAATATCACATGAAGCACTTTAGTTTTTCTGTTTCTTTTTTTCTTTTTTCTGGCATGGCATAGAACACCTGGGCAGTTAAGTATAGAAAGTTCAAAGTTATATAAGGAAATTTTGGACATTTCTTTTGAACAATGAAATTTTGAAGCCTAAAATTGTCACATTTTGATATAGAAAGCTTTCAGTTATTTATTTGCGGTTAGGCATTTAGGTACTGGGACATTGGTTACATGGGCTAGGGTAGAATATAGAGCCCTTTGAAAATAAAGGTATATAAAACTAATTTCCTTTAACATAGTAAATTGAAAACAAAGAGTGATGAGTTTTCCTATAATTGACCCTCTTTATCAGCTCTGATGTCTGAACTATGCCATTCAGAGTCTCAAGAGCCATACACACACATAACAGGTTATTGCAAGAAGTTCATCCTTGTAGACACTAAGTTCATTCTTTTAGATGTTTGACCAACCTCTGGATTCCTAGGGAATAATCTGTGTTCACAATAGGTGGCATAGAAATCATTCCAATTGACATCTAGTCAAGATGGCAGCCTTCTAGCCACAATTCAGCAGGCCACCACTGGGTGGGCATGGATGGGCACAGTTGGGAATCTATAGACTCCTAAGCTCTCAGGTAGTGAGCCATAGACAACACATAGATAAGACCAGGTCAAAGAGATCCATCCCACACCTAAAATCCCACCTTTGGAATTAAGAACCAGCCCAGAGCTGGTGGTGCATTTATGCCCTCTACAACATGTGCATCCCAAAATACAAAACATCACAAGCCTATACTGTTCAAACACAAAACAGAACACTCACTGAAGACGTTACATGGGAAAACTCTTGCTTCCTCCTTAACTAAATAAGATTCCCCCACTGTGATGGGTAGGCCCAATGCAAAACAAACAACACAAAACAGAAAACTGAAAGAGATTCAACAAGGTTGTCCAGCACCACAGTGGAAATCTCCAATGAAAACACAGAAGAGGCAACAGGAATAGAATCCCAAAATGAATTCACAAGATATATGATCCTGACCAAGCAAATTGCAGAATTGGTAGCAAATCAACAGAACCTAACGAATGCCTAAAAGAAACATCCACAGTTGTCTACATTAAGCATAATCAAATATATGAAAACCAGCGGGTCCTTAAAACAGGTAAATGAACTGAAGGTGAGCCAAAAAATAGAGGATATCAATGACCAGTTGGTTAAGCTGAATGAAGACCTAAGCAAATGCAAGAAGGAATTCCAAGAAACATTAATAAAATCAAAACATGTCCTGAAATTGGAATTTGACAAAGAAATGGATACTATACAGAAAAATGCAACAGAACACATGAACAAAATTGAACTACTGGAAACCTCTCTAGAAACCCTCATGAACAGAGTTGTTGCAGTCAGGTTTGCATTGCTGGTAGAGATCATCTGACCAAGAGCAGCTTGTGGGAAAAAACAGAGGTTTAATTTGGCTTACGGGCTTGAGGGGAAGCTCCATGATGGCAGGGAAAACAATGGCATGAGCAGAGGGGTGGACATCAACTCCTGGCCAACATAAGGTAGACAATAGCAACAGGAGATTGTGCAAAACACTGGCATGGGGAAACTGGCTATAACATCCAAAGCCCACCCTCAACAATACAACACTTCCAAGAGGCTTTAATTTCTAATTGCCATGAGCTGCTGAACCTATCATCTAGAACACCTAAATTTATGGGGGACATCTGAATCAAACCACCACATTCTGCCCCTGGCTCCCATAAACCACACATATACATACATATAAACCACACATAATATAAAATGCAGTGCATTCATCCATTTTGAAATTCCAAATAGTTTTATCAATTCCAATGATATTCATACATCCCCACAACCCAAGGTCTTTTAACTGAGCCATAATACCAAATAACCTCAAAAACCCATAATGGCACAAAATAAACATACACACTGCAAAATATGGCATTAGGTATAACAAAGAAATATTTAGCCAATACAAGTTTTAAAACAACCAGGGCAAACATCAAACTCTACAGCTTCAAGTCCAACAACTCTAGCCGGTGACAAATCTCCAAGTCCAAAAATTCTAACCAGCAACAACTCTCTGGAGTTCCAATTCTGCCCCTCCAGCTAAGCTACACACAGTCCTCGAAAACTTCATCTGGGGTGGGCAGCTCTCCTCAGCAGCCATCTCGTGGTCCTGGCAACTCCACTGGGTTTCCACTGAAATCCATGGTTCATCCTCACAGCTCCATTGGGTCTCCATGCAGGGTATCCTGATTTACACTGCCCATGGCTGTTTCAAAAATGTAAGGCTGCATTGCACACTCATTGACCCCCTCTTTCCTGCATTTCTTACACTCAACAGTACTAGGTAGGTTGTCAATTTGTTAATCCAGGGGAGGGGATAAAGAAGAATTTGAAGAACAGGACACTCCTTGAGCAATCAGGCCCCTTCAAAAGAGTCTATAGTCTTCCCATTGCCCAAGTTCAGGTCAGTTGGCCTAATCTCAAAGGTTGTAATATCCCAGTTTCAGGTGAATGGGCAGCAATTTGGGCCCAAAGATTTCATTTCTGTGCCATATCCCTGTGCTCACACCAGTACATATCTATGCACTGCAACCCTGCACAAGTTCTCAGGACACAGGCATAACAGCAAGCCTCTCACACAAACTGCTTCAAACCTAGTCTAGGCAAAGCTCTTTCCCACCCTCATAAGCCAAATTTCACAGTCCATAGTTCTTACTGCATTCTTTCAACTCTAACCAGAATAGTCCATCAGATGTACTTACAGAACTGCAAAGCGTCTCATAGGCCAAGGTTTCAAATATTTCCATATTCCTCTTGAAAATCAGCTCCAAAAGTCCAAAGCCATGCAGTCATGTGTCTAGCAGCAATACCAGTCTTGGTACCAACTATACTGCTGCAGTCAGGTTTGCATTGCTGCCAGAAATCACCCAACCAAGAGCAGCTTTTGGGGAAATTTAAAAAAATGGCTTATTTTGGTTTACAGACACAAAGGAACATCCATTATGGCAGGGGAAAGCAATGACATGAACAGAGGGTGGACATCACCCTCTGGCCAACATCAGGTACACAATAGCAAAAGGAGAGTGGGCCAAACACTGGCAAGGGGACGCTGGATATAATACCCTTAAACCTGCCCCCCAACAATACACTGTCTGAAGGAGGCATTAATTCCCAAATCTCAGCAGGTTTAATTACTTCAATAAGACTTACACAAGATTGAATCTATCAGCATTACACACTGGATGCAGGAGGGTTTCATTATAAACCTCCACACTTACCTAAGGAGCAATTGGTAATTACTTTTTTCCAAGGGAATGGGGTGACACTTTTTTCAGTGGGGGATACTTACTGGTAAATTTCTCATGTTCCAGTAAATAAAATCTCAACCATGAAATATTAACACAGCTCAGTGGGTCTCACAAAAGGCCAAATATTGGAGAGGAATCTGTTGGAAAAATATGAGTTTAGCAGCAGGAGTAGGGGAGTCAGAAGAGTGGTAGAGAACTAGAAACAATATAGAGAGTTATATACAATATTTTAAGAATACAAAAATGCACAAAAGGAATTAAAATGTAATAAATAGAATTTGTTGTAGTAGATCTTTAATAATAAATATGAAAGATTGAAAATTAATGAAAGCCATTAACTTAAGGCTTCATTATTTGAAAACATGAAAACAGAGGGCTATTCAAGTGACTCATGTATGCTGTTATGCTAATAAAACTGTGATTCTGGACAGAGAGGTGGCACAGCATTTAAAGGTACTTGCTTGCAAAATCTATGGCCCAGGTTTGATTCCCCAGTATCCATGAAAAGACAGATGGACAAAGTGGCTCATGCATCAGAAGTTTGTTTTCTATCACAAGAGGGCCTGGTATGCCCATTCCTTCCCTCCCCCCCCCCATATCTAACTCTACCTCTTGCCCTTCAAAAAAATAAAAATGCTTAAAAACAACTGTGATTCCTTCCTATGCTTCTAAATAGTTTTTAAATTTTCCAAAAAAATATCATAGTTACCTATCTGAAATTATATAAATATATGTGTGTAGACATGTGTATGTGTACAGGTATGTATATATGTATACAAAGATATGTAAATATATGTATGTGGTATAATAAATAAGGATATATTAGCATAATAAAGGAAACTCTAATGATAATAAAATTTATAGTAAGAAATGAGGGAACTAAAATCCTGGCTGATGAAAATATTCTGTGCTAGATTTTTTGTAACTGTGCATTTACTAAAATGTAACAAAATTATATCCCATAGTGTGGGGATTGGTATCTCTTTAGAGTGCCATTTGAAATATGTCAGTGGAAGATATAATTTCTGACACAGAGAAAATCATGTATAAGACCTGAATATTACATTTGTGCTCTATGGCTATTACAGTTATTCAGACATAATGTATACAGCAGTGTTGCAGTCAGTTACATGTTACTGACAGAAAATATGCAAGAACAGCTTTTTGGAGAAAAGGGTTTATTTTGGCTTACAGGGTTGAAGGGAAGTTCCATGATGGCACGGGAAGATGATGGCATGAGAAGAGGGTGAGCATCACCTCCTGGCCAACATAAGGTAGACAACATGAACAGGTGCGTGTGGCAAATACTGGCAAGGGAAAGCTTGCTATAACACTCACAAGCCCACCCCCAACAGTACACTGCCTCCATGAGACTCCAATTCCCAGATTCCCACCAGCTGGGGACATAGCATGTATTCTGTAGAACACCTAAGTTTATGGATGAATCAAACCACCATATTCTGCCTATGTCCCCCATAAACTGATAACCATACATGATGTGAAATGCAATGCATTCAGTCCAACTTTAAAAATCCTCATAGTTTTTATAAATCCAAATGATGTTCAAACATACCCATAGCCCAAGATTTTTTAACTGAGCTATAATACAAAAAATATTCATACTCATAATACACAGAATAAGCATTCACACTGCAATAAATGGCATTGGGCATAGCAAATAATTATTCAATCAATACAAGATTAAAAAAAAAAAACATCCAACTCTGTAGCTCCGAGCTCCAAGTATGACAAATCTAGTCAGTGACAAGTCTCCAAAGTCTGATAATTCTAACCAGTGAAATGTCTCTGGAGTTCCATTTCTGCCCTTCCAGCTTGACTACTCACAGTACCGGAACACTTCATTTGGTGTCCGTAGCTCTACTTGGCAGCCATCCTGTAGTCCTGGGATCTCCATTGTGTCTCTCCTGCAACCCATGATTCATCCCCATGGCTCCATTGGACCTCCACATAGGTAATCCAATGAGCCTACTTCACAATGCCCATGGACATTTCCAAAATTCAAAACCATGTTGCAAATTCAATATCCCTGTACTTCCTGCATTGGTTGCACTCCATCGTACCAGGTAGGTTGCCAATTTGTTAATCCATGGTGAAATAAAGAAGACTGAAGAATAGGACACTCATTCAGCATTCAGGCTATTTCAAATGATTCTGCATTCTTCCTTTAGTCCCAATGCAGGTCAGCTAGCTCAATATTAATGATTGTAAATTCTCAGATACTTTCAGCAAAATGGGCAATAGTTTTACCCCAAAGATTTCATTTATTTCTATGCCATATTTCTCTGCTCACACCAGTCCTTTTCTATGCAATGCAACCTGGCACAAGTTTTCAGGACATGGGCATAACAGCAGGCCTCCCACACAAGCTACTTCTAGCACAGTCCAGGCAAAGCTCTTTCTCGTGCTCATAATCTCACAGTCCATACTTCTTACTGCATTCACATCTTTCAACTCTGACCAGAAGAGTCCATCAGGCTATACTTACAGCACTGCAAGGCATCTCTTAGGCCAAGATCTCAAGATAGTCCACATGGCTGCTGCAAAGCAGTTATAAAAAAATGCCACAGTATCAGGTTTCACATTTCTGGCAGAAAACACCAGACCAAGAGAAGTTTACAGGATGAAATTGTTTATTTTGGCATACAGACATGAGGGGAAGCACCATGATGGCAGGGAAAATGATGGCATGAGCAGAGGGTGACCATCACTCCCTGCCCAAAATAAGTGGACACTAGCAACAGGAGAGTGTGCCAAACACTGGCAAGGGGACACTAGCTATAATATCCATAAGCCTGCCTCCAACAATAAACTTCCTCAAGGAGGCATTAATTCCCAAATCATCATCAGCTGGGAACCTAGAATTCAGAACATGTAAGTTTATAAGGGACATCTGAATCAAACCACCACATTCTACCCCTGGTCCCCATAAACTGATAATCATCTATGATATAAAATGTAATGTATTCATCCAACTTTAAAAATCCCCATATATTTTATCAATCCCAGTGATGTTCAAACATTCCCATTGTCTAAGACTTTTTAACTTAGCCATAATAACAAAAAATCTCACCCCCGAAACATAATTATACAGAATTAACATTCACACTGAAAAAGGCAGCATTGGGCATAACAAAAAAAATATGATATTTAACCAAGGGAAACATCAAACTCTATAACTTCAAGTCCAATGATACTATTCAGTGACAATTCTCCAAGTTAGATAATTCTAACCTGCAACAAGTCTCTGGAGTACTAATTCCACCCTTTTAGCTAGGCAATTCACAGTCCTGGAAAACTTAATCCCAGGGCTGGCAACTCTCCTTGGCAGCCATCTTGTGGTTCTCCACTGGGTCTCCACTGCAACCCACAGTTCATCCTCATGGCTTCATTAGGTCTCCATGCAGACATCCAGCAAACCTGCTTCACACTGCCCATGGCCATTTCCAAAACACAAGAACACGTTGCAAATTCAATGACCCTCTCTTTTCTGCATTTCTTACACTCCACAATACCACGTAGGGTGCCAACTTGTTAATCCAGGGGGCAGCAAAGCAGACTTTGAAGAACAGGATACTCCTTGAGTACTCAGACTCTTTCAAAACAGCCTACATTTTTCCTTTTGTCCCAGTGCAGATCAGCAGGCCCAATCTTGTAGGTTGTAATTTCTCAATTGCATGCAACTGAATAGGCAGCTGTTCACCCAAAGATTTCATTTTTTCTGTGCCATATCCCTATGCTCACACCAGTCTGTTTCTACACAAAGCAACCTTTCACAAGTTCTCAGGACACAGTCATAACAGAAAGCCTCTTACACAAACTACTTCTATCCCAGTCCAGACAAAGATCCTTTTCACTCTCATAAGCCAAGCATCACAGTCTACAGTTCTTACTGCATTCAGTTCTTTCAACTCTGACCAGTATAGTCTATCAATTGTACTTACAGCACTACATGGCATCTCTTATGCCAGCATTTCAAATCATTCCACATTCCTCTTGAAAATCAACACCAAAATGTCAAAGCCACACAGTCAGATATCTAGTAGCAAATGACACCACCTATTGGCACCAACATTACTGCTGCAGTGAAGTTCACATTGCTGAAGGAAATCCTCTGCCAAAGAGAAACTTGTGGGAAAAAAGTAGGTTTATTTTGGCTTATAGGCTCAAGAGGGAAGCTCCATGATGGCAGGGAAAACAATGGCATGAGCAGAGGGTGTTTATAACCCCCTGGCCAACATAAGGTGGACAATAGCAACTGGAGAGTGTGCCAAACACTGGCATGGGGACACTAGCTATAACACTCATAAGCCCACCTACAACAATGCACAACCTCCAGAAGCCTTTAATTTCTAATTGCCATCTGGGGAACTTAGCATCCATAACAACTAAGTTTATGGGTGACACCTGAATCAAACCACCACAATAGTTAATCATGTGGAGGACAGATCCACAGAGCTGGAAGACAATACAAAAGAAATAGTTCTGGAGTCCAAAAACTTTGACAAATTCAAAAAATCTTATGAACAGAACATGAGGGAACTGAGGGATATGCTAAAACATCCTAACATTCTGATCATGGATATACCAGAAGGGGAAAGAATTCTGACCAAAGACATGGAGAATTTATTCAACAAAATGTCAAAGAAATCTTTCCCATTCTCTCAAAGGAGATTCCCATAGAGATAAAAGATGGTAACAGAATTTCAAACAGACTAGATCAAAGAAGAAACTCTCCAAGGCCCACCATGCCTAAAACTCTAAACAATGAGAACAGAGAGAGAAAGAGATAGAGCTAAAATCAGCAAGGAGGAAATGGCACATTGCATAAAATGGCAATCCTGTCAGAATTACCTTAGATTTCTCAACGGAAACCATTAAAGACAGAAAGGTGTGGAATGGAGTATTTCAAAATCTAAGAGCCTATGGCTTCAAACCCAAACTACTCTACCCAGCAAAAGTATCCCTCATAATAGATGGTGAAAGGAAAATTTTTCATGATAAAAGCCAGGTCTATGATTATATGAGAACAAATCCAAACCTATAGAACACTTCATGGAATTCTCCACCCAGAAGAGTCAAATAACCAATCTCAAGACCCTATAAGAACAAGATCTTAAGAACCAAAGCTAGAGCAAGCTCAAAAGGGTACATAGCCCAAGAAAACAACAAACCTCATGAAGCATCCACACATGACAGGGATTAAATGAAACATCACTGTTATAACCTTAAATATTAACAATCTTAACTCACCCATCCAAAGCCACAAGTTTACAGCATGCATCAGAGAAATGAAACCTTTAATCTGCTGTCTTCAATAAACCCACCTCATCACTAATAATAGACACATCCTAAGGGAAAAAGGATGGAAAATGATATTCCAAGCATATAGAAATAAGAAACAAGAAGGTGTTGCTATATCAATCTCTGATAAAATGCAATTCAAACTAAAAGGAATCAAAAAGGACAAAGAACGATAACTTCTTATTCGTTAAGGGTATGATCCAACAAGAGGACATCACAATCATAAATCTAATGCACCAAACGTAGGTGCACCACAGTTTATAAAACAAAATGTACTTCACAACAAAACAGAAATAAACACCAATACCATCATAGTTGGGGACTTTAATATTCCCCTATCATCAACAAACAGATCATCCAAGCATAAAATCAACAGGGAAATAATAAAGCTCAAAAACACCATAGTTGAACTAGACCTAACAGACATCTCAGGAACATTCCACCCCAGTTCTATAGAATACACATACTTCTCAGCAGCTTACTGAGCCTTCTCCAAAAGAGTCCATATATTATGCCATGAAACATGCCTCAATAAATTCAGGCAAACTGATGTAACTTCCTACATCATATCAGATCACAATGCTTCAAAGCTAGAAAATAACAAGAGACACATGGGGAATTCCACCAGGTGCTGGAGACTGAACAACACACTTTTAAGCATGGATGGATAGTGGAAGGAAAAAAAAAAAAGAACAAACAGATTTAATGTAAAACCAATTAAAATTCCAGCATCATTCTTCAGAAACAAAAAAATGATCTCAAAATTTGTATGGAATGGCAGCAGGACTCAGATATACAAACATATTCTCAACAAAAGAACACCTCTGGAGGTATCACCATACCTGATCTAAAGTTATATTACAAAGCCATAGTAACAAAAATAGCACGGTACTTACATAAAAATAGACATATAGACTAATGGAACTGAATTGAAGACCCATCACTTAAGTCAAGTAAATACAGCTATTGATGTTCATTAAACATGCCAGTAACATAAACTAGAGAAAAGATATCATTTTCAGCAAATGGTGTTGGAGAAATTTGAAAACCACATGTAGAAATATGAAACTAGACCCACACATCTCTCCATACATTGAAGTGAACTCTAAATTGAATAAAGACCTCAATATAAAACCTTAAATTCTTCAAGGACTGGAAGAAAAAATAGGAGGAACTCTCTATGACATTAAGAGTGGGGAAGGACTTCCTGAACAATACACCAGGAGCCCTGGAAATTAAACAACCACTCAACCAAAGGGATCTCATGAAGCTAAAAAGCTTTTCAGACATACCATAAGCAGAACCAATACTTTACTGCAGAATGGGTAAAAAACATTTCATCAGCTATATCACTGATGGTGGCCTAATACCTAGAATCTACAATACTCAAAAAACTAAGGAATGAAATATCAAACAATGCACTCATAAAATGGGATAAAGAACTGAATATGGAGTTCTCAGAGGAAGAAATACAAATGGCTAATACACAACCAAGAAAATGTTCAACATCCCTAACCATCAGGGAAATGCAAAATAAAACAACTATGAGATTCTTCCTTACTCCAGTAAGGATGGAAATCATTATAGAATGAAATGACAACAAATGCTGGCAAAGATTCTAGCAAAATGGTGGGAATGCAAACTTGTACCATCACTATGGAAATCAACATGGAGATTCCTGAAAAACATGAATGTAGAACTACCAACAGACCCAGTTATTACCTTACTGGGCATTTACCCTAAATGTTCTATGTTTCACTACAGAGATATATGCTCAACCATGTTTATAGCTGCTCAACTCATAATAGCTAAGAACTGGAATCAACCCAGGTGCCCATCACTGGACGAATGGATAACAAAGTTGTGGTAAATGTAATACAAAAGTAATTAATGAAGAAAAAAAGAAAAACAAACAAAAAAAAAGGAAACAAAGTTGTGGTAAATTTACACAATGGAATTCTACTCATAAGTAAGAAAAAAATAATACAATGACGTTTTTAGGAAAATGGATGGACTTGGAATAGATCATACTCAATGAATACACCAATTCACAGAAAGACAATGGCACAGGTTCACACTCAACTTCAGTTCCTAACTTGGATCAGCTTGAGTTGCTGACATACCTGATAGTCAACTTCAGGCCCAGGTTATAGGGATGGAAAGGTCTTGTGGAAGGGAAAGGGGAGGTTGGGTGGAAATAAGCACAGAACTAAACCCAAAATGAGCCTGTGCCACAGAAACCTTTATCCTTGAAGGTGGACTAAAAGATTTAACCCTCAACAGGCATATAAGGGGAGCACCTGACAAGAAGGTACCTGGAGTGGTTGGATGAAGCCTAAACTTATTATTATTTTTTTTTTTTTTGCTCTAGCCTGCAATTTCCCATGCCAGAAATTAATGGCTACTCACATTGAGCTATTGGTCAGAGCGACCTACAAGTTGCCTAAAACAAAACAGGCTTCTGTCAAAGTACTTGATTATGCACCTGAGGTAGAAGGTAAGACCCTGTTGCTGTAGACACCATATGTTGTCAACCCAGAACAACAGGAGACCCAGCTAGAATCCAGAAGACAGCCAATCTCCAGACAGTTAGCCTATCTAATGCTGGAAAATGCTACCCGAGTTACTCAGGGAAAGTGGTAAACAAGGGCATGAACTACCAGCTGTCTAAGCTACTCAGAAGCAACCACCCTACAAGATGTGCACACCAGTGTAATGGTGGCACAAAGCCTTGGTGGGTAACCAATAGATTTGTGATTGGCTAAGAGATTGGCTCAGTAGAAAGGAACCCATATCTGGAACTGGGAACCTGGTCAGAATCTTATGGAGTCAAAGAATATGCCCTCCAAAGACAAGCTCCCACTAGTCTTTGGTTAAAAGTACTACATCCATCAAATTCTCCCTATGTTGGGCTGGAGAGTTAGCTTATCAGTTAAGTCCCTTGCATGTGAAGCCTAAGAATCCATGTTCAAATCTTCAGGTCCTATGTAAGCTAGATGCAGTGATGTAAGTATGCAATGTTGCACAAGGGGTACATGCATCTGGATTTCATTTGCAGTGGCTGAAGACCTTGGCACACCCATTCCCTCTCTCTCCTCTCTCTACCAAATAAGTAAAAAATATTCTCCCTATATCAATTATGCATATCCCAAAACCTATGCTGACTTCACTCTCCATTGGAGAATGTGTTTTACTTTTTCAAAAAGTAGTGAGATCTGAGGAGACAAACCATTCCTCTCACTTCATCCAAGGTACAGGTGAAACCACAGAGGAATTGGGGAGATTAGCAAGAGTGCTGCTTCCATGATGAGCCTGAAAATTATTGCCATGGTGAAGGAGACAGTCACTGGGGATACTGAACACATACCAAAGCAGAGGTCCAGAGGCTCCTATGAACTCATTACTGAAGTAGAATTAAAAGACACTCACTGAGGCTCAGAGAATTTTGTTGAAGAAGGAGTGGAAAGATTGTAAGAGCCACAGGTTGGGATGTCATATCCAGGGGCATTCCCACCCCCCACCACCAATAACTGACTGCTACTCTTATAATGCACAATCCAACAACCCCATGCAGAATACCAGCAACCCTACTGAAGATGACCCCTTTTGAATGGGAACAAAGAAGAAGGAAAGGATGGTGCCAACACATGAAATATCCATACCAAGTAAGTTATTAATAAAGAAAATCATCCTAATCATTCCTATCTGCAGAGAATAAGATATCCAAGTCTCAGCTTATTCTACATTTTTTTAGAAAGGCTTATATTATCTGATGAGATTTTGGTAACTGTCATTTTTATTGCAAATTTATAAGGTATTCTTTTCTTTGTAATTCATTTTGGAAGATGGAGTATATTGTCTTGTGATATTATTGAAACTCAAATACTAGCATACTATTATTTTACTTTTTCTACCACAGACATAAGTGTTTTGAGAAAATGAAGTCAAAATTCTGTACTAGTGCAGATTGTTGGGAACATGGTGTGACATTATTTTATTTTTATTTTTTTAATTTTTTTCTTTTTTTTTATTTATTTGAGAGTGACAGACACAGAGAAAGAGTCAGAGAGAGAGAGAGAGGGAATGGGCACGCCAGGGCTTCCAGCCACTGCAAACGGAACTCCAGACGCGTGTGCCCCCTCGTGCATCTGGCTAAAGTGGGTCCTGGGGAATCGAGACTAAACAGGGGTCCTTAGGCTTCCCAGGCAAGCGCTTAACTGCCAAGCCATCTCTCCAGTCCCATGATGTGACTTTATGTGATAAACAAGAGAGCAATGTAGGAAGCATGGATATGGCTTGGGTCATGAGGATGACTGAGTGAAAAGAAAACAAGTACTGTAGGAAAAAAATTCCTGCTACATGCAGGACATTGAACAAGGTGAGCTCTAATTTTAAACTCTTTGTATTAAGTAAAATAATAATAAGAAAAAAAACCAAGAAACCAAGGAACCATTTATCATTAAGATTTGACTACTGTTTTTATTGTTCCTTATTAATTTCAAATAATTTAATGGATTAGATTACAAATAGAGACATACATAAAGGAATAATTTCAGTGAATAGTCTTCTATTCTATTTTAATTTTTTATTTTTATTTATTTAGTTATTTGAGAGACAGAGAGAGACAGGGAGAGAGAGAATGGGCACACCAGGGCCTCAAGTCATTGCAAACGAACTTCAGATGCATGTGCCATTCTGTGTATCTGACTTACTCAGGTCCTGGAAAATCAAACCATTGTCTTTTATTTTGCAGGAAAGTGCCTTAACTGGTAAGCAATTTCTACAGCCCCTAATCATCTATTTTTTATAACATGTTTTCTGGAGTAAATATGTAATATGCCCTATTGCTTAGACATTCAAATTATTAACTCTTTAAATTTTATATATATATATATATATACATATATATATATATATGTATGTATGTGTGTGTGTATGTATATATATATATATATGTGTGTGTGTGTGTGTGTATGTATATATATATATATAATTTTAATTGACAACTTCTATACTTATAGACAACAAACCATGGTATTTCCCTTCCCTACCCTCCTACACTTTCCTATTCATTACTCTGCTGAACATCATATTCACTCTCTCTCTCCATTAGTCTCTCTTTTAATTTGATGTCATCATCTTTTTCTCCTGTTATGAGGGTCTTGTGTGGGTATTGCTAGGCACTGCAAGGCCTTGAATATCGAGGCCAAGTTTTGTCTGGACAGTTGTATGCAAGGAGTGGTACCCTTCCTTTGGCTCTTACATTCTTTCTGCCACCTCTTCCGCAGTGAACCCTGAGCCTTGAAGGTTATGAGATGTTTCTGTTCTGGACACTCCTCTGTCCCTTCTTCTCAGCACTATGTTGCCTTTTGGGTCATCCCAGTGGTCATTGCCATCTGAAAAGAGAGGCTTCTGTAACCAGAAGTGAGAGTAGCATTAATATATGAATATGAACATTAAGTGTAGTGCTTTCGGGTCAATTTGATGAGAGTAACATATGCATTTATCCAGATAAGAGCAGGTTTTATACCCCTAAGGCTCATGACCTCCCTTGCCATAGGCTTTTGATTAGGTTTTCAGTACCAGACATTTATTCCCTCCCATAGAGTGGGTCTCCAGTCCAATTAGAGAGCAGTTGGTTTCCCCCAGAGCAGACATGCCACTATTGCATTCGTTCAGTCATTTGGCATATCTGGCCAAACTTGAAGTTTCTAGTGTCCACTGTTTTCACCACTGATGACTTCTGCCTCCCATGAGACTGCATACAGTGCATCTTTTTCCACCTTTCAGTTGGCTGGGCTAGAGGGAGAAGGTATTCTGCTTAGCACCCACTTGATTTCTCAGTGACTTTGCTGCTCAGGCATGTGAACTGTTCAGCAATAGGGTCTCACCATCTCTTTCTCACAGGGAACTAAGGGCCTTGGAAATAGCCTATAACATTTTTGAGGCAACAGAGAACACCCTGGCCAACAACTCACTGGAAGGTTTCCCATTATGGCTTCTGGATGTACCATTATTAAAGAAAGAAGATTTTCATATGTATTATTCAGAATATCTTAGATTTTTATTGATCCTATCTCCACCTTTCTTTTATACAATCTCTTTCCCTTACCTCTGTTAGGCGTTTCCCCTCCCTGGGATATGTTCTTCTACTTACATATATAAAGTACCATCCTCTTAAGACCTTCTCTCTCCTCCCTCCCTTATAGCCTTTTGTTAGCTTATGGGCCTCTGCTACTGAGTTTTGGATCCAGATCACACATAAGACTATACATTTGTAGCTAGGATCCACATATAAGAGAGAACACATGACATTTGGATTTCTGGGCCTGGGTTACCTGATTTAATACAATCACTTCCAGATCCATCCATTTCCATACAAATTTCAATTTTTCATTATTCTTTACCACTGAATAGAACTACATTGTGTAGATGCACCACATCTTTGTTATCAATTCGTCTTTGGATGAACATCTCGGCTGATTCCATTTCCTATGTATTGTGAATAGAGCAGCAATAAACATGGTTGTGCAAGAATCTCTAAGGTAGTGAGAAGAGTCATTAGGATATATGCCTAGGGGTGCTATGGCTGGAGCATACAGCAGATCTATTTTTAGCTGTCTGAAGAACCGCCACACTGATTTCCACAATGGATGTACCAGATTACATTCCCACCAACAGTGCAGAAGTGTTCCTCTTTTACCACATCCTCACCAACATTTATTGTCATTTGTTTTCTTGATGTTAGCCATTCTGACAGGAGAGAGATGGAATCTCAAGGTAGTTTTAATTTGCATTTCCCTGATGGCTAAGGATGTAGAACAGTTTTTAGATGTTAATATGCCATCTGTACTTCTTCCAGCAAGAACTCTCTATTTAGTTCCATAGCTCATTTTTTGATTGTATTGTTTGATTTCTTGTTGTTCTGGGTTTTTTTGTTCTTTGTATATTATGGCTGTTTATCTTCTGTCAGATGTGTAGCTGACAAAGATTTTCTCCCATACTGTAGGTTGTCTGAAGAGAACTCAATTGTGTAGATGTACCACATCTCTATTACCTATCCATCTGTGGATGGACATCTAGGCTGGTTTCATTTCCTAGCTACTGTGAATAGAGCAGGAATAAACATGGTTGTGCAAGTATCTCTAAGGTAGTAAGAAGGGTCATTAGGATACATGCCTAGGAATGCTATCCTGGATCATATGGAAAATCTATTTTTAGCTCTCTCAAGGACCTCCACACTGATTTCCACAATGGCTGTACCAGATTACATTCCCACCAACAGTGCAGTAGGGTTCCCCTTTAACCACATCCTCACCAACATTTATCTGTATTTCTTCTGGTGAGAACTCTCTATTTATTTCCATAGCCCAGTTTTTTGATAGGGTTGTTTTAGTTCTTATTGTTCTGTTTTTGAGTTTTTTGTATATTCTGGATATTAATCCTCTGTCAGATGTGTAGCTGGCAAAGATTTTCTCACATTCTGTAGGTTGTGTCTTTGCTCTATTCACAGTGCCCTTTGCTGTACAAAAGCTTTGTAATTTCATGAGATACCAGTAGTTGATTAGTGGATTTATTTTCTGAGCAATTGGGGTTATATTCAGAAAGTCATTACCTATGCCAAGATGTTGAAGGGTATACCCTACCTTTTCCTCTAACAATTTCTGAGTTTCAGTTCTGATATTAAGGTCTCTGATCCACTTGGATTTGATTCTTGTGCATGGAGAAAGACAAGGATCTATTTTCATTTTTCTACATATAGATATCCAGTTTTCCCAACACCACCTGTTGAAGAGGCTTTCTTTTCTCCAATGAATATTTTTGGCATTTTTGTCAAAAATGAGATGGCTGTAGCTGCATGGATTACCATTTGGAACCTCTCTTCTGTTCCATTGATCTACATGTCTGTCTTTGTGCCAATACCATGCTGTTTTTGTTACTATGGCTTTGTAATGTAGGGTTAGAATTGGGTATGGTGATACCACCAGCCTTATTTTTGTTGCTCAAAAATATTTTGGCTATTCGAGACTTTTTGTGCTTCCAAATGAATTTTTGGATTGTTTTTTCCTATTCCTGTGAAGAATGACATTGGAATTTTAATGGGGATTGTATTAAGTGTGTAGATTGCTTTTGGTAATATAGACATTTTCATAATATTGATTCTTCCAATTCAAGAACATGCAATGTCCTTCCATTTCCTTATGTCTTCTGCAATTTCTCGCTTGAATGTTTTAAAGTTCTCATTGTAGAGCTCCTTCACTTCCTTAGTTAAGTTTATTCTAGTTCCTTTATTATTTTGAGGCAATTGTAAATGGGAGAGATTCCCTGACTTCAATTCTCCACATTTTTGTTGTTAGTATATAGGAAAGCTACTGGTTTCTGTGTATTTATTTTGTATCCTGCTTCATTGCTAAAAGTACTTATCAGTGCTAACAGTTTGCTGGTAGAGTTTTTAGGGTCTTTTAGGTATAGAACCATATCATCTGCAAATAGTGATAATTTGATCTCTTCCTTTCCAATTTGTATCCCTTTAATAGGTGTTTCTTGCCATATTGCTATAGCTATGACTTCCAGTACTATATTAAATAAAAGTGGGGACAGTGGATACTCTTGTTTTGTTCCTGAATTTAGTGGAAAGCTTTGATTTTTTTCTCCATTTAGTATTATGTTGGCTGTAGGTTTGTCATAAAGAGCTTTTTTTTTTTTTTTTTTTTTTTTTTTTAAGGTAGGGTCTCACTCTAACTCAGGCTGACCTGGAATTCACTGTGTAGTCTCAGGGTGGCCTTGAACTTATGATGATCCTCCTACCTCTGCCTCCCAAGTGCTGAGATTAAAGGAGTGTGCCACCACACCTGGCATAAATAGTTTTTATTATGTTGAGATATGTTCCTTCTATTCCCAGCTTCTGTAATACTTTTACCATGAAAGCATGCTGGATTTTGTTGAATGACTTTCCTGCATCTATTGAGATGATCATGTGATTTTTTTGTCCTTTAGACCATTTATATGATGTATTACATTTATTGATTTTCATATGGTGGACCATCACTGCATCCCTGGAATAAAGTCAAGTTGGTCAGGATGAATAATCTTTTTCATATATCCTTGTATTCTGTTTGCTAATATTTTGATCAGAATTTTTGCATCTATATTCCTGGGGAAGATTGGTCTGCAATTTTCATTTTCTTTTTCTGTTGTTGCCTGGTTTTCATATGGGGGTGATGCTGACTTCATAGAAAGAGTTGAGTAGAATTCCTTCCTTTTCTATTTTATGGAAAAGTTTGAGAAGCTTTTGTGTTAGTTCTTCCATTAAGGTCTGGAAAAATTCACCAGTGAATCCATCTGGGCCTGGGCTTTTTTTAGTTGGGAGAATTTTTATAACTGCTTGGATCTCTGTACTTTTTATAGGTGTATTTAAATGGTTTATCTCATCTTGACTTAATTTTGGTAGGTCATATGAATGAAGGAAATCATCCATTTCTTTCAGATTTTCAAACTTAGAGGTATATATATTCTTAAATATGTCCTTATAATTGTTTGAATTTCTTTGGTATCTGTTGTAATAGTGCCTTATTCATCTCTAATTTTATTAATTTTTGTCTCTTATCTCTTTCTTCTGGTCAAATTTGCTAAGGGTTTATCAATTTTGTTTATCCTTTCAAAGAACCAACTCTTTGTTTCATTGATTCTTTGGATAGCTCTTTTTTTTTTTTTTTTTTTGGTTTCTACTTCATTAATTTCTACCCTAATCTTTATGATTTCTTCTCATCCACTGATTTTTAGTTTGTCTTGTTCTTCTTTGTCCAAGGCCTTAAGGTGGAGCATTAAATTGTTTATTTGTGAACTCTCTAATTCCCTCTTAGGACTGCTTTCTTTGTGTCTCAAAGTTTTTGGTATGTTTTATTATAATCATCATTTGATTCCATGAATTTATTGATTTCCTTTTTGATTTCTTCAATGACCCATTGATCATTCAATAGTATACCATTTATTCTCCATGAATTTCTGTATGCTCTGTAGCTTTTCTTCTTGCTGATTTGCAGTTTAACCCCATCATGGTCAGATAGAGTACAATTTTCCTAAATTAGTGGAGATTTGATTTGTGTCCTAATATATGGTCCATTTTAGAGAATGTTCCATGTGTTGTTGAGAAAAATGTATATTCTGCAACATTTGGATGGAATGTTCTGTAGATATTTGTTAGGCCCATTTGTTCCATGACATTTAATTCAGAGGTCTTTCTGTTTATTTTTTGCCAGGATTACCTGTCAATTGATGAGAGTGGGGTACTGAAGTCAGCCACTACAGTAGCATTTGATGTAATCTATGACCTCAAGTCTAGTAGTGTTTGACATGTTAGGTGCATATATATTTAGGATTATAATATCCTCTTTCTGGAGTGTTCCTTTAATCAGTATAAAATGACCTTATTTATCTTTCCTCACTAATTTTGGTTAGAAATCTATCCTGTCAGACATTAGGATAGCAGCCCCTGCTTATTTCCTAGGCCTGTTTGCTTGCAATATCATTTTTCATCCTTTCACCATAAGATAGTGGCTATCTTTTATTGAGAAATGAGTTATTTGGAGGCAACATATGGCATGATCCTGCCTTTTAATGCAGTCTGCAAGTCTGTGTATTTTGGATGGTGTATTGGGGCAATTGATATTAAGCATTATTATTGAATGTTTGCATTTATTCTCGCTGTACTTCTTATTTTGTAGTGTTTCCTGTTTTCCCTTTACCCGTTTGTTTTTAAACTGTTAATTAAGTATGGTTTATTTTTTCCTATTTCCTCCTGTGTGTGCTTTGCTTTCTCATTGGCATTAAGAGTTCCTTCAAGTATTTTCTGTAGAGCTGGTTTAGTTGACATAAATTCCTTTGGCATGTTTTTGTTGTGGAATGTCCTTATTTCTCCATCAATTTTGATAGATAGCTTTGCAGGATAAAGTAATCTTGGTTGATAGTTATCTTTCAGAATGTGGAGTATGTCATTACAAGCCCTTCTGGCTTTTAAAGGTTGTGTTGAGTAATCTGCAGTTATTCTGATGGGCTTGCCTTGGTAGGTGACTTGCTTTTTCTCTCTAACTGCTTTCAATATATTTTCTTTGGTTTGTGTGTTTAGTAGTTTGATTATGACATAGCAATGAGAGGTTCTTTCCAAATTTTGTCTGTTTGGTGTTCTAAAAGCTTCTTGTATCTGCATTGGCATTTCCCAATTTGGGGAAAATTTTCTCCTATGATTTTGTTGAAAACACCTACTAAGCCTCTGGATTGAAATTCTTATCCTTCTGTTATACCCTGAATTCTTATGTTTAATCTTTGCATAGTTTCCTGGATATCTTGAAATTCCCATTCATACCTTGCTTGTCTTTCTCTTTGTCCGACTGTATTAGATCTGCCACCTGGTCTTCTAGTTTAGATATTCTGTCCTCTCCTTCATCCATTCTATTGATGAGAATTTCCACAGAGGCTTTTTTTTTTTTTTTTTTTAACTTTCATTCACTGTATTCTTCAGAGCCAGGATTTCAGCCTGGCTTTTCTTCTGAATTTCTATTTCCTTGCTCATGTCTTGTAATGACCTCTTTATTTCATTAAGCTGGTTTCCTGTGTTCTCTTTCAGAAGTTTGTTTACTTCTTTAATTCCTTTGTTTTCTTCTTTGATTCCCTTCATTTCTTCTCTGATTTCTTTGAGCATAGATACCATCATTTTCTTGAAATCTTTGTCAGCCATTTCATCTAAAACAGTCTCATTGGTGATCATTTCTGATAGATTTATAGTTTTTGTGGGACTGTTGATTCTTTGAGTTTCTTGTGTTATATTGGAGTGACTTTTGCATCCTGAATTGCGTTGGTGCTTGGGTTTTCTACTTATCTGCAGTGTTCCCAAATGTGGCAATCCACCTCTATATACCCTCAGGATATGAGTTCAAGGTGCCAGATGTAGTTGTTGTCCCCTAATCAAGCCACAGAAGTAATCCAAGTGTTGAGTTTCTTGGGTAAGAAAGTATTCTAGTGGATTGGGTAGAATAATTTACTGGCAAATTCTAAACTTCAATCGAGTAACATACACAATCAATAAAATCCAGCACAAAGTATGCAAACAGATAAAAAACAAGCAGGTAGTCATATAAAGCCAAAATCCCTAAGAGTGTGTGTTGTTTTACACCCTTAATCTTGTCAGCTGGGAGGTAGAGATTTCTGTTCTGAATTGGGTTCCAGGTCATCCTGGATGTGGATCAGATCCTGCCCCCAACAATGATGGAAGCAAAAAACAAAGGCTCTCTATATATGAAAGCACCAAAGGCAACAATATTCAACCCTTCCAATACAAGTTATTTTAAAATGGTAAAGCCAGCTAAGAATATATACCCCATAACCTGCCCTAACAATGAAAGAGAGATTAGCTTTTGTAGTGCAGGACTTTATACTTGTACCTGTTTATTATTATTATTATTATTATTATTATTATTATTATTATTATTTGTCAGTCATCCTCTTTACCTTTTGGGTGGCTTCCAATCTCACCAATGCTGAGTGCCTGCTTTAACCTCTCCCTTTTGTGCTATTTGGGATGGGAGAATTCAGGCTTCTGGGGTTGCTTGCCCTTTCAGTAGCTGTTTAGTTAATCTCAGTCTTCTTTCCTTCAGATTTAACTTTGCAAGAAGAAGAAGGCTGATGGAGTTGAAAAATCTGTTGCCTTTTCTCTGCTGCTGCTGCCGCCACCTGGCAGGACTGGTCTGGGCAGGTGCAGGGATTGTCAGTCATGATCGCCTCAGTGGGACTCTGGCCATTTTCCTCCTTTCTGGTAGATCTTGATCTCTCTGGCTTCTCTGCTATTTCTAAGAATAACTTATACTCCTTCACTTTTCAGAAGAAGAGTGTAGTTTGCTGCAGTTTTGCTTAAATCCCTCCATAGGCTGGTTTGGCATGGCTCCTAAGCCACCATCTTACCCAGAAGCCAACTCTTTAATTTTTTAACCCATGTCACAATCACTATGAACTAATCTACACATTTCCAAAAGGTAATTGAAACTATAAACCTTTAAGACCTAACTTCTTTTTTTTATTTTATTTTTATTTTTTTAAGACCTAACTTCTTTATAGAGTGCAATTTACTCATTTCTAATTTAAAAGGCAGGTACTTATGAATATATGATAAAAATAAATATTTCTGTCCTTAATTAAAATTTTGATTTAATCTTAAATATATTTAATAGATATTATTTAAAAACAAGGATCATTTGCATATATACCACCAATTATATACTGAAAGTTTATGGAAAATAAATTTTCTGTCTATACTTTGCAGAAGTACTTTTTAACAAGTAACATTATAGTAAAATCCTAACATTTTAACTGCCAATATTGCTCCCATGTTGTACCATCAAACTTTAATTTGGAGATTTGCTCATTTAAAGAAAAAATATCATTTTTAAATAAAATTCCTATAATTACCCTTCTTTGTGAATAAAGGAATGTTTGATTTATATGACAAGAACAGAAGAGCTTGAATTTAGGTGAGTGTGAAGTGGAATAATTAATTCATACTGAAGTAAATTACACTGCATCTACTTTGAAAACATTCTTAAAGTGGTTTATCACCATTTGGACAGGAAGCTCAATGATCACCTTATTATGTTAGTATCAGCATTTTTTAGCCGTAAGTCTCCAACTTTCATTCTCAATGTTGTACAACATGCACATCAGAAAATTTAAAGGTGACATACAAATCCTAACTTTTTAAGTTAGAAAAGAGTTGAAGAACTGCAGTTCTAGTGTAGGTTTCTTTGTGTTAGAAATTTTAAGCTGACAAAGTTAGATGAAAAATATATTTATTTGTAATTTCCAGGCATAGCCTCTATAAAATATGCCTCGGGACAAACATTTCATCATCAAGATTTTCTTAAAAATAAATCCTTTTGGTTAACCAAAGGTCACATTAAAAAGAACTCATAATTAATGCAGGTTCCTAATTCACAAGCATCTACAATTCAAGCTGTTTTATTAATACTCTCCATCTCCATATCCAGCAAACTCTTTTCATCCTCAGGGGACACTCTGTTTTACATTCACAGCTTGTTCAATACCTTTCCTCCCATCATTTTTATTCCTGGTTTCATTGTTGAAGGTATCTGTTGAGTATTCGATTCTCATCACTCAAACATGCACACTACTGCATGCCTAATAAGTATAGCACGGAGACTGCTAACATGTTTGATTTACAAACATCTTGAGTATGCCTGCAGGTAATCACAAAGTGCCCCCCCCCCCCCCGTGTCTCTGCCCTTTCATTCCTCATTACTTAATGGAGAAAACAGATTGATCTGTTGTCTGACAATTTGTCATCCTCTGCAGACTGTTGGTGTCAATCAGGGTTAGGGGACAGACATTCATCAGAACAAACTGAAACTTGTCATTAAAAGTAGTCATGTGTTTCCTATAAAGTTGATATGAAATCATAGTACTCAAGAAAAAGGCAGTAAAGAGGATAACATTGAAGGCCACTTGAAGGAAGCCATTAGCTCTTGAAGTAAGGCAACATGATTTCCTTCAAGTCTATGACTCTGAATCTTTGAGATGATAGACAGAAAATGATAGTAAAAGAAGTGGGAATAACCAAGCCTAACTAAGCAATGCCTGAGAATTGGAAACAACTATCAAACAATTTAGGGGTTAAGTATGACTTTTAGGGTTAGAATCAAAGATTAATTAGAATATTCAGACTGTTCAAATTAAGACTATCTTTTATAAGTTGCCATTGTTAAATTATACCATTTAAGAGCATTATGGAATAATGATAAAGGCCAAGGAAAACATTAGAAAATCTTCAGTGGAATATTCATTAAAGTATTTAAAGTTGTATTAATAGTGTTGATACCAATTAACACAATTATCTGACTGAAAACATCATGATATATATGTGTATCAATATTGTTATGAAAGTGTTTCTCTTGTAGTATATTGGGAAAATTTATAAAGTTGATTATACATTTTCATTGTATGATAGGTTTTCTAACAGTAAATGATTGTTCTTTGATTCCCTTATCTAGTTTGTAATGAGAAGTTAATGAAAAGCTAGATTGAATGGGCACTGTACTATCAGTGAATTGTGATTATTTGCTAAAACGGTTTCATCTAGATTATTCTTGTTAATACTGTTTTGACTATATTAAAAAGACAAAATATGGTTACACTGGAATTTGAGGAACATTATTAACCATATGAATTTAAACTTTATCAATTCATTTAAAAAATAAATAGTTGGGCTAGAGAGGTGGCTTAGTGGTTAAGTGCTTGCCTGTGAAGTTTAAGGACCCCGGTTCGAGGCTCATTTCTCCAAGACCCATGTTAGCCAGATGCACAAGGGGGTGCATGCATCTGGAGTTCATTTGCAGTGGCTGGAGGCCCTGGCATGCCCATTCTCTCTCTCTGTCTTTGCCTCTTTCTCTCTGTCTGTCTCTCTCAAATAAATAAATAAAAATAAACAAAAAATTAAAAAAATAAAGAGTTCCCTACCTCTATTAATCCATCCAGTCAGCAAATATTCATATAGTACTATATTTTTTGGCAGAGTACTAAAACCTAACAGAACAACAATGACTTAAAATGACAAGATGTCTGTGCCTTGGTGGAATTGTACAACTAGGTTTAAAATAGGATATAAACAAGCCATCACAGATACATTTTGTAAAGTATGTTAAATGAAGGGGAGAGGGTTTAGGGGATAGAAATAATTTAGATTACTTTGTATCACCTATCATATCCATACACACTGGGGTTTAATTTAATCAAAGAAATAAAGAATTTGAATGGCCCAGAGTATATATAATAGACTGGGAAGAGCATTCTAGTCAGAAGAGACAGTACAAATGAAGGTCCTGAAGTTTGGTTGTCATTTAGTGAGTGACAGAAAGAGCGGCCTAAGATGCTTCTGAAAAGTAGACAGAAGGAAAGATTGAGGTTATCATTCTGAGATGGAAATAAAGACCAATTATTAGATAAGCAAACACCATCATCTTTCACATACATACATCCATATGTAAACACACACACACACACACAGAGATTTCTAGTGGGTATGTCAATTAGCATAATCATTTATCTGTTTTTAAATACATAAATATTTTATATATAATATGTTTTACATAAAAATTTAGATATATATATATATAATGACATAAATTTAAAATTAAAATATTTAAATATAAAATAAAAAATATATATAATATATAAATAAATATATGTATCTGTCTTAAATATATGTGTATATATAGAGAGAGAATCATGCCAAGACAATTATGCTACATTTGATAGAATAAAAACACAAAACACATAGAAAGTGATGAAAAAAATCTGTTATCTGTAAAGAGAGTTGTTTATGAAGTCAATAATTGAAGAAACTAAAATTTTACACTATTTTTAAGTGATAGGATGCACTTGTGTCAGAAATAAAATGAACCAGTAGATTTTATCTTATTTAAAGTTTTTACATTATAGCATCAATTGTGTTAGAAGACCATGAAGTTACCTCATATTAATCTTTAGGAAGCATGGTTAATGTTCCTTGTTAGGGCAACGCACACACTTATGTTTTTACATTGTTTGCAACTAGAAAAATATGACAACGATGTAAATGTTATTCAACCAGAGCATGAAGAAACACATTGCACTATGTCTTCCTAAAGAAAAAGACAGCCAGGTGTGGTGGGGCATGCCTTTAGTCCCAGCACTTGGTAGGCAGACATAGGAGGATCACTGTGAGTTTGAGGCCATCCTGAGACTACATAGTGAATTCCAGGTCAGCCTGGGCTAGAGCGAGATCGTACCTTGAAAATAAAAAAGAAAGGAAAAAACGAAAAAGACTGTGTGTGTGTGTGTGTGTGTGTGTGTGCATGTGTGGTATTACACACTTACACAATGTCATTCAAATTCCTAAATATAGTGATAGCTTAAGAGACAAATAATGTTGTTTTATTAATCATGGGAAATGGGAAAGGGAATATAAATATGATTTCCACTAACTGTAGCAGCTTTAATCCAGGCTGAATATAAGTATTATGTAGGTCTCAATAGCCTATGGGAAGCATTGGAGCATGTGCTCAGAGGCCCTACATGCGTCCAAAAAATATAGCTAAGGTAGTTGTCCCTTGTCTGAAGGCTACCTTTTAATCACATCTGAAATAATAGAATTAAATGTATGCAATGCAGGCTTCTGTCTTCTCTAGAGCAGTCCATATGTCCACTACACATGGAGCTCAGAATTTATATATTCTTTTGTTAAAATCTCTACATTATAGTTACCAATCTGTCCTTTGCCAGCAAAGAAAGAACCTGGTCCTAAAATGTATGTTCATACATGTGTAAGAATTAAACAATGATATACACCAAGGATGTCAGTATACTTCAGTTGACTTTAATTAAGTAGTGCCATAATTATTCTTGTAAGATTAAATAGATGGTATAACATAGTATTTAAATGTGTTGAATGTACTTACAGTCAGGTAACTGACAACATTTGATGCTTTTGGATGGCCCACTGTGTGGTAGTAAGAATGGTGAACAACTACAAAATTGTATTTTTTTTCTTTTTTTTTCTTTATTAGTCAGTTCTGTATTCAGCAAATACAGTCAGTTTGGTACCATTATTAGGCTCATCCGTGACCTACCCCCTCCCCTTGGCCCCTCCTTGTTGAGGTATATGGGTCATGCATTGTGGAGTTAGCCCACAGTTATGGGTAAGCTAAATGTCTCTGCATATCATGACCCAACATGTGACTCTGACATTCTTTCCGCCCCCTCTTCCGCAAAATTTCCCTGAGCCATGTTGGGTTCATTTTTGGTCTGCTTCAGTGACGAGGTGTTGGGGGCCTCTGAGGCTCTGGCTCTCTGATTTGGTAGGAGTTGATTTTTCTCTGTGCTGATCTCCTTCCCCCTTGTGCTGGTATCCGGTTCATCAGGAAAACAGCCCCCTTGCTTGTTTCGCCAATTTTTCTTAGTTTCAGCTGGGGCCCTTTTGAGGTATGATGGGGTGGCTCTCTCCTTAGGATCTACATCTATCTGAAAAAGAGAAGCAGATTCTCCAATGGAGAGTAAGTTAGCACCAGGACAAATGAGATAACCCTTGATGTTAGCTTGATAAGCATGTTGCAGAAAATCTTGCATTGCTTATTCTCTGTATTAATAAATATTAATGACTTAATTATATTAAACTCAAGCCTTAAGAAATATACAAATTTAAATATATCATAGCAGAGAATTGCTGCCTTGATTCTATATCCAATCATGTTGACAGTGGAGATTACCATCGCAGGTAGTGTCTCCTAAAGGAGCCTGAAAAATAGGTTTCCCTGTAGTCTCTGTATTTGTGACACCTTGAGATCCCAGGGAGCACACCTTTATAATCGCCTTGCTTCCTGGTTGGAGATGTGGGCATTTGCTCTGGTCTGTGTTCCTATTATCACATGCCACCCCTGTAAAAGGTCAAAACCAATGTGTTTCCTGATTTGTAATCAAATCTCCAGAACTGAGAGTCATGTACACCTCTGTTTAATTCATAGGGCGAGTGTCAACTATTTGTTTTGTACAGTAACAAAGCAGACTAAGTAGTCACTGATAACTTTGTGAGGTACCAAGGCAATGTTTTTTGAATATTGAAGATGTAAACTGTTCTCAAGTGCATGGCTCTTCCAAAAATCCATTATTTCCATTGCCTATTCGTATTTCACATTGCCTGTCTTGTATCCATCTTGTGGTAGTTTGAATGTGAGAGTTTAAATATGACCCCATAGACTCATAAGTTTTATTAAAATTGAGCACCTAGTGGGAAGAACTCTGCTAAAAGGTACATGTATGTCATTGGGAGAAGATCTTGGAGTTTAGCCCTAAGGTGTGTTTGGAGGATATCCCTAAGGTGTGTCCAGAGCAGTTGGAGATCTGGGTGGATGGTTATTATTCTAGTTATTGGTGGTGTCTCTCTGCTTGGTTGTATCAAAGTAAGCCAGCTTCTTTTGCAATTTATGGTGTTCCCCTAGAATTTCTAAGCTTGAAATAAATCCTTTTTCCTGCTATAACTGCTTTTGGTGGAATGTTTGTCTGGTAAGTTGGGGTTGACTGCAACATATCATAAAATAAACATGCTAAAAATATACCAGAGATTTTCCCTAAAACTGTTTTTAAATATTTAATTTATTTATTTGCAAACAGAGAGATACAAGCAAGACAGAGAGAATGGGGCATGCCAGGGTCTCCAGCTTCTGCAAACAATCAGATGCATATGTCACCTTGTGCATCTGGTTTTACATGGGGTGGGTACAGGGGAATTGAACCTGGGTACTTAGGCTTTGCCAGCAAGTACTTTAACTGCATAGCTATCTCTACAGCCCAAGCCCAAAACTGTTCATGTTTTAGAATCTGCAGCCAGCTTTTCATGCATGTAGTTACTTGAGCAGAGATACCGGAGATATCATTGTGCAATATATTCTACATTTCATCCATGGGTCCTAAATTATAGTTCCTAGCTCTGTCCCCAAGGCAAGTTATAGTAATTAACTTATTTCTTCCCCAAAGCAGGTCAAAGTAAGTCTAATTTCCTGCCTTTCTGTCTTAAAATTGACTATAGAAGAAATATGATAAAATCCTCAGTTTAGAAGAGTTCATGTTCTCTAATACTACTCAGAAGTCAAGATGAATCTTTATAGACAGACCTTGCTAGCTATTTCTCCCCAGAAAAGTTGTTTACTTCAAATAATTGCAATATAATTGATTGGACATGCTTCAATTATACCTATGCAATGGGATTTGCATCATAACACCAAAGGATAAGGTTAAAAGAACTTAGGTAGTTGAGCAGGTAGAAGTTACTAGAGTGTGACATCCACAGAAAAGATTTGGAAATCCATTCATTCTTGCTCACTGATCCTCCTATGTATTGCCTACAGTATTTCTAATGCCTTGTAAACTGCGTAAATGTATTGCTAGATTCTGTGACTCATTCAAATTACCTGGACTGAAGGAGGGTACTGTGGCAGCCTCAGCTTATTGCCAGATGGTCAGAAGCACATATAAAACACTTATATCCTATATTCAAACAAATACCTACCAAACATCAAGATTTTTTAACCCCTGTTCAGTGAAGAAAAGGTTAACTTGTTATCACAAATATTCTGTTTTCCCCAACTTAATGATAATCACAGTAATTCCTGAGTATTTGAATAGCATCAGCTCTCTTTTCTCCCTGACATTTCTAACCTAAAACAAGAACAGTGCTTCAAACTATAAGCCTGCCTTGAACTTTCGGTGAAGATCAACCAGTCACAGGATTTTTTTCCATAAGATGAAGTCAAGAATTGCCTATCTTTAGGTGAATTCCCATTCCTCTTTACTAAGAGCATTCCTTTATGAGCTAGGAAAAGACACGGCACACTGACCGAAGGTGTATGAAAGCACGGGTGCATAGAAGTTTGGCTCTTCCAGCTGACTGTCAGGCCTTGCTGGGTCTGAGCAGCTACTGCACAGATCACACGCTTTCTTGTTAAGCTCTCTCATCAGTTTGCACAAGGAAAACATCTCAGAAGTGCTGCTTTAGGGTACTGAATTGAACAACTCTATTCTACTCTCCATCAAGAAACGCTATATCTTTTCAATATTTCCAACATCTCATCCTCTCTCAAAGCATATCTCTTTTCTTGCTATCTGTGCTGCTATTTCTAAAATTTACACATGAACACCAGAATCACTTTTCTGCCCATCTTTTAGAATCAAAAATTAACCATTAATTAACTAATCCAAGTCTCTGCTGAATATTTGCCTTAACCCATGTATCTTAAACCTGCTTCTATTTTGATTATGCACTCTTTTATGGCAAGAAACAGGTTTACTTTCTTTTTTTTTATATCCAGAGCCCAATGTAAAGATTACAAATGTTTACTAGTATATGAATAAAACTGCATTTTTAAGTAACAAAAAAATAGCTATCATAGATATGTTACTCATTTTCATCAGAAAATAGGCTGCAAAGACTGGATAAACATGCATAATCTATCACTATCCTTAATCGTATGATCAATCAAAATGAAGCCACATTTTCCAAATTCAAAAAAATTTCAAATGAATCATTGTACACTCTGCAGAATCATGCCCAGGTGAATATCAACCATGCAAATGTGGAATAAAGTCAAATGTGAATCAGGGAAATTTGTGAGCATTTGTTTACCATGACTATACTATAGTAAAATCAGAGGGAAACTCATTACTGAAAAGGATTTTTATTAGAAATACATACATTTCATTGCATTAAGTATGCATGATGAATAACAGTTTTGATCAATTTATAAATGACCTGTATTAATAATGATAATTTAACAGTGCATATGTAAGCCAGGATTTTTGCACCCAATGTGATTTATAATAAAATATTCTCCTCAAAACTTATTCTTTTAAGCATCTCCATCAATAACCAAAAATTATCATACAACAGTGTGAGAAAATTATATACTTCTGAAGAAAGTATATGTATATCTCTGATAGCATAAGTTAAACTTTGATATTTCTTTTTCAATTTTTCTAATATTTAAGCTCAAAAAGAAATATGCACATAGGTAAGCATATATATATATAAGTCACATGTATGTATATATGTATATATATATATGTACATATATATATATACATGTGACATATATATGCTTACTTATATGTATGTATATATATATATATGTATATATATGTATATATATATGTATGTATATATGCTTACCTATATGTATGTATTTATGCTTACCTATATATATATATATATATATATATATACACACACATACATGTGACATTGGTACCTCATAGTCAAAACTATAAACATGATTTATTGTAAAATTGTTAATTCAGTGCCCTTGATTTTTCCTGTAATTTGACAGTAAATCAGTAAACTTTTAATGTTTCCTTAAAAATAAAAGAAAAAAAGAAAATAATTTAGTGCAACATGTTGGGATGTTAAAATATTTCAAAGAAGATTAATACCATCCAGATGATTGTTATTTCCCTGCAAAGCAAGAACACACATTATCTATTCCATAACAATTGATTGCTTTCCTTAGCAAAGTCCTTGATTTCAATGGCATTGTTCAGGCTTTTGATACTAATCTGTGAGATCTTATTAGGAAAGACTCTCACCTCATCAGACATTCTCCAAGAAACAAAACTTTCTGCACCTGATAAATCATCCATCCCCTCAAAGTGACAATTTTCATGCTGAGAACTGGGCTGCTTTGAATGCTTCTGAAGCAAAAAAATAATAATAAGACTACTGTTCTAGAATAAAAAAAATATTTTTTTCTTTTTAACAAAAATAAGGATTCCAAAAACAGAAATTCAAACTTGCCCTTTTCAAATGCACTGTGTTCCTTTGTATATTTTTGATATAAGTGTTATATTTATTCCCTGACTTAAGAACTATCTGATTATATGTTTCTATGTAAAAACTGGACACAGAACAATTCATTATTTATCAGCAAAATTGTTTCATCTACTTAGCAAGGCACTTTGGATCTTGTGGTTGGGTTCCTTCACTTTAACAGCAACAGTTACTCATATTTTAAAATCCATTCCTCAACTAATTAAAGATTGCTATTCTTGACATTTTAAAATTTTTTCCCTGCTAAAACAATAAACTCTTAAAAGATCGCATTACACAGAAAAAAGAATTATAGTTCTCAGTAAGGGACAATTCTGTGGCTAAGCCATCTGCCATGCCTTAGTGATATGTCCCAGCACAGTCAGCTCACTTTCTAGCTTACTAAGTCTCAATTTCCTCTTGTATAAAAGCTGAACTAATAATTCCTATCACAAGATGAAGGTTATGTTTAAAATGAGAAATATGTAAGCATTAAGATGAATGACTTATCTTTATGGCAATTGTTTTGGCCAGATGAAAATTCCATGTTATTTTATGATTACTTGTAAACTTTTTTGGCATTGTCATTCAATGAAAGGAGCAATCATTTTCTTCAATGAATTATACTGATTAAATACATTTTACTGTCACCTTCTATGATTGGATATACTTTTTAGTTTGATAATCACCATGCAATACAGTGGTGTGGTTAACTAAAGAAAAGAGAAAATAAAATTTTTGGACAATTGAAGAGATGCTTCCAATGTTTATATTCAGGACAGTAAACCTCCATGATAGCTCAGAAAATCTGAGAGGTGGTACCATTGCTGCTGGATACTACCGTGCCAGCAATGTTAGGAAATTATATATACTTTGTCTCCTCTGCAATTACACAAAACTGTATTCATTCCTCAGTTACTGAGCATATTTCACATTGTATGAGCTTTATAGTTAGATGCAATAAAATGAGTTATAGAACAAAATTGCATATGATATGTGATATGTATATACTTGTATGAAAGGAAATATAAAAAATATATTTTTTCCTTTACAAATCCATAGAAGTTCAGAACAGAATGGAAATTGTATAGCTATTGATAAAATACCTGGAAAAATGTTTTACATGTAAACAATCTGAACTAGCATTTTTACTTCAATTTTAATTCTTCATTTACTCTACCTTTCCATCCTCATTCAATGTTTTTCTGTGAATGTATAAAAGAATGAAAATGGAGAGTCTTCCTAGAAGAGAACAAGACAGAGTAAAAATGCTCATCATATTGTAGAACTGCCTGAGTAGATTTACACAGAATTGCTGTCTTTAGGAAGGTTAGTGTTAATAAATGTGGAAAACTAAGTAAGAGTGAAAAACTGGAGAGAGATTCAATGACTTGAAGTAAAGTAGATAGAGATCAAACAATGGTCTTTTAGAATATTTGTGTGTGTGTGTGTGTGTGTGTGTGTGTGTGTGTGTTCTGCACATACTAATTATTCCTAATTTAGAGTAGTCACGGTGTACTCTTATTTTCTTTATATTTATATATTTTATACCTAAAAATTCATACAGGTATTTTATATTTCTTTGTATTTTGTGTTCGTTACTGTCACCAATAATTATATTTCTTCTTGTTATTTTGGAAGGTTTTCACTATACACCCTTAAATTCAGACCATGCTCAGATTCAGTCACCTTGCCTCAGTCCAATTAGTGAGGGGATTATAGGCACACTATTGCACCCAGCTGTATCTTCTTTTACTACTTCTTTCTCTTTCCTTTTCTTTTGCTCAAATGTGGTCTCTTTTTTTTATGATAATGTCATGTTTAATCTGCCAAATATACAAGTTGAATTTGTGAGCATGTTTTGCCTGGGTGCTGCATGGTAACCAAAGGTTTGAAACGATCAATGGGTTGGGTTAAAAATGGACACTAGCCCTGGCCAGGTGAGTGGGCATGGGGCAGAGCAGGTCAGAGAGGAGAGGTCTTAGTTGGACGGAACTGGCCTGGGACAAGCCACAACCCTCAGGGGCACAGGCTCCTAGGCAGCCCCTCTTAGTGAGCACCTAGGCAACAGACTGGGCTGGTTGTTACAAGCTCCACAGCAGCTGCCTGCTGGCATGATTGCCTACTAACGTGCAATCTACCGGACAAACAGAAGCGCCTTACCCTGCTTCCCAGACACCCCCCAACCAGGGTTCCAAATTCTAAAAACAGCAAAAACATTCAAATGGTTACATATGAAATGTTGCCCTGCATCTTTCTGTCTCAAAGATAGCAGCTGCCCTTCCCCCCAGTCCCCCCACATCCCCCCAAATGATTTCTGTGCCAAGATAAAGAGGCCCTAAGCTGTGGGGGCTCTTGGCCGTGAGGGGCTGCTGCAGCGGTGCCAGGGCACAGGGTGGGCAAGCCGCGGCAGAGGTCCTGGCTGCATGGCCGGTTCCCTGGCATCTCCTCCACAGCCAGCTTACTTATTCAGGGAGAGTGACTGCATTCGTTTTCCCCACAAAGTTGCATCATCTTTCCCTTTGCTTTCCTCTTCCTTCTTTCTTGCTGCTTCCTCCCGCTGTTTCGGGATGACTGCCAGCCAGGCGAGGTCAGTCTTTGCCTGCTCTGTCTTCCCAGCTAAAGGCAGTTTCATGTAGCGCTCTTTCGCTCTCTGCTTCTCAATTTCTTCTCGTTCTCTCCTTGAAAGCTCCTTTGGCCCGCCCAGGTCCAGTTGTGCGACTTTCTTGGTTGTCTGTGCCACCCGGTTGGGGTTCTCAATGTCAATTAGCCCTTCCATGCCTTTTCGCTTTTGCTGGTAGCCGTCATCTTCATCCTCACTTTCATCTGAGTCTAGAGATTTCTTCCCCTTTTTGGGATCACCTGCAGCCCCATCTCCGCCTTCTTCTCGCTCCACTTCTTCCCTGGCGGTTCGCTCATCAGTGTACAGCTGGGCGTCGATTTCCTGGGCTCGGTCCTTTCTCCTTGCGCCGCTGCCTCCGCCGCTGCCGCGGTCAACCGCAAGGACCAGAAAATGTGGTGTCTTTAAACACGTTATATTTTTATCTTGAAGAAGACTGATAATGAATATCATTTTCCTGATGAAGTGGATATACTGAATTACTGCTCTACTATTCACTCATCAAACCTATTTGCTGGCCTGGATTTTATAACATGAATCACAGCTGTTCAGTTGATATTGGCAGTGATTGATAAGCAGGGGGATGAGAGTGATTAAAGAGCATATGATGTGTTTGTTTGAATCTTGACTGACTGCCACGGAGTATATGCAATCAAGGGCATGGTACATTAAATAAATCAAATAGCTCTATAAATCAGCACAACTTGCCAAATATGAGCAGTGGCTGCCTGCAAGGCAGCAGGGTTGCCTGTCAGGCTTTGGGCAAGCTGTTGTCTTCAGAGTGAAGTCATCAAAACCCGAGCTCAAAGAACCTGGAAAGACTGGATTTGCAGAGGATTCAAAATCTCAGTAGGGTAGCTTAAATATAATAACTATGTTTTAACATGCATACAGGAATGTGAAGTTCATTACATTTGTTCAGCTCTATTTTTGCATTCTACTTTCTCAGCAATTCTGTGAAAGGTTATTTACAGATGTGAAAAATCAGAGCTAATAATAAAGAAACCTTTAAGGCAATAAAGGTATAAAGCTTCCCTCTGAGCTGCCTCTGTATTCACAGACGTTCATCTATTCAGATCATATCATAACAGATAGTGCTGTTCTCTGAGCATTACATCATGATTAGGTTAACCCTCCCAACAATTAGTGATTTGGGGGGTGGTGAGTTAATATAGTTTGACAAGTTAGAGATTAAAAATAGGATGAAATACATACATTGATTTGGAACCTAAATAGTGGTTCAGAAAACATTCATGTGATACTGTAATATAAGATAAACTGAAATAGTATCAAAGAATATTAATATGCTTAAAATGTAAAGTGGGGCTGGAGACATGATTAGTGGTTAAGCCACTTGCCTGCAAAGCCTAAGGACCAAGGTTTGATTCCCCAGTACCCACATAAGCCAGATACACAAGGTGGCACATGTATCTGGAGCTCACTTGCAATGGTTAGAGGCCCTGATGCCATTTTTTTTCTCTCTCTCTCTCTCATAAATAAATAAATACAATATTTAAAAAATGTTAAACTGTAATGGAAATAACATGATTAGAATAATGCTATGAGATACCCAGTCAATACAAAGCCCATCAACAGTGGAATAAAGTTAATATCAAAAATAATGATGTGGATCTATGAAAAACAAAATACTTAAAAATTATAAAGTAGGTTATAAGTGGTTGGTTTGCATTTTATTATATTCTAAGACATCCTATAAATATCTTCACTAACTTGAAATAACTTAGCTAGGCTATTTTTTTAGATTATTCACCTTTTTATATCTCATGGTTTTACCTCATATTTTCAGAAAATTCCTAATAATAGGAAAATATTTTGCATTTTGAGGCAGTCATCAATGATCCTGCTCTTTAAGATTCTAGATGAGCAATAAAGTGATTTTAGTTTTACGTTTTAGAATTCAGAATTTACATTTTAGAATTTAGGTTCAAATTGACAATAAAATTTAAACAAAGATACAGATATTTCCTACATAATCCCTTTTCCTATAAATGCATGGGGCCCCATTATTAGTTTCTGTACTAGAGTTGTACTTTATCTCAATGGATGAATCTACACTGATACCTCATTGTCTCCCAATGTCCCAGTACATATTAAGGCTGACTCTCAGTGTCACTCATTCCTTTGGCAAATAAATTAATAAATTACAGATGCAATGATCCATTTTCTACCACAATAAAAAGATGCTTGAGGCTTTGTTTATTTATCTTACAATTTTGAAATATCACATCTTAAATTGGACTGCATCATCTGTTTCACATCTGCTGAAGACCTAATGGCAGAGGATCGTGGTTAATGAATATATGAAAGGCAGAAACCATGTAGCAAAAAGGGAATTGGAAGAGTGGGAAGGAGCTTGACTCACTCAGTTATGACATCACACTCTTACAAAGGGTGAGGTCTCACAGTTTCTAAATGGTATCCCAAGAAGACTATTTGACCTCTTCAGTTGGCAGTGTCCCCGTCCACCTAACCACTTCCAGTGAGCCCCATCTCTTAAGAGCCACCACCCCTTACATATCCTGCACTACAGAATAAGCTTTTGGCATATACTTTGGGGCACTTAACACATATTCAAGCCTTCATGACTTGGATCAACCATTACAGTGTCATTGGATAAGATACCTACAGGGATATTTATCTGACCATAAATCTCCTGTGCTTCTACCTAATCCTCCCTCTCTGAATTTCTGGCACTCCATAAATATTTCAATGTCTCCCCCTTTTCTTCCTTTCCAGTGTGTCACATAATTGGAGTTACAAACTATATAACCCTGTTAAATAAGGTCTTCCCTCAGTCATTTGCAATTAAGTTTCTTTTGAGTCTTTTTGTGGCTTCATAGCTCATTTCTTTTTAACCTTGAATCATGCTATTGTACGAATTACTACAATTGACTTATCCATTCACTTACTGAGGGATATCTTGGTTGCTTCCAAGTTTAGGAATTGCAAGTAAGGTTGCTATAAATATCAATATGCTAGTTTTTGTTTGGACATACATTCTCAGTTCCTTTGGGCTAAATAATTTCTTAAAGTATGTAACATTTGTTGTCATGGTCCACAGCAGTTTTGAAATCATAAATAGTTTTGCAAGTTTGGAGAAACTTTCAGGTCTTATGCACACAAAACACCCACAATCATGAAATCAGAAAACTTCAACCTTACCTGTTGACTACCAGGGGGGAGGGGGAGTGAGAAGTGTCATTCCTGCCTTGAAATCTTGAACCAACAACTTTATACCTGTTTTAATATGTGAATTTATTCTTGTGCCTCTGACATTTGAATGCAAATATAGTAATTATACATTATATAGTTTTATAGAAACAAATGAGTTTTTAAAGATACCAAACACATTGTCAAAGTGCACCACAGTTCTCCCAACTACTTCTTTGCACATTTAATGGGATATATATTTTGAACAAATAATTAGTGTGATTGTTAATCTGCATCAAGGAAAATTGCCTTTGTGTATATATGTACATACACACGTATGTATGTATATAGATAAATTATTTGGGCTGAACATATATATTTCAATAAATTATAGTGTGCATGTGAGAAACTAACCCAAGTATTTATTTAAAGTACATGCTTAATAAAACAATCAATTATCATGTACATTCCAACAAAACAATCACTTACCATCTAGATGAAAGAATTGAATCAGTTCATTCTCAGTTTGACAAATCACCTGTCAGAACACTTTTTGAAAATCTCTGAAGAGCTAGTATAAGAATAGAAATTGTATTTTGTTCAAACAAATTGTTCAAAAACTGGCAAAATATTATCATTTGAAGTCAAAGTTAGTTTTTAAATCTTGAAAAGTACTTTTTCAGCTCATACTGGATTTACTCCACAAGAAAATCACTTTAGGGAATACTATAAAGAATTCAAAGAGAAATATAGCCAGTGAGATTTCTAATCATGATTACATGTCTGTGCTTTGCAGGAAGTTTGAGTTTGACTGGATGTTGCAAGTCCTCAACACATGAACTCACACATTCAGACATATGACCATCCTGTGTTTGGCTGATGTTTTTGAGCAGAGCTCCCAGTACTCTTTGATGCTGAGTGACTTCCTTGGAAAAAATCACAGGAGATATTCAAACTGAGACAAACCAGGAAACAATGTAGAAAGAGACCCAGAGAGCATCTTAGGAAGCTAAACTTGGCATAGCCAACCTCTTAAAACCTAAAATCACAGCATATCACTTCTTTGTGTAGGAGGAGTAGAAAGAAGCAGAGAAAAATAGGGGGAGCAAGGTCAATATTTATTTGTGCAAAACCATAGAATGGTATATTTTCTTTTGTCTTACTGGAACTTTATATACTTTTATCAACAATATAAATGCCATACCTATTACACCATAGAATATGAACATATAATTTTTATTTGCATGCTTCTGAGACTCAACAATGTCAGTAGGTAAACAAGAACTGAGCAATTATTTATTCATTCAATGCTCAGTTCTTGTTGACCGACTGACATTGTTTGGTCTAAGATTAAAACTTATCAACTGTTTCACAGAATCTCAAGGTTTACTAGGAGGAAAAAAAATGCATATATGTATATATATCTGTGTGTGTGTGTATGTGTGTGTGTGTGTATGTGCATACACATATACAAATGCAGGGTACATTAGGATTAATAGAAACTGAAGAAGAAAA
Source organism: Dipus sagitta (assembly GCA_036346955.1). Taxonomy (NCBI): domain Eukaryota; kingdom Metazoa; phylum Chordata; class Mammalia; order Rodentia; family Dipodidae; genus Dipus; species Dipus sagitta. The sequence continues at coordinate 93,758,286 of CM070770.1, read as the reverse complement.
TGATTAGCCAAAATTAGGAAACTAATTCACAAAGACCTTTCTAATAGAGATGGTATAGGAGTAGGTTGTAATAAATGAATAAATAAGTTGGCCAAAACTTGAATGGTAATATTTATATCACGAAACATAAGCTGCAGCATAGATAAAGAGAAACAGAGACCTTATTTTGAGAACATAGTAAGATAATTAGACTAGAATGTATACCATTATATGTATAATGTATCTATAGAAAATCCACCTTGTGGGTGACAGAAGCCAATTTATTAGCACAATTTTTAAAAAAAACATATTTATTTATTTATGAGAGAGAAAGAGGCAGATAGAGAAAGATAAAATGGGCATACGAGGATCTCTAGCCACTGCAAAATGAACTCCAGATGCATGTGCCAACTTGTATTAGCACTATTAAACAAATAAAGCCTCAGGCATACTGAAGTGAAGATATATTTCTCTATTTCTGTACCAAGGAACAATACCATTAAAACTAAAAAAGCAAACATCTCACTTGTTGACTTGGGATGAAGGAAAAAAGATATTCAGCAAGGTGATTATTATTTCTGTGCCATGGTTTCCTCAAATTTATAACAGAGAAAAATTAATAATACCTCCTAGGTTTATAAGTGAGGACTCAATGAAGTAATATTTACAGAAAAAGTGGGACGAGGGCTTATATTGATCAGCAGTAAATTTTACTATTACTGTGATCAATAGAATTACTGTGTGCTTGGATGATTTAGTACGTTTTCACAATAAGTGCAATGACATTGAACACATAGATATTATACACACTGGAGCTAACTTTTTCTAATACCTTAAATAAAATATGAAGATATACATTCCTAAGATGTTTTCCATTAAAATATTTTGTAACTAGCTTTCCAATGAACTTATTTCTGCTAATATTTGTTCTTATTTTGCCAAAAGTAATCTTTAAACATTAAGTTGAAATCTAACTTTGCATCTACTTTCATTTTTTGTTCATTGTTTTATAACTTTTATTAGTGAGAGTTTAAGTTACCCTTAGTATCATATTGGATACAAATTGTGTGCAGTGATATTATGGCACATTTTATCAGTGTTCATCATAATGTGTCACTTTCAGACTAGCCCTAAGAACAAACAATACTTTGATTACCACTTTCTGTACTACTTGATTTACAGTTCATTATAGCCTTACTCCAGAAATGGACCTGATAGTGCCATGTACTATATTGGGTTTCACTCTGGTGAGATATATTGGTGGTAGGAAGCCAAGGGAAGGAAACAAACTAAGGGTCTGCATCTTTCAACCTGTGTATTTATGAGCCTATTAACTTAATAATGTTTGCTCTCTAAAGTTTTTAAATATAATTATAAATAGAACTTAATCATTAAGGAAATATTTTCTATGTACAAGTAAGATTGTCTTTTCATATAACCAGTAGATTTCCATGGACATAAGTATGTGTCATGTACATTTCAGATGTAAAGGAAGAAACTATGATACTATTTTCTGATTATCAAAACATTTTGTTTAACAAAAAAATAAATAAAATAAAGCAAGAATCTTGATCAATTCAATTTCTGGTCAAGACGGCAGCCACCTAACCATGATTGAGCTCCTGGGGTAATTTCAGAAGGTAGCAAGACCAAAGGAGATAAACTACCCTTTGTGGTTCAGCCAAGGCCCAGCTGAAACCACAGAGGAATTGGAGAGACTAGCAAGAGTGTTGTTTCCATGGTGAGCCTGACAATCAGTGCCAGGGTGAAGAAGAAAGACACAGGATACTCAACACATAAAGCAGAAATCCAGAGGATTCTAAGAGCTCATCACTGAAGTGGACTTAAAAAATATCCACCAAGGCTCAGGGAATTATGCAGAAGATGGGACAGAAAGGTAGACATATTCTAAGAACTACAGGTTGGGAGAAACACCCAGAGGCATTGCCCTCTCCCCAATATCTGACTGCTGCTCTCACAATTTATAACCCACAGCTCAATGGGGAATATCAGTTATCCCACTGAGGTGGGCCCTCAGTGAAATTGGGTCAGGGAGGAGGGAAATGATGATACCAACACATGATTTGTCCATACAAAGTATATTTCTGATAATAGTAAAAACTGAAGACACCATATGCAGATGACATGTAAAATGGAATGACATGGCTGGAAATTGGAAGAGAGTCAGTCCTCAGACAGTCAGTGTGTCTAGTGCAAGAAGGTGCTACATGGGTGATTAGGGAAATATGACCAATATCTGTCCAAGCAACTCATGGTTTAACCTACTTAGCAGCAAATAACCTTTCGTGATGCTCACACAAATGCAACAGTGGCACACAGCCATGGTGGGAAACCAACTGCTCTTGACTTGGCTAACTAATCTGCTCAGTGGAATGGGACCCATAGCTGGAGCTAGGAAACATGTCAGGACCATATCCAAACATGAGCCCACTCTCTATTATCAGTCTGCCACCAATCATGGGCTACAAGAGGACCTACACCTATTAAATTCTCTATAAAAAAAAGTAAGGGTTATCCCATTTACCTGGTACTAACTTTACTCTCTGTTGGAGAATCTGCTTCTCTTTTTCAGATAGATGCAGATCCTAAGGAAAGAACCACCCCATCATACCGCAAAAGGGCCCCAGATGAAACTAAGAATAATTGGCGAAACAAGCAAGGGTGCTGTTTTCTTGGTGACCCTGGTACCAGCACAAGGATGAAGGTTATCTACACAGAGAACAATCAACTCCTATCAAATCAGATATCCAGAGACAGAGAGGCCCCCAACACCTCATCACTGAAATATACCAAAAAAGGAACCAAACATGGCTCAGGGAAATTTTGCAGAAGAGGGGGGCAGAAAGAATGTCAGAGCCACATGTTGGGTCATGATATGCAGAGACATTTCTCCTATGCATAACTGTGGGCTAACTCCACAATGCATGACCCATGTACCTCAACAAGGAGGGGCCCGGGGGAGGGGGTAGGACATGGACGAGCCTAACAATGGTACCAACTAACTGTATTCACTGAATACAAAACTAATTAATAAAAATAAATTAATTAATTAAAAATAAAAAATAAAATGATAATTCTAATTGCAAAAAAATGATTAAAATAAGCCTTGCACATGTCAATATTGAATAAGATCTCTCCTAGCTTTCACATTAGTATTTTTTTAGAGTTGAGAATCAGAAGATTCATTCTTGTCAACATGGACTCAGGGGAATCACTTTCAAAGCCTGAGTATTGAGCTCTAATAGTGCAGATGTTTTATATATAGTATGACAGGCAGCTTGACATCATCTTAAATTCTTTACACTATTGGTGGGTTAAACTTCTGGACTACATGATGGAGTAGGGCACAGGCAGAAAACAATAAGTGGCCTACAGAAGCAAAATAATATGCTTTCAACTGAGCAGTGGGGGGGTGGGAGGGGTGTGAGTTTACTCATGGTTTGGTCTTATAAGATACTTGACTGACTCAGGACAAAACATAGTGACATAATGGTACTGGGCTATGATATGAGTTGACTAAGATTGTTTGCAATCTTTTAAACTTAGAATTTCAGGTGTTTGTAAAACATTTGTTTTGCACAGAAAGGGGAGATGGTCTTCCATTTGATTAAAATCTCAACCACTTAGTTATGGCCATAAGTAAGCCATAAAGTGAGACAAGTATGAAATCATGATCATGTAGGTAGGTTAAGGTTTAAAATATATGATGACTGATGTGGAGTAGGAACCTAGTAGTGTGAACAGATACCTGAACTGGATCCCAGTTTAAGGAAACATGCCATACCAGGTGTTGCAGTCAGGTCCCATTGCTGGTAAAAATCACCCAACTAAGAGCAACTTGTGGGGAAAAAAAAAAAAAGGTTTATATTGGCTTACAGGCTCTAGGGGGAAGCTCCATGATGGCAGTGGAAAACAATGGCATGAGCAGAGAGTGGACATCACCCTCTGTCCCACATAAGGTAGACAACAGGAACAGGAGAGTGTGCCAAACACCGGAAAGGGGAAGGGGTTGCTTATAGCAACCATAAGCCCGCTCCCAACAATAACACTGCCTCCAGGAGGTGTTAATTCCCAAATCTCCATCAGCTGTGAACCTAGCATTCAGAAGACCTAAGTTTATGGGGATACCTGTATCAAACCATCACATTCCACCCCTGGGCCCCATAAACTGATGACCATACGTGATGTAAAATGCAATGTATTCATCCAACTTTAAAAGCTCCCATGGATTTTATCAATTCCAGTGATGTTCAAACATCTCCATAGTCCTGGTACCAAAATCTGTCAGGGTTCTCTAGAGAACAGAACTGCTGGAATGAATTATTTTTAAAAGGGAATTTATTGGATTAGCTTACAGCAGTCCAATAGCAGTTGCAGGCCTGGGAATCAAGGAACCTGGAAGATGCTCAGTCCATGTGGCCAGATGTCTCACCAGACCCAATATGGCAGTGAAGGCCTGGAGGCCACCAGAGGAGCTGCTGGGTTTCAATCACACAGGTATTCAGTTGACGCCGGTCTTCAGTCTGCACTGGTCTTAAATCCATGCTAGAAGGCAATGAGCAGCCCACCCAAAAGGAATTTCTGTGGATTACTAAACAGATCCAGTTGACAACACCTTAACTATCACACCAGGTTTTGTTTCTTTAGTCTGGGTTGAGTGGTGGAAAGATCTAGAGGCATTTTAGAAGGTGAGGTAGCAGCCCATCATGGAAAGCTTTGAAATACTCAGTATTTTAATAACGGGCACACACATCCCAAAGGAGGCCAGCATTGTGTATTTCATCTGTGTAAATAGGCTTGTAATTAACTGGAAATACTAATAAATAAGTTGGCAAACCTCTGGAAAATAGATAAGTTTTCATGAACATGGGAAAACACATATGACATGCTGCTGAGAAACCTGAGATTTGACAACTCTTAGAATTCTGTTTTACTATTCCTCCATATCTTGTTGAAAACCTACATAGCAAATCATATTCATATTGTGAAAAAGGAAAGACACTCATTTCTAGTGCATAGCTACATTCAATGACCAGTTTTCTTTGATCCAAACAGAACATTGTTGTTTTCCTTGATAACGATTCATGCAGAATAGAGCTTATTAGGCTTAATTTTGAATTGTTTGTTTCAAACTATGTGTGATAGCAACATTACTGTAATGTACTGATCCACGTATGTCATTCATCCTTTACTCACCAGAATTAAGTCAAGTACAAGGTTTAGTACTGCCTATCACTAGAAGAGCCTTGTTAATCTTACATTGAGCTTTAAATGCAGAAATATTGAGGGTGGTATGAGGCATAAATTATAGACCTCAGCTCTTTTCCTAGACAGCAATAAAAGAAATAAGAGACATAAAAAGGTAAATATATATTAGCATTTAGAACTCCATGTCCCAGACTGAGAATAACAAATTCTGAACTTTATTAGACACAGTCTTAAGGTTATGCCATCATCTCCATTATGTGATCCCATTAGCGAATAGTGCTCATGCTTCCTTTCATGAGCTATGATTCATTCAGGGCATCGGATGATGAAAAATTAATATTTTGGAAATTCTGTGCTGATTAATTGTCAACAGGGGAAATCCAGTTGCAAGTCAAAACTTACTTCTCATTTGACCACACAGGGCAGAAGGTTATAACTGTTAGGAAAAGCCAAAGAAAACTTAGACCTGATGGATACTACTAGAAGATGAATCATCATATTTTTCACAAATTTAAAATATCTCTTTCTGAAACTTTGTTTAAATAAAAGTCTAATCATTTTTGGAATGGTGGGAGATGGAAATCTATGGCTATAGATGAGGAAGTAAAGGAAATCATACCTTTAAAAATAACTTTTATAAGTGAGTCTGTAAGGATAAAGTGTCCAAGGAATACTTAACCACTTTTATATTGTAAAAGAATGAAAAATGAATTTCATAGGCTTATAGGAAATTATGAAATTTACATAACATATATCTTCAGAAAAAATGAAAAACTGTCTATAAATTTGTTTTTCATTTATTAAAATTTCAGTTACTCTTGGTGCATACTTATAAATTTTATGATGAAATGAATTATAACTTTTTTTATAACAGACAGTGTGTAGGCAGTGTGTACTGAGAAGAGTTTACATTGATTAAATTATAAGCAGTTCACTTGTCCATAGGTTGAATGGTTCTGACCCAATTAAGTTATTTCTATTCAGTGACAATAACAAATTCCTACCTACACCTATCAATTCCAAGTGCAGTTACACACTAGTCTATTCCCATATTCTTCAAGTAGAAATCATCTGCCCCCATGACTATTGGTGTAGTTGTTTTAATGTTTAAAAATAAGGGCTGGTGGTACATTTCAGTGGGACAACAGTTGCCTAACCAATTTGAGAAGGTGGGTGTGATCCACAGCATGGCAAATAAGTGAATATGTAAATAAATAAGTACTATAATTACTATAAAAATATTACTACTGTCTTAAGAAAAGTTCAGAATCCTTCATTATCATTGTAATCAAGCCAAACTCTTGAATAAATGGAAATGTTGTCATTATTCTTGAGAAAGATGACCCAGAATTTGGAAGCAGCATATAAGAGTAATTACCTCATTTTTCAATGAAATAACAAAGCATTTCCTAACAAAAGCAAACAATTATGTACTGACCCCATATATGGAATCTTATTTGATTGACAGTTCTCTACTGATACTATTGCAGTTACGGGTTCAGAATTTGAAAGGAAGGATCAGTGTTAGAAAAGTTCTAAATTTCCACTAATTTTTACTCATAGTGAATTATTTGAACAGGGTAGAAAATAGAATTTCCTTATTACCAATATAGCACACTCAACAGCTTATGCTAAATTTTTCAGCATAATCTATAATTCAGAGGGTGGAGGAAAATTCATGATCTTGTATATCCTTCAAATACTCTAAAATATTTCAGCAAATGAGGACATTTGTTTTTGATATATGCAAATTCCTCTCAAATGTCTTCAATGAGTATAACATTCTTTACCATTTTTTTGAAAATTCCCCCATCCAGTTTTTTCCCCACTTCTCAACATCTCTATATGAGTACATAGCTAATGGAGACAAAATCATAGGGCTACTCACTTTTCCAGGACAAAAAACACATTCACAAAAAATTATAGTGTTTTAAGTAAATTACTAATATTATTTGGCTATATCAGTAGCTTCCCATGGCCATATGTGGAGCATGTGTGTTGGATATATATACTTGTTTGAGATGGAAATAAGGATGTGAAGACAATTGCTGAGACAAAAAGAACACTGATAGACTCATTGTACATCTGTAGAAAAGTAGGGAAGAAACTGCAAAGGAAAGGGATTCCTTATTGCTATTGATGTTTTCTTAGATCTGGACAACTTGGGATCCAAAACATTTAAAAAACAAGTTAGAAAATTGTGTCAATCATATGGGATTTACTTTATTAATAAATTGATGAATTTGCTGAGCTTGCTTCAAATATTTGACCCTTTTGCTTAAAAAATAGTTAACTGCTGAAGACAGCTTACTCTGCTGGCAGGATCATGGACAGACCTGGTTGGAATTTGGAAGAGAGATAGTCCCCAGACAATTAGCCCATCTAGAGCTGGAAGGCACTACATGAGCTACTGGGAGAAATTGAACAACATCTACCTGAGCAATTCAAAGTCTAAATGACTCATAAGCAAATAACCTGATGTGATTCTCACACAAGTGCAATAATGGCACACAGACATGGTGGGTAAGCCACTGCTCATGGATTGGCTAACAGATCTGCTCATTGGAAAGGGAACCATATCTTGAACTGGGAAGAAAGTCAGAATCATGTCCAGATAATGATTCTGCTTTCCATTGTCAAGCTCCCACAAATATTGGGCTATAAGAGGACCTACACTAAATTAATAATGGTTATCGCCTTTAACTGGTGCTGACTTCATCCTCCATTGGAGAATCTGCTTCTCTTCTTCAGAGGGGAGCTTGACCTGAGGAATTAAATGACAAAGCACACTCCACCTCGGCCCCAGCTGAAACCACAGAGGAATTAGGGAAATGAGCAAGAATGCTGCTTTCTTAGTGATTCTGATATCAGTGCAAGGGTGAAGGAGATTGTTGCAGTCAGGTACACATTGCTGGTAGAAATCACCCAACCAAGAGCAGCTTGTGGGGAAAAGAGGCTTAATTTGGCTTGCAGGTTCAAGGGGAAGCTCCATGATGGTAGGGAAAATGATGGCATGAGCAGAAGGTGGACATCACCCCCTGGCCGACATAAGTGGACAATAGAAACAAGAGAGTGTGCCAAACACTGGAATGCAGAAACTGGCTATGACATTCATAAGGCCACCCCCAACAATTACAGTGCCTTTCAGAAGGTGTTAATTCTCAAATCTCTATCAGCTGGGAACCTAGCATTCAGAACACCTAAGTTTATAGGAGACACCTGAATCAAACCACCACATTCTGCCCCTGGCCACCATAAACTGATAACTATACATGATGTAAAATGCAATGCATTCATCCAACTTTAAAATTCCCCATAGTTTTTTTTTTTTAGTCAATTCCAATGATGTTCATACATCCCCATAGTCCAAGATCTTTTAACTGAGCCATAATACCAAAAAATAACCTCAAAAACCCATAAAGGCACAGAATAGGCATTCACAATGCAAAAAAATGGCAATGGGCATAGCAAAGAAATATTCAAACAATACAAGATTTAAAACAACCAGGGCAAACATCAAACTCTGTAACTTCAAGTCCAAAAAATGTAGCCAGTGACAAATCTCCAAGTCCAATAATTCTAATCAGCAACAAGTCTCTGGAATTCCAATTCCGCCCCTCCAGCTAGGCTATTCACAGTCCTGGAAAACTTCATCTAGGGCTGGCAGCTTTCCTTAGCATCTATCTCATTGCATCTCTACTGGGTCTCCACTGCAATTCATGGTTCATTCTTATGGCCCCATATGGTCTCCATGCAAGCATCCAGCAAACCTGCTTCACACTACCCATGGCCATTTCCAAAACACAAGACCATGTTGCAAACTCGGTAGCCCTCCCTTTCCTGCATTTCTTACTCCACACTACCAGGTAGGGTTCCAATTTGTTAATCTGGGGGCGTGGAGGGGGTGGTATAAAGCAGACTTTGAAGAATAGGACACTTCTTGAGCATTCAGGTCCCCTCAAAAGAGTACATTCTTCCTGTTGCCCCAGTGCAGGTCAGTTGGCCCAATCTCAAAGGTTGTAATTTCTCAATTGCAGCTGAACAGGCAGTAGTTTTGGACTAAACATTTCTTCTATTCCATATCTCTCTGCTCACACCACTCCACTTCTACACAATGCAACCCTGCACAACTTCTCAGGACACTGCCATAACAGTAAGCCTCTCAAATTGCTTCTGGCCCAGTCCAAGTAAAGCTCTTTTTCACCCTCATAAGCCAAACCTCACAGTACATACTTACTGCATTCAGGTCTTTCAACTCTGACCAGAATAGTCCATCAAGCTGTACTTACAGCACTGCAAGGTGTCTTTTAGGTCAAGGTTTTAAATCCTTCCACATTTCTCTTGAAAACCAGCTCCAAAAGGCCAAAACCACACAGTCAGGTGTCTAGCAGCAACCCCACTCTCGGTACCACTTTACTGTTGCAGTCAGGTTTGTATTGCTGGTAGAAATCACCCAACCAATATCAGCTTGTGGGAAAATGAGGTTTATTTTGGCTTACAGGCTTATGGGGAAGCTCCATGATGGCAGGGAAAATGATGGCATGAGCAGAGGGTGGACATCACCCCCTGGCCCATGTAAGTGGACAACAGGAACCAGAGAGTACGCCAAACACTGGCATGTGGAAACTGGCTATAACATCCATAAGCCCACCCCAACAATACAGTGCCTTCAGAAGATGTTAATTCTCAAATCTCTATAAGCTGGGAACCTAGCATTCAGAACACCTAAGTTTATGGAGGACACCTGAATCAAACCACTACAGAGATAGACATTAAGGAGACTCAACACCTACCAAACCAGAGATCCAGAGGCTCTTAAGTGCCTATCACTGAAGTAGACTTAAAATGCACCCAATATAACTCAGGGAATTTTGCAGAAGAGGAGGAAAAAAGATTGTTAGAGCTACAAGTTGGGACATTTTGCACAGAGACATTGCCTCTCCCCTATAACTGACTGCTGACCCTATAATGCATGACTCACAATCCCCATGGGGTTGACCTGCAACCCCAATGAGGAAGGCCTCTTCAGAAAAGGGGCAGGGAGGAGAGAAAGGATGGTACCCACATTGTTGTTCACATACTAAATATGTCTAAATCTAATAAAAAATAAATTAAAAAGTAGTTAACTAATAAAACTTAGGTTTAACTGAAGGGGGATCCCATTGGTAATCAAGCATGAGGCACTGTTTCAATGGGTCATCCATTCCAATTCATCCTGGGAGAATCACAAACTATGAGTCCTATAGTACTTTCATTAAGTGATAATTAATTCAGGCAATCTTTCTGATAAAGAAAAATCTTTACCTGTTTTATTTTACAGGCTCCAAATTTTCTCTCTGCCAGATGGGTGCTTACCTAATTACAAAACAGATTGTGTCTGTGTCTACAAAGCAAATTGAATTGGAGACTTGAACATTAATCTACAGGCCATATGTGTGTGTTGTCCTAAGTAAATATGACAATAGCACCCAACCACCACTAAGCTCTATTCATATCATGCTAGAGGTCTGTTTGCATAGACTCATCTCTACATCAGTTCTTTTCTAAGGATTTAGTTAGGTGACTCAAGTCAAATCACCAAGGTAGTGTGTTAAATTTATACTCCATCGCTCTTCTCTCAATGGCCTACACTATCAGAATCTCTAATGTAGTTAGTTTTGTATTCAGCAAATACAGTCAGTTTGGTACCCTGAGCCATGTTGGGTTCATTTTTGGTCTGCTTCAGTGATGAGGTGTTGGGGGCCTCTGAGGCTCAAGATTGTGGTTACTATTCTTTATTACTGCAGGGTTTCCTTCATGCTGTGCAAACTGTGGTATTACACCTGATACTACATTCAGCTTAATGGTATACAGGTTTTGAATTTGCATTTTGCCTTGGGCTCTGTAGACTTTTGTAGTTTGTCCTAGGCTGTGATATAGTACTATAAAATTTTAAATTTTGATTTTAAGTGAATTACATTAATAAGATGTAACTGATTTTAAGGATATTATAAGGGATTATTTTTCTAAGATAAAATTTCAAAAGACTCTTAGATCGAAAGCAAGCTAAAATTCAAGTAGTACTGAGTAAAAAAAGAATCTATAAATTATGAAGGATTTTTATTTCATTTTACAGAAAAATCAATAGTTTAAACTACAATTAAATCAAAACTATACACTGAAGAAGGAAAAAGTACATTCACTTTTCTTGAAAAAATTAATATGAGGGCTGGAGAGATGTCTTAGCAAGTTAAGGCTCTTGCTTGTGAGGCTAAGGACCCAGGTTTGATTCCCCTGAACTCACGTAAGCCAAATGCACATGGTGGTGCATGTGTCTACAGCTCATTTGCAGTGGCCAGAAGCCCTTGCACACTCACCCCTTCTATCTTTTTTATAAATAAATTAAGATAAAATATTAAAAAATAAATTAATGAATATGAGCTATGTGGTGGTTTGAATAGATGGCCCCCAATATATTCAGTTTTTCATTTGTTTGTAGTTTGCATCTGCAGCCACCTGGCTGGAGGCAGTGTCACTGGGTGGATCTTAAGGTGTGGTGGTGGGTTTCAGATTTCAATCTAATGATATGCAAAGTGTGCCTAGCTGGAATTCCTAAAATATACTATGTGGCTTTTATACGTAATATAGTATTTATAGACAAAAATAGACTTTTAAGCTGGGCGTGGTGGCGCACGCCTTTAATCCCAGCACTCGGGAGGCAGAGGTAGGAGGATCGCCGTGAGTTCGAGGCCACCCTGAGACTCCATAGTGAATTCCAGGTCAGCCTGGGCTAGAGTGAGACCCTACCTCGAAAAACCAAAAAAAAAAAAAAAAAGAAAAAAGTCTTTTAGAAATATATATTATAAAGGATACACACAGAAAGAGGGGAAAATACATGCTCAGGGTTTAGTGAAGAAAACAGTAGACGCTACAGTCACTCCAGATGTGCATAATTTCATGTGAGAGTTTCACTTCTTTACCTGGAGCTGTTGTAATTCTCAATAATCTCAGAGAATCTATAAACAATTATCTCAGTCAACAGCAACTGAGGGGCCAGTCCCTCAGTGTCCACTGGGAATCTCATGTGTGTTTTTGAATTTCTCTGTCTGCCTCTTGTTTTCTTCTATCATTACATTTCCTTACTAGTGACTGCCACTTTTACTAGATTCCAAGAGAAGATGGAATTTTGTGGAATGTAGTTCTGAGTTCTGAGGAGACTTTAAAGGGGATGTTGGAACACTGAATTGTCATTCCTTCTCATGAAGTTTAGATTTTTTTCTGGATAATAGGATTGTAATTGAAGAGGTTTTCTTAATTTATTAATGATTATCTTAGTTTCTATGCCTTTTACTGGAAGAGTGTGATAATATGCAATGCCAAGAAAAGTGAGTATTAAGTTTTAGCCAAGTGTGGGCTAAGAAAATGCTGATATGTAATCAGGATCTTTGAGAATAATCTTGAGTCCCTTCTTGTTAGAATACAGCATGTTAGAATCTGAAGTATTTTTAGATACTTCCTGAAAATATCATATATTCCTATGATATCTGTCAGCTTTTTATTAAAAAAAATACTTTGCATGGACTACGTGCCAAAAGGAAAAAGGCTTATTTATATCACACTTTTGTAGGATCAAGAGTATAGCACTTGACACCAGGTCTTTTCTTGGCCATATCATACTATGGCAGAGACCAATGGCAGAAGCATGTACAGATGCAAAAAACTGATTGCAGTTTGTGGTGGTTTGAATAGAATAGATGGCCCCCCAATATATTCAGTTGTTTATTTGTTTGTAGTTTGCATCTCTAGCCATCTGACTGGAGGCAATGCCATTGTGTGGATCTTAAGGTGTGGTGGTGGGTTTGAGATTTCAATCTAAAGATATGCAAATTGTGCCTAGCTGGAGTTCCTGAAGTGTGCTTTGGCTTTTGACCTTTAGGCTTGTGCTTGTCTCTCTCTCTCTCTGCTTGGGCCTGTGAAGGCAGGCCAGTTTCTTCTGCTTTTATGGAACTTCCCCTGGATCTGTAAGCTTCAATAAATCCCTTCCTCCATATCTGTGCCTGGTCTGACAGTTCATCTCAGCGAACCTGAAGCTGACTGCTACACAGTTCAACCATTAGCAGAAAAAGAGATAAAATATGCTGCTCTCACAACTCATAACCCACAACCCTGGGGTGAATACCAGTGATTCCACTGAGGAAGCCCCTCAGTGGAGTGGGGGAACAGGAGGAGGGAAATAATGGTACTAACACATGATGTGTTTCTACTTAATAAAATACTGTGTATTTAAAATGTGGTGGGGAAGCCTTACTCCTTTTATATCAATCCTCTTGAGTGAACTGAAGGAATCCTACAAACAATAAAAATGAATCAGAAGAGAAATACGTAATATCTGATGATTTGTGAAGATCTCACTAAGTCCCACCTCTTAAAATATTCTCCACGTCCACTTTTCTGAGGACCAAGGTCTTTATTATAATGGATTCTCAACCAAGTTTTGCTTTCCTATCTTAAAACTAAAGCCATACCACCTTTGTAGTTATGAATGCAAAGTTACCAGCAGATACTTGCTCTGAGCCTGCAAAACTGAAAACTAATAGGGCTCTGGAAAGTCAGCCTGGGATTAGTTTGAGTCCCGTCACACATGGAAGTTCATAGCAGATCATGAATTTTTTTCTTATTTGTGAACCTGGGGGAGGTGGTTGGGGAAGTCTGCTAAATGCTTTAACACAGAGCTACCTAGGAAGGTATCCTTGGGCACCTACCTTTAATTCTTAACTGAGGTCTTCTTCTATTTGGAGATTGGCCATAAGCATCAGTGACTCGAACAGGGATAGCACTAACTGGTTCCAGCCATGGGAAACAGAAATGAAAATTTAAGCTTTGAAAATAGTTGATGAAAGTAAAATCCAGCAAGTTAACACATGAAACTTCTTTGGAATATTTGTGTAGCTAGATACACCGGGGAGAGCTAAAGCAGTATGTGAGTGCAGACCCTTAGGTTTAAAGAACTAATGTTCAGATTCTAACTGAGGGCATCTAGGAGAGGGATTTAGCTATTTGCAACCTCTGATTACTCACCTGTAAGGTAAAGGTATTTGATTACATGTTTTCAACATTCCCTTCTGGCTCTGGCAGACTGTGTCTTGTGAATGCATACACAGCCAGGGCTTGGACACAATGCCAAGGTTGGAAATGTTAGATTTAGTCCCCCACCACTCATCTTACTCTCCACTTTCTGCTCTATTGCCCTCAGGCAACATCCCAAAACACCCTCTACTTGGGACATTTCCAACCTCTCTTAGTCGGAGTTCATCAGTTCCATGTCTCTTCCATATCTAATATGACACATAATATGTGCTGCTGTGGTGGTGTGAGCTAATGAGGTAGAGGCTGCCAGATGGCATATTTGCATTTTAACAGGGGCCTTCTGGAAACAATGCCTTAGCACAAAAGAGTGTGATAATTGGTGAGAATGTTATCAAACAAGATAGGCCTTCTAAGGAGAAAGACCATCTATAATAAAAGATAAGTCAGTCAGAGTTTACCAAGCTGAAACTCCCCAATTTCTATTTTAGTCACACAGTATATTCCCAAAAATAAAGTATTTTAAATTTATTAGGACATTTGAATTGTTCCAGAAATGAAAATATTTTCTTTCTTTTGGTGGCAAATTTGCATGCATTTAATGAAGGCAGTAGACTCAGGGAATGAAGTGAATGCTGGACTGACTAAAACATACCCAAGATGCTAGCCACAGATTAATAATGTACATCCAGTGGTTGTATTGCATTGTGTAGAATGAAAACAATAATGTTTGATACATATCACATTTCATCTTGACACACATGAAGATCTCTACATAAGCTGTCACTTAAGTCACATAAAATTAACACTAATATGAAGGGTACTGGCACATGGAATTAGTAGATATTAAATTAAATTTGCCTGTACATAAGCAATTTACTTAGTTGTAGATGTCTTTTAGTATTACCAAATAAACTAACTTCTGAATTATATGATTTGGACAAAAACATAATTCTTAAGATCAGTTTGTTAGGTACTCTGCCTTTGAAGTAGAATAAGAAAGATAACCAGAAGTGTGAGGTATAACAGGAAGGCTCCAGAAAGTATATAACTCTTCAGTCACAATTTTAATTTGTCCCATTCTGGCCTTGTTTCTTTCCCTGAAATAATTTTTGTTATATCTGCTGTATTTTTATTTGATATATATGCATACATGTATGTATATACTTTGCATTATATTTGTATATATATATATATATATATATATATATATATATATATATATGATATTTGTATGTGATCCATTTCTTAAAACCAAAGAACATCATGGTTATTGGCTATTGTGGTACAGGAAAGGAAATTTTGCTTTACACATATCAAAAATAAAGAAATGACAGTGTTTTAAGAGAGCATGAACGTCATGGAATCCCTATTGCCTGAATAGATAAAAATAATGACTTATAAATGGCAATTAGGGTACATCTAAGCCCTAATTAAAGTCTTGGAGAGAAAAAGTAATGTTAGCCTTTTGTTTTGAAATATGCACTTTAATTCTAATAATCACTTATTTTCTCTCCATATCTTTTAGATTTATTATTGTATGTGCTTCTGACATCTATGGCCATAGCACCTTGAACACACCCAATCTTATCTGAATGCTTCCAAAGTATTGTTTGAATTGTTTACAGCCTCACAAAAGTACATAGTCATGAGATATTCTTTATACCAGCTCACAGGTTAGGAATCTTTTCAGAATGTGTGCATGGCATTTTTAATGTGTAAATTCTGTCCTTCATTTATGTGTTCATTTAATAAATTCATATTAATTTTCTAAATTATTTCATAAATATTCTAATTTCATAATTATTTGATAAATATTCTAAATAATTTCATAAATGAATTCATCAATCTATGACTAGTGAATCATAATCTTTCTTTTAGATTTATTTTTAATTATTTATTTATTTAGAAGGAGAGAATGGTTACACATTAGCATCTCTGGCCACTGGAAAGGAACTCCAGACTTATGTGCCACTCTGTGTATCTGGCTTTCATGGAATCTGGGGAATTGAACCTGGGTAGTTAAGGTTTGCAGGCAAGCACCTTAAGAGTTAAGCGATCTCTCCAGCCTACATTTATTTATTTATATATTTATTTAAGAAAGAGATAGAAAGAGGCAGATAGAAAGAAAGAGATAATGGACACTCTAGGGCCTCTAGCCAATGCAAATGTACTCCAGACTCATGTGCCATCTTAGGCATCGTGTTTGATTCAGAAGCACAGAAGTCTATTGATAAGGGATGAATGAGGACATGACTGCTCATCGCAAACACTGTAAATTACTACTATCCATCCAATGCAACAAGATGACCTCAACACAAGGACCAGAAAAACTGAAGCATAGAAAATCAACATGGAGATAAAAAGGGAATTAATCAGTAATTGATCCTGCTTGATATAAAGTTTTTATATCAACCAGAGTGAAGAATTTGAATTATGCTCATTTCCAGCCTGCCTGAAAACACATTCTCCCATTTCCCCCCTGATAAACTTTCCATGTGGCTGCCTATAGCATGTCGTCTGTAAGGGGTTAATGTTCAATTTTGTTTTATATGACAGCTGATGAAACAAATGATATGCTTAGGACTTGAAGCATTCACAATAACCTCCACAAATTTTTTCTTTCTTGCTTCAGTTAAAATAAGTGGCTTCACTCTACCGGTTATCCTCAGTATGACCCTATGGCAGTGTGATGATGTAGGCTCTTGGAAATATTGGTGTCTTGCCTACCTGTCAAGGAAGTAAATGTTGCTACAGTTCTTACCATAGAGTTGTTGTAACCTGCATTGTCACATTAGGATTGTTTCATTTCAGGAATAGAGGTGAGAGAAAAAAAAGTGATGGCAGATATGGCAATGGCTAGGGTGTAGAAGTTCAAACTGTACCTACCGTATCAGTGTAAGGAGATACTTAAGCTTAACATTTTAGGTGACAGAAATATTGAGAAATTTGGATAGTGAATTGAGCACACTTAATTTTAGGATGCCTTTAAGACAGTGACTTGCACATTGCTAAAACAGAACACAGTTTCCAATTTATGTTGCCTCATTGCTACTTACAAAAATAAAGCTAACAAACTAAAAACATGAATGACATTCATTCAACTAGGAAGTTCAGTTACCAGTATTGATTAGCACATGGAATCACCATCACTGGACAAGTTAAAAGGATCTGTTTGATATTGTCATTTTTATGATGCAATTACAAGTCCATTCATCATTTTATTTCACTTTCTTTTTCAGACAGGATCTCAACATGTAGTTCAGGCTGGACCACAATCACTCTGTGCTTCAGGCTGGCCTCAGACTAAAATAAGCTAAAATATAACGCTTATCACTTTCTAAAATGTAACTGTCTCTCACCCTAAGCAGGCCTCTGCATTTTTGTTTATCAAAAGATTATTTGTTTGCAATATGCATCTGTGATAAAACCTCCAAAGAAACAATACCCCATGGCATGATTACAATATTGTTCAATGTACTACATACACTTCACACAGTAGAAAATATATTCTTTAATCCATTGGAAAACTCTTAGTGGAAAGTGCATAGTGGTACCAAATACTCATGGTTTGTATTATCATGGAACTATCTTCACATATAAAACTCCCCAGTTGCTTCCAACAAATAGCAGCCTGGTGATTAGGCTTCAGAAAGAAGCCTGTGACATTATTTATAACATTGATTCCTTTCATATTAATCACATTATTTTCAAAGTGTGGCAACTTTTCTGTGATCACTTTCTTTTTTACCTACTTCACACATATTAGCAACAACTCAACACAGATGACTTATCAAGCTCTATATATACTTTATGAGGAGAAGCTTTGATGACAGAGTAGAACATACTCTGTTCATTGTGTGAGAAACAAAAAGACAAAAGTATAAAATATCCCAGTGATGAGGGCAAAGAATTCCACTGAAGTGTCAGGTATGCAATTGATGACAGTAAAACTTGCAATTATAAGTGTTCCTGAACTTAAAGAATGAGAACCTGTTCCCTGAGAAAAATGCATTCATTTTGGCCAATTCTATGTTCAGAGTTCCTTATTGCAAGAACAAATGCTTGTAAGAATCTACCACAATTTTTTTTCTTAGGTATCAATGTCACATCCAAGCCCCACTGTAGCATTTGATAGTTTATGAAAAGTTCTGGACTGTGTGATACTTACAAGCATAAAATAGCAGTCTGGGGCTAAGGACACAGCTCAGTAGATAAAGCACTTGTCCTTCAAGAGTACCTGAGCTGCCTAGAACCCATGTAAAGTTGGGTATAGTAGTGTGAGTATATGAAATCCCAGCACAAGCTTACTGGTAGCCAGAAGAGAATGTTGGATGTCTCATTTTACCAGCCTTCTAACTTACCTCCTCGAGCTTCTCACTGAACCTGAACATGTTGACTTTTGTTTGTTTGCTTGTATCTTGTTTTGGTCAAA
Organism: Dipus sagitta; assembly: GCA_036346955.1. Classification (NCBI taxonomy): domain Eukaryota; kingdom Metazoa; phylum Chordata; class Mammalia; order Rodentia; family Dipodidae; genus Dipus; species Dipus sagitta. The sequence continues at coordinate 93,739,580 of CM070770.1, read as the reverse complement.
CTTGCTGATCAACAAGTCGAACACAAGGTATTCCTGTGTTCACCCTTCCCAAAGGACCCAAAGGACTAGGGTTATAGTTCACTCTCAAATGCTTACCTGGGTGCAGGGGTTCAAACTGAGGCAGTCTCAGACCCTCTTACTTACTTGCCAAGCACTCTTACCCACTGTGCTATCTCCCCTTATCCCTTCAATATTATTTTTTTAAAAGTATTCTGATGTTTGCTATCCTTATTGGGGTAAGGTGGAACACTCATCCACTGTTGGTGGGAATGTAGGATGGTGCAAACACTTTGGAAAGCAATATGGAGACTTCTGAAAAAGCTGAGTATAGAGATATCAACAGACCCAGTTATTCCCTTACTGGGCATCTACCCTAAAACCTTCAAACCACAGGCTAAAGAGATTTGTTCAACCATGTTTATAGCGGCTCAATTTGTAATAGCTAAGAGCTGGAATCAACCCAGATGCCCATCACTAGAAGAATGGATAACTAAGATGTGGTATATCCACACAATGGAATTCTATACAGCACTAAAAAAAATGACACAATGAAATTTGAGGAAAAATGGTTGAACCTGGAATAGATCATTTTCAGTGAACTTACCCAATCACAGAAAAAAAATCACCACATAGTCTCACTCATCTACAGCACCTAACCTGAATCTACCCAAGATACCTTACATACCCAGCAAGCATCTCCTAGACTAGACACTAGGATGAGAGGGGATGGAGGGGAGGGCATCAAAGGGGTGGGAAACACAAATCTAGACCCAAACAGCAATGGTACCATAATCTTCTACTTACTAAAAGACAGACCAAATGGCTGATCCTTCACCAGGCCCTTACAGGGAACACCTGAACCAAAAGACACTGGAGAGGGTAAGATCAAGACTAACCTTAATCTTCTACATCTTCCCTCCCTCACTTCCCCTCTCCCTTTCTCTCTCTTCTCTCTAACTCTTTTATATTACTTTTGTTTTTCTTCCTTCTCTTTATTTTCTCTTTATGTAACTACCAGAACCAGCATGGTTCCACAATGAGCTTTTGATCAGAGAGACCTACAAGGTTTCCAAAAAGACAGACAGATTTCTGTCAGAGTCCTTGATGACCCACCAAAGGCTAGTGGTAAGACCCTACTGCTGAAGACAACTTATGTGATTGACATGAAAATTAGAATGGCATGGCTGGAAGTTGGAAGAGTCAGTCCCCAGACAGTCAGCGCGTCTAGTGCCAGAAGGTGCTACATGGGCGACTGGGGGAAAATGACCAATATCTGTCCAAGCAACGCATGGTCTAACCTACTTAGCAGCAAATAACTTGGTGTGATGCCCACACAAGTGTAGTGGTGGCACACAGCCATGCTGGGGAACGAACTGCTCTCAATTCGGCTAACTGATCCCCTCCCTGGTATGGGACCCATAGCTGGAGCTGGGAAACAAGTCAGAATCATATCCAAACATAAGCACACTCTCCAATATCAAGCTACCATCAATTGTGGGCTACAAGAGGGCCTACACCTAGTAAATTCTCTATAAAAAAAAAAAAAAAAGAAAAGAAAAGCAAGGGTTATCTCATTTGTCCTGGTGCTAACTTACTCTCCGTTGGAGAATCTGCTTCTCTTTTTCAGATGCATGTTGATCCTAAGGAGAGAGCCACCCCATCATACCTCAAAAGGGGCCCGGCTGAAACTAAGAAAAATAGGAGAAATCAGCAAGGGGGCTGTTTTCCTGATGAACCGGATACCAGCACAAGGGGGAAGGAGATCAGCACAGAGAAAAATCAACTCCTACCAAAGCAGAGAGCCAGATCCTCAGAGACCCCCAACACCTCATCACTGAAGCAGACCAAAAATGAACCCAACATGGCTCAGGGAAATTTTGCGGAAGAGGGGGCGGAAAGAATGTCAGAGTCACATGTTGGGTCATGATATGCAGAGACATTTATCTTACCCATAACTGTGGGCTAACTCCACAATGCATGATCCATATACCTCAACAAAGAGGGGCCAAGGGGAGGGGGTAGGTCACGGATGAGCCTAATAATGGTACCAAACTGACTGTATTTGCTGAATACAAAACTGACTAATAAAGAAAAGAAAAAAAATCTAAAAAAAAAGAGTATTCTGATGATTTTAAACTGATAAACTTTAGTATAGAAATATAATACTAGGAACACTCTGAGAAATTTATTATAATTCTGTATCATGGAGATGTCCAAAATATGTTGGTACCAATACAAACTGTGACAGAGTAACTAACATTAGCAAGTTCCCACAGGGCATCATTGATAATGAGCTTAATTTATGGATGCATATTTATAATCAGCAGGATCTACATAAGTAAATGAGGCATGAAGTGATTAGGCTGTATAAAAGAGCAGAATCGGGATTCAGATGCAGAAAGTCGAACTTCAAGATCACTGTCTCATATTGCTTCTTAGTTCACTAAAAAGGTGTGCACATTCATGGGGAGGATAAATGGGCAGAAAACATCATTGCATCCAACAGATTAACACTTTAGTCCTGAAATAGAAATATAATAAAATCACTAAAATGCAATAAGAATTTGAAAGCAATGGGGCCTGAGTGCATGGCCAGGATTAAAGGCACTTGCTTACAAAGCCTGCTGTCTAGTTTCGATTTTCCAAAACCCATGTTAAACCAAATGAAGAGTGATACATGCATCTATGATCCCAGGTATAACAATGGGAGGAGAGGAGTTCTGGGAGGGTCAGCTAGCCTGACATTCGTTTATGGTTTGGTAGTTCATTTGCAAAGGAAGAAACCTTGTCTCAAAGAATGTGGTACACAGACACCTTGATGTTATCCACCTTGAAACCATACAAACACATACATACATGCACACACAATTAAACACATGGCATATTAATTAAGAATAAGAAAAACATAAAATATAGAAAAGACAGGACACAAAACATTCCTGGGAATGTTTACTGTAATTTCCAAATAAAACTAACAGAAAATATGTCCTTATAATTTTTAAGCTCATGCTCTAACTAAGTATCACTTCCAGATGGGTACATATATTTAATTTTGTGTTTGTTTTTATTTATTTATTTGAGAGTAGCAGACTGACAGAAGGAGAAAGAGGAAGAGAAGAGAGAGAGAGTGAGGGCATACCAGGTCCTCCAGCCACTGCAAACAAACTCCAGATGCATATGCCACCTTGTGCATCTGGCTTATGTAAATGAGCCTTAAACGGGGATCCTTAGGCTTCACAGGCAAGTGCTTAACCACTAAGACATCTCCCCAGCCCCTAGATTGCTGTATTTTATATGATCAATGATACCAGTAGGCTAGGCCTGTTTATGTATTATTGGAACAGTTTCCCATTTCCTCAGTTTACACTGTGTCACTAGAGTAGTAGGGTCAGGATTGCTAGAGAAATTCCTTCCTTTGGAGTACTCTAAGTACCATTGAGAGCAGAAGCAGCTATTAAGAGTTTCAGTCATTTTGAAGGCTTTCAGTCAAATCAGGAATACATTGGGATGTAATTATAATTCTTCATTCTTCAATCTATTAAAATGAAGTTCTCAAAATGTTTCATACTATGTTACTTAATGATTGGCTTTAACAGTTACATCTTCTTTTGTGTCTTATGATTCAGCTCTGTTCTTATATAGTCATAGAATATTCATGTAGATTTGGGGAAATGATTAATAAAATAGTTTAAATTAAAGTATGTAGCATGTTATTTATAAAACAGATTATGACAGGTATGATGTAAAACTGATTCTTGTACAATAATATTATATAGTTGCTCTCCTCCTATGTAAAAATGGAATATTTAATATTTTTTCATTTTGTAAAAGGTTTGTTAGTGTCTGACTCCCTCTCATATTCTTATTCCAAACAGCCATTTGAGATTTAATCAACAATCAGGAAGTGATGAGTTAATGTATATTTTTAGCTTACTATAAATTTAATGGCCACCTATCTACCTTCCAAATTAAGTAAACAAAAGCATGTTTTCTCTTTCTCATCAACTTTGCATATGTAGAATTTATTGAGGCCATGCATTGTATCATAAACACTACAGAATAATCAAATGCTTTTGGTTTTATAGCGTTTAGCTCATATAAATAAAATATGCTAAAATGAAAAATGCAAGGAATTACAGAGCAAAGCTTTTCACTAGTACTTTTTCAGGCATAAACCATAAATATAAGAACAAATAGTCCATTTGCAATTTACTTCCCTGCATAGTACAACTGAGTTTGTAGCCCCAGGTGAAATCTCAGTAATTAAATATGGTCATATGAAGGAACTTTGAAAATTAAATTATTTTAGTCCTGGGTTAACACACACACACACACACACACACACACGAAAAGACGCATACTTCATTATTTTTTCCTCAATTACTGTAACAATTGTGCAGGACAGTAAAGTTATCATTACCACAGGAGAAAAGTTATAAACACTGTGTAAAGTTTTGTTTCAAAGAAATTGTTTCTTTCTCCAGTCTTTACTCCTTGTCTCCCTCCTTTCTTTATTTTCTTCCTTTCTGACAACTTCCATACCCCTTCCTTTTTCTCCCTCCCTGATTTTTCCTTTCTTGTTTAAGTCAGCAATTCTCTTTCACTAGTCTTTTAGAACTAGAATTTAACATGAATTCAAAGATATCCAAAATTGGTGTCAACAAACTATATTCATCATTAATATTTTAAAACACAAGGTTTTATTCCTTGGGATATCTTATATTATAGAAGTAAAATTGAGCCAAATGAACTTTACATTATTAATAATTTTTTATAATAAAAGTGCAAACATAAATGCTAATACAAATAAACTATGTGCATTTTATTCTATGTATGCAGAGCCACCTTCCATGAAATATCATCAGAACTACAATTTTTTCATCCCCCAGTTTTTTGAGGACATTAATAATGTTTGGATTTACTGGTTATGAATAGGTCATTTATTAGATAAGAATTAGATTTGTTTTTTAACTGATAGAGTTATCTATATTTATCTTTAGTTTATCTTTAACATGTAGAGTAAGCATTTTCTGTCATTTTTATTTTTATTTTCTAAATTTCATTTTATTATTTTTATTTATTTTTGGGGATAGGGGGAGAGAGAAAGAGAGAGAGAAAAAACTGTGTGTGCCAGGACCTTCTGTTGCTACAAACGACCTCCAGATGTACGTGCCACCTTGTGCATCTGGCTTATGTGGGTTGTAGCGAAGCGAATCTGGGTTCTTTGGCTTTGTAAGCAAATCTTTAAACTGCTAAGCCACCTCTCCAGCCCTTCTGTCATTTTTAAATCTTCGTGTGAAATTCATGCATTATGCAGAGAGTAAAGGTTACTATCCAGCCATTGTGAAGGCAAGCTAGCAGTGTCCTGCAGGTTCTTATATAGGACAGAATTCGTGGAGGTCTCTTGCATGATCATTTGAAGCTTGCCTAAACCCATCACATCTGACTTTTTGTGGAATAATGATGCGGTGTTTGGTGCTTAATGGGAAGTGGAATACGTTTTGAGAGAAGTAGTAGTGGAATTCACAACAGCAGTGGGAAATAGAAACGTAAGGGGTCAAGCATATCTATTTTAATAAACATCTCAGAGGCAAAAATTCCATGAACTTTACCAATTAAATGGTCTCTTTATACATGTTAGAGATTTTGCATAACATCTGGGGACATCTTATGTTTTGACTAATAGTACATACATTCACTTGTACTACCAACTAAACTATTGCCACAAACTTTGTGGCTTCAGTCAGTTCTTATTATTACCATGCATTTTCAGGGGATAAGGATATGAACACTACTTACCTAGTTTCTAGAGTTGGGGGTCTCTACACTGAAATAGTAATTCTAGAGGTAACAATACTAGCTTAGCCTTGCCTGAAGTTCAAGAATCATGGTCAATCTCATACAATAGCTAGAAGAAAAAGTATCCTTGCAGCCATGGAATTCATGGTGGCTCATTTTTCAAAGATATCAGTACAGGGAAGTTATAAGCTCCAGTTGTTTTTTAACATGGCTGCCTGCTGTATTCAGACTCACCATAGATAACCTCCCTTTCCATTTACACAAAAGTCACTTGATTTAAGACCCTAAATCTGCACAATGCCTTTCAATCTCCATATCAGCCAATATTTATGTAAATTTATACTAGTGTAAGGAAAATGTGTTTTCACACAGAATTTTATTTACTATTGTATAGTATAACATTATTTTAATTACACAAAATAACTGGAAATAGCCCAGATGTTTTTTGTGTGATTGGATAAATAAATAAGCAGAGTACATCTATGTAATGGAACAGTACTCATCAATAGAAAGTACCAACTGTTGATAGATACAATATCTCAGATGAAATTCAAGGGACTATTGCTGATGTGAAGAGACCAAGTCCAAGTGGTTATATACTACATGATTCTATTATATACCACTGATGAAATTAAAATAATGTTAGAGATAGATTATTATTTATTATTTAGGGGAGGCATGCAACTATATGACTTCATTTTTTAAAAGGAAAATACAAGAGAAGCAATGGTGAAGAAATGGTTTGCCACTGGCAAAGCTGTGGTTAATACATTAAACAACACTTATAATGCCTTATGCACACATAGTGATGTTGCCTTTGTGTTATCCATTGTTCCTGTAAGCAACCCCTTAACCTGTTCTGTATGAACCCCAATAAGTTCATTGGGCACCAAAGTGATATTCATGTAATCGTCCATGTCCTACCTGGGGTAAATAGAACTGTGTTTGTGTCACTCAGGGAGAAAGTTTCCTTCTATACCACTCCTCTTCTCATCTTCTTTATTCTACACAGCTATCTTGAACCTCATGAGTCTTTTAATTCCTGGACAATTGCACTATTTATACAATTATTTTATTCCTTAAGATTATGTTACTCACAACATTATTATTGAAGTTGCTTTCAATTCAGAGTACATGAATTATTCCTCAGTTTATAAGTATCTGCTCATTCTGCATCTTCATAAACCTTGGTGAAATTGTGAGTTAATATCCCAGTCATCTCTGGAGATGATTGACATGAGGATGATACTTCAAAGAGATTGATGTCCTGTTGCTAGTATTTGGATATCTAAAGGTTCCCCACATCTTGGGCTTCTACACACACATTATCAACTATACCCAGACTATTTAAAGAACTTGATTCATAAAGGATGACACCATATTTTTCCATTAAGAAGACTTATTAATTGTGGCTAATCATACTCTCTCCAAAATTTAGATCTTGCCATGTGACAGAATTAAGAGGTCTTTAGACCACTGAAGCTCCTCTCTCATAATTAGGACTAAGGTCTTTCTTTGGGAAGCCTTCACTCAGTATCTGGCTGTTTGCTCTTCTGCTTTCTTGAAAAAAGATCAAAGCTCTCACCAGAAAACTGAGCCTTCAGGTGTTTTTGCTCTTTGACTTCTCAGTCTCTAGAATTCTGAGAAAACAAGTTTCTCTTCTTCATGAACTACTAATTCTCCAGGGTCTTGTAGCAATACAAACAGAAGAATAAATGAAATTGATAGCAGAGGACCTAGTTAGTTTCAGCAAAAAAGAAGAGATGAAGAGAAAGATTTTTGTGGAGAATACTTAAGTGGTCATGAACAGAATGTTGGTAGAAATATGGAGGGTTTAGGCAATCCTGAGGACATCTCAGGCATAGGGATTAGAACTGCAGGAATTGCCATAGTTGCCATAAAGTACAATGAATGTGGTTGAATTATGTTCATGTCCTAGATCTTTAGGGTTGACAATATTTGGTGAAAGAAATGTCTACATAACAAAGCATTTTGTTAGGCTGACTCTAATAAAATAAAATGCAAGAAGAAAGAAAAGACTTATAAAGAGAACTATGTGCAACGTGGTCATGTAAGGAATAAAATATATGCTAAGGGGAGAGACTGAGAGTGCAGGGAAGCAACTGTCTGACAAGGAGACATGGAAACAAGCATGAGAAGGATGCTATGTGCTACTTACTCATGAAGAAAACACAAGACATTTCAGAGTCCCTCAAGATGAGGCATCTCTTCAGGCTCTTAGTACTTTGGGCTTGAGTGCTGAAAATAATAAACACATTGCAGAGCATCGCAGGACTGGCTGCCTTGGGCCACCACCAATATTTCCTTGGATGCAGTTCGGGAAAGCAAGATCAGTGAGCCTTAAAATCATCTGTGCAGGGGCTGGAGAGATGGCTTAGCAGTTGAGCACTTGCCTGTGAAGCCTAAGAACCCTGGTTCAAGGCTCGATTCCCCAGGAGCCATGTTAGCCAGATGCACAAGGGGGCACACACATCTGGAGTTTGTTTGCAGTGGCTGGAAGCCCTGGCGTGCCCATTCTCTCTCTCTCTGCCTCTTTCCTCTTTCTCTCTCTCTCTCTCCCTCTTTCTCTGTCTGTCGCTCTCAAATAAATAAATAAAAATAAACAAAAAAAATTAAAAAAATCATCCGTGCAATGTAAATTCTGAGGATATTCTGGGTGTGTCAGCTTTGAAGTCATAGATTCCTCCTTCTAGATTTCAAGACTTTTGAGAGAGCCTTGAGGCCCAACTAATAGAACCATCACAAATCAGAGCTGCCAAATGCACCCCTTAGTATATCAATACAGAGTATAGCCATGAAGGGCTGCTTTCAAGATGAACTGCAACGCCACCAGTATGCAGCACCAACCTGGGACGTATACAGGCATGGGACTTCAATGTGTAAAAGCTAAAGCGTGGACTATACTATTGACAGGCTTAAGAGCTGTGTGCAAAGGCATAATGGATGAGGTAAGTAGGTTTAGAAATTGATGAATAATGCCTGAGTCCATTTATTCTGCTATGGAAGGAAACAACAGACCATGTAATTTATAAAAAACTTAAATGTAATCTTACTCTTTTATTTTTTCCCATTTCTATCTTTTGTAATTGAAATATTTTCCTTTTATCTGTCTGACCATAGTACTTTTGGAGCACCTAACATTTAATTTCATAGGATCACAATTGAAAAGTAATTTCATATTACCCCTTGATGCTCACCTGTGTAAAACTTAGGTGAGATTTGAATTTTTATTTTAAAGTTGATACTGAAATGAGTAAAGACATTTGTGGGTATTGAGTGTCTTTATTATATCTTGTATTTGTAAAGGACATCAATGGTAGTCCTGTAGTGGAATGCTATGATTTGAAAGTGCCCTGCCAAAGGTCAGGTTTGCCAATGTGATAGTATTAAGGGTGAGGTTTCTAAGAGATGATAAATTCAGGAGGTCTCATTTCAATAAAGAACTAAGTCCTTCCTGTCCTTCATGAACAACGCTTCCCATATCATCAGTGTGCTTGCTTGCCCTCTGCCTTGCTTGGATATAGATGATAGTCCTCATGGGAAAATGGATCTTGCAGTGATTTCGTCTTGGAATTCACAGCCTGAAGAACTATGTAAGATTACACTTCAGTTCTTTATAAGTTACATGGTCTGTTGTTTCCTTCCATAGCAGAATAAATGGACTCAGAAATTATTCACCAATTTCTAAACCTATGTACCTCATCCATTATGCCTTTGAACACATACTTGGCTGCTGGAAATGACCTTAGAATGACAATAAGAGAGTATAATTTGTGGGGAGCCATATACCAAACCTAAATATAGTATCATTAAGGTAGAATACTTTAATTAAATTTATTTAATCTATAATAGGAAGCCACAAATATTAATATGTGTTATAAAATAAATATTATATATATCAAAATTCTATTATATACTTTACTTCTATATCACATGGAAATTTGGTATTGCACCTACTAGTGCTATTATTCCCAGAGTAAGAAAGACACCATAAAATTTTCTCATGAATTTTGATGCTGAATAAAATTATTCTTCTAGAGATTAATTTGTTTTAAATTAATTAATACCAACTCTTTACAGTGTTCAATGTAAGTTGCCTAATTAGTTGTAAGTCAACATTTCATTGCTTATAATATTGAAAGTCTTATTCTAAGCATTCAAAAAGTGTGGAAAATAGAAGTTAAAATACTCAATGAAGGTCAATAGAGTGCAAGTAGTAAATATGAGACTCAGAGATGGAGAGATGGCTTAGCAGTTAAGGCACTTGCCTGCAAAGCCAAACAATCTTGGTTTAAATCCCCAGTACCCACATAAAGCCAGTCTCACAAAGTGACACATGCATCATTAGTAGCAGTTAGGGCCTTGGTGTCCCCATTCTCTCACTTTCTGTCTACCTCTCTCTACTTGCGAATAAATAATATATATATATATATATATATATATATATATATATATATATATATATATATATTGGTTTTTCGAGGTAGGGTCTCACTGTAGCCCAGGGTGACCTGGAATTCACTATGGAGTCTCAGGGTGGCCTCAAACTCACGGCGATCCTCCTACTTCTGCCTCCCGAGTGCTGGGATTAAAGGCATGTGCCACCACACCCGGCTTTTTAAATAAAATATTTAAAAAAAAATTCTGAGACTCAAATCAGTCTGATTCCAAATTTCAGTTTCTAATCTAGCAGACCAAAGCTTCATTAACTTTCTCCCACTAGTAACTTCTATTTTTATATGTTTATTGAAAGTTTTAGTAGTTGTACATAGAACAATTTGATCATATTCCTGTCCCATTACCCTCTTTTGAGAAATTTTATGCAATCTTGTGTACCCAGGAATGTAAAATAGGTACACAACTCAAATATTTAGTGATAATAAGTCATAGCAATATTTATTCTCACAGTCTTTTATATAACATAAAATTTTACCATTAATGATAAAAACAAATTTGCATGCTAGTAAAATGTATGTGCTGGTTTATTCTTACATAAAGAATTAAGTGTTAATCATGATTGAATATGTGATATTGTAGAATGTAGAGCAGCCTCAATGCTTGTCAAAGTTGATCAATATAGTTTTCATTTTGATTCAGAAAGTTATACTTCATATTTGTTTGATGGAACGTTATTTTGTAGTGAATTTTTTTCTGTTCATTTTTATGCTATTTTTCAATTTTAAGGAGAATCTTTGTTATGGACACATCATATGTTGGTATCATCATTTCCCTCCTTCATGCCCCCACTCCACTGAGGGCCCTCCTCAGTGGGAATGCTGGTATTCACCATGGGGCTGTGGGTACAAGTACCTTCCACCCCGTGGCTCCCACAATCTTTCCCTCCCTTCTTCCACAAAATTCTCTGAGCCATAGTGGATGTGTTTTAAATCTACTTTAGTGTTTAGCTGTCACAGCTTCTGGATTTCTGCTTTGGTATGTTTTGAATATCCTCAGTGTCTGTCTCCATTACTCTGGAGCGGGTTGTTTGGCTCAACATGAAAGCAGCACTCTTGGTAATCTCGCCAATTCTTCTGTGGTTTCACACGGACCCTGGCTGTTGTGCAAAGGGCGGTTATCTCCTTAGTTCTCACGGCCTTCTACAAAGAAAAACAGATTCTCCGAGGAGAGATTAGCATATGTTAAAGGGGATAGGCATTGCTAAATTAGAGAGATTTTGGTAGGTGTAGCCTCTCTTTTGGCCAAAATCTACTGGGTGCCTTTCATTGGAGACCATCATCTTGGTCACCATAGGATATTTTGGTTCCCAGTTCCAGCTAGGAGTTCCTTTCCACGGAGCGGATCTCTTAGCCAATCAGAAAGCCTTTGGCTACCCACCTAGGCTGAGTGCCAACATTGTACAAGTGTGTAAGTCTTGTCAGATTGGTTACTTTCATATAGCAGTGCCCCCTGCTTGCTAAGAACATTGTTGGCCATTTTGCCCCAGCAGCTCATGTAGTACTTTCCAGCACTATACAGGATAACCATCTAGGAACTGGCTTCCTTCCATATCCAGCCAAATTTCTCCATGTTTGATTGGGCAGCATGTAGTATCTTCAGTGATAGAGTATTACTTTTTACAGGTGGATAATCAAGTGTTTTGACATAAGCCTGTCTTATTTTAGGGACTTAGTAGATATCTCCAATCAACAGCTCAACGTGAGTATAACTGATTTTGGATATGGTGAGTTACAGGCGAGTGCCAAATGCTTTAAGGTTAGGCTTCATCCCACCCTCTCCAGGGCTCTTCTTACCAGATCAATACCCACATATTCCTTTTGAGGATTACATCTCATAATCCAGGAGGAAGGTTTCTATGACACCAATTTATTTTGGGTTGAGTGTTCTGTGTGTACCACCCATCCTCCTATTTCCCTCCCCCCAAACCATGTCATCCATATCTGTCCCTTGACTTGCCTGTCATGCATGCCTACAGTTCAAGCTGCTCCAAGTTAGGCACCACGGATGAGGGAGAACATGTGACATCTGTCTTTCTGTGCTTGTTTGAGTTCCCTTAATATGATATGTTCCAAGTCCATCATTTTCCTATAAATTTCATTACATCACTTTTCCTTATTGCTGAGTCTCCATAATCATTTCCACAATGGTTATGCAAGTTTGCACTCCCACCAGCAGTGAGTGAGGGTTCCTCGTTCCCCACATCCTTTCAAACATTTTTTGTCTTTTGTGTTTTTTTTAATGATTGCTATCCTAACTGGAGTAAGGTAGAACCTCATAGTTGTTTTTTTTGGCAATTGATATTTTATTGTGCTATAAATCTTGACACCATTTTCCTCCACAAATATTAAAATATGCCTTTAAAGTACTTGCTGAATGGGCTTGTATGTAAGCTATTTTTAAATTAATTTACTTTTTATTGACAATTTCCATAATCGTAAACAATATCTCATGGTAATTCCGTCCCTCCCCCACTTTCCCCTTTGATACTCCATTATCCATCATATCACCTCCCCCTCTCATTCAGTCCCTTTTTATTTTGATGTCATGATCTTTTCTTCCTATTATGATGGCCTTGTATATGTAGTGTCAGGCACTGTGAGGTCATGTATATCCAGGCCATTTTGTGTCTGGAGGAGCACAATGTAAGGAGTCCTACACTTCCTTTAGCTCTTACATTCGTTCCGACACCTCTTCTGCAATGGACCCTGAGCCTTGGAAGGTGTGATAAAGATGTTGCAGTGCTGAGCACTCCTGCCACTTCTTCCCAGCACCATGATGCCTTCTGAGTAATCCCAAGGTCACTGCCATATGAAAAGAGAAGGTTTTCTACCAAAAATGAGAGCAGCATTAATATATGGGTAAAAAAATTAAGAGAAGTGCTTACTGGGCAGGTTGATGAACTTAGTACATATATTTAGCCAGACATAAGCAGACGTTGCACCCCTAGGGCTCATGACTACCCCTGTTTTAGGTTTTCAGTATCAGGGATGTATTCCCTTCCCCTGGAGCCCTCCAGTCCAATTAGAGGGCAGTTGGTTTCCCCCATAACAGACGTGCCAATATTGCATCCGTTGGTTCATTTGGCCTGGCTGGCCAATTATAAGGCTTGCAGGGTCCACTGATGAGTATCTTCACTGGTGATTTCTGTTTCTCCTATAGAACTGCATGCAGAATGGCTTCTTCTAGCTTTCTGTCAGCTGGTCTACATGGAGGAGGTTATCAGCTCAGTTCCAGCAGGATTTCTCAGTGACTTTGCAGCCCAAGTATGTGGAGTCTTCAGCAATAGGGTCTTACCATCTATTCCTGGTGGGAAACCAAGGGCCTTGGCAATGGCCTATGATGTTTTTGGGGCATCAGGAGGGACCTCCCTGGCTAACAACTCACTGGAAGGTATCCCATTCCTGGGACTGAAAATTTTCTAGCAACAATCTATGGCTCCTAAGTGTTCCATTGTCCAAAAAAGTAGGTTTTCATATGATTTATTTATATCCTCTTAGATTTTGATTAGCCCTCTCTCCACCTTTCCTTTACACAATCTCTTCCCTTGACCTCACTTGGGCCTTTTCACCCCCATTCATCTCTTCTTCTACTTATATATATACAATGCCATTATATTAACTACCCCCCTCCCTTCCTTTCTCTTCCTTTATGTCTCTTTTCTAGTTTACTGGCCTTTGCTACTGAGTTTTCTTCCTACTCACACAGAAGTCCAATCATCTGTAGCCAGGATCCACACATGAGGGAGAACCTGTGACATTTGGCTTTCTGGGCCTGCATTACCTCACTTAGTATTTCCCTGATTTTTAGAGATGTTGAACATTTTCTTGAGTATTAGCCATTAGTATTTATTCCACTGAGAATTCCCTATTCAGGTTTTTGCCCAATTTTTTGAGTGAATTACTTTTTTACTGCTTAGTGTTTTGAGTTCTTTGTAGATTCTATATAGTAGGCTTCTGTCAGTGGTGTAGCTGGCAACTATTTTTCTGGCATTTTGTGGGTATTTTGTTGGTTCTGTTTATGGTATGTTTGTCTGCACAAAAGCTTTTTAGCTTCATGAGATTCCACTGGTTAAGTAATAATTTTTATCAATAGTTCACATAACTACTCTAGTACAAAATGGTAGAAGCATGTTTAGGGTCATTTCAGAAATTATTTGGATCTATCCTAATTCTTAAAGTCAAAATTTATTTAATAATTTTTAATAAAACTTGAGTAACCAACTCAGGTTTGTTTTTTTTTTTTTCTTTGAAGAAGGATCTCTCTCTAGCTCAAACTCTCCTAGAACTCACCCTGTAGCCCAGGCTGGCCTGTAACTCACAGCAATTCTACTACCTTAGCCTTATGAATATAGGAATTATAGGCATGAGTCACCATGCCCTGCCAAAATAGTAATTTAAAAAATTCATTAATTTCAAAGGAAAATCAGAGGTTAAGAGAGAGAGAGAGAATGAGAAGGATGTACTAGAGCCTTTTGTCAGTACTAGTGAGTTCCAAATGCATGCACCATTTTGTGCATTTGGATTTATATGGTTCATGGTTACTAGGGAATTGAACCCAGGCTTTGCAAGCAAGTGCCTGTCACCACTGAGCCACCTCTCCAGCCCTAAAATAGTAATTTTTAAAATGAAATATTCGGGCTGGAGAGATGGCTTAGTGGTTAAGCGCTTGCCTGTGAAGCCTAAGGACCCCAGTTCGAGGCTCGATTCCCCAGGACCCACGTTAGCCAGATGCACAAGGGGGTGCACCCATCTGGGGTTCGTTTGCAGTGGCTGGAGGCCCTGGTGTGCCCATTCTCTCTCTCTCTCTCTCTCTGCCTCTTTCTTTCTCTGTCTGTTGCTATCAAATAAGTAAGTAAAAATAAAAATAAATATTTAAAATGAAATATTCTAACACAATTCAATGCAAAAATACACTAATTTGATATATGCTGAAGAAATTTGAGAAAATATTCTTCATCTTTGTTTTCCACAACTAAACCAACATATTGCTGTAGCAGCAGAACATTTTTTTTTTGTATAATGAAAACACCTCTACTCTTAACTGCTTAAGGCAGAGGAACTTTGCATGATATGATGGCATGCACAGTGTAAGACATACACGTTGTATATTCAGAACCAAGGCTGTAATGAAGTCACAAAATATAGCATGCATAGGTATTGACAGAGAAACCTCAGATTCATTACACATTTGTTTTTTATTTGTTTTGGTTCTTGTTAGTTTCTAAGTTTTAATGCTTACAAAATTTTATGAATCCCGCGCATGACTTCATTTGGAATTGCAGCCACAGTTTCAGAAACTGTGCAGTATGCCATGTTTTATAACATACAGGTGCTTAGGTAAAATTATCATTTTATCCATTTAACATTTGTCGAATACCAAATCTATGGATAGTTCTGTGTTAATCACATAGAAGGCACTCCATGAATCATTCCTCCTTTCATGGAGTAATCTCTGAAACTTACTAAGCGATAAAAATAAAAGTGAATTGTATTCAGTTATGTAGTTTAGTTACATTAAGTACACTGATAATTCTAAATAATTTAAATACAAATCTGTTGTTTCATATTCTTTTTATGTTATTTTGATCATGATTGCCTAAAGGAAGTGAAACAACAGTGTTATACAGGAGGTTTGTGGTGATCAGTGCTAGTGAAGGCTCTAGAAATTAAAATGCCTGAGGACAAAAGGAAATTTTCTCAACCAAATATATGATTGATGAGTACAGAAGGAGTAACAAGATGAAGACAATGGACAAAGATAAACATTTGTGTGAATCTTGACAGTGATTTTCATTTAGTGAATGTGTAAACCATCTAAATACCTTAAGCCAGCTTTGGTTGTATAATCTCTAAAACACAATGTATGTTTTAAAGTGCAAAATTCTTATAAGTAGGTAACAAGTTCCCAGAAAGCAGATCATATGCTTTCTCAGTACTACATTCCTAAAAACCACCAGTGTTTAGTATACACTAATTTTGAAATAGTGAATTTTGATTCGTGAATGTATAGCTAAGAGAACAAGTGATATCATCATGATTTTGTAATATTGTTGAAAAGCATTCTAAATGCTGTTACAAGCTTAGTTGCATCAATGCACAATGGCTTTTGGCAGTTTATATCTGATATTTATATGGTTTTGACTTAGTAAATGTATTAATATAACTATATTGAGCATGGATCTGTTATGCATGTGAATAATTTCAATTGTATACATGGTTTCCTTGTATTTGTTTACTTAGAGTTAGTACTTTTTAAGTTACTAGTATATCATCTTCTTCCTGAAGTTTTATATACCTTTTGAGTAGTTTAAGCTACTTGGGTGCCACTGATATGAATTCTTCATACCAAGTCATCTAGAATAGATGATTCAGTTTTCAGAATCCAAGAAGTGCCCAGAATGACTGTAGCAGTAATTTTTTATTTATGGCACTGTGGGAGGCATCAAATGAGTCACCTCTTGTTTTACTTATGTAGTTAGTGACCATTCCATTCTTAACAAACTTCACAATACATTGTGAAATGTGCTAGCCTGGGAATCAGGTGATTTGGACTAGCCTTTTGACTGATTAACTGAGAAACCTTCAGCCACAACCTTGTAACTCTAGCTTCTATTTCATGATTTTAAAAGTGATAATAACAATTTCCAAAATTAATATACCCTATGGAAATTTTTTTAAAAAAATAGGAAATGGTATGCTGATTAACAAAAGAGCACAAACTAGTGGGCTTGGTAATAGAATGGTGAATTGATAATTAAATAACAAAATAAATATAACTAGTGTTGGCACCCCTCTATCTAAACAATGATACTTGATAAATGATTGATAAAACTTTGCCCCACACAGCATTAACTTAGGAAGAAAACTAATTTTTCATACATTACTAAACATCCATTTATCAAATTGAAACATCCTCCATAGTCCAAGATTTGATAACATTCCGAGATTACAGTTAGAAGCGTCAGTATTTCAAACTCCCTAAATTATTGTAAAATAACATTTCTGTGTATTAAAATATGGTATGCAAATACATGACTACTATAACAATCACTATATTTAAGGCTTTATCCTCTTAATATTACTTATTAGGACACAAGCTAATGAGATGAATTAAATGCCTATCCACCTTAAAGGCAATAATGATTCAAATGCCAATCTCCTCCACAAACACATTCAGAGACAATACCTGAAATAATGTCTTATCAGCTATATGGACATCTAAAATTTACCATCCCAAAACATAATCTTAATTTTGTGAATTGCATGGAATAAATACTGTGGTGGTTTGACTCAGGTGTCCCCCATAAACTTAGATGTTCTTAATGCCAGGTTCCCAGCTGATGGAGGGAATGTATTATTGGGGGCAGGATTATGGGTATTATAGCCATTTTCCCCTTGCCAGTATTTGGCACACTCTTGCTCCTGTTGTCCACCTTATGTGGGCCAGAGGGGTGATGTCCATCCTTTGCTCATGCCATCATTTTCCCCTGCCATCATGGAGCTTCCACTTAAGCCTTTAAGCCAAAATAAACCTCTTTTTTCCACAAGCTGCTCTTGGTTCTACCAGCAATACGAACCTGACTGCAACAGTGAAGTGGTGCCAGGAGTGGGATTGATGCTAGACACCTGACTATTTGGCTTTGGCCTTTTAGAGCTGGTTTTCAAGAGGAATGTGGAAGGATTTGAAACCTTGGCCTAAAAGACACCTTGCAGTGCTGTAAGTACAGCTTGGTGGACTATTCTGATCAGAGTTGAAAGACCTGAATGCAGTAAGAACTATGTACTCTGAGGTTTGGTTTATGAGGGTGAAAAAGAGCTTTACTTGGACTGGGATAGAAGCAATTTGAGAGGCTTGCTGTTATGGCAGTGTCCTGGGAAGTTGTGCAGGGTTGCATTGCGTAGAAGTGGAGTGGTGTGAGCAGAGAGATATGGCACAGAAGAAATGTTTAGTTCAAAACTACTGCCTGTTCAGCTGCAATTGAGAAATTACAACTTTTGAGATCAGGCCAGCTGACCTGCACTGGGGCAACAGGAAGAATATAGACTCTTTTGAAGGGGCCTGAATGCTCAAGAAGTGTCCTGTTCCTCAAAGTCTTCAAAGTCTGCTTTATCCCCCATCCCCCTGCCGCAGATTAACAAATTGGAGCCCTACCTGGTATTGTGGAGTAAGAAATGCAGGAAAGAGAGGGTTACTGAATTTGCAACACAGTCTTGTGTTTTGGAAATGGCCATGGGCAGTGTGAAGCAGGTTTGATGGATGCCTGCATGGAGACCCTATGGGTCCATAAGAATGAACCATGAATTGCAGTGGAGACCCAGTAGAGACACTGGGTCCATGAGATGGCTTCTAAGGAGAGCTGCCAGCCCCAGGTAAAGTTTTCTAGGACTGTGAGTAGCCTAGCTGGAGGGGCAGAATTGGAATACCAGAGACTTGTTGCTGGCTAGAATTATCAGACTTGGAGATTTGTTACTAGCTTGAGTTGTTGGACTTGAAGCTACAGAGTTTGATGTTTGCCCTGGTTGTTTTAAATCTTATATTGGCTGAATATTTCTTTGCTATGCCCAATGCCATCTTTTGCAGTGTGAATATGTATTCTGTGCTATTATGGTTTTGATTGGGTGGGGGGATTTTTTGGTATTATGCCTCAGTTAAAAGATCTTGGACTATGGGGAGGTTTAAACATCATTGGGCTTGATCAAAACTATGGGGACTTTTAAAGTTGGACTGAATGCATTGTATTTTATACCATTTATGGATATCAGTTTATGGCGGCGAGGGACAGAATGTGGTAGTTTGATTCAGGTGTCCCCCATAAACTTAGGCATTCTAAATGTTAGGTTTCCAGATGATGGGGATTTGAGAATTAATGCCCCCTGGAGGGAGCGTATTGTTGGGGCGGGCTTATGGGTGTTATAGCCAATTTCCCTTTGTCAGTGTTTGGCACACTCTCCTGCTCCTGCTGTCTACCTTATGTGGGCCAGGGGGTGATGTCCACCCTTTGCTCATGCCATCATTTTCCTGTGCCATCTTGGAGCTTCTCCTTGAATGTATAAGCCAAAATAAACCTTTTTTATCCACAAGCTCTTCTTGGTTGGGTGATTTCTACCAGCAATGTGAACCTGACTGCAACAAGTAGTAAAGGAGCCAGAAATGAATTCTCTAAATATATACACCTGTTTCCTAAATATAGTTAATTCTCTTTACACCACACACTATATTTCTTTAAAAAATGCATAAAACTTAAAACCACTTATTTCACTATTTAATCTGTTTGAAACAAAGTGTGGCTAAAAGGGCACTTAAAATTGTAGAGATATTTTATAGGGGTCCATTCCATTTGATGGAGGTGTGTTTAATATTTGAGAGCAATACCTTCTATGTTATAGATTTTTTTAATCTGGAAAAGTTATTCTCATATCTACTGCTTTTCTTTCCTTATGCATTTTTTTTCATTTTTAGTCTCAGGTAAAAATCTACAGTGCTGTTCAACTTTGTTTTTCCTTTAATGTCTGCTTGTGTTGTTAGTTTTTTTTTTTATATTTAACATTTTTTTTTTTAAATTTTAGAGAGAGAGAGCGAATTGGCCCACCAGGGTGTCAGCCACTGAATTCAAACTCCAGATACTCTAGTGGGCATGAGCAACCTGTGTTTGCCTCACCTTTGTGCATCTGGCTTATGTGGGATCTGGAGATTTGAACATGGGTCCGTAGACTATGCAGGCAAGTGCCTTAACCACTAAGCCATCTCCTCAGCCCATCTTTAACAATTTTAAGCCATAATTAGTGCTTCTGACAATAAGTTGTAATGCGGGATGCATTAATTTAAAATAAGGAAAATTTGTATAAGGTTGTGAGGAAATGGGAAACAATCATATCATGTTTATCAAAAAAAGGGGAAAGATTTTACTTCTACCTTGACATTTTAAAAGTGTAAATATGGTCAAAAGTCTGTGGCTAAAGACCTAGGTTGTAGTGGGGAACCCACTACTATGGTCATGCTAATTTAACAGTATGTCAAACTTCCATCTAAATATTTATATTTGTGCCCGTAGATTGGTACTACTTGCAGCCTCCAAAACAAAAATTTCTTTACACAAGGGGTAGAGGTGACTGCAGAGATGCATATTAATAAGAAAAGTAACTTGTTTGTACTCAGCCTTAAACATAACACAGAAACTACCCCTTTCAAAGCTCAAGAAACATTGCAAAATAGGGGCAGAAAACAGGGGGATGGGAAGTAGGCTGAGTTATAGTGTCTTCTGGATAGAACAAGTCTGCTACCCTCATGAACTGACAGGAAGTGGGGCTTCTGGCCGGTTGTGGTGGTGCAAGCCATTAGGAAATTGCTGAAGAGGCAGAAGTAGGAGAATCAGGAGTTTGAGACCAGCCTGGGCTACATAATATGGTGTAGTAATCATCATACAAAGAGAAAAAGGAATGGCTATAGCTAAGAGCTATCAGAAGAGTGAAATATGAGAAATTTTTAGCAGGTTCAGAGTATCCATTTTGCAAAGCAAAAGAGAGAGAGAGATTGGCTGTGTTGCACTGTCAATATATTTAACATTACTGAACTGTATGCTTAAAAATGACTAACATGGTAAATTTTATGATATGTATATTTTAACACAACTAAAAATAAAATAAGTATAAAAAATTAAATTAAACTGAGAATATGAGGTTTCCTGTACATGACTGAGCCTACCAATATTTCATCATTAAAGAGGGAGGAGTCCATAAGACTCCACACTTCCAAGATTAGGTACTGGAAACTGGTAGTTGTTAGGAGAGGGAAAGTCACATGTCTAAAAGATGTAGCAACTGGAGGATTGCCAGTTCACCAATAAATTACCTCCCACCTATTATTATGCAAGTAACCCTACATATAATCAGTAAATCAAAAAATAAAAATAAGGGATGAAAGTAGAATGGGGATCTCATGGGAAGAAGCTGGGTTTTAATAGAAGGAGAAATGGGAAAAGAGAGAAATTGGGGAAGTGGAATAAAAATGTATTGTATACATCTTTGGAATAGTCAAAAATAAGAAAAAGCATAAATGAAATAGTCTCTCAGATTAAGAATTTTTACTTTCTGCAGTCAATCATGTACTTAATAATTTCACATTTATATCGCTCTGGAGTTTTTACTTCCTTGGAGTGTTAGAATTTTTCCTTAAACATTTCGATAAATTTTCACATTTGTATGACATTTGTCTTAATTACCAAATGGTTGGTGGTGAGTTTTATATACGTTTAAAGTTCTCAGAGCTGGAAACAACATCAGTGGAACAGACAGCTCTTAGGGCAAGACAATGATTATGTTAGTGTCACTAGACTTAGAGAAGCTTAGAAAACTTCATATATCAATAAATTTTCTTTAAAACGATTTGAACTGACTGCATCTTACAGAATTCAAACAAATACATGAAAGAAGGAAGTCTTCACTATGGTTTTTTACATTATTGAAATAATTTTTCCTAATTACAAAATATGTGGTTATTATTGAAATCCTTAGTAACTTTTGGTGTGTTCATCTTTGTCATCTCTAGTTTAGTTTTTTTGTGTGAAATTCAAGAAAAAATATTCATATATATCTCCAGTTAAATTTTTTTGCTTCCTTAGAATTCCTGGAATGCATTTAGCATCTTTCATTAGTTTCTAGGTGCCAATGCTAATATCAGCATGGTATATTGTTTACTTTTCATTTTTATATGATTAGTTTCTTACGTGAGCCCATGTGTGCTCATGTGTGTGATGTCTGTGAGTGTGGGCCCATGCGTGTCGGGGCACAGGCGTGGGGATGAGAGGACAACTCTGTGCCTTCAGCCCTGAGCCTGTAGCCTCATTTGAGCAGGGTTTCTCGTGTTGGACTCTTGTGCTGCTCTTCTTTGCTCCACTTGCTACAAACTTCCTGAAATTTCTCCGGCTTCTGCCTCCCATCTCATCATTCACATGCTGTAATTACTGATAGCCATCTTGGCTTCCACCATTTCACACGGGTTCTTGATATAGAACTCGGGTACTCTCATTTGAGCAGTGAGCCATCCCCCCAGGTCCCTCCTATTGTTTGTTTTTGTTGTGTGTGCGTGTGTTTGGTGTTCTATGTGCAAGTGTGCATATGTGTATTGGTGTGTGTACACATATGTGTGGGTGGAAGGCAGAAGGGGACATTAAGTGTCTTCCTAAACTGCTGTCCACCTAATTTTTTTGAGACATGATCCCTTCTTGAACCTTGGGATCACTGATTTAGCTTAGACTAGCTGGTCACCAATCCTCAAGCATCCTGTCTTCATGTGCCTAGCCCTGGAGTTACAGGTGTGTGTTGTCATCCCTACTTTTTCACTTGGGTGCTGGGGACCTTAACTCAGGTCCTCATGCCTGTACAACAAAACACTTTACTGACTGAGATACCTACTCATGACCCTGTTTACTTCTTGATAAACAATTTATCCAGGTTAGGAAGAAAAAAAACAAAATATATTTAGTCCTCACAGATTTTTCCTCATAAATCTCTGAAGATGCCATGTTTTATAAATGATCAAATCAAAACTTTAACATTTAATAAAATTGTTTCTGGTTTAGGGAGATGGATGGTTCAGTGAATAAATTGTTTTCCACTCAAGTCAGCCTACGCAAATTCAGTGGCCACACCCTATGCAGAAATCTAGAAGTGATGGTAGGTTTCTGTACTCCCAGTACACTGATGATGGGATAAGAAGCAGAGATGGAAGGATTTCCTGAAGGTTTGCAGTGAGCATAGCCAAGAACCAGGGCAGCACAGTGAGATCAAGAGAGCAAGGCAAAGAACCATATGGGAAAGTTGTCCTCTGACCTCCACACATTTTCCTGCATTCACACACACAAGTGCACATACTCATATAGACACACACACACAATATAAAAAAGTAAGTGATTTCTGAAAAAGAGATGGAAAAAATAACTTCCATTGAAATCAAGAACTAAAATAATTGACATTTTCATTATAGAAACTTTTTAACTGGAAGAAGATTCATGCCAAATGAGTAATATAAAAATGTTAAACATAGATCCAGGCATGGTGGTGCATGCCTTTAGTCCCAGCACTTGGGAGGCAGAGGCAGGAGGATCACCATGAGTTTGAGGCCACACTGAGACTACATAGTGAATTCAAGGTCAGCCTGAGAAACCCTACCTCAAAAACCACACACACACACACACAATGTTAAATATACATGCTAAGAATAACTAGAAAGGAAGGAACAAAAAAGAACAACTAAAAGGGTATATCATCAGATACGTCGATAGATACATATATACATATATATGCATGCAAACATACATGCATACATACACACATCAGAAGATACATAGGTGATAATAAATGGTAATGGATTATCAGGAATGAAACTGTATTACATAAACTCCAGTTTTACAAAGACAATAAAACCAGGACATTATAAATTTTGTTTGATTTATACAAAGTATTTCAATAGTTTCATATGCAGATATTATAATAATCTATAGTGTACTCATATCTGGCTCTGGGAAACACAGTAGATTTCTTAGAACAAGAAATCAATAGGATCCAGAGAGAATCTCCACTGCTCTTTAACTAAGATGAGTGGACATACATATCAGTATATTTCTCTAATGATTAGGCTTATCCCTTTTATTCAAACTATTCTCACTTTTGGTTGGAAGAATCTGTTCTATTTTACAGATGGAGAAGAACAAGGGGGAGAAAAAAGGATGCATCAATACGTCAAGAAGAAAGAACCAACTATGTACCATGAGATATGTCACCTCCATCTCAGCTGTCCAGACCCAGAAGTCACTACAGGGGAAGCATACAATGCACTGCTATCATGGCTAGCTGAAAAAGAAAAAAAAAAACAACAAAAACAAACAAACAAACAAACAAACAAAAAACAAGTTCCAGAGAAATGGCAACAGACACTTGGTCTCTCAAACTTGAAACATAATAACAGAGAAAGCAACACTAAATCAGATACCTATCTGACTGGCCAAGGATCATGGAGTAGTGTAGGAGAAGTGGGCAGGAAGATTGTAAGAGCCTCAGAGTGGGCAGGAATAACTGGAGACACCATGTTTCGCCCATTCCTGAAGAGACTGAGGCCTCTCTGATCCCACAATACGTACCAATAACCCCACCGAATACCATCAGCAAATTGGGGTGTTGGAGATGGGGTCTATATGTGCAACCTTTTTATAAAATATACATTTAGAAAAGGTTAAGTACTGGACAGCTGACTAAGTGTTTAAGAGTACTTCCTGTGTAAGCAAAAGGACCAGAGCCAGTCTTAGAGACCACACAAGTTCAATCCCCAGTGTCCACATAAACATCCTGCCATGGCCACACACATCTGTAACCCCAGCCCTGCATGGAGCAGACACTTCAGAATCTCTAGCACTTGAGAAAAGTGACATGGATAAATAAGAGATATTGGTTCAAGTAATAAAGGGTGGAAAAAAATGAAGAGAAACATCTAATATTCCTCTCAGTCCACTGCAGGTGAGTACATTCTACCACAGGCCAGCACACAGGGTATCACATGGGCACATACATGTGCATATAACACATACTCACACATGCAACAAACAAAATTTGATTAACATGTTTTCAAAAATCTTGTCACAAAATATTATGAATGGTTTTCAGTAAAATATTTGCAATGTCAGTTTCAGTTGCTTCATGTGATGCATCATATTTCATGATGTCCACTGTATGATAAACCTAAGAAAAACATGGATGGCTGTAGCCTGTATGCATATTTGCGTGCATGAACAATGAGCTAGACTTGCTTGAGGGATATCTGAGCAGTGAAGTAGTAAGGAAGACTTAACAATAAAAGCAGGGAGGATGCCCACAGCAGCAACAGAAAGCCCGCTGTGGACTAGCAGTTAGAAGCTGTGGTGGTTTGATTCAGCTGTCCCCATAAACTTAGGTATTCTGAATGCTAGGTTCCCTGCTGATGGAGATTTGGGAATTATCACCTCCAGGAGGGAGTGTATTGTTGGGGATGGATTCATGGGTATTATAGCACACTATTGTCCACCTAATATTGCTACTGTTGCTATTGTCCACCTAATGTTGGCCAGGGGGTGATGTCCACCTTTTGCTCATGCCATCTTTTTCCCCTGCCATAGTGGAGCTTCCACTCAAGCCTATAAGCCAAAATAAATCTCCTTTTCCCAGAAATTGCTCTTGGTTGGGTGATTTCTACCAGCAATGCGAACCTGACTGCAACAGAAGTTTTACATTTAAATTTAGGTCAAAACATTAAGAATCTGTGACCTGGAGCAGTAGGGGAGATGGTGGTTTCAATTTCAGGATTTTTGATCAAAAGTTTAGGATACTGAATGTGTGTTTGATGTCCCTTTATACCAAATATGAGGTATATAAAATACTTAAATATTAAATTACAGGATAGACAATAAGGGTGATAAGAAGAAGGATCCTATATGCACTAACATATTATTTATATTTAGCCCATGTTTCAGCCATTTTTACCTTAATCTGAAGACATAGACAAAATAAAGCCATAATCCCCACAAAGCTTCAATTAATACTATTTTTCTCATAGAAAATATATACTTTCTTTTCCCAATATTGTACTAAAAAAATCCACTCTAAAGAAAGCACATCTGTATTTATACTTCCACAAATCAAATTCTCTCTCTCTCTCTCTCTCTCTCTCTCTCTGTCTCTCTCTCTCTCTCACACACACACACAAATACACATCACTTACTTTTTCTCTTCCGTTTTCCACGTTTTTTCACACATGCCAATATTTAAATCGCTATTGGACTTCATGGAACTTGTAGTATACTTCTGTATATATAATTCCCAGCATTATTAATAAGAGATACAATAATATAAAATTATCAATGTATGTTTTAAGTCTACACACACACACAAGCACATACATGGATACAGTGAGTTTATATGACCAAAGAGAAATTATTTGATTGGATGAGTGAATCCTTTCGTGTACTAAAAATAAACAAGTCCACATTTACATTATTTTTAATGGGTATTAAACATTTCATTTAAAGATCTGAATATAAAAAATTACACAAATACAGATTACATTACATTGACTAAGGTAGTACCCTACATAACAAAAACCAAAACAAACAAATTTATAAACTAAATGTACTGGCACTGAGCACACATTATACCTGATACCCAATCCAGGTTGCACATGTAAAAAATGATCTGAACATATGCTTATGCAAAATAACTTTTCCTAGGACACCGTATGCCAATCACTCTTAACTGTCCACTCACAGCCTTATTTCCTTGTTAGTATTTTGAGAGAACTTTGTATAAAAAGACCTGGCATGGCACTTAAGGACAGGTGAGAATGGTGCCCACTGCCGCGCCCGCGACTTTGTGGGGCATGGTGCTGCTGTCCGTCTGAGTTGGCATCTCCTCCCTCCCTCACTTCCCCAGCCTCTACCACGCATGCGGCACCGCGGGTGGGAGAGCTGCAGCGGCTTCCCGCTGGCTGGCATGCCCTACAAGCCCGCGGTGCCCACCACAGGGTCGCCTACATAATTTTTTTAGAGTTCAACTTCTGTCCTAAATGACTATGCTATGCTCCAACACTTCACTTTCAAATGTGGAGACATCTGTGAAAAATAGCTCCGTTCTCACTTAAGAATGTTCTATTATACACTTCTTACGTGATATTAATGTCAAACAGACAGAATTAATAGTTTAAGTTGCTATGTTTCCGTACTTTTCAAGAAACAAATAACAATTCCATTTATTTTCTGTCTATTTTTTGTCCCTTATGGTCTCATGCATACAAAGCTAAGAACCTGGGACCTTATTCATAAGGAGAAAGTGTTATTTCTGTTCTTTGTCTGTTGCTTATAAACGTCTCCTGTCCTCCAAGTCTGAGCCCATCTTAAATGTCTGTTCATCACTTCTGCTTTTTGCATGGCGTCTCCAAAACTGTAAGCACCTCTCCACCGCTCCCCAGCTAGTTTTAGATTCAGTGACATGGCAGTACATCTCCATATCTAATTTCTGTTTGATGTCAGCTTCAATGCAGCTGCTATTTACATATATTATATATTAGTTTCTATAATTTTCCAGCTAATGTGTAACATTTTAAAATTTATAAAAGAGGTAGAATTATTATGCTTCATATCCATTTAAGACTTCTAATATGAATGACCAGTGACAGTCACCACAAATAAAGGAAAGTATGGTTCAGAGCTAATTCTATATAATGAATGAATAATAGATTCATTTAGCAGTATAGAGTTGGCTTTTCATTTTTGGACATATCTCTGTTAGGGAAATAGATTGGATCTGAAAACTATACCACCAGTATTTTTTCAGGGTGAGGTCCACAATGACGGCATCACCAACAAGAGTTGTGGCTCCATAGGACACTCACTGTGTGTGTGTGGGGGGGGGGGGTCTAAGGGTTGTAGATTATTCTCATAAAGTTTACAAAAATTGGGTTTAAACTAACGTGGTAGGCTTCCTCAACATGAATGTTAAAGAAACCTGTGACTGCTTAAGACACAGTGCTGTTAGCAAAGTGCCTAACTACAGAAAAGGATGAGCTGCATGCTGAGATTGACCAGTTCATTTCCCAAAGCTGAATAGTAAAGATTGGATTATTTTCCATGCAAGTGTTAAAAATTCCATTTATTTAAAATTAAATATATAGGCTCCACATTAAAATTAAAAGTAATAAATTCTGACCAATCATCACTTCTGATAATTTTATTCCAACTTCCTGTTACAGTTGATTTAATATTTTGGATACCAGTTGTTCCCTCCTAGAGCCTCTGCCTTTGATGCCATATTTGTAATCTTTAGTCAGCTGCATAGGAGCAGATAAAACTTGACAAGCTAAAGGCATTGCTAAATATTGTTTGTACTTTACAGGTTATTGATGAAGATATCCAGAAGTCTTATTAAAAGTTACAATTAACTAATTAACAAGTACATTGGTGATTAGACAGTGGACACTATTGGGAAATTGCCATAAAACTATATTCAGAAATTGCTATAATGCAAAAGAGGTATCATATAGTTCATAAAAGTCAAAATTACTCAATTAGCAAATGTTCTCCTTAACCAATTTTAAAATGGAATATATTGACCTTTTACACATAATAAAAAACAATTAAGGTATGAAAGAAAGGGTGAGTACCAAGAATAAAACCTTTTCTCAAATTCTATGATTTTTATTGTGTTTAATAAAACTCTAAACAGAACTGTATTATTTTGTCCTCCAAGATTTCTAGTCACTTGCTTTTTCACTAGGCAGTAATGATAACGCTTTCATTCACTTCTTACCTTTGCTCTCTCTGAAAATATAAAATGTTCTTTTGAAATCAACTTTTTCTAGGGACTATGAAGTAATTGGTTTCTTTTGTCCACCTTTAAACAGGAAAAGTAAAAGGACTGAGTATGGCACAGCTATTGAGACCATTGAACTTGCATGTTTCATACCTGGCATTAGTATTGTTGGTAACGTTGTGCAGATAAAATCTTCAGCCTCTAGAAATTTGTATTGTGAAATGGCTTCCTTATCAGCGAGGTTAATGAAGATGTCAGCAAATAGAATGAAGCTATGCCAAATAGAGTTATTTTCACCTCCTGTCCAACTTGGAAAGGTGATAATCAGGGCATTAATCTTATCAGCAGCTGAGAAGGGAGGCTTCGATATGGCCATTTTCTGCTCTTCATTAGAAAACTTTGAAAAGATAATTATACTCAAAATCCATATTATCTATACTATGAAAAAAAGCAAGCAACCTCTTCTTTTACTAAAGCAAAAGACTTTGTGAAACAAAAATTAACATGTATGGGTGGGCCAACAAAAGAATTTTAAAACCAGAATTTAGACTGTGATATATTTAGGACATGTTTCAAGTAGCTTAATGTATTTGGTAGATAACAAAGGAATCTGTGGCAGTAACCAAAGTCACAGAAAATAAACCACCATCCACCAACAGTTTCTTAATTATATGGTTTAGGATGAAAGGACTCCTCCAGGCTCAGATGCTTCCTCCCCAGCTCGTTGAACTCTTTGGGAAGACTAAAAACTTGGGTGCATGGATCCTAGTTTCAGTAAGTGTTTCACTGCCTTGGGGTTGGGGAGTGGAAGGGCTTCGAGGTTTGTAGCCTCATCTTCCTTCTGGTAAAATCCTTAGTTCCTTATCCATGAAGATGGGAGGAAGCTCCTTCATAGTTTTGCTGCCACCACTGCAAGCTGCTCCTATAGCCATGCAGTGCCTCACATCATAGACTGGATACTTTAGTTAACAGCCAGAATGAGTCCTTCCTTCCTTAAGTTGCTTCTTACAGGTATTTTTTCATAGTGACAGAGAGATGACTAATAATTTAATAATAATAGAATAATTGAAGATGATACACATAAGTAAAATAGGAGCTACAATGTTAAGTAGCTTAGACATACAATCCTAGACATCCAATCTGAATATAAAATATAAGAGCCCAGGGCTGAATAAATGGCTTAGTGGTTAAGGCACTTGCCTGCAAAGGTAAAGGACTGAGGTTCAGTTACCTAGAACCCAAGAAAGCCAGACGCACAAGGGAGAAAAGCATCTGGAGTTCGTTTGCAGTGGCTAGAGGCCCTGGCATGCCCATTCTCTCTCCTTCTCTCTCTCTCTCACTCTCTCTCTCTCTGAAATAAATAAAGAAAAATTTAAATATATGCCCCTGCTCATGTTCTATCTATAACTAATTCCTGTAATAAATGATTAATGAAAAAAGTCAGAATGACAAAGATTCTTGCAAAGCATCTTCTTAGCTTATGAAAATAAAAGAAAATATTTAATAAGACAGAATCTCTGAACCATAAAAATAATTTGATAGTCTGAATTCTAATAAAATTAAGAATGTCTGTAAATAAAATATGGCATACTAACTTGAAAGTGAAGAATAAATATACAGAGTGGAGAAGATTAGTAAATGTATATAAAAATATGAATAACAAAATAATTATAAAATAATAAAGGAAATTTTTAAAACTTGTTTAGAAAGCTTGAACAGATATTGCAAAAAAGTTTTATAACCTCCAGTTGGTATGTAAATAAGGCAAAAACATAAGAACTTATTAGGAAAATGTAAGTAAAAACCATAATGTGATAGTATTACGTAAGGCAGTGATGTAAGGAACTCTCATGCCCTGCTTTCATATACTGTAATCTACACCAGAGATCAAGTTTAAATGAGCAGAACTATTTTTGAAAATCTGTATTCCTAATGCTGAATATAAAAATTCTCAACAATGGTGCAATTCTACTCGTAATATAACCTAATAGATATGTGTACAAATATAAGAACAAAAAAAGGGCATCTATATGAATGCTTATAGCCAGATAATTTACATTATTTTTACATCACTTCAGCTCTTTTTGCTGGGGAGGAAGGAGTGGGTTGATTTTCTGCTTACACTGTTGAGGAGAAGTCTATCATAGTAGAGAAAGCATGGGCAAGAACAGACGTCTGGCATCGCGGGTCACCTCACCAGGTAGGGAATAGGGAGAGCAGTGCAAGCAGGGCTAGACTGTAACACCCTGAGGCCTGTCCGCAGGGACAGACTTCCTCTTGCAAGACTCTACCTCTTGAAGATTCCACAACCTTCATAAACAGCACCACCAACTGAGGTTTAAGAATTTAAACATAAGCCTGGTGTGGTGGTGCACGCCTTTAATCCCCGCACTCAGGAGGCAGAGGTAGGAGGATCGCCATAGGTTCGAGGCCACCCTGAGAATACATAGTAAATTCCAGGTCAGCCTGGGCTAGAGTGAGACCCTACCTAGAAAAATTAAAAAAAAAAAAAAAGAATGTAAACATATGAGTGTTTGGGAAACATTTTACATTCAAACCACTACAAACATGAGGCAGAAATGGAAGGAAGGCAAACTGGGAGAGGGCTTCTGTTCTCCGCTGTCTTCTGGAAGCTGCTTAACTGGCACCCCTTTAAATGATACCCTTAACATATGCTATATTTCAATATGATATTGCCAGTGACATAGAAAAAGATATGAGAAACCAGTTAAGAATGGAAGCATAGCTATAATGGCAAAATCTGAAGAAAAGAAAAAAATATATATTGGCAATATTAAAATTAGTGATAGAGGAATGAAATGCAAAGTGATCATTGGAAATAATTTAGAGCATTTTAGTTTGCTTTAATATGTTTGAAATACAAATGCAATATTTCCTTTTTTAGAGACTAAATGTAAGAATAATGTAAGCAATGTGAGCAATGAGGGGAAATTTTATCACTTCTCATAACAAGAAATCTGAAAATATTTTCCAATGTTAGATAATGTATTGTTTCAGTAATATCATCAATAACTCAGTTTTATGTCATCTTTTCATACCCTTGTGTTTCTTTATAGCTATAAAAATGAAAGCACCCTGATGAGCTTAAAACACTCAAGATTCATACCCTACATCTGGCAGTATCTACTCTTCTTTTGGATTCATGTCTTTAGAAAGAAAATAAACAAAGTTAGATTTCTCTTTACAAAAGTGTCACAATGAAAACACGAGAAAGATAACATACCCACACATGGAAGGACCCTTGACGATATTATAAAACTCTATGGCCAGTGTGCAGTGGGGCACTATGAACAGTAGCTTCTGCCTTATGTGAATTCCTGGGCTTTTCTTAGTAAATGTATTTTCTCTTGAGGAATTTTTATCACTTTGTTAGCAATGATTCCTTGTGAATATACTCAATCATATAATTAAGATTAAAACCTTCTATATGTAATTTCATATTAAATTTCACACACACACACACACACACACACACACATACACACTAGGAGAAAGGCAGGTGAAAGTGAAGGGAAGCTCAAAGGGATTAAGTGTTTTATCTAAGATCACACAGCTGTGACTGATATTTAAAAGTTTCGGACTGTCCTATGAGAGAGAAAAATCTTTAAATTACGGGTTGGTAAATGTACTTTTAAAGTGACAAATAGCGTATTTTAGAATTTTTCAGGCCATGCAGCTTCTGCTTAAGCCACTAAACTTCATAAATGTGACATAAAATAAGCAACAAGCGATGTATACACCAATGAACATAGCTTTACTCAATAAAACTTTATTGAGAAAACTGGTAGTAGGTGTTACTAAAACCTATTATTGATCTAACAAATTTTCATTGCAAAATATTCCACTGTATAGCTTTCCTGGCTTCTAATTAGACAGGTATGGTAGACAAAATGAATGTTCTTAATGAGAAGAAACAAGAGACACCCAAAAACTGAATTTGATGTATAATACTTGACTGAATTTTTATTTATTAACCATAATATTTTTCAGTGACAAATATTATTTGTGCATATAGTTAAAATGTAAAAATAAAAACTTAAAAAAAGGCTTGAGAGATGCCTTAGTGGTTAAGCGCTTGCCTGTGAAGCCTAAGGACCTCGGTTTGAGACTCGATTCCCCAGGACCCACTTTAACCAGATGCACAAGGGTGCTCACACATCTGGAGTACGTTTGCAGTGGCTGGAGGCCCTGGCGCACCCATTCTCTCTCTCTGTATCTTTCTATCTGTCTCTCTCACTGTCTGTCACTCTCAAATAAATAAAGAAAATGAACAAAAAGAATTTTAAAAAATGTCCAAGATTACAAAATTGTAGTGTCAGAAGTAAGGCTCATTTCCACTGCAGAAACTCTAGCCCTTCAATTATGAATAGCAGCCAACATGAACCAGCTCCTTATGTGTGACTGATTTGTGATAAAAGATTTAAACATTATAGAGTTAAAATATAAACAAATGGAAAAGTATAACTGTAAAAAACAGGTATGGTGGTACATACCTAAAATTTCAGTGCTCAGGAAACAGGAGGATTGAAAATTCAAGATTGGCCTGGAATATTTATTAAGATGTCTAAAAATTAAAAAAAAAATAATGCAGTCACCATTGTGAGTAATCTTTAAGCATCCTCTTTCCTGAGTATAAGTTCACATTGTAGCTTAGAGTATTTGCTTTATAGTCAACCCTAATTAAATTTAGAGATATACCCACACATAAGAAACAAAGGCATCAAAGTAGAGGAGGGGCTGGTTGCAAAGAAGGGGTGTAGCAGAAAGTGAAAGTGAAGGAGGGCTCAAGAGAAATTAATGGGAGGGTTTTGTGATAAAAATATGTACATGGGCTGGAGAGATGGCTTAGTGGTTAAGGCATTTGCCTGAGAAGCCTAAGGATTTATGTTTGACTCTCCAGATCCCACGTTAGCCAGACACACAAAGGTGAGGCAAGAGAAAGGTTGCTCATCCCCAGTCTTTAGTTTACCAAGATTCATTTGTTTTAGTAAAATCAGATAATAGTCACTTTCCTTTTTCTGTTTTACTCTGATAAAATTTACTCTTGGTATTTTTTTTTTTTTTTTCCATTTATATGCCTTCATTTTCCTCTAACATATAATGTGAGTTTTATTTTCTTGCTTTTTTTAAAGAAGGATAGATAAATTGAAAATGAATTATGGAATAAACCAAGTCATTGACTGAGGCTGTACACTGCATAAAATCTCGACCAACATGTGATCTGTAACTAATACTCACTCTGCCAGACTTGAGCCCTGGCTCTAACACATGTCTTCCTGGAAGAAAAAAAAAAATGAGTTTTCACATGAACAAAATTATCCCTCTTTCTCCTATTAAAGTTCCATAGAATTGCAATTGTCTGCAAGTAAAGACTTATTTTCTTGCTAATTTATCCATTTTCTAGTGACCATTTCACCTGCTGGCTATTGTTTAAGTAACAACAAATGTTCAGAGTAGTCCTGGATCTGAACACAAAGCCAGTGCCTTTAATCTGTTTCAGTCTGTACCATGAAGGGGTTATGTATTGCAAAATTCAAAGAAAAATACAAAAATAGAAAGAACAGATAGAATTAACTTGATTTCTCATTTTTCCAAAAATCATCCATTAACCTTGTAATTAATTAACTCTCCAACTCCTTCAATTAGAGAAGATATTGCTAATGATGATGGCAGATATCCATAGCCATATAAATTAAACAATAAAATTTCAGCAGAAAAAGTGCCTGGAAAAGGCTGGAAACAAACCATAACTGTGAGGTGATAAAGAGGTTGTATTCAGTTTGTTTTTTGTGATATGTTTCTTGAATATAAACATTTTTGCCTGACTTCCATCATCTCTGCAGCTCAACCCAGCTCTGAAGAGGAGTAACAACAGGCAGTTTCCCATCAGCAGTTACAGTCTGCTCATTGGTTATTCATCCTTCTTTTAATTTAATTAAAATGTTAATGAAATAATTGCAACTTTACATACCTTGCATGATGATGTAGAGAATTATGTTTACTTTGAGGAACTTTTTAGTCTTTGGAGAAAACAGACTATAAATAAAAATAAATAAAACCATCAAAGCAATTTGTTGAGACTAATGAGAAGTAAAATGCTTGGGCAATGACATTTGCTTATCAATGTTTTCTTTTTAAACATCCACAACAAAGCTAATAGCCCTATTGCAGTAGAAGAAATGCAGAAAAGCTCTTATACCTTCCTATTTTGCCTACTTCACATTCCTCAAAATCATTGAAAAACTTGATAATAACCTTTCCAGTACTGTGTTCCTTCACCTCATTTTCTCTACCTCCTTCCTTAGGTTAGGGAGTGATTAATTTTGTGCTCAGTAACTTCATTTGAATATTCTTTGTGGCATGGAAGCATAAGTTAATTTAATATACTTAATGATGAAGGTCAACACAGAAATTAGTCTTTATTAAAATTAGTAGTTAACACATAAATAACTCTTGCCATCTTCCACACAATGGCATAACAAAGACTTAGACACTGTGCTAAAAGCATCAACTCTTCACTTGGGACAGCAGATATACAATGTGTAACTAAACTAAAAACAAAGTGAAATCTTGCATCTCTGACTTTATTCCTGCACTTACCTTGAATTTCAGGAACCAGTGGATGCATAATCATCCCATGACAAGAGTTGACACTGCCTCTTAGGCAACAACTTTCTCATTATGGATAAGGCTTTGCTGAGTAATATCAAATAATCATCAGACCAAAGTCTGGTCAAAACTTATTAACTGTGCATGCCCTACACACACGCACGCACACACACACACACACACTGTTGTCTCTTCCATGTATAATGTATGAGCCCACATTGGTACCACTGAATATAAGTCTGAGGATGCTGGTCTCCTTATATTTCTGATACTGAAATAAATTTGCCTTCCTGTTGTTTTTAACCATTATCTTCTCCATTTGATTTTTGATGCAAGTGCAAGACTCAATTTGCCTAGAACCCAATATCAAGACTCTAGTCTAGAATTCCTATAACATATAGATGAGTCCTTTTCCCACATTGTCATTTAATTCTCACAATAATCTTATAGGAAAAGAAGAGTTGTCGTTAGTCATTTAGACAAAACTGCAGCAAAGTAATTATAAGGAGAGCATTGGGGAAGTCCGGGTCTTAAGTACCAGTCAGCAGAGAAATCTGCATGAACCAGACTGCAATATTAGATTACAAGATGCACTGGTGCCTGGAGTCTTACCCAACTCCTTTGTTTCAGACCCCTGCCCCCAAGCTTCCTTAATGTTGCCAGTATCCAAACCCTCATCTGTCATCTGAAAGAATGGAGTTTCATAATCATCAATGTTCCTTCTAACTGGAGCAGTTCACAGGTCAGCTGGGAGTATTCTCTTAACTTTATGATCACCTGAACATGCTTTATTTTCTGTTTATAAGTATTGTACAAACCAGACACTAAAGTTTTCTAACACTAAAATATGTGTATATCATAACAGATTTCTGCAATTTTCTTTCCACATACTGATTTTTACTTTCATGGAAATTTTATTTGCAAGCAAAACTTCCAATTACAGATTTTATCATGAAAATATACAGTTCAATTCAGAGGACAGGAAATTGAGACCTTAAAAAGGAAGATTCCCTTTTTTTTTCATAAATGTAAGGTTTCTAAAAATAGTATTTGGATTTATCTTCATTTCAATATTCAATTTATCTCTTTAGTATGTTGATGAGGGATGTAGAAAGATGATTTTTGTAAGATTGTGTGTATGCTGTATACAAGCAGGTATGTATGTGCATTCAAGTAGGAGTGGGAACAAGTGTGTGGGTTGTACCATGTACATGTGTGAACATACTTATGAAAGCTGGAAGCCAAGCACTGTCTGCCTTATTTATTGAAATAGTGTAGTGTCTCTCACTTGAGCTCAGAACTTGCCAGTTGAGCTAGTCTAGCAAGTCAGCTTGCTCAAGCGTTTGCCTGGGATCCAGGGCTTGGTTTTCAGGCAGTTGGTACCCAGTACAGTATTTACATGGGTGATGGGGAAGCTGAGTTAAGGTTCTTTTTTTTTTTTTCTTTATTAGTCAGTTTTGTATTCAGCAAATACAGTCAGTTTGGTACCGTTATTAGACCCATCCGTGACCTACCCCCTCCCCTTGGCCCCTCCTTGTTGAGGTATATGGGTCATGCATTGTGGAGTTAGCCCACAGTTATGGGTAAGCTAAATGTCTCTGCATATCATGACCCAACATGTGGCTCTGACATTCTTTCCACCCCCTCTTCTGCAAAATTTCCCTGAGGCATGTTGGGTTCATTTTTGGTCTGCTTCAGTGATGAGGTGTTGGGGGCCTCTGAGGATCTGGCTCTCTGATTTGGTAGGAGTTGATTTTTCTCTATGCTGATCTCCTTCCCCCTTGTGCTGGTATCCGGTTCATCAGGAAAACAGCCCCCTTGCTTGTTTCTCCAATTTTTCTTAGTTTCAGCCGGGGCCCTTTTGAGGTATGATGGGGTGGCTCTCTCCTTAGGATCTACATCTATCTGAAAAAGAGAAGCAGATTCTCCAACGGAGAGTAAGTTAGCATCAGGACAAATAAGATAACCCTTACTTTTTTTTATAGAGAATTTACTAGGTGTAGGCCCTCTTGTAGCCCATGATTGATGGTAGCTTGGTATTGGAGGGTGGGCTTATGTTTGGATATGGTTATGACTTGTTTCCCAGTTCCAGCTATGGGTCCCATACCAGGGAGGGGATCAGTTAGCCAAATTGAGAGCAGTTGGTTCCCCACCATGGCTGTGTGCCACCACTGCACCTGTGTAGGCATCACAACAAGTTATTTGCTGCTAAGTAGGTTAGGCCATGAGTTGCTTCGACAGATATTGGTCATTTTCCCCCAGTCGCCCATGTAGCACCTTCTGGCACTAGACGTGCTGACTGTCTGGGGACTGACTCTCATCCAACTTCCAGCCATGCCATTCTAATTTGCATGTCAATCACAAAAGTTGTCTTCAGCAGTAGGGTATTACCACTAGCCTTTGGTGGGTCATCAAGTACTCTGACAGAAATCTGTCTGTCTTTTAGGAAACCTTGTAGGTCTCTCTGATCAAAATCTCATTGTGGATGATAGCCCCATGCTGGTTCTGGGAGTTACAGGTCAGTGCCCACTAAGAAAATGAGGAAAAAGATAACTAATATACAAGAGTTAGAGATAAGAGAGAGAGAGAGAGAGAGAGAGAGAGAGAGAGAGAGGGAGGGAGGGAGAGGGGAAGTGAGGGAGGGAAGATGTAGAGGATTAAGGTTAGTCTTGATCTTACCCTCTCCAGTGTCTTGTGGTTCCCTGTAAGGGCCTGGTGAAGGATCAGCCATTTGGTCTGTCTTTTAGTAAGTAGAAAATTATGGTAGTTAAGGTTCTTACACTTTTGCAACAAGCAATTTATTCTATGGACCAACTTTCTAGATAAAATTTGATTTCTTTTTGTGTAATCAATTTCTATTATGAAGTGAACAAAAGGGAAAATAGAAGTCGACTATTGATATTGAGTGACAGTCAAATTGAATACAGAAGACTAGTCAAACATTTGATATAGTAAGTACCTTGCTCCAAATTCTGCCCAATGGCATATGTAGAAAGAGTAAAAGCATGTCTCTGGTATAAGATTGCAGGGTATAGCATTCCCTTTATCTGTCTACTGTTCCTGCTGTAGGACTTAGCTTTGGTAAGTGGACATCTTGTAAGCCAGTTATTCCTCACTTTCTCAGATGGTATTTCCTCCATCCCCAAGATTATTTTGCAAGGGATCAGCACTTGGAGCACTCTAACCTTAGGAAAAATGAGACTTTATATATATATGATATACTTCCTATCTACCTCCTTCCCATTAACTTCTCTTTCCTTGTATGTTAAGGACTACTTTTAATCTTTAACACTAGGAAGTAACCCAGTGAGTCTTTGTGGTATATAAATGTCCCCCATAGCCTTTGGTATTTTTAATTGCTTCTTTTTAAAAAAAAAATTGTTCATTTTTCATTTATTTATTTGAGAGCAACAGACATAGATAGAAAGGCACATAAACTGAGAGAGAGAGAATGGGCGCACTAGGGGCTCCAGCCACTGCAAACAAACTCCAGACACATGTGCTCCCTTGTGCATCTGGCTAACTGTGGGTCCTGGGGAATCAAGCCTCAAATCGGCATCCTTAGGCTTCACAGGCAAGCACTTAACCGCTAAGCCATCTCTCCAGCCCTTTAATTGCTTCTTACTTAGACCACAGCTGATGGAGCATTTGTGGAGTCTTGCTAGAGGGAAATGGTGGGTTGCTGGAGGTGGACCTGGCAGGATAAGGAGTCCAGACCACTACTACTGTCTGTTCACAACCAGCTCTCTCTTGTTACTTTTCTTTCTATTGTGGTTGTGTGATGTGGTGAGTAAGCTTCTTTCACTATGATGAAACTTCCCCTTAAAACTCAAAGCCTGAAATAAAACCTTTCCTCTCATAAGCTACTCTAGTCGGGTGTTTTGTCCCAGCAATGAGAAGGGAACTCCTGCAGTCTTTACCCAGCCAGCACTCATTTGTCAGTTAAAAGGTATCAGCTCTTGGGGTGGGCTGGAGAGATGGCTTAGTGGTTAAAGTGCATGCCTGTGAAGCCTAATGACCCAAGTTCTATTCTCCAGGTCCCACGTAAGCCAGATGCACATGGTGGTACATGTGTCTTGAGTTTGTTTGTAGTGGCTAGAGGCCCTGGCATGCCCATTCTCATTCTCCACCTCTTTACCTCTCTGTCTCTAATAAAAAAAAATAATAATAATAAAATCTTTTTAAAAAATGATATCAACTCTTGTGGGAAAAAAATCCTGAAGCCATCAAGAAAGGCACTTATTCCTTTATGGTTTATTTGCCCATACTTTTTATTACAACAATCACAGCTTCATGTTGCCATTTACCTAGAAAATCTTCATGGAAAAGGTTAAGAGCTGGGAGTGTGAAGAGAAGACAGGGCTCTCACTGGCATATACCTTGACACACTTGAACAAACTAATAATCAAAACCATGTACATGTTTAAATATGCATAATAGTACAAGCTGATTAATGATATGATACAAAGAGAAATGGTTCATGGGCAGAAGGTCTTTTAAAATAGAATTCTCTAAGAAGAATTCTCTGATAATTAAGATTGCATAAAGTGTATTCTCTCACTGTTGTAACATGATGGGACAATACCTGTGTTACACTATTTTAAAAGGCTGAGTATATTACAGCACCTAAATTAATATTAGGAATAGAGGAAACAATGATTTACTCATATTTAATTATAAAAGTTAATGTGTTAACCTTCTACTTTTATTCTGTGAAGCACAGAGCTCAACCAAGATACCAGATGAGGAAATTTACATTAGATACTTTCATATCCACAGCACTTTTCATTATTGTTCAAGTATTAATACTAGTATATATCTTGAAATTATTTATGGAAATAAATGACACAATACATTACAAGTATTTGGTAATTGTTATGTATTATAGAAATCATAGATTCTTCATTGTCACAAAAAATATAAATCCTTACAAGTCTACAGCACCGGAGGCATGTCTTGGTTTTCCCTTGCCTAGCATATTAGTTATTTCTATCATTCTGCAAAAAAGACCTAACACAAGCAACTTAAGGAAGGAAGGATTTACTTTGTCCTAGTTCAAGGGGATCCAGTTCTCATGCTGAGGAAACCACACTGGCAGGAACATTGGACCGCTGATTACATTGCATCTGCAGTCAGAAAGAACAGGAAAATGAATACAAGTTCTCAGTTTACTTTCTCCATTTTATATAGTCTTGGACCCATAGAATGAAGCTGCCCACATCTAAGATGGTTTTCCCATATCAGACAATGAAGTCTATAAACTTCCTCACAGAAATACTCAGATTTTTTCATTGTAATTCAAGATACTACCAAATTGACAAGACTAACCATCACAACTCAACCTCATATTACCTTGACACTCAAAAGTCACTTTCAGTCTTAAATCTTCTATCTCCTTTTCCCATAGGTTCATGGATGCCAAAATGCATCTCCCCAAATTCAAAAGTCATCATATTCTTTACTAGTCACAGAACTGTTCAAAAGTCCAAAGTACAAATCTATTCCAAGACTAAAAGCAATTACTTAAGTCAGAGCCCTTAAAAATATTTTAAAAACAAGTTACATACTTCTAATATACATTACCACAGGATAAACATTCCCACATCACCTATTTATGACTCCTTGTGTACATGAGTGAGTATAATTATGAAGTTCAGACGTCAGCATAAGGTGTGTTTCTCAATCACTCTCTACCTTATTTATTGAAATAGAGTCTCTCCCTTGAACTTGAAGCTTACCAATTGGGCTAATCTAGGAAGCCAGGTTGTTCATGGGAATCTGCATGAGATTCAGGATTGAGATTTCAGGCCAGGCAGTGTTCAACATTTACATGAATGCTGGGGAACCTGAATTCAGGTCATCATGCTTGTGTAGTAAGCACTTTATCTACTGAACCATCTCTACTTAATCTCTAGTTGATAAAGCCTTTGGGAAATGGAGTCTTGCTGGTAGAGGTGTGTTGTAGGGTGCAGGTTTTAGAGCTATATAACTCAGCTCAGAGCCCAGTTTACTGACAACTTCTTGTTTGCTGTTGTGGAATCATGACCCAGGCTTCCTACTCTAGCCTCTTTCTCCTGACACATTTCCAGGCTTCTGCTTTCCCTGCCAAGATAAAACATTTCCATGAAGCTGTAAACTGAAATAAACCCTTTCCTTCCATAAACTGCTTCTAATTGGCTGTTTTGTCCCAAGAACATGTAGGTAACTGCTGTAAAACCCTTCCTTTCAGTTCACAATTGCCTATGCAGCACTTTCCCTCACAATACAGTAAATCAGCCTAAGTGGAGGAGGTGATGGTAGCCCAAATACACAGCCCAGTGTTCAAAGAAGTCTATTTTTCAGTTTTGTATCCAGGAGTTCCAATAGAGATTGTGACAACAAGCTGATTTTTTCTGACCTCACAGAAAAAAAAAAAAAAACATAACAAAAGAATATCATCAGACTGCTTGTACTGGCAGGCAGCATCCTCTGGGTATGCAGATGGAATAGCAGCAGCCAGCTGGTTCTGCTGCTGGTGAGGTTTAACTAATCAATGACGGCTTGTGTCTGGGAGTCTCTGAGTCCAGGCATGTATTTATCCACTTTAGGAAAGGTTCTGTGTCTTTACATCTGCCCTGTTGTTGGTGGGAGACACAAAATCTGGTTGGTATATAAAACAATTAGGTGTTATGTAAACATTTTCATTATTATAGTCTCATGTAAAATAAAACAGAAATAACCCTGATCTTTCTCCTCAGTTCTTTTTAGGAAATCAATAACAAAATTCTATTTTTACCCTTTAAATGTAAAATGAAGAATATGTTTCTGCAAAAGTTTATCTCTACTAGGAAACATGGACTTTTGAAAAATTTTAAGTGTATATGTTAAATTGCTTCTAAGTTAATTCAAAAAATACTAAATAAATGATTTTTAATGTATATATCAAGGCAATACAATTTAAACCTTTTAGGCTTTTAGAATAATTGTCAATTAATATGTATTAGAAGACATTAAAGGTATATTCATTACCTTTTTCTCCTGCATTCTAGTTAGCAGGCCCAGTTAACACCTTCAGCTCTTTTCAATAATGTCAAATTCCCAACAATACTATTTGTGAACATATGAAGGAATCAGAATCCTCATATATTCCTGGAGTGAGTATGTATTACTTTACTCATGGCTATGACAAACACTCACAAAAAAAATGTTTAACAAGATAAAGTTTTATTTTGGCTAGTGGTTTAAGGAGACATGTGATATACCACAGCTTGAGAGATGGAGCAAGAGGCCACTGATAACAATGTGTCTGTAGTCAGGAAGCAACATTAATACTCAGGCTCAGCTCTACTTTCACCTTTCATTTACACCTGGGCTGGCTCCAGCTCATAAGGGGTGCCATCTATATTTATGTCTTCCCTCCTCAGTTAAAACTTCCTGGAAACAATCTCATTGTCATATCCAGTGTTGAATTTATAAGGTGATTCTAAATCCACTCACATTGACAATGAACCACTGTTATTAGTAAACTGGACAAGTTCTTTGGACAATAATATGAAACTAATAGGTTGATTTGAAGATGCCTTATAACCTAGCAAGTTCACTTCACTGCACACAATCATGAACTTAGTGATTGCTGAACAAATATGTAAGAGCAAACAAACTCATTGAGTGTAACGCTGTTCAAAATATCTGCAACCTAGAGAATGCTAAAATGATCACCACTGAAATGCATAAGAAAATTGTGATGTAACCACACATGGAATAGTACACAACATCCAAGAGGAACCAAGTAAAACTAACACAAAGTGAATGAATAGTTTCAAACTGTGCACATAGTATGACATTTGCATGAAGTAAACCCTTAGGCAATACTAATTGCATATGTAAATATGTGACTTAAATTCCATGTGATTATAGACAAAACAAGGAAATTGGTACTGTAAACACAGACAATCTATTGTTCACTACCTAGTGTTACCAACTTTTATTTGAAGAGTTTTTTTTCTTTCTCTCTTTTTTTTCTCCTTAGCTACTCTCTTTGCTAAATCTATGAACTACATGCAACTAGTAAAAACATCTTGTGGTGCTTAC
This sequence comes from Dipus sagitta, assembly GCA_036346955.1. NCBI lineage: Eukaryota > Metazoa > Chordata > Mammalia > Rodentia > Dipodidae > Dipus > Dipus sagitta. The sequence goes on along the minus strand of CM070770.1, from coordinate 93,696,276 downwards.
CTACTGCTCAATACTAATGTCATCTTTCTCTGTATTATTTACACACAGTCTATTGTTGAATCACCTGCCAGGAAACAGAAAGTAATGTTGAATCCCAGTATGTGAAATCACACTAATAGTACTTTTAGCCCAAATAAATGAAACACCCATCACGACAGCATGGACTTTTGCTGGTCCCCATTTGTATCTTTGAATTGAAGTAATGTCTTTCTTTATTTGCGAGAAATGATGTATCCCATAAATCAAATCACATTTTTCCCTCTTTCTCTCTTTAAGATAGCTGTAAAATAGCAGGAAGAATTTAGAGTAGTTTCCTTTTAAAATGAGCAGACCTGGGGCATTTGATGTTATATCCTTTCTGTGGCTGATTAACACACAGGGGAAGAAGTGTGCAAAATGAGCAGTCAGGATTGTTTCCATGGTTGCCAAGCTCTTTGCATAGAACAAAAGTACTGAGGCCTTAGAAGGTCCCTGAGTCCTGGAGGTCAGTATGATTGAGTGCTGAAAATGGAGGAGGGAGTATTCGTAGCAGAAGTAGGTGTGCATCTTGTAACCTCACTAAAGCAAATAGTTTAGAGAATATGCTGGTGAAATACAACAATGGTAATGTGGTGCCATTGTCTAAGAGAATTTTACAGAGAACTTCATGAGGGCAAAAACTAACATGTTCTATGTACACTCTGTAAACTTGGAGCTAGGGAGCCAAGCCACATACTTAGAGATATAATTATTATTTCTTTTAACAGATATAAAACTAAGACACAAAGATATCAAAGCACCTTCCCAACATAAACACTTGATCCATTTTTTTCTCTAAATTTAGAGCTTTGATACATTGACTATATTACAAATTGACATCGTGCATTTATCCCCTTGAGACACTGAAATCTGCTGCTTTACAGTATTCAAATTAAAGATTCTATTCATAGCATACAAAATAGCCTTTTATTGGGGACCCACATCTGAAAGACACTTTTACCCTGATATCCTAATTAGCAGTATCCATTATGAATGATTATTTTTGGTTACGGAGTCTATATATCTTATCAGTGAATACACACTTGTTTTTGCAGCAACCTCAAGAATGCTGAGAATAAAATTTGGATCTTAGCTCATTCATAAAAGCTATTCATTTGTAATCTGGATCACACCTGGTCACTCCTTTATCTCTGCATTCTTCCATCTCTATGTTTGAAAATATATTTTCCTGTTATACTGAATACAATATATTTATGTCATCAGCTATAAAGTAATATGAAAATATTTACGCAAGCTTCAAACTTATTTTTAAAATAAATTTCATAATCAGTTGCCTCTGATTTCTTCTTCTACACCTCTTTTTAAAAGTCCTGATGGGTTGCACTATAGCGATATCTGCTGGGACAACTGAAAATCTATTCTGTCTTATTATATCTTTGTCAGAAGAATGCATTCTGCTTGCTATTGGTCTGACCGCTCAAATACTCTGTGTTGACAGACTGTCTCCTTCACCTGTCAGACAATCACAGAAATAAGAAGAGAGAAAGATCGAGTAAATCATGCACAATGTGACTATATTACAGAAGGAAAATCAAATGCTGGATTAAAATATAGTGATTCTGTTGCCTTCCAGGATTCTAGTGAGGAGAGAATTATAAAAGCATTTTTACATTTTAGGGACCCTTGTGTTTAAAATGCTAATCCTTGGGGAAAACAACTCTATTCTCCCCTAATTTCATTTTGTAATCTCCCTAATCACACACAATGGGTCATGCAAACAACAAGGTCTTTATTAGAGCATCAAGCTATCCACAGGGAGAGTCTCAGGGTCTGTGATCTAAGAGATTAGGAACAGTTTCACTAGAGAATGGTGAGAAGTTTCCTTTCCCTTACACATCAATATACTAGAACTATCACAAGGGCCAGAAGTAAGCAACTCCTGTGTACAATAACAAAATATGCTGTCAATAAGATTTGTATGACATACACAAAAAGAATCTCTTCTTTTTTTGGTGTGTTAGCTTGATCAATGTCACAATTCTTGTCCATTTTTAGTACCTGGCATGCAATCTTTGTAACAACTTGAAAATAATGACAGAAGAGAGAAAAGAGGAGGCATACTTACACTCCAATGTCAGAGGTGGAGCACTACCTTCAGAGGGACAGAAGTGACACTAAGTTCCATTATCAGAGAAGGTAGCTATCATAAAAGGGACAAGTCATGTTCAGCATTTTTAGTCTCACCCAAGAGACTTAAATTAATAGTTTTTCTACATTAAACTTGGTTCTACCCAATTATTCTATACTAATTTATGACATTGAGTATTTTCTGGTTTAGACTCAACATGCCAAATTAATTCTAAAATTGTATGACAATTGCATGTCAATGCATATAAGGCAAAAATGAAGCAGCTCAGGGTCAAACACAGAATACAGGATGGCATAAGTGTGTAAATTTCCACAATAATGAAGAAGAAGAAAGACTAACAAATGCCTAAATGTGACCTGAACCATTCAGTCATCATTGGGAATGACAAATTTCCTTAGATACATCAGGAAGAAACTCATAGTTCAGATCATTAGGGCTTTTCTATGACTGATATACAAATGACAAATAGGTAACTTGAAATGTTGGAATTAGAAGGAAAATATTGATTCATAAGAATATGAGGATATAATCATATTAGATTTGAGTGAGCACCAACCATTTATCTTTTCCTATTGTACATACATATGCACATATACATACATGCACACAGAGATACATAAATATCAACACAGATTTATAGTTGAAGAAAATTATGGTTCTAGCTTATTTTCTCCAGGTACTGTGACTAGTAAATAGTAGAGCTAGGAATCCCATTATTCTAAACTGAACTGAGTTTATTCCAATTCAGCTACTACTAGATTTGGTCATAGTGAATGTAGAGTCAAGGCATTCAGACTTGACTTTGCATTAGGTGCTTGTGTCCCTGTGACATCTTCCTCTAGATGACGGTGTGCTACACTTTTATTTTTTCTTCTAATCTTTTCTATTGGTTTAAAACTTTTCTGCTGTCTTCACCTAGTGAGACTGTTTCTTTGTACTCTTAAAATAGTTTCAACTTGCACTCAAGTTTTTTTTCCCCCTTACAAATCATCTGACTCCCCCCACCCCCATTTAACCTAAACTCTTGACAACATTTGGCCTAATCTACTCTTTGCTATCTAGACTCGTACTCTTCTATGCCTGGTCATCTATACTTCTCAGGGACATTTTTGACATTTCAGTGTTAATATCTGTAGAAATCAGACTTTCATGCTATGACATTTTGAATTTTCCCAAAAATTAATTTTCTGAAGGAAAAACTTAATCATAAAGATGAAACAATTATGATGGTTTATAATTGGTAAGTTGTGGTTTTTATATACACCTAGATGTATATAATTAGATGATGTATTAGTAGTTCTTATAGTCAGTTTCAGTTGTTGTGATCAAGTTCCAGATCAGTTTACAGGAGGAAAGGAATTTATTTGAAGCTTACTGATTCAGGGAATGTTCCATAATGGCAGAAGAAGTTGGTCCCTTTCACATACTGAGAACAAAAGGCACCACAAAACAGAATGTAGTAATTTGAATGGATGTCTCTGAATAGACTTAGGAGTTTTATTCTAGCTTTTAACGTGGCTGGAGGAGATATTACTAGGGGTGGATTGAAATTCCAGTCTAACATATACAGAGTGCTTATACTCTGCCTGAGGTTCCTGTTGTATGATTACTGATTGTGTTGGTAGTAGATTTTCTCTCTGTGTGGACCTGTAAAAGTCGGCCAGCTTCTTCTGCCATTATGGAACTTCCCCTGGATCTATAAAGTCAGTGAATCCCTTCCTCTCATAAACTGTGTCTGGCCGGAAGGTTCATCCCAGTGATGTGAAGCTAGTTGCAAAAGAATTAGTAAAGAGTGTGATAGAGTTGTTGAGATCAATCTGACCATATGTATTTTGGTCTTTCAGAAATTTTGTTTTGGAGGAATGAGCATGGACTTGTTATTTTGAGCTGAAGATGCCTTCCAGAATAATAAGCCAAAGTTTTATGTGCTATTTTGGAGAGAGTTTGAAAATACTAAGTTCAGAGAGAATTGTGTTTGGAGGCTTTACTTATGAGTTTTCTAAGAGGAAAGAAAGAGAGCTTTGTTTGAATTGGGCTATTGGTATAAGAGCTGGCTGCATTCTGCTACCCTGTCCCAAAGAATTTGATCAAGGTTAAATTTGTAATGGAATAATGTGATTGGCTAAAGATATGGAACTGAGAAATTTAAGATTTAAAGTGGGAAAAACTCTTAGCAAGTTTAAAATGACAGGAACTGAAACTGGTTGCTGAAACAACTTTTGTCAAATACATTAGCATTTGGAAGGAAGATGGCCCAACTTCTGTTCATTGAAACACTACAGAGAATGCCTGAAATTCTTCCCAGGAAAGACTATATGACAGAAATGCAAACTCTTTTGTAAGGAAGGAACCTGCTTACAAACTTATTTCTTGAAGCTGACTGAGGCAGTTATCATCTGTACACAAAGCAATTTTAAATGTGTAGCACCCTGATGTAGGGTACTCTCCTTCAAGCATAGCAACCATCAGTCTTCTAGGTTTCTAGATAAATTACACAATTCCTGAGGAATTGAGAATGCATATATTGTAGGATGAATATTATGTTTACTGTAGTTTAGTAGTAAGTATATAAATGCAAACAATATTTTAAATTTTATTTATGGAAATGCTATGATAAAATCTATAAATTGATCTTTTAATGTATTTTGGATACTTTACAAAGTATTGACAAAAAGAATAACCTTACTAAATGTTATTTGTATTTACATAGTTCATGAACCTCCAACTTCAGTATCTAGGACATTGTCATTTGTTTTCTACATAGACTAAACAAATACCCCCTCCAAATTATCTTTATTTTTACATAAGCACCTTTCTTAATATTTCAGCAAGCTGTGTACATGTATTTGAGGAATTTGTCTATTCTCTTTATTTTCTTCTGGTTTAATAAGGCTAATCCATAAAAACTACTTTTATTTTATATAACCTAGATAAATTTTGTAAAGTGGTCATTACAAATATTGACTTATGAATTAGAATTTGGATTTTTTTTCCTTTAGCTACAATGATCTGATTCAGGAGTTTATTAAATCTTTAGATATCCAGCTGCCTGACTGGATGGGGTGTCACTGAGGATATGTATGAATTTCAGCCTAAGGTATGCAGAATGTTTGAGCTCTGCCTGGGGTTCTTGGACAGTGATGGTGTTGGTGGTGGTATTTTTCTCTGAATGGACGTATGAAAGAGGGCCAATTTCTTCTGCCATTATAGAAATTTCCCTGGGTCCAAAAGTTCCAATAAATCTCTTCCTTCCATAACCTGTCTGTTTTGGAGGCTCTTCCCAACAACATGGAGTTGACTAAGACAGAAGGTAAAGAAAAAAAAGTCTTTTACTTCACTACACTCTGCTAGAAACTGTTAATGCTTATGAAAATCTGCTTATGCATATTTTGAATAATTTGACAATCAAAATAAACACTAAGGATCTGTTCACATTTTGTTCTTGCCGAATATTATGTTATTTTTCTTTTATAAAATTTTCTTCTTATTTGAAAGAGAGAGACAGAAACAGAGAGAGAGAGAGAGGGAGAGAAAGAGAGAGAGAGAGAGAATGGGTGTTCCATGGCCTGAGCCATCTACTGCATCTAACTTTACGTGGGTGCTGTGTAAGCAAACCTGGATCCTTAGGGTTTTCAGGCAAGCACCTTAACTTCTAAGCCATCTCTCTAGCACCTCTGTTATTTTTATGAAATACAATTTTAACAAATTTGTAATTTAGTAGATTATATAATTAATAGTTTTGTAGACCAATGTTATTATTGCTTCTGTCACAGGATAACATTACCCACAGAACAAAAATACACATTTTTGTTCTGAACTATAATAAGATATATTTTGATTATTAAAAATAGTTGAAAGATAAAATACATGAATATACACAAAAATAGTTTCAGAAATAAGCATCATACAGTAGACTATTCATTTTATTTATTTTTTAAATTTATTTATTTATTTATTTGCAGGAGGAGAGGGAGAGAAAGGGAGAAAGGGAGAGATACAGAGAGAATGGGCATTCCATGGTCTCTTGTAGGTGCTGATGAAATCCAAACATGTGCCACTTTGTATCTGGCTTTATGTTGGTACTGGGGACTAGAACCGAGTCCATTAGGCTTTTAAAGCAAGTGTCTCAACCACTGACCTCATTCTAGCCCCAATGGACTTTATTTTTATCACTGTGAAAATTTTTGAGTTGCATCAAGAGTCAGTTAATAACCTCATTTCACTCTTTTCTTAACACTGACAAAGGATAGTTGAATCATACATAAAAAATGTAATCAGGATCAGCTGTCACCTTTCAAAGTCATGCCCTTTATATTTATTGATGATTGACACGAGGAGCAGTCGTACGCAGACGGGTCCTGTGCCAGTTGTAAAACCCTTTTTAAAGGCATTATCTCTGCGCAGTAGTCAATGTTCCCTTCGTCAAAGACCTTGAGTGCTATCCTTTGGAGCATGATACCAAGGGCAACATTTTTCTATACACCTAGTTTTATTCTCTTACACTTCATTAAATCAAGGTTTGTTTTCTCTTGCTCTGGGTGCCAGGATGCTTAGAATTAAATCAAATACTACTAAGACATATAATAAATTCTCTTTTTTGCTTTTCTTTTTCTTTCTTAATATTTTTATTTTATTTATTTATTTGCAAGCAGAGGGAGGGAGAAGAGAGACAAAGAGAATGGTTGCACCGGGGCCTCCAGCCAATGCAAATGAACTTCAGATGCATGAGCTCCCTTGTACATCTAGCTTTAGTAGGTACTGGGGAATCAAACCTAAGTCCTTTGGACTCACAGGCAAGAGCCTTAACCATGAAGCTATCTCTCCATCCCTAATATATTCTTATGGGTAGTAGACTGGCCACATAAAATTTACTTAAATTTATTTGTGGATGCATTATTGTATATAGTTTTCCATTACGAATATTTTAAACTTCCCTGGAAATGAAAATATTAGGGTTGATTGGGGGCATTTTGTATAACTTTACTGAAGATGGCTATATTAAGGAGTACCCATGTTGATTAATATAATATTATTTGTGAACTTTGTAGATAGTTTTAGTCATATAGAGGAGTACCAATATGAAACTAGCCATAGTCACTTAAATGTACACTAAATTTCTGTGTCTCTAGGTTTAATATACACATCTTATAAATTATTAAAGACTTTTTCTCTAAAATATCTATATCACCAATCATAAAAATGAAGAAAAGATACAAACTGCTTTGTAGACAAGACCATGATAGGGGCCACATTGACAAACTACTAAGGACAGATCCATGTACACATGCAATCATTTTGTTTTGAATTTTCCATTCACCTTAGATATCTCACCAGAACTAGATTTTGCTCAATAATGTAGTTTTCTAGAGTTACCTTGTTCTACATCAAGCTGTTTCGAGGGTGATTTGTCTGATCTCTGATGGCATTTAAACATCCCATTGAACATATATCCAACTTCAGATGAAATTCTAGAGAATATGTAAGCAGGTGGTCTAAGACACTCCACTATTTAATAGGCATGAACACAACAACCTTGTCTTTTGATCAAGATGACATCCTCATAACCATACTCCTTAGGTAATATCAGGCAAGGACTGTGGGGCCCCAGCATGAGTAGGTCTTGGCAGACCTCCAGTGGACAGGCTCAGAGGGGCACAGTAAAGAATGAATCCCAAGCTCTCAGGGAGCCCACTACCCTCATAACCCTCTAAACATCTGCCCCAGCTACTTTCCACTTACCAGGTTCTCTGCTGCCTTACCTGCATGCTCTGATAACTGGGGCCGATGCACCCTCCCTCTCTCCCAGAGCCAGGTGCAGCATCTGCCAGTTACCAGGTGTAGTCCCTTGCTCTCCACCCTCTCTTACCCATTTCTGGTGATGACCACAGGCCATCCCTCTTTCCCTGAGGCCACCCCCCCCCACTGAGTCTTTCAGTGACCATGCACTTCCCCTCTCTCTTGGGGACACCATCCCACTGCATCTGCAGGTGACCACATGCCTTCCCTCTCTCCAAGGTGGCCCACCTACTGTGTCTGTCAGTGACCACACACCAGCCCTCTCTACCAGAGGCCCCTGATGACTGGCCTTCATGCCTTCTCTCTCTAATGAAGGCACCCTCACTGTGTCTGTCAGTGAACATATGCCTTCCCTCTCTGCAAAAGACCACTTCCAACCAAGCTGAATGCCTTTCATTTCTCCCAGAAATACCCCCACTGAGTCAGTACATGGCGCCTGTGCACTACTTCTACCCATGACCCACTTGCACTTCCTTGACACCCCATAGTCCCCTTCACTGAGTCTGTGGTGGCCTATGCACACTTTTCCTATCTCCCAGATCCTCCCCCCAATTGCATCCAGCCCACACTTGGCTCCAGAAGACTCCACAGACTGAGTCCACAGCCCATTTGCACTCTTTTCTCCTGCCATACTCTTGTCTTGCATCCTTGGTAGTATGACCAACAGGCTGCCTCCCCTACTTGCAGACCCTCCACAGCCTGGGCTGCCTGTAATCACCCTTGTTTGTGCCCCTTGGCCAGTGCCTCTGTCTCTACCATACCACGAAACTCCCTGATCTGATCTGGGCTGTGGAACCCAGCAATGCCCACCATCTTTCTAATGCCACACCCAGTAAAACCATGGGGCATCAGAGCAACCCCAGAATGGGAACACAGGAAAACCAGGCAACCAACTACTTGGAGGAACCAATGAGTCCTGCATAACCTACCCAAATGGGTTCAATAGGAAAGCAAAGGCAAGGGCACAGTGCTATGGCCACAAAGCCACAGGCAAGACACAACTGAGAACAGGTCAAAGGGATTTCACACTTTCAACCCCACCTTTGGTAGTAAGCACCAGCTCAGAGCAGGTGGTATACTTACTCCCTTGATAAAGTGCATATCCCAAAATACAAAGTTATCACTAGTCAAACATAAAATGGAATACTCACTGAAGTCACTACAAGAGAATACTCTTGCTTCCTCCTTTATTAAATATGATTCCTACACTGTGATGGGCAAACCACAGTGTAAAAGGAAAAACATGAAATATCCAATGGAGGGAGCTCCAACAAGGTTCCCTAGTCCTACAATGTAAGTCTCCAATGAAAACACAGAGGAGACAATAGGATATAATTCCAAAATGAAGGCATGAGATCTGTAACCCTGAACAAGCAAATGGTAGAAATGGCACTAAATTAACAAAAACCAACAATCACGTAAAAATATCCACATAGTTCTGTTCACCAGGCTTGACCTAATTGAGAAAACCCAGGGATACCTCAAAAGAGAGTTAAGTGAAATACTGGTGTGCCAACAAATAAAGGATATTAATACTGGCTTATTAATCTTAATGAAGACATAAATAAATTCAAGAATGAATTCCAATAAACATTAAAATTCAGAATATGGCCTGAAATTGTAACTTTACAAAGGGATGGATTTATATAGAAAAGGCAAGAGAAAATACAAACCAAATTGAACTAGTGAAAACCTCTCGCAAAACCCTCAAGAACAGGGTTAATCATGTGGAGGACAGAACCTCAGAGTTGGAATACAGAACATAAGAAGTACTTCAGGAGTCCAAAAACTTTAATAAGTTCAAAAGTTCTTGTGAACAGAACATGAGCAGTGTGGGATATCCTAAACATCCTAACATTCAGATCATGGGTATATCATAAGGGGAAGAAATTCAGACCAAAGACATGGAGAACTTGTTCAACAAAATTATCAAAGATAAATGTCCCACCCTCTCAAAAGAGAGTCTCATCAAGATACAAGAAGATAACAGAATGCCAAGCATACTTGACCAAAGAAGAAGCTCTCCAAGGCATGCCATCATTAAAACTCTAAACAGTAAAAACAAAGAGAGAGTGCTAAAAGCAGCACAAGAGAAACGACATATTGCATACAAAGGCTACTCCATCAGATTTACTCATATTTCTCAGAGGAAACCCTGCAAGCCAGAAGGGCCTTGAATGGAGAATTTCAAATTCTAAAATCTATGGCTTCCAACTCAAACTATTCTATGCAGCAAATGCATCGCTCATAATAGATGGTGAAAGAAAAATTATCCATGGTAAAAGCCAACTCTATGATTATATGAAAACAAAGCCAAATCTACAGAGAATAATTCTTGGTATTCTCCACCCAGAAGAGTCAAACAATCAATCTCAAGAGCCTGCAAGAAGAAAAACAGAATAACCAAAATTAGACCAGTCTCAAAAATGTACAAAGTCCAAGAAAACACCAAACCCCATAGAGCACCCCAACAGGGCAAAGATTAAATCAAACCACATAGTTACAATCTTAAATACTAATGGTGTTTACTCATCCACCTAAAGTCATATAAGTTAACAGAGTGGATCAGAAAAGTGGGTCCCTCAATTTGACGTCTTCAAGAAACCTACATCACTACTAAAGACAGACCTCCTCAAGGTGAAAGGATGGAAAATGATATGATATTCTAAGCAAATGGAAATAAGAAACTAGTAGGTATTGTCATATTAATATCTGATAAAATAGAATTCAAATCAAAGGTAATCAAAAGGGAAATGAAAACCACTACTTAATCATCAGTGGAATGACCCAACAAGAGGAAATTACAATCATAAGTCACCAAATACAAGTACACCACAGTTTCTAAAATAAAACATCCTTGACAACAAGACAGAAATAAACAAGAACACCATCATATTTGGGGGCATCAATGTTCCACTATCATAAATAGATAGATCACTCAACCAGAAAATCAATAGGGAAACAACAGAGCTCAGCAACACAACAGATCAACTAGAGTTAACAGACATCTATAGAACATTCTACTGGAACTCTACAGAATACATGTTCTTCTCAGCAGCCCATGGAACCTACTCAAAAATAGATCATAAAATATGCTATAAAGCCTGCCCCCATAAATTTAGAAAAAGTGAAGTAATTTCCTGAATTATAGCAGATCACTATGCTGTAAGCTAGAAATTAACAATGAAAGACATTTCAGGAATTCCACCATCTTCTGAAGACTGAACAAGACACTCTTAAAGAATAAATGTGTACTGGAAGAAATCAAAAAAGGACTCGTAAGATTTCTAAAACTGAATGACAATGAGAATGCAACTTATGAAAACATGGGACACAAAGAAGTCATTCCTAAAGGTAAAATTCATAGCACTAAAGGATTTCATAACAAAGACAGGGAGACCCCAAATTAATATCCTAACCATACACCTAAATGTGTTGGGAAAAACAAAAACAATCCAATCTAAAGAGCTTTAGACAGCAAGGAATTATTAAGATCAGAGAAGAAATCAATGAATTGGAAACTAAGAAAACAATTAAGAAAATTTATTAAACAAAGAGCTGGTTCTTTGAAAAGATAAAAAAAAATCCATAAACCTCTGGCCATTTTGATTAAGTGAAAAAAAAAAAAGATGTTTCTTTTTTAATTTATTTTCTTTCTTTCTTTCTTTTTTGAGACAAGCCTAACAGATTGAGTTTTTTTTTTTTTTTTTTAATGCAAGAGTGGTAGCAAGAGTGAGAGAGAGAACTGAAGATGCTTGCTCCACCTTGTGTTCCTGTGAGACCTTTCACACTTGTGTCACCTTGCAACTGGTTTATGTAAGATCTAGAGAGTTGAACATGGGTCCTTGGACTTCACGGGCAAGTGAATTAACCAGTAAGTCATCTCTCCATCCCAAGAAATGTTTCAAACTAACAAAATTCAAAATGAAAAAGGAGAGGTCACAACAGACATCAAGGAAATTGGAAGAGTCTTCAGGACTTAATTCCAAAATCTCTGTACCACAAAACTGCATAATATGAAAGAAATAGGTTAATTCCTAAACACATGTCACCTTCCAAAATTAAACTCAGAGCAAATTAATCTCCTAAACAAGCCTATCATATTCCATCAAGACTGAAAAGGTAATCAAAAACTTCCTCCCTCAACAATGTCCTGGACTGGATAGATTCTCAGATGAATTATACCAAACCTTCAGTGAAGAATTGAAACCAATTTTTCTCAAACTGTTTCACATAATTGGAGAGCAAAGAATGCTCCCCAACTCATTTTATGAAGCTATCATCCCCCTAATAACAACACCAGACACAGATACAAGAAAAGAAAACTATAGGCCTACATCCCTGATGAACTTAGATGCAAAGATCCTGAACAATATCCTCACAAACCAAACTCAACAACACAGCAAAAGCATTATCCACATTGATCAAGTAGGCTTTATCCCAGGAGCACAGGGATGGTTCAACATATGGAATTCAGTCAACATAATACACCTTATAAACAAACTTAATCACAAGAATTGCATATTCATCTAAATAGATGAAAGGAAGGCCTTTGACAAAATATAAGATCACTTCATAATCAAAACTTTGGAGAGAATAGGCATGGTCAGGTTATACCTCAACACAATAAAGGATATACATAAAGCACCTAAAACCCAAAAATTACTTAATGAAGAATGTCTTAAGGAGTTCCCATTGAGAATGAAACAAGACTGGGGTGCCCACTCTTACCACTGCTCTCCAACATAGTACTAGAAGAGATAGCACAAGCAATAAGACAGGAGAAAGAAATAAAAGCGATAAAATGCTGGGTGTGGTGTCACATACCTTTAATCCCAGCACTTGGGAAGTAGAGATAGGGGATTGCCAAGAGTCCGAGGCCACAATGAGACTCCATAGTGAATTCCAGGTCAGCCTAGGCTAGAGTAACATCCTACCATAAAAAGAAAAGGATACAAGTTGGAAAGGAAGAAGGGAAGAAGTCAAGTTATCCCTATTTATAGATGACATGGTAAGTGATTCAAGGTCTCCATCTCAAAACATCTAAAGGTGATTATTCCTTAAAGTGTCAGGATAAAAAGTCAACACACAAAAAGCAGTACTCTTTCTATATGCAAGGGACAAATATACAGAGAAATAAATCAGTGAGTATTTCCCATTTTCAATGGAAACAAACAAACAAACAAAAACCCGACATTAAATACCTTGGAATAACACTAACCAAGGATGTGAAAGAATAATGAAAACATACAAACACTCAAGAAAGAAACTAAGGAGGTCCTCAGAAGATGGAAAGTCCTCCCATGCTCCAGTATAGGTATAAGTAATATTGTGAAAATGGCAATTCTACCAAAAGCAATATACAGATTTAATGCAATAGCTATTAAAAAAAATTCAGCATCATTCTTAACAGGAATAGACCAAATGATCTCAAAATTCATATGGAATGGCAGTAGACCTCAGATATCTAAACAGATCCTGAGTAAAGTTACGTTACAAAGCCATAGTAACACAAACAACATCATACTGGCATAAAAATAGAAATACAGATGAATGGAATAAAATTGAAGACCCAGATTTTATGTCAAGTAATGACAGTTATTTGATCTTTGACAAAGGTGCCAATGAAGAAGACTGGAGAAAAGACAGCATCTTCAACAAATATTACGGGACCAATTAGATAACCATATCCAGAGAAATGAAAATAGATCCACACATCTCACCATGCACAAATATCAAGTTCATATGAATAAAGACCTCAATATAAGACCAGAAACACTTCTGCTACTGGAAGAAAAGCAGGAGGAATTTTTCACCATATAGGAATGGGGAAATACTTCCTGAATAAAGCCCCAGTAGCCCAGGAAATTAAACAATCACTCAACCAATGGGATCTCATGAAGCTAAAAAGCTTTTGCAAAGGCAAACATACCACAATGAGAGCCAATAGATTATGTACAGGATAGGTACAATATTTTCCAGCTTTATCACTGACCTAAATTCTACAAAGAACTAAGAAAAATAAAATAAAATAAAAAGTCAAATAACCCACTGAAAAAATGGGGCAAAGAACTGAACAGGGATATTTCAGATGAAAACATACAAATGGCTACCACACACTTAAGAAAATATTCAAAATCCCTAATCACCAGGAAAATGCAAATTAAAACAACTATGAGAGTCCATCTTACTCCAGTGAGGATGGCAATCATTAAAAAAATCAAATTACATCAAATATTGGAGAGAATATGGAGAAAGAGGAATCCTTATTCACTGTTGGTGGGATTGTAAGCTTGTATAACTGCTACAGAAACAATATAGAGATTCCTGAAAAGGATGGATATAGAGCTGCCACAAGACCCAGCTATTTTCTTGCTGGGCATCTACCCTAAATGCTACATGCTTCACTACAGAGATATTGCTCAGCAAGGTTTATAGCTTCTCTAGTCACAATAGCTAAGAACTGGAATCAACCCAGGTGCCCATCATTGGACGAATGGATAATGAAGTTGTGGTACATTTACACAATGGAATTCTAGTCAACAGTAAGGAAAAAGGACACAAAGAATTTTGTAGAAAAATGGACAGACTTGGAACAGATCATACTCATTGAACTCACACAATCATAGAAAGACAATTGCCACGTAGTCTTATTCATCTGCAGTTCCTAACCTGGATCAGCTTGAGTTGCTGACATATCTGATAGGGAACTCAAGGCCCAAACAATAGGGATGGAAGAGCTTGTGGGGAATGGAAAGCTGCGGCAGGAGAAAAAAAAAAAAAAAAAAAAAAAAAAACAACCTAAAATGAACCTTTATCCTTACAGATAGACTAAAGGAATCAACCCTCAAGAGGAACATGAAAGTAGCACCTGTAATGAAGGGTCCTGGAGAAAGCAGCCTGAAGCCTAACCTTCAAAATGATTTGGCTTTAGCCTCTAATTCCCAGAACAAGAAATTGGTTGCTACCCACTTTGAACTGTTGATAAGAGAGAGCTACTAGGTCACCAAACATGATAAGCTTCTGATAAAGCACTTGATTACCTGCCTGAAATAAAAGTAAGACCAAACTGCTGAAGACACCATATTCTGCTAGCACAGAACAAGGACAGACCTGGGTGGAATCCAGAAGATAGCCAGACCTCAGATAATTATTCCATCTAGTGCTGGAAAGTGCTACATGAGCATCTGGTGTAAGTCACCAACAATGGTCTGAGCAACCTGGGTTCTAATCTATTCAGAAGCAAACAACCTGAGAAGATGTAGACAGCAGTGCAATGCAATCATGGCAAACAGCCATAGTGGGTAACCAATAGCTTTCTGATTGTCTAAGAAATCTGCTCAGTGGAAAGGGGCCCATATCTGGAATTGGAAACCAGGTCAGAATCCTATGGAGACAAAGATTATGCTTTCCAGCCATCACATTCTTCCTGAACTAATAATGCTCATCCCATTTAACCTGTGATGACTTCACTTTCCATTGAGGAATTTGATTTTCTTTTTCAGAAGGTAGTAAGACCAGAGGAGATAATGTACTCTCATACTTTAGCCATTCCCCAGCTGAAATAACAGAGGAATTGGGAAGATGAGCAAGAATGTAGCTTCCATGCTGAGCCTGATAATCAGTGCCAGGGTGAAGGAAACAGATGCTGAGAATACTCAACACCTACCAAAGCAGAGATCAAGAGGCTCCTTAGAGCTCATCACTGAAGTAGAATTAAAATACACCCGATGTGGCTCAGGAAATTATGTGGAAGAGGAGGCAGAAAGATTTTAAGAGCCCAGAGACAGGCATTGCCTGTCTCCAATAACTGAGTGTTGTTCCCACAATGCATAACCCCCAACCCCATGATGAATACCTGAAATCCCACTGAGGAGGGCCCCCAGGAGAACAGGCACAGGCAGAGATGAGGGAAAGGATGATACTAACACATGAAGTATCCATATTAAGTATATCTGTAATAATAAATTGAAAACTTATAAAAACAACCTTTACAAATTCCAACAAATAAATAGAGGAAAGAGATGGCCAAGTTCCTACATTGTTTTATCATAACATTATGCAAATCTCCTCATAAAATGGATTGAGTTATTAATTCAACCGTATACTAAACATTACTACTGAGAAATACTGAGAATTTTTCTACATGTGTGTGTGTGCTAAAATTATCATTAAAACTTACTGCATAAAATAATGTTTGGTTACTTTATTGCAAACAGTATTTCATGCATAAAAGACTTTTAAAGAGTAGTTTATTGTTCTTGGCAAGTCCTACTGAAGCAAATAATTCCAAAATCACAATATTGTGTTTTGGAACAGTTCACTGATCAAACATTATACAATGGCATTACATAGCATCTCTGACTGAGTGCCTATGACAATAGTACTCAAAATAATAGCTTCATATCAAAACTTGAACCACAGCTGGGAACCAAATTTGACTGAAGGAGAGTTTGGAAAAAAATCTTTAATTTATATAGCATTCCCAATTCCCTAGCAAAAATGCCTTTATTATTTAACTCTCTGAATAGTTTCCACCATTATAAATTTATTAACCAGATTATTATTCAAATATCTAACATGCACAATTATAATTAATATATTGAAAGCTAATTTGTTGTTTCTATTGATTAAGATCATGTGGTTTTAAATAAATCAGTAATAAGAGAAAAATACCTAAACTGGTGGCAAACAGTAGTCTCAGGAATTGGGCCAATAAAGTGTATCCTACAATCCCTTCATAGTATTTGGGAGGTAATGTGGTTGTTGAGAACATCAGTGTTGAATTTAAATGTATAGTGAATCTAATGCTGTGTGATTTATCCTTTCTCTTCCTTCCAGGCATATTTCTAATAACAAATCACTAAATCACAAAATGTGATACATGGATTAAAATATGGTTGTAAAAGCTGCATTCAGCAGTGTAAATTATGATTCTCACAGAACTTAATTAAGTTTTTCAATGAAAAAAATTAATTTTTCTTTCCAATTTACCAAAACTATTACTTTGCCTACCCTTCTCATATGGACAACAAAACATATTGCGAGTTATCCGAAGTCCAGTCTGGGAATATAGAAGAATATAGTGTTCTAGAAGTCTGAATAATGTACAGATTCCCATGTTTTTTTTCTGCTTACTTGATTTATAACACAAAACTCTCAAAACAATTGTGGTGGGAGAACTCAATACAACCTAAAGAAAATGTGGAAAAAAATCTTTGATAATTTGTTGAAGACATTTTGGAGAGTGAGTAGTCTTTGGTCATAAAAAAATTAACAATTTTAAAATAAAAAATACCTAAAATTTTCACAGGAAAAGAAAAGTGAGAGCTGTTTGGGGATATTAAGCATCCTAAGAGCAATGGACTCTCCTCCTTCTGAAATCGAGATTCAAGTGTAGCAGTGCCTGATAAACTGAAGCCATGCCTAAGAGGCCTCTTTCCTTAAGATGAAGCATCCCCTGTAAGTTTCATTGCCTTGGATTCAAGCATAAGTGGTGCATGCTCCAGGTTCCTCTGACAGATCCACGAATTTTCTGATAAGTATTTTTGGTATTCATGTTGTCATAAATCAGAATATTGAATATTCTTTGAATTGCCATCAACTTATAGTCTCTATAGTGGGGTTATCATCCATCCTTGCTTACCCAGTCATTCAGAGAAAGTATTAACAATCATTCTTGGAGTTATCAAAGCTTTCATGCTTTGATACATTATATGGTGACTTTGTTTATAAAGATTTCAAACTAATTTTATGAATGAAATTAAACCCATTTTCATAATTACTCTGTATGATGACAGCATTTGTATGTGCCTTTGTTCACTAATGTATCATTGTAATCTTGAGGCGTCTCTGAAATAACAGGCCTAAAATAAGGCTGATATACTAAATGACCTAAAATGACTGGTTAAAAACATGGCCCCCAAAGCAATACCCTCTACAAGAAGTCTCCTAATGAAACTTAAAATCATCAGTATGAATGATAATTCTAAAGGCTAATTGTGTTATAAATGATAATATATCAACTGCAAACAAATGAACCTAAACTTAGCTTTCTTTTTTGAAAGAAACTAGTAATTTTTATAGGTTACATTCATATTGTCCTTATTCATTCAAAGCAAAGAAACTTACAAAGTGTAATTAAGATCACATAATTAGAATATTAGCCCTTCCAGTTATATATGCTTATGTGTTAAAAGTAGAGTTATCTACACAAGTTGAAAATATCAATCAAAAATTCACTTAATGTGGGCTTAGCGATTAAGGCATATGTGAAGCCTAAGGACCCAAATTCGATTCCCTATTACCCATGTAAGCCAGATGTACAAGGTGGTGTGTGAGTCCGGAATTCATGTGCAGTGGCTGGAGGCCTTAGCATGTTCATCTCTCTCTCTCTATGTGCCTCTTCCTCTCACTCTCACTCTCTCTCAAATAAGTAAATAAAATATTTTAATTTTTTGTTTGTTTGTTTATTTATTTATTAGCAACAGAGAGAAGGAGGCAGAGAGAGAGAGAGAGAGAATGGGTGCGCCAGAGCTTCCAGCCTCTATAAACGAACTCCAGATGTGTGCACCCCCTTGTGCATCTGGCTAACGTGGGTCCTGGGGGATTGAGCCTCAAACCGGAGTCCTTAGGCTTCACAGGAAAGCGCTTAACCACTAAGCCATCTCTCCAGCCCAAATAAAATATTTTAAATGCATTTAATGTACCTAACCTTTTGAACATTATTTTCCTATGTTCATATACTTAAGGAAAGAAAAAGTCAAGGAGAATAATAATAATAGCAATAGTAATAAATAATGATTCTCTGCCTTCACCATTTTACTTGGCCTATTTTGCTCTTCTTCAATTATCCTTCTTTTTCCATGTACTAAGTTTATATTTTCTGTGGTCTCCTGAGTCATTTTGTTATTGTTTCCATATTAGCCTCATAAAACATGATAGCTTTTATATTTGACTAAAAGTTTTTCTTCTTCAAAAAATGTTTGTATGTAAAAAAATGTTTTTTATTATATGTGATATCATTACTTGGAGACTATCCTATGGGTAATGTTGTTTAATCTCAGAGGGTTAAGCTGTCACTGGAAATAAATGGGTTTACATTCAGGCATCATCCTATCAGAGTCATTTCCTTTGCATTTCAGCCACTGCTCTCCTGTTTTTCATTGTTGTCATCTTAAATCTATTGTCCACAATGCTTCAAGAAAAATTTCCAAAACAGAATTCTTTAATTTACAATATCAAAACTTCAAAACAGCCTTTCTGATGTTTTATTTTTCAATAGAATTCAAACACTTAAGGGTTGGAGATATTGCACACAACACAGATGCACAAGGAGGCACATGCAGAAGAGGTGGTGGAAAAAATGTAAGAGCCAAAGGAAGGATAGGACTCCTTACAACGTGCTCCCCCCAGACACAATATGGCCTGGATATCCATGACTATACAGTGCCTGACACTACCTTACACAAGACCATCATAATAGGAGGAAAAGATCATGACATCGAAATAAAAGAGAGACTGATTGAAAGGGGGAGGGGATATGATGAAGAATGGAGTTTCAAAGGGGAAAGTTTGGGGAGGGAGGGCCCTTACCATGAGATGTTGTTTATAATCGTGGAAGTTGTTAATAAAAAATTAGAAAAAAAAAAACAAAAGAAAAACAAAACATAAGCAGGCATATTCATGTAATTTGTATGCAAGTTTGCTTTCTAAAGATAAATAAAATTATATGTAAGTAAACAAAAAAAAGCACATGCATCTGGAGTTCATTTGCAGTGGCCAAATGCTCTCTCCCTATTTCTCTCTCAAATAAATGAATAAAATATTTTTTAAAAAAATTAACAACAACTTAAAATCACTTAGGAGTTTCCATAGGTCAAATCTGTGTCAATTGTATGAGCCATGTACCATACCACTCTGTATTATCACATACGCCTTTCATTAAAGCTAATCATCTCGCATTTGCCACTTATATGGGACCACCCATCCTCTATATTTCTTGGTGTTTAAGTCTTATTGATGTGTATCCATTGTACAAAGTAAAGTTTCCTGATGACAATTTTGTTTAAGTATAATATTGTAGTAGTTACTTCTTATTGCTGGGACAAAACAATCAAAATCAGCTTATGGGAGGA
Organism: Dipus sagitta; assembly: GCA_036346955.1. Classification (NCBI taxonomy): domain Eukaryota; kingdom Metazoa; phylum Chordata; class Mammalia; order Rodentia; family Dipodidae; genus Dipus; species Dipus sagitta. The sequence goes on along the minus strand of CM070770.1, from coordinate 93,676,215 downwards.
AATGGTTTGTTCCACTTATAGTTTAGCAAAAAACTTCAGCATGGCAGGGAAAGTATAGCAGGACTAAGAAGCTGGCTTATGTCATTATATGTCAGGAGCAGGAAGAAGCAGAAAGAGTGAGCTAATTCTCAACACCCAGGTTGGCTGGATTAATGCACACCAAATTCTTCATCCCCATGACACACCTCCTCCAGCTGGTCTCCACCTTCCAAAGATTCCACTAGGTAGGGCCTAAGTAGGATGCTATCATTTTATTTCTGAGTTTAGTTTACTTTAACATGATGATAGATGTTTCCATCTATTTTCCTGCAAGTGAAGTAGTTCTTTGTCTCTATGGCTGAATGGAAATTTCTTTGTGCATAAATATCACATTTTAATATTACATTTCTTGTTGGAAACAGACTAATTTCCTTTCTTGGCTATTGTGAACACTACTGTAATAATGATGGCTATGCATGTCTCTTGTTAATATGGCAACTTAGATTCCCAGGTGTGGTATAGCCGGATAATAGGGCAATCTTATTTTCAATTTTTGAGGAAAGTCAATAATAGTTTACAAAAAGACTGGAAAAATTTACATTTATACCAGTAGAGCATACAATTTCTTCTCCCCTCACATCCCTACCAGCATTTATTGGTGTTAATTTTCTTAGTGATGACCATTCTGAGTGTGGTAGAGAGGAATGTCAATATAGTTTTGCTTTGCATTCCATGGGTATTTGAAGAAGTTGAACATATTTTCACACATTAGTGGGTCTTTTCCTTCAACTTTTGAGAACTTCTTATTGCACTTCCCATTAATTAATTATAGTTTTTTGAGTTATTTATGTATTCTATGTGTCATTATCCTATAAGATTCATAGGTGTCCAAGATTTTCTCCCCTTCCATAAGCTTTCTCTTTATTGTGCCAATTAGTTCCATTTCTATGCTATCTTTTTGATTTCATATGGTCACCTTTGTCAATTACTATTTTCCTCATTCCATGTGTGTATAGAGCAGATGGGTGGTGCAGAGTCTGTGCTATGTTGATATGTGGTATATGCATGCACATGTTTGTGGAGATGTCCATGCTGTATGAATGTGTGTGAGGAAGGTAAAGATTGTCAAGTGTCCTTCTCATCACTTACTTACATATTTCCTTGAGACAAGGTCTCTCTCTCAACCCATAGATAGGTAAAGGGAAGGCTATTCAAAATCTAAGAAGATATAAATAAGTCATATGGAAACCTACGTTTTTGGACAATGGAACACTCAGGAGCTATAGAATGTTGCTAGAAAAATTTCAGTGCCAGGGATGGGATAACTTCCAGTGAGTTGTTGGCCAGGGAGGTCCCTTATGCCCCAAAACATTACAGGCCATTGCCAAGGCCCTTGGTTTTCCACCAGGAATAAGACCCTATTGCTGAAGACTCCTCACACTTGGGCTTCAAGACCACTAAGAAATTCTGCTGGAACTAAGCTGATAACCTCCTCCATGTAGACAAGGTGAAAGAAAGATGGAAGAAGCCATTCTCCATGCAGTTCAATGGGAGAAAGGGAAATCACCAGTAAAGATACCCAACAGTGGACACTGCAAGCCTTGTATTTGGCCAGCCAAGCCAAATGAACCAATGGGTGCAACAGTGGCACATCTGCCATGGTGGAAATCAACTGCCCTCTAATTTGACTGGAAGCCTGCTCCATGGGAAGGAATACATCCCTGACACTGGAAACCTAAAACAGGGGTAGTCATGAGCCCTAGAGGTATAACGTCTGCTGCTGTCTGGCTAAATGTATAGACTGTGCTTATCAAACTGCCCAGTAAGCACTTCTCTTAATGTTCATACCCATATATTAATGCTACTCTCACTTTTGGTAGAGAATCTTCTCTTTTCAGATGGCAGTGACATTGGGATGATTCAGAAGGTATCACAGTGCTAGAAAGAAGTGACAGGAGTGCTCAGCACTGCAATATCTCTATCATACCTTCCAAGGCTCAGGGACTACTGCAGAATTTGTGCCAAAACTTGCAAGTGTCTCACAGTCTTTACCAACTTAAGAGAGTTCCAAAGTCCCAAGTTTCATCTGAGATTTAAGATTTTCACTTAGCTGTGAGTCCTGTAAAATCATTAAGTGATATACATTAAACATACAAAGGCACAGAGTAAACATTTTCAACTGGTTAAAGGCATAGTAAGGAGACACCAGAACAATGCAAACTCAACAGCCATTAAGCAAACATCAAACTTCTGAAGTTCAAGTCTGATATAACCAGTGTCTGACAGTCTCCAGATTTCCCAATTCTACCCTTCCAGCTGGGCTGAGTAGCCAGGGAAAACTTCTATCCCTAGCCAACAGCCTCCATGATAGCTCTTGCACAGTCCTGGTATGTACAAAATATCTTTAGGTCTCCATGTAAACCATGGCCCATCTTTCAATGGCTTTGGCAGCCTATAAGGGTCATTACATCCTGTCTCATGCCATGTCTCAGCAGTGGCTCTTGGAACCATATGTGTTCTTCTTGACCACTGTATGTATTTTTCATGCTTCCAAAACCAGGTGTGCAGGATATAGCCATACCCTTAATTTAGTAGCAAAATAAATCATCACTTTGTAATGCAGGTTCCTCCTCCAGACAAACCCTTTCCAAGCATTTGAATTTCTATCAGTCTTTCCTCAGGCGTGGTCTCCATTGTTTAATGTAAAGCAGTTGGGCCATTTTCCTTAAGATTGCTAATGTGTATGACAATAACAGATTTAGTAACATAAAACCAGTCTCAGTGTTTGAAATTTTAACTTGTTTGATATTTTCCAACTTAAAATCTTAAATCTCTTAGCCCAATATCTTTAGCCAGGCACATCAGTCCTTACAAATTTAAACTGGGTCAAACTCTTTTGGCCTGGGTAACAGAACACAGTCAGCTCTTATGCCAGTAATCCAGTTCTAACAAAGTGCTCTATAATTTTTCCTTTTCCTTAGAAAGTCTGCGAACTAAGCCTCCAAGTTCATAAGCTGAGCCTTTAAATGCAATTCTTGCTGCACTTAGCATTCTTAAGCTTTCATCAGAATAGTCTATAAAACTTGGCTTATTACACTAGAAGGCATCTATAGTTGCAAGCACCATGTCCATACCCATTCCTCCAAAATAAAATTTCCAAACAACCAAATCCACGTGCTCAGATTCACCTCACCCCATTTCTGGTACCAATTTTCTGTTGCAGACACCTGCAGGTCACTGAGATAAAACTCCATACCAGACCTAGGGCTGCAGGTCACTGAGATAAACCTCCAGACCAGACACAGGTATAAGGAAGGGATGTTTATTTGAAGCTTATAGCTCCAGGGGAAGTTCTGTAATGGCAGAAAAAGTTGGCCTGTTTTCATAGTGAGAGGCCACAAACTAAATCCCTAAAAACACACCACATGCAAACACACTTCAGGAACTGCAGGCACTTTACATTATCATTAGATTGGAATTTCAAATCCACCATTACACCTTAGGGATGTATCCTAAAATCTGTCCAGTGACATCTCCACTCAACTGACTACCAATCTAAATTACAAACTATACTAAAACTATAACCAAAACTATATTAGGGACCATCTATTCAAACTGCCACAGGGGATTAGGATGATGGATCAGTTTGACTTCTTCAAGCTGAACAGGGTTGTTGGGTATGGCAGTTGGGGTACCCCTCCAGTGGGTATATTCTATAGAACCCCAAAAGTTTACTGGTGGTCTTATTGTGTATGATTTGAAGATAAAGACATTGGTGGGAAAAAATAGGAGGAAGGGAGAAGCCAGCAACAAGTAAATTGGGGTTTCAGACTTTGGCTTCTGGTAGTAAAGAGTTTGAATTCTGAGTTAAGAAGGCTCATCCTTCAAATCTGGATTGAAGGAGAACATCTCCTCCATATCCTCCTTGCAGTTTTGGAGAGGTTCTCCCTCCTCTCCTGGTATGTGTGTGGCTGAGTTTAGGGTTTGTGTAGCCTCTACTGAAATCCAGGTTTCCAATTCATGTAAAATTTAAGGCTTTGGAGGGTAATCCAGGGGACCCAAGTAGATGGAGTTGGATTTTAACAGGACATATGTGTGTGGGCTAACTGTAGATGAGAGGACACAAGGTTAAGATTGCAGTTAAACACACTATTCCCAAAATGAGTAGAACTATTACCAGAAATGATAGTCATGATTCCTTTTAATTATGAAGATCTAGAAATTTACCAAATGGCGTGGTATATATCTATTCTTTTAAAGCAGATGAGACATCAGCACGGTTATCAAGAATATACCCATTCTCTCTGTCTCTCTCTCATTTTCTCTGCTTGCAAACAAATAAAAATATTTTTAAAAAATGGGATAAAGAGATGGTTCAGTGGTTTAGGTGCTTGCCTGAAATGCCTAATGACCTGGGATTGATTTTCCAGTACCCACATAAAGGCAGATGCAAAAAGTTATACATGCATCTGGAATTCATTTGCAATGGCTGGAGGCCCTAACATACATAATCTCTCTGTCTCTCTCCTCTCTCTGTCTCTGTCTCTGTCTCTCTCTCTCTCTGCTTGCAAACAATGTTTGTAGCGGCTCAATTTGTAATAGCTAAGAGCTGGAATCAACCCAGATGTCCATCACTAGAAGAATGGATAAATAAGATGTGGTGTATCTACACAATGGAATTCTATACAGCATTAAGAAAAAATGACACAATGAAATTTGAGGAAAAATAGTTGAACCTGGAACAGATCATTCTCAGTGAACTTACCCAATCACAGAAAAAAAATGCCACATAGACTCACTCATCTACAGCAACTGACCTGAATCTACCCAAGATACCTTACATACCCAGCAAGCATCTCCTAGACTAGACACTAGGATTGAAGGAGAGGGAGGCGGGGGGTCCATAAAATGGGTGGGAAACACAAATCTAGACCCAAATGGCAATGGTACTATAAAATTCTACTTACTAAAAGACAGACCAAATGGCTGATCCTTCACCAGGCCCTTACAGGGAACACCTGAACCACAAGACACTGGAGAGGGTAGGATCAAGACTAACCTTAATCTTCTACATTTTCCCTCCCTCCCTCTCCCTCTCCGTCTCTCTCTCTCTTCTATCTAACTCTTGTATATTAGTTATCTTTTTCCTCATTTTCTTAGTGGGCACTGACCTGTAACTCCCAGTACCAACATGGGGCTATCATCCACAATGAGCTTTTGATCAGCGAGACCTACAAGGTTTCCTAAAAGACAGACAGATTTCTGTCAGAGTACTTGATGACCCACCAAAGGTTATTGGTAAGACCCTACTGCTGAAGACACCTTATGTGGTTGACATGCAAAATACAATGGCATGGCTGGAAGTTGGAAGAGAGTCAGTCCCCAGACAGTCAGTGCATCTAGTGCCAAAAGGTGCTACATGGGTGACTGGGGGAAAATGACCAATATCTGTCCAAGCAACGCATGGTCTAATCTACTTAGCAGCAAATAACTTGTTGTGATGCCCACACAAGTGCAATAGTGGCACACAGCCATGGTGGGGAACCAACTGCTCTTAATTTGGCTAACTGATCTCCTCAGTGGTATGGGACCAATAGTTGGAGCTGGGAAACAAGTCAGAACCATATCCAAACATAAGCCCACTCGCCAATATCAAGCTGCCATCAATCATGGGCTACAAGAGGGCCTACACCTATTAAATTCTCTATAAAAAAGTAAGGGTTATCTCATTTGTCCTGGTGCTAACTTACTCTCTGTTGGAGAATCTGCTTCTCTTTTTCAGATAGATGTAGATCCTAAGGAGAGAGCCACCACATCATACCTCAAAAGGGCCCCAGCTGAAACTAAGAAAACTTGGCGAAACAACCAAGGGTGCTGATTTCCTGATGAACCGGATACCAGCAGGAGGAAGATCAACACAGAGAAAAATCAACTCCTATCAAATCAGAGAGCTAGAGCCTCAGAGGCCCCCAACACCTCATCACTGAAGCAGACCAAGAATGAACCCAACATGGCTCAAGGAAATTTTGTGGAAGAGGGGGCGGAAAGAATGTCAGAGCCACATGTTGGGTCATGATATGCAGAGACATTTAGCTTACCCATAACAGTGGGCTAACTCCACAATGCATGACCCATATACCTCAACAAGGAGGGGCCCAGGGGAGGGGGTAGGTCACAGATGAGCCTAATAATGGTACCAAACTGACTGTATTTGCTGAATACAAAACTAACTAATAAAGAAGAAAAGAAAAGAAAAGAAATTACACACACACACACACACACACACACACACAGCATTTAACTTTAATAATGGTACAAGTGCCATTAAGTCACAGTGAGGACATCAATCTGAAGTTATAGTCTGGGCTGTTATGAATAAATTCTTTAAAGTATACCTTAGTTTCTGGCTATATTTTTCTACTATGTTCTTAAGACCAAGTAGGTAGCCAAAGTTTAATTTTATATTTTAATTTTGAAGGTCAGTTGTGGCTCTTTATGAGAGACTTTCTTGGACCTCAGAGGAGCTCTGTGGTTATCTCAATATTTGTGTCATCTTCTGGAACAAGTGAGGACCACACTGTGCATGTGGCTTTCTTCCCTTGGAAGCATTAAGGGTTTCCCCCTCTGTTCCGACTCTCTTTCTACAGACCGGATACTGATTAGAACCCATTATCTGAGTCCCGTTTTCTTCTCTGATAAAGAAGATAGGTAACTTACCAGGAGCTTTCAGGATTCTCTAGAGAAAGAAGTGTCCTAACATCTCTTGAGCCCTTTTGTCCTGGAGGGGCTTGGACCAAAATATTAGGTACCTCTTTTACCCCAAAGTCCTCATTGATAATGGCTGCTATATCTGGTTGTTAAGTACCCAGGAGAAAAATGGGAATATAGAGTATGTGTGCACCCTTTGTCTTTAACAAAGAGATCTAGTTAAAACATGGTATTAAAAAGCCTAAACATTCTATTGTAACAGTTAACTTATCTTGTTTGTTAACATGGTAAGTAATATGTTAAAGATAAAAATGCATATATTGTTTAACAGTTGTAAGTACAATAAAAATATGTTAACAGTCCTGGAAACCAATTTTATTAGCAAAATATAAATATTAACTCTGACTCTCTTTTAGATTTAGTGCCTTGGGGACAGCTACCAGTTTTATTTCTGTACATGTGAAAGTGTGTGCTTTTCATAATAAAGGAATTTCTAGGAGGGCAGCCTATTATCTCAGAGGACAGTTAGTTATTTAGTCAGAACTTTTCCTTGGAGATTAACAGGCCTAATATATCATGGCTGTATACACAGGTTGCTTATCATAGTTAATTAGGAGACAGACCACAAACTCAAGATTTGTGTCCCTGTTTCTTGAGAAATTCTTTAATGGAATATTCTACCCCATCTGACAAAACCTTGGGAGTTTCAAGAACAGCCTGTGTTGCTTGAGTGTCTTATACTGTATCTGTCAAGATATTGATAAGCCTGAGTGTCTAACCAATGGTTCTTGGTCATTTTTGGATGGTATTAGAGATAAGAAGTGTTGGAAATAGAACAACTCTATTTCTTTCCCCTTTTATGTAAAACAGTACCAGCTGAAGAATAGTAGTGTCCCCTCAGAGAACCAGGTTGTATCATTTTATAGAGTGTGTGTTGCCTGGTATAAGGAAAATCAGGGTGAAATCCAGTCTCATTTAGGAGATAGTGGGTTCCCAATAGAGACCTGACATAAAATCATCACTTCCTTCTGAAACTACTTCTATAGGGGCATAGAGAAGGATATTATTCACACATTGCAGGATCTGAACTTGAATATAGAACAAATAACAATGGTTTTTGTCATTAACATTAATTTTTTATTATTTTTTTGTTTATATTTTTATTTATTTATTTGAGAGTGACAGAGAGAGAAAGCAGAGAGAGAGAGAGAGAGAGAGAATGGGCATGCCAGGGCTTCCAGCCACTGAAAACGAACTCCAGACATGTGCGTGCCCTTGTGCATCTGGCTAACATGAGTCCTGAGGAATTTAGCCTAGAAACAGGGTCCTTAGGCTTTACAGGCAAGCGCTTAACTGCTAAGCCATCTCTCCAGCCCAACAGTAGACTTTTACCAGTTGACTTTCTGTCTTGTTGTTGTTGTTGTTGTTTTGAGGTAGGGTCTTGCTTTAGCCCAGGCTGGCCTGGAATTCAAGGGTGGCCTTGAACTTATGGTGATCATCCTACCTCTGCCTCCCAAATGCTAGGACCAAAGGTGTGTGCTACCATGCCAGAGTCAGTTTAATTTCTATAACCATTTTACACACAATCATTCAGTGTTTAAAAAATTGGTTCCATAGTTATTCACATTAATCCCTGTTCTACCTAAATGGGGCCAGTCTCACCTGGCAAACCCTTTAAGGTTTAACTATGCCCCTCCCCTTTCCTGCCTTATCAGGGGGAAGTATCACCTCAGAATTCCTTTGAGGTTTAATTACAGTCCCCCTTTCCTGCCTGATCAGAAGCCAGTGCCACCTTGGAATCCCGTGGAGACTTTGGTTGCAACCTCCTATGAGGGATTAGTCTGAGCCTCCTCCTGTCTGTCTATCCTGGGGCCTTTCCCTGGTCTGGACCTCCACACTGGTCCCTCGTCTCACTTCACCTGGTGGGAGCTCCAGTCAGGGGACTTGTAGTCCTCTTTTGTCCTTCTGAAAGGAGACCCAAGTAACCCTTCAGGGGTGTGCACTTTTCTTTTCCAGGGGCAGTAGGTGGGCTACAGGGCCCTGGAGCAGCAGCCCCTATGACCAATAGGCATATAGTTGCAAAATCCCATTGTGGACTCCATTAATGTTATGGGAATTTCTGGATATCAAGAGATCAGCAGCTTAATCAGGTGAAGGAGAGAAAATTTTTTCACATGGTCATACTAACACCAGGATCTCTCTCTAATGGGATCAGCTCCAAACTCAAGATTTTTGAGATTTTATACTATAATCAAGCTGGGTTACAATAATGCATATGTGATGGTTGAGTGAAAAGGTTAGAAAAGATTTACAAAAATGTAAGTTTGGCCAGCAAAAATTACAATGGGGTATATGAGATCGATAAAGATAAACCTGCAATAAACTGTGCAGGTTGCAAGGACACTAAACTGAAAGGGGTAAGGGCAGCTTTCCCAGCCATCCATCTTCATTCCTTATCTCATTCTGAGGCATTTCTGCACCAGTAGCTGCTTCATTTCAGCAAGTTTCCATGCCCTTACACTTGCCATGCAAACAGGGAGATTAAAGTTTGTATCTCTAGATCCCATGTAAATGTCAGATACTCAGTGACATGTTCGTCTAGAAATAGGAGATTTCCAAGAACCATATAGGCCAGCTAACATAGAAAATCGAATGATGAACAAGGACTATGGCTCTAATAAGGAAGAAGATTAGGATCAACTTGAATATTGTCCTGCAATTTCCACACACATGGCCTGGCTCTTGCATGGTCTCATTTGCACACATGAGCTCATGTGCTTGCTCACTCTCTCTCTCTCTTTCTCTCTCTCTCTCTCTCTCACACACACACACCCACTACGCACAGCATACAAACACCAAGTTGATATTGATTAAGGAACACATCCAATTTTTATCTCTTGATCTGTTGATCTCTGACCTCCTTATACTCATATACCCAAACAGACACCATTGTGGTGGCAGAATTAGGTGTCTCTCATAAACTCACATGTTATGAATGCTTGATCCTCAACTGATGGCATGTTGGGAATTGGATCCATGCTGGAAGAGGTGTGTTGTGGTAAGTGATCATATGACTGCTATAGTAAGCTTTCCCTTTTCCTGGTGATATTATCCACTTGACATTGACCAAAAGGTGATATCTAGCCTCTGCTAATGACACATTATCCTTCTGCCACCATAGTGTTTCCTTCTGAATCTGTATGCAAAAAGAAAAATAAAAAAACTACGCCCACAGCTGCTTTGGGTTGTTGGGTGTTTTGTGCCAGTAAAACAAAGGTAAGTGCAACACTGATAAAAGCACAAACATGCATAGACATGCATGAATAGCACACACACACACACACGCCATATGAATCAGCCATGTATGGGAACATAGGTTTACTTGAAGGTTTTCCATTCCATTTCATTGGTCTATGTGTCTATTTTTCTGTCAATACTATGCTAATTTTGTAACTGTAGCTGTCTAATATAATTTTAAATAAGTTATAATAATTTCAGTCTTGCTGTTTGTCTGGATTGCTTTGCCTATTAGGGATCTTTTATGCTTCCACAGAAATTTTGGTATTGGTTCTCTATTTCTGTCATAAGTATCATTAGGATTTTGATGGGATTCCACTGAAATTGTATTTCACTTTTTTAAAATAAAACTATTCTGGCAGTTTTAATTCTACTTATCCACATGTAGAGGAGATCTCTCCAACAGATGGTCTCTGATTCAGTTTTTTTATTCAGTGTTTTAAAGTTTTTATTGTATTGGTTCATATGTAATTAGTAAAGTTTATTTCTAGATATTTGATTGTTAAGGCCATTATGATTGGAATTTGTATTTTTTTCTCTTTATCAGAATATTTGTTAATGGAATGTACAAAAACTGCTGAATTTTGTATATAGATTTTTTTTTATCCTGCTACTTTGCTGAACATATAATGTCTAAGAATGGAATCTTTAGTACCTATTAAGTATAGGATCATGTCACTTGTAAATAGAAATGATTTGATTTAGTCTTTTCATTTTGAAACTTTTCTATTTCTTTTTTTAATAGTATTTCTCTGACTATACTTCAAGTAGTGTATTGAGTAAAACTGAAGAGTGGAGAGTCTGTCTCCTGATTTTATAGGAAATGTTTCCCATTTTTCCTCATTAGTATAAGATGAGTTATTAATTTGTTGGATATGTCCTTTATAATGGGAAGTTAGGTTCCTTCCATCCAAAATTCCTTGAGCTACCACCTTGGGATAGTGCCTGGTTTTATCAATGATCTTCTGATAATTCAAGATCACAGTGTTAAACCTCCACATGCTCATATAGTTTCTGTCATTTTCATTTTAAAAAAAAATAATTTTTATTCATTTATTTGAAAGTACAAGAAAGAGAGAGAAGTTGGGAGACAGAGAGAGAGGTAATAGCTGCACCAGGGCCTCTAGCCACTGCACACAAGCTCCAGAGGCATTTGCTACCATGTGTTCTGTTTGCCTCACTCTAGAGAAGAGATTTCCAGAGACATTACCCTTTACAGTGCAGAAGCTGACGGCAGTAAGAAAACCAATGACTTGAAAACAAATCAGTTGGTGAAATGAAGTAAAAAGCAATTGATCATTTCACTTACATTTTCAATTTAGTTAGAAAACATGGGAAATAGGATATGTTCAAGTAAGAGTTTAAGGACTGGCAGTGTGAAGCAGATGTCCTATATAAACTCATGTGTTCTCAATACTTGTTTCCAAGCTGGTGGCAATTTGGGAGGTGGAGTCTTGACGGAGAAAGTATGTTTTATGGTCAGGTTTAGGGCTGTTACACCAGCTTCCCTGCTGCTGTTTTCTACTTGCTGTGTCAGAGTTGGCATTCAGCCTCTGCTCATGTCATGCTCCCTTCTGCCATCATGCAGCTTCCCCTCAAGACTGAAAACTGAAAATAAAAAAAACTTTCCTCCTATCATCTGCTTTTGGTGAAATGTTTTATCCCAACAATGATAAAATAGCTACAATAGAAAATTGGCACCAGTGGATTGGGGTCATTGCTGTTAGAAACCTGATTATGTGGATTTTGTCATTTAGAACTGATTTGCAGGAGGAATGTGAATGACTTTGAAACTTTGGACTAAGAGATGCCTTGTGTAAGCAGAAATAAATGAAAGTTTCAGCCTGGAGACAGCACCTATTCACCTGCAATTGTTTAAGAGATTACCACCAATGAAATTGGGCCAGCTGTTCTGCATTGGAACAGTATAAAGGATGCTGACTTTTGGACATAGGGGCCTGAATGTTGAAGGAATGTCATGCTCTTCAAAGTTGGCTTTCTTTCCCCCTGGATTAACAAGTTTGGTGGCCTCCCCTCCCTACCTTGACTGTAGGTATATAATAAATGCAGGAAAGTAAGGGTCATTGGATAAGTCAAATGGTTTTACTTATTCATTAATTTATGATTAATTAAATAATTAATTTTGAAATGGCCACTGGAACATGTGAGGCATGGTTGTTGAGGTCCTGCATGGAATGTCAATGGAGCCATGAGGATGAACCATGAGTTGTAGTGGAGACCTTAATACATTTGGAAGATACCAGAACTGTGGAACTGCTACCAAGGAGAGTTGCTGGGTTGAGATAGACTGCTCCCTGATATATGAGTAGTCCAGTTGGAGGTTTGAAATTAGAACCACAGAGACTTTGTTGTGGGTCCCTAGTGGACCCATAGATACAAGATTTGATATTTTTCCTATTTGTTTTAGATCTTGTATCAGTTCAATCTTTCCTTGCTATGCTTAATGCCATCTTCTGCAGTGTGAATGCTTGCTCTGTGCCATTATGTGCTTTTGGTTTTACAAGCTCACAGTTAAGAGACCTTGGACTATGGGATGTTTGAACAGTGTTGGTATTGAATAAATATTGGAGACTTTTAATTTTGTGCTGAATGCACTGCATTTTTCCATTATTTATTGTCAAGGGTTTATGGGGGCCAGAGGTAGAATGTGGTGTTTCAATCAGATATTCCCTATAAACTCGTGTGTTTTGGATGCTTGGCTCCCAGTTCCCCACATTGGGAGGTGAAGCTTTGCTGGAGTAGGTGTGTTATTGTGGGCTGCCTTAGACATGTTATTACCAATTAGCCCTTGCTAGAGTTTGCTTAATCTCATGCTGCTATTTTCTATGCACTGTGGAAGAGATGATGTCCAGTGTCTGCTCATGCCATGCTTTCCTTTGCCATAATGGAGCTTCCCCTCAAACTAAAGCCAAAACATAAACTTTCCTCCCATAAGCTGGTTTTGGTTATGTGATTTTTTACATCAACAGAAAAGTAATTGCAACAAAGACTTAAAGATATCTAAAGGTACTAATAATTAGAAGTAATAAGAGTTAATGGAAACAGAAGAAAGAGGAATTGAAGTAGGAATGAGAGGAAATACATTTGGGGTAAAGGAAGGAGAAATAATGCAGAGAATGCAATAGAATAGGTATAGAAAAAGACAGTAAAGTAAAAAAACTGGGAAAAATGATAAAAAGTTACAGTAAATAAAATATTTCTTAATACAACATGGCATAAAGCAATATTTATTCCTTATAGGAATCAGCTGGGATTTCTATCCACAGCATTAAGTTTTCTAGCTTACAGAACCAATGGAAAACCAGATGGAGTCTTTTCTGGTATCCAGACTAGACCAGAATGCACTGTGTGCCCTCCTCTTTCTCTGCTTGCCCAATGTCAGTTGAATTCATGTCTATGAATGTTATGTGGGCTCTTCCCTTCCACTGAACATGTCTCCCTCGCCTTCTACAGTATGACATCTGGTCATGTTTTCAGTCCCTGGATTTCCATGTCTGAGTTTCAGGAGGTGGTACACTCCCTACCGTACACCTCTGGCTTCTTCCACAAGAATTCAGGCTTTTCCTGAACCCATTGGCTATCCATAGCATAACACACATCCCATATAAATTCTAAGTATATTTGCAACCCCCAAGTTTGTATACAAAGTCAACTCCCATCCTGTGTTTTCATTGATTCTGAGAGTAAGTACTAATTTAAGCAGTGGAAGGGTAAGCCTTGGTATTTGAAGAATTATGCATAATTTCCTACTCTCCCTGGCTGTGAGATTTGATTAGGAGTTTCACTCAAGACCAGTCCCTCCTTTCCCTATGTCTATGGGAGAGATGGTGGCAGCCTCTTCTTCAGTATCTGCTTTTCTCTCAACATGTTAATCTCTATTCTAAAGTTCTTTTTGAGCAGCACTCTAAGTTGTGGTCTGCTGTTTCCTCTGTAAATTAACATCATTATTTCTGAATTCCACCTGATATCTTCTGGTATCTTACTATTTGCTATAGCCCTTCTTTAATTTCCACAACTCTTACTTCTCTCTGAAGTTATGGATCAAATGTTTTTGTTTTCCAGATATGTGAGGATACTAGGGATGACTCTTCTGTACTCAGCTATATAAGATCCACTCTGATTTTAATTTTTGAGTGTGTATGTGTTTAGTAGGTATGATGAGATATGTCTGGTGTATGCACATGTATGTGAAGACATGGCATGCTATGTGTGTACAGAGGCCACAGGAGAATTTCAGGTGGCTACCCTCCACTGATCATCCATTTGTTTATGTGAGATGGAGTATCTTCACTTATTTAGGAGCTTTGCCATTTTTACAGGAACCCAGGCATTCTCTAGGCTCTGCTCCTTACAAGACTGGGGTTACCAATGAGCATATACATGTCCACCTATTTATATGGGTTGTAAAGAATCAAACTTAGTGGTCTCACATGCCATGTTATGCTTGCACAGGAAGCACTCATACTTGCTGAGTCATCACACCAGCCTCTAATATTAAATGTTTATGGCTACATTTTTTTCTTTCATGTCTTACCATCACTGTAAAAGAGAATACACTTGTATGCAATTTCACAGAATTATCCTTGGTTTTCCTCATTGAAATTATTGAAAAAAATAATTATCTACTTTAAAGTTGATTTTTTAAAATAATAATTATGTATACTGGATTGGAACACGCTGATAGCAAGCACAAGTTATGTTATCACACTTGTGCTTTAAACAAAAAGGACTAATATATATTAATAACTTCACAATGCCACTCTAGAACATAAAACACCTCATTAGCTATTGCTGCACCGGGTGAAGTTTTAGCATGGGTTTCATAATAACTTATGAGGAATTTTAAAGTAAGTATGTCACACTACTGATATTCTGTCAATATTGGGGAAAGTTGGCATATAATTCAGTACAGAAAATCAAAAGCAAAAGTGTGACCAGTATATATATGTGTGTATACATACATACATATATATATATGTACATATATATATGTATACATACATACATAAATATATATGTATACATACATATGTATATGTGTGTATGTGTGTATTTCACACAATCAATTCTAAGGTTATATAATTTGTCCCAGAAAATAAATGTAATCCATATAAGTTTCATATTAACCTGTATTTAAATACCACAATTGGCTAATTTTATATATCTAGGTTTTAAAACTGGTTACATAGATAATCTCAACTTCATACTCCAGTAGCTTTCAAAATAGAAATTTTCTGTATGATAAGGCAACTACATTAACCAAGGATTAATACAATATCTACAGAATACTGACCATAAACATATATATAAATTCTAAAGAAGACATACTATTCTATAAAGAGTTTTTGTTATCTACATTTTGATGGTCAAAAAAATTAACACAGTACATTCTAAGTGACTTAAAATTAAAATTGAGCTGGTACAGATACATATGTTTTTAGTGCTAGAGAAATTGCTCAGTGGCTAAGTCACTTGCCTCCAAAGCCTAATAATTGGGGTTTGATTCCCCAGTACCCACATAAAGCCAGATAGATGCACAAGTTGGTGCATATGTCTAGGGTTTGTTCGCAATGGTTGGAGGCCCTGGGGCACCCATTTTCTCTCTCTCTCTCTCACATTTCTGCCTTTTTCTTTCTCAAATAAATAAATAAATAAATAAAAAATCTTTAAAACATACAATATGCTTTTATAAGTCTGCTAGTCAATATGAAAAACCATGATGATCTGTGTCCACAGGGTGATACACCAGGTATTCATTTGATAGTCCTAGCAGTTGATGCATATATACATATATATTCACATATGCATGCTCACAAACACATATACATTTTCAAATTAACTGCTGAGTTGTGGAGTATAAAAAGTATATACACATACCTAAATACACATGAATATTTCAACAAGGAAATTCAGAAAATAAAATTTTGAAGTTACCCCTTGTCTTAATGTCATAATAAATTTGATAGTTAGTTTCAAATTCCCATAAGACTTAAAGATAAGCAGTATGGCCTAAGATGGGTAGTTTAAGAGAATGGATGTCTATTAAATAAAACATATCTACATATTGTACCCTATTGTAAAGCCACACTAAGTCCATTTCCAACCATCTAAAAGAATACAATATCATCCAGGCGTGGTGGTGGACACCTTTAATCCCAGCATTTGGGAGGCAGAAGTAGTTGGATCGATCACCGTGAGTTCAAGGCTACCCTGAGACCACATAATGAATTCTAGGTCAACCTGGACTAGAGTGAGACCCTATCTTGAAACCCTCCCCCCAAAAGAGAGAGGACAATATCATATAGTAGTTTCATAGCTCTGATGATTAATTTTATGCATCAATTTGACTGATCCTTTAAGTATCCATATTTTTAGTTTAACACTGTTCTGTCTTTGTCTGTTGTCTGTGAGGGTTTTTTTTTTTTTTTTTTCCTTTGTTTTTTAGTTTTTCAAGGTAGATTCTCACTTTAGCCTGGGCTGACCTGAAATTCACTATGTAGTCTCAGGTTGGCCTTAAACTCCCTGTGATCCTCCTACCTCTGTCTCCTGAGTGCTGGGATTAAAGGCATGCACCACCACACCCAGCTGTGAGGGTGTTTTTGAATGAAATTAATCAGTGATTCCACAGACCAAAGCTGACTGAATTCCCTATGTGGACTGTTATCCAAATTGTTGAAAGCTAACTGGAATTTAAGGAAAAATGAAGTCAAATCCATGCTCTGTGTGTTCTGATCTGCATCCGTCTTCATTAAACTCAGAATAGAATTTATTCTCTTGGTTCTTCTGGTTGTCAGATTCACATTAGAGCTACAACCATTGCACCCCTAGACCTTCAAGCTATAGTTTGTAGATGACAAGATTCCATAGCTTTCATAATCAAGTGTGCTGATTCTATATGTATATTTTATTGGTCCTGATTTTTTGGTGAATCTGAGGATTGTATTAACAATCACAAATAAATAAATAAACATGTAAATATTATCATATTTTTATAAAAAATAAAATACACTGGGGATATGGTTTAGCAGTTAAAGCTGTTTTCAAAGCCTTCTGGTTTGTTTTCGCCTCCTCTACCACCGAAGTAATACTGGAATGGCAACATTTTGCAGTGGCCTGAGATCTATGCATACCCATAATTCTCACACACATATGCACAGTTGTAAATAAATAAATTAAAATTTAAAATTATATACAATGGCACAAAAATAATGTGTAAATTTTAATTGAAATATGTGCCCAAGAAAGACACATAATGACATGAGAAAAATAAAGCAAAAGAGACAAAAAAATTGAGCTATCAGAGCTATTAAAAAGGCAAATGTTGCCTGGAGAGATGGCTCACTGGTTAAGGTCATTGCCTGCAAAGCCTAATGGCCCAGGTTCAATTCCATTAATAGGATAAACAATAAGACAATAAATTAATAGATAATTTTTAAATTATCTAAAATTATCAAGTATGAAAACAAAAATGAGCAGTTCAAGGACTTCAGAATAAAATAGAATAACAGATTGAATTTGCATGCATCCACTAATACCCAGAAATTATGAATGAAATTACCAGCAAGCTGTAAGGCAGTAAAGAGTACATACTATAGAGATATAAAAAAACAATGTGAAATTTAGAATTGGCCCAACTACTTGCATGAGAGCTATGGCCTATGAAGGGGGCATTGTGCACTGTGGAATCACTGGGATCCTGTCCAACTCGTTGAATTGAAGAGAGTCTTCTGAGATCAAAATGTAAAGGAAGAAGGAACTCTCTGGACTGAATGCTGGAGAACAATAAGTTTCATGAAGAGAAAAATCTGGAAAACAGCAGAGTTCCTATAAAAGATGGAAAAGTGCTCCAAGAAAATATAAAACAACAGTAAAGTATATATATATATATATATATATATATATATATATATATATATATATATGGCTTTATTAATATCAGAGAAAATAATCTTGAAGGTGAAAAGCACTACTAGAGAAAGTCAATATAAAATGATGAGAGGTTCAATTTTTTATGAAGTTTTTATAGGATTGAACTTTTATGTACTTAATATTATGTACTCAAATATTATAAAGAAAAGATTACAAAATAGTAAAAAGCAAATAGAAAAATATACTAAGATTAAGTTTTACTTGAGAATTGAGGATGACAAAACATTTTAGAATACTAACGTTTTAAAATTGACATATTAATCTGAGCAATTTGAATCAAATATTAAGATGAAATAAAAATAATTATGAGGCTTTCAGTCAAGATGGCATCAGTCTAACTGCACTGCACCTCCCGGGGAAGGAACGGCAAGACATTAAGGGTCCTTTGGGTCTTCTAGGGGGGAACAGACTTTAATAGACCTCCATTGGGAGGGTGCAGGGGGCATAAAAAGGGAGTTAGATGATTCCCATGCTCTCAGGTAGTCCACCAGCCCCCCAACCCCCCCCCCCCCCAAGCAGCTGTCCCAGTCACAGGTTCCTCCTGAACTAACTGCAAACAAGGGGACTCAGGTCAGCCTAGTTCTACCTGCGCTGCCTTGTGAGGGCAAACACCCTCTCCGCTCCCTGCAACAGCTGTCCCACTGGCCTTGCCACAAGTGACAGCCGTCCCACTCCCCCCACCACGTGTGACTGTTGTCCCACTCCCCCCCCCCCGCCCCATGCAACTGCCATCCCACTTGCCTCCACACCAATGCCTTCCCACTCACCACAACCCCCCACCCCGTGCCCAGACCCACAGTGGGCCAGCATAGCTCCACATGTGCATCCAGGCTAGGAAATGCCATCCCACTCCCCGCCACCCTCTATCCCCCTGCACTGACTAAAGCCAGCAAGCCAACATAGCTCTACCCACACCTCCAGGATCAGGATCACCTTCCAAATAGCTGCTGACCCCACCACTTTGTGTGGACCCAGGCAGGCAGTGTAGCTCCTCTGTTGTCTCCAAGCTCGGGAACAGTCATCCCACTCACAGCCATCCTCCACCCCCTTGCGCGGACCCAGGCAGGCAAGATTAGCTCCTTCTAGCCTCCAGGCTTGGAACACTATCCCACTTACGGCTGCCCTCCCCCCCAGGGCACAAGCCCAGGCAAACCAGAGAGGCTCCACAAATGTCTCCAGGCTTGGAAACGACAATCCACTGGCCACTGCACCCCATCCCCTGTCCACTTTGGGCTACCTGATCACGCTCTTCCATACCCCAAATCATGCAACAACAAGCCTCTACATCAGGTCCTCCGGCCCCCACAAGAGACTCACAAGCTCCTTTGCTCTTAGCAGGCAGGAAAAATTGCCACCAGAAGCTTAGTGGAAGCAACCATAAAAGGGAATAACCACTGGACTCACTTCAAGGGTAGACTATAGCTTCCTGCTAAATTAAATAAGGATCCAACACTGCACAAAAAGAATAACATGAAAAGTCAAATGCAAGTAAATCCAATAAGATCACCCAGTCCCATAATGGATGTCTCTAACAAAAGCATAGAAGAGACATTAAGATCAGAACCCCAAAATGAAGATATAAGCTATGTGACCCTGACCAAGCAAATAGCAGAACTTGCAGAAAAGCAACAAAGGGCTGGTAATTGTATGAATATTGTCCTCACTAGACTAAACCTAATAGCTAAGAACCTGGAAGGGGTGCAAGACAGTTAAATGATCTGAAGGAGAGAGAGAGAGAGAGAAAAAAAAAAAAAAAAAAAAAAAGAGGACCTCAATAACCAGCTGGCTAAGACAAATGAAGACATAAAGAAATGCAAGGATGATTTCCAAGAATCATTAAGAAAATCAGAAAATGACATGAAAAGGGAACTCAACAAACCAAACCGAACAAACTCAAAAGTCTATAGAAGCTCTCAAGAATAGAATCAGCCATGTGGAGGATAGAAACTCAGAACTGGAAGACAAAACAAAAAAAACAGTTCATGAGTCCAAAAGTTTCAATAAGTTCAAATTTTTTTGTGAACAGAACATGAAGGAACTGTGGGATACCCTTAAACATCCCAAAATTTAGATCATGAGAATACCATTAGAAGTTAACAGAATTCCAAACAGACTGAAAAAGGGGAAATTCTCCAATACATATTGTCGTTAAGACTCTAAACATCAATAAAAAAGAGAAAATCTTAAAATCAGCCAGGGAGAACAATAAATTACATTTAAAGGTAACCCCATCAGAATTACTTCTGACTTCTCAATGGAAACCCTGAAATCCAAAAGGGCCTGGAATAGAACACTAAATAGTCTAAGAACCTATGGCATCCAACCCAAACTACTCTGCCCAGCAAAAGTATCCCTCATAATAGATGGTGAAAGAAAAAGTTTCCACAATAAAACTCAGATTTACAACTATATTAACACAAAATCAAACCTGCAGAGAGTACTTCAGGAAATTCTCCACAGAAGAATCAAATTGTCAACCTCAGGTGCATACAAGAAGCAGATCACAATAACCAAACTCAGAGAAGGCACAAAAAACTGAAGAGTCCAAAACACCAAACCACATAAACCACCATGATATGGCAAGGATCAAATCAAACCTCACAGTCATTACCCAAGACATAAGATAATAGGGTGGATCATATAATTAGACCCCTCAATCTCTTACATTCAAGAAACCCACCTCATCACTAAAGACAGACACCTTCTCAGGGTGAAACCATGGAAAATGATATTCCAAGCAAATGGGAATAAGAAACAAGCAGGCATAGCTATACTAATATCAGATAAAATAGACTTCAAGCTAAAAGTAATCAATAAAGACAAATAAGGCTGTTTCCTACTTACCAAGAGAATGATCCAACAAGAGGATATCACAATCATAAATCTCTATGCATCAAACACAAGGGCACTACAATCCATAATACAAAACCTACTTGACAACAAAATGAAATAGCCACCAACACCATCATAGTTGGGGACTTCAATTGTCCATTATCAGCAATAGATAGATCATCCAAACAGAAAATCAACAGGGAAGAGAAGAGCTCAACAAAACCATAGAACAGTTAGACCTAATGGACATCTATAGGACATTTTACCCCAAATCCATAGATTACCCATTCTTCTCAGCTGCCCATGGAACCTTCTCTAAAACAGATCATATACTAGTCACAAAGTCTGCCTCCATATATTTAGAAAGATCGACATAATTTCTTGCATGAAATCAGATCACAATGCTATATTGCTAGAAATTAACAACAAAAGATGCACCAGGAATCCAATTGCCTCCTGGAAACTAAGCAACACACTTTTAAACAATAAATGGGTAGTGGACAAAATAAAAAATGAGATGGCAAAATTTCTCAAAATGGATGACAATGAGAACACATTATACCAAAACTTATGGGACACAATGAAGGTGGTCCTCAGGGGAAATTCATAGCACTAAATGCCTTCATAACAAAGACAGAGGGATTCCAAATCAATAACCTTATCATCCACCTAAAGGCACTAGAAAAGCAAGAATAATCCAACCCCAAAAGCTCCATACAGAAAAAAAATAAGTAAGTTCAGAGCAGAAAGTAATGAATTGGAAACTAAGAAAACAATTCAGAAAATTGATGAAACAAAGAGCTGGTTCTTTGAAAAAAAAATAAAGAAAGAAGATTGAAAACCCCTGGCCAATTTGATCAAGCAAAAAAAAAAAAAAAAAAAAAAAGAGATGCTTCAAATTAACAAAATTAGAAATGAAAAAGAAGAGATCAAAAGAGACATAAGTAAAATTGGGAGAATCATTAGAACTTATTTCAAAACTTCTACACCATAATACTGGATAAAATGGAGGATATGGATGAATTCCTGGAACTCATACCACTCAAGCTAAACTCAGAGCAGATTAGTATCCTAAACAAAACTATCACACCCATCAAGATTGAAAAGGTAATCAAAAACCTCCCCCAAAAGGAGAGTCCTTGACCAGATGCCTCTCAGCTGAATTCTATCAAGCCTTCATGGAAGAACTGAAACCAAATTTTCTCAAATTGTGCCACACAATCAGAGAACAGGGAAAGCTCTCCACCTCCTTCTATGAAGTTAGTATCACTGTAATACCAAAACCAGGCAGAGATGCCACAACAAAAGAAAACTATAGGCCTGTTTCCCTGATGAACTTAGACACAAAGATCCTTAATAAAATTCTTGCAAATCGAAACCAACACATCAAAAGCATTATCCACCTTGACCAAGCAGGCTTCATCCAAGGAATGCAGGGGTGGCTCAATATAAGGAAATCTGTCAATGTAATACACCACATAAATAAACTTAAACACAAAAAAGACATGATCATTTCTATAGATGCCAAAAAGCCTTTGACAAAATACATCAGTTCATGATCAAAACATTAGAGAGAATTGACATGGATGGTTTATATCTCAAGATAATAAAGGATATATACAAAGCTCCTAAAGCCCAAATAATACTTAATGGAGAGAGACTGAAAGAATTCCCATTGAGATCTGGAACAAAAAAGGGGTGTCCACTCTCACCTCTGTGCTTCAATATAGTACTAGAAATAATTGCTCAAGCAATAAGACAGGAGAAAGAAATAAAAGGAATACAAATTGGAAAGGAAGATGTTAAGTTAGTTCTATTCACAGATGACATGATTATGTACATAAGAGACCTGAGAGCCTCCATCTCAAAACTCAGAAAGGTGATTAACTCCTTCAGAAAATTATCAGGATACAAAATCAATGCATGAAAATCAGTAACCTTTCTATATGAAAAAGACAAAGATACAGAGAAAGAAATAAGTGACATTGTCACATTTTCAACAGCAACAATAGCAACAAAAATACCTTGGTATAACATTAACCAAGGATGTGAGAGACCTATACAATGAAAACATAAAAACACTCAAAAAAAGAAATTGAGGAGGACTTGAGCAAATGGAAAGACATCCCATGATCCTGGATAGGCAGAATTAATATTTTGAAAATGACAATCTTATAAAAGGCAATATACAGATTTAATGCAATACCAATCAAAATCCCAACACTGTTCTTTACAGAGATAGAAAAAAATTATCTCAAAATTCATATGGAAAGACAGAATGTCTTGGATAGCCAAGCACATCCTCAGCAAAAGAAACACCTCTGGAGGCATCACCATACCTGATCTAAAGCTATATTTCAAGGCCATAGTAATAAAAACAGCACGATACTGGCATAAAATAGAATTATGGACCAATTTACAGAATCAAGGACCCAGACTTTGGGTCAAGTAACTACAGCTACTTGATAATTGACAAAAGTCCTAAAAATATAGGCTGGAAGAAAGAGAGCATCTTCAGCAAATGGTTCTGGCCAAACTGAATAACCATATGCATGAAATTGAAACTTGATCCACCCATCTCACCATGCACAAAAATCAAGTCCAGATTGATCAAAGACCTCAATATAAGACCAGAAACTGGTAGAAATCACCATACCAACAGCAGCTTGTGGGGAAAAAGAGAGGTATATTTTGGCATACAGGCTCAAAGGGATGCTCCATGGTGGCAGGGAAAACAATGGCATGAGCAGAAGGTGGACATCACCCCCTGGCCATCATAAGGTGGACCATAGCAACAGGAGAGTGTGCCAAACACTGGCAAGGGGCAACTGGCTATAACACCCATAAGCCTGCCCCCAACAATACACTCCCTCCAGATGTTAATTCCCAAATCTAAATCAACTGGGAACATAGCATTCAGAATATCTAAGTTTATGGGGACACCTGAATCAAACTACCACATAATGAGATGAAAAAAAAAACACACACACAAGAAAATGAAAACATGAAATGTTACTATACAAAAATAAATATTCACATGGGAGTTGATCAAAATCAAAAATTATTCCTTTAATAAATACGTCAATATTGACAAAATTATAGAAGTGATCAGGTAGCAAAGAAAGTGTACAGGGAAAGGCTGATTAATAGTGGAAACAAGCTTACCTGCAGATTCTGATGGAATTAAAAATGTAAGATAAATACATGATTAGGCAATTTTATGAGTCTAATTTGAACACTTTGATGAAATGTGCATATTCCAAATGATATAAATAAAAATGAATCAAGAAAGCATAAAAACCTTAATAGAGTCCTAAATAACCATTAAAAAAATATATAATCAAACTCAGATTGCAAAAGAAAACCCTAAATCTAAAATGTTTATTGTTGAGCTCCATTAAGCTTTTAGTGATACATAAATTCTTCTATATCACAGAAAACAAGCCATTTATGACTTATTTTAGAGAGTGCTTGATGCAAAAATTTAAAAAATATCCTAGAGAAATGGAAATCAAAAATAAAAACAAAACAGGCTGACAGCTCAGTAATAAGAAACTTGGAAGTCTCCACTATCTCCTAATAACAACCTAAAAGCTGAACAAATTGAAAAATCAATACCTCATCTTAGGTCTGTAAGAGAAATGAGGTCTCCAGGAATAGCACTGTCCCTAATATTTCATTAGTAGCTTTGCAAACAGAGAATGACAATTCCAGACACCAGGAAACACCAAGTGAAGCTCCTTGGAACTAGTAGTGAAGAGAAAGCATAGACTACAACCAGCTTTCTGACTTCTGTGGTCAGATCCAAGAGATGAAACTCCAGAGGAAATGTAATCGGAGATCCCTACACTCTGTGAGTTTGACCTCCTGAAGCTCTTCCTGGTTTTCATAGTGACTGCCAAAGGAAAATTCACCTTGCGGTTATTTCCCCAATCCCAGAGTGCATAATTGGGATAGATATACTTAGGAGTTGGCAGAGTCCCCACATTGGTTCCCTGACTTGTGAAGTGAGGGCTATTATGATTGGAAAGGTCAAATGGAAGCCACTGGAGCTCCCACCACTGGGGAAAATAGTGAACCAAAAACTGTATGGCATCCCTGGAAGGATTGCAAAAATTAATGCCACTATAGAGAACTTTAAGAATGCAGAGTGGTCGTCCCACCACATGTCCCTTTAATTCTCCTGTTTGGCCTGTACAGAAAACAGCTCCTGGAGAATGAGAGTGGATTATCAGAAATTTAATTAAGTGGTGACTATAATTCCTGCTGCTGTACCAGATGTGGTTTCTTTACTTGAGCAGATTGACACATCTCCTGGTACCTGGTATGTAGCTATTGATCTTTCAAATTCTCTCTTCTCCATGCTTGTCCATAAGCTCCACCAGGAGCAATTTGTCTTTAGCTGGAAAGGTCAGAAGTACACCTATACTATTTTACCTCACAATTATATTAACTCTCCAGCCATGTGTCATAGGTTACTTCACAGGGAACCTGATTGCCTGCTTTTTCACAAAGTGTCATGTTGGTTCATTATATAAACAACATTATGCTGATTGGAGCAAAAGAGCAGGAGGTTGCAAGCACACTGGAGTTGATGCTACAGCATATGCACATTAGGGGATGGGAAATAAATCTATCTAAAATCCAAGGACCTTCTACCTTGTGAAATTTCTAGGTGTTCAGTGGTGTGGGGCATGCAGGATATTCCTTCTTAGGTGAAACATAAGTTGTTGCACCTGGCCACTCGTATCACTGAGAAAGAAGCATAAAGTCTAGTAGGCCTAATTGGATTTTGGAGACAGTGCATTCCTCACTTTGGTGTGTGTTACTCCATCCCATATACCAAATGACTGGGAAAGCTACTAGTTTTCAGTGAGGCCCAGAGCAAGAGAAGGCTCTTCAATAGGTCCAGGCTACTGAGCAGGATGCTCTGCCCCTTGTGCCATATGATCCAGCAGATCTGATGGTACTTGATCCAGTGGTCCATACACCATTAGCCAAAAAAAACAGTGCAAATTTCAACAAGATTTTGTAGTTTTTAAAATTTTCAATTGTCAGATTTAACATCAAATTATTTTCTGTTTTTTTTTTTTTTTTTTTTTTTTTTTTTTTTACTATTAAGTAATCTCAAAGACAGGGTAGCAGCCACTATAAGTTTGAAGTGAGATATTTTTGTTTGTTTCTGGGAAGACTCTGACAATGGAGAGAGAGGAAGGGCAGGCAGGAACAATTGTTGCAACTTCTGCAGATGGTTTTGTGATCCGCCCTTCTTTCGTTTTCAATAGCCCCATTACCATTATTATAGGCATTATATCTCTATGTTATTTTGATTCAAAGTTGTAGTACCTACCTGGCCAATTTTTTTTTTTTTTTTTTTTTTTTTTTTTTTTTTTTTTTTTACTCAAGATGGCTTTATGTTATGTCCAGAGGCAAAAATACCGTACAACAACCACAAGATGAGGACATTGTCTGTGGAGAGATTAAAATCTTGAAGAACCAACATGTTCTGAGAGCCAGTCTAAGCAGCAAGAACTTTTTATGCAATTAGAATGCAGACACTGACTTACCAAATGAAACATTAAAATTGTTTGTTTGTTTAATTATGTATATCCTTTTTTGCTTAAATCTTTATATTAAAATATAAAAGGAATTTAGACTAAATTAACAGCTTTTATTAAACCATTACTATTTACTAGTAAGTCACATTCATATTATGCAAGTATAACAAAAAATGTAAACATATATAGATGATACATAAACAGAGAGATGTTAAATTAAAAACCAGAGATTTTGTAGATTTTTATTTAATTTTATCATTGTTGGTATTTTAAAAATATTTATTCAAAACTTATGGGACACAATGAAGGCGATCCTCAAGGGAAAATTCATAGCACTCAATGCCTTCATTAAAAAAACAGAGAGATCCCAATTCAATAACCTAACCTTCCACCTAAAGGCACTGGAAAATCAAGAAAAATCCAACCCAAAGAGCTCCAGAAGGAAAGAAATAATTAAAATCATAGTAGAAATTAATGAATTGGAAACTAAGAAAACAATTAAGACAGTTGGCAAAACAAAGAGCTGGTTCGTTGAAAAAATAATCAAGATTGACAAACCCCTGGCCAATTTGATCAAGTAAAAAAAAAAAAAAAAAATAGATGCTTCAAATTAACAAAATTCAAAATGAAAAAGGAGAGATTACAACAGACATAAGTGAAATATGGAGAATCATCAGGACTTATTTCAAAAACCTCTACTCCACAAAACTGGATAATGTGGAGGAGATGGATAAATTCCTGGATGCATACCATCTATCAAAGCTAAACTCAGAACAGATTAATCTCCTAAATGAAACCATCACACTCATGGAGATTGAAAAAGTAATTAAAAACCTCCCCCAAAAGAAGAGTCCAGGACCAGATGACTTCTCAGATGAAGTCTATCAAACCTTCATGGAAAAACTCAAACCAATCTTCCACAAACTATGCCACACAATTGGAGAACAGGGAAAGCTACCCAAGGACTTTTATGAAGCTAGTATCACCCTAATTCCAAAACCAGGCAGAGATGCCACAAGAAAAGAAAATTACTGGCTTGTTTCCCTGATGAACTTAGATGCAAAGATCCTGAACAAAATCCTCATAAACCGAATCCAGCAACACATCAAAAGCATTATCCACCTTGACCAAGTGGGATTCATCCCACGAACACAGGGGTGGTTCAACATATGGAAATCTGTTAATGTAATACACCACATAAAGAAGGTCAAACACAAAAACTGCATGATCATTTCGATAGATTCAGAAAAGGCCTTTGACAAGATACAACATCACCTCATGATCAAAACATTGGAGAGAATTGGCATGGTTGCTTCATAACTTAACATAATAAAGGCAATATACAAAGTTCCTAAGGCCCAAATAATACTTAATGGACAGAGACTGGAGGAATTCCCATTAAGATCGGGAACAAGACAGGGTTGTCCACTCTCAATTCTGCTCCTCAATATAGTACTGGAAGTCTTAGCTCAAGCAATAAGACAGGAGGAGGAAATAAAAGGGATACAATTTGGAAAGAAGGAGTTAAGTTAGCTCTATTCCCTGATGACATGATTGTATAAGTAAGAGACCTGAGAGACTCCATCCCCAAACTCCTAAAGGTGATTAACTCCTATAGCAAAGTAGCAGCATACAAAATCAAAGCACAAAAATCAGTAGCCTTTCTATATGCAAATGACAAAGATAGAGAGAAAGAAATAAGGGACATGGTCCCATTTTCAATAGCATCAACAACAACAAAAATATCTTGGGATAACATTAACCAAGGAAATGAAAGATCTATACAATGAAAATGTAAAAACACTCAAAAAAGAAATTGAGGAGGACTAGAGAAAATGGAAAGACCTCCCATGCTCCTGAATAGGCAGAATTAACATTGCGAAGATGGCAATCCTACCAAAGGCAATATACAGATTTAATGCAATTCCAATTAAAATCCCAACAGTGTTCTTCACAAAGAGGAAAAATGATCTCAAATTTCAGATGGAAAGGCAGAAGGCCTCACATATCCAAACATATTCTCAGCAAAAGAAATACCTCTGGAGGCATCCCCATACCTGATCTAAATCTATATTACAAAGCCATAGTAATTAAAAACAGCATGATGCTGGCATAAAAACAGGAGTATAGGCCAATGGAATAGAGTTGAGGACCCGGACTTTGGGTCAAGAAATTATAGCTACTTGATATTTGACAAATGCCCTAACAATATAGGCTGGAAAAAAGACAGCATCTTCAACAAATGGTGCTGGACAAACTGGATAAGCATATTCAGGAAATTGAAACTTGATCCACACATTTCGCCAAGCACTACACTCAAGTCCAAATGGATCAAAGACTTCAATATAAGACCAGAAACTCGACTACTACTGGAAGAAAACATAGGATGTATTTTCCATGATATACAAATGGAAAAAGACTTCCTGAACAAAACCCCATAGCTCACGAACTTAAACATTCATTCAACCAAGGGGATCACATGAAGCTGAAGAGTTTCTTCACAGAGAAGCACACAATAAGCAAAGCCAATAGATTACCCACAGAATGGGAGAAAATATTTGCCGTTTATCCAACTGACAGAGGCCTAACCTCTAGAATCTACAAAGAAATCAAAAACTTAAATAGTAAAAAGTCAAACACCCCACTCACAAAATGGGGCAAAGAGCTGAACAGGCAGTTCACAGAGGAAGAAATACAAATGGCAAACACACACATAAGAAAATGTTCATCATCCCTAATCATCAGAGAAATGCAAATTAAAACAACTATGAGATTCCACCTTACCCCAATAAGGATAGCAAACATCAAAAAAATCAAATGAAAATAAATGCTGATGATGATGTGAAGAAGTAGGAACACTCATCCACTCTTGGTGGGAATGGTACAACCACTTTGGAAAGCAATATGGAGACTGCTGAAAAAGCTGACTATAGAGATACCAATAGACCCAGTTATTCCCTTACTGGGCATCTACCCTAAAACCTTCAAACTACAGGCCAGAGAGTTTTGCTCAACCATGTTTGTAGTGGCTGAATTCGTAATAGCTAAGAGCTGGAATCAACCCAGTTGTCCATCACTAGAACAATGGATAACTAAGATGTGGTGTCTCTACACAATGGAATTCTATATAGCAGTAAGAAAAAATGACACAATGAAATTTGAAGAAAAATGGTTGAACCTGGAACAGATCATTCTCAGTGAACTTACCCAATCACAGAAAAAAGTCCCTACATAGTCTCACTCATCTACAGCACCTAACCTGAATCTACCCAAGATACCTTACATACCCAGGAAGCATCTTGTGGACTAGACAATAGGATGGTTGGGGAGGGAGGAGAGGGCAAGGGAGGGGGTGGTAAACAGAAATCTAGATGCAAATGGCAATGGTACCATAAAATTCTACATCCTAAAAGGCAGACCAAATGACTGAACCTTCACCAGGCCCAAGAGGGAACACCTGGGCCACAAAAGACTGGAGAGGGTCTGATGAAGACTGACCTTAATCTTCTACAGTTTCTCTCTCTCTCTCTCTCTCTCTCTCTCTCTCTCTCTCTCTTCCCTCTTACTCTTTTATAATAGTTATCTTTTTCTTCCTTATCTTAGTGGGCACTGACCTGTAACTCCCAGTACCAGCATGTGGCTATCATCCACAATCAGCTTTTGATCAGAGAGACCTACAAGGTTTCCTAAAAGACAGACAGATTTCTGTCAGAGTACTTGATGACCCACCAAAGGTTAGTGGTAAGACCCTACTGCTGAAGACATTTTATGCGGTTGACATGTAAAATGGAATGGCATGGCTAGAAGCTGGAAGAGAGTCAGTCCCCAGACAGTCAGCGCATCTAGTGCCAGAAGGTGTTACGTGGATGGCTGGGGGAAAATGACCAATATCTGCCCAAGCAACTCGTAGTCTAACCTACTTAGCAGCAAGTAACCTGTTGTGATGCTCACACAAGTGCATTAGTGGTACACAGTCATGGTGGGAAACCAATTGCTCTTGATTCAGCAAACTGATCCCCTCAGTGGTACGGGACCCATAGCTGGAGCTGGGGAAAAAGTCAGAACCATATCCAAACATAAGCCTGTTCTCCATTAGCAAGCTACCAGCAATTGTGGGCTACAAGAGGGCCTATACCTATTAAATGCTCTATAAAAAAGTAAGGGTTATCTCATTTGTCTGGTGCTAACTTACTCTCCGTCGGAGAATCTGCTTCTCTTTTTCAGATAGATGTAGATCCTAAGGAGAGAGCCATCCCATCATACCTCAAAAGGGCCCCAGCTGAAACTAAAAACAATTGGCAAAACTAGGAAGGGTGCTGTTTTCTTGGTGAACCAGGTACCAGCACAAGGGTGAAGGAGATCAACACAGAGAAAATTCAACTCCTGCCAAATCAGAGAGCCAGAGTCCCAGAGGTCCCCAACACCTCATCACTGAAGCAGACCAAAAATGAACCTAACATGGCTCAGGGAAATTGATCTGAAAAGTAGAAGATATTAGTGTATGACTTAACAACAAAACTATCTTTTTTTACACACAAATCGTGCTACCTACATTCTGAATACTACTGTTTTCTGGGATTGCATATTTTGTAATCTTCACTATGGAAAGTAAATTTAACATAAAGATCCCAAACAAGTACATACAATGAAAACTTTAGATTTTGTACTTGGATACCATACTGAAAAAGAAATCCATTGTAATCAACTTAATTAAAGGAATTTTAGTACATATGTAGAGGTATTTGGGTACTTTATTTTTATTATTATCAGTAAAATGATTTTAAACCTGCTTTGTATAGAAAGCATAATCAATATATATGCATCCAGTATTAACCTCTATAGTCTAAAGAAATTTTTGTATTAAGAGTCCAGTAAATATTGTATCACCCAAACAAGTCGCAATTAATGTTTCTTATAACATTTAGTAAATTCCAAAATAATATTTTTATGGGTTTTTAGTATTTAGTCACAAAACTATTTAAGGAACAGGTCTGGGTCCTTTCTGGGATAAATCTCATAGAAAATATCTGTTTAGAGGGGTATCTTGCCCGATAGCTTTATTTTAATCAAGTAATTTTAACTTTTTGAATATGCTTTGAAATTATATATAGATATTTTGTGATTACTTCATCTTCCATACTGATTTTCCTCTCAGGGGCAAAAACCACCTAAGGTTATAATTTGAGACAGTTCAATTACATTTTCTAATTAAATATTCTGGCACTGATGCTATATTAAAAATAAATTTCATGAATGAGGAGAGGTTTGGCTTACCATTTGGTAGAAATTCCATTACAAACGTGAAAAATAGATCCTAAATAGTTTATTTAATGAATTGGCCTGCTTTGGTTTTATTCATCATGCCTATATTAATGCAAACATGTTTACCTTGTATAAATTTATTGAACTCATCATTATCGAACTTGCTAACTTATTTGGCTACACTTAGATATTAATTCAAATCTTCTTGAAATAGGCCCTCGTTTCTCTGAATATGGTTACTATATTTTGCAAACCCTTGTCTTTGTATTTACATACAAAGAACTTTTTGAGAAGCAATATTTGCAGAACTGGAACTCAATATGGAAAGTTGTGTGGATACATATAAAGATAAGCATGATAACATAAAATGCAATGGAGAAGTTAAAATTTAGTCATGAATAAGATTTGCATTGCCTCTCTGAAAGTTGAGGAAATATCTGTAATGATCAGAAAACAAAGCTCTCATCCATGTTTTTAATTCTGTTCTTAAAAGTTTCTAAAGATCAGATGTAGAGGTGCAGCTACTTTCTATATATTTGGAAATTTTTTTTTTTGATCACTATGTTGTTCTTAAGTGCATATAGTCATAACTGAATAAAGCTTCCATTGGGGAGTTAAGAAATATTTTTAAATCTGTCCTTTCTTTTTCTACTTACTTCCTTCTCTCTCTCCTTCTTCTCTTTCTCCCTCTTCTTCTTCTCTTTTTGACTTTTCACAAATACATACATGATATAGATATATATGCTATCACCTTTCTTGGATAAATATATATTGCAGGGCTGGAGAGATGACTTAGCGGTTAAGCACTTGCCTATGAAGCCTAAGGACCCCGGTTCAAGGCTCGATTCCTCAGGACCCACGTTAGCCAGATGCACAAGGGGGCGCACGCTTCTGGAGTTCCGTTTCCAGTGGCTGGAAGCCCTGGCGCACCCATTCCCCCTCTCTCTGTGTATCTGCCTCTTTCTCTGTGTCTGTCGCTCTCAAATAAATAAATAAAAAATGAAGAAAAAGATTTAAAAATATATATATATTGCAATAAGGAATATTCACTTGGTATTATGGTTTGAATGTGAATTGTTTCCAACAGGCTCATGTTTTAAACCTTGGTCTCCAGCTTGTGGCACTGTTTTGAAGACTGTAAAGTCTTTAGCAGGTCAGGTCTGGGTGGTGAAAATAGTTCACTAGAAGTACACCATGGAAAGTTATAGACACCCTTGTTCCTGGCCTATGTGCTGGCCAGAAACATTATATATTTTTATTTTCTGCATTATGTGTATGGATCCCCCTTATGCTATTGCTACTATCCTATTATAGGGAACCCTACCAGTTTTTATCTTTCTTCACCACAATAAACTAAATTCTCTCTGAAAATGATAGCCAAATTAAATTTTTCCTGTTATTTGCCAGATATTTTAGCATAGCAAATCATTTACTTGGACTTGGAATTCTGGATCCATGGAATGGAGAAGATCTAGTCTCATACATAATCACACAACTTTTTCAACTAGTGTAGTAATGAACTCATTGCTTGGAAAAAGCACCTCACCAACAGCCAAGGGGATGCAAGTATGTATTTTGGCTTACAGTTTCCAGGTGAAGCACCATGATGGCAAGGGAAAGTTTGGCATGTGCAGAAGCTGGACATCACTTGTGCCAGAGCAGGTATAGAGTAGCAGCAGGAGAGTGGACTGAACTCTGCCAAGAGGGAGCTGGATATAATACCTCTAAGCCCACCGCTACCAACACATCTCCTCCAACAAGTCTCCACATCCCAAGTTGTCACTAGGTGGGGATGAATGATTCAGAACACATGAGTCTATGAGGACAGATTCAAATCATCAATGCTATCTTGAAGTTATTATAGTTTCAAATTACTAATATAAGACTGATCTTTACTTCAATATATATTTTTCAGAATCTGAAACTTTTAATAAAATTTTAACTAATGTGTTAGTTTTAAGTTACAAAAAGAAACCAAATATAATAGTTAATTAGCTGAAAGAAATAAATTAACTAAGTAGAGTAGATTTTATCTTCATAGTTTTGTTTTGTGAATGTTGAAGGAGAAATTGGACAGAGAAATGGGTGGACAGATACAAAACTAAATGCAGTTTATCTATTCAAGGTGAGACTCAGTTTTTGACAATGGAACCATGGTTCCTACAAATTCTGAAAGCAATAATTTGTGAAATGGGAATAAATTCACAATAGCCAGTATTTTGAAGCTTTGTGTTCACTGATTTAGCAAACATTGCTTAGTTAGATATGTAAAATTTTATAGATAAAATAAAATTTTCAAATCAAGAAACAAATATAAGTTTTTTCATATAAGATATTTTAGTGAGAAGTCTTTCAAAATAAAAGAGGAATTAAATGAGGAAACTGGGAAATACCTTCAGGCAGGAAGGTCAGGTTTGACACTGGGGAGGATATGGATGGAAGGAAGAGTTTGACAGGATGAGTATCAGATTATGATCCAGTTTTTAAAACCTTTATCCCAGCCAAAGGTGTGCTCTCAAGTCATTGCCTGACATAGTATTCTTCTGTGCCAGAGCACATGAGTGATGGTTTCACATGGTCACCATAGAGTCGAATCTCACATAAGTGTACACTCATATGCGATGGGTTGAAGAATCAGGAAAAACTACAAAATTTTAGATCATAACATAGAATATATCTTTATAGTTTTATAGCAGGCACAGATTTCTAAAATCATGCAGAAAATCACCAGTCAATTTGACTAGAATGAAACTGAGAATTTCGGTCCATCAGTCAGTGCTGTAAGAGAGTGAAATCACACACCACATTCCAATCTAACAAAAGGAAAGGAAAACAAAGATCCAGTGCCCATAACTAGAGAAAATCAGTTTAGTCAGGAGTTTTCATTAGGGATTTCATAAAGGAGAGTCAATTATACTTATAAAATAATCTATAACTTCAATAATCAGAAAAATCTAATCCAAAGCTATATGTTAATGGCCCTAATTTATTGACAAAAAAAATAGTGACTGAGAATAAAACTTGTGTTATGGGAAAAATTTTTTTAAAAAATACCACAAATGGTTGATGCAACTGTGTTAGAAAGAATGGGGCACTAATTAATGGTTGAACACATTGCATCACCCAGGACTTTTTGGCTTGGGGTATATTATGTGCCTGCCAAGTGACATACATTAGAATCTTCAAAGCAAATTTATTCTTAGTAAGTTAATATATGGTGTATATGTCTTCCTCTATCACTCTTTTGCCTCAGTTTCCTGAGACAGAGTCTTTCATTGAACCTATTGTTATTTGTTTTCACTTAGACTGCCTGACAACAAAGCACCAGCATTGTTGTCTCTGCCCTTCTTATCACTGGGATTACAGGCATGCATGACAACACCCAGCTTGTAATGCACAGTTCTGGGGATTAACTCAGATCCTCATGCTTCTATAGCAAACACTCTTACTTGCTGAGTAACCTCTCCCTAGCCCCCTCATTTTTCAGCATATAAATGAATATGTCTCATTTATCTTAGACTAATTCTCAAGTACTTTAAAAAATATAAGCTGATTCTCTCTGTGTTTATTTTTATAAACAAGCTTAAAAAACTTGAAGAGACAAAGCAAAACAGATCATACCTGTCTTCCTTGCCTATGACATTCTTTTTGTAGCACATCTTTTTCTCATTGTTTAAGCTTTATCTTAAAATCAATTTTCAATGTTCTTTCTAAAATATATTAAATACAAAATTTCATTACAAATGTTAGTAGTAACTTTCTTTTTGACCCTTCATGGAAATGGTACAACAGATACTGAGATCATTATTCTTATATATTTTTGTTCATCTAGTAAGCTGCTGATTGATACAAGTACCTCTGTATTTACTTTATAGAAGTGGCATAGAGAACTGACCCCAAGAGACAGAAACATGCTCAGTATGTGTGGGCAGGGAATGCTGAGGTGAGGACTGGAGAGAGCAAACTGCCTCCAGGGTGGTGAACTTAACTGCTTGTACCTTGCTACCACTTCAACAAATGTACGTGCCATCTCTTCTATCCAACCTTCTTCAAAGTGATTACTCTAGGTTCTATTTTTCTTGGTTAAGATTTCAATCTGTACATTCCTGTATTGTACAGTTGATATTTCTGTCGTATTGACATAGTATAAAGGTCAGGTACATAAACCCGATGTCAGACTATGGAGAAAAAAAATCTTCCTTTGCCATTTCTTTGATAATGCATATTAAGGTTTCAGCTAAATTTATTAATTCTCAGTAGTATTGTGACTAAAATATCTAACTCAGGGTTATGGTAAGTTTTAACCTTACTATGTAAAATAACTTATAATGGTGCTTTAATTCTGAATATTCATTCTTTGGATGTCATTTCACTTTTATATTTAATAATAGCAGATGCAATCATTTTTCTATTTATCACTTGCTACTTACTATCTGTATAAACAATGAACAATTATGGGCTTCTTAATTGGAAAGGGTATCTATGCATCATTCACAATCCATTCACATTTTTGCCAGGTGCCAAATTGGAGACAAAGAATTCATCCGTGTTATCTCAGTCCCTTGGAAATCACAGGACCATGAAGGTTTAGTGCCTGCATAAACATTTAACAGTGCTTGGATGTTAAAGTGTGGGTGAAACAAAAAATAAGAACTTGTCATTCATTCTTCATTAAGACACAATTCCGAATATCTCTTTATACTTTTGTTTTTCACTTTCAGAAATGGCAATGTAGCTACAAAGGAACACAGTAATTCCTGAAGAAGTTTTGAATAATGTGGTGCCAACATAATACTAGAAAGAGTGTTTAAGGTCTTTAGCTCAAATTGAAAATACAACACCCCAGAAGTTTTATTATTTACTTCATTGGCATGTAGTAGTGGTGAAAAATCTGAAGGTATAAAGCTACTAGAATGTTTCTAAGGTTAAAGGGCACTTAATGTATTTTAAAGTCATAAGAGTACACTTTCATATTCTTCACTATATGTCTACACACTGCATCATGTGAAATTGTAGATCCATTTCCTGCCTTTACATTTACAATGCAACTTGTTTAAACCCAAGATATAATACAATTTAGTCAATAGACAATATTGTAGGTTAAAATTACAAATTAAACTGCTTTTTTTCTAACAACCATAAGAGTGAGAATTCTAGAAACACAAATTGTAGCAAAATTGAAATTCTCGTCAAAATTTGCACAAAAAACTCTGGTTAAAGAAGACATATGTTGGTTTTAGAGAGTTCTGGTCAGTGCAGGCAAGTGTTAAGAGTCCAAGAATCGCTAGCCTACTGGTCACAAAAAACCCATGGGTTCAAATCTTGCACCAATTTAGAACTTATAGTTACAGCTGCAATAGCTAGGGACATTAGCCAGGTGATAGGTTACTGTTCCCTATAGTTTGACTCAGAGTCCCTGCTAAGTGTCACCTATCACATCCGATCTCTGGTCTCCATTTTATTTATTTATTTTCATTATTATGAGCTTTATAGCATACACATATTACGTATTGGTAATATTCCCGCTGGGTACCCCTTCTTCCCACCCTCATTCCACTGAAGGCCTTCTTCAGTATGGTTGGTGATATTCACTGTGAAGTCATGAATGCACTAGTCAGTGTGTATGGGAAGACGATGCCTTGGTAGGGATACTCCTTCCCATTCTTTGGTTCTTATTATATATATTTCTACCCCTCTCCTCACTTCTGTAAAATTCTCTGAGCCTTGAATGGCTTTTAATACATTTCCTTTGAATTTGAGCCCTCTGTTCCCTTTGAATTTCTACTTTAGTGAGTTTGGAGTATTCTCAGTGTCTACCATCATCTAGCTCTCTGGAAGAAGCTGTGGGATGAGCAGTTAGAGCAGCATTCATGTTAAATTGTCACTTTCTCTGAAGTGTTTCCTGGGCCCTGGTAGATGTCAAGGAGATGGCTAGTCTGCTGCTAGGCAGTTGGTTATCTTTTCTTGTATTGGTGGATCTTGGTTCTCTCTGGCATTTACTGCCATCTGCAAACAGCAGATTCTCCAACAAAGAGAGCAGCATGACTCAAAGGGTATAAGCATAGTGTTCTCAAAGACTTTTTGACAGGCATACTCTCTCTTCTTAGATAAAGAACAGTGGGAGATTCTCTCTAGGACCTATAATATTCCTATCTATAGGATTCTGACTTGGTTCTTAGTTTCAAGTATTAATTTCCTCCAACTAAGTGGGCCTCATATCCAACTGGAGAGCAGTTGATTACCTTTGTGTTTACAAAGGTGTGTACATATTGCACAGCTGATTGTTTTTAGTATTTTTAGCATTTATTTATTTATTCATTTGCAAGCAGAGAGAGAAAGGAGAGACACAAAGAGTATGAGAATGTATGTGCCAGGGCCTCCATCCATTGCTAATGAACTCCAGATGCATGAGTCATCTTGTACATCTGGCTAACATGGGTACTGGAGAATTGAACCTGGGCCTATAGTCTTCCCAGGTAAGTGCCTTAACCACTAAGCCATCTCTCCAGCACATGTCACATGGGTTTTGATTATAGCCATTCTGATTTGAGTGAGATGTAATCTCAAAATGATATATCTTACATAGAATTTTTTAAGAATTTGCATACTACATGTTGTAAGAGGCTTTATATGTGCCTGTGCAGTTGGGCTTGACATCTCTCTGGGGAAAGTTGATTGTTCCATTAATCTGAACTCTATACATGGAGGAAACCTGAGGCTACCTTTCAGCAAGGAGCCATAGCTTGAGCAGAACCACCTGGCCAGACCATACCTATATGTATGATGAACACATATTTTTTGGTTGACCTTGTTGTTAATGTGTGTTTGTATGTACAATTAGTATGATGATGACATGATGATACTATATCTTCAAATGGTTCTCTGTGTGACTTCAAAAATCATTTAAATTCTTAAATCATATTTTTCTTCTAATCAGTGGATAAGTTGATGCTACTTTGTGTGGGTTTTGTGAGATTAATAAGCCAGTATTTGTGAAATTTTTACATATGTTTGCACATATAATACAACATGTCACCTGTTCTTGTTTTGCCAGTGTTAAGGGACTTTAGTTCCTATGTTTTTACATGGATATTTGCTTCCATCATTTGGTGCTGTACTTTTCCTCTCTGAAAAATAATTTAGCACAGGAAATTTGTATTTGCCCAACTTGTATGTTTTCTAATTACAAAATGCACTTCTGACTGGGTCAAATGGCATACAAGCTCCAATTTAACAAATATTGCTGACATGTTTTGAGTATGTAATTAGCCATTATAGTTTTTAAATATGTGACCATCATGAATGATGAGTGGATGGAAAGCATAGAACATAATATAGTCAGAAACCTCTGTGGAATTGACTCTGAGAGACGGTTCTGTTTTGTAAACAATATAAATGCTCTTTCTGTCCCACATATGTTTAAGGACATCTATTAAGTACGTTGTTGCTTAAACAGTAAAAATCACATAGCTGGCAGAATAGAATAATACAAAGGACAACTGCTTATGACAATTAATTGTACTTTTCAAGTTTCCTAGCCTATGAGGCTTAGTCACATGGCTGAACATCAGTGTAGACATTGTTTAGATGTGATTAACATTTAAATAATTAGATGTGGAATTAAGAAATTACTTTTTGTAATATGGGTAGGCCTCATGCAATAAGATGAATGCCTTAAATCAAAGGGATAGGCTTCCCAGAATATTAATTCCATTTCAAGATGAACATTAAAACTGTCTTGAGTTTATAGCCTACAAATTTGGGACCTGTAACTATATTTTTTAAATTAATTTTCACAATTTACCCCACCTAAAAATAAATCTCTTGGAGATAGCTTAGCAGTCGAGGTGCTTGCCTGTAAAGCCTAGGGACCAGGATTTGACTCCCTAGTACCCACATAAGCCAGATGCACAGGGGGTGCATGCATCTGGAGTTTGTATGCAGTGGATGGAGGCCCTGGCATGCCCATTGTCTCTTTCTCTCTCTCAAATAAATGAAAAAAATATTTAAAAAATAAATCTCTTGAGGCTGGGAAGATGACTCAGTGGTTAAAGGTGCTTTCTTGTAAAGCCTGTAGGCTCAGTTTCAATTCCTCAACACCCAGGCAAAGCTGGATCAATATGTGTCTACAGAGGCAAGATACTCTGTTGCATGCACGCACACACACCAAGAAGTTAATAAAGATAAACCTCCTGTATAGTTTTGTTATAGCTGTAAGTCTATGTATAGAAACAACTAGAGTTCTAGACATAGCTACGGTGATAACAGATGGATAAATTTACTATTGATTTTGTTTTTCTAGAGAAATGTAATATAGTAGCATATGGAGAAGCTATCCTCAGTATAAATAGGCAATGAATACTGTGTTGCAAATGGAAACAAATCAAACTTTTAGTGCATTCCCAGCATCCATTATATTAGTAAACCAATAAATATAAAGTGAGCTCTACCATATTATATAATTAATATTACTAAGCTATGGTACTTTATAATCTATGAGCACAGATAAACTGCTGATCACCTACATAAAGCAGGGAACTCAAAGGACAGGAATCTCTATAACATGAAGAAACAAAATCCAGAACCTAAAAGACATGTTTCAAGCACAAGTCAATTTTGAATTAAATCAAAAAGTATGAAATAGTAAACAAGTTATAAAAATATGGCTATTTTCCAGGAAGAAGTTAGAATATCAAACTTTCAGGAACAAGAAACTGTATGCTATCATTACTAATATTGAGTCATAGAGCTTCCAACGTAACTCTAGCTTCTGTAGCAAGAGGCATAGAAAAGAGAATGGAGGCAAAGTGTGCTAAGAAGAACATCAAGTGTTGGTAATCCCAGGAGCAGAAGAGACACTGATACTAGTCCTGGGTGATGGGTCAACTTATTTCTATTCTGTTGCATCTAAATATCAGAGTTGCCAAGAGAACTACTACAACATTAAGCACTAAAGGAAAAATGCTTTATTTACAAAGAGGAAAGTTGAACAAGCCTTGCTTCAATAAGGGTAAATTGTTCCCTGGTCTGGCAGGACCCAGACAGTGAGGCAAAGAAGCTGGCTTCCATGGACCTCTCTCCTGTACCTTCTGAGGAAGAACTGATCCCTCTGATAGTTTAAAATGCTAGAATACAAGGATCTGCTTGAGGGCCACAAACCTCCAGGCCTAAGTAGAACACACATACAATCACTATGACTATGTATTATGTTGCCAGAATGAGATGAGTGAACTAATTAATTAACATAAAGAGAAAAAGTCCATTTTGGCTCATAACTTTGGAGGCTCCAGTTCAAGAGACTTGGCCTCATTACTTTGGCAGTTTGGCCAGGTAGTGCATCATGACAGGAACATGTCGAGGAGGAAAATGTTCACTTCATGAGATAGGTAGAAAAGAGTCCCTCCTTCCATTATTGTTCCTGGAGGCCCACCTCCAGTAGCCTAAGGCCTTTCCACTATGCCACCTTTGCTAAAGGTTCACAGCATTTCCAAATAGTACCATCATGGGAGCCAGGCCTTTAAGACATGGATTTTGGGGTACAATCATCAAAACCATTGCAATCTGAAACAAGGAAACATACCTTAATAGAAGACAAAAGCCCTAGGTGGGCTGTGTTGGTCCTCTATTTCCTCATAAAAGGAAGGTCCAGGCTCAAGACCTACTCATATGTGGCCAAGATGGGTGTGAGTCCAAAGACTAGTAAGGCTGCCTTTTGTATCAATCTCCAGTTAAAGAGCGACTTTTGACAGAAGACAGCATGGAGAGTTTCTCTAGTGAGGACAAACTCTTGTTTTATTTATCTTTCATCTTCCTTCTGTGAAACTAGCATAAATCTGGTATATGCTAATGTATAGTAAATCTTATTTTATCACAAATAAGTGAAATATGAAATATGCAAAGCAATAAAACTGGTTTTTATTGGAAGGATATTTTAGCAAAACCTCAAATGTCAGAGACCAAGTAAAACATGTGTATTGATTCAGCAAGTATTTTTAAAGCATTCAGAAGTGCCCAGATACTGAGTAAAGAGCCCTCTATGGGCTGGCCATCAAGCTATGAACAAGGACAATTTCATCACTATTACACATGAGTATTATCTCAGCTATCAATGAAGATTATAGAAATCAAGGAATCATATATTTTATGCATTTTCCTTTAGCTTCTTCTTGATAGGCATTTCCAAAATGGTTATGAAAAATTCATCAGAATTATATAAATAAGAAAAGATGTTTTGGTACAGTTTGTTCTGTTTTATCTTCATAGTCCATTTTATATAGTTCATTCCATAATATAGCATAGACTGTCTCAGCTTTTTGTTATTATTATAACTATCTGAATTATGTCACTTTCACATACAATTGTGATTAAAATTTGGACAGGTTCACCTTAGTTTGTAACATCAATAAAATCTCTTTCCAATGGTATACAAATTTAAAGAAACCTAGGTGTTACATAATGAACATGGAATAAAATCTCTTTCTCTATCAGTGCTTCATATATCACACATACCAGTACATAGATTTGTCTCTCATGGTGTTTTATACTCTTGAAGCCAAGCACTCTTGCCTAGACTCTTGTTTCTAATCCCACTCTTGAAATTGTGCACATTAACTGCCCACATCACAAGATAAAAATGAACTTCAAGAACATTTGTGTTGTAACTATACATCATTTGAAGTTATAAATATATTCTTAGGCAAGCTAAAGAAAATAATGCCTTATTATTTTGCGGCGATCCCCCTGACCCGCAGGGAAGAATGACCACAAGATGAGGATCCTTCTTGATCACACTTTTATTGGAGAGCTCTTGGTTAACAGGAGGGTTGATGGCGAGGGGGCAAGGAGGCGGAATGTGCAGCTACTTTTATAGAGGGAAGTGCAATGAGGCGCCCACTGATTGGTTGCTACCAGCTTGCCACGACCAGGCGCCACGGGATAGGCTCGGGACAGGTTGCGTCAAGCGCATGCGCATACCTTGAACACGGTTGGCGCCAAGGCACTGCCTAATATGGAGTTGTTTACCTCAACACAGACAGGAAGCCAGCGCCATCTTGTAATGGCGACTGCTTGCAGCTCCCTGCAGTTCCCCCTTCTTGTTTAAACGCAACAGGCAAGGGTAGAGGTCTGATCTCCGATGCTCGAAAGGACATTGTGATGACCCCAGGCCTAGTGGCCAGCCAGGCTGGTGTCAAACCCGTCCGGTACCTTTTCTCAGAGATGGGATTACAGTACCAACCCATATGCAATCAGACATGCCCTCCATGAGGCTGCTGAGAGCTCACCCCACGTGCAGTACTTTGTCTCACATCCTGAGCGTGATGAGTGCCGTGCTCCCAACACCAACCCTCTGCCCATCCTTGTGCAATGGGCACTTCAGGCCCTAAGGGTGCAAGGGCCAGGGGAAACTAGGTGCTCTTTAGGGCCGACAGCCAAATCTGGGGGGAGGACCCACACTCCAAAGCGGCAAGTGCCTGAGAAATGACCACCTTGTCCCGCCTGGTCTGGGCTCGCAGGCGGCAAACCAACCAGAGGCAAAGCACACATCCTCCCAAAAGTATATATGACTTTCTCAATACCCCCAGAAGTATTAAGACGCGTCCAGGACGGGCCGTATAATTTGCAAAAGATATTGAGAAGTACTATTTTCTGCACCAAATCTGGAATTACGTCTCTCTTGGGAAACTTTTCCCCATATCCTATCATC
Source organism: Dipus sagitta (assembly GCA_036346955.1). Lineage (NCBI taxonomy): Eukaryota > Metazoa > Chordata > Mammalia > Rodentia > Dipodidae > Dipus > Dipus sagitta. The sequence goes on along the minus strand of CM070770.1, from coordinate 93,632,925 downwards.
CTTAAACCAACCAAAGGCCTGTTTTCTCAGCCCTATACAAAAATTACGGGGTGAATCAATTGTGAAGCAAAGGGCTCCGATTTTCTCAAAACTCCGATCTTCCCCTAAGCTGACATACGTGGTATCCCCAATCACAGTGGGGAGACCCAGCTCCTTCTGAGTTGTGAAGAAGCGAGGGAAGACCGCTGCAGCATGATGTACCAGCAGGGGCTTAGGAAAGGCTGACAAGATGCCCCAGCGTTGTTCTCCTCTACTGAGTGCCAGGTACTGGAAGGCCAACATCCATAGATTCCTCCATATCTGCTTCTTCAGGATCATTCTGGATCTCCGGGTTGTCCTCTGAGGAGAGTCGGACCGTTTTTACCAACCGACTGGGAACCCAGTGAGGTGATTCTTGGTCCTGTGGGAAAACACAAACAGCTCCCCTGGATCTTATTAAAATAGGATCCGGGCCTCTCCATTGACCAGTCAAAACATCTTTCCACTTAACCATCTCCTGTGGCCTGTTAGGCTCTGAGCAATGACGGTCAGCCGCCGAATGGCCCTGACTGTCCAAATTTAAAAAATTAAGAGTAAAGAGTGCTATGGATATAGTCACTCGTGGGACTGAGGGCAGAGCCTCCTCGACTCCCCCTTTTTGTTTTATTAAATAAGACTTTAGAGTGCGATGAGCCCGTTCTATAATACCCTGTCCTTGAGGATTATACGGGAGACCTGACAAATGGGTCACTCCCATCTGGTGACAGAACTGTCCAAATTTTTGAGAAGTATAAGCTGGTCCATTGTCAGTTTTAAGAATTTTGGGCTTCCCCCAGGCACTCCACGCCTCGAGGCAGTGTTGAATAACATGGGCTGCTTTCTCCCCGGTTAATGGGGAAGCAAACATAACTCCAGAACAAGTATCAATGGAAACATGTAAATATTGTAATTTGCCAAAAGATGGGACGTGAGTAACATCCATCTGCCAAATTTGTAATGGGCAAATTCCTCTGGGATTAAAGCAAGGAGAGACTAAAACAATGCAAACTCAACCACCATCAAACAAACATCAAACTTCTGCAGTTCAAGTTCAATAGCCTTGAAAAGCAGGTTCCTCCTCCAGTCAACTCTTCCCAAAAGTGTTTGCATTTCTATGATAGCCTTTCCTCAGGCATCCTTTCCATTGTTTTAATGTAAAGCAGTTGGACCATCTTCCTTAAGATTGCTAATGTGTTTGACAATAGCAGGTTCAGTAACCTAAAACCAGTCTCAGTGCCTTTAATTTTAACTTGCTTGAGGTTTGTCAGCTTAAAATCTTAAATCTCTCAGTCCAATATCTCTAGCCAAGCACATCAGTCCATTACAAATTTAACCTTGATCAAACTCTCTGGGCCTCAGCAGCAGAACGCAGCCAGCCCTTATTCCAATAGCCCAGTTCCAACAAGGTTCTCTGCAGTCTTTTTTTTTTTCCCTTAGAAAGCTTAATGAGGGCATACTCTACCGGCGCATGGACGTGGCCTCCATCCGCAGCCTCAAACACCGGGAAGGCTTGTAAGAACCTCCTTCTGTCCCCCTCTGAAAAGAAGGAATCTGAACAATGCTTGCCGGCATAAGGCGGAGGAGCACTGGGAATGGCAGGGGTGGCAGATTGAAAAGCCGTGCGGTTCTTATCTCCTATCTTCTTTTTTTGCGGTAGCGGCTGCTCATCAAAATAATATCTCTCCTCCCCATAGTGAGCTGCTTCCCCATCTAATTCTTCCTCCTCGGAGGGACTAAGATCCTCAGACGCTGAGCTATCAATTCCTAAAGCCTCCAATTCTTTTATCGGATAAAGAGGCCTCCTTTTTGGACTTCTCTTTTCCCTCTCATGTTTCTCTCCCAGGGCGTCTTTTCCCTTGTCTTTTCTTTCTGTGGACTTAGTGTCCGCGGAAAGGCCTTTTTTCTTAGAGACGTCTTTTTCTTTTTCCTCAAGGGCCACTAACCTTTTATCCCGTTCTGTTTCTGACATGCTGTCTTGTAGCTCTGAATGTGAGGCTCCCATGTTCAAAAAGAAGAGAACGAGAGCCACCATCACAATAGGGAGAGCAAAAATTGCTCCTACCAATTTGGGTGAGAGATGAGACAAGTCAAGACCAAACATGCCTCTCAGAACCTACCTTCCTGCAGTTCTGAATCCTTCCCCGTGAATGGGGGGTCTCCTCGGTGCCGGCGATGACAGGCACCCGGCGTCCCGGGTTTTTCGGCACCAGCTGTAGCCCGCGTAGTCGTCTCGCCAGCAAGAACGCATGCGGACACCAGGATCCTTCTGCAGCAAGCGTTTATTCCAGTTAACAGATGAAAAGAGGAAGACCCAGAGCCCCGAAATGGCGCCGCTTATATAGCCCCTAGGCGGCGTGTACTCTGCTGATTGGCTGCGCGCTCATTACCCCAAATGACGCCCCGGGCTGGGCAGTGACTTGGCGCACTTTTACCACTTGCACATGCGCTATTCTACTTGTTCACCAGGGCCGAGGCCGGATGTCAGCACCATCTTGTAATGACGATCACACTCTCTCGGCTCTCCACATTATTTCACTCCTAAATCCTGGTTTTATAGTGCAACTTTTATGCAGAGAAAATGAGGTAAATAAGTAAAAATATATTTCCTGCCCCATTGATTTAATGAACATATTTCCATTGATTCTCCCTTTAATGTGACTGAGCAAAGGCTTTTGGGTTTATAATTTCATTTAATCCCAACAAACAGAGGGGGTAGCTGAGGTGGCAAAATTATTTCTGAAGGCCAAGCAAGAAATGTGCCAAATAGGAGAGAAGGGAATATTGTTGAAGACTGACCTTCATCTTCTACAGCTTCTCTCTCTCTCTCTTTCTCTCTCTCTTCTAACTCTTTTATATTAGTTATCTCTTTCCTCCTTTTCTTAGTGGGCACTGACCTGTAACTCCCAGTACGAGCATGTGGCTATTATCCACAATGAGCTTTTGATCAGAGAGACCTACAAGGTTTCCTAAAAGAAAGACAGATTTCTGTCTGAGTATTGATGACCCACCAAAGGTTAGTGGTAAGACCCTACTGCTGAAGGCACCTTATGCGGTTGACAGGTAAAATGGAATGGCATGGCTGGAAGCTGGAAGAGAGTCAGTCCCCAGACAGTCAGCGTGTCTAGTGCTAGAAGGTGCTACATGGGCGACTGGGGGAAAATGACCAATATCTGCCCAAGCAACTCATGGTGTAACCTACTCAGCAGCAAATAACCTGTTGTTATGCTCACACAATTGTAATAGTGGCGCACAGCCATGGTGGGAAGCCACCTACTCTTGATTTGGCTAACTGATCCCCTCAGTGGACCAGGACCCATAGCTGGAGCTGGGAAAAAAAAGTCAGAACCATATCCAAACATAAGCCCACTCTCCATTATCAATCTACCACCAATTGTGGGCTACAAGAGGGCCTACACCTATTAAATTCTCTATAAAAAAAAAGTAAGGGTTAGCTCATTTGTCTTGTGCTAACTTACTCTCCGTTGGAGAATCTGCTTTTCTTTTTCAGATAGATGTAGATCCTAAGGAGAGAGCCACCCGATCATACTTCAAAAGGGCCCCAGCTGAAACTAAGAACAATTGGAAAAACAAGCAAGGGTGCTGTTTTCCTGATGAACTGGATACCAGCACAAGGGTGAAGTAGATCAACACAGAGAAAAATCAACCCCTACCAAATCAGAGAGCCAGAGCCTCAGAGGCCCCCAACACCTCACCAGTGAAGCAGACCAAAAATGAACCCAACATGGCTCAGGGAAATTTTGCAGAAGAGGAGGCAGAAAGAATGTCAGAGCCACATGTTGAGTCATGATATGCAGAGACATTTACCCCACCCATAACTGTGGGCTAACTCCAAAATGCATGACCCATATACCTCAACAAGGAGGGGCCAGCAGGACAGGGTAGGACATGGATGAGCCTAACAATGGTACCAAATTGACTGTATTCCCTGAGTACAAAGCTAATTAATAAAAAATAATAAAATAAAATAAAATAGGGCCTTGTTACATAAATAAAAAATGATCAAACAAATAATAACAACAATGACAAAAATAGTTTTGCCTCCCAATAGCTCAAGAATTAGAACTTAGTTTGCATATCAATATAACTGGTGAATTATATGTGAGACTTAAAAATTAAATGCAACATTGGGCAAATTCTTAGAGTAGTATTATTTTAGCACATCATAAGAGAACATACAAAAGCAGGCTTTCAAAAATTTTTAGGCATCGTTACAAGAATCTCCAAAAATGTTGAGATTCACTATTAAAACAATAATTTACAAATATTTAGAAAAGATATAAAACTTTCAAGAAGAAAATAAGCAAAATTTATTTATCCATAATCAAAAATAGCAGGATACAAATTCATATATAAGATTCTATTGTCCTTGAACAAAGTGAGAAAATGGAAAAGTAAGCAAATATAATCCCCTTAAATGCTTAAAATTCTTGATGATAAATTTGGTACAGCATTACAATTGTACAATGAAAATTATAAAAAAGAAATGAAAGTTACTTCAGTAAATGAAAAGATGTACTACATAATTTATTGGAAAACTAACATATCAAGACAAAATTTATTTGCTAAAATTTTTCACAGATTAAGGGAAATCTGAGTCTATTTCACAAAGGTATTTTATAGAAATTCATAAAGGTTTTGCTGCTGAAATCAATAATCAATATGGAAATATCAGACACTTAGATTAACCAAAATAAACCTGGAAAGAAAAATAGAATGAAATGACAAGAAAACTTAGTTAATAGATTTCAGATTAGGGAATCCAGATAGTTTGCAATGAGTTAAAGACATGTAGACTTACAAGACAAAGAACTGAGCATAGAAATATATTAACACATGTAGGATTAACTAACTTTTGACTGGATGCCATAATATTTGATTTAGCAATTGTAACTGAAAAAATATGAATTTTAGAAGTCATTAATTTTTCAATAAGTTGGTACATAAAATAGTCACTTATAAATGTGAAGAAGTAAAGATTTAACAGATAGGAGGGTAAAAAGATACACATTATAATCAAAAAAATCCTGTTCTGAAAAGATTTTCTAGGGCTGGAGAGATGGCTTAGTGGTTAAGCGTTTGCCTGTGAAGCCTAAGGACCCTGGTTTGAGGCTCATTTCCCCAGGACCCACATTAGCCAGATGCACGAGAGGGCGCATGCATCTGGAGTTCGTTTGCAGTGGCTGGAGGCCCTGGCATGCCCATTCTCTCTCTATATCTATATCTGTCTCTTTCTCTCTCTGTCTGTCACTTTCTAACAAAAATGAAAATAAACAAAAAAAAATTAAAAAAAAAGATTTTCTAAAGAGAGCAAATGACAATTACAGACAATAAGAAAATACATATGTAATACACATCACATACAACTCAATGAAGTTCTAAAAAGTTAAAATAAATGTGAGTCAAATATTAATAAGAACTACTTAAAACTCATATAAATACATCAGTGAGTGATACTGAAAAAGTAATTGCCATCATTATTAATTCTAAAAATATAAATTTAAGCCAAAGTGTCATCCCACTACATATCATTCCAAATTGTTAATGTTAAAGAGTGTCAGTACAAATTTTGATAAAGTGCAGGAGTAATAATATATGCCAATAATGAGAGTGCAAATTATATTTAATAATTTTGAAAAATGTATTGTCAGATTGTTATAGAATTGAACATGTATTTATTATAAGAGCAGTTAATTTTAATACCAGATGGTGATACAAAGAAAATTTAAAAATGTGTACAACAAAATATTTGCATATGAATGGTCATAATAATTTTATTGGTAGTGTCTGTAAACTCAAAATAATCCCAATGTACTTAGCAGTTGGCCCAGACAAATGTTGGAACCTGCAGATAGTACTTTTGAATAAAGAGGCAGACTACAATAATCACACATTGACATGGATGATACCAAAATTATTTCCAGTGAAATAAAGCAGACAAGGGGACATACATTTCTTCCTGCAAAAATTGGGGATAAGCCATACAAACCAAATATGGTGGAAAGAAGTTTTCATATAAATACAGTCCTATGCTTGTTGGGAATGAATAAATTTACAAATACCCAGTGCATTTAATAAAATATCAATTGTACTTCAATAGATATTATTGATAATAAATTGGCTAATTTGTACGGACTTTGCTTGGTTGAAAAGGGTTTCGTCTTCTCAGCATGAAGGTAAACAAAGGAACTAAATAAGCTTACATAGATAATTTCTTATGAAATGGTGCTTAAAATTTTTCCAAGTTGGTTAAAAAAAAAAAAAAAACTAAAACAGTACCATTTAACAACATTTTTAAAGAAGAAACAGATGTCTGGCTTGTGGTAAATAACAGTTGTAACTTTGCGGGAATGGTGACTAATCAGTGTGTCAGTGTAGCTGGCCATGGAGTTGTATTCTCATCATGAAAAGGAATTTGTTTTCCTTTAGTTGGAATATCACAAAGTGACTGTGTTTAATGAAGCCCCCAAAAGTTTATTACATCACAATGTTGTAATATAAATGGACTACTTTATAATTATTATTTTATCTCCCATCATTATAAATCACCAGGTAGTTGACATTTTCACTGAGAAAAAATGTCCATTGCACAGTGTTCTGGGATAGTTAACTAAGTCAAGATATGGATGTGTTGAAGAAATCCCAGGAAGTATTTTTGTTATTTGTAAAATATATAGAAATCCTATTGTCAGTTATAAAAGTATTATCACAGAGAAATATAAAGAGATGTTGTAGATCTTTTGAGCAGAATCAAGAGAAATCACTGAACTTTGTCAGAACAGCCATAAACTACCTTTAAAATCCACTCCCTTTGTGCAAAAAAAATCATAATACTGGTTTTAAGTATTTTTTTCTTGCTTTGGAAATTTTTTGTGTTGTGTGTTTTTTCCATGTGCTTTTTATAGATTTTTCAAGAGGAAAATTTTGTACATATGCACATGTACATATGTGTATAGTTTGGGTTTATTTCTAAAGTATTTTATGAGCAGGGTGTGGTGGAGCACGCCTTTAATCCCAGCACTCAGGAGGCAGAGGTAGGAAGATCACCGTGAGTTCGAGGCCACCCTGAAACTCCATAGTGAATTCCAGGTCAGCCTGGGCTAGAGTGAGACCCTACCTCAAAAAAATAAAAAAAAAGAAGTATTTTATAAGAATTAAAATAAAAATTTGAGTACCCCCCCAAAATTCATAATAGCAAATTTGTAAGAAGTCAAGGAAATAGTTCATAGCTTCAGTGAATGCTATTCTTATATCTTCAGTTAGAAAATTCCTTTCCTTTTCTTTTGTGGTGCTAGAAATTGAGCCTAGTACATTGAATATGCTAGGCAATTTTTTTTCATACTAAGCTGTATTTTGAGCTGAAATTTATCATGAATCACAACTTAATCTAATCAACCTAATAAGACAATTTACCAAAAAAATGCTTGTGAAAAATTAGAGCAAATTTTAGACTTTGTATGTTATTTTGTTCTGTCCTTAAGATGAAATAAGTATCAATAAACTAAAATAGGGTAAATGACCAGTAAGGGAATAACTAGATTGGTTGGTAACTTTTTTAGGAGTCTCCATATTGCTTTCCATAGTGGTTGTATCGACTTACATTCCCACCAACAGTAAATGAGGGCTCCTATTTCTCCACATCCTTGCCAGCTTTTGTTTTCATTTGATTTTTTAATGTTTTCTATACTTACTGGGGTAAGGTGGAATTTCATAGTTGTTTTAATTTGCATTTCCCTTATGATTAGTGATGACGAACATTTTGTTAAGTGTGTGTTTGGTATCTGTATTTCTTCCTCTGAGAACTGCCTATCCAGTTCTTGGCCCCATTTTGTGAGTGGGTTGTTGGACTTTTTATTGCTTAGGTTTTTGAGTTGTTTGTAGATTCTAGAAATTAGGCCACTGTCAGTTGTATATCCAGCAAAATTTTTCTCCCATTCTGTGGGTAATCTATTGGCTCTGCTTATTGTATGTTTGTCTGTGAAGAAACTTTTCAGCTTCATGAGACCCCAATGGTTAAGTGGTTGTTTAAATTACTGAGCTACTAGGTTTTGTTTAGGAAGTCTTTCCCCATTCCTGTATCATAGAAAGTCCCTCCTATTTTTTCTTCCAGTAGTAGCCATGTTACCAGTCTTATGTTGAGGTCTTTGATCCATTTGGACTTGATTTTTATGCATGGTGAGATATGTGGATCAAGTCTCTCAATATCTTGTATATGGTTATTCAGTTTATCCAGCACCATTTGTTCAAGACGTTGTCTTTTTTCCAGCTTACATTGTTAGAGCATTTGTCACATATCAAGTAGCTGTAATTACTTGACCCCAAATCCAGGTCTTTGATTCTGTTCCATTGGTATATACTAATGTTTGTATGCCAGTCCCATGCTGTTTTGATTACTATGGATTTGTAATATAGCATTAGATCAGGTATGGCGATGCCTCTAGATGTGTTACTTTTGATGAGGATGCCATTCCATATGAATTTTAAGATCCTTTTTTTCTATCTCTGTGAAGAACAATGTTGGGATTTTTATTGATGTTGCATTAATTCTGTATATTGCCTTTGGTAAGATTGCCATTTTAACAATGTTAATTCTGCCTGTCCAGGAGCATGGGAGGTCTTTCCATTTTCTCAAGTCCCCCTTAATTTCTTTCTTTACTGTTTTTATGCTTTCATTGTACAGATCTTTAACATCCTTGGTTAATATTATTCCAAGGTATTTTATTTTAATTTTTTGTTGCTATTGAGAATGGGACAATGTTGCTTCTTTCCCTGTATCTTTGTAATTTGCATATAGTATATCTACACAAAGTAATTATACACAGCAGTAAGGAAAAATGACACAATGAAATTTGAAGAAAAATGGTCTAACCTAGAACAGATCATTCGCCGTGAACTCACCCAATCACAGAAAGATAATAGTCACATGGTCTCACTCATCTGTGGCACCTAACATAAGTCTGCCAAAGATGCTGACATACCTAATAAGCATCTTGAGGACCAGACAATTGGGTGGGTGGGGTGGAAGGGGAGAGTGCAGATGGACTGAGGGACACAAAACTGGACCCAAATGGCAATGGTACCATAAAATTCTACATCCTAAAAGACAGACTAAATGGTTGAACCTTCATCAGGTCCTTAGAGGAAACACCTGAATCACAGGGCCCTGGAGAGGGTATGATGAACACTAAACTTTATCTTCTCCTGTTTTTTTTTTTTTTTTCTCTCTCTCTCTCCTCTCCTTTTCTCTCTCCTCTCTCTTTCTCTTTTATATTACCTATCTTTTCCTTCCTTCTTTTCCTTGGTGCTGGCCTGTAACTCTCATTACCAGCATATGGTTAACATCCACAATGAGCTATTGATCAGAGAGTCATACAAGGTTTCTCAAAAGAATAAAGATTTCTGTCAGAATACTTGATGACCCACCAAAGGTTAGTGGTAAGACCCTACTGCTTAAGACACCATATAGTGTTGGTACAGAATATGGAGTGACCTGGCTGGAATCTGGCAGAGAAGTAGTCCCTAGACAGTTAGCTCATCTAGTGCCAGAAGTTGCTACATGAGCAACTGGGAGAAAATGACCAACATCTGTTCAAGTAACTCATAGTCTAAGCTACTCAGCAGCATACAACCTGATGTGATGCTCACCCAAGTTCAATAGTGGCAGAGCCATGGTGGGTAACCAACTGCTCTGGTTTTGGCTAACTGATATGCTCAGTGGAATGGAACCCATAGCTGGGTCTGGGAAACAAGTCAGAACCATATCCAAAAATGGGCCCACTATCCATTATCAAGCCCCCACCAATTGTGGACTACAAGAGGGCCTACACCTATTAAACTCTCTAAAATAAAAATTGTTATGCCCCTTATCTAGTGCTGACTTTACTCTCCACTGGAGAATTCACTTCTCTTTTCACATGGATGCAAATTCGGAGTAGAGAATCAGTCCTCCATCGCCCCTCAACAGGGATGCAGCTGAAACCAAGAGTAATTGGAGAAATGAGCAAGAGTGCTGCTTTCTTGGTGAACCTGGTACCAGCACAAGGGGAAGGAGAAAGACACAGAGAACACTCAACTCCTACCGAGCCAGATATCCAGAAATATAGAGGCTCCCAAGACCTCATCACTGAAATAGACCTAAAACAAACCCAACATGGCTCAGGGAAATTTGTGGAAGAGTGGATGAAAGATTGTTAGAGCCACATGTTGGGTCATTATGCACAGAGACAATACCTCTTACCCACAACTGATGGCAAATCCTACAATGTACAACACATGTTTCCCAAAGAGGATGGTCACTGCAGCTGGGGGGAGGACAGGGAGGAGGCTAACAATGGTACCAACATGGCTATATACACGTTGTTTACATAACTAATAAATAAAAATAAATAAAAGAAAGAAAGAAACTAAAATAGCTTAAGCCTTTTTCTCTACTTATCAAGTAAGCTCTTACCAAAATTCTCCTGTACATGTTCAATAAAAATTCTTCCTTTCTAATAAAATGCCTGAAAGAAAATAAGGGGTTTGGAGAAATGCTGAATTGTATTTCACTGTAGAATATCCTTCTCTAATTCTCCCAAAGATTAACTTCTGTGGCATAGACCTAGAAAAATAAAAAGTAGAATATGGTAGAATTTGATAAATTAATAGATTTCTATCATAGCCCACAGTTGCAGTCAGTTCAGAGTATGAACAATCCTTATGGAACATGGACTTTTACTCTTTAACAGGGAAGAGATAGTCAATTACATTTTTGTAAGGAACTAGCATTATACTTTTCCTTGTCTTTCAGGTAAAGCCATTTCTATAGATACTAATTCCAATGCCACTGTGTTTAACTGATGCTTATCATGCCTGTTCCATGCTGATTGCCTCCTGAACCTCCCCTCAATGTTGTGTCAGGCAAAATTACAGTGGCAATGTAGTATAACTAATCAGACCACACTAACCTTAGCAGTGAGCAGTTCTCATCCATCTTAGCCACATCTTGTTATGACTTTGAAAAATGAAAACAAAGGAAAATATTTTTTTATTTATTTCTAGACCTTGTAAAACCACCTATTTGTCCCAACTAGTAAGACACTAGTAAGTCCTCTACCAAAGGGGTAACAATCAGGAAAGAATCAAGAAGGAGGTGAACTTTTAAATAATATCTATTTATAGTTTAAATGTGTATAGTGTGTGTGTAGGGGGGGGATTTTTAAAGTTTCATTCATGTATGTGAAAAAATTTAGTATAAGTACTTTTTGAAGGAACCATTGTACATATTTTAAAATGAAATGACATAGAGTTTCAATTAAAAATAATATACAATGACACATTATTTCCAAGATTCAGGATTTCCTATTTCCTATCATTGTCTTCTAAGACAGGAAGAAAGTCAAGATTGTGCTTTGTAATAACCATTGCCCTAGTCATGTATCTATAACAGTGAATGTCATTCATCCCATTATGGTTTCAGAGAGACTTTCACGTGGCAATTCATCCAGTCACACTTAGGCAAATTTAACACTGAGGTTCCTTTGTTTTCCAATATATTTTATTTTGCACTTAATCCATGTTATATTCACTGTCATACCATCTTTCCTGTTATATCTGAAAACAGATTCATAAAATCCTATACTATTGATTCACTTCATAAGTAATGGCAAGTTACTATTTCATATTTTGCCAGTGGTGATTATAAATACATAGATCCTAACAGAATTAAAGTAAATGAAATAGTATAAAAAGTTTCTCTCATCTACAGCAACATTTATGAATATATATGTGCACATACATCTTTTAAACTCCTGTATGCTGAGAAGATTACACAATATAACCATACAATGTCTTGCTGCAGCAGAGTTTTTCAGATTGTACACTCACCTTCTTTTAAATTATACAGTATTTATATAAAAGGGCACTATTGTTGACATTAAAACACAAATTTCTCAGTTCATTTTATCCTGATGTCAATAACTTTACTTTTGGTTACTTATTGGCAATCTTAACATTGAAGGTAAATTACTACTAGAACATATTCCTCCTGTAAATAACTTTGTCTGTCAATCCAGATTTCTATACATTCATCAATTATGAATATTTATAGACCATCTAATACCAACAGTTACAAAAATAATTAACATGGGAGAAATGAAAGAGAAATATATTTTCAGGACTATGTGTTCTATATATATTCCACATATAAAATATAATAGTGCTGCATCATAAATGTCTAATAATAGAATGAAAATGCTATATGAAATATTTGAAGTATCACATAGACTTAAACAGAGATGATTATGGAGATTATGTAAAAAATGAACAGAGCAATGTCAAGTGAAATGTGCAATTGAAAATTATAGCCCTGCTAAAACAAATCATTATAACTTATGTTTACATATGTTTACAATTACTTTTTTTCTCTTTCTTGCATCAAAAAAGGATGCCAGTCCCTTCATTTCTTCATCATTACCTCAGTTTTCTCCAACTGGCTCACTTGTTTCTCATTATTTTATACTCTGATGTTTTGTATTTCCTTCTACTCAGCCATGTATGAGAAATAGCCATGACTCCATTAATTCCAAAAAGAGTTTTACTTTCTTGAATCCCAATCCTTACCTCCTCACTTCTCACTGTTATATTTAAATTCACACCATCTTTACTGTTACTGCTAAAGCCAGATTCAGCATTACTTGATTCTTACATGAGTGACAAGCAAAAGAAAGAAAAACAAGTATAACTCTTCAATCATTTGTATTTGTTATACTAAGAACTTTCCAAAATATGATATGAAACTCTAATCAATTTTCTTACATATTTTTATCACTTATGTATAGCTTGTAGCTGTATACTAAGGAATATGCATATGCATTTCACACTGAGAATACTGTTTCTAGTTTGGTCTCTAAATAAGGTACCTGTGTTATGATTTAATGTTCTGTGCAAGAACACTTGAAAGCTTTCCTTGTGCAGGCTTAATCATATTGGAAATGGAAGTGTCAGGGTAAAATACCAATGTTGCAGTTACCTTCTCATTCCTGCCACAAAGCATCTGACCAAAATTGGCCATGAGAGGAAAGTTGTTTATTTTGGTTTAAGGTCTTGAGGGGAAGATGCAAGATGGCAGGGGAAAACATGTTAGCAGAACCTGAGTGTCACCTCTTCCTCAGCAGATGGAAACAGTAGCAGGAGAGTGAGCCAAACACTGACAAGGAGAAACTGGCTTTAACACCTTACAAGCCCACCCCTGACAACACACATCCTCCAGCAAGGCTCCACCTCCCAAATTATCATCAGTTTGGAACCAAGAACTCAAAATACAATGATTTTATGGGGGACAACTAAATCAAATCACCATACCCAATATTTAGGATTAATCAATATTTCTTATCCTAAACAATTAATAAATTGTTTGACTCATTAACATAGCAATGTATTTTTTGTCTAACTACATAAGCAAGGTTTGAAGTAAAACAAACAGTCAAGCTGAACCTAATAGGAAGAGGAGATATTTTAGTTATTTTATGATAGTATGCAATTAAAATCATAAATTCTGGGGAAAAACTAAATCCTATTGAATGTTGTAATACTTAAATTTTTAATTGTTCTTTACTTCTTTTGCTTTAGAAGACTAATCAATATCTAATACATAGTTTGAATATGTATCTTATTTTTTCATCTTCTCACTTTACCCTTTGTGTTTCCCACCCTACATCCAAATTTGAACATAAACTACAAAGGGACTATATTGACATTTTGTTCATTTTACTTTTGCCTTTTATTGCTAAAAGATAATGTATGGCCTATAGTTAATTGATGGGGGTAGAAGCATGGATGTGAATCATAGCCATGAAGAAGGAAGGAAAGGAGAAGGGAAAGAAAAGGAAAGAAATAAGGATAAATAAGGAAAGCCTAATGTTACTGTGGATAGAGTAAAATTAGTTTGAAAACCTCAGTTTTTTTGCTTACTGTGTTCCTAATCTACATGAATTATGAGCACTAATCCCACAGGATTAATTTTGAGAGATTTTAACATTTACCTCATAATCTTATCCCTTAATAAACATATTTATTATAGACATTTTCAAACTAGGTTAATGCCAAGCTGATGGAAAGCAAAGTGATGTTTCATAACTTAATTTAAGGCTACATTGGTACAGACAATGTGGCCATGGTAACAGAGTATCAAGTAGGTTAATAGAACATTATAGAGTGTCCCAGAACAGTCCAGCAGAGATGCATCAAAGGGACTTTTGACAAAGGAACACAAACCGAGCAATGGGTAGAAGACATAGACATACCTGGAGAGCAGCTTCACTGTAATGATCTCAGTACAGCTTGCACTTTCTGAATAATTACCTTACCTGACATTAAGAATTCTGAGGAGAAAAGTACCAAGTGATGAAACTCTCAGCAGGTAACATAGCTGAAAATGTACCTGGGTTTTATTGTGATATTTTTAGATATACCAAAATCACTGTGTTATTGTTAAGGTGTTGTCAACTTGACGTGTTTAGTAATCCACAGAAATCCCTTTCCGGTGGGTCTCAGAGGTGGCTTCCAGGAAGGATTAACTAAAGGAGGAAGTCCTTCCCCCAGTGTGAGTCCTTCCTCCAGAGCCGGCAGCCCTGCTCAGAGGGAAACTTTATATAAGGAAGCTCTGGGTGAAAAGAGCCCCTTCCTTCCACTTGGCTGCCAGAGTTGCTTGCTGCCTTCCAGCACGGATTGAAGACCGGCATCAACTGAAGACCTACGTGGATTGAAACTCAGCAGCTCCTCATGAAGCCTTCAGGCCTTTCGGCACCATCTGCAGTGCCTAATCTGGACTTCTGAGGCATCTGGCCATGTGGACTGAGCAGCTACCAGGTTCCTTGATTCTTGGGCCTGCAACTGCTATTGGACTACAGTAAACTAATCCAATAATTTCCCTTTTAAAAAGGCCCTACTGATGATAAGGAGGGCAATAATAATCCATGGTGTGCACTATTTAAATAACTCTGTGACATAGATTATATTTGGTGATCCTGAGTCATGTCTTGTGAAGAGCAAGGAATTTAGTGACTCTGTACTTAAAACATTTGAATATTTGTTGAAAAGTAAGACAAATGATGAAGCTGGTTGGTTGTTTTAGCATGTCTGGACAAACTAGTTAGGGAACAGCAGGAGCTAAAAAAGGAAAATTCCAAGCTTAAGACCCACATACATGATCTCAAGGTTTTTAGGGTATCTTGGAGGAGGGTCTCCTCTTTAGCCAGAACAGGGCTCAGATTGCAGAAAACCAAACCCAAGCTCTCATTGTGAGATTGGCTAACTTGCAATGTAAACTCAAGTCCCAGCCTCACCAGCTATCAGAAGTTAGAGAGCACTGATTGGAAGGCTGGGATCCTGTGACTTGGGATGGTGATGTGTGGGAAGTCCCTGAAGAACCTAGGGATATCAAAGGGTCAGATTCTGAAGAAGTTGTTTTGGATAAACATATGACCTCCCCTCCCTTAGCAGCAGTTGTATCTCCACCTCCACACCCTGAAGTATTACCCTCCCCACCCTCGCCTGAGGGACTTAATCTTCTTTGTCTGAGGTATCAGCAGGAAGTTCTGTCGCTTCTTAGTTCCCACCCATATTTGCCTCTAGGCCTATAACCAGGCTAGGCAGGCCCTTAAAGGTGAGATAGAAAGTGTAACACAAGAGGAGGTGAGGTATACCTGTAAAGAACCTCAGGAGTTTTCTAACTTGTACAGGCAGAAGCACGAGGAATAAGTGTGGGAATGGATTTTCAGGGTGTGGGATGGTGGAGGAAGGAACAAAAGATTAAATCAGGCTGAATTTACTGAAATAGGCCCACTGAGCAGAGATTTTAGATTTAACACATCAGCTCATGCAGTTGGAAGGGGTGCCAAGAGTTTATTTGATTGGTTGGCTGAAGTATGGATCCAAAGATGACCTACTGCGAATGAGCTTGAGCTGCCTGATATCCCTTGGTTCAATGTTGATGAAGGGATTAAAAAGCTCAGAAAACTTGGAATGCTGGAGTGGATTTACCATGTAAATTCATCTTTTCCCCCACAATGGGAGCATCCATAAGATGTGTCCTTCACTAAGACTATAAGAAACAGATATGTGAGGGGAGCACCAGCCTACTTAAAGTCCCCTATCACTGGTCTTTTATGTAAAGAAGACCTCACAGTGGGAGCTTCAGTTGCTGCATTAGGTGATTTAGATGCAATGGGTGTAACTGGATCTCAGGGTAATAAGGGCCAAGTGGCAGCACTGAATCACCAAAGGTGGGATGAATGTGTTTTCTGTAGTAGACAGCATAGGCAAAATTATGCACATAAAGGTATGACTCATATGGACCTTTGGAATTGGCTGATTAATCATGGTATTTCCAGAAGTTAAACAGATAAGAAGCCTACTGAATTCCTTCTTGATCTATATAAGCAGAAAAGCAACAAAGAATCAAGACCCCTTAATCAGTTTCCCAACTTGAGCCAGTTTCCGGATCCTGAGCCCCTTGGTTGAAGGGGTGGCTGTGTCCCCTTGAGGAAGGGCCCCCCTACAACCCCTAAAAGTTTCAATATTAAGCTTAGACCTATCCTTCCTCATAGGGACCTGTGACCTTTTGCTAGGGTAACTGTACACTGGAGGAAAGGGAATAACCAGATCTTTTGGGGCCTACTGGACACTGGCTCTGAATTGACATTGATTCCAAGAGACCCCCAAAAGCACTGTGGCCCTCCAGTTAAAGTAGGTGCTTACAGAAGTCAGGTGATCAATGGAGTTTTCACAAATGTTAGACTGACAGTGGCTCCAGTGGGTCCCCAAACTCACTCTGTGGTTATTCCCCCAATCCCAGATGGCATAATTGGGATAGATATACTTAGGAGTTGGCAGAAGCCCCACCTTGGTTCCCTGACTTGTGGAGTGATTGCTATTATGGTTGGAAAGGCCAAATGGAAGCCACTGAGGCTCCAACCACCAGGGAAAATAGTGAATCAAAAACAGTATCGCATCCCTGAGGGGATTTCAGAAATTAGTGCCACTATAAAGGACTTGAAGGATGCAGGGGTGGTGGTTCCCACCACATCTCCCTTTAACTCTCCTATTTGGCTTGTTCAGAAGACAGATGGATCATGGAGAATGACAGTGGATTATTGCAAACTTAATCAGGTGGCAACTCCAACTGCAGCTGCTGAACCAGATGTGGTTTCTTTACTTGAGCAGATTAACACATCCCTGAGTACCTGGTATGCGGCTATTGATCTTGCAAATGCTTTCTTCTCCATACCTGTCCATAAGGACCACCAGAAGCAATTTGCCTTCAGCTGGCAAGGTCAGCAGTACACCATTACTGTTTTACCTCAAGGTTATATGAACTCTCCAGCCCTGAGTCATAGCTTAGTTAGCAGGGACCTTGATCTCCTGTCCCTTCCAAAGAGTGTCACGTTGGTCCATTATATCAATGACATAATGCTAATTGGATCAAATGAGTAGGAGGTGGCAACGACTCTAGAGTTTCTGGTATAGCATATGTGCATCAGGGGATGGAAAATAAATCCATCCAAAATTCAAGGACCTTCCACCTCAGTGAAATTTCTAGGAGTTCAGTGGTGTGGAGCATGCAGTGATATTCCTTCTAAGGTGAAGGATAAGTTGTTGCATCTGGCCCTTCCTACCACTAAGAAAGAAGCACAACATCTAATAGGCAGGCCTATTTGGATTTTGGAGACAGCACATTCCTCACTTGGGTGTCTTACTCCATCCCATATACCAAGTGACTCAGAAAGCTACTAGGGGCCCAGAACAAGAGAAGGCTCTTCAACAGGTCCAGGCTGTTGTGCAGGCTGCTCTGCCCATTGAGCCGTATGATCCAGCAGATATGATGGTACTTGAGGTTTCAGAGGCATACAGGAATGCTGTTTGGAGCCTTTGGCAGGCCCCCATAGGTGAATCACAGCAGAGGCCCTTAGGATTTTGGAGCAAGGCCCTGCCATCATCTGCAGAAATTATTCTCCATTTGAGAGACAGCTTTTGGCCTGCTATTGGGCCTTAGTAGAAACTGAACATTTGACAATGGGACATCAAGTTACTATGTGACCTGAGCTGCGCATTATGAGCTGGGTGTTATCTGACCTACCAGGCCATAAAGTTAGACGTGCACAGCAGCAGTTCATCATTAAGTGGAAGTAGTATATATGTGA
This sequence comes from Dipus sagitta, assembly GCA_036346955.1. NCBI lineage: Eukaryota > Metazoa > Chordata > Mammalia > Rodentia > Dipodidae > Dipus > Dipus sagitta. The sequence continues at coordinate 93,614,710 of CM070770.1, read as the reverse complement.
TCGGGCTCAAGCAGGCCTTGAAGGTACGAGTAAATTACATGAGGAAGTTGTCCAAATGCTTATGATTGCTACTCCTGTTGCAATGCCTTCTGTCCCCAAGCATGCACCTATGGCATCATGGGATGTGCCCTATGATAAATTGACTGAGAAGGAGAGGACTAGGGCATGATTTAAAGATGGTTCAGCACATTATGTGGGCACCTCCCAGAAGTGGTAAGCTGCAGTATTACAGCCCCTTTCTGGGACAACTCTGAAGGGCTGTCATGAAGGGAAGTCTTCACAATGGGCAGAACTTCAGGCAGTGAATGTGGTCGTGCATTTTGCTGGGAAAAACAAATGGCCAGATGTGCAGTTATACACTGATTCATGGGCTGTGGCCAATGGTTTGGCTGGATGGTCTGGGACTTGGAAGGGGCACAATTGGAAAATTGGTGAGAAGGACAATTGGGGAAGGTGTATTTGGATAGAACTCTCTGAATGGTCAAAGCATATAAAGATACTTGTGTCCCATGTTAATGATCATCAGAAGGTAACCTCATTGGAGGATGACCTTAATAATCAAGTAGATAAGCTGACCTGTTCTGTGGACAGTGGTCAACCTCAGCCACCTCTGCCATTGCCCAACAGGCCCATGAACAAAGTGACCATAGTGGCAGAGATGCAGGCTATACATGGGCCCAACAACATTGACTTCCACTAGCTAAGGCTGAACTGACCACAGCTACTGCTGAGTGCCAAATTTGCCAGCAGCAGAGACCAACTCTGAGCCCCTGATATGGTAGTATTCGTTGGGGTGACCAGCCAGAACCTGGTGGCAGGTTGACTATATTGGACCACTTCCATCATGGAAAGGGCAGTGTTTTGTCCTTACATGAATAGACACTTATTCTGGGTATGCATTTGCCTTTCCTGCATGTAGTGCTTCTGCCAAAACTACCATCTGTGGGCTTACAGAATGCCTTATCCACCATCATGGCATTCTACACAGCATTGCTTCTGACCAAGGAAGTCACTTCACCACCAAGAAAGTACAGCAGTGGGCTCAAGATCATGGAATTCACTGGTCTTACCATGTGCCCCACCATCCTGAAGCAGCTGGCTTGATAGAAGGGTGGAATGGCCTTTTAAAGAAACAGCTACAGTGCCAAATAGGTGGCAAGAGCTTGGAGGGCTGAAGGAGTGTTCTCCCACAGGCTGTATATGCTCTGAATCAGTGTCCTATATATGGTACTGTTTCTCCTATAGCCCGGATTCACGGGTCTAGGAATCAAGGGGTGGAAATGGGAATGGTCCCACTGGTCCCACTTACCATCACCCCAAGTGACCCATTAGCTAAATTTTTGCTTCCTCTTCCTGCAACCTTACGCTCTGCTGGCCTAAAAGTCTTGGTTCCAGAGGGGGTAGTGCTTTTGCCAGGAGACACGAAGAACATTCCATTGAACTGGAAGCTAAGACTTCCCCCTGGTCACTTTGGGTTCCTAATGCCCTTGAGTGAACAGGCTGAGAAAGGAGTTACAGTGATAGCAGGGGTGATTAATCCAGATTACTAGGGGGAAATGGGACTGCTCCTCCACAATAGAGGTAAGGAAGAGAAAGTCTGGAGTGAAGGAGATCCTTTAGGGTGTCTCTTAGTGTTACCATGCCCTGTTATCAAAGTCAATGGACAATTGCAACAACCCAATGGAAGTAGTGTGATAAATGGCCCAGATCCATCAGGAATGAAGGTATGGGTTACCCCTCCAGGCAAAGAGCCAAGAACTGCTGAGGTGCTTGCTGAAGGTGGAGGAAATACAGGATGGGTAGTAGAAAAAGGCAATTACAAATACCAGCTAAGGCCACATGACCATTTACAGAAACAATGACTGTAATTGCAATGTGTCCTACGTTGATAGAGAGTGTTTGTACACCAATATTAAGATTATATCACTAGCTAACTATTGAATTTATGTTAGACATATTATATTAGAGACTAAGCTTTGCGTTGGGGGAAGATTTTGTGGTTCTAGTTGTATGTGGGATAGTTATACCATGTTAGGAAGAATTATGAGCTCATTACTGTTTTCATTTGGCAATTAAGTATCATGTAAGGAGATATGATTTGGTGCCATGTTGACAAGGGGTGGACTTGTGATAGTTAAGGCATTGTCAATTTGATTTGTTTAGTAATCCACAGAAATCCCTTTCAGGTGGGTCTCAGAGGTTGCTTCCAGGAAGGATCAACTAAAGGAGGAAGTCCTTCCCCCAGTGTGAGCCCTTCCCCCAGAACAGGTGGCCCCACTCAGAGGGAGACTTCACATAAGGAAGCTCTGGGTGAAAAGAGCCCCTTCCTTCCTTCCAGTTGGCTGCCGGAGCTGCTTGCTACCTTCCAGCGTGGATTGAAGACCAGCGCACACTGAAGACCAGCATCAACTGAAGACCCATGTGGATTGAAACCTAGCGGCTCCTCAGGAAGCCTCCAGGCCTTCAGGTGCCATCTGCAGTGCCAAATCAGGACTTCTGAGGCATCTGGCCATTTGGACTGAGTAGCTACCAGATTCCTTGATTCTTGGGCCTGCAACTGCTATTGGACTATGATAAGCTAATCCAATAAATTCCCTTTTCAAAATAATTCATTCTAGCAGTTCTGTTCCTCTAGATAACTCTGATTAACACACACTGTTTATGAGAGAAATATAAAGCTGGGCTGGAGATATGGCTTAGTGGTGAAGGTACATCCTTGTAAAGCTAAAGGACTCAGGATTGACTCACCAGGACCATATAAGTCAGATGCACAAGGTGACGCATGTGTCTGGAGTTTGTTTGCAATGGCTGGAGGCCCTGGAATGCCCATTTTCTCTTTCTATCTTCCTTTCTCTATCTCTCTCAAATAAATAAATATTTTAAAAGTACATATTTTTCCATGAAGCTACTATACTGGAGTCATGATTTATGGACCCAAGTATTAAAAAATGAAAAGGAAATATGATATGAAGAGCAATACTCTTAGGGCCATTTCCTATGGAGGGCAATTCAAGAGACACTAAATTGACATTTATTTAACTGAAATTAAATTTTTTTTTTTAAAAAACATGCCTCACTTAACACTTAAGTATTTGACAATAAATAAATGAAGGCTCTAATGCAAATATATGCAATGTAATGGAAAAAAAATTTATAGAAGGCAATTGAATTAGGTCAACAAAATATGTCTTAATACTCTTTCTAGCAATTTCACATAATTTTCAACAAGAATACTCCTGAGAAAACAGAAAATATTTTATTCCAGAAAATAAATCATCCTACTTAATAGAGATTCCTCTCATAAAATAGACATAGTTACAGAGTTTGCAACATGATAATAAGCAGACCTTTTGAAAATCACTAACAGAACTTATAGAAAATATGTGATAGTTGCTTATCAGTTTTCTTAATCATTATGACTATAGAATTTTATATTAAGAAACAAATTTACTACAATTCCAAATTATATACATGAAAATATTTTTGCATCATGTCAGAATTACAGGACATTGTCCAACTTTTGAGGACATGTTAGAAAAACTAGATGCATCAAAATAGCAATATTATCCATAGATATAAAATAATAATTATGCTCACTAATCATAATTTTAAAAAGAAAATTTTCAATACAAAAATAGAACACAACATGCTATCTATGTTAAGATTATGGCTATTTAAAATATACCAAACTAAAAATAATGAATAAAGAAAAATAATGAATATATCAGAATTATGGCTGATATTTTAAAGTCATTATTCTTTGAGAATTTGTCTTTAAGCATATGTCTTTTTAGAGGAAACAAAACTAATGAGCCAGTTTTTATTATTCTGCTTTACTGCAAACCCACAAAAAACATAGTAATGAATAGGATGGAAATCATTAGAGTAGAGAGCATTGACCTCCTGCTTACAGAACAAGAAACTGACCTTCAAGATAAAGGGTGGAAAAAAGAAAACTAGTATGTATTAACCAAGTAATTTCGTTAATATCTGCCAGAGAAATGAAAAGAAATGAAATAGTCACAGTCTGCACTGACCTTCCAGGTACCTATGACACAGTATAACTTTGAAACCTCAAATAAAATATGTACTCTATTGTACCTGACAGGAAGCTTTGCACTTTCATTATGCATATAATATCTAATAGATCTTTGGAAATCATTACCTGTCAAGAGGGGAAAAGAAAGGCAGAGGGAAAACCTTGAAGAATAGAGTTTGTCAAGGGTCAAAGTAAATGGCAATATACTTTAATAAGCAATAAGCTCTACATTATTTCTGGGTGGCCTATACACCCAGTGGACTGTGGTATCATATATTGAGTTGCAGAATAACTTCTTAGTGGCACAGAATAACCTTTCAGATTTCTGATAGGTTATATGTAGCTTAAAAAAGAGTTAACCATATTGGTATGAAAATCACACAAAATTGGGAGGAATGTTTTGAGTTACTGAATCTTAAGATGCACTGCATAATTATTGCCTTTATTATTATTTGGTTTTTGAGGCAAACACAACAGACTGGCCTTTTTTATGCAAGAGAGTGAGAGCAAGAGAGAAACAGAAAGAATTGGTGTACTAAGGCCTCCAGCCACTGTCATCAAATTCCACATTTGTCCGCCACTTTGTGTGCATGTGAGACTTTATGCACTTGTGTTATCTTGTGCATTTGGCTTACGTGGGACCTGGAGAGTTGAACATTGGTCCTTAAACTTCTCAGGCAAGTGCATTAAGCCATCTGTCCAGCTTGTGTTTATTATTTTTATATAATCTATATCATCACAGTTACTTATAAAATTATAAAGTTAATTAAAAAGTAAGATTTTTTTTCTTTACCAGGTTACTAGGACTCAATAGATAAAGTATGCATGTGGATAATATAACAAAATATTAGCATCATAAAATATAAATTTTATTTGCTAACATTAAGGGGAAAAATCATTATTTTATTTATTTATTTTAGTTTTGTTTTAGAAAGTGGCTCTTAACTTACCATACTTGGGAAACAGCAACCACCATTTCAAAATTAATCTTAGATCTGAACACATGGAAAAATAAATATTACATGTTTGGGCAAGTAGACCATGGTATACAACTTAGTGGCTGAGGAACAGTAAGAAAAAGAGTAAGAGTGAATTCCTCTAAATTCTAGCTCTGATGGAATTCAAAACCTTACTTTCCTCTGTACTAAGTGTTTGGCTCTTGATTTCTTCATTGCACAAAAAGGAGCAAATGTGACTACAGAACAGTCCTATGGTTTCTAGCAGTATCAGGCTTCTATTTCCACTTGGACCAAGTGTGATTTCTTCCCATTCTTTTCAACCAGACATATAAAAAGAACCAAAGGCACTACTGGCTTTGACTGCTATCTACACTTAGACAACCTGGCAGGTTATTTAAATAAAAATTGTATATTTGACAGTTATCACTCTCTTGCACACTACAGCAGGCTTCAACACTGATGTAAAAAGTGCCTTTGTATCTACCTTTCAACAGGCCTACAGTGGGGACTGCAGGGGTGACAGAGAAAACACAGAATGCACAACTACACATTTTCTCTAATTGTTAAGAGGAGGAAGTGAATGCCAGGATTTGGTGGGATTCTGCATGTCAAAAAAATGCTTTGACCATTACTGTGCAGGGTCTGGCCAATACCAGGTAATAGATGACCCTTTGGCTGAATTTCTATGGTGAAAGGTCAAATGTTTTTGGCACATTCAGTAGAATTTCTCAAGATACAAAGAAAAGCATTCTGGCATCAGCAACAAGACCTCCCAATGATAATTAGAAACAAAGTGGGTAAAGAGATATTCTCGTATGTCACAGGTTCCCTATAGAACATCCTTATTTTCAGGTTTCAAAGATGAACTTTAAGGACATTGAGTTGACTGAAGGAGACATTATCAGTTTTTGGACTCAGGTAACAACTTTAGATACTATAAACAAATGGTTATTTTCAACTCCAATGCATACTATCATTTAACAATTGTAGGAGTAATTGTATAATTGTGTGCATGAATTTTAACATTCTTTTATTTTAAAATTGAAAAAATATCCAACTACAACTTCTAAACTTAAAAACTTGTACTGAGAAGATGGCTTAGCAGTTGATGGTGCTTGCTTGCAAAGCCTGTCAGACAGCCGTGGATCAATTCCTCAGTACACACATAAAGCCAAATGGCAAAAGTGGCACATGCATCTGGAGTTTGCTTACAGCAGCAAGAGGCCCTAGGTATGCTCCTATACCTTCTCTCTTTCTCTCTCTTTTTCTTCTTCTTCTTCTTCTCATAAATAAAAATATTTTAAAAATAAATAAATTTGAAAACTTTAGTTGTGCCTTTTAGGTATGAATAATTGGAAAATAATGTTTTAAGATAACAGTTGACTTCTTGATTTTCACTTAAACTATATTTGATTGTATTATGATGAAACATTTTCCTGTCTTCTCTTTTTCCTTCCTTCCTTCCTTCCCTCCTTCCTTCCTTCCTTTCTTTCTTTAAAATGTATTATATTTGAGAGAGAGAGATAAAGAGGCAGACAAAGAGAGTGAGAATGGGCAGGCCAGGGCCTTCAGTCACTGTAAATGAAGTCCTGATGTATGTGCTACCTTGTGCATCTGGTTTACTTGGGTCCTGGGGAATCAAACCTGGGTTCTTTGACTTAGGAGGCAAGCACCTTAATTGCTAAACCATCTTTCCTGTCCTATTTCTTTCTTTTTATTTATGTATTCATTTGTTTGTTTTCAAGCTGAGATAAATACAGAGGAGAGAGAAAGAGAGAAAGTGGATATGCCAATGCCTGTAGTCCCTGCAAATGAACTCCAGATGCATGCAACACTTTCTGCATCTGGCTTCAAATGGGTACTCAGGAATTGAATGTGGGCCCTTAGGCTTTGTAGACAAGTGCCTTAACAACTGAGGTATCTCTCCAGCCCATCTTTATTTTAAGGGATATTTTATTTTTATTAGAGAGAGAAAGAGAAAAATAGGAAGAGGGAGAGAATGGACACACCAGGGTCGCTAGCCACTGCAAACAAACTCCAGACACATGTGTCACCTCTTCTGTTTCTTTCTGTCACAGATATCCCAATCTACCTGATGTTGACAGTTTTACTTACTATTTATTTATTAACAAAATGTTATCGCAACAATTCACTTTGTTTATTCAATATAAATCTAATTATTATTTACTAACCAACAATGTTTGTAGTCATATAGCACTTTAGAAATTAGGAACATGAGCGGGTTCTTCCCATGAGGAATATGTAGGCTCCCAGGTCCTTTTGCAGTCTTGATGTAAATGCAAGTTTAAGAGAGAGTGGCACTGTATTTTCATTCTGCAACAGGAAATCTACAGAAAATGCCTATTTTTGTTTGGAATTTTTATCCTACCAGTATTCTTTACATGCAAATTGTCTCCAACTACTTTTCAAATATCTCACAATGTGCTTTTCTAGTGTATTATAGATGTCGACTGACTATCCATGTCCACAGACAGTGACTCATATGGAATGTTATGTTCTGAGCTGACTCCCTGCCTATTCATCTCAGCAAATGCTAAGTAACAACCAGCAGTTCAATCAGGAAAACCAGCAGGAATTGTAAACACAATTGACTGAAAATCAGATATGCTATTGTTCACTGAGCAGTGGACTTAACTGAATGGTTGTCTAAATTTAACCACAAAAATATTTTATCTCCATGCTATGGAAAGTTAAATAGCTAGAACATTAAACAGATGGCAAATGTATGTGTGTTCCATGTTATGAAACAAAAGGCACTAATGCCTTTTTTCAAATTTACATATGAAAAAAATCAACTAATTGGTGATGTCACCTAAGAATTAGCTAGCTTCGAGGCTAAAACCTGACATCTCATGAAATGATAGTGCAGTTTGGAAAATTTTTCCATTATTCCCAATTCAGTTCTCCTTTTTATGTACCAGAGTTACTTTGTGCTACATACTACATATAGATCATAGACAAAATTTCCGGGCATAATTTCTGTGAAGACGTACACTGTTAGCTCCTTCCTGAAACCTGAAAGGTACTTAATTTCTTTAGTTAATAAAATAAATAAGCAGACAATCTAGTTAGTATCCAAGGCAGTATGTCTGAATACTGTGGACTTTCTTATTGTCTAGTGACCAGGAAGCTTTAGGCTCATGGATGCTCAGGAGGAAGTAACACATAACACAGAATATACAGAGAACATGGTGACAGTATTGGGCTAGTATCCCAAGAGGAGATAGAATGAGGTAAAGGAAAGACTGAGATTTTTGAGTTGGAAGCCAGAAAAGAGGACAGGCTTAGCAGTAAAGATATACAGGCAGCTGCACCAAGGTAAGGCTTCACACTTGCAGAGGATCTCATTAAGTTAGTAACTACTCCTCTTGCCATTTGTTCATTAGGTGAGGAATGAAGACTGAGGATGGTCTTTTAACCAGGATGGTCTTGACAGGTCTAGTTAGTTGAATTAACTTTTCTTTTTTTGCATATATATATGTGGTATATGCACTTGTGTGTGCACATGTGTGCACCTGAGAGTGTTCCATATTCCTCATCTGCACATTTCCTTGAGATGAAGTTTCTCACTCAACCCAACATTGTTCTTTTCTATCTGACTGGCTAACCAGTGATTCTCTTCTTTCTGTTCCTTATAGGACTGGCGTTATAGAGATACCTATGTGGCCACACCCAACTGTTTACATAGGTGCTAAGGAATCAAATTCAGGTACTCTCAGGCCCTCTCAGGCCTTTACAATTAAGAAGCAAATGCTTTTACTTACTGAGCCATCTCCCCTTGTTGGATTAAGTCTTGAGGGAAGGGCCCACAATCTTAAATTTGGGTTAACTCAGCATGTCAAGTCTCCACTTAAGGCCAGAGGAACTGTGTTCCCTTAATGAGCTTAAACAAAAGCTCTCATATACCTGCCTTACTCTCTTTCATATGGTATTTTAGTTGCTACAGAGGGTGAAATGTAATGCTTCTCTTTTAACCTTATCAGGGCATGAGTAGGCATGGTATGTCCTAATGGCTTGAAAACCTACTAAGGCCTGTCTAGCCATGACATTAAGCCTAATAATATACAGAATCTTCAAAGCAATCTTTTTTAAATGTTTACATCACTTTTATTTATTTATTTGAGAGTGACAGAGAGAGAGAATGGGCGCACCAGGGCCTCCAGCCACTGCAAACGAACTCCAGATGCATGCGCTGCTATGTGCATCTGGATAATGTGGGTCCTGGGTAATCGAGCCTCGAACCCAGGTCCTTAGGCTTCACAGGCAAGTGCTGAACTGCTAAGCCCTCAAAGCAATCTTTATGAAATATACTCAGATGATCAACACTCTGCCAAATATTCATGCTGGCATTACCTTTAGAGCCTTTACCTTTGCCTAGCAAATGAAGCTTCTGCTCATGGCCCACTGTTCAAAGATAAGGAAGCATCCACAGTTGCAGTGAATCAAAGTGAGCAGAAAGTCATAACTAATCAAGAGTCGGTATTTTAGATAGTGGCAATAATTTTATCTTCCTGGTCACCAACTGACAAACTCCATCTCACTTCCTACATTCTTTGGGGTAGAGCAAAACAAAAATGTAGTCCTGAAATGAATGACAAGAGGGAATTCCTGTTTGTAAGGGAGTAATAGTTTATCCAAAACATTTCATTCATATCCTCTTACTTCACATATTTTCAGTTTCAGGGTTTTTATTTATTTATTTATTTATTTTTTATTTTTTACATTTTGTGTGGCACCAGGTTGAGGAGAGATAGGCTTTAGAGTTTGGAAGGCCAGGATTTCCATGCTGATTCAGGTGATGACTCATCTTTTCAGTAAACAGCTAATATGACTTTTGTTAATTTATTTCTATGTGCTATTATTGACTATATGTAAAATTATACTTGAAAAATGTCTTACTGTTGGGACTTGAAGAAATATGTGAAAAAAATCACAGAGTTTGAGATCATTACAGGGTCTCATTTAATGGAGCTGCTATTACCACCTTGTTGATAACCTTTAGATCCTTATTTAGCCCAAATAACTGTAACTATAATAGCTAACCATGTTTTAGAGGAACAAAGTGAGACATGCAGGCTTTTTAGGTCAGAGAAGTAAAGATAGAAACTGTCATGTAGATACTTATATAAGCATTTAAACCATACATATATATTTTAAAAACGAACTATTCTTAGTTCATTGGATGTTAAGAATTCAATATATAAATAAGGTCAACCCAGTTGGGGCAATCAGTTAGAGTTTATTCACTCTCAAATTAGGGGATTAATGTTGAGAGGTTAAGTGTATTCATTCAGCTCTTATTTCCTACTATTTTGGCAAAGGAGCTAAACTAAGAACAGCTGAGAAATAAATCTAGTTCTATTATTATTATTCATGAGGAAAGAAAACAACAAATTATGAGGCACAAATTGTATAAATACCCCTAATAAAACTTCATGACAGTGCTATGAATAAAATAGATCAGAAACAAATATAATCCAAGAATGTTTTCTGTATCATTAAAAAGTGAAATACAGCCTGATCAATAGCAAAACCCTTATTTTAAAATATTCATTTCTAGATACACAAAAGCTCATATTTGTTTGGATTTAGTAAAGTGGCATTTATCATGAATTTACCATATGCCTGTGTTCTAGGACCAATGAATACATCAATAAAACAAATAAAAATGTGTAATATTTAGAAGGAGAAAGAAAAATAATATGTGGCGTTATGGAGTATTGTGTTTTACCTACTGTGGAGAATAATAAAGCAAAAAGGAAAGACATTGATTAAGTGTGTGTGTGTGTGTGTGTGTGTGTGTTATAAGAAAGTACAGTATCATTTATTTTATTGTATTTATTTTAATTTCTTTTATTTAATAAAATCATTTTTTTTCAAAAATAAATGTAACCAATAGACAAATTGATTATTCTGTCTTTCATTATGAAAATCAGCAAAGATATATTCAATATAGGTTAGGGGTTAGTCTCTATGTGGTGTGATACCTGACTATAAGAAAGACTTGTATATGGAAAACATTCTATGACCTATTAAAGAATTATAAGGAAAAATAGTGAATGTAAGAAAGCAATTGGAATGTACAGTAACCTGTATCACCAATCATAAGAACTGCAGTATCTTTTCATCATTATTCTATGGTTAATGATCTAATCATGATAAGAAGATAATAAATTCAACCTAAAATAAGGGGTAGCTTCTTAAAACAAGCATTGCTCATTTTATATGCAGTATATTTTACTCCATATTCCATTTCCATGCAATTAGAAAGTATTATACCTTTTCTCTCACACTTCTATGTATTTAATATTTGTAATTGTTACCATTTGTTCAGATTCACAAAAGTATTTGCCTTATTAGAATTTTGAATCTTGAACTGGTGAGATTGCTTAGTGGTTAAACATGCTTGCTTACAAAGCCTGCTGGCCTGTGCTTGATTCCATACACATGTAAAATCATACACATCATAAAATCGAAGTGATGCATGCATTTGGATGTCATTTGCAGTGGAAAGAGGCTCTAGCTATCTCATTCTCTTTCTTTCTCTTTTGTCAATAAAAAAATAGCTGTGACTCTTTCCCTTGAGTCTAAAAGAATCCAGGTGTTTGTGGTTGGTGGTGGTGAATTTTGAGATTTCTATGAGTCATTGTTAACAACAGGCCACAATCAAAGTGCCAAAAAATTTGAATTGATAATTAAGTGCAGTGTAACATGGATTTCTGGTAAAGTATTTAAGGAAGGGCATAGGATTACAACTAAGAAAGACTTGATTTGATTGTTAGCTTTCTTAATTGCTGTTGCCATAGGTATGCAATTTTGTATTAAGTTAATTTTATTCATTGTCTCATTTATTTTCTTTCCACCAATGATAAAATTTTATCTGAAGGAAGTTAACTGGCTTGACCTTAAAGGATATTAGAACCAATGAGACATGGGACAATTGAAGAGAGATGAGGGAGTCCTTGTAATAGTGGGAAATTGTTAACAATTGTCTCTCAGGGATAAATACCATGGATACTGGGTGATAAAAAAAATCACAAAAGTTGTGTGACTGGTCCAGCTCTTCTAAGAAATCAGAGAATGTGCAAATGGAAATTAAAAGACAGTGATCAATAAAACTTCCTAGAAAGAGTTGAATGTACCCTTGAAAAGTATGTATAGGAAAGAGACAGTTTAAAGAAATAACAGAAAGGTCCTTCTCATCCAAGTGGGATTACGTGTGATAGATATGGTTGGTAAAACAAAGGCCATTGATATGAAGAACACGGCAAGATTCCTGTCTTAGTGCACTGAGGTGGAGTGTTCTGTGGGGGGGGGGGGGTGGAAATCATGTGAGGAAGAGTAGTTGCTTGTGGCCAAATTACAGAACTCTCAAATTCAGACTGTTAAGATTCTAAAATATTGTTTCTCAACCAAGAAGTATTTCCCTCACATTTCAAGTTCCTTGTCCTGTGTAATTCATTTTCTATTCTAGGTGAGCTTTTCACACTAATCAGATCATATTCTGTATTGAAGTCTTTCTTGTAGGACAACCAGCATAATAGACAAGGATCAAAATTTAATGAAGACTAATAGTACAAGCTTACAACTATATTCTTCTGTGCTTAGGTTTTGCAAAACCAAATCCTCTTACTTGAAGTTAGAATCATGGATTACTTTCTGGTTGATATACTATAATTTTTGTGACTAGATACTTCAGTTTAAAATGTATAAATTTATCAGGCTGGAGAGATGGCCTAGCGGTTAAGTGCTTGCCTATGAAGCCTAAGGACCCCGGTTCGAGGCTCAATTCTCCAGGACCCATGTTAGCCAGATGCACAAGGGGGCACATGTGCCTGGAGTTCGTTTGCAGTGGCTGGAGGCCCTGGCGTGCCCATTCTCTCAATCTCTCTCTCTCTGCCTTAAAAAAAATGAAAAATGAAGAGAAAAAAAATAAAATAAAATGTATAAATTTATGGTTTATAAACTCACATCCATTTCCAAATGAAGTATATCAAATTGTATAATTTCAGATTCTGAAGAAAAATGTCAATTATAGATTAATATTAACATAATGTAAACCACATCTTAAGGAGGTAAATGTCTTTACTATGAAGTTTCTTGAGAAAGCAAATATAACTACTCTGAAGTTTCTGATGGCAAAACCATCAACCTGTGTTTACACAAAGTTTGAAGCAGAATTGTGAAAGAAAAAAGAGAACATAAGGAATAGTGGTAAAAATATTTATTTATAAATTAGGTGCTGTTTCATCCTCAATCTTAATACTTTTGTAATACTAGATACATTGTTTAAATTCAGTAAGCTTCATTCTCTTTTCCACATTAGAGTTAATGCATGCATACATTACCAATCTTCATCTGCTTTTGAAGCCCTGTCGGCCAGCTCTTACTATCTTAATCAGTTGCCTATTTTAGCACAAATGAAAGGGTTGTGGATGACGTCTTTCTGTGTAGTAACTTCATCTATTTATATTGATTTTTCATATTTTATTTAATGTATTTATTTTTGTCATTGCTAGGAATTGAAACTAGGTCCTTGTGCTTGCTAGGTACGCATCCTACCTCTGATCTACATCCCCATCCTTGATATTTTTAAAGAAAAAAATTATCTCATTAGTGAGTCCCATATGGAAGGAACATATAGGAAAAAGAAAAAATAAGTGACTTATTCAAGTTTAACCTCATAGCTTTTCTGGGTGATTTCAACTTTGAAGATAATATAGTGTGCCCTGCACAATTACTGGTTTTTAACTCAATTTATAAAATTTAACTTTAATCAATGTTTTGGTTGAGTGTAAGTTAACAATATGATAAGTAACATGTTGGAAAATTTATAGTCCTCAAATGAATTGCTAAAGCCGAAATGTCACACATGTTTTATTATATTAAACATTGATGTATTAAAAGAAAGTTTGTAGGGGCTGGGGATATGGATCAGCATTTAAAGGTGCTTGTTTGAAAAACTTGCCAGATTATGTTGCAATTCCCCAGCCACCCACATAAACTAGAACACATATTCATTTTCAAGGGTGAGACCCTGGCATACCCCTCCATAGAAATAAATATAATTTTTAAAAAATTTAAAAAGGTTGAAAAGATTAAATCTTTGCTTATGATAGTCCCTAGTTCTTTATCTAGTAAATGTTGGTGAAGTGCACATTTGGTACTATACATTACATCAAGTCTATATTATGAACTAGTCCAACACACTGAAAATATGTGGGAAAAAATCAGAAAACTATATAACTTATATGTCAATAATAATGTTATATATTTGCTTTTCTCCTCCCTTCATATACTGAAGACATTTTTTGAATATAGGATCTTTCTTTTCATCAGATGCTGATGTTTATACATCATCAAAATAATAGTATTTTATGATTTTCCTGACATTACTCACACCACACTTATTACAAGATACAATCTCTAACTTGGTTCTCCCTTGATACCTGCCTGCTTGAGCACCTCTAAACATAGTTAGCACATATTAGAAGGCAAGATCAGTCTCTCTTCACAATCCCTAGACTCGGTGAGTAACAAAATAAAAAGTCTTTTAGCCAACTTCATATCGAAAAGGGAAAAGGTGAAATCAATGGAACAATAAAAACTGCAATCTCTTTTTGTCACATTTTATGACCTCATCACCAACAGTCTCCACAAGGTCATCACTCCTTGTATTAGTCTGTTAACGGGCTGGACACAATCACTGCTACCTTTTGAACTGGCTTTTTTCCCTTACAATATTGCTTTTTGTTTGTTTGTTTTATTGGATGTTACTATTGCTCCCTTTTTTGTTAAAATGAACCTCAAAGAATGCTATGATAGAACCCAATAAACCCATGCAAGAAAGATAGACTCAGTTCTCAAAGTACAACATTCAAGATATCTTCCAGTGCACCACCACAGTGATTCTCTACATTTAGCAGTTCATTTCATCACCAAACCAAATGTTAGAAAAATTACTTCCTTCAATATACTGCTAATCACATTTTTTCCTCTGACTTCTTGAGCTGTGGATTAAAAGTGCTTTTCTATGCATGTAAAATACAGGATCTAAAATAAGAGTAATATGAAATGGAAATACACTTTTCATAAGTATCAAAATTTTGTATGAAAACAGGAAAGATTTATCCAATTTGGCTAGCCTAGATTTTGTTGACTATAATTTCTGGTTGCTTTAGCCCAGAAAAGACACAAAGACACAAACATACTGTACATTGTGTGTACAGTGTATGTGTGCCTTTATTTACTATATGAGTTCATAGTTTATGAATTTCTTTTCATCAAATTTGAGAGTCTTGGAAGTTCAATCACTTACCACTATGTAGTATTCTATTAATATTGCAACATTTAGATTAGTTTTTTCCCATCTTTATATCTTTCTAGAAACTTTGCATTATTTCCTTCTTCTCTTCTTCCTCTGATAAGAATTATGGTTCTTATCTCCATGATTGAAAGAACATCAACATAACCTCAGCTTCTTTGCAGAAAGTTCTCTGTCTTGGTGTATGGAATCTTGGCTCGCATTCACAGTTTATATCTTGTAAACTATCTTGAAATTCTTCCTTCATTCACCTCAGGGACCAGAAGTCATGTGATACTCACTCTTCTTATCCTTGCCAATTCCTAGTCATTATTTTTGCACCATTATGTCCATATGTCTCCTTTTTTGAATTTCTTGGCAATCACCTTGCTTTATATGTCTGCTTATAACTCACTTATACTAATATACCAGCCAATTCCCTTAGTTTTTGAGTCTGTTGGGAAGAAGGAATCATTGTGTTTTCTGCTTTAATCTTCACACTGAAGTTAAGAAATGCTTTTGAACAGATTCAGACAATGCTCTGTTAAGAAAGTTTCTTCTTATACTGTATGAAAATATGTCACCTTATCTGCCTGCTATAGTTAGGTACTGAATGCCTCTAAGAAGACTTGTGTCAAAGGCTGGTCCTAAGCATGATGCTGTTGGGATCTGATGTATGCATTATAGACCATGGATTGTTATTTGGAGGTATACTCTTGAAGATGATCATTAGATTCCTAGAGTTACTCCTGGTCTTTCCAGACCAAATGTACAAGAAAGGTCCAATCCAATGTGGATGCTGATTTTAGACTAGACCATCCAAACTGTGAACTGAATAAACAGTGAAATAATTAAGCCATTCTCTGAGTGAATTTATTTAGCTAAGGTATTTCATCTTAGGAATGCAAAGCTGACTAATATGCCTGCCCTTAGGTGTCAATTTTAAAGGTCAAATTAATCTACAAAATCCTAAGGCCTGACCTGATTTTTATGTGGTTTCCCATTACATTAATTTCTAAATCCTATCTCACCTAGTCCCCATTCAATGTGCTCTCTATCTCCCCATTTCACCTCTTTTAAAAGGGAAATAATTATCCTTTCAGAGCTGAATTCAGACAACCACAATCTTAATTACTTATGTGACTCCAGAAATGATATATAGTTGCTTAAAATTTAAGTTCCCTTTCCTTCAAATATGGTCATTAATTTCTTAAATTAAGTAAAATGATGCACATAAAAGCTTTTTTTGATACTCAAGTACTCTGAAATGTTATGCACATTTCATATTTATCTTATTTGTTTACAGGAATAATCACACATTGGATCAAACATGCCTGCCCCAGCCTGTAGTGAGAAAAATGGAAACCAATAGCACAAGGGTATGTACATGCAGTTAAGGAATGGTTTCTTAAGAAACTCTGTGGCTAATTGTCAGCCAAAAAAGCCCTATTAGTCACTATTTTATCACAATTTCAGAAAGATATCTACAAGGGGCAATGGAGTCAGATACCAAACGAAAGGGTACAGTCTCCTGATAATTTAGCAGTTATGGTATAAAGAAACACATATTTAGCTAATATAAGAAGAGTTGAGAAGTAGACAATTGTCTCAGCAATTTGAGCTGAAAGGAGTGTTTTCTGAAGGTTCTGGAATTGGCCACTACATTCTTATTAAAATTCATTCAAGCCTGTAGGAAGAAGCACAAGATGATTCTGTAAAACTTGAGTCTCACTCAAACTTTCCTGCTGCAGCTGATGTAACCATCTTCTCTCTGGTTGTCTGTTAAACAGGAATGTAATACTCTGGAGCAAGCCATGCTACAGTATTCCCTATTACTCTAAAAATTGATGGCTAACATATATTTTGCATGAGCAAAATGTAATTAATCTCCATTTCATAATAGTTTACATAAGTTATGTCTGTTTGAAGGTCAAATATAGGAGCTTTAAATTTAAATTTTGAAGAAGTAAAATAAAACAATGAAAATTAGTACAATTATACAGAACTTAATAAATATGATAGATATGAGAACCTGATGAACAATAAATGTTTTCAAAAACTATAGTGGATTTTCCTCAGAAGCAAGAGGAGGTCAGGTATAGTGACAGATTCTGGTAAAAGCAGCACCTGAGAACCTGAGATGTAGAGACAGAATTGTTTTATTTTGATACTAATTTTGACTTATTGATTTTATCTTAATACAAATATTATTCAACATTGGTGGAGATCTTAAGACTCACTAAACATGATGGGTTTCAGGAAAGGAATAACACTACCCTTCAAGTTCTGATATCGGAATGGCCTTGTATTTGTCTTCCAAACAGATATAACTTAATTCAGTGATTCCACAAAGTATATTAATTCTAAACTTTTACTTAACAACATTACACACACATACATAGTATATATATATATATATACATACATATACATATATATATACATATATTTACATATATGTATATATATGTATGTATATATATGTATATGTATATATATATATATCAAACATCACTTTGTAGAATAATAAATATTATAACACAATTTCTGCAGAGTATCACATTCCTGATTTTGATTTTTGATTATTACTTGCCTTAAAAAAGAAATGACAAGAAATGAAAATGCACATTTTAACTTGACAGGAGTAGATTTAACTAAAAAGTATTAAGCAATGAGCATAATAATGTCAATACATATAGTTAACTTTATATTTATTATAATTAAAAGCATATACTCAGGGAAATATAATGCTTTCCTAAAGAGTATTTAAGTACCCATGACTTATATCATTTGTAATTCAAAGAAGTTCTAGCAACAGATTTATGCTTGGTAATAAAACTAAAACTTACATGACATTGTACAAATATAAAACTGAACAGCCTATTTAACAATACTGCCAATCTTGTAGAAATATGAGGCTTTGTGACAATTTAATTGTTTATATATACATTATTCTACTATTCTTAAGGCCACCTCAGAAACCAATGCTGCTAAGAAAGCCTCACACACTACAACCAAAAATTAGTAGGAAGAAAAGAAGCAGAAATGAGATATTGGGAAAGGAAAAACTGTAAACATTAGCTTAGTTCACTGGGATCCCCATTATCATCACTCTAATCTTCAAAGTTACATCACTTTGTGATAGCTTCAGATTTAATGTTTAAATCTTCTGCAGCTAAATTGAAGCAATCAGCTGCTATCATCTCTGGGCATAGAAATTTATTCTGAGTAGTTTAATGTAAAAGAACATTTTATGTTTGTGAACATGGTGTCCTTCCACATTAGAGCAACAACAAGACACATTGAAAAGTCAAGGAGGTGTGGCCGGCTAGGCTGTTTATTTACACTACAAAGAAAGAGAAACTTGCCATTCAAGATATTGTATGTTGAGAGTATTTGTTCCAAGCTTTTCCCCTGGTTTACACAGTGCTCCGCAATTAGATTTTTATTCATCATACATGGAAATGATAATTCGGACAACCACCATCTTTAGTGGGGGATCAGTCTGTACTGCTTGCACCTTGGGTCTGATGCCCATTTATTTTGAATGCTATGATGTACCATTGCTTCAGAAGTGTCTTATCACTTGAAATCCCTGAATCAACACTTAAAGTATAGAAATCCAGCACCATCATCATGTAAACAGGGTTATAATATTTCCACTTATGTTGACATTCATTATTATGAGGACAAAATGACCATTCCTTATAATATGGTCTATAAACCAAGTAAGATCTGGCCTCTGCTCATACCAATTTTGAAGGAAAAATTAGTATTTATCTGGCATTGTTCTGTCATTTCCTATGTGTTTTTTGACTCATGGTCTCTTGAATAAACTGAATATCCACATGGCAATATAAAGAAACTGATTTTATTGTCCTAGTTACACTCAATGTTAGGGGTAACTTGGCCCACTATGGAGCCAAATATTGGAAATAAAAATGAAATTTTGCCAAAGTAATAACTCTTAGTACTCTGGGTCCTGAAACTGCAAAAATACCAACTGTTCACCTAACATTCACATAACATATATTATCATTATCATGCTGATAATACATGATATTGGCCTTATCAATGTTCTGTTTTATCATTATAAAAATTATTTATCTACTCCACAAAATTATATTGTAAGGGCTGGGGAGATGGCTCACTGGTTAAAGACACTTGCTTATAAAGCCTGCTGGTCCCACTTCAATTCCACTGCTACACACATAAGGACAGACAGGTATTTGTAGTAGCAACACACCTTGGTACACCCATACATAAATACACACACACACAACCAAACACACACACACACATCTATGCAAATATATCAATAAAATAACTATAGTATATTTATACTACAATGAGGCTGAGTACAAAATTATAAATGTTTTATGACATGATATTGTTTATGGTAAGCTGATAACACAGTGATATTTAAAACATCTATTAATCTGAGAAATACATTTGGCTCATATACTTGATATATTAGGCAATACATGTATTTCACTTAAAAGGGGTGCATATTATAATATAAAGAACAAAATGGCTAGATTCAAGGATGATAGTATAAGTAGGACTCTAGAAGTTTAAATTTCAAAAGTATTATTTGGTTATTTCATGTACAATAAATCAATGTCCTGAATAATCAAAAAAGGAAAAATGAAAGTCTGTCTAAATTAATAATAGTTGAGCTGCTCATGTATATTAATCTAATCTAATGGGTTTTATTGCAGAAATTTTCTCAAGGCTTAATATTTCTTATAAAATAAAAGAAAGAGTGAGTAGGAATGATTAAAAATACAATTGCAGAAAATATTCATTTCAACTATAAATGAAAACTGGTAGTGAATGAACAATGAATGACCATGGGTTCTGTCATTGCTCAGTAATCATATTTCATAGAGAAATAAAGTCCAGATTAAAATATGCTGAAATAGAGCTAGTGAGAAAAATGTTGAAGTCCCTAAGTATTTTAATTTCTAATTAGTTACCTTGAGACACAGAGCAATTTTGCTAAAACTGAATTGCCCTTGCTACTTAAAACCTCTTTAAGCAGCTGACATGGTCCAGCAACCTTAGCACTTTCACAATGTAAGGTTTTGCATGTTTTAAAAGATTAGACTATAAGGCTTCAGTTACATGATAAGTGATCTGTGA
Source organism: Dipus sagitta (assembly GCA_036346955.1). Classification (NCBI taxonomy): domain Eukaryota; kingdom Metazoa; phylum Chordata; class Mammalia; order Rodentia; family Dipodidae; genus Dipus; species Dipus sagitta. The sequence continues at coordinate 93,594,243 of CM070770.1, read as the reverse complement.
TTCTTATAAACAGGTTGCAATCAAACAAATAAAATGCTAAAGAGAATATAATATACTTGATTAAATCAGATATTTATTAATTATTTTATATGAGGAAACTACTACCTGATAAATATAAAAAATGTGCAAAAATTTTCTGCATTCCCATGGAAATAAAATAAAATAAAATTTAATTCTTTTTGTATAAGTGCTATGCTGGGAAATTATGTCCTTTTTTTTTTTTTTTTCTTGTTTCACGAGGTAGGGTTTCACTGTAGCTCAGGCTGACCTGGAATTCACATGAAGTCTCAGGGTGGCCTTGTACTCACAGCAATCCTCCTACCTCTGCTTCCCGAGTGTTGGGATTAAAGGCGTGCACCACCACGCCTGGCTTGGGAAATTATGTTTTTAGTATTGGAGTAAACTATTAGCTTGATGAATTTCATTGAGTCTTTGCTTTTGAAGCTATGAATGTATTTGACACAAGTAAGTAGAAAAGTACTAGATGACTAATGGAAGCAAGCCTTGCTTGCTAGAAAAGGGATATACAATTGGCATAGCTTTATAATGCTCAGATATAACGAAGCTTATCAAAGCATGAAAGTCAATGTAAGCATCAGCCAATCATCATGTTCAATCACATCATAGTAGGTGAGGTGATCCGGTGACAAATACACTCTCTATGTTTGAGTAGCTTAAGACAACCACCACATATGTATCCACAGTATACACTAGCCGTCCATGATAGATCAAGGAACATGACCACTCCCGTGTCACATCTTTAGTGAAGCTGATTGGAAGTGATTTATGTTATGAATTTCTTTTAGCAACAACAACAACAAAAGAATGATCATAATTAACTTCATGGGAATAGAGAAAAGTTAGTTTTGTGAACCATGAAAATGTTGTTGTGTACACGATGACTATATCTCAGAAATTATGTCTGCAAGGTCTAGGAGATGCTGAGAAAAGCTATGATTATTACTGTTTCTCAGTTAAGGCCTCAGATTATTACTAGGAACTAGCCGTAGTACAAAAATCACCTGACAGTGGTTAGACAGCATGGACAGATTCCTTCAATAATTAAAATAGAAAAATAAATATATTAAGTCAATAAATACCACTTTTTTCTGGGATCATTTTACATGTCCAAGTATTCATGTATTTAGACACATTCAAAGCACACACACACACACACACACACACACACACACACACACACAACCATTTGAAAAGAATGCACTTGGAACACATAGAGATGTTGGTTAAAATAGATTTAGTATTTACCTGTAAAATGACTACTTTGGCAAGTTTTAGAAGATTTCAGGGAGCAATCTCAATTTTCCACATTTATTTCTAAGGAAAGAACATAAATAGCCATGATATCATTGACCATATGCTAGCTACACAGATACTAGTTAACCACATGCTATGCAGGGGTAATATTCTCACTTTATAGTGAATAAACTGATGATTTTCTTATGGCACTGAAGATAATGAGGTCCATGGTGGGATTTCAACCTAAGGCTGTCCAATGCTAAAGCCTCCATTTTTCGATTATACCTAGGTTAGGGCTTGGCATATTATCCTATTCTGGGAACAACTATTAGCAAATTCATTAATTAAGGTCATGTTGACACTTCTATTTTCAACTAAAACATCTGTTAATTTATATAGAGGTCTCCTTGCTTTAAACCAACATGTCATTACTGCCTCTCAGTGAGGGCTAATGTGCTAAGGTTTTACAAGTACTCAAAGTGTGAATTGAAAGGATTAACAGTTCTTGCCAATGAGTGCACTTTGTTCATATTTTTGCATAATAATAGTTCTCAAGAATACATGGGTTCTAAAGATAATAAATGGTCACTTCTCATATCAGATTTATAAACAGGATCAGGATTAATGAATTTGCTGGCAGTTCTTGGTTTTAATTAGCCTAAGTTCAAGTGCAGCAGAATAATATCTGTCCAAAAAATTTGGATTATGCTAATACAGACTCTAGACTAATTCTGTTGATTTAGTGGTGTTTGGGCAGATTTTTTATTTCAAGTGTAGCAGTGTATGTAACTTTGGTATATATGTATATCAAAGGAGAGAAGTGTAATTTTTCATCTTTAATTTCCTCTTTATCTGATCACTCTGTTCTTAAAGGTCTTACCACACCCTCAAGTCCTTCTAACTACTTTCTTTCCATGCTATCTGATTTATTATGAACCTTTACTTTTATGTATGCCTTTCACTTGTGCATTTACTTTTAGAAGTGACTTGAGTACTTTTCCCATCTGTCTAATCCTGGACAATTATGATGGATTCACAGCTTTCTCATCTTGGTTGACATTATATCCAGAATGCCTTCTTTCATCCTCACATCATATTAACTCCAGTTACATTCTCTGTATCTGTTTTAGAAGCCACCGCATGCTGTGCTGCATGGGTCTAACTGTCAATAATGCTTTCTTAACTGAATTGTGAAACTCCCCAGAGTTTGACAAAATTTATCAGAGAAGGAAATTTAGCTGACCATTATAGACAAAGTATTTGTTGTCTAGCTATCTTTATCATGTTAGAACTACATTTAACCCTGGGCTATCATCTGCTGCACTATTGAGGTTGATGTCACCTGCCCCAAAGGGGAAAGAAAAAAACAATGTTTTTTTTTTTTCACTGTGCATGTTTTTAAAGTGGAACATATGCCAACTATTTTCATCCATACTAACATTCTTCAAGGTTTCCTTCTCAGTCAGAAAAACAAAATACCAAGGAAAAAGTATTGACAGGAATATCAGGAATCATTTCTAGAGAAACATATCACACCTTTGCATGTGGAGTCACCCCAATACCTACCTAAGGACCTAGAGACAACACATTCTGAAGGTGAGTGTTGTCATACACTGCATTAGATGAATGTTTCATGAAAGCAAGAAGTGTGACTTAGAGCAGCAGAGCCGTACCAGAGGAAAGCTTGCATCACCTAACACTGGGATGTCTACTATAAAAATCTTTTATCCCATCTTGAGAAAATGTTATAAATAGAACTTGCTTTATATTGGGAAGAATAGTTCCAGAAGGTTATTATATTTCAGCAGTAACTGGGTCCAGTTACTAGAAAAGAATAATTGGAAAAAGGCAATAAAGTATATTGCGACTCAAAGATACCAAGATCAGACTCTATCTAACACTCTGTGCCTAGTTCCAAACAAACAAAAACAAAGGAACTGCTGCCCCCTCCTCCCCACAAAAAACTAAGCAAACAAATAAGAAACACAGCCAGTTATACTTAAAATGGAATTCCAACACTTTGCAGGATGGTTAATCCCAATACATTATATATGACATGCTAATGAGCTCTCAAACTCCAAGCATTTTATCTTAGTACTAATTATCTTAATTCATTTTATGGTGTCATAACTGAATACCACAGACTGGGTAAATGATATACAATAGACAGTTAATGTGTTCACAGTTTTAGAGGAAAGAAATTCTTAAATCAAGTGGTTTTATCTGCTAAAATCCTTTCTGATACATCATAACTTGGTGGAAGGGCAAAAGAGAACAGAAAGTGCACACAGAAAATGGTGAACACAAAACTGGGAAGTTGGAAGAAACCAAATATATACTGAAAATATTGTCATGATAACTAACCAATTCCAATAGTAATGACTTTGTCATTAGGTACTAACATTATGACCTAACCATTTGTTAATGTCCCCATTGCTAAATACTGTTATATTAGCAATTAAATTTCAACATGAGTTGGAAAGAGACAAGCCATAACACTAATGTTCTTTATCAGCATTGCAAAGCCATGATGCATATCCTGCCATCATAGCTATAACCTTAATTCTCCCCTTTGTGATGATATGAATTTTCTATCTTACTCTCAATTGCCTAAACAACATTGCCCAGAGGAATCCCTGTGGGAAGTAGCTTTGCTTGAAGAACCTTGATAATGAAAAGTCATAGCTGTATCTTTTGTCTTTTTGTTCTGTTTTCCTTTGTTAAGAGATTAAGAATTCTATCCAACTCACATCTAATATTGTCATATCAATGTGAATATGCATATATGTGTTCTATTTGAAAAATAATATATTAATACTCTTCAAATCTTGCTTCTTCTCATTTCTTAAATATTCTCCAGGGAAATGTTAGTCGTGTGTGTGTGTGTGTGTGTGTGTGTGTGTGTGTTTCATTTGTCTTACATTTTCAATTCTGAAATTCTTCTACACTTATTCATCACATATATTTTTTTAAATTACTAGATACTAGAATTTTTTCACGTTTATTTTCTTAGATGATATTTTGTGCTTCGGAAATATCCATACTTGCTGAAGTTTTGTATTAATTACTCTCTGTATTTGTCTCTTTAATAGTTTGTTTTCAAATGAATTTTAATATTATTACAATATACTTTTCTTCCCCTATGGATTTTTGAAGCAACTTTATTGACACATGATGGGTATACCATAAATTTATATTTTCTGTTATTGTTGAACTTATGGTGTTCCATCTGCCCAAAATTTCATGTTTTTTGCTACTATTTCACTTTTGATTGAGAACTTCAATATATGGACATATTATAAGTTGGTGGTATTCCCAGTGGGCTATCCTCTTACTGTTTGCTTTCTCCAAGCCCATTCCACTGAGGAAACCTTCAGTGGAATATCAGTAGTTTCTGTGGGATCATAGATGCACTTGTCAGTTCCACAGTGCTCTCTAGGCCTTGAAGGGCAGGTTAGAAGCTTACTTTGGTGTTTATCTCTTGACAGCCTCTTATTTTATGCTTTGATAATTTTTGCATCTCCACAGTGCCTATTATCATTTTCCTGGAGAAGATTCTCTAGCTAGCAGTGAGTTGCCCTCATATTTAATCTGCTTCTTCCTCTGCAATGTCTCCTAGGACCTGGAAAGTGTAGAAGTGATTTATCCTGTGCTAAGCAGATGGCTTTCTGTTCTTGTCATTTGGATTGCTCTTGGGTCTTGCTGGTAGTAACCACCATTTGTGAAAAGCTTGATTTCTCAATTTCCTGTGACCATAGCCTGTGGTTTCTTCAGCAATACAGTTTGATCATCTAGTTTTATGAGGTAACAAATGCTTTGGCAATAGCCAGAATTGTATACTTGGCCTCAGTTACCTCTTTGGCCAATAGTTCAGTGTGGGATTGAACCATTTCTGGCACTGGGATTCACTTATAACAGCCTATGGTTTTAGGGCAAAGTTTATTCCACCTAAGCAAGGTGCTTCTGTGCCTATTTCAGTGGTTTTCAGGATATTCAGTGTGGTAGTTTGAGTAGATGGCCCCCTTAGTCACTTTTTTATTAAGCTTTCTACTTGAGCTGCTAAAAGGGGGTGTGTTATTGTGGGCAGACACTGGAGTCCAGCCTTAAGGTGTGTTTGGGGTGGACCTCCAATTCAGACAAATGGTAGAGAGAGCAGTTTGAATGCTGGGTGTTTGAGTTTTGTGGTGGTGGCTGTTGGATATTTCCTTCTCTGCTTGATTATATGAAAGGGAGTCAGCTTCTTCCAACACTATTGGAACACTCCTTGGATCTGTAAGCCTCAAATAAACCACCTTCCTCTCATAAAATGTGTCTTGTTGAATGTCCCAATGTCCCAGAAACAACTGGCTAACTACAACACTCAGATTGGGCAAATCTAATACTGTTTAGAATATTTCATCCCTAAAAACAAACAAATAAACAATAGCAACAACAACAACAAAAAACTTTGTATTATTCCCTTCCTCCAAAATATAGCCAGCCTCTGGGAGCCATTGATCTTATGTCTGTCTTTATAGTTTTCCTGTTATAAACAAACTATATCATTGCTATCATATGACATGTAGTCTTTTCTAACTGCCTTGCTCATTTCAAAATAGTATTTTCAGGGTTCATCTATGTTGTAATGCAATGCATCTTTGCTTTATTAATTTTCATTTTAAAATAATACACAATTATATGAATATAGCACCTCTAGCATGTGAATTGATATTTGGTATTCTGCTGCTTTATTTGGCCTCTTATAAATAATGCTGGCAGAATCACTGATGTGCAGATTTTGTATAGATAACTGCTTCCATTTCTCTTGAGTATGTACCTAAGGGTTAAGTTGCTAGTTCACATGGTCATTCAATACTTAACAATTTGATAAACTGTCAAAATATATACCAAGCAATTCTGTCAACATGCCTCAGCAGTGAGGGACAAATCCAGTTTCCATAGCTTTCTTAAAATTGTCATTGTCTCTATTTCTAAATATAGACCATAATGACCATATAGTGGGTAGGAATTTATCTCATTCTTATTTTTATTGCATTACTCTGATTACTGAATATTTTTCATTTTAAATATTATTAGTAACAGCATATTTTTTATGGAAACATCAAGTGTTGGTACCCTCTTATCCCTTGTCCCTGCCCCTAGTCAGGTGGGGACCCACCTCAGTGGGGATACAGGTATGCCCTATGGGGTTGTGGGTTATGTGCTATAGGAGCAGCAGTTAGTTTTTTTGTGGGGAGAGGGAATGCCTCTGGGCATGATGTCCCAACCTGTGGTTCTTACAGTCTTTCTACCCTGTATTCTGCAAAATTCCCTGAGCATGGAGGATGAGTTTTAACTCTACTTCAATGATAAGCTCATAGGAGCCTCAGTATCTCTGTTTTGATAAGTGTTGAGTATTCTCAGAGTATGTATCCCTCATCCTGGTGCTGATAATTAGGTTCTCCATGGAAGCACCATTCTTGCTCATCTCCCCAATTCCTCTATGATATCAGCTGTGACTTGTCAGAAGTTCGAGGGGTAGTTTATCTCCTCAGGCCTCACTATCTTCTGAAAAAGAAGAACAGATTATCCAGTGGAGAGTGAAGCCAGAATAGATTAATGGGATAAGCATTATTAATTTAGGGAGAATTTGATGTTTGTAACAACTATTTTAGCCAAAACTAGTGAGACCTTGACACTGGAGAACATAATCTTTGTCTCCATAGGATTATGTCCTGCTTCCCAATTCCAGATATGGTTTCTTTTACACTGAGTGGATCACTTAGCCAATCTGAAAGCTATTGGTTATCCACCAAGGCTGTGTGCTATTATTGCACTGGTCTGTACATCCTTTCAGGGTGTTTACTTCTAAGTTGCTCAGACCATTGTTGGCCACTTTCCCCTGTTAGCTGAAGCACTACATGGGCTACCTGTCTGGGGACTGGCTCTCTTCTGTATTCCAGCCAGGTCTTTGTATGCTCTCTGTAGACAAGGTATGGTGTCTTTAGCAATAGAGTCTTGCCTTTTGCCTCAGGTGGGTAATCAAGTACTTTGACAGAAACCTCTGATTTTTTGGGGGGCTCATAGTTCTCTCTGATCAACAGTTCATTGCAGATAGCAACTGATTTTTGGCACTAGAAGTTACAAACCAGAGACAAAAAAAATCAAGGTTAGGCTTCACCCCACCCTTTCCAGGGCCCTTCTTTTCAGGTGCTCCCCCCTTACTCCTTTTTTAGGGTTATATTCTTTTGTCTATCTCCAAGGATAAATGTTTCTATTCTACCAGTTCATTTTGGATTTAATTTTGTGTTTATTTATCCCCACCTTCCCCCTCTCGCTCCCCAAACCCTTCCTATGTCTTTCTGTGATTGTGTGAGTTCATTGAATATGATCTCTTCCAAGTCTGTCCATTTTTCTTTTTTTCACAATAAACTTATTTTTCCTTTTTTATCATAAAGTAAAATCTTTATATGGGCACATAATATGTTGATACCATCATTTTCATTCTCTTTGCACCCAGTTCACTGAGGGCCTTCCTTAATGGAATTTCTGGTATTGACCATGAAGTGGTGGGCTATGAGTTGTGAAATTGTTCATATTAAGCTACTTCTAAAAAAGATAATTTCTTCCAAAATAATATAACATTGGTTGTCAATAATTGTAAGATTTTCTATGTAAAACAGAGTTGTTAAGACATAAGAAGCTCCAGTTTCATGAACAGTCTGCAATAAGGCAATTGTAAAAGTTACAATGCTACTGACATAAGAGATACAAGAATAGAAGCCAGGAAGATATGTGCACAGCAACCATACAAGATATACTAATCAGACTCTCCTCATTTAGCATTGGCTATGGGATATACATTAATTTGCTCATATTACTTCTAAATATGAAATATATTTTAGCATTTTTACCAATTTAAAACTTTTTGATGAAGAAATCTTGGCAAAGTAGCCTATTGAAATCTACCTGGTATAGATAAGTACATGCAATAATTCCATTGTATTGTTTTTTCTTACTGCTAAGTAGAATTCCAGTGTATAAATGTACCACAACTTTGTTATACATTAATGAAATGATGGGATCCTGGGTTGATTCCAGTTCTTAGCAATTATGAATTGAGCAGCTGTAACTTGGTTGAGCAAATATCTCCATAGTGAAGCATGGAGCATTTAGGGTAAATGCCCAGTAAGGGAACAATTGGGTCTGTTTGTATCTCTATATTCATCCTTTTCAGGACTCTACATAATGATTTCCATAGTGGTTATACAAGTTTATACTTCCACCAATAGTGGGTGAGGATTCCTCTTTTCCCACGTCCTCACCAACATTTGTTGCTGTTAGATTTTTTTAATGTTGTAATATCTATTTCCTGATGGTTATGGATGTTAAACATTTTTTTATGTGTGTGTTAACCATGTGTATTTCTTCCTCTGAGAATTCCCTATTCAGTTCTCTGTCTCATTTTGAAGTATGATTTTTTATTGTTTAGTTTTTTGTTTTATGTTTTTTTTCTTAGTTTTCTGTAGATTCTAGATATTAGGCTTCTGTCAGTGGTATACTGGTAAAGATTTTCTGCCATTCAGTCGGTAATCTATTGGGTCTGCTAATGGTATGTTTGTCTGTGCAAAAGCTTTTTAACTTCATGAGATCCCCTTGGGTGAGTGATTGTTTAATTTCCCGGGCTATTGAGGTTTGTTTCGGAAATCTTTCCCCACTCCTATATCATGGAGAGTTCCTCCTAATTTTTCTTTCTGTATTTCTACATATGTTTATACAAATTGTCTAGCACCAATTGTTGAAGATGCTGTCTTTTCACCAGTCCACATTTTTGGCAACTTTGTCCAAGATCAAGTGGCTATAGGTACTTGAACTAAGGTCCGGGTCTTCAATTCTATACCATTGGTCTATATTTCTTTTTTATGTCAGTATCATGCTGTTTTTTTTTTACTATGGCTTTGTAATATAGCTTAGATAGGGTATTGTGATACCTCCAGAAGAGTTTTTGTTTGTTTGGTTGGTTTGGTTTTTTTTTTTTTTTTTCTGAAGATATGTTTGGATATCTGAGGCCTGTTGCCATTTCCATATGAATTTTAAGATCATATTTTCTATCTCTGTGAAGAATGATCATGGAGTTTTTAATGTTATTGTATTAAATCTATATTTTGCTTTTGGTATAATTGCTATTTTCAGAATATTAGTTCTATTTATCCAGGAGCATTGAAGGCCTTTCCATCTTTTCAAGTCCTCCTCAATTTCCTTGAATATATTTAAGTTTTCATTATGTAGTTATTTCCCATCCTAGGTTAGTGTTATTCCAAGGTATTTAGTTTTTTTGTTGCTATTGAAAATGGGTCAGCCTCACTGATTTCCTTCTCTATATTTGTCCTTTGCATATAGAAAGGCTACTGGGTTTTGTGTATTGAGTTTGTATCCAGCCACTTTCTGAGGGAATTAATCACCTGTAGAAGTTTTGAGATGTAGAGTTTTGTGTCATTTATACATAGGATCATGTCATTTGCTAACAGGGCTAACTTAACTTCTTCTTTTTCAATTTGTATCCCTTTTATTTCTTTCTCCTACCTTATTTCTCAGCTAGTATTTCTAGTACTATGTTGAAGAGCAGTGGTGAGAGTGAGCACCCCTGTCTTGTTTCTGATCTCAATGAGAACTCCTTCAGCTGCTCCCCATTAAGTATTGTTTGAGCTTTAGGTGTTTTTTATGTAGCTGTAATTGTGTTGAGAGATACACCCTCCATGCCCATGATCTCCAACTTCTTGATCATGATGTGGTATTGTATTTTGTCAAAGGCCTTCTCTGCATCAATTGAGAAGATCATGGGGGTCTTATTGTTAAGTTTCACTCTGTAGTGCATTATATTCCTGTAGGTTGAACCATCCCTGAATCCCTGGGATGAAGGGTACTTGATCAAGGTCGATGATGCATTTGATATGTTGTTGAATTTGGTTTGCCAGGGTCTTTGCATCCAAATTCATCAGGGATATAGTTTTCTTATCTTGTTGTATCTCTGTCTGGTTTTGGTATTAGGGTGATGCTAATTTCATAAAAGGAGTTGGGGATAATTTCTTGCTTTATGATTATGTGAAACAGATTGAGAAAAATAGGTTTCAGTTATTCAGTGAAGGCTGGATACAATTAAGCTGAGAAGCCATCCAGTCCTGGACTTTTGTTTTTCAGATTTTTGATGACATTGTTAATGTCGATGGATGTGATAGGTTTGTTTAGGAGATTAATCTAATCTGTGTTTAGGTTTGGTAGGTAGTGTGTGGCTAGAAATTCATCTATTTCTTCCAGATTATACTATTTTGTGGATTAGATGTTTTGGAATTATAACCTGATGTTTGTTCCAATTTCATTGATTTCTGTTGTGCCTACTCCTTTTTCACTTCTGATTTTGTTAATTCGTGCTTTCCTTCTTCTTTTTTTTTTTTTTTTTTTGCTTGATCAGATTGGCCAGGGGATTATCAATCTTGTTTATGTTTTCAAAGAACCAGGTCTATGTGTCATCGATTTATAAAATTGTTATCTTAGTTTCCAATTCATTCATTTCTCTGATGTTGATTATTTCTTTCTGTCTGGACCTCTTAGGGTTGGAAACTTCTTATTTTTCCAGTGCCTTTGGATGGACAGTTAGGTTATTAACATGGGATCTCTGCATCGTTGTTATGAAGGCATTTAGTGCTGTGAATTTTCCATTTAGGACTGCCTTAATTGTGTCTCATAAATTTTGGTAAGTTGTGTTTACATTATCATTCAGTTCTAGGAATTTTATAATTTCTGTTTTCATTTCATCCACAACCTATCCATTATGTAAAAGTGTGTTTTTCAGTTTGCAGGAGCTGGTGGAGTTCCTGATATGTCTCTTATTAATTTCTAACTTTAAAGCATTGTTATCTGTTATGATGCAGGAAGTTACTTTGATTTTCCTGAATTTATGGAGGCACACTTTATGGCCTAATATATGGTCAGTTTTGGAAAGGGTTCCATGAGCTACTGATAAGAATTTGTATTCTGTAGAATGGGGGTGGAAAGTTCTGTAGATATCTATTAGGTCTAGTTGATCTATGGCATTGTTGAGCTCTATTATTTATCTGTTGATTTTCTGCCTGGATGATCTGTTTATTGATTATAGTGGAATACTGAAGTCCCCAACTCTGATGGTGTTGGTGTACATTTCTGTTTTGTTGTCGAGTAGATTTTGGTTATTGTGATATTCTTGTAGACCCTTCAGATTTGTTGTTTGATTATTTTGTGTGGAATAGTCTCAGAAGTTTTCTCTGTAGGTTGGGCTTTGTCCTTATATAATCATAGACTTGACTTTTTTCATGGAAAGTTTTCCTTTCACCATCTATTATGAGAGATACCTTCACTGGGTACAGTAGGTTGGGTTAGAAGCCATGGGATTTTAGACTTTGAAATGTTCCATTCCAGGACCATCTGGCTTTCAAGGTTCCCACTGAGAAATCTGAGAAATTTTGATGGGATTCCCTTTGCATGTAGTGAGTTGTTATTCTCTTGCTGCTTTTATTACTCTCTCTCTCTCTCTCTCTCTTTCTCTCTCTCTCTCTGTCTCTCCCTCTCCCTATTTGTTTTCATTGTTAAGAGTTTTAATTATGATGTGACTTGGTGAGTTTCTTCTTTGTTACTATCTGTTTGGTGTTCGGTGGGCTTCTTGTATATAGATGGGCCTTTCTTTTGAGAGATTGGGAAATTTTTCTCCAATAATTTTGTTGAATATGGTCTTTGTGCTTCTGGCCTGGGTTTCCTCTACTTATGGTATACTCATGATCCCGAGGTTTGGTCATTTTAGGTATCCCACAGTTTCCTCATATTCTATTCACATGATCTTTTGAATTTAGCAAAGTTTGTGGCCTCCTGATAAATTTCTTCAGTTTTGTCTTCCAGGTCAGAAGTTCTGTCTTCCACATAAGTTACTCTGTTAATGATGGGATCTAGAGAGGTTTTTTAAAAGCACTATTTAGTTTTTGTTTTCTATTGTGTTATATTGCATCATGTCCATCTCTTTTTTGAGGTATGATTCAGTTTGAGGTCTGGTTTTCTTGATGTTTCCTGGAATTCATTCTAGCATTTGATCAAGTTTTCATTAAGCTTAATCAGCTGGTTATTGAGATCTTCTATTTGCTGACTCAGCTTCAATTCTTTTATCAATATTTTGAGACTTCTATTATTTTCTTCAATTAGGTTAAGCCTAGTGACAAAAGTGAGTGATCTAAGAGCATATTCTGCTCCATTTCTTTCATGTGATTGTTGGGTTTTTTTCATGGTTTGCTTCCAGTTCAGCAATTCTTTTGATCAGGGTAGTGTAGCTTGTTGTATTTTCATTTTGGCATTCAATTTCTATTAATTTCTCTATGATTTTATTGCAGACTTTCATTGTGGACTAGGCACTCTTGGTGGAGATCTTTCAGTTTTCTGACTTGTTGGTTTTATTGCATTGTGGTTTACCCATCTTGGGGAAATGTTTTATTTAATTGAGGGGGAAACAAGTATTTGTTCTTGTAGGATCTTTAGTGAGTGTTCTGTTTTAAATGTGAACCAGATTATTGTATGATGATGGGGTTATAACCACCATTGTACAGATTGTGACAATTGCAAGTACATCAAAAGTACCTGAGGAACTGGGAGCTCTGGCCTACTCACTCCACTTGCATGTACTCCTCTGCACATGGGGATGGGGGTTGGGGAATCAGGAACTAGGAAGCTGGAGAGCTAGTGGCAAGAGGCCAACTCCTATAGTGGCCCTTACACCATGTAGCTCAGGTGAATAGGGATTTGGATACCCAGGGATAGTCAATTATGAAAGCCAAGCAAAAGGCCTGCTTCTGCAATCCACATGCAGGGACCAGGTAGTCCTAGCCAGCAGCAGGAGTACCTAGACCAGGGAACTGATAGGTGGGGAATGAACCAATGGCTCTGGCCTACTCACTCCTGTGTGTGCACCCTCTGGGGCAGGGGGTCTGGAAGTTGGGGACTCAGGGGCCATTCATTCTGGTAGTAGGAGCTCATTTGTAGTAAGTGCTGAAATTGGGAAGCATGAAACCTTTCAAATTTGTTCCTCTTTTTAAAGATTATTTTAGGTTGATTTTTTTCACCCTATCCTTTTTCAGAATTGTCTTGTCAATTTCTTCAAAAAAACATGCAAGGTTTTGCTAGAGATTATACTGAATGGGTTTGTCAATTTGAGGAGTATTGATATTTTGATAATACTGAATTTCAGTCCATGAATATGAAACCTTATTTAGGTTTTCATTAATTTCTTTCACAGTCCATTTTATTTCTGTCTTCACTAAACTTATCACTATTTTATTATTTCTTGTTTTATTATAAAGATTTCATTTAATTACAAAATCATCCATTACTTGTGCATGGAAATACTTTTAAAATTTTTGTTTTTTATTTTCATACATGTGTATAACATTTTTGGTTCAGTCTTTATATGATATCTTGAAACACTGATCATTCATTAGCTCTGATTTTTTTAGATTATTCCTTAAGAATTTTTTCTAATATTGTACCATATAATGCCATCTATTAAGAGAAAATATCAAAAATTATCAAATTTGTGTGTGTTTTAAATTTTACTTCTCACTTTTGCTGACTAGAACATCTTGTGCCATGTCAAGTATACATGGATAATAGACTCCCTTGTCTCATTTTGAAGTTAGAAGTAAAACATCATGGCTTTCTTCTCTTAGGTAACTATCCATTTGAATCTTGGTTAAATATATATATATATTTAGAGTTACTGTGTTACATGAGCATCTTGAGGTACCATCCACTCAATGACTCATTGGTGGTTGATGATTTGCTCCATGTTTTACAGTTGTAGTTGCTCTCCTTAAGTGGGCTGTAACCTGTGATAATTGTATATGTAATAGGTTAAATTTTGCACGTCCAAGTTAACTTTGTTTTTTGTGTCAGACAGGTTGTTAGAATGTCATCAACATATTTATTCCCAACTTTATTTCTCTATTTGAAGTCCATAGACTATGAATATAGTGTAAGATTCAACAAACATGGTGACAAAAGAGTGCTGGTTATAAATTTCCAGAAGACACATTTTCACCAGAACTTGGTAAGAAATTGTAAACTTTTATAGGGCTTTATAATATGTATAACTTCAAAAGACTCACTTATCATTAAAACTTGTATTCTTAGTGAGCTAGCTTTTTCTGAGGTTTCCAATACCCACACTCCTTATTATAAGGGGTTAAAGCTATGATAGACCTATATTTGAGATAACCATCATCTAGCCTAGGTAGAAAGAGTTCTTCTTGGCATTCAGATAAGAGCTAATACCTACTAGGATGAGAAACTTTCAACCATTCCATTCCAACTCAGCTTATTTACACAGTCAGCATTCTTATTTATGTGAACATCTTTGGTGAGTTCAGTGTTTATGGATTTTAATCTGTATTTCTAGATACAGATTATTAAAGTTGTTTATGTTCAATAAGAAAGTCAGAAATGACAAATTTACTTCTAACTACTCCTCCCATGAAGTTTTAAGCATTTGAAATGTAGATAGTGTAACTTGGAGCTGAATATAAATATTTACTAATATTTTACAGACTTAAAATGCAAATGATCCTAGTGAATAAAATGGAAAATTTACATTTAAAGTTTAATTGAAACAATTCAAATTCAAATTATTGTTAAAGAATACAATTTGAAAAAAAATATGTTTTGGGATATAACAGAAGAGTTTATAGTTGTTAACTGTATACCTGTGCTAAGTATGAAAATAAAATTTCTATATATTGGCCAAAGTTGAATTGATACAATTGAGGTATAATCCCAGGATCAGAGATTTTCATTTTTTTGTCAGAACAAAAAACCTAAATATATATTATTTATCCAAGAATACCGTTCCCCTCTTTTTTCATTTTTCTCATTTTTATTTATATTACTCTGAAAGTAAAACCAAGCAAACTGTACCTACTATAGCTAGTTTTAGAAAATATGAAATTCTTTGCCTCTAGTAACTGGGAAAGTTTCTTATGAACACCTTTGTTTCCTGCTGTCTGGCCTGTTCTAAGATATAGACTCATCTTTTCACATGCGTAATTGTGAGCTTAAAGAATAAGTTTATCCAGAGAATACATGAGTTAAACATTTAGTTCAGACATGAAGGTTTCCCTGAAGTGAATTTCTGTTCACTAAATTGTGTATCTTTATTTGAGCTGAAGTATAATACTTACAATGATAGTGTCTATCCTCCTGCCTGTTCCTGTCTTGGGCAAAGAGCTCTGCTACAAATTCAGGTCTATAGGACTCTAGTAGAGATGCTGAGCATTCTCTATGAGGAGGAATGTGACAAACTAGATCAACTCACATTGAAATACATTTCTAAATATTATCTGGAAATTCCTTTTCTATTAGATTTCTAGTTCAAAGTATCATTTGTTTTTGGAATGTTTGAATGTAATCAAAAGAAAGTACAGCTGAGCCAAGAGATAAGTGCTGAATTTTTGGAGTTTCTAGGTATAGTTATTAAAAATCTAGTAGTCATAAACTTTTCAGTTCCATAAAGCAATAAATTTCCTTTTTCACTTTAGGACACTTAGTTTGTTGACGCCTAGAAATAAAATCCTGACTAATAAGACTGAAGATTCAATAGAGGCAGGATATAAGTACTAGAGGAGAGAATCTCTCCAATATCACTATTTTTTTCTCCAGAGTTACATTTTTACCTTCAACAAATGCCTTTATTTTGACTACTTATATGTAACCATTTTTATTTTGAAATTTATACCTTTCAACTTATAAATGAAATTACATTAAAAGATATACATTCCAAAATGTGTCTCCTGCTCTTTTCTTTTAAAGA
This sequence comes from Dipus sagitta, assembly GCA_036346955.1. Classification (NCBI taxonomy): domain Eukaryota; kingdom Metazoa; phylum Chordata; class Mammalia; order Rodentia; family Dipodidae; genus Dipus; species Dipus sagitta. Next base: position 93,578,135 of record CM070770.1, on the reverse strand, counting down.
TCAGGTTTCATGAGTTATATATTAAAGGTCATCCATTTAACCTAGAAGACAAAGGCAACTCACAGAATTTATCCCAGAGATCACTGCAAAGATCTCTTGGTATTCCTTCTCCTTTGTTGGTCTATTAGAATTTTATGGCTTCCCATTCAATGCATTTATCAATTGAAGTGCCCTTTCAAGAGGTGTCTTTAAAGAAGATTATAGAAACCTTGATTGCACATGTTCTCACATATATTCAACCCTGCTTTTACTGAGCTGATAGAAATTGAACAAAACAATTAATACTCCCAAGGTGTCCACTTTACCTTTCATGAGGCACATAGTATTCCTGTGATTAATAAGCTTTTGCTGCTGTGTCACAAACCATCTAAAGGCATTGAACAAAATGTGCATAATTTTTAATAATTCTCTAGCCTCTTTGGGCCGTATTTTTCCTTTGGTCCAACTTTGATGGTGCTAGAGCCCCATTTCTAGAAGTTGTTAGGATGTTGACTGGGTACTTCTTTGCTCTCCATGGCATCACATCACTTTGTAGACTTTCTCATTGAGATGTCTCTGGGTTTGATAAGTCAATAGCAAGTCAAATACCAAAGCACTGATAGCCTATTTATTAAAATTAGTAACAGAATCAAGCCCAGATTAAAGAGTTGGGAAATAGTTGTCATATACTAATGGATGGAGTTACAGAATTTATATGAAATATAATTATGGAGGTGGAAAGAATTTGTGACTTTTGTCCCCAAAATAGACTATAGGGATTAAGAGGGAATGAACATTTTCCTCCTCAGGTCAAAGATTATGTCTGTCAGAGAAATCAAAAAACAAGTTAGAGAACAGAATAATAGATTTATTTCAAGGTTTAATGTGACAGGACAGCTTCCAAAAATGAAGACTTGAGAAAAAAGTGTCATAATTGTTTGAACCAATGAAGAATAAAAATTCTTTTAGGTATATGTTTGACCAATAGGTGTGATCCTAATTCTAAAAGCCTGAGGGGACCAACTGATGCCTGTCCGGATTCTTCTTGGTTTCACTCTTTAGTGTTCCTTCCTCTCACAGGTAGGGCAAGAGTCTCTTGTTGGCCCACTGTCATAGAGATGTTCTTATGACTAGTTATTAGTTATTATACAGAAAAGCAAGAATAGGGAAGATTGCTAGTTCTAGATTTTATAACCCATCTTGGCAAAGTAGAATGTAGTTTCATTTTCTTTTTTCTTTTTTTCTTTATTAGTTAGTTTTGTATTCAGCAAATACAGTCACTTTGGTACCATTATTAGGCTCATCCATGACCTGCCCCCTCCCCTTGGCCCCTCCTTGTTGAGATATATGGGTCATGCATTGTGGAGTTAGCCCACAGTTGTGTGTGAGATAAATGTCTCTGAGACTGCAGTTTCTTTGATTCATGCCAAGGAAGAAAGATGGGGAGAGTTAGAAGAGCAAGAAAATTCCAGAGAAAAACTTTGTTTCTGTGCCTGGTTCTGAGATCCTCCAAACTCAATATACCAATGAGCATTCTTTGCAGGCTCAGTTTTCTAAGAAACAAATGTACTATAACTTGGTATTGCATTATTTTTAATAACTCACTAAGTTTTCCATTCATATTTCCTGAAATTTAATAAGCATGAAAAAATAGATGGTATCTGGAAACGGGGGGGGGGGGAGTGCAGCAATTACATAAATCTAAGTATACAAAATTTTTATTATTTATTTGAGATCATATATATAAATTCACCATCTGTATTTTAACATAGAAAAATTGTAGATTTTACATTTGTAAATTCCTTTATAACTTACTGTATGTTGTTAAATCCTTTATCTCACTTTACATAGAAAAAATATTATAAAATTATGGGAAAGAAATGGAAAATGAATTAAAGACTGATAAGCAAATCCTGTGTATATACACGACAACAGTTATTAGAATTATTATAAACCATTTAGACATAATGGAGCTTTGGAGATAATAAGTAGTTTAAAAATAGATCATGCTGCACAAGAGGGCACACGCATCTAGAGTTCATTTGCAGAGGCTAGAGGCCCTGGCACGCCCATTATCTCTCTTTCTCTGTCTGCCTCTTTCTCTCTCTCTGTCACTCTCAAATAAATAAATAAAAATAAATAAAAAATTTAAAAAATAGATCATGAAATATATATCCATGATAAAACAGGGAAAGAAATACTCTCATTTGCTAACTGTTGGTATAAGTCACAGATTAAATAAACAAAATTAGATAAAAGATATACATAGTCCTAGTAACTTTGTGATGAGTAATAGCATACGCTACATTTTCACTTGCACTGCTAATGGAAAATGAAGTTATTCCATGCATTTCCAATGGCTTTGCTTACATTTCAAAATCAGAAACAAAGAGTTTGCCAAGCAAAAATAGTAAGTTGTATATTATATTCTTCAACCCATATAGTCTACTATTATGAAATCTAACCTATGACATTTTTTCAAGTTACAGTTTAAATACAAGATTAATTTAAACACTGGGTTGTAGGTTATAGCACAAACCTAACTTACATAGTACATATAAAATTTCATATATACCTTGGGCTAGAGAAATGGCTTTAGTGGTTAAGCACTTGCCTGTGAAGCCTGAGGACCCCGGTTTGAGACTCCATTACCCAGGACCCATATTTGCCAGCTGCACAAGGGGGTGCACACATCTGGAGTTCATTTGCAGTGGTTGGAGGCACCAGCATGCACATTTTCTCTCTCCCTCTCTCTCTCTCCCTCTTTCTCTGTCTGTCACTCTCAAATAATTAAATAAAAATAAACAAAAAAAATTCATATATACTATACATGCTGTGGTATAAGTAAAAATAACAGAAATCCCTCTCCAAAATCCTTTTAACCAACTTAAAAGTAAATTGGGATAAAGGAAAGTTTCAGATACCTATAGGGCTACCACAGCCTGAACAAATAGTATGAAGTACACACAAAGATTCCCAGTATCTTGTACATGACATGCACTCCCCCATCCTGTCTCCATCTGAGATTGTAATCTTACCTTGACTAATTGACAAACGGTTTCAAGGATAATTCACCTTGAAAGAATACACATTTGGGGAATACCCTAAGGGTTTTATTGCAAGGGGCAATATACAAAATAAAATTCCAAACAACAAAGACAGATACAAATATCTGTGTCTTGTTCCATCTACACTGCCATGCTTAAGACTTTGAGAGGAAAGCAAGAGGTAATATGGATGGTAAGGATACTTATTGCTGGCAGAACACTAGGTTAGGACAAGGTAATAATTGGCCCTTTGCATTATCTTCATTGACACAAATGACTAGTAAATTAGGGATTATTTTTCTTATTTCAAAGATGAAAAGGAAAGTGTTAAAAGGTGAAAATGGAAAGAGCTCCCATACTCCTGGATAGGCAGAATTAACATTGTGAAAATGGCAATCTTACCAAAGGCAATATACAGATTGAATGCAATACCAATCAAAATCCCAAGATTGTTCTTCACAGAGATAAAAAAAAAAAAAACATGATCTCAAAATTCATATGGAAAGGCAGAAGGCCTCTGATATCCAAGGATATTCTCAACAAAATAAATATCTCTGGAGGCATCACTATACTGGATCTAAAGCTATAATAAAAAGCCATAGTAATAAAAACAGCATGGTACTGGCATAAAAGCAGGAGAATAGAGCAATGGAACAGAATCGAGAACCCTGGCTATCCAACTGCCAGAGGCCTAATTTTTAGAATCTACAAAGGACTCAAAAACCTAAACAATAAAAAGTCAAACAGCACACTCAAAAAATGGAGCAAAGAACTGGACAGGCAGTTCTCAGGAAGAAATACAAATGGCAAACACACACTTAAGAAAATGTTCACTATCCCTAATCATCAGGGTAATGAAAATTAAAAAAACTATGAGATTCTCCTTACCCCAGTAAGGGTAGCAAACATTAAAAAATCAAATGAAAACAAATGCTCATGAGGATGTGGAGAAATAGGCTCTATCATTCACTGTTGGTAAGAATGTAAAATGGTACAACTACTTTGGAAAGAAATATGGAGACTCCTTAAAAAGGTTTAATATAGAGTTACCAACAGACCCAGTTTTCCCCTTACTGGGTATTTATCCTAAAAACTCCATGCCTTGGTTCAGAGAGATTTGCTCAACCATGTTCATAGTTGCTCAATTCATAATAACTAAGAACTGGAATCAACCCAGATGTCCATCATTAGACAAATGGATAACCAAGATGTGGTATATCTACATGATGAAATTCTACACAGTAGTAAGGAAAAATGACACAATGAAATTTGAAGAAAAATGGGCAAACTTGGAACAGATCATTCTCAGCAAACTCACCCAATCATAGAAAGATAATCATTGTATAGTTTCACTCATCTGTGGCTTCAAATCTGAATTACCTGAGCTGCTGACATACCTAATAAGCGTCTCAAGGACCAGACAATAGGGAGGGTGTGGTGGGAGGGGAGGGTAAAGGTAGAGGTGGGAGATACAAAACTGGACCTAAATGGCAATGGTACTATAAAATTCTGTATCCTAAAAGACAGAATAAATGGTTGAACCTTCATCAGGTCCTTAGAGGGAACACCTGAATCACAGTGCACCGGAAAGGGTATTATGAAGACTAACTTTAATCTTCTCCTGTCTTTCTCTCTCCCTCCCTCCCTCCCTTTTCTATCTCTTTTATCTATCTCTTTTATATTATCTATCCTTTTCTTCCTTCTTTTCCTTGGCCCTGGCCTGTAACTCCCAGTACTAGCATGTGGCTAATATCCACAATGATCTGATAATCACAGAGACCTACGAGGTTTCCCAAAAGAAGACAGATTTCTGTCAGAGTACTTGATGATCCACCAAAAGTTAGTGGTAAGACCCTACTGCTGATGACACCATATACTGTTGGTACAGAATATGGAATGAACTGGCTGGAATCTGAAAGAAAGTCAGTCCCCAGACAGTTAGCTCATTTAGTGCCAGAAGGTGCTACATGAGCAACTGGGGGAAAATGACCAACATCTGTCTAAGCAACTCATGGCCTAAGCTACTCAGCAGCCAACAGCCTGACATGATGCTCATCCAAGTGCAATAGTGGCACAGCCATGGTGGGTAAGCAACTGCTCTTGATTTGGCTAACTGATTTTTTCAGTGGAATGCAATCCATAGTTGGATCTGGGAAACAAGTCATAACCATATCCAAAATTGGGTCCACTCTATATTATCAACTTTCCACCAATTGTGGGCTATAAGAGGGACTACACATATTAAATTCTCTCTAAAATAACAATGGTTATCCCCTTTATCTGATGCTACCTTCACTCTCCATTGGAGAATTTGTTTCTCTTTTTCAGATGGACACAGATCCTAAAGAGAGAACCAGCCCATCACATCTCAATAGGGCCCCAGCTGAAACCAAGAGTAATTGGCAAAATGAGGAAGTGTACTGCTTTCTTGGTGAACTTGGTACCAGCACCAGGGTGAAGGAGATAGACACAGAGAACACTCAACTCCTACCAAATCAGATATCCAGAGACACAGAAGCTCCAAAGACCTCATCACTCAAGCATATCTAATATAAACCCAACATGGCTCAGGGAAATTTGTGGAAGAGGGAGCAAAAAAGTTGCTAGAGCCACACATTTGCTCGTTATGCACAGAGACTTTGCCTCTTACTCATAACTGATGGCTAACCCCACAACGCACAACCCATATTCCCCAACAAGGAGCATCCCTGCAGAGGACAGGGAGGAGGCTAACAATGTTATCAACATGACTGTGTACACACTGTGTACATAACTATTAAAAAGAAAAAAAAAGGTTAAATATTGTCTATTATGGTATGATTAGAAAATTTTAAGCCTTGATTTGATTTTAGACATTTATTATTTCAATGTTTGGGACATTATACCATGTTTTTGGTATTGTACCAAAACATGCATTTGCTTTATCCAGACACATCACAGATACTTTGTCCACATACTATAGGAAGCAAACAAAAAATCCTTGAAGGATTACACCAACAGAAATGTAGATAATAAAAAGAAGGGTTGGAGCCAGGCGTGGTGGCCCATGCATTTAATCCCAGCACCTGGGAGGCAGAACTAGGAGGATTGCCATTAGCTTGAGGCCACCCTGAGATGACATAGTGAATTCCAGGTTAGCCTGAACTAGAGGGAGACCCTACCTCAAACAAACAAACAAACAAACAAACAAAAAGGATTGGAAAAGAAAGTAGATTCTCCTTCTAGATTCCCCAGTCTCCTTCCTCAGTAAAAGTCTTTCTCTACTCCTATGAAGAGTTACTCCTACTTTGTCTTTCAGTAGTTTAAGAATTTTAGGCCTTGTATTGGGGTCTTTAATACATTTGGAGTTGACTTTAATGCATGGTGAAATGAGTGTGTCTAGTTTCATTTTTCTACATGTGGTTATCCAATTTGTCTAGCACCATTTGTTGAAGAGGCAGTATTTTCTCCATTGCACATTGTTGTCTCCTTTGTAAAAGATCAAGTAGCTGTAGCCGGGTCTTCATTTTTATTCCATTGGTCTATATGTTAGGGTTTAGGCCAGTTTTGTGCTCTTTTTTTGTTACTATGGATTTGTAGTGTAGCTTTAGATTGGGTGTGGTGATACTTCTAGGGCTCTTTCTTTTGCTGAAAATATACTAGACCTGCTGCCATTCCATATAAAATTTGAGATCATTATTTCTATTTATGTGAAGAATGATGCTGAGATTTCTATTGGTATTGCATTGAATATGTGTATTGGTTTTCATAGAATTGCCCCTTTCACAATATTAATTCGACTTATCCAAGAATATGGCAGATCTTTCCATTATCTCACGACCTCCACAATTTCCTTCTTGAGTGTTTCAATGTGTTCATTCTATACAATTTTCACATCCTTGCTTAGTGTTATTCTAAGGTCTTTGTTATTCTAAGATTTTTTTGTGGTTATTTAAAATGGGCCAGCCTTATTGGTTTTCTCTGTATATTTGTCTTTTATGCGTAGAAAGGCTACTGATTTTTGTGTGTTGAGTTTGTATCCTGCCACTTTGATAACGAAATTTATCACCTTTAGAGGTTTGATGGTGAAATCTCTTGGCTCACTTATGCATAGGTTCATGACACCTGAAATAGGGTTCGTTTGAGTTCTTCATTTCTAATTTGTATTTCTTTTTCATCTTTCTCCTATTTTATTACTTGGGCTAGATTTCTAGTACTACGTTGAAGAGCAGTGGTTAGAGTAGGCACCCCTGTCTTGTTTGTGATCTTAATGGGAACTCCTTGTGTCTTTTCTTTCTTTTTTTTTTTTTTAAGGTAAATTTTTTTTAAAAGGCATTTTATTTATTTATTTATCTGAGAGAGAAAGGGCAGGCCAGGACCATCAGTTCCTGCCAGCAAACGCCGGATTCATGCGCCACCTTGCTCAAGTAAGAAGTAGAAATTCGAACTTGGATCCTTTGGATGTACAGGTAGGTGCCTTAACACACCAAGCCATCTCTCCAAGAGCCCAAAGCATCCGTGTGTCTTTTCCTATTAAGTATTATTTGGACTTTAGGTGCTTTGTATATAGCCTTTATTATGTTGCAGTCTATACCTTCTATGCCTAGTTGCTCCAGTGGTTTGATCATGAAGTGGTGTTTTATTTTTTCAAAGACCTTCTCTGTATCTGTTGAAACATAACTTCTTTCTAAACATGATTTGTTGGAGTTCCTCAGAGGTCTTAGAGTTCAAACCTTAGAGTTCATAATTGCAGCTCATGATTTTAACAAACAAAATATTAAAAGAGCATTTTGTAACATTTCGATCAAAGATTGCAATCAAATAGGACTTAGCTGAATTGGAAAAATTTTTCAAAATCTTTAAAGGAACTACTTTCCTCCATGAGGGAGATGATTTATGAAGTGTAGATACTCTGACTAATTTCAGACTTGCACAAATAAAGTGGCATAGGTCAAAACTTTATAATCAGTGACAACCATTTTAATTTTCTCAAAATAAAATATTCTCAATAGATAGAACCATAAACCAGTGACTAGTATTTTCTGTATATGCAAATATAATTTGGGGGAAGATATATAAAGAGGGTGAGAGAATGAAAAACTGACACTTAACTAGTAATCTTGTCTCTGAGGATAAAGAAGCATTAACTTACCTACTTAATGGAGAAATAGCTATCAAATATTTATCATGATTTTTATATAAATTAAAAGCTCCTGTTTCAAGTAAAATCCTTATCATAGTCATGTATTTTTCTCTAAGAGGTTTTTGATTATTTTTAAAGTCTGGAACATATATTAGCTGATGCTGTATTTTATTAGTAAGAATCCAGATCATGAAATATTTTCCTAACATTATCAACAAGGAAGAGGTCTTATTTATGTTTACAAGTGGCTATCATTTACTATGAATTTGAAATTTGATTCTAATGAATGATTGTACAAATAACTATTAGCATGATTGGTGCCTGAAAGATTGCTATTGAGTTTGTAATGACTAAATAGGCTTTGTTTATACCATCCCCAGATCTGAGAGAAGGAATGTACTGAAAAACTAATAAAGTACATAGGCAAACACATATCAAGATATTCATATTACTAGAAATTACCCTTTGTTGTGCTACTTTTGCATATATTTACTGCTTTAGTCAGAATCTAATGAAACATAAATTGAGTCAGTGTGAGATGGAGAGTAGGAAAAAAATCAGCTGTCATTTCTGACAACATTTAGATATCTTTTTCAATAACTTAAAAATGTTTGTTATTATAGAAAACCGTGATCTTAAGATCTCACAAAAGGACACTTATTTCTTTTATTATATAGCATATATTTCACCATAGAAAGTTAATGTGGACTCTATTTGTAAATTTGTATGCATTTCTTACAATCCTTTCTTCTTATCTCTGTGTGTGTTTTTGCTTGAGAGAGAGAGAGAGACTCACACTACAACAAGGTTGACTTTGAACTAACAATGGAGCCCAGGCTGACCTTTAACTCATAACAATCTTCCTGCTGCTGGCTCCTCATTGGTGACAAAACAGAGGTAAAACCAGTTTCGCTGATATCTGTAATGCATATGAATATAGGTGTGGCCCCAGGTTAAACAATATAGTACTAAGTTATTTGAATAAGAACATTTTACAGAGTAGGCAAAAATGTGCTTTGTAATCCTGTCTGGGGTCAAAAATTCCATACATCTCTAACTTTAATAGATTTTGAATCCTTCAGAGGGAAATCTATAAAATGCAATATCATTTTTTGGAAGGTATGCTTTAATTTTTTTTAAAGATATGAAATGAGTTACATTGATTTCAGAAGAAAAAACTACAACTTGTGTTTACAACTGTCCTTGAAAATCTAAAAATGCTTTTACAACAAAATTCCTTTGGTAATACCAATGAAAATAGTAGTGTAAACTCTGATATTCATCAGAACCACGCAGATCAATTCCACATTGGATATGTTTCTGCTCCACTGGTAATTCAAATAGAAAAATACAGTTAACTTGATTCTGATTTGGGGATTACAAATGCTATTATAAAGGTATCTATCATTTTTCTACTTACTACACATATAGCCAACTTTTGATTATCGGCTTGGACTCATGAAAGTAAAAACAGATATGACTCAAGTCAGTTAAAAACATTAGAAGTGAATTATATTTGTCTCTGAAATGTACTCTATGTTTATATTTTGCTTTTTTAATATTTTTTGTTTTTTGTTTTTTGAAGCAGGGTCTCAATCTAGCCCCTGCTGACCTGGAATTCACTGTGTAGTCTCAGTGTGGCCTCAAACGCACTATGATCCTTCTACCTCTGCCTCCCGAGTGCTGGGATTAAAGGTGTGTGCCACCACACCTGCCACTATTTTTGCATGTTATCCTTAGTATCTTTTACTTAGAAAAGCATACATAGAATCTAGGTTCCATACTTTGTCACTCAGTAACACTACAATGGTTCACATAGCTCAGTTAAAATAAGACTTGCATAGACTAGATAAAATGCAATATTAATTATAAAAAATACAGTTAGATCTCATGTGACATCTTTTTTTAATATGTATGTATTTTATTGACATCTTCCATACTTACAGAAAATAAACCATGATTTTCCCTCCCCTCCCCCACTTTCCCCTTCATAACTCTGTTCTCCATCATATCCCCTCCTTCTCTCCATTAGTCTGTGTTTTAATTTGATGTCATCATCATTTTCTCCTATTATGAGGGTCTTGTGTAGGTATTGCTAGGCACTGCGAGGTCCTTATATCTTAATAGGTTTACTATATAACATCATTCCAGGGATAATAAGACTGTGTCTACTGTCTGCTGAAATATTTTCCATTAATACTAAAATGAATCAAGATTTCTTATATTTTATGTAATTTATTCACATTTTTCTTGGTTGGCTTTTGTATTAAGCTTGTACTGCAACACGGCCATAAGTTCTGAATATTATCATAGATAGTAATGAACCACTCAAAATATAAACATAAATGGCAATATGTTAACTTAAACTTTCTGGATAGGTGTGCAATTGGACTGCATGTGTGTATATTTGTGTATCTGAAAAAGTACTGAAAGAAACTTACATCTGAGTAACAGAGAGGAGGTGATATAAGGTGGTACTGGTGGTAGATTGTGGCAGGATTGTGGCAGAGGAGCTTACTTAATTTAGTGTGAACAGAGAAGCATTATGTGAAGATGTTCATTTCAGCAGTGTCTTCAATGTGGAGGCAAATATTATGGTATGTAGAGAGAGGACACACCCAGCAGAGGAAAGGAGCTGGTTTCTTGAGATAGGGCACACCCAACAGAAGAACAAGAGTGCCAAGTGTTTTATGCCCAGGACTCACTGGTTCACATGCTCTGTGTACCTTCTTCTATGTATTTATCTACTTTGGTTACTTTTTTCCTCATTACTTTTGCTTTTACAATATAATGCATGTCTACTTAGCCTTTCTATTTTCCTTTTCCTAAGGAACATTTTTAGTTTCACTCTCATTGTTTAACTAGATGCTATTTGTGTTCAAACTTCCCACTGCAAACTGCAAAAGTCGAATGAGTTCAGCTTCTCTTGCATTTTATGATCTCTGGCCAGCTTACTAAATGGGTGTAAGAGCTGAGGATTGGGTTATGTGATACTTGGTATGATTGTGACATGTATTATTCCTTAATGAAAAGTTTAGGTGAACATTTATCCTTAAAACGTGTAAAGCATTTAGCAGTCCTGAATCAGCAAAGGTGAATCTGTCTTCTCTTTGCTTCATATTTGATATCTATCTAATGAGTTAGATGAGTTTCAGGTTCTAAAATATTCACCTCATTTTTAGCATGTCTGCAGTTTATTAGAGGCATATATAGTGAGTGAAATTTAGCACCAGTTTCCTCAGGTTATGAAAACACTAATGCAATAGATTGAATAATACCTCCTAAAATAAGTGTCTATCTGGAACTTCAGAAAATGACCTTATTTATGATAAAGACTTTGATATTCTGGTTAAAGAGCTTGAAAGAAAATCATCCTGGACTTAAGCCAAGTCTTTGATTAAAGAACTAGTGTCTTAGTAACTAAAACCAGCTAGAAGATTACAAGATTATAACATAGAGGATGCAGAGGGGAAAAACCATGTGACATTGGAGATAAGAGGTTGGTGTGGTGTGTTTGTGAAACAACTAATGTTCAGAATTGCTGGAGTCACTCACAGCTAGAAAACAGTCATGGAACAGCTTATGATTTGAGGATCCCAAAGGAACCAACATTGCCAGCAACTTGATTTCAAATTTCTGGCCTCTGGTCTCTGAGGAAATAAAAGCAGCCATGATGACTTTGTTAATTTGTTACATCAGCTCTAGGAAACTAATACATCTACCAATGTCTTATAATATCTAAATCAATGCAAATACCCAAGACTGACGTCTTCAGAAGATAAACAGATATAATTAACACGAAGCACAGGATGTCTGTTCTCAAGCTTTCACCACTCACCAAGATTGCTGCTTCCGAGTGACAATTCTTCTCTTTTTTTTTTTCATTTTATTAAATACATGTGGTTACTCTCTTTTATCATTGTATATATAAGCCCATGCATCTTATTTTAAAATGTTGCCTTCCTCCTGACATAATTTCAGTTTGCTAAGGATATATCAATACATATCTGTCATAGTTAGCTTCATGTTTCTGGGATGAACTTCTAAACAAGGTACAAGTTATGGGAGGAAGACATTTATTTGAAGCTTACAGATCCAGGGGAAGGTCCATAATGGCAGAAGAAGCTGGCCTGCTTTTACATGTCCATGTGGAGAGAAAAGCAACCCCTAACAGCACCATAAGCAAGCACACTCCAGGAACCCCAGGCAGAGCTCAAGCAAGCACTCTGCATGTCTTTAGTCTGAAATTCCAGGTCCATCCCGAACACCTTAAAGATGGCCCCTAAGATCTACCCACAGTGACACCAAGTAATAAGCATGAATAAAACTCCTGAATCTATTGAGGGACATCCATTCAAATTATAAAAATGGGCAAAAAACAAGTGATTAGAACAAGTGTAAACCTAGCACAGTACATCTGCATTTTTACTTAATTATTCTAAGAATATTCAAGAAAATAACACATGCAAGTTACTATTATCAGAAAGGAAGTTTTCAGGTAGTTCCAAGTAACAGAAAGCCATGGATAAAATGTTTTAAGTAATTTTCAGCATGATTAAGTTACATGCAATAGGTATTATACATTTTTGTAAAAGTATAAAAGAATAATAGTAAATATAATTATTTTAAAGAATGTGTCATAAATAATTGATAATTGAAGTACTTGGTTTGCTGGAAACTTGAATTAATACTCAATTTAGTTTTGAAAATTTAGATTAAGAGGAATGGGATACATAACTTATGTGAGCTTAGGCATCCAAAGTGTCACAAACACACATTTTGGTTCTCTGTAATTTTTTTTTTCCTTAGGAACCCCAGCTTGGCAGAAATCTTGGCACATTTGGTTTGCGTAACAGAGAGAGCCCCCATCTCCTATATCTTCAGTTATAGCCAGTGTGGTGCCATTTTTTTATTCAAAAATAGGTTTTTAATTAGTTTTCACATTCTTTTCTGACATAGTAAACTTGTTTGAGGATAAGTTGTTGTAACTTGAATCATTTCTTCTCCAGATAAGAAAAGAAGAAAGACCATGGAGACCAAAGAGAAAATCAATCATTTCAGGTTATCCAGCAGGAAAACAAAATGTGCAAATTGTATTTAGTGACACCATAAAGGCAATGTGCTTCACTGAAATGAAAAGAAAGAAAAGAAAAATCCAGTTAACTAAACCCAAGCTTCATTTTTTGTCAAGATAACTGGAAAATTGGGTAGGGAATTCAAATAGGAACCAAAGTAGTATAGAAAGCAATGGGCATAGTTCTTAGGAAAGCCTAGTTGTATTAAACATGTTAGAATACCATGGTTATATGCCACTGTCTAATGTGTGCTGCTGGAATCTCAACTCAAATACTCTTTCTGCCTTTCTGACTAGGCCCTGGGCACTGGGTACTAAGATGAAGGGGAACGTCATGAAACTGGCCATGTGCCTTCATCTCAGCAAGACAATATTTACATGTCACTCAGTTTCACAACCACTTTCTTTCTACTGAGGGGGTCTTGAAACATCCTGTTCTTTATTACCTTATCATTTTGCATTCTTTATCTTCTCCTTTGAGATGTAAATCATCTGGACTCTTGGCTGTTTTGCAGCTAAGGAATGGCTTTTTGAAGGACCTGGATAGAGTCACTGGAGAGGATTGTAAAACTATTGCCCAGAATGTTTGAGAAAGTAAGATTTTAACTTTAATATAATGTTATGTTCTACAATCATAGGTTGGTACATAGGAATTCAGTACCAAGGTTGGGATACCGGCTTGTGAATTGTTCATCAAGGAGTTCCCTGAGGGCACCAAAACAATATCACCTATTGGTTAGGCTCTTGGATGCCCACTACAGCCAGATGGTAAAAACCTATTGATAAAGACACACCGCATGCTTCAGTTGATATCACACTGAGAAATCAACCTAGAACTGAGCTGGAAAACTCCTCCCTGATAACTACCTGTTGTTAGGCTGGAAAGTTCTATGCAGGCTGTTGGAGAAGAAAAGTCATCAATGGGGAACCTGACAAGGTATGGCCACCAATAAATTGGTGGCATGTTTGTTATGGTGGTAACCAACTTTCTCTAATATGGGAAAGAACCCATGTCTGATATTTAAACCTAGTCAGAACCTATAGCTGGGAAGGTGATATGCTCTAAGGGAAGAAGTAATTACTGTTGTTTAGCTAAATGGATATATTATGCCCACAAAATTTCCCTTTAAACATTTATGAATATGCCCATACTTTAGTTCTGCTGTCACTTTTGGTTAAAGATTCTTAGTATTTTCAGATCACACTGACTGCTGGGGAGAGTCAAAACTCATTAAAATACTAAGAAGTCACTGCTGAGAGTTCAACACTAAATGAGAGGTCTTATCACACCCTCCAAGGATTAGTGACTACTGTGGACAAGGTGACGTATGAAATAATAGAGCCAAATGATATGTAAGAGTGCTTTGGAAAGTTGCCTTCCAGACACAAGCATGAGAATCTAAATTTGGATTCCTAGAACCCACTCAAAAAGCTGGGTATGATGGCATGGGCATGGAATTCCAGCACTAGAGAGGTAGAGACCGGTGCATCCCTAGGACTTGCTGGCTCTCTAGCCTAGGGCAATAAGTAGCTCTAATTCAGTGAAAAAACTTGTCTCATAAAGTAATGTGAAAAGTAACTAAGGGGGCATTCTACTTCTACCTCTGGTCTCAACAAGTACATGTGAACATGTGTGAGCAAATTCGGCATACCAATAAAAAGGCATATACACGTGTACACCATACACATGTTCACATATTAAGAAAACTTGGAATATATAAGAGGATTATTTCACATAATTCTGAAGAAAAGTATTAAGTGTGTGCTTGTGTGTATTTGATTACCTACCGTATGTATTTTTCTTCAGAATACACAAGCCAGAAAGCCTTTAAGATAACTTTTTAATGTCATAATTGTTTTTCATTTCTTATCCTTCAAGACATGTGTATTGTCAATTCATATATAGATTCAATAATTCCTACATTGATTTTTCTCCTTAATGAAAACTATATATTGACTCCTGAATTAATATGTCATATAACAAGTCTAGTGCCTCTTATTTCTACTCTTGTTAAAGCTCTTAAATGGAGCACATATTTGAAACCATAACTCTCCTTTCAAAGGCATCAGAGTACCAAGATGGAAATACTTATCTGGGTAAGTGTTAAAATAGAAAGAAGATATTTTCTGTTATTTTAGTATGTGTTTATTAGATATTGTCATTATGAAAAAGAATTATTCATCTTTGAGTTTATGTATTAATTTTTTTGTTTATTTAAGAATTTTGATGTGTATGATCTACACTCATATATGTGAGTGTGTGATCATATGTTTGAATGTGGGCACGTGTGTGCTACAGCTCCTTTGTGGAGGTCGGAGGGAACTTTTGGGTGTTGATCCCTACCTGCAACACTGTTTAATGCAAGGTCTCCCATTTTCATTGTTAGTCACTGCTGCTGTTGCCAGGCAGCTTGTTCCAAGAGCTTCTAGGAGACTCTTCTGTCTCCACATCCCATCTTTCCATCGCTGTGAAAGGCTTTCAGAAACTTCTGTGATTTGAACTCCAGTAATCTGGATTGAACAGCAAGCACTTTATCTACTGAGCTATCTCTCCAGGCCAATAATTAGTGCACAATTCACTGGATCTTTAGTTGTCAATATCTGGCTTCTCTACAACCTACAAAATATTTTTGCCTGAAGCTGGAATCCTGAACTCTGAGCTTTGCACAGAGGTCCACCCCATGACGTGTATTCCATATGTCTTGTCCATAGTCAGAAAACTGTTAACAACCTTGCACTCAACACTCATAATTTAGAACTATACCTGATTATTCCATGGGAAACGTCTGGTTCAGAAATAAAGACAGAACATTTTTTCATGGTGCTGTAAAGCTCCATATATCCTGTACTTTCAGCGAACTATTGTGTTCCCTCATGTTTGAGGTCAGCCTTGACATCCTGTGTCTACCTTAAGCTTTGTATTCCTAGATATCCACAATCCCTTGCAGTTCCTAACTTCTCACCAAGGAATTAGACTCTGATATTCTATTCAAGCAAAATTTCCACTTTTCTGAGGTGTATCCCAGATCCCATCTTCCATTTTCTCTCCCTTCTGAACCCTGATCGATTTATTTGGTTAGGTCCCTCTGTGGAATGAGGGATGCGGACAGGAAACATAAGAATACAACCTGATGTTTTAATATATATATGCATATATATAAGTATAACCAATATGCAAATTGTTAAAATATTTCATTAATTTAATAAAAAGATAACCATTTTGGCAATGACTATGCCTTGGTTTTGTGTGGCATATTTGGCCTGATCCTGTAATGTGAGTATCTTTATTAAAAGGATAGGCATGCCCGGGCCTCTAGACACTGGAAACAAACTCCAGATGTATATGCCACCTTGTGCATCTGGCTTATGTGGAACCTGGAGAATCAAACCTGGGTCATCTCATGCAAGCACCTTAACCACTAAGAAATTTCTACAGCCCTCCCCACTAATATCTAAAAAAATTAATTTTTAATACTTTTTTATTTAGTTGACAGAGAGAAAGAGGGAGAGAAGAGAGAGATTGAGAATGGATACAACAGGGCCTGTAGCCACTGCAAAGGAACTCCAGATGCATGTGCCACCTTGTGTATCTGGCTTACATGGGTACTGGGGAACTGAGCCTGGGTCCTTAGGTTTTTCAGGAAAGCAATTTAATTGCTAAGACATCTATCCAGCCCATAAAATATATTTCCTTTAAAAAATATTTAATTTAATTTATTTACTTGAGAGACAGAGAGAGGCAGAAAAATGGCAAGAGAGAGAATGGGCATGCAAGGGCCTCTAGCCACTGCAAATCAACTCTAGACACATGCACCCTCTTGTGAATCTGGTTTATGTGGGTCCTAGGGAATCAAACCTAGGTCCTTTGGCTTTGCAGTCAAATACCTTAACTGCTAAGCCATCTGTCTAGTCCTAACACATATTTTCCATACATATGAAAATAGGTACATGGAATAATTTAAAAGAATGTGCATTATATCTACACAGGAGGAGGTATTTGTACTCCTAATGATGCCATTTATCCTCGCATCCCATCTTTAGCATTTTTGAAATTCACAGTAAAAATAAATGTTAGATGTATGCATAGCAATTATCCTACTCTGTATAATAACTGGAAATGAGTGCTTTCTCTTTTAAGACATTTTGTTTTCCAACACTTTCCTTTCAAATAGATAGTATAGTATATCCTTTTTTCATTTTTCATGTTTTTTATTAATTATGTACACAGTGTGTATACAGCCATGTTGGTACCATCATTAGCCTCCTCCCTGTCCTCCCCCCTCCACAGGGATCCTCCTAACTGGGGAATGTGGGTCATGCATTGTGGGGTTAGCCATTGGTTATGGGTAAAAGGCAATGTCTCTGTGATAAGTGTCCCAACATGTGGCTCTAACAAGCTTTCTGCCCCTTATTATGCAAGTTTCCCTGAACCATATTGGGTTCAATTTATGTCTACTTCAGTGATGATGTCTTGGGAGCCTCTGAGACTCTGGATATCCAGTTTGGTAGGAGTTGAGTGATCTCTGTGTCTATCTCCTTCACCCTTGTGCTGGTACCAGGTTCACCAAGACAGCAGCACTCTTGCTCATTTTCCCAATTACTCTTGGTTTCATCTGGGGCCCTGGTGAGGTGTGATGGACTTATTCTCTTCTCAGAATCTGCATCCATCTGAAAAAGAGAAGCAAATTCTCCAATGGAGAGTGAAGTCAGCACCAGATGAATGGGATAACCATTATTATTTTAGAGAGAATTTAATAGGTGTAGGCCCTCTTGTAGCCCACAATTGGTGGAGCTTGAGAATGGAGAGTCGACTCACTTTTTGGACATGGTTCTGACTGTTTCCCAGATCCAGCTATGGGTTTGTTCCACTGAGCAGATTCATTAGCCAAATTAAGAGCAGTTGCTTACCCACCATGGCTGTGTGCCACTGTTGTACTTGGGTGAACATGATGTCAGGTTGTTCGCTGTTAAGTACCTTAGACCATGAGTTGCTTGGACAGATGTTGGTCATTTTCCCCCAGTTGCTCATGTAGCACCTTGTGGCACTAGATGAGCTAACTGTCAGAGAACTGACTCTCTTCCACATTCCAGCCAGGTCATTCCATGTTCTGTACCAACAGCATATAGTATCTTCTGCAGTAGAGTCTTATCACTAACCTTTGGTGGGTCACCAAGTACTGTAACAAAAACCTGTCTTCTTTTGGGAAACCATGTAGGTCTCTCTGATCAACAGCTCATTTGGATGTAAAATGCATGCTGGTACTGGGAGGTACAGGCCAGCACCAAGGAAAATAAGGAAGAAAAAGATAGGCAATATAAAAGAGAAAGAGAGATGAGAGAAAGAAGGGGTAAAGAGATAAATAGGAGAAGATTGAGGTTAGTATTCATCATACCCTCTCCAGGTCTCTGTGATTCAGGTGTTCCCTTTAATGACCTGATTAAGGTTCAACCAAATGTACTATCAAATTGATAGTATAGGCTATCCTTTTTTCTTTTTGGTTTTTCAATGTAGGGCTTTGCTGAAGCCCAAGCTGACCTGGAAATCACTTTGCAGTCTTAGGCTGTTCTCAAACTCACACTGATTCTCCTACCTCAGCCTCCCAAGTGGTGGGATTAAAGACAAATCCTTTACGTTGGGCTATGTTATTAAGGATGTCTTCAGGAAATAGCTATACTACAGGAGAGGTGGGAAATATGTTAAACATACTCAATAGGTTTTAATAATTGTATATATATATATATATATATATATATATATATATAAAACTGTTATACTAACTACAAAAAAATCTCTCTGCCCTTCAGTCTCCTTCATTTTGAAAGGTCCCCAGGACATGACCCATCACCTATCCTGTGCTATCATTCATTTATCTTGTCCTAATTTAATCTAGTGTTTTCACCTTTATTCCATTCATGGGATGGCAATGAAAGAATGAAATCCCTTCGAAGTCCTGCTAGAAACTTTTCAATATCTGGGTTCACAAGGTGGTAGAGAGGTAGTGGGCTGATGAGAAAGAACTTAAACATCAAATACAAAATGAATTATTGGATGATTGTTGCAGAGCTAAACACCTATTAAGATAAAATCTGCAGGAGAATTGTTACAGAGTTTCAGGAAATAGGTTAGTGAAGGTATTGATCACAGTATGTGGCAGTTAGTAAGATGGCAGTATAAAGAAGAGGTGGAGAGCCACATCAGACATTGATTGTGGACACATCTCTTATGACTTATAGTATTTATGTTTTGCATGGAGTAAATTCAGGAGTAAGAACATCCAATTTTGAATCAAAATAAAAGCCAAAATAATTTTCAAAGTCCATAGATTTGCTAGCATGGTGAATAATACTCATGTAGCCCCCCAACATTTGATGGCAGGTATCTCAAGGTTCATTGCTGTGCATTTTCCACCTTATGATTCTCCAAGCTTCCATACTTCCATATTTAAATAGTCATCATAGGCTTGAAATAATTAAGCAACTGGTTAATTTAAACTGTTTTAGCTACAATGGGGGAAAAAAAAACAAACTATTATACCCATACAGAAGTTTTCTAAGGTCATCATTTCTAATTGATGACTGTGACCTCAGAATATCTTTGCTCACATCACACTTGTTGATCTCTAAATACAGTATATGGTTGCCTTCTAATTTGGTCCACACCAAGAAGCTCTGTCTTTGGGATCAGGTCTCATAATGCTGTAATTGTTGGATTTGGGTTCCTTCTTTTTCCATTTACGTTTTGAAATATCTTCAGACTATGATCAATAAGTGTGTGCATGTGTGTGTGTGTGTGTGTGTGTGTGTGTGTGTGTATGTGTGTGTAATCAATACAATGAGCAAAATTCATTTAGTGGCTTCAGGGGAAGTAACTAGTTTTAAATAGTTAGAGCATAAACTGATATCTGATTAATATGAGTAAAAGTCTATGACATACTTACTTTAATAAATATGGATAGAAATTATGTAAAGCCATATATTTATATCTTCTAAGAGTTTAGTTTTACTACAGAAATTATCTTATTATGAATGCAAAATAAAATGAATATTATAACTTGAAAATTATAGTTCACATATGAGATTTATATTTAAGAAATATATTAAAAGATAATTTATGATTTAATAAAATCTAAGTTTGATTTTTAAAGTTTTTAATTGATAACCTCCATACAGAATAACAATATACTCTCATCATAATCCCATACTGTCGCTCTTCTTTGGTCCATATCTCTTATATACTAAACCCCTTCTTTCCATTTAGTTCCCTCTATAATTTGATGTCACAATACTTTTACCATATATTATGCAAGTGTAGGTTGTGTTAGCCACTGTGAGTTCATGTAAGTAAAGACCACTTTGTGTCTAGAAGACAGCAATGTAAACAGTCCTCCTCTTCCTTTGGCTCTTACACCATCTCTTCCACATTCGTCCTTGAGCCCTGGAGATGTGATAGAGATATTTCACTTAGTGCTAAACACTACACTGTCTCTTCTCAGCAGTTTGGTGTGTCTTGAGTCTCCACAGTGGTTACTGCCATCTGAAAGCTCCAACTAAAAGTCAAAGTAGCTTAATACATGGCCATAAAATAAATATTTAGATGGTAATTTGGTTGGCATAATATATCCATTCAGCCAAACATTAGTAGCTTCCTCCTAAGGGTCATAACCTCCTCAGCCACAAGATTTTAACTAGGTTTTGAGTGCTAGGCATGAATTCCCTCCCATACAGTGGGCCTCAAGTCCAATCAGAAATCAGTTGGTTTTCCCCATAACAGACATGCCACCACTGCATCAGTTGGCCCATTTTTCCTGGCTAGTGTATAGTTTGCAGGGTCCACTTATGATTAAGCCTATTGATGACATTTCTCCTCCAGTAGGTTTCATAGCATTTTCCAGAAGTATGACAGTCAATGGGAAGGAGGTGGCCAGCTCAGTTCCAGCTTGATTTCACAGTGACCTGAAGCAAAAGCATAGATGCATTTCTTTAGTGATAGGGTCTTAACATCTAGTTCTAGTGGGCAACCAATAACCTTGTCCATAACCTTATAGTATTGGGGCCATTAGGTGTCTCCATGATTAACAACACACTGGGAAATATCCCATCCTTGGCAATAAAATTTTTCTGTAGCAATTTGTGGCTTCCAGGCACAGCATCATCACCAGGGTACTTTTGCTCAACCTCTCCATTTTTAGGGGAGAGATAGAGAGAGAGAAAGAGAGAGAGAGAGAGAGAGAGAGAGAGAGAGAGAGAGACTAGCTAGCAAAGAAGTAGTTTTCCATAGTGCTTATTTATGTTTTTAATTTTGATGAAACCTCTTCTCACTACTTTCCCTCCTGCAACTGACCTACC
Organism: Dipus sagitta; assembly: GCA_036346955.1. Classification (NCBI taxonomy): domain Eukaryota; kingdom Metazoa; phylum Chordata; class Mammalia; order Rodentia; family Dipodidae; genus Dipus; species Dipus sagitta. The sequence goes on along the minus strand of CM070770.1, from coordinate 93,556,567 downwards.
ATCCCAATTAAACTTTTCCATCTACTATACCCTTCCCTCAATGCCTTGCATTTTAAAAAGTTCATTCTATTATTCAAAATGACTTTTATAGGAAAGAAAATATGAAGTGGAGACTTGGTTAAAATTTACATTCCAAGTTTCAAGTTCAAATCCCCAGTAGATTCATATCCCCAGAAAATAATTGTTACATTTTATATATTTCAAGGTCATACTGTCAAAACTTCAGCACCTACTGGTTTATTTTAATATTTATTGCTCCTATGTAGAATATTTAATAGCTACATGAATATGCTATTTAATTTTCCCAGAATTTATTTCACTCATTTTAAAAAGTATTTTATTTATTTGAGATACAAAGAGAAAGAAAGAAAGAAGCAGATAGATTAGAGAGAATGGGTGCACCAGGGCCTCTATCCATTGAAAATGAACTCCAGATGAATGTGCCACCTTGAGCATCTGGCTTATGTGTGTATTGGGAAATCGAACCTGGGTCCGTAGGCTTTGCAGGCAAGCAGTTTGCACATTGACATTTTACACATACAAGGAATGTGCCTGATTTTAAATGTACTGTGAGCAAAATGAACTGATTGCACATTTTTTTAAGAGTGGATTGAAAATATATTTCTATTATATGTTACTGCTTATCAAAATCTATTTTTTACTAAAACATAGCATTTGCCAATTCTGAGCTATCATCTTACTACAATATTTCATGCATGTCTAGAGGGGATGAGGAGCAGTAACGAATATAAAGAAGTTAATGAATATAAGTGGTATTTTGGAGTCATTCCTTGTATAAAATCCACTATAAAATATTTTCACCTTGCTTCATTATTTCCTCAAATTACTGTAGGTTTTGCTTTCAGCCATCTGGAACAATTTCCCATTTTAGGATTTTTCTTTCCACAGAAAACGCCACATCTGTGTGGCTGTGTATGCGCTAGCTAATCCTTAGGGGTATGAAGGCACTCTGAGGGCCAGCAAGCAATGAAGTCGACTTTGTTTACTTATGAGTTCTCATTTTCCATCCCGCCAAGTCTCTGTTTAGTTGTTTTCACATTCTGTGATTATTCTTCTGGTGTTTCTGGCTTTGTTTCATTCTATCTCTTTGTGGATATTTATAAGAAAGTCAGACATTAAGTGAAATGTTATATATTTTCTGCCACATGGAGTTCACTTCATTATTTTAGCTATCCTTTTATATGTTGAGTTGTATTTAAGTAATACATATTCTTAGAAATAACCTAAAAAATTAAAATATTTTACTTATTAGAATAATTAAATGTCTACTAGCATTCATATTTAACATACTCTTAAGAAATAAAGCCTATTTTAAACATCTTCTTAGAATGAAAGGAATGAGACAGAAATTTGTGAGTCTTCTGTATTCTGTATTAGTAACATGTATTTTTCATTTCTCACTTCTGAGGAGACAAAATTAAACTTATATTAATAGCCGCAAAGAGGGCTATTTACCTGTATTCCTCTCTATTCTTAAAAAAGCATTAGCTCTGTAACAGACTTTCCATAGTGTTGTAGTCTTCTCATATTAAAACAGAAATGCCTCATCTTATATCTTATTTCTTTATCCCATGAGCGATCCAGAACTCTGCTGGTGTATCCAGTTGTTCCAGAAATAATGCAATACTAATTTAGGTTCACCTTAAGTTTCAATATTTAGATCACTTGGAAATAATTAAATGAAATAATCTTCATTTCCTCTGACAGTAGTATGATTCAGTCACATTATCAGCATCATATATAACATTGACTCCATAGGATTGACGGAAAATATCTTCACAAAGAAGCAATTCATTTTAAAGGCCCTTTCTCTAATGGATAAATATTTTGTACAATCACTTCCACTGATTTGACTGGGAAGATTTCCATTAGTGCAAATATCAAGCTGGGTTATGAGTGAAAGTTTTTTCCTTCATTTAATAGAACTAAATATATGCTCTCTTCCCCTCTTGACTACTGAACCTAAGCACAGTCCATTCAAAACACCAGTGCCATCAAAATAAAATCTCTCTCTCTCTCTCTCTCTCTCTCTCTCTCTCTCACACACACACACATACACCTTTTCTAAATTGTGCATAAATTATGAAATGCTAAGAATATCACTGATAAAAGCTGTTTTTGGAAGAGAGATTGGACACTAAGGACTGAAATTTATATGTTGAAGCTATTTCATTTCAATTTTTTTTGTTTTTAGAATCTTGATTGCCAACTCAATTTATTTCTTTACATTACATAGCACCTGATTTCCTAAGGGACACTCACCAGTGTGCCAAATAATACTCCTTAATCCAGTATTGTATTTCTAAAAATAAAGTATGTAAACAAATTTTCAGCCTTTCAACAAAGTTTATATGTACATATACATAATTTAAATATATATACATACATACACACTTAAAGTTCAAACTCTGATGCTGAAGTTAGCTTTGCATTGCTGGACAAGCATCTGACCAGAATAGCTTATGAGAGGAAAGGATTGATTTCAGACTTACAGAATCAAGGAGAATCATGGGTGGCTGAAGAAACCGGCATATTTCTTTAGTTCCACCAGAGAGAAAGAAAATCCAACACTAGCAAGCACAGCCCCAGCTCAAAAGTTCTCTGAACACACCTTAGGGCTGGATTTAAGATCCACCCCAAGTGGCACACTCTCCAGCAGGCTTCGGGAGACAATTTGCAATAAGTTGCAAGCTTAATCTAAAGTACCTCAGGCTATGGGGGACATGTATTCACCCTCAAACTACCACAGCTGATAAAGGGCAAAATGGTTTGTGTTTCCTACATATAGGAAAATGGGCAGAACTATATTTTGTAGCAACCTTCATGTTCTTAATATTATCTGATCTTGGAATAAAATTCAGAAATATTAGCCGTATCTTTTCTTCAAATATTTCTAAGTTAAAGTCGTTTTAATTTTTTTCTCTAGGCTAACCCTATAGTTGAAGCTATATAGGTAGATGAACTATAAATATGGATATTCTGCTTTGATACAGATTTAGTCCACACAGAAGCAAAGTTTATTCATCCATCAAATCATAGTCTAGCCTTAGAAGGGGTGGCTAGACTTCGTTTGATATTTGACCCTGAGATCCCATATTGCCATGTGTCTTGAAAGTGAGTTAAAAAAAAAAAAACCTATACTCAATTAGTTTAGATAGCAATACAGTATTTGTGAGTCTGATTTTACTTCACATATACAATTATCATAGCCCATAATATTGTCACAAATACTCTAGCACTTTTCCTTCAGAACACATAGCAAACTCCTTACCTTTCTTTGAAGTCCAGTATGGCCAAGGCTTCTTTGGCTTAATGAATTTGAACGCTGTGAGATACATCAGAAGCATCAATAGGGTGGAAATGCCAGAAAATCCTTTGTCAGAGATAGCTTTTCCTCTGACTTAGAAAATAGGCACCTATAGATAGTGGGTGTCCTATGGGCTTAGCATGCCCATGTTTCTTCATGGAAGATATAATTACCTTGCCCAATATTCTCAGTACATCATTTTCTTCCCTCTTCCTTAGGGCCAGTTTAACACAACTGAAGGCTAGATGAACAAATAACTTACCAACAAATTTTTACCAACAAAATCATTTTTTTGGTTTCTATGCTTTAACCATGTGTATAGTGAAAATGAATTCTTTCTCATTGAATTTTAAAAACTAAACAATCATCTACACACTCACACTCAGTACTCTATACAGACACTATACCAGCCACAACCACAATGTGAACAATGAGAATAAAAGTAATTTTGAATTGAGAAGAATAATATAACACCCTTTACCAACATTTTCATAAAATATATTACTAGCTCACAATTTCTCTAACTAAGAACTATAGCAAAATTATATTGGTTTCACTTCTCTAATCTCTCAAACTTATATAATTTTGTTTCTTTATTGCAATTTTCTTAGACTAAAACATCTGAATTTTCATGAATTATTATCCCAGCCTTAAGAAGTCTTCTTTTTCAATCTTATTCAGTTTTAGTCCAGTTTATAAAATAAAGCTTGTAAAAACTTTTAAAAGTGAAAATATAATTTATCCAGCCTGTTTTAAATGATTAGATTTAACTTTCCTTAAGATGAAATCCAAACTCCTTTAGAGACTTCACATACTGCTATATATTGAAGGTTTATATCCCAACCCAAATTCAGCACTTAATTAATATATGAATTTATCTACTTTGTGACTAGACAGTGAACCTCTGAGAGGAAAATAGGGTTAGATAAGGTTATGAGGTTGAAGCCATTTGTGATAGAACATTCCTTTTTCCATTGTCTAAGGACATGGCAAGAAAGCAGCTACTTCATTTTTATGTTTGTTTTTGTTTTTCTGAGGTAGGGTTTCACTCTAGCCCAGGCTGACCTGGAATTCACTATGTAGTTTTCAACGTGACCTTGAGTTCATGGTGATCTTCCTACCTCTGGCTCCCGAGTGCTGGGATTAAAGGTGTGTGCCACCATGCCCAGCTTGACAGCAGCCTCTTCATCACAGGAAGAAGGCTGTCACCAGAAACTTTATCTTTGGTTTACCAGCCTAAGATATTTGAAAAATAAATGTATAATGTTTAAACAATTCATCATTTGATATTTTTATAGCAGCCTAAACTACCAATGACACATCTTTTGCCATGTATTTCTTGATTCTTAATAATGTTTCCATCTAATAGCTCTCTGTTATTGTACTATGTTAACACAGCTAAGCTAGAACTACTTTTCCCAATATCCACTTCCCACTCTATGCTAACCAGTAGCATTCCTGGACTTCTTCTCAAGTTCTATTTCTTGAAAACTGTCAGCAAACACATTATGTTTCTTAACTTTCCTAGAACAATCTGATATTTCCTCTTATAATAGTGTTTCCAATTCCTACTTATATGTTCTTCTCTAAGTTGTATAAGATGTCACTTGTATAGTAAAACTCTTACTTCAGTAAAATCCTAATTCTGACCTTTCTGTGATTGAAACTTGACTTATATATCAATTGAAGTAATTCTGTAAGAATAAAACCCTATGGGTAGGATTTTGAAATGTATTTATTTTAATGGATTTAAAAGTGCTGCTGGTTGTATTGACTAGTAAAAGGTTGTTCATGGTAATTTATGAAATGAAAAAAGCACTACTACAATGTTACTTTTAGTCAGTTTCAATCTATTGTCAAAGCTAAATTTTTATGTGAATATATTTGCCACCATCATTTTTTTTTTTAAATAACGAGTATAAAGGGTTTGTCTACTTCTAATAGTAGTGGAAAAGTTAGAGAAAGAGCAGATTTTCATCTGCATGTCTAGTAAAAGAATACACTTCTTCTGGGACTAATCTAAAAGAATGATTATTTTCTGTATTCTTATAGGAGAGATGTCTGAAAATTAAACCCAGACACAAATCAGCCAGAGGTGGGTCATAACCAAATTAAATATTAAACTCTACAGTACCTGTTCTTTTATAGTAAAGCATCAGGACTCTAAAATTTGGGCAAGATATCATGAAAAAAATTGAAGCAATCTACAGACATTGAATCTCTCTCTTCTATCATGTTTCAGAAAAGCAGCTATTCTTCTTTATAAGGCAAAACATTTGTACTTTTTCCTGGAGGAAATTGTGGAAATTCCTTCCACAAAGAGCACCTTGCAGGAGAATGGTAATATTTCTTACAATCCTTCACCTCTGATTGATTCCATACTAGAAACTAAACTAATATCCAGAGAATCTATGAAAGGTAAGAGACAAAGCACTAAGTCTAACAGAAGGTTATGAAGATTTCTCATTTTGTATTAGAAATCTGATCCCTAAAAATGTTGGATTAATATGAATGGATATTTTTGTTCATGTTTAATCAAATATATAAATGTTATTTTTTTTTTTGAATTTTCAGTCTTAATTTAAGTTGAGTGTCAGAGTGTGGTCCTGATAATTATTTCAGTTTCTTTCTGTAAGTTGGGCCCAACTATGCCTTAGTCTAAAGTAAACAGATATATAAAATCTCAACTGAATATGTATGTGTTGCTGGATCCCCCCAACAGCCCTTGAGGGTGGGAGTAAGAAGGTGTGGAGTCAACTACACAGACTCCAGCAGTCAGGTGAGAAGCTGAAAGCAGATTCATTTATTGAGGAAAACAGACATCTCTATATACCCCTTCCCTAATTCCCAGTGGTCCTTTCATTATCTGGCATTGTGTTGTCCCTTTTTCATTGGCTCATTTCCTGCGTCAGCAGTGTCCAGGTGTTTAGGCAGGGTTTAGGTTGGCTCACAGGGAAGTAGCAGTCATGCATGTGCTGTAATCTCAGGGCCTCATCCCAGGGCCCCCTGGCTATGCTTCTCCTACATATCCACTCTTTTTTTTATTTCTTTTGGCATTCCAGTGGGTGTTTGAGCCCAATGCTCTGGTTTTATTACTCCCACCTCAGAGGGTACCCAGCATAATGGGCCGTGTCTATCTTAGGTTGTCTTATTCAAGGTTGAGCCTTACCCATCATTGGCACATGAATTTTTAATTCATGTCCTGTCTTAGGTTAACCCAGCCCAAGAGCACATTACCCGTCTTTGACTATCAGCCCTGGAAGGAGGACTGTTCTGGGAGACATGCCGGGGTGTTTGGGAGGGCAATTTATATAGAGGCTTCACGGATTTCCATGAGCTAGGCCCAAATGTTGTCATGAGGTGCACCACGATTAGAATGTTCAAGAGCCTGGATCGTAGACTTATTTATGGTGCATTGGCGTGACACATGATGTAGGAGACACTTAAGGAGAACAATTAGAAACAAAATAACTCTACCCATAATAGCATATACAACTATCCAGGAGTTGTCAAATAGTTTTTAGGGCACATTTGATTACTGAAATAGATTTAGTTAAAGAATGGCACAAGGGCTTCTAAGATCATTTTGTCCAATCTTTAAAATTTTTGTAGTACTGTGGCAGCATAAGCCATATATATGAATTAGAGAAAGTAGGCACATCTCACACTTAACATTTCTAACCTGTTAACACATCTAACATTTATAAATATAGACAGAACCTGCTATCAGTCTTGAAAATAGTACTAATTGATTTACAACCTAACTAATTTAACCTAGAAATTGTCAGAAAATGACAAGTAAGAGAGTATAAAGTCTTAGCACCTGTGTTTGAAAATATATTTGATTAGTTCAGATACCTGTGTGGGTATCAGTTACCCAGAGAACACTGGAAACAGAACCACAGAGCTTGAATATTACTTTTCTCAGATGAGGACCATTGTTTGAGCATGAGGATGTACCCTGAAGTAGGGAATATGTCTTAAGAGTTAATTTTGTTATAAGCACTGGACTTAAAATGTTAGAAATGAGACAGTTACTTTCCATATAATAGAGCAGAATCTGTTTTTTTTCTGAGTCAAAACAGCTAGCTAAATTTGAATCTAATCCTTAATAAATCTGTTTTGAAAGAGAAGACAGCATTTGACAACCAATGCTTTTGGCTTAATCTTGATAGCTATTGATTTTATGTGCCATAGAAATTTATTAACATAAAACAATTTTATGTTTTACCCATGACTTAAATTTGATAAGCCTAAGCAAGCTATCACAACATATTTTAGCCTGAAAATTAGTTTTTTGCTTAAAATTTTGTAAACAGTTGAAAAATCTCTAGCTTTAGGTACAGTATTTAGGTTTAGCCTGAAAATTCTTTCCTACACATGTACATCTTTATACACATACTTTAACATTTTGATCTATGTACCACTTAAAAAGCATTTTTAACAAGCATTGTATGTCCCAACATTGAAAAATTCCTTCCCAGTTCCTTTAATCAACTCATCTCACCCCATTATTAAACTTCTTTCTTATAATGCTATTAAGAAAAACTACACCAAATTTATTGCTGGATCTACATCCCCTCTCCTCTGCCCGAACAGCCCTTGGGGGTGGGAGTAAGAAGGAACAGAGTCAACAACACAGACTCCAGGAGTCAGGTGAGAAGCTGAAAGCAGGCTCATTTATTGAGGGAAACAGACATCTCTATATACCCTTTCCCCACTTCTCATTGGTCCTTTCATTGTTTGGCATTGTGTTGTCCCTTTTTTATTGGCTCATTTCCTGCATCAGCAGTGTCCGGGTGTTTAGGCAGGGTTTAGGCATGGTTTAGGTTGGCTCACAGGGAAGTAGCAGTCGCTCATGTGCTGTAGTCTCAGGGCCTCATCCCAGGGCCCCTCTGGCTATGCTTCTCCTACATGCATGCACATGATAGAAGACAAAAGTTGTTCCCAAAGCAGCACCATTAGCTGTGGACTAAGTATGTATGATCCTTAGCGAGGAAATTTTAAATTAAAACTCTACTATTCACTTACCATGAAACCTTCAATAATCCTCATGTCTTCTGGGAATAATGTATTCAATGTGAATGTCAGTATAGTACAACGAATTTTCTTTTAGTATGAATCCTACTGAAAGCATAAACTTTTAGTGGATGAAAGCAGCAAAAGCTCATGGACTAGGCTTCTCTCTAAAGTTCAAAGATGATGCTGTTTTGAGAGATCATGGAATTTTTGGGACTATTGCCTAGATAATAGAAGTGGGTTACTGGGAGTAGGCCTTGAACATCATGTCAGCTTTAGACCTAACTCCTTATTTCCTGATCTACCAAGATGTAAGTTACCCTGATAAGATGTTTTCACCACCCCGGACTCAGTCATGCTTTCCTTGCTTGTGGACTCTACCCTGCAAGACTATGAGCCACAGTGCAGCTCTTCTTCCTTAGTCTGGTTGGTCATAGCAATGACAAAAGTAAGTAATACAGAAGAGACATCACATGAAAACTCTTTGACTTTCCTACAGATGAACAATGTGAAAACATTAATAATTAAAACAATTCTAGCCACCTCTATCATGCACCAATAGAAAATTAATGTTTGTCGTCATTCCACATATCATGATGCACTGAACTGTCCACCAGGAACTACGTACAGTCTGAACTACATAGGTGTACTAAACCATGAATCTGAGTATGTGAACTGTCTATTAAGAACTATGGGCTGGAGAGATGGTTTAGCAGTTAAGCGCTTGCCTGTGAAGCCTAAGGACCCTGGTTCAAGGCTCCATTCCCCAGGTCCCACGTTAGCCAGATGCACAAGGGGGCGCACGCGTCTGGAGTTCGTTTGCAGTGGCTGGAGGCCCTGGCGCGCCAATTCTCCCTCTCTCTCTCTCTATCTGCCTCTTTCTCTCTCTGTCGCTCTCAAATAAATAAAATAAACAAAAAATATTAAAAAAATATATAAAAAAAAATTAAAAAAAAGAACTATATACTTTCTGAATTCATGGATGAAATTGTCCTAAACAATGACTCTGGGTACATGAAAGAGCTCTTCACTTTGAATTAGAGTGTTGGGGATCAGGTTCAAGCTATCCCTGGAGGAAAAAGTAAACTACATGACTGAATGGATGAGCTGTCCATGGTGCCTCCCTTGCCATTTTGCCCATTTTCTCTCTGCTTCTACCTGTAGCCAGCCTCTGGAGCAGATCCAAAGCCTACTTTACCTAGGAAGACATATTGTGGGTTCTGTCTCATGGGAAATTCTTGACAGTTTCAGTGCAGTGGTCTGTTTTATGTGTCCTTTGAGGACAGTGAAGGAGCACATGCTCTCCAAAGACCAAACCTTAAGCAGAGAGCATGATGTTCAGCTCTTTTCTTGAAAGGACAGATCACCACAGATTCCCTGTGATTAAGTTTAGGTTGGAAATTTAGAGTTTTGGAATGAACATAATTGGAAAATTGGTGACAAAGGCATCTTATATTTCCCACACAAATTACTGAACTCATCTTCCAGTTGGTCTATTTCCCGTTTTTTTTTTTTTTTTTTTCCTTTTCTATCTCATATCCTAAATATAATCTGAGGGAGAATTAAGAATATCTATGAAATTATTTCATAGCCATGCTTAAAATCCTAAAAGGAATTTCCATATTTCAGATGAAATATAATTAGTAATAGAATATATGCTCAACTAATTTGTTATCTGATGCTAGTTCATGTTTTCGGTTTTATGTCTCCCTATTCTTTCTGGAAAAATAAATATATATATTTTATTTTTCAGTTGTGCATAATTACCTTCCTGAAATTCCCTCCACATACTCCATCTTTAAATCATGTAAATGCCAGTTTAACTGTTATGTTCTCTGGGAAGATTTTTGATGCACTTTCACTTGATCTTTAGGTATATTGCCTTGGTATATAATTTATAGTAGGCTGTATTTCTATATCAATCTTCCAGTAATGGCTCACAACTACATCTAGGACCATTCTAGGTTTATCCATGACCTAGATTCTGTGCTCAATTCTCCAAGAAAAGGAATAGGATAGAAATATCTGTTCTCATAGTCACTTTTTCCTATTTATTTCAGCTTGAGGTTAAGTTCTTTCTAGAACAAGTCAAAATAATGATTTTTACCCAGTGAAACTCTATTGAAATCCAAGACTATTTTGTTTTCATGAAGGTAATAATAACACTGAAAATTTCAGAAAAAAATTTAATTTTTGTATTGTAATTACATTTTTATACAGATTCTCTCTTTAGAAGTGTAATGTGTCTATAAACTGACATTATTTATGTAGTGAATTTTAAAACGGAAATCAATCTGAAGAACATCCAGGTTTATTTTTAACTCTTAACAGTATGACTTCCAAGTGATTGTGCAAATATGCTTTAATACTTCTAATCACTGAAAACTGAATTTCATGATGATCAAAATTTGCACAACATATGACACTTCTAGGAAGCTTCTATATAAAACAGAGGATGATCTTACCATCTGTTCCTGGTGGGAAACCAAGGGCCTCAACAATGGCCTATAATATTTTGGGGGTATCAGGGACCTCCCTGGCCAACAACTCACTGGATGGTATCCCATCCTTGGCACTGAAATTTTTCTAGCAACAATCTACAGCTCCTGAGTGTTCCATTGTCCAATAAAGTAGGTTATCATATGATTTATTTATATCCTCTTAGATTTTGATTAGCCCTCCCTCCACCTTTCCTTTACTCAATCTTTTCCCTGACCTCACTTGGGCCTTTTCACCCCCATTAATCTTTTCTTCTATTTCCATATATACAATACCATCCTATTAAGTACCCCCTCCCTTCCTTTCTCTTCCTTTTATTTCTCTTTTCTAGGTTACTGGCCTTTGAAACTGAGTCTTCTTCCTACTCACACAGAAGTCCAGTCATCTGTAGTTATGATCCACATACGAGAGAGAACATATGATGCACCGGGCTTTCTGGGCCTGGGTTAACTCACTTAGTATAATCCTTTCCAGATCCATGCATTTTCCTGCAAATTTCATAACATCATTTTTCTTTACCGCTGAGTAGAACTCCATTGTATAAATGTGCCATATCTTCATTATCCACTCATCAGTTGAGTGGCATCTAGGCTGTTTCCATTTCCCCACTATTGTGAATTGAGCAGCAATAAACATGGTTGATCAAGTGTCTCTAAGGCAATGAGATGAGTCCTTAGGATATATGCCTAGAAGTTATATAGCTAGGTCATATGGTAGATCTATTTTTAGCTGTCTTAGGAACATCCACACTGATTTCCACAATGGCTAGACCAGATTGCATTCCCACCAACAGTGTAGAAGGGTTCCTCTTTATCGACATCCTCACCAGCATTTATGGTCATTTGTTTTCATGTTGGTAGCCAATCTGATGGGAGTGAGATGGAATCTCACAGTAGTTTTAATCTGCATTTCCCTGATGACTAGGGATAAAGAACATTTTTTAGATGCTTATGTGCTACCCATATTTCTTCTTTTGAGCACTCTCTATTTAGTTCCATAGCCCATTTTTTAATTGGCTTGTTTGATTTCTTATTATTTAGTTTTAATAGATGGTAAGACCCTATTGCTGAAGACTCCACATACTTGGGCTGCAAGGCCACTGAGAAATCTGATGGAACTGAGCTGATAACCTCCTCCATGTAGACCTGCTGACAGAAAGCTGGAAGAAGCCATTCTACATGCGGTTCAATGGGAAACAGAGAAATCACCAGTGAAGATACTCAACAGTGGACATTGCATGTCTTAAATTTTGCCAGCCCGGCCAAATGATCCAACAGGTGCAATAGTGGCACATCTGTCATGGTGAAAATCATCTTCCATCTAATTGTACTGGAGGCCTGCTCCATGGGAGGGAAAACATCCCTGATACTGAAAACTTAAAACAGGGGTAGTCATGACCCCTAGGGTTGTATCGTCTGCTGCTATCTGGCTAAATGTATATACTATGCTTATCAAACTGTCCAGTAAACACTTCTCTTAATGTTCATATCCATATATTAATGCTACTCTCACTTTTGTTAGAGAATCTTTTCTTTCCAGATGGCAGTGACCTTGGGAGGGATGACTTAGAAGGCATCATGGTGCTGGAAAGAAGTGACAGGAGTGCTCAGCATTGCAATATCTCTATCACACCCTCCAAGGCTCAGGGTCTATTGCAGAAGAGGTGGTAGAAAGAATGTAAGAGCCAAACGAAGGGCAGGACTCCTTACAACGTGCTGCCCCCAGACACAAAATGGTCTACATAGCCATGAACTCACAGTGCCTGACACTACCTACACAAGACCATCATAATAGGACGAAAAGATCATGACATCAAAATAAAAGAGAGACTGATTGAGAGTGGGAGAGGATATTATGGAGAATGAAGTTTCGAAGGAGAAAGTGGGGGAGGGGAGGATATTACCATGGGATATTGTTTACAATCATGGAAGTTGTTAATATACATATATTAACATATAGAGGATGAGAAGCTGCACTCAATGTGTTGTGGAGAAGAAGAATAAGGCTAAGAAAAAAATAAACTCAATTTCAAAGAGAGTAAGAGCTTTGGAAATTCGTATAGTAGTGATCAGACAGATTAAAAAAAAAGGGTGAAAAATAAGAGAAAGTTAGTGAATGAAGTTAGCCAAGTCAAATTCCTCTCAAGGTGCTCTATGTAAGCCAGATGCATCAGGTGTCACATGCTTATGGAGTTCACTGTCAGTGGCCTTTGTATGCTCATTCTCTCCCTCTCTCCCTCTCTCTCTCTCTCTGTCTCTCTCTCTTTCTCTCGTGATTTCAGTGTAAAATAAGTGCAAAATGTCCTCTATAGTCTGATGTGTTTGAACAATTGATCCCAAGCCAAGTAGTGTTGTTTGGGAAGATTATAGAAACTTTTAACGGGGCCTCCTACCCTAGGTGGAGAAAGTGCTCAGTGGGGGCTAGCCTTGAAGTTTGGTGCTATTCTATCTGCTTCTTGTTTGCCTATGTGATAATGTGACACTGGGTTCATGTTCTAGCCTGCCATGCCTCTCCTGCCATGATGGACTCTCCTTTTCCCTCTACAAGTTGCTTCCTAGCAATGAGAAAGTAACATACAAAAAACTGTGATTAACTTGACCATATGGTTCTTAATCTTTTGGAACTACTTTGCATGAAGACTGTAAGATTTTGGAGCTTTCACTAGAAAGGCCTTCCAATGCTGTATATGTGTATTAGTGGACCATTCTGTTGGGAGTTTGGAATACCAGAAGAGGCAGAGAAATGTAGACAATTGAGTATTCAGCTACAAAGTTTCAGAGAATAATAAGAATTCTGTGAGTAACAGAGCTAAGACATTTTATGTGATATTCTGGCAAACAAACTGAGTACATTTTACCTGTGTCCTGAGAACTTCAATAAAGCTGAGTTTAAATGTAATGGACTGGGCTGCAGAGATGGCTTAGTGGTTAAGCGCTTGCCTGTGAAGCCTAAGGACCCCGGTTGGAGGCTCGATTCCCCAGGACCCACTTTAGCCAGATGCACAAGGGGGCGCACGCATCTGGAGTTCGTTTGCAGTGGCTGGAGCCCTGGAGCGCCCATTCTCTCGCTCTCTGCCTCTTTCTCTCTCTCTCTCTGTCGCTCTCAAATAAGTAAAAATAAACAAACAAAAAATTTTAAAAAACACAAATGTCTTTAAAATAAACAAATAAATAAATAAATGTAATGGGATATCTTTGCAAGAGGGGATTTCAAGGCAGAATACCACTGAGTTTGGCTTTTCATAGATATCTTGATTTATACCTACAGTGAAAGAGCAAAATATGGAGTTTGTCATGAAAGAAATTGAGAGCCTGGAGTGCAGAAAGTAGAGCCTCTTTGCCTGCAATTGTTAAGTAAATTACCACCAGTAAAAGGAAACCTATTATACTGCACTGAGACAATAGGGCAGATGCCTTGAGGGCAAGACCCAGCCCACTAAAGAATAAAGATAGCAAGAATACAAATTCTTTTGAAAATAAATTCATAAAGGGAGAATGCAGGAACTCCCTGTTCTCCAAGGTCAGCAAATAATGATTTCTATAACTCTGGTCCAAGGCCAGGTTGCAACCTGGTCTGACAACAAAACTTGGCTCACTTCCTAAGTGGTACTAGTTTTGGAGACATGACAGATGTGAAATATTTCACCAATCTTTTGATAGCTACAGAGGCTCAGCAATGAGAGGCAGGCTCAGAGTCCCTGCATAGCAGACATGAAAGGCCACTATGTGAAGCTGTGAAGGGAAACATTATTGCAATGGAGTCCCCAGGAGGTTGGAGATGGGACAGCAATGAGGACGGTTGGGGACTTGGGCTGGATTCTGTCTAGAATTAAGGTCACAGGCAGCACAGCTGAGGAAAGGAGGTACCCAAGCCTTGTAGACCCCAGAAGACTTCATCTGAGTCCCAGTTATTGGACATGGAGTTGCCAGATTTGGTTTTGCCTTTCTGGGTTTTGATCTTGCTTTGGTCCAGGCTGTCCTTGCTATATCCCTATTATGCCCTTTTGGAATGGGAATGTTTATTCAGTACTACATGTTGGAAGAATGTAATCTTCATTTTGATTTCACTGAGCTCACAGGTAAGTGACTGACTTTTGTCTCAGATGAAACTTTGGACTGTGTTGAGTTTGGTAAAGATGATAGGTATATTTTAGTTGGAGGGTTTTGTATCACGAGATTGCCAAGAAGCCTATGTGGGCCAGGGCAGAATGTGGTGGTTTCAATGGGAAATGTCACTAATAGATTCTTGTGTTTAAGCTCTTTTTAAAAATATTTTATTTATTTATTTATGAGAGGGAAAGAGGGAGAGAGAGAGAGAGAGAGAGAGAGCATGCCAGGGTTTGCAGCCACTGCAAATGAATTCCAGATGCATGTGCTACCTTGTGCATCTGGCTTACATGGCTCCTGAGGAATCGAACCAAGGTCCTTTGTCTTTGCAGTCAAGTATGTTAACTGCTAAGCTATCTCTCCAGCCCTGTGTTTAAACTTTTGGCCCCCAGAAAAATGGTGCTCTATGGGAAGGTTGAAGAATTTTTAGGAGGTGGAGACTTGCTAGAGGATGTGTGATACTACTAAGGCAGGCCATGCAGTTTTACAGTCCAGCTATACATGCTGTTTCTCTCTCTTTCTCTCTCTCTTTCTCTCTATCTATCTATCTATCTATCTATCTATCTATCTATCTATCCCTCATTCCTGTTTCCCGGTATGATTATCTGGCTCTAGCTTCTGCTCCAACCTGTCATGATGAACTATACACTTTGGAACTGTAAGATCAATTAAACTCTTTTCCTTCCAGAAGATGTTTTGGTCAGATATTTTTTTTCTATCAGGAAGTATCTGAAAAGGGGGCTATATATGTGGTAAGGAAGTGTTCTAAAAGGAGGAGGAACAAGAGAGAGTAATGGAGAAGAAAAAGAAAATATCATGTAGTTTTAATATGTGGAATCTACATTTAAATATATTTTTGTATATATTTGTACAAGTATACATACTTGCATATTTGTGACATGAAGGCAGACAGGAGACTATTATAAGGAGCAAGGGGGCCACTGGAAAGAAGGATAAGAGAAAGTAGTATGAGCAAGGTATGCTGATATATGTGTATCAAAATATCAGGGCTGGAGAGGTGACTTAGTCTTTAAGGTGCTTGCCTTCAAAACCTAAGGACCCAGGTTCAATTCTTCAGTACCCATGTGAGCCAGAGGCAATAAGTGGCACATACATCTGGAGTTCATTTGCAGTTGCTAGAGGCCCTGGCATTGCCATTCTCTTTATATACACCTCTCTAATACATAAATAAAATAAAATATTTTAAAAAGAAAGTATCATAGTCCAATCAATTATTTTGTACATTTTATAACCAAAAAAGGAAAAAGGCAAGTCATTTGTATACCATATGTTTTTCAAAAATATATCAGTTCAAAATTTCTCTCCCTATATTTTAGACATAGTTTCATTCATTAAAAGATATATTAACCATGATTGTGTGTGTGTGTGTGTGTGTGTGTCTTGGGAATTGAATTCAGGGACTTATACACACAAAGTACATGCTCCACCTTCACCAAAAGCCCTCTAAGCCCAATTTAACTCTTATTAAAATTAGTAATCCTTTCAATACTTAAAGACTGTAGTTGGAATTCCTAATGTATCAAAGTCCAGTAAAGGGTCCGATAATGGCTGAAGAAAGACCCCAGACTTAAATAGTATACAAAAACAGAGTGTTTATTCTGCAGACTCAGCCAGCGTGCGGGGATCAACCATTCATACAAAATGGAGACCCTGAGAGGAGCATGCAGGCCCCTTTTAAGCACAGCTAGGAGAATTTTAGGAGGGTTAGGTCATCTTCTAATGTGATTGGATAAGCAAGCAGCAGTTACATTTGTACACCTTTGATTGGCTGTAGCCCAGATTTTACCATCCTTGGGCACTTTTAGACATTTTTTAGGAACTGACCTAGCCCTGGAGCCCACTATCTCTGGCAAGTCCTTTTTGGTCATAGTCCAGAGGTATTGCAGGAACTGATGCAGGCCCCTATGTGGCTATCTTCCCAGCCACATGTCAGGGTTGCTGTTGATTAACAGACCTTTGTTCATGGTTTTTCCCAGAAGTCTTGCCTGCCTCTCCGGGAAACTGAAACTTAGGCCTAGCTGTAAAATGAAGCAAATTTGATCCTCTCAGTCCCAGACCAGAAATGAACCAAACACCACCCAAATAAAATTTAAAAGGAGAATCTTTATTAAGCCAGCCGGTGTCTGTCCCCTAACAGCAAGGAGAGCAGCCCCATTCTTCCTCTACAGTGAGTTTTTAAAAGCAAAAACCACATTTATTTATAATGACCTACCCCTCATTCTTCAGTCATTTCCCACCTAATTACTTTTTGCAAGAGCAAGCAAGCATGATTTACAAAAGCAGAATTTGGGCAGAGCACCAGATAAGGGCAAGATCAAACAACAGATGAAGCTCATATGGAGTACCTGGCTACCTTGACCTCAGGCAAGACTAAAAACAGATGTCATTACTGGAATCATGCCCTCAGGCTTGTAGTTACTGTTGTGTGTTAATCTTTACTCTCTTATGGCTCCTTGAGAATGTCAAGATGGCTGAGTGACCTAACATGGCTTCCCTTAGGTCTGTTCACCAGAGGTTGTTTCACCAAAACATCATCACTTCAGCTATATGTGTAGTCATATTAAATACAGAAAACAAAAAACTTCTGTTTTAGTCTGAAAATACACAAATACACAAAGATAGAAAAAGAATGGAGGGAGGAGAGAGGAAAAGAGAGCATTGGGGTGTGGAGGCAAAGGGGATATTATGAATATTTTATTTGAAAAATCAGTAGAATAAATATTTCTGAAAAAGTATTCTGAGATATTGCTTGTTTATGTCATTGCAATCAAACTATGCTATGCTACAGTCTATATAATTAAGGATGCAAAAAATTTTAAGACAATTTAGATAAATATCTATGCATAAACCTGATATAAGAAATTCTGCTTAGGTGGGAACAAAGGAAACAGAAATTATGTTAACTGAACAAATTTCTGTACATAATTATTCATTATTGCTATTGGTTTTTGTATACTTCTGCAATGTTCATCGCAAGCCATTGCTATTAAACACTCTTGACATGAAATAGTAATAAACTTTAGGATAGCAACTTTCAGTAGGTTTGGGATACCTTCACCACTGTTTTTGCAATCTGTTTGTGTGGCTAAAAGAAGCAAATTTTTCTTTTTTTCATCATGTAGGCTCAAGCAGATGTGAAACTAAGGGCAAATGGGACTGTGTGTTCATCACAATCCCAGCTATAAATGGCAAAGACAAAAGTGTCCATTTTTTTTCTTAGCCTGAGGCATATGATATTCAAGCTCACTGTGAGTTTATGGGAATGTCCAAGGTGCCCTTGAGCCTAGAGATTGTGAAAACAGACACAAGCAGTCTAGAAACCAAATAATTCAGTAAATACAAACAACACCTTTCATCTTCATCTTCAACTTCATCTCCATTCATATGCATCCATCAGTGGGGATACAAGCTATTACATGTTCTACAAGGTAACCCACAGTTGTTAGTATATTTTGGCATTATTATGAAATGCTATCTCCCTGTTAACAGAATTAACCAACAAAGTCTTGCCAGGATTCATAAGAATTGTTATTCTGTTGACTGCAATGTCAAAAGATGATGTCTAACAAGCAAACGGTGGAGTGAAATCATTATAAAACCCAATTTTAATATCAGAATCAGATGCATAGTTTGGCCATGGGTTATATATATTTACATAAATATTTTAATACATTTTATGTTTGCAAGAAAAATCACTGCCACTATCACTTATTATGGAAGACCTAATTCATTACAGAACATCTCTCCATGATTAGTAAAATCAAGCAAGATGTCAGGGTAACTACGAGGTATTTTTGTATTTGAGAAAAAAATACATGCAAAAATCTATTATAGAATATGGAAATATAAAGAGTTTTGGAAATAACATGACAAATAAACTGCACTTGTTCTCACTTATATACTTAAAATAATTACTGAGACTAAAGATTAATTTGTTTTTAATGATTTCAATGGTTGGTAGGTAGAGTAAACATAATCAGATTTATTGTGTGTTCTCACAGTCAAAGAAATACTCCTTGTTTCCTCATTTTCTCCATCAAATACATGACAATGAGAACTTGTGATTCAGCCTTTAGAAAACAAGATATATTCTGATTTTACAATGAAATTATATATTACATATTTATCTGTTTCTTATGTAATAATGAAATAGAAAGATAGATGATCCTTCGCAATGACCAGTCCAAAGAAAAGAGAATGCAGACTCATTCCATTCTAAGAGAGCCAGCTTGAAGGTTAGGTAAGTCATTTTAAGAGAGGCTTGCCCATGATATCAACAGGCCAACAGCTCTGTTTCTTTATAACTTACCTAAGCAACAGCCAGTTCGGAGCTAAATCCTAAGCTATTGTATCATTGTCCTGAAGATATTCATTATCTTTATTCTGTATATGAAAATGTAATATGTAAATTACTGCATATGCCAAATGCTGTGTTTGCACAAATGGTTTCACATAATTGTCACAACATTCCTGGGATATAAGGTAGCTCATATTCGATAGAAGATGGTGCAGTTACATTTGCATTGCAGGGACAAATACTTGGACAGTAGCAGCTTATGAGAGGAAAGGGTTTATTTCAGCCTTCCAGAATACAGAGGAAGCACCATCTTTGCAAAGGAAGCTGGCTCGCTTCCAGATCTCTGATGTCTCCATAAGAGACACATCACTAGCAGCCAGCAAACAGGAACAGTAAAAGGTCAAACAGGCTCTTTATACAGGCTGCTGTATCAAAAATACATCAGGCTAACGAGGGTATGCATTCACATTCAAAATACCATATTCTGCCCCTGCCCTCTATAGAATCATACAATCTCACAATGCAAATTGCATTGAGTCCAACCTTCAAAGGTCTCCATACTGTTTACCAACTTTGTCATTTTTTAAAATTCCAAAGTCTTATCTGAGCTTCAAGACTGTCTGAACAGTGAGCTATTTAAGATCTCAACACAAGTTATATATACATTTCCAGCACATAATGACACAGATTAAACATTTTCATTGCAAAAAGGCATAACATGGAGAGACTGCATAAATGCAAAATCAATAATCAGTTGGCAAACATCAAACCTCTGCAATTCACATGCAACATGCACATTCAGGGACAAAAGTATCTGGATATGAATTCCACAACTCCAGCTGGGCTGAGCCTCCCAGGGAAAATTCCATTCGGAGATAGCAGCTCTACATGGCAACTATTCTGCAGGCCTGTTATATCCAAAACATTTTCAAGCCTGCACTGTAAATCAAAGTTCAACTTAAGAGCTCCACACAATGGCCTTGACTTGCCTCCTATACAAGGATTTCCATCCTATGTCCCATGCAACATCTCAGCAGTGAGTTTTACCTTCTTACAATGGCCTTACTGGGTCTCCATCCAGGAATTTCAACCCTGATTCACTTTGCCATACCTGAGTGGATTCTGGAATTGTATGCACTTCATGACATGCCTTCCTGTATGTTTTATGTTTCCAAACCAAATAACAGATAAGCAGCATAACCAAATTTGTAAACTTAGGTGTATGGGGTGTAGTAGCTAGCCTCAGGGTGCTGGGGTAAACTTCCAAGCCAGGCATAAGTTATAGGAGGAAGGGAATTTATTGAAGTTTACAGATCAAGGGGAAGTTCCATAATGGCAGAAGAAGCTGGCGCACTTTCACAGATCCAAGCCAAGAGAAAAGCCACCACGAACACACAAGCAAGCACACTTCACCAACCCCAGTCAAACCTCAGCACTTTGCATATCTTTAGACTGGAATTCCCCAAACTTACCTTAGGACTGGAACCTATGATCCACCCACTGTGATACCTCCTCCAGCCAGGGGCTGGAGATCTAAATTCCTTTCAAATTTTTCTTCAAAGCCTTCTCCTTGCAAAATAATTTGTATTCTTACTCATTTGAGCCTTCCATGTGTAGAGCCATCCATATGTGGAATTTACCTCAGGCATCTTCCATTGCCCTCATGCAGAGCAGTTTCCCAACTCTCAATGGTGGTAACCAATTTAACGAATGCAGCTTCAGTAACCTAAAACGAGTCTCTGTGCCACTAACTTTAAACTTGTTTGATTTTATTTCCCATGATAAAGTGTTCATCTTTCATATATTTCTGTTCTATGCCTTTTATCAAGCATGCCAGCCACTATTTTTTAAATTCAACCTTGATCAAATTCTCTGTGCATGATTAGAAGAACATAGCCAGACTTTCTGCCAGTATCCCAATTTCAACAAAGTTCACTCTTTCCCCTTTAAAAGTTCATAAGCCAAGCATTTAGCATTTTTAAACTCTTACCAGAATAGTTCATCAAGTTCTGCTTGCAACTTTGCCAGGCTTCTCTACTCCATTTTTACAAAACTTTGCACAATCCTCCTGCCAATACATTAAGAAAAGACCCAAATCCACATGTTCAGATTCATTACTTTAATGGGCCCACTTTTACGTAGCAATTTTACTGTTGCAATTGCTATCATGTTGCTGTGACAAAAACCTGAACACAAGCAGCTTATGGGAGGAAAGAGTTTCTTCCAGGCTTACAGAATCCATGGGAAGTTCTATCATGGCAGAAGAATATTGATAACTTTCATAGATTTGTAACAAAGAGACACTACCAGCAACCAGAAAGCAAGAAAAGCCAGAGCTCAAACTGGCTCTCTACACAGATTAGGGCTAGACTGAAATATCCATCCCCAGTGACACCACTTCCAGCAGGCTGTTACAGATTTAGGTTGTAAGCTTAATCAAAAATACCTCAGGCTGTGGGGGACATGCAGCAACATTCAAACAACACAGCAGGATATAGAGACACATAGATATTTAACAACTTAATAAATATCCCCAAAATTTTAAACACCAGGGCCTACAACAAAATTTAGAAAAAATTCAGCAATGCAACTTACCTATGTTAATGAGCTCAATAACCGCAGGAGGGTGAGAGGCCCCTGTTTATTTCCAGAAACTTGACTTTATGTCATCTTTGTCCACATATTATCTGCGTCACACCTGTGTGTGTGTCTGTGGTGTGTGTGTGTATGTGTGTGTATGAAAAATACTAATATGTGTTTATCACTTTATAATTGTATTTAGATGTGCAGATTATACAAATTCCAATTAATATTAATAAATATTATGTAATAGCAATGATTAAATTTCATTATAGTAATTTATACATTTATTCAGTATTGTTTCTATAAAATTGATAAGGTTCTAAATTGGCAGTTAAATTCTTCACACATGTTTTCTCAGAATTTGGAGATATAGTTAATTTATATTAAAGTGGAATTAATGATTCATAAATTTAAAAGATTTTAGATCATACTGTTAATGATTGTCAAATGATGTGTTTGTATGCAACCTGTATAGAAAGTTTCCATTGTGTTTCTTTCTCCTGCATCCTTTCCTCATTTCGTACTGATTTGTAGTATACCAAGTTGAATAATGAAACAGAACATGTTTCATTAAGTGTTCTAATACTACTCTTCCATAATAAATTAGAAAACCCATGAAGGTAGAGTCAAAGATTTCTGTTCTTTGCTGTGTTCCCAGGCATTAGCACAAACGTATGAG
The DNA here is from genome assembly GCA_036346955.1 of Dipus sagitta. Classification (NCBI taxonomy): domain Eukaryota; kingdom Metazoa; phylum Chordata; class Mammalia; order Rodentia; family Dipodidae; genus Dipus; species Dipus sagitta. Next base: position 93,534,035 of record CM070770.1, on the reverse strand, counting down.
ATACAGAAATCACTTAATAAAGTAATTGTGAAAATGAATTGAATGATACACCCTTCTTTAGTTGGACTATAATAGGAAAAATGCACCACCAAACTCTTCATATAAATATTTCATGGCTTATTTCATCTGTAGACTAATGTTTACATTTACTTGCTGAAGAGTGCTGTGGTCCACCCTGAGGCAGGAGAGCACCACAGGAGATAGTGTGTCCTTGACCTTGACCCCTGTCAAAGAGAAGAACCAGTCTTCTGCTGCTGTCAACTGAGATAATTGTGCTGAAAATTCTCAATTAAACTTCTGATGGAAAATCAAATGAATTGCCACTCTGGGATCCTGTATCAATAATGATAATCTATCACCTTTGTATAGCAAGAACTCACATTTCCAAATAATGTTTCCTCATCTATTGTCTAATTTTATGCTTGCAAAAACAGGGCTGGTAGGAGATTCTAACTTCCTCTTGTGTTTCACAAAATGAAGATAGCACAGGCCCATAGAAGTTAACTGGTAGAGGTGGAAGAATCTGAATTCAGTGCTTTGGTAATTAGATAACTCTGTTACATGACATGACCAGCACTGAGTATTTGCACAGGTTACATTTAGTATATTTAAATCAACAGGAGAAATATAGTCAGCTACTTATTTAACATTTCTGAGAAGACCAAATGATAAGAATGAAGCCCAGTGTTCAATGATTTGATATACCAGATCAGAAACAGTGTCATTGTAAGGGAGCCATTGTGGAACAGTGAAAAAACCATAGGTAACGGAGCCAGACAAGCACTGATGATTTTCATGACTGAAACGTATTAAACTTCATGGCCACACATGAAAATAGCATTGTAATCTTGACTATGAGAAGTTGGATTTTTTTTTTTTTGAGAATTTGTATGTGACCATAGATAGTTCAGTACCCGAACCACCTTCTTTCAACTGATATTGCTATGTATTTTAATATCCATATAGTTTGTAGAAGGCAAATCTCTGCCGTAGCAACCATATTAATGACTAGGGTGGTATATGGGAGCTCTGTAAACTGAAATTCTGCTCCTGAGTCTGTTGGTAAACAGTGAGTAAATGACATGATTTTGGCCAGTCATAGATGAGAAAAAGCTGTGTTTCAGGATTTAAGTGGCTGTCAAATACAGCATATGCCATCACTCCATTTCTCCATTACCCTTCCATTTTTTCCTGCCTGACACCTAGACAGAGAAGTGGAACAACTCTTAACCTTTTTTTGATAAAAATATGATGACGTTACTTCTTTATTTCCTTTACATAAAAACAAAATTCCCCTCTAATGGAGTTAATTTACTCTTGTTCATTTTCTTTAAAAGATATACCAATCCATCATGAATAAGAATGCAAGATATTTGTATAATAAAACTAATAATTTATGAAAGTGTCCTAGGTCAGTGACTATGCTAAGGGCATGATAGAGCAAGGACAGCATTTAAGGAGAGTATTATATTATTTGTGATATGAGTTCAATACACTGTGAGTTTTAGTTTTCTCCTTTTATCTGGGTAAGTTTTCCAGACATGAATCTATGAGATTAATTGGATACAATATAACTAAATCTTGAGAATACCTGTATGAGTATGAACTCCTAATATCACATTTTATAGTTTCAGAAATACAGTCTTGGGGAGATTCAGACACTGCCCCCCCCCAGCCCCAAGAGCTCAAATATAGTGAGCATGGCAATGTTGCTTCAACCAGTGGTCCTATTCCTTCAATTCCAGACCTACATTTCTAATGACTAAATTATGCTCCCTTGATTTCACATATGTAGTGTTGATGCCCACTTTCTGCTCATAGAAATTGAGTCGCACCAATGGACAGCTGGTGGAGGACCTCAGCATGTCCTTAGCAGGTCAGGTTGTACTCACTCAGCTGAATTTAGAGACCCAAGGCAAATCATTACACAGACTATGGTGCTCTTCTGTGAAGTCACTAGTGATATAACAGGTTTCATACAGAATAAAACGTCAAACCTATTCCTCGGCATTTCTGAGTAGTATTCTTGGTGGTAAACACTACAGACCTAACACTTTATCCTTTAGGATGAAGACAATCCAGCAAAATTATCAGTTTTCCCAATTCGCTCTTTTTAACATTCTCTCGTGCTAAGCTAGAGAGCAGCATTTCTGTTTTTTCCCCTCAGCATCTGGAGTACCCATGATCAAGGATATATATCTGTGGATTTAGAGTCTGAAATGTCACCACATGCTGTGGTTAATAATAACACACAATAATAACTGCTGTGAAAGTTCTTTTCCTGTCAGCTCTATTTTTATTTCATTTAAAAAATAATAATTTTAGTGACTATTGCTGTGCCTCTGAGTACATTTACAAATCCAAGCCATATTTTATATTTTTAAGAAAGCAAAATAGCAAGATACCAATCACTCAGATCTGAAGATCAAGCTGAGTACTTGCCTGAACTTCTGGCAAGGAAAATACTGACTTTTAAGCAGCAAGAATTGACATAGAGAGTCAGTGGACAGTGGCTTCATAGGCCCAGAGATGCTGGTAACATTGGGGTTTGTCTGATTCAATTTTCATGGTGTTGAACTAATATTTATTCCTGTATAGTCATATAAAGAAACCCATCAAATAGTCCCATGAAATGGTTATCAATCTTGTATCTACCTCTACTGATGAGAAATTTTTTCTGAGACAGGTCATTTTAAAACTTTTTTTTTTTTTGGCAGGCCATGGTGATACACACCTTTAATCCCAGTACTTGGGAGGCAGAGGTAGGAGGATCGCTATGAGTTTGAGGCCACCCTGAGACTACAGAGTAAATTGCAGGTCAGCCTGGGCTAGAGTGAGACCCTACCTCACAAAAACAACAACAACAACAAAAAAAAACCCTTTCTTTTAGCCAGGCGTGGTAGTACATGCCTTTAATCCCAGCACTTGGGAGGCAGAGGTAGGAGGAGAGCCATGAGTTCAAGGCCACCATGAGACTACATGGTGAATTCCAGGTCAGCCTGAGTTAGAGTGAGACCCTACCTTGAAAAATCAAAAAAAAAAAAAACAAAAAAAAAACCTTTTTTTTTTTTTAATTTAGTGGCAAAGAGTACTTTTGTGCTTCTCACTTCCTCAACCGCTTTATTTTGAAATAGAATCTTCCTGCTAAAAGCTTATGTTTTGTATGGATATATATATTTAAGTAGAAAAGATAAATAGAGGATCAGAAAGAGAGAGGAAGACAGAGAAGCAGAGAAAGGGAAGATGGGCACATCAGGTCCTCTTGCCACTGCAGATGAACTCCAAACTACTTTGTGCATCTTGTTTTATGTGTTACTGGAGAATTGAACTTGGGCCATCAGGTTTTGCAAGCAAGCACATCTAAGCAAGAAGCCATCTCTTCAGCCTGGTACATCTGTTTTTGAGCTCCACCACTATCAAACCTTCTACATAAAATCTTATAGTCAGTTAAAAGTGGCAAGAATCACTTTTCCTCTTCAGGCACTTCTTCACTATGTCAAACATGTTATGCACGTGTATTTGTGTGTAAAGTTTTAGATAACTCTACAGAATCTAGAATTAGAGCTTAGTTGATAACAGAAAATGGTCCATGTTCAAAAATACCTATGAACTCATATAGATTTATTGGACTGCACTATTGAAATTAAAGGGACAATTGTAGTCTCCAGTGATATTTTGTGATGCCCTCTAGTCACCAGAGGAAGAGGATGTTTTTGATATCTTCAACACTAGCTTTCATATACACTTCCCTCTATCTGATAATATGGTATGTGTTCCCTCCCCTTAACTCTTCCACCCTTCCTAACTTCTCACTCTTATTGTGGAGCTGTAATCAGTTGGTGAGTGATGTAGTACTGTGGTATGTCATCTGCATTTTCCTCTGTAGAATAGTTTTTATACCTTATTCTTTTGAATATCCCGCTCACTACTTTCCTGATCTTGCAAGACAAATTTAATAGTACATCATTTCAAAGTAATAATAATTAATGCACCCACTGTTTTTAGATTATGCTGGTCACTGTGAATTTACATTTATTCACTAGCTGACTATCCACCTGGCTTTAAAATCCATGGGAAAAATAGAGTGGTTTTCTTATTGCTTCCCTATCCACAAGCCTGAGTTCAAGTTTGGTCCATTGGAGATGATAAGTGTGTGTTAAGTGATGGATTGTGTTTATTGCTAAAAGAGAAATTTAATACATAAAATTTTCAGGGGCAAAAAAATAAGTGAATTGGTGACAATCAATTTACTTAACTCAACAATGAGCTCAAACCTAATTTCCTCTGCATATTGTATCATTGCTTGTATGCATACATGCATGTACATTCATTTACATGTTTGTAAGTTAAAGGATGTATACACAAGAGAACAGAAATTATTTATAAGGTTTAAGCTGTATCTAAATACATAAGTTAGTACTCAGGGTAGAGAAATTGGCAGTGTATCAAATTACATATTCTTGTATTTCTCTTCCCCTTCTGATTCAAAGAGTGAGAATGTTTTACTCTTGTGAACAAACAGATATTTAACTGGTTAGAATATTTAACTGGTGGGGCTGGAGAAATGGATTAGTGGTTAAGACACTTACCTGTCAAGCATAAGGATCCAGGTTAGAGTCCCCAGAACACACATAAGCCAGAAGCACAAGGTGGTACATGCATCTGGAGTTTATTTGCAGTGTCTAGAGGCTCTGGCACACCCATTCATGCTCTCTCTCTCTCTCTCTCTCTCTCTCTCTTCTCTCTCTATCACTAAAAATAATTACATATATATATTGAACTGGAGAGGTCCTCAGTTAGAGAGACACGAGGCAGTGGTGAGAGTGATGGTGAGGGTAGGCATGAGAAATGAGGAAAGATAAATATACATGTATGAAATCACTATTATAATAATGAAATGAAGACTTTCAGACTTGTGCTATCTGGGTTAGGTAACTAGAGAAATAATTCATCCAGTCTTAGAGATGTAGATGTCAGACAGTGCAAGACATTCAGTGGGGGAACTACAGTGGGAAGCACAGTGAAGGGCAGCAGGCAGCTGGAAGCTGGAGGCCATTTGCAGAAAAATGGTTGGAGAGGAAGAGTGTCAGAAAGATTCTTAAAGTATTTTTCTAGGACAACAGGGATTTCCAGGACCTTAGTAATCTTTGAATGGAATAGCTATTAAACACAGATCCACTACTTGTTACAGGAAGAGTCCTTTATGCTCACCCATAGGCTGGGCAACCTGAAAAAGCATGCTGTCAGCTCAAACCCAGATCCAGAACAAGATCATCCATGAACATTGTCGTATTCTGTGCCCAATAGCAGGAGATATAAGAGGTAAATTTATAGTCCCACCATAATTTCTCTCTGAAGAAAGTATGAAACTCATTAAAATACATACTTATAATGAAGTTTCCATGAAATGACAATGGATATTTTCAGGACTCTAAGGAACATAAACAAAGCCCAAATAATATCAATGATATTGGCATGCATAGCTTTTTGTTTATTTTGCCATATTTTAAATATGTAATAAAAAAGAGATATATAAAAGGTAAGTCAAAAACATTTATTTCTTTTGTAGCATTTATTGGTTTGCATGATGCCATTTATTATATATTTTACATGCTTCAACCTCTGCTGTTTCACAAGAAAAAAACCACATATACAAGATTGTTAGAAATAATGTCTTGGTAAGTATTATACAAAAATACTTCAGAAATACAGGTTACATATGTAAAGAAAGGGTGGTTAATTAAAAGATACATAACAACACTTGGATACGGCCATAAATTAGAAGAATTCATTGAGCAGGATATGGAATTTTAAGTAAAATGTCTGCACAACAAAACTTGTATGATGGCTGGAGAGATGGCTTAGCGGTTAAGTGCTTGCCTGTGAAGGCTAAGGACTCCGGTTCGAGGTTTGATTCCCCAGGACCCACGTTAGCCAGATGCACAAGGGGGCACAAGCATCTGGAGTTCGTTTTCAGTGGCTGGAAGCCCTGGCGCGCCCATTCTCTCTCTCTCTCTCCCTCTGTCACTCTGAAATAAATTAATAAAAATGAACCAAAAAATATTTAAAAAAAACTTGTATGGAATATTATTGTTCTGAACTTCTGATATTCTCTCTGTCTCCCAGTTGTCCTGTTCTTTTTCAGTTAGTGATTATGTAAATTTTCTATAGAGATATCATTCCTCCCCTACTCCCAGCCTATATGCTTGTTTTATGGCTGAAACTTCCCCTTACATGAAGTCTTACATGTGACCCAGACTAGACAAATGATTCATTTTATTCCCCAACTCAATGGTTGGCCCAGAAATACACACCAATCCGAAGTGGTACAGTGAATTTCAAATCTGAATTTTAATTTTACGTTTTGGGCATTTTGGATCTTAAGAAAGTATCACATTCTGAACAGTTGGTATACTCAACAGTTATAAAACCAGAAGACCTGTCATTACACCAGGAGAAGCAACCTGAAGATGAAGCCACTGGCAAAGGGATTTAATCTTAAAGTATAGAAAAGAAGACACCTGGTGGTATACCTTGACTTCAACCCAGGAGTGCTTGGGTTTGAGGAAAAGCAACAATCAGCCAGTTGTTCCTTAATAATTTTTAAGGTGAAATTGATTTAAGCAAAAAATTGACAAAGGTTTTATAAGATTGAACAGAAAGTAAGTATTGATACCTCTGACAATACTGAAATGATATAAATAATAGCTATAGGGGAAAGAAAAATATTATGTATTCAATAATTCCTTTATATTTAGTTCAATGCATAGAGTTGAAAATTGAATCAAGCAATACAAGTACAAGTATAGTGGAGACTGAAACAAATAAGAAAATAAGACATGGCAGGAAGGGAAAGTATAGAAATAGACAGTAAGTATTACCTTAGAATTAGACATAATTATGATCCAAGCATTTGGGGAGCTGAGCCAGGGAGATTTCTATGAGTTCAATGAAAACCTGGGCTATACAGGAAGTTCAAATCTAGTTGGAATACATATCAAGATATTGTTTAACAAAAAACAAAACTACATAATTAAATAAATATAAATTAGAGAAGTAAAATATAATAGCACTCATTATAAGTAGAAGTTGCTATTAGTATTTTATCTATGGGTGGTAATTTGTAATTATTTTTCTGTTAAGTATATGTGTGTGTGTGTGTGTGTGTGTGTGTGTGTGTGTATTTTTTTGGTTGAATAGTTATATTTGCAGCACTTTACTATATGAATAAATTTTAAGAAGTACATAATAAAATTTGAAAGAGATATTTAGTACAGCTCTTTTGGAGGAATAAAGAAGATGACCTACCTCTCTCTTTCTCTCTCCCTCTCTCTCCCTCTTCTCTCTAACTCTGTTATATTACTTATCTTTTTCTTCCTTCTCTTCATGGTCACTGACCTCTAACTCCCAGTACCAGCATGTGGCTATCATCCACAATGAGCTTTTGATCAGAGAGATGTGCAAGGTTTGCTAAAAGAATGACAGGTTTCTGTCAGAGTACTTGATGACCCACCAAAGGTTAATGGTAAGATCTTACTGCTGAAGACACCTGATGTGGTCGACACATAAAATGGAATGGCATGGAGATAGTCAGTCCCAGACAGTTAGCACATCTAATGCCAGAAGGTGCTACATGGGCGACTGGGGGAAAATGACCAATATCTGTTCAAGCAACTCATGGTCTAACCTACTTTGCAGCAAATAAACTGTGGTGACGCTCACACAAGTGCAATCGTGGCACACAGCCATGGTGGGAAAGCAACTGCTCTTGATTTGGCCAACTGATCCGCTCAGTGGAACTGAACCCATTGCTGGATCTGGGAAACAAGTCAGAACCATATCCAAAAACAAGCCTGCTCTCCATTATCAAGCTACGACCAATCATGGGCTACAAGTGGGCCTACACCTATTAAATTCTCTATAAAAAATAATGGTAATCCCATTTATCTGGTGCTAACTTTACTCTCCATAGGAAAATCTGCTTCTCTTTTTCAGATCCTAAGCAGAGAACCACCCCATCATGCCTCAAAAGGGCCCCAGCTGAAACTAAGAATAGTTGGGGAAACAAGCAAGGGTGCTGTTTTCTTGGTGAACCTGGTACCAGTACAAGGGTGAAGGAGATCGACACAGAGAACAATCAACCCCTACCAAATCAGATATCCAGAGACACAGAAGCTCCTAAGACCTCATCACTGAAGCAGACCTAAAGTGAACCTAACATGGCTCAGGGAAATTTGCAGAAGAGGGGGCAGAAAGAATGTCAGAGCCACATGTGGGTCATGATACACAGAGACATTTCCTCCTACCCATAACTAATAGCTAACCCCACAATGCATGACCCATATACCCCAATAAAGAGGGTACAGGTGGAGGGGGGAGGACAGGGAGGAGGCTAAGAATGGTACCAACTTGACTGTATTCACTGAGTGCAGAACTAATTAAAAAAAAAAAAGAAGATGACCTAAGTTTCAATCTACAGGATGTACACTCAATTAGCTATACTGTCAGGTAATTATAAAGGATGAGGTAGTCCTGATGGGCATGGTAGGTGATAGCATAAAAAATATGCACTCAGAAAATAAAAAAATGGACATAATCATGTATAAAACATGATAAAATTAATATAAAACTCTTTTCCAAGTCTGAAGGTGATTGATTTCACTGATCTATTTTATAGACCTTCCAATTTTGTAGTATATGTAAGCATTTTCCATTCCAAGGAGAAATCATTTCTTTGAGAAATGAGTGAAACAGAAAACAGAGAACTCTGTTAGTGAAACTGACAGGACAGTGAACTGGAGTGGGGTGGACACAATATCAAACACGTTTGCATAACCCAGTAGAATTTTCAGGAAAATGTGCGCTCATTTTTATTTTCTTCTTCTTCTTCTTCTTCTTCTTCTTCTTCTTCTTATTATTATTATTATTATTATTATTTTGGTTTTTCAGGGTAGGGTCTTGCTCTAGCCCAGGCTGACTTGAAATTCCCTATGTAGTCTCAGGGTGGCCTCATACTCAAGGTGTTCCTCTTACCTCTGCCTCCCAAATGCTGGTATTAAAGGCATGTACCACCATACCCAGCATTGTGTGCTCACTTTTAAAAAATGAAATGATGTTTGAAATTTCTTTTCATAATTACAACTGTTTAATGAAACTAAAATTTTTAGAATAAAGTTACAGTATTATAACAAATGACAGAGAAAAAGAGCAGCACCAAAGTCACACCCAGTACCCATGATCTAAGGCAAGGACATAGCACAGTGCTTGAACCTTAGTGTATTGCTCGAAGACAGGCTCTATGATGTCAGTATAGTGAAGCCCCATTCAGTCCCAGGCCTGGGTAGAAACAAAAATGAGGCTATCTGGCACACAAAATAAAGAACTTGGGCCTACAATGAAATTGAATAGCATCCACATAACTTTAATTAGTACATATTAATTATTTAAAATAACTGTTTGCAATTGCATACATATAGAATAGAGTACTTCAATCATATTTAACCTGCCACAATTCACACTTATTTCTTTCCTTCATTCTCTTGACTCCTTTCCTCTGCCTGATCCCTTTTTTACATTCATGTCCTTTTTACTTCATGCCATATCTAAGATAAAACATTTGCCTTTTGCCTGTCTAGCTTATTTCATTAACATAATGGTGTCTAGTTCCATTCATTTTCCTGTAAATTATATAATTTCTATCTGCTTTTAAATTATATATTTGGGTGTGTTTGTCTATGGTGTGTGTGTGTGTGTGTGTGTGTGTGTGTCTGGGCACATGCAAACCATAGCATACATGTGAAAGTCAGAGGACAACTATTAGGTTGGTCTTCTCCTTCCACCTCATTTGAAGCAGGATGTCTTATTCATTTTGTTGTTCACCACTAAGTTAGCCAAAATATGTGGCCCATGACCTTCCAGGAAATTCTCCTGTCTCTGCCTTTCTTCTCTCTGTAGCTACACTGGGAAGCCTGCCACGGTTTCCAGGTTTTGCTTTTCTGGGGATCCAAATTCAGATACTCAGAGTTGCACAACAAGCACTTCATCCACTGAACCATCTTCCCAGCCCCAATTTCAGTCTTTTTATTTTCCTATTACTCAATGTGTATAACAAACACAGTGGTGTATAATATGTTCTTGTTCACTTCATCTATTGAGTACTTATGCGAATCCTACACCTTGCATATTATGAACACCACCACTCACATATTTTCACTACTAAAAATGCTGTCTTCCAAAGATTTATAGTAACCTAAAAATAATCGTTTCTAATTTTCATTATTAAATCTGGGAAACATCCAGATAATTTCATGTCAAATATATTATTTTATACTTCCCTTATCTCAAATCATATTCTGAGTCCTCCATTCCTTGTTCATCAATTACCAGGTTTTCTACATGAGCATTTTTCACATCTTTGATACCCAGATAATTCAATAAGAGCTTGTATCTTTTTTTAAGGAAGAAAACAAGTGGGTTTGGGAAGAGAACAATTTTGGAAGATGGCTGAATGAGCTGTTCTATGAATGGACAGGGCATATGCATTATAATGGTGGGTAAGCCCTCTGTCAGATGTTCTTTAGCAAGAAAGAGAAACTTGTCATTTATGTAGCTATACATACATTTTCCCATCTAAATTTATTCCTAAATCATTGTCTCACTGTAACACTGGTTATTAAATCTCAAGTTACATAGTGCAATTTAGCAGGACTTGAAGTGAAAGAGCAGGAGAATCAAGAGAGTATCTTTCATTCCATAAATGTAATTTTCTCCAGGGTACTACACTTCCCATTTGAACTATGGATATAGACAAATGGCTGGATGTTTGTCAAACTTCCAGATTAATATTGTTCTGTTGCTTTTTACTATTAATGCATGTTTCTATTTTAGCCATTTGACAAAGTTTAAATTATAATTGTAATAGAATTTTGTACACCAAATATTTCATAAAAGATTACTTTCCAAGGCATAATTGTACATATATTGTATATATTGTATACTATGAAGATAGGGAGCACCAAGGATATATGTGGGAAAGGGTAACATATTGTTTGCTTGCTGGTTACAGTTATCTTAAATGTTTCCAAATATTTAGATCTTTCTGGGTTTCTTTTTGTTTGACCAGCCCTAGTATACAAACTATGGAAATCAAAACCAATATATATATATATATATATATATATATATATATATATATATGCATTGGTTTTGATATATATATACAATGTCACAGCAAAATTACTTTCTCCATCCGTTCCTCTTGTTTGGTCCTCCATGGTACAGCACAGAGCTAGGTTACCTATTTGATTTCTCATGGCCTTTTCACCTGCCACATTCTGTTGTCTTCTCCAATATTCACTGCTATCATATTCTCTTTTTCAGTCACCTGGAAATGCTAGCATCCTTTCTAATATGCTGTCTTTTGATAAAGGTATCCAGCAGCCTCTCTTAGGATGACAGGATCTCTCAGGAGATTTGAGAGAAAAATGGTGTGCTATTAGCTAAATAGAATGAACCTAAAAAGTGCATGTTACTGGAGACAAAATAAATTGGATGGGTAAAGTTAGAATATCCAAGTTTCCCAATCTCTGCCTCTTATCTGAAATGATGACATAATAGTTTGTATGGATGTAGAGAAACAAAAGATAAGAATTTTCTTGAAATAGAACCAAGAATAAATTTATTTTCATCAGCAAGGAAAGAAATATTGTTTATTGTTCTCCATCACTGGTACTGTAGATAGCATGCATCAATAAAGAAGATGGGGAAAGTTAACTTTTTACAATACACATTTGATAAGTACTTTGAATTCTTATATAAATATTTATTAAGCAAATCCATAATATTGAAAATTGTTTGCTTTTGTTGCTGTTAATAGCTTAGAATTGTTGGAGAAATTAAATAGGACCTAAGGGTATTATTATTTTCTAATATGAATCAGCCAGTGAGAGGAGGAGGGAAATGAAGCAGCAAAGTAAATGTAATTCTAAGCATCATGATGACATTTAAATATACTTCCACAATACCAAGTTGTTGAGACAATTTTCATTAAAAAATAAGGAATGGTTTTCCCCTCACAATTATTTCCTTTTGTTAGCATTTAATCTACGCAACTAATATTACCAAGAAACAAATACTTATATTTAGAATAATGCCTGTATAAATCCTGAGCCAATTCAACTCAATAAAAAGTGACCTATATATTGGTTCAGCATACACTTTAGTTGGAGTACCTTACCTTTAGAATCTCAAGTGGTTGTTGTTTGGCATAAATTATAAATACATTTCTTTATTTTGTGTGACATAAGAATCATTAAAATTTCCATTTTCCCCCAATGAGCTCCCTTTGCTTCTTGGAAATTGTAATTTCATTTATATATACAGGTAAGTGACTTGAAATTTATTCCAGTTATTTCTGGTCACTTACTTTCAATGTTTGTTCAGGATTACAAGAATCCTGTCTCCTTGACTAGTAGAGGAATACTCTTATTTATACTACTAACCCAATATACATTTTACACACGAGAACCACATGCCCATAAGCCAGTGAGAAACAAATGACAATATAAGTTAATTAATTAATTAATAATAAATAATAACTAGATCTGCTTTAAACAGAGAAAGAATGTTTACCAATTTGACATGATATCTATGCTTCAATACAATTAGGGAATCATTTTGACTATATTCCATTCAGGCAAGCAAATTATTTAAAACTTAGAAATGATAGCACTTGCCCCGCCCCCCTTATGCCTGGTGACCATGTGACCTGACCTCCCATGTGCCTATGGAAGGGTGAGTCAGCAGGAACCAAGCCAATGTGTCACAACAGTAGCAGAGAACACTGAAGTATGATGCCTACAAAATACTCCAGATGACACTCTCAAAAAAAAAAAAATGACTATGAAACTGTACACATAACTCAAGAAAGATATAGATAAATGCATGAATTAAATTATGAACAATTTCAAAGAGGATACAAAAAATAGCTAGAAAAAATAAAGAAGTCTAATCACAATATGAAAATGGAAATCCAGAAAAAAATAGAAATTCTGAAGTCAAATCAAGCAGAAATAAAAGGATCAAGTAGAAGTCAGAATATTAGGCCTTGAGAATAACGGAGCAGAATTGGCTCAATTAGCCATCCAATGAGAAGTTTACAAAACCATATGAAAGGAACATAAGGAAAATGTGCAACACCTACAAAAGACCAATTGTGTAAATGATGGGAGTACAAGAAGAAGAACTCCAGGCTGATGGCATAGAAAATATTTTTTGAAAAATTATGGAAGAAATTTTCTCAACTAAAAGGAAAGGGAAGCCCATTCAGGTACAAGAGGCATACAGAATATCACATCTCCAGACCAGGAAAGAAATTTCCCATAGCATATTATATTCAAGACACTAAATACACAGAACAAAGAAATTGTAAGGGAAGTGTCAAGGGAAAAACAACTTGTCACATACAAAGAGATTCATCAGAATATTGGCCAGGTTTTCACTGGAAACATTAAAAACTGGAAAGACATTAGATAATGAATACCAAGCACTAAAAGACCACATCTGCTAATCCAAACTACTTCAGCCAGCAAAGCTATCTCTTGTAATAGAAAACAAAAACAAACAAACAAAAAAGGTCCTCAATGAATATAACCTAAAAGAGTTTTTGAAAACTAAGCCAGCCTTACACTAGATACTTCACACCCCAGAGGAGAATAAAGAAATACAAGAAGTTACAGAAAACAAAAACAGGATCTAAAGCTAGAACATTGGGTAAGCAAACGAAGACTTAGGAAATATCAAATTAAACAAACAAATGAAAAAAAAACCCTCATTTAACAGGATCTAACAAACACTTTCCAATAACAAAAATATTAGTGGTTTCCACTCCCCATCAAGAGACATAGACTGGCCCACCTCCCTGGTCTGGGATCTCTATTCAGATGGTGTGCAGGCAGGCACAGCAGTGTGGAGTGAGTATGCCACACCCCTGTTTCCTGGCTCCTCTCAGCTCCCTGGTCTGGGTTCCCTGCATAGATGATGTGCAAGCAGGCACAGCTATGTGGAGGGAGCAGGCCAGATCCCAGTTTCACAGTTTCTCCCACCTCCCTGGGATGGATTCCCTGTGCAGGTCTGTGTGCTGGCAGGATCACCAGCAGTGTGGGTGGAATAGCCCTGACCCCAGTTTCCTGGCTCCTCCTAGCTACCTGGTCCTGGTTGGTCCTATTGCATATTGCTTGGAGTGGCCTGGTCCCTGTGTGAGCTGTGCAATCAGGGCTTTTGCTCTGGTATCATGACTGGCCACAGAGAACCAACATCCCTGTTCTCCTGAGTCAAAGGGTGCAGGGGCCAAACGACAAAAATTTGCTTCCTCCTCAATAAAATAGTCTTCCTAAAATGGGTAGACAACAATGCAAAAAAGCCAACGAAAGTCTGAAAACTGAGAGAACTCCACCAAGGATGCCTAATCCTACAATGGAAGCCTCCAACGAAATCAGAGGGAAGTCAACATACATTCATTCTGAAAATGAAAACACAATAGCCAATGAGACCCCGATCAAAAAAATTGCTGAACTGGAAGCAACCCATCAAATAACCAACAAGTGTATCAATGAAATTGAACAGAATCGCCTCTTAGAATGTTTAGCTTTTGACAGTAGGCTTAACTTGCTTGAAGAAAATGTTAGAACCCTCCAAAGAAATATGAATAAATTGAAGATGAGACAAGAAATGGAAGATCTCAACAGCCAGCCGATTAAGCTTACTGAAGACTTGATCAAATGCAAGAATGAACTATAAGAAGCACAAAGAAAATCAAACTCAAAAAAGAGGTGGACAGGATGCAAAATAACACAACAGAAAAAAATCAAATAAATATAATAAAAACCTCTTTAGAACCTTTCACCAATAGAGTTACTCATGTGGAAGACAGAACCTCTGGCCTGGAAGACAAGACAGAGGAAATTGATCAAAAGGCCAAAAACTGTACTAAGTTAAAAAAATCAGTGAACAGAATTTGAGGGAACTGTGGGATACCATAAAACTACCAAACATCTGGATCATGGGTATATCTGAAGGAGAGGAAACCCAGACCAGAGGCACCGAGAACATATTCAACAAAATTATTAAAGAAAATTTTCTGAATCTCTCAAAAGAGAGGCCCATCCAGATAAAAGAAGCTCACAGAACACCAAACAGACAAGACAAAAGAAGAAACTCTCCAAGACATGTCATAGTTAACACTCTTAACAACAAAAACAAAGACTGTTAAAAGCAGCAAGAGAGAAACAACTCACAACAAAGGAGGCAATTCCATCAAAATTACATCAGGTTTCTCAATGGAAACCCTGAAAGCCAGAAGGACCTGGAGTGGAATGCTTCAAAGTCAAAAAAACTATGGCTTCCAATCCAGGCTACTCTACCCAGCAAAAGCATCCCTCATAACAGATGGTGAAAAGAAAACTTTCCATGAAAAAAGTCAATTCTATGTGATTATATGGATATCTTTAGAATTTCACCCAACTGAGATCAACTACACCTAGCAGATATCTAGAGAGTTTTCTAGCCCAACCCTACAGAACACACATTCTTCTCAGCAGCCCATGAAACCTTCTCCAAAATGGTCCAATATTAGGTCATAAAGCATGCCTTAATAAAGTCAGATCATAATGCCTTAAAGCTAGAAATTAACTACAAGAGACACATCAAGATCCCTGTCAGCTCCTGGAGACTACACAACACACTTTTAAAAAATAAATAGGTCATGGAAGAAGTTTTAAAATTTCTGGAAATGAATGATAATGAAAACACAACCTACAAAACTTATGGGACACAATGAAGGCAGTCCTAAGGGGAAAATTCACAGAACTAAATGCCTTCATTACAAAGACAGAGAGATCTCAAATAAACAACCTGACTGTCCACCTAAACACATTGGAAAAACAAGAAGAATCCAACCCAAGGTGCTCCAGATGTAAGGAAATAATCAAGAATTGTGCAGAAATTAATGAATTGGAAGCTAAGAAAATGATATAAAAAAATCAATGAAACAGGCTGGGCATGGTGTCACATGCCTTCAATCCCAGCACTCAGGAGGCAGGGGTAGGAGGATTGCTGTGAGTTTGAAGCCACTCTGAGACTACATAGTGAATTCCAGGTCAGGTTGTTCTAGAGTGAGACCCTATCTTGACAAACCAAAGACTGTTACTAGAAAATGTTTCCAGTGTCAGGGATGGGATACCTTCCATTGAATTGTTGGCCAGGGAGATCTCTGATATGCCCAAAACATTACAGGCCATTGCCGAGGCCCTTGGTTTCCCACCAGGAATAGATGGTAAGACCCTATTTCTGAAGACTCCACATACTTGGGCTGCAAGTTCACTGAGAAATCCTGCTGGAACTGAGCTGAAAACCTCCTCCATGTAGACCAGCTGACAGAAAGCTGGAAAAAGCCACACTGCATGCAGCTCACTGGGGAGAGAGAAATCACCAGTGAAGATACTCAACAGTGAACACTGTAAGTCTTAAATTTTGCCAGCTAGGCCAAATGAGCCAACAGATGTAATAGTGGCACATCTGTCATAGCGGTAACCAACTGCCCTCTAACTTGATTGGAAGCCTGCTCTATGGGAGGGAATACATCCCTGATACTGAAAACCTAAAACAGGGGTAGTCATGATCCCTAGGGTTGTAACATCTGCTGCTGTCTGACTAAATGTATACACTGTGCTCATCAAACTGCCCAGTAAGCACTTCTCTTAATGCTCATATCCATATATTAATGCTACTCTTACTTTTTCATTAGAGAACTTTCTCTTTTCAGATGGCAGTGACCTTGGGATGATTCAGAAGGCATCACTGTGCTGAGAAGAAATGACAAAGGAGTGCTCAGCACTGCAATATCTGTATCACACCTTCCAAGGCTCATGGTCCATTGTGGAAGAGGTGGCAGAAAGAATGTAAGAGCCAAAGGAAGAGTAGGACTCCTTACAACATGCTCCTCCAGACACAAAATGGCCTGGATATCCATGACTTCACAGTGCTTGACAGTACCTACACAATGCCATCATAATAGGAGGAAAAGATAATAAAATCAAAATAAAAGAGAGACTGATTGAGAGTGGGAGGGGATATGATGGAGAGTGAAGTTCTAAAGGGGAAAGTGAGGGGAAGGAGGGAATTACCATGGCATATTGTTTACAATCATGGAAATTGTTAATTATAAAAAAATTACAAATTAAAAACAAATAAACAAAATACAATTGATGAAATGAAGAGCTGGTTTGTTGAGAAAGTAAACAAGATTGACAAACCCCTGTACTATTTGATCAACAAAAAAAGAGAGAAGTCTCAAATGAGCAAAATCAGAAATGAAAAAGGAGAGATCACAACAGACATCAATGAAATTGGAAGAATCATCAGTGCATACTTACATAATCTCTATGCCAAAAAATTGAATAATCTGGAAGAAATGGATGAATTCTTAGACACATACCACCTACCAAAACTAACCTCAGAGCATATTAATCTCCTAAACAAACCTATCATATACATGAAGATTGAAAAGCAATCAAATCCCTTCCCCAAAAGAAAAGTCCAGGATGGATGGCTTCTCAACTGAATTCAATCAAACCTTCATTGAGGAACTGAACCCTGAGGACTCTATAATTTACTACAGAGACCTTTTCTAAGCTGTGTTCATTGATGTGCTATTCACAATAGCTAGGAAATGGAAGCAGCCTAGATATGTATGCAATAATTTGTGAATAGGTTATAAGTATGTGGTGTCCATACACAGTGGAGTTTTATTTAGCTTTAAAAATGAAATTATGAAATTCACAGGAAAAATGATGGCTCTGGAACAAATAAACTAAGAGAAGTAACCTAGGCCAAGAAAAACAAATGTTACATAGTCCTTTATATATGCAGATCCATGGACTATTTAGATTTAGTGCAAGATGGAGGAAGTAGGGGTCAGAAAGTTAGAATAAGGCCTAGAGAGTGAAGTCATGGATGGTTAAGGGAAGAGATAGTAGACATCCAGGATTGGAAAGTTCTAAGTGGAGGTTAGGGAAGGTGAGGTGGGGGAGGAGAGGTAAATAAAACTTTCCAAGTGGGGGTTGGGTAAAGAGAGAAGAGAAATGAGAAAGGGAGACAGGGATAAATATCCTAGCATAGTAAGCACATGAATGGAAATAGTCCACATAAGTCTGATAGGAGAACTGCAGGTTGCAGAACTAATGGATAATCAAAGACTACAGAATATAAATTTCTGTTCTTACCATGCACCCAATATTTTAGTATCACCAAGTGGTAAGGTGGGGAAGTGCCCTATTTATTCCTTTTCTTAGTTGAAATAAGATCTGAAGAATAATAGATCAACTATCATTTCTACCTAAATAAAGTTGGAAGTTAAAAAAGAATAGCAAAATATCTGAAGATTCTCCCTGCTGGTCTAGTGTCATAAAGATCCTGGGATTTTTAAAGTGAGAATATCAGCTCCACACATTTTCTTGTTTGAGCACAATGTTGAGGAGTAGAATAATATATAAATACTTGCTGAAGTCAGCTTCACATTGCTGGCAGAAAACATCTGACCAAGGGCAGCTTGTGAGAGGAATAGGTTTATCTTGGCTTACAAACTTGAGGGGAAGCTCCATGATGGCAGAAGGAAACGATGGCATTGGTAGAGTGTGGACATCACCTCCTGGGTAACATCGATGGACAGCAGTGGCAGGAGTGTATGCCAAACACAGGCAAATGGAAACTGGCTATAACACCCATAAGCACACTCCCAAGAATACACCACCTCTAGGAGGATCACATTCCCAAGTTTCCACCATCTGGGGACCTAGCAATCAGGCACATAAGTTTATGGGAAACACCTGAATTAATCCACCACACTACTGTAACCATTAAGTTTACTTGACATCCAATAGAAATGTCAAGACATCAGAACAACCTTCCCACCATGATCACAGTATTCCAAGAAAAGAAGACAATATGCTCATTTTTGAGATACAAAGGATTCAAACAAACAAACAATAAAAATCTTGTGCAATGCTGCCACCCCACTGAAGCATTCATAATTAATGTAGCAATGGGATCAGAGTGGAGGGAAAGGAGAGTGATACTAGGACATTTCTCAAGAGAGTTTATTCCATGGTCTTTTCTGGTTTCTTTGATAGGTTCTTAATAACCTCTTCTTTTTTTCAACGTTTTTAGATTTATTTATTTATTTAATTTTTTTGTTTATTTATTATTATTTATTTGAGAGTGACAGACAGAAAGAGGAAGAGGGAGAGAGAGAGAGAATGGGCACACCAGGGCCTCCAGCCACTGCAAACGAACTCCAGACGTGTGCTCCCCCTTGTGCATCTGGCTAACGTGGGTCCTGGGGAATCGAGCCTCGAACCAGGGTCCTTAGGCTTCACAGGCAAGCACTTAACCGCTAAGCCATCTCTCCAGCCCTTTAGATTTATTTTTATTTTAGAGAGAGAGAGAGAGGATTTGCACACCAGGGCCTCAGTCACTGAAATCGAATTCCATACTCTTTCGCCACCTAGTGGGCATGTGCGACCATTCACTTGCCTCACCTTTGTGCACTTGGCTTATGTGGGATCTAGAGAGTCAAACATGGGTTCTTAGGCTTCTACAGGCAAGTGCCTTAACTGATAAGCCATCTCTCCAGCCCAATAACCATTTCTTAAACAATCATAAATATTTCTGTATTAAATAGATATAAAATGTTACTGAAGGAAAGTGAAAAACATGGAGAATGATACAACTAACTTATTTCTTTCTTAATGTTGGAAACACACAAATCACCCAGAGTTCTAATTTCAGTAAAATGTACAGAAAATACATAAGAAAATAAAAGCATTTAATGGAACATACGAAAATAAAACCATTTAATGGAAAGGAAAATAATAAGCATAAAAATTATGTCTCTACTGCTGGAGAAATGGCTCAGTGTTTAAAGAGGCTTGTTTGCAAAGCCTGCCTTCCCAAGTGTAATTTCCCAGTACCCACATAAAGCCAAATGCACAAATTGGCACATGGTACTTGTGTTTGTTTCAGCAGTCATAGGCCCTGGAGTGCACATACACTCTCTCTTCTCTGTTCCTCTTGCTCTTTGTCTTTCTCTCTCAAAAATAAATAAGTAGAAATATTTTTATAAAATCACATTTCTAAGAAAAATTACATTAAAATTTACTATATTATTATATTTTGTCACCTTATTTAAATGAGCCTTCCTTATCATGACAATTCATGTACAAAAAGTATGAAGTAATAGAAAATGTCTTAGTCAAGAAGTTGCCTTTGGGGTAATTTGAAAGTAAACTAAAAAACTAAATAGATAAGCTCTATCTTCCACAATTGACCATGAAAAACAAATCTGTTTTCTGGCCATTTTACGTCATGTCTTTAACTGTCAGATCTGAAATTTACAGTGGAGTAAACATATTTAGTATCTTGTTCATAC
The DNA here is from genome assembly GCA_036346955.1 of Dipus sagitta. Classification (NCBI taxonomy): domain Eukaryota; kingdom Metazoa; phylum Chordata; class Mammalia; order Rodentia; family Dipodidae; genus Dipus; species Dipus sagitta. The sequence continues at coordinate 93,513,553 of CM070770.1, read as the reverse complement.
ACAGCCATCAATGTCCATTAATTCCGCTGTGGCATCCTCTGATGTTAGTGAGTAGATGAGGCTTTATGAGGTTTGCTTTTGCTCTCTTAATGTATCTATTGAGTTTTCTTAAAAGAATAACAAGAAGAAATTAACAATTTAAGGTGGTGAAAAAAAAAACCTAATATCCAGTCAGCAGCTGCAGAAGATAATGGATGAACTAACTTTTTTTTTTCATTTTTAATCACATGAACTAGATAAATAATTTAAAAGTTTAAATATATAATGCTTTCAAAGAAGGGAAATGGACCAGGTTTCCCAAGGTATTGACTTCCAAAGTGCTATATGGAGAGGCAAAGTATTAAATTTTTAAATATTCTGATCTTAATCTTTACATTACAGACTATCTGTGTATTGATTGGGACTGTGTGTTTTCTTTCTTCTACCAAAAGCCATTTACAGATATCACTGGCTGTCATTCTGGGAAATGCATTATTGCATTATCATTATCTCCCCACACAATCAGAATCTTCCTGAGTTTCTCTTCTACAGGTTATTTTAACCTAAAACTTGAAAAGCACTGCTCATTTCATAAAGAAAAGGTTTTTTTTTTTTTAGTTTTTCTGAGGGATTACAATGATTATTCAGTTGTCAATTTGAATATTGAAATGGAAATCTGCTATTTTAAATCTTTTTTAAAGCATAGTATAAAATATGTTGAATTTATAGTACAGTGACCATATATAGTTATTTTTCAGCCCCTGAGTGAAAATAAAATGGGCACATTCCTAGCAACCATTTTATAGCATTATTAGACTGTCAAAGTAGAGGGAGTTTAATTCATACACTAGACAGTATACACATATGTCTTCTTCAGAGACTTCCTTAATAGAAGGTTTCCAATAGGAGCCTATACCTCCTGAGAGCAGTAGGTCAATTTCTAATTTTTTTTTTTTTTTTTTACTTTTTATAAAACACAAGCAACACAGACTGTCACAATAAGGCCGATTCAATGAACAATCATCAATTGGAAAGAGCAGCACTGATTTGTCTGGAAAAGTGTTAAAATAAGTGGTGAATCTTTGAGCACCAAACCATAGATATGCTAAAATAATAGTAAGATGATGGAGCAAAATAAAGAAGAGTGTTTTAACTTAGAGGCAAAATGAAATACTGCTATGTTTATGGCCAATAAGATCACAAGGTTTCTTGAGCTGAAGTGATTATTCTGTTAATTATGTCTTTCATTAAATCATTCCATTATCAACCAAGGTTTGTGTTTTCCTTCCCTAGCCCTGAACTTCCTCCTCCTCACATCATGAACTCTTGTTTCTTTTGTCAGACCTCAGCTCTGCCATGAGACTACTCATGAGTGTACTATATCCTCCTTGACACAGCACATACACTGATAGATGTATGTAATCTATTGTTAAGAGCATCACAGCTGAAAAGCCATATTTTTGCTGTTATTCTTTTATTATTATTGTCTAGCATACTCACTAGACTGTGAACTGAAAGAGAGTCAGTTAATGTCTCCCTCACTCCCACTCCATTCCCTAAGCTATGGACACTACTTGACAGCAATTGAGTGAAGCTTGTTAGATGAATGAATGAATAAATAAAGCAACAAAATTGTGAATTGACAACAAAGATTTTAAGTACATAATATTAAAGTCTAATAGAGCTATATTGACATTAGAGGTAAGATGCAAGTTTTTTGATTAACCTGGACTTTTACAGATTGATAAGAAGAGACCTAGAAAGTTTGACCAGCTAATGTCAACAATGATTATATATTGTTCTTAGCATTCATGCTATTTTTTAGCTTTAAATGAAGGGTTGAAGAATTTACTATATAAAGAGTTATTAATTACTGTTAAAATTATATAAATATATATATATATACATACATATATATATATATATCCACAACTACTGAAGAAGACATTATTATTTTATATGTATTCAAATAAACATATTGGCCAAATGCTTACTTGGTGTTGATGACATCAAGTAGAGCCACATTCTATTGTAAAATAGTCACGTTGCCTGTCCACTTATTAACCCTACTTTTAATATTTATAATAGATTAAAGTTATCTGATTCTGATCTAGGTTAGGAACTGTATATGACAGGGAATATGTATCATTTGTCTTTCTAAGCCTGTATGACCTCACTTAGTATGATTTTTTTCCAAGTCCCTACATTTTTCTGAAACTTTGATTATTTCATTTTTCCTTACCCTTGAGGAGAATTCCATTGCATATATGTACCACATTTTCATTAACAATTAATTTGTTGATGGGCATCTGGGCTGATTCCCTTTTCTGGCTATTGTGAACAGAGCATCAATAAAAAATGGTTGAGCACATGTCTCCATGGTATATAGTAGGGTCTTTAGGGCATATACTCAATAAAGGTATATCTGGATTTAATGCTAGTTTTATTTTCAGCATTTTGAGCAGTATCCATACTGATTTTCATAGTGTGCAATATAAGTTTGTGATCCTACTAGCAGTAGATAAGGGTTCCTCTTTTCTCACACCACTAACAGCATGTGCTTTCATTTGAGTTTTTTGATGGTTTTCATTCTTATGGGAGTGAGATGGAATCACAAAGTCATTTTAAGTTGCATTTCCCTATATGCATGTTTGCATGTAGCATCATCTTGACTATCAACTTTCCTATATCTTGCTATGACACTTAAAGTTTAGCTAAGTATGGCCATAACATTTGAAATTCCATAGAATTTCATATATGCTGCTACCTAACATTGTGCCAACTTATACATTTTAAAATAAATGTTTCGTCTTCTCTGTGAGCTAGGAAGTGATTTTGCCCCAAGGGGTACCATTTTATGAATTCAATAGCAAATAACAGGATAGGCCTAGAAAGAGCCTTTAGGTCTTTTCCTTTTTTTAATATCCTTTCTTGACTCCTCAAAGGAGAATATCAGGACCATTACATAAGCAAGTAGTGGGCCGTGTGCTGACACCTTAATGAATTCAGAACAGGACTAATGGAAATTAAGCAGCAAGATATTAAAATTTAATTATCCCACCAAGCCTTCACTTGACTTTCCTTGGATTCAAACTGTGGCAGAATGGTGAAGCCATCTTTAGATAAAAGAACTATGGAAAGATGAACAGAAACTATGACAGAAGTTAGAATTCAGGAAGCACTGTTCACACTGGGAAGAGTGAAGGTTGCAGGTTAGCAGTACTCCCTACAACAGTAATGCAGCTTCCAAAACTTATAAATGAGGGAGAAAATAATACACATTCCCTAGACCCACAGTGGACAGGAATAAGCTGAATGCCCAAACAGTCTTATATTGTATTTGAATTATATTGCATTTCCCTCTGTTTGGTCTTTATCCTTACCTAAATATGTAACATCTATATTGATTTTTATAACTTATGGGATTCTCTGCCAAATTATGACTATGTATTTTACATTATGTGCTCATCTTTTTTTTTTTCTTTTTATAGACTGAAAAGTTTTTCACTAAGGAAAAAGTCCTATTAGCTGTGCAGTCTTCTTAATGGTGATTGTTCAGATTTTACATTATTAAATATTTTTTATTTTTCAAAGAATTCTGTGACTGAATATTTCTGCAAAGATAAACTTAGTTTCTACTCTGCTCATTTAAATTTAAATATGGGGGATATGAAAGCATACCGTTATCATTCCATGAAAAGTAAAATACAGCAAGACACCAAAATAAATAATGACAACAATATCTTTCATTGCCCTATATCTGGGATATACTCTGTGAGAGATTATGCCTGGTAAACAGTCAGAAAATAAATATGAATGTAAATAAAATCATAAATGCTTCATAAAATATAAGGAAAAACTAAATTGTGAGGTCAAATTAAAATAAAAAATGGGGACCTTTCAAAAATTTATAAATTTTTGATGATTAACAGCCAAATATTAAATATGTTATATAAATATTTTAAATATTAAATATTAGTTTTTTTGCTTTTCTGAAAAGACTTGCTACTATGCAATAATTGAACAGATTATATACACATATGGCTGGCTATAACTGCTATTTGTCATAATGTTCCAGGGATATTTTCTTTAATATATACATTTTATTTGGTTGTTTTTGAAATGGCATAGTATTAATGACTATAAAGGAAGCCCGTAGCCTTTAATTAGTAGATATTTAACATTTCCAATGATGCAAATGATTAAAAACATTCTTTGATCACCAAACTGGGTAGTAAAATGGAAAGAAGGGATGATACATAACATTCTTCAAAATTACAATGCTTATGACTACTATAAAAGAACTAAAAAAATTGAGAGAAGTGGGAAGCGTCACTTTTAAAAAAAATAATTCATGTTTGCAGATTCTAGATATTGGGCCACGCTCATAGTAGGTAAATGGTCTGTCACTGAGAAATACTCAAACCCACAACAAGTGGCTCTCTTCTCTGTTTCTGGTGCTATGATATTTTTATGGCTTATACATAAATGTGAAGTTTTCATTTTTTAGACTTGCAACCTATATAATTACAGGTTATGTTGTGACAAGACACACTGTGGCAGATCTCAGAAGGAAACAAATATTACTTCCAAATCAAAACTGTAATGACGATCTTTTTTTCTGTTTTTTTTTTTTTTTTTTTTTTTTTTTTGAGGTAGGGTCTCACACTCACATGGCGTGTACTTTAAAAACAAATGGATGAATTCACTGAGCTTGTTTCAAATATCTGACTTTTTGCTTAAAAAAAATAGTTAACTGCTGAAGACACCATACACTGATGGCATGGACCATAGAGGGACCTGGTTGGAATCCAGAGGAGAGCAAGTCCCCAGATAATTAGCCCTCCTAGTGCTGGAAGGCTCTGCATGAGCTTCTGAGAGAAAGTGGCTAACATCTGTCCAAGCAACACAAAGTCTAAATGACTCAGAAGCAAACAACCTGACATGATACTCACACAAGTGCAATGGTGGCACACAGCCATGGTGGGTAAGCAACTGCTCTTGGAGTGGCTAACAGACCTGCTCAGTGGAAAGGAAACCATATCTGGAACTGGGAAAGAAGTCAGAATCATATCCAGATAATGATTCTGCTTTCCATTGTCAAGCTCCCACTAACCTTAGAGTATAAGATGTTCTACACCCTTATAATCCTCCCTAAATTAATAAAGGTTATCACATTTAACTCAAGATGACTTTACTCTCAGTTGGAGAACCTGCTTCTGTTTTTCAGATGGGAACTGGACTTGAGGAGATAAACATCCCAGCGCACTCCACCCTGGACCCAGCCCCAGCCCCAGCTGAAACCACAGAGGAGTTGGGGAAGTAAGCTAGAGAGCTGGTTTCTCAGTGACTCTGATATCAGCACAAGGGTGAAAGAGATAGACACTGAAGACATGCAACACCTACCAAACCAGAGATCCAGAGGCTCATGAGTGCCCATCACTGAGGTAGACTTGAAATGCTCCCAGCGTGGCTCAGGGAATTTTGCAGAAGATGTGGCAGAAAGGTTGTTAGAGCCACAAGTTGGGACATTTTTCACAGAGACATTCCCTCTTTCCCCATAATTCATGACCCACAATGCCCATTGGGTGGATCTGCATCTCCAATGAGGAAGATCTCTTCAGAAAAGGGGCAGGGAGGAGGTACCAATGTGTGTTGTTTACATACAAAATATGTCCATCTCCAAGAAAAATAAATACTGTAGAAGACCTTTTCTGAAAGTAGTATGTTACATAGAGTCAGAGTAGATTCACAATAATAGACACTATTGTGAGAGGTCAAATAAAAATGTGTATAAGGGGCTGGGGAGTGACTCAGTGGATAAAGTACTTGCTTGTGCCAGTGTGAGAACCTGAGTTTGGATTCTCTGCACCAACCTAAATGAAAAAAATGAACATGGCAGTCCACCTAGAATCTCATCATTCAGGATACCAATACAAGGAGAGCATGTCTAGCCAGGCTAGCCAAATTGTCAGGCTTTGGCTTCAGTTGAAGAGACTGCTTCAACTAATAATGGGAAGAATGATTGTGGAAGACAGCTGATATCAACCCCCAGACAGCACAGCATGTGCATACACAAGCATGCATATACATGTGTTCCATACATATATGAATATGCATGCATGCATATATGCACACCACACACACACACACACACACACACACACACACAAATATGTGTAAAAGTAAATATCTTAGAATTCTAAGAAGTCTGATTTTAATGCCTTTTGAAGAGTCATTGAAAATTTAAAAGATCACTTTACTTACGAATCTTGGAATTGAATTAGTAATATGTAAGAGGTAAATAAGAGCTCCATATATATTTATAATGGACCCTGTGCCTGGAACACATATAAATTTCAAACAGAAAAAAAATCAATGTATTTAATACATTTCTGGGAAAACTGTATAATGCATTCGGGGTGGGAAGAAGAAGAAAGCCCTGTACATCTTATAGCCTCCTTGAAATAACTGAAAGTGATAAGCAATAACTGTATATAGAATTTTTAAAAGATCAGGGTTTCATATTCAAAGCTATAAATTTATGTTAATGTCAAGATCCATTGCACAATCCTTATCCCTATTAAATATATATTTCACATTAAGTTAAATTTATCAATAATATTTCTGCAACAAATTAGATGCATTGTCTAAAGTTACTTTACATGTAAAGAATATATTAATTTAGAGAATTAATCTCTCTTCATACATATATGTACATGTACATATAACAACAAATTATAAATGTTGCAGTTAGCCTTCTCATTGATGGGACAAACAACTGACCAGAAACAGCTTGTGGGAGAAAAGTGTTAATTTCAAGACTCCTTATTTCAGGGGAAACATCATCATTGCACAGAAATCTGGATAACATCAGCATCCATATCAGAGAGAGAAACACCAATACCAACACACATGAACAGCCAGACCTCAAAACTGGCTCTCATGATGGAGAGGTGGCCCAGCAGTTAAGGTGCTTGCCCATAAAATCTAACAAGCAGAGTTCAATTCCTCAGTACTCATGTGAAAACAGATGCACAAATTGGTGCATGCATATGGAGTTCATTTGCAGCAGCTAGAGGCCCTGGTGTGCTCATTTCCCAACCTCTTTGCTGGATGTGGTGGTGCATGCTTTTAATCCTAGCACTCTGGAGGCAGAGATAGGAGGATTGTTGTAAGTTTGAGGCCAGCCTGAGACTACATATTGGATTCCAGGTCAGCCTCAGCTAGAGTGAGACCCTACCTTGAAAAAAAAACAAAGACAAAAAACAAGCAAACATCAAAAAAACAAAATAACCTGGCTCTCTACACACACACAGTACGGCTGGAATCCAGATCTGCCCCCAGTGACATTCCTCTATCAAGACTCTGTGTACTAGAGACTTCAGTAGGAAGCTTAACACTAATCAAAAATATCTGACTCTATGGGGCCATTGAAATTCAAACCACCTCTGGATCTTATTGACTCATGATCATCTCACAATGCAAAATGTACTGCTTTATTTCAAAAGTCCCCATAGTCTACCAAATTTAACACTGTTCAAAAATCGAAAATCTCATCTGAGAATCAAGACATAGTTAAAATTTTCATTGCAAAACAAAGGCATAACAAAGAAAGATTTGTCCATTGCAAACTAATGAACAGCAGGTAAACATCAAACATCCATATTTCTAAGTCTGACTTCCACAAACAGTGACAAAGTTTCTGGGTTTCCAATTCTACCCTCCCCCCCCCCCCCCCCCCAGCTAGGCTACTCATAGGTCAGTAAAAACTGCATCCTGAGCTGGCAGATATCCCTGGCAGCCCTTTGATAGTCTTGGAATATCTAGAACTTCTTCTGGTTGACACTGCAAACCATGGTTCATCTTTATAGCTCCATAGAATGGCCTTACATCACCTCTACTCTTGGGTTTCAAACCTGCTTCACATTGGTACATCTCAGCAGCTCCTGGAACCTGTTCATCTTCATCCAGTTGCTTTACTGGTACTCAACACAGGGATTACAACCCTGCTTTATACTGCCATATTTCAGTATCTCTGGGACCAGTTCAGCTTCATACAATGACCTTACTGTGTCTCCTTATAAGGATTACAACCCTGTTTCATGTTGCCACATTTCAGCAGCTCCTGGTACTATGTGCACATTGTAACCATCTTTCTCTGCATTCTTCCTGCTTCCAAAACAAGTACCAAGTGGGAAGCATGGCCAAATTTGTAAATCCATTGGAGAATAGAGCTTGACCTTGATAAGAGGAATACTGTTTGCCAGTCTTCCTTCAAGCCAAGTCCTATTAAAAGAATGTGTAGTTTTACTAGCTTCAGGTTTCAGTGGGTGGGTTTCACCCTCAGGCATCATTTCCATTGTCCCAATGCAAAATAGTTGGCTCACATTTAATGGTACTAATCTGTTTTACAATTGCAGTTTAAGTAATCTAAAACCAGTGTCTGTTACAACTTTTAAACTTGCTTGATTTTTTCTTGTGTTAAATTGTGCATCTTTCATATCTTTCAGTTCTGTACCATCCACTAAGCATACCAATACATTACTTTTGGTTCAACTTTGCTCATATTTTAAGGGCATGGGTAGAAAAATGTAGCCAACCTTTCCACCAGGAGCCCAGTTTGAACAAAGTTCTCTCCTTCCTCTTTGAAAGTTCATAAGCCAAGTTTTCATAGTCCACAATTTTTTCTGCATTGAGAGTTTTCACTATTACCAGATAGCTCATCAAGCTCTGATTATAGCAAGGCTTTCTACAAGGCTTCTCTTATCCAAAGTACCAAATCCACCCATATCCTTCCTGTAAGCATATTCCAAAAGACCAAAACACACATGTTCAGAATCATCACAATGACCCATCTCTAGGTCCCAATTTTTTTTTTTTTTGGGGGGGGGGTTGAGGTAGGGTCTCACTCCAGCCCTGTCTGACCTGGAATTAACTGTGTAGTATCAGGGTGGCCTTGAACCTATGGTAATCCTCCTACTTATGCCTCCCAAGTGCTGGGATTAAAGGTGTGTACCACCACACCCGACCTAGGTACCAATTTTAAGGCTGCACTTACCTTCTCACTGCTATGACAAATATCTGACCAGAAGCAGCTTATAGGAGGAAAAATTTTATGTCAGGCTTAAAGATTCCAGGGGAAGCATCATCATGGCAGAGGATAACTTCATCATACAACATAGCAGAGAGATCCAGATCAACACCAGCGAGCACAAACAACCACAGCTCAAACTGGCTCTCTACATACCTCGTAGGTGTGGACTTAATATTTGCCTCTAACAGGGCTCTGTATGTTAGAGACTTAAGAAAGCGTAATATTACTCAAAACTACCATAGTCTATAAGAGCATGTACACACAAACCACTACAATTATAAACCATAGACATTCAAGATTAAAGTTTCTGATTATCTTTCATATAAGAGATATGAGAATGTTCAAAGAACTTTTCCAGCATTGTTTTATCTTTATGTGTATGGTTTACTTGTGTGTCTGTATGTTTGTAGTTTGTATGTTTTTGTATACATATATGTATGCATGTAGACAACCTCCCATTTAGGAATTCAGTACACTTTTTTAAATTTATATTTTTTTATTATTAGATATAGACATATTTTGTATGCAAACATCACATGTTGGTACTCTCCTTTCCCTTCTTCCTGCCCCTTTTCTGAATAGGCCTTCCTCATTGGGGTGCAGGTCAGCCCCATGGGTATTATGGATAACACATTATGGGGCAGCAGTCAGTTATGGGGGTGAGGCAACATCTCTGTGCAAAATGTCCCAACTTGTGGCTCTAACAATCTCTCTGCCCCCTCTTCCACAAGATTCCCTGAGCTATGCTAGGAACATTTTAAGTCTACTTCAGTGATGGTCACTTAGGAGCATCTACATGTCTGGTTTAGTAGGTGTTCAGTGTCCTCAGTATCTTTCTACAACAGCCTTATGCTGATATCAACTTAACTAAGACAGCATCATTTTTGCTCATTTCCCCAATTTCTCTGTGGTTTCAGCTGGGTCCAGGGTGGAGTATGCTGGGACGTTTATCTCCTCAAGTCCAGTTCCCATCTGAAGAAGAGAAACAGATTCTCCTACTGAGAGTGAAGTCAATTTGAGGTAAATGGGATAACCTTTATTAATTTAGAGAGAATTATAAGGGTGTAGAACATCTTATAGTCTAAGGTTAGTGGGAGCTTGACAATGGAAAGCAGAATCATTATCTGGATATGATTCTGACTTCTTTCCCAGTTCCAGATATGGTTACCTTTCCACTAAGTGGATTTGTTGGCCAATTCAAGAGCAGTTGGTTACCCACCATGGTTGTGTGCCACCATTGCACTTGTGTGAGCATCATGTCAGGCTGTTTGCCTCTGAGCTGCTTAGACTTTGAGTTGCTTGGAAAGATGTTGGTCACTTTACCCAGGTAGCTCATGTAGCACCTTCCCACAGTAGATGGTCTAATTATCTGAGGACTAACTCTCCTCTGGATTGCAGTCAGGTCTCTCCATGGTCTGTGCCAACAGAGATTAGTGTCTTCAGCAGTAGCATCTTACCATTAACCTCAGGTGGGTAATCAAGTGCTCTAACATAAGTCTATCTTGTTTGTTTTGGGAAATCTTGTAGGTATCTGTGATCAACAGCTCATTGTGGATGTAGATCACATACTGGTAACAGGGAATTGCAGGCCAGTGCCAAGGGAAAAGAGAAAGCAAAATCCAGAGAAGAAAGAGAAACAGGAGAAATATGAGGTTATGGTTCATCTCACTCTCTCCAGGTCTGTTAAATTCAGGTTCTCCCTCTAAGGTATGCTTGAGGGTTCCACCTTTTAGTCTGATTTCCAGGATATAGGACTCTATGGTACCAGTTCAATTTGGGTTCAGATTTTGTGTCTCCCCCTCACTCTTTCCCTTCCCAAAAGTCCTGCCCTCCCTATTATCTAGGCCTCAAGATGTGATTCAGTTATGTCAACAACTTGGGCTGATCCAGGTTAGAAACTTCAGATGAATGAGATCTTGTGAAGATTGTGTTTCTGTGATTGTGTGAGTTCACATAAAATGATATGTTCCATGTTCAACCATTTTTCTACAAATTTCATTGTGTCATTTTTTCTTACTGCTGAGTACAATTCCATGGTGTAGATATACCACAACTTGTTTATCCATTCATCCAATGATGGGCACCTGAGTTGATTCCAGTTTTTAGCAATTATGAATTGAGCAGATATAAAAATGGTTGAGCAAATATCTCTGAACTGAGATGTGGAGCTTTTAGGGTAAATGTCCATTAAGGGAATAACTGGGTCTACTGGTAACTCTATATTCATCCTTTTCAGGAGTATCCAAATTGATTTCCACAGTGGTTGTACCACCTTACATTCCCACCAACAGTGAATGAGGGTTCCTATTTCTCCACAGCCTTGCCAACATTTGTTTTCATTTGACTTTTTAATGTTTGCTATTCTTAATGGAGTAAGGCGGAATCTCATAGTTGTTTTAGTTTGCATTTCCTTAATGGTTAGGGATGTTGAACATTTTTCTTAAGTGTGTGTTAGCCATTTGTAATACTTCCTCTGAGAATTCCCTATTTAGTTCTCTGCCCCACTTATGGAGTGGGTTGTTTGATTTTTTATTGTTTAGTTTTTTGAGTTTTTGTAGATTCTAGATATTAGTCTTCTGTCAGTGTTCTAGCTGGCAAAGATTTTCTCCCATTTAGTGGACAATCTATTGGCTCTGCTTATGGTATGTTCATCTGTGCAAAAGCTTTTTAGCTTCATGAGATCCCATTGGTTGAGTGCTTATTTTATTTCCTTGGCTACTGTAGTTTTGTTCAGGAAGTCTTTTCCCAGTCCTATATCGTGCAGCATGCTTCCTATTTTTTCTTCCAGTAGTTGAAGTGTTTCAGGTCTTATATTGAGGCCTTTAATTCATTTGGACTTGATTTTTATGTATGGTGAAATGAGTGGGTCTAATTTCATTTTTCTACATATGGTTGTCCAATTTGTCCAACACCATTTGTTGAAGATGATGTCTTCTCCAGCCTACATTATTGGCACCTTTGTCAAAGATCAAGCAGTGTAGTTGCTTGTCCTAAAGACTTTGTCTTCAATTCTGTTCCATTGGTTTATGTTTCTGTTTTTATCCTAGTACCATGCTGTTTTTGTGACTAAGGCTTTGTAATATATAGCTTTAGATCAGGTATGTTGATACCACCAGAGTTGTTTCTTTTACTGAGGATATGTTTGGATAGCCTAGGATTTTTCAGTCTCATTGATGCTGATATTTTTCTTGGTATTGTTTTAAATCTATACATTGATTTAGGTAGAATTGCCATTTGCACAATATTATTTCTACCTATCTAGGAACATGGGAGGTCCTTCCAATTCTTAAATCCTCCACTATTTATTTCTTGAGTGTTTCAATGTTTTCATTATATGGTTCCTTCACATCCTTTGTTAGTGTTCTTCCAAGGCATTTAATTTGTTGTTGTTGTTGTTGTTATTGAAAATGGGACAGTGTCACTGATTTCTTTCTCTGTACATTTCTCCTTTGCAAATAGAAATGCTACCGCTTTTGTGCATTGATTTTGTATCCTCGCCAATTTGCTGAAGGAATTTATCATCTTTAGAAGTTTTGGGATGGAGATTTTTGGGTCACTTATATATAGGTCATGTAATCTGCAAATAGGGCTAACTTAACTTTTTCCTTTCCAATTTGAATACCTTTTATTTATTTCTCCCGTCTTCTTGCTTGGTCTAGCACTTCTAGTACTATGTTGAAGAGCAGTGGTGAGAGTGGGAATCCCTGTCTTGTTCCTGATCTCAGTGGAATGGGAACTCCTTCGGATTTTCTCCATTAGAAATTATTTGGCCTTTAAGAGCTTTATGTATGGCCTTTATTGTGTTGAGAAATATACCCTCCATGCCTATTCTTTCCAGTGTTTTGATCACAAAGTCATGTTGTATTTGGTCAAAGGCCTTCTCTGATCAATTGAGATAATTATGTGGTACTTATGGTTCAGTTTACTTATGTGGTGTATTACATTGACCAATTTCTGTGTGTTAAACCGTCCTTGTGATGAAGCCTACTTGATCAAGGAGGATAATTTTTTGTTTGTTTGTTTTGGTTTTTTGAGGTAGGTTCTCTCACTCTTGCCCAGGCTGACCTGGAATTCACTATGGAGTCTCAGGGTGGCCTTCAACTCATGGCAATAAAAAGGATAATGTTTTTAATGTGTTGTTGAATTTGGTTTCCCATTATTTTGTTCAGGATCTTTGCATATAAAGTTCATTAGGGATATAGGCCTATAATTTTCTTTCCTTGTTGCATCTCTGTCTGGTTTTTGTATTAGGGTGATGCTAGATTCATAAAAGGAGTCAGGGAGAATTCTCTGGTCTCCAATTATGTGGAATAGCTTGATAAAAATTGGTTTAAGTTTTTCTATGAAGGTTTGATAGAATTCAAGTGAGAAGCCACCCAGTCCTGGACTTTTCTTTTGGGGGAGCTTTTTGATTACCTTTTCAATCTCCATGGATGTGATAGGTTTGATTAGGAGATTAATCTGCTCTGAGTTTAGTTTGGTTAGGTGGTATGTGTCTCAGAATTCATCCATTTCTTCCAGATTATTAATTTTGTGGAGTAGAGGTTTTGGAAGTATGTTCTGATGATTCGTCCAACTTAATTGATGTCTGTAGTGAACTCTCCTTTTTCATTTCTGATTTTGTTAATTTCAGAATTGTTTATGTGCTTAGTCACTTTGGCCATGGGTTTGTCAATCTTGTTTATTTTCTCAAAGAACCAGCACTTCATTTCACTGATTTTTTAAAACTTTTTTCCTAGTTTCTTTTCATTAATTTCTGCTGTAATCTTGATTGTTTCTTTCTATCTCAAGCTCTTTGGGCTGGATATTTCTTGTTTTTCCAGCACCTTTAAGTGGACAGTCAAGTTATTGATTTGTGATCTCTCTATGTTTGTAATGAAGGCATTTCGGACTATGATTTTTTCCCCTTCTGACTGCCTTCATAACTTTTGGTAGGTTGTGTTTTCATTATCATTTAAATCTAAGCATTTTCTAATTTCTTTTTTGATTTATTCCATGACCCATTCATTATTCAAAAGTGTGTTGTTTAGTCTCCAGGAGTTGGGGGACTTCTTGATGTGTCTCTTGTTTTTAATTTCTAGCTTTAGAGAATTGTGATCTGACATATTGCAGAAGTTACTTTAATTTTCCTGACATTATGAAGGCCTCGAACACATGGTGATCCTCCTACCTCTGCCTCCTGAGTGCTGGGATCAAAGGCGTCCACCACCACACCCAGCATTTTTTTGGGGGGGCATATATATTTATGATTGTGATATGCTCATGTTGGATCATTCCTTGATGAGTAAGAAATGACCTTGTTTGCCCTTTTTGATTACATTTGGTTTGAAGTCTATTTTATCAGATATTAATATAGTAATATCCACTTGTTTTTTTTTTATTTCCATTGCTTGGAATATCATTTTCCAACTTTCCACCCTGAGAAGGAATCTATCTTTAATGGTGAAGTGGGTTTCTTGAAGACAGCAGATATAAGGGTCCCAGCTTTTGATCCATCCTGATAACCTGTGTCTTTTGATGGGTGAGTTAAGACCATTATTATTTAAGGTTATTACTGTGAGGTTTGTCTTAATACCTGCTATGATGAGGTGTTTTATGTGGTTGGGTACTTACTTGTGTTATGTACTGTTTTGAACCTGGTCTATTTTGTTGTTGTGATCTTCTTCTTGTTGGCTCTTGAGACTGGTTGTTTGACTATTCTGTGTGGAGTATTCCCTCAAGTATTCTCTACAGGTTTGGCTTTGTGTTCATATAATTATAGAGTTGACCTTTTTCATGGAAACTTTTTCTTTCAACATCTATTATTAGGGATATTTTTTCCTGGTAAAGTAGCTTGGGCTGGTAGCCATAGTTTTTCAGACTTTGAGGTGTTCTCTTCCAGGCCCTTCTGGCTTTCAATGTTTCCATTGAGAAATCTGATGCCGTTCTAATGGGATTGCATTTGTATGTTGTGAATTGCTTCTCTTGCTGCTTTAACACTCTCTTTTTGTTTTCATCATTAAGGGTTTTAACTATGATGTGTCTTGGAGAGTTTCTTCTTTGGTTCTGACTTTTTAGTGTTCTGTGGCCTTCTTGTATCTGGATGGGCCTCTGTTTCGCAAGATTCAGAAAATTTTCTTCAATAATTTGTTGAGCATATTTTCTATGCCTCTGGTCTGGATTTCGTCTCCTTCTGGTATACCCATGATCTGGATGTTTGGTTGTTTTAGAGTGTCCCATAGTTCCCTCAAATTCTGTTCACTTGATTTTTTTGAACTTAGCAAAGTTTTTGGCCTCTGGATCAATTTCTTCTGTCCTATCTTCCAGGTCAGAGGTTCTGTTTTCCACATGAGTAACTCTGTTGGTGAGTGGTTCTAGAGAGGTTTTCATAAATTCTATTTGACTTTTGTTTTCTGTTGTGATATTTTGTATAGTGTCCATTTCTTTTTTGAGTTATTCTTCCAATTCAAATTCTGATTTTCATGATGCTTCTTGTAGTTCATTCTTGAATTTGATCAAGTTTTCATTAAATTTAATCCACTGGTTGTTGAGGTCATCCATTTCTTGACTTACCTTCAATTATTCACATCTCCTGGGAGGGTTCAAACATTTCCTTCCTTCAAGTTAAGCCTGCTGTCAAAAGCTGAATAATGCTCTAGGAAATGATTCTGTTCAGTTTCATTGATATGATTTTTGGTTCTTTGATAGTTTGCTTCAAGATCAGCAATTTTTTTTTTTTTTAAATCATGGTATCATTGGTTGTTGTGTTTTCTTTCTGGGGATGAATTTCTGTTTGTTTCTCTATGATTTCATTGGAGGCTTCCATAGAAGGACTAGGCATCCTTGGTGGTGATCTTTCATTTTTCTGACTTCCCTTGGCTTTTTTGCATTGTCTACCCATTTTAGGAAGACTATTTATTTTATTGAGGAGGGAGCAAGTTTTTATCCTTTGGCCCATTCTCTGACTCAGGTGAACAGGGATGTTGGTACTTAGTGTACAGTCAAGATACCAGAACAAAAGGCCTGATTACACAGCTCACACAGGAGTCAGGCCTTCCCGAGCAAGGCACAATAGGACCTACCAGAACCAGGGGACTAGGAGTAGTAAAGGAACAGGGATCTGGCCTACTTTGTGCTGAGCCCCACAGGATATTCACCAATGCAAGCAACCTAGACTGGGGAGGTGGGAGGAGCCCACACATTAACTGGGCAGGGAACTCAGACCTGGGCTGTGGGAGGGGACCAGAAGGGTCTGGTCTACTCACTCCACACCTCCGAGCCTGCCCTCACACTGAACATGCAAGGAACTCAGACCCAGGATGTGGGAGGGGGAGAAATGGTTCCAGCTTACTCACTCCAGACCACTATGCCCACCCAAACACTGACCACACAGAGTAGTACACTTTTTTTGACACAGGTTCTTTCATTGGCCTGGAACTTCCCAGTTAGGCTAGGTTAGCTGATATCATAATTATATATATGTCATTTATGTTGTAGTAGTGATAGTAGGTAGCTTTAATAGAGGGTTCTGCTTTTTTTAACAATAGAAATCCTGTGATAAGAGGTAATGTTTAATTATAGTCTCATATTTTTCCATATTTTTCATACTTATTTAGTTATTTACAAGGAGAGAAAGGAAAAGAGAGAGAGAGAGAGAGAGAGAGAGAGAGAGAGAGAGAGATCATGCCATGGCCTCCAGCTGCTGCAAATGAACTCCAGATACATGTGCTGCTTTGTGCATCTGGATTTGCCTGGTTACTACTTGGGAATTAATTTCAGGTCATTAGACTTTGCAGGCAAGCACCTTAACAGTTAGCCATCTCTCCAGCCTGTTTTTCCATATTTTGCAAGGTGAGACCTTGATTGGCTTTGTTCTACTCTTCTTCTAGTCTTTAATTTGAAGGTTGTTTAATCAGTGGTGAATGGCCTTGGAAAATATAGCATCTCCCTCAAAAAAAGAGGAGTAATTTATTTGGAGAACAAAAGGAAGGATGCAAGCTTTTTCCCATTATGCACACAATTCTGTCCCCAAGCTCAAAAATGCCTTTCTCACAATGACAGAGTTTGAATAAACATCAATGGCCCTAATTTATCACATCCTTTCCAAAATGGGGTTCATAGAAACAGCACAGACAATATACTAATACTCTCCATTGTAGTTATTGTGAGTTATAAAGACCTGTGTCTCTGACCCAAGAACCCTGTGGTTTCTACCAGCAGCCATGGCAGTATAGTAACTGGTGGGGAATCGTGAAAATAAGATGCACTGCTGGACTTATAAAACAAACACCAACATATTGGGTTGCTTCAGCAAGATAAATGTATTTCTTAATAGCTGTATAGGCTGGAGGTCCAGGATCAAGCTATAAGCAGGTTTGGGTTTTGGTATAGATTAATTAATTTACAAAAAGCTACCTGCTGAATATTTCCTTGTTTTGTTTAGCTCTTTTCTGCACCTGAGCACTTCTGGTGTCATCTTCTTATATAAGGACAGTAGCCTGTTCAGATAGGGCCCCACCTACATGGTTATCATTTCAACCTATTTTTTTTTTTTTTTTTGTAATTAAGGACCTATTTCTACATAGTGTGATTCTGGGAGTTATATTTTTATAGGTCAGTTTGGCAGTATGGCAATTTAGTCTATATCATATGCAATATCACAGGTCCTCTGCAGCTGTTGGCAGCACGTTTCTTAAAACATTCCATCAATTATCTGAATCTTTATCAAAAAAGCTAAGGATACTTATTAATCTCATTATATTAAGAATAATTGTGGTTTGGAAAGTCACTTTTATGCCTGAGAGAGGCAGAAGAGAAAGGGTAGATGCAAGAGAAAGACACTGAATGGAATGTCTCTCAGAAGAACGTCATCATCATTATAGTATGAAGCACAGGGGTGTTCTGCAGCAAAACAAGAGAGATTTCCATCTTGCCAGACAATGGGCATCCCCTAGTCATAAATATTTCAAGTTTACTTAATATTTGATCTGTGTGATGTGCCTGTAGCCATGTTGTATCCAATCCCTGGGTTGTAGGCAGAGGTAAGGAATTGGCTCCTTGGAGACCTGGGAGGGGCGAAAGGCTACAGTTGGTGGGGTCTTCACAGAAGCTAGATATGGCCTGTCAGCTCTGTGCAGCAGAATATGAAGGAGGTAGGATCTAGCAGTGACAAGTATCAATTATAAATTAAAAATTTAAGGTACAATGAAGTACTTTTACAACATTTCAAATTAATTACACACAACTACTTATACTGGTCGTCCATATTTTACATGCTGTTAGGAGATCCTAGAGAATTTATTACATACATATATGTAATAAATAAAATAAAGTTCCTCTAAAAGGAACTTTCTTACTATAATTTCTACTTTGAGTTCTCATAGTAGCCCTATAAAAGTTATAGGGCATAAATGTAGAGATTCATTGATATTGAGGATGAAATTACATAATGTTTACAAGTTTATAAAGGAAGTCAGCAGTATGTTTCTGAATTAAAACTCAATATTCTGCCTGCTAGTGTAGCAACTTTTTCATTAAACTGCTCATTGCTAAATATAATAATATCTTCCCAACATTAGATCAATTCTCCAATACAATTTTAATATAAATAGTCTTATAACTTTAACAAATAGCCTAACATTTCAACAGCTATGGCTATTGTGTGCCGATTGTTAACTATATCTGAGCCCTCATTCATACTCTCTAAGAGAGCTCTGTTTTTATTCATCTATACCTAGCTTATTTGAATTGCAGGGTCTTTGCATTGACCATTAATTTTGACTGGAATACTTTTCACAAGGTTCTTGAATAGCTGATCCCTGCTCATGTTGAAGCTAAAATTTCATGAGCTCAGAAAAGGCTCCTCTGATAAACTGAACACATTCCTTTAGGATGATAAACCTTTATCATGCCAACATGGACCTACCATTCTGAGCATATTTATACACTTTCAACCTGTATGTTATCTGTGTTTGCCAATTTTACCTGCTTTCCCATTCTTAAAGGTAAAGAGGTCTTATTTTATATGGCTATGACTACACAGCTAGGACTAATTATTCAACTCACATATTTCTAGACTAAAGGAATAAATATTTTTATTATACCCTAACAACACTCAAAAAGACATTTAGTTTTAGATTAGAAATCTAAGCCTTAAAGTAATTAAGGAGCTATCCAAGGTCACACAAACAATAAGTGCTACAGTTGTAGTTCAGAGTTTTACCTAGTTAAACCCACACTTCAAAAATTTCCATCCTCTGTAAATCAGAATTCAGCTTCCTGTATATTACTTTGTCACTCTGTTGCTAGGAAGATACCTGAGCCTTTTCTGGTTCCCCTGAGAGAATCCATTCTCTTCTCATACTTGCATTGAGAACTGTACTGGATCAAAGGAGAAATGAAGAGGTTTTTTTCTTACACTTCCTTGGGAAAACTACGGGCCATCACCTTCCTTCTGCACCTGGTATTTAGGATTAAAATTCTAGATGTGTTTGGAGATTTTATGTTGAATTTATGTTTTCTTATTTATAAATTTGCTCAAGTAGGCTTTTCATAAAATTCAGTCTTGGGTCCCAAAGTTTTCAGTCAGTGAAAGTATATTAACAGGATATGATAGTAGTTCTGTGAGATTAAGACATGGTTTAAACATTTTTACCATCTATTGACCTAATAACTTTTTACAGCATGGTAATATGAGTCATTATGTATGTGTTTGTGGTGACGTTGTTATAAACAAATATATAATGATGCTAGACTTACAAAAATTGAGCACAATTTTTATAGCACATAATACTTTAAGAAAGAAAAAACAATTGTACTTGGCTTATATATTCAGTATACCAATAAATAATTTTTCTGTTCATGCAGTATATTCTACTTATGGTAAATAAGCTTACTGCTGTATTATGTAAGCAGCAAGCACATATTTATCTTGCTTCTTGATTTTAATCAATGGTGAATGATAATGATTGATCTATACCTTGTAAATTTAGTGAAGTATATTCTGATCTAGCTATGTACCTCTCAGAATGTATCTCCATGACTGAGTGATGCATGACAGTATTTCATGATACACTCTGAGAGAGGTCATGATAGTTGATCACAGTTGAAAATCATAAAGATCTTTTTTTCTTAAATATTTTATTTCATATGTTTTATCCTTTTTTTGGAGGCCAACCAGACTACCAATTATGTGAATAAGGGTGTTATTTAGAATCAATGGTCATAGTTTTAAATCTTGTCTTTACATATAAGCACCACAAAATAAGATTCCTTTTAGAGAAAATGAAACTCAATAAGAAAGGGAAAAAAAAAACAAGATCAACAAAATGGTACATATATTTATAACCACACAACCAGGCTTATGGCATAATGCATTATAGTTTCACAAACAATCGATATAAATTATTGGATATAAAATTACTTTTTGATGACCACTGTGAAAATACAAGCTGTTCAAGTCATTTCTCACACTATTATTGATTTTACTCTATTTTTCTATTGCATTTTTAAAGCACTTGATATCAATTTTAACTCTGTAGTCTATAGTAAAATACTAAGCAAATTCATGTACACTGGAATTTTCTAAGAGATATTAAGGAAGAATGGTGGATTTAAGAAAACTTCCTGGGAACTTCCCATTCCTATAAGCATCACTTTATTAAAGAGGCAGAAGTGTTTTCAAGGTCACACTTTTTATACTACATTTGAGGCTATCTCAGCATTAAGTCTAGCAATAATTT
The DNA here is from genome assembly GCA_036346955.1 of Dipus sagitta. Classification (NCBI taxonomy): domain Eukaryota; kingdom Metazoa; phylum Chordata; class Mammalia; order Rodentia; family Dipodidae; genus Dipus; species Dipus sagitta. The sequence goes on along the minus strand of CM070770.1, from coordinate 93,492,757 downwards.
CATTTAACACGTTTTTATAATTTGTTTTCTTTTTTTTTTTTTTTTTTGGTTTTTCGAGGTAGGGTTTCACTCTATCTCAGGATGACCTGGAATTTACTATGTAGTCTCAGGGTGGCCTCGAACTCATGGCGATCCTCCTACCTCTGCCTCCTGAGTGCTGGGATTAAAGGCATGTGCCACCACGCCCGGGTGTTTTTATAATTTTTAAAAACATAGTGTAAACTTTATTGATCTGTCTGAAAGATAGCTTTAATTATTATGAGTGAAATAGCACATGATTGCCATGTGTAAATACAAGATTTTTTTATTATAAACTTGCTTTCTAGTATTTACTATTTTTCAAAATATTTTTATTTATTTCAGACATGCACATGCACACATACACACAGAGGGAAAGAGAGAGAGAGAAAGAATATGAATGGGCACATCAGGGCCTCAAACCAGTGCAAATGAACTCCAGATGTATGTGCCACCTTGTGCATCTGGCTTTACATGGGTACTGGAGAATCAAACCCTAGTCCTTATGTATTGCAGGCAAGTGCCTTAATTGCTTAGCCATCTCTCTAGTGCAGTATTTACTCTTAAGTTTGGTTCATTTTAACTAGATACAGGTTTACTCAGGGTGAATGATATTTTTCCAGTAAGAACTCTGGGAAGGCTTTGCAAGAAACATTATGACAAGAAGATTTGCATCAACAATTAAAATACTTGGGAGAAGGGAAGAGAAGCAGGGATAAGAAAGGGCATAATATAGATTGCCATAAAGTACCTGAGTTTTGATTCCACAGAACTCACAAAAAGCCAGAAGATGTAGTGTGAACAACTGTGATCCCAGTGTGCTTGTGACAAGATGGAAGCTGAAACAGGAGACTCTCCCAAAACCTTGAAACATGAAGGATCCTGCCTCAAGCAAGATGGAAGACAAGTATGTATACCAGAAATTGTCCTCTTACCTCTCATAAATATTGTGGAACATGCATAGCCACATGTATGTGCCCATACCCATTCATGAAATTTTATTTACTTTGATTCACGTTTTGAAACAAAAGGTGAATTTGTAGTTAAAATCCATTTCTGTTGATATAGTACTGGAATTTTTCAATTTTTCAAGTTGTTCAGCTTCACAGAGATAGAAATTAGCAAAGACTGCAATGAAGCAAGCTTTAGTGCCTACTGTATCTATAACACACATATAAAGCCTAAGAAATACTTCTCTCTAAAGTAGATATTCAAAAATGGCAATCAAATGTGTTTTGATGTAATAACTAATGGATTTAAATATTTTAGATGATTTACCATACAAATTTTAATCAATTCAAGACTGGAGAACAGTAAGTAGAAGAGGAAATATTTATGTATGTGGTGGTTATTCCTTTTGCACAAAAGAAGAACTGGTGTCTTGACACAACTGGTCCTGATTATGGAAATATTGAGTAGGCATTCAGCTATGATCAGCTTAGGGCTGGACAGGCAGAGAAACATAACTTGACCAGCATCAAAGAGGGCAAGGCCTGTCCTTTATGGAGCCAGAGACTAGAGTACACATGGGAAAACAGTTCTTTGGAACTAGGCAAGAGATAAGAAAAATTTTCTTGTCCTTTTTACCTTCAGGGGCCTAGTCACCCTAATTCTATCCCCCGTTACTTCTCCCTCTCATGAAGACACTCCAACTGCTTTTAGGGGACAAGGGACAGAGACATCAGACCACTTACTATTTCCTGATGAATGGGACATGAAGTGGGGACTTGTTACAGTTAGAGAGTCCCAGAGACGGGAACTATTCTAATGGACTCCAGAGCTTAGATAGATAATCTTGGAAGAGAACATTGGGGAGAAAGAACAAATGTAAGTAGTTAATGAGAAGTCAGCACAGAGAAAACTGGTCCTATTTGTGGTTGAGGGAATCCAGGTAGACAGGCTTGGATCATCTCAGGACTATCTGAGAGGAGCTTGCTGAGATTTTTTCAGAACTGTTCATTAAATGACACAGTAGTATTCGGCATGGCTTGTAAAACAGATGAGATATTAGCAGAGTTATCAGAAATACATACACAACATTTAATATTGACAGTAGAGAGCCACTAGGTGCCATTAAAGGTTGTACATATATATATATATATATATATATATATATATATATATATATATATATATATATATAGTCTCAGAATTTATTTATATATTCTAGATTTGAAAATAACCCTTTTGACATCTAGTTTTTCTTTATTATAGATTTAGAACTATGGCAATAGATGTCTTAATGTTTGTTTGTTTCCCCTCTTGGAAAGCTCTTGTTGTATTACTTAATAGACCATTTATATATTTAAGGTAAGTTTTTTGAGTTTGGCTAAACATTTCTTTCTGAGTGTTTAAGACCATAGAGATAGCCAAAATTTAATTAAGGATTAATTTTGGAAGTCACTAATGGCTCCCCAAAGAGACTTTAGGGATCCAGGAGTAGCTCTATAGCATTCTGGTGTTTTCTGTCTGTTAGAATGAGACAGGGCTGTACTGGCCAAGTAGTTTTCCCTTCTTTTGGAAGTCAAGAGGACTGGTTGTTCCTCACTTGTGACTCTCCTGTTTCAGAATGTACACCAGTCTTGTTTGGGTCTCTGTATCCTCCTACTCAGGAAGACAGGTGACTTACCAGGGGCCAATGTAGAAATGTCCCATCATCTCCAGTGGTCTCATGACCTGTGAGCACAGGCCTAAATATTGGCCCTTCTTGCTCCAATGATTCCAAGTGGCTTTGGCTTCTACATAGGTAATTAACACACGTAGAAAGGAAGTTGCACCAACCTGGATATATGTACAGATAGAGCACATTTGATTACTGAAGTAAATTTACTTAAAGAATGGCACAAGAGCTTCTAAAATCATTTTGTCTAATATTTTAAAGTTTTGCTCTACTGTGGCAGGATAAGCTATGTATCTGAGGCAAAGGAAGTAAGCGCATCTCACACTTTAAATATCTAACATTTATAAATATAGGCAGAAACTGTTATCAGTCTTAAAATAGTACCAATTGATTTACAAACTAACTAATTTAACCTAGAAATTGTCAGAAAATGACAAGTAAAACAATATAAAATCTTAGGACCTGTGTTTGAAAACATCTTTGATTAGTTCAGATATCTGTATGGGTACCAATTACCTACAGAACATTGGAAACAGCACCACAGAGCTTGAATATTATTTTTCTCAGATGAGGACCATTGTTTGAGCATGATGCTGTACCCTAAAGTAGGGGATATGTCTTAAGAGTTAATTTTGTTATAAGCACTGGACTTATAATGCCAGAAATGAGACAGTTACTTTACGTATAGTAGAGCAGAATCTGGTCCTTTCTGAGCCAAAACAGCTAGATAAATTTTAATATAACCCTTGATAAATCTGTTTTGAAAGAAAAGGCACCATTTGACAACCACTGATTTTGGTTTAATCTTGATAGCTATTGATTTTATGTACTACAGAAATTTTTATTAACATAAAACAATTTTATGTTTTATCCATGACTTAAATTTGATAAAGCTTATGCAAGCTATTCCAATATATTTTAGCCTGAAAATTAGTTTTTTTGTTCCTTAAGAGTTTGTAAACAGTTGGAAAATCTCTAACTTGGTGTTTAGGTTTAGCCTGAAAATTCTTTCCTACATACGCACATCTTTATCCACATACTTTAACATTTTGATTTAAGTACCACTCAAAAGGCATTTTTAACAAACATTCTGTGTTCCAACATTGAAAAATTCTTTCCCAGTTCTCTCAGTGAATTCATATCACCCCATTATTAACCATCTTTCTTATAAGGCTATTAAGACAAAATGCATCAAATTGATTAATCCTATTACTCACTGACAAGCAAGTAGTCTAAAGACAAGTTTATGTCATTAATTCCAATAACACATTTGGAAATGAATTTATTAGGAGTAACTAAGGCAAATTTTGTTGCTATCTTGAGGCAGACTGGCCTAGAAGTCAGATTAGTTGCCTCCCCTTTTAAGTAACAGGATATTACAATCTTTTTTAAATTTTATTTTAAAATACTGCCAAATTATAAGTTACCACTTCAGAGAGAATTCTGTTCTTTTCAATAATCCTCTATGTAGGCTGAAGTTGACCTAGAATATAAAAATCAGTAATTATATTTATGATATCATGTAAGAAAGTATGATATTCTTCACATAAAACTTCAATTCACCATAGGCTTTAGTTAAATGTGACCTTTTATTTTTTTTCTTTCTTGCTGCTTTTTGGTGCACTGGGGGCTAGGCAGGGCTTGCATAAAACTTAGATCAGCCCTGCCCAGCTCCCGGGCATTCACCTGGCTTCAGATCTAGTACACATGGAGGTAATGGCCGAGACTGGCAGAGATGACTGCCTGAGTCCAAGCCTTGCTACCTTAAGGGGAAAGAAGGGGGGGAGGGCCCTGGGACCATTGGGAAAAGAGGGGGCCTCCAGGACTGCTGGGAGGCCACAGAAGGAGGTGGCCTTCTGGGGGGCCACTGGGAAAAGAGGGGGCCCACGCGGGGCTTCTGGGAGAGGAGGCAGAGACATGGCACCTGCATGACCTGAGGAGCCATTGTCTGGGCACGTGTGAGCCCACTGCCTGACTCTGACTAAGCCCCTTTGTAGCACTTGCAAAGCCAGATTGTAGTTTCACCACTTAAAGGGAGTGAGGGGAAATTTTCTTCCTGAACTTTTAGTTTCCCAGTCAGATAAGCCATGTGGGTCCATGTGTCTGGGCCACATGGATGCCCAGAAATCCAGGGTGCAACCTGGTGGACTTCCCAAAAGGAGCCGGCCTCCCTCTGCAAGAGTTTAATTTCCTTAACTTTCAGAAGAGCCCATAATCTACATATCTGTGATTCCTTTTGGTGGGAGACAATTTTAAAGTAAAGGAGGAAAAAGAGAAAAATAACTTCCCTTTGATGGAGGAAAGAGAAACAGATAGAGGGTTTTTGCCAACACCCAAGGGCTGTCGGAGTCCAGGCAGAAAACGGCTGGCCTTCAGTCAATACTGAAGAGTGGCCTTGGCCAAGAGACTTCACTTGCCAGTTCATCATGTCTGGTCCCATGTGATGGTGTGAACTGAAAATAAAGGAGGAAAAAGAGAAACCAGCCAGTCCTCAAAAACATGGAGGCAAGGCCGCATGGACTGATGTTTCCCAGTCCCTCTGGGAGAGCACGCACCCTACCCTGTCCCTCTCATAACCTCCCTGTTCAGGCGCCAGCTGAGGGTTCCTGTGTCCTCCAGGGCCCGGCCATGGTACGCCCCCGCTCCCCCAGCAAAGGTGCCCTGGCAACCGGGGTGGGTGAGTGGGTGATGAGATGAATCCTCCCGGGAGATAGTTGAACAGATTTCTCTGTTTATTGTCAGAAAAATGGGTTTATAAGCATTTGAGGGTGGAGGGGAGGACCCTAAGGGGATTGGACGTACCAAGTTCATTTCTGATGCCTTATTAGCATATGGGGACATTCATTCTAACACTTAGGCAAGGGCAGGGTGTGTGTCAGATGATCTAGGGTCTCAGGAGGATGGGCTGTGTGAAGGCTGATAAGGAGTTTCCTAGGCAACTGGCCAAAGCTTTCCCGGTTATGGGCAGAGCCTAAGTTCAGGTGTGCTTGGCTTGGAGAGGGAGTGGCCTCCTGTACTCTGGGGGTCCTTAGCCATGCCTGGAAGCTTGAACCCCTCTCCTGAAGGCTTGAGCCTGTGCCTAGCAGTGCCCGACACTTAGTTAAGCCCATTGCCTCTGGGCCCATGGCTAAATAGCACATAGATGGGATATGTGTTGGAGCAAGCTGTTATCTTTGTGGCATTCAAAAAACAGAGAGAGAAGACATCCAGTCCTTTACTCCACACTGAGGCCTCACCTCCAAGAACACACCTTTTGGGTGGGTCTAACTGGACATCTTCTGGAAGGATTACCTGAGATCCTACCCCAGAGTTGGCAGCTCTTTGTGTGAGTGTCAGCTTATAGGTCAAGCAGGTCTAAGAAAAGGTGGTCCGTTAGCCTAGCTGCTTTGTGTCGCTACCCTTCCCGTCCAGTGGAATAAGGCAACAGCAATCGGAACTCTTCTCGAAGCAGTTTATTCAGGAACCATTTACATCAGGAAGCGGAGGCCCCGATCCCAAACCCTCTGCCCTAGATATAGCCAGCCTGACCCAATCAGCAGCTGCCACGTGGGCGTAGACAACAGGGCGCAGCCAACCACCTGATGGTGGTCTGATCTTACGTAGCGCTGTACATGCGCAGTTTGCAGTGTGTACGTGTTTACTCAGAAGGGGAAGCAGGAAATGGTGCTTAGTCATGAGACTTGGCAGCCGGCCCAGGCGCCATCTTGGGATGGCCGCCACACCCACTCTCCACACTTTGCTCCTTTCTGGTGAGTGCATCTACCCTGTGACTCATCCTGCACTTACACAGGAACCAGGTTTCTTTTGCCTCTAAACGCGAACAGAAGGTCAGTGACCCTTCAGTAATTTTCCAGGCCTTGAGCACAAGATTGGGACTAGGACTGCTGAGGCATCCAGCCTCATGGACTGAGCAGCTATAGGATTCCCAAACTCTCCAGGATGCAAGCAGAAGGCACTGTTGGACTACTTAACTGGCATGGTGTAAGCCAATCTAATGAATTCCCTTGGTTAAAAAATAAATAAATAAAATAAAATAAACTTGATAGAATTACTTTTGTTGTTAACAGCCCCTGGTACTATTTTGGGTGGAATATTAGTCTTCTGGAATAAAATTGCCTTCAAATTTAACTGTTTCTTGTAGAATAAAATACACTCCTTCCTCCTGCTGTTTATATTAAAACTCTGTAAGGTCTGCAGACATAAAACTTTCATATCTAAACTGGTATTGAGTTTACCAGAATTCTTTTTCTATCTTTGCTACTGACCTGTAAAATGACCATGAACAAATCACATCATTACTCTGGACTCAGTTTTTTTTTTTTTTTTATTCATAAAATTTAAAGATTACCATGGGATTGCCCAAGACCTGAAGAGCTTTACTGTTCTTGAACTATCATTTTAAGTTCCACCTAAAAGCACTGTCATGAACATAGTAGTGTACTGTGGCAGTCTTCTCTGAGCAAAGAATGGATTTGTATGCTGACCCTGATTCTTCTACACAAGGAAGAAGAGACTGTTGCCTAAATCAAACCATTCTGGGCTTCCGCAGCATACCATCATCTATTGTAGTGCACGCAAACTTTGTTTTTCCTTAATTGGCTTCTTAATGTGACTGAGCTTATAATAAACAGGGTTACTCACCCACATTGTTTACATTTTTGAAAGACTATGTTTATGTATTTCAATCTCAACATGCATTATAATCTTATGAGCATGATGGTCAGTAAATAGACAATGAATTGTAGACATGTCTCTGAATTACAGTGTCATTAACTGTTATGTAATAACTATTGCTACCATTTCACAATGTCATTTTACATTAAAATAATCTCTTTTGGGATATTTCCATTTATAGTGGACCAGAATTAGGAACTATTTGGAGCTTGTTAGTGTTTCTAGAATTTTGAATCCCAAGAGAGCACAGAGCCTAAGACTGATGAACAAGTGTCCTTAAACCTAGCCTGTCTCCACAGTTGGAGTCTAAGGAGAAGAATCAAGCAACAGGCCAAATCCTGCCCTGAGCACACCATTCCTTTGTTATTTTTCTGCACATATTTTGTCTTATCTTTGCCTCCTTGGTATTGATTCTGTGTCATGTACTTATGATGAAATACCTTTTCCAGTTGGTACTATAAGAAAAGGAAGAGGAAGAGCAGAGATTTGGGAGTTCCTTTGTAATAACCATCACATCAGCCACAAATTTCACAACAAATTTCCAGGAATCATATTAAGAATGTATTCTAATTTTGTGAAGCTTAATGTATTGATAGATTCAAAATGTACTGGCCATTATGTTTCTCAGGACAGTATCTCATCAGACTTAACTGAATCACAAAGACTAAGAAATAAGGAACAGACACATTCTGGGTTATGGATGGTCTCTTATCTATTTTTAAACAAATGGCAGTAGAGCATGCAAGTCATCTTCAGTTAAATTCAGCAATTTTGATTAAAGTGTGTGTGTGGGGATGGGTGGGTGGGTGGGTGTGTATGGTTGTGGCAAGCTCTCTTGGCACTGCAAACAAAAACCAGATGCTTGTGTTAATTTTTGCATCCAGTTTATGGGGATCATTTTGGGAATTGAACCCGGGCTGGTATCTTTTGTGTGAAAGTGCCTTTAAACCACTGAACCATCTTCCCAGGCCTAGTACCTTGTTTTCTGAACTAGAATAATAGGACTTCCAAGAAGTTGAAACACATTTATATGATTAATGAAAGTAAAATTTCATTTTCATAAGACTATGCAACAAAAAAGAACCATAGCTGGGCTGGAAAGATCATTCAGTGGCTAAGGAGCTTGACTGAAAAGCCTAAGGATCCAAGTTTGATTCCCCAGTACCCACATAATCCCAGATGCACAAGGCAGCACATGTATCAAGTTTGTGTGTAGTGGCTAGAGGCCCTGGTGTGGCCATTCTCTCTCCATTTCATGTTCAGTATTTATTTGGAGAGACCCCATAGCTTTAGTGACATGATTATTTTCATATTACTTCTGAGATTATGATGTTATTTGTGAGAATATGGAAGAAACATGTTGGTTTTATTCATATAAAATATCCACATATTAATTTATTTGTCTGTGAAACTTACATTGAAACTTTTGTCCCTGTGGTATTTGGAAAATTTGTTTAGCCTCATGAAAAATCTGTTATTTTAAACATGAAAGAACATGTAAAATGATAAAACAAATAGTGTCAGTACTGATGGTCACACTGAAAATGATATTATAGATGACAATATCTAGCATTTATTATTGACTTACTGTGTCCAAGTTCCTTTTTTACATTTATTATTCTAATTACCTTAATCCTAACAAAAGACCTAAGAATTAGACACAAAAATCATTTTTGATTTATATTTGAAAGAAAGAAAGCACAGAAAGTTTAAATAACTTGTTCAGTATCTCCTCCCTAGGATTATGTGAGTTGACATTTAAACTCACTAGTATGGCATTAGAATATATGTTTTTTTCTAATATTTATTAATTTGTTTGCAAGCACAGATAGAAAGGAGAGAGAAAGTATGACAGAATGTGCATTCCAGGGCCTCCAGCCACTGCAAACAAATGCCAGATGCATGTACCACTTTGTGCATCTGGCTTTACATGCTTCTGGTGAATCAAACCCAGGTTGTTAGGTATTGCAGGCAAGTGCCTTAACCACTGATCAATCTCCCCAGCCCAGAATCTATGTTCTTAAATTAATCCTTCTTGGAATTATCCTAAAAGTACTTGTTTTCATTTCCTCCTCACCTACATATATAAACAACAGCAAGTTCTACCATATTACCTGCAAGTTTTAGTACAAATCAAGATTATTGACTTCTATGAGGACTTCTGAAATTGCTTCCTCCTGAAACTCTTACCTTGTTCCTAAAGGAAGGCAACAAGGATTGTAATTAGCAATAAAGTTCAGACAGGAAGAAGAATCTCTTTCATGGAGTCTGAGTAGAGAAATTTACTACAGTCATACACCTGATATCCACTAAAGCTATATTGCTGAATACTGATTCAAAAGACAAGAGTCAAATGAAGTAAATTATCTTGTTGAGGCTTCCTGCCTTCAAGCCCTTTCCTTATACTTGTCACTGTACTGCTTCATGTTCCATTCTCTTGATTGGTTCTTTCTTGAGTAGACCGAGAGAAAGAAGGCATTACTGACTGATATCCACAATGTCACATGGTTGGAACAGTGCAAGTCTATTCTGGACGTCATTAGTGCTGATGAAAATATTCCCTCTAAAGCAGTATTTTTCTGCTTCAGCAAACCCTTCTGAGGAAGCTCCCTGTGATAGTTAAGGTATTGTCAACTTGATCTGTTTAGTGATCCACAGAAATCTGTTTCAGGTGGGTCTCCGAGGTTGCTTCCAGGAAGGATTAACTGAAGGAGAAAGTCCTTCACCCAGAGTGAGCCCTTCCCCCAGAGCGTGTGGCCCCTCTCAGACGGGGGACTTTATATAAGGAAGCTCTGGGTGAAAAGAGCCCCCTTCCTTCCTTCCTTCCTTCCTTCCTTCCATTTGGCTTCCGGAGCTGCTTGCTGCCTTCCAGTGTGGATTAAAGACCAGTGTGGACTGAAGACCAGTGTCAACTGAAGACCTGTGTGGATTGAAAAACAGAGGCTCCTTAAGAAGCCTCCAGACCTTCAGTGTGGGATTAGGACTGCTGAGACATCTGGCCACTGGACTGAGCAGCTAGCCAGTTCCTTGATTTTCAGTTGACAACTGCTATTGGACTACCAGAAGCTAATGCAACAAATTCCTGTTTTAATATAATTCCTTCTAGTGGTTCTGTTCCTCTAGAGAACCCTGACTAATACACTCCCTAATTACAGAGCCAGTCTGTTCAGCATGTGGGACTGATGACTGTTCAGTCTCGGGGTTTGTCTGTCTACCACTGTCAGGAGGAATATCTAACCATATTTTCAGAATGTCCACTTTAACAACACCAACATCATTTATCTGCAGCCCAATTGCCAGATTCCTCTTCACTGGTAAAGCCTGGCATAAGTGGAGTACTCCCTTTGTAATGCCACCACAATATATCTCTAGTTCACCACACATGATGAGTCCTTTTTAGTTAAACAGTGCAATGTTTTATGTTTTTAAAGTAGGGGATACTTGTTAATTACATAAAACATTTCCTTGGAGTCCCTGAAGGTAGGCTTAGAGTGAAGTAAAAGCAAGCTCTCCTCGTAGATCTACGGGGAGAGGTGAGGGAAAGAAGAAAGCACAGGGCAGATCTTTCTGAACTCTTCTTGTTGAGTTCTACAACATCCATTTGTCTGCTTTTATCTATCCATCCATGTAATGATACTAACAGATGGCACCTGAAGACCAGAAGCTATATGTTACACTTTGTGGGAAAGACATAGGATTTCTTTGTGAAAAAGAAAGATGTAGAGATACACCTGTGACCTTTCTTTACATAGTTCTATCTCTGTCTATAAACTTTTTCTTAAGAACTACCCAAATGGATCATATTTGATTTCAGCCTCAATTCATTTGGTCTATGCTTTCTGCACTCTCTAAATCCCTATTAAATGTGTTGTTGCTTGTTTTTGTTTCTAGTGATAGAGTGTGGTTCCTGGCCACCCTAGGGCCGCTGCGCATTGGATTCCCCGGGGCGTCCAGGTAACTGCGGAGCAGTGTCTTGAGCTCCAGTGAGTGGGACAGGAAGAAACACCCGGGAGACAGCTTCAGAGAACAGCTCCGTTATTTGCCAGGGAAATGGGTTAATAGGCATTTGTGAAACAGCGGGAAGAGGTACGGTTAGGTACGGGTCCTAAAGGAATTAGTTAGTTTAAAGGTCCCGCTGATGCCTAATTACCCTGTAATGATGTCATGGGTGAGCAGGAAAGGGTCACAAGGTCTAAGTAGTGGCAGGAAAAAGTATAGGGTATGGGTCGCAGGAGAATTGGCTGTGCGAAGGCTGCTGGCTGGTACCTTATTAACATATAAGGGCATGTGGGTCAGGCCTGGAGGAGAGAGTGGCCTCACTCCTGCTGGCCTTAGCCTAGGTTATTGGGGTCCAGGCTCACTGCATCCTCTGAGATGGTGTGACCCCACTCCGGTTATTGGGGTCTAGGCCAGCTGCGACCTCCTGTGGCCCGGGGCCCTTAGCTGTGCCTGGCAGCTCAGGCCCACTTTAACCCTCAGTGGCCTGGGACCTTTACCTGTGCCAGGCACTAGAGCTTGAACCAAGGTCCTTGTGCATGCTGGGTAATGAGCTGCACATCCAGCTCTCCCTTTTATATTGTCACTAAAATAAATTCTATGTTATCCTACCTGATTTCTTACATCAGAAAAAAAAATAGAAGAAAGATATAAATGATTCTTTGTAAAGTCATTTAATTTCAGCTAGTTCATGTACTCCTTATATGTAAGGCTAGAATGTTGCTTGTACTTCTCCAGGTTCCAAAAATCCTGTTTTCTTACTCTACTTCAGTCATTTGTCCAAGTCAAAAACAACTGAATATTAGAGCCTACCAGCATAGTTATAGTATATATCTTAATCTGTGACAAACATTATAACATTAGGAGACTGAAACTGTACAGAAACATATTTCAGTGTTTGTTATATGTTCCTCAAAAATGATGAAAAATTGACCCTGGTTTAAACAACACTAGGAAGTACACTAAAGAAACAAAACAAAGACAAAAGCATTTTAGCTAACATAGCATTATTAAACTCTTTGACTAAAACCCTGTTTTCAAAATAACAAAACATAATTTCTATATCTGACTATTAAAAATTGCTTTGAAATCTGCCATGCACCATTTTATTCCAAGTTCAATGGATTTCATTGTATAACCAGTTGCATAGGGCTGCAAACATGAAATTTCATTTTTATAAATATGCTCCAGAAATTTTGGACATGTCTTTTTGTAAAGAAAATAATATGTAATTCAGACTCCATTCCATAGTATCAGTGTCATATGTCTCCCTTAAATTTAATTAATGTTGCTTACAGTATAGTCATACATTAATTGAACCAAGTAAATAATTGAAAAGCATACCTTTTCATTTAACTAGGCAAGTCATTTACCTTAATATAAGCCCACCTCCTTCACTTATATAAAGTGAAAAAATCTATCATTCTTGTTTTTGCTACCTGTTTCATTTTCTACAGAGGATTGCATCCTAATTTCCTAACCTTGAGTGCTGGGGTCTTCCATATATTTAATGAAGTCTGCTAATAAATCTTCAGTTCTCCTCGAGTAAGCAATCCTACTGCAGACTCAGCTCTCTCTCCCTTGACTTTCCTGGAGCCCAAATAAGATTTGTGCTTTGACAGGGTGAGCATTTACTTTATCAGAAAGCGTATTTGGGTAGGCATGTCTCAGCATAATGTGCACCAGAATCAGAGAGGATGACTAATTTGCTCTGCTATTAAGCAGATAATAAAATGATTTAGGCATGTAGATATGAAACAGCCAGCACTTTGTGAATTATATGAAGCATATTTCATCCTAAATCTAGCAAAGTCCAAGAACCTTTTATGTATTAAATGACATTTACAGGAAAGACAATGCTTTTCCCAGAACCTTGAAATGTTTATCCAAGTGAGGCAGGCAGATGATAAGTGAGGACTATTTAAAGGTGATGTCACTTATATGCATTTTGTTTTGTTTTGTACTAGTCTAGCTTTAGCCAGTTTATCCAGGCTAAAGAATTTTATGGACAGCACCCCACAGAGAGCACATATAAACAAAAGTAACATGAGAATGTTTATTAGAATCTTATTCTGGACAATAATTTTGTGATCACCAAGATCACCATTATAATTATAATGTATATGTATTCATGTAGGTGTATAAGCATTCTAGAAAAATCCAACTCTCTATAAAACTCTGAGATATGCTTTTAAGACAGTGTAAGAAATTCAAAACCTTTAAAGTATAAACATTTTATGAATTGGAAATTCTATTTGAGAATATTATGAAAATCAACAATCGCTGATCAACTGATGACATTCACCATAGCACAATCTAGAATAGAAATACTTTTTTAAATTTTTGAAATATGTAGTGGTACCTTGGTGATGACATACCATTATATGAAATAAGTAAAGTTTTTATCCATGTTTGAAACTGATTAGTTCCATAGATATTGATACTATATCTATAGAAAAATAATTAGTAAAATCCAAACATTCTGCAAGTATATTTAAAAGCAATTTGTCTTTACACAAGTACTTTTTTACCTATCTCTTTACAAAAATATTTTAACTGATTTTTATATATTTATGAGGGGGGGGGGAATAGGCACTCCAGGGCTTATAGCCCCTGCAAACTCTAGATGCATGTGCCAGCATGTGCATCTGGCTTATACGAGACCTGAGAGAATCAAATCTGGATCCTTAGACTTCACAGGCAAGTACCTTAACTGCTAAGCCATCTCTCCAGCCTACAAAAATATTTTTAAGGGAGCAACTTTTTTGTGCGGAAAATATTTAGACTTTTTAAATTAAAATTTCTCACTTTTATTCATTTTATATTTGGTTCTGATATATTTACCAGTTTGAAGGTTGGATTAGTCTTTCAGTAGAAGTAATACATTGGTATCACAGCATTCTAAAAGGCTAACATATATAAACACTAAGTCTCATCTTAGACTTTGTGAATCATAATTGTGAAATAGGTATCAAATTATGATTTTGACAAAAAGAAAATAACCAGGATAAATATTTACTCCAACTTATTAAGGAGGTAACTATAAAGCACTCTAAGCTGGTTCAAATGAGAAGCTAATCTGCAGAGATGTATATTATTTTGTTTTTGTTTTAAAAATATTTTTTTATTTCTGAGACAAAGACAGAAAGAGAGAGAGAGAGAGAGAGAAAGGTAGATAGAGACAGAATGAGTGTTCTAGGGCCTCTAGTCACTACAAACAAACTCCAAATGTATGTGTCATCTTGTGAATCTGGATTTACATGGGTACTAGGGAATTTAACCTGGGTCCTTTGGCTTTGTAGGCAAGTACCTTAACTACTAAGCCATCTCTCCAGCCTGAGATGAATATTCTTGACAGGACAAAATTGATTTTCACTGCTCTAAGCATGATTTACTTGACTTGTTTTCAGTGTTGTACAACTTACCCTTTACCCCTAAATAGTATGACATAAACTGGGACAATAGAAACTTACTTAAGTACACATACTACCAGAGCCAGATAATCCCCATTAAGCTCCACCATCTATTTTGAAGCCTTAGGCAATTTTCTCTGATAATCTTAAGTGTTACTTCTCATGAGATTACATAGAACCCTAAAACTAATCAAATTAACGAAGAGTTATCTCACAACAACTGTTTACCTTCCCCGTAAAAGAATTCGAGTTTCATCTTCAGTTGAACATAAACCTTTTGGTTAACAACTATTCACTAGGTTGCTACCTCCAATTATTTTTCCTTTGTTAATAATTAATGTGTGCATAGGGTCTAATTAAAAATTTACTGGTTGCATGTAAAGAAATATGAAATAAGTATCTAGAATAAAAGACTAGATTGCAGTTTTTACTATACCTGTGATCTGTTTACTAGTGCCAAATTTTCCCGCAGTGGCTGATATGAATACATGCCAAGAATATAGTTTTGAACTGAAATGGACTATCAATAACCCTTTGCTATTCAGGAAATATAGTGTATAGAATATGACCATTTTTGAAAATTAGACTAAAACTCCTCAATCTAAAAAAATGAGTAAAATGTTATTCAAGAAAAGGATTCAATTTCTGGGCAAGGCCCCACTAAGAATATAGAACAGCTGCTCTAAAGTTAAGAAAAAGCTCAGCAGAACAGTCCTAACCCAAGACTGGGCTCATCTCTGATGGACAGTCTCTGTTACAGGACAAGCTTCCACCAAGTTCTTCAACCTCTTCAGCCCCATTTAAGTCCTATGCAATTAGATACCATTTTCTCAAAAAAAAAATGGACCATAAAAATATTTACAGTTTAGGAGGATGTTAAGGGACATATTTGTGGGCAACAGTGTCTGGAATAGAAAGTACTATAAAGCAACATGTTTCTTTTTTTTTTTTTGAAAAAAGAGCTGTGGCCCTCTGTGGAAAGGTGGTACATAATACGTGATCCTGTGGCCAGTACAGAGCAACAGGTTTTGCTGGTATGACATCAAACATGGTCACCATTAATGTAACAGTATACCGTCATATCTGTAGTGAATAAAAATAACAGGAAAAGAAGCACTGTCCATATTTACAAACCAAGGGAAAGTGTCATCCCTCTCCTTCTCATATCCTAAATGGAAAACTGAATAAAAAAACTAGACTTACATGTGGATCCATAGGAAGCTAGTTGTTCAATTTTAAAATAATTGTTTGAGAATTCCTTCAAATAAAGATAAAATTAGTCTGGATTGTATTTTCCCTATGCATGATAGTATCTAACATTATAAAAGCTGTATGAGTCTCACAAGCTTTTTCTGACTTCCGCAACTGAAATGACTGGTCTGAAGGGTGTTTAGTCACAGTAGAAGATAGCACACTTAGCATGAAAACCAACTGTGTGCTTGCTTCCACTGCCAAACCTAAAACTGGACAGTTAGGACTCTAGTGTCACTTAGCTTCCTTTATAGTGGTGGAAAGCCACAGTCTGCAAAGCAGAGAAACTGCTGATGAAAACTTGACCTTATTGATAGCACATGAGAAACTCAATTATTTTATACTTTAAATGCCTACTCATATCCTCTCATATCTCTCTTCTCTATTCATATTGAAGTAGATTCTTTGAAATTTCAGTGGATATGAGCTACACACTTAATTCCTTAATTTCACTTTTTAGAAAGACGAGAAAGTTTTCTCTGTGTAGTCCAGGCTAATGTTGAAGTACTTCTCATTTTGCCTTAGTTTCCAGAGTACTGGAGTTACAGCACACCTGGTAATATTAGATTTTCGTTTTTAAAAATGATAGTGTGGGCTGGAGAGATGGCTTAGTGGTTAAGCACTTGCCTGGGAAGCCTAAGGACCCCGGTTCAAGGCTCGATTCCCCAGGACCCACGTTAGCCAGATGCACAAGGGGGCGCACGCATCTGGAGTTCGTTTGCAGTGGCTGCAAGCCCTGGTGCACCCATTCTCTCTCTCTCTCTCTTAGTCTCTCTCTCTCTCTCTCCCCCTCCCTCTTTCTCTGTCTGTCACTCTCAAGTAAATAAATAATAAACAAAAAAATTAAAAATGATAGTGTAAGGAATTATAGAGCAGAATCATTGTATTATCTGAGAATAATACTAAAACATCTACTAACAAGACAAGCTGTAAAATACATATTTCTTTATAGATTAAAGTTGATATTATATGCAAGGATTTCTTTTCTTTTCTTTTCTTTTTCTCAAGGTAAGGTCTCATCCTCTAGCTCAGGCTGACCTGGAATTTACTATGTAGTCTCAGGGTGGCCTCGAACTCACAGCTATCCTCCTAACTCTGCCTCCAACTGCTGGGATTAAAAGCATGAGCCACCACGCCCAGCTAGGATTTCTTAATTATTAACTAAATATAGGATTGAAACAAATGACTAATAAAATAACAAAGTTATCTTTCACTAATTTTCCAAAACAAATGCAGAAAGCCTTTTATGTCAACCATGAAGTTATTAACATTTAAAGAATATTCCAAATTGGGGCTGGAGAGATGGCTTAGCAGTTAAGCATTTGCCTATGAAGCCTAAGGATCCCGGTTCGAGGCTCAATTCCCCAGCACCCACATAAGCCAGATGCACAAGGAGGTGCATGAATATGGAGTTCATTTGCAGTGGCTGGAAGCCCTGGTGTGCCCATTCTTTCTCTGTCTATCCGCCTTTTTCTCTCTCTGTCCTGTCGCTCTCAAATAAATAAAAAAAATAAGCAAAAAAAAAAAAAAAAACTAAAAAAAAAAAGAATATTCCAAATTGGACTTTTAATACTGCCTCAACATGTCATTAATCTCCAGTTGAGCTATGCTGTTCTATTAATGCTATCTCCCTTAAAATCCCCCAGTCCTGACAAAGCCAATACACTTTGACTTGCTTCATGCTGTCAACCCTATCTCTTACTGTGATTTTAAGTTTCTTTCACACCTGTCAAGAGCTGAAGTACCATATGTTACTGCAAGCACTCTTCACTGCTCCCTTTCTGCTCTCACACATGTTACTCAGCGTTACTCTGGAAGGTAAATAATTAACTACCATGTTTTTTCTATTACCTTACAGTTTTGCCACAAATAGTTTGTTAATAATTGAAATATTTTCTGTTAGTATATATTTAGAATTCTTAATAAATTTTGAAGATAAAGAGATATTGCAGGTGATATAGGAAGAAAAGAGGAGTTAATAATGAACAACCACTTGTTTCTCTTGCATCTATAAAAATAAGGGTACTGGTGAAATTTTTTTCAAAACTCCCAAAAGATAGCATGATAAACCATCATATCACTATTATTTCCCTAAAAAATATATTCTAAATTTATTTGTGATACACATCAGATTATATCAAGTTGAACATAATATCTGGCTTATAGTCTTCAAATTTTAAAGATTGTAACACAAAGTGAGAACTGGTTAAGAGTAACAGAATCTAAAGGCATAAAAATAAAATGTAGTGTGCAACCCTGGCCTGGAAGCTGAGCTAAGAAAGGATAGCTATAAAGCCAATACTGGAAACAGTAACTACATTTGAATGTGAAATATGGGTAATAGTATTGTATAAATTTTAAATATTTTTATCACATTGGTAAATAAGCTAATGTCAGTGATCTTTGGAAATAAATACAAATGGGGGTAAAAAGGCACAGTATTCCAAGCATAAGTCCAAATAGTTCAAAAGATAAAGCAGTTTATAATATAAATAGAGAGAATACATGAACCAAATGCAAGCAAATTTTAAGTCTGAGTAGTTTGGACTCTTTCAGCCACAGTGTGTGTAAATTCACCATGCCTCTTTTCACAATGTGGATACCCTAATTTTGATTAGAGGGAGGCCTGAGTGTTGGAAGGTCCAAAGCCTTCACATGTGATTTTAATGAGCAGCCAGGATTAAAATACACTCATTTTGAGAGTATTCATCTAGGAACCTTTATTTTCTTTCATAGAACAAATTCTCAATAATAGACTATACAGATGTTAAAATTAAATGCTGTTTAGGTTTTTGTATTATATGGATTGTGGGAAATATTAAAAATTCAGCTAATAAAAAAGAAAATTGCTTTTAAAAGCAGATTTAAGTTTTAATTTTATTTCTTTGATGTTATTGCTACCTTTTGTCAGCAGATTACTACCTATTTTCCCTCATCTGTCTATGTATTATTGTCTTATGTTGTTAGAGCCATCATTTTCTTTATTTTCCTATGCATATTACTTTTCACTAGTATTCATTAATATTTCAAATATCTCACTGAATTTTCTTTAACTCATCCTATTCCATATAGTTTTTACCATATTGTGGTTGCAGGGGTCAACTGTATTTGTAGTTTATTTATTATTTAAGAACACTGAACAAAATAAAAGTAATTTTTCTCTCAAAATATGCATCTTCTTTTCAAATAAACTTCATTCTTAACTCTAATAGTCAAATAAAATACACAAGTGGATAGCTTTGTAAAACTACTACTGAAAAATAAAAATCAGGCAGGGCGTGGTGGCGCACGCCTTTAATCCCAGCACTCGGGAGGCAGAGGTAGGAGGATCGCTGAGAGTTCGAGGCCACCCTGAGACTCCATAGTGAATTCCAGGTCAGCCTGGGCTAGAGTGAGACCCTACCTCGAAAAACCAAAAAAAAAGAAAACCCAAAAATAAATAAATAAATAAATAAATAAATAAATAAAAATAAAAATCAGTAAATAAATATCCAACCAAGCAAAGTCAGTATCAGAATGCATTACTCCAAGGACTGTCCTCTTAGTAGAGCTACCTTTGAAGTTAGATGCTCACATTTGAAAATCTACACAATTCCATAAAATTAACCACAATACTTTTATTTGCATGAAACGCTTTGTTTTGGATCAAACTTTTTTTTAATTTTTTTTTGTTTTTATTTATTTATTTGAGAGTGACAGACAGAGAGAGGAAGAGGCAGATAGAGACAGAGAGAGAATGGGCGCGCCAGGGCTTCCAGCCACTGCAAACGAACTCCAGATGCATGCGCCCCCTTGTGCATCTGGCTAACGTGGGTCCTGGAGAATCGAGCCTCGAACCAGGGTCCTTAGGCTTCACAGGCAAGCACTTAACCGCCAAGCCATCTCTCCAGCCCCTGGATCAAACTTTTTAAACCCTATGACTCTTGTCAACTCACAGATGATGAATGTGCAAAACCACTAGGTTTGTGACAATAAAGAAAATGACTCAGCCATGCAGAATTTATGTTTACAAATCTAGCCATTGGCAACATCAAACAATAATTGAAGTTAACAAAAACTCATATATCCCCACAAAAATGAATACACATTTATATATGCAACCATATATGCACACAGATGTCCTCTAAAAATAATGGTCATTCTATTGAATGTTTAAAGAATTGGCTAAGTTTTCTGAGTTTTTACTAACATTACTTTGACCGCTCTGCCTAGCTAAATCAAATAATTTTGTTTTGAGGTTCTATAAACTTCTTATGAACCTACCATTTTGGCTAATTTTTTAAGCATGTAAGCATCTTACTTATTAACATACTTCCAAAAATCAAGGAAACTAAAATTCAAACTGATGTTTTCTATGAGTAATTTGAAAAAGATAAGTTTCTTTCTAATTATTTTGTTTTCTTTTTCAAATTGTCAATAAAAACCATGTAAATAGTTTTCAAAAGAAAGTACAAATGGCATTCTTTAACAAAAATGAAGATTTTTTTCTTCTGATAATATAAATGCAATATATTGGTGATAAAACATATTTCTGATAATAGCAGGACATTATAGATGTATGACATATGCAATATATGTAATTTTAATTTTTATTGAATTTTTCATTTTTATTGACATTTCTAGAAATACAAATATGCCACTTTAAGCTTTGAATACTTACAAATATGAAGTATAAATAATTCTAAGATGAATTTGTGTAATATCCATGTGATCACTTTATGCATTTCAAATATTTGAATCATCCAGAGACACAGAGGCTCCCAAGACCTCATCGTTGAAGTAGACCTAAAATGAACCCAACATGGCTCAGGGAAATTTACGGAAGAGGGGGCTAAAAGAATGTTAGAGCCCCATGTTGAGTCATCATGCACAGACACATTGCCTTTTATCCATAACTGATAGCTGACCCCAAAATGCACTACCCATATTCCCCAAAAAGGAGGGTCCCTGCAGAGGGGGGAGGACAGGGAGGAGGCTAACGAAGGTATCAACATGACTGTATACACACTGTGTACATAACTAATAATAATAATTAAAAAAAATTTCTGGCCACAGGACTCCCTTGACAAGGAATTGTAATGATCCAGTGCTATATTGGATTAATAAAAATCAATCCAGGCCTTTATTTAAGTGCTCATATTTCCTTATCAATGTGCCAAAATAATGTCTGAGATAACCTCATATCTATGAATAATTGAGTTGTGTGTATTCTCACAAATTTTTCCATGGTTTAAACTTTTCTACATAGTTACAACTTTCCACAGTTTATAAATCTATTTACATGTTTTTTTTTTTTTTTTGGCTTGTGTGTACTTTGGGGTGTGTTGATGGTATGTACATGTCTATGCCCATGTGGCATGCCATGTACTCATCTGCAAGGGGGTGCACTTACTTGTGGTGGCCAATGGAATGTCAGGTGCCCTGCTACATTGCTTTCCTGCTTATTCTTATCTAAGTCAGAGTCTCTGACTGATCCCAGACCTTGCTGTTTTATCATCAGCTAAGATCATTCTCTGGTCTCTGCTCCAATAAGGGAATGGAGTTATACATGCAAGTTCCATGCCCAGTTATTTATGTGAGTCCTGAGGAATTACACTGTAGTGATCTCTCAGGCCTAGTTGGGCCCTCATGTTTGCACATGAAGTGCTTGCTCTTAACCTCTGAGCCATCCACCTAACATTTGGCATGTGATACTTAAGTTCTCATCATTGATACATCTTGTTAAAAACTATTCATAGTTTTGGGACTAACAACTTTCCAGAAATCCAATTCTAACACAAAAAGTCATCAATGGTATTTGCCTTAAAACCTCCATTGTGTAGATTTCATACCTTTTTGTGTGTTCTAATTTTAAAAATAAACATATTCTATGTTTCTTTAAAAAATATTTAAATCAATAATCAAGTGATAAGAATCAATTATTAAGGCAAGTCTAATATAGATTAGAGTAATAATTTCAGATTCTAATTTATTTATAGGATAGAGACAAAATTCTTATGCAATCCAAAGAAAGGAATCAAATAGACATAAATATAGTTTTCAAAGTTTAGAATGCATGATTTTACTGTTTGTCTTTGCATAACCCAGAGTCACACAATCTTATGTCAATCATTTAGAATTAGCAATTTTTTCCTGTATGGTTTCTGGATTCTGAATGATCCTGGTTTATTATGTAAAGATACTGAAATAACAGGCCCAGGTGATTACTTGCCCACATTCAGCTCTTGGGAAAAATTCACAGACACAAATTCAATTTCATGCATACACTAAAAAATGTAATTATGCAGTTACATCTTGGGATTAAATAAACTTATCATTCTAAATATGGTTTTACTTTCATATCCTAAAATTTTTCTGAACAGTGATTCTGTCAATGCTCATACCATTTATTGGAATGTTTGTTAGAATATGTAATGTATTTTTATATCTTATGTTAAAAAAGTAATTTTATTTTTTTGTTCATTTTTATTTATTTATTTGAGAGTGACACAGAGAGAGAAAGAGGCAGATAGAGAGAAAGAGACAGAATGGGTGCGCCAGGGCTTCCAGCCACTGCAAACAACTCCAGACGCATGCACCCCCTTGTGCATCTGGATAACGTGTGTCCTGGGGAATTGAGCCTTGAACCGGGGTCCTTAGGCTTCATAGGCAAGCGCTTAACCACCAAGCCATCTCTCCAGCCCAAAAAAGTAATTTTAAATTTGTAATTTGTTTAAGTACAATGGTCTAATGATTTAGAGATTCTTAGTATTTTCTGTATGTCTATATTGTATTACTCTATTTCAGATATAAACACAATTAAAATTGATATTGATATTTTCAAATGTGTAGTTGATATGCTCATTCAAATAATAAAATGTCTTGCAGTAAATATGTGAAGTAATCTGAAGCAATTATTGAGCAATAAATAATGTAAGATTTTTTCAAATAATTTTATATTGCTGAATGATTTATTGCATATTTATATGTATTATATATATTAAATATATATACATTAATAAAATTATAAAATAGTAAAAAGAGTTAGGTGAGAAAACTTTCAGACATTATATAAACTGTTTGAAGGATTCCTGTATGATAGAATAATGCACAAAATTTAGTGGTTCATTTTCTTATAATGTGCAATATATACATTCAATAAATCATCTGGAAATCAAACCCATGTATGTATAAATTGAAGATTTTCAAGAATATTTCAGCCAAAGTTTTGTGATTCATTTTCAAAATATCATAAAGGAATAAAAAATGGTCTCATGTAGGTTAATAGGATATGTTTACCACAGAGCAAAGGAAACTGAAATGATTATTATATGTTAACTATAACCTATAAGTGATAACGTTCACTTGAGTCACAGATATAGGACTATGTATCATTGAATAAATTTGTGGCTAGGACTGGAGAGATGGCTTAGGAGTTAAGGCACTTGCCTGAGAAGCCTAAGGACCTACATTTGAAACCCCAGATTCCATGTAGGCCAGATGCATAAGGTGGCACACACACAAAATTCCACATGCACACAAGGTGGCACATACGTCTGGAGTTCAATTACAGTGTCTGGAGGCCCTGGCATGCCAATTCTCTTTCTCTCTTTTACTCTCACTCACTCTCATAAAAAGGCCAGTCTGTTGGGCTTGCCTCAAAAAAACTGTGGCCTTTATTGTGAATACTATGAATGTGAAAATTATGAAAGAAAACATACACAAGTTGGTTTGTGACTACTTTCTTTTTAATTGTAAATGGATAGAAAACAAATAATATGTTCAAATTAAAATGTTTAATCCTTTAATTTTTGTTGTATAAGGGGGAAATTCAGTTCAGTTTAAGCCATCTATATCACACAAGCCTACAAAAATGTATTGGATCAACCACATTGAATTTCTTCTTCGTGAAGAAGTTTAACTAGTCTGAATGGAACATTGGTAATAGAGACATTCTTTTTAATGACATTAGTATAGTTTAGGTCCTTGTTACAGAACCAACCACAGGAAAAGAAGGGCAGTGCTTCTCCACAATGCAATTAGCAATTGGGACTAATTAAAAAGGGTGCTTTATTGCCATGCAAGTAGGAAGGAGGAGCAAAAGGCAAGACCATAGATTTTCATTCATCTAGGATTGTCTTGCTAACTCTACCTCCAACATTAAACTTGCAATTTTAAAAATTATATTAGTCTAAATGTAAGTGTGGATCTCTTTCCATTATTTTTCTGTAATTTTGAACTTTCAAGCTTGATCTTTTTCAATTTAAAAGCTTACAACATAGAATTTTATTTATTTTATTTCCTTCATGTGTGTTATCACATGATAGTTATTATTTTGATCAATGTTCAGAGTTCTAGAAAATTCCTTGAGCAACTTTTCTCTTTCTAGTCAATGATTTGGTATTCTTTCTTTTAAACCATATATATATTTATTTATTTCCAAGGAGTCAGAGAGGGTGACGGAGGGCAACAGAGAGAGAGAAAGAGAGAGAGAGAGAGAGAGAGAGATGCACCAGTGTTTTTAGTTACTAGAGATGCATGTGCCAGTTTTTTGTATCTGGCTTTACATGGGAATCAAACCCAAATTGTTAGGCTTAACTGCTGAGCCATCTTTCCAGCCCCAGTGATTTGGCATTCTATGTTATAACAACTATTTGATAACTCCTCCAAATTTTAAGAAATTTACAATGCTGTTTTATAGCTGAAATTAATCTGGTCTCACTATGTCTCCATTACATGTTCTTAACATCTTTCTGAGTATTGTGCACCCTGTACAATTTTTCACACATTGGATGTGTATGCACACGAGCACAAGTTAAAAAAGCCTTTTTTTTAAACTTTGGCTATTCATGTACATGTGAGATGGTACATATTAGACTCCATAGAGTCTAGTCTATCTATAAGTATAATTTAGTATTTCATTTATTTCTTCACCTTCATTTATGTTATATTATTATCATCATTCTTACTAATGCTCAGAGTTCTGTACTTATTATAGATACAATTCTGCTGAGTGTTATGTGTGGGCATTTGCCAATATCACACTTTTATTTATTGTAATTCTCAAATTATATCATATGATTTATTCAAGTTCTTTGTAAATTTCTTTTACTTATTCTCACTACTGTTCTCTTCTATATACGTTTTATATTGTTTGCTTCCGTCTGTAATACCCCTAATTGGTCTTTGATTGGTACAGAATGATCTGTGCCCCATTTGGAGCAAAGTAACATATTTTCTGTGTAATATATAAAAATTATGACATTTTCTATCTGTATAAATCCACTTTTATATTTTCTCTGAAATTCTCAGTATTTAACAAAGACCCTAACATGATTTATTAGACTTCTACCTTAGCATTTCTCTTTGTGTTTAGCACTATATTTTTATTGGTATGTAAAATATTGCTATTACAAAGAAATATGATTATGTATTCATCTGTTGCCAATAACTTTGGTAAATTGACTTATTAGATATTGTAAATTCTCATTTTATTTTTATTTATTTTCATTTTTGATAGTTTTATACATGTATACCATGAACTTTGATGTCACTCCCTCGTCAAATCACCCTCAGCCTTCCTTTTCCCCTCCCACTAAAACCCCTTTTCTCATTGTATCTTATCCTACTTTCATGCATTATTGTGTGTTTTAGATAGCTTGAGCTAAATTAGGGTTGTTAGCATCATCAAGAGTGGGAAGCTATTTGCTGGAGAATGGGCAACCCACCAATGGCTACACCACTAAAGGACACAACTCTCCTTTACTCGCCAGTCCTCTGTTAGTACTATTTATTCTGGGTGATGTGGATGCTCATGGGCCCTTCCCTCACTTATGATGAAATATTGACAGGCTCAGTCCTGTGCCATAACCACTTCTGCTGTGAGCTCAGGATAGTAATAGCCATGTCTATGGAGAAAACTGCATTCTGTAGCCTCACTTCTCATTTTCCTGTTCTTACATTATTTCTGCCTTCCCTTGTGAAAAGTTCACTGAGCCTTGGAGGGTATGGCTTAGATGTCTTTTGTAGTGTTGAGCTCACAATAGTCATTCTGCAATAACCTTTACTCTTTGTACAAAGAAACCTCTGTGTTTCAGAATCATATTTTTTTTTGATTTTTTGAAGTAGTGTCTCACGCTAGCCCAGGCTGACCTGGAATTCACTATGGAGTCTCAGGGTGGCCTTGAACTCACGGCGATCCTCCTACCTATGCCTCCCGAGTGCTGGGATTAAAGGCGTGCGCCACCACGCCTGGCTCAGAATCATAATTTTAAAAGAATATTCAGTAGAATTTTCTACACAGATGTTGTATTATGTATAAATAGGTGTACTTTTTTTCTAACATGCAGGTTTCCAAAACACTTATTTTTCTTTCTCCATTTCACTGGATAAACCATCCATGCAAAACCAGAAAGATAACACTTGTACCTTATTTCCATCCGGAGAGGGGAAATGTCACATACACTTGTGATAATAGTCTTAGTACTATTCAGTGTTTTGCTCACTTACTTAGTTACTTACTCATTTACTCACTTACCTTTCATATTCTTGTGAATGACTAATACTCTGACTTTTCACATGACCTCCTTTTCTTCATAGGATGAATGAACGTGCTGCAACGCAAAAGATCACTAACAGATGTCATGTGGGTACATGGTAAGAGCATTTAGCATCAGCAAAGTAGCAGAAGGGCAAAAGATATTTTGCTGTGGAAATTGAATGGCTGCTTAGTAGTACAGAAGACCCAAAGTTAACACAGGTGTCTCCAAGTTACTTACGTCAGCAGACAAAACAAGTGTGCCACACAGACACTTCCAGGAAGTTCTGTGTCACTTGTAACCTATATTGAATTATTATCTAAAGATACTGGCATGTATTTGAAAAGCTACAAAAAGAGATTATTTCTCCCAACAAATGATCAGGTAAAGAGATTGAGGGAGAAAAAAAAATATATATATATGGAATACACTAATTTTGAGCCTATGTAAGTGAGACATTTTTTTTCTAACAAATCCTTATATTGAGAATATAAAAAGAAAAAAACAATATATATCTTCTACACACAGATGGAGGGATTTATTTTTCTCTCCATTTGGTTGCACATGAACATTTTATGTTTATTTTCATCAGCTCAAGGAAGTGAGTGGGTTGAAAATTGAAAACTAAGTGAAGACACCTACAAATCATATGTTCAATATTTATGGAAGATTTCTATCTATTTCATAGATATAAAAGGCCACAGGGTATTAATGGTTGATTTCTATGTAACTATTAAAATAAATGAAAAATATTCATAAAATTAAAAGACATTTCTTCTAAGAATATATATCTTTATCTATCTCTACTATTTATTTGTAATTTATATGACATATCTCTAATAATAGATACATAAAATATATATGTGTGTATATACATATACATATATTGCACATATATTTTTACATGTGAGTCATTTCTTGAAAGAGGAGTATCATGCAAGAATGTTGGCCCAGTCCTGTAATCTCAGCACAGGGGAAGTGTGAGCAGTGAAGCAGGAAATTACAAGTGGAAGGGCACCTGGGCTATATAGTGATATCATGTTTCAAAATCAGGACAAGGGGCTGGTGAGACGGTTAAAGTTACTTGCTTACAAACTCTGCCATCCTGGGTTAAATTCCTCAGCCACCCATGTAAAGCTGGACAGGCATTCATTTGCAGCAATTAGAGAGTCTGGTGCACACACGTGTGCAAATTTTTTTTTTGAAAAGCCAGAGCAAGAGAAATGGCTCAGTAAAGTCTTTCAAATATGTGCATTAGCTTTATGTCACCAATCAATAGATGAAGAAGTTAAAAAATTAAATTAGGAAGCCAGTGATAAAGTGGTGAGTATCAAAACTTTTATCAAGGAGGAATTATTGTATCATTGTGTAGACTTAAAGTCAGATGGCCTAGTGTCCCATAGTGAATTGCATTATACATGGGTAGGGTGATCAAAACTAATTAACACAATATTGATAAATTCTGCTTCATTCATAAAAGTTAATTACTAAGTAACCTATTAATGGTGCTATTTATTATATCTCAATCCCAGCTAAATGCTTTATTGACACAATTCCATTTAATTCAAAATTGATTTGTTTATAAAAGAATATATCGTAATAGTGGTTGACAAAACTTCAATTAGACACTCTAACAAATACTATATATATATATATATATATATATATATATATATATATATATATACACACACACACACACACACACACACACACACATATATATTTCTCTGTGCTCACAGTCAGTGTCTGAGGACAACAACTAAAATTCACTGAATTTGACCTGAGCCAGGAACTCCACTGCATGGCAATTCATGAGCAGTTCATCCATTTCTCATTACAGAACTTTGAACTTTGGAATCGCTACCAATATTACTTTTATGAAACAAATGACAAAGTTAAGATTTAGACATCCTGCCTTACACACAGTTTTGAAAATTTACTCATTTAAAAATGGAAATCAAATCACAGAAGATTGGAAAAAAGAATATGATGATATCTTAACACTTATTGTTTGAAAGTATAACATTTTTCATTCTTAAATCACACTGTAATATTTAAATGCATCAGAATAAAAATTCAAACCCTTAGGAAGTTATCAAAAATAGCACTGTCATGGAAGTACAGATTATACTTTCTAAAGGAATTACTACACATATGACTAGAATAAAATGAAAATATCATACACAGTTGGGTGAGTATCTTAATTGGGATTCTCTAAAACTTGTATTAGAATCTTAAAGATGAGACTAAGTAAATATTCAAGCAAATGTACACCTAAAAGTAACATATAAATAAATAAATGAATAAATATAGTAAAATTGAAAAATGAAACAATTCTCTCCATACGTGAAGCCAAGTGAGTGTGTAGAAAAAAATACCTGAAATGAATGGGACAAATATGGCAGAATAGTGTTCTACTCAGTAAGGGTTTACTTAGAAAATATGACTTATTTCATTTGCAGAAAACACATTATTTCCATTTTAACATATTTTAAAGTCAGGACTAGATCATCAATGTCATTTACTCCAAAACTACTTTCATTTAAGATTTTATTGATAAATCTAGGCTTTGAAATTTGCTGGGCACTTTAGAGTAAACTATGTCACACTCTGAAACATGTATCTTTTCTTAAATTCTAATTTAAAAAAATCTCATAAATAAAAGTTGGCATATAAATAAGGGCCTTAGGAACTGCAAAAATAATCATTTCTGTTTATATATTTACGAGTTTTTTAAAAAATTTGTTTTCAAGATTTTTCTTCTGGTAATTAATATTATTTTATTTTAGAGAGAGAGAGAAAATTTGGGCAGCATGTCCTCAGATACTGCAATTGAACTCCAGACACTTGCATCAGCTCATGGGCAACTGCGACCCTGCGCTTGCCTCACCTTGGTGCATATGGCTTACGTGGGATCTGGAGAGTCAAGCACACCTTAGGCTTCTCAGGTAAGCTCCTTAACTGCTAGATCATCTCTCCAGCCCTCTTCTAATAATTATTAACTTAGAAAAAAATAGAGAGGAGCATGCAAATACTGCAATTGTAACCACATTGACTTGGCCACTATTTAGACACCTAGAATTACATGTATTTTTGCTCTGAATGTCCAGTCTCAGTTCAGTTTCTGCCCTTAGAACTACCTTGAACTGCCTTTTGTTAAAGGGAACCAGCCTTATGCCTGGAGATGCCAAAGAACTGAAAAGCCTCTATCCTCTCCTGTCCTTTCCTCTCTTCTCCTCAATGAACTGTTTTCTCTCTGAGGAGGCAGACTTTCTTCTCACAGCCAAGGAACTTAGACCTACATTATTCAAAGTATCAAGTTTTACACTTTAAATAACTATCATCTATCTATATATCATCTACCTATCTATCAATCTATCTATCATCATCATATCTCTCTCTCTCTCTCTCTTCCATATATTGTATGGAGAAGATGAACTTATGAATTTTTGTACAAAATAATATTCTTCATATTTTTCTCTGTTAGTCTTATTTAATAGATTTATTGTAATTTTTATAGATTTGCCATGAGTAGTATTTTAAACTGATATTCAAAATTGACATTGCTTTTACAGTTCTTTTGTTTAATCAACATCTATAGTTTTAGACTGGATATAAATTTTAAAATACCAGCTAATTTTGGTTTCTTTCCTGATCATTCAATTATACAGAAAACATTTTTTTTACATCCTTGTTGTCCCAAACATTCAACTAAAAGCTGTTTTTCTTCAGAACAATGTATTCAAGGTAAGAATTGCATACTTCTTACATTTCATACTTTAGTAAATATTAAATTGCTAAAAATTATTTTGAATCTTTCCAAATTGATGCTCATGAATGTTTATTTTCTAATTATTTTACATGTCAAGTAATTAAAACATTTCAGTATAATAATAATAAATAATAAAGAAATAATAAATAATACTAATAAATAATAATAAATCACCACTGTTATGAATTTGAAATGTTTAGCTTTTAGTGCTATGAATTTATGTATCTATTTGAGGGGGGGGAAATACAGAGAAAGAAAATGAGGCCAGCAGAGCATCTAGCAACTGCAGACAAACTCTAGATTCATGTGCCATGTTGTGCATCTGGCTTACATGGGTCTTGGGAAATCAAACCTCATTCCTTTGGCTTTGCAGGTAAGTGCTTTAACTACTAAGCAATCACTCCAGCCCAGTGCTACGAATTTAAAACAACATTTGGACCTGAAATAGTGATGCATGCCTATAATCTCAATGTTTGCTTAAGTGGATGCTAGAGGATCCAAATTTCAGGATAATCCTCTGATACCTAGTAAGTTCAAGACCATTAAAATCAACTTAAGACCCTGCTTAAATACAGCTTATAAATAAATAAATACACAAATAAATATAAAGATTTAAAAACATGCTTGGTAAAATTATCTGTACATTATATACATCCTAAGAACAACTTGGCAAAATCCTACATTTTTGCTTACTTATTTAAATTATTTGGTATATTGTCATTTACTAAGCCTTTATCATATCCTATAACTCACTACTGGGGTGGCTTTTCTATTTAATTTTGCATAACACCTCTACAGTAATGTGCACAAATAAACAGTGTGATACTCTTAATAAACTGAAATGTTTTTTATATACTGTGCTAATTTATGAACAGAATCATACATACATAGAAATATGAAAGTGTAAGGACCAATGTACCAAGTTCCTTTATATATAATTTTAGAGAAAGATGCCTCAAAAATGCCTTGGAATAAATCTAATCAAGAAAGCGAAAGAACTCTGCAATGAAGACTTTGAAACACTCAAAAGACAAATTTTTTAAGATCCTAGGAAATAGAAAGACACCCCATGCTTTTAGATTGAAACAATCAATATTGGGTTATCTCTTTTTTTCAAAATATGTTTTATATTTTTTTCTTTTCTTTTTTTCTTTATTAGTTAGTTTTGTATTCAGCAAATCCAGTCAGTTTGGTAGCATTGTTAGACTCATCCATGATCTACCCCCTCCCCCTTGGCCCCTCCTTGTTGAGGTATACGGGTCATGCATTGTGGAGTTAGCCCACAGTTATGGGTAAGCTAAATGTCTCTGCATATCATGACCCAACATGTGGCTCTGTCATTCTTTCCGCCCCCTCTTCCGCAAAATTTCCCTGAGCCATGTTGGGTTCATTTTTGGTCTGCTTCAGTGATGAGGTGTTGGGGGCCTCTGAGGCTCTGGCTCTCTGATTTGGTAGGAGTTGATTTTTCTCTGTGTTGATCTCCTTTCCCCTTCTGCTGGTATCCAGTTCATCAGGAAAACAGCACCCTTGCTTGTTTCGTCAATTTTTCTTAGTTGCAGCTGGGGCCCTTTTGAGGTATGATGGGGTGGCTCTCTCCTTAGGATCTACATCTATCTGAAAAAGAGAAGCAGATTCTCCAACGTAGAGTAAGTTAGCACCAGGACAAATGAGATAACCCTTACTTTTTTAATAGAGAATTTAATATGTGTAGGCCCTCTTGTAGCCCATGACTGATAGTAGCTTGATATTGGCGAGTGGGCTTATGTTTGGATATGGTTCTGACTTGTTTCCCAGCTCCAGCTATGGGTCCCGTACCACTGCGGAGATCAGTTAGCCAAATTAAGAGCAGTTGGTTCCCCACCATGGCTGTGTGCCACTATTGGACTTGTGTGGGCATCACAACAAGTTATTGGCAGCTAAGTAGGTTAGACCATGAGTTGCTTGGACAGATATTGGTCATTTTCCCCCAGTTGCCCCTGTAGCACCTTCTGGCACTAGACACGCTGACTGTCTGGGGACTGACTCTCTTCCAACTTCCAGCCATGCCATTCCATTTTACATGTCAACCACATAAGGTGTCTTCAGCAGTAGGGTCTTACCACTAACCTTTGGTGGGTCATCAAGTACTCTGACAGAAATCTGTCTGTCTTTTAGGAAACCTTTTAGGTCTCTCTGATCAAAAGCTCATTGTGGATGATAGCCCCATGCTGGTACTGGGAGTTACATGTCAGTGCCCACTAAGAAAATGAGGAAAAAGGTAACTAATATACAAGAGTTAGAGAGAAGAGAGAGAGAGAGAGAGAGAGAGAGAGAGAGAGGAAGAGGGAGAGGGAGGGAGGGAGGAAAGATGTAGAAGATTAAGGTTAGTCTTGATCCTACCCTCTCCAGTATCTTGTGGTTCAGGTGTTCTCTGTAAGAGCCTGGTGAAGGATCAGCCATTTGGTCTGTCTTTTAGTAAGTAGAATTTTATGGTACCATGCTTTATATTTTTATCATTAGATATGGACATATTTTGTTTGAATAGTGGGTTATTTCATAAAAACAAATCTACTTTAGAATTCATTTGGAAGCAAAAAAAAAATATTTCAAAAGCATTCCTCAATGGCAGGGAGAATCTTAAAATATCACCATCCTGGATTTCTAGGTGTATTCCAAAGGCACAGTACCAAAACCAGAATAATACTGGCACTAAAATATATTTGTGGATCAAGGAACAAAATAAAAATTCCAGATATAAACTCATGAAGCTGCAGCCACCTATTTTTGACAAAAATACTCACTGGACAAAACGCAGCCTTGTTAACAAATGGCACTTATAAAACTGG
Source organism: Dipus sagitta (assembly GCA_036346955.1). Classification (NCBI taxonomy): domain Eukaryota; kingdom Metazoa; phylum Chordata; class Mammalia; order Rodentia; family Dipodidae; genus Dipus; species Dipus sagitta. The sequence goes on along the minus strand of CM070770.1, from coordinate 93,459,668 downwards.
ATATCTACATATAGAAGGATGAAAGTAGATCCTTATCTCTCTCCCTGCAAACAATTGACTTCAAATGATCAAACACTGTAACATCAGACCTGAAAATATGGAACTGGTAGGCAAGAAAGTAGGGAAAACTGTTTTCAATATAGAAACACGTAAGGAATTTATGAATAAACTCCAGTCACTCAGGACATAAGGCCAATGACCAGCACGTGGGATCTGATGAAATTAAAAGGCCTTTGTACAGAAAGAGAAACTGTTTAGTGAATAGGTTGTTTACAGAATGGGAGAAAAATCTTTGCCATCTATACATCTGGGAGAAGGTTAAGGTCTAGAATAAAAAAAAAGGTCAAAAAACTAAACAGTAGGAGATCCACCAACCCATTCAAAATGGATTATCAAACTAGACAGAGAGTTCTCTAAAGAAATACGAATGGATAATAAATATTTTAAAACATATTCACAATTCTTAATCAGCATAGAAATATATACTATTTTGGGATTCCATTTCATCCCAGTCACAATGTTTATCAACAAAATATCAAATGATAACAAAAGCTGAAGAGGGTGTATGTGGAAAGAGGGAATTTTTTTTTTTAACTGTTGGTTGAATGTAAACTGGTACAGCCATTATGGAAGCCAGTGTGCAGATTTTGCAAAATGATGCAAACAGATCTACCAACTACACCACTATATATATTCTATGTATCCAAAACTTTACTGTAGAGGTACTTGCTCCTCTATATTTATTGATGCTCGATTCACCATAATCATAAAATGGAATCATCCTAGATGTTCATAAACTGATGAATAGATAATGAAGATGAAAGACATATACACAATGGATTTTTGTTGAGCTGAAAAGAAAAATGTCATTGGAAATATGAAATTTGTACAAAAATTGATGAATTTGAAAAATAAACTGAGGTAACCTAGGCTTAAAAAGGAAAAATGTTCCATATTCTCTCTCATGTAATGATCCTAGCTTTAAATTTTTAGAGTGGTATAAAATTTGGAGTAAGAGTAGATGCCAGAAATCTAGAAAGGTCATGAGAAGATAAACAGAAAGAGTGCTTGAGAGAAAAGATTAGATTGGGGGTGGAAAGTAGTAAGTGAGATAAGGGATGGTGAGATTTACAGAAGGAGGAGGTTGGGAGGAGAGTTAATACAAACTAAGTACATATGAAAAAACCATATGGAAACTTACTTTTCTGTAAGCTAATTAAATGCCTATTTTTTTAAAAAAGAAAAGTTTGAGAAGTCTTCTCTGTGTGTGTGTGTGGGGGGGAGGGGTAATGGTGTTCCCAGAAGCCATAGATTATTATATGAGAATCACTGGGCCTGGAGTTGGACACTTCTCCAGTGGTCTGTGCCTCAAAATATTACTGGATATTGTCTATATTCTTAGTTTGAAACCAGAGCTAAACAGAATATTCTATTTCTGAAGAAGCCACATGCTTTGGTTTCAGGATACTGATAATTAAGAAAGAATTATGCTAGAAGTCTCTCCCTGCTGTTGTCCTAATGAAGGGCTTGGCAGGCTTCTGGGGGAGAAAAGTTGTCAAAAGTCTTTTCCTATTAAACCTGTGAATTCTATACAACTGGTCAGCAAGCAAGATGTGATCATGGATTCAATAGAGGCATTTCTGTTGTGGCAGTAAACAACTGCTTTCTGATTGGATACAAGGCCTGTTTCTTGGGAAGGAATTCATGTATAATACTGACAACCTGGTCAAAAACCTATAGCTGGGAAGGTCATAGGTCCTAAGGCAATTGCTATGACTATTGTTTGGTTACAAAAAGGTTGTATACATCACTTTGCCCTCCAGTTATTTATGTTTATCCCCATATATTAATTCTGCACTCACCTTTGGTAAGAGAAGCTGCTGCTGCTGTCACTTCCGCTTCCACTTCTGCTTCTGCTGCTTCTTCTCTTTTTTATTTTTTCTTTTATTTTTTGGTTTTTCGAGGTAGTGTCTTACTGTAGCCCATGCTGACCTGGAATTCACTTTATAGTCTCAGGGTGGCCTTGAACTCACGGTGATCCTCCTACCTCTCTTCCTGAGTGCTGGCATTAAAGGCATGCACCACCACGTCTGGCTAAGAGGAGCTTCTGTTTTCAATTGGCAATTAATACTAGGGAGACTCAAAACTTGTCAAAGTGCCAAGAAATGAATTCTATCATATTTGATTATTATAGTCTATAAAAGTCTAGTGAGTTGGCAGTTTTAATTATATATTTTATATTCTAACTAATTTTTTTTATTATCTTCTCAAATAATGAAAGTAATGTATTGAAATTTTTTAATTTAAATTGGAGATTTAACTAAACTTCACAGGTAATATATTAGTTTGTTTATAATTTACATATTTTATGAAAAACTGTTAAGTTTATAAACATTTATGCTTTTATCCTGATATGAATTAATCTTTTTCTTATGCTTGCACAGCCATCTTTATCCTGGACAATATTGTTTGTTCAAAAATGTATTTCATATAGCATTGTAATTTCTGTTCTTAAAACTTAGTGATGTGCTTTTTCATAATTGTACTTTTAACTCATTCCATTATTTTTTAAAGAGCATTTACTGTAGGTTCTCTACTATTGAGTCTTAGTTTTTGTCCATTTTCTTTACTCCAATTTAATTAACTTTTGTAATTAATATGGTTAATCATACAACTTACTGCTATTATTGACTTGTCATTTTAGGCTTTTACTCCCTTTTTCTCTTTTGTCATTTTGAGAATTTTATGTTCTATTTTATATCCTTTGTTAGCTAGTTAACTTTAAATTTTATTAAAGTTACATTCTAAGTTGGCACATACTATTTTATTTTTAAGTGGCTGTTAGAGGCAGAGTCTCAATATGTAGCAAAAGATGTCTTCAGACATGTGCTTCTCCTGCCTTTGCCTCATGAGCACTGGGATTACAGACCTGCATCCCCACTCCCAGAACAGAAAATACTTTTTCTCATTGTGCTCTATAAATGATATAACATGACTTCCCATATAGTACAGGAAAGTTATAGCCATATATTTTTCTCCTCTCCTAATGTTTACTTTTAAAATTTCTTTCAATATAATTTTTCATGTGATAAGAAGCAGCTATTTATTGCTGCTATTTATGTTCAAGCAGTGATGTCTTAACAGGGTTTATATTAGAAATAGTCATATGTTTGCTTACATAATTGCCACATTGTCTTTTAGTTAGGTAGATATTTACATCTCATGAGTATTTTCAGGCCATTTATATGTCCTTTCTTTGGAAAAAAATAAAGAGATGAGTTAGAAGTTGAAATATATATCCACTCTTGTTAATCTTTTGGTTATAAACAAAAGCAATTTTATTTACTGAATAAATATCTAATGTTTATTACTTATGTTTAAAAATTATAGTTATAATATATAAAAATACAACTATCAAATATGTTATACAAGTAATTATTTCTCAGTATAGAAATATGCATCTATAATTGTACTCAGGACATTTAAATTTGCTAGTAGAATGAATTTTTTGTATCAAAATCTCTAGATGAATACTAGATTCAGACTTACAGTATCATCAAATTTCATGATTACAGATTAATATTGTTATGTTGCCTTTGGTAGTTCTTATCTTTGACAATTTTTAATATTACCAAGAGTGACATTAATAATCCTCTATTATCTCCATCAGTCTTTAGAGAATCTATGCTGATGCAAATTAACATTTAAGGTAGATTTATCTAGCTTTCTTGTGATTCCTACTGACATTGATCATATCCGGTGTTGATTCTTTCTTTATTCTTCATTCAATTCTTTTTAATTCATATGATCAAGATTTTATTTCATCTATAATGGTCAGTGTAAAATAATTTCTGACTTACAATTTGCTTATGTACATGTTTTCCAGAAGTTGTAAGCTTTTACTCATTTTTATTATTAATGAATATGGTATTTCCATTTTACCACATATATGATGGCTGTTCCTTCCATCTTTCTCATTATAAATAGCACAAATATGTATAAGCCAAATGTAATCTCTGAACATCTATTGATATTTTACTGCCTGTTTTTCTCATTTCTATTCATTATCCAACCAATAAATATGAAATTCTCTATCACTCCTGCTCTTAGTTAGAAAATATTTTCCTCTAATTTAATTATTTGGCTAGTTATCTTAATTTTGTTTTATCCTTCTTATATATTTGTTTGATCATACTTTTATAAGAATAATATGGCAATTGAAGCATACTGCTTTAATAAAATTCATAAACTTCGCCACTATGTTCATTAGTTAACTTACATGTAAGTCCTGATTGATATAATGTTGGTTATATAATCCTTAGAATTTATTCAAAACTATATCAGCTTGACATGCCTGTAGTTTTTTAATACAAAAGAAGAGAAAACCTACTCATCCATGGGTAGGATAGTATAGAAAATTAATTAATTATTAAAATTAGATTAGTCTTTTTGCTTTCGGATATCAGAATGCCCTGAATATTATTAATTAAAAATTAAATTTTAATTGCTTTTGATTTTCAATGTGTAATCTCAAAATATATGCTTTTATTTCAAATTGAACATTTTTCACATCTCTAAATTAAATGTTATACAGTGGCTTTTCTAAATTTGACATATATGCAAACTGAAAAATTGAAAAAGAAGGGTCCATCCATATGCTCTGATTATAGTTGTCTTAAAGGATTGATTTATTCATTTATTTTGATGGTTCATGCCAGGTTCTCAATAACTGAAATAAATCATTAGCACATCCAAATCAAGAATATAATATAGAATGAATAACTTATTTCTTCAAAGACTATGGCAAAGCTTTATAGTCAGCCTTTCAGATAGACTAATGTAAGAGTAAACAAGACAATAAAAATTGCACTTAAGTTTCAACCCAAGGTAAAATTATAGCTTTGAAGAGGTCACTGAAGCTGTAACTTTCATAGAACACCTCCAAGCTAACACAAAGTTGTATCTAGCTGTCTCAACAGGTTGGCAGAGTCAAATTTATCTCTATAGATAGAAGCCAAGCCTTCATTTGAAAATATCAAAAATGTGAGTGACATACCACATATTATTAATATAACCTTATTTCCTGAAATTTAAATAATTAATTTAATGAACTGTTGATTGGAAAGGCCTATGAGGTCCCCAAAACAAGATAAGTTTCTGTCAAAGCACTTGATTACCCACTTGAAGCAAAAGATAAGACCCTATAGCTGAAGACACCATATGCTGTCAACACAGAGCCTGGGGAAACCTGGCTGGAATCAAGAAGAAAGCCAGTCCCCAGCAGCCCACCTAGTGATGGAAATTATGTGAGCTACTAGAGGAAAGTGTCCAACAACAGTCTGAGCAACCAGAGGTCTATGCTACTCAGAAGCAAACACCCTGACAAGATGAACACACCAGTGCTATAGTGGCACACAGCCTTGGAGGGTAACCAATAGCTTTCTGATGGGCTAAAATATCCACTCAGAGTAAATGAACCCATATCTGGAATTGGAAACCAGATCAGAATCCTATGGAAACAAAGATTCTGGTCTCCAGTGTCAAGCTCTCACTAGTCTTTACTTAAAAGAGGGGTTTCATACATCAAATTCTCCCTAAATTAATAATGCTTTTCCCATTTATACTATGCTGACTTCACTCTCCTTTGGAGAATATGCTTTTTCTTTTTCAGAAAGTAGTGAGACACAAAGAGATAAACTACCCCTCACACTTCAGCCAAGCCACAGATGAAACTACAGAGGAACTGTGGAGATAAGCAAGAGTGCTGCTTCCATGCTGTACCTGATAATCAGCATGAGGGTCAAGGAGACAGACCCTGAGGATACTCAAAACTTACCAAAGCAGAGATCCAAAGGCTCCTAAGAGCTCATCACTGAAGTAGTCTTAAACACACCCACCACAGTTCAGGGAATTTTGCAAAAGTGGTAGCAGAATGCTTATAAGAGCCACAGGTTGAGACATCATGCAGAGGCGTTCTCTCCACCCAAAAGTAACTAACTGCTGCTGCCACAACACATAACACACAACTCCATAGGGAATACTTGAAACTCCTTTGAGGTGGGTTTCCAGCATAATGGGGGCAGGGACTAGAGAAAAGAGGTTACCCATGATGTATCCATACAAAATATGCTGTTAATTATAACAATAACAACAACAACAACAATAATAATAATAATAATGGATTAATTAAGGAAAACCAAATTAAAATACTAAGAGTTGTGGTAAAATGTTAAAATCTGTTAAAGATATATATGCATATTTATAACATATGTTAAATTTATATTATATAAACATATTATGAAGTATATATACATGTATTTAATTTATATATATTCTAAATAGAATATATGTTCTATATCATACAATTTTAATTAAATTTTATGTATACAACTTATCTATAATATTATATATTAAAGTTTTCTGTAAATTTAAAATGTATAAGTAATCTAAAATATTATAGCAAAATATCTATTTTATGAAGTAAATTTTTGGTAAACCTTAATTAAAAGTACTCTCATGGAAAAGCTGCTGGCTTTTCTGACAAGGTAGAAGATTTCTGCATTGAAATATGGATTTACTGCCATGAAATTCTTCTGTTGTGATAAATAAAAGGGTCATCTTCTATGTTTATGCTAATAAAAGTTTATGCAAAAATAATGACTGAATTCATAGAAAAGTGTGATTCACAAATTTGATTATTATCCCATACACAAAGGTGTAATTGTGTTAAAGGAAGAAGTAACAGGTCTCTGGATCTCAAACTCTGTAAGTACACTCCAGCCCAGGCACATCATGGAAAAGTTTTCCCATTTCTCAATATGTCTCATTGAGAGGGTGTCCATTTCTCACGTCCCAGTAATGCTGTTCTACACTGTCCTAGACCTAAATGTTTGAGTCTTACCTGTTTTTCTTATTTCAATTTCAGTTTACATATCTTGATCCAGAGGACTTTAAATTTATTATCCTATAGCTGTGACTATATGCAAATTCTTGTTTGTCATAGAAATCAGCTCCTAACAATTAGTTCTTAAAAGATGAAATTGTGGTAGAAGAAGCAGAGATTTACCAACACGTTAAGACATACACTTCGTGCTAGGGAAGGTACATTGCTACTGGGCTTTGGCTGCTTCTGGTAAAGATGGATTCTTGGAATTTTTCTTAGGAAACATGAAGATGGAAAATTTTCTGTAGGTAGGAAGAAGATAGAAAATTGTTAAGATGGACAAATTCTTATGCTCCTAGAAAACTGATAATGTGCTCTCTGAGGAACAGTATTACCTCATAGTTGTTTAAACAGGAATTCTCTAAGATCAGTATTGCCTGGGATACCCAAACCCCAACTGATTAGGATGGTGGTAATTGCAGGAGCAGGTGGCATGTTCTGATGCCTTTTCTCATAATGGGGACACAGCAGACCAAGTGGTCATGTTAATATAGGCTAGAAGCAGCCTCCTCCCTGCAGCCTGCACCTGCACTGGTATTGACTCCTGAATGTGCCCCTACTGAATCTGTATAAGTCAGACATCCTTAGTGAATGCCTAACATTGCCATTTAAGGAGGAAGAAAGTGAGGGTCAGATAAATTATAGACCCTGTCTCCCTTACCAGGACACAATATTCTGACTGAAGTTCAAATATAGGGAAAATTGTACCTTGTTACTGTTTAGAGACTGTGTCTTACTCTGTACTCAAAGCTGTCCTGTAACTCACTGTGTGGCCGAGGTTGTCCCAACCTACTTGCTGTATTATTTTTAAATTTTTTATTAATTAGTTTTGTACTCAGTGAATACAGTCAGGTTGGTACCATCATTAGCCTCCTCCATGTCCTACCCCCTCCCCCTGGCCCTCCTTGTTGAGGTACATGGGTCATACATTGTGGAGTTAGCCCAAAGTTATGGGTAGGAGAAATGTCTCTGCATATCATGACCCAATGTGTGGCTCTGACATTCTATCCACCCCCTCTTCTGCAAAATTTCCCTGAGCCATGTTGGGTTCATTTTGCATCTGCTTCAGTGATGAGGTGTTGGGAGCCTCTGGGTCTCTGGATCTGATTTGGTAGGAGTTGATTGTTCTCTGTGTGGATCTCCTTCACCTTTGTGCTGGTACCAGGTTCACCAAGAAAACAGCACCCTTGCTTGTTTTGCCAATTATTCTTAGTTTCATCTGGGGCCCTTTTGACATATGATGGGGTGGTTCTTTCCTTAGGATCTGCATCTATCTGAAAAAGAGAAGCAGATTCTCCAACGGAGAGTAAAGTTAGCACCAGATAAATGGGATAACCCTTATTTTTTTTTTATAAAGAATTTAATACGTGTAGGTCCTCTTGTAGCCCACAATTGGTGGTAGATTGATAATGAAGAGTGGGCTCATGTTTGGATATAGTTCTGACATGTTTCCCAGCTCCAGCTATGGGTCTCATTCCACTGAGCAGATCAGTTAGCCAAATCAAGAACAGTTGGTTTCCGACCATGGCTGTGTACCACTATTGCACTTGTGTGAGCATCACAACAGGTTATTTGCTGTTAAGTAGATTAGACCATGAGTTGCTTGGACAGATATTGGTCATTTTCCCCCAGTTGCCCATGTAGCACCTTCTGGCACTAGATGCGCTGACTGTCTGGGGACTGATTCTCTTCTAGCTTCCAGCCATGTCACTCCATGTTATGTGTCAACCGCATATGGTGTCTTCAGCAGTAGGGTCTTACCACTAACCTTTGGTGGGTCATCAAGTACTCTGACAGAAATCTGTCTGTCTTTTAGGAAATCTTGCAGGTCTCTCTGATCAAAAACTCATTGTGGATGATAGTACTGGCTATATTTTTGCCCCAACCTTCTAATGGCTGTGATTGCAGGCACAAGCCCCAATAACAGGCCAAAGTGGAGCTTTTCCTGTGGGCTTTTGTCAGTCAGTAGACAGATGGTGCTGCTGCTGTCATTGTTATCATTCCTCCTCTTTTACTTATGGGTCATGTGTCACTGGTGTTGATTTATAACACAGTTCAGCTGGCAAGTAGGAAAGGTTATGTGGTGGATTGGATGTAGGGTTTTCCTCAAGTCTTGCGATTAAGCCTCCTCTGTAGTCCCCAATTGAGGAAGCCTTGAGAATTGGAGCCTTTCTGAAGAAGGTGTGTCACTGGTGTGAGGCCTTGGTATTGACTGGTGTAGCCACTGGATATTCAGACTCCTGCCTCTGCCCTGACTCTCATGAGGATGTGAGCCTTACTCCTCTCCAGAATGTAAGCCTGAAGTAAACCCTTTTCTGCGTTAAGCTGCTTTTTGATGGTTTCTTTCATCCCAACACCATAATGATATGCCTGTTACAGTTACATCTACAGTCTTTAGACCACTTCTGATCTTAGTTGGAAACGGATCCATGATTTTTTTTTCTTATTGATTGCTTTTCGGAAGAAAATGTTTGAGGTTCAGGTTACTTATGGCTATAATAGTGTCAGCCATGAAGAAAAGGAACACAGTATAGTACATATCAGTATATGGAGACTATAGTAAGGCTAGAAAGAGAAAAATGAGAAAGACATTTTTAACTAAAAAGTATAAAGCAAGTATCAAGGCCTAGTAGCCTGTGTTGTCTTTTCATAACTGACACTATTTTGAGGTTGAACATTGCCCATTTTAGGGAGCACAATTAACAAAAATAAGCATGATGACTCTAAGTATATGTTTTGTGTTTATTCTTCCTTGGAAATAAAATTACTGCTGGGTGTGATGGTGCATACTTTTAATCCCAGCACTTGGGAGGCAGAGGTATGTGGATCGTCGTGAGTTCAAGCTCATGAATATATGTGTATATATATATATATTTTTTTCTCTTCTGTAATATTTTTTAAAACCAAATAAAGTTTCATATCTTAAATAAAAAAGAAAGTACTTTCAGGAACTGACAATAAAAGCATGTCCTGGTTTGGCAATGTAAAACAGAAATGCAATGTGATATTTGTTTAGAACAGACTTTAAATCTGCATCATATTTTAATTCATTCCACCCTGGACATAACAGCATTAGGTTAGAAGACAACAATTCACTTTATTCTAAATTTATAAAAATACATATCTCATAGGGAAGGAAAGGGACCCAATATATACATAATTTCTTTATATATCAATATATAAAATTTAGTGTAATTAACATGTTTTTTTCTCACTGAGAGAATGGTGGTAAAAGTAAATGTGCAGGCCCATGGGACTGCTTAGCTTTTATAAGCAAGAAAAGCCCTAATATAGTGAACAGAAAGTTGTATTATCTAGGGAAGCATGACCCACACAGAACTCTGGAGATGAGTTAGAAAATTATAGTGTCTTTAGAGGCAAGATGGTTGAGCACCCAAGAAAGTTCTATTATTCTACTAGACTATGTAATAAAAGCAAGTCACACAGTCAGGATGGTAATCTACGAAAACAAATACAGACACAACCCGTGTCCAATTTGAGGCCTGAATCAGACCCAGTTGACTAGAGGGAATACTCTACAGACGGAAGACACTTGCTCACTTCTCCACATTTCCTTCCCGAAAATATCTAAGGTGATGAATGTAATGATAGACACTCAATCCTTCCCCAAAGAGCCTGTGAGCACATGCTTAACTAATGCCCTGAGCAAAGGCAAGCAAACTGATGCTTGAATGAATGTCCCTGTACTTTAGCTAACAAAATTGAGCCAGGCGTGGTGGCACATGCCTTCAATCCCAGCACTCGGGAGGCAGAGGTAGAAGGATTGTTGTGAGTTCAAGGCCACCTTGAGACTACATAGTGAATTCCAGGTCAGGCTGAGCTAGAGTGAGACCCTACCTCAAAAAACAAACAAACAAGAAAAAAAATCCAGAAAGGCCATCTTAACTGGAGCCCACGGAGGTTCACTAGACCTGCCTCATCTCTCTGTCAGCTGGTGCTTCAGTCAGTCACTCATTTACTTACTGCATGCTAATATGCATTTCAAATTCTGTTTCCTAAGAAAATAAGCTAATATAAATATCCAACTTGACTGTTTTTAAATTCAGGATTGTTGGGTTTTTCCGACAGGTAGAGCTGGAGGAGGACCAGGCCTGCTGGTTCCCCCTGAGGGGTTGAGAAGGAGAGCGAGTGTCGACGGCCAAAACACACAGAGCCGGGAGTGTTGTTAGCGCGGGATCTCACTTTATTGTAAGAGGCAGGTGTTTATATAGCGTTGAGAACAAAGGCGGGAATCTCAGGAAAGGATGAAGTGTAAGGGCCAATAGCATATCGCGACTTTTGAAATGATTGGTTCTAAGCACCCGTGCGTAGGAACTCTAACTTTCTGTGGAAGTAGCAGGCCAAAGGCAATTTGACACTCTGCTGAGTCATAGCTGGCCAGAGACAGATCGCCAAACTTTAGCTAGGCTCAGGAAGTTACACTAGGCCTTGCGTCCAGGTCTTTCAAGGTCCAACACAGGATTACATATAGCTATCATGTGTATTTATCACATTTGCAATATTAAAGGGTTAATGAGATTTAGTACAATTAAGGATGTGAACACAGCCCTTCATAATTTGAAAAGGAAGTTCAAATTGATAGTAAACATGAAAGGGGCACTTAAAATACATGTTAAAAGTGAGCATTGACTCTAGTAATTCTTTTAGGAAGCTGTACAGAAAACTTTGAATAGTGTATACATTTTTTCATGCTGGTATCTTTTATAACAATAGACTAAAATTTCATGGAAAAAAAGTTTTGTTAAAATGACAGTTATGTAAAGAGTATTTCACAACTATAATACGTGTATAGATGTATTTCAATGTTTATCTAAATAGAACCATTTCTTAAGAGAATGGTTGTACATATTTTGACATATTATGAAACCAAATGTAACAGAGAAAAGCATATATTATTCATATTATGTTACCATTCATGTTATGATTTTAGGAGAGTTACATGATTTTCTTTGTATCATGTGCATTTCCTACTTTTTCATGAACATTAATAATAAAGTTACTGTATTTCATTGTCTAAGATTCTCTGAGAGGTTGACTTAATATTAATCCATTTTGTATTATGTGATACCATGTCCTATCCCTCCCAGCGCATGTGAGAATGTGGAGGCATAAAAATCAGTTGTCTTGAGAACTGAGAAAGAATAATAAATTAAATGCTGTCCCTGGTCTTTTATTCACACAGAAGTAACTGAAGGCATTTGTTTCTCTCTTGACAAGTTTTCTGTTCTAATCTTCTCCTTCCCTCTTAATTTTCTCCTATTTTTTCCAATTCATTTGGACTTTTGTCTTTCATTAGCACATAAAAGCTTATACATGGATAAAATGAGATGATTTGTACAGTGCAGTGGCAGGCATATAGTAAATTTGTAACAAACATCATTTATGTAGCTCATCAGCAATTGCTGGCATGGTTTAACCTGGTGAGTGAAAGTAGGTTGGTATTTTTCTGTATAACATTTCCATGTACTGTCCACTAATGCCCTCTGAAATAGAAGTGCACTACCAGGTTTGGTGTTCTCAGAGTAATGCTCTCTTAAATCTTTCTGGCACTAACAGCTTAAGTACTTACTATAAAAGTCCCAGACACTGCCCATAGCAGTCCAGCCAGAAATTGCTTATTACATAGATCCTTGGTGTATGTCATATGCCATGACAGACAGGACCAAGAAAGAAAGCGAATATCGAGTACATCAAATGATGGCAGATATTGACAGAGCAGAATACACACATTCTCTCTCTCTCTGTCTGTCTGTCTGTCTCTCTCTCTCTTTCTGTGTGTGTGATGATGTAAAAACACCTGAGCAGATTTAGAGTGAATCGCCTGTCAGGCAAGGCATGACAGAATGGAGCCCCCAGAGGTTGTGAGGCTGGACAAGAGATGTATAGCATGAAGAGAAAGCAAAGTGACATAAGATATCAAAGAATATTTTACTGGCAGAAAGAAAATCAATAAAAATGATGAACTGCTATTCTAAGGAAATAAAATGATTATTCCAGTTCCAACAAACAGAAGGTGCTGCAAATATCACATGGGGATGAACAAGATCTTAACGGTGAAGGAGGAAGCTTGGATATGATCACCTAACTAAGTCTCAATCCAGGACAGAATTAGAAGAAAGAATAATTTTACGCTACCATTTAAACATCAGTTCTTTATGGCACTAAACATTCTTGATATGCAGATATTTTCTAGTTCTAGATATTTTTGCACTTTATAAATAAAATATTCTAAAATTACTAAAGTCACAATGGTTAATATTCAGAGTTGGAAGAAGAATGATAAAACAAACTACTTAATGTCCTTACAAAAAATTGAGGCATCTCCTGAGTTCCACTACCCGAAACCACTTGCCATATATCCAATGGGGGAAAGGGAACCACTCACTTGACTTCTGAGTTAATCATGTGATATGTTTCCTATCTCTCTCTCAACTTTGAACACATACATAAAAAACATGATATTCAAATGGCATTCAATTTTGCCTTTTTAGACTTTAATGCATGCTTTTTATAAAAGACTCAAACTATATAAATTTTAGATTTATGATGTTCATCCAGCTCCAAGGTTTTGAGAATTTTATATACTTATGTTTTTATAGTCAAATATAACATCTACACTTACTCATTAGTTGGGGGAAAGTGTTTTACTTTTTTTTTATATATTTTTTTATAATTCTTTTTTTTTTTTATTAGTCAGTTCTGTATTCAGCAAATACAGTCAGTTTGGTACCATTATTAGGCTCATCCGTGACCTACCCCCTCCCCTTGGCCCCTCCTTGTTGAGGTATGCGGGTCATGCATTGTGGAGTTAGCCCACAGTTATGGGTAAGCTAAATGTCTCTGCATATCATGACCCAACATGTGACTCTGACATTCTTTCCGCCCCCTCTTCCGCAAAATTTCCCTGAGCCATGTTGGGTTCATTTTTGGTCTGCTTCAGTGATGAGGTGTTGAGGGCCTCTGAGGCTCTGGCTCTCTGATTTGGTAGGAGTTGATTTTTCTCTATGCTGATCTCCTTCCCCCTTGTGCTGGTGTCCGGTTCATCAGGAAAAACAGCCCCCTTGCTTGTTTCTCGAAGTTTTCTTAGTTTCAGCCGGAGCCCTTTTGAGGTATGATGGGGTGGCTCTCTCCTTAGGGTCTACATCTATCTGAAAAAGAGAAGCAGATTCTCCAACGGAGAGTAAGTTAGCACCAGGACAAATGAGATAACCCTTACTTTTTTTTTTTATAGAGAATTTAATATGTGTAGGCCCTCTTGTAGCCCACAATTGATAGTAGGTTGATATTGGAGAGTGGGCTTATGTTTGGATATGGTTCTGACTTGTTTCCCAGCTCCAGCTATGGGTCCCATACCAGTGAGGGGATCAGTTAGCCAAATTGAGAGCAGTTGGTTCCCCACCATGGCTGTGTGCCACCACTGCACTTGTGTGGGCATCACAATAAGTTATTTGCTGCTAAGTAGGTTAGACCATGCGTTGCTTCGATAGATATTGGTCAATTTCCCCCAGTCGCCCATGTAGCACCTTCTGGCACTAGATGCGCTGACTGTCTGGGGACTGACTCTCATCCAACTTCCAGCCATGCCATTCTAATTTGCATGTCAATCACATAAGGTATCTTCAGCAGTAGGGTCTTACCACTAACCTTTGGTGGGTCATCAAGTACTCTGACAGAAATCTGTCTGTCTTTTAGGAAACCTTGTAGGTCTCTCTGATCAAAAGCTCATTGTGGATGATAGCCCCATGCTGGTTCTGGGAGTTACAGGTCAGTGCCCACTAAGAAAATGAGGAAAAAGATAACTAATATACAAGAGTTAGAGATAAGAGAGAGAGAGACAGGGAGAGGGGAAGTGAGGTAGGGAAGATGTAGGAGACTAACGTTAGTCTTAATCTTACCCTCTCCAGTGTCTTGTGGTTCAGGTGTTCCCTGTAAGGGCCTGGTGAAGGATCAGCCATTTGGTCTATCTTTTAGTAAGTAGGAGATTATGGTACCATTGCCGTTTAGGTCTAGATTTGTGTTTCCCACCCCTTTGATGCCCTCCCCTCCCTCCCCTTCCATCCTAGTGTCTAATCTAGGAGATGCTTGCTGGGTATTTAAGGTATCTTCGGTAGATTCAGGTTAGGTGCTGTAGATGAGTGAGACTATGTGGGTGATTTTTTTTCTGTGACTGGGTAAGTTCACTGAGAATGATCTGTTCCAGGTTCAACCATTTTTCCTCAAATTTCATTGTGTCATTTTTTCTTACTGCTGTATAGAATTCCATTGTGTAAATATACCACATCTTAGTTATCCATTCTTCTAGTGATGGACATATGGGTTGATTCCAGCTCTTAGCTATTACAAATTGAGCCGCTATAAACATGGTTGAGCAAATCTCTTTAGTCTGTGGTTTGAAGGTTTTAGGGTAGATGCCCAGTAAGGGAATAACTGGGTCTGTTGGTATCTCTATACTCAGCTTTTTCAGAAGTCTCCATATTGCTTTCCAAAGTGGTTGTACCATCCTACATTCCCACCAACAGTGGATGAGTGTTCCTACTTCTCCACATCCTCGCCAGCATTTATTTTTATTTGATTTTTTGATGCTTGCTATCCTTATTGGGGTAAGGTGGAATCTTATAGTTGTTTTAATTTGCATTTCTCTGATGATTAGGGATGATGAACATTTTCTTAAGTGTATGTTTGCCATTTCTATTTCTTCCTCTGTGAACTGCCTGTTCAGCTCTTTGCCCCATCTTGTGAGTGGGGTGTTTGACTTCTTACTGTTTAGATTTTTGAGTTCTTTGTAGATTCTAGAGATTAGTCCTCTATCAGTTGGATAACCCACAAATATTTTCTCCCATTCTGTGGGTAATCTATTGGCTTTGCTAATTGTATGCTTGTCTGTAAAGAAACTCCTCAGCTTCATGTGGTCCCATTGGTTGAGTGATGGTTTAAGTTCATGAGCTACTGGGGTTTTGTTCAGGAAGTCTTTTTCCATTCCTATATCATGGAATGTACTCCCTAAATTTTCTTCCAGTAGTATTCGAGTTTCTGGTCTTATATTGAGATCTTTGATCCATTTGGACTTGAGTGTAGTGCATGGTGAAATGTGTGGGTCAAGTTTTAGTTTCCTGCATATGGTTATCCAGTTTGTCCAGCACCATTTGTTGAAGATGCTGTCTTTTTTCCAGCGTATATTGTTTGGGCCTTTATCAAATATCAAGTAGCTATAGTTGCTTGATCCAAAGTCCAGGTCCTCAAGTCTATTCCATTGATCTATAGTCCTGTTTTTATGCCAGTACCATGCTGTTTTTATTACTATGGCTTTGTAATATAGCTTTAGATCAGGTATGGTGATGCCTCCAGAGGTATTTCTTTTGCAGAGGATATGTTTGGAAATGCGAGGCCTTCTGCCTTTCCATATGAAATTTGAGATCATTTTTTCTATCTCTGTGAAGAACACTGTGGGGATTTTAATTGGTATTGCATTAAATCTGTAAATTGCCTTTGGTAGGATTGTCATCTTCACAATGTTAATTCTACCTATCCAGGAACATGTGAGGTCTTTCCATTTTCTCAAGTCCGCCTCAATTTCTTTTTTGAGTGTTTTTATGTTTTCATTGTATAGATCTTTCACTTCCTTGGTTAACGTTATTCCAAGGTATTTTATTTTTTTTGTCGCAATTGAAAATGGGACTATGTCCCTTATTTCTTTTTCTGTATCTTTGTCCTTTGCATAAAGGAAGGCTACTGATTTTTGTGCATTGATTTTGTATCCTGCTACTTTGCTATAGGAGTTAATCACCTTCAGGAGTTTTGGGATGGAGTCTCTCGGGTCTCTTACATATATAATCATGTCATCTGCGAATAAAGCTAACTTAACTTCCTCCTTTCCAAATTGTATCCCTTTTATTTCCTTCTCCTGTCTTATTGCTTGAGCTAGGACTTCCAGAACTATATTGAAAAGCAGAGGTGAGAGTGGACAACCCTGTCTTGTTCCTGATCTTAATGGGAATTCCTCCAGTCTCTCTCCATTAAGTATTATTTGGGCCTTCGGAGCTTCGTATATTGCCTTTATTAGGTTAAGATATGAACCAACCATGCCAACTCTCTCCAATGTTTTGAACATGAAGTGGTGTTGAATCTTGTCAAAGGCCTTTTCTGCATCTATCGAAATGATCATGTGGTTTTTATGTTTAACCTTGTTTATGTGGTGTATTACATTGACAGATTTCCGTATGTTGAACCACCCCTGTGTTCCTGGAATGAATCCCACTTGGTCAAGGTGGATAATGCTTTTGATGTGTTGTTGGATTCGGTTTGCAAGGATTTTGTTTAGGATCTTTGCATCTAAATTCATCAGGGAAATAGGCCGGTAGTTTTCTTTTCTTGTGGCATCTCTGCCTGGTTTTCGAATTAGGGTGATGCTAGCTTCATAAAAGGAGTTGGGTAGCTTTCCCTGTTCATCAATTGTGTGGCACAGTTTGAGGAAGATTGGTTTGAGTTCTTCCATGAAGGTTTGATAGAATTCAGCTGAGAAGCCATCTGGTCCTGGGCTCTTCTTTTTTGGGAGGTTTTTTATTACTTTTTCAATCTCCATGAGTGTGATGGGTTGATTGAGGTGATTAATCTGCTCTGTGTTTAGCTTTGGTAGATGGTATGCGTCCAAGAATTTATCCATCTCCTCCACATTATCCAGTTTTGTGGAGTAGAGGTTTTTGAAATAAGTCCTGATGATTCTCCCAATTTCACTTATGTCTGTTGTGATCTCTCCTTTTTCATTTTGAATTTTGTTAATTTGAAGCTTCACCTTTTTTTGCTTGATCAGATTGGCCAGGGGTTTGTCAATCTTGTTTATTTTTTCAAAGAACCAGCTCTTTGTTTTGTCAATTGTCTTAATTGTTTCCTTGGTTTCCAATTCATTGATTTCTGCTCTGATTTTAATTATTTCTTTCCTTCTGGAGCTCTCTGGGTTGGATTTTTCTTGTTTTTCCAGTGCCTTTAGGTGGATAGTTAGGTTATTGATTTGGGACCTTTCTGTCTTTTTTACGAAGGCATTGAGTGCTATGAATTTTCCCCTGAGGACCGCCTTCATTGTGTCCCATAAGTTTTGATACGATGTGTTCTCATTGTCGTTCAATTCCAGAAATTTTGCAATTTCATTTTTTATTTCATCCACTATCCATTTATTGTTTAAAAGTGTGCTGTTCAGTTTCCAGGTGCCTTTGGGATTCTTGGTGGGTCTTTTATTGTTGATTTCTAGCAATATAGCATTGTGATCTGATATCATGCAGGGAATTATGTCAATCTTCCTAAATATGTGGAGGCGGTCTTTGTGACCCAATATATGGTCTATTTTAGAGAATGTTCCATGGACTGCTGAGAAGAATGTGTAATCTGTGGATTTGGGATGGAATGTTCTGTAGATGTCCGTTAGGTCTAAGTGATCTATGGTTTTGTTGAGCTCTCTTACTTCCCTGTTGAGTTTCTGTTTGGATGATCTGTCTATTACTGATAATGGTGTATTGAAGTCCCCAGCTATGATGGTGTTTGTGGTTATTTCTGTTTTATTGTCAAGTAGGTTTTGTTTTATGAACTGTGGTGCCCCTGTGCTTGGTGCATACAGATTTATGATTGTAATATCCTCTTGATGGATCGTTCCCTTGATAAGTAGGAAGTGGCCTTCTTTGTCTTTTTTGATTATATTTGGTTTGAAGTCTATTTTATCCGATATTAATATAGCTACACCTGCTTGTTTCTTATTCCCGTTTGCTTGGAATACTGTTTTCCACCCTTTCACCCTGAGGAGATGTCTGTCTTTAATGGTGAGGTGGGTTTCTTGAAGGCAACAGATTGAGGGGTCTAATTTTTTGATCCATCCTGTTAGCTTTTGTCTCTTGATGGGTGAATTAAGGCCATTAATATTTAGGGTAATGACTGTGAGATTTGATTTGATCCCTGCCATATTGTGATGGTAAATGTGGGTTGGAGTTTTCATGGACATTGAAGTTTTTTGTGCCTACTCTGAGTTTGGTTGTTGTGATCTGCTTCTTGTAGGCAATTGTGTTTGATTATTTTTTTCTTCTCTGAGTAGAATTTCCTGAAATACTCTCTGTAGGTTTGGTTTTGTGTTCATATAATTGTAAAGCTGAGTTTTGTCATGGAAAGTTTTTTGTTCACCATCTATTATGAGGGATACTTTTGCTGGGTAGAGTAGTTTGGGTTGGAAGCCATAGGTTCTTAGACTTTGCAGTGTTTCATTCCAGGCCCTTCTAGCTTTCAGGGTTTCCATTGAGAAGTCTGAAGTAATTCTGATGGGGTTACCTCTGAAGGTGGTGTGCTGTTTTTCCCTAGCTGCTTTTAGGATTTTCTCTTTGGTGTCAATGTTTAGAGTCTTAATAATAATATGTCTTGGAGAGTTTCTCCTTTGGTCCAGTCTGTTTGGAGTTCTATTGGCTTCTTGTATCTTGATGGGCCTTTCTTTTAAGAGATTGGGGAAGTTTTCTTCAATTATTTTGTTAAATAAGTTCTCCATGCCTTTGGTCTGGATTTCTTCTCCTTCTGGTATTCCAATGATCCTGATATTGGGACGTTTAACTGTATCCCACAATTCCCTCATATTCTGTTCACAGGAGCTTTTAAACTTACTGAAATTTTTGAACTCTCTAACTGTTTCTTCCATCTTGTCTTCCAGATCAGAGTTTCTATCCTCCACTTGGCTGACTCTATTCTTGAGAGCTTCTAGTGAGTTTTGGGCTTGTTCAATTAAGTTTGCATTTTCTATTATTTTTCTATGTATAATTTCCATCCCTCTGTCAAGCTCCCTTTTCACATCATTTTCTGATTTTCTTGATGATTCTTGGAGTTCATCCTTGCATTTCTTTATGTCTTCATTTAGCATGGTCAGCTGATTTTTAAGGTCTTCTTTTTTTTCACTTTCCCTCAAATCTCTTAACTCTCTTTGAAATCCTTCCATTTTCTTATCTAATCCTTCCAATTTCTTATCTATTAGTTCTAGTTTAGTGATGGCAGCATCCACACGATTGTCTGCCCTTTGTTGCTTTCCTGCAAGTTCTACCAATAGGTTGGTTAGAGTTGCATTGCTCATAGCTTCAATGTGGTGTTCTGGTCCTATTTGTTCTTCTATGTTTTGGTTAGAAGTATTCATTGTGGGAGTGGGTGATCTAATTGGATTTTCTTGCATTTGATTATTCATGTTATTTCTTTTGCGCTGTGTTCTGCCCATGACAGTGTATGGGCAGATAAGTGGGCGTATCAGCCTGGGCTCAAGAACAATGGGAATCTTATGCAGCCTGGGGGCGTTGCCAAGAAGCCTGTGCTTTGGCTGTCACTTGCCAAAGCCGCCTATCTACTGCCTGGCAGGGGCGCCGAAGTTGCCTGAGTTCTCAAGCGGTAATGTGCCAAGGCTGCCTGCGTTCGAACTAGGAGTGGCACTGAGGCACCAAGCACTGATGCCGCCCGAACTCTGGCTGGGCACGCTAGGAACCGGCAGCAGTCTGCGCTCCCCCGCCACAGGACAATTGTGGACAGCCGCGCGGCAGACAGAGGGCAAGTGGAGGAGAGTGCGGAGCAGTCTAAGCTTCCGCACACAGGGAATAATCTCACTTGCCAAAGCCGCCTATCTACTACCTGGCAGGGGCGCCAAGGTTGGTTGAGTTCTCAAGCGGTATTGTGCCACAGCTGCCTGCGTTCAAGCTAGGAGTGGCACTGAGGCACCAAGCACTGAAGCCGCCCAGACTTTGGCTGGGAACGCTGGGACCGGAAGCAGTCTGCGCTCCCCCGCCACAGGACAATTGTGGACAGCCGCGTGGCAGACAGAGGGCGAGTGTACGAGAGTGCGGAGCAGTCTAAGCTTCTGCACGCAGGGAATAATCTCACTTGCCAAAGCCGCCTATCTACTACCTGGCAGGGGCGCCAAAATTGTTTGAGTTCTCAAGCGGTAATGTGCCAAGGCTGCCTGCGTTCGAGCTAGGAGTGGCACTGAGGCACCAAGCACTGAAGCCGCCCAGACTTTGGCTGGAAACGCTGGGAACCGGAAGCAGTCTGTGCTCCCCCGCCACGGGACAATGGCGGCCCGCTGGTGCGGCAGGCAGGTAGGGGGTGGCACCTGAGCTGACGCAAGTGAGAGATACAGTCTGAGCTTGTGGGACTGGGCACACTCAGTAGGTGGGCGAGTGGACGAGGGTGCGGAGCAGTCTAAGCTTCCGCACGGAGGGAACGATCGGCGCGCGCCGTGCGGGCTCCGGAGCAGCAGCAGCGGCAGGGGTGGAGCTTTGAACACGGCGGTTATTTGGGGTGAGGGGTGCCTACCCGCCCAAAAGGGGACCAGAAATTCCCTGTTCCCCCACCTCTGTGCCCTCCCAGATTTCTCTCCCCTAAAAGCCACTATATACCCTTAATATCTTGCCTTTCTTTCCCCAGGATTTGCAGCGCAGCTAGGCGGTCGCCATCTTGGCCGGAAGTCCGAAAGTGTTTTATTTTAATTTTGCTAATTACCAATAAAATCACCTGTTAATGAACAGACATAGAGTACATAGCTGCTTCAAGTTATTATATAATAATGTTTTTAACAAGATTTATATCAATTGCATAGCACTATATGAGAAGTCGTTTCTGTTTTCTACCTTTGACAAACATTGATATTGTTCTACTTCATAACTTAGGTTTATTCTACCACTGTATGCATTTATATTTCCTTGATTTCTAATGATGATGAACATTTTCATATATCCTTTTAAAATATTTATATTTTCTCTTTGGTTTACTTCCTATTCAGGACTTACTGTTTTGGGTGATATTTCCCCTTGTAGTTTCAGAAGTTTTAGGTCACTCCTTCCTATGTTCTAGACAGTGTTTAACTTGACCAACTATTAATTAATATGCTGTTCCAAATTTTAGTTTAGCTTTTATCCTTTCTTCTGATTCCTTTCTAAGAATATACCCCTTATTTTCATAATATCAAACCTGTAAATCTTTCTATTTGCTTTGTATTTTGAAGCCTTGTTTTATAAGAAATATAAAGGCACTTAACTAAAAAAAAATTTAAATGTATCTTAATATTACCATCTGAAAGTATTTGACCTTTTTCTTAGTTTTTGTTATTTATATATTTATTGTAAATATGTATGTGTATGTGCAAGTTTGTGTGAGTGTGGGCATGTGTGTGCCATGGTTCATATGGCAGTCACCTTTTGGTCCTCACCTTTCACCTTGCTTGAGGCTTCTTTTTTTTTTTCTTTTCTTTATTAGTTAGTTTTGTATTCAGCAATTACAGTCAGTTTGGTACCATTATTAGGCTCATCAGTGACCTACCCCCTCCCCTTGGCCCCTCCTTGTTGAGGTATACCGGTCATGCATTGTGGAGTTAGCCCACAGTTATGGGTAAGCTAAATGTCTCTGCATATCATGACCCAACATGTGACTCTGACATTCTCTCTGCCCCCTCTTCCACAAAATTTCCCTGAGCCATGTTGGGTTCATTTTTGGTCTGCTTCAGTGATGAGGTGTTGGGGGCCTCTGAGGCTCTGGCCCTCTGATTTGGTAGGAGTTGATTTTTCTCTGTGCTGATCTCCTTCCCCCTTGTGCTGGTATCCGGTTCATCAGGAAAACAGCCCCAGTGCTTGTTTAACCAATTTTTCTTAGTTTCAGCCGGGGCCCTTTTCAGATATGATGGGGTGGCTCTCTCCTTAGGATCTACATCTATCTGAAAAAGAGAAGCAGATTCTCTAAGGGAGACCTTATGTGATTGACATGCAAATTAGAATGGCATGGCTGGAAGTTGGAAGAGAGTCAGTCCCCAGACAGTCAGTTCGTCTAGTGCCAGAAGGTGCTACATGGGAGACTGGGGGAATAAGACCAATATCTGTCGAAGCAACGCATGGTCTAACCTACTTAGCAGCAAATAACTTGTTGTGATGCCCACACAAGTGCAATGGTGGCACACAGCCATGGTCGGGAACCAACTGCTCTCAATTTGGGTAACTGATCCCCTCACTGGTATGGGACCCATAGCTGGAGCTGGGAAGCAAGTCAGAACCAGATCCAAACGTAAACCCACTCTCCAATATCAAGCTACCATCAGTTGTGGGCTACAAGAGGGTCTACACCTATTAAATTGTCTATAAAAAAAAAGGGTTACCTCATTTGTCCTGATGCTAGCTTGAGGCTTCTTATTGTTACCCGTTTGTAAGCTTCTGAGAAATTTTCCTGTCTCCACCTCCCTTTTCTCCCTAGGTACTGGGATTGCACTGAAATTATATAAGCCCACTACAGCTTCCAAATATTTTCCCATTGGCTCTGGGAATCCAAATTCAGTTACTCAGTGGTACATTGTAAAGACTTTATCAATTGAACCATATTGTCAGCCCTCAACTTTGTTTCATATCAAATTTTCAAGAGGTAATATTTACACAGGTACATTGTAAATTTAATTAATGATATAGATTATACATCTGGAAATAAAGGGATGCATTTTATGTCAAATGCATTTTCCCCAATTAACAAAAATCTTTTAAAATGCTCTACTCCTGTTTGACAAAACCTAGAACTAATTTATAAAAGCCTGATTCAAATTTTTCAAACATATAAAATAATAAGCATTAATTTCTAAAATAAGCAGAATATTACCCAGGTCTCTTACTTGGACACAGACTTTATTTTTAGTCAATACTACAGATCTAAAAAAAAAAAAAAAAAAAAAAAAACTTTTGAGGGAAACAGAATTTTAAATTAATGAAAATTTTTTCCAAACATGTTAATCATTTCTCATAGGGGAAGATTTCTACTTATCAAATGTTTTACAGGCACCATAGCAATGAGTCCATACATTTTTTTTTAATACCCTGTCTATTGACATCAGAATAGAACACATTTAGATGACAGAAATCTAATGTGGTTAACTCACAAGTCTGACTTATTTCCCAAACTTGCCTTATTTTATACTCATAACAACTGACTGCAGATGAGGAACCTATGGCTGAAAGTTTAAATAATATATTCATGATCAATTTGCCTCTCTCAATAGAGAAGAAATATGTCCTGAAACCTGTCTTACTTCAAAGTCTATTCCATTTCACACACAAGCATTTCAGAATCACTACAGGGCAATTGGCCTTTGTTGAGTATACCAGACACTTCACTGCTCTTATTGAATGCTCAAACCACTCTGGTAGGAAGCTGGTATGATTCAAATAGGAAAAATGAAAGTTTGTGAGTTGTCCAGGTTTCTATCAGAGCCAGGATTTTGGTCACCATTTGGCTCTTAATGCTGGGTAGGCATTTCCTGTAAGAATAGCAAATATTTGGCAAGATATGCATTGGGCATTTTCACTTTTCCCACTCATGGTATTTGCCTCATCACAAAGCCTCTTATCTTATAATTAAATACTTTTTTAAAAACAATTCTGTTTTCCAAAGTGAGGACACTTGGAACATCTGCATCTTTCACGTGTTAACAGTATGCATTCTCAGGTTACAGAGATGAGGCATTAGTTAAAGACACTTATCTGCAAAGCCTGGGGACAAAAGTTAGGTCCTTCCCAGTACCCATTAAGCTGGATATAAAGTGACTCATGCATCTGTGATCCCAGGACCCTCTGACAATAGATGGCAGGGCCAAGAGATTCCAATAGAAACAATTTCTGAGGTTCTGGTTGTGGTACCTCTGCTTCAGAGAGAGGAATAATACTATTTGGAGACCACATTGTGGCTTCATGTCTCAAGCTTTCCTTCCTAATAACCAGATGTACAAGAGAAGAACCACCAGACTTAGCAATCATATAAGTTGTCCCATTATAATTAGTAAACTGAAATGTTCCTCTGTAACTATAAAGATTATGTTGCAGACAGGGAGTTGAGGAAGACTCCTAAAACCTGAAATTCTATAAAGTTATGGTGGTGTGATTTTATTAACATTAAATAAAAAGAGCACCTTATATGTACTGCAAAATGAATTCTTAAGAAACATCCTGAAAGAAATAATAGCCCAACTCATAGTAATGAAAGCATTTAAAAATTCTTTGCATCCTTTAATTTTTTAATTATTGTTGCAATAATAAAATGAGACACAATGTTTTCTCCTTATATTACTAAAACTAAATAAATCAAATTAAAAACAAAGCTTAACAAGTTTTCATTCTTGCTTTAGGAAAACAGACGATAATGCCTACAAAAGCAAAGCAGAGTTTTAATCTTTTGGCTGCATACTTAATTTATTTGTGGTGGCTTAAAAACTAAGTGGATCTTTCAAGTTAGAAAAACTATATATTTGTCACTGTGTTTTGAATAAGGCCCTGCTATTTAGTGTTTTTCAGAGATAGTATTTCACATTTAAAATCTTTCATAAGAAAGCCACTCCTGGGCTGGAGAGATGGCTTAGCGGTTAAGCGCTTGCCTGTGAAGCCTAAGGACTCCGGTTCGAGGCTCGATTCCCCAGGACCCACGTTAGCCAGATGCACAAGGGGGCGCACGCATCTGGAGTTCGTTTGCAGTGGCTGGAAGCCCTGGCGTGCCCATTCTCTCTCTATCTATCTGCCTCTTTCTCTCTCTCTCTCTCTCTGTTACTCTCAAATAAACAAATAAAAAATGAACCAAAAAATATTTAAAAAAAAAAAAAAAAAGAAAGCCACTCCTGGTGGTGCCCACCTTTAATCCCAGCACTCAGGAGGCTGAAGTAGGAGGATCACTGGGAGTTCAAGCCCATACTGGATTGCAGAATAAGTTCCAGGTCAACTTGACCTTAGTGAGACCCTGATCCAAAAGACTAAGAAAAATTCTGCCGTATATTCTTAAAGATATTATTCATATTTTATTGATTTGCAGGGCTGTTAGTGGCTAATTATTTTAGAAATCAGATATTTGAGATGCAAATGTTATGCTGAGGCTTTATTAATATATGTTTTGTGACAATTTAGCTTGCTGCTCATTCAATCTCATTCCCAAAGCAAAATATTAATACTAATAAGAGCAATGGTTCTAATACCTAACAATTATTATTCATTCTCAGCCAATAAGTCATGTATAATGAAAAATTAGAAAGAAAAATAAAAATTAAACTAGGGCTGGATAGGTAGCTCAGAGGTTAAGGCACTTGCCTGAAAAGCCTGTGGACATTAGTTCTATTCCCCAGTGCCCATGTAGTCAGATGCACAAGGTGGCACATGCATCTGGAGTTTGTGTGCAGTGGCTAGGATCTCTCTCTCTCTTTCCCTTTCTTCCTCCCTCCTTTCTCTCTCTTATAAATAAAATATGAAAATTTAAATTAGATATATGTATAAAATTTCACAAATTTTTACTAAACTATTGCAATATAGCTTGACATCAGTAACAGTATTCACATTCATAGCCAGGCTTAGTCAAAACTGATCTGGCAAACAGTGAGGGTCTCAGTGTCTCCAAATTCTAGTTATTAACAATGACTTTGGCTCATCCACTGCCCCTGTTTAAAACACAGTGAATAGTTGTGCTAAAACTGATAGGTACCTGTATAGTAAATAATTTCCATCTCTAATTAATGGACTTTTCTGGTCTGAGTTGAAACACTTGAATATACTAATAACTAAGGACTGTAAAGTTTGGTTTATAGGATCTGTACTTACTACACTGCAAGGTGTCTCTTAGGCCAAGGTTTCAAATCCTTCCACATTCCTCCATCAAATCAGTCCTAAAAGGCCAAAAGCCACATTCAGGTTTATACCAGTAACAACACCACTGCTCAGTACCAATTTTGCTGTTGTAATCAGTTTCTCAATGCTGATAGAAAGTATCCAAGCAAAAACAGCTTTGTGAGGAAATGGTTTATTTTGGCTTACAGACTCAAGGGAAAGCTCCATGATGGCAAGGGAATATGATGGCATGAACAGATACTAGGCATCACCTCCTGGCCAACAGCAGGTGAAAAACAGAAGTTGGAGAGTATGCCAAACACTGGCAAGGGGAAGCTGGCTGTATATAACACCAACAAACCACCCCTAACAATATACTGCCTACAGAAGGTTCCAATTTCCAAATTGCCACCAGCTGAGAATTTAGAACTCTTAAGTTTATGATGAACCCCTGAATCAAACCACCACAATCTTGAACCTCAGCTTCTCTGCCCAGAGCAGGGTGGACCAAGGAATATGAGGAAACTCAAAAGGCAAAGAGAATGACTAGACAGCATTGGAAGAATGCCTTTAGCTTTTCATAAACCTTTCTCCCAATTCTATTTAATTTAAAATAAAACTATAAAGACACTTGAAGTTCAAAATTCTTAGTTTCTCAACATACCCATATCTGTGTAATAGACCAAATGATTCCATTGTCTTCTAATTTCTAGGCTACTTGGAGAACTCTGAATACAATAAAATCTAAATAAATAGCGCAGAGAGATACATCAGAACTCTTCATGTCATCCATGCCAGATAGTTAAAATATCAGTGTAAGACAAAAAAGTATAATAAGGATTTAGAGTTCAAGTCAACCCCACCAGTTGTTTGTATGTTCATTCCTTTAATGGTTTAGCATAACCATATTACTAGGACACTGTGTAAGTATTTTAAGAGCTCCAGGACTACAATGCATATTCAACCACATGGTAAAGAATAAGTAAGGCATCTGATGCTACATCCCCCTTTTAAAAAATATATGTTTCTTGTGAGATACACAGCTTGTGTTTGTGACAAAGTAACTAAAATAATTTTGTAAAAAAATCTCATTATCAGAAAAATTCTGTTTATGTACAGGGAGATTTCTGGATAGCTCCTGTTGTAACAATAGGTCCTTTTTTATAAGGATTTGGAAAGCGCTTTGATTCAAAAAATTTTACACTGTATAAAGAAGGCAAATTATCAAAATTAATGTGAATCAAAATAGTAGGTACTAATAAATTACACTCTTTTACATATGTTTGTAGAATTATATCTGGAGGATAAAATTGTAATCCCAGAAAGATAACAGAGTCCAAATAAAACAAGCCCTTCATAAAAGTTCTGATTTATTTTAAGAGCACACGCTGTGTATGATGTATAATGTTTTGAGTTGTGCATTTGAAGCACAAAGTAAGGAGAATTGGAGACACACTGACAAAGTTAGAGAGCTTGAACGATAAGCCAAGGCTACTTCATAAATTATAGGAAACAAGAATTACCCCCCTACTCATTTATTCTAGGACTGAACCCTAATACTAAATCTTTTGGGGACAGTTCTGCAGGCATTTTGCAGCCTTAGAAACACTGAGAGGCAAATACATTACATTAACTGAGGAAGAGAATTGCTGTTTCGTAACAGTACAAGGTGCATGCTATAAAGATGCTGTATCATTCATATGATTTGTAATAAATCTTTTGTATTTTTTCCTCACAATAATTTATCTGAAATAGAAGTCAACACCTTCCAGGTTACCAAGCCTCGCTATTGAATTAATTCATGAGTTGCATTGGAAAAATGGGCCATTCTTCACCACCAGGATCATGAATATTTTAATATCTGAGTAAAGATAAGAATAAAGTTAAAGCAACTCAAGTTTGTGGAGATGCCACCAGGAAAAAAGCAGAGTTAAATGATACAGTTTAATATCTTTTATTTTACACAAATGAGATGACTAACTGACTTGATTGCTGCAAGTAAAAGTAAACACTAATATAAATATTGTTGCAGTTATTTATGAAAAACCTCAATAATTACTATACTCTTATGATTTGTACAACACTAAAGAGAAAATAAGTCCTTTTGCTTTTATTGGAACATGAATATAGTTCACCATTTGTTGAATTTTGGTATCTGTGCTGATGACTCCTGTATTCCACTAATAATAGAAAGCATATTTAGGGCACCTTTCATGAGCAAAGTTAGATTTCTTCAGTGTGCAGAGCCAGAATGTTTTAGATAAAGGAATATGTAAATATCTCCAGATAAAGCAGGGACTTCTAAACTTCAGGGATTTTGTACACACACTCACAACATTCTGCCAACACAAAAGGGAATGTGGAAAGTAGGAGACATCAATATTTCTGTTCTCCAAAGTGAGAACACATAAGGGAAAAGATATATCCACAGAAAAAAAAGCCTGATGAGCAAGATATATAAAATTGTGCAGCATTTTGCCAGCTACCACCAACCCAGCAATCCAGTTACTTTGGTAACTCATGTTTCTCAACATTGGCTACATTGTAGAATTGCCTGGAGAACATGAACCACAATTTCTTCAGGTAGGATTTTGGATTTTTTGAAGCTTCCACACAATTATAGTTAGGATCAAGCTACTGCTCTCCTAGGTAAGAGATGATGAATGTGAGCGTACTTCATAATAACAGGCCCTGCATATAAATATTTTACATACATGAATATATACAGAAAAAATCTGTGTGAATTGTGTAGATATTCTTCTAATCATTATTCCCTATATAATACTATATATTTATTAATTGCATGGTATTTATATTATATGAGATATAAATAACCTAGATGATTTAAATTATATGTGAGGGTATGTACAGGTCATATAAAATACTAAACCATTTTGAGACTAGGGAATTACCAAAATTTGGTAGCCACCCCCCCTTTTTTTACTTTAATAATATACTCAAAACTTTATTTCATGGTGACCCTATAAAGTGGATACAGCCATTCCATTTTGCTGAGACTATATGCTATAATGAAACTATACTTTAATGACTTGAAAATCATTGCAGATAACTAAATTTCCCCTACCTCTTTTCATTATTAAAGTAAATAATGTCATTCTCACATTTAATATGAATATATTTGGGTACAGTTCCTAGTTAAAAGTAAACATTGAATAAAAACTTTACCATGTTTAGCTATAATAACATTATTTTGTTGTGTGATCTTAGCCATATTCATTCCTATCACTTGTTTACTCATTAGCAAGTGAGG
Organism: Dipus sagitta; assembly: GCA_036346955.1. Classification (NCBI taxonomy): domain Eukaryota; kingdom Metazoa; phylum Chordata; class Mammalia; order Rodentia; family Dipodidae; genus Dipus; species Dipus sagitta. Next base: position 93,429,832 of record CM070770.1, on the reverse strand, counting down.
ACTATATCTACTTCATAGGGTTGCCATGAAATAAGAATGTGTTCATTGTACACAGAAAGTATCTCATATGCTTGGAATGGATATTCCTGATATGGTTAGCTATCTACACATGACAAGTCTGAGTATATTGTAATTATCATATAAGTAGAAACTGAAATTTGGGAAGAAGGGTGAAATTTCATGAATGAAGAGTGAAGGAAGTATTTTTTGTTTTCAATAAAATATAAGTGTATAAATAGTATTTAAAAGTGGCATATAACAACCATTTTTCAATATAATTTACAAATCAAAAAAACTAAAAGATAATTTGGAGAATTGGTGAAGCATCAAATAATGAAGGGCCTTGGATGAGAGGATGAGGATAACAAGAATATGTTAGCATTATAGGAGTGTCAGCATGGCTGAGGAGTAAATTTTAATGTTCAAAATGCAATGGGTGATTTAGAACATGGCTGCAATGGCACATCTGATTTAACTGTTTTCACTATTATACTTACTTACAAAAAATCACTTTCAATTTGACTTTACTTTTATCCAAAATTTAAATCCAAGAGTAAAATTACTGCCCATGTTAATAAAATAAGATTGAAATAAGTGTTAATGTATGTTTTAGACAGCAAGAGGAAATTAACAAGACATATCTGCATTAAGCATTAACAAAAATGAAATTGGATTAAAAAATGTCCCACAAGTAATGTTTAAAGAACACCACATTTTTAGTTTTACTGGATATATTGTTCTGTAATGACAGAGCTTTTGAATATTTACTGACACTACCATCTTCAAGCAAATTTCTAAAGTACTGAAACAAATCTTATCATTCCATAGGCATAAGGATCAGTCATAAGTCAGTCTTCTGTAAAGGTCAAAAGGATTTCTAGAGAAGAAAAAAGATAGATTTTATCTAGTAAACAATTATTTGAAGGGAAATTAAGTTAGGGGATATTCTAGAAAGGGACCGATATGACCTAGCAGTGCACAAAAGGATGGGGATAAAAAGCTTTCATGTGTCCTTTGGGACAACTTACATTGCCATTCTGCAATATAAAATATTATAATTGTGTTAGCACAGTCATCAATGACAGACAATATAGAACAGTGTGATTCATAAGCATGCACTCATTCTGCAGCCTGATGAAAGATACAGACTGTCATGTTTAATTGTTTATATTGGTGGGTATTTCAGTCTGATGAAAAAAGAATAGAGTTAATTTCTTTTAAGTAGGCAAAACTGAGCTAATAAAATTCTAAGCTTTGCAACACAGAGTTTAGCACTAAGTAAAGCCTTCTTTAAGGGTGAGTGTTGAAGTTAGTGCTTTGAAAATAATTCTTTTTATAATTTTTATTTTTTTATTTTTATTTTTTATTAATTAGTTTTGTACTCAGATAAAACAGTCAATTTGGTACCATTATTAGGCTCATCTATTACCTACGCCTCCCCTTGGTCCCTCCTTGTTGAGTTATATGGGTCATTCATTCTGGAGACAGCCCACAGTTATGGCTAGGATAAATATCTGCATATCATGACCCAACATGTGGCTCTGACATTCTTTCTGCCGCCTCTTCTGCAAATTAATGAAATACGCCGGTAGTTTTCTTTTCTTGTGGCATTTATGCCTGGTTTTGGAATTAGGGTGATGCTAGCTTCATAAACAGAGTTGGGTAGCTTTCCCTATTCTCCAATTGTGTTGCACAGTTTGAGGAAGATTGGTTTGAGTTCTTCCATGAAGGTTTGATAGAATTCAGCTGAGAAGGCATCTGGTCCTGGACTCTTCTTTTTGAGGAGGTTTTTTTTTTTTTTATTACTTTTTCAATCTCAACGACTGTGATAGGTTCATTTAGGAGATTAATCTGCTCTGAGTTTAGCTTTGATAGGTGGTATGCATTCAGGAATTTATTCATCTCCTCCACGTTATCCACTTTCGTGGAGTAGAGGTTTTTGAAATAAGTCCTGATGATTCTCCCAATTTCACTTATGTCTGTTGTGATCTCTCCTTTTTCATTTTGAATTTTGTTAATTTGAAGTATCTCTTTTTTTTTTTTGCTTGATCAGATTGGCCAGGGATTTGTCAATCTTCTCTATCTTTCAAAGAACTAGCTCTTTTTTTTTTTTTTCAATTGCCTTGATTGGTTTCTTAGTTTTCAATTCATTAATTTCTGCTCTGATTTCAATTATTTCATTCCTTCTGGAGCTCTTTGGGTTGGATTTTTCTTGTTTTTCCAGTGCCTTCAGGTGGCTGGTTTGGTTATTGATTTGGGATCTCTCTGTCTTTTTTATGAAGACATTGAGTGATATGAATTTTCCCCTGAGGACCGCCTTCATTGTGTCCCATAAGTTTTGCTATGATGTGTTCTCATCATCACTCAATTCTAAAAATTTTGCAATTTCAATTTTCATTTCATCCACTATCCATTTATTATTTAAAAGTGTGCTGTTCAGTTTCCAGGTGCCATTGGGATTCTTGGTGGGTCTTTTGTTGTTAATTTCCAGCAATATAGCATTGTGATCTGGTATCATGAAAGGAATTATGTCAATCTTCCTAAATATGTGGAGACAGGCTTTGTGATCCAGTATATGGTCTATTTTAGAGAATGTTCCATGGGCTGCTGAGAAGAATGTGTAGTCTGTGGATTTGGGATGGAAAGTTCTGTAGATGTCCGTTAGGTCTAAGTGATCTATGGTTTTGTTGACCTCTCTTACTCCCCTGTTGAGTATTTGTTTGGATGATCCTTCTGTTCCTGATAATGGCATAGTGAAGTCCCCAACTATGATGGTGTTGGTGGTTATTTCTGTTTTATTGTCAAGTAGGTTTTGTTTTATGAACTGTGGTGCCCCTGTGCTTGGTGCATACAGATTTATGATCGTAATTTCCTCTTGATGGATTGTTCCCTTGATAAGAAGGAAGTGGCCTTCTTTGTCTTTTTTGATTATTTTTGGTTTGAAGTCTATTTTACCTGATATTAATATAGCTACACCTGCTTGTTTCTTATTCCCGTTTGCTTGGAATAATGTTTTCCAAACTTTCACCCTGAGGAGGTGTCTGTCTTTAGTGGTGAGGTGGGTTTCTTGAAGACAACAGATTGAGGGATCTAATTTTTTGATCCATCCTGTTAGCTTGTGTCTCTTGATGGGTGAATTAAGGCCATTAATATTTAGGGTAATGACTGTGAGATTTGATTTGATCCCTGACATGTTGTGATGGTATATGTGGTTTGGTGGTTTCATGGACTTTGAAGTTTTTTGTGCCTACTCTGAGTTAAGTTGTTGTGATCTGCTTCTTGTAGGCATTTCAGTTTGATTATTTGTTTCTTCTCTGTGGAGAATTTCCTGAAATACTCTCTGTAGGTTTGGTTTTGTGTTCATGTAATTGTAAAGCTTAGTTTTGTCATGGAAAGTTTTTCTTTCACCATCTGTTATGAGGGATATATTTGCTGGGTAGAGTAGTTTGGGTTGGAAGCCATAGGTTCTTAGACTTTGTACTGTTTCATTCCAGGTCCTTCTGGATTTCAGGGTTTTCTGAGAAATCTGGAGTAATTCTGATGGGGTTACCTTTAAGAGTGGTGTGCTGTTTTTCCCTAGCTGCTTTTAGGATTTTCTCTTTGGTGTCAATGTTTAGAGTCTTAATGACAATATGTCTTGGAGAGTTTCTTCTTTGGTCCAGTCTGCTTGGAGTTCTGTTGGCTTCTTGTGTCTTGATGGGCCTTTCTTTTAAGAGACTGGGGAAGTTTTCTTAGATTTTTTTGTTAAGTTCTCCATGCCTTTGGTCTGAATTTCTTCTCCTTCAAGTATTCCAATGATCCTAATATTTGGATGTTTAAGTGTATCCCACAATTCCCTCATGTTCTGTTCATAGAAACTTTTGAACTTACTGAAATTTTTGAACTCTCAAACTGTTTCTTCCATGTTGTCTTCCAGGTCAGAGTTTCTGTCCTCCATATGGCTGACTCTATTCTTAAGAGCTTCTAGAGAGTTTTGGACTTCTTCAATTAGGTTTGCATTTTCTACTACTTTTCTATGTATAATTTCCATCCCTCTGTCAAGCTCCCTTTTCATATCATTTTCTGATTTTCTTGATGCTTCTTGGAATTCATCCTTTCATTTCTTTATGCCTTCATTTAGTATTGCCAGCTGATTTTTGTGGTCCTCTTTTTTTTCACTCTCCCTCATATCTCTTAACTGTCTTTAAACTCCTTCCATTTTCTTATCTATTAAGTCTAGTTTAGTGATGTCAGCATCCACATGATTATCGGTCCTTTGTTGATTTTTTGCAAGTTCTACCAGTAGCTTGGTCAGGGTTGCATTGCTTATAGCTTCAATTTGGTGTTCTGATCCTAGTGATTCTTCTATGATTTGATTACAGATGTTCATTGTAGGACTAGGTGATGTAACTGGACTTTCTTGCATTTGATTTTTCATATTATTATTATTTTTTTGTGTGCTGTGGTCTGCCCATTGCAGTGTATGGGCAAGTAGGTGGGTGGACCAGCCTGGGCTCAAGCACAATGGGAATGAAGCAGCCTGAGGCTGTTGCCAAGCAGCCTGATCTTTGGCTCTTGCTTGCCAAAGCTGCCTGTGTTCCTTCCTGGCTGGGGGGCCAAAGTTGCCTGAGCTCTCATGTGGTAATGCACCAAAGCTTCCTGTGCTCATGCTAGGAGGGACACAGAGACAGCAAGCACTGAAGCAGCCCAAACTCTGGTGTGATGGAACACTGGGACCTGGAAGCAGTTTGTGCTCCCCAGCAACAGGACAATGGCAGTTGGCAGGTGTGGGAGACCAGGAGGGGATGGCACCTGAGCTAGCATAAGTGACAGACAGAGTCTGAGCTCACATGTGGAGTTAGAAATTGTCCTAGGCTCGCGCCTGTGAATGTGCAATGGCGGAACAGTAAGTGAGAAAGTGTGCGGAGCAGACTAAACTTCCACAGGCGGGATCGGAGCAGCGGCGGGCATGGTTTAAATTGATCAAGGGAGCCTGAGCTCCAATGGGCCAGCAGGAATAGCCTGGCCAAGGTCACTCATGGGCAGGGTTAGCAGTGTGATCACTCCTGTGCAGTGAGGCAAGTGGAAGTATGTTGGCTATTTTCTTGCTGTAAGTGTGGGAGTTTCCTGAGGCTGGAACTGTGGTATGGTGGCTGCTTGGGGGGAGGGATGGGCTACCCACCCACTCGAGAGGGAATCAGCGATTCCCTGTTTTTCCCCTCTGTGCCCTCCCACTGGCAATCTACTAGAGATTGCTCTCCCCTAAAAGACCCAGGGAACACTTAATTTCTTGCCTTTCTTTCCCGGCAATGTGCTGTGCAGTTAGGTGGTTGCCATCTTGGCTGGAAGTCCCTGAAAATAATTCTTTAAACAAAATAGTTTTGCCATGCAAGCTAATGAGACTCTGAGAACTAGAAATTTCTATTTTGGGCAAAGGTTACTTTTTTTATATTGACATTGGACAATAAGAGAGATAAATTAAAATTTAGCATATGTAGAGCCTATATGTAGACTTTTGAGTGCTTGATAGTAGAACTGTCCAGGTTGTTTGTTTTTTAAAGATGGGGCTAAGGGACAAGAAGCATAGGAAAGTAAAATGGGGAAAATAAAGTGTGGCCAAGTACAAAGTATTGTAGAAAGTCTAGAATTAGATTAATGATTCCATGACACTTGGCAGAAAGGACATGTGAAATGGCCTAGAAGATAAAAGTTGGTTTAAGGCTTTGATATGTGAATGTCACTGTGGCAAAATGAGTGGTAGCATTCCTCAGGCAATTTCAAATGGATATTAGTTTTTGTTTTGTTTGTTTCTTAAGTTTTTTTGTTTGTTTGTTTATTTATTTGAGAGTGAAGACAGAGAGAGAAAGAGGCAGATAGAGAGAGAGAATGGGCGCGCTAGGTCCTCCAGCCACTGCAAACGAACTCCAGATGCATGCGCCCCCTTGTGCATCTGGCTAATGTGGATCCTGGGGAATTGAGCCTCGAACCAGGGGTCCTTAGGCTTCACAGGCAAGCACTTAACCACTAAGCCATCTCGCCAGCCTGGATATTACTTTTATATAGTTCTTCTGATGCTGATATTTTCTGCTCAGATAATTCATTCCCTGAGAATGGTGTCAGTAACTAAGACCAATTCTTACCACAGGTCTGCATGGCTTCTAATATCATGTAAAACCTATTGACTCCTTCAGGGTGAAGAATGGGCATGCACACATGCTCACATGACACTCTGTAGTGCCAGGTTTACATAAATTCTTTTAAACTGGACTTCATCTTAAAACATCCCTCATAATAGATGGTGAAAGAAAAGCTTCCCATGAAAAAGTCAACTCTATGGTTATATGAACACAAAGCCAAACCTACAGAGAATACTGGAGGTAATACTTCCCATGGAACAGTCAAACAACCAATCTGAGGAGCCAACAAGAAGAAGATCATAATAACCAAAATATAACAGGGATGTAGGGATCGTTTAACATACCAAAATCAGTAAATGTAATATACCACATAAATAACCTTAACCACAAGAACCACATGATCATCTCAATTGATGCAGAAAAGGCCTTTGAAAAAATGCACCACCACTTCATGATCAAAACACTGGAAAGAACAGGCATGGTGGTTTTATATCTCAACACTATGAAGGCCATATACAAAGCTCCTAAAGCCCAAATAATACTTAATGGAGAAAAGCTCAAGGAGTTCCCAATGAGATCAGCAACAAGTGTGCCCACTCTCACCACTGCTCTTCAACATAGTACTAGAAGTACTAGCTCTAACTATAAGACATGATAACAAGATAAAAGGAATTCAAATTGGAATGGGAGAAGTCAAGGTAGACCAACTTGCAGATGACATGGTCTTATACATGGCCAGAAAGTCTCCATCTCAAAACTTCTAAAGGTGACAAATTCCTTCAGCAAAGTGACAGGATACAAAATCAATGTACAAAAATCCACAGTTTTTTCTATATGCAATGGACAAATATACTGAGAAAGAAATCAGTGAGGCTGTCTCAATAGCAACAAAAAATTATCAAATACATGGGAATAGCACTAACCAAAGATGTGAAAGACCTACATAATGAAAACTTAAAAACACTCAAGAAAGAAATAGAGGAGGACTTAAGAAAATGAAAAATCCTCCCATGCTCCTAGATATGTAGAATTAATATTATGAATTTAGTAATTCCACCAAAAGAAATATACAGACTTAATATAATACCATTGAAAATACCAGCATCATTCTTCACAGTGATTGAAAAAAAAGATCTCAAAACTCATATGGAATGTCAGAAGGCCTCAGATATCCAAACATATCCTCAGCAAATAAAACACCTCTGGTGGTATCACCATACCTGATCTAAAGCTATATTACAAAGCCATAGTGACACAAATATCATGGTATTGGAATAAAAACAGAAACAAAGACCAATGGAACAGAATTGAAGACCCAGACCTTAGGTCAAGTAACTACATCTGCTTGATATTTCACAAAGGTGTCAGTAATATAGACTGGAGAAATGACAGCATTTTCAACAGATGGTGTTGGAGAAATTGGATGACTATATGTAGAAAAATGAAATTAGACTCACTCATTTCACCATACACAAATTCAAGTCCAAATGGATTAGTGACCTTAGTATAAGACATGAAACTCTTCAACTACTGGAAGAAAAAATAGGAGGCAGTCTTTCTGATGTAGGACTGGGAAAGGACTTCCTGAACAAAACCCTAGTATCCCAGGAAATTAAACAAGCACTCAACCAATGGGCTCTCATAAATCTACAAAGCTTTTGCACAGACAAACATACCATAAGCAGAGTCAATAAATTACAACTGAATGGGAGAAAATCATTGCCAGCTGTACCATTGACAGAAGCCTAATATCTAGAATCTACAAAGAACTCAAAAAATTAAACAATGAAAAACCAAAGGACCCACTCCAAAAGTGGGGTAGAGAACTACATAGGCAGTTCTCAAAGGAAGAATTACAAATGGCTAACACACACTTAAAAAAATGTGCAACATCCCTATTAGGGAAATACAAATTAAAACAACTATTAGATTCCTTTACCCCAATAAATATTAAAAACTCAAATGAAAACAAATGTTGGCGAGGCTCTGGAGAAATGGTACAATCATTATATCAATATGGAGACTTGTGAAAAGGATAAATACAGAGTTACCAACAGACCATGTTATTCCCTTACTGGGCATTTACCCTAAAATCTCCACATCTCACTTCAGAGATATTTGCTCAACCATTTTTATAGCTGCTTAATTCATAATAGCGAAAAACTGGAATCAACCCAGGTGTCCATCATTGGATTAATGGATAACAAAAAATGAGGTATATCTACAAGATGGAATTCTACTCAGCACTAAAAAAATATGACACAATGAATTTTTTAGAAAAATAGTCAAACTTGGAACAGGTCATTCTAAGTGAACTCACACAATCACAGAAAGACAAAAGTTACATGGTCTCACTCATCTGTTTCCTAACCTGGATCATCCCGAGTTGCTGACATAACTGAATAGCATCTTGAGGCTTGGACAATAGGGAGGGTACGGCTTGGGGGAAGAGGACACAAAACTGAACCCAAATTGACCTGGTACCATAGAATCCTATATCCTGGAAGTTACACTAAAAGGGGACCCTCAAGAGGACCTTAGGGGGAGCACCTGAACTGAAGGCCCCTGAAGAGGGTGAGATAAAACCTAACTTTAAATGTCTCCTGAAGGGCCTGGAGAGGGTGAGATGAAACCTAACCTTAAATTTCTCCTGTTTCTCTTTCTTCTCTTTTTCTTTTTAGTTTTCCTTTTGTGCTGGCGTGTAATTGCCTATTCCAGAATGTGGTTTACATCCACAATGAGCTGTTGATCAAAGATATTTACTAGATCTCCCAAAACAAACAAGACAGACTTCTCTCAGAGCACTTGATTACCCACCAGAGGTTAGTGGTAAGACCCTACTGCTGAAGACACCATACGCTGTCAGCATGGACCATGAAGAGAACTGGTTGGAATCAGGAAGAGAGTCAGTCTCCAGACAATTAGCCCATCTAGTGCTGAAGACACTACATGATATAATGGGGGAAAGTGGCCAACATCTGTCCAAGTAACTCAAAGTCTAAGCAACTCAGAAGCAAATATCCTGATGTGATGCTCACACAAGTGCGGTAGTGGCAAACAACCATGTTGGGTAACCAAATGCTCCTGGATTGGCTAACAGATCCACTCAATGGAAAGGAAACTATATTTGGAAATGGGAAACAAGTCAGAATCATATCTAGATAATGATTCTGCTTTCCATTATCAAGCTTCCACTAATCTTGGGCTATAAGAGGGTCAATTCCCTTTAAATTCTCTCTAAATTAATAATGGTTATCCTATTTAAGTGGTGCATACTTCACTCTCCATTAGAGAATCTGCTTCAGTTTTTCAGACAACTGTGGGACCTGAGGCAATAAACGACCCTCTGCAGTTCATCCTGGCCCAAGCTGGAACTACAGAGGAACTGGGGAAATGAGCAAGAGTGCTGCTTTATTAGTGAATCTGATACCAGCACAAGGGTGAAGGAGAGAGACACTGAGGATACTCAACACTTACCAAACCAGAGATTGAAGGATCTTGAGTGCCCATCACTGAAGTAGACTTAAAATGCTCCCAGCATGGCTCATGGAATTTTGCAGAAGACAGGGAAGAAAGATTATTGGAGCCACAAGTTGGGACATTTTGCATAGAGACATTGCCTCCTCCCCATAACTGACTGCTGCCCCCATAATGCATGACCAACAATCCCCATGGGGTTGATGTGAATCCCAAACAAGGAAGTCCTCTTCAGAAAAGGGGCAGGCTGGAGGGAAGGACGATACCAACATGTGTTGTTTACCTACTAAATATGTCCATATCTAATATGTGTGTGTGTGTGTGTGTGTGTGTTTTGTTTATGGCTGTTCTTTTTGAGGTCAGAAAACAAGGTCATATATGTTTACAAATATATCATTGGGAAAATTATTCCACAATTGAATAAAACTTTGTGATACAGGTATGTGATGATATAATTCAGAACTAGGCAAATACTTTCCTTAAAGTATCATAATTAAATATTTTAAGCTTCCCAGATCATATAGGTCTTCATCATATATCCTTCTGTTTTATTTAAAAGCACTAATTTGGAGCTGGATGGATAGCTTAGTGGTTAAGGCATTTGCCTACAAAACCAAGGTACCCAGGTCCAATTCCCCAGGACCCACATTAGCCAGATGCACAAGGGTACATATGCATCTGGAGTTCATTTGCAGTGGCTGGAAGCCCTGGCACATCCATTCTCTCTCTGTCTCCCTCTTTCTCTGTCAAATAAATACATAAAATATTTTTAAAAGCACTAATTTGTTACAACCATTCTCAGCATGTATGCATTATGACATAGAAAGTTACATGAATTTAGGACCAATGATAACTTCAGTTTAAGTGACTGAAATTCATGTTCCATAATGTTCTTCATTCATGAGAGTATGTAGGGATTTCAATATATATATATAAATCTAATCCTCATGTTGGAGATAAAGTGCTCATGGAAAAAGTGTCTGCAACACAGCTCTGTGTATCTGAGTTTGTATCCCCAAGGAAAAGTCAGAAGCTGTGGTGGTCTTCTGTTATCCCAGTGGGCCTACAGAGAGAAGAGAGGTATACACGGAGAGGATTTCCTGGAAGTTACAACAAAATTCTTAGCCTCAAAATCAGGAAAGGACCAATCTGAAGGTTGTTCTCTGATCTGCACATTCATTTTGACTGGGATACACAAATGCGTGTGTGCGCGCACACACATATAAATTAAATAAATCATGAAAATAGTATATCTATCCAGTCCTCATCAAGAGCTCAAATTTCTTGGCTATTATTAAAATGTATTATTCACTATCCAAGAATAATGAAAGTAGTCAGCAAAGAATTGTGAACTTGTTGCTATTTCAAAGGTCTGATGACTGATAGACACATTGCTATTTCCAAGAGGGGGTTACAAATACTGTAAAAGTGTGCCTTTTGCAATAAGTGAAATACATATCAAAGTGACACTGAGATACTACTTTTTACCCAAAAGGGTTGCTATAATCAAAAGGAGTAGTGAACAAGGTGAAAATCTTCTGCAATCCTCATATACTGCTAATGGAAATGAACCATGGAACATCTGGTTTGTGAAATGATTTGGTATACCTGTCCAAGGTTGAGAATAGTTAACATATTAACCAACATTCACAATCCTACATATGTCACAAGAAAAATGAAAACACATGTATATACTAAAACACATGTACATTAATAGTAGCATTACCCACAAAAACTAAAAAGCAGAAATAATCTGTCTATTAATTCATTCAAAAATGTTTCTTATCTATAGAATAGAACATCATTCAACAATATAAAGAAATATAGAACTGCCACATAATAAGTACTAGACAAAACAGAAAGCCTTCAGGACAGTATCATCGTATCAAAGATCTGGTGATGCAGTCTCCAAAACACAAATGAAAAAAAACATAACTGAGAAATAAGATATGTCAAGACAAAGTATTATTGTACTACACAGTCAATAGAATGAAGATAAATGAAGAATTGGAAAAATATTTTCAAACTACTCATCTGATAAGGTCCTTAGTATTGACTTGCTTTGGCATCCTGGGACTAAAATACCTAAAAAACAATTCAAGGGGAAAGTATGTTTTTTGACATGGCTTCAACCATGGTTGCTTGGTCCTCATGCCTGGGCTAAAAATCAGGGTGGCAGGAGCATGTAGCCAAGGCTATTCTTCACTTCTGGGTAGAAAGAAAGCATAGAGATGTGGGAAACACCGGAAGAGACCAAGGAAAACGTAGGCCCCAGTGATATGATATCAATAACCCATTTGAAGGCCCTACTTACCACTTTTCACCACATCCCAATATGTATATGAATCCTTCAAGGGATGAATCAGTTAATTAGGTCAGATCCCTCATATTCTAATTAACTCTGGAAACACAATCATCTACAGGTGTATTTCACTAATGTCCTATGTGTCTCATTGTCCAATTGAGCTGAAAATTACCAATAGATGACAAAAATATGTAGCATATTCCAAGTAGAATAATATTTAGCCAAAATATTAAATTCAGGATTTTATTTACATGCAAAAATTTAAACGTTAATCACATAGAGCCGGGCGTGGTGGCACACACCTTTAATCCCAGCACTCGGGAGGTAGAGGTAGGAGGATCGCTGTGAGTTTGAGGCCACCCTGAGACTCCATAGTGAATTCCAGGTCAGCTTAGACTAGAGTGAGACCCTACCTCAAAAAATAAAATAAAAAAAAAAAGTTAATCACATAGAAATAGAAAGTAGAATGATGGTTACAAGAACATGGGGAAGAGATCGGGAAGAGGAGGATCAAGAGCGGATGGTTAATGGGTACAGTGGCAAAGCTGACCAAAACGAACAATGTCTCATATTGTATAGTACTGTAAAATAAATGTGATTAGTTATATATTTTAAGAAGCTAGAAAATACTGAATATTTTTAACCTAAAGAAGTGCCAAATGTTTTATTGGAAATATGCTGATTGCCACAATTTGATCATATTATGCATAGATGTATAGATACATTAAAATATCACCTAAATGCAAATTCCCAGAATTATGCAGTTACTATTTACTATTTCTATACACAAGAATAAAGAACTCTGGAAAGTGTAACTATGTAGCTAAATAAAATGATTCATTATTGAACATTGAAAGATAAACAAATGTTAAACTAAAAAAGATAATATAGTGCCGAACAGATAGCTTAGTGGTTAAGACACTTGAGTTTGAAGCCTACAGACCCAGTTTCAATTCCCCAGTAGCCACATAAACCAGATGCACAAAGTGGCCATACATCTGGAGTTCGTTTGCTGTGGCTAGAGACCTGATTATGAAGATACTTTTAAAACATGGCAAAATAGTTAAAAGAAAGAGATTAGGAGCAATGGATCTTACTAACAATGTTTTTAGCAGTATTTGGAGACAGACATTAAGGATATTCAACATTTTTAAAGCAGAGGTCCAGAGGCTCCTAAGAGCTCATCACTGAAGTAGACTTAAAACTCACCCAGGGGCTGGAGAGATGGCTTAGTGGTTAAGCGCTTGCCTGTGAAGCCTAAGGACCCCGGTTCAAGGCTCAATTCCCTAGGACCCACGTTAGCCAGATGCACAAGGGGGCGCACACATCTGGAGTTCATTTACAGAGGCTGGAAGCTCTGGCGCGCCCATTCTCTCTCTCTCTCTCTCTCTCTCTCTCTCTCTCTGCCTCCTTCTCTCTGTCACTCTTAAATAAATAAATAAACAAAAAAATTAAAAAAAAAAAAAAAACTCACCCAGCACAGCTCAGGGAATTTTGCAGAAGAGGGGACAGAAAGACTATAAGAGCCATAGGTTGAGACACCATGACCAGAGGCATTCCCTTCCACCCAAAATAACTGACTGCTGCTCCCATAACACATAACCCACAAACCCATAGGGAATACCTGCAACCCCACTGAGGAAGGCCCCAAAGAAATTGGGGCAGGGATGAGGGAAAAGAGGATACCAACACATAATGTGTCCATAAGAAATATGTTGATAAATAATAATAATGACAATAACAATAATAATAAAAAAGAAAAAAGTAAGACAGGAGAAAACAAAGTTCAAGAAAGGTGGTAACTTCCATGGGGGGGGGGGGAGAATAAGACGATAAATGAAATCAAAAGCTCATTTTTGAAAATTTAACAAATGATTAACCTCAAAAAAGACTCAATTTAGTAATGCCAACAATAATAAACAGTGATTCAACAGGGGTTACCTAAATATTAAAAGTAACTTGTGAGATTATTATAAATAATTTTATGCCAGTAATTTTAATACTGCAAATGAGAAAATATGTTAAAATCCCCAAATCTTCCTCAACAACAACCATCTATTTTAAAAGTTTGAATCTGTGCTTTGAAATCTTTTCAATTCTTTTTTTTTTTTTTTGCTTATTATCTTTTCAATTCTTAAATGACTCTACAAAGTCTTTAAAAACTAGAGTAAGATAGATCTCCACATCATTCTATGAAGCAAATCCTATCATATTGCATCAAAACTGGACACAAATATTCCACACAAACAAAATTATATATTGCCTTTATGAATAAAGATACAAATATCATAACAAAAATTTTAACAAGTAAAAATCAATAATGTATAATTTTATAATTTTTTAATATTTTTATTTATTTGAGAGACTCAGAGAGAGAGAGAGAGTATGGGCAAACCAGGGTCTCCTGCCATTGCAAGTGAACTCCAGATGCATGTGCCACCTTGTGCATCAGGCTTTAGGTGGGTACTGGGGAAACAAGCCCAGGATTTCACGCTGTGCAAGAAAGTACCTTTAACTGCTGAAGTATCTCTCTAGCTCTATAATTCATTATTTTAAACTAAAAAGAAGTTTTAAAAGATGTTAGTCAATATCTATTTCTGTGTAAATTTAAGATACATTTAAGGAATAGTACATAAAAAAGGAACTCTTGGGCCTAGAGAGATGGTTTAGCAGTTAAGATGCTTACCTGTGAAGCCTAAAGACCCAGGTTCAATTCCCCAGTACCCACATAAGCCAGTTGTACAAGGTAGCACATGCATCTAGACTTTGTTTGCAGTAGCTGAGGGCCCTGATGTGCCCATTCTCTCTCTCTCCCATCTCTCAAATAATTAAATAAAATATTTTTTCAAAATGACTCTTTGTCTTACATCTTAAAATAACCATTACAATACTCATCTAGCATTTAGTAGGACATGAGAAATTCTATTGTTTTCCCATTAACACCAGGAACAAAGTAAGATGTATATTTTCCCTACTCTTATGTAACATATGCACATTACAATCACTGCAATAAGTTAAGAAAATGAAAAACAACCAGGTCTCAAGGGAAGAGTAAAACTGTTGTTATATGCAAAATGTCAAGATTTTCTAAGTTGGGTTGGGGAGATGATTCAGTAGATAAAGTACTTGCCACACAACATGAGTACTTGAGTTCTGATCCTCACAACCAACAAAAAGCATGAGCATCTATAATCCCAGTGAGCATAGGATGAGATGGAAGGTGGAGACAGGAGAATTTCCAGCAGTTCATGGGGCAGGTAGGCTAGCACAAGCAGCAGTGAACATTGCAAGAGTAAACATTGTTTAGTCTAGGAATTAAGCTATTACAATCTGGATAATGCAGGAGTCTGATAATCCCATGCACTGGATGTTCAAGGGTTTCACTCCCCTCAGGAGTGGGACTACAGTTTATAGATACTGTCTTTTTACACTTTGTATAAGTTTCTATTTTTAGATTTTACTAGGTCTGTTTCAGATATCAGGAACAAATTATGAATGTAACACCATTCTACTTTCTCTGACAAACAACAGCTTACTCATTAGATAAAAATATGTGTGGTTATATGCATTTAAGATCCACTATTATTTCTGACTTCATGAAGTTATTTCCTAAGCTCTAAAATAATAATGGAAATTATTTTTGGAAGAAGGTAGATCTACATTTATATCTAAGCCTTAAAAAAGCTTTTGTATTGTGAATTACCTTATCTAGAAAACTCATCTTCAGGAGCAAGGGGGATAGCCCAGTGAGTAAAACTGTTGCATGAGAATCTGAGTTCAATCCTCAGTACCCATGTGAAAATGCCAGGCATGGGCATGGCAGAATATGCCTCAAATCCCAGAGCTGGGGAGGCAGAAGCAGGAGAACTCCTTGAGTTCATCAATGAGTGAGTCTTGCCTACTTACTGAGCCCCAGGTGTATGAATGGACCCAGCTCTTATGTTTCAAATAAAGTGGATATAATTCCTCACATTCCTGAGGATGGCATCTGAGATTTTCCTATGGCCTCCACATGAACACACACAGATGTGCATATTCACCTTCACATGCACAAATTGAACACACACACACACACATAAATACACATTAACAGTTGTATTTCACTGCTGGGTGTGGTGGCACACGCCTTTAATCCCAGCTCTCGGGAGCCAGAGGTAGGAGGATTGCCATGAGTTCAAGGCCATCGTGAGACTCCATAGCGAATTCCAGGTCAGCCTGGACTAGAGCAAGACCCTACCTCGAAAAACCAAAAAAAAAAAAAAAAAAAAAAAGTTGTATTTGAATAGAATCTAAGGACATTAATAAGGTATTGGAAAAAATTAACCCTGTGCATAAAGAGCACCTAGCACAAGCCAGATGCTCAGTAAATATTACTTGTATCCTTCAGTCTATTCCTTCACTCCTTCCTTGAACTCAAGAACTGAGAGATAGTTTACATATACTTATATGCAGACAAAAGAAGTGAATGCATGATGATATTCATAAAACTATACATTTTCTGAATGTTTCATCTATGTCTTGTCAATTAGTGAATATTTCCTTCCTTACATAATATCAACACACCCTATATTCTTTCAACAGTTTTTGACTCAAGAGCATATTCTTAGAAAGTAGACATGAAGCATTCTCAAATTTTTATAGAAAAAAGTACTGAAATAAAGCATGAAAATGAATAAGGTTTGGGGCAGAACAGTGCACCTTACTCATTTTACTGACAACACTGATTTGGAAGGCAACCATACATGAAAATGCTCCTATGGGATGTTTGGGATACAAGTGAGAAGGTATGAAATCCTAATCTGAACTGAGAATAGATGTTGTAAGTGAGAAATTTGGGACTCAGGGGGTAAGAGCCCTTGTCGTACAGGCATGAGGACCTGAATTTCATCCACAGGTCCCATATAAAAGGTTTTGTGTGACTATGCACGTCTTTAAAACCAGTCATAGGGGGGAACCCAACGGGAACATAGATAGTCTAATACCTGGAATCAGCTGTTTAGTCAGTCTGACCAATAAATAGCAGCTGTAAATTCAGTGAGACTTGCTCAAGGGGGATTCCAGATGCTCTACTCTGGCCTTTGCACTGGGTGTATGTATCTGCATGCATATAAGACGGTACCAGGGGGCTTAGAGAGAGATGGCTTAGCGGTTAAGTGCTTGCCTGTGAAGCCTAAGGACCCGGGTTTTGAGGCTCGATTTCCCAGGACCCAGGTTAGCCAGATGCACAAGGGGCGCACGCGTCTGGAGTTTGTTTGCCGTGGTTGGAGGCCCTGGCGTGCCCATTCTCTCTCTATCTCTCTTTCTCTCTCTCTGTCTGTCTCTCTCAAATGAATAAATTTAAAAAATTGAATAAAAAAATTAAAAAAAGAAGAAGGTACAAAGGGTGAGGGGGAGGGAGAGGAGAGAGGAAACAGAGAAAATATACACTTAGCTCAATGTTTGTGTTCTGTCCACAAACATAGAAACAGTTTCATTCCCTTGTGGGCTCAGCCATAGCCCAAACTGGCTTTGATTCTGTAGTCATAACCAGTTTCCAAAGGGCTGAGGAGGAATTACACCTCCCCTACTCTAGAGGGATGCCTATAGTAAGAGATCAGAGAATGAAGCCAGGACCTGATTAGGAATTTTCCATAAGCATGGTTCAGGAATGTCAAACTTCTAGCCATGGAATACTTTACTGTAACATCACAGAGCTGCAGCCCTAAACCCTGTGACAGATCCTCTGACCAGGACTGAACTTTGATAGACAGGGACTTCTACTATTTAAGTAACCCTGGATTGCATGGCCTTTGTTATCATGGCAGATATTATACAGCTAGGAATTATGTACACAGCAAGACACAGTAACCTCCCAGAACTTTACACTGGCCAATCAGGACTGTTCTTCACATGGCTTGAATGATGACCAGAAAACAGCACCTAAAATACTCACCCGAAACTTATAAGTACTTCTCCCAATGCAGAACTCCTCACACACATTTCACTATGCTGAGGTAGCCAGCTAGTTGCAGCCCAGCTCTTGTGGTTTGCTGGTAACCTGCCCTTCTTCTATTCTAAATAGCAAATTCATTCACTTTGTGCCAGTCCCTGCCCTGCTACTGTAGTGACTGGATGCCCTATCAATGAAAGTGGTGGTGTGGTGGTTTGATTCAGGTGTCCCCTATAAACTTAGGTGTTCTGAATGCTAAGTTCCCAGCTGATGGAGATTTGGGAATTAACCCCTCCTGGAGGGAGTGTATTGTTGGGGGTGGGCTTATGGGTGTTATAGCCAGTTTCCCCATGCCAGTGTTTGGCACACTCTACTGTTGCTATTGTCCACCTTATGTTGGCCAGAGGGTGATGTCCACCCTCTGCTCATGCCATCGTTTTCCCTGCCATCGTGGAGCTTCCCCTTGAGCCTGTAAGCCAAAATAATTCTCTTTTTCCCAGAAGCTGCTCTTGGTTGGGTGATTTCTACAAGCAATGTGAACCCGACTGCAACAGGTATTCTCTGTGAATGGAACCCTGGGAGCAGGGCCTTCAGCTCTCTTTCTGTCTCTAGACCCTCACAGTTGGGCTGTTTTTGCATCCTTGAGGGCTTCCCATGAGGCACTCTGTGTGGCTTGAGGTTTTCCTCACCTCAGAACTTGACTGAGGAACTCTGCCTTTTGACACTCACAGCCTTGATGCCAGGGCTTAAATCCCTGAATAACTAACTTGGCCATGTATTCACAGTGTGGCTGGAATTTCCTTGCCCCAGGGTTTGACTTGGGACCTCTGGATGCTTGCAGTCTTGCTCTATAGGCTTAGACCTCAAAGGATTCTAGGAAGGGACCCTGGGTATCACTAGAAAGCTTCCTTGCTCCAGAAATTGAACCATAACTAGGGTTTCAGTGTTGATTTGTCCCTTTCATCAGAACCTGCATGTGTAAGCTCAGGGACACCAAATTCTTCTAACTAGACACCAGCGTTACTGGCAGGTGTCTTTGTTCCAGTGTTGGACTCCAGTGTGCACTTACCACCATGCTAAGGGGAGTAGGACCAAAGCTCACCAGGAATTTTCTCTTTCTGAGCATGACCCATAAAAATAGCATTTCTTAATTGTGATAAAGAGCTCCATTAATACATGGAGGCTGTGATATCTGGCTGGGGCAATTCGTCAGACTCTTCATGGGTATACATGAACATTTGGATGTCTGTTTACTCCAGATGGGGCAACAAGAACAGAATAAAGGAACAATTCAGGTTTATTGGGGGTCACTTATAGAAGTATTGGTGAGGGGTTAGTTACAAAAGCACAGGTGACTCTATGGCAACTGCAATACTGTAAAGCAAAGCCCAGAGTGGTGATGACTCAAGAAAGCTGATTCCCTGGAGCTCTCTTCAAGAACTTAGGCAGCTCAGCTGATCAGAGATTACCCTTTCCACAGCCATTGTTACTGTTTCTATAACCTTGGGGATAAATCCTATGAATCTTATAATTTGCAAGAGCTTCCTGAGGCTTCAGAAGTTTATTACTTTCCTGAGTCTTGAGAAGCCTCCCTCCAAGAAGGTTTCCATTCAGAGGAAAAGCTATACAATAGGACAACACTTCCATGAAATACAAAGGCCCCTGCTTTTGTGGACAACTCCTACAGGGCATCCTACATTTGTCTTTGCCTTCTGTCTAGCTCTTCTGAGACTGACTACCTTTAACACATCCATGAGATTGTTGAATCTTTTTTCTGGCACCCTTACCAGTCACCACTGGCCTCTCTGCCAGAACTCTTGTGGCTGGCCTATCTTATAGGTCCCATCTGGTCCAGAGCCCTTGTAGCTGGCCTCTCTTACAGTAAGATCCTTTATAAAGCATGTCATTTTGAATATTTCATCCTGAAGTCCCTAGAAGATGAAGTCTTGGCCCCAGTACAAAGAGGTCTTTTTTTTTTTCTTTTTTTTTTTTTTTGAGGTAGGGGTCTTACTCTAACTCAGGCTGACCTAGAATTCACTCTGTAGTCTCTGGGTAGCCTTAAACTCATGGTGATCAGCCTACCTCTGCCTCCCAAGTAGAGTGTTGGGATTAAAGGCATGTGCCACCATGCCTGGCTACAAAGAGGTCTTTTTGAGCATAGGGACACTTCCCTCATAAGTTGCATCACAAGTCCCTTACACATATTAATGGTAGTTTTCCTTTGGAAGGACACCTTCTTAGAAACCTACATCTTTGACTCTTTTCTCTCTACAAGACACAGGCCCCTTCTATCCAGTCACACTCATCATTTTGATTTATTCTGAATAACAAGAATAAAACACTATGTGTTCCTTAAAATGCCATCAGCTCCCAACCAAATAAATGGTGTCCAATTTGAGCTCTTCATTTCTGTTGATGCTAAATACAGAAATGCTTACCTTTGCTTATATAACAACCTTTCTTTATTTATTTTATTTTCTCCTTTGCAAATCCTCTCACATTTCCCAGGTTAAGTCTTTGAGAATCGAATTCCTACCTTGTTTCTGAGTCACATTCTTTGAGCTTTATAAAATATTTTATACATATTATAACACGTTATACACTATTAGCCCTTCACTCCAACTCAACTTACCCTGGGGGCTCTCCTCAATGAGGTTATGTTAATCTCTGTGCGGTTATGAAGGCCTCTGTCAGTCCCTATGGGGTAGCAGCAGATGGAGCCTCAGGATACTCCTACCTTCTCCATAGCTCTTACAGTCTTTCTGCTCCCTCTTCTGCAATATTCCCTGAGCCATGGCAAGCCTATTGATAATCTGATTTAGTGTTATTTGTAGTCTATGTATTTATACTTTCATAGGTTTTGATTATTCTATGTGTCTGTCACCATTAACCTTGGACTGGTTTTCAGGCTAGCGGTAAGAGCAGTATTCATGATGTCGCTTCCTCTATAATTTCTCCTGGTTTGTTAGAGTATTCAAAATTGTCAGTTTCTTATAATTGCTTGTATACTGCCTAGTCTACTAGTGAAACTGTTAATCTAGTCTATGATGTAATATATCTGTTATTTATGTTTCTGTGTGCCATGGTTCAATATGCATCATGTGATATGCTATATGGTAATATTCCCCAAAAACAGTTCAATTTAAATCATACCCCAAGTAAGCAATTTATCCCAGATGGCCAGCAGGAAACAAGCACATCTGAACCCATAAATGCATGCTTGAAGACTGCATTCTCACAATTTGACCCTAAAGCCACCTTTTCCTTTATTATTAGCAATTCTAAATTGTGGTAAGAATCCTGTCAATCCTGTTCAGGAACCCACCTAGTGAAAGAGACTGAGGAGAAAGCTAGCTTTTTTGTAGACAGCTTCAGTTAGGGAGAGGAGCCCAAAGGGAGAAAAAGAAGACCCCCCCCCCCTCCTCGGCAGGAATAGAACTAGTGTCTGACCCAGTTTCAGTCACAACAGCTGCAATGCCCCTGCTGCCTACAGTCTAGCACACTACCTAGGAGTACTGGTTTTGGTGTCATCACTTTGAGTCAGCAAACCAATCAGGTCTTCCTCTTACATACCAGAGTTTGATGAAAGAATACATTTGCAATCGACTATAAAGGCTTGTCCATGCTGGCCTCTGCCCCTCTCTCTGCCCTGTGATCTCTAATTGGACATAAGTAAGTCTGACTTTCCACTACTCAGTCAGGCTGGGTAAGGGAGAGCATTTGTCTGCTGGCTTCTGCTTTATGCTTTGGGGTAACTTCTCATTTTAATTACAAGTATGATTTTACTGTGATCTGTGAGTCTACCATATGTATATTTGCTTTAACCTATATATTCACCACATGTTAATTTTCTCTAAACTCTGAGCCTGCTACATGTGTAATTTCTGTAAACTCAGGGTAACTAAGGTTATAACACTATTACCCATTTGTTACCTGAATTTTCTGGACTATACTTTGGTATTTTCCATTTCTATTCTTCCTTAAGCCAGTACCACTTGTTTGCTTAACTTTCTTCCATGGGAGGCTCAAGACAGATGTTGAACTTTCCACACATGTGTGTTTCTTCTAAATCTCCTTTCATAGGCTCCTACATTCTATCCTCCACATGCTTGTGGCTCTGCTCCAGCCTCTTCCTAGATCCATTCCTCCACTTCTCTTAAATTAACCCATGAGCTGTGCTGTGCCTTCCACATGAGTGTGTGCTTCCTATCTTTCATGTGTTTTTCTGCAGCTCTGCTCCAACCTCTTCCTAGACCACAGTTCCCATTAAACAAACTCCACAATTTATGATTTCTCCCTAAATAAACTCAATAATCCATAATTTATCCTTCTTAAGTCTGTTTTGGTCAATTCTTTGTTAAAATAGGATAAGGACCCCAAATTTAGGTTCATAAGTTAGGGAGATCTCACCTGGATCCCCAAATCCAGCATCACTAGTAATTCAATGTGGACACTATGGAACTTAGAGGTAACGACATATATTTACATTCACACTAAGAGACACCTCATGTATATATATGGCTATAAATTCTAAGGGAGACTCTTGTCCCAGTGAAAGTGTTACTGAACAGGGTTCTAATGTGAGGGGTGTCTCGTCTTTCTAGGCTTTACATACGGTTCCTGAATAGTTGAAATGGGGGCAGGAATCCTGCCAACTGCAAATCAAAAGCAACTAATAAAAGCTTTGCTCTACTTCATTGTATCCTTGGATTGCAATCTCATTGGTTGTGAACCTCAAAATAACTTTGCTTACCAAAATCAGCCCGTAAACTAGAAGAGGAGTTTCTTCCTTCAAAAGTACAGAAACCAATGCTACAAAGCTACACAGACTAGAGACAAGCAGATATGCTACCTCCAAAATAAGCTAGCCAAGCTCTAATAACTGACCCTGTTATTAAATAAGTAGAAATCTACAGAGTGCCTAGTGAACATTTCAAATGAACATAGGCAAATAAATGATTGTGGAAAAAATGTACAGACAAAATGAGAAAGTTTATAGCTATAGAAAATTAATTCAAAACTACAAATCTTGGAAGAAGGAATGTAATAACATTCCTAAGAATTCAAGAAAGCTTCAGTAGAAGACTGAAACAATTAGAGATCTCGAATATAGATTGTTTGAAATTAGATGATTAGAGGAGTAACCTTAAGAAATGAAAAAGAGCAGAGGAACCGAAGGAACTCTAAACATTCATGTCCAAGCATGTTGACTTATATTTAAGGCCAACATGGGCAAGTTCCAAGCCAACCAGGAATAGATAATTAACCTTGCCATAAACAAACAACAAAATAGCTTAGTGGTCAAGGCATTTGACTATGAACCTTAAGGACCCTGGTTCGATTCCCCAGAACCCACTTAAGTCAAATTCCAAGGTGGCACATGCATCTGGAATTTGTTTACAGTGGCTGGTGACCCTGGCAACTCATAGTCAGTATCTGCTTCTCTTCTCTCTCTCTCTTTCTGCTGGCAAATAAATAAATAAAAATATTAAAAATAAGACAGTCTAATACCAGCACTGGGGAAGCAGAGTTAGGAGGATGGCCATGTGTTCAAAGCTCTCCTGAGACTGCATAGTTAATTCCAGGTCAGCTTGAGCCAGAGTGAGACACTGCCTCAATTAAAAAAAAAAAAATGAAAGAAACAAGACAGAACAGAACACATGTGAGTTAACAGAGAGATACAGAAATTAAAAAGGCCCTAACACTGTAGAGTGGAAAAAAGACAGAATCTTCAACAAATGGTGCTGGACAAACCAGATAACCATATACAGGAAAATGAAACCAGATCTACACATCTCACCATGCACAAAAATCCAGTCCAAATTGTTCAAACACCTCAATATAAGACTTGTAACTCTGCTACTACTGGAAGAAAAAACACGGGGTTCTTTCCATGACATAGGAGTGTGAAAAACTTCCTGAACAAAATCCCAGTTGCTCAGGAAATTTAAAAAAATCATTCAACCATTGAGATCTAATGAAGCTGAAGAGTTTTTTTTCACAGACAAATATACAATAAGCACAGCTAATAGACTACCCATAGAATGGGAGAAAATTTTTGATGGATATACAACTTACAGAGAGATAGAGGCCTAATTTCTAGAATCTACAAAGATCACAAAAGCCTGAACAATAAAAAATCAAACAACCCACTCATAAAGTGGGGCAGAAAACTGAACAGGGAGTTCTCAAAGAAAGAAATACAAATGCAAACACATACTTAAGAAAATGTTCAACATCCATAAGCATCAGGGAAATGAAAATTAAAACAACTATGACATTCCAACTTACCACAATAAGAATAACAAACATTAAAAAATCAAATGAAAACAAATGTTGGCAAGGATATGGAGAAATAGGAACCCTCATTCACGTTGGTGGGAATGTAATATGGTACAACCACTATGGAAAGCAATATGGAGGCTCCTAAAAGGTTTGACTATAGAGTTACCAACAGACCTAGTTATTCCCTTATGTGGTATTTACCTTAAAAGATCTATGTCTCAGTTCAGAAATATTTGCTCTACCATGTTTATAGCTGCTTAATTCATAATAGCTAAGAACTGGAATAAACCCAGATATCCATCATTAGACAAATGGATAACCAAGATGTGGTATACCTACACAATGGAATTCTACACAGCAGTGAGAAAAAAATGATATAATGAAATTTGTAGAAATATGGTCAAACTTTGAAAAGACGATTCTCAGAAAACTCACACCACCACAGAAAGACAAACATTACATGGTCTCACTCATCTGTGGCTCCTAACCTGGATCTGCCTGAGATGCTAACATATCTAACAGGTACCTCAAGGATGGGACAATAGGGAGCGTGGGGTGGGAGGGGAACACAAAACTGGACCCAAATGGAATTGGGACCATAAAATCCTGTATCCTGAAAGACAGACTAAAAACTTGAACCTTTATCACATACTTAGAGGAAACAACTGAATCAAAAGGACCTGGAGAGAGCATGATGAAGACTAACCTTAATTTTCTCTTGTTTCTTCCTCTCTGTTATCGCTTTCTCTTTTATACACCTATATTTTTCTTCTTTCTTTTCCCTTGGCTCTGGCCTGTAACTCCCAGTACCAGGGTGTGGTTAACATCCACAATGAGCTGTTGATAAGAGAGACCTACAAGGTTTCCCAAAAGAAGACAGACTTCTGTCAGAGCACTTGATTATCCAACAAAAGTTAATGGTAAGACCCTACTGCTGAAGGCATCATTTGCTGTTGGTATGGAACAAGGAGAGATGTGGCGGGAATCTGGAAGAGATCCAGTCCCCAGTCAGTTAGTTCATCTAGTGCCAGAAGGTGCTACATGAACTACTAGGGGAAAATGGTCAACATCTCTCCAAGAAACTTGTGGTCTAAGCTAGTTAACAGCAAACAACCTGATGTGATGCTCACACAAGTGCAAGAGTGGCAAACAGCCATGGTGGTATCCAGTTGCTCTTGGATTGACTAACAGATCCACTCAGTGGAATGGAACCCATAGCTGGAACTGGGAAACAAGTCAGAATCATATCCAAACAACCAGTTCACTCTCTGATATCAAGCTCCCACCAATCTTGGGCTACAAGAGCACCTGCACATATTAAATTCTCTCTGAACTAATAATGGTATCCCATTTACCTGGTGTTGACTTCATTCTCCACTGGAGAATCTGCTTCTCTTTTTCAGATGGATGCAGAACCTGAGGAGAGAATCAGTCCATTGCACCTTACCAGGGACCCAGCTGAAACCATAGAGTAATTGGGAAAATAAGCAAGAGTGCTGCTTTCCTGGTGAACCTGGTATCAGCACAAAGGTGAAGGAAGTGGACACAGAGAACACTCAACTCCTACCAAACCATATATCTAGAAACACAGAGGCTCCCAAGACCTCATCACTGAAGTAGTCCTAAAATGAACCCAACATGGTTCAGGGAAATTCATGGAAGAATGGGCAGAAAGATTGTTAGAGCCACAAGTTAGGACATGCTGCACAGAGGCATTGCTTTTTTCCCATAACTGATGGCTTCCCCCAAAATGCCATGACTCACAATCCCCATGGGGATAACTGGAATCCCCAAGGATAATATATAAATTATGGCTAAAACCTTCCTACAGCCTTGAGAAGGAAATGGACATTTTTACTCATGAAGCCAGAAAAGATCTCAAGAAAGATTAATCCAGAAAGGCTATCCTCAGAAACCTTATAGTAATCTGTCAAATTCCTGAAAGTAATAAAGAAGCTTGTCAGCAATCAGCAAACATCCATAAGCTAATTAGGGGCATGTCAAGTAGAAAACTTCAGGCAAGGGATGAATGTGGTCATCTACTAAGAGTGTTGAAGAAAATTGTCAATGGACACAAAACTGTCCTTCAGAAATGACTGAGAGATAAGGAATTCCAGACAAAACATCAAGGAGTTTATTCTCATTAGAATTGTCCTGCAAAAATGATAAAAGGACATGAGTTAAAATAAAAGAATGCCAAACAACATGAAGGTATAAAGGTTACTTGAAGAATAAATATACAGTCAAATATAATACTCTAACACTGTAATAGTAATCATACACACACACACACACACACACACACATCAATATCATGGTCAGTTATAGTGGAAAACCTACAGCTATAAGTACCAAATTAATCACAAATATTTTCATAGATGCACAGTGTTAAATAATTTTCCATCATGAAGTATAAAAGTAACCATGTACAGGGCATATTTCTGTTGTTACAACAATATACAAACTTGAGGCAGGAGGATTCCTTTAGCCCAGGAGTTTAAGACCTGCCTATTCCACATAAGGAGCCTACTTTAGAAAAGAAAAATTTACAATGTAATAATATTGTTAAAAATAAAAGGTAAATGGATGGAGTACACCTTAAGCACCTGTACAACACATACTCACATGAAGTAAAGGATGTGTTAATTAGTTAAATTGATTATGATAGTGATTTTATTGTGCATATACCAAATATTTGCACCATGTACTTGAGTTTCTATGGCATTTGTAAGATAATATCACCATGTAGCATTAGGATTTTTTAAAAATATGTTTTACTTATTTGAGAGAGAGAGAGAGAGGTAGAGAAAGAGTGTGTTAGAGAGAGAGAATGGGCATGCCATGGCCTCCAACCACTACAAACAAACTCCAGTTGCATGCGCCTCCTTGGGAATCTGGCTTACATGGGTCCTGGGTAATCAAACTGGGGTCCTTTGGCTTTGCAGGCGAGTGCCTTGACCACTCAGCCATCATCTCTAGCCCCTCATTAGGATGTTTTTGAGGCAAAAGTTGAAGGAATGAACATGAAAATTAGTGATAGATAAATAATGTTTAAATTCTTGGGGACTATGTAAATGAGATGTATATCTTATAGGTAAATATAAAATAATATATACATATATATAATTAGATATATATGGATTTATGTATATCAATGACAGACTTCCTGTATATTATTCTTTAAATGACATCTCCCTATGCCTTATATTGCCCTTGAACATTTATACCTTTTAAAATATTTTTTTTAATTTATTTATTTGAGAGAGAGAAAGAGAGAGAGAGAGAGAAAGAAAGTGAATGGACATGACAGGGCCTCCAGCCACTGCAAATAAACTCCAGATGCATTTACCATCTTGTGAATCTTGTATTACATGGGTACTGAGGAATCAAACCTGGTCTTTTCATTTTGCAGGCAAGCGACTTAACCACTAAGTCATACCTCCAGTCCAATGTTGGTAACTTTATAAGAACTACAAAAATTTTTTAAAACTTGGTGAAATTAGGTAATGCCATAGATGTTTGTTCAGAGTAAAGATGCTTAAATAACTACTCAGTAGGGTGGTGATTTTTCCCTCTTCCTATGTTTACAAACAAGCATGAAGTCTCAGGCTACACAGCCCAACTCACTTCCAGCTCACACTGAAGTGCCTTAAGCAAATGGCAGTTACCAACAGGATAGCAATCATAGCCCACACAATTCATTAGCCTTTTTATCATAGTTCTTTTGTTTTGCAGCACAATGCACAAGGAAACCATGAGTCCTGTATTGTTGAAGCTATAAATTCTGTAGAATTGTGTACCACACTACCATTCGGCGCTGTTACTCACGTGTTGTGTTTATTTTCTGCTGTGTTTTGAGTAAGGCAATGAGGAGAAACAGCTTGCCTGCTTCCTCCTAAAGCTCACTTTATTATTTGAATCCACAGACTTATTTTTTTTTCAGGTTTTCAAAAACCATGTCAATTCTGACTTTTCATTTGGAAATAAACATAAAATTTTCAGGCATTTTTGCTTTCCTTTTATTTTGATGAAATAAAGTTTTTGCTCTTTAGGAAAAATACAAATATAAAAGACTTTACCAATATCTAATTTTTTAAACATTAAATAAATCAATACCTTATGGATTTCCTTTCCTTTACAATATATATTTTAAGAAATCTGTAAGAGAAATCATCTTACATTTTTAGCTAAAATAATATCCATCAACAAATGTTCTTAGCTGCTCAATATACTGCACTTAGTTCCCTCTCCAGGTGTCCAGCAGCTCCTGTGTTTGGTTATAAATCACCTGCTAAGGATGCTGGCTCTTCCAGATTGCGATCCTTGGCAGATGTCAGAAGGAGACTTGGAGTACTAGATATTTTGTATGAATAAAGCTTAAAAAGTACCAGAGAGAGGATAATTAGATAGAAATAAATACTCCCTACAGTTTTGTGATGCTTTTAATAATAGAAAATGTTTTAACATATAATGTTTCCTTTAGATGGTCATAATACAGAGAAGCGTGATGAAAAGCTAGTGAGATTCCATTTTAAGTGGGCATGTCAGCAATGGTAGTAGAAACACTAGCAACAGGGAATTTTGACAGAGTTCATCTGCATTCAACTGCTTAGTTATTTAGAGAAAAAGAAAGTGGCTTATGATGACATTGTTGGTGGTTTAAAGATAAAATATTCCCCATGGTTTTATGGGTTTGAGATTAAGCCTCACACTTCTCCTTTGAGAGGTAGAACCTTGCTAGAGGAGGTGTGTCATTGGGGGTGGGGGTGAGCCTTGGGATGTTATAGTTCAGCTGATTGCCAGTTCTTAGTGAGTTCACCTTCTGTTTCCTCCCTGCTGATATATGATGATGGGATCTAACTCTACTATCCTCCTTGATGAATCTGTAAGATGGAAACAATTTCTTTCCTTCCATAAGATGCTTCTTGTTGAATGGTTTGTCTGAGAAATGAGAAGGTAACTGCTCCAACATCTGTCCTAGTCATATAAGAAAGTCTTCCTAGCTCATATCCCCAAGATAACAATTTCCATTATGTAACTCACATTGACTGTCCATCTGTGCCTTCTATGTTTCCATTATATTCAGTGCATCTTCTATTAATCTAAAAATAAGTAAGGATTGTTTTTTATACTATAAAAAGCCAGTCATACAGTCCTGTGGGAGTGAGATGTCATAAAATGTCAATCCTGAATTATAATTTTAATTTAGCCTGACCTACTTTGTTATGCTAGGCTTTATTGTAGACACTAAGTAAAGCCTAACCTTATTTGATATTTAAGTCAGATAATTCATTAAAAATCCTCATCACAGCTAGGTGTGGTGGCATACGCCTTTAATCCCAGCACTCAGGAGGGAGGCAGATGTAGGAGGATCATCATGAGTTCGAGGCCACCCTGAGACTACATAGTGAATTCCAGGAGAGCCTGAGCTAGAGTGAACCTCACCTTGAAAAAAACAAATCCTTATCACAAAGGCTGATACACAAAGCCACTCGTTATTAGTAAATAGAACCTATTTGTTGTAATTAATTGATAATGTTTACTATTATTTTATCATTAGAATTTAAAAATTGTTGAAGTGATGAATATCTAATATTGCACTAAAGTATCAATATGGTGATGCACTAGAATCTTATACAAGGAAATATAATTGAGAGAGTCTAGTGTAATTCAGTTATTTTATAGTCAAGGCAGCTGAGAACCAGAATGTTAGATGTATTGGTTGATATCCTTCATGCATAGTAGGAAACAGGGACACTCTGAGTGAAAATGGTTGAAGATGTATGCATGTTGCACCGAAGGCAGCAAAATACTAAAAGTGAAAGTGCTACTGGATGTCCAGGTAGAGTACCTCCTTTTCTGATCACTCTAGTTACAGAGAATGCTGACCTGTTTCCTAAAAGTCCCACATGTGTACATGATGAGACAACCTGAAAGAGTACCATGCATCCACCTGGATTTGAAAATCTCTGAAGCTTCTGCTTCTATGATGAGAGCATCACCTGCTGCCATGAATTGTTCCCACAGGAAGCCCTAGAGCAACTGTAGAATGGAAGCATATCACAGAATTCCACAGCCATTCATCCTTTGGACTTATTGTGCTCCATGAATAGTTATATTTCCTGGTTCATACAGACCAAAGCAAAACACAAACATGAAAATAGGAATTGTAATTATTTCTGACTCTAAATATCTTTATTGTGAAAGTTCAAATATTCTAGGATTTTTTAAAATCTTTCTCAACTAAAAATTAGGCTTCTAAAGGCACTGGCAGAAGTATTTTTCATTATTTTTTCCTCCAATTGCTAACTCCTTAAAAAAGTTCACTTCCCATTGTTCAGTAGAAATCAGCTGTGAATTCACCACCTCCCAGTGTTTCTTGTGTCTTTCCTGAAGCTGGCCATGACTCTTGTAAACAAGAAGCCCACACCCAGGGAGGCATACTAGTTCTGGTTCTTGGAATACACAACAGCAAGTTAGTTCGGCCACAGATAAGTAACAGCATCCGATGATGTATAACCTATTATACATTACTCAACCTGGGTGATTTCAACTAGTAATATGAACCTGACTGCAACACTAAAGTGGTACCAGGAGTGGGGTTTCTGCTAGACACCTGACTGTGTGGCTTTGGCCTTTTGGAGCTGATTTTCAAGAGGAATGTGGAATAATTTGAAAGCTTGGCCTAAGAGATGCCTTTCAGTGCTGTAAGTACAGCTTAATGGACTATTATGGTCAGAGTTGAAAGACCTGAATGCAGTAAGGACTGTGGACTGTGAGGTTTTGCTTTTGAGGGTGAGAAAGAGCTTTGCTTGGACTGAGCTATCAGTTTGTGTGAAAAGCTTGCTCTTATGCCTGTGTCCTGAGAATTTGTGCAGGCTTGCTTTGCATAGAAATGAACTGCTTTGAGCAAAAGGATATAGCACAGAAAGAAAAATCTTTGGGTGAACTTCTGCCCATTCAGCTGCAATTGAGAGATTACTACCATTGATATTGGGCCAGCTGACCTACACTGGGACAACAGGAAGAATATAAACTCTCTTGAAGGGGCCTGAGTGCTCAAGGGGTGTCCTGTTCTTCAAAGTCTGCTTTATTCCCCCCTGGATTAACAAATTCACACCCTGCCTGGTAATGTGGAGTATACAAAATCCAAGAAAGAAAGGGTCATTGAGTTTGCAACATGGTCTTGTGTTTTGAAATGGCCATGGACAGTGTGAAGCAGGATTGCCTGCATGGAGATCCAATGGAGCTGTGAGGATAAACTGTGGATTTCAGTGGAGATGCTGGGACCATGAGATGCCAGCTTCTGTCCCTGGATGAAGTTTTCCAAGACTTGAGTAGCCTAGCTGGAGGGGTGGAATTGGAACTCCAGAGATGTGTTATGGTTACAATTATCTGACTTGGAGATTTGTCACTGTCTAGAGTTGTTGGACTTGGAGCTAAAGAGTTTGGTGTTTGCCCTGTTTAAATTTAAATCATGGATTGTTTCAGTATTTCTTTGTTATGCCCAATGCCATCTTTTGCAGTGTGAATGTATATTCTGTGCCATTATGGGTTCTTTGAGGTTATTTTTTTTGATATTATGGCTTAGTTAAAAAATCTTGGACTATGTGGATGCATGAACATCATTGGAATTGACAAAATCTATGGGAATTTTTAAAGTTGGATGGAAGCATTGCATTTTACATCATGTGTGGTAATCAGTTTATGGGGGCAAGGTGCAGAATGTGGTGGTTTGATTGAGGTGTCCCCCATAAACTTAGGTGTTCACAGGTAGGTTCCCAGCTGGTGGAGATTTGGAAATCAACACCTCCTGGAGGCAGTGTATTGTTGGGGGCAGGCTTATGGGTGTTATAGCCAGTGTCCCCTTGCCAGTGTTTGTCACACTCTCCTGTTCCCGTTGTCTGCATTATGTGGGCCAGGGGGTGATGTCCACCCTCTGTTCATTCCATCATTTTGCCTGCCATCATGAAGCTTCCCTTTGAACCTGTAAGCCAAAATAAACCTTCTTTTCCCCAAAAGCTGCTCTTGGCTGGGTGATTTCTACCAGCAATGCGAACCTGACTGCAATAGCATCTTTAAATACAAATACAATCATAGTTTTCAAGTGATTTGTCGCTTACTATAACAAGCGTCCACCATGATGGGTTGAGATTAAACTACCCTGGAGGTTAAAGATTTGGAAATTAGGTATACAAAATACTGTCATCATTATCATCAATGCTGTCATTACCACAAAAGATGTAAAATCAGCATAAGTCCTTGGTATTTAGAGCTAAATCTCTTCAGCTAGAACTCCAAGTCATATTCTCTCCACTCTGTCTGAGTCCTTTAAGCCCTTCTGCATTTTCTCTTCTCTTTGTTGGTGTCATTGACACCTCCCAATTTAGTAAACCAGTGAAAGTAATTAATGAGCTTTTCACTCTTCCTTCCGGATCATTAACAGAGGCATTAAATAAAGGCAGTCCTAACACCTTTCCGTATATGTTCCCCATGGCTTCCTCCTCACAACTGTACATGCTGCTCTACACTGTCACCATTAATTTAAAATTCTTTGGCCTAAAGCAGTCACAGCTGTGCCCATTTGTGTGCTATATTTTAAACCAACAGTAAGTGTATTAGTAAATTTCCATCATTTTGGTCTATGATAGTATAGAGTATGATAATAGAGAAAATATATCTTACAGATAAAACTTATATAGTCAAAAGTTCATTACATTAATAAGACCTATGTAAAATTGTGATGGCAAAAATCCATTTTCTAGTAATTCTCCTTTTGTTAAATCTTAACACTCTCCATGATTGTTTCGTTCATTTTTTCAATCCTCTAGAATTGACATGCCCTTATATTTGTCCATCCAGAATTCAATAAGAAAATATTTTTGAAAATTTATCATTTTTGTTTTCTTTCAACATGTAATGTCTTCTTCATGCCTAAATCTGTGCTAGACATTGGATATTGGAGAGGACACAAAATAACAAAAATATATTTACAGAAATCCAAAATGTGCTAGAAAACTTATGTGAGATGATGATGATATGTGCTGCCTAGGAAAGTAAAATGGGGAAAGAAAGGGTGGTATATCAGGTTGAACAGAAGAATGGTCCACAGATGTTATTGGAAATCACCTTCGTTGATAAGGTTTCTTTTGAGCAAATAGCCAAGGGAATGGAGTAAGTCAGCACAGCTAATGGGTAAAGGGTATTCCATCCAGGGAGAGAATCACTGGTCCAAATTGAGGCAGGAGCAAGTTCATGTGCAGGCCAGGAGGGCAGTGGGTCAGCTGATGAATGGTAGGAATGTCAGCCTGACAGGATGCACAGGTTAGTCAAGTATTTCCAAGATTCTGAAAGGGTTGAGAATTTTATCCAGACTGAGATGGAAATCTGATTGGATGAAGGCACAGTGGGATGTGACTTGAAATGTGAAGAGTAGTCTTCATTGGAGTTTTTGAAAATGTTCATGTGTATAAGATTAATGTACAAAGTTGAACAAGGTGAGGATTGTGATTGAGTGGGTTGAAAGTAGAGCCTAAAATTGTATTTCTCAAAAGCTCTTAAGTCATGCTGAAATGAACAGTCAGTATCTCCTATCCATGCAGTAGGAAATTTTGTCCTCTAATTCCTTCTTTTAATGATAAATTAAAATGATGACTACTAGGATATTTCAATCATAGAAGACTCATAATTAAAATTTCATCATAACTATAGTCCGATATATCCCCCTGCTGACTCAATGCATACCCTTCCAACACCATATTTATTCTCTGGAATATTAGACACACAATAAAAACATTTGTAAATGTTAAATTAATGAATTAAAGTGCATACCTTCATACTCTGTATTTCTGTTAACAGGAACATATTTTCAAATATCTTTGATTTTATTAAAAGCAAATAATTTATATTTTAAAAAATGCTTTAAAGTAATAAGGTGCTTTCACATATATTGTCACATTTAACCTTCCAATATTTCTGTGATATAGATCAGGCAGGTAACATTATCACTAACTTATAGCTGACAAAAATAAGTTTCAAGGTCAGACAAGCAGTTAATGAAAAACTCAGGCTTGGATCTTGGGTCCCTGGGCTCCTGGGTCAGGCTGCTCCTCACTGCACCCAACTGCTTCAGGCATGCGCCATACACACATAGGAAAATAAAGTTCAAGTCAGCGTGACTTTCTCCTAAAAAACCAAAAATGCATGATTCTAAATCTTTCTTATTTTTCAATATCACTTCTTTGCCAAAGGAATGTGATGCCATTTATATTTTGTGATGTTATAATCTTAATTTACAAAGTAAAAATTACAAAGTAAAATACTATATATACTATGCCTGGAGTATTTTTATATGTAGTATTCTATTTTCTACATACACATGTATGAAAATAATTAATTATATAAGTATGGGGGAATAGTTCTCAGCAATTTGCCACCTCACAGAGGTGTTTTAAAGATTAATTAAACTTAACAAAGTGAATTATTTGAAAGCAAAGTCATTATGTAGGTGTTAAGCATTGTTTCATTTCTCTTCATGATGGGTTTTAAGTTAAAAAGACAATCATTGTTCAGTAATATATTCCTGAGAACAATGCACTCTATAGACACATTTCTGCATTTGTAAAAAAGATTATAAATGGTAATCACTTTGGTTATGATCAAATTTAGCAAATGAAGATGAACTTGTTATAATATTAGCACAATATCAAAGATGATAGTTTTATTTGTTTGTATACGTTACTTTACATGTATGCTATTGTTTCACGTTATTTCTTTCATCCTCTAACACACAATCATCTAGTTCTTATTGTCATTCTCAATATTAATTTTGCATCACATATTAACAGTTTCCCTTGACAGACGTCTCTACCTATAAGACAAAAAATACATCCATCCCATTATGCAGCACTGAAAATGTTTAAGCATTTTTCCTGTAGGTGAGTTTGTGAAAATAGCTGTCATTTCAAAATGTCAAAACATCAAAAACATTTAACATGACTATATAGATATTTTACCTAGAGATGAGAAAACTTGCCTTTGTGTAACATTTCCTAATGCATGTCAGCAACATTTAAGGTATTTCCATGTAAATATTTTCACGTATCTCCTGTCCTTTGGCTAAATTTGTCTTCAATTCCACTTGCCTTACTTATCTGTGAGAATTAATTTTAAACATGTGTTTGAAGAAAAGGAGATGAATGTTAGTGACTGTAATATATTGACAACATCAAAATTTGAAGTATTATTTTATTAATATCTGGTCTCCAGGATAATATTCAGTCCTTTCATATAGAAAGTTAAAGACAACTGCAAGGGCAGGCCTAACCAATATGGAAGGGATAATGCATTTTATAAGCTATAATAAACAAGAGCACTAGAGGGAAGAATTTTCACAGACAAAATCAGGGTTATGAGCATTTCTTTGATGTCAGAATCATATTGGCTTCCTAACTCATTGTGCTGGAGAAACTAATCAATGGTGAGTTAATTCGTTTAATAGATTTTGAATAAATGATATGATGAGTGATACTTCTCCCTTTGACAACTTCTAACAGGCAGAGCAAAGTAGCTTTTCAGAATATTAAATGCATGTCTATTTTCTTTCATTAATGCTTTATTTAGCATTAGAAGGTAGTGCCACAGTTTCTATGCAGAGGTCAAAATCAGTTCCTTGCTTGCAGGAATTATCTATTTCTTAACTTATCCCCTGTCTTCCACAGTATTTATGATCAGTGCCTACCACTACTCTCTAGGTTTCTTCTAGAAGAAAGTGAAGCTCAAAATGACAATCTTGTTCATGAGCATTAGTTTCTGTTAATTGCTATCACAAAAGAATTAGGAAAATAGAGTCCTGCATAGAAATATCTATGTAATGTAATTAACTGATGTGGAACTGGATAATTTTGATTTTTTTATGTTTGTTTTCTTATTTGCTGTGCATAGAAAGCATGTGGTTATGGAAAGACTAACAACAGAATATTGGATCATTCAATCCAGTAGTCAAAACCGCATTCTGCCTCTTACTGATTGTGAAATTTTAACTCTCAGAGTTTCAGTTTCTAGTTCTGAGAAGGAAAAATAATAGAACTCACCTTAAATAAGCTTATGCAATAAGATAACATTTAGGGCAAGAAAACATTCTGCTAAACTACAGCATGGCATCAGTTCCCGGCAGACAGTGGCCAGTACCCAAAGTATAAAGGAGGCCAATAAAGGCCGGGTCTAGTCCAAAGCACACATGCCCTCCTTATTCATGCCATCTGCACTGGGCTTCGCTAAACATTGACTCAGTATGAATACAGGAGTGTAAGAGAAAAGTGAAGCAGGGATGGGGAATTACTATAAATGAACTGAGAAAATGCTTAACAGGAAAAACATCTCTCTTTCCCAGAATGTTGTGATGATGTCTCACATGGATCACAGGATTAAGATCTGAATGAATCGTCATCTAATGCCTCTTTCCTTGATTCATGTATTGATAAGCTTTATGTAGTCTTTTTTGGCATGAGATCAGAGAGAAGTTTAAACACATCTTCCAAAGCTCAGCTTTTTAAATGCAGCCTGTTCTCTGTGACAAAACAGAGGTCACAGCCGTACTGGTGCTTTCAACATATAATATCTACAACATTTCAGCTGTACATGTCATAATTATATGTCTTCTCTTTCTTAAGTGGCATTTATACGAACAGTGTTCATTTTTTAGCATCTTATTTCATTTAATGTATTTAGATTGGATCCTTATTGCTAAAATTTAACTTATCTATATTATGAGGACTTCACTCCAACACTGATATTTTGCGTGTGTGTTTAATACAAATGCTTTAAAAAAAACTTTCTTATTGACAACTTCCATAATTATAGACAAGAAACCATGAAAACTCCCTCCTCTCCCCACTTTCTCCTTCACAAAACTACTCTCCATTATGATCCCTCCCCATCTCCATTAGTCCCTCTTTTATTTTGATGTCATTATCTTGTCCTCCTATTATGATAGTGTTCTGTAGATAGTACTAAACACTGCGAGGTCATTGATCCCCAGGCCATTTTGTGTCTGAAAGATTGCATGGTAAGGAGTCCTTCCTTTCCTTTGGCTTTTACATTCTTTCTGCCACCTCTTCCACAATGGACCCTAAGCCTTGGAAGTTGTGATAAAGTGGCCACAGTGTCTGCCACCATCTCCCTGGAGCTGGTTGTCAAGCTAGCAGTGAGAGTGGTACTTGTATTACTGCTTCCCCTGCAATGTCTCCTGGGTCCTGGCAAATGTAATAGAGATGGTCAGTCTCATGGTAGGCAGAGGATATCTTTTTTTTTTTTTTTTATTGATGGATCTTGGATCTCCCGAGTAGTCTTTGCCATCTAGACTCAATTCTTAAACTTGAAATGGCATTTAACTTGTGAACACTTTTATGATTCCAGATGAACAGATAATCTTGAGGCATTTTAAGCCAAAAGAAGGTAGAGAGAAGGAGGGAGAAGGGCGAACAGGATTGAACAAGTGTGTGTGTGTGTGTGTGTGAGAGAGAGAGAGAGAGAGAGAGAAAGAAAGGTGATACAGGACAACAAATCATAGGATTTTGTGGAATAAACCTATGAATAATTTTGAAACTAAGGTCTTGATCTA
Source organism: Dipus sagitta (assembly GCA_036346955.1). Classification (NCBI taxonomy): domain Eukaryota; kingdom Metazoa; phylum Chordata; class Mammalia; order Rodentia; family Dipodidae; genus Dipus; species Dipus sagitta. The sequence continues at coordinate 93,392,099 of CM070770.1, read as the reverse complement.
CATTAATTATGCATTGCAATGGACCAATGTGCTGCTTTTACATTTTCCCTTTATCTCTTCACTGTAACCCATTATTTCTAAATTGGCTTCTGTGCCATCAGAATTTTTTTCTTTTTAAAGTTCTTGGAAAGATACTTCCTTAGGAGCATACAACTATTCCCACAGAAAACTTCAACGCACATATTATTAGAGAAAAAGTTACAGTGAGAATACTGACATTAAGAAAGAATTTATAAAGTATTCCTATATACCATAAGTATCTTTAACAAATATATATTACAAATGAAACTTAAAAATGAATGAAAAATTCAAAGCTTAAAGGATTAAGAATCATTATTTATGAAAAATAAACTGAGGTAGAAGCTAAAAATATCACACTATTGACACTAAAATGGAATTAATTGTAAACATGATTAAAAAAAAAAACAACCTGGGCCCACACCATGAATGTAAAATCTATGTAGAGCATGTAGAAATGATTTTCAAGTATCAGGTGAAATAGCATTAAAATTTCATAGCTTTTCTTATTTCTCTGTGATATAACCAAAGCATTTCTTTAGAAGACTGAAAAGAAACTGCTAAAGTCTGGGATCCATTTTGAAAGTCCACAATGAAGCTGAAGTCATGGGAACCTGCTAAGCCTCTAAGTCCAGAGAGAGGTAGGTTTAAATTTTCCATCTATTTTCCAGCTGTAGAGCCTGGGCATGCAAGCTGCCTTCTTTAAGTTCAAGTCCTTGACTACTCATGAGAAAGTAATAGTGACTTTGAATTTTGATAAAGCAATGGATGAAAGGCCTTTTGCATTGATTGTTTCCATATAATAGGTACTTAAAAAGTTATTTTTTTTTTACTTTAACTCTTTCTTTCTTTTTCTTTCCTTCCTTCCTTCCTTCCTTCCTTCCTTCTTCCCTTTCTTTCTTTCTTTCTTTCTTTCTTTCTTTGTTTCTTTCTTTATAATGTAGGGTCTCTATCTATCCCTGGCTGACCTAGAACTCAATATGTAGTCTCAGGCTGGACTTGAATTCACATAGATCCTGATCCTCCTACCTCTGCCTGGCGAGTGCTGGAATTAAAGTCCTGTGCCACCATGCCCAGTAACTGTTATTTATTTATTTATTTTGGTTTTTTGAGGTAGGGTCTCATTCTACCCCAGGCTGACCTGGAACTCACTATATAGTCTCAGGGTGGCCTCGAACTCCTCCTAACTCTGCCTCCTGAGTACTGGGATTAAGGTCTTGCACCACCATGCCTGGCTTGTTGTTCATTTCTTAATGAAAGATGTGTGTGTGTGTGTGTGTGTGTGTGTGTGTGTGAAAGAGAGAGAGAGAGAGATGGAGGGAGAGAGAGAGAATAATTTTAACAATAGTCCATCTTCTTTCCATTCCATATCACCAAGAATCAAGATATCATGTTGGCTAATGCTAGATATTTTTTTAAGTATTCTATTTGTTCTATAATAAATGCAATAATAAAAAAAAAACTCTTGTTAGTCTGTTAGTATTCTATATTCTATACCTTGCACATAATAGCAATCCAGTAGGTCTAAGCATTTATTGACAACCTCCATACATATAAACAATATATCATGATTACAATGCTGTCCAATCACCCTCCCTTTCTCCCCTTCCAAGTTCCCTTTCACTGAATCCCTTCTTTTAAACTAGTTTCTCTTCTTTTTTAATTTTTATTTATTTATTTGACAGCAAAAGGGGGAGAAAGAGAGAGAGAGAGAAAGAGAGAGAGAGAGAGAGAGAGAGAGAGAGAATGAATGGGCATGCCAGGGCCTCCAGCCACTGCAAACAAACATACTTCAGATGCATGTGCCCCCTTGTGCATCTGACTAATGTGGGTCCTGGGGAATTGAACCAGGGTCCTTTGGCTTTACAGGCAAATGCCTTAACTGCTAAGCCATCCCTCCATCCTTAGTTTCTCTTATATTTTGATGTAATCATTTTTCTTTCCTATTATGCACACCTTGGGTGGGTAGTAACAGCCTCTGTGAGGTCATGAATGTCAAGGCCACTTTGTGTCTGGAAGACAGTATTGTAAGCAGTCCTCCCCTTCCTTTGGTTCTTACATTCCTCCTGCCATCTGTTCCACTATGATATTTGACCACTGGAGAATGTGGTTTAGATGTCTCCTTTAGTGCTGAACACTCTACTATCACTTCTCAGCACTTTGGTAAGTTTTGAATCACCCCAGTGGTCACTGACATCTGAAAAGAGAAGATTCTCTAACAAAAAGTGAGAGTAGCATTAATAAATGAACATAAACATAAGTATTTAGAGAGCAATTTGGTGGGCATAATATACTTATTTAGCCTGAAAACAGAAGTAGATAACCTCCAGGCTCATGACCTCCCCAGGAATAGACTTTTGATTAGGTTTGCAGTACCAGACAGGAATTCTCTCCCATGGGGCAGGCCTCAAAGCTAGTTAGAGAACAATTGTTTTCCCTCTAACACACATGTCATCATTGCAAAAAGTTGGTACACTTGGCCTGACTGGCTAGTCATGAAGCTTGCAGGGTCCATTGGTGGTTAAGACCATTGATGACTTTTCTTCCCCCACCCCCATAGGCTGCATAGTCTTTCAAACATCATGACAGTTAGTCAACAGGGAGGAGGCTTAAAGCTCAGCTACAGCGTGATTTCCCAGTGTTCTGCAGCCCTAAGTATGTAGTGTCTTCAGCAATAGAAAAAAAAAAAACTTAATTATCTTTAAACTTATTAGTGTTATGCTATAATATTTATTTCAAGAGAAATACTACATTTCTCTGACATTGCAAAAGAGAAAAAAATGTTTCTCTTCCCTGTTAAAACCAATAATATCAGAGAATGTCAATAGGACTAAACTCTGTTGGCTGTTTTGCTGATCAAAGGAAAAATAAGTCTAATTCCACATAATTAACATTTGACCTACTAACATTAGTGAAAAATTAAACATTCCAACATATTAAACAATTAATTAAGGGCAAAGGAACTCAGTGTAGTTGGCTTAAACAATATATTATAATGAAGTAAATACTAGTCTGGTGGAAAGAGCATGGACTTCAGTACCAGAAAGAATTGCTTTAACCTCTGGTTGTACTCACATGAGCAACCACAAATGAACTAAGTTCTTTAATTTTCATGAGCCTCATCTTTCTCAGTTATAAATTGTAGATGATGTCATGTGCCTATTTATATATGTATACATATGAGAATCAAGTCAAACAATGTACCTAAAATCTAATCACTTTACATGGTTGATAGCAGCCTCTTCATAAGCATAAGAGGAGTGGGGAATAAAATTTAATACATACTGTAAGCCTATCAGGAAAGAGATATAAAATTCTCTTTGTTGTTCATGGAAATTACCTTTCACATACTCTCTATATCTGTTTTACTTTTTAAAAATTTTAATTTTGAAATATATTATTTTAGCTCTTCTGGTATAGTTACCCAAAACCAAAACATGGCTTCCATTCAGATATGATGTTTGAACTCCACATCCCTAGGAAAGGTTGATTGTTAGAGTATTTTTTCCCCAGCTGTTTAAGTTCCACACTTGATCTTTCTAGCTAGATATACAATTGTTTAGTCATTCCTTGTATATGCTAATGCTTACTCTGTGTTCAGGCCTGAGGGGCATCCTCATATCATATTATAGGATAGAACAAGAGCAGGAGGGAACATGTGACTCCCTGTGGGCCCACTGGTAACTAGAATAGTTACTTATTAGTGCTTTCTATAAGCAGAGTTAACATTGATGAATATAACACTGGTTAAAAATATTTTATGTAAAATAGTTTTTCTTTTATTTTGTCATTTCATCTTTTCCTCTTTGTATTCCTTTTCAAGGATAGGAATTACCTTCTTATATGTGTGTTGGTATGAGAGTGTGTATGTGTGAATGTACATAAGTATGTATATGCCACAGCATTCATGTTCAAATCAGAGGACAATCTCGTCTGTCCCTCCTCACCTTCCACCTTGTTTGAGACATAATTACTTCATTGTTCAACACCGGGTATGTCCAGCTAGCTGGCTGATGAGCTTCCAGAGATTTTGCCATCTCTGTCTCCCATTTTGTGATAGGAGTACTGGGATTATAGACAAACACTACTGTGTCTGGCTTAAATGAGTTCTAGGGATCTGAACTCAGGTCTTCCTGCTGGTGTAGCAAGAGCTCTAACCATTGAGTAATCTCCTTAGACAAGAATTACCTTTTAGAATATGTTTTCCTATTTATTTCTGTTATGTGGGAAATAGCAGCTGCATGCTACCCCATGTGTCATAGAAGTTCAAAAGGTAGCATCAACTATGTTGGAATCCTAGTGGTTCATTCCCTGTGCTGCCTCCCTGCTGTGTTTCTCTCCTTTAAGAAGACTGGGAGGAGGGCTGGAGAATGTTTCCCCTGCAAGCATGAGGGACTGCAGAGCCTGAGATGGAAGAAATTGATTCCTCAGAATCCATGTAAACACCTGGGCATGGCCACACTTGTCTGTAAATACAGGACTATAGAGAGCAAAGACCGGAGAATTGAATGGACTTTGGCAAAGAGCAAGCTGAAAGGGTCAGAATCCAACCCAAGGCAGCAAGCAAGTAAGCAGTGGAAGAGGACCCCCATTGTTCTCCCCTGGCCTTTGGGCACAGTTAGAGAGCGCCACATCTTTACACACATGTGCACGCATGCACACACACATTCACACATATTTCACAACCCATACCACAATACTACACACAAGCACCAAAAAAAAAAAAAAAAAAAAGACTAGAAGGTGCTCAGATGCCAAAGGGAGCAGTCAATAGCTCCATAAACTGATGCTCATTGTAAATCAATGAAGCTTGCATCATTTTTTGAAAGTATCAGGTTCCCCTCAAGATTTCCTCATTTTCATCACATAGTACAGGAAGGCACTTACACAAGAGAAAAGCAGTCTTGTTAGAGATAGAACTCTCCTCACCCCTCACAATGTCCCTTACTGTGATGACGTTTGTTTAATTCTGTACAGTTCTGCACTGCTTGGGAGAACCCTGAGATCTAGAGAGCAATGGCAGGGCTTGGGGAGAGTTCTCACTGTTTTCCAGCTGCATGGGCACTTTATGTCTGTTTTGTTAAAATGCTATCATTTACAGGCAGTTCAGTGATTTTTTTTTTTTTTACTTCCTTATGTTTGCTTTTAGGTCTGTTTAGGAGTGATTAAAGTTTATTCATGTATATATCAAACAGGGGATGAAATGTTCTGAAAACAAAAACAATACTAATTAGCAATTTAAATGTTTTCCTCCATTCATAAGTACAACAACATACTTGGGGCATATTTTTAAGAAATCAACTGTGCTTCCTCTAAGTATAAAATTCCCGATGTTTAGTAATGCCTATTATTCTCATTATCTTTCCTTTCACATGTTACTATGAGCCTTCATTTCTGCTGCAGTATTGTTTAGAAGTGGAACTCCTGTGATAAACAGGTCCTATTCCCTACATTTTGATATGTTAGTCTTTATTTTGATGCTTTTTACACAGAAATGGAACATTTGTAATAGGTTTTATTTGTACACATCAATTAGCGTCTTCAAGATATTTAGATTTTATAGTTCATTCAATTTATTTAACCTAATAGAAAATTTTCAAACTCTGATTTCCTGTTGTTATCACAAACATAAGATTCTTTCCCATCACTCCCTGTTAAACAGAAGCATAGAGAGCAGACAACGGTTTCAGTTTGCATTCTTCAAAGGAGGACTAGATTTTGTTGATTTCCTCAGTGCCATTCCAGACAAGCACATGACAGTATATCTTATCTTCGCTTATTCAGTAGATGGATGACAGAAAAGTAACCAATTATTACATCTTCCACTGGGATTTGTCCTTGCTATACATTGGAATTCATACCTGTTATAATAAAAGATAGCATTTCCAGGACATGACAGTACTTGGCTTAAAAACATACCTACCACAGTGATTTCCCCACTCTAAATCTCATCAGAGGCAAAGAGAGAAGTCTGACTAACAGATTGCAACAGTAAAGGGTAAAGTATTTTTTAGATTACTTTTTAAGATTTTCCCTATTGAAACTACATGATATTTTGTTTATGCATTTATTCCAGCAAAGATGAATATTGTTTCCTTTACTTTCTTTTGTAAAAATGTTTCTGTATATAAAACAATGAATTCTAATTTATAGTAGACATCAAACATTGTTTACCTATTTTTTGGAGTTATTTTTATTCCTAAATGAATGTCAGACATTTGACAGAGACTTTTAAACAAGTTTTCTTACTGTCTTCCCCAGGGTGAATACATAAGCTTACATTTTCTATTTTCTGTATCTCTGCAGCCGAAGCTAGTATTCTTCTCTCTCTTGCCCTCTAGTGCAGCTTGTCAATATGACATTGCTTATCCCTCATGCCTTCATCAGACAGTGTCTGCTTGATGCAACCACAGCATTGTTCGTGGGGGTTATTATCTATACTCCACTCACAGCAGACGCGGTCCTCAAAGGTAACAATATGAAATAAGGAGAGGCAAGAAACTGTACAAAATTGAGGGGCTAACTGCTGATGGAAAGAAGTTTATGCTACTCTTTCTAAAAAGTACTGTTATCTACCTTGGAAAATATAAAAAAAGATGCAGAGTAAACTCTCAGTTTGGCTCCACATGGAAGGATGGAGAGAACAAAAGCACAGAAGCTTTCAGGGAACCATGGCCTCTTTAGCCCTCATTCAATTGCAAAAATGTTGTGTTTTTCCTATGCAGAAAATAATGTTGTGTTCCTATAATACATGAGCTTTTGGTTGAAGCTTTAATAATGGTAAATAATTGAACTATTGTTACAGACTTTTTTCCATTCATTTTCCTATATATTATATCTGTCTCCTTGTATTTAAATTCTTCAGTATTGTGGCATTAACATGATATAGATACTCAATGACAGCAAAAAGATAGTTTTTGTAAGTTTTTCAAAAAACACTTTTTGCCAGGGAAGGTGTTTTTCAGTCTTTGTCCTTTGCTGTGTCCCAAACTAAATCAATCACTTACGTTTCCTGTGACTGCCTTCCAAATTACACTGGGATGAAAAACATTCATGAGTTTATGTAATAAATAAGATAAACTCAAAATGAATGTTAGCAAAAAAGAAATGCACTAAGATACAGTAATTATGCTTTTAGCTCTCCACTATAGAATTGATTCTCCATAATCCCTCTCATTTCCTGAAAATAGCTAAGTCGAAAGGTAGTACAAAACACAGACCACAGAATAACTAATTCCGGTCAATGAGAGCTTCAGTCCTTAACTACTTGGCCAATGTGATCAGGAGGCAATTTTATTTAAACAACTAGACATTTTCAGATGTTCCTATTAAGTTATATCAAAGATAGAAACCATTTCCTAATGACAAAGTTCCTGGCAAACCATGGAAAGGATATTACAGTCATTTAGCATAGATACAACCTAACTTTAGTTCTTGGAATTGGAAGCAGTTAAACTACAACTTTTGTTTTTCAAGAAGGTAATTTCACTCAAAATACATCAGGACTTATCAAGCTACACACAATGGAAATTTGGGCCAAGTGCTTCTCTGTTGTATGTGACTGTCCTACCTACTGGAAGCTTTCCACCAGAATCCCAGAATTTTATACACTACATTCCTATAGTGTTTGCACCCTTCCCTACTACCTCCAGGTTTAACAACCAAAAATCCCTCCAGACATCAAAACTTTCCTGGTGATTGTTGCAAAAATCCTACTTCCTTGGTTGAGAGTCACTGCTCTACGAGATATTTTTCATTGATCTTAACAGTAAGAGCTTCATAATGTTATGTACACTTGGGATCCCAGCACTTGGAAGACCAAAACAGGATTATTAGAATTATAGACCAGCTTGAACCCCACACCATGAACCCCAAGTCATACAGAGATTTTTTCAGTAAACAATGTGAAACAAAACAATAAGAATTTTTTCTAATTATAGCTTAAAAGGCTATGTTCAGAAAGAAGCATATGTTCAGGTACTATAATAGATAGGATACTTTTATTATCTCTTACCCTCTAAACCATCTAAAGATATTTTTGCTCTACGTTTTAACCAAGAAACTTTTAGTATGAGCAACAGTGACTGGAAAATCAACTGCAAAAAAAAAAACCTCAATTGATGTCACACACTTTCTAAAGCTACTATTTTCCCACTGCCTACTTTGTATCCATCTCCTATTACAAACATTATGAGTTCAGGCCTTAAATGATAGATCACTACCAGCACTGCCACTGTCATTTGAAAGAGAGCCAGGATATCAGCAATTTCAATGATTTATTCCAATTCACATGTAAATGCAAAGTGTAACACTTTGTCCTAAGTGTGTCCTAATATATCAGCAATTCTCAAAGATTTGACATATGACATTCATGAGGAGAAATGGAATACTGGCTGCTTAACTGATCCCATTTGCTGCAAGAATGCCCTAATCTAGATACCAATATAAGATACACACAGCAAATAAAATGATCAGTGTAAGAGGCTGAAAATAAAACATGAGCCCAATGTTCCTATGTAAAAAAAAAAAAAAAAAAATTCTGTCACCTCTGCTTCATGACCCAGAATTTGTGATGTAAATAATGTACAATAATATAGGTGAGATATCACCAGGTGTGTATGCACCCAAGTTAAATTTAGGTTCAAAAATGAGTGGCAAACCTATGAGATGCAAAAAAGAAAGGTTTTTTTAATGAAATTAAATGACATCTAATTTCTAATTACTCTCTTCTTTGGCTTTGTCTCCTCTCCATGTCTTGTAAATTATAGTATTTGGTTGATACTTGAATTCAGAAAAGCAGTCGGTCATTTTTGTCAAGTCATGATTGCTTTTCTTTATTCAGTTGTTGCAAGCACATATCTAGTTAGGCAAGTTGCACCCATTTGTTTATTATTTGGTGTGTGTGTGTGAGTGTGTGTGATGGGAGCAAGTATAGAGGGCACAGGGTAACATTCCCATGTTCTTCTTCAACTGCATTCCACTGTGTTTATTGAGAAAGGATCTTTTACTTAATCTCTAACTCACCAATTTGACTAGCTCATCTGGCCAGATTGTCCAGGAATCCACCTGTCTCTACATCCATACTGTTGGTATTACAGATGCACACAAAAGCCATGCTCCGCATTTTCATGGGCTCTGGGGATTCAAACTCAGGTTCTCACATATGAAGAGCAATCATTTGGCTGACTAAACTCTTCCCCATTCCTGTTCATTATTTTTTGATGCGTGTTATGGGTAACTCAGATAGTAGAAATTCATCTCTATATAGAGTTCCAAAGATGGAATTATGTGTATTACTTGTTTAGGAATGTATTCATTCATCCAAGACTCACTGAGCACTGATTATAGGTGGAGTAACATGCTAAGTAATCAGATTGAATTGGAGTATAAAGCATAGCTCCTATCACAAAAATACTATTGTGTTCATACTTTTAAAATATTTTCATTCTATATTTTCACTAATCCTCTAAGCAACCAAAGGGACAAAAAAAAAAAAAAAACACTCTCAGGAATGAGATGTGAGATGAGTGATTGTGTAGAGATATGTGACAATGGGTATCTTTCATATTGCACAAGTATTTATTTCCTTTGTATGTAGAATAAGTAATATACCCTTGAATATAGTACTCAAAATTAGGATCTTCTCTTGGAAATGTCCAGTTTTGGTGGAACATCTACATAGTAGATGACATACAAACTAATATCAATGCAATTCACACTCTGACTTTATATTTTTAAGAACAGAGAAATTACCCACCTGAGGAATGTAAATAATAAATATGAAGGGAAAAAAACAACATGAAATTAAGGAAAAACACAAGACCCATAATTAATTTTGGCTATAGAAATGGCTCTGCTTTTACAAAATCCAGAGACACAAAGTGGCTTACATTTCAAACATGCAAAAACATACACGTACTTAATACAAAGAACCATGTTCATATTTGACTATATATTTATCACTACATTGTCCTTTGTTCAAGTAAACTAAAGAACACAGAAAAACAGTATAAGAATTGTTTTAAAATGTCACATTTTAATCATCTAGAAAATTAAAATAAGTTCATATGAAATCAATGTGTGTTCTGTCTGTGTATCATAGATACTCTAGCTGAAAGGAACTTAAGAAATAATGCAGTCTAATTGTGTTGGGATGATTTTAGTAATAAATATGTATTCAGAAACTGCTCAGAGAAGTCCATTTGAAAATTCAACATAACAAGCAATCCTAAACTTGTTTTGAAGAGTGGACCATTGCTCTCTCTTCTCATTCTTTCATCTGTTGCCCACAGTGAAGTCATGTACAGCAACTAGTATTCAAAGGAACACTATCCGACTTTTACTAATTCTAGTTCACACTGTTGACTTTATGAGGAAAACAAGTAATTCTCAGAAAGCCAGTAGGATTTATCTAAGTTCATTCACTATCTCTATACTCTGACTTAATAATATATCTTAAAGTTCATACTACAAGTAATGACGTTAGCCTTACATACTTATAACCGTGCTACTGGAACTACATGGTTATGAGGTGCCTCTATAAACACACCACTTGTCATCCCAGAAACTAAATATGAATGTTCATAACCATGACTGTTTTCCAGTTTGTACTCTTATTCAGGTTTGTTCTTGGTCCAGAACAAATCTAAAATTTGTTTGTCATAAAGCATAACAGAGATTCAGGGAATTATCACAATGATCTTAGACTACAGTTCCTTTCCATACCACATATGATTTCTTGTGTGCTTAATTATTTATGTTATATTATAACTTTGATTTATTCAACTAACATAAATATTAACATTACTATCACCTATGGGACTATGGAGTAAATAGTCATCTCTATATCACATAAAACACACAAATGTACACACTGAGATGCACAGTTAAAATACAATTCAATATGTGTTTTATGTTTTGGATGCATAATTAATTCAATATAATTTAAACTTGTGTGCATTTGTAGCTCAACTTCCAAGTATGAGAATAAATGTGTAGGAATATGAAATTCAGACTCTTTGCTAAAGCATTCTCTTAGAGGGAAGAAAATGCCGAGGTTACATTTTTCCCAATTAAAAACACTTACCTTACAAACTGCTAAGAATATAAGACTAAAGTGCTAAGGAAATCAAAATTCAATAATTTTCCCTGCCACAGAGTGCTATGCATTGTTGCCATTGTTAAAAAAAGGAAGAAATCCCTGTTCGTGTGTCTATGCGTATGTTTATCTGCATGTAACTGTGTGTTCATCTATAGCTTACCAATTTCTTATTTAATGACAATTCTCTTCTACAAGCTTATTAAAGAACATCACTATTTAGATAGATATTTTCTTTCCCAGCATCGGTTTTTATGGAAAGTGTTTAAAAGTGCTTTAAATGAATAATCTTCTGTAAGAACCAAGAAACCAAACTCTGCATAAATTCTACACAAGCTGTTTAGATATAACACTACACTGAGTAGAAACACGCATAAGACCTGTTTCCCCCATATACTCAAGAGGATAAAAAATGAGAGAGAGTGAGAGTGAGCAAGCAAGAGAGAGAAGAAAGGGGAGGGAGATGGAAAAAAGGCAATTAAGCTAATGCAAGCTCGGTGTCACAAGGTTATAGATATTTCAAGAGCTGAGCAATTTACCGTCTGGAAACGGAGAAGAGCTCTTGCATAAAATGTCCCCCAGTTCAGATTTATTATGCTTTTAGTTGTGTTATATGTGATACAATTAGCAGGAGGTGCCAATAAGGCGTTCTCTCAAGGACGTGGTCATCCCGTGCCATCTGTTATTAATTGCATTGTCCTTTCTACATCCAGCTAGAGGGGAAAAAGTTCTTTGAGAAACACCTGCAAATTCTCACCACGCAATGAATAGAATTTCAAAATATTAAACAAAGACGGAAGGATAGGTCCAAGCTCTAAACTGCCCACCATGAGTTGAAAAAGCTCAAAAAATATATGTATCCTAATGTGATAAAATTCTTTTCTCGGATTTTTTCTATCGTTAAATTTTGCTGTAATGATAGTTTTTCAAACAAGAAAATATACGGAAATGAGAAGTGAATAATTAGGGCATTCTCATATATGCTTTCAGAGAGCCATTCACATAGGATTCAGTGACAATTCAGATATTTAAATAGTTTATTAAGATAAAATTACAAAACATAAGGAAAATTGACTGGAAGATTTGTATCTTGTTTTTATTTAGATTTTGATATCCATGATGATTCGTCTTTGTCTTAAAGATTTGAGTTCTGAGCACTAATATTTCTATAAATATGCAAATGTTTTGTCAATTTGTTACCTATATACATAGCTATCATCTCAAAATGCAAATCATGAAAGAATGCTGTCAAAATACAAATAGGTATTAAAACATTTCAACTAATTTTCAGAAACACTAACTTACTTTTAACCCCCTGTGTGCCGCCTGTTCTTTTCTGAGCTTTCCAGTCCCCTTGAATCTCTGAAGCAGGCCACTGGACTGCTACAGCCAGTGCTGTGTCAGGTCCTCTGTTCGTATAAGAATGAAGACTCACGGGCCACTGAACGAGGCAAGCTCCAGGGCACTCCACAAGAATGAACTTGTGAAAACTCCTCTATGACCAGGAATTCAAACATTTTCAAATAGCATTGGAATTCTGTTGATGGTCTGAAGCAAGGAAATATTTTCAAATAAATGGATGCCAATTAACTGATTGTTTCCTGGAAAGAACACAAACGTCACATACCTTTATTGCTTGTAGTTCATGTGACAGTTAAGTACCTGCCTTATCTTATACATCTAACTGAATTAAATTCAATGCAATTATATTTATTGAAACAAGACCAGGGAAATTGAAATCTTTCTGTAAGTATGTTCTTATAGCTAATAGAAAAATAAAGACCAAGGAACAGCTTCTTTATATAAGCCTCGAATTTCTAAATTAGAAAAGTGTCCTATGTCTGTAACATACAATTGTATTAAGAGTCTGTGTTCAAATTAATATCACATATCAAAAAATCAAACAATAATAAATCAGTTTGAAATTTGGTTACAATTGATTCATTTTGTTGGAAGAGGAAATTCCCATGTACCAGCCTCATCAGCACCTGCTCACATTTGTGTACAGAGCACTCTGTTCTGCTTGCACTATCTTTATCTTTATCATTTCTTCATTCATTTAGATACCCTTTATTTTTCCTTCAGTGACAAATATGTACATGCTTCCATAGTTCATAGGATTTCACTTTGTTAAATTTAAAAGGTGATTTTATAGTTATATTTCTAGATTAAGTAAAAGATCAAAAACAGTCATCTCAGAATGAATATAACACACATATAAAAAGCTCACTCTCATAACCTCTGTTTTAGACATATTTAATCATACTGGATTTGAGAACTGTTTTACAATCATTTTCTACCTTTGAATGAAAGATTATGTTGTTTACCATTACTAAAAATGATAGACAGTATCAGAATAAAATATATTCACAAACACATAGCTTGAAACAGTAATGCCTTCTAAATAATTATTTTTACTTGGCATGAATCATAGAACTATCAATCAGGATATCAACTTGCTGAATTTCCTTAATTCTATTTCATCTTTTTTTTCTCATATCATTTTGTCGTTGGGTTCTACTTTTAGTTGACAGCAGAGACAAACAACTATCTGTAGGGTTCCAAAAGTGAATTAGTATAGACTGAGTATGAATCTCTCCTAAGGGAAGATTCACATTAGAGTAATGAGCTTATGCATTATTTTCTTAAGGATCAAGCCTTTAGGCCCTTAGTCACAGAGGTAACAGATCTTAGGAAGACCACCAAATAGATATTTTGAGAAATATGTGTGCTTTAGTCAGTGGCAGCCCATCATAGGTCATAATACCAAGCCTATCAAAAATGTAGAAACAAAAATAGCATGCACAATTGTGGAACGTAACGTTGACACAGGCAACGTTAATTTCCATGCATTAACTATTCTTGTGTGACCAAAAAAAGTACATGATGTGCATTAATTTAAATACCAATACTATCATCTTCCTCATAATTGAATGAGATAATATATTTAAAGCTTCTCCTCTGGATTCTAATTCTATTTACTACATAAGCACATCATGACCTGAATTCAACTTCTTAGGAAGATTTTCTCAAGCTTGGGAAATACTTTTAAGGTCTGAGACATATCTTTCAAAAGCATAAGTTTTTACATCATAATGTTGAGAAAACGTAAAAGTCAACAATGATATAGAGAGATAAACTTTTGATATTCCCTACCATAAAAGGTTTGAGATCAAGCTTTTTCATGACTGCATACAAGTTTTTAAACTCATTATATACCTAGATAACAGTTTCATTATTGAAGAAAATTATGGTAATAAAATTTCTCTTAGGTTCTCCCTATTGTGGTTGATATTGATATATGAATAAAGAAAAATTACTGCTGGTTAGGATAACAGAAATGCCAGAGGAGTTGCTACTAAACTTCCTGACCACTGGTCACACTCTGGGAGTGTCTCTTATAATCTGGCCTGATACAATTGTACAAGAAGACATTTACTCACCAGAGAGATTGGATCATTGCTTCTCAGAAAAACTCATCTAATGGCAAACAATTATTTTATGCAGATAGTAGTCTTTTAAAAAGATAATCATTAACACAATCTCATATTCAGCATTATTATATAAAAAATATGTTGACTCATTCTGGAAAGAGCAAGAGGTTAAAATTAACACAACAAGCAGAAAATGCTTCCATATTATGACTTCATTTATGAAAAATATTTCTCAAAATCCAAATATTGGGCTGGAGAGGTTACTTAGCAATTTAAGTGCTTGACTGTGAAGCCTAAGGACCCAGTATCAAGGATACACATAAACCAGATGCACAAGGCAGCACATGTGTCCAGAGTTCATTTGCACTGGGTAGAGTCCCTGACATGGCCGTCCTCTCCCTGTATTAAATAAATAAAATAAAATATTTTAAAATGCAAATATTAAGCTATTGGCATGAGCTTGAGGACTGGTGTTTTAGAAAAGAGAGTTAATAAAATAACACAAGGTTAAATGCTGGCTCTACAAGTTAGACAGTATTGGTACTTTTATTAATATAAACAATAGTCACTGTGCACTTAATGTGGATGACATATGCAAAAATTTGTTAGATGTCTTCCTTCATTTATTTGACAATCAATGTATCCCGTCCCTAGACCTGTTTGTATCTTGTTACCAGAACTCTATTAAAAATGTACAAACTGATGCATAAAAATGTTTCACCAGCACTCAAGAAATAAATTAGTAGATTGGGGTGAAACATTGAAATGAAAAAAAATAAATAAACAAATGTCATTCTAACAGTTAGTAGTAATCCAGACATATATGAACAGAAAATACCATTTTTCTTCACCTTAATTCATGTTTAATGTGGGTCATTCATAGCTAATTTCAGATTTCTTCTGATTTGCTTTGCTTTCTCATAGGGAAAAGACATATACCAAAGAAATTTTTAGATGGTAATTGAAATTTGCAATACAACATTCCCTTGATTCTTAATGTACTTTTGCAGGGAGTAGAAGAAAAATTCTAAGAGGTGTTCAAGTTTCATTTTCTTCTTGGTACACACAGGTCTTGATAACATTGACACAGTGACTTGAGAAACTCATACGTCACAAATGCAATGCATACCAGTGTAGTAAGAACTTCATATGTTTTTGAGTAATTTCCCTGAATTTTCAAGCTTGTAGGAGGTTGTTCATTTTTTATTTTTAATTTGAAGTGAATTTGAAATAGGAGGAAAAACAATTTTAACTAAAGTTCATTATACCCAGTGGTCTTTTCTTTTCTGTTGGTTCTGTATTCTCAATCCCCATGTCTACCTTCTTTCACAATCACCCCTTTTGCTGTAGTAAGTGGTTGTTACAAAGTTTATATTGGTATCCTTTGTATAAGCTACATGACACTTCTTTCTATGTTTTATTTCCTTAGTATGCTCGATTTGAAGCCAAAAGTGAAGTCCCTAGGGAAACAAATAATATGTGTGTCTTATGTTGTTTATGGCTTTTCATTGACTAAAATTTCAAAACTTTTTGAGACAAATTTATACATTTGTATCTTTCCCTTTCCAAATCACATGCAGTTCTTCCCATGGTGTGGTTTAAATCTCAAGATTAAAGTTCATCATCTAGAAAGGCTCTTATAAAACTAACCCCCCATACACACTTTAAAACAGTCACATATGTCTTTCTATGACTCAAGCAAACTATGACACAAAAAGAAAGCCTCTGGTTCAAATGAAAAGATTGTTTAAGGACACAGTAAGGACTTACACTGAGAAGAAAAAAAAAAGAGATCAATCAGTCAATTAACATAGAATGGAGCCCATGAAATAATGTGCTACAGTGAATGTGCCACAAGAGACCAGAGGGGAAGACCTCTCTGTTAACACAGAACAGAGCAAGCAACTTGACACCAGAAATACACTGAGACGAACAGAAATGAAATAGATCAGGTCCCTACTCCTAACCTTAACCATACAAAAACCCTAATCATAATTCCTTACACACTAACCCTTATTTCTAACCTCGACAGAAATGCCAACCTCCTGAATTGGAACACTAATTTCCCAAACAGATGTCAGACATTAGCCACTGGCCTCAGCTGCTATCAATATTAATCAGCTAATCTTAACATTAGCAAAACATATGCATCTTAAGGACAAACTTGTGTGACTATTAGGTGGAGGACAATTATTAGCAAATTCAAATAATTAGGCTGATGTCAGCACAATTATTGTCAACTACAATAACCTTAATTTTTAAAGATGTCTCTCTTTGTTTTAATAAGGACATAATTGTCGCTTAGAATATATATTCTTAAACATAAGGCGACATGAGCTATTTCATTCTCTTAACTGGTAACTTCAGAATTTCCTATTTTGCTAATGATATTTTACTACAAAGAGTATGTCAATTACTAATTTATGTAGAGCTGTTACCTATATATGTCCATTTGTTTAAAAAAAAAACTATATTCAGGGTATTTTCAGAGTATGTTCATGTGTGTGTAAGTAGCATACCATCAGTACATTGCTTGGGGTTTCATGCATTTTTATCAACACAGAAAACTCATGAAAAAATTTAGTCTGTTTTTTTTAGAATAAAATGAGCTTCAGAAAACTGAAATAATTTAGTGTGAAAAAACTGTAAATTTTTGTTTTTCTGAATTCTGAGATCAAAATGTCCTGGATTTTGCCTTTCTTCTTGTCTAGCATGACCGAGTCCATAGCATAAGTGCCTATCAATCCCTCTAAGTGTGCTTTTCCTCACATATATCTCCATGGACAATTAAGCATTTATAAGCACTTCTGTGGTTACTGCTTTAAGGCCAATGAAAATCATAGTAAATTATTTCTCTCATAATATAGGGTGAGTCTCAGGTCCTGATGCAATTCTCAGATGCAAGCTTTAGCAGCTAAACTAAACAAATTAACTTTTCTATTCAAAGTCACATATGTAAAACAATGACAATAGCACTCATTTATACAACTTATAATGAATGCCCACTATGTTTGGTATTTTGCATTAGGTTCTAGAATATACCATTTATCAAGAAATATCCTACCATCATAAAATTTAGAATCCATAGAAAAAACTCACTTAAATGTAGTCCTTCTATCTATAAAGATTATTTATTTTCTTTTTAAAAATTTTATTTGAGAAAGAGGCAGAGAGGCAGAGAGAGAGGGGGGGGAGGGAGGGAGAGGGAGAGGCGAGCATGGTAGGGCCTCTAGCCACTGCAAACTCCAGTCACATGCGCCACCATGTGCATCTGCCTTACATGGGTACTGCAGAATTAAACCTGGATCCTACGCTTCGCAGGCAAGCACCTTAACTACTAAGTTATCTCTCCAGTTGATTTTTTTTTTTTTTTTGAGGCAAGCCCAACAGACTGCCTTTTTTAAATGTAAGAGTGAGAAAAAGTGAGTGTGTGAGAAAATTGCTATGCCAGGGCCTCCAGTCACTGCAATTGAACTCCAGACACATGTGTCCAAGCGTGTACTTGCCTCATTGTGTGTCTGTCTTACATGGGACCCGAAGAGTCAAACATGAGTCCTTAGGTTTCTCAGGCAAGTACCTTAATCACTAAGCCATCTCCCCAGCCCTATGAAGGTTATTTCTTTAGCCTAGATGTAAAGCTTGTGTCTGAGAATTACATCGTGATCTGACTCACATTATATTATGAGAGCATGGGCAAATTATGGACATTTATACTGATAGTGGTGAATAGTAAGGCAGTCCACATTTTGTCGGTAGTAATCAGGGTAACAGGCCTCAAAAAAAATAAACGGATACCATCATACCAGTATGAGGAGTACCGAGTTATTATATTAAGTGCAGAAAGTGGAGCCTGGGAAATAAAAATTTTGAAAAATGTCCTTATTTCCAAAATGTCAAAAGCTCTGACTTTGGCTGATTCTTAGCTGTCTCCTACCACAATGTTGACCAACCTTTGTATAACACAACAACCTATCAGGAGCTTACCACATTCAAACTAACCAATCCTTTGTCCAGCTCATCAGTTTTTCAAATGACCCTATAAACAATCAGTAACCAATTCAATCCTCCCAAGGGTATAACAAGCCATGATTCAAGTCACTGGACTTTCCCCTTCTCTTTGACTTTCTTTATTTTTACTTGCTAATATACATCCTAATAAGCTTTTGTTTAACTACTCTTCACTTTGTCCACACTCACCTTTCTTCATGGCTTGCAAGACAAGAACTCAAGAACACTGGCTGCGGGAGTTCTAGTGACCTTTCATTGTCTGGCACTCGGTTCCTAAGCTAAGCCTTTTCACAGCCAAACAAAACTCAGTTGCTCTCAAAACACACAACCAGGGCTGGAGAGATGGTTTAGCGGTTAAGCGCTTGCCTGTGAAGCCTAAGGATCCCGGTTCTAGGCTCAATTCCCCAGGACCCACGTTAGCCAGGTGCACAAGGGGGTGCACGCCTCTGGAGTTCCTTCACAGAGGCTGGAAGCGCTGGTGCGCCCATTCTGTCTCTCTCTCTCTCTCTCTCTCTTCCCCTTCTCTCTGTCGCTCTCAAATAAATAAATAAACAAACAAAAAAATTAAACACACACACACACACACACACACACACACAACCATACCACCAATGAAAGTCTTCATCCACAGAAATTGTTAACTGTTTTTATATCCCCCAAGAGGAGAGACAGTTGTGCTGTCTGTGAGCCCTCTACCACCTCAACCACCTCATGATTCATGTGTGTACCACTTTGTGGGGCCATCAAGCACTGCATTGTGAGGTGATGTTAAGAGTCTTGTGTGCCTGATGAGACACCCTCCCTTCTCTGAGGGACTATTAGTCGGCCCAATTTTGTGAGGGTCTCCTGCCAGAAATTTCTAAACATGTCATGTCCAGAAGAGACCTTTCCACACCCACCCAGCTCAGGATACTTTCGTTTAAACTTTTACGCTACAGCTTTTACTTTGTTTAACAGATTAACTTTTTTTTAATTTTTCAGATACCTAGATTTTAGTATTATACAATGAAACCTTTTAAGTAGCTTGACAGGTTCTCTGAAGGTCCACAGCCACCCTCTCCAACCAAGTCCTGTTAATATTAGAACTCAGCAACTAGGAGGATAGTTTAAAAGGTTAGTAAGGTTCAGTGCTGTGAGAAATGATTCCATAATTTGTATCAACTGTTCCCTCAAAAGAGCAATCAGTGGTGGGTACACTATATTATCTCTTTGTCATCCACAGTCATTGTCTTTGAGCCATCCCACTCCTCATCCTGGTGCATCACAGTGAGGCTGCCGTTGGTCTCTCTGAACTTGCTGGGTTTGATGGGGCTGACTCCTGCTGTTTAGCCTGGCTGGAGAACGAAAGGAAGTAGGGCTACATGCTTGCCTACCACACTGGGGTTAACTGCTAGTTCTGATTCACTCCAGACAGTGTCACCTGGCTGCACCTGGTTACATTTGGCTTCTGAGATAGTTCCTGACTAGGGAAATAATTTTCATTCCCAACATACTTTCTTAAATAGAAGACATGCATACAGTACACACTGTGAGATAGCAGCCTATTCCCAGAATTACCTAAATCTTTTTACTTATATACTTCTGTATTCCACTTCTTTCACCCCTTTAGTGAACTGCAATTCAGAATTTGAGGCCCTCCAGGGTGGCATACTAGTACAGCTTCGAGCTGTCATTTTCTCTGGTCTCAGGACTTCTAGTTTGACACAAATCTTGCCACATTTCCTTTTGAGTGACCTAGACAGATTCATTTGTTTGCCATATTTACAATTACTTCATCCTGGACTCTTTTTCTCTAGAGACACATTCTTGATTTCCAGGAAATTTTTATTGTTAATATTTTTCTTTTCTAATTATGCCATTCTTTTTTGTTTTCTTTTAAATATATCTTATTTATTTATTTATTTATTTATTTATTTGACAGAGAAAGAGGGGGAGAGAGAGAGAGAGAGAGAGAGAGAGAGAGAATGGGTGTGCCAGGGCCTCCAGCCACTGCAAACAAACTCCCTAACCCTCTCATGCATTTGGCTTATGTGGGTCCTGGGGAATTGAACCTGGGTCCTTTGGCTTTGCAGGCGAATGTCTTAACCGCTAAGCCACTCCTCCAGGCCCCTCTATTTTGTTTTCATTGTCAAATCATATAATTTAGATGTTTAGACCTTCTGGATTCATATATTTTTGTATAAACCTTGTCTCAATTCAAACAGTTGAGATGCAAAGTATTCCCTGATTTTCCATACTGGGATGCTCATTATTAAAGCCACTGACTTCATGCTGAGTCATGAGTTTTCTGCTCTACTGATGTAAAGGAGGGACCTAAGGGATCTTCTGTCTCTGTTACCTCACTCTCTCTTTGCTCACTGTTTAATTTTCCCCAGGGTCCCAAGTAATTGGATCTCAGGAAAGGCTAATGATCACAGATCTATTTTTCTAGGGTCCTGCCAACTGTTATAGATGGCACCAACACATCCGTTTCATCCTCCGTGTTTTTGTAGCAAATCATAGGTTAAAGTGGAAGATAGCACCTACATGTCTTGGCTCCATTGTCACTCTTTCTTTACATGAAGAAGTTCTTTCTGCACAGACATCTGGGCTTCAATTATTTGTATTATCACTCAAAACAATACAAACGGGGCTGGAGAGATGGCTTAGCGGTTAAGCACTTGCCTGTGAAGCCTAAGGACCCTGGTTTGAAGCTCGATTCCCCAGGACCCATGCTAGCCAGATGCACAAGGGGGCTCAAGTGTCTGGAGTTTATTTGCATTGGCTGCAGGCCCTGGTGTGCCCATTGTGTCTTCCTCTCTCTATCTGTCTCTGTGTCTTCCTCTCTCTATCTGTCTCTTCTCTCTCTGTGTCTGTCGCTCTCAAATAAATAACAAAACAAAAAAAAATAAAAAAAAAACAATACAAACTAAGTGCCACAATATCAGGCTTACTATCCCATCCCATGTGTGCAACTTCCAGAGAGTAAAATCTATTCTTTTTTTTTTATTTTTATTTTAAAGTTTACTTATTTTAAAGCAGAGAGGGAGAGAGAGAGAGAGGAGGTGAGAGAGAATGAGAATGGGTATATCAAGTCCTCTAGCCACTGCAAATGAACTCCAGATACATGTGTCAGTTTGGAAAAAAAATAAGTAGATAACATTCAAGAAGAAGAAAATCATGATAAATTAGTGAACATGATTAAGACACATTCCAGCAGCAGAGGAATTTGTCAAATCAGAACAAGATTTTTAAATAAAAGGAATGTCAAATGATAAAAGAAAGGACAGAGTAAAATAGATTTGGGGGATTCTCTACACAGTGAGTACTTAGCCACTCATTGGTTTTACTTATACTAAATGATGCAATTCTAATTACAGAGTGGTAATTGCGCATTGGTTTTATCAATAAGTATTAAAAGAGTCATTAAGAATAGCCATAGTCACAGGATATTATCAACTATTTCTGGTTCTATCAACACAGCAAAATCTAATGGGTTTTTCACAGAATGTGTCACCAGTATCCATGCACCTAAGTACTGGAAGCTTTAGAAGGAAAATAGACACACTGAGGCCTTGCACTGCTTTCTCAGGAAAATGGGACCTCTGCACTATGTCCTTTACATAAGAAATTGGTGTTTAAATCAAACTGTAGAGATGTAAAAATAACAAACTTTGAGAGTTCCAAGGCAATAAGAAAGCACAGGTTAATGTAACATTGTGTGATTCATGACATAGATTCCAAGAAATGTTCTACACCTAACGTATATTCAACTGTAAAAATGTATGACATTCATAGTTTTATTCCTAAACTAGTACCCTCTAGAAATATCTAGGAAGGTGTAACTCCTCAGAAAAGTATTTGCCTGCATATATGTTTTGATGCCTCAAACATTTATTAATTAACACATTCATAATAGCAGACTTTATACACCATAATAATTTACATGGATATTAGCCCGAAAACATAACTAAGTTAGGATTCATAAATTCTTTCAAGGCTATAGAGAGACAAGTAATAGAACTTACTTTCCTAGTAAACGTTCATTTATCATGTCACACGGTTCATGAATGTGTCAGATTAAAGATGCTAAGAAAGTTTCATCTTGAAGTGGAAGATTAAGGGAACATATTATCTGCCCTGCTTTCTACAGCTTTTATCAATGTATTTCACAATTACATGTGAAAGTTTCTCAAGAATTCCAGGATGTAAAGCTACATGAAATGAGATGCTATCAAATACACCATGGCTATTGAGCATACAGGATTTTTCAGAGCTAGACAACTTGGAAGGTCATCTTGAAATTCACCAAGGTACATTTAAGATCTGCTGAAAGAAAGTTTGAGTTTGCACACTATCCATGAGAAAGTGAATAATCATTTCCTAATGCAAAACAGAGTTAAGAATGTCATCAACAGAATCACAACAACATTATCTACATACCCTTGAAATAGACAAGGAAGTTTCCCTGGAGAGTATTAAGTATAAACACCCTGCACGATCTGTTGCCAACTAACAGGAAAATGGAATGGAATTTTTAAGTTATATCTGCCTGTTTGTCCATGCCACTCTGCAATTTCATCTCTCTTTTTTTTTTACTGGAATTTCTTTGGCTCTTAAATAGATATCTACATATTGCTTACATGTTTCTGTTTGAAGCCTTCTTTCAATTTTTCAGTTGCAACACATATATATGGAGTTTAAGCTATGATCCTGACACTATACTCATCTATAGCTTTGAGACTTTGAATCAGGGAGTCACATGCTTCCCTTAAAGAGGTTACAATTCACCTAATGTGCTAAGTTTAGCTGAAGTTGGCTCATTTTTGTACCACTTTTGAGATGAGAATGTTAACAAGGCATACTTTTCTTGAGTTAAAGGGAAAAAATATAAATTGAGAAGCTCACATTGCATCCATGATAGAAAGGAGTAAAAAGTTACTCATGTCACTTTATGTATGAAAAGCATGAGGATATATGGGAGAAAAAGTGCAGTCCATCATTACCTGAAATGGAAAAAAATGAAGAAGACTCAAAATGTACCTCCACATGGCTCAGAACAATGATTTTCAAAGCGTGTTTTCCAAGTCAACCTTACAACCTGAGAATTAAAAAAACAAAAACAATACATTCTCTCCATGCAGGTCAGAAGCACAGAAGCTATAATTTCCCAGCCTTTATCCCATGAAAAATGATCAATTTTATACATCCCTTGGCTTTCACAGAATCTTTTTCCTCATTTTCTTAGTGGGCACTGACCTGTAACTCCCAGAACCAGCATGGGGCTATCATCCACAATGAGCTTTTGACCAGGGAGATCTACAAGGTTTCCTAAAAGACAGACAGATTTCTGTCAGAGTACTTGATGACCCACCAAAGGCTAGTGGTAAGACCCTACTGCTGAAGACACCTTATGTGATTGACATGCAAATTAGAATGGCATGGCTGGAAGTTGGAAGAGAGTCAGTCCCCAGACAGTGAGCACATCTAGTGCCAGAAGGTGCTACATGGGCAACTGGGGGAAAATGACCAATATCTGTCAAAGCAATGCATGGTATAACCTACTTAGCAGCAAATATCTTGTTGTGATGCCCACACAAGTGCAGTAGTGGCACATAGCCATGGTGGGGAACCAACTGCTCTCAATTTGGCTAACTGATCCCCTCACTGGTATGGGACCCATAGCTGGAGCTGGGAAACAAGTCAGAACCAGATCCAAACATAAGCCCACTCTCCAATATCAAACTACCATCAATTGTGGGCTACAAGAGGGCCTACACCTATTAAATTCTCTATAAAAAAAAAAAAGTAAGGGTTATCTTATTTGTCCTGGTGCTAACTTACTCTCCGTTGGAGAATCTGCTTCTCTTTTTCAGATAGATGTAGATCCTAAGGAGAGAGCCACCCCATCATACCTCAAAAGGGCCTCCGGCTGAAACTAAGAAAACTTGGCGAAACAAGCAAGGGTGCTGTTTTCCTGATGAACCGGGTACCAGCACAAGGGGGAAGGAGATCAGCACAGAGAAAAATCAACTCCTACCAAATCAGAGAGCCAGATCCTCAGAGGCCCCCAACACCTCATCACTGAAGCAGACCAAAAATGAACCCAACATGGCTCAGGGAAATTTTGCGGAAGAGGGGGCGGAAAGAATGTCAGAGCCACATGTTGGGTCATGATGTGCAGAGACATTTATCTTACCCATAACTGTGGGCTAACTCCACAATTCATGACCCGTATACCTCAACAAGGAGGGGCCAAAGGGAGGAGGTAGGTCACGGATGAGCCTAATGATGGTACCAAACTGACTGTATTTGCTGAATACAAAACTAACTAATATAGAAAAAAAATAAAAAATAAAAAATGTATATGTGTATAAATTTACAAATGATCTTTAAACAATATCTAACTACTCATAGGTTCTTCCAACATATAATAATAGAAAACATAGTAACACAATAATGCTAACTAGAACTTTAAGTTTACTGAGGCAATGTTATGAAATTCTCACAGCAACAGAAAAATGTATATAATTATCTTCATTCAATGACAAAAAAATGTCCAAAGGAAAAAAGTTAGTACCTATTAGAAGTTAGGTAATGAAAAGTCTTGGATTCTACAATATGAATAAAAGGACAATAAAATTTATGATGAAATTGAAAAGACCTGGTGGGAAGAAAATATAGAAAAAACAACACCAAACCCCAGAGAAACGTGATTCCACTAGGTGCTTTTATTTGGTCAGCCTTGGTTGTTATGTCCTCTGTACACCACTATTTGGAGAAAATATGATGAGATTAATTGAAAAGAAATATCATTGTAAATGGAACATTTTTGAGATAGTATAGGAGAAATAGTATAAATTCTAAATCATCACTTTATAGCCATTGCTGTAAATAATTGCTTGAAAACATAATCAATAGAGGCTTCAAATCATGGTAAGAAATTTTCTAGAGGCTGATGATAGGACTTAAATGTGATATTAATATTTCCTGAGTGAGTAGTTGAAGAGATTTGGTAGTCATTACCCTAACCATGTAACCTAACATCTCTCTCATAAGACAGTTGACAGGAAGCAATCAGGACTACACAGCAAAGTTCATGTAGTATTTTTACAGAAAAAAAATTGAATAAGCATAGCTCATGTAGTATTCTTATAGTGGAACCTAATTAGAAATCATGTGACCTGGGGCTGGGGAGTGTCTCAGCAGTTAAAGATGCTTAACGTTAATTATTACTGATATTGGCATATTGATAACCCTACTGGCTGGGGTTTGATCCCCAGTACCAATGTAAAGCCAGATGCACAAAGTAGCAGGTGTGTTTACAGTTCATTTTCATTTGCAGTATCAAAAGTCCCTGGTATGCCATTCTCTCTCTCTCTCTCTCTCTCTCTCTCTCTCTCTCTGTCTCTCTTCTCTCAATAAACAAAATATTTTTAAAAAGTGACCAAAACATAATGTGAACATTATGCATGTCAACCACTTTTCAGACTTCGAAAAAGATCATGAAAAACAAAACAGTTGAAACTCTCTTTATTAAACAAGGCTAAAGAGACAAAATGTCAGAAGCAATATGTGATACAATGAATTTTCAAAGCTCCAAGACAGGCTATGTCTCCTTCAGGACTATGAGATTTCTTTAATCTCAACAACATTGCTGTTTCAACATTGTTGTGGTCAAACCTGTCTTTTCTTTCAGTTTTCTGACATAGGGCTAACACATGTTTTCTTTAGCATTGTATTTCTGATGCCATTTCTAGGCACACAGATCAGTGGCCAAAGATGCCAAGTCTGCCTTCCTCAGCATTGTTATGCTGGCTTCATTTTCTGACTATAGTCTGGGCTCATAATGCCTTATTTCATTACAATTTGATTTCTGTTGTCTGCATTTGTAAAATTGATTCCCATAACTTAAAATTTATTTCAACTTTCTAATGAGCATTTTTAATTCTTAACTCACTGGATTTCTTAAATTGCTTAGTTCAGTTTGATCATGTCTTTCTTGTTGAAACTATTTATTCCTTTAACTCTCTGCCAAAACTATCTGTCAATGTGAACTAATCTGTGAGTCTAGATTTAATCTAATAGGACATAGCATGCAAAGTAAGTGTATTTGTTTTTATTTTATGCATATAGGTCATACATATAAAATTATATCATAATTAGTCAACATAAGTACATGGAAGATGCTGAGCACTTCAATCCAGAGTAGATCATTGAAGAACTGTGAGTGATAAAATGTCAAAAATGTTTTTAATTGAAACATGAGAAATTTCTCAAACAAATGAAAACTTGTAATAAGTAGAAATTCTCACTAAAAGTATGAACCTTTATTTTAAAAACTATATATATATATAAGCAAACAAATTGAAGCTCAATATGTAGAGTATAATAGATAACTTGTTATTTCATCTTATACAGGAAGACATCTCCTCAGTAAGCATCCATAAACCACTCATGATATAAAACTTTCATGTTGATATTTTCCTAGGCAGGAAAATATGTTCAAAATATGAACTATTTCTGTCTGCATTATTATTTTTTATTTGGCTTTAATATATCTCAAGAAATGTGTTCCCAATCACCATAGGTTATGTTCTCTATCTTTTCATTAAAAACACAATACAGAACTGTGTTTATTTTCAGCCACTAAATAAAGATTAAGCAATTAGCTAACAGCCATTTATGGATGGTAATTATCTCTGTTTAAACAAGCAAAGGATATGAGCAACTATATTGTTTTATCTAATGATTTATAAATATACATGAAGAGTATATGCACATATTCACAAACAGATGAAAGATAGATGATAGATAGATAGATAGATAGATAGATAATAGAAAGAATAAATGATCAGTGTTTAACTATTACATTATTAAATCAAATTTTAAGGTAGAGATTCTATAAAGTTTGTCTGATTAAAGTTAATATCTCTAACTAGAAGTAATTCAATAAAAATTAACTCATTATTAAGTTAGAAACAAAATCTCTATCCACCAAAGTGATGAATATTTCCTTGACTAGAATTATTATTCTTGGTAATGAGAAGTGTTCTATGAAAATGAGGATTTAATATGTAACCAATTAGTAAAAAAATTAAGTCAATTACCAAACACAATTTTCCATGTTAAACATTAATTAAATTTGAAGTATATCTTAATAAATTTAATATAGAAAATGTGAATTAAAAGATAAAGGCAATTCAACCTATTAATCAAAGCAGAGTTTATCCTTACATATAGATATAGTTTTTCCCAGAAAGTACTATGCATTATAAATTATTTATGAATTATGTTAAGAGATAATTTACTATTTGGAATTCTAATAATACTTCTTGTGTTATAAAAACAGATATTTGAAAACTAGTGTTTAGTTTACAAATGACCAAGTTTTGCACAAAGCACTATGAGAGAAAGTAGATTATTAAACATTTAAAGTACATGAACACGAAAACGAAACTGTACATTCACTTACTAAAATATATGACAGACTAGGTAAAATCAGAGTAAGGACCAAAGACTGTGTTTCTCAGTTAATGCATATGATTATAACCATGGACATACATGTATGAAAATTTGACTATACATGCAAGTTCACTTTTGGGCAGTCAGGATTTGTACATCCTATGAAAATATGTATAACTACAATCAAATGCATGGCTTTCACTCTTGGTCATTAGAAACCACAGAGAGACTGGTGGGGTGGCACAGATCTGTAATAGCACTTTGGAGGTGGCAGGAGGATCAGGATTTCAAGGTCATCCTTGGCACTACAATGTTTAAAGCCAGCCTGAGCTCATGATACCCTGCTTCAAAAACATGAATACATTTGTAAATAAGTAACTAAGTAAGTTGAAGAAACAGATAGGAAAATCAAATGCTGGGTGCCTTTCACCTTGGAGTGCTTTAATGGATTTCAAGTTGGGCCTGGTAAGTTTCAGATATCAACACCTCACATTGTCTAAGCTGTGGGATAGAGGTTAGTATTGTTTATTCAATCAGTTGCTCAACTTTCTTTTTCAATAATCTGTATATTAGAACATTCTTATACTCTACAGTGCAATAATGTGAAGATAAGGATGATGAGTACATAGATAGTGCAGACATGTCTACCTACGAAGCAACTATTTCCCTTATGTGAGAAAGAGAACATGAGAGTGCCTAAAGGAAAACATAGCTGATGGAAAATAATACAAGTAAACTGAAAAGGTCTTCCCTTTGTACCATGTCTGCTTTTAAAGTAACTACCATGGGGACGTCACAGCAATAACTACATTAAGTTAAGCATCTTCCTATAGAAAACTGGACTATGTAGTGATTGCTAAGGTGATCTCCACCTTAAGAAATCCATTAATTTTATGACCCTAGAGCAGAGAAAGATGAAAACATGAAGATGAGAACATTTGACAAGAAAACGGAATCTTTGTGGTATAGTAATAAAGTGCAGGAGAAAGCCATTCCTATCAACTTGCTTTCCTGCGATTTAAGAACTGTGGTACATGGAAGATAATTGTTTTGGTTTTCTAAGGGAAAAGCTTCGGTTTGGGGAACAACACACTTTATTGTATACCATAATGATCTAAATCTTCCCAGATATGTTAATGTTTATATGTTTGTTGGTCAACTCTAATTTAATTCTTAGTGGTGAACTAGCTTCAGCAGATTTAAACCACTCTAGAAATTAGTAGCTTCTACTGGGAGACGAGTGACATACTTTTATTCAGTCTAAGACCAAATTAGTATAGAAAAACAGAAGGTTGATTTCAGTAAAACAGGGAAAAATAGTCTCTCAAAAATTGGATTGATTTAATTCACACTGGGAATGTCACTAGACATATTCTTTTAGATGGTAACAACCAACATACAAATATCATGCAATGCACTGTTACGTAGTGATAAAACCAAACTAGGGTTGGAAAAAAGTGTCTTAGAACTTAGGTGGCAGAAGGAAAATGACATTTTTAATCAATTAAGTTTTTTTTTTTTTTTTTTTTTGGTTTTTCGAGGTAGGGTCTCACTCTAGTCTAGGCTGACCTGGAATTCACTATGCAGCCTCAGAGTGGCCTTGAACTCATTTGGATCCTCCTACCTCTGCCTCCCGAGTGCTGGGATTAAAGGAAGTGCTAATATTTTGGAATACAAAATAAGTTTTTGTTTATTGGAAAATTAATAATGCATTTATAAAACACAAACTAATTTTTTTTTTAATTTGGGGGACTTAAGAACTGAGTGAAAGAAGTGAAAAAGTTAAGTGGAAAATATACTGTTGACAATTTCTTAAAAATTATTGAAAAAAGGTTACTCAATTTCTAGAATTGAGATTACAATATGAAAATAAGTGGGATTGTGTGTCATTGATTTATTTGTAACTTTTTCCTATTCAAACTTTGGAACATGGTTTTATTTTGTGTTTTTCATATTTTCTTGGTGCATTACCTGTGGTGGGTATATTAAATATTCCTATTGTGATACTGGATTTTCATTTATATTCTTCCTCCTTTTTATTACTTTGTGTTGAATTTTCTGGTTAGCTGCTTTTTGATATTTGCACTTGCAAGTTTTAAAGAATGAAAAATAAAAACTATTTTTTCTGATTTTATCTATATTTTTAATAATCAGATGCATTTTAAACTGCATAATTTTTTCTGCTACAATTATAAGTAAAATATAGATGTTGGTATTCAAATGTAATTAAGATTGGGTCTAAAGAAAGATGACACAAATCTTACCAAAAGAATCACAACATTATGCCAATTTCAACTACAGAATCTGAGGTATCTACATGAGGAACATGATAAGAAAGACATCTTTTTTTTGAACTCGATTGAATTTTCTTCTCAGAACTTAATTAAAGAATATAATTATGGGAAAATCACTTGATAAGTGATATATTCTGTGCTGGCTAAATAATGTTGCCAACCTGACCAGATTAGAAATCAAGTAAAGCATTCCTGTGGAGTGGGTCTGTTAAAGCAATTGCAGGAAGGATTGATGGAGGAAGACCCCAGCGTGGGTGGCCATTCTGGAGGTGCATTGCACACAAAGAAGTTCCAAGAGAAACAGGACCTTTGGGTGAGCTGCATGTGCTACTTGCAGGCATGTGCATCTATCCTGCTGCTGCTCTATTTCACAGTCATTGTAACCCAGCTTCATTAGCCTTCCAAAGCGGACTCAAGATGAGTGATTCTCCACAAATCCTTCAAGGCCTTCAGCACCACATTGAGAATGATGACTCATCCATCCTCATACAGAGGAGCTGTAGAGTTTGCAGACTCTCTATCCTGCAGATAGCAATATAATGTTGGACTGCCCAGCCCATATCCTGTAAACTATGCTAATAAATCCCCTTTATAGTACATATTCAATCTATAGGTTCTGTTCCTGTACAGAGAAAGTTGAGAGACAAAATATAAGAACACATTCTCATCTATTTATGAACACTCCCTAGAAGCCTATGGCCAGCCTGTGTGGCGGGGTCGGCGGGGGGAGGGGGGAGCACACAAGATTTGTATAGGTTTGCCTCATCAACCAATCATGGCTGAGGTAAACTAAAACAGGATAAACTAGAGCTAGGTATAGCAGAGACAATTTGTATATGCTGACCCTGTGTTAATCCAAAGCTCATGAACATATATAGTTCCATAGTATGCCCTGGAAGATTTAAGTCACAACCTACAGGGAATATTTCACTTGGTTCAGATTTGAATACTCTTCACCGAAAATGTATCATCTTAATACAACTAATCCAAAAGATCAACTATGGAAACTGTTCATAAACTATATCCATAAACATGTGACATTTTTGCATGTGCACGTGTGCAGACGTGGTTTATATACATGCTCTGATCACCACACCCTGCATTTTCGACATGATGATATGAACTCAGGTCCTTATTTTTACTTAGCACATAGTTCACAAGTGAGCCATCTCTCAGCCCCAAAAACTTTTTCTTGAATTTTTTGGGGCTGGGTTTGAGTTAGGGTCTTACTCTAGCCTAGGCTGACCTGGAACTCACTCTGTAGTCCAGGCTGACCTTGAACACATAGCGATTCTCCTAGCTCTACTTCTACCTCTCAGGTCCTGGGATTAACGGCATGGGCCATCACACTTGACTTAATTTATTTTTCAAAAGTTGTGAAAGCATCACTGAAGAAAATATTTTTTTAGAAAATATTTGAATATATTCTTTTGTTAGGTATATTTATGTATGTGTATGTGTGTTTGTGCATGGTCATGTATGTAAGTGCTGGCACACGTGTGCCATGGCACATGAATGGAAGTTAGAGGACAACTTCAGATGGCATTCTTTACCTGGTACCTTATTTGAAGCAGGATCCCTTACAGATTATTCACCACTGTGTCCACAAGGTTAACTTCCAAAGAGCTTCAGGGAGATTCTCCTCTCTCTATCTCTCTTCTTGCATTAGGTACTCTGGGATTACAGATACTCAACACAGTGCACATTTTTTAATTTAAATATTTTATTTATTTATTTATTTATTTATTTATTTAATTTATGAGAGTGAAAATATGGGCCCTTTGCCATTGCTACTTTGACCATCTGGCTTTATATAGGAACTGGGGATTCCAACTCCAGCAGGCAAGCTTTGAAAACAAGCACCTTTCACTGCTGAACCATCTCTCCAGCTTGAGTGCCTGGTTTTTATAGTGGGTCCAAGGATCAAAACTCAGGTACTCATACTAGCAGAGTAAATATGTTTTTCCATGAAGCCATCTCCCCAGGCCATAGTTTAATGTCTTGATAGCTGTAACAATATGTCCTGTCTCTATTTTCTCAGTTCTTTGATATTTTTGGCACTTTATTTTTGTATAAACTTTATAATCACTTTCAACAAAGAAAAACTACTGTCAAAATTTTGATTGAACTTGTATTGGTGGAATAGTGGTGAGCATAGGTGCCTTCCATTGAAATTATTTACTTTTACAAGACTGATTTATTAATCTTCCAATTAATAAATATTAATTTAACTATGTTTAATTATATATTGTTTGGCAATTCTCAACAGCTTTCTCAGGTTTTAGGTAAAAGGTCTATATATGTTTATTGAATTTTTCACAATATATATCACAAGATTAATGTTATTTAAACTACCTTTTTTTGTCCAAATTTTTTGTTTAGCACTGTGGGAATATATGTACTAAGCTTACTTATTAAGCCTAATATTTTATACTTAGGATTTCTTAGGGCTTTCCATTTATACAACCATTATAAAAATTATCATATTTTCTTATTTTTCCTTTCAGTCACTATGTGATGTTACTTTTCTTCATCCTAATGCTGTGTAGAATTCCAAAATACTGTTGGCAACAAGAGGAGATAATGGCCAGCTTTCAGATCTAATAGAAAAAGTTGCTAATAGACACTCATCAAGTCATTTGCTGAACTTCTTTTTTGAAATTCATAATTATATTAAGAAAATCATTAATTTCTAGTTTCCTGGAATTTAATGACTGAATGCTAAATTTCATTGAAAGCATTTTTCTTTGTTTTTTAGTGTATCATGAATTTTGCCCTTCAACATGGTGAATTCCAATTTCATTTGAAATTTTGGTGTCTAGGCTGGAGAGATGGCTTAGTAGTTAACACACTTACCTGCAAAGCCAAGTGACCCAGGTTCAATTCCCCAGGACCCATGTCAACCAGATGCATAAGGTGGCTCATGCATTTGTAGTTCATTTGGCATGGCTGAAGGCCATGACATGCCCATTCTCTCTCTATCTCACTCTCACTTTTGCTCTATTTATCCATCTGCTTTTCTCTATCTTAAATAAATAATCAAATAAAAATAAAGTTTAAAAACAATATTTTAGCCGGGCGTGGTGGCGCACGTCTTTAATCCCAGCACTCAGGAGGCAGAGGTAGGTGGATCACCGTGAGTTCGAGGCCACCCTGAGACTCCATAGTGAATTCCAGGTCAGCCTGGGCTAGAGTGAGACCCTACCTCGAAAAACCAAAAAAAAAAATAATAATAATAATATTTTGATGTCAGAATATTTGATTAACACTGGACTCTACTTAATGGTTACATTAGGTTCTAGTATAAAGTTTATATGATACCATAACAACATTTAAGAAGTTACATTGTTAATAACATTCATCCAGTTGAGACAGAAAGTTTTCTATATGTGCTTAAGTATGAGCAGTATAGGCAGAAAATTTAATCTTCTATATTTGAATTAATTACTTGTTATGGGATTATTCAGAATTTCTACTTTTATGCTAATTTTAGCAGTTTCAGCTCACAAAAATTCATTTATTTCTTCAAGTTTCTAATAAATGGTTAAAAAATCATTCATTAAGTCCTTTTGTTACATTCCTAGCCTCTATATACATTGTAATATTTTCTTTATATATTCAGGTCATTTGCATTTTCTCTTATTTTTTGAAGCTATCTTTGTAGGGACTTATCAGTTGTATTAATATTTAAAAATATTATCTTTGAAGATTTTAGTCATTGTTTATGATTGTATTGGTTTCTATCTTTTTCTTGTAGCTTAAATTCAACTTTCCTAAGACATACACCGTTCTTTTGCTAATTTCTTCAAGATGTTCAATCATTATTCAAACTTTTAAATTTTTATTAGATATTACTTACACTAATAAGGGAACCTTCTTGGCATAACTTTTCATAAAGACTAGTAATTTTGAATTGTGAGATTTTATCATCCTGTAGTACAAAATGTCTTCTAATATTCACTGAGATTTATGTGACACAAGAAACCTAAACCTGGGGTTTTATAAGCCTTTAGGAATGCATGGCTAAGTGATATCAAAAGTATGAGAAATTTTCTGAACATAATTTTCTACAAATATGGCTTCTGTTCTATTCTTTTTTTCTTATATTTTTGTGACTCCAATGACACAAATGCACTGAGATAGTTACACCATATTCTTTGCATGGTCATATCCATGTTTATAGTCTTTATACTTTTTTACTTTTGGTTTCAATTTGGATAGGCATTCTTATACAAGCTCTATATTGGCTACTAAACTGTACTTGTTCTAAATATTAATTATATTTTTCAATGTTTCATATTTTCACATTTTTTGTAGTTCTTTATATATTTTTACTATGTTATAATTATTATTTTTTATAATGTGAAAATAGTTTTATTTTGGATCTCTCTAATAGCTAAATATGTTGAACATTTTTTAAAAGATATTTATTGGCCATCGTATTTCTTCTTTTGAGAA
The DNA here is from genome assembly GCA_036346955.1 of Dipus sagitta. Taxonomy (NCBI): domain Eukaryota; kingdom Metazoa; phylum Chordata; class Mammalia; order Rodentia; family Dipodidae; genus Dipus; species Dipus sagitta. The sequence goes on along the minus strand of CM070770.1, from coordinate 93,357,345 downwards.
CTCTATGTTCAGTTCCATGGCCCATCTTTTGATTGAGTTGTTTTCTAATTGTCTCTGAGTTTTTTTATATATTCTAGATGTTAATTCTCTGTCAGATATATAGTTGGTGAAGATTTGCTCCCATTTGGTTGCTTGTCTCTTGAGTGCTTTGAAGATTACTTTGATGTACAGTAGTTTTTTGAAATTTATTTTTATTAGATATGGACATACTATAGTACATATAGTACATATAGGACATAGTATGTAAACATCACATGTTGGTGCCATCTTTTCCCTCCTCCCTTTCCCTTTTCTGAAGAGGCCCTCCTCACTGGGGATGCAGTGTCAACCCCATGGAGATTGTGGGTCATGCATTTTGGGGGCAGCAATCAGTTATGGGGGAGAGGCAATGTCTCTGTGCAAAATATCCCAACTTGTGGTTCTAACAATCTTTCTACCCCCTCTTTTGCAAAATTCCCTGAGCTGTGGTGGGTGTGTTTTAAGCCTACTTCAGTGTTTTAAGTCTACTTCAGTGATGGGCTCTTAGAAGCCTCTGCATCTCTGCTTTCGTAGGTGTTGAGTGTCCTTGGAGTCTGGTGTCTATCTCCTTCACCCTTAATTATTTCATTTTATTATTAGTCACTGTTAATAACTACATCTACTTTATAAATTAAACTTTATCATAGATATTTATTTATAGCCAAACACAGTATTTATGGAATTCAATACTACCATCCATTGAGAGGCTTAAAACATATCCCTTATAGATAAGAGAGGTGTATTGTATTATAAAAAGCAAAGGAAAGAATTTAAATATTACCCAATGAGGAAATAATATTGCACGTTGTTTTAATGTTGAACCAGTAGTAATTGAATTGTGTAGTACATGCTCACAAGAAACCAGGTATTTTATCAAGTACCTCACTCTTTTTAATCACTTTAAAGAGTGTGGTAGTCTCAGAAACTGTGTTTCTGTTGCATTTACTATTTACTATCTAATTTTCTACATAAAAACGCTTTTAATTTTTTTATTGTATGTCAGAAATTATCATGGGAAAAATATGTCTTACAACAGTTTGAGAACTAAGAAATCTTTATCTAGACAACACTTACATTTACAATTTCTGGGCTAGTGGGGATAATAATAGTATGAGATCAGTTGAATTAAATTATATTAATGTAAAGGCTTGCTGTGTGTCACTAAAACTCATTTCTGATGTGAACCTCTTTGAAATTTTTCTTCAAAGCACAGTGATGTTGAAAAGAACACTGGAGGCACTGAATGATAATGTTGTGCCTATGTACACATGAGTCTCTCACAAGTGCTATTCATACTCTCGAACAGCAAAACTTCTCTAAACATGAACCCATTACCAGCAAATATTCCAGTCTCTTTTATGTGATAATTTATCTTCTCCCCAATTCATAGTTCAGGAGCTCTTTAATATACCAATTATTAAATTTATCTGTAACAAAGAGGGACTGCCATTACAGTAAGATGGTGGTTGTAGTGGTGGAAGAGAGGTTATACAAATGAGATATGCAGAAAAATGGTTTCAGTAAAAACCTATAGGAAGCAATTCTATCCTATAATCATATACCTAGGTGGAGGAGGAGGATATAGGAGATAGAGTCCAATCAAGACTTGAGAAGGAAGTACAAAAATTTTGAAAAGTAAGTGTATGATGAAAACATATTCTATAACCAGAATAGGAAATCAAGATATAGAATTAATAAGTGGGTATATCATTAATAAAGGGCATAGATATACTTATTAGTATATTATATATGCTTAAGAAATCTCTAAAGGAGTATAAACAAGTACTTAGAATAGAGAATCTACAGCTCAAAGGAGAATGGAGAGCTGGATTCTTAGATCTGGAAATCATGACCATGGACACCAGACATGGTATAATGAAGGAAGACAAGAACCAATTTTCAGCTGCAGCTTAGACACTAAATAAACATAGTGTGACTCATCCAAAGAAAGAGAATCCAGCTATTCTGAACCCAAAGAAAAGTGGAATGAATTATTCTAATTCCTACTGACTCACAAAGAAGGCAGGATTTGCAACTGTACCCTATCAATAATGTGCTTTGCTTGGTATCCCTGAGAAGTAAAACTCTACATGACATTATTAATCCAGAATCATAGTGTGAGACTTCACATTTGCAATCTTGGACCTTATCATACCTTATAGGATCTCTTCCATCTCCATTCGTCCTTTATCTATTATTATTATTATTATTTGTTTTTCAAGGTAGAGTTTAACTCTAGTCCAGGCTGACTTGGAATTCATTAGTCTTAGGGTGGCCTACAACTCACAGTGATCTTCCTACCTGCCAAGTGCTGGGATTAAAGGCATGTGCCACCATGCCTACCTCCCCATTTGTCTTTATAATTAACTACAGCAGCACGTTACATGATAGTGCTCCCTTTTCCTTCATAGAAAGCTAGATAGTTTTCAACAGGATTAGTTGTATTTTAATGTAGTAACTGAGTTGAACAGTGGTTAGCATTTTCAACGTCCTTAGTTACTAGAAATTTCAACTTTTTTTAAATTTAAAATTTATTTTATTTATTTCAGAGAGAGAGAAAGAAACATATATAAAGAGAATGGGCACACCAGGGGCTCTAGCTGCTGCAAATGAACTTCAGACACATGTACCACCTTGTACATCTGGCTTACATGGGTCCTGGAGAATTGAACCTGTGTCCTTTTTCTTCATAGGCAAATGCATTAACCACTAAGCAATCTCTCTAGCCCTGAAATTTCATTTTCTTGATATATAATTAGTTCATTTTCCATAAAAATAATTGTAAGGTGATAAAATGATAGTAAATAATAATCAAACACTTGTTGTAGATTTTATCTCATCTATTTAACTCTTTATAAAAACAAAATGTGCGAGGCATCATTACTATTCCCTCTACCCAAACCCTTTGTATAAAACCTTTTCTTAAAGGGAGATGTAATATGCTTAAATTTTATATTAAGAAATAGCAAAATTAACATATAAGCCTCAATCTGAGTTATTATCATTTTCTAATGGTGAATGATGATAGGAATTTAAGCTAATATTTTATAATTTTTTTGTTTTATTTTTATTTATTTATTTGAGAGCAACAGAGATAGAGAAAGAGGCAGACAGATAGAGAATGGGTGCTCCAGGACCTCCAGCCACTGCAAAGAACTCCAGACAAATGCGCCCCCTTGTGCATCTGGCTAACGTGGGTCCTGTGGAATTGAGCCTCCAACCTGGGTCCTTGGGCTTCACAGTCAAGTGCTTAACTGCTAAGCCATTTCTCCAGCCCTAACTAATTTTTAAAGGAAGCAAATTAAGGAGTCTATAAAGTTTAAAAACTTGATAAATGTGGATATGTTTTTATTGATTATGAAGTTTATATGCATAAGTAATTTTCATGCATGAACAGAGTATATTTTACATACATTTTATGTAAGGTGGTATAATGCACCCACTGTAGTACACAGACCTATGCCTTTATTAGTTAAGTGCTTCAGTAAAATAACGAATATACAATATTTCACCTGGAAAGAGTACTATTTATTGCCTGGAAAATTATGAACTTTGATTGAAAACTGAATCTACTTTGACTAAGTACAAAAACTTACTCCTTGTGCTAGATATTCAACATAATGATGGAGAAATAAAAATGAATAGGAAGTTAGACTAGACGGAGGCAAATATATGAAGCAATGCATTGAGAAACTGTATTGTTCTGTGTGCACAAATGACTGGGGCAAACACAGGCCTCAGACACTTTCAAATGACAATGACATTACAGTGCAGCATGTGTAGTTACCACAACAAAGACCACTATGAGTATCCACATGTGGTTGCTCCCATGCACAGTATGCTTCAAAGTACAGGCCCATTAATCATGCAGGATGGACGTTCACAGGACCACCCCATTATCTGGCTTAATCGAAGGCTAAACCATATAGTTGTAAAGTCATTGATCATTGGACAGTAAGCTCAGGAGGGTAGGAGAAAAAATGCTATCTAATTTTAGTTTAACTATATTACTTGCTTCATTTATGTTGTTGCTGTTTGGTGGTTCTGCCTTGGTTTTGAGACATAGTATCATTTTGCTCTAAGGCTGACTTTACTCCTACTTTTATAGCCTCTGCCTCCGTGGTACTGGGATTGTTGGAACCGCCATCACACCTGGCTTGTTCCACTTGTTTCATGTCTCCACAGTTTAAGTTGAAAATTCAACCCTAACCTAAAAACTCAATTCATGGCAAGAATGGAATAAAACAATTATATTCTCTCATATGGAGTTTTCATCTCATAGAATTACCAGGTTATATGGAAAGGTTGGATATAGGATTCTAAGCTGTCATCTTTTTAGGCCTCTAACTCATATTGAAATTATGCAGTGACAATGGCAAACTTTCCCTTAGACATTCATGCTTATGTTTACAAGTTTCTGCTGGTCTGTTTTTGATAGAACCGAAATGATTTTCAAGACAGTGCAGTTCTATTTATCCTCTTGGAGTTTACTTTGTAGGGTAAATCAGCTTCTCAAGCCTTATGGCAGTGTGTCATTATAAAATATTTCATACCTGATGACCTTTAAGCATTTCTTATTCAAAGATTCATGAAAGCTTAGCATGAGGTATGTCTAATGATCCCTGTGTAAACACACTGAAAGCTCCCTCCTACAAAGTCACAGGCAGGTGGAAGACATATTTCTGACACTCTGTCTTCAATCTAAGCGTCACTGGCAGTGCCTGACAGGTCTCATTTGCTAAATAAAGTACAATATGTCAATTTGAAATAAATGTAAATTATCACCTTTCTTTCTTGTTAATTAAGGTCTGATTAATGCAATACAAGCAGTTGTTGAGAGTACAGTAAGAGAATGGATTTTGTTACAAAAACAAAACAAAAATGCTCAGATATAAATCAATGTTAGCCTCATCCATTGAACTTTAGGTTAGAAAGGTTACTTGGAATGATTTGTTCATTGGAACATGGACAGATGTTCACATCTCTGCCTCTTAATAAATGAATCCTAGAGACATGTACAGTGAATGGTACTGCTCCCTCACAGTAAGAGGAGAGCAATGACATAAACTAATGATAAATCACAAATGGCTAATTTTTAGACCCAAAGTTACCTAGAAATATCCAAGTATCAAAGCAGAGTAAGTATATTTTTGTGCATAGGATGCATATAAGGGGTGTCTTGGTAGGACACAAGATAAGTTATTACTTGGCCCCTCTTTTCTAGAAGTTCAGAATTTATAGGTACCCAGTGGTGGCTAAGGGGAGAAGATCAGAAGACTCTACCTCTCTAAAAAGACAGTAGTTGGCTGAGGAAGACAGAATTTTTTTTTCAGACAAGTAGCCACCCAGGAGTTGCTTATAAGTAATCTCTCACCCATGTTCCTATAAGTAACCCAAATTAAACTCTTTAGTTCAACAAATTACACTTACTTGGAGTTTTTGCTTCGTTAATTCCCTATCTGAGGTGAATATGTGTTTACAACTCCATTAAAAAAGAAGCAACGATTATCTGTAATTTCCCTTCATAAGCTTAGTTGCTAATGTTTTCCCTGTATGTCACATATAATTTTTTTAACTATTATCATAGAATTAGTATCAAGTAAGTATTTAAGTTAGATTTCTATTAATTAAAAGTTGATAAAATAATCAGTCACACTTTAATTACAATGGAATAGGAAATTGAACTACAAAAAAAAACTAAATAATTGATTTACTCACTTAAGAAATTTGACTGTCAAAGACTTCTGAGTAAGATGGTGACATAGGAGCCATGCCAAACGAGCCTAGGAAGGGATTTAAGCAAAATCACAGCAAAATAGCCTCTTCGGAAAAGTTAAGGGGTATAGATTATTCTTAGACACAGCAGAAAAGCAGGAGAGACCAAGATCCACAAGAAAGGAGTAAAATGGCCAGAATCCCACTAAAGCATTTGTGAACATGCACAGCATCACCCCGCCAGGCACACCAAGCAGAAGCAGCAGTAGAGACCAAGCAAGGAGATTTTTCATTCTTGCAAAGTTAAGAAATCTGAACCTTCACCAAGCCCCTAGAGGGAACAACTGATTCACAAGGACTTGGAGAGGGTACGATGAAAACTGACCTTTATCTCCTCCTGTTTCTGTTTGTCTCCCTCACCCTCCCTCCCTCTTCTCTCTCATCTCTCTATCTCTTTTATATCACTTATCTTTTTCTTCCTTCTCTTCTTGGGTGCTGACCTGCAACAACCAATAACAGCAGGTGGATATCATTCACACTGAGCTTTTGATCAGAGAGACCTACAAGGTTTCCAAAAGAAGACAGTTTTCTGTCTGAGCACTTCATGACCCACCGTAGGTTACTGGTAATACCCTACTGCTGAAAACACCATACACTGTTGGCACTTAACATGGAGTGACATGGCTGGAAGCTGGAAGAGAGTCTGTCCCCAGACAGCGCATCTAGTGCCAGAAGGTGTTAGATGAGCAACTGGGGGAAAATGACCAATATCTGTCCAAGCAACTCGTGGTCTAAGCTACTCAGTAGCAAACAACCTGACGTGATGCTCACATAAATGCAAAAGTGGCTCACAGCCATGGTGGGAAACCAACTGTTCTTGCTTTGGCTAACTGATCTGCTCAGTGGAATAGAACCCATAGCTGGAGCTGGGAAACAAGTCAGAACCATATCCAAAAATGATCCCGCTCTCCATTATCAAGATTCCACCAATTATGGACTAGAAGAGGGTCTATACCTATTAAATTCTCTCTAAAGATAATGGTTATCCCATTTATCTTGTGCTAACTTACTCTCCATCAGAGAATCTGCTTCTCTTTTCCAGATACACACAGATCCTAAAGATAGAACCACCCATCCTACCTCAAATGGGCCCCAGCTGAAACAAAGGATAATTGGGGAAACAAGCAAGAGTGCAGTATAAGGGAGGGAGGTGAGAGAAGGACGTTAGGGGATGATATTGTATATATGTAAGTAGAAGAACAGAATATATGTGGGTAGAATTACAGGGAGTGGAATGGCATAAGTAAGGCCAGGGGAAGAGATTAAGAGAAGGGTGAAGTGAGGGTCAATCATAATTCAAGATATTCTGAATAAGACATATGAAAACCTACTTTTTTTGGATAATGGTACATCCTGAAGCCATGAATTGGTACTAAAAACTTTCAATGCCAGGTATGGTATATCTTCCAGTGAGTTGTTGGCCAGCAAGATCCCTGTTGCCTCCAAAACATTATAGGCTATTGCCAAGGCCCTTGGTTTCCCATGAGTAACAGATGGTAAGACCCTATTTCGGAAGACTTCAAATGCCTGGGTGGCAAGGTCACTGAGAAATCCTGCTGGTGCTGAGCAGAAAACCTTCTCCCTGTAGACCAGCCCTTATACTGTTTCAGCTCACACACAACTCTAAACATTTGTAGCTAGGATCCACATACCAGAGAGAACATGTGACATTTGGTTTTCTGTGCCTAAGTTACTTCACTTAGTATAATCCTTTACAGATCCATATTTCCCAGCTAATTTGAAACCTGGAAAAAGCTGCATTGCATGCAGCCCTATGGGAGACAAAAGTTATGAGCAGTGGAAACAGTGGACACTGAAAGACTCAAGTTTGGCCAGCCATGCCTAATGAGCAAATGGGTGCAATAAAGTCATGTTTGCTCTGGGGGAAACCAACTGCTTTCTAATTGGACTAAAGGCCTGCTCTACAGGAGGAAATGCATTCCTGGTACTGAAAGCCTACTCAAAAGCCTATGGAAAGAGAGGTCATGAAAAAAAAAGAGAGAGAGACGTCATGAGCCTTAGGGGTATAAAGCCTGCTCTTGTCTGGCTAAATGCATATATTATTCTCATCAAACTGCCCTGACAGCACTACACTTCATGTTCATATTCATATATCAATACTTCTTTCACTTTTGGTTAGAGAAGCTTCTCTTTTCAGTTGGTGGTGACCACTGGGATGACCCAAAAGGCAACACAGTGCTGAGAAGAAGTGACAGAGGTGTGTCAGCACTGAAACATCTCTATCACAACCTTCAAGGCTCAGGGTGCATTGCAGAAGAGGTGGCTGGAAGAATGTAAGAACCAAAGGAAGGGTATGACTCCTTACTATGCTACTGTCCAGACAGAAATTGGCCTTGAAATCCATGACCTTGCAGTGCCTAGCAATCCCTTCACAAGACCCTCATAATGGGAAAAAAACATGATGACATCAAAATAAAAGAGAGACTAAGGAGTGAGAGAGAGGATATGATGGAGAGTGGAGTTGTGAAGGGGAAAGTGGGGGAGGGGAGGGAATTATCATGGTTTATTGTCTGTAAGTATAGATGTCAATAAAAAGTTAAAAAAGAAACATACACTTTACAATACAAACTACAAATAAAATTTGACAAGTTAATGGTCTATATTCCAAGAGTAACACACAAACACACACAGACACACACACACACAAAGTTATAAATGACAAGAAAAAATTAGAAGAATCAAAATAGAAGGCCCTATTTTCAATTGATCCAGGGAAAGCACTAAGAGGTAAAGTAACAGACAAAATAATTAGAAAGTAATATCAAGATGTTGTTAGAAACATAACAATTATTGTAAATGAAAATTGTCCAAGTAGTATAAATGGAAACTAGTTTGTGAGATGTGATCTTTAAAAGGTGACCTTAACCCATACTGTCTGTGAGAGTCACTTTAAATATAAAAGATCGAGCAGTTTGTATACAAAAGGCTAAAGATGATATGCCAAGCAGAGATGACAAATAGGAAGCTTGGAGAGACTCCAGTAATATGAGGCTAGTACCCTTCTATGAAATGGACAGAGAAGTTAATAAAATGAACATGTTAATACACTAAATGCAGACTTGCAATATCAATATAAACAAATATCTAGTCATCAAGAGCTTTTAAAAATTCTGTTTTGTAACATAGAAAAAAAACATGTAAAAATGCAGTAAGTCCATAAATTTAACCTATGCTATCCATGAATTTCAAATGACAGATACTTATAGAATGCCTTAAATTTTTGTCCAACATACTGTAAGAACAAGCATACTTTTAACATTTTCCAAAGTATACCTGATATGGGAATATAAAAAAATTCAGTAAGTAGAAAGAACTGAATTGTCAAAAGTATGTTTTTGGGAGGTGGGGGGCACTAATTCTATGGAAATAATAATAAAATCAAGATATAAAGTAAATTCTATAATATTTGGATACTAATCAACATATTTCTCAAATTCAATAAGTTGAAGAAGAATCAACAAAACAAGATAGGAAAGATTTCCAGCAGTGAAACAGTTAAAGCAATGCTTTGACAATTTTTATGTAATTTAATTCTTATGGTAGAAAAAATGATTGTTTTACTTTGTTCCATTTAATCTGTTAAAAAAGAGAACAAATCATATTTGAACTAGAAAGAGATAATAAATATCAGTTCAGCAATCAATAAAACACAAAATAATATAGATAAATCACAAAAGTGAAGATTTATTTGAAAAGTTTAATAAAATTTACAGAGACTAACAATATAGGTCAAGTCATAGCCAGAGCAGCAAGATAAGAGAAAGAAATAAAAGGGAGATAGATAGCAAAGTAGAAAGTTGGGGGTGGGCAGTGGCTCAAAGGTTAAGATCATTTGTTGCTAAAGCATGAGAGCCCAAGAAGGTCTGATTCACACCAAGTTCTGTTTGCCAGGGCCTACACATAAACAGCTGGGCACGGCCAAACACATTTGTGAAAGCCTGTTCTGTGGGGAGTGGAAACCAGAGAACTGCTGAAGTTCACTCGTGAGCCAGCCTCACTGAAAACAGCAGCTCTGCTTTCAGTGAGAAAATCTTTCTCAAGGAAGCACACATATGAGTAATAGAAGTAGATACCTAACATCCAATGGCCTCACAGCTGTGTACACATGTGCATACAACCCCTCACACATACACTATGCCCCACATACTATACTTGCATACACAAAAAGAAAGAAAACTCCCAAATAAAGGGACTTAAAGCAAGGAAGAAGTCAAACTATCCTTATTTGTAGATGCTATGTTTCTATACATCAGATATCTTAAATATTCCACCAGAAAAATTCTGAGTTCTCAAATAAACACTTCAAGAAAAGTGTCAGGATACAAAATTAACACAAAAATCAATAGTCTGCATAAAAAAGTCCATTTCAAATGGATCATAGACCTCAACATAAGACCCATAATTCTGAAACAGAGGAAAAGCAGGTAATATATTTCTAGATATAGGTATACTTAAGGTATTTTTGAACAGAACTCTGATTGATCAGGAAATAAGGCAAGGAAATGACAAATGGGGCATCATGAAATTAAGAACTTCAGTACATCCAAGGAAACTATCCTTTCAATGACAAGGGAACACTCAGAAAGGGAGAACATCTTGGTTCAGGTATAAAGGTGACAGAGGATTAATATCTAGTACACAACTCAAAAGTTGAATGTCAAGAAAACAAAAGAAACATCCCAGTCAAAGGTGGGCTATGGAGGGCTGGAGAGATGGCTTAGGAGTTAAGGTGCTCACATGCAAAGACTAAGGACCTAGGTTTGACTCACCAGAACCCATGTAAACCAGATTCACATGGTGGAGCATGTGTCTGGAGTTCATTTGCAGTTGCTAGAGGTCTTGGCACAGCCATTCTCTCTCTTTCTCTCTCTCTCTCTCATTCATAAACAAACAAACAAACAAACAAATAAATAAATAAATAAATTAAACAAAGGTGGGCTATGGAACTGAACACAGATCTCTTGAAAGAAGAAATATTGATGTTTACTAAATATTTTAAAAGGTAGAACCTGTGGTAAACTTCTTTAATCCCAGTACATGGACAGTGCAAAGATAAGAGACAGGCAAATTTCCCAGAAGTTCAGTATCAATGCACAACAAAAGTCCCTGTTTCAAACAACAAGGAAGGTGAAGACCAAATTGGATTGTTGTCCTCTTGTGACTTCCACATGTATGCCATGGCATGCACATGTCTACATTCACACATGTCAACACACACACACACACACACACACACAATAAAATTCTAAGTAAAAATCTACCTTAAGATTTCATCTTTCTCCGTCAGAATGTCTATCACCAAGAAAATAAATGACAATAAATTCTGGTGATGATGTAGGGAAAAGGGAACTCATTCACTCTTGGAGAGAGTGTAAACTACTGCAGCCACCATGGAAATAATTTCGGAGGTTTCTAAAACAGTAAAAACTTAACTACCACATGATCTAGTTATACCACTCAGGCATATGCCCAAAGGACTCAATACTCTATGACAGGAATACTTGTAGCTCCACGATCATTGCTGTTATGTTCACAGTAGCTAGGAAATGGAATAAAACTAGATGTATACCAATTAATAAATGGACAATGTAAATGTACACAATGGAAATTAATTTGCCTATAAAGAAGAAGAAATTCATGAAAATTTTAAAGAAATAGATAAAACTGTAAAATATTATATACTGAGGGAGTCACCCAGGCCCAGAAAGACAAATAAAACACTGCATTTTCATTCTTATTTGTATCTAGTTTTGAATTTTCAGACTTATGAGTTTAATTTGGAACTTGTAGAAACCAGTAATCTAGAAAAGGGCTGAGAGAGGGAAGAATGCTTAAAGGGTATGGGATATAGTAGAACACAAGAAATATGAAAGTAGTTTTGAGAAGTAATGGGAAAGGAAAGGGTTAAGCAAGGATGAAAAGATGGAAAGGGTTAATCAAAACTTAGGAATGCACTGGAGTGATTGCTCAGTTGTTTAATCCACTTGCTTGCAAATCCTGAAGGCCTGGGTTTGATTCCCCAGTACCCACATGAAGCCAGATGCAGAAAGTGGCCCAACATTATGCAGTTTGTTTGCAGTGGCATTAGGCCCTGAGGTAACATTCTCATTCTTTTTCTCTCCTTATAAAAAATAAATTAAATTGGAAAAAAAATACTTAGGAGATTAAAAGTCACATGTAAATCTATTATTTTATAAACTAGCTTAAACAGAATAAAATTAAAATTAACCATAAGACAATGATAGAGATACCCTGCACAGGTGGACAATGCTGCCTCAATGTTCAAGAAAAATAATAAAGAGTTGTAATTAAATGAAATAGATAGTAAATAATAAAGGTAAGGGGAGAAATTAATAGGATTTCAAAATATATAGAATTATTTAAACATTTGGTTCTTTGACAAGAAATATATGATTGAGAGTCTCCTAGAAAATCTAACCAAAAAAATCACAAATTAATAACAGAGATAAAAAGAGAGTTCTTACTAATGACTGCAAAGAAATCCAGAAGAACATTATAGAATACCAGAAACTTTATTTAAAAAGCTGAAAAATATAGATGACTTGGATAAATTCCTAAATATATAATCACCAAAATTAAATTAATAAGCTATAAACAAGTTAAGCGGACCCATTTAAAAATATAATGAAATTGTTGCAATAATTAAAATCCCTCCCCAGGGCTGGAGATACATGGCTCAGCTCTTACAGGGGCTTACTTGCAAAGTCTGCCAGTTGGGTTCAGTTCTCTAGTACTGACATAGAGCCTGAGGCACAGTGTTGGACCCATGAAGACCTTCCCAAAGAAAATATCAGGACTGGATTGATTTGCTATTGAATTCTCCCAAACTTTTTTTTTTATCTATTCATTTAATTATTTATGTTTTTCTAGGTCAGGTCTCACTCTAGCCAAGGCAAACCTGAATCACTATGTAGTCTCAGAGAGACTCAAACACATGGCAATTCTCCTATTTCTGCCTCACAATTTCTGGGATAAGAGAAATGCACCACAATGTCTGGGTCAAATTCTACCACACTTTTAACAAGACCCAATACAATGCTTCTCAAGCTGTTCCATAAGATATAAATGAAAGGAACAAAAGCAAATTCATCCTATGAAGCCTGTATTACTGTGTTGCCAAAATAATATATGAATGCAGTCACCAAAAAGAAACATACAGACTATTTTCTCTGATGAACATAGATGTAAATTATTTCAAAACTAACTTAAAAAATCCCAATGAATACATTGCAGGGCTGAGATACAGCTCTGTGGAAGATCACACTGTCTTGGAAACAGAAGTTTTTTCAGGAAATTTTCCATTATCATATATGTACATCTATACAAAAAGCAACTTAAGTGCTGAACACTAAAGATTACCTGAAATTTACTGGAATTTTAAAAAACAAAACACAAAATTTTCCCCCATTCTGTGGGTAATCTATTCTGTCTGCTTATGGTATGTTTGTCAGTGTGAAAGCTTCTTAGTTTCATGAAATCCCACTGGTTCAGTAATTGTATCAGTTCCTGGGCTACTGGGGTTTTGTTCAGGAAGTCTTTCCCCACTCCTATATTGTGGAGAGTTCCTCCTATTTTTTTCTTCCAAGAGGAGAAGAATTTAAGGTCTTATATTGAGGTCTTTAATCCATTTAGACTTGAATTTGTGTATGGTGAGATGTGTGGGTCTAGTTTCATTTTTCTGCATATGGTCATCCAGTTTGTCTAATACCATTTGTTGAAGATTTTCTTTTCCTCAATCTACATTATTGGAGCCTTTGTCAAAGACCAAGTAGCTATAGTTACTTAACCTAAAGTCTGGGTCTTCAATTCTTTTCCATTGATCTATATTCCTGTTTATATGTCAGTAACATGATGTTTTTGTTACTATGGTTTTGTAATATAGCTTTAGATGATGCTAGGGGAGCACCTGGAAAGAAGGGCCTTGGAGAGGGTGGGATGAAGTCTAACCTTAAAATATTTCTTCTCTATTTTTTTCTCCCCCTTGGCTCTGGCCTGTAACTCCCAGAACTAGGATGTGATTACCCCCTACAATGATCTGTTGATTGGAGAGAACTTCAAGGTCCCCAAAACAAGACAGACTTCAAGTACTTGATTACCTGCCTGAGGTAAATGGAAAGACCCTATTGCTGAAGACACCATATGCTAACAGCAGGGAACAGGGAGAGACCTGGCTGAAATCCAGAAGAAAGCAAGGCCCCATGCAGTTAATCTATCTGGTGTTGGAAGGTACTACATGAACTACTGGGGGAAAGTGGCCAACAACTGTTTGAGCAACCCAGAGTCTAAGCTACTCAGAAGCAAACACACTGAAGTGATGTGCACACAAGTGCATAAGATCTTATGCCAAATCCTATATGACTTCATTTCAGGCATGCATGCTTGGTTCATGGTATACAAATAAGTAAATAGGATACATCATTATAAATAAATTGAAAGACAGAAATCAAATAATAATCAATTCCCTAGTACCTACATAAAGCCAACTACACATGGTGGCACATACATCTAGAGTTCATTTGTACTGTCTGGAGGCCCTGGGATATCTATTCTTCCTCCCTCACTCACTCTCTCTCTCTCATCCCAAATAAATAAATAAATTATTTTTTTAAAGATATGGTTCTGGAGAGCTTGAACAATGATGGGCAAAAAGAGGAAAATATGGGATTCCAATTCAAAGACCTTGCCTCACTCAACTTAAATTACTTCTGAAGTATAATAAAAGGTTAATTTCACAAGACTAAAATGTATACTACAAGAATAAAAATAATGTTACCAAATACTACTAACTATCACATCAACAGAACTCATTAAGTTGCTCACACTTTCATACATCCATGATCTATATACACCATACACACAATAGCATGCATGTACTTATTCTATTTATCACCTCATTAGAATGAGGGCTATAATACTGTCAGTAAACAAACACTAGTTCCTAAGCCATATCAAATCACATTTTAAGCATGTGACAAGTAATAATTGAACACCTAAGCATATGCGGAATAAATATTTCTTTGACAAGGCAGTTGGATTATTTGTTCTGCTTTTCAGTAGGTTACTTACTAAAAGAGAAAATCTTTTTCATGGAAAAGACAATCATTTTTTTAATTTATTTTATTTTTTTTTAATTTTATTTTTTCTCAGTTTTTTTAGACATTTTCCATGATTATAAAAAATATCCCCTGGTAATACCCTCCCTCCCCCCTCCCCCCCCTTTGAAATTCCATTCTCCATCATATCCCCTCCCCAACTCAATCAGTCTCTTTTATTTTGATGTCATGATCTTTCCCTCCTCTTATGATGGTCCTGTGTAGGTAGTGTCAGGCACTATGAGGTCATGGGTATCAAGGCCATTTTATGTCTGGAGGGAACACATTGTAAGGAGTCCTACCCTTCCTTTGGCTCTTACATTCTTTCCACCACCTCTTCTGCATTAGACCCTAAGCCTTGGAAGGTGTGATCGAGATGTTACTTGGTACTCTAGTCACTTCTTTCCAGCACCATGATACCTTCTGAGTCGTTCCAAGGTCACTGCCATCTGAAAAGAGAAGATTCTCTACCCAATGTGAGAGTAGCATTAATATAAGGTTATTAATATTAAGAGAAGTGCTTACTGGGCCGTTTGATAAGCATAGTACATACACTTATCCAGACATCAGCAGATGTTACACCCCTAGGGCTCATGACTACCCCTGTTTTAAGTTTTCAGTATCAGGGATGTATTCCCTCCCATGGAGCGGGCCTCCAGTCCAATTAGAGGGTGGTTGGTTTCCACCATGATAGACGTGCCACTACTGCACCCGTTGGCTCATTTGGCCTGGCTGGCCAATTAGAAGGCTTGCTGTGTCCACTGTTGAGTATCTTCACTGGTGGTATCTCTTTCTCCCATTGAACTGCATGCAGAATGGCTTCTTACAGGTTTCTGTCAGCTGGTCTACATGGAGGAGGTTATCAGCTCAGTTCAAGCAGTATTTCTCAGTGGCCTTGCAGCCCATATATGTGGAGTCTTCAGCAATAGGGTCTTACCATCAATTCCTGGTGGGAAACCAAGGACCTTGGCAACAGCCTATAATGTTTTGGGGGCACCAGGGATCTCCCTGGCTAACAACTCACTGGAAGGTGTCCCATCCCTGGCACTGAAAATTTTCTAGCAATGATCTACAGCTCCTGGGTGTTCCATTGTCCAAAACTGGAAGATTCCATATGATTTATTTATATCCTCTTAGATTTTGATTAGCCCTCCCTCCACCTTTCCTTTACTCAATCTCCTCCCCTGACCTCACTTTGGGCCTTTTCACCCCCGTTAATCTATTCTACTACTTACATATATACAATACCAACCTATTAAGTACCCTCCTCCATTCCCTTCTCTTCCCTTTGTATCTCTTTTTTAGCTACTGGCCTCTGTTAATAAGTTTTTTCCTTCTCACACAGAAGCCCAATCATCTGTAGCTAGGATCCACATATGAGAGAGAACATGCAGTGCTTGTCTTTCTGGGCCTGGGTTACCTCACTAAGTATAATCCTTTCCAGATCCATCCATTTTCCTGAAAATTTCATAATTTCATTTTTCTTCACCACTGATTGGAACTCCATTGTATAAATGTGCCATATCTTCATTATCCACTCATCAGTTGAGGGATATCTAGGCTGGTTCCATTTCCCAGCTATTATAAATTGAGCAACAATAAACATGGTTGAGCACGTACTTCTATGGAAATGAGATGAGTCCTTAGGATATATGCCTAGGAGTGCTATAGCTGGGTCATATGGTAGATCAATCTTTAGATGTTTTAGGAACCTCCACACTGATTTCCACAAGAAATCTGGAACAGATTGCATTCCCACCAACAGTGTAGAAGGGTTCCTCTTTTTCCACATCCCCACCAGCATTTATGATCATTTGTTTTCATGATGGTAGCCAATCTGACAGGAGTGAGATGGAATCTCAATGTAGTTTTCATCTGCATTTCCCTGATGACTAGGGATGTAGAACATATTTTTAGATGCTTATACACCCTCCATATTTCTTCTTTTGAGAACTCTCTATTTAGCTCCATAGCCCATTTTTTATTTGGCTTCTTTGATTTCTTATTATTTAACTTTTTGAGTTCTTTGTATATCCTAGATATCAATCCTATATCAGATATATAGCTGGAGAAGATTTTTCCCATTCTGTAGGTTGCCTCTTTGCTTTATTCACAGTGTCCTTTGCAGTACAAAATCTTTGTAATTTCATGAGGTCCCAGTGGTTAAATTGTGGTTTTATTGCCTGAGCAATTGGGGTTGTATTCAGAAAGTCTTTGCCAAGACCAATATGTTAAAGGGTTTCCCCTCCTTTTTCCTCTAGCAGTTTCATTGTTTCAGGTCTGATGTTAAGGTCTTTAATCCATTTGGACTTAATTCGTGTGCATGGAGAGAGAGAAGAATCTATTTTCATCCTTCTACAGATACATATCCAGTTTTCCCAACACCATTTTCTGAAAAGGTTGTCTTTTCTCCAATGAGTATTTTTTTAAGTTTTATCGAATATCAGGTGGCTATAGCTACCTGGACTTACATCTGGGTCCTCTATTCTGTTCCATTGATCTACATGTCTGATTTTGTGCCAGTACCATGCTGTTTTTGTTACTATGGCTCTGTAGTATAGGTTAAAACCAGGTATGGTGATACCATGAGCCTTATTTTTGTTGCTCAGTATTATTTTAGATATTCGAGGTATTTTGTGATTCCAAATGAATTTTTGGATTTTTTTTCTATTTCCATGAAGAATGCCTTTGGAATTTTGATGGGGATTGCATTAAATGTGTAGATTGCCATTTTCACAATGTTGATTCTTCCAATCCAGGAACAAGGGATATTTTTCCACTTCCTAGTGTCTTCTGCAATTTCTTGCTTGAGTGTTTTAAAGTTTCACTGTGGAGATCCTTTACTTCCTTGGTAAGGTTTATTCCAAGGTACTTTATTTATTTATTTTTATGCAATTGTGAATGGGAGTGATTCTCTGATTTCATCCTCTGTGTGTTTGTTGTTAGCATATATGAAGGCTACTGATTTTTGTGTATTTATTTTGTATCCTGCTAAATGGCTATAGGTTCTTATCAGCTCTAACAGTTTGCTGGTAGAGTCTTTAGGGTCCTTTATGTATAGAATCATGTCATCTGCAAATAATGATAACTTGATCTCTTCCTTTCCAATATGTATCCCTTTTATGTGTGTCTCTTGCCTTATTGCTATGGCTAAGACTTCCAGTACTATATTAAGTAAAAGTGGGGACAGTGGACACCCCTGTCTTGTTCCTGATTTTAGTAGAAAAGCTTCCAGTTTTTCCCCATTTAGTAATATGTTGGCTCTAGGCTTGTCATAAATAGCCTTTATTATATTGAGGTATGTTCCTTCTATTCCCGGTCTCTGTAGGACTTTTATCATGAAGGGATGTTGGATTTTGTCAAATGCTTTCTATGCATCTAATGAGATGATCATGTGATTTTTGTCCTTCAATCCATTTATATAATGTATTACATTTATCAATTTGTGTATATTGAACCATCCCTGAATCTCTGGGATAAAGCCTACTTGGTCAGGGTGAATGATCTTTCTGATATATTCTTGTACTCTGTTTGCCAGTATTTTGTTGAGAATTTTTGCATCTCTGTTCATGAGGGAGATTGGTCTGTAATTTTCTTCTTTTGTTCTATCTTTGCCTGGTTTTAGTATCAGGGTGATGCTGGCATCATAGAAGGAGTTTGGTAGAATTCCTTCTTTTTCTATTTTAGGGAAAAACTTAAGAAGCAGTAGTGTTAGCTCTTCCCTGAAGGTCTGGTAAAATTCAGCAGTGAATCCATCTGGGCCTGGACTTTTTTTAGTTGGGAGATTTTTGATAACTGTTCAGATCTCCATGCTTGTTATAGGTCTATTTCAGTGATTAATCTCATCTTGATTTAATTTACGTAGGGAAAAGACAATCATTTTTCAATTTTGATATTGTCACTTTGTGATAAATATGGTCTGAGATCTAGTAAATGAGCAGAAAACAACCTAGTCCACAATTAGACTTTCAAGGGGATACCCGGAGCAAGGCACACAAATTTGTAGCACAGTTCATACTTGTTGGCAGAGAGATTTTTGCTAGCTCTTTTTGATCAATCTCTTCATTGTAACTTTATTTGTCCTTTTATCCATAAGGAGAACTTTGGGAGAGCCATATCTACACAAGCCTAGCTTGAGATCTTAGATAATTAAAAGAGAAGCCATGTCACTCATACACTGATTGCATTCAAGTGATCCTATGAAGGAAACAGAGAAGCAGGCATGGATTCACAAAAATACTTGTTTTTAGTGAACTCTAAACTCTTTAGTGAACTGAAAGTGCTAAGATCTTATTTACAAGTAGCCTGGCATTTCATTTAGCCTCAAGTGAGATGGATAATACTTCATTTCTAACTTCTTGGCAGGGAAACTCAAAACCTGAGAAAAATTTCAATCTCCAAATTTTGCATCTACATATAATAAAATATAATTCAGTTTCTCTTTTCCCCCAATTTTAAAATATATCTGTGTATCTACCCAAAATTCAACTCTTCTTGTTATATATATTACATATATAAGGTTATTATAGATTAAAATTTGACTCAGCTATATTTCCTATTAATTTCAATTCTGTATGAATCAAAATTAATAATAAGAAAGCTAATGGGTTTAGAGATGGCTTAGAGTTTCAGAGAATATCCTGTGTAAGCATACCAGACTAAGGAGGCCTGAGAGGCCACTTGATTTCAACCCCCAAGATCTAAATATACATCTGGGCATGGCCAAATGAATCTGTAACCTTACTCCTATAGGGGAGCAGAGAACATACAATCCCAGTAGCTTGTGATAAAAGACCAAGCTCTGGTATATGTAAGAAACTCCAGCTCAAATAAAAACTGGCAGAAGGGCAATTTGAGAGGAACACTTGATGTTCTGATCTGGCCACTTCAGGCATACACATGGATCACTACATGAATACATACACATTTGTACACCATACACAGTGTGTATACCTACGCGTGCATGCACAGACACACATACATACCCCAAAAGGAAATTTTATAATATAACATGAATGGATTACTGTACATTGAAAATGTTAGAACTTTCCTAGTAATATGTATTTTCTTATTAACTGGTGAGCTTGTTCTTTTGATATATGCCCAGAGGGATAAAGAATCAAGTTAACCTGAGGGTTCATCATCTTTCCCACTCACAATAGTGAATAGAGAAAAGGAAGTGGTCTTGTAGGATGTGAGAGATCCTATATTCTTTGCTTACATCTTGCTCAGTAGATCAAAAAGAATGTATATCCTTAAGTATGTCCTAGGCAACTTACCAAGAACTTTATATATGCTGCTTATCTGATTCTCATAATAGTGAAGTGAGGCTGTCAATTAAGTATCACGTTAACATGGTGGCTCCCCAAATACATTTTTCAGTGACAGAAATGGCAGAGAAACACAAGCCCTGAAGCAAGGTTTGGATCACATAGAACCACTTCTGCTTTTACCATAGGGAAATGGAAACACATAGTACAGTGAAGAATAAATGTATTTTTAGTGGGATTTCAGGATTCACACTCCAGGATGTTGTTTAGTATGAGCTAAAGGGAACAAAGACAGGTACTTGCATACAGTACATACAGAAAAGCACATGCTTGAAGAAACCTGGATCATGACTGCTTTTATGACCCCCCCTGGATTTTCTGTATTTAGAAAGACATGAATATGGAAATATAACTTCTACCAGGAAGTACCTGTGTCTCAACTCTTCACAACAAAGGCAAGAAGAGAATCAACAAGAGGATGATTACTGCTATTTCTGAAAAAAAAAATCTCTTACCTCTTAATACCCTAGTAATAGGCATGATTCTTCAAGGTCTAAATTTTTCATAGTTGTAATTTATCATTTTTTTCTGCATAAACAGGGAATTTCAACCATTACACTTATTATTGAACTTTCTTCCTCTACTTTTTCTGCCTTTCCTAGTCCCTGTTCATTTCATTTAATCATAAAGGTAAAAGCTTGTGTCACTCATTCAGAAAGGGACAGCTCCAATGTTCTTTCCTTTCTCCACTATCACTATTTTATAATAAATGACAATATCAAGAATAATTCAGGCTCATACATTATATTCTAAACAATGTGGAAAACAGTTAATTCAATCATCTTATCATTGCAATATCTTTGTGTCTCAATTACTGTTGGTCTTCCCATAGATATTGAATGACTGCCCAAGGTTATATATCCAAAAATGATAGAATTTAAACTCCAGAGCTTACACTACTAATAGCTCTGTCACTATCCTGTTTATAATGATGCATTGTAATTTTCTGTTTATTTTGCTGTCTCTGCTGAATTGCAATAAACTTTGCTGTATGGCTAGTATCCGTGATTTGGATTCCCAACACCTTGAAAATTTCCTTGCCCAATAGGTGATCATTAAATGTGTGGAGTGAAGGATCAATGAATTATTCATACTCCATTGCTTGAGATATCTATCGCTTCAACTATTCCATTACTAAGTGCCAAAGGGAAGTAGTGAGGACAAATGAGAAATAGCTCAGGTAGAGGCAGCAACATCCATTATGCAGACTCACAATGGAAGACCGTGCTTTGGACTTGCTTTGCACCCTCATTCTGCAATTGGATGTTGACACATTGGTACACTCAAGCAGCTCACACACTGGGCTTATACTTTCACAATTCTCACTCCTGGCTCCTTTTCATCCTCCATTCATGGCTGTTCAATCTTATTAAAATCTCAAAATAAGAGATCAGACCCACAGGGATGCAACAGACTCCACTATACTCTAGTTCCAAGGTAGAACATGGGCTAATCACTTATGTTACCTATAGATGACTCTGGAGTAAGGGCAGAAATTTAGCTCTAGGAAGAGTCCATTTTACAAAATTCATCATTATTTTCTTACCATATCAAAGTTGATTGACACAGGGCTAGAAGAGATTCAGACTTACATGTCCTTTGGAGTGTATAGCTTCGAAAGTCACACATGCAAGAGAGTAGTCGTGGGTACATGCCAGACACCATACACCATTATCTAAATTCTTCATGAAAATTAGATAAATATCACTCAAATTCAAAAATTTTGTTGATGTTTTTGATCTTGACCATTTAATTAATGTATATTCAAAATAGAAATAGAACAACTGCCAGTCAATTGTTGAAAAAACTCTTCTGAAGTTCCTAAATAGAATGAAATAAAATGACTTGCCAAGAATATAAAACCTTGATCTATTTATTGTGTGATCTAAGACAAATTATTTCATTTTTGCTAGCATGTAGCAGATTTACTTTTTCCTCATAATAAAAAGCTTTTCATAGTGTACGAGTTTGGATTTTGCTTGAATTTGTTACTGATGCTGTTTTTGTTTATTGCTATATCATACTGCTTATAAATGTATTTAGATTATATTAGACAATATGTAAATATATGAATATAAAATATCTACCAAACATGTGAAATGGAAATTAATTAATATCTGAAAGACTGAAAGCATGAAGGATTAAAAGAATGAAGAACCTCATCAATGTTTATCAAAGAGGATGTCAGGAAACTCACTATGAACCCAACATAAAAGGATGATGGAAGGAACAAAACTTGAGAAGATAAATTCTGGTTATCATGTACATTTCTGTGAAGGAAACTAGGAATAATCAAACATATTTCTGATGAATGACATTTTGATATATGTGGATTTAAAAAATTATTTTGTGTACTTATTTTCAAGGAGAAAGAATGGGCATGCCAGGGCCTCTTGCTGCTGCAAGTAGACTTGAGACAAATGCAGCACTTTGTGAATCTAACTTTATGTAGATACTGGGGAATCAACCCCTGGCCAGCAGGTATTGCAAGCAAGCACCTTTAAACATTGAACCACCCCTCCAGGCCTCTCTATGTGGATGTTTGGACATGACAGGCATACTTATGCCTGGTTCTCCGGAGAGCAGTCTGAAAGGAGCAACATATAACGGTCTCTTCAGTGATGACATACTTTTCTGTAACTGTCAGCTCTGGATTAGCTTAACTGGAATTACAAAGTGTGGCCCATTATCTAATGGAATCATATAGAAAGTTATAACTTTTCATTCTCATTTATTTTCTTCCTTCCAAATTGCTTTTAATTCCCTACATTCAGGCATTCAAACATATAATTCCTCAGTCACTATCCTCACATAAATCAAAATTGACCTTAAATGACCTTCCTAATTAGTTAAATGCAATAGGCATGTTTACATTTGTGCCTTACAACACCTTAATTGGACAATGGTAATTATTGCCCTATTATTAACATTTCTTTATTTCTCTTTGTCATACATGATATAAGATTGTGCTGGCTTTCTTTTGACTTATCTGGATGCTTTTCTTTATTTTCTCAGTAGAATAGACATATCCACTCCCATCTTACTATTAAGTAATGCTATTCCTCAAAACTAATTCTTACTTTCTTGGATACTTTTACTGTACATATTTTTAGGGGAGTCATTACTTCAACTGCTACCAAGACACTACTGACCCCTAAACTGTTTTAGAATTTAGACCTTTTTTGTAAACTCCAGTCTCACATATGTAAAAGATGTAAGGATCTATGAGTATTTAGAAGGGCCTAAAGTTAATGTGGCCACAATGATTCATAGGGACAATAGTGGACCAAACTCTTGCTATCTGCAACATAAAGCTTAAGGTAAGTTGGATGTATTGTAATCATAACCTTCCCGTATGTTATGAATAAGAAAAATGAAAAATAAAAAAGATATTGTCAATACATTTAAGTCTTGAAACCAAGAGATGAACCCTAACACTAGTGAAAAGAAAAGATCTAATTCTATTTTTGTTGTTGTTTTGAGACAAGATTTTATTATACAGCTCAGGTCAGCCTTGAACATATGATATTCACTCCTTCCTCAGCCTTTCAACTTCTGGGATTATAGATGTGTGTTATTACACTCCACTACCAAAGATCAGTGTGGTAGTTTGATTCAGGTGTCCTCCATAAACTTAGGTGTTCTTAATGCTAGGTCCCTAGCTGATGGCAGTTTTGGAATTAAAGCCTCCTGGAAGCAGTGTATGGCTGGGGCCAGGCTTATGGATGGTATTAGCCAGCTTCCTCTTGCCAGTGATTGGCATATTCTCCTATTGCTATTGTATACCTGATGTAGACCAAGGGGTGATGTTCATTCTCTGCTCATGCCATCATTTCCCCCTGCCATCATGGTGTTTCCTCTTGAGTCTGTAAGCCAAAATAAACCCTTTTCCCCCGCAAGCTGCTGTTGGTCAGATATTTTCTTCTGTCAGCAATATGAAACTGACTGCAACAATCAGCTTCAAAGACACAACATCGTATTGCTTCTGGATATTGCTGCCTACAATTTCTCCTCTGTGAATGGCTCTTTACTGTTAAATTATGAAAAACTATATTGGGAAAAAATAAACTTTCTATCTCCTTTTACTAACAAATATCCTCTCAGATACAGTGTTTTCCCTATTTTCTGGGAAATCCCTTAGTGTAATCCATATCTGATCTTCTCATTTAAGACACAAAAGCAAACTAATTTTGCTTGTTGAAATACTGTAGTCCATGCAGTTGCTTAAAAACCAGAATGGATTCATCTACTTTCATGGGTGCCCTTTCCATACCTCAGGCCCAATATAACTGTCTCTTGCAGCCTATCATTACTGGAAAGCACACAGCTTTCTCTAATGCATTGTACCATTGAATGTTTTCCAAACCGAAGTTTGAGTAACCATTCCGTACTTAACACCTGCTCATATCAGCTGCCTCTTAAATTATTTTAACTGGAGCCAGTCCTATGGATCTCATTAATTTCTGTGGATTAATTATACTGCTCTCTGCTCTACTTTCAGACCCGTATTGATACTACCTGTTGTTTCAGGTCAGTGGCACATACTTTATGTTCTACCTAAAAAATGCTGTCAAAATACTTTACCTTCATGAACTCCTAGTCATTATTCAGATCTCTGCTGCAGCTTATACTTTATATGAAATAACTCCCTTTCAGGCTCCAAAGTAAGCCAAATAGTTCCTGTGTTCTTGGGAAATCATCAGGTTCATGTCTTTTAGGACCTTTCTTTGTCTCAACCCTTCATTTCTTTCTATAATTAGAATGTGAGATTGACAAGTACAGAAGGCTTGTTGCAGACACTGGGATATCCCCAGAACCTAGTTCAACTGAATGTTAGTCCAGTGCATGAGATTATTATAGTAATATGATTTGATGTAGACCCTATCATTATGCTAATATTCTGTTTATAAAAATACCATTTGTAAAATTATTCTCAGATTCAATATCTTGACATAATATTAATTAGAAAGATAAAAGCATCATATACATGAAAATTATATATCTATATGAAAATTATGAATGCATAGGAAAATTTTTTAAATATATGAAAATTATGAATACACAAGTTACAGGCAATCACAGTGGCAAAATTTGTTAAGAATGAACTGGTTTTCATTTTAGTCCACAATTTTAATAATGGCTACATGTATTAGTATTATTTTGCAATGACTTCGAATCACACCATCTGTCCCAAGAATGTGTCATGTACCATAGGGAAGACACAGATACTTACTTCAAAAAAATAGCACAAAATTAATTTCCACAGCTGAAAAAATCCCTGGTTAGTATCCCACTGTATAGTAATAAATTGCATTACTCCATAGTTATGCAATAGGAAATCATTATAGGAGTGTGGACAATCACAGGTTTGGGGTTCACACAGAGCTGCATTTCAATCTTACCTCTGCCGGGTTAACTTTGTAAAATGGACAAACATCATGATATTTATGAACCTCACATTTTCCCACAAATATGTAAATTATAAGTGCTTTTTCAGAGATTTGAGACAAACATGGAATTAAATATAAGACCTAAAGATATAACTCAAATTCAAAGACACTAAGAAATTATAGTTTTACTATCCTAAATCAACACAATTAGCTGTGACCTTGGTGTGCTTACATATTCTTAGTTTTCTCCCAGATTCATAATTTTCCAGTTATTCTTTCAATAAAAGTTTGGTATATAAAAATTTCAAAGATTTCTTCATTGTTGGCTTAGTCATAAAAAAAAACTTGTATGCCTTTCCCTTTGCAATATTCTATGTGCCCATTGCTACTGAAAATTACAAGAAGAGTGTATTAAAAATTTTAAAAGAGTATAGGGATACCATAAGCTTATATTTTTCCAAGTGTTAGAGGCCATTCTCACTTACTTACAATGAACAACATAAGTAAATAAGGTATTTTGCTTTCTGTTAACTTTTCTTTCTTGGAAGGTGTACATGCTGAGATAGGAAGATGATATTTGTATAATCCCTAGACACATAATCTATTTGTCTAGTGAATCTGACAACAAAGACTGATCAGTTACACCTAATCAAACAAAAGTTTCTATATTTCTTTCTATCATCTGAAATCAAACCAGCCATTTTAAAATAGAAATTAATGATTTCTCGGGCTGGAGAGATGGCTTAGCGGTTAAGCGCTTGCCTGTGAAGCCTGAGGACCCCGGTTCGAGGCTTGATTCCCCAGGACCCACATTAGCCAGATGCACAAGGGGGCGCACACATCTGGAGTTCGTTTGCAGTGGCTGGAAGCCCTGGCATGCCCATTTTCTCTCGCTCTATCTGCCTCTTTCTCTCTCTGTCTGTCGCTCTCAAATAAATAATAATAATAAAAATATTTTAAAAAAAGAAATTAATGATTTCTCAAAAAGGCAACTTCCAACTTAAATAAAAATATATTTTCAATACATATTTAAATATGTTTGGTCTTAATGCATTATTAAAATATGTATGTATTTATATGACAAAAAGAATAAGAGAAAGAAAGAGAGGGGGAAAGGAAGAGAATGGAATGCCAGAGCTGCTTGCCTCTACAAATGAATTCCAGATGCATGCACTTCTTTGTGCATCTAGCTTTACATGAGTACTGGGGTATTTTACAAATAAATACCCTTAACGAGTGAGCAATATCTCCAGCCTGAATTAATATTTTTATTTTAGGTTGGTTAAGAATTAAAACAAAACTACCAAATGGTAATTTGATACCTTAAAAAGTACTCTTCTTCCCCATGTCACTAACACTATGGTTAACCAAAATCTAAATCTATAATAAGGAATAGACAAATGTTAGACAAGTGATATTTGTACTAGCAACTAGAAACAATGTTTATGTCCTATGATCATAGCTCTCTGTTTCTTCAGAAAACAGTATTCTGTACACAATTAGTACTAAATAAATATTTCATGAGGAAGGAAATGGAGAAGGAGGAGGGTGGTGCAAATTAAATGTCATAATATTTTATTCCTTAAGTATATTAGGCTAAATTTGATTAGTTTGTCCTTTGAGGCTACCTTTTACTTTCTCAAACCTTACATCCAAGAATTGAGATAATTTTCTCATTTTCTTGGTGCCTGATATTCAGCAAAATTGCTTCTACATTACTATCTAGTAGGATAATGTAGTTGGGCATGGCTTTAGAAAGTTTTTTTTTTTTTTTCAATGTACTTTGAGGATCTCTAATCATTTGGTCATTGTCAAACTCCATTTCAGAAATTTCATTTTAAAAGGATGGTTGCAGAGATCTGGGGCTAGAGTACATCAATAGTAAATTAGCTGTCAAAGTCATAGGTATACTTAAGATTAAACAGTTTGAGACTAGGAGACTTGTGGAATTTTCACACTTAGGGGTTACAGGGGAAATTGCATTCTGCATAAAAATAATAAAAAATAGCTGGTGAGATGAAAATGAAGAGGCTTTTTTTATGAGGAGGCTTTAAAAGGAAAACAAAAAAATGGGAAATTATGCTAGTGTGTAAGATACGAAGGAGCCTGGTCCAAATGCTACAGATACCAGCAAGATGTAAACTGAGGAGATCCATTGGGCTTTGTGGTAAATATGTTGTTAAGACGTCACTATTTTGAATTCACATTTCATAAATTACTTTTATATGTATCTTTCAGTTCAATCTTTACAAGAACCCTATATGAGAAATGTGATAAAGTACTAGAGTAATCATTAAAAATGAAGAAATGGGCTGGAGAAATGGCTTAGCAGTTAAGGCACTTGCCTACAAAGCCAAAGGACCCAGGTTCAATTCCCCAGGACCCATGTAAGCCAGATGCACAAGGTGGTGCATGCATCTGGAGTTAGTTGCAGAGGCTACAGGCATTGGTTTGCCCTCTCTCTCCCCCACTCTCTGTCTGCCTCTCTCTCTCTATCTCTTTCAAATAATAAAAATAAGTAAATTTTTTTTCTATTTTATTTTATTTTATCTTATTTTATTTTATTAGTCAGTTCTGTATTCAGCAAATACAGTCAGTTTGGTACCATTATTAGGCTCATCCGTGACCTACCCCCTCCCCTTGGCCCCTCCTTGTTGAGGTATACGGGTCATGCATTGTGGAGTTAGCCCACAGTTATGGGTAGGATAAATGTCTCTGCATATCATGACCCAACATGTGACTCTGACATTCTTTCCGCCCCCTCTTCCGCAAAATTTCCCTGAGCCATGTTGGGTTCATTTTTGGTCTGCTTCAGTGATGAGGTGTTGAGGGCCTCTGAGGCTCTGGCTCTCTGATTTGGTAGGAGTTGATTTTTCTCTATGCTGATCTCCTTCCCCCTTGTGCTGGTGTCCAGTTCATCAGGAAAACAGCCCCCTTGCTTGTTTCTCGAAGTTTTCTGAGTTTCAGCCGGGGCCCTTTTGAGGTATGATGGGGTGGCTCTCTCCTTAGGGTCTACATCTATCTGAAAAAGAGAAGCAGATTCTCCAACAGAGAGTAAGTTAGCACCAGGACAAATGAGATAACCCTTACTTTTTTTTTTTTATAGAGAATTTAATAGGTGTAGGCCCTCTTGTAGCCCACAATTGATAGTAGCTTGATACTGGAGAGTGGGCTTATGTTTGGATATGGTTCTGACTTGTTTCCCAGCTCCAGCTATGGGTCCCATACCAGTGAGGGGATCAGTTAGCCAAATTGAGAGCAGTTGGTTCCCCACCATGGCTGTGTGCCACCACTGCACTTGTGTGGGCATCACAATAAGTTATTTGCTGCTAAGTAGGTTAGACCATGCGTTGCTTCGATAGATATTGGTCAATTTCCCCCAGTCGCCCATGTAGCACCTTCTGGCACTAGACGCGCTGACTGTCTGGGGACTAACTCTCATCCAACTTCCAGCCATGCCATTCTAATTTGCATGGAACAGGTCAGTGCTCACTAAGAAATGAGGAAAAAATGAAGAAATAGCCTAATAGATACCACAATAAACTTTGCAGCATCTTATAGTTACTAAGTTAAAAAATGATTTTATTTTTAATAACAATAAATTATATTTAATATATCCTTATACTTAATAAATATCATATACTATTTTAGTATTTTTTTGCTTATTTCACTCTCAATAGGACCTTATGAGAACATTTTATTATTATTGCCAGGTTACAATAAAGAGTAACTTATTGTTACTAAGGAATCTAATAAGTAGTATTACTTATTAAGTAATTAACTACTTATTAAGTAGAGAACTGATTTCCTTAAGATTTCATGGCTTATATTTTGAAATATTAGCATTTTTGATACAATGGACAATACTAGCCTTCTAAATTTTCATG
Organism: Dipus sagitta; assembly: GCA_036346955.1. NCBI lineage: Eukaryota > Metazoa > Chordata > Mammalia > Rodentia > Dipodidae > Dipus > Dipus sagitta. Next base: position 93,327,811 of record CM070770.1, on the reverse strand, counting down.
TCTTTCTTTGCCAGTGTCTAGTACTAAAAGAGAACTATTTGTGACTTAAACTTTAAGAAAAAGGAAAACAACAACAAAAATTCCTATTTATCCCTCACTTGAAAGATCATGTAAATATAGAGATACTGTTTTTTCTAACCTACCAATATTTTCTTGCACCAACTGATAACAGTATTTAGCACTCCAGATTTATGTTAATAATCATCCTCAAATGTTTTATTGCAATCTCCCATGCAACATTCTCTGTCACTAAAACAAAAGTAAAAATGCCTTGACATTTTAGTTGACATCTTTCATATATCTATTTATCTTTTTGACTGAACTGAAGAAAAATAATCATTAGAATGTTTTTCAGACTTGCTTAAACTAAGTGTGGATACCACAGTTGTACTAAAATTCCTGCCCTCACAGGCATGTAAGCTTTGACTAATATATTTTTTCCTCTTTTGCAAGGTTCCTGAAAATATAAACAGATACCATAATCTTGTTCAAGGGATTGTCTTGAGAATAAAATGACATAGCAATTCTAAAACATTTAATTATCCTAAAATACATCAAAAATATCAGGAATTTATTATATTCTTAAGATATAAGCATTTTTCTAGGTTTTTTCAGTACATTCACATGAAGATGCTTACACAAAGGTTAGCTTTAAAAAGTGGACCAATGCTTCTACATTAATAACTTCTTGGTGATGTCATAACATAGAGTAATTTTTTTAATTTTTCTACTTGGCACATTAATGCTACAGTTTATTTGTCCACCAAAAATAATATTATGGCCTGTATTAGGATTGTGTGCCTCCAGTGTTTTCCAGCCATATTAAAACAGAACTTTTAATTTGACCACTTTGTTACTTTAGAATTTTCTACCTGTTTTTTGTTATCTCTAAAGCTCACTACCTCCTTGGCTAGCAATTGATACACAATGATAGGTATGATTGTACAAGTTTTACTGTGGCAATACTTAAACTAATTTTATTGAAGTTCCATGACCACTTTTTCTGGAGTAGATTTTATAATTGGAATCTCTGCATAGGTCAGTGATACATTTTGTTTAACCCCTTCACTTTTACCTCTACAGCCAACACATGTCTTTCACAAATGAACTGCCTTTTCCAAATTGTCAAAACCCAGAGCACCTGTCCTCCAGATGTACCTTGAGAGGCAGAATTACATATTAAAATCTGTCAGTCCCTCCCTTATGATTCCCAGTGTACATATTCCCTTCTTCCATAACCTGAATTAACATTTAAGAATGCACTTACAATGATGCTAATTAAGAATATTCTGCCTTCAAGGAATAATGGACATTGGCCATGAAGATTATTTTTTGGAGAAGTTATAAATTTACATAAATGGAAATTTCAGTAGTCCCACAGGTTTCCAGGAAAACTAGCTCTAGCAATTCCAATTATAGCATCAAAACATAGACTCATCATACTACTCTACTGTTTTTGTGCTGTCTCCACACTGTCTCTTGGCAGTTGCCCCATGGCAGTGGTCATACTGGTAAACTGTCTAAAACATAAAAAAAAAAACCTTTTAAGAAGCCACAATTGTAGTGCTTGTGAGTTGTATGATTTAAATGCACCAATGGGGGCAATTTCAGGTGGGCAGTATATCACTGAGTGCAGGTCCTTGTTAAAAGTCACTTTGTACCTACCTCCAAAACCTATAATTCTACATCATTAGGTCCTAGGATCAGGAAATCAGTGTGTTATGACAGCTACTGAACAAGAAGAAGGAAATATAATTTTCCAAAAATCCCCTATTGCTATCATCCAGTAGATAATAAGATGCAGTTAGTTTACAAGCCCATTCTTGATGCAATTCTTGAAAGAATATAATTTACTAATTGGCTTAGACCAGTTCAGACTTCACCCTCTGATTTGTGGACAAAATGTTCCCTCATTTGTTTATTATTATTAGAATACTGATTCAGAAATAAGAGAATTGTTAATTTAAGAACAAAATAAAGAGGAGTGGGTAAAATACAACAAATGAATATATGCAAGTATATGTGTAATGTTAAGAAAGAGTAAAAAAAATTGTGACAGTAGGGAACTTGAGAGAAGAAAACCAGTTAAAACATCATTTCCTATGGTTTGAGGCCTATATCGCAGAGAATTTTGGCCTAACACTCCTCTTATCAATACTAGCTCACATGATTATTTCCAAACCATTCATACATGCTCAATGGATATGGATATATATATATATATACATATATATATATATGGCATATAGCCGCAGAAATATTTTTGTCTGTATAAGTAAATCAAGTTAAACAATAAACAAGTAACTAAATATCTCATTTTCATTATTAAATTGCTTTTGTATTAAGATATATGAACCACTCATAATGGTAATAATTTTAAACATTTCCACTACTTAGTGTAATTCAACCCTCCCTTAAAATAATCCAGTACTATTATATTAAATTCTAGTCTATGTTAGATTATGCTTAGGTACTAGTATATTTTCCAGTTCATACTACTTGAACAAGCCCATTATCATTTAACTTAGTAATATTTCTATTCTTAAAAACTCATCAGAACACTTCAATAGGCATTCTCACTCACCATTCAATCTAACTAATGTTTTACACAGTGGTTCTGTGCAATGGCTAGCCCCACTGATACTTAGAAAAACGAAGGTACCAGGTAAATACTGGTCTCTGCTTATCCACAGGCCCTGTTTCAACCTCTGCAGGTCATTGTTGACTCACTTAAGTGTTGGTCTACTTTGGGGAGAATGAAATAAAAAGGGAGTGTTACAACCATGCAGCATCTTTTCATTTTCTCTTTATATTGCATTTTAGAAATGTTAAAATAGCAACTCACTTTTTTCTCTATTGTCCTGTATTTTTGTGGAATATGTGGAGATTAATAGCAGCCTACAATAATCTGTTGTATTTTGAGAGGGGGAAAAAAAAACTATGCTGCTGTTTCTGGAAAGAAATAATTGGTACGTAGCTTATAGAGTCAACGGCTGAATTTAATGGAGCATAAAGGGGTGGTATTTCTCATGAAGGAGGCATATTATCCGTTTAAACAGCTTTCAGTCTTGCACATAAATTAGGCCCTCGACAAGCTTTGGAAAAAGAGAAACCACAGAGTAATGAATTAACATGCTTGCATATTCCTAACAAAGAAGTCATCTCTTCTGAAAAGAAGAACAGCTCCAGTTTCTGCTACTGTTAGAAATATGAAATTAATTATTGACTTTTCCATATTGGTTGCAGCCACTTTGTTTATCCATTTATTGTAAAATATATATATTCAGTAATTGTTTTATGGGAACTCATAAAACTGAGACTGCAAATGAGATAATGTATGACCAATTTATTGCAAATGCCTTCAGATGGAGAACTAACTTGACATAAATGAAAATTGGTCAATGCATACTTTGTCAGAGTCTTTTGTGAAAGGACATGAAGTGAGGATTTATGGAGTATTTATGGTGAAATTCTCAAATGGTTTCAATTGAAAACCATTTTGTGTTTTTTTTTTCTCTAAGATATTCCCTTTACTATTTAGAAAACTGATTTGGAATGGGTCCTAGAATTCACCTGAATGAATATGTTTATATTTAAAATGACAAAATGGCTTGTGAAGTATGGTTCTTGACAAAGTCTTTCCTATCTAGTATAATATAATTTTCTTTCTTAAAATATGCACATATATTCAATTAACTTGCAACAAAAAATGCAATGCATTGATAGTATAAGGGAGACACTGTCAAGTATAATTCTCTGAGTATTAGCTGCTATAGCGGCATGGGAGACCTCCAGTACAGCTATGGCCAAACCCCAGGTAGCACTGTTCAACCCTGATGGATCAATGGAGAGACATCCCATTCCTTCTTTTATAGTCCATCCCAAAGTGTTAAATCTAGTGTTTCAATCCACAAAGATCTTCTTTGCTGAACTAAAACCTTTCTTCCTCACTATGGTCTGTTCAGTTTCATCATTTCTTTTTATCATAGCTGACAACTTTTTTTCATACCCTTTAGAGGAAGGTCTTATAGCATGTAACAGAAATTGGATAAATTTCTAAAATGCTGATTTGTATAAAAAATTTAATTTCACAAGTTAAAAATAAAAAAGCTACTATTAATCAACATTTCAAAATAAAATGACAAACAGAAATGGACAAAAGTGAAAAGATCCATGTCAAATGTTGAATGAATAGAAGACTGAAATACAAAATCTTTACCAATAATAAAATTAGAGGGGGACTTTGCTGTTTGTTGTTTGAGACAGGGTCACATGTAATGGTGGCTGATCCTCCCCTCCAGCATTGGAATTACAGATGTGTACCTCCAGGCCTAGCTGTACAAGTAGCTTTTTCGAAAGGGTTCAACTTCAACTGACTGTTCTTTACTGACTCTGTAAATGGAAGAGAAATCTGTTTCTATGAAGATCAAAATTACACAGAATCCGGTGCTATGTTTTAGACTGCATTTTCAGGAATGTGAAAGTTTGTTTGTGCAGGGACAAGGTGTTTTATTTTGTTTTCATTTGGACAATAAAAGAGAGAATGTGGTGATTAAAAGAATATAGCAATGCAATCAGTTAAAACAGAGAATGGGAGCTCTACTACTACAGTACTCCATGGTCTGGTTAAAAATACCTACCTACCAAGTCTGGGTCTCTTTCCTTTTTAATGGGAATGATAGCACCAACCTCTTATGAGGATTTGATAAAGCCATACGTGTAAGTATAACAAAATATTAGTGGACTTAGCTTATGCTTCAATGATTCTACTTACTGATTTTTTCCAGTGTGTTTTATTATATTTTAATTTTTTGCAGGGAGGATGAAGAAAGTTTACATTTTTATGACACTTACTTAAGGGAAATTAGATTAACATCTATGATCTTTTATTCAAAATATTCATAAAAAACATATGCTTAAATCATAACTCAAATGAGTTACAGTTGGATATAAATATTCTTCAGCTCATGTCTATAAGTAATTGTGAGGAAAGGATAAAAATATTTAGATTTGAAGAAACTGTAAAAAGATGGCTAAGACTATGGATTCCATTTTTTTTTTTAACTTATGACATAAGAACGGAATGTCTTTCCTTTTTCACAAACACAACTTCCTTGTGGGTCTCTGTTTTTGCCAAATTGATGCAGAGATCAGAACAACTTGGATTAAATAGTTTCCAGAAACAAATTTGTATCTAAGAAAGAGAATATATTTGAAAAGCAGACAAATCTGAGCTACAACCCAAAATCTTTCCTTCACCACGTTTGAACTTCTAAGTGCCTTAGTTTCTCTAAAAATCAAGTTCACATGTGATCAGTGCTTGTGCTCAGCCAGCTCTCTTCTTTCTAAGCAGTGCCGGACCCTGGACCATACAGTGGTGACACCCACAGTTAAGATGGGGTTTCTCACCTCAATTAACCTAATCAAGAATATGCTTTGCTGGGTCTGGTGGGCATGCCTTTAATTCCAGCACTCAGAGTGGCAGAGGTTGGAGGAGCACCATGACCTCCAGGCCTCTTGAGACTACATAGTGAATTCCTGGTCAGCCTGGGCTGTAGTGATACCCTACCTCCAAAAAATATGTGCCTCCCAGGCTAGCCCAGAGGCTAATCTAATTAAGATAATACCTCAGAACTGATTCTAGGTCCAGATGACAATTGACATAAGCCATAAGAGGAGCATATAAAGAAGAGTAAACTTATTTTACTTGGGAAGTATCTGGCATAAAATAGTTATTTTCATACCATTATAATTACTTTCTACCTAAGAAGATGGTTTATGATCTGACCAAATACTAAGTGATGATTTCTACTCTCAGCTTACAATCAGAACTGTGACAGACCTCTCCTCTACACAAGGGATGAGTGTTATTGGTCACACTTTAAATGGATCATACAGGGAATGGATGGGAAACAATACAGTGGGTCTCCTTGAAAGAAGTTATTCATCAGGAATGAACCAATAAGAAGCTTGAGCTGCAAAGATTCTTAGTTTTATTCATGCAGCTGGGATTGAGATGTAATATAAAGAATAATTCTATAGGAAGATTTAATATAAAGAATAGTTCTATAAGAAGCCAGTTTCTGGACTAGGGAGGTGGCTCAGGGGTAAAGCAGGCAAAGACTGTGTGTGATGTGTGTCTGTAATCTGAGCAATCTGACTGCAGACAAGAGGAAGCCATTGGCTTGCTAGCTAGCTACACTAACCAAGTTTCTTAGCTCTGGGTTCAGTGAAAGACCTTGTTTTATACAAATAAGGTTGCCAAGCGTGATAGCACATGTCTTTAATCCCAATACTTGGGAGGCAGAGGTAAGAGGATCACCTTAAGTTGGAGATCAGCCTGAGACTACATCGTCAATTCCAGGTCACCCTGAGCTAGACCAAGAATCTACCTCAAAAAAAACACAAAAAAGGTGGACAGCAATTGAAGAAGACACCAGACACTGACCACTTGTCTCTAAATGTGCACCTGCACATACACACACATGTGCCCCACACACATCTGTACACATACATAACACACACACACACACACACACACATATACACAAACACACATATACACACACACTCCAAAAAAACACTCTCTTTTCTTCTCTATTCTCTTTTTTCCTTCCTTCCTTTCTCTCTTTCCTTCTTTCTTTCCTTCTTCTTCCTCCTCCTCCTCCTCCTCCTCTTCCTCCTCCTTCTCCTCCTCCTCCTCCTCTTCTTCTTCTTCTTCTTCTTCTTCTTCTTCTTCTTCTTCTTCTTCTTCTTCTTCTTCTTCTTCTTTATTCTGTTTTGTGTTTTGCAAGGTAGAGTCTTCTTCTTGCTCAGGCTGACCTGGATCATGTAGTCTCAGGGTGGCCTTGAAAACTCATGGTGATTCCCCCTTACTTCTGCCTCCCAAGTGCTGAGATTAAAGGCATGTGTCATAATGCCTGGCAACCAAATCTAGGCAATTAAAGGTAGATTCTAATTATCAGTGTTATATGCACAAACTGCCCATCAATATCTGCCTAAGAATCATAAATAAGTAGATATATATTTTGTAAATGAAAGATGCATATATTATTTTTGTGTTTGCTATACTATGTTAAGCAAACAAAGAGTTCAGCTAGCTATCCCAAAAATTTGAAGGCCACTAAATCATATCCTTTCATGTCAATCCAAGCAAACAAATATTAGTGTAATCAATCCAGCATTGAGGTTCCAGCACTTGCCTCCAAATCACAAATATTGCTATTTTAAATAAGTAATGTCATCATTTATTTGTCAATTTCTGGACAGCACCTTTTCCCCCAAAGTACAAATGTATTACCTATGAGACACTAAGGGCTTTCCCAAGAGAATTGAAATTATTTTTATAAATACTACCAAATCATCATGAGTACTTTTGGTATTCCCACAATGATTCCTTAATATTATTGGATCCTTCTCATTACTCATTCCCACGTCAGTCTGTTTGTAAGACACTCTTCCAGTTTTGGTTAGCACTGTTCTATCTTCCCATGAGTCCTGTGCTCATGACTGCCTGGACCATTAACACACTGTTAAGTCCATGAAAGCGACCTCCATTGTTATCATATTTACAAGATCCCTTCAAATATGAACCCAAAATCTTATTATAATGCAGCTTGTCCTTTTCTAACCTGTTCAAATTACATAAAAGGTATAGGATATTTTCTCTAATCTTAAAAACTGGGGAAAGGAAGTAAATGAAGACTGTGTAGGTGCCCCTGATTCTGGCCAAGGTAAAGTGCAATGGACTAAAGTTGTATTGCCAGAGAATTATCTTACATTGACCAAAAATAAAAGTATATATTACTTTCTGAATATTTTTTACATCCCTCTTGAAAGTTTGACACATGCTAAGATTTGGCCCTGTAGATGTCAACATTCTCAGTGTCTAAATCTGTTATAGAGGATATTTCATCCCATTTACCCCCTCACATTCAGGCCTTCTTCACAACCTCTCACTCTTTGATTATTTCATGTCATAGATCTAATTCTATGAACAGTCTTTCTTGCCTTCCAAAAGTTAACAGCCACCATAAGTATTCTGTTAGAAAATAACCATCTTAAAGTCTATAATTCAACCAAAAATTTGTAAAAGAAGTAAGAACATTTTTATTCAACTACCATAACTGAAGGACAAGCATGCTCATTTGGCCACATTCCATGTAAAATGGCCAAGAGAACAGTTTGTGATAACTGTGGTCTTGTTCTTAGATATGACATACTGCAGCATAAGTTTTTCACAGTTATCATCCAATGGACCCTGAATGTTGCTCATTCCCAATCATCACTTTATAATCTTCAGATTTTGCTCCTACTATCTAGCTCCAGATTCTGTCATAAAAGTATTTTGAAGTATTTCTGAAAGAATTAATTAACCCAGAGACAAACATAATCTAATTTTTTATAAGTTGTGAATTGTATTAAAAACCCTGAACTATGACTCTTTAAAACAGAATAATACTGTCACCAATAAGAAATAGGATCCCAAGCAATTGAGTGTTCTTGTCTCTTCTTTCCTCACAGAAGTCGCTGGGTTTAGACACTAAAATCCTGGGAGATCCCTTCTACCATCTGTTTCTGTTGACACACTAGTCCAGTGGACAGAAAAGGGTGTGGCGATCTCCCAAGACACCCAGAGCCTTGACTTTGTTAATTCAGGCTTTTCTCTCTGTGCCCCACACACGTGGAACTCAGCTAACTGTCCCCCCCCGGCCCCCCCGCACCCCAATCTGGCAATTCCCTCTCTCTGTAATGAAGGATCAAAGCCAGAAAACAACTTAGGATTCTGAGAGAAATAAGTTTCCCAACAAGTAAAGAAAAAGAAAAGGAAGAAAAGGTGGACAGCCCGTATCCAACACAAAGCTGTCATTCCTGGATTTCTGAAGGAAAAGGAACTAAGCGAACTGGTTACCAGGACAACCTGCTGTTGGGAAACGTAGGGGCTGGATCAAGGAAATGGGTGACCTCTGGGGACTTCTGCTTTTGCTCCTGTGTCTGACAACCTTCCATGGGGTCAAAAGTTGTTTGGAGTGTGACCCCAAATTCGTAGAGGATATTAAGGCCATTTTGGGAGGTCTGGTCCCCACAGAAGTCCCTGGGCGAATTCAACTGCTTGAGCGACAGTATAAGAAGTTAACTCGCTTAAGCTTCAAGGTCGCCCACAGTGAAAAGAAGTTTCGGTTGTTGGGTGAGGGAAGCTTGAGTCCCTGAGTGTTTGGGGCCTTAAAGGGGAAGGGAGGCATAGAAAAGAACACCTGGGTCCTACACAATTTCCACCATGGATATGATCCTTGCCCCACATGTCCTTTCCCCTTCCTTTCTAGCTGTTCGAGATGTTAACAAGTTGAGAATGTGGCTGAAGGATGAGTATTACAGACTGGGCAATGACACATGGAAAGGTCAGGTATTTCTCAATCACAAATTTGGGCATGGGCTACGTGCGTTTGAGGAAACTTGACTAGGGAGAACAAGGCAAATCAACTAAAACTAAATTCTGAAGTGAAAGGTAGCCCTAATTTCTAATGTCCCCTCTATATCCTCATAGGTGCATTCATCTTTCAAGGCAGGCTTATTGAGGTCCGCCATAACCTGGAATCCAAAATGAAAGAAGCATTAAAGAGCTTCTCTGAAGTTGGTAATGAAACACTTATATCTAACAATATGGAAATGCTGTGCAAAGAATAGAAAATTGGGCATGGAAATAAGAATGTGGGTCTAGGTTTCAGTTATTTAGAAGGTGTGGAGGTCTAGCTGGAGTTGTTCAGATCACAAGATAACTTGGGTATGAATATGGTAAACACTAAACCCTGTGTGCACTCATTCAAACTTTCTGGTTCTCTTTTAGCTTGCTCAGAAGACTGCAGTGAGTACAGTGCATGGGATATCTTGAGGTTTCCACCCATATTTTGCAATTTCCTTTGCCTTATGCTGTTCTGTCTCTTCTACCAATATACTTAGAACCCAATTATTAGAGCTATAGTTACCAGGCGATATTGAAATATCATAACAAAGTCAAACATAAAATCTTTCACACCTCAGAGATTTAAGACATGTTAACTATTTCTCAGAGTGTATTTCTGTCATCAGCCAAAATATTCCAACTGTCCATAAATGAGCTACGAAATAATTTCACTACTTCTTTCCCATATAACCAAAAATTATAGGCTTTTATATGTCAATAAAGTTGATTACTAGGGTAAAAGCAATTCAGAGAAATGTAACTTAAGAGTCCTCCAAATGCCTGCATTTCAATACATACATACATACATACATACATACAACCTTTTTTAAATTTATTTATGTCTTTATTTATTTATTTATTATTAGTTAGTTTTGTATTCCACAAATACAGTCAGTTGGGTATCATTATTAGGCTCATCTGTGACCTACCCCTCCCCTTGGCCCCTCCTTGTTGAGGTATATGGGTCATGCATTGTGGAGTTAGCCCACAGTTATGGGTAAGATAAATGTCTCTGCATATCATGACCCAAAATGTGGCTCTAACATTCTTTCCTCCCCCTCTTCCGCAAAATTTCCCTGAGCCATGTTGGGTCTGCTTCAGTGATGAGGGATTGGGGGCCTCTGAGGCTCTGGCTCTCTGATTTGGTAGGAGTTGATTTTTCTCTGTGTTGATCTCCTTCCCCCTTCTGCTGGTATTCGGTTCATCAGGAAAACAGCACCCTTTCTTGTTTCGCCAATTTTTCTTAGTTTCACCTGGGGCCCTTTTGACGTATGATGGGGTGGCTCTCTCCTTAGGATCTACATCTATCTGAAAAAGAGAAGCAGATTCTCCAACAGAGAGTTAGTTAGCAACAGGACAAAAGAGATAACCCTTATTTTTTTTATAGAGAATTTAATAGGTGTAGGCCCTCTTGTAGCCCATGATTGATGGTAGCTTGATATTGGCGAGTGGGCTTATGTTTGGATATGGTTCTGACTTGTTTCCCAGCTCCAGCTATGGGTCCTGTACCACTGAGGAGATCAGTTAGCCAAATTAAGAGCAGTTGGTTCCCCACCATGGCTGTGTGCCATTATTGCATCAAAGGGATGGGAAACACAAATCTGGACCCAAATGGCAATGGTACCATAAAATTCTACTTACTAAAAGACAGACCAGATGGCTGATCCTTCACCAGGCCCTTACAGGGGTCACCTCAACCACAAGACATGGAGAGGGTAGGATCACGACTAACCTTAATCTTCTACATCTTCCCTCCCTCCTTCTCCCTCTCCCTCTCTCTCTTATCTCTAACTCGTGTATATTAGTTATATTTTCCCTCATTTTCTTAGTGGGCACTGACCTGTAACTCCCAGTACCAGCATGGGGCTATCATCCACAATGAGCTTTTGATCAGAGAGACCTACAAGGTTTCCTAAAAGACAGACAGATTTCTGTCAGAGAACTTGATGACCCACCAAAGGTTAGTGGTAAGACCCTACTACTGATGACACATTATGTGGTTGACATGCAAAATAGAATGGCATGGCTGGAAGTTGGAAGAGAGTCAGTCCCCAGACAGTCAGCATGTCTAGTGCCAGAAGGTGCTACATGGGCGACTGGGGGGAAATGACCAATATCTGTCCAAGCAACTCATGGTTTAACCTACTTAGCAGCAAATAACTTGTTGTGATGCCCACATACAGGCTTTTGATTATTGTTTCTCTTTGATCAGTCACCAGTGAAGGTCCCATTCTTGATTGCTGGTCTTGTCTTCGCATTGCCAGGAAGTGTTTCAAGGGAGACTATTGTGGAGGTGACATAGATTATAGTGTGGCACTTTTCAGGCTGGGGACAAGGAACTGAAATGTTCATTGATTGGCTTAGTATTTCCATGCAACTCATGATAATAATTATAACATTAGAGCTATAATATTGAGCAAAACTTATAAAGTATGAATAACAGCACTAGGCAGGTTGAAGGGCTGAGAAATTATTAAGGCTGAAATCTGCACTTGGGTAGAGAAATTTCTGAGCTAAAGTAAACATTTTGTAGAACTTAAGGGTCTAAGAATAGCACAATGCCAGAAATCAGGAACAGTGATGAAATGAATAGGCAAGCCATTTGAACTTAACTTTTTTCTGCATAAATGTCTCCAGTTCTTATTTATCTTTTCCCAAACTCAGTTTCTTTGTTCCCTGTTCTCCTTCTAGATGAAAATCTAAAGAAGGCTGAGAATCAAGAGACGGCACTATTTCTGGTATTGTTGGCAGAAGTTGTAATATTGGCAAGCGCTGTGTTACTGTGAGTTTTACTCCCTCCAAGCATTTCTTTGTCAGAGAAATTGTCTAAACTTCCTCCTCTCTCAGTGTAAAAAGGGGAAAAGAAAAAGATAGAAACTTAGTGGGTAATAGTTGGAACAAAAGAAAACATGTGGGAAAAATTATATATTTTTTGCTTGTTTGTATGTATGTGTGTGTAATGTGGTATAGGTGTGCTGTGCATGTATGCTGTATGTGTGTACTGTGTGTGTGAATGTGTATGATGTATTCATATGTGCATGCCCTTTTCGCACGTCATATGCTTGTCTGTGGCACATGGCACTTACCTGTGATGGAAGGATCCAATAAGCTGGAGTCTCTTACTGATACTAGGGATTGCTATATTTTTTCAAGCCACAAAGGATTCCCTAGTCTCTTTGCTCACCTTTGTGAAATGATGGTTACAGATACACAAAGCCATGCCAAGCTGTTTACATGGGATCCAGAGTTTCAACTACCCTCAAGCCCTCATGTTCATGTAGAAAGCACACTTACCCATGAGCCATCTGCCCAGTCCCATATGATTATTAATTTTTTAAATATTTTTATTTGTTTGCAAGCAGATAGAGACAAGAGAGAGAGAGAATAAGAATGGGTATGCCAGTGCCCCCAGCTGCTGCAAATGAAATCCAGACACATGTACCACTGTGCATCTGGCTTTACATGGGCACTGGGGAATCAAACTTGAGTCATTAGACTTTTCAAGCAAGCACCCTAGCCACAGAGCCATCTCTCCAGCACCCCATCCCATATGATTATTTTAAGAGTGGAGCTAAAAGCATTGAATTTAGGATTATCTTATTTCTCTACTCTAGATTCCATTTTTGTATCTCACATCGGAGGAAAATGAAAGTAATCCGAAGGACACTAAAAAAATATTTGGAAAAGAAACTTGACGATTTGATGGGCATTGCAGATAAGGAAGAGGAGAAAACATATCTTGAACCCAGAAAATAAAACACACACTTGGGCATATGGTCTCTTATATTCTCTTAACTGTTGACTTTGAGTTGCAAACTGGGACTTGAGTTCTTTCATGGTCATGAAATCATAGCAGTTTAAGACTGGAATAGAGCTCAGTTTCTCCACTGAAGATTCTTACTGATACCTTGAGACAACGGATGCAATACAAGAGCAAAATGATTTAGCCCAAGTTGTATAGAAAGTGAAACTGATATGTTGCAATACATACAAAGTACAATATGTTGTGTAATAATAAAGAATGCATTGTTAATAAGTCTTATGAATGTTGATAATTAGGACATTTTCTAAATTTTATTTTTATATGTTTTGTGTCTGGCTTTATTTCTACCATCAAATTTAATGTGGATGATGATGATCAAGGGATATTATAGACTTAGTCCATGTTATCATAAACACACAGATACAAAGAATTTTTTGTTTGTTTGTTTTTCAAGGTAAGGTCTAACTCTAGCATAGGCTGACCTGGAATTCACTATGTAGTATGAATGTGGCCTTGAACTCATGGCAATCCTCTTACCTCTGCCTCCCTAGTACTGACAAAGAAAAACAAAGAATTGTTTTTAATTCTAAATATAAATCCTGAGGAGCTGAGGTTTGTCCCAAACATATTTTCCTAAATTTATATTCCAATACCAAATTGAATATTTATTTTTATTTTATTGGTTTGAATGTGCTTCTCAACTAAAACATCTACTTTGGATTTCTAAGTAAATACCAAACATTTCTTTCACTGAACTGTTGTTTTTTGGTTTTTTGTTGTTGTTGTTTATTTTTGTTTTTTTTTTGGTTTTCCAAGATAGGGTCTCGCTCTAGCTCAGGCTGACCTGGATTTCACAATGTAGTCTTGAACTCACGGCAATCCCACTACCTCTGCCTCCCAAGTGCAGGGATTAAGGGCGTGCACCACCACACCTGGCTGAACTTTTGATATTTATAGCTAGTATTAACTTATGTAACATATAAGAGACAAAAAATTAATAACTTGTGAAGAATTAATATGAAGGACAATTAATATGAAGAACAATTACTTGAAAAACAAGCAACAAAATTAAATTGTAACAACAAAGAATTAAAAATATTTCTTGGGCTTGGAGGGATGGCTCAGTGGTTAAGGCATCGTTTGCCTGCAAAGCCAAAGGACCCAGGTTCGATTCCCCAGGACCCACGTTAGCCAGATGCACAAGGGGATGCATGCATCTGGAGTTCGTTTGCAGTGGCTGGATGCCCTGGTACGCCCATTCTCTCACACTCTCTCCCTCTCTCTCTGTCAAATACATAAATAAAAATATTTTAAAAGATAAAATAAAAATAAATAAATAAATAAAAATAAAAAATTTCTTATATTGCAAAACTAAAAGTCTTATGTTTAAATAATTCATGGGTTAAAAATGAAACTATAGTGCTGGAGAGATGTCTTAGCAGTTAAGGCACTTGCCTGTGAAGTCTAAGGACCCATGTAAGACTCTCCAGGTCCCACATAAACCAGAAGCACAAGGTAACACAAGTGCACAAAGTTGCCAATGTGCACAAGGTGGCACATGTGTCAAATTCAACTGGAGGCCCTTGCATGCCATTTCTCTCTTTCTCTGTTTCTTTCTTTTCTCTCTCTCTCTCTCTCTCTCATTAAAAAGAAAAAAAAAATTAAAAAGGTCAGTCTGTTGAGATTGCCTCAAAAAAAAAAAAAAAGAGATGAAACTACAAAACCAATTTTTAAATGCTTAAAGGCAAACAACAATGAAAATACTACTTATATCTTGTGAAATATGGCTAACATAGTTATGTCCAAATTAACGACATAACAGCAAAACCCAAACATCTCTTAGAATGAGGAGTCCTAAAACACAAAGCCATAGAAAACTCATGATTAAAATACTTCATTAGCTCCTTCACTCAGTAAAGAGGAGTATACACTATTTATATGCCTTAGACTTTTCCAGAATGCTTTCTTCTTAATCTCACCTTTGAGCAAATGCCTTCGGAGCTCTTCCTCTCAGAACTTGCCAGTCGGCTACTCAAAGTCATTCCTTACTGCGTTCTGCCCTTTCCCAGCTTCCTGGTAATCCTGTTCAGCATTAAAACTAATGTTCTCTGAAACTGACATCTAAAGTCATATTTTATCATAAATTGTTTTTTGAGACAGGATCTAATACAGCCAGTGCTGCTTTAGAACTCATTTTCTAGCCCAGAATAACTTAAACTTCTGATACTCCTGTCTCCACCTCCCAAGTACTAGGATTACAGGCCTGTGCTGCCATGCCCAGTTTACACAGTTCAGTGCCTGGAACACAGGCTTTTGCGTATGCCAAGCAAGCATTTTACCAACTAAGCTACATCCCCAGCCTTAATTTAGTGCTTAAATTCCTTAAAAGATTAATGGTCAGCAATGCTCTGAAATGAGGACCTCCACTGGAGTGTTTGGGACTAGCATACTTGATGGAGATTACGTGAGAATTACAATAAGTAACATTCCCAAAACAAACACATCTGCAAAATAGTTCAATGGAAACTATGGGAATTTCTTAGCACCTCAACTTGCCTCTCATTGTGGTAGAATTTACACCAGTTTGTCTGACTGTCAGTGTTCCAGGGCCCCTAAATAAACCTCAATCTTTCCAACAGATTTAGTGACTTTTGGGATTGATATAAATTTAGAAAATTTCCCAGAAATCAAAAGGCTGTAGCATGCCTCTCCCCAAGTGGCTCTGACTCAATAACTGGAGTAGGAGATGGGAAAATGCCAGTCACATACAGAGATGGTACATAGCTGTACCTAGTGGTGTGAAAGCTCTGGAATAATAATTACAATGTGCTTCATTTGTCCTAACTACAAGATATAAGCTTTTACCCTTCCAGTGATCCAAAAACAGATTTAGCAGTAAGTTTGAGGGAAAGAACAATAGCTACAGTAGTGGAAGTAAATACCTGAAGAAGCAATGACATTTCACACTCCATTTTAAGTTTGCCTGCTTCATGACCCTGGGCTCACATTTCCTGGTCTAAGACTGATGAATGCGCAGGGTGATTGTATAACTGGGTACCTTTCCTCCTAAACTATCTGCTACCAAAGGGCAGCTTTCAGGTAGGCATGTTTGTGCAGTATCCACTTCAGCCCTTTAGGGGGCTTTCCCAAGAGTGACTCAAACACTTGCAGCCTTAGCTAGGGAGTTCTCATCAATCTCCCCTGTGACCGGCCCTCATGAGTTCCCCTGGAAGTACTAATAAGCACAAACTCTTCAGGATACAGCATTCATGTCTTCTCTTTTATTTCCACTCTCTTTATTTTACTAATGGTGTCAGAAAATGTTCAACAAGATTTTCTAGTGAATAAAACACTTCCTGGTTTTATGTTTGGCACTCTCGAAATCTATGTGAATAATGCTTTCAAGCCAGTAAGGTATCATTTATTAAGTTGTTTCTATGACAGATAAGCTTAGTCTGGGCTTTGAAAACAGTCCAAAGAGGGTTCCAAAAAAAAAAAAAAAAAAAAAAAAAAGGACCAAAACATAATAAACACCAAGTTCCTGTAGCATCTATTAAAGAATGCTAAATCCTGCCTAAAGTCTATGTTTCCATGAAAAATGCAAGAAAAACTCATTATCTCAGAGTGTCAGAGTGCTATAAAGTTACAAATCATCATTTTCTTTGTTTTGTTTGTTGAAATTTCTGGTTTATCTACAGTGGGCTTGCAATTTACATAGGTAGGGAGAAAAGCTATTTTAATCCAATATCAGTCAATAATATTTCCAAGGCAATCGTGATGTAACAGTTTGTTCCACACTGTCCAAAGTATGAATTTACTCCATTATTTAGCCACAGAAAAGGTTTTTGTACCCAAGTGGCTCCAAGTTAATGTTGTATTATTGCAAGAAATGAAATTAGCATTAACACTCTCTCTCTCTCTCTCTCTCTGGCCTGTGTATGTGGAATGTGTGTGTGTGTACATGTGGACACCTGCGTGTGAGGAAAAATAGTCATTTGCAGATGCCTTCCTCAATTACTTTCCATCTTATTCTTTGAAACAAGGTATTTCTAGTTGAGCATAGAGCTCACTGATTTGGATAGACTACCTATCCAGTGAGTCCCAGGCATTCACTGTTTTCAGCTTCCCAGGGCTAGGACTGTAGGTGTGCACCACCAGAACTGGCATTTTAATAGGAGTGCTGGGGCTCTGAACTCAGGTCCTTATGCATACACTTTAAGCACTTTACTTAGCCGTCTCTCCAGCCTCAACATTCTTTTTATCTGTCATAACATTCTTTTATTTTTTAGGTTACCTTGATAAAAGTCCTTTTTTCAAAAAAATAATATTTTTATTTACTTACTTGCAAGCAGAGAAAGATAGAAGATATACAGACAGACAGAATGGCTATGCCAGGTCCTCCAGCCTCTGCAAACAAACTCCAGATGCATGCACCACTTTATGCACTTGGCTTTACATGGGTACTGGGGAATCAAACCAGGGTTTCAGGGTCATTAGGCTTTGCAGGCAAGTGCTTTAACTGCTGAGCCATCGCTCCAGCCCCAATAAAAGTCCTTTTTATCCATCTATGTAATTCATTCCACCACATGCAGAAGACTGAATGGTAAGGGAAATTCCATTTTTTAATAACATAAAGCTAGTAATAATTAAAATAATTTTAACTGACAGTATAGTTAGTCATCAAAAGCCACATACAGTTGAAATGTTATACTCTCCATTCTAAGCCTGGGGTCACTCCAGTGTCACATGCTCCTCATCTGACAGCACAAAAGGCAAGGTTCTGCTTATGTTTTCATCTAGTTACCACCTACTTTTATTCTTTGTCACTCATTCCTGCTGTCACCATATATCATTTAAGACCATTTGTGGAGTTGGTACCTCAAAGATATTTCCATTTAAATGATGGTTGAACAGAACCACAATGTAAACCACATATATAAGTAAATTTAAATTTCATGGCTGAGTAGTCAAGAAAAACAAAAAAAGTAAAGTCTATCTATAAGTCATTTAAACTAAATAAATAAACTAATACCTTTTAAAAGTATATTCTATATATAGTTATTAATGAGCTATCTCAATTAGTTTCACTCTGTCTTCAAATTCTTTTTGGCATATTTTCATACTTTTAGTACATCTAAAGTTGACATTTTTTCCTTGAAAATGCTTGATCTGCATGTAGGTATCACGAAACTTATCCAACAAAGAAACGTGAATTTGGTTCATGTTTATTTTTTTAATTATTGATCTACTATGTCTTTTAAAATATAAGTTTAACTTTTAGAAGGTAGAGCTCAGCGCCAGATGCTTGTCTAACATGCACAACACCCAACACCCTACGAGGTCCAATCCCCAAATACCTTAAAATTAAAAAAATTTATATCTTTAAAATATGAAAAGCTAAAGAAACTGAATACTTTGCATAGTTGCCCCATTAGCTGTATTTCAAGAGCCCAATAATCATATGTAGCTAGTGACTTACTTCACAGGACAGCAGAGGTTTCAAACCCACTAGTTCTTTCTGCTTTAGGCTTTCAAATACCAGATAATTATTATTAATTCTCAGATAAAGTCCACAAATACAAGCTCAACAGTGCTCCTAAAAGACTTAGAGACAACTTCCCCCAGGATTTATTCAGGGATTAATTACCAACACCAAAACACATGCATGCACATACACATAAATACAATCACTTTGTTCAAGAACAACTAGTGCACCTCAGATGTATAAAGTATTTTAAAAATATAAATGAAGCACTAATTTTAGCCAATGCAAATAAAAGTACAAGTGGCTCACGTTGAGATATTTATGTACTATTAGGCAATTAAGGTGCATTTACTATATCAACCTAAATGTAGTCTATTATAGTATGCCAATGCAATGAATGACTTTGAGAGTCCCTTATCATTTTGTTCTTACTGATGACTGTATTGAAGGTTTTTCACTTTAACTGATCACCTGGTTGACAAATATATAACCTTAAAAAAAATAAAAAGAAGGAGAAGAGGAGGAGGAAGAGAAGAAGGATGAGGACAAGGAGAAGATGATATGTGGTCTGTCACTGGGGAAGGAGGTACTGTTGTTTTGTTGGTACAATGATGGACAAGAAGGACCCGGGCAAAGATTCTTGCATAATTGATTTTTATTGATCTCTGCACTTAAAATTCTTCAGTGAGAAAATAAATTTTCATAAATTTTCAGACTACATGGGAGGAAGAGCTTTCTTTGTAATGACAACATTTCTATTAATATAATCAAACAAAATTAAAAGGTGTCAATGTGATGCAATGTGATGAGCAACAAGGTATAAATTTCAGATTTTGAAGTGTTATTTGTCATTATGAATGTATATGGCCATATATACATATGTATGTAACTACAAACATATATTTAAGTATGCTCACATCTCAGTTTTATTTATGCCCTTTTTAATGCATAATGTATTTTGAATCATCTATATAAATATTAATACAAAAACTAAAAATATTCATGGTCCCAAATTTAAATAATTTTATATGATTTTGAGGAAGCTAGGCATCTTTGTTTGAAATGTTACTTCTTTCAACAGACAGTGGGTTGTTTAATTTATCAAACACAAACAACAAACCTGTCATAGAAATACAATGAAATCCAGAAATGCAAATCATCCAATTTTAGATTTTTTTCACCTTTATATTTTCAAAGTTCACAAAGAAGCAGGTAAAGTTGATGTATTCTATTAAGCATTTTATATTCAGGTAAGATATCTTTTTAAAATGAATACATTTAAGTCCAGCATGTATTTTACCCTTACAGCCCATTTCAATTCATATCAGCCACATTTCATGTATGAAGACTACTCATGTGTGACTAGTAACAGCCATATTGGATAACATAGATCAAAATCACACTTACAGGAACACTTTGGTGTAGTTGATGAACCTATGTTACTTTGTCAAGCAAAATAGAATGCAGGGCCAGGTCAAAATTATTTTGGTTATCTCTTCTAAATACAGTAACTCAATAATTCTTTTTTGAAGAAGTATTGCCTTGCCTATAGCATGTAGCATTCTTCCATTCTTTCCTATTTGTGCTACCACCAAATTTTCAATGGGTTAACAATTAAATATCCTTGACACTAGTTTAAACTGATCCCTGAAATTAGCATTCATAAGTACCTATACATAGATTATGTCATTGGAAAATATTTCTTTAAAAATCTAACATCTTCAGAGCTTCCTTGGAAACTGGAATATAATATTGAGGCAACATGTTCTGAGTGAAAAATATTCATTTTGAGCTTTTCCTTTCTTCTGTTCAAATGGATGATTTCTCCAGTGTTGAAAAATCTTCAGCATTAATCTATTTGACGTCAAGAATGACCTTATTTCACAGTACAGTTTAGTATGACACCACATATACTGCCATGATACTTACAAAGAGAATATATCCACAAGCTATTACCTTGTCGTACACTGGTACACTTGTCTGCCTATGTGATATTTTTCTCCATGTTCAATGGTGCATATCAAGTTTACAACCACAGTTTATTATTTAATGTATTATATGATTAATGGGTTAGCTTATCTCTTAATCAGTAATAGATTTCTTCTCAATGAGTCTTCTAGCCTTCAGCACAATACAGTCATAGAGTCTTAACTTTTCCCAATAGTTTTTTGTCTGCTTTTCTTTCTATTTATTATTAGTAAAAGATATTTCACATGAATACTAATGAACTTAACAAATCATTCTGCAATACCTCTTCATTTTCAAAGGTCTATTTGTTTAGCACTGCAAAGGTGTTCTATATTTTTAATTAACAATAAGTGTTATAAAAATAAATCATATCATTTTCTTTCTAAAAAAGGTATCTTTCCTCACCACAGAGGAGGCTTTCTTTCTTGATTTTACATATCACATCTTGACGTTAAAGTCACTGTGCCATCCGTGTATCTCCTCCTTGATTCTTGTTTACAGGATACTCTATAAAGAGTGATGATGCTACACTAATTTTCATATATTATAAACACTAGAAAGTTACCTGTGTGGAGTAGATATTTTATGAAAAGATGTGGATTAGAGACATTTAGCTTACCCATAACTGTGGGCTAACTCCACAATGCATGACTTGTATACCTCAACAAGGAGGGGCCAAGGGGAGGGGGTAGGTTACGGATGAGCCTAAAAATGGTACCAAACTGACTGTATTTGCTGAATACAGAACTGACTAATAAAGAAAAAAGAAAAAAAGAAAAAAAAAGAAAAGATGTGGATTCTATACATAAATCAATGTAAGACTGAGACTTTATTATTAACATAACAAATGAGTTCAATAGTCTGAACCAACAGAGTCATAACAGATACATTGGGTATTATATATTATACCATAATAAGATTAAGAAATGATTACTCTATTCTATATATTATAAACAATTGAAATTTTCAATTTTTCTACATAGAAAATTGGATGACATATGGTAGAAACAGTGAACAGCATTATACTACACAAATGAGGAAACAGGTTCTGAAAGGGGAAGAAGCATCTATTTCAGAGCAAAGTACAATGGAAGTGTTATAATATAGATGTGTCTGATGGCAAAATTGGAGTTCTTAACTACTAAAGAATACAAACTGTTGAGGTTCCTGCTTTTGAGTATCTTAAATGAGAAAGCTTTTACACAGCAGGTTCTGAACTCAAGGAACGCTTTCCCTGAATGATTGTACCAGACAACAAATACCAAGTAAACTATATCACTCATAAGTGTAAGAATGTTGACCATATCTCTGCAATTTTATTTTCAGCAATAACTTTAGTACTAGAATTTGAAGGCATCATCATTATTTTCTTTTCTGAGTGTGCTACGGATATCTGTTGCAAAATACCCTAATTTTCTTTGAAGTTTTGATACTTTTATGTATTAATTTTTGTATTTCCAGATTTTGACATATTTGCTTTTGACTGAAAGAATTTCTAATTTTTCAGAATGTGTAAAAATTTGTTGGTTCCTAACTATTATCTAATTTGGAGTGACTACTATTGATTTTTAAACTTGGCTGGACAATTGAATTTTCTCATTGACCAGAGGCTAAGAGTTTATTTGATTAGAGTTCCTTGCATTCATTGCTGTTCTGAGTTGGAAGACCATTACTATCAACCTGCCACAACATCTCTTCAAACATGATCCTGAGGAAAATTGCAAATCACCTAAATTAAAGCAGTAAACACACAAATATCAAGTATTTTCACTATACTTTTCATTTGACATATTTCCTAAATGTGTTTCTCTGAGAAATTACTAAATGCCCTCTTTTAACTTCAGTTGTGCATGTGTGCTCTAAGCATGCCATGAGTGGGAAAGTACCAACGCTCACCGTGTCCTCAACTACAAAGCATCCATGTCTTGTTTATGTATGTGTGTGTGTGTGTGTGTGTGTGTGTGTGTGTGTTGTACATATAAAACTTCCATTGCCTCTACTCCAAGCAATACATAGCACAAAACTATATGGACATATATGGGTTAAAAATTAAAAATCATGGCCGGGCGTGGTGGCGCACGCCTTTAATCCCAGCACTTGGGAGGCAGAGGTAAGAGGATTGCCATGAGTTCGAGGCCACCCTGAGATGACATAGTGAATTCCAGGTCAGCCTGAACTAGAGTGAGACCCTACCTCGAAAAACCAAAAAAAAAAAAAAAAAAAAAAAAAATTAAAAATCATGGAAAGAGCTTCCCCTCCATATCATAGCATACAGTAATATGTGCTCTATATGTGCTCTTCATATTAATAGCTCGACTGGTTCATTCTCAGGATCCTAAAGGCATGATTCTTTCAAATGCCTCCATATGGACTAGAAGGAAAATTAAAACATATATTTTCCACATCTATTTTCTGCTTTGTCCCACCACGTCCATTGCCTCTTCCAGATTGGGCAATACACTTGGATTCTGTATTCAAAGAGGTTTTTGCTTCCCAAATACCTTGGTTTCTTTTCCGTAATGTAGAGTGACAATTAAATATGGAAAGGTACTGGCAGCTTTCTGGAATAATTGGCCTCCATAAACAGAGTGGACAAGTGGTTGTGACTGAATAAGTGTTTCCAAATGAGCATCAAGTAGCTTGCCGAAGTTCGCAATTCTGTTAAATGGGGCTCTTGTAACAATTTTTATCCACACTCTTGATTAAGCCTCCAAAAAAGACAAAATAGTAAAGTGTAATTTATCTTTCTGAGTGGAAAATCAAGGTCTCCCTTTAAGTAACTGTGTCTTCAACATGCAAGAAAAATGAGAAATGAGGAATGAAAGGCCCTGGAGAATACCAGTGCTTCCTGAGGATAATTACTTTACCAAAAATGTCACGTCATTCTCAGAAGTCTTTAAGCCAGGGCCATGAATTACCCCAGCTGCACAACCTCTTTGCATCCTATCAAATGCAAAGTGATCTGTTTGACTGCAATGCTCAGCACTTGAGAGGCCCTAATTGTTTCCGGTACATCCGCTTTTCTTTCGCACTCTTCATCCTTTAACCAGACGACGTCAGTAGGAACACATTCCATATACAATCACTTCAGTCTTCTGAGTGGGAATTTATTCAGCTCCACTGACCTCTTCTTTATTGAGATGTGGGATGGAATCTGGGAGTTAAACCTAGGTCGTACATATGTTTGACAAGTGGTCTACTACTGAGCCACATCTCCAAGTCTTGTTTTGTATCTTGTTTTGAGACAAGGCAATGCATTTCCATGCTTACAGAGCTCTCTCCTCTTTATGTAGGAACCCAACTCATGGAATTACACCACTCACATTTTAGTGGGTTTTCCCACCTCAAAACTAATCTAGAAAATATCTCACAGACATGCCTAGACACCTGTTCCTATTTATTTATTTGCAAGGACAGAGGGGGAGGGAGAGAGAAAATAATAATAATTAGGTTCAACAGGGCCTCCAGCCACTGCAGACAAACTCCAGATGCATGCACCACATTGAACATCTGGCTTTACAAGGGTACTGGAAAATCAAACCCAGGTTGTAAGGCTTTGCAGCCAAGTGCCTAAACTGGTGAGCCACCTCTCCAGCACCCCCATAATCTTTAAGAATTCCAATTCTGTTCAAATGTATATATGCAAAGTCTTCTTAGATTCATGCAAATTATTAACTGTGAGCTCCAGTAAAATCAAGAAACAAGTTACTACTCTCACTCTACCATGGCACAGAGTAAAATAACCATTCCTGAAAGAAGGAATGGTAAGGTTTTGAAAGGAAAGATTAGACCAAAGCAAGATGAAAACCCAGTGGTTCAAACTCCCAATGTTGCAGCTCCATGTGCCTCATCTGGGATGATGACGGAGTCCCCTGGGCTCCAAAGGGCTTGCCCCACCCCTACTCCACTGCCTCTACTACCCATAGCATCTCTTTTAGGTCAGCACCGCTCTGAACCTACAATTTTCTTCAGCCAGCGGCATATGGTTTTTGGCATCTCCACCATCTGGAATCTTCACTGCAACATAGAATTCACCTCAGTAACTTCCTCCATTAACCTGTTAGAGCCTCCTTCCAGGGACTCTGACTATGCCCCATATTGTCTGGCTTCAGTGACTATCTGCACTGTGGAGCAAGGCTCCATGACACCAACAATCTTGCATCTTTCATGCCTCCAAAATAAGAACCAAGTGGATGATTCTGACAGTTTGGGATGCAGCCTGCTCCCTCCTCTGCTCAAGGACAGCGTTTCTATCTGTCTCTTGATTCCTTCCAGGCTGACCTTGGTGAAATGCTTCCCAAGGGAATTGTGTTCTAACAGGGAACCCTTCAGTTTAGGCCTCCTTCTTTCACAAATAAATTTGGATTTTTACAAGATGGAGCCTCTGAATGGGGTTTTGCCTCTGGAAAAACTTTCCTACTGCCATAGTGCAGCCCAAGAGGTGTCTCTACCATGGTACTAGCCTCTTTAACAATTACAGTTGCTTCCTCAGCACCAGTCTGAATATTATCCTGTATTAATATTTCCTGTGCTAAACAAGTTAGTCAGCTAGGTTTCAATCTAACCTCATTCAAGTTTTTAGAACACTGGCAGAATGGGACCTTGGTTTTTTTTGTTTTTTTTTTTTTAAGACAGCATAGACCATAAACTACCTCTAGCCAAGTTTCTGAGAAAGTCCTTGTTTCCCTCTAAAATTTCATAAGCCAGGCTTCCACTGTATGCATTTCTCTCAGAATTCTTGTGTCCAAGCTCCCACCAGAATTTCCCATTAAGCTCTGCTTACTATACTCAAGGGTTTTTCTAGCTCAAAGTTCCAAACTCTTACATATTCCTCCCATAAAACAGTTCCAAAGGCCAATGAACCACAGGTTTCTCACAGTAACAACCACACCTCTAATCCCAATTTTCTCTAGTAACTTTTTCATTGCTGTGACCAAATACTTCATCAGAAACAACTAAAGGAAGAATGGGTTTGCTTACGTCTACAGTTAGAAGTTATAGTCCATTACTGGAGGAAAGGCACAGTAGCAGGAGCATGATTCACAGAGCAATGAATAACTGTACTCAGATAGCTTTTTCCTAAGCCTATAAAAGTGTATGTCATCCACATCTACAGTGGATCCTTCCACCTCAAATAACCTAATCTAGAAAATCCCTCACAGAGATAGCCAGAGACTTGTTTCCAAAGGTGATTTTAAATCCTGTCAAGTTGATAACATAGATTAACCATTACAGCCACTAAATCTTAGAAGTGGTTCATCTTCTGCCTGTCTTTATAGTCAGAGAGAGAAAGGAATTGAATGTTCCAACCTTAGATGTTCACTGCTTGAGACTTTGTCCACTACAAATTTCCACCACAGAGAAGTGTTGGGATAGTACACTATTTGAGAAAGATTCCAGAAGCACTCAGCCACTAGAGACTTCAAAAGACATCTCAGAAACTCTAAAACTACCCAAACAGATGTTTCCCCATCACCTATGCCAGACAACACCACATACCGCAAATGGTTGTGCAGTTTCCTAAAGGTGACTCATTTGAATAGAGAAAACAGAATCTGAAAGGGGGGAAAATAATAACCGCTACAACAAATGGAGCCACTTACAGTGAATTCAGAGGTTCTGGCTAGTTCAAATAACTAATAAAGAAAATAGGAAGAATATAATTTGCAGCAATTTCACAAAAGGGGAAAAATAAAACCTTACTTTACAAATAGCCCTAGCTTCCTATCTAGCCAGGCAAGCGGCAAGCAGAGGCGGATGATAATGTGATTATGCTGGTAATGATATGCATTAGGTACATTATGGGAGACAATAATACTCCCTACTGAACGCAGTCAATCTAGTTATTGATTTTTCTCAATGTTAAAAGCACTACTCTCAAAGCGAAAGGAGATATCCTTTATTTATTCTCTTTCCCTTTCAGTTTTCAAGTCCATAGATCCTTTGATGCAGAGTAGTACACCAAGATAATGGAGTAATGTATATCTAATCTGACACCTACTGGGCTAGACTAATGTTTCAGATAAAAACTGCTAGGATGCTTCTGCTCATGGGAAAAAAGCCTAGTATAACAAGGAAAACATCTGAACTTTCCTTCCATTTTTCTTTGGGTTTGTCACATAAAGTATCTTTGCAAAACAGGCATATGTCCTTTAAATCATTATGCCAAGAGTGTTAATTATATATATTAGGCCCAGCTGATGAGTTTACTTTAAAGTTGTCGTCTCGCCACACTACAAATTCCATATGCATTTTTGTAGTTTTTATTATTTTTTTTTCTATTTTTTACATTTTCATACATGCATATAATCTGTTTTGGTCTTATATCCTCAATTATACTCTTATCCTGTTCTTCTTATTGACTATCTTCCCCCTCATCAATCCTGATTTTATTTTTATGCCTTTTTAAGCCCATTGATAAAACATTATCATTGTAAAGGAAAAAGGTAGGACACACAAACCTTCATCTGTTCCCTTCATCTGTTTTTCACATTTACGTTTTAAATCACTGCCCTGTACATACATGTGCATGAAGGTGAGTGTGTGTGTGTGTTTGCCACACACACACACACACACACACACATCCCTGTTCTATTTTGTTCCAATTCTATACAAAATTCTTCCCATTAACACAGAGAAAAACCTGGTTTTATGTTGAATGGACATCAGAAAAAAATTCAATATAAAAAAGATAGTTTGGAAAATATTTTCATTTCATATAAAAATTCCTTTTTTAAAAAATCTTCTTTATTAAATATTGTTTCATTCGATGTTTGTCAAGTGAATAATTAAGTAAAATAAGAGACTGATTTCAAAAGTTCTTCATATGACTCACCAGTTCCATCAGAAAAAAATCAAACAATCTATCTGTACTAACCTTTTGGCTGACGTCTGGTACTCATTTCACTCGATCATCTCATGTCTCCACCATTTTTTCATTTTTTTTAACTCTAGAGGAGAATACAAAAGCATTTCTTCTTGTCATTTTTACTTGGTCAATTTCATTTAATCTGCCCCAGAGGATTAGAAACAGTAGGCTCTGGGCAGCAGACCTACACTCGGGAAAACAGAAACTAAAAAGCATCTCAAAAGCTTCCTCTAGTTATCTAAGAGAAACAAATACACACACACCCTCTGCTGAAGTTCTGACAGGTATCAAGATATATCATGCACATGTATGAAGCTGCCAGAGATAAATTAATTAATTTTGATAAAAGAGTGAACCATTGACACTCACAGACACGTTACCAATAAGCCTGAAGGAGACCACTGATTATTTTAGAATTAATTATTAAGAAAGAGAAAATTGCTTAAGGTTTAAAGATCTTTCTACATGACAAACACTTCATTTGGCATATTGCCTTCTTGGTCTAAAACCATTTAGATATATAAAATAAAATATTTTGTCCTGGGATAGGAAAACAAACAGAAATGGGAATTAATTATTCAGCTGTTCTAAATGGCTCCGGGCCCAGTAAAAATTATTTCTCTCAAATTTTAATATGGAGATATGAAGTATTAAGCACTTAGGGTGAAAAATGGTTCCTGTTTTTCTCAGTTCACTAAAAGTATTATTTTCCCCTTTCCTCCCATGAGCCCTGATGTGTGTCTTATTCAGTTGGCTTGCCATTTGAATGTTTTATTTTTATTTATTTATTTATTTATTTATTTATTTATTTATTTATTTTAGAGAATCTTTATTGTGATGTTTTCCCCCATTTATGTTTTTCTGTTCAAAGGACTGTGTCCTTTCATTTGAGCAAAAGAATTTTCTAGTCCTCTTATTTATGTATCTAAAGTGGCAAAAATAACATATGTAAAATAAACATTGAACTAGTTTGTTGACATTTATTAAGTTTTGTAAAACAAATGAAGATTATTATTACAAATCTATATTGCTTATTAAGAACAGAAAGTAACTTCAAAGTATACCCAAAATAATAGTAGAAACTGTCTTTAATTTCTGTCTTTCCAAAAAGAATTATTGCTCCCAGGTTGTTACAGGTCTCTATGAGCAACAGAACACACAGACTTGGCAACAATCAGATAATACCACTTGTAATATATCAAAATTAATTGCTTTAGTTTTATATACTCTCTTCCCATACTTAAAGTTATCATAAAATAGAGAAAATATTAATATATTAAAGAAAATCTTGTATGTTTTACTAAAAATGGGAAGGACTGGGGAGATGGCTTCAGCCTGATTGTCAGAGTTTGTTCACTAGCACTCACACAAAGCTAGATGTAAGGATGCATACAATTAGATTATTCCAATGTGCCTAACGCAATGGGCAGTGGTGCAAGGGAATCCAGATGTGTGAGGGCACATACATTTAGTTGCAAAATCTGGTCTGGTATCAAAAAGAAGACAGAATGCTTCCCATGATACACTCTCTCTCACACACAAACACACACACACACACACAAGCACAAACACAATTAATAAAAATATATTCACTAATTGCTAGTTTGATGATTACAAAATATTTTGGGAATTTAAGAGCTTTGTTTGTTCAATATTTATTTCAGACTCTGTGATTGAACTGTATTATACAGGAGTCACAGATTCCTTTCACCAGTTCCAAGAAATGAGAGTACAATATTCATTTATAAGGTAGTTATAAACTTAGTATAAACAAGTTATTTGTAGCAATGCATCTCCCATGTTAGGTATTTATAAGTCATTCCATCATTGTTCCATTAATTTGCACAATTGTCATCTCTTCCTTAAGTGAAAGACACAATGAACAAATCATTGACAGACTAGCCCTTGCAAAGATGGTGAGAAAAGATTGGAATCCAGGTTTTATTATCCTAGCCCAACTTATTTGTAAGTCAGGTAGCTTTGTTAGGCAGTTCGGCTGATTGGGCCCCTGAAAAGAGAAAGATCTACACTTGCTAGAAATCAAATGATGATCTGAATTCTTATCTCTTGTCTAGTTCCCTAGACCTGTTTTTTCCATATCAGATTCCCTCCCTGGGAGGGAGGTCTTTATGGAGATTCCTGATACTGTGGTTGGTTAAGCTTAGACCCCAGAATTTGGTATCATGCCTGGACTCTTCCCGAGCCAGCTTCTTGGCCAGACCAATCAGCTATCTCTCTTTGGCTCACTTGAGCCAATATGTTTTAATAGATAAAATAATAATAAATATGTTTTTTCTAGGGTGTGGTGGCCCTAGCCTTTAATCCCAGCCATTTGGAGGCTGAGGTAAGAGGATCCTCATGAGTTTTAGGACACCCTGAGACTGCATAGTGAATTCCAGGTCAGCCTGAGCTAGAATGAGACACTACCTTGAACAAATGAAAACAAACAAACAAACAACAAAAACATAAATAAACAAACAAACACATCATACCAAGGGAGGGAAATCTCTCTCTCTCTCTCTCTCTCTCTCTCTCTCTGGGCTGCCTGACCACTCCTGAACCTCCAGCTTCTGGTGAGTTTCTTCTTGTCTTGGCCAGCCTGTGCCTAGACAAGGGAAAAACCCTTAGTCCCTACTTTCCACATGGGCTCTTTATCCCCTCCTGCTCTCTCCATGGAAGGAGCTCTGTGTACTTTTATGTCCTCTCCAAGGTTTATCCAGACATACCATGTGAGCTCTCAAGCAGTGCGAATGTATCCATTTTCCTTCCCTTGATTCTGTATTCCCTAAAAAAATATAATAATTTAATAGTTATCCTTCTAGTTTGGTTTGCCCAATTCTTTGGGCTAAATACAAGTAGAAAAACAGGGTTTGGTGTTAAAGGACTTTCCTGAACCTCTAACACCCTGTTTCATATTCACTTATTTCATTTGTATACTATGCCATCTGGGGAAATGGCAAACATAAGGCTTATTTTTATTTATTTATTTATTTGAGAGAGTGAGAAAGGGGGAGGCAGATAGAGACAATATGCATGCCAGGACCTCTAGCCACTGCAAATTAACACCAGATGCATGCACTGCCATATGCATCTGG
Source organism: Dipus sagitta (assembly GCA_036346955.1). NCBI lineage: Eukaryota > Metazoa > Chordata > Mammalia > Rodentia > Dipodidae > Dipus > Dipus sagitta. Next base: position 93,297,172 of record CM070770.1, on the reverse strand, counting down.
CTTTACATGAGTACTAGGGAACCAAACCTGGCTCCTTCACCTTTGCCCACAAGCGTCTTGACCCACAAAGCCATCTCTCCAGACCGTAGCTTGTGTTTTAATGTGAAGAAGCTAATTTAATGTGTATGTTGTAGCAAATAAAATAAAGTGTAATAAAGGTTAAAGATATTCATGGCTAAAAGTATATAGGTATTTATGCAAGACCTAGTGGGAGGCACCTATTGTGAGGACCTATATGAGGAGAGAGAGAGAAAGTACAGAGTTCATTCTAAGAGGTAGATGTGCATGTATGCGCGTGCACACACACACCTGTGTGTGTTTTGTAAAAATGGCAAAGAGGCCTACACTACTGTTGGACAGGATGAGATCAGAATGGAGGGATTGATAGTTTAGTGTCTCCTAACCCAGTGTCACTACATCATTGCCTGTCTATCAAGAGAATTTGCATCATTTTTATTTCATATTGTAGAGTCTTTTTAGTTCTCTTCTACTATGAATTGTTAGGCTCTGTACAGTGGTCTTCCAAATATGTTCTTGCCCACTATCATAGGAATGGTGTTGTCAATACCATTCCCTTCATGATAGAATGGAGCCAGTGAATCTCTGTCTTATGTGTCCAGTGCAACAATTCCTGAGAGCAACTCCTGAGATCATTGTGGAATTCCACTCCCTGGATGATGCAGCCTCTACCTCAGCACCCTACTGCTCAATACAATATGCTCTTCAAATAAAAGCTACATTTAGAATTCTCTGCAATAATGAGCAGGCCAGGTTCATAAGGATACTACCTCTCAAAGCCACCAAATGCAATTAAATATAATGTATGTACAGCATAATACACTGGGATGTAAGAAAAATGAAAATAAATCACAGGTGGATTTTGAAATTAATATTTTATTTTATTATATTTATATTTATTTGAGAGACAGAGAAAGAAGGAGAGAGAGAGAGAAAAAGAGAGAATGGGCATTCCAAGGCCTTCAGCCACTGCAAACAAACTCCAGACACATGTTCTACCTTGTACATTGGGTTTACATGGGTCCTGGGAAGTTGAACCTGGGTCCTTTGGCTTTGCAGGCAAGTGCCTTAATCACTAAGCTATTTCTCCAACCCATACAAGTGGATTTTAATAGAAAATACTTAAGTGCCAAATAACACACTCTACCTCATTTTATTGATCAGATATGGTTCATTTAAAAATTTATATTAGGAAATATGATTACTAACTTCACACATGGGAGATGTGCACACACACAGAGATGAAGAGGAAAAGAAGGAAATACTATATAAAATAAAATTTTCATCTACTATTTATATATTACTTTTGCTCCAAATTAAACACTTATGATATTACATTTTATACAATAGCTCTAGCAAATGTGAAAACTCAGTATTGCTGTACCTTTCTACATCCCTATTAACAGATACAAACTATACAATAACAAAGCAAGAAACAATATATTCAACTCTGACACAAAGTTAGAAAGCCTGGGTGAGTGACAAATTAGCAAAAGCATCCACAGATATACTATCTGCATCCAGAAATCATTCAACTGTTGTCTATAGCAGGAAGCATCTACATGCTACCCAGCTATCATACTTAATTAAATTTGTAAGGGTCACATCAGAGGTAAAGAATATTATCCACACAAGTCATGCACTTGGAATATTAATGCATTCAAAGGGGTTTCAGTTGCCCTTTCAGCTTTGCCCTTTCTTTTAGATGTTATTTGACAGAATAAAAACATCAAGCTAAGCAAATCTACTAACTCATAACCCTTATTTAAGCCTATGTTGTATGTCTTACAAATTCATCCATTACTATGGGCAATAAGTACTAACATGAGCTTATATACATCTGTTCTTATTTGAATATTGTTTGTATACAGGAAACAAAAATTGCATCCCAAGGAAACGTGTTTGCCATTTGCTCACTACAATTAAAATTTGGGGTGCTATAATTTTAGTGTATTTCATGGTTATAGGGCATGATCTATTTATTCAAATATTACCACTAGCAGCTAAAATCTCGTATCAAAATGCACAATGATACACTCCTAATTCCTTAAGCAGCTTTCTGTTCTTCTCAACTTGCTACCACATACAAGCTGGTTCTTGATGTTAAAAGCTCAGGTTCCACCATGGACTATCATGATTTTCTAATGAATGCGTAAAACTCATTTATATTTTGAAACTGTCAACATTTGGCAACAGATTATTAATGTGCTAGAACTTCCCTGCCTTGCTTGATATTTTAAATAGAAAGTCAATGAGAAAGAACACGGAGCATTGGAAATGTAGACTTCAGTTAAAATCTCAGATCCTAAACATTGTGTGAAATCATACATGCTGATAATTTGCTCTATTCCCTTGAATTAGTGAGGTTCAAATCCGATACTAGTCATAAGGTGAATCCTATTTGATAAGCATTACATACAACCATTCTAACATATAAAATACCTTATAACTTAATGAATAACACATGTCACTTGGGTTCATACCCATCATCTAAAATATTACAAGATATAATAAATCTATTTAATTCTATTCTACACCATTAAACCTAAATCAGAATGAGGAAGAAATTGCATCCACTGTTGTCACTAAATTTTGGATATAGTAGAATGTTTGGTTAAGTTTAGTCCCATGTCTTTGATCTAAATCATTCATGATACAGATTTTTTTCTAGAATTACTGTAATATCCCCCCAAATATTCCCAACATCCAATCAATATGATTTAATAATTACAAATTCTGAATCAATTATATGTAAGAAAATTGTAGGTGTCAATGAAGAGGAAAATTAGGAAAACATTTCCTACTAAAAATGCCTACTCTGATATTTTTATATACTCATCATACTATTTCACATTATTAATATTTGATCATTATGCATATGGACCACAGCTTATTAAATTCATCACCACAGCCTCTCTATTTAATATCAAAGTATTTCTGCAATAATGAAACAATCAGTAGTACAATCAATCTAGTTTGGGGGGATGAACTATATCATGAAACAAAAGAATCCCAAGATACAATAATTTTATATTATTATTAAACTTCATTGGAGCATTTGGAATATTCAACAGATAATTTGATTTTGTCTATAAAAATAATTGTTTCCCTAATTGTAACTATTTTTTAAACTAGAATGTAAAATTTTTTGTTCTTGCCTAGTAAACTTTTATAGTATTTCAATCAATTATATTTACTAGTGATATTTTGAGACTGAAATCCCCTTTTGAATATTAACATACAGGAAGTTTTAGTATAAAGCCAGTGAGAACTAGTTATAAACACACAAGAGTGTTTAAAACTGAAATCCAGAGAAATATAAGATTTTTTTTTTGTTGTTTTTGTTTTTCGAGGTAGGGTCTCACTCGCGCTCAGGCTGATCTGAAATTCACTATGTAGCATCAGGCTGGCCTCGAAATCTAGGGGATCCTCCTACCTCTGCCTCCAGAGTGCTGGGATTGAAGGCATGTGACACCACACCAGGCTAGAAATATAATATTTTTTAAGTAGAATATTCAATTTAATTAGGTTGAAGTGTTTCCTATTCAATTTTTGAGATGTTGCTATATTCCCAAACAGGTACAAGGATAACAATTTTATGAAAAAGATCTAACCTCAGAGAGCAGAGGGCAAAGGTATGCTGAGGATGTTCTGAGTCATTGTGCATGCAGGATAAAAATAACTTGATAATATACATGAAATATAAATTAATAAGCTTACTTAAATGTGATTTCCACTTGCATTCAGATAATAGATGTACTAGAAATTTCCTTTGTATACTCACAATTCATTTTTAGAAAAGATAAAATTCTACTATAAAATTAAAGTTATTCCTGACAGGATTGACTTCTGCTTAAACTGCATCCTTCCCTAACTTATAACTTTACCATTCAAACACACACATACCTGTTATAACAGTTTGTGTGTGTGTGTGTGTGTGTGTGTGTGTGTGTGTGACTTGTCTTTGATATAAGAGAAGATAAAACTGCCGGCAAACAAAGCCTTTACTCATAAACGTTGGGTAAGGAGAGAGGCTGTTTCATTATGTTTGGAATTGTCATTTCAAAGCCTTGTCTCCAGTTTCTTAAGGCTCTGCTGCCTGGGTGATATAACTAGATGGAGAGCATTCTGCTGTGACCAAGTTACATCTCAATACTGAATCTCATTTTTCATGTCTCCTGCTTAAAAGCAAATAGCAAGCTGCAGAGGACATATAGTTAGCTGCCATAAGCTCAGAGTAGAACAGTGGCATTTTCAGAAATGAAATAAACAATTCTCAAAGGACTCACATCTTCAACATTTATCCTCAAACAGCTTTCTAAAATATCTTGCTCTTGTGATATGGGATATTTTTTTTTCTTTTTTTTTTACCTTCTGAAGCAGGGATGACAGTTGTGATGCTGGCTTAAATATAGGGGCAATAATTATTTTCTTCTGAATGTACTAAGTTATAGCTAAATTTCTTCCTTTTCACATAAACATTAAGAATGTTATTCTCTGCCAGGTGTGATGGCTCACGCCTTTAATCCCAGCAATCAGGAGGGAGAGGCAGAGGCAGGAGGATCACCAAGAGTTTGAGGCCATCCTGAGACTACATAGTGAATTCCAGGTCAGCCTGTGCTACAGCAAGACTTTACCTTGAAAAAAAAAAAAGAATTTTATTCTCAATAAATAACATTTCAAAAGCAATGCATTATGTGAGCTAACAATTTGCTTATAATCAGAACAATGCCTGACAAAATACATGGGAAGTCACCAAATTGCAAATATATTTTTGCCTTCTAGTATCCATTTACATTTTTTCAGTGGTAAATGCATATTGTTTTACATTTTTGCAACATATAATTTCACAATTACCTTGTGTTACAAAGCCCTGCCCTGAATTAATATTTAGATGAAGCCCACCAACATTTTAATCTTCTTTTCCCAGTTCTACAGCTGAAATCTATGTACTTCATAACCTGCTGGCCTTGAGAGGAAAAGACGAGTTAGAATTATGTGTTCTGTTCTGCTCAGCTTTGCTGTCTTTTCCTCAAAGAATTTTCTGTTTGAGATATCTAAGTAAAGCACAAGAAAGTAAGTCAAGGCAGGAAAACTTCTTGAGTCAGTCTCCTACTTCCACTCTTTTTCCCAGCTAAATTTGGCATGTGCCTTCCCAGCTACAGTCAGACATCCTTGCATTCCTGAACAGAAGAACATGCCTTTCAAGCCCTCCAGGAAGTCCAACTGGTAAAGAACTGGTGTGTGCTCAATGATTTGTTCCAGGCAAACATCTTTGCCCAGGAGTTATGGAGACAAGTTTCACATTTCTAATTGGATAATTTCTCTTGTATTGTCCTCCATTAATTTAATGATCTGGCAATTTTATTATTATTTTTCTTCTTTCTTTTTTTTTTTGTTTATTAGTTAGTTTTGTATTCAGCAAATACAGTCAGTTTGGTACCATCATTAGGCTCATCCGTGACCTACCCCCTCCCCTTGGCACCTCCTTGTTGAGGTATATGGGTCATGCATTGTGGAGTTAGCCCATAGTTATGGGTAAGATAAATGTCTCTGCATATCATGACCCAACATGTGGCTCTGACATTCTTCCCACCCCCTCTTCTGCAAAATTTCCCTGAGCCATGTTGGGTTCATTTTTGGTCTGCTTCAGTGATGAGGTGTTGGGGGCCTCCGAGGCTCTGGCCCTCTGATTTGGTAGGAGTTGATTTTTCTCTGTGTTGATCTCCTTCCCCCTTGTGCTGGTATCCGGTTCATCAGGAAAACAGCCCCCTTGCTTGTTTCTCCAATTTTTCTTAGTTTTAGCGGGGGTCCTTTTGAGGTATGATGGGGTGGCTCTCTCCTTAGGATCTACATCTATCTGAGAAAGAGAAGCAGATTCTCCAACGGAGAGTAAGTTAGCACCAGGACAAATGAGATAACCCTTACTTTTTTTTTTTTTATAGAGAGTTTAATAGGTGTAGGCCCTCTTGTAGCCCACAATTGATGGTAGCTTGATATTGGAGAGTGGGCTTATGTTTGGATATGGTCCTGACTTGTTTCCCAGCTCCAGCTATGGGTCCCATACCACCGAGGGGATCAGTTAGCCAAATTGAGAGCAGTTGGTTCCCCATCATGGCTGTTTGCCACTACTGCACTTGTGTGGGCATCACAACAATTTATTTGCTGCTAAGTAGGTTAGGCCATGAGTTGCTTCGATAGATATTGGTCATTTTCCCCCAGTCGCCCATGTAGCACCTTCTGGCACTAGACATGCTGACTGTCTGGGGACTGACTCTCTTCCAACTTCCAGCCATGCCATTCTAATTTGCATGTCAATCACAAAAGTTGTCTTCAGCAGTAGGGTATTACCACTAGCCTTTGGTGGGTCATCAAGTACTCTGACAGAAATCTGTCTGTCTTTTAGGAAACCTTGTAGGTCTCTCTGATCAAAATCTCATTGTGGATGATAGCCCCATGCTGGATCTGGGAGTTACAGGTCAGTGCCCACTAAGAAAATGAGGAAAAAGATAACTAATATACAAGAGTTAGAGATAAGAGAGAGAGAGAGAGAGAGAGAGAGAGGGAGGGAGGGAGAGGGGAAGTGAGGGAGGGAAGATGTAGAAGATTAAGGTTAGTCTTGATCTTACCCTCTCCAGTGTCTTGTGGTTCAAGTGTTCCCTGTAAGGGCCTGGTGAAGGATCAGCCATTTGGTCTATCTTTTAGTAAGTAGAAAATTATGGTACCATTGCCGTTTGGGTGTAGATTTGTGTTTCCCACCCCTTTGATGCCCTCCCCTCCCTCCCCTTCCATCCTAGTGACTAGTCTAGGAGGTGCTTGCTGGGTATGTAAGGTATCTTCGGTAGATTCAGGTTAGGTGCTGTAGATGAGTGAGACTATGTGGCGATTTTTTTTCTGTGATTGGGTAAGTTCACTGAGAATGATCTGTTTCAGGTTCAACCATTTTTGCTCAAATTTCATTGTGTCATTTTTTCTTACTGCTGTATAGAATACCATTGTGTAGATATACCACATCTTAGTTATCATTCTTCTAGTGATGGACATCTGGGTTGATTCCAGCTCTTAGCTATTACAAATTGAGCCGCTGTAAACATGGTTGAGCAAATCTCTCTAGCCTGTGGTTTGAAGGTTTTAGGGTAGATGCCCAGTAAGGAAATAACTGGGTCTGTTGGTATCTCTATACTCAGCTTTTTCAGAAGTCTCCATATTGCCTTCCAAAGTGGTTGTACCATCCTACATTCCCACCAACAGTGAATGAGTGTTCCTACTTCTTTTTTTGCATGTGGTACAACTCTAATTTACCTTATTATGGTTACACATGAAAATATACATCACATGCAGACTGGGATACCATATGTGACACATAGCATTCACCTTTGTCATGACAGTTATCTAGGGAGTACTAAAACCACTGGTCTAATCTTAATTGCTCAAAGATATATGATTGCTCAGAAGGCTTGTTTGGGAAAAGTCAACAATTCAAACAACACAGTCATCAACAGCTAACAAGAAATCAGTATAGTCTTACAATGCAATAAAACTCAACATCAAAATGTAATGATTGATGGATATACACAAAGACATGTTACAACAAGTCTCACAGTATATTACTCCAGCAAAAGAAGGTTCTAGAAATTAATCTGTAGTCATAGAGAACGGAGAAGTAGCTGCTAGGTGACAGGGTGGCTGACAAGGAGGGAAGAATAGAAAAAAAAATACAAAAGCCTGAGGAACCTTCAAAGATGACAGATGTGTTTTTCTATCTTGAGCTTGGTGATGGTCTTACTGGTGTTTGCATACCTATTAGAAAGCACAAAATTTATACTTTTAAATATTCAATTTTTTGCATATCAGCTATACTTCAATAAAATATATTTTAATTTAAACAATAACAGAATGAAATATCTGGACATCTACCAGGAACCAAATTGTATTGTATTACATAATATAGTATTGATTTTGTTGTATTGCACTGGTTGTATTGTATTGTCTTTATGTATTGTATTTTATCTATTGTATCAATTGTCTTGTGATATATTGATTGTGTTGTATTCTACTGATTGCATTTCATATTGTATTGATTATACAGTACTGTATTGCTTGTATTCTACTTTAATTTATATTGTATTATGGTGATTGTGTTGTAATTTATAATGTATTGTATTGATTGCATTGTATTGGACATATTTTAATGCATTACATTTATTGTGTTATATGCTATTGAATATTGTATTTAACTATTTGTATTTAGCTTTATTGATTATAGTATTGTATTGATTGCTTTGTATTTTTCTGATTGTACTGTATTGGTTTAGTGTATTTTATTTATTATATCTCATTAAGTGTATAGTATTAATGTATTGTATTGTATTGTGTATCACTGGAGGCTTCTTAAATTGACATGTTGTTATTTGCATTTACTCTAGATTGTCCAGTTTTATATTAAGTAAAAGATGGACTCAGTTCTTATGTATTTTATATATAAACAGTTAATTTAGCTAGTCTATTTTTCTCAAAACCTTTTCTATATATGTTATATAAATATTTATAACATTTTGTATATGCTTTCAATTTTCCCTTTTGCTAAAAGTTTGCATACATTTTAGCAGTTTTTGAAGATATCCTTTACATAAAAGCAGTAATATTTTTACCTCTACTTTAAAGAAGACATGAACTATTCAAAAGAACTTTATCAGCCGGGCGTGGTGGCGCACGCCTTTAATCCCAGCACTTGGGAGGCAGAGGTAGGAGGATTGCCGTGAGTTCAAGGCCACCCTGAGACACCATAGTGAATTCCAGGTCAGCCTGAGCCAGAGTGAGACCCTACCTCGAAAAACCAAAAAAAAAAAAAAAAAAAAAAAAAAAAAGAACTTTATCTTTCCTGTTTATAATTTTGTTTTTTAATCTGCTCTCTACAAACAAAAAGTTTGGTGAGAGACTACTTTCAAGGAAATAATAAAGTATATTTACTTTACTGGTGTCAAAATTTTCACATGTGATATAATTTTCAATGTATCTCCCTTCTACAGGCAATAGTAGCAACATCAATATTCACAAAGCTATTAAGTGGGGGCTGTCTAATTCTAAATTTAGGGTTTTCTCTGCTAATCTATGGAAAATTCAGTAGAACAGATTATACCTTAGAATTGAACTGGCTAATCATAAGCCCTCTTATGGGTTGTTTAAAATTGGGCCAGTTTTTTAATCTTCTGAGGCTACTTTATATCAACTCTAAAATATGTCTGGAAGAAGGAGCATGCCCAGTAATTACATGTATTGTACTTCCTAATTTTCAGTGTATGAACAGCAATATTACTTTTGTAAATCTTCAGTAAGAGCTAAGAGTAATTCAATGATAAATGTATTCATTAGCTGTCAAGTTATGATTATAGTCTATTTTTTATAGATCTTGGATGACACACATACTATTTTAAAATGGGACTGTATAATAAATACACTACATAATAAATATTAAAAATATAGAATTGAATTTTACTTTATGTACAAAAACTTTTTTATTTTCTTTGATAAGTTATTCAGGATTCTACTGAAACTAGAACCTATCAGTTGAAAAGCAAAATTCCACCATTTCAATGAAAAATTTAAAATTAAAGGTAAAAGATATTTTAGGACTGTAAGAGATGCTCTCATTGCAGTCCTAAAACCTATGCAACCTATCACATAGTTATGTTGCACAGATATATAGATATATTCCCCCTGTAGACATGTACACAATCAAATTATTGAAAGTAAATTTATGTGCTCAGTACTTAAAATCAAATAACTTCAGTAGTCTCCAGAATGTTGGATTGGAAGGCAGAAATATCACCTCCTTAAGACTCTTATGGTATATTTAGAAAAAAAAATGTTATTTACACATTCCCTCCACTTAGTTTAACATTCTAACTCTACTCCTGCCTTCCAGAGTACATGCAAATGGTATATTTTCTAGCGTATTTCTGTGACAAAATTCATATAGTGCTTGCAGCAACTTGTTCAAATGATTATGTATTTCTTATTTGAGTAAAGAATATAACCTAATATTTGATGCTAAGGACACTAGACAAACTCTTAGGGAAATGTGGTACAAAGCATTAACTCCACACTAGGAATATGACGGAAAACAAGAAGACATGAGTATTTGTCAGGCCTTATAGAAAACACTGCAGGAGAGGAGCAATATAACAGAGACTCAGCCTCTGTCTGGGTTCATCTTCTCACCTGTAACACCTCTTAACAGAAGATACTTTCTCAAGATAAGGCTGTCTTTCACTGATCCAATTATCCTTCTCTTTCTCTAGATGCATCTTTGCCTTTGTCATTATCAACTGTACTCTTCCAGGTGCTTATCTATACACCCTACTAAAATGAGGGTTCTTAGACACATGGATCTTATGTAATGTTCTCTGTTGTTTTCTACCATATATTGTGTGATAAATGGAAGCTTTGATGCTGAGCATGAAAGTTAAGAGAATTATAAGTAGAGGAAGGAAACCAGACTTAGGCTCAACCACAGCTTCCCATGTCTGAATATTCATTTAAAATCAGAAATAAAATCCAGAACCTTTGTAAAAACTGATCTTTGGGATGACCATTCCAAAAGCAAATACTTATTTTCATCTAGAATTAGAATCACATTCAGCTTTTAATTGCATACAAACAATTAGATTTCATAATGGTGCTTTACAAACAAGTTTTGATTTTTTTGTATCTCTTCCACTTACTGTCTTTTCTACCAACCCCATCACCTCTTGTCCCTCTCCCAATCACAACCTTTATTCTGCATTTATACTGTGTATCTACTTATCCTTCCCTTCTTTCAATGACCTCCTGTTCCAATTTTGTGGTCTTCTGTCTCAATCATATCTTATATTTACTCTCACACTCCCTTATTTGCATATATACAAATATTAACAGTTAGAATCCACATACGAGAAACTTCAATTTTTTGTATTTCCAGGCCATGGTCATCTCACTTAGTTTATATGTTCAAGATATTTCCATTTTCTCTGGAAATTATGTAATTCTATTTTTTCTTTATAGCTAAGAAAATGTCCATTGTCATTATGTCCACATTTTTATTATCTTATCATCAGTTTTGATAGTCATCTGTATCAGACAGATTCAGGTTCACTGAGATAAACTTCCAGACCAGGCACAGTTATGGAGGAAGGGATATTTATTGAAGCTTACAGATCCAGGGGAAGTTCCATAATGGCAGAAGAAGCTGGCTTGCTTTCACAGGTCCAAGCAGAGAGAGAGAAGCATAAGCCTAAAGGTCAAAAGCCACAGCACACTTCAGGAACTCCTGCTAGGCACACTTTGCATATCTTTAGATTGAAATCTGAAACCCACCACCGCACCTTAAGATTCACCCAGTGACATTGCCTCCAGTCAGGTGGCTACAGAATGCAAACTACAAACAATAAAGAACTGAATATATTGGGGGCCATCTATTCAAACTACCACATTCTGCTTCTGGCCCCCAATAGATTTATAACCATTACACATTGTAAATTGTACTCAGTTCAATTTCAAAGGTCTCCACAATCTTGACCAATTTAAGATATTAAGACCTGTAAAATCAAACAAGTTTAACACTTCTAACATATAAAGGCACAGACTAAACATTTTCAACAGGTATAAGGCATAGCAAGGAGAGACTAAAACAATGCGAACTCAACCACCATCAAACAAACATCAAACTTCTGCAGTTCAAGTCCAATACAACCAAAGACTGATAGTCTCCAGATTTTCCAATTCCGCCCCTCCAGCTGGGCAGAGTAGCCAGGGAACACTTCCATCTCAGGCCAAGAGTGCGCTCTATGGCAGCACTTGCATAGTCCTGGTATATCCAAAACATCTTGAGGTCTTCATGCAAACCATGGTCCATCTTCCAAAGGCTCTTTCAGCCTATCAGGGCATCACGCCTTGCCTCATGCCGCATCTCAGCAGCAGCTCCTAGAAGCATGTGCAATTCACGACCACTCCTCGCATTTTACATGCTTCTGAAACCATACCAGGCATGCAGTACACAGCCATATTCTTAATTTACAGACAAAATAAATCATAACCTTGAAAAGCAGGTTCGTTCTCCAGTCAGCTCTTTCCAAAAGAGTTTGCATTTCTATAAGAGTCCTTTCTCAGGCATCCTTTCCATTGTTTTAATGTAAAGCAGTTGGACCATCTTCCTTTAAGATTGCTAATGTGTTTGACAATAGCAGATTCAGTAACCTAAAACCAGTCTGTGTCTGTAATTTTAACTTGCTTGAGGTTTTCCAGCTTGAAATCTTAAATCTTAAATCTCTCAGTCCACATCAGTCTATTACAAATTTAACCTTGATTAAACTTTCTGGTCCTAGGCAGCAGGACACAGCCAGGCCCTTATGCCAGTAGCCCAGTTCCAACAAAGTCCTCTGAAGTCTTATTATCTTATCATCAGTTTTGATAGTCATCTAACTTTATTTCATTTCTTAGCTACTGTTAATGAAGCAGCAAAGGGACATGGATGTGCAACTATCTCTTTAGTGGTACATAGGGTCCTTTAGGCACATGTCCAGGAATGTTACAGCTGAGTCATATAGTTAAGTGTTTAGCTTTTTGAGAAACCTCCACACCAGTTTCCATAAGGGCTCTAACAGTTCACCTTCCTATCAACAGTGAATAAAAGTTCCCCTCCCACTCCAATCTGACAAAAATGTACTGTCATTACTTTTCATGGTGATAGCCATTCTGATTAGGGTGAGATAAAATTCAAAGTGAGGTTTTGCTTTACATTTTGTTTTGGTTTTGCATTCTGCTGTTGACTAAGGATATAAAAGGGCTGTTGGCCATTTTGCTAATATTAGTCCTGACTCTGGTAATGGCAGGATCTCTTCAACTATATACTTCTACTGCTCCATGCAGGTAGATTGTTGGAAGTTCAGTGTTACACTGACATAATACCAAGTAAGCTTATCAGTAATTTGTTTTTAATTCTCTCTAAAAATATAAGTAAGGTTTCATTTTGTAAGTAAGGTTCCGATAACTTTTGGGCCTGTTAATTTTAAAAATATGGCTAACTATAGGCTTTGAATTTCATTCTTTTCTTCAGTATTCTCATGTTATACTTCAATTCTCATGTGTGGGGTGTCTCAGTCTTGATCCCAAACCTACTACTCATTAGCTTTACAATTCTAGACATGTTACTTAATATTTCTAGGCATGAGATCTTAATTCTAAAAAGGACATGTTGAAAAAGCTACCTTGTTATGTACAATTAGCAAAATTTCAGGTAATGCATGGTGTGGTGGTTTGAATGTATGGCCCCATATACTCAGGCATTCTTTTTTTTTTTTGCATCTTTTTTTTATTTTATTTATTTCTTTTCTTTTTTTTTTTTCTTTATTAGTTAGTTTTGTATTCAGCAAATACAGTCAGTTTGGTACCATTATTAGGCTCATCTGTGACCTACCCCCTCCCCTTGGCCCCTCCTTGTTGAGGTATATGGGTCATGCATTGTGAAGTTAGCCCACAGTTATGGGTAAGACAAATGTCTCTGCATATTCTTTATTAAGATTAAACTTTCAACTTAAGTCCCGGCAGGTAGACCCTTGCTGAAGGGGCATGTCACTGGAGGGAGACCTTCAGTTCAGCCCCTGTAAGGTGTGTTCACAGCCAGGTTATAGTCTGGCTCTTCTTGGTTGCTGGCTTTATTTTCCTTCTCTGCCTGCTATCGATCTATGAAATGGACCCAGCTTCTTCCACTATGGTGAAACTTTCACTGGAATTAGTAAGACTGAAATAAATACTTTCCTCCCATAAGTTGCTCTGGTCTGATGTTTGTCATAGCAATGACAAGTGTGGTTGTTCCTATGATGAATCTGACCATGGGGTTTTTGAACTTTTCGAATGTGTTTGCAGGAAGGATATGGTACTTGGGACTGGAGTATCTTTGTGGTGCTATAGGCACAGTTAGTGGGCTATTCTAGTGAGAGTTTGAAAATGTTAAATGCATAGAGAATTGTGGACTGTGAAGGCTTGTTTATGAACTTTCATAGGAGAAGGACAGAATTTTGATGGAAGTTGAGTAATGGATAAAAGGCTGACTTCATACATCAGCCCATGCACTGAGAATTTGATCAGGGTTGAATTTAAAAGCAACAGATGGGTGTGCTTGACAGAGATATAGAACACAAACATATAAAAGATGTATGGAGCCAGGCGTGGTGGCACACGCCTTTAATCTCAGCACTCAGGAGGCAGAGGTAGGAGGATGGCCGTGAGTTCAAGGCCACCCTTAGACTACATAGTGAGTTCCTGGTCAGCCTGGGCTAGGGCCAAACCCTACCCCAAAACAACAACAACAACAACAACAAAAAGATGTGTGGTTTGCCACATGAAAAATTCAACCAAGGGCTCGAGAAATGGCTTAGCAGTTAAGGCACATGCTTGCAAAGCCTAAGGTTTGATTCTCCAGGTCCCATGTAAGCCAGATGCACATGGTGGTGCATGCATCTGGAGTTCATTTACAATGGCTAGAGGCCCTGGTGTGCCCATTCTCACTCTCTCTCTCTCTTTCTCTCTCTGTCTCTAATATATAAATAAAACTAAAATCTTAAAAAGTGCTTAAGAAGTTCAAGCAAGTTTGAAGTTATAGGCACAGAGACTGGTTTTAGGTTACTTAATCTAGAATTGTTAAGCATATTACACCATTAAGGGTGAGCCAACTGTTTTGCACTTGGACAATGAAAATGATGCCTGAAGTGTGAGCCATGGAGGGCTCAAGCTTGTAAGAAAGCAAATTCTTTTACAAGGAGGAGGGTTTAAGGACTAATTCTAAAGAAGTACTTTGCTCTTCAAAATCAAGTCTTATTTCCCCATGGATTTACCATGTTGGCTATGCCACATACCTGTTATCAGTTTTTGAATCATGAAAAATGCAGGGAAACAGGTCATGAAGTGAACAACCATTTCAGGAATGTAAAGTGGGGTTGAGGTCCCTGTGTGGAAACCCAGGAGGGTATTATTATGAAGATGAACCAGTTCCAGGAGCCTCTGCTGAGATGTGGCATTTGAAGTAGGGTAGAAATACCCATATGGAGACCAACTAAGACTATTTTATGGGGCTAAGAGGATGGACTATGTTTTATCATGTAGGCCCAAAGATGTTTTGGATGTACCAGGACTGTGGTATGCTGCCATAGAGCACTGCTGGCTCAGGATGGTATTTTCCCTGGGATGCTCAACCCAGCTGGAGTGGCAGACCAAGAATCTTCTTTATCTCTGGATATGGATGTCAGACTTGAACTGCAGACGTTTAATGTTTACCTGCTGCTAATTGATTTTGCATTGGTCTATTCTTTTCTTATTATTCCTTTTTACCATGGAATTGTATATTTTTTGCCATTATGTGTTGGGAGTATGTAACTTGTGTTTTAGTTTTATAGGCTAATAGATAGTCTTGAATCTCATATGAAACTTTGGACTTTTTGAACAATATTAAAGTTGGTAAAGACTATGGGGACCTTTGCAGCATGATGAAATGCAGTTTTCATTCCGAGATGATCATGAGTCTGTGGGGTCAGCAGCAGATTGTGGTGGTTTTCATGAATGACAGCATACTCTGCCTTAGTTGTTTTTTTTTTTTTCCTTTTCTTTTCTTTTCTTTTTTTTTTTTTTTTTTTTTTTTTTTTTTGTAAGCCCAACAGGCTGTACTATTTATGCACAAGAGTGAGAATAAGAGAGAGAGGGAGAGAATTGGTGTGTCAGGTCCTCCAGCCACTGCAATGTGAGAGAGGGAGAGAATTGGTGTGTCTAGAGAGTCAAACATGGGTTATTAGACTTCACAGGGAACCAACTTAACAACTAAGCCATCTCTCCAGCCCAAATGGCATTTTTTTTTTTTACTAAGATTAAAACTTCCTACTTAAGTCCCCTGTAAGCAGATCCCTTCTAAAGGGGGCATGTCACTTGGGGAAGATCTTCAGTTTAGCCCTATAAGGTGAGTTCAAAGCTATTTTGAGCTCTGGATCTTTGTGCTTGCTGGCTGTTATTACTTTTCTCTCTGTCATATATCTATAAAGTGAAGCACTTTCTTCTGCCATGGTGAAACTTCCCCTGGAATCAGTATGCCTGAAATAAACCCTTTCCTCCCATAAGATGCTGCTGGTTAAATGTCTAGCTCGGCAATGAGAAGGTAGCTATGTGTTGTACTTACCTTCATGCTGCTAAAACAAAACACCTGACCAAAAACAGCTGAATGGGAGGACAAGATTTATTTTGGCTACAGTTGGAAATAATTGAGAATATCTATGACAGAAGAATTAGACTTTATTGGAGGAGAGCCTAGTCATAGAGGGACATTTCATATCTCAGCAGCAGAAACACTGGAAATTTGAGGTGCCCACCTAGCATTGGACCATAGTGGATGTATGTCCAAGAAGAGAGGAAAGAGAGAAGTATTAGTAAGTGTGAAGGAAGGGAACTTTTTTGAACTTGTTTCTTCCAAGATATCCAACCAGGTATCCAGCTCTACTGGGCTTATACAAATACCAGGGGGAAGTCTCTTGACAGACTTCTTTGCAGTCAAAAGAAGTATGATGAATTCCTCAGAGCCTCAATAGAGAGATTTGCTAACTCCTTCAACAGTCTCAAGGGGAAGCTTTATGATGGCAAGGAAAGAATTCCATGAGCAAAGGCTGGACATCACATCAATGCTACAGCAGATGAAAAACAGCAGCAAAGAGTGAGCCAATCTATAGCAAGGGGGAGGTGGCTCTAACACCCCTAAGCCTACCCCCAACAACACACCTCTTTCATCAAGATCCACCTCCCAAACTGTCATCAGCAAAGGACCAAGCATTCAGAACACATGAGTGTGTGGGGGACACCTGATATAAACCACCATAGCATATGACCATTGAAGCATTATCATTATCAATTGTATGTGCTCAATAAGTAGTAAACATTGTTATAAGTTTAAATGTATTAAAGGCAATGATTTAGTTAAGACTGAGAAAGTAATAAAAAGATTATTATAATTATTTGCAGCAGTTGTCCAGTTCTGATTTCTGCCAATGTTCTGATAATCTTGGTTACCAATTGGGGTTATAAGAAGCAATTTTTAATAATATTCACTTGAATACAAGTTTAAGGTATTTTAGAATATAATGCTTACTGTTGACATCTTTTCTTAAATATTTCTCAAAATGGATTTTGGTTACTTCTGCCCTTCAAATGTGATGACAGTAAAGAATTTAGAGCCGGCTACTGACCCTGGGAGGGCAAAGCTGGTCAGGGAGATGACTGAGGAGAGACGCATGATACTGACTTCTTCAGAGAATGATGATTGCAGCCACCTTAAGAAGAAAGTGTTGGAAGGAGTATGAGGAATGGGAAACAGCAGAAATGAAAAGTTCGCAAGCATTCCAGAAACAACGTTACTCTTGAGTTAAATGGGGATGATGATGAAATCCTTCCAGCTTTTCCGTGAGTCCCCCCCATCTCTCTCGGTATGTGTATGTGTGTGTGTGTCTGTGAGTTCTTGTGAAACTTAATCTCCTCCACTCTTGCCTTTGATTCACATGACAAGGAGTGGGTGACAAATTTCCTTGCTCAAGGATTCATCTCTCAAAGTCATGAAGTTATGATTAGACAAGAGAAAGATGTCAAACTGTGCCACTTTATACAATATCAGTCGATTCTTTCAGAAGACAAGAGGGTGTCTATTATGTATTCCTTAAAGTTCTGTTGTCCACATAAGCTGTAGTAAACATTTAGCCTTTAATGCCACCTGTGCCTTCAAACAGATGCATAAAATAGCAGCCCATTTTTCCACAACTCTTTCCCTCATGACCCTTGTTAATTTTCCTTCATGCCCCTTATCCACAACAGGACATGTATGTGGCAATTTAATCATCATTGTCCTCTCTCTTTGACAATGATTTGTATTGTTTGATAATTATCTTCTTCCCAACAATAGAACTGACATGATATAGGATGTCCTCACTGTTTTGTCTCTATAATGGAATAATTTTTATGTTGTTCTAATAGTTTACTTAAAATGAGAAAATTCTACCAAGCAGTCATCACCTACAAAATAGAACATGAATATAAAGATAATAATAATAAAATAACATAATAAATATATATTTAGGAAACGTTCTTAAATAAACAAAATTAAAAATTAAAATTCATAGCTATTCAAGTACCTTCACACAAATCATCAGGAGTAAAATGAATTTAAAATTTTAGGGGCAAAGATGGAAAAGCACTATTTATTCCATTTGCTGTCTTACAGAGTTTGGCCCACCCAAATATTTAAGCATATCTATAAGTTTAATTGTAACATTATAACATGCAGAGATATTAAACAAGGATGTTTTGCATTTTGAAAATAAGTAAAATTTCTAAAAGTGTTCAGAGTAGTAAAATACTTATGTGAATTCATGTATTTTGCTCCCTTTACCTTTTTCAACAACCACTGGGAGAAGTCTAACTTGTCATGTGCAAGACCATGGATGTGCAAGAAGGAAGAGTTATATGTCTGAATTCAATCCCAAACACGGCTCACAGAAGTCACCCTTAGAGCTCCAATCTTCCCCATTGTGATGTAATGGGATTTGCCCTGTCTAGTTCCGTTAGCATTAATGACTTCTCTGGAACCATTGGTTCCCTGACTGTTGATGGCAGATCAGACCCAATGGCACACAATTGTTGCCCAGCTGACAGGATTGTGCCAGCGTTGTCCTCTGCAGCATGACTGATAGCTTTTATGTTTCAGAAAGTCAGTGACTGGAATAGTTGAAGTGTAAAACTGTGGAAAAGTGGGAGCTGAATGCTTTCTCCCAGGATCCCTGAACTTCTGATCAACAGCAGATTCTTAAAACAGATAGACTACGGAGCTCAGGAAAGTGCTAATTCAGAGGCATCTCTATGACCAGGCTCAACCTTGATGCCCTCTTTACTCTTATAAATAGTTTCTATTAAAGAATTTGCCTCAGTTTTTCTTGCTAATCAAATAAGCAAGTCACCACCAATAAAAATTGCCTCCTGCCACCCAGAAGAGCTACAATGTATGAAAGTTCCCTTATGCAAAGAATTAAATCTTAGTTTTTAATTTATTATTGAAACTGAAATAGGTCCTTAAAATTAAGTTTCTAGCTTTTAAAAATCTTTAGGGCATAACCATACAAAAAATAAAAACATAAATGTGAACCATGCATATTACTAAGGCAACCTGACAAATATCTAATTTGTACCTTGTGTAATAAAACCAGGAATCACGATTCATAAATAAAATGTCTATCAGATGAAATTTACACATTAGAGAAATGTTAGGACTGGAGAGATGATTCAGCAGTTAAGGCACTTTCCTACAAAGCCTAAGGATCCATGTTTGACTTCTCAGGTCCCATCAAGGCAAGACTTACAAGGTGACACAGCATGTCAGGTTGCACATGCACAAAAGGTGGCACACCTGTTTGGAGTTTGACTGCAGTGGCTGGAGGCTCTGGCATGCACCAATTCTCTCATTCACTCTCTCATAAAAAAGTAACTAAACAAAAATAAAAAAGAGAAATGTTAAACATGCTAACTTTGTATATATATATATATATATATATATATATATATATATATCTCCACATGTTTGTATACATATATATATACATATACGTATACACACACAAACACAAACACACATACATATATATGTATAGATAGATAGATAGATAGATAGATAGATAGATACATATATGGATGACTAGTATATGTTATAATCAATTTTGTAGCACATATTGAAATGTACTTCAAGCATCTATCATAAGATATTTACAACAAAAGAATATATGTGGCCATAAAAATGCCTACATTTAAGTTCTATAATTTATAAGCTTTATGACCTTAGACATTACCTAGACTCTCTGAGTTAGCTTTTTTCCTTATAAAATGAAGAGAATGGCATTAATAAATTCTCATGCTTCCTTTGCTGTCACAGAAGAGACCTCATACAGAAGATTTATCATTCATTATTTAGTCTGTATTAGACACCTATAAATGAGCAACTTTTCAATGTTTTAAAGAGACTAGCATATTGTGTTTTCTAAAATATAATCACTATATATATATATATATATATATATATATGTATATATATAATATATACATATATGTTGTACACAAAGCCAAAGGACCCAGGTTCAACTACCCAGGATCCACATAAACCAGATGCACAAGGGAGTTGTTTCACAGTGCCTGGAGGCTCTGGCACACCCATTCTGTCTCTCTCTCTTTACCTGCCTGTTTCTATATCTTTCTCTCTCTTAAATAAAAATAAAATATTTAGCCGGGCATGGTGGTGCACGCCTTTAATCCCAGCACTCGGGAAGCAGAGGTAGGAGGATTGCCGTGAGTTCGAGGCCACCCTGAGACTCCATAGTGAATTCCAGGTCAGCCTGGGCTAGAGTGAAACCCTAACTCAAAAAACCAAAAAATAAATAAATAAATAAAAATAAAAAATAAAAAAATAAAATAAAATAAAATATTTAGCCGGCCATGGTGGTGCACGCCTTTAATCCCAGCACTTGGGAGGCAGATGTAGGAGGATTGCTGTGAGTTCAAGTCCACCCTGAGACTACAGAGTGATTTCCAGGTCAGCTTGGGCTAGAGTGAGACCCTACCTTGAAAAAACAATAAATAAATAAATAAAAATTAAAAAATTAAATATTTAAAATACCTATGCATTTATTTTCTAGTACATGATACATCTTAGAATAGTTGACATGAGAAAAATCATAAATATGTAAGTAAAATCTGAATTACTCTCAAAATTACTCAAAATTTTGAAAATTAAAAAAATAGTTCTTACAATAATTTAAAATAAATTTGTTTATTCCATAATTAATAAAAATAGTTAGGAACTATTAAATAGATCTTATCCACATGTCTTTTCTTCTATTCATTCTAAGAGACTAAAATGACTTCCAGTAGCAGGTTTTACAGGGAAATTTTTACCAAAGCACCATACCAGATAATGCCTCACATTCTCAATTAGTCATTGAGCTCTTCATAAGTCTTCACCCTAGGCCTGCATTCTTTTCTCAGTCCTTGTCCTAGTAAGCATTGCACTCAAAACCACTGTGCATCCACTTACAATGATTTCCCAGGAAGAAATCTCAGGAAACCACCAGTTTCTAAAGTGAATTCCAAAGTGTACCCAAGCTTCTTGACTAAAGCCTGGAATTCTGACTCTGGCACTGGCCACCCTTCTGTAATTAACTCAGTGCTGGTTGATTTCCTCTATTTGTCTTTCAACAGAAGGGGATATAATGCAATAGCTTGAAAAAATGAAAGACCTTCTCATTTACACATGAAAAACCATCTTATGTGGTAGCTCCACAGGGCTGTCTGCAGAGCACTGTGTATACATTGCATTTAAGGGCTTAGATCTCTCTGCACCTGCTGGGTCACTACAGACCCCTACTAGTTTGAAGCCTGTTAGAGCAGGAGACTTTTCAGGCTCTGCCTACAGGACGCCCATACAGCTGGTCAATTCAATTCATTTGATGAGTGGAGAAGAAGAAAATAAAAGTCTCTCCAGTATGGAGAAAATTCATCAAGCCATTTCTTCAATGTTGTGAGGACAAATAAACTGGTTACCTTCATCTTGCCACCTGTTCTGGGGGCTGTATAGCCTCGGCTCCACACTCATCATTTGTTTGAATCACACTAAATGCAGCACTGAATCAAGTTTCCAATCAGAAAGCTGCCATCTGCTCAACACCAGAGAAGAGATTTAGAAGACGCTACCAGGCTTCTTCTCATAGGGGCCTCAGGGAATTTTTCCCAATGGAAAACGTAGCACTGGCTATTGTCTCTTAGAAACATCCCATAAGAGGCATAGTATTCTGTGCATTACTATGTAAAGATATTTATATCAGTGACTGGTTGTTTATAATGGGGGTGTAGAGCTACTGAGCTGATAAAAGGACAGTAACCATTATCCAGTTAATAGAGTTATTAACTAGGCTTAAATTGGTTCAATAATCTGAAGGCAACAGGGAGTGGCTCAGAAATACTTGGACCACCCGCACCCTGCCAAGGGATTTAAGGAAGTCACCCAAGTGGTTCTACAGAAGAGCAGAAATCATGAATAATACAACATACTGCCCATTTACATTGGATGTGTTGGCTCCTTTGTGATCTACTTGGAGTATATATCTTTCTTGGAAGTGTCAATATGTGCGCCATTTTTACTGTTATATAAGAGAGGAAAGAAATAAATAGCAAGCACAGTTTCAAAAATATTGAGCATTAAATTTGCTCTTTAACCAGATGGCTACTTAAAATAATTGCACAGTTATGACAATGTCACTTAATGGGAATTTCCCGGAAGTCTGTACAAAAGGGAAAAGGCTAAAATAGTAAGACGTCCATAAATCAATGAATGGTCAAGTTCACGTCAAAGGGACATATTACTGCAGTATTTCCACATGAGAGGACACAATTGGTGAAAGCTTGAGTTGCCTTAAATTAAGTTTGATTCAAACTCCAGTTTCTTTAATTTTGTTTTAAAGGTACAATTCTATGGCAATATTGCATTTTGATTTCACCCTAAATGAAAAGCAAACTGGACTAGAAAAAGAAGCAAGAGAAGGGAAGGGAACACAGGGATGCCCCATGCAATGTTATGACTAGTGTCTCCATAACAAAGCACCAAAAAAGGGAAAAAGAAACATAAATGGTCTTAACTAGCAATTGGAAAGATTTAACTAAGAGAAAAAGAAGAAATTCTTAAGCAGTGGGGAATTGTTAATGTTAGAATGGATCACACAGGGAAGAATGAATTTTCTCATAAAAAGCAGACTTGAATTTGTCTAGAACATTTAGGTGCAATGCTGCCAGTGGTCAGTACCAAGCTGAATTCTCAGACTTGCTGCATAATTAAAAATTTATTTTGACCAAACTAGCAAGTAACACAGCATGAAAGCAGTGAATATTTATTAAATATGAGGTATCCTACATGTTTAAAATAGGAAACCTAGAGACCAACCTCCTGCTTTCAATGAGCTTGCGTTCTGTCAAATATGTGGGCAAAAATAATATTCTACTACTAGTGTATTCTTCTCTCTAGAGTTCCACCTGTTCTGCCAATTCATTCATTACACAGCCATTATAATATTCTAAAGATGGGCTTTGATCCCAAGCATCAGAAGAAAACAGGAACTTCTTATCTGACAAACATTAATTATACTAAAAGCAAATACAACTTTAAAAAAGTATGAATTTTCTACACAATAACAATATATTCTAGTAATTTGGTGGATGCAAAGATAGGGGCTAAGCCCCAGATAGGAATGCATTCTGAAGGAATGAAAACCTAATGATAACTAAATGCATGAATCTATACTTTTATTATAATTGAATTGAGACATACCTGATGATTCAAGTTATCAATTCAGGAAAGAATGTTGGGAGGCAAGATTACAGAATGCTAGTTTAGTCTCTACTAAATTTTTACTAAGTTAAATCTTTTTAAAAAAAATTTTATGGGTACTATTATTCATCTCTGCCAATATTTTCTAGAACTTTAAAGGTCTCTGTAACACTATATTTCATGAAGAGAAGTGCCCTGAGAATGATATCTAGTTTTTCATTCTCTAACAGCCTTCTTCCCATAGTCCCTCCCTATGTTGAGCTCCTCCTTCATGTGGTTTCTTCTCACCTCATGTAAGTATTCTCAGACTCATTTGTTTCAATTTAATCTATTCTTATTTACTCTGAAATTGTGATGCAGCTTTTGCATTGCAGCTAAGCAAGGGCACACAGAAAGTAAGTTTTCATAAGCATATTTGTTTAGATATACCATTCTATCTTAATTGAAAGTTTGGCTTCATTTAGAATATTCATAGGATATGTGTGAAACCCAACTTGTTTTTTTTTAAGAAAATATTTCAAGTTTCCAGTGTTGCTGATGAATTCTATGCCAGTATGGCCATGACTTCTCATGAGCAATTTGCTTTTCTCTCTAAAAATATCTAGTCATAATTATATTTAATATTTTAACAGGGTACATTACCTTGAAAAGTACCTTTTCTCAAACACTTTCAAGAATGTTTGGTAGGCTCTTCCATTTTAACAACTCATACTTCCCACTTTCCTGAAAATACCGTCTGTTGTTTTTCTTTTCTTTCTTCCTTCCTTTTTTTTTCTTTTTTCTTTTTTTTTTTTTTTTTTTTTTTTTTGCGTGTGTGTGTGTGTGTGGTGTGTTGAATTTTCTGTTATCCTGTTTTACATTTTAAATTCTGGGAGATTATAGCACCTTTCTCTAATTGCTATTCATTTTTTAGTTACTAATTCTTTAATTTCAAAGAGATGTACCTTTTGAGTGCATTTTTGATTAATAACATACATTCTTTGTTTTGTTAAAATATTTTCTCTTATCCCTCAAAAATGTAATTATACTTTTGTGATTCTTTCCTCTACCTATTGCATGGATTATGTTTTCTCTGCATTTCTTTTTGTTTCAGTCTCTTTCCCTTAAGTTGGCGTTTTTACCTAAATTTCTAGGAATCTGTACTTACTCACACTAAATAGAAACTAAGTACAAAATCTAAAATGCTGTGCATGGTGTAGCTCTTGAGTTCATGGATTGCTCTATAAGTTAATGGAGTCTCAAGTCAGGTTTTCATAACAGTCTCACAAAAATATGATTTGACAATGACCATCTGATGTTGTGGGCATTAGATAAGGTAAAGAGGTGGATATTCTCACCTGTGGCATGCAAATCGTCTCTCTAAGGCATTGATTTTTGTTTCAGTCTCATTCCCCTAGGTTGGCATTTTTACTTAAATTTCTAGGAATCTATACTTACTCACACTAAATAGAAATTAAAAATGAAATCTAAAATGCCGCACATGAGTGTAACTTTTGAGGTCATGGACTGCTCTATAAGTTAATGGAGTCTCAAGTCAGGTTTTCATAACAGTCTCACAAAAATATGATTTGAGCCGGGCGTGGTGGCGCACGCCTTTAATCCCAGCACTCGGGAGACAGAGGTAGGAGGATCGCCGTGAGTTTGAGGCCACCCTGAGACTCTATAGTGAATTGCAGGTCAGCCTGGGCTAGAGTGAAAACCCTACCTCGAAAAACAAAAAAAAAAAAAAAAATATGATTTGACAATGACCATTTGACATTGTGGGCATTAGACAAGGTAAAGAGGTGGGTATTCTCACCTGTGGCATGCAAACCTTTTCCTTAAGGCCCTACCTTTAAGAAGGAAACTTATTTCCCTTCTCCTTTGCCAGGAATCTCTGATTCAAAATACCTTCCAGATTTTTTTTTTTTCCAGAAAAATAAGCTTACTGTCTCTTTCATGACTGAGAAAGAAGTCGGTGTCTTGCTGCAAAAGGGGAAGAAGGCATCTCAAGCTTCTGCTTCTTTCACAAAACTAGACCATGTTTCCTTTTGTTTTCTCCTCTTAAATTTTGTTTTTACCAGAAACCAGTGCCTCTAATCTTTTAAAGCCCGAGGAAATTCTCCAGGCTCAGTGGGGACAAAGTGACCTTTTCTTCTCTGGTATTCTTCTCTCTAGGCACCCAGGGTTCCACCTGTTCTGCCAACTCATTCATTACACATCCATCTGTTTCTACCTGAAGCTTCATCTAACCCCTTATTTGCTCTTACTCTTATTTCCATTTGTTCCTATAGACTTTTATCTCTCTTCTTCTTTTTCTGTGACTTTAGTTGGGTTTTAGGAGAAATGGCATGCTTTCAATAAAACAAATTTAACCAGAAAGTTCAATTTACTTTTTAAAATGTTCAAATAAAGTCTTTCAGATTCCAATCTCTAAATCACAAAGATAAGGGAAACATATAGTAGGAAATACTGGAGTAGCATTTATAGGCAGAATCTTATGGGGCTAGGGGTACATAAAAATGATCGCTATTATCCTTTCTCAGAGGAAGGAGCAGCCAATGTCATGGAAGCCTGAACTACAGGAATGTAAACTCGAACACAGGCACAGTGCCAGCAGGAGAAAGCAAGGAGAGATTCCAGGGAAGGGAGGAGATGACTCTGAATTCATTAGCATTTACAGTATATTCTTCAACCCAGGTTCAAGGACAAGGGAAGATATAGACACGGAAGAGGCATATGACCTGACTAAAGAAAATTATGAAAGTAATAGAAAAGAAGTGGTCAAAAGCACTTTTTACAGAAATACTTTTGAAAAGACCCTAGAACTCTAGGAGAGAGAAAAAAAAATTAAACAAACAAAACTAAAGACAGCATCAATAAGGATCAGTACCAATCAACTCTATCCATTGTCAAGTCCAAAGGTTAGAGAGGTATCCATCCAATTTCTGAGAAATGTCAAAAGATATTTTTATTCTAGAATCTAAACAGCTAGCAAAAGGGAGATTTGACAATTTGCCAAGGATCTTCATTTGGAAGATTTTCATGTGCTAACTTAAACGAAATCAGTGTCCTAAAAAAAAAAAAAAAAAAGGAAAAGAAAAAGAAAAAAAAGAAAAACCTCAAGCAGGACACATAAAATATATTTGCTAATCCATTTCTTTGGCAAAATACATGCAATAATTAACAACACCCTGTAAAGCAAGAAATGCATAATGTATTATAAAAGGTGTTTTTGCTACAGGCATATAAAATGTTTAAGTGTCTACCATATATGTCAGGCACGAAGAATTAAAAAAGTACAAGAACTTGCCAAAGCACAACAGTAAGGTATTCTATGAAATATGTAGTTACTATCAAATTTATAGCTTGGAATATAATATTTCTCATATTAAAACATTAGGTACTATTAGAGTTAAGAGAACTGTTCATAAGAGCTAACACTGGAAGTTAATAGGGATTTATTCTGCAAGATAGTCTTTGTAAATATTTTCAACATGCATATTTGAAAAATTCTTTGTGTGTCTGAAGAGATGGCTCAGTGGTTAAAAGTGTTTGCAAAGCCTACCAGCCCAGGTTTCAATTCTTCTGCTTCTCATGGAAAGTCAATCAAGCATTTGTTTGCAGTGACAATAGACCCTACAGGCATGTAAACAAATGCACATGCAAATAGATAAATTTAATTAAAAAATAAACCTAGGCCCAGAAAGCCAAGTGCTGCATGTTCTTTCTCATATGTGGATCCTAACTACAAAAGTTTGGACTTGTATGTGAGTTTGAGGCCAGTAAGCTAAAAAGGGAATATAACAGAAGGAGGAGAGGGGGTACCAAAAGAGATGGTATGGTATATATGTAAGTAGAAGAACAGATTAATGGGAGTGGAAAGGCCAAAGTGAGGTCAGGGGAAGAGATTGAGTAAAGGAAATGTAGGGATGGGGTTAATCAAAATCTAATAGGGTATGAATAAGTGATATGGAAACCTACTTGTTTGGACAGTGGAACACTTAGAAGCCATAGATTGTTATTAAAAAATAATTCAGTGCCAGGGATGAGATACCTTCCAGTGAGTTGTTCACCAAGGAGGACCCTGATGCCCCCCAGAACATTACATGCCATAGTCGAGACTCTTGGTCACCCACCAGGAATAGATGGAAAGACCCTATTGATGACTTCACAAGCATGGGCTACAATGTCACTAAGAAATCCTCCTGGAGCTGAGCTGAAAACCTCCTCACTGTAAACCATCTGATAGGAATGTGTAAAAAGCTATACTGCATGCAGATCCATAGGAGAGAGAAAAGTCACCAGTGGAGCTAAACAACAGTGAACACTGCAGGCCTTAAATTTGGCCAGTCAGGCCAAATGAGCAATAGTGCAATAGTGGCATGTTTGTTATGGGGTAAACCAACCACTCTCTAATTGGACTGGAGGCCCACTCCATAGGCAAGAATACATGCCTGATACTGAAAACCTATGATGGGGGAAGTCATGAGCCCTAGGTGTGTAACATTTGCTGTTGTCTGGCTAAATGCATATATTATGCTCACACAACTGCCCAGTAAGCACTTTTTTTGACGTTCAGACATGTATATTAATGGTAGTCCCACTTTTGGTTAGAGAAGCTTAACTTTTCAGATGGCAGTGACCTTGGGATGACTCAGAAGCCCCCGTAGTGCTGAGACAAAGTGGCAGAGGAGTGCTCAGCACTGAAACATCTCTAACATACTTTCCAAGGCTCAGGGTCCATTGCAGAAGAGGTGACAGGAAGAATGTAAGAGCCAAATGGAGGTCTGGACTCCTTAAATGAACTCTTCCAGACACAAACTCGTCTGGATATCCATGACCTCACAGTGTCTGAAGTTACCTACACAAGACCATCATAATAGGAAGAAAAGATGATGATATCAAAATAAAAGAGGGAGTGATTGAGACAGGGAGGGGATATGGTGGAGAATGGAATTGAAAAAGTGGGGCAGGGGAAGGAATTTCCATGGTTTATTTTCTATAATTATGGAAGTTGTCAATAACAAAATTAATTAATTGCTCTTAATTTGGCTAAATGATTTCCTCAGTGGTACCGGACCCATAGCTGGAGCTGGGAAACAAGTCAGAACCATATCCAAACATAAGCCCACTCACCAATATCAAGCTACCATCAATCATGGGCTACAAGAGGGCCTACACCCATTAGATTTTCTATAAAAAAGTAAGGGTTATCTCTTTTGTCCTGGTGCTAACTTATTCTCCGTTGGAGAATCTGCTTCTCTTTTTCAGATAGATGTAGATCCTAAGGAGAGAGCCACCCCATCATACCTCCAAAGGGCCCCGGCTGAAACTAAGAAAAATTGGAGAAACAAGCAAGGGTGCTGTTTTCCTGATGAACCGGATGCCAGCACAAGGGGGAAGGAGATCAACACAGAGAAAAATCAACTCCTACCAAATCAGAGAGCCAGAGCCTCAGAGGCCCCCAACACCTCATCACTGAAGCAGACCAAAAATGAACCCAACATGGCTCAGGGAAATTTTGCGGAAGAGGGGGCGGAAATAATGTCCGAGCCATATGTTGGGTCATGATATGCAGAGACATTTATCTTACCCATAACTCTGGGCTAACTCCAAAATGCATGACCCATATACATCAACAAGGAGGGGCCAAGGGGAGGGGGTAGGTCACGGATGAACCTAATAATGGTACCAAACTGACTGTATTTGCTGAATACAAAACTAATTAATAAAGAAAAAAAGAAAATAATGAATAAATAAATAAATTAAAATTAAAAATGTTTGTACTTTAAATGAATCATGAATTTAGCAACTCTCATATGTACCTAGGTTACACACTGCCTAGTTGAAGGAGAAACAGTGAGAGGAAAGCACTCTGGTGGTGCATCTGTTTAAGCCAGGTCGAGTAGATCCATGCTGCAGAAGCGGAACATGTGGTAAATTGCAAATGGAACTTTATCATTAGTATATTACCTCTGACACACACAAAAATTGACTAGCATTTAGCTCAATGCATTACTTATTGGGTAAATTGAATACCTATTCAGCAGAACTCTGTGTCAACACAGGGGATTATAGGAAGTATATCAAGGAACTGTAAAAATCTAGAGACAAAATAATTCAGGCATACTATAGGTATTTTTCTCTAAATTGTTTCTTTCATAACCTGGTGGCTAACCTAACACATACTATTTGTCTGTCTCCATACATACAAATGCTTAATGAATATGTAAATGAATTATTTGTTCTTCGTTATGGAATCCTTTCTTCACAATGAGTTCTCACATTATTTTCATCAATCTCAAGAATTAGAAGTATCCTTTCAGTATTAAGAAAGGATTTCTGAAGTGGCAGGTACCTGGTTACTGGCAGTCAGGATTGAGGAAATGAAAATGTTGGTCCAATTGGAAAAGAAAGTTTTGTGAGAGTTGTTCTTCACAAGCAAGGAGTTCTGGGGACTAACAAAACGTTTTGAAAAGCATTTATCTTTTAAAATTGACAAGCTGTCACAAAACTATGACAAAGCCAAATTACAAATAAAGCACTTCCAGAATGCATATTACATGACAAATGATGTAGAATATTAAGCAGAATATTAATATCAGCTTGGGTAAAATACTTCCACCATCCACTATGTTTTATGAGTAAGGTCATAACAATGATAAGATTTATTAAATTATTATTTTTGTGTATGTATAGATGAATGTTCATAGGTTGGTACATGTGTGCACAGGTGCATGCATACACATTTGTCCATGCATATGTAGGCCAAAGGTCAATGTGGAATGCCTTCCTCTATTGATCTCCATATTATTTTCTTGAGACAGGGTCTCTCAATGATTTAGCAAGACTATCTAGCCAGCAAGTCCTGGGGATTCGCCTTTCTCTGTCAGCCCAGTGTGGTGTTGAGACAGTCCCACCACTCCCAGATTTTATGTGGGTGTTTGAGAGCTTAACTCAGGTCCTCAGTTCTGTGCAGCAAACACATTACTTGCTTAGCCATTTTCCCAGTCCCAGAATTTTTAAAAGTTATAAAAGCTTTATATTTGAAACTCTAGAGAAAGGAATTTTGCAAAAGACGTTGAATAAGTAAGTAGAAATAAAAGGTATATAAATAAATAAATATTCCAAGAACATGATGACTACTGGTACAAATAAGTTTATTAATTTCTGGTTTTAAAGGAAAATGTTGAAAATGGTTATCAATGAAATTTTATTTTTCTTAAAGGATGATATTAAGACACAAAGCATATTGATTATTGTGTTGAAGGAAGAACAAGGCCAAACTTCACAAAATGAAAGCTCTTAATACTATTGAATTCAGACCATAAAATCTTTATAGGAATTTTATAGCAAAGACAAATGGTTATATATCCTAGAATGATATATGGCATCCAAATCTGTGCAATAAAAGGAAAATCCCCTTGATAGAACTTGTAGAATGTACAAAAATGTTAATAAAGCTCAATTATTGTCAGTCTATGTTATAAAAATGCATTTGACTAGAGATAGCATTCTATATATTCAGTGATAATGTGCATATACAGAAGGAACCATTTAAAAGTCTGAGATATATGAGAATAATAAACAGAGATGTGATTAGTACTCAAATAAAAATGAGTGATTTGACAAGACAGAAAATAAATAATATGCCTATGATAGCCAGAGATGCATGAACATAGTATCCTCTGTTCACATTGGGCAATAAATGGAAATAGGAAACATTTAAACTTTGAGACATCTTTAAATTTTTATGGAATTCTAGTTATAAGACATTCAAGATAGATAGTGATGACCACAATTTGCTTTGCATTGTACAAAGTCTTTATACTTTCAATTGGTTACTGGAAGATTGGTTCATAAAGGTTAAGTTGATTTTTTGAAATATCAAATGAATGTCAATCTAGTGAGTAAAGGCTCTCCCTCATTTGTATACGAATTTGCAAGTATAACACTCACAAGGATTGTGGAAATCATTGTGGTGTTTCTTAATCTCTGGACTGGATAGTTCCTTAAAAGACATATATCACAGGTCACTTCTACTTCAGAACTTCATTAGTCACATTTTTCTACCCCAGGTATTGACTCTAGCATGGGATACCACCAGCCTTACCACACTCCAGGTTTCAAAACCACAACTGACCCAAGAGAAGAAATCTTGGATTTCTTCAGGAAAGAATCAGGAAGAAAGCATTTCTACAAAACTCCATTTAATTATCTATAGCAAGAGTCCCCTGAAGAAAAGCTCATTAAGAATCTAACTTCTGTCACATATTTTCTATAAACTAAGGTCACATGACGGACAAGTCAACAGTCAGTTACATATCTCTTAATTTTAGTATTGGAAAGGAAACAAATGCAGTGAGGAATTCTCAAGATAAATTGGCGGGCTCCTTTTAAAAAATATTTTACTTATTTATTTGAGGGGGAGAGGAGAGAGAATGGGTGTATCACCAGGACCTCTAGCCACTGAAAAACAAACTCCAGATGCATGTGTCACCATGCATTTGGCTTATGTGGTACGAGGTAATCAAACCTTGGTGCTGAGGCTTCATAGGCAAGCACCATAAGTACTAGGCTATCTCTTCAGGCCCTGCAGACTCCTTCACAACAGAGGTGATCACAGAGACAGCAGGGCACAAATCCAGAGAGCTCTAAGATCAGTGTTAGTAGTTAGAGGAGGCTTTGTAAATGCAAAAAAAAAAAAAAAAAAAAAAACAAAAAAAAAAAAACTAGGATGCAGTAAATATTTGGATCGATAGCACATCTGAAACAAAGGAAAGAGAATTCCAGAGAAAGATTATGCAAGATTTTAGAAACAAGAAAGTCCAAGACATGTAAAGAGAACTGAATTATGAGACTATACTCAGAAGACAGAATAATTTGAGGATTATGAGAAGCAGGAAAGATCTCTGAATTCAACTAAGATTTGTTTTTATTTGAATTTCATATACTTATGGATGAAACATATATACATACACCCTGAAAAACCACCGTTTGCCAATATCTCCAAATACCTCATCATATTATTTAGAGATCATCATGTATAATCTGAATAAATCACAGAAAGCACTGTATCAGATCTAAAACAGAAATGTAAGAAAAAACACACAAAAATTTAAATTTATTAGATCTGAATTGAGATTTTTCACTTGGGTAAATATTTTTGAAATCATTTTTGTGTATATATATATATATATGTATATATATATATATGTGTGTGTGTGTGTGTATGTATATATATATATATATATATATATATATATATATATATATATGTTTAAAACTAAATTTAATGTCTGTGTTGAGGATTTTTATGGTTTACAAATAGTTTATTGGCTATTTAATAATTCCACTTGTATAGGAAAATATTTAAATGTGGTATAAACATTGTAAGTATTAGAGCTATAAATTTAAAGAGAAAGAACTTTTCAGTGAAAAAAGTTTCAAAGAGAAATGATGTAATTTGAAGAGTATTATCACCAAAATAGGTTGGGAAATTCTGACTATAATAAACCCAATACTATAATTTCCATAGTTTGCATTTTAGTTTTTGTGTGTGTGTTTTCATGGCAGAGCTAGTCAAAGTTAGTTTTTATATTATTATTACCATGCACCATAAAGTTGAATATGGAATTATTGCTAGCTACAGTCAGAAAACCATGGTTTCATATTGTCTCTCTCTCTTTTTCTCTAATTTTATATGAATAGAATTTTATTTTATAAACATCCTCTAGAATTTTTCTTCTGAAAATATAAACTTCCTACCAAGAGAGTGATGTCCTAGGTGTTTGTTATACATTCAGAATCAAAGGCCTACTGTAGTTACCTTCTTGTTGCTGAGACAGTACACCAGACAAAAAGCAGATAATGGGAGGAATGTTTTAATTTGGCTTCTGGTCTCAAGGGGAAGCTTCATGATGGCAGGAGGAAGTGTGGCATTCTACCACAATAGGTTTAAGAAAAGTGTAGCAGGAGAGTGATCCAAGTTCTGACAATAAGCAGCTGGCTATAAGACCCCATAAGCCTGTCTCCCAATAATGTACCTCCTCTACAAAGGCACAACCTCCCAAATTACCATCAGATAGGGACCAAGCATTAAGAACACTTGAGTTTGTGGAGTACATCTGATTCAAACCTCCATAGGCCTTACTCAAAACATACGAAATTATCATTCAAAAGCACTAGTGGAGAACAAAGCCCAGTAAGTTTTCTATAAAGGATCTCAAATGCTTGTGGCTTTTAAGACTATATAAACCCTCTTACATTTGCTAAACATCACCATTTTCGTATGAAACAGCTCTAGTCAGCAGGTAAATGAATAGAATTGGCTTTGTGCCAAAATATTTATTAATAAAATAAGTGCCTGAAGAAATGTGACTTAGGTAGTTTACCAACTCATCATGGGTTAAATCATAGGGCATGTATCAGTAATATAATATTCATGAATAAGACATTTATAAGTCATCCATGAAAGAAGTTATAAAAAGCAACATTTAAGGCAGAAAGACCAATAGCTTAGTTTAATGTCACAGAAGATAGAATGAAGTGATGGCACAAAAGGGGTAAAGTTCAAATGTTACTACAATAATTTAGACCATAAATATCTAACCTGAATGAAAGTGACCTCAGTAAAATGCAAAGTTAGGACAACACAACAAATCCCTTATGTCAAAGAATCTGATTCCATAAGGGGTCAGCTCAACATTATCAGATGTAGGAAATGAGTGTCTTTTAGAGTCTCAGTACCAGTGAAAAGGACTGAATTATCAACAGAAAATGCTGAGGCTTAAGGAAAATATATCATTTGATGATATAACTAGGAGAGAATTTATAAAAGGTAGTTTGAACAATGGTTCAAGGAGCAGGGTGTAAGGCCAAGCTGGAAACTATCCACTTTGGAGGAGAGATGAAAATAAGGAAGGACCTCTACTAAGTACTGCATACAGCCAGAAGGAAATATTGGGGAGGGCAGGAAGGTAGGAGAAATTCGAATATGTGCCATTTAAGAGGAAGTTAAATTTCCAACGACGGTGCAAAATAAACCCAGTGGGTAATGGATGGGCCTAAGATTAGTAGCTCAGTTTGTGTAAAACACTTAAAGATTAGCATTGTAGACACCACAGGAGCAAGGGCCACACTGCAGCTCAAGGTCACCAGAACCAGAGGCAGGCAGCATGGCTTCGTGTCACTGGGGAATTGGAAAGCCTTCATCTTCACTCAGCAACAATTCGCTTAAGTGCCCATTAAGGAAAAATAAATAGAAACTCCTATACTTAGTAGTGGTCCCACTCTTGCTTTATTCAGCAGGCCAGAACATCATGCAAATGGAGAGGCGTGAGCAGGGACCAAAAATTGTTGAATAAAATTAAAGGAACAGCCAATATCGTGACCACTGCAAAACAACGCTCTCTGAGCCACTTATAGTTCCTCGAATGAAGAAGTTTGTAAGCTTCAAGACAATTCAAAAGGTCCTTCAAGTGAAAAACAGTCAAGATGCTCTTTTCTGTATATATTTTTAACTTTTTAGGAAAATTGTGCATTTTAATCAGGCATCTGTAGACATGAATTTGTAAATCGTAGAGCCAAATATTTTCACTAGATACTAAATTTTCCTAAGCAGGATAATGATTCTACAATTCAACTAGGAGATTGCAGTTCATCTATTCTAAGTTGCTAAGATGAGAGTGTAAGTTTTCTTCCCTTGGATTTTCCTTTAGATATGATAAATGATTAAATTCACGTTTGCATTTAAACATATCACTTTTTTCAGCCGTGGTGGTGCACGCCTTTAATCCCAGCACTTGGGAGGCAGAGGTAGGAGGATTGCTGTGAGTTCGACGCCACCCTGAGATTACATAGTGAATCCCAGGTCAGCCTGGGCTAGAGTGAGAACCTACCTTGAAAACAACAACAGAAAATATCACTTTTTAGTTGGTAATTGATTATTAGTTTCGTGGTACAAACTGCAAAGAAGTAGTAAATCTAACATTAATTAACAACATAGGTGGTAAAATCTAGAAAAGTGTTACATGTTTTAACTAATTTAAACCTTTTGGGGTTGGGGATATGGCTCAACAGCTAAAGGCAGATGCTTGCAAAGCCTTCCAGCCTGAGTTTAATTCCTCAGGACACATGTAAGGCCAGATGTACAAAGTGGCACATGCATCTGGAATTTGTTTGTAGCGGCTAGAGGCCCTGGTTTGCCCATACGTTCTCTGGGTCTGTCTGTCTCTGTCTCAGTCTATCTCTGTTTCAAGTAGATAAATCAATACTTAAAAAATGACAAAATTTACCCGAGTGTGCTGGCACACACCTTTAATCACAGCACTCGGGAGGCAGAGGTAGGAGGTTCACCGAGAGTTTCAAGCCACCCTGAGATTACATAGTGAATTCCAGATCAGCCTGGGCTAGAGTGAGACCCTATCTCAAAACACAACAAAACAATGACAAAACTTTATTAATTTTGAAGTTAGAAATTGTTACCTAAAACAGTCTCAAAAACCTTCAAACCCCTGACATGCTTGAGTTTTTCCTTACCACTGTTTCTTAACTCTGTCCAGTAGATCCAGCCCAAGAACATTGAAATGAAAAGCATTGTGTTTTCTCAATATGCCAGAAATACAAATGCACTGCTTTATATGAACCAGTTCAAGCTATGAAGCACACCTTTATAGTTGGCCAGATAAGCTTAAGACAACATCAGGGGATCCCATTTCTTGGTCTGCATTGATCCAGGGGCAATGTCCGTACAGGGGTATGGAAAGATAACTAGAGATAGCCAGGTTAAAAAAAATCAAACACGAAGATTAGTTTTATTCTGATTTGTTACTGAGAACAGATGAACTTCAGAAATATCTAACATGCATACTTAATGTTGGTTGTGCATGATGTTTTACAACTATAAGATTAGCATCTAATGCAACTTTAAAGCGGCTTAAAAGATGTGCTGTATTTACATTTGACGTGTGTATCTAAGCTGTGCCACCACCCCCATGCTCATTTCTTCTTGCTAAGATCAGAGGGAGCTTTGCTACTGGTATTCCTCCATCAGGATTGCAAAGCCCACAGACATGTGTTTCCTTTGCATCTGGAAGAATGTACATCAAAACCAGAGGTTGACAGAACCAGACTTTTGAGAAACATCCCTGATCCCAAAATAACACACAGGTGATTTCTGCTTCTATCTGGCCCCTTCCATCTGTGATCCACTGTTCCCCAGGTGCCAGTTACTAACTAAAGAAATAGAAGTAATATGTAAATCATATCTTTTCAGACTTAATTAATTCACAGTGGCAAGTATAACTTCTATGATGAAAAGGCCATTTTCCATTTTGTATAGAACTTTCTTTTCATAGATGTTAACAGTAAAGAAACAAATGATGGCCTGTGCATCATTATAAACACTGGGATGATTTTTCTAGATAGTAAACTGTTAGGGAAGTCCAATTCACTCCATAAATTCTGACACATTATATGGTGCCTATAATTTTTAGTTTTGTTTAAACATTAAAACAAGAGAAATCAGCTTTGAAATAGTGGGTGCCACTTCATGGGCATTTGCACATATTAACCCACCTAATGCTTACACAAATCTAAAAAGGTTGACATTCAAATCTCCATTTTATAAATGAAAAGACTGAGCTTGGAGGAAATGAAAGAACTTTTTCAAAACCAAATAGTTGATAGGTGACGTAGGCAGAATTTGAACCTAGATTTTCTAGTTTCAACTCTCCTCTTTCCCATTCTTTCTATAGGAAAGGAGTCTCTGTGTGTTACTTGCATATATAAACAGTGCCTGAGAGCTAGAGATAGAGACATTAAGAAAGCACTGTGACCTTGAACAAACAATACATTTGTTTTATATTTTCTGCACTATTTCAGAAGAAACTAATCACACTGGTGTCCTGGGCAAAATTTAGTCTGGATGATTACAAAAATGTTTCTGTGGGGACAAAATGGGACAGCTGTTTTCATTCTAAACTGACTTCTACAATTTCTATTTGGTGGCTGATATTAGAAAAGTTAAGTATACAGCAGTCAGTGACTTCAAATTAAGTGGTAATGAATGCAGATTTCCATGAAGATTCTACGAGTTAGTAATTACAGTTTTATTGCTATTCGAAATGGTGAAATAAACTCAGTCTCCACTGTCCCATACATGTAATTGATGAGTTAATTTGTCTTCAGCACTCTCGCTGTTCTAATATTTCTCCATTGATGCCATGAAAATTAATAGGATGCAAAATGTATAAAATTATACCCACTAAAAAAAACCACTGTACAGTACCAGGGAGGCATATTTATTTCATCTGTGGATGGTACAGGGTCACCATCTTTTTTTCCCCTTTCCCAGTGACATTTTCAGATTTGACATTCTGTGACATTTTCAGTTTAATATTGCTAATACCCTGGCTGCAGAATTAAAAGTACACCCTAAGGAAGGGTTGAATGCAGACACATCAGGAGACTATAACTGCTTTTTTCCCTTCTAACAAATGTTTGCATGTAAACAACGTACACATTAAGAAGCAAAAAAAAAAAAAATCTTTTTTTCACTCTGTTTTTATTTTTGCTGGTGTGTGGGGGGTGGGTGTGACTGGCTTTAATTCTAGGTTCTCAGAGGTGACTCCTCATTAGAATCTTCCTACTCAAAGAACCTATGTGGGATTGTAACAGTATATTTCCTAGGGAACATATGATAAATGTGCAGTGTTTTAGTGAAGGGTGGTTGAGGTTCCCTCACCTATCTAAAGCCAACTGAAGAAAGGTCTCTACTGTCTGACTCAGGAAATCACTAAAGTACCTCCTTGATACATGCCTAACTGCTCAATAAGCCACAATTTTAACAGAATGCTGATGCTCACTGACATTTATACAGGGTTCTGTTTGAGCAATGAAAGGTTAGATTCATTTTTTAGATGTAGTTGGTAAGCTGTGACTATGTTTTAGTGATACCTGTGGACCTCTTTTACATTCCAGAATGCTCTTCATCTACTCCCTACTCCCAGAGCTGCTCACTGCTTGCTTCATCTGTGAGGTGTGAAATGTTTTCACTGAGAAGAACACACCCATACAAGATTCAATCAATACTATTGAATAAAACAAATGTAGGCAATATCTGTGTTATATATTAGTTAATTCTGTTTATATTTTATAAAATTAAATATTCATCCACATTTACTCCATTCTTACTACTTTCTACAACTGACTTAAAGAACTGAGCTCCTTCTCAAGCTTCCAAGATAAGTATCTGAGTGATACTTGCAATGTTAACAAAGGGCCCAAGATGAACTCAAACAGAGGGAGGTAGAAATCCTTCACATCAAGCCAAAAGTGGGACATTGCCTGGAAGTAAGAGCTTGGACTGCATCTACTTTAATGCTCATTCTAGAAGCCCTGTCCTACTTGAGTGTCTTCTTTCAGGGTCCTCAGTATATGTGCTGGAGCACAAAAGGCAGTAGGATTTTCTGGGCAAAGTCAACTTGTAGCAAATGCTATTTACTATTTCCCAGAACTAAAAGAGGAAAACAAAAGTAGTGCACAAAGACTAGTCCTGGAGGGATGTGAGACTGCTGTGGGGTTCATTCTGGGGAAATTTCAGATTATGAAAGTCATATAAACAAAGCAGTGACCTTTCAGACTGCTAGATTCTGTGCCCTGTTGGTCATAACGTTGCAACCAAAGATTTATGGAGCAAGGCCATAAGGGTGTAGATGAGAACTGGCCGAAACTTTCCACCATTTGGAAAGCTCCTGTTAGCATCACTGCGACTGCTTTACAAACAATGCCAGGCACCTTTCCATTATTTGTTTCATTTCCTGCTGTTGTTTCTAATGCTTAGGCTGTGTATTTTGAGAAGTTCCCATTTTGGTACTGCAATTTTACTAAATATCTAGATAGAAATGACAGCTGTAAATTGCTTTCCGCTCAGCATTGGTCTTTTGTTTTTCTGACTGTTTTGTGTGTTTGACATAATCTAGTACAGATACTTCCTTTTTTGCAATTGTTTCTTATTATACCCACTTAATATGTGTTAAGCTACATTCTTACATATCCAATTTTATTAAGAATATTTGGAGATTCATTTTATAATTGCTTGGTAAGAGCTAAGATTGAGCATCTCAAGACATATTATCCTCCACTTCCCTCACTATAACACAGATGTTTCTTCTGGGATGATGTCTCTCAATCATATTATTGACATATCTTTACACAAACAGCCAAAGAATAAAATATAAATTTATTTAAATATAAGCATAGAAACATTGACACAGTGGATATTAGAATTAATAGTTACTTGATCTGGAGAATGATATTCCATCAAATTAGTACAGAAGTGACATTTGTATAACTTTCAAACAATGTATGCTTTTTATTTACAGTAATGAGAAAGTCACAAAGAAGTAGATTTGGAATAGATTCTAGCTTGGCATCTGGGTGCTTATGTAGAGAGAAAATAAATGAAAGAAATCTTTATTGAATGAGTTGTTTATGGTAAAGTGCTATACTTAACCCTGTAATATAAGCATATGTAGGAATACAATGTTATTCACTTTCCAGTAAGCATCTTGACATACTAAAAACAGTGTTTTTGTTTGTTTGTTTATTTTTTGAGGTAGGGTCTCACTCTAGCTCAGGCTGACCTGGGTTAGATTTCATAATAAGAGGCGAGAAAGAGATTTTCCTCTTCTTCTACTGCTGCTTCCTTTAAACTTAATTGCTGACACACATATCTCATTTCAGGTCAAAATGTGTGAATGTGAGGTCTTTTCAGTATGATGTAGCCACTATCCTCAAAGCCAGTGGATATGGAGACTCTCATCTTGGTTTATAGATTTTATAACCTAAAGTGCACATTGTAGGAAACTTAGTTTAGATATAAGCGTGAAAATCTTCAGATTTTACAATTAATGACAGAGATGAGTTAGCCTTGAATATAGCAAGTACACTCAGAGGAATAAGCTATTATACTCCCTCTTAACAAATTCAGTTTACAAATACACAGTCCCTAATAGTATAAGGAGTTCAAATTGCAGTTCAGATCATCTGCCTTATTGTTGGATCATAGGCACATCACCTCAGAGACTGCTTCTATGGGCCTGTTACTTTGAGAGTACAAGCTCAGGAGATTTCACCAATCATTTTTTCCATCCAATCCTATCATCATGCCCAACTGAAGTTAGCCCAAGACTATTTACAAACCTACAATACAGGAAAAAACAATATCAATGATGCTTTCCTATTTATAAAGGGAAATAATAATGGAAACAAGTCTTTTGTTATATATATACTAAAGAATAAATAAAAAGGTTTA
Organism: Dipus sagitta; assembly: GCA_036346955.1. Classification (NCBI taxonomy): domain Eukaryota; kingdom Metazoa; phylum Chordata; class Mammalia; order Rodentia; family Dipodidae; genus Dipus; species Dipus sagitta. The sequence goes on along the minus strand of CM070770.1, from coordinate 93,256,439 downwards.
TACATAGACAGATATGAAGTCGCTCATAGACAGTCAATCATATGAAAGCCAGAGGGTTATAATAATAGAAAACATTTAGTCAAAGTGGAATGATGCGTGACTTAGATTTACAAACCCCCAGGTTCACAGTGTATTCTGAAACAATAGGAGAGTGAAGTCAAGATAAGAATGCATTCATTTGTTTAACAACCAGAAATATGTTCCTTTCTTGCATGCAAACCCATAGAGGGTTAAGCTGCTCTGCTGTGCTGAACAAACAGGGCTGCTCACCATAGCATCTGTTGGGGACAGCATCTCCCTTTAATAAATACCATTTTCCATTTTTATTTCTTATGGTGTGTAAACTCTTAAAGAAATGATGCAGTGCATGGAAATTCATCCACAGCTGAACGTACAAATAATGGAAGAAAAACAAAATCATAAAAGACATTAAAAGGTACATCCCAGAAAACATGTTGACTCCGTATCTTAGGCAATGAAGCATTCATGTTTACAATTTTCACAGAGAGGCAGAAAATATAAAAAGAAAGTGATTTCTAGGGGAAAGGTATGCTTAATATGGTTGAAGAAAGTTGGTTATTTTTAAACTTTTCCCCTTAGGATGAAGAGAAACTGTGTAGCTGTGGAGTTTAGTTGTCCCCCGAGGGTGAGCATTCTTGCACCTGGATTGCAGGAGGCAAATGTCTGCTAAACTATTTGGGGAAGAAAGTGCATAAATAGTGAGGCACCAGGAAACATGTAGAGTATTTCCCGTTCCATAGCTAAGATGTCTCCATTACAATGCAAGAACAACCTCCACTGACATGTTCTGGCTGACCGTGAGGCACTTTAGTCTGAGAAAGCAGTGACTACGGTTCAAAACAAACTGTCTTACTAACCAAAATGTGCTGCTGAAGATCCACATCTTTAAAATGTGCACATGTATTCACATGTATGATGTGAAGTTATAACATGCTGGTCTTGAGAACATTCAGCTTCTTACCTCATGTTTTGCTAAAGGTGCACAGTTGATGCACTCTCCAGATATGGAAGTGCACTAACTGATGCATGATGACTTAGGATTCAGTGATGTCAGCAAATCTTCAAAAGTAAATGAAGAATGGTAAAAAAGAAAAAAAAATCTCTCCTTCAGTCCTTCATCACAATCACTACAGTACACAGATGACTTTTTTTCTGTCTAAAGAGATTTTAAACACTCATACTTATGGCATTCAGTATAAACTATGTCACTGTTTTTTCAATTGGTTTTAATTTTAGCAGATCATAAAGGAACCCGAACAATTGTTTTGTTTTTTCACTTTAAAAATTCCATTACCTAGTTGATGAAGCTGTCTATTATGTGAAAATGCATTATGCTCTCTGTTATGAGAAAATGCATTGTTTTATATTAATAATTAATAATCTTAAATATTTATTGGATCTGATTGATCTGTGTCACTGTTACCTTTGTGTTGTTGGAACAAGCATGCGAACAGAAGCAGCTTATAGGAGGAAAGGCTCTATTTCAGGCTTACAGATTCCAAGGACAGTTTCATCATAGAAGTTTTTGCAGAAGTTATCTCACTTCATCATACACTTGTAACAGACAAACAATCCCCTGACCAGCACACACATACAGCTAGAGCTCACTCTAGATTTGCCCCCAGTGACATGTCTCTTCCAGCAGGGCCTGGCTTGGTGAAGACTAAGTCAGAAGCTTTAGTCTTTACCAAAAAATACCTCAGTATAGGGGACATGCATTTACATTCAAATCACCACATTCTACCCCTGCCCCCATATACTCATAATCATCTTATTATGCAAATTGCGCCCAGTCAAATTTCAAAGGTACCCATAGCCTTCACCAACTTTAACATTGTTAAAAGAAAAAGTCAAAAATCTCCTCTAAGATTAAAGACTACCTTTTAACAGTGTGGTTTGTAAAATCAAAACAGAAGTTATATGCATCCAACACATAATGACAATGAGCACACACTTCCCTTGCAAAAAGACGGCATAACAAGGAGAAAATGGCCCAATGCAATATCAATAACAAGCAAGTAAACATCAAATATCTGCAGTTCCAAATCCATAATCTATAACCAGAGATACAGTCTCTGGGTTTCTAATTCAGCTGCTCCAGATGGGCTACTCATAGCCCAGGGAAAACTCCATCCCACGCTGGAAGCTGTCCATGGCAGGTGTTCCACAATCCTTGTATATCTCAAACATCTTCAAGTCTGCACTTCAAACCACAGTTCACCTTCATAGCTCCACAAAATACCGAGTCTCCACTCAGGGTTTCAAACCTCGCTTCACATCTCAGCAGCTCCTGTGATTTTCATGACCTGCTCCCCTGCTTTGTCCTTCTTCACAAACCAATACCAGGTGGGCAGCATAGCCACAGTTGTGAATTCAGAGGGGGGTGAGGAATGAAGCTTAACCCTGGAAAGCAGTTTACTCCTTTAGAATTCTTATTTGAAGCCTCCTCCTTGTAAAAGAATTTATATTCCTTCTCTTTGAGTCTTCCATGAGTGGGTTTCACCCTAAGGCATCCTTTCCATTGTCCCAAATGCAAAACAGTTGGCCTAACATTAATGGCAGTAATCTCAACAATTGCAGAGTAAGTATCCTAAAACCTGTAACTTTAAACTCCTTTGAACATTTTCTCTGATAAATTGTGCATCTTTCATATCTTTCTGCTCTGTTCCTTCCATCAAGCACACAGTCTACTACTTATAAATTCAACCTTGCCCAAATTCTCAGGGCATGCAGAGAGAATGCAGCCAGCCCTTATACCAGTAGCTTAAGTCCAACAATGTTCTATCCTTCCCTTTTGAAAATTCATAAGCCAAGCTTTCACAGTCCACAGTTCTCTGTGCATGGAGAATTTTCAAACTCTCACTAGAATAGCCCTCAAGTTCTAGCTATATCACTGCAAGTCTTCTCCAGTCCAAAGTAAGAAACCCTTCCAGATTCCTCCAGCAAACAAGTTCCAAAGACCAGAACCCGCATGATCAGATTCATCTCAGCATCAATCCCACTTAGTACCAATTTTCCTGTTGCAGTTACTTTTTTATTTATGGAACGAACACTCACCCAGAAACAGCTTATGTGAGGGAAAAGTGTACTTCTACCTTACAGATTCTAGACTAAGTGTCATCATGGCAGAAGAAGTGGGCTCACATTATAATAAATCCACAGCAGAGAGACAACAACCAGGAAGCACAAACAGCCAGTGCTCAGCTGGTTCTCTCCACAAATGGTGGGGCTGAATTCAAGATCTTCCCCCAGTCACATGCCACTTTCAGTAGGACTCCACCTGCTGAAGACAAAGTAGCAGGCTTAATCTTAATCAAAAATCCCTCAGGACATAGGGGACATACATTTACAGTCAAACCATACATTTTTTATTTTAATTTTTTTATTTTATTTTTTTGAGAGAGAGATAGAAAGAGGGAAACACACACACACACACACACACACACACACACACACACAGAATGGGTGTGCCATGGTTTTCAGCCACTGCAAGCAAACTCCAGATGCATGTACCACTTTGTGCGTATGGTTTATGTGGGTCCTGGGGAATTGAACTGGGTCTTTTGGCTTTGCAAGCAAGTGCTTAACCTCTAGACCATCTCTCCAGCCCCAAACCATACATTTTTTATACTTAGTTAAACAGGGTTAATGTATACTTTTTCCACATATAAGCAAACTTCTTAAAGTCTTATATTTAACATACATGGTGCTAGGAGTTTCAAATTCCTCACATATACACTTAATGTTCACATTATTTATAAAAAGGTATTTATTTATTTATCTATTTAATTTTTCTATTTGCAAGAGGAAAGGGAGACCAAAAGAGAGGGGGAGAATGGGTGTACCATGGTATCTAGCCACTGCAAACAGACACCAAATAAATGTGCCATTTCATGCATCTGCCTTTATGTGGGTATGGGAGAATCAAACTTGGATTGTTAAGCTTTGGAATCAAGTACCTTAACCACTTAGCAATCTTTCTAGCCTCCTTTTTTGAGGCAAGGTGTGGTTCTAGCCCAGGCTGACCTATAATTCACTATGTGGTCTCAGGTTGGCCTTGAACTCACAGCAATCCTCCTCCTACTGCCTACAGTGTGCTTGGATTAAAACCATGCACCACCATGTCTGGCTTTATGCTATTCTTTTCTAAAGGTATATTTTTCTCAAATTGAACAGAGGCAGAGCTGGGATCTGAACCTGGGTTGGTTTGAAATCAGAATTGTGCTTATACAGGTTTACTTGCTATGGATAACTAAGTTTGTAGACTACAGCACTTACCAGATCAACAACTTATCCTTCCATGGAAACACTGCACTGGAATCTGAATGGTTGAAGAAACCAAAGTAACTAAAATTAGTCTCTTGTCATACAACCACAGTTCACTAAGGTCATCCTCTGATCTAGACCAAGATATTTATAGTGTGGTTATGTATCTGCTTGCAGTGATCAACTACCTTTTGGAAAAGAAAATAGAATTTTTCTTGGTCCAACAACTAGGGTAAGTGCCAAGAATGAGAGATTGTGCTCTGTTATTTGATGAATGGTCTCCAAAGGGGCTGGTCAAAACTGTCATGGCAAAGATAGCGAAGCAAATGGAATTTCTACACTATTTCAGGGTCTCATGACTTGTAAAATCTCAGCAAAATAAAATACAAATCATTACACTATCTCTTTTGCTACAAAGAGAATAGTAAATTAAGTGAATATCAGAGACAGAGTTCAGTGCTTGCTTTGCTTGTTTACTTGTTTGTAGCTCTAAGGACGAATCAGGAGCCTTCTGTATACTTTGCACATATTCTACCACTCAGTTACAGCCTCACCCCTGCATCTTCTACTTTCATAGTCTATTTTAAATTTAAAATTCAAAGTATCTCTAACTTCCTTCTCTTTATACTTAGTTGAAACAAAGTAAATTTTTCTACAAAAATTTATGAGTTGTACAGGTTTTGTAGTAGTATTGCTCCTTGCCTTCTTTTTATAAATGATATGTAATTAGATTATTTCCTTTCTTACAAATAACAGTTATTGTACTTAACCCTATGTTGAAGTAGTTGTATACAAAAAAAAGTACACAATTCAGAGATGGCCACCTCAATGAACTTCACAGAGAATTTTTGGATTCCACTTCCACACTGGGCAAGGTGTGGTGCCTTAAACACTTCCAGATCCACTTCCTAAAGAAGCAGTATTACAACTTAAGTGAGAGATTATTTTGGCCAACACTTTTAATAAAAGTGGGCTCATAAAGTGTGTATTTATTTTCTTCCTTTGGCTGAATAAAGTGAGACAACCCAACATGGTTACCCATGTTATTTGTTAATTTTTTTTTCTGGCCACAAAGCATTTTACATTCATTAATATCTTAAAATCTTCTTTTTTTCTCTGGGCACTGACTGCAAGTTTGAAAAGTCTGAGTGGTTTCCAGGTTTAAGATATGCAAGAGTGTTACTGAGCATACCACTAGTACATGAGTCCACTGGTTTGAGGTTTATATACACAAAGCCAACATGCTGGGTCATGGAATAGTTATCTACCCCAATTCAACAGATAAGGCCAAATAGTTTTGCAGAATACTTCAATTTACACTCCAGAGTGTTATGAAATTTCCCGTTATTTCATAGTTTCACTTGATATCATTAGTCTTTTAATGCAGCTAGAGTATATATTATATATAATAATAATATAATGAATGAATGAATATAAATAAAATATTTGTTTAGAATTAACATTTTAACATATTAATTCATAGAGATAATCCTCATGATAAAGAAATAAGTGTTATCATATATGAGCTCCAATTTAGGGCCTAATGTCATTTGAACCTATCACCTCTTATGACCTGGATTGTTTTACCCTGGCATTTGCCTGCATTTTACCTCTAGCTCTCCTTTAAAGAATGGGAATAAGACTGAGACTCTTGCACTGAGAAGTTAGTAGTCTATATAATAACAGTAATTAATTGGCTGGGTTTAATTGTTCTATAATGTTCTCATAAATTATAACATTTTAGATTACATAAATATATACAACTTTAAGTTGACAATTTAAAATTAAGTAAATCATTGAAAGAGTTGCAATTTATTTATTTTTTGTTTATTTATTTATTTGAGAGTGACAGACAGAGCGAGAAAGAGGCAGAGAGAGAGAGAGAATAGGTGCGCCCCCTTGTGCATCTGGCTAATGTGGGTCCTGGGGAGTTGAGCCTCGAACCCGGGTCCTTAGGCTTCACAGGCAAGCACTTAACCGCTAAGCCATCTCTCCAGGGCAAGAGTTGCAATTTAAAATATAGTACTCAGTAATAGATATCTAGAGGAAATTCTGCACCTCCAGTGGCTTAACTTTCTTAAGCAATTCATGTTAATGATAAAGGAATGAGAATGGAATTTTTTCAGTAAAAATGGTATCGGGGCTGGAGAGATTGCTTAGCAGTTAAGTGCTTGCTGTGAAGCCTAAGGACCCCGGTTCGAGGCTCAATTCCCCAGGAACCACGTAAGCCAGATGCACAAGGAGGTGCATGCATCTGGAGCTTGTTTTCAGTGTCTGGAGGCCCTGGCGCACCCATTCTCTCCCTCTCTCTCTCTCTTTCTCTGCCTCTTTATTTCTCCTCAAATAAATATATAAAACAAAAAAGATGGTATCAGTTTTCTGAAAACTCTCTTCAACTTCTAATGTGTTAAGATAAAATTTTTCACTTTATCAATATTATTTTCACATTGCATTGTTTAGGAGATTTATAATCATTTTACTAGTAGTAGTGTGGTATAGTGCACAATAAAATAACTCTAGCAATATTAAAAATTAATGTTATGCATTGGGAGTATCCAACTTCTTGGCATAAGGGTTAAGAAAGTGATAAATCTTACAGTATGGTACCATAAAGGCTTGTACTTTCCTTTCATACCCTAAGATCAGTGTTTGAATATAGCTAATTTCCAAAGTCATCTATTAATATGCCATTTTTTTCCATTTGACTATAAATTTTCTGTAGATATTTCTTCTCACACACAACAGAAACTTCGTCTTCAGGAAAAAAAAAAAAAAACTGATTGTTTTCCCTAACCTTGCCTCACCTCACGGGGAAGAAAAGGCAAGACCCTTAAGGTTGGGGGTGGTTACTTTTTGTTTAGGGGTTTGCTAATTCCAGTAGGCTTCCTGTGGAAGGGTGTGGGGGAGAAAAATAGGGAATCCACTGATTCCCACATTCTCGGATAGCACACCAGTCCCCCAATCCACTTAAGCAGCCGGACTAGCCGCTTTCCCAGTAGGAGGTCCCTCATGCACTAACTGCAGGTTAAGTGGACCCAAACTAGCAGGCTAGGTCCTCTGTCCTAGGCTTTCCCACCACTGGGCAGAGCTCCACTGTGTGATCAGTGGCCCAGTCGCAGTTTCCGCCCAGCCGTGCTGTCCCACCAGCCTTGCAGACCCACCCACACGATCACCGTTCCTGCCCAGCCCTGTGGACCCACGCACGCTATTGGGCAGCCCAGTTGCTGTTCCTGCCCAGCCTTGCTGACACCCGCAGGCAATTGGGAGGCCCAGCTGCCATTCCCACCCAGCCCCTCTGAGCCCACAGCAATCGCCATCCCACTGGTACTGCCCCCTCCCACCCCTGAGCAGGGATCCAAGCTAGTATCTCCTCCCTAGCTTTAATGAACTCCACGGGTGATCGCTATCCCAGTCACTCCCACCGACCCACACCTGGCCAGCAGGCTAGCATCCCACACCCTAGGCTTTCTGACATTGTGATGGGCAGACCACAGTGAAAAATGAATAGCATAAAAATCAGATGCAAGTAAATCCAGCTAGATTGCCCAGTCCCACAATGGAAGTATCTAATCAAAACATAGAAGAAACAATGGGATCAGAATTCCAAAAGGAAGAAACAAACTATGCAACCCTGGCCAAGCAAATAGGAGAACTTTCAGAAAGTCAAAAGAGGAACAATAACTGTAAGAATGGTATGCTCACTAGATTAGATCTACAAGAAAAGAACGAGGAAGGGTTTCTAAGACTGTTAAATGATCTGAAGGAAAGGAAAAAATAAGAGGTCCTCAATAATCAACTGGCTAAGCTCAATAAAGACATAAAAAATACAAGGATGAATTCCAAGAACCATTAAGAAAATCAAAAGGTGACATGAAAAGGGAACTTGACAGGGATTGGAAACCATAAATAAAAAAAAGCAGCAGAAATTACAAACCAAACAAAACAAGCCCAAAACTCCATAGAAGCTCTCAAGAACAGAGTCAGCCATGTGGAAGAGAGAAACTCAGAACTGGAAGACAAAACAGAAGAAACCATTTGTGAGTCCAAAGGTTTCAACAACTTCAAAATTTTCTGTGAACAGAACATGAGGGAATTGTGGGATACCCTTAAGCGTCCCAACATTCGGATCATGGGAATGCCAGAGGGGGAAGAAATACAGACCAAAGGCATGAAAACTGATTCAATAAATTTATTGAAGAAAACTTTCCCACTCTCTCAAAAGGAAGTCCCATGAAGTTACAAGAAGCTAGCAGAACTCCAAATACACTGGACTAAAGCAGAAATTCTCCAAGACATATTATCATTAGGACTCTAAACCTCTATCTCAAAGAGAAAGTCCTAAAGGCAGCTAGAGAGAGACAACACATTACATATAAAGTTAACCCCATCAGAATTATTTCAGGTTTCTCAGCTGAAACCCTAAAACCCAGAATGGCCTGTAATAGAACATTGCAAACTCTAAGAACTTATGGCTTCCAACCCAAACTACTCTACACAGAAAAAGTATCCCTCATAATAGATAGTGAAAGAAAAACTTTCCACAGTACATCTCAGCATTACAACTATATGACACAAAGCCAAAACCACAGAGAGTGCAATGGGGAATGCTCCACACAGAAGATTCAAATAACCAACCTCAGGTGCCTACGAGAAGCAGATCAGAATAACCAAGACCTCCCATGCCCCTGGATAGGCAGAATTAACATTGTGAAAATGGCAATCTTACCAAAGGCAATATATAGATTTAATGCAATACCAAGAAAAATCTCAACATCCTTCTTCACAGAGATAGAAAAATGATCTCAAAATTCATATGGATTGTCAGAAGGCCTTGTATATGAAAGCATACTCTCATCAAAAGAAACAACTCTGGAGGCATCACCATACCTGATCTAAAGCTATACTACAAAGCCATAGCTATAAAAACAACATGGTACTGGCATAAAAGCAGGAAAATAGACCAATGGAACAGAATCAAGGACCCGGAATTTGGGTCAAGTAACTATGGCTACCTGATATTTGACAAAGACCCTAACAATGTAGACTGGGGAAGAAAAAAAAATAGCATTTTCAACAAATGGTGCTGGACAAACTGGATAACCATATGCAGGGAATTGAAACTCAATCCACCATATATATCGCCATGCACAAAAATCAAGTCCAAATAGATCAAAGACCTCAATATAAGATCAGAAACTCTGCTACTAATGGAAGAAAAAAATAGGAAGAAGTTTTCATAATATACCAATGGGAAAAGACTTCTTGAACAAAACCCCAATAGCTCAGAAAATCAAACAAACATTCAACCACTGGAATCATAGGAAGCTGAAAAGCTTTTTCACAGACAAACAAACAATAAGGAGAGCCAATAGATTTCCCACAGAATGGGAGAAAATCTTTGCCAGGTACATATTGGACAGAGTCCTAATTTCTAGAATCTACAAAGAACTCAAAAACCTAAACAATAAAAAGTCAACCCACTCACAAAATGGGGCAGAGAACTGCACAGGGAGTTCTCAAAGGAAGAAATACAAATGTCCAACACACTGAAGAAAATGTACAACATTCGTAATCATCAGTGAAATGCAAATTAAAACAATTATGCGATTCCACCTTACCCCCATAAGGATAGCAAACATTAAAAATCTAATGACAACAAATGCTGGCAAGGTTGTGGAGAAATAGGAACCCTCATTCACTGCTGGTGGGAACGTAAGCTGGTACAACCACTAAGGAAAGAAATATGGAGACTCCTCAAAAGGATGACTATAGAGGTACCAACAGACCCAGTTATTCCCTTACTGGGCATTTACCCTAAAAGCTCCATGTCTCAGTTCAGAGATATTTGCTCAACTATGTTTATAGCTGCTCAATTCATAATAGCTAAGAGCTGGAATCAACCCAGATGTCCATCATTAGATAAATGGATAACTAAGACATGGAATATCTACAAAATGGAATTCTACAAATCAGTAAGGAAAAATGACACAATAAAATTTGAAAGAAAATGGCCAAACTTGGAACAGGTCATTCTCAGTGAACTCACCCAATCACCGAAAGATAATCATTGCATGGTCTCACTCATCTGTGGCTCCTAACCTGAATCTGCCCATGATGCTGACATACCTAATAAACATCTCGAGGACTGGACAATAGGGATAGTGGGGCAGGAAGGAAGGGTAAGCATGGAGGGGGGGGACAAAACACTGGACCCAAATGGAAATGGTACCATAAAATCCTACATCCTGAAAGACATACTAAAAAGTCAAACCTTCATCAGGTGCTTAGAGAGAATACCTGATTCACAGGGGCCTGGAGAGGGTATGATAAAGACTATCCTCAATCTTCTCCTGTTTCACTCTCTGTCTTTCCTCTTTCTCTTTTATATTGCCTATGTTTTTGTTCCTTTTTCTCCCTTGACACTGACATGTAACTCCCAGAACCAGCATGTGGGTAACATCCACAATGAGCTGTTGGTCAGAGAGACCTACACAGTTTCTCAAAAAAAGACAGAATTCTGTCAGAGTACTTGATGACCCACCAAAGGTTAATGGTAACACCCCATTGCCGAAGACACCATATGCTGCTGGGATGGAACATGGAGTGACCAGGCTGGAAACTGGAAGAGAGTCAATCCCAAGACAGTTAGCTTGTCTAGTGTCAGAAGGTGTTACATGAGTGACTTGGGGGAAAATGACCAACATCTGTTGAAGCAACTCTGGTCTAAGCTACTCAGCAGCAAATAACCTTATGTGATGCTTACCCAAGTACAATAGTGGCACACAGCCATGGTGGGTTACGAACTGCTCTTGATTTGGCTAACAGATCTGCTCAATGGAATGGAACTCATACCTGGAACAGGGAAACAAATCAGAACTATATCCAAAAATTACCCCACCCTCCAATATCAAGCTCCCACAAGTAGTGGACTACAAGAGGGCCTACACATATTAACTTCTCTCTAAAATAATTATGGGTATCCATGTATCTTGCATTGACTTCACTCTCCATTGGAGAATTTGCTTCTCTTTTTCAGATGGATCTAGAACCTGAGGAGAGAATCAGCCCATTGTACTCCACTAAGGCACCAGCTGAAGCCATAGAGTTAGTAGGGTAATGAACCAGAGATGCTTTCTCAGTGAACCTGGTATCAGCACAAGGGTGAAGGAGACAGACACTGAGAACACTCAACTCATACCAAATTAGATATTCAGAGACTCCCAAGACCTCTTGTCACTGAAATAGACCCAAAATGAACCTAACGTGGCTCAGGGAAATTCACAGAAAACGCGGCAGCAACATTGTTTGAACCATAAGTTGGGTCATTATGCACAGAGACATTGCCTGCCTCTTCCCCATAACTGAACGCCACCTCCACATTGCAACACCCACAATCCACAGGGAGGGACAATAGGGAGAAGGGTAATGATGGTACCTTCATGGCTGTATACATGATATATACATAACTAATAAAAAATGATTGTTTTTATTGTTTGTTATTTGCTGTTTATTGTTATTATTGATTATAACAGTGTATTGAATTGAACTCTTTTTTGCATATCACAACACACAACCTTAACATACATTGAAGCACAGGCAGGAACATTCCCTATAAATTCCAGTGAGTAGTATAATGGTAATAAGAGCAATCAAAGTAACATTTAAGAACTTCTAGACTGCTGAGTCTTTTACAAGTCTCCCATAGTCTTACAAACTTCTTTATTTCCCTAAAAGCTGGGAAATTGTGTTTTGCCTAAGATAAGCCACCATATTTGAGCCTGTTTCATAATTCTGCACACATGAATTCTAAACAGCTCAGAACTGGCAGAACACGTCCCCCTGTGTCTGATGCATCAGTCCTGCTTAAAGAATGAAGATCCAGACAATCAATGGATGGATTTGTGCTTTGCATATTAGCAGGCTGGGGGAGGAATAAGCCAACATGAAGAGGCTCCCAGTTCTTCAGCTTTGTTTCTACCTATTTCTGAATAATGAATGCTTTTTTGTACAGCTATTACATAATTTATGTATTCAACAAGTGTTTATTTATATACCTCTGTTCTGTCTGAGGCAGCAAGCCAGTTAGGTACTGGGAGATTGGATCAAATGTAGTCCATGCAGTAAAAAAAAAAAAAAAAAAAAAAAAAAAAACCTTTACATTCTGGAGGGTAGAAGCAAGCTCATCCACTCACATGAGTCTAATCTAATGAGTATCATACATGGAGGAGAAACACAGATACAGTTCTATGACATGGGATGGGAGAGAACAAAGGATGACGGAAGGTTGGACAATGGCTGCAAAGTTATTTCACAGAAATTCAGACTGGTGTTCTATAGCATACTAGGATGATGACAGTTAACAATGTGTTGTATACAAACAAGATGGACATTCCTAATATGAAAATTCAGAATGTCCCAAGTTCTGAAAACTTCTCAGGGCAGACATAAACCACAAGTAGAAATTACATACCAGAAACTTCATTTTATACCTAGTGTTTAAACCTATTTTATAGTTAGCATCAAAAGCTACATGTACATATGATGTGCCTGAAACTAAATTAATTTTGTATACAAATTTTGGTCACATCTCCAAAATATCATACTATATACAGATAAATCTCCAAAACATGAAAAATTCTGAAATCTATGGCACAAATGTAGAAGTCAGTAAATGGCCTCATATCCTCACCTTCTAGCTTGTTTGGAGCAGGGTCTGGTGTGTATGTGTGTGGGGGGGAATGCATGCATGTGTGTGTGCACATGTGTCATATGCACATTTGTATGCTGATGGTCACATCTGTGCACACTGGTGTAGAAGCCAAAGGCATGCTCCTTTAATCCTCCTGTGCTTTATTTCTCTGAGACTAAATTTCTCAGTGAACCCGTATTTCCCTGATTTTTAGCTAGTCATGGAGGGTTGCATGTTGTTCACTGCTGTATGCATCAGGCTAGCTAGCCTATGAGATTCCAAGGAGTCTCCTGCTTCTGCCTTCCATTTCACTATAGACATGCTGGCAGTATAGAACTCCTCTATCTTTGCCTTTAGCTTTACATGAGTTCTGGGAATCTAAGTTCAAGTCCTCATGTTCGCACCACAAGTACTTTTCTCATTGAACCATATCCCTAGTGCCTCATGTAAGAATTATATGTAACTCTGATGTCCAGTTTTCTAGGACAAAAATGTATTCACTTCATAACCAAGCTTGTATTCTGTAAATCTGATCATGTGTGGTAAATAAATGAATATATATAACAATACCATACTTGAGGAAATATTACTTAGCAATTAATGGTACTTTTTCATTGATGCCTTGAGCACTTGGAAAAATGATGGAAACTGATTGAGGCAATTTATTTAGATATGCAAAATTGTTCATTTAGATAGCATCGTTACATACCACCTTATACAGTAAAACTCTCCATGTACAGTTCAAAATTCAGTGAAGTAGATGAAACTTCTAAATTGAATACATCAGAATAGAATAAAACTGTGAATTATGAAAAAAGTGACTTAAATAAAATGCCTAGAAACTAATATGTGAATATTATGAAAAAAAAGTTCTTTTGCTATAACACATAGAAGGGATTTGAGGAAACTGGGGAGTGAAGTTTTCCATCATTAATGAAAATGTGTAATATCACATGTTGAGAAGGAATAGAATACACCAACAATGTGATTGAGCATAGCTTACAAATGCCCACAGATATTGACAGGATGGGTTAAAAGGAATAGGAAACTGAGCCTATTGCTTTGAAAATTTTAAATATTTTTATAGGATTCTCAAAAATAAAAATGAGATGTCTGGACAGATGACTTAGTAGTTAAGACATTTGCCTGTAAAGCCTAAGGACACAGGTTCAATCCCTTGTACCCATGTAAGCCAGAAGCACAAGGTGGTGCATGCTTCTGGAATTTGCCTCCAGTAGCTGGAGGTCTTGGTATACCCATTCTCTCTGTCTTTCCATCTCTCCCTCAAATACATAAGTAAAATAGCATAAAATAAATCTTAAAATAATAAAAATAAAAATTATTTTGCAGGAATTAATTCTAACATCAAATCTAAAAGTCTATTTCATATTTTTTTCTCTTCAGGAAAGCTTATTCTTTCTAGAAGTTTCCATGTGACAGATAAATCACAAAACCCAGTCCCAATCCACAGAACCAGGAATATATGTTGGAGAATGCTTCTCATGAGTCAGTCATTACTTCCCATGTTTATGTTCTATTTTTGTAGTTTTGGCAATAGGGAATATTTTTGACATATTACTCAATATGGACCCTTGTGTCTTTTTATTAAACTCATGGTATTAATGGATACAAAAGAGAAGATTTTCCATAACCTGATGTTACTCATAAATTTCAAAGAATACATATCAAAGAAACTACCAGAATACTACAAATAACTAACAAAAAAATTGAATAATGAACTGAGTAGACAATTCTCAAAAGAAAAATACAAAAGGCCAATAAATACATGAAACAGTATTAAACATCCTTTGCCCTTAGGAAATACAAATTATAACTGCTTTGAGATTCCATCTCACCCAAGACAGAATATGGCTATCATTATAAACAAACACCAAATGAGGGGGCGGATGTGGGAAAAGAGGAACAACTCTAAACTACTGCTATGAAGGTAAACTGCTATTGTCACTATGTAAATTTGTGTGGAGGTTCTTCAAAAACCTAAAAGCAGAACTATCATATAATCGTGATATAACACTCCTGGGTATATAATCAAAGGACTTGAAGTCAACATAGTACAGAGATGATTATGCAGCCATATGTATTGTTGCAGTGTTTTTAGTAGCTAATAGAACCCGCCTGGATCATTATCAACAGATTGATGTGCAAAGAAAACATGGAATATATACAAAGTGGAATTTTAATCAGCCATATAAAAAAATGATGACATCTGTAAGAAAACAGATGCGACTGAAAATCACTACGTTAAGCAAAATATGACCTACTCAGACAAATACTGGCATTTCCTCACATATGCTGAGTCTGGATTTAAATTTGTGAACATGATGCTCAAGTGTGTGTGAGGGGGGGGTTATAAAAGCAGAATAGGGTCCATGAGAATGGAATAAGGGATCATAAGGGAGGTGGAGGAGGAAGTGGGTAACAGGAGGCATTTGACATGCAAGTAAATATATAATGAGTAGTGGAGGTGGAAGGATAACAGCAAGAGGCTAGTGAGAAAGAAAGTGGATGGCAATGAGGGAAGGGGGCAAAAATAAAGTATATCCACATACATGTGTAAACACATCATAATGAAATTCATTATTATGTATAACTTTGAATTTATTTTTTTAAACATCAGATGCAAAAAAGAATTATTTATATCCTCAGTATCATATACTTTTTTATTTTGTGCAATGTGGTCTTTTTGGATACTTAGTCACCCAGGGAAAAGCCCAAAGACAGGGGACAAAGAGGTTTCACCCCTCCTGCCTTGAAAAACCTGGAATTCAGGATCTGATCCAGTCCAATCCCTCAGTGACTTCTTCCCCAGGCTGACATACCTAGGTATCTGCCTTTCTTTGGCCAGCCCCTTGAGTTAAAAAAAAAAAAATCAGCCCTCTCTCTTACTAACCTGAGCCAGCTGGTAAAGCCCATCCCAATGAGCTATAAAAGGCTTAACCTGTGGGCAAGAGGTCTTGGTCTTCCCTGTTCGTTTCTCCTCCTGATGCCTGAGCCTTGGGATCCCTTTTCTGGTAAGCCCTTCCCCATCGCAGCTGGGATGGGGTAAAGGTAAATGCCTCCCTTGTCTTGTTGTCACTCTCTTCCAAGCTATATGACCTTCACTAACTGATCTCTTAGCTTCTTTTTCCTAACATGAAGGTGAAAGGCTTTAATCCTTCTGTTCCCCTTGCCATGTGGGTGTGGGTGTGTTCCTCTACACTCTCACACCCAATTCCTGGGTGTGTGTCCCTTTATATCTCCACGTGTGTGTTTACTTGTTCCAGCCTTTCCCTGGATACCATTTTTTCCCTAATAAACCTTACAATTAAGGATTTAACTTTCTGAGACTGTTTTGTTATTTTTTTTTTTTTGATAAAATGGAGAAGGATCTAAAGGTGTGATTCACAGGCCAGGGAGGAAAACCCAATGCACTCCAAAAATCCATTTCTTCATTGCATAGGTGGGGCTAAGCAATCAGGAAAAAGAAAAAAAAAGCTATTAAAGCTTCCAAGACAAATCTTTGAAATTAGAAATTCTAATGAGAGAATACCTTTCATTTCCATGTTTGTGTTTCACAAAGGAATTCCAACATGTATTCTCAACAAACATGAGTAGGTTTGAAACAGAAGAATTAGATCAATAATCAAACTCTAAGCTAGAATGCTAAAAGCAGAGAAATTAAGAAAATAATGTTGAAACAGCATTGAAAGGTACAGTTCTGTTGTTATTTCAAAATACAAATTATACCACTTCCAAAGAATTACTGGTAACAAAGTAACATACTGTTAAAATATTTTATAGGGGTTTGGGAGCTGGCTCAGCTGGTAAACTATTTCCCACACAGGCATTAAGTCCTTAGTTTAGATCCCCAGCCCACAAATAAATGGTGGGTATGGCAGCACACATGCCAGCAATTCCAGGTCTCTGGTGGTAGGAAAAGTAGATGCCTAAGGCAAGCTGGCTAGCTAGAATAACCCATGCATCTAGCTGTGGGTTCAGGGAGAGATCCAGCCTCAATATAATTGAAGAAGGCAACTGATGTCAACCTCTGGCTTCCACATAAGTGCACACACATGTCTTCATGCATCACATATGCATTCATCCACACACAAATACACAGAAATGCACACCACAAAAACATTTACTGAAAAAAAACTATGAATTTTAGCTCTGCATACATATCCAAGTGTAAAGATACAGCCAACAAACAGTGGAATTCTGTTGGTGGAAATATGACTCATGGATCTTTGGTTTACTTGCAAGGGAATAGTAAGGATACAAAAGTGTTGTTGGTCCTAAATAGGCAAGGATCATTAACAGGTTTCTGTGCATGAACAATTAAACCCAAAGTTTTGATACTACTAGAAATTGCTCCTTTCTCTTAGCACAACAAGTCTAACAAAATGTCCTCATGTTGGCCAAAATAAGTTAATTAGCTAACGAGAGTGCCTAGGCAAGTACTTGCTATTGGAATTGCTGTGGTGCCTCACTGCTCTTGGTCTGGTATCCGTGAACAATCAAAGTCACAAAGACAACATCGAAACAGTAGGTCTAGTTTACAATACATACAGGAGTGTATGGTGATAGTAATGGATTTATACATTTACAAATGTTTAAAGGACATATTCTCCAAACCCTTAAGAAAGCCAACAACTGTATGACAATTGTAAAAGTATGAAATGCAAAGCTATTTCTGGTCAAGGCTCTTGTGGCCAAACTTGTCTGGCCCCATGACCAGAAGTGAGCCACAACAAAGTATCTATGAGTTTGAACCTAAAGTCTGGCATGGATAATTTATTCTGGACTACATCAAGAAAAGCAAGAAAAGTCTGTGTTAGGAATATATTCAGATAAGAAAGCATTACTATAGATACAAGACTTCTTGTTCATTAAATATCAAAATATATACTTTTAGATTTGGAAACAAATGATAGCAAGCAGAAGCAACAAGGAAAGAAAAGTTTACTCTCCAGCAGCTGTGGAGCTTGCTAGAGCATTTATGTTTTCCCATAAGGTTTTCATCCATGCTTTTCATTATGAGGCTGAGCAAGACTACATGCAGGCTTTGCTACAACCATGCCCCAAGTGTCAAATCCATTTAGTTAAATTCTATTCAATTTAGAAGGATTATATTTTAAATGTGAATGCTACTTATTGTGGGATTTTATTCTGCAGTTTATTTGTTTTATCTGTTCTATATTCTAGGAAATGCTGTGTGTGTGTGTTTTAACATGTGTGTTCTTCTGCATGAAAGGTGATCATATACTACTTAATGGTTACAGAAGCAAGTCCCTGTCAATCTACTCATAGATGTATCTTACTTGGACCAATTCCCTTCCACTAAGAGTAATTAAAATCATAGTTGGCAACCAATATGTTCTCAATAAACTCTGACAGTGTGGTTCAGGTTTAAAGTGTTCACAAGCAACTTTATAATGCAGTGATCTGTTTACTGGGGATTTCTGGTTACACTCTCTGTTGGGAATATCTACTGTCAGCAACATAGAACTCTAGAAGGTGAGACTCATTTACAATTCCAAAAAATTCTTTATTGACTTCTACTTACAAATATAGGTTCAGACACACTAAAAATATGTTTGCCATATTTTTCTGTAGTTTGAGCATCTGTTCTCAAAAAATATCATTTTCTTTTCAGTAGCATTTGGTTCAGGAATTCCCTTCGAGCTTACATCCTAACTGCCAACATCACCACAAAGAATTGACGCCTTGCTACATTTGAACAGCCGATACAGAAAGCATGAGGTTGATTGTTCAGATTCTTTATAATGGCACCAAAACTACACAGAACTCTACTGGGTAGTTCAAAGACACTGCCATCAAAATGGCACATTTTTTTTTTTTTTTACTAATTAGAATAGCTTTCATCTATTTCCATTAAGATGAAAAAAGAGGGAAAAAGGAACTTTTTGATATTAGCATTTTTATTTCAATATTAACCCATGCTTCAAAATAAGAAATCAAAATCAGATTAGTCTCCATTATGTGAGGCTCAGAAATTATATACACATATCTGTGAAAATTTCTGATCTATTGTTCACATGCAGTCTAATTATCATTAATATCTGTGAGATTTTTGATCTACACAGAAAGTACTTGGTGTTACTGATCCTTGTACCAAAGTTTCATCATATTCTAAAGGATTATCATAATTGAGTAAGATACTAGGTCAATGTAAAATTATATTAAATTCTGTCCTAAAAAATAAACTCTTTCTTTCTGGTCTTTGCTTTTTTTTTTTTTTTTTTGAGATAGGTTACAATGTAGCCCAGGCTGCCCTCAATTTCTCAAACTCAGTATATAATCTAGGCTGGTTTTGTGCTCCTGATCCTTCTGCCTCAGCCATCTGACTACTGGGACTACATGTGTGTTCCACTATGTCAAACAAGGAAACTCCATCTTAATCTATTATCTAGGCTAATTAACAGTTTATACTATATAGTAGAACCTGTAAACGTTTAAAAAAGTATTCTTTCAGAAAGAATGCAATACATATTAGTGAGGCTCAATTTGCTATAATCATTAAATATCCACTGTGTTACAAAGGAAATAGAAGCTTGTCAATAAATATTTGCTGCTTGCTTACCATGCATATTAATCCATGTTCCCAATTTAAGCTGTCTAAAAGGTTATATAGGAATATCTATGTTTCTCTCATCTGAAACAAATAATTCTAGGTTTAACTAAAGTTTATAATGAAACTTTATAATTACCTTATAAAAATTAAAAATACCTCAAGGATATATTAATAATTCATATATTTTTAAACAATAGGTAAATAGTAAGTCAACTTTTTTACTATGTGATTGCCAAAGATACTTTGCATATACAAATATGTGTCCTTCATGGTACTTTGAGGATAAGCATTTTCTTGCATAAACTACAGGACATAGTAAAGAGTTAAATCCAGTTATATTCCTAGAAATACAATGACTGGATATTCAAGAAAAGCACCTTCACTGGTACATATCAAATCATTTTGGGTAAAATATGGGCACTATGTTTTTAAATATGTATATAATTGGGATAAAGGAAGTAAACATGTAAAGCCAAAAATTATACAGTGTGATTTTATATGAATAGGAAATCACTGAAGGTAATATTTGCTCTATGTAAATCAGTCAATCTTTAAATACTTGTAGTTTAGAAGTTGACATTTAACTACCCACAAGAAAACAAGGTTAGGAGACAAGCTTAGTCTTCACTAGTAGTCAATAAAGCAGGACATACATCCATATATACATATACACAAACTAGATGATGTAGAAAGGAAAAGTCCTCTCTCAGCTTTGGATGACAAAAACACAAAATATTTTTTCTGAATTTATATGTTGTATTTTGATTAAAAATCTCTAAGATGAAATGTTAAAGTATCCATAAAATTGGTGCTATACTTAGTTGCCTCCTGGAAGCACACATACTTCCTTGCTCAAGGAAAACATGTATTAATGCAGGTCTCAGTAATCTCTATAAAGAAGCTGGATGTAGTGGTCCATGCCCTTAATCCCAGCACTTGGGAGGCAGAGTAGGAAGATAGCTGTTAGTTCAAGGCCACCTTGAGACTACATTGTGAATTCCAGGTCAGCCTGGGCTACAGCAAGACCTTATCTCTATAAACGTCATAATCAACTGCAACTTCAATCTCCTGTAGATCACTCTATCAGCAATAATTACCAGAAATAGCATATTGTAAAATCACACCAAAATATGCTAAAATATCAAATAGTATATAAATTGCAGATAAATCATGCATTCCTTATTTAAAAACTAATACCTGTAAACCAGGAAGATAGAAACACATGATTAAAGAGAAGTAATGAAATAAGTGAAAACAAAATTTTAATTTAGAATAAAAATTCAAACTTAACAAAATTGAAAAGAGAATTAGTGATCTGAAAGTTCATAAGAAGACATCCAAAATGGAGAATGAATTAATACATAAGGGCAAATGGATAATTAATTAAATAATAGAGGAAAGATTAAAGTATGAAAGAAAGGTTACAAACTCCCCTGGATTTTGAATATTTAATAGATACAAAATTTCCAGTATTGTAAAAGCATAACCAAACATATGATTCAGAAAGTCCAACAAACTTTAATAATGTTAAAACCTTAAAATACAAAATATTTTCCAAACTATTCAAACATAAATATAAACAACTGGAGTATAAAAGAGAAACCACCTTCTACAAAGACATAATCATGTGACTGATGCTAGTTTCTCAGCAGCAGAAATGGAAAATACTACCAATGAAGTCTCAGTGACTCCATTTGAGGACTAAGGGCATTTGAATAAGAAAATCAATTCACCCTTGATTTGTGAAAGAATAGAAAGTCTTAAAAAGCCATTCTTTTAGAGAAATTGTGGATCAAGAGTCAGCCAAAAACAGTGCTAATAGAGGTATAAATTGGCTCATTCCTAGTTTGACAATGTGAAGTTGAATAAACCTTGACCCACTAATTATACTCCCAGATTTACTCTGAGAGAATGTATTAAACATGTGCATGTGAAAATGCATGAAATACTCAGAAAAGGATTTTCTATAATAGGTAAATATCCTATCACATAGAGTGTGGTGTATTTTTTTCAATGAAATACAAAATATAGGCAATAAAAATGAATGCACTGCAGCTAACAACATCAATACTAATAAACCTCAAAACATATTATGCTTACTAAACGTAAATTATGAAAACTAAGTGTTATGATTTATATAATATACCACAACAGACCTATTTAAATATTTTTCTTAAGGATAATTAAATGTATGGTTAATTACAAATAAAACCTGTAAGATGGGGTAAAGAGATTGCTTAGTGGTTAGAGCACTTACCTGCAAAGCCAAAGAACCCAGGTTCAATCCCCCAGGATCCATGTAAACCACTTGCACAAGGTGACACATGCATCTGGAGTTCATTTGCAGCTGCTGGAGGCCCTGCTGCACCCATTCTCATCTCTCTCTCTCTCTCTCTCTCTCCCTCTCTCTCTCTCTTTCTCTCAAATAAATAAATAAAATACTTTCAAAAACCTGTAATACATTGTCATCAAATGTAAGGAAGTAGTAGGAAAGAAGAATAGACACATGCTTAGGAAGTTCATAAGTACATCCAATTTCCTCATATTGTTTTTTATCTTAAACTTGATAGGAAGCACAAAGTTGTTCACTTTATTGTTTATGAAACTATATATGATTATATAATTTACAGAATGTGTCATTTTCAAAGTATGTAATATTTTTTTGAATTGCCCCTTCTTTATTCCATATATTTATTTTCTACTATAATGCTTTTTTCTACTTTCTCTTATAACCATCGGTTAATGTCTTTCTATTTTATTTATTTCCTAGAGAGAGAGAGAGAGAGAAGAAAGAGAAAGAAGGGAGGGAGGGAGGAAGGAAGGAAGGAAGGAAGGAAGGAAGGAAGGAAGGAAGGAAGGAAGGAAGGAAGGAAGGAAGGAAGGAAGGAAGGAAGGAAGGAAGGAAGGAAGGAAGGAAGGAAGGAAGGAAGGAAGGAAGGAAGGAAGGAAGGAAGGAAGGAAGGAACGAAGGAAGGAAGGAAAAAAGAAGAGAGAATGGGGCACATCAGAGTCTCTTACTGCTGCAAACAAACTATAGGGGCATGTCCACTTTGTGCCCCTGGCTTTACATGGGTACTGGAGAATTGAACCTGGTCCATCAAGCTTTGCAAGCAAGTATCTTTAACCACTAAGCCATCTCTGAAGTTTGGTTAATAGTTTTTCAAGCATGGAGAATTTATTCTGCTTGAAATTTTACTGTGGTTTGAGCTGCAATGTATTGTTAGGGACATATGTTCACATACATACAATTCTATCTTTCCAATTCTGAAGCTTTGTTAATGTTGTACAGTAATACAACATACACTTTTTCAAAAAATAAAATATGATTTTTGCTGTGAAAATTGACTATAAGGAGGATTTCACTATTTAAAACTTAGAATCACTAATAATCCAAAACATAACTGGTCGCCTGATTTCTGAATCCTGAACCAACCCTAAATTCCTCTCCCACAATCTAGACATTTCTATTTCCTGTGAATAGCACCTTGGAAGTAGTACATTATCACTCAACTTGGGAATTCACTTACCACCCACCAGGGTTTATGGATTCGTGTCTCGCCTCATGGAGATCATCATGGAAGCAGTGTTTGGTTGTGTATGTGTCTATGTATATAAGAACATTTTGTATATTTTCCATATTAAATCTTCAAAAAATTTGATTACGTTTGACTTCTTCTATAAAGAACCAGATAGTAAATACTTTGGGCTTTGAGATCATGGAGTTTTCTTCATTATCGCTCTGTTCTAGTCAAAGGCACAAAAGATAATACATGAATTGGCATGTAAACCAAACAATGAGCTACATTTGACCTACACTCTGATCCAGATAACTAAACTACTCACCTTGGATGAAAATATAAATATGTTGAATTTGAATCATATGTGTTGGAGAGATGGTAACAAATTCAATCAAACTTTCTTTTCTTAACTGTACCCTTCCCTCACACTATGACAAATATGAATATGTGTTTTTTCAATATCTCAAGCACAGCCAGTTCTTCCCAATCCCTGGATGTTATTCATAGACACTAACAATTTTTTTAATGGAATATCCTTCTATAATTTATCTAATTAATTAGGACTACTCATTCTTATGATCTCAGTTCATCATCTACTAGATAGAGCTCCTTAGCATTTACTCATTTTATGTGTATTTTTGCATTGTTTATTATCAGAACTTTTTTAAACAATCATGTTTTCATAGTTATTTATTCCAAAATAATAATGTCAGTTTTCCATTTAATACCATCCAGTGTCTTCAGTTCCTAACAAAGCATTGTCCCAGTTCCTTAATGTAGCAATAGTGACAAGTTCCTGATGTCCCCATGTAACCTGAGCCTTTGCTCTGACACAGGCTCTGCACTCCATGCTCTTCTGCAGTGTGCTGGCACTTAAAGAGCCTAGGTTTTCAAATGTCCAAAAGCTCTGAAGTACAGATTTATTTTTCATTTTTGCTTGCATTTCAAGTCTCCCCATATCCTCAAAGTCTCACCTGTCCCCACAATATAAACATATTTTATAATCAACCATCAACTCCAAGGAGAATTCTTTTATGAAGCTGGCCCATTCCCCAAATTGCTGCATGCTATTTCCTCCTTTCTCCTTCAGAAGTACTTTGGAAACCAGCCAGGTTGCCCTCTTCTGCCCCCATATGTTGCCTTACTGGATATTGAGACCATGTACTCTCTATGTTCAATGAGAGACAGACTTGCTTCCCTCCTTGGGCAGCCCCAGCACCTTACAGTGTCCATAGGAAGAACTGCCCCAAGCCTCTTTCAGGAGAAAATTAGCATTCTTGTCAGAATACTTGGGTAATTTTGTGAGGAACTTTAGTGAAATTATAAAATTAGAAGCAGAAAGTTAATTACTCATTTCACCTAGAAGCTGACTTTAACAACAAGTTCTCACAATCTGCTCAGACATATACTCAGTTTTGCATTTACCTTAAATATCACTAGCCAGTAATTCTGTTTTATTAGAAAATGTTTCTACTAAGAATGAGTGAATTGGTATGGCTTTAAGTCACTGCCATTAAGTATATATTCTGACATGTTCCTTAGCAGGAACTTTTAATCCTATGTTTAATACTTATTGAACAAATAAATAGCATCCTTGAGTTGAACTTGTATGAATTTAGATGTTCTTCACAAACCGAGTTTAAACACATGAAATTGAGAAAAATTTTAAGTATAATCTACTGGACGAGACGCTCTTCCTGGATATAGATAAAATGCTAATTTGCAAGTGACTCATACTTAACAGCATAAATAAATCACTATGTCAGTGGAATTTTATTCGGCCATAAAGAAGAATGCAGTTATACAATTAAGTAAGAAAATGGATAGACCTGGATATTATCATGTTAAGTGAAATAAACCAGACTTAGAAAGATAAATATCATATGCTATCTTTAATATGCAGTCTAGATGTTGCAATGTGCACATATATCATATAAAAGTAGAGGAACAGTGGAGACAAGGAGGATGAGAGAGAATTATGAGAGTTAATAAGAACATCATAGACTTGTATGAAAATGTCATAATGTACCATATAATTTTAAGTATATGTTAAGAAAAACATTTTTGTCAGTTCTTATCAACAAAATTGTGTTCAACTTAAATTCAAAGAGCATACCAAATTTAATTCTACCAATTCCTCACATAGTGAAATTTTTCTTATCAATATAACTTAATTGGGTCTGAGAGAGGAAGTTAGCTGCTTAAGCAGATGGCTGTCAAAGGCTACATTCCATAATTAAGAATTAGTATAATCAGAAGCTCCCTGACACACTGTACACAGTTTATGAATACAATGACACCTAGCCTTAGCCTTGAAGAAGACACAGCCAGTTGGGTAAATATAAGGCTACTCATCTTCAATGGCTACTTGAGAAAAAAACCAATTTGTCTAAATAAATCAGTGTATAGATTCTAGGTAAAGGGAAATGTTTGCTTTCTTTGATTTCAAGTTCTGCCCATCTGTGCTGCTTGCACTGTCACTGGCTATATAACAGTGTGTGGGCCCCCAAGGGTTGCCAAATGTTCCAACATATGCAGCAATTGGTATATCCAAGGAAGGGCATTCCATTGACACAGCATGGGCTCCAATCAGCACAGACAAGTTTTCCATAGAGCTTCCTAAATGAAACTCTAAGTAAGTCCATTTTCTACATGATCTGAGCCACAGTTCTCTCAGCCTTCCTTGAAAAGGTAAAACTTCAGCAAGAATCTCTGTCTCCCTCATCCATGAATGTGATTATAGAAAAAGGTATTAAGTAAGGCCTGTTCAGAATCTGTGGTACTGGCATCTCCATCAGAGGTCTTTCTTTTAAGTTTTTTTTTTCTCTCTCATGGACTGCAAGAAGAAAAAATGCTCCATAAATATATGGCATGTTTAGTACAGAGTAGTTGAAGACATTTTTTAGTATCACTAAAATCATATTACTTTATTTATTTATTTATATGCAAGGATAGAGAGACAGAGAAAGGGCATGGCAGGGCCTCTAGCCACTGCAAACCAACTCCAGATGCATGTGCTACTTTGTGCATCTGGCTTTACATGGGTAAAGGTGAATCAAACCCAAGTCCTTTGGCTTTGCAGGCAGATGACCTAACCACTGAGCAGTCTTACCAGCCCCCTATTATATTTTAAAATCAATCTAACATGAGTGCTTTGAACATATAATTGCCTGTCTAAGTTCCCAATTTGATCACCTACGAAACAACAAAAGCACTGATTTTGATTATTCCAAAGGTCTGTGTGATGATGCTACAATACACATTATTCATGCAAGTCAGTTTTGAGATGGATAACTGCTATATCTTGTGAGATAAAGTTTCCATTGTGTAAGGAGTGAAAATTCCCTTTGGAATGAAGTGTCCATACTTCTCCCTCGTCCATTGCTTCTGCTGCTGTAGTGTTAAAAAAAAAAAAACTCCAAGAAGGGATTCTTTTTTCTTACTTTCTAGTGATATCTATGCTCTAGGGGAAAGGTACATTTTTCTTGTTGTGACCTTATGCCATTAAATTCACACAAGAACATAGCAACATGCCATTAGCAACAGCTGGAGAAGGTGAGAGATGCTAACGTTCTCTGGCCCTTAACAAAATGCTTGTCTCTGTTACAGAAGTGACGATTAGAAGTTCTTCCTACTGGCTGTGCCATTTTTAACCCTGTTAAGGATCTGAGCAAGTGAGGTGGGTTTAGGTGACAAAAAGGGAGATAGCAGGGGGAAAAAAAGCATTGCTAAGGAAGTACATTCTAGAAGAAATGGAAAAAAATAGAGATCTTGGGATTACAGACTGGATAACTTTCAGACAGAGGCAAGAATTGATTTTTCTACTGCAAATTCTAAGGTACTAGTGTACAAATTTAGAATATTTGAAAGAAAACTATAATTTAAGAAATGGAGGACCTGGAAGAAAGGATTATGGTAGGACATTTTGATTATTTCCTCTCCTAAAGAGTGTGACTTTGCACTTAATTAATCTAAAATTGTTGATAGGCATGTGGGTGAAGAGGTATGTCTTGGGAGGAAAGTGTCTTAGTTACAAAATATGAATCACAAGGAAAGATCAGGCAATCATTTGTTCAAGTCTTTTTCTACAGGAGCTGCTTTCAACAGAACTGTCTCTTTTCCAAATCCCTGCTCTGATGGCAGAGGTATCACTGTTATTTAGCATAGATATTGCTCCCTACAATCATATGTTGCCTACTCTTAGCAGCATGTCCCCAGTGAGTATTACCATCTTTATCTGCAGATAAAAAGAAGACAATACATAAAGGTTAAGTGACATATCCATCAAGAAGCAACCACTCTAAGCTAAAGAAGAAACAAAACTTTGATCTGGTTATGAAATGACAGGCTTCCCTTCCAGCAGGCTATAAACAAATGGCTCATTTCTCAGACATCCAAGGAAGGGCTTCAGTGCACTTTCTTAAGTGTGATGTATCAAATACAGAATTAAATCACTAAATCTTGGCTTATCCTTTCCTTTTTTTTCCAAATTATCTCTTCTTTATTGATTTTTATACTAATGAATACTAAAATAGTAATGCAAGATGTTTAAAGGGAAAGTATTTTTCCATCGCCTGTAAAATTTATGTAAACCTTTCCTACACCAAATCCTTCTTCTTACCCTAACTCAAGTTGTAACTGATTAAGATCAACTGTGTCAACTGATTCAAAACTATAATACTCTTGTGAGTGAGGGTTCTGTTTGTGAACATACGCATGTGCAATGCACATATGTGTGCTGCTTACTAGAAAAGTATAGAAGAGTGCTCCAGTTCTTGCATCTGTCACAGAACTGTGTAATTAGCCAAAGTAGGATTTACATTTGTAATTTATGTTAAATCATCATGTTTTTAAAAGGAAGACTAGTCATAGTTTACTAGTTTATATTAAAGTATTCTATTTATTTATTTATTTATTCATTTTTTAAATTTATTTTAGAGACACACAGAGAGAGAGAGACAGAGAGAGAGAGAGAAAGAATGGGCATACCAGGACCTCCAGCCACTGCAAACGAACTCTAAATATATGTGCCATTATGTGTATCTGGCTGATGCGGGCTCTGGGGAATTGAACCTGGCTCCTTTGGCTTTGTAGGCAAGTGTTTTAACCTGTAAATGATCCCCCCAGCCCTAAAGTATTCTTAAGATGTAAGTAAGTGTGCTCTATTCAACAATTGTTAACAGTGTTGTTGACCAAGAGATAAAACTAAACTCAGCAACTAAGGACATGGTTTATGATTACTTTATATTAAGCAGATTTATTTTGACTAGTTAAATATAGATATTTACTTAGTTTTGATGATTTGGAATCATGAGGTTAAAAGAAAATTCAGAAGTATCCAGCCCATGAAACTTAATTGAGACAACATAAAGACTGAATGTTATTACCTTTAGTTTAATTCTATGCTAGCATAGCATTTACTCTGGCAACAGATAATCTCCAATCACCTTTAAAAAAAAAAGACCTCTGTAAAATATAGTAGTTATCTGATCATGTCTAGACAGTATGTATGCCAACATATTTCACAATATGCATTATTGGTTTACATTTTTTAATTCAACCAACAGTTGTCATGATATATTACATTATATTTCTAAGAGGTTTTCCACTATGATATGGCTTTGTGATTTTTCCATCAAGCAACCCAATGATATAGGTGTACTTCTGTCAGAAAAAAAAAGCCTTATTCTAAATCTCAGACTCCAGAAACATGCTTTTAATTGGTCCAATTAGATGGGGATTATTTCTCAAGAGAAATGGCTATTTCAATATCTGCATATCTCTGAGTTTCAGGTAACAGGAAGCTAATGCTGCATTAGAAAATGACACATTGTTTTTGTTTTTATATCTTTATTTTTGTTTCTTTTTTCATCAAATCATAGGCTTTTGAATTTTCAATAGCAATTGAGCAGTACTATCCCTCTGACAATATTAAAGATACAGTTTTAGTTTGTGTCTATTGATGGATTCAAGAATCAAGAGAAGAGCCAAATAAATATTTTAGGGCCTGACATTAATATAACAAGGCCACAAGGTATACATCATGGTGATAAAAACTCTAGCCCACAACGCGCGCGCGCACACACACACACACACACACACACACACACACTGCGTTGTTCTGTTTCAGTCCATCATATTTAGATGCAGAGTTGATGCATCTGATTTCAACATTTCCATTCTATGTAGAAGAGTACTGAAGGTGGTTCTGTGAAGGCTCATTTTCCTTGGGCAAATTACAGACATGCACACGTGGAGGCTGGTCAGTAGATGGAAGCTGTTGTTAAGTCTTACTGGCAACGAGTTTGCTGCTCCTTAATTTCATAAAGGTCAGAGATACAACTTTACACAGAGGCCTATTAAAATTCTGTAGGATACAGCCTGCTCATCTCCAATATCTTGCAATGGGTGAGGGAGGGGAAAGTGGAAAAAAAAAAAACATCTTACTACTTTGTACAAGGTTAGATTAGGCCCTGTGTACATATAGCTATCTGAGGG
Organism: Dipus sagitta; assembly: GCA_036346955.1. Taxonomy (NCBI): domain Eukaryota; kingdom Metazoa; phylum Chordata; class Mammalia; order Rodentia; family Dipodidae; genus Dipus; species Dipus sagitta. The sequence continues at coordinate 93,226,852 of CM070770.1, read as the reverse complement.
GAGGATCAAGCCCTAAAGATTTTAATTTCAGTGAAGTCATACAGAGCTAATGGAGCCACTGGCGATCAATAGCTCCCACTCTCCTGTGAGAAGGAGAGATTTATTGAGCTCTCCCTGCTGATCCTGCATCAAGTGCAGTCTTGCAGTGCTGAGCACGGCTCCCCTATTTCCTGCAGTGTGCAAATGGCTGACTGCACTCATGGCAGGCCCTCGGCTCTCCTAGCCAGGACAGAGTTCTCATATAATCTCTTAATATGCCCACTGGAAAAATGTACTTATGACATTTAGGATGAAGGATAAAGAAACCAATAAATCATTTCCTCCCTGCTTCCAAGTTCAGACTCAACACAGAGAAAGATGGAGGACTCAGGATGACAGCCATCAAAGTAATGACATCATTGCTACTTCCTTGAACCCATAGCTAGTGTTAAGCCCTGTGCCCTCTCCTAGTCCTTTGGACACCGATGGTAAAATTTGATGTTTAGCGTACTCACCAAGGTGTCACCTCATTCATGCTCAGATAAAAACTGTGGAGCAGTATTCTCACTTTACAAATCACATAAAACAGTTTTCACTAAGCAAAGGCAGGAAGTGTTTCTCAAGCCCTGCCTGTCCTAATAGTGAAAGGTTTCTTATAAGACAGGCTTCTTTCAGAGAGTGAAATCAAACCTCTAAGTGTGTTCTTATTGAATACTTTTGAGACATATATACTTAGAATGATCCTTTTATTATATAATATACACTACATAAGATAAAGAGAAAGTCTGGTTCCCAACTAGTTCATTCAATAGTAGTTATTTCTGGTAATATACACAACTTCTGCATTAGCCATTGGGCCTCACAACCAGAAACTCCTTACAGCCCTCCATAGAGATAAGCATCAAATAGTCAGAGATATTCAAAGGGTGGTTAGCCAGTACAACCCAGAAATCAAAAGGATGTTAGGTGCTTATGCTGGGTGCATGAAAGGAAAGATCCAGATTAAATCAGATAAAAGTTTACAAGAGAGAAGCTGCAATGTATGGCACACAAAATTATTGTCCCTGCTGTTACTGAGCTGCCAAAGAGGAGCAGAGAGATCAGCAGGTGACATCCCAGTGCCTTCCAGGTCCACATGCTCTTTCTTGTGCCTGTGATTTCTCCAGTATGCACCCCATTCTCACTGGTCTTGGTCCTCGACACAATGCTGTGCTATCAGTTCAGTGATGCTTTTTTTAAATTTCTATTTATTAACACATTCCACTCCAGCTTTATATATCTGGAATGTTTCATTCATTTGCAATTACAGATGTGCTGGTAAAATTTGTGTCTCTAGTGTCCTAAGAATCTCATAAGTCTAAAAAATAAAAATAAACAAGTTTCATAACCTTCACTCAACTGAATACTATGGCTTATTTTTTCACTGTTTTTCATTTATTAAATTTGAAAATTCACACTGATGCTTTCAAAGATCAAAGAAAGAACAGAAAGTCACCTTGTATTATTCTCAGAAATTTAAGAATATGATATCAAACTGATAACTATCACTGAAATGAAATATTCAGATGAAGAACAATTTCATTGAGGAGAGCACACCATATCCTAAGCATGTAAAGGAGCAGCCTGTAATCCATTGTTAAATAACACGTGCTACACAAACTTGAGTGCAATTAAAGCAGAATGATAAAGAACAAACTTCACCTCACGCTCATCAGAAGTCTTCGAATATCTCTGCCTACTATTTTTCCCACATTTGCTTGACACAAGTTATCAGTGGAAAAGCATCATGATTTTGGATCTCAGGTTCATATTTCTGGTGACAGTTGAGGAAAAGACAGTGTGAAAAGATAAGATATTGATTTTTTTAATCAAAATCTTTTTTATGTAGTCTCTAGATCAAATTCTGGCAAAAGTATTTTTTCCTCTGGGTAAGAAAAACTTTCCTCATACAAAGTATTTGGATCACTTTCTGAGCAGCAAAGTTAGAAAGGAACTTCTAGTTAAAAGTGAATATTATTTAATAAGTGGTTATGTTGTGTATTAGACACTGGATAAACATTGTCATCCCTACTATCCTTATTTGGTGGATTCAAAATGAAACAAAAGAAGGTCACACCATCTGTCATCATAGCAAGTTAAGTGATAGAGCCAAGATATAACATCGCATCCTCTTAGTTCCAAGTCCATGTTACACTGATAAGATCAGGGTTCAAGACTGCCTATTTTCTGCTTGTTGGCCTGTTTATAAAATCAGCTCCTGTGTTGTGTCTATAGTACTCAACAAAAAAAAAAAAGAAAAGAAAGAAAGAAAGAAAGAAAGGAAAGAAAAGAAAAGAAAGGAAAAGGAAAGAAAAGAAACAGAATAATGCTCTTAAAAGTGCTTTAAACTTTGAGAATTGAAACATATTTTAAATTGTCTTATACATTTTTAAATATAAACTTATGTGTACTTAAAAATAAGCTGTAGGAATAAATTTGACTTTTCAAAAACCTTATCTAGTTTCCTGTCAAGGACAGACATGTCTAAAATTGGAAATGATCATTTATTGAAGGCTATTATCTTATTTCATCCTCAGCAACTTTATGGTACAATGCCTTATAATCCTTATTAAATAGAAGAGAAGAATGAGATTTTAAATTATTAAATGACTTGACAAGCAACATAGTGAGGGGGAATGATATGAAAATCCAGCAGTGTTTTTCAACATGCCCCACTTAACACCGACTGAAACATCCACATGAGGGCATGTGCTTACTTCTTCATTGGTAGCTTAAAGGTTAAAATCATGGTGGCAAGCAGCCAACTTAAAAATTGCCTACAATAAGTGAAATATAAGATTTTTTACTGAGTGACATTTTTAATGATACAAATGAGACACAAAAAACTATAATGTAATGTCTCTGCCATTTCGAAGAAAAGAAATAAGACAGATAACAATTACATCTCATTCCAAAATTGTAACTACCTGCCACAGCAATGTAACAAGACTAGACAGGATATGATTAATTATTCATCTGTGGCACAGACCTGCATTTTCTTGAGCATGGTAAATATTCACACTATGGCAGGAAAAATTACTCTCAGTAGCACAAAAGTAAATGAAGCTTTTTGTTTAAATTGTGTCTTAAGCTTGTGGCTAATTTTCAAATTATTGATAGTGATACCAGTGTTTCTTTCTGTGATTTGTTTCTTATTTGGAGTGTTAACAGTGTTGACTTGCCTGAAAAGACATATTAACATCTTATGACCTAACAATTCTATGTCATAAATGTCTATACAAAAATATATACCAAAATATATACCTAAGAGAACAATTTTATGTCCACAAACTTCTGAAATAACTAACAACTGTTGCATGGATAAATAAATCCTGATATAGTAACAATGAGAAAACCAAGCAAATAAAATGACACAAATACACAAAAATTAGAGATGACTGTCACCAATTTTGAGAGCAAGGAGCCAGTCATGAAGGAATGCATAGCACTTTATTCCAAGAGTGCAAAATGAGCTAACATAATCAATGTTTTTAAAAGTGAAGATAACGACAAGAGTATAATGCCTGGAGGAAGATGAAAAACAGGTTTGTGAGATCTTAAAATGTTTATTTCTAAATCTAGATGTGTTTGTTTCATGAAATTCCATCAAGCTGAATTACAATTTTTATTTTGGTATTTCAGTAAAGCTTTAAAGAGCTGGAATCAACCCAGATGACCACCACTGGAAGAATAGATAACTAAAATGTGGTATATCTACACAATGGAATACTGCACAGCATGAAGAAAAAACGACACAATGAAATTTGAAGAAAAATGTTTGAAGCTGGGACAGATCATTCTCAGTGAATTCACCCAATCACAGAAAGATAATTGCCACATAGTCTCACTCAGATACAGCACCTAACCTGAATCTACCCAAGGTGCCAACATACCCAGCAAGCATCTTGAGGACTGGACAATAAGGTGGATGGGGAGGGAGGGGAGGGAGGGGAGGGAAAGGAGGGCTTGAGGGGATACAAATCTGGACCCAAACGGCAATGATACCATAAAATTCTACATCCTAAGACAGACCAAATAGTTGAAACTTCACCAGGTCCTTAAAGGGAACACATGAGTCACAAGGCCCTGGAGAGGGTACAATGAAGACTGACCTTAATCTTCTTCTGCTGATGCTGCTGCTGCTGCTGCTGCTGCTGCTGCTGCTTCTTCTTCTTCTTCTTCTTCTTCTTCTTCTTCTTCTTCTTCTCCTTCTCCTTCTCCTTCTCCTTCTCCTTCTCCTTCTCCTTCTTCTCTCTCTCTCTCTCTCTCTCTCTCTCTCTCTCTCTCTCTTTCTCTCTTCTCTCTAACTCTTTTATATTACTTTTGTTTTTCTTCCTTCTCTTTATGGGCACTGACCTGTAACTCCCAGTACCAGCAGGTGGCTATCATCCACAATCAGCTTTTGATCAGAGAGACCTACAAGGTTACCTAAAAGAATGATACATTTCTGTCAGAGTACTTGATGACCCACCAATGGTTAGTGTTAAGACCCTACTGCTGAAGACACCATATGTGGTTGACATGTAATATGGACGTGGTTGGGAGCTGGAAGAGAGTCAGTCCCCAGACAGTCAGTGCATCTAGTGCCAGAAGGTGCTACATGGGTGACTGGGGGAAAATGACCAATATCTGTCCAAGCAACTCATGGTATAACCTACTTAGCAACAAATAACCTGTGGTGATGCCCACACAAGTGCAATAGCAGCACACAGCCATGGTGGGAAACCAACTGCTCTTGATTTGGCTAACCGATCCACTCAGTGGAACGGAACCCATAGCTGGAGCTGGGAAACAGGTCAGAACCAGATCCAAAAATCAGCCCGCTCTTAATTATCAAGTTACCACCAATCATGGGCTACAAGAGGGCCTACACCTATTAAATTCTCTCTCAAAAAAAAAATAATAATGGTTATCCCATTTATCTGGTGCTAACTTTACTCTCCATTGGAGAATCTGCTTTCCTTTTTCAGATAGACGCAGATCCATGAAACCACCCCATCATACCTCAAAAGGGCTCCAGCTGAAACTAAGAATAATTGGTGAAACAAGCAAGGGTGCTGTTTTCTTGGTGAGCCTCGTACCAGCACAACGGTGAGGGAGATCAACCGAAAGTCCAATCAACTCCTACCAAATCAGGTATACAGAGACACAGAGGCACCCAAGACCTCATCACTGAAGCAGACCTAAAATGAACTGAACATGGCTCAGGGAAATTTGTGGAAGAGGGAGTGGAAAGAATGTCAGAGCCACACATTGAGTCATCACACACAGAGACATTTCCTCCTACCCATAACTGAGGGATAATTCCACAATGCATATACCCCAACAAGGAGGGGTCATGACAAGGGATGAGGACAGGGAGGAAGCTAGCAATGGTACCAACTTGACTGTATTCACTGAGTACAAAACTAATTAATTTTTTTTTAAAGACAGGAATGTACTAATTTAATAGATTTAAGGGAATCATTGAGACATTCAAATAAAAACTAGTCCATGGGATTACTACTGTAACAAACATTTTTTATAACATGTCTTAGACAAAACACAGACATTTAGACACTAAAAAGCATCCACGTATACAAAGAGAAGCACTACACAACATGGGAGAATAGAGTTTGATGTCCTGGAGACCTGGGCTTCAATTGTGACTCCTTCTCTTATTAACTGTAACTTGCAACAAATAGTTGATATTCACAAATCCTTTTCATCATCTACAAACTAGAAAAAGAATGTGTAAAAAGTATAAGCTCCTGTAACATAAAGCATTGATTGTTCATTAGTTTGTTTTCTTGCGGAGTATTTTTTAGTAATATTTTGGCCACTGGTGGACACACCCTCCCTTTTCCTAGAAGCAGTATGAGATCACCCTATGTGACACTCTTCACTTACTACAAGGAGGGGTGCTGCTATGTTGATGTTCAGCGCATTCATCACACATTGTACTGCTAGGAATAAGTTAACTGATCACATAAACTGTCATAGCCTTTTCAAACTATGACAAGTTTCTGTATATCTCTGATTTTCCTCTTTTAGATGTAGTGGAGAACTAAAATCCAAGGTTGTAAATGGGAATTACAAAGGATTAAACACCTAAGCACAAGCTGAATGAAATAAACATAATAAAGAACATAAAACTGACAGGCAATAGAGAAAATTACCAATGTAAAATGTTGATTATTGGAAAGATTGAGCAAATAACTCATAGGAAACAGGTAAAGAAAAAGGGAGTGCACAAATGCAAATGAACAGATTGCCAAGTTTGGTGTTATATTTTAAAACTTTTGATACTTAAGAAGATAATGAATCCATAATGAACAAAAGAATATGAGTGTCAAAAAGATAGTGAGCTGGAGATGTACTTATAACAGATGACTTGCTTAACACATACATTTCATCCCTGGCACTTAAAACACTTTCTTAAAACACTTATTTACAATATAAATAGAGATTCCTGGATACCCTATATAGAAGGGTACACACTGTGAACATGGAGTAAGTAAGTAAGCCAGATTTCTGATCGCCTGGGCTTCTCCCAGTTTCTTGGCCCCAGTGGCCCCCACCCCATGCAATGGCTGGCTTTAGGCTGCTTGGACCCTGTGAGCCTGATGAAGAAGCAGGCCCATTTCTCTGCCTTCTTGATCAAAGTGCCCTCAGGTCCCCCTTTCCTAGATACCCTGCACTGGAGGCTACGAGCAGTGGGCACAGGCACTGAGTGAGTATGCCAGATCCCTGATCCCTGGGGGTACACCCAGATTCCTGGTCCCTGTAGGTCCCCTGATGATTGCTTGGGGAGGCCTGATCCCTGTGTGTGGGCTGTGTAAACAGGCCTTTTGCTCTGGTTTCCTGACTGGCCCCTGGGTATAACATTCCTATTCCCCTGAGTCAGAGGGTGCACTGGTCAACTGCAGGAGCAGGCTTCTTGCATCTTGCTGTCCAGGTTTATGGCACCTGGTTCCCCAACCTGTGATTTTCATGTGCAGAAGAGTATGTGAAGTGTAGTGAGTAGGCCAGAGCTCCAAGTTCCCCAGGTTCCTTTGATATACCTGCAATCTTCACAATCTGTGCATCTGTGGTTATAGCTCCACTGTACAGCAGTATAATGATCCAGTTCACATTTAAAACAGAACACACTCTGAAGATCCTACAAGGAAAAAAGCTTGCTTCCTCTTCAAAAGAAGAAAGTGTCTTCCCAAGATGGGTAGACCACAATGCAATAAAGCAAATGAAAGTCAGAAAACTGAGAGATCTCCACCAAGGATGCTTAGTCCCACAATGGAAGCCTCCAGTGAAATCATAGAGAAATCAACAGAAATTCAATCCCAAAATGAAAACACAATCATCAATGAGACCCTGAACAAAACAATGGATGAACTGGAAGCAAACCATCAAAAAGTCAACAATCATATCAATGAAATTGAACAGAATCATCTCTTAGAGTGTTCAGCTTTTGATAGTGGGTATAATTTGATTGAAGAAAGTGTTAGAACCCTCAAAAGAGAATGAATGAATGAATGAATGAATGAATGGAACATTTATCAAGAAATGGAAGATGTCAATAATTGATTGATTAAGCTTAACGAAGTCTTGGTCAAATGTAAGAATGAATTTCAGGAAGCATCAAGAAAATCAGAAATTGAATTGAAATCATGCCTAAAAAAAGAGATGGGCATGATGCAAAACAACACAACAGAAAAGGAAGACCAAATATAGCTTATAAAAACCTCTCTAGTCGAAAGATTTAAAAAGAATGATTGTAAATATGTTCAATGAACTCAAAGAAGAAATCAAAGGAATCAGAGAAGATACAGGACACCAATTCAATGAAATAAAGAAATCGATACAAGACATAAATAAGGAAATAGAAATAATGAAGAAAAACCAGTCAGAATTACTAGCAATGAAGAACACAGTTAATGAAATAAAAAACTCTGTAGAAAATCTCACTAGTAGAATGGATGAAGGAGAGGACAGAATATCTAAGCTAGAAGACCAGGTGGCAGATCTAATACAATCCAACAAAGAGAAAGACAAACTAATAGAAAAGTATGAATGGGAATTTCAAGATATTCGGGACACTATGAAAAGATCAAATATAAGAATTCAGGGTATAGTAGAAGGAGAAGAATTTCAATCCAAAGGTATAGTAGGCATCTTCAACAAAATCATAGAAGAAAACTTCCCCCAAATTGGGAAAGAGGTGCCAATGCAAATACAGGAAGCCTTTAGAACACCAGCCAGACAAAACCTGGAAAGAACCTCTCCTCGCCATATTATAATCAAACTACCAAACACACAATCCAAAGAAAAAATATTGAAAGCAGTTAGAGAGAAAAATCAAGTTACCTACAAAGGCAAGCCCATCAGGATCACAGCAGATTACTCAACACAAACTTTCAAAGCCAGAAGGGCTTGGAGTGATGTATTCCAAATTCTGAAAGATAACAACTGTCAACCAAGGCTACTTTATCCTGCAAAACTATCCATTCAAATAGACGGACAAATAAGGACATTCCATGACAAAAGCAGGCTAAAGGAGTATTTGAAGACAAAACCAGCTCTACATAAAATACTTGAAAGAATCCTCCATGCCGAAGAGAAAGAAAAACACACATATAAGGAACCTGGAAAACAACAAACAATACTCCAATACTAGTTAATATAAGAGAGCAAAGGTAGAACCAGAACCACAAAAAAAAAAGGCAAGCATAAATACACATCTTTCAATAATATCTCTTAATATCAATGGCCTCAATGCTCCAACCAAAAGACATAGATTTGCAGACTGGGTTAAAAAGCAGGACCCTACAATTTGTTGTCTCCAAGAAACTCACCTTTCTACAAAGGATGGACATTATCTTAGGGTGAAAGGTTGGAAAACGGTGTTTCAAGCAAATGGACCCAGAAAGCAAGCAGGGGTTGCTATCCTAATAGCTGACAAGGCAGACTTCACTCCAACATTAGTCAAGAAAGATAAGGAAGGCCACTTTATATTGATTAAGGGCACACTCCAACAGGAGGACATTACAATCCTAAACATATATGCACCTAACGTGGGGGCTCCCAAATTCATCAAACAAACACTGTTAGAACTAAGGTCACAGATAACACCAAACACAGTGGTAGTTGGTGACTTTAACACCCCACTCTCATCAATTGGCAGGTCATCCCGGGAAAAAATAAACAGAGAGGCATCTGGACTAAATGAGGTCATAGAAGGAATGGACCTAACAGACATATACAGGACATTTCATCCAAATGCTGCAGAATACACATTCTTTTCAACAGCACATGGATCATTCTCTAAAATAGACCATATATTAGGACACAAAGCAAATCTTAACAAATTCAGGAAAATTGAAATAATTCCTTGCATTCTATCTGACCACAATGGAATCAAACTACAAATCAATAGCAAGAAAGGATATAGAGCATACACAAAATCATGGAAACTAAACAATACATTACTAAATGATGAATGGGTCAATGAAGAAATCAAGAAGGAAATCAAAAAATTTATAGAGTCAAACAATAATGAGAACACAACATACCAAAATCTCTGGGACACAATGAAGGCAGTTCTAAGAGGTAAATTTATAGCTTTAAGTGCCTATATTAAGAAATTAGAAAGGTCGCAAATAAATGACCTAATGCTTCACCTTAAAGCCTTGGAAAAAGAAGAACAAGGCAAACCAAAAATCAGTAGACGGGAAGAAATAATAAAGATTAGGGCAGAAATTAATGAAATAGAAACCAAAAAAACAATACAAAGAATTAATGAAACAAAGAGCTGGTTCTTTGAAAGGATAAACAAGATTGATAAACCCTTAGCAAATCTGACCAAAAGAAAGAGAGAAGAGACACAAATTAATAAAATTAGAGATGAAAAAGGTAACATCACGACAGATGCCAGAGAAATTCAAAAAATCATAGGGACATATTATAAAAACATATACTCCACAAAGTATGAAAATCTGAAAGAAATGGATGATTTCCTTGATTTATATGACCTACCTAAATTAAATCAAGATGAGATTAATCACTTAAATAGACCTATAACAAGCATGGAGATCCTAACAGTTATCAAAAATCTCCCAACTAAAAAAAGCCCAGGCCCAGATGGATTCACTGCTGAATTTTACCAGACCTTCAGGGAAGAGCTAACACCATTGCTTCTTAAGCTTTTCCATGAAATAGAAAATGAAGGAATTCTACCAAACTCCTTCTATGAAGCCAGCATCACTCTGATACCAAAACCAGGCAAAGATAGAACAAAAAAGGAAAATTACAGACCAATCTCCCTCATGAACATAGATGCAAAAATTCTCAACAAAATATTGGCAAACAGAATACAAGAATACATTAGAAAGATCATTCACCCTGACCAAGTAGGCTTTATCCCAGAGATGCAGGGATGGTTCAACATACGCAAATCTATAAATGTTATACATTTTAATTGGTAAGTATGATGTTCCTTGGAGAGTTTCTTCTTTGGTCCTGTCCGGTGTTCTGTTGGCTTCTTGTATTTGAATGGACCTCTCTTTTGGGAGAATGGGAAATTTTTTCTTCAATGATTTTGTTGAATATGTTCTCTATGCTGCTAGTCTGGATTTTCTCTCCTGGTGTACCCATGATCCATATGTTTGGTCATTTTAGAGTATCCCACAGTTCCCTCATGTTATATTCTCTTGATTTTTTGAACTTAGCAAAGTGTTTGTTCTCCCAATCAATTTCTTCTGACTTATCTTCCAGGTCAGAGGTTCTGTCTTCCACATGCTGCCTTCAAGAACTCCACCTCACCACTAAAGATAGACACTTCCACAGGATGAAAGGATGAAAAATGATATTCTAAGCAAATGTAAATAAAAAGAAAGCATGTATTGTTATATTAATATCTGATAAAATAGACTTTAAACCAAAAGTAATCAAAAAGGACAAAGAAGGCCACTACTTACTCATCAAGGGAATGATCCAACATGAACACACACAATCATAAATATGTATGCTCCAAACACAGGTACACCACAGTTTATAAAACAAAACCTACTTGTCAACAAAACAGAAATAAACACCAACACCATCATAATCAGAGACTTCAATATTCCACTATCAACAGTAGTCAGATCATCCAACCAGAAAATCAACAGGGAAATAATAGAGGTCAACAACGTCATAGACCAACTAGACCTAAGAGATATCTACAAAACTTTCAAGCCTACTCAACAGAATACACATTTTTTCTCAGCATCCCATGGAACCTTCTCCAAAACTGACCTCATATTAGTCCCTAAAGTATGCCTTCATAAAGTCAGTAACTTCCTGCAACATGTCAGATCACAATGCTTTAAAGGTAGAAATTAACAAGAGACACATCAAGAACGCCACCAGCTACTGGAGACTAAACAACACACTTTTAAGCCAAGAATGGGTTGTGAAGAAATAAAAAAAGAAATTGTAAAATACCTAGAATTGAATGATAATTAAAACACAACCTACCAAACTTACGGAATATAAGGAAGGCAGTCCTAATGGGAAAATTCATAGCATTAAATGCCTTCATTACAAAGACAGAGAGATCCCAATTTAATAAAGTAACTTTCCACCTAAAGGCACTGGAAAAACAAGAAAAATTCAACCCTAAGAGCTCATGACCCTAACCCAAAGCCCAAATAATACTTACTGGGACAAGTCTGAGATCAGGAACAACAACAAGGGTGTCCACTCACCACTGTTCTTCAACATAGTACTAGAAGTCCTACCACAAGCAATAAGACAGGAGAAAGAAATAAAAGGGACACAAATTGGAAGGAAGAAGCTAATTTAGCCCTATTTGCAGATGACATGATCCTATGCATAAGCGATTTGAAAGTCTCCATCTCCAAACTTCTACAGGTGATTAATTCCTTCAGTAAAGTGGCAAGATACAAAATCAGGCTGGAGAGATTACTTAGTGTTTAAGGCATTCACCTGCAAAGCCAAAGGATACCTAGTTTGATTCTCCAGGACCTACATAAACCACATACACAAGGGGTGCATGCATCTGGAGTTCATTTTCAGTTGCTGGAAGCCCTGGCATGCCCATTTTCCTCTCTCTCTCTCTCTTTCTCTCTCTCTCTCTCTCTCTCTCTCTCTCTCTCTCTCCCTTTCTTTCTCTCAAATAAATAAATAAATACATAAAATCAATGTACAAAAATCAGTAGCCTTTCTATATTCAAAGGACAATTATACAGAGAAAGAAATCAGCAAGGCTGTCCCATTTGCAATAGCAAAAAAAGAAATTTTAAATAACTTGGATTTAATGCAATACCAATGAACACATCAGCACTGGGCTGGATAGATGGTTTGTGAGTTAAAGTGTTTGTCGGCAAAGCCAAAGGACCCTGGTTCAATTCCCTAGGACCCATGTAAACTAGATGCTCAAAAGGCTACATATGTCTGGAGTTCATTTGTAATTGCTGGAGACCCTGAAGCTCTCTCTCTCTCTCTCTCTCTCTCTCTCTGTCTCTTTCTCTCCCTTTTTTTCTCTCTCTGAAATAAATAAATTAATTAAATATATATTTTAAAATACTAGCATCATTCATAGACAATTAAAAAATGATCTCAAAATTCATATGGAATGGCAGCAGGCCTCAGATATCCAAAAATATCCTCAGCAATAAAACACCTTTGAAGATATCCACCACACCCCATCTAAAGCTATATTACAAAGCCATAGTAACAAAAGCAGTATGATACTAGCATAAGAACAGAATCATAGACCAATGAAACTGAATTGAAGACTCACACCTTAGGTCAAGTAACTACAGCTATTTGATCTTTGACAAATGATCCAATAATGTAGACTGGGGAAAATACATTTTAAACAAATGGTGTAGGAAAAACTGGATGACCATATGTAGAAAAATGAAACTCAAACCACTCTTCTCTCCATACACAAAAATCAAGTCCAAATTGATCAAAGACTTCAATATAAGACCTGAAACCTGTTCTCCTACTGGAATTAAAAATAGGAGGTACTCTCCATGATACAGGAGTGGGGAAGACTTCCTAAACAAAACCCCAGTTGCCCAGTAAATTAAACAATCACTCAATAAATGGGATCTCATGAAGATATAAAGCTTTTACACAAACACACCATAAGCAGAGCCAATAGATTACCCACTGAATGGGATAAAATCTTCACCAATTATACCACTGACAGAAGCCTAATATCTAGAATCTAAAAAGAACTCAAAAAACTGAACAATAAAAATCAAACAACCCACTCCAAAAGTGAGGCAGAGAACTTAATAGGAATTTCTCAGAGGAATAAATACAAATGGCTAACACATACTTAAGAAAATGTTCCACATCCCTAATCATTAGGGAAATGCAAATTAAAATAACCACAAGATTCCACCTTACTCTGGTGAGGAAGTGGATAAAGAGGAACACTCATCCACTGTTGGTGGGAATGTAAATTTGTACAACCACTATGGAACTCAATTTGGAGATTCCTGAAAAGGATGAACATAGAGCTGCCCAACAGATTCAGTTATTCCCCTACTAAGCATTATCCTAAATATTCCATGTTTCACTACAGTGATATTTGATCAACCATGTTTATTGCTGCAGAATTTATTATAGCTAAGAATTGGAACCAAACCCAGGTGTCTATCATTTGGGGGCAGGGGAGATGGCACAGTGGTTAAAGACATTTATTGCAAAGCCTGCTGGCCTGGGATTCAATTCCCCTCAGAATCCATATAAAGCCAGATACACAAAGTGGTAAATGCATCTGGAGTTCAGTTGTAGTTATAAGAGGCCCTAGTATACCTATTCTCTCTCTCTCTCTCTCTCTCTCCTCTTTGTCTTTCTTTCTGTCTTCCTCCAACTCCATCTCTGCTTCAAATAAATAAAAAATTATGACAAATCCATTCATATTCACAGCTTTTGAAAATTAATAATGGAATATTAAAATTAGTTTTAAACTCATATCTATGAAGGAAATGCATACCCCAGGTACATATTATTTCACTGGTGAAATCAATCCAACACATGAAGACATAACAAAATTATATACAAACCTAAAAGTAGACAGAAGGAAGTACTTTCAAACTAATTAAATTAATCTAAAGTATATCTAACAAAAACCTGTAAATATACTAAAACTTTACTGACCCTTATATTTCATAACCTTGTCTCAATGGTATTTAATAATAGTAACTTGAATATAGTAATATACAAACTATTGTGTGGATTTATATGAGAATGCAAGTTTGTTTAACATCCTAAGACACAGTCACCCTGATTCACTGTAGCAACAGAATAAAAATCACATTATCATTTCAATAAATAAATAAAAAGCAGTGGAAAAAATTGAACTCTTATTCTGGATGAAAAACCCTGAAAAAAGCTGGGGATGGAAAGGTTTTTCAGTGGTTAAGGCACTTGCCTGAAAAGCCTAAAGTAGCAGGTTCAATTCCCCAGAACCCCCATAGAGCCAGATGCACAAAGTGGTACATGTATCTGAAGATTGTTTGCAGTGGCTAGAGGCCCTGGTGCACCCTTTCTCTCTGTCTATCTCTCTTCTCTATATCTCTCTCTGATTGCAAATAAATAAATAAAAGTATTTTTTTAATTTTGAAAAAAACCTTGGAAAAAAAGCATAAATTATAGATTACAACTAGAAAAAGGGACACCTATTAAAATTAATGAAATAGTGTATGCTTCCCTCCAAAGATTGGGAGCAAGGACAAGATTTGAATTTTTTATATTTATTTAGGATAACTAGCAGTACATAAAACTAGATGTAAAAATTGGCAGAATGATTGAACTTGAGACCCACTCCATGGGAAGGAATTTCTGCCTGGTACTGAAAATTTGATGAAAAGCCTATGTTTTGGAAGATTATAAGCCCTGAGGGGAAACTACTACTGTTGTCTACCTAAATGGATATATTATATATATCAAACTGCCCTGTAAATACTAAATACTTATATTTGTGCCCATATATTAATGATACTCTCACTTTTAGTTAGAGAAGCTTTTCGTTTCAGATAGCAGTGACCACTGTGGAGTGACTTAAAACTCATCAAAAGTGCTGAGAAATGACAATGTAATGTTGATACTGAGACATCTCTATCATACCTTCCACTGTGAAAGGGATGACAGAAAGAATGTAAGAGCCAAAAAGGAAGGGGAGGACTGTTTACAATACTGTCTTTTTAAAATTAAATTTGACTTTTCTAAAAGGTTATACTCCTATAATCCCTCTCCCATGCCCTCTTTCCACTGAAGGCCCTCCTCAGTGGGGTTATTACTATTCACTCTGGTTTCCTGAAGGTCTCAGTCAGTATCTGTGGTGAGGGGAGGGATCAGTCTTGTTTTAGGATAATCTCATCCATCTTGCAACTCTAACAGTCTTTCCTGCATTTCTTTTGCAATGTTTCTTGAGCCTTGATGAGCATGTTAGAAATCTGATTTATTAGCTAAGCATGGTGGTGCATGCCTTTAATCCCAGCACTTGGGAGGTAGGCCGATCACCATGAAGTCAAGGAGACCCTGAGACTACATAGTGAGTTCCAGGTCAGCTTGGGCTACACTGAAATCATACCTCTAAAAACCAAAAAATGAAAATAAAAAAAGAAACATTATTTAGTGTTCAGTTCTCTGTAGTCTCTGGATTTCTGTTTTGATGAGATTTGAGTGACTATAGTGTCTATTGTCTCTACTACAATGACTACCAGGCCCCAGCAGATGTGGCCATCTTTTCGTTTTGTACTAATGTATACTGGATCTCCCAAAAAATTACCTTGATATTCATGACCTCATGGTAGCATATGCTATCACCACAAGACCTACATAATAGGAAGAAAACTGATAAAATTAAAATAAGAGTCACTAGTCAGAAAAAGAAGGGATAAATTAGGGGGGAGATCAGGGAGGAGAAAGGGAGAGTAGTGGGAAGGGGTTATTATGATCATGGAATATTGTTTATATTTATGGAAATTCTCAACTAAAAATTTTAAAATAGTGGTACAGCATCTTGCATCCATGTATAGTAATAAGAGGCCTTGGCATACCTTCACACACACACACACACACACACACACACACAGAGAGAGAGAGAGAGAGAGAGAGAGAGAGAAAGAGAGAGAGAAATTATTTTCTTAAAAAAATTGCAACGAAAAGAATCTCAGGACCGGGTCCTCCATTGATGAATTCTACCACATTATTAGAAAATTAAAACTGAGGGGCTGGAGCGATGGCTTAGCAGTTAAGTTACTTGCATATGAAGCCTAAGGACCCAGGTTCAATTTCCCTAGAACTGAAATAAACCAGATGCACATGATGGTGCATGTATCTGAAGTTCATTTGCAGTGGTTCCTGTGATCCTGGTGTGCTCATTCTCTCTGTGTTTATCCCCCCCATCCCCTCTCTAGTAAATAAATTAATTACTTGAAACAAATGTTCATAAAACTAGTGTGAAAAATAAAATAGGAGTAACACTTCAAAATTCATTCTATGAAACAAGCTATTATCCTAATGCCAAAAGCAGATAAGCACCGCCCCCCCCCAAAAAAAGAAACCACAGGTAATTTCTCAATCAGCTTCATGAAATACTTCAAAACTAAATTTAACAACACATTTAAAAGATTGTGTCTAATAATCATTCCATGAATTCAAGGATGGTTTAACATACACAGATCAATAAACAAAATATATCCTATATGTATGATCAAAGATGAGAACTACCGTCTGAATAGTTTCAAATAATACTTCTGAAATAATTTAACATTCTTCATTATAAAAGTCCTAAAGAAACAATGGATAGAAAATTCACATGCCAGCAGGGCATGGTGCTGCATGACTTTAATCCCAGCACTTGGGAGGCAGAGGTAAGGATCCCCATGAGTTTGAGGCCACTCTGTGACTACATAGTGAATTCCAGGTCAGTCTGGGTTAGAATGAAACCCTACCTCAAAAAACAAACAAAAAAATTCACACACCAACACAGCTGACATTATATAAAACAAACCTTTAGTCAAGTTTATATTGAGTACAGAAGACCTCAAAATATTTCTTCTAAAATCAGGAAGGAGACATTACCAATACCACTTTTATTCAGTATAATGTTTGAAGTCTTAGCCACAGCAATAAAGAAAAAACTAAAAAGAAGGTTCAAGGAGGAAATAAAGATAAATTATCTCTGATTGCAGATGATACTATCCTACATTAAGATACTAAATATTCTGTTAAAACACATAGATATGACACTTTGAGAAAAATCAGATTATAAAATTAACATGTAAAAATTACTAGATTTTTCTATATGACAAGAACAAGCATGCTAATAAGATCAATAAAGCAATCCCAAACATAGTAGCTCAAAAATGCAAGCTATCTATGTATAAACAAAAATGTTAGAGAGCTCTGTAATGAAAACTATAAAACACCATAGAAATGTTAGAAGACACTGGAAAATGGCAAGATCTTACATGTTCTTTGATCATCAGAATAAATATTATTAGACTTCCTTATTACCAAAAGCAATGTACAAATGCAATGTAATTCCCATCAAAATTTACAATGCATATGGAAACAAACAAAAAGATGCTGAATGTCCAGGGCACTCCAAAGCAGAAAGGGCAATGTGCATGAAATAATACCTTACTTGAAAACATACCACAGAGCCATAATAATGAGAACTGCAAAGTACTGACACAAAAACAGAAATACTGACCAATGGCATAGCAGAAATAAGCACTAACAGGTTTAGCAATCTGATTCTTGAAAAAGTTATATAAAAATATATATACTAGAAAAAAGGAAGCCCAGAGTGAGAAAACTGGACAGTCACATATAGAATATTTAAGTTATATCCCTCTAGCTCTGTATGAAAATCAAAAGGGATCAAAGTCCTTCATGTAAGCTCCGGCACTTTGACAGTGCTGGAAGAAATCATAGATGCCAGACTTTAAGACACTGGAGTAAGCAAGGGCTTTCTGACAAATGGGTCTAAAACAGTTCTCTATAGCAAAAGAAACAATCAGTGAATGAAGAGGTAGACTGCAGAAAAAAAAACAACCCTTGCAAATATCCATCCAACTTGGGATTCTTACTTAAAACATATTAAGAACTAAAAGATTCAGCTTGAAAAGAATAGCTAATCCAGTCAGTAAATGGAAAATGGAAATGATAAGAAGACTTTTCAAAGTATATCAAATAAATAGGTGACTAAACAACCAATATCTTTAACTATTAGAAAAATGAAAACTCCAAATTATATTGAGCTTTCATCTCATCCCATTTAGAATGATAATCCATTGAGAAAACAAACAAATTGACAATAAATGCTAGAGACTATAGTGGAAAGGAACTCTTCCTCACTGCTGTTGTGAATGTAATTAGTTCAACATGATAGAAATCAGAATAAAAGTTACTCAAAAAGTTAAAAACAGAACTTCCATATAATTCAGCCATATCACAGTTGAGTATGAACTCACAGAGCCAAAGATATTTTGCACTGAGGCACCTGCATAGTCGCAGTTGCTTGCACACTATTTATAATAGCCAAATCACTGAATCAGCCTCAGTGCCCAGCAAGCACTGAATGGGTGAGAAAATGGGCACAAGGGAGTTGTATTTGGCTACAGAAGAATTAAATGTCATTTGCAGGAAAAGGGATGGAATTAGAGATTGTTATGTTAAGTAAAATAAGCCTAACTCAGGAAAATGTTTCATGTTTTCTCTCAAATGTGAAAGCTAAAAGAAAAAAAAATGAAAAGAACATGAAATTAGGAGTAGACATACTAAGAATTTAGAATGGGAGTAGTTAAATTGAAAGATGAACTAGGAACTAGCAAAAAGGGGTGCATATTACATTCATATGTAGAAATTTCATAATGAATCCCTTTTGTACAATTAATATATTCTTTTAGTTAACAGGTAGACAAATTCAATTCAATTCTAAGTGTTAAGAGTCAAGATTGTGCTATCTCTGGAAATTTGTGAGTAGGAAGGCCAAAGGGGGACTTCTTGAAGCTCATATTATTGTACTCCTTTATGGGATATGGTTACAGAAACAATTTTTTTTAATATTTTATTTTTATTTATTTATTTGACAAAGAAAGAGGGAGAGACAGAGAGACAGACAAAGAGAGAGAGAGAGAGAGAGAGAGAGAGAGAGAGAGAGAGAGAGAAGAGAGAGAATGTGTGCACCAGGGCTTCCAGCCACTGCAAACGAACTCCAGATGCTTCTGCCCCCTTGTGCATATGGCTAACGATGGTCCTGGGGAATCGAACCTGCGTCCTTTAGCTTTGCAGGCAAACGCCTTAACTGCTAAGCCATTTACTTGTGTAAATTCATTAGGTATACACATGTACCTCATGCATTTATATAATATGTACTTTTCATCAATCAAAAGTCTATCAAAAACAAACATAAAATGTGTAAAAAAAAGAGCAATACATCCTAAACTTTGCTCATGAGATGTCATTCATAGCTGTCATGAAAAAGGGACATGAACTCATGTGCCTGTGGTGAGTAAAAGTTATAAAAGAGAGGTGTGATTTTCAAAATCTTGTCTGCCGCGTACTTCAGAAATAAGTTTACTTTTATTTGAGCATCTGGCCATTCAGGTGCCCCTGGGGCAAAACCAAAATTTATAGTTCTGTAGTTATATAGGGCACTTGTTTATATAGAGAGTTTTATGGCTTAGGTCCCCAGGCTTATGTCAGAAATGCTGTTGGAGTTTCTCTGTTAATTATCCTCTGGGACTTCAGCATGCACACAGATGTCAATTCAGATGGGCCAGCATGCATCTTTCTGGAAGCAATGGATTCTTAGTTTTAACCAGATGGTTGAGGTAAGTTCCCTTAAGGCCAAACTCATTCTAAACTTTGTCTATGGACTTAATTTGTAAAGAAGGTTCCATTTTCAATATCTCATCTGCTTTACCAGGTTATTAGCACTCTGAGTTCCTTGTTTATAATATCTTTTTAATTGCATGATTAAATGGCTAGATAGGAGTTAACTTAAAGAGATTTACTATGTATCAAGCATAGTCCTAAATCTTAAATACATTCTTAATTCATCATTACTATAAAGAAGTGACTTTTAAAAATTTCCCCATTTAAAACAAGAAAAATAAGGCAGAGAGGTAAAATCTTTGTTTATGATGACAAGGAAGATGAAAGATTCAATTTCAGGTAGAAAATAGAAAATATGTCAATCTATGCTCTTAATCATTATTCTACATTGTTCTCAAAGAAAACTATAAGCTGGTATATGAAGAAAAACATTCAGTGATCATCTTTCATTGTTTCTGGTAATTTCATTGTGCTTAATTTACCTTTTATCTCTACATCATCTCAGATTCCTTACAGAATGTGTACATAGTAGAACATCTAAATAATAACAGTAGATTAAAGATGAAATCACACAATGCAGGTAATTAACTTTAAATAGAAATGAAACATAAGATTGACAAATGTAAGTGTAGTAGTTTCAATGTATGCCTGCCATTGACTCAGGTGTTAAAATTAACTTGCAACTTGGGTTTCCAGCCACTTGACTGGAGAAGGTGTTACTGGGGGTGGATCCTGGAGTATAGCCCTAAGGTGTCACTGGGGCCTGATCTGCATTATTGCAGGTTTGTGTATATATTGTTGCTGGTATTTTGCTTGCATCAGTTTTTCTCTCTGCTTGGATCTATGAACATAGGCAGATTCTTCCACCATCGATGGAACTACCCCATGAACCTATCAGCCTGAAATAAACCTATTTCTTCCTTGTTGCAGTCAGGTTTGCATTGCTGGCAGAAATCACCTGACCAAGATCAGCTTTTGGGCACAAAGGGTTTATTTTGGTTTACAGACTCAAGGGGAAGCTTCCAAGAGCTGTTAATTCCCAAAACTACATCAATTTGGAACCTAGCATTCAGAACATCTATGTTTATGGCAGACACCTGACTCAAACCACCACATTCTGCCCTGGCCCTCATAAACTGATATCTACACATGATATAAAATACAATGCATTCAGTATGACTTTAAGAATCCCCATAGTTTCTATATACTGCAACCCTGTACAAGTTCTCAAGACATTAACATAACAGAAATCCTCTCACACAAACTGCTTCTAGCCCAGTCCAAGCAAAGCTCTTTCTCACCCTCATCAACAAAACCATATTCCATAGTTATTACTACACTCAGGTCTTTCAACTCTGACATCAAGCTGGACTGACAGCACTGCAAGGCATCTCTTAGGCCAAGTTTCAAATCCTTCCACATTCCTTTTGAAACTAAACTCCAAAATGCCAAAGCTAAATAGTCAGATGTCTAGCAGCAATTGACACCACTCCTTGGTACCAACATTGCTGTTGCAGTCAGGTTCACATTGCTGGTAGAAATTACCCAACCAAGAGCAGCTTTTGGCACTTGAAGGGAAGCTCCATGATGGCAGGGAAAACAACATGAGCAGAGGGTGGACATCACCCCTGGCCAACATAATATGGACAATAGTAACAGGAGAGTGTGACAAACACTGGCAAGGGGACAATGGCTATAATACCCATAAGCCCACTCCCAACAATACACTGCCTCCTGGAGGTGTTAATTCCCAAATCTCCATCAGTTTGGAACCTAGCATTCAGAACAGCTGCGTTTATGGCAGACACCTGAATCAAACCACCACATTTCCTAAACTGTGTCTGGTTTAGATGTTCATCCCAGTATCATGGAGCTGTCTACTACACTAGCTCAGTAGTACTGACCTGGAACGCCAGCTGCTTATAAGGCTAAGACAGGAAGGCCAGAAATTTAGGGCCATCCTGGGACACAGAGTGTGTTTAAGGCCATTCTGGACAAGTTAATGTGATCCTTTGTTGAAGCAAGCAAACAAAGTAAAAAGTAGTCCAGCAATAAAGCACAGTGATGAGTGCTGTAGTTAAGTTCTTGTTGGAACAAAATATCCAACCAAAAGAAGGTGATGTGAGGAAAGTTTTTCCTTTCTTTCTTTTTCTTAACTTATCGTCTTGAGGGGAAGCTTCATGATGGTAGGGGAAAGCATGATATGAGCAGAGGCTGGAAATAACCTCTTCCACAGTGGGTAGAAAACATCAGCAGGAGAATAAACCTAGTTCTGGCAAGGGGGAGCTACCTATACCTCTAAGCCCACTCCTATAATATACCTCCTCTAGCAAATCTCCACCTCCCAAACAGCCATCAACTGGGGACCAAATATTCAGCAGCTCACATTAGTTTATGTGGTACATCAGTCTCTAACCTTCACATTATACTTCTGACCCCAATGAACTCACAACCATCCACAGTGTAAAATGCAATAGATTCAGGCCAATTTTAAAAAGTCCCCATAGATTTTATCAATCCCAACATTTTTCAAACATTCCCACGGTATAAGATCTCTTAGCTATGAGCTTGGAACCAAAAACACATAATGGCATAGAGGAAACTTTCACAGTGCAAAATATGGCATTATGCTTACCAAGGAAATATTGAACCAGTGTAAGATCTAAAACAAGCTGGTAAAATATGAAATCTTGCAGCGCTATGTCCATCACAATGAAGTCACTGAGGTTCCAATTTCACCCCTCTAGCTAGGCTGTCCACAGCCCAGGGAAAATTCTATATCAAACTATCAGCTCTCCTTGGTGGTTTATTCACAACCCTGGCATCTCAATAATCCTAGGGTGTGCTCTACAACCCATGGTTCCTTGTCACAGTTCCACTGGATCTCCATGCACGAACCCCAATGACCCTGCTTCACATTGCACAATGTCCATCACCAAAGTAAACCACATTGTTTATCCAATTACCCTTTCTTACCTGCATTTATTATAATCCCATAATACCAAATAGGCTACAAAATTGTTAATTAATGGGAAATAAAGCCTACCTTGAAGAACAGGCAATCTTCATCATTCTTACATTCTACTTTCAAAAGAGTTAGTATTCTCCCTGCTGTCACAATGTAGAACAGCTGGCCCAATCTCAATGGCAGTAATCTCTCAAATAATTGCAATTGAAGCAGGCTGTAGTCTCTAGCCTGCCTTTCATTTATTTCATCATAACCATCTGTCCAAACTCGCCCATTTCTTCTAAATTCAACCCTGATCAAGAAGAGCACAGATAACATCTCATACAAGTTGCCTCTAGCTCAATCCAAACAAAGATCTTTCTTCCCTTCAAAAGAAAGTCTATAGAGTCCACAATTCCTTTCTATGTTCAGTCTTTCTACTCTGAAAGGAATTATCCATCAAACTCTTCTTATAGACTTACTACATGTCCAAGGTTTCAAATCCTTCCACATTCCTCACAAAAATCACTTCTAAAAGGCCACAGTCATGTTTACATAAGAAATGACCAAATTTCTGGCACCAATGTTCGATTGTAGTAACCATCTCATTGCTGGAACAAAATACCCAACCAAAAGCAGCTGATGGGGGACATCTGATTCAACTCACCACAACATAACATACTAGATTTAAACCTTGTACTTAAAAAAAAAAGTTGGGGATGGAGAGATGGCTTAGCAGTTAAGGTGGTTGCCTGAAAAGCCAAAGAACCCAAGTTAATTTCCACAGGATCCACGTAACCCAGATGCACAAGATGGTACATGTATCTGAAGTGTGTTTGCAGTGGCTGAAGGCCCTAGTGTGACTATTCTCTCTTTCTCTCTCTCTCTATCAAATAAATAAACATTTTTAAAAATTCTAAGATATACTTTATCTTATCTTTATATTATCTTATCATTACTCTCATTTGTGATGGTAAATAATTGTACTAGGACCTATAACTTCTGGAATGTTATTTTCAAAACACACGGATATTCATAAAGTTGAATATTGACACAACAAAACTTCTGAATCATTAAGTATCACAAATATGATGGTTAACCTTCTTACTTAAAAAGTCATCCATTTCTTTGTCAAGGATTGCCAATAGAACTACTAGAACACCTGTTTATGAAATGTCAATCCCTCCAACCATATATATATATACATATATATATGTGATGGTGATATATATATCACCATCACTTCTGTATATCATTGACAAGTAAAATGAATAAATTGCAGTACCAAGCATTAGAGTGATGGCTCATTGGTTAAAGACATTTGCCTAGAAGCCTGCAGGGCCAAGTCCTATTCATATATCATTCATGTAAAGCTGGATGCAAAGTGATTTATGTGTCTGTAATCCCAATTTGCCTATGGAGAAGTGAAGCACCAAATTTATGAAGCTCATGAGCCAGCTAGACTGGCACATATGCAGAATCAGCAAAAATGAAAAACAAGGCTCAAGCAAAGCAGAAGGAGTAGACAAACACCGAGGTTGTCCTCAGTCCTTCACACATGTGCCCATATAAACACACATCCGCATTCTATACATATTCTAATATATGTACCCAACACACACACACATAATTTCATTTGAGAGAGAAAGAAGGAAAGCAAAAGAGAATGTGCACACCATGTATTCCAGCCACTGCAAATGAACTCCGGATGGATGCACCACCCTGTGCATCCAGCCCACATGGGCAGTGGGTAACCAATCCAGGCTTCACAGGCAAGTGCTTCACCCACTAAGACATCTCTCCAACCACACACACATAATTTCAAAAAAAGTAAAAAAACTAACAAATACTCAAAAAAGTGTGCATTTTTTCAGGTTATATGAAAATAACATGAAAAGCCTAGAAATGACCCTAGATATGCCTGACTCCAAAACAATGTTGGCCTTTCCCGCTAATAACCTGTTCTAAATTTCATAAAGCTCAAGTTGTTGCAGATGTCGATGACTCTTTTTAAATTAGAATAAAGCAATCCTAATTTTGACCAACTTGATGAGAAATATATTCCTTTCCGTTTCTCCTACCACATTTGTCATTGTCCTTTCCTCAAGATGACATCAATGCAATCTTATTACTACTGTGGTCTCTAGAGAGGGTAGCCAACCTTAGCTAACAAGCAGAACTGTAGTGACCATAAGTCTGCTTCCTTAGAATCCTCCTCCCCACCCAGACTCCAGAGTCCTTAATCCTACTAAGACTCCAGCTTTTTTATTCCAGTGCTATCCTTCTGTGTCTTTCAAATCTGTTAAGGAAAACACATCTTATAAGTGATACCTGTAGTCATTTGTGATATTTTTTTCCTGTAGCTGCGAAGCTGAAATTGTTAAAACTCCAATGTAGGATATCAACCTATGTCTGGCTGAATTATAATACATGTTGAACTCCTTGAATCACAGGGTTTATATCCTTAAAAAGAAAAAACAGTAAGAGAATGTTGGGTCCACTAATATGACAATGCTTCCAGGATAAAGCTAAAGTCATTGAACACCTGATGAGTCTCTTTACTTTAGTCATGGAACTTGGTATCTTCAACCACAGCCATGGAGCTCCAGTGGCATCTATGTTATACTCACAGGGCTTCTGCTCTTTCTATCTCTTATCTGAAGGAATTAACTTCCAACTGCCTACATCCCTGAGGCAACTTCCATGTAAAACAATGCTGATTTAACTTAATAAAAAAATCATTCCTCTTTTTCTATGCCCATAACTAGACTCAAATATCTGTATTCTGTTAAAAGTAATGTATGATACGTGATGCTTAAAAGTGTGAGTTAGCCGAAAAAAAATTACCTGAGTTTTCTAATATATTGAAGGACACCAGAGACTATATGTTAGAATGGAATATTACTATAAAGACAATAAAAATGGATCAGGCAGAATTTATTAACATTGATTAATTAAGGAGATATTCTGGATTTAATGTTATAGCTCAGGGCCCTAAATGCCTGACTGGTTGGTTAAAAGGAATGATGGCCTACCATGAGCAATGAGAGATGCTAGACATGCTTTATGGCTTTGTTTATGTTGTTTTCAAAGAAAAATGCTGAGAATCAAATTGCTGTTACTTATACAAGTTGAGGAAAACTCTGAGGCTGGAAAGGAACAATAAAAAGCCTTTTGGGTTCTTTTTGGACCCGGTGGACTTTAGAATGAGAAAAGGGTAACTCAGTTGACTAAGGTGAGACTTCAGTGGACCATGACTGACTTTATGAAAGTTTATCATGAAGTAAAACAAGATTTTTCTTTGACTGCAACTTCAGATCCATGAGGCCAATTCTTCATAATAGCTGGCCCAGTGGAACCACATACACATTTTCAGGACTACTTTAATGTATGTGAAGAATCATGCCTTGTGGAATGTTATGTTTTCACACAAAAATCCCATTTCATTCCTCCATACTACAGGGCCCTGGGTTATTCTCTGTTTGTAATAGCCAAAGGAAGCAACATCCAAACAGAAACACAGGAATTGTCTTTGAGAGGTTTTAATTTAAAAAATTAGGTTGTTGCTGAGTCTCTTCATCCAGGGTAAAAGCTATTCATTACTATTCCTAATGGTTCTTAAAAGTAGGCAAGGGTCTGGATTTCTGTTTGAGCTCTTTTTACTTCAAGAAGTTTGTTCTGTCCTCCACAAAAGTAACCCTGCTAAGGACTTCTAGGTGCCGAGACTCAGGTGATCATAGTAGTAAGCTGGTCAGGAAGAAAGGCATAAACACCACTCAAACCCTCAAAATGAAAACAACTGTGTTATTCCAACACAAAGAAGTAAAGATAGATCAGCAGTTACCTATGCGGCATGAGCTGACCATGTGTTCTCTTTTACCTTTACCAGATGGTTTTGATTAGGAAGTCAAAGGCTGTGCAGAGAGGATGAGCACTTTACCACAGGTATCTCCACTGAAACCTCACAGTAGTTCATTCATGTGATGATGCTTCTGTCTCTGGCACAGGAAGCATTCTATGGATAAACTTCATAAGTAGTGTGAGATGTACATGCAATTCAAGATTACAAATAAGGTGCATCTTGGGCAAAAAAGGCTACCTGGTTTTGGTGGTTTGATTCAGGTGTTCCCCCATAAACTTAGGTGTTCTGAATGCTACATTCCCGGTTGATGGAGATATGGGAATTAATGGCTCCTGGAGGCAGTGTATTGTTGGGGGCGCGCTTATGGTTATTGTAGCCAGTTTCCCCTTGGAAGTGTTTGGCACACTTTACTGTTGCTATTGTCCATCTGATGTTGCCCAGGAGGTGATGTCCACCCTTTGCTCGTGCTGTCGCTTTCCCCTGACATCATGGAGCTTCCTCTCGAGTCTGTAAGCCAAAATAAATCCTTCTCCCCACAAGCTACTCTTGGTCAGGTGTTTTCTGCAAGCAACGTGAACCTGACTACAACACTGGTGTTCTGGCATGAGGGAAAAGACTGAATTTAAGGTGAATAGTAGTATTATCATTTCCATTTTCCAGGGGTAGAAATTTAGGTCTTCGAAAATGCCAATGGCTAGCTGCAGGGCTCTCATGGCATCATCCCATAGCACCTGTGAACTGAAGTTCACAGAATAAAAAGAAAGCGCACCTGTGGTAAACATTCTACATGGCTGACTGACAGGTTGGAGCTTCATGATTATGGAGAGATGGAGTGTTTCAGCCTAGGAGTCAAATTCTCTTGGGATCTCCTAGCCATAATTGCTATTTATTGCCCAACTCTGTGTGTAACCTAGCATCTTTTGGTTATTAGGTAAATCCCTCTAGAATATATAAACAGACCCCTTAGTTTCTACCAACTCAGTGTCTAAGAATGTCATCATTTTACATCTGAAGCCTATATAAGAGATTTCCTTGCTATACTATCTTCTGAATACCTGGAGTTTCCACCAGTGCATTGCCTTCACTCAAGACTTCCTTTGTTCTGTTGCTATAACCACTTCAAGAAACTGTGACCACATCTAGACATGGCATTTAGGGAATCTGAATCTGTGTTCCTGGATCATGGTCTGTCATATTGAATTCTGAAAAAAAAAATTCCTTTTGAGGTGAGAACTATGGTTTTATTTATTTTATTTTATTTTCGCTTTAACATACCACTTTCATAGGTGAGGTTGGAGTTCTAGGGAAATCCCACAGTCTGTCTTTGTGCTTTAGCCTGCCCGTCATGTCTCCCCATTCTAGCCCTCAGCTGAGAATTCTCCAGTGGTGTTAGCACTCTAGCTGAGACAGAGATCCTAGAATCCAGCTGTCATTTAGGATTCCAAAATATAAAACTTAAAAAATATCTTGAGTATGTGAGAGAATCTGTGAATACTTGTGTTTAATTAAAGACTCTACATTGTTTGTCTGTATCTAATATAGAGAAAGTGATGTATGATGATATATGATATGAAAACTGGAATATTTGGGAGACTAGAATACTCACCTATGTGTATAAGATCCAGAAGACATATCTTTTTATCAATAAGAGCTGTGTGATTACTTTTCTACTTCAGGGAGACTTCTAGAACTCTGACAATATGATATATATATGGTTTTTTAAGGTGAAGGCCAGATTTCTACATATGTCCCCTTGGGTACAATGCTACCCAAGAAGGAAGTAAGGAAGTACTTTACCTTTTGGGGCTTCATATCCAATCTATCTCTCATGTGGCATCATTACTCTGTCCCATTTACTGAATCACCTGATACTTTCCAATTTTTAAATAGGCTCCAGAACAAGACAAAACTCTGTCATGGGGCCAAGCTGCTAAACAAGTTGCTTCCCACTTGGGCCACATGATCCAGCATTGCTTACCAAAGGTGATCATCAGAGAGGAATTTAATACTGCCACTATTGATTATCTTGTACCACTTCACCAAGGATGTGAGGTACTTAAATTTTACTGAAATAGACATTCTCGATATGTATTAGTCCATTCATAGACTTACAGAATGCCTTAATCACACCACCTACCATCACAATGCTTAACACAGTCTTGCTTCTACAGCAGCAGTAAGTCCTATTCTATAATTCATGGTTTTTCTTATGTCCTTCTCCACTGTGAACCAGCTTGATTGACAAGACAACAGAGTGGCCTTGTGAAGTTTCAGTTATAGGCCCAAGTAAATAGCAATAATTTATTAGCATTGATCAAGATCTTCTGGATAGCCATTTATTTTATGACTCATTATCTAATATAAAGTTCAATTTTTACAATAGTTAGAATTCATGGATCCAGGAATCAGTGAGTAGAAATATGAATAGTATCATCGCATATTACTTCTGGACATCTTTTACAAAGTTTTTACTTGTTGTTCTTGAGTCTTTATGCTCAGTTGGCCTGTGATTAAAGTCAATGGAAAACTACAGCACCTCAATTCAAAAAGAATTAGAAATAGTCTGGGACCTTTGAGAATGTAGGTCACTCTATTGGATAAAGACCTCCAACTGGTTGAGATCCAGACTGTGGGCAAATGGAATACAAAATACATGATGGAAATGACACATCTGATATAGCCATGTGACCATTTACAGAAACAAGAATCATAAGTGGCATGAGTAGTTCTTCCTTATTTGTTGTGAGAACAACTGTATTTGTCTTTTCTCACATCCTTTCAATGTTTATTGATTTTATATCATCATATTAAATTATTTTCAATTTTACACTATAAGTTAAGGGATATTATAAATATATTTTAGATCTTTACTCTGTTTTTATTTTCTTTTTTCTTTTTTTTTTTTTTTGAGGTAATGTCTCACTCTAGCCCAGGCTGACCTGGAATATGTTGTCTCAGGTGGTCACAAACTCATGGTGATCCTACCTCTGCCTCCCAAGGGCTGGGATTAAAGACATGTAACACCACACCTGGCTAGATATTTATTCTCTTTGCAAAGAGATTGGTGTCTTTTTGATTGCTCCTTGGATAGTTGTACCATGTTGGGTAGAATTGTAACTATGATATTGTTACGTAGAATTATAACTCTGGTATTGTCATTCCTAAGAGTTTAAATACAGTTTAAAAAGTATGAGTGGCAAGTTGGCAAAACTTCTATGTTAATTTTATGTGTCATGATATCTGGTTATAGAATACCCAGATTAAAGATTATTCTGAATGTATCTGTAAAGCTTCTTAGTTTTATTATTTATTTGAGAGAGAGAGAGAGAGAGATACAGAAATAAGCAGGTAGAAGGAGAGAGAGACAATGGGTGCACCAGTGCCTCTAGCCATTGCAAACAAACTCACTCCAGATGTATGTGCCCTCTTGTGCATCTGGCTTATGTGGGTCCTGAGGAGTCCAACCTGGGTCCTTTGGCTTTACAGACAAACAACTTAACCATTAAGACATCTCTCTAGCCCCTGTATAGCTTCTTTAAAAGGAAATTATCATCTGGATCATGGAATCAGTAAAAAGGACTGTTATTCCCAATGTTGGTGGGCTGGAATAAAACAAAAGACAGGGGAAGATATAGTATCCATTTTTATTTCCTGCCTTCCTACTTGAGCTGTGAAAGGTCATTTTATTATCTCAAGCTCTTAAATTGGAATATATACCCTCTTCTCTGGTTCTCAGGCTTCTGGATTTAGATTGAATTATACTCCTGGTTTTCTTAGATATCTATTTGCAGTCTTTTCAACTTATACTGTGAACCAACATCCCACAATAACCTCCAAATTGCTCCATTTCTCTAAAGAAGCCCCCATATAAACCAGTTAACATAGTCAAAATCTGTCTTTTAGATACTGCAATAATTATCCACTTTCATTTTGTTATGTTTTCAGATCCTAGCATGGTGCCATATGTATATTGGATTCTTTAAAAAGGTCAGCTAATGGGATTGATTCCAAACAGTAAACTATGAGTGCAAAGTCAAACCAGAAGTGAGGGTTATGAATGGAGAAATATGTGGGAATTAAAAATAAAGAAAATGTGGAGAAATGATGATTGTACTCTTATTATCTAAATAAAACTGGTAATTCAGGAAAATAATTGACTGTGTTGAATAGTGAGCTGCAGGATTGTTATTTGTATATGCTGATGTTGAGAGGCCTGTGGGATATTGGAAGCAATAATGGGGTCCAGGAGCCTAGGATGTTGACCATGTCTGTAATAGTGTTTTGGTAGTCTTTATTTCTGAGAAACCATGGATGTGGATATGATAGTCCAGAGAGAGAACAAAAAAAGTGAAGTGCAGAAAAAGTAACATGAAAAATGTAGACTTATCTCCTATTATAGTACATTTTTCAGCAAGACCTTTAAAGCAAACCTTATTTAACAATGGGTTAGGCTAGCAAGATGGCTCAGCAATTAAAGACACTTGCTTGTTAGATTCCTCAGAACCCACATAAAGCCAGATGCACAAAGTGGTGCATGTCTGCAGTGCATTTACAGTGAAAGGAGGTGCTGGCATGCCCACTCTGCCCTCTCTCTCTCTCCCTTTCTTTCTCCAATAAATAAACATATATATAATTGTCTTTTGTCTTCTTTGTTTCTCCATAATATTTATTATCATTTCATCAACTATATGTTACACTTATCTTGAGTCTATATTTCCTAATTAGGATAAAATCCTAAGAGAATTGATTTTTTTTCAATGTTGTTTACTACTTAGAAAAGTCTGAAATACTGCAGTTGTTCATCAAATATTTGCCCAAAAAAAGAACTAAATGAAAAACTTAAAATGAAAATTACAGTCTATCATGTAACAAGCAATATTGAAGTGTGATATAAAATTCGACAAAACTAATTTTTCCTGTCTCATTTTAACTCGCATATTAGGAGGAAGAGAAAAGCTTGTAGAAGCAGTTAAACTACTTCTTATTAACATTGAAACATACAGTCAAAAGTCATTCTATTACACAGTTTCTTTATTCTAATAGAGAAGCTATCAGAACATAGATAAAAAGAATTAGCTGGCTTGTAATTAGACTTCTGGGACACTAAAGGATAACTGCTTCAGTTTCAACAGCCAGCACTGAATGCATTAAATATACTGTATTACATTGACAAAATGAAAAAAAGTGGCATTAGCATGCACTTAAGCAGTACATGTTTGTGAAGAATTTCCCTGTTCAGTAGTGGAACAAGCTGTTTACAAAGCACTTCTACAAACTAGCCCATCATAATGCACAGCACGATGGGGGACAATTCTTGAAGAAATTGGAATTCTTGCGGCAATGTTACTAATTGGTGATTATCCATGATATTGACCCATGCACTGAAATGATTACAAACTGTTTCAGGTAATACTAATACACTGATTTGTTGCTGATGATGTTATCATTTAGTTCAATATGCTTTCCGTGGAATGAGGCTGGATGTGAGAATGACCAGTCAGTATTCTCAGACATCTCATCACTCCCCAGAGTTCATTCTATAATCTTCTCTTCATCCTCAGCTGCACAGGACCATTTCCAAAAGTTGTAGGCATGTATCAGATGATATTTGCCTACCTAAGACCACCAACATCCACAGAGTTCACAGTGACGTATTCTTCTCAGCTGATAAAATAGGTTATTAGATCAGTAGAGCTGCATTTCAACCACTTCCATTACAGACACCCCTGCAAAGCCTTTAACACCTCTTTCTTAGGGTTTTGCGTCTGCGTGCTACCATTTTTATCCTTTGTCTGCCCATAAAGAACTCAACCTTCTTACCATGATTTAATACTTATAAATATAAGATAGCGTCAATTTCTCTCCTCCACCTGCTTCTCCTATAACTGAGTAATGAGCATCTCTAGGTAACTTGCTTTTCCTAAAATATAGAAAAAAATTCTCCTTCTTCAGAGATTTATTTTTATACTTGCTTTTCCTTCTCCATACATAAGAAAGGTTCTCACTACCAGTTCTTCAATAGTATAAGTTATTGTCACAAGATTGACCTTTTATACCCTATGTCTGACTGACCCAATCTCATAGGACCAGGTAATTCTCCAATGGTTCCCTGGGAAGGAAGATAGAGGTAGAAAGATCACAAGAGACCTTGGCCAATGGGAACAAACTGGAGAAACTAAAGAGAAAGAATGAGTTATTCTGTCATTACTCATATTTTATCATGCTTATTTTCTTCTCCATTTAAGCCCAACCACTTTCATTCATGACAATGTTTTCCTCAGTCATACTTTTAGTTGTTTTCATGTAGGAGATTACTCCTCAGAGTGTTTCTTAATACTGTTTCTTCCAAAGTCTACAACCCAACTCTCTCTTGATCCCCTGGCATCTGTTCTTTCTAAGTATGTTTTAAATATGAAATGATATTCTCACCTAGTACATAGGTAACGGTCAAGTAATTCTCTTAATTCTTTTTTTTATTTTGACATATTCTATACTTTGTTATGGAGTGCTGTACTATTTTCACAGATTACTATAATCTTAGTAGTTTAAATCAATACCCAGATGACATCGATCTGCATATCACAAGTCCTTGCTAGGTTCTTTACTCGAAGTACTACCTAGGGCTACTATTTTATCTAGGTCTTGAGTTCTTTTTCATCAGTTTTTGGCTGAATTCTTTCACTGGAATTATGGAACTGGAGTTCCCCATTGTCACACTAGATGTCAACTAGGAACCACTAGTCACAGATTCCTTAGATTCTTGTCGTGCATGTCCCTTCATCTCAACAACAGATCATATCAACAGCAATGGTCCCTCACATGGAAACTCTGTGATTTCTGTGACCAGTCTAAGATGTTCTGGTGTGAAGGGTCAATATGATTAGGATAAGACTTTAAGGGTAGACTATCTTAAAGCCAGCTGTGCCCTGTAACAATTTAATTAAAAGTATAAAAGTTGTCATTAACTAAATCTGTAGGATTATACAGGGCAATCTTGGGAAAATTTTTAGAATTCAATGTCCACCACTGATGTGAGAAGAAGGCAAAAAACAATCATTAATGTTTTCTTAATTAAATTTACTATGAGTACATACATTCAAACTCAGGCATATATCCTTAATGAATTTTTCTTTCAGTCACAACACTCTGAAAATATGTCCTAACTTAAGAAGGACCCACACATTTATAGACACAGGAGCAGAAATCCCTACAAAAAATATGCCATACTTTTTGTTTTCCCTGGCTTTGATTTAAGAAATGTTCTTTCACAGCTGTTCTGGAATCTGAGGACCAAGTATCATTTGAGCTGAGAGTTTGAGACCAGCCCAAACAGGTCAGTAAGGGATTATCACAAAACAAAGATCAAATAATGCTTTACTAATGTCTTATCTTAAATCATTTATAAAAAAAATAGAACTATAATATATATGTATATATATAATATGAAATATATATAATATATATATATATTATATATATAGGCATATACAGGTTTTGAAAAACCAAATGCTGCTATAAAGCTTGTAACGATATCTCCCTATCCTCATCATAAACTGTTCTGATTGGTCAATTCTTTAGGTTGGTGAACAAAGTGATGTGGAGTCTCACGGGATGTTCCATATCTTCTCTGCTATAATTGGTAGCCTGTCTACTTGTGGTTAAAAGTTTTCCCAAATAGGTAATTAGGAACAATTCTGAGTACTTTTTATATATTAGTGTGCCATTGTAGCTTTATATGTTTTAAATGCTCTCATGATGTTTATCATGTTTCAGTTCTTCTAGTCTTTTTTATCTAACAAAAATAGTATACTCTATATTACTAGAAATATTACTAATATGATTATTTCAAAATGGTTGGTACTTCTAGAAAAAATTACATGGCTAATAGCTCTTCAAACTATGAAATAAATTCCATTTTACTGAAATAATATAACAGCATATACATACACATGATATTCAACAATTATTGTCATGTTTCGACCATTTTTTAATCCAAAGTTTCCAAATCAGCTGTGCTATTTAACTCTCTCATTAATGTAACTCTTCTTATGTCAATAAATCCTACAAAAATGTAGGTACTTTATGCTCCTGAATAAATTTTAATTTTTAGAGCATTTATTATATTTTTGTAATTTTGGTGATCTGCATTCTAATAGTTTCTCAGTGTATTTTTAATTTGTTTTTAGTAAGTAATTGTCTTATTTTAAAGTTAAATATTAGCATGCAAAGAATTAGGTTTCATTTTGTTGTTCTCAAACAATACTTTTAGACTTCCCTACCCAATTACCCCCACACATTTGTCTTCTCACCAAGCTTAGCATGTTTTCTGTTTTATACAATATGTTTCCTCTTATCCTTTCCCTCTTTTCTTTTTCTCCTCATGGTCTATTACCTTGAATCACAGCCTGTACTCAGTCTCACAACCCTTTACCCACATACACAGAAACATTAAGAGTTAAGATCCACATATGGGAGAAACCATGCAATGCCTTTCTGGTCCTGGGTTAACTCACTTGGTGTATTTTTTACAATTCCTTCTATTTTTCTGAAATTTTCATAACTTATTTTTCTTTATAACTGAGTAAAACTCCACTGTGTATATGTACAACCTTTGCATCATCTATTCTTCAATTCATGAATATGTAAATTGATTTCATTTTCTAGCTATTGTGAATACAGAAGCAATGAACATAGATGTGCAAGTATCTCTGTGGTGGACTATAGCCTATAGCCTATAGCCTATAGATATATAGACAGAGACAACATGGTATTGACACAAAGCCACATAGATCAAGGGGAGAGAATACCAGACACAGAAATAAACCCACATAACTATGAAAGGCATCAAAAGCACACACTGAGAAAAAGATAGCCTATTTAATATACGGTGTTTGTAAAACTAAAATTTCACCTATGAGTAACAAAATTAGATCTATATCTCTTACCCTGTACAGAGATCAATTTAAAATAACCAAAGACCTTGCATGTGGTTTCAGAGAAGACTACAGATAAAAGATGGGCAAGATGAGAGACACGGGTTTGGGTGGTAGAAATCTGTCAGCATATGTACAACTGTCAACGGCAGCACTGGTGCTTTCAGAGGTAAGCCAAGGGAGTAGAGGATGTCTACTTGTTCAATAAAGGGTACCCCTGCCCTGAAATATAAACTGTGGATGTCATCTTTTAACTCTAAAACATTTAGCATACATAGTTTTAAATTCTCAGCCATATATATTTTCTAATTATCATCACAGCAAATATAAATTCTAAGTTTCAGGGAAAATGGCCAAATCTGAAAAGTAGAATATTTCAAATCTATCCACTTGGCTCTCTACTGCTAGCTTTCTCATTTTGGGGGAGAGGAGAAAACATAACCTAAATTTTAAGGCATTTACTATTACTATTAGTCTATAAATTCCTAGTCCATTATCATTTGGAACACTTTCATTTTACTAAATTACCATATTTTAGTCTCTGGTTGTAAATTTGGCAGGACTAAGCCTTAACTGCTAAGCCATTTCTCCAGGCCTAATTCATATTTGAGGAGCTATTTATACACGGCATTGTCTACCATATAAGCTACTATCAGACTCAAAAACAGAGGCATATTTTTAATATTTCTGTTTTGCTCATTTTAATCACTAGAATTTTTTTCTTATAACATGTCTTTTTATATTGTTACTGCTCTTTTTGATACTTTGTTGAGAATCACTGTTCCTATGTTGATCTTTATTTTCTCTGCTGCTTCATCCCCATGTTATTTCCTTATATCTTCTATGAAAGCTTCTGAAACTTTTCTCACATATAATTTGTCTGCTTTACTTTTCCTTATTGCATCTATTTCAGTCCTCCATTCTGTTATGGTTGCATTTTCTTGCTGTTGTCATTGTTACTGTTACCTTGTTTAACTATAGTAGTTTTTTTTTTATTTTATTTGGTCTAGGTCTTATTTCAGGGTCCTTGCCTCTCTTCCCTCTGAAATTATGTTAAGGATCCCTAATGAGACTTCCTTAAAATATTTCTCTCCAGTAACATTTTTTATAAAAGTTATGCCCTTGCTCTGCCTCAAGGTTTACATTTTTTTTCAGTGTGGAAAAATGTGATCATTGTTTTTGTTATCTATACTTAATTGAAGAGAAATCATTTATGGACTAGCAGTTAGAAAGATGCAACTCTTGGATTTTCTTCATGATTTCCTAGAAATAATTGAAAGGGTTTTACATATCTCAAACTAAAAACAGGCTGATGGCAAGTTTATATTATGTGCCCTACTTGCTGGTGTCCTTAAGAACCATTATAGTCATACTGTTGAATACTCTGATCTAGCCACATTTTGGATTTCCTTCTCTCTGTTCTGCTCTGCATCTTTCATAGCATGACTAACCTTCTTTCTGGGTGTGCTGTGTTCTACCCCTTGCTTCTTCATCAGGAAGTACTCTGCAATCCTTTGATTTATAACCAGTATGCTTGCTTTCTACTTTTATGAAGTAACCATGTCCTGATCTACCTTAACAAAGAATTGCTAACACAGTTCACTTGTATGTCTCAGATGGTACTTAGCTATTCTAACAGTCTCATATACTTACTCTAGAAAGATTATAAGGGATTCTCATTGCTTTCATATAGTATCCCATCCTGGATATACATTTCTGGCATATTGATGACATCCTCCTATATTTTGCATGAAGTAATGCTAAATTTCCTTCCACTTTTATATCTTTGGTGGGCTTCATGGTGATTTGGTAAAGAACTATATACTGCTGCACATTTCTTACCCATAATTCCTGTCTACATATTTTCGATGTCACCACACAGATGTTTCCTTAAGTCTCCATCTGCTTCTCTTAAAGGGTCATTTTCAGATAAATTCATTTTTTTTCTCTGTCTCTCCTTTTTTTAAACACATTTCCCATCTCTGTCTGGCTTTATGTTTACTCTTTTGAACAAGCAAAATCTGCATCTTTCTATGGTTTACCAACAATAGCATGGGTGAAGTATTATTTTTTCCCACTCGTGTCTACATAGGAGACACTGATATTCTTCACAAAATAATACTAAAAAGTGATCTATGTGTATTTGCTTTAGTCTTTGGAAGGAGAGGATTCTGATAATTTGTTTCATATTCTGCTTTAGTGGTCATTAGGGGAGCATTACATGCATCAAAAATGGGTATTGATATACCTACTGAAAGATATAATTTATAATTGATATTATAGATAGTTAAAATGAGATAATTTAAAAAGAAATAAGGCATACAAATCATGGGAGCAAAACTTGGGATTTTTCTTCATGTTAAGATTTGTGTTGCAGAATTTTCACCTTAGCTGAGAAGGCTTTCTCAGAGTTGTTTTTGTCTGTTGAGTTCATTTTTTTTTTTTTTTTGCACAATTGAGTATTTTTTTTAAATGCTCTGAATGCTATTTTAAAAAAATATAGAAATGGGGCTGGAGAGATGACTTAGCAGTTAAGGTATTTGCCAGCAAAGCCAAAGAAACCTGGTTTGATTCCCCAGGACCCACTTAAGCCAGATGCACAAAGTGGTGCATGTGTCTAGTTCATTTACAGTGGCTGAAGGCCCTGATGTGCCCAATCTCTCACTCTCTCTGACTGTTCCTTTCTCTCTCTAGTAAATATTTTTTTAAGTTACAGAAATGATCTGAGGATATCCTAGAAGGCCATCAGTCAATTTTTCTAGAAGGATCACTGAAATTTTATTAGGTATATTATAGTACCTTATATATTTTCAAGGTCCCTGATCCATGGAATTGCAAACTTGAAGAACTCAATTTTTTTAACATTTTGGGAATATCTAACTTATAATAAAATGTTTTGTCTTTTTTATATACTTTCTCATGTATCAAAACCAAGTCTTCAAATATCTAAGCTTTTTTATTTTTATGTAATATATTTCTATAATAATTTACTATATGTAATACTTGTTTGAATTACATGTTCCATACTGCTTATTTTTTATTTATTTGTTTGTTTGTTGTTTTTTTTTATTTGGTTTTTTAAGGTAGTCTCACTCTAGCTCAGGCTGACCTGGAATTCACTATGTAGTCTCAGGGTGGCCTTGAACTCACAGCAATCCTCCTACCTCTGCCTCCCAAGTGCTGGGATTAAAGGCGTGCACCACCACTCCCAGCACATGTTTATTTTTTAAAAACTGAGTACATCCCAAGTACTTTAGAATAATCTTGGCTTGGTCTATATATTTATAAAATAATAGGCATAAGGACTAGAAATTATGCAGATGCACAAGTCATAAAACTAAGTATCAAGAAAGCTTGGCAAAGCCAAGAAATGAGTCTTCATTCTGTTGTCATAAGGACTAAGAGGTACTCTGTAACTTCCTTTAGCTCTTTACCCCTTTTTTGAACAGCATAGTGGCAGTACACAACATCAACTCTCATTATTATCTGGTTCTACTTCCTTTTACCCTAATTTCCATTGTCCTACAGTTTCTTCTTTACTGTACAATTCATGATGGATTTTCCCACTTAGTATGTTTGTACTTTTAATTTTCCCATCTGTATGCCATGCACCATCCACTTGTGTTTTGTCTTTTCTATCAATGAATGATGTTTGTCTCCAAATTCCTGGAAAAGTTATGAGTCTGCATTATTTTTAATGTAGACAATATGTAGTTATGCATTCAAGTCAAATATGTGACATATTTTGCGTTAAAAGACCACTTAAGTCATCTTAATAATTATAGATTTTCAGAGGGTATGAAAAGAGCAATTTAAAATAGAGGATTTTAGTATTCAAATAAAAATGACAGATGGAATATTTAGAGTATTTCTTAATTATGAATTAGATAGCAAATATTTACTACATGATAATTATAAAGTTGGAGGTAGAAATTATAAACAATCACTAGAAGGAAAGTGTAAAACTATACTAATAGTGCTAGGCTTGAACTATAATCATTCCACGTTGAAATAGCCTTTGTAGGCTTAATGGTAATGCCTGTGTGTTTTTTGTATTATCTAATTTGGCGCCATGCCAACTGGCTCTCAGTTCCTCCAGTATACACAATATTTTCATGCCAGATATTTTCTAACTAGAGAGAGACCCTACCTCAAAAATAAAAAAGTCAAAAAATGCATATGAGTTCTAGGATGGATTGTCTTAACACAGACACCATGTTTTACTTATTAAACAGGATAAGTTCAGATTTACCTGATATTGAAGAAAACAATATCTGTAATTTGTTTTTACATTACATTATTAGAAGAAAGATAGGAGACATATTTTGTTTCTTTGAGCAACTTTGCTTGTGAGTGAACTCTCAGTGTGAAGAGATAATTGGGGGTAGACGGAACAATGAGAAATGTAACGTGCATGTAGAGAGCATGGTACAGACTGCATAGTACTAGTTTTCAGCAATTGTATTCCTTTCTTTTTAAATATTTTATTTTATTTTATTTATTGGAGTGAGTGAGAGATAAAGAGGGAGAGAGAGAATATGTGCACCAGGGCCTCTGGCCACTGCAAACTAACTCCAGACGCATGCACGCCCTTGTGCATCTGGTTTATATCGGGTACTGGGGAATCAAACTTGAATCCTTTGGCTTTGCAGGCAAATGCCTTAACCACTAAACCATCTATCCAGCCCAGTAATCATCTTTCTAATGAATTATTTTATTTTATTACGTTTACTTGCAAGCACAAAATGCTTCCCCACATTTTATATGGCATGTAATTCATTCAGACTTAAAAGAAACTCTTTTCCTAATATCAAAGTATAATAAAGAACTGAGTACAAAAATGCATTCCTATATATGATTATATCATTCAGTGATTCCATGGACTGATTCTATCCAATCATGAATATTAGAGAAGAGCACATAATGAGTACAACAAACACTTCTACAGGCATATCTATAGCACGAATGTAATTACAACCAGATATCATGGATCAGGGCCAAACAGGATATTTTTAAAGAACAATTAAGAATTGATGATGCAGAACCTACCCTAGACTGCGTTTTGGAGTAAAAACATATATGCATACCTTAGAGAATTTTAAACATACTGTAGAAGAGTGAAGGGAACACAACAATTCCTAAGAATGTTCAATCAATTTGGAAAATTCCTATGTTAATAATACTTTCCCATAATATTTACCAGAATAGTGACTGTCCAAATATATTTTAGGTTAAAATACTCATATAAATCAAGATAATATCATAAGAAGAAAATTTATTAAATTTCATTTAAATAATTTTAGTTGAAAGCCCAGTGTGGTGGCGCATACTTGTAATCCCAGCACTCAGGAGGCAAAGGAAGAAGGAGCGCCATGAATTCAAGGCCACCTTGAGACTACATAGTGAATTCCAGGTCAGCCTAGGCTAGAGTGAGACCCTACCTCAGAAAACCAAAATAATAATAAAAATTTTGGTTGAATATATACTATGTGTCATTCATTCTATTA
The DNA here is from genome assembly GCA_036346955.1 of Dipus sagitta. Lineage (NCBI taxonomy): Eukaryota > Metazoa > Chordata > Mammalia > Rodentia > Dipodidae > Dipus > Dipus sagitta. The sequence goes on along the minus strand of CM070770.1, from coordinate 93,185,734 downwards.
GCAATGGGAATATAGGTGGGCTATCATCCCTCACGTCAGTGCAGTAAGTGAATAATAAAAAATGAAATCAGAGGACTGTAGAGCTGGCTTAGTAGTTAAGGTACTTGTATACAAAGCCCAACCCAGTACCAATGCAAAGGCAATAACACAAAGTGGTGCACACATCTAGAGCTTGTTTGCAACAGCTAGAGGCCCTGGCATTCCCATTCTCTTTCTCTCTTTTTGTCTGTCCCTCTCTACTTGCAAATAAACAAATGTTTTAAATTATGAAACACAAAATTTAAAAATATAAAAATAAGATCAAAGAGGCATGCACAGTTGCACAAAAGATTCAGCATCTTATGGAACTTGCCTTTTGTTTGTGTTGTTCAGTTGAACTTTCTATACAAACTGATAAACAATTCACTTGTCTATAGATTGATAGAGGTTAAAACTTATGTTAATCCCTACATTGTGGCAAATCAATGACCTGTGCTATAATTATCAGGTAATTATTTAATGGGACCTAAAACCTTAGTTTGAATTATGCCCAGAATTTGACTGGCTAACAGTGCCCAAAACTACAAATCAAACTTTTAAGGAATGCAGTTACCTCTCTCCTGCCATTCTGCAAACCACTGACCTGAGCACTATGGGATGTCTCAAGTTCAGCAAGAACGTAGTTGTTATTAGAGGAAGGGTTCATCTATGGATGAGTCAAGGAAAATGCCAAAAAATGAAAAATATTATAGAGCATAGACATCAAAATTCTCTCACTCAACTTTCCACCCACTTCCTCTAGTCCATTTCTTATCTTTGCCATTGGCTTTCTCTTCTCTTTCTGTGGGAGGTCTAAGAGCCATACTTCATCTGGAATTGAAGAAACAAAAGGACAGGCCACATAAACATTTATGTACATAAAGAACTATTGTGAAGAAAAACATTGAGCATAGGAATTCATTGGGTTTAAATGTAGATATGACAGAAGATTCCGTATCTTCTTATTCACTTAGAAAAAACATGGAGTCATTAAGTAGGAGAGAGACTTCAGAGGAAAAAATTCAGGAAATGTCAACAATGTATTATAAACTCTAAATTTTAATAATTCAATCCAACAAAATTTTTCAGCATTTCTGTGTATGAATATCTTTGAGCCATCAATGTAAGCATAGTTATTTGAACCACAATATATATTTGAATTAATATTTAATTTAATTTTCATAACCCCATTAAACAAGTAATATGTGTTTTGTTTGCATGCTAGGTATTATGCAAGGGATAAAATATTAAACATTTCAGTCTTTGTCCTTTTTAACCTAAGAAGAATTTCCCCTAGATTATTTAGCGAAAGTTAAAATAATTTTGTCTAACAGTTAGATGTTTCATGCATATGTTATTGAATCAAAGTATTTAGCTCAGTAAAACCTATTAAAGATGATTAGAAAATACAAGAGAGCCAAAAATAGCTGAACAAGTGACAATAAACAAAATCAGCACCGACAAGGGCAAAACGGTGCAATGTGCAAGCCACAATTTAAAACGACTCAGTCATGTTAATATGTTGTGAATTAACGTAGGTGTTCAGCAAATCATTTTAGTCACTTTATTTAAAGAACTGCTTACTAACTACAGCAAAGAATGTCATCTTCTCCCTCTCTTGTATCAACAACATATTAAAGAAAAAAACTATTGCTAGGAATGCAATCACAGAAATTTAGGTGTCTCATTGTATAATGTATTCACTTAAAGGACTTGATTAAATGTTCTGAATAGAAAGAATTACTATGTCAGGTTACAACAGACAGTGAAATTTAGAAGTAAAACTCATCCAGTCACTATCATCTCTAAACAATTTTAGAGGATTCAAGGGAGGAAACGTGGAAGCATATCTGTCATGAAAACAAGAAGCCAAGGGTGGACAAGCAGATGGAAGAATTATATCTCTTTCAACGTGCAAGCAAAAGAGGTCAACCAGAACAATTTAAACAATAAGTAACCTTATCCCCACCACCAATTCAAAGGGACTCAGAGGTACTTTGGTCAATTCAGGCTGATTATCCTCTTGCTCTGTCATCTTAGAGGCTTGCTGTTTTTAGCCCTGTATTTTTGTCTACTTGTGTTGCAAATGGTTTTCACAAGTTCAGAAATTTAGTATAGATAAAATATATCTTAAGAGAACTTTTTCATGCTCTTTTCTTTCCCACACCCTTTCATTCTCCTTCTCTTCCCTGCCTCTTATGTCCTATAATAAATAAATATTTCCTAAAACCCCTAAGGAGACTTAAGTTCAAAGTTCATTAGCCCAGGGGTGAGCCATTCATCTGCTGCATTCTGCAGTTCCAAGGAGGAGTAGATGAGATGTGAAGAGGTGGAAAAGGGTATTTCAGCCCCTTCGTTGGCTGGAGTCACACTGCTGGCCAAAGATCATACACTTGGCATGTTCCTTCCTCAAGTTCATTTGTTCCATAGCAATCTTTCTAAGCTACCTTCTTTGACTTTTATATAAACTTTAACTAATTTGTCATTTTCATATATATATATATATGAATATATATATATATATATATATATATATATATATATATATATATATATATAATTTCAAGCATTAAAAGATCCCTGATTAGGATTTGTGATTTATTACTTTAAGAAACAATATGTAAAATTAACAAAGCTGAATTTTACAAGAGGGATAGCTGAAGAAAAGCTACCTGTTTGTACACAAAAATGACACCTTCTGTTGATTAAGTGTACCATTAATCTTTACAGCATTTTCAAATATTATATTTACTAAATATTAAATTTTTGGTAACTGAAAAGAAAATATTGATATGTTTGAGTATAGAAGACAAGAAATATGTTTGAGTATAGAAGACAAGAAAACATTTTTTGTTAGCATACAAAGACTATTGAATTATGGTGTTTTCAAACAAATTTTAGGGGTTTGTTCCCCTTACTTTCTTTCCCCCATTCTCCTCTTCCATAGTTGTTGTATGGCAAAGTCCTCTGCATAAAAATTGGTAAACAACTATTGTCAGCTTAATCAAAAGCAGAGAGAAGGTGTGGGGAGGGTCATCAGACCCCCACTTAAGATCTCAGGCATCCCCAGTGCCATCTATGTATGCAATGACTCACAAGGTTGCCTGGGCTTATGGGGAGAGAGAATATAAACAGGACAAAGGATCAAGGGAAAGTGGGCCCCGTTGAAGGGGCTGTTTGGGGGTCATCATGATGAGGAAGTAAGCCTTCACCCTGAGGATGGGGAAGGGCATTTTCACCGATAATGCTGACGCTGTGAGCTCTTTTAAGCAGTCATGAAGTGGTTTTCATCCAGGATGGGATGAGATTCGTGGTACGGTAGCTACTTTGGGGAGGCCACATTCCTATAAGTAACCCCTCACCCTGCACTGTATATAACCCCTATAAACTCATTGGTTCATCAAACTGGTATTGGTGAAATTATACTTTGGTCTGCCATCTGAGTCCTCTCTGGGGTGAAGGCATGTGCTCTCATCTCTCCAAGGGAAAAGTTTCCCATGACACTAGTGCACCTCCCTGCAATGCAACCTCTTTTCTGCTTTCACATTGCATGTTTCCTGTGGTTTTCTCCCTGTCCTTCTCATCAATTCATGTTCCCTCTTGTTGTCTCTTATCTAAAATCAAACTTAAACTCATTCTCACATCTTGATCACACACACACACACACACACACACACACACACACACACACACAAAACCATTAGAAGTTAATATCCATAGCTGAGAAAGACCATGAGATTTTGTTTTTCTGTGCCTGTGCTACTTCACTAAATAATATAATTTGATCCAACTCCATCAATTTTCTTTTTTTTTTTCTTTTCTTTATTAGTCAGTTTTGTATTCAGCAAATACAGTCAGTTTGGTACCATTATTAGGCTCATCCGTGACCAACCCCCTCCCCTTGGCCCCTACTTGTTGAGGTATACCGGTCATGTATTGTGGAGTTACCCCACAGTTATGGGTAAGATAAATGTCTCTGCATATCATGACCCAACATGTGGCTCTGACATTCTTTCCGCCCCCTCTTCCGCAAAATTTCCCTGAGCCATGTTGGGTTCATTTTAGGTCTGCTTCAGTGATGAGGTGTTGGGGGCCTCTGAGGCTCTGGCTCTCTGATTTGGTAGGAGTTGATTTTTCTCTGTGCTGATCTCCTTCCCCCTTCTGCTGGTATCCAGTTCATCAGGAAAACAGCCCCCTTGCTTGTTTCTCCAATTTTTCTTAGTTTCAGCAGGGGCCCTTTTGAGGTATGATGGGGTGGCTCTCTCCTTAGGATCTACATCTATCTGAAAAAGAGAAGTAGATTCTCCAACGGAAAGTAAGTTAGCACCAGGACAAATGAGATAACCCTTACTTTTTCTTTCTTTATAGAGAATTTAATAGGTGTAGGCCCTCTTGTAGCCCACAATTGATGGTAGCTTGATAATGGAGAGTGGGCTTATGTTTGGATCTGGTTCTGACTTGTTTCCCAGCTCCAGCTATGGGTCCCATACCAGTGAAGGGATCAGTTAGCCAAATTGAGAGCAGTTGGTTCCCCACCATGGCTGTGTGCCACTATTGCACTTGTGTGGGCATCACAACAAGTTATTTGCTGCTAAGTAGGTTAGACCTTGCGTTGCTTTGACAGATATTGGTCATTTTCCCCCAGTTGCCCATGTAGCACCTTCTGGCACTAGACGCACTGACTGTCTGGGGACTGGCTCTCTTCCAACTTCCAGCCATGCCATTCTAATTTGCATGTCAACCACATACGGTGTCTTCAGCAGTAGGGTCTTACCACTAGCCTTTGGTGGGTCATGAAGTACTCTGACAGAAATCTGTCTGTCTTTTAGGAAACCTTATAGGTCTCTCTGATCAAAAGCTCATTGTGGATGATAGCCCCATGCTGGATCTGGGAGTTACAGGTCAGTGCCCACTAAGAAAATGAGGAAAAAGATATGTAATATATAAGAGTTAGAGATAAGAGAGAGAAAGAGAGGCAGAGGGGAAGTGAGGGAGGGAAGATGTAGAAGATTAAGGTTAGTCTTGATCTTACCCTATCCAGTGTCTTGTGGTTCAGGTGTTCCCTGTAAGGGCCTGGTGAAGGATCAGCCATTTGGTCTGTCTTTTAGTAAGTAGAAGATTATGGTACCATTGCTGTTTGGGTCTAGATTTGTGTTTCCCACCCCTTTGATGCCCTCCCCTCTCTTCCCTCCCATCCTAGTGTCTAGTCTAGGAGATGCTTGCTGGGTATGTAAGGTATCCTGGGTAGATTCAGGTTAGGTGCCGTAGATGAGTGAGACTATGTGGTGATTTTTTTTCTGTGATTGGGTAAGTTCACTGAGAATGATCTGTTCCAGGTTCAACCATTTTTCCTCAAATTTCATTGTCCCATTTTTTCTTACTGCTGTATAGAATTCCATTGTGTAGATATACCACATCTTAGTTATCCATTCTTCTATTGATGGACATCTGGGTTGATTACAGCTCTTAGCTATTACAAATTGAGCCGCTATAAACATGGTTGAGCAAATCTCTTTAGCCTGTGGTTTGAAGGTTTTAGGGTAGATGCCCAGTAAGGGAATAACTGGGTCTGTTGGTATCTCTATACTCAGCTTTTTCAGAAGTCTCCCAACTCCATCTATTTTCTAGAAATTTAATGATTTCATTTTTCTTTGCACCTGCATAAAATTTTATTGTACATATGTACCACATTTTCATTATCTAGTCAGTTTATGGGCTTATGGGCATCTGGGTTGATTCTACTTCCTAGGTATTGTGAACATAACCACAATGAAGATGGATATACAAGTATCTCAATTATAGGTATAGAGGCCTTTGCGGATATGACCAAGAGTGGTGTGAATACATAAAATAGTAGTTCAATTTAGATTTTGAGAAACTTCTACACTAACTCAAACTCTCAAGAGCAGTAAATAAGGGATCCTCTTGCCCTACACCCTTGACAGCATTGTTGGTATTTGTTTTCTTGATGACAGTCATTCTTAGTAGGGTGGTTTAAGTTACAATTAGTCTTTCTACTTTTGAGGCTGTCTGTCCATTTTAGTAACCTGCTTACTGATGAACTATATTGAATAATAGTGGAAACAGTGAACATGTTTTTTCACTCAGTATTTTAGAGGAAATGCTTTCAGTTTTTCCTATTCAGAACAATGTTGGCTGTAGGTTCGTCATATGCAGCCGTGATTACTTTGGGGTATTTCCTGTTATAATTTCATCAGAATTTTTATAATAAAGGGATACTGAAGTTTATCACATGTTTTTTTCTGCATATATAGAAATTATCACATCATTTCTGTCCTTACTAATTTTTGTTTTGCATATTTTTTAGTGATTTGCATTCACTAAGCCATTCCTGAGCTGACACCAGCTTCTACGTGATGTATAATCATGTTTATGTGTTCTTAGATTTGCCTTGTAGGTATTTTCTTGAAATTTTTGTATCTATACTCATAAAGAAAATTAGTCTGAAGATTTCTATTTTTGTTATGTGTTTATTTGGTTTTGGTATCAGGATAAGTTTGGTTTCATTGAAATAGTTTGGCAATATTCCCTCCCTTTCATTTTGTGGAACAGTTTGAGAAATGTTAGTATTAGAACTTCCTTAAAAGTGAATATATCTGGCACTGGGCTGTTCTTTGTGGGGAGAATTTTTAAATTACTATTTTATTCTTATTGATAACTATGGGCCTGTTTCTTTTGCTGAGGATATTTTTGGATATCTGAGGGCTTCTGCCAATCCATATGAATTCTGAGATCAATTTTCCAGTCTCAGTGAAGAATGATGCTGGTATTTCATTGGTATTGCATTAAATCTGTATACTTCCTTTGGTAGAATTTCCATTTTCACGATATTAATTCTACCTATCCAGGAACATGGGAGGTCGACCCTTCCATCTTCTTAATTCCTCTTCTATTTCTTTCTTGAGTGTTCTTCTGTTTTAATTATATGGTTCCTTCACATCATTTGTTACTGTTATTCCAAAGTATTTAATTTTTTATTATTGAAGATGGGTCAGTCTCACTGATTTCTTTCTCTATATATTTCTCCTTTGCATATAGAAAATATATTTATTTTGTGCATTGATTTGTATCTGGCCACTTTGCTGAAGAAATTTATCACCTTTAGAAGTTTTGGGATTAAAATTTTTGGTCACTTATATATAGAATCATGTCATCTGATAATAGGGCTGACTTGACTTCTTCCTTTCCAATTTGAATCCCATTTATTTCTTTCTCTTATTGCTTGGGCTAGTACTTCTAGTTCTATGTTCAAGAGCAATAGTGGGAGTGGGCACCCCTGTCTTGTTCCCAATTTCAGTGGGAACTCCTTGGGTTTTTCCCCTTAAGAATTATTTGGGTTTTAGGAACTTTATATATTTAGCCTTTGTTGTGCTGAGATATAAACCCTCCATGCCTATTCTTTCCAATTTATTTTTCTTTATTAGTTAGTTTTGTATTCAGTAAATACAGTCAGTTTGGTACCATTATTAGGCTCATCTGTGACCTACCCCCTCCCCTTGGCCCCTACTTGTTGAGGTATACCGGTCATGTATTGTGGAGTTAGCCCCACAGTTATGGGTAAGATAAATGTCTCTGCATATCATGACCCAACGTGTGGCTCTGACATTCTTGCTGCCCCCTCTCCCACAAAATTTCCCTGAGCCATGTTGGGTTCATTTTTGGTCTGCTTCAGTGATGAGGTGTTGGGGGCCCCTGAGGCTCTGGCTCACTGATTTGGTAGGAGTTGATTTTTCTCTGTGTTGATCTCTTTCCCCCTTGTGCTGGTATCCGGTTCATCAGGAAAACAGCCCCCTTGCTTGTTTCTCCAATTTTTCTTAGTTTCAGCAGGGGCCCTTTTGAGGCTCTCTCCTTAGGATCTACATCTATCTGAAAAAGAGAAGCAGATTCTCCAACGGAGAGTAAGTTAGCAACAGGACAAAAGAGATAATGCTTACTTTCTTTTATGGAGAATTTAATAGGTGTAGGCCCTCTTGTAGCCCATGATGGATGGTAGCTTGATATTGGTGAGTGGGCTTATGTTTGGATATGGTTCTGACTTTTTTCCCAGCTCCAGCTATTGGTCCCATACCACTGAGGAGATCATTTAGCCAAAGCAAGAGCAGTTGGTTCCCCACCATGGCTGTGTGCCACTATTGCACTTGTGTGGGCATCACAACAAGTTATTTGCTGCTAAGTAAGTTAGACCATGAGTTGCTTGGACAGATATTGGTCATTTTCCCCCAGTCACCCATGTAGCACCTTCTGGCACTAGACGCGCTGACTGTCTGGGGACTGACTCTCTTCCAACTTCCAGCCATGCCATTCTATTTTGCATGTAAACCACATAAGGTGTCTTCATCAGGGAGGGGAGGGCAACAAAGGGGTGGGAAACACAAATCTTTCCAATGTTTTGATGTAGTGCTGTTGTATTTTGTCAAAGGCCTTCTCTGCATCAATTGAGATGATCATGTGGTTCTTAATGGTTCAGTTTATTTATGTAATGTGTTACATTGACTGATTTCTTTATATTAAACCATCCCTGCATCCCTGGGATGAAGCCTACTTGATCAAGGTGGATAATACTTTCAATGTGTTGTTGAATTCGGTTAGCAAGGGCTTTGTTCAGGATCTTTTTTTTCAATTTGTTTCTTTGAGTCCTTGTCTCAACTTTATCCTCCATCCCTGAAATTCCATCCTCTGCTTGTTCTTGTCTGTTGGTGATGTTCTGTCTTGTGATTTGAATTTCAGTGATTGTTTCTTTCATTTTCAGAATTCCTGTATTGGTCTTTTTCAGTGTTTCAGGTTTTATTATGAATTTGTCCACATTTTGGACTTTCTGCTCTGATTTGCTAACAGTATCACTCACTCTAGAGACTATTTTATCAAGATCTCGAATGGATTTCCTTAGTTTACTTGCTGGCTTGTTTGAATCTTTCATATGCTCATTTATGCCTCTCAGAAGTAGGATTATCCCTCTTCTTTTGTGATGACTCTGGTGGTTGTAACCATCTTCTGCTTGGCATCATGGCTTCCCCCAGACCTTTGGTGAAGCCCAAGATTGTCAAAAAGAGGACCAAGAAGTTCTTCCATCACCAGTCAGACTGCTAGGTCAATATCAAAACTAACTGTTGGAAACCCCAAGGTATTGACAACAGGATGCAGAGAAGATTAAAAGGCCAAATTCTGATGCTCAACATTGGTTATGGGAGCAACAAGAAAATAAAGCACATGCTGCCCAGTGGCTTCCAGAAGTTCCTAGTCCACAATGTTAAGGAGCTGGAAATACTCCTGATGTGCAACAAATCTTACTGTGCTGAGATCACTCATAGTGTTTCTTCAAAGAACCACAAAGCCATTGTGGAAAGAGCAGCCCAACTGGCTATGACAGGCTGCACAGTGAAGGAAATGAATAGACAGCTCATGTACACCTTCTATTTGTGCTTAAATAAAACCAGGAAACCCACTGTCTTTCCTAGTTAAAAAGAAGAAGAAGGAAAAGGAGGAGTATCCTGAATTCTTTCTCTGCCTCCTCTGTCTTGGTAGTTTGGGCTTCATTAAAGAGTAGTTGCTGAGGAAGGGTTGTGCTCCTCCATAGTTTTTGTATTTTTCACATCTGATTCAGATTCAACTCTTCCTTTTTTTCAGTCCTAGTTACTTGTATGAGTCTGTCTTCTACTAGTTATGCTTTTGGGAGTACTACTACATGGTCCAGGTGTATAGGCTGTGTGCTAGGCAGGGCCTGCCTTCTTGCCAGTTATATTGGTGAAGGTACTCCTGTGTAGGTTAACAAATCAGGCAGTGTGCCAGGACCTTGTCACAATGAAAGAAGTTCGCATATGTGGTGCATTGGTTTGCCCTGGGCCTGCCTTCTACCAGACAAACTGGCTGGGGATCTCCCATCTGTCTTGGTACCATGGCCTGGATTCCCCCATAAGCCAGTGTTTGTCTGCCTTCTAATGTCATACTTTTCAGCTTTGATACACCAGCATTGTTCTAAGTGCTAAAAATATAAATCTTCTTTATCTTATTCATAAAAGGTTAGTAGTCTGCAAATCAGAGATTTGTAACACAAAAGAAAACATGATGCTGAATGTTCTATGCAATCGAAATTCTAGAATTTTGAAGTCACTACTAATATAAATTGCTCATTGAATGGGTAAGAAAATGGGAACCCAAAGATAGGAAGTGACTGGCCTAGGATCACTCAGTAATTAAAAAATAAACCTAGGATTTCAAGATGTTGTCTAACTGCAATGTCTCCTTCATGTAATGCTTCTTACACTAACAAGAAAGTAAGTTCTTAAGTCATAATCAAAAATGTAAAATGCTCATTACCTAAGGCAATCAGGTTAACTAGGTTAATCAGGTTAATCAGACTATCCTTTTCTAAACAAGAATTTCCTTCAGTTCCTTACTTGAAAATGCTAGACTGAATATTTTTAACATTTTTTTGGCTTTTAGCTGAGGGTGCAGCCCCCAGTGCATTTAGAATGAGCATCATTCTAATGATTCTATAATACAAATATTTTTTTCTATAAATTTAAGGTGAGTTTTAATTTTCTGGTTGTGGTGGTTTGATTCAGGTGTCCCCCATAAACTTAGGTGTTCTGAATGCTAGGTTCCCAGCTGATGGAGATTTGGGAATTAATGCCTCATGGAGGCAGTGTATTGTTGGGGGCGGGCTTATGGGTGTTATAGCCAGTTTCCCCATGTCGGTGTTTGGCACACTCTCCTTTTGCTATGGTTCACCTTATGTAGGCCAGGGGTGATGTCCACCCTCTGGTCATGCCATCGTTTTCCCCTGCCATCATGGAGCTTCCCCTCGAGTGTATAAGCCAAAATAAAACTCTTTTTCCCACAAGCTGCTCTTAGTTGGATGATTTCTACCAGCAATTTGAACCGGACTGCAGCGCTGGTCCTAGATCATTTCTTAGAAAATGCAATTTTTAGGAGATTTATATTAGTGTGATTATTTTGTTTCCAAAAATAAGATATCTTTTCATGCAAATCTATATCTGTGAATTCTGTAAGATCAACCATAGAAAAATATAGTCTGAATAGGAACTTTATATATATATTACATTTAGGCCGTTTCATTGTCTAGTAACCTCCAGTTTATAGGAAATGATATTTCTGTGATAAACATTTTGAAAACATGAAAGATTTACTTGCTGATCTTTCTCTATGATCTGGGGATCCATGACCTGTGTTAATAAAGCATACCAGGAGTCTCAAACAGTTAACTGAGGGAAAGAAGAAAGCCAAGAGCACAACAAGCCCTTTACCTCTTCTCTTTTCAAATTCAGCCATATCGGGCATTGTCCTAAAAATGGAACTCTCATTCTTATGCACATACATCATCATTTTCTACAATTTTTGGTGAACTAATTACAATTACATCTAGGCTGGTAGTTTCCTGGGCTATTGATTCCGACTAGTTTTCTTCCTGGATTCAATTCAGGATTAGGTGGTCAGGTTGAATGATTTAGGACTAAAAGTTTTAACCTTCAACAGGACCTCAGAGGGAATACCTGAATCGAAGGGCCTTGGGGAGAGTGATGAAGCCTAAACTTAAATTTATCCTATTTCTTTCTTTTTCCTATTTTCTTTCTTTTTCTTCTTTATTTTCCCTTGGTGCTGGCCTGTAACTCCCAGTACCAGGATGTGGTTAACACCCAAAATGACATGTTCATCAGAGAGATAAGGTTTCCTGAAACAAGACAGACTTCTGTCAGAGCACTTGATTACCCACCAGAGGTTAATGGTAAGATCCTACTGCTGAAGATACCATATACTGTTAGTGTAGAACAAGGAGAGACCTGGTTGGAATCTCTCTCCCATTAAACTTCATGCAGTGTGGCTTTTTTCAGCTTTCTGTCAGCTGGTATACATGGAGGAGGTTTTCAGCTCAACTCCTGCAGGGTTTCTCAGTGACCTTGCAACCCAGGTATGTGGAGTCTTCAGCAATAGGGTCTTACCATCTATTCCTGGTGGGAAACCAAGGGCCCCGGCAATGGCCTATAATGTTTTGAGGGCATCAGGGACCTCCCTGGCCAACAACTCACTGGATGGTATCCCATCCCTGGCACTGAAAATTTTCTAGTAACAGTGTATGGCTCTTGTGTGTTCCATTGTCCAAAAAAATAGGTTTCAATATGAGTTATTTATATTCTGTTAGATTTTGATTAACCCTCCCTCCACCTTTCCTTTAGTCAATTTCTTCCCCTGACCTCACTTAGGGCTTTTTTCAATTTTTAATTTTAAAATAAAACAAATATTCCAAAAACTATGTTCATAAAACTTAAAAGAAAACCCTTCTCAAAATTCAAAATTTATTAATAACTGGTTTATTAAATAAGCACAAATATAGTAAATTAGAAATAGTGATTTGTTCTTAAACTCTTACCCTCTATAATTTTACTTGAGGATTGAATATAGATAAGGTTTTCTTATGATAAAGTCCTCTTGTGTTTTTTGTTTTTTTGTTTTTGTTGTTACAAAACATAAAGTATAAAGAACCCCTGTTCTAGTGTAATCCCTGGGTGTGATGAGTAATGTTTTTCCCAATATTTAGCAACAGTGAAACAAAGTGAAAATAAGAGGTAATTCCATCTCCATTTGTAAGCCACTGGCAACAAGAAAAAATACAAAATCAGCTTAGGAGACTGAATAGTTCCTAAGCCACTGATACCATTCAAGATATCTTACAATCCACAATCTGGACTTTGTTTCTATGACACTGCTTCACATGGACCCAATAGGATGCACTGATATAGAACTTTCATTAGCTCCAGCTACACTTGAAATTTTATTTTACTTCAGTTTCTAACTTTCCATTTCCAAAAATATATTCTTTGCCTGCTAACCTAGTTTCTCTATATATGTTGGTGCATTACAAATATTTTCTAGATTTATAATTATATATTATATATATATATGTTTATATATATATATATACATATATGTTTATATATGTGTATATATATATATATATATATGTTTTTGAGGTAGGGTCTCACTATAGCCCAGGCTGATCTGGAATCCACTATGGAGTCTCCGGGTGGCCTGAAACTAATGATGATCCTCCTAGCTCTGCCTCCCAAGTGCCATCATGCCTGGTTATATCTTTACATATTTTCCATATATTTCATATTTTCCATATATTTCAAGGAGCTTCAACATCATGATTATTAGATATATCATCAATAATACTTTTGGTGGTGATGAGAAGATTGATCACTGGTTAAAGTACTTGATTGGAAAGTCTGCTGTCCCAGGTTCAATTTCCCAATACCCACATAAAGCCAGATGCATGAAGTGGCACATGTGTCTATAGTTTGTTTGCAACAGCAGGAGGCCTTGGCAAGCCCATATTCACTCACTTTACATCTCTCTCCCTCACTGTCTCTTTCTCTGCTCAGAAATAAGTAAACTATTTTAAAAGGTATAATAATATCACTACTGAAAAAAATAGACACTACCCTTATTTTCATATTCTTCCCTTTTAAGAACCTTTAAGATAATTTGTAACTGCTTCTTAGTTTGTAGAGAATAGGAGCAAGGCATCATTTCTTTTACAGTTAGCCAGAGACTGAAACCAAGAGAACAAGGACACCACCTTGCTGGCAGGCTAAAACCTATGTCTGACTCAGTCTCATCCAAGATGGCTTCAAGCAACAATTCCTCAGCAACAGCTTCTGTAACTTTTCCCAGGCTCAGCACCCCTGTGTGATGGCCCTTCCAGGGCCAGACTCTTGACAGCACCAACCGATCAAATCTCTACAGGACAGAGTCTAATGGTGAGGCTCATCCTACTTGGATGTTTGACCCATATAAATGAGCCTGAGTGTAAGTCTCTTCTTCCTCTTGGTCCTTGCCCCCTTGGCTCTCAGTGGTTGTTGGCTTCTTTGGTAAGATCTTGCCTATTGCCCATGGTTAGTAGGACCTTTTTGGTTTTCAGACTTGCTGGGAAGGTGGGAAATATGTTTCAATTTGTCCAGGAACTTTCCTGCCTTATTCATGGGTGCTATCTTGCTTTGCTACATGTATGATCTCTCTTCAAGCTCAGAGGCCCTTACTGTCCTTTAGTCTTCTTTGATACCATGTAAGTGGGTATATTTTGGCTTGGATTCTCCTGCTTTGCTTTCTGGTGTGTGTGTGTGTGTGTGTGTGTGTGTGTGTGTGTGTATCAATCATGCCCACACTTGTTCAGAGGTATCTTCCCTAGAGGTATGAATAAGACTTTCTCCATCTTCCCTGTGGGGCGGGGTGGAGGTATTGGGCTTGGTCTTCCCTGCTAGCCACCTCTCTGGATCCTCACTCTCCCTGAAACAAACATATTATATATTTTATTTATTTTAGCCTGAGCTGACTTGGAATTCACTACATAGTCTTTGATTGGCCTTGAACTCACTATGATCCTCTTACCTCTGCCTCCTGAGTGCTGGGATTAAAGGCATGTACCACCACACCTGGCAAACCTCATAATTTATAATTTACCTTTCTCTGAGTCTTCATTTTCAGTTCTTTAATAACTTGGACCAGAACCCAAAGTTTGAGCTCATGAGCCTGACAACTCCTGCATCCTTTTGGATAGCTAACCACCCCTACCAGACTGCAGACATCCTGCATCATTAATAAACACCACATGAACTACTTGTACCTTCTCATCTCAGCCCTATCCTTAGAAAAAAATTATTTGTCAAATTATGGTTTAAAACACAAGAAAAGTAATCTATCAATGAGTTTTATTTGAAAATGATGTTATAACTCATTCTCTTAAAAGGAACAATTTCTTCTCCCATCTCACATGACAAACATCAAGGTCAGGAAAAATAATATAGTGCATTAATAATGTTTTGAATCAACAATTTGATGGGTATGTTTGGGGCCAAAATTATGAGCAGCATGAGTGGTTTCCGTCTCTTATTTTCTTTGAATTGGCACCAAATGAGTAGTTGTCTTCAATATTCTTTTGAATCATAGAAAGGAGGCTAAAGAAATGGGGGTGGTCTCAGAAGCAGGAAAGTTTGATTTGCTACTGTCAATAACATTTCCTGTTGCTTCTTTTCCCCTTGAGAGGGAAAAGTTATCTGTTGTGTTCATTTACTCTGATGTAACCACTCTCACTATGGTTCAAGCTGTTTCCTCAAACACATTTCCTCCATGCTGTGTTGATCTAACAAGATAGCCCAAGAAAGTATTTTAATCATTGATATAGACCTGGTAGGGTGCCTCATGTATGTAAATACTTTGAGCTTGCTCACAGGCTTTCATATTTAATATTCTATTTTATCCCTGAAACATTTTTCTGTGGTGTTATAGCTAAAATGAAATTCCAAAACCATGAAGCCTACTCACATCCAGTTTATGTAGAAACACTGGTCTGAGCAGCTCAGTGGCTATCCTTACCATCCTGGAGTGCAGACTCAGTCTATCATGAGGCTTTTTAATTGTAAGCAACAAGCAACCAACTTTGTCTAACCTGATTAATACTAACAGGAGAATATTACCTGCCTGGAAGAAATAAAGGAAGGGCTAAAAGAGATCCCAAAAGTGAGAGCAAGAGCCAATCCAGTCATCTATACAGTACCAACTCTTAACAGTCTTTTGAATTGCTACCCTACTGAGGAACAAATGGTCCCTTAGTGAGGAATGAACACCTGTCAACTTTGATGTCTGTGCTCAGTTCAAGTTTATAACTCCAAGGATAGATTCCCTGAAGTTTTTTAAATTTAAAAAAAAAAAACACTAAACATGGCAATTCTTTGAAAATTATTTACACAGAAGTGTTGGGCTTAAAGAAAAAAAAATGAAAAAAACAAACTAAACTAAAATTAAATACTGATACAGATGCAGGATTTGAGGGTTTAGGAGGTCCCCAGGCCTATGAAACCCGACTTTAAGATTCTTATCAAAGTTAACACAGAATTGAGAAGACAATAGATTCCTAGAAGGGCAATTATGAATTACGAGGTTTATTTTAGGAAGAATTAGGATCCAGGAGAAGGCTAGAAAGACTAAAGCCAGAAGGAAAATTTCCTTCCTGCCTAGCTAGAAAGGGAGAGAGGGGAATGCATAAATAGGAACTCTCCAGGGGAGAAGCCTAAAGAGTGCAAACACACACACACACACACACACACACACACACACACACACACACCCATGCTGGAGGCAAAACAAGAGAGCCCAACCTAAAAGTTTCAGAAGAAGCATGCACACTCATACATAGGAAGCAAAGCATGAAGGCACAAGCCCTTCACCTTCACACAAAAGATGGCTAGGAGATTATACAGTGAAAGTCTCACAGCTTAGAGGAAAACCATACATGTAAGAAAGGGAGAGAGCATCTAGAAACAAAACACATGGAGGAAGTAAGCGGGAAAATACCCAGGGAATTAAGAAGTGCCCCTCCCCTTTCCTAGCCAGACTGGAAAGAGAGAGAGAGAGAGACTTATACACTGGTGTGTAGGTGAAAAAGTATAGACCAAGATAGGAGAGAGGTCATACACACATGGCAAGTCCCTTTATATGGGTCAGAAATCGAATTTGGAAGGACCTTGCCATCAGACTCAGGTGCATAAGGCAGAGACCTGATTGGTTTGTGGGTTATCTCAGGAGGAGCCAGCTCAATCAGGTGTCCTAAGCAGATCTATTGCTGAGGAAATGCTTATCTTGGGTGAAATTGGATCATATAGGGATCTAGTCCTACCATGACAGGCTAGGTGCCATTTCTTTGTTCTCTTTGGGCTTCTGTTCCTATCTGACTGCCAATAATAAGTTCACATTTATAAAAATTCAATTTATCCAAATTAAAAATTCATGCTTTCCTTACTTCTACGGATTTTACTACCTTTTTCCTCACTGCATAGGTTAGTGATTATTTTCAATCTTGGCTATAATACTCATTTTATGTATCTATGTAGATTTAAATATGAAGAATTGGCTTAGGTAAAGAAGGAAGTGTAAGAAACTAATAGTATTTTCATTGGCAGGTTAATTAAAATCAGAATCAGCCCCAGTTTTATATATCAAGCAACATTTGAAGTATGTTGGGCAATTTAAAATTATTTAAACATGGGCGGGAGAGATGGCTTATAAGTGAAGGTACTTGCCTACATAGCCAAATGACCCAGTCCAATTCCCCAGAACCCATGTAATCAGATGTACAAGGTGGTACATGCATTTGGAGTTTGTTTCCAGTGGCTGAAGGTCCTGTCATGCCCATTCTCTATTTGCCCCCCTCTCTCTCTCTCTTTCTCTCTCTCTTTCTCTTTCTCTCTCTCTCTCTAAATATATAAAAAGAAAAGATTTAAAATTTATTTAAACATGAAATAAGTTAATAAATGCCCCAATCTTGAAGGTGTTAGTTGGTACAGAGATCAAAGGATACCTTAGATTTAGAAGAGCTAATGAAAGTACAATGAATGAGGATGAAAAAGCCAAAAATTTTGGGATTCTAGATCTATAAGGGCAAATACCCAAGGGGAAGAGTTCACTCTAGAAAAAGAAACTCTCAGTTTGAGATCAAGCATAAAATATTCATTGTTGATATTCCTCAGCACCCTTTCCAACTGCACCTGCATCAAGGAGTCCCTACCTCCCATAAAATTATGCCATGTCACTAGCAATACCGATAAGTTCCCTATCCCCCCAGGGCCATCTCCAACCTGAGCCCACACCCACAAGTCCTCCTGCCAACTTTATAGTTCCACACTGGTATGGGTGAGTTCCCCATTTTACATTATCTTCCTTTGATCAGCAAATGTGTCCTAAATTCTCTCCCACACACATTATTGTGGTCCATCATTGCTAACAATATATTCCAAATATTAAAATACCCCAGCTGCCAAGCCAAGCTACTAT
Source organism: Dipus sagitta (assembly GCA_036346955.1). NCBI lineage: Eukaryota > Metazoa > Chordata > Mammalia > Rodentia > Dipodidae > Dipus > Dipus sagitta. The sequence continues at coordinate 93,167,851 of CM070770.1, read as the reverse complement.
ACTCAGCAAAATTATCTCTCATAATACACAGAGAAAGAAATTTTTTCATGATAAAAGCAAAATAAAAGAATTTTTGACCACTATGCCAACTCTAGAAAAGATACTAGAAGGAATACTTCAGAATGAAGATATGGATAAACACATGGGAGCAATTAGAGGGAAAGACAATAAATGATGCTAGAGCAGTTGTTAAACAAATAAAGACCCCCCAAATCCACCAAACCCTACCAAATCAACAGAATTAGCACACATTTTTAAAACAACTGAGTTATAATGGTCTCAATTTCAAAATCAAAAAGCATAGACTATCAGTCAGGATCAGAAAATAGCACCCATGGTTTTTCATGTTTTGAAGATACTTACTCTCAAAGACAGATATTACCTCAGGGTGAGCAGACAGAAAAATGGTATTCCAAGCAAATGGAACCAAGAAAATATCAGGTACTTGTGTAATTCTAATATCTAAAAGAATAGTTTTCAAACCAAAATTGGTCATATAAACAAAAAAGATAAAGAAGAAGCATCTGTTTCCTTCACTTTATACTGATCAAGAGTATAGTCCTACAAGAGGACATTACAATCCCAAATATGAACACAGGGGTACTCAATTTCATAAAATAACTACTACTAGACATGAAGTCACTGATTACTTCTAATTAATACACTTATAGTTGTGAAAACAGACCACTGTCTCCAATATAAAGGTCAACAAGACAAAAAATACATACATAAATATTTGAGCTAAATGATATGATGGAGACAATTGACCTAACATACATTTACAGAACATTCCACACTAAAACTATAGAACACACATTCTTCTCACCAGTCCATGAAGCTTACTTTGAAATAGATCTCTTATAAGAACACAAAGCAAGTCTTAACAAATTTAGTAAAATTGAAATATTTCGTTGTATTTTATTCTACCACCATGCAATAAAGCTAGAAATTAATAAGAAAAACCACCAAAATATACAAATTCCTGGGTGCTAAACAACACAACTAAAACAAAGGATAAATCATTGAGGAAATCAAAATTTCCCAGAGTAGAATGAAAATAGCATCCCCCAAACCTGTGAGATACAATGAAAGAGGTCCAAAGAGGAGAGCATACATAAGAGCTTACATCAAAACTGCAGAGAGATCTCAAATAAATGACTTAGTCGTGCATCTGAAGACCTTGTAAAAACAAGAACAACCAACTTCCAAAATAGTAGATGGGCAGGAATAATTAAGATCAGGGCAGAAATTAATGAATAAAAATATCAATAGAAAAATCAAAGAAACCAGGACTTGCTTCTCTGAAAAGATAAACCAGGTGAATAAACTCCTAGCCAATCTAACCAAAAGAAAAAGAAGACCCAAATTAATACAATCAGGTATGGAAAGACAACAACAAAACTAAAAAGCAGTATAAGGACATGATTTAAAAATATATACTCCACCAAAGAGGATTATCCAAAAGAAATGAGTAAATTTGTAGCTACACAAGGTCTACCAAAATTAAAGTAAGATGAGGTCAATAATTATACAGACCTATAACAAGTACCAAGATTGAAGCAGTCTTAAAAATTCTCCCAAATTAAAAAAAGAAGTTCCTAATGAATTCACTGTAAAATTCTATCAAACCATGAAAAAATATACAATTAATACTTCTCCAAGAATTCCATGTAATAGGAATGAAAGGAATACTTCCAACTTATTTCTATGAAGCATCATTACTCTCATACCAATACTAGACAAAGACACAAGCCAAAAATAAAATTATATACCAATATCCTTGATTAAAATACTATTAAAAATTTTAAATAAAATACTTGCAAATCAAATTCAATAACATATAATGATAATCATACACCACAATCAAGTGGAGTTTATTCCAATTATGCAAAGATGACTTCATGTATGCAAATCAACAAATCACATAAAGAGACTCAAAGACAGAAATCATATGATTATATCGACTGATACAAAACAAGATTTTGGTGAAATCAAACATCCCTTCATGATAAAATTACAGGAGAAACTACAAAAGAAGGAACACACTAAGTTTAATAAAAGCTACATATGGCAAACCTATGGCCAACATCACACAAAATGTACAAAAACGTGAAGCATTCTCACTAAAATCAGGAACAAGATAAGTGTGTCTACTATCTCCAAATCTATGCAACATACTACCTCAGACTTAGGTAGAGCAGCAACAGGCTGTAAACAGGAAGAGATGAAGTTAAAGTATTCTTATTTGAAGATGATATAATTCTACACATAAGGTACATTAAAGACTCTACCAGAAAATTCCTAGAACTGAAAAACACTTTCAGCAAAGTAGCAAAATGCAAAATTAACATCCAAAGTATGTATCTTTCATATATTACAGTAATAAACATATGGAGAAAGAAACCAGGAGAAGCCTGATATCATGGTACACAGCTTCATTCCCAGCACTTGGGAGGAAGAGGTAGGAGGATTGCAGTGAGTTTGAGGCCAGTCTGGAATTACAGACTGAGTTCCAGGTCACCTTGGGCAAGAGTAAGACCCTACCTCAAACTGGAGAGAGTATGATGAAGACCGACCTTAATCTTCTACAGCTTCTCTCTCTCTCTCCTCTCTAACTCTTTTATATTAGTTATCTTTTTCTTCCTTTTCTTAGTGGGCACTGCTATCATCCACAATGAGCTTCTGATAAGAGAGACCTACAAGGTTTCCTAAAAGACAGACAGATTTCTGTCAGAGTACTTGATGACCCACCAAAGGTTAGTGGTAAGACCCTACTGCTGAAGGCACCTTATGTGTTTGACACGTAAAATGGAATGGCATGGCTGGAAGCTGGAAGCTGGAAGACAGTCAGTCCTCAGACAGTCAGCATGTCTAGTGCCAGAAGGTGCTACTTGGGCGACTGGGGGAAAATGACCAATATCTATCCAAGCAACCCATGGTCTAACCTACTGAGCTGCAAATAACATGTTGTGATGCTCACACAAGTGCAATAGTGGCATACAGTCATGGTGGGAAACCAACTGCTCTTAATTTGGCTAACTGATCCCCTGAGTGGTATGGGACCCATAACTGGAGCTGGGAAACAAGTCAGAACTATATCCAAACATAAGCCCACTCTCCATTATCAAGCTACCATCACTCGTGGGCTATAAGAGGGCCTACACCTTTTAAATTCTCTATAAAAAAGTAAGAGTTATCTCATTTGTTGGGTGCTAACTTTGTTTTCTGCTGGAGAGTCTGCTTCTCTTTTTCAGATAGATGTAGAGCCTAAGGAGAGAGCCACCCCATCATACCTCAAAAGGGCCCTGGCTGAAACTAAGAACAATTGGCGAAACAAGCAAGGGTTCTGTTTTCTTGGTGAACCTGGTACCAGCACAAGGGTGAAAGAGATTGACACAGAGAACAATCAACTCCTACCAAATCATATATCCAGAGACCCAAAGGCCCCCAACACCTCATCACTGAAGCAGACTAAAAATGAACCCAACATGGCTCAGGGAAATTTTGCAGAAGAGGGGGATCGAAAGAATGTCAGAGCCACATGTTGGGTCATGATATGCAGAGATATTTAGCCTGCCCATAACTGTGGGCTAACTCCACAATGCATGACCCATATACCTCAACAAGGAGGGGCCAGGGGGTGAGGGTAGGACATGGATGAGCCTAACAATGGTACCAAATTGACTGTATTTGCTGAATACAAAACTAATTAACTAAAAAAATCAAGACAAAGCAAAAACAAATGAAAATAGATAATGAATTAGGGCTGGTAAGATTTCTCTGTAGTTATGGACTCTTGCTTGCAAAGCTTGGCAGCCCAGATGCACAAAGTAGCACATATGTTGGGACTTTATTTGCAGTGGAAAGAAAACATGGCCTCTTTCTTTCTCTCCCTCTCTCTCTCTTTCTCTCTCTCTCTCTCTCTCTCTCCCTCCTTCCTTCCTTTTCCTCCCTTCTTCCTTGTCAATCTATCATCTATGTATCTATGTATCTATCTATGTATCTATGTATCTATGTATCTTATGTATCTATGTATCTATCTGTCTATCTATCTATCTATCTATCTATCTATCTATCTATCTATCTATCTATCATCTGTCTGTCTCTGCTTTCAAATAGACAAATTAAAAAAGTATATTTTAAAAAGGAAACTACTGGGTGTGGTGATACATACTTTTAATCCCAGCACTCAGGAAGCAGAGGTAGGAGGATCTCCATGAGTTTGAGGCCACCCTGAGAGTACATAGCAAATTCTAGTTCAGCCTAGGCTAGAGTGAGACCATACCTCAAAAAAAAAAAAAAAAATTAAGAATGAAAGAGAAAAGTAACCAAGAATAGGAAAGCCTCAAAAGTTTTTTAAAAAATAAAACACCTGGAGTATACCAAAGAAGTGAATAAACCACTACAATAAAAAGTTTACAGCAGTGAAGAAAAAAATTGGGAAAAAGAATAGAAGATGGAATGATCTCTCCTGATCATGGATTAGAAGAATTAAAATGGTGGAATGGCCATCCAACCCAAAGTAATATACAAATTCAATGCAATTCCAACCACAATCCTAGTACAATTATTTAAAAAACAGAAAAAAAGAATCAAAAATACAGATGGCTGCACAAAAGAGTCCAGAGAGCAAATGCAGTCTTGAGTAATTTTGATGTAGGTCACACCATATCTGATGCCACATATCACAACTAATAATAGAAACGAAGTTAAAAGATCACTAAAAATAATTTTTTCCTAAGGTTAAATAGCATTTTCTAAAATTTAAAAAATGATAATATTAAAAAGAAAGAAATAAACAGGAAAGGGGAGGACAAAATTAGGTTTGCGGGGTTTGGTGGTACACATATTTAATCCCAACATTCAGGAGGCTGACATAGAAGGATAGAGTTTGAGACCAATCTGAGACTATATAGTGAATTCCAGGTCAGCCTGGACTACAGTGAGACCCTGCCTTGTAAAACAAAAACAAAAGCCGGGCGTGGTGGTGCATGCCTTTAATCCCAGCACTCGGGAGGCAGAGGTAGGAGGATCGCCGTGAGTTCGAGGCCACCCAGAGACTCCATAGTGAATTCCAGGTCAGCCTGGGCTAGAGTGAGACCCTACCTCGAAAAACCAAAAAAACAACAACAACAAAAAAAACCAAAAAACCAAAAAAAAACAAACCTAAAAAATTTAAAAAAAATAGGTGTCAGCATGGTATACATAGTATAGAAAGTCTAAGTACATAACTTTTGTAAAAGTTGGAGATTTAGCTGGTCACAGTGATGTACACATTTAATCCCAGCACTCCAAAGGCAGAGGTAGGAGGATCACCATGAGTTCAAGACCACCCTGAGATTATAATGAATTCCAGGTCAGCCTGAGCTAGAGTGAACCCCTATCTCAACTCCCCCCCCAAAAAGAAGAAAAATATTGGAGATTTGTATATGAGATATGTAAAAGAGAAAATATTTTAAACAGTAGCAGTGCTTTGCAAAAAATGTGAATACAAATGCAAAAATAGTCTAGATTCAATTTCTTTCTGAAGAAATCTAAAGGAAAACAATCTTCCAGATTAAACATAAGCAAAACTCTTGTCACCTGAGTATGTCACAAGGTCATATACACAGGTACAGTTCTCACTCAGTTTTTTTTTTTTTTCTTTTCTCTGGGTAAATTTGAGGTGAGATAATCTTTCCCCAAGTTTTATCATTTGTTTAGGGACTATACTTATTTTGCTCAGGGCCACAGGCCCAAGGAATAGGACAAAGGAAGTCTCAAAGCAAGGTTAAAAAAAAAGTGCCAGGCCACATTGAGCCTAGAGGGATCTGATTGTAGATTTTCTCCCTTAGTCTCTGGTCATAGAAAGTTCATTTGTCTTAGGGGGTGCAGGGATTAATGGAGTGATATATCTTTTCAACTCTGCTGTGTTTCATGTGGGTACCATACTCATAACCACTTGGGTGCAACGAATCTCTTTTATCCTCAAATCCTTAAATAAACCTCTACTTTTTCTCTACATCACTGCTTGGTTAGCATACAGATTATAAAGTAAAGAAGACAAACCAGTTGCCTTATTTCTTCAGGGAAACATCTCTCCTATTCAGGGAAACAAATACTTTTTTTTCAAGACTGTAGCTACAGGGCTGACAAGTAGAGATGATTCACTCTTTAGGTTTTCTATTGCTATTTCTTGCTCACTACAATGTTAATTGTACTAATAAATTGTTATGTGTTATATAAACTTGTTGAAAGGAGGCTCCAAAGAACAGGATAAACTCCCTTGTCCCAGACCCAAGCAGATTTAACTTTCCTCTAAATCCTTTTTCCTGGGACAGGCTGGCTGCCTGGCTTTGTGACAAGGAAAGGGAAAATAACAAACCAATTTGAGGTTTAAGATTAAGAGTTTTGATTCTCTGTATATTTTCTCTCCTGCTTTAAATTGCTTATAAGATATTTTATTGGGGCTGGAGAGATTGCTTAGCCGTTAAGCGCTTGTCTGTGAAGCCTAAGGACCCCAGTTCAGGTCTCGCTTCCCAGGACCCAAGTTAGCCAGATGCACAAGGGGGCGCACGTGTCTGGAGTTCGTTTGCAGTGGCTGGAGGACCTGGGGCGCCCATTCTCTCTCTCTCTCTATCTGCCTCTTTCTCTGTCACTTTCAAATAAATAAAAATAAACAAAAAAATTTTTTTAGAAAAGATATTTTATTGTTCAAGGTTACTAAATGTCTGTTATCTCTTGCAATTCTTACACTTTTGTTGGACAGGAAAGAATTACAAGATCCCTGTTTAACATCCAAATAACATCCAATTTTACAATAGGCTAAAACTTTATAGTTTAACAACAGGCAAGGAGCTAAACTTAATTTGTTAAATAATATAATAAATATAAATCAGATCAATTAATTTTAATAAGTTGGTAAATTTGTTTATGTCACAAATCCTCATGATGTCAAGGTTAAAATTAAGTTCATTAAAAATTAACTGTTCATAGCTTTTATAAAAACTGAATTTAGTGCTGGATAGATAGCTTAGCAGTTAAGGCACTTGCATGCAAAGCCAAAGGAACCAGGTTCAATTATTTGATTACCCAGGACCCACATAAGCCAGTTGTACAAAGTGGCACATGTATCTGACTGAAGGCCTGGTGTGCCCATTCTCTCTCTCTCTCTCTCTCTCTCTCTCTCTCTCTGTCTCTGTCTCTCTCTCTCTCTCTCAAATAAATAGACAAAAAATATTTTAAAAAACTGGATGTAAACTATTTAACAAAGTTACCTTTGTATCTGTATCTTTCCAGCTTTTAAATACTGAAAAACTGTTTTGGTTATCAAGATGTATTTACTTTCTGATTTTTTTTTCAAGGTAGAGTCTCACTGTAGTTCAGGCTGACCTGGAATTCACTATGTAGTCTCAGGGTGGCCACAAACTCACAGCTATCCTACTACCTCTGCCTCCTGAGTGCTGGGATTAAAGGCATGCTCCACCACACCTGGCTGATTTTTCTTTTATACAACTACATTTGAGGATCATCTCTGAGAAAACATTGTGAAGATGACAATCCTACCAAAGGCAATATACAGATTTAATGCAATTCCAATTAAAATCCCTACAATGTTCTTCACAGAGATAGAAAAAATGATCTCAAATTTCATATGGAAAGGCAGAAGGCCTCGCATTTCCAAACATATCCTCAGCAAAAGAAATACCTCTGGAGGCATCACCATACCTGATCTAAAGCTATATTACAAATCCATAGTAATAAAAACAGCATGGTACTGGCATAAAAACAGGAGTATAGACCAATGGAATAGACTTGAGGACCCAGACTTTGGGTCAAGCAACTATAGCTACTTGATATTCGATAAAGGCCCGAACAATATACGCTGGAAAAAAGACAGCATCTTCAACAAATGGTGCTGGACAAACTTGATAACCATATGCAGGAAACTGAAACTTTATCCACACATTTCACCATGCACTACACTCAAGTCCAAATGGATCAAAGATCTCAATATAAGACAAGAAACTCGAATACTACTGGAAGAAAATTTAGGAAGTACTTTCCATGATATAGGAATGGAAAAAGACTTCCTGAACAAAAGCCCAGTAGCTCACGAACTTAAACCGTCACTCAACCAGTGGGATCACAAGAAGCTGAAGAGTTTCTTTATAGACAAGTATACAATAATCAAAGCCAATAGATTACCCACAGAATGGGAGAAAATATTTGTGGGTTATCCAACTGATAGGGGCCTAATCTCTAGAATCTACAAAGAACTCAAAAACCTAAACAGTAAGAAGTCAAACACCCAACTCACAAAATGGGGCAAAGAGCTGAACAGGCAGTTCACAGAGGAAGAAATACAAATGACAAACATACACTTAAAATGTTCATCATCCCTAATCATCAGAGAAATGCAAATTAAAACAACTATGAGATTCCACCTTACCCCAATAAGGATAGCAAACATCAAAAAATCAAATGAAAATAAAGCTGGCAAGGATGTGGAGAAGTAGGAACACTCATCCGCTGTTGGTGGGAATGTAGGATGGTACAACCACTTTGGAAACAATATGGAGAAAACTGTAATTTAAAGTAATTTTCTGTTTTATTTCATAGTTGAAAAGAAACCTGAATGATCCCAATTTTGCCAAGTGGGGATTACTGGTCCATCATTTTTTGTTATTAGTGAAACAAGGAAGATTTTCCATTTTGTGATAACACATGTGCTTCCTTAATTTAAAGCCAGGTTGAAGGGCTCCACTCCAAATTCTTTGGTCAAATGAATTAACCCCAACTACAGAATCTGTTATTTACAAAAAAAAGTGCTGATATAATTTAGCAGTAAAATGATGAGTATTTTGTCTGGGCTTTTTCCTATTTAATAGACATTAGTAACAAAAATATTAAAACATAAAATTGCTTTATGTTAATAAAACACCTCTAAATAATATACATCAGATTGATTACTATAGATTTTCTCTTTGAGGACTAAATAGGGAATATTGCTTATCTATCTGTGTTCTTTTATTTCAAAAAATTAGCATGGTTTATATCTTGTCCAGTTTAGACCAACAAAAGCTATTTTAAAACCAACCTGTTAGTTTATCAGTGACTAAAACAGGTTCTGTTTTACTTCTTTAAAGATATATGTAACCAAACAGTTTTAGTCAATATTTTAACTAGTAAGTCTCAGTTATGATATCTCAAAATGTTCCTACTATTTAAAAGTGAACAAATAAATTAGCTCATGTGACATGGCATCTCCTGCTCTAGAGTATAACCTCACACTCAAACAATTGCTATTATAGTATAAATGCTCTGCTGAACTCTACTGCTTCTGAAGTCCAAAGTTTGATGTGTCTTTGTTTATACCTTTCCTAGAATAATTGGTATCCTTGCCTCCAAAGTTATAGAGATTAGGCAAAAAAAAAAAAAAAAAATTAAAACAGAGGTGCCAAGACCTAATGCTGCCTTAGTTGTTGTGATATTTTTCTTTTGTTTTGTTTTAGACAGAGACAATTTCTAGATGTTTGCTAGAGGTTTATCAAATAAATTAATTTATATTTGCAAAATATTATTTCCATGGCAGTTAACCTGTTTTGCTTATTCTATTAACTACTAGATATTTAATGATAAGATACACATGGTTTCAATATTTTGTATATGGCTTACAATGTCATCAGACAACTTTTTTGTTAGACATTTTACTGAATGACTTTAAGGACTTACATCATCCTCTAACTAGATTTTTGTTAAAGACAAGAGATGATCAGAAGTGTTCAGTGTCCACACTTTTATTTAAGAATGACTTAACATTCCTTCTGGGGGTTCATAAACCATATGTTGAAGTGGGGCTCAAATGGCAGTCCATATTTTGATCCCTGCTCCCTGGTCAAACAGACTGTAAGAGGCAATGGTATACTTCTAGTAAGTCACCTATTTTGTTCATTAGAGAGTTCATGAAGACCCAGAGATTGGAAGTGCATAGTCTGAAAGAGGATGGTTACCACAGAGGAAAAGATTCTCAATGCTCCCAAGGGAAGCCACATGACCCTGACTCATCCCAGTAGATGGTACAAGTGCTAAAAGTGCCATGAAGCTCCTCTTGGGTTCCTAAGAGTGACTCCTAAAGTACCACAACTAACCTAAAATATATATGTGTGATTAAATTTTGGCTACCTACTTGGTCTTTACCCAGCAAGAGAGTATAATCAAATAATTTAGTAAGACTTTAGACAAAAAATAGGGAAGCTTTTCCACCATATGCTTTTAGATAACCAAATGGATATGCCTAATACAGGCCCATGGAGAGGAAGAAGGCCATCTTCATTGAGGGTGACTGGCAATAACATCTGGGGAATCTCTCTGCTGGGTGCAAGATTTTCATTGGGTCTAACTGGTACATTGTCAGAAAGAATGGGCTTCCTAATGAAATGAAAGAAGAAAAATCTCAAAGTCACCCAGTGTTGAATAAGCCTGTGGTACATGAATTGAGGACAGTGGAAGTGGTCCATGTTAGTTCTTCAGGGAGTCAGTCAGGGTAGGAACAGGAGGGAAGAAAGAGCAAAGGGAGGTTCCATTTAGGTGCTCACAACCAAACTCTCTGTACATGCCACCAAATGTAAGGTTTGACAGAACGTGGAATGGGACAGGAATTCTACCAAAGCACAAACTTTATACCAGAGAAAGACCTGAGGATGGGTCTCTGGTGTCAGAAACAGAACTCTCTGACCACCTAAGACAGGAGTAGATACAGAAAAGAGAAGGAGAAGGAGATGGAGAATGAGGAAGGAGCCTGAAAGATTTCTATCTTTTGACCTGCAGTTAGCCATTGCTAGGGACAGTTAGGGAAATGGGTTGAATGATGGATTAGAGAATGTCAGGAACTGGATAAGGGCCTGATAAACACCTTCCCTTTCAGCCTTTCCTTTCAAGGACCATTGTTAGGGTGGTGAGAAAAGCTAAGGGGAGTGGAAAGGTGAATCTAAATTCCTAGGGCTATTAGGGAGAAAGAATCTGCAGAAACTACTTATTTGAGTTCTGTGAAATCAAGTACTTACAGTTCTAGGAATCACTACTGTTTAAGCAAAATGGAGGGGCTTTACAAAATGCCATGGCCACGGCTATCAAACATATCATCAAAACAATAACAAAATCCTTATTACAATATCAAAAGTGGCATTTTTCCAAGTACAACCAGACAACTTGAAAATAATAACTTTTTCTGCCAAGAGGTGCTTTTCTTTCAAAATTTTAATATAAAATAAGTTGTGTGTTATGTCTCTAAGTGTCTTTGGAGGTTGAGGAGATAGCTCAATGGATAAAAGTACCTATAATCCCTGTGCAAAGGAGGTAGACATAAGGAACCCTAGTGCAAGCTGTCTAACTAAATTAGCTGAATCTAAATGTGGGCTCAAGTTAGAGATCCTGCCTCAGTAAAATAAGGAAGAAAGTGTTTGAAGAAGACACTTGATATCTACCTCTGGCCTCCACATTCACAAGTTTGCCCACTGGCACACATACTGCCCACTTAACATCAAAGAGTTTTCTTTTACAGGTAGTTAGGAATACAGTCCCAAGAGAACATATTGCCTTTATTATGTTAAGATATGAACCAACCATGCCAATTCTCTCCAGTGTTTTGATCATGAAGTGCTGTTGTATTTTGTCAAATGCCTTTTCTACATCTATGGAAATGATCATGTGGTTTTTGTGTTTAACCTTATTTATGTGGTGTGTTACATTGACAGATTTCCATATGTTGAACCACCCCTGCATTCCTGGGATAAATCCCACTTGATCAAGGAGAATATGCTTTTGATGTGTTGTTGGATTTGGTTTCCAAGGATTTTTCTCAGGATCTTTGCATCTAAATTTTTCAGGGAAATAGGCCGGTAGTTTTCTTTTCTTGTGGCATCTCTGCCTGGTTTTGGAATTAGGGTGATACTAGCTTCATAGAAGGACTTTCCCTGTTCTCCAATTGTGTGGCACAGTTTCAGAAAGATTGGTTTGAGTTCTTCCATGAAGATTTTATAGAATTCAGCTCAGAAGCCATCTGGTCCTGGACTCTTCTGTTTGGGGAGGTTTTTTATTACTTTTTCAATCTAGATGAGTGTGATAAGTTTGTTTAGGAGATTAATCTGCTCTGAGTTTAGCTTTGGTAGATGGTATATCTCCAGGAATTTATCCATTTTTTCCATATTATCCAGTTTTGTGGAGTAGAGGTTTTTGAAATAAGTCCTGTTGATTCTTCCAGTTTCACTTATGTCTTTTGTGATCTCTCCTTTTTTGTTTCAAATTTTGTTAATTTGAAGTGTCTCCTTTCTTTGCTTGATAAAATTGGCTAGGGGTTTGTCAATCTTGTTTTATTTTTTCAAAGAACCAGTTCTTTGTTTTGTCAATTGTCTTAATTGTTTTTTTAGTTTCCAACTCATTAATTTCTGCTCTGATCATAATTATTTATTTCCATCTAGAGCTTTTTGGGTTGGATTCTTCTTGCTTTTCCAGTGCCTTTAGGCGGATGGTTAGGTTATTGATTTGGGATCTCTCTGTCATTGTTATGAAGGCATTTAGTGCTATGAACTTTCCCCTGATGACTGCCTTCATTGTGTCCTATAAGTTTTGGTACAATGTGTTCTCATTGTCATTCATTTCTAAAAATTTCACCATTTCATTTTTTTTTAATTTCGTCCACTATCCATTTATTGTTTAATAGTGTGCTGTTCAGTTTCCAGGAGGGGATGGGATTCTTGGTGGGTCTTTTGTTGTTAACTTCTAGCAATATAGCATTGTGATCTGATATCATGCAGGGAATTATGTCAATTGTCCTAAATATATGGAGGCAGGCTTTGTGACCCGAATTTGATCTATTTTAGAGAATGTTCCATAGGCTGCTGAGGAGAATGTGTGGTCTGTGGATTTGGGATGGAATATTCTGCAGATGTCTATTAGGTCTAAGTGACCTATGGTTTTGTTGAGCTCTCTTACTACCCTGTTGAGTTTCTGATTAGATGATCTGTCTATTGCTGATAATGGTGTATTGAAGTCCCCAACTATGATGGGATTGACGGTGATTTCTGTATTATTGTCAAATAGGTTTTATGAACTGTGTTATGATTGTGATATCCTCTTGATGGATCATTCCCTTGATAAGTAGGAAGTGGCCTTCTTTGTCTTTTTTGATTATCTTTGGTTTGAAATCTATTTTATCCAATATTAATATAGCTACCCCTGCTTATTCCTGTTTGCTTAGAATTCCTGTTCTTATTCCTCTTTTCTTAGAATATTGTTTTCCATCCTTTCACCCTGAGGAGGTGTCTGTCTTTAGTGGTAAGGTGGGTTTCTTGAAGACAGCAGATTGAGGGGTCTAATTTTCTGATCCATTCTGTTAGCTTGTGTCTTTTGATGTGTGAATTAAGGCCATTAATATTTAGGGTAATGACTGTGAGGTTTGATTTCCCTGCCATATTGTGTTGGTATATGTGGTTTGGTGTTTTCATGGATTTTGATGTTTTTTGTGTCTTCTCTGAGTTTGGTTATTGTGATCTGCTTCTTGTAGGCATTTGAGGTTGGTTATTTGATTCTTTTGTGTGGAAAATTTCCTGAAATACTCTCTGTAGGTTCGGTTCTGTGTTCATATAATTGTAAAGCTGAGTTTTGTTATGGAAAGTTTTTCTTTCACCATCTATTATGAGGGATACTTTTGCTGGGTAGAGTAGTTTGGGTTGGAAGCCATAGGTTCTTAGACTTTGCAGTGCTCCATTCCAGGCCCTTCTGGCTTTCAGGGTTTCCATTGAGAAGCCTGAAGTAATTCTGATGGGGTTACCTTTAAAAGTGATATGCTGATTTTCCTTAGCTGCTTTTAGGATTTTCTCTTTGGTGTCAACATTTAGAGTCACAAACTAGAACTTAGCCACTCAGGTCCAGCCCATCTGGGCCAAGAAGGCACATCACTCTCAAAATCCTGCAATGTTATTTTATTACTCTTCTTTAAGCCCTCATACTAGCTTAGGCTATTATGTTGAATAAATAATATAAATTGTAACATGTGGACTTAAGTAATTTTACATTATTAAAATTGTCTAAACTTTTCAAAACTGCTATGAATAAGCAAATGCAGGAAAAGATGATTCTTCCTTAACCCTCACTCACTCCTATCTCTGGTACCTCTACTCAGTGAAAGATGACAGAATTTCTCTGAACATGCATTGCTACTGACATACTACAGAATATTCTTGTCTTTTTGCTCTTCAATCAAAATATATAATAGGAGACAGCAGGTACATCTGGGATAGGTAAAACCATACTGTGGAGAACACTATAGACCATCTTTCCTTGATCTACAATTGAGAAGTGGAGAATTCAGCCAGCTAAACTATTGTTTTCCAAATGATGTTTCATGGCCCTTGGAAGGCTGCCTTAACCATGTATGGCATGTGGACTCTTCATGATTACCCGTGTTCTCTACCAAATTTTAATGATAATATGCATTTTGCATAATAAATACAAGAATAAAATCAAAGTGCCCCTAGAGATAAAAGTATGACTGAAGTTTGAACTCACTTGTTTAAAAGAGCACTGATTCCTCTAGAGTAGCAAAGCTAAATGATAGTTCATTATACTGCTGTAGTCACTGGACGTTTTGTGTATTTCTTTGGAAAGTACTTTTAGACAAAATGTTTTGAGCTTTTGCATTTCATCTTTTAAAGGTGACATAATTATAATCTAGTCATTTTGTTAAGCAGTACTGATATTCAAGGTCAGAGATTAAACCAAATAATGCCATGTTTGATTAAACGAGAGTACAAAATAATGAGATATGCACCTTCTCAGTAGGAAAGGGTATAGAGGTGTTTGAAGATGCAATGAGGGACCCTCAGAATTACTCATGCATTTAGGAAGATCAGAAGCCTGAATAAAAGACTTTATTTATGGCGTCCACAAGACCAAATCTTTCTAAATGTTCTGCTAAGTTAACATAATTTACAGAAAATGAGAAAGGGAGCCATCCTTATTTTCTTCTCTAGAATCAAGCAGAATTGAGTTAAATTCTGAACCATTCTTTCTGTAAGATTCATTAGTGTGCATGCTTCCTCTGGTGGTTCTCTAAAGCACCATTTCCAGTCACTGGAATCTAACTTTACTATCTACAGCCAAGACTAGCATATGACTGACAGGAGAACAAAGCATATAATAATTAATGTATGAGTTTGTTGCCAGTCCCTCTGGAATGTTAAAAAATAGTCAATTTTATTAGTAGAAAAACTTATATGCTATAAAAGTATATTACTTATTAATTTGGATTTATAAGTAGTATAATTTATTAGAGGCTTACATGCTGGTTCTACTTGATGTCATATAATAACATAATATGTGTTTATAAATTTGTGTTCTACTCACACAGTAAAATTTATACACAATTACATAGTATGTTAGTGATTGAAACTCTTAAGTGAACTCATTCATATTCTCAGATCAAATCTTGTCTTGCTTGCCTGTGAAATTCTATCACAGTTTTGCTTTCCTATATAACACTTATATCCTCTAACAAATCATATATAGCTGTCTTCTCCTATGTCCATACTTTAAAACTTGTATTTTTTTCTATTTTTACAATCTACTGAATTTCTAGTGCACTATCATAGTGCCTTGGGCAAAATATGTTAAATAAATGAATAAATTAATGAATGGATGTTTAATGAATCAATGAATAAATGAGCAAATAGATTTAGAGTATTCTCTTCTTCTTCTCTGGATATTATCAACACGCCTTGTCACTTCATGATAAAGACACATAAATATTTCTAAAAGAAGTGAATTCACTTTCATTTTTTGCCCAGAAACATTTTTTCTCTAAAAACTACCCATAGAGTCTGTAGTTGGAGACTGTAGAACATGGTGAGGATATTAGTAATGCCCTGTCTGTGGAGACAGCTAAAGCCAGTTGCCTTGAAATGAGGTTGTTGCTTTATAACAACATCTCTGGGTAGAGAGACTATGGCAGGAAACAGGAAGTAGTCAACATAATTCTTAACAAACCAGTACCCTATTTTAACCCACCACAATATGCCAGACAAGAACATCTGTTGTCCCCTTTATTTCAAAGAAATAAACATAACCTCAAAGGGAAAAGTTAAGAGATATTTATCAAGCATAAAACCCATTTTAGAAGACAAGAGCAACACTTCAAAAGCATGGAAAGTGACTACAAGTACAGATTGGTCTGCCATGCAGGGATTTAACTGTACTGTGTGCACACACAGGTGCAGGAAAGTAACATGAAGCAAAATAATCAGGTATTTCTAAAATGAAGATACTTTGAAATAAATAAATCAGTAAATGGCAGAATGAACTTATCCAATATTATATTACTTCACTGGAAGATAGTGTCAGGGAGTTCTCCCAAAAGCATGTGAAGAAGATAGAGAAATAACAGGAAAATGATAACAATAAAGAAGATTTAAATGTTGAAAACTAGAAATAGAAGTGTCAAGGTCTATTTTTATTGAAAAACCAAAAGAGATAATAGAGAATGAAGGCAGATGATCAACTAGCTGATAAAATTATAACTACCTGTCCTTCTAAAAGTAAAGAAATCTTTATGTTAGGGCTTGATTTGAAAGTGCCTCAGGCAGAGAAAATACTCTGTTTGTATCAAATTGTTTTACTGACCTCCTGTGCTCACATGAAGATTACATTTTCCATTCCTTCCCCTGAAATCTAGCTGATGGGAACTGCCTGCTTCTAGATCAAAGAGCGTGGGTGCCAGAGGAAACATGTGCAAAAGCACATGCTGAATATATAGTTACATGACTGTGAGGGTCAAAAGCCAATTTGAAAAGTCTAGAGTTTTCTTTTGGTGGGAGGGTCTCCTGCTGTCTCTCCTTCTTTCCATTTCTGATTCCTTCCTTTTCTCCACTCTCCCCTTCATTCTTCCTTGTCCCCTTAACATAGCATCTAACCTAGTCTGAGTAATAGATTTCAGAGTATACAGAAACAAATTAACATTTTAACACATATCCTAAAAGAAAATGTTAAAATTGGACCACATGAAGAGAAATTAAAAATAATATTAAGGTGCAGCAAATATTAATATTCATGACTTCAGCTGCACCATGATATACTGTGTTGAAATAAACTTGAACAATTGCTCTATTATTTATCTGACTAGTACTTATATCAACAGATTGACAAAATTTCACCATAAAATTCTCAGAAATTGTGTCATAAATGTATGCTCTATGAAAAATCCTTTAAATATATATTCCTGTAGAATAAAAATAATTTTAAAAAGAATGTTGCATTGAAAAATATATATTCGCCAACTAGATAAGGGGTAGAAATGTAGTTATCAACTGCTTTATAGTACTAGACAGTGCAAGAGAGCTAGGTGGGAGAACAGAAGCTGGCGTACTTAGAAAAGAGAACATAATCTATTCATATATATATATATGATACATAATGTAATTACTTGGGCCAGGAGAAATTTGGTTAAGTAAGATAACACAAGCCGGGCATGGTGGCACACACCTTTAATCCCAGCACTCAGGAGGCAGAGGTAGGAGGATCACCGTGAGTTCGAGGCCACCCTGAGGAGACTACATAGTTAATTCCAGGTCAGCCTGGACCAGAGTGAGACCCTACCTTGAAAAACAAAATAAATAAATAAATAAATAAAACACAAAAAAATACTATAGTGTAAATGTGTTACTTCTTAATTATAAAAACAAGACCTATTAAAAAATGAAATTGTTAGTAAATGAAAAAAGGCTAAACTAACTAAATAAAAGATAAAGATCCTCATCTTTTTGAATTTTTAAAAGTATATATTATTGATATATGACATTTTAAAATGAACAAGGGAGTGAAAAACTATATTGAAGCAGTTTAAGAGAATTTACACCAAAGTATGAACCAAAGAAAGCTGGATATTAAGATTAATAGTGACAAAATTACAATATATGAAAAATGCAAAATCATGCCTTTATTAACTATTTATTTAACTACTGATTCTGTTTTAAATCCTAGTATTCGAATAAAGAATATGATTAAAAATTTTTTTGTACCATTGATTTTATATTCTAAAAAGATATGTGAAAGAAATCAAGGGATAAAATAATGGTTATAAGTACTAAAAATTAAATCAGAATGCAAAGAATTAAAAAGGAGGGTGTCAAGAAAGATAGGTCCTAGCTGAAGGAACAAGAGAAAACGCAAGACATGGTTGGTTATGACTAATATTACCATAAGACTAAAGTGCAAATTGAGAACTGACAACTGCATTTAGTGATGTACAGGCTCATGATTACTTGTCCCAGAGAGGAGGGAGAGAGGGGAATTGCTAAGGCAGTGTCCTTAACAACACGAATGCTATGACTCATAAATGAGTAGACCTGTTGTCGTTAAGCAGAAGCATGTACAAGAGCTAGCAGAGAAGGTAAGGAACATGCCAATGAAAGTCTATAAAGCTTCATTGACTAACAATGCAGAGAAGGGTACAATAAATATAGAGAAAAGTGAAAATATGTAAAAAGTATCAACTGCAATTAACAGGATAGTAAAAGTAAATAAGACTCGCTGAAAACAAATGAAGGGCCCATGCTAAGGTCAGTGTCCATGGATTTGAGAGGAGATGGGTCTACATGGAAGGATCTTTCTTGCTCTATTTACAAAATACATGAAGTTACTGGACATATTTATGGAGATAAACAGATGAATAGAAATTAAGTAGAGATTTTGGTATTTTATACTTCTTGATTCATTAGAAAGAGAGAGAGAGAGAGAGAGAGATAATAAGTATGCCAGGGTCTCCTGCATTAACATTAATAAATTTACTATTTATAAATTAATACTCATAGGACTTGGGAGAGCAACAATGAAACATAGAGAGAAAGAGAGAGAGAGAAAGAGAAAGAACAAGCACTGGAACCCTGAACACTGAATAGTTGTTTATTGTGTACATGAGGACTGTTCCACAAAGTCACCATGTGATATGCTACAAATGATGAGGCAGTGTGTCATGCATTCATAGCTACACATCAGTTTTAAACCACAATGTAAAATTACCATGGATAAGTTGCAAAGACTAGCTTTAAAACTGTCAGATGTTGAGAAGTGTTGACAATATATAAACCTGGAATAAAAGGAAACCTAAGTGTTGGCTGACAGCAAAAACATTGCATTTCATAATATGTGAGATGGAATTGAAACAACTTACTTATTGTTTTAAGTATATTTATCAAAGAATAGCAGACTAAAGTGAGCAAAACAATCAAACTAGGAAACTAGATAAAATAACTCAAGAGGAAAAGAAAATTGTAAATGTAAGAAATGAAACTAAAAAAAGAACAGCAATAAATTCTACAAAAAGAGAGCCAAAAGAAGAAAATAGCACAGTGCTATGTCAACAAAACAAAGAAGGAAACTAGAACTAATTAAACAAATGAACATAATAGACTAGGCATCTTTCTGACAGGACAGATCAAAAAAATCAGAAAATTGGAACAAAGTACAAAGCTGTGACTTGAGAAATCCATAAAACATAGCTATGAAATATCAAGGTAATTTCCAATAATTTTCATGAACTTAAAAATTAGTAATGGAATTTAAGAAAATGAAATAAATCAGTACTGTCCATTTAAACCACGCCCCAAAGCCAGTCCCGAGCAATTAATAAAATAAAATTAACAAACATTTGAAAAAAAGTACCATGTAAATAGCATAATTTAGTTCATGAGATAACAAAAATTTTAACTTTTTTTGTATTACTAGGATTGAAATCTGGACCTCAAAAGGGCTAGACTACAGCTCTATTGCTGACCTATACCATACCCTCAGTGCCAATACTAACATTTGAAACTAATATAATCAGAATACAAAGAAGTAAAGAACATAAAAGAAGAGTATAGGTCAATTCAACTAAGAAGTTCAAAAAGTCCTAAATATAATTCTAATTAACTATACCCATATAATAGAGTAGGAAATAATAAATCATGCCCAAGTAATATTTCTACCATATATATTCACTACATTAATGTAGGAGAGGAAAAAGAAAAGTTCATGGTTAGTTTATTACATTTAAGAGTCACTTATAAATTTTATTTTTTGTAATACTCTGACAAAATCTGGTGACAAAGGAAGTTTGCAAAAAAAAATTAATGCTACATAAAAAGACATCTAACAATCATCACATTTAAATAAAAAGTTTATAATTTACATTGAAAATGAAGGCCAAAATAATTGTCTTCCTGAAACTTGTACTTAATGTATAAGGCAGAAACCTTTAAGAAAAATCAAAAGAGAAAAAATAATCTTATTTAAGCTAGTTGTGATTCACATAACAAATTTAAGATGATCAAAAAATACCATAAGTTATTTAGTGAAGATTAAATAGGCAAGACCAAAATTAGCAAATTCAGGCCTGGAGAGATGGCTTAGTACTTAAAGCACTTGCCTGCAAAGCCTAAGGACCTGGATTCAATTCCCCAGGACCCACATAAGCCAAATGCACAAGGTGGTGCATACATTTGGACCTGGGTTTGATTTCCCAGTGCCCATGTAAAATTGCACAAGGTGGTTCATGGGTATGGAGTGTATTTGTAATGGCTACAGGCCCTGGCATGCCCATTCAGTCTCTCTATATCTCTCTGCATCATTCTGTCTCTGTCTCTCAAATAAATAAATAAAATACAAAGGATAGAAAATTCAATAGTATTTCTCTATACTAGAAATAACCAATTATAAAATATATATAAAACATAATTTTAGCAATCAAATATTCTCATTAATGATAATTCTTTATCAGACACAGAATTCTTATTTATCTTAAAATATCCCTTAATAAATACACCGTGACATTTAATACAACTTAGCATCATAAAATTACTGGCCCCAAATTAGTCAACAAGTATAATCTAACCAGTATCACAATACTAATTCCCCTAACATTTATGGAAGTACAAAAGTTTAATATTAAATGAGACAATTAACTAATGAAAGAAGGATTTGCTTTTACTGATTTGAGGCATTTTAAAAGACAATAATTACAACAAATATACTGAAGAAAAAATATATTAAGATAATAATATTGAAATTTAATATATTATAGAAATGCAGCTCAATGTGGTGGTGCACATATAATACAAGTCCTCAGGAAGTGAATGAAAGAAGATTACAAGTTCAACAGCAGCCTAACTACCAAAACACTGTCTCAAAAATTAATAAAATAAGGGCTGGAGGGATGGCTTAGCAGTTAAGGTGATTGCCTGCAAAGCCAAAAGAACCAGGTTCAACTCCCCAGGACCCACGTAAGCCAAATGCACTAGCTGGTGCATCCATTTGGAGTTTGTTTGGAGTGACTAGAGTCTATGTTGTGCCCATTCTTTCTCTCTCTCTCTCTCTCTTTCTGTCTGTCAAATAAATAAATAAAAATTTTAAAAATTAAAATAAAATGAAAATAATAAATTTTTAAAAATAAATGAAACAAATAGGATTACAGATAGAGAGTGGATATTAGGTAATATCATTACTGTTTTAATACTTAGGGAAGAAGAAAAGATTTCTAGTTCTTACCATATAAAAATACTTTAAGGTGAATGATGGCAGAGAGGTAAAGCTAAATAAGAAGAAAATGTAGGGAATATGAGTTGTGACATGGGGATAATTTTGCTAAAAGAACAAGAACTATACTGCAAATTGTATAATGTTTTGATGTTTTTATAATTTCATAAATAAAGTTTTCTTAATAATGGACATTATAGACAAATATACACATACCTGAAAGAAAATCTCAGAGAATTTACTGGCCATATGACTTGCCAAGTGGAAGAACAGTATTTGAGGTTGACATCACATCCATAAATAGCAAAAGCTGTTCATAAATCCCAAGTTAAAAACGCAAACAAAGGGGGAGAGGTTGTGAATATTTAATGCAGAAAAAGGAACACAAATAGCTAGTAATTACATCAAACAATGTTCAATTTCACTAATGTGTGAAATGTAAATTAAAATAACAATATACCATTTACTTCCCTAAATAGGAAGAAATTGCATGTTAACTAGCATCTGATGAGAGCTTATGATTCTGCTGGGGGGATTGAAAGTGTATACCCATATTTTGGGGACTAATCTAAAAGTGGTTAGTAAGTAGCATTTCATAGCAATCCAGATTCAGGTATATACCAGACAACCCACAGTAGCACAAGACATGGAATGTTGAATTATATGTGCTGTATTCATAAACTAGAAAGCAGTGTAGACATCAGTTGATCAGTTGGAACAAAGCACATATACCTGTATGACGTATTTTATTAGTTTCATTTTAAGAGAAAAAATAAAAATAAAATGAACATTGAAGTATATTCTTTACAAACATTATACAAACATATAACAATGTTGCACGTATATTTACAGATGCACACACAAACATATTGTGATGATTTGTATTGATTGCTGACTTGGCAGTATAAGAATCACCTAGGATATGGACCTTTTAGCATACTTGTGAGTGATTGTCTAGATGAGGTATATTTGACTAGGTTAATTGAGGTGTAAAGGCCTATAGGCTGGGGTCCTGGCTTATATGACCAGCAGAGAGCTAGCTGATCAGTAGTATTCCTCACCCTGTACTTCCTCCCTGTACCTCATCAACTATTACTGAGCTTAAAGTAAGTAAAATAATCAGGAGATAGGAAATAGAAGAGATTTCCTGATGAAAGTGGGAAGTCAAGTTAGTTTTATGTGACATACCCACTTAAGAA
The DNA here is from genome assembly GCA_036346955.1 of Dipus sagitta. Taxonomy (NCBI): domain Eukaryota; kingdom Metazoa; phylum Chordata; class Mammalia; order Rodentia; family Dipodidae; genus Dipus; species Dipus sagitta. Next base: position 93,145,109 of record CM070770.1, on the reverse strand, counting down.
TGAAAGGAATAACTGCTAGTCATGCAAGATGTATATTAAATCTTTCCTGTTCTTCTCTATGCTCAGAACCCTGAATAACCATGACATCTAAAAACCTAAGAACTATTGGAAATAATGCTATTCTTTACAATACAGATGTTCATATTTGCACGTTAACTTCCTACATGACAAAATTTTGTATTTTAGGGATGGCTAAATTACCCCCTGGGTGGGTAAAGCACGTGTCAAATAAGCACGACGACCTGTGTTTGAATCCCCAGAACCCACATCAAGCACGATAGGGACAGGCAAATCCCTGTCAGCTTCTGGGCCAACCTGCCTGGTGTACCCAGCAGCAACCTAAAGGAAGAGATCTTGCCTTAGCCCAGGTTGAAGGCAAGGACAGACAATCTGCCCATGGTTGTCCTGTGATCTGCACCATACCACGCATACATCAGCACTCACACATGGGAACACATTTACACACAAAAGATATGAAAATCATGTTTTAAATGAAATTAGGCATGCAAAATATCCAATACAAACTGTAGTATTCTCTGCTATATTAAAGAAAGCAATTAAAAAAAAAGCAATTCCTGTGAACAAACTCACTATTATTCACTACTCCAATAGCAGGTAAGATAGTTCATTTGCCCAGTAGAACTCTTCCTCACTGCCTCAAGTTGATCATTCTTTTTTCATCATTTCCATAGTCAATTCTCTTTTTTCATTTCTTTGATTGCTCTCTCTTTGATGCTTATCCTATGCCTCATTTTCATCCACTAGATATTTTCTGATAATCCCTGGGTTTTTGTTGTTGTTGTTGCTGTTGTTGTTTGTTTGTTTGTTTCAAATGAATCAGTGTTTGCAGCCAACAGTCACCTTGGTCAACCAGTCAAAATCAGATTTTTGTAAAAGTAATTCACAAGTCTTGGTCTTCTTTATTAAAAATAGTTATTTTATTTTATTTATTTAGTTATATTTGAGAGAGAGAGAGTAAGAAAGAGAGAGAAAGAATGGGTATGTCACGGCGTCTAGCCACTGCAAATGAACTCCAGAGGTATGTACCACCTTGCGTATCTGGCTTATATGGTTGGGTCCTGGGGAATCAAACCTAGATTCCTAGACTTTACAGGGAAGTGCCTTAACTGCTAAGCCATCTCCTCATCCCCAAGTCTTGGCCTTCTAAAAGTGATTGGTAGGTCTGGGTCTTCCCTAGGAAAGTGACTGTTCATGGCATTCAGAGCTGAAGTTAGAAAACATCTGGCCCTGATTGTAACCAGGTAAATTCAAGTAAATTAACTGTCATAAAGCTCAGTTTTCATTCATATTTGAAACTGCATAAATCATAATGCCTCAGTGTCACACTTTTAAAATACTTAGCATTTGTTTTAGTTTCTTTTTCTGTTAGTTGAGCATATTTCCAAATGCTCTTTCTGAGACAGCAGCTAACATATTTGTTCTGAGTGCTATAATTCATTAAGTTTTTTTTTTATATCTGGAAATCCGACTAACATACAAATAACCTAGATAACTGAAATGTTAATCTTTATCCCTGAACTTCAAAATTATTTTTCTGTACTTTAGTAGCTTAATAAATTGTCATTAATTTAAACAGCATTCAAGCTTCTTGTGTTAAACGTAGTTACTCTAATGAATAAGGAACAACAAAAACATATCAAATAATAAAGCACTAGGTAGAGATCAGTAGGGTCACTTTATATTATCATGGGAATATAGCTTTTTCAATTAAATAAGCTGTATCTATGTTAATTCTAGTTGCATATCTGTTGTAGTTAGCTTTGCCTTGTTTGTACAAACACCTGACCAAAAGCAGCTTGTGGGAGGAAAGGGTTTATTTTCACTTACAGACTTGAAGGGAAACTTCATAATGGCAAGGGAAAATTTGCCATGAGCAGAGGCTGGATATCACATTCTGGCCTACTTCAGGTTGGCAGGAGTAGCAGCAGAGTATGTCAAACACTGGTAAGGGTGAACTGGCTATAACACCCATAAACCAACACCCAACCACACACCGCCTTCATAAGGCTCCAATTCCCCTTTTGCCAACAGCTGAGGATCAAGCACTGAGAACTCATGAGTTTATGGGGAAAACCTAATTCAAACCACCACAATATATGAAACTATTAGAAAGATATTTTCTATATGATACTTGAGAAAAACTGAAATCATACAATGTTGACCTAACCTAAAATCTAAGCTTCAGTTTGATAAAGAACTTATGATAACATGCAAAAGCAAGTACATCTTAAATATGGATTCAATTAAAGTTGATTTTCTTTCTGAATAATGCAGTAGTCCTCTATTATTTCTCAGGAATACACTCCAGGCCTGTAGTGAATTCCTGAAATCACAAAAACTACGATTATTCATCTTTTTATATGCGTAACTACATATATACCTACATGATAGGGTGAAGTGAGGGAAGGTGAATGACAGGCATGGTGATGAGGAACTGGACTATTTCATGAGGGTTTCCTGAAAACAAGACAGTAATACAACAGTTAATATGATACCCAAGATGGTAACCAAGTGCCCAGTGAACAGGTAGCATGTACAACATGAATGCCAAGAGATGGTTCACATTAAGGCCATGACAGAGCATGATAATGTAAGATTTTTCCTTGCTACTCAGAGTGGTGCACCATTTAAAATTTTAATAATTTCTGGAATTATTCCTGATTTGCTGTAGAATCAAAACCATAATATATATGCATGGATAAGCAAGAACTACTCTATTTATAATTATATAGAAGAGCAAAATGTTGTGTTATTTCTACCAGACTTAATACCAGTCTATTGTTTGAGGATAAATTAAAATAAAGAAAAACTTCCAAGTATCTAAAGCTCAAAATGTCTCTGCCCAACATCTAACTTCAGAGGGAGGTGATGTTTGTTTGAGATTTCTTGTCTGAGTGCCAACAGAACAAAGGTCAAGGATAGAGCGGCAGAGAGAAGGCTGAAACAAGATAAACATAGAAGATACTCTGTGCTGAACATCAAGCTACAGATATTGGAATACAGTTTAATTTTGAGAAACATTCCCTAATTGTATTCTAACAAATTACTGGTTATAGAGGTTAAAAAAACAGGTTTTATAGTCTTTGTCTTAGAACTGCTTCCTCAAAATGTACCTAAAATAAGGACTTATGGACAAATAAATTTATTGAGCAAATGTATTGCAAGAGAGTTAGAATGACAGGCAGGAATGAAAGAGAAAATTCAAGAGTGAAAGTTGATTGCTTACTATCATTAGAACAAGGTCACTCCATCCTTCAGTAATCATTAGAGAATATTGGGTATGACTCTAGCAATTATCTGTCCACTAGAAGAAAGGGGGCATGTTTTTTTCAGCTTTTTCTTTTCACTATACTTCTATGCTGTCCACTGCATGAAAAGCAGTTTTCATATGTCATTCAGAGAAAGCTTCAACCAAAAAGAAAAAAGTATTTAGCTCAGATCTGATGCTACAAGAGGCAATGGCCAGTTGCCTCATGTTCACCTACATTAATATGATCTGATTCTGGACAGGACAGGTTGCTGTAGCAGTAATAGAAACAAGGTATGGTCAGAGGGTTGGAAATGCTCCAAAAAAGGGTTTATTGTTTTTTTTTTTTAATTTTTTTTAATCTATTGATTGATTTGCTAGAGAAGGAGAGAGAGAATAGGTACAACAGGGCCTCTAGCCACTGCAAACAAACTTCAGACATAGGTACCACCATGTGTATCTGGCTTATGTACATTCTGGAAAATCGATCCTGGGTCCTTAAGCTTCCCCGGCAAGTACCTTAATGCTCAGTCATCTCTCCAAACCCACACATGCTTTTTTATTAACTTTAACATCATAGAGGAAGTGAGGACTTTCCCATATGCTACGGTTAAATTTGTGTCTCATAATTGGTGTCCCCAGAAGGTGTCACCATTTTGGGAGGTTGTGAAACTTTTTGGACATAATATTTTCTATCAGAGGAAGGCTACTAGGGATGAGATTTTCCTGATCATAATACTACCCTGCTTTGGCCCTAATGTCTCTGCTTCCTATCTATAGCTGCAACATGCCCAGCCACTGCAAGCACCCTCTGCCAAAGACATGCTGTTCCAGCCATCATTCTGCTACATAATCTATGCTATGAGCCAAAATGAGCCTCTCCTCACTTGCTTCCATTAAATATGATATTCACAGAGCTGAGAAAAGTAACTAATAATCACTAAAGATTAATATTGTTTCAATTTTTCAAATTAGTTGTCAGGAACCCAGTCTTATTTTGACTTCTATACCTGAAGTAAAGGACATAGTAACAGGGTGATATTAGTTCTGGGATTAGAACAACTTGCTCTTGGAATTTAAGTGTTAAGATCTTGAGAGATTATCAACAGAATTAATTTAGTCCCACAGTCTTCAATTCAACACAACAAAATGTCAAGGAACTTTGCTGAACTATATTTTAGCCTGTTTGTAACACATGTTAATTTACTAAATGATATTACACTTTCATGGAAACTCTCTTCCATGCTGCTAATTCTAATCAGCATATTTGATACTGAGTAGTCAACATAAATTTCATTTCTGAGCAACTCAGCAGCTTGGAGCAAAGTAATAACCAACACCTACCAAGAGGAAAAATTAAATATATAAAAAGAAACACAAAGCCAAATAATAATCCCAAATGCCACCATTACATAATTAATAAAAACAAAAACATGTTTAATCTGCTTTCAAGTGTAAATAACATCAGCAGCATATTCACAGATCACAAATGCAATCTGAGAATGATTTCACAATCATGAAAGATGAGAACAAGCTTACTACAACATGTTACATATTTCAGTAGTAATAACTTGTAACTTTAAGCAAATCAGAAGACTTCCATTAAAATGGGAGAAATATAATCAGTTCAGCTTTCCATGAAAAATTATGTGCTCCATTTTATAGTTTTATTTTTTCTAAAAAAAAGCTAAACAAGGAACAAAGAGATGGCTAAGAGGATAAGTCACTTGCTTGCAAAGCCTGGTGACCCAAGTTCAATTTCCCAGTACCCACATGAAGCCAGATGCACAAAGTGGCACATGCATCTGGAGTTCATTTGCAGTGGCTGGAGGCCCTGGAATGCTCATTCTCTCTGTCGCTCTTCTCTCAATCTCTCTCTCTCTAGAGCACTCTGTATATAAATAAATAAAATATTTATTTATTTTTTATTTTTATAGTCAGTGAGTACAGCCAAGTTGGTACCATTATTAGCCTCCTCCCTGTCCTCCCCCCTCCACAGGGCCCCTCCTTTTGGGGGCATATGGGTCATGCATTGTGTGGTTAGCCTTCAGTTTGGGGTAGGAAGAAATGTCTCTGCATGTCATAACCCAACGTGTGGCTCTGACACTCTTTCCGCCCCCTCTTCCGCAAAATCCCCTGAGCTGTGTGTATTTTTAACAAACAATTAAAATTAATGTTTTTCCTCCCTTTTCCAGTTAAACGATAAATATTTTTCTAGTGGGATATATGTATATGTACATGCATATGTATATATGGTGGATGGCAAATAGAATTCATTCACATAATTGTTACCATTATCTATAGTTGGAAATTCCATAAACAATATCTATGTCTAACCCCAAAGAAGCCTATAGATGCAGTCTTTGCTTAGCTATTCTAGTAAGCTACTCTAATTAGAAATAGTTTTAAAAATCGCTCTGCCTAGGACAAAAATGTCTCTGATATACTAGCATATAGTTAGATTCCTTTCTCCGTTTTGTATTTTCTTCTCTTACAGATAGTAGGGCAGACAGGTCTCTAAGAGGCTCTTTCTGACCAGCTTGTTTCTCATGCAGCTCACAGACATTGTCTTTCTCATATGCCATCTAACAACAATGAAGAGGTAATAAATTAAGAGGTCATTATTATTGAGTGAAGAAAATCTTAGATTCTTCATTTCTTCTCCCATTGGAAATTGGGCATGTTTTCTCTACCCCCAAATCTAGTCACTATTGAACCATGGGACACTTTTGCCTGGCAAGTCAGCATTGTCAAATGGATGATTCACTGCTAAGTGACATCACTGGTGACTTCTCTCCCAGCTGTCTGCATTGCACCTTCTAAAATGAAAATTAGACAGTAGGAAACAGGTTTTAATTTCAGATTCTACCTGATTTCTCCTTGTCCTACTAAAAATGACTGTGGTGTCTTCAGCAATAGGGACTTACTTTTCAGTTCTGGTAAGCAGCCAAGAGCCATGGCAATGGCCTTTGTTATATTGGGACCTTAGGAGATTCTCTAACCAACAGCTAATTAGGAGATCGTAATACCTGGCAGTAATATTATTGCTTGATAGCCCATTACCACTAGGTTTAACATTATCCTTCAGTGTAGGGGACCTCTATTATATTATTCTATTATTATTATTTTCTATGAATACATATTTGTTAACTTTACTAAATAATAGATATTACTATGGTTTTAATACTTATTAAGTTTTGCCTAATCCTCTCCCTAATCACATTTCTCAACTATCTCCTTGCCTTCATCCCTGCTTAACCCCTTGCAACCCCAATACCTACTGCACCACTGTTTCCATAGCACATATAGAAGTTCTTGTTTTGATTACTTAACACTATGTCATGTATCAAGTAACAGACACTCCAAGATGACTGCAGAAACTGATAGCAAGGATGTAACTATTGCTCTCATAGAACTCAATATTTAAAGTAGAGACTAGAGATTAGAGTCTTTCTAAGTGAACATTCCAAACTCCTCAAAAGTCCTCTATTCTGGTATTTGAGTAAATTATATCTATATCTATATCTATATCTATATCTATATCTACTATCTATAAAAGAAAACTGACCACCCTCCATCATGAGGCCAGCCATAAGAAACAATTTTACCAGGCTCTTTGGAAGTCTTATTGATTACAACTGCTCTCCTAAATGGATCATGAAAATGTGATTCATCTACACAATGGACTTCTCTTCAGAAATATGGAAAAATGAAATTTACAGGAAATGGACAGTTCTGGAAATAATTAATTACACTAAGTAAAGTAACCCAAATCCAGAAAGACCACACCCACATGTTTTCTCTGATATGTGGGTCTTATCTTGTCATATCTGTAAGTGTGTATATATAGGGGCCAAATGTGGATAGAACCTATAAAGATAGCATGGTAACCAAGAACAGTTATAAAGAGATGAAGGAGAAGAGGGGTAAGATAAGGGTGAAAGGATACATGCGACATATAAATAGAAGGGGGAGGATATTGTAAGGATAGGGAAATTATGGACAAATAGAGGTATAGGGCTGGGATAGGGAAGGAGAATCAATGAAAACAAATTGTATTTATAAATTCCAGAATACAGTGGGAACCTTCATTGCGACTGAAGGAAAAACCTGTAGGAAGCCATTCACATGTCCCTAAGACATGGCTGTTCAAGGTTAGGACTGTAATATGAGCACATATAGGTAACTGGGGAGCCAACTTGAATATGCCAGATATACGTTTGTTCTTGGCTTCATTAGAGCCTAATTATAAAACATGAGTGCATTAGCTTTGTGAACAATAAATCTTGAAATTACCTTTAAAAACCTCCTCACGGGCTGGGGGAATGGCTTAGCAGTTTAAGGTGCTTGCTTACAAAGCTTTCCGGCCCAAGTTTAATTTCCCAGTGCCCACATAGAGCCAGATGCAGAGAGTGGCACATACATCTGGAGTTTGTTTGCAATAGCAAGAGGCCCTGGTTCATTTCTCTCTCTCCCCACTCATAAGCAAACAAATAAAAATATTTTTAAAACTCCTCAGAACAACTTGCAGCCTTTGTGACAAATGCATACTAAATATTTCTTCACTGCAGGCTTTTTAAGAAGGAGGTAGGCAAAATAGGACAACAAAGCTAGCAAAGGTAGTGTTTTAACATTTATTTATTTCTTTGATTATTAACTCAGTCTTCCAATCATAATGAAAATCTTTGTTGGATTTAAAATGGTGAATTTACTTCATAATACATCTTGGAAGTTTCACAAAATGTTAAACATAGAATTACCACATGAATACAAAATTTCCATATGAAGCATTTTTACTCCTAGTATTCTACTCAAGAGAAATAGAAACATATGTCCATGTTAAGTTTTTCAACTTATATAGAAATTCTCATAGTAGCACTATTCATAGCAGTCAAAAAGTGGAGTCCATCCAAACATCCATCAACTGTTAAGGGGATAAACAAGATATAGAATAAGCATTCTATAGATCATTTACCTAAAAAGAAAATGAAGCACTGACACACAGAAAAACTGAGATGAACTCTGAAAACACTAAGATAAATACAAGAAACCAGTAAGAAAACACTACACAATATATTATGTACTACAATTTTGACAAGTAAGTCTATGCAGAAAGAGTAATTAATGTTAACCTAGGATTGGGAATGGGGTTATGAGGAGAGAAGATGGCAAAAAAAAGCTATAATGAGCATTTTAGGGGCATATGAAAATGTTCTAAAATTACTACATGCACAACGGTGTAAACATATTAAAGACCATTAAATTGTATACTTTAAAAGGGTACCCTATATGGCATATACCTTATATACGGATTAAACAATTCTAAAGAAAAACTTTATTGGCTTAGGTGCCATTCTCATTTACAAATCAACAAATTTGAGATACTAGAATTCATCAAAACAGAACTCAAATCACTGCTTCAAGTGGGAGGTTAGTTGTACTTTTTGAGGGTTTCTCTAAGCCAGAACATTAAAGTTTATTTTCAGAAATGACCAGGACATTGAAAGAATTTGAAAATCATTATTTTCACAAAAAATACTAAAGATTGTGTTCGTCACATTTTTGTCACTGTGACAAATGTCTGAGAAAAATCAACAAAAGGAAGGCAGGACAGTTTCATAAATGTCAGTCACTGTGAGCTGGCACCATTTGTGGGCCTGTAGTGAGGCAGAACATCCTGGCAGCAGGGCGTGGTGACAGTTCTAGTAGAACACAGATGCTTTCCTCATAGCAGGTGAGAAGTACTGAGAGACAGAAAGAGACCCATGACAAGGTATGTATTTCCAGAGCATGCTCTAGTGATTTCCTTCCTTCAATGTCCCACCTTCCATAATGCAAGCATATTATAAATTTATGAGTGAATTCATCCACTGATTGGTCCAGAGTCATCAGGGTCCAAACACATTTCAATAATTAGATCCACGAGCTTGGGATTAACGCTTTAACACATGAGCCTCCCATTTCCAAACCATGACAAAGATAATATGCATCTCAAAGATAATTAGAGCAAACTTGAATCACCTATAGTACTGTTATATGAAAGAATTCATCTGTATTGCTGCAAAGAACAGAATTAGAAGTAAATGGATAAAATTTGACTAGACAAGGGAGTTAAGTCAATATGGTATGGACAGAATCTTGAAGTTTGGAGTATAATCAAACCATCTCTGAAGCATGGCTACACCCAAAGTAGAGAACAATTAATAGAAGGCAATGGTGTTTGACAGTTTTGGAAGAAGTAGAGATATTTCTGGCAGCTCTATAGCACTCACTCTGGTAGTTGTGTGGAGTGCTTAGTGGAGGGCACCAAGCATGCCCTTCTAGGACACAGAATAAAGAATCCAGAGGGTGATCCTGCTTAGGCTAATATTTTTCATGTAATATGCTCAGAGAGCACACAAGTTATCTTGTCTTAATAACAACACAATACTTGGCTATTATAGTTATATACAGATATAGTTTAGATCAATATAGTTGGTATAGATGGAGATACAGATAAATATAGATTCCCACAGTAAAAAAAGAGATGTGCATGATCAAAATAACAGCAACTTTCATATTTTCAATATTCCAGATATAAATTTCATTAGAAAAAATAGAAAATAAGTGTAGAAATAGTATTATGTACATGTCCTAAAATTTATTTTAAATACATATTTCTTTGACTACTTGGTTTCTGGAAGGAATTAGACTAAACACAATAATAGTGATGGGTAAAGATGTCCTCACCATATATATGTTTTTTTTGCTCAAGTATGAACATCTTCAAATTTATCTTCCAAACATACACAATCTATTTTATGACATTATTATAGATAAACAAGACACTCTCCTCATACTGAAAAATTGATCCTTTTATATTCCAGTTCCAAATCCATTTTTGTATCAAAGGACTTCTTTTTTTGTTGTTTGTTTGCTTGTTCTGTTTTTCAAGGTAGGGTCTCACTCTAGCCCAGGCTGACCTGGAACTCACTATGTAGTCTCAGGGTGACCTCAAACTCATGGCCATCCGCCTACCTCTGCCTCCCAAGTGCTGGGATTAAAGGCATGTGCCACCATGACTAGCTCAAAGGACTTCTTTAATTTATGTCATCTGTTTCTTTTACTCCTCCTCCTTGTGACATTTTTTCTTTTAGCATATAAAGCTGCTTATATCCATTCTTTGTAAAAGGAGGATTAATTATTTGTCCCTTAACAGGTAAATTACTTCACAAGAATTTCTACTTGGTTTTATTTCCTTCATTTCCTTTGTCATTCCTTCAGAATATATCCACTAATATCACTTTCTAATCTTATATCCTAACATTTCCTTCTCTCTGGGATTTTCTAACACTTGACACCCTCCCCTTGCTCTTATACATTTCTTATATTCTTTTCTGGTTGTTCTTTCTACACTGCCATGAGAAAGTGAATGACTGTTTAGCATTCAATAGTTGACCTACTGCCCTGGCCCTGGCCTTCAAATCTTTTTCTAATATCTGTTGATGGTATTTTCATCACTCTGTTGCCCACAATATCAAATTTACCATCACTCTAAACCAGTATTTTTTTATTTATTGTTTATTTTCATTTATTTGAGAGCAACAGACAGAGAGAGAAAGAGGGAGAGAGAGAAAGAGAGAATGGGCGCACCAGGGTCTCCAACCACTGCAAACGAACTCCAGATGCATACACCACCTTGTGCATTTAGCTTACATGGGTACTGGATAATCAAGCGTCAAACTGGGGTTCTTAGGATTCACAGGCAAGTGCTTTACCACTCAGCCATCTCTCCAGCCCATAAATAAGTATTTTTTTTTAAATTTCCCCTAAAACACACAAATCATGCTCTAGTGCTTTCATTTCATCCTCTCAACTGTATTCCCTCTTTTTCTTTTCCATTGATGTAATCTTATTTGAGGATCTGATGAACATGTTTTTGTGATAGGATCCTGCTAGGTAGCCTAAATAGGTCTACATCTTATTGTGCAATTCAACTGGTCTTAAACTTGAACTCCTCCCACCTCAGGCTACAGATTTCCAGGATGACAGTTTCATATCACCCTCATATGGGAATGTGTGGTTTCTTTGAGAGTTATAAAACCATTTTCAGCTCTTAGTTGAGATTTCAAGTCCTGAGTTAGGGTACCAGAAACTCAGTCACACAAAACATTAACTGAGTCATTAGCCTCTGGTAGGTTCATATTTCATGAATTTAACAAATGAATTCCATGGACCACAGAGGATGAAGTTTAGAGATATTTTATTGTAGAGCTTAGGAGGCAGGAAGAAGGCAGAGCTCCTGTAGAGCAGGAAGATCGGAGTGGGTAATGTGCATGGTGAGGATGAACTGGTCAGTCCAGTTCCCAGATCGGGGTCAGGCACCTTCCAGTGTTAGTCATGTCCTTATGCCTAGTTTTTAGAAAAGAAGAACTCAATTAGTGGGGGACAAATAGATAAGTTAAAAACCAAACTTCTCTTTTAGCAAGGTGAAGGCTGTATAGGATCCCATTAGATTTGAAAAAAAAAAAAAGATAAGAAAAAAGCTGTCTCTTCCCTTTACAAGCTCAGGAACATGCCTAACTTTTTGTCAAGACTAAAAACAAAACTGTTCAATTTCAGGGCCCTGCTAACCCTAAGCTGTCTATTCAGTTTCTCCTTCCATTTATTTATCAACAACTACTGGCTTTGATTAACTCTTTATGAAGCCTTCTATCACAAATATTACCTTTCTTCAGGTAACTTGTAAAACTATGAAATATGTATCATCACTTGGTTCTATCTTTTTAATGGGCCCCATTGACCACATAATGAAGTCCTGATTTTGTGTGTGTTTGTGTGTGTGTGCATCATTTAAGGCTCTTTATACCCTAATCCATTATTCCACATTCCACATACAATTGCACAATCAGTCTTGACCATAATTTTTGGAGTGGGGTGTGCTTTCTTAAGGCTTTCAAACTCTGAATGCCATTTCTGCTGCTTTGCATGTTATTACATTCCTTGAATGCCTTCCCTCAGGAACGTATTCTAGTTTCATGTCTCCTAGAACAAATTCCTGGCTCATAAAACAGTGTTGCACTCTGTCCTACTACACATATCTGTATTATATATTAAACAGTATAATAATATTTAGTCTGTGGCTCATAGCACAATAGTACTGTTATTAATAAAAATAAAGATATTCAAAATTTATTGTGAGCTATGTTCTTGGCATCACTATGAATGTCTTATCTGCATTAACTTGCATTAGCCCCACATAAGCCTTATGCTGACATTGAATCTATTTTATAAATGACAAAACAACATACAGAAAGTGAAATAATCAGTCTAATACTTAAAATGTGAATGGAGAGATTCCAGCTGAAATAGACTGGTGACAAAAATCTATACTTTAAAACACAAGTTCATCTACAGATTCTGAGGCCTGTGAGCTATGAAAAAATAGCATCTATCTATGCCTTCTTTATTTTTACAGCCCAGTACCTAGGATGCTGTCTGCTGTATTGCTGGCAGCTCATATATTGATGTAAAAGCCAAGTCTAAAAAGAATTTATTACAAATTCCAAATTAAATTGTTCAGTGAAGTTGACTTATTTATTTCTCCAATTAAACAATTAAAATATATTTTACAAAAATAAAGGTAAGTACCTGCAGAAAAAAAAATTATGAAATTATTTATAGTTTTAGGAGACTTCTCCCACTACACGCACACATTCACACACAGGTATTTTTAGTTAACATCAACAGTAAAAGTGTATCACAAGACAGATGGCAATACTGAAAAGCCATAAGTTTATTGATCATATAGGCACTGAAACAGAAATTTTGTTACTCCATTGGCCTTCAAGGACATGATATAGGAGTTTGTGCCATGAAGCATTTCTGCAAATACACTATGAAATATGGTGTTTCTCTAAATAGCAAGATGCTTCAATCCAGAATCACTGCCTTAAATCACTACTGGGTCTTTCCTTCCCTCTTGTTCATCCTATAGGGCAATAAAATTTCAGAAATAAGAAACTGCTTCAGTGGACTTAATATGAAAGGAATATTGCTCTTTATAGGAAGGGGAAGATAATGTTAAATAGACACCTTCCAAGACAAGTTAGAATTAAAGCAACTGACAGCCATAGAAATCATTTATTTCAAATATGAAATCATTTAAATATTTCAGTTGTAGAAACTATATCCAAGTAGAATGAATACATTGTGCAAATTCCAACTTATAAAACTGCAAGGCTTTCTACCAAGCCTATGTTTGGAGTGTTCATCTGGCAACAGTGGCTTGCAAGCATTGCCGAAAGCTCACATAAGTCAGCCAGGATTCAGAAAATCTACATATGCATAGCTAGACTGATGAGCTTGCACACTCACTCATGCTCTCTCACATACATTCACATTTACAAACATGTGTAGTTTGCAAGCAAAGGCTCATATGGTAGCAAAGAAAGCACAGGCAGTCCAAACATGATTTCTCAACTGCTTTTAATTGTCACTGTATTATATTATTTCCTCCCTCTGTTTCAGTATTGTGTTTTCTTTTTTTAAGTTGAGAACTTTAATATATGAACACATTCCAAATTGGTCATATTCCCATCAGGTTATGCTTTTATGTCCCCTATGTCTGGTCCCCATTACACTAAGGACCTTCTTCAGTTGGGTTCTCTGTAATTACTGTGGAGTCAGAAATGCACCAGTCAGTTTACTTGGGGTGGACAATGACTCATGATATAACTTCCTACCCTGTGGCTCTTACATTCTTTCCCTCCTCTTCTTCTATGAGAGATAGAATTGGCATACCAGGACCTCCAGAAACTCCAATTGAACTCCAGACGTGTGTGCCACCTTGTGCACATGTGCAATATGACACATGTGTCATCTTTTGTGTCTAGATTATGTTGAATCTGGGAAATCAAATGTGGGTCCTTAGACTTCACAAGCAAGGGCCTTAAGCAATCTCTAGCCCTTTTTCCCCCTGTTAAAGGATGTTTCCTGAGCCTTGGAGGTGTGTTTGAAGTCTTCTTTAGTGTTGAGGTCTTGGGAGACTCTAATTTTCTGCACTGATGAGTATTTAGTCTCCTCAGTGTCTACCACAATCTCTCTAGAGAAGGTTCTCAGGCTAGCCATGAGAATAGATTCATCTTTAATCTACCATTGGTTTTGTAATCTTTTCTGGGATCAGGTGGGTGTGATGAAGGTGACTCATCTTATGCTAGGCAGCAGGTTTTCTTTTCTTATCATTCCCATTGGTCTTGGGTCTCACCAGTATTGGCTGACATTTTTTGTTAGTAATGAGCCATGTTTAAATTTATAGCAAAATAGTACTTTTCATTCAAAAGCATTGTGAGACTTTGAGATGCTTTTACAATTTCTACCTTTGTACTTAAGCACATCTTAGCATTCAGTCATTATTATTAATAAAGAGTCATATTTGATAGTACAAATAAGAAGGCCTGGCATAGGAGGTGGGCATAGAGTCCATATCTGATGGTGATAAACAGCAGTGTGTAGCAAAGTTGGAAATTATGAGAGCTAGCTTTATAGGGGGACTTTCCTGGGACTTTTAAGGAGGTGAGCTTGTTCCTAACAGGCTCTTAGAGACCTTAAGTCTTTCCAGTCTCCTTTATTTTTCATGTTTAAATCACACAAGGATGCAAATATCTGATAATGTATCACCACGCCTGCTCTTTAGTCTGCAGTCTTTGCATTTTATTAAAGAGTTTGAAGCCTCCACTCATGATCTAAAAGCCTTTTGTGTTAGCAGTATAAAGACAGGCAAGGGGTGAAGCAAGGAGAGAAGGAATTATAATTGTATTCAAATCACTCTAGCCACAAGCCCATCACATCCAATTCTTAGCATGTAAATCTTTATCAGAAACTACAAAAAAATAATACTTTAAGCTTCAAAACCTACTGAAAGCATTGCATAGTGTGCAATTTGAGTTCTAGACAGAGTTCTATGACATTTTTGGGAAAATAAAATAGCAAAATAGCCATTAAGTAACAGAAACATAAAACAGATAGCACACATACAGAGATAATGCAAGGAAAAGGGGGAAGGTAAATCTTACTACTTAACATAAGCAAATAGCAAAAACAATTACATGGAATAGAAGCAAAGAAGTATGGTAAAGATATATATTATGCTACAAACAAGTCAATAACCATGTATAATCAAATACCCTTGATAACCCTTTAGAAAGTAAATATTAGAGAGAAACACATCTCTCACTAAGTGTTTTAAAAAGTCATTTTTCCCTCAACATTAAAACAAATTAATGTTTATTTGAGTAAGTTTGACCTACTAAAGATAAATCTTTAGAACAATAGGAGCAAAGAGCCTGGCATGTTCCTCAGAAAACTTATGGCAGAGGTATAACAGGGTTCTAGGGTTCAGGAAAGTCCTTGAACCATAAATCATAGGTCCATGTATAATTTTAATCAAAAGTTGAATAAAATAATACTTACAAGGATAATTATTAAATTGTATTCAGTTTGGGAAGTATGGAACCGAAGGAAAGAAGAATGAATAAACCCACATGGCTTGAGAGATCACATGGTGGGCCTGGAAAAAAACATAGAGGGGACAAAAAACAAAGTACAAAGAACTCTTGCCATGTGGAAAAAGATCCCATGTGGAAAGTAGGGGCTAGGGGACTCTCCCCTCAGCTCAGCCAGGCTGGGCATAGACAAAGGGAAACTCACCAGGAGGTGGAGGTACAGTAGAGGTCAGGCAGCATGCCCTTATCTCACAAATATATATATTATATACATATATATATATATATATATATATATATATATATATATATATATATATCCCATGGTGGTAGGACCTATCTTCCAGATCAGGTGAACCAGAGTGAGAGGTGAGTGGTCTGGGCTAGGGCCTTTCTCAAGAAGAGACTGACCATGACACCAAGTTCTAGGTTCTAAGTTTGACCATTCACAATTTTAGGATTAAATTTAAATCCTAGGAAAGACCTCCCTCCCAGGAGGGGCTCGGGTTGTTTGTGGAAAAACAGGTTTAGGGCATTTAGCAAGAGATAAATCAGAACATTCTTTGATCTCTAGCAAGTGGAGACTGTCCTGCCTTTTCTGGGGCCCAGTCACCCTAACTGCCTAAATTCCTGACTGACTCCCTCAGAGGGACTCCTTGAATGGGGACATGCCTAATCAATTATGCTCTTTAAATTCTTTCAGCATCTTATTTATTCTCTCTTATTTTGTGTCTTCCTCTTTACATCATATTGTGTATTTGCAGCTGTATTTATATACATTAAAATTTCTCTGGGCTGAAGAGATGGATCAGCAGTTAAGAACACTTCCTGTTCAAGCACATGAGGGCCTGAGGAGGCCTGAAAGCCAACAGTGTATACCCAGGACCCACATAAATAGTTGGGCAGGGCTATATACATCTATATCCCCAGTCCTGGGGAAGCAGAGATCAGAGAATCACTAGGGGTCATGAAAAACAAATGGCAAGCTCTGGTATGAGTTAAGATTCTAGCTCATGTAAGAATAGATGGAAGGACAATGATAGAGAGGGGCAACCATTGTTCCCCTCTGGCCACTACAGGCAAGTGCCCCTTGGGCCAGGTGCTAGCACAGAGTGCAACATGTGGGCACATACACATGCATACACAACACATACACATCATGCCATACCACATTTCACATACACATATATGCACCCATGTGGGGACACACACACACACACACACACACACTCCACTTAAGAATCCATTATATCTAAAACAAAAACTTGTAAATGGACTCAGTCACAACTTAGCAGACCCTCCAAGAAATCCCAGTACACTCTATTCCTGCTTTTATAGGACTTACTATAGGTTACCTTTCATTACTATTAATGTTTTAACTCATTTGCATATTGGGTAGACTGTTGGATTCTAGGAAAGTCCCTGAGAACACTTATTAAAGGAGTCCTATTGCACACTGACACTTGTCATTAACTCATATAACCACACTATAACATTCTATGTAAAACCATACATACAGTGAAACTCTCTGATGCACATGGAATGTGGTCCACAGTGGAAAAGAAGATGATCCCAACTCAGACTCTATATCTGTCTGACACCCTGGTACATACTTCTCCATGCCCAAGACAAGAAATGCCATAAGCCACAAGCTATACCACAGGGACACACATAACTGAGCAAATCATTCTTTCCCATCATTAAAGTTGTTTCCTTATGAAACCTCCAGCCACCCTTGAAGAATGCATCTACAAGGCATAAATTATGAACCTGTGGGGCAGGCTGACAACCATACTGGACAGCACCATTCATACTGGTTCCTCCTTATGTCCATGGATACCATAAATATTTGTTTAAAAGAAATGAATTAAGTACTCATTCCAAAGAAGAGAAAAACAAGTTTGGGGATAAAATGTAATAGGAAACTAACAATGCATACCAATAGAAAGGAAGTCCTTTGTTCACTTCTTGCACATTGGGATTTGCATAAAATGAATAAGCTGAATAGATCAGCAAACTCTGATTTTTAGTAGAGGATTGGCTATTCACAACAGAAACATGATGAATATTTCAAACTAAAGACTCACCACATTTACTTGGAAAATGTCTGCTCTTAGATCCATTCACTTTCATGCTAAAAAATGGAAAGGTCATAGTATTTCTAGAAACATTTTCCTCTAGGGAGACAGCATTTCTTAAAATGACAGCCCAGCAAGACTACATAAAATCTCAGAAATTTGGTGGCACCTGTAAGTGCCTCTTAAGGAATGGATCATTATACTTTGCCACCAAATAATCTCTAAATCTGCTTACTGAGGTAAATGTCTCTGTCAACTATACAATTCTGTTATGCTTGGAATTAGAATTAAAAATATTGAGGAGGGCTGTGGTAGGGGTGAGGATAAAATAATATGTTATCATAGTTTACATAATATTTTATTATGAGTAACAATTATCAGAGACACCAGTAATTACTTATTTGGTATAACAAATGTTAGCATCTCTGGGTTTACAGCCCCAATGTAAGTTAAAGTATATCCCAGAATATGAGCATACAGTCAAATTTTCATTCGTTCTTTTAACATTCTATATTAAATACATTCAGGGAAAGTTCTATAATTCAGTATTATTCAGTCTTTTGGCTTGTACCAGTTATAATCTATTACAAATGCTAGTTGTTCCAATGATGATGAAATGTTAATACATACCCTAAAGAGCTCACTTTCCTTGAAGCCAAAGAAAGATAAAGAAGACAAAATGCATGCCATTTTGTGACATACAATTTTAATGTGTTTGACGTCATAGTAAATATACAACTGAAAGAAATGGAACAAGTGCCCTTCTTCGTGTTTAATATCCCAAAGACTGGAGTAGAAAAAGAAAATTGAAGTCAGTTTGTTGGTCCTTCTTCTCTCAAACTCACTGCCCCCATCCACTCAACCACAGCCATTTGCCAAAGTGACACATGTAACATCATGATGTTTGCTAATAATGAGTCTTGAATATAAATATTTCAAGTGCAAGAGTTTGTCTTGGTCAGTATTTCATTCCCAATGCATTGTTCATGATATGTTTTGAAAGTGTTCCTACGTCACTTGCAAATAAAAAAGGTGAAATTAAAAAGTAATTTGAGGGAGGTAGTATTTAGAAATGTAAGGAAAGGAGGATTTTGAGTTCAAGATACACATAGTGACGTGACGCCCTGTTAGTAAGTTAGTGAGTTTATTAATGATTGTTAATATTGTACCAAGACCATTATGGCCTATTTCAACCCAATGCTGTCTGAAGCCCTTTTCGGCTCTGCAAACTTGTTGCAGTCAGGTTCACATTGCTGGCAGAAAACACCCAACCAAGAGCAGCTTATGGGAAAAAAGGTTTAGTTTTGGCTTACAAATTTGAGGGCAAGCTCCATGATGACAGGATAAACAATGGCATGAGCAGAGAGTGGACATCACCTCATGGCCAACATCAGATGAACAACAGCAGCAGGAGAGTGTGCCAAACACTGGAAAGAGGAAACTGGCTATAATACCCATAAGCCTACCCCTAACAATACACTGCCTCCAGAAGGCTTTAATTTCCCATTTAATTGTCATCAGGTGGCGACCTAGCCTTCAGAACACTGGTATTTATGGGGGACACCTGAATCAAACCACCACATTCTACCCCTGACTCTCATAAACTGATATACATGATATAAAATGCAATGCATTTAGTCAGTCTTTAAAAGTCCCCATAGTTTTTATCAATTCCAATGATATTCAAACATCCTGCTAGTCCAAGTCTTTTAACTAAGCCATAATACCAAACAACAACAGCAACAACAAAGGCACAGAATAAACATTTACACTGCAAAAGATGGCATTGGGTACAGCAAAGAAATATTCAACCAATACAAGATTTTAACAAGGAAAATATCAAACTCTATAGCTCCAAATCCAACAACTATAATCAGTGACAAGTCTACAAGTCCAATAATTCTAAGTGACAATTCTCTGGAGTTCTAACTCCACCCCTACATCTAGGCTAATCACAGTCCCAGAAAACTTCATTCAGTGCCAGCACCTCTCCTTGGCAGCCATCCCATATCCCTGTCATCTCCACTGGGTCTCTACTATAACACACAGTTCATCCTCATGGCTCCACAGAGTCTCCATGAGGGTAATCCAACAAGCCTGTTTCACACTGCCCATAGCCATTTCAAAAAAAAAAAAAAAAAACTGTGTTGTAAATTCAATGACCCTCTCTTTCCCGGATTTGTTATACTCCATAATACTAGGTGAGCTGCCAATTTGTTAATCCAGGGAGGATAAAGAATATTTGGAATAACAGGACACTCCTTCAGCATTCAGTCCCCTTCAAAAAACTGTGTTCTTTCTATTGTCCCAGTGCAGGTCATCTGGGCCAATCTCAAAGTCTGTAATCTCTCAAACAATTGTAGCTGAACAGGTAAAAGTTTTGGCCCAAAGTTTCATTTTTTTTTCTGTGCCATGTCCCTCGGCTCTGGCCAGTCCCTTTCTATGCCATACAAACCAACACAAGTTCTCAGGAAATTGGCATAACAGCAGGCCTCTCACACAAACTGCTTCTAGCACAGTCCAGGCAAAGCTTGTTCTCACCCTCATTAGCCAAATCTCAGAGTCCATAGCTCTTACTGTACTCATGTCTTTCAATTCTGACCAGAACAGTCCATCAAGCTGTACTTATAGCATTGCAAGGCATCTCTTGGGCCAAGGTTTCAAATCCTTCTATATTCCTCTTGAAAATCAGCTCCAGAAGTCCAAAAGCTATGCACTCTGGTTTCTAGCACCAGTGATCCCACTTTTTTGGGGGGGGGGCATTCCATAAATATCTCATTTTCTTAGTTTTTGAATTATTATTATTATTATTAGTTATGTACATAGTGTGTATACAGCTATGTTAGTACCATTGTTAGTCTCCTCCCTATCCTCCCCTCTCTGCAGGAATCCTCCTCATTGGGGAATGTGGGTCATTCATTGTGGGGTTAGCCATCAGTTATGGGTAAGAGGCAATGTCTCTGTGCATAATGTTCCAACTTGTGGCTCTAACAATCTTTCTGCTCCCTCTTCCATGAAATTCCCTGAGACATGTTGAGTTCATTTTACTTCAGTGATGAGGTCTTGGTAGCCTCTGTGTCTCTGGATATCTGGGTTGGTAGCAGTTGAGTGTTCTCTGTGTTTACCTCCTTCACCCTTGTGCTGGTACCAGGTTCACTGAGAAAACAGCACTCTTGCTCATTTCCCCAATTATTCTATGGTTTCATCTGGGGCCCTGTTGAGGTGCAAGGGGCTGATTCTCTCCTCAGGATAAGTGTCCATCTGAAAAAGAGAAGCAAATTCTCCAAGGGAGAGTGAAGTCAGCACCAAATAAATGGGATAACCACTGTTATTATAGAAAGAATTTAATAGGTATAGGCCCTCTTATAGCCCATGATTGGTAGGAGTTTGATAATGGAGAGTGGGCTCATTTTTTGGATATGGTTCTGATTTGTTTCCCAAAAACAGCTATGCATTCCATTCCACTGAGCAGATCCATTAGTCAAATCAAGAGAAGTTGTTACTCACCATGGCTGTGTTTCACTATTGCATTTGTGTGAGCATCACATCAGGTTGTTTGCTGCTGAGTAGCTTAGACCACGTGTTACTTGGACAGATGTTGGTCATTTTCTCCCAGTTGCTAATGTAGCACCTTCTGATACTAGATGATCTAACTATCTGGGGACTGACTCTCTTCCAGATTCCACCCAGGTCACTCCATATTCTGTATCAACAGCATATGGTGTCTTCAGCAGTAGGGTCTTACCATTAACCTTTGGTGGCTTATCAAGTACTCTGACAGAAATCTGTCTTCTTTAGGGAAACCTTGTAGGTCTCTGATCATCATCTCTTTGTGGATGTTAACCGCATGTTGGTACTGGGAGTTGCAGGCCAGGGCCAAGGAAAGAAAGAAGAAAAAAGATATGTAATAGAAAGGAGAAAGAGAGAAGAGAAAGATAAGAGAGAGAGAGAAAGAGAAACAGGAGAAGATTAAGGTTAGTCTTCATCATACCCTCTCCAGGGCCCTGTGGTTCAGGTGATCCCACTTTTCGGTACCAGCTTTACTGTTGCAGTCAGGTTCACATTGTTGGCAGAAAAAAAAACAACCAAGAGCAGGTTGTGGGGAAAAAAAAGTTTATTTTGCCTTGTAGACTTGAGAGGAAGCACCATGATGACAGGAAGAAATGATGAGAAGAATGTGGATATTACCTCATGACAAACATAAGGTGGACAACAGTAAGAGTTTGGTGTGCCAAACACTGGCAAGAGGAAGATGGCTATCATACCCATAAGCCTGTCCCCAACAATACACTGCGCCAGGAGGATTTAATTCCCAAATTGCCATCAGCTGTTTACCTAGCATGCAGAACATCTAAGTTTATGGGGGACACCTGAATCAAATCACCACAAACCTCATGAGAAGGGTGAGAAAAGCACAGTAACAGTTAAGGGCAACATTCCTTTGTTGTCATTCTGGGAACAGGAAAAAAAGAAGAAGAAGAAGAGGGGAAGGAGCTGTTTAAGGACTGCCTGTCCTTCGTCACATACTTTTAGGACTTAAATTAAATACTGCCATGTTGGATAGCCATAACAAAAAAGGTAAACATTACAAAAGTTTGCTATTTCTCCTCAGCAGCTATTGGACAGCACCTTTGGCTCTGTGAGTCTTCTGTTTCTTCATGCCAAAGAACCATAAATGTCAGCATCTCCTAAAATCTTATTCATCTCTCCACAGCATATTTCACTGTGAAAGGGACAACACCATGTGGTTCTGCCTACTTATAGAAAAGTAGTAAATATTTTCCTACTATGCTTCATTAGGACTCAAAGCATAATGTTTCCAGAGATCTAGTCACACTCATGAATATTCTGTATGCATTATATGACTAATACCATATTTATATTCCAGTATACAGTTGTATGCTTCTTTAAGGGTATGGACATTATGGTTTTGTTGTTTTTACACCCAATGTTTAGAACACCAAAGCCTGAGATTTATAGCTGTCTGAGGCAATCGTGTTGTCATTTTTCATGGACATTCTGACTCAATGTCATGGAATAACTATAGTGCTTTCTGCTTTCCCTGACAGTCCAAAGAAAGAGGAATGCATACAAATTATTTTACTGTTTAAAAGTTTTGAATAAAACATGCTAACCTTGTCATACTAAGTGACAGACAGAAATGTCACCATTGTTTGCCAGGGACAAATAATCCATATACTTCATGCATAATTCATCTGATCTTTAAGAATATTTAACAATATTGAATTTAGATAAATTTTTGGTGTTATGATGCATCAAACTTGCTTTATCAATTTATATATGTGCCTCATCTGTTTAAGTCTTCATTTCTATTACTTCATTTTGCATTAACTATGACAAATCTAGAGTAGTTTGTTATTTCTAGGAAAAATTTATATGTACATTGTTCATATGACAGATGCCTCTCCATATTCCTCTATCAAGACTTAATATAGAAGCCTCAAATAACCTGAAGTGTGTCAATGTGCCACAGCCACCTGACTTGAAAACACAGGTGTCTACAAGCTTTCTGACATAGAGTATTTGTATTATAATGAGAGAAGAAAGAACTAACTCATCAACATGAGATCATGAGGTTTCAATGGTTTCTACATCCGTTCTGTCAATCGAAGCTAATCAAAGGCAGGTCTGAAAATAAGCTGTGGAGAAAATGGACAATACTATTTTACATAGGCTTCAAAGAAAGCTGGAAGTTCCTGTATTACATGTCCAAAGAAATGTTTCTCCTATATTGCATTCCCTTTATAAACTCTTCCAGAGTAACCCACTTTGTGGTTTCCCCAAGCATCAACTTTGAAACTTCCTTCTGGTGTTCTCAGGTGAAACTAGTGTCAGGGAGACAGATAACCATTTGGTGGATAATGCCTTAAACACATAAGATAAATACTAAAGAAATATTTAAGAAGTGATTTCATGTGCTTAAGAACAAAGTGAGGGCTGGAGAGATGGCTTAGTGGTTAAGCGCTTGCCTGTGAAGCCTAAGGACCCTGGTTGGAGGCCTGATTCCCCAGGACCCACATTAGCCAGATGCACAAGGGGGCGCACGTGTCTGGAGTTTATTTGCAGTGGCTGGAAGCGCTGGTGCACCCACTCTCCTCCCTCCCTCTCTCTCTCTCTCTCTCTCTCTCTCTCTCTCTCTCTCTCTGTCTCTCTCTCTCTCTCTGCCTCTTTCTCTCTTTCTCTGTCACTCTCAAACAAATAAATAAAAACAAACAAAAAAAGAACAAACTGAGCCCTATTATTAAACAAATAAAGATCTCCAGAAGCATCTTTTGAAATCTTATTTTCTGTCTAGAAATACTAATCACTCCCATACAATTTACTTTTATCAAGGACCATTTCTCTGCTTCCCATGTAACTCTGAATACTTCCTGCTCTCTAAGACTTAGAGTTACCCCTGTACTCACAGATCATTTTATTGTGGTCAAAATCATCTGATAAAATTTTTATGAAGCAGAGGAAAAATTATGGGCATTATCTCTCCATAACACACACCAATGGAAGGTGATAAGAAAAAGAATTGACATGTACATATGTGTTATATTTTATGAAGTTATAATTCATATGTTAAAGTTATCTGTTTACGTTTTTTATTTTTGTTATACACATCATGTAGTTATATTCTGGTGAGTGCATGGGCACATACATACATTCTTATTGGTACACTGGTAAAAGAAAGACATGTCTTACTAGTTGGGCTACCTCCTTTGTGGGCTGTTCACACAGTAGTAGAAAGTCATATAAGAAATTCATTTAACTTTTCAAAAATGAAAAATGAAGAAATAAAGAGCTGAATAAGTGAACCCATGGGAATTTATGTAAATTTATATGTTGGACTTATGAAAGAACTTTTTTCCAAAAATGTCTTATGCATTTTTATGGAACTTTGTAGAACCCCTCCTCTAAAAACCTATTTGGAAAAAAAAACTTTTAATTTTTGTTTAAGTATTTGTATAGCATCATTGTTTCCATTTGATTTTCCAAGGGTTTATAACCCTCACTGTTTGGCAAGGAGGGGCTCATATTTCTTTAAAATGGTTTGAATTCTACCTGGAGGTGGGATATTGCACCAACTGTAACAAAGCAAACCCAGAACAGGACCAAGGTAAATGGAGGGATGCTAAAAGAGGGAAATGAGGAGGATGACTATAACCACACTAAATTACATGAATATAAAATAATATCACAACTAAACCTATTATTTTGTGTAACTAATAAAAGTACTACTAAAAAAAGAAACTCTGAGATTTTCTGATCAAAGAGTTAATATTGGCCCTTAGTTAAGCAATTTACACCAATATCAAGAATTTTCAAGTTTGAGTCACAGTTTAGATATGTCCATATATATATCTATTATTTTCCAACAGTTCTAATTTCATTGTGGAACATTTACCAGATGGAAAAGTGCCATTTTATGGACTTTTGGCAGATCGAGTCAAGTTGGCTCAGCTAAATAAAAATCTCATGTTTGAGGAGCCTGTGAAATTGGCAATAATTGACTTTTCAACACAAAGAGAATTTCAAGCCTGTTTTTATTTGAAACACGAGATTCCTCTGAAGATATTTTTAATCCATTATACATTTCATTGTCTGTTTAATCTGAGCCTTCAACTGGCATTGATTAGCATACAGCATTTAGTTACTAAATCAGTTCTACTACTAGTTCTGATCTTTAATAATATTGCAAATGTCATATTTTTAAACTGGCATGTGAATGTTGAAGAATGGACACTAATTAATAGAAAAATGCGTCACGATAATTGTATATATTTAGACATTTAGGTAAGATGAACATTTGTCAACTTGTTTAGGTGGAAAGTAGTGATTAGTTCAGCATACTGCCAGATATTTCCATGAGGGCTTATCTAGAAAAGATAAAATGGAAGAATGTTAGGTACCACCCAGTATGCCAGGAAGCCAAAGAACTTAAAGAAGAGAAAACCTGATGATGGAATCATTTTTGTCACCATAATTTGAGTTGTTTGCTTCGCATGTACTCCCTGTCAAAGTGGACTGCTGCAGTTACTGTCATATTGTTGGCACAAAATGCACCACCAAAACCAATCTGTGGAAAGAAACCAGGAACCACAATTTATCTTTCTTCCCTTAACTTCTTTCCCTTAATTTTATGTTAATAATAATACATTGGGTTAATGTTATGGGTATGAAAAGTCTGAATAGCAAAGGTATTTTAAAAATTCTGTTTTACTACATTACACCTACCCTTTACTCTACTGCATTTCATTACCAAGATTGAGTAAAATATTTAGCAATTCTTTAGGTAAGACTAGATTTAGAGTTAAAACTCACATATTAGTACCAAGATATCTCATTCCACCATTTTCTACTTGCACTTCTATTTAGATGAATTTTTTTTAAAAATTAGATCTATGGACTTCTGGCCAAGATGGCGACCGCCTAGCTGCGCTGCAAATCCCGGGGAAAGAAAGGCAAGATATTAAGGGTATATAGTGGCTTTTAGGGGAGAGAAATCTGGGAGGGCACAGAGGTGGGGGAACAGGGAATTGCTGGTCCCCTTTTGGGCGGGTAGGCACCCCTCGCCCCAAATAACCGCCGTGTTCAAAGCTCTACCCCTGCTGCTGCTGCTGCTCCGGAGCCCGCACGGCTGCCACTGCGCGCCGATCGTTCCCTCCGCGCGGAAGCTTAGACTGCTCCGCACCCTCGTCCACTCGCCCACCTACTGAGTGTGCCCAGTCCCACAAGCTCAGACTGTATCTCTCGCTTGCGTCAGCTCAGGTGCCACCCCCTACCTGCCTGCCGCACCGGCGGGCCGCCATTGTCCCGTGGCGGGGGAGCGCAGACTGCTTCCGGTTCCCAGCGTTCCCAGCCAAAGTCTGGGCGGCTTCAGTGCTTGGTGCCTCAGTGCCACTCTAGCTCGAACGCAGGCAGCCTTGGCACATTACCGCTTGAGAACTCAAACAATTTTGGCGCCCCTGCCAGGTAGTAGATAGGCGGCTTTGGCAAGTGAGATTATTCCCTGCGTGCAGAAGCTTAGACTGCTCCGCACTCTCGTCCACTCGCCCTCTGTCTGCCGCACGGCTGTCCACAATTGTCCTGTGGCGGGGAGCGCAGACTGCTTCCGGTCCCAGCGTTCCCAGCCAAAGTCTGGGCGGCTTCAGTGCTTGGTGCCTCAGTGCCACTCCTAGCTTGAACGCAGGCAGCTGTGGCACAATACCACTTGAGAACTCAACCAACCTTGGCGCCCCTGCCAGGTAGTAGATAGGCGGCTTTGGCAAGTGAGATTATTCCCTGCATGTGGAAGCTTAGACTGCTCCGCACTCTCCTCCACTTGCCCTCTGTCTGGCGCGGCTGTCCACAATTGTCCTGTGGCGGGGGAGCGCAGACTGCTGCTGGTTCCTAGCATGCCCAGCCAGAGTTCGGGCGGCATCAGTGCTTGGTGCCTCAGTGCCACTCCTAGTTCGAACGCAGGCAGCCTGGGCACATTACCGCTTGAGAACTCAGGCAACTTCGGCGCCCCTGCCAGGCAGTAGATAGGCGGCTTTGGCAAGTGACAGCCAAAGCCCAGGCTTCTTGGCAACGCCCCCAGGCTGCATAAGATTCCCATTGTTCTTGAGCCCAGGCTGATACGCCCACTTATCTGCCCATACACTGTCATGGGCAGAACCCAGCGCAAAAGAAATAACATGAATAATCAAATGCAAGAAAATCCAATTAGATCACCCACTCCCACAATGAATACTTCTAACCAAAACATAGAAGAACAAATAGGACCAGAACACCACATTGAAGCTATGAGCAATGCAACTCTAACCAACCTATTGGTAGAACTTGCAGGAAAGCAACAAAGGGCAGACAATCGTGTGGATGCTGCCATCACTAAACTAGAACTAATAGATAAGAAATTGGAAGGATTAGATAAGAAAATGGAAGGATTTCAAAGAGAGTTAAGAGATTTGAGGGAAAGTGAAAAAAAAGAAGACCTTAAAAATCAGCTGACCATGCTAAATGAAGACATAAAGAAATGCAAGGATGAACTCCAAGAATCATCAAGAAAATCAGAAAATGATGTGAAAAGGGAGCTTGACAGAGGGATGGAAATTATACATAGAAAAATAATAGAAAATGCAAACTTAATTGAACAAGCCCAAAACTCACTAGAAGCTCTCAAGAATAGAGTCAGCCAAGTGGAGGATAGAAACTCTGATCTGGAAGACAAGATGGAAGAAACAGTTAGAGAGTTCAAAAATTTCAGTAAGTTTAAAAGCTCCTGTGAACAGAACATGAGGGAATTGTGGGATACAGTTAAACGTCCCAATATCAGGATCATTGGAATACCAGAAGGAGAAGAAATCCAGACCAAAGGCATGGAGAACTTATTTAACAAAATAATTGAGGAAAACTTCCCCAATCTCTTAAAAGAAAGGCCCATCAAGATACAAGAAGCCAATAGAACTCCAAACAGACTGGACCAAAGGAGAAACTCTCCAAGACATATTATTATTAAGACTCTAAACATTGACACCAAAGAGAAAATCCTAAAAGCAGCTAGGGAAAAACAGCACACCACCTTCAGAGGTAACCCCATCAGAATTACTTCAGACTTCTCAATAGAAACCCTGAAAGCTAGAAGGGCCTGGAATGAAACACTGCAAAGTCTAAGAACCTATGGCTTCCAACCCAAACTACTCTACCCAGCAAAAGTATTCCTCATAATAGATGGTGAACAAAAAACTTTCCATGACAAAACTCAGCTTTACAATTATATGAACACAAAACCAAACCTACAGAGAGTATTTCAGGAAATTCTACACAGAGAAGAAAAAAATAATCAAACACAATTGCCTACAAGAAGCAGATCACAACAACCAAACTCAGAGTAGGCACAAAAAACTTCAATGTCCATGAAAACTCCAACCCACATTTACCATCACAATATGACAGGGATCAAATCAAATCTCACAGTCATTACCCTAAATATTAATGGCCTTAATTCACCCATCAAGAGACACAAGCTAACAGGATGGATCAAAAAATTAGACCCCTCAATCTGTTGCCTTCAAGAAACCCACCTCACCATTAAAGACAGACATCTCCTCAGGGTGAAAGGGTGGAAAACAGTATTCCAAGCAAACGGGAATAAGAAACAAGCAGGTGTAGCTATATTAATATCGGATAAAATAGACTTCAAACCAAATATAATCAAAAAAGACAAAGAAGGCCACTTCCTACTTATCAAGGGAACGATCCATCAAGAGGATATTACAATCATAAATCTGTATGCACCAAACACAGGGGCACCACAGTTCATAAAACAAAACCTACTTGACAATAAGACAGAAATAACCACAAACACCATCATAGCTGGGGACTTCAATACACCATTATCAGTAATAGACAGGTCATCCAAACAGAAACTCAACAGGGAAGTAAGAGAGCTCAACAAAACCATAGATCACTTAGACCTAACGGACATCTACAGAACATTCCATCCCAAATCCACAGATTACACATTCTTCTCAGCAGTCCATGGAACATTCTCTAAAATAGACCATATATTGGGTCACAAAGACTGCCTCCACATATTTAGGAAGATTGACATAATTCCCTGCATGATATCAGATCACAATGCTATATTGCTAGAAATCAACAATAAAAGACCCACCAAGAATCCCAAAGGCACCTGGAAACTGAACAGCACACTTTTAAACAATAAATGGATAGTGGATGAAATAAAAAATGAAATTGCAAAATTTCTGGAATTGAACGACAATGAGAACACATCGTATCAAAACTTATGGGACACAATGAAGGCGGTCCTCAGGGGAAAATTCATAGCACTCAATGCCTTCGTAAAAAAGACAGAAAGGTCCCAAATCAATAACCTAACCATCCACCTAAAGGCACTGGAAAAACAAGAAAAATCCAACCCAAAGAGCTCCAGAAGGAAAGAAATAATTAAAATCAGAGCAGAAATCAATGAATTGGAAACCAAGGAAACAATTAAGACAATTGACAAAACAAAGAGCTGGTTCTTTGAAAAAATAAACAAGATTGACAAACCCCTGGCCAATCTGATCAAGCAAAAAAAGGTGAAGCTTCAAATTAACAAAATTCAAAATGAAAAAGGAGAGATCACAACAGACATAAGTGAAATTGGGAGAATCATCAGGACTTATTTCAAAAACCTCTACTCCACAAAACTGGATAATGTGGAGGAGATGGATAAATTCTTGGACGCATACCATCTACCAAAGCTAAACACAGAGCAGATTAATCACCTCAATCAACCCATCACACTCATGGAGATTGAAAAAGTAATAAAAAACCTCCCAAAAAAGAAGAGCCCAGGACCAGATGGCTTCTCAGCTGAATTCTATCAAACCTTCATGGAAGAACTCAAACCAATCTTCCTCAAACTGTGCCACACAATTGATGAACAGGGAAAGCTACCCAACTCCTTTTATGAAGCTAGCATCACCCTAATTCCAAAACCAGGCAGAGATGCCACAAGAAAAGAAAACTACCGGCCTATTTCCCTGATGAACATAGATGCAAAGATCCTAAACAAAATCCTTGCAAACCGAATCCAACAACACATCAAAAGTATTATCCACCTTGACCAAGTGGGATTCATTCCAGGAACACAGGGGTGGTTCAACATACTGAAATCTGTCAATGTAATACACCACATAAACAAGGTTAAACATAAAAACCACATGATCATTTCGATAGATGCAGAAAAGGCCTTTGACAAGATTCAACACCACTTCATGTTCAAAACATTGGAGAGAGTTGGCATGGTTGGTTCATATCTTAACCTAATAAAGGCAATATACGAAGCTCCGAAGGCCCAAATAATACTTAATGGAGAGAGACTGGAGGAATTCCCATTAAGATCAGGAACAAGACAGGGTTGTCCACTCTCACCTCTGCTTTTCAATATAGTTCTGGAAGTCCTAGCTCAAGCAATAAGACAGGAGAAGGAAATAAAAGGGATACAATTTGGAAAGGAGGAAGTTAAGTTAGCTTTATTCGCAGATGACATGATTATATATGTAAGAGACCCGAGAGACTCCATCCCAAAACTCCTGAAGGTGATTAACTCCTATAGCAAAGTAGCAGGATACAAAATCAATGCACAAAAATCAGTAGCCTTCCTTTATGCAAAGGACAAAGATACAGAAAAAGAAACAAGGGACATAGTCCCATTTTCAATTGCGACAAAAAAAATAAAATACCTTGGAATAACGTTAACCAAGGAAGTGAAAGATCTATACAATGAAAACATAAAAACACTCAAAAAAGAAATTGAGGCGGACTTGAGAAAATGGAAAGACCTCCCATGTTCCTGGATAGGCAGAATTAACATTGTGAAGATGACAATCCTACCAAAGGCAATTTACAGATTTAATGCAATACCAATTAAAATCCCCACAGTGTTCTTCACAGAGATAGAAAAAATGATCTCAAATTTCATATGGAAAGGCAGAAGGCCTCGCATTTCCAAACATATCCTCTGCAAAAGAAATACCTCTGGAGGCATCACCATACCTGATCTAAAGCTATATTACAAAGCCATAGTAATAAAAACAGCATGGTACTGGCATAAAAACAGGACTATAGATCAATGGAATAGACTTGAGGACCCGGACTTTGGGTCAAGCAACTATAGCTACTTGATATTTGATAAAGGCCCAAACAATATACGCTGGAAAAAAGACAGCATCTTCAACAAATGGTGCTGGCCAAACTGGATAACCATATGCAGGAAACTAAAACTTGACCCACACATTTCACCATGCACTACACTCAAGTCCAAATGGATCAAAGATCTCAATATAAGACCAGAAACTCGAATACTACTGGAAGAAAATTTAGGGAGTACATTCCATGATATAGGAATGGAAAAAGACTTCCTGAACAAAACCCCAGTAGCTCATGAACTTAAACCATCACTCAACCAATGGGACCACATGAAGCTGAGGAGTTTCTTTACAGACAAGCATACAATAAGCAAAGCCAATAGATTACCCACAGAATGGGAGAAAATATTTGTGGGTTATCCAACTGATAGAGGACTAATCTCTAGAATCTACAAAGAACTCAAAAATCTAAACAGTAAGAAGTCAAACACCCCACTCACAAGATGGGGCAAAGAGCTGAACAGGCAGTTCACAGAGGAAGAAATACAAATGGCAAACATACACTTAAGAAAATGTTCATCATCCCTAATCATCAGAGAAATGCAAATTAAAACAACTATGAGATTCCACCTTACCCCAATAAGGATAGCAAGCATCAAAAAATCAAATAAAAATAAATGTTGGCGAGGATGTGGAGAAGTAGGAACACTCATCCACTGTTGGTGGGAATGTAGGATGGTACAACCACTTTGGAAAGCAATATGGAGACTTCTGAAAAAGCTGAGTATAGAGATACCAACAGACCCAGTTATTCCCTTACTGGGCATCTACCCTAAAACCTTCAAACCACAGGCTAAAGAGATTTGCTCAACCATGTTTATAGCGGCTCAATTTGTAATAGCTAAGAGCTGGAATCAACCCAGATGTCCATCACTAGAAGAATGGATAACTAAGATGTGGTATATCTACACAATGGAATTCTATACAGCAGTAAGAAAAAATGACACAATGAAATTTGAGGAAAAATGGTTGAACCTGGAACAGATCATTCTCAGTGAACTTACCCAGTCACAGAAAAAAAATCACCACATAGTCTCACTCATCTACAGCACCTAACCTGAATATACCGAAGATACCTTAAATACCCAGCAAGCATCTCCTAGATTAGACACTAGGATGGAAGGGGAGGGAGGGGAGGGCATCAAAGGGGTGGGAAACACAAATCTAGACCTAAACGGCAATGGTACCATAATCTTCTACTTACTAAAAGATAGACCAAATGGCTGATCCTTCACCAGGCCCTTACAGGGAACACCTGAACCACAAGACACTGGAGAGGGTAAGATTAAGACTAACCTTAGTC
Organism: Dipus sagitta; assembly: GCA_036346955.1. Classification (NCBI taxonomy): domain Eukaryota; kingdom Metazoa; phylum Chordata; class Mammalia; order Rodentia; family Dipodidae; genus Dipus; species Dipus sagitta. The sequence continues at coordinate 93,112,272 of CM070770.1, read as the reverse complement.
TCCTACATCTTCCCTCCCTCACTTCCCCTCTCCCTGTCTCTCTCTCTCTTATCTCTAACTCTTGTATATTAGTTATCTTTTTCCTCATTTTCTTAGTGGGCACTGACCTGTAACTCCCAGAACCAGCATGGGGCTATCATCCACAATGAGCTTTTGATCAGAGAGACCTACAAGGTTTCCTAAAAGACAGACAGATTTCTGTCAGAGTACTTGATGACCCACCAAAGGTTAGTGGTAAGACCCTACTGCTGAAGATACCTTATGTGATTGACATGCAAATTAGAATGGCATGGCTGGAAGTTGGATGAGAGTCAGTCCCCAGACAGTCAGCGCATCTAGTGCCAGAAGGTGCTACATGGGCGACTGGGGGAAATTGACCAATATCTATCGAAGCAACGCATGGTCTAACCTACTTAGCAGCAAATAACTTATTGTGATGCCCACACAAGTGCAGTGGTGGCACACAGCCATGGTGGGGAACCAACTGCTCTCAATTTGGCTAACTGATCCCCTCACTGGTATGGGACCCATAGCTGGAGCTGGGAAACAAGTCAGAACCATATCCAAACATAAGCCCACTCTCCAGTATCAACCTACTATCAATTGTGGGCTACAAGAGGGCCTACACATATTAAATTCTCTATAAAAAAAAAAAAAAAGTAAGGGTTATCTCATTTGTCCTGGTGCTAACTTACTCTCCGTTGGAGAATCTGCTTCTCTTTTTCAGATAGATGTAGACCCTAAGGAGAGAGCCACCCCATCATACCTCAAAAGGGCTCCGGCTGAAACTAAGAAAACTTCGAGAAACAAGCAAGGGGGCTGTTTTTCCTGATGAACCGGACACCAGCACAAGGGGGAAGAAGATCAGCATAGAGAAAAATCAACTCCTACCAAATCAGAGAGCCAGAGCCTCAGAGGCCCTCAACACCTCATCACTGAAGCAGACCAAAAATGAACCCAACATGGCTCAGGGAAATTTTGCGGAAGAGGGGGCGGAAAGAATGTCAGAGTCACATGTTGGGTCACGATATGCAGAGACATTTATCTTACCCATAACTGTGGGCTAACTCCACAATGCACGACCTGCATACCTCAACAAGGAGGGGCCAAGGGGAGGGGGTAGGTCACGGATTAGCCTAATAATGGTACCAAACTGACTGTATTTGCTGAATACAGAACTGACTAATAAAAAAAAAAATTAGATCTATTTGGTGGTAAAAAGCTGTTATATCCTGGGGATGAGGTGGATTTGCAAGGCTAAAGCAAATTATAGTCCATCAAGAAGCTGGATGGCTTTGGCTATGTCTTTCTGGCAAGTACTGTGTGATCGACAAAGCAGCACAAGGAAAAATGCATTGTAATTGTAACTGATACCTACAAGCAAGCATGTTACTTTTCAGGAAACCAAATAAGCAGGAGGATAAAAGCTGATAGCAGATGCTTCATTGGGTTTTCTGCTTTCATTTTAATAAGATCAGGCAACAAAGTAGTGAAACTCTTTCTTTCATTTGAAGAAATACATTCTATTAACACAATTCTAATAGAGATGTTCATTGGAGTGCTTGTATTGGGAGCTTTCTTTTTGTCTACTATGATTAAAAAGTTCTTTCAAAAGCTTCATGCACCTCAATAAAATGTATCACATTAATGTTTCATTATTTAAGACCCTTCATTGTTCATGCTTTCCCAACAGTGGTTAACATTAATTCACTTAGTAAATTTCACAAAATGAAATATGTTAACTAAGAAATACCAACCCTGCATTGTGCAACTTTGGCTGTCTTACTCACTCTGTTTTTGAAACCCAAATGCTGAAACTGCATTTAACATGCCCACATTTGATAGCACAGTTGGAGTATTTCAACCAGCACTTTAAAAAATACCCTAGTGAGAACTTCTTCCCTATGGGAATAGGTAACCAGGGTAAGAATTTACTAAGAAGTAAACAACCAAAAGAAGAATGAAGAGAAGAAAGATAGGGATTACAAATTCCATAATAGGAAGGGGACACAAAGAGAATATAATTTAAAACCTATATTTGTGGTACCATGCACCATGACTCAGAAATTTGGAGGGGTAAGAAAATTTAAGACAACAGTCACAAAATAAGATAGATGGTATGAATTTATTTTTGTTTCAAAAATATCTTTATGGGCAATTTTGAATAAAAAGATTAGCCTTGGGGAATTAGCAAGATCTGAATTACTTTGTAGAATAAGCTGGACTTAAATGTGGGGGCTTGTAGTTTCAAAGATCATTAGCCAAATATCCAGGACACAGTTTCTTGCCTAAGCCTTATCTAACTGTCTTATTCCTCTCAGAAAGCACTGATAGAAGATGGAGCACTCCAAGTCAATACATGTGTTAAATGAATTTGTTAATTTTTTAAGATGAGCAGTGTAGCTCATCATTACCTACCTATATTCCTAGCACATGGGAGGTTAAAGCAAGAGATCTCTATGTTGGTACTAAAACCAAATCAGAAGCCTGTGGCTGAGATGTTCATAGACCCTGGAGAGAAACTTCCATTGTTTATTAGCTAAGTACAGAGGTATACCCATCAAAAAGCCTTCTAGGACTGGAGAGATGATTTAGCAGCTACGGCTCTTGCCTGTGCCCTATGAAGCCTAAGGATCCAGGTTCAATTCGCCAGGACCCACGTATTCCAGATGCATCTGGAGTTGTAGTTCATTTGCAGTGGCTGGAGGCCCAGTACATCCATTCTCTCTGCCTGCCTCTTTCTCTTTCTTTGTTTTCTTTCTCTCTCTCTCATAAATAAGTAAATAAAATATGTATTTTAAAAAACGCCTTCTAAAGGTATATGTTTATCCCCTTTGATCAATTTTTTTCCCACATTGGGTTAAAAAAAAAAAGTCCTGCTTTTTACAGATGGTGGCAAATACAGGGAGACCTAAGACACAACAAAATGATAAGAAGACTAATTCAAGTGCCTAGCATGAGACCAGTCATCTCTATCACATTCACCAGGGCCCAGGAAACATTACAGAGGAAATGGCAGAATAAATATGACTATTGCTCTCACTGATAGCCTGGAAATCTCTAGGGAGATGGCAGTAGATACTAAAAAGAGACAACACCCATCAAAGCAGAAAATAAGAGGTTACTGAGAGCTCAGCACTAATGGAGACTTATAACATGCCCTTCAATGCTCAAAGAACATTTCAAAAGAAGAGGCAGAAAGAACATAAGAGTTACAGGATGGGAAATTATACTGAGAAGCATTGTCCTCCCCATGGAAACAAACTGGTACATTCATGAACCCACAGTGATTACAGATAGCCCCAGTGAGGAGAACCTCAGTGAAATGGGGACAGGGAGAAGGGACAAAAGAGGATAGCCCCACGAGAACACAACAAATTTGTAATATGCTCATATATTAAAGTTACCAATAAAAATCATTTTTAAAAGTTATAAGAAAAGGGTACACAGGAAAATATCAAAACATTCACATATAAATAACAAGTGAATGCAAAGGTGACTAAGAAAATGTAAGCCTTCCTAGAATTCTCAGGTTAAGAGAAGAAGGCGAGAGATCCACTGTAGTGTGCATTTGGCTACTGAGTTAACGATCAAGATACCAGGTTTGAATTTGTTAACTTGGCTTGCTTGCAAGTGTTCAACACCAAATGGTACTGGATGCTTAGCTAACTGATGCTCCATAATGAAAACAGGACCATGACCAATTTGAACATACTGAAAACAAATGTAACATCAGTGATGCTGGGACAAAATACCCTATCAGCAGCAGCTTAAGGAAGCAAAGGGTTTATTTTAAGCTTCCAGTTTCAAGGGAAAACCTATGATGGTGGGGAAAGCATGGCAGGAGCAGACAGTAAGTGTCATTATGCTCCTTCAGCAGGGGAGAAGTAAAAGGAAAATAACACCAAATGGGGCTGGGCTGCCTGCAGTGACATGCTTACCTCTTCCAGCAGGGCTCCATCTCCTAAACAGTCCATAATGTTCCCTAACAGAGACAATGGGGATTAAGTATTCTAACCTATGACTCTATTATGGAAACTTATATGTTTTCTGTTACATTATTATAAGATGTTATGTGTGTTGTTGCCATGGTTATTTAATGATCTTTTCATATTTTGCCTCACTGATGGCTAGGCAAAGAGCATATAGCAAGGAGTAACTGAAGCAAGAAAGCCAAACATTTAGAAAGGAGATTTGTATATATTGACTATGAATGAGGTTGGTAGGTAAAAAAGATGATAAGTTCATAACTAATTTTATTATTAGATACAGTTCTGAATAATTACATTTACAGTAGCTGCTATGTTTTGTTTGTTTTCAGAAAATAACTTATTTGGTTCTGAGGCATATTTATGAGTTGTGTGGCCATCAACAATGATCAGCCTTCCTTCAGCCAAACTTTCAAATATTTCTCAAAAAATTTAATGTTTCTTTCCTCCTATAAACAAGGTCTGAAGGCATCTATCTGACCCTCTTAGAACAGAAAGCAGTTAAAGCTGGGGCTGGATTTGGTCTGACAGTATTCAAAATCAGATTCTGTCACAGTCTTTTTCTGTGTGTGATGTTGAAGCAAGTTACATCACCCATCCATGCCATAGGTGTTTCACCTGTAACTATTACAAGGGACATTGTGGGTCCTACCTTGCAGTGATTTTTTTAAGGATTCAATGATATAATGTGTATGGGTATGTAGGAAGAATGCCTGAAACATAACCTATAGTATATCATTTCTATAATTCTTATTAGTAGTAGGGCACATAGAAGCACAATAGTAGAGACATAGTAGCTACACATTAAAAAGTAAGTTGTATCTCTTGTGTTCATCATTCTTCTGCCACCTGATTTCAATAAAATATGGCATCCCTAGGCTTTCTTTCCCATATCCAAATTGCCTGGTTCATTTGCTATGTCTGAAAACACTGATCAGGAACTCAAGTATGTATTGTTACTGAATGGTTATGGTAAACAAAATGTTTCTGGGTTACTGGTCTCAGTGCCAATTAAAGCCTCAGACATTTAAAGATGCCATATGTACACACATGGCTAAATCCAACTGTTACCTTCTTTCTCTGGTGTGGTAGTTTGAAGGTATGCACTCATAGACTCAGGTGTTCTATTGAAACTTGTGACTTGGTTCTCCAGCTGCCTAGCTGGAAGAAGTGTCACTCAGGGCAGATCTGAATTCCAGCCCAAAGGTATACAGAGAGGTGTGATCTTTGGCAGGGTCCCTGCTGCTTGCTGCTTTTTGGAATGTGCACAAGTGCTGGTGTTTTCCTTGCTGCAGTTTTCTTTCTGTTTGGATGTATGGAAACAGCTTCTCCCTCCATAGATAGAACTTCTCCCTGATCTGTAAACTGAAATAAATCCCTTCCTCAAATAATTGTCTGGTTTGGATGTTCATCCCAGCAACATGGAGCTGACTACAACATCTGATTATTAGCAACATCTGTTTAGGTTATCTAAATACTGTCTTCTAATCTGTATTGATCCCTATGTCTAAATTACAAACTTTGAAAACAGTAGTCCTCTTTCCCACATGTAAAACATAATCATTTGAAACTTAAAATACTAAGGTCATGGGCTATGGAATTGCTCAGTCAATAACATGCTTGCTTCACAGGCATAAGAACCTGAGTTAAATCCCAAGATCTCATGTAAAAATGCTGAGCAGGGTGGCTCACACTTGTGTCCCAGCATGGGGCATTAGAGAGAAGCAAATCCTTGAAGATCAGTGACCAGCCAGTCTAAGGTGATTGGCAAGCTCCAGGCCAATGAGAGACCTTGTCCCAATTAGAAAGGTCAATGGTGTTCTTGAGGAACCAAATCTGAAGTTATCTTTTCCTCTCCACATGTGAACCCTCACATGTATACAAACGCATGTATAGCTTCACACACATGAACATGCAGACACACACAGCACCAATGCCCTAAGAATAATGGTTTATGAATATCTCTGGTGATTAAAATCACAAGATAAGTTCTAAATTATGCATTTTACCTATTGGCACCAAGATCACTTATGTTTGAAGCAAGGTCCCATGACTTTCCAGGAAGATTTAAAATACTCCTAATACTCATCTTGGTCTAGACACCACTGCTGCATGAAAGTGCATCATGCTACCATAAATCCCCCCCATGGATTTGTCACAAACACTTGAGTTATAGTCAGGAAAGTAGGAACACAACTCATTATATAAAGAACATAGGGGCTGGAGAGATGGCTTAGTGGTTAAGCACTTGCCTGTGAAGCCTAACCACTGGTTCAAGGCTCGATGCCCAGGACCCATGTAAGTCAGATGCACAAGGGGGCACATGCATCTGGAGTTCATTTGCAGTGGCTGGAGGCCCTGGCATATCCATTCTCACTCTATCTATCTGCCTCTTTCTCTCTCTGTCCATCACTCTCAAATAAATAAATAAAATAAAAGAGTCACAGGGTGGGAGTGTATATCCAGAGACTGCTCCCCACAATGACAGACTAATGCTCTCACAACTCATTACCCACAACCCCATGGTGAATACCAGTAATCCCACACAGGAGGGCCCTCAGTAGAGTGGGAGCAAGAAAGAGGAAAATGATGATACCAATACATGATGTGTCCATATAAAGTTTATACTTAATAATAATTAAAGAAGAGAAAAACAAGATCTCACAATCTTATTCACAGCTTCATATGCTTAGGATGTATTAAATTTAAAAATACTAGAGTGTAGGACCTACCTTTTTGGAAGGGGTTCTCTCCTCCTGGAATATATCACAAGTAATGCTGACTTGTTTAAACTTTTGTTCCTAGTGTCTCACCAAGTTCTGTGCCTGTCATCATGAAAGAAACCTCACTCTGATAAGACAAGCTATAAGCTGAAAATAAGGTAAAAGGTTGAGTGTGAAAATTGCAAACTAATATACCTAGAGCCACAATAAATGCACAAACTGGAGAAATGAAAGGAAAAGCACCTATGACAAGCTTCAAAGGATGCGCCTATACTATACAAGATCTTTATTGTTTGTTTGTTTTGTTTTGTCTCTTTTCCCGATCTCACCGTCTTCATCAAAGTTTATTTTTTTATATCTTATATTTTGAAAATAAATGAATGATCCAGACAAACAGGTAATTGTCAACTGGGTGATTTCTAAAAGTGCCCCTCTGTATAAAACATTGTTTCACCCTAAATTAACCGAACTACCAGACTATATTTCTTTTTATGCACATTTGCTTTGTATCTTTGTGAGAGTTTATGGAATAAAGTGATTAAAGATACCTTAATACAAACCATTATAGACATTAAACTGTCACAAAACATAACAGTGTTTTTGGTATTTCTCTCACCTTGTTTGATATTCAATTTATAACACAGCACCAAGGAACCAAATGTGCCTTCCCACTATTTTGTTTCAGTTTTAAAGTACCTTTCTCAACAGGGTCTAAATGAAAAATTTCAGAACTATCTTCTCCAAGGTTTCCTTTGATTTACAGACTATAGTTTGTGGAGGCCAATTGATTTAAAAATACCATAGAGCTAAATTGCAGAGAAAGATATAAATATGTGGCTGTGAACCAGTAGGGTTAAGATCTAGAACCCTAAGACTCATATCAAGACTTTTCTAAATCATTCAGCTTTTGTGGTATCTAAAAAAGGAGGAAGAAAATCTTCTTAAAAAGAGCTATCCTTTGAAAAATAAAAACAAAAACAACCCCAGGGAAGAAAAGCTATTTGGTCTGGCACAGCATGCGTGAGTACTGCTGCCCAGCACTATGACACTCTTACCTGCTTGTTTCTTCCACGGCACTGAGAATTCGTCTTAGGCAGAGAACACATCATGCTTCAGTTTCTGGCATTATTACAAGTACTTGCTGAAGGACAAAATTTAGAAAAAAACATTCTAAACCTACAGAGAAGAAAAATAAATCCGTAAGGTGGGAGCTTAAACATAAGCTTTCTATAGTTTGGTTGATGGCCTTCAAACCGTGCTCCTATCCTTAGTATCCATCTGTCATCATCTATTTGTGCTGATTGAAGACAATACCCAAGCCTACACCATTCATAAGAACAAAATTTTACTCCCCATAATTTGAAAGATGGGAAATCCAATATATAGGTACCAGCATTTGGCCCGGCAAAGGGGGGCTTCTTGTTGCATCTTCACACTACAAAAGAGAAAAAGGAAGTTAGCCAAATGCTGTCTGACATCTATTTTGTAAGGGCTTCACTCCTACTGAGGAAGCAGCACCCCCACCCTCCCCTGACATCATCTCCTAAAGTCCCTACCATTTAGTCCCATGGCATTGGCACCATCTGAGCTTAAGAGTAGACTCAGTCAAGCCATGCCTGTGAACTTCAGTGAAATATTGACAGTCCTTGAACCTTGCATTGTTCATTCTAAAAATAAGATCATTATAATATTTATAAGATTGTTATAAGGCTTTAACATGGATGATAGATAGATACAAATGATATAGACATAGATATAGATGATATAGATATATAAAATGTTTAGTACAGGGTCTCACACTTATCACATGCTATAATGTCATTTCTTGATAGATGTTGTCATATATTCCACAACCACCTTTCCAACCATGAGAGACACATCTTTTTTACACTCTTTTAAAAGTCTTTTTTTTTTGTTTTATGATTAGCATACACCATGACAGGTTTTGTTATGGTGCATTCCTACATAATTTGTTCATGCTGGTCCTTCTCCTTGCTCTTCACCTTTCACCTGGACTCTCCTGTACCTGTTCACCCCATTAGAACCCTTTCCACTTCATTTCATGTATATCACCTTCCTCACCTTTCCTAAAACCTCCTTTTCCCCCTTTGTGGTTCCCATTCTAGTAGTTTTATGGCTTATACTGACATGCATACCACACACACATACACACACACGCACACACACCATATATATATATATATATATATATATATATATATATATATATATATGTTACACTATGCATATGAGAAAGAACATGCAGCACAGTATAAACCTGTGCAAACACTATAGTAGTTATCAGTATGGAAATTGATCAAAAACCTAAAAGTATAATTACATATGAGCTAGCTATACCACTTCTGAGTATATAACCAAAGGACTTCATACCTATCACAGAAATAAATACCTTCATATCCATGTTTATTACAATTCTATTCATAATAGCTAGGAGATGGACTTTTTTCAGGAAAAGGCATGGATCTATAAATTATGATAGTGATGTGACAGAGCCTCAGAGATCATCATTTCAGCCTGCTGTATAGGTAAATATGGGTATCGCCAAGCTCTTAATTAGCAGATGTCTTATTTAAACTGATTCAGCCTACTGCTAAAGTATATCCTCTTTGCTCCCATTCAGAATGTCTCCAGTTTAGGCAACCATTTTATTGTTTATTTTACTAAGCTTCTACTAGACACTGTAAGGGATGGTCTGTGGTACTGCTAACTAGATAAAAGTTAAACAAGGTAGTACAAAGTATGACTTTAAAAGGGATAAAGTCATCACCAGAAAAAGTATGAACACAATTCTGGTAGAAGGAAAATTCTAAAAGGAATACAATGGAATCATGATACTCTGCAAGCAGCATGCAGAAAATGACATGGGCTACATTCATTCAAGGGATAGTTTTGCTACTGACTTTAAAGACTTTCAGGTGCAGCAGCAAAAGTGAGGAGGGAATGAAAAGACACTGAATGTAAACAAGTGTGTGAACAATATGACAGAGGCAAAAACAACTTGCACATAGACACACCCTGTTGTTGGGAAGATTGACAGTTCTACATAAGCTTAGAAAAATAGCATTTTTTCCCATTTTTAGGAAGGCCCTAAAGTCATGATAAGAACTCAAAACTTTGTTTTGTAAGATTTGTGGAGATATACTAGATTTCTGAAAAGCATTATGAGATGAAGGGGTCTGGAGATAGTCATCCCATCAGAACTCTTTGGATCTGTAGGATAAGCAAACATCCTAGAGGAGGTGCCTAGATGGGCAACTTCCAGTTAAAAAATAATATCTTCAACCATGGAAGCAACACAAAACTTTTTATAAAACAGAAAACTATAAAAAGCAAGGATGAGCAAAAGATTACAACAGTAAAGAAGAGGCAGGTTAAACAATTTCAACACTACAGGCATTTTCTGGGTGATTAGAAATGTATTATATTACCGGATAGGCAACTCAAGGCCTAGACAATAGGAATGGAAGGGTTTGGGGGAAAGGGAAGGAGAAGTTGGGGGAAAACAAACATAAAACTAAATCCCAAATGAACTGATACCATAGAAACCTTTATCCTTGGAGATAGACTAAAATCCCTCAAAAGGAGTAAGGGGAGAGTGCCTGAAAAATAAGGGCCCTGGAGAGGGCAGGATGAAGCCTGGCCTGTTACTCGCAGTAACAGAAATTAGTTGCTACTGACGATGAGCTCTTAAGACCTAAGAGGTCCACAAAAGAAGACAGCTTTCTGTCAAAGCACTTGATTACCCACCTGAGGCAAAATGTAAGACTCCATTGCTGAAGACCATATGCTGCCAACACAGAGCATGGAGACACATGGCTGGAATCCAGAAGAGAGCCAGTACTCAGATAGTCTGTCTAGTTCTGGAAATCACTAGATGAGCTACTGGGAGAAAAGTGGCCAACCATGATCTGAGCAGCCAGAGGTCTAAGCTACTCAGAAGCAAACACACTGACAGAACATACACACCAGTACGGTAGTGGTACATAACCTCAGTGGGTAATCAATAGCTTTCTGATTGGCTAACAGACCTGCTCAGTGTAAAGTAAACCATATCTGGAGATGGAAACCAGATCGGAATCCTATGGAGACAAAGATTATGCTCTTGAGGGTCAAGCTCTCACTAGTCTTTGGCTAAATTTGATGTACAGATATCAAGTTCTCCCTAAATTAATGCTTATCTCATTTTAACTATGCTGACTTCATTTTCCATTAGAGAATCTATTCTTTTTCAGAAGGTAGCAAGACCCAAGGAGATAAACTACCCCTTGCAATTAATCCAAGCCATAGCTGAAACCACATAGGAATTGGGTAGACAAGCAAGAGTGCTGCTTCCATGATCAACCTGATAATCAGCATCAGGGTGAAGGAGACAGACCTTGAGGATACTCAGCATTTACTAAAGCAGAGATCCAGAGGCTCCTAAGAGCTCATCACAGAAGTAGACTTAAAACTCACCCAAGATGGCTCAGGGAATTTTGCATAAGAGGGGCAGAAAGATTATAAGAGCCACAGGTTGTAAAATCATGCCCAGAGGCATTACCTCCCCCCCAAAATATCTGACTGCTGCTCCCACAATGCATCACCTACAACCTCATAAAGAATACCTGCAACCCCACTGGGTAGGGTCCCCAGCAGAATGGGGCCAGGGATGAGGGAAAAGGGGGTACCAACACATTATGTACCCATACAAAATATGTTTAATAATAATAATAAGGTATGCATGAGAATTATTTTAAAAAACAATTCTAATACTACAGGCATTTTCTGAGTGCCTATAAATGTATTATGTTATCTTACTAAGTTCTTACAATAGCATTGCAGGACAAAAAGAATTTAAATTCATTTCTCAAAAATAAAAACTAAAGTATTAGTGGGAATACTGATTCTGGCACTTTTATATGAAATCAGAAGAACTACCTAGGTTCCTTAAGACTTGATTTCCTCATATGTAATATGTCGATGATAATACCTCATACTGGTGTTAAAAACTAAAATAAAATAATGTTTGTACCTTGCTAAAAAATTGACCACATGCCATCTACTAATTATAGTGAGGTGGTTTGAGTCAGATGTCCCTCATAAGCTCATGTGTTTTGAATGCTTGGTCCCCAATTGAGGGTAACTTGGGAGATGGAGCCTTGCCAGAGGAGGTGTGTCGCTGAGGGTGGGCCTTGAGGTTAATTAGCTCCTAGCTTGCCAGTGTTAGTTTGTCTCTTTCCTACCTGATGTGGTAGAGGTGATGTCCAGCCTCTGCTCATGCCATGCTTTCCCCTGCTATAATGAAACCTCCTCTTAAACCTACCAGCCAAGATGAATCCTTTCCTCTCATCAGTAACTTTTGGTCAGATATTTTGTCCCAGCAACAAGAAGATAAGTGCAATAGCATACTGTTATAAAAACAATCTAACGGATAAGAGTTAGTAAATGCCCAAGACTATGCCCCTGATAAGAATCACTGACAAAAGTAAATTCTATTTCCTTACACACCCAGAATCATGTCATTCATGCTTTACCTCTTAACGTGGGGGAATAACAGTATCTTTGATGGGATGGGAACCAAAATAATAGGTGAGAAAATGGGATCACAGAATTCTTAATTGAATCCAAACTTAGCACTGAAGTAAAAGATCATTTTGTTCTAAATACAGGCTGAACATCATTTACCATATAGACTAGATGTACCTAACATAATAATTATGTATGTGAAAGTTACACAAACACTATATTAGGATTGAGAATTCATTACCTAACATATAACTTGCCAGTGAAAATTTTACGAAACACAGAACACTCTGAGAAACTTCTAAAAATGAATAGTGTTCATTCCTTGTTTTTCAGCTTCATTGGATACAGTTACCATTTTTAAACTTTTTATCCCAATATGCTATCAAAGTATTACAGAAATATTAAAGCTGTTACACACAGTATAAGCTATGACTTGGGAAGAACAACTGTCCTTTATTGGCTGAAATGGCATCTGGAATTTTCTTTTTTGCAGACATGCAATATTAAATCAGATTAATTTTTAATTTTCTAATTTCTTAAAGGGCAAATCTTAAAACTAGATTTTCCCCCTCACAATACTGAAAATGTAAAAATGTCAGGATCATCAATCAAATAACCATAATTACAGAAGGATACAACTTCTGTGTTAAATTTAAATCACTTTAGGCTCAGCAATTCTTGTTTGGATAAATAACCCAACTCACTATTTAGACAATAGAAGGTAAAGACAACTAGAGTTTTAGGCAATTCTGATGAAAAGGCGTACTCTTTCTGCTTCAGTTTACTTGGTCTCATTTCCATGCGAGTGTTCGAAACAACACCAATATCTTATTGAAACCACAAAGTAGGCTTTTACATTGACAACAATATGCTAGAGGTTATGAGGTGGCAAGAGAGTATTCCACAAGCAGCCAGGGAGCTCCCATATGTTCTCCATGTCTTTGGTGAGCTCTCTTTCTGCACATGAACATAAATAATAAGGGAGCCACACATGTGAACTCAAGAGAATACTCACTACCTTTTATCAGATGACATAACACCAAAAAGGGAACAAAGAATATTCCATCCCTACAAACATGATATCCAGTTCATCAATCTGACAACAGCAGAAGACAATTAATAAAAACTAAAGAAAAACAAGATGAGAGGTGTTGTTACAAATAATTGGGATACTCATATATCAAAACATGTTCTCATATACTACTGGTACAATTTTGCATCAAAATTTAAAAACAGTAATTAAAACCAACTTTCTATTAGAAGTAATATCATAATGGGTATGCCATGCCCATCCATCCAACTCTATTCCCACTCACAGTGAGATCCACAGCCCAAGACAAGAGTTTGCAATTCCACAGAGGAAAAAAAAAGGCAAACTGTATCATCAGTAGCTGCCAACTGCATAGTGAGAAAGGGTGAATGATGTGTTTTTGGAACAGAGAGAAAGGCAAAGCTGAGACATTATAGTTATGAGTAGCAGTATCAGGCTGAGAAAAAGGGTATGCCATTCAAGTACATTTCTGTTTTTGAATTTATTTTATGAGAGAGGGAGAGAGAGAGAGAGAGAGAAAGAGAATAGACATGCCAGGTCCTCTAGTCATTGCAAATGAACTCCAGATTCATGTGCCACCTTGTGTGCCTGGCTTACATGGATACTGGGGAAGCACACCTGGGTCCTTAAGCTTTGAAGGCAAGCACCTTAACTGCTAAACCATCTCTCCAGCCCTCAAGTACAGTTCTAAACATTAAAGCCAAACTTTTAAAATAAGGGTTTTGTTGTTGTTGATTTGAAATAGCGTTTTGCTCTAACCCAGGCTGACCTGAAATTCACTATGAAGTCTCAGGCTGGCCTCAAACTCAGCAATCCTCCCACTTCTCCTTCCTGAGGGCTGGGATTAAAGTTGTGTGCCACCATGCCCTGCTAAAATAAGTTTCAATTAAAACTTCCCACAATGAAATCTGTAAAAATCTCCTGCAATTTTAAGTTTTATATTTGGTAACTAATTGCCATACATTCCACAAAGCAAGAGAAATATTTTTATTTTTTACTATATTTCTCTGAAACCAAGGATTCCCCACCTATATAGAATGTCAGTGAAAAATTAGGGTGATGTCTTAAAAGTGCTCTGTTTTAGTTTGGTTCAAAATAACACAAAATAAAGGAAAGCATTTAAGATTATTTAAATATGGTATACTTACTGCCTTCATCCTTTCATGCTCTCTCTTGCTCCACAATTAGGGAGTTTGTCAGCAACACAAATGCCCCATTGAAGGCGACTGTGGGCAGAGGTTACACTGTTCTACCTGGTGGGCAGAGGTTACACTGTTCTACCTGGTGGGCAGGACAGGCAAGAGACTGCCATGAGAAGACTAACAATAAACTAAATGAAAACAGGCTGAGTAAGAAGGAAGCCTAGGCTGACAAGTGTTAACTGAGACATCCAGAAAACAGATGACGTCCCCACAGGTGAACAGAGTTTATAATCAGGTAACGGCTTACAGGCAATAAGCAGAGAATAATTCAGACAAACAACTGGTGCCTAGAGAGGTAGCCACTGTGGGGAACACTCACCTATAGCTACCAAAGCTTAGCCCCCAGACCCAGCTACAGGAACCAAGTTCAAACACAGAAGCAGGGCTAACTCAAGGCAAAATCCATGAGCTCTGAATTTAAAACATCTCAAATTTCTGCTATGGAGGTAGATTTTCTCCTGAGCAAATCATACAGACCACATGCAACAGGAAGAGTAGACTCCACACAGGTGTCAGGATTGGAATATGCTATCAGTGAAGAACCCAAAGACCATTGTTTCTGAGAGAAGGTCCTCCTGAACTATATCCAGTACACATTCACCAAAACTCTTTGCAATTTCAAGTCTCATCAAATGAGAAGAGAAAACCAAACATTACTTGGTCACAAATGCACCAAAATATCCATGACTCTACTGAACAGTCAAGACATTTCTTTTGATATAAAAAATTAATATGATATTAAGAAAAGATGTAATTGAGAATTTCTTTAAATCTGGAGTACAGTCCCTATTTCATTTAATACATTCTGTCAGAAAGTAAAAAAAAAAAATAGTTTTAAATATTATTTCTTTATTTATTTGAGAGAGAGAGAGAATGGGTTCACCAGGGCCTCTAGTCACTGCAATTGAATTCAAATGCATATGCCATCATATGCATTTGGTTTATGTGGGTTCTGGTGAATCCAACCTGGATCCTTAGACTTCGCATGCAAGTGCCTTAACCACTAAGCAATCTCTCCAGTCCAATAGATTTAATAAGTATAAAGGATATGGGGAAGTGGAATATCAGCAAGTATGCATGACCCAAATGAGCTTCCTCTTTCAGTAGATAGGTAGGAACTGGAGCCAAAAAAGATTTTCATTTGTTGCAAATATCAATTAACACCAAGTCATAGTATGTCATTCTCACAGAGACAAAAGTCACAAACTCAGAATAAAGTAATAAAAGATGTTGTGATGACCCACTTAGTGGCACATTATAGAGAAGGTGATTCTTCTTGTGGCTGTGTGTGTCTTTAGTTAAGGATTTACTCCCTCCCTAACCTGTATAAGATACAGGTTAGGTGCTGTAGATGAGTGAGACTATGTGGCGATTTTTTTTTTTTCTGTGATTGGGTAAGTTCACTGAGAATGATCTGTTCCAGGTTCAACCATTTTTCCTCAAATTTCATTGTGTCATTTTTCCTTACTGCTGTATAGAATTCCATTGTGTAGATATACCATATCTTAGTTATCCATTCTTCTAGTGATGGACATCTGGGTTGATCCTAGCTCTTAGCTACTATGAATTGAGCCACTACAAACATGGCTGAGCAAATCTCTCTGGCCTGGGGTTTAAAGGTTTTAGGGTAGATGCCCAGTAAGGGAATAACTGGGTCTGTTAGTATCTCTATAGTCAGCCTTTTCAGGAGTCTTGAGATTGCTTTCCAAAGTGATTGTACCATCTTACATTCCCACCAACAGTGGATGAGTGTTCCTACTTCTCCACATCCTCGCCAGCTTTTATTTTCATTTGATTTTTTGATGTTTGCTATCCTTATTGGGGTAAGGTGGAATCTCATTGTTGTTTTAAGTTGCATTTCCCTGATGATTAGGGATGATGAACATTTTCTTAAGTGTGTGTTTGCCATTTGTATTTCTTCCTCTGTGAACTGCCTGTTCAGCTCTTTGCCCCATTTTGTGAGTGTGGTGTTTGACTTTTTACTGTTTAGATTTTTGAGTTCTTTGTAGATTCTAGAGATTTGGCCTCTGTCAGTTGGATAACCAGCAAATGTTTTCTCCCATTCTGTGGGTAACTTATTAGCTTTGCTTATTGTATGCTTGTCTGTAAAGAAACTCTTCAGCTTCATGTGATCCCATTGGTTGAGTGACTGTTTAAGATCATGAGCTACTGGGGTTTTGTTCAGGAAGTCTTTTTCCATTCCTATATCATGGAAAGTACTTCCTATGTTTTCTTCCAGTAGTAGTCGAGTTTCTGGTCTTATATTGAGGTCTTTGAATCATTTAGACTTGAGTGTAGTGCATGGAAAAAATGTGTGGATCAAGTTTCAATTTCCTGCATATGGTTATCCAGTGTGTCCAGCACCATTTGTTGAAGATGCTGTTTTTTTTTTTTTTTCAGCCTATATTGTTATGGCCTTTGTCAAATATCAAGTAGCTATAGTGGCTTGACCCAAAGTCCGGTTCCTCAAGTGTATTCCATAGGTCTATACTCCTGTTTTATGCCAGTACCGTGCTGTTTTTATTACTATGGCTTTGTAATATAGCTTTAGATCAGATATGGTAATGCATCCAGAGGTAAATTTAACTCATGAAATGTTTTTTGGATCAGCCCTTACAGTGAGAGAACAGGTATGACTGTCCTCTCTAGGGTTTTACGAATAGCAGAGCCGAAACAAATGCTACTATGTAAGACTTTAATTTGGAAGCAAGATCCAAAATGTCAAGGATGAAGGATAGAGATCTGAACTAGAAGGGAAAGAAGGGCAATGCAAGGATGTCTGTTGAGTTGGGCAGCTTGCTTCTGAGGGATTTTTAGCAATGCTTTTTAAAATGTGTGTCAGGACCACCTATGCATGAGAGAAGCACTTATATGTGTTGTTCCTAGTTATGTTTCAATACCAGTGAGTTGTCTCCAGATTTGCTATGTAGTACTATCACAGGAGCCTAAGTATGGAAGGAAAGAGAAGCAAGGCGCTTCCATAGGAACCTCTGCAAAGTTGGAGGAGGTTGCTAGCCCCATTTGCTACAACAACTGAAGTATGGTTTCAGGCTGATTGGTGTATAGGAGGCCTCTGATAACTGATATGGTGTCCATTGTGAAATTCCAAAGCAGGGAATAGTTTCAAGCAATCATAATTCATAAATATAATGGGACAAATAGAAAAAACAAAATGACTAAAGCCAGGTATGGTGTTGCACACTTAGAATGCCAGTGGTTGGAAGGCTAAGGTGGGAGGATCATGAGTTCAAAGCCAGCATGTACTGCGTAGTAAGAACCTGTCTCAAAAAATGAAAAAAGAAAAAAAATGAAAAAAGAAAAACTGTATTAGGAAATAACAATAATAAACTAGAAGAGTGTAGGTCCTTTAGGCTCACCAAGTCCTAACCCCAAACTAGTAGCAGAAAGATAAACTTACAACTCTTTTGAGTACATCTGCTGTTCCGGATATAGGCCACCAACAGACAGAGGAGCAAGTATGGGAATAAAGAGCTGTTTTTTATTTAAGCAAAGTGGCTGTGGTATGCAGTTATGACTTCAGCATTCCTAAGAACTCAACAATGAAGGCTTCATATCAAATCATTTCAAACATAATAAAATATGCTCATGAAGCCAGGTGTGGCGGTTGATGTTTTAATCCCAACACTCTGAAGAGTGAGGTAGAAAGACTTCTGTGAGTTTGAGGCCATCCAGAGATACAGTGAATTCCAGGTCAGGGTGAGGCGCTGCCTCAATAAATAAATAAATAAATAAACAAAAATGCTTACTTAACACAATAAATAAAAATGCTTTTATTTTAAGCATTGAGTGAAACTGTATTAACTACATAGTACTATTACATATTAAATATGTTTAAATATCTATTATGGTGATTGTATAGAATTTGAATTTCTTTATTCTTTCTATAATTACAATGATTCACTTAGGCTCTATGACTGATAAAGATTTTGTTAATTCTACTGTTTGCTTTGTCTCATTTTCTTAAGTAACAGATATTTTTAATTTTTTTATTGACAACTTCTATACTTACAGACAATAAGCCATGATATCCCCCTCCCCCATTTCCCCTTCACAATTCTGTTCTCCATCATATCCCCTCCCTCTCTCCATTAGTCTTTTCATAATATCCCAATGAAGTGTTTAATGAAAAGAATGCAGTGGCTCAAATGAACTTAGAAACTTACAGGTACATATGATTAAGTCCTAACAAACAGCTTAGGTGATGTGGGTGACTAAATGGATTTTAAAGAACTGGTCTGCATTTGGAAGTGAATATTCCCTAAGTATGCAATAAATATCCTGTTCATATTATTAGTATGCTGGAAAGTAGTAATATAGCAGGAAATATCAAAGATGAATTTTTGATCACCAATTTACAATCTAGTCAACCAAATACAAAGAAATTTATGATCTATTAATTGAATCCAGTATATCTCTCTAAGTGGTCACTTCATCTGCAGACTTCCCACTCACCCTTTAAAAGAGCATGCATTATCTTCATCATAAAGTGATAGTGGCATTTCAAATGTGCAGAATATAGCTTTGTACTTCCCACCAGCACTGAAAAACTACATTTGTGCTTTCATATATCCTAGCTCTGAAGAACATCACTTGACAAGAATGTGTGTCCCAGTTCTATCATTTACCTCATGTGACCTTAAGGGAGTTACCTAACAATCTTGGATGTTCCTTTATTAGTCTGTAAAGTGGATAGAGCCATCATAACCACTTCACAGGGCTGTTTGTTATGATGTATGATAACTAACAATGCAAATGAAGGGCTGTGCAGTGGACCTAAGTACTCAGCGCATAGCTGTTGCTGCTGCTGCTGCTATTTTCACAGATGAAGATATTTTATCTGTTTCCAAAAAGGGAAAAAAAGGAAAATGACTGAAAGGGCATTGGAAACAATGCAACTGAATAAATCTCTTACAGAATTGTCATGTAAGCTCATAGTTCTTTCCTTCTAAGACTGCATGGCACTTCAAGTAGAAGAATGTTATTAATCTCAACCCCTCGAAAGTCAAGCAGGGATAATACCACTTTGTGAATCTCTTTTATGAAAAAGATCAGAGTATCTTTGCACGTAACTATTCATTACAATATTATTTTAAATGCTGAGGAGTTTCAAGTAGCTCAAATGTTTAATAGGAGGATATGTTTAGGCAAATTATACCATATCCATTGACTGGATAATATAATATTGATAATTTAAAATATCTGTGATAATATAGATATATATATAAAATAGTATGAAGGAAAATTAACACAAAATTATGACTACACCTACTACAAAAGCTATGTGTAAATAACAAAAACAGAAGGCTCCGCATCAAAATGTTACCAGATATGGTAGAATAGAATATTTCTTTTCCTCTTCTATGACAGTGTATTGTCTCCTAAACTCTTGCACTTAAGAAATAAGATCAGCAGTTTTAAAACGGCACCTTCACATTATGTTCCTGACATTGAAGTCTAACAACCTACAAGAGAACTGGAAGGGTTATTTGAATGTTTAAGAGAGGAAATGATAATGTCTGCAGGATCACATCATCATAGTTACTGCCGTTTCCTTTTCTGCATCTCTGGAAGATAAAATATGTCATTTCTGTCTTACCTACATGGATTAAACCAATGTCATTGAATTGAGAAAGTTAGGAAAATCAGGTTAACTATCCTGGTAGTTTGAATGTAACATGACTCTCATAGGCACATGTGTTTATAATTAGACCTCCTATTCAATCCCCAGCTTGTGGAGCCTTGGGGAAGTGGAGCCTTGGTAGAGGATGTGTGTCACTGGAATCAGGCCTTGGAGTGTTATAGTCCAGCCACACTTATTGCACCTGACCTCACTTTCTACTTCCTTCCTGCTGCTGTGGAGAAGTGATGTCCAGCCATGTCCAGTTTTCTCCTGCCATGCTTCTCTGCCATGATGAAACCCCCTCCCCTGGAAATTTTAAGCTAGAGGAAAATCATTTCCTTCCATAAGCTCCTTCTAGTAGAGTGTTTTATCCAAACAACGAGAAAGTAAGTGCTACTACCGTATAATAACCAGATGTACTGAGTCTCCAATAAGATTTCCAAGCATACTGAGTCCTTATAAGTAGATTTGGGACTGATTTCCAGCACACTAAAGATTAATTTTGCTCTGGTTGGGTTGGAGAGATTGCTCAGTAGTTAAATACACTTGTCACCAAAGCGCACTGTCCCAGGTTTGATTCCTCAGTCCCTACGTAAAGCCAGATGCATCACGTGGCACATGTGTCTGGAGGTTGTTTGCAATGGCAAGAGGCTGTGACATTCCAATGCTTACTTGCTTGCTCTCTCTTTCTACTTCTGTCTGCTTGAAAATAAATAATTAAAATATTTGAAAAAGTTTTATTCTGGTCAATGATTTTTCAATTATTAATTAATAACATTCATGACAGACTTGCCAAATGAAACTGCCCCTCAAAAGAGAGCTCTGAATATCCCTCCTTATACCCAGCTAGGATCTTCTCATTTGAGTTCACTAGGGTAGCAAGAAGAGGGTGAGGAAAGCAAGCTCAGTACACTGCGGAGAGGAACGTGCCAAGCTGAGCAGATCTGGAAACCAAATGCATTTCTTAATTCTCAAAGTGATTTTTAAAAGCAGAATCTTGGAAGGGCTACAAATAAAATTAATCCTTTAAAATGATAATGCAGATTTTTAAATCACAATGGAGCATTATGGGTTTAAAGAGAAGTTTTTAATATTACATGCCTTTTAACATGAAATCAGGTCACCTTTGGATGGATGCTTGCATCTTCTCTTCCTGTTACAAGAAACAGCTAGAGATTTGGAGACTATAGTTAGGAACATCTGAAAAAGTTAATGAAATCCTTATCCATCTTAGTGTGTATATGTTTATGAATCAATATGTAATCTTATAATGTTTTATAAAATGATTAATTCCAAATGCCAGTAGTTTGCAATAAACAATAAGGAGAGCAGAAAGCAGTAATGACTAATTCCTATGCGTGGTCAATGAAGAAAACAGCAAAACACAAACATGAAATTGTTTTTCATTTACAACATTATTAAGAATAGATTACTATATATTTGCTATTCTTTGCAGATTTAAAAACTTCAAAAGGAAAAATAAATTTTAAATCCAGTATGAATACTCTGTGCTTATGAAAAAATATGTAGTCAGCCAAAGAATACTTGTTAATTTACTCTATGCCACACACCCAGATTATTCCAATATTTTTGTTCTAATAGATATGATTTCTGTCATCTTAGAGCTTTCAGGCTGGTGGAAACAGACATCATCTCTGCATTAAACAGATGACTACAAACTAGGAAGGAGAAACATAAAAATAATAAATAAGCAGCAGGTGGATTTGTTGAAGGCTTTTCTGAGCGAGCTTGATCTGTGTTGTGAAGGACCAACATAAGCTTAACAGGCAGTGGAAAAAGGAAAGAGCAGGTACCAGTTCTGTGCCAGGCTGCATCTCAGACATAAAGGGTAATGACACTAAATCAGGAGAAGTGACAATAAGATTGAGAAGTAACAAATGAGATTATCTATGCAAAGAAAATGAGTCCAAAGATCTAAGTACTTACTGTATCTCTACCTCCTCGCCTTCCTACATTCTTCCCACCAGCACTGGGTTTCCCTCACCAGCATAGTAATTATAGTTATTGCATTGGCTTGTTCCAGAAACATAGAGGAGAAGGGAAACCTTGCCATGAAGAAGTAGAAGCAACCAGTTACAATGCAGGCAAGCAGGCAACCCTAGACTAAGAAAAGGATTCTCCCTGTAGGAAGGAATAGGAAAGGGTGCTCCCTGAAGCAGAGTTGCAGGTGTTGATTTCAATGTAACAGGCTTATACAGCTTGAATCATGACCTAGAGAGTCCCAGTGAGAATTCCTATGGGTATAGGCAGACACAGAAGCCATGGAGGTTGGAAGCAGTCAGTAAAGGTAGCACTTGGCTCCTCTGGATCATCTTCACTGCTTCATGCCCAGCACCATTGTAAAACCTGTAGTTAGATAACCTTATTAATGCCTACAAATGCCTGGATGTTAGACTGCTGTTATCCATGCTGTACACATAAGCAAAATTGGTGAGGTATTAAGAAATAAATTATTTTCTCAACAGTACATAGCTTATGAATTTTATGCTTGAGTTCAACTAGTCTTACTCATCTCAACCAAGGCACTGTCTCAATTTTCCAGTGCCCAAGTAGCTGGATCAGGATTGAGCAGTACTATTTGTTTACAGAAATGAAGGTCCTCTTGCACTCAAATTTAAATGTATCAAGGATTTCCTTAGATTTGTCCCATCTCAGGACTTCTCCTACCTGGGCCAGGGGGGTGCCCTCTCAGCTTGAGTGCTTTTCTATTTTTCTTCTAGTCTCTCTTATTTCTACTCCCTCTTAAGATAAATCTCTCATAATTAAAGCAAGAATATGCACCAGCTGCTTTTGTAAATCTGAAGAATGAATAGGAGAAGAACAGGAATAAATGAAGAAAAATCACTTAAGAATCCATTACCAATCTGGCCAGTTAGTCTAGAGTTATTTGGTAAGAGATTAGAAGCACTTATGAAGTAAAGTCTTGAAATATGATATGGTGATAGCTAGCTGGTAATGATAGATGGAGAGAAGTAACTCTCAAAGATGGTATCCATCTTTCCCACATATTTCACTCCAAACTTCCTTTTGTTTTAGCATACATGTTCTGGAACTCAAGCAACACTTATGGCCCAGAGGCACATATGGAAGCCAATTATATAGTCACAGATACCAATTAATATTTTAAGTAAGTGCCTTTAACTGCTGAGCTATTTCTCCAGACCTAGTTCATATTTTTGAATGGTGGTTCCTATCTATGAAAATATATTAGGAAATTGTTATAAAAATGTACTATTGCAAAAAAAATCCTTCTGGTGAAACTAACAAAATAGCAGGTCATTTATTTCTTAAATCAAGTTTCAAGGCCAGAGTATGGAAATACTTTTTATGCTAGAGATATTTATATAGTTTTCAGTGCCAAAATTGAAAGTGGAACTGAATGAGTCATCACCAAAGTGGGCCAGTTGGTTGTAAACTAATGAGAAATATCAAGATTCTCATGCAGTCAAGAATAGTCAGCTTCAGAAATAATCTTAACTGCATGAGTTTTATGCCATTGTCTTAAAAGCCACAGAATACCTTCTGAGGGATCATTTAAGAGAATACTTCCTGTGGTTGATAGCACTAAGTTATCTATTATAATATCAAGAGTATCTCCAAATAACTCAGCAACAAGTATTGCCCTTGCCAACACAGTGACACGTTAGCAGATTTCTTACTGTACTGCTGTGACTGATTACCTTCCTGTTTCTCTTTCAATTTACAAATGAAGACTAAAAGAGAAGTGTCTTACCTCCTTTATGTTCTCACTGCTTACTCTCACTTCACATTTCCTAAATACATTTCACCAAATGCACTACATGAGTTTCTAAAAGATGAGAAGGAGTTTTGTAATAATAAGTAAATCTGTAAATGAGGATGAGAGAAAGGTTAAATAAATAGATATTCATATCATAATAATCTGACCATTTCAAAATAAAATATTCCAATATGAGTATTTTCATTAATTTCTACCAAAACATGACTATGTTTTAGATACCATGGGTAACTAAAAGCCTCATTCCCAGCTTATAATGTAAACTGTTTAGAAAAACATAGTTTACTTCACTAATATAAACTAGGCACATTGTTTTTTTTTTTTCAATAACTTTAAAGATGTATGCTTTATGGTGGTTTCTGATTCGACAGAAGCATTACACAAACCCTGTGCCTACCCACAAACAGAGCAGATATCACTAATAAATTCCTGTACCATTTCTCTTAAATACTGGATATAGACTAAGTACAACTCTGTAGGTAGGTTACTACACACTGATTAGAAATCAGAAATGGGTATGCGATGAAACCCAGTTGCAATCTCTGTAAATGTGAAAAATAAAACTGAGTAGTAATGAGGAAAAAATTAAATAATACAGTGAAAAATTCTGTAAATATTATGGTGTACAAAATTATTCCTTGTTATCACTTTTATCTAGAGTTGCACAGCAGAGAGAAATATAATGAAGTCAAATTTAAATAATTCTAACAAATGCTTTACTCAACATTCCTGGCATACAATTTCTTTACTTCAAAATACATATTTTGCAATTTGGTTCCACCTGAGACAACAGAGGTTCTGAGAGCATCTGGGGGCTTGATGAGCACTGAGCATACCTTTCATAGCATTCTTTCTTCACATTTGCATGTATGTGATTGACCATGTGTGCACTTAAAAACAAATCTTCTTGGAACTGTGTTCCCTGATTGGTGTGCACATGCTCAGAAGGAAATGGTACTGAGTAAATAGGCATCTGAGCTTCTGCAATGAGGATACAGGAAAGAATCAAGGGGGAAAATCTCTGCTTTGAAGAGATAAAGAAAGCCTGTAATCAGAGTTATCCAGGCAAAGGCATTACCTGTGGGAAGCTGTTCTACTTTGTACTCACGTAGCACCTTTCATCCGGGAAGCTCAAATCACACACTATTTATGAAGCTCCTTCATGTACAGCGACCCCATTGATCCTCTCAGCAGGGTTATAAAAGCATAGTATGCATCCCACTATGTGAATATGAAAAGTAAGACCCTGGGAAGGGAAGTACTTCATCAAAATGCACAGAAGTAAACAAATGCAGACATTAAGAACAGAAGAATAATTATGGATAGGATTTACTTTCTTTAGTGTGAGACTGGATTTTTAGTTATTTCTTTCCATTAAGCTGCAAACACCCAGTAGCAGTCAGGCACGCAACAGAGACACTTTGTGGGCAAAGGCCACATTTTATTGAAACGTGTTACTTGAAATTCCCTTCTTCCTCTTCTTCCAATTGAGAGCATGTGAAATGTTTTCAACTCAATTAGGTAAAAAAGTTGACCAGAGGGGCTGAAGAGATGGCTTACCAGTTAAGGCGTTTGCCTGTGAAGCCAAAAGACCAAAGTTTGATTCCCCAGAACCCATATAAGCCAGATATGTCTGGAGTTCGTTTGCAGTGGCTGTAGGCCCTGGCACACCTATTTTCTCTCTATCTCTCTCTCTTCTCTCTTTCTCTCTCTGCTTGCAAATAAATAAATAAATAATTTTAAAATGAAAGTCGACCAGAGCCTTCACAAAAATCTCAATTTACATTTATTTAATATTTATTTATTCATTTATTTAAAGCTAGAGGTAAAACAAGGACAAATGTCCACAAAACATACTCCAGCCAGCTTTGCAAATCAAACTTTACCCTCCTGCTATAATATGCTTAAAAACCCAGTGGGTGTATTAAATCAAAACACAAACAAACCAGACGCTGCAGTTGCTGTATGTCAAACCTTCCCCACCTCACAGCTCCGCTTCACTTGTTTCCCAAAGCATTTCTGACACCTTCAATCAAACTGATAGAGTTATTCTCCCTTCACAGCAAACAAGATCTATAATGCTACACACCTTCCTTTCCCTAAGCAAGAAGAGAGACAAAAGCATGTCTGCCTTCCTCAAGGAAATTGATAAAAGAGGATAAATGCATCTCCCTTCATTACTTCTTATCTTTCTCTCTTAGTGAAAGGCCAAAGGTGTCTGTGCTGTAAGCTGGTGGTAATAAACTTTGAAGAAGGAAACAGAACTCAAAATTAGAGTTATTTCATCTCAACACTGACTGTAGACTTAAATAAAAATTATCGTGTCCCCTTCATTTGGACTCTATAGTGATCAATAACTCCGATGACAAATCCCTGAGCTAATTGTCTGCTCCTCACATTTTAAAAACAGGGCATACTAGAGTTCTTCATAAACATTTAATAAATCATTTTGGATTTTTTCTCCTTTTGCATACATGATTTATAAAGTCAGTAAGAAAGGGGCACACTTATAAAACAGGTCACAGAACCCATTGGTCTACAATAGGCAATTTCTCCTGTGATACCATTTCCAAATCTGCTGAAATGTGTGTGGGCAGGGTTTAAATGTCTTTTTCATAAATAATATATGTTCAAAATAAAATTAATCATCACCACCACTACCACCAATGACAACAACAACAACCAAAAAAAAAAAAAAAACCAACAACAATAAGTTATTGCCACTGATTTCCTGGGTGGTATTTATGTATTTATCTGCTTTTTCCTTATATACACACAATCATAATCACCTCCAAGAGAACATCCCCTACCAAACCAAAACTAACACTACAATTGCTATACACACACACACACACACACACACAATACACAACATGTATAAAAATGCATCATTTAAATGAACTTTTCAAATAAAGCTAGTAACTTTTGACAGTAAAATGGCAGGCTAGACTTTATGAATGATACTGACAAGAGTTAATAAAAGCCAGAAAGTAGATTTTGAATTAGAAAATTCACCTAAATGAGCAAGACTCAAAGTAAAAGTGAAGCACACAGTTTTTCATAGACATATTTTGAAATTTAATGTCATAGACAAAAAAAAAAAAAAAAAGCCAAAGAAAGACAACGGCAGGAAGGGAAAGCACTCTCCTTATTCTATTATTGGTGATTACTGTAGGCAGCTTGATAACCCTATGTAAGATTATCCATCCCAACTTATTTATACCTTGTTATGAGTCAGCACACTTTTCTTCTAATGCCTTAACACCATGGAAGTTAAAGTTTTAGAGTGTTAAATGCCAGAACTCTGAATTAGGTGATTCAACATGGACTGTATTGTACACTTGCAATGGCTTCTTGCTGGAGAGCCAGGTACATGGGCCGAGATTGAAAATCAATTAAAAACTGCATAGGGTTGGAGAGATGGCTTAGCAGTTAAGACACTTGCCTGCAAAACAAAAGGACCCAGGTTCGATTCTCCAGTACCTACATAAGCCAGATGCACATGGTGGTGTATGCATCTGGAGTTCATTTGCAATGGCTAGAGGCCCTGGCATGCCTATTCTCACTCACTCTCTCTATCTCTCTTCAATAAATAAATAAATAAATAAATAAATAAATAAATAAATAAAATATATCTTTTAAAACCTGCATCATTCTCCACCTGCCGGTAGCAGGGATGCTTAGACATGTTGGCTGTATGCAAGGTAAAGCCACCTATGAGCAAACAAAAGTTATGTGAAGGATGAACCAGGATGGCCATATGGATTAACAGTAAAACCATTTCCTTACTGTAGATCAAAATGAAAAGCCTAAGACAAAATGCTTGAGATTCATCTAAAGAAAACAACAAACAACTGAAGAATTGTAGATCTGAAGATTTCTCATAGGCCTATTTCAAAGAAACAGGTTTTCTCCCTGGAAACAAAGGAATTAGGCAGGGAAATCTCTGTGTGGGTGGGTTATTCAAGGACCTGGATTCCCCCTGGCCCACTGTTTCTTTCTTCCTTCTAAACCCTTATTGTTTATTATTGACCCTACACAAAAGGGAAAACCTAGGTTTCTCAGCTATTGTGGTTTGATAAAACATTCCACTGACAAAGTAATTGAAATGTAGACCCAAGTGAGACATCAGCACTGTACACATGTTATTTTATCTGAGGCATTATTTGTTGAAACATTTTTTTTTCTATTAAGGTTATTTACTCTTAAGCCAAACATCAAACTTTCAGTTTCCAAATCTACTTCTCATACTCAATGATGAAACTGGTTTTCTATTTCACAGAAAGAATGAAGGCCCCAGGAGAGTACTTCTGCAGGCTTTCACAGCTGCACAAACAGCTAAGTACCTTCATGTAGTCCTCCTTCCTGTTGGTGTACACTGTCCATTAGCTTCCCCTCCTGTACATTAACTACCATTCTGTCTCTTTTAGTTAAGAAGTTGTCCCAATAATTGTTCCTTCTCAGTTCATGGGGGTATTTTGATTTGAAACACACACACACACACAACGTATCATTGTTCAGTGTTAATGTATCAGTTCTCCAAAAAATATAACCACTAGAAGGATGTATGAATGGATGAGTAGAATTAAATTTCAAAATTATGGTTTTTGAAAAGTCTCAAGATCTGCAATCAATTAGATGTCAACCCATAAGGACTGATGACAAAGACCCAGTTTGACTCTGAATGTGTGAGAGCTGAAGCCCTCTTGGGTAAAGTCCAGTGGGAAGACAGGAGAACACAAATACCCAGATCAGGAACTGGGATGAGACAGAATAACCTCTCCCTTAGTCAACCTTTGCATTTCTTTCCAGCCTTCAACAGTTGGACAAAGTAGATGCACACTGAGGGGAATAACTTGCCTTTCTACCAAATACTGTAAAGGACACACCCAAAACAAACAATATCTAGGCACATATAAAATTAAGCATTACAATCTCTAACCTAAAAATAATTAAAATAAACTCTCCCTGTTCACATCCCTTTCAGTGGCATTTACATTTCACTGTATCATTTGTTTAAAAATTTCTCTAAAGTTTTGTGGATTTTTCCATGTCTAGACTTTTTCCTCCATCTCTTCTGAAGCATTCAAATTAAGTAGCTCAATATAGAATACCAATCTCCTATAACCCCTTTTTCTCTGCCTAATTTATCCCTATGGAAACAATCACTATCTTACATATTTGCCTGGATGTTCTGCCACACATACTCCAGTATTTAATATACAAATGAGATGTAAAGTGTTAAATATGTTATATAAATTAGATGAAGCCCCATTGGTAGGCAGTGCCTACACCTATTTCTGGCACTTCTAATCTATCTAAACTTTAGTATGTTTGTTCTCATACTTCAAAAACAAAGGAATAAATATTGTAGGCACAAGGAGGTCATGAATAACAGTGAATGTTTTACAGTCTATGGTAGGTGCTTAAATCTTAAAGAAATTAAATATCAAAACACATATTCATTCATTGTCTTCTGTTTATTTTTTAAATAGTTCAATTAAGAAAACAGACCTGCTACAATTTTTGAAATGAAAGGTAAGAGGTATGCCTGACAGTGCTTAAAGCAGGAGGATCTTTCAAACAATTCCCACTCACAAACAAATCTAAGAGCTTGTTAGGATTCATAGAAAGAAACAACAGTTTGACCCTCAAATTGAAGAATAGGAGAAAACATTCTGAAGTTTAGCTGGAAAACAATGGTGGTTTCATCAATGACTAACTATGGGACTTTGCATTAATAATATTTTTGAGCACTGTGTCTTCTTTGTATGTAGACTGATTTACATATTCTCTGGTTCTCTGGGCATTTTTGATAATTTGATATTTTCCCCTTTCTCCCAATCAATCTGCTTTTCATCATCATTCTGAGCCAAAGATAGCATGCAAAATATTACCCAACATTACAGATATGATTATTTATTAACTAACAAAAATCTTTATACTTCTCATCTTAAACATGTCAAAACAAAACAAAACATTGACAATATCCATTAGATACCTTCCGTTATACTAATATATGATAATTCACATATCAATGAACATTTTCAGATATTCTAAAATTTGTTTTTTTAATTTGGATTTTTTACAAACTTTAATCTACTATAAAAATTCATATATGATGTTAGGTAAGCATACTTATGAATTTTTCTAGGTCAAATTATTAATAATTCTGTTATTAAGGGTTGTACTCATCCTTATTCTTATAAGATAAAACCAAATTATTTTCATAAATAACTGCACCAATTTTCATTTCATTAATAGAGTAAATTGCTTTATACTCTCACCAAAGCATTATGGTCAGACTGTTTGATGTTTTCCAATCTGCTCTGAATCAAATGATTACTTACTATTTTAATTGACATTATACTTATTAAGGAAATATGTATATTTTAATACATTTATAAATATTTTTCTATATGAAATATGCCTGTTGGGAAGCAGGTCCTATCTTGGTGTAGTATCTTTTTCTGACTCATCTTTTCTGACTCATCTATAGCTTCTCTTGGTGGAATATCTTTTCTGACTCATCTGTATCTTAGGTACTAATCATGTATTAAACAATATTGAAGATGCGGCTTCCTAACTTGAAGTTAGAACTTTGTTCATTCTCTTTGTATACCTTCTAATATTAAAAGGTTAGTTGATCCAGCAGTGGATCCTGGAAGCTATATAACCAGCCAGCCAGGCAAAAATATGTGTACCTTTGATTACCCATCAGAGGTTAATGGTAAGATCCTACTGCGGAAGGCACCATATGCTGTTGAAATGGAATATGGAAAGACCTGGCTGGAATCTGGAAGAGAGCCAGTCCCCAGACAGTTAGCCTATCTAGTGCTAGAATGTATTACATGAGCTACTGGAGGAAAGTGACCAACATCTTTCCAAGCAATTCAAGAAGCTACTCAGAAGCATACAACCTGATGTGATGCTCACACAAGTGCAATAGTAGCACATAGCTATGGTGGGTAACCAACTGCTCCTGGATTAGCAAACAGATCTGCTCAGTGGAAAAGAAACCATATCTGGAACTGGGAAAGAAGTCACAATCATATCCAGATAATGGCTTTGCTCTCCAATATCAACCTTCCACTAATCTTGAGCTATGAGAGGAAATATACCCATTAAATGCTCTCTAAATTAGTAATGTTTATCCTGTTTAACCTGTTCTGACTTCGCTCTCCATAGGAAATCTGCTTCTCTTTTTCAGATGGGAGCAGGAGCTGAGGAGATAAATGACCCATTGCATTTCAGCCAGCCTCAGCTGAAACCACAGAGAAATTGGGGAAATGAGCAAGAATGCTGCTTTCTCAGTGAATCTGATATCATCACAAGGGTGAAGGAGATAGACACTGAGGATACTCAATACATACCAAACCAGAGATCCATTGGCTACTAAGAGCCCATCACTGAAGTAGACTTAAAATTCACCCAACATGGCTCAGGGAATTTTGTGGAAGAGAGGGCAGAAAGATTGTTAGAACCACAAGTTGGCACATTATGCACAGAGGCATTGCCTCTCCCTCACAATGGACTGATATACCCATAGTGCATGATCCACAATCCCCTTGGGAATTACCTGAATCACCAATGAGGAGGGCCCCCTTCAGGAAAGGGACAAGGATGAGGGAAAGAATGGTACCAAAATGTGTTGCCTATATACTAAGTATGTCCATAGCTAATAAAAATAAATTAAAAAAAGAATATATGTACCAATGTAGTAGTGGCATAGCCATTATGTGGGTAACCAACTGCTCTCTGATAGGCTATGAAGCCCACTCCATAGGAGGGAATTCATGCCTGAAACTTAAAGCCTGCTCTACAAAGTGTGGCTCAAGAGATCAAAGGGGGATTGGAGAATTTTTCTTAGTTTCATCCGGGGCCCTTTGGAGATATGATGGGGTGGTTCTCTCCTTAGGATCTACATCTATCTGGAAAAGAGAAGCAGATTCTCCAACGGAGAGTAAGTTAGCACCAGGACAAATGAGATAACCCTTACTTTTTTTTAATAGAGAATTTAATAGGTGTAGGCCCTGTTGTAGCCCATGATTGATGGTAGCTTGATATTGGCGAGTGGGTTTATGTTTGGATATGGTTCTGACTTGTTTCCCTGCTCCAGCTATGGGTCCCCTACCACTGAGGAGATCAGTTCACCAAATTAAGAGCAGTTGGTTCCCCACCATGGCTGTGTGCCACTATTGCACTTGTGTGGGCATCACATCAAGTTATTGGCAGCTAAGTAGGTTAGACCATGAGTTGCTTGGACAGATATTGGTCATTTTCCCCCAGTTGCCCATGTAGCACCTTCTGGCACTAGACGCGCTGACTGTCTGGGTACTGACTGTCTTCCAACTTCCAGCCATGCCATTCTAATTTGCATGTCAACCACATAAGGTGTCTTCAGCAGTAGGGTCTTACCACTAACCTTTGGTGGGTCATCAAGTACTCTGACAGAAATCTGTCTGTCTTTTAGGAAACCTTGTAGGTCTCTCTGATCAAAAGCTCATTGTGGATGATAGCCCCATGCTGGTACTGGGAGTTACAGGTCAGTGCCCACCAAGAAAATGAGGAAAAAGATATGTAATATACAAGAGTTAGAGAGAAGAGAGAGAGAGAGAGGGAGAGGGAGAGGGAGAGGGAGAGGGAGGGAGGAAAGATGTAGAAGATTAAGGTTAGTCTTGATCCTACCCTCTCCAGTGTCTTGTGGTTCAGGTGTTCCCTGTAAGGGCAGCCTGATGAATTATATCTCCAAAAGATCTACTAGATCTTACCTTTACTCCTTGATGTAGTTTAGATGTATGGCCTCATAGACTCAGATGTTTTTCATTAAGACTGATCTTATAACTTGAGTCCCCAGAGGGTGGAGCCCTGATGGTCAGTGCTTTACATTTCCCAGCAGGAAAATAAATCTTGAGGATGGAGAATTTGTATTATTGCTCATTTGAGCCATCCATGGCTCACTCCCAGAGCTTCATTCGTATTGTCCCAATGCAAAGCTTTTGGTCAACCCTTAATGGTGGCAATCTGCTTAACAATTGCAGCT
Organism: Dipus sagitta; assembly: GCA_036346955.1. Lineage (NCBI taxonomy): Eukaryota > Metazoa > Chordata > Mammalia > Rodentia > Dipodidae > Dipus > Dipus sagitta. Next base: position 93,079,319 of record CM070770.1, on the reverse strand, counting down.
TCAGTAACCTAAAACCAACCTCTGTGCCAGTAAATTCAAACCTACTTGAATTTTTTTCTGTGATAAATCATACATTTTTTTAGTATATCTGACTATTCTATCACCCTGCCAAGCACATTACCTTTGAATTCAACCTTGATCAAACTTTTAGGGCTTGGGCAGAATGCAGTCCACCTTTACACCAGTAGCCCAGTTCTAACAAAGTTTACTCTTTTCCTCTTAAAAGTTCATGAGCCAAGCCTTCACAGTCTATAATTCTTTCTGCATCTAGAATTTTTAAACTCTCACCAGAATAGTCCATGATGCTCTGCTTACAACATTGCAAGCCTTCTCCATTCCAAAATACCAACTCCTTCCACATACCTCCTACTCATGAGTTCCAAATGACCAAAACCCACATGGTCATATTCATAATAATGGCTCCACTTCTCAGTACCAATTTTACTCTTGAAATTACCTTTGCATTGGTGCACAAGCATCCAACCAGAAGCGACTTAGGGGAAGAAAAGGTATGTTTCAGGCTTTCCAAATCTAGGGGAAACACCATCAGTGGCAAAAGAAGGAAACTCACCTCCATCAATCCAATCAGAAGACATCACCAAACAGCCAGCAAATATGAACTTCCAGAGCTCCAACTGCTCTGAACCTTCCCTTAGGCCAGACTATAAGATCTGTCCCCAGTGACACCTCATGTGACATCAGGCTGCTAGAGACTTAAGTTGCAAGCATAATCAAAAAAGCCTCAGGCTATGGGGGATGTGGTGGTTGGATTCAGGGGTCTCCCATAATCTTAGCTGTTCTGAATGCTAGGTCCTCAAATGATGGATATTTTGGTATTAGAGCCTCCTGGAGGCAGTATATTGTTGGAGGCAGGCCTATGGGTGTTATAACCACCTTCCTCTTACCAATGTTTGGCACACTTTCCTGTTGCTGTTGTCCATCTGATGTTGGCCAAGATGTGATGTCCACCCTCTGCTCATGCCATCATTTTCCCCTGCAATCATGGGCTTTCCACTTGAGTCTGTAAGCCAAAATAAGCCTTTTGTTCCAATAAGCTGCTCTTGGTCGGGTATTTTCTGTCAGCAAAATGAACCTGACTACAACAGAGGATATACACTCACATTCAAGCTACCACACTCCTGAACCCCACTGGTAAAGAACATCTCTCACATGAACCACCATTTAATACTCAGTCATTCTTTGTCTTGCATCCTTCCTCTTAGAAATTGCAGAAATTTAACACTATCCAATTCAAATCAATCACCTCCCACATATACAATCATCTAAATGTAATTCTTCAGCTCTACACAATAATCAAAATAAGTTCAGATTCCTTTCCATGGAGTACTTGGCTTTTGGAGATCTAGCCACTACTTACTTCTCTCAGCTCTTCCTTTACGGCTCATCAATACTCACCATGGTCCAACCACATGCTTTCCCTCTGGGAGTTAACATAGCCTCAAAGTCCGGCCATAGTTAATACAGAATGTGTAATGTTCAAAGTCAAAAAGTCCCCTTATCAGAGATGTTCTTGTTGTCCACCTAGTTAAAATTTCCCTACTTTCAAATGACTTGTAAATTTCATTTATAAATTTTCAAAATTTTAATACCTGGTTCTACATTGTTTATGTTATTATGATAGACTAAATTCCTACAAGGCATTAGTACAATCTTACTTTATAATCCCTACAGTAGCGCCTAGTACATGTAATTAGTTCCTTGTACTAATAAATTAATGACTTACTATAAGAGATGTAGGAGACATATAACTTCTACATATAGCTACTGGTAATTCCTACTGTATAGGTAAAGAAACCTGGACATAAAACAAGTGTGAAATAACTCCCACAGCCTCATGATTTTATGTTTAAGCTTCATACCTAGTCCTCAGCTAGTAGAGCCTTTGGGAGGAGTATGTCATTGGGATTTATTATCCAGCCTTAGTGTATATTAACAGATAGTTCAGTCTTGCTGCTTCATCCCTGCTGATGTGACAAAATGTTATACCCTGTAATACTCTGCTGCCTGTTCTTACCATGATTTCCCTGCCTCAGTGGCCTCCTGAAAACTGTAAGCTGAAATAAATCCTTTCCTTATTTCTATAAATTGCCTCTGGTAAGGAATATTATCTAGAAATGAGAAGGTAACTGCTATACCCAGTAAGTGACAAACGTAGAATTGAAAACTATCTGTTTATATCATTTTATCTTCTATTGCTAGATGTTGAATAAATGTGTGTATGGTTATTTGGAGAGATATATATGAACATTAAAGAAAGAAATTCAGTATAATGATTAAAAAGAATGACATGCACACAAAAATCTAATGAGAGCCACTTTTAGCCTCTTCTACATCATCAAACAATCTTCAGAATGTCAGAACTGGGTTTCAAAATTCACACCCCAATAGAATCTATAGGAAAAGTTGTTGCAACTTCCTGAGAAGTGCCTCACAATGGTTGTGAAAAATTCTATAAAAATGTAAAGTTGTTCTTCACACATTTTTTTAGTGCTTTTGTATGTTTGTCAAAGTGCAGCCCACACAAGAACACAACACTTTCTCTAATTTAAGCTTAGAGGGGCCTGAATTTTACTGGTCAGAAGAAATAAGTATTTTCAGAAAGGAAAATTCAGAGATCTCAACTATTATGTCCTATAAAGTCACAGTTTAGTAATCCACATAGCATCCTATGGATAGAGTTTACTCACCTTCCCAGGACGTACTATTAAGGACTCAAGTGAGCCACATGTGAATTGCACTATAGCAAATTTCACAAAGGCGTTACTGGCCTGAAGGACAGATATCCAGTTAAGTTGTACCAGGTTTAGTTTTATTTAATGTTCTTAACAAACTATTTTAAAGTTACAAAGTTAAAATATTTTATAAATTATAACATATAAAATAACTTTCCTAAACCACTAGTGCTTGAGTTTTAAACCTAGAATGTTATTAAACCTTCTGCTAATAGGAACTGGGTCTATAGCTTTTCTCAAAGTCTTAGGTATTCTTGGTGCCAAGTTGTAGGGCCTTCCAGCCCTTATGCTTTTGGCTAATAATTGAGCCATGAATAATGGGAGTAATACCACTACACAGGAAACAAGAAGAGGCCAAATGGCCTAGTGAAAGAGTATGAGTTTGTGTCAATGGCTCTCTATGGAGTCTGTCCTTCATAGCATCATGGTTCCTCTACCATCCCACTCAGATCTCATTGATATTCTTGTTTATAAAGCCACAGTTCTGATATTCTGATAAAACCACAGTTCTGATGTTGATTCTGCCTGGCACCAGCCTGTTGTTTGTCAAGGGGCCCCATAGGCTGCTGGAACATTATGCCCCCATGAGTCTAGAATAGCCCTTCCCAATGCTGGGGAATAGGTGTTTCCCAGCTTCCAAACTTCAGGCTGCGGTGAACCCTGATGCATGGCCTGTAGCCTATAGTTCCCTAGGGGTAACAGCCTGTGTTTTCTTTCTGAGAGTCCTTGCCTAAGTCACACCCCTAGTTGGTTGCTTCCCATTTCTACTCTCCCCATTCCTTTGCCAGATTCTACTAGCAATAGTTTCTTTACATATCATGTGCGTTTTAATTCTTGTTTGAAAGTCTTCATCTAGTAAACTCAACTCAAGAAAATGAGTTTGTTGAACACTTTGCATTGAGGACTATATGAGACAATAATGCACCTCAGAGTGCAGTGAAATACACAGTATATCATTTATAAATAACTACTGTCTTTTTATACAAAAATAGAAAAAAATTTCTCAGTTTATATCCTTCTGTTAATCCAAGCTTTGCCCTCTTAATGTAATATAACTGAAAATATCCATCTTATCCATCTTTATTCTTTCTGAGAAGGCCATTTATCATAGATAATATTGCACTTCCCCCACCACAAAAATTGTAGGTAATGCAATAAACATAAAAGAAAAGAAATTATTTATGATTACAGACAGTAATATAAAATTTAATCCTAGAACAGAACATGATATTTAGTTTACAGTTAAAATTTTAAGAAGGAATCAACTGGGTATTGGCATTGATTGAGAAGGCTCTGGAATCTCCCATTTCAAATCACAAATTCTCATCCACAAGTTACCTTAAACTAATCTCATCTCTACAGCTTCCTGAGAATTGCAACAAAAATATTAGAATTCCATCTTCATGCTCATACTCTTTCCCTCATTGTTAAAATGACTTTTGAACAAGGAAACTATATTTATTTTCTTAAATCAGAAGGCAACCTGACTAAGAATGAAGCAAGCAACACTTCGGGTTGTGGAGTGCTTGGTGTCACAAACACCTCCCACAGGTGCTGTGGACACTATAGCAAGGTGGCTGCTCAGAGGTTTTATAATAGTCATGTTATTGCCAACCACTGTCTGGATCTTTATCCCAAGTTATCTGAGGATATTTTTACATAATGGTTACTTTTCTGTGATGTAGCATGGTGATTAAATTATAAATTTTTAAATCATAAAATGTCAGTACTGCAAGGAGATTAAGAAAGTTGGCTTTTAATTTAAAGCTGTTTCCACTAGCAAATATGGGAGTATTTGAACACTAGAGTCAATGAACAGAAACAAATTAAAACCCATGAAATAAAATGGGAAATCCTAAACCTGTTATTGCCTAATCATGTTAACCCTTGAAACAATTTCAATGTGCTTATACCCATGCTTTGTACATGGAGGAACTGAGCTCAGAATTGTGAGTTACTCAAGTTCACATGGCTATCATGGAATATATCTCTTGATTTGTAAGAATACTTGAAAGTTACTAAAAAAAATACAGCATAAAAACAATTTAGTTCCTGAGCCACTTGAGCATAAGTTGTTGACACCACAGCACATCATTCTTAATACTTTGAAACAAGGGCATTGTCTTATATATACAAAAATAGCCATGCCATTCAGGAATTCTAATAAACAATGGCAAGAAATACCTTGTGTATAGGAGATAGTCATGACCATTCTTGTGCACTAATACAAAAGCATACATAAAGAAAATTCCTTATAATGAATTTTTATGTACTTATCTTCTGTATGAAAGTTTCAAATTAATTTCTAATTTCACAACAATAAGGTACAGGAGTAAAGAACATGAGAATAACAGTATAGCATATGCTGTCAGTTACTCCATGGACTGTTGCTCACTTGCATGAAAACAGATAGTCTAAGTATAAATAATTATAAATTGAAACAATTTTAAATATTTTATTTGTACATATTAACTGTGGGAAAGTATGGGTTTCATTATGACACACATGGGTCAAGGTGCTTTGACTATTTATGTCTCATTTCCTATATTTATCCCTGCTCCTTTCTCCAGTTGGTTCCTAATCATCCAAGTTCAATTTTTTTTTTTTTTTTCGTTTTTTTGAGGTAGTGTCTCACTCTAGCCCAGGCTGACCTGGAATTCACTATGGAGTCTCAGGATGGCCTCGAACTCATGGCAATCCTCCTACCTCTGCCTCCCGAGTGCTAGGATTAAAGGTGTGTGCCACCACGCCCGGCGTCAAGTTCTACTTTTATGTCTCTTTTGTGAGTGAAAGTTATTCCACTTATAAGAGAACATGTATGATACTTGTATTTGACTCTGGCTTGCTTCACTTGAAATGATGATCTCCAGATTTATCCATTTTTCTGAAAATGATAATATTTGGTTGCTTTTAATGGCTGAATCAAATTCCATTGTGCCAATCCTATATTTATCATTTCATCAGTTTTTATCTAAAATACATAAGTATAAGGGAATATTATAAGATTGCTATACATTTAAAATACCTTTCTATGTAGAGAAACTAATAGCTTACATTTTGTGCATTAGCAAAATGATTTGGTTTTGTTTTGTTTTGCTTTTTTACAGATTTTTTATATAAATGCAGGAAAACTTTCTGGTAATAGAGTGAAAACTACAGTCTATATAAATAAATAAAATCTACATAAAAGTAAATAGAATGCCCCAAAATACCCACTCAATTAAACAATCATTAGTGAAACTCTTGTAATTGTTCAGAGACAAGAAATAGCTGCCTGATTCCATGCCAGTAAAATATCCTACTGGGCATGTGCAAAAGCCATTTTACAGACACTTGTAATCTCATTAGTCTTTAATATTTAAAGTTACATTCAGAGAATTCTGTATCCGCATGTCAACTTCTTTCATGTCAGCAAAGCTGGATGCTAACTTACTTCCAACATAATAGGGTTCTTGACTGAGATCCAAGAAAATCCCTGTGGTAGTTGCCTGAATACTGCTTCTTGTTAAAGCTGTTTGGTTTGTGGTTTTGTTTGGGTTATTTTCTTAAACTGAAAGTAAGGTGTGTGTGTGTGTGAGAGAGAGAGAGAGACAGGGTCTTGTGTATCCAATGCTGGCTTCAAACCCATTATTTAGCTGTTTGCCTATTTAATATTTTCATCTATGAGCTTTCAGGTAAACATAGAGGTGTATCTTTAATTGATGTTCAATTGATTTTTTTGTGTATATACTTAGAATGGGGTAAAATCTTCATGTCCATGCAAATACCTATTTTCTCACAACACTTACTGAAGAGACCTTCACCCATTGTACATTATTGGCATCTGTATTAATCATCAGTTAAATATATGTGTGGGGTGTGTGTGTGTGTGTGTGTGTGCGTGATTTGTTTCTAAATTATTTATCCAGTTCTATGGCCTATATGCCTATTTTCACCAAAACTATAATTTTAAATTTATACTAGCCACATTAAAGAAAATAAAATAAACATTTGAAATTAATTTCAATACTATTTAGCACAACATATGTAAAAACAATTCTATTTTGAGGTATAATAAACACATGCATGTTAATAAATATTTGTATTAACTTTTAAATTTGGCTTATGTGTTACATGTACTCATGTCAATTTGCATTATTCATCAGTAAAGTAGTGGAGATAATGTAGAGCTCTAGTGTAAAGGGACTGATCCTAGTTAAGGTGATAGAATTAACTGAGAACACTATTTACACATAAAGATGAGTGTAAGATGAAAGGCATATAACCAGACATTATTAGTTTTCTTTTCTATCTTTTCTCAGAAATTAAATCCTTTTATTCAGTGTTTTTATCTAAACATGAATGCTTGAATGGATAACTGAATGAATGAATATCAATAAGATTAATATGCCTTATAACAGGCCAACACTTTCCATTTCAAAGTCAGAAATCTTTATTTAACAACTATGAGTTTTTGTACTCAATAAATAATTTCAATAATTATAGACCTTTTTTTAGTGCAGCTTATGTAATTAGCATACATGATAATACATGTCACCCTTTATTACCTAAAAAGTCTTTTTTACCTACTATAATTTTAGTCAATGTAAACATTTAGCTGGATTTTCAATGTGGCAAACAAAATATTTTTAATAAAGTGGTGTAATAAATATTTACTGCTACAATGACTTGTTTTCAATACATGATGGAAACCAGATTAAACCAACCTTATAAATACAACCATTGGGAAAGCTGCAAGATGATTCCATTTTTCCCCAAATGCAAATTTTAATAAATTGTGGTAATAAGCTTTAGAAGACAATAGAAAGAGAAATGAAGTCTTTAGTTCAAATTTGGCATTTTCACTAATAGTAATATAAATCATAGAAATTCATTTTCATATTTTCCTATTTTTAATATATTACATGTTAATATTATATGTGTAAAATGTACCTGTTCCCTAAATTTGGATATAGTAGCACTGTATGATTCACTTGTAACATATGTCTACATGTCCCTTGGATATAATTTTAAAGTGAGATCTCTATTTTGCTGTAGGTACATTAATATATTGTCTCTAAAATTAATTTGGCAAGGTCCTCTGATTGCACCTCAAACCTAAACTGCTTTCTAGAACTATGTAAACTGCTTCTTAAATTCTGTTTGTCACTGGAGGGAAAATCCTCAAATCTTCTTTGTGAAAGGCAGCCTATATATTTTGTCATTAAGAAAACAGTTTTTTAATTAATTTTGTACGTAGTGAATACAGTCAAGTTGGTACCATTGCTATCCTCCTCCCTGTCCTCCCTCCCTCCTTCCACAGGGACCGTCTTTGTTGGGGTATGTGGGGCATGCATTGTGGTGTTAGCTATCAGTTATGGGTAGGAGGAAATGTCTCTGTGTATCATGACGCAACGTGTGGCTCTGACATTCTTTCCTCTCCCTCTTCCGCAAATTTCCCTGAGCCATGTTGGGTTCATTTTAGATCTGCTTCAATGATAAGGTCTTGGGAGCCTCTGTGTCTCTGGATATCTGGCTTAGTAAGGGTTGATTGTTCTCTTTGTCTATTTCCTTCACCATTGTGCTGGTACCAGGTTCACCAAGAAACAGCACTCTTTCTTGTTTCCCAATTTTAAATGTGCTATAATTACACAAATAAAAGGCCAAAATACACATATTTTCTAGGGAAAACATATAAATTAGTCATTGCCATGAATTTTTTCAATGTAATCAAGTACCTATATAAAAACTGTACTTCTGCAAAGTGTGCTCAATGGCTGCATGGTGATAAAGAAAATGGTACTCATCGTTGGAATGTGTTTTTAAAAAGTTGAAATGGAACATAAGGAGCTGAGAAGAGAACTTTAGAATGGACATGCACATATCAATTTAATCTCACGCTGTACTGAGTTAAAAAGTAAGTTATTACACTGGAGGACCAATGCGCTAATACCTTCAGTTATTTAAAGATAATAATCCAAAATACAGTGATATTATCTTATACATGCCAGTGTTCAAGATGGCATCCATCCATTTTCTTTAAATATGAAGTGGGGAAAGGATTCCAAGACCACGTCAGAGTAGGAAGCACCGGGAATCTATCTTCCCACCCAGACAACAAATTGCACTGGCCAATGATATACCACTGTTTTAACTTTGCAATTTGTTGAATGCCTGCAAGTTCCAAAGGAAGGCAAGGAGAATTTGTTGTAGTTACTTTCATTATCTTTGTCTCTTAGCAGGCAGCTGTGTTTTTAGCAGCTTGGATACAATTTGGGGGAGTGAAAATAGGCAAAGCCATCCTCTTTTTCAAATATGAAGGGTCAGTACTATGGTCACAGATTGCTGCTTCTGATCATAGAGGAGCAGAGTTGGGCAGACATTGTTGCAACTTTACAAAGTTGTCTTTGCCTCCACCTCAAGGACTCCCAAAGGACTTAAAGTATTGATTACGTTTTCTGCACTGTTTTGTCTTTCTTTTCTTTCTCCCTTTAAGACATATACGGGCTGGAGAGATGGCTTAGTGGTTAAGCGCTTGCCTGTGAAGCCTGAGGACCCTGGTTCGAGGCTTGATTCTCCAGGACCCACGTTAGCCAGATGCAGAAGGGGGTGCATGCATCTGGAGTTCGTCTGCAGTGGCTAGAGGCCCTGGCTCACCCATTCTCTCTCTGTCTATATCTGCCTTTCTCTCTCTCTCTCTCTGTCCGTCGCTTTCAAATAAATAAATAAAAATAAACAACAACAACAAAAAAAAAAGACATATACACTAAAGGCAATAACAAGAAACATTACTGCATATCTGATAAAAATTTAGAAAGTTACTGTGCTTACAAAAAATCTCAGAAAATGTATGTTCATTCTTAAGCCTGAGCCTTGACACAGTGTTAATCTATCACAATTAAAGCAAATATCAGGCAATATGAAAGGAAGAGGGTCTAATTATTAAAGTTGCCACAGTGCAACCAAAAACTGAAACACACAGAGAAACAGGAAACTATGGCCCATTCAACTGAACATAGACTATACTAGAAAAGATTTGATACTACAACAACTAAATGAAAAAGTTAAAACATCTTAAAGACATTTTAAGAACTAAATGAAAATGTAAACAGCACCCTTGCTTGTTTCACCAATTATTCTTAGTTTCAGCTGTGGCCCTTTTGAGGTATGATGAGGTATTCTTTCCTTAGGATCTGCATCTATCTGAAAAAGAGAAGCAGATTCTCCATCGGAGAGTAAAGTTAGCACCAGACAAATGGGATATCCCTTATTTTTTTATAGAGAATTTAATAGCTGTAGGCCCTCTTGTAGGCCACGATTGGTGGTAGCTTGATAATGGAGAGTGGGCTCATATTTGTATATGGTTCTGACTCATTTCCCAGCTCCAACTATGGGTCCCCTCCTACTGAGTGGATCGGTTAGTCAAATCAAGAGCAGTTGGTTTCCCACCATGGCTTCCAGCACAAGGGTGAAGGAGATCAACACAGAGAACAATCAACTCCCAACAAATCAGATATCCAGAGACACAAAGGCTCCCAACACCTCATCCCTGAAGCAGACACAGAATGAACCCAACATGGCTCAGGGAAATTTTGCAGAAGAGGGGGTGGAAAGAATGTCAGAGCCACACATTGGATCATGATACACGGAGACATTTCTCCTACCCATAACTGTGGGCTAACTCCACAATTCCTGACCCATATGCCTCAACAAGGAGGGGGCAGGGGGAGGGGGTAGGACATGGATGAACCTAACAATGGCACCAACTTAACTGTATTCACTGAGTACAAAACTAATTAATAAAAAAAATCAATAAATTAGAAAAAAAGAACTAAATGAAAATGTACATAAAGAAAAGGGTGAACTAAAATAGAAATATCAATAAGGACATGGGGGCTGAAGAGATGGCTTAGTAGTTAAAGCATTTGCCTAAGAAGCCTAAGGATCCATGTTGGACTCTCCATGCCCACTAAGTTGTGCAAGCATCTGAAGTTTGATTGCAGTGACTGAGACACTGGCGTGCCAATTCTCTATCACTCTCTCTTTCTCTCTCTCTTTCTCTGTGTATCTCTCTTAAAAAAACATATATATATATATATATATATATATATATATATATATATATATGGTGGAAACTCCAAGAAAGCTACAACAAAATTTTAAAGCTGAAAAATACAATAACTGAAGTTAAAATTTCACCACAGGGATTAAATAGGAGAGTTTCAGAGACTAAAGAAATGACGAGTTGAAGACACCTTATGTGATTGACATGCAAATTAGAATGGCATGGCTGGAAGTTGGAAGAGAGTCAGTCCCCAGACAGTCAACGCGTCTAGTGCCAGAAGGTGCTACATGGGCGACTGGGGGAATATGACCAATATCTGTCGAAGCAACGCATGGTCTAACCTACTTAGCAGCAAATAACTTGTTGTAATGCCCACACAAGTGCAGTGGTGGCACACAGCCATGGTGGAGAACCAACTGCTCTCAATTCTGCTAACTGATCCCCTCACTGGTATGAGACCCATAGCTGGAGCTTGGAAACAAGTCAGAACCATATCCAAACATAAACCCACTCTCCAATATCAAGCTACCGTCAATTGTGGGCTACAAGAGGGCCTACACCTATTAAATTCTCTATAAAAAAAAGGTTATCTCATTTGTCCTGATGCTAACTTACTCTCCGTTGAAGAATCTGCTTCTCTTTTTCAGATAGATGTAGATCCTAAGGAGAGAGCCACCCCATCATACCTCAAAAGGGCCCCGGCTGAAACTAAGAAAAATTGGAGAAACAAGCAAGGGCACTGTTTTCCTGATGAACCGGATACCATCACAAGGGGGAAGGAGATCAGCATAGAGAAAAATCAACTCCTACCAAATCAGAGAGCCAGAGCCTCAGAGTCCCCCAACATCTCATCACTGAAGCAGACCCAACATGGCTCAGGGAAATTTTGCGGAAGAGGGGGTGGAAAGAATGTCAGAGCCACATGTTGGGTCATGATATGCAGAGACATTTAGCTCACCCATAACTGCGGGCTAACTCCACAATGCATGACCCATATACCTCAACAAGGAGGGGCCAAGGGGAGGGGGTAGGTCATGGATGAGCCTAATAATGGTACCAAACTGACTGTAAAAAAAAAATAAAATAAAATGAAAAAAATTAAAAAGAAATGAGCAAATATGTAGACAGGATGATGGAAATTACTGTGTCTCAGTATAGTAGTCACTCTTAGATAACTGTGATGAATATAGCTAAAAGCAAAACTTGCAGAATAAAAGATTTATTTTGGCTGATTGTTTCAGAGGGTGCAGCTATTGGTCACTTGGTTCTGTGTTTCTCAGCCCTTATTTGAACAGAACAATTTGGAATTGTGATAGAGAGTCAAAGAATATTCTATTAGTGGCACACAAGAATCAAAGACAGACATAGGAAGGATCCACAAACAAAACAAACCAAAAGATCCACCATCTGAAATACTTCTTTCAGATGGTCCCATATCTTAAAGTTTATACAGCCTCTCAAAGCAGTACCAAAAGTTGGGCACCATGCGTTCAATACATAAGCCTATGGGAAAATTTTCATGTGCAAACTATAACACCAAGGAGAAAGAAAAAAAAGATGAGATAAAAGTGAAAGCATCAAAGACACCAATGGGGTAAATCAAGCACACAACACATACATTGCTAGAGTGTAAATACAGAAGAGAAGAATGGGCAACTTAAAGGAACAATGACTGAAAACTTCTAAAAGTTGATGAAATGTATAAATATATATGTCCAGAAATTCAATGAACTCTAAGGAACGTGAACTCAAAAAGATGCATACTTAAACACATTATAATCAAAAGTGAGAAGACCAAGAGAAACTATTGAAATCACTAAGAAAGAAATTTCTTTTCACATATTAGAAAGTCTCAACAAAATTATTAGTATATTTCTCCTTTGAATCTTTGGAAGCCAGAAATCAGTGAATTGATATCTTCAAATCACTAAAAGGAAAAAAAATAAGCTGTTAACAAATAACCATAAATTGGACAAAATTTCCTTCAAATATGAGGGAGAAAGTAAAACATTCTCAGATAACAAAAGCTGTAACAGTTTATAACCATTAGACGTACCCTGCAAGAAATCCTTAAGAAAGTCATGAAAGGTAAAATGATAGTATACTACATGGTAATTTAAAGTTATATAACGAAATTAAGATGTGAAAAATAAAGAAACACACATTAATTAATATGAAAATTGGTATTATTGACAGTTATTTATAATTCCCTATTTTTAACATAATTCAAGAGACTGATACTTTAGTGCTTGAGGGATGGGTTAGCAGTTAAGGCTCTTGATTACAAAGCCAAGGGACACAGGTTCAAGTCCCTAGGACCCACGTAAGCCAGATGCATAAGGTGGTAAATGTGTCTGGAGTTCATATCACAGCAGCTGGAGGCCATGGCACTATGGCATGCCCATTCTCTCTATATCTGCCACTTTCTCTCTCTCTCTCTCTCTCTCTCTCTCTCTCTCTCTCTCTCCCTCTATCTTAAATAATAATGGTACCAAACGGACTGTATTTGCTGAATACAAAACTAACTAATAAAGACAAAAAAGAAAACATTTATTCTTGGATTTAGTTTCAAAAATGAAAAATAAAATTTAAAAGTAAAATAGGGGTAGAGAGATGGCTCAGCAATTAAGGCACTTACCTGTGAAGGCTAGAGACACATTTTTGACTCTTCAGATCCCATAAAAGCCAAACATGCAAGGTGACACAAGAGCACAAGGGTATACATGTACACAAGGTGGCACACATGTCTGGAGTTCAAATGCAATGGCTGGAGACCCTGGTGCACTAATTCTCTTTCTCCCTCCCTCTCTCTGTTGCTCTCACTCTCATAAGAAAATAAAATAGAGACTGATACTTTATAAATACAACTAATTAATCTGAAAGTTGACATTTTTTGCAACATCTTATTATTATACTTTTGTTTTCTACATCACTAAAGCATTTGACTAAAGCATTTGGAAATTAGTATAGTAGCTTATGTTTAGGGGCATACAATGTATAAGGATGAAATTTTTCAACATCAGAAGTCAAAGGGAACAAAATTTTATAAATTTTATAAATTATCAGATTTAAGTTCATAAGTGTTCATAGTAGAGTACTGCCAATTTTGTGTAATAAATGTAATTTTCATGTCACCCACAAAGATACCTATAGATATTAGCAAAGGGAAATAAGAAAGAAATTTAAATATATAACTACATAAAATCAACTAAAGAAGAATGTATACAGGAAAATGAGGAACATCAAAGTCTAAAATTTTAGGCATAAAGCAAACAAACAAAAAAAAACATAAAGACAGAAACCCCTTCTTGTCAGTAATTGCCTTTTTTATTTAGCCACCAATTTTGGCAACAAGTACCTGAGATATGCAGCTTCAAAACAGGAAAGGTTTGGCTCACAGTTTTCTAGGTTTCAGCCCATAATTTACTGGCTTAACTTCTACTGTGTCTGTGGTGAGGCAGCACATAATGGCAGTAACAGGTGTCAAAGTGTAGGTCAAGCTTCAAGAAAGAGAAAGGAGGAACTGTGGTCCATAATCCCCAATGATCCAAATCCTTGCTTCTTAAACCTTCCACCATGTCTCAGCAGTCACACATCCTGTGGATCCACATGGGCCTTTGTGCTATTATGTCAACTGCAGCATAATTTTAGATATAAATACATGAAACTGTTTAATCTAACAACACAAAATGGGAAGAAGCAGTTAAAAATATGTTCCTTCTCCGGACTATCTATGTGTCTTACTGTACTTGCAAAGATACACATAAATTGAAAATAGAATATGCTAGCATGAAGAACTTTTAGCAATTATGTTACATGAAATTAGAACGACATGGAAAAGACAAAAACTGTATACCATACCACCCATATTGAAAAAGAGTGGTTAAAAAAAAGAGACTGAAATCAAAATAGTTATTTCCCAGAGTTGGAGGGAGAAGAAACTTGATAGTGTGTGTTTAATATTTAGTTTTTATTAACATTAAGTAGTGTTCCTAAACAGTTAAATATGATTAATTTTATAATATACATAGTCACTGTAATATTTTTAAAGTAAATTTATATCCTTTGAAAATAAAGCAGTATCATTACTGTCAATCAATTGCATAGTAACATGTTGCCTAAGTAAGTTTACATTCCTTCTGCCTTTGGGGACCTTTTATATTTTCTTTTCTCTTCTAAGCTCCCTAAGCTGCAATTCTTTGTTCACTCTTACATAATAATCTTATTTTGTCCTCCACTTCAGTACAGAATATAATATTCCATTATTTCATAAGATGAAAATATCTCAAATTTTAAAAAGTGATGGGGCTCATATCCTCTGCTTTTCCTTACCCTACTGTGGGATTTCAGTCCCAATATATTACATGCTAGGGAATACCCACATGTTCCACATACATCATCATATGCCCTCTCAAAGATTTCTCTCTGGAAAGGAGTCCCTCCAGAATCTAGTATCTGCCACTAGAAACAAAGACTGATCCTGGACTTTTCATGCCCTTTCAGAGTATCTCCTATTTTTACCTTTCTCAACAGACAGTTGTCTCAATAAAATATCTATATTAATTATTGAACTATTAAACTCATTCCCATTGGGTTTTCTTCCTCTAGATACCAGTGAAATGGATCTCATCAAGATCTTAGAATTATCTCAACATTGTCAAGTGTTATATCTCATTCTGTCTGCTTTTAACTTTTAGTAGTGTGTACATAATCAAATACTTTTGACTTTCTGAATAAATTTTTTCCTTCAATTTCAAAACCAAGTATTTCATTTTCCAACCTCATCAAGACACTCATTCCTATTTACTTGCTATCTCTCTCTTTTCTCTCTCTCTCTCTGAATGAGCACACGAACATGTGGAGGCTAGGGGAGCAACCTTGGGTGTTGTTCCTCAACAATTGCATCCACCTTTATTATTTTTTTAAAGTATCTCTCACTGGCCTGGACCTCACAATTGGACTTGACTTTTTGGCCAGTGAGCCCAAGGCATGTGTCTGTCTCCACCTCTCCAGCATTAGGATTACCAACACGTTCAACCACACCTGGCATTTTTATGTGGCGTTTGGGATCAAACCCAGGTCCTCGTGCTTACAAGCTAAGCACTTTATTGACTCCGTTTTCTTCTAAGCTCTGACTTTCTCTTTTGGGTCAACATCTAAATCTTGGGGTATCTTAGTACTTGATCCTATAACCTCTTCTTAGATCCCTGTTTCATATTTCCAAATAACGCATCCATATCCATTGCTTTAAATGCCAGTACATTTTCTAGACCGTCAAATCAAAATCCTCAAGCTTTTTATAAACTTTTAAGGTCAGACCTCATACCCGAGTGCTTGCTATCTCCAGCTGTTCGCTTATGAGCATAAGTAAAGCTTATTCAAAATGTGGATCCTGCTTTATGCCACTCTGTTCCTGCTCCAAAATTACTGTATTCCATTTGCCTTTAAGTAACTGTTATTAAATAACTAAACCATGGCACCAGTTCTGGATGTTTCTTCCCCTTTTCATAACTTATCAAGAAGAAATACCTTTTATATGACAATATAAATTTCAAATATTTTTATTCTTTCAAGTTTGTGCTTCATTAAGAAAACAGAAACTGCCTATCTTATCTTGAGTATGATAGTGGCAAAAATAATTTCTCTAATTTCACAACTGACATCCTATTCTGACTTATCCAACATCCAGAAATATGTTATAAAAAGTAAATCTTATCATGTTTCTTATACCTGTTTAATATGTATCAATATCTTCCAATGATTATACTTTGTCTGAATATGTTCTAAAAGATCATACTTGATAAGTCCTCTGTACAACTTTTACACCACCCAGGTCATAACTTGTCCCTTTCTCATTGTTTTAGCTATAAACACATTTGTTGAAATAACCTAGCATGATTAATCTTTCTCATAACTTTGAATTTATTGTTCCCTCAGTTTGCACTATTCTTCTCCCATCATCTTCATTCCATCTCTACCTTAAAGTATTACCTCAAATACTAACCTTCCAAGATGATGAATGCCCACCCTGTCTAAGGTTATTCCCATATACTGCCTTACTAGTAAGTTTCTACAGGATTGTTCTGTTTTACTTCAGAGGGTTTTCTTCTTGTCGGTAGTTATTTATGTGATTTGTCTAAGTTCCTATGCCTCATCTTCTATCAGTTATAAGCTTCACACCAGCAGTGACCCTGTCTGTCCCATTAACTACACAATACACATGCTAGAAAACAACCTTGAATGGAATTCAAGATGAATTGTTATTATATAAATAAATACCTTGAGAGCTTGTCAAAAGAAGAACAAAATGAAGAGACTGACTGAACCTGTATTCATGAGACTGTTGGTGTCACTTCTAAAAATAATTGGGTATGTTTTAAAGGTTCTATCATGATACCATTAATTCATACCATTATAACATAGATATTAAGGGAAGTGAGTCTCATTTTATATTCACAGACAGAAAAAGCCTAGCCATGCTAGTTATATTTGCAACAATGTAGGGTGGTAGATGTCATTATCTGTGCTTTTAAATGGCAATATGAAGGCTAGAGAGATATAATAATTTCTTCAAATCCACATAGCAAATAGATGGTAAAGCTGCCATCCCAACCTCTGTGCTTGATTCCAAGGTCCATGTCTTTCTTTTCATTCTACAAATAATAGACTGCTGAGCATAATGGTGAAGCATCTTCCCTTCTGAAAACGTGTATTGATATTCATGAGCCCAAAGGGGAGTTAAAGATGTGAATATGAGAACTGGCCCATAGGGTTAAGAGAGTAAGGAAAAGAAGAAAACAGTGTTATAAAAATGCAGCTGGTGGGTGTCTTTTTCAAGTACTCTGGTATTTCAATAGGCCCTGTTGAATCACACACACATATTCAGTGTAATTCCAGGAGCAAGTCCGCTTGGCTCAGCAATTTTAATATACAGATCAATTTTACATTACCTGCTTCTGGCTGTGAGTGCTCATAGAAGGAGGTCATAAAACATTTATTGGGCCAAGGATGCAAATTGAGCAAAGAGTGAATCTTCAATCTGTGGACAGGCTCTTGAAAGAGACTTGTCAGATGAGTCTGTGATGAGCATTTGCTCTGCCCTATACTCTATAAAATTTTTATTTTCATTTCCTTCAAAGAATTCACCTCTGGGGGGTGGAAAATTATATACATAGGCAAATATATATATGAACAGAGCATAATAATTCATATGCCATTTATTATTTTTTAAAATAAAAATACATGTGACAAAAGTTGTACAAAAGCTGAACTTGGTATACTGTGATAGAATTAGGATAGTAATTTTCTAATTAACAGGGAAAACAATCTTTGAGGATACTAAGAAAAAGTTAAAAGTGAATGTTAATTTCTACCAAGAACAAGAACTTTAGGAAAAAATTACATGTTGCAGCGTGATATCTTGATGGCCCACTAGTTAATCACTACTATAGTAAGAGTTCAATGTCCAAATAGAAACTCAGTGATGTGAAATGACCCAATAATTTCCACACTTGCTGTGTTATGCTTAATGACTCAGGGTGGCATGGCCTGCTGTTGCCCATTGTAACCCATCTTAACCATTTCTCCTAGTGAAAGCAGAGGAGAAACGAACAATGCTTCACTGTAACACAATCATCTTGGCATAGATAAGACAATAAAAGAGAAAAACCGGGTAATGTAAAAGAAGGCTGTCTAAGCTTAAACCTTGACAACCTTGTAAAAAGTAGAGCATGATTCATGATTCTTGATGCTATGGTACTCACTTCCATGAATTCTCGTCATGTTCAAAAAGTGATTGCCAGCTCTTCAAATCTGCAGGAGAATCTAAATCTGTGGCATTCTTTGGTACTATCTGAGGCTACCCTGCATCATTCTTTTCTTTGTTGAAGATATACCCTTAGTGAGTGCTGCTTCCTTGGTGAAGCTGGTAACAGAAGAAGAATGAAGGAGATAAACACAGAGAATACTCAATTCCTACCAAACCAGATATCCAGAGACAGAGTCTCTCCTAAGATCTCATCACTGAAACAGACCTAGAATGAATTCAACATGGCTCAGGGAAATTTGCTGAAGAGGGGTGGAAAGAATGTTAGAGCCTCATGTTAAGTCATTATGCACAGAGACATTTCCTCTTATCCACAACTGATGGTTAACTGTTCCACAATGAATGACCCATATTCCCCAACAAGTAGGGTCCCTGCAGAGGCGGCAGGACAGGGAGGATGCTAATGATGGTAACAACATGACTGTATACACTGTGTACATAACTAATAAAAAAAGATATACCCTTAGTGACAAGGAAGAAAGGATAGACTATATCTTATACACTTTCTATTTATCTAATGGCTGCCTGACAGCTAGAAAATTCTAAGCAATCTTTGTTGATGAAGACAAAAATTTATGTTTGTATTTCTGTCTTAATGGATAATGACAGACATGATAATGATCACATAAACCATATGTTGACAACTTCTATGCCAGGTAAAGTTGACTACAAACTAGAGGAAGGAAAACCAGTTTTCAGCGCTAAATTATATGCAAGATAATTGCCACTCAGATCACAAGCTTCCTGAGGTCAACCCTTCCACACTTCAAACAACATTGTCCGCCAACCTCAGGGAAGTTGAATTTTACACGCCTGATACAGACCTTGTTATTTTCTTATGGAAGGATAAGGGTACCTCAGTATTCCTGTCAATTACAGAACTAAATTCAGACTCATTATCAATCCATGATAGCAGAAGTCTAGAACCCAGCGAGGTTGGCCTGAGCAATTCATGAATTTGACATTAAAGTCCAAGAAAAAAAAGATGCAAATATTCCCCAAAAGAGATATAGAGAAAATTTCATCCTACAGTGATTTGCCTCATCCTGCCACAAAGTTAAAAACTGAAACATGCGGGGATGTGGGAAACTCAAAGCTTCCATAAGTCGTTAGGCTGTGAAGTACATTTTAAAAGACTGCCTGCTTATTCTCATAAAAACACCTGAGCTATGCTATCCAACATTTATAATAAGGCTTTTCATAATGGCATTCAAATGCAAAACTTAACTTCAGCCATTAGGAGGATCTTGTCTTATTGTTGAAGAAGCAATGGAGGTAGAGAGAGCTCAACACTTATCACAACCCCATTTTATGTCCAAAACTCTTAAATTATTTTTGTCTATACTTTAATTAACATGGTAGCGTTTATGTAATTTTTAATGGAAATGATATGAAAGAAGCAATAAACATTTATTTTATGCACTCTCCAGTATTTGCCATGCTTAGCAATTCAGTAGCTATATGCATGGGCATATTTCATGTAAATACAAATCATAAAAAATAAAGCTACCTCTATGAAAGATGAGACTTTACTTGCAAGTTTTGAAATCTGCTTTGATACTTGAACCTTTCTTTACATATCAAATCTTTCTGACGTAAATGATATCATAGCTGTTTCAAGAGTGAGTCAGGGGCCTTTGGAGCCTTGTGTATTCTGGCCATATTCTCACAAGCTAAAGGTAGGATTAAAGTCCAAATCTATCACTTTTAAGGGCTTTCATGGCCACACAAGGTATCTCAAATATTCTTCTTTGCTTTAGAGATTTTATAACCTCTTCCCAAACCATTCTTGGGGTTCATATAAATAGAGACTTCAGACACAGATTTAATCCACAGAGCTATAGTACATTATCTCTTGATAGAGTTCCAATTGCTCAATTTAACAAAATGTACTTTTAAAATACCAAAATGTGCTTGCTTTCCACTGAAGGCATCTTTTCTTTTGGACAGACATATGCATTCTTAACTACAACACAAGCTTTAGAAAGTTTGGGATCACTGACTCCATCCATGTAGGTGCCACTCACCATGACACCTTGTAACAGTGAGTTATAAGGCTTCGCACAACCATTCAGGTCAAATGGAAGTGGAGTTTTGGTTTGCCTGAAAATGACACTTTAAGAAAACAAAAAGACAGAGGCATAAATCTCCCACATTGAAGTAAAACAAAATCTATTTCAAATTTTTGGCATCTTGCTCCTTTTTGTGAATTGTCAAGAATTTGTTTTCATGAAAACTAAATTCTTATGTAGAGAAACTAATAAGCACATCAAGGGGAGGTTGGTTCTCTTTTATTACTATAATGAGGTCATATTGTTGCATATGCAAATCACAGCTCCTCCATGCTTCATCCTCCTTCTCTTCATAGAAAAAAAGTCTAGCATAATGCTCCTTTCTAAGAGAAGGTTACTAGATGAATTCAACCAACTAGAATCTTACAGACAAAGAAAATATAAATACCAGTATTTTTATATATGCTCCATAGCTCCTGATCCATTAGTTCATGCTCCCTGAGCCTCAAGGGGTACAATTAAAAGATGGTTAAAGAATTGTGAATATTGGGATAGTGAGTATTTGTAAAGCTATAGATTATTTTTAGTTATAAAATAATAATTAAAACTACCAACTAATAGAGCAAGATCATTCCAAAACAGTAACCATTAGTGGAACCATGAAATATAAAACTCAATGTATTTAAAAAATATTTTAATGCCACATGTTTGTGTTTTTTGCATGTGTATGTACTGGGACCTCTTGTCGCTGCAAATGAATTCAAGACTCTTGTACCACGTTTTGTATCTGGCTATATTTGGTTGCTGGAGAATTGAACTGGGGCTGATAGCCTTTTCAAGCAAGTATCTTTAACCATTTAACAACATTAGTAGCTTTCAATGTATTTTTTATGCCATGAAATTCACCTATAGAACAGCTTTTAAATTCCTACTAAAACTCTCAGAGAGCTAGAGACAGATTACGAGAATTTATGAGAACATTCTTTACAATCTACTGTTTAAGACATACATTTTTCTCCAATTAAAAATAACTGAAAGTGCAAGCTATCTTGCACATATCTTGTTCTACTTAGAAATGCATGCAATTAGAAAAGTAGCAAAAGCTTTGCTAGCCACATTTAATGTATCTATTCTCCATCAGCCTGAGCAAGAACAGCAAGGAAAACGCAGTGTCTGTTCTATTTAATAATAGATCTGGCAAAGGAAGAATAAATCCTAAAAGATTAATAAGAAGCAAATATCCAGGACAGTGAAAAGATAAACAGCAGAGTGGCTGTTTTGCTAAACTGCCTATGAGTAAATATTCATGCCTGGCTTTGGTCTTTCACTGGGCCCATGCTGATCTGCCTGGCCTCCATCTCAAATTTCTGTCAATAGCCTAAAAGCCATATTCAAACAAACACTTAATGTGCCTTATCCCAGTTCCTCCAGACATGCTGACACAATAGGTTTCCATTTAAATTGGGGTGGCTGCTGAAATGTTTCACAGCAGAACCATGCAGGATTCTGGAACGAATGGCAAAATGATTTTCTTACCTACTTAAGTTCATATTTTTTTCCAAATGTGGGGCAGCCTGTGTTTGAGGGTAGCAAAGGGTAAAATACCAGAACATGAAATTCTTCAGTCATGTCAATTACCTAAGGAACCCAATGCCAAGCATAATAGTTCACATCTATAATCTCAGCATTTGGGAGACTGAGGTAGGAAAATCATGAGTTCAAAGCCAGGTTGAGTTATATAGTCATTCCCTGTCTCAAACTAAGAAATAAATGAGCCTGAAATTTTTGAGTACAGATAAATTGCTCAAAAAGGTCATGAAATTTTCACTGGTATCTCTTAACAGGATCAGTTTCACCTAAATCTATTAGTAATTGAAATTCATTAAAACATTTTTGTCATTCTAATATTTATTGAGATGATGTAGAATGCACGAGGCCAAGATGTTCTGGTACAAAAATGAACAAGCCCCAGCCTCTCCTCACAAAGGTAACTGTCCAGTTTCTGCTGATAGGAGTATATCATTTCAATGGTAAATTTAATAACATAGGAACAAGTATGGGTTAATATAGAAATGCAGGAATGAAATAGCATCTCTCTTTAGGGAAATCCCTGCCCACTGTTTAAATCTAAATGATATCTTCATCCCAACTTTAACAGATTGAATATAGTCCAGATTTATTATTTTGACTTTGTATTAACAATTTTCATACAAGTACAAAATGTATTTCAAAACTTTCTTTTGCTCCTTTTCCTTGCACCTGGTCCCTCTTCTATTTTGATGTCTTTCTGTTTGGATTTTGCTTATTTCTGACCTCCTCCATCATCTTTGATGAAACGTCAGTGTGTCTAACATTGTGCAGGTCTTGTACGGAAAGAAGAGTTGCTGGGAGGCCGTGATAGCAATGGCAACCTCGTGTCCAGAAACAGTGCTCCACATCAATCCTCCCACCATCTGGCTCTTACATTCTTTCCACCCCATCTTCCACAATGTTCCCTGAGCCTTGGAGGGTGTGATAAAGATGCCTCATTTAGCTCTGAGCACTCAATAGTCACTTATTCGCAGTACTTTAATGAGCTTGAAGCCTCCAGAGTAGTCACTAACAACTTCAAAAAGAAGTTTCTCTGACTTTAGGTGAGAGCAGCATTAGTCTATGTGCATAAACATAATATAAATATTACAGGGAAATCATTAAAACTTGTAAAGTGGGCAACAACGATTCCTTTTAATGAGAGGGGCTAGTTCTAAAAGTCAATTGTCACCCCAGCTTAGATTGCTCAGATCCACTCCCATAGTCTGGCAGTCAATATCTCTCCTCTTTCCAGTCTACTTTCTCATGTTTCTAAGAGTAAATCTATGAGGTAACATATTTCCCCAAGCACAGGTATGTGAATACACACATACACACATATAACCAGTTCTTAATTGGGCACCACTCTGCAGGGGCACTGGGTGCTCTATTTCCTCCAAACCCACTCTACCTCTCTCTGTTCTCCCTGTTGTACTTACTGTTCCCCGAGACTAGAATACACACTCACTCCTCCATGTCCTTATTCCCACCATGTAAGTGCAAGGACAAACTTAGGGTCATTTCCAACGACAATTTTGTCTGGTATATTTGTCCCCTGAGGATCCATTTGTCACCATTTTTGTGCCAGTTAAAGTTTAAGTTCAAGTCTTGAGTAAATGTGAAATATTTGCCTAGGAAGTATTGGCACAAGCTATCTTCCCATCTATCAGCACTAACCGGTAGCACACATGAAATTTCTCAATACTATACTGAATATCTTAATTTACTTGGTGAGATATTTGCTCTATATTTATGCCACCCACCTATGCTGTTAAATGGAGTAATCCTTAAAATATAGAGTATTCAATCCACACAATACGTAGATGTGTGGGATCCCTCCTACACCTGGAATTTATTAATGTGATGATCTTGTGATGATTAGAAATTCTACAATGCATTCAAAATAAAGATTTGATCAAGTTGTGACTAAATATCAGCCACTTTGCAGATTATTTAGGATGACAGAAATCACATATAACCTTAGGTAAAATTCCCTCCTAGCAGGTTTTGTTCAGTGACTCCCAGAAACATCAACACCTCATCGTTCTATTATACTGTCTTGTAGAACTGCACACTTACTTTTGAGCAATTTCAGTTTTCACATGCAGTTTCACATCAGCTTATTGATCTGTTCCTTAGACAGAGCTGTAGGACCATGGGAGCAGTGGAGATGTATCTGTCACATACTACTATGAGAGGCTTGCCAGGATGCATTTCACCAAGTTAGCATCCAATAAATATTTGTTGAACAATAAAACAGCAATGATACATTGAAAGTCTGCTTCATGGTTAGTTAGGTGAGTGAATCCAGAATATTAGCCTAACAAAATAAAATGAAGGCATTTTATGATTAAAAGGAAAATATATGGTACCATTGATTCTTTTTAGAAGTTGCCATGGCTTGAAAGTATCCCCTAGAGGCCATGTGTGGGAAACTAAACTTCGAGTGCAACAGCACTGAGAAGTGGAATCAGCCCCTTCTCATGCAACTTACTTCCACCACAGATGATGCAACATTAAGGCCTTCCAAATGTGGGAGCTTCCCCCTTGGACTCTTCAGAACTGTAAGAGATAAACACCTTTATAAATGACACAGTCACAGGAATCTTGCAATAATAGTATAAAATAATTTATGACAACTTAATCCCATTGCACTGTGTTACCAAATATTCTAGAACAGCTTCTTATATTATTCGATCTTACAGAAAATGTACAAACCTAACTCACAATAGTATTTTCAATGTTTCCAAGGTATATTCAATAACATTTGATTTTTTGGTTAGCTCTTCCAAAGACAGTGTAAGCCAGGTGTGGTCTCACAAACCTTTAATCTCAGAACTCAGGAGGTAGAGGTAGGAGGATCTCAGTGAGTTTAAGGCCAGCCTGAGACAATATTGTAAATTCCAGGTCAGCTTTGGCTAGAGAGAGACCTTATCTCACAAAACAAAAACAAAGAAAAAAATCAGGGTGATACTAAAGACAGTGTAATTAAGGATTTTTTTTTGCTTCAACATTTTATTGAATTTTTCATATTATACAACTTACTATCTAAAACATTGAAAATGCTAGTGAGACAAAAACAACTAACACAGAAAGCTAGACATATAAATATGTCTTCTGGCTGAGGTAATACCATCTAAGAGTCACTGATGAATCACAAATTTTTGTTACTCTAATATACGACTTAGTACTATATTAGTGATAATGACTTAAAAAGGATATTTTAGAATGTGATATATTAGCGAATTTTTAAGAATAAATTATTAAAAACAGAGAAGGACTAGGGATAGCTTGAAAGTTGGGGAAAAGGCTTTGTATGAGTGAGGCTCAGATTCCCAGAAGAGATAAGTGAATAAAGATATACTTTCAGTATCCTTTTATGCTATATAAATTAATTAATCTTTCATTGATGTCCTGTGACTTAAATTTTACCTGATTAAAAATTCTGATATTTCTGCCTTTCCTATAATATTTTCTTTATGGATTAGTAGGTTAAGAAGTTAAAAACCAGGAAGGTGGCACAGGAAAACGGTGTGACATACAGCTCCCATGACTGTAACAAAGCACCCAACATTATCAACATGAAAGCAAGGTTTAGTTTGGATCTTGGTTTCTAGGTCTAATTCACCATGGCTGTGGGCTGCAGTGGCACAGGAAAGGATGGCAAGAGTATATTGCTCAATATGCCTCTATCTCATTTCAGTCAAGAAGACAAACGAAAAACAGAGGACAAGGCCACAATATCTCCTTCAAGGACATTACTAACCATGACCTTACTTCCAAACACTGAGCACCTCATCAAGTCTCTGCCACCTCCTAGCAGTACCACAGGACTGGCAAGCACAGCCTTCACACATGGACTTTGAGGGCTGTTTATCCACACCTGGCAGTGAAAGGGATGTTGAAGCACTGGAAGCATTCTGGTGGTGCTCCCTACTCGACTCGCATTTCACCTGAGACAAGTGACAGTATATGATCATACCCATTCGTGTATGGGTGGTTTGATTGCAAATGCCCCAATTGTCTCAGGTGTTTGTGGTTGAGCTTATGGCTGGGTCATCAGCTGGTGGAGCATTTGAGAACTGGAGCCTTGTTGGAGGAGGTATGTTCCTGCTGCAGGCCTTGGGGTTGAGGAGTCCAAACTTCTATGTCTTCAGAGCCAGAGCATGCTTACTGTTCTCTCTGTTGTGGATGTGTGATGAAGTGAGCCAGCTTCCTCTGTCATTATAAAGTTTCCCTTCAAAACTGTAAGCTGAAATAAATCCTTTCCTCATCCCATAAGCTGCTTCTGGTTGGAAGTTTACTTAAGACAAATGTTTGGCACAGAGAGAGCAAAATGTCCTAAGTACCTGCTCAGAAAAAAAACAAATGAGGGTATTAAGAAGTTATCAAAACCTAAAAGACAATTGAATTTTAAGAAACAAACAAAAAATTCTTGACCTCTGGCCAAGATGGCAATTCTGTTTTTCAGTTAAGATTAAGAATTTAATTTTTAAAAAGGTTTTATGAAGAATACAATAAAATACAACTAAATATAATTATCAGGTCCCAGAGCCTATATGAGGTCTGAGGCCCCAAGACCTGTCCAGGTCTTTGGCTTGCATGAACATAATAGATACATGAGAGTCATAAGACACCTCAGAGACTTGCATGCTTTTCAAACCAGCAGCAGATTCATGCTGCAGGTGGGAGCTAGTAAGGGCTCTAGGCCAGGCTTCAGCATTTGGAAAGGTAGCTTCAGCTAGCAACTACTGAGTTGACCATACCTCAATCCTAATCAATCAGAGCCATCTTTCTGTCTCTCAGAAGGAAACATGTCTTTCTTTGTTTTATTTTTTTTTCCAGTATACAACTCCAGCTGAAAGTCAGAGATGAACTTATTATCATGTTTAGCAAACACAAAACCTATTAATGCTACATAGGAATGAAGAAAAAAAGAGCCTTTTTTCAGTCTTAATGGAAAATTCTAGAAATTCTCAATTGGCACCTGCAATCTTGGAATGACAATCAAATTGCATATACTTCTGGGAAGCCAATATAATCATTTGTAAAGTGAAAAGAGTTATAATTGACTCAAAGTGGATAACTGAGATGACATGCAGCACATTATAGTCATATATTAGGTGCCACATATTATCAAAATAGTATTCAAAGGGATATGAGCCCATGTTTATTTGTGTGCACATTTAATTAAATCACTTCATCAGATTTTTAATCACTTTAAAGTTATAGGTTTCCATTTATCTCTGTCTGTAGCCATTTGATTAGCTTTTTCCAGTAATCTAGACCATTTCTTTCTACTTACTTTCCTTCCAATTAACTTCAATTTAAACATTGAACATCCCATTAATATCACCATGATTAGTTAGATCTGTAATAACAAAGAAAAGAAACTCAATCCAGCCAAGTTTGCTACTAAAATTTAATTAGCTGGTATAGATGAAGATGCTTCACACTGGTGAATTATACATGCCTTAAGTGCGCTTACAAGACTGACAGACAGCTGGTTCCTGATAATGAATGGTAGGAAGGCTTACATTCTAGGATTCAGTAGTTGCTTTCTATAAATAGCTAAATAGTAAATATTAGGGACTATTGGATAAAACTGTCACTGTCAAAACTATTCAACTCTGCAACCTTAGCATGAATGTAGCTAGACAATATGTAAATAAATACAAGAGGTTGCCAACCGCCAATTCAATCTTCCTGTTAAAGATAGCAATGACATACTTCTTCCCATTTCTATCCTAGTTAAAAAAAAGGAGAATTAGCTCACCAGTTGGGGCTGGAAAAACATTGCTGAGTAGGGCTTCTATCTTGAAGAGTATGCATTGAAGTTAAAAGATGAACTTCAGCTTGGCTTTCTGTGGGCTCCCAGAGGAATGCTTACCTAGACGATCCTCTGCTGACAGCATCCCATGGACCCTGGCTCAAGAATGCAGTTAGAGGTTAGAGGACTACAGTCTATGGGTTACTTAGGCAAGTCCGGAAAGCTAAATGCTTGACCCTTGATAGGAACTTTGAAAAATAAATGTGTTATTCTACATTTACTATCCAGATATGGGTTTGAACTGTCTCTTCCGTGTGTGTGTGTGTGTGTGTGTGTGTGTGTGTGGTGTTTGTTTTGATATAATTGACTCTTGATGGACTCCATCACCCAGGATCCCCTGTCCTCTAGTTTCTGGTTGGGTTTAGAAAAGGGAATATTAAGGAGGAGATCAGAGGGTAGGCAGATAGATATCCGTTCCTCTTGTTTCTGAGGTTCTGCCAGCGGCTGCATCCATACACTTACCACAGCCACTTACCACTACATCTCCTGATTGCTTCACACTCAACACTCCTTGATAATGCATTGCCACACAACACTTTGTAACAGTTCTTTAATGTGGTGGATCATCCTATAACTAGGGACTCTCAAAATTAATAAATAAATAAATAAAAGTAAATAAATATAAATTAACATTCTAGGCCCCATATTATGTATAAAAGTAATTTTGAACATAAGATTTATGATAAAAAGGTATTAGACTGTAGCAATACAGGATGAACCAGGCCTAAGGCAACGGTAGACAGAGACACACTGAAAATGTAGAAAATGATGAAAGAAACCAAACACCAGAAAAAAGCCTTAATGTAATTATAGTAACATTGAATAAAATACATAGTAAGCAAAGAGATTTATAGAGAAATGGCTGTGGCATAAAAATGTTAAATTTAACAGAAATACATTTATAAATACCAAAGATTTCAATGATTCAGACCATGAGGTAGAATAGCAGAGATAGACAGTAGAAGTTTATCATAATGGAGAGCTAAGAAAGATCCACAGATACATGACACTTGTCTATGACAAATAAAATACTTTAATAAATCATCCTGGGATAATCAAATATACATGTGAATATAAAGAAAGTAATTCACACACACACACACACACACACACACACACACAAGTCAATTTGGGGGGAATCACGAATCAGAATGTGAAAAGCAACAGTAATAAGCAAGTATGAATCATTAAGGACTTTGAAGATAAAATGGACTATACTAAAGTAAAGACATTTTCTTTTAAAAAGATACCTCTAAATATTGACAAATCAACTTGGAAAAATATTGCATGACTTAAAATGATCTGTACAGCACTCAAAATATGTAAAGAACTCTACAAATATATAAGTAAAATAAGCCAAGTGTGGTGGCAAATGCCTTTAATCCCAGCACTCAGGAGGCAGAGGTAGGAGGATTGCTGTGAGTTCAAGGCCACCCTGAGACTGCATAGTGTATCACAGGTCAGCCTGGGCTACAGTAAGACTCTACCTCGAAAAACCAAAAAATATATATTTATTTTGCATTTATGTGTGTGTGTGTCTCTGTGCGTGTGTGTAAAATAAAAAGAGACCAAATAGAAAAAAAAAAATAGGCAAGAAAAGAAAGAAAGAAAACTTAAGAAGTTATGTCACAAAATGTTAAAAGGATATAAAATATGAGAAGATGGTCATTCTATTTATAAACATGATAATCCAAACTTAGACTACTGTGATATCAGTACACCTGAACTAGACTTTAAAAACTTACAAATATGATCAGTAACAGCAAAGATAAGGACAATAACAGTTTTCATGTAAAATGGAAAATATACTAAATTTAAGGTTATTAGGCTCCTGACCTAGCATTTCCATATCAAATAATGTGTCCTTCATTAAGTTTTCTCTAAGTGTGGACCCTGGACTGCAGATCCAAAAATCACATTCTTGCTCTTTTCCCCAATCCCTCTGTGGTTTCAGCTGGGGCCGGGGTGGAGTGCTCTGGATAGTTTATCTCCTCAGGTCCAGTTCCCATATGAAAAAAGAAAAGCAGATTTTCCAACTGAGAGTGAAGTCATCACCAGTTAAATGGGATAACCATTACTAATTTAGAGAGAATTAAAAGGGTTTAGATATTCTTCTAGTCTAAGGTTAGTAGGAGCTTGACAATGGAAAGCAGTATCATTATCTAGATATGATTCTGACTTGTTTCCCAATTCCAGATATGGTTTTATCTCCACTGAGTGTATCTGTTAGCCAATCCAAGAGCAGTTGGTTACCCACCATGGCTGTGTGCAACTATTGCACTTGTGTGAGCATCATGTCAAGTTGTTTGTTTCTCAGTTGCTTAGACTTTGAGTTGTTTGGACAGATGTTGGCCACTTTCCCCTGATAGCTCATGTAGTGCCTTCCAGCACTAGATGGGCTAATTGTCTGGGGACTGGCTCTCCTCCAGATTCCAACCAGGTCTCTCCATGGTCCATGCCAACAGCATTTGGTGTCTTCAGCAGTAGGGTCTTACCATTAACCTCTGGTATGTAAAAAAAAAAGTGCTCTTAAAGAAGTCTGTTTTGTTTGTTTTTCAGAGATGAAGTAGGTCTCTCTAATCAACAGATCATTGTAGATATAGACCACATCCTTGTACAGGGAATTACAGTCCAGCATCAAGGGAAAAGAAAAAAGGAAAAAACAGAGAGGAAAGAGAAACTTGAGGTTAGGTTTTATCTCATTCTCTCCAGGGCCCTTAGATTCCAATACTTCCTCTAAGATCCTCTTGAGGGTTCCACCTTTTAGCCTGACTTCCAGTATATAGGATTCTATGGTACCAGTTCAATTTGGGTTCAATTTTGGGTCCCCTACCCTCCCTGTTTTTCAAGCCTCAAGACGCTATTCAATTATGTCAACAACTTGGGCTGATCCAGGTTAGAAACTGCAGATAAGTGAGATCATGCGACAGTTGTCTTTCTGTGATTGTGTGAGTTCACTTGAAATGATCAGTTCCAAGTTTGACCATTTTTCTACAAATTTCAGTGTGTCATTTTTTTCTTACTGCTGAGTAGAATTCCATTATGTAGATATACCACATCTTGGTTATCCATTCATCCAACTATGGGCACCTGGGTTGATTCAAGTTTTTATCAATTATGAATTGAGCTGCTATAAGCATGGTTGAGAAAATATTTCTGAACTGAGATGTGGAGCTTTTAGTGTAAATGCACAGTAAGGGAATAACAGGATCTGTTTGTAACTGTATATTCGACCTTTTCACAAGTCACCTAATTGATTTCCACACTGGTTGTACCAACTTACATTCCCAAAAACAGTGAATAAGGGTTCTTATTTCTCCACAGCCTTGCCAACACTTGTTTTCATTTGATTTTTTTAATGTTTGCTATCCTTAGTGGGGTAAAGTGGAATCTCATAGTTGTTTTAATTTGCATATCCCTAATGTTTAAGGATGTTGAATATTTCCTTAAGTGCGTGCTAGCCATTTGTAATTCTTCCTCTGAGAATTCCCTATTCAGTGCTCTGCCCCACTTTTGGAATTGGTTGTTTGACTTTTTATTTAGTTTTTTTGAGTTCTTTGTAGATTCTAGATATTAGCTTCTGTCAGTGGAATGGCTGGTGAAGATTTTCTCCCGTTCAGTAGGTAATCCATGGCTCTGCTTATGGTATGTTTGTCTGTACAAAAGCTTTTTAGCTTCATGAGATCCCATTGGTTGGGTCCTTGTTTAATTCCCTGGGGTACTGGGGTCCTGTTTAGTAAGTCTTTTCCTAGTCCTATATCTTGGAGAGTGCCTCTTATTTTTTGTTCCAGTAGTTGGGAGTTTCAGGTCTTATATTGAGGTTTTTAATCCATTTGAACTTGATTTTTGTGTATGGTGAAATGAGTGGGTCTAATTTCAGTTTTCTACATATTGTCATCCAATTTATCAAACACCATTTGTTGAAGATGCAGTCTTTTCTCCAGTCTATATTATTGGCACCTTTGTCAAAGACAAAGCAGCTGTAGTTGCTTGCGCTAAGGCCTGGATCTTCAATTCTGTTCCATGTTTCTGTTTTTATTCCAGTACCATGCTGTTTTTGACACTATGGCTTTGTAATATACTTTTATATCAGGTATAGTGGTACCACCAGAGGTGTTTCTTTTGCTGAGGATATGTTTGGATATCTGAGGCCTTCTTCCATTCCATATGAATTTTGAGATCATTTTTTCAGTCTCTGTGAAGAATGATCCTTTTATTTTTTAATGGTATTGCATTAAATCTGACTATTTCTTTTGGTACAATTGCCATTTTTACATTATTAATTCTACCTATCCAGGAGCATGGCAGGTCTTTCCATCTTCTCAAGTCCTCCTCTATTTCTTTCTTGAATTTTTTTATGTTTTCATTATAAAGTTCTTTCACATCATTTGTTAGTGTTATTCTACGGTATTTAATTTTTTGTTGGTATCAAAAGTGGGACAGCCTCACTGATTTATTTCTCTGTATATTTGTCCTTTGCATATAGAAAAACTACTGATTTTTGTGCATTGATTTTGTATCCTGCCACATTGCTGAAGGAATTTATCACTTTTAGAAGTTTTGGGATGGAGACTTTCAGGTCACTCATATATAGGATCATGTCATCTCATGTCATCTGCTGATAGGGCTAACTTGACTTCTTCCTTTCCAATTTGAATCCCTTTTATTTTTTTCTCCTGTATTATTCCTTGGGCTAGTACTTCTAGTACTATGTTGAAGAGCAGTGGCGAGAGTGAGCACCCCTGTTTTGTTCCCAATCTCAGTGGGAATTCCATGAATTTTTCCCCATTAATTATTATTTGTGCTTTAGGAGCTTTATGTATAGCTTTTATTGTGTTGAGATATAAACACTACATGCCTAGTTATTCCAGTGTGCTGATCATAAAGTGGTGTTGTATTTTGTCAAAGGTCTTCTCTGCATCAATTGAGATGATCATGTGGTTCTTATGGTTCTGATTATTTATGTGGTGTATTACATTGACTGACTACCATATGTTAAACCATCCCTGCATCCATGGGGTGAAGCCTATTTGATCAAGGTGGATAATGCTTTTGATGTGTTGTTGAATTAGAGTTGCAAGGATTTTGTTTAGGGTCTTTGCATCTAAGTTCATTAGGGATATAGGCCTATAATTTTCTTTCCTTATTGCATCTCTGTCTGGTTTTGGTATTAGGGTGATGCTAGCTTCATAAAAAGAGTTGAGGAGTATTCCTTGATCTCTGATTATGGAGAATAGTTTGAGAAAAATTTGTTTTCAATTCTTCTATGAAGGTTTGATGGAATTCAGCTAAAGTCATCTGGTCCTAGACTTTTCTTTTGGGAGAGGTTTTTGTTTACATTTTCAATCTCCATGCATATGATAGGTTTCTTAGGAGATTAATCTGATCTGAGTTTAATTTTGGTAGGTGGTATCTGTTTAGGAATTCATCCATTTTTTCCAGATTATTTAATTTTGTGGACTAGAGGTTCTAGAAATATGCCCTGATGATTCTTACAATTTCATTGATTTCTGTAGTGATCTCTCCTTTTTCACTTCTGATTTTGCTAATTTGAGACTTCTCTTTTTTGTGCTTGATCAGTTTGTCCAGGGGTTTGTCAATCTTTTCATTTTTTTTTTCAATGAACTAGCTCTTCATTTCATTGATTTTTAAAATTGTTTTCTTAGTTTCCAGTTCATTAATTCTGCTTTAATCTTCGTTATTTCTTTCTGTCTGAAGCTCTTTGGATTGGATTCTTCTTGCTTATTGAATGCCTTTATGTGGACAGTCATGTTATTGCTTTGTGATCTCTCTGTCTTTGTAATGAAGACATTGAGGGCTATAAATTTTCCCTTTATGACTGCTTTCATTGAGTCCCATAAGTTTTGGTAGGCTGTTTTCATTATCATTCAAATATAGGAATTATTTATTTATTTTTTATTTATTTATTTATTTTTTCTTTATTAGTCGGTTTTGTACTCAGCAAATACAGTCAGTTTGGTACCATTATTAGGCTCATCCGTGACCTACCCCATCCCCTTGGCCCCTCCTTGTTGAGGTATATGGGTCATGCATTGTGGAGTTAGCCCACAGTTATGGGTAAGCTAAATGTCTCTGAATATCATGACCCAACATGTGGCTTTGACATTCTTTCTGCCCCCTCTTCCGCAAAATTTCCCTGAGCCATGTTGGGTTCAGTTTTGGTCTGCTTCAGTG
This sequence comes from Dipus sagitta, assembly GCA_036346955.1. NCBI lineage: Eukaryota > Metazoa > Chordata > Mammalia > Rodentia > Dipodidae > Dipus > Dipus sagitta. Next base: position 93,045,091 of record CM070770.1, on the reverse strand, counting down.
CTGAGGTGTTGGGGGCTTCTGAGGCTCTGGCTCTCTGATTTGGTAGGAGTTGATTTTTCTCTGTGCTGATCTCCTTCTCCCTTGTGCTGGTATCCGGTTCATCACGAAAACAGCCCCCTTGCTTGTTTCTCCAATTTTTCTTAGTTTCAGCCGGGGCCCTTTTGGGGTATGATGGGGTGGCTCTCTCCTTAGGATCTACATCTATCTGAAAAAGAGAAGCAGATTCTCCAATGGAGAGTAAGTTAGCATCAGGACAAATGAGATAACCTTTTTTTTTTTTTAATAGAGAATTTAATAGGTGTAGGCCCTCTTGTAGCCCACAATTGATGGTAGCTTGATATTGGAGAGTGGGCTTATGTTTGGATCTGGTTCTGACTTGTTTCCCAGCTCCAGCTATGGGTCCCATACCACTGAGGGGATCAGTTAGCCGAATTGAGAACAGTTGGTTCCCCACCATGGTTGTGTGCCACCACTGCACTTGTGTGGGCATCACAACAACTTATTTGCTGCTAAGTAGGTAAGACCATGCGTTGCTTCGACAGATATTGATCAATTTCCCCCAGTCGCCCATGTAGCACCTTCTGGCACTAGACGCGCTGACTGTCTGGGGACTGACTCTCTTCCAACTTCCAGCCATGCCATTCTAATTTGCATGTCAATCACATAAGGTGTCTTCAGCAGTAGGGTCTTACCACTAGCCTTTGGTTGGTCATCAAGTACTCTGAAAGAAATCTGTCTGTCTTTTAGGAAACCTTGTAGGTCTCTCTGATCAAAAGCTGATTGTGGATGATAGCCCCATGCTGGTTCTGGGAGTTACAGGTCAGTGCCCACTAAGAAACTGAGGAAAAAGACAACTAATATACAAGAGTTAGAGATAAGAGAGAGAGAGAGAGAGGGAGAGGGGAAATGAGGAAGGGAAGATGTAGAAGATTAAGGTTAGTCTTGATCTTACCCTCTCCAGTGTCTTGTGGTTCAGGTGTTCCCTGTAAGGGCCTGGTGAAGGATCAGCCATTTGGTCTGTCTTTTAGTAAGTAGAAGATTATGGTACCATTCCCAGCAAGCATCTCCTAGACTAGACACTAGGATGGAAGGGGAGAGGGGGGAGGGCATCAAAGGGGTGGGAAACACAAATCTAGACCCAAATATAGGAATTTTAAAATTTCTTTTCTGATTTCTTCTGTGACCCAGTCATTATTTAAAAGTGTGTTGCTTAGTCTCCAGGAGTTGGGGGACTTCTTCATGTCTCTCTTGTTAATTTCTAGCTTTAAAGCATTGTGATCTGACATGATGCAGAAAGTTACTTCAATTTTCCTGATTTTATGAAGGCATGCTTTATGGTCAAGTATATGGTCAATTTTGGAAAAGGTTCCATGGGCTGCTGAGAAGAATGTGTATTCTATAGAGTTGGGTGGAAAGCTGTATCCTTTACATCTAGTTAGTCTATGATGTTGTTGAGCTCTATCATTTTCCTGTTGATTTTTGCTTGGATGATCTGTCTATTGATGATAGTGGAATACTGAAGTCTCCAATGATGATGGTGTTAGTGTTTATTTCTGTTTTGTTTTCAAGGAGATTTTGTTTTATAAACAGTGGTGACCCTGTGTTTGGTGCGTATACATTTATGATTGTGATGTGTGCATGTTGAATCATTCCCTTCATGAGTACGAAGTGACCTTCTCTGCCCTTTTTGATTACTTTTGAAGTCTATTTTATCAGATATTAATATAGCAACACTTGCTTGTATTTTATTTCCATTTCCTTGGAATATCATTTTCAAACCTTTCACCCTGAGGAGGTGTCTATCTTTAGTGGTGATTTTATTGTAGACAACAGATAGAAGGGTCTAGTTTTTTGATCCATGCTGATAACCTGTATCTTTTGATGAGTTAGTTAATATCCCTGCCATGATGAGGTATTTTATGAGGTTTGGTGCTTACTTGTGTTTTGTATTTTTTTTAATTTTTTGTTTATTTTTATTTATTTATTTGAGAGCGGCAGACAGAGAGAGAAAGAGGCAGAGAGAGATAGAGAGAGAGAGAGTGAGAATGGGCATGCCAGGGCCTCCAGCCACTGCAAACAAACTCCAGATGCGTGCGCCCTCTTGTGCATCAAGCTAACGTGGGTCCTGGGGAACTGAGCCTTGAACGGGGGTCCTTAGGCTTCACAGGCAAGTGCTTAACCACTAAGCCATCTCTCCAGCCCTGTTTTGTACTTTTTTGAGCCTGGTTTATTTTGTTTATCATGATCTTCTTCTTGTTGGCTCTTGAGATTGGTTGACTGACTATTCTGTGTGGAGTATTCCCTACAGTATTTGCTGTAGGTTTTGGCTTTGTGTTCATACAATCATAGAGTTGACTTTTTTCATGGAATGTTTTTCTTTCACTATCTATTATGAGGGTTACTTTTGCTAGGTAATGCAGCTTGGGTTAGAAGCCATAGTTTTTCAGACTTTGAATTGTTCCATTCCAGGCCTTTCTGGCTTTTAGGGTTTCCATTGAGAAAATTGATGTTATTCTAATGGGATTGCCTTTGTATATTGTGAATTGCTTCTCTCTTTCTGCTTTTAACTCTCTCTCTCTTTGTTTTCATTGTTAAGAGTTTTAACTACATCTTGGAGAGTTTCTTCTTTCGCCCTGCCTGTTTGGTGTTCTGTGGGCTTGTTTTATCTGGTTGGGGCTCTCTTTTGCATGATTCAGAAAATTTTGTTCAACAATCTTGTTGAGTATGTTTTCTATGCCTCTGGTCTGGATTTCCTCTCCTTCTGGTATACCCATGATCCAAATGTATGGTCATTTTAGAGTGTCCCACAGTTTCCTCATATTCTGTTTACTTGATTTTTTTGAACTTAGCAAAAGTTTTGGCCTCCCAATCAGTTTCTTCTGTCTTACCTTCTAGGTCAGAGGTTCTATCTTCCCCATGAGTAAATCTGTTGGGAATTGAATTCTGTTGGTTTCTCTTTGATTTCATTGCAGGCTTCTGTAGTAGAACTAGACATCCTTTGTGAATATCTCTCTCTCTCTCTCAGTTTTCTGACTTTCCTTGGCTTCTTTGAATTGTTGTATACCTTATCTAAGTGACTTTTGACCATGCAAAATATGAATAGGTGCTGAGAAGTAAAATTGTGGCATTCATTAAAAACATTTTCTGACCAGACGTGTACACTTTTAATCCCAGCACTTGGGAGGCACAGGTAGGAGGATTGCCATGAGTTTGAGGTCACCCTGAGACTACATAGTGAATTCCAGGTCAGCCTAGGATAAAGTGAGATCCCACCTCACACACACACACACACACACACACACACACACACACACTTCTGAGCCAGGCATGGTGGCATATACCTTTTTTTTTTTTTTTTTTTTTTTTTTTTTTTTGGTTTTTCCCAGCACTGGGGAGGCAGAGGTAGGAAAATCACCATGACTTCAAGGCCTCCCTGAGACTACAAAGCAAATGCCAGGTCAGTCTGAGCGAGAGTGAGACTCTATCTCTAAAGGAAAAAAAATTGTCCAGAGTTACCAACAGACCTAGTTATTCCCTTACTGGGCATTTACCCTAAAAATTCCATGCCTCAGTTCAGAAATATTTGATGAACCATGTTTATAGCTAAGAACTGGAATCAACCCAGGTGCCCATCTTTGGGCAACTGAATAACAAAGATGTAGTATATCTACACTGTGGATTTCAGAAGTTAGGAAAAATAACACAATTATTTTTTTAGAAAAATGGACAAACTTGGAACATATCATACTCAGCAAACTCACACAATCACAGAAAGACAATTGTTGCATGGTCTCACTCATTTGTGGCTTCTAACTTGGATCAGCCCAAGATGCTGACATACCTAATAGGCATCTTGAGGCCTGAACAATAGGAAAGGCAGGGGGCTTGAGGGGAGGGTAAAGGTGTGGGGGAACGCAAAACTGAACCAAAATGTAACTAGTACCATAGAATCCTATATCCTGGAAAACTAAAAGGTTGAAGCCTCAATAGGACCTTAGGGAGAGCACCTGAATCAAATAGCTCTAGAGAGGGTGAGATGAAGCCTAACCTTAAATTTCTCCTGTTTCTGTTTTTTCTTCCTTCCTTTCTTCTTTCTTCCTTTTTTCCAATTCTTTCTTTTTCTTCTTTATTTTTCCTTTGCGCTGGCCTGTAACTCCCAGTACCAGGATGTGGTTAACACCCACAAATGAGCTATTGGGCAGAGAGATCTACAAGGTTTCCCAATACAAAATATACTTCTGTCACAGCACTTGATTACCCACCAGAGGTTAATGGTAAGACACTATTGCTGAAGACACCATATGCTATCAGTATAGAACATACAGAGACATGGCTGGAACCTGGAAGAGAGCCAGTCCCCAGACAGTTAGCCTGTCTAGTGCAGGAAGTAACTACATGAGCTACTGGGTGAACATGGCCAACATCTTTCCCAGCAACTTTAGGTATAAGATACTCAGAAGTAAACAACCTGACGTGATGCTCACCCAAGTGCAATAGTGGCACACAGACATGGTGGGTAACCAATTGCTCTTGGATTGACTACCAGACCTGCATGGTGGAAAGGAACCCATATCTGGAACTGTGAAACAACTCAGAATCATATCCAGATAATGTGCTGTTTACATACTGAGTATGTCCATAACTAATAAAAAATGCAAAATTAAAAAAAAATCTGATGAAGGTGACACTTCACCTTCTAATTATTCTAATTCTTTAATTTAAAAATATAGGAATACATAGAACTAAAAAACAGGTGAAATAAATCTCGAGTTTCCAACAGGAAGATTTTCAGAAAATCAAATAGTCAGAACCATATACAAAAATGAGCCCACACTCCATTAAACTCTCTCTAAAAAGTAATGGTTGTCACATTTACTTGGTGATAACTTTACTCTCCATTGGAGAATTTGCTTCTCTTTTTCAGATAGATGCAGATCCTAAGGAGATCATACCTCAAAAGTGCCCCAGCTGAAACTAAGAATAATTTGGGAAACACGCAAGAATGCTGCTTTCTTGGTGAACCGGGAACTAGCACAACAGTGAAGGAGATGGACACAGAGAACAATCAACCCTACCAAACCAGATATCCAGAGACACAGAGGCTCCCAAGATCTCAACACTGAAGCAGACCTAATATGAACCCAATATGGCTCAGGGAAATTTGTGGAAGAGGGGGCGGAAAGATTGTCAGAGCCATACGTTGGGTCATGACATGCAGAGACATTTCCTCCTACCGAAAACTAAAGGCTAATCCCAAAATGCATGACCCATATACCCCAACAAGGAGGGTCCCTGTGGAGGGGGAGGACAGGGTGGAGATTATCAATGGTTGCAACTTGACTGTATTCACTGACTACAAAAGAAATTGGAATCACAAATCCATGGCTTCATATTAAAAATAAGCCAGGTGTGGTGTCGCACGCCTTTAACCCCAGCACTTGGGAGGCAGAGGTAGGAGGATCACCATGAGTTCAAGGTCACCCTGAAACTGCAGAGTTAATTTCAGGTCAGCCTGGACCAGAGCGAGACCCTACCTCAAAAAACAAAAAAAAAAAAATTAAAATTAAAATTAAAATTAAAAAAAAATAAAAATCATCAGCCAGAATCCACAGTAAGCTGCTTGGATCATTCCAAATTGAGTTCCTGTTAGTTCTTCCCATTTCTCTCCCTGTTTCTCCAACAGCATTATGGAACATGGGATAGACTCTTGTGTGGTGACCAGCCATAATCCACATTTTCCCTAAAACTTCCATGCAAGTATCATCAGGTACTGGCAGATAATGGTCCCAGCAATTTTCATAAAAATATTTTTTCTATAAACATAGAAAAGAAATTAACCACAGGTGAGTGAATGGGGCACTGCAAAGTCACATGTACATGCATACACAGCATATACTTATCCCCCTTACCACATACACAATGCACAACCAAAAAAATAAAAAGAAATTGAAAAGGTAAAAGACACCAGTTAAGAAATTGAGTACATGAATGTTGTAGTTACCTTCATGTTGCTGGGACAAATCACCCAACTAAAAGAAGCTGATGGGAGTAAAGTATTTATTTTGGTTTATAGTCTCAAAGGGAAGCTTCTTGATGACAGGGAAAAGATGGTAGAGCAGACAGTGGTCATCACCTCCTTACCACAGCAGGTAGAAAGCAAAACCAGGAAAGCAAGCCATGCTCCAAACAACACACCCCTACCAGCAAGACTCCACCTGAAAAATTTCCAGCAGCTGAAGACCAAGCATTCAATACACTTGAGTTTGTGGTGGTGGGGCATCTGATTCAAATCACTGCAATGATTTTATCTGCATACCTTCTTTTTTTTTTTTTACAACTAGATTGTCAATTTAGAACAGGAAGGTAAAATTGATAAGGACAAGAAATATTTCAGATTAAAGAAATAATATGAAACATTAGAGGCAGTGAATTCCCATAGAAATAGTCTCAAACCTGTTGCCAAAGAGCCTGGGTGTCTGAATCAATGTCACCAGTTACTTCTTAGAATTTAAAATTTCTCATTTGTAATTTTGGGGCCATGCCTTGCTTGAATCCTTTTGGTAGGAATACTTTGAAATAATATTGAATACACAAAAGCATTTTCTAAGCTATTCTATTCTAGAATCAAATGTGTTTTTGTAGCCTTTTGAATTAACTTTTAGTTCAATAACCTGGAAAACTGAAAAGTTTTAGACTTTTGTAAGTCATATTTTAGAACATTTTAAATAGAGTGGTAGCAAAAATGAAACTGTGAAGATAACAAAAAAATATGTTTTCCTGTGATCCTAGCATTTCACACAAAACTATCTTAGCATTTCACACAAAAGTATCTGCCAGTATTATTGGAAGCACTGGAAAAATGCTTCACCTGGGAATGCTCTGTGAAATGATTTTGAGCCACAAGTCAGGGCCCAATGTTAGAGAAAGTGATAACTCCCCAGGTAAAAACTTTCTTTCCTCACTAAGTGGATCATGAATCAGTGTTAGCCTATGGTGTTCCACCCCATTGAGCCCAGAACATCCGGCAGCTTCCGGATCTGCCAAACCATCAAGCACAGCAGACAATTCCCTTTAAGCCGATTCAAGTTCTGGAGCTCAATGATGTGTAGGCTTCATTCTTCTTAAGAAAAATAATTCAGGCTCCATAGTGCTTCTGCAGGGTTCAGTTAAGATACATTTCTAATCCGAGTGCTCTTTATCCTTTGATGCTGTTTTGTTTTATTTCTAGGTGAATATAAAAAGTATTATTGGAATTCTGATGGGGACATTTGTAACGTTGGGCCCTAAACAAATATTCAGTCATCACCATACCAACATGATATGTATGTGTAAAGTAAGGGGACAGGAAGTGGGAGAGCTAAGAATGAGCAAGACAAAGGAAGAAGGAGAGATGGAGGGGAGAAGGGAAACAGAGAAAGAAATTTATTAAAGGAAATAATTTAAAATAATTTAAATAATTAATAAGTGCAAATGTACCATGGCTACAACATAATTTTATAAAATAGAGAGCAATATGGGCTGAAATGATGGCTCAACAGTTAAAGTGCTTGCCAGCAAAGTCTAATGACCCAGGTTTGATTCCCCAGTACCTACATAAAGTCAGATGCACAAAGTGGCACATGCATCTGGAGTTTATTTGCAGTGACCCTGGCATGCCCATTCTTTCTGTTTTTCCCCCCCTCTCACTGTCTCTCTCTTCCCCCCCCCCTCTCTCTCTCTACCTCTCTCTCTCTCTACCTCTCTCTCTCTCCTTGCAAATAAATAACTAAAAATATGTTTTTTAAAAAATAAGAGGAAGCTGGGCGTGGTGGCGCATGCCTTTAATCCCAGCACTTAGGAGGCAGAGGTAGGAGGATCACCATGAGTTTGAGGCCACCCTGAGACTACATAGTGAATTCCAAGTCAGCCTGGGCCAGAGTGAGACCCTACCTCAAAAAACAAAACAAAACAAAAATAATAAAATAAGAGGAAAGTCATTATAGAGTTTAATGGAAAAAATAAAAATAATAATGTTAGGAAAGCCAGGCATGGTGGTACACACCTTTAATCCCAGCACTCTGGAGGCAGTGGTAGGAGAATTGCCATGACATTGAGGCCACCCTGAGACTATATAGTGAGCATAGTAAATTCCAGGTCAGCCTGAGCTAGCATGAGACCCTACCTCGCAAAACCAAATAATAATGATGATGATGATGATGATGATGATGATGATGATGATGTTAGGATAGAGTAGAATTTACCCTCCAGCCAGGTTTAAGGAAAAAAAAAAAAAACAGAAGACACAAATGCATGAGGCAACCAACATTTTATTTTGCTGATCTTCAGTAATTACTAGTATATACAATATTTTGTTACTTTTGTAATGGATACAAAAATTTATAATGGGGTATATAAACATTAGAAATAAGATATAAATCTATGCTGGCTAGATGGCTTAGTGGTTAAGGCATTTACCCGCAAAGCCAAAGGACCCAGTTAGCCAGATGCACAAGTGGGCACATGCATCTTGGGTTCACTTGCAGTAGCTGGAGGCCCTGGTGTGCCCATTCTCTCACTGTCTCTCCCTCTTTCTCTGTCAAATAAATAAATGAATAAAATATTAAAAAGATATAACATCTGTTTTTTCTTAAATTTGGTTAAATTTATCTCCATAAATGTGTCATATCCGCTTTTCTATTTCTTTGGATGACCAGAGAAATTTGGTAAAGTGTATCCTCCTTGGACTATTTAATTTTGCAGCTATATTCTTAGATGATATGAGGTGAAAATTTTTGAAGTATCATAGCTAAGTATCTCAGCTGAGATTCAAGAGTGGCCCAGGATATAGTCCTAAGCTTCCATATACATGCTTGAGCTTAAGGACAGTAGCAGATTAGAATTTTAGAAGCACAAATGTTTAGTCTTTATGGTAGTTTGAATGGATGGGTCCATAGTCTCAGACATTTTTGATAAAACTTCTTACTTGAGCCCCTATCAGGCAGATCCTTGCTACTGGGGGTGGGCCTTAGACCCCAGCTCTACAGTGTGTTTGGGAGCAGATCTTGCAGTCTGGCCCTATGATGTGTGGAAAACTGTTTTGAGCTCTGATGGTTGGCGTTTGCTGCTGTAGGTTCTTGCTGGCTGTCTGATGGTACTCGCCACATGGATCTAAGGAAGTGAGCCAGCTTCTTCCACCATTGGTGGTTTTCCACTGGATTTTGTAAGCCTGAAATAAATCCCTTCATTCCACAAGCTGCTTCTCATTGGATGTTTGACCCAGCAATGTGAAGCAGACTGTAGCAGTCTTCCCTATCAGAATAATGATTTCATATTGTGCATATGCCTTGTTAACTATAACAAATCAGTAATTGCATAGTCACATGTTTTGCGTTGTGAATTTATGTATTTTCATAGTTGTCTGAAAGAAGGAGATAGGGTAAAATCCATGAAAGTATTTGTTTGGACATATAAGGGGAACACAAACATAAACAATAAATGTGTTTCAAGTCAGGTTTGAGTAAAATATACCCAATCCTTTAGCTTCTTCAGATAATAATGATAAGTATATAGGTATATTAGTAGGTACTAACTATGATTTAATATTCACAATTGCTAATTTGGCGATACCTATTAGAAAGGTGCAGGAAAGATTGGCAAAGAAAATAAAAATACTCAGTTCCTATTTCTGAAGAGAAAATTTACAACAAATCACTAAATTATCCACTACAATATTATTTCCCCATTATAATATCAATTAAAGCACTAATAAAGGTTATGAGATTCTTGTCATCCCCATAAAGAATATTGCCATCATAATAGTTATTAATAATAGAGCTCTTACACTATGCTTAATACGGCACAAAGCAGCTTAACTGCATTCTATTATGTAACCCTCACAGTAATGTTATCAGAAATATCCCCATTTATACAGAATCAAATTAAAGGCTAAAGAAGTTAAGTGACTTATCCAAAGTATTCCATATGTCTGTGTTGTGTTTTCCTGTTTATTTCTTTCATTCACTGAATAAACACAGTTGTTCCCAAGTATCCACACGAACATGATTTCAGGATATTGCCTCATTGGATAAAAATGTTATTGATCCTCAAACCCCTTATGTAAAATGATGTAATATAAATGATTATCTATGCATATCCTCATATATTTAAAATCTTATACTAATCTAATTAAATATAAATAATACATATATTTTTATGTGGCAGTATGACCAAAAGCCCATTTTATGTTAAACACACAGCATGCTGATCTTTTTATTTCTAGTGTGGCTAAAACCACAGCTGCAGAACTCAAAGGTGTGGAGAGTCAACTACCCTTGTTATCACCTGTAAACACAGGTTCTTGAGCTACTACAGACACTTAAAACACTCTAGTAAGAATGTGCTTGAATCAGAGAATGCTTTTCTCTGTAGACCACTGTTCCAGTCTTTTGAGACACAAATATATCTTAAAATATTCAAGGAAATGACAGTCTCTCTATCTGAAATTTTGCTCACAAGTTAAACTGCTTGCCTGCAAAGCCATACTGCAGAGGTAAGTTTTGTGAGATTCTGTGTATCTCTACACACTCTTGACCTGGACACTGAGACTCCATGAATGTTATAAAGTGACAAAATAATGTTTGTACAGCACTTATGCCAAATGAAGCTTGTTAAATTTTATCACTGTCTTCTTTTATGTGATCTTAGTATTTTGTACTTTAAAATGTTTTCATGTGACGGGCTGGGGATTAGTTCAGTGGTGAAAGTGTTTGCCTCACAAACACAAAGACCTAAATTTGATCCTTCATAGTCATATAACAGCTGGGAGTGGCAGCATGTGTCTATAATTCCCGCTCTGGGGAGATGGAGACAGACACATCTCTGTGGCTTGCTGGCTAGTCAGTCTAATCTAATCTGTGATCTCCAGGCCAAGGAGAGACCATGTCTCAAATGAGGTAGATAGCATTTTGTGGATGATATCCAAGGTTGCGCTCTGGCTTCCACATGCATGTGAATACATGTGCACCCACACATAAAAACATGCATGCATAATGCATGCCCACCATACATACATGCAATAAAATAAAAAGAAAATGCTTCTGTTGAAATGTTAACTAACAGCCTCTGAAAAATCAAAGTTTCATCCTTCTGATATGTAATTGCATAGAGTCAACTTTCCAAAAGGGAAGATAAGGAAGATAGCATGGGAAGATTGGACCAATGAAAGGCTGAAACAAAGCATAATAAACATTAAAGTCTGTTACCTTAAGGTTAAGCATTCATGCCGCCTCCATTAAACTTGCTTGTTTCTTACTTGTTCTCTTAAGGCAGCTGTACACAGTACCTAATAATTTCTTTGACAGACCGCCCATGTTCCTGGCATCTCCAATGTCCTAGCCTCTCCAGTGCGGTTCAGGCTTCCCCTTCACAGCTTCACTCACAGCTCAGTTGAGGACCTATTTGTGGAACTGGCCCTGCTTTAGAATGCCCTTGCCTGGTCTCACAGGTTATTGTCTGGGATCTAAATTGGAGACATTCTGACCCTCTTAACCATTGTACTTTGCACATTTGGAAAATCAGCACTACCTGATGGAAAAATTCTCCGGCCAGCTTAAGAAACACTGGGGTCTCCTTGGATAGTAGCTGCTGGTGCCTGCATGGCTAAACCCATAGAAGCACTTTCCTAGGTGTGCCACTTTGAGCCGCCAACCCTGGAGCTCTTTCTTCAGATACTTTCTTTGTAGTTAAAGGTTCTACCACTGAGGTATACCTCCTCAGACGTCTACTCACTTTTGAGAATGAAATTTTCCAAGTGGGTTGCATTTTTTCTTGCCTGGAGCCTATGACCAGGGTTGAGAGGTAAGGCTAGAGTCTCAAGTTCATGTTTCTTATTGCCCTAGTGTAATACGTACAAATTCTCTTTAGTTGTACTTACCATGTAACAAATTATCTCTGCTTTGTCCATACTTGTGTTACTCAGAACTTCAAAAGCACTCACACTCCCAAATTGCATGCCTTCAATCCCAGCACTTGGAAGGCAGAGGTAGGAGGATCATTGTGAGTTCAAGGCCACCCTCAGACTACATAGTGAATTCCAGGTCATCCTTGGGATAGAGTGAGACTCTACCTCAAAAAAACCAAACAAAACAAAACAAAACAAAACAAAACAAAACAAATCAAATCAAATATAGCAAATCCATATCCAAGAATCTATCATACACACACAGACACAGACACACACACACACACACACACACACATACAATGACAAACAATTGCAACCACCGGCTGCCTCAAGGAAAAGTATTAGTTACCTGGAGCAGAGAGTGAAAAATGACAATTTCTCACTGAATCTTCATTTATGTATTAAATTTATTTTTCATCTATTACATATTTAAAATAAGCTAGTTGAATAAATAATTAAATATGTTCAAAATATATCAATACTATGAACAAAAAGTTATTTCAGATATTTGTCAAGTGTTATTGACTCTATTAGTATATTTACAACCAATTGCAAAAATGAAAGCTTTCAGACATATGAAGTTACTTATAAACAGTGACAGCATATACTATTAAGCAGTACTAGTGTCTCTTTATCACTTTGGAATAGGTCAGGATTTATGAAATTCATTATATTGTAGAATCTCCACTTGTGGTGAATGGCTTGCTTTGGAGCACATGTAAAATTTTATGCTCACAATAATTATAGCCAAAAGGTAATATGACCCATGACCTTTGGATCATGAAATATGGCTCACTGTCTTGATCTTGATGCTGCATTTTCTCTTCTGTTCATATTACAATGAGGATATTTGTGTGTGATTTTGTTACCTGGTTTCTGTTGTAAGCCTTACTATCAATCCTTTAATTCTACTGTGCCATGGCATGAGGTGGGAGGCAGCAAGCAAAAAAGTAAGTTCAACTACAACTAGGCAGAGCAGGATGGATTGTGTACACAGTATACTGCCACAGTATACTGTGATCTAAGGTTTAAAAATAATTTAATTGGTGAAATTTATCTCCAGCCCAAACCTTACTCATTATCATTTCCACCTAGCCACCTATCTCTTCAACATGTGGAAGACATATGTCAGATATGACATTTCCAAAACTCTCGCCTATGCTCATACCTACCTAACACTTCTGTGCTTACATTTTTACTTATCTTAGTTAAAGGCAGCTCTTTCCTTTCTTTTAGTTGTTCAGAACTCTTTCTTTCTCTTTCTCTTTCACTGTCTCTTTCTCGCTCACTTTCTCTGTCTGTCTGCTGCCTCTTTCTTCTCTCTTGAACTCTCTGTCTCTCTGTATCTCCTACTATTTCTCTTTAACCATATCTTTCCCTCCCTCTCATCTCCAACATTTCTCTAATCCTCCCTCCTCATATATATAATCTTGGTAAATACTGTTTATTATTCCAATAATTATAATTCCAATAATTATAAAGTCAGTTTTATCAGTAATTAGTTTAAAGCATCACTAACTCTTGCTTCAATTAATATAAAGCCTCCTGAAAAGTATCACTGCTTCTCCAATGGTCCTGACCATATATTCTGCATGAGCAACCAGAGGCATACATTTTAAACTACAAGATAATGACATGTACATAGTGCTAGACTTCCAACTTGTCAGAAAAAGAGCCCAATGGCTACAGCCTACACAGTTTGACTCCATATTCTCTTCATCTTCAGCTCTGCAGCATGCCCCTTGATTACCAGCCATTATGGCCACTTTGCAAATTCTAAAAGCTTCCTAATCTCAAGCCCTCTGGACTTTCTCTTTCCTCTTCTGGAAACAGTTTGTAGTTCCTAGACTTGAGCATGGCTATCTCACAGCCTTCCTGTAATCTTCATTCAAATATCATCATCCTAAGAAAACTTTTAAGGTCATATATGTCCAACTATAGCCCAGTTCTCAGTACCTTCCTTGGTATGGCTCATGAAACAGCTACTTTCACTTATTTATTTATTTATTTATTTATTTATTGTTTATTAGTTAGTTTTGTATTCAGCAAATACAGTCAGTTTGGTACCATTATTAGGCTCATCCGTAACGTACCCCCTCCCCTTGACCCCTCCTTGTTGAGGTATACGGGTCATGCATTGTGGAGTTAGCCCACAGTTATGGGTAAGCTAAATGTCTCTGCATATCATGACCCAACATGTGGCTCTGACATTCTTTCTGCCCCCTCTTCCGCAAAATTTCCCTGAGCCATGTTGGGTTCAGTTTTGGTCTGCTTCAGTGCTGAGGTGTTGGGGGCCTCTGAAGCTCTGGCTCTCTGATTTGGTAGGAGTTGATTTTTCTCTGTGCTGATCTCCTTCTCCCTTGTGCTGGTATCTGGTTCATCATGAAAACAGCCCCCTTGCTTGTTTCTCCAATTTTTCTTAGTTTCAGCCGGGGCCCTTTTGAGGTATGATGGGGTGGCTCTCTCCTTAGGATCTACATCTATCTGAAAAAGAGAAGCAGATTCTCCAACGGAGAGTAAGTTAGCATCAGAACAAATGAGATAACCCCCTTTTTTTTTAATAGAGAATTTAATAGGTGTAGGCCCTCTTGTAGCCAACAATTGATGGTAGCTTGGTATTGGAGAGTGGGCTTATGTTTGGATATGGTTCTGACTTGTTTCCCAGCTCCAGCTATGGGTCCCATACCAGTGAGGGGATCAGTTAGCCGAATTGAGAACAGTTGGTTCCCCACCATGGCTGTGTGCCACCACTGCACTTGTGTGGGCATCACAACAAGTTATTTGCTGCTAAGTAGGTTAGACCATGCGTTGTTTCAACAGATATTGGTCATTTTCCCCCAGTCGCCCATGTAGCACCTTCTGGCACTAGAAACACTGCCTATCTGGGGACTGACTCTCTTCCAACTTCCAGCCATGCCATTCTAATTTGCATGTCAATCACATAAGGTGTCTTCAGCAGTAGGGTCTTACCACTAGCCTTTGGTGGGTCATTAAGGACTCTGACAGAAATCTGTCTGTCTTTTAGGAAACCTTGTAGGTCTCTCTGATCAAAAGCTCATTGTGGATGATAGCCCCATGCTGGTTCTGGGAGTTACAGGTCAGTGCCCACTAAGAAACTGAGGAAAAAGATAACTAATATACAAGAGTTAGAGATAAGAGAGAGGGGGGGGGGAAGTGAGGGAGGGAAGATGTAGAAGATTAAGGTTAGTCTTGATCTTACCCTCTCCAGTGTCTTGTGGTTCAGGTGTTCCCTGTAAGGGCCTGGTGAAGGATCAACCATTTGGTCTGTCTTTTAGTAAGTAGAAAATTATGGTACCATTGCTGTTTGGGTCTAGATTTGTGTTTCCCACCCCTTTAATGCCCTCCCCACCCTCCCCTTCCATCCTAGTGTCTAGTCTAGGAGGTGCTTGCTGGGTATGTAACGTATCTTGGGTAGAGTCAGGTTAGGTGCTGTAGAAGAGTGAGACTATGTGGTGATTTTTTTTTTTTTTTTCTGTGATTGGGTAAGTTCACTGAGAATGATCTCTTCCAGGTTCAACCATTTTTCCTCAAATTTCACTGTGTCATTTTTTCTTACTTCTGTATAGAATTCCATTGTGTAGATATACCACATCTTAGTTATCCATTCTTCTAGTGATTTATTCTCCTTTATAATAGTCCTTGTTATTTACTTCCTCATAAAAATGTAATTTACTTGAGGATAAGAGGTTTTGCCATTTCACATTATTGTTGCAATTCTGGTTCCTAATACACATATTCATTGAGATATGAATGAAAATATTGAATTATCCAAAATAGTCTCAGAATATCATGCTTGTGAGATGTTGTATTTAAAAACAAGGTAGGGTACTGTAGATATGGCTTCACAGTTAAGGTGCTTGCTGGCAAATCCTGAAGACCCATGTTCAACTCTCTAGGTCCCATGTAAACCAGATGCACAAGATGACACAAGTATGCAAGATCACACATGGGCACTAGGGGACACACACACCTGGAATTTTATTACAGTGACTAGAGGCCCTGGAATGCCAATTTTCCCTACCTCTCTCTCTCTCTCTCTCTCTCTCTCTCTCTCTCTCTCCATCTCATAGAAAAGAAGTGAACAGTCTGTTGGTCTTGCCTCAAAAAAAAAATAAATAAGTAAAACAAGGTAGAATGGACTAATGATGAAATAAATTTAGGCAGGTCTACCTTTTCCATGTTTGTTTCTTACATAAATAAAGTAAATTTATATAGTAAATATTTATAAAAATGAATAGGATATTCTGCAATAATATGTAAATAATAATATAATTACATATAAGTATAGAAAATACTTATATACTGAAACTATGTTAATGGTTTTAGAGATCAGATACCTGCCTATGTAAAAAATAAAAACTATAAAAATAAATTAAATACTGTGAATATACTATCAGATTAAAAAATAACACTTCAGGGCTGGAGAGATGGCTTAGTGGTTAAGGCGTTTGCCTGCAAAGCCAAAGAATGCAGGTTGTAATACCCAGGACACAAGGGAGCACATGCATCTGGAATTCATTTGCAGTGGCTAGAGGCTCTGGTGCACCCATCCTCCCTCCCTTTCTCTCTCTCACTCTTTCTGTGTGTGTCTTTATCTCTCCCTCCCTTTCTCTGTCATATAAGTAAATAAATAAAAATAAAATATTAAGAAAATAACACTTCAAACAAATCAAATAATAACAAGTGATGAGTAGTAACAGTTATTAGAAGTGAGAAAGGAGATATTTGATGGAATTAGTTAAGGTAGAACACATCGTGAATACAGTCAGAGTTTGAAATTATACCCAAAATCTTTGTAAGAAGAAGTGGAGAGAATAAATATAGACACTGGACATTAAGGATGCCAAGATTTTGGAAAGAGCTGTGAGTTATTTATTTTTCATGGAAGTAATTTAATGATCTATTTTAATGAACTTCACTCTTCAGAATATAAGAGAAAGCAGACAAGGACACCATGCCAGATCCTGAGAATCTGCAGCTTCAAAATCACATATGCATGGGAATAGGCAAACAGGAGTAACTACCACAACTTTGAGGACAACTTTAGATTTTATGTTTTTTCCAAAATATGTCACCAAATTTAGACTATTGGACATAAGACCTGACAAAACTCTGCTTGCAAGCTCATTCTTCACTTAGCTGGATTTGTTCCCACTAACACTAATTACATTCCTTTGCATTAATGAAGAAAGTCTTTGCATTAACTATTAACCAGAAGGCGAAATACTTTCTTCTCATAGCAAGTCTGTCAGATAATTCAATAGAGGATAGAAAACTTATCTTGCTATTGGTAGAAAACTGATCCTCATGCTGAACGTAGCCTCATTTCACAGTCATTCTTCCAGAAATATAATCGTGAGCTATATAGGTAGTAAGCACACAGCCTTATTCTTCCCCAGTGAGCTCCTTCTAGTCTGGGAATTTGACATTTGATCTAGTACAACTGTCCATTTAAAGACTAAATAGTATTTGTAAATATAACAGGTTAGGTAGGGCTTTGGGCTTACAATAGAGTATAGTTTACTACCACAAAAATCTCAAAATACCCGATTTCCCTCATTCCTCTCTTATTTTTGAAAAAAATAAAAAGACAGAAACATATGGGTCTATATTTGCCAAAAAATGAAAATAGAACTCTACTAAATAACAAAAGTCTAGGGCTGGAGAGATGTCTTAGCAGTTAAAGGACTTTTTTGCAAAATCAGAAGATCCAGGTTTGATTCCTCAGCATTCACATAAGCCAGATACACAAGGTAACTCATGTATCTCAAGTTTATTTGCAATGGCTAGAGGCCCTGGCCTGCCAATTCTCTCTCTGTCTCTCACCTTCTTTCTCCCTCTCAAATAAATAAATAAAAAATTTAAAATATTCATAAAACTCTAGTTTTAGAGGATTGATCATATGACTGAGTTTCTTCAAGGAGGTATTAGTAACTTTGTCACTATGACAAATTATTTGAGCAAAACAAGTTGAAGGAAGAAAAATTTATTTTGCTCACAAGTTCAGAAGTTTCATTCCATGGTCAGCTGGTTTCATGGCATTTAGGCCTGTGGCAAGGCAGAGCATTATGGTGAATGGCAAAGGAGAAAAAACCATTCCCTCATGGCAGCTGAGAAGTAGAGAACCATCAGAGAGACACCAACAAAGACAAATATTACCTTTTACAGGCATGCCCAGTGACATACGTCCTCTTGCCAATACTTACCTTCTAGGACCACATTCAGCTATAAGTTGAAGGGATGCATCATTTGACCAGGCTGAAACCCTCTTAACACCATTACCTCTTGATAGCTGCGCAGTCCTCCATTTATGAACCTTTTTTTATTCATTTTTATTTATTTATTTGAGAGTTACACAGAGAGAAAGAGGCTGATAAAAAAAGGAAGAGAGAGAATGGGCATGCCAGGGTCTCCAGCCACTGCAAACTAACTCCAGACGCTTGTGCCCCCTTAAGCATCTGGCTAACGTGGGTCCTGGGGAAGTGAGCCTCGAACCAGGGTCCTTAGGTTTCACAGGCAAGTGCTTAACTGCTAAGCCATCTCTCCAGCCCCATTTATGAACCTTTGAGAGACATTTCACATCCAAATCAAGAAAAAAGATTCTTTAAAATAAATAAGCAGTAGAATTCAGTTGGAAGAGCAACTTAGTTTTCCTTATTTGATAATAACAGATTAGAATAACACTAAATTAGAAAGGCACATGAATCAGGTCCTATGAGCAACACAATGTATTAACATATAACATAACAAGAAAATCCATTATCGTTCTGTTTTTTGAGTTCTTTATGTATTCTGGATATTAATTCTCTGCCAGATGTGTAGCTGGCAAAGATTTTGTAGGTTGTCTCTTTGCTCTATTCACAGTGTCCTTTGCTCTGCGAAAGCTCTGTAGTTTCATGAGATCCCAGTAGTTGATTAGTGGATTTATTTTCTGAGGAATTGGGGTTATATTCAGAAATGCATTACCTATGCCAATATGTTGAAGGGTTACCCCTACCTTTTCTTCCAGCAGTTTAGGAGTTTCAGGTCTGATATTAAGCCCCCTGATCAACTTGGATCTGATTCTCATGTATGGAAAAAGACAAGGATCTATTTTCAACTTTCTACGTATAGATATCCAGTTTTCCCAGCACCACTTGTTGAAGAGGCTGTCTTTTCTCCAGTGAATATTTTTGGCATTTTTGTCAAAAATCAGATGGCTGTAGCTGCCTGGACTAACATCTGCATCCTCTATTCTGTCCCATTGGTCTACATGTCTGTCTTTGTGCCAATACCATGCTGTTTTTGTTACTATGGCCTTGTAATATAGCTTAAAATCA
Source organism: Dipus sagitta (assembly GCA_036346955.1). Classification (NCBI taxonomy): domain Eukaryota; kingdom Metazoa; phylum Chordata; class Mammalia; order Rodentia; family Dipodidae; genus Dipus; species Dipus sagitta. Next base: position 93,025,810 of record CM070770.1, on the reverse strand, counting down.
GGTATGGTGATACCACCAGCCTTATTTTTGTTGCTCAAAATTGTTTTGGCTATTTGAGGTTTTGAGTGCTTCCAAATGAATTTTAAGATTTTTTTTTCTATTCCTGTGAAGAATGCCATTGGAATTTTAATGGGGATTCCATTAAATGTGTAGATTGCTTTTAGTAAGATTGACATTTTCACAATATTGATTCTTCCAATCCAAGAACATGGGATGTCTTTCCATTTCCTTGTGTCTTCTGAAATTTTTGCTTGAGTTTTTTAAAAATTCTCATCCTTATTCATTGGTTAAGTTTATTCCAAGGTACTTTATACTTTTTGAGGCAATTGTGAATGGGAGAGATTCCCTGATTTTATTCTCCACATGCTTGTTGTTAATATATAGGAAAGCTACTGATTTCTGTGTATTTATTTTATATCCTGCTACATTGCCAAAAGTGTTTCTCAGCTCTAACAGTTTGCTGCTAGAGTGTTTAGGATCTTTTATGTATAGAATCACATCATCTTCAAATAGTGATAATTTTATCTCTTCCATTCCAATTTGTGTACCTTTTATGAGTGTCTCTTGCCAAGGCCCTTGGTTTCCCATGAGAAAGAGATGGTATGACCCTATTGCTGAAGACTTCACATGCCTGAGTGGCAGAGTCACTGAGAAATCAAGCTAGTGCTGAACAGAAAACCTTCTCCCTGTAGCTCAGCTGAAAAGCTGGAAAAGGCTGCACTGTATGCAGCCTTATGGGAGACAGAAGTCATCAGAAGTGAAAACAGTGGACACTGGAAGCCTCAAGTTGGTCAGACAGGCCAAATGAATGAACGAGTACAATAGTAGCATGTCATGTCTGCTTGGGGAAAACCAACTGCTCTCTAATTGGACTGAAGGCCCACTCTATGGGAGGGAATACATGCCTGGTACTGAAAACCTAATCGAAAGCCTAAGGCAGTGGATGTCATGAGCCTTAGGGGTAGAAGGCCTGCCCTTGTCTGGATAAATACATATATTACTCTAACCAAATTGCCTGAAAGCACTACACTTAATGTTCACACTCATATATTAATGCTACTCTCACTTCTGATTAGAGAAGCTTCTCTTTTCAGATGGTGATGACCACTGGGATTACCCAAAAGGCAACATAGTGCTGAGAAGAAGGAATGGAGGAGTGTCCAGCACTGAAATATTTCACACCCTCCAAGGCTCAGGGTCCATTGCAGAAGAGGTGGTGGAAAGAATGTAAGAGCCAAAGGAAGGGTACCACTCCTTACATACAACTGTCTGACAGAAATTGGACTCAATATCCAAGACCTCACAGTTCCTAGCAATACCTATCCAAGATCCTCATTATAGGAGTCAAAGATGATGACATCAAATTAAAAGAGAGACTAATGGAGAGAGGGAGGGGATATGATGGAGAGCAGAGTTAAAAAGGGGAAAGCAGGGAGGAGAGGTAAATACCATGGTTTGTTGTCTGTAAGTATAGAAGGAGAGTCAGTCCCCAGACAGTCAGCGCGTCTAGTGCCAGAAGGTGCTACATGGGCGACTGGGGGAAATTGACCAATATCTATCGAAGCAACGCATGGTCTAACCTACTTAGCAGCAAATAACTTATTGTGATGCCCACACAAGTGCAGTGGTGGCACACAGCCATGGTGGGGAACCAACCGCTCTCAATTTGGCTAACTGATCCCCTCACTGGTATGGGACCCATAGCTGGAGCTGGGAAACAAGTCAGAACCATATCCAACCATAAGCCCACTCTCCAGTATCAAGCTACTATCAATTGTGGGCTACAAGAGGGCCTACACCTATTAAATTCTCTATAAAAAAAAAGTAAGGGTTATCTCATTTATCCTGGTGCTAACTTACTCTCCGTTGGAGAATCTGCTTCTCTTTTTCAGATAGATGTAGACCCTAAGGAGAGAGCCACCCCATCATACCTCAAAAGGGCCCCGGCTGAAACTAAGAAAACTTGGAGAAACAAGCAAGGGGGCTGTTTTCCTGATGAACCGGACACCAGCACAAGGGGGAAGGAGATCAGCATAGAGAAAAATCAACTCCTACCAAATCAGAGAGCCAGAGCCTCAGAGGCCCTCAACACCTCATCACTGAAGCAGACCAAAAATGAACCCAACATGGCTCAGGGAAATTTTGCGGAAGAGGGGGGGGAAAGAATGTCAGAGTCACATGTTGGGTCATGATATGCAGAGACATTTAGCTTAGCCATAACTGTGGGCTAACTCCACAATGCATGACCCGTATACCTCAACAAGGAGGGGCCAAGGGGAGGGGGTAGGTCACGGATGAGCCTAATAATGGTACCAAACTGACTGTATTTGCTGAATACAGAACTGACTAATAAAGAAAAAAAAAAAAGAAAAAAATATATATATATTTAAAAAATAATAAATAAATAAATAAATGCTTTCTAAAATAAGTAAGTAAATAAATAAATAAAAGAAAATCCATTAACTACAAATTACCAACTAACTTGAAGTCATAGTGGAAATTCACTAGGATGCCTGTGTGAGGAAGAGATCTCACAAAATATATTGGAGGGAACTAAAAAAGGCACTAGCTTCGTAATGTCAAGAGCAGTCTGGTTAGGATGAGGCTGGACAACATGTGAAAGAATGTCTCCCTTCACAAATGGCTAACAGGGAGATGGGTTCTTGTCCCCATGCTTGACAGAAGAAGCCACACAGTGAGAAGTCAGTGGAGAAATGTTAAGGAAATTTGGTAAACACATGTTCAGTCACATTGAGATTGGGATTTTTGTGGAATGTTCAAGTGTATATGTCAATAAAAACATATTAAGAGGCAAACACAAGAGGAGCATCTGGGCTACTGATATTACATGGTAATTATCTTCATGGTTGGTAATTAAACTCTTGAAGATGGATTAAACCCTCCAAAAGTATCTCACAGAAGAAAAAAAAAACATAGATCTGAGACATCTCTATGGCAAATAACAATAGAATACACACACACACACACACACACACACACGCAGAGAGAGAGAGAGAGAGAGAGAGAGAGAGAGAGAATCCACAAAGTATGATTGACCCAACCTAATTTATATGTGGGAATGCTTTAATATTCTGACACTTCATGAATAGGATTATAGAAACACCTCACCCTGTGGCCATCACAGATATCATAAGTGCCTAGTACTGGGCTAAAAACCATTTAATTTGGATTTGGGTCAATAGCAGAACCTTTCTTAAAAATGTATCCCTTGTGAAGAAGGTAAGGGCAGCTATATTGTTTCTGCCCAGAGCAGTAACTGAATGGAAAAGGGAGAGTTCTTAAATTACTCGCAATAATCAAGTTAAATCACAAGAAGACATTTTCCACTGTACCTTCTCAAGGAGGTGAAATTCTCCTATTTAACTAGAATAGCTGACACAAAAATAAAGCAATTTGAAGCTTGTTGCTGCTTAATGTGGAAATCCAACATTATTTTAAACAACTAATCGTATATACTTAGTTCTTCAGTTTTACCACAGAATCTTGGTAGGTATGTAACTGTATATTCATTTTTCTATAAAATTCTTTGTTACCAAGATGAAGTATAAACACTTAGAGCTTAGAAAAACCGTACTCTCTTTCAGGGTTTCTGTTTTGAGGTGACTTTACTGGATTGCAGCACACTTAACCCCAATCAAATCTTCCTGCCTTCATAAGAGTCCCATGAGAAGCTTTAGAACTATTGAAATGATCTCCCAGAGGGATTCCTTAAAACTTTGGAATCTGAAAGAAGCCATCCTATAATAAATAAAATACCCTTAGCCAAAATATCTGCATGATTATTACAGGTGGTAACACAGCAATGCAGTTTGAGAACCAAACTAACAGTTTTAAAGTCCAATTTGGGATGAAGATATGTAGCTGTATTGGAAGCTATTTTCAGGAAAATTCCCCTTCCAGAGAAAGACAGAGAATTGTAGGATAATGCTTCTTCAGAGAACTCCATATTATAAGGGTAAAAAATAATGAATTATATTAGAATGAAATAATCTTAAATTAGGTTATATTATGTGTGATTAACAAGGAGATGATGTATGTATAATTTATATATGAATGTGTGTGTGTGTGTGTGTGTGTGGTGTGGTGTGGTGGTTTGATTCAGGTATCCCCCATAAACTTAGGTGTTTTGAATGCTAGGTTCCAGCTGATGGAGATTTGGGAATTAACACCACCTGGAGGCAATGTATTAGTGGGGGTGGGCTTATGGGTATTATAGCCAGTTTCCCCTTGCCAGTGTTTGAAATACTCTCCTATTGCTATTATCCACCTGATGTTGGCCAGAAGGTGATGTCCACCCTCTGCTCATGCCATCATTTTCCCTTGCCACTGTGGAGCTTCCCCTCAAGTCTGTAAGGCAAAATAATTCTTTTGTTCCCCATAAGCTGCTCTTGGTTGCACCCAACCAGCAATGTGAACCTAATTTCAATATATGTGATTACCTACATGTGATGAGACCAAACTTTTACATCCTAATAATAGGATCAATTGTACTCAGTCTCAAGGGAGAAGTAGTCCTCTATCCTACTTCTGAAACAACTTATAAAGGATGGCATGCGGTTCTATCCTTGCTAATGCTTTTATGTCTGCAGACATGCACTAATACGGGAGCTGCTATGGCATTGTCTGTACCATGCTGTGCAGCATCAGGGTCCTGCCATAGGAAGAATCTGGACACTTTGTCCATCTGCATCTGGAGGCCAGAGGTAGAGGTTGCTGTGATTGCTATTTTGTAATTATTGTTTAAGTCTATTTTTTGTCTCTTTGATTAGACAAATTGCCTTGCCTAAATTTCATATTCAGAACTTAGAAATTTTTCTTCAACCATAAAAAAGTAATCATGCCATTGGAGAAGGTTTATCATGGCACAGAGGAAACAAGTAATCTGTGTTGAATAGAATTATTCTCCTCGATACAGAAGCCAGGAGGGGAACATCTCAGAGTATATGTATTTAATATGATGCACCTTCACAGTGTGGGAGACTACTCACCTTGCATTTGAAGAATAAGTAGGTCTTTTCCATAAGGGCAAGGCAGTAAAGCACAAATGACAATAAATAAAATTAAAAAATATTATCTGTAAGAAATACAAAAATATTCATGAAGCTGAAGGTATAAAAAGTAGATACCATGGGATATTTTTTATAATCATGGAAGTTGTTAACAAAACTTTGATAAAAAAAAGAAATATGGTCACTTCAAAAAAAAGTAGATAGAACTCCAGTTGTGAGCTATGGATTTTATCTTTTAAACATGGTAACTTTCTATGATGATTTCTATATAGCAATTATAACTAGATTAACACGACAGACTGACCATGATGATTATCACAGCCAAAAGTATCAGGAAAACAGCTTCTCAATCCCTGGAGCCAAGTGTGTCAAACTATTACTTGCCTTGCTATTTTGTACAACAGTACAATGATCATATAGCACTTGTAATATAAAAAAAATTTTCAGCCACATACACACAGAGATGATAGATGGATATAGATAAATGATAGATAGATAGATAGATAGATAGATAGATAGATAGATAGATAGATAGACAGATAGACAGATAGATGGATCGATCCTCTGGTTTTACTGCAGCAGCTAGAGAAAGATGCAGTTTATAAGAAATGTTATCCTGCATATTTTTGGATAGACAATGTGACATTTATGCACAAGAAAATGCCAAGGTAAGCAAATTAGCACTATTTTCCCCACAGCAAAACAGCAGAGAATTATACATGCTCTATAGGGATTAAGAGTCATGACTCTACTTTTCCACCAGACACCATTCTCTCTGTAGTTAATAATAAAAAGTCGCATTTCTTAAATCTTTATAAATAATAGATTATTTTCAAGTTTAATATCTTATATAATCAATATGCTATCCCATTTAGGAATTAAAGAGGTAGTCAGGGGACAAATTTTTATCCCTACCTTTTATGTACATCAAAATTAAAGCCATGTAGCTAAGAAGTCATAAAATCTTAAGTAGTAGTACTAGAGTCATTCTCTCGTATTTAGGGTTAAGGCATCTTTCTACTCAACACTACATATGTAGAAAAATAGCAGAACTTAACCAAAAGTAAGGATTTCAGAAAGCCAGCTAATTTGTTTCCCATTGATTGGGCAAGTTCATCCTAAGATCACCATTCACTTCCTGCTCTCAGCAAGTAAGAAGGGCAGGTAAACTAGGTCATCTCAAAGATAAGCTGGACAGTGGCTATGATCTCAGCAAAGCTTTTTTTCAGTCTTCTCATCCCCACCACATCTTCTCCTCCCATGGAATTACTGTTCTTCCAGTGGGCTAATTATACTCCTTAGGATACCAGTATGGTAATAATAACAACCTTACATTTATGTAGTATATTTTCCCTTGGAAATTCAAAGTATGTTTGTAATTGCCTGGGGGCATTAGAGGGGAATTTTTTTATGCTGACCTTGTCTTTCCTTCTATGGCAAATTTTTTGACTCTGGGGTATTTCTTCTCCCCGGCCCCCTGCATCTATCAAAATGTAGAAGATAAAATGTAAAGAAAAGAACATGGCATATAATTGCATAATTAGAATGCCCACCACGTGCTTCTATCAAACATGGATTATGAGAGAGGAATAACTAAAGAGCTGAATACTAATTCAAAACTTGAGTGCTAGCAAAGCATTGGGAAGTTCAGCTTTTGGAGTTTGCCTATGGGGTGGAAACCATCGCTCTTCTGTCTGCCACTAACACCATTGTGTAGCATAAAAGAGCTGCAATAGTGAGTGTTTGAATTACACAGTAGTCAAGCTAGATAATTAAATTTCCCTTCCAGAAAGAATATGTCCCTGCTGAGGAAACCTTATTGCATACTGCTGTTCATGGTGACCATTATTAAATTTGTAGGACATGTCCCTGTATTATAACGATTCATTTGAAAGTTATCATTACACAACCCAATAAGGTTAGAAAGGGGAACAAAAAAATTCCAGCAAAATTTGAAAAAGGGTTTGAAATTCTCTTAAGATTTACTCAACAAAGTGCATCCTTGCTCTGCCTCAATAGCCAAGAGAGCAATTGCCCAGAATTCTCACATTTTCTTGATAGTTAAAAAGAAAACCCTTCTGCTTTAGAAAAGTGGCATCCAATTCCATAGAAGCTTCTTTTCAGATGCTTTTTTGAGAAATTTCAGTGAGTTGAGTTGATTTAAAATTTAAAATATTGTAACAGTAACATACAACAAGAAAAACATCCCTGTGCATGTGAAAGGGTGTGAAATTTGTATGGAGATTTCAATTTAAAAAATATATAACTGTAAATTGTTTCCTTAAGTCCTGTGGGCACACTAATGTGCTGTACTTTTTATGAAGTTCCATGCATGCATGATATATTGCACAAATACAACTTCACTAGGGCTCTGAAATTTCTCAAAAACTGTGGCTGTTGTGAATATCCTCTATATTTTCTTTACAGACTAAGAAGGACACATGGTACCATTATACTGTATTGCCTTAAATTGTTCTAATTGTCAGTTCTGCTATTTTTGAGATAGATGTGACACCTGAGGGTCAGTGGCTATATCTCAAGGTTCAGTCTTCAATAGCAACGAGTTGAGAGACACAGCTTGAATAAAAGAATGCATCAGTCAGTAAGTCACCACTGAATACGTTCTGTATATAGCATTGAGTATCAGGGAATACAAAATGTCTTTAAGAATTCTGTAATATTGGAGAAACAAGACACATGCAAAAATATTAATATTGTAAAATGTTCAGCAATTTTAATTGTCTTCGAGATGATAATCAGTCATAACTATCTATGTAATATTGATCTTTGAGGGTATTTATTCCATGTATTTTTAAGTTTATTATATAAAACTTCTTATTGCTCATTTATTCTATCTATACCCCTTCCTATCCTAAAAAGGCATTTTTTTTTCTATTAGTGAGAGTGACAAGTAAAGGTGGAGTCTAGTAAGATAGAAGATACTCTTTAGTTAGTAAATGCAGAACTTCAAGTAGATATGTCTTCCCATGTATTTTCTCTGCTCTGGATTCAAATATTTATTAACTGAAAAAAAGTATAAAGTGGTAATCTTTATTGATATAAGAAAGTGCAAAGTTGTTGAAGTGGTAATATATTCTCCTGACAAACTGGGGGTCGAGATTTCAGACAAATACAATGAATTTTCAGTCACTGCAGAACTTTAGCTGATTACTCCTATACTTTCTGGGTTTATCATTATAGTGTTTTTTTTTTTCCACTTCATCTAGAAATGCATTATCTCACTCCTTCTTAACAAATTCACTGGCTCACTTTCACACAGGGAAGGATCAAGCACTGGAACTTGGCAAAATAAAGCATTTCACAATAAGCACCTACCAACTATTCCAGTCTCATTTTGGGGGAAAGTAGGTGAAAATTTTCAAGGATGACTTTGTGAAGGTCACCAAAAAGGACCACTCCTATTCTAGCTGAGGATGGATTTCAAGTTTTTGGAAATTTTCATATAAACAAAAAGACTTTTAACTGCACTTGATTCAAAGGACAGCATCTCAGCCTCACAATAATAAACAAGGAAACTTAGATGTTATCAAGGAATCTTGAGCACAGAATTGAGCAAATTCTGCTGCTGATTGCTTTTTGGTAGAATACAACATCTATCAAAGGAGTAGAAATTCCAGACAGCTGATTATTAAACAGAAAGATGGATAAAAGCAGACTGCATTTTATCTACGTTACCCAGCTGATCAATCAATTCAAATGAGACTTTCTATTACGGGGATATCAGCCAAACTGGCATTCCAATTGCTGATTGATAGAGGAGAATAGGATTAATTTTGGGTCATAAGAAACGAATGAAGCAAGTATTGTCTTCTATTACTTATAAATCTCTTAAGGAGCTGACAGGTTCTTAGTTAGATAAATAAGCAAGGATACATAGAATATTGTTTTTGAACATTCCAAACCACTGTTTGCACTATTTCAGGTGAAAAAATGTTTTTACATATATCTCTTTAATCATTCTTAAGATTTTAGGTTTCCAGTGACCCAACTCCAATCCCATGAATTATAATTGTGTGGCTAAAACAGAAGTCAGAGGGTCTGACAGTTCCTGCTTTTATCCTTCCCACTTGGTACAAATGGTTTAATGGGGATTGGGCTAACCATGGTTTTGGCTATCTTTGGGCTTCTTTGTAAGTTCTTCTGCCCCTTGGAGTAGCAGAAGAGTCCCAGGATGCTATGCTGATCTGAAATGGCCATCTGAAATGTGCTGTAAGTGACAGATTATGGTCAGGAGCCAGCTGTTCCCATATTTGATCAGCCAGCAGGAAATCTTTCAGCAACTCTTAAATAAAAAATACAGGATTGTGCCTGTGTTTTGTGACACTGTTTTTAATCTTCACATTTCTCATTGACAGGAGGTAATGGCTATCCATGGGAAGCCTGTCACATGGCAGTGGCTGCTTTGCCACCAGGAGAGTCACAATATGGCATTTCCAACCATTTTAACAGCCGTAGCATTTAGGAGCTACTCATTCTTAAAAGACCAAACTATGGCTAGGGAGGGGGAAAAAGAGATACCAGTATTTTTTCTAGAATTTCTTTCAGATTTCTAAATAATTCTGAAAGAACTTCCCTAATATTACTGTTGCTTTAATCACAGAAATTGAAGTAGGATATAAGGTTATATTTCTTTCCTCAAAATCAGGCCATGAAGTAAACAGATTTATTGACAAGTCAAATTGATCAAACAATTAGTAACACAAGGCTGACATCTATAATTCTTCATCTGCATCTACAAAGTAACCATCTATGGAAAGAAAACCCGACTTGTCTTGTTGTACAGCATGGAACAATGGGCTCCTTAAAAGGCCTTATTCTAAGGAATGTTTTTATCACTAATTCCCAAACTGCTTCAGGAATATTTAGCATTGATTTATGAAAAGTCCAAAGATGGATTCATTGTACTTAGTTGTCAATTATAGCAACCCTTTAGCTAAGTGTGGTAGCTCATCCTTCAGTTCCCAGCTCTCAGGAGGCTGAGGTACAAAGACCAACATGAATTCAAAGCTAGACCAGACTATCAAGTGAGATCCAGGTCAGCAGAATTGAGAGCAAGACCCTGAAAAAAATTTTTTTTGAATAAATAATAGCAATACTTATACTAACACTGACTATACTGACATAGTACAAATAGAACCCTAACTTGATCAAGTATGTTTCAAAAGAATACTCCTCTTGTTTGTGACCACAACTTTAACTTCAAGTTTTTCAGTTCCTTTTCACATAGTGATAAGGAGCTAGGAGATGGGATGTAATTTCTGAAGGCCACTGTTCTACCAATGACAGAAAGATATATGTAAGAGAAGTTATTTCTGATAAGTATGTGATTACTTTGTAATTAGAATGATGAAAGTGATTATGAAATATTTAAATACATGAATCAGAACATTTGTTCATTTATTGATTACACTATTTGTTTTTAGAATTTAATTTTTTTGTGTGTTCTGGTTATCAATCTTCTGCCAGATGACTAGATTCTGGAAAAGATTTTCTCCCATTTTGTAGACTGAATATCATAATATTAAGTGAAATTATCAGACTCAGAAAGACAATATTGCATGTTTTCTCTCATATGTGGACCAAAAACCAAAACAAAATTAAAATCCAGAAAAGTACAAGGAGGGCTATTCAGAAACAGAAAATTGGCTATTAGGAGTGAATAGAGGAGTAAGTGTGGGTAAAGGGAGGATATGATCAAATTATCTTATGTACATACATGAAAACATCATAGGTCCCATTATTTTGTTCAGCTCAAGTATGCTAATAAAAAGAATGCACAAATCATATTTTACTCCAGGCTCTTCCAGGACCATGTAGGAATAACTCAAAATATCTAAATTCCTTGTTTTTCAACATCAGTATCTTTGACATATTGAATCAGGAAATTCCTTAATATTTTTTACCATATTTTTATGCATGAATGCATGTGAAAGCATTTTTGCCTATGTGTGTGTGAGAGAGAGAAAGAGAGTGAGAGAGAGAGAACACACACATATACCATAAAACATGCGTGGGGATCTGAAAACAACTTTCAGTTTGGTCCTTCCCTTTCCACCTCATTTGAAGCAGGGTTTCTTTCTGTCTCCAGATATTGTGTGGCTTTGTTCTTTGCTGTGCTTACTTGAGCTTTTGCAAAATCCTCCCATCTTTGCATCCCATGTCACCACCAGGGTGCTGGGATTACAGAAAGCCTGCTATAGCTTCCAGCTTTTTACATGGTATCTGGGGATCAAACTTGAGTCCTGAGGCTTGAGAACCCAGTGCTTTATCCACTGAGCCCTAATTACTTTTGAGTAATGGCAGTCATTTTATTATGAACTCTTCATCAGTATCCCTGCCTCTATCAGTAGACCCATTCCACTGATCCCATGCTGTGACAAAAAAAATGTGTTTATATTAGAAAATGTTGTCTGGGCAGTAAAAACATCCTCAGTTGAGAGTCACTGGTCTAAATAAGTCACTACAGTTTATTTATATTCCTCAGAGAGTAACTGAAACCAGAGAGTAACTGCAAAATTATTGAACATTGATAGCTTAAAAACATACATCAATAACAATGCAGAGTTTTATATGTTATCACTGTACAGTCCTCTGATTTCCCACTGGAAGTCACCTTCCTGGGTACCCACGTGTTTGTTACATATGATCCTCATTTCCCACCACTGACAGGGTCCTGAACATATTTTACTAGAAAGTGTTATTTCAAAAATAGACAAAGGTAGAAAGCATTCCTTATACTTCAATCCCCTCTATTCAGAGCTGCTTTTTCTTTAGGGGAGGCAATGTCAAGAATGGACATGAATAAGGGTTGCTAAAGCCAGGAATCCTGTCATCTACACACTGTTACGAGCTGAGAACTGAGTCCCAAGTATGTAGTCAAGAACATGAAAGATATGACTGTTTACAAGTTGATAACTAAAAATACCCAAACTATAAAGTATTTCTTTTTGTCCTTCAGTTTTTTTATTATTAACAACTTCCATGATTATAAAACATATCACATGGTAATGCCCTCCCTCCCCCCACTTTCCCCTTTGAAACTCTATTCTCCATCCTAACTCCTCCCTCCCTCAATCAGTCTCTCTTATTTTGATGTCATGATCTTTTCTTCCTATTATGATGGTCTTGTGTAGGTAGTGTCAGGCACTATGAGGTCATGGATATCCAGGCCATTTTGTGCCTGGAGGAGCATGTTGCAAGGAGTCCTACCCTTCCTTTGCTCTTACATTCTTTCTACCACCTCTTCTGCATTAGACCCTGAGTCTTGGAAGGTGTGATAGAGATATTGCAGTACTGAGCACTGCAGTCAATTCTTTCCAGCACCATGATGCCTTCTGAGTCATCCCAAGGTCACTGCCATCTGACGAGAGAAGATTCTCTAACAAAAGTGAGAGTAGCATTAATATAAGGGTATGAACATTAAGAGAAGTATTTACTGGGCAGATTGATGAGCACAGTATATACATTTAGCCAGACAGCAGCAGCAGATGTTATAACCCTAGGGCTCATGACTACCCCTGTTTTAAGTTTTCAGTATCAGGGATGTATTCCCTCCCATGGAGCGGGCCTCCTGTCCAATTAGAGGTCAGTTGGTTTCCACCATGATAGACATGCCACTATTGCACAAGGTGGCTCATTTGGCCTGGATGGCCAAATATAAGGCTTGCAGTGTCCACTGTTGAGTATCTTCACTGGGGTTTTCTCTTTTTCCCATTGAACTGCATGCAGAATGGCTTCTTCCACCTTTCTGTCAGCTGGTCTACATGGAGGAGGTTACTATTGGCTCAGTTCCAGGAGGATTTCTCAGTGGCCTTGCAGCCCAAGTGTGTGGAGTCTTCAGCAATAGGGTCTTTCCATCCATTCCTGGTGGGATACCAAGGGCCTCGGCAATGGCCTGTAATGTTTTGGTGGCATCAGGGACCTCCCTGGCCAACAACTCACTGGAAGGTATCCCATCCCTGGCACTGAAAATTTTCTAGCAACAATCTATGCTCCTGAGTGTTCCATTGTCCAAAAAGTAGGTTTCCATATGATTTACTTATATCCTCTTAGATTTTAATTAGCCCTCCCTCCACCTTTCCTTTACTCAATCTCTTCCCCTGACCTCACTTGGGCCTTTTCACCCCCATTAATCTATTCTTCATCTTACATATATACAATACCATCCTATTAAGTACCCTCCTCCCTTCCTTTCTCCAAACTATCAAGTATTTCTTTTGGTGTTTATTTTATTTTAATTTATTGACTTTTTTTTTTTATTAGTTTTGTACTCAGTGAATACAGTCAAGTTGGTACTATTATTAGCCTCCTCCCTGTCCTCTCCCCTCCACATGGACCCTCCTTGTTGGGATATATGGGTCATGCATTGTGGGGTTAGCCATAACTTACGGGTAGGAGGAAATGTCTCTGTGTATCATGACCCAATGAGTGGCTCTGACATTCTTTCCACCCCCTCTTCCACAAATTTCCCCGAGCCATGTTTGGTTCATTTTAGGTCTGTTTCAATGATGAGGTCATGGGAGCCTCTGTGTCTCTGGATATCTGATTTGGTGGGGGTTGATTATTCTCTGTGTCTATCTCCTTTACCCTTGTGCTGGTACCAGGTTCACAAAGGAAACATCACACTTGCTTGTTTTACCAATTATTCTTAATTTCAGCTGGATCCCTTTTGAGGTATGATGGGGTGATTCTCTCCTTAGGATCTGTGTCTATCTGAAAAAGAGAAGCAGATTCTCCAATGCAGAGTAAAGTTAGCACCAGATAAATGAGGTAACCATTATTTTTTAGAGAGAATTTAATATGTGTAGGCCCTCTTGGAACCCACGATTAGTAGTAGCTTGATAGTGGAGAGCGGGCTCATTTTTGGATATGGTTCTGACTTGTTTCCCAGCTCCAGCTATGGATTCCATTCCACTGAGTGGATAACTTAGCCAAATCAAGTACAGTTGGTTTCCCATCACGGCTGTGCACTATTGCACTTGTGTGAGCATCACGACATCTTATTTGCTGTTAAGTAGATTAGACAATGAGTTGCTTGGACAGATATCAGTCATTTTCCCCCAGTTGCCCATGTAGCAAGCCCTTTCTGGCATTAGACATGCTAACTGTCTGGGGACTGACTTTCTCCCAGCTTCCAACCATGTCACTCCATGTTACATGCCAATAGCATATGTCTTCAGCAGTAGGGTCTTACCACTAACCTTTGGTGAGTCATCAAGTTCTCTTACATTCTTTTAGGAAATGTTGTAGGTCTCTCTGATCAAAAGCTCATTGTGGATGATAGCCACCTTCTGGTACTGGGAGTTACAGGTCAGTGCTCACAATGGGAAGGAAGAAAAAGATAAGTAATATAAAAGAATTAGAGAGAAGAGAGTGAGAGAGAGAAAGAGAATCAATAGAAGATTAAGGTCAGTCTTCATCGTACCCTCTCCAGGGCCTTATGATTCATGTGTTCCCTCTAAGGGCCTGGTGAAAGTTCAACCATTTGGTCTGTCTTTTAGGATATAGAATTTTATGGCACCATTGCTGTTTGGGTCCAGTTTTGTGTCCCCCCACCCCCTTTGTTACCCTCCTCTCCCTCCCCACCCACCCTATTGTCTGGTCCTTGAGATGCTTACTAGGTATGTCAGCATCTTGGGTAGATTCAAGTTAGGAGCTGTAAATGAGTGAGACTATGTGGCGATTTTCTTTCTGTGATTGGGTAAGTTCACTGAGAATGATCTGCTATGCCTCATTTCAGAGAGATTTGCTCAACCATGTTTATAGCTGCTCAGTTTGTAATAGCTAAGAGCTGGAATCAACCCAGATGTCCATCATCAGATGAATGCATAACTAAAATGTGGTATAGCTACATGATGGAACTCTACACAGCAGTAAGGAAAAATGATGCAATGAAATTTGAAGAAAAATGGTTGAACCTGGAACTATCAAGTATTTTTTACCTCCTATGAACCTACTTTTTGTGGTCCTATGTCAATGACTTCAAATACAATAGCCCATCCCAAAAGACAATAGTCCTTTATCCCTTAACTCTAGACAATCCACTTCTCTCAAAGACCACATAAAGCATTCCATGTTCTACTCCAAAATGAGTGATTTTGACCTACAGTGTTATCATCTTCCATGAACATACTTCACTCACCATCTGCATGCATCATTATCCATTAATTTGGGGACAGTTATTAGCATCCAGATGTATTTGGATATATCATGGTTTACATATGACATAGCGAATTCTAAATACATACAAATGAACAATCCTTTCTTACCTCACCAAATTAAGGAGACTAGGAAGACAGAAGGCAGAGAGTGAGGGAACAATATACTCAGGGACCCTGAGGTGCAGACTTACAAATAATATATTTGCACACTTCAACCCAATCTGAAAGGACATTTGCCACTCTGAATCAACTGAAGACTTCAATTCCAGAAGCTCAACATTGTCTGCCACTGTGTAGGGCAGTTTTGGAGCCCTAATTTCCTAATGTTTCAAAATCCATAGAGGCCATTCTCAGCCAGGATGGCAGTTCCACATGTGCTTTCACAGGACATCAGACAGATTTCACTCCAAAATACATATAGCAACCATTCACGGGCACTATTCATGGAATGAACAGATTTGTAAGGCTTTTAATAGTTGGGTAAATAAACAAATACAAAATCTCAATATTTATATATAAGAGATTGATGTAAGCCCAAATGACTTTTTGTGTGTGAAACTTTCAAAATATCTAAATTTCATGCTTTTAATAACTTATATAGTGCTTAGATATAGAAAAAATATTAATGACAATGAATTTACTGAAAAGTATAATAATTTTAGCTAATAATTGCCAAAATAATTATGTCTTTTTAAATGTGTTATTATGATGTTGGTGGTCAAAAAATGTTATATGCAGAGAAGTAGACAGGTAGTATGTAGGAAGAAAGAGAGAAGACAAAAAAGGAAGGAAGGGCACTGGAGAGATGGCTCAGCAGTTAAATAGCTAGCCTACAAAGCCAAATGACCAGGGTTACATTCCCCAGTGTCCACTTAAAGCCCAAGGCACAAGGTGGCACATACATCCGGAATTCATTTGCAGCAACTAGAGGCCCTGGAGCACTTGTGAACTCTCTCTCTCTCATTGCAAGTAAATAAATAAATATTTTGAAAAAGAAACATACACGCACACACACACACACACACACACACACACATACACACACACACAGAGAGAGAGAGAGAGAGAGAGAGAGAGAGGGAGGGGGGAGAGAGAGAGGTGATAGATAAACAGATAAGTAAGCAGACTTTAAAGCTTTTCATTTTCTTTTCCAGTTACCAAGACATGTGTTCCCCATTCACCTTTAGTAAAAGGTATCCTAAAAGTAGGAAAATGTTTTGGTTTGTGGCCAAAGGAATTGTAATCATTTATGTCAGCAGGCAGTTTTACAAATGAGTGAATCGTGATTTTATCACTAATATAGAGAGTTTGGAAGTCATCATTCTTACACTTATAAGTAAAAGATGGATAAATTGGAAAACTAAACAAATGATAGAAATGTCATAAAATAAAGAGAAGAAAGTGGGAATATTTTTTATAAGTGACTGACACAATGTATGAACCTATTTGGTATTATTTAGTGATGAACATTGATCAGATAGTAAATTTTAAGGAAACCAGTGAAATACAAAACAAAAGAAGTATTGATATGCTAGGAAAGGATACAGTAAAATAATACAAAGAACTCAGTCAAAAGAGAAAAAGCATTAAAAGAGAGAAAAGAAAAACAGTAAATATTAATTTGAGGTGGGGCAAGGGTAGAGAAGTGTTAATAAAAGTGAATATGAGTAAAGTTGAATAATATATGTATGTGAAAATATCACTGTGGGTTCAATTCTTCTGTATATAACAAAATTAATTTAAAATTAAAAATGAATAGAATAATGATTAAAGCTTTGATTGTATCATCAAAATATATTAACAATTACATTAAATGTAAATGGCCTAAATTCACCTATTAAATTATAGAAATTGTCACAATTCTTAGATTTTTAAAAATATGTTGTCTATAAGAAACCTACTTTAAATATAAAGATCAAGGTAGACTTAAAGTAATAAGACATAAAACGTATATCACGTTAAAATGAAAGAAAGCCAAATAAATGTAATATAAATATAAGAAAATAAGACTCAAAACAGTGAAATTTACTAAGGATATATTATATTCCAAAACAAAAAAAGCAAGTTATAATGAACATATAGTAAGCTTAATGTCTAAGTTATAAAAAATAGAATTTCTAAAAATCATCCTCAGATGGTAACTTTAACCTTTCTATTACAGTAACCGGTTATGGTGGTTTGAGTCTAATATCCTCCGTAAGGTCATGTGTTTTGAATGTTTGGTACCCAGATTACGGCAATTTGGAAGGTACAGCCCTATTTGAGAAGGTGTTTTGGGGGGAGTGACCTTTTGTGTTATAGCCAGTTCCTCCTTTCTAGAAACTGGCTCACTCTCTTGATGTTGTTTTCCACCTGCTGTGGCAGAGGAAATGTTCAGCCTCTGCTCATGTCATGCTTTCCTCTGCCATCATGAAGCTTCTCCTCAAGACTGTAAGCCAAAACAAAAACCTCCCTTCTATAAACTGCTTTGGATCAGTGATTTCTTCCAGCAATGAATGAGAAGGTAACTAAAACACTGGTGTACTCAGCAGGCAGAAACCAGTGAGGAAAAAGCTATCTGAGTAATCTGTCAGTCAGTTTATTCTAGTTTATTTTTATAGAATTGTTTATCTACTAAATAAATACATATTGTTATCTCAGGAAATATTTATGAAGACAGATTATATCTGGGAGTGGGTGGTAGGAACCATAGAAATGGAAATATGTGAGTATGGTCTTCTCAAGAAAAAGAGGTGTAAGTGCCATTAAGTATATATGATCATATGGCTTTCTAAGTTACATTGCTTAAAAGATGTAATATACAATGAGGTGTAAAGGTTAAAAAAAGTTAAAAATTAACTAAAAACCAAAAGAGGAATCATACAGAGTTTATCATTGAATTCACATCAATCCCCTGAAGTAGCTAGAAAATCCAAATCTAAACTCTTTGAAGATTAAATAGTGAACTTCTAGAGGCATATGAATAAAAGAAAATGTCTCAAGTAGAAATTAGTAAATGAACTAAATGAAAGTAAATACAAAGCTTATAAAAACTTGTGGGATACATGAAAGTAATGTTTATTGGAAAAAAAATCAGATAAGTAGTAGAGGGTTGTATATAATCAAACTATGCTATATGCATGATGAAAATGTGCACTGAACCCATTATTTGTTACAGCTAATCTATGCTTACAGAATTGTTTAAAATTCTAAAAAGTAAAGATGAAATGATCTACACTTAATAACGTACTAAGTCTTGGGAAAGTAGAAAAAGAATAGCAACTGAAGCCTTAATAAATATAATATAAAGGAGGAAAAATAGAATTAACTAAACAAGCATTTATTCTTTGTCAAGATCAAGAACTGATAAACCTCTGGAGACACTAATCCAGAAACTGAAGAGAGGAGACTTAGATGATCAGCATCTGAAATGAAAAGGAGCCCATCCCTAGTAATCACCTGGGCACTAAAAAATTAATAAACACCAGAAAAGTTTTAGCCACAAATTTGATAACATGGAATGATGCCAATTTCACTAAAGACTATCTACCAGAACACACACAGAGAAAGATAGATATGAACTGAATGTGCTTGTGACAGTTTAAAGCATAGACCTATGCTTTAATGAATAATTTCCCATAAAAGTAAACACTAAGCCCAGATGGTTTCCTTTTGATTCCTAATAATTAAGGAAGAAATGGTGCCAGTCCTCCACAATCTCATCTAAAAGACAGAATCATTGGAAGCATTTCATAACTAATAATATGAGGACAGTATCAACCTGATATCAAGACAAGATAATCACAAGACATAAATGACAGATATCAATGTAACTCAAATCTAAATAAAAATAATCACAAGACAGCAAATTGTGTCCAAAAATGTATTAAAAAGAAAATCAAAACAGCCATGTGGAAATTACTCGAAATATGGAAAATTAATCCAACATTTGAAAATCAATTAATGTAAACCACTGCATGAACAGAAAATTATGATCTTATCAATTAGCATAGGGAAATTATTTGACAAAATCAATTATACTTTCATGATCCATAATCAAATGACTAGGAATAGCAGTGTCAGTGCAAAACACAGCTGTCACTCCAAAAGGAAAAAGTTATTTCATTCTGAGCCAAATAAGAGTAACAATGGCCTAGGAACACAGATTCAGTTTTCCCTGAATGTTATGTTCCACAGTACAAGTGGTTAGATAAAACTTTTATAACAGAGCAAAAGATGTCATAAATCAATGCATTGATTAAGTGAATTGGCAGGAACAGCAGGGAGGGTGTTATACAAAGTGTCTGGAATTCTTTGCTTATAGTTGTTTGATGTCATTTGGTGATACTCTTATTTTATAATTTGGTAGAAGCTAATGGTCTGCTAAATTAGTACATTCCAATTATTTTATCTTATACTTGAAAGAATACAGGTCAGATACAGAGGTGGGTAAAAATAGCAAGAAAGGGGCCTAAAGACAGGTCAAGATAAATTTGGCCCTTACTCTACAATATTCCAGCTTTCTATATCATGGAAGATTTAATCAATCAATCAATCTGCTAAATCTTCAAAACAAGTAAGGCTATTTTTAGGACACTTAAGCTCATAGTGCCCTCTGTTGGCTAATGATCCCAATTTGTTCATACAGAAGCCAAAAAACAACCTATGTCTCACAAAACTCTGAAAGTACATTCCTAAGATCTGATAGAGACTGAGTAGGCATGAAAGTATTCTTCCTTCAGGAGACAAAATAGTTCTGAAAAAAATTTAAGAATTAGTCCATAAACTAGACTTTTATTATTATTAACTATAGTTATTGGTTATTATCCAGGTTCTTTCTTTTTTTCTTCTCTCAGTTTTTGATATAACATTTCAGGCTATATGATGATGTGATGGTAAAGTTGTGTTCTTAACTTGATCAGATTAAAAATCAAGTAAGTCACATTTCTTGGGTAGATCTATGAGGACTTTTCCAAGGAGTAACTGAGGCAGGAAGTCCTTCCTCCAAAGTGGACAGTGTTTCTGGTAGTGAGCTATGCAAAAGAAAGCTCTGACAGAACACATAGTCTTTCACCTGACTGGTATGTACATCTACCCAAGTTTGTCTGTCCTCCACGGACATTGAAACTCAGTTTCATACCATTTCTCTGGCAGTCAAAATCAGATGTACCCCCATAAACTAATATGTTTTAAATGTTTGGTCACCAGCTGGTGGAAATCTGGGAGGTAGAGACTTTATGGCAGCAAGCTCAGGGGTGCAATAGCCAGGTCCACCTTACCAGAGCTCAAATCACTTTCTTGCTACTGTTTTCTACCTGCTGTGGAAAGAAGTCATATATAGTCTTGATCATGCCATGCTTTCCCCTACCATAGAATAGTTCCCTTTGGGAATGTAAGCTAAAATAACTGTTTGGGTGTGTTGTCCCAACAACGTAAAGGTAAGTTCAACAGAAAATTTGTATCACATGAGTGGGGTCATTGCTGATAAAAACCTACGTAGCTTTTGATATTTTATAACTGATTTGTGGGAGGAATATAGAAGGATTTGAAACCTTGGACAAAGGAATGCCTTGCAGTCATCTAATAGGAGCTTAATGGAGCATTTTGGTCATAGTTTTAAAGTCTTAAATGCAAAAATAACTTTGAAATTAGAAGGCTTGCCTGATGAGGCAAAGAGAACTTTTCCAAAACTGAGCTACAAAAAGTTTGTGTGAGAGGCTGGCTGTGATCTTACAATGTCCTATGAATTTGAGTAGTGTTGAATTTAGAAGTAATGGACTGTTGTGAACAGAAAAATATGGCACAGAAACAAACAAACATTTCAGGGTGGAGGCTACAGCCCAGTTCAGCTGCAATTGTTTGAGCAATGATCATCATTGAGACTGGGCCAGCTGCTCTACACTGGGATAGTAGGAAGAATGCTGAAGTTTTCCTACTTTTCCATGTTGGTTTTATTAGCCTCTGAATTACCAAATTTGGTAGCCTTCCTGGCACTATGGAAGTATAACAAATGCAGGAAAGAGAGGCCATGGAATTTGCAGTATGTTTTGTTTTATTTTATTGTATTTATATTTTGGAGATGGCCACTGGACAACATGAAGGAGGGTTGATGCAGTCCCTGCACAGAGACCCTTAGAAGGCCATGGCATGGACAAACCATGTTGTGAGTCCTAGATGCCAGACATATAACTGAACGATGTAATATTTGCCTTCTTATTTTAGAGCTTCCATTGGTTCAATCAGTTGGCTTTTTTGCTTTATTTTATTTTGTTGTGTTTTGTTATGTCTTCTTTTGCAGTGGAAATGTTGGCTTTGTGTCTTTCTGTATCATTTGTTTTGATTTTCCTGGCTCAGGGTTAAAAGAGTTTGGACTATGGAGAAGTTTGAACAGTATTATGACTGATAAAGTTAGAATAAATGCACTTTTTCATCATTGGATGATAATGAGTCTATGAGGATCAGAGGTTGAATATTGGGGTTTCAATCAGATGTACCCCATGAACTCATGTTTTGAATGTTTAGTCCCCAGATAGTGACAATTTGTGATGTGAAGCTTTGTGAGTGTTGTAGCCAGTTGCCTTTTGACAGAGCTCAACTCACTCTCTTGATGCTGCTATTTTCCCCCTGCTGTTGAAAGAAGTATATCTAGTCTCTGCTCACGCGTTGATCTCCCCTACCAGTATGAAGCTTCTTCTTGAGCCTGTAAGTCACCTGCTTTTGGTCAGGTATTTTGACCCAGTAATGTGCAAGTGACTATAACATTTTCCAGCATGGGTTGAAGAGCAACAGTTCTCCAGGAGTCCTCTAAGCCTTCACTGTCAACTTCTGACTTGTTGACACATCCATCCACATGGACTAACCAGCCACCTGGCTCCCATGCTTTCAAACTTGTGGACAGTTAATATGATAAATACTCTTTATAATATATCCTCATTCCATGAGTTCTGTTCCTCTGGAGAACCCTGGCTAATAAAAGGAGTATTATGTTCTTATCTAAAGTGAAATAATCAAGAGTATATTGTAGGCTAGATACATAATGGTTGTAAGAGAATGAAACATGCAGCTTAACCAAACAAAAATTACTTGTGTGCATCATCATCCTGTATAAGCATACTAACTATGGGTTTTCTACATGTGTGTGCAGTCATTTATATATTGCATATTTTATTTGTTGTTTTTAATATTTAGTATAGAAAGAATTTATCTTTCAGTTTTTGTTTTTTATTTGGAATTATATGATTCTATGATCATAACCATATGAGGAATGGCTAGTTCTAATTTTAGGAAAGATTGTTCTTTACTATACAAATTATTACTTTTATTTTACTTGTGACTAATATTTTTAAATACATATTTTAATCAGTTTTTTCTTTTCTTTTTAATTTATTTGAGAGAAAGGATGAGGCAGAGGAAGACAGAGAGAGAGAGAGAATGAATGGGCATTCCAGGGCCTCCAGACACCGAAAACAAACTCCAGGTGTATGTCCCACCTTGTGCATCTGGCTTATGTGGGTTGTGGAGAATTGCACTTAGGTATTTTGGGTTTTCTGACAAGCACCTTAACCACTAAGCAATCTCTCCAGCCCAAATATGTTCCATTATTTTAGCATTGTGCTATTTCCTAGTTTCTGGATATAGATGAGCAGATACAATACAATAAAAACAGATAACAATAAAATAACATTTTGAATTTCTTCCTGAAATTGTCCTTTCCCATGTACTAAATAATATATAACAAGGATAAAACAAGAAACTAGACTTGTGGAAAAATCAATAGACTTTATAAATTTTTATGATAAAGTCAAATTATATTCTTTTTTCACAACAGAAAGAAAAATGAGATACAAATAGGAGTCATTTTGTAATTTTGTTCCTCTAATTCTCACTGGAAAAAATGCAAAGTATTATTTAGTACTTTTTAAATTCTGACTACATATACAATGGGATACCTTGAAGACTCATTTAATCCAATACATAGATTCTTAAGGTAGAGCCTCTTGTGTTATAATGCCCTTCTGTTTTAAAATAACATTCTTTCCATATGTTCCATTATTTGAATATCAATCATTATTAAAAAGTGTTTTACCTTTTATTTTCAGAAAATTCAACTTGTCTTAAAATTTCTAGTTCAAAGTCTTCAGTGATGTCTCTATGGGTCCTTTGGATAGTCTTAATAGAAATGCAATACATGTCATTGCCAGAGGAGAGTGATTTACTTTAGACAATCTGGGTAAAAAAAAAACAAATTCCAACCCAAATTTCAGGGTGACCTAACAGAAGACAATAAAATGCAATACAACAACAGGTAGAAGTCTAAGTATGCTACAGTGATTACCAGAGCCTCCCAGGCTTGTTGATAATATGTACAGTACCTCGATTTTTGAATATCAAGTAATTTCTATACATTGAGCTTGTATATTGCTAGGCATGGTTAAATTCCACACTGTGGAATATTTTACCATACTTACAAGGCAAATGCTCGTCAGTATCGGTTGCCTCCTAATAAGAAATGTTGGTAGCTATAACACATTGACCACTATACTGAAAATTTTGGTTTATTTTAACATTGCTCATAACAATGGCATTAACATAACACATTTTATTACAGTCAGTTAATATTTTATTTTTTCTCACTATAAAGTTAATTTGTTTAGCTCTAGGACCTTGGTTCAAAAATTGAGTATCCCAAAATTAAGTTCTTTTGGATTCTTTAAAATATGCCTCTTCCAATCTAAAAACTATTATTTTTTAAATCCAATCATATTGAATAATGAGAGAATTATTTTCTGAAGGTAATGAAAATTTTGAATCTTTTAATACATGAATATTTGATTCAAGAAAATTAGGAAATTAGGCAAACCAACAGACTAAAAACAATGTGATTAAGAAGAAGACATACATGAGCAACCATGGTGGACACTGCTTTATGAAAACAACCAACATGACATGATATAATCTGTGCAACAGTGGCACACAGCTTAGGTGGGTAACCAGTGGTTCTTTGATTTGCTATGAGATCCACTCAGTAGAAAGGAACCCATAACTGGAACTAGGAACCAAATATGATCCCTATGGACACCAAGATAATGGACTCCAATGAGAACCTCCCACTAGTCTTTGTCCAAAAGTGAGGCTACATCCCTCAAAATCTCTCTAAATTAACAATGCTTATCTACTTTAACCTATCCTGATCTCATTTTTCTTTCTTCTGTTGGAGACTCTTTTTTTTTTTCAGAAAGCAACAAGAATCAAGGAAAACCATAATCTACCAACAAGACAAGAATAGATAGCTAAACCCCTGATGGGAGAAGAACCACCCCTCACACAGCAGCCAGGGCACAGGTGAAACCACAGAAGATCTGGTGAGATGAGCAAGGGTGCTGCTTCCATGGCAAACCTGATAAACTGGGCCAGGGTGATGCACAGAGACAATGAGGATATTCAAAATGCACTGAAGCAGAAATCCAGAAGCTGATGAGAAGTCAACTCTAAAGTAGAATTAAAGCATGCCCACCTAGGCTCGGGGAAGTTTGAGGAAAAGATAGAAAGAATGTAAAAGCCACAGGGTGGGAAGAAACATCCAGAGAATGACATCCCCACAATGACAGATTGCTGCTCTCACAACTCATGACCTGAAACTACAAAGGCAAATATCATCAATCCACTAAGGATGGCCCTCAGTGCAATGGGGGCAGGAAGGAGGGAAATGATGATCCCAACATATGAGTCCATATAAAGTTTCTACTTAATAAAAAATAAATTTAAAAAAGAAGAGGATATAATATCATCTTCGTTTGTAGTTTCATTGAAACTAAGATCAACATTATTGTTTCAGTTTCTGAAAATATACAAATTACAAATATCATAGAAAATGTTTAACAGATGCAAAAAGATTTAAGAAACTTGTTATGAAATAGTGAGAATTAGTAAAAATGTTGCCAGATAGGTTTGGAATTTACTTACTTGGAATTCTCTATTTTCAGTGTAGTTGAAGGTAAGTATGGTCCAGCTTTACTGAGGTACTAATACACATGTCCTTAGAAGGAGTATGCAGAAACAGAGGTGGGATATGAATGAGTTTATTCCCTGAGGCTTGCAGAATAAGAGGTTGTGGAAAGCATCTGATAGGATCATTTCCATCCTGGCCAAGGGAGTCTTTGATATGATGTCTGTTTCTATTGACAAAATCACCTGGATTTGGCTCTCTTTCATTTAGTTCTTTATCTCAAAGATCACTGTGGAAAGTATTAAAAATCTGAAACTTTCCAGCTGTGGTGTCACAGGCCTTTAATCTTAGCACTTAGGAGGCAGAGGTAGGAAGATTGCTATGAGTTCAAGACCACCCTGAGAGTACATGGTGAATTCCAGGTCAGCCTGGGCAAGAGCAAACCCATACCTAGAAAAACAACAACAACAAAAATCTGAAACTTTAATTATCATTAAAAGTCCATTATAAAATATGAGTAGTGTGCCCCTTTAACAGAGATGGCTCATACAAGTTTTTTTTGTCAGTTTTATAGCTCACCCACTACTTATTTTAACAAACAGCTGATTTTTTTTTCCAAAAGAGGTAAAGTTTTGATTTAGAAGAACTAATGGAGATTTGTTTAACTTATGCAAGCCAAAAGCGTCAGTCAATTTTACCAACTGATTGTTTTCTGCTACTTGCTCATTCAACCAATCCAGAGGATTTAAAATTATAGGCACAGTGAAATATTAAACAATAGTTCAGATTTTACAAATAAATATAAATATTTGTCCATTAAAATGAATTATCCCACAATCACAGTGATTCAGTAAGAGTGTGCCAAGTAGAAATGATTCTTTCTAGAATTTTTTCCACTGCTAATATAGAGGTTTTTCAGCAGGAAGCCTTTAATTCAGTGGAAAAATACAAACTTATCATTAAAATACACTTATATAGACATACTTACATGGATAAAATCCAATCACCAGGCTTCAAATGGCCTCATCAATAAAGGAATAAACATAAAGTTCAGGCTGGAAAAATGACTTAATGGTTAAGGTGCTTGCCTGTGAAGCCTAAGAACCCTGGATCAATTCCCCAGTAACCACGTAAGCCAGATGTAGAAGGGGGCACATGCATCTAGAGTTTATCTGCAGTAGATGGAGTCCCTGCCATGCCAATTATTTCTCTCTCTCTCAAATAATAAAAATATTTAAGAAGTAGAAAAACATAAAGTTCATGTTCTCAAAGCCAGTCTTCATAAACATAAAGTCATATTGTAAATAAAAAATTGTTTTATTTCATCAGTTAAAGAATCATTAATAATGTCTAATTATAGCAAACATGATGCTATATTCCCCATATGAATTAGTTTTGTTTTGAAGCAAGCCCAACAGACTGGCCTTTTCATGTGAGAGAGTGAGTGTGCGAGAGAGAGAGAGAGAGAGAGAGAGAGAATTGTCATGTCAGGGCCTCTAGCCACTTTAATAAAACTCCAGATTTGTGTGCCACCTTGCACACATGTGTGACCTCGCATGCTTGCATCATTTTGTGTCTCTGGCTTACATGAGATCTCAAACATGGGTTCCTCGGCTTCAAAGGCAAGCACATTAACTGCTAAGACATCTTTCCAGCTCTCATCTGAAATATTTATCTTCTTGCCAAGCATACCAGGATATATTTTAATGTACTGGTTTTGTCATTTATTTACATTGTTAATCATTTTATCATTAGACAAAATCTTCTTTTACCTACAAATTCTTTCTTAACCAAAAAACATTGCTTTTTGTTTTGGTTATTTGTACCAAAAGTATATTTTATTTCTATATGTTTTCATTTCTATACATTTTTATGTCTTTTTCTTATATTTGATGGTTAATTTTACTTGATTTTCCTTACAAAATTTCTGGATGTATAACAATCATTTTTTAGTAAAATTAGTTTAATGAAAACCCATAAAACTCTATTTGAGGGCTGGTGAGATGGCTTAGCGGTTAAGCGCTTGCCTGTGAAGCCTAAGGACCCCGGTTCGAGGCTCAACTCCCCAGGACCCACGTTAGCCAGATGCAAAAGGGGGCGCACGCATCTGGAGTTCGTTTGCAGTGGCTGGAGGCCCTGGCACGCCCTTTCTCTCTGTGTCTCTCTCTCTCTTTCTTGCTCTGTCTGTCACTCTCAAATAAATAAATAAATAAATAAATAAACAACAAAAAAATTAAAAAAAAACTCTATTTGAAACAGAAGACATTGCCATTGTATATTAAATATTGAAGCATTTTAACATAGGAAAAATATGTTTCTAATACTGGAAACATTTCTACATTTTCTTACTAATACATTTAAATTTACTGATTTTTAAAAGATATTTTAAGTTCTACAAATTAAAAAGGATGAATTCAGTTTACATGAGCACTTATTTAAAACCCTTTTGTAAAATCTTTTTAGGGGCAAACTTATGTAAACATTCAAAATAAGTTATATCTATAGACAACATACAGAAACATCTATTATCCTAAGGAAAGATGATATAATCTTAGTCAGGATAAAGTGACATAGAAAAACAAACATATCAACTTAATAAGTAATATTAAATCTAAATTTATAATAGAACAAAATAAGTTAAGATCACCTGTTTATTTTGGCAAATTTGAAAACTTTTGTTTTTGCTGTTCTCTCTCTCTGTCTCTCTTTCTCTCTCTCTCTTCCCTCCTTCCCTCTCTGTTCCAAAGTATGCCTGAAGCTTTCCTCAGTGGCATCTACAACAACTACT
Organism: Dipus sagitta; assembly: GCA_036346955.1. Classification (NCBI taxonomy): domain Eukaryota; kingdom Metazoa; phylum Chordata; class Mammalia; order Rodentia; family Dipodidae; genus Dipus; species Dipus sagitta. The sequence goes on along the minus strand of CM070770.1, from coordinate 92,997,886 downwards.
GCAACTTAAGACTACGGCTTCACAGCTTCAAATAAGGAACAAGGCCTCTTTGCCGATAATTGGACCCTGCCAAACACTGTGTCATCACCTTGATAAATGCCTCTATGATCCCTTCACTCTCTTGTGTCCATCATGTCTGTACCAAGTGAATGATGTGGCCATGTTCTCTTATCAGCTTGAGGTAGCCTGGCCCTCTTGGATCACAGTTGAATTGGCCTCCATGTGCCTTCCATGTTGACCTGATGAAAACACTACCCAAGGTGGATGATTTCAAGTAGGAAACCCTTTCGGTGCATTCTCAATTTAGCCTTTCTCCTTTTAAATGAGTTTGGATTTTCACAAGATGAGTTTTTTGGAAGGTGTGGAGTTGTCCTCAGGGAAGCTCTCCTATTGTCCTCAGACAGAGGATCAAGTTTCTTCTTGTTAATGATCAGAGTTGCTTTCTCAGATCTAACCTGGTCTGAAGCTTTAAACTCCCTCCTTTCCTTGTCAAACAGTACATTTTTCATAGTGTTGTATTCATCTCGTTGCTCTTTCACTGCACACAGGAGGGGTGTATTAGTTATTTTCTTGTTGCTAGAACGAAATACCCAACTAGAAGCACCTTAAGAAAGGAAGGGCATATTTCAGCTTACAAATTCAGGCTATAGTCCATCATGCTGGGAAAGGCATGTTGGTAAGAGCTTGAGAAAGCTGGTCACTTTCAGTCTACAGTAAGGAAGCAAAAACCCATGAATGCTACTGCTTAGCTTGCTTTTTCTATTTCACTCAGTCTGGACCCTCCAGCCCATGAAATGATGCCTGCTGCCCACAATTAGGGTAGGACCTCCCATTTCAATTAACATAATCTAGAAAACCCTTGTCAGATATTTCCAGATATTTCTCTCCATATTGATTCAAAATCCTGTCAAATTGACCATCAAAGTTTAACAATAGCAAGTAGTTAGCAGTAACCATGGAAGACAAAATATTCTCTAACCTGAGATTTCCTCTATCACACAAATTAATCTATGACTTTAAAAAAATATTTTATTTTTTTATTTATGTGAGATTTTATTTTATTTATTATTAAATTTTATTAATTAATTATTAAATTAAATTTATTAAATTTTATTTATTTACTAGAGAGAGAGAGGCAGATAGAGAGAGAACAGACACACCAGGGTATCTGGCCACTGCAAATGGACTCCAGACGCATGTGCCACCTTATGGATTTGGCTTACGTGGGTCCTGGGGAATCGAATCTGGGTCCTTTGGATTTGTAGGCAAATGCCTTAAGCACTAAGCAATCTCTCCAGCCCTTAATCTATGAATTTTTAAATGTGTGTGTGCATGTGTATGGAGGGGTCTGGATGTATGTGCACATGTGTGTACATGTGTATGAGACTAAATGTTGATATCGTTGTTCTTCCTTAATCACTATATTCTTTGATATAGGGTCTCTCCTTGAACCTGGAGCTCAATGAGTCAGCTAGACTGGCTAGCCAGTTAGCCCTGGGATTGCCTATCTCTACTTACCCATCACTTCTACTAAAGTCATGTGCAACATGACCTTACATGGGTTTTGCATATCAGAACTGAGTTCCCATGCTTGCAAAGCAAGCACTTTACCAAATAAGTTATTTCCTCAGCTCCTAGCCCATTACTTTTTAATCAGCCTCATTCAAGTTGTCATATCAAGGTCAGAATAAAGCTAGATTCTTTGTTAGAATATAATTGGAATGGACTCTAGCCTAATTCCTAATAAAGTCATTGCTCCCCATGGAAACATCATAATGTAAGTATCGACTCTCCACACTTCTTTCATCCACCAAAAGGGTCTGTTAAGTTCTGTTTATAGCATTTTAGGTCTTTTGTAGATAGAAGTTTCATACACTTCTATATTCCTCTCCCAAACCAGTCTCTAAAGACTACAAAACACGTGGTCAGGTCTATCAGAGCAATGGTCCATGTCCCTGGTAGCTCATGTAGTGCCTTCCAGCACTAGATGGTCTAACTGACTGGATACTGGCTCTATTCTGGATTCCAACCAGGTCTCTCCATGGTGCCTGCCAATAGCGCATGGTGTCTTCAGCCATAGGGTCTAACCATTAACCTCTGGTAGGTAATCAAGTGCACTGACAGAGGTTATCTTGTTTATTTTGGGAGACCTTGTAGGTATCTCCAATCAAGAGCCCACTGTGGATGTTAACCACTTCCTGGTACAGGGGGTAACAGGCCAGTGCCAAGGGAAGAACAAAAAGAAAAAGAAAAGAAGAACAATAGGAGAAATTTAAGGTTAGGCTTCATCTCACCCTCTCCGGGACACTTCAATTCAGGTGCTACCCCTGAGGTCCTGTTGAAGGTTCAACCTTTTAGTTTAAGTTCCAGGGTATAGGATTCTATGGTACCAGTTCAATTTAGGTTCATTTTTATGTCACTCCCCACCCTTCCCCCAAGTGCTACCCTCCCTATTGTCCAAGCCTCAGATATGTCAGCAACTCTGGCTGATCCAGGTTAGGAATTGCACGAGTGAGACCATGCAATGATTGTCTTTCTGTGATTGTGTGACTTCATGTAGTATGATCTGTTCCAAGTTCAACCATTTTTTCTACAAATTTCATTGTGTCATTTTTTTCTTACTGATGAGTAGAATTCCATTGTATCGATATACCAAATCTTGGTTAACCATTTGTCCAATAACAGGCACCTGGGTTGATTCCACTTCATAGCTATTATGAATTAAGCAGCTATAAACATGGTTGAGCAAACATCTCTGAACTGAGGTGTGGAGCTTTTAGGGTAAATGCTTACAGTATTATGGTATGTTTTTCTGTGCAAAAGCTTTTTAGCTTCATGAAATCCCATTGGTTGAGTGCTTGTATAGTTTTCTGCAACACTGGTGTTTTGTTCAAGAAGTCTTTTCCCAGTCCTATGTCATGGATCATGCCTCCTATTTTTTCTTACAGTAGTTGAAGAGATCCGAGGCCTTATATTGAGGCCTTTAATCCATTTGGACTTGATTTTTGTGTATGGAGAAATGAGTGGGTTTAACTCCATTTTCTACATATGGTCATTCAATATGTTCAACACCGTTTGTTGAAGATGCTGTCTTTTCACCAGTTTCCATTACTAGTTCCTTTGTCAAAGATCAAGTAGCTTGGGCTGGAGAGATGGCTTAGTGGTTAAGTGCTTGCCTGTGAAGCCTAAGGACCCTGGTTCGAGGCTCGATTCCCCAGGACCCACATTAGCCAGATGCACAAGGGGGCACATGCATCTGGAGTTCGTTTGCAGTGGCTGGAGGCCCTGGTGTGCCCCTTCTCTCTCTTTCTTTCTCTGCCTCCTCTCTGTCTGTTGCTCTCAAATTAAAAAAAAAAAAGATCAAGTAGCTATAGGTACTTTACCTAAGGTCTGGGTCTTCAATTCTGTTCCATTGGTCTGTTTCTGTTTTTATTCCAGTACCATGCTATTTTTGTTATTATGGCTTTGTAATATAGTTTTAGATCTGGTTTGGTGATACCACCAGAGGTGCTTTTTGTTTGTTTGTCTGCTTGCTTGCTGAGGACATGCATGGATATCCAAGGCCTCCTGCCATTCCACATGAATTTTGAAATTATTTTTTCAATCTCAGTGAAGAATGATGCTCGTATTTTTTATTGGTATTGCATTAAATCTGTATATTGCTTTTGGTAGAACTGCCATTTTCACAATATCAATTTTATCTATCCAGGAACATTGGAGGTCTTTCCACATCCTCCTCATTTTCTTTCTTGAGTATTTTTATGTTTCCATTATATAAGTCTTTCACATCCTTTGTTAGTGTTAGTCCAAGGTATTTAATATTTTTTGTTGCTGTTGAAAATGGGACAGCCTCTTTGATTTCTTTCTCTGTATACTTTTCCTTTACATATAGAAAAACTACTGATTTTGTGCATTGATTTTGTTTCCTGCCCCTTTACTGAAGGTATTATTCACCTTTGGAAGTTTTGAGTTGGAGATTTTCTGGGCACTTATGTACAGGGTCTTGTCATCTGCAAATAGGGCTAACTTGACTTCTTCCTTTCCAATTTGAAATTTTTATTTCTTTCTCCTGTCTTATTGCTTGGGCTATTACTTCTAGTAATATGTTGAAGAGCAGTGGTGAGAGTGGGCACTTCTGTCTTGTTCTCAATGTCAGTGGGAACTCCTTGAGTTTTTCCCCATTAAGTATTATTTGAGCTTTAGGTGTTTTATATATCGCCTATATTGTGTTGAGATATAAACCCTTTATGCCTATTCTTTCCAGCATTTTGATCATGAAGTGGTGTTGTATTTTTTCAAAGGCCTTCTCTGCATTAGTTGAGATGATCATTTGGTTCTTATGGTTAAGCTTATTTATGTGGTATATTACATTGATCAATTTCCATATGTTAAACCATCCCTGCACCCCTGGGATGAAGCCTACTTGGTCAAGGTGGATAGTGAGTGATGTGTTGTTGAATTTAGTCAAAGGCTGAAAGCTAGAGCCGGGCATGGTGGCACACGCCTTTAGTCCCAGCACTCGGGAGGCAGAGGTAGGAGGATCGCCGAGAGTTCAAGGCCACCCTGAGACTACATAGTGAATTCCAGGTCAGCCTGAGCCAGGTGAGACCCTACCTTGAAAAACCAAAAAAAAAAAAAAAAGGCTGAAAGCTGTAAGAGATGATTCTGTTCAATTTCATTGATACAATTTTGGTTCTTTGATGGTTTACTTTCAGTTCAGTGATTCTTTTGATCAGGATCTCATTGGTTGCTGTGTTTTCATTTTGGGAATAAATTTCTGGTGATTTCTCTATGATTTCATTGGAGGCATCCATTGTAGGACTAGGCATCTTTGATGTTGCTCTCTCAGGTTTTTTTGTTTTGTTTTGTTTTTTTAACTTTCATTGGCTTTTTTGAGTTGTTGTCTACCCATTTTAGGGAGACTCTTTATTTTATTGAGGAGGAAGCAAGATTTTGTCCTTTGGGCCATGTGCACCCTCTAACTCAGGTGACCAAGGACATTGGTACCCAGTGGCCAGTCAGGATGCCAGAGCAAAAAGCCTGATTCCATAGCCCACACAGAGACCAGGCCTCCCCAAGCAAGGAACAATGGGACCTACCAGGATGAGGGGACTGGGAGGAACCAGGAAACAGGGATCTGGCCTACTCACTCCTTGTAGAGCCTGCCTGCACACCCTCCCAAGCATGGTACCTGGACCAGAGAGCTGGGAGGCCAAAAACATGGATGTGGCCTACTCACTCCACACCCACCTGCACACCCTCCTGTACAGGGAACTGGGACCAGGGAGCTGGAAGGAGTCAGGAAACAGGCATCTGGCCTACTCACTCTACACCGCCTGATGCAGGTAAACTGGACCAGGGCAGATGTGCTTTACTTTTACATAAATAATTAAATCTTTGCTGATTACTTGATACTGCATGACGTAGAACATCTTTATTGTCTCTCAGTTGATCAATAATATTTTTATTTTATAATCATCAATGTTCATATCATTTTGCATAAATATTCAGCATAAAATGGCAGAAGTACATTTAGGGCCATTTCAGAAATCCCAAGACAAAATTCATCTAATAATATTTTAAGTAAAACTCAAGTTAGAAACTTAAATAGAAATTTTAAACTCATATATTTGAACACAAAAAAAATCCAGAGGAGAGCTAAAGAGATGGTTTAGTGGTTAAGAGGTTTGCCGGTGAAGCCTAAGGACCAACATTGACTTCTCCAGGTCCCATCTAAGCCAGATGCACAGAGTGGAACATACATCTGGAGTTCATGTTCAGTGGCTAGAAGTCCTGGCATGCCCATTCATTCTCTCTCTCTCTCTCTCTCTCTCTCTCTCCCTCCCTCCCTTTCTCTGTCTCTAATAAATAAATAAATTAAAAAATCCAGAGGAATACTGTTTTGATATTTACATGCTGAGGAATTAGAGTGAAATGCATTCAAAATCTTTTTTCTTTAATTAAATATTTGTTTCTATAAGAGCAGAAAACTTCATATGTGCAGTGAAAATACTGAAATTCTTAACAAGCAATAGGTACAATATTCTCAAATCTGAGTTCCAGTGTTTCTAGCAGAGTTCCTTGACATTTTGTTGAATGATGCTATGACAGTGTCTGAAATGCACACATTGATACTGACCATTTACTTTGTTTTATTTAAGATTTTCTTATTTGGTAAATTTACCTATCTGTTTTGCAAGGAAGGAACTATGTAGGAAGAATATTTTCATTCCCTTTCTCTTCCCTCTTTCTCTCCTCCTTTCTTTCTTCCCTTCACACATATCAAATAGATCTTATTTCTAAATTTTATCCTATTGATTTTACTCTCTAAATAATACTCAAACCCATTAATTTATCTTCTCTCACTATTTTTCTTGTCATAGTAGATTAATTTTTAACTGGAATAAATTTGGTTTTGGATCTCATCGTATTGAACACCTGATAAAATTCTTCAATTGAACATCATAATTCTTATAATAAAAACAAAATATTGATGAGGCAGCCAGACCCTCCATACTTATCTCCCTAGTAGCTCTCATACAGTTCTGTGTTCTCTTCTAGTGTTCTTGTGTCTTTGACTTAGTGTTTCTTCTTCTTGAAGTGTCCCATCCACCCTTTCACCTACATAATATGCTTTTTTTCAACAATAAATGTTTAAAGAAACAAGGATAAGTATATACATTCATGGAAATTTTTCCAACCTTTGATTCAAAGCCAATTTTTGTTTCTCATAGAACTATATTTCATTTCTTAGTTTTTATCAATTTATTTCTAATTTTGTGAGTATTTGATTATAGGCTTTCTCTAACTCTCAATAATCTATCAATTTATTAAGAATAGAAATAATGTCTGATTTTGTTGTCATTGAATTCTCATCACCTGATTAGGTCCTAGAAAATTAAAGGCATTTGAGTTATATTTGTTGTATCAAGAAAGGAAGGCTACACTCAGGAGGCAGAGGTAGGAAGATTGCTGAGAGTTCGAGGCCACACTGAGACTACATAGTTAATTCAAGGTCAACCTTGAAAAACCAAAGGAAATAAAAAAGAAAGGAAGCACTTTCTAGGGACCACCCTACCACTAATATGACCCTTTCCAACAATTCTAGGTCTGTTGTGTCACTCTGTATTATATGTTTAGTCATTATGCTAAAAAAAATGGTGTGAAAGTTTGAAAAAGACATGTCTAGTGACAGGTGTTTAGGTCAACGTTGGTCCTGGACCCAGAAGCTAACATGATTCTTTCTGGTTAGTTCTTTGGTGAATGTCTGTCATAAAAAAAGCAAGTTTAGAACCCTCCTGATCTCTCTAACTTACAATCTCATTCTGTGATGTCTCTGTCTCCCATACACTCTTTCAGTTGGGATTACCATGAGGCAGTATAGCTAATGGTGGGGGGGCAGGAGCTCTACAATATTGCCCAATCTTAGAATTTCAGCCTCCAAAATTGTGAGCTAAATAAGATTTTTTTTTTATTTTAAACACATGATGTTTTGGTATTTCATTACAGCAAAGACTAATGTGAAAAAATGTCCAGTTCCTAGAGGATATTCTCATTAGCTATGCTTGAATCATATCCAACCCCCAGACCAACAAGCTATGGAAAAAAAAGTCAAGGTAAAGATGTGCTTACCAAGAGCTAATACATTTTCCAGAAAAGAGGAACTAACATTGAGTCAGCAGCTTCCCCAGAAAGAACCACAATCTGTATCAAGTGCAGCCCAGTGTTCTATTTCTTCACAGGGTGAGCATAGAAGATGCCCTCCTCTGCAATAAGAGCTTATGGGACTTTATTCATCATGGAAGCTGCCGCCTTTCTCTCAGCTCTAGAAAACTCAGACTCCAGTGAGCATCATGCCCCTACAAACATTCATTTTCCTACAATGTAATGGTGAAAGAACACCCCTAACAATTTCAATTTTGTAAACTTGTAAAAACTTGAATTTTTTTTACAAATTTTTATTAACATCTTCCATGATTATAAAAAATATCCCATGGTAATACCCTCCCCCCCCACTTTCCCCATTGAAATTCTATTCTCCATCATATCCCCTCCCCATCTCAATCAGTTTCTCTTTTATTTTGAAGTCATGATCTTTTCCACCTCTTATGATGGTCTTGTGTAGGTAGTGTGAGGCACTGTGAGGTCATGGATATCCAGGCCACAGATACTGACATGTGAAGGATATCCCATATATATTCTACTTTTGAGGGTAGCAATTTGAATTCCTTGATTCCTGACTCTCTATAGTGAAGATGCCTCCCACCCCTGCAGGTTTCTAATTTCTGGTGTTCTCAGTTTAGAACAAAACAGCCAAGTGAACAGCTAAAATACCAAATTTAAAAATCAATTGTTAAAACGTGTGCTAGAAGGAGAATGTGAGCTGGGCATACAACATTTCATACAATCACAGGATTCCTAGGACTGGGGGTATTTGTGCTTTCTCGTTCTTTCCTCAAACTGTGGATTGAATATGAGCCTGAAAAATCCAATAATTACCTAACTATTATGAAAGGGCCCTCAGCTCCTAAGCAATGTGTCCCTTCTATTTGAGTATGCCGGTTTCCCACCTATACTGGATTATTTAAGTTATTTGAAAATCCATATTAAATGTCTGATAGTTACTTCTGAGAAGACATGTTATATTCACCATTGTCAAGGCAAATCTACTTATTTTTGGCTATGCTCCATCCTTCATGCTTCAACCCGTCTAAATTTTTCAAATATTTTTATTATTTATGTGACAGAAAGAGAAATAAAGCATCAGGGCTTCCTGCCACAGAAAATGAACTCCGGGTACATATGTGCTACTTTGTGCATCTGGCTTTATGTGAGTACTGGGGATCTGAACTCTGACTGTTGTGCTTTGCAAGCAAGTGCCTTTAACAACTGAGCTATCTCCTCACTCCTCTTTTTGTTAAGCACTGTATAGTATGAGTTTTGCAAGTAATCAGTCCACTTTATTTTTAGATTTATTTTTATTATTTATTTATTTATTAGAGACAGAGAGAGAGCATGGGTGCACCAGGACCTCCAACCACTGCAAACAAACTCCAGACGCATGTGCTACCATGTGCATCTGGCTTATGTGGGACCTGGAGAATCGAACCTGGGTCCTTAGGCTTTGCAGGCATGTGCCTTAACTGCTAAGCCATCTCTCTAGCCCCAATCAGTCCACTTTAAATAAAAACTAGAGCCGGGCATGGTGGCGCACGCCTTTAATCCCAGCACTCGGGAGGCAGAGGTAGGAGGATTGCTGTGAGTTCGATGCCACCCTGAGACTCCATAGTGAATTCCAGGTCAGCCTGGGCTAGAGTGAAACCCTACCTCGAAAAACCAAAATAAATAAATAAAATAAATAAATAAATAAATAAATAAAAACTAGTTTTGTTTGTTTTGTTAATATATCACTGAGGAGTATGAATGATAAAAAGTGTACTTTCCTTTGATATTTTGCTTATAATAAAAATATACTGACTGAATTGCAATTTTTATAAAAAGCTCTCAAGGCTTGCCTGCAAAAAAGGACCCAGGTTCAATTTCCCAGGACCTATCTAAGCCAGATGCATAATGCGGTGCATGCGTCTTGAGTTTGTTTGTAGTGGCTGGAGGCCCTGGCATGCCTCTTCTCTCCTTCTCTCTCTGTCTCTCAAATTAATTAAATAAATAATTAATTAAATGAAAAATAAATAAATAAAAATCTCACCAGGTGGAATGTGTTGTTAAAATGAAAGTGATGGGAACATCATCAACCCCTGATCCATGAACACTCTCTTCTCATGTGACCCACACCATATGCCACTGCTGTGTCCTCTGAGCCCACACATGTTCAGAGCAAACATTGGCGAATTTGCATTCAATTCTGTTGTGCCATTGATCAAGCTTTCTAAAAATGCTAGCTTGACAGGCAAAGCAAGTCAACCCTATTTGTAACTGACAAATAAAAATAAATGAGCCACAATTATGCGTCATTGGATGACAAAAACATTTAAAAGATCTGATATGATTAAAATAATGGAGTAAACTAATGAGTGTCCACAGCAAAGTCCAGAAGAACACACCAGACTAACACCAAATGTACAAATTACACCAGTAATAGGATAAAGGAGATGTTCTGACAATGACATCTGTTACTAAAATAGATATTGTGACAAATAAAAATAGCACGAACAAGCTCTGCAATGGGATTAAGACAGAGCATAGGAAATTAATGACTGAAGATAAAGACGAATGGGGTAACAATGGCAGGTAGGGTGACAAATGAAATGCTTGGATAAGCAAAATCTAGGAAACCAGACAGCTAAAGACCCAAGACCAAGACGAAGACAAATCTGTCAGTGATACGGATGGCATCACACTGTGCCAGAGCTGATGCTAAATTATAAATGCTAATGATGGATGAAGTCAGCAGATGCACAAGCAGAACAAAGAAATGAAATGGAAAAATACCTCGTTGCAGAGTTTTGGATAGGTCTACTGTTAGAGAAAGATATAATGGACATGTTACTCTCTGTAATGAATGGGACACTTCACTTCAGACAGAATGGCAACAGGCTCTTCAGTGCCACCAACACTTTTCCCACATCAACCTTTAGTTATTAGGACATATTCACTTCCCTGCAGAATCTTAAACTCAGCAGTAATAATCACCAGAAAATATGATTACAATAAGTGAGGAGTTAAGAAAGCAAATATAGGCAAGATAAACAAAAATGACCCAAAAGTAGATAATAGATGAAAGAGGGCAACAAGAGGTAGGGAAATGAAAAGCAACACTTCAAATATTTGTCGAAAAGCTACTACGAAACAGATGTCACACAACATGCTAGAAATAATGCATGTGGTATCTTTAAAAAAAAAAAAAGTTGTTAAGCCGGGTGTGGTGGCACACGCCTTTAATCCCAGCACTTGGGAGGCAGAGGTAGGAGGATCGCCCTGAGTTCGAGGCCACCCTGAGACTCCATAGTGAATTCCAGGTCAGCCTGGGCTAGAGTGAGACCCTACCTCGAAAAACCAAAGAAAAAAAAAAAGTTGTAGCCATAGTTTCTGACTCCGGAGCCTACAATGTGATAACCACAATGTTGGGAGATGTGATGAAGTCCATGGTTGCATGATACTGCAAATGTGTAGAATGAAGATTGCAGGAAGGTCACTGTTGCCTTTACTTATAGCATCAATAAAGAATCTGCTGTGTAAACATGCAAAAGACTAACGGATTGATGCAGTATTCTCTGGGTGATGAGACTGCTACATACAAAGATCAGGTAGTGACAACAGTGAGAGAGAAGAAAAAGAGCCCGGAGGAGGGTATGGGACTAGAAAATAGAAACTTTACGCAGCTTATGAGGCTGGGAGAGAAGGCAGACACATGTGCTGACACATCTCAGGTGTACAAGCAATAACAGTGACTGCGAGTTTCAAGCAGCTGAGACACCAGCACCACCACCATGAGCGCCATCCCTCTGTGCACACACATCTTGCATCTCGTCACTGCTTCACTCCATCAGCCACGTGAGCTGATGCTCCCCTTGCTTTGCTCCAGCAGGCCAGGCTTGTTCTCAGTCTAGGGCCTTTGCCCTTGCTGCTCCTCAGCCTAGAATGACCTAGTCCATATGCACATCTCCCCCCTGACTTTACCTCAGCTAGATGTCTTCTCATATCCACATGTCCTACAAACTCAAACTTAGGGCTGTCACTCTCCTCACTTGTTTATAATCTTAACCTGCTATATAGAGTGTATGCTACTTCTTTGAATATTGTATAAAATACATGTGCATACATATATACATAAACACATACAGAGAAATTGGATCCCAGAAGGCAGGGTCTTTATTCTAACTATGCTCAGCACATGGTAGTACTGAGTAACTAGTGAATAAATAAAAGAACAATTTAGCAAAAGTGAATTCTTATTGTCACTTAGATTATAAGCACCAAAGAAATATATTTTGGAATGGAAATTTCACAGAAACAAATGAGACTCAAAGTTTCAAAAGGATTGTTACTCATAACTATCTATTGACATATCTTAGTGGTATGGGACAAAAGTTATAAGTATGATAGAAAGACATATTGCCATGGATGCTAAAGAGAAGAGAAGGGGAAAACATATTCTACCAAATTAAAACTAGAAATCAGGGGCTTGTGAGATGGCTCAGCTATTGATGGTGCTTGCTCACAAAGTCTGCCGGCATGGGGTTCCGTTCCTCAGAATACTCATAAAGCCAGAAGCACAAAGTGGCATGGACATCTGGAACTTCATTTGTAGCAGCAGGAGGCCCTAGAGCATCCCTCTCTCTTTGTGTCTATCTCTGTCTCTCTCTCCATCTTTCTCTCATAAGCAAGTCACAGTAACTTCCTTGTTGGTCAGAGTGTGAACAAAGTACCATAATGTGTTTGTAAATCAAGAGTAATGTGGAAGTAATAGATCTTGGGAGATAACCAAAGTAAAAAATTTGAACCTAAGACTATAGTCAAAGTACCTTATAAGTTAAGTTTCGAAAGCAAGTATAAGATCCTGCACATGGGGATTGATATGAGGGAGGGGAAGAGAGAGGAGAAGGAGTGAAAAAGAAAACTACCAATATTATTTCATGATCTTCCTCATGGATGTCCCAGGTTTTATACAATTTACAAACAGATCTAACTTCAAGTTTCCTTTTAAAATAAATCAACAGTCCTCTGGTTTGTACACACATTTTTTAAAAACGCAAATCACCACTGACCCTGTATTCAGAGTTCTGTAGCTTCTATCCCTTCTGATCCTCTCCAGGGAACTAACATTTGGAATTCTACAACAAAGCATTCAGTTTTCTAGGATTCTCATCTATAGACTGTTTTCTATTATAAGCTCCTTATGATGGATTCCAGCTATGGTATTCGATGATTCTATTATACATCTTCCCACGTAGCCCAGACTGCTAGAAACACACACTGCTAATCAGTGCATTTAGTTGCCACTGAAGAAACTTTCTTTCAAAAATACATGTGCACCTTACAGGGATATCAGTTTAAGATACCTATTCATGGATGTAGAAGGAATATTCTAAAACAGTGCAGCTCTTTTTGTTTTGTAACCCTGTGTTCTTTCATCTTCTTCAAAATGTGACCATCATTACCTGTAGAAATTTTATCAAGGTGAGTATCAGAATGAAATCTTGGGGCTGCAGGGGGAAAAGATAGTAAGTATATATGCATCCATCAACCAAGTCAACAGATGCGCATACCAATCCTGGTATATAGTACATGGAAGTTCTAATGTTATGATAGACGTCACATTTCTTTAACTTTTCATGATATTTTAATCTTTTTCCAGCTGTCACCAGAAGAAATTAATGAAAAGGATGTATCTCTATGTCCTCATTTATAGAAAACATATTAGTCTAAGGGAATTGTTTCCTCCGAAAGTTATACCATGACATGTAGCAGAAGCTGGGTTTGTGGGCATGGCGGGACATTATCCTAGGAACAAATCTGTGTCACACATGGGAATCTCCACTAAGATCCCCAATTCATCTGGAAGTAATTCTATTTAAAAATCAAACACCTGTATCTCCTATTAAAACCAATAAAACATCTACCTCTCCTATGAAAAATAATTTCCCATACCTAAAACTGTTGGATTGTTGAATTCATAGGTTTAATTTTAGAATGCTTTCAAGATAACAGATTTACCAAAACCCCTGAAGAAGAAATCTGAAGACTTGGATGTTGTAAAATGAGTGCTTATGGTAGTTTGATTCAGGTGTCCCCCATAAACTTAGGTGTTCTAAATGTTAGGTCCCCAACTGATGGAAATTTGGGAATGAATGCCTCCTGGAGTCAGTATATTGTTGGGGGCAGGCTTATGGGTGTTATAACCAATGTTCTCTTGCCAGTGTTTGGCACACTGTCCTGTTGTTGTCATCTATCTTATGTTGCTGAGGAGGTGATATCCACCCTTTGCTCATGCCATCATTTTATCCTGTCATCATGGAGCTTCCCCTCAAGTCTATAAGATCAAATAAACCTTTTTTTCCCCCACAAGCTGCTCTTGGCCAGGTGTTTACTGCCAGCAATGTGAACTCGACTGCAAAAGTGAAGTTGGTACCAAGAAGTGATGTTATTGTAGCTGGAAACTTGACTGTGTGAGGAATGTGGAAGAATATGAAATGTTGGCCTAAGAGATGCTTTGCACTGCTATAAGTACAGCATGATATACTATTCTGGTCAGAGTTGAAAGATCCTAATGCAGTAAGAACTAAGGACTATGAGGTTTGACATATGAGGGCAAGAAAGAGCTTTGCCTGGGCTTGGATAGAGTCAGTTTGTGTGACAGGCTTGCTGTTATGCCCGTGTCCTGAGAACTTGTGCAGGACTGTATTGGGTAGAAATGGACTGTTATGTGTAGAAGGATAGGGTACAGAAATGAAATCTTTGAGCTGAAATATCAGCCTGTTCAGCTGCAATTATATGAGATATGACAACCTTTGAGTTGGGCCAACTGACCTGCCTTGCAACAATAGGAAGAATGTAGAACCTTTGGAAGGGGCCTAAATGCCAAAGGAGTATTCTGTTCTTCAAAGTCGGTTTTATTCCCCCCTGGATTAACAAACTGGTAGCCTACCTGGCATTATAAGTAAAACAAATGCAGGAAAGGGTCATTGAGTTTGCAACACAGTTTTGTACTTTGGAAATGACCGTGAGCGGTTTGAAGCAGGCTTGTGGATTACCTGTGTGAAGACCTGATGAGCCATGAGGATGAACCATCGGTTGCAATGGAGACCCAGTGGAGATGCCAGGACTATGAGATGGCTGTCAAAGTGAGTTGCCAGCACAGGATGAAGTTTTCTGAGACTCTGAGTAGCCTTGATAGAGGGGCAGAATTGGGACTCCACAGATTTGTCACTGTTTAGACTTATGGGACTTTGAGACTTGTCACCTACTAGAATTGTTGTACTTGGAGCTACAGAGTTTGATGTTTTCCCTGTGTAAATCTTGTACTAGTTGAATATTCCTTTGCTATGCCCAATACCTGTTTTGCAGTGTGAATGTTTATTTGGTGCCATTATAGGTTTTTCTGTTTGGTATCATGGTTCAGTTAAAAAACCTTGGACTATGGGGATGTCTGAAAATCATTAGAATTGTTTAAAATTATGGGGACTTTTAAAGTTGGATGAATACATTGCATTTTACATCATGTATGGTTATCAGTTTATGGGGGCCAGGGGCGGACTGTGGTGGTTTGACTCAGGTGCCCTCCATAAATATGTTTGTGAAAGCTAGGTTCCCAGATGATAGAGATTTGGGAATTAACACATCCTGAAGGCAGTCTCTTGGTGAGCTTATGGGTGTTATAACCATCTTCCTCTTGCCAGTGTTTGTCACACTTACCTGTTGCTGTTGTCCATCTTATGTTGCCCAGGAGATGATGTCCACCCTGTGCTCATGCCATCATATTCCCCTGCAATCATGGAGCTTGCTCTAGAGTCTGTATGCTAAAATATACATTTTTCTCACAAGGTGGTCAGCATCTTGTTGTTTTCTGCCAGCAAGGCAAACCTGACAGCAACAGTGCTCAGATCTGTTCTATCTTTTCTGGGAGTAGGTCTGCCAACAGTTGCCTAAATGATTGTGAATACTGATTAAATGGTGTGATATCCATTATATACTTGGATATGTTGAGCCAGGGACCCTTTCTAAAATGAACTATATTTGTTTATACATGCAGTATTTACAGAGGTTAATCAGACACAAATCAAACAAAAGTCTGTCCTTTCCACAGTGCCTTCCCATGGTGGAAGATACAAATGGAAAGGGTTTACTTATAAGAGTAAATCCTTGAGAAATCACTTCAGTTTCTCCCCTTGTAAATGAAGTATTCCCTAGTTTTCCATTCTTGGATTCTGAAAAGTCTGCCTTGCCATGTCATTTAAGCCTAGAGAAAACCTTCTTGAGTAAGTGCTCCTCTTCATTCTTATTGTCAGCTATTCTCTCACCCATGCATTCATTAAAATGGCTGCTGCCTATTCTTATTTTGTTCATTTATCCTAGGCCGGAGCATCAAGTTTACAAATTTGTATATGACAAATGAACCATGTTATCTCATAGGCTGTGCAATTTCTTTGCTAGTCAATCCAATTCATAATTGCAAAGACTTGGGTAGGGGCAGAACATACTGATCTGATCCATGTTGGGGAGTCAGTGATTTCAAGTGCAAGTCTTAGCACCTCCACACCTTTGTTCTGAAGACCAGGATGTTCTGTGGAAGCACTGACCCTGGCATTGAGATGGGCCTGAAATGTACATGTTGCTGGGTTGATACAGGTATCTTTATCCCAGCTATGCTGATGTCACTTTTCTGATGTCTTCTAAAGTATTCTCTGTCTGCCCTAAGAAGGTACAGAAAAAGGAAAAGAGCAGGTGGCCCCATTTGCCCTTCATCCAAAATGACTTTGACTCCTTGGAGTCTAGTAGCCAGCAAAAGGAAGGTTTCAAGGTCCATTTCCTCACCTTAAATCCTGTGATTTCATATTAGGAGAATAGGCTGTAAGATTTCTTGTGTCAACAATTCTCTGTGGGAAGGTTAATGTCATGTCTAATGGTCTCAAAGTTAAGAATGTACTATAAACATTCTGAAAGTGATGAATAAGTTAAAATGAACAAGGATGATAAAAGGTGGTCCTGAAATCCTCTCAAACTAGTACTGGCTTGCAAAGATGAGGAAAACATGAGCTATGAAATTGACTGTACAACCTTCTACTGTGACAATTCTACTGTGCTGCACATATAACATATAATACAACACTAATATTCAGAAAGTTACGGATGCATATACCTAACTAGATGTACAAAATCAACATAAAAACTTCAATATTCTCCTTGATAATTGTATACCATCATATCACAGGTGGTGATATGATGGTATACACAGGTGGTGGGCTTATATGCAAGATATTTTTGTTTTCTTTTTTTTTATTAAGTAGAAGGCTTGTATGGACATATCATATGTTGGCATCATCATTTCCCTCCTCCCTGACTCCAATCCACTGAGGACCCTCCTAACTGAGAATGCTGGTATTCACCATGGAGGTATGGGTTATGAGTTGTGACAGCAGCAGACTGTCATTGTGGGGAGAGGGGGAAGAAATGCCCCTAGATATTCCCTCCCACAGTGTGGCTCTTACATTCTTCTGAAAAATTCCATGAGCTTTAATGGGTGTGATTTAAGTCTATTTTGGTGTTGAGCTCTAAGAAACTTCTGGATTTCTGTATTGGTGCATTTTGAGTATCCTCGGTGTCTGTCTCCATCACCCTGGTGCTGGTTATCAGGCTCACCATGGAATCAGCATTCTTGCGCATATCACCAAGTCCTCTGTGGTTTCACCTGGGTCCTAGCTACTGTGCTAGTGGTGGTTCATCTGCTGACAGGGAGTCAGATATCTATTCTTGTCTGGTTAGTGGATTTGGGTTATCCTTTGTTCTCACTGCTTTCTAAAAAGAAAAAATAGATTCACCAACACAGTGAGATCAATACAGTTTAAAGGAGATAAGCATTACTAATTTAGGGAGATTGTGATGGATGTAGCCTCAGTGTTGGCCAAAGGCTAGTGAGAACTTCTCATTGGAGTCTGTAATCTTGGTTCCATAGGATTAAGACTTGGTTCCCATTTCCAACTATGTGTTCCTTTTCAGTGAGCAGATCTCTGAGGCAAGAAGAGAGCCAACCATTGGTTACCCATCTAGGCTGTATGCCACAATTGCACAAGTTTGTAAATCTTACCAGGCTGGTTACTTTCATATAACAGTGTCCCTTCCTTGCTCACAATGTTGTAGGCCATTCCCCCCAGCTTGTATTATATGGACTAACCATCTTGGAACTGGTTTCCTTCCAGGGTCAGCCAGATCTCTCAGTATTCTCTACTGGCAGCATGCATGGTCTTCAGCAGTAGGGTCTTAACTCAGGTGAATAATCAGGTGCCTATCTTGTTTTAGAGATCTCATAGGTCTCTCTGATCAAGAGGTTAATATAGATTGTAACCAATTGCTTGTAATTTGAGTTACAAGCCAAAGCCAAATGTTTTAGGCTTAAGCTTCATCCCACCGTCTCTAGGGCCTTTCTTACCAGATGATCCCTCCATGCTCCTGTTGAGGGTTGTATTTTTAGTCTGTATTCAGGAGGAAGGTTTCTATGGTACTAATTCATTTTAGATTTGGTTTTTGTGTGTATCTCCTCCTTTCCTCTTGTTCCTCTTTCCCCAAACCCTTCCATCCCTGTTACATACACCTTAAGTTGTTTGTCAGGTATGCCTGCAACTCAATATGTTCCATCTTATGAACCACCGAAGAGGGAGAACATGCAGCATCTGCCTTTCTGTGCATGTGTGAGTTCATTTAGTATGATGTGTTCCAAGCCTACCCTTTTTCTTACAAATTTCATTATATCACCTTCCTTACTGCTGAGTAGAATAAAATTGGATATTTGTACCACATCTTCATTATCCATTTGGCAAACAGTGGGTACCTGGGTTGATTCCAGTGTTTATTATGATTTGAGGATCAATAAACATAGTTGGGAAATATGCCTTCAGTGAAAAGTAGAGCTTTTAGGAGAGATTTCCAGTAGAGAAATGGCTGGGTCAATTGGTAGCTCTATTTTTATCTTTCTCAGGAGGCTACATATTGATATCCATAGTGGCTGTATGAGCTTACACTCCCACCAGCAGTGAATAAGTGTTCTTCTTTCTCTGCATCCTCTCCAACATTTATTTTTTCCTTTGAATTAGTATATATATATATATATATATATATATATATATATATATATATATGTGTGTGTGTGTGTGTGTGTGTGTGTGTGTGTGTGTGTGTACAAACACCACTGCAAATAAACTCCAGATGCATGCACCACCATCTGCATCTGGCTTATATGGGTTCTGGGGAATTGAATATTGAATCTGGGTCCTCATGCTTCACAGACAGGTGCCTTAAACACTAAGCCATCTCTCCAGCCAATGTAATTTGATTCTTTAATGATTTTCATCCTTTCTGATGTAAGATGTAATCTCCTAGTTGTTTTAATTTATATTTCCCTAATGGTTAAAGATGTTGAACATTTTTAGATGAGTATTAGCCATTTGTATTTTTTTTTACAATATCCTATTTGGTTCTCTGCCCCATTATTTTAGTGAGTTGTTTGATTTTTTTAAATTGGTTAGCTTTTTGAGTTTGTTGTAGATGTTAGATATTAGGCCTCTCTTGGTAGTATAGAAGGAGGACATTTTCTCCCATTCTTTGGGTAGTCTGCTGGCTCTGCTTATGGTATGCTTGTCTGTGCAGAAGCTTTTTGCTTCATGAGATCCCACTGGCTGAGTGATTGTTTAATTTCCTGGACTATTGGTGTATTATTCAGGAAGTCTTACCACACTCCTATATCATGGAAAGTTCCCCATATTTTTTCATCCACTAGTTTGAGAAGTTCAGGTCTTATATTGAAGTCTTTAATCCATTTGGAGTTAATTTTGTGAATAGTGAGAGAAATGGGTCTCGTTAGTTTCATTTTTCTATGTGTAGTCATCCAATTTGTCCAATACCATTTGTTGAAGATGCTGTCTTTTCCCCAGTGTGTATTGTTGGCTCCTTTGTCAAAGATCAAATAGCTGTAAGTATTTGAACAAAGAGCTGCGTATTCAATTCTGTTACATTGTCCTATATGTCTATTTTTATGCCAGTACCATGTTATTTTTGTTACTATGGCTTTGTAGTATAGCTTTAGATTTGGTATGGTGATGCCTCCAAAGTTATTTCTGTTGCTGAGGATATTTTTTAGTATCTAAGGTCTTCTTCCATTCCATACCAATTTTGAGATAATTTTTTCTGTGTGAAGAATGGAAAATAAAAATCTGGGCTTATTAGTATTGAGTTGAATTGAGAATTGCTTTGGGTAGAATTGCCACTTTTACAACATTCTACTTATCCAGGAGCATAAGAGGTCTTTCTAGCTTCCCAAATTTTTTCTTAAGTGTTTTATATTTTCATTATATAGATTGTTTTCATTAGTTTTGTACTCCATGAATACAGTCAAGTTGGTACCATTGTTAGCTTCCTCCCTGTCCTCCCCCCTCCACCTGGCCCCTCCTTGTTGGGGTATATGGGTCATGCATTGTGGGGTTAGCCCTCAGTTATAGGTAGGAGGAAATGTCTCTGTGTATCATGACCCAACATGTGGCTCTGACATTCTTTCTGCCCTCTCTTCTGCAAATTTCCATGAGCCATGCTGGGTTCATTTTTGGTCTGCTTCAGTGGGTGTTGGGAGCCTCTGTGTCTCTGGATATTTTATTTGGTAGGAGGTAATTGTTCTCTGTGTGAAGCTCCTTCATCCTTGTGCTGGTACCAGGTTCACTAAGAAAACAGCACACTTGCTTGTTTGGCCAATTATTCTTAGTTTCAGCTTGGGTCCATTGAGGTATTATCGGGTGGTTGTCTCCTAAGGATCTGCTTCTGTCTGAAAAAGAGAAGCAGATTCTACAATGGAGAGTAAAACTAGCACCAGATAAATGGGATAACCCCCCCTTTTTTTTAGAAAGAATTAATAGGTGTAGGCCCTCTTGTAGCCCACAATTGGTGGTAGCTTGATAATGGAGAGTGGGCTCATTTTTGGATCTGGATCTGACTTGTTTCCCAGCTCCAGCTATGGGTTCTGTTCCACTGAGCAGATCATTTAGCCAAATCAAGAGCAGTTGGTTTCCCACCATGGCTGTGCGCCACTATGGCATTTGTGTGAGCATCATGACAGGCTATTTTCTGCTAAGTTGGTTAGACCATGAGTTGCTTGGACAGATATTGGTCATTTTCCCCCAGTTTCCCATGTAGCACCTTCTGGCACTAGATGTGCTTACTGTCTGGGGACTGACTCTCTTCCAGCTTCCAGCCATGTCACTCCATATTACATGTCAACCACATATGGTGTCTTCAGCAGTATGGTATTACCACTAACTTTTGGTGGGTCATCAAGTACTCTGACAGAAATTTTTCATTCTTTTTGGAAACCTTGTAGATCTCTCTAATCAAAAGCTCATTTGGATGATAGCCACCTGCTGGTACTGGGAGTTACAGGTTAGTGCCCATAAAGAGAAGGAAGAAAAACATAAGTAATATAAAAGAGTTAGAGAGAAGAGGGAGAGAGAGAGAAAGAGAGAAGGAGAGAAGCAGTAGAAAATTGAAGTCAGTCTTCATTGTACCCTCTCCAGGGCCTTGTGGCTCAGGTGTTCCCTCTAAGGGCCTGGTGAAGGTTCAACCATTTGGTCTGTCTTTTAGGATGTAGAATTGTGTGGTACAATTGCTGTTTGGGCCAAGATTTTTATCCCCCACTCCCTCCCTTACCATCCCCTCCTTCCCCGCCCACCTCATTGTCCGGTACTCGAGATGCTTGCCAGGTATGTCAGCATCTTGGGTAGATTCAGTTAGGTGCTTTAGATGAGTGAGACTATGTGGAAATTATCTTTCTGTGATTGGGTGAGTTCACTGAGAATGATGTTTTTCACTTCATTGGTTATTATTATTCCAAGGTATTTGATTTTTTGTGGCTCTTGAAGGCAGGACAACCTCACTGACTTCATTTTGGTGTATTTGTCTTGCATATAGGAAGGCTACTGATTTTTGTGTGCTGGTTGTATAGCCTACCACTTTTTTGAAGGAATTTATCACCTTTAGAAGGTTTTTGGCAGTATCTTTGAGGTCACTTAAGTATAGGATTATGTCATCTACAAATAGGGCTAGTTTGACTTCTTTTCCAATTTGTATCCTTTTAGTATATCCTCTCTTATTGCTTGGGCTAGGACTTATAATACTATGTTGTAGAGCAGTGGTAAGAGTGGGCAACCCTGTCTCGTTCCCAGTCTTAATGGTAACTCCTTGAGTCTTTCCCCATTAAGCATGATTTGGGCTTTATGTTCTTTATATACAGTCTTATTATGTTGACATATAATCCCTCCTTGCCTAGTCACTCGAGTATTATGAGCATACAGTAGCATTGTATTGTATTGAGTGTATTGAAGGCCTTCTCTGCATCAATTGCAATTATCATGTGATTTTTTTAAATTTAAGATTATTTATGTGGTGTATTACATTAATCAATTTCTGTATGTTGAACCACCCATGAATGCCTGGGATGAAGTCTTCTTGATTGAGATGGATAATACTTTTAATGTGTTGTTGAATTTGGTTTGTGAAGATTTTCTTCATGACTTTTGCATCTAGGTTCATCAGGTATATAGGTCTATAGTTTTCTTGCTGTACCTCTGTCTGCTTTGGGTATTAGGGTGATTCTACCTTCATAGAAGGAGTTGGAGAGCAGTTCCTGTTCTCCAATTATGTTATAAAGCTTGAGAAAAAGTGATTTCAGGGTTCAAGAGATGTCTAAGAGGTTAAGACACTTGCCTGCAAAGCCTAAGGACCAAGGTTCAATTCCCAAGAACTCACATAAGACAGATACACAAAGTGGTGCATGAGTCTGAGTTCATTTCTGGTGGCTAGAAAGCCTTGGCATGCCCATTGTATCTATCTATCTTATCATCTATCTATGTGTATGTGTATATATATATGTATATATATTACATATTTTTCTTCTCCCAAGTAGATAAATAAATTAAATATATAAACAACCCAACTAGTATTTTTAAAAATGTGGTTTCAGTTGTTTGATGAACATTTGATAGAATTTGGCTGAGAATCCATCATGTCCTAGACTTTTCCTTTTGGAGAAGTTTTTGGTTAAATTTTCAATCTCACTAGATGTAGTAGGTCTTTTAGGAGACTTATCTTCCCTGGGTTTAGTTTTGTTAGGTAATATATACCTAGGAATTCAGCCATTTCTTCAAAGTTATACAATTTTGTGGAATAGAGGTTTTGGAAATGAGAACTGATGATTCTTCCAATGTCACTAAGTTATGTTGTGAATTCACCCTTTTCATTTATAATTTTGTTAATTTGAGACTATCTTTTGTTTGATTAAATTGGCCAGGGGGTTATCTACTTGTTTATTTCTTAAAAATCTCATGGTTTCATCAATTCTCTTTTCTTCTTTATTAGTTATGTACATACTAAGTGTGTAAACCACACATGTTGCTACCATCATTAGCCTCCTCCCTGTTTTACCCCCCCCCGAAGGGACCCTTCTCATTGGGGATTGTGTGTTGTGCATTGTAGGGGTGGTTATCAGTTATGGGGAAGAGGCAATGTCTCTGTGCATAGTGTCCCAACATGTGGCTCTTACAATCTTTCTGCGCTGTTTTTTGGATATGGTTCTGACCTGTTTCCCAGTTCCAGCTATGGGTTCCTTTCTACCGAGCAGATCTGTTAGCCAGTTCAAGAGCAGTTGGTTACCCACCATGGCTCTGTGCCACTATTGTACTTGTGTGAGCATCATGTCAGGTTGTTTGCTACTGAGTAGCTTAGACCACGAGTTGCTTGGACAGCTGTTGGCCATTTCTCCCCCATTTGCTCATGTAGTACCTTCTGTCACTAGATAAGCTAACTGTCTTGGGACTGACTCTTCCATATTCCATCCAGGTCTCTCTATGTTCCCTACCAACAACATATGGTGTCTTTGGCAGTAGGGTCTTACCATTAAACTTTGGTGGGTAATCAAATGTTCTGACATAAATCTGTCTTCTTTTGGGAAACCTTTTAGGAGAATATTAAGGTTAGTCTTCATCATACCCTCTCTGGGGCCCTTTGATTCAGGTGTTCCCTCTAAAGGACCTGATGAAAATTCAACCTTTAGGCCTGTCTTTCAGGATATAAGATTTTATGGTACCAGTTCCACCACCAGGTCCAATTTTGTGTCCCTCCCTCATGCCCCTCCCCTCCCCTCCTGCCCCACCTTCCCTATTGTCTAGTCTTTGAGATGCCTATTAGGTATGTCAGAGAAATAGAAGGGATACAAATTGCAAAGGATGAAGTTAAATCAGCCCTATTCACAGGTGAAATGATTCTATACATAAGTGACCTGGGAACCTCCGTCTCAAAACTCTTAAAGGTAATTAATTCCTTCAGCAAAGTAAAGGATACAAAATCAACACAAAAAAAATCAGTAGCCTTTCTATATGCAAAGGACAAAGATACAGAGAAAGAAATTAGCAACACTGTCCCACTTTCAATAGCAACAAAAAACATAAACTACCTCAGACTAACATCAGCCAAGGATGTGAGAGACTTATATAGTAAAAACATAAAATCATTCAAGAAAGAAATTGAGGAGGACTTGAGCAAATGGAAAACCCCCCATGCTCTTGGATAGGCAGAATTAACATTGTGAAAATGGCAATATTGTGGTAAAATTCTGTTTTATCAAGGAGGAAGCAAATATTTGCCCTTGTAGGATTTTCAGTGAGTGTTCTATTTTGAGTTTGAACAGGATTGGAGAGGGATGTTGTTTTCCCAGATGCATGGATTGTAGAAGTTGCAAGTGTCCCTGCACTTGTGGGATGGTGGCTAATAGGAGAGTCATGGTTGGAGGGCTAGAATCTCTTCTGCCCAGGATCACAGCAGAGCCTTGCCTGTGGGGCCCAGGGGATGTAGCATTTGGCCCTGCTCCCCTACTGTACCCAGATGACCAGGTTGTTAAGGACTCTTTCATACCGCATGGTAGGTGGTTGCCAGATATTCCCATGCTCCAAGTCTGGGGCATTGGGAGGAGACCAGCCAGGATGCTGGAGGCACAGATTGGGCACACAGGCCCCAAACACTCCATGCCCGTCACCTGAGCTGAGTGTACAGGCCCCAAACACACTATCACCCCAACACTAAGGCCCCAAATACAACCTACCTATCACCAGCCCAGAATGCACAGGCCTCAAACACACTGGAGCCCTGCACCCATCTGGAGTACATACGCCAACACATTGAACCACCTCACCAGCCCAATGCCACATTCTTTAACTGCAGAACCAATGCTTTAAGGGTTAAAAAGAAAGTAAACATAGATAAAATTAATGTGTGTTAAATATTTGCTTTCTCATGACACCATTCTACAGATAGTATTTTATCCCCAACTCATATATTCCACAATGCCTCAGGTGGGTGAACTTTATTTCTCAGGAGATGGTAGCAAATGTCTGTTTACTATAAATAGGGCACAAACTGATAGACCAAAATGTTGATTGCATCACCATCTAATTTTGGTGAACCAATAAGTCAATTGGGGTTACTTACAGAGCATAGGTAAGGGAGTACTTTAGGACATTGATGACTCAATGGCAATTATATCACTGCATAATCCCACCTCATTACAGATGGTGACTTCATGGAAGCTTCATGGAGTCCCATTGAGTTAACCTTCTGCTTTCTATATGCTCTGGCATATCACAAGAGCACTTGTAGCTAGGGTTAAGCAGGAGGAGGTAATAACTAGAATCCTTAATTAGGATCTTATGATGCTAGCCTGCTTCTCCTCCTACTACTACAGAATGTAAACAGCTTCATTGCCATTATCATAGAGCTGAGTATCGCTGTGATTTTCTGCTCTAATGTTGGCAAGGATACCTCACCAAAGCATTTTCGACTCCAAGATGATATGGTGCTATATCATGTCTAGATTCCCGGTTCCTTATCAAGATTTTAACAATGCCCTCATATCTAGCACAGGTGATTGGAGTCCTTTCACTATCTAGTCATTACTACCGTTCCCTTTTTATAAATTTAGCTAGATCTCTATTAATTCAATCACTATATGAAATAGAGTTATAAGTGAACCAACTACTTTGCACAACACCAAATCCTTCTTCCTTTAATATGTCTCCATGTTCTTCCTCCTTCAGTTCAGATTCTCTTCATTTATCCATCCTAAATAAAGTAATTATATTGACCACAATTTATTCGATGAAATCCTTGAGCTTTGTACAGCAAAGTGCCTCAATGGCCTATAAACAAATGTACTATTTAGTTATCTCCAATATGGAATCACCCTCCTCACTCATCCTCACATATACACACAACAATGGTGGATGTGATAAAATACTTGCCAAGCTAATGTCTGAAGAAAACTCCTGATCTATAGTGTTTTCCCAGTCTGAGGTGCATTTTCAAGGTATCAACATGATATCATTAAACTGAAATGAAGGATGTACTACCAACTCTGAATAAACTATGTGTTCCATTTGTTGCCCGATTTTGCAAGTCCATAGTTATCTAAATAATCATTATATCCAGTTCCACTCAGTTTGCAAATACATAAGTAATAAGGTGGACACATGAAATTATAACAAGCAAGACACTAGTATATGCTAAGTACAGTATTTGAGAGAATGGGTGAAAATTTGGACCATCTGTGGCCTTACAGGGTTATTACCATGTGGTTTTGACATAAATGTTATAATGAGATGTAAATTTTAACAGAATCACTATGGCTCATTGTAGAGAATGAACCTGAAAACAGATTCTTACTACAGTGGCATTATAGAAATCTAGGGAGGAGAGTTTGGAGACTGAGCTAATAATAGTTCAACATTCAGAGAAATTAGTCACATCCTGAACATAGTTTGAAACAGACAGTAACAAATTTGACAATGAATTGGCTTCTGACAGAAAAGAAGAATTTTATCAGTGATGACACTAAAGTCTTTGATAGAGCAACTGAGCTATCTGGAGGCTTTAGATGAAATGTGAATCCCTTGTTAAGAGCAAGCAGAAATTCAGGTTATGTCAAATATGCCTTAATTAATTATTATATTTCTAACAGATAAATGTAATATAACTAGTACACATAGGAGTATAGAGTTTGGGGAAGAGTAAGGACATGATCCCAGCACAGAACTATACATTTGGGAATAGACTTGACCACTTTCCAAACAACAACAACAACAAAAAAGATTAGCACCTGTTCATTCTGTAACACAATGGAGGACACCCATGAACTGGCTGGAAGCTGGAAGAGGGCCAGTCCCCAGACAGTCAGTGCATCCAGTGCCACAAGGTGCTACATGGGTGACTGAGGGAAAATGACCAATATCTGTGCAAGCAACTCATGGTCTAAAAAAAATAAGGGTTATCCCATTTATCTGGTACTAACTGTACACTCTGTTGGAGAATCTACTTCTCTTTTTCAGATAGACACAGATTCTGAGGAGATAACCACCCCATCATACCTCAAAAGGGCCCCAGTTGAAACTAGGAATAATTGGCAAAACAAGCAAGGGTGCTGTTTTCTTGGTGAACCTGGTACCAGCACAAGGGTGAAGGAACACAGAAAACAATCAACTCCTACCAAGTCTGATATCCAGAGACACAGAGGCTCCCAAGACCTCATCACTGAAGCAGACCTAAAATGAACCCAACATGGTGCAGGAAAATTTTATGGAAAGGGGGGGGCGGAAAGAATGTCAGAGCCACACGTTGGGTCATGATACACAGAAACATTTCCTCCTATCCATAACTGAGGGCTAACTCCACAATGCATGACCCATATACCTCAACAAGCAGGGGTCGGGGGAGGGGGAAAGATAGGGAGGAGGCTAACAATGGTACCAATTTGACTGTATTCACTGAGTAAATACTAATTAATAAAAAATAATAATAAATAAATAAATAAAGTTTAACTATTCTATAACAAAAGAATCAAATACTCATTAATTCATACATGACCAAAATATTGCATGCTGAATGAGATACTTTTTTACTTTTCATTTTCCTTACCTTCTGTTTTTCTGTGAGAATTATAATTTTTTAAATCTTGAATGGGGCTTGGTGTTGAGATGCACTTTTATAATTCCAATATACAGAAGGATGAGGCATGAGGATTCCAAGTTCCATGTCAGCCTATACTATACAGAAACCCTTTTAACAAAAGACCTAAGGTTCCAGTAATCAAACCTTATTACTTTATCTATGAATATAACTATTTCTGTGCAAAACATATCCATAAAATAATAAATCTACAACTTCATTTGTTGGATTGGACTTTTTCCCCTTTCCTTTTAAAAATATTTTATTTTTATTCATTTATTTATTTGAGAGAGAGAGAGAGAGAATGGGCATGCCAGGGCCTCCAGGCACAGTGAATGAACTCCAGACATGTGCGCCCCCTTCTGCATCTGGTTAACATGGGTCCTTTGGGTTTGCAGGCAAATGCCTTAACTGCTAAGCCATCCCTCCAGCCCACTTTTCCCCTTTCTGTTGACAGAATGACCTAAACAAAATTGTATTCTCTTGGCAAATATATAATGTACATATTTGATCCAAAAATATGAGAACAAAAGCATGAAAAAGATTCACTTCATCCACTGAAAGACATGTGAAGTTGTAAATCACCTTTCTCCATGTGTAATTGACAGACAATAGAAGCAGAGAATATGAAAGTATTTCTGGTTATCTTGGTCTCTGGAAATTTTGTAAAAATTTCCATGGATATTTATCACAGTGGAATCAAAGAAATAAACAGACAGCTCTTATCTTTTATATTATCATATAATTCAATGCAAGATATACACCACTTATAAATGCTATTACAGGCTTATTCATATGTAAATCAGAACAAAAATAGCAAGCTCAATGCCTGGAACTTTCATAAGTTTCTGAAAATCAGAAATAATAATATATATTAATGTTCTGACAATACATTTAAATTCATGAAAGACTGAAAACATATGACATATCTGGCTTTCTTCTAATATTTTAATCTTTATTAAATGTGTATAAAATGCACAGTGGCATAGCATATAATTTCTAGATATTAAAAATCTAATTCTTGTGTAACTGGCACAGAGGTCAAGAATAGGCATTTCCAACATTCTAAGAAATAGACAAATGCTCTCGTAGAATAAAGGGAAGAAGAAAAAAAATGATTACTATTAGTTAATTTACTACAACAACAATTACATCATTTTATTAAAGTAAAAACCTATAGAAATTCATGGAAAATAAAAACTGAACTTTGAAAAACATTATTACATAGAAAAAATCCATAATTCACAGATTTGGAAATGGGAATGATTTCAAATAATATGGTAAATCAAAATTTTAAATTAGTATAAAAATTGTTTTATATCATTTAAAGGAAAAATGTCATAAACTTCTATACAATGAACAGTAAATATACTTTTATGTTAATAAAATCACAATATATTAAAGAGTAAAGAAAAATCTTACACAGTTAAAAATTATAGAATCAAGCCAGGTGTGGTAGTACATGCCTTTAATCTCAGCACTCAGGAGGCAGAGGTAGGAGGATGCCATGAATTCCCGGCCTCCTGGAATTCTAGGTCAGAGCCTGGGCTAGAATGAAACCGTAATAACAAAACAAAACTAATATATTCAATTGGTCAAAAACAATATTGAAACAAAATATTATCATTGGATAGAATTTATTTTACTGCATATTATTAATATTAAATTTCAAATGTCTTTGTTGCATGCATGAAGCTATAAGAGATAAAAAGATAAGCATGCAAGCATATTGCTCTGGTTTGATAATGAGGACACAGGATATGTCTCATGTCTTGTTCTGAAGTCATAATACCTTTGGTAACTAACTTAACCCCATCTGATCCAATTTCTTCTCCCTTAGAATGGCATATGTTCATTTGCAAACCTGCTCTGACATTTTTAAAGCAAATACTAATTGAATCCTAGTATGGTCTTACCACTCTTCCAGATGGTGTGACTGCAGCAATAAGTATACCTCTGACCTTCCTGTGAATAGGAGAGAGTGAAGGGAATGGATCACTAATAAGTAAGGAAAGGAGATTAAAAACACTAATGAACAGGGAAGAGAATCAGCCTGGTAATCCAGTTTCTGAGTAACTAGAAATTTTTTCTTTAAGCTTTCAAAGTTTTTCTGTAGGACTAGAAGGGGCACACTTCTTTCTGGTCACATTTATATTCATCGGAGTTGATACTGACCCATTCCCAGAAAAACATGGCATCTCACATAAGGCATTCCATTCAATTACCAAGGGTCTAATTCTGAGGACATTACACAGAAGGAAACATCTCCTCTTAGACATTAAAGAGCTGAAAGTCATGCTGTCTTTCTCTGTTTAGATTTCTGGAGTGACAAATAAGTAGTTAAATTAAAATCAGAAGTTTTCAGCATCTCTTGTGTACTTTTCTTCTCAAAAAGCAAGACAGATTTTAGAAAATCTGAGCTGTCATTCCTCCCCAAAACTTTTACCTTAAAACTTTATTTCAGGACTCTCAAGGCATAACTTTTAGAAATTAGGAAACATTATATAGTGGTTGTGAAATTTGTCCAATTTTCATATAAAGCCATCTTCTAAGAGCCAAGCTTTATTAATGTAGAGACATATTGGAAGAATTTCAAAACATCAAACAAAGATAAGCATGTTATCGGGTAATGCAACTTGATCTTGAGAAGGTAGGCAAGCAAACATACTTCCATTGCCTCAGTGATAATAAAATTGGGATGTTGTCAAAGATGGGCCTTACCCTTCTGTAAATGGCATAAAAAATTCAATTGTCAATTGGTTACCCATAGATGCATAACTGAAATGTTCTAATTCATAAAATGACCTTACAAGGTGAAAGTGGTCGAAGTATGGAATGTTACAAAGGAGAATGAGAGCAAATAGGAGTGTTTAACCTGAGAACCTTTGATGGAACTAGGGCTGTTTTCTTAACTTCAGATTTTCCCACTATTGAAGATTACCAGTGTTTTTCGACATCTCTAACACACTCTCAAGTTCCATACTCTCATTTCCAATGACTAAACAGAGGGCACTGCAAGCCTAAACTTTGACCAGCCAGGACAAATGACCAAACAGTTGTAATATAGGCATGTCTGTTATAGGGGAAATCAAATGCTCTCTAATCAGACTGGAGGCCTGCTATATGGGAGGGAATACATGCCTGGTACTGAAAACTAAATCAAAAGTGTGTGGTGGGGGAGGACATGACCTTTAAGAATGTAACTGCTGCTCTTGTCTGGATAAATGCATATACTATGCCAACAAAACTGCCCTGTAAACACGTTACTTAATGTTCATATGCATATACTAATGCTACTCTCACTTTTGGCTAGAGAAACTTCACTTTTCAGATGGTGGTGACCACTGTGATGAACCAAAAGTCTCATAGTGCTGAGAAGAAGTGATGGAGGTGTGTTCAGCATTATAACATCACTATCACACCTTTTAAGACTCAGGGTCCATTGCGGAAGAGGTAGAGGAAAGAATGTAAGAGCCAAAGAAGGGTTAGGACCACTTACAATGCAATCATTCACACAGAAATTGGCCTCAATAGCATCAGAGTGCCTAGAAATACCTTCACAAGACCCTCATAAGAGGAGGAAAAGACGATGACATCAAAATAAAAGAGAGACTAATAAAGAGAGGGAAGTGATATGATGGAGTGTGGATTTGTTAAGGGGAAAGTGCGGAAGGGTAGGAAAATATCATGGTTTATTATCTGTAAGTATGGAAGCTATCGACAAAAAGACAAAAAAATAAAAAATATATAAAAACAAAATAATATATATATATATAGCATCATAAATCTTTGAAATTCTTTTAAATGTGTTCATTTTTGACATTCACATTTTCATTATAATTTAATTTAGAAAAGTTATCCTTTTTTAAAGTTTTATTTACTTTAGCCAAAACAAAATGACTTTCCCTCCTTTCTGCATTGTGACATGATAGCATGAATCTGGGCAACATTTAAGATAAGTTTAACCTTTCCTCAAAAATGTTAGATCTTAGACTTCTGGTCAAGATGGCATCTGCATAACCATGCCTCACCTCCCAGGAAGGAAAGACAAAACATTTAGGGTTCATTGGGTTTTTTAGGGGTTTGTAGATTCTAGTAGACCTCCACTGGGAGGGAGTGGAGTAGCAAAGTAAAGAATCTGCTGATTCACACACACTCTGGCAGCCCAACAATCCCCCATTCCCCTCAAGCAGCCTTCATAGCCACAGTCCTAGCTACAGGTTCCTCCTGCACTAACCACAGGCTAAGTGGATCTGGACCAGCAGGCCAGCATAGCTCCAAACACGAATGCTTTCCCATTCACCACTGCCCCCCACCCCAGGTCAACAGGCTACCATTCCCACAGAGGACCTCCAAGCACTGTGATATCCCCATAGCCCCACCCAGCATTGTCACAGGACCTGGAAGTCACATCCACCCCTGGTACACAGTCCCAAGGGTCCCACTGTGTCATCCCCTCACCCCTCAGCATCTCAGAACTACCACACATTCCCATCCTCTCCCCCTCTGCAGCCCAGCCCCAACACCAGTCTGCTTTGTCCCATCCCCCCCCAAACACACCTGTTCCCTTAGGCCACCTGACCACACAGTCCCATACCCTGAACCACCGAGCAACAAGCCCCTTCATCAGGTCCCCAGGCCCCCACCAGAGCCTCATGGGCTACTTCCCTCTGAGCAGGCAGAACCCATTGCCATCAGAATCCTAGTGAAAGCAAACATAGAAGCTTCCTCCTAAATTAAATAAGATTCCTACACTGTGACAGGTAGACCACAGCACAAAATGAATAACATGAAAAATCAAATGCAAGTAAATCCAACAGAATTTCCCAGTCCCACACATAGAAGAGACAATAGGAACAGAACCACAAAATGAAGATAAAAGCTACTCAACCCTGACCAAGCAAATAGCAGATCTTGCAGAAAATCAACAAAGGCCTAATAATTGTATGAATACTGTCCTTACTAGATTAGACCTAGTAGGAAAGAACCAGGAAGGGTTCCAAAGGCAGTTAAATGATCTGAAGGAGAGAAACAAAAAAAGAGGACCTCAATAACCAGATGGCTAAGTTCAATGAAGACATACAGAAATGCAAGGATGAATTCCAAGAAGCATTATGAACATCTGAAAACGACATGAAAAGTTCTCAAGAACAGAGTCAGCCATGTGGAGAATAGAAACTCAGAACTGGAAGACAAAACAGAAGAAATAGTTCATGAGTCCAAAAGTTCCAATAAGTTCAAAAATGTTTGTGAACAGAACATGAGAGAACTGTGGGATACCCTTAAACATCCCAACATTCGGGTCATGGAAATACCAGAAGGGGAAGAAATTCAGACCAAAGGCATGGAGACCTTATTCAACAAAATTATTAAAGAAAACTTTCCCACTCTCTCAAAAGAAACAATCCAACAAGAGGATATCACAATCATCAACCTATATACACAAAACATAAGTGCACCACAATTCATAAAACAATACCTCCTTGACAACGAAACAGAAATAACTACCAACACAACCATAGTTGGGGACTTCAATACTCCACCATTAGCAACAGATACATTATCCAAACAGAAAATTAACAGAAAAGTAAGAAAGCTCATAAAAACCATGGATCAATTAAACCTAAAGGACATCTACACAACATTCTACCCCAAATCCATGGACTACACATTATTCTCAGCAGCTCATGGAACCTTCCCTAAAGTAGAAAATATGCTGGGTCATAAAGCCTGCCTCCATATATTTAGGAAGGTCCACATAATTTCCTGCATGATATCAGATAACAATGCTGTAATGCTACAAATTAATAACAAAAGATGTGCAGGAATCCCATAAGCTCCTGGAAACTGAAGAACACACTTTTTTTTTTTTTTTTTTTTTTTTTGGTTTTTCAAGGTAGGGTTTCACTCTCGCCCAGGCTGACCTGGAATTCACTATGTAGTCTCAGGGTGGCCTCGAACTCATGGTGATCCTCCTACCTCTGCCTCCCGAGTGCTGGGATTAAAGGTGTGCGCCACCACGCCCGGATTGAAGAACACACTTTTAAACAATAAATGGGTAGTGGAAAAAATAAAAATTAAAACTGCAAAATTTCTAGAAATGAATGACAATAAGAACACAACATACCAAAACTTACGGGACACAATGAAGGTGGTCCTCAGGGGGAAATTCATAGCACTAAATGCCTTCTAAACAAAGATAGAGAGATCCCAAATCAATAACCTAACCATATACCTAAAGGCACTGGAAAAACTGGAAGAACCCAACCCAAAAAGAAAGAAATAATTAACATTAGAGCAGAAATTAATGAATTAGAAACTAAGAAAACAATTAAGAAAATTGATGAAACAAAAAACTGGTTCTTTGAAAAAATTAAACAATATTGAGAAACCCATGGCCAATTTGATCAAGTTAAAATAAGAGATACTTCAAATTAACAAAATTAGAAACAAAAAAGGAAAGATCACAACAGGCATAAGTGAAATGGGGAGAATCATCAGGACTTATTCCAAACAAACTCTGCTCCACAAAACTTGATAACATGGAGGAAATGGTTAAATTCCTGGATACATACCACATACCAAAGCTAAACTCAGAGCAAGTTAATCTCCTAAACAAACATATCACATCTACTGAGATTGAAAAGGTAATAAAAAAAACCTCCCCAAAATGAAGAGTCCAGGACCAGATGACTTCTCAGGTGAATTTTATCAAACCTTCAGGGAAGAACTGAAACAATTTTTTTCTCAAACTGTGCCACCTAATCAGAGAACAGGGAAAGCTCCCCCAACTCCTTCTATGAAGCTAGTATCACCCTAATACCAAAACAAGGCAGAGATGCCACAAGAGAAGAAAAGTATATACCTATTTCCCTGATGAACTTAGATGCAAAGATCCTGAGCAAAATACACACACACTGAATTCAACAACACATCAAGAGCATTATCCACCTTGATCAAGTAGGCTTCATCCCAGGACATAATGGGTGGTTCAACATATACAAATATGTCAATGTAATACACCACATAAATAAGCTCAAACACAGAAATCACATGATCATTTCAATAGATGCAGAAAATGCCTTTGACAAAATATAGCATCCCTTCATGATCAAAACATTGGAGCAATAGGCATGGATGGTTTATATCTCAACATAATAAAGGCTATATATAAATCTCCTAAAGCCCAAATAATACTCATTGGGGAGAGACTGATGGAATTCCCATTGAGATCAGGAACAAAACAGGGGTGCCCCCCTTGCCTCTGCTCTTCAACATAGTCCTGGAAGTCCTAGCTCAAGCAATAAGACATAAGAAAAAAATAGAAGGGATACAAATTGGAAAGGAAGAAGTTAAGTTAGCCCTACTCACAGATGACATGATTCTCTACATAAGAGACTCAAGCACCTCCATCTCAAAACTCTTAAAGGTAATGAACTTCTTCAGCAAAGTAGCAGAATATAAAAACAATGTACAAAAATCAGTAGCCTGTCTATATGCAAAAGACAAAGGTACAGAGAAAGAAATAAGCAACAATGTCCCAATTTCAATAGCAACAACAACAAAAGTACCTTGGAGTGATATTAACCAAGGATGTGAAAGACCTACACAATGAAAACACAAAAACACTCAAGAATGAAATTCAGGAAGACTTGAGAAAATGGAAAGACCTCCCATGCTCCTGGATAGGCAGAATTAACACTATGGAAATGGCAATCCTACCAAAGGCAATATACAGATTTAATGCAATACCAATAAGAATCCTAACATTTTTCTTCACAGAGATAGAAAATGTGATCTCAAAATTCATATGGAATGGCAGAAGGCCTTGGATATCCAAGCATGTCCTCAGAAAAAGAAATACCCCTGTAGGCATCATCATACCTATTCTAAAGGTATATTACTGGCAAAAAAAAAAAAAAAACAGGATTATAGACCAGTGGAACAGAATCAAGGTCGTGGACCTTGGGTCAAGTAACTATAGCTACTTGATATTTGACAAAGGCTCTAAATTTGTAGGCTGGAAAAAGACAGCATCTTCAACAAATGGTGATGGATAAACTGGATAACCATATGTAGGAAAATGAAGTTAAATCCATACATGCCACCATGTACCATGCACAAATATCAAGTCCATATGGATCAAAGACCTCAACATAAAACCAGAAACTCTGCTAGTACTGAAAGAACTTTCCATGATATAAGAATGGGAAAGGACTTACTAAACAAAACTCCAGAGGCTCAGGAATATAAGAAATCCCTCAACCACTGTGATCTCATGAACCTGAAAACTTTCCTCACTGAAAAACATACAATAAGAAGAGCCAATAGACTACCCACAGAATGGGAGAAAAATATTTCTAGAATCTACAAAGTACTCAAAAACATACATAATAAAAAATCAACCACAAAATGGGGCACAGAACTGAACAGGGAGTTTTCAGAAGAAATATAAAAGGACAGAAATGTTCATCATCCCTAATCATCAGGGAAATGCAAATTAAAACAACTATGAAATTCTACCTTACCCCCAGTAAGGACAGGATGCATTACAAAATCAAATGAAAACAAATGCTGGTGAGGATGAGGAGAAAAAGGAATGCTCATTCACTGTTGGTGGGAATGTATGATGGTACAACCACCATGGAAAGCAATATGGAGACTCCTAAAAAAGGTTGACTATAGAGGTATCAACAGACGCAGTTATTCCCTTACTGGGCACTTACCCTAAAAGTTCCATGTCTCAGTTCAGAGAGATTTCCTCAACCATGCTTATAGCTGTTCCATTCATAGTAGCTAGGAATTGGAATCAACCCATATGTCCATAATTAGAGGAATGGATAACCAAGATGTCATATATCTACACAGTGAAATTCTACACAGCAGTAGGGGAAAATGACACAATGAAATTTGAAGAAAAATGGTCAAACTTGGAACATATCATTCTCAGCGAACTCACCCAATTGCAGAAAGATAATTGTTACATGGTCTCACTCATCTGTGGCTCCTAACCTGAATCTACTCAAGATTCTGACACATCTAGTCAGCATTTCTAGGACAAGACAATGGGGAGAGTGGGGCAGGAGTGGAGGATAAGTGTAGAGGGTACACAAGACTTGACCCAAATGGCAAAGGTACCCTAAAATTTTGTATCCTACATGACAGAACAATTGTTGAACATTCATCAGATCCTTTGTGGGAACACCTGAAGTACAGGGCCCTGGAGATGGTATGATGGAGACTAACCTTAATTTTCTCCTATTTCTATCTCTTTCTTCCTCTTCTCTCTCTTCTCTTTTGTCTTTTATATTACCTTTTTCTTCCTTCTTTTCCTTGGCACTGGCCTGCAACTCCAAGTACCATCATTTGGTTAACATCCACAATGAGCTCTTGATCAGAGAGACCTACAAGGTTTCCCAAAAGAAGACACATTTCTGTCAAAGTACCTTATGACCCACCAATGGTTAGTGGTAAGACCCTATTGCTAAAGACACCATATGCTGTTTGTAAGGAACATGGAGAGACCTGGCTCGATTCTGTAAGAGAGTCAATCCCCAGACAGTTAACTCATCTAGTTCCAGAAGGTGCTGCATGAGTGAGTGGGGGAAAATGATCAACATCTGTCCAAGCAACTCGTGGTCTAAGCTATTCAGCAGCAAACCACCTGACATGATGCTCACACAAGTGCAATAGTAGCACACAGCCATGGTGAGTAACCAACTGCTCTTTATTTGGCTAATGGATCCACTCAGTGGAACAGAATCCATATCTGGCTCTTGGAAACAAGTCAGAACCATATCCAAAAAATGAGCCTACTGTCCATTATCAAGCTCCCACTAATCGTGGGCTACAATAGGGCCTACACCTCTTAAATTCTCTCTTAAATAAGAGTTGTTATCTCATTTGTCTGGTGCTGACTTCACTCTCAATTGGAAAAGTTGCTTCTCTTTTTCAGATGGATGAAGTTCCTGAGGAGAGAATCAGCCCATCATACCTCACCATGGCCCCACTTGAAACCATATAGTAACTGGAGAGATGAGCAAGAGTGCTGCTTTCTTGGTTAGCCTGGTACCAGCACAAGGTCCAAGGAGATAGACACAGAGAGCACTCAACTCCTACCAACCCACATATCCAGAGACACCGAGGCTCTCAAGACCTCATCACTGAAGCAGACCTAAAACAAACCCAACATGGCTCAGAGAAATTTGCAGAAGAGGGGATGGAATGATTGTTAGAGCCACATGTTTGGACATTATGCACAGAGACATTGCCTCTTCTCCATAACTGATGCACAACCCACATTCCCCAATGAGGAGGGTTCCTATGGAGGAAGGAGGACAGGGAGGAGGCTAATGATGATACCAACATGGCTATATACACACTGTACATAAATAATAATAATAATTTTAAAAAATTGTAAACAATAAGAAAATGTTAGATCTTTTCCTTGAAACTTCAAACCATAGCCACATTCTTAAAAGAGAGACTCAATCCTAGCCATAACTTCCCATTTAAGAAATAAACTGACTTTATTTTTATTATGGAAATATACTTCCAATTCTGACCCAGCCTTGTATAAAGCATATGGCCTTGAGGAAGTCTGATAGCTTTTCCTCATCCTATTTTCCACCTATACAAGTAGGTAGGAAAAAAGTACTCAATGATTTAAGCTATAGAATGCCACAAACTCTTCATGAGTCAGATGTAGCAATTAGAGGTTTGAGCCCCAAAACAGGGGCATTGAGGTAACTGTGTCTCATCCCAAGATTAGGCCAGCAATACCTTTGTCAAACAGATGGGCAAGGTCAGTGTTTCCAAAGTTTGTCTCTTAGATGCTAGTCCAAAAAGAAATGCAAAACTTGATAAACAAACAGGAAGATCCTATCACATAAATTTTGGAAATCCTGTGTATCAGATACCTGTTGGATTGAAATGTCATTACCATAGTGTGTCAAAGCCCAGAAACTTTACAGTAAAAAAAAAATCTAACGTATTGTTACCTCACTTTTATGAATTTCTTTGACCTAGAAAGTATTTTTTGATCAGATAAGTAGTTTTTGGACTAATTTAAGCAAATATTAATTTCATGTCTTTTACTTTCCCAAACCTATTATATATTACCTTTCTTATCTTTGATTCTATGCTATGCAACTCACAGTTGATTCAGTTTAACTTCAGAATTATATCCTTCACACCACTGATAAATGAAGCTTTCTTTTTATACTTTTATCATTCCTCCTTAACTTGTTAGAGAAGTATTTTCATTTGCTTGATTTGCCTTTTGAGTTTCTTACTTTCTTCTGTAGATTTTGTGTTTGAAACTCCTCTTTAGATACTTTAAAGTATTGTATTTTATAACAACTCAGGGTTTAGAACAGCTATTTTCTTATCCCCAAGAGTTTATTTTGCTATGCTAAGGGCATCTGGTAGAACTTGCCTTGGACAGGGCATCTGGTAAAACATGCCTTCAATGAGGCTTCTTTTAAGGTGCATTGACATGTGCATTGATGGTCTTGTAACTCTATTAAAAACATGCAGCTTGGGAAAGTGCCTGCTTTTCTAAAAATGTATACAACACTTGAAAAAACAATCCATAGAGTCCTCTCATTCAACCTTACATCTGTGTTCAAATATCACTTTCCCTGTCAAAAATGAAGGCATTGAAAACTTAGCTGACTGGATTCCACATTTCCCCAACTTGATGTAGATGCCAGGTCTTCCTCACAAAGTAATAAATTTGTGTTGTTTTATACAGCTCTAGAGCTCTCTTTCAGTGCACATGCTTGCTCACACTCTACATATTTGAATTATCAAAGAGTTAAATGATAGACTTAAATGCAAATTTAAAGAATCATAAAGATAAACGGGAATATTTTAAATGTTACTGTTTTTCCTGGACCCATTGTGGACAAATAGAGCTCTGGCAGGAAATTATAGCTAGTAATATTTGACACAGATTAATTATTTACCATAGCCTTTCCTATCCAATAGTTCTTTCTGTCCTCATGTCCTGCAATTCCTTTTCACATTTCTTTCATTGATTCTTCAGAGTTCTAAAGGCCACTAATGTTCTTGTATACTCCATGAATTTAAATTTGTAGACAAATGAAAGAAAAAAATGAAGAAAGCTCTTGGGTTAATAAATAATTATTACCTGATCTAGATGAGGAATCTTGTATAAACTGGTAGGATAAAACACTAGACACTAAAAGACACATTCAATAAGTTGCTATGTGGTCAAGTGGTATGGGTATGGTCAAATGACTTTTGAAATATGGTACTAAGCAGTTGTTGCAGTTAGCTTTGTGTTGCTGACAGAAAACACTTGACCAAGAGGTAGATTGTGGGAGGAAAAGCTTCAGTTTGGTGTACAGACTCCAGGGGAAGCTCCATGATGGCAGGGGAATATAAAGGAATGAGCAGAGAGTACATATCACCTCCTGGTCAACATCAGGTAGACAAGAACAGCAAGAAAGTGTGCCAAACACTAGTGAGGGGAGGCTAGTTATAACACCCATAAGCCCACCCCCAACAATACACTGTCTCCAGGAGAGTTCAATTCCAAAATTTCTACTAGCCAGGGACCCAGCATTCATAAAATATAAGTTTATGAGGAATACCTGAATCAAACCACCACAACAGTTAAACTGATTTCCTTATCTCAGAAACACTAACTATTATAGGGATTACTATTAACTGTGACTTTATGTTAAGCATATGAAATGGATTGCCCTATTTTGCCCATTGTGGTAATTTGAATGTATGCCCCCCGTAGACTCAGTCATTTTATTATATATTGTAACTTGAGTCTTCAGCCACCTGGCATGAGGAGGTGTTACTGGTGGTGATACAGGGGTCCAGCACGAAGGCATGTTTGGGGTGGATCTGGTTTCTTTGACAAAAGTGTGCAAGAAGGTGTGAGCACTGGTGAGAGTCCCTGCTTCCTGCTGGTTTGTGCTTGCTGTTTTTGATGTGTGTGCCAGTACTGGTATTTTGTTGCTGTAGTTTTTCTCTTTGCTTGGATCTGTAAAAGGAAACCATCTTCATCTATGGAACTTCCCCTGGATCTGCAAGCTTGAAATAAATCCTTTCTTCCTCTAAACTGTGCCTGGTTTGGACATTTATCCCAGAAATATGAATCTGTCTACAATAGAAATTTAGTGCCCAAAATATGGGGTTGTACTGAAATGAATCTTCAGAAACTTCACAATGTAGTAATCCAAAACTTATGAGCTATCTTGTTGAAAGCTTGAAAATGCTAAATGAAGACCATTTGTGGGCTTTGCTTATGAACATTCAAAAGGGAAGGAAAGACCACAGAGAACTTTGTTGGAAATGGGTTACTAGCATAAAGGGTGGCTGCATTCTGCTGCCCATGCCCAGATCGTTTGAACATGGTTGGGTTTGAATGTAATGAATTGATGCACTATAACAGATATAGAACTGAAAGACAAAAAAAATGAAGGAAATTTAAAGTTCAGACACAGAGACAGATTGTTTAGTAACTGAAGCTGCTGCTCTGGTCAAGCAGATTAGAATGATTAACTGCTTTACATTGAAACAATGGGAAAAATAACAGAGGTAAATTACACACAGGAAAGACTAAATGATAGAAATACAAACTGTTTTGAAAGGAAGAAATCTGCTCTTCAAGGTTATTATTCATTTCCTCCCTGGATTAACAATATGTCTGAGCCCCTGTATACCTAGTGTAGCAGACAGCTTCAGGTTCACTGAGATGAACTTCCAGAACAGAGACAGTTATGGAAGGAAGGGAATATGGAAGGTTACAGATCCAGGGGAAGTTCCATAATGGCAGAAGAAGCTGGCCTTGCTTTCACAGGTCCAAAAAGAGAGAGAAAACCACAAGCCAAAAGCTACACCAAACAGCACACTTCAGTTACTCCAGGTGTAACTAGGCACTTTTCATATCTGTAGATTGGAATTTCAAACCCACCACCACACCTTAGGATCCACCCAGTGACACCTCCTCCAGCCAGGTGGCTGCAGATACAAACTACAAACTAATAAAACATTGAATATATTGGGGGCCATCTATTCAAACTACCACATCTGGTATTGATTTCGAAAGCATGGAAAATTCATGGAAG
Organism: Dipus sagitta; assembly: GCA_036346955.1. Lineage (NCBI taxonomy): Eukaryota > Metazoa > Chordata > Mammalia > Rodentia > Dipodidae > Dipus > Dipus sagitta. The sequence continues at coordinate 92,956,076 of CM070770.1, read as the reverse complement.
TGGGTTACAAAGTACACATGATTCCAGAAGCTACTGTTGAGATGTGGCGCATGGAGAAGAGTGACATCCCTTATTGGTGGGCAATGAGGCCATTGTAAGGTGGACCACTGTTTTTTTGTTGTTTGTTTTGTTTTGTTTTGTTATGTTTTGTTTTGTTTTGTTTTTTAAGGTAGGGTCTCACTCTAGCCCAGGCTGACCTGGAATTCACTATGTAGTCCCAGGGTGGCCTTGAACTCACAGCAATCCTCCTACCACTGCCTCCTGAGTGCTGGGATTAAAGGCATGCACCACCCCTCAGCCGGTTAGGCTGCTGTTTTAAATGTAGACATGAAGATGTTTTGGTCATACTGGGACTATGCAAGAGCTACTATGTTAGCTCAGCATGGAAGTTCTCCCTGGTTATTCAGCTCAGCTGGAGGTATGGAAATTGTTGATTCAGAGGCTGCCATCATTGGGTATGGACATCAGACTTGAAATGCAGGTTTTTGATGTTTTTCTGATGGCTATTGATTTTACATTGGTCCATTCTCTCCTTGTTATGCCTTACAGCAAGGGAAATGTTTACTATATACCATTTTATGTTGGAAATATGTAATTAATTCTGATTTTACAGGACTCACAGTTAAGAGTAATTTTTTTTCTTTAATAGATTATTTATTTATTCATTTGAAGAGATACAGGGGCAGACAGACAGAGAGAGAGAGAGAATTGACATGCCAGGGCCTTCAGCCACTGCAAACACACTTCCAGATGCATGTGCCACCTTGTGCATCTTGCTTATGTAGGTCCTGGGAAGTCAAACCTGGGTCCTCTGGCTTTGCAGGCAATTGCCTTAATCGCTCATACATATCTGCAGCCTAAGAGACAATGAGCTTTTGATCAGAGAGACCTACAAGGTTTCCTAAAAGACAGACAGATTTCTGTCAGAGTACTTGATGACCCACCAAAGGTTAGTGGTAAGACCCTACTGCTGAAGATACCTTATGTGATTGACATGCAAATTAGAATGGCATGGCTGGAAGTTGGATGAGAGTCAGTCCCCAGACAGTCAGCGCATCTAGTGCCAGAAGGTGCTACATGGGCGACTGGGGGAAATTGACCAATATCTATCGAAGCAACGCATGGTCTAACCTACTTAGCAGCAAATAACTTATTGTGATGCCCACACAAGTGCAGTGGTGGCACACAGCCATGGTGGGGAACCAACTGCTCTCAATTTGGCTAACTGATCCCCTCACTGGTATGGGACCCATAGCTGGAGCTGGGAAACAAGTCAGAACCATATCCAAACATAAGCCCACTCTCCAATATCAAGCTACCATCAATTGTGGGCTACAAGAGGGCCTACACCTATTAAATTCTCTATAAAAAAAAAAAAGTAAGGGTTATCTCATTTGTCCTGGTGCTAACTTACTCTCCGTTGGAGAATCTGCTTCTCTTTTTCAGATAGATGTAGATCCTAAGGAGAGAGCCACCCCATCATACCTCAAAAGGGCCCCGGCTGAAACTAACAAAAATTGGAGAAACAAGCAAGGGGGCTGTTTTTCCTGATGAACCGGACACCAGCACAAGGGGGAAGGAGATCAGCATAGAGAAAAATCAACTCATACCAAATCAGAGAGCCAGAGCCTCAGAGGCCCTCAACACCTCATCACTGAAGCAGACCAAAAATGAACCCAACATGGCTCAGGGAAATTTTGCGGAAGAGGGGGCGGAAAGAATGTCAGAGTCACATGTTGGGTCATGATATGCAGAGACATTTAGCTTACCCATAACTGTGGGCTAACTCCACAATGCATGACCCGCATACCTCAACAAGGAGGGGCCAAGGGGAGGGGGTAGGTCACGGATGAGCCTAATAATGGTACCAAACTGACTGTATTTGCTGAATACAGAACTGACTAATAAAAAAAATAAAAATAAAAATAAAAAAAAAAAATTTCAGAAGAGGCTTGGGATTTGTAGTAATCTTAAAGTTTGTAAAGACAATGGGAATCTTTGAAGGTAGACAGAATACAGTTTGCAATGCGAGATGGTAATGAGTCTATTAGGGGCCAGGTCAGAATGTCGTAGTTTGAGTGTATGTTTCCTATAGACTCAGGCGTTTTATTAAAGCTTGTAACTTGAGGCTATAGCTTCCTGGCTTGAAGAGGTGTCACTGGAGTTGGGTCCTGTGATCCAGTCCAAAGATCTGTTTGGGGTAGATTTGATTTCCAGCCCAAATTATGAAGAGAGGTATAAGCTCTGGCTGGGTGCTCTGCTTGCTGTTTTTGATGTGTGTGTTGGTGTTTGTGTCTTGCTTCCTGCTTTGGTGTTTTGTTTGGATCTGGAAAATGCAACCAGCTTAATCCATGAAACAGCCCCTGGATCCATAAACTTGAAATAAATTCATTCCTCTAAACTGTGCCAGGTTAAGATGTTCATGCTAGCAACAAAAGCTGTGTACAACACCCATAGAATCTCTTATCATATCATATCTACCCAACAAGGCTTAATGATGGTGGGAGATGAGACAGAAGCAGATCTTGTGGCAAGACCAGAAAATAAGGTGTAAGGAGGTATTCATCTAGCTCTTCCCAAGCAATGTGCTTCCCAAACAACTAATGCTTCACAAGACCACTATTAATCTTTTCTAAGGGAAGCAAATGCCACTGAACTAATTATGTTGCATTGAAGCTGCCTCTTAAGGCTCCACCACCTCCAAACATCACAACTTTGAGAGCCAACCTACCAGCATGTGAATATCTGAAATTCATTTGAATTTTACCTAAGCCCTAGTACATGAAAAAAACTATTATTAGTTCCTCACTCCAGACAGCCCATTCTAAAGAAATATTCATATATTCATGTGTTAAACATTTTTAAAGCAATTCCTAGCACAGTAGAAGGTTAAAATCTGCATCTGGTAATAAACTATGTGGGTTAAATGATTGGAGACAGCAGTACAGAAAAAGTCACCAAGCAGTGTATTAATGAGGCATGGAACAGGTGGTGCAGCATGGTATTTTATGAGTGGGGAGGGTTCCCTATGGGAATAGGTAATCTAAGAAGACCTTGTGGAAGCAGTTCACAGATTATTTTTGAAAATATAAATTACCAGTGACAAAATATTTGGATCAACTTGTAGCAACTATGAATTTTCAAAAGTACAGAATATTGAAAGATTATTTTATAGTGTGTAAAATATAGAAAATGCATATTTTTATTTATCTGAATTAGACTCTACTGGAAAAATTTGGTGAAAAATATCAACATAAATTTTTTTGGTTTTAGTGCTAGGATTCACTCCTTTGTCTTCCATCTCCTCTCTTCCTTTTGTTTATCCCCCTTCACTATCACATTCTTCTTCATTCATTTTCATAGTACCAAGAATAAATCTCTCACAGTATCCAGAAAAATCATGATAGGTTCTTGACCACTAATCACTCATGTTAAAAACAGACATTATTCTTGCCACTGTGGTTTATGCAGAAACAGCAGTGCTCTTGCTGACTCAATTTCATGATATCACAATGATCCCTATAGACTTTTTGTGGTCTGTGCATGCCAGGACCTGTCACCAAAGCTTCAGTACACTTCTACATAAATAGCTTGATACAAATTTTCTCTTGGAGAAGAGAGACTAGAACACAGAACAAAAAGGATTGGCTGACTTTCTCCTCAGAAAACATGACCAAGTTTTGTGTTTTTATTTCTGTTGTTGGTAAATTCACTCCAGTAAAAGCCCAAAGACAGGGTTATGGAATTATTAATGTATTTCAGTGCCACAAATAATACTCATGCTTTCCTTCTCTTAAAGGTTACTAACTTCCATAAAATAACTACCTTCACTAAAAGTGAAGATTAAGCTTTTATATATCTTGAATTAGTTGCATAGATATAAGAAGAAATATATCAATGGCATTTATAACAAGAAAATAAAAATGTAGCCTGGCAAGATGGCTCAGCAGTTCAGGTGCTTGTCTGAGAAGCCTAATGACCCAGGTTTGATTCCCTATTACCCACTTATAGCCAGATGCACAATATAGTGTAGGCACCTGGAGATTGTTTGCAGTGGTTAGAGGTCTTGGTACAACTCTCTTTTTCTCTCTTTCTTTTTATGCTTGCAAAAAAAAATATATATATATACATATATATATATATATATATATATTTGTGTATATATATATATGTATATATATATATATATTTGTATATATATATATATACATATATTTTTTAAGAAAATAAAAAGCATTTATATTTAATTATGCACCTGACATCTAATATCAATCATTTTATTTCATGCTTACCCTTTAAATTGTTTGGTACTTATTATAATTTATCCAATCATAATAAATTCATTTGACATTTGGAGATTATAGTATAAGTATTAGTATCCAGTTTCTATAATTTTTAAGATTTAAGATATAATAATGCTATAAATTTTCTCTGATAACATCTGCTAAGTCTGTAGTTTCACATTGGACAAAAATATATCAATAATCCTTATGTTTTGTTTGTCTATGCATCTTTTCCTTTTTGTGAAGTCATGTTTTTTGTGTATGTGCATGCAGAGAAAGTATGGTGTGGAATGTGATTTGTGGCATGTTATGTGTATTGTATGCACACATGTGGATGCTATGCATATGCATGTCCATGATGAGGCCAGAGGAAAACTTCATGTGTCCTTTCCTATGGATTAAGCAGGTATTTCCCTGAGACAGGGTCTCTCCCTCAATGAGAGCTTCCAGAGAGGCACTGTCAACTTGCAGTATTTCTGTATCAGAAATTTCCATTATTATCAACATGTTGCTTTTATTTGTTTACCATTTATACCACCAACTGAGATTATTAACCACATCTTATATTTCAGTAGTTAACTTTCCTTTTCAATTGGATTTTTTAAAAGTATTATTGTTTTTAGGTAGATTTTTATTCTAGCCCAAGCTGACCTGAAATGTACTATATAGTCTCAGAGTTGCCTTGAACTCATGGTGATCCTCCTACCTCTGCTTGCTCAGTGCTGGCATTAAACGCATGCACTACCACACCTAACTTCTATTTGCTTTTGAATACAATGTTTAGGCATAGTTTTTAGCTGATCATGTTAACAAGTGGCATTATTATACGAATAAAAATAGTAACAATCCATTTAAATATAATTTCTCAGTGGAGAGACTCATTTTAGATGTAGTTAAAATTACTCCCATTGGGGATATAACAAATTTAAGTATCTTTTCCAAAACACTGAACTACTAATATAATTTTTAAACTTTTCCCAACACCCTCACTGCATATACTACACAAATGACTAAACTCTGCATATTTGAACTGTATCCACCAAAAATAAGCTTACAAATCCATGGACCTGCAGAACATTGTTGCTAAAAGTATCTGTGCAGGCTTTAAAACTTGGTTGCACACTGGAATCACCTTGGGGATCTTTAAAAAATACCATTCTCTAGGTCACAACCAAGAGATTCTAATTAATTGTTACAGAGTAAGGTCTAAGTACCAAGATTTCTTGAAAGCTCCCCAAGTAATTCTAAAATGCAGTCAAAATTAAGGACCACTGTTCTAAACCACTTGTTTTACAAATGAGACAATTAACCCTATCAGTGATGCACACCAATTTGCTGTCAGAGCACTTAAAATTAAGTGTTCAAACTCCCAGTGGTCTTTTCAGTAGTGTGGAAGTTGTCAAATGTAGTTTCCCATGCTCAGGGATTCTCAGTGGTATTACAGGAGTACAGAGATGATGAGGTCAAAGTTATGGACCTACTTACTCATCAACACAGCAGCTCTTACTTGTCTTTCTCATAGCCTAACATGCTTTTCAAGCATCCTTCCAAAGAATAAGTGTGGGGGTGGGACTTCTGGTCAAGATGGCTGTATAGGAGTCACACCAATCCAACCTAGAGAGGTATTTGAGCAAAATCCACTCTTCATCTGAAAAGTGAAGGTGTACAGATTTTCATAGGCCACAGCAGAGAAATAAGAAAGACTAAGACCTATCATATAGGAAGAAATCAGCTAGAATCCCACTGAGAAGCTTGAAGGCCCAGACCTGATCCACAGGACCTGTGGAGGTCTGCACACTTGTGTATTGCCCAGCTGCAGGAGAAGAGACCCAACAAGGGGATTTTCCAACCTCAACAGTCTCCTTGTCAAGTCAAGAAATCTGAAGGGAAAACAGCAGGACACAGGCAGGACCAGCTGAGCAGTTCCAGTACAACTCCAGGATTTCTGCACTCTCCCATCCCCCAACTGACAGAACTGCTACCTTCTAGAAAACACATTCAGCTCCTGGCAGCAGGGAATCCAGCAAAACTGTTCAGAACAGCAAATTCATCGCCCAACATATAGGGATCAAGATGGACACTCAGCAATGGCAAGATTTGAAGCCACCCCAAAAGGTAACAAGGTTAACTGACAAAAAAAAAAAAAAAAAAAAAAGCAGGCACATAGACCTGTAATGAGAGTGCTAATCTCTCTTTCTATGCCAGGGCAGGTTATAGGTTACATATTCTTTTTAAAAAAATTTTTTTGTTTATTCTTATTTATTTGAGAGCGACAGAGAGAGAAAGAGGCAGAGAGAGAGATAGAAAATGGACGTGCCAGGGCCTTCAGCTACTACAAATGAACTCCAGATGTGTGTGCCCCCTTGTGCATCTGGCTAACATGGGTACTGGGGAATGGAGCCTCAAACCAGGGTCCATAGGCTTCACAGACAAGTGCTTAACTGCTAAGCCATCTCTCCAGCCCCATGGGTTACATATTCTTGGTTGGCTTTACCATTCTCATGTAAGCTGTATTTGGAGGTTGAATATTGTTGCAATTAATGCTTTCAGATTCATAAAGCCTTTGCGTTTTTCTTCTGTCATTATTGGGGACAGGGTCTTATTCAGACCCATGCTAACCTGGAACCCATTTCATAACAGAAATCTCAATCTCCCATCTTACAGGAATAAGGGTGTAGAGCAACACAAACCCTTAGGAATTGTGGCTTTATAAGGTTATCTGTTTGTTTCACATTTGCATACTCTGTGCTGGTTTTTATTGAATGCATATATTTCTCAGTTGAATTTTAGAATTCATCAGTAAATTGTTCCACCCAGCCCACTGCAATACTTGAATAGCAGGAAAACTAAACACCTAGGATTACTTCTGTAGTTGGATTGCAGTACAAGAACTACACTTGGCTCTGTAAACTCCTACTCTGAAGGTACATAAAGTTAGATTTCCAAATCTAAAAGCACTGTAGATTATGAGTAAACCCAAGCATGAAATCAACTCAGGATGCAAAAGTCACATTACAACATAAGAAACACAAAGAAAAGACAGTAAAATCACACCAAAAATTATAATTCCATCAGAAATGGCCCCCAATGAAACTGTTTAAGATGAAATGCCCAACAAAGATTTCAAAAAAAAAAAAAAAAAAACAGATTTTATCTATAAGCAAAGAAATCAGCCAGGCATGGTAGCACATGCCTTTAATTCCAACACTCAGGAGGCAGAGGTAGGAGGATCATCGTGAGTTTGAAGCCACTCTGAGACTCCATAGTGAATTCAGGGTCAGCTTGGGCCAGAGTGAGACCCTACCTTGAAAAAACAAACAAGCAAAAAAAGAAATCAAAGAAGAAAAACAGGAATTAAAGAAGAAAAAAAAACCCTGGAGGAATTCCAAGAGAACACAGGAAGCCAGCATAATGAAATAAGAAGGTCATTACAAGACATGAGTAAGGAAATAGATATACTGAAGAAAAAACAGGCAGAAATACTAGCACTGAAAAACACAGTCAGTCAAATACAAAACTCTGTGGAAAGTCTCACAAGTAGAATGGATGAAGGAGGGAACAGAATATCTAAGCTGGAAGACCTGGTGGCAGATTTAATACAATACAACAAAGAGAAAGACAAGCTAATTGGAAAGTATGAATGGGAATTTCAAGATATGATCAAACATAAATATCCAGGGTATAGTATAAGAAGAATTTCAGTCCAGGTTAGTAGATATTTTCAACAAAATCGTAGAAGAAAATTTTCCCTAAATTGGGAAAGAAATGCCAATGCAGATAGAAGAAGCTCTTAGAACACCAAAGGGACAAAACCTGGAAGGAACCTCTCCTCACTGTTATAATTAAACTATTAAACACACAAACCAAAGAAAATATATTGAAAGCAGTTAGAAACAAAAAGCAAGCCCATCAGAATAACAGCAGATTACTCAACACATTCAAAGCTAGAAGGGCTTACAATGACGTATCTCAAGTTATGAAGGATAGCAAATGTCACCCAAGAATATTTTATCCTGCAAAGCTACATATCCAAATAGAAGGAGAAATAAGGACATTTCACAAGAGAAACAGGTGACAGGAATTTATGACAACTAAGCCAGCTTTACAGAAAATACTTGAAGGAATCTTTAAAGCTGAAGAGAAATCAAAGTGTACACATGAGGAAACAGGAAAAAAATAAACTGCCCTGAACTAACAGTTAAAACAAGAGAGTAAAGGGAAACAGGAAACACTACAAAACAAGAAGAATGGTAAGAACAAAGACATGTCTTTCAACAATGACCCTTAATTTCAATGGCCACAATGACCCAACCATAAGACACAGGCATGCAGACTGGATTAAAAGGCAAGATCCTGCTGGTTTTTTGTTTTTTGTTTTTTCCTACAGAAAATGCAACTCTCACAAAAATATGAGCACTGTTTTAGGGTGAAAGGATGGAAAACAGTATTTCAAGCAAATGGATCTACAAAATCATAATATCCTAACATCTGACAAGATAGACTTCAAACCAACAGGTCACTTTATACTGATTTAAGGAACACTCCAACAGGAAGACATTATGATCCTGAATGTATATACACCTAACATGGGGGCTCTCAGTTTCATCAAACAAACGCTATTAGACTTAAGTCACAGATAACAGAAAACAGAATTGTAGTGGGTGATTTCAATAACCATAATCATAAATTGACAGGTCATCCTAGCAAATAATAAATAAATTAAATAAACAAAGAGACACCTGGATTAAATGATGCCATGGAACAAATGGACCTAACAAGTATCTACAAAACATTACATCCAAATGCTGCAGAATATACATTTTTCTCAGAAGCACATAAAACATTCTTGAAAGTAGACCATATATCAGTACACAACACAAATCTTATCAAATACAGGAAAACTGAAATGATCCTTTGTATTCTATCTGACCACAGTGGGATTAAACTACAAATCAACAACACAGAAAACAAAAGAGCATAAACAAATTCATGGAGACCAAACAGTACATTATTGAATGATGAATGTGTCATTTAAGAAATCAAAAAGGAAATCAATAAATTTATAGAATCAAATGATGATGAGAACATAACATATCAAAGCATTTGGGACAAATGAAAGCAGTCCTAAGAGGGAAATGTATAGCTTTAAGTGCCTATATTAAGGAATTAGAGAGTTCACATGTAAAAAAAGAAAAAAAAATCACTGCTTCACCTTAAGGTTTTGTAAAAAGAACAATATGGCAAACCAAAAACCAGTAGACAGGAAGAAATAATAAATATTAGGCAGGAATTAAATAAAATAGAAACAAAGCAAAATCCAAAGAATCAATGCAACAAAGAGTTGGTTCTTTGAAAGTATAAACAAGATAAGTGAACCCTTAGCAAATCTGACCAGAAGAAAGACAGAAGAGACAAAAGTTAATAAAATTAGAGATGAAAGAGGCACCATTACAACAGACATCAAAGATATTCAGAAAATCATAGGGACATATTTTAAGAATATATATGCCTCTAAAGTTGAAAATCTGAAATAAATGGATAATTTCCTTGATTTATATGGTCTACCAAAATTAAATCAAGATGAGATAAACCATTTAAATAAACATAACAATTATAGAGATCCAAGCAGTTATAAAAAGTCTCCCAATTAAAAAAAAATTAAGGCCCTGATGAATTCACTGGTGAATTTACCATACCTTCATGGAGAATTAACACCACTGCTTCTCAAACTTTTCCATAAAATAGAAAAGGAAGGAATTCTACCAAACTCCTTTTATAAAGCCAGTATCACCTTGATACCAAAACCAAAGTCAGAACAAAAAAAGAAAATTACAGTTCAATCTTCCTCATGAACATAGATGCAACAATTCTCATCAAAATATCGGCAAACAGAATATAAAAGTACAACAGAAAGATTATTCATTACAACCAAGTAGGCTTTATCTTAGAGATCCAGGGATGGTTCAACATATGTAAATCAACAAATGTAATACACTACATATATGGACTGAAGGGAAAAAGTTACATGATCATTTCAATAGATGCAGGAAAGACATTTGACAAAATCCAACATCCCTTCATGGTAAAAGTCCTACAGAAACTGGGAAGGGAAGTGACATATCTCAACATAATGAATGCTATTCATGACACACCTACAGTGAACATAATACTAAATGGAGAAAAATGTGAAGCTTTTCCACTAAAATCAGGAATGAAACAAGGCTGTCCACTGTCCCCACTTTCAGTTAATATAGTACTGGAAATCTTAGCTATAGAAATAAGGCAAGAGATACACTTAAAAGGGATAAAAACTGAAAAGGAAGAGATCAAATTATCATTAAGTGTAGATGACATTATTCTATACATAAAGTACTCTAAAGACTCTACCAACAAACAGTAAGAGCTAATAAACACTTTTAGCAACATAGCAGGATACAAAATAAATACACAAAAATCAGTAGTTTTCCTATAAGATAACAACAAACATGCAGAGGATGAAGTCAGGGAATCTCTTCCATTCACAACTGCCTCAAAAAAATAAAGTACCGTGGGATAAACATAAGCAAGGAAGTGAACGATCTCTACAATGAGAACTTTAAAACACTCAAGCAAGAAATTGCAGAAGACACTAGGAAATGGAAATATCATTCCATGTTCTTGGATTGGAAGAATCAATATTGTGAAAGTGTCAATCTTACCAAAAGCATTGTACAAATTTAAAGAAATCTCCACTAAGATTCCAGTGGAATTCATCACATAAATAGAAAAAGCAATCAAAAAATTTATATGGGAGCAAAAGAAAAACTCAAATAGACAAAACAGATTTGAGCAACAAAAACAAGGCTCTGATATCACCTTACCCAAGTTTAAACTATATTACAAAGCCATAGTAACAAAGAAAGCATGGTACTGGCACTGGCATAAAAACAGACATGTAGATCAATGGAACAAGATAGAGGACCCAGATGTTAAACCAGGCAGCTACAGCTATCTGATTTTGTTTGTTTGGTTGGTTGGTTTTTGAAGTAGGGTCTTACTCAGCCAGTCATCTGATTTTTTGACAAAAATGCCAAAATATTCATTGGAGAAAAGATAGCCTCTTCAAGAAGGAAGAAAATAGATCCTTGTCTTTCTGCATGCACAATAATCAATTCCAAGTGCATCAGGGATCTTAATATCACACCTGAAACTCTGAAACTGCTAGAGGAAAAGATAAGGGAAACCCTTCAACATATTGCCATGGGCAATGACTTTCTGAATATAACCCCAATTGCTCAGGAAATAAGACCACTAATCAACCAAAAGGATTTCATGAAATTACAAAGCTTTGGTATGGCAAATGACACTATGAATAGAGCAAAGAGATAACCTACAGAATGGGAGAAAATCTTTGCCAGCTGTACTTCTGACAAAGGATTAATATCCAGAATATACAAAGAACTGAAAAAGAAAACAATAAGAAATCAAACAACCCATAGCCACACAAATGGGCTATGGTACTAAATAGAAAGTTCTCAGAGAAATAAACACAGATGGCATATAAACATCTTAAAAAGTGTTTTACATCCTTAGCCATCAGAGAAATGCAAGTTAAAACTACTTTGAGATTCCATTTCATTCCTGTCAGAATGCCTATCACCAAGGAAACAAAGGGCTGTAAATGTTGGTGAGGATGCAGAAAAGGGGAAGCCCTTCTACACTGTTGGTAGTCTTGTACAGCTGTTGTGGAAATCACTGTGGAGGCTCTTGAGACAGCTAAAAACAAATTTGCATATGATCCATCTCTAAGAGTCCTAGGCGTATAACCTAATGACTCTTCTCACTGCTTTAAAGATACCTGCACAAACATGTATATTGTCACTCTACTCACAAAAGCTAGGAAATGGAACCAGCCTAGATGTCCCTCAATAGAAGAATGGATAATACAAATGTGGTTCATTTACACAATGGAGTTCTACTCAGCAATAAAGAAAAACTAAATTTGCAAGGAAATGGATGGATCTGGAAAGGATTATACTAAGTGAGGTAACCCAGGCTCAGAAAGCCAAATGTCACATGTTCTCTCACAATGTGGATCCTAGCTACAAATTTTTAGACTTGTGTGTGAGCTGGAACCAAAACTGGTAGCAGAGGCCAGTAAGCTAGAAAAATGGCTATAAGAAAGGGAGGAAGTAGAGGAAAGGACTTAAGGGAATGGTATTTTATATATGTAAGTAGAGGAACAGATTACAGGGAGTGGAATAGTCTGAGGCCAAGGGAAGAAATTAAGAGAAGGGTTGGAGGAGGGGAGGGTTAATCAAAATTCAAGATATTCTGAATAAGACATATGAAAGCCTACTTTTTTGGATAATGGCACATCCATAAGCCATAGATTGCTACTAGAAAATTTTCAGTGCCAGGAATGGGATACCTTCAAGTAAGTTGTTGGCCAGGGATGTTCTTGTTGCTTCCAAAACATTACAGGCTATTGCCAAGGCTCTTGGTCCCCCACGAGTAACCCATGTTACACCCTTTTGCTGAAGACTTTACATTCCTGGGTGCCAATGTCACTGAGAAATCAAGTTGATGCTCAGCTGAAAACTTTCTTCCTGTAGGCCAGCCGACTGAAAGCTGGAAAAAGCTGTACAACAAGAAGCACTGTGGGACACAGAAGTGAAAACAGTGGACACTGGGAGCCGCAAGTTTTGCCAGACAGGCCAAATGACCAAAGGAATGCAATTATTGCATGTCTGCTCTAGGGGAAAACAACTTCTCTCTAATTGGACTGGAGGCCTGCTATATGGGAGGGAATACATGGCTAGTACTGTAAACCTAATCAAAAGTCCATGGCAGCGGAGGTCATGAGGCTTAGGGGTACAAAGTCTGCTCTTATCTGGCTAAATGCATATATTACACTCACAAAATTGCCCTATACACACTACACTTAATGCTCATATTCATATATTAATGCTACTCTCACTTCTGGTTAGAGAATCTTCTCTTTTCAGATGGCAGTGACCACTGGGATGACCCAAAAGGCAAGATAGTGCTGAGAAAAAGGGACAGAGGAGTGTCCAGCACTGAAACATCTCACACCCTCCAAGGCTCAGCGTCCATTGCAGAAGAGGTAGCAGGAAGAATGTAAGAGCCAAAGGATGGGTACCACTCCTTACAATGCAACTGTCCAAACAGAAATTGACCTTGATATCCATGACCTCACAGTGCCTAGAAATACCTTCACAAGACCCTTATAATAGGAGAAAAAGTTGATGTTATCGAAATAAAAAACTGATTAATGGAGAAAGGGAGGGGATCTGATGGACAGTGGAGTTGAGAAGTGGAAAGTGGGGGAGGGTAGGGGATTATTATGGTTTATTTTCTGTAAGCATAGAAGTTGTCAATAAAAAATTTAAAAATAAAGAAAGAGTAAATGTGGGGAAATGTAGAGGAAAATGTGTTTGACTGTAGTGAAAGTAACTTTTAAAGTATTAAGAATAAATGTTTTAAATAGCAATGGATCCCCTTCAAAGGAGCAGAAACCAGGTGGAGGATTTTCAACCCACACCTGCCTCCTTGCAAAGTCAAGAAACTGGAAGGGGAAGACAGCAGGGACCAGATGAGAAGTTGCTGAAAGAGAACACAAGTGGGTCGAGCTGAGCATCTCTGGTACAACTCCAAGCATCCTGCAAAGCCTTCCATTTTCCAACCTCCAGGGAACTCATTCACCCCCAGCTTCAAAGCACCCAACAAAGGTGATCATAACACCAGATCCAGGGACCAAGCAACCTAACAAAGTCCACAGCACAACCAAGAAGGATCAAGGTGGGCACTCAGCATTGGTGAGTTGAGTGTCATCTCATAAGGTAACAGGGCCTACTTGCACAAAGCTAGATATGTAGGCCTGCACTGGAAGTGCTTATCTCTCTATGCCAGGAACGTTATATATTACATTTGAATGATATATTCTTGATTGGCTTTATCATTCTCAAATAAACTGTATTTCAGTGTTGATTATTATTGCCTTTGTCATTTCCTGATTTTTAGTGCCTATGTCTTTTTCTTCTGTCATTATAAGGGGCATGGTCTTATTCAGCCTTAATTGCACAACCATGTTTATTGCTGCTTTATTCACAATAACTAAGAAATGCAACCAGGCTAGTTGTCACTCAACTGATGAATGGATAGTGAAGATGTGTTACATTTGTACAATGGAGTTCTATTCAGCAATAAAGAAAAATGCAATTGTGAATTTTGCAGGGAAATGGATGGGTCTGGAAAGGATTATACTTAGTGAGGTAATCCAGGCCTAGAATGCCAAGCGTTGCATGTTCTCTCTCATATGCACATCTTAGCTACAAATGTTTGGACGTGTATGTGAGTTGTAATAAAACTCAGTAGCAGAAACCAGTAAGCTAGAAAGGGGATATAAGGAAGGGAAAAGAGTGTGGACTTTAAGGGGATGGTATTGCATATATGTAAGTAGAAGAACAGATTACTGGGGGGGGGGGGTGGTAGAAAGGCCTAAATGAGGTAAGGGGAAGAGATTGAATAAAGGAAGTTTGGGAAGAAGGTTAATAAAAATTTAAGAGATAAGTCATATTAAACCTACTTTTTTGGACAATGGAACACCCAGAAGCCATAGATGATGACTAGAAAGATTTCATTGCCAGGGATGGGATACCTTCCAGTGAGTTGCTGGCCAGGGTAGTCTCTGATGCTCCACAAAATACTACAGGCTGTTGTTGAGGATCTCAGGTTCCCACCAGGAATAGATGGTAAGACCCTACTGCTGAAGACTCCAAATACTTGGGCTGCATGGTCACTGAGAAAGGTTGATGGAGCTGAATTGAAAACCTCCTCTGTGTCAACCAGCTGACACTTTCAAGGCTCAGGGTCCATTACGGAAGAGGGGGCAGAAAGAATGTAAGAGCCAAAAGAAGGGAAGGATCCCTTACAATGCACTCTTCCAGACACAAAATGGCATGGATATCTATCCATAACGTCATAGTGCCTGACACTACCTACACAAGACCATCATAATAAGAGGAAAAGAAAGATGATGTCATCAAAATAAAAGAGATTGATAGGGGTTGGGGATATGATGGAGATTAGAATTGTGAAAGGGAAAGTGGGTGGGAGGGAATTACTATGGTTTATTGTCTACAATTATGGAAGTTGTCAGTAACAGAATGAATTTTTAAAACTCCACAATAATAAAAGGGGAGAGAGGGATTTAAAACAAGTTGTGACTTGTTAAAAGAATATACCAGGCAGTGGATAAGTTTATTTACATATATTGTAATGTAAATCTAGGGACCTATCATTGTAAAAGACTATACGCTCCTTCAAGTTAGAAAGTAATTGCTTCTCATATCACCTATATGCTTTGTCATTCGTCAGGAAGTCTGCATCCTTCTAGGGATGCAGTAGACTGGGAATGCCCAGAGGTCACTGACCTTTGGGGAGTAAGAGGGCTTCTCAGTAAGTAAACTAACAAGAAAGAGAAATCAGGTGAGTTCTGACAAGAAGTCAGAAATGACTGTAAAAATTAGGACAGAAGGGTTGTATACTGAAAAGAAATCAGAGAACTCTGGAGTTGGGTGTGATACCAAGCTTACTTTGCCTGGTCAGCCTGAAAAAGAAAGCTGAGGATGGCTGCTTCATGGCCCTAATCTCTATCTGGAACACTTCCCTCTGTTTATCATTAGGCCAAACTGGCACAATGAAAACATTAATCCATGGTGCTGAATAGAGCCATTTATCATCTATGATACCAACTTAGGCTCAAGTGTCATCAACCAAAATCTTACAAGTTGCTACTCAGTATTTTGTGTTGTACTTTTATTTATTCATATCTTTATGCCTCAGAATTTTCAGCAGTCATTTATTCTTCTACTTTTATTTTGACATGTTTATAGTACTTCCCATTACTGCCTAGCATTTGAAATACAATTCTCTTGATAGATTTTTATTAGCAGTAACTGGAAATACTATATAATTTATAAGAAGAACAGCTACTATGTTAATTGCATAGCACATCCCAAAATCTCAGTATAATCCTGTAAATATTTCTAATCCTTACAAAACACCGTGAAGTTGACAGTGTATCTTCATTTTCTTTGTACTCAAATGTATTTTGCTCAAGGTCACACAATTTTAACCCACTTTTCAAAAATTTTATAATCTATGTTCTTTCCTCTAGCATTTCTTCTCAAGACACAAATGGAAATGCCTCCATTATTCTGAAATGTCTAAGAAGCTACTTCCCTTGCATAAATGGAAGTCTATTTTCCTTTGTACCTGTAACAGGGTGTCAGGGGCTCAGGAAAGTCCTTGTTCCCCAGAACTGAGTTCCTGTCTACTTTTAGTCAGTGAATTTAGTAAAATAAGACTGAAAATGATAATTACTAAATTATTGTGTCTATTGAGGGAATTACAGAAACAAGGAAATGAAAATAAACACAACCACATGGCTTGAGAGTCTACATGGTAAGCCTGAGAAACCATAGAGAGGACAATGTGCCATGTGTAGAAAAAGCCCATATAGAAAGTAGGGACTAAGGGATTTTTCCCTAGGCTAGTCCCAGCCAGGCCAATGCAAGGAGAAACTCAACAGAAGCTGGAGGTTCACCAGTGATCAGACAGCCCAGAGACCTTGCTCTCCCTTTGCAGATGTGTTTATAAACTTTTGGTGAGGGGCACTAACTTTTAGCTCAAGTGAACCAGAGGGTCAGCAATTGGTCTGGGCTAGAGGCTATCTCAGGATGAGGCCAGCCACAATGCCAAGTTCCAGGGTCTAAGCTTGACCAACCACAATGTCAGGATTCTAGAAAAAAATGAATAAATAAATAAAAAACCTCCTTCCCAGGGAGGGTCTCAGGTATGGAAAAACAGGTGTAGGGAACTAGGCAAGAGATAAGAAGTCAGATCATCCTTTGTTCATTAGCAAGCACAGACCTTCCTGCCTTTTTACTTTCAGGAGCCACCTTAATGGCTTGACTCCCTCTCATTCCCACAGACCTTCAAGAAATGGTCACACTATGATTAACTGGATACTAAAGTTTTTTTCAAGTAATTACAAAACCCATTTCATAAAATAGAAGTACATTTACTCATGAGTAGGACTTTGCAAAATTTCATCAAATTTTATGAGTTTTTGTATTGTACAGTAATGAACCCAGAAGTTCATTTCTACTTAATATTGTAACAATTAATCATCTGCCTATCTACCTCATAGCAAGCAATTCAGCATACTTATTTTTAAGTTGCTCTTCCCTCCTATAGAATATCTGTTAAAAAATCTAACATTATAATTTAACTCAAAGTTTAAAATGCATAATCTTTTAAGATTATTATGAATGTAGTTCTCTGGGGCTGGACAGATCCTCAACTAAGGTGTTTGCCTGCAAAGCCTAATGACCCAGGTTCAATTCCCCAGTACCCACATAAAGGTACATTCTGGAGACTCTGGTGTCATATATTCTCTCTGTCTCTCTCTTTGAAAATAAATAAATATTTTTTGTTGTTTATTTACTTATTTATTTGAGAGCAACAGAGAGAGAAAGAAGGAAAGAGAGAGAGAGAGAGAATGGGCACACCAGGGCCTCCAGCAACTGCAAACAAAGTAGAGACGCATGTGCCCCCTTGTGCATCTGGCTAACATGGGACCTGGAGAATTGAGCCTCAAACCAGGGTTCTTAGGCTTCACAGGCAAGCACTTAACCACTAAGTCATTTCTCCAGTGCGAAAATAAATAATTTTGATTTTTTTTTTTTTTTTGGTTTTTCGAGGTAGGCTCTCACTCTAGCCCAGGCTGGCCTGGAATTCATTGTGGAGTCTCAGAGTGTCCTCGAACTCACGGCAATCCTCCTATCTCTGCCTCCCAAGTGCTGGGATTAAAGGCGCGCACCACCATGCCCGGCTTATAAATAAATATTTTTAAAAGTAAAAATAAATGTAATTCTCTTTATCAATGATATATATCTTATCTCTAAAATAAATCTATCATCTAATACTTATTCAATGTAATTACAACATAATACTATGGTAAGTTTGTATGGATAATTTTGTCTTTAAAGATACATTTTTAGGGATTTGTTTGCACAGTATCCATCAAAGAGATGCCTCCTCAATGATAGTGATCACCAATAAAGATTTAAAACTAAGCTTCCTCCTATTTCAAAATAAAAAGGTTCAGAAATATGAAGCCTGTGGAAACAAGTGGGAAACCTTACTGTTGTTCCCCTAGTTTATTTTTTAAATATTATTATTTATTTATTTACAAGGAGAAAGAGAGAAAGAGAGAGAGAGAGAGAGAGAGAGAGAGAGAGAGAGAGAATGGGTATGTCACTATCTCTAACCACTGTAAACGAACTGTACTATCATGTGCATCTGGCTTTATGTGGATACTGGGTAATTGAACATGGGTTCTTAGGCTTTGCAGACAAGCACCTTATTTCCTTAGTCATCTCTCCATCTCTCATTTAGTTAATAATAATTATGTATGTAGATATCTAATATGTTCTAGATGTGAGTACTCTTCCTTTCTATGCCACATCCTTAAAGCACACTTGATTCATAGTAAGAGATCAATATTTCATTAACAAATGAAAGATGTACTTCAGTGGCTATTGTCTAAGAAGACTGGTAAAATCCAGGCATTGTAGTATACACCTTTTTTTTAAATATTTTTTATAGTCTTTTTTTTTTATTAGTCAGTTCTGTATTCAGCAAATACAGTCAGTTTGGTACCATTATTAGGCTCATCCGTGACCTACGCCCTCCCCTTGGCCCCTCCTTGTTGAGGTATACGGGTCTTGCATTGTGGAGTTAGCCCACAGTTATGGGTAAGCTAAATGTCTCTGCATATCATGACCCAACATGTGACTCTGACATTCTTTCCCCCCCCTCTTCCGCAAAATTTCCCTGAGCCATGTTGGGTTCATTTTTGGTCTGCTTCAGTGATGAGGTGTTGGGGGCCTCTGAGGCTCTGGCTCTCTGATTTGGTGGGAGTTGATTTTTCTCTGTGCTGATCTCCTTCCCCCTTGTGCTGGTGTCTGGTTCATCAGGAAAACAGCCCCCTTGCTTGTTTCTCCAATTTTTCTTAGTTTCAGCCGGGGCCCTTTTGAGGTATGATGGGGTGGCTCTCTCCTTAGGATCTACATCTATCTGAAAAAGAGAAGCATATTCTCCAACGGAGAGTAAGTTAGCACCAGGACAAATGAGATAACCCTTACTTTTTTTTTTTTAATAGAGAATTTAATAGGTGTAGGCCCTCTTGTAGCCCACAATTGATGGTAGCTTGATATTGGAGAGTGGGCTTATGTTTGGATATGGTTCTGACTTGTTTCCCAGCTCCAGCTATGGGTCCCATACCAGTGAGGGGATCAGTTAGCCAAATTGAGAGCAGTTGGTTCCTCATCATGGCTGTGTGCCACCACTGCACTTGTGTGGGCATCACAACAAGTTATTTGCTGCTAAGTAGGTTAGACCATGCATTGCTTCGATAGATATTGGTCAGTTTCCCCCAGTCGCCCATGTAGCACCTTCTGGCACTAGATGCGCTGACTGTCTGGGGACTGACTCTCATCCAACTTCCAGCCATGCCATTCTAATTTGCATGTCAATCACATAAGGTATCTTCAGCAGTAGGGTCTTACCACTAACCTTTGGTGGGTCATCAAGTACTCTGACAGAAATCTGTCTGTCTTTTAGGAAACCTTGTAGGTCTCTCTGATCAAAAGCTCATTGTGGATGATAGCCCCATGCTGGATCTTGGCGTTACAGGTCAGTGCCCACTAAGAAAATGAGGAAAAAGATAACTAATATACAAGAGTTAGAGATAAGAGAGAGAGAGACAGGGAGAGGGGAAGTGAGGGAGGGAAGATGTAGGAGATTAAGGTTAGTCTTAATCTTACCCTCTCCAGTGTCTTGTGGTTCAGGTGTTCCCTGTAAGGGCCTGGTGAAGGATCAGCCATTTGGTCTGTCTTTTAGTAAGTAGAAGATTATGGTACCATTGCCGTTTGGGTCTAGATTTGTGTTTCCCACCCCTTTGATGCCCTCCCCTCCCTCCCCCCTAATCATCAGAGAAATGCAAATCAAAACAACTATGAGATTCCACCTTACCCCAATAAGGATAGCAAGCATCAAAAAATCAAATAAAAATAAATGCTGGCATGGATGTGGAGAAGTAGGAACACTCATCCACTGTTGGTGGGAATGTAGGATGGTACAACCACTTTGGAAAGCAATATGGAGACTTCTGTAAAAGCTGAGTATAGAGATACCAACAGACCCAGTTATTCCCTTACTGGGCATCTACCCTAAAACCTTCAAACCACAGACTAAAGAGATTTGCTCAACCATGTTTATAGCGGCTCAATTTGTAATAGCTAAGAGCTGGAATCAACCCAGATGTCCATCACTAGAAGAATGGATAACTAAGATGTGGTATATCTACACAATGGAATTCTATACAGCAGTAAGAAAAAATGACACAATGAAATTTGAGGAAAAATGGTTGAACCTGGAAAAGATCATTCTCAGTAAACTTACCCAATCACAGAAAAAAAATCGCCACATAGTCTCACTCATCTACAGCACCTAACCTGAATCTACCGAAGATACCTTACATACCCAGCAAGCATCTCCTAGAGTAGTATACGCCTTTAAGCCCAGCACTAGGGAGGCAGAGGTGGGAGGATCACTGTTAGTTCAAGGCCAGCCTAAAACTGCATAGTAAGCCTGAGTTACAGTAAGACCCTACATCAAAAAAAAAAAAAAAAAACACAAAAAAAGACATTCAATTGATGATAACATTTACTTATTATAGCAGCAAATTAACAAAAGCATTCCTGCTGGCATACCAAACTTCTATAATCCTTAATACAAACCACATTGTATCCATATCAAATTATACTTATAGCTCTTCTTTATCACATTACCTTTTGCCAGTTCTTGCTAGACTATTCCTGGAATACTTCTACATTATATTTAAACAATTGATTGCAATATTTAAATTATTAAGATGTAATTTGAAATCACCTTTCATATAAAGACAGATTAAAATGAGCTTAGCTCTTTCGTCTCACCTTAACTCCATTAAACATTACAGTAAAGAATAAATACAGGGAAAAAATAAACAGGAGGCAATAGCAATAAAGTTTTAGATGCTAGAAAACAGATAGCTTAGAAATACAATTCTCTGTGGTATGAAAGAAAGCAGAAGTGTTAATTGAAAAATGTACACTATGTTTTCTCAAACTTCTCAGCCACTACACAACTCCCAAATTCTTGTGCACCTGGTTCCAAAATTCTGAGGATTGTAAGATATTCTTTTGGAAATCTAAGACCAAAGATAAATTGTACATATGTATATGTGTGCATGCCAGCAAACAACTTCAGCTGCTGTTTCTGAGGAATAGTGCCCTCTTTTTTGATTTAGCATCTCTCATTGGCCAGAGTACTAATTAGACTAGACTGGCTGGTCATGATCCACCTGTTTCCACCTCCCCAGCCCCAGTACTACAGGCAAATGCCACTGTGCCCAATACTTGTATGTGGGTTACATGGGCTGAACTCATCTCTTCAAGATTGCACAGCAAGCACTTTACCTTCTGAGCTATAATCCCAGGCCCTAGATATAAAAGTTTATTTTCAATTTATTTATTTGCAAGTAGAGAGAGAAAGAGAGAGAGACAGAGACAGAGAGGAAGAAAGAGTGAGAATTGGTGGGCCAGGACCTCCAGCCCTGCTGCAAACAATTCCAGATGCACGTGTCACTTAGTACCTCTGGCTTTATGTGGGTACTGTAGAATTGAACCTGGGTCCTTTGGCTTTGCAGGCAAGTGTCTTAACCACTAAGACATCTCTCCAGCCCAGAAATGAAAGTTTTATGTGATTAAAATTAAGTTTATAATAGTTTAAAAGACGTAACAACTATCACTATATAAACCTTATTATAACATCAAAAGAACAATTCTCATGAATATACTAAATAGAATAGAAATCATTGAGTCATAAGAAGAAAAGAAGAAATGCACAAAACAATTAAAAAACAATGAAAACAATTTATAACATCAAAACAGTAAATCCTGCCTTTCCAATATTATATTAAATGTTTATCCATAAAGTACTCAATCAAAAGGTATTTCAGAGAAGTTGAATGAAATGTAAGTAAGTAAACATGAATGAGAATCCCTAATAATCTCTAATGGCATAGCATATCTGAATGAATTAAAAAAAAACAAGGTCCATAAATATCCTACTACCACAAGACTTACTTCTGTTAGAAGGACATGTATGGGTGGAAAATAAAGGGATGGAATAAGGTAGTCCATGTAAATAGTAACCAAAAGAGAATGGGTGGCTAGGCTTACACATACTAAAGTAGACTTTAAATCAGAAGTTGTCACAGAGACAAGCAGCTCAGAATATAATATAAGAGGGTCAACCAATCAAGATAGATGAATTATAAGTATGCATACAGCCCATATCAGAGTACCTAAGCATATAATGAAAATACCAATAAATCTAAAGAGAACATAGAAAATAACACACTATTTCTATGGCCTTCAAAACAGCATTTTTAAAAATGAATGAAACATAAAGACAGAACATCAGCGAGGAGGCAGAGGACATGAATCATACTGTGGATTGTATTGAATTCCTAGTGGACATTCCACATAATATGGATATGCAGGATATGCCTCTTTCTCAAGTGCACACAGACCACAGAGGCAATGAGGGGTTACAACATTAGTCATAACAAATTTAAGATTTAAACTATATCAAGTGCATTTTTGGTCATAATTGTAGTAAACTATAAATGGATTTTGGAAAATATTAATATGTATGTGGAAGTTAAAAACACTCTTAAACAAAGAGTCAAACATAAAAAAAAAAACCCTGAGATGAAACTGGAAACTAGAACCTTGAGAAATGCAGTAAGATGAGCTCCCTAACTACAGAAGTGTATAGCAATAAATGCCTATATGAAGTAAAATAGAAACGCTAATCTTAAAGAAATTACGTAACTTTACATTTTATAAACCAGAACTAGAAAATAAAACTGAGCTCAAAATTATCAGAAAGATGGTAAACCAATCTCAGAAAATAAATAAGTGAAATAGTTACTAAAACAACAATGTAAAGAATCAATGAAACCAAGAGTTGTCTTTAACTTGAGTAAAAATAAAGGGGAAAAGCCACAATGAACAAAATCACATGTGAATGAATGAACAGTATAACAGATACTACATAAATGTAAATGATCACAAGAGATTGGTATGAATTATTACATTACATACCAACAAACTGGATAATACAGAACTAGCAGGCTCATGAAAGTCTACAACTTATTAAGGCTGAATAATGAAGGAAATAATGTGACATGCCAACACTGAATAAGATTTAATCACTGATCAAAAATCTCTCAGTACAACAAAAAAGCCAAAGACTATACAATTCCATTGGAAAGTTGCAGAGTCCTTAAGTAATTAATTCTAAGACTTCAAACTGTAGAGCTGAAAGGCAATACTGTTTCTCAATCCATCTTAAATGAGTATCACAGTAGCACCACAGCTAAACCAAGACATAACTGAAAGAAAATCATGGGTAAATGCTTGTGATGAAAAAGAAGAAGAAGAAGAAGAAGGAGAAGAAGAAGAAGAAGAAGAAGAAGAGAGGAGGAGGAGGAGGAGGAGGAGGAGGAGGAGGAGGAGGAGGAGGAGGAGGAGGAGGAAGAAAAATTTCAACACAATGCTAAACCTGGACTCAATACATATTGTAAGAGATCCATAATTAGGCATGTTTCCCTGTAAGATGCAAGAATGATTCCGTAGATGTAAACCTATAAATGTGATGTGCAGTATTAATAAGATGAAGGAAAAAATAAATTAATTCTCTCAATGAATGCTAATATTTTCACAAAATTCAACATTCCTTTGTGATGTATGGAATAACTCAGCCAATTAGCTATACAAGTAATGTTCCTTAGTTTCATAACAGCCAAACATGTCATGCTAACAATTGACATCAATCTCTGTGTAGGAAAGCCACAACCTCATTCGTAAGTTCAGAACAAGACAACAAAGCCCATTACCACCAAACATGTTCAGAGTACTGGAAGGTTGTGTAAATTTCCACAATAAATGTGAAAAGTGTCGGATTGCAGTTGATATATATTTGTATGAAGAAAACTCAAAAGATCCCATCTAAGATACTGGTAGAAGTGGTAAATAGGATCTTTCTCCCTGAAGTGAGTATTCACCCTCTTTGCTATCTAACTTGAAGCAAGTTATCTGTCCCAGTGAGTGAGATTTTAATATACTTGGTATACCTGTACTGAAGGAAGCAGGCTTAATATTACAATATAGCATTGAGAAGCACATCAAAATGAAAATTTCTAAGCTTTTATCAGTAATTAAATTACTGCTTTGATCTCTGCCTCTTCTGGTTGGACTTAAACTTAGAAGAGGAAGGTATGGCAGTATGAACTTTAAAACTCCATTTTTATCAGAAATATCTATTTAAAAATAACAAAGCAGTTTCATATTCATTATCTCCTTTTTAAGGGCAAAGACCATTATTTCTTATTCACTTTCACACCTACACTACCTGGTTTGGCACTATAAAGCAAGTATTTGAAAAATTTATGTGCTATTAACCAGTGCTCTAAGTGAAGCCTAAATTCCTCTTGCTGTGCATGTGTTTGTTGTTGTTTCCTTTATTTGTTTTTTGGATTTTTTTTTTTTTGAGACAGAAAGAGGTGGAGAAATAGAGAGAGGGAATGGGCATGCTAAGGTCTATAGCTGCTGCAAATAAACTCCAGATGCTTGTGCCCCTTTGTGCACGTGTGTGACTTTGAACACTTGAGTCACAGTGCATCTGGCTTACTTGGGACCTGATTCAAATATAAATTCTTAGGCTTTGCAGGCAAGCACCTTAACGACTAAGCTATCTCTTCAGCATGGGGATTTTTTTTTTTTTTTTGAGGCAGCATCATAGTCCATCCCAGGCTGGTCTGGAAGGTACTCATAGGCCATGCTGGCCTCTGACCTATTATCTTGGAGCATATTCATAATAAGTCTCAGACATATGAGGGACATTACTAACATTCATTAAACTAATATAAAAGTTAGATTAAGTGATGTAAGAATTATTTCTAGAGCTGTTCATGGAAATCCTATGAGGTTGTACATTAGAGAATAAAAGTATGAATTATAAAATGTGAGGTTCAGTATGAGATTTTTTGTCCTTTTTGATTACTATTGGTTTGAAGTCTATTTTATCATCTATTAAAATAGCAACATGACTATTGGGCAAGATGGGGGCATAAGAGCCATGCCAAACCAGCCTAGGGTGGGATTTATGCAAAATTTATGCAAAACCACTGCAAAATACACTTTTCTTCTGAAAAGTGAAGTATAAGTTATTCTTAGACACAGTGGAGAAGCAGTAGAGACCGAGATCCAACAGAAAGGAGTAAAACAGCCAGAATCCTCCTGAAGCACTTGTGGACTGCCAATCCACACAATAACACTCCCTCCTGGCACCACCCACCAGGCATGCCAAGCAGCAGAGGCAGAAACCAAACAAGGGGATTTTCCAACCTCATCAACCTCCTTGCAAAGTCAAGAAATCTGAAGGAAAGACAGATAAGATCAACTAAGCAGCTACTGAAAGGGATACTGGTAGGACTGTATGAACGACTCCAGGCTTTCTGCACTCTCTCATCCCTCGGTCATCAGAATCATGAATCACCAGTATTCAACCCCCAGTGGCAGCACATCCAGCACAGCTGATCAGAACTCTACCTCCACAGCACAACACAAAGGGATCAAGGTGAGCCCTCAGCATTGGTAAGATAGGAAGCCAACCCAAAAAGTAATGAAGCCAACTGACAAAAAAAAAAAAAAAAAGACAATTGGCCTACATTGTAAGTGCTAATCTCTTTTTCCATGTCAGGGCAGGTTATGGGTTACATATTCTTGGTTGGATTTACCATTTTCAAATAAGCTGTATTTGGGGGTTGAATACTGTTGCTTTTGATGCTTTCAGATTTATAGGATCTTTGTCTTCTGCTTCTGTCACTATTGGGGAAGGGTCTGATTCAAATCCAGGCTGACCTGGAACCCAATTCAGAGAAGAATTCTCTACCTCCCAGCTGACAGGATTAAGGGTGTAGAGAAACACGCACCCTTGGGGAGTTTGGCTTTATAAGACTATCTGTTGGCTTTAATGTCCACAATTGCACACTCTGTGTTAGTTTTTAATTGAATGTGTATATTGCTCAGTTGATGTTTAGAATTTTTGAGTAAATTGTTCCACCTAGTCCACTAGAATACTTGCTTTGGAAGCAAACTCAACACCTAGGATTACTTCAGCAGTTGGATTGTGGTACAAGAGCACCTTAAACTTGGCACCTTAAACTCATATCAGGAAAATATGTAAAGGTAGATCTCCACATCTAAGAACTCCGAAGATAGATAGAAAACCCAAGCATCAAATCAATTCAGGATGCAAAAGTTGCTACATTATAACATAAGAAACACAGACAATCAAGACAATATAATCTCACCAAAAATTTTAAACCCATCAGAAATGATCACCAATGAGACTGTTTTAGATGAAATGCCTGACAAAGATTTCAGAAAATGTGATTGTATCTGTACTCAAATAAATCCAAGAAGAAACCAAAGGAATCAAAGAAGGAAACAAACTCCTGAAACAGAACAAAGGAAATTCAGCTTAATAAAATAAGCATTAAAGGAAATGAGTACGGAAATAGAAATACTAAAGAAGAACCAGTCTGAAATTCTAACTCTGAAGAACACAGTCAGTCAAATAAAAAACTCTGTGGAAAGTCTCACCAATAGAATGGATGAAGGAGAGAACAGAATATCTAAACTAGAAGACCAGGTGGCAGACCTAATACAGTCCAACAAAGGAAAGACAAGCTAATAAGAAGGTATGAGTGCATATTTCAAGATATCCGGGACACTATGAAAAGATCAAACACAAGAATTCAGGATATAATAGAAGGAGAAGAATTTCAATCTAGAGGCTTAGTAGGCATTTTCTACAAAATCATAGAAAAAAAAATTCCCCAAATTGGGAAAGAAATGTCAATGCTTAAAAGGCAGGATCCTGCCATTTGTTGCCTCCAGGAAACTCATCTCTCAATAAAAATTAGACACTGTCTTAGGGTAAAGGATGGCAAACAGTATTTCAAGCAAATGGGCCTAGGAAACAAGAGGGGGTTGCTATCCTAATATCTGACAGGATAGACTTCAAACCAACATTAGTGAGCAAAGATAAGGAAGGTTACTCTATACTGATTAAAGGAACACTCCAATAGGAGGACATTAGAATCCTAAATGTATATACACCTAACATGGGGGCTCCCAATTTCATCAAACACTATTAGAATTATGATCACAGATAACACCAAACACAGTCGTAGTAGGTGACTTCAATACCCACTCTCATCGATTGACAGGTCAGCCTGGCAAAAAATAAACAGAGACATCTGGATTAAATAATGTCATGAAACAAATGGACCTAACAGATATATACAAAACATTCCATCCAAATGCTGCAGAATATACATTTTTCTCAGAAGCACATGGAACATTCTCAAAAATAGACCATATTTTAGGAAACAAAGCAACAGTACAGGAAAATTGAAATAATCCCTTGTACTTTGACCACAATGGAATTAAGCTACAAATCAGCAACAAGAGAAACTAAAGCACATACAGAAATTCATGGAGACTAAACAGTACACTATTGAATGATGAATGGGTCATTGAAGAAATCAAAAGGGAAATCGCTAATTTCATATAATCAAATGATGATGAGACTATAACATATCAAAACCTTTGGGACACAATGAAGGCAGTCCTAAGAGAGAAATTCTAAGTGTCTATGTTAAGAAATTAGAGCATCTACAAGTAAATTATTTAATGCTTCACCTTAAGGCCTTGGAAAAAGAAGAACAAGGCAAACCAAAAATCAGTAAACAGGAAGAAATAATAAATATTAGGGCAGAATTTAATGAAATAGAACCCCCCTGGAAAATAAAAAACAAAATCCAAAGAATCAATGAAACAAAGAGTTAGTTCTTTGAATGCATAAAAATATTGATAAACCCTTAGCAAATCTGACCAGAACAAAGAGAAAAGAAACAAAAATTAATAAAATTAGAGTTGAAAAGACACCACTATAAAAGATACCAAAGAAATTCAGGAAATCATAAGGACATACTTTAAGAATATATATGCTTCTAAGTTTGATAATCTGAAGGAAATGGATAATTTCCTTGATTCATATGTCCTACCAAACTTAAATCAAGATGATATAAACCATTTAAAATAGTCTATAACAAGTACAGAATTCTGAGCAGTTATAAAAATCTCCCAGCTGATAAAAAGTTCAGGTCCTGATGGATTCACTGGTGAATTTTCCAGACCTTCATGGAACAACTAACACTGCTTCTCAAACCTTTCAATAATATAGAAAAGGAAAGAATTCTACTGAACTCCTTCTATGACACTAATATCACCCTGATACCAAACCCAGACAAAGACTGAACCAAAAAAAAAGGAAGAAAGAAAGAGAGAAAGAAAGAAAGAAAGAAAATTGCAGACCAATCTCCCTCATGAAAATAGATGCAAAAATTCTGAACAAAATATGGGCAAACAGAATACAAGTATATATCAGAAAGATTATTCACCCTCGTCAAGATGGCTTTATCCTAGGGATGCAGGAATGGTTCAACATAAACAAATCGATAAATGTAATACATCATATCAATGGTCTGAGGAACAAAAAACACATGATCTTCTCAATAGATTCATAAAAGGCATTTGACAAAATCCCACATCCCTTCATGGTAAAAGTATTACATAGACTGGGAATAGAAGGAACATATCTCAAGATAATAAAAGCTATTTATGACGAACCTACAGCCAACATAATACTAAATGGGGAAGAACTTGAAGCTTATCCACTAAATTCAGGAACAAAACAAGGGTGCCCACTGTCTCCATTTTTATGAAATACAGTACTAGAAGTCTTAGCTACAGTAATAAGGCAAGAGACACTCATAAAAGGGATACAAATTGCAAAGTAAGAGACCAAATTAGTATTATTTGCAAATAATATGATTCCATACATAAAGTACCCTAAAGACTCTACCAGTAAACTGTTAGCACTGATAAACACTTTTAGCAACATAGCAGGGTGCAAAATAAACACATAAATCAGTAGCTCTCCTATATACTAACAACAAACATGTGGAGGATGAAATCAGGGAACCTCTCCCATTCACAATTGCCTCAAAATATGTAAATAAACAAAATACCATGGAATAAATGAGTGCAGTAGCAGCATAAATGTTCAAGGGAAAACCAACTTCTCTCTAATTGGACTGAAGGCCTGCTCTATGGAAGGGACTGAAAATCTAATCAAAAGCCTGTGGCAGGGGAGGTCATGAGCCCTAGGGGTATAAATCCTGATCTTTTCTGGATAAATGTATATATTATTCTCTCCAAACTGCCATGATAGCATTACACTTAATGTTCATATTCATATATTAATGCTACTTTCACTTCTGGTTAGAGAAGCTTCTCTTTTCAGCTGGTGATGAACACTGGGATGAACCAAAAGGAAACATAGTGCTGAGAAGAAGGGATCAAGGAGTGTCCAACCCTAAACCATCTCTATCACACCTTCCAAGGCTCAGAGTCAATTGCAGAAGAGGTGGCAAAAAGAATGTAAGAGCCATAGGAGGGGTACCACTCCTTACAATGCAACTGTCCAGACAGAAATTGATCTCAATATCTATGACCTACACAAGACCCTCATAATAGGAGAAAAAGATGATGACATCAAATTAAAAGAGAGACTAATGGAGAGAAGGAGGGGATATTATGGAGAACAGAGATGTGAGGGGGAGTCTGGGATAGGTGAGAGAAATATCATGGTTTATTATCTGTAAGTATAGAAGTTGTCAATAAAAATTTAAAAAATAGCAATGCCTGCATGTTTCTTATTTGCATTTGTTTGGAATATGATTTTCCATCCTTTCACCCTGAGGAGGTATCTGTGCTTAGTGCTGAGGTGAGTTTCTTGGGGATAGCAGATAGAAGACTCCATTTTTGATCCACCCGTTTAACTTGTGTCTTTTGGAGGGGAGTCAGTTAAAGACCGTTAATGTTTATGGTTATTACTATGAGATTAAATTTAAACCCTGCCATTATGAGATATTTTATGAGTTTTGGTGCCTTCTTGTGTTTTGTACTTTTTTGAACCTACTCTAGTTTTTGTTATTGTGATATTCTTGTTAGCTCTTGAGATTGGTTATTTGACTTTTCTGTGTGGAGTATTCCCTGAAGAATTCTCTGTAGGTTTGGCTTTGTGTTCATATAATCTTAGAGTGGACTTTTTTCCTGGAAAATTTTCCTTTCACCATATATTATGAGGGATACTTTTGCTGGGTAGAGTAGCTTGTGTTAGAAGCCATAGTGTTTTATACTTCGAAGTGTTCCATTCCAGGCCCTATTGGCTTTCAGGGTTTCCAATGAGAAACCTGGTAATTCTGGTGGGATAGCCTATGTATCTAGTGAGTGTTTTCTCTCTTGCTGCTTTTAGCACTTTCTCTTTGTTTTCATGTTTAAGAGTTTTGATTATGATGTGCCTTGGAGAGTTTCTTCTTTGGTCCAGTCTGTTTGATGTTCTATGTGCTTTTCATATCTGGTTGGGCATCTCTTTTAGAGATTTGGAATTATTTTTCAATAATTTTGTTGAATGTATTCTCTATTCCTCGGGCCTGGATTTACTGTCCATCTACTATACCCATTTTCTGGATGTTTAGTCATTTTAGGGTATCCCACTGTTCCCTCATATTCTGTTCACTTGATTTTTTTGAACTTAGTAAAGTTTTTGGCTTTCTGATCAATATCTTCTGTCTTATCTTCCAGGTCAGATGTTCTGTTTTCCACATGAATAACTCTGTTAGTGATGGGTTCTAGAAAGGCTTTTGTTAAAATATATTTTATTTATTTATTTGAGAGAGAGAGAGAGGGAAAGAGACAGAGAGAGAGAATGGGAACACCAGGGCCTCCAGCCACTACAAACAAACTCCAGACGGATGTTGCACCTTGTGCATCTGGTTTACATGGGTCCTGGGGAATCGAACTAGGGTCCCTTGGCCCTGCAGGCAAATGCTAATCCATCTCTCCTGCCCTAGTTCTGATATTCTAGATGTTTCCTGGAATTCATTCTTACATTTGATCATGTCTTCATTAAGCTTAATCAATTGGTTATTGAGATCTTCCATTTATTGACTTACCTTCAATTCATTTATGTTTCTTTTGAGTATTCTAACATTTTATTTAAACAGATTTAGCCAGGTGTCAAAAGCTGAACATTCTAAGAGATGATTTTGCTCAATTTCATTGATACTATTGTTGGTTTTTTTATGGTTTGCCTCCAGTTCAGCAATTCTTTTGATCAGGGTCTCATTGGTTGTTGTGTTTTCATTTTGGATTGAATTTCTGTTGCTTTCTCTTTGATTTCACTGGAGGCTTCCATTGTGGAACAAAGCATCCATGGTGGAGATCTCTATTTTCTAACTTTCATTGGCTTTTTTGTATTGTGGTCTACGCATCTTGAGGATCTGTTTTTTTTTTTTTTTTGTTTGTTTGTTTGTTTTTTAGGAGGAAGCAAGTATTTTTACTTGTAGGATCTTCAGAGGGTATTCTGTAGTAAATGCAAAATGGATTGATGTACTGGTGTAGGGTGGGGTTATAACAACAGATGTGTAGACTGTGGATGGTACCTGGGGAACTGGGAGCTCTGGCCTACTTACTCCATTTCCATGTACTCTTTAGCACATGGGGATCAGAGGTTTAGCAACCAGGATCCAGTAAGCTTGAGAGCAAGTGGCAAGAGGCCAGCTCCTACAGTGGCCCATTAATCCTCTGAATCAGGGTAATAGGGATTTGGGTACTGTATTAGTCAGGAAGGCAGAGTAAGGGGCCTCCTTCTGCAGAAAACTCTCCAGCTCTAGGCAACCAATCAGGGGGAGGGAATCCAGGAATACATCCTACAGAGCAGGGTATGGTGGAATTGGGGACCCGGGGGTACTTCAATAAGGAAGGTGGAGCAAGGGGCCTGCTTCCCCAGCAAGATCCCAGGGTCCAGCAGCCCTGATCCTGCCACAGGGGAGTCTACTGGGACCAGGGAACTGGGAGGATGTGGGGATCAGAGAGATCAAGTCTACTCACTCTGTGTGTGCACACTCTGGAGCAGGGGATTCAGGAATTCCACCCATGTGCTTTCAACTGACACAGTTGTGTTCTATTTGATGCTTGAGTAAGGCTCTGACAGAATGGATGTATATTACAAAGATTTATTACATTGCATATCATAATAGTATATAAAATAATATAATTTATTATATTGCCTTACAGAATATTGGCTCAGTAATCCAAATATGGCTGTCTGTATCATGTGAAGATTGAGAACCTGGGAGCTACTTAAGCTATATATCAAACTCATAGTGAACATCATACTGATTGTACAAAAGTTAGTTTCTGCTAAACTCTAGACTGTGACATTGATGTCCACTCTTACTGACAAAGGGAACAGTGAAATAACCTCAGCACATAGCCTTATAAAGTATAAACTACCTAGGAATAAATCTAATAAAGCAGATAACATATTTCTACAATGAAATATGTAAATCACTGAAGTAACAACTAGAAGAAACTAGAAATGGACAGACCTCCAGTGTTTATGGACTGACAGAACTAAAATGGCCAACGTACCAGGAATGATCTGTAGCATCCATGCAATACCCAACAAAAGACCATTGGCATTCTTCATGGGAATACAAAATAATCTTTAAAAACTTGTATGAATGCCCTTAAGACATATAACAAAATAAATCTATGTAAAAAGTGAATCTGTGAGCTGGGCTTGGTGGCACATGCCTTTAATCCCAGCACTTGGCAGTCAGAGGTAGGAGGATAGCCATGAGTTTGAGGGCACCCTGAGACTACAGAGTGAATTCCAGGTCAGCCTGGGCTAGAGTGAGACCCTACCTCGAAAAACCAAAAATAAATAAATAAATAAAAAATAAAAAGTGAATCTGTGCAGCAATCACAATGACTCACTTAAAATTATATTGTAGAGCTAGCCATAGCAACAACTGATTAAATTGAATGCCTCAGCCATCTCAATCTGGTGATGGTGGATTCCAGAGCAGCTACTGGTCTTCAGACCACAATAGATAAGGAAAGAAGCTGGACTGTGGTTGCAGCAAAGGGTTGCATCAGGAGCAGTGACGAGATAGACACACTCACCAGCAAGAAGTGAGGGCAGACAAGCAGCACTGCTTTACCTCGTTATATCTAGGATGCTATAAATGGTGCTTCTGACTCTTGGGAAGAGTATATTTATTGTCAATATATAAAAAAGTTAATGGTTTTTCTTTGCCAATTTTGTATCCTAATACTTCGCTAAATTTATTTATTCTAGGTTCTTGATCACATGATCTACAAAGAAGGAAGGATATTTTGATGTTTTCCTTTCATATTTGTATTCATTTTATTGCTTTAATCTTGCCTTGTTACTCTATTTCAAATATCAGATATAACAAACTAAAAGCATTGAGAGTACATACACTTATCTCATCCTAGCTTTTCTACATTTAGTCATATTGTCTTTTTATAGTGAGGGCTAAGCCTTCTATACCTGGTTTCTTCAGGGATACTATTATGTAAAGTGTGTTAAATTTTATAAATTTTTGTTGTGTCTATCAAGGTAATCATGTGACGTATGCCCCTGATTCCATTTATGATTTCTTATGTTTCTGCTAATGAATTTTTGTATATTAAAACATTTTGTAACCTGGAATTATATATTTGATCATGGCATATGCTCTTCTTAATGTATTGTTGAATTCAGTGAACAAGTACCTTGTTGAGTATTTTTCAAATCAATATAAATCCAGGATATTGTTCTATAGAGTACTTGATATTGGTCTGTAGGATACTTGGCATTGGGCTATATACTTCCTTCATTAAGTCCTTATATGGTTTTGGTATTCAGGTAATGATGGCTTCATGGAGTAAATTTGGAAGTATTCCTTCCCTTTCTGTTTTATGCAATAGTTTGAGGAACACTGGCACTATTTCTTTAAAACCTGACAAAATTCAGAAGTGAATCCCTCTGGCACAGGGTTTCCTTCTATTGAAAGATTGTTCTTTATTGAACCAATCTCACTATGGGTGAATTGTGTTTTCATGTCCTCTTGTTTCAATTGTAGAAGATCCCACATGTCTAAGGCTTTAATTTGTTTTTCAAGGTTCCCTAATTTATGAGATAACCAGATTTAAAAAAAAATTCCATAATAATTCTCTAGATTTCAGATCTATCTGTTACAATATTATCCCTTTTGATCTTTACTATTATTATCTTATCTAGGTTTTGGTTACTTTAGTGAAAGCTTGTCAATCTGTTTAACTTTTGAAGAACCAACTTTTTGTATATCTTGTATAATTCTTTTAGAGTTGATTTCATTAAATTCAACTCTGATATTTAGTGCTTTTGCCATTCTGCTATTTTGTTCTTGTTTTTATAAGAATTTAAGATATTAATAGGGTTATTTGAGATTTCTATGATGTTTAAAAATGCAGACTTTTATAACCACAAACTTCCCTTTTAGACGACCTTTAGTATATCCTACAGATTTAAATATGTTGTGTTTCTATGATTAACTGATTTAGGGATTTTTTAACCTCTTTGATTTCTTCACTAACACAGTTATCATTCTAATTAGTATTTTTCATTATCCATGTACATGTATATTTTCTGTAGCTTCTCTTGCTGTTGACATTTAGTTTCATTCCATTGTGAACTTGTAAGTCACAAGGAATTATGCTTTGTATGTAATTTACCTGATTTATGAGGTAAAGTATGAATGACTTTTGGGAAAGTTTCATAAACTTCACAAAGAATATGAAACCTGCAATCATCTGTTAAGTCCTTCTGAACTATAGTGTAGTTTAACTCAAGTCTCTTTGTCACTGTTTTTTTTTTTTTTTTTTTTTTTTGGTGCTATATATTGTTGGAGAGAGGGTTCATACTAAAGTCACCTACTACTATCATATTCAGGTCTTTCTGTCCCTTTGGTCTGCAACTGTTTGTTCTATGAAATTAGGCACACCAATATCCAATGCATATATATTTACAATAGTTATGTGTTCTTAGTGCAGATTCTTTTATCAGGGTGCAGTAACCTTCTTTGTATCTTCTCACTAATTTTGTCCTGGATGCTGATTTATCACAGATATGGATAGTTTCTTTCCCTTGCTTTTAGAGTTCATTTATTCAGAACATATTTTCCCACTTTTACTTTCAGTTTGTATATTTCTTTGCGATTGAAGTGTGTTTCTTGGAGGATAAAAAAATTGGATTTTGTTTCTTAATCTAATAAACCAGTTGGTATCTTTTCATTGCAAAATTAAAACAATTTGGGCCAGAGAGATGTTTCAACAGTTAAGCAGTTAAGGAACTTGCCTTCAGAGCCTAAGAATTAGAATTCAATCTCCAGTACCCATGTAGAGCCAGATGCACAAAGTTATGTGTGTCTCTGGAGACAGTGACTAGAGGCCTTGCTGTGCCCCTTCTGTCTGTCTATCTCTTATCTCTCTTCTATCACTCTGTATATATATATATATATATATATATATATATATATATATATATATATATATGAATTTTATATCCAAGGTTTTATTTTATTTTTATCCAAGGCTATAATTTTATAATCCAAGGTTATAATTGAAAGGTGTGAAAAAAATCTATAATTTTGTTGGTTTTCTAATGTTTGCTTCATTTATTTTATTTGCTTACCTACTATGATAGTGAGATTTATTCCTTCCTATGCTGTCTTAGTTTCATTTGTCTTCCTCTTCTGTATATAGGATTCCTGTATCTTATAGCTTAATGTAAATAAATTCTACTAATTTATGTCTATCATGGAACATTTTCATTTCTACTTCAATTTGGAAGGAATTTTTAAATTTTATTTATTTAGTTAGTTAGTTAGTTATTTGAGAGACAGAGAGAAAGAGGGGGAAGTGAGAGAGGAAGAATTGGCATGTCAGGGCCTCTAGCCACTGCAAAAGAAGTCCAGTTGCATGTGTTACCTTGTACATCTGGCTTTACATGGGTATTGGAAGAATTGAACCTAGGTCATTTGGCTTTTCAGGCAAGTGCCTTAACCACTAAGCCATCTCTCCAGCCCTTGGAAGGAAAATTTTGCTGGATGTAGTAATGCAATCCAGGTTGGTAGTTCCATTCTTTCAAATATTGAAATACATCACTCCATTTCCTTTTGACTTTCAGATTTTCAGAAATATTTGCAGTTATTCCAATAGGCTTGCACACAAGGGCTTGGTGCTTATCTCTCATGGTTTCCTGTATCCCTTCTTTACACTGTTAGTATTTTAACTATATAAGTTTGCATGGGGAGGAGCTGGAGAGTTGGTTCAGTAGTTAAGGCTCTTGTCTGTAAAGCCTAATGACCCAGGTTTTATTCCTCAATACCCATATAAAGCCAGGTGAATGAATTGGCCCATGCATATGGAGTTCATTTGCAGCAGCTAGAGGCCCTTGTGTGGCCATTCTCTCTGTCTGTTTCCTTCTATCTCTCTCTGCCTGCAGATAAGTAAATAAATAATAAATTTGAAAAGATTGCATGGGGAGATTATTTTTCTGGCCATGTCTGGTTAAATATATTATTTATTTATTTGAGGGAGAAAGAGAGGGAGGAGAGAGAGAGAGAGAGAGAGAGAGAGAGAGAGAGAGAATGGACACTCCAGGTCCTCTAGCCACTGCAAACCAATTCCAAATGCATGCATCTCCTTGTGCATCTGGCTTACTGAATGTCGACTTCTTTCCTATGATTTTGGAAATTTTCTATAACTTCATTACATAGATTTTCATGCCTTCTGTATTTTCCTTGTCTCTATCTTTTTTTATGTCTCTATCCTCCACTATAGGGCTGGAGAGATGGCTCACCAGTTAAGCAGTTATGGGCTTGGGTTTAGCTCCCCAGTAACCACATAAAGCCAGATACACAAGTATATACATACACACACACTGACACACACACACACACACACCATATGTATATATAGTGTGTGTGTGTGTATGTATATGTGTGTGTATATATATATAGAGAGAGATATTATATAACAATTATTCTCTGCTGATGGACATGCATACATTCACTATTATTCATAGTACTGCAATAAACATGGATGTGCAGGTATGTATATTATAAAATGACTTTTATTCTTTTCAGTTATACATCCAGAAGTGGTATGGATGTAGCACATGATATTTCTAGTTTTAGTTTTGTGAGAAACTTTGTTAATGATTTTCATAGTGCCTGTACCAGTTTATATTCCTAGAAGCAATACTTAAGTCTTTCTCTTTCCCCACATTCCTAAGAATATTTTTGTTATATTGATAATAGCCATCTGAACTGAGGAAAAGTGGAATCTCAAAGTAATTTGTATTTCAACGATAATTAAGGATGTTGAAAACTTTGTGTATTTCTAGACCACTTCTACTTGTTACTCTGAGAACTGTCTATTCAATTCATGTTCTCATTAAATGAATGGATGTTTTGTGTTTTCAGTTTTCAAATTTGAGTTCCTGGGCTGGAGAGATGGCTTAGCAGTTAACCACTTGCCTGTGAAGCCTAAGGACCCTGGTTCGAGGCTGGATTCCCCAGGACCCATGTTAGCCAGATGCACAAGGGGGCACACACGTCTAGAGTTAGTTTGCAGTGGCTAGAGGCCCTGGCGCACCCATTTTCTCTCTCTCTCTCTCTATCTGCCTCTTTCTCTCTCAGTCTGTCATTCTCAAACAAATAAACAAAAAAAATTGGGGTTCCTTATAGATGCTATGTATTAATCCTTTGACATATGTATAGTTAGAAAATTTTTCTAGTATTTAATAGGCTGTCTTTTCACTCTGTTTCCTTTGCTGTGCAGAAGCTTTCTAATGTTCTGTAATTATAGTGGTCAATTACTATATTTATGTCCTGAGCTACTGTAGTATAATTCATAAAGTTGTCTATGAAAATATTTTGAAGTATTTTCCAAGTTTTCACCAGCAGTTTCAAATTGCAGATCTTAGGTCATTGATTCATTTTGAATTGATTTTTGCCTAGGGTAAGATTGAGTCAATTTTTTCATTCTAATACATGTAGATTACCAGTCAAGGCAAATTTATTTACAGTACAAATGGACTTGGAGTTTCTTTGTTGATTTTTGGTTGGATGTTGTTGCAGGTATGTTCTCATTGCTAGAACAAACACACAACCAGAAGTAGCATATGTAAGAAAAGGGTTGATTTCATGCTTACAGAATCCAGGAGAAGTTCCATCATCACAGAAGAAGCTAGTTCACTCCAGCATGCAACTACAGCAGAGAAAGAAAAGAGAGAGAGAGAGAGAGAGAGAGAGAGAGAGAGAGAGAGAGGATGAAAAGCCAAAGTTCAAAAAAGCTCTTGACACACATAG
This sequence comes from Dipus sagitta, assembly GCA_036346955.1. Taxonomy (NCBI): domain Eukaryota; kingdom Metazoa; phylum Chordata; class Mammalia; order Rodentia; family Dipodidae; genus Dipus; species Dipus sagitta. Next base: position 92,917,205 of record CM070770.1, on the reverse strand, counting down.
TAGTGCTGAATTTAAGATCCATCCCCAATTACACACCACTTTCCCAGCTGAGCTCTGATTACTGGAGACCTAAGTACCAAACTCAATCTTAATTTAAAATTCCTGAGGCTATAGGGACACGCACTTACATTCAAACCACCACAGACATTCTATATTTTGGTGAAAGTAGGATATCTGTATTGCCCACTCTTATCGTATGCAGTCCAATCTGTCCCTATGTCACCACTCTGTTGTATGAAATCCATGCACCAGCATTCTCTAGTTATGTCATGTACTTATTTCCAATTCTTATTTTGTCTTGATGGATTATTACCTTTAGTGGTATATTGTAACCTTCTTTAACTCTTTTGGTAATTTTGACCATAACAAATACTAATAAACAAGGTACAGATTAAAACTAAACAACAAGTACCAATCACAACATCCACTTTTCTAACAACTGTAGGAAATGCTGTGACAGAAGCAATAGAAACCAAAAAGTTTTTTAAAGGCTGTAACAGTTACTTTCTTATTGCTGGTAACAAATACCATACCAGAAACAGCTTATTAAATGAAAAGGATTTAATTTGGATCATAGATCCAAAAGGAAGTTTCATCATGTAGGGAAATCATGGGAGGCTGAAGCCAGAGCCAGCATCTCCTTGTACCATATGAAGCATAGAGTGAGAACAAAATCACACACACACACACACACACACACACACACACACAGAGAGAGAGAGAGAGAGAGAGAGAGAGAGAGAGATTTGGGTATTTGTGGCATCAAGAATGGATATTCATACCTCTTCCAATCTATATGCCTCTGTGTCTCCTCGGGCTATGTGATCTATTACAATTACTTTTTCATTGCTGGGATAAATATCTAACCAGAAGCAGCATATGGGAAGAGTTTATTTAAAGGCTTACAGATTCAGGGGAAGTTCCATCAGGACAAAAGAAGCTGGCTCACTTCCACAGATCCATAACAGACAGAAACCACCAAGCAGCCAGCCAACATGAACAACCAGAGCTCAAACTGCTCTCAACACTCAGAGCTGGACTTAAGATTCACTCCCCAGAGACATGTCCCATGTAGCAGGAATCATCTTGCTGGGGATTTAAGTAGGAAATTTAATTTTATGGGGAGATAGTTACACAACAGTTAAGACATCATGAATCAGTTTCATAGAAACCCTCCCTCTGACTAGCATTCTACAAAATATAACTACCAATAAAGGGGGAAGAGAGACAGTTTGGACATGACATGGAAAAAACCTTAAAACATGGATTTTGGCAGGTAAATCCCAGGCCCAGAATTGGGTTGCCCCCCCCCCCCACAGCCAGCTATTGGCCAGAGATCCATGAGGTCAGCAAAACAATGTAGACCATAGCCAAAACTCTTGATTATCCACCAAAACTAAATGGTAAAAGGTTTGGAGGCTCCAAGAATGAAGAAAGTCTCAGAAATGCAGTGAAAAGCAGAAGTAGTAACCTTTATTCTTTAGCTACAAGCTAAACCCCTCTTCCTTGGATAAGCAAGGGACCCCAGAGCCGGGTGTCGATTGGAGTGGGCTCAGTGACTGACCCTCCTCCCCTCCTGCAATGGAAATGAGGGCTGGAAGCTTAGCTCACCCCCTTAGCCCCCTCCCCAAGACACAATAGAGCTGGCAAGCTAACCTTTTTTTCCTTTCTTTCCTGACTTGTGCTTTTAGGATTCTTTGCTCTACTGGTCAAATAAAAATAGACTGTCTAAAGCTGGGTATGGTGGCACATGCCTTTAATCCTAGCACTCAGGAGGCAGAAGTAAGAGGATTGCCATAAATTCAAGGCTACCCTGAGACTACATAGTGAATTCCAGGTTGGCCTGAACTGGAGTAAGACGACCCTACCTCAAAAAAAAAAAAAATTGACTGGGTTCCTACTTTCTGCACTCCTGCTCCCCTGTGTAAGCAATCAAAGGCCCTTCCCCTATCTGTCTAAGATCCCCTAAGATCCTCACGGGAGCCTGCAGACTATGAAATCAATGAACTAGACAAGAAGTATACACTTGTGCAATAGTAGCACCTAGCCACTGTGGGTAACCAACTGTTCTCTGATTGGACATGAGGTCCACTCAGGGGGAGAGAACTCATATCTGATAGTGGAAACCAGGTAAGAATCCAATTGTCAGAAAACTCTGACTTCAAAGACTTCAGAGCCTCACTGCTCTCTGGAGAAGAAGGATGGGTTCATATACCAAAAGTTTTTCAAATAACTTCATATACCCTCTTAATCCAAGCTGCTCTCAATGTTTGTTGGATAAAATACTTTATTTATAGAGGAAAACAAAGATCCATCAATAAGACAAGAAGATAGCCGACTGCCCACCATGAGAAGTGCCACCTCTACCACATCTGCGAGGGCACAGGAGAAATTGCAGAGAAAGTGAAATAATGAATACTGCTCTTACTGCTAGCCTGACAACCAGCTCCAAAGTGCTGGTGACAGCCACAATGATCAATTAAAACCAATCAAAGCAGAAATACAGAGAGCTTAACATTAAATCAGATTAAAACAGGCCTGCCATAACTCAGGGAACATTGTGAAAGAGAGGGAGGAAAGATTGTAAGAGCCACAGAGTGGGTAGGATTACCCTCAGGCATGGTCTACTCCACAAAATACCCCACAGGTACTGACTCAGGCCTTTATTAACCCAAAATAAATACCATAACCCCACTTAGGAGAGCCTCCAAGGTAACAGCAGTAGGGACGAGGGGGATAAAAGAGTATAACCTGTTAGATATATATTTAAATTAAGTTTTAAAATTCCCTCAGTCTATCGGCTGTACATTCCAACCACTGCATGCTCCAAAGACACAGAAAAGGCTAAAAGATATTAGATATTCAGTCCTTTCTCTTTCATGTGATGCTCACCACTCATTCAGTGGAAGTGTGTTGGAACTATAGCTAGTTGGAACAGTATTCTTACCCTGCTGGCTAGGATATTGAAGATAGCATGAATCAGTTTTCTTGGGTAGAGTTTATTACAGACAGATTTCCTTGACATGCTACCAGGGATGGGCTGACACCAAGCCCAGTTTTATATTGAGATCCCAGGTACCAATGGGAAGCTCACACAGAGGTCTGAGATAACAACTTTGTGGGTGGTAAGATACATTCCCTGTGCTTTCCACTACCCACAATTGTTACCTCAATATTCTACTAGTATACAAAGTACAAAGTTCAATCTTAAAAAAAAAAAAAACAAAGCTCTAATCTCTAAAGAACAAAGGTTGTGTGTTTGCTGTACAGTTATATAAAAGAATTAGTATTTAACTTTTGTGGGCATATGTAGTTTTAAATACAACATTGTTTTCTAAATGTCCAGAAACTCCTAGGGACAGAAAGACAAAATCTATTAGTTCATAAACTCAGAACATTATAACAAGTTCTTACATAGATTCTATTTGAAATATACACTTCCAAAGTAAGTCATAAATGCAAGCATACACATAGAGCTGAGCAAATCCAGGACTAAATAGTATGATATTTTAACTTAAGAATACTAAAAGAAGCATAGGTACCTTTTAGCTTCATTCTCATTTGTGCCTATGAACACACACACACACACACACACACACACACACACACACAAGGATGTTTTGTTGCAAAGTTATATCAGTTACCAAAAGACACAGAAATAAGAAAAATCAGACTTAGACAAGCAGTGGTTTTGTTGTTTAAGTATGACAATGCCCCAACATCAGGTAACAATGAAGTTCATCTGCAGCATCCTGTTATATCTTTGCTAGTCTGAATTGATAGTGGGCAATAAGAAAGAAAAGATTGTCCCCCATTGACAACAGAAAAAAATGATTTAAGACTTATACAAGATCACCAGTATTACTACCATGGCATATCAGTTTCTAAGATGTACATTTAAGATCCAAAGTAACAAAGGAATATGTCTAGTAGTAAAATTTTTATGAATCGATTGATATTTGAGGTAAAATACCAAATTTGTTAAGTTCATCATTACCTACACCAAAGGTGTATAAATATGTATTTACCTATGAATGCCAATCTTAGCCAAATCATTCCTTTATAAACTCACAGCAGATTAGTGTGCCTTGCTTGGTAAAAAGAAATTGTTGTATAACTAATATACGAAGGAAAAGTTGGGTAAAATCTTGATATAGTATACTTGTCAGAAAAAGTTCTATAGATATCCAAAAATTATTAAGTAAGCATTGTAAGAACAAACTGAAAAATCAGGGAGTGATGTCTACTAACAATATTGATATGCAAATTATTATCGATTCAGGAGAACTTTGGAATGCTTACTTCAACTTTTCACTAACTGTTAAAAAGTCTAAATCTGACACCAGTTATCCAAAAGTAATATCAATAAAAGTATTCTGCATAAGTAGATTCATAGTTAAATAATAAGAATTTAAAAATACTCCCTCACTTTTGTGTTCTTTAACCTTCAAACATTTTTACATATATCAACTAGAGATGTAGAGTATATTAAGCAAAATTTGACAAAGTATTTAATTCAATAAATCCCAACTGGAGATCAAGTATAAAACTATGAGAGGCATCTTAAATTCAAGCTATCATATGCCACCCCTAGTCCCCATAGGCTCCATGGCCACATCATGATACAAATTGTACTCATTCCAATTTCTAAAGTCCCTATAGTCATTAGAGTGTCAAAACTGTTCAAAAGTTCCAAGTCTGAGATGAGACTCAATCCAAGAAGAAGTAAGTGTATAAACTTTGGTGGTATATCCATAAAATTAAATATTATTGAACAATGGAAGTAACAATCTATTAATGCAAGTGGATATTGAAATGTTTATATTGAATGAATGAAACACAGAAAAATATGGCATGTAATTCCATTTATAAGTAATATTAGAAAATGCAAACTAGGGGCTGCTTAGGTGGCTCAGGTGTTAAGGGAACTTGCTTGCAAAGCTTATGTACCTGGGGGTCAATTATGCAGCACCCATGTAATGCCAGATGTAAAGTATTGCATTTATCTGTGATCCCCACATGCCTATGACAGCTTGTACATCAATGGGAAGCAGGGCCAGGAGATCAGAAGCTCAGTAGCCAGGTTGTCTGACATTGTTTGCAATGGGAAGACAGTCTGGCTCAAAGAAGGGGGCACATAGACATATCAGAGTTGTTCTCTGACCTCCACATGCACACTATGGCACATGTACCCAATGTACCCACACACACACACACATACACACACACAAGTAAATAAATAATAGATTTTATAAAGAAAATACAAGTTAATATAAAGTGATAGAATAAGTCTTGGGATCAGAAAAATGATGAGTAGCAAAAATTTCAAAAGTGATGGGTATGCTCATTTCAGGGATGTATTAGCAATTTCATAAATATGTACACATGTCAAAATTTATCAAATTGTTCTGAAATATATTTGATGTCAAGCATATGTCACTTAAAGTTTTTAAAATTCTTATGAATAATAACCAGGTCTAGATGGTTCCATCCAAGAATTCTACTAAACATCTAAGAAAAATATAGCTGTGTGTGGTGGTGCAGGTCAGTAATCCCAGCACTTGGGAGGTAAAGGCACTAACATCACAAGTTAGTGTGCTTATCCGTGGGTACTTAGTGAGTCTGAGGCCAGCCTACAAATGACATCGTCTTGAAAAACAAACAAAAAAACACAAAATTAACATTAAGTTCATACAGACCTTTCTCTCCTTTTTGGTCTGATTTTCATATGTTTATCTTTATTGGAATTATTGACACATGTTGAGATTAATTATGACATTTCCATACATGCATACACTGTGCTTACATCAGGTCCACCCAACTTTTTTTTTCTCCCTTGACCCCAGCCCAGCACCCTTCCCAGTACCTTACCCCACTGTGTGTTGCCCAGCAACCTTTCCTGTGCCCTGTCCCACTGTGTGCTGCCCAGAGCTCTCTTTGGTGCCTTGCCCTAATGTGTGCTGTCCAGAACCCTCCCCAGTGCCTTGTACCTCTTCTATATTCAGGTTGTCTTTATTTCTTTCTTGCAGTTCATGAGGGAACATGCAATACTTGTCCTTCTACTTTATGGACTTTTCTAGAAAATTCCAAAAGAAAAGCATTCCTTCATCCTCAATATTAAAACCTACATAAATAGAAGTGAAATTATATATTATGTGCTAGTCAACAATGTTGTAATTGGTATAAAACTCTTTAGCAAGATATAAATGTATCTAGTCCACCAGCATAAAAATATACATTACAAAGAAGCAAGTAAGAGTATAAAGTTGGATTAACAACAAAAAAAAGCCTATCAGTGTAATTTACTAGTTTAACAGAAAAAAGCATTATCTCAATATATGCATAAAATTAATGTGGTAAAAATAATGACACATATTTGTGTAAAGTATCCAAAGCTGATCACTCTAAACATGAAACATCAGGTTAGCACTCTACTTAACCATAAGATTTTGAACACTTTTGCCTCAGGTGAAGAAGGTAAGGAATTGGACTTCTGGCCAAGATGGCGACTGCCTAGCTGTACTGCAGATCCCAGAGAAAGAAAGGTAAGACACTAAGGGTTCACTGGATCTTTTAGGTGAGAGAAATCTCCAATAGATTGCCTGTGGGAGGGCACAGAGGGGGAAAAACAGGGACTCGCTGATTCCCGCATGGGAGGGTAGCCCACCCCTTCCCCCATGTAGCCGCTATGTCCACGGCACCGCACTGACTGATCCCTGCGTTTGGAAGCTTAGACTGCTCCACCCACACGCTCACTTACTCCTCCGGCTGCAGCACATTCAACAAGCCCAGGCCCACCAGCAACTGCCACGCAAGCTCAGACTGTGTCTGTCACTTGTGCCAGCTAAGGTGCCATCCCCTACGTGTCTGCCACACAAGCCCTCCACCATTGTCCTGTTGCAGGGGAGCACAGATTGCTTCTGGGTCCCAGTGTTCCCTCGCCAGAGTTTGGGCTGCTTCAGTGCTTGGTGCCTCAGTGTCCCTCCTAGCACAAGTGCAGGCAGTTTTGGCGCATTACCCCTTGAGAGCTCAGGCAACTTTGGTGACCCATCCAGGCAGTAGACCAGGCAGCTTTGGCAACTGAGAGCCAAAGCCCAGGCTGCTTGGCAACTGCCTCACACTACCTCAGATTCCCATTGTGCTTGAACCCAGGCTGATCCTTCAACCTATGTGCCCATACATGGTCATGGGCAGAACACAGTGCAAAAGAAATAACATGAAATATCAAATGCAAGAAAATCCAGTTAGATCACCCAGTCCTACAATGAACATCTGTAATCAAAACATAGAAGAGTCATTGGGATCAGAACACCATAATGAAGCTATGAGAAATGCAACCCTGTCCAAGCTACTGGTAGAACTTGCAGAAAAGCAACAAAGGACCGATAATTGTGTGGATGCTGCCATCACTAAACTAGAACTAATAGATAAGAAAATGGAAGGAGTTCAAAGACAGTTAAGAGATTTGAGGGAGAGTGAAAAAAAAAAGAAGACCTCAAAAATCAGCTGGCTATGCTAAATGAAGACATAAAGAAATGCAAGGATGAATTCCAAGAATCATCAAGAAAATTAGAAAATGATGTGAAGAAAGAGCTTGAGAGAGGGATGGAAATTACACATAGAAAATTAATAGAAAATACAAACCTAATTGAATAAGTCCAAAACTCTCTAGAAGCTCTCAAGAATAGAGTCAGCCATGTGGAGGATAGAAACTCTGATCCAGAAGACAAGATGGAAGAAACAGTTCAAGAGTTCAAAAATTTCAGTAAGTTCAAAAATTTCTTTGAACAGAACATGAGGGAATTGTGGGATATATTTAAACAACCTAATATCAGGATGATTGGAATACCAGAAGGAGAAGAAATTCAGACCAAAGACATGGAGAACTTATTTAACAAAATAATTGAAGAAAACTTCCCCAGCCTCTTAAAAGAAATGCCCATGAAGATACAAGAAGCCAACAGAACTCCAAACAGACTGGACCAAAGGAGAAACTCTCCAAGACATATTGTCATTAAGACTCTAAACATTGACACCAAAGAGAAAATCCTAAAAGCAGCTAGGGAAAAACAGCACACCACTTTCAAAGGTGACCCCAACAGAATTATTCCAGACTTCTCAATGGAAACCCTGAAACCTAGAAGGGCCTGGAATGAAACACTACAAAGGCTAAGAACCTATGGCTTCCAACCCAAACTACTCTACCCAGCAAAAGTATCCCTCATAATAGATGGTGAAAGAAAAACTTTCCATGACAAAACTCAGCTTTACAATTACATGAACACAAAACCAAACCTACAGAGAGTATTTCAGGAAATTCTCCACAGTGAAGAAACAAATAATCAAACTCAAATGCCTACAAGAAGCAGATCACAAGAACCAAACTCAGAGTAGGTACAAAAAACTTCAAAGTCCATGAAAATACCAACCCACATTTGCCATCACAATATGGCAGGGATCAAATCAAATCTCACAGTCATTACCCTAAATATTAATGGCCTTAATTCACCCATCAAGAGACACAAGCTAACAGGATGGATCAAAAAATTAGAGCCATCAATCTGTTGTCTTCAAGAAACCAAACTCACCACTAAAGACAGACACCTCCTCAGGGATAAAGGGTAGAAGAAAATATTCCAAGCAAATGGCAATAAGAAACAAGCAGGTGCAGCTATATTAATATTGGATAAAATAGACATCAAACCAAAAAAAATCAAAAGACAAAGAAGGCCACTTCCTACTTATCCAGGGAACAATCCATCAAGAGGATATTACAATCATAAATCTGTATGCACCAAACACAAGGGCACCACAGTTCATAAAACAAATCCTACTTGGCAATAAAACAGAAATAACCACCAACACCATCATAGCTGGGGACTTAAATACACCATTATCAGTAATAGACAGATCATCCAAACAGAAACTCAACAGGGAAGTAAGAGAGCTCAACAAAACCATAGATAACTTAGACCTAACGGACATCTACGGAACTTTCCAATCCCAAATCCACAGATTACACATTCTTCTCAGCAGTCCATGGAACATTCTCTAAAATAGACCATATTCTGGGTCACAAAGACTGCCTCCACATATTTAGGAAGATTGACATAATTCCCTGCATGATATCAGATCACAATGCTATATTGCTAGAAATCAACAACAAAAGACCCACCAGGAATCTCATCCCCTCCTGGAAAGTGAACAGCACACTTTTAAACAACAAATGGATAATGGATGAAAAAAAAAAAACTGAAATTGTGAAATTTCTAGAATTGCATGACAATGAGAACACATTGTACCAAAACTTAAGAGACACAATGAAGGTGGACCTCAGGGAAGAATTCATAGCACTCAAAGCCTTCATAAAAAAGACAGAGAGAGCCCAAATCAATAACCTAACCATCCACCTAAAGGCACTGGAAAAGCAAGAAAAATCCAACCCAAAGAGCTCCAGAAGGAGAGAAATAATTAAAATCAGAGCAGAAATTAATGAATTGGAAACCAAGGAAACAAATAAGACAATTGACAAAACAAAGAGCTGGTTCTTTGAAAAAATAAACAAGATTGACAAACCCCTGGCCAATTTGATCAAGCAAATAAAGAGAAGCTTGAAATTAACAAAACTCAAAATGAAAAAGGAGAGATCACAACAGACATCAGTGAAATTGGGAGAATCATCAGGACTTATTTCAAAAAACTCTACTCCAAAAAACTGGATAATGTGGAGGAGATGGATAAATTCCTGGACACATACCACATACCAAAGTTAAACACAGAGCAGATTAATCACTTCAATCAACCCATCACACTCATGGAGTTTGTAATAAAAAAACCTCCCCAAAAAGAAGAATTCAGGACCAGATGGCTTCTCAGCTGAATTCTATCAAACCTTCATGGAAGAACTCAAACCAGTCTTCCTCAAACTGTGCCACACAATTGGTGAACAGGGAAAGCTACCCAACTCCATTTATGAAGCGATCATCACCCTAATTCCAAAACCAGGCAGAGATGCCACAAGAAAAAAAAAAAAAAAAAAAAAAAAAAAAAAAAAACTACCGGCCTATTTCCCTGATGAACTTAGATGCAAAGATCCTGAACAAAATCCTCACAAACCAAATCCAAGAACACATCAAAAGCATTATCCACCTTGACCAAGTGGGATTCATCCCAGGAACACAGGGGTGGTTCAACCTACAGAAACCTGTCAGTGTAATACAACACATAAACAAGGTTAAACATAAAAACCACATGATCATTTCAATAGATGCAGAAAAGGCCTTTGACAAGATACAACATCACTTCATGATCAAAATATTGGAGAGAATTGGCATGGTTAGTTCATATCTTAACCTAATAAAGGCAATATACAAAGCTCCAAAAGCCCAAATAATACTTAATGGAGAGAGACTGGAGGAATTCCCATTAAGGTCAGGAACAAGACAGGGTTGTCCACTCTCACCTCTGCTTTTCAATATAGTACTGGAAGTCCTAGGTCAAGCAATAAGACAGGAGAAGGAAATAAAAGGGATACAATCTGGAAAGGAAGAAGTTAAGTTTGCTTTATTCGCTGATGACATGATTGTATATGTAAGAGACCCGAGAGACTCCATCCCAAAACTCCTGAAGTTGATTAACTCCTATAGCAAAGCAGCAGGATACAAAAGCAATGCACAAAAATCAGTAGCCTTCCTACATGCAAATGACAAAGATACAGAGAAAGAAATAAGGGACATAGTCCCATTTTCAATAGCAACAAAAAAAAAAATACCTTGGAATAACCTTAACCAAAGAAGTGAAAGATCTATACAACGAAAACATAAAAACATTAAAAAATGAAATTGAGGAGGACTTGAAAAAATGGAAAGACCTCCCATGCTCTTGGATAGGCAGAATTAACATTGTGAAGATGGCAATCCTACCAAAGGCAACATATAGATTTAATGCAATTCCAATTAAAATCCCTACAGTGTTCTTCACAGAGATAGAAAAAATGATCTCAAATTTCATATGGAAAGGCAGAAGGCCTCGCATATCCAAACATATCCTCAGCAAGAGAAATACTTCTGGAGGCATCACCATACCTGATCTGAAGCTATATTACAAAGCCATAGTAATAAAAAAAAAGCATGGTACTGGCATAAAAACAGGAGTATATACCAATGGAATAGACTTGAGGACCCGGACTTTGGGTCAAGCAACTATAGCTACTTGATATTCAACATAGGCCCTAACAATATAGGCTGGAAAAAAGACAGCATCTTCAACAAATGGTGCTGGACAAACTGGATAACCATATGCAGGAAACTGAATCTTGATCCACACATTTTGCCATGCACTACACTCAAGTCCAAATGAATCAAAGACCTCAATATAAGACCAGAAATTCAAATATTACTGGAAGAAAATTTAGGAAGTACTTTCCATGATATAGGAATGGAAAAAGACTTCCTGAACAAAATCCCAGTAGCTCACCATCTTAAACAGTCACTCAACCAATGGGATCACATGAAGCTGAAGAGTTTCTTTACAGACAAGCATTCAATAAGAAAGCCAATAGATTACCCACAGAATGGGAGAAAATATTTGCAGGTTATCCAACTGACAGAAGCCTAATCTCTAGAATCTACAAAGAACTCAAAAATCTAAACAGTCAGAAGTCAAACACCCCACTCACAAAATGGGGCAAAGAGCTCAACAGGCAGTTCACAGAGGAAGAAATACAAATGGCAAACACACACTTAAGAAAATGTTCATCAACACTAATCATCAGAGGATCGCAAATTAAAACAACTATGAGATTCCATCTTACCCCAATAAGGATAGAAAACATCAAAAAATCAATTGAATATAAATGCTGGTGAGGATGTGGAGAAGTAGGAACACTCATCCACTGTTGCTGGGAATGGTACAACCACTTTGGAAAGCAATATGGAGACTCCTGGAAAAGCTGACTATACAGATATTAACAGACCCAGTTATTCCCTTATCTGGCATGTACCCTAAAACCTTCAAGCCACAGGCCAGAGAGATTTCTTCAACCATGCTTGTAGCAGCTCAATTCATAACAGCTAAGAGCTGGAATCAACCCAGATGTCCATCACTAGAAGAATGAATAATTAAGATGTGGCATATCTACACAATGGAATTCTAAACAGCAGTAAGAAAAAAATGACACAATGAAATTTGAGGAAAAATATTTGAACCTGGAACAGATCATTCATAGTGAACTTACCCAATCACAGAAAAAAAAAAAAAAATCTCCACATAGTCTCACTCATCTACATCACCTAACCTGAATCTACCTGCATTAGTCAGGGTTCTCTAGAGGAAAAGAACTGCTTGAATGAATTATTTTAAAAGGGGATTTATTGGATCAGCTTACAGTAGTCCAGTAGCAGTTGCAGGCCCAAGAATCACCGAACCTGGCAGTTGCTCAGTCCACGTGGTCAGATGCCTCAGCAGTCCCGACCAGCACTGCAGATGGTGCTGGAAAGCCTCGAGGCTTCCTGAGGAGCTGCTGGGTTTCAATCCACGCGGGTCTTCAGTTGATGCTGGTCTTTTGTCCGCACTGGTCTTCAATCCACGCTGGAAGGTAGCAAGCAGCTCTGGCAGCCAAATGGAAGGAAGGCAGGAAGGGACTCTTTTTACCCACAGCTTCCTTGTATCAAGTGCCCCTCTGGGCATGGCCACCCATTCTGGGGGAAGGTCTCACCCTGGGGGAAAGACTTCCTCCTTTAGTTGATCCTTCCTAGAAGCAACCTATGGATTACTAAACAGATCAAGTTGACAACACCTTAACTATCACACTACCCAAGATGACTTACATACCCAGCAATCATCTCATGGACTAGACAATAGGATGGGTTGGGAGAGGAGAGGGCAATGGAGGGGGGTAACACAAATCTAGACCCAAAAGGCAAATAAAATTCTACTTCCTAAGAGGCAGACCAAATGGCTGAACCTTCACCAGGCCCTTAGAGGGAACACCTGAACCACAAGACACTGGAGGGGGTATGATGAAGACTGACCTTAATCTTCTACAGCTTCCCTCCCTCCCTCTCCCTCTCCCTCTCTCTCTCTCTCTTCTCCCTAACTCTTGTATATTAGTTATCTTTTTCTTCCTTTTATTAATGGGCACTGACCTGTAACTCCTAGTACCAGCATGTGGCTATCATCTGCAATGAGCTTTTGATCAGTGAGACCTACAAGGTTTCCTAAAAGACAGACAGATTTCTGTCAGAGTACTTGATGACCCACCAAAGGTTAGTGGTAAGACCCTACTGATGAAGACACCTTTTGTGGTCGACATGTAAAATGGAATGGCATGGCTGGAAACTGGAAGAGAGTCAGTCCCCAGGCAGGCAGTGTGTCTAGTGCCAGAAGGTGCTACATGGGCAACTGTGGGAAAATTCCAATATCTATAGAAGCAACTCATGGTCTAACCTACTTAGCAGCAAATAACCTGTTGTGATGCCCACACAAGTGCAATAGTGGCACACAGCCATGGTGGGGAACCAACTGCTCTTAATTTGGCTAACTGATCTCCTCAGTGGTATGGGACCCATAGCTGGAGCAGGGAAACAAGTCAGAACCATATCCAAACATAAGCCCACTTGCCAATATCAAGCTACCATCAATCATTGGCTACAAGAGGGCCTACACCTATTAAATTCTCCATTAAAAAAAGCAAGAGTTACCTCATTTGTCCTGGTGCTAACTTACTCTCCATTGGATAATCTGCTTCTCTTTTTCAGATAGATGTAGATCCTAAGGAGAGAGGCACCCCATCATACCTCAAAAGGGCCCCAGCTGAAACTAAGAACAATTGGCAAAACAAGCAAGGGTGCTGTTTTCATGGTGAACCAGATACCAGCACAAGGAGGAAGGAGATCACACAGAGAAAAATCAACTCCTATCAAATCAGAGAGCCAGAGACCCAGAAGCCCCCAACACCTCATCACTGAAGCAGACCAAAAATGAACCCAACATAGCTCAGGGAAATTTTGTGGAAGAGGGTTCAGAAAGAATGTCAGAGCCACATGTTGGGTCATGATTTGCAGAGACATTTATCCTACCCATAACTATGGGCTAACTGCACAATGCATGACCCACATACCTCAACAAAGAGGGGCCAAGGGGATGGGGTAGGTCACAGATGAGCCTAATAATGGTACCAAACTGACTGTATTTGCTGAATACAAAACTAATTAATAAAAAAAAGAAGGTAAGAGATCCATTATCTTCCTATTCAACACTTTTAACATAAGAGTAACAAATAAAGTTATGTAAGTTTTAGAATTCAAAAAGAAGTCATGCAGTTATTATACTATGGTTTCATGTATTGTATGCATAGATCATCAAAAAGAACCCATAAATTATTGGGATTGACGAAGTAACACTTCAGTCACTGATAGTTAAGTGTTTTGTGAGTACCAAGTTAGTGCCTTAAAGTGAATGTAACACAATAGTAAAAACAATTGGAAAATGTAGTTTAAAATAGAATACCACTTAAATGACATCAGAAATGCCAAGCATGGAGGAAAAAAAAATCCATTACAATGAAAAACAATAGAACATCATTGAAATCAGCTAAAGAAGTCTTAAATAAATGCAGAAATATGCAATATTTGTGGATAAAAAGGCTGGATGCTATTAAAATGCCATTTTTTCAAATCAATCTGCAGTCAATGAAATGTTATCAAAATAGCAGCATATTTCTGTGTGCAAGAGAGAAATGACAAGTTGATTCTAAAATTTATATGAAAATTACAAGGTCTTAAAATATTCACCACCATCTTGAAAAAAAACATAGCTTGAGCTCTTTACACCAGCAGACTTCAAGACCTATTTTAAGACTGTAGTTAAATTAATATGGCCTTAGCTAAAGGACACACAAACACACCAAATTAATGAGCCAAAATCCAGGGGCATGTGCTGCTTGTCTCATGGCCACATAGACTTTTCTAAAGATTACAAAAAAAAAAAAAAAAATCTTTACCCTTCTCCTGATTCCAAAGCCTGGAAGGTCATTGAATAAAAGCAAAATCACATCTGTCTAATAAACATTGACATAAAGCCCCTAAGCGAGATATTGATAAGTCAAGCCATCAAGATCAGACTTACTTGTTCCTTTAAATACAGAAGGATGATACTCATTCTGCTAGATGATGTTGACATGAAGGGATATGTCAATAGAGAATGAACCATGGCTACTTCATACCATATTCAAAAATTAATTTTATGTGGATCACAGGCCTAAATGTTAAACAATGAACCTTCTTGAGGAAAATGAAAATACCTTCATGACCTTGGACTAAGTAAATTCCTCTTAAACATATCCCAGAAAGTGCTACCTATTAAAACTGATTTAGAAGTTGAGTGTCATTAAAGGAAAGATATTCTGCCCTTCCAAAATATAATTAACATAAGAGCATAATAATTATTAACAGAAGAATAAAAACATGAACTAAAGCAATTAAGACAAGATATTTTACAGGATATGTTTAACAACAAACACTCTTTGTTCCAAATCAAATAGAAAAGAAGCCATAATTCATGGTTCTATTCATAGGACGCTCATAAATGACAAAACTCATTGATGGTGCCACATAGTGAAATAGTGGTTATTTCCCCAGGGGAGCTTGGAGGTATCTGGTAAAGTATCTAACAGAGCTTATGTGGAGCTGTAAATGTTCTGTACTTGATGTGGGTGGTGGGTAGATATAGGTGAGAACAGATGCACAGCTATCAAGCCATATAGCTTAAGTTATGCATGAGCAAAAATAGAAAATGATTTTAATTCATTTCATAAATATGTTTAAACATTAAAATCATAATTGCACAGGGTGGTCCCATCTCAGTTAAGCTAACAGGTGCACTTTTATTCTCTAAATAAATATCTGGTCAAGAATCAGAGCTTAGCCGGGCGTGGTGGCGCACGCCTTTAATCCCAGCACTCGGGAGGCAGAGGTAGGAGGATCGCCGTGAGTTCGAGGCCACCCTGAGACTCCATAGTGAATTCCAGGTCAGCCTGGGCTACAGTGAAACCCTACCTCGAAAAACCAAAAAAAAAAAAAAAAAGAAAGAATCAGAGCTAAAGAAATGCCTCAGCAATACTTCTTTGAAAGCCTGATGGCTTGGGGTGATTCCTCAGTAAACATGTAAACCCAGATGCACAACATTGTGCATGTACGTGGGGTTTCTTTGAAGGAAAGAGGCCCTGGGGCCTGGTGTTTTCCCTGTCTCTCCCTTTCTCTCTCTTTTCCTTGCAAATTAATATATAAAATATTTTTGAAAAGTAAACTAAATTTAATAATCATAAGACAATTTATCCAACATCACAGTGAAGTTACAGGGATAAAGAGATTGCTTAGTGGTTAAGGCACCTGCCTACAAAGCTGCAAGATCCAAGTTTGATTCACCAGGACCCACAGAAGCCAGATGAACAAGGTGGCACATGCATTTGGAGTTCATTTGCAGCAGCTAAAAGGCTCTGGTGAGTTCATTCTCTCTCTCTCTCTCTCTCTCTCTCTCTCTCTGTCAAATAAAATTTTAAAAAGTGAAGTTACAACTGAAGTGGACAAATCCCATACTATTTTTTTTTTTAGGAAACGGTACCTACAAATAAGTTTTCTTGTTACCTAAAGATGAGTAAACATTGCAGTGGCAGGAATCTCTGGCATACCCATTCATTCATTCATTCATCCTCTCTCTCTTTTACACTCTCCCTGTCAAGTAAATAAGTAAATTAAATAAAGACAAGTAAACATAAAAAAATAGAAAAAATCTGTTTAAAAGAAAGTAATATGATTCCAGAGCTTCAAAGTGTAGGCAAAGCACTGGTTATCAGAAACCTTGGGACAGACTATGGGCAGCCTGCCCTTTGTACTTTCATAATTATCAAGATCAGCTACAAAGTCAGAATAAATTAAATAATTAAACGAGGTATGATGAAATAGTATGTTTTACTTAATTCAAAAATATAAATATGGATTGTCGAGATGGCTCAGTCATTAAAGGCACTTGCTAAAATGTCTGAAGGTCTGGACTCAATTCCCCAGTACCTACATAAAGCCAGAAGAACAAAATCATGTATGCGTCAGAATTTGTTCAATAGTATTTCTTTATTACTTTTTTCTTTTTTTTCTCCTTCCTTCCTTCTTTCCTTCCTTTCTTCTTTTCTTCTTTCTTCTCTTTCCTTCCTTCCCTCCCTCCCTATTACTATCCCATATGTATGTATGTATGTATGTATATATATATATATATATATATATATATATATATATATATATATATGGAGAGAGAGAGAACGAGCATAGGTATAGAAAACTCAAAACTTGTGGTAAGTTGGGCATATTCATTATGAGGATAAGTTGAGTTATAAAATAATATAGGCTCTAGGTGTAGCCTAATAGTGGAGCACTTCCCTAGCATGCACATAGCTCTGGGTTTTTTGTTTGTTTGTTTGTTTGTTTTTTGGTTTTTTGAGCTAGGGTCTCACTCTAGCCCAGGCTGACCTGGAATTTACTATGGAGTCTCAGGGTGGCCTCGAACTCACGGCAATCCTCCTACCTCTGCCTCCCGAGTGCTGGGATTAAAGGCGTGTGCCACCACGCCCGTCAGCTCTGGGTTTTAACTACAGCACTGGCAAGAAGGGAGGAAGAGAAATAGGAAAGAAAGGAGGGAGAGAAAATTGAGAACTACATTAGGTTAAGAGTAAACACAGGAAATGATCTAATAATAAACTTATCAAATGTTAAGTAAAGAAAAATTGCCAATAATATAAAGCAAGAGAGATATTTAAAACACGCAATAAAACCCTTCCACAAAGGGATATGTAGGTCAAATTTAAACTAAATAAAGTCCATGCTTGCATTAACACAAGGTTGGTAGCAAGATGTTCTGAAGATGTGAATCTGGCAGCCCTGATGTGCCTGCCTATTGATGCAGCTTGCTGGTAATTGTTGGTAATGTTTAAATATCACTTGGCTGCTTCTGAGATCTGGATATTAGCTGACTTCATGCACTGGGACAAGAGTTCCCGCAATGTCTGAGTTAGTGGCTACCCTTTGATGGTTGGTTCCACCAAAGAGACCTGGCTAATAAGATCCCAGGGAGCACGTACTCATAGGATTTGTTCCACTACCTAGAGAGTTGCATGAAGCATTTTCCTTGGACTGTAAGTATCACTGTCACTACCCTGATGTAAAAGTTGAAACTACCCTGTGGTCTTTATTATAAATGGTGTTGGGCCAGGAGGGAGGTGGGAACCCAAAAACTGTTTCCCATTCAAATCAGAGATGATGTAAACAATTTTCACTCTCCCTTTGACAGACTCTGGGCCTAAACTAGTATTGTTTCTTTATAACCACCTTGTAAATCATTTGAGTGAAAAACTAGTGAATAAGTAGACAAAAGAACGAAAACAGTAGAGAGGGATATTGAAAACAAGAGGCATGCAAAGAAAAAAGCATACTGTAAAATGAAAATGATTTGAAAGAGGTTTTCAAAAAGAAAAAGTAAAGGAGAAAGTGGAGAAAAAGAAGAGTGAGAAGGAAGTAAGGAAGAGAGGATGGGAAGGAGAGGAGAAGGGAAAGAAAGAGAGACATGCCCACTGAATCATACTACACTCTTCAGGGGTTTGTCTTGTATACAAAAGGAGCCATCTTGATTTTGTGTTCAAGGATTTGCCAAATAATGTTTCTTAAATGTCTGCTTTAAAAGAGCAGTCTCATTCTGCCAAGATGTTTTGAGTAAAACTGAGAAAATAATACAAGTGGTCTTTCCTGGTTTCTGTCTTTTCATTGAGTAATGGTGTAAGCAGTGGCTTCTTTAGTAAGGATAAAGTCATTGAACTTCTGTGTACTATTTCCCCCAGACTGGAAGAAAATTGCCTATGCCCTCAACAGGAACAAATAGAGAATCCACTTAGCATCCTTACATGAATAATCAGAGATCTATAGTCAACATAAAGGGACAAGAGGTAAATTCTGATAGATGTAAAAACTGCGATGACCCAAAAGGCAGCATAGTGCTGAGAAGAAGGGATGGAGGAGTGTCCAGCACTGAAACATCTCACACTCTCCAAGGCTCAAGGTCCATTGCAGAAGAAGTGGCGGAAAGAATGTAAGAGCCAAAGGAAGGGTACCACTCCTTACATACAACTGTCCAGACAGAAATTGGCCTCGATATCCAAGACCTTGCATTGCCTAGCAATACCTACACAAGACCCTCATAATAAGAGAAAAAGATGATGACATCAAATTAAAAGAGACTAATGGAGAAAGGGAGGGGATATGATGGAGAGAAGAGTATGAAGGGGAAAGTGGGGAAGGGGAGGGAAATACCATAGTTTGTTGTCTGTAAGTATACAAGTTGTCAATAAAAAAGGATAGATAGATAGATAGATAGATAGATAGATAGATAGATAGATAGATATTTAAAAAAGAAAAACACAATGTCAAGCAAAAGTTTAAGATTGACAGAGCCTAGAACAAGAATATATTGATATGACAATGTAAATTAACTCATTCCAAAAGCCATTTCTTTACACCCCAAAATTTATGTTTAAAAACAAACTAGAACACTTAGATAAGAAAATTGAGAGAAGAAAATGTGTTATCAGAAATAAAACTTAGCCAGAAATTAGATTTTAGTTCCTCAGCACTACATAGTGGATGCAAAGAGACAAGTTGCAGCTGGAAAAGATATGTTTGTGGAGACCTTCTATTTGTTTTATGCTTTCTTTAAGAAGACCAACCATGCTTCTTAACAGATGTCAATACCATTAAATCTGTTCCTAGTGAACAATGTGTTGAGGCCAAAATCGTAGAAAAGTTCCAAATAAAAGAATAGTTCATCATTTTAAGGAAAAGGATGATGATTCAGGGATAAAGGAGGCTATGAAATTGAAAGTTTAGCAATGTAAGGATATGCTCATACATTACTTTTAGCCAGCCATTTTAGGCCAACTTCTAGCTGTTCCTTCAGATTAAAGATTCAGAAAAGGTCATTGTGCAAACAGATATGATAGGGAAGAAAATATAGCACTTATCTATTGCCATTCTATTGTGAGTTAATTAATTGTTACAGAAACAAATGATTTACTTGTTATGTTAGTTTTCTGTCATAGGAGCAACAAGTAATTTAAAAGCAATGCTTTGAAATAGCATAAGGAAGGGCAGAGAGGGAAGGATATTAGGGGATGGTATTGTATATGTGTAAGTAGAATAACAGATTACAGGGAGGAGGAAGGCCTAAGCGAGGTCAGGGGAAGAGACTGTATAAAAGAAGAGTGTGTGTAGTGGGGGGGGGTGTAAATCAAAATTCAAGATATTCTGATTAAGGCATATGAAAATCTACTTTCTTGAATAATGGAACATTCAGAAGCCTTAGATTGCTACTAGAAAACTTTCAGAGCCAGGGATGGGATACCTTCCAGCGAGTTGTTGACCAGGGAGGACCCTGTTGCCTCCAAAACATTGGCTATTGCCAAGGCCCTTGGTTTCCCCTGAGAAAGAGATGGTAAGACCCTATTGCTAAAGACTTCACATGCCTGAATGGCAAAGTCACTGAGAAATCAAGCTGGTGCTGAGCAGAAAACCTTTTCCCTGTAGCCCAGACAACTGAAAGCTGGAAAAAGCTACACTGTATACAGTCTTATGGAAGACAGAAGTCATCAATGGTGAAAACAGTGGACACTGGAAGCCTCAAGTTTGGCCAGACAGGCCAAATGACTAAACAAGTGCAATAGTGGCATGTGTGCTCTGGGGGAAACCAACTACTCTCTAACTGGACTGAAGGCCCACTCTATGGGAGGGAATACATGCTTGGTACTGAAAACCTAATCAAAAGCCTATGGCAGGGGTTGTCATGAGCCTTAGGGGTATAAAGCCTGCTCTTGTCTGGATAAATGCATATATTACTCTCAACAAATTGCTCTGAAAGCACTACACTTAATGTTCATACTCATATATTAATGCTACTCTTACTTCTGGTTAGAGAAGCTTCTGTTTTCAGATGGTGATGACCACTGGGATGACCCAAAAGGCAACATAGTGCTTAGAAGAAGGAATGGAGGAGTGTCCAGCACTGAAACATTTCACACCCTCCAAGGCTCAGGGTCCATTGCAGAAGAGGTGGCAGAAAGAATGTAAGAGCCAAAGGAAGGGTACCACTCCTTACAATGCAACTGTCCAGACAGAAATTGGCTGTGATATCCAAGACCTCACAGTGCCAGCAATACCTACACAAGATCCTCATAATAGGAGAAAACAATGATGACATCAAATTGAAAGAGAGACTAATGAAGAGAGGGAGGGGATGTGACGGAGAGCAGAGTTATGAAGGGGAAAATGGGGGACGGGAGGGAAATACCATGGTTTGTTGTCTGTAAGTGTAGAAGTTGTTAATTATATATATGTAATCAACCCTATAAAAATACAATACAAAACTGAATAAAAAGTTCTCAAAGCAAGAAATACAAGTGAACAATAAACATCTAAAAACATGTTTTACATCCTCAGCCATCCAAGAAATGCAAATTAAAACTGCTTTGAGATTACGAAAAAAAAAAGTGTGACATTGATCCCACTTAGCTAAAACCAGATCATTGCCATGACTATATTCTCTTAGAGTCTCTATGTCATTGTCTGTTTCTAAGCATTGTAATCTACCAGAAACTGCCTGCATAAATTGGATTAGGGACCCATTCTGTTTCCAACTAGAGGAATGATCAAGTCATCTTCATAGTATATTATTTGAGTATTTTCTACCTACTTCCTTATTTTTAAGACCTTTGGGATTGCAATGGTCCACCTTAATACTCCCAGAGAATCTACTTACCTTAAGGTCAGTCCATGAGGAACCTTAATTGCAATTTTTATTTTCCTTTGTTACATAATATGACATGCTTATAGCCTCTGGGAACTAGAAGGGAACATATTTATGGGACCACTATACTTCATACTACACCTAGGTACACTTCTATGATCCAAATCCCTTAACTTATTCCATCTGACATGTACTTTTCTGGACCTACAGTTCTATAAATATCCATGTTTTAAGCTACTCTCTATATTTTATTTATAGACATGGCTGCATATGCAATTGGTTGCTTTGATTTTTTCCCTGTGAACATTGTAATGTACCTTCAGTTCTAAATCTGACCTTCACATTGACCTTGTGCTTACACAAAGGTTAGTTCATTTAGTCTGAGTGGTACAGTATCACATCCATGCGCCATAATGAACTCGCTATGCCAATAAAATTACCCATGCACAAAAGTTTTATGTGACAGAGAGAAGGAGAGAGAGCAAGAGATAAAAGGAGTATCAGGGTCTCCTGCCACAGCAAATGAACTCCAGATATATATGACACTTTATGCATCTGGTTTTAGGTGGGTACTGAAAATTCAAATCTGTGCCATTAGGCTTTTCAAGCAAGCTGCTTTAACCATTATGCCAGCTCCCTACCCTGTACAAAAGTTTTACTAAGAAACTAACTGGAGGAGAGATAGGCAGATATATAAATTTGATTATTATCAAATTATTATCCAATAAGATTTTGTCAGTTAACATTTCTATGTGCACTACATTAAAAATTCCAATTTCCTCACATATGCACAGTATTTTAAATATTTTCCATGCTATTGTGCCCCTGCTTAGATTACTATGTTGAACTCATTACCTCAGTACTGCAGACTAAATGTATTTGGAGGACTTTAAAGAAGTTGAAACATTACAGCATTTAAAAAACATTATTTCTCTTCTTCATTCCGAATTTTTTTCTCAGTACCAGTTTCCTGTTCACTAATTCCAGGTTTTATTTTAATTTTAGTCATTTAAAATTTTTATTTTATTTATTTACTTATTTGAGAAACAGAGAATGAGAAAGAGGGAGATAAAGAGAGAGAGGGAGAGAGAGAGAGAGAGAGAGAATGAGCATGCTAGGGGCTCCAGCCACGCATGTGCCACCTTGTGCATCTGCCTTATGTGGTTCCTGGGAAATTGAATCTGGGTCCTTCAGCTTTGCAGACAAATGCCTGAACCACTAAGCCATCTCTCTAGCCATACTATATTTATTTATTTATTTATTTATTTATTGTGTGTGTGTGTGTGTGTGTGTGTGTGTGTGTGTCTGTGTGGTGGGGTATGGGGACACCAAGGTCTCTTGCTACTGCAAATGAATACCAGACACTTGCACCACATTTTGCACCTGACTTTACATGAGTGGCTTGGGAACAGAACTGCGGTGATCATGCTTTGCAACTAAGCACTTTTTTTTTTTTTTTTTTTTTTTGGTTTTCAAGAATCTTGAACTTTATTTTGCTTTGCTTTGCTGATTCTTGATGTATATACAAATATACTTGGGAGGATCCAGTGACACCCAGAATTTCCCCTTGGGGTCTTCACATCCAGCACTGGGTGTCTGGCCAAGCAAGCACTTTTAACTGCTGAGCCCATTTCTCAGCCACCAACCAATTCCCTTTAACTCAGGGTAATTTTGAGGCCTTTTGATATATTATATATTCTTTATTAATATTTTAGTGGCTTTTTAGTTCTTAAGATTCCTAAATAATTGTTTTTAATATCCACCTACTCGTGGCTCGTTTCTACCATTTTGGTCATGTGTTGTTGCACTTGTCATTGTTGGAAGCTACTTGCTCGCTAATAGGCACATTGATTGTCTATTTAAAGTTGTTGTCTAACTGATATGAAACTAAGTTCAACTGCAACAACATTTCAGCCTCAATTCAGACTGTGAGTTACTATGTGATGTTTTCATGATGCTTAGATTCTGTGGTAGGAGTTCTCATGCATTTTTAAATGCTTCTATGTATTGCTCGTTCTTATCCTCTGTGTATATCCCTTTTCCATCCTTTACCACATGTCTGAAATAAGGTTTTACAATGGAACATAACAGGTTTTGTCTCTTGGTAACATTGAAATAATCACAAAGGTTTTTAGTTGCATTTTCTTAGTTCCTCATCCTTAAGTACTTTTTCTTTATTCTCACTTCCAATTTTATTATAAATATATCACAGGTTTCATTTAGTATAAACATAATGCATGTATTTAAAATATAGATTTAGAAATATATTTCAAATATACATATAAATGCTTTTTTTTTCGGTTTTTCAAGGTAGGGTTTCACACTAGTCCAGGCTGACCTGGAATTTACTGTGTAGTATGAGGGTGGCCTTGAACTGACCTCTGCCTCCCAAATGGTGGGATTAAAGGCGTGCACCACTATGTCTGGCAGATAATGTATTTTTTAACATATTTTGTATGGATACATCATGTGTTGGTACCCTCTTTTCTCTCCCTTGTCTCTGCCCCCATTCCACTGTGGATCCTCCTCAGTGGGGTTGCAGCTATTCCCCATGGGATTGTGGGTTATATGTTACAGGAACAGAAGTAAGGTTTTAAAGGGAGGCAATGCCTCTGGGCATGATGTCTCAATCTGTGGCTCTTACAATCTTTCCACCCCTTTCTCTGCAGAATTACCTGAGCTGTTGTGGGTGTGTTTTAAGTCTACTTCAGTGATGAGTTCTTAGGAGCCTCTGGATCTCTGCTTTGGTAAGTGTTGTGTATCCTCAGGGTCTGTCTCCTTCACCCTGGCGATGATTGTCAGGTTCACCATGAAAGCAGCACGCTAGCTCATCTCCCCAATTCCTCTGTGGATTCAGAGTGCGAGGAGTAATTTATCTCCTCTGGTCTCACTACCTTCTGAAAAAGAAAAACAGATTCTCCAATGGAGAGTGAAGTCAGCATAGACTGAATGAGATAGTATTATTAATTTAGGGAGAATTTGATGTATGTAACCGCTCTTTTAGCCAAAGAGTTTGACCCTAGAGAGCATAATCTTTTTCTCCATAGGATTCTGACCTGGTTTCCAATTTCAAATTTCAGTTCCTTTACACTGAGTGGATCTTTATTTTTTATTTATTTTTAAAATTTTGTTAGTTTATTTATTTACTTGAGAGTGACATACAGAGCGAGAAAGAGGCTGAGAGGGAGAGAGAGAGAGAATGGACGCGCCAGGGCCTCCGGCCACTGCAAAGGAACTCCAGACGTGTGTGCCCCCCTTGTGCATCTGGCTAACTTGGGTCCTGGGGAATCGAGCCTCAAACCAGGGTCCTTAGGCTTCGCAGGCAAGTGCTTAACCACTAACCCATCTCTCCAGCCCCTGAGTGGATCTTTAGATAATCAGAAAGCTATTGGTTTCCCACCAAGGCTGTGTGCCACTATTGCACTGGTGTGTACATTCTGTCAGGGTGTTTGCTTGTGAATAATGGTTGTTCAAACCATTGTTGTCTACTCTTTCCTGGTAGGTCAGGTAGTGCTTTCCATCACCGGATGGGTTAACTGTCTGGGACTGGCTGTCTTCCGGACTCTAGACAGGTCTTTCCATGCTCTATGTCAGCAGCATACCTTGTCTTCAGCAATAGGGTCTCACCTTTTCCTGTACCTTAAGTATTTATAATCACCTTTCTTTCTCTCTCCCTTTCTTTATCTCCCTTCTTCCCCTCCCTCCCCTCCTTTTTTTTTTTTTTTTTTTTTTTTTTTCTAAGCAGGATATCACTCTAGCTCAGGGTGAACTTGAACTCACTCTGAATCCTAGGCTAACTCCAAACTCATGATGATTCTCCCACATCAGCCTCCTGAGTGCTGGGATTAAAGTCATGAACTATTACATCCATCATATGTTCATATTCCTTAAAATCTTAACACCCTTAGAGGGAACACCTGAGCCACAAGACACTGAAGACGGTATGATGAAGACTAACCATAATCTTCTATAGCTTCTCTCTCTCCCTCTCTCCACTCTAACTCTTTTATATTAGTTATCTTTTTCTTCCTTTTCTTAGTGGGCACTGACTTATAACTCCCAGTATCAGCATGTGGCTATCATTCACAATCAGCTTTTAATCAGAGAGACCTACAAGGTTTCCTAAAAGACAGACAGATTTCTGTCAGAGTACTTGATGACCCACCAAAGGTTAGTGGTAAGACCCTACTGCTGAAGACACCTTATGTGATTGACATGTAAAATGCAATGGCATGGCTGGAAGCTGGAAGAGAGTCTGTCCCCAGACAGTCAGCACATCTAGTGCCAGAAGGGGCTACATGGGTGACTGGGGAAAAATGACCAATATATATCCAAGCAACTCATGGTCTAACCTACTTATCAGCAAAAAACATGTTGTGATGCTCACAGAAGTGCCATAGTGGCGCACAGCCATGGTGGGAAACCAACTACTCTTGATTTGGCTAACTAATCCCCTCAGTGGTACGGGACCCATAGCTGGAGCAGGGAAATAAGTCAGAACCATATCCAAACATAAGCCCGCTCTCCATTATCAAGGCACCACCAATTGTGGGCTACAAGAGGGCCTACATCTATTAAATTCTCTATTGAAAAGTATGGGTTATCTCATTTGTCTGGTGCTGACTTACTCTCCGTTGGAGAAGCTGCTTCTCTTTTTCAGGTAGACGTAGATCCTAAGGAGAGAGCCACCCCATCATACCTCAAAAGGGCCCAGGCTGAAACTAAGAAAAATTGGAGAAACAAGCAAGGGGGCTGTTTTCTTGGTGAACCGTATACTAGCACAAGGGTGAAGGAGATCAGCACAGAGAAAAATCAACTCCTACCAAATCAGAGAGCCAGAGACCCAGAGGCCCAACACCTCATCACTGAAGCAGACCAAAAATGAACCCAACATGGCTCAGGGAAATTTTGTGGAAGAGGGGGTGGAAAGAATGTCAGAGCCACATGTTGGGTCATGATATGCAGAGACATTTATCTTACACATAACTGTGGGCTAACTCCACAATGCATGACCCGTATACCTCAACAAGGAGGGACCAGGGGGCAGGGTAGGACATGGATGAGCCTAACAATGGTACCAAATTGATTATATTCGCTGAGTACAAAACTAATTTAAAATTTTTTTTAAATCTCAACACCAAATACTATTGCCACAAGTATTGATTTAAAATGAACTTTATTCTATCTAACCTTTTTACCTGCAAAAACTTCTCTCTAAGAATCAAAGTTCAAGCTGTGAATTTAATTCTTTAACCCACTCTTCTTTCTGTGTTGTAAACTTTTAGACACAACTCACATCCTGGGTGTGATACAGTCTAGTGGTAAAGCATTTGCTCAGCATGCATAAGGACTGGGGCTTCATCCCCAGCACTGGAGGAGGCAGGACAGAGTTTCTATGGCTTCTTTATAGTTCCTAGTTGAATTTTCATATTGCTCTTCTGGTCCTTAGCAATAATGATTTTATGTTTAACTCTGTTGAGTCCATTTTATTTTCCATTGTTACAACTTATTTTCATAACTACAGTTTTGAGAAGGAAGGAATGTGTGAAAATACACATGTAAGTATCTGTTTTATGTTCACAAAAATAATAATGTATCTCTATTTTATCACATAGAACTGAGGAATTAAGTACCAACATAAAAAACTTACTATCGCATGTGAAATAAGTTCAATAAGTTTTTTTTTTTCTGAAGAAAGAATAATTCACTTAAATCAGTGGTTTTCAAATTTTCTGGTTTTTTTACTTCAACAATCTAATAAGCATCAAAATGTAGAATCACAGGCCCTAATTTTCAAAAAAAATCTTATTTTTCAAAGTGCAGAATTAAACTATAGAGGTCAGAATACTTGTAGCTCACTCCTGATGGCAGAGCCTATGAAGATTTCCAACTGACATGAAGTTTGCAGCAGCTGCACTGATGGATTTTTGTGTTTGTTTTTTATTTTTTTAGGTAGCCTATTCTGTTCCTTCAATCCTTCTGGGAAAAAAAGAGCAAAAAATAACTTCCATTGGAAGAACATTCATGTTTTCCTTGCCTCTAAGAATTTCTATACATTTTATTTTACTTTGTTTAGCACCCCTCCCAACCAAAATTTGAGATGGAATAAATTATAACTAACAAAACATACAAGAATTGGAATTATTCTCACCTTGATCATGCAGCCCTATTAGAACTTCTTATATTAAACGAGACAATTCTTTTTTCGTAGTGATTGCCTTCTTGATGTTTCAATGAAGATTTAAAAAATGCTCCACTACTCGTTGAATCACGTAACTCTGTTTTTTTTTTTTTTTTTTTTACTTAAAAAATTGTATAATAGGAATGTTAAAAGAAAGGGCTATAATAGGTACAGGGAAATACATTCCAGTTTAAAGGTCACTGATTTAGGTTAGGGCAGTGAGAGAAACAGTAATAAATGTTAAGCTGTGTCTAAGAAGTCAAAGTGACTGACTAATTACTGCATACCCTTCTCATTCCAGCCTCACATTTCCTGAAGATCTGCAGTTTAGTACCTTAGCACCGCCAAAGCCAATTACCAAAGCCAATTTCATGCATGGACAGCACTGAGTTTTACCCTCTCACTTCCTCCTCCTCCTGTTTAAGCCAGAGAAAATATATTCCTAAACCATCAAAAATTTAAATTTATAAAAGAATACAAATAGTAGGCTTCATGTGTTTAAATACCTTCCTGTCCTTATGTAACATGTTTCACCAGGCATACTTGAGTATAATGTATGAGTGCTTATTGTGGGCAACAAAAGCTGAAGACCCACATATTTCATAATGGAAATTAATCATTCCATAGATGGGAAGAGGAACATCTAGACTAAAAAAGATAAGATGCCATGGAAATGCCAAAACATGCTTGAAATTAAAATAACTTTATAAAAAGAAATGGGGAGAATCTTCTTTAAATATATTTATATTTAAACATTATTACCCATAACTGTATAGGATTAATAGGGCAGAAAATAATTATTACTCTGATCTCCAATAAAATACATGATCATCTCCTAATAATACCAGAGACATGAAGAAAATGGAGAGGTTCTTACTTGCAAGCCTTTGATAGCTTTGTGAATGTTTGAATTCCCCTGACTCCTTTCACAGATTAAGACAATGATTTGGCAGTTTTTCACCAAAAAGATATGCTACTACCATATGCCAAGAAGGTAGCAACATTTCTGAACAAAGAAAGGTGGTTTCTAGATCAAAGTGAAACACATTCTTAGACATTATTCTGTTACAAATTCTTCAAAGACATATCATAGTTTGTGGGTTCTTTTAATGGAAAGACTCACATGGGTTTGTAATGTGAAAATGATGTGGAGAGGTAGAATTCTATGATGAGGATTTCATTTCAGACAAGCTCCTAAAATCTGAGTCAAATAAGGACTCCTAGTCAGGGAGGCACAGAATGAAACAAAGGCATATCCTGTTCTCCTCAATTGTAAGTGCCCTGTCTTCCACCCCTTGTGTTCAATTAAAAAAAAAAAAATTGCCACTGGTAAAATGCAGCTTCCATGATGCAGCCTCCCTTGATTCACAGCTAGAAGAACGTCTCCCCAGTGTGGGACACAGCAGCAGTTTATCTGTGCCTTGGTTTACACAGACTGGATCTGATTAGCCAAGTACTATAGTTATGTTGGATAAATGACAGAGACCTGCTAGAAGATAATTTTGTCACCCCTTTACCCAAAGCTCAAAACCTTTTCTTGTCCCTAGTAGGTCCTTAATTTATATTGCTGAAAAGAAGAAAAAGATGAATGAGACAACACTTCTGTAAAATATTCAGATCAAAAGAGCAAAATCACATTGATTCAGAGGCAGGCATAGTGGGACATACCCTTAATCTTAGCACTTGGAAGGCAGAGATAGGAGGATCACTATGAGTTCAAAGCCAGCCTGAGGCTACATAATAAATTCCAAGTCAGCCTGGGTTACAGCAAGCAAGACCCTACATTAAAAAAAAAAAAATTGATCTAAACATTAAGACTTACTAGTTTTTGTAGTGATCTGGTGATTTGAATATAAAATGTTCTCTCATAGCCTCCTGTATCTATGGTTAAGGTACATACTGACTCCTCAGTTGGGAGATAGAGCCTTGCTGGAGGAGGTATGTCACTGAAGGTTGACCTTTTTGTAGTCAAGGCCCTTGCCAGCACACGAACTGAAGTTTACTCTTGCTGCTTCCTCCCAGCTGGTATGATAAGATGTAACACCTGCTGTCTGTTCTTGCCATGCTTTCTCCACATGGTGAAACTTCCTCTTAAAATTATAAGTTGAAACAAACCCTTCCCTTCCATCAGCTATGTGCCACTATTGCACTTGTGTGAGCATCACTGCAGGTTATTTGCTGTTAAGTAGGTTAGACCATGAGTTGCTTGGACAGGAATTGGTCATTTTCCCCCAGTCGCCCATGTGGCACCTTCTGGCACTAGATGTGCTGACTGTCTGGGGACTGACTCTCTTCCAGCTTCCAGCCATGCCATTCCATTTTACATGTCAACCACATAAGGTGTTTTCTGGATATTTTTTTTTTTGATCAAGTAACAAGCAAGTAACTGCTATAGCTATGTTTAAGTATGGGCTCATATACTTGAACCATTATAGATCTTATACTTATTACATAAGTTGATATAATTGGTAGAGTTTTCATGTAAAATGCTGTTATGCCTGTTTTTATGTGCAAGGAGATACGTTTATTGTCATTAAATTTTAGGCTGCTGCTATCATCCACCCATTACATAATCCACGAAAAAGAAGTGATAAGGAGAATTTCATTTAAATAAAACATATTGTTGTGAAAAAGTCATTATCAACACAATGAAAGAACAAGCTACAGACTAGGAGAAAGTATCTTAATAATTAATTTTTTAAAATCACTTATCCAAGTTATATACAGAATTCTTAACAATAATAACAACAAATATAACCAATTATAAAATGGAAATTAACAAACACATCACTGGAAAAGATATACAGATGGCACATAAGCATATGAAAAGATGTTTCACGCTATACAACATCAGAGAGTAATAAAATTAAAACAATAATGAGATGTCATTACACACCTACTAAAATGTCCTATATCCAGAACCCTGACAAGTGCTGAAATGCTGGCAAGATGCAAAGCCTCAAGGACTCTCATTCATTCCTAGTGACAGAACAAATTACTTAGTCACTATGGAAGACAGCTAGGCCACTTCTTACTAATTTAAACATATACTTACATAATGACCTCGCAATTGTGCTCATCAGAATTTATTAAAGAATCTCAAGCTTATGTCCACATGAAACAACATGCACAGATATTTATAGTAACTTTATTCACAATTACCATAATTTGGAAGCAACAAAGATGTAAATTGGTGTATCCAGACAGTAGAATAGTATTCAATGGTGAAAAGAAGTGATGTTTCAAAGCACAAGGAGACATCTAGGAAATAAATGTATATTACTAAGTAAAATCAAGAAATCTATAAAAAAGCAAACAAAAACTCAAAAGCAGGCAAAACTATTATTAATGCTGTGATTCAGAAAAGTTGGTAATTCTAGAGGGTAATGTGGAATAGGGATTAAGACGCATTACTACCACATTCCTTTTGTTGGATTAAACATGTTTACTTATGATCAATGACTTATAATGTTTGTGCCTTTGTATGTATATGCAAGATATCAATGAAATTTAATATTAAAATCATATATTTAAACCTACTATTATTCTAATTACCTACTTTGAAAAATATTTTTATTTATTTATTTGCGAGAAAAGAAAGAGGGAGAATGGGTGTGCTAGGGCTGCTAGCCACCGCAAATGAACTCCAGATGCATGTGCCAGCTTGTGAATCTGGCTTATGTTGGTCCTGGGGAATAGAACCTGGGTCATTTGGCTTTGCCGGCAAGCACCTTAGCTGCTAAGCCATATCTCCAGTCTGAATTAGCTACATGTGACATGAAAGTGGTGAGAGGAACACTTGGAGAAAAAGACACAGGAAGAAAGTGGGCACAGAGAAAGAAGAGAGACGCAGTAAAGGAGGACCTGCCAAAACTAAGTTACATGAAAATGACAAAAGGAAATCTCTTATGTTGTATGCTGAATTTAAAAAATAAATCACTGAAGTAGATTTAAAATACACCCACCAAGGCTCAGGGGATTTTGTGGAAGAGGGAGTAGAAAGACTGAAAGAGTCACAGGTTGGAACATCATACCCAGAGGCACTGCCTCCCCTCAATAAATGACTGCTACTCCCAAAACCCATAATCCCACTGAGAAGGGCCCCCTGCAGAATGGGGACAGGGAGGGAGGAAAAGAGGGTACCAACATATGATGTGTATATACAAAATATGTTCTTAATAATAAAAATTAAAAAATAATTTAATATTTACTTTCTGCTCATATTTTGTAAACAAAGTAGTATTTATCTTATTCTAAAATGCAATATTTTTTAGAGCTACTTACTTTAGAGTTGTGATAGTTAAAATCATTAAACCTGTTAAATTTGTAAAAAAGATCAATAATAAGTAAATAAATGAAAACCAGAGTATGCAGGTTTACCACTTCTAAGTAACTACATTCGAGGAAAATATTAATTAAGGGACAAACACTCAAACACTTACTGACATTTTTCCAATTTAAAGGAAACAAAGGAAATGTTAAATAAATGTCAAGCAAGGAAGAAATAAAATTGAAATGTCATGTGTAAGGGAGAGAAATTAACTAGGCTCCCAACTTCTAGAAAACATTCATTAAAGAAAGGCACAAAAGACAATAGAGTAATGATGAAGATTTGGGGCAAACAGTAAATTCCTGCCACGTGTCCCATTCCATCAGGCCACCATTGGCTGGAGAAAACAACATATCATTAAATAAACACAGACTAAAAATAGATCATTCACATAATCTCATTTAAACACCTATTTGTGAAATACTTTCTATCATTAAGTATCAAAACAAAGAGGTTGTTTCCATTGGGTGTGTACTTAAATGTGAAATTGCTATAGTGTTTTATTCACTGAGGAAACGTCATGCTATTTTCTACAATGGCTGTACCAATTTACACTGCCATTGACAATGTACCGAAGTGTCCTTGTCCTTTTCTCCATGCTCTCTCCTTCATTTGTTATCTTTTTTTTTATTCTGATAGTAGCCATTTTAAAAGATTTTAAAGGAGCCCTTCACTGTAATTTGGATTTGCTTTTTTTTTTTCTGACGGCCATGATCTTGATAATTTTTTTTTATATCTGCTGGTTGTTTTATGTCATATTCTGAGAAATGTCCACTCAGATCCTTTGCTTACTTTTTAATCACAAAGTACGAGTCACAGAGATTCTCTATTCTTGTAGTTACTCTGGCCAAAGCCATTACTGTGTGATAGTCAAAGTATGAAATCAACTTGAATGTCTAGCAACAGATGAACTCATGAAGAAAATGGAATATGACATTTATGTGTAATAACCCATCATATGTATGTGTGTACATACATAAAAAAATTCTACCTTTAAAAAGGAAGAAATTTTGTCATTGACCTGGATGACTTTTTATTAATAGGAAAAAGGCCCATACATAGAGGTAAACATTACACAGTTACTTTATTTGTAGTATCTAAACATGTCAAAGTCACAGAAGCATGAGTAAGTTCTAAAGATCTAATTATACCTTGGTGGCTGCAGTTAATATCACTATTTATATACACCTGAAATTTGTTGAGAGTGACCTTAAAGGTTCTCACCACACAGAAATATAGTCAAACATGGAATATAATGCATATGTTAATAAGCTTATTTGTGATAAGTCAATCTTGTACATGTCAGTAAATCATGTTGCATATATTAAATATACATATATATGTATGTATATATATATATATATATATATATATATATATATTTGTGTTTCAATTAAATCTCAATAAAGCTCAAGAGTAAAAAGGACCCAAGAAGAAAGGGATGAAGGAAGGGAAAAAGGAAGGAAGAAAGGGAAAGGGAAGGTGGGAGAAAGGGAGGGAGGAAGGGAAGAAGAAAGTAAGGTTGAAAGGTAGAAAGAGTACAGAGAAGGGAAGAATGAAGGGAAGGAAGAAAAGGAAGCTTAAGCCTTAAGAGCCTACAGGCAAAGAATCTACAGTGAGCAGTGATATTCTTTAAAGCAATGTTGTTATCCAAGATATTACTGTGGGTCTGGTGATAGAGCTTAGTAGCACAGAGCACATATCCAGAATATGTGACACACACACACTCTCACACACACACTCATTATTACAAAAGGATTAGTGAATTCAAGTGACAATTCAAAACAAAACATTTTGAAGTAGCAATAATTTGTCAATGGAAGAAGACATATAAATGGAAGCCTGCTCCCCAATGCAGTAATAATCAAGCCATGTTTAGAGAATATTTGCCAAGGAAATAAATATTTTACTACACCTGAAACTATACTAATTTTGTGTAACCATTTAATCAAATTAATTCCACAGGTTATATTCATATCAATTTCTGACAGATATGTTTATGTCAAGAAAAATAAAAAGAAACAAGTATCTGATAGCATACCAAATTAATCAACTACAGGCAATTTTCATAATTTCCAAATTATAAATTGGTGATTTTTATAATTATAAACATACAAATTCTCTTTTCTAGAATCCACTATAAACCTCTGCTTTCATGTATTTCTGAAAAGGGCTAGACTTAATCTTTCAAAGCAGTGCTCATAACTCAGATAAAGGTTCAGCCAATATTCATGCTTCTCGGAACGGAACTCACATAATGACTCACTCCTCTACTCTGCATCCTTTCTTCATACGCAATAAAGAATAATTGCACAAGACAAAAATATCTGTGGTCAGTAGCTGATCCTGTTAATTTGAGTAGAGTGTGAGCCTTTTCGTTTTTGTAGAGAATTGGCTCCATGTTTACACATTTGCTAAATGACTGGATATATTCTGCTGAAAAGCGACCTGGCATTAATACAAAGCAAATATCCAAATATTTGCTATTTCTGCATATTTATTTTTAGCACTCGATCTTTTTAGTGAAATTTCAAAAACATAATTTTCAGATATTTCATCCCTTTTTACTCCTTCCATCTAAGCTATTTTGGACCCAAAGTCAACAGCCAGAGAGTCCTACCAGGCATCCAGGAATTTCTATTACACCCAAGCCATGTGTAGAGAAACAGCATTATTCATGATCTCAGCAATATTGTCCATCTCACCACGACTTTTCCATTAGTATCAAGTAAAAGAAGCAAGACTCTATTAGCTCATCTTAGTGTCTTATTAGTCCAAAGAATTGACTGTAATTAAAAATCATGAATTGAATAATCAAACCATCACAGAAAGAAATTCCCAGGTGATAAAAATTTGAAGATGTAATATTGGTGAAAACAATATGCATGAAATAAATCCAGTGGTTGGCCATAACCATTAAATGACCCTAGAAAGAAAGAAATGAGGTGAGTCTATTTTAGATTGTGTTTTATCCCCAAGAGGCAGAATTTTAAGGAAGCCAAAGCTAGGAAGAATTGTATCAGCTGAGATTAATATAATACAATCATAATGTAGGACAAATGCATGGGTTTGCATATTTTCTTTCATCACTCGAATTAAAAACAGTGATTTAAATAGGAACATATATTTCTCCTTTTCATTATTATTAATCAAATTCTATTCTGAGACTTCAACAATAATTTTCTAAATATTTTCTTTACACTTCAATAGGAAAAGCTAAATATTGTCTTGTTCTAAATGGAATCTACTTTTCATTTCTGATTTAGTGGTTTATTAACTATGTGCAGTTGATTGATCCATCTTAATGAAAAGACATGTTACGTTTGGGAGAAATGTGAGAGTAAGCAGTCTAACTTGTGACCCTCTGTTGCTCAGGGGAGAAGGAGCATTAATGAAGCATTTCACTCAGGTCACCAATTTACATCACAAGCAACCTCCCGGTATTGCTCTTTTTTTTTTTTTTTTTTTTTACATGTACACAGGGTTGAATCATCCATGAGAGGTGAGTTGCTTTGCCCACCTCCCAAGGCACAGGTGTCCACTTAGCCCTGATTGATACCTAGCAGGCTCTTCATGGCAGGCCTAATGCTCAGTGAACAATGGAGAAGAGATATCAGTAGTTGTTTCTTCCAGAACAGACTGTAGTATGCTCAGCCATGAACAGCCAGCTATATGGCAGGAGAATTCCACAGCACTCCATTATCAGCTAGACTTACCAGACTATAGAGCAAAGAAGCCAGACTTACACCTCTTATCTGAAAATAGCAAATGGCCAAGTTCTATACATTCATGTCACTAGAAAGCAGATTTTAAAATTAATTTTTGACACTTTTATACAGTAGATAATGTATTTCATCGCATTCATCCCCATTAACTTGTTCTCCCTCACACTCGGTTAATCTGTTACACTTATGAGTTTATAGAAATTCTTCAAATGGTGTAATGCTTGAGCATAACAAGGTAAGAAATCTAATTCTTAGATTTAGCCAAATGCAGGTGTTATAAATTCACTATTTTTCTTCCAAATATTTTTCATATACACTATTCTTTTACTATGTACTAAGCACATATGGGATCTATGGACATATTAAAGTTGAGAGAAAGATAATCCAGGATACTTTTCTGTCCCATATTTTTTTTTTTTTGTTTATGTGTTTGGTTGGTTAGTTGTGGTTTTTTGTATGTTTCATTTTGTTTTCTTTTTTCAAGCCCAAGGTGACCTGGAATTCACTACATAGCCTCAGGCTAGCCTCAAACTCACAATGATTCTCCTACCTCTGAGTGCTAGGATTAAAGCCATGTACCACCATGCCCAGTTCCCATTAAGTTTTAATGCTCTCAATGAACAAATAATAAACACATAACATTAGTATATGGTCTGTATAAAATTTGAAGAACGAATATTTTACAAGGCTTTCAAATAATTTATTTATATTAATTATTTAATTAATTTTTTTCTCAAAAATTTACTAAAAAAATAATTAGAACAGTCTTTAAGCGCTTTCATTTATAAAACAGAAAGTTCCAAATGAATAAAAGTTAATATAACATTTTATCTTGTCCAGAAAAAATATATTCTACTATATTCTTAATTTTTAGTAATAGATGATTGCATCTATTGCATATAGTCTATATGGTGGTGAAACTCAGAAGTAGCAGGAGTGTGACTCCAATTCATTACTTAAAACACAGAGAGCAAAATTCTTGTTTTTTTTTTCAATACTGATATAATGGGATAAAATAACAGCTGCATTACATAGTTTCTGGATTAGAAGGATACATTAGGAATAATAGTGTTTCATGTAGATATAATTGCATCAAGAAAACAGACATTCCTTTTCTACATTCAGGTATGTGGCAGAGGGATTTATTTTTATATATATATCAACTACGAGGATCTAAAAATTACTGAGTTTTTTTTTATATTTGATAAAATCGTCATAGTCTAATCAAAAGGTGATTTCTAAAATGCTATAAACAGCACCCTTGTCCAATCTGGATTCATGTGGATTGGATCTTCTGTTTCCTTCTACATTTTTCTTCTGGAGCTGTATAAACCTGATTACAAACCATTGCTGAGTGACATTCAGAAGACATTGCCAGGGCGTCCTCTCTACCTCTCTTGTCAAGAGCATTTCAGCAGAAGGATTATTGATAGAAGCCTGAGACACAGATGAAGAGAAATTAGAGCTGTGAGGTATAGAATTGCAGAAATTGCATCTATACAAACAGCTGAAAGCAAGATGATATTCTGTTCAAATGTTTCTTATTTCGAAGAATTCTCTAGAGTCCCATTTACTCCTGACAAGTACTAACCGTGCTTACAACTTTTCTTCAACCTGAGAGTTGCTCAAATTTAGAAAATAATTTTAGTTTTTTTTCCTTTTTTTAAAAAAATCATTTTTTTATTGACAGCATCCATAATTGTAAACAATATCCCATGGTAATTTCCTCCTTCCCCCCACTTTCCCCTTTGAAACTCCACTCTCCATCATATCCCCTTCCCCTCTCAGTCTCTCTTTTATTTTGATGTCATGATCTTTTCCTCCTATTATGATGGTCTTGTGTAGGTAGTATCAGGCACTGTGAGGTCATGGATATCCAGGCCATTTTGTGTCTGGAGGAGCACGTTGGAAGGAGTCCTACCCTTCCTTTGGCTCTTACATTCTGTCTGCCACCTCTTCCACAATGGACCCTAAGCCTTGGAAGATGTGATAGAGATATTTCATTGCTGAGCACTCCTCTGTGTCTTCTTCTCAGCACCATGGTGCCTTCTGAGTCATCCCAAGGTCACTGCCATCTGAAAAGAGAAGGTTCTCTAACCAAAAGTGAGAGTAGCATTAATACATGGGTATGAACATTAGGAGAAGTTCTTATCAGGCAGTTTGATAAGCATAATATTTACATTTAGCCAGATACCAGCAGACCTTACACCCCTAGGGCTCATGACTACCCTTGTTGTAGATTTAGAGTATCAGGGATACATTCCCTCCCATGCAGCAAGCCTCCAGTCAAATTAGAGGGCAGTTGGTTTCCCACATAACATACATGCCACTATTGTACCTGTTGGCTTATTTGGCCTGGCTGGCCAAATTTAAGGCTTACAATGTCCATTGTTGAGTATCTGCAATGGTGATTTCTCTCTCTCCCACTGAAATGTATGCAGTATGACTTTTTCCAGATTTCTGTCAGCTGGTCTACATGGAGGAGGTTATCAGCTCAGCTCCAGCAGTATTTCTCAGTGGCTTTGCAGCCCAAGTATGTGGAGTCTTCAGCAATAGGGTCTTAACGTCTATTTCTGGTGGGAAACCAAGGGCCTTGGCAATGGCCTGTAATATTTTGGGGGTATCAGGGACCTCCCTGGCCAACAACTCACTGGAAGATATCCCATCCCTGGCACTGAAAATTTTCTAGTAACAATCTAAGGCTTCTGAGTGTTCCATTATCCAAAAAGTGGGTTTCCATATGACATATTTATGTCCTCTTATATTTTTATTAGCTCTCCCTCCACCTTTCCTTTACCAGTCTCTTCCCCTGACCTCACTTAGGCCTTATCAGCCCTATTAATCTGTTCTTCTACTTACATGTATACAATACCATCCTATTAAGTCCCCCTCCCTCCATTTCTAATTTAAGTTTTAAAAAACTGCATCAGGCTAGGAAATGGTGGGACAAAACTTTAAAATGGCATTGTCAGACAATAAGATCTATCTCCATGCCTAATGTGAAAAATAAATAATGAAATAACTGGCATCTACTTACTAAGAAAACAAAACAACTTTTTCAACTAATCATGATCAAGAACCAAAAGATTCCAATGGATCCTTCACAGCTGAGCATGAGGCATCAGCACTGAGAAAGTGAAACCTGTCATTCTAGGAGACATAAAATTGTAGACAACCATAATGCTGAAGCAGCTCACTGCTTCCTGCTTCCATACATGTGATATTTTTCTCAAAATAGCCAATTAAAGGGTTTTTTCACAGTATTTTTCAGATCACTAACTAAAGAGGATGTTTATTGCAATACCTACACAAGGGCTCCAGTGTTAAAATTATGAAACTATCCTGGAGCTAGTTGTTTTGTAGTGCAAGGTTTCTCAGTAGTTTCAGCACGCTAATATATATTTTGATAGTCATTAGTAGGGAATACAATGTTTAGCATTTCTAAATTTATTTGACAATGGCCACCCTTTGTTTCCCTTAAGGAATGATTTGACTACTGTTCCCAGGAGTGCACCTGACAACCTGGGTTGAGACAGCCAGCACAGGAACTCACTGGCTGTTTCCTCAACGACCAGCATTCCCTACTATTTGACTTTATGAGAAATATATAGCAGAAAAGAAATATTTTGTCTCAATGACTGCAATTTTATTCCCACCTTCCCTGAACCCCAGCCCTCCTCATTCCGCCTGTCCCATTACCAGGCTTACTGGTCAGGTAATAGCAGCATATTCATATAATCGCAGATGTTCACACTGACCACTCATGCCAACATGCTCTCCTGAAAACACACCCTAGACATGGAAATGACATTGTTTTCCATTTTTATAATGGCTTTTCTTATTTATGTTTGCAACATACTATTACTGTGCTAAAAGATGGTTACTTATGTCCCATACATCTTCCAGCCTTCTCCCAGTACTTACCTTCCATATAATGACCAAACTTTTGATAAGTTCTGTGTGGGGGAGACTTTTCTAGATTTTCTTTTGAAAACTTTTTAAAGTTGAGTTTTGCTTTACTTTTGCTGTCCATTTAACAAAAAAAAAAAATTAAAAAAAGATTGAAAGGTAAAATGTCATCCATTTAGAAATGATATTCAGCCCCATAGAATATGTACAACCTTGATTTGCTGGGGATTTGACTGACACGTTTTACTTGTCACTTGGCACTCATTTTTAATTCATGATGGCTTCCCTTTCATGAGCACCTACCTTGTACGTGGTGCTGCTCAGCAGTTTACATATGTTGTCTCAACCTATCTTCACAATATCCTGTTCTGAGATCATTTTTAACCTTCCTTTATGGATAACAAGGCACAGAAAGTAAGCTCATTATCCAAACTAACAGCTTATGTGCAAAATGAGTGCATACCTACATCTCTCT
Organism: Dipus sagitta; assembly: GCA_036346955.1. Lineage (NCBI taxonomy): Eukaryota > Metazoa > Chordata > Mammalia > Rodentia > Dipodidae > Dipus > Dipus sagitta. Next base: position 92,876,751 of record CM070770.1, on the reverse strand, counting down.
GATTTTCATTTTCCCAAACTTCTCAGGATAGCAGCCAGGCACCTATAGCATCATTGTTTTTGAATCAGATTCTTATACATTCCAGGTTTGCCTTGAAATAACTATGTAACCAAGAATGATCTTGAACTTCTGATTATTTTATCCAGTTACATGCAGTGCTAGGACTCTAACCCAGGGCTTCCTGTATATCAGACAAGCACTACTCTATCAACTGAGCTGCATTCCCAGCCTGATTCCTTTGTAATAAATAACCACACATTAGCCAAGAAGATGGCAGTCTCCTTCCAATCACATCCCTCAGTGAGTGCCCTTTTTCACATCTTCTGCCAAAATGCAAAGGATTTTAATGTGTTTGAAACTGGGCCTTGTTGGTGAAAAAAGAGAATCAAACAAAATCAGAAAACGCTCAAGATGCCCTGAGTACAGTGGACTGATGTCCATGTTCACTAAATCTTAGAGACTCCCAGGCCCAGCTCATGTTAGTGCCTGCTGAGCTATATTGCCTCTTGTAATATTATTTATGGTTCTATTTTGTAGATGTACTGCAGTATGTCCTTTCAGAAGCATGACGATTTCATATGAGGACTCCTCCCTATAGACACTGTTTCATAAATCTTGACTTTGAAGTGAAGTGCAAGAGAATTATTGTGAGTAAGAAATGCCCCTTTATCAGCAAGTGTGCTGACTACTCAGGTTGGATGGTATCAGTGCCAACAATTAGGCAGATCTGTAAGGTCATGAGAGCTAGAAAAGCAGCTGAGACTATTAACACATGAGTTTGTTAAATGACTTTATCTTTTTTTTTTTAAAGCAGTTATCAAACATCTTGCCTTAATTCATTTTTCTGCTTTACTTAATCTAGCATGCTTTTGCCATGGTGCAAATGAGGCAGTTTGTGTGTCAAAGAATCATCAGACATTAACAACTCAACATGTGAGGGTCCCTCCCAAAGAGATTGATTAGCTCCTGCTAATATAGCAAGAGGGGTGTAGAAACTAACATTTGTGTGTGTGTGTGTGTGTGTGTGTGTTTTGAGGTAGGGTCTCACTCTAGGCCCGGCTGACCTGGAATTCACTATGTATTCTCAGGGTGGCCTTGAACTCATGTGATCCTCCTACCTCTGCCTCCTGAGTGCTAGAATTAAAGGCATGCACCACCACGCCTGGCTGAAATGGACATTTATTAAGTACCTACTATGCTCCTGGAATCCTTCAGTAATTTTGAGCATTTCTACATTAATCTCTCACTGCTTCTTAAAACAGGTGTCTTAAGAATAAAATGATGCCCTTTCTCCTCAGATCTACCAACTTTTATGAGGGATCAACAGATCAGCTGGCTTCAGAGCATGGGCTTCAGTCTATCCATTGTGTGTTGCTAGTGTTACTTTTGTTCCTTCTGTGGGATCAAATGATGTCTTAAGAACTAGCAGGAACTCTAAAGCTCCCTTAGTTCATCCTTCAGTTTGCATATGATAAAATCCAGACCTTCAGAGGATTTGAAGCCCAAATTTCAGGCACTTCCTCTCTGAATCAGGAATTAAGCCCAGGTCTGCTGGTTCACACTCATTGCCTCCTACCACCTCTCATTAGTTTCCTTTCTGCACTGTAGCAAGTAGTTTAAAGTGATGCTTCCATTCATAAATCCAGAATCTGCCACTCACATGACAGTACTCAGAATGTGAGGCCTCAGCTGATGGCTCCCAGTTTATACATGTTTTAAAATATATAATTTTAAATTCTCGTTTTCAGTGGGAAATAGCTGATGTGAAAACATTATATTAAAAAAAAAAACAAGAATGGGCTGGAGAGATAGCTTAGCAGTTAATGTGTATGCCTGTTGTGCCAAAGTACTCAGATTCAATTATCCAATACCCACGTAAAGCCAGATGCACAAAATGGCATATGCATCTGGAGTTCATTTGCAATGGCTAGAGGTTCTGGCAAGCCCATTCTCTCTCTCTCTCTCTCTCTCTCTCTCTCTCTCTCTCTCTTTCTCTCTCTCTCTCTCTCTCACACACACACACAAATAAATAAAATATTTATATAAAAAAAAACAAGATCAGTATAATGGACATAAGATTCTATACAAGGCCATAGGAGTTAAAGCAAAATGTTCAATGTTCTATATAAATTCCACCCCAGCCATGAAACTCAACATGCTTTTTGGTAACTTTTAAGTCCTGTTTTTGTAACATATTTTTCTAGCAATTTTTGAGGATACCTTAACCAGATAGCTCATGATGCATAGACACACACGCACATACTACAATGAGTTGAGCATTGTGAACATAATTCTATTATTCTACTTAACATAGTACATTTTATTGTTGCCTGCTTACCTTGATATGTTGTAAACAGCATATGATTTATTTGTATCTACATAATAAAAACCTAACCCAGTATTTTGACTGATATGAACTCAATATGTGCATTTTAAGTTGAACTGAAGTAAATTGAATCTAATTGGTCTAACTTGACTCCAAATTAACTTATTTAAAAATAATTGGCAGATGTTAACATCTGATTAACCCAGTTAGTTACATAACCAATATCCCAATCATTTCAAGCCTTACTAAGTTAACAACACCATAAGTTTTTAGAACTACTTTACAATGAAAAAGAAAACTTGGAAATTGTTTACAATGAACTTCAGGAGAGGAACCCAAGATAGATAGTCCTCAAAGGAAGAGTTGACTCACTCCATTTAGAGCATCTCTTCTCATGTTTGCCTGACACTTCCACTAATTACAATAAGCAGTAGAAGCATAATAGACCACAGAGGCAGAAAGTCAGGCATGCCATGCATCTACATACAACACAAGAGAGGAAATCTGAGGTACTAGAGAAAGCCACATGGAGGAATTCTTTAATTTGTTACCACATAGGGACATGTGTCATACCTATTCAAGAAATAGTTCTAAAATCTCTAAAATACATTTCACAGTATAATAGACTCTATTTAAAATAGAAATTATAAAAAGCTTTATGAACACACACACACACATACATGTTGAAACCACAAGGAAGTTGTGTAATGACAAATCTATATTTTCCCTTTTCCTCTGTTCCTAACTGGGAAATGGGAATTATAGCCTTGGTAGTGATGAGTGCCTGTCCAGAAGTCCATTATCTCCTATGGAAGTAAATCCTTGTACAATAGATCATATATCTTTCAGATATTTTATAACATGGATTGATGGGTGGATATAAAATGCATCGTATATATTTCTAATTTATTTCAAACCTGAGATTTGAGTAAGTCAGGGAGATATCTCAGCAAACCTTTATATAAAAGCAGGAGGATTGACTAAGTTGTAGTTTATGAAACAAGAATTTCTAAGATATAAATTAAAATACAATTTCTGAGATGTAAAAGCTGTTTTTATATTCTTTATCAAAAACATGCTTTTTAAATAAAATCTCAAAATATAATACAAAAAACGTCTTACTAAAAAGCTACCCTTTGATATTTTCAGATGTTTTTCAATTGCAATGACTTCTGTGTCTTCAAGCTGACAGTGGGAACTATATGATTACAAGGATAAAGATGCAAATTTTCTGATGTTAGCACAAGTAATTCGCAGAATCAAATTCAAAGAGAGAATAATCACTAAATTTTACTCTGTGGTCTTAACATTAAAGTGTTGTATATGTCATACCTACTGTCTGGTTTTATTTAAAAAATAAGGAAACCCAGAAAATTGCTCTAACCCTCTCTAGGTTATTCTTTATTTAAAAAAAAAAAAAAAACAATCTCAGTCTACTATAATATATCTGCTAAGAAAAAAATGTAATATTCTATCTCATAGTATTTAATAATTTGCCTTTTAAGGTAAAACATTTTATTAAATATTATAGGTAGTTTTGGATTAAAACTACGTAATGTAAAAATTAAGTTAAGTTAAGATGTTAAACTAAATAGAGTTTAGTTTGGATATGAGATTGTGGGAAGGGCTGAGGAAGCTGTGACTTGGAATGCAGATTTGGGAAGAGAGCTGCAGAGGGGTGACATTGAAGACATGAGTGGATGGGAAATCTCAGGGAGAAATTAGAGGAAGAAAGGTGGGAAGCAAGCCACACAGGTTTATAATGAAATGCAGTGGCCTCCATGCTTCTCAGGGGCAGGGGTGGAGAAACAGCCTCATTAGGCAGCTGATTGCCTCTGTGTGTCCACTGAGGCAGAATGCTGGGCCGGTTCCCATTCTGCTGATGGTTGTTATAGAGCTTTACAGCTGCCTCAGGCTTCAAAGTCACAGTAGGTACACACCACACTCAGAGGAGAAGAGAAAGTAAGGACAATGCAGGTGGACTAGGGGCAATGCTAAGCTACCTGCTGGAAAGGTAACAGTAGTCTCTAATTCTCAGTCTTTATTTGAGTGGTAGTTAGAATGTTTTTCTGTAAAACTAACCAGGCCCATTAAAAAAAAAAAAAAGCTTAGAAATTTAAACATTTTCAATTTTGTCTTTTTTTTTCCCCATCATAACCATCCTATCTTAAATCTGATGAAGGAAATAATGAGAAAGAGCTTTTTTTAAAAAAAATATTTTTTAAAAAATTATTATTTTGCCTTCATAAAAAAGACAGAAAGGTCCCAAATCAGTAACCTAACCATCCACCTAAAGGCACTGGAAGAACAAGAATAATCCAACGCAAAGAGCTCCAGAAGGAAAGAAATAATTAACATCAAAGCAGAAATCAATGAATTGGAAACCAAGGAAACAATTAAGACAATTGACAAAATAAAGATCTGGTTCTTTGAAAAAATAAACAAGATGGACAAACCCCTGACCAATCTGATCAAGCAAAAAAAGGAGAAGCTTCAAATTAGCAAAATTCAAAATGAAAAAGGAGAGATCACAACAGACATAAGTGCAATTGGGAGAATCATCAGGACTTATTTCAAAAACCTCTACTCCACAAAACTGGATAGGAGATGGATAAATTCCTGGACACATACCACATACCAAAGCTAAACACAGAGCAGATTAATCACTTCAATCAACCCATCTAACTCATGGAGATTGAAAATGTAATAAAAAACCTCCCCAAAAAGAAGAGTCCAGGACCAGATGGCTTCTCAGCTGAATTCTATCAAACCTTCATGGAAGAACTCAAACCAATCTTCCTCAAACTGTGCCACACAATTGGTGAACAGGGAAAGCTACCCAACTCCTTTTATGAAGCTAGTATCACCCTAATCCCAAAACCAGGCAGAGATGCCACAAGAAAAGAAAACTACTGGCCTATTTCCCTGATGAATTTAGATGCAAAGATCCTGAACAAAATCCTCACAAACTGAATCCAACAACACATCAAAAGCATTATCCACCTTGACCAAGTGGGATTCATCCCAGGACCACAGGGGTGGTTCAAGATATGGAAATCTGTCAATGTAATACACCACATAAACAAGGTTAAACATAAAAACCACATGATCATTTCAATAGATGCAGAAAAGGCCTTTGACAAGATACAACATCACTTCATGATCAAAACATTGGAGAGAATTGGCATGGTTGGTTCATACCTTAACCTAATAAAGGCAATGTACAAAGCTACAAAGGCCCAAATAATACTTAATGGAGAGAGACTGGAGGAATTCCCATTAAGATCAGGAACAAGACAGGGTTGTCCACTCTCACCTCTGCTTTTCAATATATTACTGGAAGTCCAAGCTCAGGCAATAAGACAGGAGAAGGAAATAAAAAGGATCCAATTTGGAAAGGAAGAAGTTAAGTTAGCTTTATTTGCTGATGACATGATTGTATATGTAAGAGACCCAAGAGACTCCATCCCAAAACTCCTGAAGGTGATTAACTCCTATAGCAAAATAGCAGGATATAAAATCAATGCACAAAAATCAGTAGCCTTCCTATATGCAAATGACAAACATACAGAGAAAGAAATAAGGGACATAGTCACATTTTCTTTTTTTTTTTTTTTTTTTTTTTTTTTTGTTTTTCAAGGTAGGGTCTCACTTTAGCCCAGGCTGACCTGGAATTCACTATGGAGTCTCAGGGTGGCCTTGAACTCACAGCGATCCTCCTACCTCTGCCTCCCGAGTGCTGGGATTAAAGGCGTGCGCCACCACGCCCGGCTCATAGTCACATTTTCAATAGCAACAAAAATAAAATAAAATACCTTGGAATAACATTAACCAAGGAAGTGAAAGATTTATACAACGAAAACATAAAAGCACTCAAAAAATAAATTGAGGAGGACATGAGAAAATGGAAAGACCTCCCATGTTCATGGACAGGCAGAATTAACATTGTGAAGATGACAATCCTCAAGATATAGATTTAATGCAATTCCAATTAAAATCCCTACAGTGATCTTCACAGAGATAGAAAAACGGATCACAAATTTCATATGGAAAGGCAGAAGGCTTCACATATCCAAACATATCCTCAGCAAAAGAAATACCTCTGGAGGCATCACCATACCTGATATAAAGCTATATTACAAAGCCATAGTAATAAAAAAAAAAAGCATGGTACTGGCATAAAAACAGGAGTATAGATCAATGGAATAGACTTGAGGACCCGGACTTTGGGTCAAGCAACTATAGCTACTTGATATTTGATAAAGGCCCAAACAATATAGGCTGGAAAAAAGACAGCATCTTCAACAAATGGTGCTGGACAAACTGGATAACCATATGCAGGAAACTAAAACTTGACCCACACATTTCACCATGCACTACACTCAAGTCCAAATGGATCAAAGACCTCAATATAAGACCAGAAACTCAAATATTACTGGAAGAAAATTTAGGAAGTACTTTCCATGATATAGGAATGGAAAAAGACTTCCTGAACAAAATCCCAGTAGCTCACGATCTTAAACAATCACTCAACCAATGGGATCACATGAAGCTGAAGAGTTTCTTTACAGACAAGCATACAATAAGCAAAGCCAATAGATTACCCACAGAATGGGAGAAAATATTTGTGGGTTATTGAACTGACAGAAGCCTAATCTCTAGAATCTACAAAGAACTCAAAAATCTAAACAGTAAAAAGTCAAGCACTCCACTCACAAAATGGGGCAAAGAGCTGAACAGGCAGTTCACAGAGGAAGAAATACAAATGACAAACACACACTTAAGAAAATGTTCATCATCACTAATCATCAGAGAAATACAAATTAAAACAACTATGAGATTCCATCTTATCCCAAAAAGGATAGCAAACATCAAAAATCAAATGAAAATAAATGCTGGCGATGGTATGGAGAAGTAGGAACACTCATCCACTATTGGTGAGAATGGTACAACCACTTCACAAAGCAATATGGAGATCTTCTGAAAAAGCTGACTATAAAGATACCAACAGACCCAGTTATTCGCTTACTGGGCATCTACCCTAAAACCTTCAAACCACAGGCTAGAGAGATTTGCTCAACCATGTTTGTAGCAGCTCAATTTGTAATAGCTAAGAGCTGGAATCAACTCAGATGTCCATCACTAGAAGAATGGATAAATAAGATGTGGTATATCTACACAATGGAATTCTAAACAGCAGTAAGAAAAAATGACACAATGAAATTTGAGGAAAAATGGTTGAACCAGGAACAGATCATTCTCAATGAACTTACCCAATCACAGAAAAAAAATCTCCACATAGTCTCACTCATCTTCAGCACCTAACCTGAATCTACCCAGGATACTTTACATATCCAGCAAGCATCTACTAGACTAGACACTAAAATGGAAGGGGAGGGAGGGGAGGGCATCACAAAGGGGTGGGAAACACAAATCTCGACCCAAACAGAATGGTACCCTAAAATTCTACTTACAAAAAAAAAAGACAGACCAAATGGCTGAACCTTCACCAGGTCCTTAGAGGGAACACCTGAACCACAAGACACTGGAGAGGGTAGGATCAAGACTAACCTTAATCTTCTACAGCTTCCCTCCCTCTCTCTCCCTCTCTCTTCCTCTCTCTCTCTCTTATCTCTTCTCTCTAACTCTTGTATATTAGTTATCTTTTTCCTCATTTTCTTAGTGGGCACTGACCTGTAACTCCCAGTACCAGAATGGGGCTATCATCCACAATGAGCTTTTGATCAGAGAGACCTACAAGGTTTCCTAAAAGACAGACAGATTTCTGTCAGAGTACTGGATTACCCACCAAAGGTTAGTGATAAGACCCTACTGCTGAAGACACCTTATGTGGTTGACATGCAAAATAGAATGGCATGGCTGGAAGTTGGAAGAGAGTCAGTCCCCAGACAGTCAGCGTGTCTAGTGCCAGAAGGTGCTACATGAGCGACTGGGGGAAAATGACCAATATCTGTCCAAGCAACTCATGGTCTAACCTACTTATCAGCAAATAACATGTTGTGATGCTCACACAAGGGAAATTTTGCAGAAGAGGGGCCGGAAAGAATGTCAGAGCCATATGTTGGGTCTGATATGCAGAGACATTTATCTTACCCATAACTATGGGCTAACTCCACAATGCATGACCCATATACCTCAAGAAGGAGGGGCCAAGGGGAAGGGGTATGTCACGGATGAGCCTAATAATGGTACCAAACTGACTGTATTTGCTGAATACAAAACTATCTAATGAAGAAAGAAATTATTTATTTATTTGAGGGAGAAAGAGGGAGAGAGAGAGAGAAAGAATGGGCATGTCAGGGCCTCCAGCCACTGCAAACGAACTCCATATGCATGTGCCCCCTTGTGCATCTGGCTTACGTGGGTCCTAGAGAATTGAACTGGGATCCTTTGTCTTTGCAGGCAAACGCCTTAACAACTAAACCATCTCTCCAGCCTGAGCTTTATTTTTTTGATAAAGTAAAAGTAACTGTCTCTCCTGATAAACTATATAAGTATGTATATATACATATACACTTCATTCTTTGTAGGCTCTTATCCCCAAACTAATGAATGTTAGTCAGCTATGATGTATCTCTTTTCAATGGCAATTAATTAGTTAATTCAGCAAATACCTTTCATGTCATTATTGTTATAGACAACATCCTAGGTACATAAATAAAAATTAGTGTTTCGTTGTCAGAAAATATACTTTCAGAAATTACATGTTCTCCCTATAGGCAGTAGATTCTGGTGACAATGAAGAAACAACAAAGAAAATGGAAGGAAAGACAAGACAACATGTACTCTTTTCCCACATGGGAGAAAAGCAACAGCATGCGGTTTAAGATAATTCTGTTGCCACAGACCATTTTATTGAGTTCAGAAGTAACATGTGATCACAATTCTCTGATTCTCCAATAAGATACAGTCAAATAGACATATGTCAATGACCTGAAAAATATGGGTATATACATGTGGAAGACATGTTAGAGACTACCTAATACTCTTTACTTGTATCTGTGTAAATAAGGCTGAGAAATTTTAATTCAGATTCAAAATGTACACAACAAGTTCTGATAATGAGACAGGAGAAAACATTCTTGTGGTCATTCAGGTACATGCACATATGCAGCTGACATGTGAAGATCATGCCTTCTCAGAAAGAGCCTTCTCAATTCCTTACACATATTTTTCTGTATATTTCTTCATAATAAACTTATCTTTAACTACACAGAACATTGCTCACTTATCATTAAATTTGCCTTTCAGATTTCAGACTTGGCAAATGTTGAAAACCTACAATTTTTTCCATCTCTTGATGTCCCTTCCATAAATTAATTAAGATAACTCATTTTCTCCCATGTTTCCCATAATCCAGAAAATAAGAATCAAATGCAATTTTTAAAACTCAAGGGAAAAAAAAATACTTTGGTCCTCTTGTTTTACTATTGCTTGCTTTGGATCTTCTGAAAAAATACAAGGCAAACTTCCAACACAGACAAGTTAACCTTGTATCCTGACTACATTTAAAATAACTCAATCATATTCATTAATACAATGACAGCAAGAAGCCCCCACACTTATATTCAAACAACATGAGGTCATTAGTATATGAGGGAATCATACAGTCTTCATCATTAATCTTAATTTCAGAAATTACATTTGAAGATTTAATTCTCTCATCCTATGTCTGGACAGGCAATAAGGAATAATCTTTTCAGGTCTAACTTCATTTACTCCAGTGACTTCATTTAAAAAAGGGGGGAGGTCTCTACTATTTTCAAAAGAAAAACAGCCACCATAGACAATCCTCATTCTCACATTATAGCTGTCAATAGCCTCAATAGTTGAAGATTTAAAAGAAATATAACACAAAGGTTGTAGCCTTAGTAAAAGAGATTCATTGAGAAACTTGATTGTCTGCATTGCAAACTAGAGAAACACACAGCTCTGTGAACTAGAGACGCACACTGCTTTCCCTCAGGCAACTTAAGATTCATGTGAATGTGAACATTGTATTTATTTACCAAAGCAAATTTTTTGATTTTTTCTTTTTGAGGAAGGTCCTCACTGTAGCCCAGGCTGACAAGAGACTCACTCTATTATCACATATTATACTGGAATTCACAGTAATGCTTCCACCTAAACCTCCTGGCACTTGGATCAAAGGATTGTAACACCTTTGCCCTGCAAAGGCTATTGTTTTTTAAAATACCACAGATTAGATTATTTAAACAAAGGTGTGTGTGTGTGTGTGTGTGTGTGTGTGTGTGTGTGTGTGTGTGTGTTCTGGAACCTGTACTTATAAGATCAGGATGCCAGTAGGGCTGGCTTCTCACAAGGCCAATCTCCATGGCTAGCAGACAGCCACTGTCTCATTGTGTCCTCACAGCACATCTTGTCTGTGCACACTTGTGTTTAGGTTCTCTTCTCCTTCTTGTATGGACACCAGCCAGCCTAGCTAGGGGCCCTCCCAATGGCCTTATCTTAATTTCATTATCTCTTTAAAAGCCTTGCCTCCATGCCATATTCTAATGTTATGAGGACTAGATTGGTTTCAACATGTGAATTTGGGGAGACATAATGAATCCATAGCACAAGGCATGTAAGCAAGTCTAACAAACTGTATCTTACCCCAACAGAAGATGCTGGCATATGTGCTGGTAAGGCTGTGCAGCAGGAAGTAGGATAACATGAAAGGGAGGAAATATCATTTATTGACTGGCTACCATTGTGCTGGAGGCCTGCAGGTGCTTTGTTACCTCACATGCTACTATCAACACCACAGCCCACTCAGTAACCCTATTTTATGCACAGGAAACTGAAGTGTACTGAGGGGAAAGACTTCTTTATGTTATCCATCTAGAAACTGATGGAGGTATTAAAGAATATAGGCTTGTAGCCAGGTGTAGTGTAACACTCCTTTAATCCCAGCACTTGCAAGGCAGAGGTAGAGGATCATCATGAGTTCCAGGCCACCCTGAAACTACATAGTGAATTCCAGGTCAGCCTGGGATAGAGTGAGACCTTACCTCAAAAAACAAAAAAACAAAAACACAATTAGGGCTGGAGAGATGGCTTAGCAGTTAAGGTGTTTGCCTTCAAAACTAAAGGACCCAGATTCTATTCCCCAGGACCAACATAAGCAAGAAGAACAAGATGGCACATGCGTCTGGAGTTTGTTTGCAGCAGCTAGAGGCCCTAACGCACCCATTCTCTCTCTCTCTCTCTCTCTCTCTCTCTCTCTCTCTCTCCCTCTCTCTCTTTCTCTCTCTCTCTCTCTCTCTCTGCCAAATAAAAATACATAAATAAATAAGTAATTAATCAATTAAATCTTTTAAAAAAGAATATAGGCTTGTCAGTGTTTCTGTGTCTACCAGAAGAATATTTCCTCCCCAGGAAATTTAGGTATTAGCCCTGATTATGCCAATCACAGGTTGTTTCCTCTTGAAAACCTCACTTAATTGACCTGTAATTCATCATTTTAATTCCTCACTTTTTGCATTTATCTTGTTGCATATCTTTCTTTCATGTAAGTGTAATATAACTCATAAATACACCTTGTAAATTACAAAAGAAAATTAAGTGAAAGTTGCTACTGGTAAGATTCCTTTCTGGTCCCACTGACCTAAATAACAGAGGAGAGAGAGAGAGAGTTTCCTTCTTGCCTCACTTTTAGGAAGAAAGCAAGTGACCCAACCACTGGGAACATGGCCTACATTAGCAAACTTGAAGTGTGACAGAGAGAATAATTCTAACCTAAGAAGCAAGCCATCTCAGTATCAGAAAAGCCTGGCTTGTCTTCTGGATGCTCATCAGTGCAGCATGACTAAGATGTGTCATTTACACACATCCACATGGATACATACCAGCTTTTAGAAAACTAAATGGAATTGAAGGGTCAGAGCCAAGAGGAAAAAGAAATTTACCCCTGAGAAAGCAGCTGAAAATAAAGACAAAAGGACATTAAAGGAGGGAGAGAAGAGAAAAGCCCCAGACAGAAGAGACATTTTGAACTGCATCCAAATGGACTCATAATGGACCTAACAATGGCTTGAGGTGAAATGCAAAGAACTTTACTGCACCACTCTCTGGACACTGTGCATTTGATTACCTCAGACTTTCCATTAATGCACTGCAAGGCCTTCCAAAAGGAAATAATTATACAACCTTTGGAATACATAATGGATCTTATGAGTGTGCATACGTACACATGCATGCATGTGCACACACACATTTATCTTGTCTTTATTGCTGTTACTTAGTAATTAAGTATCTTAATGTTGTTATAGAATTGTCATAACTTTAATCTTAATACCTGAATAATCTTCAATTGAATAAGTATATAAGCAACCATGCTACCTAGTTATTTGGAGATTTTGAATATTTTCATCTTCATTGCTAGGGTAGCTATAGAAGCAAGTTGTTATTTTTTCGCTTTTAGTAGTTTACTGGAGAGAAGATCCGTTTCCTTGCAGAGAGTCATGGTATGTGGAGTGTAAAATAAGTGACACATTTTACAGTATAAAGCAGCAAGGACCGACCCAAGAATATAGCAGATTTATTTTGGAGGGACATTTAAACAGGGATAGTTAGTGGAATGAGGCAGAGCTACTTTAGCACAAAGCCAACTACTCCCATAGGTGCAGAGCATTCTAAACGAAGACTATTTCCCCTAGGATGTTTAACACTGAGTGGGATATACATGAAACAAAATCATGAGAAAAAAAGAGGTGGTCCCAAGTGAAACCCCACTTTAAAATCCAGAGGACTTAGGATGCCACCTGTACCTCTATAATATGGTAAGGGGGAGCTGGTTATGCAACAATTGACTGAGACTGGAGCCCTTCCTGACATGGCCACTATGGTGTGCCTTCAGGAAAATAGCTGGGTGTGTGTGCTGCATGAGCCAGTAACTAAGAATTACGACATGTAGGAGCATATTTATATTTTGTTGTGAAGCAAACACATTATGTCACCTAGGAGGAAAAGGTGTCTCCTTTCCCGGCACACAAAATAGAAACTGCCAAGTCAGTAGTAGACATGTTTCTTTTTCGTCGTAGTGATTCCAGTGATGGTCAAGGCCTTGATTTTGAACTTCATATCTTCCAAGATAACTCTATGTAGTGATATGAATGTAAATATGTCCCTCATAGCCTCAAGTGCTTGTTATTAAGCCTCCTACTGAATCACCAGCTGCTGGGGCCCCTTGCTGGAAGAGGTGTGTTGCTAAGGGAGGACCTTCAGATTCATTAGTGCAGGCTACTGGGTGTTCAGAGCCAGCTTGATCTTGCTGATTTCTCTATGCGTCTGCTGCTGTTCTAAGTGTTGCAGTTAGCTTTACATTGCTGGCAGAAAACACCTGACCAAGAGCATCTTGTGGGAGGAAAGGGTTTATTTTGGCATACAGACTTGAGGGGAAGCTCTATTATGGCAAAGAAAACTGATGGCATGAGCAGAGGGTGGACATAACCTCCTTACAAGTATGAGGTGGACAACAGCAGAAGGAGAGTGTGCCAAAAACTGGCAAGGGGAAGCTGGCTATAACACCCATAAGCAACAATACATTACACCCAGGATGTGCAAATTGCCAAATTGCCACTAGCTGGGGACGTAGCATTTAAAAAGTTAGGGACACCTGAATCAAATTACCATACCACACCAAGCCTCTGTGCTGCCATGCTTTTCCCACTTTGATGAAGCTTCCCCTCAAAACTATAAGCCAGATTCAATCCTTTCCTTTCATGGACTGCTCTGGTCAGGTGTTGTGCCCCAGCAATAAGAAAGTAATTGCTACACTTTAATCTCAGTGACAGTAGTAACAGCAAAAGGCAACCAGTTCCTTGGCACAGTGAATAGATTATACAGCTCTTTTTCAATGAGGTTACAATAACAAATTTATTGGACACAAAAATATACCTGGAGGGGCTGGGGAGATTTCTCAGTGGTTAAAGGCACTTGCTTTCAAAGCCTGATGCCCTCGGTTCAATTCCCCAGCTACACACATAAAGCCAGACAGCCATCTGTTTACAGTGGCAATGTACTAGCACATTCATACACACATGTGCATATATTTATATATATATATATATATATATATATATATATATATATATATATATAGAGAGAGAGAGAGAGAGAGAGAGAGAGAGAGAGCGCTTGAACAGGGAAGTGGAACTCTAAGAAAAAAGCAGGATGGCAGCTCAGACCCTGGGATATGAATATTAAAGAAGGAAGTTGGCCTAGCTTTGTGCTCTTACCTGGAGAAGCAGCATGCAGCAGCCTCATTCTCAAAACATGAATGTACTGAGCATCTCCCCAAAGAGTGCACCCCATTATTTTCACATCTGCCTTCATTTCCAGAAGCAGATAAAAGGAAATCACTTCCATATCTAGATGTGAATTTAAATAGTGCAAAGTCAAAAAGTTATAAAAATCATATGTACCAAGGTGACTTCAAAGGAAGACAATTTGCTGAGTTAAAAAAAAATGACATTACAGAGCTGGGGAGATGGCTCAGTGGATAAAGCACTTGCCTTGCAACCATGATGACCCCACAAGGAAAATGAAGTTTTGAACACCAGTAATCCCAGACCTCCTACAGCAAAATGGGAGGCAGAAACAAGAGAATCCCCAGACTTACTGGCTGGCCAGCCTGACATTCACAGCAGTAAAAAACAAACAGACATACTTGTGCATCAAACATGGTGAAAGTTGGGGGCTATCCAGGGCTGACCTATGATTTCCACATGCATGCTGGGACATATGTGTGCCCATACCTATATACACATGCACACAAACACATGAAGACAATGCATTAATAAAAGAATGAGCTGAGGTAAGCCATCTGTGGTGGTTGGCTTCAGGTGTCCCCCATAAACTTAGGAATTCTCAATGCCAGTCTCCCCAGCTGATGGCAATTGGAAATTAAACCTCATGGAGGTAGCGTACTGTTGGGGGTGGGCCTATGCATTTTATAGCTGGTTTCCCCTTGCTGGTGTTTGGCACACTCTCTTGTTTGTCCACCTGATGTTGGCCAGGGAGTAATGTCTACCCTCTGCTCATGCCATCATTTTTCCTGCCATCATAGAGCTTCCTATTAGAGCCTGTAAGCCAAAATAAACCTCTTTTATCCCCACAAGCTGTTCTCGGTTGGGTGATTTCTACCAGCAATGTGAACCTGACTGCAACACCTTCATAGAAAATAGGGGACTTCAGTTCAGATAATAAGCTAAGACATAGTGTGTAAGGACTAGAAATGGTATGAGTGTCCTGTCATTCATACATGCAATTAGCACTATGATTTGCCAGCAATTGTTCAAGGTACTAAGGGAGAAATTATCATGCTTATTTCAGTTAATTAAAAGTTGGCTGTTGATTAGTGAATATGTTCATTTGTCTTCCCTCTTATAGAAAAAAAAGCTAATTTTATTCATTTACGGGTGTTAGAGAAACTGAAAGTAGTCTCTATTCTTTACTCATTCATTCATTCATTGAATCATTCAACATTTCTGAAAGCTTCTACGGGCTAAACTTTCTGTCAAATTCTGAAAGTTAAGAAAGATATAACAAAATAACTTTCCCTTTTATTTTAGTATCCAGGTTGTCAGACTTTTCTCATATTATGTATGTGGTAGTGTAAATCACAAAGAAAACCGAAAATGGAAAGAGAAACTCAGCAAGTTGGGTAGTTTCTAATAATCAGTTGATTTCTTTCAGCAGAAATTATAATAGCAAACACCAGTCCATCTGTATTTTAGGAAGAGCTTTTCTTTATCTCCACATATATGTACAGAGGAAAGATTTAGAGTGCTCTATCCTGTCACTACCAAACTACATTGTCTCCAGACTAAAGTTGTCTCTTGTAGCCCTGCTAGATACTGGATCATTCATTGTTTCTTTGGCAACTTACCCTCATAAAGCATTATTCCAGTACCTCTAGCTACTATCCTGAGAGCATTGAGTGAAATTGTTACTTTTCCTTAAACTTTCTTGTAGTCATAAACCCCTCAATAGACTATCTATCTATAGGCTTCCTTCTATCATTGGATATTCAACTTCTGAAAAAAGCAAAGGGGCTGAACTAAAATTCTCTCTTTTAAGTAAGATCAATCCAGCTGGAGTATTTGAATAACATTGCCTTAGGTCAGGCACAAAGCTTTATTTGGACAGTCCACATTATGCCTGATACACAAATTCTCAAAATCCATCTTTTGAATTGATTTATATAGTTGAAAATATCTACACTGATGATGACATTTTCACATCATATTCAATTTTTAAAGACAAGCAAGGGGTAAACCCAAACTAATATGATTAAATCTTGGTTAGTTAAACAAATTTAGATCTTCATATAAGTCACTTCATTCTCAAAATGTGTTTTAAATACCTTTTAAATAATCTATAAATATTTGCAATGGAAAAGTTTGAGCTTTTCTCATGACAAATCTTTCACACCTGTAAGTCACCTACCTAAGACCAATGTATCTACTAAATTTCATTTTCTTTAGTTATAAAATGGCAGACACAGTGCAAAAGGAATAACATGAAAAATGAAATGCAAGTAAATCTAACAAGATTGCCCAGTCCCAAATGGATGAGTCTAATCAAAACATAGAAGAGACATCAGGATCAGAACCCCCCAAAAAAGATACAAGCTATGCAACCCTGACCAAGCAAACAGCAGAACTTGCAGAAAATCAACAAAGGGTCAATAATTGTATGAATGCTGTCCTCACTAGATTCGACCTAATAGAAAAGAACCAGGAAAGGTTCCAAAGACAGCTAAATGCTCTGAAGGAGAAATAAATAAAAAAAAAAAAGGACCTCACTAAACTAGCTAGCTAAGCTCAATGAAGACATAAAGAAGTGCAAGAATGAATTCCAAGAAGCATTGAGAACATCAGAAAATGAGGTGAAAAGGGAACTGGACAGAGAGATGGAAAAAAGCTATAGAAAATACAAACCAAATTGAGCAAGTCCAAAACTCTATAGAAGCTCTCAAGAATAGAGTCAGCCATGTGGAGGATAGAAACTCAGAGCTGAAAGACAAAATAGAAGAAACAGTTTGTGATTCAGTATTTTCAAAACTGTGTGTGAACAGAACATGAGGGAACTGTGGGATACTCTTAAACGTCCCAACATTCAGAATACCAGAAGGGGAAGAAATTCACCAAAGGCAAAGAGAATTTATTCCACAAAATTATTGAAGAAAACTTTCCCACTCTCTCAAAAGAGAGTCCCACCAAGTTACGAGAAGCTAACAGAACTCCAAACAGACTGGAACAAAGGACAAATTCTACAAGACGTATTATCACTAAGACTCTAAACATCGATACCAAAAAGAAAGTCCTGAAAACAGGTAGGGAGAAACAACACATTACATGCAAAGGTAACCCCATCAGAATTACATCAGACTTCTCAATGGAAACCCTAAAAGCCAGAAGGGCCTGGAAGGGAACACAGCAAAGTCTAAGAACCTATGGCTTCCAACCCAAACTACTCTACCCAGCAAAATATCCCTCACAATAGATGGTAAAAGAGAAACTTTCCATGATAAAACTCAGCTTTACAACTATATGAACACAAAGCCAAACCTGCAGAGTACTTTAGGGAATTCTCCACACAGAAGAATCAAATAACCAACCTCAAGTGCCTACAAGAAGCAGATCACAATAACCAAACTCAGAGAAGGCACAAAAGAACTAAAAAGTCCAAGAAAACACCAAACCACATAAACCATGACAATATTGTAGGGATTAAATCAAACCTCACAGTTGTTACCCTAAATATTAGCAACCTTAATTCACCAATCAAGAGACATAAGCTAACAGGGTTGGTCAGAAAGTTAGACCCCTCAATCTGTTGTCTTCAAGGAACCCACCTCACCACTAGAGACAGACAGCTCCTAATGGATATCTACTGACATTCTACTCCAAATCCATAGACTACAAATTCTTCTCAGAAGCCTATAGAACCTTCTCTAAAATAGATCATATACTGGGTCATAAAGCCTGCCTCCATATATTTAGGAAGATTGACCACATGGCTTCTAAGCTGAATTCTATCCAACATTCATGGAAGTACTGAAACCAATTTTTCTCAAACTGTGCCACTCAATCAGAGAACAAGGAAAGCTCCCCAACTCCTTCTACGAAACTGCTATCACCCTAATACAAAAACCAGGCAGAGATGCCACAAGAAAAGAAACTATAGGCTTAGTTCCCTGATGAACTTAGACACAAAGATCCTGAACAAAATCCTTGCAAACCGAATCCAACAACACATAAAAAGCATTATCCATCTTGATAAAGTAGACTTCATCCCAGGAATGCAGGGGTGGTTCAACATATGAAAATCTGTCAATGTAATACACCACATGAATAAGCTCAAACACAAAAACTACATGGTCATTTCAATATATACAAAAAAGGCCTTTGACAAAATACAACATCACTTCATGATCAAAACATTGGAAAGAATAGGCATGGACAGTTTATGTCTCAACATAATAAAGGCTATATATAAAGATCCTAAAACCCAAATAATATTTAATGGGGAGAGGCTGAAGGAATTCCCATTGAGATCAGGAACAAGACAGGGGTGCTCACTCTCACCTCTGCTCTTCAACATAGTATTGGAAGTCCTAGCTCAAGCAATAAGACAGGAGAAAGAAATAAAAGGGAAACAATTTGGAAAGGAAGAAGTTAAGTTAGTCCTAGTTACAGACAACATGATTCTATACATAAGAGACCCAAGAAGCTCCATCTCAAAACTTTTAAAGGTGATTAACTCCTTCAGCAAAGTATCAGGATACAAAATCAATACACAAAAATCACAAAGCCTTTCTATATGCAAAAGACAAAGATACAGAGAAAGAAATAGGCAACAATGTTCCATTTTCAATAGCAACAACAACAAAAAGTAAATAGAATAAAATACCTTGGAACAACATTAACTGAGGATGTGAAAGACCTATACAATGAAAATATAAAAACACTCAAGAAAGAAACTGAGGAGGACTTGAAAAAACAGAAAGACCTCCCATGCTCCTGCATAGGCAGAATTAAAATTGTGAAAATGGCAATCCTACCAAAGACAACATACAGATTTAATGCAATAACAATCAAAAGCAGAAAAAACGATCACAGAATTCATATTGAATGGCCCTAGGCCTAGGATATGCAAGCATATCCTCAGCAAAACAAACACCTCTGGAGGCATCACCATACCTGATCTAAAGCTATATTACAAAACCATAGTAATAAAAACAACTTGCTGCTGGCATAAAAACAGCATTATAGACCAGTGGAATAGAATCAAGGACCCAGACTTTGGGTAAGTAACTACAGCTACTTGATATTTGACAAAGGCCCTAACAATGTAGGCTGGAAAAAAAGATAGCATCTTTAACAGTGATGGACAAACTGCATAACCACGTGCAGGAAAATGAAACTCAATCCATACATCTCACTATGCCCAAAAATCAAGTTCAAAAGACCTCAATATAAGACTGGAAACTTGGCTGTTACTGGAAGAAAAAAAGAGGAGGAACTTTCTATGATACAGGAATGGGAAAAGACTTACTGAACAAAACCCCAGTGACTCATGAATTTAAACAATCACTCAATCATTGGGATGGCATGAACCTGAAAAGCTTCTTCACAGACAACATACAATTAGCAGAGCCAATAGATTATCCACAAAATGGGAGAAAGTTTTTGCTGGTTATACAACTGACAGTGGTCTAATTTCTAGAATCTACAAAGAACTCAAAAACCTAAACAATAAAACATCAAACAATCCACTCACAAAATGGGGCAAAGAACTGGACAGGCAGTTCTCAGAGGAAGAAATAGAAATGGAAAACACACACTTGATAACATATTCATCATCCCTAATCATCAAGGAAATGCAAATTAAAACCACTATGAGATTTCACATTACTCCAGTCAGGATAGCAAACATTAAACAATCTAATGAAAACAAATGCTGGTGAGGATGTTGAGAAATAGGAACCTTCATTCACTGTCGGTGGGAATGTAATGTGCTATAACCACTATGGAAAGCAATATGGAGACTCCTAAAAATTTGACCAGTTACCAACAGACCCAGTTATTCCCTTATTAGACATTTACCCTAAAAGCTCCATGCCTTAGTTCAGAGATATTTGCTCAATCATGTTTATAGCTACTCAATTCATAATAGCTAAGAGCTAGAATCAACCCAGATGTCCATCATTAGATGAATGGATAACCAAGATATTGTATATCGACATGATGAATTCTACACAGAAAAGGGAAAATGACACAATTAAGTTTGACAAAAAATGGTCAAACCTGGAACAGATCATTCTCAGTACACTCACCCAATCACAGAAAGATATTCATTGCATGGTCTCACTCATCTGTGGTTCCTAACCTGAATCTGCTCAAGATGCTGACATACCTAATAAGCATCTCAAGGACAGGACAATGGGGAGGGTGTGGCAGGAGATTAAGGGTGAAGGAAGCCTACACAAGACTGGACCCAAATGGCAATAGTACTTTAAAATTCTACATCCTAAAAGACTAAATGGTTGAACCTTCATCAGGTCTTTAGAGAGACCACCTGTATCACAGGGCCCTGGAGAGGGTATGATGAAGACTAACCTTATTCTTATCTTGTTTCTCTCTCTCTTGCCCTCTTCTCTCTTTCTCTTTTATATTACCTATCTTTTCCTTTCTTCTTTTTCCTTGGCCCTGGCCTGTTATTTCCAGTACCAGCATGTGGTAAACATACACAATGAGATGATGATCACAGAGACCTACAAGGTTTCCCAAAAGATACAGATTTTTGTCAGAGTACTTGATGACCCACCAAAGGTTAGCGGTAAGACCCTACTGCAGAAGATACCATATGCTATTGATACAGAACATGGAGGAACCTGCTGGAATCTGGAAGAGAGTAAGTCCCCAGGCAGTTATCTTGTCTAGTGCCAGAAGGTGCTACATGAATGACTGCAGGAAAATAACCAACATCTGTCCAAGCTACTTGTGGCCTAAGCTACTCAGCAGCAAACAATCTGACATGATGCTCACACAAGTGCAATAGTGGCACAGAGCCATGGTGGGTAACCAACTGTTCTTGATTTGGCTAACAGATCCACTCAGTGGAATGGAACCCATAGCTGGAGCTGGGAAACAAGTCAGAACCATATCCAAAAAATGAGCCCACACTACATTATCAAGCTCCTTCTGATCATGGGCTACAAGAAGGCCTATACCTATTAAACTCTCTCTAAATTAATAATGGCTATCCCATTTATCTGGTGCTTACTTCAATCTCCATTGGAGAATTTGCTTCTCTTTTTCAGATGGATGCAGATCCTGAGGATAAAACCACCCCATTGCACCTCACCAGGGCCCCAATTGAAACCAAGAGTAATTAGAGAAATGAGCAAGAGTGCTGCTTTCTTGGTGAATCTGGTACCAGCACAAGCGTGAAGGAGATAGACACAGAGAACACTCATCTCTTACCAAACCAGATATCCAGAGACACAGAGGCTCCCAAGACCTCATCACTGAAGTAAACCTAAAACAAACCCATCCTGGCTCAGGGAAATTTGCAGAAGAGAGGGGAGAAAGATTGTTAGAGACACATGTTGGGACATTATGCACAGAGACATTGCCTCTTACCCATAATTGATGGCTAACCCCACAATGCATGACCCATATTCCCCAATAAGAAGGGTCCTTGTGCAGTGAAGAGGACAGGAAGGGGGCTAATGATGGTACCAAGATAGCTGTATATACACTGTGTACATAACTAATTAACAAAAAACACAATATAGAACCATGAGTGGAAAAAATCTATTCTGATGCCAAAATAGCTCACACACTGTTTCCATAATTTCAAAGCATTTTCCAACATTTTAAGAGTATACTATTTCAATTTAACATATAACATGATTAAAATTATGTAAAACTTTATAAAGGTCATTGCCAAATTTTATTTTAGTTATCTTCCTATCCGACTCACCCTAGTACACACAGATGTAGCAAACAAAAGATATTTGCTTGCACATATAATACTTCAGAATAAGTTATTTCAGAAGTTTAGAGCTAAAAGGACTTCAAGTGTCCAAGCCCAGGTGACCACTTCCTTTTACAATGAACCAAGCTTAAATGTGAGTGTAAATTAATTATCATCCCTTCTACATTCCCCTTTCACTTGACACAAGCCAATTTGTACTAAGAGGTGAGGGTGGCCAAGCAGGAGGGATGATCAATAGCCTGTTATACTGGGCCACAGAAAATCTCATCCCCACGGTCTCAGAAAGCCAAAAAGGGTAAGAAGTTAATGGGGGCAAGATAGCAAATCTACACTATAATTTAATTTGCAAGTTGAAAAACTGAGTATTTTGCCAAGAAATCTTTTATCACATTTTCTTCAATAGCAGAAATCCATGTTTATCGGTCTTTCATCCAATTTGAATTAAGTACACATACAGAACAGAGAACCAAAATTTCCACTGGGGGGAGGGTTATTTGACAAACATTTTAGTGGACTTAATAAAATCATGTTCCAAAAATGTTCTTCCTTTGTATAGTAAGAACAAATCACCACTTTAACATATCACAGCTACATCCCCAATTTACCTCCACCTAAAAAAAAATGAGATTTGTTCAAGTATTTGGGCCACAACTGCATGGCCATTATCATCAATAATCTTTGTGTCCAGTATACAGAGCCAGAAAATGCTGTAGCCCTCCATAAACTAAGAGCTGAGAGAAGACAAGTTAAAGATTATGAATGCTATGCAATGTGTATTTCTAGGTTAGAAATACTTATAACTACTACTTACTGTGTATATTCGATGAGAAAGTGTGGATAAATTACATAGCAAAATTCATGACACAGCAACTTAAATATATCTGATGAAGCATCAGATGACGACCAGTCTGATAGTGATGCTGATGATAAGATATGATGATCCCATCATCACAAAAATTTACAGGAACATTGAAGACATGAAGGGAGATTGGATAAGGCTCTATAAATAAAAGGATTTCCTGTAAATGGAATAAATTTGAGCTAATTTTCAATGATTAACAAGAAATAATATTCAATATAGTAACATTTTTGGGGGTGTCCTACAGATGTCCTAGTGATACAGTATATTTTGAGTTCAGGTAGGGCTTATGACCCCAATTCTTGATCTCTTGTCTATTTTTTAAGAAAGAATTGGAATTAACAGACTGAAAAGGATATACTGTGAACTATGAAATTTATTTAGGTGAAAATTCTGAATCCAGGGAGGAGGACAGAGCTGGCATATACACCAAAGTGGAGACAGGATCTGAGAGCCCATGCAGAAAGCTGATCATTGGAGTGGAGGGAAAACATGAAGGGGATTTCCAGGGAAATTGTAAAGGGCCAGAGCTAAAAGGAACACACCGTCTCTCATATGGGAAGTGAAGCAAAAGAGAATAGAGGCTCTCTTTCACATTAGGAACAAAAGGAAGCTAAGAGGCCAGTGGTAAACAGGACTCGTAACTTAAAAGAGAGTAATAAAACGAGAAGGAAACACCCACCAGCCACCCCAACAAGCAGGATGCTAGGATGTGGGAAGGCCTTACTGACCAGGGATCTTAAGGGTCAAGTAAGGAGAAATGAACAGCCAAGAAGCTCCTGCTCACCTGGTAAGCTCTTTTTAGAGCTTACTGAGGTGGGCTTTACCACTGGGGTCAGGTGAGTCTGGGGGAGAGCTGATTTGTTTGGACTCAAGAGGCTGACCCAAGGGAGGCCAGCATACCTAAGATGTGAGATTCATGAAGAAGTAAAGGGTGCTATGACTGAGGGATGGGACTGGATCAGACACTGAATTACAGTTCTGGCAAAGCAGATTTGGTGACATCTTTTCATTCTCTCTTTGGATCTTTCCCTAGCTGGTTACCTAAGAAAAATACCTAATTCCTATTGCTTTCTCACTACAGGTTCCAACTGGATCTGTCTAAAAAGGCCATTCTCATATCCATTCTAAACCATTTAAGTACTTGTACAGTGTAGTGCTTTAGATTAAGCACTCTGGTAGCAGGAAAGATTGGCAGGAAGTGGTCTGGGCAGTGACTAAAGTACCATTCACAGCATTGAACAATGGGTCTCCATTTTAAAGTACTTTTACTGTTAAGGTAACTTTTTTATGTGTTCAGTTTCCTGGAAAATAATTTTACCATGCAAAGAATAGTCCAGATAAGCCCATATACAGTTCTGAGAGGTTAGCCTAACTGTCCAGGCCATGCAGTTTCTCCTGTGTATCCTCTATCATGCAAATAAGGGCAGTCTTGGTGGGGCAGAGTTCAGTTCTGGTCAAAGGCTGTGATCACTGAGTCACAGGCTATAATTCTGTGCTGCCAGGTTACAATATTCTACTGCTAGCAATTTGGGATCCCTGGACCATGTTTATGGAAATTCCAAAATGTGGGTCATTTTCAAGTTTCTTTCTATTTTCCTTCCCTATACAGGGTCCTTGTCCTTATGGTTGGGAGGCAGTTAATTCATACTGTTCCTCTGTGTATTGATTATATAGTTGCTACAAATGACAGTATCTCAGTGGCATAGATCTAAGGAACAAAAGTTAATATTGTGACTTGAAGTTACCAGAAAAAAAAGTCATCCCTGTGTTAAAAAGCCTATAGGACTAAATGACTAGAACATCTAAGGTTATTCAGAGATGGAGTACCACATTTTAGGAACCAAACATCCTGGTTTCTCTTAGCCCCCTAAATAGTCATTGATTACCCACCTTTGTGTGTGACTATTAGGTAAATACTTTGGGAATGTACAAAGAGATCTCTAGCTTCCACCAGCCTGAAAGCTAAGAATGTCAGCAGATGGGATGTGAGACCTTTCATAGAAGTCCCTCTTCTGTTACAATTTGCCTATCTCATGTGTCCAAAAATGTCCTTAAAATATGCCTTAATTTGTAAGTGATGTGATTATCAAAATATTTGCAAAATATTTAACAGAAAAACACTGTATCTAAATTGAATAATGGTATTCTACAAATCATGAAGAAAACAGTGATCCATTATCACAACCAATAAGAAAAACTGAGGAAATTCATTGGGCCAAAAATGTGAAAATGTGAAAAGATGTTCAAAAATTAATGTTGAGTTATCATTTTCTCTCATAGAATAAGAAAAAATCATGTTTATAACTAATAATGAAGTAACTACCATGAAGCTGTTCATGGAGGTATACAACAGAGTTTTGGAAGAGAAATCTAAGCATATATATTTAAATTAACAATTCTACTTCTAGAATCTGTCCTGCAGAAATACACATATATATAAAATATCATTTAGATGCATAATATTAAGGAGAAAGAGTAGATAACCTTGGACATAAAAGTTAGCTACAACATTTTTTGTAATATGGAAAAATTGCCTTATTTCATTTGGGTTGTTTTAACAGAATGCAAGAAACTGGATGGTTTCTATTCAACATAGTTCTAAGATAGCAACAGAATCAGGATGTGGTGAAGAACCACTTTCTGCTTTATAGTCAGCAGTCTTCTTTCTGTGCTTCAGTATGACTGGAGAGTTAAAAAAAAAAAAACCCACTTGGGCCTCTTTCATAACTGAGTAGCCATGAGGGCTCTACTTCCCAATGCCATTAAACTGAGGATTGAGATGTCAGCAATGGAGCTGGGAAACAAGTCAGAACCAGATCCAAACATAAGCCCACTCTCCAATATCAAGCTACCATCAATTGTGGGCTACAAGAGGGCCTATACCTATTAAATTCTCTATAAAAAAAAAAAAAAGTAAGGGTTATCTCATTTGTCCTGGTGCTAACTTACTCTCCGTTGGAGAATCTGCTTCTCTTTTTCAGATAGATGTAGATCCTAAGGAGAGAGCCACCTCATCATACCTAAAAAGGGCCCCGGCTGAAACTAAGAAAAATTGGAGAAACAAGCAAGGGGGCTGTTTTCCTCATGAACCGGACACCAGCACAAGGGGGAAGGAGATCAGCACAGAGAAAAATCAACTCCTACCAAATCAGAGAGCCAGAGCCTCAGAGGCCCCCAACACCTTATCACTGAAGCAGACCAAAAATGAACCCAACATGGCTCAGGGAAATTTTGCGGAAGAGGGGGCGGAAAGAATGTCAGAGTCACATGTTGGGTCATGATATGCAGAGACATTTAGCTTACCCATAACTGTGGGCTAACTCTACAATGCATGACCCGTATACCTCAACAAGGAGGGGCCAAGGGGAGGGGGTAGGTCACGGATGAGCCTAATAATGGCACCAAACGGACTGTATTTGCTGAATACAGAACTGACTAATAAAAAAAAAATTCAAAAAATAAAAAAAAAAGATGTCAGCGTATGAATTCTTTTGAGGAAAACAAACTTTCAATTCATAGAAATTGCAGCTATCTCATACATGATAATGATTAAATAGAATACAACATATTAATAAGTAGTTCTTAAAGTTAATGAGGGTTGGAGAGAAGGTTTAGTGGTTAAGGCACTTGCCTGCAAAGCCTAAGTACCTAGGTTCAATTTCCCAGTACCCATGTAATCAAGATGCACATGGTAGTGTATGTGTCTGGAGTTCATTTGCAGTGGTTAGAGGCACTAGCATGCCAATTCTCTCTCTTTCTCTTGCTCTCGCCTTCTCTCTCTCTCTCAAATAAATAAATAAAAGTCTTTAAAAAATGAATGAGACATGCCAAAAATCACGAGCATGAAAAGGGATAAAAGGCACAGTAAGTGGTGGGAGTTACAAGACAGTGAAGCTCACTACCCACAGGCATGCACACATGCATAGTAGTGGATAATGTCGTGGGAAAGGTCTTATGAAGTTGGCATTAAATGTGTCAAGCAAAGCATGAATAGGGTCTGGAGGAAGGAAAACAACATACATCCCCTGGTTCCTTTCATATTATATAAGTTCTATGTTGTTTAATTTCTTAAGGTGTGTGTATTTATTTTGTAGTTAAAATAACAATTTATTCTAGATGAAAAAATAATGATAATATAGATTAATGCCTAAGACATTGTTTTAGATTTTGAGAGAGTATCTTACCTGGGCTATATCACACTAGTCTAAAACTGGTGGGGATCCTACTGCCTCTGTCTCCTGAGTGCTGGGATTGATAGCAGGCACCTGCTGCCTCTGACTTTGCACAGAGGTAAGTACTTCTTTTATTTTTCTCTTTCTTTTTCTTTCCTTTCCTTCGTTTGCACTTCAATCATTTTTATTTCATTTTATTTTTATTTTTGTTCTCCTGTGACACGCATTTATCTTTAATTTTTTTAATTTTTTTGGTACATTCAAGGTATGGTCTAGCTCTAGCACAGGCTGGCCTGAAATTCACTATGTAGTCTTAGTGTGGCCTCAGACTCATGGCTGATCCTCCTACCTTTGCTTCCCAAGTGCTGGGGTCACACCTAGTTTATTTTTAATTTTTATTATATTTTAAATTTACTTTTAGCTCTTTCCTCACTAACTTTATTACTTTTTAAATTTATTTTTATCTACAAACAAAACATGAGTGAACAAGGCCAGATGTGGGTAACATTATCTAAAATTTTCACTGTCATTCATTTTGAGAATGAATCTGACTCTATACATAGTCTGGCCTTGAACTCAACACAATTCTCTGGCTTTAGTCTCTTGAATTCTGAGAGTACAGGCATGAGTCACCATACATGCCTTCATCACAATTTTTTTTTTTTTTTTGCTAAGTCACAGCTGCTCCAAACCCCAAGTCAGAAAACTAATCTCCTTTGAGTAGGAGGCACCTGGATGCCTAAAAAGCTCTTACCCATACCACAGACACCTGAATGCCAGCACTTGCTCTGTGCCACCACAGGACCATGAATTTAGAGTACACCAAACTTGAATGGAATCATTTCTCACACTTATCAATGACACACACATTTATCTTGTTTATTAAGGGGATACTCAAAAATTTTCAGCATAACTGTAATGAAGAACTAAATGCTTATAAGAGGAGATGTCCCTGGATTTCACCCTCTCATTACCTAATAAACGCTTCAGGGAAGCAAACCATTTCCATAATTCATGGGCATCCTGTGATGTGCGAGGCTAGTTTTGAATTTGTTTCTCCTGTAAGAAAAGATTTCCTTCCTAAAATTAGATTGTGAGTCTACTTCCAAAGCCACTAATCAAACATAAGTTAAAGCTCCTTAAATAAGGGAGAACAAGCTCTAAAAATCATTAGAAATAGGTCACTGAGAACTTCAATAAACTTAAGAAATGGTTCCAATAAAAAAATAAGGTATTCTCATTAAGACACTGTAAAGAAGTCTTGCTTTCAAACTGAAGGGGAGGGGATCACATATGCAAAAATAACAAAGTTTAGTCTATAAAGGCATTTAATGAAGCAGAAACTTGTATGTATGCCCTATCTAATGCACTTCTTGAAAAACCTCTACATCTTCACTAATTATGAACCTTGTATTATATACAGTTACTATAGCTATTACTCAGTAAGTGAAGATTTAAACTTGGTTGTCTCTTTCACCACAGGTAGCAAAGAAACACCAGCACATGTATGATCTGCTTAAATAAGTGAGAAATAGGAGGGAATTTACTAACTATCCCTTTATTATGCAAATAGAGTTTCCATAATTCTGAAACTGCGTTCTATGACACCCACTCATTTCCCTATAATCTAGCTGTAAATAGTAATTACAGTATTCATAGTAGAAAATGCTATATTTTAGGTTGCAAAACAGTCACTTATTATCTCCTGCATTAAGTCATTTGATAACTGTCTAAAACTTTCCTGGCAGGGTGATTTTTATATATATATTTTGGAAGTAGTATCCTTATTTTCATGGAAAGTTCAAGAAAAACTCTATTGAGCCATTTTCATATGAAAGGACACTGGGGAAGGAAATGTGCTCTTGTACTGTAAAACACTATCTTTAGCAGGTCCTCAGTGGGTTGCATAATCAGTTCAAGACTATGGATTAACATTCAAAGGGAGCTCAGACACTGACCTACTTTAGAGAAACCCTATACACACAGTCAAAAATTCATCCTCTTCAGAGAGCTAAAAGCCAACCATGTAACCTGCTAGTTGAATACACTTGTCCCAGTATTAAAGTAAAATGTACCAGGAAAATATATCCAGAAAAGTATGACATTAAGGGTGAGAAAGGCAATAAGAGTTGTACTCAGTCCAAACATTAGCTTTTAGACCCTAGAAAAGAGGTCTATTAGGCAATGATCATTGAACTACTTATTACTATAGGCTCGGACCACATCTACCTTGGGAACCACATGATTGGACACTATGCTTATCCTTGAAAAACCTCTGCATCTTCACTAATTATTAACCATATATTATACACAGTTATTATGGCTATCCTTGAGATATGGAGCACAAAAGTAGCCAAAGTCAGAAGCAGGAGCATTTCGATGGTCTGGAGCTTCACACTGGAGCATTTCACAACCTCTTCAACCTGTCAGAGCAAAAGTTCATTTGCCATTTTGCCATCTAACTCCACTGTTCTTCTTCCTCCTCCTCCTCCTATGTTTCCGATCTGAGTATATACATCCCTCACCCACAAAGGTGATTACCCAAAGCAGAAGTCTAATCATCCTTGGCAGCTCCCTTTGCATCATGTGCATCCAGTCACCAAGCTTCCCTGACCTGTTTTTACCTTAATTTCTCTTCATCCCCATAGGAATCGCTTGTAGTTAAAACCAAAACTAATAAAATCACCTCTTTTGATTTAAGAGTGAGTCTAAATAAAACTCATGAGGGCTGGAGAAATGGCTTAGCAGTGAAGGCACTTGCCTGCAAATATTATGAACTCATGTTCAAATCTCCCACATAAGCCAGATGTACAGTGATGCAAGCACACAATGTTACACATGCACACAAGGGGATGGGCACATCTGGAGTTCATTTGCAGTGGCTGAAGGCCCTGGTACACTCATTCTGCCTCTCTGCCTCTCCCCCACCCCCTCAAAAAAAAAAAAAACTTGAAAAAAAGTAAAAAAAAAAAAAAAAACTCATGAGTCTGGTGTACCCTTCTGGAACCTTGTATATATTTTTTCACTCGCAACATTATATTGTTTTGTACATATTTCTGTCTGAATTGCTGCAAAAGCCAACAGTGAACTCCCAACTTCAAACTTCATTCTATCTCATCTCTGCCCTATGAATGCAGTGCTATTTCTAAATTTCAAACTGGTCCATGTCCTTCCACTACTTAACAGCCTCTAAATGTGTCATGTTTCTCCTGGGGCTTAGATTCAACTCTATCACTATTTACACTGTGATGTAGTCTGCACACATATTATAATTGACTTAAGACTTGATTACTTCTTGCCTTACATTATATTCTTTAAACCAACCAAAATATGTTTTCAGTATTTCCCAATCTCTCTTTTCAAGAGACAAGAACACTTCTGGTTCCTGAGAAACAGGCAGCACCTACCAACAGTGTGTTACTTACTCAGAGAGCATTTCGTGAATGTTTCTTGGAAAAACAATGAATGGGTGGTACACTGTACATTTCCAGTTCAAGTCTGGAAACAGTGACCAGAAGCCATGAGAGATATGTAATAAATACTGATTTATTCCTAGCATTAAATAAACTTCCCATATTAATGAGTAATTATTCTGAGAAGAATTTTTATGAGTCATTTATTAGTGAGAAGAGTTAGTAACCCACCACATCCCCACACACACTAACTTTTTTCTCTCCCATACAAAATACATCTTCCCAATCGCCTATTGCTCAGAACATAATGCTTGATAGGCCAAATAGTTCCTATCTGGCATTTCCCTGTCTAACAAACAATGGCATACAAAAGTATCTAATCAAGACATGATATCATTCCTAACTTACTATTTTCTAGTAATTACATTCATTTTATCAATTTATTCTCTGTTTAACCATCATGTGTTCAGGCACACTGAAAAGTCTTTTCCTGTCTTGCTTCTCTTCTATAATGATAAATTTATGTGTCAAATTTATCCAGGTTTCTACATTAAATATTATTTCTGGTTTATCTCCATAAGAATGTTTTCTTTTTTTCCATTTTTATTTTTTATTTTATTTTTTTTTTTACAGTCAGTTTGGTACCATTATTAGGCTCATCTGTGACCTACCCCTCCCCTTGGCCCCTCCTTGTTGAGGTATATGGGTCATGCATTGTGGAGTTAGCCCACAGTTATGGGTAAGATGTTTTCAAATGAAAATTTGAAATGGTGGACTCAGTAAAGCAGATGACCCCTCCAAATGCAGGCAGACATCAGGGCAGACATCACTGAATCTGATGAAGGCTTGAGTAGAATAAGAAAATGGAGAATGAGGATATACTGTTTCCCTGCTTAAGCTGAAACAACACTGTTTTCTGCCATCCTTGGGGTTGTAGCATCATCAGACTATCTGGTCTTCAGTACTCTGCCTCTAGCTCTCCTAAATCTTCAATTTGAAGGTAGTAAATAGGAGGACTTCTCAGCCCCATAATAACATGATCCATTTCCTTCTAATAGATTATATATACATTACTTACAATACATTACTGGTTTTATTTCTCTGGAAAACTCTCATTAGTGTACCTATTTCATTCATATATATTATTTCTAGGTAACTAGGACAGTATGCTTTCCCCAATTATCCTAATAGTTCCTATATATCCGTGTTTCCTTACACTTCATTTCATATTAAAATAAAAGTTTTATTAATTGATTACAAAACATCAAATACTTTTTTCTATACATTAATTTGAAAACATTCATTGAATGCTTACTTTAGGTACAAGGTAGTACATTACATAGGCTATGGGAGTTTCTATTGTCCTACAAGACTTGTACCATCTAGTAACATAGTTTAATAATGATTTTAAACCCTTAATAAAATTTCATGAATCTTTTATGTGACTTCTGCATATTATCATTTTCCAAGTGTGCCTAGATGATAGATAGATAGGTACATAAATAATTAGATAAATGTTGGATAATTTCAATAGAACTTAAATAGTCATACATAGATAAATTAAAACATTATATCCAGGGCGATAGATAGATCACTCAGTGGTTAAGATGCTTGCATGCAAAGTGTAATGACCCAGGTTCAAATCCCTAGTACCCACATAAAGCCAGATTAACAAAGTAGTGAATGCATCTGAAGTACCTTCGCAGAGGCTGGAGATCCTGGCATGGCCATCCTCTCTCTCTCTCTCTCTCTCTCTCTCTCTCTCTCTCTCTCTCTCTCTCTTTCTCTCTCTCTCTTTCTCTTTCTCTTTCTCTCTCTCTGTTTGTGTGTGTGTCTGCTTGAAAATGAATGAACAAAAAAAATTAAAAACCATTATATCCAGACACGTTTATAAAATTTATATGCTAGGACGTACATTAGTTTGGCTGACTTATCACACAATTTTAAGTTCATTTAAGATCATAGAGTTATCCTAATTTTTGTAGCTTCACAGGTACACCTTCCAACTATTAATGGTCTTGTCAATATTTTATTCATTGTTGTTTTCTTTTTTTTTAATTTTTTTTGTTTGTTTATTTATTTATTTGAGAGTGACAGAGAGAAGGAGGCAGAGAGAGAGAGAGAGAATGGGCGCGCCAGAGCTTCCAGCCTCTGTAAACGAACTCCAGATGCGTGCGCCCCCTTGTGCATCTGGCTAACGTGGGTCCTGGGGAATCGAGCCTCGAACCGGGATCCTTAGGCTTCACAGGCAAGCGCTTAACCGCTAAGCCATCTCTCCAGCCCTCATT
The DNA here is from genome assembly GCA_036346955.1 of Dipus sagitta. NCBI lineage: Eukaryota > Metazoa > Chordata > Mammalia > Rodentia > Dipodidae > Dipus > Dipus sagitta. Next base: position 92,843,653 of record CM070770.1, on the reverse strand, counting down.
GTTGTTTTCTTGAGTCAATTTTAATAAGTTTTCAAATTCCAAATAATCATACAGGGAATTAAATAACTATATACACTAATTTGTGAAGTACCCAAGATATCTTGATCTTATATGTCAATCCATGTGAATCTTAGTAATGGTGATCAGGAATGTTCTGTTAGTATCTATACTTATTCTTAGTTTACTGAAATTTCTACATTCTACAATCCTCTGATCATTTCCTAATCAAACGATAAAGCAAAAACCCATACAGACATGCAGTGTTTTCAATATCCATACAGACATACAGTGGTGTCAAATATTTAATGTGCTTCCTTGACTAGAGGAAGCAATATTCATTAAAAAATTAAAGAAAACATGAACAATCCTTCGTTCTTTTTATAAAACATTCATTATTTATACTCTAATCTCTGTCCCCAAAAGACAATCTACCCTTGCAGTATCAGAATAGAAATACTTGAAGTCCTAGATAAAAATGCTATTTCAAAGCTAAGAAATTATGAAGGAAAGGAATTAGTAGAAACAGTAAGAGTAAGCAGAGGAAAAGAAATAATAAAAATGTTCTACTCTGCCTGGGTAGTCTCCCAGTTTTGAATCCAGGCCAAGTGGATAAGTGTAACATATTGCTAAACCTTGAAAGCAAAGATCTTCTATTTATTGTATCATAAATTTACAACCAAAACATGACCACCAGAAACAGAAATGAGAAATTTTTAAAACTTGGTTGGACATAATTTTTAAATCCTAAGTGGTGAACTGAACATCAACAAGAAAATGCTTCAGGCCATAGCTTAAGCTTTGATTGGTACACACATTCTATCAGATATAAGTCATATTAAGATCAGGAACCATGACTTATTTATTTCTTTAGCACCATCATTTAACAGTGACCAATCTTTCATACGCTGAATTTAAGTAGCAAGGAAAATAGCATCATCCCTAGAAATAGAAGTAATGAGCATGTGTGAGGACACATGCACACACACACACACGTGTGTGTGTGTGTGTATGTGTATGTGTGTGTGTGTTACTGTATCCCAAAACAGAGATATATATGACCAGTGTGAATTCTGCTTTGAAAAGCATGAAAATAATTGGCTTGGAATTAACAAAGTTACTGACATTTTAAAAGGCCATATGCAAGAGGAAAAAAGAAACAGAATTTTTGACTAAGTTGTAGGGTAAGCCCTTAACAATTATGTCTGTGCATCAACCCACTTCACCAGAGAAACCAGAATTTTTCAAACTAGTTAAGAAGCACTCGCTGACCTTTCCCTGTCTTTTTCAGAAGTGCACCTTTATTAGTGCACACTAAGAAAACTGGAAACTTCTCAAAGACATGCAAACAGTGCTCTCCCACAGAGTTAGAAAGGGTCTATAACCTATGGCAGACTCACGTGAATTTTTCCCCTGGGGTAGCCCTTCCCTTTTGTAATCCATTCTAGAAAGTAGAAAATGAAATTGGCAATTTTAACTAACAGTCAGAATGACAGTGTTTTTTTTCAAGGTAGGGTTTCACTCTAGCCTAGTCTGATCTAGAATTCACTATGGAGTCTCAGGGTGGACTCAAACTCATGGTGATCCTCCTACCTCTGCCTCCTGAGTCCTGGGATTAAAGGTGTGCGCCACCATGCCTGGCTTTCAAAATGACAATATTTTAAAAACTACAGAGAGGTTACACTTTTTAGAGATATGTAAAATGTTAGCCTTAAGAGTTGGGATGTAGCTGAGCAGTAGCACTTGCCTAATATGCTCAAGGTACAGAGTTGAATTCCCAACACTAATTTTAGCAGAGAAATCACCTTAGCAGAAGCCCATGTGATTATAGAAATGTCAATCAGATATGAGACATATGCAAATCCTCATTGCAAGCCACCCTTCAGGCATTTTCTAAAACAATATTTTCTCTGATGAACCAAAAGTTTAAATTTGTAACACTGCTGGTTTATGGAAAATTGAGCAGCACAAAGAAATCTGACGGGTTCATGTTCTGATGCCTGATGATCATCTGCCAATAATATAATTTTGTCATGACTGTGTTTTAGTTAGCCTCTTAGAAGCCCTTCACAGAGCAAAACATGCCCACAAGTATAGAAGTAGCCATTCTTTCTCACTAAGTCAAAAATAATCCTAGTGGGGCTAAGGAGATTGCTCAATAGTTGAAGGCACTTGCTGGCAAAGCCTGATGGCTTGGAGCTCAATTCCCTAGTACTCATGTAAAGAAAGACACACAAAATGGCACATGCATCTGGACTTCATTTGTAATGGCAAGAGATCCTGACATGCCCAATCATTCTCATTCTCTCTTTCTCTCTCTCAAATAAATAAATAATAAATATTTTAACAAACAATTCATGTGTTTATATATGCATGTCAAACCTTGCAAAAAAATTATGGGCAAGTCTCCTTTGAGGGAAGCTTCCCTTTTTTAAATCATCCATGATCAATGGGAGAGATATCATTGTGGGCAGAGTTCAGGTGTTGTGAGTGATTCTGGGCTACCACTCTAGTCCAAGCCAAGACACAGGTGGTAGAAAGAACATCATTGCAAACTAGATGGACTCCTAGCTAACAAAAGTCCATCACATGAAGGATGTAATTGTAGATCTGAAAAAACAATGAAACTTATAGGAGATAACACAAACGTATTTCTCTGAGGCTTTAAAATGTATTTGTGGGGGGAGAAGAAGACCAAAACTTGGGAGGGGAGATAAAGCCTGAGGGGCAAATAAATGAGTCTGATATGAATATATGAAAATATCACAACAAAACTAATTATTTGGGGGCTGGCAAGATGGATTAGCAGTTAAGACACTTGCCTGCAAAGCCAAAGGAACCAGGTTCATTTCTCCAGGACCCATGTAAGCCATATGCACAAGGTGGCATATGTGTCTGGAGTTTGTTTGGAGTGGCTGGGGGCCCTGGCAAGCCCATTGTCTTACTACCTGCCTTTCCCTCTCTCTCTCTCTCAAATAAATAAAATTTTAAAAATCAATTATTTGTATTCTAGATTAAAAAAATATTCTACTAAGTCCATTAAAAGAGGCTGAAATTCATTAGGAGTAAAAGAAAGGTAAAGACATTCATTAAACAACCATCAGAATTCAAATGACTAGAAGTACCAAGTGTTAGTAACACCAAACAGTCACACATTGCCCAAAGAAATAGAAGTCATATTCAAGAACATACCTGGTGACATTAGTGTATTTTCTGAAAACTATAAGTAACCCAAATGACCATTAAATAAATAAATTGGGTATGCTTATATATATATAATGACAAATACTATAGCTATCTATCAAAATGAACACATTATACCCACATGAAATAACAGCAATGAATTTCCCACACATAATTTCTAGAAGAAGCCAGGCACCAAGCATGCAATAGGCCTATTCTTATTTACTAATAATGAAAAAGGTAGACAAAATGGCCTCTGGAACCCAGGTCACAGCAGCCTTACTCTGGGGAGGGCCAAAGCACAGAGGTTGTAAATTGGTGAAGTTCTTCTCTGTTAAACAAGTGACATCATTTTAATATTTTCTTTTTTTTTTTTTTTATCTCTGTGAGTTCAAGGCTACCCTGAAACTACAGAGCTACAGAGTGAATTCCAGGTCAGCCTGAACTAGAATGAGACCCTACCTTTAAAAACCATTTTAGGGCTGGAGAGGTGGCGTAGCGGTTAAGCGCTTGCCTGTGAAGCCTAAGGACCCCGGTTCGAGGCTCGATTCTCCAGGACCCACGTTAGCCAGATGCACAAGGGGGCACACGTGTCTGGAATTCGTTTGCAATGGCTGGAAGGCCTGGTGCGCCCATTCTCTCTCTCGCTCTCTATCTGCCTCTTTCTCTCTCTCTGTCACTCTCAAGTAAATAAATAAAAATCTTTAATCATCCACAATGAGCTTTTGATCAGAGAGACCTACAAGGTTTCCTAAAAGACAGACATATTTCTGTCAGAGTAATTGATGACCCACCAAAGGTTAGTGGTAAGACCCTACTGCTGAAGATACCTTATGTGATTGACATGCAAATTAGAATGGCATGGCTGGAAGTTGGAAGAGAGTCAGTCCCCAGACAGTCAGCGCGTCTAGTGCCAGAAGGTGCTACATGGGCGACTGGGGGAAATTGACCAATATCTATCGAAGCAACGCATGGTCTAACCTACTTAGCAGCAAATAACTTGTTGTGATGCCCACACAAGTGCAGTGGTGGCACACAGCCATGGTGGGGAACCAACTGCTCTCAATTTGGCTAACTGATGCCCTCACTGGTATGGGACCCATAGCTGGAGCTAGGAAACAAGTCAGAACCAGATCCAAACATAAGCCCACTCTCCAATATCAAGCTACCATCAATTGTGGGCTACAAGAGGGCCTACACATATTAAATTCTCTATAAAAAAAAAAAAAGTAAGGGTTATCTCATTTGTCCTGGTGCTAACTTACTCTCCGTTGGAGAATCTGCTTCTTTTTCAGATAGATGTAGATCCTAAGGAGAGAGCCACCCCATCATACCTCAAAAGGGCCCAGGCTGAAACTAAGAAAAATTGGAGAAACAAGCAAGGGGGCTGTTTTCCTGATGAACCGGATACCAGCACAAGGGGGAAGGAGATCAACACAGAGAAAAATCAACTCCTACCAAATCAGAGAGCCAGAGCCTCAGAGGCCCCCAACACCTCATCACTGAAGCTGACCAAAATTGAACCCAACATGGCTCAGGGAAATTTTGCGGAAGAGGGGGCGGAAAGAATGTCAGAGTCACGTGTTGGGTCATGATATGCAGAGACATTTAGTTTACCCATAATTGTGGGCTAACTCCACAATGCATGACCCGTATACCTCAACAAGGAGGGGCCAAGGGGAGGGGGTAGGTCACGGATGAGCCTAATAATGGTACCAAACTGACTGTATTTGCTGAATACAGAACTGACTAATAAAATAAATAAATAAATAAATAAATAAATAAATAAATAAACCATTTTAATGTTTTCTTCACTACACTTTGCTGGGTATGATATGTTTCAAGTTTAGGTTTTCTTTTCTTTTCTTTTGAAAGGGCCATACTATTCCAAAAAATGGAAAAGAAATAATAACAGTGTTATTAGCAGACTAAATTCAAATCAAATGGTAAGCTATTTTATAAAACTAAAATGACCTAGTCTTTTCTTAAGTCTTCATGAGTATCCATTTAAAATTAGGAATGGACAGTTTTAATGATGCATAATCAAAGACGCTGTCTGCCAGAGTCTTTGTTCACATAGCTGCACAGCAGGGATTTACCTGCCTCCCAGGGATAAGAGGAGTACTTGATATCAGTGATCTTGACATTAAGTTAAATGACAAATAAATAATGTTATGGGGTATGGTTTTGGGACCCACATTAAATAATGGCAGTCTTTCCCACATGCTAACCACTTTGTGGCTGTGGGAAAGACTGGTATAGAGAGAGTGGGAAGTCAGAGAGGATAGAAGTTGAAAATCTACATGAAGAGGAAGAATCTGTAAAGTGAAAGGAGCCAACTATTCAAAAACCTTGAAGGAGAGAAGCAACCAGAGAAAACTTACTTGATTACATCCAGACAAAGCAGCTAAGAGAAGCAATTGGTACCACTGTAGAAGGAAAAGTTCCCAGACCCACTAGAATCCAAGCTCTTGTGTGAAGCAAGTGGAATGTTGAGAGTCAGGGGGAAATGCCGGGTCCCTGGTGGGCTTCCCCTGTGACCACTGAGAGTACTCTCCCATCTCAGGCCCTGCCTGTTTAAGCTGAGCACATGACTGCTTCTCTGTGAAATACCAATTACAAAAAGATAAAGGATGTGTCTTAAAGCAAGTAGGTATACCACAATCAGACTGAACTGATGCATAAAGGTTCAAAGCTATACAGAAAGGCATTTATTGTTTACCTGATGAGTCTTATCTGCAGTCATCTTAAACTTGTCATTCTGAGACTCTTTAGTGAGAAAATTATTTCTAAATCTAAAGAATAGTTGAGGTGATGTTCTTGGCTATCCATACAGGAAAAATGAAAGTTTGGCATTGGCCCACTCCACCAAGAACTAAGGGATGGTCATGACCTCCTCAAAGGAAAACTATAGGAGGCAATAGGCAGTCTTCAAGGCCCAGTTAACAGCAAGCCAATTTGAAGAGCAATAGGATGCATCCCTCATGCAAAAAGATCTTTATTTAGATTGAAGATTTGGCCTCAAGTACAATAGAATTACCACATTAACTATTTAGTGTTTTGCATATAATCAAAAAACTCATAAAGATAGAGATAAGCTGTTTGGAGCATAATGAAGACACCAGAAGATCTAAAATCCATTGCTATTAGATATTTTAATGTTTGACTCTTAGTGATACAAGTTTTGACTGTTGAATAGATTTTTTCCCTTAGGCTAACATTTAATATTTAAGCTATTTCCTTCCCCAGGAACTAGGTGGACATCAAGAAGATGACCTATAAAGTTATTTGCATAAATGGAAGTTAAATGTGCTGTTGTTTTCAAAACAAATATTACTAATTCTTTTCTACTTGTATTCTGAAAACATTTTTACCATTACCATCAGTATATGACTGCTGATAATTTGAGGGTTACATGAAAAAATCTTATCTGGCAGAACAGGAAAAAACAGCAAGGAGGTTGTGTACAAGGGCTGTGTTCATTTTGCCATGTTTAGAAGAATGTAGCAGGGCCCAGAACAGGCAAGCAGTGGACAGCCTTGGTTCTGCTGGATTTAGATTAACCTTTACAAGCAATACAGAATTAGATTATGAAAATAAATTGAAAATGGCATCTCCTTAGATTCACTTTGTACTCTGCATTTTCTTAAGCTTTTATGTGGCTGTCAAATATTAGTTCAGGGCTCCATTCGTATTTATTGCATTTTATCTTTTTTTCTGAAAAGAGCAGCACCAGGCTTCAGATAAAGCTTCTGCCTACTGGATAGAAAACAACAACTCTTTCCTGAATGGTTAATGTTTCAAATATGAGCACAGATACCAGATGGCAAAAGGGGGAAAAAAGAATTCAAGTTGTTTCATTGTTCAATGATAAGGATTTTTCCATCTGCTGGTTCAATACTAACTTGGTTTACATTCACTTAGAGCCAATACAATTAAAACTCTATTTGAAGTGAAATGTTTCAGAAGGGGAAAAAAAACCCTATAAACCCAAGAAATCCTTCAATGTGGACACTCATCCCTTAAAAACTGAGCTTTTACATGTATACAAATGTGCATCAATAATAAAACTAGGATATCAAATACATTTTGAAAAATTCTAGCCATGTGCATTTAGGTAATTCTAATGAAGACTACTTTATGTGACTAAAACATAAGTGGACATCTGCTAGAATTTAGAGGTCTGATGAAATAAAATATATTTAAAGTAGTAATGTGCTAGAGCAAAGAATGAAAGGTAAGAGTATTTGTGAGTGAGCAACATGGTAGCAGCTGGCAAGAAATTAAGTTTGAATGGCTGAGCCAATGAGACCAAAGTGTTGCAGGGGACAACGCAGCCATGCTAGCAACTACATGCTTAGAGGGCAGCAGAGGACTGACTGCTAAATAGGTAAGAGTTCCAAAAACCAGCTGCAATTATTCATGAAAACACCACCAAGAAAGAATCAAAAACAATGAGCTTTAGGATCCCTCTGATCAAGTTAATTATTATTAGAGCAATGTACCAATGATCCTTTAACAGAAAATGGTCCACCTCAAAACAGGATATAGTATTTTCCCAGTATTTTATCCAGAAAAAAAAAAAAAACTGTTAGAATGGGCATCTTATTTTTAGGAATTTAAACAGTCCTCAAGGATAAAGATCATAGCTTACTTCTGCATTCCCAATGTCTGCCATATTGTCTATGATGCACACTCTACAAATACATGATAAAAATAAATTAATCCAAGAATCCCATTTCTACAGCTATTGCTTGTGTTTTATTTACTCAAACAATATTCATAATATGATAACTATAAAGCGAAAGTATTGTATATGTATCTAAAGTATACAACATGATATCTTGATAGTCATGTGTAATATATGATATATATTACCACAATCAAGCTAATGGACTGCCCACTGTGTATGCGCATGTTTGTACGCACATGTGTGCATGCATGCAAATGTTGAAAACATTCTCTTTTAGAGGATGAAAAAATGAACACAATAAAAAAGTGGACAAATGGAGTTTTAGTCAGAGAGGTGAGAGATTAAAATAACACACAAATGGCAATCATGAAAACAGTTTAGCATTATCAATTAGGAAATGCAAATTAAAATAACAGTAAGATATTCCTTGTTGCAATTACCTTTTCATTGCTGGAACAAAATACTGGACCAGTGCACTTGAGGGGAGGAAAAGGTTTACTTTATAGTTTCTAGGGGAAGTTTCATCAGGGCAGGGAAAATATATAGCATGCACAAGTCAGCAGGGGAAAAATGTAGTTCGAGTGAGTTGGTTGAGGAACACCCAGTAGAGCTTGACTAATAAACCTTATTGTCTGCCTGCAGAGACATGCCTCACCTATCAAGACTCCATCTCCCAAATTACCACCAGCTGGGGACCAAGGATGCAAAATGCATGAGGCTATGGGGAAAATTTCACATTCAAACCACCACATGCTTTCATAGTATGTGATCATGTTGATGATCATGAGTGTATTAGTTACTTACTTCATTCCTGTGACAAAATAACTGGCAAAGGTAACTTACAAAAGGAGGCTTAATTGGCTCACTGAGGGTACAACCCACCATGGCAGGGAAGGTATGTACCAGGAACTTGAGGCACTAGTCATACTGCATCTGCAACCAGGAAGCAGAGAGAAATAAATGCTGGTACTCAACTCTATTTCTTTTTATTTGATCTGGAACACCAGCCCATAAGCTGGATCCATTTATGTTCAGGACAGGTTATTCCTCCTCAGGTAAACCTTTCTGGAAACAACCTATACACATACCCAGAAATGTGTTTCCATAATGATTCAAATTCCAGTCAAATTAACAGTAAAAAATTAATCATCACAGTAAGTACGATTTGTCAAAAGGATGAAAGAAAAATTTTGGCAAGAATAAAGAGAAAAAAGAAGATGCTGTTGGTGAAAAATTTAAATTCATACAGCTATATGGAAACTATAAGCATTCTTCAAAACACAAAAAGTTTATGATCCACAAGTCTCACCTTTTAACATATAACCAAAGTACTTAAAATTGGTATATAAAAGAGATATCTGTACTTCCATATTTATTGAACATTAGTAAGAGTAACTTTCCTTTCCCTTTCTCCTTCTGGAAATTTCAAAATTTATATATAGTTTCACTTAATAGTGTATAAATCAGAAAGTCTTTTCTATTTTTTTGTTGTTGTTCCTGTGACAGGGTGATTTCAATATTTAAGCTCACTGCTTCTATCTTTTGCTCAGTGGAATCATTGTGTAGACATTTTCAGTTCAGCCATGTTTTACTCAGTTCCAGCATTTCTGTTTTGCTCATTTTAATATTTTCTGTTTATCTATTGAACTTCCCATCTTCATATATTTTTGTCTAATTCATTTGTTTATCTCTATTTTCCTGCAATCTACTGAGCTTCTTTAAAATGACTGCTTTGAATTCTTTATCTGGCAGTTCATAGCTACCTGTTTATTCAAGGCCAGATATTTTGTTCCTTTGGTGGTATTATGTATCCCTAATGATACTTACAATCTTGTGATGCAGTCTGTACTTGAAGAAGTGGGCACCTCTTCCAATCTTTATAGAACATTTTAACAGAGAAAAATCATTCAAGTTAGCCAAACCAGAGATAGTAGTCAGCTTCTAGTGTCTCTGGACACATTGAGCACTGGAATCTTCTGGTGGACTGGGTGATAACTAGTCAGTGAATTATCAGGCATGTCACATAGGTGTACAATATCCATCCTGGTACCTAGATCTGTGGATATTGGTCTAATATTTGGGACCATGGGTACTAGTCTGTAGCCTCAGTACACAGTACACAGGATATGTCTAAATGCTAGAATCTGGAATGTGGGAGTTGATTTGAGGGAGCAGGCAGGGCACTGGTATTTAATGAGATAAGCCTAATACTGAAAGTCCTGGAAAATTCAGGTACTGACTTGGTCTTCCTTCTTCATCTGAGGATTGTCTCTCTACTCCATGTGCTGCATATGCCCAGTGGAAGACTGAGGCAGGTAATGTGAGGCTATCCTTCTTACTACCTTCTTCAGTGCAAATTTTCTTATTCTGAGCACTGCCCAGGAGGAATTTCCTTCAGGTTTACTAATCTCTTGTGAAGGAAGATTTTGTGCATGGATGGAACTCAAGTCCATGTTTCAATCAGACAATCCCCTTCACTCAGCTCTGGCTTGCATGTACCCTGCCCATCCATACCTGCTCAGAGCAAGGAGGACAAGACCACCTAGCACAGGTCTGCAGTGAGCAGCTCCATAGGCTCACCCCAGACTCTTGTGTATACCACCTGTGGAGGCCTACCCAGAGCAAACCGGACTACTGCACTTGGGCCCCAGGTGAAGACTCCCCTGCACCCAAAGAAATCACATAGAGAATACTGGATAGAATGCTTCCACTGAAGAGGAGAATAAACATACTAAAGAAGCTACAAGAGGGAAGAAAGAAAACAATAATCAAAATAGAACTAAAGTAAACCTAAAACAAACCCAACATTGCTCAGGAAAATTCGTGGAAGAGGGGACAGAAAGGTTGTTAGAGCCACAAGATGGGACATTACGCACAGTGACATCATTGCCTCTTCCCCATAACTGATGGCTACCCCCACAGTGCACAACCCACAATCCCTATGGGGATAACTGGCATCCCCAACAAGAAGGGTCCCTTCGAGGGGGAGGACAGGGATAAGGGTAAGGATGGTATCAACATGTGCTGTTTACATACTGAGTATATCTATAACTAATAAAAAAATGAAATAGGTATTAAAGCAAATGAAAATTAAGAAAGCAACAAATTCCACAAATCTTCAACATGTCTGGAAATAACTTGTACTTTTAAATTAGAACTATGACTATCAGTGCACTCAACTCTCCAATCAAAAGACACAAGTTAATAGACTGGGCCAGAAAACCTCAGCCAGTACTGGAGATGGCTTAACAGCTAAGGCACTTGCATGCAAAGTCCAAGGACCCAGGTTAGATTTTCAGGACCTACCTTATCTGGATTCATGGGGTGGCTCATGCATCTGGAATTCTTTTGCAGCAGCTAGAGGCACTGGCATTTCCATTCTCCCTGCCTCCTCTCTCTCATTCTCTCTCTCTCTCTCTCTCTCTCTCTTAAATAAATAAATACTCTTAAAAAAGAAAATAGGACCTATCTATTTGCTGTCTTACCATTAAGACAGACATCACTTTAGGATTAAATGATGCAAAAGTATATTTCTAGCAAATGATGAAAGGAAATAAGTAGGAATGGTTACAGTAATATATGTCAAAATAACTTTAATACAAAAGCTATCAAAAGAAATAAAGGCAAATTTATACTCATCTACAGAGCAATTCAGCAAAAGGATATTAACATCCTAAACATATGCACAACAAACACAGATGCACTTTATTGTATAAAGCAAATGCTACTAGACATTAAATAAGACATAAATCCCAAAACAATAATAGTGGACAACTCTAATACCCCACTATTTTCAATAAACACATCACCTAAACAAAAGACTAACAGAAAAATATTGGTGCTAAATGACACCACAGAACAAATGGAACAAATGGAATAAACAGACATCTACAAAATTTTTATCCAAACTCTATAAAATACAAATTCTCCTCAGCAATTTATAAAAACTTCTCTAAATTAGACCATGTATAAGGACACAAAGAAATTCTTCACAATTTTTCAAAACTTGACATAACTCCTTGTATGATATCTGAAAACAAAGCAATCAAGCTAGAAAAAAACAAGATAAACAGCAGAATATATAGAAAATCCAGGAGATTGACGAACACATTATTGAACAGTGAACAAGTCATTTAAGAAATCATGAAGGAAATCAAATAATTCCTAGTACTGAATAAAATGAAACATAACATATTTCAGTTAGCTTCATGTTGCTGGCATTAAACACTCGACCAAGAATAGCTTGTGGGATGAAAGGGTTTATATTAGCTTATGAATTCAAGGGGATGCTCCATGATGGCAGGGAAAATTGTGCATGAGAAGAGGGTGGACATCACCTCCTTGACAATATGAGGTGGACAATAGCACCAGGGAATGTGTCAAACACTGCCAAAGGGAAGCGAGCTATAGCCATAAGCAGCCCCCCCCCCCCAATACATCACCTTCAGGAGGCACCAATTGCCAAATTGCCACCAGTTGGGGACCTAGCATTCAAAATAAGTTTATGGGAGCTTATGAATCAAACTACCATGCATATCAGAATACATAGGACATAATGAAGGCAGGCCTGAAGGGGAAATTCATAACTCTAAATCCCTACATTACAAAAAAATAGAAATATCTCAAATAAAACCACCTGAAGGCTTTGGAAAAATAAGAACAATACAAACCCAAAAGTACCAGATATAATAAGAAAGATAAGGGGGGCTGGAGAGATTGCTTAGCAGTTAAGGTGCTTGCCTATGAAGCCTAAGGACCCATGTTTGACTCTCTATGTTCCATGTAAGCCAGACGCACAAGGTGATGCAAGCATGTAAGGTTGCACATGCACATAAGGTGGCTCAAGTGTCTGAAGTTTGATTACAGTGGCTGGAGGACCTGAAGCACCAATTCTCTCTTTCCCTCCCTCCCTCCCTCCCTCCCTCTCTCTCTCTCTCTCTGTCTCTCTCTCTCTCTCTCTGTGTGTGTGTGTGTGTGTGTGTGTGTGTGTGTGTGTGTGTGTGTGTATCTTTCTCTTTCTCTCTCAAGCGTATGCTCTTGCATTACAAAACGAAAAAAAAAAGGCTACTCCATTGGACTTGCCTCAAAAAAACTATATATATATGAAACAGAGAGCTGGCTAAAAAAGACTAATAGAGCCCTAGCAAATTAATCAAAAGAAAGAGAGGAAAATACTCTAAATAATAAAATTAGAATCATAATCATAAGGACATATTTCAAAAACCTGTATTTCACCAAATTGGAAAATTCAGAGGAAATAGATGAATTTCTTGACACACATGATCTAACAAAGTTAAACTGAGAACAAACAAATAATCTAATTAGAACTATAAAATCTAACAAGATTGAGGCAGTGATTAAAATCCTCCCTAACAAACATGGCCAGGCCAAGATAGATTCATTTTTGAATTCTATCAGATATTTATAGAGCTTAAATTGCTTTTTCTCAAGTTATTTCATAAAATTAAAATGGTGGGAATCCTCCCTAATGCTTTCAATAAAAGCCAGTATTACATTCATACCAAATAAAGAAACCCAAATGTTGCATGTCCTCTCTCATATGTGGATCGTAGCTACAAATGATTGGACTTCTGTATGAGTAGGAAGAAAACTCAGTAGCAGAGGCCAGAAAGCCATAAAGGAGATATAACTCTTGTATATTAGTTAGCTTTTTCCTCCTTTTCTTAGTGGGCACTGACCTGTAACTCCCAGTACCAGCATGGGGCTATCATCCACAATGAGCTTTTGATCAGAGAGACCTACAATGTTTCCTAAAAGACAGACAGATTTCTGTCAGAGTACTTGATGACCCACCAAAGGTTAGTGGTAAGACCCTACTGCTGAAGACACCTTATGTGGTTGACATGTAAAATGGAATGGCATGGCTGGAAGTTGGAAGAGAGTCAGTCCCCAGACAGTCAGCGTGTCTAGTGCCAGAAGATGCTACATGAGCGACTGGGGGAAAATGACCAATATCTGTCCAAGCAACTCATGGTCTAACCTACTTAGCAGCAAATAACCTGTTGTGATGTCCACACAAGTGCAATAGTGGCACACAGCCAAGGGGAGGGGGTAGGCCACGGCTGAGCCTAATAATGGTACCAAACTGACTGTATTTGCTGAATAAAATACTAATTAATAAAAAATAATAATAAATTAAAAAAACAAAAAAATTCATATGGAAGTAGAAAATGCCTTGGATAGCAAAAATGTCCTCAGCAAAAGCAGAATACTGCTGGTGGTATCACCATGCCTGATTTTAATGTACTCTACAAGACCATAGTAACAAAAACAGAAGATAGTGAGACCCAAAGGAAATAAACTACCCCTTGCACAAAGGAATTGAGGAGACAAGCAAGAGGGCTGCTTCCATGGTAAACCTTATAATCAGCACCAGGGTGAAAGGAGACAGACCCTGATGATACTCAACACTTACCAAAGCAGAGATCCAGAGACTCCTAACAGCTCATCAGTGAAGTAGACTTAAAACTCAGCCATCATGGCTCAGGGAATTTTATGGAAGTAGGGGATGGAAAGATTGTAGAAGCCATAGGTTGGGACCTCATACCCAGAGGCATTCCATCCCCTCAAAATATAACTGTCTGCTTGTTCCACAATGCATAACCCACAACTCCATAGGGAATACCTGCAAACCCACTGAAAAGAGTCCCCAGCAGAATGGGGGCAGGGACAAGGGAAAAGAGGGTACCAACACATGATGTATCCATATGAAATATGTTATTATTAATAATATTATTATATTAAAATAATAGCACAAATCAGACACATAGATCAATGGAATAGAACAGATGAAGGTATAAATTTAAGTAAGTACAGCCACCTGGTCTTTCACAGACCAAATCACACACTGGAGAAATGAGAACATTTTCAGCAAATGCTGCTGGAGAAACTGGATAACTACAGGTAAAACAATGAATCATTGTCTTCTTCCTTCACCCAGCACAAAACTCAACACCAAATGGATCAAGCACCTAAACATAAGACCTGAAACTGTGAAATGACTAGAAGAAAAAATAGGTAGACCACTCAAGGATATAGTCATAAGAAAAGACTTTCTGAATAATACAGGGAATAAGACAAACACTTGCCCATTGGGATATGATGAAACTCAAAAGCTAAATAGTCAACCTAGATAACAGGAGAAAATCTTCACTAGGTATATACCTGACAGTGTTTCAATAACAAGAATATACAAAAAAAAAAAAACACAAAACCTGAGCAATAAAAATTCAATCAACCCAGTCAAAAAGTATAGCAGGAACTGAAAAAAAGTATTCTAAAAGGAAAAAGTACTAATATCCAATAAATATCTTAAAAATAATGTGCAGCATCTTTAGCCATAAGGGACATGTAAACTAAACCACTTTCACATTCCATTTTACTCCAATCAGAATGGCTATCATCAAAAAATTAAATGATAGCAAATGCTGGTGATAATGTGGGTAAAGAGGAACCCTTGTCTAATGCTGATGGGAATGTAAACTTGTATAGCCTCTATGTAAATCAGTATGGAGGTTACTCAACAGTCTAAAAATAGATCTACCATTTGATTCAGCTATACTACTCCTAGGCATATGCCCTAAAGTCTCTACATTTTACTATAAGCATACTTGCTTATCCATGTTTTTTTTTTCCTCCTTTATTCACAGTAGCCAGGCAATGGATCAGCCCAGATGCCCATCAAGTGATGAACAGGTGATGAAGATGTGATACATATACTCAATGGAGTTTTATTCAGTGGTAAGGAAAAATAAAATTATGAAATTCACAGGAAAATGAGTGGACCTGGAAAAAGTTATGCTAACCCAAGCTCAGAAATACAAATACTATATGTATGTTCTTTCTCATTTGAGGGTTCTAAGATGAAATGGTTTGATTTGTCTCTCAGTTGTAGTAAGCATCAGTACTACCAGTTATGAAGCCAGAAGTGGGGAGGGATTAGAGAAGGAAATAGTAGACAGACAAATGGAGGAACAATACAAGGGATAGAAAGATCTGGGAGGAGATAGGAGAGAAGGAGTTCAGAGTGTGAAGATACACAAAACTAAAGATGATATGAATAAGTACTATAGAATCCTACTTCGTCATTAGCTAATTAGATGATATAAATATTAAAAAGACAGAAAAAGAAGGTGTGAGAATAAGAGAGACATTTTGGGTAGAAGCACCCTGCTAGGATGAAGAAAGCTTTATCTTAAAATCATAGGTTGCTGCAAGTGAAACCCTGTGCCAGAATTGGGTCATGCCTTCCCCACAGTGAGCTTCTGGTCAAGGAGGTCAGTAAGGCCTCAAATCAATGCAGACCATTGTCAAAGCATTTGGTTACCTACCAGAACCACCTGGGAAGATCTATTGGGAAGACACTTCAAGCTGCAATTGCAGGACATTGAGAAATCAAGCTAGACCTGAGATGGAAGCTAACTTCCTGCTGACTGGCTAGCTGTCATTGCATTGTAAAGTGCTATTTGGGCTGCTGAGGGATAAAATTTGTCAAATGATAAGTGGATCCTGCAATCTATAAGATCAACTAGCCATGTAAGATACACCAGTAAGTACAATTCTGGCAAATAACTTATGGGGGGTATTTAACTGCTTTTTGATTGGATATGAGGCCTACTCAGTGGAAAGGAATTCATGTCTGCTACTGAGAACCAAGTCAAAAACCTCTGACTTAGATAAATCTTACTTGGAAGCTCCCACTCTTCTTTAGCTAAATGAGAAAAGCCTCTAAATGTGTTTATCTCCTTTAATCCATATTAATCTCACTCTTGGTTAGGGAAATCTATTTTTTACAGATGTTGGGCAGTACTTGAGAGACACAAATCCCATTAAAATGACAAGAAGAGAAAGCCAAGTGCCTAGCATGAGAATAATATTCTCTATCACATCTGCCAGGACCCAGGAAACATTATAGAGGAAATTGTGGATTAAATATGAGTGCTGGGGCTGGAGAGATGGCTTAGCAGTTAAGCACTTGCCTGTGAAGCCTAAGGACCCTGGTTCGAGGCTCGATTCACCAAGACCCATGTTAGCCAGATGCACAAGGGGGCGCATGCATCTGGAGTTCATTTGCAGTGGCTGGAGGCCCTGGTGTACCCATTCTCTCTCTCTATCTATCTGCCTCTTTCTCTGTCTGTCGCTCCCAAATAAATAAATAAAAATAAACAAATTTAAAAAAATATGAGTGCTGCTCTCACTGCTGGCCTGAGAACTTATTCCATAGAAATGGCAGCAGACACTGAGGAGAATCAAAACTCATCAAAGCAGAAAATCAGAGGCTGCTGAGAGTTCAAAACTAAAGGATATTTATAACATACTCTCAAAGGCTCATTCAGGGAACATTATGGAAGAGGGGATAGAAAGAATATAAGAGCCACAGGGTAGGAAGGTATACTAAGAGGCAGTGTTGCTCTCCTCGACAGACTGACTGGTACATTCATGACCACACAGTAATTTCAAATATCCCCACTGAGGAGGGTCCTCAGTAGAGTGAGATTGAGGAGCAGGAAACAAAAGAGGATAACTTAATTGAAATAGGATCAATTTGCAGTATGTTTATATATTAAAGTTCCCAATAAAAAAATTTCTTAAAAGTAGACATTCCTAACCATGTTCAGTGATTTGCTTTAATTGATATTGGTCTGTTATTAAGAATTGTTTTATTCATAATAACCATATGGGAATAAATGATGTTTAATTCCTTTTTATAAAGAGCTTATCAAATCTAATTTAGCCCTAATAAAGGTTGAAAAATATGATGGATGGAAAAGAATACTTCTGGCAAGTCTATAGCACAGTCTTGTTTGTTTCCTCCCCTGTCTCTTGCCCTTGGGTCCAATGAGAGAAGCCTGCAGGCCAGAGTTGAGCAATGTGGTCAATCCCTCGAAACCCAGGAAGAAAACATAAGGATTTGTATTTGTTTTTATCTAATCCCTTTTAACTATCAAAATTTTGTGCATACTTTCACAATGTGCTTTCCCATTAGTATATTAATGTAATATATAAATAAACATATTTACCATGTGAATAACTGAGATCACAATGAAATAGTTTTGAGAGCATTACATTAAATAACTATAATTCTAATTTTTTGCTGTCGAATACAAATAGCAGAATTACTCACAGTATTTATATGCTTTGGCAATACATTTCATGTATTTGTGTATTCAAATTATTTTCTCAATATTGAACTATAATAATTATATAGTCTCAGTTGAAGTACTACTTGGACATAAAGCATTTAATCAATAAATAATCTTAACCAAAGATAAGTTCATTGAATGATTAATACAAAAATGAATAGAAAACATTTTGGGGAAATGAGCAAGAAGTAACTTGGTATTTTCCAAAGCCTTTCTTGCTAAGTACAAATACTTGAGATTCTTCCTAAAAAGTGGAGAGTCCAAGTTCAATTAGCCATTATGCAAACCCTTCATGCTGTATTGTACTCCTTTTGATCCACACCTGAGGCAGATGGTACAAAGGATTGGAGAATACTGCAAGATAGAATCCTTTTTGTAAATATTTTTAATTTTTATTTATTTATTTGAGAGAAAGAAAGAGGGAGAGAGAGAGAGAGAGAGAGGGAGAGAGAATGGATGTGCTAGGGCCTCCAGGCACTGCAAACAAACTCCAGACACGTGTGACTCCTTGTGCATCTGGCTTACATGGGTTCTGGAGAGTCAAACCAGTATCCTTTGGCTTTGCAGGCAAATGCCTTAACTGCTAAGCCCTCTCTCCAGTCCTTTTTATATATATTTTTTCAAGATATGGTTTCACTCTAGTCCAGGCTGAACTGGAATTCACTTTGTAGTCTCAGGGTGGCCTCAAACTCACAGTGATCCTCCTCCATGCCTGGCTTAGAATCCTTTTTAATTATTCCAGCATTTGCCCTATTTCAAATATTTACATAATTTATATGCAGAGATTCTATCTGATCTGAAAAGATAAAGCATTTTTATTAAAAGGGAGAAAATTAGGAAAGGGTCTATTTAACTAAATAATTTGCTATAAGAGGCTTTAGTCTTGAAACTTTAATATTTAACTCTCCCAAGAATTATGTTGGCAACATATTATTTGACCTTGTGGTGGTTTGACTCAGGTGTCCCCCATAAACTTAGGTGTTCTGAATGCTAGGTTCCCAGCTGTTGGAGATTTGGGAATTAATGCCTCCTGGAGGGAGTGTATTGTTGGGGGTGGGCTTATGGGTGTTATAGCCAGTTTCCCCTTGCCAGTGTTCAGCACACTCTCCTGTTGCTATGGTCCACCTTATGTTGGACAGGGGTGATGTCCACCCTCTGCTCATGCCATCATTTTCCCCTGCCATTGTGGAGCTTCCCCTCAAGCCTGTAAGCCAAAATAAACCATTTTTCTCCCCACAAGCTGCTCTTGGTTGGGTGATTTCTCCCAGTAATGAGAACCTGACTGCAACACCCCTTATTACTAAGGAGGGAGGTGAATAAGAGAAACAAACTTGTAACTGACAGATCCTGAAAGTGGCTGCCAGGTGACTACCCAAATTGGAACACTTTGACAACACTCTATTATAGGATGTCCACAGTCTAGCATACTTATTTTCCTACTATCAGAGAACTGGCTTGAGCTCAAGTCCCCTAACATACCCTCATCCCATTATATCTATCTGTGATAAGAATAGAATTTAAAGACTTCTACATAAATCATCTATAAATAATAAGAAAAGGGTTTCATAAGACTACTTTTGGAATGTTTTTAACTTAATTCATAGAAAAGAAAAACACGCAATGAAAACATTAAAGAAATTGTAACAGTCACTGATAGAGACCTGCTATTGAAAATTTCTAACAAGATATCAAGTGCATTCTAATAGCAGTATGATATTAAATGGCTGAGAATAGTCCTTTATACCAGGTCTAACATTATGAAAAATTTTAAAGTGCTATGTTGCCTTTTTTCATTTTACTACATATAAGGAAGATGTCAAAAAAATTGGAAAGATCCAGAAAACAGCAATGAAAATGGCTTAAAGAGTTGTAACATAGAAATTACATGAAAAAAAAAAGAATGAAAAAGGATCCTTTAGTACAGAGCTAGCTTTCAGACTGACTTCAAGTGTAATAGAAGCTGGAGGAAGGAGGTCTTCACCTGAAGAGGGCAAACTAGTGGGATAAGGTTCCAAAGCAAACCCAAATTCAACATGTGGAATTAAGTCATAGTGGTGAAGATACTCTCACCACAGATAACAAGAGGGCATGCCTCAAACTCTCACAATAATGAAACAGTCACATTTAACACCTTAATTGTATCACTGCTTTTCTGGAAGGCAGAGAGATAGAAACAATGATTACATTATATCATGCAAGACCTATAATGGGACTTATAAATTTCCTGATATTAATGTGTGTCAGCTATAAATTATCATCCATTCTATATTCCCAACTGACCACAGTGTTACCCTCAAAATTCTTATGGTATCTTGAAACTCTTTAATCAGATCGACCTACCCTGTGGGTATAAATGACTGGCTGCTCTTTCAACTCATGTGTTTCTGTCACACTGGATAGAAACACCCCAAAGGTACTATATGTGGACAAAACCCTCCCCCTGGTTCCTTGTATGTTCCAGGCTGATTTCTCAAAGCAGAGAAAATTTCATTATTCTCAACTTCTCCACTTCATCCTGCCACCTTCCCAAGCCCTCAGTCTGTCCTTTAAACCAACAGCATCCTTTGGAATATGACACTAAAGCCTTTTTCCTGCTATTTTATTGGGTAAGTATCACCTGTCTCTCCAAATGACAAGTTTATCTGCTTCTTTATGTGCTTTAATAGTCCATGTTCCCACCTTTACTAGGGTATAAATCCCACTATTTAAATTCCGACTTTCCCAGCCCCTGAGTAGACTGTGCGCTTTCCGGTGACAGCAGGTTGGGATGGGAAAGCGGGGACAGTGAACAACGTCCAATGTGGCTTCACCCTTTTTGTGATTCATTTACTCCACAGACAGGAGCTTCCAAACATTTTTGAATCAATAAAGTAATTAATTACCTGTGGAGTGCAAAAAATATTCAGCATTCAAATTGTTGCTGTGGAAACCATATCTAGGGATTTCTATTGGTCTTTAAATTCAATTGATCTAGACTTGTTTTCCAAGTTTCTTCTGAAAGCATTTTTACCTTCAAATGATGGAATCAATAATGTATGTTTAACTGCTCTGCAGCAAACGTGTATATCTGATCTATTCCATCAAAACCACCAAAATACTCAAGACTCTAGGGGTAAAAATAGTGAAGTGCATATCTATATAAAAGGATTGCTAGCAAGTATAAATTGTCTTATCAAATCAGATCCAGATAAAACTCCTGGGAGGCCAACAAACATCCACATCTCCCTTCAGCTGTATTTGTCTATGAAGAAGGACAGCAGAGTTTTCCATGAGGAGAAATACTACATAAAATATTTTATTATTAATCTAAACATAAAGCAATATCAGACTTCTTAAATGCTGCTGGTCTCTTGTTGCCATTTGTGAGATGTTTCCTCTTTGATGTAAACTTAATTTGTTTCTCTATGCTTATAACTTCTTCTAAAGCCTTTGCATTTAAAAAAAAATGAATATGTCAGAGACAAGGTTGCATATCTTAAATGCAGTATTTACTTTCATAAGACAATATATTTTCAAAATATTTCATTTTAATGTAAACATTTTTCTTCTAAATAGATTCTTTTTGTAATGAATTATTAATTGGCCATTTCAAAAAGCAAGTCTAAATTGCATATTTATGCATTTAATGGATTTTTATTCCATTGACTTAATGTAAGTTGACCTTTCAGAAAACCAAAAAGAGGTAGAAAAGAAGTAATAGGCTTTAAGTTAACCAAATATTGTTCTGCTCAGCTGTTGTAGCTTAGATACCCTTTCCATGTATCTTGCAAGGACACATGTCAGAAGCGTTGGCTTCCACCTACCAAAGTGGGAAGGTGGGACCTTTATTGTATTGCACTTTACTGAGTACTGGTACACTGTCTTTGGATGCAACTGGATATTGACTTCCCCAGTTCTTTCATTTCACAGATCCGACATTTCTATTTTTCTGTGTATGTCTGAGATGAAAGGTCACACTTCCTCATACTCAGAGTTGAGTACTTTTTTTCTTTAAGTAATGAGGCTACACACAAAAGGAGCTCTTGAATGACAGAAAATTAATAGATATAAATCCCCTTCAACTACATAGTCTTAATTTATTAAGATCTTCAGGTATCCTTAGCTAATATACTTGAATTAATGCATTAGGATAAGTGAAATTGGGACCCAAGTAAACACAAACCTGGATAATACATCTTGGTGTATATTTGCATGAAGAAAACATACTGTGCATATGAAATGAGATTTTTTTCTTTTGCTAAATTTCTAATTTTGAGTGGTTTAAAGCTTATCTGGAATTATTCTCTGTCTAGAGACCAGATGCAGGATTCAACTTAAGTCAAAATTAGTTAGAGGCAACTCCAGAAACCTAGAAGTATTTCATTCTGCTTAAATTACCATCTTACCTTCGAGTACTGCTAGTTAGTGCTATCTTAGATATTATTTAGTTAGTTAATAATTTCTTTCCTGTAAATTTTGTTGGTGTTCTCTAGGGCATAAGTGTCCTTCTCAGATTATATAAATGCTGTGGTAAAGGCATATCTTGCCTTATATATCCCTCACATTTACTCTTCATACCTCTCATCTCCATGCTGAGGGAACAGCAGTGTATACTCATCATTCTAGTACTGAAATGCTGACCTTCATGTAAATGTGATTAACTATATTTAACATGGATCACTTTCTTATGATTAGTTTAGCAGTTAATATCAAATCATACCTGATTTTCTAGCTATATTCAGGTAAACAATTAGGAATAGACCTTCCAATGAAAAGATAAAAGAAGAGGAAAGTCACAACAGAACAATCTAAGAATGATCAAATAACATGCAAATGCTTTCAAAAATTAAAGAAAGAAAGTTGAAAGTTTTCTGACAAGGAAACAAGATTTATTATTATTGCTAACCAATATCACATAGAAGATAGAATTTAAGAATTAAGTTATAGATAAGGACCTGATTCACAGGCTCATTCTCAACTTCACTAAATGTGACCCTACATGGCTAGATATAGCACTGAAAAGGTTGCCACTTCATTAAGAAATGCAGTTTAGGCCAGGCGTGGTGGTACACGCCTTTAATCCCAGCACTTGGGAGGCAGAGGTAGGAGGATCACGGTGAGTTCGAGGCCACCCTGAGGCTGCATAGTGAATTCCAGGTCAGCCTGGGCCAGGGTGAGACTGTATGTCAAAAAAAATAAATGCAGTTTAGGTATCATTCCATTTTGAGCTCCAGAATTCAACTCCATTTTTACCTTGCATTAGAATTGATTTACAAAATAATAGTAAGTAAGTTTTTGCTGCACTTGTCCTTTAACAGTGATTCTGTCACAATAAAACAGAGGACTAGAGTTTCCATGGGGCAAAAAGGGCATTGACATAAAGGACCTAGAGGACAAAGATATTAAGACCTCAGATACAATACTTGCCAGTCACCAGGTAGAAATTTCGGAGAAAAATACACACAAAACATAGGTAGTTGTTTTTTATTTGTCCACACTAGTTGAAATACTGAATCTAAGAAGGTAGGGATGTGAAAAGTGTGGATATAGTGATAGGGAAAGCTTATAGAAATAAGCAATAAGATGTCATACTGCTAGTGGCCTTGGGCAGGAGACTGTGCCCTGTATCTGCACCCTCAAGTGTTCTCTAAGACATAGTGGAGTTCTCAAATACAGAAGAGCTTCAGGATCCAGGAAGAATCACTGAGCCTAGTTTTCTATCCTGTTGTCCCAGAGTTGACAACACTATAGCATCTCCAAGCTACCCTATCCTCTGAGTTGAGCAGTGAAACTACTTGAAGAGCTCTGGTAGCTGGGAAATTTGACAGGACACTGGAAGCAGACAAATACTTTCCCAAATATCCCACAGTGGAATGGGTTGGCTTTAAACATAAACATATATAGGCTAATAGGACATTCAAAAGGCAGTGTGAGTTTTGGATGCTTTATGAGTCCCCGAATGCTGCTGTAACATGATACCATAACCTTAGTTGCTTAATACGAATATATTCTTTCCTAGTTATGGATGCTAGAAGTCCAGAACCAAGATCAACAAAGCTACAGTCTCTCATAGATTCTAGAAAAGAATCTTGACTTTCTCTTGGCTTCCAGTGTCACCAGAAACCTTTGGTAGTCCTTGGGTTGCAAGTACATGACTCTAACCTCAACCTCTATCAGCACAAGGCCTTAACCTAACATAACTGATGTTATCTTCTCATAAGATTAATATTGGATTACAGTACACATCTTAATTCAGTATAAGTTCATCTTAACTTGACTAGTTACAGCTGCATGACCTTCTTTCCAAATAAGCATATTCTGAACTACTGTGTGTACCTTCAATATATTTCTTCAATATTTAAGTGAAAGACTGCCCTATATTTCTTAGAGTAACACAATTCAATTTGTAATAGATGCACTGTAAGATGCTAGCAAGTTTTAGTTCTGTACAAAGATCAACAGGTCTTTATTGTCTAAAGGAAAACTACATTCCACAAACTGAGGAGGAAAATGGCTTCACATGCTTCAAAGCTCCCTAAAACTTAGATGGAAATAAAAGAATAAGTTTGAAAGGAAAGTTCTAAATTAAATAAACGTAAAACAAATGACTGTATATATTTTGAATGGACCAAAGTTATTTTTTTTATTTTTTCAGTAAGGTAATATAAGGACTAAAATGAAACTAAATGGAGGTATTAGAAAACAACACAAATTATATTTCTGAAATATCTAAATATCTGAAAGTAAAATAAGTGAAAAGTCAATTCCATGTAAATATTTGAAGAGACACAGGTAGGGGTAAAATGTTAACCTTGATTAACTCAGAAATATATGAAGATTATTAAGAGATTAATTAAGAATAGGAAATGGAAAGAAAACCATGTAGAGCTTCTTTAAACAGATTAACATGGTAGTTTTACATGATTTTTAATCTCCTTCCATTAAAGCATTCATGAGCTCCAGTGTCCTATGTGACTGAGAGAATTTCATTCTTGTCTGCTGCTTTGCCATCCTTATTCACTCTACCTCATCAGTTCAACAATATCAGTTACTAAATCCTCTACAACTCAACTCTAGTTTCTCCTTCCAGCAGAACATCATGTCAATGGCCTCCATCAGAAGACTAGTGATAACCTTTTCTTTCTTTCTTTATTATTTTTATTATTTTAAATTTTTTTATTAACAACTTCTATGATTATAAAAAATATCCCATGGTAATACCCTCCCTCCCCCAACTTTCCCCTATGATACTCCATTCTCCATCATATCCCCTCCCCATCTCAATCAGTTTCTCTTTCATTTCGATGTCATGATCTTTTCTTCCTATTATGATGGTCTTGTGTAGGTACTGTCAGGCACTGTGAGGTCATGGATATCCAGGCCATTTTTTGTCTTGGGGGAGCATGTTGTAAGGAGGCCCACCCTTCCTTTGACTTACATTCTTTATGCCACCTCTTCTGCAATAGACCCTGAGCCTTGGAAGTTGTGATAGATATTGCAGTACTGAGCACTCCTGTCACTTCTTTCCAGCACCATGATGCCTTCTGGGTCATTCCAAGGTCACTGCCATCTGAAAAGAGAAGATTCTCTACCAATGGTGAGAGTAGCATTAATATAAGGATAATGAACTTTAAGAGAAGTGATTCCTGGGCAGTTTGGTAAGCATACTATACATTTAGCCAGACAGCAGCAGACATTACACCCTTAGGGCTCATGACTACCCCTGTTTTATGTTTTCAGTATCAGGGATATATTCCCTCCCATGGAGCAGGCCTCCAGTCCAATTAGAGGGCAGTTGGTTTCCACCATGACAGACGTGCCATTATTGCACCCATTGGCTCATTTGAACTGGCTGACCAAATATAAGGCTTGCAGTGTCCACTGTTGATTATCTTCGCTGGTGATTTCTCTTTCTCCCATTTAACTGCATGCAGAATGGCTTCTTCCAGCTTTCTGTCAGCTGGTCTACATGGAGGAGGTTATCAGTACAGTTCCAGCAGGATTTCTCAGTGGCCTTGCAGCCCAAGTATATGGAGTCTTCAGCAATAGGGTCTTACCATCTATTCCTGGTGGAAAAACATGGGCCTTGGCAATGGCCTATGATGTTTTGGGGGCATCAGGAGGGACCTCCCTGGCTAACAACTCACTGGAAGGTATCCCATCCCTGGGACTGAAAATTTTCTAGCAACAATCTATGACTCCTGAATGTTCCATTGTCCAAAAAAGTAGGTTTCCATATGATTATTTATATCCTCTTAGGTTTTAATTAGCCCTGCCTCTACCTTTCCTTTATATATCATGTGTTGGTACCATCTTTTCCTTCCTCTCTGCCCCCCAGTACCCTGGGGCCCCTCCTCAGCAGGGTTTACCTTGGGCACGTTATCTAACCCTTTTCTGATTTAGGTTCCTTACATTTGTCTATATTAACAAAAGAAATAATAGTTTCCAATGATTAAGTTAAGGAATAGAAATAGGAAAAGGAAGCGAGAAACTTCACTTTTGACTATGTATTGGTCTAATGGCCCTGTGCTCAGGTATTATAATTACATTTTATTTTCAAGTGTAGAGAATGAAAGATAAAAGGAAAAAATAAATTTGCTATGGAAATCCAAGTGCAGATTCTTCATAGGTACTTCTCTCAGAGCCAGAAAATAATGTTCATTGATTATCTATGAAAATGTTTCCAAAAATATGCTTAAGAACAGAAAATAATTCTTCCATATCCAATTTTCAAATTTCTTAAAATGTTTTGTTAGGATTTAAATCCAACCAATGTGAATTAAGGCCTCTGTGCTCACTGTATGTATCAGCAAACAATTATACATGTAGTCAGCACAGTGGAAATGGGGAACATACATATGCAATCATGACATATAAATGTAGTTCAGTTTTCTTCCCCTAAGAGAAAAAAGGGAAATTTAATTTTCTCTCCATTTATAGCAGGCCTTTGGGAAAATACTAAAATGTACCCTATAGTCGAGGAGAGTATCTTTGGGGATGGAGGCAGAAGCCCAACAAGGCTCCCCTGCCAGATGGGAGAAGGGGCAAAAAAAAAAAAAATGAAAGAGTGGGGGTAGCCAGATTCTGAGTACCAGAAGATAAATACTATTAAAATCATATTCAATATTTCTTTACTTCTGTGAATCTAAGAACAGTTTTTCACATTGTAATATTTCTGAACATGGAATGCATCTCAGATTCATTGATCTGTTACAGTCACTGCCAGCCAGGTGGAAATTTTGATGTGGTTAACATTGCCTTGATTATAAGTATTCACATTATCATTACTTTTTTGAATTCTGATTCTGTTTGGTACACAACTGTTAAATTTAAATGTCATTTATAATATCTTCTAAAAGATTGATCAATGATTTGGCATTGAAGCAGAAGTTATTGTATGTAAAAAATATATACAAAAATAGAATGTGAGGAACACACTTGATTTTAGTGAAGCAAATACTCGGCACTTCACAGATGAGTATAATCCCACATTTTAGGTCAGCAATATTACTAGTGTTTTACTGAATATAAGAAGATACCCAGAAGCAGACATGTTGAGTTTTGTTATTATGATGCATATAGAAGGTGCTGCCTACCACAAGCCAAGCAGGAACTGAAAATAAGAAATTACTAAATTTCTAGAATTGGTAAGACAATATGAATGTTGGTGTGACTTAGTCATGCATCATGTAAGTCTATCTTTGTGCCATTATATCATGGTTTAATACTTTTTTTCTGTTTTTTAATTAGTTATGTAAATACTCAGTGTGTGAACAGTACATGTTGGTACCATTCTTACCCTGCCAACCCCCCAAAGGGACCCTCCTTGATGGGAATTCCAGTTATCCCCATGTGGAGTTTGGGTCGTGCATTGTGGGTTAGCCATCAGTTATGGGGAAGAGACAATGCTCCAACTTATGGCTCTAATAATCTTCCCAACGCCCTCTTCTGTGAATTTCCCTGAGCAATGTTGGGTTAATTTTAGGTGTACTTCAGTGATGAGGTCTTGGGAGCCTCTATGTCTCTAGATCTCTGATTTGGTAGGAGTTGAGTGTCCTCTGTGTCTATCACCTTCACCCTTGTGCTAAGGCCGGGTTCACAAAGAGAGCAGCACTCTTGCTCATTTCCCCAATTACTCTAAAGTTTCAGCTAGGGCCCTGATGAAGTAAGATGGGCTGTTTCTCTCCTCAGATTCTGTGTCCATCTGAAAAAGAGAAGCAGATTCTCCAGTGAAGAATGAAGTCAGCACTGGGTAAATGGGATAACTGTGATTAGTTTAGAGAGAATTTAATATGTGTAGGCCCTTTTGTAGCCCAAAATTGGTGGGAGCTTCTTATTGCAGAGTGAACTCATTATTTGAATATGATTATGACTTGTTTCCCAGTTCTACCTACGGGTGCTGTTGCACTGAGCAGATCTGTTAGCCAATCCAAGGGCAGCTAATTACCCACCAAGGCTGTGTGCCACTATTGCACTTGGGTGAGCATCAGGTCAGGTTGTTTGCTGCTGACTAGGTTAGACCTCAATTTGCTTAGGCAGATGCTGGCCATTTTCCCCCAGTAGCTCATGTGGCACCTTCTGGCACTAGATAAGCTAACTGTCTGGAGACTGGCTCTCTTCTAAATTCAGCAATGACTCTCCATGTTCTATACCAACAGCATATGGTGTCTTTGGCAGTAGGGTCTTACCATTAACCTTTGGCCTGTAATCAAGCACTCTGACAGAAGTCTAACTTCTTTTGGGAAACCTTGTAGGTTCTGTGATTAACAGCTCATTGTGGATATTAACCACATCCTGGTACTGGGAGTTACAGGCCAGTGGCAAGGTAAAAGAAGAAAGATAAAGATAGGTAATATAAGAGAGAGAGAGAAAAAAAACAGGAGAAAATTAAGGTTAGGCTTCATCATATACTCTCCAGGGCCCTTTGATTCAGGTGTTCACTCTAAGGACCTGATGAAGTTTCAACCTTTGAGTCTGTCTTTCAGGATATAGGATTTTATGGTGCCAGTTCCATTTGGGTCCAATTTTGTGTCCCCCTCCCATCCTTACCCTCCCCCCACCCTACCCTCCTTATATCCAGTCCTCGAGATGCCTTTTAGGTATGTCATCATCTTGGGATGATCCAGGTTAGGAGCCACAGATGACGGAGACCATATGACAATTGTCTTTCTGTGATTGGGTGAGTTTGATGACAGTGATCTGTTCCAAGTTTGACCATTTTTCTTCAAATTTCATTGTGTCATTTTTTCTTACTGCTGTGTAAAATTCCATCATGTAGATATACCACATTTGGTTATCCATTTGTCTACTGATGGACATCTGGATTGATTCCAGTTATTAGCTATTATGAATTGAGCAGCTATAAACATGGCAGAGAAAATATTTCTGAACTGAGGCATGGAGCTTTTAGGGTAAATGCCCAGTAAGGGAATAACTGGTTCTGTTGGTAACTCTATAGTCACCCTTTTTAGGATCCTTCATATTGCTTTCCATAGTCATTGTACCAGCTCACATTGACACTAAGAGTGAATAAAGGTTCCTATTTCTCCACATCTTGCCAACATTTGTTTTCATTTCATCTTTTAACATTTGCTATCCTTACTGGAGTAAGGTGGAATCTCCTATTTGTTTTAATTTGCATTTCCCTGATGGTTAGGAATGTTGAATATTTTCTTAAATGTGTGCTTGCCATTTGTGTTTCTTCCTCTCAGAAGTCCCTGTTCAATTCTCTGCCCCACTTTATGAGTGGATTGTTTGATATTTTATTGTTTAGGTTTTTGAGTTCTTTGTATATTCTAGAAATTAGGCCTTTGTCAATTGTATAGCAGGCAAAATTTTTCCCCATTCTGTGAGTAGTTTATGGGCTCTGCTTATCATAGATGGGTCTGTGAACAAAAAAAAAAAAAACTCATATTCTTGAGATCTCAATAGTTGAGTTATTGTTTAAGTTCCTGAGATATTGGGGTTTTGTTCAGGAAGGCTTTTCTCACTCCTATGTTGAGAGGCATTCCTCCTATTTTTTCTTCCAGTAGTAGCAGAGTTTCCAGTTTAATATTGAGGTCTTTGATCCATTTTGATGTGATTTTTGTGCATGGCGAGATGTGTGGATCAAGTTTCATTTTCCTGCATATTTTCCAGTACCATTTGTTGAAGATGCTGTCATTTTTGCAGCATAAAATGTTAGGGCCTTTGTCAAATATCAAGCAGCTGTATTTACTTGTCCTAAAGTCCAGGTCCTTGATTCTGTTCCATTGGACTATGTTGCAGTCAGGTTCACATTTCTGGTAGAAACCACCCAGCCAAGAGCTGCCTGTGGGAAAAAGAGGTTTATTTTGGCTTACAGGCTTGAGGGGAAGCTCCACAATGGCAGGGGAAAATGATGGCATGAGCATAGAGTGGATATCACCCCCTGGCCAACATAAGGTATACTATAGCAACAGGAGAGTGGACCAAACACTGGCAGGGCAAACTGGCTATAATACCCATAGCTCACCCCTAAAAAACCTCCAGAAGGCACCAATTCCCAAATCTCTATCAGCTTGGAACCTAGCATTCAGAACACCTCAGTTTATGGGGGACACCTGAATCAAACCACCACAGTCTATAATCCTATTTTTATGCCAGTGCCATTTTGTTTTTTATTACTATGGCTTTGTAATATAGCTTTAGATCAGGTATGGCGATGCCTCCAGAGGTGTTTCTTTTAGTGAGGACATGCTTGGATATCCAAGGCCTGCTGCCATTCTTTATGAATTTTGTGATAGTTTTTTCTATCTCTGTGAAGAAAACTACTGGGATTTCTATTGGCATTGTGTTAAATCTGTACATTACTTTCGGTAAGATTTCCAATTTCACAATATTCATTTTGCCTATGCAGGACCATAGGAGGTCTTTCCCTTTTCTCATGCCCTCCTCAATTTATTTATTGAGTGATTTTATGTTTTCATTATATAAGTCTATCACATCCTTGGTTAGTATTATTTTAAGGTATTTTATTTTTTTGTTGAGCAATTTAAAATGGGACAATGTCACTAATTTCTTTCTCTGTATCTGTTTCCTTTGCATAAAGAAAGGCTACAGATGTTTGTGTGTTGATTTTGCATCCTGCTACTTTGAAAAAGGAATTAATCACCTTTAAGGGTTTTGAGATGGAGCTTCTCTGGATAGTTATGTATACAATCATGTTGTCTGTTGTAGCAGACAACTTCAGGTTCACTGAGATGAAATTCCAGACCCAGCAGTTATGGGGGAATGGATTTATTGAAATTTACAGATCCAGAGGAAGTTCTATAACAGCAGAGGAAGCTGGCTGGCTTTCCCAGGACCAAGCAGAGAGAGAGAGAAGCACATGTCAAAAGCCACACAGCACAGCACACTTCAGGAACTCTAGCTAGGCACACTTTGCATATCTTTAGATTGAAATCTCAAACCTACTATCACACCTTAAGATCCACCCAGTGACACTGCCTCTAGCCAAGTGGCAGCAGATGCAAACTACAGACTAACAAAACACTGAATATATTGGGGGCCATCTATTCAAACTACCGCATTCTGCCCGTGGTTCCAATATATTCATAAATATCACACATTGTAAATTGTACTTAGTTCAATTTCAAAGATCCCCACAGTCATGACCAATTTAAGATAGTAAGTCCTGTAAAACCAAACAAGTTAAATACTTCCATAAATACTTCCAACATATAAAGGCACAGACTAAACATTTTCAACTGACATAATGCATAGCAAGAAGACATTAAAACAATGAAAACTCAAACACCATCAGACAAACATTAAACTTCTGCAGTTCAAGTTTAATATAACCAGAGACTGACAGTCTCCAGGTTTTCAAATTCACCCTTCCAGCCTGGCCAGAGTAGCCATCCTTTCCCAACACTGTGCTCTGTGGTAGCCCTTGCATAGTTCTGGTATACCCAAAACATCTTCAAGTCTTCATGAAAACCACAGTCCATCTTCCAAAGGCTCTTTCAGCCTATCAGGGCATCATGCCATGCCTCATGCCACATCTCAGCATGGCTTCTGAAACCATGTGCAATTCACAACTACTCCTCAAATTTTTCATGCTTTTGAAACCAATACCAGGTGTGCAGGACCCAGCCATATTCTTAATTCAGGGACAAAATAAGTCACAACCTTGAAAAGCAGGTTCCTTCTCCAGTCAACTCTTTCCAAAAGAGTTTGCATTTCTATGATAGTCTTTCCTCAGGCATCCTTTCAATTGTTTTTTTTTTTTTGTTTGTTTTGTTTTGTTGTTTTTTGTTTTGGTTTTTTGAGGTACGGTCTCGCTCAAGCTCAGGCTGACCTGGAATTCACTATGGAGTCTCAGGGTGGCCTTGAACTCAATGCGATCCTCCTACCTCTGCCTCCCAAGTGCTGGGATTAAAGGCGTGCACCACCATACCCAGCCTCTTTCAATTGTTTTAATGTAAAGCAGTTGGACCATCGTTATAAGATTGGTAATGTATTTGACAGTAACAAGTTAAGTAGCCTAAAACCAGACTCAGTGCCTGTAATTTTAACTTGCTTGAGGTTTTCCAGCTTAAAAATCTAAATCTCTCAGTCCAATCATCTTTATCCAAGCACAACAGTCCATTACAAATTTAACTTTGGTCAAACTCTCTGGGCCTGGGCAGCAGGATGCAGCCAGGCCTTATGGCAGTAGCCAAGTTCCAACAAATTCCTCTGCAATCTTTCCTTCCCCTTAGAAATTTCATAAGCCAAGCCTTGAAGTTCAATACTGTCTGCACTTAGCATTCTCAAACTCTCATCAGAATAGTCCATAAAACTTGGCTTACCACTCCAGAAGGCATCTTCAGTTGCAAACACCAAGTCCATGCATATTCCTCCAAAGAAAAGGTTCCAAAAGACCAACATCCACATGGTCATGTTCTTCTCAGCCCACTCCTTGTTACCAACTTCTGTAGCAGACAGCTTCAGGTTTACTGGGATGAACTTCTAGACCAGGCACAGTTATGGAGGAACAGATTTATTGAAATTTACAGATCCAGAGGAAGTTCAATAATGGCAGAAGAATCTGGCCTGCTTTCCCAGGACCAAGCAGAGAGAGAGAGAAGCACATGTCAAAAGCCACACAGCACAACACACTTCAGGAACTCCAGCTAGGCACACTTGGCATTTTTTAGATTGAAATCTCAAACCCACCACCACACCTTAAGATCACCCAGTGACACTGCCTCTAGCCAGGTGGATGCAGATACAAACTACAAACTAATAAAACACTGAATAAATTGGGGGCCATCTATTCAAACCACCACATCTGTGAATAGGGCTAATTTAACTTCTTCTTTCAATTTGTATCCCTCTTATTTCTTTCTCCTGTCTTACTGCTTGAGCTAGTATTTCTAGCACTATGTTGAAGAGCAGAGGTGAGAGTGGGCACCCTTGTCTTGTTCCTGATCTCAATGGGAATTCCTTCAGTCTCTAACCATTAAGTATTATTTGGGCTTTGGGTGCTTTATATATAGCCTTTATTATATTGAAGTATAAACTTTCCATCCCTATTTTCCCCAGCATTTTGATCATGAAGTGATGTATTTTGTTGAAGGCCTTTTGTGCATCTATAGAAATGATCATGTGCTTTCCTTTGTTTAAGCTTATTTATTTGGTGGATTACATTAACAGATTTCTATATGTTGAACCAACTGTGCATTCCTGGGATAAAGCCTACTTAATCAAGGTGGATAATGCTTTTGATGTGTAGTTAAATATGGTTTGAGAGGATTTTGTTCAGGATCTTGTGGCATCGCTGCCTGATTTTGGTATTAGGGTGATACCAGCTTCATAAAAGGAATTGGGGAGCTTTCCAATTTTCCAATTGTGTGGCACAGTTTGAAAAAAATTGGTTTCAGTTCTTCCATGAAGGTTTGATAGAATTTGGGCGAGAAGCCATCTGGTCCTGGACTCTTCTTTTGGGGGAGGTTTTTGATTACCTTTTCAATCTCAATGGGTGTGATAGGTTTGTTTAGGAGATTAATCTGCTCTGAGTTTAGCTTTGGTAGGTGCTATGTGTCCAGGAATCCACCCAATTCCTCCATATTTTCCAGTTTTGTGGAATAGAGGTTTTTTTAATAAGTACTGTTGATTCTCCCAATTTCACTTAGGTCTATTGTGATCTCTCCACTTTCATTTCTAATTTTGTTAATTTGAAGCATCTATTTTTTCATTGCATCAAATTGGCCAGGGGTTTATCAATGTTGTTTATTTATTCAGAGAGCTGGCTCTTTGTTTCATCAATTTTCTTAATTGTTTTCTTAGTTTACATTTCCTTAATTGCTGCTCTGATCTTGATTCTTTGTTTCTGTCTGGAACTTTTGGGGGTTGGATTCTTCTTGTTTTTCCAATGGCTTTAGGTGATTGGTTAGGTTATTGATTTGGTACCTCTCTGTCTTTGTTACAAAGTCATTTAGTGCTATGAATTTTCCCCAAAAGACTGTCTTCATTGTGCCGCATAAGTTTTGGGACAATGTATTCTCATGTCATCCAATTCTAGAAATTTTGCAATTTCGTTTTTTATTTCATCCACTCCCCATTTATTGTTTAAAACTGTGTTGTTCAGTCTCCAGGAACTGGTGTGATTCCTGGCACATCTTTTGTTGTTAATTTCTAGCATGACAGCATTTTGATCTGATATTACACAGGAAATTATGTTGATTTTCCTAAATATATGGAGGCAGGTTTTATGGCCCAGGATCTGATCTGTTTTAGAGAAGGTTCCATGGGCTGCTGAGAAGAATGTGTATTCTGGAGATTTTGGGTAGAATGTTCTATATATGTCTGTTAGGTCTAGTTGATCTATGGTTTGTTGCCTATTTATTTTATGTTTGGATAATCTATCTATTGCTAATAGTGAAGTATTAAAGTCCCTGACTATGATGGTGTTGGTGTTTATTTCTGTTTTGTTGTCAAGTAGGTTTTGTTTTATCAATTGTGGTGCACCTGTGTTTGGTGCATAAAGATTGATGACTACGTTATCCTCTTGTTTGATCATTCGCTTTATAAGTAAGAGGGGCTTTCTTTGTCTTTTTTGATTACTTTTGATTTGAAGTCTATTTTATCTGATATTAGTACAGCAATCACTGCTTGTTTCTTATTTCCATTGGCTTGGAATGTCATTTTCCATCCTTTCACTCTGAGGAGGTGTCTGTCATTAGTGGTGAGATGGGTTTCTTGCAAACAGCAGATTGAGGGTTCTAATTTTCTGACCCACCCTGTTAGCTTATGTCTCTTGATGGGTGAATTAAAGTCATTAATGTTTAGGGTAATAACTGTGAGGTGTGATTTAATCCCAACCATATTGTCGTGGTTTATGTAGTTTGGTGTTTTCTTGGACTTTGTAGTTTTTTGTGCCTTCTCTGAGGCACATTACTGTAGGCATTTGAAGTTGGTCATTTGACTCTTCTGTGTAAAGTATTCCCTGAAGTACACTCTGTAGGTTTGGCTTTGTGTTCATATAGTTGTAGGAATTTTATCGTGGAAAATTTTTCTTTCACCATTTATTATGAGGGATAGTTTTGCTGGGTAGAGTAGTTTGGGTTGGAAGGCATATGTTCATAGACTTTGCAGTGTTCCATTCCACTCCCTTCTGGCTTTCAGTGATTCCATTGATAAATCTGAAGTAAATTTGTTGGGGTCACCTTTATATGTAATGTGTTATTTCTCCCTAGCAGCTTTTAGGACTTTCTCTGGTTATCGAGGTTTAGAGTCTTAATGATAATATGTCTTGCAGAATTTCTCTAGTAAGTCTAGACCAGTGAGGAAAACATTCATACAATTGTTGGACTTTTGTTGACTTTCTGCAAGTTCTGCTAATTGCTTGGCCAGGGTCGTATAGCTTGTGTCTTCATTTTGGGGCTCTGATCCTGTTGTCTCTTCTATGTTTTGAATATAGACTTCCATTGTGGGACTGAGAAGCCTTGTTGGATATTCTTCCATTTGATTTTTCATGTTATTCCTTTTGCACTGTGGTCTGCCCATCACAGTGTGGGAATCTTATTTAATTCAGGAGGAAACTGTAGTTTACCATTGAAGTGTCTTCAGTGACATTTCCCTTTTATGTTTGACTAGATTCGGATTCTGATGGCAATGGGGCCTGTCTGCTCAGATGGGAGGAATCCACATAGCTCTGGTGGGGACCCAAAGACCTGGTGGAGGAGCTCATTGGTCAGTGGTTCAGGATATGGGACTGAATGGTCATAGCCAGATGGGGTGGGGCAGTAAGTAATGGGACAATGCAGTCTGGTGTCATGGCTGGGCAGAAGTTGGGGAGGATGTGGTTGCATAGTCCTGTGATGTGTCAGAGTGAGGTGATGGGACTGCGGGGTCCACTGGCACTGCAAAGCGGGAGGAGGGACTACAGGGTTCTGTACACAGTGGGGCAGGGGAATGGAATGTTGCAGGTCCAGTGAAGAGGTGAAGTGGGAGGTGGATGGGACTGCTACAGGTCCCGTGGGGGGGCCAGCAAGGTTTGATGGGGTGGTGGTGTTGGTGGTGGGAAGAGGGAAGAAAACCATGGGATGGAGGGAAGGAGGGGAGAATTCAAGCCAGCTGGCCTGGGTCCATGTAGCCTGCAAGTATTTCAGGAGAAACCTGACCCATTGCCAGGCAGGGTGGTGGCTCGGGCAGTGCTTATGGCTGGGACTGAGGTCCTCATGGCTGGGAGAGTGAGGAAAGACAAAGGAGGAGGGAATGTGAGTTGGCTGGTCTCGGTCTGCATAGCCTGCAGGCAGTGCAGGAGGAACCTGGGCCACTTGCCGGCAACTGGGCTGACTGCTTGAGGGATTTGGGTGACTGGTGGGCTACCCAAGAGCATGGGAATAAGCGGATTCCCTACTTTGCTCCTCCTCACCCTCTCTCCGGAGGTCTGCTAGGATCTGCAGACCCTAAAATACCCACCAATCTTGCCTTTCCTTCCCCACAGGGTGAAGTGTGATTAGGCAGATGCCATCTTGACTAGAAGTCTAGTGTCATTCAGCACTTTTTTCTTAATGTAACATAGTCCAGTGGTCTTTCAGTAGCATCATAGACTTAGTGGAATTTAATTAAAAGTTGTTTGAAAAAATCCAGCCACGTAAAGTTTACTTTCATAAGTTTGAAAGGGAGGGATTAGACTTTAAAACTTTAAATTAAAAACTACTAGCTTCCTAACTTAGAATGAAAGAAAGCAAAGAATAATCTAATTGGGTGGTAGAAATAAAGTGAGCCATATTTTTTTTTAAGTAAACAGGGGAGAGATGTTGGGATGGGTAAGTGAACTCTTAAGTTTAAAAAAGTTTAGGATAAATGTACTGTTTATGTTTGATATACCCCCAGTCATGGTACTGAAAGTTAGCATCAGATTCCTACCGAAAAAAATACTTATATCAAAGATGTGCAATGTTTAAAAGGGCAAAGGAAACAGTCCATCAGGCCTGTGGTTTGTGAATGTTCATTAAAATTCCAGTCTTTCTGTCTTCTCAAAGGAAAGTACTATCTATAAATGAAATCTTTGTTTATATGGTTTATGTCATTGGTCTATAAGGGGAATGAGGTAAAATTCCAACCTTGAAACATGAAACATCAGGCTTTAACATTTGAAAACTGAAGAGTGAGATGATTTGAATAATATTTTGATTCAATGTGATGCCTATTTTCCGATGTGCTTTAATCTCAGACTTCTTCTGAATATGAATCTTTTCTTCGAAGCTGCCACTAGCTGAGACATAGTCTCTTTCACCTGCTGTTTCTGCTAAAGAAAGGAACTCTGAAGTTGCCTGGGGGGAAAAAGTGTCCTCTGTTGGGAGTGATAAATCAGTGTGCTTTTTTATTGATATATTCATTTCCATCACTAATTGTAGCTTAGAAAAGAGTTTAGTGTGCAAAATCAATCCAAGTGAGGTTTCCTTACATAAATTTAAAGGGTGGGATTAGATTGTGGTGAAACAGGAGGACATCTTTGTTCTCCCTGGGTCATGACCGGAAGTACTAATCACATAAATGTCAAAATGAAAGAGTGGATAAAATGTCACAATACAATAAATGGGTTACTTTGACAAAAATGAAATGTCTCAGTGAACAAACATTTGCCTAATAAGCATGAGTTTTGTTTGGAAGCTCAGCACCAACATAAAAAAGCCAGGCACGGAGGCAGAAGTGTAATCCTAGCCAGATCTATGGGTGAAAAAGGAGATAGAGACAGGAAAATGTACTGGAAGCTCAAAGGGAAACTAGTGTAGTGAAAGGATCAGTGAACAATGTAAGAACCTACCTCAAAGGAGGTGAATGATCAGGAACCACATCCAAAAGTTGCTCCACATGGCTAACATGGGACCTGCATGCCAGCACTCACACATCTATGCACACACAGAAACATACACACAAGTACACATATCAATAATATACATACCAAAACAATATGAAATCATAAAGTTTATAGCAATTATACAAACAAGTTACCAAGGTCTTCTTTCTGAGTTCACATCATAGAGGGGCATCTACATAGTCTATAAGCAAGCACTATGACTCCCTCTACAAGCCATAAGAGAAAATTGTCTCCGTTCCCTGAGATTTATCTTTCCCTTCTGGTTTTCCTATTAGGAATCATACAACCAGAAAATAAGTATTCAAGGATGTGCTTCCCCTCTTTCACACACTGGACTAAGAATGATAAAAAAGAAAGATTCCATATTTTGTTTCCACTCCAAGTCACTAAAACACACTAAAACTTTGGAGAAACTTTATATTTGGAAAATGGAAATAAACACAGGATCAGGGAAGGATAAAATGCAATTTCTTTCTATTTAGTTTTATAGACATGTATTGGCTTACCTACTACATACTACACTTTGTAAGAGCTCAGAGCCTCCTGGGGAAAGCAGATTTATGAGGAGATTTCTTACATATAATGCAGTTTTTGCTAAGCTAGTGGTTAGACTCCTCTGAAAATATGTTTTCAACGCTCTCTGGCCTCTCCTTAGTCCATTTTCTGCTTTGAAATATATTTTAATCCAAAGGTCTGTGAAGCTGTCAGGGTCCTGACCAGTCCCACCACTTTCTGAATCCCAATCTACCTCATTATTGTAGGTATCACTTCATATCAAAACAGGAATTCCCCCTATACAAATTACTTCTTCATAGTCAGAATTAAGGATCTGTTTCTATTCTAGCTCTTTCTTTACCTCATTGAGAAGTGGTTTAACGCACCTCATAGATACAATATATTTCATTACTTAACAGTTTGACCCCAGAAATGCTAATTCCTATGAACCTCAGTTTTATCCTCTAAAATGGGGTTTTTGATACTCATTTCCTAGGTCCTTGCAGATTCAATGAGGTGAGTAAAAAAGGTAGCTGAATTGAATACAAGATTCAGTAGAATTTGCAATTATTATTCTGTTACTTTACCCCACTAATATAAATGAAACTTCCAGGGATGGGTGAGATTGTAGTCACTCTTTTTTGACAGTGTCTAAGGTGTTGTTTTCAGTCTAGTACAACAGTACCAGATGTTAACAATTCAATTCACTTAAGAGCTTCATATCATCTATCTATGCAAAGTTTGGCATTTTCTTGAAATATCTTTCATGTTTCAGAGGAATCCAGTTAATTTACAGACTTGTCAATTCATGGAATGAGGACAAACATCACTTAGTGTGAAACCCCAATGTGCCATTATCAAATGGTTTTATAGAACCTTCCCATCTGCCATCAGAAAATAAGGTCTGATTTCATGTCCTCTTGAAACTGGATGTACTTTTGTGATGAACTTGATAAACAGGCTGCAACAGAGGGCGTGCCACATCATTATCAAGTCTAGGTTATAGAAGGCAGTTCTGTGGCTATCAATCTAAGGGAGCTTTCTTTTGGAATTCACTCATCAAGCTGAAATGAAGACAATCAGCCAGAGTCCTCATGAGTTACAGCAATGTGCAATATCCATCCCAAATATATGTGGGCCTCAGCTGATTCCAGGTGGAGCTTTCAAGCCAATTTAGCTAGTGCAAAGTGGGGCAGAGTAGCCCTATCCACACTGCCCTTCCTTACCCCTGTTTTCCTCCCTACACTACCCACTTCTGTTAACTTTGCTTCCTTATCACTTCACATCACCAGCATTTCAAGAAACTCCCTTTGCTCCTCTCTCTTCCCTCAAAACCATTCAACATATAACTAATGCCAGGCAACCTTTCTAAGATATTAATTTAATCTAGTCATTTCTCTATTGAAAAGTACTGAAGAACTTCATACATCTTAAGGAATAGAAGACCAAGTACATAGCAAAGATCTCAAAATTGTACTGCCAATTAACTGACATCCTGTCTTCTCTACACATGAACATCTTTACGTAGGAATGCTTCTTTTTATTTTTAGAGAGAGCAAGACAGACAGAGAGAGAGACAGAGACAGAGACAGACACACAGAGAGAATTGGCATTACAGGGACTCAGCCACTGCAATCAAACTTCAGGCACTTGTGCCACCTATTGTACATGTACAACTTTGTGCTTGCCTCACCTTTTGTGCATCTGGTTTGTGTGGGATCTGGAGAGAGAACGAATGAACATGGGTCCTTAGGATTTTCAGGTAAGCACCTTAACTGATAAGCCATATCTCCAGCCCTTTATTTGTGGTAGGGTCTCGCTATAACCCAGGCTAACCTGGAATTCATAATGTAGCCTCAGGGTGGCCTTGAACTCACAGTGATCCTCCTACCTCTGCCTCCCAAGTGCTGTGATTAAAGGCGTGCATCAACACACCCAGCTCTAGGACAGCTTCTTGATGGGTCTGCACAAAGCTGAACTCTTTCTCATAATACTATATCCTCAAAAATCTTTTACCCAATGCTATGTTAGGCATGGCTTAAACAGACTCATCTCAGACAATTTGTCAATCTGAAAGTTTGGGATCCAGCTGGTAAATCAACGATAGATTGAAATTAACAGGGTGGAAGGTTTTACACCAGGAAAACTAGCATAATCTATCATTCAGGATTTGGCAGAAGCAGTGGGGGAGGAGGAAGGGCTTCCCAGAATACCATTACAATGCTGTCTTTTCTTTGCAGGCAAAATTATCCATAGCTTTAATTCAGACTAAGTGGTATTTTCACCATAAAGTCTGGTCACCCAATCTATACACTGGCTAACCTTCTATAGTTGGTACAACCTTTATCACTGTTCTTAAAGACCCAGTCCTCTCTAAAAGAGTCTTCCTCAACAAGGCAACATGAGAACTGCAGACAGTGGCTAGGTTTACTACATAGGTTTAGTTTGGTTTAGGCAGAGCATAAAGTAGCATCTAGGACCATGTTGTGTCCAGTATAAGTACCTGTGGGGTCAGAATAGGACTGAGGTTAAAGAATATCTCAAGGGAGCAGCAGCAGGCTCCAAAAGGCAGGTAGAAACTACCTGAGGCACAGCTCTCTTGAGAGACAGAGGCTCTAATCATCCCATAGTGAACACCAATAAGTTAAAAAAAAAAATTAATCAATAAAAAAACTTTATTTACCCAAACAGAAAGAAGACTTCCAGGAAGGTGTAACACAATCAGATAATATTTCAACTCCCTCAAAAATAAATTTGAGCTTATTGGTATATAAATACAGAACAACCTAATAAAATACAAATAGAAAACTCAAGTAATGTAGGAAATGTAGTTACACTAACTAGAACAGCAAATGTCATATTTAACCTCTGTTTTTCCCTGAACTTCTTGGCAACCAGAGCAAAACAAATGGAAATATAATGAGTTGCATTCTTGGAAATGTGAATTTCTCATTATGAGAAGACAAAAGCATTAAGGAAAAGAGATAGAATTCTTCTCTGTTATATTCTAAAAGACATGTTTCTGAAGATTTATGTAGGAGATGAGTGATATAAAGAAATAAATCGTCAATAATAATTTTACAAAACAAGTCCAATACTGGCTGTTTCTTATAATGAGCCCCACTCAAAACTAGGGTATAACCTTGAAGCACAACTCTCTCAATGCCTCCCTATAGGAAGGCAAGGTACACAGACTAGTGCATATTTCAGTGTATAAACACCTGATGTTCTAATATAAGGGAATGAAAGAAACTCATATGCAGGATGGTAAAGACATGCAGAAGCTCTAGACACATTCCCATATAAGCAGAGATTAGGAATGAAATATTGTCTAGGCAGATTTCTTAGTATTTTGTAAAAGACAGAGGCCTTATCTGTTAAATATCTCATTCAGGCAAATACAATAATTAAGCATGTGTCATATTAATGATTTTAGTTTAAGGATCCAGACATTAAACAGCACAATGATCTGAGATAGAACATTAAAGCACAGAGACTTGTCCAAAATCAGAGAGGCTAGAGATGTAGCTCAAAGCTAGAGCTGTAGTTAGTCATGCTGCCCATCCTTGATTCAATACCCAACGTCAACAAACAAAAGTAGAAGAATGAGGCCTGAGGAAATCCAAAGAAGAACTAGCCGCACGGAATGGATAAACATAAACAGGAGAAATATGTCAAAATTTCAGTTGTAGGGCCGGAGAGAGCACTGCCTGTTAGGACACTTGCCTGT
Organism: Dipus sagitta; assembly: GCA_036346955.1. Taxonomy (NCBI): domain Eukaryota; kingdom Metazoa; phylum Chordata; class Mammalia; order Rodentia; family Dipodidae; genus Dipus; species Dipus sagitta. The sequence goes on along the minus strand of CM070770.1, from coordinate 92,801,078 downwards.
GAAACCTAAGGACTCATGTTCGACTCTCCAGGCCCCATGTAAGCCAGACACATAGTGACACAAGTGTGCAAGGTAGCAAATGCGCACAAGGGGGCACATGCATCTGGAATTCTATTGCAGTGGCTGAGGACCTCATGTGCCAATTCTTTCTCTCCCACTCTCATTCTTGCTCTCTAACATAAAAAAGGGGTATCAAAAAAATTTTCAAGTTGTAAAAACCTTAAAGAGGAACATCAGAAAGTGGCTAGAATTTTGCCCCCACTGGCATTTGGCTAGGTGGAAAAAACAAATGTGTTTGGAGAGTTTGGATAAAATAAAAACTACTTGTATGCTTTGTAAATTTTTCTCTTTAACATGTTGGGTCACTAAACCAATATTTCCTCCAGAATGAAAAGCCATTTTTGTCTCAATTAAAACAGAGATAGAAGTGCATTGAGGAGAAGGGCTGTGGATATATGATCCTTAGCTCTGGACAAGTACTTGATACTGTCTCAAGTGTTCTCACTTTTCAGACCATGTGATCTGAAAATAGCATCTGAAAAATTATCTGGAAATACATCCCAGTAAGTGGCCATCAGAATGCCTCACGTGTACTCTAACAGAACAGTCTGCTCTGAACAAAACGTACAACCAGCGCACCTGCCTGGTTGATTTAACTGAAAGTGATTCCAAGATGATGGAAGAATTTGGATTATTTATATTTACCAAGTAAATTGGTCTAACAGTTTGCCCACAGGAGGAAAACATTGCAACCAATTTTCCCTTTACATCAACACCTACCATGAACAATAAAATGATGTCACCTATATTTAGAAGAATATTTCTCTTTCTAGGTAGCATGGCAGAAGAAAAGATCATTTTATGTCCCTTTTAACTACAAAATTCCATGAATTAGGTATTTAAAAAGTTAGTGATAAAATACTAGGCATAAATTATTGATTTAACTCAAAGAAGAATAGAGAGATGTACAAAGATAGAATGAACAAAGGGGGTTAAAATATGACACAAGTTATGTCTGGGAAGAGGTGGACACTATAGGAAGTGATATCATAAAGTGATATATAGGGCAGGATTCACAAATGAATGTGCATCTACATGCTTTATACAAGATATCTTCTAACCTCAGAGCTCTATGCTAGTTTGTATCTCTGTCCACAGTCCTTCCTCAGATATCTAAAGCCCTGTTGCTAACTTTCTTGCTTGGTTTATGAATCTCTACCCTATATTTTATTTCAATGTTCATTCTCATCTTAAACTTTCTATACATATAAAAATCTTCCTCCATTGCTTCTACATTCAAGCACCCACTGCTAGTATTAATATTGCAGCTTATATTACTATATGTTGACTATGGTCTCTTTTCTTTAATCTTACAATCATATCCAACCACTGTTCATATTCCAGAATGATTACTATTCATGCATGCTCATCTTTGAATCATAGATTATTATAAATACTAAATAACCCTTAATGATTAGATATCTTTTAGTAGACAGAAGTAAAATTTTCAAAGGTGAATGCATTTGGAGTAGAACAATGATTCCTTCTATCTCTCCAATTTTCTGTGTTGAGCTGAGTTTAGTCAACAAACCCACACCCTCTTCCCTACCAGAATCTTTAAAAACAAAGTATCGACTTCCATGTATGATGATAGACTAGAACTTGTCTCCATGTGACTTGATGGAGGAGAAAATCAGAATAAAAAAGAAAAACAGACTATTCCAAAGAAATAAAGAGAAGTCTTCAGAAATCTACAAAGGTAGTGAATGGATACCTGAAACTTACAGAGAAAAACATGGGCAACACACTGATAAGAAGCAACCGAAGGAACTGGGGAGTTGGCTCCATGGATAAGGTACTAACCATACATGCATGTATACATAAGTTTACATCCTCAGAACCCATGTGAAAGCCACATGTTGTAACATTATTGTTCTATAGTGAAAAGAGAAGCAGACACAGGAGACTCTGATGGGTAAGATAGCCTGGTGATTGCATTTGGGAACAAGGAGGGACTCTGCTTCAAAGAAGGTGGAAAGTCAAGTAACACCACATAAAGTTACCCTCTGACTTTCACACATGCCCATAAAATGAGTGTACACACACACATACACATACACACACACACATACACACACACACACGGTTTGAATGTAGAGTAGCCCCCATAGCCTCAAGTGCTTGTTATTAATTCCCTACTTGATCCCCAGCTGCTGAATCCTTTGGGAGGTGGAGCCTTGCTGGAAGGGGTGTGATGCTGAGAGCAGACCTTGAAATTTATTAGTCCATCCCAGTGAGTGTTTATTTTCTCACACCTGCTGCTTTCTCTGCTGCTGACATGTGAAGATGTGAGGCTCTGGCTGCTGCTTCTGCCAAGTTTTCCCTACAGTGATGAAAATTCCCCTCAAAACTGTTTGGTCCCAGCAATGTGATGGAAACTTCTGTACATATGTATGCACACATATGCACACAAAGCAAATAATGATAATAATAATAATTAACAATAATCCAAACACAACTTGACCTGCTCAATTCCTTGGTATGGGGAGAAGTAATAGCCATTTCAAAAAGGGAAGACACCAGTGACTGAAAGTAGTCCCACTTCCAGGGCAAGCCCTCACAAGCTTTAAATCCAGTTACAAGTTTTAGTGAGACAGTGATTTCTCTCAGGAACAGGTCAATGGTGGAAAGAAATTCTGTTTTGACATGCTGTGACAGCAATAGAAAGTGCCATGTTGATAGACAGCCTAATAAACATACCCAAGAAGGTAATTATCCCTTACAATGACAATTTTATAATGTTGGAGAAATGAGTTAAATAAGAGGATACCAGGAAATGGAAATGTTCCTGAGTTGGAAGAATTAATATAATGAAAATATCTACATTATCAAAAGTAATTGATGAATTCAATGTAACCACCATCAAAATTCTAATGGCTTTCTTTACAAAGCTATAAAAATCCTAAATTTCAGATATAAGTATAAAGACCCCACACTGTCAAAACAATTCAAAGGAGAAAAAATAATGCTGGAGGTAGCACAGTAAAAACAGTGCAGTGTTAGCATAAACACAGAAATGTAAACCAATGGAGTAGAAGACCCAAAATAAATCAACATGATCACCCAATTTTGATACTTGGATAAAAAGAAAACAGCCCCTTTGACAAATGGTGCTGAGAAATGGATCTCCACATATAAAAGAAGGAAGCTAGATCACACCTCTCATGAATAAAATACCTTAATATAAGACCAGAAACTGCATGAGAAAACAAGGAAAATACTTCAAGACATGTGAGTATCAACAAGGATTTTCTGAAAGAACTTTAACAGCCAGGAAATAATCCTAAAAATTGACAAATGGGATGACATGAAGATGAAGAAGTTCTGCAGGGGTTGGGGAGAAAGCTCAGTGCGTAAAGCCATGTCAGCATGAAGACCTGAGTGTGATACCCAGAACCCACATCAACATTTGACAGGGTGGTTCATGCCTATAATCTCAGCACTGGGAAGACAGGCATAGGAAGATCTCACTGATGAGCTAATCTAACTGAATCAGTGAGCTTCGGGTCAATGACAGACCCTGTCTCAAAAGGAAGAGAATGGAGTACCTAATAAACTACATCCGAATTATCCTCTGCCTCCTTATGTATGCTGCACTCATGCATGTGCACCTGCGTTTCTTGGATGACCACATATAAGCATGCATGTAGACACATACATGAAACATCCTCAAAGGAAGCAATCGACAGTGAGTGAAGAACTTGCCTACAGGACAGGACCATGTGTTTCCAACTACACATCAGACAGAAGATTTATATTAAGAATGAATGAAGAACTGAAAACAACCTGAACTAAGAAAAATTTAATGTAATCAATAAATGGGCTAATCAATTTAATATTTCTCCCTATTGAAAATTGTAAATGCCAAATAAGTAGTTGAAAAAGTGTTAGTCCTCAAAAAAATGCAAATTACAAATTTCTGCTTTGACATTCCATCTCTTGCCAGTCCAAATATCGATCTTCAAGACAAATGACAAGTTCTGGTGAGAGCTTGGGAAGAAGGATGCCCTTAGACACCAGTGACAGGAATGTACACAGGTACAGCCACTATGGAAATCAGTGTGGAAGTTCCTCAAGAATTAGAAATAAAATTATTTTATAACCCAGCTAAATGCCTCCTGGGTGTATACCTGAAGCAATCAAAGTCAATGTACCAGAGATATTTGCACATCCATGATTACAGCTATTCTATTCACAACAGGTAGATAATTTCCATCAACAGATGAAGAGATAAATAAAATGTGACATATATGCACAATGTATTAATTTATGCAGCCATAAATGTCATGACATTTTTGGGAAAATGGGTAGAACTGGGAATGAATGTGTTACTTAAATTAAGCCAAACAGTATTAATTTTCTCTCATAAGCAGAATATACATTTAAAATGACCTGTGTGTGTATGTGTGCACATGTGAATGTGAAGATCATGAAGTTATGGAGGATAGCATGAGAGAGGAAGAGATCTTAAGTGAGGAGATAAAGAGAATGTCATGAATATTCATGGAATGAAATGAGACAGGGAGACTTCAGGGGAAGGAGTGCATCAGCTACACTGGGGTAGAGGGCATGGAGGAGGAATTTCGGGAAAGAAATGAATGACTATATAGGATAATGATATATTTATGAAAATGTCATAATGAAACCCATTCTTTTCCTTTGTATGTTGTGAGGGTTAATCTCTGGTTGTAAATTTGACAGGAATTAGAATCACCATGGAAACAAATCTCTGTTCATGTCTGTGAGAGATTTTCTACATTAGACTAGTTGAGATGGCAGAACATACCTTAATTGTGGGTGGCACCATTCTAAAAGGACAGAACAAATATACCCATGCAACACATACACACGCACACCCCCCCCCAATAAAATACAATTTAAAAAATTAGCTGACTAATGTGTTTGACAGAGGAAACTTCAAAGCCAAAAACTATTGAACATAGAGTCTGTGGTATGGGTTCTTTTATCTTCCCTGATTTAGATCAATGAAAGAGAAGGAAGCAGAGCAGAAAGATATGAACAATGTGAAATTTGTCACAGAAATAAGTATAAGGAAATTTTTTTAATATTTTTATTTTATTTATTTATTTATTAGAGAGAGAGGGGGAGAGACAGAGAGAGAGTGAGAATGGGCACACCAGGGCCTCCAACCACTGCAAACCAACTCCAGACGCATGTGCCACCATGTGCATCAGGCTTACGTGGGACCTGGGGAATCGAACCAGGGTACTTAGGCTTCACAGGCAAATACCTTAACCGCTAAAAGCCATAACTCCAGCCCATAAGGAAATTTTAAGTCCCTATCATAGAAACTTCAGCTGCTTCAGCTACAACTGTTACAGAGATTACCACTATTAAAGATAAGCCAACTTCTCTGAACTGGAACAATACAAAAGATGCCCTGAAAGTAAGGCCTAACCCACTGAAGGCTCTAGCTAATAAGAACATACATTCCTTAGAAAGGAAAAGGCCTGATTAGAGAATGCTGAAGGAGGTCTCTGCTCCCCAGTGAGCATACAGAGGCTGCTGCAGATAGAGTCCAAGACCATCTTCAACCCAGTCTGATGGTAGAACTTTGCAGCATCATTCACATGCTACTGGTTTTGCAAGAACAAAAATAAAAATTCAGGATATAGGGGAGCACAGGTTTATACCAAGGTTCAAGATAGCCATTGAGACTAAACACTGTGAGTCAGGACTCAAGATCCTGCAAAAAGGTCCTGTGAGGACCTTCACTGTGTGAAGATATAAAGGTGACCCCGTAAGTTACAGTGGAGGCCTCAAGATGTTAGCAATGTAAGAACCACAGGATTTCTGCCAAGGAAAGCTGCAGATTTGGAGTGGAGCTACCCAAAGAGAAGCAAGGCTTGAGAGGTGGAGCTACCCAAGCCCTGTGGAGCACAGATGGTCACATCATGAGTCCCAAAGACCAGACACGGAGCTCCTAAATTGGGAGTTGGCCCTGCTGTATTATGGCCTTGCTTTGGTATGATCAGTCCTTGCTAGACCTCTTCAACCCTCTTGGATTGGGAATTTTACTTTGTGCTGATGCATATTGGAAGTATATAACTGATTTTTGATGTTATAGGATCTCACAGTTAAGGGTTTGCCTGAGTCTCAAAAAAAAAAAAAAACAACTCTGCACTTAACACTTTTACACAGTGTTGGAACTGTTAAAGCCTATGGGAACTTTTGAGTACATTTACCATTTTGAGATGGACATGAACCTATGGAAACCAGGGGTGGAAGGTTATGACTTAAATATGATATGTTTGGGTGCCAAGTTCACAAGGGGTTGACTTGTGATGTTTAATCTCAGGTTGCAAACTTTATAGGATTTAGAATCACCATTATAATAAATCTCTGGTCAAGACTGTGAGGGATTTTCTAGATTAGGTTAGTTGAAATTGGAGGATCCACCTGAAGTGTAGGTTGTGTAATTCTGTTCTGGACTATATAAAGAGGAGAGAGCAGGCTGAGCACCAGCATTCATTCCTCTCTGCTTTCCTCACTGTCCACTAAATATGACCATCTGCCTCAACTTCCTGCTGCCATGCTTTTCCTCCCATGATGCAGTATAACCTGGAACTATAAACTCAAATAATCCCTTCCTTCAATTGATTTTTGTCAGGCAGCTTGTTCCAAGCTAGATAACTAAAGAATAGGCTAACTTAAAAAAAAAGTTAAAAATGAAAACAACAAAATACATTACTTTGAATACTAACTTAATAAAGTAAAAAATATTGTTCAACAAATTACCTAGTGATAAAACAGTAGCAGTCTGTTTCCCCAGCATGCACAAAGTCCTAGATTCATTGCTAAATCAATAAATACATAAGTAAATAAGCAATAGAGCAACATGGATTTTACAGAGTGGAATTTTCCATGATAGTAATAGAAAGTATTTACTCAAATGCATACATGTCACTAACAACCTGCTCTATTCTCACACTTTTAGTGACCATCTACCAGAATTGATACCTGCCATATCATATCCTACTCTTCAAAATCCATGTCCTTTGATTGATTAATTTAAAACACTCTCGTTTGTAACCTACTTATTTCTAGGTTGTGGTATAATACAACATAATGGACTGCAACTTCAAGGAACTTATATTCTGAAAGGCAGGAGTTATATAGACAATTATCTATAGACAACTATAATAAATCAGACAAAAGGCTCAAACCAAAACAAGATATGGTAACAGGAAAACTCAAATAAGGAGTCTTCAATAAGTGAAGAAAGGAGGTGATATGCACACTAGATCTTAAAGAATGACTATAGTCAAAATCATAGAAAATGCAAAGAAACTAGTAAGTAAATGGCCAGAGGGGCACTGCAGAGCCTGACACTTCAGGAAACAGCACTCAGGTGCTGGTAGATAGATCAGTGAATAAAATACTTGCTTCTCAAAACACACACAGATGCCAGGCATGGTAGTGTGGGTCTGCAATCCCAGTCCTAGGGAGGTAGACAGGAGGATCCCTAAAACTCAGTAACCAGCCCTTCTAGACTATCTTTAGGCCAATGAGAAACCATGTATCAAAAATCAATGGGCAGTAAACCTGAGAATGGCAGCCAAGCTTGTCCTCTAGCCTCCACAGGCACAAATACATATGCTTACTTACATGCACACATATGGTGCTCACAAACACATAAACACACCTGCACATATACATGCACACACATGTACAGGTTTATAAAAACAGGCAACAATACTTAGATAAGAGGGACATGGCGGGTTTGTATTAGAAAATAATTACACTAGCAAGGCCTGGTGACACAGGCCCTAAATTCCAGCTACTTCAAGATTGAGGCAGGGGATCACAAATTCAAGGTCTGCATGAAGTATACAACAAGTTCAAGACTAGCCAGGCAAATTAGTAAGAACTTGTCTTGAATTGAAATTTCAAAAAAGGCCAGGGATATGGCTGAGTGGTGGGATTCTTGTCCAGCATGGACAAGATTTTGGATTCAATTGCCAGTACCATAAGAATAAAATGTCAAAATGGCACTGAAGAATGAACTGGTGGATGAATCACTTGTAATCTGGCTAATGATCTTGACAGAAAGAATGGGACCTCCACAAGAATGAGGATGTATAAGGAAGGGACCCCACAATAATCAAAATAAAGAAGAACAGGACCCCACAACAATAAGAATACAGAAGGAATGTAACCAACAATAATGAGGATACAGAAGGAAGGGGGACCCCACCATAATGAGGATACAGAAGGAAGGGACCCCACAATAATGAGGATGCAGAAGGATGGAAAAAATGGAGTAGGGTGAGGTCAAAGAGGGTTTTATCACTTTGGAGGAGGTGATGTGAAGACAGAGGGGTCAAAGATGACTCAAATTGCTAAATCCAGATTCTCAACTACACCATGCTTCATTTCCTAGGACAATGCTTCTCCTTCAAAGCGCCCTCATCTTGTGTGGCACCTGTCCTTCCAAGCTGGCCCTGTGGCCAGTCCCTGCAGCAAAGACAAGCAAAGGCAGAGCTGCATCCAGGCCTGGGTTGGGCCAGGGAGGCTCCCAGGCCAAATTGCACTCAAATGTTGGTATGTACTGTTCCCACCCTCTTATTTGTTTTGTATTCTAATCACTCAGCTCTTCACAATTAATGGTAACTGGCTTTTTGACAATCACAGTAAACTGTGGGACTTTTCCACTGCCCACACTACATGAAAATAGCAGACATCATACAGAGTGGGAGGCTTTCTCCATTAGCACACTGACTGGCGTTAAAACATTCAGAGTGTCAAAACAGATGGCATCAGGCACTATACTCCACATACAGTTCAACCTACTCCCTATCAACAGCACAAGGAACAGTTGACAGAAAATCTATGGCTCAGGCTCCAGCATGAAAAACATTAACGCAAACATCCTCTGCCCAGAGGACTTGGCATTTACCACGCTTTTTACAGGAAGCACAAGGTTACTGGGACAAAGGTCAGGGGCAGAGATAGTAACTTTTCCTATGCATTTAAGCAAACTGTTCATCACACTACAACTTCAGGTGTAGTTACCTACTCCTGGCTGGGATAAGCACCCACTCAAAAGCAACTGAGGGAAGGACTGTTTATTTTGCTTACAGTCTTGAGGAGAAGATTCATGATGGCAGGACAGCAGGTGACAAACAGCAGGAGACTGAGCCAAACTCTAGAAAAGGGAGGTGGCCATAATACCCTACACCTGCCCCTCAAAACACACTTCCGCCAACAAGGCTCCATTTTGCCATCATCTAGGAATGAAGCATTCAAACCACAGGAGTTTGTGGGGGACAGTCAGTTCAAACAACCACACCAAGTGTACACACATACACTTCATTTTGTTGTAGTTAATTATTTTAAAATGTCAGCTGGGTGATACATACACAGAGGGAAATATTAGCAAAATGACAAAAAAAAAAGATTAAAGATTAGTAGATTTTGTAAAACAAAGGAATTCTGGTCATTCCTGTCAATAGAACCTATGGCTTTCAAAGATGAAAATGCATGATGTTCCAACAGATCATTTATCCCCAAAGCTTTGGCAAAGCAAGAAAACAATAGTGTGTGTGAGATTCTTGTGTGTGTGTGTGTGTGTGTGTATGTGTGTGTGTGTGTGTGAATTCTTTACTAAGTAATGCTTAAAGATCACATCACCTTTTCAAATAACCTAACAATATACTTATAAAAGCCACTTAAGTTGGGGAGATGGCTTTGTGTGTTAAGTGCTTACCATACAAGCATGATGAGTTAAGTTCAGATCCCATGTCCATGTAAAACACTGAGCATGGCAGTGTTTTCCTGTATTCACTGGAGAAACCTTGGGGCTTAGTGGCTAGCTTGTGTAGCTGAATTTGTGAGCTCTAGATTCAGCAAGAGACCCTGCCTCAAAGAACAAGATGGAAGACAACTAAGGAATAAACCCAACAGTGACCTCTGGCCTTCCTACACACACACACACACACACACACACAGCATATATACACACAGACATTCATATCACACACATATACACATGATAAAAAAGTCACCTAGGTAATCTGAGTGTGTCACTTGGTAAAAATATGGCTTTTATGAACACAATATTTTCATACTAATTTTTCCAATTGTTTGATGATATAAGCCATTACATACACATGAAATTTAATATTTCATATTGCACATATTTCACATGTTACACATTAAGTAAATTCAGGTATTTATATTCCATATTATGATTTCTAAGAAGTATAAATTTCAACATGACAAATATCAGCAAATGATAAGTTTATATTGCCTCAGTACTAAAATGTCAGGTATTGTTGTTAATTTATATTCTTTCATGTTATACTTTTCATAATCTCTCCAATGTGGTAAAAGCATGCTCCCAAGTATACCTTATGAGAAATCTCTAGGCATCACCCCTCCTTTTTCTTATTTCCTTTGGAGCACATTTTGTGAGTCCCAGGGCAATATTTAATCACTAGCCATGAGTGACATCATCTACTTGCACATCATCTTTCACATCCATTTCAAGTCATACACTGGAAATATACAATCTATGACATAAGGTCAACTAAAGGAGTCAAGCTTCCTTCCTCTTCTGGCATATTTGAATGATATAAAGCAGGTAACTCTAAAAAACAGGAATGGTAAAACTCTGTATTTAAGAAAGCTTGTAAAAAATATGTAAAATTCAAAGGTAAAAAATGAGTTCAAATTGAATCTTTGATAGACATTACTTTTAAAGAGACCTCTCATTGAAGAGTGCTGTTCTCCAGATGATGTTGCATATATTTTTAATGTGATTCATGTCAGTATTGACACTGTGTTTTGATGGTAAGAGGAATTAAAATGATTCTAAGTTTCTGGGGCAACGCTATTGACATATCAGATTATACTTAATGTTTCACCAGCAATGTAAAGTGGAATTTTCCTTTCATGCCTGGTTCTTAAATCCCTTTTTCAGTACATGAGAACCATGTACCTCACAAGGATGAGATTTTTCAAATATAATCAGAAGACTTTTAGTATTAATAATACAGCATCACAAATGGTCTACCCTTTTAGAGGTCACATTCATTCTTTTCAGTAGGATTATACAAAAACTGGTTCTTCATGGAGGACTCAGACTTTCCTCTCAAGAATTCCCAGGCTCCAGAAGCTGAAGCAGCGAGGGCTGAGCACAGCAAGCACAGGGCCTGGAAGCTCCACAGTCCACCTGGAGGATGCCCAGAGCCAGGGTCTGAGTGCCCAGGTCTTCCTGACTCATTAATCCTCATATCATTCTAAATCTTCTAATCATAGATGAGGGGCCAGTAAAGGTCATTGATGCAGTTTGTTAATAGTTATTCTCATAGCTGAATTCTGCATGGAAAATGCAAAGAGCAATAAAGACAGCTCTTGTCTGGTCAGCGGGGCGGGGGGGGGGGGTGCTCATTGCTATAGCTCTCCTCTTCAAAGACAAAAATGACACCCAAGTCCAGTCTAACAAATGGGTTGCTTTTATTTTGTTTGCATTTTATTAAATAACAAAAATTGTATGTATTTGTTGTGTCTGACATCAAACTTTGAACTATGTATACATTATGGAAGTTTTTTAATTTTTTATCAGAGATAGAAAAAGAAAGATAGAGAGAGAGAGTGAGAGTTGATGTGCCAGGACCTCTAGCCTCTGCAATTTGACTCCAGATGTGTACACTGCCTTTTGGGCATGTGTCACCTTGTATGCATGTGTTGTCTTGTATGTCTGGATTACATGGATTCTGGGGAGTGGGTACTGGGTCCTTAGGCTTCACAGACAAGTGCCTTACTCTCTAAGTCATCTCTCCAATCCCTGAAATGTTTTGTTTAGTTTTGTTTTGTTTTTAAGCTGGAAACAGAGAATAGTTCTTTCCTTATTACTTTCTCAAGGACTTAAAAACATCTAGCCCTCTGGTAGAAATACTGTTATTTTATACAAGCAAAATTATGTCTTGGGATTCCTAGATGTAAAATGAATTATCACAAAGAAGGAATTTGTTGCCAGGAGTAGGCTTAGAGAATTTATTTATCGCTAAATATTCACTTCACCTTCTTGTTCTCCAGTGTTGTTGTTTGCTTGCTTTTTCATCTGGCTCAGTGCAATTGGGGGACAGCTAATACCTGCTCATACCCAGGACAATGCAATTTCCAAAGCATATTTCTTCACGGATGTGTTTGTATATGAATCTAGGTGGAAGAAAGCAGATAATTTGCTCTAAAAGACATATTTTGCAGCTATCTGTGGAAAACAGGCAAGCCTGCCTAGTGCTTGGAATCACAAAGCATTTTTCTGAAACCTTTATAAATGCTTTTTGTCCTACAGATAAGAGATTTAAAGTATACAGAAATAAATGACAGAGCTCAGAGTGACTTGCCTCTATAACACTGACACTCGCCTCGCAGGCTAAAAACTCCAGCCTTTCACAGTGCCTGTCAGGTCTGACTTACCTGCTGCCAGCCAAGATGTGGCAAGTACTACAGTGGAAGGAAAAGAATATGAACAGGACCCAAGGCTGAGCCCAGCTTGACCAGACTGGCTATGAAGTCCAACTTCTCCCACAGTAAGATCAGGGTGAGGAACACAAACCAGAGTGCCGCAGGGCAGAGCAAATGACAGTGCCAGTGCCCCTGGGACTCCCACTCAGAACATCGGCTATGTTTCCTTCCTGAAGTACAGACATGGCTCTCACAGGCAACCTTGAGAGCAGTCTTATATAAAAGAACTTTTTTTTTTACATCTCCAAGTAAGAAATAGCCTCAAATGATAATCACCTCAGCCATGCACTCAAGTCCAGCATGCTTTGCTATACACACTTTCAAATCCCAGGAACTTCTGCTGGCTTCTCATGAAGTCTGCCACCACCAAAGACATTGGGTGCATTTTCTTCCCTAGGTGCATTCTCTCCAGTTGTAAGCTTCTCTTACAATGACATGCATGTCTAAATGGTTCACTGCCAGTTCTCAGTGCTGCTGGTGCTGCTGATACTCTATCAGCAGAAGACAACTGAGATGCTATAAAGTTTTGCATAACTCTTATGTTCATAATTAGTTCAGTTGCACTGAGAAATGGTGTTCCTCCTAAGTACCCAGGGATAATTCAACATCTTCTTAATGCCTGGAAGAAGACAGCCTTAGCTCTGTCCATGTATCTCACAGCCAAGCCTGTGGGAACCCAGTACACTCTTCACCCCTTCTGTCAACCCCTGAATCAACACTTGACTTTCAACAGGCAGAGGAATAAAGTCCTGTGGCCCATGCACATTGCCTCTGTGTTCCCCCTCACCACCAAGGCTTGGTCTCAAGAAATATATTCTGACTTTGATATTGTTCAACTTCCTTTCTCCCTCTCCAGTCTAACCTCTATTATTCTGATCATTACCACCCCTCACATAAAAATAAAAAATAATAAATAAATAAATAATTTCACTGATTTTTTTAAAACATCTGATTACATTTTGTATATATTATAGTTACCAAAAATAAATGTATATATATATATATATATATATATATATATATATATATTATACACAGATAGATACATTTATAAATATATATATACATATTTGTGCATAAGTATATAACATATTTCATAAGATAAATCTATATGCTCTAATACATCTCATATCTCTTTTGGAAAATGATAAGATGTGAAGGTGGGAAGAGAGTTGAAAGAGAGGAGGAAAGAGTGTAATCTAAATGTTCCAATATGTCAAAAAAGGAAAGGACAAACTGGAGCTCTCTTCAGTTTTTTGTGGATTTTACTTTCTTTTCACATTAGACTAATTGCTGTTAGCTTTTCAAGATCAATATGCTGCAGAGACACAAATAAAATCTCAACAAAAACCAAACCTTTTTTCAGCTCTTCAGTCTATACATTGCCCAAATTCCCCTGAAAAATACAGATGTACTCTATGAATTGGTCAGCCATTCATCAAACCAATCAAATTCTAGTTTATCATTGCATCAGTGTGTTCATTTAACAAATACAGGAATCAAACTAAAGTGGACAGATAATAGTGTTAATATTATATACATTATACTACATGAGCTGGATAAAGAGGGTAACTCAAACTAAGAAATCTTGGAGAGTTTCCCAGATAAGAATTTAGTTCTCTAAGTTTGGACCTGCCATGTCTAACCAGGTACCAAACACTAAAAGCTTTTCCTAGCAATGAGGATAGCATCTGCAATGAAAGTAGATCCAGCATAACATTTATTGCAAATGACTTTCCTGTAGTGTGTGGATCCTGGTGTGCAACATTAAAAAGTAAGATTATAGAAGTAAACAGCTAGATCATAATTTGGGGTGCTAAATTTTATAATATAGGCAAAAATGATCAGCAAAGATTTTGAATTATGTGATGTAATCACAGTTGCATTAAAAAACTATTGCAGAGGGCTGGAGAGATGACTCAGAGTTTAACGTGCTTTCCTACAAAGCCTAGTGACCTAGATTCAAATTTCCAGTATCCACATAAAGCCAGATGTACAGTGGCTCATGCATCTGGAGTTTATTTGCAGTGACTATAGGCCTGGCATGCTCTCTATCTATCTATCTATCTATCTATCTATCTATCTATCTATCAATCTGTCTCTGCTGGCAAATGAATAAATAAAATATTAATTTTAAAAAGCTATTGCAGAATGAAGACTAAATAAAAGTGAGAGTAGGTTGTATCAAGGAGCTCATCCAGCTAGTAATCCAGACAGAAATAGCTAAAGCAGTGGAATTGGCTACAAAAGATAGGGAATTGTGGAGATAGACTAGACAAACCATTTAGAGTTCTTAGCAAAGATAGGTCAGAAAAGTAATCTGAGCTGATGCTTAGATTTCTACAGTTGGTCAAATGGTTGTGTCAAAAACACATTAAAACAAAGGTGAATATGATCAAAGTATCTTATACACATGCATGAAAATATTTCAAGGAAACAAATTCTTTGTACTGTTACTATCTACTACTAAAAGGGATAGGGAGCCAAGAGTATGTGATGATGAACATATTGAGAAAAGAGGTCAATAGTTCAATTTCTATACTGAACTTCAGATACTTATGGAACATAGAAAAATAATAGTCTACAGACAATTTGATGTCTTTTTCCATAGATCAGTAGAAAATCTGAGCAGGAGGAAAGACAGCCATTGAAAAAAGTTAGTTTATTGGCTAGATCGAGTGTGGTGGTGTGTTTCTATAATCCTAGCACTCAGGAGGCAGAGACAGCAGGAATGTGGCAAATTCAAGACAAGCCTGGTGACAGACTGAAGTCCAGGCCAGACAAGGTTACACAGCAAGACCCTGTCTCAAAACAACAACAAAATTATATTGTTTCCCACTGAAACATCTTTTTTATTTACTTTCAGCTCAATATTACTGTTTTCTTTGGTGCATCGTCATTTTCATTACAATTAACAAAGCATGTTTATCTACGACTTATACTAGATACTAAGACCAAAGAAAATATGAAGTTTAAATGTGTAATATCAACCAAGCTTAATCTCAATTTAGTCACCTTCTCTATACACAAGAAGGAAGATGCCAGACATAAGTTGAAGCAACACTGAATTTGTGGTCTGTCATACAAAATCAATTTTCCTGCTCCAACTTGGCCACATAACTGCAGAGGACATTGCATTAGCTAGCTTATTGTTCAGCAAATGCCCACATATAATAAACTTTAAAGTAGCCTTGTATCTCCTACTTGCTCCTCTCTGTCTTTTCCAAATAATTATCAAAAATTACCCTTTAAATTCTCAGTAGAGAAACAGTGAAGACAGAGCATTTGTGGTCCCTATCACATCAGTTTGAGGCTTTATGTAACACTTATCTCCAGAACAAATATGCACAGTCCTTTCCACTCCTTCTAGTTCAAGGTTGATGGTGTGGAGAATCTACTCCAAACTGCAAATTATTTTGAATTGGACACACATGCCACGCATTTATGGCAGCCTAGTATTTGATACTTACCACATGCCCCGTCAACAAATTCAGGAGAAAATGACTTTTCTCCCCTCGGGCACTATGCTACAGAAAAACCATGATGACAGTCCTTCTCTGGTATAATGTTTTGTGGGAGGAGAGAAGTTCATTTCAAATTAATTTATGATCTGTGAAAAGTGCTAGAAACATGGTTCACTGCACTGAGAAGCGTAGTATGCACCACTCCTTTGGAAAATCTATTTGAGGGGCTCTCAGAGAAGGACCACACTCCCCACTTCTGTGTAAGGCTTCTAGTGTTAGCTAGTGGCACTGAGAACCATGGAATCAATTTAAAGGGTCAAAGAGGCCTGTCACCTGGAAAGACTTGCAAAGACAGCACTAAATGCCACTGCAGTGTCTAGAGGCTGAGCCTAAAGGAATCTCAGTGTGCCAGAGGTATCACCTGGGTTAGTGTGTTTTTTGTTTTTTTTTTTTCAAAAACAAACCAAGTCCCTTTCTTTTAAATGAATCTCATTTCTCATTATTGGAATCTGTGCAGGGCAATGGCCAGTTTTTCATCCAGTTTTGCACTAATGCACACTTGTCAATAACCAATTGGTCCCATTTGATCCAGGGCTTACACATACCAAGAGACTTCATTTCAGTCACCAAATGTGTCAGGGGCTGATTAAAGTTGTTTTTCCTGCAGGGTTTATGGATCCATACCTATTTTGCTGTTCCCTAGCTGTCTCATAACTCAACTCTGAAGCTTTCCCTCTGAGCTAGGCTTTGGGCTTGTACCTGCTTTTGCACAATGGTATTAGGACCCCACACATTTACGAAACAATTCTTTCTGGCTTTCATAAACTTTTGCTGAAACTCTGAGCAACTCACACCCACTAACTTTAGTCTCAACTAAATTTGTATTAATTAGTACAGAAAAAAATAGAAGACTTTGGGATCAGATTCAGACATGTTTCAGTTAGTTTATATTTCATTTTTTGTAATAAGTATCATATTGAAAGTGAGGCTTGGACCAACAATAAGAAATACTTGTTCAGAGCTTCTCCATAAAGAGGGAAGGGGTAGTGTTCCTATAGAATCCAGAAGCCATTTCCACAATACTTGTGAGCATTTGTTTTAGAAGCTATGAGAGGGGGAATCTCAGGGATGAGGGAAGGAACAGAGAACCAATAACTTATGATGAGAAAGAGAGTTTGGGGCAGGCGCTGACGTGGAATTGTTCCTAGATGAGATAGGCTCAGATGGAACACAGATCTACATGAAGTATACATGAAGAGAAGAACACATAAAAACCTCACGCCAGCAATTAGCACACTGTGCCCCAGAGTTGAAGATGAGGTTATGGAGTAAAGCAGAAGAAGCAGTAATGGTAAAGCATTATCAAATAGGAGAGAGGATCCTAAGATCCCAAGATAAGGAAGAGTGGTTAAAATATATAAACAAACAACAAATTAATTAAATAAATACATAATAAATGAGGATCTGGGAAGACAACAGTCAATAAGAACACTTATAGCACATGAGGACCTGGGTTTAAACCCCATCACCCGCATTCAAGCCCTAGCAAACCCTAGAATTTGCCTATAACCCAACATTAGAGTACAGGGAGGGGGAACAGGAGCAGAAGGATTAATAGGGCTTCTTGATCAATCAGTTTAATTGAGAAACAGGGGCTCAAGGCTCAACTGAGAGATTCTGTTTCGGGGAAATGAGGCAGAAGGATGGTAGAGGAGGACATTGACATGTGCCTCTGGCTTCCATATGTACATGAAACATGCACCACACACAACATACACACCACATACTACACACACACACACACAAATTAACATCTGTGCAGTAACTACAGGCTACTACTGCTGGTAAAGAAAAAAATCATCTACCCCGGCCAAGAACCTTAACATTTCTGTAAGAAATCCAACCCAGTCAAACACCCTGGGAGATACAAAGAACGCCCTCCATACAGATGAAGGGAATGATTCACATCTGATGAACCCAAGCAAATGGCATCTCAAATGCCAGGACCTTCCACTTTCAACTTAGCCCAATTATTTTGTGGGAAGGGGAGATGAACAAATTTTGAATATGTGCTCTCCTCTAATTTTGGATCCATTCCATGAACTTCATATGAGCTATCCATATATATTTCTTCCCTAACTTACACCATTTCTCCTGGTAGAGTAGTCAGCTCCAAGTTGCTGGGACAAGCCTCCAAACAGACACAGCTTATGAGAGGAAGAGATTTATTTCAAGCTTTCAGATCCAGGGGAAGTTCCATCAATGGTGGAAGAAATTGGCTACCATTCATACATTCAAGCAAAGAGAAACCACCAAAAAGTCCGCAAGCACCAAAAAAAAAAAAAAAAAAAAAAAAAAAAAGCAGCAAGTATACAGCCCACAGAGCTCAACTTGATGTCCATACTTTTGGGTTGTAATATTTGGGCTGGACTCCCAGATCCTCTCCCAGCGACACCTCCTCCAGCTGAAAACCCACGTTTAATAAAATACGAGTCCACTGGGGACATACATTCACATACAAACCACCTGGCTTCTCAGTTGTTGTTTTTTTTTTGGAGGGGGGAGTGAGGATAAAGAATAGGCATAAAAAATATCAGAGCAGGGGACTGTAAAAATGGCTTAGAGGTTAAGGTGTTTGCCTGTAAAGAGAAAGGACCTTAGTTTGATTCCCCAGGACTCACGTAAGCCAGATGCACAAGGGGGCACATGCATCTGGAGATTGTTTGCAGTGGCTAGAGGGCCTGGTGTGTATGTCTCCTCTCTCTCTTTCTCTCTCGCTCTCTCTCTCTCTCTCTCTCTCTCTGTCTTTCTCTCTCTCCTTGCAAATAAATAAAATAAAATCTTTAAAAAAATAATAAGAAAAAGAAAATACCAGAGCACTCCTTTAATCCCAGCACTCAGGAGGCAGAGATAGGAGGATTGCCATGAGTTTGAGGCCACCCTGAAACTACATAGTGAATTCTAGGTCAGCCTGGGCTAGAGTAAGACTGTACCTCAACAACAAAAAAAAGACAGAAAAAGAAAATACCACAGCACAAGGAGACAATGTTCATTTCATGGCCATGAATGTATTCATGGCTTGACTTGAAGAAGCTTTAAAGTTAAAGTGTTGATTTAGAATCTTCATTTTAAAGATATATGGAATGTCTTGTTCATGATATTGACAACAACAATAAAAACACCGCTCTCATGTCAAAGTGAATAAGGAATGGTTTATTCTGGACCTGAATGTGAATGACCATTGCCAAGGAACACATCTTAGGTTATTCTAAGTTCCATGTTCCTACATGAAAACAGTTTCACAAAAGTTTTATAGTCACAGAACTAAGAAAGCCATAAATCAAAAGGCTTTTCAAACACATTAGTGATCACATCAGATAAATGGGTTGCAGCAAATTAAGCGAATAGCTGTTACAGGCCTAAGATACCTAGTGACATTGTTAGTTCTTGGATTGGGTCTGTTCATACATTGTAAAGGATCTTTTTAATAGTCATAGGATGTTAGGTTATGCGCTGAGGTGGACAATAAATGGTCACTTAAGAGGATAAGATAGCCCCAGATAAATTGACTAAATGAAACATCCCAAATCCCCACAATCACAGACATTCTAAATCAGCCTTATATATTTAACATAGGTGTGGTGGGGGCATGGGGGCAGGGAACTTTAGACCACAGTACTTACACATGAAGATTTTTTTTTATCTAAACAGCATATGACATGCACGATTAAAGGCTATCAAACAAAATCTGATATTTTTGTAGTCTATTAGTTTTTTTAAACAATATATGGTAATAGGTCTTTTAAAATAGTGTACCAAGTGTAATAAGCCAATTTTTAACAATAGATATTATAACCTTCCAAATGAAAAAGCTCAGACAAGGACCTCTCACAAAAATATATTTTATAATTTATTCTTAAATTTGTCTTTTTGATTTCAAAGCCTTCCAGTTATTGCTACTATAATGGCTCAAACTGATGATAACCCTATAGCAATCAACTCTTAAGACCTTGTTGGCTTCCAACTTTTTCATATTATCTTTATTTTTGAAATTTTTAGATTTACATGCAAGGAGATAGACACACACACACAAATAGAAAAAGAGAGAGAGAGATAAACCAGGGCTTTTGCTGCAAATGAACTCTACATGCATGCACAACTTGGTGCATCTGGCTTTAAGTGGTTAGTGGGGAATTGAAACTGGACTGACAGGTTTTGCAAACAAGTGCCTTTAACTGCTTAGCTACCTCTGCAGCCCCCCTATTTTCAACATTTATATTTCAACAATGATGAATAAAAGAGTATCAAAGGATTTTAAAGATTATTTAAAACATCTATTAGAGATTTGCAGATTTCCTAAATGTCAAAGTAAAATTTGATTTAAGAATTTCTTGAAAAGCCGGGCGTGGTGGCGCACGCCTTTAATCCCAGCACTCGGGAGGCAGAGGTAGGAGGATCGCCGTGAGTTCGAGGCCACCCTGAGACTCCATAGTGAATTCCAGGTCAGCCTGGGCTAGAGTGAGACCCTACCTCAAAAAAACAAAAAAAAAAAAAGAATTTCTTGTTTTCTGCTTTTTGTTCTGATGCAGAAAAATAAAGCTAGTATATCTCATAGGTTGGTTTATAGTCAACTAAATATAGAGAAAAATATTAAGAGAAATTTTTTCTTTATCAATGAGTGTTACAGAGGAAAATTATGAGGGAAGATAAGACATTAGTATTATATTTATTCTATTATTCTTATTGAAAAGTTTAAAATAGTTCTACTAGACTACCTTGTAGGAAGACAAAAAATTTTCTAATTCTGTTTTTAACTAAAACATATTCATGAGAAAATGAGATTCTGCTGCTACTTTAACACTGTGATAGGCAACTTACTTTTCGGTCATTTTACTGATAAATTCATTCTAAGAAAAGCCCCATTTTTTCCATTCTCATAGCAGTACTTTTATTTACACATAATAATTGCACATACATGCAGAGTACATTGTGATGATTCAATACCTGTATACATTGTGTAATGATCACATGAGGACAATTAGTATGTCTATCACCTTAAACGTTTCCTCTTTCTAGTTCTTTGAAATATACAGTTGATTAATGTTAGTTATAGGCAAACCACTATGTAACACAACACTAGAACTTCTTGCTATCTATGATCCTTAACCAACTTTTCCCCATCTTCTTATTTGCCCCACCATCTTACCCAGCCATTGGTGATCACTCTTGTGCTGAACTTCTATAAGATAAATGTTTTTAGATTCCATATAAGAGTGAGATAATGAGGTGTTGTAGTAACCTAACCTTCTCATTGCTGGAACAAACATCCAACCAGAAGCAGCTTAGGTGAGGAAAGGGTCTATTTCAGGCTTTTACAAATCCCAAGAGAAGCTTCGTCATACATCCACAGCAGAGAGAGGGAGAGAAGTGAGCAGCCAGCACCAGTTGACTCAGGACAGAACTAGTAGGGCTGGACTCAAGATCCACCCCCAGTGACACACCTCTTCCAGCTACATTGAGATTCCATCTCACTACTGTCAGGTTGGCTGCCATCATGAAAACAAATGACCATAAATGCTGAAGACTAAGCAGGAAGCTTAGTCTTAATCAAAACCCCAAAGGACATGAGGAAATTGCGCTCAAACCACCACATGAGGTGCTTGTCTTCTTCTACGTGGCTTATTTCATCTAACAAAATGTCCTCCAATCTCATCCACCTTATTACCAATGAGAGGATTCCATCCTTTTTACAGAAGAATATATTCTACTGTACAACATACACCATATACCACATTTCTTTATCCAAATATTCATTGATTGACAGGCAGATTCATTCTATATCATGCCTATTATAGATAGTGCTACAATAAACATTAGAATAAAGATGTCTCTTCCACACTCTAATAGCATTCATTTAAATAGTTACCTAATAATGGGATTGATGGATCATAAGACAGTTGCATTTTTAATCTTTTTAGGAAGCTCCACAGGGCTTCCCATAGTCGTTAAACAAATACCTTCCTACCAACAGTGTACGAGGGCCTCTTTTTCTCCATCTTTGTTAGCATTTATTTGAAGCTTTTTGATAATAGCCACTCTAACTCAGATGAGGTGATATCCCACTTTGATTTTAATCTGTGCTTTCCTGATGGTTATTGATTGTAAGTGTTTTGTCAGCTACTTGTTCACCCTTTATATGTCATTTTTTTCCCCAGAAATACTTACTCAATTCTTTTTGTCATTTTTTAAATTGTATTACTTGCTTGAGAGGTTGTTCTGTTGAATTTTGGTTTTGTTTGTTTCACTATCAAATTGTTTGAGTTACTTACAGGGCCTGGATTCTTTGGCAAATACATAATTTGCAATTTTTTTTTCCTATTCTGCAGGTTGTCTCTTGACTCTTTTATTTCAGCTTCTGTGCAAAAGATCTCATTTTGATATAACACCATTTGTCTGTTTTGTTTTGTTTGTTTCTTGGTTTTTTTTTTTTTTTTTTTTTTTTTTTTTTTTTTTTTTTGCTTTGTTGCCTGGGCTTTTGAGTTCATAGTTAAAAGATTATTGTCCCGACCTATGTCATGTGCATTTCCCTGATGTTTTCTGATGTTTTCATTCAACTAAATGAAAATCTGAGTCCTATGTCACTGGAGGAAGAAGAAAGTGTTCTAGGAATGGTAATGTTCAGTTAGTGGCATCCATGGCTATTACATCCAATTGAGATCAAGCAGGAAGCCTATAAAAGTAGTGTGAACTTTGTGAAAATCTGTTTGATCCTATGGATTTGGACATCAGTGACCAAGATCTCAAATGTTCTAAGAGATAATGGATAAGGCACAAATGTCATGGATAAAAAAAATATCGTTTTAAGCAAGAACAGTCTTTTAAAACTGAAAGACAAAGAGTTTATGACATGACCATATATTCTGGTAAAAATTCCCCTTTTACTTGCTTTTCTCTTTACTTAAATTCTTTTCTGTCTTGTATTTTTCCAACGTTTGTCTGTCCAGGTATTGAATCATTTTCCTTTCACTGTTTTGGCATTTGTTCACTCCTTATTTCTTGATATTTTAAACTCTAATCTCTGTGGGATTTTTTTTTATTTTCTCTCACACACATACAAACACATTTTCAGTAGAACTATTATAAGAAATAGGGTCACATAAAATATCAACATATCCTAAAAAGAAAATTCAAAAAGAATTTATAAAAGATTGAGTATTACCTAGTTGAAAAGGAACTATCTACTCCAAAGTTAAATATATTCACCATCTTGTACCTCCAGCTTCATACATGATGATGTCTACATAATCAGCACTTCATAAATGTGTGTTAAGCTGTATTAAAGTAACAGCTAACTTCAGCAAAGTTGCCAATCATCAATAAGATTATATTATCTGCCTGTGGAGTTTCTGACATTCATGTTCAGATAAGAAAAGGAATCAACTTAATACTGATAGAAACCATTAACAATTATTGATCATCCATGTTCAAGTACTTCACAAAGTAACCAAGAGATTGCCTTGAAATTTCCCAACACTTTGAAGTAGGTGCTGTTAATGCCCATTTTTCAGATGGTACCATAGTATAAGCATGGACAGTAGAAGTAAAAGATATCATCTGTATATAAACTTCCCTGGCACCAAAGTCTATACTTTCTGAGCACCCCACACTGAAACTGTAGTATCCTAACAGTAAGTAGGATTTGGATGGTGCTACATAGGGGGTTTAAAACCTCTTATGGTTTGGATATGAAGTATCTCCTAGACAGGTTCATGAGGGAAAGGCTTGGTTGTCAACTAATGGGCTTTGGGAAAGTGATTGGAACATGAGAGCAATAACCTTATTGACAAATAATCTATTCATCACTTCAAAGTTGAACAGATTATTAGGAAGGAGTGCCTCATTAGATGAATTAGGTATCTGTCTACCAGCTACCATGAGCTGAATAGTTTTGCTCCAGCATGCCTCCCTTCCACCAGGATGGACTTTCTCACCATAGGTCTTTAGCAATGAGGCCATCAATCATGTACTAAAAGGGTAAATCAAAATAAATTTTTCCTCCTTTCATTTATGCTAGGTCTTTTGCACAAAAACAAGAGACCAACTAACAAACAAGCTTCAATTTTTTTAAATTTTCATTTCAACAAATTGATCATTCTTGTTATTTATGTTTTCATGCATGCAATTTCATTCAATGAGTTTGTTTGCTGTCATATCTCACTTGATTATAGGGAACCTAGTCCCATGCAGCTAAGTATACAAGCTTATCAGCATGGGTTATATCATCTTCCTTATTTACTGCTTAAAACTATGCCACTTTCTTTGGCAAAAATAAATACACTTAGTTAATAATAACTCTATTATCCTTCCCTAAACAAGACTACTGCAGAGGTGACATTCGGTTTCTGCAGCAGAGGCAAGCAGATGGCTTTTCATGGCTCCCTACTGGCCAGGCCACAGAGTGACTTTGATGGCAGCCAGTTGCCTGCCCTCTCAGGAAGAGCCACACAAATACAGCTGCTCATTTGGGAGAGAGCTGGGAAAGAGAGGCAGAAAAAAAATGACTATATAAAGGGGGAAAAAGCAGGGGGGATAAGGCCAAGACTACAGGCTCCCTTAGAATTGGTTCATTTTACCAAATAATTATTGCAGATGAATAATGACCATTGATAAACAATTTCAGTTATATCATGGAACAAAGCTTAACGTTCAGTATTATGCCTGGGCTTCCTTCCCATAATAAAATGTATCTCATAATGAGACTGTTTTCCTGCATAAAAAGAAGGTGGTTATTCTTTATTTCTGATATAAATCATCACCATTAGTTCACAAAATGCTTTCTTTGTTCAGAAATTATAGAAAGGTGGAGATGTCAAAATGAAACATAAAGGAGAAGCAAATTCAAGATGTTGCTGAATGATAATCCTCAATGAAATTATATAGTTTAGCAAACATTCTGGTTATAGTGTACCCAAATCAAATCTCATAAGACAAGGTCTACTATCCTTCTTTTACAAATGAGAAATTTGAAACCACTGGAGTTACATAACTTATCCAATGTCTCACTGACAGAAAACACAGGAGCAAGTTAGAAACTTTTAACTGAGCACTTCAAATCAAACTCCAGTTAGGCACATTGCCATCTTTGCTATATATTCTATCTTTGAAAAAGCAGCAGTGTAAATCCAGCTGTTTTACATTTGTATAGCCAAAGTGTGTGATCCAGCCTTTGGTTTAATATTAATACCCAGATTACACCATCTTGACAAGTAAGCAAGATGTCCCACATTTCAATTTTGCACTGGACTCCATGAGTGATGGGGCTAGCCCTGTCAACAGTGTCCTGGATGTTTTCACTATGTATAACTACATCTGGATTGTGAGTTTGGGGATCTACGGTTTTCAGTGTATTTTTTTTCTATCAAGTCTCTATACCTTCCATGATAAAGCCATTACTTCTCTGATGTTAGCACTGCCCTTCACATCTCCATTCCAGCCATCTTAGCCTTTTAGCTTTTCTCCAGTACTCTGAGCACGAGCACCATGATTTCTGCCTAAAGCACTCCTTTCCCCAGGTTATCCCAAAGTTTCATTCTTTCATTTATCCATTCTAATGCTATTTCAATAGCAAACGCTCCACTGACCATCTTCTTTAAAACAGTATTTCCTTTCCACACAGCTGTTTGCTCTGCTTTATTTGTCTTCATGGAATTGGGGTTCTACCTTAGATAATACATAGTGTTATTTGTATTCATAGTGTCATTATAAAAGGAAATGTAACCCTCCTCAAAATTCATGTGCAAAAGCCCTCACCTTTGGTATCTAAGAATGTGGTGCTGAGGATAGAGTCTTTACAAAGATGGCTAAGCTGAGGCATAAATTAATCTAACAGGTGATCTTATAATAAGTGTAAAATTGGACCTACAGAGAAACAGCAGGAGCATGACCTAAGGAGGCAATTCCCTATGAGGATTTAGGCCACAGGAGACCTAAACTTACCAACACAATGATCCAGAATTGTGAGAAAGTAAATTTCTGTTGTGTGAGATATTTGCTCTGTGTTTTTTTGTTATATCAGCCCAAGCAAATAAGTACAGTTATCTTTGCCATCCACTACAGTGTGATGTCCTTAAGAAAAGGGCTTTGTTCTGTCCATTGCAATAGACCAGTACCAACCAATAGACAAATTAGAGATGTTTAAAATATCAAAGAATGAATCAATGATTACTTATTACATAAGAGGTTCATCAAATCATAGGATTTGAAGAGGATCTCTGAATATTTTTGTCTACCAAATTATTTCATTCCACGCTTGGGAACCATTGTTTTAAACAAAGATTTACACCATAATACGAATTGACCAGCTCTGTGTTTTCGTCCAGACTTCTAATAGAAGCACTAATGGATTGTGTCAGGACTAAGAAACTGAGGATCATAATATAGGCTAGAAGGAAGGCTGTCACACAGTGTTTGTTATTAGGAAAATTACAGAAAAACAACCTACAGCAAAAATCAATCAGGAATTATAAGGATACAGCACAAGCTGCCTCTCCCGCATGTCTTTGATAGTCAAGATCAGTTTACAACTAATTGCTCCCAGCACTTCAATAGCTTCACAACTATCATTTCATTCCAACAAACAACACATTCAAAGTGCTGCATGATCTTCAGGTGGGTCAATATTGCCACAGCTTTTGTCCTCACATTGACAAGACAACAGAGGGGAACAATAAGTTGCCAATCAACACATTGATTGATGGTCCCATCTTTGTTTTGACTTCTTCACCTGGGGTAGCTAATATCTCTGCAGGGTAAAGCAGAGAGAGCTCTTTCAGGCATTCGTGTCTCACTGACTGACTTGACATAGGCAGTTAGGTTCAGGCACTCTTCAGCAGGTCAGTAGCTGGATGTGCTTGAGAATTGCACACTCCTTAGAGAGAAAACAACAGCTAGTTATCTCACCTCTCGTCATGATATGTCTGCTTGCTTCATCAAGTTGCCCAGATCTATAGGAGATGAGATTCACATGTTTATAAATTCCATTTATAAATGTATAAGATCTACAGGAAAGTGACAGTGTGGTAGAAATTTCAGAGGAGCTTCTATTTTTCACTTTATTTCCTCCTATCCTTTATGTTTATGCACAAAATGGGAAAAAGGATTAGAAATGCTATATTATGTACTAGCTAATCTTGAAAGCTATCTTTTATGGTTTGAATATGAAATGTCCTCCAGAATTTCCTATCTTAGAGTGTAGTACCCTGACTGATGGTGCTATTTGCGAGGTTCTGGGAACTATCAGAGGTACAACTTAGCTAAAGGAGATGACTCACTATGTGATATTATACGCAAATGCTTGGGGACAAGCAACCATGGACTGAACCATAAAAAATCACAGGCCAAGATAACTCTTTCCTACCTTAGGTTAGTCTCTCAGATGTTTTGATTACAATAAGAAACGTATAGACTTTGAATACTTTAAGCATTGAATTATCAAACTAGTTCTTCTAGAGCATTCCTAGTAACAGAAGTTGGTGGAGCTAAGACTCAAAACTATCAAGAACTTGCCCAATAT
Organism: Dipus sagitta; assembly: GCA_036346955.1. Lineage (NCBI taxonomy): Eukaryota > Metazoa > Chordata > Mammalia > Rodentia > Dipodidae > Dipus > Dipus sagitta. The sequence continues at coordinate 92,773,487 of CM070770.1, read as the reverse complement.
CACTCATGTAGGAAAGGACAACTAATGGATCACATGCCTGAATCCCAATTTCTGGTAACACAAGCTTTCTTCACCATTTGGAAGCATTTTTCACATTGATGAGATCTTATCAATAACTGGTTCTAGATAAGGACATATGACCTAGGACTTCTTGGTCATAGCCATAAGAGGACAAGGAGGATACCTGAGTCTTTGGCAAAAATTGCCAGATCACTATTCCACTTTGTTTTCCCAAGACATAGTCTCTCACTAGATGAGGGGCTCCCAGTTTTAGGCTAGGCTAGCTTACCAGGGAACTCCAGTGATCCTTTCTCTGCCCCGCCAGCAATGGAATTATAAGCATGAACGCCATCCCCAGCTTCTAGTGTGGGCTTGGGGGAATTGAACTCAGAATCTCATGCATAGAAACATTCTGACCCACTGAGCTATCTCCCAACCCCAAAAACTTTCCTTTTAGGTAAAAACAATAGAAGTTTAGCTTTTGTCAATGCAATACAAATATACCACAAATATGACAAAAAATGATCAATATCTTTGAATTCTTTTTTTTCTTTTTTTTCTTTTTTTAATTTTTTTTTCTTTATTAGTTAGTTTTGTATTCAGCAAATACAGTCCGTTTGGTACCATTATTAGGCTCATCTGTGACCTACCCCCTCCCCTTGGTCGCTCTTTGTTGAGGTATACGGGTCTTGCATTGTGGAGTTAGCCCACAGTTATGGGTAAGATAAATGTCTCTGCATATCATGACCCAACATGTGGCTCTGACATTCTTTCCACCCCCTCTTCCGCAAAATTTCCCTGAGCCATGTTGGGTTCATTTTTGGTCTGCTTCAGTGATGAGGTGTTGGGGGCCTCTGAGGCTCTGGCTCTCTGATTTGGTAGGAGTTGATTTTTCTCTGTGCTGATCTCCTTCCCCCTTGGCTGGTATCTGGTTCATCAGGAAAACAGCCCCCTTGCTTGTTTCTCCAATTTTTCTTAGTTTCAGCCTGGGCCCTTTTGAGGTATGATGGGGTGGCTCTCTCCTTAGGATCTACATCTATCTGAAAAAGAGAAGCAGGTTCTCCAACGGAGAGTAAGTTAGCACCAGGATAAATGAGATAACCCTTACTTTTTTTTATAGAGAATTTAATAGGTATAGGCCCTCTTGTAGCCCACAATTGATGGTAGCTTGATATTGGTGAGTGGGTTTATGTTTGGATATGGTTCTGACTTGTTTCCCAGCTCCAGCTATGGGTCCCATACCAGTGAGGGGATCAGTTAGCCAAATTGAGAGCAGTTGGTTCCCCACCATGGCTGTGTGCCACCACTGCACTTGTTTGGGCATCACAACAAGTTATTTGCTGCTAAGTAGGTTAGACCATGCATTGCTTCGACAGATATTGGTCATTTTCCCCCAGTCGCCCCTGTAGCACCTTCTGGCACTAGACGCGCTGACTGTCTGGGGACTGACTCTCTTCCAACTTCCAGCCATGCCATTCTAATTTGCATGTCAATCACATAAGGTGTCTTCAGCAGTAGGGTCTTACTACTAGCCTTTGGTGGGTCATCAAGTACTCTGACAGAAATCTGTCTGTCTTTTAGGAAACCTTGTAGGTCTCTCTGATCAAAAGCTCATTGTGGATGATAGCCCCATGCTGGTTCTGGGAGTTACAGGTCAGTGCCCACTAAGAAAATGAGGAAAAATATAACTAATATACAAGAGTTAGCAATAAGAGAGAGAGAGAGAGAGAGGGAGAGGGGAAGTGAGGGAGGGAAGATGTAGAAGATTAAGGTTAGTCTTGATCTTACCCTCTCCAGTGTCTTGTGGTTCAGGTGTTCCCTGTAAGGGCCTGGTGAAGGATCAGCCATTTGGTCTGTCTTTTAGTAAGTAGAAAATTATCTGAATTCTTTTAAATGTATTTTAATTAATGCCATTCCCCTAGAGCTAACATTTGGGGCTCTGTCCAGTACTTCAAATCATATGTATTATTTAAAGCATAAGCCTAAAAGTTTGTTATTAAAAACAGTCTAAATCTAGAGAGATGGCTCAGAAGTTAATTGTGCTTCCTATGAAAGCAAGAGAGCCAGAGGGGACCTGAAAGTAACAAATCAAATCTCAAAATCCTATGTAAATAGCAGGGCATAGCCATAGGCCCCTGTAACCCCAGCCCAACAAAAGGGAGCAAAGGCCAGGGAATCTACTGGGCTTGTGAAAAACAGCAAACTTTCAAGTAAAAACAGGCAAAGAGCAACAAAGTGGGGTACCTGGTGTTTAGCTCTGTGAATACAGGGGAGTGGCATCTGCTGCAGACAAGTACCTGGGGAGCTGTAAGACACATAGATATGCATTACAACACACACACACACACACACACACACACACACACACACATACACATATGCAAAAAAAGAAAGAAAGAAAAAACTATATAGAGCTGGAGAGATGGCTTAGCAGTTCAGGTGGCCTGAAAAACCAAAAAATCAAACCCAGGTTTGATTCCCCAAGACTCACATAAGCCAGATGCACAAGGTGGTGCATGTGTCTAGAGTTCATTTGCAGGGGCTGAAGGCCCTTGCACACTTATTCCCTCTCTTGATCTGTCTCTCTCTCAAATAAATAAAAAAGAAATAACTGTCTAAAATAAAATGTCATTAAAACTACTCATGCTCTATGATAACTATGTCCTCCAAATTTGGTCATATGAACATTTCTGCACACACACACACTTCCAGCACTTTGCCATACTCCACCAAGTGACTTATTTTATTTCTTCACCCCTATTAACTTGGGTGGACTGTGTGAACGCCAATAGAAGAGAATTCAGTGCAAATATTAATGCATGACTTCCAAAGCGAGATCATAAAGGGAAGTACATCTGTCCTTTCTCTTACAACTGCTTTCCCACTGAGGCTCTTTCTCTCTTTCCATCTCTCTTTATTCCTTAGAATGCAACCACTATTTTGTGAGATATTCTGACCAATAGGCCCAACCAGGGCTTGCTGTTATTATTTCAAGATCAATGGAGCCTTTCTTAGCTATATAGGTGGGCTTGGCATAAGGTTTGGGGTGCCAACACTCAATACTCATCAAAACTCCTCAAGTCAGTGGCTCTTGAGTTTGTTGTCTTGCAAATTGTGAATAATGACAAGTACAGACACTGAAGAAGGGCAAGTAAAGGTTATTAGAAAAGAATGTGAAGGTGACACAGAAGAACTCCCAAACTAGGAGGGGTCTTGATAGGTCTTGATAGCTGCCTAGTGGCTTGGAATAAACTGGGACTGTTTATACCTTTGGGAATGCAAATTTGGTATCAGCTTGGGTGGGACTGGATTGGTTGTTTTGAATCTATGTGGAGGCTTCTAATAGGCTGATAATTTTATAACCTTGGGGATTTTAACCAGGTATCAAGTCATGGTAGACTAGATTGGTTAATTTGAATATATGGAGAGGGCTACTGATTAGCTAGTGAGTTAAATAAAGGCTTGGTTACTTTATATATCTGGGTTAGCTCGTCTCCTAAAGAGCTAGCATGAGTTCAAGCTTTTGATCTTTTGGCAGGTCAACATGAGTCAAGGTTTTCTGGGTTTTTTTTCCCAGTCTCTGTTCTCTTAAAAAAAAAAAAAATTGTTCATTGGCTCTGTCAAGACATACAGACTATCTGTTTATTGCCTTTGAGCATGTGACTCTGACTAGCATCCTATGAAGGAGGTGGTACTTCACTCCTATTAACCACATGAGTAAATAAGTCTTTGTATTACTTCAGCCCCACTCTCAATTCTTCCAGCTGAGGCCCCAGACATTGTGGAGTCATAGAGTTATGCCTTGTCTAAGCCCATAAGTCATAGAAATCTTGAGACATAACAAATGATTATCATAATTTTAAGTGACTACAATATGGAGTCACTTTTTTGACATTCCAAATGATAGTTAATATACTCATCCCTGACATAAGGAACCTAATTTAGATGACTTTCATCGGTCACAAGTTTTAATATTATATTGACTAGTCAATATGCTGAGGCCTTTAGTCTCTCAAATTTCACCAGTAAACTTGTGTTGATTTTGAAGGTTCTCATGCTGTGAAAAGTTTATTTGCTTAACAAGCTACAATATACATATCAGTGTGCTTTATCTCATTAGTTGATACTCTGTAACTTTGATCAAATGAAGTAATCAAAATTGCCACTCTGCAATTCTAGTTAATAAAATTCTAGTTAAAAAATCAATGTAAATTAGAAATTTTAGATTATCTATAAAGCCTCATCAGAAATATTTTTAACATATACTTAGTCTTAAAATGAAAAACCATTACCACAGACGTTTTTATTCCTATCCAATAAGGATTATTCATATTTGATATGATATCTAATTGTTGCTCATAAGTAGGGCATTAAGTCAAGAAAATTCTTATCAACATGAATAGCACCAACCAAACTTGGTCCCTTGATCTCTGATACTCTTTGAAACAAACCTCTTTCTTGAGAATTATCCCTCATCTTGAGCTGGGCCCATTAAACTTGGGGGATTCTAAAATGAAATTAGGGCTGGAGAAATGGCTTAGCTATTAAGGTGCTTGCTGGCAAAGCCAAAGGACCCAGGTTCGATTCCCCAGGACCCATGTAAAGTCAGATGTACAAGGTGGTGCATGTGTCCAGAGTTCATTTACAATGGCTAGAGGCCCTGGCATGCCCATTCTCTCTCTATGTCTGTTTCTTTATCCCTTTTCTTTCAAATAAGTAAAATAAAATATTAAAAAGTTAAACAAGACAAAACTATACTTAGCATGTGGTTCTTACTTCGGGTACATAAAATTAAGATCACTTCTGTTATTTACTCTAGAATAAAACCTCTCAATGGACTAATCAGCCCACATTAAACAAAACTATAGTGTCACTGATATTTTTAGGATGTTATGATTCAGTATAGCCATCAAGGCATTGACACAGTCAGTTGTCATGCAGCTGGATTTTTATATTATTTTCTTTTTTTTTTGTTTTTTTTTAAAGCTGTTTATTTATTTTTTTATTTTCTCAATTTTTATTAATATTTTCCATGATTATAAAGAGGTTATGCTTTTATAGACACACTTTTTACCCCTCTTCCACTGAGAACCCTCCTTAATGGGGTTATTGGTATTCTCTGTGGGGTCATGAAGGCCTTGGTGAGTTTCTGTGGGGGGTGGGATTCCACTGGATAGTCCTATCCACTCTGAGGCTCTCACAATTTTTCCATCCCTTCTTCAATATTCCCTGAACCTTGGTGGACATGTTAGCAGTCTGATTTACTGTTGAGCTCTCTGCTGCCTCTGGATCTCTGCTTTGATGAGTTTGAGTAACCACAGAATCTGTCACCAAATCCCCAGAGCTGGTTATCAGGCTACCAGTGAGAGGAGTCCTCTCATTGCTGCTTCCTCTCTAATGTCTCCTGGGCCAAGGAAGATATGAAAGAGATGATTCATGTGGTAGGCAGTTGGCTATCTTCTGTTGTCATAGTGAGCTCCCCAGTATTCTCTGAAATCTATAAATAAAACAGATTCTCCAACCACAAGTTAGGTCAGCTCTGATTAAAGGGGATAAGCATAGTTGAGAGAATTTTTGATGTCTATGTCCACTCTTCTTAGACAAAAAGTAATGGGGGCTTCTCTCTGGAATCTGGGTGTTTTCTATTCAATGAGATTCTTACTTGGTTCCCAGTTTCATGTATGAGTTCTCTTCCACTGAACAGGCCTCATGTCCAATCTGAGAACAACTGGTTATCCACAGAGGCTGTGTGCCACTACTGCACTGGTGTGTACTTCTTGCCTTGCTGATTGATTTTATAGCTTGCAGGATCCACGGCTTCTTCACACTGTTGGTGACCATCATTCTGCAGTAGCTCCCATAGCATTTTCTAGTGCTATGAGGGCTAGCCAGGAAGGAACTGGCTTCCCTCTCAGTTCCAGTATGCCACAGACCTTTTAAAAAAAAAAAACTAGATTTAATACTAAAAATTTGATTGCTACCCATAAATTGCTGTGTTGCTTTACTAATAAACAGAAATGGAGATTTAATAATTCAATGCACATGCTGATTTTTCAACAATCTTATAGATATATAAACAATCTTATAAACTTGACTTCTGTGACCTGCAGGCAAGTTGGCAAAGTGGCATTTCCATGATTACTGTGTAGGAGACATCATACGTATTTCATTCAGTTAATCTGAAGTGAACCAGCAATGGGAGAGGGACTGTCAAGAGGATTTTGATCATCACACTTCTTTTATTTTGTCTACATACCCATAACTTATCCAACCTTTTTGACCAAACAGCTAGTAATTTCAGGCAAACTACTAAAATCCTAATTAAAAAAATTACCTAAACTGAGCAGTTTTTTAAATAATCCAGTGAAAATAGTCAACAGAACACCAAACTTTCAGTTTCATCCCACTGCTTGCCTTTCCCACAATCTCTTTCCTTCTCAGTGTTTTTATATTCCTTTCAAGAAACAACATATGCGGCAGGGGAACAAGCGGTACAGGTACGGAAGAACAAACTGGTCACAGGCCTTGCCTTAGGGAGCACACAACTTAGCAGCTGATGCAGTCACGGCAGGACACCCACAAGCAGTCACTCAGGCAGACTAATTCCTGATTCTTCCCATCTTATATGACTTTCCTTTTCAGTGTTAATCTGCCAAGCCTCCTACCAGGAAGGTGTTCTAGGAGCTTCCATTTAACAATGGGAAAATTCCAAAAACTAAAATTGCTAACTTTTTTCTCTAAATTGATACTTTTCACCCCTACATCCTTTCTCCTAATGGGATCAGTAATAGCCACTCCCATTTCCTCCTCTAATGGGACTGACTAGCTACAAAATTTTCTGCCCCCATCACCTGTCTTCCTTTTTCTTTAAGGATTCTCTTAACTATCCCAGTCTGTGAGCTTAACCTGGGCTCTGGTTCTCCTTCCAGAGATGCCCTGTGCTGGTGGTTACCTGCAATAAACACTGCTGCTTTTGAACAGCTCTCCCTTGTTCTCTACACCAAAGTTATACCTTACTTTTAGTGGCCAGTATGGAGAATTGGGACATGGGCACCTCAGCAGAAGTCCCCACAATCTCCTCTCCTTTTCATTTCTTCCTCACCCTTTCCCCAACCTTGATTAGCTCCAGCAGAGATCAACTCCATTACGTCCACCATAGAACAATTGAACTCCACTAATTCCATTCCATGTAAGTGTTGATATTTCTACCCTCCATTCCAGTATTTCTCCATTATGACCATCCGTCATAAATCACAGCACATGGTGAGAAAAATTTCTGGTCTTGCTGTTGGTCTCTGTCATAAATATTGGTGAGGAAACCTCCATCATCCCAACATCCCTCTTGTCTGAACTGTGCCACCTAATTGTGGGGATGACCCTTCTTGTTTTAACACAGGAGTTGTATTTACTGATTCTCACCCTCCTCATCACAGTGAGTAAAAACTCATCCAAGCCTCCTCAGGACTCCCCTCTGAGGTGCCGTATCCCTTACCTCCCCTCATTGGGAATAACTGACTCCATAAAACCTAAGCATCTCATTTACTATTGTAATAAAATATGGCCACAATATCACCTTGATAAAGGCCACCACTGGCCCAAAGTCAGCACCTTCAACTTCCAAATTCAAATTGATCTTGCAAAATTCATCTGATATAATGGAAAATTGTCTGATGTCCCCTGCATACAAGCCTTTATCTATGTCTATTCTTGTCCCTCTCTATGCTCCTCCAGTTCTGCCTTCGAAATGCTCTTATTCCATGGGAAAAAATAAACACTTTTTCTTTTCCCCATTTGCTCTTTTGCATTTACTCTAGTGTCATTCCCTTCCCCTGCCCCACACATGCTGACAAATTAACTAGGTCTTTCCTGGAACACCTGCCTTCTTCAGAAATACCCAGTACTGAGTCAAGTGGACCTTCTGGATTTAAATCCAGTTGAGATTTTATGTTTGATTTCAGCTCACAGTTTCTTTTCTCCAGAGCCTACCCACCCTACAGGGCATTGCCCTCTTGGAACTAGAATCCTTGGTCAGTTCCAGAGTTGGGACCCACAGTGGGTCTCCCCATTCCTTTCCACAGTGCTCCTTAGCATAGTACAGTGATGGACAGCAGTCTCTATGTCTGAGGTTTACTCTTCCATCAGGAGTTCTGACTGTTCTTTTAGTGAATAACTAGGTTTGCTTGCTCATTCCCTTGTCTGCACTCTGGTTCCTCTTTGACCACTAACTCTGAGTAAGGCTTTGATAGCCATTAAATTTTCCAGCTCCTCAGCCTCTGAACTAAAAAGGCTTTCTGGCACTCTCAAATCCTAAATCATTAGGAAAGTGAGCCTGCCACCAAAACTCTCCTCCACTTTATCCTCTCCTCCTCCTCTTTCTCCTTTTCTTTTTCTTCTCTTCCTCCTCTTTTCCTCTTCCTTCCCTTCTTTTCCTTTTCCTCTTCTTTCTCAGCTCTGAGCCTTCGCTTTGTTTTTTAGTATTTTATTTTTAAAAAGTTATATTTTTATATCCCTTCTTCCCTTCCCCCATTCCACTAAGGACCCTCCTCAATGGGGTTATTGGTATTCACTGTGAGGTCATGAAAACCTTGGTCAGTTTCTGGGGGGGGAGACATGGCTTAAGATAGTCCTTCCCACTCTGGCTTTTAAAATATTTCTGCCTCCTCTTTGACATGTCCCCTGGACCTGGGGTGGGGGATGTTAATAGTCTGATTCAGCATTGAGCTCTCTGCTGTCTCTGGATTTCTGCATTAATGAATTCTGAGTCACCATCATCTCTGTAGCCATGTGCTATATGTCAGGCTATCAGTGAGAGAAGTACTCCTATTGCCACTTCCTCTGCAATTCCTTGGCCCTGACAGATATTATAGAGGTTACAAGTCTCATACTAGGTGGTTGGCTATCTTTTCTAATATTGATGGATCTTGGATCTACCCAGTATTCTCTGTGAAACAGAAAATATGTATAGTAGAATTTATTCTACCACCACAAGTGTAAGTAGCTTGGATTAAAGGGGCTAATCATAGTTATTTGAGAGACTTTTTGATGTGTGCACTTACTCTTCTTAGCCAAAGAACAGTGGTGGCTTCTCTCTGGAGTCTATCTGTTGCCTATCCATGGGATTTTGACATAGTTTCCAGTAACAGGCATGAGTTCTTTCAAACTGAGTGGGTCTCATATCTAATTCAAGAGCAGGTGGAGCTGAAGCTATATAATTCTTGCACAGCTAGTTTCTCTCAAAGCTTGCAGGATCCCCTGCTTATTCATGCTGTTGGTGACCATTATCCTCCAGGAGATATCATAGTATTTTCCAGTGCTATGGGGCTAGGCAGGAGCGAACTGCCTTCCCTGTCTGTTCCAACATGGTCTCTCAATGTCCTGTGACAGTAGCTTGTGCTGTCATCAGCAATAGGGTCTTATATTTTATGAGCCTCCCTTTAAATTCAAACTGTAATTGCTGGTCATGGCTTTAAGAAGTAAGTTTCTAAGAAAAATTATATTTTAAAACTATCATTGATATGGTACCATTAGTTTATAAGTACTTACAACAAACTAAAAATATTAAATAAAGACAGTGAAAGGACAACTTTCCATGAAAAAAAGTCAAGTCTATGATTATGTGAACATGAAATCAAACTTATAGAGAATACTTCAGGGTTTACTCCATACAGAATAGTCAAACAACCAATCTCAAGAGCTTATAAGAAGATGATCACAATAACCAAAATGAGAGTAGGCTCAAAAAAGCTACAAAACACAAGAAAGCACCAAACCCCATAAAGCACCACATCATGTCAGGGATTAAATTGAACTTCACAGTTATAACCTCAAACATTAATGATCTTAAATCACCCATCAAAAGACACAAGCTATCAGGTTGTATCAAAAATGGGCTCTTATACATACAAGTTCTCCCAAAAGAAGACAAATTTATGTCAGAGTGCTTGATGACCCACCATAGCTTAGTGGTAATACCCTACTGCTGAAGACACCATACACTGTTGGCACATATCATGGAGCAACATGGCTAGAAGATGGAAGAGAGTCAGTCCCCAGAGAGTTAGCATGTCTAGTGCCAGAAGGTGCTACATGAGTGACTGGGGGATAATGACCAATATCTGCCCAAGCTATGCATGGTCTAACCTATTTAGCAGCAAACAATCTGACGTGATGCTCATACAAGTGCAATAGTAGCACATAGCCATGGTGGGGAACCAACAGCTCTCAATTTGGCTAACTGATCTGCTCAGTGGGATAGAGTCCATAGCTGGAGCTATGAAACAAGTCAGAACCATATCCAACAAGGAACCCACTCTCCATTAAACTTTCTCTAAAAAATAATGGTTATCACATTTACTTGGTGCTAACTTTACTCTCCAGTGGAGAATCTGCTTCAGATAGATGCAGATGCTAAGGACAGAACCAATCCACCATACCTCAAAAGGGCCCCAGCTGAAACTTAAAATAATTGGGAAAACATCCAAGAATGCTGTTTTCTTGACAAACTGGAAACCAGCACAATGGTGATGGAGATAGACACAGAGAACAAGCGACCCCTACCAAACCAGATATCCAGAGGCACAGAGGCTCCAAAGACCTCAACACTGAAGCAGACCTAATATGAACACAACATGACCCAGGGAAATTTGCGGAAGAGGGGGTAGAAAGAATGTCAGAGCCACACATTGGCTCATGACACACAGAGACATTTCCTCCTACCCAAAACTAAAGGCTAACCCCACAATGCACGACCCATATACCCCAACAAGGAGGGTCCCTGTGGAGGGAGGAGGACAGGGAGGAGTCTAAAAATGGTACCAACTTGACTGTATTCACTGATTAAAAAAAAAATTTTAATGGACTTTTCTATATGCTATCTTCAAGAAACTCACCTCACCACTAAAGACAGATACCTCCTCAATGTGAAAGGATGGAAAATGATATTCCAAGCAAATGGAAGTTAGAAATAAGCAGATGTTGCTATATTAATATATGATAAAATAGACTTCAAACAAAAAGTCATCAAAAAGGACAAATCATGGGACTGGGGAGTTGGCTTAGCAGTTAAGGCATTTGCCTGTGAAGCCAAAGGACACATGTTTGATTCCCCAGGACCCATGTAAACCAGATGCACAAGGGACACATGTGTCTGGAGTTTGTTTCCAGTGGCTAGAAAGCTTGGTGGACTCATTCTCTCTCTGTCTATCTCTCTTCTCTCTATCTTTCTCACTCTCTGCTTGCAAATAAATAAATAAAATTTTAACTTAAAAAAGGACAAAAAAGACCACTTCTTACTCATCAAGGGAATAATCCAATAAGAGTATATCACAATTACCAATCTATATACTCTAAAACAGGTGCACCACAGTTTATAGAACAAAAACCACTTAACAAAAAAAAAAAAAACAGAAAGAAACAACAACAACATCATATTGGAGACTTCAATACTCCACTATTATCAATAGACAGATCATCCAAGCAAAAAAAAATCAGCAGGGAAATAATAGAGCTCGACAACACCATAGTTCAACTAGACCCAATGGACTTCTGCAGAATTTTCCACCCCAATTCTACAGAATACACATTCTTCTCAGCAGCCCATGGAAGCATCTGCAAAACAGACCATACATTAAACCATAAAGGGTGCCTCCATAAAGTCAGAAAAATTGAAGTAACCTCCTATATCATATCAGGTCACAATGCTTTAAAGCTAGAAATGAACATCAAGAACTCTACCAGCTCTTGAACACTAAACAACACACTTTTAAACAATGAATGGGTTGTGGAAGAAATCAAAAAAAAAAAAATTGTAAAATCCTAGAACTTAATGATAATGAAAACACAACTTACCAAAACTTATGGAACACAATGAAGGCCGTCCTAAGGGGAAAATTCATAGTGTAAATGCCTTCATAACAGAGACAGAGAGATGCCAAATTAATAACCTAACTGTCCATAAGAAAAGAACCATAGACCAATGGAACAGAATTAAAGACTCGGACCTTAAGTCAAGTAACTACAGCTACTTGATCTTTGACAAAGGTCTCAGTAATGTAGACTGAAAAAAAGACAGAATCTTCAACAAATGGTGTTGTACAAATTGGATAACCATATGTAGAAAAATAAAACTAGACCCACTGTGATAGTTTGATTAGAAGGCTCCAATATATTCAGCGTTTTATTAGTTTGTAGTTTGCATCTGCAGCCACCTGGTTGGAGGTGGTGTCACTGGATGGATCATAAAGTGTGGTGGAGGGTTTAAAATTCCAATGTAAATTGGGCGTGGTGGTGCATGCCTTTAATCCCAGCACTTGGGAGGCAGAGGTGGGAGGATCACCATGAGTTCAAGGCCACCCTGGGACTATATAGTGAATTCCAGGTCAGCCTGAGCTAGAATGAAACCCTACCTCGAAAAAAAAAAAAAAAAAAAAAAGATTCCAATGTAAAGATATGCAAAGTGTGCCTAGCTGGAGTTCCTGAAGTGTGCTGTCCTGTCTGGCTTTTGGCTTTTTGGCTTGTGCTTCTCTCTGTGTGTTTGGTCCTGTGAAAGTAGACAGCTTCTTCTGCCATTACAGAACTTCCTCTGGATCTGTAAACTTCAATTAATCCCTACCTCCATAACTGTGCCTGATCTGGAAGTTTATCTCAGTGAACCTGAAGCTGTCGGTTACACCCACTCACCTCTCCATATACAAAAATCAAGTCCAAATGAATTAAAGACCTCAGTATAAGACCTGAATCTCTTCTCCCACTGGAAGAAAAAATAGGAGGCACTCTCCATGATATAGGAGTAGGGAAACAGTTCCTGAGCCAAATCCCAGTAGCCCAGGAAATTAAACAATCATTCAACCAATGGGGTCTCATGTAACTAAAATGCTTCTGCACAGACAAACACACCATAAGCACAGCCAACAGATAACCTACTGAATGGGAGAAAATCTTTGCCAGCTATACCACTGACAGAAGCTTAATATCTATAATCTACAAATAACTCAAAAAAAACAATAAAAAAATCAAAAACACACTCTAAAAATAGAGCAGAGAACTGGATAGGGATTTCTCACAGGAAGAAATACAAATAGCTAATACACATTTTAAAAAATTCAACATCTCTAACCATTGGGGAAATGTAAATTAAAGCAACTATGTACTTCCACCTTACTCCAGTAAGGATGGCAATCATTAAAAAAATCTAACAACAACAAATGTTGGCAAGGATGTTGGGAGAGAGGAACCCTCATCCACTGTTGGTGGGAATGTAAAATTGTACATCCACTATGGAAATCAATATGGAGATTCCTGAAAAAAAAATGAACATGGAGCTACTAATAGACTCTGTTTTTGCCTTACTGAGCATTTGTCCTAAATGTTCTATGCTTTGCTACAGAGATAATTCCTCAACCATGTTTATAGCTGCTAAATTCATTAATGCTAAGAACTGAAATCAACCTAGGTGCCCATCATTAGATGAATGGATAACGAAATTGTGGTACATTTATACAATGGAATTCTACTCAGTAGTAAGACAAAATGATACAATGAAATTTGTGGAAAATGGACAGACTTGGAACAGATCATACTCAGTGAACTCACACAATCACAGAATTTGCTGCATGGTTCTTAACCTGGACCAGCTCGAGTTGCTTACATACCAGACAGGCAACTCAAGGCCCAGACAATAGGGATGGAAGGGTTTGAGGGAAGGGAAGGGAGGAAACCAAACATAAACTAAATCCAAATTGAACTGGTACCATAAAAAACCTTTATCCTTGGAGATAGACTAAAAGATATAACCCTCAAAAGGAGTAAGGGAGAATGCCTGAAGCCTAAACTTAATTTTTTTTTTCCTCTAGCTTGTAATTCCCAGTACCAGAAATCAGTTGCTACCAACAATGAGCTGTTGATTGGAGAGACATACGAGATCCCCCAAAACAATACAGGTTTCTGTCAAAGCACTTGACTACCCACCTCAGGCAAAAGGTAAGCCCCTATTGCTGAAGAAACATATGCTGCTAACACAGAGAATGGAGAGACCTGGCTGGAATCCAGAAGACAGCCACATGCCAGACAGTTAGCCCATCTAGTGCTGGGAAGCACTACATGAGCTACTGCAGGAAAGTGACCAACAATAGTCTGAGCAACCAGAGGTCTAGGCTACTCAGAAGCAAACACCCTGATAGGATGTCCATGCCAGTGCAATAGTGGCACATAGCCTTGGTGGGTGACCAATAGCTTTCTAGTTTGCTAAGTTATCCACTCAGTGTAAGGGAACCCATATTTGGAATTTGGGAACCAGATCAGAATTCTATGGAGGCAAAGATTATGATCTCCAGTGTAAAGCTCTCACTAGTCATTAGCTAAAATGGAGGTTACATACATCAAATTCTCCTGAAATTAATAGTGCTTGTCCCATTTATACTATGCTGACTTCACTCTCCATTGGAGCATCTGTTCTTCTTTTTCAGAAGGTAGCAATACAAAAGGAGATGAACTACCCCTCCCGCTGAACCCAAGGTCCAATTGGGTAGAGAAATTGGAGGAATGGGGTAGACAAGCAAGAGTGCTGCTTCCATGCTGAAATTGATAATCAGTGCCAGGGTGAAGGAGACAGACCCTGAGGATACTCAACACATACCAAAGAAGAGATCCAGAGACTCCTAAGAGCTCGTTACTGAAGTAGACTTAAAACTCGCCCACCATGGCTCAGGGAAATTTGCAAAAGAGGGGGCAGAAAGATTGTAAGAGCCATAGCTTTTGACATCATGCCACGAGGCATTACCTCCCCCAAAAAATAACTGACTGCTGCTCCCACAATGCAAAACCCACTATCCCATGGGAAATACGGGCAAGCCCACTGAGGAGCATCCCCAACAGAATGGGGGCAGGGACAAGGGAAAAGAGGGTACCAATACATGATGTATCCATACAAAATAAATACATTGTTAATACTAATGACAAAAATATTAAATTAACTCGTCTCTTTCAGTTTACAGTGTAACTAGAATTTTGAAGTAAACATAGGTCTCTTTTCCCTTTAATCATTTTTTGTTTGTTTTTGTTTTTCAAGGTAGGGTCTCACTCGGGTCCAGGCTGACCTGGAATTGACTATGTAGTTTCAGGGTAGCCTTGAACTCATGGCAATCCTCCTATCTCTGCCTCCCAAGTGCTGGGATTAAAGGTGTGTGCCACCACACCCAGCTTTAATCAATTTATATGTTCTTTGTCATGTGTTTAAAGCTGCCCAGCCACCGTTATGTGTTTATGTTCTTTCCATGTAGTCTGTCTCTAAGTGTCTTGTGTCCAAAAATTACATAGCTAAATCTATGGCCATTAAGTGCTCTGATTTTATCATGTGCACATATGTATTTTAAACTGATAAATATTACAATGTGTTTAACATAGTTTTCCTGTTTTTTTTATTTGAAAGAAAAAAATGCTATTTCATGCTAACAGCAAAGGTAGATAGGTGTTTTAAGGGCAAATAAAAATGCCAAAGCTTGACCCCTATTTTTTAAATTGCATCACAGATTTGATTAAAAGATCAAGATATTAGATGGTTTCTAAATGCTTCTTATAATAGCTCGAGTCTTGGACAAATTAACCAATCTAGGTTTAAGAAGATACAGGACTGTTGTGTTTTGCTTGTACTTGTAAGTGTTAAGATACAATATGCATGCTTTCTATGATTCAGATACAGCTTCCAGGGTACCAAATTTAAAATGTTTTCTAAATTTTGTACTGACAACAACAATAATGATATTAAGAAGAAATAATAAGGAAGGCACTATCAAATAAAAAGTGACAAGTGTCACAAATACAAAAGTGTGTTTTCACTAAAGAAGGTCAAACTTAAAGGACATGGTTTAGGGTGAGAAAAGACTTATAAAGCAACCTATTGTTCTATATAAAATGGAGTTGGAAATAAACCAGAAGCTTAAAGCATGTTGTAAAAAATAGGTCATGAGATTTTATTGAGAGATTATTAGGTTTCTGGGGTCAAAATTCCAATGCTTTAAAATAAATAAACAAAGCTGGTGCCTAATTCTCTGTTTACAATGGAGTTTTCTTAAATGTTGTTCTGCTCTTAGTAGTGTTTAAAATCTATGATTAGATTGTGTCCAGGAACTGAGCTGATGTATTTTCTCATTGGGTGGTGTTATGTTTATTGGATAGAGGACTTGTTCCGGTGGGTGAAAAGTTTAGGTCTCTTTATAAAGTTTAGCCTATTGTACAGAATTTTGTTGAGTCAATAATCTTTTATCCTCTGGACTGGTGGTCAAATAAACAACAA
This sequence comes from Dipus sagitta, assembly GCA_036346955.1. Taxonomy (NCBI): domain Eukaryota; kingdom Metazoa; phylum Chordata; class Mammalia; order Rodentia; family Dipodidae; genus Dipus; species Dipus sagitta. Next base: position 92,757,199 of record CM070770.1, on the reverse strand, counting down.
ACAATAGAAATTTTTTTTGGATTAACTAAAGCTTTTAGCTTTTTGAATCTGATGCACTTTAATTGGTTCTTCTGGGTCTAGACCCTCCTATAGTCTCTGTACCAAATAAGGAAAACCTGTAAGCCATTTCTACTTCAAAAAAAAAAAAAAACTTTGAAATTTGATTTAGTTAATTGCTTAAGCTCTTCCATGTTTAAATATTTTAAATTGTCCAAAGAATTTCATATGTCACTTGATAGAATCTTAATTCTAATTAAGCTGCCAATAAAAATAAAATCATTTATTCGACTTCTTACCTTACCTAAGCCAAGACTTCATATTTACAAACATTTTAGTTAACCCTTCTTATCCAAATTAAAACTGCCTGCTTCCCTTAGCAATATTCCTTCTTTCCTAACCTACTACCTATGGTAGTTCCTATTTTTAACCTTAGTTATAACAATCCTATTATGTGTCACACATAAAAATTATATCAGGTCTAGAGAAAGCTTATATATAGATATATAAGACCTGGATCATAATGGCTAATAGATTAATGTGATTAAGGAGTTCCTTTTATAATTTACATGTGTGTGTATGTGTGTGTGTGTGTGTATTGTCATGCTACAGTCTCTTGCCACTGCAAATGAATGCCAAACACATGTGCCACTTTGCAATGGCTTTATGTAGGAGCTGAGGAATTGAATCAGGCTTGTAGGCTTTGCAAGAAAGCACCCTTAACCACTGAGCCATCTTCCCAGCCCCACAGGAGGAATTTCTTTCATAATGGCTCTGTTAATTATCTTCCACTACTGAGAAACTGCCTTCCTCCCCATTTAGCCTCATCTATAACAAATTCTAGGAGTAAGCCTCATGACAGTCAGGAAAAAAGGACACTATTTGCCAAATGCACAAAGTTCGGTGTGTGGCCAAAAGGGAACCAAAAACTAAGTCAGCCAGAAGAAGCCACATCTGTATTAATAGAAATTAAATGACAGACTTCAGCAGTTGTGCAGAGATAAATGTCACCAGTTGTTGTAGTTACTTTTGCATTGCTGGTAAAAATATCACAGCCAAAAGCAGTTGATGGGAGAAAAAGATTTATTTTGGCTTACAGTTTTTCCCAAGGGAAAACCTCATGATGGCAGGGGAAAGCGTGGCATGGTCAGAGTCTGGGCATAATCATCTGCCACAGCATGTGGCAAACAATGAGTTAGTGAGCAAGGGGAGAGACAAAGAGAGAAAGCCAAGTTCTGGCAAGGGGAAGCTGGCTATAACACCCCCAAAGACTGCCCCCCAACAGCACACCTCCTCCAGCAATGTCCCACTTCCCAAATTAGCAGTGGCTGTGAGCCCTCAGAACAGATAGGTTTATGGGAGGGGGGCAGAATCTGATTCAAACCACCACAAACAAGTCCAGAGCCAAAATTATCATGCGTTACATTTGCCTTTTAAAATAACCAACTTAATACCTTTCTTGGGATATGATTTAACATCTTAAAAATTTATTTATTTATTTGAGAAAGGGAAAGAGAGATGGCAGAGGCAGAGGGAATTGAACTTCTGTCCTTTGGCTTTTCAGGCAAGTGCCATAACCACTAAGCCGTTTCTCCAGCCCCCTGATTTGATATCTTTGTTAACTAGCTGAGGCCCTACTTATTTTGAGTTGTAGTTTTTATAGGTATAACCTTTTTAAGATAAATCTGATCATATAATCTGATTTACTTCCTGTGAGGTTAAAAAAAATATCATTGTTTGATATGTCAATGATCTGAGACTTTCCTGCCTTCCAATGTTATGAGTATGGAGACTTCTCTGACCATGCCAACTCAGCCACTAAGTTGCCTACTTAAGTTATACAATTCATTTCAGCAGATCCAATGCTAAACAGTTCCAAACATACCTGTCACTTCCTCAGTAACCATTTAGATTCTTTCACTAGGACTACCTCCCGGCATGCCAGCAGACAGTCTCATCCTCCAGCTGCAAGAGCACAAATAAGCAGCCTCTCATCAGACACCCTGAGATAGCAAAGCCTCCTGACCCTACAAGGCCCCAACACAGCGTGAAGCAGTTGAAGGTACAATCACTTTTCCCCATTACTCCATAAGGCTTCCTCCCACCTTTCCCCTTTCTTATGAAATGTTCTGTTTCCCTTCAATGCTCTGTCTCACACTTAACTTCTGAAATACCCTGACACAAGTGAAACTCCCTCCTGCCCCCTTTCCTGTCAGAACTAAGTCTCCTCCACCCTTGGAACACACTGCTGGAATTGCCACCTATTCTCTGGAAAGATCTTTCCAACACACTCAATAAGGTAGAAGCTACTATTACCACTCATCAAAACTGAATACATTCTCTAGCAGGTGTCATATTCAAAAACCTTTGTACCCTCAACCTCCCAATGACTGAAAAAAGGCAGTCTTTATCTGTTCTGCAAGACTTCTGCTTCTACATCATCCAGTCTGATGTGATCCAACATGTAACAAAGAAACCCTGAGACCAAGTGTCAAACCTACAATGACAAACAGATGCCTGGAGACAAGAATCATAGTGTGTGTGTGGGGGGGGGGGGGGGAGTAGGATGTTGTCCCGGGAGCACCTCTGCTTGGCCTCCTTTATTATAACTTGCCTGCTTATTATGTTAGGATCATGTGTAACTCAATCTTATTACAAAATATGTCTCTCAGTCCTCAACTTATGACTTAAACCTCTACTGACTACCAAATCAATAACACATTTAACTGCCAACAAAGGTATCAACAGGCTCTCCAAATGACCTTGTCCCACACCTAAAATGAACAACTAATTTTCAAAAAAAAAGTCAGGTATGTTACACTGGAAAGCTCCCAGAGCTACAATAGCTAGCTCTTTCCTCTCTGAACTGAACCTCTCCAGTGCACTTCCTTCCTCCTAATAGGATCATAGCAGCCACTCCCATTTCCTCTTTTTTATTTATTTGAGTTATTTGAGACAGAGAGGGAGGGAGAAAGAGAGACAAAAGAGAGAGAGAATGGGTGTTCCGGGGCCTCTAGCCACTACAAGCAAACTCCAGATGCATGTACCACCATGTGCATCTGACTTATGTGGGTTCTGGAGAGTCAAACATGAATCCTTAGGCTTCACAGGCCTAAGTACTAAGCTATCTCTCCAGTCCCCCATTTCCTCTTTTACAAAACTTTCCACCCACATCACTTCATGTCATTCTTCCTATGGACTCTATAACTGCTCAGTCTGTGAGCATGAGCTCAGGATCCTCTACCAAAAACCCTCCTTTACAGGTGTCTACCCCAAGGAACCCTGTGCTGCTGTTGAGCTGTTCCTCCTTGTCTTCTCTCTTCTCAGTGCCACACTTGAACCTTATACATATACCTGGGCTTACCTTTTCCAGCTTTGTCTTCAAACCTGAAACCTTAATATGAGTGAGCCCAAGCCAGTTGGCTAGAAAGGTTACAGATGAGAGTCAAGTAAATAACAGCTTACCAAACACTACAATGTGAGTTTGTTTGCCTTAGGCCATCCAGCCCCATTCAAGCCTTCACGTGACTCAAAATGACGCCAGATAAGACACTATTTCCCAGCTTAGTCCAGACCACATTGGAACCCCTGATGATTATTAAAAAAAAAACATGTGGATTAAACTACCACAACTTGCTGTGGATTGTTGCTTTAAGTACTGCAGTTGTTAATAAAGGGGATGAAAAGGGGATTAAGATGCTTCCTAAAAACCTGTGCATTGGTCTAGGCAACCTTCTGTAATTCCAGCACTTGGGAGACCTAGGTAAGGCAAAGGGTCACAAGTTCAAAGCTAGTCTGGGCTATATAATGAGGCTACATGACAAAAAAATAAATAAAATAAATAAATAGAAATATAAACTCTGCAATGAACAAAGAGAAAACAAATGATATGACATAGCATTGTATATCAATTTTCCCAAATTGAAATATTCCTTTCTGGAGGGAGGCTCCAAGATCCAGGAAGTAAACAAGTCCTAGAAAGCTTAAATTTATATATCCTGAACACCCCTCTTCAAGGTTATAGAAGCAGTAAACAATTGCTAGAAAACTTTCCTATCAGCCAACCTGCCTGCAAGTCATTCACTGAGCTCCAGAGATGTAGCTTCCATGATCTGTCATCTGTCCTGGGGTGGGATTTTTTGGTGATACAGCTGCCTCTGTTTCATCCTATAAGTAACCCCTCACCCCATACTCCTATGAGTAACCTCAATAAACATGTTGGTTCAAACAAGTTGGACTATGTTGTGATCATTACTTAGTCTATCTGGTGGTCTATTTGCAGCTCCTCAGAAAAAATTCAGAGCAATATATACATACTAAAGAAACTTACATCTTGAATTAAGACAGACAAATATTACAATGGCCAGATTTGTATCATGCCATGATTCCACATGAATAAATTAGAAGGGTGTGGTAGCCAGTTTCTAAAATATCCTCTCATGACCCTGTCCCTATAATACCAATGGAATATGGTGGAAATGACAGTGTATAACTTCTGGACTAGGTCAAAACATTGCATTTTCTACCTTGGTCTCTCAGAAAGCTCCGATGGAAACCAGTCAGTATCATGTGGGAAAGTGAGTAGTTCCCACCAACCAGCACCTGCCAGCAGTCACCTCAAGGAGTCACTTTGAAGTCAGTCTTACAACCTTTAAATTACAAACCCCAGCCAAAGTTTGCCAACAGCCTCATGCAAGACCCCAATCCAGACTTGCCCACTCAGTCCATGATCAATTCTTGGGCTACAAAAACTCTGAGAGATGGGAAACAAGAATTGCTATTGTAAACTATTAGGTTGTGGGGTAATTTGTTATCCAACCACATTAACTAGTATAAGAAACCTAAGCATTGCATTGTTCCAGGGAAAGAGGATGAAAACAACAATTATGCACTTATTCTCTACTGCCCCAAACATAGTTCTCCAGAAAATAGGATTGTGGATGACTTCCTATGCATTCCTCCAGCAAAAAAAAAAAAAAAAAAAACTTGTGTTCTTTTTACTTCGACAGATAGGAAGCCATTTAAGCAAATTATTTTTAAAATGATTTTAATAGCTAATTCTAAACTGCAATGTCTTTTTTCAGTTATAAATAATTCAGGAACTGTCAACTAATGGAGGAGATGGCATAAAGTTAGAGAAGTTCTGGGACTACCAGCTTTTGCAATGTTGTCTTGTCAATTTTAGTCATCTCTATCTCTCCTGCTGCTTAAAAGCTCTACATTTTAGAATCTGTGAAGGCATACATATCAGCAGAGTCTCTATGGAGAATAAAATTCATATATCAATGATAATCATAATATCATATGATGAGACCTCCCTCCCTGGAGTTTTGAAAATCAAATAGGTTAATCTATGTCTGAGAAAAGGGGGTTTCTTTTCTGAGTGCAGAACTAAAATGGGGGACCTTTCAACGTCCGCCTGAGCCCATATAACTTTCTTCTGGGCTTCCTGCCCTATGATCCCTAGTCCTCAGATTTAGCATGTTTGATGAGCCATTGAAGTACAAAGCCTAGGCTTGGCAGAACCAAAGAGATAATTCTTCTTTCTAGCTCTGTCTGTTTTTCTTTAGCTCTGGCACTGTGCTATACTGTCCTAAGTGATTAGTAACCCAGCCCATGCCTCAGTTTTCTCAGTTGCAAGGAGAATGGAAATGGAGGAAAAGTAACCTTTTATTGTCAATCATTGGGCAATTAGAAAATGATGTGTACAAGGTTATTTTCATTTTAAAGTTCTGTGTATAAATGTCCACTCATTAGATAATCTTTTGGAGATTTTAAAGTGGAATGAGTATTATTTTAGTATTTTAGTATTATTGTGGAGTAACTCATAGCAAAGAATTATCCTTTATGACTTCCCTCCATTTGTTTTTATATTTGTGTGTGTGTGGTGTGCATCATGTGTGTGCATGTGTGACATTGTGTGGGGGCATGTCTGCATATGTGTATACCTGAGTGTCAATGCAGAGGTTGACATCAGATGTCTTCCTCTTTTTCTCTCTAATTCATGATTTGTTTTGTTTTATTTTGTTTATAAGTAGGGTATGTCACTTGAACCGGAGCTCATTGTCTGGGTTAGACTAGCTAAGGAGCTTGACCCAGGAATCCCATCACTGCCTTCTGAGCACTGGGATTGCAGGCATCTCACCATGCCTACAGGGCATTTGTATGGGTACTAGAAATATGAACCCTGGTCCGCATGCTCACACAGCAAGCAATTTTATCCACTGAGCCACCATCCGAGCCCTCTTCCAATATTTTCTCACATTGTTTCATCACACCTAATTTAGCCAATTCTTTTTCAATTTATCTTTATTAAATCTTTCAATTCAGTTTTCATAGAAATAATTTTAGTTTCTACAATCATATTTAATTAGTTTACAGTGATAAAATAGGTAAAGAACAGTAATGTGTTCAGCTGGCATAAACATATATGAAAACAATATAACTAATTGGATAAGAAGTGTATGCACATATACACAGCAGTCAGAAGCCTTTCTAGGGAGGAATGCGTTAGTCCTGAACACTGAAGACACAATGAGTACAAGTCTGTACACCTTCCAGATGCACAGAGAGTATCACTTTATAGATTCAGAGTCTCAGGCTAGGCATGGTGGCTCATGCACTTGAGAGCCTGAGGTCAGAGGACTGCTTCATCATGAATTTCAGGCCAACCTTGACTACAAAGTAAAAAGAAATCTATAAATAAAGAAGTGCAGAAATAAATAAATAAATAAATAAATTTTTCAAAGCACCTATACCTTACCTAGTGTGAGCTTTAAAGCAAGTCCAAACAACTTGAGATTACATATCCCCTCTGTTTCTTGCCAGCCTTGTACATTTGGGAAGATGTGACATATCTTAATTCTAACTTTATTTTATTACAAATATGTTAGAGATAATAATACCAGAATGATGATTAAGAGATTGGACCTGGGATCCTGTCTGTGTCTGGTATTTGCCAGATATATGCTTATGAACAAGTTGGTAAGTGTCTCTAAACCCCAGTTTCTTATTTATAAAATGGAGCTAATAACTTAGAACCTACTTTCTAGGGTTATTTTGAAAGTTTAATGAAATAACATATATGAAACAATTAAACCCAGCTCTTGGTAATTTTCAACCACTAAATAAATATTAGTTGCAATTACTTCTGTAAGAGTTGAGAAAATTAAATTAAGCATGGCTCTAACATACCTCATAAAATTTCCAGCCACAGTAGGCACTCAGTAACTGGTTGTTATTATTAACATTGTTAAGTGTTAATTTGCTAAGACATGAAGTAGCTACCATTACCATTTTTTTTGTGGATGATGTTAGTGACTTATTAAAGATGCAAATTAATCCATAGAAGTAGCCACTCTATTTGGAATTTCAATTAAACTCCATATTTTATATTGTATCTGGGCTAGAGAATTTACACACATACAAGTTCTTCTGCTTAACATTTAAAGGCCTTCTTTAATCCTGAAAGTCATTCAACATAGTACTTGGCCTCAACGGAATTTTGGGGGTTATTGATGTATTTTATTTTTTTTAATTTCTTCAGTCCATTATTTCTAAAAAAATAATAGGTACTGTGTATAAATCTGATACAATTTATAGACATGTCATGTAACCATTGGAAAAAAGAGGATCAGTGTCTCTGCAGGCCAATCTGCACAGAAGCTACTTATATGAAGTGCTTCCCAAAGTACACAGCTATTAACATTAATTTTATTAAATTAATTTTGAAAATAGCAACATGAAAGAGTCTTCATGCTGACATTTGACTGACAAATATATCTATACCTGACTCACACAGGAACACACTAAGAAAGAAGACAGAGCAGCAGGGAATCCCATCTCTGCTTTCCCTAGGCTTACCAAAGACTTTTCAGTGTCCAGGATATTTTACACAGTGATATAGCTTTGGCCTCAACTCTCAACATTGGCTCCTTAAAATAGAAAAGGAGACTCAACAGCCTCTGTAATTTCTGGCTGGAGCTCAGAATGCTAGCTCACACACAAGCAATTCACCTTGCTGCTGTTCACTCAGTGTATGACTGATCCATCTGTCTGACTTGTCTTCTTATAATTTCTCAAACATTGCTTACATTAAAATTAGCCAATAGGCATGTGTACCTAAAACTGTTATGCCCTGAAAGCAAAATATGTAATTAAGGATCATCTCCCTTTCCACAATGGAAGCACTCCCTGGCATTTGGGGGGGGGGGGATGTTGCTTTTAAGTTTGCTTTTTGAAAGGATTTGGTGACTCCTCACCCTAGAGGGTTGTTCTCTGACCCGTCACTTTTCCCCACCATCTGGCATGTTTACTTGAAGCAAACGCCTTAGGGTCAGAGGCCAGAGCAGACATGTGGAGGGACAGGTTTGTCATAAAAGCAATAAAGAATGAGTGGGTGCTTCAGGATATCTCATTGTGCATTTTGTGCAACCACTGAGCACAATGGGGTAAGGTTAGTTGTATGGCTAAAGACAAAATAAATAAAAAGTCAGTTACCACAGAGTCAGCAGACAGGTAAAATGCAAGATGCTCAAGTTCAGAATCTGAGTGCTGTTCCCTTTCCCATTTCTGAGAGATGCTTTTTATGCTTTACTAGGCACATTACTAACAATATGTTACACCAGACGCAAGGGGAACAGTGGTTTATAGGCTAAATTAACTAGATTGATTATTCAGGAAGAGTGTTGATCGTCCAATAATCCCCAAGCAACAAAACTAAAGATGGATAGAACCGAGGAAGGAACTGAAGATCAGGTAATCAATTTTTTTCATATCCAGGGCCCATATTGTAATGAGATAATAATGATGATTTTATTTCTCAATAATGAAGCTTTTTTGAAAAGGACAGTGCAAAAGTGAGCAGTGACTTGAATTGTATACTCCCATTTTAGAACTCCAGGTGAGGAGCTCTGTGTAACAAACTCCTTTACTTTATCCTAAATATAAGGACACAATAAATGAAGCAGGGACATACTCAGTACATCAGCCCCTTATCAAGGACCTCCTGCTTCATTTATAATGAACTTCTGTACTTTTCTTGCTGCTGTGACAACATGCCTGGCAAAACCAACTCAAAGGAGGAAAGATTTGTTTTGGATCATTGTGATTTAAAGGACACTGTCCATGGTTGTGGAGAAGACATGGAGTCGATATCAGCCCATAGCTGTAGCAGAGTGAGGGAGTGTTTCCTTGCTCACATGTCAGTGAACAGTAAACTAAAAGAAGAAGGAAGAACCAGCTATAAATTTCAAGGTCCACCCCAACCCCCCACCCCCAGTAACCCACTGCATCCAGTGAGGCCTCACCTCCCAAATATCAAGTATTCTAACTTTCAAAAGCTTGTTTCTTCTCTCCAGTTGTTAAAATTTATGAGTATTCTTGGATTGATTTAGACTGCTTTTCTGCTGCGGTAGAACACAGCTTTCTTCATGAGGAGACAGAGATGGAAAACTTCCGATTCTGCTAATGTCGCGATGCTATTCTCACTTCAAATTTCTGTTACCTTACCTTTGAACATTTCAGAAAAAGAAATATGTCCTGAAATAGAAACTCAAAAGTGATTTGTGCTTATATTCATTCTTAACGTAAAGGAGTATGAATCCTGAGATGAGAATGATTAAAGGGAAGTTAGTCAGCAAAAGAAAATGAAAAGGGAATTTTTCTCTTCAGAAAAAAAAAGAATAAAACAAAGGGAAGAAGATTAAAGGAGACCTCCCTCTTGCAGCCTGATTGTCAGGGGACAGTTCTTCGCATTGCGAATAGGCTTTGATCCTGGAAACTCTGCATTTTCAGTCTTTGCAAAGTTGGTAAAGGGATGTCCCTTGTGGAAATTTTTCTCATATGGAGCTTTACAAAAAAAAAATCCTCTATCAAGATTTCTATCCCTTGCAACATTTCTCTTGAAAAATTCATGGCGTAGAGTGCAGCCCTTCTCTTTGCAGTTCTAGACTTTCTGTAATGAGCAGCTATTTGCCCAAGTCTGTCCTTGCCAGTTTGAGAGTTGATCACACTATAGATAATTTATAGGCAGACATGGAGATCATACTAATATGTCCACTTACAAGCAGAGATGGGATTCCCAGGCTTCTTTTGAAGAAAAGGCCTTCTAGTGAAGCTTCCCCATTCACACTTCATAAATTAGTTCATAGAAGAAGAGCAAAAAGAGTGAGCTTTGGAAACAGACCAACTGGGGCCTGAGTCTGACTATAGGGGTGACCCTAGCAAAGCACTCAATCATTTTGAGTCCCAGTTTCTATTTTGTAAAAGCAAAATAATACTACTCTCCTTGCAGGATTATCAGAAAGATGAATTGAGATAATGTGGGTCAAAAATCCTAGCACAGGGCATACAGTAAATGTTGCTTTCATTTTACTTTAGTTTTATAAAAGAACTTATATCTGTTTCAAATGATGACGAAACTAAATTTGTCCACTGAGAAAATCTCCTTACCCTCAAGGAAAAATATCACAAGCCTAAGACAATTTCTCTTGCAAACTTATTTTAGTGTGGTGCCCTCTCAAGTAACTTCTCTGTGATCTCAGAGAAAATGCATTGCTAAAATATCCTATAAGCCATGTAAGCCTGTTACCTGCTCATTTCTGGGACAACACACCTAACCAGAAGCAGCTTATAGGAAGAAAGAATGTTCTAAGTGTTACAATTCAAAGAGAAGCTTCATTGTGGCTGGCATCACATCGTGCTGCTGCAGCTATGGAATAGCAGCGAGAGTAAGCTGACTAGAACTGACAAGCTGAGCTAATAAATTTCAAGGTCCACCCCCACTGACACGCCTCATTCAGCAAGGCTCCACCTCCCATATTGCCAACCAACTAGGAAACAAGCACTCAAAACACATGATGCTATGGGGACATTTCAAATTCAAACCACCACAAAGTCTTTCTGCATTCACTTTCCCTTGGGTAGAAACTAAGCTACACTGAGGACCAAAGACAGAGACCCCTGGAGAGGGAGAATAGCAATGGTGGTACGGGATGAGATGAACTCAACCATCTTGCCAAAGGAAGTCAGGTTTGCAGTGGGAAAAGAAGACATAGCACTGGGAATCTAAAGGGCAGGAACTTGATCACAAACTGGACAATTTGACTTTAAGAAACCAATATTTTAAAACTCAGAACTTTACTTAAGGAAAAATGATACAGGGATAAGCCATCATTCCTTTATAATTTTATTTATTACTTTATTTATTTGAGAGACAGAGAGAATGGCACTACAAGACTTCCCACCACTGCTGCTCTCTTGGTGAACTGGGTACCAGCACAAGGGGGAAGGAGATTGACACAGAGAAAAATCAACTCCTACCATATCAGATATCCAGAGACCCAGAGGCCCCCAACACCTCATCACTGAAGCAGACCAAAAATGAACCCAACATGGCTCAGGAAAATTTTGCGGAAGAGGGGGCTGGAAAGAACGTCAGAGCCACATGTTGGGTCATGATATGCAGAGACATTTCTCCTACCTATAACTGTGGGCTAACTCCACAATGCATGACCCATATACCTCAACAAGGAGGGGCCAAGGGGAGGGGGTAGTTCATGGATGAGCCTAACAATGGTACGAACTTGACTGTATTCTTTGAGTACAAAACTAATTAGTAAACAGCATGGGGCTATCATCCACAATGAGCTTTTGATCAGAGAGACCTACAAGGTTTCCTAAAAGACAGACAGATCTCTGTCAGAGTACTTGATGACCCACCAAAGGCTAGTGGTAAGACCCTACTGCTGAAGACACCTTATGTGATTGACATGCAAATTAGAATGGCATGGCTGGAAGTTGGAAGAGAGTCAGTCCCCAGACAGTCAGCGCGTCTAGTGCCAGAAGGTGCTACATGGGCGACTGGGGGAAAATGACCAATATCTGTCGAAGCAACACATGGTCTAACCTACTTAGCAGCAAATAACTTGTTGTGATGCCCACACAAGTGCAGTGGTGGCACACAGCCATGGTGGGGAACCAACTGCTCTCAATTTGGCTAACTAATCCCCTCACTGGTATGGGACCCATAGCTGGAACTAGGAAACAAGTCAGAACCATATCCAAACATAAGCCCACTCTCCAATATCAAGCCACCATCAATTGTGGGCTACAAGAGGACCTACACCTATTAAATTCTCTATTAAAAAAAAAAGGGTTATCTCATTTGTCCTGGTGCTAACTTACTCTCCGTTGGAGAATCTGCTTCTCTTTTTCAGATAGATGTAGATCCTAAGGAGAGAGCCACCCCATCATACCTCAAAAGGGCCCCAGCTGAAACTAAGAAAAATTGGAGAAACAAGCAAGGGAGCTGTTTTCCTGATGAACTGGATACCAGCACAAGGGGAAGGAGATCAGCACAGAGAAAAATCAACTCCTACCAAATCAGAGAGCCAGAGCCTCAGAGGCCCCCAACACCTCATCACTGAAGCAGACCAAAATTGAACCAACATGGCTCAGGGAAATTTTGCGGAAGAGGGGGCGGAAAGAATGTCAGAGCCACATGTTGGGTCATGATATGCAGAGACATTTAGCTTACCCATAACTGTGGGCTAACTCCACAATGCATGACCCATATACCTCAACAAGGAGGGGCCAAGGGGAAGGGGTAGGTCACGGATGAGCCTTATAATGGTACCAAACTGACTGTATTTGCTGAATACAAAACTAACTAATAAAGAAAAAAAATAAAATAATAATAATAATAATAAATTAAATTTTAAAAAATACTCAAGATGTATACACCCAGATTGGTTTCATATGATTACTGGGAATTGAATTCAGGCTGTGAGGCTTTGCATACAAGTCCCTTTAACCACTGAACCATCTTCCCAGCCCCCACTCCTTTCAAAAACCATAGCACCCCTAGGTGGAGATCCAATCCATTATTCCCACACCATGTGTAAAGGCCCTGATAGGTGAAGGCATCATTATGCTGACATTCAGGGAGCATGGCAGTGGTCAACACTTCTAAGAGGATATTTCCATGCTTACTACTCAAGGTCCTACTATAATAATCAGAGCCACTTGGAAAGAATGCAGCTTCCAAATGTGCTATGGAATGCCTGTCATTTTACCAGATGTGTGAACATGGCGTAGAATTTGGCTGTGGAATGGTCCCCAATGTTTCATATGATAAACGCTTTGTTCTTGGCACAGTGCTGTCAGAAAGTTGTGGAAATATGTAAACAGGTAGGGCCTAGTAGACAGTTTTAGGTCATTGATGTGTGCCTTCAAATGGGACTGTGGGGTGCAAGCCTTCTCGTTCTTTTTCATCCTCAGGCCTGAGGTGAGCAAGCTGCTACACAGCACTTGCCACCACAATGCGCTGCCTCACCACATGCTCAAAGGGCCTGCCAGCCACAGCCTGAAACCTCTGAATCTGAGGCAAAATAATCTTTTATCTTATCTTGAACAATAATTATTTCAGGTACTTTTTTTCAGTAATAGAAAGTGTTGAACACCTTAACCATCCCTAAGCCTCATCTCCATCTCCCCAAACAAAGAAAATTACACCCACTTTATAGACCTATGGACATGAGACAAAATAACGTTGGAAAAGCTGAGACTTGGGTCTAAGGAAGTTGCAAGAGGGAATGATTGGGGCCACAATGTACTCAAAGTCACCTCTCCTCTCCAAGCTCAGCCTACTAGCTGCAAACCCAACTGCTGTATTATTTCCTCCTTTCTTTCACAAAGTGCTTCTGTACATATTAAATAAATGAAACTTAACAAAGAACCATGAAAAAGACAAAATTATGCCCTGCATTATAATTGAGCTTACTGAGACATAGAGCCATGATAAAACGTGCTCGAGGTCTCACATAAACACAGACATTGAAGATTGGAAAAGCACCTGGAATGATCTTCTAGAAGTCATAGAAGGTCCATGAATGGTGTTTCCTTCTTTTAACCACTGTGTACCTGGGATATACAGCACCACTCAACAGATTATAACGAAAGAGGCAATTAGGAAGAAGGGGCCTAGGTAAAATCTACAGTGACCTGCGCTTCCTTGAATTAAAATTATCCTGCTCCCAAGAAGCCTACCTGACCATGCCTACAAAAAAAGCCTTGCCTACCATGGAGTAGCTGAGAGTTCCATTTCTCTTCACATAAGAAGACCTCCAGCAAAGGGCAAAGAGAAGGCTAAGGCAAGAAGTTTACTCCCTTACCCACAATGAGTATTGGTCACCTTAATATGAGGCAAAGGATATAATGTGACCATATCTGATAGTCCCTCCATGTGAAAGAATGCATGAGGGGTAGGAATGTGCTCCTAAAGTATGTCTGACACCCACATCCATGCTCCTGTCACTGTACTGAAGAAAAGCAAAGCAGCTCAGTACACACTATGGAATCGGACTTTTTCATTCAATCCTCACTACACTACTTACAAGCCATAGCCATGAGTATTTAAACCTTTGATTTCTTCACTCATAAGTAATAGTACAAGATACTCAAAACTATTATGAGTTTAAATGGATTAATATATGTAATGTTTTACTATGGAATCTGATATGTGGGACTTTTCAATAAATGTCAGTGATTATTAATACCTTCCTAGAACAAGAGTATTCAAAGTGCTCATGAGACCAAGAAAATCCATGCATTTGATAGTGCTATTGCTCAGTTTAAGTTTCATAAGAGGAGAAAAATGTTAATAATTTAATCTTATTATCAGCTGTGTTAATTACTTTTCTCAATGCTATGAAAGAACACCTGACTAAGGGATTTACTACAGCTCACAGCTATGGGAACCACTTTTGTCTGTGGCTGGGGTGGCATGACGGAGATCTTGAAGACCAATCAGGATGCAGAGGGAGGAACTCAGGCACAAGCGAAACTAGGCAATACTCTGGTAGACTTACTACCACCCACCTCTAGAAACCGTATGCTCCAACTAGGCCTTCACTTCCTCCAGGTCCCACAGCCTCCCAAAACAGTGACACCAGCTGGAAATCAAAAATTCAAAGAGCTAGGCATGGTAGCACATGCCTTTAACCCCAGTAACTCAGAAGGTAAAGGCAGAAGGATGGCTATGAGTTCGAGGCCAACCAGAGACTGCATAGTAAATTCCAGGTCAGTCTGGATTAGAGTGAGAGAAACCCTATATCAAAAAAAAAAAAAAAAAAAGTTCAAACACATGAGCCCATGAGAACATATCACACCCAAACCTTAACACCAGTGATTTCTCAATTGAAAGATATAGGATGCATACCTACTAACCTTAAAAATGATGTTTCTGGTGTTTTGTGAGTTTTTTGTTATTTACTTTTGGGGATGTTGTGTGTATGTGTGTGTGTGGTGTGTGTGTGTGTGTGTTGCATGCATGCCTGTGTATGCGTGTGCATGTCATCCATGCCCATGTGCATTAGTAGAGATACTTGCAAGCCATAGTGCACGTGTCAAGGTCAGAGGTGTCAGTCCTCATGTTCACTCTTAGTTGAAACATGATCACTCATTGCTCACCACTACATATACCAGGCTGGCTGGCCTGCAAACTTTCAGGGGTTCTCCTATCTCCACCTCGCTTATCATAGTAGGCAAACTGGGAATACAGATGTTTGCAGTGCAGTCTCTGGTTTTCATGCATTCTGGGAATCCAAACTCAGGTCCTCACACTTGCACACCAAGCATTTATCCTCTGACCCAGCTGCCCCCCCCCCCCAGCCTCAGCCCAGTGTCTCTGCTTTTAAAATGATAAGCTGTGGTTTTTACATTTATTCATGCTTGTATATATTTTCAATTTTTCTACAATGTATAAATATTATTATTACAGAAAAGAGGAAATATAAATGTGAGATACCTATAGGTCAGTAAATATCTATTGATCATCTCTATCAGGTTAAACTACATTCAGTTCAATAGTATTTTCTTCCTGTCACTAGCTATAAATAGTTCTGAGACAGACATCTTGCAATAGCATATAAAAGGGGAACTGCTGACATTTTCTTCATCATATGAAGATGTTCTCTATTCTCATTTTAAATGCTCTTACAATCATAGGCATACCATACATTTTTATTTTTTATGAATGGATATTTAGTATACAATAAGAAATTTCATGAATAGCATGTGTTCACAGTGACTAGGTATCTATAGTATTTGAGGGGCTTATGCACTCTTTGCTGTTACCCCTTATTCTCACAATGACCTGACAGTAGAGTAATAATGTTGACATTGCTACCCCATTTGATAGAGGAGAATGGGAGACACAGAGAGGTTGTGACATTCTCATGATGCTTTTAACATCAAGCACTCTGGGTGACATTTAAAATATACTTCCCTTTACACAAACATGAGAGCATGGATCTATTTCATGAAGTGAGGCACACCTATAAAACCACACAGGCTGCCTGGTAGACCACAAGGTTTTTTTAACAGCATCCCATATTTCTGTTTTGAGTCTCTTGCCGCTTGGGTAAACATTGTACTTTTCATTGGATATACTGTAAGTCATTAAAGTCAGTAAATAGCAGAAATGAATAAAACAGCAACTTAGATATTTTTAACACCTCTGAGTTAAAACCACTTTGCAGTGGGGAAGAAGAACAGATGCCCGCTTCTAAATGTGAGAGCCACCAACTGGGAATTTGCTAGTTGTAACTGCTGCCATCTGTTTTCCACTGTTCTTTTTACCTGCCTCTCTTAGATTTAGTATTTGAATTCTGGGCCATGGATTCCTAGTATTGCAGGGGAGGGGTGGGAGGAACTCCAGTTTGAAATTTTCCCAGGTGTTCCCTCCTGCATTAAATCAGAGGTAACTTCTCAGGGAAAAAAAAAATCATGAGAGCGATTATTTATCCTCTGCATTTTACTCTTTTCTACCTTCTTTGTAGTCCTAGCTCCATGTGCATGTCTTCTACTTAATCAACTTCCAGCTTCTCCTAAGGGCTTTTCGGAAACGCCTCTCTGATGCCAATTAGGGCACTGCTGTGTGAATTAGTTTCTTCCCTGACTGAATAAATAATTTTAGGCAAGCCATACACACATTCAGAACTCACTTAATCAGCACTCAACTAGTCTTGGGCACTAGTGTAGTAGATTTTTTTTTCTTCTTAGAGCCAAAATGCTATGAGAGATGTTCTCTATGCAGAAGGGAAGCAGATAAAATAGCACTATGAAGGCCAAGAGAAGAATGCTGGAGATCAGCCTTCTGCCTCCCAGCATACAAGAAAGAGATAATCTGCCCTTTTCTTTTAGGAACATCTGTAGGGGAGGTTCCTGGGTATTTGATTGTAATTCTGAGTGACAGATGTGCATGTACAGATAACTTCTGGATAAAGGCCAACAGGGAGAGAGAATAATCATCCAACCTGCAAATGAGCTTGCTCCTCAAGCATATGGGGTAAAAGTGGACTTAACAGTTTTACAACAGAAAAAGATTCTGATAAGTTATGTGTCTTGGTCAGAGAAACAGAGCTAGCTAATGACAGTGCAAGATTTAATGCAACTCTGCCTTTGAGCCAAAGTAAAATAGGGATGCTTTGGAGTGCAGGACCAGGAATCTTTACTTCAATTTCATTTCAGACTGAGCCTGGAATTGTGCAAGAAGTATAGCAGGTAGGAGGATTCTTCATGCCAATTCAACTGTCATGTCAATAATCTAGCCTGATCAGGCTTCACCAAAACAAATGAGGACACTAATCCCCACAGGGTTATAGTGTAGGTATACTACTCTACTTAGGAAGACAACACTCTTTTAAAGAGCAAAATGTAGATAGCAATACAGCCTTAGTCACTTTGGAAGTTGTTTTAACAACTGTGCAACAAGTGTTTCAAAACAGCTCTTGAAACTTGAGGATTATCAACAAGGTGCTTCATTCCCTGACTCCAGGACTAGGCCAGAAAGCACCTGTCTGAATAGATAGCACCAGGTTTACAAGAGGGGTTCAGAGTCATTCTATTGTGCTATTATTCATCCTGGAGTCTGAGCCAAATTCTGCAACTGGGCCATCAAACCAGGTCAACACATGCCAGGAGTTGGACTAGAGAGATTGCTTAGCAGTTAAGGCACTTGCCTGAAAAGTCTAACAATCTGGGTTTGATTCCCCAGTACCCATGTGAAGCTAGATGTACAAAATAGTGTATGCTTCTCGAGTTCATTTACAGTGGCTAGAAACTCTGGCACAGCCATATTCTCTCCTTCTCTCTCTCTCTCTCTCTCTCTCTCTCTCTCTCTCTTCTCTATGTCTTTCTCTCTGCTTGCAAATAAAATAAAATAGATAAAGATGTTAGTAGTTAATGGGAGACAGCAGACAAAAGGGTGGGCTTCTCAAGCCCTTCCATCTTCTTTGTACATAGGTCTCTACACAGAGGAACAACCACGCTCTCTAAGTAACCTCTCAAACATACCCAACACAGCAGGAAAGATTAAGGTTTAGATACATATCTGTTTTTCACGCTATATAACAGGATAGCCAGTGATATTTCCTAAGACAACCATTTATTTCCATGAATAATGTATCACTTGTTGGACACTACCCAACCTACTTACTGTGTATTGTCTATGAATGAGTTCATATTGTAAAGCAGAATTGGAGATTTCAACAAAGACAATGTGGTCCACATGCTTAAGATATTTACTAACCCACTCTTTAAAAAAATGTTTTTGGGCTTGAGAGATGGCTTAGCAGTTAAGGCATTTGCCTGAAAAGCCAGATGTACAAGGGGGTGCATGCATATGGAGTTTGTTTGCAGTGGCTGGAGGCCCTGGCATACCCATTCTCTCTCTCTCTCTCTCTCTCTCTCTCTGTCTCTTTCTCTTATAAATAAATAAATAAAATATGTTTTAAAAATGTTTATCAATTCCTTCCCTAGGATTACATAGCCCAAGTGATAGCCCATGCATACCAGATATATAAGAACCAAGAAGGAATCAGAGTGTCCCAGTTGAGAGAAGGAAGGAAATAAAGTATTAGGAAAATAAGCATGTGAAAACAGGAGGAAGAGAGGAAACCTAGAAGGAATAGCACAAGTTTTTCATGCTTCTACATATCATGTATATATATATATATATATATATATATATATATATATATACACACACACATATATATATATATATGCACACACACACACACACACACACACACACACATGTATATACATATACCCACACATACACAACTAGTTGTGTAGTCAAGGAATACAGTTACCAAAGAAAAGAGCTTCTGAAAAGCTACTTGAAAAACACAAAGTCCCTTAATTCTCAAGTTTGACAAGAACCACCAAGAGGGCAAAGGCAATACCTGAGGTCCCAAATCCAAAGTATAAATAAAAAAATTCCTAAGATAAAACTTAGTTTGAGGAGGATATTTTTTCTTTTGCCTTTTATGGAAAACTTTTCTTGTCTTACATTTACTTATTCTTGGTCACTGCATGACTCCAGCAAAAACTGATATAATACTTAAAGGTTAAGCACCACAAACAAATTTGCCTCTTGATGGGAGAAATGTCAGGAAAATGAATTAATTAAAAGAGAAAATGATGTCCCTCAGTAACCGAAGTCCTCATCTGCAGTTAAATCAAGATCTTACCATTCTAAAATGTCAAATTTATCTCTTTTGATTCACCATATTTTTAAGAAAGGGTTATTACTTGACATAAATTTATAACAAAATTTCTGTGAGAAGGGATCTTTACTTTTTATGTAAAGGAAAGGATTTCTGCCACAAGATGAATATTATAGAGAAGACTTGGACAATTGCTTGTGTATTGACAAAGCAAAAAAATAAAAATCCAAAAGATCATGTGTATGAACAGAAATCAAACAGCAAACAAAAATACTTTTTCCTCTTTTTAGTTTTGTAGCATCTTTCAAAGGGAAAGGAAAGAAATTTTTTAAGCCCATATTCAATCAACATATTTTGGTTCTTGTTTTTAAGTGATTTGCTTTATGTCATGGAATTCAAATAGAATGTCTTATTCAAAATCATTTTGACTTTGAAGTAGCTAAAAACATGATAATATCATAATATATAATTAGGTTATACTCTTTTATCCCCTCACCCCTGTGCCCCTGCTCCTGTTCCCTGGGGCCAAGCTCAGTGTAGTTATAGTATTCACTGTGGGGTCATGAAGGCCTCGGTCAGTTCCTGTAGGGTGGTGAAGGGACCATGCCTCAGGATAGTCTTACCAAACTGTGCTCTTACAATCTTTCCACCCCTGTTCTGCAGTGTTCCCTAAGCCACGGGAGGCCTGTCACCAGTCTGATTTAGTGTTAAGTCCTCTGTAGCCTCTGAATTTCTACTTTTGATATGGGGGTCTGTGGTGCATCCAGGAAAGTCCTTGAACCCCAAACCCTGAGTTCATGTTTGTACTTAATCAAAGGAATTGGAAAAACCAAATCGGAAAGGATAATTATTAAATTACTATATTTATTTAGGGAAGTACAAAACCAAGGGAAGGAAAATTGATATACCCAAGTAGTCTAAGAGCCCATATGGGCTTAGAAAAAGAAAAAAAAAACAAACATGAAAGGAGATTTAGGGAAAAAAAGAAGAGAAAGTTTGAGAACTCCTGCCATGTGGAGGGTGGTGGGGGTAGAGAGGGGTAAAGGGGGTTCTCTCCTCCTCTCAAACCAGCTGAGAAGCAGGATTTTCCAGAACCTAGAGGTTCAGGAGTGATGAATGGGCAGCCAAAAGAGAAATTTGTCCCCTTTCACCCATCTGTTTATAATCTTATTGTGGTGGGTTTCACCCTCTTGCTCAGGTGAGCCACAGAGACAGCTGATTTGTCTGCGGCAGAGACTGGCTCAGGAAGACGATTGTCATGATGTTAAGTTCTGGGTCTAACTTTGACCAACTACAAATGTCAGGATTAGATTTGAATTCTAGGAAAGGAGACCTTCCTGAGGGAGCTCAGGTGTGGAAAAAACAGGTCTAAGGAACTCCTTTGTGCAAGAGATAAGGAGAAGCCAGATTTTTCTCTGTTCTCTAATACATAGCAAACTGTGGGGGCAAGCCAAAAGACAATCCTGCTTTTTACTTTCAGGAGCCCAGTCACCCTAACTGTTTAACAATGCTACCTGACTTCCTATCACTGTGATGGGTTTTAATTGATCATCATGTCTGTCTCCATTACCCTGGAGCTTGTTGTCAGGCTAGCAGTAGAAACATTATTTATGTCACCACTTTCTCTGCAATTTCTCCTGGGCCCTAGCAAATGTGGTAGAGGTGGCATATCCCATGGTGGGAAGTTGGTTATCTTCTTATTGATGAATATTAGTTCTCCTATGTTTTCTCTGCCATGTCTAAAATAAAACAGATTCTCCAAACAAGAGTGAGAGCAGCTTGGATTAAAGGGGATATGCAAAGTTATTTGAGATATTTTTTGGTATTGAAAGCCCATTCCTTTTCTTCAGAGAACAGTGGATGCTTCTCTCTAAAGTTTGTGAGTTTCCTGACCATGAAATTCTGACTTGGTTTCCAGTACCAGATATGAGATTTCTCCAACTGAGCAGGCCTGATGTCCAATTAGGGAGCAATTGGTTACCCAGAGAGGCTATGTGCCATTGACCAGCTGGTTGATATCATGGTCTACAGGGTCCCTGCTTATTCATGCTGTTGGTGATCATTGCCCTCCAGCAGCTCCCACAGTGCTTTCTATCACTATGAGGACTACCCAGGAGGGAGCTAGTTCCTTTTTTGGTACTAGTATGGTATTCCAATGTCCATCTGACTCCACAAAAAATATGTATTTCTGGAACACAGAAACTAGTCAGTGGGAGAAGGTATGAAAAAGGTGTGAGAACTTATCATAGACCCTTTTGAAAAAGTAGTGTCTCTTTCTAGACAAGGTCCTGTGGGTCTCTGTACTCCTCTCTGTCCAAGATGACCTTTGAGCAGAAGAAAAAGAAGATATTGGGGCATGCCTCTTATTCTCTACCTCCATGATTACTTTGGCTGTGACAAAGCTTCTAGCCTAGAGAATTTTTAGAGTTTCCTATAAGTTGGCATTGCAATGAGAAAAGATTATGCAAAGGCAAAAGAACCAGAGAGTGTCCTGAATATTCTACAATGACCACCTTGGTATAAGTCAAACATGTAATATCTAGAGGGAAAAACATTTAGTTAAAGAAAATTATAAAGCATGTTATTCCCTTCCTAGCTTGTATCCTTTGAAGTTTCATGAACTAAGTGACAAGTGCCTGCTCCTTATCCACTTAATGCCAGATGAGATGTAAATTAGAAGAATGACAATTTCAGAAATTATTGCACTTCTCTAGTGTTTAAAATAGTGGCCAGAAAACCACAGACAGGCTCTTGTCTAATTCATCCTTGACTGACAAAACAATGTATTTCCAATCTCTCAATACCTAAATAACTTTTATTTTTAATTATTCAAGGTAGGGTCTAACTCTAGCCCAGGCTGACTTGGAACTTACTCTGTAGCCCAGACTGTCCTCCAACTCACAGTGATCCTCCTACCTCTACCTCAAGAGCGCTGGGATTAAAGCCATGTATCACCATGCCAAACTGGCAAGTAGTTTTTCTCTATCTCAAGATGATCTAAAGCAAAGTCTTGTTTGCAATGAAAACAGTTTAGCAATAACAACAAAGTCATAAAATACAGGGTCTCCAAGTATATCATTTGGGAACCAAGAAATGCCATCTTTGGCATAAATATTACAGGTTTGTCATTTCTTACCTTGGCAGCAACACTTTCTGTAGGTGGCAGGAAGTCATACTTGTTTGCAGTCTTGGAAGGTCTTTGTTTTAATCTTTAAGGTAGAAGGCTCGTACATAACCCCAAAGGGCAAAAATACATTAAGAAAGAACTTTATATGAAACACATAAAAAGCAATGTAAAATAGAAAATTTTTTCATGGGAAAATATTCCATCAAACATGACATAGGTTTTGTGTGTGAGACAGGGGCAGTTTCTTGACTTGCTCTTTTACTGTTTGCATCACTTTATATGGCCCTTTTGTTGTTATTGTTTTGTTTGTTTTGTTTTGTTTTGTTTTGAAACAAGGTCTCATGTATCCCAGAGTAGTCTTGAACTTACATTATATCAGAGGATGACCTTGAACTTCTGATTCTCTTGCCTCTACCTCCCAAGTGCTGGGGTTACAGGCATGTACCACCAAACCTGGTTTATGAGTTGCTGGGGATCAAAGCCCTGGTGCCTGCCAGGCAAGCACTCACAACAATGGAGCCACATCCCCAGTCATCCATCAGCATTGTTAAATGCAGTTGAGAGTCAGATCCAGGACAAAACTCAAACTGAAGTCTGTGCTAGAGAGTAGTTGAGCCTCCAGTCCTTGCCTGGGGTGGCACCCCTTTCTTCCAGGTCTCAATTATATGGTATTTTATCCAGAAGTAGTAACAGTAAGTTTGACAACTCCATGTCTGCCTCATTCCCATGACATAAACATTTTTAAAGGAAATTCCAAGATCTTTTAGCAAGTTAGTTGGACTATATCAAATGAATCCTAGTTTTGTACTTCCAGTGATTCCTTATAACAGTAATTTTTTTCATAACTCAAGTGATTGCTTGTTTCCAACAAAATATGTACAAATAATTTCCAATGCCCAATTGGATTTACTTTCCTTTTGTCATATATTTGGTTAATTATTTAATCACTCATTAAATATTAGCTTCTTTCTCTATGCTAGACAATATGTTAAATAATGGGGACACTATCATAAAAGAATTCTGTTGAAAATCAGCTCCACTCATTGGCTAGCTTCCTATGACTTTGTTGTGTAGAAACAAGCCATGGTAATTATCTGAGAGATTGTGTTAGCATTTCTGTGACCAAAAGACCTCACAGATACAACTGAAAGGTGAGAGATTTATTTGGTCTCATGGCTTTAGAGATGTCAGTCCATCATGGCAGCATAGAGCGGCTCACATCATGGTGGCCAGGAAAAAGAGAACTGAAAGAATGGGCCAGGGAAAGACACAGCTCCCAGGACTGCCCCAGGGACCTCCTTCTTCCAATGAACTCCATTCTCCTTCCAGTCATCATATTATGAATCTATCAATGGATTAATACATCTGTTATATCAGAGCCCTTGGGATGCATTTGTCTCTGGAAATACCATCACAGTCACCCAAGAGGTGTGCTTTATCAATCTGTTATGCATCTCTCAACCCAGTATGGTTGACAATGAAGATTAAATATAAGCTGGCTGGAGAGATGGCTTAGCAGTTAAGGCACTTGCCTGTGAAGCCTAATAACTCTTGTTCAAATCTCCAGGTCCCACGTAACCAGACACACAATGATGTCATAGCCAGTCACACCATGATGCAAGCAATGTCACGCATGCACACAAGGAGGCACATGCCTCTGGAGTTTTTTCACACTGCCTGAAAGGCTCTGGTGTGCCCATCCTCTCTCTCTCTCTCTCAAAAAAAAATAAAGATTGACTTTTAGTTATGCTTCCTTGAAGAACTTGGATTTAGTCTGAAACCCAAGCACTTAAGCAGAAGCCTTTCAAATTTTTCTATAAGTTGTTACTAAGATTAACTTGAATTGAGAATCTGAAAAAGAACTGCATGGAGGGCTGGGGTTATCAAGTTGTCTTCATTGCAGAGTAGTGTGATACCCATACTCAGGTAGGTCACTACACAGAAGCAAACTTGAGTGCTAATTAGAGCTTGCTACAACTCCTGGTCTGCAATGCCACCAGACTCCCTGTTCTTTTCCCGTAAGATCTCCAGCAGCAAACATGAGGAACAAGAAGTTCCACTCATGTAGACTCACCTAACAAGGCAGGCAAGCACTTCCAAATGTCTTGAAGTCAACATGCCTGCTCCATGTACATTCATAGTTATTTGTATGAGATACTAGGTCAATTTTATTTTGAAAAGTAAACACTTTAAAAAATATTTCAAAGTAACAAAAATGATAACTATTGTAATTTCATTCAAAAACAACTAAATAGTTTATTATAGTCTACTTAACTCTGGAAGAAAGTACCAAGAGACTTGGAAAACAGTGAATTCACATTAAATGTATAACTTTAATCCCCAGGATGTGCTAGTAATGAGAAAATTGTCTGAATCCTACATATCATGGTCTTCCCTTGCCTGCTTGAGGACAGTGCATTTCTGAGAAAGGAATCCAGTACAAAGGATAGAGACATATATTTTCAGAAGCTCTAGTTGCTAACAGCTGAGAGGAAGGTTCACTTATAAAGCCCAGATGGGTAGCTCAGGCTGGATCTTAAATGACTCAACATCTGGGTGACATAGAAGTTCTTGTAATAGTAGCTTAAGGCACAAATTCAACCTGACAGGACAGCCTGGAAAACTAAATAAATGTAGGACTTTGAGGGCTGTGTAAGAATTTAGGAGAAGGGACCTTATGCATCTAATCATTTAATGATAAGGGGCAAATCAAATAATCAAATTAGAACACTTAGCCCATTTTAGTCCTGTTGTCAAGCTTTTTCTTTGAAAAGAAAAGTTTATTTTATATATGTGTATATAGACGTGTGCACATATACATAATTATATGATGTATAGACATAAAATAATATATTTAGAAATGAGAAATAGGTGTGCAATTGTTTGGGCTGGTGTTCTTTCAAATCTTTTCCTATTTGTGTCATTCATATAATACATATATATGATATATATGTGTATCATATCTATATATCATATATCCCAAATATATATATTCCATATGTATATATGCACACACACACATATATATGTATATATATAATTTACATATAAAAGACATGACCAAGAGCTCAAACAGGTAAAGCCATCTCAGTTGGTCTTTTCACTCACATGGTATATCAGCTATATAGTCTCCCTCAAAAGGACATGCCATCATTTCAGACAGCTAAATTTCTGACAAAGTCCTTTGTAAATTAAAGATGTGAAATAGAAATAATTACCAAGTCAGTGCCTTCGAATGAGAAAGCTTTCTTTAAAACACTTCTATTTCAATAGTTTTGCTGCTGTACTTCAGTGTGCCAATTTGGAGTCTTTAATCTGACCGGTGCAAGAAGATGAGGACTTTCCATGGCTAACTCTTCAGTGGCAACTGCTCTACCCCCAGGTCCATTTCCAGAAGTGGTTCCCAATCATTTACATTTTCCCCCTTTTTGAAATATATTTTAATTATTTATTTGCAAGCAGAGAGAGAAAGAAAAAGAATTGGAGCACCAGAACCTCATGCCAATGCAAATGAACTCCAGATGGATGCACTGCTTTTTGCATCTGGCTTTACATGGACACTTGGCACTTCAACCCCAACCATAAGCTTTGGAAGAAAAGCACTTTAACCATTGAGCAATCTCTCCAGACCATCCAACTGTTTATTTTCTTCCTTTGTCATTGGTTTCCTCAAAATGACATTTATAATGAAAATAAGAAGCTGATCACACTAGCATTATCTCAACACCAGAAACAATTTTTTCATTACTATAGGAGGGTTTCTCTCTAGACCTTGCCTTGGGTGTCCTCAGGCAGGCAGATGAGCCACAAAGGACAGCTAAAATAGGATCACACTTAGTTTTAGTTTCCAAATCTTTTAAGTCTATTTGAATTTCAACCTAGTAAAATATAGTAAAATTAATAAAACTGGTTTGAGATACCTGTTCATTGCCACCACATAAGGGCTGCTAGAAAATTTCCATAAAATAAAAAAATACACATTTTAAAACATTAAGAGTTATCATTGCTTAATTTGAAAAAAAACTTCAAGGAGAAAAATTGTTAATTCTGGGCACACTGATACACATCTGCATCCAGCACATGGGAGGCAGAGGTCAGGAGGAAGCACTGGAGCTCAAGGGAAGCCTGGGATGCATACTAAGAAGCTGGGTGGGGCTGGGGGATACTCATGATTTAAATTCAGACTATGAACTTGAACTCCTGCTGGGAAAGGTGAGGAAGGTAAGCAGAAATCCTAACTTCTCTCTTCTCTTCCTGCTTTGCAATGTTAAAGTTAATTATAAAGCATACAGCCTGCACAGCCTGTTCTGCTGTCAAGATTCATATGGCTATTTAACAATATTTCTATATTTAATGTCTTTCATACTGTGTTTCTTAATTTGCTTTATGTCTGTTTTGGCCAGGTGCCATTGTCCAGTTTTTATATGTTTGTCTATCTAAGATTAATGTGTACAGTACTGGCTTCTTATTCCCTGAGAATGTCCATTCTCTTGACATTTGAAGAACGTTTGGGTGGATGTAAAATTTATTGTAGTGTGTCTTCTTTCTTCTGTCTTCCCAATGAGACATGATATTGAGTAGTCTAAAGACAGCATTGTTTTATCCACATAAATAACTTACTTACTTTTACTGAGAACATTGATATGTGAACATTGTAGAAGTTAAAATGGATGGGGATATATTCAGGATTTTATCAAAGTTTGTAACTTAGGTGTGCAGCCACCTGGCTAGAGGAGGTGTCACTGCATAGGTCTTAGGGTCCAACCCTAGGTGTGGTGGTGGGTTTGGAATTCCAGTCTAAAGATATGCAAAGTAATAGAGTTCTGTCTGAGTTCCTGAAGTGTGCTGTGTGACATCACTTTTGGGTTTTGGCTTGTGGCCCCTCTCTCTCTCTCTCTCTCTCTCTCACTCTCTTTCTCTCTCTCTCTGCCAGTGAAAGCAGGCCACCTTCTTCTACCATTGTGGAACTTCCCCTCTATCTTCAATGAATCCCTTCCTCCATGACAGTGTCTGGTTTGGAAGTTCATGTCAGCAATGTGAAGCTGTCTACTACAAACATACAGTAATTTGATCATATTCCTATCATTTTATTCATTTTTTTAAATCTCCAAACTGGGCTAGAAAGATGGCTCAGCTGGCAAGGCACTTGCCAACAAAGTCAAAGAACCCAGGTTCAATTTCCAAGTGCCCACATAAAGTCCGATGCACAAGGAAGCTCATAATGCTGGAGTTTGTTTGCAGTGGCTAGTGGCCCTGGAACACCCATTCTCATTCTTTCTCTCTCTCTCATAGATAAATATTTTAAAGTTTTATTTAAAAATGAAATAAATATATTCTCTGCCCCCCATTTCCTGAGGACCCACCTCTTTCTAGGTAGATCTTTCTCTGTTTTGCTGACACATTCCTTTTGTCCTCCTCCATACTCCATGTCAAAATGTTGATGGGCTCAGGACAGTGCCAGTCTTGTGAGAGTGTCCATAACCACTGTGGGGTCATGAATACTGTATAGGTTCATATCAGGAGGACAGCACACTAAAGTACACCTATGTACCCTGTGGCTCTTACATTCTTTCTACCTATCTTCCACAATGTTACCTGAGCCCTGGAGTGTGTTAGAAGTCTCCCTTAGTGTTAATCTCTCAAAGCCTCTTATTTTCTGCTTTGATGAGTTTTGAGTCTCCTCAGTGTCTGCCACACTCACCATACAGAAATTTGCATTCATGCATTAGCAGTGAGAATAGCACTCATATTCATTCTGCCACTCCCTGTGCAATGTTCCTGAGCCCAAGCATGGGTGATACAGATGACTTGGTCAGTACTAAGCAAGCCCTGGGGTTTCTCTTCTGTCATTTTGACAAGTCTTAGGTCTGGACAGTATTTACTCTGTCTGAAAAATGCAGATTCTCTTCATAATGGGCCTGGGGACTGGAGCTAAGCGAGCTGGAGATTTCTACATTTCCACATGGTGCCCTAGTTGGTTACCTATCCATGTCATTCACAAGATTGTTTACTTTGGTCCTCAGTAACTTGAGTAGAGCATCACATATTGACATTCTATTTAAATTTCCTTTGAATATGTCAAGAAATAGAATCCTACAGAATACAAATTTCAATCATCTTTTCATTTTTTTAATTCACTGTTCTCAGTGCCTAAAATGGTATCTGATTTTTAAAAATCATCTAATGAACATGTTTGAATAAAATAACAATTTAAACATTTTAACTCTTTGATTATTACAGTTATGAACACAAATTAATCAGCCAGTTTGTGGGATTCACTTTTACTTCCATACATGCACATATTGTGCATTGAACAGACTCATCGAACTCTTGATTACTTTTCCTGCAGAACCTTTACCAATCCCTAGCAATCTTTTGACTTTCAAGTTTCTGTATCAGTGCCTGTACTGTTTGATTTGATATGGTGTTCTTCAATGCAACTCATTTTCCCACAAATGGTAAGAGTTGATTATTCTTTATGGCTGTGTAGCATTCCATTGTGCATATGTAGCATAGTTTCTTTCTTCATTCATTTGTTGATGGGCCTCTAGGACAATTCTATATCATAGCTACTATGAATAATGTAACAATAAACATGTGTAGACAAGTATCACTATTGTATGATGATACCATTTCCTTCAGATATATGACCAAGAGTGAGATGACTAGATTAAACTTAGTTCTATTTTCAGCTTTTTAGGAACCTCGACACTTTTTTGTAGTGTCTAATAACTTTACATTCCCACAGATATTGTATAAGTGTTCTATTTTTCACATCCTTACCAGGACTTACTATTTTTCTATAACAGCCATTCTTGTTTGGGTTAGAAAGTATCTTGCTATAGTTTTGATTTATATTTCCTTAATGGTTGTAATACCAAGGATTTTATGGACTTACTGGCTAGCGTGCCTCTCTCAGGAAATGTGTATCAGATCCTTTGCACATTTCTTTTTTTGCTTTATTTATTTATTTTAAAAAGACAGAGAGAGATAGAGAGAGAGAATGGACATGCCAGGACCTCTAGCCACTACAAACTAAGTCCAGACGCATGTGCCACCTTGTACATCTGGCCACCTTGTACATCTGGCTTATGCAGATATCAGAGAATCAAACCTGTGTCCTTAGGCTTCGCAGGCAAACGCCTTAACTGCTAAGCCATCTCTCCAGCCCAATTTGCACATTTCTTAATTGGATTGGTTTGTTGTGGTGGTTGTTAAATTTTATTTATTTATTTTTAGTTCTTTATATATTGTAGATATTGACTCTCTTTCAAAGGAACAGCTGTCAAATCCCATCCTACAAGCTGCTGCTTCTCTATGCTCATTGATGAAAAATACCATCTTGCAGGCTCTTTCTTCACACTGCTAGTTACTTCCCTTCCTGGAAGGGAAGTGAGGAAGTGGTAAGTATGGTGGAATCACACTTGTCAATCTGCTCTTGTGTCTCCTGTGCTTTTGAAATCTTTTCCAAAGCATCATTGCCTATACCACTATCTTGAGGTGTTTTTCCAGGGTTTTATACTAATAAAGTCACAGTTTCAGGTTTACTTAGTAAATTTACACTTTGATTTATTTTGAATTGATTTGGGGCCAGATGTGAATCAGTACACCAAACTTCTTCTGCACATAGACGTTCAGTTCCTACCACCATGTGTTGAAAAGCATCCCCATCTCCAGTGCAGGTTTTTGGAACTCTTTATAAAGAACCAGATGACTTTAGACATGTGGGTTAAATTCTGAATTTTCTAATCTGTTCTGTTGACTTATGTATCTGGTTTTATCCTGGAGCCCTGCTGGTTTTTCAGTTGGGTCTGTAGAATTCCCTGATACCATCAGTCCTTGCTCTGTTTTGCTTTGGTTATTTGGAACTGTTTTTGCTTCTATAAGAATTTAAGCATTTATCTATGTCTTTGAAGAAGGTCATTGATATATTAGTGGGGATTGCATTGAATCTGTAAATCACTGCAGATAATTTAGACATTTTAACAGTATTAATCCCTCCAAACCATGAACAGAAGTCTTTCCACCTTCTAATGTCATCCATTCCTGTCTTTAGTCTTTTGTATTTTTATTACATATGGTCTCTCACTTTCTTAGTTAAATCTATTCCTAGGTATTTTTCTCTGTGGCTAGTGTGACTAGGGTTGGTTTTATAACTTGTTTGTTAGTGAATTCTTTATTGGTGTGTAGAGAAGCCACTGTTTTTCTTTGCTGATTTTGTGTCCAGCTAAAATTCATTTATCAGCTCTAATTGTCTTGTGTTGGAACCTTTTGGATTGACTTCCTCCCTTACTAGTTTTATGGGTTTATTTTCCTGAGAAAAATTTTCTTCTAGCATGTCTTTAAATGTTTTAATATTTATGTATATTTTTATGAATGCACATAAGCTCCATGGGAACATGTCCATGTTTATCAACCTCATAAATCTGGTGTTTGCATGCATGTTTCACATATGCTTATCTACATCATCCCTGACTGTAAATATTTCAATTGTGATGTGTATTTGTGTGTATATGTATGTTTCTGAAAATATTTTGGAATATTTATTTTCCTGCTTCTTTCTACATTGTTGCCAACTACTTACTTATCATTCTAGATAAATCTCTGGAAAAAAAGAAAAATAAACTTAAGTAGTCTACATAACTTAAACCTAATCATAATCTATGCTAGAATCCTATCTTAGTAGTAATACAACCATCTATTACATTTTATGAAACTAAACCTTCAGAGTTGTTTAAGTATAGCCTTCTTTCCTTAGCCAATCCTAAACACTCCAGTAAACCCTCACTCTAAACTGTGTTTAATAAACCTGCTTCTATACAGCTGTTCTCTCTTCCAGTAATCTTTACAATCGGTAGCCCTTGCCTGAAGGAAGGAAGCAGCACACTTCTGCAGCAGAATAGCAAGAAGTTTAAATTTCATTAAAATAGAAAACATGAATCTCATCAGCTAAGCATATTACACACTTTATCTCATTCAGTCTGTCCAACCCTCTGAGGTAGATTGGGACAAACCCACATGGGACATACAGAAATTACATAGCTTCTCAAAGTTGAAAAGCTGGGACTCAAACTCAATCAATTTGAACACAGAGGCCAAAGTTTAACTCCTTTATTATATATACTGCCTGTCATGTAGGCAGAGGTGATAAAACCATAAACAACCCTGAAGGATACAATGTACACAAAGAAGCAGAAGTCAGAATAATTCTTTGATAAACAATTTTATTTGAAAAAAATCAATAAATGTAACAGAAAAAAAGAACATCTTTAAGCATCATGGAATCAAAGAGAGGAGTTTTCCTCAAACACACACTTTTAGGAGGGATGTTTAACAAAGACACCTGGCATCTTACATCTGTGGTCACACCTGGGGATGTTACACCAAGGAGGATTTCTGAGGACCTGTAATAGTCCCCATACTGAGGAGGTTGGAAAGCATTTAGATTGCAATGCATTCAGGATCAGTATCTAGATATTTTCAAAAACAGATATAGCAAGTGAGTTTGTTTACAAGAAATTTGATTGAGAAAGGAAGGGAACAGCATTATATCTGAGAAAAGTGGCCATAAGAAAGAAGACTAAGAGAAGGGAGACCTTTCTATTTTTATGCCTATGAAGGAGCCAGACACACAGCTCAGCCATCAGGACAGATCATTTAGCCTAGTGTTCAGTCTGTAAGTCTGGAAAGACGAGATTCATAGCAGTACCTCAACTATCTCACAATCACAATCAAGATTATATGAAACACTTTATTAAAACTCAGCAGCACTATATAAAATTTTTATTAAAAGGTATATATAGATATTGAAGTTTCACATACATAAAAGGGAAAATTTAATGTATGTTTCCTTTATATAAAATTGTCTAAGGTAAAATTACATCTATGTGTGGCTGCTAAACAAAAAAAAAATTGAGTTAAGTCATTTAAAAATTAACAGTTCATTTTCTGAGTAGATAAGATCAGTCATGTAGCTAGTTCAAATTATGTTTTAAATGTATTTAAATCTACCAAAGAATCTTGACTATTATCAATTGTATGTCATAAGTAATGAATGGGATGCCAGTTGATACTTACAATGGGGACAAAAAGTTAACAAATTTATCATGTGGAATTTTACTACTGTGGTATTTTTTTAAATTTTTATTTGTTTACTTGCAAGCAGAGAGAGAGAGAAGAGAGACGGATAGAGAGAGAATGGGCATACCAGGGCCTCTAACCAGTGCAAATGAACTCCAGATGCTTGTGCCCCTTGTGCATCTGGCTTCCATGGGTCCTGGGGAATCGAACCTGGGTCCTTAGGCTTCACAGACCAACACCTTAACTGCTAATTGATTTCTCTAGCCTATACTACTGTGTTTTAATTTATCTATTCTGACAAAAATTCACTTCAGTTCCTTACATTGAATTAATTCTCACATACTTATTTGCCTCAAAGTGAAATGTCTGGTCATATCTAACATCTAGGTATGCTGTTGTTCCTATGATTCTAAAATGATGAAAAATTTTACCAAAAAAGTCTTCTCACAATGCATATATGCAGTAAATCTAATTTTCAGAATATTCCCATGGGTCTTCACTGCCACAAACCTTACATTGTTCTCAGACATTCCCAACTGAGTATGCAATGCATGCCTTACAAGACATAGAAAGTAGAGAAACTGAGCCATTAAAAGTATAACATCTGGTAGACGATTATGTCACTCAGATGGGATGCTTGTCTAGCATGCATGATTCTCTGGCACTGATCCCCAGAATAAACTGGCATAGTGGCACATGCCTGTAATCCTAGTACTTTGGAGTTTGAAGCAGAAGGATCAGAAATTCAAGGTCATCCTTAGCTACACAAGTTTGAAACTAACCTCAGATGCATGAGAGCCTCTCTCAAAAGAAAATTATGATCCCTGCACTATGGCAGACATGTTTTCAAATCTTAAGCTTTGCCATCTAGTAGCTATAGGACCTAAAACAATTATGTAATTCTGTAAGGGTGAATGTTTTCACTTGGAAAACAGAAAGAATTATAGCATTTTCCACCTTATATTGACTGAGATATAGATGACTTTATTAATCTGATATTCTTAGCATAGTACCAAGGAATTATAAGATTGTTTACATATTAGAAAATATTTTCTCTTGATTTTTGTAGTCCTACAATGAGATTTTGGGGGAAGGGAGCTAAGGATTATATATTAAATTTAAGGATGCAAGTATTGTTTTGTCAGCAACACCATGCATGATGGAAGAAGAATGAGCAGGTTCACAGAGGAACAAGCTGAGCTGTGTCAGAGTCACAAAATAGGCTTCAACCAGTCCCTCTAGTGAGGCTCAGAACCAGGCGACCCAGCAAACGTCCCAGATTAAGGAAGAGAAACAAAGCAGCATTGGGTGAAGATGGGATGTTACTTTAGTCACATTGGCATGCTTCAGATAAGGAGTATGTTCAGAGAGGATTCATCTGAGACCTTTCAGCCACTGGCATATTCAAAAAATTGGGCATGGTGGGTTTGCTTGGGTCGAAAGGGGGATCCTAACAGTGTGCCATAGCTTCTACTTCCATAAGATATATACATTTTTCATTAGTGAAAACACTAGTCATATCAAAGAAATGTCATGTCAAATTGTATTAAATATCCTTAGTCTGAAATATATTTGATTGTTCTAGCATATATTCTCATTTAAGGTAGAAACAAGACTTTATAATATTAAAGTCTTTTCAATGAAATGTGTGTATCAAATATGTGTATCTTTTGCAATCTTAATTATGTTTATTTCTCTGGTAAATTAATTTTTAAAGATAACATATTCTAATTTCAGCTTAGTTCAGGCTAAGTTATCACATACTCAGCCTAACTTGAGATTCTTTCAATAACATTTCATTGTTTTCTCATTATAGATAACCAGTACTTTGCAGGAATTGATAAAAGAGAACAGCTTATCCCTGGTTAGTAGAAGAAAAATTTCTAGAGAAAGAAGGTTACATTTAAGTAGTGGGGGAAATGGAACTTGTAGAGTACAGAGATTCTTAACATAGATGCAAATTGAGTGAATTTCAAAATTTCTAAGGGAGATAATCAGGCACATGGGAGAGTGAGTCAGTTTGCCTCAGTGGCTATTTTAAGAAAGCCTGATTAACAGATTTAAACTAAGAGTTCCATTCTTGTGCCTAAGGTAATTAGAGTTTTCCAGTAAAATGAAAAAAAAAAAGCCTTTTATAGTGGAAGTAGTGTTCAGACAAAATATATATGACTAAAACATTGACTACTGACTACAGGAGAGCTGGGCTTGAGAACTGATAAAGACAAGAATAGAAACACTCCTTAGAAAGGGGTCATTACATTTGCAGTGGATATGTAAGTCCAAAGAAATAAGGAATGTAGCATATAAGTAATGGTCTTAGATATTTAAATTTAGGATAATAAGAAGTTAAAATTTTTAACTTTTCTTTAAAAAGAAACTGTAATTGAGATTGAAGAATTTCTAATTCAAAAGAGAAGTAAACCTGAGAGAAGAGATTAAAGGAATAAGCAATGGCTTCCTTCTTGTGACTTTTGTTTTAAATAATTGCAGTAATGTTTGCATAGAATGTGAAGGGGGTAAATCTGGCATTCAAATACAAGAGAATCTGGCAATTCAAAGGGATGTACAGAATAGCAAGCCATGAAATCTTAGAACTAGAAATGACTTTATATTCACCTAGGCACAATGACTTTAGGGTATTTTTAATACCAGAAACACCCCTCCTTGAAATCTTGTCAATGCCTATAATTCACAAAAGATGGAAAAACAAATGAAATCCAGCTGCCTTGTTTGAAGTAGAGACAAAGGCGCCAAAGTGTCACCTATCAGGTCCAGTTTTCCAACAACGGAGAATTTAATGCTCCATCTCTAGCTCGTCATCATTGTCTTATTTCTAACGTAAACTAAAGAATGAAGAAGGTAGGGAAACAAATGTATCCAAAAATTGAACAACAAATACAAGAGAGAGTCAAAATTCATCAAAATCTTACCAACTCATTAGCATAGTTTACATTCCTAGGAAACGGTCCATGGACAAGAAATTTTAAGATACTTATTTATTTGAAAAAGAAAGAGAACATGAGAGAAGGGGAGAGCAAGAGAAAGAATGGGTGCACCTGGGCCTCCTGCCACTGCAAATGACCTCCAGACCCATACACCACTTTTTACATCTGACATTATGTGGGTACTAGGGAATCAAACCCAGGCTGTAAAGCTTTGCAAGCAAGTGCCTTTAACCACCGAGCCATCTGTTCAACAACCATGAACAAGATTTTACTGCTATCAAATGGAAAATATTGGTCATATGAGAAATAATGTAATATAATTTAACATACTTTAAGATTAATAAAATGATCTCAACATTTACATATTTTCTCATACCTTTTAAAAATTTATCTGAAAAAGCATCAGAAAGAAAATTAACAAAATTCCTTAAACCTAGCAACCCTACATTTAGAAATGTATCTTATAAACATATACTGACATAAGCTTTTGGGGACTCAAAAACAAGGGTGCTAACCACATGCCATGTAAAGTAGACAGTAACAGGGAAAAGGCTTTAGACTAAAAAACAGGCATACATATTTTTAAAATGTTACATCTTTAAAAATTCAATGTTATGCAAACACTAGAAGGATGTGCACATCTTGGTGAATATACTTGGTGAGTAGAAATACTATAAACTTTATTATTGAGATTTCTGAATTTTGAGATAAATGGACTAAATATTGTAAAATTCTACATGCTACCCAGCAACTAGATTCTGTATAAAATGTAGGTATTGATGAGCTTCTAAAAGTGAGAAATGTTGCAGAGTGGGGGAGAAATAGCCCAGTGAGCTGAAATTTGATCTGTGAGTTATAAACATATACTAGATAGGTGCTCTTGTTAGTCATTCCCTTGCAATCAGGAAAGCAATCACCAGCAAAATGTAACAGTGGTCCAGAGTGGGATAGGTAAGAGGCTCCAGACCAGGAATGTCAAAGCTAAGTATAAGCTAGCACATTGAGAATATCCTGCCAACAGCAGTAAATGAAAAGTGATGATAGAGGAATTTGGAAGTTGGGAAGCATTCTGGAATTTTAGCAATAAGAAACCATTAATTTGGCTCAACTCTTGAACAGAGTAACTCAAGATGTCATAAAAACAAAAGGCATTTAGACTTAAGAGAAGTAGTAATTTTAAGTTCAGTTTCTAGTATTATATAGAATGTCTAGTTTTCAAGCAAAATTATAAGATACATCAAGAAGAGGGGAGAAAAATATAATGTCAAAAGTAAAAGCAATTAATAGCACCAACTAAATTCAAATATAATTGATGTTGGAATTATCAGATAGAAAATATGATAAAATAGTCATTAATATTTTAAAGGCTCCAGTGCAAATGGTTTATAATAAATAAATGAAAACTTTCAATAGTCAGTAGAAAGTATAAGGAAAAAGATCACTCACTCCCTGGCCTGCTTGCCTGCCTGTACTTGCCTGAGCTGGTACACAGAAGCTGATTGCACTCTCTAGCTCCAGCTACTGCTGAGTATGAAGCTCTGGTTCCAGGTTAGCTCTCCCTCCATTCAGTACCAGAGGTACAACCCCAGCACCATAAACACTAATTGGGGATCAGGCCCATTTGGCACTGACTTTACTCCATGGTCATCCAACTTGATCAGCCCTGAGTAGGGAAACTTGAACTGATCATACTTCCTAGCTCTGACCATTGTGGAGACTCCAAACACAAGACGGGGACTGCTCTGATTCCAGTGTGCCCAGCCCAGACATGAGGGTAGATGGCTGTCCCATGCACACCTAAATCAAGAAAAACCAGGGCACTGAAAAATAGGCTTTACAAGAGCCACTCTTGCTGCATCCTCAGCAAGACAAAAAGACTAATGCTAGATGTGCAAACCTCAATTCTAAACAAATGACAAAAAAAGATATCTCCACCAAGAATATCTAGTCCCATAGAAGAAGAACCCAGTGAAAAATATTTATCACATGTAACTATGATAAGGACATCCAACAAACTAAATGAGGCCATAAGCAAACTGCTGAATGAAATGGAAGATATTGAACAAAAAGAATTCTATAGACAACTGAATTAAATGGATGAGAATCAAGAAAAAGAACTCAATGTATAGTGGAATGAATTCAGAAAAAACATGATCAAGTGTAGGAATTAATTCTGAGACAATAAGAAAGTCAACCCAAGAAATGAAAATGGAATTCAAAGAAGAGATGGAGACCTAATAAAAAAAAATGAAATGGCTCATTTAAAAGGCTCCCCAAAAGCCTCAACAACAGAATAGAACATGTGGAGGATTAGCTATCAGGATCTGAAGATAAGACAGAGGAAATAAATTTGGAAGCCAAAATAAATGACAAGTTTTTAAAAAGTATAAACAGGGCTGGAGGGATGGCTTAGTGGTTAAGCGCTTGCCTGTGAAGTCTAAGGACCCTGGTTCGAGGCTTGATTCTCCAGGACCCACGTTAGTCAGATGTACAAGGGGGTGCATGTGTCTGGAGTTTGTTTGCAGTGGCTGGAAACCCTGGCGTGCCCATCCTCTCTCTCTTTCTCTCTGCCTCTCTCTCTCTCTCTCTCTTTCTCTCTCTCTCTCTCTGTTGCTCTCAAATAAATAAATAAAAATTAACAAAAAATTTTTTAAAATGTATAAACAGAACATGAGAGAAATGTGAGGCACCTTAAATGGACCAAACATTCAAATCATGGGCATACAAGACAGGGTAGAACTACAGGCCAAGGGTATAAAAAATATCTTCAATAAAGTTATAGAAGAACATTTTCAGAACCTTACAAAGGTGAGTTTCATCCAGGAACAAGAAGCACAGAACACAAAATAGGATCAGAGGAAAGATTCCCACATCACATTATAGTTAAACACAAAACACAGAAAACAAAGAGGGAACACTAAAAGCTGCAAGAAAGAAAAAAAAAAAAAAAGCTCATCACTTACAAAAGCAAACCTATCAGAATTACATCATGTTTTTTAATGGAACTCGAAAAGCTAAAAGGGCTTGGAATGGAAAATTTGAAATTTTGAAAGACAATGGCTGCCATCTCAAACTTCTATACCTAACAAAATTATCATTCATAATAGAAGGTAAAAGAAAAATTTCCATCATAAAAGCTAGCTTCATGAATATATGAGCACTAAGTCAGCCTTACAGAGAATACTGGATGAAACACTTTTATGAAGGAAAAGAATAAACATATTCAAGAGGCTACAGGTAGGGAGAGGAACAATAATCAAAGAGATGAAAGCATGGGAAGATCAAGAAAATAGCAAACTACACACAGACTTTAACCTAACAGGAATTAACTCACATCTCTAAATTATAACTCTAAACATCAATGGACTCAACTTCCTAATCAACAGACACAGGTTAACAGGCTAGATCAGAAAGCGGGATCCATCTATTTGCTATCTTCAAAAACTCCACCATACCCATCTTACTATTAAAGAGAGAAACCTCCTTAGGGTAAAGTGTGGAAAAAGTATTCCAAGCAAATGGAAACAAGCAAGAACCATAAATAGATATGCAGCAAGGACAGGTATAGTATCTTATAAAGCCAAATATGCTAGACATAAATTAGAAATAAACCCAGCACAATAATAGTGGGTAACTAATACCCTATTATCATAATAGATCACATAAACAGAAAATAGAGAAATAATGGAGCTAAACAAAATCATAGATCAAGTGGACTTAACAGATGACTACAGAACATTCCATTCAAAAATCTACAGAATACACATTCTTCTTAAAAGCACATGAAACTTTCTTCAAAATAAGAGATGGTTTAGTGTTTAAGGCATTTGCCTGCAAAGCCAAATGACTCAGGTTCAGTTACCCAGGAGACCCACATAAACCAAATGCACAAGGAGGAGCACACATCTGGAGGTCATTGGCAGTGGCTAGAGGCCCTGTTACGCCCATTCTCTCTCGGCCTTTCTCTCTCTCCCTCTCTCTCTCTCCCTCCCTCTCTCTCTCAAATAAATAAATATAAAAATAAACTTCAAAATAGATATTACAACAAAATATATTAGGGCATAAGGCACTATTTCCCAAATTCAAGAAAACTGACATAGTGCCTTGCACTGTAGCTGACAAGAATGGAATAAAGCTAGTAATCAACAAAAGAAACAACAGAAAATACGACAACTTCTGAAAACTGAACAACACACTATTGAAAAAATAATGGGATGGTTCATTGAAGAAATCAAGAAGAAAATTTTAAAAAAAACTTCATAGAACCAAATGAGAATGAAAACATATCATACCAAAATATATAAGACCTAAGACTCTAAAACAAGTAGAAGAAAAAGTAGATTGAATACTCCAAGATATAGGGAGAGGGAAAGACTTTCTGAATAAAATCTCAGTAACCCAGGGAATAGGAAAAACACTCAACCTCTGGGTACTCATGAAACTAAAAGCTATTGTACAGCCAAGCAGACCAACAACAGAGTCAATAGACAACCTACAGAATGAGAGAAAATCTTCACCAGCTGTACATCTGACAAAGGATTAATGTCTAGAATATACAAAAACTGAAAAAGCTAAGCAATAAGAAAGTCAACTACTTAAATGGAGGAGGGAACTGAACAGACAATTATCAAAGAAAGAAATACCAAATGACCAATAAACATCTAAAAAGATAATTGACATCTTTAGCCATCAGGGAAATGGGAAATGCAAATTAAAACTACTTTGAGATTCAATCTCACTCCACTAAGAATGACTACCATCAAAAAATCCAAAGACGTGACACCCCCAAAATAATATAGGCCATTGCAAAACCACTTGGTTACCTCAGGAGCTAAAAGCTAAGTCTCTATTGCTGAGTACACCACAGTATATGGCCACAGAACATCAAGTGACCATGCTGGAACTAAAGGGACTCTAGTTCCCTCCTGGTTACCCCTCATAGTGCTGGAAAGCGCTATGAGAGCAGCTGGAGAATAACAGATGACAACAGATTAAATAAACAGACAATCCTTCCAGTTACAAAATCAACCAGCCAAACAAGAAGTATACAATTGTGCAATAGTGGCACACAGCCAATGCAGGTAACCAACTGCTCACAGATTGAACATGAGACCTGATTAGTGGGGGAGAACTCATATCTAGCTCTGGGAACCAATTCCATAGGACAGGAAATCATTAGGCTCCAGAGAGAACCTCCAATGCTCTTTAACTAAGAAGAGAGGACATATACATCACTAAGTTTCTCTAATAGCTTATTTCCTATAATTCAAACTGCACTCACCTTTGGTTAGGGAATCTGTTCTATCTTACAGATGGTGAAGAGTACTGGGGAGAACCATGATACACCAATACATCACAAGAGAGAGCTGGCTGTCTACCATGAGATGGTTCACCTCCATCTCTTCTGCCCAGGGCCAGAAATCACTATAGAGGAAGTGGTGGCATGAATACTGCTCTAATAGCTAGACTGAAAACCAGTTCTAGGGAGATGGCAACAGACACTGTGGTCACTTAAATTTCACAAAAACAAAGATCCAGAGGCTACAGAGAAAGCAACACTAAATCATATCCCTCTCTTGCCTGCCAAGGCATAGGGAACATTGTGAAAGAGGAAGGAGAATGATTTTAAGAACCTCCGGGTAGGTGGAAATAGCCTGAGGCATGGTACCCAACCCCCTTTCTCCCAGAGCTTGACTGAGGTATCTTGGTCTCGACAACGAATACCAATAACTCCACCAAAGAAGACCCTCAGCAAAATTGGGGTGGGAGTAATGGGGCCTAAGAGTATAAACTTTTTATTAAAAAGTAATATTTTTTGAAAAAAAGAAAAAACTAGAGTTTTTGTTCAA
Source organism: Dipus sagitta (assembly GCA_036346955.1). NCBI lineage: Eukaryota > Metazoa > Chordata > Mammalia > Rodentia > Dipodidae > Dipus > Dipus sagitta. The sequence continues at coordinate 92,715,684 of CM070770.1, read as the reverse complement.
GGTGGAAATAGATCTTTAGGGACAAGATTTTCAAGGTGTATCAGCAAGTTCCAAAAAAAAATTAAATGACAAATGGTGAAAAGAGTGTGGGGGAAGAGGAACCCTCATTTACTGTTGGTGGGATTGCAAACTGGTACAGCCACTTTGGAAATTAGTATTTAGGTTCCTCAAAAATCTGAAAATAGAACTACAATTTGACCCAGTTATACCATTCCTGGGAGAATAAACCCTAAAGACACACCAATTTACTATACAAATACTTGCTCAACCATGTTTGTTGATGCTTTATTCATAGCAGTTAGGAAATGGAGTCAGCCCAGATACCCATAAACTAATAAATGCATAATGAAGACTTGGTACATATACACAATAGAAATCTACTCTTTGGTGAGGAAAAATTAAATTTTCAGGAAAATGGACTGACCTGGAAAAAGTCATACTAACTGAGTTTACACAGGCTCAGAAAGGTGAACACTACATGTTCTCTCTCCTATGCAGATCCTAACATAGACTGATTTTATGTGTTTATAAGTTGTAGTGAGCCTCAGTAGTACTGGAGAAAGGAGAAACATGGTGGAAACATGCAAGTAGACAGCCAAGTGAAGGGATAGAATACATGGGGTGGAAAAATCTTGGTAGAACTGGGATAAGGGAGGGAAGGAATGGAAAAGATACACAAAAGTAAAGATGGAATGAATCAATATCATAAAAAATTTCCTGTTGGTTAGCTAGTTAACTCTCTTAAAAGTAGAGATAGCTGGGCTGGAGAGATGGCTTAGCAGTTAAGGTGCTTGCCTGCAAAGCCAAAGGACTTCAGGTTCAATTCCCCAGGACCCATGTAAGCCAGATGAACTGGCATGCCCATTCTCTCTCTCTCACTCTGTCTCTTTCCCTCTGTCAAATAAATAAAAAAATAAAAAGTAGAGAGACCTGTAGAAAGAAGAATATTATGGGAAGAAGCACAATGCAGGCGTGGAGAATGCTTTATCCTAAAATCACATGCTATTGCTTGTAAATCACAATGACAGAATTAGCTTAACCCCCAACACACAGTGAGCTATTGGTAAGGGAGGTGCATGAAGCCTCCAAATAATGCAGGCTGTTGTCAAATCAGTTGGTTACCCACTAGAACTAAACAGCTTGACTGGAGGCACCACAGGCTACAGTTTAAGATGGAGACTAGCTCCCTACTGCCTAGCTCCCACAGTGCTAGAAAACACTTTGTGAGTTGCTGAAAGAATAATGGTCACAGTGTGAACAAGCAGTGGAACCTGCAAGCTACAAAGTCAACCAGACAGACAACCCACTGAGGCAATAATGGCACACAGGCTATGGAGATAATCAACTGTCTGATTGGATATCAGGCCTGCTTAGTGGGAAGGAATTCATACCTGATACTGAGAACCAAGTAAAAGCCTATGGCTTGGAAATAATAGACCACAGAGAGAAGCTCTCACTATTCTTTGGCTAAAAGGAAAGGGTATACACTTGCAGATGTCTTCTAAATACCTATGTTCATCCCCTTTGATCCATGATGCTCTCACACTTGATTGGAGAGAATCTGCTTTTTATAGATAGCAATGAATACTTGGAGACCCTTGGACACATCAGTATGACAAGAAATAAAACTGAATACATAGTATGAAACAAGTCAATTCTCACATCTTCCAGGGCACAGGAAACTTTACAGAGTAAGTGGTAGATTAAATATGAGGGCATCTATCACTACTAGCCTGAGAAGTGCCTCTAGAGACATGCTGAGGAGATTCAAAATTCATCAAAACAGAAAGCCAGAGGCTGATGAGAGCTCAACACTAAGAGATTCTTATAGCTTCCCCTCCAAGACTCTGGGAACATTGTGAAAAGGGGGTTAAAAGAATGTAAGCACCACAGGGTGGGAAGATGTATTATGTCATTGTCCACAGATACTGAGTGGTGGTGTATCTATGAGTCTACAGTAAATATCAATAACCCCATAGAGGAGGGCCCTCAGTGGAATGTGGAGAGGGATGAGGGAATATAAGAGTATAACCCACTGGTACTATGATCAGTGTGCAATATGTTCATATATTAAAGTTATCAATAAAAAATCTTAGGCTAGAGTATTGGCTTAATGGTTAAGGTGCTAGCCTACAAAGCTAAAGGACCCAGGTTCAATTCCCCAGGACTCATGTAAACCAGATGCAGAAGGTGCCATATCTTCTTGAGTTCACTTACAGTGGCTAAAGGCCCTGGCATGCCTGTTCTCTCATTCTTTTTTTTTTTTTTTTTTTTTTTTTTTTTTTTTTTTTTTTTTTTTGGTTTTTTGAGGTAGGGTCTCACTCTAGCCCAGGCTGACCTGGAATTCACTATGGAGTCACAGGGTGGCCTCGAACTCACAGCACTCCTCCTACCTCTGCCTTCCGAGTGCTGGGATTAAAGGCATGCGCCACCACACCCGACTATTCTCTCATTCTTTATCTCTCTCTCTCTCTCTCTCTCTCCCTTCTTCTCTCTCAAATATAGATAAAAATAAAATTTAAAAAAATCTTGCCCACAGTTATGTTAAAGTAGAGTGAAAATCAATGTGAGCAGAGTGGTGGGAGATGAAAACTCTGAGAAGGATAGTTCATATGTAGCACCAACTGACATAAAAAATGTTAAAAGGTTTTTTATTTTAAGGATGTTTACTTAATGAATTTTAAGGATGACTACAAGAAAGAGCTTAAGATTTACTAGTGGAGCCTTTAATAAAAAGATTTCCCATTTCTTTGTACATCCTCAAAATCATTCTATAGCATATTCAAAGAGGACACATTCACCAGTTACCCTTCAGATGTAGTCAAAGCACAAAAAAGAAAGAAAGAAAAACACTTCCATAGGGTAGAGTTAGGATCCAGTGAACGATGGATTAGAGGGCATGCCATGGAAAACAGACTTTCCAAAAATAATGTTCCACCGCCCAGAAACACTATATCAAATTTGTTTTCTGTGTTCTCTTCTCGTCTACGTGATTATAAGTGTTTATTGCTTTATCTTGTTTCTGGTGTACCAGCTGATATCAGGCTTGGGGTACAACTTACCTTTGCAGTTCATGTACCCACCACAGAATGGTCCCAACAGCTGTACAGAATGTGGACATTATTCAACTTTTCATTGAGAAATCTTAACTCTCAGTTTGAACTGAAAGTTAATATACTCTGTCGGGAAAGTGATGACTGTATTTTGCAGGCAGAAAGTAAAGAAATGTGGATATTCAGAAACTACTTCTATGGATTATCTTATTTATTTATTTTTTTAGAGAGAGAGACAGAGAAGAGAAAGAATTGGCACACCAAGGCATCAACGACTACAATCTAACTCCAGATGCTTGCGCCACCTAGTGGGCATGTGAAACCCTTGCACTTGCCTCACCTTTGTTAGTCTGTCTTACCAGGAATCTGGAGAGTTAAACATGGGTTCTTACACTATGCAGGCAAGCGCCTTAATCACTAAGTCATGCCTCCAGCTGTCATATTTTTAGTACAAATTAGGATGGTACTTTGTACCATTTGAGTGTAGGTGAGTCTATTTGACTTGTTTTGTCCAGAAAACGTGACTGGATGTTGTGGAAAAGCTTTAGCTATGACATTTTGAAGTTGGTCTGTGAGTTGTCACTTTCTGCCCTAGCCAAGATAATGGTGAAATGATGATTGTAGGAGAAATTTCCATTAGCCACAATAACTAAGAGATGGTGATGTATACAAGTATTCTAGACATTCAATTTAGACAAGTAACAGAAGCAAAAATGAACTTCTTAGAGATGGTAATGTACAGTAACCTAGCCCACTTGAAATTATTCATGTTTTCATTATTTTGGTTTATTAACCAACTGTTTAATGACATATATATGATTAAAGTCATTTTATTTTAAAAAAACTTATTAGACATTCTTTAATATAGCTTTATTATCATTTTCCAAAGTGATTAAGGTTAGAGTATAACCCATCTTATACAATAAAATATTGCTTCATATTTATAATTTAGTACTAATTTTTAAAAAGACCAAGAATATTAAAGTTGTATTTTAGAACAAAAAATACCTCAACTATTATAGACAAACCAAAGAATTAGAAGTTACACTAAACAAGAATTTGAGGCTTTGAGTCAACAGATTATATGGATATAAATAGAAGATAAATTGTTGTGTATATACATTGTATATATATAACATGTATATGCATTGTACATAAATAACATGTATATACTAGACAGTACCTGCTTTCTGTTGCATAGCTGTGCTTAGTAAATAATTATTTAGTAAAAGTAGGAATTAAATTAATAGTTTAATAAAGAAAGGAAAAAAGATCAAATTGAAATTAGAAAGACAGTCACAGATATGAAGAATGCCTTAATAGGCTCACCATTAGACTCAAACTGAAGAAATACTTGATAAGCTTGAAAAAAATTCCAATGAAATTCTCAATTGAATCAGAAAAGAAAAAAGGAAGTGGAGTGGGAAACACTATCTAAGTGGTGTTGTACAGTTTCTTTCAGCTTTATTAGGATACCATAAAAAGGGGGCTGGGGATATTTCTCAGTGGTTAAAAGTGTTTGCTTATATAGCCTGCTAGTCTGGGTTCAGTTCAATTCCCTAGTACCCATGTAAAAGTCAGATGCACAGAGTGGCACATGAACTTGCAGTTTGCAGCAGCAAGATGCTCTAGTGTACCAATTATCTCTTTCTCTTCCCACCTTTCTCTTGTCTCTGTCTTAAATAAATTTTTTAAAGAAATTATTTAGTATAAAAACATTTGCAGCAATGGGGGGCTCTGGCATGCCCATGCTCAATCACTATTGCAAATAAAAAATGAACATGGTTTTGAAAAATAAATAAATTACAAAATGGTAGAATAATTCAAAACTATCAATAATCTTTGAGCAAAAATATTCTGTGGAGGTGGATAATGCTATTACCAGAAACCATAGGTTGTTACTTTAAAAAATTAGTGCCAGGTAAGGGATATTGTGGTGGTTTGATTCAGGTGTCCCCAATAAACATAGGTATTCTTAATGCTAGGTTCCTGGCTGATAGCAACCTCCTGGAGGCAGTGTATTGTTGGGGGCAAGCTTATGGGTGTCATAGCCAGCTTCCCCGTGCCAGTGTTTGGCACACTCTCCTGTTGTTGTTGTCCACCTAATGTTGGCCAGGAGGCCACTGTTTTCCCCTGCCATCATGGAACTTTCTCTTGAGTCTGTAAGCCAAAATAAACCCTTTTTCCCACAAGCTGCTCTTGGTTAGGTATTTCCTGACAGCAATGCGAACCTGACTGCAACAGTAAACTTGGTACCATAAAGTGGGATCATTGCTGCAAGAAATTTCAGTGTATTAGATAGCTTCACATCTCTGAGATGAACTTATAGATGAGGCACAGTTTTTGGAGGAAGGGATTTATTGAACTTTACAGATCCATGGGAAGTTCCATAATGACAAAAGAAGCTAGTCTGCTTTCACAGGTCTAAGCAGAGAGGTAGAGAAGCCACAAGGCAAAAAAAAAAAAAAGCAACACCACATACATAGCACACTTTGGGAACTCCAGGACGAACTCAGACACTTTGCATATCCTTAGACTACAATTCTAAATCTGCCACTGTACCTTAGGGCTGGACCCCAGGATCTGCCCAATGACACCTCCTCCAGCCAGGTAGCTGGAAATCTAAGAAGCTTTAATAAAGTCCGGAATCTATTGGGGAGCACCTATTCAAACTATCACACTTAGTATGCCAATTAAAAAAGTTATAAGTAAAATAAAGAAGCACTCAACTATATTATGTCTATATGAATTATGTTCACTAAAAATATGCACATAGGTTAAAATAAAAGAGTGGCACTGTATGCAGATTGCATGCAACCACTCATAAGAAAAATTACATGATTATATAAATAACATACAAAGGAAATGATCATCAATATATCTGAAGAAAAAAGCTAACAAATTTGAAGCTAGAAGTAGAAAAAGACAAATTGCTGTCTGAGAGTTTAGTACTAGTTACTTACAAATCACTTGAATAACAGATCATAAATTGAATAGCACAAATAATCCTCACCATTTAACTGATATTTACAGAGCATTCTACCTACCAGTGATAGACACCACATTCTTTTCAAGTATATGTGGAATAAACACTAAAATTCAACATCCTGAACCATAGAACAAAATATTAACTATTCTAAAGCAATTTAAATAAAACAAATATATCTGTAGCTATGATTAAATTGAACCTGAATTAGTAACAGCTATCTTGAAAATCCAAAAATTATGTTTAAACAAGATACTTCTAAAATTGTGTTTTAACAAGAAGATAGTACCAAATAAACACAAAATAAAAGACATCATGAAGAAAGAATAAAAATATTCTAATTGAATGAAAAACAAATTGTGAGATGAACCTCATATTAATACATACATAAAATAAATATAATATTTACAATCAAAATGCTCATGTTAACAAGATACAACAGAATAGAGCTTAAAGCTGGGTGTGAGGGCACACACCTTTAGTCCCGGTACTCAGAAGCTAGAGGTAGGAGAATCATTATGAGTTCAAACCCACACTGGGACTAGACAGTGAATTCCAGGTCAGCCTAGTTGGAGTAATACTCCAACTTGAAAAACAAATAAACAAATAAGAATATATCTTAAGAAACAAGGGGAAAAATCTTATCTAAAGCAACCAGGAAGTGTAAACTGATTAAAATAAGAACAAAATCAACCAAACAGAATAAAAAGCAATAGTGAAATTCAATGAAACAGGTACTGGAATTGGGATTTGTAGTTGTTTTTAAAAACAATTGTAATTGTCTACCTAAATTGACCAACTGACAAGTTAAAAAAGAAAACACAAATATTATGCATTCAGAAAAGGAGACATGGGGCTGGAGGGATGGCTTAGCAGTTAAAGGCCTACAAAGCCAAAGGGCCCAGGTTTGATTCCCCAGGACCCACATTAGCCAGATGCATTAGGTGGAGCATGTGTCTGGAGTTCATTTGCAGTGGCTGGAGGCCCTGGCGTGCCCATTCTCCCTTTCTCTCTTTCTCTCTCTCTCTCTCTCTCTCTCTCTCTCTCTCTCTCTGTCAAATAAATAAATAAAAACTTAGAAAAAGGAGCCATGACTACAGAGTCTATAGATATCAATAAGTAATAACTTATTATAAGCAATTCAATGTCCAGAAATAAGACAACTCAGGTAAAATAGACAAATGCACTCAAACACACAAACTGTGAAATATTTTTTAAAAATCAAGTAACAATAAGTTACATGAATGCCTCACAATAATTTATTACAGTGTGTTTCAGGTTTAGGTGTTTTTAACAAAGTATAACACAGGCTCAGAGTGCTATAATGGCAAGTTCTCCAAAATATTTGAGGAAGAAGTAATTGTTTTGTTTTTGTGTTTGTTTTGTTGTGTAATGTTTTAGTTTTTGACCCTCTGAGTAAAATTGGCATTGCTTGCACGATCATGGGTGGGAGGCTATTTGATAGAGTAGGGCTACCAGTGGCTATACCACTGAACATCATGACTACCCATCTCCCAACAGCTATTAGCTGCCATTAGCTATTCTAGGAGATCTGGACTCTTATGAACCTTTCCCTATTTGTGATGAAATAGTGAAAGGCTCAATCTTGTTCAAGAAACATTAGCTTCTCTGAGTTCATTAGTGTATTGGCCATGTCAAATCCAGAGGACAGCATTCTATAGCCCTCCTTCCATTCCTTCTGATCTTCCACGCTCTCTACCCCTTCTTTTGTGAGGTTCCCTGAGCCTTGGAGGGGATGGTTCAGTTGTCTTGTTTAGAACTGAACCCACAATAGTCACTTAGCCATGGCTATTTTGCCAGCTATGAATCTTTGTATTAACCTCTGGCCATTACAGAAAGAAACTGCTATAATCAAGGCTTCATACTAATCTATGGGAACAAACATAGATATTTAGAAGGCAGTTTCTGTTTAGTATAGCCACAGCAGTATGCCCGCCCTCTAGTGTTTATGTCCCTGCCATAGGCTTTTGGTCACGTTTACAGTACCAAGTATGAACTCACTCTTGTACAGTGGATATCAAATCTAATCAGAAAAGATTTGGTTACTCCCATGGCATCCATGTCACTATTGCACTAGTGGGAACAGTGTGCCTAAAAGGTTCATAATGAAATGCCCAACATCATAGATGTGTAGGACTGTTGATGTCTTTAATCTCCTACCATGCTGCACAGTACCTTTTGGCACAGAGAAAGCTGTACAATAGGGAAGAAACATCTGTCTCAGTAATAGCTTAATTTCTATATATCCTGCAACCAAAACTTGGGTATCTTCCGTGCTGGGCAACCAAGATTAATGGATGACAACAGCCTACATTGTTTTAGGAGCCTCTGTAGCCACCCTTGCTGACAATTCATTGGGTGGTATATCATTCCTAGAACTGGAATTAATTCATAACCTTTGGCTTTTGGAAGCACCTTATTCACCCATGTGTGGAGACCTTCATTCAAAGACTTTGTACTTTATATTTTTCAGTTACCTAACAAATTAGTAATTTCCCATATATCTTATTCATACATTGTTAGTTTTGTTCCCTCTTCTGTATGTTAATTTTTTGTTACTAGGACAAAAACATGACCAGAACCAAATTATGGAAGGAAAGGTTTTATGTTGTCTGATAATTTTGAGAAGTTTCATCATAGTAGGAGAACACAGTGTCACAGTGCCATATCAGCAGGGAGGACATAGTGAGAGAATACAGCATATCAAGCAATGCTAGGTCATCACACTTTAAGACCTGCCTCCAGAAACACACTGCTTTTAGCAAGATTCCACCTCCTAAAAAGTTCCAAAATCTTCCCAAACAGTACCACCAACTGGGGATTAAGTATTCAAACACATGAGTCTATGAGAGATATCTTGCATTCAAACCACCACATTCAGCTCCTGGATTCCAAAGGTGCAAAATACATTAAGTCCAACTTTAAAAGTTCCCATAGTTTTTACCAGTCCTAAAACTATTCAGCAATCCAAAGTCTCATCTGAGAATCAAGGATATCTCTTAATTGTTAGACCTATAAAATCAACTCAGAAGTTACATGCTTCCAATATATAATGGCAAAGAATAAACATGCCATACCAAAAGGGAGTAATAGGGACAGCAAGGAAACATTTGACCAGAGCAAAACCAACACTCATCAAGGCAAACAGTAAACAGAATTTGCTCAAAGCCTATAACTTTTTATTGAAGCCATTCCATAGACCTATCATCTCCAAAATTCTGGGTACTCCATTGCAACTTAGGGTTTACCTTCAAAGCTTCATGTCTTTCATTGTCTCTTTCCAGGGACTTCAAGCCTGCCCCACATTACTTAACCTCAGCAGTCCTCTGGCACTGTGGTGCAATACTCCATGATCTCCATCTTACATTTTTCTTTCTTCCAAAACTTCCCAATGGACAATGCTGACAAATTCTACTACCAGCTCAGGGTAAGCTTGGGCTTTAACTACAGCTATGAAAAGCCTCTCTATGGTGACTTTGGAGAGGATAGACTTTGCCTCATTCAGCATTCTCCCTTTATGCCTTTACCTTCCAAAAGATTTTGCATTCTTACTAGCTTGAGCCTCAGGGCATCCTTCCTGTTTTCCCAGTGCAAAGCTATCAGCTTGTTTTTTAATAGTGGTAATCCCTTCAGCAATTAAAGCTGAAGCTGAAGCAGCCAAGGTCTTTCCTTGGGATCTTAAACTTGCTCACATTTCTTTCTATGACAAACTTTATATTTTTCATATCTTCAGCTCTGTATTTTCTTCTCTTTCATTGTAGATCTGAATCAGGACAGCAAAGTGAACCCATGCTACAAATTCAATGCTTTCATGCCTTAAATTTTTCACTGCCAAACAAATTAGTCTATTACTTTTAAATTCAACTTTGTTCAAGTTCTCAGGACATGGGGAAAATGTAGCCAGTTTCTCTACCAGAAAATTACATGAAGTATCATTAGCTCAGTTTCTGATGGAGTCCTTTATCCCCTCTGAAACCTCATGAGTCAAGTCTGCAAGGTTCACATTTCTCTTGGCATTTTGGCCTTCCAAACTTCCACCAGAATGGCCCATTAATCTCTGTTTACAGTATTGTAAGTCTTTTGTAGACTCAAGTTCCAAAGACTTTCACATACCACCTCCCATCCCCAAGCCTCCAAAGCAAACCAGTTCCATAAGACTGATAAGCACAGAGTCAGGTTCATCATAGTAATAACCCCACTTCTCAATACCAGTTTTATTTATCAGTTACTTTCTCATTGTTGGCAGAAAATACCTGACCACCAGCAGCTTAAGGAAGCAAAGGGTTTACTTTTGGCTTACAGACTTAAAGGTAAGTCTATTTTCGTTGAGAAAAGCATGGCAGGGGCATACACTCAGCATCATTTCATCACATCAGCAGAGAGGAAATAGAGATAGAAAAATACAAAATGGGGCTGAAGAGATGGTTTAGTTGTTAAGGCTCTTGCCTGTGAAGCCTAAGGACCCAGGTTTGATTCCCCAATACCCACATAAGCCAGTGCACAAGATAGTGCATGTATCTGGAATTTGTTTACAGCGGTTAGAGGCCCTTGTGCACCTATTCTTTCTTTCTCTATTTGCCTCTTCCTTCCTTCCTTCCTTCCTTCCTCTCTCTCTCTCTCTCTCTCTCTCTCTCTCTATATATATATATATATATATATATATATATATATATATATATTAAGTAAATAAATAAAAAATAAGATATTTTTAAAGAATAAAATACCATGGGGGCCTGGATTATAAATTTTCAAGGTGTGCCTCAAGTGGCACACTTACTCTAGGAAGCCTCTACCTTCCAAAAGTTCAATAACTTTTTTTTGTCAGAACACTGCCATCAACTGGGTATTAAGTATTTAAATACGTAAGTCTATCAGGGACATTTTATATTCAAACCACCACATCCTCACATACTTCCTTCTCTCCTTCATACCCTACCCCTATTCTTGTTCAAATCTTTCCCTCCCACTATTACTCTCCATTTTCATGTCATGTGTTCTATTAATGCCCCCCTCCAAACCATCCCTCCCATGGTGCTTTTCAATCTCTCTGTTCTCTATAGATATTTACTCTAGTTTATACCCATTTATCTAGAAAGCCAAAGCTAGAGATTCACATATGTGAGACAACACATAGTGTTTGTGTTTCTGAGTCTGGGCTACCTCACTCACTATGATCTTTTATAGTTCCATCCATTTTTATGCAAATTTTACATTTCATTTTTCTTTACTGTTGAGTAAATTTTATTATTTATATGTACCACATCTTCATAATCCATTTATCAATTGATGGGATCTAGGTTGATTTCATTTCCTAGATATTGTGAATAGAGCAGCAACAGATATGGCTGAGCAAGTATTTCTGAAGTGTAGTGCACAGTCCTTAGGGTTTATGACAAGAGATGGTTTAGCTGGGTCATAAGGTAGTTCTCCTATGAGTTTTCTGAGGAACTTCCATTCTGATTTCCATTGTAACTGTGCCAGTTTGCATTTCATTTTTTTAAAAAATATTTATTTATTTGAGAAAGAGGCAGAGAGAAAGAGAGAATGGGTACACCAGGGCCTTCAGCCACTGCAAACAAACTCCAGACACATGCTCCCCCTTGTTCATCTGGCTTACGTGGGTCCTGAGGAATCAAACCAGGGTCCTTAGGCTTCACAGGCAAATACCTTAATCGCTCAGCCATTTCCCCAACGCCCAGTTTGCAGTCTTATCCACAGTGAAAGAAGTTAGTTTTCTCCACACACTCATCAGCATCTGTGGCCACTTGCCAAAAAATGTTTTCATAAACTACCTGATTTCAAGCTTACTATAATGCTACAATTTTCAAGATAAAATAATATTCATAAAAGGATAGGCACACAAATCAACTTTTAAATGTATGTTCTACCTGTTTATTTTCTTTCTTTTTAATTTAATTTTGTACTTAATATAACAGCTTATATACTATTATCCCCTTGCCCCAAATCCCATTAAAATCAATTTTTAAAAAATAATCAGAAGTAGATCTTACGTATGCATTCACCTTATTTCAACAGTTTCAAAGGCAATCTGGTGGGGAAAAGGATGGTCTTGAGAAACAGTGCTGAAACAATCACATGTCTATATGAAAGAAATTATTGCATGTCAATCTACTTGTCTTAAAAGAGGAGGAAAATAAAACAAAGGAACAAAACAAAAATAAATAAATAAGGATAGAAAAAAACATTCAAAAACCTTTTCAAAGATAATACATAAATGGCAAATAAGCTCATGAAGAAATCCACAAGTTAGTAGTTATCATTAACAAAAGGATGGCTAAATTTAAAATAAGTCAAACAGCTCACATCATTAAGTGCTGATGAGGATGTAGAACACCTGAAACTTTTATATATTTGCTTGTGAGGATACAGACAATATAGCCCCCTTGGGAATGTACTCTATATCTCATAAAAATTCTTATAAATTTAAATACAAATATGCCACATGACACAGAAATCTCACTTCTAGGTATTTGACCAAGTAAAATGAAAATTTATGTTCACACAAAAACATGCTTATAGCCGGGCGTGGTGGCGCACGCCTTTAATCCCAGCACTCGGGAGGCAGACGTAGGAGGATCACTGAGAGTTCGAGGCCACCCTGAGAATTACACAGTGAATTCCAGGTCAGCCTGGACCAGAGTGAGACCCTACCTCAAAAAAAAAAAAAAAAAAAAAAAAAAACATGCTTATAAACACTCATAGATGACACATTTGTAATTTCCAAAACTTGGAAACAACTCAAACTATTCTTCAGCTGGTGAATCAATATACAATCTGTAGGAAATACAATAGAATACTTCTTAGTCATTAAAAGAAATTAACTGCTGATAAAACAACAAGGTTGAATTAAAAATAAATTAAGCACAAGGAAGGCAGATTCAAAAGGCTATATAATGTAGAATTCCATTTATATGATACTCTGAAAACAGCAAAACTGTTGAGACACAAAACCAATCAGTGGTTGCCAAGGGCTGGCAGTGGGGAGGGACTGTCTACAAAGGGGAATGAGAGGGTATTGAGGGGTGATAGAGCCTCACATATTTTAGACAAGTACTCTACTACACATTGTTCTACATTTCTGGCCTTTTAGAATTGTTCTATATCTTGATTGCAATGTTGTGTCTGTCAAATTTTACAGGAATATACACCACAATAGTCAAAAAAGATTGTATATGTATTACTTCTTAATTATGAGAACTGAAATCTTTAAAGAATATGTCCTTATGTGATAAAGCCATTTTAGAAGGAAATGGTAAGATCCAGTTTACTAAGTATCCATAAGGAGAAGAAAATATGACAAAAAGGAAAAGTAATATGATCATACAAATTATGTTCTAGATCCTAGTTTGAAGGTAGATTCCTAAGAGTTCATTTATTATTATGTTAAATTTATATCTATTCTATTACATGAATTCATTGGTTTTTGTCAACCAGTATATAATTTTTATATAGAACAAAAGATAGCACCTTTTTTTTTTCTTTTGGTTTTTTTGAGGTAGGTTTTCACTATAGCTCAGGTTGACCTGGAATTCACTATGTAGTCTCAGGGCAGCCTTGAAGTCACAGTGATCCTCCTACCTCTGCCTCCCAGGTGCTGGGATTAAAGGCATGCCCCACCATGCCAGGTTAAAAGACAACACCCTTTGACTGTAAAACCAAACAACAAAGAAGTTCATAGTTATGGTGGTTTGATTCAGGTGTTCCCCATAAACTTAGGTGTTCTGAATGCTGGGTTCCCAGCTGATGGAGATTTGGGAATTAATGCTTCCTAGAGGCAGTGTATTGTTGAGAGCAGGCTTATGAGTATTATATCCAGTGTCCTCTATGTCATTGTTTGGCACACTCTCCTGTGGCTGTTGTCTACCTGATGTAGGCCAGGGTGTGATGTCCACACTCTGCTGATGCCACTGTTCTCCCCTGCCATCATGGAGCTTCCCTTCAAGTCTGTAAGCCAAAATAAATCCATTTGTCCCCTAAGCTGCTCCTGGTCTAATGATTTCTGCCACCATTGTGAACCTGACTACAACAGTATAGTTGGCGTCAAGGGGTGGTGTCATTTGCTGCTAAACACCTGACTTTGTGGCTTTGGCCTTTTGTAGCAGATTTTCAAGAGGAATGTGGGAGGATTTTAAACCTTGGTCTAAAAGTTGCCTTGCAGTGCTGTAAGTACTGCTTGATGGATTATTCTGGTCAGAGTTGAAAGATCTGAATGCAGTAAGAACTACAGTCTGTGAAGTTTGGTTTGTGAGGGTGAGAAAGAGCTTTGCCTGGACTGGGCTAGAAGCAGTTTGTGTGAGAGGCTTGATGTTATGCCTATGTCCTGAGAACTTGTGCAGGGTTGCATTGTGTAGAAACGGACTGGTATGTGCGGAGGGATATGGCACAGAAAGCAATCTTTGGGTTGAGACTTCTGCCTGTTCAGCTGCAATTGTATGAGAGATTACAACCTTTGAGATTGGGCCAGCTGACCTGCATTGTGGCCTCAGGAAGACTGTAGACTCTTTTAAAGGGCGCTGAATGTTCAAGCTGTGTCCTGTTCTTCAAAGCCTGCTTTATTCCCCTCTGGATTAACAAATTGGCACCCCACCTGGTATTACGGAGTATAAGAGATGCAGGGAAAAGAGAGTCATTGAATTCGCAACACAGTCTTGTGTTTTGGAAATGGCCATGGGCAGTGTAAAGCAGGTTTGCTGGATGCCTGCATGCAGACCTGATTAAGCTGTAAAGATGGACCATGTATTCCAGTGGAGACTCAGTGGACATGCTGGAACCACGAGATGGCTGCCAAGGAGAGTTGCCAGCCCCAATGATGTTTTCCAGGACTAGCTGGAAGGGATGGAATTAGAACTCCAGAGACATGTTGCTGGTTAGAATTATCAGACTTAGAGACTTGTCACTGACTAGAGTTGTTTGCCTTGCAGCTACAGAGTTTGATGTTTGCCCTGTTTAGATCTTGTATGGGTTCAATATTTTTTTGCTATGCCCAGTGCCATCTTTTGCACTGTGAATGTTTATTCTATTCCATTATTGGGTTTGCGGGGGGGACTTTTTTGGTCTTATGTCTCAGTTAAAAGACCTTGGGCTATGGGGATGTTTGAACATCATTAGTATTGATAAAAACTATCAGGATTTTTAAAGATGGACTGAATGCATTGCACTTTATATCATGAATGGTTATTAGTTTAAGGGGGCCAGGGGCAGAATGTGGTGGTTTGATTCACTTGAACCCCATAAACTTAGGTATTCTGAATGCTGGGCTCCCAGCTGATGGAGATTTAGGAATTAATGCCTATTGGAGGCAGTTTATTGTTGGGGATGGGCTTATGGGTATTATAGCCAGTGTTCACTTGCCAATGTTTGGCACACTCTCCTATGGCTGTTGTCCACCTGATTTTGGACAGGGGGTGATGTTCACTCTCTCTCTGCTCATGCCATCATTTTCCCCTGCCATCATGGAGCTTCCCATTGAATCTATAAGCCAAAATAAACCCTTTTTTCCCAAAAGCTGCTCTTGGTAGGGTGATTTCTGCCAGCAATGTGAACCTGACTGCAACAATTGTATATGTAAAAAAGAATTTCTTGATGTGAAAATGCCAAGTTCAATGGCATGTACATTTTACTTATTTAGGAACTACATTGGTAGACACATATATCTAACAACCTTCTTTTTAATAAAGGGTAATATATACATGACATTTATTATTTTAATGGCATAACACAATTTAAATATACCAATGTAGAATGCTTTAATCTTAGAAAATGAAACATTCTCTTTGGTCTATTTTTTTCTAGTCCATCCTTATCATTCTGAATTTTAACAAATCCAGCCCAATTTGTACATCATGTTCTGCTATGGCATTCCTAAATCTTCCTCTGAGGTATGTGAGTTGCATACATTATATTCAATATCTTTACATAGCCACCCCAACCCAAAAATTCTCAAAATTCACACATCATGTACGTATTTTAAGAATTCCTCTCAATTATACAAAAATTTACAGTGGGATCTCTAAACCTTCTAAGTCTTCGATTAAATATTTTTTATCCTCTTTAGTGATGGTAGTACCAGTGTGAATCACTTTTTCCTCAAATGTGAGTATATGATTGCTGAAGATACATGTGCAATTGACAAGACACTCTGCCACTTGCTGCTCAAAGGGTAGGAAAAGCAGCTGTCACCTTGATACTAGTGATCAGATCAGCAGAGCCATCAAGCCAGGAAAGATCCTATTCCATTAGCTCACCAGCCTTAAGTCTAATCCAGGCATCCCCTGAGAAAGGTTGATAGAGGCGGATCCCGCAGGGGCCCCAGCTGCAAGGTTTCTGTTGGTTTCTGTGACTTGCCAAAAGGGACAATCCACCATGAAGTCTCCTGGGAAGTGCTGGTCCATAGCTTTCATTGACAGACATTAAATCAAGCATAATTTTTTAAGTCTTTGGAAACCTTTCTTCTTCTCTTCTCTATCCCAACTTCCATAATGCGACTTATTTTTATTTTTTTAAGCTATTAGGGCTTTTCAAACAGTCTTTATAGATTTTAGCATGGACTAAAGTCCATCAGAGTTAAAATCGTTCAAGACATTATGCACATCCAGGGAAAGGGGCTCTGCAAATTAATGCATCCATTCCAGAATGTATTTAGCTAATATTTTTCTCCACTTGAGCCTAACAGCTCACTGGATTGCAAAAACATTGCATCAGCTTGACTGTGATGCTTTTGTTCATTTTAAGAAAATAAATCTTTATGCTCCAGTATCTTCTGACCTTAAAATGCTATTATAGTTTCCTAGTGGCTACATAGTCAAAGGAGCTATGTAGTCTCATTTAATCTCTTTGACTATTCAGAGATCTGCATACCCTACCCATATCCATTACCTCAGGAATTATGATTGGATTTAACCTTCTGCTCATTGAATTAGTGTCAGCTATCATTCTTGGTGTACATTTGTTAAATTCAATCTCTCCTATAGGGGAATGCCAGGCAGAGAAACGATAAGTGTATTAAATAGTCAGAGAGGGAAGACTGCAGAAATAGGGACTTATACTCACTGTGCAGATAAAGGAAACTAAGTTCATGTTGCTGCTTCATTTCTTTCAAGGAGGATACAATCACAGCTGGAAGTGGAAGCCTTTATTGTCAGCCTTCCAGAGTGTAAGGAATGCTAAGTGACTCCAGACTTGCTTTTCCCTGAAGTGAAGAGACGGTTTGGGTTCATGTTTCTTTTCTTTTTTTTTTTCTTTTTTCTTTTTTCTTTTTTCTTTTTGTCAATGTTAGTGCTACTGGAAAAGCAACCATATGGAAAACCCTAAAAATTCAGGTCTTCCAATAATCTTCAAAAAAAATTAAAACATAGGCAATAGCTGCAAGCACTTCCCTCCAGCAAAGCACAGCATCCTTGACTGCTGGGTGAGAAAGAGGCAATCCAATCATGCTCAGCCAAATGCTTCACAATATGGAGCTGCCCTAAACTGCAAGGTCCACAAAGGGGGTAGGATGTGTTTGCACTGCACTTTCCTAGCAAATCTCCTGTCTGGTCCAGGGCTATACTAAACAGTGAGTAAACAAACAAATGCCTAGAAAATATGGCAAAGCATTCCAAGTAAAGGTTGAGGTGTAGCTCAGTGGTCAAACACTTGCCTCACATGCACAAAGCCCTAGCTCAATCTCCAGCACTGAAAAAGTAGTAATAGCAATTGAATTACATATTGGAATATTATAAGTACATATTAGTAAAGAAAACAGGCATAATAATATTAGTCACAAAAGAGAAAGCCAAATTGTGTTTGATGGAAGAAATTTAAACTAACAGAACAGTTAAAAAAAAAATCCCACTCAAACAAAAAGTTCTTCCAAAATGAAGAACTGGCTGGTGTCAGAAATTTCCAGAAATATACATAAAGTCCAAAGACAGGATGAAATACAGACCAGCCAAACACACTGAAAAAGGATTCCGTGTGTCTAGAGCCTAAAAGGAATCAAGGAGCGCAAAACATAAATTAAACAATGGATGTAAATGAAATTTACTGTAGACTGTCTTTCATTTCATTTCCCTTTTAGCTTGGTTTTCTAAAGAACTGAGTTCCTCTGGGTAAAGCTATGTTTCAGCTCCAGGGAAAGCAAGAGATTTTGGCATCCTAATATAATGTTTCTCTAATATTATTTATTCTGGCATTTCTTAACACAGCGAAGCAGCCTGAACCTTTTAAACAAAAACCTTGGGAAGGCTGAATGTGGTGGTGCAAGCCTTTATTCTCAGCACTAGGGAGGCAGAGGTAGTAGGATTGCTGTGAGTTTGAGGCTAGCATAAGACTAAATAGTGAATGCCAGGTCAGCCTGGGGTAAAGTGAGGTGAGATTCTACCTAAAAAAAAAAAAAAAAAAAAAAAAAAAAAGCCTCCCAGCAAAGGTTTCTAGAATCACTTCTACAGAGATGGAAACCCATATTGCTAACATGCAAGCACAGAAAACGAGAAGCCAGGACAAAAATAGGGAGAGAGGGAGGAAGAGAAGAAGCATCTTTTATTGGGAGCAAGCTAACATAAGGGCAGAAAGGTGCTAGTTCAACTCACAGTATAAGAAGTCAAAATTTTTCTGACTAATTTTTCTTAAGGGATGGTAGCAAGGGAATTAGGAACATCAGATTTTTTTCAATGTTTTCTTCTCCCATCTAGGTAATCATGACTATGAGAACAAGCAGTGTTCCAAAGAACATGAAAAAGATACAGTGCTGGTGACATGGGAAGCCAAGTAGAAAATGATGATCTATACCTTTAAACAAAACCCTTTTTTCATTTACCAAAACAGCAAAGGTAGTTATAGGAGAGCCTGGCATTATAACCTCTAGCAGAAGTAAAACTTGATATATCTCCTGTGCCAACAAATATCAAGAGATTTAAAATATATGCATGGTGTTTTGACACAGCAATGTTCTTCTGGGAATGTATCCTTATAACATAAGCTTGAAAAAATGGGGGAAGTTTTATTCAAAAATTGTTGTTCATCACAGCATTTACTATGAACAAAACTGTGACAGAAAAGAGTGGAATCATCAAATAAATCCATTTTGTAATATATTCTTCACCAAGAAAATGTCCATGCATATGGCAGCATGAAAAAATGTTTACAATATAAAAATGATTACAATATAAAGCTAGGTAAAACATAAGATTTACATATGGAAGGAGCAATATTCTTAAATGGTTCATCTAAGCAAACTCTACAAAATGAAAAACAGCAGACCAATGTTGTGATGGTTAAGGTGTTGTCAACTTGATCTGTTTAGTAATCCATAGAATTCCTTTTTAGGTGGGTCTTCGAGGTTGCTTCCAGCAAGGATTAACTAACGGAGAAAGTCCTTCCCCCAGAGTGAGCCCTTTCCCCAGAGCATGTGGCCCCTCTCAGAGGGAGACTTTATATAAGGAAGCTGTGGGTGAAAAGGGCCCCCTTCCTTCCATTTGACTGCCAGAGCTGCTTGCTGCCTTCCAGCATGGACTGAAGATCAGCATCAACTGAAGACCCACATGGATTGAAGACCAGCTGCTCCTCAGGAAGCCTACAGGCCTTCAGTGCAGGACTGGGGCTGCTGAGGCATCTAGCCACATGGACTGAGCAGCTATCAGGTATTTTGATTCTTGGGCCTGCAACTACTATTGGACTACCATAAGCTAATCCAATAAATTCCCTTTTTAATATAATTCATTCCAGCAGTTCTGATACTCTAGAGAACCCTGTCTAATACAGATTGTGGTACTGAGAGTGGTTCTAGAGAAACAGAATTGTAAGGATGGATTTCTCTAGTGAGCTTGGTGCTATCTGGGTTGGCTCTCCAAATACAGTGCTACTAAAGGCCCTACTGGTGATAAAGAGAGTGTTTTTACTGGTATTAAGGAGGGCACTAATAATGCATGGTGTGCACTATTTAAAGAACTCTATGAGATAGATGTATTTGGTGATCCTGAGTCTTGTCTTGTGAAGAGCAAGGAATTTAGTTACTCTGTATTTAAAACACTTAAATATTTGTGGGAAAGTAAGATGAATGATGATACTGGCTGGTTGCTTCTAGCATCTCTGAATAAACTACTGAGGGAACCACAGAAGCTCAAGAAGGAGAATTCCAAGTTTAAGACCCACATACCTGATCTGAAAGTTCCTAAGGGTGCCCTGGAGGAGAGGACACTCCTCAAATTGCAGAAAACCAAACCCAAGCTCTTATTGTAAGATTGGCTAACTTGTAATGTAATCTCAAATTCCAACCTCACCAGCTATCAGAAGTTAAAGTGAGGGCACTGAATGGAAAAGAGTGGGATCTTGTGACTTGGGATAGGGATGTGTGGGAAGACCCTGAAGAATCTGGGGAAAGTGAACTCTCAGATTCTGAAGAAGTTGTTTTGCATGAGAATGTGACCTCCTCTCCCTTAGCAACAGTTGTATCCTCACCCCCACACCCTGAAACATTACCCTCCCCACCCTTGCCTAAGGGAATTAATCCTTCATTGTCTGAGGAATCAGCAGGAGGTACTAAGAATCCTCAGTGCCCACCCATCTTTGCCTCTAGGCATATAACCAGGCATAAGGCTGGGTAGTCCCCTAAAGGTGAGATAGAAATTGTGACACAAGAGGAGGTGAGGTACACCCTAAAAAACTTCAGGAGTTTTCTAACTTGTACAGGCATGGGGAATATGTATGGGAATGGATTTTTTTAAAATATTTTATTTTCATTTATTTATTAGAGAGAGAGAGAAGCAGATAGGGAATGGGCAAGTCAGGACATCTAGCCACTGCACACAAATTTCAGACACAAGTGCCACCATGTGTATCTGGCTTATGTGGGTTCTGGGAAGTTAAACCTGGGTCCTTAGGCTTTTCAAGCACCTTAACCACTAAACCTTCTCTCCAGCCTCTCTTTTTATTGATTGATTGATTGATTGATTGATTGATTTTGTTTGTTGAGGCAGGTTCTCACTCTAGCCCAGGCTAACTTGGAATTTACTATGTAGTCTCAGGCTCACCTTGAACTCACAGCAACCCTCCTATCTCTGCCTCTTGAGTGCCGGGATTAAAGGTGTGCACCATCGTGCCTGGCTTACAAATGAGTTTTGAGTGCCACCCCACTGGTGACATCTCACCTACATAACAAATCCACTAAGACCAATGGAAGATTGGGGCTGCTTTTCACTCACCGAAAGCTGGTGAAGGGATGCATCAAACAAGCCTGTACAGCACTCTGGGTATTGGTGAGCAGGCAAACTGCTACAGGGGAATGATCAACAAGGGTTGCTGGGGTGGCTGAGTCAAAATCCCAAGTGGGAAGATGTGGCTCTCTTTGCCCCACAACTCTGTTTTTTTTTTTTTTTTTTTTTTTTTTTTCTTTCTTCCTCTTTGTATTTGTTTTTGGGGTTTTCTGTTGTTGTTTTTGAAGTAAGGTCTTGCTATCTAGCCCAGGCTGACCTGCAGTTCACTATGTAGTCTCAAGATGGCCTTCAACTCACAGTGATCCACCTACCTACCTCCACCTCCTGAGTGCTGGGATCAAAGGTATGCACCACCATGCCTGGCCCAGCCATACAACTCTAAAATCTATCACTGTTTCTATGCCCAAAGCAGACAGGATATTGGAGCAGGAGTCAGAGGGGAAAGTCGTAAGGACCAAACAAGAGGAAGCCAAGAGGGAGGTCCCCAGGCTGCCTTGGATGAATGCCTTATCCTGCATAACCAGTTCAATAGAGGGAAGTGGACAGGGCAAAGTACCACTGTCAGCCCTCTTCATTGGCCCTCAACAGTGCTAGACTGCCCCCAGAGGCCATCAAGAATGTCCTTACCAATGGCACACCCAGAAGCCATGTTCAGTGCCAGGGATGGGATTCCTTCCAAGTGACTTGTTGGCCAAGGTGGTCCCTTGATATCAAAATAAAAAGACTGACTGAGAGGGGTAAGGGGCATAATGGAGAGTAGAGTTGCAAAGGGGAAGGGGAGGGGGATTTTACCATGGTGTGTTCTCTATAATTATGGAAGTTGTACATGTTTGATTTTACAGGATTCACAGCTAAGAGACAATTTTAAATCTCAGAGGAGACTTGGGACTTTGGAACTATCTTAGGTTGGTCAAGAGTTGGGGACCATTGAAGTTGGACTGTAAATTACAATGTGTGATGGTTTTGAATCTATTGGGGGCCATGAACAGAAGGTGATACTTTGAATAGATGATCCCCAATATATTCAGTGTTTAATTAGCTTGATGTTTGCATCTACAGCCACCTGGCTGGAGGCAGTGTCACTGGGTGGATCTTAGGGTCCAGCTTAAGGTGTGGTGGTAGGTTTTAAATTCAAATCTAAATATTTGCAAAGTGTGCCTAGCTGGAGTTCCTGAAGTGTGCTGTGTGGCTTTTGGCTTGTGGCTTCCTCCCTCTCTGCCTGGTCCTGTTAAAGCACCCAGTTTCTTCTGCTTCTACCACTAGGGAAAATAATGAATCAAAAACAGTATTGCATCCCTGGGGGGAATTTCAGAAATTAGTGCCACTATAAAGGACTTGAAGGATGCAGGAGTGGTGGTTCCCACCACGTCTCCCTTTAACTCTCCTATTTGGCCTGTTCAGAAGATAGATGGATCCTGGAGAATGACAGTGGATTATCAAAAACTTAATCAGGTGGTGACTCCAACTGCAGCTGCTGTACCAGATATAATATTTTTACTTGAGCAGATTAACACATATCCTGGTATGCAGCTATTGATCTAGTGAATGCTTTCTTCTCCATACCTGTCCATAAGGACCACAAGAAGCAATTTGCCTTCTGCTGGCAAGGTCAGCAGTATGCCTCTATTGTTTTACATCAAGGTTATATTAACTCTCCAGCCCTGTGTCATAGCTTAGTTCACAGGGACCTTTATCACCTGTGCCTTCCACAGAGTGTCACATTGATCAATTATATTAATGACATGCTGATTGGATCAAATGAGCAAGATGTGGCAACCACTCTGGAGTTGCTGGTATAGCATATGCACCTCAGGGGATGGGATATAAACCCATCCAAAATTCAAGGACCTTCCACTTCAGTGAAATTTCTAGGAGTTCAGTGGTGTGGGGCATGCAGGGATACTCCTCCCAAGGTGAAGGATAAGTTGTTGCATCTGGCCCCTCCTACCACTAAGAAAGATGCACAACATCTAGTAGTCCTGTTTGGATTTTGCAGACAGCATATTCCTCATTTGGGTGTCTTACTCCATCTCATATACCAAGTGACTCAGAAAGCTACTAGTTTTCAGTGGGACCCAGAACAAGAGAATATTCTTCAAGGTTCTGGTAGCATATAGGGATGTCATTTGAAGACTTTGGCAGGCCCCCATAGGTGAATCACAGTGGAAGCCCTTTGGATTCTGGAGCAAGGCCTTGCCATCATCTGCAAACAATTATTCTCCCTTTGAGAGATAGCTCTTGGCCTGCTATTGGGCCTTAGTGGAAATTGAACATTTGACAATGGGCGATCAAGTTACTATGTAACCTGAGCTGCCCATTATGAGCTGGGTGTTATCTGACCCACCACGCAATAAAATTGGACATGCATAGCAGCAGTCCATCATCAAGTGGAAATGGTATTTCGGTGGTCAGGCTCAAGCAGGCCCTGAAGGTACAAGTAAGTTTTATGAGGAAGTTGCCCAAATGCCTAAGGTTTCTACTGTTACATTGCCTTCTGTCCCTAAGCATGTACCTATGGCATCATGGGGTGTTTCCTATGTTCAATTGACTGAGGAGAGGACTAGGGCATGGTTTACAGCTGGTTCAGCACGTTATGCAGGCACCTCCCAGAAGTGGACAGCTGCAGTGTTACAGCCCCTTTCTGGGACAACTCTGAAGGACTGTGGTGAAGGAAAGTCTTCACAATGGGCAGAAATTCAGGAAGTACATATACTTGATTTTGTTTGGAAGTAAAAATGGCCAGATGTGCAGTTATATACTGATTTATGAGCTATGGCCAATAGTTTCACTGGATGATCTGGAATTTGAAAGGAGCACAAGTGGATATTTGGGGAAGGTGTATGTGGATAGAGCTCTCTGAATGGGCAAAGGATGTAAAGATACTTGTGTCCAAAGTTAATGCTCATTAAAAGGTGACCTCATCAGAGGATGACTTTAATAATCAATTAGACAAACTGACCCGTTCTGTTTCTCTTTCCTCAGCCATCCCTGTCATTGCCCAATGAGCCTATGAACAAAGTGCCCATGGTGGTAGTGTTGCGGGCAGGTTTGCATTGCTGGCAGAAATCACCCTATCAAGAGCAGCTTTTGTGGGGAAAGAGAAGAGGATTTACTTTGGCCTATAGACTTGAGGGAAGCTCCACTATGGCAGGGAAAATGACATGAGCAGAGGGTAGACATCAACCCCTGGCCAACATCAGGTGGACCATAGCAACAGGAGAGTGTGCCAAATGCTGGCATGGGGAAACTGGCTATAACACCCATAAGCCTGCCCCCAACAATACACTCCCTCCAGGAGACATTAATTCCCAAATCTCCATCAGCTGGAAACCTAGCATTCAGAACACCTAAGTTTATGGGAGACACCTGAAACAAACCACCACAGGCAGGGATGCAGGTTATGCATGGGCCAAACAACATGGACTTCCACTAACTAAGACTGACCTGCCTATGGCTGCTACTGGTTGCCAAATTTGCCAGTAGCAGAGATCAACTTTGAGCCCCCTGTCTTGACTTAACAGGTGGCAGGTTGACTACATTAGACCACTTCCATTATGGAAAGGGCAGCGTTTTCTCCTTACTGGAATGGACACTTATTCTGGGTATGTATTTACCTTTCCTGCATGTAGTACTTCTGCCAAAACTACCATCCAGGGGCTTACAGAATGCCTTATCCACCATCATGGCATTCCACACAGCATTGCTTCTGACTAAGGAACTCACTTCACAGCCAAGGAAGTACAGCAGTGGGCTCATGATCATGGAATTCATGAGTCTTACCGTGTGCTCCACCACTCTGAAGCAGCTGGCTTGCTAGAATGGCAAAATGGTATTGTAAAGAAACAGTAACAGTGCCAACTAGGTGGCAATAGCTTGGAGGGCTGGGGGAGTGTCCTGCAGAAGACAGTATATGCTCTGAATCAGCGTCCTATATATGGTACTGTTTTGCCTATATCCTGGATTCATAGGCCCAGTAATCAAGAGGTGAAAATGGGAATGGTCCCATTTACCATCACCCCAAGTGAACCATTAGCCAAATTTTTGTTTCCTGTTCCTGCAACCTTATGCTCTGCTGGCCTGGAGGTCTTGGTGCCGGGGGGAGGAGTTCTTTTGCTAGGAGGCGCAAAGAATATTCCATTGAACTGGAAGCTAAGACTTCCCCCTGGCCACTTTGGGCTCCTGCTGCCCTCCAGTCAACAGTTTAACAAAGGAGTTACAGTGTTTGATTTGGGTGTTTGATCTAGACTGGCAGGGGGAAACTGTACTGCTCCTCCACAATGGAGGTAAGAAAGAGTATGTCTGGAGTGCAGGAGATCCTTTAGGGTGCTCTCAGCGTTACCATGCCCTGTAATCAGAATCAATGGATAACTGCAATAACCCAATCAAGGAAGTGTGATAAATGGCCAAGATCTTTCAGGAATGAAGGTATAGGTCACCCCTCCAGGTAAAAAACCAAGACCTGCTGAGATGCTTGCTGAAGGTGGAGGAAATACAGGATGGGTAGTAGAAAAAGTTAGTTACAAATACCAGCTAAGGCCACTTGACCAGTTACAAAAATGAGGATTGTAATAGCCATGTTCCTGTCCTACCTTGATGTGGAGTGTTTGTACATATCTACACCAATATTAAGATTGTATCACTGGCTAACTATTGTTGAATTTATATTTGACCTAATTTATATTTGAATATAAATGAATGAATTTATATTTGACTAAGGTTCTCAAGGTCCTCAAGGAACCTTGCTTTGTGTTAGGGGGAAGATTTTGTGTTTCTGGTTGTACATGGGATAGTTATACCATGTTAGGCAGAACTATGATCTTGTTATTGTTTTCATTTGGAAATTAAGTATGATATAAGGAGATATGGTTTGGTGCTAAGTTGACAAGGGGTGGACATGTGATGGTTAAGGTGTTGTCAACTTGATCTAATTAGTAATCCACAGAAATCCCTTTTGGGTGGGTTTCCAAGGTTGCTTCCAGGAAGGATTAACTGAAGGAGGAAGTCCTTCTCCCAAAGTGAGTACTTCCCCCAGAGTGGGCAGCACTTCTCAGATGGGAACTTTATATGAGGAAGTTCTGGGTGAAAAGGGCCCCCTTCCTTCCACTTGGTTGCTGGAGCTGCTTGCTGCCTTCAAGGCCTATGTGGACTGAAGACCAGCAGCATCGCAGGAAGCCTAAAGGCCTACAGTGCTGGATTGGGACTGCTGAGGCATCTAGCCACATGGACTGAACAGCTACCAGGTTCTTTGATTCTCTGGCCTGCAACTGCTATTGGGCTCCTATAAGTTGATTCAATAAATTCCCTTTTTAACATAATTCATTCTAGCAGTGCTGTTCCTCTACACAACCCTGACTAATACAAATGTATATAAATTTTCTTCACTCTCTTGCTTCTATAATTTCAAATTTCTCTGACAAATATAAATGTATATTAAAAACACTGAGCTAAAAAGCAATGTAAGAGTAAAAGCTTAGCCAAGTTAGGAATAAATGGTAGTTGTAAATTTGAACCACACCAATTCTACTTTTTCTGCCTGTTGTATAGCAATTTCCTCTGAATTAAAACATTCCCTCCTAAGGGAAGAAAAGAAGCTCAGGAGACTCAGAAAGTCAACAAGCCTGGAGAAAAGTTTATAAGAGCCCCCCCCCCCAAAAGATACATAAAAGGAAAACAACTGCATAGCGAGAGACTCCACAAGAAGGCGAACTGCCTGCAAATGTTGTAATGTGATAGAAACTCCCGGACCAACCTAGCTGCCTGCAGGTTGTTCAGGGAACTCCAAAGAGGCAGCTTCTCTGAGTTGTCACCTATGGTGGGGCTTTTCTGTCATGCAGCTGCCTTTCTGTATCTATATTCTATAATTCCTTACCCCTGACACTAAGGGAAGAGCAGTCATGAGGGTAATGCCCACACAGGGAGCTCCACCTATGCAGCCATTCTGAGGTTGTTATCCATGATGGGATGAGACTCCTCAAGGTATACCTGCTCTGGGGTGTCCACATGCTTGGACTGGGACAAGGAGCACCTTGATGCATCTATGTAGAAGTTATCATCCAGGATGGAATGAGACTTCTTGGTAGTGTGGCTATTGTGGGGTCTACACACTTTGTAAGTAAGCTCTCACCCTGAAGCTGAGGGAGGAGCATTAGAGGAAGTAATCTTGACACAGGGAGTTCCTTGAAGTGGCCATGGGAAGGTTGTGATCCAGAATGGGATGAGACTTCTCCATGGTGCAGCTGCTTTGGGACACCACATTCCTTTAAATAACCCCTCACCCTGCTATGTAAGTAATCCCAATAAACTCACTGGTTTACCAAAGTGGTATCGGTGAAATCATATTTTGGTCTGCCATCTGAGTCTTGTCTGCCATCTTGGAGCTTCCCCTCAAGTCTGTAAGCCAAAATAAACCCTTTCCTCCCACAAACTACTCTAGGTCGGGTGTTTTCTGATAGCAATGCAAAACTGACTATAACATCTGATATACATGTAATCTATGTCAACATTTTACTATTAGTTTTTCACCTTTATATACATAATCCATCTTAGCTCTAAGATGAAAACCTTCAGGATGGACAAAAGTACCACAAATTAAAGAAATCAGACTAAATAAGTGATTATAGGAACAATAATGCCCTAAACTTACATAAATATTGAGTAGAGAATATAGTACAAATAAGGATTTATTTCTAACTTGAACTTCCTCTCAGAAATTTTTAGTAGAGCACAAAGGATACATTTATAATAACATCTTGGAAACTTTTATTACACCTTGTGATTTCTAAATGATATCTCCAAGAGAGGCATTATCCCCTTAAACATATATTTTTTTTTATAAAAAGGATTCAGACAGATTGAAAAAGTTGCCCAAAATTCCAACCAACTTAAAGGGATGAGAACTCTTATTATTTTATATGACAACAAAGATGGAGGAAATTTCAAGGTAGCCTGGGCTGGGGCCCGAGTTTATCTGATGGCTTTTAGACCAGTTTACAGGTGAGAAATATGAAAAAATCAAAAACAAAAAGAAAGCAGAAGAAAGATTTTTTAATTTGTTGTTCGCCATGGAAAGAGTATATAAAGTTTGAGTTGCAAAGGCAAGGCATGTGTAGAACTTGAAGAGATTAAGGCCATTAAAGTCAAGACTTTGCAGCAAAACAGTAATAGGCTTGGAGGGCATCTCAAGAACTGGAAAAACCCATTCATTTTAGGCACATAGATGCAAAGGTTTTAACTCATGTGAAAGACTACTTTGAGAAGAAATCTCCTGGGTCCCGGAATCACAAGAAGACACTAGAGACATGATTTCCCGTGATGGGCAAACAGACACTCCTAGGCCCCTGTAGCAATGCTCAAATGAGGGGGAGGGGCACAGCTATTGCTCCAGGGAGCAACAGGCTTAATTGCTGACAATGTAACGCTGGTTTTGGAGGCATACAGAGTGCAAGAATCACAGGTTCATGGAGCCTTCAACCGTATTTCCAAGTAAGGCCTGAGAGGCCCTGCAATGTGTGGCAGGGTTGGAATCCCTGTACCAGTCCTGAGAGGGTGATACATGCAGCTATGAAGGTGAAGCTAAAGGTTAGATACAGTCATGACCCAAGGAAATTGGGGTGCAGAGAACATGGGACATCTTCATAGTGAGCACCACCAGCTAGAGAAACACGTCATGGCCACAGCAAGAAAGGCCATAGGAGTGAGGTTGCCCACACCCTGGGCAGCATGCCACCACAATTCTGATGCTGGACGTGGAATTACAAGATTATGTTTGCCTTGATGGCTTTGGGACTTGCTTTTGTCTCTTATCTCCATATAGTAACTAGAATGCTGGGAATGCCTATTGTATACTATGTAGTTTTGTTTTTTTTTTTTAATAGTAGCTTACAGCTAAGAGATGCCCAGAGTCCAGAAGGACACCTTGAACTTGGGCTTTTGAACATGACCATTTTAGAAATGTCAGACTGTACACAGGGTTTCTTGAAACTGGATTAAATATACTTTGCATTGTGAGATGGATATGAGCATCTGGGAACTAGGGGAAGAATATTTTGGTTTAAGAAGATGTGTTTGGGTATCAAGCAGACCAGGGATGGACCTGAGATGCTCAGTATTGTTGTGAACTTGATTGGACTGAAGTACCTACTAGGACATTAGTAAAACACCTCTAGGTATATACATGAAAGAAAAAAAAAAGAAAGCGAAATTTTTTTAAAAAAAATTTAATCTGTTTTGCATAGTATTTCTAGTCTCACTACAAGAAAAATGCAGGTGCATATGTGAGCTACAAGATACAAATTGTTTAATTTTGCTAATTCCACATATGAGCTAAATGTTCTCATATTTGCATTTTAAACTGACAGCACACTATTTAAAATGAATGATAATAATTGACAAATGATTTAACTTTTCAATTTTTCCTTTTCTAGATGACTTAAGTAATAATTTCTTAAAACTCCTGACAAGTTGGCAGGGTGACAATGGAAAAATGGGATATAGTTTATGTGTTAGTGCCAGTGTTGGCATTTTTTCCTGCTGTATGAACTAGGGCTTTAGCTGGTTTTGGTAAAGGGCCCCCACATATTATGTAACTGATCCTGCCTATGCAGCATGACTTTGAAATTCTGGGGAAAAGACACATGTTGGGAAAGGAAAACCATTTTGAAGTACACGTACATTAGGAATAAAGGGTCCTGCTTAAAGGAAGGCCATTCTAGTCCTGATGCTCTGAGTGCTTGCAAGGTTCACAGTAGCAAAAGTTCACTTATTTGTTTTCTTAGCCAAGCCTTCAGTGTTCTATAAAACACAAACTGCCTTTGAGGTTTGGAATGCAAAGGAGAAGTGCTTGATCAGCGCAAAGACCACTTAAGATTCATACCCTGTCCTGCAGTGTGCAATCCAACACTTGTGGTCTCATGTCTTTCTTAAAGTTAATTAATGGGCCTGCTTATTCTCTTCCATTATCTTTGTCTCTGATGAAGATATCAAGTAGATTCGTTCTTGGACTGACCCCTGGAAGATGAGCGCCTGTGATGTCAACTCAAGTTAATTCATCTTAGAAGTCCTTTTTAAGCACAGCACTCTAAAAATCTGGTCAATTACTCAACTGGGGTGCCTCTCCATTTGTTGAATAGCATGTCATACCAAGAGGAAAAGTCTTACTAAGTCAACATAAATTATAACTGATGTCCTCCCACAGTCATCATTCCTCCTCTTAACCTACCCCTTGCTGCCTAAGCTTACCTGCCTTGTCTCAGAATGAGACTAGATCTGTTTGCCATTGGTGAGAAAAGATACAAATGAGTCTCTAATAGCCTGCCTTATTTTGGTCTGGATTATCATTTGAAAAGTATAAATGAGAGGAGAAGAAATTTTCCTTCGCATTCAGGAGCACACTGAGGAGGAGGAAAGCACACTTCACCTCCTCTAGTCACTTGACATGTTCTCTATGTTCAGGTTTTATCCCAGTTTTTCCTTGTGTTCTTCTGCTCTTAGGTTAGATTCAGATAATCACACCCAGGGCAAGTTTGAACATTTACATCAGCACCTGAGATTAAACGATTCCATTATCACAATAGCTTGGGATACTACTATCTTCATGTATTTGAGAAATACTCTATAGGTCAGCATCAAAATGTCAAACACTTAGAATAAGGGATATAATATGTTCAGCTCAACTTAAGAAGATATTGTGCTTTCTTTTTATGGAAAAATGTATTTTTCAGCTAACTTATACTTTCTATAACTAAATTCTTGAGTTCTCTCTTTACTATAAAAAGTACCATGAGCTGGGCATGGTGGTGCATGCCTTTAATCCCAGCACTCAGGAGGCAGAGGTAAGAGGATCACCATGAGTTCAAGGCCACCCTGAGACTACATAGTGAATTCTGGGTCAGCCTGAGTTAGAGCAAGGCCATACCTAAAAAAAAAAAAAAAAAAAAAAAAACTAGCATTGGGCTGGAAAGATGGCTTAGCAGTTAAGGTGCTTGCCTACAAAGCCAAAGGACCTCAGTTTGATTCCCCAGGACCCACGTAAGCCAGATGCACAATGTGGTGTATTCATCTGGAGTTCATTTGCAGTGGCTGGAAACCCTGATGTGCCCATTTGTTCTCTCTCTCTCTCTCTCTCTCTCTTCAAATAAATAAATAAAAAGTAGAATAAATTCTCTAGAGAAAATAATAATGAACATTATTTATGAATATCCAAAACTAATAATCTTATTAATGGTAAAATAGGACATCCAAATGGCTATTATCCTAATCAGTTTTTAAAACACCATGAGGTTAATTTGTTCAGACTCTAAGGAGTCTACAGTTGAGACCAACCTGAGGCTACAAAGTGAATTCCAGGTCAGCCTGGGCTACAGTGAGACCATACTTAAAATAAAAAAAAAAAAGCTAGTTGTGGTGGTGCAGGCCAGAGGGATATTGTTGAAGGCAGAGGCAGGAGGATCAGGAGTTTGAGGCCAGCCTGGGCTTCACATTGAGTCTTCTGGTTAAGATGGCATCCACCTAACCATGCCATACTGCCTAGGGAAGGTAAGACAAGACATTAAAGGATCACTGGGTCTTCTAGAAAGGAGCACACTCTAATAGACCTCCAGTGGGAGGGTGTGGTGGGGCAAAAAAAGGAAATAAGGTGATTCCCATGCTCTCAGAGAGCCCAACATAAGCCCCCCCCCCAGATCCCCTCAAGAAGCCATCCTAGCCATTTTCCCAGCAGCAAGTTCCTCCCGCACTAAATGCAAGCAAGGGGACACAGGCCAGCATAGCTCCTCCTGTGCTGCCTTGCACAGGTGATTGTCACACTCCACCCACCCCTAGTGAAAGCTGCCCCACTCTCCCTGCCCCTTGTGACTTGCCCCATGCAACCTCAGTCCTGCCTCCCACCCCTCACAACCTCAGTCCCACTCCTTCTGCCCCCTGCAACCACAATCCCACTCCCCCCACTCCTCATGACCTCAGTCCTGCTCTCCCCACCTCCCGTGACCTCAACCCCACTCTCCCCACCCCTACACTGTAATGGGTAGACCATAGCACAAAAGGAATAACATGAAAAATCAAATGCAAGTAAATCCAATAAGATTGCCCAGTCCTGCAACGGATGTCTCTGATCAAAACACAGAAGAGACATTAGGATCAGAACCCCAAAATGAATTTATAAGCTATGCAATCCTGACCAAGCAAATAGCAGAACTTGCAGAAAAGCAGCAAAGGGCCTATAATCATATCAATGTTTTACATGCTAGACTAGACCTAGTAGATAAGAAAATGGAAGGGGTCCAAAGACAGTTGAAGGATATGAAGGAGAGTGAAAAAACAAAAGAGGACCTCAAAAACCAGCTCACTAAGCTCAATGAAGACATAAAGAAATGCAAGGATGAATTCCAAGAAGCATCAGGAAAATCAGAAAATGATGTAAAAAGGGAACTTGACAGAGGGATGAAAACTATACATAAAAAGGTAGTAGAAAATGCAACCAAAGTGAACAAGCCCAGAACTCTATAGAAGCTCTCAAGAATTGAGTCAGCCATGTGAAGGATAGAAACTCAGATCTGGAAGACAAAACAGAAGAAGCAGTTTGAGAGTCCAAAAGTTTCAATAAATTCAAAACTTTCTGTGAACAGAACATGAGAGAACTGTGGGATACCCTTAAATGGCCTAACATTCAAGTCATGGGAATACCAGAAGTGGAAGAAATTCATACCAAAGGGATGGAGAAGTTATTCAACAAAATTATCGAAGAAAACATTCCCCCTCTTTCAAAAGAAAGGCCCATCAAGTTACAAGAAGCTACCAGAACTTGAAACAGCCTGGACCAAAGGAGAAATTCTCCAAGACATATTTTCAATAAGACTATAATCATCAATACCAAGTGCTTACAAGAAACATATCACAATAACCAAACTCAGAAAATGCACAAAAAACTTCAAAGTCCATGAAAACACCAAACCACCTAAACCAACACAATATGGCAGGGATCAAATCAAACCTTACAGTCATTACCCTAAATATAAATGGCCTTAATTCACCCATCAAGAGACACAAGCTAAGAGAGTGGATCAGAAAATTAGAGACCTCAATCTGTTGTCTTCAAGAAACCCACCTTACCACCAAAGACACATGCCTCCTCAGGGTGGAAGGGTAGAAAATGATATTCCAAGCAAATGGAAATAAGAAATAAGCAAGCATAGCTATAGTAATATCAGATAAAATAGACTTCAAACCAAAATTAATCAAAAAAGACACAAAAGGCAACTTTCTACTTGACAAGGGACAACGACAGAATATTCTACCTCAAATCCACAAACTACACATTCTTCTCAGCAGCCCATGGAACCTTCTCTAATATAGATCATATACTGGGTCACAAAGCCTATCTCCATATATTGAGGAAGATTGACATAATTTCCTGCATGATATCAGATCGCAATGCTGTGTTGCTAGAAATTAACAACAACAGATGCACAAAGAATCCCATCAGCTCCCGGAAACTGAACAGCACACTTTTAAACAATAAATGGGTAGTGGACAAAATGAAACTGTGAAATTTCTGGAAATGAATGACAATGAGAACACATCATACCAAAACTTATGAGACACAAGGATTGCAGTCCTCAAGAGAAAATTTCTAGCCCTAAATGCCTTCATAACAAAGACAGAGAGGTCTTAAATCAATAACCTAACCATCCACCTAAAGGCATTGGAAAAACAAGAAGAACCCAACCCAAAAACTCCAGACAGAAAGAAATCCACCTAAAGGCACTGGAAAAACAAGAAGAATCCAACCCAAAAACTCCAGACAGAAAGAAATAATTATGATCAGAGCACAAATTAATGAATTGGAAACTAAGAAAACAAGTAAGATGATGAAACAAAGAGCTGGTTCTTTGAAAAAATAAACAAGATTGACAAACCCATGGCCAATGTGATCAGGTGAAGAAAAGAGATGCTTCAAGTCAACAAAATTAGAAATGAAAAAGGAGAGATCACAACAGACATAAGTAAAATTGTGAGAATCATCAGGACTTATTTCAAAAACCTCTATTCCACAAAACTGGATAATATGGAGGAAATGGATGTATTCCTGGACACATACCCTTACCAAAGCTAAGCTCAGAGAAAATTAATCTCTTAAGCAAACCTATCTTGCCCATTGAGATTGAAATGGTAACCAAAAACCTCCCCCAAAAGAAAAGTCCAGAACCAGGTGGCTTCTCAGCTGAATTCTATCAAACCTTCATGGAAGAACAGAAGCCAATCTTTCTTTTTGTTAAATTTTTGTTTATTTTTTTTTTATTTAAGAGTGACAAAGACAGAAAGAGGAAGAGAGGTCGGGGGGGGGGGAGAGAATGGATGCACCAGGGTCTCCAACCTCTGCAAACAAACTCCAGATGAGTGTGCCCCCTTGTGCATCTGGCTAACGTGGATCCTGGGGAATTGAGCCTTGAACCAGGGTCCTTAGGCTCACAGGCAAGCGCTTAACCGCTAAGCCATCTCTCCAGCCCCCAATCTTTCTTAAACTGTGCCACACAATTGGAGAACAGGGAAAGCTCCCCAACTTCTCCTGTGAAGCTAGTATCACCCTAATACAAAAACCAGGCAGAGATGCCACAAGAAAAGAAAACTACAGGCCTATTTCCCTGGTGAACTTAGACACAAAGATCCTGAACAAAATCCTCACAAACCAAATCCAACAACACATCAAAAGCATTATCCACCTTGATCAAGTGGGTCTCATCCCAGGAACACAGGGGTGGTTCAACATACAGAAATCTGTCAGTGTAATACATAACATAAATAAGCTTCAGCACAAAAACCACATGATCATTTCAATAGATGCAGAAAAGGCCTTTGACAAAATACAACATCACTTTGTGATCAAAATATTGGAGAGAATTGGCATGGTCAGTTTATATCTCAACATAATAAAGGCTATATATAAAACTCCTAAAGCCCAAATAATACTGAATGGAGAGAGACTGAATGAATTCCTATTGAGATCAGGAACAAGACAGGGGTGTCCACTCTCACCTCTACTCTTCAATGTAGTACTGGAAGTTCTAGCTCAAGCAATGAGACAGGAGAAAGAAATAAAAGGGATACAAATTGGAAAGGAAGAAGTTAAATTAGCTCTATTCCCAGACAACATGATTCTATACATAAGAGACCTGAGAGCCTCTATCTCAAAACTCTTAAAGGTGATTAACTCCTTCAGCAAAGTAGTAGGACATAAAATCAATGTACAAAAATCAATAGCCTTCCTATACACAAATGACAAAATGCAGAGAAAGAAATAAGTGACATTGTCCCATTTTCAATAGCAATCAAAAAATAAAACACCTTGAAATAGCATTACCCTAGGAAGTGAAAGATCTATACAATGAAAACATAAGAACACTAAAAAAAGAAATTGAGGAGGACTTGAGAAAATGGAAAGAATTCCCATGCTCCTGGATAGGCAGAATTAACATTGTGTGGTGTTCTGAATACTAGGTTCCCAGCTGATGGAGATTTGGGAATTAATTCCTCCTGGAGGGGGTCTACTGTTAGCGGTGGGCTTATGGGTGTTATAGCCAGTTTCCCTATGCCAGTATTTGGCACTCTCCTGTTGCTATTGTCCACCTTATGTTGGCCAGGCAGTGATGTCCACCCTCTGCTTATGCCATCATTTCCCCCTGCCATTGAGGAGCTTCCCCTTGAGCCTTTAAGGGAAAAAAAACCTCTTTTTCCCAGAAGCTGCTCTTGATAAGGTGATTTCTACTAGCAATGCAAACCGGACTGGAACACCTACCAATGGCAATACACATATTTAATGCAATAACAATAAAAATCCCAACATTGTTCTTCACAGAGACAGAAAAAATGATTTCAAAATTCATATGGAAAGGTAGAAGGCTTCAGATATGCAAGCATATCCTCAGCAATAAATAAATAAATAAATAAATAAATAAATAAATAAATAAAACCACCCCTGGAGGAATCACCCCATACCTGATCTAAAGCTATATTACAAAGTCATAGTAATAAAAACAGCATGGTTATGGCATTAAAACATGATTATAGACCAATGGAACAGAATTGAGGACCCGGACTTTGGGTCAAGTAACTACAGCGACTGGATATTTGACAAAGGCCCTAACAATATTGCTGGAAAAAAGACAGCATCTTCAACAAATTGTGTTGAACAAACTGGATAACCATATGCAGGAAATTGAAACTTGATCCACACATCTCACCATGCACAACAATCAAGTCCAAATGGATCAAAGACCTCAATATAAGACCAGAAACTTAGTTACTACTAGAAGAAAAACAAAGAGGAAATTTCCATAATATAGGAATGGGAAAAGACTTCCTGAACAAAACCCAGTAGCACAGGATCTTAAACAATCATGCAACCAATGGGATCACATGAACCTGAAAAGTTTCTTCACACACAAACATACAATAAGCAAAGCCAATATATTACCCACAGAATGGGAGAAAATATTTGCTGAATATCCAACTGACAGATGCCTAATTTCCAGAATCTACAAGGAACTCAAAAACCTAAACAGTAAAAAGTCAAACAACCCACTCACAAAATGGGGCAAAGAATTGAACAGGCAGTTCTTGAGGAAGAAATACAAATGACAAGATGGTACAACCACATTGGAAAGCAATATGGAGACTCCTAAAAATGTTGACTATAGAGTTACCAACAGACCCCATTATTCCCTTACTGGGCATTTATCCTAAAAGCTCGATGCTTCAGTTCAGAGAGATTTGCTTAACCATGTTTATAGTTGTTCAATGCATAATAGCTAAGAGCTGGAATCAACCCAGATGTCCATCATTAGACGAATAGATAACTAAGATGTGGTATATCTGCAAGATGGAATTCTACACGGCAGTAAGGAAAAATGACACAGTGAAATTTGAAGAAAAATTGTCGAACCTGGAACAGATCTTTCTCAGTGAACTCACCCAATCACAGAAAGATAATTGCAACATAGTTTCACTCATCTATGGCTGCTAACCTGAAACTACCTGAAATGCCGACATACTTAATAAGCATCTCGAGGAGCAGACAATAGGGTGGGGGGGGGACAGTAAGAGCGGGGGGGGTGGGACCCAAAACTAGACTCAAATGGCAATGGTATCATAAATTCTATATCCTACAAGGCAGGCTAAATGGTTTAACCTTAACCAGGCCCTTAGAAGGAACACCTGAATCACAAGGCCCTGAAGAGGGTATGATGAAGACTGACCTTAATCTTCTCCTGTTTCTGTTTCTCTCTCCCTCTCTCTCTCCCCACCCCCAATTTCTCTTCTCTCTATCTCTTTTACATTACTTATGTTTTTCTCCCTTCTCTTCTTGGGTGCTGACCTGTAACTCTCAGTACCAATATGTGGCTATCATCCACAATGAGCTCTTGATCAGAGAGACCTACAAGGTTTCCCAAAAGAATGACAGATTTCTGTCAGAGTACTTGATGACCCACCCATGGTTAGTGGTAAGACCCTACTGCTGAAGACACCATATGCTTTTTGTACAGAACATTGAATGACATGGCTGGAAGCTGGAAGAGAGTCAGTCTCCATACAGTTAGCTCATCTAGTGCCAGAAGGTGCTACGTGAGCAACTGGGGGAAAATGACCAATATTTGTCCAAGCAACTCATGGTCTAAACTACTCAGCAGCAAATAACCTGACATGACGCTCAGTCAAGTACAATAGTGGTGCACAGCCATGGTGGGAAACCAACTGCTATTGATCTGGCTAACTGATATACTCAGTGGAACTGATCTCAAAGCTGGTGCTGGGAAACAAGTCAGAACCATACCCAAAAGGAGCCAGATCTCCATTACCAAGCTCCCACCAATCACGGGCTACAAGAGGGCCTACACCTATAAAATTCTCTCTGAAAGTAAAGGTTACCCCATTTGTCTGGCACTAACTTCACTCTGTGTTGGAGAATTTGCTTCTTTTTCAGATGGATGCAGATTCTAAGGAGAGAGCCAGCGCATCACACCTCAAAAGGGCCGCAGCTGAAACTAAGAATAATTGGGGTAATGTATTATAGTGCTGCTTTCTTGATGAACCTGGTACCAGCACAAGGGTGAAGGAGATAGACACACAGAACACTCAACTCCTATCAAACCAGATATCCAGAAGCACAGAGGCTTCCGAGACCTCATCACTGAAGCAGATCTAAAAGAAACCCAACATGGCTCAGGGAAATTTGTGGAAGAGGGGGTGGAAAGAATGTCAGAGCCACATGTTGGGTCATGATACACAGAAACACTGCCTCCTACCCATAACTGATGGCTAACCCCACAATGTACAATCCATATGTCCCAAGGAGGAAGATCTCTGTGGTGAGGGGAGGACAGAGAGCAGACTAATGATGGTACCAACTTGACTGTATACACTGAGTACAAAACTAATTAATAAAAAAATAAAAAATAAAAAATACCCAGTATGCTTTGGCAAATCTGACTGCACATGGGATGGGAACTATGGTAATTCATCTTTGACCATTAAAGTGTCCTCCCATTCATATTCCTAGGAATGTGATTAACACTACACCAATATTATCCTATAGCTCTGCAAAAATCTTGTTTCCTTAATTTCTCTCTTCCCTCCGCACATTCTAAATTGATCTGACTCACATGGGAACAATAGTCTACATGAGTGAAAGAAGAAATGTTTGTTTAACTATAAAATTGAGAGGAATAACAATATGGATTGGCTGGTCTTTAAACACTTTTAAAAATATTTCATTTTTCTATATCAGTCATAGATGCTCTTGGGTGTATGATAAAAATAACTAGTCATTTCCAGACCTGACAAATGAGCTGCTGGACAAGAATTTAATAAAAAGCTTACTTGCTGTCTTCCAGAACTTTTCACTATAAGCACAGAGATACCATCTTTCTTTTGACTATTATGAATAAGCTGAGAAAATAGAACATTACTAAGATGGGTTCACCTTGATAATGGCTCAAAATGAAATTAGACTTGTCAACAGTTATTCCTTTCCTATGCACCAAAATACCCAAACCTTGTTTGTTGTTGTTAAGTCAGGTCATCATTAGCAGAAAAAAAAAAAAAAAATAGAGAGAGAAAAAGAGTTCAAGCAGATTACTTGTTAGAGAGGAGTATCCTCCCTCAGTTCTAATATTCTGAGGTGCTGGTGGATTTCCGCTCTGGGAAATTAGAAAAGTGTTTGTATGTCCTCCTCTTCTAAGTGGAGTTATAGATGTTATGCTTGCGCAGGCAAGTACAATCATTGATTAAAACTGAAAAAAAAAGAAGCTGAGAGATACCGCAACCCCATGA
This sequence comes from Dipus sagitta, assembly GCA_036346955.1. NCBI lineage: Eukaryota > Metazoa > Chordata > Mammalia > Rodentia > Dipodidae > Dipus > Dipus sagitta. Next base: position 92,676,091 of record CM070770.1, on the reverse strand, counting down.
TTGGTCTTCTTCTTCCTGCAGACCTAACACAAGGTACAAAAATACCCTCGGATTATTAATATCATCTTTGAAAAAGCAGAAGCAAAGTCTTTTGACTTTTGAAAATTTAAACTCTTCAAATGCCCTAAGTTATGGATATGTTAAAGAGGCTGCATTAAATACAGTATCCAGTGAGGCATTATATGGCTCATGACTTTTACAAGGTTCCAACTCTAACATGTTTTGCCATTTTCATTTTTCTTTTTTAAGTTTTCTTTTTTTGGTATTTTTATTTATTTAAGAGAAAGAGGCAGAGAGAGAGAATGGGCGTGCCAGGGCCTCCGGCCACTGCAAATGAACTCCAGACGCAAGTGCCCCCTTGTGGGCTAACATGGGTCCTGGGGAATCGAGCCTCGAACCGGGGTCCTTAGGTTTCACAGGCAAGTGCTTACCCACTAAGCCATCTCTCCAGCCCTCATTTTTCTTTTTAAATGTCACTATGATGACTGAATTATTTTATAAGATAACATATTTTTAAATAATATGGATGAAAATGTAATCTAAACTAATCTGTCCAGTAGAACTCTTCAACATGATTGATTTAGTAATCAATTTTTGGATTTAGTAAACAATCCTAAATCCAAAAATCTCAGATTTGATTAAAGTACCAAAGGCACAGAGTATGTTTATGTGTATATATACATATGTATATATATGTGTGTACATACATATATGTAAACTGTAAGCTTTCTATATGTTCAGGTTTGTATTTCATGTTTTAGGGGTTCTAAGAATAAGCATGTATTCAATTCCTTGCCAAACTCCTCAGACAAACATGCAGATAAATATGTAATTAAGTTTCTACAGACATAAATGATAAAAGCCTTAGAAGGGGGAAGTTAGGAAGCCTTCATTCACTGATTCTAGCCAGGGTAGCTTCCTAAAGAGGATCATGACATTTGTAGTGAAAACACAGTATTTCAACGCATTTGATATCACTTTGCCCCCAATCCAGAGGTGTCACATAAACTTACTAAAATCATATTGGAAAGAAACAAAGTTAAGCCTTTTGGAATTAAATGCCTTCATCACACAGGTACTAACTAAGTCAAGCTTTTGGATGATGAGCCAACTACATTTTGATTTCCTCTTTTCTAGACTGTTGTCTCTCTTTCCCCTTCAGTTTTTCTTTCCTTGTTTCTTTCCTAGCCTTATTTTTCAAGTACATTTCTGGAAAGATTCTTCTTTCCACTAAGAATTCTTTACTTGCTTATGTAAGTCATAGCAAAGAAGGATCACCATTGCTGGTTGAATTGTTCATCTTCTAGGTTTCTGCCAATTACTGTCCTAGCAGACATGGCTATGAGGTACACGCTGTGCATTAGAAAGGGGCCTGAAACAATGAATCCTCTTCACATATACCACTGAACTATCATGGGATGATAATGACTTTCTGTCACTTCCAGCCTTTGTCTCATCCAAACTGCTGACCTGGAGGTATGAGGCTTTGAAGCTCATTAGTGATGCCCTCAGAGCCATCAAGTGCTGAAAGTGAAGGATTGTGCCCCTGTTAGCACTGGTAGAATTTTATTGGCAAGCATGATAGGTGGTAACCTAGGGGGCTTAAAATTCTAATAAATGAGTGTTCTCAGTATTCCTAAGTGTGACAATATGATTTTTAAAAGTTTATTGCAATTGCATTTTTTTTATTCAATCTGCTTCATCAACTCCCAGTGAGAACAGTCATTCAATTGAGTGGGTCAGAAACAGACTTTCTCATTGATTCTTATATACATTTTACCCTTTCCTAAACTAAGAACTTCACTGAAGAAAAAAATATATTTTTTAATGCTGAACAAAAGACAATTTTCCTAATGTAACCAAGACAACTGAAATCTCTTTTTCTATGTCTATGTGTTTTTAGCAACCATTACATACAGATTTAAATGAGAATAAAGAGTAAAGGGTTTGAATAAAGTTTTCTGGTACAAAGTTAGCAAAAATTGTTTAAGAGCACTCTTTCAAGAAAGTCAGATCTTCAAACCATTGTAAACATATGTGTTCACAAAAATGTGTAGGTGTGTGTGCATACATGCTCATGTGGAGGCCAGAGGCTGACAATGCATGTCTTCCTCAGCTGCTCTCCAGTTCATTTTTAACTTTTTATTGCCAATTTTTATACATGAATATGGTATATTTGGGACATGGTTAAAAATTTCCATGGAAAAATGAAGTGAAATGATAAGGGATTATTAATTATCCTTATAGCCAATCATATTTTACAACTGAAATTATTTTTCTGATGAAATAGTTTCAACAAATAAACTTTAAAATAGGATAGTATGGGCTGGAGAAAAAGCTTAGCAGTTAAGGCACTTGTCTGCAAAGCCTGAGGACTCAGGTTCGCTTCTCAAGGTTCCATGTAAGCCAGATGCACAAGGTGGCATATGCGTCTGGAGTTTGTTTACAGTGGCTAGAGTCCCTGGTGTGCCCATTCTTTCTCTCTCTTTCTCTCCCTCTCTCTGTGTCTAATGAATAAGTAAAAATAAAATCTTTAAAATAGGATAGTATAATACGATCATTAATAGACCATTCAATTATACATCATAGAAGAATTAATTATTTTATCTTGGGGTTTATAATTATTCAATTTTAATTGAATTGAATGACAAAGGATATGTTCAAAAAAATTACCAAATTATAAATTTATGCTTAACACCCAACAAACAGCTCCTGCTGGACTGCAACTGTTGCGGTTATTTAAAGTTGCTATGAACTTCCAAAGACAAGTCTTCTTGAGAGTGGCAGACATTTTACAGTGAACTTCAGTTATCACATCTCCATCATAGCTAGCACTTTGTAAGTTGATATTCTATTTACTAAACTGACCTAAGTCAATATATACTCCAATTACAGCTAGATGGACTCGACAGCTTGTATCTTCTTTCTGAAGGTTGTCTGCCTCTTTGAGTACCCTGAACAGACAAGCTGCCAGCTCTTCACTCAAACCTTGTTTAGAGGGAGCGGCATTTGTCTGTTGGATCATCCTAAACACTGTTTACTTTCTCCTGTAGAATAATTTCTTTTATTTTGAGCCCTAGAATTTTGAAATTTTAGCCAGTAGCCAAATGTTTTTTACATTGTGGTTTGTTGAATTCTTTTCTCTTTTCTTTAGAATTGCTATAATGTGCACTGTGTTGGCATTGTACACTTAATCTTAAAAGTACTTTCAGATACATTTACCCTGATAATGCTGGAAGTCAAATTTAAAAGATGATACTGTTATAATCAATTAATCAATAAGATATTTAAAATGTGATATTTAGAATTTAAAGATTTTCCATGAATTAGCCACCTAGTCGCTGGGGGAATTTTTCTTGATGATAAGTGCCTTTAAGAATAGGCATACAGGGCTGGAGAGATGGTTTAGCGGTTAAGCACTTGCCTGTGAAGCCTAAGGACCCTGGTTAGAGGCTCTACTCCTCAGGACCCACATTAGCCAGATGCACAAGGGGGCGCATGCATCTGGAGTTCATTTGCAGTGGCTGGAAGCCCTGGCATGCACATTCTCCATCTCTCTCTCTCTCTCTCTCTCTCTCTCTCTCTCTCTCTCTCTCCCTCTCTGTCTGTCACTCTGAAATAAATAAGTAAAAATAAACAAAATTTTTTTAAAAAATAATAGGCATACAATTATTTTTGAGGTGAGAGCCAGGCCATCTTCAGAGAGTGCATGATTCATTTTGCACATTGTGCAATTTATGTGTTGTGATGCTTGGATTTAGGTGTCCCTCATAAACTTAGGTGTTCTAAATGCTAGCTTCCCAGCTGATGGAGATTCTGGAATTAACACCTCCTGGAGGTAGTGTATTGTTGGGGGAGGGATTATGGGTGTTATAGCCACTGTCCCCTTGCCAGTGTTTGGAACACTCTTCTGTTGCTATTGTCCACCTTATATTGGCCAGGGGGTGATGTCCACCATCCGCTCATGCCATCATTTTCCCTTGCCATCATGGAGCTTCCCCTTGAGTCTATAAACCAAAATAAATCCTTTTCTCCAAAGCCTGCTCTTGCTCAGGTGATTTCTACCAGCAATGTGAACCTGACTACACATGTGTCTTGGCAATCTTTGGAGGAAACCATGTTTACTAGAACTAGTGAGAGAGTACTTTGTAATCTTTCCATTTTCTAAGTTCTTAGCACTTATATACACCAATGTAAAATTGCATATAGTCTCCAATGCTAAGGGATTTTGTATGTGTTTATCTTGGGTTGTTTGGCAAGGAATAGGCACATACTCATTCTTAAACTGACATGAAATACAAAGGTGAAGAATTATAAAACTTCCTGTGCACCCACAGACACACATACACTAACAGCACATGTGTACACATACAACAACCCTGTGCCATTGTCATTTCAATTAAATCAAATGCAGGCTTTGTTTCATTTATAATTATTTATCAAAATCCAAATTTACATTTAAGAGTGTTATTGATGCCCATATGAAGGCAAAAGCTTAGGAAGGATGTGGCAGAGTGACCCCAACTATCTGAAGGTCAGCTCACCTGGGTTGGTTCTATCTAAAAAGGTGTCTACTAAGAACATGAGTCCCCTTAAACATAAGTTAATGAACACTCAATAAGATGAGAAGCTCAGACTTGATTACCCACCAGAGGTTAATGGTAAGATCTTACTGCTGAATACACCATACACTGTGGGCACAGACCATGGAGAGACCTGGTTGGAATGCAAAAGAGAGCCAGTCCCCACACAATTAGCCCATCTGGTGCTGGAAGGCACTACATGTGCTACCAGGGGACAAAGGCCAACATCTGTCTGAGCAATTCAAAGTCTAAGTGATGATGCTCACACAAGTGCAATAGTGGCACACAGCCATAGTGAGTAACCAACTGCTCTTGATTTGGCTAACAGATTCACTCAGTGGAAAGGAAACTGTATCTGGAACTGGGAAGCAAGTCAGAATTATATCCAGATGATGATTCTGCTTTCTATTGTCAAGCTCCCACTAATCTTGGGTTATCAGAGGATTTATACCCTTTAAATTCTTTCTAAATTAATAATGGTTATCCCATTTAACTGGTGCTCACTTCACTCTCCATTGGAGAATCTGCTTCTCTTTTTCAGTTGGGAACTGGACCTGAGGAGATAAACCACCCAGTACACTCCACCCCAGCCCCAGCTGACACCGCAGAGGAATTGGGGAAATGAGCAAGAGTGCTGCTTTCTTACTGAATCTGATATCAGCACAAGGGTGAAGGAGATAGACACTGAGGACACTCAACACCTACCTAACCAGAGATCCAGATGCTCTTAAGTGCCCATCACTGAAGTAGATTTAAAATGCACCCAACATGGCACAGGGAATTTTGCAGAAGAGGAGGCAGAGAAATTGTTAGAGCCACAAGTTGGGACATTTTGCACAGAGACATTGCCTCTCCCCCATAACTGCTGCCCCCATAATGCATGACCCACAATCCCTATGGGGCTGACCTGCTTCCTCACCAAGGAAGGCTTCTTCAGAAAAGGGGCAGGGAGGAGGGAAAGGATGGTACCGACATGTGATATTACATACAATATATGACCATATCTAATAAAAAATTTAAAAAAGAAATATTTTTGTTATCTGGAGTTGTAGAAAAAAAAGATGAGAAGCTCAGGTCCTGGGTTTCTCTAGCACTTTTCAATCATCCATAGCTACACAAGTCAAGTGTCTGCATTATATAGACTTTATTCATCATCTTGGAAAGTTCCACTGGATAGCACTGGTCTACAACATATCTTTATCCAAAGAGAAAGTGACAATTTTTTAATGGTATATCACTTTAAGCTACTTTATGATGCATGTCACACAAATCTTACTCAAAATTACTTCAACAGTAATATGTGGATCCTCTTAAGTTCAAGTTATAAGCAAGACTATGCCTCAGGACAAACTGGACTCAGTATTTCATTGGCTTCTTCATGTAAACAATAATCAACCAATCAAGAAATAAATAACAGGCCATATATAGTAGGAACCTATCTATAATCTCAGCAGGAAGCTTGCCATGAGGTTGATGTCAAGCTAGTGAGTTCCAGGCCAGCTTTGGCCACAGAGTAAGACCCTGTCTTAATGCATACATACATACAGAAATTCAGTTTCATATACACAAATTATGTAATCTAAAGGAAGAGAGAAAGCATTTCTAATCTCTTCTGTGTCAATAGATTACATTCCTTGTAGCTTTGTACAGTGCTGCACCTGGTATCTCTTTGACTAAAGTTGGGACCCACAGGTACTGGCATAGGCCTTTAATTCTGAACAAGACTGTGCAAAGAAGGGAGAGTCTGGAGAGCTTGAGGTCACCCCATGGACATGACAGAAGGCAGCTACCTGAAAAAAAACAGGATGTCCTTATGAAATCAAGGTTGGACTAAAGAGCTAAGCAGAGAAATAATAATGTCCACTAGAGGAAGATGAAAATTCTTGTGTTATTTTACAACTTTTCTACATTTTCTAAGACTTCTTTGAAATATGACAATTTGGGAGCCAGTATTCCTACCCACTTGCCCCACAACACCCAAGCATAAAAATAAATAGCAGATATATCTCTATTTTTAAGTTACATGAGGATCTGACGTTTGAGTGGGTAGAAACAGTCAACAAGTGACAAGGGTTGTGTTACCATAGAAGATAATTAAAACATAATATACAAAGAAAGCTCTTCAATTGAGAGGGAAATTAGAGAAAGGATTCCAAATTAACATATATGAGAAAAGTCCTGTCCCAAGGCAGATCTTGGTCATAGTTATACACATTATGTCCTCTAGAATTCATAATGAGTGAGTGAGTGTGTGTGTGTGTTTTAGCACATTTCTAGAGATTGTCAATGATAGAACTAAACCTCAAACCATACAGAACTCTAAATTATCCCTAATCCCTTCATGAAGGTCAGTGTGTACTTATATAAAGCTTATGTACAACATATTTTCCATGAAATTCATATGTCAAAATGCAGAAATGAGCAAACCATCATGACTAGGGTGCTAACACATATCTAAAAATATAAACAGTGCATAGAAGTTTACACTAGATGTTTAATCAATAATTCATTTAATGGGTTCCACCAGTGTACAGAGGTGAAAGAGAAAAGTGAGAAGTCAGTAGCTATGATACCAAAATAAGAAAAAGGTAAATTACATTATGAATCTTTCTGAGTGCCAGGCAACTTGGAAATTTTATGCATTCATATCTGAGAAGGACCTCAATTTTCTGCTAACAAAGCACTTTTACTTTAAAAAGTTTCACAGCCAGGCATGGTGGTGCACAACTTTAATCCCAGCACTTGGAAGGCAGAGATCGGAGGATCGCCATGAGTTCAAGGCCACCCTGAGACTACATAGGTAATTCCAGGTCAGTCTGGGCTAGAGTGAGACCCTACCTCAAAAAAAAAGGTTTCACATTCATAAATTCTGATAATGGCTACCCTAAAGAATACCAGATAAGCTTCAGGTACTAAACGAATTACATATTAGTGATATTGTTACTTTGTCAGTGAATATTCAATAAAACCTTATATTAAGAAAACAGGAAATGGTACTATTTATTTTTGCAAATCACAAGCAATAATAGATATACATTACCTAGTAATGAAGAAGTGTTTTTTTAAAAAAGTTGATCTTATTGGAGGATTCTTAAATTTTTCCACCTCTAGCCCTTTGCTTTAGCCAAGAAATGTTTACATGACCCCAAGTATAGTACACTAAATAGGTACACCAATTAAACAGTTATTAATAATAAATCAAAATGAGTGACTCAGTTTATGTACAATGCCCTGGGTTTGATCTCTACAATTGCATAAAACTAGGCTTGGTGGTACATGACTTTAATGCCAGAGCCTAGGAAGTGGAGGCAAGAGGATCATAAGTTCAAGGTCATCTTCAGCTACTTAGTGATTTGAGGCCAGCCTACACTATATGAAATCCTGTCTTTAAAAAAAAACACTGAAGCGGACCAAAAATGAACCCAACATGGCTCAGGGAAATTTTGCGGAAGAGGGGTCAGAAAGAATGTCAGAGCCACATGTTGGGTCATGATATGCAGAGACATTTAGCTTACCCATAACTGTGGGCTAACTCCACAATGCATGACCCATATACCTCAACAAGGAGGGGCTAAAGGGAGGGGGTAGGTCACGGATGAGCCTAATAATGGTACCAAACTGACTGTATTTGCTGAATACAAACTCATTAATAAAAAATTAAAAGAAAACACTCATAAGGAAATGTATTTTAAAGTAATTCTCTGGTATGTTTCTAATTTTTTAAAATATTTTATTTTTATTTATTCATTTGACAGAGAAAGAGGGGGAGAGAGAAAGAGAGAATGGGCACACCAGGGTCTCCAGCCACCGCAAATGAACTCCAGATGCATGCGCCCCCTTGTGCATCTGGCTAATGTGGGTCCTGGGGAATCAAACCTTGGTACTTTGGCTTTGCAGGCAAGTGTCTTAACTGCTAAGCCATCCTTCCAGCCCTGTTTGTAATTTTTTTTCTTTTTTCTTTTTTCTTTTTTCTTTATTAGTGAATTCTGTATTCAGCAAATACAGTCAGTTTGGTACCATTATTAGGCTCATCCATGACCTACCCCCTCCCCTTGGCCCCTCCTTGTTGAGGTATACGGGTCATGCATTGTGGAGTTAGCCCACAGTTATGGGTAAGCTAAATGTCTCTGCATATCATGACCCAACATGTGACTCTGACATTCTTTCCGCCCCCTCTTCCACAAAATTTCCCTGAGCCATGTTGGGTTCATTTTTGGTCTGCTTCAGTGATAAGGTGTTGGGGGCAATTTTAACATTTATTTAAAAAGCAAGTTTTCATACTAATAAGAAGGAGCTCTTTTTTCAGTTTTACAAACAGTTAAATCTTGGCTGAATATTTTTTAAGATTTTAGTTTTATTTATTTATTACAGACAGAGAGTCAGAGAGAAAGTGAGAGTGAGAATGGGTGCACCAGGACCTCTAGCCACTGCAGATGAACTCCAGACGCATGTGCCACCATGTGCATCTGGCTTATGTGGGACCTGGATAATTGAACTGGGGTTCTTAGGCTTTGCAGGCATGCGCCTTAACCACTAAGCCTTCTCTCCAGCCCTGATTTTTTTATTTACTTGTTTGTGTGTGTGTGTGTGTGTGTGTGTGTTCATTGAGTGTGGGTACATATGGACACACCAGGGCCTCTTACCACTGCAAGTGGACACCAGACACTTGCACCACTTTTTGTGTCTGGCTTACATGGGTATCTTGGGAATTGAACATGGGCTTGAAGGATTTGCAAACAAGCACCTTAAATTACTAAACCATTCTCCCAGCCACTTGGCTGAACATTTGATACTGCTATATATAAAGTACCTTCAACAGTTTTTCAGATTGGATGGATATTTTGATTTTATAATCATCAATGCTGAGAATGCCACTTCACATGAATACATTGTGCAAAATGACACAAATATGTTTAGGGAGACTTCAAAAATTGTTTGAAATTCTGTCCTAATGCCAAGTCAAATTCATTTAATAATTTCTTATGAAACCCAAGTCAGCAACTCATAGCAATTTTAAACATTCTAGCACAATACAATCCAAAGATACACTTGATTCATTCATGTTGATAGATGATGGTAGAGAAATATTGGAAGTCTTTTTTCCCTGTAATTAAACCATTATGTTTCTATAAAAGTAAAATTTAGTAAGTACAGTAAAAAGACTACAATTCACCATGTACAATGGTTGCCAGTCTGAGTCGAAGTTCAGCAGTGTCCATTGGTGTGGACTGACATGACGGTTCGCACAGTTCAACGTGCCGAGGCTGCAGCACAGAGCTGTGAGATAACGGGAGTGAGTGCTGCCGAGATGCCTCCAGTGCATTGCACATTGGACATGGAATTAAGTTTTGGTCGTTGAGCATTCACAAATCTTTCACTGTTGCCATTTTTTTCTTGGGGGGGGGAGGGTTAATTCTCCACTTCCAAGTTTAAGAAGCTGAGCTCTTTGGGAATTCCAGATGAACAGAAGACATGGAGGTTTATGTGTGTTAATTGCCTCTGGTTGATCTTCTCTCACACAGTCTTCATTTCATCCACATGGATGAATGCTCTGCCCCCAAAGAAAATGTTGAATAATAAATACAGGAATTTTCATATTAAGATTCCAGAAGCATAGGATTGGGTATTAAGAGAGGAAAGATGGGAAGATGACTCAGTGGTTAAAAGTGCTAGCTTGACAAGCCTGATGGTCAGAGTTCAATTCCCCAGTACCCACATAAAGCCAGATATACAAAGTGGTACAAGCATCTGGAGTTCCTTTGCAGTAGCAGGAGGCTCTGGCACACCCATTTACTCTCTCAATGCCCCCTTCTCCTATTTGCAAATAAATAAATTAAGAAATAAAAGAGAGGAGAAGAAGAATATGTAGAAAAACAAGGCCATCCATGTCTTATGACAGCTATGGTGGCCAATTCGCTCTTATCAGTGGACAGACAGGAAAGATTGGAGTGTTCAGAGAAAGGGACTTGCTCTGAGCACTTGAACAGTCTCCACTGAGATGTGTTAACATGATCTGTCATCCCAGTATTGCAGCTCACACTTCTTCTGTACCTACATCCTGTAGTGACCATCTTCCTGAGCATATAAATAAAACCAATGGAAAGCACTAACACAAACTTGTCTGGAAGTGACTTCTCTTACCTTATTTCAGAAATGATAGTTCTTCTTCCCCAATCCAAAACTGCCAAACTAAGGACATGTTTGCAAGGAGTTGAAATAGAAGAAACAGTACTTATGTCTAACATGAGCTCTTCAGAGAGAAAAGCACGAAGTACCACAGTGAATACTATAAGGTCAAGACCTGGCAGAATATGCTAAGTGTCACCTCAATCACCTTTGTTGTTTCTGTGGTTAAAATTATTTTAGTCACAAAAAGGGAAAATCAGAAAAGGACTGGGGAGATCGTTAGGAGGTTAAGAACAGCACAAGCATGAGGGCCTGGTTCACTCTGAGTTCTATTCCTTGCTGACCACATAAGTAGCTGGGTATGGCCACATGCAACTCCAATCCTGTTGGGAGCTGAAACAGAAAATTGCTGGGGCTTTCTGGTCAGCTGGTCTGACCAAAAACTGACAGCTCCAGGTTCAGTGACAAACTCTGTCTCAAGAAAACATGCTGATGAGCAACAGAGGAGGACATCAGAAATTTTCCTCTGAACTCCACATGTGCTCTCACAGGATGTGCACATCTGCACATACACATGCATATATCACACCACACATACTACACACACACACACACATTCACAAAAAGATTTAAAAAGTCAGAAAACACTTAATGATATTTATTAATATATTATTGTATACAGTTCCAAAGTAATTTGTATATATATACATATATATATATATATATATATATATATATATATATATATATATACATATATATATTCACATTCAAATTAAACTGGAACACCATTGACTAAATTACCCAACTCTCTTCTAATACAACTTTAAATTGTATTCCCATGTTGATATTGGTTGTTGATGATTTGGTTTAGTTTTTCAGATAGATTCTTGCTGTGTAACCCAAATTAGCCTTAGACTCTGGATCCTCTTACATCAGCACCTTGAGTGCTGGCCATTTCCCTGTCAGTAATTAGAGCTTTATACAATAACTTACAACGAGTGTGGGAGACAGATCCCTTTCTGTAGTAGAAGTTTGGAGTAAATGGGCTAATCATTGTAAAAATAAAAGATCCCAATTGTCATAAACCTTACAAAAATTTCAGCAGAATATTAAGACAATGTAAAGGAATAAACCTATGCCAAGGACAGAAATGGAGGCTGCATTAGAAAAGAAAGTATACTGAGAATGCTTCTATGATTATATTTACAAGCTGCATTTTTAAATTCCTGTTGCTAATCTGATTAAATAAATACTTTTAAATGTGATAGGTCATTTAGACCTTTTAAGATCATAGTTTAATTTTCAAGATATTTGTATTCAAAAGCTTTAACAAAATCAACTTCCATCAAGAGGAAAAGTACAGTACTGTATTAGCCTTGTGAGATCATGTGTAAATGCTGAAGTCATGCTTTCCCCTCTCCTGGGCTCCCGTGTGCTTATTTTCTATCTGGACAATTTTCAATTAAACACTGCTTGATGATATGTCTCAAAGAGCTAAAGTGAAATTTTAATAAAAGTCAAGTAACTACTAAATACAGCAACTCCTTGATATATATGTTTCTTAAAAATGGATATGTTATCCTGTGTGCTCCAAACTAGGTAAAACTAAACATCAAAAGGACAGATATTCCATAATGACATGAATGTCATTCATCTTCCTTATGTGACAATTTTACCCAAAGATCTTTTGTTGGGAACAGTTAAGCATCTCTCACATTTAATATTAGTAAGAATAAGAAAACAAAAAGTCATGTTTCAAATAAATCAAAAAACTTCAAAGAAACAGTATACTACTTAGTTCTTTGGATTACGTCTATTAAACCCTGAGAATATGAGGTATTACACTCTGCATTTGTGGCTGTTTGGGTTCAAAGTAAGAATCTGTGTCACACACTTGGGGCTATGTGTCTTGCACACCATAGAGTCAGTATTAATTATGTTAATTGATCTAAGTTGCCATTAGACAAAACTTGTAAATGTTGGACTGCCCATTTTTGATACATTAGAAAAAACATCAAGTAAAAGGAAGAAAGAGAGAGGAGAGGGAAAAATACAGGGAAATAGAAAAATTTCTGCTAAAAGACTCCTTACTCTCCCAAGCTATTGGGATTCTCTGTAGTGTACTGAGTTCTCTAGCTATGTTAGTGGCAATTGATTGCTCAATTGTTTATAGCACTAAGCCAAATTCTGCAGCCTGGAATGCAGTCCACCCAGAGTCACAACACATCCTGATCATCCTACTATATATCCCTGCATTATCACCCTGTAATGTACCCTGTACAATTCCCTGTTTTTCACTGCCACCCAAAGCTTTGGAATCTATGTCTTCTGACTGTTCCCTGAAATTTGAATGCCCTCTTATTCCTTACCATCAATATGTTAGGCTGAGCCCCAATGTCACCTCTTCCAGTAAGCCTTCTCTGATCTTCATTTGAGAAGTAATGCTTATTTCTGATCTGACATAACACATTTATAGATACTTCTTTCATAGAATTTATTTTCCACTTTATGTTAAATTTAAATGACGTCTTACTTTCTCTATTAAATTATAAACTCTTGCTGGGAAGGTACATTATTCAAGCAAATGCTGCATGACTTGATGAGTATATCTTAATTCTTTCTTTTTCATGCAAGAGTGTATATTTGTGTTAATACCTCTGCACATGTATGTACAGTATGTGTTTATGTGTCAAAGTCCAAGGACAACTTTAGTTATCATTCTCCAGGAACAATGACCACTTTTTTGAGATAGAGTCTCTGTTTAACCAGGAGATCACCAATTAGGCTGGACTGAGTGGCCAGGGATCTTTTTGTGTCTACTACCCTAGCCTGGGATTCTAAGTGTACATCACTAAACATGGTACTTGTATCTAAGTTCTGTGGACCAATCTAAGTTCCTTATGCTTACAAGGCAAGAACTTTACTAAATGCACTATCTCTACACCCCTAAACTATTTAAAAAGCCAGAAATATCATTGATTTAACTTATTCTAATTCTATCCTTCAAACATGTTTAACCCCATGTGTAATCAGAAACATGCTGAGGTAGTCCATGGATCAGTTTTCATTACCTCCTATAAAAATTGTTTCCTCTCTCTCTCTCAAATAAATAAATAAAAATATAAAATATAAAATATAAAAACACACAGGGCTGGAGAGATGGCTTAGCAATTAAGCACTTGCCTGTGAAGCCTATGGATCCCAGTTCAAGGCTCAATTCCCCAGGACCCACATTAGCCAGATGCACAAGGGGGCGCATGCATCTGGAGTTCATTTGCAGTGGCTGGAGCCCTGGCATGCCCATTCTCTCTCTCTCTCCCTCTCCCTCTTTCTCTCTATGTCTGTCGCTCTCAAATAAATAAATAAAAATAATTTTTTTTAAATTGTTTCATTAACAAAAGAAAACAAGAAGGGAGGAAAATGCCCTTTAATAAAATCCAAAAAGTTTCTCTCTGTTCAGAGCCTTTACTGGAAACTCACTGCAAGCTTCCTTTTGGATTCTGTCAACAAGCTTTCAACCATTTTAATTTAAATGAATCACCCAAAAATCTATGGCATTTAATACACCCACTTCACAGGGATATGGAGTTCAATTTTTCTTTATGTAATTTAGATGATGATGCCAGACAGTGTGAAAAATGTTCTGATTAATAGCTGTTTCAAGTTTCATAGAAACAAGCAAACAAAAGTTAGATAAATTATTATTCACAAAGACATTTGGTGAAAGTGCACACTGGACTGCTATGTGATGGTGGAGGCCCCTTTAGGACTGTCTACTCCTATCCTAGACTAAAATGCTGTCTGAAATGTTTCAGTGACATCACTGCTGCAGCAAAATGCATATATTTGTCATTCTCCTGCCTATACACAGGCAGAAAAATGTGTTTGCTCTTGTTTCAAAAAAGGTTGGAGGCACCTAAGAAAACAACATAAAAGTCAAAATAAAATCACAACACCATATCTTTTTGAACACAGAAATTGCCAGCAGGAAAATCTGATTTAATTCTGTGGAAACTTTGAAAACTAATCAAATGCTGAGAAATCGCCACATCCTATTTTTATGAAATCTTATTTTTTCTGTCTATTGATGTGGGTATAATATAACTTTAAAACAAATGCACATGAATGTGTGTGATTTTGATGGCTTTTTTAAAGTTTTTATGAAATACTAGAAATGTCATAGTATAAAACTTTTTGTTTCTTTTTTCTTCTTTTTTTTTTTTTTTTGTTTTGTTTTGTTTTTTTGAGATAGGGTTTCACTCTAGCTCAGGCTGACCTGGAATTTACTATGTAATCTCAGGGTGGCCTCGAACTCATGACAATCCTCCTACCTCTGCCTCCCAAGTGCTGGGATTAAAGAAGTGTGCCACCACGCCTAGCTCCATAGTATAAAAATCTTAAATTGCATATCCTCAGTTTGTCTGTCTCTTTTCCATAGGATACATAGGAGGCTTCCATTTGAAGTCTGATAGACCTGGATTAGATTCTACTAACCTGTATTGTTAACTGCATCAGTTATAGGAAGAAACTGCTACTGTTTGGCCAATAGCAGGCACCACGGGAGTTCTCTTTCATGAAGTGTGATCTCCACTTGCATATGAAGTGCTAATTCTTACAACTTCTAAAACAATTCTAGTAGAGTTTTATAAATGATGACTATGTGATCTTGACCAAGAAAGCTGGATCTCTGAAAACTCCCTGAAACCTCAGGGAGAGTCTACACTTTTCTGAAGCACACAGAGTTTTCATAAAATATAATGACATTTATTTTTATACTACCACAAAGAGAACCCATAGAGTCTATGGAATACAAAAAACAAAAATGAATGACTTAATTTTTCTGAAAATATGGCCAGGCACAAAAACATATTGCTTGAAATAAATTTATTATGTGCTAGCCTCAAAAAAACACTCCACAAAACAATAAACACAAGCCACGGATAACATACATACAATTTCAAAACAGATAATCAAAAATAAAGTATATGGCCATTTCTGAATAAAAAAATAAAAACAAAGAAGTAAGAATTGGCTTGGTGGTGCACAATTGCAATCCCTAAATTTAGGATGTAGATGAGATGGATCATCAATGTCCTCGAGTTAGTGAGTTTATACCCAGACTGGACCACATGAAATTTTGTCACAAAATAAATAAATAAGGCTTCCTGTTAGATGGCAGAGTTGTAGCCATGCCAAAGTAGCCTGGGGAGGAAAAAAAGAGACAGAAAAATGAACAATATCCTCTTAGAGACCCAGAGCTTCTAGCAACCGCACAACCAACCAGAATCAGCTCCAGCCAGGCTCTGGTGGTCCACTGGGAAGAGCTACTCACCATGCTCTGGCTGTGCCTGCAAGAGCAAAACTATGATGAAGGGATTTTCCACTCACATCTGCCTTGTAAAATCAAAGACCTTGAAGGAGAAGACAACAGAGTCAAGCTGAGCAGCTCCAGAACAACTTCAGACACTCTTTACAACCTCCCCTGCCCCAACCACAAGCACCAGGAAGCACTGGAGATCTCAGGACACCAAGGCATCAGAGCCACCTCTCATCCACACAACAACCAGCATAAGTGAACTGAAGCAAATCCACAGACCTAACAAGCTGAGGAGAGCCTACAAAGCAAAAAAGATAGAACCAGCTCACATTCAGCATAAGTGAGATCTGAAGACACCCCAAAGGGTAACAGGGCCATTTTACACTGAGGCAATAACTACCCCAAAGCCAGGCATAGGCCTACACTGAAAGCAGTAACTGAAAATTCCTTATTAGGACAGGTTGCTAAATAAGACAAGGAGGAAAATAATTCCAAAACTAAGACAATTACTGATGCTTTAGATCTGATTGCTATACTTTAGGTTGGCTTAGCCATCCTTAAATAAGTTGTGTTTTAGGGTGGATTTTTGTGGCTTTTGATATTTTTCCCCCTTTGGTTATTCAAGATAGAGCCTCATTCTAGCCCAGGCTGACCTGGAATTCACTATGTAGTATCAGGGTGGCCTCAAATTCAAAGCAATCCTCCTACATCTGCCTCCTGAGTGGTGTGATTAAAGGTGTGCACCAATACACCTAGCAGATACTTCTTGATCTATAGTACCTTTTCTTTCTTTTTCTTATGTTCTTGGGGCAGGGTTTCACATTGGCTCAGGCTGACCTGGTACCTACTAAAGAACAGGACTCTTAGCTTCCCAGTTGACAGGATTAAGGGTATGAGATACACACCTACCCAGTTTAGAAAATTTGGCTATGTTACTTTACCTGTTTGTTTTAATCCCCACTCATGCATAAATACTCCATGTTGGTTTTGTTGTGTATATATATTGCTCAGTTGGATTTTAGAATTGTTATGTATTTTTCTCTACCCTGCCTACTATTGGAATCTATCTTTTCCTACCAATAACTACAACTTTTCTGATCAATAACATATTTACTTTCCCTCACTTTCCAACCCCTTATATACATCCTTTCCTCCTTTTACCCTCCTTATTCTTCATAACTACAAACTTTCATAAATCCAACACCTTTTAATATCTGTGGAACCTAATAGTACCCAACTTCCCTCTCCCACATACCAGACCACCTCCATTTTTTTCAAAGTTAATACTAGCCATTACGCTAATTTACCTTACACTGTTATATTTCCAAGGAACTAAAACCCTAGCACTTTTTTTTACCAAGCTTGGTTTTATGCCCAGCAGAAATTATTGACAACAAAAGAAACTTTCTTGTCAATTTGACACTAGAATATTTGCATACAAGGCATATCCAACAGCTTGGGTGACTTCTGCTGCTTTTCTTGGAGTAATGGAGGAGCCACACCTAGCACTTTGAGCCCCTACCCTGACAATATAACTTCTGATTTACATATCTGAAAACAACAGATAACTACAAAACCCAAGTATTGAGATAACTCAATATGCAAAAGTTCTACATTATGATATAAGAAACAAAAAAATCAAGACAATATAATTCATACAAAAATTATAAATCCAACAGAAATAAACTCCAGTGAGACTGATATAGATGAAATGCCAGACAGAGAATTCAAAAGAATGAATCTAAGTATGTTCAAAGAAATCAAAGAAGAATTCAAAAGAATCAAAGAAATAAGCAAACTCCTAAAGGAGAACAACACAGGAAACCAACTCTGCAAAATAAGGAGATTGATACATATGAGTAAGGAAACAAAAATACTTAAGAAATACTAATCAGAAATGCTAGAAATGAAAAACACAGTAAGTCAAATAAAAAACTCTATAGAAAGTCTCACCAATAGAATGGATCAAGGAGAGGACAGAATATCTGAGCTAGAAGACAAGGCAGAAGATATGGAATATTTCAACAAAGAGAAAGACAAACTAATGAGAGGATATGAGTAGGTATTTCAAGATATTCAACACACTGTGAAGAGATCAAATGTAAGAATTCAGGGTACGCTAAGAGGAGTATAATTTCACTCTAAAGGTATAGTGAGTGTTTTCAATAAAATCATAGGAGGAAAATTTCCCCAAAATAGAAAGAGGTGGAAATACAGACACAGGAGGCATTTAGAACACCAAACAGACAAGACCAGAAAAGAACCCCTCCACATATTACGATTAAGCAATTAAACACACAAACCAAGGAAAATACATTGAAAGCTGTAAGAGAGAAGCATCAAGTCACTTACAAAAGCAAGCCCATCAGGAAAACAGAAGATTACTCAACAAAATATTTAAAAACAAGAAGGGCTTGGAATGATATCAACCAATATTTGTATATCTAGCAAAACTACCCATCATAACTGAAGGAGAAATAAGGATTTTCCATTACAAAAACAGACTAAAGGAATATATGGCCACTAAGCAAGCTCTATAGAAAATATTTGAAGGGATCCTTTAGACAAATGAGAATGAAAAACACATAGATGGGGAAAAAAAACTGACAAAAATAACCTATGTTTAAATAAATTTTTAATCCAAGAGAGTAACAGAGAAACAGGAAGCACTACAAAGGCAAGAATGGGAAGAATAAATACACAACTTTTTTTTTTTCAAGGTAGGGTTTCACTCTAGTGCAGGCTGACCTGGAATTCACTATGTAGTCTCAGGGTGGCCTCAGACTCATGGTGATCCTCCTACCACTGCCTCTTGCGTGCTGGGGTTAAAGGCATGCACCACCATGCCCAGCATATATACACATCTTTGACTAGTAACTCTTAACATCAATACCATCAATGCCCCAAGCAAAAGACACAAACTTGCCATGTGAATTAAAAGGCAGAATCCCAGGGCAGGTGTGATGGTGCATGCCTTTAATCCCAGCACTCAGGAGGCAGAGGTAGGAGGATCACCTTGAGTCTGAGGCCACCCTGAGACTACAAAGTGAATTCCAGGTCAGCCTGGACTAGAGTGAGCCCCAACCTCAAAAAAAAAAAAAAAAAGCTGGATCCTTCTGTTTGTTGCCTCCAAGAGACTCGCCTCTCCATAAGAGATAGATACTACCTTAGGGTGAAAGGATGGAAAATGGTATTTAAAGCAAATAGCCCTAGGAAACAAGCAGGTTTTGTTAATCCTAATATCTGACAGGATAGACTTAAAATCAACATTAGTTAAGAAAGATAAAGAAGGTCACTTTATATTAATTAAGGAACAATCCAAGAAAAAGAGATTATAATTCTAAACATATATGCACCAAACATGGATGCTCCCAATTTCATTAAACAAATAACCCTAGATTTAAGGTTACAAATAATACCAAGCACAATTGTAGCAGGTGACTTCAGTACCCCTTCTCACCAACTAACTGGTCATCCCAGCAAAAAATAACCACAGAAACACCTGGGTTAAATAACATCATAGGACAAAGGGGCCTAACAGATATCTACAGAACAGTTCATCCAAATGCTACAAAAGACACAATCATTTCAGTGGCACATGGAACATTCTCTAAATATTAAGACAAAAGGAAATCTTAACAAAGAGAGAAAGGTTGAAATAAATTCTTATATTCTATCTGATCACAATGGGAATGAACTGCAAATTGACAGCAAGAAAGACCAGAACATACACAAACTCATGGAAACTAAACAGTACAGAATCATGAATGGGTCATTGAAAAAATCAAGACATAAATCAAAAAATTATAAATAAAATCAAATGACAATGAAAGCATGACATACCAAAACCTATGGGATAAAATGAAGTTAGTCCTAAGAGGGAAGTTTATAGCTTTAAGTGCCTATATTAAGAAATTAGGGCTGGAGAGATGGCTTAGTTAAGCCACTTGCCTGCAAAGCCAAAGGACCCAAGTTTGACTCCCCAGAACCCAAGTAAGCCAGATGCATAAGGTGGCATATACATCTGGAGTTTGTTTGCAGGGGCTAGAGCACCCATTCCCTCTCTATTTGCCCCCCCCCCTCTCATAAATAAGTGAAATTTTTAAAAAAGAAATTAGAAAGGTCACAAGTAAGCAACTTAATGCTACACATTAAGGCCTTGTAAAAGAAGAACAATGCAAAACAAAAATCAGTGGGTGGATGGAAAGAAGTGATAAAGATTAGGACAGAAATTAACAAGATAGAAACAAAAAAAATACAAATAATTGATGAAAGAAGAGTTAGTTCTTTGAAAGAATAAATAAGATTGACAAACACTTAGAAAAACTGGCCAAGAGAAAGAGATACAAATTAATAAAATTAGAGATTAAAAAGCACCATTATAATAGATATCAATGAAATTCAGAAAATCATAAGGACATACCTTAAGAACATATACTCACTAAGCTTTAAAAATCTTAAAGAAATGGAAGATTTTCTAGATATATATGACCTACCAAAATTAAAGCAAGATGAGATAAACCATTTAAACAGACCTATAATAAGCATTGATATCAAAGCAGTTATAAAAAATGTCCCAACTAAAAATAAGTCCAGACCCAGATGACTTCACTAGTGAATTCTACCAGACCTAAATGTATATATTATGCCCACCAAACTGCCCTCCAGGCATCTTTTATGTTTATACCCATATATTAATGCTACTCTCACTTTTGATTAGAGAAGCTTCTCTGTTCAGATGGAGGTGATCGCTGAGGAGACTCAAAAATAACCACAGTGCTGAGAAGAAGT
Source organism: Dipus sagitta (assembly GCA_036346955.1). Classification (NCBI taxonomy): domain Eukaryota; kingdom Metazoa; phylum Chordata; class Mammalia; order Rodentia; family Dipodidae; genus Dipus; species Dipus sagitta. The sequence goes on along the minus strand of CM070770.1, from coordinate 92,655,271 downwards.
GACTGAGCAGTGTTCAGTACTGAGATATCTCTATCACACCCACCAAGGCTCAGGGTCCATTGCAGAAAAGGTGGTAGAAAGAATGTAAGAGTAAAAAGAAGGGTTGGACTGCATACAAGGCAATCTTCCAGACACAAAATGACCTTGATATTCATGACCTCATAGTGCCTGATACTACTTACACAAGTCCTTCATAATAGGAGGAAGAAATGGTGATATCAATATATAAGACAGACTAATTGGAAAGAAGAAGTTATTCAATGGAGGGTGGATTTGGAAGGGCAGGAAGGGCATGGGGGAGGGAATTATCATAGGTTATTGTCTATACTTATGAAATCTATCAATAAAAACTTAAAAAATAGTTTTTTAAGGAAAATGGATTGATCTGAGAAATGTTATAACAACTGAGGTAACCCAGGCTGAGAAACTCAAATACCTTATGCTGATCCTAGATTCTAATTTTTCAGTTGTATGTAAGTTGGAGGCCAAGAAGCTAGAAATGATTCAGAAAAGTGGCAAAATGGAGTGATAGCTTAGAGGGGGGTTATAGAGGAACACATGTGATATGAATGTAGAGGGTCAGAATATTGGGGTTAGAGAATTTTAAGGAATAAAGTGAGGTTTAACTCAAATGAAAAATGTTTGTAAAAGCCATATGGAAACCCACCTGTTTATTAGTTAATTAAAAGTACATAATTTTTAAATAAAAATTAATACATACATATATGCATGTACATATACTATTCAGAATTGATTACATTGATTTTATATAATAATCATCAGAATGTCTTCTTTTAAGAGTATATAAATAAGAAAATCTTAGCTTTTAACTAATTTTTGTTTGTTGTCCAAAATTTTCACTCTTTTGAACACTTATTGGAGAATTTCTTTGGTAATTCAAAATGAATCTCCTTTCCCCAAACAGTGAGTTCTGGTTCCTTCTGAATGAGTCTGAGTTGAAATTTCAATCTCACTTGAGGAGCATAAGGTACCCCCAGAGCTTTTCCATATGATGCTAAAAGAAATTGCTTAGTTTCATTAGCTTAGACTTATGCAAAACTGGTTTATGTGGGATATGACTCTTTGAATTGTTTATTTGCCCTAATTGGAAATTACCATTTTTAAGGACCCTTGACTCCAAAGTCTTTTCTCCTCTCCTCAGATTTCTCAGCTACTTCATCGTTATACATCACTCATGACAGGCACCAATATTTCTATAGTATAAGAGTAAACAAGTAAGACCTTATTAAAAGAAATAAATTCTATTAGCTTATTTTACTTTTCTAGTAACACATTCAAAAGTTTAAATTTTTTTCATATCATGGAGAACCGCAAATTCCAAACAAAATGAATTATACTGAAACATCCTCAACACCAAAATATCCCATCAACATCTTTAGAAAGAAACAATATTCACCTATAATCAAGGAGTAAACTGCCAAATTCTTTTTTCTTTCCTTTTTGTAAACCCAGGTTTATTGAGTATAATTATATACAACAAACCTCACTTTTTCAAATGTACAATTTGATGAGTTTTGACAAATGTGTACATAAAAGTAAACACTCCAATAATTGAGAATCAGACTATTTCTGACACCTGGAAGGATTCTTTTATTTCCATTTGTTGTCATCCTCAGTCTCCCACACCCACCCCTGGCAATCACTGAATTGCCTTTTCAAGAATGTAACAGAAGTGGAATCACACAATATGTGATATCCCAAACTTAACTTCATTTAGTATAATGCTTTTGAGATTTATAAGTGGTGACTCCAGTACTTGAAGCTCATTCATTTCTTCTGAATAGTTTTCCATCGTATGAATATGCCACAACATATATATATATATATATATGATGTTTGGTTTTAGGTAGGGTCTCTCTCTAGCTCTGGCTGATCTGGAATCCACTATGTAGTCTTAGGGTAGCCTTGAACTCAAGGCGATCCTCCTACCTCCGCCTCCCAAATTCTGGGATTAAAGGTGTGCACCACCACGCCGGGCTCTACATAGTATATTTTATAGTCATTGTTTCATGGATATGAAGCATGTTAGATTATGGATAAAACTTCCATGAAGTTTTGACAACTGGCCTTTGTGTAGACCTGTTTGTATTTCTTTCAGTTAAAAACCTAGAGGTAGCAATGCTAGATCATGTAAAAATTTTCTCAAATACATTAAGATTCCAGAAGTTCTGAAGCTTGTTAAGCCTTAGAAACAAAGCTCAAGATGTACACATCTCACAAGCCTCAGAAAGTTCCTAGAACTTACAAGGTTCTCAAGTACCCTCCCCAAGGTCGCATAAGGAGTAAGGACTGCTTGGGAGTAGAGCTGCCTACAGATGGTGAAGTGACCTCCCAGACTCCAAGACTCCGGAAATCACCTTCAATGAATTGCCACCTGTGGGTGGAGGGGGTTAGACTTAGTGCTTGTTTTTGTTTTTGTTATTGTTGTTTTCCTTGCAATGCTGGACATCACACTCATGGCCGTACTCTGTCACTGAACCTGGAGGCCTGGGGTGCGCTTTTTGGAGAGACAGCTGCCTTTGATTCTTCTGTGGTTCCTGTAAGGAACCCCAGTAAACTGTGGTCCACCAAGTTAAACTTCAGTGTAATAATTTCTTTAGTCTGCTGGTGGTGCTCTCTTTGGGGTGAATAGGTATCTGTTGGCATGTCACTAGAAAATGTTTAATGTATCTTCAAGAAAACAAAACAAATGACAGTCAATAAAATTCATTAATTCCATTTTCTCTTGTTCAGGTCCACCCTCATTTATTGGACCTCTGGCTTTATGAATTGGTATTTGTATACTTAATAACATATATCTGAAATATGTTTTCTGCTAGTTAGTAGTGTCTCCCCTGAGTGAAGAATCAGAGAAGATAGCTGTGTGTCATTCAGGGTTCTCACAGGACACAGATTTTACACTCAAAGTAAGCAGCAAAGGAACTATCTATCCTATGGACAGACAGATCTAAGAAAATTAGTGAGCAACAGATGCAAGTTCATTTTCCACAGGAAACCAGAGATCAAAAGATCCTATTGGCTGGGCTAGAGAGATGGCTTCATGGTTAAGGCATTTGCCTGCAAAGCTTAAGGACCTACGTTTGATTCTTCAGGACCTACATAAACCAGATGCACAAGGTAGAGCATGTGTCTGGAGTTCTTTGCAGCAGCTGTAGGCCCTGGCACACCCATTCTCTATCTGCCTCTCTCTAGCAAATAAATAAAATAAATAAATAAATAAATAAAATATTAGGAAAAAAAGACCTCTTAAAAAAAAAGATCCTATTGACAACCTCCATAAGGATCATATGTGGAGGACTTAGAGCAAGAGGGAAAAGGACAGTAGCTCCAGGTAGATCTTAGAAATCATCAACCATGAGCAAATACTCAATAAATGCACTCACTGAACATTCACTTCAAGAAAACTCTAATTTTATGAAGAAATAGACTAAAATGGTAATTATAAATCATCCTATAAAGAAAAAACACTCTTATTAAGTCAGATGTTCAATAAACTGTTGACATTTGGAATAATGGTCATTCAATAGAGAGAAATAGGACATAAATTTAAGGCTTATTCTCAACTAAAACTTTACATTAAATTTTGAAGGGGCTGGGGTCAGCAGTTAAAAGTACTTGCTTGCAAACCCTGACCAGCTCAGGTTCAATTCCCTAGTGTCCATGTAAAGCCAGATGCAAAAAGTAGCACATGTGTCTGGAGTTCACTGAAGTGGCAAGAGACCCTTCACACCCATTTCCCCCACCCCTCTCTCTCTCTCTCTCAAATAATAAATGAAAATATTTTATTTTATTTTTAAGTGAAAGGAGAAGAAAGATAAAGTAAGTACCATTGTCTCATTTTTATTTCCATACCTACCAGTATCTGGAAAAGATGCTGCCACCATTTTGAGTCACCTATTGCTACAGTAAAAGCTACATTCTTCACTGTTCTCAGAAACCTTCACACTGATTCCCATAGTGACTATCCTAATTTATATTCCCACCAGCAAGGGATGAGGATTCCTCCCACTGCCACCATTACCCCATCCTACCCAGTGCTTGTTTAGGTGTTATTTATGAGAACCATTCTGACTAGGGTGATATAGAATCTCAGTGTGATTTTGATTTGCAGTTTCTTAATGACAAAGTCTGTTGAACATTTTTTTCACATATTTATTGATCATTAGTATTTCTTCTTTGAGAACTGTCTGTTCCTTTGCCCATTTATGTTTTGGAGGATTTTTGTTATTTGGTTGTTTAATATTTTGAGATCATAATATGTTCTAGACTATAATCTAGTGTTAATGAATAGCTGAGGGTCCTTCTCACCTTCTTCATGCTGTTTTTTACTCTGGTAATTATTTGCTTTGCAGTAAAGATGATTTTTAAATTCATGTCAGCTTATATGTCAATTCTTGTTAATATTTCCTGAACTACTAAAATGCAATTCAGAAAGTATTGCCTACACAAATATCTGAAAGATTTTTCAGTGTTTTTTTTTTCTAGTGATTTTAAAGTTTCATGGGTTTTCAGTGTTTTTTTTCTAGTAATTTCTATCATTTTGAATAGATTTTTACCAGATGAGAGATAGGAACCTAGTTTTATTCTATTAAGTGTGGATTCTAATTTTCTTCAACATATGTTTTGGCAAGTTTGTTGGTAACCTGATGGCTATACATATATGGGCTTACTTCTTTTCTGGTTCATGTATATATATATACATCTATATTATATTATATATATATATATATATATATACATATATATATATATAAAATATATATTATATATATGTATATTCTCCTATTCCATTAGTTGATGTATCCATTGTTCTAGTACCATGCTGGTTTTGCTACTACGTATGGCTACATGGGAAAGTGTGGTCGTTTGAATGTGAATGCAGGTGCCCAAAAGCTTGAGGTATTTTTTAAACTTTAAATTTTCTTTATAAAAAAGGTTACATACATAGGTCCCCCTTTCATCCACCCCAATTCTGCTAAGAGTCTTCTTCAGTGGGTTATTGGTGTTCAATATGGTGATCAAGAGGCCTTAGGCTGGGGAGGGGAGGGGCAAGGTATCTGAGGCTATTTCCACCCACCCTGAGGCTTTGTTTTGTTTTGGTTTGTTTTGTTTTGTTTTGTTTTGTTTGAGGTAGGGTTTCACTCTAGTCCAGGCTGACCTGGACTCTGCATTCTCAGGGTGGCCTCTAATTCAGGGCGATCCTCCTACCTCTGCCTCCCAAGTGTTGGGATTAAAGGCGTGCACCACCACGCCCAGCTCCACCCTAAGGCTTTTATCACCTTCCTGCCCCCTCTTCTGCAATTCCCCCTGAGCCTCTGTGGGCAAGGTAGGGATGTAATTCTGATTTAGTGTTGCTTTCTCTATAGACTTTGGATCTCTGTTTTAATGAAGTTTGAGTGACCACAGTGGCTGTCACCATTTCTCTGGAACTGGTTTTCAAGCTAGCCATGAGAGCTGTATTCATGTCACTGCCTCCTCTGTGTGACTTCTGGGCCAGGGCAGATGAGGTGGAGGTGACTCATCTCTTGGTAGACAGCCAGCTCTCTCTTCTTTATATTTTGATGTATCCTGGTTCTCCTCAGTATTCTCCTCCATCTGTAACATAGAACAGATTCTCCAACCAAATGTGAGAATAGTTTGATTAAAAGGAGATAAGCCTAGTTATTAGAGAGATAGATTGATGGGGATATCCACTCTTCTCAGTTAAAGAGCAGAGGAGGTTCTCTCTGGAGCTTATTGGTTTCCTGTTCTAGGGAATCTGATTTGGTTCTCAGAGCCAGATAGGATTTCTCTCCCACTCACCAGGTCTCATGTCTAATCAGTGAGTAGCTGATTACCTACATCAGCTGTGTGATACTATTTTACAAGTGTATACTACTTTATTATATTTTATTTACTTGAGAGAGAGAAACAGATAGAGAACAGGTGGTCAGGGCCTCTAGCCACTGCAAACTCCAGATGCATACACCACCTTGTACATCAGGCTTACCTGGGTACTGGGGAATTGAACATGAATCCTTAGGCTTTGCGTGCAAATGCCTTAACCATTACGCCATCTCTTCAGCCCATCAAGTGTATACTTCTTGTCAGCTGATTGATTTTGTAAATGGCAGGATCTCCTGCTAATTCAATTTGTTGGCACCCATTATTCTCCAGCCGCTCTCATAGCACTTTCCAGCACTATGAGGGCTAGCTGAGAGGGAACTAGATTCCATCTTCTTTCCAGCATGATAACTTGATGTCCTGTGGCTACAGGCTGTGATATCTTCCGGAATAGCAACTTACTTGCCTTTTAGCGCTTGCAGGTATTTGCAGATGTGAGGTATTTTTGATTAAGCTTGCAACTTGAGTCTCCAGCAGGGTGTTGGAGGGTGTGTCACTAGGGTTGGACCTTAAGTTCATCCCTTAAGTGTGTTCAGAATCAGTGGGAGCTCTGGCTGCCCATGTTTGCTTGCTGTTTGGTGGTGTCTCTATGCTCTGCATCTATGGATGTGAGCAAGCTTCGCCTGCCATTGATGGTGCTTCCCCTGGATTCTCTAAACCTGTAATAAACCCTTTTATCCCATAAGCTGCTTTTGGTCAGATGATTGTCCAGTAATGCAAAGGGAACTACAACAGATAGTTTGAAAATAGTTATTATGATACCTCCAACATTGCTTTTTGTTGTTGTTGTTGTCCATTATTGCTTTCACTATTTAGGGTCTTTTGTGCTTCCATATGAATTTTAGAATTATTTTTATAGTTACATGAAAAAGTCATTGGAATTTTTATAGCAATTACATTAAAAATGTTCATAACTTTCAGTAATATGGTCATTTTCACCATGAATTCTGTTGTTCTATGAACATCAGAAGTCTTTCCATTGTCTAAGATCTTCATTTTCTTTTTGTAGTACTTAACAGTTTTTAATGTAGACATCTTTTTTTCCTTGGTTCAGCATATTCTTAGGTATTTTACTTCTGAGGCTATGGTAGGTGAGATTTATTCCTGATTTCTTTCTCATCAAGTATCATATATAGACAAAGTATTGATTTTAAGTGTCAATTTTGTATTGCACTACTTTGCTTAAAGTATTTATCAGATCTAAGAGATTTTTGGATTACGTTACCTGTTAATAGAGTTCAGTTGAATTCTTCTTTTCTATATGTACGGCTTTTATTTCATTCTGTTATTTTATTACTCTAAGAATCCAAGAACTGTATTGAACAAGCATGGAGAAAGTTAATATTCTTGTATCATGCCTGATTGTAGAGGAAATACCTTCAGTTTTTTACATTTAGTAAAATGTTTAATACTATTTGTTTTTATTTATATATATTCATTATACATAGTGCTAGGTTTCACAAAGGTAATTTCTTTCAAACAATTTGTGCTTTGACAGTATTCACCTCATATCCTCCCCTTCCTCTCCACCTGCATTCTCACTAATCTTATTCCTTCCTCCCAGTTTCTATTCTTTATTTTTTTTTTTCAAGGTAGGGTCTCACTCTGGCTCAGGCTGACCTGGGATTCACTATGTAGTCTCAGGGTGGCCTCAAACTCACAGTGATCCTCCTACCTCTGCCTCCGGAGTGCTGGGATTAAAGGCATGCACCACCATGCCCGGCTTCCAGTTTCTATTCTTCTGTGTTCATGTTGTGTGTGTGTTACAGAAAAAAATTATTGATGTGGGCCTTAAAAAATGGCTCAGTGGCTTAAGCACTTGCTGTGTACATGTGAGTTTCTGAGTTCAGATCTCCAGAACATACATGAAAGCTATAATCCCAACATACCTACAGCAAGAATGAAGTTGAAGCATTTTCTAGCTTACAGGTCAGATCCTGGTGAAGACATCAGTGAAGGGCAATGAGAAACCCTGATGCAAACAAAGTAAAAAGTAAAGACCAACACCCAAGTTGCCCTCTGATCTCCACACACACACCATAGCATGTACACACCCACATACACAAACACAAAATAATAATAATAATAATAATAATAAAATAAAAAATAAAAATCTGTAGTATGCTGACTTAAAGTCCTTCAGGTACATACCCAGATGTGGTACAGCTGAGTCATATGTTAGCTCTATTTTGTGAAGAATCTCTATACTGATTTCCATAGTGATACCTAATTAACATTGCCATGAGCAATGTACAAGGGTTGCCTTTCCTTAGTAACTTCACCAGCAGTGTTGTTTGTTTTGTTTTGTTTGTTTTTGAGGCATGGTCTTACTCTATCCCAAGCCTCACTCTGCAGCTCAGGTTGGCCTCAAACACACAATGCTCCTCCCTTAACATCCCAGTGCTGGGATTGAGGAGTAAGTCACCACATCCAGCTCTTTGTTTTCTTTCTAATATGCATTCTGACTGGGGTGAAATGGAATCTAATAGCCAAGGATGTTGTGGTAATTTGACTATAAAAAGCCCCCCAGCAGATGGCTCAGTGGTTAGGTTGCTTGCCTGCAAAGCCTAATGACCGAGGTTTGATTCCCCAGTACCCAAGTAAAGCCAGGTGCAGAAAGTGGTGCATGCATTTGGAGTTCATTTGTAGTGGCTGGAGGCCCTAGCATTCTCTCTCTCTCTCTCTCCTCACTCACTCTATCTCTCATCTCTATATCTCTCCACTTGCAAATAAATACATAATTTTTTTTAATTTTCTGCAAAGGAAACAATTACTAGAGAGAAGGGACAAACTATAGAATGGGAGAAACCAACCTTATAATAGATAGGAGATTATTAGTATCTAAAATCTATAAAGAACACTAAAAAAGAAATACCAAAGAAATCACCTGATCAGTAAATGGACTAATGAAATGAATAGACAATTCATAAAAGAAGAAATAGCAATGGACAATAAATTCTTGAAAAGGTGTTCAACAACCACAGCTATCAGAAAAATGTGAATTAAACTGCATTGAAATTCCATCTCACTACACTTAGAATGGCTATCATCAAGTAAACAAAAGACAACAAATTTGATAAGGATGTGGGAAAGAGAAACCCCTATCCACTGTTAGTAGGAGAGTAAACTTCTATAATCACTATGGAAGACAATATCAAGAGTTCTCAAAACAAGAACAGATCTACCACATGAATACACTATAGACCCATAGATAAATACCCAAAGAACTCTGAATCATCATACCACAGAGATACCTGCATATCTATATTTATTGCTACACTATCCCCAATTGTCAGGAAACAGAACCAGCTTATCTGCCCATCAACACATAAATAAAGCAAATGTGTTACAAATACATAATGATTATTCAGGAAAAAATAAAAATGACATGAGGACATTTTTAGGAAAATGGATGGAACTGCAAATCACCTTTAGCAAAGTAAATCAGATCAGAAAAGCATACTGCATGTTTTCTATCATGCAGAACCTTGATTTAAAGTTTGTGGATCTGTGTGTGAGTGAGTGTGTGAGAAATAGAGAAGAGGGAGAGAGAGAGAGTGATAGAAAGAAAGAGAAAATTGGAAGGGGGTCATTAGAGGGGAGAAAAAACTCTTAAGAGAGGAAGGAAAAAAAAATGGTTGTGAAGTACAGGGTGGGGGAGAAAACTGGCATAGATTAGAACACAGTATTATGACACATGTATCCAAATGCCACAAAAAAACCCATTACATTATACACCAATTTAAAAACTAACTTTAAATTTTAATCATATATAGTAAATTGCGGCTCCCAAAAAAGGGGGAACCCCGTTAGGGGCTCCTAGCTCCAACTGGCCAGCAGTCGAAGCTGTCCCTGAGGTTGCCGCACAACGTGGTGGGTGTAGTTCTCCTGAGTACCTGTGGAAGCAAAAGGTTAGTAGGGAAGGGATGACTCCAGACAAGGGATGAGGTCTGAGGCAAGAACACAAGGAATGGAGCCAAGACAGGTTCTGATCAAGGCTCAGGTTTATTCAGTCAAACACAAGCTTATATACAGAAAAGAAAACTTTTCAGACAGTGCCTACGTGCCTAAGGTCTCCTCCACAGATGCCTCTGTGTCTGAAGACTGTTTGCCAAGGCCATACGACAAGGTCTCTGTGCCCAGAGATCCCAAAACAACTGCAGTTCTCATGGTCAAAGAGCAGCCACGGCTCCCAACAGTAAATGAAAAAATTAAAATAGTAATATAATATTATACTTCACCTATCATTGACCTCTAAATTAAAATTTCACCAATATCCAGTGTTGGTTAAGATATTAGACGACAATGTCTCAGAACCTGCAGGTAAGTATCATCCTAAGAGGGCACCCAGTGTGTTGACTGAGCTTCTCTGGGGTATGGGGAGAGGAAAAATGTCACAAGTTAGGAAGCAGAAAATCAGCCTGCCATAACCTCAGGGTGAGAGATAACTATGAGAGCAGGGGGGCTGGAGGGAGACAACCCTGAAACCTTCAGGCTTGAAGTAGGCTTGGCTCAGGCAGTGAAGTGTTCCAAGGAAGGTAGTGGCATCTCAGGGGAGATAGTGCCACCCTCAGTGGCTAGGAGCTAACCTTATTACCTGAAAATAGCTTGAGGGTTTGACAGCCCTGAGCATGAGGTCAGCAGGTGCGTCAGTGAGGTTCCCTTCACTGAAGTTAAGACCTCTGATCTCCAGTGGACCATTTGGCATCTGAAGCTGCATCCCTCCAGCAGGGTGATTAATGCTCAGCAGGTCTGTAAAGTATAGCCACGGGTATACCTTTACAGATACCAGGCAGCATTTGCACACCTAACTTGCAATGTCCTTGGGAAATGTTCCTCAATCAGATCAGAAACGGATGAATTAGAGTATCCTGAGAGTAGAACCTGCCTGGCCCACACACTACAAAGCTAATTGTGGTCAGCAGAGGCCCTTGTTATGCAAAGAAGCCAAATTAAAAGGAAAGTAATGTTTAATAGAAATTTGGGGACATGGCAAAGGTAGTTCTAAGAGTAAACTGTATAGTTATGGGGGCTTACATTCAAAAAAATTAGAGAGTGACTGGAGAGGTGGCTAAGTGGGTAAGGGCACTTGCTATGCAAGTATGAAGACCAGAGTTGGATCTCCAGATCTCATATGAAATGCTAGGAATGGCTACACATGCCTATAACCCCAATCCTGAGGAGGAGTGGAGACAGAAAAAGTGCTAAGGATGGTAATCTGCCAGATAGACTAGAAAATAAATGGCAGCTACAAGTTCAGTGACAGACTGTCTCACAGAAATAATGTGGAAGGGTGACAGAGAACATCTAGCATTCTACTCAGGCCTCCATACATATGTACACTCCACACACAACACCAAACACTAAAATAAAAAGAAATAGAGAAATTTGAGAGATATTAAATGAACACTAATACTCCTCAAAACACATAGAGAAGCAATATCCCAGATATACCACTTTTGGGCAAAGACCCAAATGACGCAATATCCTACCGCAGAGATGCTTGCACATCCATGTTCATTGCTGCTCTATTCACAAGAGCTGGGAAATGGAATAAATCTAGATGCTCATCAACTGATGAGTGCACGATGAAGATATGATACATATACACAATAAAATTTTACTTAGATGAAAGAATATAGATGGAAAGGAAAACATTGCATGTCCTCTCTCATATGCAGATGCTAACTTTGAATGTTTGTATGTCAATAAGTAAGGGAACTTCAGAGTGAGTACAGACTATAAATTGAGATAGAAGTGATCCAGATGGGAATAGGAGGCATTGAGAAGGTTGAGGGAGGTGATCAAAAGGAAACACGTATAAAAGTGGAATGAAGACTATGGAGGGGGAGGCATAGGGAGGAGGTCAGAAGGGAAAGAGGGGAACAGGAAACAAAAAGAAACACATAACAAAAGTCAGGTGTGGTGGTGCACACCTTAAACCCCAGCACTTGGGAGGCAGAGGTAGGAGTATCACCATGAGTTTGAGGCCACCCTGGGACTACATAGTGAATTCCAGGTCAGCCTGGGCTAGAGTAAAACCCTACCTTGAAAAAAAAAATTGTTGAAATACATTATAAGAAAATCTAATTATTTGTATGCATTGGTAGACAGCCTCAGGTCACTGGGATGAGCTTCCAAATCAGGCACAGTTATGGAGGAAGGGATATTTGTTGAAGCTTGCAGATACAGGGGAAGTTCCATAATGACAAAAGAAGCTGGCCCACTTTCATGAGTGTAAGCAGATAGAGAAAAGCTCATTTCAGGAACTCCAAGCAAAGCTCTAGCACTTTGCATATCTTTAGACTGGCATTCGAAATCCACCCCCACACATTAGGGCAGGACCCTAGGATCCACTCACAGTGACACCTCCTCCAGCCAGGTGGCTGTAGATCTAAATGGCAAACTTTTGGGCTTTTTTTTTTTTCAAGGTAGGGTCTCACTGTAGCTCAGGCTGACCTGGAATTCACTATGTAGTCTCAGGGTGGCCTTGAACTCACAGCAATCCTCTTACCTCTGCCTCCCGAGCACTGGGATTAAAGGCTTATGCCACCATGCCCAGCTAAATTAAAAACTATAATAAAATCCTGAAGATAACAGAGGCAATACATTCAAACTACCACATATGCTATCAAAAATAACTATTTTTAAAAGATGAAGCAAAAATCAATAAAATAAAGACTAAATGAACAATATAAGGAATTAAGACAAAGAGTTGATCTACTTAAAAATAAGCAAAGTTGATAAGCCCTTAGTGAAACCAATGAAGAGAAGATCCAAATTAACGAAATAGAGATAAAGAGAGGAGATTGTAATAAATGCTAGTAACATACAGAAGCCCATAAGGTACTACTTTGAAAGTATTTTAAAATCTAGGAAAAAAAAAAAACGAATCTATTTCCAGACACATATGACCAACCAAAATAAAAGTAAGAAGGTATAAGCAACTTATACTCATTCAAAGTAAGCAATGAGATTGAAGCAAAACTGAAGTTTCCCAACTGAGAATAACCCAGACAAAATGGCTTCACTACTGGATTCTACCAAACCTTTAAAGAAGAACCTAGCCCAGCATGCCTCACACTGTTTGATGAATAGAAAGGAACACTTCCATGCTCATTCTATGAGGATAACATTACTCTGGTAAGGACAAAGTGTGGTAAGAATACAACCACAAAAGAATGCTACAGAAAAATTTTCCAATGAATATATGTGCAGATTTCTCAACAAAATATTTGCAAACTGAAATTAAGATAATCCTAAAATCGTACACTGTGACCAAAGTGGCTTCATTCCAGGGAGGATTGGGATGGTTCAATATATACAACTAGATGAATGTAGTGTAGCACATAAATAGAACCAAGGACACAATTCACATGATCATCTCAATGGATGGAGTAGGGGGGCTCTGACGAAGTTCAATATCCATTCAAAATAAAACTCCAAGCCTCAGTATAATAAAGACTATATCCATAGTAATTAATTCAAAGTGAACCAAAACCCTAATATAATACCTAAATCTCTGAAACAGCTAGAAGAAAACATAGACAAAGCACTTCAGTATATAAGCAAGGACTTCCTGAAAAGGACTCCAATAACTCAGAAAAGAATACTACGAACTGGGAGGTGGAATTACATGACATTAAAAGGATTCTCTGAACAGCCAAGGAAACACTTAGTGAAAAGACAGCCTAATGAATGGGAGAAAGTTTTGCCACCTGTACATGACAAGACTAACATAACAAACCCTTGAATTAATAAATGGACAAATGAATTAAATAGACAGTTCTAAAAATAAGAAATACAAATTTCCAGTAAATATGTAAAAATATATTCAGCATTCTTCACCATAAGAGAAATGCAAATTAAACCATATTGACACAATAGCAAGGAAATGGAACTAACAGAGATGCCCACAAGCAGATGACTGGATAAGGAAAATGTCATACATGTGCAAAATAGAATTCAATCTGCTGTTTAAAAAGAAAAATAATGAAATTTTTAGGAAAATGGATGGATTTTGCTAAATGAGGAGACTCAGACTCAGAAAGACAGAAATTACATGTTTTTTCACAGGTAGTTCCTAGCTTTTATATAATGCATACAAGCAGGTGTGGATGCTGGTAGAGGCTAAAGAAACCAGAAAGGAGTCCAAACAAGGGGGAAAAGAAGTGAGGAAGTGTGGGAAGGGAGATAGGACAGGAAACATGAAAGGAGGCTAGAATGGGAAGGAACACAAGAGGCAAAAAAGGGGGTCAGAGGAGAAGAATGAGGAAGGAGAATCAACAAAAATATTGTTTGAAAGTGTCATAATGAAACACAGGACTCTTTATTTATATATTAAAACTAAATTACTTACATACATACAATACCATCCTATTAAGCCCCCCCCCCTCCCTCCCTTTCTATTCCCTTTATATCTCCTTTCTAGCTTACTGGCCTCTGCTACTGAGTTTTCTTCCTACTCACATAGTCTATGACCTCACAGTGCCTGACACTTCCTACATGAGACCATCATAATAGGAGGAAAAGATCATAACATTAAATAAAAGAGAGACTGATTGAGAGGGGAAGGGGATATGATGGAGAGTGGAGTTTCAAAGGGGAAAGTGGGGGCTGAGGGAATTACCATGGGGTATTGTTTACAGTTATGGAAGTTGCTAATAAAAAATGAATAAAATATATAAAAAACTAAATTAAAAATAATTTAATGAGGCTGGAGCAAAGACCCAGTCATTGAATGTGTTTCCTGGACAAGCATGAAGGCCTGAGGGGGCAAAATCTCCAGAATCCACAAAAACATCTGGATGTGACCACACACATCTGTAGCACCAGTTCTGCAAGGCCAGCAGAGACCAGGAAATTGCTCAGACTCGGGAAAACAGCAAGATCTGGTGTCATTAAGAGACTCCATAATAAGAGGTGGAAGAGAAACGGAGGACACTGAACATTCTACTCCAGCCACTGCTACAAAGCACTCCCCACCACAGAAGAGTGTATAGGGTGCCACAGGGTGTATATGCGTACATACACCACACACATCGTAAGACGCATGCACACATATCAGGCACTGCCAGGCACAGGCTGGGGCCTTCAGGAGACTGAGACAGGCCTGAGCTTCCAGACACTGCTAAGGACCCCCAGGTTACAGGAGGCCACTCCCTCTCCAAGCCCAGCACACATGGATTTAGGCTTCCACCCAAAGCCCTGTGACCTTTGGCCAGTTTCCTAAGAAACTCCTCATATGGTGTCATCCAGCAGCCTTCACACAGCCCTTCCCCCTACGACCCTCTTCCCCCCGACTATGTAGATCACATGACTCTTCCCTACTGCTGGAATGAATGTCCCTAGGCATTGCCAGCAACCTTTGAACCCACCAATCCCCTTAGGAGCCTCTTCCTTCTCTCAACTGCTTATAAACCCATTTCCCTACTGAATAAATGGAACTACTCTCTGAAGTCGTCTCCTGGGTGTACATCCTGTCATGGCAGCTCAAGACCCTGCTCTCCAGGGTTGCCTGGACGTCTTCAGGGATCCAGGGACCCACACACAAGCAAAAAAAAAAAAAAAAAAAAAAAAAAAAAAAAAGGTAAATAACTAAATATAAAAGTAAGAACACGATACTACATTGTATTTCCATCTCACCCCAGTCAGAATAACTACCATCAAGAAAACAAATGACAAGTACCATTGCCGATGTGGAGAAGGAAGAACCCTCATGCAACACTGCTGGAACGGTAACCAGTACAGTCACAGTCCAAATAAGTATAGAGATTTGCCAAAAACCTAAAAATTGTATTGCCATGTGATTCAAATATACCACTCCTGAATATATCTCGGAAGGAAGCTAGGTCAGCATGCCACAGTGATGACGGCACATCCGTGTTTATGACTGCACTATTCACAGTGCACAAGATACAGAACTAGCCTGGATATCCATGAACAAAAAGTTTTTTAAAATCATACTATATATTCAGAATGCAATTTTATTCACCTGTAAAGAAGAAGAAAATTATGTTATTTGCAGAAAAATGGATAGAACTAGAGACTAACATGTTAATTGAAATAAGCAACATTCAGAAAGCAAATAGTATATGTTTTCCCTTATCTGTGACCTCTCTCTTTCTCTCTCTCCCCCCCTCAAACTATCCCCCCACACCCATATGCATGACATAAAAATAGTAGAAAGGGATACTATGAGATGGAACAAGAAAGTTTAATTGTAGGAAAGAGGTGGGAACTTATTTTCAGTCCTTCCTTCAAGACTAAATACCCTGTTAGATTAAAAAAAAAAAAAATTCCATCTGACATCTTTCTAGTTGTAATTGCCACAGAAGATAATATCATTTACTCTCATTCTTTTTGCTTAGTTTTCAACTTCTCATGAACCCTAGAGAGGGGAAGAAAATTGTCCATACACTCAGCTCAAAATCCCCAGAAATATGCATTGGACTCTTCTTTTTCTTGAACAATGTGGCTGTACATTTTCAGTAACTTTTATTCTACATCTTATCACCTGATTCCCTTATTCTCTTAAAAGCTCAAATATATATCATTTAAAAACTTATTATATGGGTGGACATTTCTAATGACTTATTATAAGCAATGGTACAATAAACATTTGGTTACTTTATTTATTTACACAAGTATTTCTGCAGAATAATATTGAAACTAAATATTACCTCAAAGCATATGCCTTTAAAAATTTTTAATATATAGTACTAAATCTCCTGTTAAAGAGCTAGAGAAATACTTTTGCTTCCTAAAAACTTGTTTTATCTTTTTTTAATTTCAATATATCTTTTAGTTATTACATAAAATAGTGGGTTTCATTATTCATTTATTTTCATACATATGTATCACTGTTCCTTGCTCTTCATTGTATTCTTCCTGTCCTCTCCATCCCTCTTCTTCTCTCATACTGGTTGCCTTCCTCCCTTCAGAGTCTTCATTCTGCTTTCATGTTTCATATATTTAATTATATATTTTTTAATTATATATATAATACATAAATGTGTGTGTGTAAATCTAAATTCCTCATATGAAAGAAAATATGTGCTATTTTATCTTGTTAATAGATTGGACATAGAAGAATAGAAGGCAAAATAGAAGAACCTCAAATGACTCCTTGTCTGTGTCCCTAACATCCAAGCATGATACTTAGTTCCATAGTTAATGAGAGGCAGCTTGAGGCTCAAAAGTGCTCATTTACAGAACAGAGGTCAATCATTTTTTTTTTCTGAAATTTTCCATTTAGTAAGCTTTTTCACTTTACATGATCTCTCTTACATCTTGAGGTAGTTTGATTCAGGTGTCACCAATAAACATAGGTGTTCTGAATGCTAAGTCCCCAGCTGATGACATTTTGGGAATTAAAGCCTCCTGGAAGCAATGTATTATTGGGGGCGAGCTTATGGGTGTTACAGCCAGCTTCTTCTTGCCATTGTTGGCACACTCTCCTGTTGCTGTTGTCCATCTGATGTTGGCCAGGAGGAGATGTCCACCCTATGCTCATTTCATCATTTTCCCTTGTCATCATGGAGCTCCTCCTCACATCTATAAGCAAAAATAAACCTTTTTATTCCCACAAGCTGCTCATGGTTGGGTATTTTCTCCCAGCAATGAGAATCTGATTGCAATACATCTCTTCTAAATTGCTGTATAAGATTAGACAGGTTTAGATAAAATATAAATTGAAAGAATAATTGTTATCAATAAAACTTTATTTGTTGAATTTGTTGACTGTGAATTTAAATTTCATGCAGAGTTCATTTTCTTTCTGAACATTTAAAATTTAGAAGCAAAGTTCATGTGAATTACAGCAGTAGTAGACAGGATTGGGCTTGAGTCATTGAGTCTGTTGAGAAGCCATGCTCCAAGTCTTGTGCTTCCGTGGGACCAACATCATGCTACTGCCTTATAGCGACTGTCTAGTAATTCTCATGATCGTATTCCCACTGGATAACTAGGTTATCCTATGAGGCTTGGACTTGGGCCTTAGGAAAAGGTATTTCCCTTGCTTACCAAGTGGCAACATTTGTTACTAAACTAATATCTACTTGCATTTAATGTAACAACTAGGCCTCTCTGGTTTCTTTTCTATAAATCTAAAAGTGAAAATATACATCTAGCTGCCCATGGCTTCAGAACTCTAATGAGATACAGTTTGTAATGCACTGTCCAGAGTGCAATATACTTCTGCTATTCCTTCCCTGACATAGTCAAACAGTATGTGCCCTCATCTCATTCAGGTCTTTCTCTAAGTTTCACGTATAAAGAACTGCTTCTGACCATTCTACCCAAGACAGCATCCAATGCCATCTATCAACTCTGAGGCCTGTTTATCACACTCTTCACACTTTGATGTGCATATTAAAATACCCTAACAAGCATGACTATATAGGACACAACAATATCCTCAACACTATTATCTGGCAGAATTAGTTGGCAAATATTGTTAAATACATATATATTCATATGAGGCTTAATCATGATACAAGGTCTTTTGCATTTCATTTTTGCAAAAATTTCTGGTAAAATATCTATCTCACTGCACACATTTTTTGAAGAGAAGGGTGAACACTAAAGCACTTATGGAAAGTAGCACAATTGCACTAGATGGCTACTTCCTTGAAGAATACATCTGTAATGTATCTTAAATTTAAGAAACTTCTTGAATTTGTTTTGAATGTGAAGAAAATGCTCCTACATTACATAGAGCTCTGTCAGACCACTTCATAATTAAACAAGATATCCAGTAAATAAACAAGAACTTTGTATTATTAAAACAAACCTATTGGCCAGGCGTGGTGTCACACTCCTTTAATCCCAGCACTCGGGTGGCAGCGGTAGGAGGATCACGATCTCTGAGAGTTCAAGGCCACCCTGAGACTACATAGTGAATTCCAGGTCAGCCTGGGCTACAGGGAAACACTACCTTGGGAAAAAAAAAAAAAAAGCTATTGGCTGAAGATATCAGTCACCCCCACACCACAACATCCTCTCCGTAAATAGTTGGAGCTTCTTTCTTATGTTGGCATTCTGATTTTTGATGTTTCTGGTCATGCTACCTTGGTAGCATTCTTAGGTATATCTAGTTTTGTAAGTTTTAAAGTTTTTATTCAACTAGCACTAACCCTTCAATGTTTATCTGTAACTTCATAAATTTGTAATTTGCAAATGTTCTTTTCTAAAACACTTTTTGTAATATTAGAAATTAAACCAAAGGTCTCTCCCATGCCAGGCAAGTGTTCTACCACATTTTTTATGTTGAAACAGCATCTTACTAAGCTGCCAAGCTGACCTTAAACTCTCTGTAGCCCGTCAGGCCTTCAACTTGTGATCTAACTGCCTCAGCTTCCTGAACAGTTGGGGTTATAGGCTTGTACTTCCAGGACTGATTCCCTAAACATTCTTTTCACCTATATTATCTGATACTTCATTTTATAAATATTTAGTTTTTAATATTTAATATTCTTTCTAATCCTTACAATTCCAAAGTTTAATTATTATATTCATAAATACTCTGAAATTTTGCATTTTGTTCAATGTGACTGTCTTACTTCTTCAAATAAATATTATTTTTAAACATTCTAAAGATGCTTTGTATTACTTTTTCCTCTAGCCATAATTCAGATTCATTGCATAATCATTTCCTGCTGTTTTAATATACTTGGAAAAATTTAGTATCGGAATGTATGTAAATATATAAAATAAATTCATAAATGTAAGCTTAAATATCTAATCTACAGACTGGTGCTTTCTAATTGGGAAAATGAACAGCAGCAAATTGATCACATTCCTATTGCAATTCTTGAGTGAGCAATGTGATATTTTGAAACATTAGTTGAGAAGATCCATTCCGTGAAATTTAGCAAGAACTGCATTCTGTGAAAATAGTAACCAAGTTTGAACATTGATTAAAAACATAATGCTCAAAATTGGAATGCATGAAAAGTCACAATGACTTTAATAACTCTAAGTAAATGCCTCCAGTCAAGGAAATAAACAGCAACAGAAGGCTGAACATGGCCTAAATTAATAATTTTGATTTTCCTATATACATCCCTTGAATATATGCATTCTCCCAAATCATCCTGCATGTTTACATGTGCACAATGTGTTTCTAAATGACAGCTCCAGCATGAGCAGATCTCATCATCACAATCAAGGAAATGTCATATGGCTTCCTTAATCCCACACACTTGAGATCAATCACTTATTGACTAGAAAAATCATATACCTTTGTTGAAATCATCAAAATGTATCAATATTGGTACAGAATGTATATTTTCTGAGAAACATGTCTTACTACTTAGAACATATATATTTTTGTTTTGCTGAAAGGCTCCAAAACATCCAAAATGCATGGATTTCAGCAGCTGTTATGTAGAGGATATAATCAGTTTGATATTTATTTCCTTTCACCAATTCATCCTTCCTAGAAGAGTGAGAGCTCCTCCATCTCTATACTTGTGTCCAAGGTGACTTGAGCTGGTTGACGCATTATTGCCCAATAGTATTCTTTTAAAACAGTAGAGGATTCTGGTTATTTCTACCATTGCCCCTCTGTGTTAGTAACTATTTTACCTAATAAGCTCACATTACTGTTGTTCAATTTTTGTTTATATAATTTTCTAGTCTAGTTAAATATTACTTACACAAGCTTGTAATTGTAGTTGAATTTTATAGTTCCTGGTCACAAGAATTTTAGAGTAAAAGATGTGTGTGTGCGTGCGTGTGTGTGTGTGTGTGTGTGTGTATGTGTAATGTTAATAGAGTATGGGAAATACCATGATAGCAGTATTGTTGGAGGTTCTTCATAAAGAAGATAAAATTTCACATTGGCAGGCAAACAATACTTTGGAAATTTCAAAAGAGAAAATTACAGGCAGGAGAAATAGCATGGTCAAGAACATAGAAATGTATAGGCACAGAGAAAGAGAGAGAGAGAATGGTTTTCTGAATGAGATGGGAGCAAATATGTCTAGAAACAAAGATGAATGACTTCATCAAGGATGCTGCCTCAGAACCTGGGGAGCAGCTTGAATTCTAATATCATTCCACCTACAATGATATTAGTCCAGTTTTATTAACTGTTAATCACATATGTAACATAATATATTCTTCCTGTTTCAATAAGCTATTTGTAAAGTGAGTAATCAGCTTCTAATTAACTTAGAGTAATTTGCAAGTTCATATAAAGAATTTGCTTGTGCTCAACATGTCCCTGTAGTCTTTATAATAATTGAAAACTTTAAAACCTAATACTATCTATTGATGAATCATTCTTGTAAAGTTCTGTGAGCTGTTTGGTTTTATAAGATGTTGGTTTCCTTTTCCTTGACAAGATGGGTTTTTTGGACAAATTAGTTAAAATAATTTATAATGGACATCCTATCTGAATTCATAAAAACAATTACTCATCACAGTCACATTTGATCAATATAATATTGACATGTAATATTAATGTAACTATAATAATATCAGATTTTCCTTATGTAAAAAGCATAAACATAAGAATAGAAGCCAACAATTTTTATTTGATTTGATATTTTTTTTGAGGTAAGGTCATACTCTAACCCATACTGACATAGAACTCACTATGTGGCCCAGGCTGGCCTCAAACTCACAGTGATCCTTCTACCTCAGTCTCACCATTATTGAGATTATAGGTATGAGCCACCTCACCTGGCTCAATTTCAAATTCTTTTATATATAATATTTGGTGTCTGTGCCAACACTGAAATATTTACAATTCTGTCAGTGAATGGTATCATAAAGTCAACATTTTTAATTTTAAGAATTAATGTTTCTAATATTCACCAACCATTCTGCAACAGTAACCTTCTTGGATTCTACTTAATTCATAAAGAAATAAAATTTTGCAATAATACATATTTGTTGAAAAATTGAATATCTCATAATTTGATCCCAATATCCCAAAAGACACTCTTTATGAGTAACAGTGGGCCTGCTAATTTGGGCAGTGTAGCCTGATCTTCAAGACCTGCCAAGTTCTAAGTGTAGTAGAATAAACACTGACATGCTCTCACGTGGAGAGTGTGCCAATTTGTAATCATCCCTTTAATCACCTCCAACATCTGCCAGCTTTTCTATTTCTGAGAGTATTGCCACATCTAATATGCCCTCCCCAAGAGGCAGGTGCAATGTACAAAGAGAATGTTGCATTGCTTTCCAACTGAGCCCCTCTTGGCTTTCAATTAAATGTTGTCTTATCTTGACTTGGCTGAAATCAGATGGGCAACCCTTGCTCCCATATCAAATATGACAACACTAAGGGTATACCGGTGTTCTGAAGGGTTTTCTGTTAGTTCCTGAAATAAAAGAGAATAAAGGAGAAAGATCCAATGAAAAGCATATCAGGACTCAAAGGGACAGAACTACTGGAATGGTGATCAACTAATGTATATGTGAACAAAAATAAATCACAGGGATTATATAAAATTCATTAACGAATTAGATTCCTTTATTTAAAACAGCAATTCTACTTGAAAATTAGCTATGTAGGATGAAGTATTGGAGACAGTTTCCAAATCAGATAGATTCAAGGAGTTCTCCTACTGGGGCTTGGCTTAGAATAAACCCTTCCTGAGTACCCTGAAATTCCAAGTTTAAATAATCAATTGCTATTGATTTTTCACTTTTGTTCTGCCCACATTCAGTTATTCCCCAGGTCACATCACTTTGCCATTTGAGCCAAAGTCAATAAAGAAATTATTTATTCATTAGATTCTACAGAAATAGAACACAATGGTGCAAACTTATATTTAAGATTTTCTATGCTAAATATCAAACAGTTTGTGTGGAATTTTAATGTGCATCACAAATCTGTATGAAGAACAGCATTTATATAAACCTATACCTTAATAAAGATTGATTTTTTACTAATTGAATGGCCTTATTTCAATAAAAAGTAACTGAAAAACTCTAACAATAATATTTTTGGTGCTTGTAGTAGGTGTGAGAATATTAATTTTCTCATATTAATTCAAGTAAAGTATATTATTTTCTTTATAGTTCTTGGAAACATAGTATAGTATCACAAATTGACCTACACTGGCTAAAATCATTGCATGGTAAACTACTGATGAGCACATGAAGTACAGATCACTATAGCAACAGCAAAGTGCAAGTCATATGATCATTGCAATTAGTACTTGTGAATACATCTCAGCCAAACAAAAATAAACTTCATTCATTTCTTACTCATCATATTTGTTCTGTAAACTGAAATTCCCAAGGTTTAGGGGTAAAGAAGCCACACCTATACCAAATATTCTGTGTGACAAGTTACTCAAAGTGTGTGTTTGCCATTTGTATTTCTTCCTCTGAGAACTTGCTGTTCAGTATCCCTAGCTCTCATTTCACAGGTAACAAAAAAAGAGGTTTTTCTGAGGAAAATATGAGTGATCGTGGCCCAGGAACATGGGTCAGGCTGCCCCAAATAATAGATTTTAATATTGGAACAATTACTTGAAATTTTATAGTCATACAACAAAAGAAGGTCATCAATTAAGACACTTACCAAATATCTTGGTAGGGACATTGGGTAGACATTTTAAATCAAATAGGAGGACATTATGCTATGGGTTTCAGATGCTATCTGGTTACACTGTTATCTTTTCAGTTTGTAGAAGCTAGTAGCTTGCTAAGAACACATTTGAAAGGTTTTATTTGATAGTTAAAATAATGTTGGATCAGACACAGAGGTGGGAAATAAATGTCTATTAAGGGCTGGATCAGCAACATTTCAACTCTCCACAACCATGAAGTTCTAATCAGTAATCAGTCATACAGAACTATCAAGGAAATAAGTATAAGCTACTCAGAAGCAAACAACCTGCCATGATGCTCACACAAGTGCATTAGTGGTACACAGCCATGATGGGTAACCAACTGCTTTTGGATTCACTAATAGATCTGCTCAGTGCAAAGGAAACCATATCTGGAACTGGGAAACAAGTCAGAATCATATCCAGATAATGACTCTGCTTTCCATTGTCAAGCTCCCACTAACCTTAGGCTACAAGAGGATCTACACACTTTAAATTCTCTCTAAATTAATCATTATTATCCCATTTAATTGGTGCTGACTTCATTCTCCATTTGAGAATCTGCTTCTCTTTATTAGATGGGAGCTGGTCCTGAGGTAATAAATGACCCAGTGCACTCCGCTCCAGCCCCAGCTGAAATCACAGAGGTATTGGGAAAATGAGCAACAGTGCTGCTTTCTTACTGAATCTGGTATCAGCACAAAAGTGATGGAGATAGACATTGAGGACACTCTCACCTACCAAACCAGAGATCCAGAGGCTCGTAAGAGGCCATCACTGAAGCAGACTTAAAATGCTCCCAGCATGGCTCAGGGAATTTTGAGGAAGAGGGGGCAGAAGGATTGTTAGAGCCACAAGTTGGGATATTTTGCACAGAGACATTGCTTCTCCCCCCACCCCATATTGCATGACCCACAATCTGCATGGGGTTGACCTGCATCCCCAATGAGGAAGGCCTCTTCAGAAAAAGGGCAGGGAGGAGGGAAAGGATGGTACCAACATGTGTTGTTTATACACTAAATATGTCCACATTTAGTAAAAAAAAAAAAGGGGGGGGAGAGAGAGAGAGCACGTGCGAAAGAAATGTTAAAGAACAGGAAATTAATGAGAAAATATGAGGGGCATCAGAAATAAGGTCCTGTTCCCACCATCTATCCCACCATCTATCCTCTGTCCTAGCCTCTAGCTACTTTTCTGACACCTTCTGTTTTCTTTTAAGTAACCCCAAAGCAGATAAAAATTGTGTATCAAAGAAAAACATGACAGAACCTAAGATAGGGAAGAGGGCTGGAGAGAAGGCTTTGTGGGTAAGGCTCTTGCCTGCAAAGCCAAAAAACCCAGATTTGATACCCCAGGACCCATATAAGCCAGATGCACAAGGTGGTATATGTATATGGAGTTAGTTCACAGTGGTGCAGGCCCTTGAGCACCCATTCATTCTTTCTCTCTCTCTTTCCCTCAAATAAATATAAATTTTAAAGAAGATAGAGGAAAGAGATTCTGAAAATATCTACATTCTCTGGACAAAACATGGACTCAAAACTTTGTGGGGGAAGTTCCTGTATCATATCTGAACTCTCTGTAATTTGCTAAAGAATTTCAGATGCTTTATTAACCTACAAACCAGAGTTTTATAACACCTCTTTCTTTGCTGCTTAGCTTTTAGAAATAAGGACAGATTACCTTAAGACTACTCCTTCTAGCACTTTGCTTACATTTAAGGACGCTTTGTGTAAGAGATGTCTTTCTGCTTAGAGTCTTACCTTTGGGAGTGAGGATGTAAGGTTAACAGCTACTCAATGCTATGGAGGGAATAATCAGATCAACAAGCAAAATTGTAAAAACTGGCAAATAATAAGAACAAATACAGCTACAAAATCTTGTGTTTTTGAA
Organism: Dipus sagitta; assembly: GCA_036346955.1. Lineage (NCBI taxonomy): Eukaryota > Metazoa > Chordata > Mammalia > Rodentia > Dipodidae > Dipus > Dipus sagitta. Next base: position 92,629,898 of record CM070770.1, on the reverse strand, counting down.
AATCAATTTTCATGTCTAGCTACATTCATGTATTGGTTATATGACTTTATTTTTTACATTGTTTACATGGATTAAGTTGCTCACAACTGAGTGTCACACAAATTGAAAATTTTAAATTTGTCTTTGTTAGTTAACCTCTCTTTGTTGGGACAAACTAACAAAATTCAGTTTAAGGCAGGAAGGGTTTATTTCAATTCACAGTTGTGGGTTACAATTCATCATGTAGGAAAGGCATGGCAGTAGGAGCTTGAAGCAGCTGGTCATATTCAGTTCACCATAAGGACACAGAAAGCAAAGAATACTGTTGCTCAGCCATTTATCTCCTTTTTATAAATTCCAGGATCCCAGTTGTGGTAGTTTGAATGGATGTCCCCCAATAGATTCTGGAGTTTATTAAAGCTTTGTAATTGAGATCTTTGACTGCCTGGCTGGAGGAGGTGTCACTGTGGGCAGTTACTGGGCTCCAGCGCTAAGATGTTACTGGGGTTGGATCTGTTTCCAGCCTAAGGTATGCAGAGCAGTCTGAGCTCTGCCTGGGATTCCTGGAGTATGCTTCCTTATGGTGCTGCTGGTGGTATTTCTCTCTGTGTGGACTTGTGAAAGGAGCCAGGTTTTTCCACTATTATTGAATGTCCCCTGAATCTGTAAACTTCAGTAAATTGCTTCCTTCTATAAACTGTGCTTAGTTTGGAAGCTCATGCCAGCAACCTGAAGCTATCAACTACAGAATTGGCACCAGAAGTGAGGAATTACTGCACAATGAATCTGACCATGTGGACTTTGGTCTTTTTGAACTTTCATTTTGGAGGTCTGAGCATACACTTGGTACTTGCAGCTGAAGATTTCTTCCAGAGCAGTAAGCCAAGTTCTGTGTACTATTTGGTGAGAGTTTGAAAATACTAAGTGCAGAGAAAATTGTATTTGAAGGCTTTGCTAATAAACTTTCTAAGAGGAAGTAAAGTGCAAAGAACTTTGTTGGAAGTGGGCTATTGGCATAAGGGTTGGCTGCATTCTACTGCCCCTGCCCAGAGAGTTTGATAAAGGTTGAATTTATAATCAACTGATATGCTTGGCTAAAAATATAGAACTGAGAAACTTAAGATTTAAAGTTGAAAAAAGTCAACCAAATTTAAAATTACTGACACTGAGACTGGTTGCTGAAGCTGCTATTGTTACGAAGATATTACCATGATTAAAGTTGCCCAGACTGTTTTCATTAAATCAAAGGAAAGGATGCCTGAGGAAAGATTGAATGGCAGAATTACAAACTCTTTTGAAAGGAGTTGACTGAAATGAAGGAACCTGTTCTTCAGGATCAAGATTTATTTTGTCCCTGAATTAAGAACATGGATATGTCCTACATACCTATTAGTTTCAGAAACATGAAAAATGCATCAAGTGGGTCATGAAGTGCACAGAGTTCCAGGAGCTGCTGCTGAGATGCAACAAGTGAGACAGGGTATAATGACCCTGACAGACCAATGAAGCTGCTGAAAGATGGACTGTGGTTTGCAATGGAGACCCAAGGTTGTTTAGATAAATCAGGACTGCGAAAGGGCTCCAAAGGAGGGCTGTTGGCTTGGGATAGAAGTTTCCCCCAGCTATTCAGCCCAGCTGGAAGGACAGAATTGGCAAAATCCAGAGACTGGAGACTGTCAGTCACTGGTTATGATATTGGACTTGAACTGCAGAGGTATGATGGTTATTAGGTTTTTATTGGTCCAATCTCTCCTTGTTATGCTGTATAACAGCTGGAAATGTTTACTTTGTGCCATTATATATGAAAAGTATGTAACTTGTTTGATTTTTCAGAACTCACAGTTAGGAAACAGTCTTAAATCTCAGATGAGAATTAGACTTTGGAACTATCTCAAGTTGGTAAAGACTCTTGGGACCTTTAAAGTTGGGCTAAATACAATTTACAGTGTAAGATAGTTATGAATCTATTGGGTGTCAGGGACAGAATGTGGTAGTTTAAGGGGATGGCCCCCAGTAGATTCAGGAATTTATTATCGCTTAAAATTTAGATCTCAGGCTGGAGAGATGGCTTAGTGGTTAAACACTTGCCTGTGAAGCCTAAGGACCCTGGTTCGAGGCTCAATTGCCCAGGACCCATGTAAGCCAGATGCACAAGGGGACGGCGCATGCATCTGGAATTGGTTTGCAGTAGCTGGAGGCCATGGTGTGCCCATTCTCTCTCTCTCTCTCTGCCTCTTTCTCTTCCTGTCACTCTCAAATAAGTAAATAAAATAGAAATAAATCTTTCTTTTTAAAAAAAATTAGATCTCCAGCCACCTGTCTAAAGGAGCTATCACTATGGGCACCTCTTAGGGTCCAACCTTAAGGTGTTACTGGGGGCAAATCTCTTTCCAGCCTAAGGTATACAGAGCAGTCTGAGCTCAGCCTAGAGACCCTGGACTGTGCTTGCTTATGGTTCTGGTGGTACTATTTCTTTCTGCATGGTTTTACCATTATGGAACTTCCCCTGGATCTGTAAACTTCAATAAATCCCTTCCTTCCATAAGCTGTGCCTGGTTTGGAAGTTCATCCCAGCAACCTGAAGCTGTCTACTACTTTTAAAAACTGCCAAATTATGGGGCTGGAGAAATGGCTTAGTTGTTAAGGGGCTTGCCTGTGAAGCTTAAGGACCCAGGTTCAATTCCCCAGTACCCATGTAAGTCAGATGCACAAGGTGGCACATGCGTCTGGAGTTCATTTACAATGGCTAGAGGCCCTGGTAGGCCCATTCACTCTCTCTCCCCCACCCATTCTCTATCTCAAATAAATAAATAAGTAAAAGTCAATACTTAGAAACTGGCAATCGATAAAAAACAAAGCTATAAAATCTTGGGTTTTTAAAATCATTTTTGATGTCTGGCTGCATTACATATTGCCAGTAAAAGATTTTTTACATTATGTGGATGAAAATGTGGATGAAACAAGTGAGTGCTCACAAGTTGGAAATTTTTAAATTTGTCCTTATCAGTTAACTTCTCATTTTAGGGCATACTAATAAAAATCGGTATAAGGGAAGAAGGGCTTATTTCCAGTTTCAGTTCTGGGTTACAGTCCATCATGGCCGGAGCGCATGGCAGCAGGAGCTTGAAGCCGATGGTTATAGTCAGTCCACAGTGAGGATGCAGAGAGCAACAAATGCTATTGATCAGCCATTGATCTTCTTTTTATAAAGTCCAAGACCCCAGTCCATGAAATGGTGCTACCTATAGTTAAAGTGAGTCTTCTCACCTTAAATAATTTAATCAGGATAATCCTTTAAAAAACTGCAAAAAATGCTAACTTAATATGCATAATCTCTCAAAGGTGTTCCTAGGTTCTGTCAAGTTGACATCAAACATTACATAGACCAAATTCGTTTTAGTCCAGAATGTGACAGCAATTTTCTAGCAAAATCCCTAGTTCTGACAGACCCAACAGGCCTGGATACTTACCATTAGGCCAATTAAAGAAAAAAGTGGGCTGGAGAGATGGCTTAGCAGTTGAGTCACTTGCCTGTGAAGCCTAAGGACCCATGTTCAACTCTCCAGGTCCCATGTAAGCCAGGTATATAAAGTGATGCAAGCACACAAGGTTGCACATGTGTGCAAAGTGGTGCATGCTTCTGGAGTTTGAGTACATAGACTTGAGGACCTGTTGCAGCATTTTCATTCACTCTCACTCTCTTATAGCAAAAAAAAAAAAGAAAGAAAAAAAGGAAAAAAAGAAAAGGCCAGTCTGTTGGGCTTGCCTAAAAATATATATATTTTAAAAGTAATGGTGAGGATAAAGAAGGAAATTTGATCGATGTGGTGATGCTAGAGGAAGTGTGTAGAGGTCTATGAACCCCAAGCCTGTCTTGATGATACTGACATGAGCATTAAATTCAGCTTTTAAAAAATGGCACAAGAAACAAATATATACACATTAAGTAGTCCTAGTCAAAGTGTGGTATTCTTAATCATTTCCTCAGCTTTGATTCTCTAAGGTGGTCCCAATAAGAGCTTATTGCTTGAGAGGGCAAGCTGATTCTTAGAAATAGATTGCTGCTGCCCAAGGGAGCAGCTTTGCCTTCCTGGGTAATCACATGGAGGATTATCTGTCATAGAAGACTTTGCTATTCCTGGAGCCAGGTGGCTGCTGGTTTGAGAAAACAACCTATCTCTGTGCCTTTGAACTTGAAGGAGAATGAAATGGGTTAGATGGAGATATACTCCTTGACTGAGTAGCAAGCCTATGGAGAGTCAGACAGAAATCTGACCAAAACTAAAAGAGACAGATTTTTTGAGACTTTTTTCCTGCTTTTTGGTTGCTTTCCAGGCCCAAATGAGAAGTCAACAGTTTGTAACAAAAGCTGTTTCTAAGTACTTATTATAATAAGACTAAAATCTTCAACAAATAGTTAAATTTAAATTTGTTGGCAAGAGAAAACATAAATGTCTGCAGGACATGGTTTGCTTGTGTTTCAGATGCAGTTTCCTGAGTTTTCATTAAGATATAAAGATATTTTATTTCGTTAAAAATGTATTTTTTGGCCAGGTGTGGCAGCTCATGCCCCTAATCCCAGCATTTGGAAGGCAGAGGTAGGAGGACTGCTGTGAGTTCAAGGCCAGCTGGACACTACATACTGAATCCCAGGTCAGCCTGGGCTAGAGTGAGACCCTACCTTGAAAACCCAAATAAAAATTATTTTTCTAAATTCAAAAATTTGGTAAATAAGTAAGATAGCAAGTTACCATGAGGTATAAGGAAGAGATATAAAAAGTTAAAGGTATGAACTATATTTTAATAAAGAAAGTTAAAGGCAAAAGGGAATTTGGGGGTAAGAAAAGATTTTAGATTGTAAATTAATTTTATCCTAAAAGTAAACAATTGTTCCTAAGTGGAAATAGACAAGTAAAGACAAAACTAGAAAATTAAAGTATCTTGTAAAAAGGTTGGTAAACTATAAATATAATATGAATATGATTAAGTTCACTATAATTAAAGTCTATTAAAAATCCCTTATGTCAAAATTAAATGTGCTGATATGAAATTAAAATACATAACACATTAAATAGCTTTTGTGTTTATTTTTAAAAATGACTCATAGAGAGTCTGGGGAGATGACTCAGCAGCTAAATTCTTGCAAAGCCTGTGAACCCTGGTTTGATTCCCCAGTATCAAGCAAAGCCAGATGCATAAAATGGTGTATGCATCTGGAGTTAGCAGCAGGAAGCTCTGACATAACCACTCTTTCTCCCTTTCTCTCTCTCTCTCTCTCTCTCTCTCTCTCTCTCTCTCGACTCATATAACAAGGGTTTTGTGGTTTACCTTTTTACTTAATTGGCCATTTAAAATCCAATGATTGGATTTTATCTACATGCCTCCAACATCAGGAAGTAAACATGTCCTGGTACTGAGATTGTATGTCTTCCCATTGGGTTGACATCTTCCCTTATCAAAAATTCACCTCCTTAGCAGTAGGAAATATTCTGTCCAAAAGAATTATTCCTACTTTGGTGTTATTGCTAAATTACATGGTGGTTTTGAAACTCAGGTCAGTGGACAAATACTTAAATTTATTTATAATAAAATTAGGTCATTTGTACAGAATTTCCATTGTACCCACAATCGTCAGTCCTCTGTACTGGTGATTAAAAGAACTAATGTCACTAAATGATGTAGTTGTTGGTACTGGGAGCTGGGAGATGGCTCAGCAATTAAGTACACTGGCTTGCAAGGCATGTTGGCCCATGTTCAACTTCCCAGAACCCACAGAAAGCCAGACACAAATTACCACATGTCCTGATCTGTGATCACAACACATAAATGACAATGGGAGGTAGAGCCAAGAGAACCCAAAGGTCCCAGGCCAGCTAGTCTTGCTTTCATTTGCACCTGTAAGAGACCCTGATTCAAAGAAGGAGGAGCCCAGACATCTCAAGATTGTCTTCTGTTCTCACATGTCCACACATGCATATACACACATAAACACATACAAATAAATAAATAGTCTTTTAAATGTACTTGTCAAAATTAGCTCAAATCTTGGCTTCCTTTTACAAAAAACATTCCCACTAGTTCTTCTAAGTCTAAGATCTATCCCATTTGAAAAACATAATTATCTCATAAAATAATTAGTAAGCACCCTATAAAAATACACAAAAAGGGGCTGGAGGGACTGCTCAGCAGTTAAGGCATTTGCCTGCAAATCCAGAGGATCCTAGTTCAACTCTCCAGGACCCACGTAAGCCAGATGCACAAGAGGAGCATGCATCTGGAGTTTGTTTGCAGTGGCTGGAGGCCCTGGCATGCCCATTCTCCCTGCCCCCTCTCTCTGCCTCTTTCTCTCAAATAAATAAATATATATATTAGAAAATACACAAAAAAAACTGTATGATCCATCTCTGCTAAACAGAAATGTTCCATACTACTATAAGGGATTTTTACAAATGATAATTGAAAATTCAGAGTTGGTTACACTGTTTTTTCACAGTGAGTTCCAAGGAGACAAGGAATGAAATGAACAATTGCTAAATCCAGGTGATTTGATCAATCGGAAACAAGGCTACACCAGATGCAGTTCAGCCTCCAAGAGAAGGAGCCTCTTGAGTACTTACTTGCCTGCTGTGCTGAAAAACTGGGGGAAATAAACTCTTGGATTTGTATTTCTTACCTCAAACTTGTGCCTGCATCTTCTGCAGACACATCCATGGGCACTTCAGCAAAGGTGGATGGGATGCATCTTTAACTACATCAGTGTACCAACAATTGAGACCTCCTAGTAACTGAGCTCAAAACCTCTCTGGCAGTATTTCTATCAACTATCATTTATTTGTACCTTAAATCCTTTCATATTCAGACATATTCAAATTATCTGAAGCATTCGTTTTCCTGGGCATGTGTTCCTAAATAATAGGAATAGTGCTTACTGTTGTATGGCATTTTTCCACTGAGCATGACACAAGGCCATCTTGGAGCAAAGAATACCTTGGCCCAGTAGCCATGGCAACTTTGAAGCAGAACAATACTGTGATAGCCAGGTCTATGGCAATGGTAATGGAGCTACTGACACTCCCTAGCAGATGAAAGAGGAAGGGTCACAAGACCCTCACCTAGAATTCCAGTGATTTATTCCCTCCTGTTCTCACTCCAGCTGCAAATGATCATGGGAAATACTAAATTATGTAGGAAGTAAAAGGTTAACTAGCAATGGGACTTGCTGATGCAGCTCTCCTTAGGTTGCCACCCAGGATGGAGTGGGACTTTATGCTGACGCAGCTGCCTTTAAGTCGCCCATGCTCCTATAAGTAACTGCACTAAACTCAATGGTTTACTAAAACTGGTTTTGGTGCAGGTGTGCTGCGGTCTGTCACCAGAGCCCTATCTGGGCTGAATAAACATGTGTTCATGTTCTACCCACTCACTCTAGGGAGAAAGTTTCATGAAACTACAAAGTAGGATGGTGATATATTGTCACATTAATCATGTTTGTGTAATGACTGTGTGCTTATGTAGTCCTCCCACTTTACTTGAATCATGTCTTCATATTTTAAAAGTTTAAAATTTTTCCTACCTCCATAAAAGAATTCTCATTATTCAGTGTGATTTGAAAGAAAAAAATCAAGTTACTTATCAGAGACCTATTATAACTCTTTTAAAAATAACTCCATTCTTAAAATACCTCTATCTTAGTTAGTTGTTTATTTTGTGCATGTGTGTGGTGAGTATACACATGTTTACATGTGTGTGGATGCATGTGTGTGTGGGTGTATATATGTGCATATGCATGTGAAGGCTAGAGGTTGACATCAGGAGTCTTCCTCAAATGTTCTCCATCTTATTTATTCAAAAGGGGTCTTTCACTTGAACTGAGAGCTAGTCTAAATAGCCAGTTTGCTCCAAAGATCCTGTCTCTGCCTCCCAAAACTGGGTTTACAGCCAGGCCACCATGCCCACCCAGCATTTAAGAATATGCTGGGAATCCAAACTTTCTCGTGAGTGTGCTAGAAGACATTACCCACTGAACTCTCCCAGGCCTGAATACCTTCATTTTAAATCCAAAGTCCTCAATCCAAAAACATTGAAACTTATTCCTACTTGAAAAAAGAAAAAATAGGGTTGAAGAGATGTCTTTGCAGTTAAGGCACTTGCCTGCAAAGCGTACCAACCCAGGTTCAATTCACCAGTACCCATGTAAGCCAGATGCACATGATAGTGCATGCATCTGGAGTTCGTTTGCAGTAGCTAGAGGCCCTGGTGCACCCATTCCCTCTCTCCCTCTAATAAATAAAACATTTCTGAAAAAAATATTACCTGGGACAAACCAATTGGATTATTACTGCAGTCAGCTCCACAATGCTGGGACAAACAACCAGACACAGCTTATGGGAGAGAGGGTTTATTTCAGGCTTACATAATCCAGAGGAACACCATCAATGGCAGAAGCTGGCTGGCTCCAGCATCCAAGCAGAAATAAAGAGAAGCCAACAACAACAAACGTGAATCTCTAGAGATCAAACTGCTGTCACCACAAACCTTTGGATAAGAATTTAGACTAGATCCACTGCCTAAACACACCTTAGGCCTAGACTTTAGGATCCAACTTCCAGTGACACCTCCTCCAGCCAGGTGGCTGGTGACCCAAGTTATAAACTCAATTTTAATAGAACATCTGAGTCTTCTTGGCCATACATTCAAACTATCACATTCAAACTAATGTAATTACTGTATTGCTATTGATATTAAAAAGGTTGAGGCTGGCAAAATAGCTCAGTGATTATGGTGTCTGGTTACAAAGCCTGCCATTCCAGGTTCAATTCCTCAGCTACTCACATAAAGACAGATATGTGAAGTGGCAAAAGCACCTGGCATTTGCAGTAGCAAGAGATCCTGACACACCCATACATATACACATGCAAAGTGATACGTGAATATTTTTTTAAAATGTTAAGATACAACAAGTTGAGTTGCTGGGGGTATGCTCATACTTTTAACTACTTTACAGTAACATGGGCTGTATTAATCCTTGTTATGGACATCCAAAGATTTTGGGTTAACTCTTTATATCCAAATTATACAAAAATAATCCATGTCCAATGACCATAGCATCTATGTTTTATTTTGTTTTGTTTATAAGAAAAATGAACAAATGCTAGAGTCAAAACAGACCTCTCTGTAGGTACAGGTACTAGACTAGGATTCTTTTGGGACAGACTGATTTTGCTTAAAATCACAAAGATTTACCTTAAAAAGATTAATAGCCAGGGTGGTGGCACATACCTTTAATCCCAGCACTCAGGAGGCAGAAGTAAAAGAATGGATCACTGTGAGCTTGAAGCCACCCTGAGACTCCATAGTGAATTCCAGGTTAGCCTGGGATAGAGTGAGACCCTACCTTTAAAAAAATGATTAATGTTTTAAAATAAAACATATAGAAAACAGATATCATTTCTAAAAAATGAAGAAATTTGTAACCTGAGACTATAACTTAGAAGCCTTTATTTCCTGACTAAAAGAGTATTTGTGGCATCCTATGCAAAAGTTTGCTAGGATTTTTTTCTTAAGTACTAGACAATATTTGTATTTTGCCAATGGGATGTAGATGGACAATATTATAAAATGACTCCTCATGGAATCCTATTTCCTTCTCTTTATCTCTATAATTCTCTAAAGAAATCTTTCTAAAAAGAAAAAATTCTATGAAGTCCTGTTTCTCACACGTCTGGCCTCTGGCAGGTATATCTACCCCTGTCACTAATAATATTTTGTATATGGGAAAGGACAGCTTTGCTAGAAAAGAATTTAAGATGATGCTAAGCTGGTTTCTTCTGTAATGAGGCCTTCCAACCTGGAATTAGGTTTAACACCAACATGAACATAGGTTCTTAAAGTAAAGCCTTTTAGAATTCTCTTTATTTTTTAATGCAGAACACCATAATATCTTTCAGGGCTTTTCCATAACTAGAAGAACCCTGCCAATTTTTTACAATAGCAATATTTAAAAGTTAGTTATATAAAAACAATAAATGCTACTCAAAATATTTTGACAAATTAAAATGGTAATGTTTCATCATAATATTTCATGGTTATTTGTCAAAACTTTAAAAGACTTTTTAGGGTTACTTTTTATTTCTATTTACAAACTTTTTTGATGGTAGCCATTGGTGCATTATCTTAACTGCATTCCTACATGTTACCACAAATTTGTATATGATTCTCACAAATCTACAATTCTAGAATCTTCTGTGTTTGTTCTGCATGGTGCTTTTGTGTGGTGCTTTTACATTTACAGACATTTTCTTATCAGGTTTCCATTTTCATATTCTGTATTTCTTCTGTTTTACTCTTGAGGAAATGGGTTCAAAAAAAGATGAAGTGAAAGAAAGATGTAAGAACATTAGCTGGATAATCAAGTTTTGAACCCAGGTCTCAGGATGTAGCTCAGAAGCAGAGCACTTCTCTAACTGGTATGAGGCCCTGGGCTTGATCATCAGTATTGTACACACAAAAAGATCAGAAGTCAGTGTTTGTCACACTAGCTCAATGGCCCCATTCATCCTCTTTGGGCTAATTTTGAAGTATAATTATGACTGTAAAGCACATTCATTTCAACCAGTATAAGTTAAATGAAGTTTTACCTATATAATCACAATGTGGTACAGTGAAGAAAAGGGTCTGTGGTGGTTTGATTCAGCTGTCCCCCATAAACTTATGTGTTCTAAGCTTAGATACTCCCCTGGTGGCAATTTGGGAATTGAAGCCTCCTGGACGTAGTATATTGGAGGCAGTCTTATGGGTGCTGTAACCAGCTTTCCCTTGCCAATGTTTGGCACACTGTCTGTTGCTGTTGTCTACCTGATGTTGGTCAGAAGATGATGTCCACATTCTGCTCATGCCATTGGTTCTCCCCTGCCATCATGGAACATTTCCTCAAGTCTATATGCCAAAATAAACCCTTTCCTCCCACGGGCTGCTCTTGGTTGGGTATTTTTCTGACAGCAACACAAAGCTGACTGCAATAATGCCATTATATTCAATTTCTAAAAATTATTTATGATTATTAATTTATTAAATTATCAAAATGCTAAGTCATGGATTGCAGTGATGGCACGGTGGTTGCATATGGGCCTGAGGAGGCCTGCTTGAGTTTAATCCCCAGGACCTACATAGATAGCTGGGCATGGCCATACACATCTGTAAACCCAGTCCTGTGGGGGATCAGAGACTAGAGAATTGTTGGGACTCATGGGGAAGTATGGAAGAGATAGCAAGCTCGAGGATCAGCAAGAGACACCAGTTCATGTAAGAATGAGTAGCAAAGCAGTAGAGGTGGCCATCTCAGTGAGTGCACCCCACCACAGGCAAGCACACAGGAAAGCACATGGGCATGTACATGTGCATACACCACATATACTACACACAACCTTTCACATTACGTACACGCAAAAAAATGCTAAATCATAGCAAGCAGATTTGCTTTTCAAAAAAAGCTTATATATGCACATAAATACATCTTATTTTTCCATTGTAATTATAAAGAATCTTAAGCTGGACAGGAATTGAGGAAAATGAATAAAACAGTTAGTTGGCTGCCATTATTTTCTTTCATTAGCAAGCATCAGAAATCTACACATGGGTTTTCCAAAACACATGACCCATCATGCAAAGCACACATTTTCAAACAAGTCTAGATTCTTATAGGGTTTTCTTCTTTTATTCATACCAAGTTATTTATTTCTACATTAAGACTGACACTTCAAATCATCAGATATTTTTAACAAATAAAAAATTAAATGATTGAATATCTCAACATTTTCATTTTACACATACAAAATGCAGATTTCAAAGAGGGATTCAACAGTGTTTTTTGTGACTCTAACTGGTATTTTCTTTCTGCTTTTTCAAAACAGGCAAAAAAAATTAAGTGAGGGTTTGTGTGGCATACAAGTGAACACAATTAAGGAAACCCTCATTGTTGTCATCTGAATAGACTTGTCACATTACTATTCACAGCTTTGTCTAGTGACAGAGGAATATCAAAAAGATACTGAATAATATAGCAAAAATCTATTGTGCCACTGAGATCTAATCTTTGTCTGAATGTAATTGCCTTATTAAAAGATTTGCAAGCTTACTCTTTCTGTGATTCTAAAATAAGCCAAGAAGAAGCATGCTATAAGCCTGCAAGAATATTCTCCATGATATGACAGCAGTATGTAAGTCAAACTGAAATCAAAACCCCACCGCACAGTTCCCCTGCAAGGGCATAGTTGCTTCTAGTCCTGCAATTATCCCTGGTGGTATGAGTGGCATCTGGAACACTTTCTTCCCATGAACTTGGCTTAGAGATCCTGAGGAACTACTTATGTAAATACGAATGTATCTCATTTAGATTGCAATTATGTTATGTGGCAGTGTCTGCTTCTCTAGTACCTGTTCATTATAGCTAATAGATTAAGGATAAACCACTTTGTCTTCTCTCCCAACCCCCTCACCCTCAAACACCTTGCTGGAAGCCTACCTAGAGGCAGAACAGTTTCACAGTTCATTGTACATACTGATGCTCATACCTGATACTATTGTTGACATTAGCAAATAACAAGAGGAGTGAACCTTCAAAATACCAGAGACTTTCCCTTCCAGCCCAGTCCTTTTACGTAATCATTGACTTCTCTGATTGTGTTAGAAGCAATGCTTCTCACTCCCCTTACTCCCTTACTTATATATCACAATAAGGCAGGTTGCCAAGCATTAATTCATTTGAGTTGTAACCTTAAGATATTGTTCTCAGGGGGGAAATGAGTAACAACAAATTTCATTTTTCTGTAATATAATAATCTCATTTAGGAAACAGTAGCCAGTTTTAACACAACTCTCTCAATAAGAGTGGGTTGGTGTAGAGGAAGAGAGAGGCTACTAATCAATTCATATCATATTCATTTCAGCAATGTGTAAGTTATATGAACTTTTATTATTAATATGGGCTTAGTGGACTTTGGGTATACATTAAATATGTATAAAATGCTACATATACAAATTAGACAAAGACTTTCTGTAAGTATTTTGCACCTCAATAGTTTGGGAGTAGTCTATTCACATAGAGTGAATTTATATACATTTGTTTAACAAAATTAAGGTACCAAGTATAGTCTACTAAAAAATCATGACTCATAACCATGACCATCTAAAGAAAGTGTGTAACTGAGGCAATGTGAAATATGTACCTCCAGAGACTTGACCCTTCCTGGAGACACCTTTTGCAGTTAAAAGAGAGCTACACAAATTTAATCTTTTGGAGTCCCACTGTTTTATATTTATTAATTTATTTTATTGATTTTGTTATTTCAAGGTAAGGTTTTGCTCTAGCCCAGGCTGGCCTGGAATTCACTATGTGGTCTCAGGGTAGCCTAAAACTCACAGTGATCCTTCTACCTCTGCATCCCAAGTGCTGGGATTATAGGTGTGTGTTACCATGGGATCCTACTTTTTTGTCTAGAGGATTGGAATTATTTCTTGGGTCGTTTTATTTTCCATATTCCAGAATTTTCTTCATAAGCCTAATATTGCAGTCAGGTCTGCATTGCTGGCAGAAAATACCTGACCAAGAGCAGCTTGTGGCTTAAAAGATTTATTTTGCTTTATAATCTTGAGGGGAAGCTCCATGATAGGAGAGGCAAGCGATGTTATGAAAAGAGGGTTGACATCACCTCCTGGCCAACATCAGGTAGACAACAGCAGCAGGAGAGTGTGCCAAATACTGGCAAGGGGAAGCTGGTTATAACATTAATAAGCCTGCCACCGGGCTGGAGAGATGGCTTAGCAGTTAAGTGCTTGCCTATGAAGCCTAAGGACCCCAGTTCGAGGCTCGACTCCCCAGGACCCACGTTAGCCAGAATCTGGAGTTTGTTTGCAGTGGCTGGAGGCCCTAGCACGCCCATTCTCTATCTATCTCTATCTGCCTCTTTCTCTGTCTGTCACTTTCAAATAAATAAATAAATAAAATAATATTTAAAAAAAATAAGCCTGCCACCAATACACTGCCTCCAAGAGGCTTTACCTTCTTAATTCCCATCAGCTCAGGACCTAGCATTCAGAACACCTAAGATTATAGGGCACACCTGAATCAAACCAACATATTCCTCCCCCGGCCCCCACAAACTGATAAATTCCAATTCTGCCCCTCCGGCTAGGCTACTCGCAGTCCTAGAAAACTTCATACATGGTGAAAGAAAAAATGCAATGCATTCAGACCAACCTTAGAAGTCCCCATAGATTTTATCAACCCCAATGATGTTCAAACATTCCCATAGTCCAAGATCTTTTCACTGGGCCATCATACAAAAAAACAAAACACAGACAAACAAAAAAAACCACCTCAAAAAACCCATAATGGCACACAATAAACATCCACACTGCAAAAGATGGCATTGGGTATAGTAAAGAAATATTCAACCAATAACAAGATTTAAAACAACCAGGGCAAACATCAAACTTGTGGCTCCAAGTCCAATAACTCAGGCCAGTGACAAGTCTCCAAGTCCGATAATTCTAACCAGCAACAAGCCTCGGGAGTTCCAATTCTGCCCCTCCAGCTAGGCTACTCACAGTCCTGGAAAACTTCATGCTGGACCAGCAGCTCTGCTTAGCAGCCATCTCATGGTCCCGGCATCTCCACTGGGTCTCCACTGCAACCCATGATTCATCCTCATGGCTCCATCAGGTCTCCATGAAGGCAATCCAGCAAACCTGCTACACACTGCCCATGGCCATTTCCAAAACACAAGACCATGCTGCAAATTCAATGACTCTGTTTTTCTGTATTTCTCATACACCACAATACCAGGTAGGGTGCCAATTTGTTTATCCAGGGGGGTAATAAAGCAGTCTTTGAAGAACAGGACACTCCTTCAGCACTCAGGCCCCTCCAAAAGACTCTGCATTCTTTCTGTTGTCCCAATGCAGGTCAGCTGGCCCAATCTCAATGGTTGTAATCTCTCATACAATTGTAGCTGAGCAGGAAGAACTTTCAGCCCAAAGATTTCTTTCTGTACCATATCCCTCTGCACACACCAACCCCTTTCTACATACACATTGCAACCCTACACATGTTCTCAGGACATAGGCATAAAAGCAAGCCTCTTATGCAAACTGCTTCTAGCCCAGTCCAGACAAAGCTCTTTCTCACCCTCATAAGCCAAATCTCACAGTCCATAGTTGTTACTGCATTCAGGTTTTTCAACTGTGATCAGAATAGTCCATCAAGCTGTACTTACCTCACTACTAGGCAGGCATCTCTTAGGCCAAGGTTTCACATCCTTCCACATTACTCATATAAAGCAGTTACAAAAGGCCAAAGCCACAAAGTAGGGGTTCTAGCACTAATAATCCCACACTTCTGTTACCAATTTTACTGTTGCAGTCAGTTTCAGATTGCTGGCAGAAAACACCCAACCAAGAGGAGCTCGTGGCAAAAAAAAAAAAAAAAAAAAAAAAGTTCATTTTACCTTACAGTCTCGAGAGGAAGCTCCATGATAGCAGGGGAAAAGTATGGTATGAGCTGAGGTGGACATCACCTAGCCAACAACAGCAACAGAAGAGTATGCTAAACACTGGCAAGAGGAAGCTGGTTATAATACGCATAAGCCTGCCCCCAACAATACACTGCCTCCAGGAGGCTTTAACTTCCAAATTGCCATTAGCTAGGGACCTAACATTCTGAACACCTAAGATTATGGGAAACACTTGAGTCAAACCGCCACACCTAAAGATCTGAATTATTAGGAAGAGGAAAATGCAGCCAAGTTTCCTCCTTCATTTTAACAGGTAAGTTAAATTATATATAAGGATGTTCCACATTTTCTTCTGTTAAATGGAAATATTTGGGAGCTCTATAAAGATGGCACATGAAGTTGGATTTTAACTACTCAAGGGGAGAAAAAATCATTTCTTTTACTAAAATGTATGAGCCAAAATAAAAAAAATACATTGTAAGTGATATAAATGTCATAAATCTATCAAGCTTTATACTAGTTCAGAGGGTTAGAAATGGCAAAATAATTACATATGATTTTTATTTAAATCTCTTCAGAATGACACTGGCATACCTCTTCTCAGTAAAACATCTTTGAGCCTGTTTTACCTTTAGTGACTATGTTCGCTTTCCCATTTCTGAAATAAATTACTTTAAGATACTGAATATTCATTTATTTCTCATCATGTTGTAGATGCAATACAAGTACAAACAGTTGTATTAAAGTTTAACTGAAAGAAGTTACTGAAAAGGATGTGGCCTCAAAAATTAACTCATTTTTTAAGACATGTACAATCTTATGGCCATGTACACTAAATTTTTCCATTTATTTACATTTATTCACCCTTAGTTTTGAATTTTATATTATATAATAAAATTAGCCTAAATGTCCTTAGAAATTCTATAACAGATATTAAGCAACTATTATTTCTATGAAGGATTTAGTTTAGAAATTATTTTCTGAATATATTCACAATATTTGTTTATGCTTGGTATGTTGGCTCATGCCTTTAATCCCAGCATTTGAAAGCCTAAATAGGAGGATTTCTATGGGTTCAAGCCCAGCCTGGGCTACAGAGTAAATTTCAGGTCAGTCTAAGTTAGACTGAGACCCTACCCCCCCCCAAAAAAAAGAAAAACACAGGCCATAATTCTTGATTACAATGAGTTGTCAAATGTTTTGCACAAGTGAGTTTGATTTAATATAAATAATTATTGCAAAAAGAATTTCCAGTGTTTTAACATCATCATAGTCTGTCTGGATTTTAAATTCAAAGAAGCTCCTCAATACATATTATTGTCAAAGCCAATATGACAGTAGATATATTTAGAAGTTTGAATTCTCCTCTGATGTAGTAACACTCATCTACTATTGCCAATAGAAATGTAACAATTGTAGATTTTAAATTAGAATCTGTAAAACATAAGTTGCCAGCTAAAAAGCAAAAAGGGTATATTCTTTGAAATATGACTTTTTTAACTGCATTTATACTAGTTGATGATTCACATTTTCTTTGCCTTTGTTTTACTAGAAGCATGGCTTTTGAATGATGGACTCATATTGGCTCCAGTACAAAGCAGATACAATCACAGAAATTCAACTATTTAACTTTAAGCTTTCTTTAGGCATCAAATAGTCTCTGACAGCTTTTTTAAATATAAATTGCTGTTGCCATAAAATCTACTAATTTTATGTCCTAAGGAATCAATTTGGATTAAATATGAATACCACCTACACATTTCTTAATTAACCTGGTGATACTTATAACAATATTTTAAATTTTATGGTATTTTAAATGAAAGCTATATATAAATGTAAGCTAAAATCCTTTCCACAATAGCTTTTCTTTAAATGTTTTACTTTATCACTTTCATTATGAAGGTAACATGTAATTATTATCTAAAATTATAAAATAGAGACTAGTAAGGGAATAAAGTATAGTCACTAACTCACCATATAAGGTCTTTATTATGCTTTTTATAATTTTCATTCTAGTCTTTATTACACAGATTTTTTAAGTTGTTCTAATTATGTGTAAGATTGTATATCTAGGATTTTACATTTGATATCACATAATGTTTCTCATATAAATATAAGCCATGAATATTAATTTAAAGGACCTTATGATAATTATATGGGATAAAAGGTTTAGAATAGTTCATGATACACAGTATCTGTTAGTATATGTCAGTGACTATATTCAGCATTTATTATTATGTTATACCCAATCATAAAGCTCTCCCAAAATAGATATGACTATCAAATTATTGAATGATATTTAGGTTCTTTATATTTTCCCCTTTATAAATAAATAACCCTTGATTTATCAAGTTTTATGATAAAGATATTGGCATATCATTATCTTATATCTTTAGATGTCCAGAAATCAATTTCCAGATAAAATGAAATGTTCACACTCTCAGACTTAATGTGCATTATCAAATGTTTTACTCAGAGTTGTACTAACTTCTGCTCTCACTCAGAAGATTTAGAATAGGACATTTCCTGACATCAATGTTCTTTTTTGTTTTTTGGTACATGCTTATTTTTTTAACATTTTTAAAATTATTTTATTTAAGAAAGAGACAGAGGAAGAGAATGGGCATGCCAGGGCCTCTAGCCACTGAAAACAAACTAGATACATGCACCCCCATGTGCTTCTGGCGTATGTGGTAACTGGGGAATCAAACCTAGGTCCTTAGGCTTTGTAGGCAAGTCCCTTAACTTCTAAGCCATCTCTTCAGCCCAGTGCATGCTTATTTATTTTAATTATAATCTTAGTATATTTGTCTCTAATACATTTTCTCATTTTTTGAAGAATATATTTTATACAACTTAACAATAACAGAAATGACACAATTTAAAGATGCTTTTTACTCTCTCAGATTTCTTGAATGTTAACATTTAGTTACATGTCATTATTTTTCTTGTTATCTGTTGACATAGACATCATTTTTTTCTGAAATGTTTGTGTAACTGCATAAATGCTACTACTGTATTTCAAAAAGTGAAAAAGTATGTATTATATTTTATTATACTTGACAACTTAAAACCTTCTTTATTCTGAATCTCAGCCATTTTGGTACATTAAAAATACTATCTTGTTTTAATTCACTTTCCTCTTAGGTAGTTGAACATACCTCCATATATTAACTAATTACAGCTTCTCTGTTACTTATCTGCCTGTAATCTATTACATTTTCTTATATTTGTGCTCACCTTCCTTCTCAAGAGCAGAGAAGATCAAACCCTTAGTCACAGTAAACATAAAACCTTCTTTGAGAGTAAAGATCTAAGTCAGTAGCTTTGTTTAGAAACAATCACACATAACCCAGAACCCAGTAAAAACTTTTAGTTGAAATTTTATGTACAATAAAGGAAATAAATTAACAAAAGAATAGTTTTACTGTCTGTGCATAGTCCTGTTTGTCCTAACCCAGTATTGCTCTTCTCTTTGCCTGGCTCTGACCCTGTAGCCTGACTAGAACCAGCAGCATATCTCCCAGTTTCTCCTGCCAAGAGTTATCAATACTTTTTTTTTTTTTTCATTTCTATCAGTTTTCCAGCTCTGCCTATTCGGGCACTTTCAAACTCTTTGTCTGTTGAACACCCTTTGTAGTCATTCTGTAACCTACAGGTAAAGAAGATAGATAATAGACAGACAGACAGTTGACAGTTTGGTTAACTGTGGAATGTATAATGTATGATTTGAGCATTAAGTTTAGTAATAAGATTAGAATAAAAGAACCTGTGTTTGTCTCAAATGAGACTCCACATCCAAATATTCCCACCAGCTGAGAAACAAGTGCTCAAACACATGAGTAGAGTTACATTTCACATTCAAACCACAGCACCAGGCATGAAGGCACATGCCAATAATATCAGTATGTAGGGGAAGATGAAAGCAGATCACGAATCCATGCATTCTGGGACCCAAGGTATGTTCCAGGCCAGTCTGGTAAATACAATGAAAACTTTCTCTCAAAACTTTAAAACTATTAAAAATTTTAAAACAAATTTTTTAAAGCTCCAACTGAAGCTCACTGGGATTTATAAACAAATTATCAATAAAATGAAGGATTTTTTCCTATATAGTCAAGATCTCTTTTTTGCACAAGTATGTGTACTTGTGTGTGTGTGTCTCTCCATGAGTAGAGTATGTGAGTGGTGTAGTGTATGCAATCTGTGGTATGTGCACATGTGCCCCATTTGCATGGATGAAGAGGCCAGAGAAGAGTATCAGGTGTCCTTCTCTTACTGCTCATGCACATTGAGATGGGGATCTCTCCCTCAGCCCAGAGCTACCGTCAGCCAGTGAGCCCCAGAAATTCTCTGGTCTCCACCCACTGTGGACTGAGGTTACAAATGTGCATGACCATCCCCAGCTTTTTATGTGGGTTTGGGCGAGTCAAACTTGGCAGTTTGAGGAGGCCCTCATGCTGAAGCCATGCAGCTCTTAAACACTGAGCCATCTTTGAGGCCCAAGTATATCTTCCTTTAGCAAAATATAATCCTACAATTTCTGTCTATGTGAATATTTTTATTTTGTCCTCAATCCTTCTATGAATATAGCATATGTTCAATGTTGATGTTTATGAAAGATTCAGTGTATGATATGCAGCCTGCCAGAAGCCTTATATCTACTTCTTTTCATCATAAATACCAATCATGTTACCTGAAATGAATTCATAGGCATATAAATTTCTACACATAACTACTTCCCATTTCTTCTTTCAAAGTTGAATAAGTAAATTCCTTGGCTGAAATATCCCAGATTTCTCCCCAGGCTTCTGAAAACTTGATTCTTTCTATATGGAAGAGGAGCCTTCAAATCCCTGTTAATCAAATGCATTGCAAATTTTTCATTAAGAAAATAATCTCCTAATTCTCTTTTTAGCCCATATAACCTATAATTTATACCTTTTTTCTGCCCTTTTGACTATTCTACCTTAAAATTCTTTTTCCCTAATAATATTGTCCCTTCAGGAAAGACTTCATAGCATGCAATAAGATTGTCTAGTTTACATAATCTAAAAATATTTAAAATGTCCCTTTCAGCTGGAGAGGTGGCTTAGTGGTAAAGCACTTGCCTGTGAAGCCTAAGGACCCCAATTCCAGACTCAATTCCCCAGTACCCACGTAAGCCAGATGCACAAGGTGGTGGTGCCTGCATCTGGAGTTTGTTTGCAGTGGCTAGAGGCCCTGATGTACCCATTCTCTCTCTCTCTCTTTCTCTCCCTCCCTCTCTCTCTCTCTCTCTCTCTCTCTCTCTCTCTCTCTCTTGATCCATCTCTTTCTCTCTCTCTGTCTGTATGTTGCTCTCAAATAGATAAATAAAAATAAACAAAAAAAATTTTAAATAAATTAAATGTCCCTTTCTATTATTCGGCTTGCTTGACTTCTCTTTCTGAGGCCATAGAGGTTTCTTGTAAAAGTTCTCTTGTAACAAACTTAAGGAAATTTCCCATAGTATTTTTGTTTTCTTGCTTTGTTCAGTCTATATTCAGATAATGCTTAAAACTCAACTTTTACACAAATTATTTTTACTAAATTAATTGCATTTTTATGTTTAGCAATTACTTTCTAGTTGCTGGTACAAAACACCCAACCAAAAAGAGCTTATGGGAAGAAAGGTTTCATTTTGGCAAACAGTTTGGAAGGGAAGCCTATTATGGTGGGAAACGCATTGTAGAGCAGGCAGCCAGGTGTTTCATCCTGTTGTAGCAGCAGGAAGGAATTATTTTAGTGACATACCTAGCAATGGCAAGTGGGCTGGGCTATAAAAATCCCAAAGCTGGCCTCCAGGGACACAACACCCCCCAAAGCCTTCACCAGATGGGGACTAACTAGAAGGCATAACCATAAACACTTAAGGCTATAGGGGCATTTTACATTCACACTATCACTCATTTTATCCCAGGCTGACCTAGAATTCACTATGTAGTGTCAGGGTAGCCTCAAACACATGGCAATCCTCCTACCCCTGCCTCCCAAGTGCTGGGATTTTTTTTTCCTTTCTGTGACTCTCAGTCTTGTTTTTCTATTTTCTGCACGACTAGAAAAATTTATACTCAACACTGTAGAGGATATGTAATAAAGAATCCTAAATGTTGTAATCTTTTTGCAATTGTTGCATTTTCCTTGTAACACAAAGTTAACTTAGTAGGACTCAAGCTTCAAACTGTCTTCCTTATGATAGACAGCAGTTTCAATACTCTCTTTCTCTCCTTTCTCTCTCCCTGCCTACCTCATTTCCATATCTGTCTACTTAGAGTATTCCTGATGCATGCCCAGTTCTGAAGGTAGCCTACAATTTGAGGTCAGATTAGATACAGCTTTGTATGTTCTCCATACTGTGAAGCCCTCCTTGATGACAGTTAGCCTTTTACATGTCAAGCTGCCATGACAGGCAAGCTTCATCTCTAGGACTGCGAGGCAATCACTCTCATCTAGCTGAAGCTCTAGGTACTCTGCACTGTGCAAACCTGGGGCGGGGGGGGGGGGTGCAGGTCTGTATGAATGTGATTCTTCCTCAGTGCAGTTCAGGATCAATTTTCTCTTGAGTTTTGTTATTGCTATAACTGTGTTTCTGCTTTTGATTAAATACCATGTGGCTCTATAGAATTTAATCTATAATTTCCAGTTTTTATTTGCAAGATAATTATTCCAATACTAGATCCTTGGCTGTTCTTAGAGCCAGAATTTAGTGATTTTGTTGACCCCAACAAAATCTAACAAGCAAATTCAAGACATAATTTCCCAAAGTCTATTCTGTAGGAACTAGATAGTGTCTTAAAGTGGACAACCAAGAGGATTTGTTATGTGGCCAAATTTTTAATAACTCTACTGAGCCTTTCATCCATGCTGCATAGATATTTACAATTCCCTACACATACTGCAGGACATTTCAAGTCTGTAATAAATGAAACCATTAAACCTCAACACAGCATTTCATTGATTTAATAAATATTTATTAAGTTGACATTTTAGTGTTTTCAGAAATAATACATTGTGGAACTCTCTTTTGTTTTTATCATTTTTTATGTTTTATCATCTAATATTCTATGTAATACTTGAAGAAATGCTGCATTAAGTATATGGCCTTTACATAGAATTTTAATTTTCTTTCTCAGAACATCAAAATATTCCTGTTCCAGAACATTGGCATATTACCTCTCTGAGAATGTAAAAACAAAAAGTCTCCATTTCTTCTATTTCTACTCCCATCATATACAACACTGTTGTAAGGTTGGACGTATGAGCAATTTCTTCACCAATGACCAATTGTGCAAGTCATCCCCAGTGAACACCAGCCGAGTGGCTAAAGATCATCTCAGATGCCAAGAGTGGATGGCTTGCTCCACTGCCAAGGCCAGTCACAAGCCCCAGCTTGTTTCACCAATGCCCCCCAACCATAGATCCATAGATCAGAGTTTGGAGAACTCCCATGGTAGATGCCATTAATTTTCTAGAGTACCTCACAGACCTCAGAGAAATACTTTCATCTATTAATTTTGTAAAATGCATATTACTAGGCTGGAGAGATGGCTTAGTGATTAAGGCACTTGCCTACAAAGCCGAAGCACTCATGTTCAGTTCCCCAGTACCCACCTAAAACCAGATGCACAAAGTGGTACAAGCATCTAGAGTTTGCTGGAAGTGACTAAAGTCCCTAGAACTCCCATTCTCTCTGTCTCTCTGTCTCTCTGTCTCTGTCTCTCTCTCTCTCTCTCTCTCCCTTTCTCTCTCTTTCTCCTTACAAATAAAATAAGATAAAATAAAGTAAAAATAAAGCAAATTACTGAGGATACAGATGAGCAGACAGTTGGAAGACATACATAGGACAAGAGAAGAGACAAGGAGCTCCCATACCTTTTCCAGGTATGCCACCTGGCAAAGACCCTCCTGTATATTCAGCTATCTGCACACTGTCCATGGCCTTTTGGGAGGCATGCTGATTACCTTATTTGCTACTGGTGATTAATTCAACTTTCAAATTCTCTCTGCTACCTAAAAGTTGGAAGCTATATCTTACCACTTAGTTGACTCCCCATGGTAAGCAACTCCCACCCTAAAACTCTCTAGAGTCAACCAAGCATTGCCTCAGTTAAATAGAGATGCTCTTAGCACCCCTATCACTTAAGAAATTACAAGAGTTTTATGAGCTCTGTGCTAGGATCTGGGTCAAAGATCAATATGCGTATTTCTTATTATTTCAAGGACCATAAACAAATCTCTCTTGCTTTCTACCTCACCGATGTTACTTAGAACAATTATATTTATCAATAAATTTCTTCCCTAACTAGTAAGTTAATATTTCTCAATTATTTTACCATAGGGAACAATCCTATTTTATTGTTAAAACTCAAACTAGCATCCCACTGAAGATCTGGGACAATCCATAAAATTTCTTCTTACCAGTATAGCACATTAAGAGAGAGCATGCAGGGGCTGGAGCGATGGCTTAGTGGTTAAGGTGTTTGCCTGCAAAGCCAAAGGACCCAGGTTCAATTCCCCAGGACCCACGTTAGCCAGATGCATAAGGACAGAGGGCTGGACAGATGGCTTAGTGGTTAAGCACTTGTCTATGAAGCCTAAGGACCCCGGTTCAAGGCTCAATTCCCCAGGACCCACATCAGCCAGATGCACAAGGGGGTGCACGAATCTGGAGTTTGTTTGCAGTGGCTGGAAGCCCAGGCGTGCCCCCCCCCTCTCTCTCTCTCTCTCTCTCTCTCTCTCTCTCTTTTCTCTCTGTCTGTTGCTCTCAAATAAATAAAAATAAAAAAGTATTTTTTTAAGAAAGAGACAGAGCATGCAGAATAACAATAAGAGCAGAATTACAGCACAAAAAGTAAGATGTCATGTGTTCCATTATCTATAACTATGAAACACGGTATCTGGAAACCTAGCATCTAAATGAGTAACATCTGAAAATATCTTAAAACTTTGTGGGGCTGAAGAGATGGCTTAGTAGTTAAGACACTTGCCTGCAAAGACTAAGAACCTAGGTTTGACTTCCCAGTACCCATGTAAGCCAGATGCACAAGGTGGCACATGTGTTTGGATTTTGTTTACAGTGGCTGGAGGCACTTGTATGCCCATTCTTTCTGCCTTTCCCTCTTTCTTTCTCTCTGCCTCTTTGTCTCCCTCTCAAAATTATTTTAAAAAAGTTTGTTTATAAAAAATAAAATATGAGGTTGGTCAATAAACTTAAATAGGAATAAACCATTGCAATCATATCCAAATGTTCCAGATAATAGGAACAGAAGATAACATCACTGAATTACTTTATGAATTCAACATAATCTCATGCATGACTGGCCTCTAACTGGTTTTCTCATTCTATCCTTTTTAACATGTTAGTGACCCTAATTTATTAGTATCTTCCTTAAATTATGGATTTCAATATATACTCAATGCTAACATATTATTGATATTGGAATTTGGGGGATGTCTTTGAGAGCACTAGAGCATTTTTGGTTCTTGGGTGGGTAGGAAGTCATAAGCCAGAATGCTGGACACTCACAGTGTTGCAGTTACCTTTGTGTTGCTGGGATAAACACCTGACCAGAAGGAGCTTATCAGAAAAGGGTTTATTTCAGGCTTATAGACTCCAGGGGAAGCTCTATTGTGGTAGAAGCTGGCTCACTCCATCATACATCCAGAGCAGAGAGAGAAAAGTCAACACCAGCAAACATGAACAGCCAAGCTCAAACTGAATCTCAACGTACCACCGGGTTGGATCTGTCCTCAAGTGACGTACCTATTCCAGTCTTAATCAAAACTACCTGAGACTATGGGGAGCATGCATCTACATTTAAACCATCACACATGGTCATATAAAGCTTGCATGGAATTAGTGACCTCTGGGTTTTTCTCTTAAGAATTTTGATGAATGAAATCCACAGACAAGAAGATAAAGTTTAGAGAGATTTTATTATAGAGTTTAGAGAGATATAGCTTAAGAGAAGAAAAGAATACAGAGCTCCTGTCTAAGAAGAGGCAGGAGGGGCATTCTTAGAAATGAGAAACCCCACCTAGAGATTCAGATTAGAGTCTTTTATGTGAGTTTACAGGATAGATTGAACTGGTTAGTCCAGATCCTGATGCCAGGTTCTATTTTTCTCTTTTAATATTTTTCCCTGAAAAACTGGTTTTAAAACATTAAAAGAAAAAAATTCTTTATTTAACAAGAATATTAGAGGGAGTTGTTTGCTCCAGTGATCTCAAAAACTTGGCTTGATCTGAATCAAAATGAGAAACTTCAAAATAAAACCAATCACAGAGGGGCTCATGTTCTCAAGAACCTCTTCTGCTACCTTGGTTACTGCTGTCATGTATATTCAGTGCTCCTGATCTATAACTTGACTTTGGATATGAAACTCAACCCTCCCTCCAAAATACAGACATATACACAGAGAGAGAGAGGACATTAAGCATTCATGAGTGAGTTTTCTGTACTTTACTGATTTTGGAGGGGAAGTTAAGAAATAAGCTTGTATATCAGCAATTCAAACAACCACTAATGGAATATTAATTCTGGATCATTTTTCATTGCCTTCTTGCCATTATATTAGTATAATTTATTCCCAGGTTTTCCCCAGCCTTCTAGAAGTTCCAGCCCTCCTTCTTCTATTTCTGTAGCTAACTTTTTTTTTTAGTATTTCATGCTTCACATGTATGTTAAATGTTTTCCATCTATTGTCACACTTACTTCTCACCACATCATTCTCATTAGAACATGTGGACTTTTAAGAGGTCATATGCTGTCCAGGGACAAAAGCTGAGCAGTAAAGCAAAGCCAGCCCTCAGTTGTCAGAGGCCCAAGGGCCATCTGAATCATGGCCCTTGATCCTATCTAGGGCCTTCCTGATTCCCTTTTCCCCACCCCTACATCTCCAGGACTTCATGACTGCTACAATATAGGCTGGATTAAGTGCCATGGAAATTTCCTTCCTCAGAAACCTATAAGAAGGAAAACTTCACTTTGTTCCTCAGCCCCCCACCCAAGTGCTCACTCTCCCTCTTTCTCTCTCTCCCTCTCTGACACACACACACACACACACACACACACACACACACACACACTGCATCACTCTACCATACAATGCTTCCTATCTACCTGCTACTAGTTTTGAGAGCAATGAAACCTCATAGCCAGTGTATCTGAGTTCATGTTTTACAACTTGCTAAAAATTGACAAGTTCAGACATGGTAGAAGGATAGGTTACACACATGTTTATTAGAAAATAAAGGTAAAGTCAGAAAATGAAATTAAAGTGAAAAGCTCTGGAGGTAAGGGGGTTCCCAAGCAGGTACCCAGTGTGGTGACTTGGATCAGGTTTTCTTACAACATTGGACATATAAATTAGGCATTGAGATTGGAAGAGCTTTACTGGTTAAGGTTAAATGTATATGGGGGACCTTGATTGGTTGCTGAATGTGGTAGTTGGATGCCCTCCAATATATACAATTTATTAAAGTTTGTAATTTAGATATGCATTCACCTGGCTGGAGGAGGTGTCACTGGAGTGGATCCTAGGGTCCAGCCCTAAGGTGTAGGGGTGGATTTGGAATTCCAATCTAAAGATATGCTTTTCTCTGTGTGTGGATTTAGTAAAGGAGGCCAACTTCTTTCACCATTATGGAACTTCCCTTGGAACTTAAGCTTCAAATAAATCCCTTCTTCCTCCCAATAACTGTGCCTGGTCTAGAGGTTCATCCCTGCAATGTAGCTGTCTACTAAAGAATTGGTACCAGAGTGTAAGGAGTGTTGAGATGAATCTGGCCATGTTGGAACTTGTGTGCTGGAGGAATGGAAAGTTGGTGCTTGCAACTAAAGATGCCTTCTGGAGCAGTATGCCAAGTGTTATGGACTATTCTGATGAAAGTTTAAAAATGCTAAGTGCAAAGGGAATTGTATTTGGAGGCTGGGCTTATGAACTTTCTAAGGGAAAAGAAAGATTGCAGAAAACATTGATGAATCTGGGCTACTGGCATAAGGGCTGGCTGTGTTCTGCTGCCCATGCCCAGAGAGTTTGATCAAGGTTAAATTTGTAATAGACTGATATAGCCGGGCGTGGTGGCGCACGCCTTTAATCCCAGCACTCGGGAGGCAGAGGTAGGAGGATCGCCATGAGTTCGAGGCCACCCTGAGACTCCATAGTGAATTCCAGGTCAGCCTGGGCTAGAGTGAGTGAGACCCTACCTCGAAAACCAAAAAAAAAAAAAAAAAAAAAAAAAAAAATAGACTGATATACTTGGCTAAGGATATGGGACTGGGAGATTTAAGATTTTAAGTCGGAAAAACTCAAGCAAGTTAAATTACTGGCATAGAGACTGGTTGCTGAAGCTGCTATTGTCAAGCATGTTAGCATTTGGAAAGAAAATGGCCCAACTACTTTACACAGAAACAATGGAAACAATGTCTGAGGAAAGACTGTGATAGACATGCAAACTCTTTTGAAAAAGTGTTGACTGGAGAAGGAACCTAATTTTCATGTTACAGTTTATTTGGTTCCAGGATTAAGAATATGTCAGTGTTCTGCACACCTGGCATTGGTTTGAGAAGCATAAAAAATGTGTGGAGTGGTCATGAAGTGTACACACTTTCAGGATCCACTGCTGAGACATGGCATATAGACAGGGCATTATCACCCTGAGAAAGAGGTTGGCAAAGCCATTGGAAGATGGACCATGTATTGCAGTGGAGACCCAAGGATCTTTAGATATACCAGGAGTATGCAAGGCCTACCATAGAGGCTGTTGACTTAGGATTCTAGTTTTCCCTAGCTACCCAGTCCAGTTGGAGAAGCGGAATTAGAAAACCTGAATACTGTCAGTCACTGGTTATGCTATCAGACTTGAACTGAAGATGTTTGGTGTTTGCTTGATGGTTACTGAGTTTGCATCTCTTTGTTACACCTTATTGCAGTTGGAAATGTTTACTCTGTTCCTTTATATGTTGAAAGTATATAGCTCGTTGTGATTTTATAGGACTCACAACTAAGAGACAACCTTAAATCTCAGAGGAGACTTGGGACTTTGGGTCTATCTTAAGTTGGTAAAGACGGTGGGACATTTGAAATTGGACTGAGTACAATTTATAATTTTTTTTAATTTTTATTTATTTATTTGAGAGCAACAAACAGAGAGAAGGAGGCAGAGAGAGAAAGAGAGAGAATGGGCATGCCAGGACTTCCAGCCACTGCAAACGCACTCCAGATGCATGCGCCCACTTGTGCATCTGGCTAACATGGGTCCTGGGGAATCAAGCCTCGAACCGGGGTCCTTAGGCTTCACAGGCAAGTGCTTAACCACTAAGCCATCTCTCCAGCCCACAATTTATAATTTAAGATAGTTATGAATCTATTGGGGGCCAAGGACGGAATGTGATAGTTTGAATGTGTGCCCCCCCCCCAATAGATACAGGAGTTTATTAAATTTATAACTTAGGTCTTCAGCCACCAGGCTAGTAGAAGTGTCAATGTGGGTGGATACAGGGGTCTAGCCCTAAGGTGTGGGGGTGAACTTGGAATTCCAGTCTATAGATATGTAAAGTGCTAGAACTTTGCCTGGAGTTCCTGAAGTGTGATTGCCTGTGTGGTGGCTTTTCTCTTTATGTGTGGATTTAGTAAAGGGAGCCAACTTCTTTCATCATTATGGAACTTTCCCTGGATCTGTAAGCTTCAAATAAATCCCTTCTTCCTCCAAATAACTGTGCCTGGTCTGGAGGTTCATCCCAGCAATGTATATCTGTTTACTACAGTGGGTTAGGAAGGAGAAAGAGCACAGACTCAGGATGAGCCAGATGGCATGGCATAAATGCCCACAACGAAACAAACAAACAAACAACACATAAAACAAACAAACAAACCAAAAAAGCAAGGAAGAACCAGGAAGTAAACAGAAGGCTGTCCCTGACTTCCATCTTGATAAATTAGGCTTAAGTTCAGACTAGAAATGTTCTAGACTTGCCAGGACAAGCTGACATCTATGTTGATTTAGGCTTGTGTCTCTAACTACCTACAAAAGAAGACTTTCTTGTTCCTATTTTCTATTACCACCTCCTCCAGTAAACATCTCCCCTAAAGGAAGTCTATATCAACACTCTCTATTGAATCAGGAATCAGAATCTTTCTTGTGATAATCTTACACTGCTAGCAATAATATTATCATCCTTTCTTAAAGGCCTAGTAATTTTTCACATAACTAATAACATAGCTGATACTCAAACTAATACAGTCACATTGAAGAACTTGTTCATTGAACCACCATACCTTATGCTTCCCAGTGTAATATAAGATGTTGACACAAATAAGATTGATCCATATGTCAGTTTTACTCCAAAACCATTTGTTAGGGTCTTGGAGACCTGTATCCATCTTCCACTCTCCCTTTTCCAACTTGCCATTGTTGGGACTTCAAAGCCTTGTTTCCTCACAAGTTGTCTAGCCAGGCTGGCTCTTTGGGGGACCATTAGCCAATACCTCCTCATGCTTCCCAAGACCCTTCCCTCCCAGGACAGCTTCCCCTCCCAAAAAGGGTGCATATGTAAGTTTCTTCTCTCTCTTGGTTTCAGTTTCTTGTTCTAAAGTATGTGTTCTGTCTCTCTATCTGTCTCTGTGACAGCCTCTCCACCTGTCCCTTTATGTCTCTTATTTTTTTTTTCCATCTCTCTGTCTCCCTCTCCTGCATAGACCTTTCCCTCCTCTCTCTTTATCTCACTCCATTTATTCTTTCATGTTCCTTTCCCTCTGCTCATCCTCTCTTGCTCCACTTCTCAGTTCAGAGTTCAGTTCAGCTTTTTCCTGGCTCACTTCCCCAGGTTTGCCAAAAGTTCCCTTATACCTGACCAGGCCAACCAATGACAAGCCAGCAGTTAAACCTGACCAGGCCACCCTATGACAAGCCAGGAGTTGCCACTGTGATCCTGGCTCCTGAAGTCTGCCCTTTTGTCCCAAACTACATGTTCTCTTGCTGGCGAACTCTGAACAATTCAAGAAATAAACTTCCCTACCCCAAGAAAACTGTGCTTCAGACACTCTATCTGAACCTAATACATTCTACCATAAAGAGAATTCTGAGTCCAATTACAGAAGTGATAAAAAATTTTCTCATCTCATTGCACTTATTTTTCCAAGGCCTGAGACAAAAATTTAGCATAAAACAAAGTAATGAGAATATTATTTTATCAGTTGTTAGTACTGGTAACTCAAGCAATCAGACCCCAGACAAGATGATATGCCTGGGAAAATAAGAGAGGACAAGAGGAAAAGGGGAAAGAAGAAGAAGGATCTAAAATGACTTGTGAATCTTAAGACAACTTATATCCTAGAGAAATTACACTGGTACATAATGTTGCCTCCTCCTCGAATAGCTGGAATGAATACACAATCTGCTCAGTGGAGATCAGAATCAAGAAATACAGAGGATATGGGAACAAGAAGAGCTGGATGCCAGAAAGATAGGAATTCACTGTTCTGTACATAGTTTTATATTAGAGGCCAGCTGAGTGGAAATCATCAGCAATGTAAGTTTCAAGGCAGAACTATACAAACCTACCAGAGGGAAGCTACAGAGAAGATCCTGAGAAAATGAAGCTGACATGGGAGCCACATGGGCATGTGGGAGTTTTTACACACCATCCATTTCTCCTGTGTATGTTTCAGGAAAAAGAGATAGAGAAATTAAGGAAGTTTCTTACCCCATAGTAGGGACTGGAAAGTTTGAAATTTGAAATGTTGGGAGGTTGACAGGCTAGAAACTGAAGCATGATTTCTATGCATCAATCTGGCAGCAAAATCTTCTCTGGGAAACTTTTTTTTTTTTCTTAAGGCAACAAACTAGATTTTGACCACTCACATTATTAATGGTAATCTCTTTAAAGTCATCAAATTGGAATGTTAGTGACATGCTCACAATGCCTCCAACAGCAGTATCTGAAATCATGTTTGAGCAAACAACTGGGTACCATAGTCTGACCAAATAAACAAAAACTTTTAACCATTGAGTAATTCACTTCAGACATTAGAGTCTAAATTGGTTCATCAAGGGGAAAGATTCATAGAGCAAGAAGTGTGGGGTGACTCAGGGAAGAAAGATTTGGCACTGAGGGAGGAGCCAGGATAGAGCCGGAATAGCAGATCCTTCCAAGAGAAGCTAAGTAAGTAGAGACAGTACAGAAATACCTTGAGGGGTATGGGTCTTACATATTAGATCAAATTAACTTTGGGGAGTTTTTTTTTTTAATGAAGATCAACACTTTTTTATTCTGTATATTTATGCAGTAATCTGCATGTGAGCATTCATAACAGATGAAACTCATGCTCATGTAGGTCACACAAAAACACAACTGAGGTAAAATTGAAGCTAGTGGCAGACATTCAGGAGATAGCTAAAGAGAATGTGCATAACATCATCTCACAGAGGACAAGCTTCACCACTGAAATGACAGAATGATCAGCTAGACCCGAAACATGTCATCCCACAGAATGAAGACAAGCATCCTAAAACAAAAGGAAATGAGAGCTTACATATGCCAAGCAAACTTAATTTCAGAATGGCAATCTTTGAATGTACAAATGGAATCAGAACAAATGACCACTGGAAGCCAATTCAGGATATGGCCTACACCCCACTTCCTATCCCTGTGTTGTCTTTCATTTGTTTCTGGTAATAAAACTGGAGCATATCACAGAGAACTAGAACAAAGTAACTGCCATGCTAAGTCAACAGTTCGTTCTCCGCACCCACTTTTCCAAACTGATGCTTAGAGAGGAAAAAAAAAATAATAAACTGAACTTCATTCTTGTTGCCAAACAAGAAACTCACGAGTTTGAATGTCTCATAAAGGGCATTCGTATCAGAATGCAAACATACCAAGCACAAAGCTTCTAATAGAAAATGAGCTTGAAACAATATTGTAATTGAATTACAATTAATGAGAGAGAAGGGAGAGTGGAGGCAGAATTTCATTGGACAAGACAAAGAAGCATCACTGATATGTGTTTGAAATGGCTCATTTAGCTATTCAAGTAGAAAAATAAAAATATCTCTACTAGCCGGGCATGGTGGCGCACGCCTTTAATCCCAGCACTCGGGAGGCAGAGGTAGGAGGATTGCCATGAGTTTGAGGCCACCCTGAGACTCCATAGTGAATTCCAGGTCAGCCTGGGCTAGAGTGAGACCCTACCTCGAAAAACCAAATATATATATATATATACTTATAAATGTCATCTATTTCATAATTGCCATCCTAAGACCTCTACCTGCTTTCCTGACTTTTAGAGTCATAGATTTCTAGAATTTTGTACTTGTAAGTGGCCTTGATGTCACATTCATTCATTCTTTATAAATAAAGCAAATTCTGTGAACAATATACTAGCCAAAAATCTTCCAATCTGTGCTTTAAGGTTTTCTACAGTGAGAAAACATTGTAAGGTTTGGGTCGGAGAATAGACAATAAACATAATCTCTCTCTTGGGCCAAGACTTTACTCAATTCCAGGTGGGAGAATGGCAGGGTTCTAAGGAAAGGGGAAGTGGATTTAAAAATCAGAGTAGGTGGGGTAGAGGTTTTAAGGCTTTGTGGGGAGGAGAGGGAAGGGGAAGGAGACTTTACACTACAAGGGAGAGGTCTTGCATGTGAGATGAGACTTGAGGTGCCGGGCTCCGCCGGTGGGGGCAGGTAGTGCCGAGGGAAGGACCAGGCCCGCTGGTTCCTCCCGAGGGGCTGAGGAGGAGATGAGCGTCCGACGACTCAGACCTCTCCTGGCCACCGGAGAAAAACCACACTGAGTCGGGAGTCTTGTAGAAGCAGGAACTCGATTTATTGCTATGAACAGTTGCCTATATAATGTTGGGGGTGAAGGCGGGGATTGTAGGATGGTGGGGAAAGGTAAGGGCCAATAGTAAACTGTGACTATTGAAATGATAATTCTAACTCCCATGTGGAGGTAGCAGGTAAGAAGCCATTAGGCGTCTTGCTGAGTCACGTCTGGCCAGAGGCAGATCACCAAACTTTAGCTAGGCTCAGGAAGTTCCACTAGGCCTCACACCTGGGCCTTTAGAGGCCAGCATCTCCCCCTTTTGTTTTTGTAAGAGCATTAGTCACCATGGCCCCTGTCTTAGGTTGTCCCCCTCTGGGGGTCTTAACCGTCATTGGGTACCAGGTGTTTAGCTCAGAGCATTCATCATGGCCCCTGTCTTAGGTTGTCCCCCTCTGGGGATCTTACCCGTCACTGGGTACCATGTGTTTAGCTCGGTGAGAACCCACCCCATGGCCTGTCTTAGGTTGTCCCCCTATGGGGATCTTACCCGTCATTGGTCACATGGAGGGCAGAGGAGGTGGCAGTGGGTCATCTGAGGAACTTAATTCCTGAGTTTCCAGCCTGTATTTTGACCTGATGAGGTTTTATTGCCTCTAGCCATTGGTGAATAAATTGTGTAATCTTATTAATTACACAAGGCCCGACAGTGAGGAGAAGGAAAAGGAGAAGAAGGAGGGGGAGGGGCCCAAGTAGAGGCAGAAGGTAGGGTAAGAAGTCATGTAAGCCCGTCCACAGCAGGTTGTCCTGGAGATCCCGCTGCCACCTCTCCAAGTCTTCCTGGAGCCTCTTAATCTTGTCCTGGATGATTCCTGATTTATTGGCGTAAAAGCAGCATTTTTCCTGTAAAAACAAACATACGCCTCCTTTTTCGGCCGTTAGTAGGTTTAGTCCTCTCCTGTTTTGTGGGACTACCTCAGCCAGGGAATCTAGCTGTTGTTGAAGATAGGTCTCCCTCTGATATAGGGAGGGCCTCATTTCCAGGGATGATATTTACATCTGGGATTAAGGTGGCTGGGGCACAAAGGCCCGTCCAATTGGTGGGCAGAAAGTCATAGGCCATCCCGCCTCCACAAACATAAACCATTCCAGAAGGTGGGCAGCATTGAGCATTGGGATCAGCTGTGTTAAAAGTACAGAAGGAAGGATGAATGTATCCCACATCTATACTGGAATTATTAGGGGAAGGCGGGGCCCAAATGCAAGTTCCAGGGGAAACATTGGGAAAAGCTGGACGGGGATGGGGAAGGTGGCTGAGTAATGTTTTAAGGTCGTACAGGCAACTGTACTGCAAGCAGCCAGAGAGGCCCAGATTGGAGGCAAAGCCAGCAATCCTCCACAGGGAGGGAATTGTTTAGTTTATTAGGGTGAAGGACCATTTTAGGAACAGTCCTCAGGGGTGGGACACTCCCTAGAGAAGTGACTGTCAGTGTCCTCTTGTTGGGACAAATATTTTAGGTCTCTCGCTGGTACCCAAATGGGTCTTTTTTCATCTTGAGGGAAGACACATCCAAACCCTCTCCCTGCTGTGAGGAGCGGATCAGGCCCTCTCCAGGCCCCAGTCAATGGGTCCCTCCATCTTACCCAGATAGAACTGTAGGTAATGGATGAAGACCAATGTTTTTGAAAAGGGGAGAGTTGTTTATCTTCTTTAGAAAAGTTTAAAATATTTAGGGTAAATAATGCCTTTTTTAGTTGGTCGTGTGGGGGTAAGGATTCCCCCTTTTGTTTTTGTAATTGAGACTTGAGAGTCTGATTATATCTTTCAACGATAGCTTGGCCCCGGGGGTTGTATGGGATGCCTGTAGAATGTGAGATTTTCCAGTTCTGGAGAAAATCTACAAAGGCCTTGCTTACGAAGCAGGGGCCATTATCTGTTTTAATTTGATCAGGCAGCCCAAGAGTGGCAAAACATTGAAGCATATGACTAATGGCATGTTTAGATTTTTCCCCGGCATGTGCTGATGCCCAGCAGGCACGGGAAAAGGTATCAACTGAAAGAAAAATATATTTAAGTTTCCCAAATGGAGAATAGTGTGTGACATCAATTTGCCACAGATGATTAGGGCGTAGCCCTCTAGGATTGCTTCCTGTAGTTTGAAGGGGGGGTACTTGGAGGAAGGGCTGACAGGACTTACAAGTCCGGACAATTTTTTTAAGGTCCTTGACTGGTACCTGTGGAAACCTGTGCTTGAGACCTCTCCAGTTGACATGGGTCAATAAGTGGAAGCGTGTAGCTTCTGTAATAGTATTACACTGAGGCATAGAAGCCATTTTATCAGCCAAATTGTTTCCTCGAGAAAGAAATCCCGGTAAGTTTTGATGACCCCTGAGATGTTGAAGAAAAATGGGGTTAATTCTTTGTTTGAGTAGGGAACGAGCTTGAATCATCAGAGGAGATATAGGGTTGGAGTCCAGTCTAATATGGGCCTCAACCAGGTTGGGTAATAAATTAACAACATAAAGGCTGTCAGAAAATAAGTTAAATGGCTCTTGAATAGTGTCCAAAGCTAGAACGACAGCAAATAGTTCTTTGAATTGTGCTGACCCCTCAACCTCATGAGAGACTGACTTTATGGGCATAGGCTCTTTTTCCTGTTTTAAGGGAGGGTAAACGACTAGGGAAGCCCCCAGGTGCCCTCCATCAGTAAACACGGTAAGAAAGTCAGGGTTAGGTTGAGACAGAAAAAGCCTGGGGGGCTTCCATTCTAATCTGGAGAAAGAACTCATCCATTTGTGGGGGCCATAATGGCAATCAATTTTACCTAGAAACCCCTCGAGAGCCATAGCAACTCTATTATTATTTCTCTGAAGCCAGGTGAAATCTGTTATCTTAAAGGGGGTGACAATAAGGTGAGGTTCTGTGCCAAACAACCGGACAGAGGTGTCTCTGCCCTTGATAATGCAATCAGCAACCTGGTTGGTTATAGAATAAACTCTGGGGACCCCACCGATTGAGAGGTGGACCCATTGGATGGGTTCACCTTCCTGGGCCAACAGTGCAGTGCATAATGTTTCCCCAGAGAAAATGTAGAGGGAGATGGGCAAATCAGGATTGAACCTCTTTAGGGTCACAGTATTTATAGCCTGTTGTACCTTATGAAAAATTTGTTGATGACAAGGGGACAAAATTACCTGAGAGGAGAAGTTAAGGTCCTTTAGGAGGTCAAATAAAGGGGACAGCTCTTCAGTAGTTATGGGTATCCAAGGCCTCATCCAATTAATTTCTCCCAAAAGCTTCTGGAGTTGAGGCAAGGTGTAAGAATCCTGAATATAAAGTTGTGGTTTAACAGGTGAAACTGTATCTAGGGTAAGGATCGAGCCCAAGATCTTAAAGGGAGGCACAGTTTGAACTTTTTCCGGAGCTACTTTAAAGCCGTGAGTATGCAGGATAGTTAGACATTGGTGGGTAAGGTCCTGGAGTGTGGAGGAATCTAGGCACCCAAGAATAATATCATCCATGTAAATATAAAACAGAGTATCAGGGAGATTGATAAGAGAAGAGAAAATGGATGACAGGTAATATTGACAAATGGGTGGGCTATTTGCCATGCCCTGAGGTAAGACAGTCCATTCAAATCTCCTATCTGGGCCACAAAAATTAACAGCAGGTACAGAGAATGCAAATTTTTCCATGTCTCCTGGATGGAGAGGGATAGAGAAGAAGCAATCTTTAATGTCAATGATAGTAATATGGTATATATTGGGAATAGCTGGGATCCATGGGAGTCCCCTCTGGGGAGTTCCGAAGGGGATCATGCGTTCATTGATCTTTCTTAAATCATGTAAAAATCTCCAGGACCCATTAGGCTTTTTTATGACAAAGACAGGAGAGTTCCAGGGACTAGTGGAGGGACGAATATGTCCGGCCTCCAACTGTTGATCAATAAGTATGTGGAGTTGGTGTAACTTAGAAGAAGGGAGAGGCCACTGCTCAACCCATACAGGATCCCCCGGTCTCCACTGGATTTTAAATGGGGGGGGCTGGGCAGTGGCCCTTAGAATTGGGGGTGTTTATTGGAGTACTTTTGTCTGAGTTGCTCAAAGTAAGGGTCATCTCTATAATTGGGATGATATTCCCTCCCTTCCTCAGACTGTTGTTGATATTCTTTTTTATCTAACAAATCATTATAAAAGGCCTTATGGTCAGTAGTGATGAAAGCCTCGGCATCTCCAAGGATGTCTTGCCCCAGTAAGTTAGCAGTGAGCCCAGTCACCATGAGAGGGCGGACTTTTCCCCTGTCCCCACCTGGGTCAGTCCAAGGGAGCCACGTGGCAGTCTCCCAGGAGGTGGATTGCCCGCCAATTCCCAGTAGGGGAGGGCCGGGCACAAGCTGCCAGGAGGGGGGCACTTCCTCCTTTCTCAGGACCGTTCGGTCCGCTCCAGTGTCGATGAGAAGTTTGAATTTTTTATTGCCAATATTCAAAATAATTTTGGGTCTAAGGCTGGGGACCAGGGGGACGGTCCAATAGGCTTTGATGGTCTCTTTCCCCTTATTTAACGGGGCTGGGGGAAGCCCCTGGAGGAGTTTAAAGGCTTTCCCTGTATGTTAAACTTCCATTTACATTCCTTAGCCCAATGAAACCCTTTATTGCATTTAGGGCAAAGGGTGTGAGGGGCGTTGGTCGTCCCCCCAGAGCGCGGAGGAGGCTTTGTCCTGTTGGGGCACTCCTTTTTAAAGTGGCCCTCGTCCCCGCATCCAAAACATGTCAAGTTTTTAGAATTTAACTGTAATGCACAGATCGTATTGGCCAAATCTCTCTGTTTATTTTCCTGAAGGGCGGCAGCCATGGCCCTAGCCTGATGGGAGATAGTGCCAACGTCCTTGGTGGCTACAATCCATCTACTCATGGAGTTGTCCTTAAGACCCGCACAGGCGAGGCGGTGATTGGCCGTCATCCCTTCCCAGACCAACATTTTAGTAAACTGATCCCGTAATGCCCCTGGGGGAAATTTTCTTTGGAGACTTTTTTCCACCCTATCTATAAATGTAGCCAAATCCTCAGATGGTTTTTGAGTAATACTCATAAGGGGAGTTTCAGAGGGTCCCTCATCAAGCTTTTTCCATGCCGCCAAGCCCAGTGCCCTGACCTGGTCCCTATATGGGTCAGGTATAGCCGCCTGTTGAGTGCCTGTAGCATATTGATCAGAGGTACCAGAGAGCATCCCAAAAGTTATCGGCACAGGGGGCTGTTGATTTTGGTTTCGTTCTGCCTGTGCATGGCATTCATCTCTAAAAAAGGCACACCACTTAATGTATAGGGAACCTGACAAGACAGCCCTGACTAGATTTTTCCAATCTTGGGTTGTACAAGGTTGATGGGCAAGTCCCTGTAACAGGGTCTCAGCCCAAGGAGAGTTGGGTCCATCCTCCGAGACCGCTTTTTTAAGCTCCTTAAGGTCCTGAGCTTCCCACGGATACCAGGCAGCAGGGCGATTGCCCCCAGGATTTAGATTGACGGGAAATAAAAAAGTAGCTTTATTTTCTGACGGCTTGGCCCGAATATGGAGGGGCTGAGGGGGTCTCGGCGGCCGAATATGAAGGAGGGGCCGAGGGGGTCCAGAAAGGGTTAGTTGATGGAGGAGGTGGAGGAGGTCCCCCGGAAGGCCAGGGAGCACTCTCAAAGGGATCGAGTGAGGAGCATAAAGATGCATCCTTTTGGGGTTTTTTTAAAGCTGTATCTCCAGGAGGAGTAGCTGGATTAGGCTGTATATTATCTTTTTCTTCTGTCTTTTGTTTATGTTTGGTTGGCCTTGGAGGGAAGCAGGCCTTGAGGGCTGAGATCATAGGGAGGACCCCTGAGGGGGGTATTTGACCCTTCTCCACATGTGCCCAACAAACAAGGGCCTCTACCCTATCCCACGTGTCCCAATCAAAGAGATTTCCTTCCGGCAGCCATGGCGCCAGTTTGAGAAGGCAATCCCAGGTCTGTTGAGCCTGATTATCAGTCAAATTAAGCCCTCTACTCTTTAGGAGTGCCCTGAGAGATTCTAAGGCAGGATTGGATTTACAGTTAGACTGTCCCACATTATAAAGTTGAGAGAAAAATGTCCATAAAATTAGGGCAATAGCAACCCACATACACATGAGTACAATACAACCACAAGGATCCAAAAGATAGGTAAACATGCTGTACAAAAGCCGCAGATGTAGCTTGTCTGCAAACTAAAAGTGAAAGGAAAGAGAAAGAGAACAAAGAGATGTTGATCAACAAGTACAGGTTATAGAAGCAAAGTTTAGCGCATTAAATATAAAGACTACTTATGGGGGTACGCTCACCGCATATGTACACTGATTGACCTCCTCAACGAATGTCTCTCAGGGGGCACTAGTCTGCCGGATTCCAAGAGCCGCACGTTAGGCGCCAGATGCTGGGCTCCGCCGGCGGGGGCAGGTAGTGCCGAGGGAAGGACCAGGCCCGCTGGTTCCTCCCGAGGGGCTGAGGAGGAGATGAGCGTCCGACGACTCAGACCTCTCCTGGCCACCGGAGAAAAACCACACTGATTCGGGAGTCTTGTAGAAGCAGGAACTCGATTTATTGCTATGAACAGTTGCCTATATAATGTTGGGGGTGAAGGCGGGGATTGTAGGATGGTGGGGAAAGGTAAGGGCCAATAGTAAACTGTGACTATTGAAATGATAATTCTAACTCCCATGTGGAGGTAGCAGGTAAGAAGCCATTAGGCGTCTTGCTGAGTCACGTCTGGCCAGAGGCAGATCACCAAACTTTAGCTAGGCTCAGGAAGTTCCACTAGGCCTCACACCTGGGCCTTTAGAGGCCAGCATTGAGGGAGAGTCAAGTCCCTGTGACCCAAAATCACATGATCTAGAGAGGCTAGAAAAGTTGTCCACACCCAGGGACACACACAGATGGTGACCAGAAGGAGGCTGCATTCCTTCACCAAGTCCTGGTGAAGGAGTGAGAGAGCAAGGGAGGGTCTTTTTAAAACTCTTTATTTATTGATTTATTTGAGAGCAACAGACAGAGAGAGAAAGAGGCAGAGAGAGAGAGAGAATGAGTGCGCCAGGGCCTCCTGCCACTGGAAACAAACTCCAGACGTGTGCACCCCTTGTGCATCTGGCTAACGTGGATCCTGGGGAATCGAGCCTTGAACCGGGGTCCTTAGGCTTCACAGGCAAGAGCTTAACCACTAAGCCATCTCTCCAGCCCAAGGGAGGGTCTTTGAAAGGAGGGAACCCCAATATACACATATATATGACTACATAATATATATTAGTATATACATAATATACATACATTAGTATGTACATAATATATAACTACATATATACATATATATAACTACATATGTTTTCAAGCAATATAAATTTTTCATCTCAAAAATTTTTGCTTTATGTTGAAGTCCTCTAAGAAGGTAGGAAAGATGAAATATAATTTGATATTAGACAGGAAAAGATGAACAGAATCATAATATGATTGGTAATTGCCCAATTTCATGGCCCCTCATTGCAGAATGGAGCATTTTACAATAAGACCTTTAATGGTTTCATTATTTAAAATGGAAATTCTAATCCTATGCATTTTTAATACCATATAAAACATAACCTAAGGGCTGGGGAGATTGATCAGTGGTTAAGAACACTTGCCCCTTAAGCATGAGGACCTGTGAGGGCCTGAAACCATGGATGTCTACTCCCCAGAGCACACATAAAAAATTGGGCATGGCCATACATGTCCTTAATCCAAGGAGAACAGAAAATCAATGAGGCTCACTAATCAAAAAGCAGCAGCTCTAGGTTGAGGGAGAATCCTGTCTCTAAGACGCACACAGATGAGCAAGAGAAGAGCACCCAAATTCTCCTCTGGCCTCTGCACACATGCACATAGTGCATGCACCTGCACACACACACACACACACACACATGCACACACACACACACACAAACCAAACTTAGAAAAGGTCCTTAGTGGTCTTCTGTAAATCTAATTAATACATCAAAATACCATAACAGATATGTTAAGTTAGGAATTTTAAAATATTTTTTTTAATTTTTGTACCTATATATACTAAAGTTATTAACTTGTAAAATGAGGTCCCTCAAGTGACATAAAATTTGGAGCTGAAAGTCAGGCAAGGTGGTGCACGCTTTTAATCCCAGCACTTGAGAGGCAGAGGTAGGAGGATTGCTGAGAGTTCTAGGCTACCCTGAGACTACATAGTGAATTCCAGGTTAGCCTGGACTAGAGAGAGACCCTACCTCAAAACAAAACAAAAATTTGGAGCTGAGCAGATGGGCCGATCAGTAATGAGCTTTCCATGCAAGCATGAGGACCTGGGTTTGGATCCCCAGAACTCAAAATTTTTAAATAAAAGTAGAAATTTTTTCTAGTTTGGGGATATGGCCCAATGGTAAAGCACTTGGCTAGTATTTGCTGGCTCAATGATAAAGCACTTGGCTAGTATGTGCTGAGACTGAATTTTGACCCCAACTTCAAAAAAATAAAGAAAGAAAGAAGGGAAAGGAATAAGAAATATATGCAAAAGAGAAATAAAATGCAGAAAATGTGTAGTGTTTTGATACAAAATTGAGTCTGAGAGATGTTGTTTTGATCGGTATTGTACAACTTTAACAGTGGAAAAATCGCAACTTGAGGCAAGTTCTGAGACAAATTTCAGTGTTTACAGAAATAATTATAAGGAAAATCAGAATGAAAGACTAATTTTCCATAAAATAAGTTTGGCTCAATCTGGAAACATGAAACCAAGAGAGTATAAGCAAATGTATTACTATATATATATATATATATATATATATATATATATATATATATATACTATATATATATATATATCCATTTAGCCATCTCTCTAGC
The DNA here is from genome assembly GCA_036346955.1 of Dipus sagitta. NCBI lineage: Eukaryota > Metazoa > Chordata > Mammalia > Rodentia > Dipodidae > Dipus > Dipus sagitta. The sequence goes on along the minus strand of CM070770.1, from coordinate 92,587,724 downwards.
ACTCTGTTAATATATATATAAACATATGTCATTATATTATGATATTATATATACATTTTATTATAATTATATAATTATATATAATATATATATAATTATATAATTATAATAAAATTTATAATAATATTTATAATATCTTTTTTTCTTTTTCAAGGTACGGTCTCACTCTAGCCCACGCTGACCTGGAATTCACTGTGTAGTCTGAGGGCCTTGAACTCATGGCAATCCTCTGCCTCTGTCTCCCAAGTGCTGGGATTAAAGGCATGCACCACCACGCCCAGCTCTACTTATAATAATTAATATATAATTATATATGTATATTAACAGAGGGCTGGAGAGGTGGCTAAATGAATAAAGCACTTGCCTGCAAAGCCTAAGGATCCAGGTTCAATTCCCCAGTTTCAACATAAGCTAAATGCACAAAGTGGAGCATGTGTCTGGACTGCCTTTGCTGTGGCTAGAGGCCCTGCACACCCATTCTTTCTTTCTGTCTCTCTCTCTCTCTAATATAAATAAACTAATTAACTATTTAAAATGATAATTATATATTAACAGATTACCTCTGTTAATTGATATTATAGCTATGAAATGATGAAATCACATGTAAGATCTATTTCATTAAACATCCCTGTAGCAGACAGATTCAGGTTTGCTGAGATGAACTTCCAGACCAAGCACAGTTATGGAAGAAGGGATTTATTGAAGCTTACAGATCCAGGGGAAGTTCCATAATGGCAGAAGAAGCTGGCCTGCTTTCACAGGACCAAACAGAAAGAAAGAGAAGCATAAGCCTAAAGCCAAAAGCCACAGCACACTTCAGGAATTCCTGCTAGGCACACTTTGCATATCTTTAGATTGAAATCTGAAACCCACCACCACACCTTAAGATCCACCCAGTGACACTGCCTCCAGCCAGGTGGCTAAAGATGCAAACTACAAACAAATAAACAACTGAATATATTGGGGGCCATCTATTCTATTCAAACCACCACAATCCCCAACTGTTTCATTATTATTTATTTAATATTAATACATAATTATCATATTAGTATATAGTATGGTTATATATAGTATAATAGAACTATACATAATGATAATAGCGTATGCAATTATGTTTATCAAAGGGTATATACATATACACTTAGAAGGCACTTTGATGGGCGTAATGCCTCTGTTTAGCTAATGAACAGTGACCTTCCAAGCCATAGACCTTTTACTTAGTTCTCCATAGCAGGCATGAATTTCCTCCCACTGAGCAGACACTCATATCCGATAAGAAAGCAGTTGATTACAGCCATAACTTATGTGCCACGATTGTACCATGGTACATCTTGCCTGGTTGTTTTATTTTGTAGCTTGCCCACTGCTTATTTACACTGTAAGATGACTTTTATCCCCAACAGCTCACATAATGCTTTCCAGCATTATGACAGCTAGCCAACAGAGAGATGGCTTCCATCTCAGTTCCAGCTTGGTTTCTCAATGTCTTCCAACTGCAGCCTGTGCTGTCTTCAGCAATAGGGTATTACCATCTGGTTCTGGTGGCTAGCCAAGTACTTTGGCAATGGCCTGCATTGTTTTAGGAACCTAATGGACCTCCCTGACCAACAGCTAGGTCACTGTTGGGGGTGGCCTATCTCTGGCACTGAAATTTACCTACAACAACCTACAGCTTTAGGGTAAATATTTCACCAAACTCTATTTTCTTAATTATATCTTTTAGTAAGCTAATGAAATAGGTTTCTATAATACTTGTTCATACCATCTATAGTCTTGTATATCCCTCACTTTCCTCTCTCTCCCTTTCTGCTGTTTCCCCTTAGACCATTTCACACCTCCCCCCCCCTGTAGTTTATCCTTCCACTTGCCTAATCCTTCGCCACTCCTCCTCTTTCCAAGCCTCATTCTAGCTTCCTGACCAGTACTACTACTGACACTTACTACAAATTACAAACAAATCTAACTATTCCAAGTTTGGATATACATATGAGAGAGAACATATGATGTTTGCCTTTCTGAGCCTGAGTTACCTCATTTAATATTTTTTTTCTAAATTCATCCATTTTCTGTGAATTTCATAGTTTCATTTTTCTTTACAGCTGAATGTAACTCCATTGTGTATATGTAGCACATCTTCATTATCCATTCATCAGTTCATGCATATCCGGAATTATTCCATTTCTCAGCTACTATAAATAGAACAACAACCAGCAGGGCTGAGCAAGTGTCTCCATAGTAAAGTGTAGAATCTTTAGGGTATATTCCCAGGAGTGTCATAACTGGCTTATTAGTTATATGAATTTTTAGATAACTCTGCTTCCTACAGGATAGACCTGAAATCCTATTTAGCATTGAAGTCATAAATCCTGGATTTGCTTGAGTTAAGTTCTCTAAAATATTAAGGCAGCTTCTCAGGCTTCTGAGAGTTACTGTGTCTCTGTCACTTCACCACTGACAGTGGCACATGGTTGTAATCCACCCTGAGTCATAAATGACCCTGTCTCAGAAAACCAAAATGAAAGAATAAGTTAAGATGTTCTATAGATGTATACATATATTTATTATTATTGCTATATGTTAAACTATCTTTTAAAAATAATCAACATTCTACACCAATTGTCCTTCCCCTATATTCAAAAAGCTTATCATTGTATTAAATTGATTACCTTAGAAAGAAGCCAGACATGGTAGTTATTGCCTTTAATGCCAGCACTCAGTAGGCAGAGGTAGAAGGATTGCTGTGAGTTTGAGACCACCCTGAGAATACTTAGTGAATTCCAGGTCAACTTACCAGACTAAAGTATAATCACATTTGATTCCAATATTTCCTCACTACAAAGTCTAAAGAAGTTAAGCCAATTGCCAGCACTATATCAACAATGGCTACATCACTGTGACAAATACCTGAGAAAAATCATTTAAAAGGAGGAAATGCTTATTTTGGTCTTAGAAGTTTCAATCTATGTTTGGCTGGATCCATTACTTTGGCCTGAGGTAAAAAGTCAGGGTGATACAGCAAGCTGATGGCCAGAAAAATCCATGAGGTCCCCAAAACAAAGTAGACCAATGACAAAACACTTAATTAGCAAAAAGAGCTAAGGTAAGACCCTGTTTCTGATGACACCACAAGCTGTGGTCACAGGGCATCAGAATATCATGTTGGAACCAAAAAGAAAACTAGCTCCCTCCTGACTAGTCCTCAGAGTGCTGGAAAGCCCAATAAGAGCTGCTGAATAACAATGGTCACCAACAGCATAAGTAGTCAGGGGACCCTGCAGACTATGAAATCAACCACCCAGACAAGAAGTAAGCACTGGTGCAACAGTGGCACACAGACTATGCAGGTAACCAATTGTGGTGGTTTGATTAGGTGTCCCCCCATAAACTTAGGTGTTCTGGATGCTAGGTTCCCCAGTTGATGGCAATTGGAATCAAAACCTCCTGGAGGTAGTGTATTGTTGGGGGCGGGCTTAGGGTGTTAGAGCCAGTTTCCCCATGCCAGTGTTTGGTACACTCTCCTGTTGCTATTGTCCACCTTATGCTGGCTAGGGAGTGATGTCCAGCCTCTGTTCATGCCATCATTTTCCCTGCCATCATGGAGCTTCCCCTTGGTGTCTGTAAGCCAAAATAAATACTTTTTTTTCCCAGAAGCTACTCTTAGCTGGGTGATTTCTGGCAGCAATGCAAACCTGACTGCAACACCAACTATTCTTTGATTGTTCTTGAGGCCTGCTCAGTGGGAGAGAATTTACATCTGGTACTGGAAACCAAGTCAGAATCCCATGGTCAGGAACCTCATAGACTTTAGAGGGAAGCCCCCAGCTGCTCTCTAAAGAAGATGAGCAGTCTTGCACACTGAAAAGTTTCTCAAATATCTTTGCATCCTCCCTTTAATCCAAGCTTCTGTCATCTTGGTTGGAGAATCTGTTTTATTTTAGAGATGGCAGTGAAGACAGAGGATAACCACGATCCATTAAAAAGACAAGACAGCTAACTACCCACCATGAGATGTGCCACCTCTATGACATCTGTGGGGGCCCAGGAGAAATTGCAGAGGAAGCGGCAACATGAATACTGCTCCTACTGCTAGCCTGACAACCAACCAACTCCAAGGCGATGGTGATAGACATGGTAATCAAAACCCACCAAAGCAGAAATCCAGAGGCTACAGATAACTCTACACTAAATCAGACTGTCAACAGACATCCCATGGCTAAAAGAACATTAGGTAAGAGGGGAAAGAAACATTGTAAGTGGTAGAGTGGGTAGGAATACCCTGAAGCATGGTCACCCTGCTACCCCACAGGGACAAACTGAAGTCTTCATGACACCTACAGTGAATACCATGACCCCACTGAGGAGGGCTTCCAGGGTAACAGGAGCAGGGGCAAGGGGATAACAGAATATAACCTGCTATAATATTAAATAAATAAATAGAAAAAATCATGGTGATAAGAGTGTACAACAGGAGAGTGTGAAAGTGCACCCTACTTCTCAGGCTTAGGTTTTGTCATGGACCCAGCCTCTTTTCAGGTGCTGCCCACATTCACTGCTGGGTCTCCTCTTTCTCAATTTATTAATGCTCTCAGCAAACACCCTCACAGACACATCAGGAAGTGTTACCCTTGGGCATCTCTCAATCCAATCAACTTCACAATCAAGATTAACGGTAACAGATGGATATCCTGTCTGACACCTGAATAAAAACAACTATGCTTTTGTTATTCTAATGTTTATTATGGGCACCTAAATGCTAATATTTAAAGATTTAGATGAATGTGGGAAGGAGAATAAAGGAGAAGGTGAATATCATCAGAGAGATCCACCCACAATTTTTAGCAAATCAAGTTTCAAATGTAGATGCAGGCAACAATAGACAAAATAGGTTTAGGTTATTGATTTAAGGTGGTAAAGAAAAGTTTAACATTCAAGGAACAGGAGAACATTTTCTTCTGTTAACGTGAAACCTTAAGAGTTTGCTGTAAAGAACCTACTGGGTATGCATGCCAGACACATTGTCTTTCACATTAGGCCATCTTTATAGCCACTGTGAAAAGTGTTTTTTCTGGCTGAGTTATTAGTTAAGTTTACAAGTTTCAAGAGATATTCTTGGAGCTAGGCGTGGTGGTGCACGCCTTTAATCCCAGCACTCCGGAAGGCAGAGGTAGGAGGATCACTGTGAGTTCGTGGCTACCCTGAGACTACACAGTGAATTCCAGGTCAGCCTGAGCTAGAGTGAAACCCTACCTGGAAAAACCAAAAAAAAAAAAAAAAAAAGGTATTCTCATGAAACAAATGATTTCCCACCTCTTTGTTTTGTTTCTATGGATATACCTTTCATATTATATATAATCAGAAAACTTGATGTCTGAGGCCAGGCTGAAAATTAACAGCTCTAAGTATTAATTGACTTTTGCTTCATCTGGAAACAGTTACAACAGAAGTAAGTTTTTTTTAAGCAAACTAGCTCTGCTTGTTGCTTTTTTATGTTGAAACTCAAAGAGAATTCACACCTAGTCACCAGTATATGAATTGTAGTTAATAAATCATTACTCTCTGTGAACATTATGATCCTGGGTTCCTACTATTATATATTTCTTAAATTAAAATTTCAAAAATCTCTCTCTATTCAGGGCAAGTAAAATAGGCTTAACAGTAAGTAATTACTGATCATTTTTGCCAGATATTTTTATTAGAATTGCATGGTAACAACTAAAATGGGTTTGAATTTGCTTCAGGAACATTAATTTTCGGATTAAACAAAATACATGGTCTTATTTTAAATCAGGCTCATTTTATACAATAGACCAATTTTTTTAAATGAGCTACCCTACACTTAATGTCATTAGTAAACAATGCATTTAGTCACATAGGAATACCAGGCTCATACATTTAACACCCTCTGTATCTTGTTATACCAGCTGAACCCCTACACAGTGATGTGACCTAACAATAGCTATTTATATAACTTTTTTTATATAACAAAGAGATACAGAAGCAAGATTTACCAGCACAGGTATTGTCTCTTGTCTAGCTCGTCTAAGAAAAAGCCAAAACAGCTATCAGTATTTTATATATTGAATCTTCTTAGCATTTTTCTGGGAAGTCAGAAATTATTATTCACATCTTTTTACAGAATTCCTTGGAAAATCTTCCAAGTGAAAATTTTTAGGAAATTGTTCTCCAGCTCCTAAATGTTAAGATTTTGGCCCACTCAAAGGGAGAGGTGCAGGAATTTCACTGACCACCCTGCTCTCTGTGGTGGGAAGTTCTCAAGACCATGAAAAGCAGACCCTCTCAGGACAAAGGAAATCCCTTACTTTATAACCTTTTAAGAGTAGGGGGCCTCCAACTAGAGATAAGGCCCTTTGCTACAGGGTGAATGTAACTCTGGTTAGTTGTGTTAGAGGTTGAGAGAAAGGACAGGATAAATTACACAGTCATCAATCAGAGTATCATCTGGTCCTGCTATCCCAAACAGGCTGCTAGCTCTCAGGCTGTACCTGGGGTCAGAAGGGATTGCAGGAGGTGGAGCTACTTTGTCTGCATAGGACTAACCTCTGTCCTCTTCCAGGGACAGTGTCCTGTGATCTAACACAGAGTTTCATTAACCTTTGCCATGTGATTTATCATATCTCTGTTATGCCTAGGGCTAAAATTCAAAAATACTATCACAATTCTATCATAAATAGTTAAAATTGCTAAACATTTATCAGACTAAACTCTTCGTGTGCTTAATTTAACTAAATACAAATAAATGCAATACAATGGGTTTTATGTTCCCATTTTACAGGTAAAGAATCTGAGACTTAAAAGGCATGAATACACAAATAACTTTACAACTAGAAAACAGTTTTACTAGTATGCTGAAAGCTTCATGACTGACTAACCCCATCACAGTTCAAGTATATATGCAAGCTAAGCAAATAAGTCTAATTTTCTACATTTCAAATAAGACTAAATTCTACCAACTGCCCAAAACATAAAACAATGAATAAAAATTACTAGCCATCCAAATTATGGTTAAATCTAACCTATTAGCTCTTATTATCATGAAACTAGCTCATGTTTAAAAATAATAATATAGAAATAAAATATATTTACCAATATATTTTTATAGTCTCTTAATCACAGGTATACCATAGGATCAAAATCCACAGGAATCAGACTGGAGAGATGGTTTAGCAGTTAAGGCACTTGCCTGCAAAACCTAAGGACCCATGTTTAACTCCCCAGATCCCACATAAGCCAGACACACAGGTGACACCTATCTGGAATTCCATTATAGTGACTGGGGACCATGGCATGCCACTTCTCTCTTTCTTGCTCGCTCGCTCGTTCACTCGCTCACTCTTATAAATTAAAAAAAAAAGCTGGTCTGTTGGGCTTGCCTCAAAAAACAAAATTCACAATAATCTTCTGATCCCCTTCTTCTATACCATCTGTAAGGCCCATTCACTCTCCATAAGAGACACAACACGCGCGCGCACACACACACACACACACACACACACACACACAGAGTAGCTCTGTGTGGCACTGCGTGGCTGAGAAGCATCTGCCTGCAGAAGGTGCTTTACAACAACCAGCTGTAATGAAGCAGCATTGAATAAATACTGAGGTTAAGTTCCCATTACCTGACTACTTCCAGCTAAGCCTTGCCTCCGACAGGTTACACCACCTTGGCATCACCATGCTGGGGACCTGCGTTTTAGCAGGTGAATCTTTATGGAACAAGCACATCCAAACCATAGTGCTCACCAAATGTGGGGTAACATCCTATAAAGAAGATTTTTTCACTGCAGGGAGGGAAAGCTCCAATTGCTTAGTACCTCAAAAATATGATGCTTGTCTCACAGTCTCATTTAGTTAAGTAATTACAATTTAAAACAAAAATTGGGGAGATTGCTCAGCAGTTAAAGGTTCTTGCTTGAAAAGCCTGCTAACCTGGGTTCAATACCCGAGCCACCCAGGTAAAGCCAAATGCAAAATGTAGTGTAAGCATCTGTTGCTCCATTTGCAGTGGAAGATACCCTGGCACAAAGAGACACATATGGGAATAAATAAATAAATTGCTCAGAATAACAATTACATCAATAAATAAGCAATATCCTCTCTCATTTATTTTATCCTTGTGAATTCATTTCTCTTTAACTCCTCAACTCTGATTTTAATGCAATCTTTGGCGAAAACATAGAAATGCTCTATTTTCAAAATATTTAAAATTTAAATACTTAAATGGAAGTTTATCAAAATGTTCACCTTGATACCATTTTCAAGAAGGGACTCTTGTGATTTATGCACTCTCTAGAGATTTAACTAGTATATGCACAGTGTGCAAGTATTTGTCATTAAATATTTCTCAACTAGTTTTCCTATAAAATGCACATTTTTACATAAAATATATTTGCATATAAGTATATATATATTTGCATACAAAATTATGACACATCAATTTACTACAGAGTATAGTTTTATTTTGCTCTATAGGAATAAGTAAAATGAAAAATAACCCTTTGTTCATAATTTTTAAAGTAGTAATTTAAATTGTATATATGTTTAACAGGAAATAATTTGGTTTGTGTAGGAAAATTATGAATCAATAAGCAATAATTTAGAAGTCATTTTACCTGTATTGTAACAACAGAACCAATCAGCTAATAGTGTGATGTGTAAGACTGACTCTCTTAGATGGAAAGTACCTCAGCTAGGCATGGTGGTGCATGTCTTTAGTCCCAGCACTTGGGAGGCAGACATAGGAGGATCACTGTGAGTTCAAGGCCAGCCTGAAACTACATAGTGAATTCCAGGTCAGCATAGTCTAGAGTGAGACCCCACCTTCAAAAACAAAAACAAACAAGCAAAACGTACCTCAGTGTTTTCCTATTTCCTATTTCAAATTTTAATTTTACAACCCAATACTATATTCAAAGAGCTATCAGAATAAGAAACTAAACACAAAGCTTTGATAACAAAGAAATAATAAAGATTAGATCAGAAATAATGTAACAGACAATAAAAATAGAACAGAAAGATATCTAAAAATATGAGTTGATTTTTGGAAAAAGATAAATAAAACCAGAGAATCCTTACCTTGATTTGTAAGAGAGAAGAGAAATTAAATAAGAAATGAAGGCAAAGACATTAAAATAAATGCATCAAAAGTAATAGCTTCAAATGCTTAGATTTGTATGTTAATTGAAATAAAAGTCAATAGTAGAGGCCAAAAAGCTAGAAAGGGCCTATGAGGGAGAGAGTGAGGTGCTTTAAGGGAAGGTATAGTAGATATGTAAACAATGGGACAGAACATGGGGATGGAATGGCCTAAGTGAGATCAGGGAGGGTGTGGAGGAGAGGAGTGGTGGGAGGAGGGTTAATAAAAATTTAAGTTATTATGAATAAGCAATATGGAAAACTACTTCTTTGTGAGTTAATAATAAGTTCTGTGCCAGGAAAGGGACACTTTTCAGTGAGTTGTTGGCCAGGGAGGCCCCTGATGCCACTCCCAAAGTCTACAGGCTATTGCCAAGGCTCTTTGTTGCCTACCAGAACTTGATAGGAGGACCCTATTGCTGAAGACTCCATATGCTTGGGCTGCAGGTCACTGAGAAATCAGCTGTAGCTGAGCTGGAAGCCTCCTCCTTATTAAGTAGCTTTCAAAATGCTGGAAAGATCTATGCAGCATGTAGTCTTTGGAGGAAAAGAAATCTTCAATGGTTTTAACCAGTAGTGAACCCTGCAGACCTTACAGCTTGCCAGCCAAGCCAAATGTGCCAACTGGTATAATGGTGACATGTCTGTTTGGGGGAAAACCAGCAACTCTCTGATTGGACTGGAGGGATTATATGTCTGGTATCAAAAACCTAGTCAAAAGCCTATGGCTGGGGAGGTGATAAACCCAAAGGGAGAAACTACTACTATGATCTGCCTAGATGACTACATTAAGCCCACCAAAATGCCCACTGAACACTTATGTTTGTGCCCATATTTTAATGCTACACTCACTTTTAGTTAGAAGAAAATTCTCTTTTCAAATGGTGGTGAGTACTGTGTGACCATAGTGCTGAGAAGTGATAGAGGAGTGTTCAGCATTAAGTGAGACATTTCTATCACAACTTCCAAAGCTCAGGGACCATTGTGGAAGAGGTGGTGGAAAGAGTGTAAAAGTCAAAGGAACGGGTAAGACTTCTTACAATGCTGTCATCCAGACACACAGTGGCCTTGATATACATGACCTCACAGTGGCTGACACTAACTACCTAAGACATGCATAATGACCTAAAAATACAAGAGAATCTGAATGGTAGTAAGAAGGGGTTCAGTGGAGGAGGGATTTGGGAGAGGGAAACAGGGGTAATAGGAGGGGATTATAATCATAGTATATTGTCTATACTTCAGGACCTAACTAGAGAAATTAAACCAAAAGAGAGAGAGAGAGAAATGCACTTAAATTGAAAGTGGAGAAATCAAATTATTTCTTAAGACAACATGGTAATATCTACAACAAAAAGGTTAGAGCTAATAAATGAATTCAGCAAGGTTGTAGGATGCAAAATCAACATAGTGGCATTTCCCTATGCTAAAAATGAGCCATCTGAAAAAGAAATGAGGTAAGCAATCCTTATCTAATAGCAAGAAAAATAATAAAATCTTAGGTATAAGCTTAACCAAAGAGGGAAAAGAGTTATACAATAAAAGCTACAAAACATTAAACAAGAAAATGAAAGACTCAGGTAAGGGAAAAGCTAGCTTGTGCTCAAACACTGAAAAATATGCCCATAGTACCCAAAGTGATCTACACATTAAATGTAAAGCTCATCAAATTTCTAAGAACATTTTTCACAAAAATAAGAAAAACTTTCCTAAAATTCAAATAAAAATACAAAACGGCAAAGGATGCATAATTTAACTGTGGGAGATGAGTGACCTCTAGATACCAAATACACAGCATGATGACTACAGTTAATACTATTTTGTCCACTTGAAATTTAGCAAAAAAGCAGATCTTAAGCATTCTCATGACAAAAAATATGTAAAAGGAAATATGAAAATGGTAGCTATGTGAGATGCTTAAAATTTTATATAAATTGGTTGCAATGATAAACACATACATGTATCAAAATATCAAGATATATATATATATCATATATATATGATTTCTATCATATATATGACACGTATAAATCCTATTTCTCAATTATGCCTCAGAAAAGTAAGTTTTAAAGAACATGGAAAATAAAAACAGGTGATTCTTACATTATGACTTGTCTTGCCCCTTTTAATAAGAGAAAGACAAACGTAAATGACAATGAGATACAACTTCTGTCAGCTAAATAAATCAGAAGTTTGATTACACCAGGTATTATATTAGCCTGTGTATCAGAAAATAAGCACTTTCATAATTTTCTGGTAAGATTTTAAATTAATATATTATTAAAGTGCTAATAGTATAAAATATTTTATTTATCAATTCTATTTCATAATTTTCCCTACAGTATTCCTACACAGATAAAACATGACATTGAAAAGGAAGTACATCTTAAATGTCTCTCAATATAAATAAAAGCAACTAAATAAGCATTGCAGTGTGTTAAAACTGAAGTTTTTTCCAAGACATTTATGAAGTTCCAAAGAGATTGATATACAATTTACAAAACACATTTAAAAAATTATGTCAAACTTGAAAACTGTAGTACATCAAAAAATATATTTAACATGGTAAAAAGGAATCCTAAAGAATAAAGGACAATATCTATAAAGCATATATGAGTTAAAAGGTTAATATCTAGAAGATATAGAACTCTTGTAATGCAGTAGTACAAATTCAAGTAACATAGATTAAAAATGTAAAAGAACTTCAGTAGACACATCCAAAACCATGTATGTATAATATACCGTGGTCAAGCATTTCTTTAAACAGACACAGGACATATAAAATGAAGTTCAACATCAATACTCACAAGAAAATGCCACTCAAATCATAATGAGTTGTCTCCTCACACACACTCAGATGGCACCATTGAAACTCAGAAATAAGTGATCCTGGATATGTACCAAAGTTAGAACCCTTGCACACTCTTGGTGAGATTGCAAAATGGTTGACAGTTATGGAAAATACTATTACAGCTCCTTCAAAAACTAAAAGTAGAACTACCATATGATCTCACAGTCTCCCTCCGGGATATATTTTCAAAATACATGAAAGAGTCTCAAAGACACATTTGCACACCCATGTTTTTAGAACTAGGTTCACAAGAGCCAAATGGCATAAGCAGACCAATATCCACTGAAAGATGAATGCATAATGTAATGTGATACAGAGATACAATTAAATACTATGTAGCCTTAAGAGGGAATAAAATCTTGCCACATAATATACAGCATGAATAGATATTATAGTTTCACATTGAAGATTCACAAACCTCATCAAAGCAGAAAATAAGTGGCTGCCAGGAATTCAACACTGAAGAAGACTTCTAACAAGCCCATCAAGGTTCAGGTATCATTGTAGAAGTGGGGTGGAATGAATGTAAGCCACAGAGTTGGAAGGCATATTGTGAGGCATTGTTCTCTTGACAGGACATGAAGTAATTGGTATATTCATGATCCCACAGTGATTACATATACTCCCACTTAAGAGGGTCCTTAGTGGAATGGGGGAGGGGAGAGGACAAAAGAGGATATTCTGATTGGAATATGACCAATGTCCAATATTTTCATATATTAAAGTTCCCAGTAAAATCACAAGTAATATTATGGTTTGACTATGAGGTGTCCTTGAAGGATTGATCATTAGAGTGACAGTATAATCAATGGGTTCTATTGATGAATTCATATTGAAAGAGTGTGGTAGTTTGAATAGATGGCTCCCAATATATTTAGTTCTTTATTGTTTGTACTTTGCATCTGCAGCCACCTGGATGGAGGCAGTGTCACTGGGTGGATCTTAAGATGTGATGGTAGGTTTCAGATTGCAATCTAAAGATATGTAAAGTGTGCCTAGCTGGAGTTCCTGAAGTGTGCTGTGGCTTTTGACTTTTTAGGCTTGTACTTCTCTCTCTCTCTGCTTGGACCTGTGAAGGCAGGCCAGCTCCTTTTGCCATTATGGAACTTCCCCTGGATCTGCAGGCTTCAGTAAATATCCCTTCCTTCATAACTGTGCCTGGTCTGGAAGTTCATCTCAGTGAACCTGAAGCTGTCTGCTACAAAGAGCTATTAGGAGGTAAAGTCTACTTGGAGGAAGCAGGTCACTGTGGTGGAGGTGCCTATGCCTTTGTGGAGTATGTCTTGTTCCTGGACCCTTCCTGCCTTGCTCTGAGCCTCTCAATATCCATGAAGAGAGCAGCTTTCTGCCACCATGTCATAGCCAGATGTTGCTCTACCTTACCACACATGGATCAAAAGCAACTAAGTCAAGTGACCATGGACTGAAACCTCTGAAACTGTGAGCCAGGAAAAACAAAATCCTCCTTTAAGTTTTTTCTCAGATTTTTCCACAGTGATTAAAAAATTTCTACCACATAAAAACACTAAGGCCTGCAGGTATGGTGACTCAGGACTAGAAGGCTGAAGCAGGAGGATTGCTACAAGTGTGAGGCTAGCCTGGGCTATACAATGAATTCCAAGCCAGCTTGGGGAAGAGAGTAATATACTGACTCAAAAATAAATAAATAAATAAAGAGAGAAAAAGGAAGAAAGGAAGGGAAGGAGAGAGGGGTAAGGGAGGGAATAAGAAGAAAGGAAGAATGGAAGGAAGGAAGGAAGGAAGGAAGGAAGGAAGGAAGGAAGGAAGGGAAGGAGAGAGGGGTAAGGGAGGGAAGAAGAAAGGAAGAATGAAAGGAAGGAAGGAAGAAAGGAAGGAAGGAAGGAAGGAAGGAAGGAAGGAAGAAAGGAAGGAAGGAAGGAAGGAAGAAAGGAAGGACAGAGGGAGAGAAATAGAAAAATAAAATTGTGCTAAATATAATAATCCATAATCCACTAGCAAAAGGAAAAATGCTGTACAATTTCTTTACATGAGGTATCTAAATAGTAAAGTAATAGTTACTAGAAGCATGGGAAAGGAAGCCAAGTGGAGTTATTGTTGAATGGATCTAGAATTTTATTTGTGCAAGAAAAAATGTTCTAGAGATTTGCTGTACAATGATGTAAACATATTTAACTATAATATTGTATATTTAAAATGTAAAGATGGTAAATTTCATGAGATGTGTTTTCACAATAAAAATTCTACATAAAAGCCAAGCAGTGATACTTTTTGCTTTTTAGTATTTGGCATTACTATAGGCATATTATATGAATTAACTTAAACTCCATAAAAATTCTATGAGAACTAATTGTATTGCCTCAATTTTACAGAGGAAAATCTCAGTGACAACTAGCTGGCTCAGTTACAAATAAACATGCTAGTTTATTTCTAGAATCTATGTCTCAAAATGTGAGCCTATATTCGTTTATTGTCTACTGAAAAGAAATCTGAGGATGAATGGATGTCTCAGCTAAATCAAGGCTATAGAAATAGCTGAGAGTATGAAAACAAGGAGGATTTTGTGAAGTCATTTCCTGGGACAGAAATGATGCATTGGTCTGAAGGGAGAATGAAGGATGCTCCTTCTTGCAGCCCAAGGAGGCAGGCATAGATCAGACACAAAGAAGGCATCTCAGACAGCAAAGAATACTGCTACTCCATACACTCATGGTGTCGCCATGTACTCATGGACATGGACAAATGTTTTCCTTTCAGTAGAACAAAAAAGAGATTGGTGATTGCTTAGGCCTGGAGCTAGGCTTGGGGATGGGAAAATGTTTGTTAATTTTCTTTTTATTTTTTTTCATGGGTTGATTAAAATGATTTATAATTCTAATGGTTGAAAATTCATAGAATTTACTGAAAGCCATTTAATTGTATACTTTTAATAGGTAAAGTCTATGATATAAAAATTATATTTCAATAAAGCACTATTTTAAAAAGTTTAAGAGGATGCCCAAACACAGTAAGTGTAACAATAATTCAGTACAAGATTTGTGAAAATCAAAAATAATCTAAAACTAATACAACAAAAATGTAAATCAAGCCAGGCGTGGTGGCGCACGCCTTTAATCCCAGCACTCGGGAGGCAGAGGTAGGAGGATCGCCATGAGTTCGAGGCCACTCTGAGACTCCATAGTGAATTCCAGGTCAGCCTGGGCTAGAGTGAGACCCTACCTCGAAAAAGCAAAAAAAAAAATAAAAATAAAAATAAAAATAAATAAATAAAAATGTAAATCAAGACATTCTGCTTTGGGTTTGCTTTCTTATCTGCTTTGTTGTATAACAGAAGCTTTTTCTTTTCCTTAAATCCAGGACGACATAGCTATAATTAGCCAGCTGTTTGGTGCTATAACAAAATATCTGACAAAAAGAAATTTAAAGGAAGAAAGATTTAACTCATGGTTTGAGAATTCATTCCCTCATGGAAGAAAGATGTAAGGTAATCAAATTGTTCACCTCATACTAATCAGAAACAAAGAGGAAGAAGAGGTCAGGAACAAGATAGGCCTTCAAAGCCTGTCAGTGATTCCATCTAGTCCATACATCTTGGTTACCAACACCACCCAGTGCCATCAGATTATGAATCCATCACTAGATTAGTCCCCTGATGAGACTACACTCCTTATATTCCAGTCATCTTCCCAAAGTCCACCCAAAGCAAAACAACTTCATGTGTTTTCTTGCTAGGTATGTTTACATGGGCTGACAGCTTTTTGTGAAAATACTGACAATGTGGCTTTTCCTATATTTGGTGTGTGTTTGAGTTGGTAAATTTTTTACTTTATCCTTAGCAGGATATTTTGATAAGTACATGCAGTTGTGAACATCTTTTTATTTACATCTCATGATGGCTCAGCATAGCACTGAAGAAACTTCACTAAGCACAGTGAGACATAGGGATGTTTATTTTGGCATGGCATATACTCTCTCAGAGCTGAGATTTTTTGAGGATAGAAAAGGACTGATTACTTGATGAAACTAATGGTTATGGGGGATGAGGAGATTGCTTAGCTACTAAAGCCTTATAAAGGCTCATAAAGCCTCACAACTGGGTTAAATTCCAGAGTACCCACATAAAGCCAGATGTACAAAGTGGTGAGTGCATACATCTGGAGTTCATTTGCAGTGAAAAGAGACCTGGTGTGTCCATGCCCCACCCCTTGAATAAATAAATAAAATAGATTTAAAATAAAATAAAAGTGTTCCACTGCATTGAGAGTGGCTACCTTCTCCATTATCAGGGGAAAGATATGTAACCAGGGAGTGGCTATAGACAGAAAAGAAAGCCCCAAGTAGAGGATGTCTTCAGTTTGGCCTAAGAGGCTGTAAGGCATTGGCAAAGAATTAAGGCACTCGTCACTGACAAACTCTCAAGGGTTATCTGCCAGAGAATTATAAGGTGAAACAAAACAGAAAGGAAAATGCTGAAGGAAAAGCAAGATGACCCCTTTAAGAGGGCCTTTTTTGGTGGCATTCAGCATCCCATCAGATATGCCAGGTCTACGGAGCACAAAATGACTCCTAAAGGATCAGCCCAAGCTGGTCGTGGTGGCAGATGTCTATAATTCCAGCACTCATGAATCGAAGGAAGAAGGATCCAAAGTTGTAGGCCATCCTTGGTGGTGACCTCTGGGATGACTCAAAATGCACCATAGTGCTGAGAAGTGACAGAAGAGTGCTCAGTACTAAAACATCTCTTATCACACCTTCCAAGGCTCAAGGTCCGTTGTGGAAGAGGTGGCGGAAAGAACAAAAAAACCAAAAGAAGGGTAGGAATCCTTACAATGTGCTCCTCCAGACACAATTACAATGTGCTCCTCCAGACACAAAATGGCCTGGATATTCATGACCTCACAGTGCCTGACACTACCTACACAAGACCATCGTAATAGGAAGAAAAGATGATGATATCAAAATAAAAGAGAGACTGATTGAGAGAGGGAGAGCATATGATGGATAGTGGAGTTTCAAAGGGAAAAGTGGGGGGAGGGAGGGAATTACCATGGGTTATTTCTACAATTATGGAAGTTTTCAATAAAAAAATTGAAAAAAAAGAAGTTCTAGGCCATCCTGAGCTATATAGTGATATCATGGCTCAAAAGTGTTTGTGGGAGGACAGTGGTCCAAATGTCTTGCTCTTCCTCATCCTTTGACCTCTGACAGTGAAGAGCTTAGAAACTAGCATTTTTGGTGTGTGTGTGTGTGTGTGTGTGTGTGTGTGTGTGTGTGAGTCAGGGGAGGTGTCTATAGGGAAGATAAGTTTCACATTAGAGTTCTTCCATTTCCATCTCCAAAATTCCAACATGAAGGTTACCTGGAGAAAAGATTGTGTGCTGAGCCCATTTTATTGTGACTCTCTAGGCTTTGAATACTTCATGACATGTGCATTTTGATTCCTAGATTGAGTGTGTATTTATGGCAAAACCACTATAGGAGACTTGTTTCCTCAGAGGAACAGAACATCAAAACTAAGAAAAGAGTTGAAAGTGTGGCTCAGTGGTACAGAGTTGTTCTAGCATGAACAAAGGTAATGAGTTGCTAAATCCCAGACATGAAAAAGTGTAACAAATGAATATAACCTTGTCCAGAAGCCATTCCCTAGAAAATATATATGGTTTATAGGATGAAGTGGGTAGGATACGTACTTTTCACAGTAAGAAAACTTGAGTTCAGCTATACATGTAAAGATAACCAAATGAAAGTAAATTTAAGAGCTAACTACAAAGAAATAGGAAAAAGATAATACCCTGTCCTTGAAAAAGTAGAGAAACTTATAGGGACCATAATGAACTTCCCAACTTCAGCTGTCAATTCAGGCTATTCCTACACAAACTGTACATATGGAGGTCTCTAAAGGTATAGTTGTAGCCTCTCTGTGTTGTAACTAGGAAACAATGAGGAAGAAATACTATATACAGATACATATGAATCATAAATATTGTATTTATATTTGTAAAAGGTGAAGTCAGAGACGCAGTGCGGGGCTAAAGCAAAATAGCCAACAACTAAAACCCTGACTAAGCAGATTTTCCAACCAAGTCACAGGCAGTAGTATCCACCAGAGAAGACATACCATTTCTTTTAAGAGAATTGAGAAAGGGGTACTAGAATAAAGTCCCAATGTATCTCCTTCAATAGTGTAATGGTTGAGATCCTCCAGTAAAACATAACCCCATATAGAGTATATATGATTTATTGTGAGGAATTAGCTTAAGTCATTGTGGAGATGGAGGCTGAGACTACTGTTATCTGCCAAGTATAAGTTAAAGATATCTAAGGAGCCAGTAATAAAATTTAACCTGAGTCCAAAGGCCTAAGAAAGCCAATGATCTCAGCCTAAGAATGGAGACCAGTGTTCTTGCCCAAATATTCAACAGAGGGCTGGAGAAATTGCTTAGTGGTTAAGGCACTTGCCTGCAAAGCCTAAGGACCCTGGATCAATTCACCAGTACTGGTAAGGACAGATGCACAAGGTGACTTATGTATATCTGGAGCTTGTTTGCAGTGGCTAGAGATCCTGGTACACCCATATTCATGTTCTTTCTCTCTCTCTCCCTCTCAAATAAATAAATGTTTTAGTTGGAAAAAGTAATGACTGAAAAGGAAAGGAGGAAATATGTAAAAGGTCTAGGGTAAATAATGGATTAATTTTAAATGCATTCAAGAATTATAAAATATATATTGGAAATATATAAGTAATACTAATAGAAACAAAGAAATGGGAGAAGGGAGGAGGTGGAGAAAGGAGGTTAATATCTTCAACCTTTAGAATGTGGGATTACTGATGACATCTACAAGCCAAAGAAGCCAATGCTAAAGTTATGATCTCTATATCTTCACATTTTAGTAACCTTTTCTTTAGTTTAGAGGAGTCTATTAAGAAGAATGTACTTGTGCTGAATGCAACATTTATTTGAAATTTAACAATGCATGCTGATTTATTTCAGCTTCATTTGGCTTTCTTCTACCTCAATGCTTATTTATAAAAATAGCATAAGTAATATATTAATAATGGTAAAAAAGAGATTTGGAGTTACTGGTTTTAGAACCTCTTTTTTCACTTTTGTGCATGACTCAAGCTCATTATAATGGGCAAGTGCTATATTTACAAAATCAATAAAGTAATATTTTGTTTTTTTAAAAGAACAGAAAAGATAAAAACAAGAAGGCATTTACTTTTTTGCAACAAACTGATTTTGAGCTCAATAAACATAGTATTGTAATTTAATTATATCTCAGACTTAAGATTTCCTCTGCAATTGACTGGGTATCATCTCCAAATTCCAGATAAGCACTTCCATTTGACAATTCTTTGATTCTGTAAAGAGAATTTAGCATGCAGCATTAAGTCCCAGCGCTTAACATGCTCATTCAGCTGCTAAATCAACAGCATAGACTTGGTCTAGGGTTGAAGCTAGAAGAAATGAGGAAGGTTTAAGACTAAGAATTATTACATTATTTAAAAACTGAAAAAAATGCTTTTTTTATAAAGCCATTGATTATTTTATTTGTTCTGTTTACACATATACACATTTCATTTGAGTTGACTCCCCCTTTCTTTTGGGGGAGGTAGGCAGACTGGTTATTAATAAATGCATTCTTTATACATACATGTGTGAGGTCTCCAAATGAAAACCAATACTTAGAAAATATGGATTATCAAACCACAAATGCTTTTAAAACCATACAATCATACATGCTATAGCATAGCAATTCCCACCTGGATCTCATCAGAATTTTTAGCATATTCTATGTATTCCCTAAATCTGAAAAGCCTGGCACATTTTTATTGTTTTTGTCGTTGTTGTTTTGTGGGGGGGGGTTGTTGTTTTGTTTTGTCTTTAAGTATTGCAGCAAGCAGATATTTTCTCATTGTTGAGACAAAACATCCAACCAGAAGCAGGTTACAGAAAGAAAAAGTTTATTTCCAGCTTATAGTTTGTAGGGGAAGAGTCACCCTGGTTGGAAAAGCATGGAAAGAGCAGGAAGCTTCCTGACATCACCACATACCAGCACAGAGGAAGTAGAAAAGGCTAGGGAAACTGAACTATAAATGTCAGAGTCCTCCAGCAAGGCTTTGTATTCCAAAGGCTTCATCAGTTTGGGACTAAGTATGAGGCCTAATCACAAACACATGAGGCTTCAGAGGGCACTTGAAATTCAAACCACCAAAAGAAAATAGCAAACCAGGCATGGTGGTACATGCCTTTAATCCCATATGGGAGAGGCAGAGAGAGGTAGAAGGATCTCTGTGAGTTTGAGGCCAGCCTGAGAATACATAGTGAACTCCAGGTCAGCCTGGGCTAAAGTGAGATCTTACCTCAAAAAAAAAAAAAAATAGCAAATAGTCATATTTAAAGATAGTCACATACTATGCAAAGTTGCTTTCTTGTTATATAGATATGATAGACAAAAGAACATTGCCAGAAGAAACATGTACATCTTAATTTGAATAAATTGCAAATATATTTATGACAAGGGGAATTCAAGTTACAGGTGAAATTAAAGTTGCTAATAGATGATCTAGAGATCTTGAGATGACTTCACTTCATCTGGGTGGACTCCATGTAATCATGAGGATCCTGTAAGTACAAGGAAGGCAAGAGAGTCAGTGTCAGTGATGAAATAAGAGAAAGATCTGGCTCATTTCTAGCTTTAAAGAGGGAACTAGGACACTAGCCAAGGAATGTGACTCCCTCTAGAAGGTGGCAAAGGCAAGAGAGCAGACTCATAAAAGCAGCCTCCAGCAGGATTTATCCCAGTGAAACCCACTTCAGGTTTTTTGTTTGTTTAGTCTTTATTTCAAACTTTTAATGACTGTGTTTTTGTAATGCATCTTATTAGGACATTTTATACATATATCACTGTACTTTGCTCACCCTTGTCCCTTCTCTCCCCTTAATATGTGAGCCTGTGGGGGACATTTCACTTTCAAACATTGATCCTTTGCCGCCCCCCCCCCCAAGGCTCAAGCCCATCTCATGATGCAAAATGCATTGAGTCTCCACAAATCCCCACAGTCTTAACAGTTCTAACATTGTTCAAAACAAATTCAAGTTCAAAACCTCCTCTGAGGCTCAAAGCAAAATCTTAGCTGTGAACCACTGTAAAGTCAAAAGCATGTTACATACTACCAATGAACTGTGGTTAAGAAGTACTTCCACTTCAGAAAGAAGCACAGGGCACAGAAAGGAGGGATACAACTGAAAGAAAATCATTAAGTCCTACAGTTCCAAATCTGGCATATGGGAGATGTGATGTCATATGAGTTCCAAAGGGCTTCAGCCTTGCTGGTATTAGTGTAAATGCCCTCTCTTGGATGTTTGTGCGCACTGTCCACTGCTTTCCTCAGCAGATGTTCCACTTTATAATTTCTCCTGGTCTCCATGGTTTCTTCAGCTTTGCCCTCATACCATTCTGAATGACCTCTCAGAGATCTGCTTGAAGAGATTCTCACCTTGCCACACTTTTCCTGGTTCCCCAAGCTTCCTCAAAATCTGGGTGGGAAGCATCCATGACTCCACAGCCCTTGCCTTCTGCATACCTGAAAAACCAGATGTAAAGTGATGCTAGGATCTGACACCAGCTGGAGCAATAGCCAGGACACCTTGGACCTGGCTGCAATGACCTCAGAGTGCCTGATTAGCTGAATCCAGAAAAGTACTTTTTAGATAGCCCTCTGTGAATAGGGTACCCAAAAGATCTCTCCTCAATGCATTCTTTCTCAAGTGAGTTATAGCCATGAGCCTGCAGTAGTTAGGTTCTGGTCAATTCCTAAAGTCTTCTTAAAGCATCTTTCCTCTTGTCCCAATGCAAAGTACTTTTGAATGGTACTAATCTCTTTAGCAACTGTTGCAGTCAGGTTCGCATTGCTGGTAGAAATCACCCAACTAAGAGCAGCTTCTGGGAAAAAGAGGTTAATTTTGGCTTACAGGATCGACGGGAAGCTCCACAATGGCAGGGGAAAACTATGGCATGAACAGAGGGTGAACATCACCCCCTGGCCAACATAAGGTGGACCATAGCAACAAGAGAGTGTGCCAAACACTGGCAGAGGGAAACTGGCTATAATATCCATAAGCCCGCCCCCAACAATACACTACCTCCAGGAGGCTTTAATTTCCAATTGCCATCAGCTGGGGAAACTAACCTCCAGAATACCTAAATTTATGGGGGACACCTGAATCAAACCACCACAGCAACCATGACCTCTTCATCTATCAATTTAAAATTGTGCCTTTTCTTTCCAGAGTACACATTTTTAAACCTTTCTGCCCTGCTTCTTGCTCTTAATTTTCACTATAAACTTGACTAAAAAGCAGCTGGAGGGTTGGAGAAATGGCTTAGCAGTTAATGCGCTTGCCTGCAAAGCCTAAGGATCCAAGTTCTATTCTCCAGGTCCCATGTAAGCCAGATGCACAAGGTGGTGCATGCGTCTGGAGTTCATTTGCAATGACTAGAAGCCCTGACATGCCTGTTAACTCTGTCTCTCTCTCTCTTTCTCTCTATCCCTTTCTGTCTCAAGTAAAAATAAATTTAAAAATTGAAGTATATATATTTTTTACATAGCAACTGGAAATAACAGTACTATAGCCTGAATGTTCTCTACCAAATACGTCCATCACCTCTACCTTATCTATCATTTATGTATATATATTTCTATCTATATATGTATCTATCTATCATCTACTATCTATTTATCTATCATGTATCTATTTATAGATCTGCTTATTGGATTTATTTTTTTTTAAGGAGTTTCACATAGCGCATGATAGCAGGTAATTTGTCATGTAGCCAAGGAAGACCTTGACCTCCTAATGCTCCTCTCTCTACCTCCTAAGTTCTGGTATTACAAGTGTGCCCCACCACACTCAGCTTAGTCCATCACCTTGAAATTCAACCTCTCACAAAGTCTCAGAATATGGACAAATTGTAGACAGGTCTTTCACCACAGTGTGACATGTTATCCAATTCCCAGTAGCATCTCTATCTCACCTTAAACCACACAAACAGAATGCTTTCCACACTTCTCTTGGTATTCTGGTTTTGAAACTCCTACCAGAATCATTCAATAAGCTCCATTTATCATGTTCTATTCTTTCTATATCCTACTTCTCCAGACTTTTCCCAATTCTTACAACAAACCAATTCCATAAGCTTAAGAATCATATGGCCATTCAGTTACAGCAATGACCCAGTCTTATAGTAATATATTTTTGGGGCATTAGCCTATCTATTATTGTGAAAACTAACTGTGAGAAACTAGTTAAGGAAGGAAAGATTTATTTTCTTTCACAGTTTCAGATGTTTGATTCCAAAGGAGCACAGAAGCTGACATTTATGCCAACCAGGCAGCAGAGAGGATTGTGTTTGCACTCATTCTAGCAGGCTTTCTCGCTGTTCTCTTTTCTTCTGTCCGGGCTCTCAGCCTATGGAAAGGTGCTACCCACATTTAGGATGGTCTCCAATCCATTCTAGAAATGTTATCATAGACACAGATGGAGGTGTACTTGACTAATCTCCTTAACACTTCTTTCTCTAGTCAAGGGGACCATCAAGATTAACAATCTCAACAAGTAAATCCTGCAACAACAACAACAAAAAAACTTCAGCAGCTATCCAGTCAGAGGGATAGCAGGTGTTATCAGGGAATTAAAAGACAACTATGAAGAAGTAGGGCTTAGCCGGGTGCAGTGGCGCATACCTTTAATCCCAGCACTCGGGAGGCAGAGGTAGGAGGATTGCTGTGAGTTCGAGGCCACCCTGAGACTCCATAGTGAATTCCAGGTCAGCCTGGGCTAGAGTGAGACCCTACCTCGAACCTCCCCCCCAAAAAAGAAGTATGGCTTAAATAAGATTGTGAAAGATGCATAATTTTTCCAAGATTTTATTTAGTATCCATTAGCAAAGCAAAGAAAAGAAGGTAAGAGAATATTTACTATAAAATCATGATCAAAGAAAAACAGTTGGCTTGAGTTGATGTTGAGCAAATACACAAAGTGCCCTACTCAGAGATAGGTGTTCTATAAATGTGACATTGAAGTTTAATGTCCCCATTAATAGGGGAGTGTGATATGAGCAGGACTCAAGCTCATCACTATATACTTACTGCTGTGGAAACATCAGCTTTTACTCGATGAGAGTAAATTCAGCCAGATAAACTGACTGAGGTAGCTTAATACCATGTAGTAGCACTTCACAACCTATGTTGCTGTAGGATTTTTGGTAGTTTATTTATTGATTGATTTTATTTTTAAGACAAGACCTTGATAGATAGCTCAGGTCGTCATTGAATTTATGACCCTCCTGACTCAGTATCTAAAGTTCTAAGATTCCGGGCATTCACCACCATGTCCAGCTATTGCTGGTGTTTTGTTTTATTGTTGTTGTTTTTTTTAATTCTTATGCACCAAATGACTGGAGAAGGCACCATAACCCTTTTAGTAATAGTGGTTTACTATGGCAAGTTTTCTGACTATGGATTTATGAAAATAATGTGTCTCATCATAAAGGTATGATTTCTAAAAACAAACCTTAAGAGGATTCTGCTATATTTTACATCCTGCCCACACTGTACCACTAGAACTACTTTGTTGAAACAGTGTTATAGTTTAAAATTTACCTCACTAGAAGTCAGACCAGGACTTGAGTCTGAGGTCCATAACTACCATAATGACTGAGACTTTCTTGGGTAATCCATGACACACATGTAATAGAATCATCTATAATTTTCATTTAAACATGAAGACTCTGAGTAGAGTGTGATAAGATAGGACTGTAACCACAGCACTCAGGAAGCCAAGTCAGTAAGATCCCAAGTTTAAGGCTAGCCTCACTATATAGTGAGGCTTTATCTCAAAAACAACCAACAATAAAAAGCAGATAAAAATTCTCTGAAGTTTTTGCTTGGAGGGGTCTCTTTTTTATAATCATAGGCTTTTGTTATTATAAAGATGAAAAGCTTTAGGGGGGCAATAGTATAGCTTAGTGGAACAGCATTTGCCAAGCATGACTGTGATCCTGGGTTCGATCTCCATGTGAAAAAGGAATCAAATATCCTATTGGAAATGACTTTTGCCAATTTGTTGAACTTCTTTGGTTTCTTACATAAATCAAAGCCATTTTCACTAGAACATATTTGCAACTTTCCAGTTCCTACATTGTGGCAGAGTGGAAAGAATGGGACTTTGAAACTTAAAGCATATAGGTTCCAATATCAACTTTACCGCTTCCTGTGTGGCATGCAGTGAATGATTTACTTTCTAGTACCCTTAATTTCTTCATCTGCAAATTGTGGCAAATAATAATACACACTTTTAGGATTAGTGTGAGAATTAACAAACTAGCAATGGTGTATAGAGATTGGTGATTCTTTTCCTTTTCTTTCTTTTTTTATGTGGTTTTTCAAGATTGGGTCTCCAGGGTCTCACTGAAGCCTAGAGTGACCTGGATGACCTGGAATTCACTATGTAATCTCAGGGTGGCCTCAAACTCTCAGTAATCCTCCTACCTTTGGATCTTGAGTGCTGGGATTAAAGGTGTGTGCCATCATGCCTGGCTCAGATTGGTAATTCTTAAAATGATTTTTATGAAATTTTCCATAGAAACAAATCTGATCACTTTCAAATAATGATGGTGTAACCTCAACAAAATCTTGTTAGGATCTTATAATTTTAACTACTGTAAAAGTTTTTGAAGATAGGAATTCTACCTCCTAGTGTAGGGCAGCTTAAGCACAAACTACTATATGTGCTATACACATTACTATGTGACAAGCCATAATAAAACTAAGATGAATTCAGGGCCCCATATCCCATTCATCTGGTACTGACTTCACGCTCCACTGGAGAATTTGCTTCTCTTTTTCAGATGGACACAGAACCTGAGGAAAGAATCAGCCCATCGCACCTCACCAGGGCCCCAGCTGAAACCATAGAGTAATTGGGGAAATGAGCAAGAGTACTGCCTTCTTGGTGAACCTGGTATCAGCACAAGGGTGAAGGAGGCAGACACAGAGAACACTCAACTCCTACCAAACCAGATATCCAGAGACACAGAGGCTTGCAAGACCTCATCACTGAATTAGACCTAAAACGAACCTAACATGGCTCAGGGAAATTCATGGAAGAGGGGGCAGAAAGATTGATAGAGCCACAAGTTGTGACATTATGTACAAAGACATTGCCCCTTCCCTATAACTGATGGCTAACCCCACAAAGCATGACCCATATTCCCCAATGAGGAGGGTCCCTTTGGAGGGGGGAGGACAGGGAGGATGCTAAGGATGGAACCAACATGGCTATTTACACACTTTGTACATAACTAATAAAGGAAGAAAAAAACTAAGTAGCTCAGGACAATATTCATTTATAATTATGGAAGGATATATAGGTGAGCTGGGTAGTGCTATACTTGGCTGGTCTTATTCATAAATCAGCTATATATCCTAGAGGAGGCACTCCTTATCTTAGCTGCATATAGGCTGGTCTGGATGGCCTGTGCTAGAACCAATGGGTTAGTCTCCGTGTGGTGGCTGCCAGTCTCCGCTAGGGCTGTTTTCACAGCAGTGTGTGAGTACTGAGAGAGGAAAAATGAAAGAATCATGAGGCCAAGATCCAAAACTGGCCTGTTGTTTCTTCTGCTACATTTTGTTGCTCAAAGCAAATATTAAAGCCAGAATCAAAGTATGCCTTTTCTTGATGGGAGAAAAAAACTAACACATATTAAAAGGTCATGCTTATTTGCTTAAGTCTAAAACTGTGGTTTTTAAGGCTTAGTAACTTTCAGAATATCCTAGAAGGCTTGTGAAAGCATAGGTTGCTGGGTCCACCTGAGCTTTTATTGTAGTAGATTCATGAAGAGGCCAAATAATTTGCATTTCTAACAATTTCCCAGGTGATGGTGGTGCTTACTTTAGGTCATAATTTGAGGACTTTTGGTCTGCAGTGGGGTTTCCTTTGTTTCAAAAATAATTTTTGAATTTAATTTTATTTCTAACTAAATTCTCTGTATAATATAACATGTTCTCATCATACATTCCTCTCCTACCAGAATATGAAACATTTATTATGGTTTAAACCTACAAATGGCTCCTGTGTTAAAGGTTTAACTGTCACTTGCTAAGCTTTCAAGGATGAATTGACCATGAGAACTCTAACTTCATCAGTGGATTCACTGATTCAAGCATAGATAAATTCATAACTGAGTGGGCAAGTAAGAGGTGGGAGTTGGTAGGAGAAAGTAGGCTATCGGGATGCGCCTTTGAAGGGTTTGTTGTGTTTTTTTTTCCCCTGGACCCTACCTGTATATCTCTGTATTTAATGAGAACTGCTAGGTAGAGACCTCCACATGCTCTGTGACATAGGTTCTGCTTTATCATGGACCAAGGAACAAAGGAACAGATTATGAACTGAAATTAGTGAAGCTATAAGCAAAAACAAACCTTTCAACTGTTACTATTTATGCCAGCCATTCTGTCATAGCACTAGACAGCTAACAAAGATAATAAAATATTAAATACTTCTTAGGGGAGTGTGGTGGTTTGATTCAGGTGTCCCCCATAAATTTAGGTGTTCTGAATGCTAGGTTCTCAGCTGATGGCAATTTAGAAATTGAATCCTCCTGGAGGCAGTGTAATGCTGGGGGCAGGCTCATGTGTGTTATAGCCAGCTTCCTCTTGCCAGTGTTTGGCACACTCCCCTGTTGCTGTTGTCCATCTGATATTGGCCAGGAGGTGATGTCCCCCCTCTGCTCATGCCATCATTTTCCTCTGCCATTGTGGAGCTTCCTCTTGAGTGTGTAAGCCAAAATAAACCTTTTAATCCCCACAAGCTGCTCTTGGTTGGGTGTTTTCTGCCAGCAATGTGAACCTGACCTCAACAGGGGGTTTGATTGTCCCTTTGTCCTAGGGAAAAAAAAAAAAAAGACCAAAAAGATTACTTTCCTTAGATCCTATCCTTAAACACATAAGTGCTGATGAACCAAAAGTCACTGAAAGATATGTGTGTGTGTGTGTGTGTGTGTGTGTGTGTGTGTGTTGTGTGGTGTATTGTGTAGTATATATACACGGTGTTCACATACATGTGCATCATGCATGTGCATACAGAGGCTACAGGAGGACTCTGGGTGCCCCCTCTTTATTGCTCAACTGTATATGTCTTTGAGACAGGGTCTGTCTCAACCTGGTACCATAGTGTTTTGTTTTGCTTTGTTTTTTTCAGTTATCATTCCCCAGTGTGTACAGTTTTTTACATAGGTTCTGGGGAGGTGAACTTGGACATTCTTATCCTCCTCCTCCTCCTCCCAAGGCCTTCATGCTTTAACAAGTGTTCTGAGCTATCTCCCAAGCCCAAGGGTGTGTGTGTCTTTTGGTTTTTTTGTGATTTTCTTTTCAGTGCTGGGGGCCTTGCTCTTACTAAACAAGTATTCTTTGGCCACTGAGCTAAATCCCCAACCTAAAAGATTTTATTTCGTGTCTTCCTGTGTCTACTTCTGTATTCTATACCCCTTTGTACCAAATACAATTAGGTAGATAAGGGAAAAGTCTTATTGAGCCAAAAAAATGGCCTCTAGATTTGGCTAAAATTTACTGAAACAAGGCTGGAGAGCTGGCTTAGCAGTTAAGGTGCTTGCTGACAAAACCAAAGGGCCTACATTCAATTCCCCAGTACCCAGGTAAGCCAAATGCACAAGGTAGTCCAAGCACCTGGAGTTCAGTGGTTTAAGGCTCTGGTATACCCATTCTCTCTAGATATATATCTGCCTCTTCCTCTCTCCCTCTCTCTCTCTCTCTCTCTCTCTTTCTCTTTAATAAATAATACAATATTAATAAGAACTGTTTAAAAGATTACTAAAACAATTATGGTATATGTGGATTAACATGCTGCAAGGAATTGTACCTAAATCTAATTTGTGTTTACATGCTTGATATATCATAACCACATATGATTTGTCTACTTTCAACTTCTGTCTTAGATATTCAAATAATAAGGTGCATCCAGAAGTCTTTTTTTTTTTTTTTTTTTTTTTTGAGGTAAGGTCTCACTTTAGCCCAGACTGACCTAGAATTCACTATGTAATCTTAGGCTGGCCTCAAACTAACAGTGATCCTCCTACTTCAGCCTCCTAAGTGCTGGGATTAAAGGCAGGCGCCACCACACCCAGCTAGAAATCTTTTATAAACTCCAAGTTAATTATGGTTTAGGATTTATAGGAAACATCCAGTTTTTCTGTGCTTTATTAAAAGGAGAGAGAGAACTAATTATCAAATTCTTACCTGTTTTTAGAATATTTCCTTGGTATTGTGGTTTGAATGCAAAATGCTTCTGACAGGTTTATGTGTTTGAACATTTGGACCCCAGCTGGTGACTTTAGGGAGATTGTGGAATCTTTAAGAGGTGGAGATTTGCTGGAGGAAGTGGGTCACTGAGGGCAGGCTTTGAAGTTATGCAGCCTTACCCCAGTTCCCGTTTGTCATTTGATTCTTGGTTACCTATATGAGGAGCCAATTTCCCAATTGAGCCATCATGCCTTCCTCACCATGATGAAACGTAGCCCCCTGGGACTGTAAGATAAATATAACCTTTTGCTTCCTCAAATTTTTTATAGTCATGTATTTGTTCACAGTGATGAGAAAGTAACTAATACAGAAAACTAGATCCAGGAGTAGGCCATTGATGTGATAAACCTGATCTTGTGGTTCATAAGCCTTTGGAACCCGTTTGTGTATATAATGTGGAAGAGGTTTGAATCTTAGAAAAACTCTTGAATACCCTAAGTGAAGCAGTATTCAGAGCTCTAAGCCAGTGACTCTGAAAGAACTTCTGAAGCTACCAATAACTGACTTTCAAGTTCTTGACCATTATTAGCAAAAATTTTAAAAATTCAGACATGAAGCAGGGTAATTATGAAAGATTTATTTTAAAAGAGTAAGAGAGAACTAGAGAAAAATAGTAAAGCTCTCAAGCCAAAAAGCTAAAAAGTGTCCTGAACAGTTTGCCAAATGGTGGCTCAAACTGGATTTCTTTATAGCCATGGAAATGCAAATCAGGAATCTAATTGGGATGAGCCTCATTGCCAAGTTGAAATGTACATGAAGGACCCTAAATGATTGATTGGCCCAGGAAGGGAGTGTAGGCTCATAAAGGTGTAAGTTCTTACAAACATGAGAGGGATAGGGATGCAGGTTTGGAGAAAGCCCACAAAAATTTTCCGGAGTAAAGGACTGAGAAGTACCTCTGGATGTCCACACTAACTCAAACTAAAGTTCCCAGGTAGTCTGGCCAGGATGGATTATCTATGTTCTTCTTGGGCCTATATCCCTGTTGCAATCCAGTTCACATTGCTGGTAGAAATCACCCAACTAAGAGCAGCTTCTGGGAAAAAGAGGTTTATTTTGGCTTACAGGCTTGTGGGGAAGCTTCACCTTGGCAGGGAAAACGATGACATGAGCAGAGAGTGGACATCACCCCCTGGCCAACATAAGGTGGACCATAGCAATAGGACAGTGTGCCCAACACCGGCAAGGGGAAACTAGCTATAAAACCCATAAGCCTGCCCCCAACAATACACTCCCTCCAGGAGCCATTAATTCTCAAGTATCCATCAGCTGGGGACCTAGCATTCAGAACACCTAAGTTTATGGGGGACACCAGAATCAAACCACCACATTCCGCCCCGGCCCCCATAAACTGATAACCATACATGATGTAAAATGCAATGCATTCTTCTAACTTTAAAAGTCCCCATGGTTTTCATCAATTCCAATGATGTTCATACATCCCCATAGTCCAAGATCTTTTAACTGAGCCATAATACCAAAAAATAACCTCAAAAAACCCAGAATGGCACAGAATAAATATTCACACTACAAAAGATGGCATTTGGCATAGCAAAGAAACATTCAACCAATACAAGATTTAAAACAACTAGGGCAAACATCAAACTCTGTAGCTTCAAGTCCAACAACTCTAGCCAGTGACAAATCTCCAAGTCCAATAATTCTAACCAGCAACAAGTCTCTGGCATTCCAATTCTGCACCTCCAGCTAGACTACTCACAGTCCTGGACAACTTCATCAGGGCCACCAGCTGTCCTTGGCAGCCATCATGTGGTCCCGGCATCTCCACTGGGTCTCCACTGCAAGCCATGCTTCATCTTCATGGCTCCATGGGGTCTCCATGCAGGCATCCAGCAAACCTGCTTCACACTGCCCATGGCCATTTCCAAAACACAAGACCATGTTGCAAACTCAATGACCCTCTCTTTCCTGCATTTCTTATACTCCACAATACCAGGTAGAGTGCCAATTTGTTAATCCAAGGGGGAATAAAGCAGGCTTTGAAGAACAGGACACTCCTTGAGCACTCAGGCCCCTTCAAAAGAATTGACATTCTTCCTGTTGCCCCAGTGCAAGACAGCTGGCCCAGTCTCAAAGGTTGTAATCTCTCAGTTGCAGATGAATGGGCAACAGTTCACCCAAAGATTTTTCTTTCTGCGCCATATTCCTCTGCTCACACCAATTCATTTCTACGCAAAGCAACCCTGCACAACTTCTCAGGACATGGGCATAAGGGCAAGCTTCTCACACAAACCCCTAGCCCTGTCCAAGCAAAGCTCTTTCTCACCCTCATAAGCCAAACCTCACAGTCCAGAGTTCTTATTGCATTCAGGTCTTGCAGCTCAGACCAGAATAGTCCATCAAGCTGTGCTTACAGCACTGCAAGGCGTCTCTTGGGCCAAGGTTTCAAATCCTTCCATATTCCTCTTGAAAATCAGCTCCAAAAGGCCAAAGCCACACAGTCAGATGTCTAGCAGCAATCCTACTCCTTGGTACCACTTTACTGTTGCAGTCCGGTTCACATTGCTGGTAGAAATCACCCAACTAAGAGCAGCTTCTGGGAAAAAGAGGTTTATTTTGGCTTACAGGCTTGAGGGGAAGCCCCACGATGGCAGGGAAAATGATGACATGAGCAGAGGGTGGTCATCACCCCTTGGCCAACATAAGGTGGACTATAGCAACAGGACAGTGTGCCCAACACTGGCAAGGGGAAACTGGCTATAAAACCCATAAGCCCGCCCCCAACAATACACTCCCTCCAGGAGACATTAATTCCCAAACACCCATCAGCTGGGGACCTAGCATTCAGAACACCTAAGTTTATGGGGGACACTGGAATCAAACCACCACAATCCCTGACAGACAACCTACAGAAAAGTTTATCTTGCTCCTATTCTGTATCATAAACAGAGCTTATGGGCTATTCTGGTGAGAGTTTTGAGGATCAGAAGGCCAGGTCCATGAGGTTTCAGAGGGGAAGAAGGACTCTGTCAGGAACTGGGATAGAGGTATTTTATGTGATATTATGCCAAAGGAACTGTCTATATTTTGCCTGTGTCCTGAGAACTTGAATAAGGATTGATGTAAAGGTAATAGAGGGCTGGATAGATGGCTCAGCAGTTAAGGTGCTTGCCTACAAAGCCTAAGGACCCAGGTTTGATTCCCTAGTACTCACATAAAGCCAGATGCACAAAGTAGCACATGTACCTGGAGTTCATTTGCAGTGGCTGGAGGCTCTGGCACTCCCATTCTGTCTCTCTGTCTTTCTTTTCTCTCTCTCTCTCTCTCTGCAACTAACTAACTAAATTTTTTTTTAAGTAAATGGCTGAGGAAATTTAAAGCAAAATTATATTGAGTCTGCCACAAGGTTTCTGTTGGCTGCTTTTATTTGGATCTATTGTGAATAGAAGCAACAAGCAGAGCAAAGATATGAAGAAGAAATGTCCCACAAGGAAAATGATGGTGTTGAAAAATTGATGTAATTGTTAGGCAGATGGCACCATTAAAGAGAAACCTGATGTTCTGCCCTACAACAATGGAAAGGATGCCATGAAGGCAAGACCCCACATGATGAAGACTCTAGCTTATGAGAATGCACAGTCTTTTGAAAGAAGGCCTGAAGAGAAATGCAGCAGAAATGGTTCCCTGCTCAAAAACAGTGGCCTAGGAAAATGTTTTTTTGTTTTGTTTTGTTTTGTTTTGGTTTTTCGAGGTAGGGTCTCATTCTAGCCCAGGCTGACCTGGAATTCACTATGGAGTCTCAGGGTGGGCTCGAACTTACAGCGATCCTCCTACCTCTGCCTCCCTAGTGCTGGGGTTAAAGGCATGCGCCACCACGCCCAGCTGGAAAATGTTTTTTTGTTATTGTTGTTGTTTTTATATTCAGTAATCAAGGCATATAGACACTGTTACAGCTGAGATCCAGATCTCACAGCAGAACTTGGCAGTGTTATTCATATGGTGCTGGTTTCATAAGCATGAAAAATACAAGATTGAGAAGGTTATAGAGTATTGAACTATGGTTCCAGAGAGCTTCTGAGGCCAAGCAATTGATGGTAGAGTCAGAATTCTTGCCAGGATGCCTTGAGAGGCTCCTGGGTGAGCTGGTGAAGGTAAATTCGAAGTTTCATCCCCAGGATGAAGGGTAGGAATCTATATGCTCAGAGTGAAGCCATGCCACAAGAAATATTTTGTGTTGTGTTCTATAAGCAACAGAGCTGAAGGGGTAGGGATATCCAGGCCTCTTGGAGCACAGCAGATTTCATCAAGAGACCCAATTACCAAACATGGAGATGCAAGCTTTGGCATTTGCCCTGCTGGGTTTCAGACTTGCTTTGATTCAACCTTTCCTTGTTATGCACGCATCTCTCCCTTTTAGAAAAGGTATGCTTAACTTTATGCCTATGTATGTTGGAAGTTTAGAACATACAAGTTGTGTTTTGATTTGATAGGGCTTACAGTTAAGAGATTGCTTGAGACTCTCACGGGAATTTGGACTTTTGAAAATATTGGGACTATTAAAGACCATGGGAAACTTTAAAAATTTCTGTTTATTTATTTGCAAGCAAACAGAGAAGAGAGAAGAGAAAGAGAGAGGGAGGTAGAGAAGTCCAATACACGTATCACTTTGTGCATTTGGCTTATGTGGGTACTGGGGAACTGAACATGGGTCATTGGGCTTTGCATGCAAGCACCTTAACTGCAAAGCAATCTCTCCAACCCCAAAGGAATTTTATTTATTTATTTATTTAAGAGAGAGAGAATGGACCTGCCAGGGCCTCCAGCCACTGCAAACAAACTCCAGATGTATGTGCCACCTTGTGCAACTAGCCTACATGGGTACTGGGATATTGAACCTGGATCCTTAGTCTTCATGAATTGGCCATAGAGCCTCTAGGTACCAAGGAAAAATGTTGTGGTTTGAATGTGAAATGTCCCCTATAGGCCCAAGTATTTGAATATGTGGTTCCTAGTTTGTAGTAATGTTTTGAAAAGGTTATAGAACCTTCCAGAAGTCAAGCCTTGCTGGAGGAAGTGAGTCACGGGCTTGAGGTTTTTATAGCCTGGCCCCACTTCCTATTTGTCCTCTTTTTTTTTTTTTTCCTGCCTACTGATGTGAGGAGTCAGCTCCCTGCTTCTACCACAGTGCCTTCCCTGCCATGATATATGCTTCTAAGAAGGTAAGCCAAATTAAGCCTTTTGCTTCCTTAAGATGCTCACAGCAATGAGAAATTAATTAACATACGTAGCAAGACAGGCATATACTATACTGTGGAAAATGAGACTTGAGCTAAGAGATTTATCTGGAATTATACAATGGATCTAAGACTAGTTTTTCTAGATCCAAATTACTTTTTTTTTACACCAAAAAAATAATAGGTATCGACATCAGCTCATATTAACTAGCCATGATTAGCTTATAAGTTATCTTAAATTATACTTATAGTTTCAATTCTTAACTATTAGTAATCCCCTAAAGGGGCTACTATTTACACTTTAAGTATTTTAAAGACTTCCTTATTTGCCTAACATCACTTTACCATTAGTTATAATCACCTACTGTAATGGTTTGAAAGTAAATAGCCTCAGGTATTTTTGATTAAGCCTTCTACTTAGTCTCCAGCAGGTGGAGCCCTGAGGGAAGAGGTGTGTCATGGAAACAGATCTTAAGCCTAGTGATAGGTTTGTGTTCAGAGTCAGCTTGTACTTGCTGGTGCTGTCTGTAGTCGCTTTGCTATGGATGTATGATGAATTGAGTCAACTTCTTTTACCATGATGAAGCTTCCACTGGAATCTGTAAGTCTGAAATAAACCCTTTCCTCCCATAAGTTGCTTCTGGTCAGGTGTTTGTCCCAGCAATGAGAAGGTAACTCTAACACCTTATATACCAAGAACTATTATATTTTATATTTAAGACAACCTTTTAAGATAGGTACGTGTGTGTGTGTGTGTGTGTGTGTGTGTGTGTATAGGATGTCTCTATTTGAGAGTATCAGTGATGCTCCACTTTGCACACCCCACAGGACTGTGGTTATAGATGTGTGTGACCATGTCCAGGTGTTTATGTGGGTTCTGGAAATTCAAACTCATGTGGTCTCAGGCCTCCCCAGGCCATCATGCTTGCACAGGAAGCATGCTTAACACTTGAGCCACCTCTCTAACACCAATAGGTGTTATTTTTATCTTCATTTTTACAGTTTAAAAAACTGATTTAAGCAATTAAATACCTATTCAACTTGCTATCACACAGCTAGTAATTAAGAAGGCTGGAGCTCAAATAAAATTCTATTTGATTAAAAAAGACTGTATTGAGCTGGAGAGATGGCTTAGTGGTTAAGGTACTTGCCTGCAAAGCCTAAGGACCTAAGTAAGCCTAAGGACCCATGTAAGCCAGATGCACAAGGTGGTGCATGTGTCTGGAATTCATCTCTAGTGGCTGGAGGCCCTGGACCAATTATCATTCTCTCTCTCTTTCTCTCTCTCTCTCTGCTTACAAATAAATAAATTAATATATAAAAAAATTAACTGTATTATCTGTGGCACTATTCTTACTACTATAAATTTTTAAAATTGACTATTAGGGGAGATGGCTAAGTTGGTAAAGTGCTTGCTGGGCAAACATTAGAACCTGAGTTCAGATCCCCAGGACCCATGTAAAATGTTGGATATGGTGATCTACATCTGCATTCCCACTGCTAGGGAAATCAGTAATAAGAGGCTCCTAGGGGCTGGCTAGTTAGATTATCTAACTGAATTGGTTCAGTAAAAGAACACATATGTACACATATACATGCATGTACACATATACACATACACATGCGTTAGAACACGTATACATATATGTGGTGGTTTTAATAGATGGCCCCCAATATATTCAGTGTTTTTTTTAGTTTGTAGTTTGGATCTGCAGCCACCTGGATGAAGGAGGTGTCACAAATTTTAAGGATTGATGGTGACTTTGAAATTCCAATCTAAAGATATGCAAAGTGCCTAGATCTGCCTGGTGTTCCTGAAGTGTGCTGTGTTCCTTTGGGGATTTGGCTTGTGGCCTTTCTTTCTCTTTCTCTCTCTCTCTCCCTCTCTCTCTCTCCTTTGACCTGTGAAAGCAGGGCCAGCTTCTTCTACCATTATGGAACTTCCTGTGGATATGTAAGCTTCAATAAATATCCCTTCCTCCATAACTGTGCCTTTTCTGGAAGTTCATCTCAGCAAACCTGAAGCTGTTTGCAATAATACACATACATGTGCACTATACAACCACAGAAAAATACTGTTATAATGTGATGCTACTGCACATATGGCATGGAATAAATTGAACACTCAGTCGGGTACAGAACAAGAAATTTACAACAGAATCTAAGAGGAAAGGTGAAAAGTAAACATCTGGCCTACTCAAAGAAATTATCAGAGAAAGTAGTCATGAAACTGACATGTTTAGCTAACATATGTGACCAAGGGTCTGGACTTTCAAGGCACCTTGGGGAGACATATGCTCACTTGAGCAATGCCATCATTGGTACAACACATTTTAGACCTTTCTGGAGTCTAACTATTCTGTGTACACACATAATTGATTTATTTTCACCAAAACAATAAAATTCGCCTTATTTCACTAGCCTTTGGGCATTTGCTCACGAACTTATTAGATCTGACACTGATGAATTTTTGGACACTTTCATAAATCAAATAAACTTAGAGAGCATGTTTGCTAACAGTTCTGTTACCAGTGGTCTCCGGGTATTTCCAGGTGTTCAGCATCTCACTCAAAGGACTGAAGAAAGGCACATATGCACAGTCAATCAGCAAGACACTTGATTGAAAACAAAGTGATACTAAAGACTTGAATACATTGCCAGAGAGGCAGCTTGTCACTTGAGTGGAGAGTAAAGGGTCCTTAGAAGTGGGATAGAGCTTCTCTTTATAGGATTTTTCAGAGGAGGATGGTTCATTTGCTAGGGGAATACTTTGCCTGGTACCACGGTTTGATTAATAGGCCTGGGTTAAATAACAATTTCTCTAGCATGCATATTCCTCCCCATGATGCATCTGATTTTTATAATATGTACACCCAGTTAGAAGCATAAGATGGTAAATAGAGGTTTCTCCCAAAAAGTTCACTTAAATGTCACAGTTTGCCTTACAGCTCATGTACCCTAAACCAGTTCAGACTGGATGGCCCTCTGCTGTTCTAATCCCAGATCTATCTAAGGACATATTAGAGTAGGAACTGAGCAGAAAAAAGTGTCACTCAGGGAGTTCATTGTGTAGGGAAGGGTGTACATGAAGCTAGACCCAGATGGGGGACTAAGGACACCAACAGGTTGCTAGGTGCATTGTGTGAAATAAGGAGCTGTTTGTCCTTAAGTCACTCAGTGTCTAGGGTGGCTAAATCATTCCCTATGCTTGCTTACCTCAGTGCTTTAGTTCACTAAAATTTTAATTCAGACTTTGAAGATAATTCCTGAAAAGGACATTGAAACTGTTCAAAGCTATGACCATAGCATGACTGAAGCTAAGACTATGGCAATTAAATATCTTGCATATAATATATAGTAATGACATCATATAAATATTTTGAATATTTTAATATTAATACATTAAAAGTTTTATGTATATTATATTATACATATTATATACATATATATTATTATATATATTATATTACATTATTATATTACATATATATACATATATTACATATATATATTATATATATGTGTGTATATATATAAACAAGTCCAGGTATGTTGGTTGCAGTGGTTTGAATGAGCCCCATAGGCTCAGGTGTTTTATTAAAGCTTGTAACTTGAGTCTCTAGCCATTTGGCTGGAGGAGGTATCACTGAGGCTAGATCCTGGGGTCCAGCCCTCAGGTGTGTTTGAGGAAGATCTGATCTCCAGACAAAAGGCATGCAGAGAGGTTTGAACTCTGCCTGGGTCCCTGCTTGCTGCCAGTTTGTTTTTGTTGGTTTGGGTGTTTGCTGGTTGTAGTGGTATCTCTTTTTGGGTTTATGAATGGTAACCAACTTCTTTGCCATGGATAGAACTTCCCCTGGATCTGTAAGCTTGACATAAATTCCTTCCTCCCATAAACTGTGTCTGGTTTAGACTGGTACGTCCCTGCAATCCTAGAACTCTGTAGGATTGATGTAGGATAATCACAAATCAGAAAGGAAAAGATATTAAGACTCAAAATTTAGATTCAGTCAATCTATTTTAGGAAAATTGATCTGCAAAAGATTATTTCCTAGTTCAATCATTTTAGTACACCTTTTTCCCCCAATACCTAGCTCTGGATAGAATTTCAAAGAACTTTTTTCTGGTATGTTCCAAAGTACCTGACATTGTGGGTCATATAAATAATCAAGGCAGATTTCATTTGAAAGTAGAAAATTCTGAACAGTAGCAGATGTTAGTTAATAATATTTCAAGTTAAATAATATTCAGCTAAAATTTCTTTGTTTTCTTTGGGGGGGGGGTGGTTCGAGATAGGGTCTCACTGTAGCTCAGGCTGACCTAGAATTCACTATGTGTTCTCAGAGTGGCCTTGAGCGTACAGCATCCTCCTACCTCTGTCTCCAGAGTAGTGGTATTAAAGGTATACACCACCGCACCCAGCTAAAATTTCTTGAGTAAAAAGCAGTTTCATTCTTTTATTTTCTTTACATACAAAATAGACAGGCAGTGCCAGACTAATTGAGCAACCAAAGAATGCCATTAAATAACTAAGAGTGTTCCCATCTTTCTTCACCATCATAGAGACTGGCCTTCAATTCATATAAATTGCTTCATGATTGCAAGATAGCTACTCTGCGTCCAGACATCACATAACAATCCAGGTAGGAAAAGGAGACAAGGGCAAAGAAGAAGGAACTTGGTACCAGTTACATCTATTCCTCTTTCATCAGGAAGGCAAATTTATATCCAAAAGACCCCCTCAGCAAATTTGTATTTCATTTGTCAGACTGTGTCAAACAGCCATTATGAGCTGCAAAGAAAACTGAGAAATTAAATATTCCATTTTCCTATCTCTAAATGAAAGTAAGACAAGGAAAGAGGATGTTGAGAATTCATGTTGAGTGAGCCAAATTATAATATCTGTCTCAATAGGGCTGACATTTTCCTAGGCAGTCTGTTTTCACACTTTGTATCATTAAATCATCACAATGGTGGGAGTTGGTCTTTGTTCTTTTAATTTTACTAAAGAAGCAAGTGGAATCTAGAATGGTTAAGGAAATTGCCCAAGTTACCCAGCTTCATTAGAATCCATTTCTATAGAACTTAAGAAACTGCTTTCAATTATGGGTAAAAAAAATCATAACAGCATGGAAATAAAAACTTTCCCAAAGACTGGGTGTGAAAGAAGCTTGCAGGAGAATATTATATCCTTATTGGATTCTTACTTAGTGATCCTATCCTTACTTGTAGCAGAACTTGGTGAGAAATTTCCACAAGGAGATTGCCAAGGTCACTAGGGATTGACCAGAGTATTCTATTAGTCACTGAAGGTTTCCTAAGACTCCCTACATTCACTCATTGGTGGGAGATTTATAGACAGTGAATTACTCATTTAATACATAGCTTATATATTTTCCAAAATTGGTTTTCTTTTATTGATTATAATGTAGCCCTTGATATATGCCAGTGAAACTATTTTGCCTGCTGCTTTTCCTTGCTATAGATAGAACAAGGCCCCAAATAAATCACACTGATAATAATGATAATTTAAAAAAAAAAGAAAAGGAAACAGTGCTTTGTTCAAATATTAAACAGCAACTTCTTAAAGTTGTACCAATACTATCATATAGACTTACAGGATATTCTAGAAATTTGTAGTAGATAAACATTTTTGCAGGTTTTTTTTTTTTTAAATGTGTCTATGGCTTTTTGTGGGCAGCTTGATGCAACTTTACCTCCTGGAAAAAATTGCAATTTTTGGCTTGGTACTTAATTCCTGCAAATCCAGTAATGAGTCCCACGCTAAATTCAAGCTCTCCTTGTTAAGCTGTGAATTGATACATCTTTACTTCCAACTATGTTAACTTCTCCAGGTGCAATTTATGTTTCACAAGGTTAATACATGTAATGCATATATTTACTGGAGCTGTTTTTAATCACACAAACTTTTCATTTAATAATTTCTAAGTTCATTGTTCATTTATTATTCTGTTATCCAAAGTGTCAAGGAAAATATCCCAGTCTTTCACATATTAGAATTCCTTCTTTCCGATGTTCATTCTCAATAACCGAAGTTGTAGGTTAAAAGAGTGGGGAGGAAAATCAAACAAAATGAACTTTGTAAAGTAAATATTTTTCAGTAGGTAGGTCTTCAGGAATCATTGAAAAGTCAGCAACAAACAAATGCACTCATCCACTTACCTAATGACTATTTTTCCAAAAAAAAATAAGATGTCCTTGGAGTTTTCAATCAGGAGGACATAGTCAGAGAAAAATACTTAGTGTCCTGCATAAATAGGTTTTGAGGAAATGAAGAACACCTTTGATAATAATCTTTTATTGTTTACTGTTATGCTTACAATTAATAATGTAAATCCATTTCCCAACTCCACTCTCAACTATTTTAAAAATTTATTCAAATTACCAGTAAAGCAATGTAAAACAAAATATTTGGGTAAAAAAAAAAGTTTTCAGAGTCCTTAAGAAGAGCAATTTAGCCTGTTGGGGTAGTGCACCCTTGTAATCCCAGCACTTGAGACAGGAAGACAGGAAGAAAAAATGTTAAAGCCAGCCTCAGATAGATAACGCAGTTCAAGGCCAAACAAGACTACATGAGACCCTATCTTAAAAAATAAAAAAGCTATTTACCTAGAAATAATTATTTTGCTAATTATACATAATTCCTATTCTCTAAAGTTTATCTCTAAGGCTTTCTTCTAGGCAAGCTTTATTAAGTTGATGTTACTGTTAATCAATAAATTAACCAGGCAATTAATTCCTATTTCTCAATAATTCCAAATGATCTTCTCTTTCTTCCCCAACCCTTCACTCTTTCCCTCCTGCCATTATATTTAATTCTAGGAAATATGTGAACAGAAGTCTGATGCTACCTTCAAAGCAAAGAATTGGAAAAACCTGTGAAAACCAATTTTTTGGTTGTTGCTGTTGTTTGTTTGAAGTGGGGGAAGCTGGGCTTGGCAGTGCACACCTGTAACCTCAGACTTTGTAAGGTAGAGGCAGAAGAATAAGAATTTCAAGGTCATCACTGGCTGCAGACACAGTTTGAGGCCAGCCTGAGCTACATAACACCTTGTCTCAACCAGTCAGTCAATCAGGAAACTTCTGTAGGGTTACATCACTTCACCTTTGCTTTCTTTTGCCTTAAATCTTCTGCCAAGTTCTCTCCTTTCCATTTTTAAAGGTAGTTTCATAGTTGTGGTGGTGTGTTATCTGTAATCCCAGCTATGGCAAGGCTGAGACAGGAAGATCACAAATCAAAGTCAGCCTGGTTCCAGAGAGTTTGAGAGCTAGCCTGAGCTACATGGGGGAGCTCTTGTATCGATCCCCTCCCAAGTTTCAAAATCAAAGCAATTAAGAGCTATAGATTCTCTCACCTGCCTTGGGAATCAGGAGCTATTGAGAAATGGACTACAGTCTTCATTCCATTTTCTGTAGCCCAGAACACACCACAGAACCTGCATAGACACATTTTAAGTGATTAATAAATAAACAGCTAGCATAAAAAAGGAGAGGTGCTTTGTTACCCATAAATGCTCTGTTTATGTCAGCTTCTTGCTTTCTCTTAC
Source organism: Dipus sagitta (assembly GCA_036346955.1). Lineage (NCBI taxonomy): Eukaryota > Metazoa > Chordata > Mammalia > Rodentia > Dipodidae > Dipus > Dipus sagitta. The sequence continues at coordinate 92,545,595 of CM070770.1, read as the reverse complement.
CTACTATAAAGTGTCAATGATAAAAACAAAGAAGTCCATTACATAGTGTCCGAGAAGGGATGCTCCCTAAATTCTAATAAAGATAAATAGGCATTATCCAGATGGTTCTGGAAAAATCACTCCGGACACCTGGAAGGTGTTTTGTGGCTATATCAAGACGTACAGCAGCATCACATACGTTGGAAACGCAAAGTTGAGTGCAAAATAAGTGTTTATTTGTCCACACAGGCAAATAAAAGTATTGGAAAGGCTTTGGGATAAGTGGCAAACTGGGACCTCTCAATTGGGTCTTTGGGACCATTAACAAAATTGAAAGGATCAAAAGAAACCATATTGGGGGATGTTCTGGTCTGGGCAAAGGGAGATAGAGGTGCCTAGACTCCCCACAAAGGGAACCTGAGCAGGATGGTTACAAATGGCCTTCCTTTTGGGAACGCCCAGGGCGAGCCCCAGGATGGACTGCTTGGGCAGGTGTGAGGGCCGCACCTTGCCACTGTCCTCACAGCGCACCTGCAGGCGCAGGCGGTGGCCGCCTCGGCCAGGCTCTGTCCCCGGCACCCTGGGGAGGGTGGGAGTTTCGGGTGGGTGCGGGGCGGCTCGGTCGGGGTCCGGCTGTGTCCTGCAGACTCGGGGCGGCCTGGCCTCGGCTCACCCCGCCGCCGGTCCTCTAGGTGGCGAGGCCCCGAGCGTCGCGGTCCTCTAGGTGGCGGGGTCCCCAGCATCGTTGTCCTGTAGGTGGCGGGGTCCTCAGCATCACGGTCCTCTAGGTGGCGGATTCCCCAGCATCGCGGTCTTCTAGGTGGCGGGGTCCCAGCATCGCTGCGCGCGGCCCAGAGGCGCGCAGAGTGGCCGCGCGAGCGCAGGGAGGGACAGGTGCGAAACTCCGGCCGGCGTCCCGCTCCGGGCTCAGCCGACACACCCCTGCCCGCCGTCCACCCTCCCTCTGCCTGCCGCTTGCAGCTCGTACGGTCTTCTCCTGAAGTGTTTGCATAAATTCGCGATTCCTAATCTGTTCCTCTGGAAATGATCCGATGTTTTCCTACTTATTTGAAGGCTGATTGCAGAAAATGCTATATAGGGTATTGGAAAAGGAGGGAGTAGGAGAGCAGAGGAAGCGAGAGAGAGAGGGAGACAGAGAGAAACGCAGGGGGGGGGGGGGGGCTTCTCTCTAGGACAGACAGAATGATACATACTGTCATTAACAGTTTTGACCCACCCAGACCCCACCCTTCGGATGCATCCATCACACAGTCCTTACAAAGGGGCCGCGCTGTCACACGGCTTGCCCGCTTCCTGGGCTCTCGGCTGGTTTAATGAGGTGCCCCCAGCCCCCAGCCGGGGCTATTGTGCAGCGCGAATGAAGCAGGCACGGAGACCGCCAGGATCCTAACAGCTGCTCGCAGCATCGCCGGCTGCGGCAGCCCCTCAGCAGCAGTTTAGCACAGACCTCAAGTGGATGGATGCCTCTGGAAGTGTTTTCCTGACGGAACCCACCAGGCGTTGGACGACCGTGGCAGGGCTAGTGAACTTAGATGGGGCTTTCCCGTCCGTCGAGCAGTTGAACCGGCTGGAGGCAAGTGCCGTCGCTCCGGGTATCGCGGGGTGCTGGGGACGGGATGCTGGTGGTTTTTAGCCAGTCCTTGGTCAAAAGGCGGCTTGGATCAATTTCCCCTCCGACCACTCAACTCTCCCTTTTACCTTTTGTTAGCTTGGCTTTACCAACCCCTCCTCCTCCCTCATGGTGTGAACCTTGCGCCTTGCTCTGGGGTTTGATTGTGCATTTAAATGGAATTCTGATTGGTGAATGTTCTTTCCTTTTTGTTGTGATTACTAGAGACACTTTAGTCCTGCCTTCCCAGTTCTGCGCCCTGAACAAGCAGTTTTGAAAAATTAAGTGCAAAAAGCATGACAAAGCAATATGAGGTTGCTGTGGTAAGTGAACTTTTAAACCAAAAATTACCATTTCTTATCTTATGTTGGGTCTGCGGGTGGTTTAAGGGTATTCACACACACAAAGGGTTGGGGACTGGGAGGAGGGGTTGATTAAATGAACAAACAAAAAACAGTACTTACTTTGATTTTTTTTTTTCTTGGCATATGGTCAGTAGACAAGTTATGTGTTTATTGGATGCTATTGGGATGGCAGTGGTTTTAGTGCATTTAAAGTGGGCGAGAGTTGACAGTCACCAAGGAAGATGGGAAGGGAGGCGAGGGAAACTAGGCTATTGTTTAAAAAAAAAAAAAATGTTTGACTTCCTGAACTTCTCACAGTAGCCAGGTCATTCCTGAAGAAATACTAAAGTGGAAAAGAACAATGGGGTCACCCTCAGTCTATATAGACTCTGTGACCTTCCCTGCACACTTTCTCTTCTCAGGTAGCAGCATCAGAAGCCATCCTTCTTAGAATAATTTTAAATGATGAAAGAAGGCAAAACAATGGACCTGGAAAGTTGTGGTTTAAACAGATTTGAGAAAGAACTCAATTACAGCCTCCTTAACCACCTCTACTTGCTCTCCCTCCCCTAGCCCTTTTTTAAACTAAGTGTATAGATCTTTTAAAAGTCCTTCCTCAGCACCTCTCTGATCCCTTGTATTTGTTTAGAAACAGGAAGCCTTACTGCCGGGAAAAATTTCTGAGGTTTTCTTTTTATCTCCATTTTCTGAGAATGACTATCCAATCAGTGTTTGCGGCAAAGTTAGCAATTCTAAGTTTGGTGAAAAGCTCAACTTTGGCTCTAGAGATTTCCAAACTATATTTGTACTTTTTAAAAAAGAATTAATAGTGCTCAGTGGTCCTAGAGCTTTTCTTTTGTGCGGATATAGTTGCCTTTTAAGTTATCTAGGGCTGTTGCCATGGAAATTATTTGGATGCCCTATATTGGAATGGACCTGCATAGTCTCTGATGAAGCAAAGCAAAGTTTTCAAAATTGAAGGATGGGATGGAAACAAAAATTCTTCTTGAAAGCAATTTTATTTTTGCTCTTGTTTGAGCCCATTCTCAACTTTAATGTCCATGTGTATTGTTATGACCACATGTGCCTATGTTTCCCAAGATGCACCCTAAAGTTCTTTTCAGTAGCTATAAACTTCCTGTGAATCTAGGCAGCACACAAAAGTGATTTTAAACTCAATGATAATACAGACAAAAATGTTGTTTTGGGCATATATTTTAATAACTTATTTTAACTGGCTTGGCCTATTCTACATGAAGTTACTGTCACTTTCCAGTGACTATAACAGGGAACTCTTTCCTTATAAAGTCAGTATCTAAAATTATTCATGTTATTTCTAGTCTTACTGTTTGCAATTAACATCCCCCAAATTTTTACTTTTAGAGCTTCTAAACCAAATGTCCAATTAAACTTTATAATGGGTTTGTATATAACAATGAGTTATGTAAAATTTATGTGGAGTTTTTTTCTGAAATTTGGAATACAGCATTATGCATTTGTAATAGCAAGAAGTTCCATAGGGAAGTTTGTTTTAATTTGGTTCTAATATTAGACCTCATATAACCCACTAACAATGTTCCTAGATCAGTACTTTATTTTGGATAATACTTTTTAACTTTCTAAGCTATGTTGGTATTCTACTGGTTATAATTAATCTTGAACTATACTAGCACTATCTGGGAGTTTTTGATAAATCTATTAAAATATTTATACCATATTAAACTAAGAATTCATTATTACTTGATGTGCAGATGATTGAAATCAAATGATTGCCTCGTACAAAGGTAAAAATAGTCTACTTAACACTTTGATTTAGAAAAATATTTTTAATCAGTTATTTTGTCACCATTTCAACAAAAATAAACCTTCAGTTTTATTATTTCTCTCTACCTACACTTTAAAAATACTGTTTCAAAAAATCATTTAAAATAAGTTGGGTGATTGAAATAGTTCACAATATTTTCCATCAATAATCTTATAGTTCTGTGCCAGTTTTAAGGTTGCTAAATATTGTCAATATGTAAATTTCTTTTTTTTTTTTTTGGTTTTTTTGAGGCAGGGTCTCACCTAGCCCAGGCTGACCTGGAATTTACTATGTAGTCTCAGGGTGGTCTTGAACTCATGGCAATCTCTGCCTCCTATATGCTGGGATTAAAGGCGTGCTCCACGACACTCGGCAAAATATGTAAATTTCTTAATTACAGAATGTAATATTACAACCTATTTTCATAGAAAATGCAAATAGTTCAGGTTTGTTTTCATACATAAAATATAAATTTTATTTTTATGTGTGATTATCACATTAGGAACACAGTGAGCATGTTCTATTATTTTTCATAAATCTCAGTTCAGCAAAGCATATTTTATAAGCAGCAGAAAACTTATGCTCAGAAAAAGGAAGTTCTAAATGTTTTTAAGTATTAGAAGTAGTTATTGGTTCCTATAATGTTGGCTTACTTTGAGAAAGTAGGTGAACTGAAGAAGTAGAGATAGGGGCAGCCACATTGCTTAATGTTATGTTACATTCCAGATTGGAATCCTGTACCATGTCCAGGACATGAAACGTACCTGTGTTCAAAAAGCAATAAAGGAATGGCTGAAGTAAAACAAAATTTTTAAGAAGCAAAAATAACTTTCATGTATATTTCCAATTAGCATTTAACTTAATGTGAACCATATATATCAAATACATAATGTAAAATGGCAAAGTAGTTAACTTTAATACTTAACATTCTTAGTCTACTTGTTAGGACCCAGATATATAGGAAAGCGCTTTGTATGTATGATCTCAGCTAATCCTCAAAACTCTCCTGAGAGTATACAGGCTTATTTTTCTTAGAAACAAAGTACCCTGAATAAAATCTGTTGTACTCTAAACTTAAATCCAAAATGAAATAAATTGAGAATCAAATAACAAAAAACACAAGATTTTCCGCTAGATTTAAAAGACCTTCTATATAAAATCCAAATAATGTCCAGAAATTCTTATTATTTGTTACTTACCAGTTGTCATGATAAAAAATTTTTCAAAGGAAGGAAAACCCTCTAAATATTCCTAACTACATCCTCAAATTGGGTTTGTATATAATAACTTAGTATGGCAGGTCACTTATTTGGGGGGGTTATTATTTATAGAGAACTTATTGCATTCTACACCCCATCCCAATAAAAAAGGAAATTAATTTAATTTTAATGACAAAGCATGTTAAGAAAAATACCCATAATGTCTACCAAATAAAAGGAAAATGTAACTGAAAACCCAGTTTTCTTTACATTGGGACCTAAAACTAAATAAGCAGAGTGATTTGTTATTTTATTTTAGCAACTTAAATGAGATTTAATTTTTAAAGATTTTTAGAATTTTTATTATGCTAATATTTTCCAAAGTAATACAATCCTTCATGATTTTAAGAGCAAATAATTTTCTGAGTTTTTGCTGTCATGTGTATTTTATGTCAGCATTTAACTAGATATACTCAATCTCTACGTTAATTGTTCAGTGATTAAGGGATATCTATTTAGTGAACTAAAAGAAGTAGAAGACTATAAAATGACATTAAAAGTTGCAAATAGAGTCCCACAATGTGATTTCTTTCTTGAAAAAAAATTTTACTTATTTATTTGAGAGAGAGTGAGAAAGAGGCAGATAGAGAGAGAGAATGGGTGTGCCAGGGCCTCTAGCTACTGCAAATGAACCCAAGATGCATGTGCAACCTTGTACATTTGGCTTACGTGGGTACTGGAGAATTAAACCTGGATCCTCAGGTTTAACAGGCAAGCACCTTAACCACTAAGCCATCTCTTCAGCCCAATATTATTTTGAAACACAAAAGATTATTCACAGGGCTAGTGAGATTGCTGAGTGGTTAAAGGCACTTACTTGTAAAGCCTGCTAGCCTTAGTTCAGTTCTCCAGAATCCATGTAAAATACCAGCTCAAAGTGGTGGCATGTGTCTGGAATCTAGAGTTAGTTTGCAGCAGCAAGAAGCTCTGGAATTCCCATTCATTTTCAGTCTCTCTCTCATCCCTCCCTTTCTTCCTTCCTGCAAATAAGTAAAAATATTTTTTTAAAGGATGACTCAGGCTGGCATGGTGATGCACACCAGTCCTTGAGAGGCAGAAGTAGGAGGAGTGCTGTGAGATCAAAACAAGCCTGAGACTACATAGTGAATTCCAGGTCAGCCAGGGCCAGACTCTACCTTGAGAAGCCCAAATAATAATAATGATAATGATAATAATAATGAGGAGGAAGAGAAGAAGGAGAAGACTCAAACCTGAAATCTGAGCAATTGGGAAGCTGAGGAAGGAGGATTGCAATCAGTTCCAGGGCAGCCTGAGCTATAGTGTGTGTCTCTGTTTCAACCACACCCCACAACCCCAAAACTCTCTATATAATAAATACTAAGAGAATAGTCTTTACCTTTAAAATATTTTTTACATCTTTTTACCTGAGTGTCTGGGGCATGAATATTGTCTCTGCTCCAGTTTGCTTATTTATTAGCTTAGATCTGCAAAAGTGGAGCTGCTTAGACTTGATCAAGATAATTGAGTCAAGTCCCCCAAATACTAATGGAAAAAGTTTTAAGGGCATCATTTACATTCAAGAGAAAATTGCTCAATATTTCACATTCACCTGAGGAAAAAGGAAAGCACCAAGAATAACTCTTTCTGACTTTATGCAGTAAATGGGCTTCTGAACCATTTTATGCAAATCTTTTTTAAAAATTATACTGCCTTTTCTTTAAAAATAAAGAAAACTTACTCATTAAAAAGGGCATTTGAAGCTGAGCACACTGGTACACACCTGTAATCCCAACTTTAGGGAAGGTGAGACAGAGAGATCGTGCATTCAAGGTCAATCTGAGAAACACACTGAGTTCCTACTTAGAGAAAAGTTATATATATATGAATATACATATATATGTATGTATTTGAATTAATGATTTTGTTAAATGTAGAGCTTTTTAAAAATTGATTCATCCACTTTTTAAATTTCAGACTTTTTCTTTTTCTTTCTTTTTTTTGTTTTGTTTTTGAGGTAGGGTCTAACTCTAGCTCAGGCTGACCTGAAATTCACTATGTAGTCTCAGGGTGACCTTGAACTCATGGTGATCCTCCTATATCTGCCTGTCAAGTGCTGGGATTAAAGATGTGTGCCACTATGCCCAGACCCCAAATTTCAGACTTTTATAAAATAAAATTATACACAGCCTCCATACTTAAACTGTATTACCATGAGACTATTAATAGATTTTTTTTTTCAGGTCAGGTAATACTGAATTTTGAGGAGTCATGCTATCAAGGGAAGAAGTGTAATGGTGAATGCCAAACCCCATACCACACTAGAAGGGGCACATACCACTAAAGTCTATGATACTTTTACCTAGAGAACATGCCTTAAAAATATGTTATTTTAACTCCAAGAAATAAATATTGTTTATTTGCTCATTTAAAATAAAATTTTGTCCTAGTTTTTAGTATTTGTCAATAAAATGTTTATATCATTTCATATTTTATTCATGAAATTGAAATTTATTTTACATAGTTATATATTAAAATCAAAGAATGTCTAGACAATATCCCTTTCTATTAAAATTTATAAAACATGTAAAAAAACTCCATATAAATAATAAATACATATAAACAGTTATGGTTATATCAGTATGGAGCAAAAGAGGAAAATTATTCACTTTTAAAGTTCTGAGATAACTGATAACATAAAACCTAATTAGATCAAATGACAAGTAAAAATATTAGCTACATTTCATATTAACTAAAAATCCAGGAATATTTTAGGATAGGATTTTGGAGACACTTTTTTTGTCTTCTCCATTATTTTCTCACAAAATCATATAAAATTATAATTTTATTAAAAGTTTAGTTATAAAAATATGATGCTGAAAGTAGAGGGAAAAATCCAAAATACCTTAAGAATGTCCTCCATAGATTCTGGAATCCTTCTAGATATGCACCATGATTATCCTTTGTAAATTCTTGTTTTTTAATTTTTATGTATTTATGAGAAAAAACAAAGAGAGACAGATAGAGAATGGGCACACCAGGGCTTCTACCACTGCAAATGAACTCCAGATGCATGTACCACCTGGCTTATGTGGGTCCTGAGAAGCTGGACCTGGGTCCTTTGGCTTTGCCAGCAAACACCATAACTGCTAAGCTATCTCCCCCAACACCCTCTATAAATTCTTTTGAAAATAAAATCATTACATTTTCAGTTTAGAATAAAGTTTTATGCTGTGTATTTTAATGCCACGCAGAGCATAAAAGTGTGCAGATATTGACCAAACTTGAGAAGGCAATAGTAATGGTTTTAATTTTTTTAAATAGAAATTGTAAACTTAATAAGATATGAAATCATTACTTAAGAAGCAAGATTCTAGCTTTCTAGTGTTTCCAAAAAAAAAAAAAAACATAGGATAGATAGTTTAAGGAGCTAATTAACATTATAAATATTTAATAAAATCTTAAAAAATGCAACTATCCTTTATTAAGGGTAATGAGTGCTAAGATAACTATAGAAATCCAGGCTTAAATTCCTAATTTCAGAGAGATTAATCTATCAGCATTAAAGTTGATAGTGTAGATAAGATGGTATTCAGTATATAACCTTGATTTTTATCATTCTTACCATTCTTACCACATTTTAATATGTCTTACAGACAAAACTTCTCTCAACAGATATCTGTGTACACTGCCTGGTTAGACATGATGTTAGAGCATGGGTGGGAATGCCTTGCTGGAAATTATGACCATGTTGTTAAGGAAGGTTAGCTTGTGTCTGAGACAGATATGTCAACAAATGGCTATTGGCAGGCAGGCAATATGACTGGTGTCAAAAGTCCGTACAAAGTGCTTTTGGGAACACAGAGAAAGGTATCTCCCATATCCTGCAGTTGGTATTATTCTTGTATACAAGAAGGCCCCTCAGTTTTGCACACTTTCTTCATTTAGAAACATGCAATTATTTGCAGAAGATGAAAGTATACATTTTTCTTATCTTTACATATTGATATGCACTTATAATGAGGGAGAGCAAATTTTCTATGTAGGATGCTGAATTTTCCAAGATTGATTAGTGTAAGTTCTCAGATACACTGCCTTTTACAAATGTATACAGCTGGGAAAGCCTTTAATATATTGATTATGCTAGTGTTTTGTTGCTGGTAGCATGATGGATCCAGCAAAAGGTCTGTTTTTATTCTTCTATGCCCAAGAAAAAAATAAGGTATCTTCCAAACTGTGCAAGGACCACAAAAGGAAAGGCAATTAAATAATGAAGTGCCCAGGGAGATCGCCTATGAACGGGACTACAATGGGAAAGGGGATGTAATAAAGAGGGTGTTTGAGAGCAATTGATATAAAATATTTTAATATAGGAAAAAAGAATCCTGCTTCCCGGGTGGTTTCAGTCTCCTTGCATTGCTTTCACATCTGCAACAGAAAAGGGAAGTACTAACACATTGGAAAGCTTCCTGCTTAATAATACATTTTCAACACTGGTCAGTCTCAAACCACCCTGCTTTTTCTCTGGAGCTCTCAGGTGTATATAGTGTTGCTGTGAAAACCCTTCACTTGAGAGTGATTAGAACTTTGTGTGAAGAGTATTACACATCCTGCCTCTGATACCTTGGCAATACACTTTAGTCCATTCCCACTGGGATTCTCTCCTGGCAACGATTTTTTATTTCCCTGTGTTCATTTTTAGGAAAATCCTCTCCACATTGTTATACATATTATTTTATAGGAAGGAAGTATGTAAAATACACTTAAACTCATTTTACTTGTGAGTTTTGAATAGCATTCAGATTAGGATGATTTCCCCAGAATTTTGTAGGCTTGCCCAATCCAGCTGTATATTTTATATGCTAATGAAAATTCTATTTTTGTTCCCCTTGGGGGTTTAAGTGATTATAATTGTTGCTCTTCAAAAGCCAAACCGATGATGATTGCTGCTTCAGGAGTATACCAAAAGAAACTGGCTTTCATTAAACCTGCTCATCCACTTCATAATTATCTCCATTTTATCTAGCTAAGAAGCAAGAAAAAAAGGCAAGTACAGTTCATTGAAGCCAGTTCAGTTATTTAAACATCACTTTATTGAACTAGCAGGAGGTGATAAAGTAGGGAGAATGTTTTCATTCTAACACTGATATGTAGCCAGTGGCTCAACTCAAGAGTTAGCTGAGCATCAAATGCCAGATGCCACTGAGAGTGAGAGGGGAGATATTTTGAGTTATTCTGAGAGGAGTCCTCTAGTGGATACAATAAATAGTACTGCAATGACAGCTGACAGTTCTTCTGAAATATTCTTTTTGCTTGTTTTCCTTCCAGTAATTTCAAAGTGGAGTTTTATAGTAAATATATCTATTTACTATGCCGATAAAGAGACTCAAAATCCATAGCAAGGAAATTTCCTATAAAATATATAAAAATGATAATGATTAATTCTAAAAGTATGTGAAATTTTGAGCCTGACATCAAGTGCCCCTCAAAGACTCCTTATGATTATATGAACCTCATGAACTGACCACAGGTCAGAAAGCAGACTCTCAGGGATGCTGGGGTTCCTCAGAAGGGAGAATGTTTTCCTGTTTGGGTGACACAGGCTGTGAGTTATATGTTCAGTTCTAAGGTGGTCTTGGAATTGGGTGGCACTGGACTCTATATCCAATAACACATACTGCTCCCTGCCCTGATAAGGACCTTGAACTCTCACCCAGAGAATGATAGAGCCCACAGCTACTCAAGCTTCCAGCTGTGAGAAAGCAACTCTGCTGGTTACATGGAAACACTGAAAGGACTCTCTCCTATCTGCATGTTGAAGAGCCACAAATTGGAAACCAACTGTAGAAAGATAGTCTTACATAAAATCTTACCTTCATAAATAAGAAAGTGGAAGGTTTCATTTTTCCTATTTTTTTCTGATATTCAGGTTGTGGCTAATTTCACTTGAGTTTTAAGGTGGGTCTGTAATTTTTTCTTCAATATTTATTTGAGAGAATGGGTTTGTCAGGCCCTCCTGCTGCTACCAACAAACTCCAGATGGGTATACCTCTTTGTGTGTCTGGCTTTACATGGGTACTGGAGAATCAAACTTATACTGTCAGGCTTTGTAAGCAAGCACCTTCAACTACTGAGTCATTTCTCCAGCCCATAATCTTGAAACTTAACTTTAAATCTTTGGAGAATCATATTGAAAAAGAAAACAGTACAATAATTCAGAAAAAAGAAGTATGTTCCTTTGGATATTTGAATGTTCTCTTCTTTTGGATAATTTACTAGACAGCTATGTACATTAAAACATATTTTTCTTTCAATTTCTACCCCATAATAAAAAAACTTTCAGTGCCCATATATGTACTTTGATTTTAGCTTCATAATAGCTTTGGGAAGTAAGAAAAGCCAATGGTATGCTTCATTTTGTATATAGAAACATAGAAATTGAAAACGGCTTTAAAACTGGAGTCTGGACCTATCACCCCCTCTCATCTACATCTTAATCAATGTCTCCTTGATCTACATCAGCTTGCCAATGCATGACTTTAAATTATATCTAGACTGCAGAGTCATTTCTGAAGCCCGAACGTAGAATGCCCCTAGGGAATCAGTATTTCCACAGTAAGCTCCTAGGTAATCTATGCAATTTGCATGCTTAAATCCAGGGAGAGTATATCAATGGCCTGCTCTCTAAAAACTCTAAATTAAAACCTCTATTTGGTAGTATGGCAGCATTGGAATTTTCCTGAATTCCGGTGTATAGATATGCCAGGGTATACATCACTCTGATTTCCTACCAAGTCCTTTAGAAGCCATAAGTCTGAGAATGCACCTGTCCTGACAAAGACTGTGAGTGAGAAGGGTCTGATTGCCTTCTCACCTTGCCTTCACCTTCTCTTCCTCCCCCTTAGAACGTGATTGCCCTTTCTTCTCAGGTTTTGCTGTCCCCTTCACTGACATTGTTAATGCCCAGAATCTACTAGGAAAATACCTCCTTCCCTTCCAAGGTGACAGACAAGTTGTTAATCTACTAAATTCATTTCCACTAAAGGAAAAATATTAAGGACGGTCCTGGTTGTGGTTAATTAAAGTTACTTTCAGGCACAATAAGTGTCTTGTGTGTGGAGTGGTCATGTCAGGCCAGCATGTTTGTATTTCTCTGGTGGCTACTTTTCTGAACTGTATGGCATTCCTTGGTCATTATCATTGAGGACAGTGCATACTATCTTGAAATGTGACAGAAATGAACTCACAACAGGAAAGTATAACTCAAAAAAATAATTTGCTCATATGGCTTATCTGTATTTATTAAATAAAAGTAAAGCTACAAGTACTATAGACACTGAAATATATCTTTGCCAGTGGAATGATTGCCTAATTTGCCTAATTTCCCAGGATTATCTCACATATCTGTTATTTCATTTTCCTGGAAGGAAATTGTGGGAAATCATGCTTATTCTGTGACATCACCACCACATAAATGTAAATAAAATCTTAAGATATCTCAGCTAAATGTCTCTTAGTATAAGATTAAGTACAAATGTGGCAATCTCTGGAGCTTTTTATAAATATGTGCATAGACCTTACCTCAGAATTTATGAGTGTAATCTTTCAGGGTAGAGACCAGGCATCTGTACTTACAGAAAAACCCTCTCCTGTTAGTAGAGGCATCTTGGGATCCTCAGAGCATCTCCTGAGGCAGGCTTCTTCTTAAGCATTTGACTTTTGTCACTCACTGCTCACAGAAGCCTTAAAAGGCTGTGATTTTTAATACCCATTTTACCATTGACAAAGCCGAGGCCTAGAATGGTTGAGCAATATGCCCAAACCCATCAAGAAAGGACACTGGAGACACAGAACCAGAATTCAGGTTTGCTTGAATACTTTTGACTGCAACAACCCTGAACTCAAAAAGCCTTTGTAATATACGGACTTAAAATGTATGGCTATATTTTATAGCCATAGTTGCCCACCCAGAGGCTTCAATTTTGCTGCTTTGATTACCCTGAGATTATGTAGAGCATACAGGGATTGTCTCATTTTATAGCCTTAAAAGAGTGCCACTGTATTAATGTGAAAGTCGACATGGTCTGATAGGTAAAAGATACTTGAAAATTGTTAGTACAATATTTTCCTTTCTTTGTTTAAAGGTCATTTTCTATCTCAGCTCCTATTTCACAAATTTAGGTGCTGCTGTAATTTCATTGCAAAAAATTGTTTTGATAGGAGACAATGCATGATTTTCCTCCAGGAAAATTCGTTCTAAAATATTAAAATTATGATAAAAATATTAAAATCTAAAATATATATTAAAATCTAAATTTATTGCTGATAAATGCAGTTTCCAGAGTTGACTCTACAATTTTAAGATTCTTATCCCTTTCTCATTTAGGAATGACACCAACATTTAAAATAGTGATGACTCATGTCTAGGACTGAAATTTGTTTATCATGATTTTATAAATATTTCCCCTTGAATTGCACCAAAAATGTTTTTTTAATTGGCTTTAACTCATGCCCAATAAAATGGATAAAAACTGATTGCTATAGTCATGTTTGGTTTAAAATAATTCAAGACTGTGCCATGAATCATGAGTGCATGAGCGAATGCAGCAGCATGTTATATCTTCTGTTCACAACAAATATATTGTGTAAAACAATCATATATAAAAATGAATAGTCTGTAGTTCATAAAACAGAAAGTATAGTATCAGAGCCCCTTATGACACATCATATCACAGAGGTCTTTCTCTAATTTTCTATTGTTTCTTGGTACCTTCTTTTCTAGTCATAACAATTTAATCCAGATATTCCTTTAAGATAAATAACACCCACCCACAGCTCTTGTTAAGGACAGACTGTGATTTTAGCACAAGTCAAAGTAGTACGAGGGAATATGAGACTGTTCAGGGACTGCATCATCCTATAGAGCTGAAACAATAAGCCACTTTTTCATTCTCTGAAGAATGATTTGAAAGACAAAAATTAAACAATATGAAAATTGAATTTAACTTGGGTGACTATTTAGGGCATTGAAATAGCAATTTACTAAATGGTACCTTGTCAGGAAGCCAGTTTTTGTTCAATCTCATTATAATTATTTACTGTGTTATGGTTTTAACTTATTTATATACCATAGAAATAGGAGCAAATCACTTTAAGTGCTTTGCTGGTTAAGAAGGAAGGTTTGTTTTATGAGATTCTTCAGCATCTGTGGGAAAGGATTTTAATGGGTAAAAGAAATTATCAATTAATGAAGAAAGAAGCTTCCCTTGGCCACAATATAGATAGGAAGTAAATGAAGGAAATAGCTTAATTTCTTTATAATATTAATATTCAGCAATTCTAAATGGACAAGATAATTATATCTGCTTCAGTTTAAGAAACTGATAGACCAATTTCTGAGATTCTTTTTATATTGCTCTGTCATGTTTACTTCTCATATATGTTAAATCTCAATGTTCATTTTTGCCAGTGAATATTTTGTTTAGAACCTATAAAGTTCAGGACTGCCTATCTTACCTCTCTTTGAATCTAAGTTTCCTTCCAGGATGTCACTGGTCCTTACCACCCAGTGTCTAGCAACTGCTCCCACTTGGTGGCTATAAGGGCCTGAAGCTTGAGTTGTTGACTTTTTTGTTTCCTGTCAAAATACACAACTTGTCTTTCCAATATGTAAAAACTGATTCATGCTCAGGATTTTTTATAGAAGAAATAATGCATAAAATGTGAAGACGAAAAAAAAGTAACTGTAAATCTAGTCCCTATTCCCTCAAAATTGTGGCTATTTAACATTCTAGTGAGCTTTGTTTGTATAAGGTTTCATAACCTTAATTATATTTCATGAACATTTTCACATATCATTAAATGACAAGTATATGCTATCCATCTCAATAATTTTATAACTGTTTAGTGTGTAGTTATGAAAAATACCTCTTAAATATACAAAAGCTAAATAACTTTCCCTCAAAGTTCAAAACAATATTACCTGGGGGTTAGGACGTCTTATATTTCTTAAAATTCTATATTTTATCTGAATAAATTTAAATACATAGCTACCAATTTTATCTCTATTTCATTTGTCAGTGATAAATAGAATGGTGAGTCATAAAAACTTGATTACTTTTAATATAAAAACAGCTTGTCTGCTCACATTAATTGTAACATTTCTTTTCCTTATTATTTTGTTCTCTTTGAAGTTGTTATGACAGCTGTAATTTCTTCTATAGATGCTGCATTTTACATCTAGAAGGTACCTTAGAGGTAATGTACTGAATATTGCTTAAGGATATGGGTTCTGGAGACATGATTTGGAGTCTAATTTTTCTCTACAAATTTCTAGTTGTCTAATCTTGGGCAAATTACTTACCTTCCTTAGTGTCTTCAACTATAAAATGATGAGTGTTGTGAAAATACCTAATTTAGGGCATGTGGATCATTAGGACATCACCTAGCATATAGTATATGTTACAGATAATATTACTATGACCAGGGCTGGAGAGATGGCTTAGCGGTTAAGCGCTTGCCTGTGAAGCCTAAGGACCCCAGTTCAAGGCTTGATTCCCCAGGACCCACGTTAGCCAGATGCACAAGGGGGCGCTCGCGTCTGGAGTTCGTTTGCAGTGGCTGGAAGCCCTGGCGTGCCCATTCTCGCTCGCTCTCTCTCTCTCTCTCTCTCTCTCTCTCTGCCTTTTTCTCTCTGTGTCTGTCACTCTCAAATAAATAAATAAATAAAAATAAACAACAAAAATATTATTATGACCAATCCAGTCTTCTGGGAATCCTGAGGTTTGATCATAGTGATTTGCTAAAGGGAATCAGCCAGTTAGTGGGAAAAAAATAATGCTAGACCTCACCTCCTTTCTCTAAGTCCAGGGATCTTTGCTTAATGTTACAATTTGTTTTCAAAGACCATCTTCCATAGGTTCAAAAGCGTCTTAGAGGCATCAAAAGCTAAAGGGGTTGTCCGCCTCATAGGCGCTAGCTCGTCTCCCCTTCACAGCTATCTTAAGCTTCTTGGTGCAAACACATTATTTGTCTAGAGTCTTATCACTTTCCCAGTGCCAGGTATACATATTATGATCATCAGAACACATTCACTGTTATTAGTGCCATGAATCCCTCTTCATTCCCTGTCAGTCTTTCCTCTCTCTCTATTATTATTTGATCCCTCCATTTCATTCCAAAAAGTCTTGGATTTTAGACAAAAGCTTCTTAACATTGTTTATGTTTTGGTTCTGACTCCTGTAACTTCCATCCTCTTCCTGCTTGGCATGTCCAAAATTCACAGCTGTCAATAGGATAACCTGTACTTGTAGGTTTATATCTACATTTTCTCCTGCTGACTTTCTAAGCCAGAATGCTGACTTAATCATTCTTAACCAACTTGACCCCCTATGCTTTCTAGCCCTCTGCCTCCACTGTAGTAGCCTAGCCTCCACCAAGGTGCTGACATGTACACCTGCAAACTTGCTTTTCTTTGCTGTGTTCTGACACTTCCCCCCTCCTCCCCGCCACCATCATGGAGTAGATTTATATAAAGAGCTTCAAAACTGAGGGCTGAAACTATAATAAAATTGATAGTTTCTTCTCTTATACAGATCTGACAAAGGTGTGCAAACTTTCATGTATAACTTTGATATGATTAAAACATGGGCACACCTCTTTTAGTATTCATTTTACATCTAGGAAACATCAGTATTCCAGAAAACATTAGTGTTCCATGAGTTAAATAATGAACACTAACATAAAAGAAAGGCTTTTTAAGCCAGCCATGGTGGCGCACACCTTTAATCCCAGGACTTGGGAGGCAGAGGTAGGAGGATCACTGTGAGTTCGAGGCCACCCTGAGATTACATAGTGAATTCCAGATCAGACTCTACCTCAAAAAAACAAAAAACAAAAAAAAAAGAAAGGCTTTTTATTTTTATTATCTACACAAGGAATCTATAAATATCAGTAAGAGGAAAAAATAATTTTCATAGTAAATATGTGTTGAAATAATTCAAGGAAACATCTATTTGTTACTCAAACAGCTTTAACAGTCTGAGACACTATTCATTTGTGTTGCAACTTCCAAGTCATGTTTACAAAAACTGACATTTTAAGAAACCATATCCTCTAATTTTTAATATCAGGCTGACAGTGACCAAAGGAAGATAATTGTATTTCTATTACAACATTATCCTTGGGTTTAAAATGCACATACATGTGCTTGATCAGATAAATAGATTTTCTATTTAATCTTATCAACATGAAGAGTAAGAGGAATGGATGTGGAATAAACAAGAGCCCTGTCTCTTCTCTGTATACATGTGGGTTTCCTCCTGGTGCTGATTAAACTTCTTATGGAAGTCTGTTAGTTACAAGACTAGGCTTGACCTTGAGTGGGTGAATCTTCTCAAATTATAGGGTACTTTAGAGGATGCAGACAGATACTGACTAAAGGTTAAAAAAGAAACATCTCATCTTTTTCCATAATGACCTAAAATGAAGTAAGGTTTAAATACGTTTAAATTCATTCATTTATCAGGCTGTAAAATTTTGATTATTTCCAAGTCACCTAGTCTTCATCAATCCATAGCAAAACGTAAGCCCTGGAGGAAATTACAAAGCTATAAACCACATGCAAGTTTTAGTATTCTTCTAATAGTCTGTTTTACAATGTCAAGTGGATATTAGTTCTCTCTTTCATTTTATTTCAAACAAACAACTATTATTAAAATTCCTTTATATAGTCTGCCTTTATGTTCCTTTGGGTGTAAATTTTTCAAGCACAGACAATCCAAGAACGCAAATATGGGAGTAGAAAGTACTGTAAGTCTATGTAAGTGGAGCTGATGTGTGCATATAAAAATATATGTGGAAAGGGGGAATGAGTATAGAACAAGTGAGTGACATTAACATTGTAACTGATTTCTTTCAATGTCATAAATGAATGGTAAGTATTAACGTTATGCTTTGGAATTAACAAAGAATAGCAAGTAAGCATAGCTCATGTATGCTTTTCATGATGAAATAAGATGTTTCCACATAAAATAAAAATATTTTAATTGGGTTAAATTTCTGTGGCATGTGTTTGACTAAATGTGATTTCTTCAAGTAATTAACTGAATGATAAGTTATACTTAATGCCATGCACTAACATGTGAGCCTAACTACAGTAACAATAGCCATAATTAATGCTAAAGAGAGTAACCATTGCAGGAAGACTGACATTCAGCAAACCTGCCCTCTATTTCTCTTAACCTTAGAAATATTACCTAAATTCCTAATGCCTCTGCAGTGTCCCTGAAAAGGTGAAATAATTTATGTCCCTTCTTACCTCCAGGGGTTACAATGATAAATATGTAAAAGTGCATTGAGCTTTTTGTGATAAAAAGCACTATAAAAATCTAAGGTGTTTTTATTATTATATCAGTCAAATGGGATCTTAGACTCAGTTCCTTTTTGAAGACCTACAACATTTTATGAGTGAATCATGAAATTGTATTGGGAAATATATTGAAGTCACATAACAGAGCAGACAGAAGATTTTATGCCTTCTGGGGC
This sequence comes from Dipus sagitta, assembly GCA_036346955.1. Taxonomy (NCBI): domain Eukaryota; kingdom Metazoa; phylum Chordata; class Mammalia; order Rodentia; family Dipodidae; genus Dipus; species Dipus sagitta. The sequence continues at coordinate 92,527,076 of CM070770.1, read as the reverse complement.
CTTTTAAACTTTGTTACAATTAGAAATGTGAGAAGATATTTATCATAGAATATATCAGGTAGAACATTCATGAGAGCAAATGAAAATATTTAAGAGCTCATGAAAACAGTAAGTCTAATTCTGTCTTCATGACACAAATGAGCTCATAAGCATAGTTACCACTTCCTTCATAATGAAAGTTTGATTATCTTACACTTACAATTACATTTAACCTCACTGTGATACCAAATTTATCATCATTATCATTGTTTTATAGACCAACAAACCAAAGCTTACAAGTTATAACATAAGTTTGAATAAGATTTTGTCCAAGGCCCCATGGTACTAGAGTCAAGCTCAAGTTCACATGTGTCTGAAGCCAATGCTCAAGCACTTAACAGTTTGTAAAACTATTGCTCCTAAAAGGGTAACCTTGCAATTTCTATCTCAAGGAGAAAATTTTGACGAGCTATACTATTTTTGAAAAGTTACAGTACACAAAAATTTAGAAAAATAAACAGTAACAGCAAAACAGGAACATTGCAAATACGTTTTGTATAACACACTTATTGAGCTACTTAGCTCTACTAACCTTTTTCTTTTATTAGGACTTCTTAAAAGGTAATCTAATTTGCATTAAAAATTTCTTGTTTTTAATCTAATTCTGTTATTCCAGCGCATGCTGGTCAAAGATAGGAATAAGTACTTGGGAACAGAAACTGACTGTCACTTATTTAACCCTTAACTGGTGGTGAACATTATATTTATAAAGATATAATTAGTTATACCTGATATTTTTGGTAACATAATTTTGATTACTTATAAACAACAATATTGCAACATTTGGATATTTCAAAAACTTCTAATATTTTTGCCTTTATACAACACAGAAAGATTCTTTGCCTTATCTATATACTGTCTTATTTTCCAAAGAGAGGAACTAATACAAGAAAATCCTTCTAAAATAAGTTTCATAGTTCTGTATATTTTATTTTTGCTGCTTATAATGAATTACCATGCCCTTAGTAACCACAAATATTATTAATTAGTGACAAAAAGAGATGAGATAGTTTTTATAGTAATTCATGTGAAAACATTTTTCTTCTCAATGAAAAATTTTAGTTATCTTCTAGTTTTGAAATGTTATAGTAATTTAAAGTTATGAAATATCTCTTTTATCTTTCAAACGTAGAGTGTCCTACCTCAAAGATAAAGAATAGTTAAAGCTGTCTACTGTATGTGTAGTTTTAATTTAATTAATAAAAATAAAAATAGAGCCCATAGTTTTAGTATTTATTAAAGTTGACAATTGAAACTTGTCTTTTTGTTATAAGGTGGAAAGTAATTTGTTGATCTGAATACTGAAGATAATGTCATAATGCCTAATATGGTGGAATTCATTAAAATAATATTTCTTTGAATGTTGGTATAGTAACTATTAATTAAGTCAATGTAACATTATGGAAAATGATAACATAAAGAAGAAATGTTATAACCCTAAATCTCTGCCTCACTAAAGGATACCTAATATTGATTTCTATAGACAGTTGATGATATTTAAAGAAGAAAAACCCAAACACCTATTCTCTGTTTCATGGCATAAAGGATTTTTAAAAATAATTATTCAGCAGAAATGGCTTTGAGCATTTATGACTGATAATATATGAATTTGTTTATTACTAAGATGAATAATCAGATAACTATGAAGTTTAGAACTTTTTTAAGATGTCAAAATAAGTTTAATAATTACTGAAATATACCATATAATCTTAAATTTGTATCAGTTTTCCCAATAAATGTATCTGTTTTCCTCTCTTTGGAGTGATTAAAGCAGGCTTTACATTGTCAGTTTCGTGTATTCTGACATTCATCTAAATTTGAGGATTAGACCAAATAAAGACTGGGGTTCTGAAGCTATGTCAAGTATGTATTGTCATCTGAAGCTATGTTTTATAACATTCCTAAGATAACTTACATATGTTGCTGTGAAAAAAATGTAATGAATCCTCTCATAATCATGACTGAACACCAGTGAACTTGCAGTCAGTCCATCACACACAAAGAACAACATATAGTTCTAGGTCATTAGTGTATCCAGACAAGATCAGTGGCTATTTGTCTTTATGCATATTAAATTTGGAAGGTAACATTTATTCCAATAATATTCGGACCTCCTAGCTGAAAAGCAAATAGAGGCATGTCGATATAAAGTGTGCATTGGGAACCAGCTGGTGTCACAACACATACCTGGATTTTTTTGAATTCCCTGAATTATCCTGTTGTAATGACCTGGATAAGGAAGAAGGGAACTAAATATCACTGCTATTGTTATAAATAGCTAAGCAGATTCTATTCTGTAGTTGGTATTTTAAGTTCTAAATTACTCAGACTGTGTTTGAAGGCCCTATTCCTTCAACAGAAAGGCCAGGGTAGTCTCAGTTTGGGGGAACTCCAGTTTCCTGTTGATTTGCTTTTCTTACAACGAAAAGCAAACTTTCGAATCCATTTGGAACCCACTTTCTTCCCCCAACTGCTCTGATACAGAGTTCCCTTTTAGGTCATAGTGACTTAAACTGTTCCTTCAGCATGACCTTAGTAAACTTAACACCCCTTCATAGTTTTGCAATTGTTGATTTTTGTAAGTTTAAGAATTGTGGCTGAATGCTGTGTCCTTTTCCACTCTTCACCATTCCCCTTCCAGATTGATTTTTAAACCTGTTGGGCTTTGTCCTTTCACAGCCCCCACACCATAAGGAAAACCACAAACAGTATCCCATGCAGGCGCCCCCTCTCTGCCCGCTGAAAACACTCTGACGACAGTGGATTGTAGCAGTGTCTCAGCAGAGGTCTGCCTCTGCCACCTGAATTTCAATTTCTTAATTTACAGCCCGGATGAAACAGAATGGAGCAGGATCTGGGCTGCCCTCGACATTGGGCTGGGCTTATCAAGCGTGAAGTTTGGCGCGTTGCAAACCTATTCAAGTGATTATCTGTCGAGGACGTCTCTAGCCATGTCCATCTCTGCGGCGGGCTGATAACACAGCTGTCTCTCCAGCCGCGGTCTCCCTGGGCCTCAGTCTTCTTCATATACAAATTCCGCCTTTGTCACCAAGCCTCGGTGCCAGCGCTCGCTCTGGGGCGGGGGGGGGGGGGGACGCAAAGGTTTGATTTGCACACACGTGAGGGGACCGAGTGAGGGTGTGCGTGTGAGCAGAGGAGGGAGGAAGAGAGGAGTGGGTGGGGGAGGAAGAGAGTTGGGGACCTGAGGGAGCTGGGGGCAGGGCGCGTGCGGAGTGCGGTGGATAGCTTTGACCGACTGATCGCTCAGCCCGGCTTTATTATTTCAAATTAGACGTGGATCGCACACAAGTGGAAGCATAAATCTTCCATATAAGAAAGAGCCTCAGAGCATCGGAAGCAGAAAAACCGTTTCTTTCCAGGTCCCGATAAAGGGACCTGCGAAAAGACTGACTGGTACCATCCGAGACAGATGGTTTCCTTTAACTTTAGAAAGTGCTATTTTTAATTACTTGTATTAATTTTGCATGAGCTGGATCGGCTGCAGGAGGACACTTAGAAAAGGCTGGGGCCATCGTTGAAAGAAACGGACGTGAGGCTCTGGTGTGCTCTTTCTCACCTCTGGTTTCTCTTACCCACGCCTGCTTGCCTCGTGCCCCTTTTCATACTAACACAGCTGTGAGCTTATCTCCTTAAAAGTTACCCAGGTTGAAGTGTATCTCCCTGAAAGTTCCTGCTGAGGTAGAGACGGAAGAAAATCCCAGAATATTTGTGAGAGCGATTTCATTAATGGCTGTTGATCCGAGGCTGCAAATATACTTTTCTGAAATACTGAGGGGCACATGCAACAGATCTCAGTGTGAACTTGGCAGGGAGATGATTTAAGGGAGGACGAGGCTCATACAAATTTCACCCAGACAGAAAAAGGAGTGTGTATGTGGGTGGAGAGAGATGCAAAGTAGGGTGTTCTCCAAGATTGACTGTAAATTAGTTTTTAAAATATTGAAATAATTCACGTGTATTTTAGTGAACGCAGGACTTCGGGTGTAGGACGAATTCTCTCGAGTGACCCCTGGAACAGGAGTTTAAAGACAGAAGGTATAAAGTAGATGTTTGTGATCCTGCTCCCCGCCGGCCTGACACCGTACCTCTCGGAAGCGTTCGCATATGAAGGCTCCTTTGCAAAAGTCTTGGAGGTTACTCACTTTAGAGCAAAAGATGTGCTTTTTTGCCAGGGGGTTAAAGGACCCCATGGAGTATTGGGGGAGGGGAGCAAGGATGAGCATAAGGGTTCTGGTTGCCATTCTCTGGGAAATTCCTGGATGAAAAACTGTGGAGTAGATTAACAACACCTTTTGAAGACTCTGGATTTACATTTATTTTGCTCGAACACCTTCATAAAAACGTTCATTCAGACAAGGGGAAAAGAGGAAGACTACCATGCTGGGCTGTAAGGGTGGTTTGTCACTACCTAACAAAAGCAAGCCTAATTCAAAACAAACGTGTTTACACGGAGGATAGTCTTTTCCTCAAAGTCCGTGGACTGAAAATTCCCAATCAAGTGCAGTTTCCTATTCTCAAAGGGAGGGGCAGAAAAATACTGCCAACCCGACTCTGCAAACCACCCAGTCTGCTAGTCTCTGTCCATGGTGCTAATTCCTGTCCCTCCAGCCTGGCTGCCTGGACCCAAAATCAAAGAGGTGTCAAATTTCTCCACAACATTTTCTGAAACGGTGTTAACTTTCTACACAACTTGTTCCACAACTGTTTTTAAACTGTGGAAAGAAAGTTAACACACTCCTTTCATAAGGATAAGTAAAAGAGAGCTCATTAGATTATATGATATCTGTACTTATAAGGCATTAAAACAACGCATTTCCAACGTTAGGAACATAAAATCGCCCCAAAGCTCAACAAAGTCAGGTACACAACATTTTATTTTATCTGAGAGGGTACACTGTTAGGAATTTTCCTCCTAAGCCAAACATTATACACCTGTTTACATAACCTGACTGATTTATTTACTGTTTTAAAAAAGTTATAAGTAGTTTACAGAGCCCCCCTTTTTTAATAAAATATCAAAGTCATCCTACTCTTAGGAGGACTAGTGTAAGTGGTTATTTATCACAAGCATTGTCCACAATAGCTTTAAGTATCCATGTGAGGGACATGTTCTTTTATAAGGAAACTTCAGTAAAACAATCAATTGAATTCATTACTTTTTCAGGCTTGAGAACCATTATTTGGTGACTTGACCAACATCAAACTTTCCCCCCCTCAGCTTTCATCAGTTCCCTCAATCTCTCTCCTTTCTGCTGCAATTCAAAATACTAAGGATTTTGGAGAGAATATCAGAGCTAACATGACTGAATCAGATCTTGAATATCTTTAAAATATTTATCTAATGCAGGTTTAGATGTCAAGGATAATTCTTTTACCTAACCAGAAATAAAGAGGGGTTTATTATATTTTTGCTTAATTTAGGCTGAGGTGTTTGCACATAGATTTCATTAATTGTAAGAAGTACAGTATATGCTAATGTTTCAGAGATGACTCATGAGTTTCAAAGTGAAATATACATCCAGATACCACTTGTCTTAAAACAGCTGTGTTTTATTTTTAAAAGTTGGAAAAGTCCATGTTGCTTATCCATTTGGAAGTTTTAAAATTTAACAACTGGTTTATTTTATGAAGTAAAGGAATGTTTATGAGATTTCTCAATTTTTAAAATTATCTAAGTCTATCTTACCTAAAGCAAAAGACAATACATGGAGATGACAAGATTTTGGAAACTATTTGATCCTCTGCCCAAACCAAAAAAGCACATATAATGAATCTTCTGAAGTCAGTTTTTGCGTTTGAATGAAAATGTTTACTTTTTTCAGTGTCATATCTTTACAATACACACATGCTGTTTTAATTATTCTATATCTCCCCCATCATGCCATATCCCTTCATCCTTTTGAAAAATGTGCCAGTGTTATAGACAAGTTTTTCTTGTGGAGATACACAAAAATATATACGAGCATAAAAGAACAGATTCTGTCCACTCAGAAGGAACTTATATAATTGCCATCATCAATATTTTCTTTGCCGTGCTGAGAATAAGATGTGAATACATGAAACCATTATAGTACCAATATAAGAACATGGACAGAAGAAGAAAAGACAATTCATTTCACAGATAAGTGTGACTAAATCAAATAGTATCACAAGGTAACTGAAACTGAGCTTTTTTTCCTTTTTTGTATTGAGCTGGTGGGTGTAGGAACGTGACTCTTAAGTTGATTTCTTTGATGACTTAAAAGCAGGGTAATTCTTGCCCCTGCTTTTAAACAGGACTAGAGAATAGTTTTAGGTTTAAATGGAGACCCCAGGGAATGCTGTTTTACAAAAAGTTGGATTGGGAGCTAAGGAATGAGAATTATATGTGCCAACAAGAAGATAATATATTTAGATATGGGCCTTCTCTCCCAACTCTTAGTAATTTTCATGTGAAGAAACAGACCTCAGACGCTATTACTCAGGCTATGCTGCAGATAAACAGGTCCTCTTTTGTTTGTCATTAATCATTTATCAACATTCAAGGACACTCTGAAGGAACACTGATGTACTTTACACTTTCAAGCCATTTTACTCTCTAATCATCGTTCTCTTTCCCCTCCACAATGTCCCACCTTCCTATAATCTTTAATTCTTACATGTCACTTCAGCATCACCAATGACAGTGATTATTAGCAAATGAACAGGTAAAAATTTTTTAAATAAAAACATGGGTTTATATTAGTGACATATTAAATTATGTAAAATATATGTATTGATTAGAAAGTTGACTCTATCTTCAATGCTGAAAGAAGAAATTCTAGCTCAAAATGAACATAGGTCAAGTGGATATTGTCTCTACTTGTAACTCAATATGAGTTCAGTAACCTCATTTTCACTTAAAGGAAGAAATAAATGTCATGAATAAAACTGTATATGACCTCTTGAATAATTAATAAAATATAGGGTTGTAATAAAGTAATCTTCATCTATAAAGCAGAATATTGACAGCACTTGCTCTATTGGTTAAACTTTCTAAATACTCCAAAGAAAAACCTTGGTAAAGGTTCCACTTTCTTTACTGTCAGCAGTCCATGTGTGGTCCAACAACTGCCAGCAAATGCAAAGAAGTGGCTTGTTCTAATTTTATACACAGCTGCTCTTTTTGAGTCATCATACGCCATCAAGTGAAGGACCTTATCTCTACCCAGTACCTGTTTTCCTGGACAGGATGTTTATCCTACCATTTTTTTTCTATGCTGACATGAACTGAACCTAATTCAAACTATATAGCTTTAGTTGAAAGCATTTGTGACTTCATTCTTATCCAGAAAGTGAGGGAGGAAGGAAGAGAGGGGGAATAAGGCGGGGAGGGGGGAGAGGGAAGGGGGAAAGAGAGAATCTAAAAACCTGCAATGTACACATATTTAAATAGAAAAAGTCATGCAGTTGCCTTATACAAAATACGAAATACCGGAACACAAACTGAAAAAGACATGCGGGCAAGTAATGGATGTGCATTCATCCTTTTCACTCAGATCAAAGAGAGGGAGCTCTGAAAGACTCATACATACCGGCTAGGTAGAGTTTAATGTTATAAAGAAATATGCCAAAGATGCAGGAGTGATGGCAAAGAAAATGGACCTTTCAGAAGCAGAAAGACTTAAGAGGGAAGGAGATCGTGCCTCATCGCAAACTCTGATAGTACAGTTCCAACCCTCCCACGTTGCTTTCTCCCCATCTCTTTTTTGCTTCTTGCATTTCCCTTCGCCGCCAGTGTTGTATGTCCCCGCACAACTTACCTTGAAACGGGACTCCATTGAGCTCTCGAGAGTGACACCAGGTCCTGTCCAATCGTATCGCGTAGCTTCGCCTGGGCGGCCTCACTGGGAGAGTCTAGCCCAATCAGGAGCCCGGGACGATGAGCAAGTTGCGTTGTGGCGCGACTCGGCGTATACTTCCGCGCGCGCTGCCCGGGATAGGAGCCTGGCAGAGCAGCTGCACACACGGCAGTGCGGAGGCAGAGAAGGGCTTGGTGATACGGTGCTATAAATCTGTGGTCCAGTCCACCTCCCTTTTAAGACGTCCTCCCCCCTCATTTCTGTTCTCACTTAGAGATGCAGCAGCTTACTCCTGTAGCGACCTACTAAAAAGCAACAAGGAGAAAGACATCGTCTTTTTGAAAAAAACGTTCTTTCGCTCTTTTCTTTGTTCCTTGGTTTGTTTTTCTTGCCCCTTTTTGTTTAGTTCAACGGCAGTAGGAGGGTAGTCTCTCCGTCTTTTAAAAACTCGCTTTTTTAAGTTTCCCCTCCCCCTTCATATTTTTTTCGCCATTTCTTTTAGCATTGGACTTTGGGGTCGAAAGCATTTCTTTTTATTTGCTTCTTTTAAGCCGAGCACAGTTTAGGTTTCGTGCTGTCTTAAGAGAACTATCCAGCAGCTTCTTGCTCATCCTTATTGGGAGAACTGCACCGTTACTTTAAAAACACACATACACAAAAACCTTAAGGGAGAAAGGTAAGTTTCGGTTTGGTTTCTTTAATCATTAGTTGCAGCGATGCGCTGGCAAACACAGAAAACCTGTAAGTGAGCGGAATACAGAATGTGAAGTTAATTGCACATGTTTGCCTCATTTCAAAGCTACTGCTCTGCATTTTTTTTTTTTTTTAATGCTAGAAAGCTAGGCGAAAAGACAGTGGACGCATGCTCAACGTACTGAATATTCGAAAATGTCAGTAAGCAGAAACTTAAGTGGTAAATGTGGTCAGGATAGAGCAGGGATACAATGGGAGGCTAGATGTTGAGTGAGCTCCGGGATCGGGGGCTGGAAGTTCATTTCGTGGGAAGAGAGGGATAACTTGAGTGCTGGGGGAATGCATGCCTCTACTTTCGCCAAGGAACCAGAGGACAGGAGAGGCTTTAGTATCATTAAGCGGAATCAGGAGCCTGGACTTTGCAGATTAGAACAGCAAAACCCCGGGCTTAATTGCATTAACCAGATAGCATGTGCTGGGGAGACGGAATTTAGATGCTGCACCAGGCAGCGAGTTGTAGTTGACTGAAAAAAGTACATGCCGCCTGAGGGCTGGGGCTGGGCTGGGGCTGGGGTTGGTAGAAGCTGTCAAAACTCATCCCTGCCAGGTACGCGGATTCTAATTCACCCACGCCGACGGCCATAATTCAGATTTAAAAAAAGATAGCTAATTTGGGGCCGAATCCGCAAGCCTGTACCGGGTCTGAGATTCCCTTTGTTCAGAAAAACGTAAATGAGATCCTTGGAGCCGTGTCTGTGAAGTGGGGGCTGCCTGCGAGCCCCGCGGCGCGGGCGCTGGGACGTGGATTCCGAGCACTGTCCTTGGTCCTACGCGGCGGATCCGCCTTGGGGAGCGGGGAACCCCCTCGCCGCCGCCAGGCTCGCAGCCAGCCCCGGAGCCCTCGCCCCCGCCTCGCCGCTTCCCTGCTTCCAATAGCTATTGTTAAAACTGTCGCCGGGAGAAAGATGGTTGGGGAGGAGAAGCCGGACAGACAGGCACACGCTTCCTTTTAACTTTTGTCATTTCTCGGGGTTTAGGAGAAACCAGCTGGCTTTGCTACTGCTGCTGCTGCTGCGAAAGAGCGAATCCAAGGGGAGACGTGGGAAAAGGGGAGGATGTTCACGGGGCGAGGAGGGCGGGGGAGGTGGGGGGACGAGGTGCTGGCTTTGCCTCCGAGAAGTTTAAATTATTGGCACGAAGGGGAGTGGGTGAGTGTGTGCGTGAGGAGAGGTAGAGGATGGGGACGAGGTACAAAGCCGGCTGAGGTGGGTCATTACTCATGGCTCCCCACCCCACCCACCCTCTGGCTCGAAAAGCCAATGCACTGCCAGCTTCCCTGGGGCTGGACTCTGCCCAGGGTAGTAGGGGGCTAGGCGAGGTGGCAGTGCCCACCATGGAACCTCATCTGCGGGCAGGACTTCGCGTGGCCATTGTTGCTTAATTTATGCCCAGCACGTTGCTCGTACCCACCTATTTCACGTCCGTAAAGAATTAATAGGAGGGCTATACAAAACTGTGGGAAATTGGAGGTTGGATACGTTTCCCCGTTTTTCCATTTTCAAGTATCTGCTAGCAAAACTGACGTCGAGACTGGGTAATTTTTTCCCCCCTCTTATAATCGTCAGCTGCAGGTCTGGCTTTATTGTGGCGAGGGTGAGAAAAATAGTCAACCATTTAGTATTTATTCCTTACGTTGCCCTGACGGAATAAACGTCCGTGTACTTCTTCCCCGAAATGCACAGGTTCTTTCTCTCCCCTCCCCCACCCGTGAACAACCATTCCATTTGGTTTAGAATCTAAACGCCCAGTCCTTCTCCACACCTATTTATTACAGCTGTCTTCAGGATGGAGGGGGCAGGAAATGCATATGTTTTATTTTCTAGGCCTACGCTATTAACTGCAACCTATAAAACTAGGCATAAAATAAGAGGGGGACGCAGAGCAGACAATGGTAACAGAACAAATTATTTTCCTGATTGAAAATTAGGTCCTACAGGTCAGGAAAAAGGGTGTTGTGTTTCTGTTTTGGGGAAATGAAAGGCAGGATATCTATTTGGGCTCCAAAGACTTCTTGTAAAATGGTTTCATAAGTGGGACATCTGAGAGGTTTGTCAGAATTCAAGCAAACATATCCTCAAAAAGGAAAAAAAATGAGTATTTCAAAGTCACCTTTTACGAGATTAATTAAAAACTATTTTCCTTAGTTATTACTTTTAATTCCTGTGTCTATCTTTAACAGCAGGCCCTTATGGCTTCTCCCCGCTTCTTTTAACTAAATGCTTGGGCACCCGCCTTTATAAAGCTAACCTGTGCCGGAGTTCTCCAGGAAACTCAAGGTTGTTGGCAGAAGTGGTTTGTTAGACTTGGGAAAATCTGTTGAGAGAGCTCTCCCATAACTTCAAGAAGACAGCTTCAGAAAGTAGGGTGAAGGACACTGTTGGAGTTTTAGGTCTGGATTAGCAAATTAGGTAGGCCCATCCCCCCCAACATCTCCAAACTGGCATTCTTAGCAATCTCGCGTGCCTGGGATGGGAGTATTATAATTAACTGCTTAGAGGGAGGTCAAAGAGGCGCAGGCGCTCTGAGCGGTTTTCCCAGGAACACGTACAAAGTCAATTAAGGTCATTTTATTGTAAATCAGATTTGGGGTGACACAGAAATGTTGATGTGGAATCATTTAGCTGTTTCTGGTGTCCCTAGCCTGGGTTCCCCAAATCGAGGAATGGCCTGTCTCCCATTTTGACTATGGTAGAGAACCTTAATTTACTATGTCTAGATTTGACTTCCCTCAAGAAGGTAAATTTGCCTTCTCCACTCCTGCCTTGGTTAGAGGAGTCCTCCCTCCCCCCCACCCCGCCCGTCGCGTGGGGGCGGGGAGCGCTGGGCGCCCTTAGCGGACCTTGCTGCATCAAACCCGCATCATGCCCTTGAAGCTGTAACCTCGGTCACGTTCTTGCGGCGACTCAATCGCCCACTGCTCAGTTCTTTTTTTTCCCTTGCCTCCTGCAATTTCAGGTAGGTATGACAGGTGATATTTTTAAATGTAGTTTTCTGGGGGTGGGGAGGGATAAAACAGAAGGCTTTACAATTAAGAAAAAAAAAATCCCGGTAGGACAGGTGCTGTGGTAATTAAGCAGCCGAACAGGTGTAAAAACGTGCTGGAGCAGCGTGGCTCGCTCTCGTGTCGGTTTTGTCTCCCAGCTTTGGGACCGGGTTGAGGGCAGACACTCCCCCCCCCCCCCACGGGGAAAAGGGATTGATTGAGCCAGGCGATGGGACGCTCCCTCGGAAGAGAGCTGTCTGTTTGGGGTTGGCGTGGGGGCCCTGGAAAGATGCAGCTGAAGGCAGGTTCTTGCACGGTCGAGGGCAGGATTTCCTACTTTTCCGGGAAGCCTAGTGGAGCACCACGCGCAGGTATCCAGGGTTTAAGAACCGAGATTCTGTCTGGATGCCTAGGGAGGCGCAGCAGGGGCTAAGCATTTAGTTTTTCCCGTCAAAGGACCGGACCTGTTGGCTTGGGGGTAGTGGGAGAACCCCTCCTAACATTGTACTTGAATTACATACGTATTCCGTGTGTGTGTCCATGTTCATGTGTTGGGTGCACACAACGTGAGCAGCAACCCCGTGCCAGCCGCTCTCTCGGGGCGGCACTGCTCGCAGCTCTGGGGTCGCTTTGCAAACTTGCTCCTGGAACCGGCCGCCTCCGGGTGCGTGACCGTCCTCCTTCTACCCCCGCTCCCCAGCGGCCCGGGCAGCCTCGCCTCGTGGCGGAGCCGGGCGGCGGTCTCCAGGCTGAGGGGTCGTGGCGCAGCGTGCGCGGGCGGCGCCGCGTCTCCCGGAGGCACCGGCCCGCGGGGTGGCGGGGCAGGGCACGCGCGGGCGGCGCCGCGAACTCGCCGTCGGCCCCGCCTCCTGGCGCGCTTCCAGGCAAGCCCCTCCTCCCCGCCCCACTACAAACGGCGGGCCCGCGGTGTCCCGGCGTCACTGAGGCAGCGGCCGGCCGGGTGAGCAGGGCGCGCGGCGGCGGCTCGGGCCGGGCGGGGCGGGGTTCCGCCGGCTTCCAGTGTATCTTCGCGCAGCCACCAGCGCTTCTGTGAGGAGCCCGCCCGGAGCGCGTGGTCCGCGGCGGTGCTGGCGGCCGGCGGCGCGAGTGAGCCAGAGTAGCTGCAGCCCCGAGTCGCCGCAGGCAAGTGCGGGGCGTGGGGGTGGGCGTGGGCGTGGGGGCGGGGACGGCGCGCTGGGGCCCTTCCTCCGGGGACGCCGAGGTGAAAGCTCGGCGCCTGGCCGGGATCGGGGTGGGTGATGGTGGACGGCCCCGGCGCGCGTCGCTCCCGCTCCGGTGAAAGGTGCGCGGGCGAAGTTCCTCGAGCTCGGCTGGGAATTGGGCGCCTTAGGAGGTGGCGCCGCCCCTCTTGCGGGCACCGGCGCTGGGGTGGGGGCCGACGGCGGGAACCCGGGAGGTCCGGCGGCGCCAGGCGGCGTGCACGGGCGTGGACGTACTCTGCGCGGCCGCGTGTAGCGCCACCGGGAATCTGCGCCCACACGCAGGTGAGTGTCGTGGAGGGCGGTGGGGGAGGGGGCTCCTCGAAGACGCGGGAATGCCCGCATTCCTGCGGAGCCCCGGCCACCCCGCCACTGCTCGGGGAGTGGGGGTGATGGGTGTGTGCTGGCGCGCGGTCCTCGGAGCTCCCGGGGCGGCTGGAGGCTCGCGCGCGGAGTCGGGTGTCGCGAGGACCGTCCCTCCAGGCGCGGGTTCGGCGGCGGCGGCGGCGTGCGGGGCGGGCGGTCGCGTCCCCGGGCAGCGCGCTGGCGGTGCGCTGAGCTGCGCGCGAAAGGCGGACGCTCTTCCGGGAGGGCTGGATGCTCGGGCTTCAGCGCCCTCGCCCAGGTTGCAGCATTTGTTATCTCAGCTCCGCCGATTTGGAGGGCCGGCCGCCTTGGACCCTGGTCTAAGACTTTGGTTGGAAGACTGAGACATTGCAGACATTGCAGGAGCCCGGCGGACCTACCATTCCCCGGTTCCCTCCCCAATGCATCTCCAGCGGCGAGGATGGTGATCAGCCAACTGTTTTTCTATGGAAAAGCCTAGTAGTTACACCATGCCTCGAGGTGTGAACCGAGCCTAGAGTTGTAGCTCACCTGATGGTCATTTAAAATTGTATGCATATTCAATAAGATCATCTTTATGAGGAAAACTTCCCTTTTCTCTACATGTTCTGAAAATGCGGGAAAAGAAATTGTAACCAATCATTTTGCCCTCTTTTTTTCTCTTTCAAAGAATGGTGCTTAACAATGCCAGGATGCAATGCCTAAGGGAAACACAAAACAGCTTTTTAGACTTAATTTTCTTTTTTTTTCCTTCCCCTAATAATTCTGTTTTCATAAAAACATACCCTAGTTTGAAAAACTTAGGGCGAATTGGTCCATTAACTTGAATGCCAGTTGTGGAATTGTTTGCCCATTCCCTAAGAGAACTCTGCGTGTTTGAAGTACTGTTCAGTAGCTGTGGAAGAAAGACAGTTTTCTCCAGAATTGGTTTTCCAGAGTCTCTTCACCGTCACATTTGTGCTAGGTGCTGCTTCCTAGTAGACATTGACCTGGAATCGCCATTTTGGTAAGCAGATAGAAGAGCTCTTCTGGCTCCACTTTCTTGTCTGGATGCAGACGATTTTGCCGGGTGGACCAGCATCTTTCCTGCATTTGTTTTCCAGTTATTGGAGGAATAGAAAAAAAAAAAAATTACAAAGAAACACATTGCCTGCATTTCCCCTTTTCCTCCTTAGGGCTATTTTTATATCCACGAGATTGAAATGGCATCTTACTGCTTACTTGAGTAACCTTGTGTTGCCACTTTAGAGGAAGGAGTTTTAAAAAGGATTTAAGACCCTAGGTCTTGGCCTTTTCTGTAGGTGTTTCTTCCACAGTGTACTGTATGTTCCAGCTGCATGTGTCTTGTGTAAAATATAAATTAGTACCCAATACTGGTCAGTGTCTGCCATACTACCTGTTTACCAGGGAACCTGATTTAGGCCCAAGATGTGTGTGTTGGGTTCTGTTTTTTTTTTTTTTTTTTTTTTTTTGGTTGGTTGGTTGGTTAGCTCTTCAATAGAGAAACAAGGTCCCATTTCTGTTTCTGTAATTGTGGTTAAGGCCCAGCTCTTAAAGAACTGTTATAAGTGACATTTCTACTGCCACATTGCTTGAACGAGTCTTTTTGGTTATTTCTACAGACCATTGTCCTTGCTGAACCCTTGAAACCATCAATTTCTGTATACAATTTTCTCTTCTAGAAGCAAGTCCTAAGTTCTCTTTAAGGAAATACCAAATTCATCCAGAACACTCTTGACTTCTAAACTGGGATTAAGCCTTTTTCTTGTGACTTGAAAAATAATTTTAAACTAGTTACAATTTTTAAACGTTAGTATGGTTTAGGAGCACCTCAGTGGTAGATTACCCTTAGTGTTTTCCCCATAAAGCACTGGGTACTCTGAATCCACTCTTCATTTTTCTGATTGCTTGTCCACGCGGTAGGCTCTGCTCTTTAGCTTTTGTTTGTTGCCACCTTTAGCAGCATTTTGTTTATTTGGAAGAGAAAGAGTCTGGGAATCTGTGTTATTTGGCTGCCTTAGGTTACTTTTCGGTTAGCATTGTGTATGGGGGTCTATGTATAGGTGGGGTGATACTGGGTCTGAATGGTGTGCCACCCTGTGGAAAACCTGTCCATAGCAGTCCACCCCAGTTCTTTTTATTACCTTGGATACTAGGCTGGAAAGGCCACATGTAAGCTACCACTCTTTCATTCATTCATTCATTCAGCAAGGCTGCATTTTGTGTTTGTGACTTGCATGGTTTTACACATATACCCCATATTGAGGTTCTCTAGAATTTTTTAACAAAGGCTCTCTGCTTTTTTATTTTGTGCTGGGACTTATTTTTAGGTAGCTTATCCCAGGGTAGCTTTTTTCCTTCCCCACTTGTCAGTTGTGTTGATGTTCAGCTATTTACAGGCCTTATGCACTGGTAATGCCACACCCAATTATGGAAGACTTGAAATACCTTTAATGTTCATTTACTGACATTTATGTTTGCACTGGTGCTCTCAGAATCTGTACATAGAAGTTTTATGCCAAATTCTCTGCTCCATGCATTTCAAATTTGAGAAGAATGTTATGTTAATTATGTGTTTGCTGAGTTGAAGATACTGGCTGGTTTATGGCTAGTTGATTTTTCTTATTGGATTTTAAGTAATGTAAATCTTCTAAACAAAAACAGAAGACACTTGTGTTTGAAAGTCATTGTTTGCTTTAAGACATTTGTGCACGAAAAGATACATGTTTTATTAGCTTAAATGGCAACTTTAGAATCTGAACTAATAGAAATTGTAAGATCCTGAGTGTCAGGAGTATTTAGGAAAATTTTTAGTAATAGGAAATAATCAAATTAGACTTAGCTTTTGTTATGTGCATCATAATTTTCATTTTAGTAAGGGAAGTTTTTTTTTTGTTTTGTTTTTTCGAGGTAGGGTCTCACTCTAGCCCAGGCTGACCTGGAATTTACTGTGGAGTCTCAGGGTGGCCTTGAACTCACAGCAGTCCTCCTACCTCTGCCTCCCCAGTGCTGGGATTAAAGGCGTGCACCACCATGTCCGGCTCGGGAAGCTTTTTTAAATTGAAAGTTTTTTTAATTCAAAGGCAGGTTTTAATCATATGAAACAACATGACACTTGATGTGACACTTGAGTGAGGAACACTATTTCCAGTGCATTCTCACTCACCTTGTCCCTTCAGTACCAATGCTAAGTCTCTGGAGGTAAATCTTCATGAAAATATCCGCTTTTGGGAAGGGTGTTATTTTCTCAGAGCCACGGGTTAGGCTTTGAATACATCAGTTTTACTGATGCTCTTAATTTCCCTTTGTAATATTGCTGTATAGTTTCATATAATGACAGGGGTTTCCCTGTAAAGCATCTTCCTGCCGAGAGGAAAGGCTCCGGCAAGGAGAATGGAGAATAAAAACCAAAAAATTCATAAGAGTAGGTGGCATGATGCTAAGACCAAATCAGTTTGTAGGTTGTCTCACTAACACCAGATTAATAGATTTTTATTCTCTTTTAAATGTGCACTTTCCTATTACACACCTATTGAACTTGTGTGCTGGTTTCTGACTAAGATCTGTCAGGTATTCCCCCCCCTTCCCACTTTAAAAAAAAAAAAAAACAAACTTTAGTTTCTTTTTAATTATATTTTTTCTCAATGGCTTTTTGTGGTGAAAAGTAAAATGAGTTTTTAAAAACACACTGAAGGCTTTGCTTTTTTTTTGGTACAATTTTGGACTTAACGGTGGAGGTTTGTATATTTTTTCCTTGTCCAATTTAATAATGATAGATTAATTCCAGACTTCTTTATTTAATTCAAAAAGTTTGTCTCAAAAAACTAACTTTAAAAACTTGGGGAAAGAAATTTTAACACATTAAATACCATTTTCTTAGAAGTGGAAAAAAAAGTGTTGTAAAAAGGAAATTTGTACTCCAGATAGCTTTGTTTTTCTCCATAATTTTATTGCTGTGGATGTTCCTTATTTTAACAACTTGAAAGACGACATTGGTGAACTATCACGTAAGATTTTGTGAAAATCAAATAGGTAAACTGTTCATTTAGAATGGTATTTTATTCCATCCTATGTCATTCAACTTTTGTGAGCAGTGGTCAAAATCATGTACAGCTTTAGGTGACATTTTTTGACTTTTCTTGTGACAATAAAGGAAATAGTTGGATTGGAATTCTTCATCTCACTCTATCTCTTTACTGTGGAATCATTGTGAGAGAACTCCATGTTAATATTGAGCATCTGGGCATCTTTGATCATTTGAAGAGAGCTTGTAACTTGTAGTCCTTTTGTTAGTAGAGAAATGTCCATACACAGAAATTTCCAAGTAGTTTTTCTTCTTTTTTTTTAAAAATATTTTATTGTTTTTATTTGACAGAGAAAGAGGTGGGGGGGGGAAGGGATGGGCACACCAGGGCCTCCAGTTGTTATAAATGAACTCCAGACACATGTACCACCTTTGCATCTGACTTATGTGGGTCCTGGGGAATTGAACATGGGTGTTTTGGCATTGCAGGCAAGTGCCTTAACTGCTAAGCCATCCCTCTAGTCCTTTATTATTTCTTTTTTCTTTTTTTAAAAATATATTTATTGATTTGAAAGAGAAAGGCAGACAGAGTTTTTTCTTTTTTTAAAGCACCTTTCCCTCTGGAGCAAAGATTATTAAAATTAATCTGTATTTGGAAAATGGGGCTTTAGAAACCAGAGTTGCCTTATGCTAGCAGTATAGATGAGTTCTTGTCTCTGGTTGAGTTAGCATTGTGGGCCCGTAGCTTTCTTTGAAGGATGCCACTAAGCTTGCTTGTCTCCTCCTAGTTTGTTTTAGAATCCATCCGGTTTTTATAAACAAATATTACACATGTAAGGTTTTCTTGTGAGCACAGGGCTGCCAGTTTTCTGCTAAGTTGTCTTGCCTCAGTAGGTTTTGTCACTTAGGTTGAAATTCTTAATTTAGTAGAGCCAGGTAGAAAATACTAGGCTACAAGTCTGAAGTTTCCAATGTCTGATTTTGGCTCAGTTGCTTGTCTTTAATTTCTTTTCATGATTATTACACACACATATATGCGCATACATGCATATGTATATATATATATAATTCTTTGTAAAAAATATTATCCTTTGCACCTCAAGGACCAGGTAAAGATGAAAATATCTAAGTACAGGATTTCTTGAACCATGTTTACTGAATTAGAAGAATGCCAGTTGGTGATACCTGTGGGCTAGATTTATGTATTTTTGGCTTCCAGTGTAGCAGTATTGACCATTTTTAGTGATATATATATATACATATATATATATTTTTTTGGTGCTGGGTACTGAGCACAGGCCCACATGCATGTTTAGGACATGCACTCCTACTGAGCCATGCTTGTAATCCTATGTGTGTTAACACATGATACGTTTACTTCTAACATGAAAGAAAAGAAAAATTCAAGGTACGAGAATTTTGAGAGCTATGACTGAATATTTCAATATGGAAATATAAGCACATTCCTGAACATGGAAAGTTTAGAATGCATTTTTTCTTGAAGATGTGAATACTGCTACAAGATGCCATGTGAGATGAGAATTTTGCCACCAAACATACCAGAAATAAAAATTTTTCTTTTTCCTTTTTTTTTTTTTTTTTGAGGTAGGGTCTTGCTGTAGGCCACAATAACCTGGAATTCATTATATAGTCTCAGGGTGGCGTTGAATTCACAGCGGCGATTTTCCTACCTCTGCCTCCCAAGTGCTAGGATTAAAGACATGTGCCACCACATCCAGCTATAAATTTCTTACTTTAAAATTTCAATGAGCAATCAGATGCTCACATTTGAACATTTACATTAGAATAATCAGTTCATATTTGGATTTTTCTTCATCCCTTACCAACTGTCTACTCCCGTATGTTACAAAATGGCCTTCACCAAAACACATTTTTCCCCTATTTCTTTCCATTCCCTCTTACCCACCCCAAGTGAAAAGTCATTGATGAATGCCCTGCCAAGTAAGTTATTGGAAATTGCTCACTTGTTCAGTTTTTAAAGGATGTTTAGCACTGTTTTATTCTTTAGGCATCATTTGTGTGTATCAGATGTACAAGAGGTATTTCACAAAGCAAATAAATCACAGTGTATTTGAAAATATATTCAGTGTATCGAGTATAGTGGGGAAAATATTTCTAGAACCAATCATACTTAATCTTGTTTCCTTTGAGCTGATTTCCAAAATAGAAAGTGTTTTTTTTTTTTTTCTCTCCCTGTTTCACTGATGCTGCTCCTTTTTGGAGGTGCCTCTGGGGACATGCTGTCCAGGGAGAAGGACAGAAAGTCACCTACTTTAATTGCAGAGCTATTCGGAATGTGTTCAATATACAATGTTTATTGTGGAGCGAATGCATTTTTATAATCTATTTTCAGGTAAGGCTTATTTCTGTATGAGGTTAGTCAGCCTCTGTCTCTCTTCTCTCTGGGTGCTACTGATAGCTGGCTTATTTTGTTTAGATCCGGGGTTCTCTCAGGCCTATGCTGTGAATGACTCATGGACTTTCCCCAAATACCCAGTCATCAGAGCTTTTGACAATCATTCCTTCCCTTACGTTGTGTGCAGGGAACTTGGACTAGCTAAAGCCTTTCTTTCTGTGCTGTGATTCCTGTGTACTAACCTCTGTCCCTTGTTTATGCCTCTGAGCCTTGTGCTAGTTTTACTTTGAGCCTTGTTAATGTTGGCTCAGGTGAAACCTGTCACTTGTCCCTTAGTTGTCTTCTGGTGCTTTTGCATTCTTTGATGCATTTTATTTTTTACTCATTGAATATCTTCTGTGACCAAGTGAGTCTCCAAGAGGGAGACATGGGTATAAATACGGGAATCTTTGTGCTACAGTTATGCAGGTCCCACATGGTGGCTCATGGGAAGCATGATGTGGAGCTATTTAATTTTTCCTGAACTTATTTACCTATTTTCTCCCATATTTATCAACTGTCTACTTATCTGCCTACCCTACCTATGAATGACCGTGTCTCTTGTGGCTCAGGCTGGTTACAAACTCACTGGGTAGTCAAAGATGACCTTGAACGTCTGCTCTTCTCCCAAGTGCTAGAATTATTGGTATGCACTGCCATATACAGTTTATGTGGTGTTGAGAATCAAACCCCCACGGCTTTATGCTCCAACCTTTGGACTGTTTTTTTTTTTAAGTTGTGAATAATTGGATTTGGATTAAAAGATATATAAATATCTAGAGCCAAATTTCTTGCCTGTTGAAAAATTGTAGGGACTGAATAACACCAAGACCCTTTTCATCAACTGCCCCTGACAATGAAGTATGGTCAGTTTAATTTTTGAGTAAGTTATCACATGGCCTTTGCAGGTGTTTGAGATTCTGACTCTAATGCTGCCTTTCCCAAAGCCATGAGAATTCAAATGTTTGCTTGCATATGAAGGCAAAAGGCAGTAATTCTAAAGATTTTAGTTTTGTGCTTACAAATAATGCTTTGAATTATGTTAGATTGTTACACATGTAGATCTTGTAATTTTCTTCATTTAGGAATAGGTTCTTTTGGGCCTTTCTTTCCTTCACCTATGGTTGCAAAAACAGCATCTCTCACAGGCCGTAGAGATGGGCAAGTTGTTAAGGCACTTGCCTGCAATGCCTAATAACCTGGCTTTGTTTCCTTCAGTAGCCACCACGTAAAGCCAGATGCACAAAGTGGTGCATGCAGCTGGAGTTCATTTGCCGCAGTGAGAGGCCCTGGCACACCCATTCTCTCTCTTTCTCACTTCTTGCAACTTTCAAATACACTATTAAAAAATTAAATTAAATAAAAACAATACCCCCCCCCCCCCGCCAATGTTTCTTTCTTTCAGGAGATGTGCTTCTGTTTGTTTTTCCCATTCCCCCTTTGGGGCGGGAGAGGAATGGACTTTAGAACTGCTCCCTTTGGGAATGGAATTTTTCCATTCTATCAGTTGTCTGCCCAGTTTGTTCAGCTGCTTTGGGGTCAGCAGAAGATTCCTGTCATTGGGAAAGCAGATAGGATTTTATGATCTGTTTAAAAAGCTCTTGGCCCACCTGCTAGCCTCATTGCTGATGGTGTCAGCTTAGAAAAGACATTCTCTTCTCAGATGTCCAAGAGAAATTGCTGATAGGACAGGCTACCAGGTGAGTGGTGTATGTGTGTAGTTTCTGTCCCTTCCACCTCCTTATTCTCAGTTTTCAGCTCTTTCTTCCCCTCTTTGGAAACAGCAGGGCACCTTTAGCAAACTCTCTCCCCTGTGTGTAGTACAGCAAGCTGATGCGCCAGCAGAAGTAGGAAGAGATACCACATGTCATGTTTGGACCAATGCTGTAATTTTATTTTACAATAAGGAAGGTGGATATTATTAATCTACCCCTGAACATAATAGCATGATTTGAATAGCAGAGAGCAACTTTGGTGTGTGTTAATGTCTAGTCAGATGAATACAGATGAATGCTAAGTAGGTAGAAAATGTCAGTGTAGCATCTTCCTTTGGTGACTTCAAGCACTTACATTTCTAGATAACTTTTTTTTTAAACCGGCAAACAGATATGAAGATCTGTTCTATTAGCCTAGAGTTAATGCAGGTTCTGAGGATGAACAATGCCCACAAAGCTCTGCTCTCCTGGCAGCCACTTGAGCTAGGCCAGTTATAACGATGAGTCAGAATGTGTCCCTGTGTTGAACATCTTAGAAAAACTCTTCAGAATAATAGGATCCTAAGGCTGGCAGTTTTAAAAATTGGCACAGTGTATATAGCTCAGCTAATTTTCATTAATATTTTGGATGTGAATAAAAGTATTAATTTAGAAATTACTTTTGAATTAGCCGTATTTTTGAATTTAGCATACGTACACTGTGAACTTATATATATATATTTATATCTGTATGTGTGTGTGAGTGTGTTTGCATGGGCGCACCACCAGAGTGGGTCTCTTGCTACTGCAAACAAATGCCAAGTGCTGCTTTTTGCATACAGCTTTATGTGAGTACCAGGGAATTAAACCTGGGTCAGCCAACTTTGCAAACAAGCACTTTTAACCTCTGAGCAATCTCCCACGATCCTGAACTTATTTTTGAGAGGGATTTAATTCTCAGTATCAACCTATGTTCTATGATGACATGATTCTTTGAAGTGAAGATGTTGCTTGATTTTGCGGCTCCCCTATAGGGTTGAGATGCTCAAAGGTCTTAGTTATTAGGTAGGAGCAAGGAATTGAGAATTGGTTAAAAAACTGCATCTCTTATCCCCTTGAAAGTTTGGAGTCAATCTCAAGGAGCCTTCACTGTGCAGTAATACCGACTGATACGTGCGGGTTGTTGGTTAACTTGGAATTTACATCTTTTCCAAATTTATCTGGGGTGTGTATGTGGGCAAAATGATTGTGGTGTAAGCACAGGGAACTGATACTGCATTCCAAGCACCCACTTAAAATGCTGGGTGTGGTTGAGCCCACCTGTACTGTCTGGCTGGGGAGGCAAAAACAGGAGGCTCTCTAGAGCTTACTTGCTTGCTAGTCTAGCTGAATCAGTGAGCTGTGGGTCCAGTGAGTCTCTATCTCAACAAGATAATATGGATATGGATTACAGAAGACATGTGATACCAGTCTGTGACTTCCACATGCACACACGTGCATATAAACTCTTACGCATATGTACACCTACATACATGCGCACATGTGCGTCACATACATACACACAACCTCAAATACAATCATTGTTTAAAAATTACTTATTTATTGAGAGAGAGGGCAAGAAGTAGGTAAAGAGAATGGGTGCCCCAGGGCCTTGAGCTGCTGAAAATGAACTACAGATGGATGCATCACCTTGTACCTCTGGCTTATCTGGGTCCTGGGGAATTGAACCTATATCCTTTGCCTTTGCAGACAGATGCCTTAACCACTAAACAATATCTCCAGCCCCAATCATGTTTTTGTCTTGGCGTTATGCTCTGAAACCAGGAAACTTACTGTGTCGTCATGTGACTAAAGTAATAAATATTGAGAGAGACTTGGAAAAGTTTATAGAACATAAATGTCCTCATACAGTATTCCTTGTCTGTCTGCTTCAGGAGGAGACTGAGAAATGTTGATTAAAATAAAACAAAAGCAAAACCCACAGGAAATTTGCCCACCCCTAGGCATTTAATAGTGGAAACACTAAGAAACTGAGTATGTTTCTAGCATCAGGAAATAGGTCAGATTTTGGCATACTTCTTTGGGGACAGACGTATGGCTTTCCTCAGCCAGTTTTGTTTATATGTATTGGCTTTGTTTTTGTGTCACCTTTTCTCCCATGTCATTTTTGTTGCTTTAGTTCTCTTATAGCATACATGACAATTTCCTGGTTTGCCAGGATCCCCATCACAGAAAGTGTTTATGCAAAACCTGCCAAGTGTTAAGTTGTGGCTGTAGAGAGGTGCTGGGACTGTCTAGATTCTGTTGTCTCAGAAGAATGGATCCAAAGTATGTGTGTGAAACTGTGTGAGGCCCAGTCTTTCCTCCAGTTTTATGTTCTCAACAGCATTGTATGCCAGCTGCTTCCTTTAGGTATAACAACTGCTTTGTGAAACCTAAAATGATTAATTTCTTTGGCTCCTTTTAAAGAATTCCAGAACATAGGGAAGTGACAGGCCAGAAGCGGTGATGCTTTTTAGAAGTGGCATCTCCAAGTCTTCTTGAGTCCTCCTGAAGCAAGTGTTCTTCCCTGCCACTTTTCCATGACCTGTGGCCTGTATGTTGTTCTGTATTGATAGTATTTACATATATGTGTTTACTTCTGGAAAGTGTTTGGACGGGGTTTATATTTTACTTTACCATTTTGATTTGCTGGAGAGGTTCATTCCCTGTATTGGAACTGGATGATTAGGGAATAATTTGTATTCTTGGCTCTTACTGTTTGATGCTGCCACCCCAGGTTTGGGTGATTTTTTAAACATCATTTTGTGGACCAAGTTCATAGTGAATACCATAATTTGTGATCTAGACAGGAAGAGTGAGGATATCTGCTTTGGTTTTCCTCTTGTAGAACTTTTACAGTAACTTCTGAATTACCACCTGCCTCTGAAGAAGACAGAGTCAGACATTTTAGTTGAGTTGGCAGTGTGTTGACAGGCAGTAGTGAGCTTCCTGTTGAATTATGATGGGCTTTACTCTAAGGAAGACAGTAGAGTGCCACATCACCATGGCAGAATGTGATGAAGACCCCAGGTTCCATCACCAGCACTGCAATAACAAAAAATAAAATTTCCTGGTCTTGAGATTTTTATTTTTTATTTATTTATTTGAGAGAAAAAGAGAGAGAGAGAGAGAGATATGAATGAATGTATGAACATGAATGGGCACACCGGGGCCTTTAGGTCCTATAGCCACTGCAAATGAACTCCAGATCCATGTTCCACCTTGTGCATCTGGCTTTATGTCAGTACTGGGGAATTGAACCTGGGTCATTTGGCTTTGCAGGCAAGCATCTTAACTGCTAAGCCATCTCTCCAGCCCCTTGATTTTTTTTTTTTTAAGGTGGGAAAATCTGTGGCATCAACACTGACAGGTAGGTAGTGACCACTTGGAGTGATGGAGCCAGGAGATAACTTATTTGCTCCCATACAGTGATATGGAACTGTCTGTGTGATCACTTTACTGACAGGAACATGAGGCTGCAGAAATGCAGTGGAAGAGTGAGGAAGTAGTACTCCACCTGACTCCTGAGGCCAGAGACACATGTCCATAGGCAGCCCTCATGTGTGGAGATGTCTTATTTCTATGCTGTGTGTTCTGTTTGGTCAGGCCAACTGCAGTCACGTCTCCAGGCCTGATTCTTCAGTGCCTCAGTGGTGGGCAGCTGTACCATGTTATTTTTTAGCTTCACCTGGTCCCTGTAACACTTCCAGATAAATGCCCACAATTTGTTCCTTTAGGTTAGCATTCTACCCTTGGATTTTTAGGTCGGTTATGAGGTGACTTCCGTAAGCCATTCCATCACAGGCTGCTGTTGCCCTGGTGCCAGCTGGCAGTCTTGACTTGTAGAATTACTTTTTGGAACCATATGAAATAAGGATTCTCTATTTTGTGTGGATCCTGTTGAGATCAAATAAAAAGATTGAAATGTTCTATTCCCAGTCAAGGTGACATTCAGAGAACCCTGGTTCATTGTAGAGAATTGGTAAGGCCTATTCTTTTAAGCTTGTTAGTTTTATGAAACATATGTTCCAAATCTGGTGAGCTTTTAGAAATATCACTGATTTTATTCTGAGAGAAAAAAATTCAGGTTGGGTGTTCAAAAGTGAACTGAGAAAATAATCACAAGGTAAAGCCAGTTCTGATTCACCTTCTTCCAGTAAGTTGTCATGGCCAGCTGTATCCCTTCAACTGTGTAATCAGTGGGAGTGAACTGAAAAAATAAATATTCAGGATAATCTCTTTTCTTCTCTAGGTAGGCACATCTGCTTTCTTTATTGCACTTTGTATGTTTTACAGTAGAAATTCAGGATATATTTATTAAATTCACATGAATTCACCTAGGTTTGGACTACAGATAAAGACAAAGACAATATAGTTCTTGAGAATTAAAATAGACTGAGAAAATTAATTGAATCTGTAGATAAACCATGATAGGTGATCTTATTAGGGTTGGAACCATTGTTAAGGAAACTTAGACAAAGTCTTTCTTTAATGCTTTATTTCCATATGTCTTGGATGTGTAGCTTTTTCATCAGCTTTGAATCTTACAAATATGTACACTTGACCCAAATAGATGTCACACATGTCCCAAAGCTGTGAGGTTTGTGATGTGCACCTTTCAGTTCATGGTATCTTAGAACGAGAAACTGAATAAGCTGCATGCCCACATGCTTTGTGATTTATTGTTTGTGTACATTTCATTCTTTCTAGAGTGTAAATGTTACCCGTGTGCTATGTGAAGCTGGTATATAAGAAAATCAGGTTGTCAGTTTGTATCTCCATATTTCAAGAGGGTACTTGTGACATAAAATTGGCTTGATAGGCTATGCACAAAGACAGAATAGAGCAGAACTGTGGGTATGTGTGTGTGCGTTCCTGCTCAGCATGCCCCTTACTGGTTAGTTGTAAATTAGGACATCATAAGATGAAACAGAAGTTTGGGCTGGGGAGATGGTTCATTGCTTACAAATCCTTATGGCCTGAGATGAGTTCCCTAGTACACATAGTAAGAGGCCTGGGTGTGCCCATACTCACCCTCTCTCTCTCTCTCATAATAAATAAAAACATATAATAAAGATAGAACAGAAGTTAAAATAGTTGTTGATAATTTAAATAACTTAAATGTGCAGAATATCATTTCCCATCGTTTCCTTCTGTAGAATATTCTATAGCAATTTTAAGCTTTAGCTCCATGAGCTCACATGTACCACTTTTCATTTCTCAGCATGTGTTTTTTAAAAACAATTAGTACAACACCCAAAGATTTTATTGAGTCAGTGTTCCTAATAGATCTTCTCTAGTCCCCTAACATACTCAACATATTCAAAGACATGAAGAGATCTGAAGACTTGCTAGGTCTTGCATTTCTTCCTCATTGAAGGGGCCTGGAACCTTATCCCAGAGAAATTTTGTTATGGTTTATGTATTAGATTTCTGCCACTATAACAGACTGCCCAAGGCAATTAACTTGTAGAGAAAAGGTATTATTTTGCTTATAATTATTTTGCTTATATTTTGCTTATTAGAGGTTCTAGGCATAATCAAGTGGTCTCATGATTTTTGGCCTGTTTAGAGGCAGCATAGCCTGCTGGGAGTAAGTGGTGGAGCAAACAGCAAAGAGGAAGAGACTAGGAAAAGTGGTGGCACATGCCTTTAATTTAACCCCGGCACTCAAGAGGCAGAGGTAGGTGGATCACAGTGAGTTCTAGGACACTTAGAGACTACATCAATTCCAGGTCAGCCTGGGCTAGAGCGAGAGCCTACCTTGAAAAACAAAAAAACAAACAAACAAATAAAAAAGACAGGTCCCACAAACACTTTCATGGGCACGCTACCTACCTATGACTGAGGGTCCCCTAATCTCTTACTTCCTAAGGCTCCACCATCTCTTTGTAGTGTTAACCTAGGGACAAGCCTTGAATGCATGGACCCATGAAGGACACGCTTCCCAGGTGTAACATGCATGGACCTGCGACAGACACGTTCCCCAAGTGTAACATGCATGGGCCCGTGGCGGACACGCCCCCCAAGTGTAACATGCATGGGCCCCCGGCGGACACGCCCCCCAAGTGTAACATGCATGGGCCCCCGGCGGACACGCCCCCAAGTGTGACATGCATGGGCCCCCGGTGGACACGCCTCCCCAAGTGTAACATGCATGGGCCCCCGGTGGACACGCCTCCCCAAGTGTAACATGCATGGGCCCCCGGCGGACACGCCCCCCAGTGTAACATGCATGGGCCCCCGGCGGACACGCCCCCCCAGTGTAACATGCATGGGCCCCGGCGGACACGCCCCCCCAGTGTAACATGCATGGGCCCCCGGTGGACACGCCCCCCCAGTGTAACATGCATGGGCCCCCGGTGGACACGCCTCCCCAAGTGTAACATGCATGGGCCCCCGGTGGACACGCCTCCCCAAGTGTAACATGCATGGGCCCCCGGTGGACACGCCTCCCCAAGTGTAACATGCATGGGCCCCCGGCGGACACGCCCCCCCAGTGTAACATGCATGGGCCCCCGGCGGACACGCCCCCCCAGTGTAACATGCATGGGCCCCGGCGGACACGTCCCCCCAGTGTAACATGCATGGACCCCCGGTGGACACGCCTCCCCAAGTGTAACATGCATGGGCCCCCGGTGGACACGCCTCCCCAAGTGTAACATGCATGGGCCCCCGGTGGACACGCCTCCCCAAGTGTAACATGCATGGGCCCCCGGCGGACACGACCCCCCAGTGTAACATGCATGGGCCCCGGCGGACACGCCCCCCCAGTGTAACATGCATGGGCCCCCGGCGAACACGTCCCCCAGTGTAACATGCATGGGCCCCCGGCGGACACGCCTCCCCAAGTGTAACATGCATGGGCCCCCGTCGGACACACCCCCCCAGTGTAACATGCATGGGCCCCCCCGGTGGACACGTCCCCCAAGTGTAACATGCATGGGCCCCCGGCGGACACGACCCCCCAGTGTAACATGCATGGGCCCCCGGCAGACAGGCCCCCCCCAAGTGTAACATGCATGGGCCCCCCCGGCGGACAGGCCCCCCCCAAGTGTAACATGCATGGGCCCCCGGCGGACAGGCCCCCCCAAGTGTAACATGCATGGGCCCCCGGCGGACACGCCCCCCCAAGTGTAACATGCATGGGCCCCGGCCGACAGGCCCCCCCCAAGTGTAACATGCATGGGCCCCCCTGGCGGACACGTCCCCCAAGTGTAACATGCATGGGCCCCCAGCGGACACGCTCCCCCAAGTTTATATAACAGAGCAGCTTTTTCTTTCCCTACTCCCCATGCTCAATATATGTTCTTGCCTCAAATGAGGCATATGTGTTGACACTTTGTTAAATAGCTGATGAAAAGTTTAAAATGTTCACCATGCTTTTTTTAAAATCATTTTTATTTATTTGAGAGCTACGCAGAGAGAAAAAGAGAGAGAGAGAGAGAATGGGCACACCAGGGCCTCCAGCCGCTGCAAACGAACTCCAGACACATCCGCCCCCTTGTGCATCTGGCTAACATGGGTCCTGGGGAATCGAGCCTTGAACTGGGGTCCTTAGGCTTCACAGGCAAGCGCTTAACCGCTAAGCCATCTCTCCAGCCCCACCATGCTTTTTTTGACAGCTAACATTTTTACTGACAACTTTTAAAAGCCAGGCATGGTGGCACCTACCTTTGATTCCAGCCCTTGGGAGGTAGATTTAGGAGGATCACTGTGAATTTGAGGCCAGCCTGGGACTCCTGAGTGAGTTTCAGGTCAGCCTGGGTTAGAGTGAGACCCTACCTCGGAGGTGGGGGGTGGAGAAGTCACCTAAAACTAAAAACTTTTCTCTAGAAGAAACTTCTTAAAAAATCTTTTCTCCAGATCTGTTTTCATAGAATTTATGATTTTGTGTGTGTTTTTTTTTCTTACCTTCTGACATTCATGATAATTTGGTTTGTTTTGGTGAAGTATTCATCCATTGGTTCTGATTGTTGACTCCATCTGCTTTTTTTTTTTTTTTTGCCTTGCACCAACTTACAATTACTTTGCTAGCTTATGTGGGCAACTGTCTTTTCTTGTACAAGAATTCATTTGTGCAGCAAATGCTTGCATTTGTACTACATGTCATCTGTAATCGAAGTACTGAGCAGTGGTAGTGAACACTATTTGTTAGTCCCTGATGATGTGGGACTTAGGGTTTATTGCAAAGGATATACGGTAAAGTTCTACATACTACTGTTACAGTAATGATTTGAGAATGAAGAGAGACTGTGGGCCTTCTCACTTGTGAAAGGACCGTAGGGAAGGTCCTTTGTTAATTTTTATCTTCCCTCCTAGCTACTTCTAGCCTCACACAGGAGGCATTTTGGTTTTAAGTTTTACAAGTGTTAGGATATTTGCATAGACAGTGATCCTAAAATTAAATTCTGTTCTTGGTAAATTCGTGAGCTCTGAGGCTTGGATCTGATGCCTGCCACCTGGTTTGTATCCACCATATATCCTGAATTCTTTAACAGCTGAGAAGCAAGTTTTTATGTGCTTTTAAAGACAACATAATTAAGCAGCTTTTGCTCTGGCAACTATAGACTGAGTGCCAAGTCTAGAGATGAGATGATGAGATCTACATTCCTACATCATTCTCTTCACTCATGGCTTTAAAAATGGGCTGTCTGTGTTTGATTTTGAAATAAAAATTATCAGTGCTTTTAAATAATACTTGTCCACTATATTGATTCAGGTAGTAAGATTTTAAGTGTATCTGTTGGGGGTTTTGCTAGGTTTAAAGGACTTCATCAGTTCATCCAAAGTTGTATTTTGTCATTGATGAAAATGTTGGTTTTGGGGTGATCTTTATATACCCCTTATATTTGCCAGATATTGGCAAGCTACTTCATTTCTTTAAAGTACTGTGGGCTGGAGGGATGGCTTAGCAGTTAAGGCATTTGCCTGCAAAACCAAAGGACCTAGGTTCGATTCCCCAGTTCCCACATTAGCCAGATGCACAAGGGGGCGCATGCATCTGGGGAGTTCTTTGTCGTGGCTAGAGGCCGTGGCGCGCCCATTCTCTATCCCTCCCTCCCTCTCTCTCTCCCTCCCTCCCTTTTTCCTTTCTCTGACAGATAAATAAATAAATAAAAATAAAATATTTTTAAAGTAGTGTGTCCCTCCCAGTCTTCATTGAGCATACAGGAAAGGAACAGACCATGTTACTTTGGCATTGTCTTTAAAACATTTCTTGTTGTGGAAGAGGCTCAGGCAGTTTTCTTTGTAGAAACCTTGGAAGACATTTAAGAGAGATTTTTTCTTTCTGGTGCTGGAGATTGAACCCAGGACACATTTTTTTTTTTTTTTTTTTTTTTACCACTGAATGCCATTCCCAGCCCTACATTTTTCTTAAAATGACAACAGTGACCTTTGTGCAGTCCCTAAGTCCTAAGGATTATACATATTTGTAAGAGATTGATATAGTTGTAATTACTCTAAGGAATCAGACTTGACAAAGAAAGAAGAGGCTAAGAAAAAGGAGAAAGTAAGCTTTGGCTAGTTTCTTTGCACCTCATTAGAGTTGAACAGTACAGAATATATATAATGTATTCTCAGAGTTTGCTGACCTGCTTATTACATCATTCCATTTACTTGACGATGTGCTTAGTTGCCTCAGAGGCAGAGACAAGTGGCTAAAATGGATTTCTTTCTTAATATTACCTAGTCTTTTCAAAAGGAAATTCAACCTAAATACATGCATTACGTCCACTCTTAATGGAATTTTGAGAGAAGTGAAACAAATTTTAGTACTGTCTGTGGCCTGGGTAGCATAGACAGGAGGTAAGGGAATGGATGCTAGGCTCACAGCTTCCCATGGCCTTGAGTGTCTACACTGTTCTTAATGACTTTAAATTGGTTTGAGGTTTTAGGACACTGCTAACATGTTGATAGCCATTCGACTTACGCTGGAAATTTATCACCGATTCTGCCTTATATCTGTTCATTTCTCTCTCTTTCGCTTTTTTCTATACTGGGCATTAAGCCTATAGCCTGCACATGCTAGGCAAGTGCTCTACACTGAGCTCTACATTCTCAGCTCTTTTTATTCTTTACTTTTGAGATAGGGTCTCCATTGAGTTGCCTAGGCTGGCTTTGAACTAGCTTTGTAGCCCAGACTGGCCTTGACCTTATCATCCCACCTTCCTGCCTCAGCCTCTAGAGTAGCTGAGATTACAAGCCTGTGCTACCAGGGCTAGCTCAGCCTTGCTTTTTAGCACAGTAGGTCCAATTCCTTGAAAAATAGATTCTGTTACTGAAAAAAATCAAGATCAATATTTTAAAGTAATAATTAGAGAGATAGCCAAGTGATTAAAACCATTTGCTTGCAAATCCTGCTGGCCCAGGTTGAGTTCCCTAGTACCCATGAAAAGCCAGGTGCAAAGTGGTACATCCATCTCGAGTTTGTTTGCAGCAGCAAGAGGCTCTTTCATAACTATTCTCTCTCCCTTCACAAATAAATAAATATTTAAATCAAAGGTAAAGTTACATACACAGAAGGTAATTATTATGTGTATATATACATATTTTTTGGCGTGTGTTTGACATGTTCATGTGTATAAGTATCCAAATGCACATGCCTTAGTGTGTGTGTGTAGAGGTCAGAAGACAATTATTTTTTTCTTCTTCTTTGCCTTCCACCTTGTTTTATGCAGGGTCTCTCATTCACCGCTCCATTTGCCTGACTTGTCTGTGACCTAGAAAATTCTTCTGTCTCTGCCTCCCATCTTGCAGTAGACATGCTGGAAATATAGAACCCTGCCACAGCATCCAGCTTTTATTTATTTATTTATTTCAGAGAGGAGCAGATACAGAGAGGGGAGCAGAGAGAGAGAATGGGCACATCAGGGTTTCTAGCCACTCCAAATGAACTCCAGATGTATGTACCAACTTGTGCAGCTGGCTTTACATGGCTACCCGGAGATTGAACCTGGGTCCTTTCTCTTTGCTGGCAAGCACCTTAACTGCTAATACATCTCTCCAGTGCATTTCCAGCTTTTTTTAGTGGCATCTAGGAATCTGAATTTAGGTACTCATGCTGGTCTCCAGGAAGCACTTTGTCTACAGTTATGGCCTCAGAACATGCAACTTACAAAAAAAAAAAAAAAAAATTGGTTTTGTTTTTGTTTCTTGAGGTAGGGTCTCACTCTAGCCCAGGCTGACCTGCAATTCACTATGTAGTCTTAAGGTGGCCTTGAACTCATGGCAATCCACCTACCTCTGCCTCCTGAGTGCTGGGATTAAAGGCATGTGCCATTCGATTAATCATTCTAGCTGGTGAGTTTTAACCATTGTACCACACATGAAACAATCCTGTGATGGTTTTGTAACCATTTTAACTAGGCAGAAACTGTCCTTTGCATGTATCTGTGGCCTGTATATACAGTTTCAAAGCATGCTCTATTAAAAAAATATATTGATTGCTTCAGGGTTGGACTGAAGTGGGTAGGTTTACTGGGAATAAGGAACAGATTCCGGGGATGACCTCTGGGCCAATCTTTTAAAAAAAAAAATTTGTTTATTTTTATTTACTTATTTGAGAACAGAGAGAGAGAGAGAGAGAGAGAGAGAGAGAGAGAGAGAGAGAGAGAATGGGCACGCCAGGGCCTCCAGCCACTGCAAACGAACTCCAGATGCATGTGCCCCCTTGTGCATCTGGCTAACGTGGGTCCTGGGGAATCGAGCCTTGAACCGAGGTCCTGAGGCTTCACAGTCAAGTGCTTAACCACTAAGCCATCTCTCCAGCCCTGGGCCAATCTTTTAATAGCCTGGTGAACTACTTCTGGCTGTTGGAAGGGCTGCTTTCTGGTCATCACCAAGTGTATTTGGAAGCAGATGATGAGCATTTGAACTCTGAGGTAGATGCTGTAGTCATGGATGTCGTCACCTTCACAAGGGTTAGTGGGCCAAGTTCCCCCCAGTGTATACTTTGGCATACGTATGTGTGTACATGTGTACACAATCCATGTGTAGCAGCAGCCCTGTCTGGTATGCTGCCTTATCACAGGCCTGTGTGTTCTAAAGCAAACCCATTTTACAGCTGCAGCACGTTACCTGTTCAGCCCTTTACTGAATGCCTCTGCAATGTTGGCAGTTTAACAGTGTCAGGGCAGTGATCCTGTCATTTTTTGTTAATGAAGGCCTTCGTTTGGCTGAGCAAATCATCTCTCTTGTCAGCATTCACTCTCTAATAGTAAACATGAAATGGATGTCTATAACTTTCTATTAATGAGTGATCACCAATGTGTTTTGATCCTTGCTTCTTGTAGCCAGTTAGCTATTTGTCTTCTACTCACATGTGGTTTGTCTTAAACTAAGAAAACATCCCGTGGCTATAATCCTGTTGTATTACATATCTTTTTCTGAAATAGATTCTAAGTCTTTCTAATAGTATTAGGTAGTCATTTCCTACAATCTCAATTTCACTTCCATTTTCAAATTCCTAGCAGAATTTGATCGGGACAGTCACTTCCCTAAAACAGTGATTTGACTTCCGCAGTGTTTATTTGTTCCTGGGCAGCCAATGAGAATAAGCATTCCATCTTAAAGTGCATTTCTTATGTATAGCAAACTTAGGGATATAGGCAAATGTCTGATCTGAAAGGGCCACAATGTGAACCAACACTCCTTTATATATTCAGAACCCATGATGTTAAGGCTCTTTTGTTGCCTAATGTCTTCAGGATAGTGACAGTGACTGTTGACTAGACCTAGGGATGTTTTCAGACTTGCCTTACCTGTTCCAACCTTACCCCTTCCCATATACTACAGCAGGTGTGTTGCCTGGAGAGATGTGTATTGGTAAGTTTTAAAAGGTCCCCCCCCCACCAGCAGCTAGTATAATTAAAATGTACTGTATTATTGACTAGGAAACATCAATTTCTGGCTTTAAATTTACATCGTTCTCCTGGATAAGGTACTTACTGTGAGCATTGTCTGAAATAGCAAAACCTGGATATTTATCAGTAGAGGGTTGGTTTAAGTAAGTATATCTTTATTGCAGAATCATCTATAAAGAAAGAGATCTGTTTGTGTTGATAATGAAAGATGTGTTTGTGTCTATGAAGGGCTAATTTTTTCCTCACCCCTGCTTGTATTTGCTTTGAAATGTCCAAATAGTTCATGAAATGGTTAACCTCTCAGGTATAATTTGGAGGAGTTAAAGACATAGATTTTACATTTCTGTACTTATGATTTTTATATCAAATAAATATTTTTAATTTGTAAAACTAGTATTAAAATGGAATTACTAATTACTTCAACAGGTGATCCTCTTTGTATTCTTCAGAGCATTTCACTAGCTTTTCAATACTTCATGTGAACTCTTGATTAGGCTTGTATTGAGCCTGGCTTTGGTCTGGTGTCTGGTAGTCCAGGAGGAACAGGATGTGGCTGCTGCTGTGCTATGTCTAATCCATAATCCATGGCTAGGAAGCCTTGGGGATATGACAGTGATGGGGGGATTTGGGATAGCATTGTAGTATTTGGGAAAAGTCTCTTGAGACCAGGTAGATGAGAGGGGTACATCTGAGAGTTCTGTGTAAGAAGACTTTTTTCCTAGGAATAGGGGATTAATCATGATGCCCTGTTGACATACTGAGGAAACAGCTTGGATTCTTAAATTGGCTGGGTTTCTAGAGGACCTTGAAACACATATAAGTTTCTTGGTTGTAAGAACCACATTTGAGAGAGATTGGTAGGAGGGCTTGGTGTAGGCAAAATAGAATAAAAGGGGCTGGAGGGATGGCTTAGCAGTTAAAGTGTTTGCCTGCAATGTCAAAGGACCCAAGTTTGATTCCCCAGTACCCACATTAGCCAGATGCACAAGGGGACGGATGTGTCTGGAGTTCGTTTGCAGTGGCTGGAGGACCTGGCATGCCCTTCCTTCCTTTCTCCCTCCCTCCCTCCCTCCCCCCCCTCTCTCTTTTACCCCCTCTTTCTCTGTCAAATAATATTAAAAAAGAAAATAGAAGAAAAGGAAATGTGCTGACAGGTTCTGGACAAAACGATGGAAGATGACTGAGTACCTGACTGTGGGATTTATCAAATGAGTATGAAAAATTTTGTTGGCAGGCTTTGCAGTTAGAAGAGGACCCACCTGTATAAGACTCTCAAAGTAAGGGTATAACGTGCATTCAGTTATGGTGATTTCTATAGGGTGTCTTTGCGGAGAGTCAGAATGCAAAGTTTCACCTGCCAAAGTTGTATAATAATTCTGCATCAGAGGAAACTAACATGATTAGCATATTTTCCTCCTTAAAGGTCAAGGTAATCTTGGCCACAAGAAGTAGCTTATATTTGTGCAGGCTGGAGGAGCAATCTCTTCAAGTCAGGAGAGCAGAAAGAAGCTGACCTAAGGTTTATCTCTGTGTGCTGAAGGAGTTCACTAGGAAAGAAAGGATCCTTAACAACATATTAGACCAGCAATTCACAAGCCATAGGTCATGAGATAGCTTAATATATTTAAGTTATTGAGGACCCCTATGGACCTTTTGTTGATGTAGGTTACACTGAACAATATTTACTGTAGTAGAGAGTCAGATGTGAAAGTTTAAAAATGTTTAGTTCAAAAAATAGTAAGCCCAGTACATAGTAACAAATCTTTCAAATGAAAAACAAATGCTTTTCTAAACCAAAAAGTAGGGATGGAGTGGCAGAGTTCTACGTTTGTTTTCCCTTTGGAAATGGCATACCAGCAGTCAGCTCTATTCTTATGCTACAGCAGACTGAATGCAGAAGCAGAGAGCACATCATACAGCCTTTAGAAAGCTTTTTTTTTTTTTTTTTGTATTTATGAGAGAGAAAGACATCATTCTAAATCCCTAGATCTATGAAAAAGGTCTCAGTGGACCCATGGGGATTTCTAGACCACACTTTTAGGAATACTGGGTTTGAACTAATGGCTTCTTAAAAGAAATAAGGCCATGTCCATCCTTAAAAGCCTTAAAAGAAAACCTAGAATCTGTATTGTATTGAGGACCAGACAGTCATTTCTTTAGAGGAAATGTATATTTAAGAGTACTGGTGTGTGTGTGTGTGTTGGGGGAGATGGAATTCAGTGGTATAGTCCTTGCCTGGCCTGCTGAAAGCCCTGTGTTAATTCCCAGCAGCATGTGTGTGTGTGTGTGTGTGTGTTTAGCATAATGAAGGTGAGACTGTTATGACAGGGTTCTGTCACTAGCATGTTTTACTTTGATCCAAATCTCAGGTCTTTCTTTTCTTACCTAAAAATTCTGAGTCTGTGGACCAACTCTGGTAAGGCCTTTGTAGCATGAACATTCTATGATTTATTAATGTATTTTTATAGTGCTCTCAACACATGTCCCACATATAATGTACATGAAGGTCACATGAGCTAGAAATACACCTTGGAGTAGTTCATCTCAGCACTCCCCCCATATTGGTTTCCTTGTTCTATTTTATTTCTTAAATAGAAATTGCCTAAATGTTCTGTGTGTGTATATAGAATTCTAACCTCCTTTGTCCATGGTTGAGCAGCCTGCACTTTTATTTAAGACTCTACTGCATTTATGCCCACCTCCCACTATTTGTTACAGTTAGGTGGGAAAGGAGGAGGGAACTGGGTGTCATCTAAACTTCTGTTGTTAGACACTTGCTGATGACAGGTTGTTGGGAGAAGAAATGCCCCCGTGGTCCCTTCCTCCTTAAAATGTGCAGAAGGGGGTGGTGGCCAGGCGTGCCCATTCATTTTTGTTTTTATTTATTTGAGAGATACAGAGGTGGTGTGTGTGTGGGGGGCAGAAGGGAGAGAATGGGCATGCCAGGGCCTCCAGTCACTGCAAACAATCTCCAGACACGTGCCGCCTCACGCATCTGGTATACATGGGTACTGGGGAATCAAACCTGGGTCTTTTGGCTTTGCTGGCAAGCACCTTAACTGCTAAGCCATCTCCCAAGGTCCCATTCATTGTTTTTCTTTTATGGTTAAGTATTTCATATTCTGATAGTTTCTTTTACTTGTTAAATGGGTCAGTTTAGATATTTTCTGTGTTTTGATTTGGATAACAAATTCTGAATATTACCTTGTTAAATATTGACACCTTATATGCCTGAACCACATATACAAATGTCAATAACAAGGACATCCAATGCTAATGATGTTGATTTCTATTTGAAACTAAAGTCTGTGGCTTGATACTTCTGCTAGATGGGTGGTAGTAGGTATTACTGATATTCTAGAATTTTAGGTTGTAAGAAATTTTCTGCTTTGAGAACTGGGTAGCCCTTGAAAGCAAAGACACGATTTTTTATTTTGATATTTTCTTAATATATCTTGAATACATTGGTAGTAAAATTTTGCTGAAATATAAAACTCAAGATAAGAAACATTAATTACTTTTATTTTGCCTTATAGCTATAAAAAATAAGATTTTTCAAACAGAAAAATTCTGTGTAGCTTAAGATGCAAGGCAACAGTGAACTTACTTATTTTTATTTATTTGAAAGAGGCAGATAGAGGGAGAATGGGCATGCCAGGGTCTCCAGCTGCTGTAAACAAACTCCAGATTCATGTGCCACCTTGTACATCTGGTTTACGAGGGTACTGGGGAATCAAACCTGGGTCCTTGGGCTTTGCAGGCAAGTGCCTTAACTGCTAAGCCATCTCTCCAACCCTTAATTTTTGTAATGTTAAATTTGAGACTATTTCTAGTAGTACTCTTATATTTCTTCTGGACTTTTGTGTTTGTTTCATATTTAAGGTGTTTCTGGGTATCATCAAAGGCAAAGGACTATAGAGAAAAAAATCTAGAAAGCAAGGGCTGATGTATCTGCACTATGCTCTAAATGGAAGTAAGGGAAGTAAGAAGTAAGGATGTGAGGAAGGAGGGAGAGGGCATGGAGCAGAGCATTGCCAACAACCCAACAGTATTTAGGCTGGACATGTGGTTCTCTTTTGGGTCCAACTGTGTGGGTTACTGTTTCTTTCTTTCTTTCTTTTCTTTTTTTTTTGTCGAGGTAGGGTCTCACTCTAGCCCAGGCTGACCTGCTGACCTGAAATACACTATGGAGTCTCAGGGTGGCCTTGAACTCATGGCAATCCACCTACCTCTGCCTCCTGAGTGCTGGGATTAAAGGTGTGCACCACCATGCCCGGCAGGGTTACTGGTTTTAAATGTGTTCTTGATATGAAAGCTCAAATGCAGCACTGTTCATTAGAGCAGGAAGTGGATTTTTAATGGCAGTTTTCCTCTGGCTTCTGTCTAATAACTGAGAATGAGATCTGAGATTTACAAAGCATTCATGGTCCAGGAAGGCACTGTGTTGAAAGAAGAGAGATCTAAGTTAGTATCTGAATCAAAAGTCCAAACTGGATGCTTTCCCATACTAGATTTAAAAGTTTAAAAGTTTGCTGTAACTTTTCACTGAGTTTCATTAATTGCTGAGAAGAGTTCTATACTGATTGTTCATTCACTGAAACCAGATAGTGGGAAGTAGTTGCTCACTTGTTTGTATTTGAGAAATAACATTAGTAAAGGTGACAACAATGACCCATGTTCTTTGAAGCACTTCCAAAAATTACATGTTAGTTTTCTAAGAAAGAAAATAAATGGAAGATCAGGAATGGTGTCCAATTTCCTGTAATCACAACACACCAGCAATAGAGAGGATTGTGATCCTGCATCTAAAACCTGTGTTACCCCTTCCCCCCAGAAAACAAAGAAAAAAACAAGTGGGACTGTAGTTGACTTGAAGTTCTACTTGAATGAGAAAGAAGGGAGCTGGCTCCAAATGACTGTTACTGAGCATTTAAGCATGGTTCTCCTTTCCAAGCCAGCAGCTGAAATCTTCACTCTCAGGTGTGAAGGGGCACACTTCAGCCTTGATATTGGCTTAGCTACAAGATGTGCTAGCATTAGGTTGGTTGGGACTAGGGGTTGGCACTAGGAATTCGTCTTTCTGGGTCCCTCCTCCTCATCCTCACAGCCTTGTTGTGCATCCAGATGCAAATAGGATAGTGTCCCAGGAAACTGACAGTATGCTTCATAGGAAAGCTCTCAAAACCAGTAGCTACCTTTCTTAATTCCTGAGGCGGATTTTTTTTTTTAAAGAATGAAGATTCATTTCATAAATGAGATTATTTTAGAAGCAATTACTGGACTTCACTTATGTAATAATCAGTATCTCTCAAATAAGTAATAATACAAGGGAGGTCTGTCCCTTGTACTTACTATACTCTGGAACAGTTATGTTTGAGGGCTTGGTTTAGATCTACAGGGAAACTGCTCATAGATTTTGGAAAAGGGGAAAAAAAGATTGGGGAAACTAAGGAACCTAGTTTTCTCTTTCCAGTGATACAGCCCTTTCAGAGTGTTTTTAATTCTTCGTACTTTTATTTTTATTTTTTTATCCCCCACCCAGTCCCTCTTGTTGGTATATGAGACCTGTAAAGAATCTTGGGCTGACTGGAAGGTACTTGGGTATGGTAAGGCAATTAGAAGCTTACACTAGAAGGTTCTCTAATTAGTGATCTACATCTCTTTGAAAGGGGAATGTTGGCTGCTGGGAGTAGCAGGAGTTACTATTAAAGATCAGTGACTAAGAATTAATCCCATTTAGCTGCAAGTGGGGATAGATATTGTAATTAGATGTAAGAGAGTGGTAACCTGACTTAAAAATAAATGCTTTTAAAATGATTCCACTTCTTTCCACCCATACATAGTGTGGGGCGGGTTTGCTTATAAAGTCTGTTTGTATGGGATGCTCAGGTTCTAGCCTTGGATGACCCTGGGTGTTTGAGGAGTACAAGTCTCTTCTCAGGGTGTATTTGTCCTCTCCAAGTGTGGAATGGAAACCCAGACACCACAGGGCTGCTTGTCTACCTTCAAGTTCTGATTGGCTGACATCTGATCCAGGGAAGGTTGGTGTTGCTACTCAAGCTTTGTTTTTACTATTTTTTAATATTATATACTTGTATATGTCATTTTTATTATCTTAAATGAGGGATCTCACCATGTATTTTGTTTTAGTGATGGTAGCTGCTGGGAAACGCACACCAAACATTTAAAACAAAACCAAACTAAAGGGTGTTGGGTGTGAGATCTCATCAGGCTTTGTTAGGCTGTCCACTCTGATTATGCCTGTCATAATTGGCTCATTAGCATTTTAGGAAGGCCATTATGACAAGGGATATAATAGTTCTTATGTCCTTGATTTTACATGCCAGCACATGGGAGAAAATTTTGTGTACCTATAAGGAAGAAAATGATTAAGTTTTGGATTTAAGAACCAAATTGTTAAGTCTTGATAAAATAATGTCTATCAGGTTGTAATTATATCATCTTGTAAAAATGGATATTAGATTTGATTTCTGGGTTTCCTAAAGCAGTGTTTCAAGATAATGAATTTTAATTATATGTGTGCCTGTGAACCATTTTAAGCTATTGAGTGTGTTTGCGGGGGACGGGGGAAACAGGCAAGGTATACTGAGAGTGCTCATCTAGGTATATAGCTTTTACCTTGTGGTTTTGGAAAGGTAGGAGAAAAAATATTCAACTCCTCTTCATGTCCTTCCTACACAGTATACCCTTACAAAGGCATCAAATCAACAGAGCTTCATTTCGTATGAAGTACCCCAGTAATAGTGATCAGATGTCAGTGGTACATAGAAGTGGTTGCGTAGAGGATGGAGAGATGGCTTAGTGGTTAAGGTGCTTGACTGCAAAGCCTAAGGACCCATGTTTGATCTATCTCCAGATCCTATGTAAGTCAGATGCACAAAGGTGACACCAAGCACAAAGTTGCCCATGAGCAGTAACGTGGCACAAGCATCTGGAGTGAGATTGCCATGGCTAAGGCTCTGGCATGCCAATTCCTTTTCTCTTGCTTAAAAAAAGTGGTTGTGTCAGCATCATTTGAAGTTTCTTTCTGTTTATATTAGAATAATTCATAATTTCCAACAAAATCTTCCATATGATTTTACCCTAAGCGTCTGCATGTATTTACACCCTAAGCTTCTCACAGAACTCATAGGTAGTATGTATTTCTCCACTTTATAAATGGAATAAACTGCACCACAGAGAAGTTTTAGTTATGGGTCCAAAGGATCTGTAAGTACTGAATTAGAATTAGAACTCATGTAGCCTGTCTGATTACAGAGGGCATGAACTTGGCAGCTATTCTAGAATTCTCTGTGCCTATGTGGTATAGCTTAAATGTAGATCAATTATATTATAGTTTTGTAACTGTTTCAACACCAGCTTTATGGACTATCTCCTTAAATACATATGACATTACAGAATTTAGTTATGATTGAATAGAATCTTGTACCCCTGCCTGAAACTCTGATTCCATGTTGCCTTGTAAAACAGATGTCAAGCACTTTCAGAAATGCATAGTTCCTTATTTGCCATATACAATATTTGCTTTATAAAGTAGCCAAATAATTTTCCCTTTAGTATGGCCAGTGAGTTCTTACCTCACACTACCCATTTACTCAAATATTTCACCGTGGCAACCCTTAATGTTGATGCTCCTTTCCAAATTTTTTCAGACTCTACTATTTATTAGTTGCCATCAAGCGCCCCTCCTCCAGCACCCTAACTGTCAATTTTAAGTTTCCAGAATCTAGCATTAAAGGATCCTGCAAGTGTGTTCTGCATATGTTTTAAACCACAAAGTTTACATTCCTTTAGTTTGTATTTACACTGCTCCTGGGATGCCTTAGGGAGTTGGTGTGCAAAATAGACTTCAGGACTTTTTACATTTTAAGATTGTGCTTGAGGAGTTTTGGAAAAAAAATTTTTTTGAGTGTTTTTCCTGTTCCACACTTTGGAAAATACTTATGGTTGGTTTCATAACCAAAGAGGGTAGAGATTCACTCCTGGGCATTAAGTAAAAAGTAGGTTTCATTCTGGATTTTGGTTCACTTTTTTCTCCAATCTTAAATTCTTCAATTTCTATTGTTAGTACTCAGGACTCAGCTAAGCAGATGGTGGCTGTTGTATAAATCAAAACTTTGAAACATTAAGGTCAGGTTAATTCAGCCAGTGTCTACTTCGCTACATTGGTTACCACATTATCCTCTGAGTTGGACTCTTCATCCACCAGCATTGCAGGACATTGTCCCTGTTCTCATTCATCATGGCCAGCTCTTTTCAGATGTGTCCATATATTGGCCATATGTCTAATGGTATTAAAGTGACTGTGAGTAAGCAGACCCAAATTCATTCATTCTTTTTTTTGTTTGTTTGTTTTTTGAGGTAGCGTTTCATTCACTGTAGCCCAGGCTGACCTGGAATTCACTCTGTCACCTCAGGGTGGCCTTGAACTCATGGTGATCCTCCTACCTCCGCCTCCTGAGTGCTGGGATTAAAGGTGTGCATCACCACGCCTGGCTCATTCCCTTTTTCGTATCTCATGATCATGGTCATGGTATTGAATCAGTAGGATAATCTATCAAAAGGGCATAGGCAAGTACACTATGATGCCTTCTGCATATTTGGAGGTTAGTTTCCTGTGTAGTGAATAAAATCTTCAAATAGTGATTTGGTAGTGGGGTTTTCTGTATGGAGGGTGAACCCTGGGTCCCTTACAGAAAATCATTGCTGGACTGTAGCAAGTCATAAGTCTCCGGGCTGCCATGACTAAGCAGTGGGATTGTAATCTGGCAACTTTGTGGGTTTTCCGTTAAGAGTGTGAAGCTGTTTTTGCCTTTTGGCAGTACTTTGCTTTCATCAAGATGATCTCAGCTTTCATTAAGGTTTCATCTAATTGAAAAGATTGATTTTTGAGTAGGTGAGAGTCCTTTTATGTAATGTCTCAGAGGACAGAGTGTGGGTCAAATCACTTCAAATGGATGGTAATTGTGAGGAAGAGGCTTTTCAGATGGATGTAGCAAGTTATCCTGAGCTGATTGGAACTAGGGCTTTTATGTGTAATAAGCTCCCACGTTTGTAAATAACAGGAACTGTAATAACCCAGCGAAAGCCCTAGTCTGGTGCTCAGACCAGAGTTACGCTTTAACATCGATCTAACCGGTAACATTTTATAACAGGACCCAGAATGGTCCTTGTTTGACATTTGGCTGTTTTAATCCTTCCTTATATCACTAAAGTATTTTACTCTTCTAGTTTGTATGCCCTTTAAAAGTAAGACATAGTAGAAAGTCCAA
Source organism: Dipus sagitta (assembly GCA_036346955.1). Classification (NCBI taxonomy): domain Eukaryota; kingdom Metazoa; phylum Chordata; class Mammalia; order Rodentia; family Dipodidae; genus Dipus; species Dipus sagitta. Next base: position 92,483,560 of record CM070770.1, on the reverse strand, counting down.
GAACTAAATGGGTACTTGCTTTTGTATGATATTCCAAAAAATCCGGTGGGGGAAAATATTGAGATAAAGAAAGTAACTTAAGCATCCATTTCAGTTTTTTCTCCAGTCTGTAAGGAGGTGGTTGTGCTGCAGAGCAGGCTGTGAAGAGGAGTCGATATGAAAAACGATCACTCAGCTCTTGGAAATACTTTCTTGGAAACACTAAATAGTAATAAATCAGCTTTCTGAGAGAAAACACATTGCCATTAAATGCCTTGTTTTTGTCTCAGCTTTGTAATGAGCAAAGGAATACTCTCTCTTAAGTACTTATGAAGAATCTTGGGACTTTTAAATTCCATTTTTAATACTAGCACTGTAAAGTTGTTTCTTAATTGCAAGATGTTCTATATTTTATGAGACTCTCACTCTTCTTAGGGTCATTTTGTGTGATATTAATGACTGTATGTACACTATTTTCCCATACAACACTATTCTGAGTTTCTTAGTTATTAGTAGGATCTTGGAATCTTAGATTATCTTTATGTGAAATACAAATAAATTACTGGCTTAATCATGATGAGCCTATAACACTTATGGTCTCTGAATGTAGAGGCTTAATGTTTTTCATAGCTGTTGACTTTAAAAAATAGCACCTAGAAATGTTTTGACATGAAAGGAACAATGATTGTATTTTATTCCTGCAGTTTTTGATCATTGTTGGCTTTTGTAGCATGTGTGTACAGATGTTTTCTTTTTGTGTCTCGGGGACAGGGAGATTTGGTTAAGAGAAGTGTTAATTTTTGTAGCTTTGGTTAATTTTTATTTTTCTAGGAACTGCTCAAACTGAATGGTCCTACTTTGATTCTCACTGATGTGGTAGACGGTGGAAACGTCATGCTTCTTTGGAGAATTCATCTATAGTCCATTGGTCATGACTGTTTCCCTGACTTTAGGGAGCAAGTGGACAGTGTGCTGGCTCTGACCAAAGATTTCCAAATTATTTTCTTAAGCACGAGGCACTGACTATACAAGCTCTGTGCAATTTTAATGATTACTACTTTTTGATTAATAGACTTACACAAAATGGCTGATATATTGGAATTCTCAAATTCTATGTATTTTTAAAACTGAAGGCATGTTATTCTACCTTGAATTTGCAGTAAGGGGCTCCGTCTAATATAGGTTAGAATGTGTCTTTTTACTCCTTAAGAAATTGTTGGCCTCAGAAGCTTTTTAGAAGTCTGGCAGGACAGCTTGCCTTTTCTCCTGCAAGGCCTGCTGTACATGTGCTTAGCAGTCAATCTGTCATAGAAGTGGGTGGTTCTTTCCCCTGTCGATGGGAAGCTGAGTGCCCAGCCTTTGTGGGCACTTGATGTTCTAGGAAATAGTCACTAAAGTCCTTGGATGTTACATTATCAGTTTGTGCGTGACTCTGGGCTCTGGTTGTAGATCTGCTGGGCATCATTTCTCTTCCCCTGTAATGCCCAAGAAGGGAAAGGTTCCCTCATCAGACAACTTAGATGTTTTTGGGTGCTAATCAGTGACCTTGAAGTATCCCTGGTTGTCTCTAGCCACTGTGCATTTTGATTTGGGTCAGAGGAATGAGAGAACTAACGCTCCTCTAGAGTTTTAAGTCTTTACCCTGCTCACGTCTCTCCATTAAAGCTGTCACATGGAAATGAAGTCGTTGGAAGTCTCTTGTAGGTATCTCATTGATACGGTGCATGTAAAGAACCCTTGGATGACTGTTTTCTTAGGGCCCAGAGAAAGTTCATTGCTATCACAGGTAGGAGTCTGAGTTGAAACTAGTTGGGAGAAGATGCCAAGTGGAGAAAACAGCAGTTAGGAAAGCATGTACAAGGAAAGTCCAGTGAGCGGGCAGACACTGTTTTGGGACCATATAAAACAAACAGCTGTGTATTCAATATGCTAGAAATCTTTGTAGTATAATGCTACATATTGCCACCCACATAATGAAAAATCCATAGGGAACCAGTATAGGCTGTGAAGCTCAGTGATGGTATCATCAAAAGAGGATTGAAATTGAAGTAGACTGATAATATACGTGCCAAGGCTCAGGGAACGTTGAGGAGAGGGAGTAGAAAGATTGTAAGAGCCACAGGGTGGGAAGGAGGTATTTCATCCCCCCCTGTACAATGACTGCTACATTCATAACCCTTAACTCCATGGTGATGGCTCTCAGTGAAATGGGGGTTGGGAGGAGAGGAATGGGACCAACACATGGTTTGTACAGAGTTTCTAATTAACAAAAATGAATAAAAGAGGATCGACAGGAAGAGATCATTGAACATTGGGAAAATCAGAAGTTCTGTGGCCGAAATTTTGGTGGTGGCTTCTATGAGACCAGGAGTGGAGAACACAAATGGAGGTCAAATCTGGTGGTGCCTCTTGTCACCTCTACATTCTGCAAGGTTTGGGGCCACCTGAGCTGCAGGAATGATAGGAACCTGTGAAAGCCTTCGGAGTTGCATTTGGGTCACATTTCTATTTCCTGTTAACATGGGGTGAAAATTTTCTGTATTGTGAAGTGAAGCTTCCTTGTCTTAGAGGAATAGCATCAAGTCTGTTTTGTTAGGCTTGAGAAAGCCTTAGGGTTCTCTCCTCCTCCCTGTTAACAACAGTGGTCTGCACCTGCTCGAGGACATGCTATATAGGATTTAGAATTTTTCCCAGGTTTAAAATATTACTTGCATAATTTTGTTTTTACTAGATTGTGCCCTCTTTCCAGTCATCTGTAAGCACCTGCAGGTGTGATTTGGTGGGCCCCAAAGCTTATTTGGATAAAACCACTTGTGTGGCAGAGCAGCATTTTGGAAAGATTATGCCATAGCCCCTTATGATTGCATAATACTCCTTATTCAATAACTTCTCTCTTCCATCCACCATTTAATAAGAAATAGTAACCTCAGAGGACATTCTAAAATATTACACTTTTGAGAATAAAAATATGGGAATCACAGACTGCAAGAAATCTTCATAGGATGGATAGTGGGTCATTTTGACCTGTGTAGGATTTTTGCATGAGCAATTGGGAGGCAAGGCCCTTGAATGCTCATCTACATGTTTACTATTGCTAGTGTTTAAGCAGGTGGCAACATGAGATGTTCTGGGGAAGCTGAAGGTAGTTGGTCCATAAAGACTGAAGTGAAGAGTGGGTGGAGGGGCAGTCAGCCAGGGATTATGGTTGAGTTGTAATATGGAATCTACCAAAATTGGTTGGAAGTAATAGGAAGAAAAAGGCTGTGTGAATTTGTTTGGGGTTCTATTGGTCAGCTTGACCTTCTGTAACAGAGTACAAGGGGCAGGGAAGCATAAGCCAGCTATTTATTTTGTCTCAGTGGTGGAGACTAGAAGTTCAAGATCAAGGTGCTAGCTGGGTTGGTTTCTGACAAGGCCTTTCTTTGTGTCTGGTAGAGAGCCATCTTCTCACTGTGTTCTTGCATGACCTTTCATCTCTGGATGTACATGGCAATCTCTGCTGTGTCCTCTGGCTCTTGGATAGACTCTAGTCCCACTGATTAAGAAGCTCATTTTGTGATCTCACTACCTTGTTTTTAAAATTTCAGTGTGCAAACACATAGTCCGCATTGGGTACTAGGGCTGCAACAGGGGAATTTATCTGTAGAGGAAAAGGTAATTTAACTGGCAATAAATGTCTTTTTATGCATTTCTGATCTGCAGTTTTGGTTAAGACTTCTTGCTCCCACCCTAGCAATGGGGTGTTTCCAATCTGCAGTTTCCTCCCCCTTTCAATGTGTGCAACAATTTCTGACCAACTCTGTCTGCCATTTAGAGTTGGGTTTTGACAGTTGATATAGAGTTGATTTTCTCCCTAACCTCTTCAATTTTATAGCTTGACCTCTTGTTACAAGCAGCTCTTAAAGGAACCATGCTTATGCTTTTAAAAACCACTTAAACAGAACATATATTTAAAAGACACGATGCTTTGGTAACAGGTGTCAAGAGGGTCTTGGCAGTGTTTTCACAGAATGTCCTTAGGCATCTGCCGGCTCACAGACTCTTAAGCCCCACTACGGAAGGAACATGGGTTTAAGTGTTCACCATGGAACCTGTGATGTTTGTGTTGGAAATCTGATGTGAAGGTGGAGTGTTTTCTGTTGTTTTGCTCTGGGAACTTACCCAGAGCATGCACCCGAAAATCACAGCTTCTTAATGGCGCTCTGCTTTTCAAATTAAAGGGCAAGCTAGCAGTGGACCCCTATAAACACTCTTGTAGTTAAAGCACAAAGGAAAGCTGTAGAATGAATGCCTAGTACTCACTGACATACACTAATCAGTTTAATATTATTGGCCCCAACCTAGTTAACGGTTGCTTTCTTGTTTCTTCAAGGTAAGTAGGTAACCCTTTATTCACGTGAAGACCTGCAGTAGAACTGTCTGCTTTTTAGGCCGAGGTGCCTATATAGGTGTTACTGAGATGAGACGAAGGGTATTATTCCAGTTCCTCCAGTCAGGGTTTTAATGTGACCTCATTTTGTTTGGAAGTGAATTCCCTGGGTAGCTGATATGCCTGTAATTATTCCTAAGCAGAACATTCACACTAAGTCCGAAATGTACTTTTGCATTATGTGGTAGGCATGAGTGGGAATAAGGGTGTGTAGGTCCCTGAGGATTCAAGCAGATTGGTGAAAATATTCATGGTCCATCCTTTCATTCAAGCAGGTGTTTCAGTGTATTTTTTTTTTTTTTTTGTGCCCTGTCTCTTACCTCTTTTAACTACAAAACTTATATTTTGGGAATCCCTCTCTGATCTCTCTCTGGTGTTCAATATATGTATGTTAGATTTATTTTGTGTCCAGTAAAAAATAAGTGAGCAGGAACCAGACTTATCACTTCTTTCAAGTGGTTCTTTAGTCAGGGAATAATTTAGAAGAAAAAATTTCATTTTCTGTAAAGCTTTTTAAAATTCTTATCTACAGCTGCCGTTTTGTGTGTGTGTCTTAATGGGTTACCCCAGTGTTATAATTACTACCCTCAGAAACTTTGGCTTCAGGGCCTTATAATGTATAATTTCTTTGCTCTAGGTGCATAGTGGCCTGACCTCTTAATTACACAGAGGAGTGTGATTCCAAGAAAGGGTTAAAGACACAAAAAACTTTCATAAAAGTCTCAGATGTTCATATTTATTCCTTTGCATTTTGGAGAGATGTTTAGCAAAGGCTTGGAAGACATACAGAGTTAACTTTTCATGGCAGTTATTTATTGCTCTCCCAGGAGCATTTACTTGTGTGATTTTGAAGAGGAGGAAGCTAGTGGCACCCTAATCAACACCTTAGGCTTCCGTCACAATGACCTAAGCTATAGCATATAGAATATAACACATTATTTAAGAAGCAAGTTTTTGTCATCTAGATTGTGGATTTTAAGATAACTTAGCTAAAGGATTACCAGTGCAGCATGTAGAGATTATCTTAGACAAATAAGCATGTGAAAATGAAAGACAGGAAGCCCTGCTGGTGGCCAAGCTTTATTATTTGATGGGTGACAGGTTTTAAGTTGTATGGGTTCTTTTGAATGATAATTGAAAGTTAAACCAAATTCTAAAACTCTATTACTGTTTTCTAAATAATGCTTGATCCCAAGTGTTCAATTGAGAGTGTATAGTCACTTAATAGGTCAGTTTGTCTATAAATTGTATTGATGATAATACATCATTTACTATATAATTTGAAAGTCATGATTATTTTGTTTGTGGTTGGTTGCGTGCTGTTTTGAAAGACTTTGTTTTTTTATGGCTGCATCCAACATTGGGGCACTGCATGTGCTGACATAGATGATAACTGAACACAGAGACAGAATAGCCAGGCCACACTGCTGCAGGTCCTAAGCCTTTAGAATTATCAAGGTACTCTCAAGATATACGGCATAAAATAAATAAATAAATAAATAAAGAAAAAAAAAAAGAAAAAAAAAGATATACGGCAGTAGTGAAGATGATTGTCTTATACAACATCCTATTTGATTACAGAAGCTCTTGTCCTCTTTTCTTTTGCTTATATTATTTCATTTTTTCCTTCCAGTTACTAAACAGGATAACACAATTACCTTCTTGATTTTGTAAGTGAATAAATTGAGGTTGAAAATGGCCAGTGCTGGCAAGGGTCACGGGTGAGTCCATGGCTGTGACCACTGTGCAGTCTGCAGTGGCTTGGCAAGCCCTGCTCACTGCCCTTTCTAGGGATTTATATCACTGTACTTGGGCTTTGGGTTAATCAGCTGTGACTTCAGTATCTTCTGGAAGGTTGTATTTCATTTGTCACGTCAATTACAAGTTGATTTTCTGTTCGTTCTTCTTACCTACAGCCACCACTGAATGGCTCTAGTCCACTCCCCACAACCCCCCCGTAGTAGGGTCTCATTCTAGTCCAGGCTGACCTGGAACTTGCTCTATAGTCCCAGGCTGGCTTTGAACGCATGACCATCCTCCTACCTCAGTTTCTGCAGTGCTGGGATGAAAGGTGTGCATACAACCACGCCCAGCTTACTTTTATATTTTCAGTACTGCTTTGAGTGATGCCTGTGGTCAGACCTTCCCTCTGCTCAGCGCTTCCACTGATTCTTCTTCTTCTTCTTTTTGAAGACAGCGACTTGCTGTGTGGCACAGGATGGCTTCAAATTTGTGATCCTCCTGCTCCTACCTTCCCAGTGCTGGCTTAACAGGGTGCAACCCCATGCTGAGCTACATTAGTGTTCTTAGAAAAGTCCTCCTTCTCTCCGAAAGCTGGATGCCTTATGTCTCTAATGATTAGTTAACTTTTGTCTGATGTCCTGAAAAAAACCTTTTTCTTTACAATGTCTCTCAACTTTGGCTATAAATTATAATCAAATTGAATACTTAAAAAAATATCATGTCTGTGCCCTTAGGAGAGAGAGATTCTTTTCTAATTGTTCTGGTGTGAAACAGTGCCCTGGGTTTTTTTAACTGCTTTACTCTGAAGTAAAAAAGATTATGCATTTTGGAGTTTGGTAGAACTGAATTAGCAATTTTTATTTTTTTGTAGTTCTGGGCAAGTTAATCTTTTATAAGTCCATTTCATTTGAAAATGGTGGTTAAAATAACCCATTGTATTGGATTGTTAGTATCACATAAGATTAATGTGTTCTAAGGGGGCTTCACACACTGCCTGGCATACCATGTAAATGAACCTTGTAATAAGTCATACCTGTCCAACAGTGTTGTCTCCAGTTTTCAGATGTCCACATGCTTTCTGACATTCACTATTTATCCACTGCCCTTTCCCCTTGTTTGAATTCATGTCTTTCCCATTAAAATTTATTTGCAGGTCCAAGGTCCTCCAGTGGTGGTTTAGTCCATTGTGTGCTGCTGATAAAAGCATACCTCTTACCTTTTAATCTATTAGACATGAAAGGATGCTTCCAAAGAGAACGAGAGAAACAGCATGAAGACTTCTTTGAATAGAAAGTAAACTGGGTTACATGGGTGTCATTTTGGATTTTCAGTGGCTTAGATTTTTCAGACACCTCCCCTCTTCACCTTTCTTTCCACCCCCTTTATCTTTTTCTCCCTTCTTTTTCCCTGTCTTTTCTTCGCTCACTGAAATCTCTAAGTCAGACCACTGTGAGTTTGCTTCTAATACACTTTAAAAATAAAAATATTACTTATTTATTTCCAAGCAGTTAGACACATGGGGCGGGGAGGAAAGAGAGAGAAAGTGATAGAGAATGGGCATGACACCAGGGCCTCTAGCTGCTGCAAATTAACTCCAGATACATGTGCCACTCTGCATCTGGCTTTATGTGGGTACTGGGGAATCTACCCCAGGCTGTTATGTTTTGCAAGCAAGCGACGTAACTGCAGAGCAACCTTTCAGCCCCCTAATGCCCTTTTTGAATACTTACATTTTTTTAAATCTTAGTGCTAGTCCTGTCTTTACCTTGAAGTTAAATGTTTTTCTCTTCACTTTTGATAGTGAAATATTCTGTCTCTAGTGATTAAGGCTAGATCGAAATTGTTGTCTTCCTAGTTTTAAAAGGTAGATTTTCATTGAACTGAGGTTTTTAAGAGCAAAGGGACTCTCAGAACTCCCACTACTATTCTTTGTATTGTCCTCATCTCCACAGCTTAGAGTCTATATGCACTTCCACATTGCTCATGCAGTGTAAAAAGTAAGGAATCAGCATTCACCTGAGTTTCCTACCTGGAATAGTTTGAGCTCTAGAATTCTCCCATAAATTAAATCTTGACTTCTTACATCATCTTGATAAAATGAGGTCCCCTTGACTTTCTTGATAAGTAGTTTTGTTTTTAGAGTACTTTTCCTTTTCAGATTACTTTTTATAAATTATTACACATGATGTGGACCTTTATGTTATTCTTTTGGAAGGTGACTTTTCTTTAGTAACTGAGATAAATGCTCGGGTACAGACACAGATGGTTCTGATGTCCTTGAAAGATGTAGAAATCTCTCAAGTTCAGCTCACTGGAGACACTAAGGATCCAAATTGAGTATAGCCTCACTGAAGCCCAGCCCCACTGTTAGTCCAGGAGGTCTATCAGCATTTCAGATGACCTCATCTTTTTGAGGGTGGCCTCATCTGGTGACTCTCAAGGACACTGAAGCCTGGAATTCTTACTTAGGTCACCATTACTTCTTCCAGACTGTAAATTAAATGAAAATGTTGAGAGAAATCTTAATGGACCAGGGTCTAGTCTTTTGCTCTGAGAAGAGTTTAATAAGCTGTGGAACTATTTTCCCCCATGTGCCTTTTGCAGTTTTGACTTGATATTCTCAGGCTGGAACTGGTCACACGCTCCAGATATAATGTGTTCACAGGTTGACTCAGACTTTGAGCAGCTGCAGATTGGCAGAATAGGTGCAGGTTTCTGTATTACAGTTGACAATTACTGCAGTAGGAATTTGGGGACATGTGGGAATGAAGGATCACTTACAGTGGCTTCAAAGGACCCTCCTCACCCTTGGTTTTGTTCCCACACAAACCCTGCAATTATAATTCTAAAGGGTTTTGGAAAATAATGTGATTAAAAATCAATTCTTTGTTTTGACAATATTTGATTTTTTTTTTTTTTTGAGGGCAATGGCAATTGAAAGACCCTAAACTCTACTTTTGCTCTCCCAGGACACAGAATTCATGAAAAATTCATGACAAGCTTTGGTCTCTGCATGGACCTTCTTACTTTGTGACTGTTTTGTTGGAATAATGTGTCTTTTTTCCTGTTTTCATTGTTTTGATAAACAACGATCAATGAACCCCATTAGTGTGCTCTCTTTACTCTTCCAAATCTCTAGTACCTATTTCCCTTGATGCTCCCATGTCTCTGGGAAGTATGGTATAAAGTAAATGTGTTGTGGAGCTGGTGGGTTTGCCAACTGTTTTGCCAAGGAGACATGTTTAAAATAATTTGACAATTCTGTTATCACCACCATTTCCTAAATGCTTAGACATCAAAAAAAAAAAAAAAAAAGGCTATATAGGATGTTCATCTTTTCAGAAAAGAAACTGAATGCATTTACTTCATGAAAACCTACATTTTCTTTCTTTTTTGCCCTGAATGGGTGAAAATTATTTTTCTACAAGGTCTAGTAGCACCTAATCTGCTTATTTTACCTGAAGATATTAAGTATCTCATATACTTGGCCAATTTATTGAGTTTTGACTTTCTAGAGAAATTTCCTAATTAAAAAGTTAAGTGGGGCTGGAGAGATGGCATGGTAGTTAAGGCACTTACTGGCAAAGCCAAAGGACCGAGGTTCAATTCCCCAGCTCCCACATAAAGCCAGATGCACAAGGCGGCATGTGTCTAGAGTTCGTTTGCAGTGGCTGAAGCCCTGTTGTGCCTACTGTCTCTAGATCTACCTCTTTCTCTCTCGTAAATAAATATATTTTTTAGAATAGTTAATTGGAAGTTTGATATAAAGAGGGTTACTGGCTGGGCCAGTACTTTAGTGACAGTCAATCTCTGGGCTTAATTTCCTTTATTTGAAAAAAGTTAAGTTTCCCTAATTTGAACTGTTCTGTCTACAGCACTGCCACATGCTGCTTGTGGTGACTCAGCCTAGGAACAGTTTCCTCAGGGCTCTCCATTCATCTTTCCCACCTTGCCGTACCTAGCACATTGTGGTGGTATTACCCTCTGTCCTCTAAAGAGCAGATGCATGAAAACATTCTTCTTATTGTCACTGCTTCAGAGAGGCCTTTCCATCTTGTCACTCCATTTTATTTCCATGGCATCATGTTTGTCTTCATGGCTTGGAAGGCAGTAAGCACACTGATTGTCCTTTGGCTTGTTGTTTTTTTTTTTAAATATATATATATATTTTATTTGAGAGTGACAAAGAGAGAGAGAGAGAGAGAGAGAATGAATATGGGCACACCAGGGCTTCCAGCCACTGCAAACTCCAGATGCATGCGCCCCTTGTGCATCTGGCTAATATGGGTCCTGGGGAATTGAGCCTCAAACTGGGATCCTTAGGCTTCACAGGCAAGTGCTTAACCTTAAGCCATCTCTCCAGCCCTGGCTTGTTTTTAGTATCCGTGTTTTGTGCTATGTTCCCTGCATGCCTGTGTTTCTGCTTGTGCTCTGGCCAGCACAGCCAGGAAACAATAGTAGACATTTAGTAAGTGGTTGACTGCATGTGGGTCTTGTGCCCCTGTTTACACAGCCTATTGTACATGCTCTTTCTTCATTCTGAGCCTTCCTCATTTTTTTCTTCCCCTCTGTCATCCAGATTTAACACCCCCCACACTTACCAGATTGTGTCCTGTGTTGCGGTTCTGCATGTGTGTTCTGTTCCTTGCTAGAAAGTGGGCTTCCTTAACTGAGTCATCAGAGTATCCAGCACGATAACACTGCGTGATATGAGATTTGCCCATTAGAATGAATGTAGACATCTTCGTCTTTCAAATGTGTTGATATCTGAAGCATTTCTATTTTTTTTTTTTTTTTCCTGATGACCTTTGAGTTGTGACTAAAGCTTACTTGGAAGCTCATCTCCAGGGACCCATGATGCCTTTTACTAACAGTGCAGCTTCTTGGTTCAGATTGGTGAACACTCATTTTGTAGTCCTCCAAGTTGTGCTGGTTTCCGTCCCTCTAAAGCTGTCTCCATTTCTTAAGCTTTACACTGTCGCCTTGCTTCCAGCTACTCCATGCCAGTGGTCACAGGCTGAGTGGAGATGTTGTTGCCTTCCATTCGTGGCACTTTGAGCATTTCTTTTTATGTTAACCAGCTATTTGTGTTTGGGGGACTATAGTGTAAGATAGAAAGCAGTTAATTCTGCCCAGTGAATCATCTGGAAGTGAGATGACTAGGCTCAAGAGAGAAGAAGTTGATTACCTTTTACAACTGTTGGAATGGGTTCTCAGTGTTTCTTGCCCTTTGAGTTGTGAGTAGGTTAGATGTCTATAGGATGGTGTGTGTGTTGGGGGGAGGGTCCCTCTATTGCCAGGTGTTAACAGTTACCTTGCCAAGTCAAAACACCTGACCAGAAACAGATGATGGAAGGAAATAGATTATTTCTGCCCACAGTTTTCATGGTGGGGGAAGTATAGTAGGAACACACAAGAGGGTATCAATCACATCACCACAGCAGTTTTGGAGTAAGTTCAGAGAGGGAGCTAGCTAGCTAGAACTGGCCAAGGAGGTGGGCTGAGCTATATAGTCACAAGCCCTGTCCCCAGTGACACAGTTCCTCCATGAAGCCCAAAGGCTCTATCAGCTGGGGTTCAAGTATGAAGCTTAACTGCAAACACAGGAGACTATGGGGATCACCTTACATCCAAACCATCCTGCCAGGTATTTACCAGTTCAGTATCTTGGGCTATAGGGCGACTCAGTCCAATCTCTCAAATAGGAAAGGCCATGAGGGTCCAGTGAGCAGCTGCGATGGAAAAGTAGGAAAGAGCCTCATGGTAAAAGTGCATGACCATGGAAGTACTTTGACTTCCTTCTGCTTTTCTCCCTAGCTGCTTCTCCCAGCCTCCGTGCTGCCATCACCACCCACATCTCTGGATCACCACTATTAATACGCTTTCTTGTTGTACCCAAGTATATTTGCAAAATCTTTGGTGGTTAGGCAGTCTTGTACTACCTTTTTATAAGCAAGTTCAGGTGGAATTGACTCATCAGAGTACACTAAGTAGTATTTGGCTGTACAAAGTGAATTTCTTGGTGTGGGATGGTATGAACTAATTATCTCCAGGATTAATCTTAGTTCAGGATTCTAGCTCTTTAAAGCAGTTTAATCTCTTGTATGATTTTAAGAATTCCAAGCTTTGAGTATTAACCACAGCTTAACTGTCAGTTTCCTGACCCTTTTGAGACCCTGTGCTAAGTTCTATGCTAGGTTCTGAGCAAATGCCTGCCACATACAGGTTTGACTTATCATAGGATGTTGTGTTTGATTTTTAAATTGACATCCATCTAAACATCACTGTCAAGTGTTTAGTGGTAAAGTTACTTGGCCGTCTGCTCAATACTCTTGTTACCAAAATTTTTCTCAAGTAATTGATGCTATGTGCTATGGTGACTTACATATTTGATGTCTGGAATGTAGAATTTTATAGAGTTCCTGATGTGCTTTAAGCAAGTTTAAGGTGAACAGAAAAGGTCCTTTTTAGTAAAGGAAGGAAATTCATGTTGGTTTTTATGTACATGGTCTCTTTGTGTGTGTGTGTGTGTGTGTGCATATGTATATATCTTTCACTATTGAGTTTCCCAAGTTAAAGTGATTATGGTAGCTCACCTTTGCCATGTTAGAAATGTGTTGTCTGAAGACTGTAAGAGCAGGAAACAGTTTTCAAGAAGGTTAATGTCTTAAGAAAAACATTTCCATTGTATAGTATATTATCTCCCTTCCCCTCTCCTTCCCTCTTCTCTTCCTTCTCTCCCCTCCCCTCTTCTCCTCTCTCCCCACTCCATCCCCTCCCCTCCCCTCCCCCCACTCCATCCCCTCCCCTCCCCCCTCCATCCCCTCCCCTCCCCCTTCCCCTCCATATTTATTTCTATAACCTTGATATTCACTGAATATAGGACTCTTGGTGTGGGACAACAAAGTTATGAGTCAGAAGTTATCCCTTAGTTTGATATTCATATATCCTAGAATTTAACTTGTAAAATCACAGTAAATTGACCAAAGATACCACGAGAAAGTGCCTCTACTGAGGCTCCTGAAGACTCAGAATTAGTAAACTTCATGGAAGGATTCAGTGTTTAGGAAGTCAATTTCCATGTTTGTTAGTTTGGGCATTTACAAGGGGTAGTGATAATTGTGTCAAATAAGACCTGTAAGGATTTGTGTTTATATTTAAATAAAATCTCAGTATTTCAGGTTCTGTTTACTAAGTCCTCTTCTATGTTATCTTTGCTACTATTTTTGAATCTCATGTAAACACCTTTAAAATGATTATTGGAGCATGCTACTATTTAAGACAAGTGCTGGTCTATTCTCAATTGACATTTTATAATAGGGTCTGGGAAGAAGAGACATGGCTTTTGTTATGTGTGAGGTTTTGAAGAATGGAGCCCCATCCTACACATTTAGGAGTCATACTTGTCCTCATAAAAGAGGTTGAATTGAAAGTACAAACTTGTTTCTTCTTTCCTCTCTCCCTCTCTCTTTCCCTCTTTCTTTCTCTTTCCTTTTTTTTTCTTTTAAATTGGATTCTGGAGGAGAAAAAAAAAAAAAGCAGTATATAGCCTAAAAGTAATACTCTGCAACTTTAAAGATGTGCAGTTGATAAAGAATAATTTTATGTGCCCTATAAAACCTTCAATTTAGGAGTTTCTCCAGCTTTTTATTTTTAGCTATGGCTTTTTAGTTAACAAGAGGTGAAAAGTATGCTTTCCCCTTGGTCTTTGCTTAAAAAATTACTGAAACTTTCAGTGCTGTGCAAGTTTCAGAGATACTTGGAGACCATGATTATTCATTGTGTGGTGGTGTCCCCTTTGTTTAGATATGTTTCTAGAAAATAGGAAAGAAACAAAAATGGAGAGTTTGTATCCTCAGGATTTTAACTAAATTGTAATGGCTTATTTTTTTCCAGGTGGATTTAGAGGCAGTTTTGTAACAGTATTTTGACAGCCTATACAGGAAACGAAGAGAGCCTTTGTGGGCATGGAGGAATGCATTAGATTCAGTCTAAAATGGGAAGGAAGCCCTCCCTAAGGGCCGGTATCCCATTAGCCACTCCCAGCTCATCCATTTACTGTTTAATGCAACCAATCTTTAGGGAAGGCTTTGCTTTTTTGGGCTGTTTGCCTTCAAACAATTTTTTGCAGGGCTGGGAATTGCCTTTGTCTGACCTGCCACTCTGCTTTTGAAGCAGGTCTTCATGGGAATCTATTTGGTAAACTGAAGGCAGCAGACAATAATGTGAAACAAGATTTCTTTACACATGACACCTCTCTTCTTTCTGTACATTCTCTGAGATCACAGGCATGAATTTATGCACCAAGCCTACCTTTAAATTTAATCTTAATTCAAGGGGTTCTGGTGTACTTTAACTTTTTTTTTTATTGTTGTTGTTGTGTATTTGTGGCAAGGAACTTTCCTCCTCCCCTCCATCCTTGAGATAAAGCTGTCTATATTTTTCTCTTATTCCTAGTGTCAAACGACTTAATTAGCTCTGAATTAGCTTTCTCTTTAACTCTGTGAGGGAGAGGCTACACTGAACTTTTATGGGCAAGATGGCGTTCTGTTCCAAATCCAGAAAAGTAGTCAAAATAGGTATTTGTGCATTGAATGTGTGTGTTGGTGATATTAGGATGATTAATGACAAAACTGCTGCTTTTTTGGATCTCATTTGCTATCCTTATTTAATGGAATATTTTTATAAGTGACTAGTATAAAATTACAGACCCTCAGTTTGGATGACCAGGATACATGTGAAATAGGTGGATTAATTCACTCTCTCCTTCAGTTCTATATCTGCTGGGTCTTTGGTAATGTTTCCAAGATTTTTATGGCAGGACGATCCCTGCTCCCACCTCCAGTTTTCTGTAGTTCTCAACCGGTCTGCTGATTGGTAGACCATCGGTACATTATTCAGGATGGTTGCCCTATAAGCTCTGTTTTCTCCTACTTGGAACACTGCTCTGGTGGGGACAGGGATGTCCAGACAGTGCTGGGAAAACTAGAGAGGTTAAACTGCATTTAGAAAGGATGTCCTGATGAATGGTAGCTCTATGGAAATGTGTACTTTGCTGCAGATCCCTCCCTTCCGTCTTCCCTTTTTCCTCCATCCCCCCTCCTTTCTGCTTTCTTTGTGCGTATTCCTCTCCTTCCCCTCTGTCTTCTTTCTCCCTCCCTTTAAAGAGAAGGCAACATTTTTTTAAAAATGCAAACTGGGGCTGGAGAGATGGTTCACTTGCCTGAAAATCCTGTAGATTTGACTTCAGTTCCCTAGTACCCGTGTAAATCCAGATGCACAAAATGGCACATATGTCTGGAGTTCCTTTTCAGCGGCTGGAGGCCCTGGTACACCCATTCTCTCTTTTTTTTCTATCTCTCTGCTTGTAAATATAAGTGGACAAAAAAGAAATGATTGGAAGTGAACAAGTATATTATTCTTGTCATTATTTCCTCAGTATGTTATTTATATAGCATTTACATTGTATTTGATATTATTAAATATTAAAAAATGTAAATTGATTAAGTTTTAGTATTTATTGGGTATGACTAAAAAGATAAATGACAATGGACCAAATGACGTGTCTGCTGATAGAATCTCCCTTGTCTTCTCTTGCCGCTGGCATGCAGGTCTTGGGTGCAGCACAGGCCTGCTTGTTTACCTCTCTCCTTCCCTCTGTTTGTTGGCTTTCTCTCTCAGGCGGCATGGATGTGCATGCTTACAAGTGTTTACCTATGACTGAGTTTTGCCATTTTCTGCTTTTTCTCCTTTCTGACATCCCGTGACATCTTTTTAACTTTGAGCATGAATTATTTCAGTAGAAGCTATGGTTACCTTTGAGTTTCACTAACTGTCCATCTAATCTTCCATCTACTTGATTTTTTTGTTTGTTTTTGTTTTTTTGAGGTAGGGGTTCACTCTAGCCCCGGCTCACATGGAATTCACTATGTAGTCTCAAGGTGGTTTCGAACTCAAGTCAGTTCTCCTACTTCTGCCTCCCGGGTGCTGGGATTAATGGCATGCACCACCATGCACGGCTTCTTATGAATACACACTATATTAAGACTTTTGATGTGCCCCTTCCCACCCTGACTTTTTTTTTCCACCCTGACTTCTTTCCTTAATAGCAATTCTCAACAAGAGTAAAGTCAAGGAACAATTTTGAATACCTCTAATTCTACATGTCTTCAGTGAAAAAGAATAAAACATTTGGAGTTTGAGCTATAGTTACCTTCAGAGGAATGGTTAGGAGGTCTTTTGTCTAAACCATTGGAGATTAAAGTATTAGGTGATGGAGAATGCAGTCATAATTGTTCTAAATTAGCATATTGCTGGGTGTGTAGGTAGGCATTTCTGAAAGTCTTGTCAGTAATGAAAGATTATTTATCACCAAGCGGGTTTGCATATTAAAGCTACTATTCTAGGAGAATTCTTTGAAAGAAACTTATATTTCATAGTGGATAAAATCATAGCAGGGGGTGAGTATTCAAAACGAATCTGAGTACTTCAGCCTATTCTCCTTTGTAATTTCAAGCATTTAAAAATATTTTATTGCCAGGCGTGGTGGCACACGCGTTTAATCCCAGCACTCGGGAGGCAGAGGTAGGAGGATCACCGTGAGTTTGAGGCCATCCTGAGAATACATAGAGAATTCCAGGTCAGCCTGAGCTAAAGTGAAAACCAAAAAAAAAAAAAAAAAAGAAAAAAAAAACAATTTTATTTGAGTGGGAGAATGAATGAATGAATGAGAATGAGTGTGAGTGTACCAGGGCCTCTAGCCACCATAAATGAACTCGACGCATGTGCCACCTTACTGGCTTTACTTGGGTAACTGGCGAATCAAACCTGGGTCCTTTGGGTTTGCTGGTAAGCACTTTAACTGCTAAGCCATCTCTCTAGCCATGTAATTTCAAACTTTGATGGTGAGGCAGAAATCTAATTTAGTGCTAACTCCATTGTGAATGCCATGCACTAACTCCTGTTATTCTCTAGCATTTATATGTTGGGAAGCAAAATGCCTCATTTCTTTTTGCTCACATACATGTCCAAACTCAGATGTTTAAGTCAGAGGTAGTTTCCATAGCAGCAGTGACTTTGCCCTTTTGTCTTTTTCTTAGATAGTGAAATGTTGAGCATAGGTCAGCCAGTGAGATGATTATTCCTGGCTATGGGTTCTAAAAGGTTTTCGTGCCTGCCTTGACTTACAGAGCTGCTGAGAAGTTCCTGGGGAGGGGGGGGGGTTTGAAATATAATGTTTGTCATCCCTGTGTCAAGTACAGTGCTCAGCATATCCAGTGAGTCAGGGAGCTTGCTTTCTGGCCTTAGAGAACTTCTTCAATACTCTTCCTTTACACAGTAGACCTTGGTTGGGATGCAGGAGAGAGGTGTTAACTTTAGGTGTGGCCTTTCTTTAATTTATGTGTCTTTGATGAGATTTTCTGCTTTTCAACCTATGATGTAATAGAGGATAACAGTGCTGTCTTTTCTGTGCTCTTTTTGTTACTGAGGCTCACATTGTTGTTAATTTGTTATTAATGTCAAGTCACCTGGAAATTTGAGCTTATAGTCAAATTATAGCAATATTTGGAAAGAGATATGTGTGTTAGTAGTGTATGATGTAGGATTTTAGGGTTCATGAGGGGTCTCTCAAACCCATGAACCCCAATTTTGAGACCTTACCATATTTTAACAAAGAATTGATAAAAACAGATTCGAGGTATAAATTAAGAATTATTGAGATTATTTAGGGAGAAATCACAAATTGTGAGGCTTTAAGGGAAATGGGATCCAGGGAAAGGCTGGAACAGAGTCACAAGCACATGGAGGAGAGGAAGCACACACTCATATGGAAAGAAGAGTAAAATTCATGAGGATCATTTAAGAAAAATGAGGGTCTGGGAAGAGCCTGGGGCAGAGCCACAAGCACGTGGAAGATAGGACTTAGGAGTCTATGTAGGGAGATTTAGAAGAAACACATTAGGGTGGAAAGCATAGTATCTGCCCTGAGTCTTCCCCTGGAAGAAAGTTAAGAGGAAATGGTGATGGCTTGAGAATAGGAAAGTGAGTGCCACTGCAGTGAGAAATGGGTAATAAAGAGAGCTATACCTATGGTGTGGTAGTTTGATTCATGTGTCCCCCATAAACTTTGATATTCTGAATGCTATCGTCTTCCCAGCTGATGGCAATTGGAAATTAAAGCCTCCTGGAAGCAGTGTATAGTTGGGGGTGGGCTTTTGGGTGTTGTAGCCATTTTTCCCATGTCAGTGTTTGGCACACTCTCCTGTTCCTATTGTCCACCTGATGTTGGCCAGGGGGTGATGTCCACCATCTGCTCATGCCATTGTTTTCCTCTGCCATCGTGGAGCTTCCCCTTGAGTCTGTAAGCCAAATTAAACCCTTTTTTTTTCCCTCAAAAGCTGCTCTTGGTCAGGTGATTTCTGCCAGCAATGCAAACCTGACGGCAGCAGTAATGTTGGTACTGAGGAGTGGTGTTGCTGCTAGACACCTGAGTGTGTGGCTTTGGCCTTTTGGAGCTGATTTTTAAGAGGATGTGGAAGGATTTGAAAACTTGGCCTAAGAGATGTGTTGCAGTGCTATAAGTACAGCTTGATGGACTATTCTGGTCAGAGTTGAAAGACCTGAATGCAATAAGAACTACGGACTGTGAAGTTTGGCTTGTGAGGGTGAGAAAGAGCTTTGCTTGGACTGGGCTAGAAGCAGTTTGTGTGAGAGGCTTGCTGTTATACCTGTGTCCTGAGAAGTTGTGTAGGTTTGCATTGCGTAGAAATGGACTGGTGTGAGAAGAGGGATATGGCACAGAAAAAAAATGAAATCTTTGGGTGAAACTGCTGCCCATTCAGCTGCAATTGAGAGATTACAACCATTGAGCTCATGTCCATTGGGGCAACAGGAAGAATGTAGACTCTTTTGAAGGGGCCTGAGTGCTCAAGGAGTGCCCTGTTCTTCAAAGTCTACTTTATTCCCTTATACCCCACCCCATTAACAAATTGGCACCCTACCTACTATTGTGGAGTATAAGAAATGCGGGAAAGAGAGGGTCATTGAGTTTGCAATGGAGTTTGCAATGTGGTCTTGTGTTTTGGAAATGGGCATGGGCAGTGTGAATCACGATTGCCTGCATGGAGACCTGATGGAGCTATGAGGATGGACCCTGGTTTGCAGGGGAGACCCAGTGGAGATGCTGGGACCACAAGCTGGCTGCTAAGGAGAGTAAGTAGAGGTGCCGGCCCTGGGTGAAGTTTTCTAGGACTGTAAGTAGCCAAATGGAGGGGCAGAATTGGAATTCCAGAGACTTGTTGCTGGTTAGAATTATCGGACTTGGAGACTTGTCACTGGCTAGAGTTGTTGGACTTGGAGCTACAGAGTTTGGTGTTTGCCATGTTTAAATCATGTATTGGTTGAATATTTCCTTGCTATGCCCAATGCCATCTTTTGCAGTGTGAGTGTTTATTCTGTGCCATTATGGGTTTGAGGGTATTTTTTGATATTATGGCTCAGTTAAAAGAACTTAGACTATGGGAATGTTTGAACATCATTAGGATTGATGAAAAAACTATGGGGAATCTCACTCGTACTGAATGCATTGTATTTTATATAATGTATGGATATTGGTTTATGGGGGCCAGGGGTGGAATGTGGTGGTTTGGTTCAGGTGCCCCTCATAAAGTTATTAGTTATTCTGAATGCTAATCTCTCCATCTGATGGCAATTGACAATTAAAGACTCCTGGAGGCAGTGTAATTGGGAGCAGGCTTATGGGTGTTATTGCCAGTTTCCCCATGTCAGTGTGTTTGGCACACTCTCCTGTTGGTATTGTCCACCTGATGTTGGCCAGGGGTGATGTCCACCCTCTGCTCATGCCATCACTTTCCTCTGCCATCATGGAGCTTCCGCTTGAGTCTGCAAGCCAAAATAAACTGTTTTTTTTTTTTTCCCCCAAAGCTCCTCTTGGTTGGGTAATTTCTGCCAGCAATGGGAGCCTGACTGCAACATATGGTAACCCTGAGTTTAGAGAAACTAGCACAGGTAGCAGGCACAGAGTTTAGAGGAAATACCCACGTGGTAGATCTAGAGTGTAAAGGAAATATACATATAATAAATATACTAATAAATAATAATATAATAAATATAAATATATGAGTATACATAATAGACTCAGAGATCAAAGGAAAATCATACATGTAAATAAAGTGAGAACTTACCCCAAAGCAGAAAGTTACCCAGACCAAGAAACAATGCTTCGCTCTCTCTGTACCCAGACAGACTACATAGATCCAGGCAGAGATCACAGGGCAGAGAGAGATGGAAACAGCATGGACAAGCCTTTATAGTCTACTGAAAATGTATTCTTTTGTCAGACTCAGGTACGTAATGAGAAGACCCAGATGGTTTGGAGATTCAAAGAGCAGATCCTAAAGGCCAGCCCACCTAGGTAGTGTGCTAGACTGGAGGCAGCAGGGGGCACTGTAGCTGTTGTGGATCCCATTCCTGCCAAGACTAGGTGGCCTTTTCTGGTTCTGTTTAGTTTCCTGCCCCTAATTGAAACTGCCCCCTTCACCATAACAGCCTGCTGTAAGTTAGCCTTCTCCTTTGTAAACATCTTGACATGACTTTGACTCCTGCAGCAGCAGGTATATAAGGTTGCAGTAGAAAAGTCTCTTCTTTCAGCAAGTAATGGAAAAATAGTTAATGAGTGCTTCAGTGAATATTTTACTTGTCACCTTGATTTGTCTTCCTGGCCATTACTCATTCTCTTGGTTTGTATAACTTTTCTTTGCATTGGTTTTGCTAGGAGGAAAAAGGTGAGTAAGGCTTATGTGATAGATGTGAGCTTATGGGATCACAGGGCCACATTCTCTTCTCCAGTTCGCCAGTTTGCACAGTACTTGCTGGAGGCAGTGGGACACCTCGTCTTAGGCTGAGGCTGCTGCTTTTTTCGGGAGATAAAAAGTAGTGAAGATGTTGCAGATAGAGAAAAGAGATTGAGTAACAGTGGGAAGCAGCCTGGGAGTGGGTGGAACTACTGGGAATTTGTTAGAGCTTGTAGTATGCCACTGGTGTGGTGGGCATGTAATGCAGAAGTAAGCGGGAACCAGGTCTAGCTGGATGCCTCACTAGGGAGCGGAGCTTTTGCTTTTGTAGGCAGTATGGAGTCAGCAAAAGCTTCAGGAAGAAACGTTTCAGGAGGCTTACATTTGGGGGAAGCTTTATGTAGCCAGGGATAGGAAGATGGATTAGAAAAGGGGCAGATGGAGCAGTGACAATGCCTTGGAATCTTGACTTTGTTTACAAATGTTTTTCTTAGTATTTGTGTTCTGAAATCTTCATTTGTAGCTGGGCCTGGTAGTCCTGCAGTCCTAGCTCCTTGGGCAGTTGAGGCATGAGGATCACAAGTTGAAGGCTTGTCTGAACTATACAAGTAGTTCAAGTCCAGCCCGACATGGGCAGCTTAGACCCTGTCTCAACACATTATAAGGTAAAAATATGTAGATGAAGGTATGAGTAAATTTAAACAGAAGGCTTAGAGGCAAAGTTGATTAAGTCTTCAAGTGCTTGATCAGATTAGAGACTACTTGAGATTAAAATGACTATTAGCCTAGAGTTTATATCAGACTAACAAAGGATGACCCTAGCTGGTTGCAGGATGTTATATTTATGTTGTAAAATTAAAACATTAACTTACTAATGTTAATCTGATCATAGTAACAATTAAAAGGTTATAAAAAACTGAAAAAAAATAAAATGAAAAAGAAGGCTAGTGTGTATGAGGCCCTAGGTTCCATCCCCACACACCACCACCAACCCCCCCCCCAATAAATTTGTAAGTTGAAGAAATGTATATATCTCATAGCATACAAGAGGATGAGATGTTTAGATTTTGTTTGTAAATTATCTAGCTGAAGGCCTGACATAGAATAAGTATTTAATAAACGCCAATATTTTTCCTTTTTCTTACTGTCTTTTAGTTGCAGAATTCATTGAATTCTACTACAAAAGACAGTCACATTGTGCAAACCCTGTTAACTCAGAATGCCTTTTTAAAAATACAATCTTAATGCCACAGTTTTAGTTCAGGTTTACAGAAAATGTGTGGTGGTTTGATTCAGGTGTCCCCCATAAACTTAGGTGTTCTGAATGCTAGGTTCTCAGCTGAGGGAGATTTGGGAATTAACACTTCCTGGAGGCAGTGTATTGTTGGGGGTGGGCTTATGAGTGTTATAGCCAGTTTCCCCATGCCAGTGTTTGGCACACTCTCCTGTTGCTGTGGTCCACCTTATGTTGGCCAGGGGGTGATGTCCACCCTCTGCTCATGCCGTCGTTTTCCCTGCTATTGTGGCGCTTCCCCTCGAGCCTGTAAGCCAAAATAAACCTCTCTTTCCCACAAGCTGCTCTTGGTCAGGTGATTTCTACCAGCAGTGCAAACCGGACTGCAGCAGTAAATTGGTACCGAGGAGTAGGATTGCTGCTAGACTCCTGACTGTGTGGCTTTGGCCTTTTGGAGCTGATTTTCAAGAGGAATGTGGAAGGATTTGAAACCTTGGCCTAAGAGATGCCTTGCAGTGCTGTAAGTACAGCTTGATGGAGTATTCTGGTCTGCACTGCAAGACCTGCATGCAGACCTATGGACTGTGAGGCTTGGTTTATGAGGGTCCGAAAGAGCTTTGCTTGTACTGGGCTAGCAGTTTGTGTGAGAAGCTTGCTCTTAGGCCCATGTCCTGAGAAGTTGTGCAGGGTTGCTTTGCGTAGAAATGAACTGGTGTGAGCAGAGGGATATGGCACAGGAAGAAAAGTCTTTGGGTGAACTGTTGCCTGTTCAGCTGCAACTGAGAGATTACAAAGTTTGAGACTGGGCCGACTGTCCTGCGCTGGGGCAACAGGAAGAATATTGATTCTTTTGAAGGGCCCTGAGTGCTTACGGAGTGTCCTGTTCTTCAAAGTCTGCTTTATTCCCCCCTGGATTAACAAATTGGCACCCTACCTGGTATTGTGGAGTATAAGAAATGCAAGAGAGGGTCGCTGAGTTTGCAACACAGTCCTGTATTTTGGAAATGGCTATGGGCAGTGTGAAGCAGGTTTGCTGGTTGCCTGCATGGAGACCCCATGGGGCAATGAGGATGAACTGTGGATTGCAGTGGAGACCCAGTGAAGATGCTGGGACCATGAGATGGCTGCTAAGGAGCTGCCAGCCCCGATGAAGTTTTCCAGGACTGTGAGTAGCCGAGCTGGACGGGCGGAATTGGAATGCCAGAGACTTGTTGTTGGTTAGAATTATCGGACTTGGAGATTTGTCACTGGCTAGAGTTGTTGGACTGGAAGCTACAGCGTTTGATGTTTGCCCTGGTTGTTTTAAATCTTGTATTGGTTGAATATTTCTTTGTTATGTCCAATGCCATCTGTTGCAGTGTGAATGTTTATTTTGTGCCATTATGGCTTTTTGGGGGGATTTTTTGGTATTATGGCTCAGTTAAAAGATCTTGGACTATGGGGATGTTTGAACATCACTGGGATTGATAAAAACTATAGGGGCTTTTAAAGTTGGACTGAATGCATTGTAGTTTACATCAGTATGGATATCAGTTTATGGGGGTCAGGGGCAGAATGTAGTGGTTTGATTCAGGTGTCCCCCATAAACTTAGATGTTTTGAAGGCTAGGTTCCCAGCTGAGGGAGATTTGGGAATTAACACTTTTTGGAGGCAGTGTATTGTTGGGGGTGGGCTTATGGGTGTCATAGCCAGTTTCCCCATGCCAGTGTTTGGCACACTCTCCTGTTGCTATGGTCCACCTTATGTTGGCCAGGGGGTGATGTCCACCCTCTGCTCATGCCATCGTTTTCTCTGCCATTGTGGAGCTTCCCCTCGAGCCTCTACGCCAAAATAAACCTTTTTCCCACAAGCTGCTCTTGGTCAGGTGATTTCTACCAACAATGTGAACCGGACTGCAACAAAATGTTTCAATTCAAATTGCTTTGAAATCATGATAGAAGGATGACACACTGTATGGCCTGGTGTGGTTGTGGGTAATTTTCCTGATTGTGAATGGTAATGGCTCTGATATCCCATGATGGTCCTTGTAATGCTCACCTTATCAATCCTGAGTTAGAGTGCTTGGATGGATGAGGCTTCAGTCCTACAGTTTGTGTTGTAAATAAGAATTCCAAATGTAAGTCAAATGCTTGGCTCATCCTTGGGGTTCTTAATAAAAGGAACAAGGGGATGGTGAATTCTAAAGAGCAGTCTAGGACAGGAAGTTGGGGCGGACAGAAGCCAACCGAAGCCATCCGTGAGCACTTTTGGCGGGAGGGCCACATGCTTTTTAAAATGAGATAAAATAGATAAGGCTGTAATTCACATGTGAAGCACATAGACTGTAGGCACCCTCTTTATTTAAGTGTAGTTTTTTGAGATCTGGGTATAAAAATTGCAGCAATTTAAGTAAAAATTCCCATATTTCTTAGTCACCGTTTGTGGCTGTATGCTTAACGCAGGTTAACATAACATTGGCTTTAGAGACCCAGCACAGGAGATAACAGTCATGATTAGAAAAATTTCATTCTGTCCACAGAAAGTTAAGAAGAAGCAGCTTCATGTTCAGAAGCTTCCAGCAGAACCCTTCAGCCTTGTTGCCCATTTAGATGTTGGAGGCTGGAGGTGTGTCAAAGCCTTTAACCTGAAGGACAAATTTTCTGTGGTTATGTTTGAAAGAAGCATCATCCTTTGTCTGACATTAATGATAATAGCCCCAAATATTCACCTAGCACTTTAGTTTGTAAAGTGCTTTGACACATTATCTGCTTAATATTTGTATATAATGAAAGCTTTTAAAGAAAATAGGCCCCTTTACCCCCTTTCTCTCTTCCCAGAGTAGAAATAATTCAAAGGCTAAATGCTTCCTTCGTTTGAGTCTTTGGAAATTTCTCTTCTGTTAAAATGTGGCCTGCGAGTACATCTGTACCCATTTTCAATCTACTGGAGGTAGATTGTTTTAAAAAATTATTGGAAATATATTTGCATGTAATTACACAGGTTATGTTGCACATACATGCACAACCATTTGCTCCATCATTCGGGTCTTACTAAATTTTATTTGCATGTGTGTATTTACATATGTGTACGCATGGGTACATGTCAGGGTCTCTTGCCTCTGAAAATGGGTGTTTGTTTGGCTTTATATGGATGGCTTTATATGGAATTCTTTGTTGGTGTATGGGGAATTAAATCAGGACTGGCAGGCTTTGCAAATAAGCACCTATAACTACTGAGCCATCTCCTAAGGCCCCTCTTTAACTATTTTATCTATATTTATTTATTTGCCCATGTGTATGTATGTGTGTGCATGTATGTATGGCAGGGCCTCTTGCCACTGCAAAGGATCATCAGACTCTTGTGCCACTTTTTGTGGGTGGCTTGGAATTTAAACCTTGGAGGGTAGGCTTTGCGAGTAGGTGCCTTTAGCTGCCGAGCTATCTTTCTAGCCTCTGTTGTTCAAATCTAACTTGAGGGAACTTGCATGGTAAAGGACCCTTAAAAGTTCATAGGAGTGGGTCAGATGTGTTTGATTTACCTAACTGATGTGAAGATAACATGGGAAGTAGGAAATCTGAAGAAAATAGGAGTAGAGACTACTGGGTATGATGGTCAGGGGTCTTTGAAGGACGGAAGCATCCTCACTTGAGAGTTTTGAGATCTGGGCTTGCATGGATATAGTGAGTAGACAGGATCTGAGGCTAAGAAGGCTCTTGAGGTTCTGCAGTGTGTGGTATTCCCCTCTGAAAGCGCTAGCTCTTGCACATCCTGAGCCAACTGATTAGAGCTTATTCTCCTTCAGCCTCTCCTGCATTGGAACTGCTATAGGTAAAAATAGCCCTTCATTGAATGTGGATTCTTGAAACGTAGTAAATAACCAGGGGTTTAGTTATACAAAGTCATAGATGCACCTAGGCCTTTTTTAGTAGCTGGGTCATAGATTTTAAAGAAAGTTGTCTTTTGGGGAGGAAGGGAGAAAGTTGAGCCAAAGGAAATAACTTTCTTGTAAGTCTTTCAATATGCGTATAACTTATCAAATAATTTATAGTCATGAGTCTGAATGCAAAGCATATATCTTGGGGCTCTTGGGCTTTAAGACATCAACTGAAAATAAATATATGTGTCATGAGCAAATACCTGTGAGAGGACCCACATTTCAGAGAGGAAGGAAGCTGGCTGCCCGCATTGACCAGGGTTACTCCGGAGAGGAAGAGAGCATTGTTTTGCTCTCCATGATACCTCTTAATGCACTATAAGCTTTTATATGCCCTGGGATAGCATCTCTTAATTTCCAGTTTCTCAAAAGTCATAATAGAAATACCTGTACCCGCCAGCATTACTAAGAAAATACACATACCTTGTTCTACTAGTTAACATTTCAGATGCCTTTATTTTGGTATAAAATGCTTGGGGTTAAACACTAACATAGCATAAATCCAGCTGAAATGACAGTGAAGAACAAATATGTTAGCCTAAGTGGCTACATGGAGGATTGTGGCCCTTTAAAACATCTGTGACTTAAAAACTGGCATTTTTGTCCAGAAGCCTCCTTTGTCTTCTGTATCCCTTTAAGATTAAGCTTCATTCTTCCTGTGCGGAGCTTAAGTATGGCAGAGTATTTTCGTGTCTCTATCCTGCCGAGGAGTTATGCTTTTAACCTACCTAATGAAAACACTCAACTACTGGGATTAATTTGAGGATTTCCAATCAGCTTTTCACAACTTGTACTACCCTAAGGGGGTTCCTGATGCTGTGATTTTTATAGAAGAATGTGAAGTTAATCCAATTTCTATGTTGATTACTATGTTAACTGTCTTAATTTAGCAGCTCAATTCTATCTGCCTATATGAAACAAAAATTCTGCTACAAAAACTGTAGGAGAGTTGATTTTATACTTCTTGTACTCATTCTTATTCTAGGTTTTGTAAAAAGTAATGGGATGGAAATCAGTTAGGCCCACTGAGATTGGAATGAGAGAATGATGTGGGGTGATTGATCACCAGGAAGTAGTGATTTAGTACACCCTAGCCTATAACCCACACTGCTTTAACCCATGGCTTCACATAACTACCCAGGGATAAATAAATGGCTTTATGAGAAAAAATTTAAGAATTTGCTTCCACTTCACAAAATACCACTTATTAAGCTTATGATTTTTATCCACTTTATTTTTAAACTTTGGGGAAACTCTGAGATGTCTTTTTACTTTGAATTTTGAATGCTTTTTTTGGGGGGCCTCTCATGTTCACAAAATAGTCTTGTGTTTTTGAGACAGGGTCACACCAAGCTGTCTTTGAACTTCTTTTAAAAATTTTTTTTGTTTATTTTTATTTATTTATTTGAGAGCAACAGGCAGAGAGAAAGAGGCAGATAGAGAGAGAGAGAGAGAGAGAGAGAATGGGCACGCCAGGGCCTCCAGCCACTGCAAACGAACTCCAGATGCGTGCGCCCCCTTGTACATCTGGCTAACATGGGTCCTGGGGAATCGAGCCTTGAACCGGGGTCCTTAGGCTTCACAGGCAAGCGCTTAACTGCTAAGCCATCTCTCCAGCCCTGTCTTTGAACTTCTGATCCTCCTGCTTCAGGGTCTAAGTGTTGATATTACAGGCATGTGCCACCATACCTGGCTGTAGTTGCATATTTTAAGTTGCTGACTTTTGATTTTATATTTGCTGTTAAAGGAATTGGTCACTGAATTTTTTTGAAGGATTCTATACATAGACAGGATAGTTTTATTTTGATACTTACAGATGCAGCTTTTGTATATGATATTTTATTAAGGGAGGTTGCTTCCTTTTTTGGAGATACAGTTCTTTAAGAAGTTCTTCCTCTGTGTATTCATATGTCTTGCATTCGTAATCCCAACACATAATAAATATTTTGGTAGTTTGTTTGAATGCAGGCAGTTGGAATGTTTACTAGTTTTGTGTTTTTATGATGGATGGATTGAAACAGTTTGCTGCTATAATTTAAGTGCAGCAGCACTTCAGTAATGTGCTTTCCTCCTGACTATATCTAGAATCCAATGATTTTACCCCCAACATCACCCTAGTCAGACTCATTTTCATCCTTCATTGGGTTACTGCTATTGCTCCTTGCCTGGCCTAACTGCTTCCAGGTATGTTGAGTCCTCCTGCACACCCACACAGTTTATTTTCACTCTAGCCACATGCTATACTCTCTCGTGCTCTAAACCCTTTTGTGGTTTTCTTTCTTCTCTTGGCCTTCAAGGCCCTATGTGGTCTGGCCTCATTACCTCTTTGACTCATCTCCTTCTCCTCTCCATCCAGCACCTTACTGTTCTACACAGCAGACTAGTTTTTCCCTGGCTGGTTTCTCTGCTTAAGGTATTCCTCTTCTAGATAATCCCTCAGGGGTTCTGTTTGTTTCCCATTCTGTCCATAACAAATTACTGTAGATTTGGTGGCATCACACATACATTGACTGTTCTGAATGTCAGAAGTCCATCTAGAATGGGGCTCATGGAGCCAAGGAGAAAGTGTTGGCAGGGTTCCATTTCCTCTGGAAGGGGAACAAGTTCCTTTGTGTCTTTCAGTGGCTATTGGCTGCCTATATTTCTTCGCTGGTGGGTTAGATGTCAATCATAGACTGAAGTCCTTCTGATGCTATGCCGTCCTGGTGCTGACTTTTCTCTCACTTGTAAGGGTTCATGGAATTACACTAGACTCACCTTGATTATACAGGATTATCTAGTATGGATAAAATCAGTTGATTGGCAGCCTTAATTCTATCTGCCACCTTACTTATACTTTGCTTTGTAAAGACTTTGGGGGAGTAGGATGTGGACATGTTGTGAGGACTTGATTCTCTCTACCAGAGAAGCCAGCTCACCTCTTTGAAATTTTGGTTCAAAATTTACCTTCTATGAAACCTACTGTTTAAAACTTGAGGATAGACCCCCATTTCCACATTGTTTTTCTTAAAAATAATTTATTTTTATTTGAGAGAGAGAGGCAGATAGAGAAAGGGAGCATACCAGGGAAAGGGAGAGAATGGGCATACCAGGACCTCGAGCTACTGCAATGAACTCCAGAGGGATGTGCCACCTTGTGCATCCGGCATACATAGGCCCTGAGGAATCGAACCTAGGTCTTTTGGCTTTCAGACAAGCACCTTAATCACTAAACCATCTCTCCAGCCCATTTCTACATTCTTGATTCCCTTTATTCTGCCTACATTTTCATTTATTTCAAATCATATTTACTGTAGCTACTATAACATTTTCTTATATATGTTCCTTCTTGATCAGCTGTCCACCTCTCCCATTTCATATCACATTCCAGGGTGCTTGTTGTAGCATATCAGGCATCTAAAGCTGATCTTAGCTTCAAGAGGTCTCACATAGGTATTGAGACCATGACCAGCATGGAAACATAACCGAGGTCTTTTCATTGGCTCTTTATTTTCCCATTGTCTAATGTGGATCCTGAAGTGGACCCAGAGTAAAGGGAAAAATGTAGGGCCACACTCATTCTCTTACTCCACTAACCTCAAAGCTTATTCCTGCCAGTTCTAGACTAGTAAGCCTTTGGAATGACAGGCATTGGGGAGACTCATTCACATGTAAGAGCCAAGAGACAGTGGTTGCTGGTAAAGATCAGTCTTCCGCAATTCCTGCAGTTGTCTGGTGTGCTATTTCTGGCAGATCATGGACCCTGATTAACCATGAGGCCAAAAATCTTTGCTTAAGGTTGAGAAACCATGGAGCTGGTAAGACAGGTAAAATGGTAAAATGGTACAGGGTGAGGTGGAGAGGGACAAGGATTCTAGCATGGATCAAATCTTATTTAACTTAAGATACAATTTATTTTAGGAACCACAAAGCAAAATATTTGAAGAAAATAAGCTAATGAACCATTCTTGTAACTGACAGGTTATCCTTGTCATTTCAAGTACTTGGTTGGCTGTTATCTTGCTTAATTCAGAAAAATCAGAATGTGTGGTAAGATAGCACTTTAATGACATCAGTGAGAAAGGTAAAGCATTTGATGTTGTCTTCCAGAAAGCTGCTTCCCCTGCTGTCATCCGTAAGCACCAGTATCCATTTCACTGGCTAACTTAGTTCTCTGCCTGGAGTTCTCCAAAGGTGATGTTTCTTGGTCATTTCAAACTTTAGAGCCAAATGCCTTCATTTTACCTTGTAACTTGAACTTGGCTGTTAGAGAAAGACTTAATGTGACTAGAGGAAAGGTACCACACTGGTTTGCCCTGGTGCTGGGCCACCAGAAGTATTGAAAACCTAGCTCCAAGTAAGTATGGACTCCAAGGTCACATCTCATCCAGACTATTTTAGCTTGAAAGAAATAGTTGCCCTTGCCTCTAGCCATGATTCTGTTTGGAGACATTATCACATATTTTTGCCTAAACTTTCCTAGTATCAAGTTAAAACCATTTAATATCTATAACTTAAACTTGATGGGCTTCTCAATTTTCTTGCATCATTTTCTGTCTGCATTTATCAATGGCTTCTGCCATTTTCCTAAATTCATACCTAAATCCCATATGCTTTATCCTCGAACCCCACTAGCCAGAGGCTTGTAATACACATATGCCAATTTATGAGATTTGCTTTGCCTTTGCATCCCCTCCCCCCTAATTTTTCCAGGTAGGGTTTTGCTCTATTGCTCTAGCTCAGGCTGACCCAGAATTCAATAAGTAGCGTCAAGGTGGCCTTGAACTCGTGGCAGTCGTCCTACCTCTGCCTACTAAGTCCTGGGATTAAAGATGTGTGCCACCATGTCCTAGCTGGCTTCCACATCTTTATAATTGGCAAGTTGGTATGACAGATTATTGAGTTAAAATCATATAAGTAATCACTTGAAAGATAAATGGTGATCTTTTTTGTGCCATGCTATAGGAATCTGAATCTCAGTGGGTGAGGGTGGCTGATGTAATGCACCAAAATTTGAAAATATACCTCTGGTATGAGATGCTTAGACTGGGATAGAAAAACAAGCATGCATTAGGGGAGGTGGCTTGCTCTTTCTCCAATGTCTGAGGAAATGTGCCTTGTTCTTTGCCTGTTCACATACCTGAAGTGGGGTGAGGTGGTTTGCGTTGAGATCCTTCCTGGCAGATGGAATTGCATGAGCAAACATAGGGCAGAATGCACTGGGATTGTTTGAGGCACAAGAAGGGGCTTACATTTCTCAAGTATCTGACTGAGCAGGCTGGTAAAAGTAGAGGACCTCAAGTATGTAAGTATTAGCATTGATGATCTTGCATTTACAGTGACAGGTAGCTGTGGATGGCTTAGGAAAATTTTCTGGAAATAGTGTGAATTAGGATGAGAGGGTTTTTGGAGATGGTATAATTTTGTGGTGAAAGGAAGATGAGAGGCCATTAGTTGAATTTTTTGATGTGGTGCTGGGCATCAAACCAAGGTTTAGCTCATGGTAGATACATGCTCTAACCACTAAGCTACATCCCCAGCCTGAGAGCTCAAAGTGGATGGTAACCTTAGTAGTGGAGTGATGGGGCAGGCAGAACCAGTCATACCAGGAGCTATGTAGTAACCATCTCAGTATCCAATGACATTAACCTACAGAGGTCTGGTACCCACATAAGGTGGTTTTGAGGTTTTATTCACCTGACAGATGTAATACAGGATTAACTTAATGAGACTTCTCAGAATTGAAGATGTTTTAACTAGAAGACTCTCTTATTTGGTGGCTGTCTAGAACAGGATTGAAGATAGCAAACAACTGATTAGCTTTTTTTTTTACTAAGAATACTGGGAAATTGAGACTTTTATGTTCTCATATGTGATCAGGAAACTGTTGGACAACTTCACCTTCTCAAATTCTTACTATTCCCACATGCGACAAATGAAAATGATAGCACTGGTTTCATAATTCCATGAATATAAGAAACAATCAATACTGAAGTACATAGAGGACCATATAAGTTAAGAAATTGAATTTGAAGCCGGGTCGTGGTGGTGCACGCCTTTAATCCCAGCACTTGGGAGGCAAAGGTAGGAGGATCGCCATAAGTTCGAGGCCACCCTGAGTATACAAAGTGAATTCCAGGTCAGCCTGGGCTAGAGTGAGACCCTACCTCGAAAAACAAAAACAAAAATAAAAAAAACAATTGAATTTGGAAAGCTTCTATGCCTCTAATCGCCTTTTAGAAGTGAAGTATGCAACTGCGAGAAGGTAAAGGTCTCCATTCTCTCCCTCTTGAATCAGCTCTACGCTCCTGCCACACCATGCCTCACCATTATCTCTTGAAGCCTAGTGCAGAATAGAATATTATAGATTGATCTGTGCAAAAGTTTCTTTTCATAAATTATTACATGGAAGGTAAGAGGAGGAAAAGCAGCCTGAATTGGGACAATTGATGTCTAAATGAAGAGATGTACATATATTGAAACATTATTTTTTAAACCTTAAAATTAATGGCTCTGTTTCCCAAGAATATAGCCTTTTTATTCCTTTCCCAAGTGTTTCAGAGCAGTGGAATCTATAAATAGCACACAGCCTGGTTGTCTGTGGTAGATTGAGTAGAGCAGAATCGCCTTGTCCTTAAGTGAAGGGGAAGTAGCTTTACATTTTTAGCAACTGAATTGTTGGCCAGGATAAAGGTAAGGGCCATGTGAGCAACTTATTTATAACTTCCCATAAAGGTATGTGTCTGCCTCAAGCGGGGAGGCTGTCTGGGCGCTGGAAATGAAAAAGTGCTGTGGAATCACTTTCCATCCATGGCCTTCCCGGTTTCATCCCTTGAGTCAAGTGATTGTTCACATCCCTGGGGTTTTGAGAAAGAGGGGTGTCCATAGATTAGCTCATTAGTGTCCACCTCCTATTGAATAGAAGGGATAGAGGCCATTAAATATGAATCCATGGTTTTATATAGTGAGGGATGTTAAGATAGCCACCCCTGATGGTATTTGGGACATAAATTGAGGCTGTTGGGTGCATCTTCATGCCCTGCGCACTTGTCTAACCCCAGGTAGGTTCTGGTCAGATAGTTATGGATATTAAAACACTTGACTTTCACAGGCTCAGGTGAAATATAAGTAGATTCTCTGTGAAGTAACACAGGGTTAGACGGGATTCGGTGGTGTAGTGGGAGGAGAGGAGTCAGGCATTTTTTTTAATGTACCCTGTGAGTCAATGTTCAGGAAACAGACTGTCATTACCTATGATTAATTCATTGCCACCAAGGTGAATAAATCACAGCCAGGCTTAACTCTAAAGATGAAATTTGTAAATTATAAAAAAATGCACAAGACATTTTTAACTATTTTTGTTTGTTCATTGCTTATTTTTGGAGCCCAAGTTTTCTGATTGCTATGCTGTTGGCCATTAAAGCATATACATATATAACTAAAAAGTAAACTTCAGCTTCCATACCAGTAACATGGACTCTGCTTAGTATTCTGGCAAGTTGTAGTAAGTGGTAAATGGCCCATTGACTATTGGAGGTCTCATAGCAGCACTAATTTCAAATCGTGCTGGGTTTACAATTTACATATTAAAAATGTTCGCTTATTTTGTTCAGGGACAAAACTGACATCGTATACAAGCATTACTCTAAACAATCCTATTTATTGGTCCAATTATTTCAATTGAAAGATGCTGGTTTACTGCCTCTTAGTATATGTGAGCAATTCTCAGTGAAACTGTTAGAGACCAGTTTGACTATAGAGGCAGAATAACCTCCGGGGTTTCGATTCACTTTTAATTTTAAGTCCCAGAATTAAGGATCATTTGTAGTATAATGTAACAGTGTGGGCAAATACAGCTTCTCTTAATGCCCTTTTGATATTTAGGAGAAAGAGTGCTTTTATGCAAAGTAACCACTTATGAGTTGCATGACTGCTTTTCTCAGTATAAAATTTCATTCGCATTTCCCTCCTCCTACATTCCTGAGAGGACTGCATGCACTATTTTGCTTCATCTTTTTTATTTTATTTTTAATTTTTGAGATGTAGTTTAAGGTAGTTCATTAGGATAGATGCCAAGATAACTAGTTAATATTGTTTTAAAAATCAGGCTCTTAATTAAAAATGCTTACATTTGTGTAAGAAAAATACATGTTAAAATGAATTTGGAAAGATTAGATTGGAATTGCCTCAAACTTAATTAAGCCACACTGCATGGACGTGCTGGGAATATCAATACAGTCACTGTAAATTTTGTGCAAACTGATTTGTTGCGTTATCTTGCTCATCTAACATACGGTACTTTTTGTGTCCATATTGCAGACGGCAACTCCAAACTAACATGGCAGTCAGACTGTGTGATGTGGCTTCTCTGCTTAGAAGTGGTTCGTGGGCAGCAGAGCCTTGGACCGGGGTCTGTGGGATTTTTCTTAAATTCTGTAGGCTACTTTTTTTTAGCATGTTGCAGAAGTGCCGAGGCCATACCAAACACTTGAACCTTTGATTTGGCATACTAATTAATCTTACCTATTGTGGTATGGCCATCATTAGGACTTACAGCACATTGCAATTTTAACTGTAGCAGTATCCGTAGATCAGAACCATGCTCTAGTATGAAACTTTCTGTAATCAAAATCAGGATTTAGTGCAGACTCCAAAGAGTGACAAGCTGTTTTGTTTACAAAACAAAAGTTTTGGTATGGTCTGAATACTAAGTTACCGTAATTCTTTACATTCTGTTTACTATGTATTTTTTTGGTTACTACACTTTGACGTTTACAATTCCTGTTGCAAAATAAAAGTTGAAATTGTAAATCTGGCTGAAAATTATTTGCCCAGTAACTGTTGAAAGACTGTGCATTCTATGAACAGTTGTGTTGAGCCTCTCAATGGGATATGCATTATTTGTAAAATATAGCACATTGGTATCATTTTATTCTGAGCAGATGGTCCTATAGCTGAGAGATGCTGTAATTTTCAGCGTACACAGCCTACTGCAGCTGTTCACTTGAATGTTGGCTTAGGAGATCATTCTTGCCACCTGAACATGGAAATAAATGTGCAATTAAGTGAGGAGTTTGTTGTCCTTGCTAAGTCCTGCTAATTTCAGCCAACGAACACTTATATTTTCAACTCCATCCCAATGAGCTTTAGTCCAAATCTCACACTTAGGGTTTTCATACTTCCTACATGTGCCCTAACTTTTGAATGATGACTTATTTTAATTGACCTTGGCCACTCGCCTCTACAAGTTCAGTGTTTTTATAACTACTGGGCAGAGGTAACCCTACAGAATACTGGCATGGAGCAGTCTATAGCTGCTCGCTTTGACATTGAACAGCTCCCTTTTATTAGGAAATCTGAAACCTCCCTTCTTAGTTTCAAGTAGATTTGTTTATCATAGTATAACTTGTATCTTAGAATGTTTGATTTTTTTCTACAAATTTCCATTTATTTATGATTCTTTATCTCTTAAAATATTTGCTAAGAATGCTTACCTGAGAAAAGTAGCTTGAATCTTGGAGAGAAAAAAAAAAAAATGCCCATTTCTTTGACAGTGAATCTGTGGAAAGGTTACAATCATTCTGTTTCCGAACTACTATGGATTGTGTGTTTTTTATCCTCCCAGTACTGATCCTTGTCCACTCTGACTGGTCTAAATTGGGTCAGTGGACCAGTCTCAGTTGGCCTGATGTGGCCTTCTTGTAGAAACCATCTTTTGATACTGGAGATTTTGCTGATGTATCCTTTCATTTTTCTTAGTCAATTTCCTTTTGAAAAGTCATTTTTTTCTGTTTCCTTGTAACCCACCCTCTTTCCCTCTGCTTGACTTATTCTTTGTCTGGAATTCCTTGCTTTTTATATATGAAAGCTTCCCTGAAGCTTACATCCCATCAGTTAGACTTGGCAGTTTTGAGTTGTTCTTTAGGGGAGCTGAGAGGTATAAGGATGAGACACAGAGTGTAATTTCTTCCCTGAGGCTTTGCTTTTTGGAACCGCCCCCCACTGTCTTGGCTGTCCCAAGGAGATCGGTATTGGACAATCTGGGGCTGTTGTGGCTTGGATTTTTTTTTTTTAAAGAAACTAAATCTAAAATTGCTTATCAAGTGATTTTTAGAGTCATTTGAACTGTTTGAGGCCACATTCCCCAACTCTGCTATTTATCTGCTATTTGGAGTTTTATACTTTATTTACTTTCATTTTCAGCAGGCTTAGGCTGACCCATTTGGAAAAGTTGATATGTTTATGTTATAGTTTTGGTGAACTGGATATGTGTTTTTGTTTTTCTCTGAAATCCAAGTCAAGACAAATCTCATACTGAATTCTGTGCGGATTTCATTTTGATGCTTTCGATCAGTCAGTTGCCTTGTTGTGTCGTCTTTAGCTGCCAAGTTTGACAAGAGTGGCCGATAGTTTACAAATGTTGACATGATATTCATAGTTTTACTCCCAAGTTATCTTCCACATCCCTTTTACTTACAAGCAGATCAAATCTATTTTTCTTATTTCTTACCAATGATAGACGTATGAGATATTGTCAATCAAACATTTTTAATATGTAACCAAAACAGTACATGTTGAAAATTTTGTTTTTGAAAGTTCTCTTGCTCCTTGATTTTGTTAATGGATGTGTGTCAGTTTTAAAACATTGAGCCTCTTAGGCTAACTAACAATCCTTTTCAGAGTTAGTAGGTCATTTTTTGGTTTATTTTAGTAGCATGCATAGCAATTTATTTTCTAGTGTGATTTTTATTCAGGGCTCAGTTCAGTGCCATTTGGCACTAAGTTTTGGCCTTTGTGGACATTGCAGGTGAGTGAGGTGTTGTGTGAGTAGACCCAAAATGTGATTTAAGAAAATGCTTAACATTTAAATTGTACTTATGTGCATGTATGGAGAGAGTGTGTGTGTGTGTGTGTGTAACTCTAATTGTCATCTTAAGTCAAATAGCTTAATATGAAGTAAGATTAGCGTAGGTGTTGCACTTTTTGTTGAAGCTTTATTGTAATTTCAGCAGAATGACTTGTGTTTAGTGACAAGTGTTTAAACTCTTTGGTAGAATCTCTAATAGGTTGTGAAATATGAATTCTGACATTTCTTATTTTCTCTTTTTAGCAGGTAATTGCTGCCATGGAAACACAACTGTCTAATGGGCCAACTTGCAATAACACAGCCAATGGTCCAACCACCATAAACAACAACTGCTCATCACCAGTTGACTCTGGGAACACAGAGGACAGCAAGACCAACCTGATAGTCAACTATCTTCCTCAAAATATGACACAGGAGGAACTAAAGAGTCTTTTTGGGAGCATTGGTGAGATAGAGTCCTGTAAGCTTGTAAGAGACAAAATAACAGGTATGCATTCTTATGTAGATCTTGTTAAAGATCTTGTTTCAAGACAGGAGAAAATAACTTTGTATGTGTAAATCATTCAGTGCTGTATTTTAACATATTTGATTTTCTGTTCATGAGTAAGCAATATGAAATTAGTTTTGAGACTTGAAACATTTTCTTTTAAAGCACAAATTATATTTGGGCAATCTATGCTGACAGTATACATTTTAGCTGGATTTTTTTTTGGTAGTTATATTTTTTTGAGTGAGAGCGAGCTAGAGAGCACATGCTGAAGGGAGAGAACTGGCAACCAGGGCCTCCAGACACTGCAGTAGAACTCGACATGTGCTTCACCTTGTGTGATTGCACTACCTTGTACATCTGGCATACATAGGATCAGGAGAGTTGGACCTGGGTCCGTAGGCTTCATAGGCAAGTGCCATAACCACTAAGCCATCTCTCCAGCCCAGGACTTTTAAGCTGTACTGAGATAATACCTTTGAAATACCTTCAAAGGATAATACCTTTGAAAAATGTTTTAAAAGTTTATGAATGCATGTGTCTGTCTGTCTATATGTTAAAAAATTCCAAGTTCACCTTTAGTTTTTATTTTCCATGAGCTTACATTATTGAACATTTCAGTAATGAAAATATTCTGTTTGGGTGAGAGAGAAAATAAATCATAAAATAATATTTCCCTTAAGTCAGTTTGGTCCTTTGGCTAATAATGTATATGACAAAGTAATTCTTAATGTTCAATCCTTCTGCTAATAATGTATATGACAAAGTAATTGATAATATTCATTGTCAGTGTATCAACAATCATGATATAGTCTTGAGAACAACAAAACTTTATATTCTGTTCCTTAATAAGGAGAGGTGTGTCCCACTTATGGCCAAATGAGGGGACATTTTGAGTTTTAGGGAGTTGAAAAATCTTAGTGTATTTTTTAAAAATTTGAGTACATTTTTAATTAAGCCAAAACCCAATTAAGGAGCATGTTCTTGGGATTGAAATGTTAATGTTTCTGAGTATAGATGTTTTCAAACTCTGATACTATACAATATAGGCATACTCCATGGGGTTTCAAGCTATGGCTAAATTTGAATGGCAGTAAGTACAGTTGCTTTATGTGATTTATAAGCAATACTATCAAACTAAATATTTGAATATTTTAAAAGCAGTGTGAACTGGGTGTGGTAGCTCACGCCTTTAATCCCAGCACTCAGGAAGCAGAGATAGGAGGATTGCCATGAGTTCAAGGCCACCTTGAGACTACATAGTGAATTCCAGGTCAGCCTGGGCTAGAGTGAAAACCAATAAATAAATAAATACAAAATAAATTAATTAATTAATTTAAAAAAATAAAAGCAGTGTGAAAAGGGAACTAGAAGTGTGGACTCTTTAAGTACTCACATGACTTTGTACAAGTTAGTTTTTGGCTTCAGTTGTCCTTTGCTTAAATGAGGTCTAGGGCAGAGCAAGAGGTCATACTGAGGTCAGTTTGGATTTCCTGAGCTTAACTCAGGGCTCAATGTCTCCACAATCTCCTTGTAAGTTCCTAGAGCCATAATCTGGGTATGGGCTCACTGTCCTGCTTCCTAAAGCTGCAGTGTGATATTCACAGAGAGATCATTATTGAAATTCCAAAAAAAAAAAAAAGATCGCTACCAATACCAACAGAATACTTATGTTTTAACTAATTTTATTACTTTAGTGTATACTATGATTTTGTTGGGGAGATTGTATATTGGATACTAATAATTATATAGATGACATTGTCAATGTACATTTTTCTTTTTTGTGGTATTGAAGCCAAGCTTCACCCATGGTGGGTAAGGCTCTATCACTGAGATAGAAACCTACCCCATGCTTCAGTTTCTTTTGCAATATGAGGCTGAAGAGCATATGTGATCAGTAGAGAATCACATTTTGTGACAAGTTAGTGAACAAAAGGCACTTGTTATATCTCTGTGTAGTTTGCAAAACAATATCATTCGCATGTGGACTTTGAAACTTACTTGACATCAGTGTTGAAATTGGATAAGTGGCATGAGGTTTTGACACAAGTTTTTGTGATTTCTTGTTTGGTTACTCCGTGGCCATTTTGAAAAGTATAGTGCATGGAAAAAAAAATCACATTTCTTTATTAAGATACTAGGAGCAATAAGTGAAGATATTAAAGAAGTCACGCTTCTTTTATATTAGATGCCATAGGATACATCTTAGAGATTTTTCTCCCCACTTGGACAGACTTGAATTAACTTTTTTTTTTTTTTTTTTTTTTTGGTTTTTCGAGGTAGGGTCTCACTCTAGCCCAGGCTGACCTGGAATTCACTATGGAGTCTCAGGGTGGCCTCGAACTCACAGCAATCCTCCTACCTCTGCCTCCCAAGTGTGAGTGCTGGGATTAACAGCATGTGCCACCACGCCCGACATCTTATTCTTTTATGATCCTTTTACAGGGCTGTTATGTGGCATAAAGGTATGTTTGAGCTCTACATCTTCACACCCTTTGGCCCTGGCTCCAGTGTG
The DNA here is from genome assembly GCA_036346955.1 of Dipus sagitta. Lineage (NCBI taxonomy): Eukaryota > Metazoa > Chordata > Mammalia > Rodentia > Dipodidae > Dipus > Dipus sagitta. Next base: position 92,443,601 of record CM070770.1, on the reverse strand, counting down.
GTGAGCAGCATGTGGCTCATCTGAGACATACAATTAGCTGCATTAATATTTGTTGTCCTTCTATTTCTTGCCTATTCCCAACATTGTCTTGTCAGTGAGAAGAGGTAGGGCACAGAGATGACTATGATGATACCATTTCTCTTAGAACATTTTTATAAGCAAGTGGGCAAGTAGAGGAGTGCCCCTGAAATGCCATCAGAGTAATAAATGTGGGTTTTTTTCCTCCCTCCTAGCTACCTTTTTTTTTTTTTTTTTTCGTTTTTGAAAGTGTAACTTTGTAGCTCAGGCTGTTCTTAAACTAGCAGTCAGTCCTCTTGCCTCAGCCTCCCAAATGCTGGTATTACAGGTATGGGCCCCTAAAATTTTTTTTTAAAAGTTCCAAAGCTTTTACAGTGTTTTGGATTGGTTATCAGGAAGCTTCATCTGAAATTCTTCCCTAACTTAATATGTCAGTGGTAATGGGCATATTCATAAACAATGATAACGCAGTCAATTTTAAAAGTTCAGTAGATGAATAAGAATGCTGTAGATCTCTACTTCTGTAATCTATTTGGATTTGCCCTGTTGGCATCTTATTTAAATGATGAGTTAGTGGCTCATGATCTGATCTAGTTTAAGTATAAATTTCCTAATTAAAAGTTCTTTTTAAAAAAATATTATTAATTGAGAGAGAGAGACAGACAGAAAGCGATATCATGTGTTTTTGTGTGAGCACACAAAGGCCTCTTGCTTCTGCAAATGAAATCAAGATGCCTGCTCCACTTTGTGCATCTGGCTTTACATGGGTATGGGAAACTGCCGAGCCATGTCCCCATCCTGTAAAATTCTATTTCTTAGTAATTTTTAATTATTTTGCTGCATACATAAGTTAGAATTAATGCTGAACACTTGCTCTTTGCCAAGTAGGCTTATCTTTCTAAGAAGGACTCTGCAAAGATTTGGTAGAAATGTGTGGAGGTTTGGACCCTGTCCTTTGGAGTTGTGCATTAGCTGTATTATTCAGCTTCTGAGTACATATTTTAGAGATGGGTAAGAATTCTTTTAGTTTCTTTCTAATTATCCAACTCCTATGGAACAATTGAGCTAAAATCTTGTATTTTGATTTTTATAGGTACATGAACAGTAATTGTCTGGGGGATACACAACTTTTTTCTAAATCATAATGATGATTAGAAAACTCTTATCAAGTACAAATCTGTCCAGTTTTCTCTTTCCAGAGTCTTATGAGAGAATATGTAATCTTCAGTCTGTCAGTGTTAGCAAATGAATGCAATTTGATAGAATGAGGATTAGGGGAGCAAAAGCAAATATTAGTGACCTTGTGGGCCTATGTTATGTTTATTAGGTAGTTTGTGGGGCTTTCCCTTTGGACTTGCTCCCAGCGTTATGCTGCAGTCTGGTTCCTATTTTCAGGCATTATCATGAAAAAAATCCCTTGCTATTTACAGCTTAGAGGACATTGGTCCATCCCTTTAGTTCTTAAATGGGAGTTGTCAACACCTGGCAATGCCATGCTGCCTCCTAGAGAGCAGAATGGATTTTCTCCTGTAAGGCATGAGTCTTCTAGGGTTAGAGCCAGAGGAGCCTGGAGGTGACCTTAGCCAGCCTCTTCTCATTGTTCCAGCAGATATTTGATTTGTGAAATGACTAGCCCAAGGCCACCTCAGCAGTTCAATAGTGTGAGTTCTTGTTTCTTGGGTCTTTCCTTGGATATTTCCTATTTGTCAGTTGTAGGAGGCAAAGGTCACTTTAAAAATCAACCACAGGGTAAACTGATATAGTAGTAGTGAGACCTACAAATTTTAGTGTGTACCAACTGGTCATCTTTGGTGAGATTGCTGTCTTTGGAAGGGGAATGGAACATTTTTGAGGTCAAGGACAGAAAGGCCCACATGGACAGGAACATCCATGATTCTGTAGAAACATGCTCTGGGGTTGTGGTCTTGGATATTTTAGTTCCCTGTCCCTAACATTGGTTCTGCTCTGGGAATCACAGGTGTCTGTTGAAGTGTGGCCACTAGTACACCTGCCCCTGTGTTAGTTATGATGATTGCCAGAAAATGCAGTCACCTAGGCCCTGTCAAGACCTCCTGCATAGGCAAGTCTCAGAATGTTCTAGATACATAGGAGTTACCCATGAATTTTTCTCTACATTTTTCTAGAAGACAGAACCAGAGATTTCCCAGTGTACCTCTTTTGGTGAGAAAGATATGTAGCTGCAGTACCAAATCTGTCACAAGCTTGTTGGAAGTGTTGTCCTCTCTTCAGCATTGTCTCTGGTGAGATAACTCCTGGGAACAAAGACCAGAGATGGCTTACCTTGCCCAGACAGTGTGTGTCCCCATGCAATTAGTTCTTAAAACACCAAGGCAGATTGTTCTGTCTTTGTCATTTCTCCTAAAAGCAGGGCTAGTCAGTTCTGGTTAGAGACCTCAGCTAACGAGTGGTTCTTGCTTAACTTGATGGTGGTGCCTCTCTCATAATCTGAATTGTTTGATGGTGGCTTCACTGCTGGTGCCCTTGACTGCCAGTTAGACAAAAAGGAAGACATTAACAAAGGAGACAAATTTGAACTCCAGGGGCCCAAAGACACTATACAGATGTCCATCACCCCTGAACAAGTCACACACCAGGGGTGTGTGATAACTGTGACTTCCTTTTCTTTCCTTTAGGCTAGTGTAGTAAAACCTTTGAGTGTTCTTAGCTTCGTGAGAACTTTTAAACTGTTTTGATCCTTGTTTATTCTATGTGAACACTAATTTTTAAGTGGCATTTTAATGTTTTTGATAATTTTTATACATGTATGTAATATATTTTGATATCAACCCCCTCTACACACACCTTCTTGTGAGTGGGTGGGCAGTGACTAAGTAACCCCTGCTGTGAGCCCCCATGTGCTTGTGCTGTCATTTTTAAAGGTGGCATAAAGCTGCTCATGCTCCTAGGTCTATAGTGCATGAAGTTGTTGGGGGGGGGGGTGGGGGGTTAAGTTCTTGGTAGCGCCTAAGCTAGTATGTGAATTGGAACACAATATATTTGGATTTAGTTTTGATACCAGTGGCTAAATCTGAACATAAAGGAAATTGTGTAGCAAGTTTGTGGAAACTGATGAAAATCTGAACCAGTGTAACCAATAAAAGATAGCAGGGACTTTGTAGGTTTATCATTGCATCTTTAGACCTGATTTTCATTATACCTTCTTGTGTCCCAAAGGTCATGGTTACCCAGTCACTGAAAATTTTGATATTACTATTATAGAAACTTAATAAAATTTTGGTGAAGAATTACATTTATTCTTCAAGTTGTTTCTTTCTTTCTTTCTTTCTTTCTTTCTTTCTTTCTTTCTTTCTTTCTTTCTTTTTTTGGTTACTTGAACTGCGTATTTTCATAGTTATTTTCTCTGTCAGTGTTGATTTAGTTAGAAGATTATAAGCCAATAGAATACAGTCCTATCCCAGTGTAGAGGGGAAAAAGTTCTGCTGTTAGGTTTACTTTCTGAGTGAGCATAGCCAATAGAAGATGGAGTCATTGATTTGGAGTGTCCAAAAAAGAAATAGGAAGAAGTAGTTGGGCAATGGGGCCTATATTTTTAATAAAGGAAAACTTTGGACTTTTTGAAGTATGATAATTATAGGTAGTGGTTAGGAAGTCCATAGGGGAAATAGATCCAAGAAAAGTTGATTATTACTTAGCAGGGTGTGGTTGGTACAGACTGGCCTCTGCACTGACTACCTCTAATGAGAGTCATTTTCCTCTTATTAGGATGGGATGGGGAACCCCATCACCTGGGAGAACTTTTGCTTGCTTATGGGCAGAGAATGGAAAGTCAGAGAACTATTTGGTTGATTTGTGGATCCTCATTCATCTTCAACTTAAAAAAACACATTAAAGTGCAGTATCTTAGGGTGATACATGTTGGATTTTCTCAGGTATGAAATTGAGTTATCCAGTCCATCTTTAGAATGTAGTACAAAAATCCTTTTGAATTTTTAAATCTCTCTCAGTACCTTATTTATTTTATTATCCTAACATTAGCTTTGTTTTCTTTAACATTCTGAGTAGGTGCAACATTTTCATTAGTATCTACTGGAATATTTCTTTTGATATTCCTGAACAGAGGGCTTGACCACTCAAGCTGAAATTGGGCCTCGGAACATGCCAGGTTCTCTTGAGCTCCTTGTAGCTTCATTGACTTTTCAGGTGCACTGTTGCTGTTGAAGTCTGAGGGCTGTGCAAACTCTCAGAGCATAGATTTTCAATGAAAAGGTCAACTTTAACAAATATTTTCTGGCATTTTACTTGGGAATGTCTTTTGATTTGTTAGGACTACATACAGTGACTTAATTGGTTTCTTTCTTTTTTTACTCTTTAACTTTTCTCTCTAAAGTTAGAGAATGTTATGATTTTGACATCATTGGGGGCCTGCTTTATTGGGAATAGTACATATAATATATTGGTTTTCTTAATTTTTGAGACAGGGTGTCACTGTATAGCCCAGACTGACTTTGAACTATTTAGCCTCGGCTGCCTTCAAATATTCAATCCTCTTGCCTTTACCTTCTGAGTTCTGGAATTATAGGTATGTACCACTCCAGATGTTTCATGGGGTCTTCCAGTGGTCAAGTAGCATTGGTACTTCTTCCAAGTATTGTGAAGGAAGAGATTCTCAGATAAATCTGTGATCTAATTGCTCAGCAGTCGACTGGGTCAGACATCATCTTTATTTCTAGCTTGCTCTGATGTAATCAGTTTGAGTGCTAAATTAGAGCATCTAGTCTAACTTGAGACTTTATGCCTCCTTCAAGGAAGGAAAACTAATGGATTACATTAATTTAAGCTGTGTTTCCCTACTATAGAAAAGTTAGAGAGGCGGTCTCATGAGCATTAGCTGTAGAGCTGTAGCAGAGATGTCCATTGTTACCCTTGGGGTCAAGACCAACCTGACTTTAACTTGTGGCCTTACAGAAGCTGCTTGGCACTGATCTTTAATTTCTTCCAAAAGTCCTGACCACAGAGGGTACCCTCTCTCTTCTGTACCCTTTAGCAAACTTTGTAAAGTAACAGGATGGCGAGAGTTGCCTCATTTTTGGAAATCTATTTTTGATAAAACACCTCCAAGAAGAGCTTCTTTTTCTTTGCCTTGTAGGTGATTTGATCACCACAGTTGATTTTTCTAGGATGTGGGGTACAGAAATGGGAAGTACAGGCTGAGTGATGACACTGTGGAGCCCCAAAATTCCTCAGTATGGCTCTGTGTGGTGTTACTGCTGTGTGTGGTTTGTGGGTATGCTATTCAGAATGAGTTTGACTTTACAAAGGAAAGTTTGCCCAGCCAACTTTCCCCAGTGAACTATTACTGGCCTAGGATTTAGGTTTAGCCATGAGGTATTGGTTAGATAAAAACTATCTGGGGATTGTTTGTTCTTTTATAGACATGTTCTTCCTCAAGATGAGTGATCTGTTTATATTAATCATAAGTACTATTAATTTTGATTTCATTAACAAAGACATTCAAATGGAGAAATATAGAGAACTTTGTGCTTGGGGGAAAAGAAACCCAGCATTTCTGCAGTATTAGTAGATCATGGGACTTATTAAAAACAGCTGCCACTTTTTTTTTCCTTCTGTTGAAATATTCATTGAAAACATTTGAGGCAGTACTTCATCCAGTTATCATAGATTCCACAGACTTAAGTGTGTGGGGAGGTAGGGGTGACTTACGAGGGCATGGTTAACTTTGCAGATGCAATTTTACATCTTGTTTTCTGTGTGTGTGTGTGTCTGTGTGTTAAATCCTTATGTATTTTGTGAATTAGCATTTATTTTTCGGTCTTAATGAGTTCTTTTCTCCTCATTGTACTTTTTGTAGGGGCTCTGTTTTCTTCATAATGCTTTGGTTTTGAAGGGAGTATATACATGACCTATCAGTCCTGTATCCAGCCTCTAGCTCAACTAGAATTTGCATTTTTTAAATTTACTTTTATTTATTTGCAAGGAGAGAGGAGGAAGAAAGGTAGGGAGGGGGAGAGGGAGGGACAGGATGAATATGAGTACACCAGGACCTCCAACCACTGAAAAGCAACTCCAGAATCATGAGCCACTTTGTGCATCTGGCTTTATATGGATGCTACGGAATTGAAGCTGGGTCATTAGTCTTTGTAGTCAAGCACTTTAACTACTGAACCATTTCTCCAGCCCAGAATTTGTACTTTTTTGCTGTTGGTTAATAGGCATGATTATTAACTGGAAGCTTGCAAATGTCCTTGACCCCTCCTAACCTGTTTGACCTTGGATTTTATCTTGAAGAAGTAAAGTTCTCCCCTCCTCCCCCCCACCGCCTTTAAGGAAAGAAAGCTTATTGGAGGTATAGATGCATGTAAACTGGTAAACCAGAATCATTGTGTTGTTTTCAAGGTCACTGGATGGAACCCAAGGGAATAAATAGCTTTATTTCCTCACATGTTGATGCCCTAATGGAGTCTTAAAGAGTCACTCACTGGTCATTAATGCAGTTCCTCCAATGAGCTGTCTTCTGAAATCTTCTTCTTCCTGAACTTCGTAGTCTGTGAGAACTTTTTTATACCACTAAAATAAGTTGTAGCTTTGCTTAGCCCACTTCTTTTGTTGTTGTTGCTTGTGGTGTATCAAACCAGTTGACATTTTTCATGTATAAAATGTAGGAGCTGTCCTGACTGATGTCTCCCATCTTCCCTCTAGCATTCTGTGACTTTTCTTTTGTGAACCTGAGTACTGTTCTAGCTCTACTTAAATACAAGTGGTTTGTTGTGTGTGGTGTACACAGCAATAACCCTCTCAAACAGAATGATTTAACATCTGAAAATTTCAGGATATTAAACCAGGTTTGTTTTTAGCCCATATATTCTTGGTATTTCTAGGCCTATATCTAAGTGGTACGTTCTTCATTTGTGCTATAAGATCCAAATATAGAACTAATAATTCTTATTTGAATTGTGTTTTGTATCAGTAATTTTAAGTGCTAGAAATCAGGAGCTTTGAATATTCAGTGTATTATGTCCCCCAATTTCAGATTATAGAATATTCAAAGCTAGGCCTGGTGTGCTAGTTCAAAATAGACACAGAAGTTGAGATTTTACTTCTCTGAACGTGTATGTGGAATCAAATATTTGAAGCTCACCTTTATTTCTTAAATTTATGTATGTATGTATGTATGTGTGTATTTATGTGCAAGTAGAGAGAGGTAGAGAAACAGGGGATGAGTGCTTCAGGGCTTCCAGCCGCTACAAATCAGTGCCAGATGCCTCTTTGTGCATCTTGCTTTACATGGGCCCTGGGGAATTGAACTTGGCTTTTTAGGCTTTTTTTGGTCTTTATTAGTTAGTTTTGTATTCAGCAAATACAGTCAGTTTGGTGTCATTATTAGGGTTTGCAAGCAAGTGCCTTAACCGCTGAGCCATCTCTCCAGCCCTGGACCTCCTCACCTTTAGAGTAAGGAGTGCCTGATATTCTGTCCTGGCACCCGTCTCTAAAGAGCCACTTCCTTTGTGGAGGTGGGCTGAGATGTTGCAGAGGATGTCAGTTAGGCTAGTGTGTGTGACGCTCATGTAGTTATGGGTAAATAACAAGCACCACAGAAAGAGCAGTGAAGCTTAGCCATGCCCCAGTTTAATGGAAGCTGCCCTCAGCATTGGTTCTGCCACATGCACAGGTATTTAGCACATTTCAGGTGATGCGGATAGCTGCTCAGCTGCTCGACAAAGTCCAGTTCTGTTCTTTGTCATATGCTTTGAATGTATCCTATATGCATGTTCACTTGAGGATTATTGTCCTGTACTTGTGCCATGCGGAAAACAAGTCCCTTTAAATAAAAACTGGACCCTAGTTCCACTTAATACTAAAAAATGTTATCCATAGTGATAGGACCATTTTGGATTATGCCACCTTGGAAATTTGTGCCTTGTTTATGCTAGAGTGGTATTATCTTTAATCCATCTATATATTTTGATTTCCTTTTTTTTTTTTTTTTTAAGGTAGGGTCTTGCTCTAGCCCAGGCTGACCTGGAATTAACTATGTTGTCTCAGGGTGGCCTTGAACTCAAGACGAACCTCCTACCTCTGCCTCTGAGTGAAGGGATTAAAGGCATGTGCCACCGCACCTGGCTATATTTAGAGTTCCTTTAATCTTTATCAATAATGACACCATTTCTAACCCTCATTATACTGAATAACAACTAGGTTATGGGGGAAAACTCATTGATAATCATTATGCACATTAGCAAACTTGTTCTTTTTAAAATATTTTGTATTATTTATTTGAGAAAGAAAGAGAGGATATGAGAATGAGCACAGGCACCCAGGGCCTCCAGCCACTGCAAACTAACTTCTGAGGTATTTGCCATCTTGATCTGGCTTACATGAGTCATGGGGAAATAAACCTGGGTCTTTTGTCTTTGCAGGCAAGTGCCTTAATCACTAAGCTATCTGTCCAGCTCCAGATTTGGATTTTGATTTAAATATAATTAGTAGATATTAGCCACTTTGAGATGTTAGCCTGACCTATTTTATACTAGTTAGCTACTCCTGAAATTGCCCGTTAAACAGTATGTTAGATGGCTACTCCTGGAACTGAGGGTTATACTACTGGTACACATACAGCATTGTAAGTTTTTAATAATATCTATTGTGATAAAATATGCATAACATGTATTTGTCATTTTAAGCATCTTAAGCATGCAGTTCAGTGCACTGAGTACACTGACAGTGTGCCTGCTGGCTGCAGGAGAATCATTCCACTCTTAGCGACTGCATTTACTCTCAAATGTTGCCTCTTGATAAGCTCAAAAGCCATTGCATGTGTTGGAGCCTAAGAGAAACCCTTCCTGTGTAGTATGGATTTAAAATAAAAACAGCAATACTCCTCATGGTTAAGCTCTAAAATTGTATTTATTTGTGCTAGATGGAACTCCAGGCCTAGTACATGCTAAACACATGCTTATCCACTAAATTACATACCCCTGGTTCCACAGTTGTCTTTTTAAAAAAATTTTTGTATTATTATTTTTGTTGTTGTTGTTTGAGGTAAGGTTTCACTCTAGCTCAGGCTGACCTGGAATTCACTATGTAGTCTCAGGGTGGCCTTGAACTCACTGCAATCCTCCTACCTCTGCCTCCCAAGTGCTGGGATTAAAGGCGTGCACCACCACACCCGGCTTTGTTTTATTTTTATTTATTTGAGAGAGACAGAGAGAGAGAGAGAGACAGACAAACAGACAGACAGACAGAGAATGGGTGCGCCAGGGCCTCCAGCCACTGCAAACAAACTCCAGATACATGCGCCACCTTGTGCATCTGGCTTACGTGGGTCCTGGGGAATTAAGCCTCGAAGTGGGGTCCTTAGGCTTCACAGGCACACGGCAAGTGCTTAACTGCTAAGCCATCTCTCAAGTCCCACAGTTAAGTCTTAATTCAAGCATCAGGTGGACTTTTCCATTCCATTCTGCCTACTTTGCACCTTTCATCCATTTCTTTTTCAGAAGTTTTTTATATTCCCAACAGAAGTTCTGTACCTGTGAAACAATAATACCACATCTCACTGACTTAGTCCCTGAAACCATTTTCCTATTTGTGAATATATGAATATGCCTATGGTAGAAGTAAACTCATATAGTACTTGTCATGCCAAAGAATTTACAAAGTAAGTTAAAGTGCTTAATTTTCCTCCCTTGGGCTATGTGGATTCTTTTGTGTATTTTATTCCCTTTCATCTCTACATGGCCTCTTTGTCTTCAAACTTATTTCTTGCTACCTTCCTTGTAAAAGAAATACTTAGTTAAAAGTGTTTATATAGTATTTTATCACATTGCTGATCCCTTGCAGGGATTTCATAGTGTCCGTTTATAATTCTTCAGCCTGGATTAGGCTAGTTTTTCAGATCTCTGTTAACGTAGCACCTAATGGCCAGCCACCCAAAGAAGGCGGAGACAGAGACATGTATCGCAAGATGGGGAAGAAGAACCCCCAAGGAGCTTTGCTTCCTTTACACATTTTCCGCTTGTTTTTCCAGATTATCTAGGCCTGAGCATCTGTATGGGGTGTTGGGGCACAGCATAGTAGCAGTATTTCCAGACCTGCTTCACGTTACCTCACTGGATCCTTTTTTCTGCTGAGACCCTGAAGTCTTAGCAGATTTCTTAAGTAGGGAGAAGCCAAATAGATGTTGAAATTACCTTCTGAAATTTTAGTTTTTCCATTTTCTCTTTCCCTTCCTTAGTATTCCTACACATTCCTCAAAAACTCCCCCATCAAAAATCAATTCACCAACAACATCGAGACCTTTATGGTGGAGCTAGTCTTTGAGATGACAGAAACAATAATTATTGTTAAAGGAGTTAATTGTCTCTCTGAAGCACCTTTGGGAAGCAGATGCTGATCTCTGTTGACTTTAATGACAGGAGGTCTGTGGTTGTTTTTGCGTGGATGCCATTTCAGACTGTGTTCCTGAGTACAACAGTCTTCCTTTCAATTTTGAATCTTGTATTTTGGCCTCCTGCCTTCTTAGTCAGTTGGCTCAGCCAAACACCATTCCATTCTTAGTGACTGTATTTACTCTCAAAACTTGGCCATTGATAACGGAAAAACAGTTGCTTTTGTGTTGGGGTTTAACAGAAAGCTTTCCCTGGGTTTTAGAAATTTAAAAATGATAAGCAATACTTCTTATTGTTAAGGTCTTAAAAGTTTTTTTTTTTAAATATTTTATTTCTTTATCAGAGAGAGTGACAGAGAGAAAGAGGAGAATGGGCATGCCAGGGCCTCTAGCCACTGCATATGAACTCCAGACATGTGTCCCCTTGTGCATCTGGCTTACATGGGTCCTGGGGAATTGAACCCGGGTCCTGAGGCTGCACAGGCAAATGCTGTATCCATTAAGCCATTTGCCCAGCCCCCCAAAATTTATTTTTTAGTGTTGGACTGAAGCCAAGGTCTTGCACATGATAAGCACATGTTCCACCTCTGAGCTGTAACTTTGGTCCCATGATTAAGGTCTTAATATAAACTTCCTCTATACTTTCCCCATGGTCTGCTTTGCATCTGTGTTTATGAGAAGCTATCAGAGGTGTCTATTGCCGGTGAGGAGAGTGAGGTAGTCCTGTCACTGGAAGTGCAGTGCAGAGGACTTGCACTTAACCTGTTGTGTGGTGGTCTTTTGTCTTAAGACTTTTGACTGTGCCCAGGAACCCTGACCACTGATTTCAAGGCAGATTGATCCAGGCAGTGTTCTGTGTCACCTTGTGGTTGGGATGAGGCAGAGGGCTGAGAACTGGTCATACTGGGGACTGGTCATGTTCTAGATTGTTGCCAGCTTTGTTTCTGAGCTAGGGTGTTGAAGCAATATAGTCTGGTTCACTAAATGATTTGTTGATTACATTGTTTGATACAAACCTTTAGTTGAACAAATGGGAGAATATCTCTTCAGTTCATATGGAAAGATTTGTAAGGACTCATGAGTTCAAGGAAAAATTATTTCATGTTTTTAAGGATTATTATATATGTGAATTCTCTTTTCTGTTATATAGCTAGTGGGAAAGTATTTCTCAAGGACAGGGAACATTTCCTTCTTCTCCCTGCTATACGTAGCAGGAGCAAGGAGTCTTTAAGGACTCAGTTAGGAGCTCTACCCCCAGACCTAGATGGCCTTGGGGAGTAGTGGCTCTTGTCCTTTTCCATTTCTTCCTCCTCCTTTTTTTGGGGGGGTTATTTACTTATGTATTTGTGTGTGTATGTATATATGAGTGTGCCAGGCTCTCTTGCTGCTACAAACTCCAGATTGTGCACCACTTTGCACCCTCTTTTGTGTGAATGCTGGGGAATTGAACCTGGGCTAAACCATCACCATAGCCTCTCCTATATTTTTTTTTTTTTGTTGCTTTGTTTTTTTTTTTTTTTTTTTTTTTTGCTGGTGGTGGTTGTTATTAATAAATAATAATAATAATAATAATGTTTTTGAGGTATTATAATACTGTAAACTTAGGCTGGCCTCCAACTCATAGCAATTCTCCAGCTTTAGCCTGCTGAGTGTTGGGATTACAGTTGTGAATACCAAGTTTAGTAGGACCTAAGCTCTTGAGGAAATAATGGCAGGAGGAGATGATAATGATGACCTCTCCTATGTAGATCAAGTTTGACATCCTGCTTAACTCTGAAAACTGGATTATAGTACCTCTGCCCTCTTGAAAACTTGTCTCTTTCAGTGAAATTCTTTTTACTGGATAGAATGAATTTGTATCAGTTGTGAGTTAGACTGTAGTGAAATCATGTTGTGTGATTCATGTGTTCAGCACTTTCTGTCAGAGTTCAGTTTTGAATATACCTCAAAGGAAGGGTATTAATATTTGGTGGTTCTTACCTCAACCTAGAAGAGAGTAACTTGTGTAATTGTTTAGGATGTGTATTTTGTGCATAGATTTCACTTGTTGGTCTCCAAACATTTGCTTCATTTTAGTTTCACATTGCCAGTGTCAAAGGAAACCAAATTTTAATATAATTATTCACAGTGCAGGTACAATTAGGATATAAATTTTCCCTCCCAGGCAAGCTTATGTAACTGCTTTCCTATCTTGAATGTGAGCAAAAGTGACCAGAGGAGTGACTGAGACCAGCAGCAATGGCATCCCAGTTCCAGCAAGTTACTTTGAGTGTGTCACTTTGGCTTGCAATCTGAGGTCATGATGGTAAACCTCATTGTTTACAACAGCCATTTTTCCCACCTATCTGATAGGAAAGCCGACTTGCCTAGAAATAAGTTTCATTTATTCCTATTGCCTACTTACATATCATTTAATTAAGGCTGTTCATTGCCTGGCCAAGCATTAAATTTCTTTGTGAGTTTAGCCATATGTGTCATTGTTACCAATTTTTTAACAATTAATAGCACATATTCATTGTGCCTGATACTAGGTTTCATAGGGACATTTCTATACAACTATATGATGTATTTGGGCATATTTCCCCATGTGTCCCTACCCTACCTTTCTCCCTTCTTTTCTCTCTTCCTTTGTTCCTCTACACATGTTTTTTTTCTACTTTCCTGTCATACATACATACGTGGTTTTATATATCTGTATAAAATCCAAGATCCACAGAAACATAATTGTCTTAATTAATATGTTTACTATGATACTGATAATTTCTGTTGCATTCATTTACCCTCAAATAACTTGCTTTGCAGCACTATTCACAATAGTTACCCATTTTTAAGGCAGTCTTTGGTTCTTTTGGAGAAGGTTTAAGTCACTTTCATCTTTACTTAAATGGCACTTATTACTGATGCAGAAATAGTAATTGTTTTTTAAAATATTTTATTTGTGGGGAAGCAGGTAGGGAGAGAATGGGTACATCAGGGCCTCCAGCCACTGCAAACATACTCCAGATGCATGCACCACCCTGTGCATCTGGCTTTACATGGGTCCTGGAACTTGAACCTGGGTCGTTTTCCTTTGCAGGCCAGTGCCTTAACTGCTAAGCCATCTCTCCAGCCCAGAAATGGTAACTGTTTAAAAATAAATCTAGTAAATTTGATGCTCTTACCTTACAATCTGTGTGAGTACAAGTTTAAAGGAATAGAGTGGGGTTTCTGTTCAGGTGGTTTTAAATGAGGACATGGTTGTGGCACAGAGAAAACCTGGCCGTGATGGCACCGGCTTTGGAAAGTGATAAAGGAAACCGTTTGTCTCAGGTAGCTTCGAGTTGCTGGACAAACACATACTCAAACACAGCTTACTGGAGAAAAGGGATTATTTACAGCTTACAGATTGTAGGGGAATACCACCAATGGCAAAAGAAGCTGGCTCATTTCTATAGATCCAAGCAATAGGGACACCACCAGCAGCCAACTTTGAAAAACAGCTAGAACTCCAAACTGCTCTCCACACACCTTAGAGCTGGACTAAAAGATCCATGGCCCCTGCAGCAGGGATCTGCCTGCTAGGGGCTCAAGTTGCAAGCTCGATTTTAGTAAAAAAAACACCTGAGTCTATGGCACCATACATTCAAACTTCCATACCATTGAAGAAAATCTTATCTTAATTGGGCAATAGATTCTACATTTAAGAAACAGTTCCTGAGCCAAAGATCTTCCCATATGTGGAAAAGAAAGCTACTGAAAAGGGTATCTTGGGGCTGGTGAGATGGTTAAAGTGCTTATTTGTAAAGGCTGACAGCCTTGGTTCAGTTCCCCAGAATACACAGTGATAGATGTGCCTGGAGTTCATTTGCAGTGGTAAGAGGACTTGGTGTGTTCCCCCCCCCCCACACACATACATTTCTATCTCCATCTCTTCCTCTTTCCTTGCTAGTAAATAAATAAAAATAATATATATATATTTTAAGTTAGCTGGGTTTTTGGTGGACTGGGGAAAATAAGTCAGTAGGGAGGCATTGAGAGATACACATGATATCACTCACTTCGTGAGTTCAGCAGTTTCCTCTCCCTTCCGTAACCCATGAAACATAGTATTCTGATGTTAACAGATCTTCCTTGGAGATTTGTTTACTGCCCATCAGGCTGACCTGTGGGCATGTTGGCAAGACTTTCCAAGCTGGTAGGGCAAAAGCCAGAACCCAGTGAGGCAAGAGGAGAAGGAGGGAAAGAAGACAAGGCCTTGGGAAAGGTGTAGGACCACCCTGATGGCAGTGAAACCTGTGCTCATGGAGCAGCAGGTGAATGACAAAGACCACAACTTCTTCACTCAGGAGACCACAGAGATGAGCTGTCCCTGACGCTGAGGCCTTGGCCCAGAGGAATCTGTAAGTAACATGTAACTTGAGGAGACCAAGTTCACATCTCAGAAGGTGAACCAGGAAACAGAAGCCTTGAGACAGAGAAAAACCACCTAGGGGGATGAAAATGAAGTATAGTGCCTCTGTAGAATGGTGTTCATGGTGTGAAGGATGCCCTCTAGCTGGCCAAACTGGCCAAACATCTGCTAGATCTGAGAGGTGGTGGTCACATCACAGAAAAAAAATCCATGCCCTGTTGGACACTGAAGGAGAAACGAAGACACCAATTGGTGCTCCCAGGGTTTTTTTAGGTCATTGCCCAGCACTTCAGTTTATGTTGGCTTTTGCGCCTCCTTGGTTTATGTGAAATCTGCCATGGAAGATTCTGATGATGACACACTTAGATCCAGAGCAACCATACTAGTAAAACACAAGGTTCTTTGTGCAGCTCAATGCTGAATCTAACCCCATGACCTTCTCTTGTCATGCACATGCAGTGCTGAAGATGCCCAGTTATAAAGATAATGACAAGTTGTTAAGCATTGTCGTATTTGTTGTTCTTTCATTGGGATATCAACTGTGGATTCTCCAGTTTTATGTTCTGACATGAAGTGACCAATCCTGAGTGAGAATTTCAGATGGAGACAGAGTCATGTGTGACTGTTTGTCTAGCAGATGTTCCCTGTGGAGTTACGGGAACTCAAAGAAGCACATGGGCTATGTTGGTTCATAGATTCAAGGATAACTTGCTACTTGGATAGCTGCTGCAGACTTTAATTTTCACAAATCAGAGACTTAAACACTGGTCCATCATGCCAACTAAATGTGATATTTCCTCAAGATTCTGTGGTCTATGAACTATAGTTCATATAGGGAGAATCCCATGGGAACAAAAAGCTAAAAACACCACTGGAGAAGGCTTCATCTGAATGGTCACTAATATGAGGCACCTGAAATTTTTAGTACATGAGTAAACCAGAACTGTAATAGATAGATGTACAAGAGTTTTTACACATGGGCCACATTTACTTCCTGACTAGTGGTAGGTGTACTTTTGTAAGTGTAGGATGAACAACTCCATTATAGTGTAGTAGACTTTCTTCTTCAAATGTGTTTCAGTGTATACATATTTTCTATCTGGAAAATGTCTTACTTGAAAAAAATAAATTGAGTAGTCTGAATATAAGTGAAATACCTTAATCATGTTAGTGTCAACCGGAGAACCTAGAGTGAGCACCTCAGTGCTTGCATTATATATTCGGGAGCAGGGCTTGACAACTATGTGATCTGACAGCACTCAAAATATTTTATGGTTTTTCCCAAATAAGAGATCAGTTTATAACATAGAACTATTTTCTTCCCTGGTCCTTTATAAATAGCACTGAAAAAGTTGTAAGCAACAGAATTGGAAAGTTGCTTGACAATAAACACTGAACTGGAAATGAACCAAATGGTCAGTGTTTATGCAAGTTTCAATCTTTGGTGATTTTTTTTTTTTCAGATAGCATCTCATTCTAGCCCAAGCTGACCTGGAGTTCACTATGTAGTCTCAGGCTGGCCTGAAACTCCCAGTAATCTTCCTGCCTCTGCCTTCCAAATGCTGAAATTAAAGGTGTGTACCACCATGCCTGGCTTTGAGTTGTATTTAGGAAGCTCTTTAACAATACTGACTTTCTTACATATGTCTGAATTCGTTTATGAACATTAACTTGATATGAGTATGACAGATGGGTACCATCACTGGCACTAGTATTAAGCAGCACCTCTGGCCTAGCTCTTTTCCACAAATGAGATTCCTTAACTGATGTAGGTCTCAAGGTCATAAAGGTGGTGTAGCAGTAAGTCTTCAATTCCTAGTTCAGAAGAACCCATCTGTCCTTGTCCTGATTTTGAAATGTGTTTACAGAATTGCCATGTAACGCTGTCCAGTAGTTGAGTATAGAAGTTATATCCCTATCATGTCATACTTAATATTGTTTAATCTGGTGCCATAAAAGTACAGCATCTACCCCGAGAAAATAAGTTCTGTAGCAAAATATGAGAGAGAGCACCACAATCTCCTGTTAGGATGAACAAAAACTCAGATAATTGTCAATATGCCCCTTTTACCTTTATTCATGGATTAAGCTATAGATTCATGGCTATACTTGAGATGATAGAACTGGAAGTGAGATTATTATGTTTAGCTTACTTGTTTCATGGGGAAGACGTATCTAGAATCAGCATCAGTGGTTTGAGTGCAGTGAAATCCTGGGCATGGAATTGAAATACTTCACTGTTAATACATGACAGGAAGGCAAACCTCAGTGTTCCTCTCATTTAGTGAGAAGGTGTGTTTGACTGCAGTACTGATTCCAGCAATGCTACCTGCCTTCCACGTGCTAAGGAGTCCTTGTCTAGGCCATCTTTCCTGAGTAATGTGTGGATTTTAGACTTTGGAGGTTTTGCAATACCACATCTTTCCAAGTTTTAGATAAGGTAGTTTGTGAAGAAATGCCTGTGTGTGATGTGAATGTGGCAGTTGGAGATGCTGCATGTATCACTTAATATTTCTTTTTAGAAGCCATCTTTTAAGTGATGGACAAATTTCCCTGTGGTCTGAGTGGTTTGTTATAACATGAGCTGTCCCTTAGCAAAAACAAAGTGGATGTTTATTTCCATCAGGGTACTTTTGTTAACTGCACTTGTAGCCATGGTTCCCATTTGAGCATGTGGACTGCCCAGTTTGCCCTGCTGGTTGTGACCCTCTGGATTCTTCACACCCGTGCTCTAGAGAGCACTTTCTTAAGGTCTGGAAGCTGTGTCTGCAGTATTGAGTTAGGCTTCTTTGCACTCAGCATTTATACTCCAGTGGCCTGAGCAGTCCCTGTTTGGGGATTTATCCTATATACCAAAATGGGTGCTTTGATGTGACTTTTTATATTTAAGAGAAAGAAAAAAAAAATACATTCTTCATACTCCTGAAAATGTTAACTGTCTTTCTCCATTAAATATAACTAAGCCAGATATCCTCTATGAAGAGGAATCTTGTTATTTATGCCCGAATCTGTGTTGAATGAGGACAACAGAAGTCCTTTGGAAGTTTAGTTCCTTTATCTTGGCTAAAAATATCCCTAATTGAATTCAGCTTTTTCTTTGTCCTGAAGTAGAAGCCTTGCACATACCACTTTGTGGTGGTTACTTTAAAGTGAAATGTTTTTCATGTTATTGAACTTTTTCTAATTATGTGATGTTACTCACTGTTTGCTTTGTAATGGCCCTGCCTCTTCCCTTCTTACTCTTTTTCTTTAAGTTGGTGTCACCGTATTATGTGTTGGACACAGTTACATACATGCATTTAGAATTCATGTATAGCCTTGTGATCCTTGCATATGATGTCAAAATGAGGTTTATCACTTAATGGTACTTTCTTTCCATTTCTATTATCAACATCTTCTGTCTACCTGTAATAACAGTGCAACTAGTTGAGGGAACTCCAGAGCTGCATTTTTTTTTTTTTTTTTTTGCTTTGCAATATTGTCTTTTTTTTTTTTTGTAAGCCATTTTTTTTTTTTATTAGTCAGTTCTGTATTCAGCAAATACAGTCAGTTTGGTACCATTATTAGGCTCATCCGTGACCTACCCCCTCCCCTTGGCCCCTCCTTGTTGAGGTATACGGGTCATGCATTGTGGAGTTAGCCCACAGTTATGGGTAAGCTAAATGTCTCTGCATATCATGACCCAACATGTGACTCTGACATTCTTTCCGCCCCCTCTTCCGCAAAATTTCCCTGAGCCATGTTGGGTTCATTTTTGGTCTGCTTCAGTGATGAGGTGTTGAGGGCCTCTGAGGCTCTGGCTCTCTGATTTGTTAGGAGTTGATTTTTCTCTATGCTGATCTCCTTCCCCCTTGTGCTGGTGTCCGGTTCATCAGGAAAACAGCCCCCTTGCTTGTTTCTCCAAGTTTTCTTAGTTTCAGCCGGGGCCCTTTTGAGGTATGATGGGGTGGCTCTCTCCTTAGGATCTACATCTGTCTGAAAAAGAGAAGCAGATTCTCCAACGGAGAGTAAGTTAGCACCAGGACAAATGAGATAACCCTTACTTTTTTTTTTTTTATAGAGAATTTAATAGGTGTAGGCCCTCTTGTAGCCCACAATTGATAGTAGCTTGATACTGGAGAGTGGGCTTATGTTTGGATATGGTTCTGACTTGTTTCCCAGCTCCAGCTATGGGTCCCATACCAGTGAGGGGATCAGTTAGCCAAATTGAGAGCAGTTGGTTCCCCACCATGGCTGTGTGCCACCACTGCACTTGTGTGGGCATCACAATAAGTTATTTGCTGCTAAGTAGGTTAGACCAGAGCTGCATATTTTTACAGCTATGTTAAAGAGGCCTCAAAGTCATAAACCTTACCTGGGATAGTCATATTTGCCTGTGCCTTTTGGAGGTGAGATAATCAGTCTCTTAGATAAACAGTGGGTAGTTGCATGGCTACTGGTGGGTGGCATTACATTCTCTCTGGATACTCATCTATAGGTCAGTAGGTTCCTTGCCTTCTTGCTTCTCTTACATAGAAAGGTAAGATGTTACCATGCAGGAAATACACATCCTGGGGCTACAAGAGGTTGCCTTAAATGTTTGGTTTTTATTCTAGAAGGTCCACTGTGGGATAGAGCACCTGTTGAGAAGTGTAGTTTTTGGGGAAAAGGCTTGCATTGTTGGAGTCAGTTATACCCATCATGAATCTGGGTGCCTCTGGCCTAGGCTCAGAGCAGGAGCGGGTGCCATGGAACAGGTATGTCTTACCAGATGAGAGGTGGTCTTGGAGGATGCTCAGAGAGGTTGTAGGCTTTTGTCCTCTACTTGGTTTTGTTAAGTTCCCTTAGTCCAGCATTTCCTCAGTGATTGTTCCAGGCCACCAGCGTTGCTGTCTCAGGTCTCCCTTGACAACCCTGTCTCTCAGTGTGACTAGTTGCATGGTGTGTCCTTGCATTGTGGACATCATACACCTTTCCCAGGGCAGGCCTGCTCTCAGGAAGAGTCAGTGTTTGTGTCTATGTAGACAGCTTCCTGCTTGGGGTACTTTTGTGCTGGTCATCTCCTTCACAGTTCTCCCCATGTGCTCCTCCTCCATGTGCTTATTTCTTCAATTTTCTTTGTCAAGAAAAGCCTGAATTTCATCTCCTGACACACTAGAGAATTTTGTTTTTCAGCCTCATCATCAGTTAAGCACAAACACTCAGTGACTCACTTACTGGTTCCATGTTCATTAGGTAACTCCATCTCCTGTTGATGTTGGGATTTTGCATTTTTGAGCATCTTTGGGAGCAGTGACCGTGTGGTATTGATCCCACCTTCTTTTCTACAGCAAGGAAGCTGTACTTTGTGTATGAAAGCTTTTTAAGCAATCTGCTGAGGAGAGAAGTGCCTTGTGTGGGAGAGAGCCTTGGCAGTAGCAAGCATGTTTGGCTTTAGTGGTAAGAATTGCTTTCTGGGTTTCTGGAAGAGGAGTATGCAAATCAAGCCCCATTTAAAATGAGTCTTGTTATAATGCACATATCTCTCCTCTATCTTTTATAATGATGGTTTTGCTTTGAGGATTTGAGTGGTTTGTGCACCTGCAAAATGCTATTCTTTTTCTTTCAGGCTTTTTCATTTACATGTGGTCTCTTGGCTGGATTAAGAAAGAATTGTAAAGTTTCAATCAATTGATTCACATGACAAAGAACAAGAAACAAAATATAGGTGTACTTAGAGAGTTAAGTTTCTGGTTGCAAAGTTGTGATATTTTATGCATAGGAACCTGCTTCAAAGTGATTCCCAAGCCTCACCAAAGGCAGTGAACTCAGAAAGACTGGGTTTGTCAAGGTCAGTCCTAGTTTCAAAACCTAGTTGCCATTTACAAGTTAGTGGTGTGACTGTGAACAAGCTAGTGAGCATCTCTGGACCTCCAGATAGATGCCTGTGATGTATCTGCACAGAACCTTGTTGTGCGAATAAAGTATTAGGAATCCTGTTATGTAAGGACCATAAGTGTTCCCAGGGCAATGTTAGGCCATTTGTTTCCAGCTAGTGATGTTCATGCATCAGAAATGGATTCTTCCCTACAAATGTACTGACCCTTTTACAATGGAAGATCTGGGCTGTTAAAAGTTTTAACTTTTGGGCTGGGGAAATGGCTTAGTAGTTAAGGCGTTTGCTTGTGAAGCCTAAGGACCCTGTTCTGATTCCCCAGGACCTATGTAAGCCAGATACACAAGAGGGGCCACATTGTGTCTGGAGTTCTTTGCAGTGGCTGGAGGCTCTGGTGTGCCCATTCTCTCTTTCTCTCCGTCCCCGCTCTCAAATAAATAAATAAATACTATTTTTTTAAAAAAAGTTTTAACTTTTGGCTAAGGAGGAGAGATAGGTTTTCTTCTTCAACATATACTTTAAAAAATATTTCTAGCAGGAATAATTTATCATGTGATCTGGTAGTTTGCAAAATCTAATATTTTTCATGAACTTGTGGTCAAAATGGGGACCTCTCCATAGTAGTTGTAAGACTAATAGAATTTCAAAATGAATACTGAGCTCATTGAAGTACTTAAGGGCTTTAATTGTTCTTGCAATATCTGAATAAAAGCTGATCTCTTACAGAGAGAAAAAGCCACTAAGAAGCTGTAAGGCTTCTAGATGGACTGCTTGCTGGGTTCTTTGTGTGTGCACATGCGCCCATGTGGAGATTGACACCAGCTGGCAGTGCAAGCAACAGCAGATGCCCTTTTTACTACTGCAGCTAACTGGTTTCCTCCTTTAACACAATCCTATTTTGAGGATTTACTTCCTTTACCCTCACCCCAAGTGATATTTACTTGAACAACTTCATTGCCTTTAAAGTAAGCCCAAGATGAAGCAGATAGTAAAGTGTGTGTCTCGAGGTCTGCACCTAGTTAAATTATTCCTAGCAAGAAAAGAGTACTGTAACAGAGACAAACCTTTCTATGAGAGGAGGTTGGCATTAGCTCAGAGTTGTAAATCTCCTGACTTTCTTTAAACTGTATGGCCTGATTTTCTGGCTACCTGACATCCCTGTGGCTTTTGCTCATATCGTGGTGGCAACCCCAGTATTTGAAGTTTTTGAATTGTTGCTCCTTCTCTTTGAACAACTACCAAAATCTCTAAGTAATGCTGACGTATTAGTCTCATCTGAAATCTTGCATCTGGAGGAATATTTTCTTTCTCTAGATAAAGATAAGTTTTCCTAAGTTTTAGATGCAAGTCCTTGATGAGAATATAGAGGATTAATGTGCTGTAGCTGTTCTTCATAGCCTAAAACCGAATCGTGTGGGAGTTCTTAATTCTGTCTGGAAATGTGATGTATTAAGAATCCACACTCTCGCCAGCTTAAGCAGGGTCATGCTGCAATGCCAGCAGATTCATAATTACCGAGACTAGAACTATAAGAAAATAGAGCTTCGACCAGTTGCATAATCAGAACAGATATGACCATTAAAATTAACTCAAAGACAAAATGCGTGGTGCAGAGGACATTAGCTGTTCCCTCTAGAATTAGGCTGCTTAGGTAATATTTACCAACTAATCACTATTCACAACAGATTTCAGCAGAAATGTTATAATTTAAACTCTTTCTTTAATATCTCCATATATCTGAAGTTCCAAAACCATGAAAAATATTAGGTTGTTAAAGTCTTCAGCCATCTTTAGTAGTGTTTGGGAAGAAGATAAGTTTTGGAGTGAGCCATCTGTTTTCTGTATTGTATGGGCATCTAGGTTGAGTTCTCAATCCTTGTGATAATTCCACGTCATGTCATTTGGGAAGCTGGTGACAGTGCTTCATGTGCTTAAAGTTGTCTTGGACTGTAGCACACTAATGGGATCTTGACAGCATCTCCCTCTCCCATTGAGCTTACTCATTAGAGGCCAGCAAGGAGTAATGTTTGTGTGACCTGAATTGTTGGGTGTTAAAATGAAAGACAAACTGCATTGGAGGAGATTCACTAAGTCAGGACTGGACATTTGGAAAAAAACTTAATTATGAGGATTGCATACCTCTGTATGATTCTCCCAGCCCTTTCCCCTGCCTGTTAGGTGTGTGGTTTTGCTGATATTAACACAAGTTCCCTGGTGAGGTCTGGAGCACACAGCTGTGATGCTAGAGCCACAGTGAACAGCGTGTCTGAACAGACACATGATGGGTGCCCAGGAACGCAAGTCCATCTGAAGAAAGATAGCACTCACAACTTCATTGTGTGCTTTCAAGAAGTGCAATGAGGGTACTACTTATCTTTATTAGAAACAAGAATTTTCCTCCCTTAGAAATCAGACTTCCCCCAAATATAGTTATTTGTTCCCCTCCTTTTGTTAAGATATGCAGTTTTACACAGGGCCTGTTTGGAGGTAGCAATACTTTTATTTATTTATTTTTGTTAGACCTCAGGTGAAAACATTTTGTTTGACAAAGGACCATAGGTAACTTGCTCTGATAACTGTGGGATTTAAAAAATGATCCATGCTGCTTTTGTTCTGTTATTTCATAAAACATTACTACTGCTCTAAATGAAATAATAGATACACATCAATCACTGTAGTCACCTCTTATTGTTGATTCAACTACCAGGTTTTTACAGAATTCACTCTGCATTTTATTTGACTTGTACATGAGTAGTCTCGGCAGACTTAATTATATTAGTGAAAAAGCACTTTCAACAAAATTATATGCTGACATCCCATAATTCATACTTACAGATTTGTGAAACAGATTTATGTAAATCTATCAAATTACTCTAGATGACATTATTTTTTTAAAATAGAGATTTCATTTTAGCAGTATTTATAGACTTTTTTCTGAGAAATTTTACATGAACTATTTTAAAAACTAGCTCATATCACTCCTTAGGAAGGCATAATAATGTAACATTTGAGTATCTTGTGTACATGTTCTGTATTCCATCTGGTACAATACAGGGACACAGAGAACATGTTCATCAGGGCAACTCTGAAGGCAGAAGCTCCTTGGAATGACACTGTGTTGCTTTATTTTTACTGTTTCACGCTTGCCCTCACTGAGCAGTTACTTCACAGTATGTGGTAAGGCCACTGTCAGAAACTAAGGTCAGTTCACTTGCTCAGTTGTAAAGTAGGACAGCGTTTATGCAAGTTGACTCACTATATGGTAAAATAAGGCACAACATAAGGGCTCTTGGGATACTATGGATGAATGGTGAATAAAGAACATTGGGAGTGGGTAGCAGGATATGGTTTCAAAGACTTTGAGAGTTGGGCAGTTCTGGAGGCATGTTCCAACTCTGGCAACTTGAGTGTCCATTTTAGGGTGTGTGTTGTGTAGGACTCCTGGAAACTGAGCTGCAGTGGAGGTAAGCAAAAACCAGTGGTGATCTTGGTAACCAAGGCATGGTCAGACTTGTCTTTTAGGAGGTTATCCAGGCAACATTGTAGTGGAGGACAGCTGGACTTGGAGATTCCAGGAGCCAAGGGAAGTGACTGGTCAGTTAGGGTAGTGTAGCAATAATCCAGGTCAGAAGAGCAATGGAAACTCATGCTGCTAGCAGGGGAGGAAAGGGGAACTGTCAGGATGACCTGGATGGTAGAGCTGGAGCTGGAGCAACACCAGCTGGTCTGGAGCTGCTTCCATCCAGTCTTACACCAAATATTACCTCATGAGGCCCCCCTGACCACTGTTTTTAAGCTGGAGCTCCACTCCTTCGTTCCACTGTCGCCCTTGCTTCTTGTTTCTCAGTTCAGATTTTCTTCTCCTTTCAGAATGCAGGCTTTGTGAAGAGGAACATTGGTCTTATCTTACTTTTGCATCCTTGGGGCCTACAAAATGTAGGCTTTCCATCATCCTTGAATGAACGGATGCTAAATGTAGGCAAAAAATATGTAGTTACTCTTCCACAATTTCATGTGGAGAGGGCCCTCATTTCATACTGTAACATGAAATTAATGTGCTGGGTTTGTAATGAAGGATATGATAGTCTGCTATATTTAGCTTAGGACCTATGGGGATAATGTGATATTCTGAACATTGGTAGTAATTTGAAATAGAAAAAAAAAGACTAAATAAAGTGACCTTTGAACAAAACAGGTCCAGAAGTTTGTGCATTTTAATTAAAATATGCTATTACATTTTTAATTAAAGTATGCTATGAAAAGCAGTGTAGGTGGTGGGGGAATGACTGATGCTTTGAATTACACACAGTTTGGGCTACATTGGAGTTTACTGTGTTTCCCACAGAAGCACTTTGTCACTACACAGATCCTCTTCCTGTTCAGCTTTTCATACTCTGATCCCACACTATTTGCAGTGGTATTGTGTGACACCATTAGAGGCTGTGGCGTGTCTGAGCTCTGTGCTGGCTGTTATTGCTTGTTGTTGGAGCAGCTTGTTTGTAGTTGAACTAGTGAGTCAAACTCTTTGAGAGATTGTGGCCATAGGTAGCTAGTGACAAATGGTGTTGATCCTGTTCTTCATAAATTTTTGGCTTTTAAATTAAGATTTGTTTGTTTTAAAATTTTGTTTTGAGGAAGAGTCTTAGGTTTTGTCAGTTCTCATCAGAATTTCCTTTCAGTGATATTGACTTCCTTAGTGTTTACACCTGGAATTAAAATGTAGAGCTGTATAAAGTTTTTAGAAAATGATTCTTAATTTGCGGATAATAAATATGCACATTCTAAAAAGTTCCTCTGAGAGTTAGGAAAGCTGAAGCTTACTTTTCCAACCCCCCCCCCCTGGGGTCTTAAAGAGTCCAGTGGGAAGACTGTGCTCTGGTGTTTGGTTTACTGCTGCTTTGACTATTTTTTTAATACCTACATATAGCCAGGAAATATACATAATGTAATAAAACATTTTTGTCAAAAACTAACAGCATAAAAATTCAAATAGTGAAAATGAAATTTACACAAAATTTATAGAAAGAAGACAGTGGGCAACAGAGAAGTGTTTTTTTTGGGGGGGGGGGTAATGAAACAGTCTGAAAATAACTAGTGACCTTATAGTTCAGGCAAATTGTAGAGACTCTTGGAAACCAAGAATGAAAATGCATGGTGAACCTGTCCTGCAGTTGAAGCCCAGTTTTACCAGTCCATACCATGCTTCTTGGTGTGCAGAAGCTGACTGACCTTGCCAATGACATCTACAGTTGTCATTCCTACCTTTCAGAGAATGTGGCTATTGAACATGATGAATATGAGGCTACAGCTCAACAGTAGATTACCACATAGCTGAAAAGAAAGAAAACACTATCTTTGATGCCTTTATGTGCTTTAGGCTTCCGATAAATATTTGCTGACTTGCTGGCTCATGTTACAATGAAAATCTGTATTTCTACTTCATTCATCACATGCCAACATCATAATGTAGTATGCTAAAAGTGGATTTAGGTGTGACATTTAGCAACAGATACCCCTTTCATGTCATTTGCTTTAGTATGAATAGCACTTTGATCCCATTCTAATTGATGGATGACATTCTTCCTGTTAGTGCCAAATCAGAAATTTTATGAGGAGAGGTTATTTGGAGATAAGTATGAATTAGTATAATAAATATCAATAGAAATTTGATTTGTCAACCCAACTGGCCATGATTGCATGAGAGGCAGGTCAAAGGATGGGCTCTGTGATGGTGATGTTTATGGTACTTTGGTTAAATATATGGGGCTGTTTAACCTTCTCATGACTTCATTTTGAAAACTTTCAAGTGCCCACAGCATACCAATAGTAAACAGCCTAGAAGGCAGTTAAATAGGAAGCAGCAGAGCACACTTCTTTCTCCCTGCACAGTGAACCAGCCCCATCAGCTACTGCTGTGTTCCACACTCACCTCAGGTGGCCAGTGAACTGGTCCTTGAAACAGTAGTTAATGTGAAAAGACACCTCCATGCATGTCTCAGAAATGTGCCTGCAAAATGGTGTCTTCCCTGTGAGGTCTCTTCACATGCTCAGACCTTTGGTGGCTTGGCTCCTCTCCTGGAACATGTAGCCCAGATTATCTCATTCCAATAAAGCCTTGATGGCTCAACCTGGTGGTAACCTACACTCAGCAGGATTGTAGAAAGCTGCTATCTGTGCTTCAGCACAAACCAACAGTATCAGAATCAAGGAGTGTGGGGTTGAAAAATCACAGTGGTTATATGTTGCTAAAATGCAGGTGGAAGAGTTAGTTTGATTTATTTTGTTGTACAACAGTGGTATGACAAATTTGTACTTTGATGTTTGACTTGCCTTTTCCTTTTTTCATTGTATTTATAACATCATCCCATGTTAGCCTTAAATGAATATGCTCCAGGTCCTTAGCTTGTAGTCCTTTCCTTGTCATCTTTGACTAGGGTGATACACTTTTAACAGCAAAAAGTGCTGTCATCCTAATCTCAGCACACATAAGAATCATCTTCATTTTTGGGATAAGGAAGGTGTGATCTGAGAGGTTAAGTAATTTATTCAAAGTCACACAGTTGGTAAATGGCAGAGCCTGGATTGGAATGCAACTGTGTCTATTCCCAAATCCTATATTCTTTCCTTAAGTGGGTTCCTTGAGCAGGTTTTTGCTATGTTCTACTTTAAAAGAGTAGATGCTAAGTTTTTAAATGGAGTGCAGACTAAAATAAGCAGCATAATACAGAAAAAAATGTAAGTTAGTAATAATTATCAATAGTTTACTGTGCATAATTTTATGTGCTGTCTTTTTATATGACTGGTTCACTGAACACCAGATCACCTCAAGTGCATTAGTAATGCATTGTGCTGTGAAGCGGCCATAATTATGATGCCACTAGGCTGTAGGAAGATTTCAACTCTATTAGACTTCTGTGGGACTACCATCCCATTGCATTCTTGACCAAAATGTCATTATGTGGCACATGATCATATGCACACACCATCTACACATGATCTTTACCATTTTAATCTCTGAAGTAATTGTACTTTTGTTAGATATAATTTACCCAGTCCTAAACAGGTTCTTGGTTGATATTGTCATTTTCCATTTTATAGGTAAGGAAACTAGAACTGACAAGGTCTTGCCACTGAATGTCTTTTGTAACTCAGGGGAGATGTACACCCAGCTTCTGATACTGAATGTGGTCTTGCTGCTGGCATGCTGTGGCACAGGCAGGCCATGTGTGGTAGAACATGTTGGGTTTAAGTTTTAAACAGCACCACTTACTAGGCTCTAACTGATGTTTAAATTTGCAAGTATAGTAAATTGGAGATGAAAAAGTCTACATGTATATTTCTGAAAGAATTAACTGGAGTTAATTAACAGTCATGTGAATGACAAGACCAAAATGACAATTTATTTCCATTAGCAGTATAGAACTAATACGTGTTTTTTCCCTTCCCTCTCATTAGGGCAGAGCTTGGGATATGGCTTTGTGAACTACATTGACCCCAAGGATGCAGAGAAAGCTATCAACACTCTGAATGGATTGAGACTTCAAACCAAAACAATAAAAGTATGTTTAACATTTTAAAAAAATTTATTTATAGAACCAGAGTTAAAAAAAAAATCAAGGCTTATTTGTAGTTCTTTCCTTTCTTCACCTTTGGGGCTCTATAAGCCCTTCTCTGGGAGAGATAGCAGAGTATTTTTGCACTTGGTGCACTACTGGGAAAACCATTCATGAGTACTCTGCATAATCACTGCTACTGAGGGACAGAGCAGCAGTGCTCTCAGACAAGCACTGCATGAAGCCCAGGGAATTAGATCCTTCCCATGGAGAGACTGTCTTATCCTGTCACTTAAGGACTCCTTAGACTTGTCTGAATCCTGTTTGAGGCTTTGCAAATCAGTAAGTTTGTCACACCTTCTCATCTCTCCCATTTAAGAAGGAAAGTGACTGTGGCCACAACTTCGGTGAATGGGTGTGGTGTGATCTAAGACAGCCTTCTTTATGGCAACTGAAACTTGAATTTCATAAACTGAGTTCTAAAGCATTAATTTTTCTTTAATTTGAAAATGTAAAAACAAGTCTTAGTGTACAAGTCATGCCAAAGCAGGCAGTGGTTGGGCCATAGTTTGACTCAGTCCTAACAGATTCAGCTTTCTCTGAACAGATGGACTTATATTTTCTCTGAACAGATGGGTACACTGGTCATTTTTCCTTTCAAGATGTATATATAGTAAATAATTCTGTGGACATTCTTCTTATGTTTTGTGTTTTTGAAATTCTTACCTGGATTCTTTGGATAAGAAATTGATCCGGTTTATAGCAGAGATTTCTTTTCCTTTAGAAAATAAAAGGGATGAGGCCTCCAGCAAATCGTCCATCCCTGTACCATCAATTTTCTCTCCTGCCCGGTGTGGACAAATCAATCATAGTGTGCTATCTCATTGAATCTAGATGTGGTTCCCAAATATTTTTCAAAATAGTGTTCCAGACAATCTCTATCAATTGACTCAAGTTGGAGCCTGTTTTCCACCTGTGATTTAAGAAGCCAGCTCAGGCTATAGCCTAAAGTGGTAAGAGGAAGTTAGTCAAGGCTGACTGTAGCATCCATCTTGCTTAGAGACTTGTCTAGAAGATTTCTGCGCTTTTTTTTTTTTTTCAGGGATCAGGAAATGCAGTGTCTTTTTTGTGCTCAAAAGTTACTTCTCAGAATTGTCAGTTAAGATGATTTGTTAGCCCTGGGTAGTTTTGACACCTCATTCTTTATATTTATTGGCCCATAAAAAAATTTCTGTCAACTCTTTTCATCTAGAGGAAGCTGTACGATGGCCTTCAAATATACTTAGATATAAGATTTCCAAGAATTATGGATGTTTCTTGATAGAGAGAGTGACCAATGAGAAGATACATCCTATAATCAGAAAAGGAACTGGTCATATTGTTATCAGAATTGGAGGAAAAACACTAAGGAAGTATAAGATAATAAAGACAAGTTTGTCTTTGTCTTCTTATCTGAATTGCTTTTTTTTCTAATTGTCTACACTTTTAGGCATAATTTTGTGTGGATATTATCTCTTTTTGATATTTTTATTTATTTATTTGAGACACAGAGAAAGAGATAGAAAGATTGGCGTGCCAGGGCCTCCAGCCACTGCAAACAAACTCCACATGCATGTGCCACCTTATGCATCTGGCTTATGTGGGGAAACGAACCTGGGCCCTTTGGCTTTGCAGGCAAGTGCATTAACAGCTAAGCCATTCCTCCATCTGAAGAGATTATTTTTTAATAGTAGTAATAAAATCTTAATTGACATCCAGTATCACATTGCCAGGCCATTTTGTGTTCTATATTTCCTGCCATGTATTTAGACTGAACTAACAGGAGTTCTGGAAGTCATTTGGTCTTAGTGCTGAAAACCCCAGTTGTGAAGAAGAAAATGGCATATATGGCTGAGTTGGCTTGTCCCAGGAAGTGATTCTTTTCTTAATTCCAGAAATAACCAACCTTATTTCATTTTTAGTGGGTCACTTATTTTGCTATACATAAAGATCCAGAAAGAGGTAGAAATACATAGGAAACAGATGACCATAGGAGAAACATCCACATCCTGTAAGGAGATCATTGATGACAGCCACTTCCTTGCTATCCATGATCTGGCCTTCTGTCTTCAGGGCACAGCTGCTTGGTCCTTGAATTATGTGGAAGAAAGGACAGTAAAGCTTTGTAGTTTTTCTGTGGTGACATCTGCTACTTCCAAGGTTCTGAAGTGTGGGTGTGGGGTGATGGGTAAACAGTAGGCTACTTCTCCCCCCCTCCCCATTTGGTTCCTGCAAAAAATATCAGTTAGCAGCTGGTATCCTCAATTTGGCCCAGATTCCTCTGAGAGGCAGAGCAGACCATCCTCCAGGAGTAGATTGTGCAATTTTCCTGTTTGTTCCTTTTTTCTTTTTTCCCTATTTTCAGTTATGTTTTATGCTGTTAATACAAGATCTTGAGCTAGGTTTTTCTGGTGTTAGCAGCCCTAAGTAAAGCTGGTAGTTCCACTTAAGTTTTCCCATTTCCCCAGTCCGTCCTGATGATGGCTTTCAGGCCAGTCTTACCCCTTTGTTGTTATTGTTTCTCACTCTGAATTCTGCCATGCTTCTTCCTCCTTTTACTGTACCATTTGGTTCAGCTTGGGAGTCCTGATGGCAGTGCTGTACCCTACTGTGGCCACTGGGTCTGATTCCCAGCCTGTGTGTATGCTCTGAGCTTCATACTTCCTATGGACCCTTCATCATTTTTAGTGGAATTTTGGCCATCTTAACATTTGGAGCCCATCTGAAGTTGTGTTTTTAGCTGCTGCCTTGATGGGTTGTTTCAACTTATGTTGGGTTCTCCTTTCTTTGAACACTTGCTATTTACCCAGAGAAACCACAGAACTTTTGGCATCACCATGCATAGTGAAAGTAGAAATGCTGATCATCTTGTAGTTCAGTCAACCTGTGCAGGTAAAGACAGAGCTGTGACTCAGTCCATACTTCTGATGTCTCTACCACAGGTCTGCTTTTACACCCTGCACTCCTTCAGAAGGCTACAGAAGATGACTCAGTGGGCTTTGTACAAGAGTGTCTGTGTACTTCTTGAATTGAGGCTTCTATCTTCCAGGCTACTCCCCAGTGCTAAAATTTCTGGTTATTGTAATATTGAAACAGTGACCAAATTCTGTGAAAGCTGGCTTATTTAGAAATTTCTTGAGTTTCCTTACAGCATGAGCCCAGTAGTTTTCATTTTTTTATAATAGATGTTGTGCTAATCAGTGACATACATTAACTGACTGCAAGTCCCTAAGCACTGAGAGGTCCTCAAGCATTTGTTTCCAAACTTGCTGACTTCATAATCAGGAGAGGAGTGAGCTAGAAGCAGGTTCTAGGACCACCTTCAGCTTATAGGATCAGAGTCTTCAGGTGAGATTTAGCACTCTGCTTCCGGGAAGCTTCCAGGAAGCGTCTTGAAAGCCTAGTACTTAAGAACCACCAAAATGGACCTTTATGAATTTGTGGATTCTTTGCGCATTTGATGCTTTGTATGCAAAGTTGAGCTTGTCTTCTAGGTTTTAACCTTAATCCTCTGTGGTTATTTCTGTTAACCAAAATGCTTCTGTGTTTTCTTAAGCATGCTTGATGATACGGTTAGCATTTGGAGTTTGATATAATTCAGTCTTAAGTGTCACTTAAAAATTAGAAATATTTAATATGTTCATTTTATGTTATAATGTTACTTTATTTTATTGAGAGGAACGTTGAATAGGTTAAAATCCTTAAGGTCATTGCCTGATTTTCCTAGGGATCATTTTTTTTTTCCTGGTTGGGGAAATATGTTACATCTTACCTTGCTAGTAACATATCATTCATCCTTCAGTACAAAGATGGAGCATAGCTTTAGCTGTTCTGGGCTACACCTTGCCCATGTTTGTTTCTGACATGGTAGATAATGTGTGACTGTAACCAGATACTAACTTCTGACATTAGGGAGAGTAGAGAAAAGTCTAACATACATAATCACACATCCAGAGGCAAAAAGAAGTTTCATGGCAGCATCAAAAATATGCTGGGAGTGGGGTGTTTATCATAAGTATCCCCCCATTCTCCATGGGAACAATTCCTGAGAACTATTCAAGGGGTTGTTGGTTGTGATTATTATTCCTGCTTTTTCCATACTAATTTTGGTTTGGGGCACCCTAATAATTGATAAGATTTAAATAGTGTATCAAACATACATGACTTAAAGCTAAAGATTTTCTTGTGTGGATTAACATGGCAGACTTAAATTCATGAGTAGGAGTGAAATAATGACTGTAATGAAGTAAAATTATTTCCTGTAGACTCCCCAGCACATCATCTGGATGGACAAGTATGACCTGTAGTGAGTGGATTCTTGGTTCAGTATCTCTCCCTACTTCTTTCTGCCCCTACAAAAGAAAACCCTGTCTGGAAGTCAACAACATAGACTGCCTACATTTGGCTTTGGTTAAATAGATATTTTCCTTAATCATTTAGGCATATGCTAACCTAAAAATTAAACTTTGCCCAAAATTACTAATTGGTACCATATTTTTATTAAAATAATTAAGCTACTATTTAAGTGCTTATAGAAAATTCTATTATTGAAATTGGAATATTAAATATTAATATCTATTACTTAAAGTGTTCAGTTTGGCAGTAATTGAGCAAAGCTAATAAAACTTTGTTATTGGCCACTGTAGTGCTTTTTAGTAATTTTTTAAAGCATTATAATCTTTTATATTTCTTAATTAGAAAGTGTAACTTTCTTCCTGTTTAATGAGCTAGACCTTTAATATAGGAGGACAAAAACCTCTGTATTTCTGAAATCTTGCTTTGCCTACGTCACCTGGATGTGTGATCTTGAGCAATTCTTAACAATTAGGTCATATTTCTAATATTTGTGAAATGGATTACACAGATTGAGCACTTGTTAATCTGAAATAGTTGAAAATTTGAAAAATTGCCATGTTTCCTGATAGCACAAGTGGAAAATTTCATAATATGATGCTGCCGTGCACTATGTCAGTGTGTGGAAAAGGTGTGCATGAATCACAAGTGCATTTTCTGCTTAGGTTTGGTGCTGTTCTCAAGTTATCTCAGTGTATATTTGTATATGAACATTCCAAACTCAGAAGAAAAAAAAATCTGGCATCCAAAACATTTCTGGTCCCACTTTGGGTAAAAGATACTCAAAAAATACTGCAATTAATTAACTTACACTAATAACTTATACTATTATTTAATTTATACTAACAATGTTTATTATACACATCTTTGGAGGACATAATGTTTTCATGTTCTGTGCTAAGTTGTATACTAAGAAAAAGAACTACTTTTCTTTTTTGGCAGTCATATTGCTCAGGTTGACCTTGAAGTCAGGATCATCTTACCTGTTGAGTGTGAGTGTTTGAGTATGCACCCCCATGCCCAGAATATTGTTATTTTTTAAATCTGTTTTGAGAGAGAGAGAATGAGAATGGGTGCACCAGCGCCTTCAGACACTGAGAATGAACTTCAGATGTATGTGCCCCCTTGTGCACTTGTGTGACATTGAATGCCTGTGTCAGTGTGCATCTGGCTATATGGGACCTGGAGATTCGAACATGAGTTCTTAGGCTTTGCAGGCAAGTGCATTAACTACTAAGCAATTTTTCCAGCCCCCAATCTATTTGTTAATGAACTCCTACTTATAGAATGATTTGGTAAAATAACCATTCTACCCTGAGGAGTTGATAGTTGGAATTGCTTTTTTCTGCCATTGTTGAACATTTCGTAGTCGTAGTGAGATCTGTTCTACCTCAACTTCTTTTTGCTATAGGATTGGCATGGGGTCAGATGTCATCTATCATTGTAAATTGTTCTACAACATTTAATGCTTCTCACAGGAAAACCAGTGTAGGAGAAAGGGCACAGAAGTTGGGCTAAGGACTTGCCACTTGGAAGGTCTTTGTTAAAGTGGCCTGCAGTACAGTTCTGAGGGGTTTAAGACAGGAGTTCATGCATAAGTGTTTACTTCAGGTGAACAGTAATAAGTGACTTTTCAATGAAGACACTATAGAATTCTCTTCATGTGTTTCATAGAATACCCCAATGGCTTCCATAAAAGTTCTTACTAACTAGTGTGGGCTAGGTGTAGTCAGGTAGCCAATGGTGTCCACATCAGCTGTTCTGCCTGCTATGTTCCTCTGCCTCTCCCAACTCAGGGTTATATTGCAAAGGCTTCTAATCTACTCTGATCTGAGCAGGTTTTTTTAGGTGTACTAGTGCAGAGGCTGAGGTCGGAGAGGGGAGAGGAGGTCCCTGGCCCTGCTCCCAGCTATCTTGTTCCCCAACCCTGCTCGTGGACTACAGAGTATGGTGATGGTGGAAATTTCAGCAGTTGTCTGAACCCCTGTCTCCTTTGGAGGAAGCTGACGGAGCCTTTATTACCTAGGCATGTACCACAGGACATACGGCTTTGATAGATGCTTCAACTTAGGTGAAAAGAGGTCTATGTAAGAAAATGCTGGCAGTTTCTTTTGTGTAACCAGCCTGGAGAGTTTCAGGTTTTATAAAGTCCTCCACTGGAGTGGCCTGTTGGCCAATATGTGTCTGTGTAAGGTAAGGAGAGGGCCATGAATGAATGACTGCACGAGTTTAGGAGAGTGCTTGCTGCTGGTTGGTTGGTTGGTCCTCCCTTCCTCCCTTTTTTTTGTTATTTGTGGAGGGTGATATATTTGAAACAGTTGACTAGAATTTTGAGTCATTTAACCAGACCCTTGTAGCACCACAAAAGAAGGAGACCACTGGTTGGTTTAGAATGTAAATGCAGAGTCCTTGTCATTATAAGGCCAAGGAAAGGCCCAAGTACACCATGTGTATCTTGGAATATGCCACTGGAAATAGTAGTTCTGTGTGCTCAAATATGTTTTGGTCTGGATTCTAAGCAGTAAGACAGGAAAACTGACTTGAGTGGCCAGAAAACTTCCCAGGCTTTTTAATACGTTTGCATCAGCAGAAGCATTTGTCATTGACTTGCTAGCTTGGGTTATTCCACTTTGCTCCTATGGCCTAAGGGCAAGGGTGGGTAGTGCTTTCCTTTCCTTGGTAACCCAGAAGAGCTGGTGGGGATGCACTTGGCCTAAGCCTGTTGGACCTCTGCTAATTTAATGGTTAGGATGAATTCCCTAAGTGCCCAAGAAGGAGCCCTTAATTTTCTGCCTTGTCTGCTTTTCCTCATGATATCATGACTTTTCCCTTCTTTCTTGTTGGGATTCATGTGGAAACAATGGTCATATCAGCAAATGCTTAATCCCTTTGACTGATGAAATGAAGAGGGGGGAAGCAATAAATATTGCGAGTGCGTTCCACATTTTGGTCATTAGTGTAAGGTTACTTCCCCTCACAGTAATGGGAAGTTTAATCCTTCCTGCTCAGGTTCTAAATTGACTAATGAGTTTAGAAGTGGCCCTCAGGTGACCACAGGAAGGACAACACTGAGTTGTTAATGATCTGTATTTGGAAATTTCCCTGTTCTTGCATTTGTTGGCCCTATGACCCTCCTCACATTCCTAGAAAGGTCAGGAGGCTGCCACTTCCTAAGGCTGAGTGTGGCAGCCATTTTGCAGAGGACTGCCTAGGCCAGCCAGCTTCCTGGTCCAACAGAGCCATATCTAGGCAGTCTGAAATATCTGAATGGATTCTGTGGGCTTACGCTGCATTTTTGCATTTGTTGGAGATTTATGTTCCTATAAATGCTTTCAATCAGCAGCATGGGAATTGCTTCATTCAGGAAATAACATCGGTGGATGGCGAGGAGGACTTAGTGGCTGTGATTTATTTATTTATTTATTTTTTATGAGCTCTTCAGGAAACCATAACAAGGCCCAGGCCAATTTTAAATCCTTCACACAAGGGTCTGCCAAATCCTCCTTGCTCTTCAGAATTACTGGGGTGGATTGGTTGACAAAATGCAGATTTCTCATTCTAGGCCCAAACCAAGTTCTCCTGAATCTGATCACCTGCAGGATGAAGACAAGGAAAGTGTATCTTAACAGCTCCACAGGTGGTTCTTAAGTAAGTGGTTGCCTTATCTGAGAACCTTGGTTTAATGGACCTTGGTTATTTACATTCAGGCTTATTTCAAACAAATATACATTTAAATAATAAGATTTTCATAGTATCAAACTGTCTCCAATGATGGATAATTGTGTTTTTCATGAATATAATGCTGGATTTAACAAAAAAATAAGTCTTCCTCTCACACAGTTTGATCATTTTCAGAGCATTAGTAGATCATTGCATTCTTTTTTTTAATTTTTATTTATTTATTTTTTTGGTTTTTTGAGGTAGGGTTTCACTCTAGCCCAGGCTGACCTGAAATTCACTACGTAGTCTCAGGGTGGCCTTGAACTCATGGCGATCCTCCTACCTCTGCCTCCCAAGTGCTGGGATTAAAGGCATGCGCCACCACACCCGGCTCTTTTTTTTATTTTTTAGGCCAGTAAGTTAAAAAAGGAGATAGAAAGGGAAGAGAAAGAAAGGGAGGAGGGCTTTTATTAGGTTGGTATTGTATATATGTAAGTAGAAAGATTGAGATGGGGAGGGGATATGATGGAGAATGGAATTTCAAAGGGGAAAGGGGGGAGGGTAATACCATGGGATTTTTTTGTTATCATGGAAAATATTAATAAAAATGGAGAAAAAAAAAAGAAAGAAAAAATATATATTTTATATATGTATTTGAGAGAAAGAGACAGAGAGAGAGAATGGGTGCGCTAGGGCCTCCAGCCATTGCAAACGAACTCCGGATGCATGCGCCACCTTGAGCATCTGGCTTACGTGGGTCCTGGGGAATCAAACCAGGGTCCTTTGGCTTTGCAGGCAAATGTCATAACCACTAAGCCATCTCTCCAGCCCCCCCCCCCCCTTTTGAGGTAGGGTCTCACCCTAGCCTAGACTTATCTAGCATTCTGTAGCTCCAGGCTGGCCTGGAACTCACAGTGATCCTCCTTCCCCTCTCTTCCAAGTGCTGGGACTAAAAGTGTGTGCCCCTGGCCCAGATCATTGTATTCTTTTGCAAGCTGCATATTTAACTCTTGTGACAGTTTAGGGCCTGTGCTTTGAAAGTGGGTGTTTCATAGGGATCTGTGTAGAGATGGGGAAATGAGTCACATGATACCAGATGGTTGTTTAGATGCTTTTATCATTAAAATTTACTCATTTATAAGCTACCACACCCCTCACTTACCCTTCTTTAGTATCTGGATATTTGAGCTTTCTACCAGAGTCTAAAAAATGAGAATTTGTTCTATTATCCCGAGAACCAGACTATGCTACCAGTAATTTAAAAAAACAATAATATTTGCTATCTGCTACTTTAATTTAGAAACCTTTTGGCTGCGATCTGTATTTTGCCCCAGATCCATGAAAGCAGTGCGTACAGTGGCCAGGAGTGTGCTCAGATAATGCAAAACAATAGATAACACATTGTCACAATCAAAGAATTTCTTCAGTCTTCTTCATTAAGCACATTTTGGACAGGGTATGGTGAGGAATACATTGTCTACAGAGTCAAGGTGAGCTGTGAAAGTGAAGATTAAAAACACCCTCACCTTTGTGCTTCATTCTTTGGGTATTAAAGAGCATTGATGTACCAGTGGCAAATGGGATACCATTGGGAGATATAATTACAGCTAGTGAGTGTTATTGATGCTTTCAATCAGCGAGGCCAATGCCAGATCACTTAGTGTAATTAAATACCTCTGGACAGGATTCTCAAGGTAAAGTGAAGTGTTTCCACAGATCTGAAGCAGAACACTTTGCTGTGGAACACAGTTGAAGGTGGCTGCCTCCTCCTCACTGCCTACTCTTAAGTTTCTGTGTTGTCTTGTAAGCAGCTGTGATTCTCTGGCTTCATTGTGTCCTGTGAAGGCTGTCATGATTTCTTCTAAAACCCTATTGTAAAATCTTTACAACTGCCACAGAAAGGGCTTTAGGAATATATATATATATATATATTTTGTTAAAGCTATTTGGGGGACTATGCAGCTCAGGTGTCTCATAGATACTCGGAGAATGAAGGATCATCTGTGAATGAAACTATTAGTCTTGCAAATCAGTTCATTTAAAAAAAGCTTCCCCTATGGTTATTCTCTAATGTCTAATCATGTTGAGAGAGAACTATCCTTGTAGATTTAAAGTCATATAACACTCAGTAATGTGTCAGGGGTTATCCCCATATGTATTGAATACATTTTCCACAGCTGCATAACCTGTATCAGGTCTACAAGATACATGTTGGAAAAATTTCCTTTGGCTCTGTGGAAAGAACTCATTTTTATATTAACCTTTCCCCCCCTTATCATGCATATATATATATATCTATCTTTCACAAAACCTCACTTTACTCTATCTAAAGGCTAACTACTACAGGCAATCTAAAATATTTCCTGTTACTACTTGGGTTTTTATAGTTATTACTGATTTTTGACTGGTAACAAATGCAAGCTACTTTTGAAAAAAGTTAGTTTCCTAGGGTTTTTTAAATATGAATATGTGTACATGCACCCATAAATTGAATTAAAATTAAGTCAAATCAGACCCTCAAATACTCTTAAATGTTGTATGGTTCACTTGTAATACAAATACGAGTGTTAGATTTAAAAATTTTAAATAGGTATCTGAAGGGATGTTTAGTGGTGCTGGGAAAAACATCACTTGTTTAAACCAGAATAATTACTTGTTAAAAATTTCTCTTGGGAGGTATGAGAAAGAACTTCATAAAAATATTTTGGGGGCTGGAGAGATGGCTTAGCAGTACTTGCCTGCACAGCCAAAGGACCCAGGTTCAACTCCCCAGGACCCACGTAAGCCAGGTGTACAAGGGAGCACACGCATCTGGAGTTCATTTGCAGTGGCTAGAGGCCCTGAATGCCCATTCTCTTTCTTTCTCTCTCTGTCTACCTGCCTATTTCTGTATTTCTCTCAAATAAATAAAAATAAAAATAAATACTTGCAGTATAACCTTACTTGTTTAAAACACACTATGAAAATTAGGTCTGCCAAACATGAAATTCTGCTACCTCTGCCTCCAAATTGTTGGGATTTCAACATGAGCTACCATGTGTGGCAAGAGCTAGTAAAAATGAGTCTATCATGTTCAGTAGTCCTGTCTTTGTAGAGCTTTATAATACTGTTGAGAGCCATAACAAGACCTTATCCTCCAGGTTTCTGGGGAAGGGTGTTAGTTTTAAAAGTAATTATGGTTTTGGAGAGATGGCTTAGTGGTTAAGGCATTTGCCTACAAAGCCAAAGGACCCACGTAAGCCAGAAGCCCAAGGTGCCATATGTGTCTGGATGTCAGTTGCAGTGGTTAGAGGCCCTGGTGCATCCATTCTCTTTCTCTCTCCCTTTCTCTGTCTCTCCCCCTCCCCCCTCTCTTTTGCTCAAATAAATAAATAATAATAAATTTAATTGTGATCCATCACGCATGTACTTTTATCTTTTCCTCACACCCCACGAAGGACAAAGAAGAACAAATGGACAATTTCTAAATAGCTATTTATTGGCAAGTTTTATTTTTCTGAGCATATAATCATGGCTAAATAGGTTAGACAGGGAATGCCTGTGAATAATTAAAATTTAATTTGGCAAACATTTTGTTGCCCAGTGTGGACTAGTCAGCATTGTTAAATACTGGAACAGTTTTAGAATAAGGCAAGAGACAGTGCTAGCATTGCGGTCATTATGAAGTAGAAGAGATAGCACCATCATTTGGATGAAAGATAAGTGAATGTAGAGAACTTGGGACTGCAGACCTTGCTGGCCAAGGCCTGTGTGCAAGGATGGCAGAGGTGATAGAATTTAACACAACAGGTTTTTATCTGGTGTTAAAGACAGAGGCTTTTATATAATGTACCTTTTGCAAGAAACTTAAATCTGAGAATTAATGTGTGTATATTGCATTAGATAATCACCCTTGACAGAAAAGATTGGTAAGGAAATTTGACTAAACCTAGCCATGTGTTTTGTAGCTAAACTTCTTTAGTGAAGTCCTAACTGGTTAGAGGAACTACAAAAATGATTTTTTGGAAAATTAATTCATTTATTCTTAGAAACGTGCATGGCTTGTTTAACAAAGCTCCATGATG
The DNA here is from genome assembly GCA_036346955.1 of Dipus sagitta. Lineage (NCBI taxonomy): Eukaryota > Metazoa > Chordata > Mammalia > Rodentia > Dipodidae > Dipus > Dipus sagitta. The sequence continues at coordinate 92,403,286 of CM070770.1, read as the reverse complement.
ACCTATAGGACACACTTTAGCTGCTTATAGACAACACCATGGTGAAATTTCGCTGCATATTTACCGCATACATAGAGGACTATTGAATAGCCATCTCTGTGTATGTCGGTGGATCAGAGAATACTTGGGCACCTGAAGTAACTTGGTGAAGTAATCTTTCCGCAAGTTCTGAAACAAAGGGAATCTTACTGTAGATGGGATTTAAATTAGCCACTTTACCTGCCATGTTGATTTTGACCATTCATCTCACCTAGGTTATGTAAGGTGATCTGAATGTAAAATGACCCCCATAGCCTCATGCCTTTCAATGAGTAATCCCCAGTTGGTGGCAATTATCAGGAAAGTTAGAGAACCTTTGGGAGGTGGGTCTTTGCTGGAGAATGTATGTCACTGGGGGCTAGACTTGAGATGACCTTCTCTGCTTCCTCTGAGATAATGTGAAGATTTGATATAGTTTTCCTGCTTAGGCCTGCCATGTCTTCCCTGACATAATGGACGCTTCCCCCAACACTGTCAACTAAAGATAAACACTGCCCTTCCCTAAGCTGCTTCTGAGTATTATGTCCCAGGCAACAAGAGGGGATGGGAAAGTGGTGACTTTTCTACTTTAGAACTGTTCTTATTGTGCTCTTAAGAGCTGCATCCTGACAGTTAAGTGTTCTAGGCTCTACCCCAGCTCATCCTAGTGTTGTCAGGCCCTTTTAGAAATCTTAATTCTGTCCTGGCTGGGCTTGTCATATTTCAATCTGCAAGTCTAACTTTTACCTCCCTGCCTTGCAGTGTCACTCCTGCCCTGCACCCCTTCCATTATTTGTCTAGTTTCATTTGACCATTAGAGCACTTAGTTTTCACTATGCATTACATTTGTTTCCTGTTTAGTGGTCTGCTCATTGGAGCAGAAGGGATACCTGTCGCAGAGCACCTTATAGAATGCTTATGTTATTTATAGCATCTACATAAGTTTCTACATATTGGTTATGAGAGTGTAGACCTGCTCCATGTGGTTAAAGATAGAAAAACCTCACACTTTCAGTACAGCTTTAAGTTTTATAAACCATCTTTAATGTTGGGTAGGTGGTTCTAAACTCTGGCACTTCCTGGTAGGCGTCACTATGCATCGAAGATATGGCCAAATGAAGACTGTGTGAAGGGCTTACCCTTTTCTGAAGACTTAACAGAACCTTCCTTTCATGTGAGGTTTTTTTTTTTTCCTGTAATATGTTTTTACTTTTCATCTGTGTCTCTTTAATATATTTTTCTCTTCCTTTTAGATTTTTAGCTTGAGAATATGAAAGCCCTAGGATACCAAATTTGCAATACAAAATTGGCTTGATAAGTTCATTTACTTTTGCCACACATGACCAACCAGTACTAGTTGGCTTTTATTTTTAAGCAGTCCTGGGTTATTTATACCATATAGTACATAGTCTTTCTTTAACTTTCTTAACTTGGACAGTACTGTTAACATACTAAGTATTGCAATACTACACACATTATATCCAGAGAATGTTTCTGAGATCTTATTGCAGCAGTTATGTTGATAGCATGGCTTCTGTTGAAGAAGTCTTCTGATCGTGTTTCAGGATCTTGATGGAACCCTTGAGAAACCATCACTGGAAAATGTGAATTAGAGGAGCCTCTTTCTCTACAAGTTAACTTTACCTGCAGTGTTTTCAAGGAAGCATAAAACCCAAGTTGTTGGGGCAAATACCACAACTTCTCATATCTTGCCTAAGAGGTACTTGAGAAATAGCTCCTGTACAAGTTCATGTGATACATTCACTCTAGATTCTAGAGTATCTTGGTAGGCTGGACCACAAGACAGGCCATACATTTAAGAATCAGTTTCAGCACTCTAGGAGCTTAAAAGCTAAGACTGTAAAACCTCTGAGTTTCAGTTGTTACCATGGGAGGAAGCTGTGAGGCAGCTGGTACTTTGGCAGTATTGAAGAAGGTTCACATACATCTAAATCTTGTATACTAAGTCCTAAGATTTCTTCCTTTTAAAAAATTATTTATTTTTGTGCAATTAGAGAGAGACAGATAGACAGAGATAGACAGACAGACAGACAGAACGGGCATGCCAGGACCTCTAGCTACTGCAAACTAACTCCAGGCGCATGTGCCACTTGTGCATCTGGCTTACATGGGTACTGGGAAATTGAACCTGGGTCCTTTGGCTTCATAGGCAAACACGCCTTAACTGCTAAGCTATCTATGCAGCCCCCTAACATTTCTTTTCTTTAAATCTCATGACTATGTTCCTAGTATATGTTGTGTAAGTATATGCAACGCTACCTGATAGTCATCCTACTGGGGAATCACATTGCATCATTAGGTCCTTGGTTGTGTCTTGGCTTGTAACCTGTCCTACACAAACAAGCATGCACATACCCTGGTCTGATTTCATCATATCCATTTAGTATTTCTGCTGTTGTTAACCAGAAGCACCCCTTATTTCTCATCCTGTACCTTTCTTGATTTGGTGCAGATTTTAATTGATGCCTACAGGAGAGAATGAAGTAAAGGACAGATTTCATATGAACTAATTTTGTTGGAGATATACAGTTGAGTTTTGAATCCTTCCACCAACCTGTTTAAAGATTATTCCTGGTCATTGTGGTGGTATCATTGTAATCCCAGCCCTTAGAAGGTTGAGGACAAGAACCACAGGTGCAAGGCCAGCCTAGGTTGCATAGTAGCAAGACCTCCACCCCTACATCAGAATGGGAGGGTGGTATAGAAGAAGAAGACTGGAAGAAGGAAGAGAATGAATATGAATGGATGAATTCTGATTATAACTCTCCTTTCTCATGCTTCAGCCAGTGTGCAGGCGTTCCTGCACTTCTCTGCCATCATCTTAGCAATTCCATTCACAAATTGATTTCAGTAATGAATGCCATGGATTTGGGCATAACTTATTTTTGTAGCATTTCAACTGCTATTCTCTTTAAACATACACACCATCCTTATGCCATGTTGCCTTGTCTACATTATATTACCTGATCTTAAAGATAATAGTGATACTTTAGCTTCTCCTCCACAAATTTGGCCTGATGACAGTAATCCATTTCATTCTTGTTTCCTACATGTTGAGATAATTAGGAATTTGGGAGACATTCACATCCTAAATTGTGTTTCAGGGATATCTTTACCATATAACTTCCTCTTAGCCTTTACTAACATGAGACATGTTTGTTGAACCAGCTGCCTAATAAAGCCATGGAGAGGCAATGGTCTGGAATGATCTCCCAGTTATCCTACTTTAAAAGTTATTCTATTTATTTGCTATGTGTGTGTATGAGTGTACCAGAGCCTTTTGTTGCTACAACCAAATTCCAGACACCTGAGCCACTTTTTGCATCCACCTTACATTAGTGGCTTGAGTATTGAACCTGGGCCCACAGGCTTTGCAAACAGGTCCCTTTAACCTCTGAGCTATATTACCAGTCCTCCAGCTTTAATAAGAAATAAATGTCTTTCAGGACAGCTTATTTAGGCACTTACTTAGCTAGTGCACATGGGTGGAACTGAGCAGCATGTGACTGCTCAGGGTTGTTTTCAGAGGCCAAGTTTCCACATGTGTAAAAGGAAAGCTAATAGTCACTCTTCAGTTGACAGTTAGTTGCTAATCACAAACCTTACATCCGTGCTTTCGTTTTCCCCTGGCCATACTGTATTTTTAGTATTTTTTAAAACTATTTTGTGATTAATTATGTTTAGGGCATTACTTAATCTCAGCTTCATCTTTAAGATCAGCTGCCATGACTTTTGCACAGTAATATTGTGCTAAACGTTGAAACTGATCTCAGGCTGAGAAGCCTGCATAGTCTTTCTTTTTTTAAATGCAGAAGAAATTCAGTACCTGTACTGAGTTTCTCAATTTGGTGTGTATGTAAGAAAATGTATTTAGCAAAGGTTTATATCTTCTTGCAGTGTTTGAGTATTTCCTTGGAAATAACCTGTTCATCTTCCATTGCCTGTTGTTTTGCCAGTTACTTGTGATTTCAGTGGTTGTGTTGCAGCAAATGGTATAAAGGAAAATGTGTTGACGGAGGTTACAACCCCTGAGTCCTACATCTAGTTCCTCAACTGTGTCTCTGGACAAGCTGCTTTGCTTTTGGATGCCTCAGTTTTCTTTCTTAATATAAAGAAATGGTACTGAAAGGATCTGTTTTCTTTGTGTTACAAAATTAAGACATTCCCTACTCAGCAGCATGTTCTGCTGAGGTCTGTTTTCTTCAGAGACTTTAATCTTATATGTGATAGTGGAAGCTTTTAAAAAACATTTAATAAGGAGCTTCATTCCCTTTTGCACGAAGTGTCATCATCACCTATGATTTTGGGCATTTCATCCAGTATTGTAGCCTTATATTTTAAATAAGGTTTCAAAAACAAACTCTCCAGTTTGATTTTCATCATCTTTATTGCTATAAATGTGCAGTGGGTACCAGAGTTTGCAGAGTGGCATGATAAAAGACACTTTATTGTTAGGGCTTAGGGCTGTCACAGACACAGTACCAGATGAGCACACCCTGTTTCTGTCAGTATGGGAGAGAACAGCACATTTGATGCAGTTTGGGTACAGGTCAGAGATACCACACTGGAGCCACAGTGGACACAACTGTGAGCTTTGACTTTACATGATGCCTGCGCGAAGTCTGGAATGACTGATGTTAGGTGAATAGGAGGAGCAGCTGATATTAACACAGGAAGTGAATGAGTAGGAAGCCTTGGGGAATCTCCTAAAGGTTCTGTGAGTTTATATAGAAAGGGTAGGCAGTGCCTTAAGCATAAAGGAGCAAGAAATTTTAAATTAACCTAAAAGCATTAGGGAATCCCTGAGGGATTTAAAAAGGAGACTAGCACCATCAAATGTATTCCATGGTGTCTCTGAACTTCTCAGTTGAGTTAAAGCAATCATTATTTAGTCAAAACATTCAGCAACTCCAATTCAACTAAGATTTAAGATTCCATATTTTTGTACTGATACAGTTTTCCAAGTTCTATGTCTTGAATATCAAAGGTAACTGTCCTAATCTGTAGTGCCTGTTATAAGCCTTCTTTCAGATGTGATTATTTCTTCTGGCCCCTGTCCTTTGCTGAGCTAATCTTTATTCCACCTGTTCTCTCAAGCTTGCTTATTTGCCGCCAGTGGTGAAGCACACCCTTACTCCTTGAAAACTTAACTTTGGACTATGATATGCATATGGCTTCACGTGTTTTGAGCCTGTTCCTGTTAGGGTTTTGCATTTGGAAGCAGATTAAAGCACGTCTGTCTTTGGGGAGAACTTTCAGGTCTGTTGCTTGAATTATGGTCAGTGGCTACACCCCTGTGCATTTTACTTCTGAGCTCTTCATGGGGAAGCAGTGCTGCCAGACAATTGTAGTGTCCTGACCTTTGCTTCTACTTACTACAATGAGAGACAGCTTTTACTTAGCGATAGTCACTTTTTTAAATGGGCCCAATCAAGGCTTTCGTTTTGACATGAACAGCAATTAAATTGCAGTTTCATTGGCATAACTGTGACTTTGCCCACTGCTTTTTAGCCAGAGAGACTGGATAGAGCTTTTTACTAAAAGGCAATAGTAGCAAGCATCAAATTTTCAGGTTTAATGTTTATAAACCCATCAGTAATTGAGAAGTTATAAGAGTTGTTCCGTAGTGATCTTGTCAGTGGGTGATTTTTCAAATGTTGTTAGTTTTCAAAAGAAGGAATTGCTTTGTTCATTTACAAATACACCACTTTAATCTGTTAGTATTAATGTCCTTGTCACTGATCTTTCCATTGATAAATTAGAGAAAGAGCAATAGTACTTATAGACAGAAGCATCTCACATGGATGTGTATTGAAAGTAATGTCTTGGGATCTTAGACCTCATAGTTAATAAAGTATCAGTTCTGAGATACTTTTGTCCTTTTAATTCTGTGTGTTTTTAATGTGTATTTTAGTGGCCTGCTCTTAATGCATGCATTACTCGTCCTTGCATGCTTAACATGTAATAAGTTTAGGGTGCTGATGAAGAATGAGGTTTTAACAGAGAATATAGTGTGCTTTAAGCTATTCTATTTTTGAGACCTAATTACTTTTGTAAATCTATTTTTGTCTCTATTTTGTCCAGTCTAATCTTATTTGTGAAGAATGATGTGAGAAGCCATTGGCTAGAGCATTTATTACTGTGGTACTTCTCACTTCCTCTTTTCCACTTCCCTCAACTAATCTCAGTATTGCTTGTCTTAGTTTATTATATCACTTGTAGGGTTGTGAGACTTCCAGACTCAACCTGAGATTTAAATTGCTATCTTTGGAGCAGATTGGTGTTCAGTTTTGTACTCTCTGTATCATCTTTAAATATTTAAATTGCAGACTCTCTGGCTGCCTCTTAAATTAGATCCTTCACTTAGTAGTTTTGACATTTCATAACCTTGCTCCTCAGGCATTAAATATTCACCTGTTCAAATGGCAGTGAAAATTTAAAATCCAAACCCATATATTAATCTAGTGAATGTAGATTGGAGATCAGCTTTCATTTGCTGAAGGAAGAAGCTGTTGGCCTATTAGGATATAGATTAGAAGCTCACTCTGTTGCAGAATTTGTAGTATAGAACTTATGGAAAGCAAACTGTCTAGTCCAGAAGAGTAGCCCAGAGTTAGTTTTGAAGATCCATAAAGATATTTACAACATTGAGGCTGGAGACAACCTCTACATGGTTCTCTAGGATAGTATTAAAGTAAGGGACCCCTTCAAGATCCTGATCCACAAGACCAGAATGGTGAAAGTTGACTGATCATTACTAGATACAAAATCTGGGGTGGTAACTGATTTAAATTCCCAAAGGGCAAATCCGTATTCCTGTGCAATTCTTCTCACCTTAAGTATATTTTGTATTTATAATTGTTTCCTATAGAAGAAGTGTTTTCCCTTTTCTTGGAAGAGAGGATGTGGAGAACAGTGATATCCTTGACAGAATAGAGGAAAAGGAACAGATTTATTTCTAAGAATCATCACAGGTATAGAGTAGTGCCTACCTGGTGTATTAGGGGAGGAGGGGTGTGCAGGGTCGCTTCCTATACTTCCTGGAAGGTGGTGGGGGCAAGATACTTATTTCTGTGGATTAGAGCATACTAAGACTAATTTTAATGATGAAGCATAGTTTGTATAGTTAATCTCAGTATTAGTGGAGGTACAATAATGTAACTGGTTCAGTGCCAGTTCTCTGTAGTCTACGCTTTCAGTATCTTTGTGTGGATTTAGGAAGTAGCCAGGAGTCAGTTAAATTTTCCAAGCTGTTAGAACAGGTAAACTGATGAGCAAGTTACCATAATGGTGTGGGGCTGGAGTCCTAGAAGGGATCAGATCTTCATAAAGGTTCAGGAGACCACAGGGCAATGAACCCAACTAGGAGTCTTTGTCCAAGTTAGCAAAGAATTGAAAACATGGACTCAGGACACGGTTAAATTATCAATTATGAGATTTATTTTAGGGAGTGTTCAGAAGGAAAAGAAAGCAGGAAAGCCCAAACCAAGAGAAATCCCTCCCCTTGCCAGCCAACTTGGTTGGATAGAAGGAGGGGAGTTGGAGAAAATCTCCCTCACATAAGGAAGGCCCCTTTCCCTGGGAAAGCTTCTGGGGATGACCTCACACACCATGCAAACAGGAAAGCACCCACTTAGGCAAAAACTTTTCCCCTTCCCATCATGGCTGGAAAGGGAGAGTGGAGACCAAGAAGATCTCCCCTCACATAGGGCTAAGAGAGTAGAAGGAGAGGAGTCTGGGAAACAAAATCTTACAAAGGGCCAAGAGGTTTACTACACATGTGTTTCAGTCTAGTTTATATGAATCAAGCACCCAACATGAATGGGCCTCATCACCACTCAGGAGTGTAATGGAGAGACACCTGATGGGTTTGCTGTATTCAAGAAACTAACTCATGAATGGCCAGCCTCTCAGGTGTGTTAAGATGTGAAAGGCTTAGGAAGAAACAAGCTATTGCTAAGGAGTTGTTGCTTGCAGACATCTTAGAGGAAACTGGATCACATGAGGGTTCTTGTCCTGCTCGAGCAGGCAAAGTGGCATCCATGTTTCTGTGGGCCAGTCCCTAGCTAACTACCTATCAGCAATATGGTTACCTTTCTCAATCCTTATCAGTACTTTGGAAAGAAAACTAGACAAAGGACAAGAGATACCAAGCCAAGAAGGGAGCATGAATCTAGAATTTAGCACCAGTTGTGTACCACCCAGAGCAAGTGATTTATCTTCTGTGCCTATTCCCCTATACATGAATTGCTCCTACCAGTGCCTTTCTTGACTCACAGGGTCATTGTAAGGCACAGAAGGAAAACCATTTTTGACCGTTTGTAAATGGCAAAGCCTCGTAATCCTGAAATGTAAGTTCAGTGTTAAATGATGTTTGTTACTACCGTGGGGTTACATACGGTCCAATCATCTTGTCTAGCCTACAGTAACGGACAAAGTAATAGGAAAATAGTCATTTTAATATGATTTAACATGACTGAGAATTAAAGAAACATGTTGAGCCTGCATGGTGACTCAAGTTTGTCAAACCCAACACATAGGGAGATGGAGGCCAAAGAGTTGTCCCAAGTTTGGGGTACATTGTGAGTTCCAGGCCAGCTTGGACTAAAGAGCACACTCTATCTCCAAAACTCAACCAAACAATAATGACAAGAAAAAGACGTTGCACCGAAGGGGAATAAACAAAGAGGGAATAGAAACAGCTGGTAGAAATATTGTTTTGGTTTTATGTAAGCACTAAATATAAGCCTTATTCCTAAATTCATTTTAGAGTAACTTATAAAACACTTCACCCACATTTATTGAAATATACAAGGCAGTGAATGTCATTGCATAAGCCAGTTATTCTGGAAAACTGTACTGGACTAGGTTCCTCTCAACTTTAGTGGTCTAGGTCTTTATTGGCATACTTGGTTGCACATGGAAGTAAATGACATTTGTGATGGATACCTCAATTTTTAGCCTCTGCTAAGCATCTCATATGGACTAAAAATTACTTAATTTTATCAAAGAATTATACAGTATAATTATCTAATTAATTATATAATATATGCTTAAGTACTATAACACAGTTAAGGAATTTGTTTCAAGTTCAGAGAGCCTGCAATGAATTGAGTCTAGTTTTGAGTCCAGGCACACTGATCAGAGTACCATCATCTTGAACCACTGTGATAATGACCTATGCTAAACCTGAGCCATCCTTTCTTGCCTGCTTTGCCAGTCCTTGAAAGTTTACCTTCTTTGAGAATGTATAGTATATATCTTTGCCTGTAGCACATGGAAAATGGTTCTTCATAAGTGAGAACACTCCTTCTGATATAGAGCAAAGTGACTGCTGACTTGCTACTTGTTACAGAAATGAGACCATGGAAGCCTGTACACAGACATAGGCCGAGTGTCAGGGTCTACAGCTTCCTGAGCTAACTGAGGATTGTAATCCAGAGAATTGGGTACTCATTTGTCCACATCACATAATACTTGCATAATTCAGTGGCTGTGTGGGTAAACACTTAGAGCAGTCCCAAGATAGATTCTCACATAAATCATCTTGATCACATCAAATTTTCCTTCCTGTTTTATTGTGCACTTACACTTAAGTTCTCCACCTCCATTATTCTTTTTTTAAGTTTTTTTTTTATTAATTAGTTTTGTATTCAGCAAATACAGTCAGTTTGTTACCAAACTCATCCGTGACCTACCACCTCCTCTTGGCCCCTCCTTGTTGAGGTATATGGGTCATGCATTGTGGAGTTAGCCCACAGTTATGGGTAAGATAAATGTCTCTGCATATCATGACCCTCTTTCTGCCCCCTCTTCTGCAAAATTTCCCTGAACCATGTTGGGTTCATTTTTGGTCTGCTTCAGTTCCATCTCCATTATTCTTAAAGGAAAGAAGAATGTATGTATTTTCTTTCTGCAACTATTCCAGGTTCATACCTTCTATAGTGTTTTAGTATGATTTTCAAATAGAGCTTTCAGTTTCTAGTCAATGCCCAGCAATATTTGATCAGTAAATTCTATTCAGTACCTCATTGATCCATTTTCACTTGTTGGTGAGCAAATTGGATGAATAAAGGGTAGGAATATTAAATGTAAACACCATTGGGATAAAGGTGAAAGTTACCAAGAACTTTATAAGGTAATATAAAACCTGGCATATGCTTTCCCCTCCTGACCCCCCATACAGAATTTTTTTAAAGTTAAAGAGCTGTGGGCATAATTTAAATGAAGGAGAAAATGTTTGATGCATTATTCTAAAAAATAATGTCAGAAAAGATTATATTTGGAGTAAAAAACCTGATTAGGAGTGGGTACTCCTGGATAAAATGATTAGGCAGAAGTAATCATTATCCAGTAGAGGTGATCATACTGTTCTAGCTTATCAAATCAGTTCCAGAGTTAAATATACTGACCATTTTTATGAACGATGTGGAAAGTTCTGTCTTAGTAATTGGCCAGTCCAGAAGCTTACCACAAAGGGAAAGTGGTCAGGAATTGCTCAGGGAATCCACAGTTGTCTAAATATTGGCTGATAATGTAGATGATGCACAAAAGAGCTAATGATTTGTTTGCACAAGAAATCTTGATGAGATGATGAACTGTGTCATAAGTGCTGTGTAACTATTGAATCAATGAGGTAGTCGATAGAATTTACCAATCAGATATTGCTGGGCATTGACTAGAAATTGAAGATACAGTGACAAGTGAGACATGCATAATGATGATTAGAACTCAATACAGACTCTTGATCTTGCACTCTTGCACAACTGTCACTGCTGTAGTTAAAATATTAGAGACTTCTTGGGAGTATATTAAATGGCAAATTGCATCTGAACATGAAAGTTATAGAAACTTGTGGCCAAGAAAACAATGTGCCACATACATACTCCTCATGGACAGTTGCTTGAGCAGGCATTGAGCTTCTGAAAAGAGATGACTGAGCGTACCAGTGTGCTTAATCTTGTTCCTTTTCCCCAGGTTTCCTATGCTCGCCCAAGTTCAGCTTCCATCAGAGATGCAAATTTATATGTCAGTGGACTTCCAAAAACAATGACCCAGAAGGAGTTGGAACAGCTTTTTTCACAGTATGGACGCATTATTACCTCTCGAATTCTTGTCGACCAGGTCACTGGTAAGTAGGCAGCAGGTGTGGGCATTCTTTTGCTGTCTCCCTCTGGCTGGCAGATTGTGAAAGATGCTGTCTTCTCATATAGCAGTCTTGCCTCTGAAACACATCAAAGGTATATGTGGGCCAGAAAATGCAATTTTCTGCTGGAATTGTTCATAAATATGCATGGACAGAAATAGATTGTGGAGAGTAGTGGGTGAGCTTGAGTCATTTCCACCCTGAAGGTGCAGGTTTGAAGCCCGTTTCATGGCTTGTAATAAATTTATAGATGCTATAATCTTCATTTTCAAACCTCTGCGTGAAAACAGCCCCTATCCTCCTTATAAAGTAGTAATAAACAGTCTTGCTTTGTGCAAAGCAAAGCTTATTGCAGCCAGTTCTCTGCATGAGGGTCGTGTCTCATGCACTCTGTAATTGCAGTGGGAGCTGTTTCACAGCCCTCTGCTGTGCTGCATAGGCAAATGCAAGAGTGCGAAAGCTTGATTATTACCAGTTGGTTTTATACCTAATATAACTTAACCAAAATGAAATGAAGAATAACATGTTTGTCAAAACTTTTGCAGGTCAGGGAGTATGTCTTCTAAAGCTGCTAGCTAATAGAAAGCTGGTGATATAGATTTGATAACAGATTTTTAAATCAAGGTACAGATTAATTTTTTCTATTACAAAAGCAGTACTTGCTCTTTTAGAGCTATTTTGAAAATAGAGAACAAGATAAGGGGGGGATCACCTGGAATGCTATGTATCCAAATGGCTTCATTGAGATACTGTATATTGCATAATAAAATTAGGCTAAGTGGAGTTCAGTTTAATAAGAATTTGATCAGAGCAACCTGTGTTATGTTCTTCTGTGATATTATTTCACTTCATAAGAATGCCACTCTTAGACTTCTGAGTAGAGAAGTACCACTGGTATACATGCCTGGAAAATGGCTCGTAGATTGTCCTGTCCTCAGAAAATGTAGCCAAGTGAGAGCATATAAAAAAACAATTTTAGCTGGAGTAATTGTATTCTTCTTATGCATTCTATCTGTCACACACTGCTAATCAGGTTAAATAGAAATACAGGCATAACAGTCCAAATAAAATTTGTTCAGAGTAATAAACATATCCTTTAGTTTTGTTCATGTGATTGGGTTTTAAAAGGGGGGAGAAAACACCCTTATTCTAATGAGAACATGGTGAATTGAGAGTGGCAACATTTGTGTCTTGAAAGCCTATGTCATCTCTTAAGTGAAGTCCATCCGGAGCACATGGATGACAGGAGCACCTAGCTCATCACCTGGACTAGGCAGGCCAGTGCTTCTCAACATGCTGTGCACCTGCAGCAGCACCTGGAACCTTGATAGAATAGCAAATTCGTGGGCATTCTGCACTCTAGTTTAGTGGCAACCTGGGCCATTTCATTGTTAATCCATGCATTCCTTATGGAACAACAAAGTATAGGGTTCACTTTTACCTTTTCTTCCTTTCCTTTTCCTTTTTATCTTTCTGGTTCTCTTGTTACCTCTCCCTCTTTCTCTCTCCCTTCTCCTCCCACTCTCTTTTGAAATTTGAGATGGGGTTTCACGCCGTGGCCTAAGATGATCTCAAACTCATTATATAACACAGGCTGGCCACTGAGACTCATGGCAACCTGCTTCAGCCTCCTGAGTACTGGTCTTGATAGGCATGGAACACCATGCCAGCTGATTTGTTAGTTGTTAATAGAATAGGAGCTAGTAGATAAAGGATGTATTTATACTTAAGGCTTTCAAGGAAAACTTACTCACTTTACCTGAAATGAGAAAATACAAAATCCTACAGTTTTCCGTTTACCATTGAGATAACAATATAAAATGGATATGGTTTGCAGATAGAACATGTAAAGTGACTGGGCTACTGGAGATCAAACATATGGGAAAAATATTTTAGTTGTTTTAAGAAATTCCTTCCACCCTGTCCTGATACAGTTGTAAGCAAGTTGCCCTTCATTTCTTTTTTGAAGTATTTCTAAGTCATGGTGATCAAGAGCATTTTCTCAGTAGTGCCTTTTCTTCACTCACATACTCTGCATATTTCTATTTTCCTACCTATTCTTCCAAAACCTGGTACTGCTACATCCTGTTTTGTTGCCAAGAAAGCATTTCCCTGCAACTGCTTATGACTATTCCCACTAGCCTGCTTATGCTAATTAAAGCTGGGTCATTTTTTAGGAGCTGGCAGGGCCTAGTCCATCCTCCTGCTTTGCCATTCTTGTCTTACAAAAGGGGACAATGAGTGGCTTTCCACAGTTAAGAGTAATGTTGCAGAGGCCAGAAAGCTTTCCTGTTCTACTGACTTACTTTTTAAATCTAGGTCCTCTACCTTTTTCTCCATGCAACATTATGTCTTTGATAGAAAGTATAGCTAATTACAAGCACGGGGGAGCTTCTAACTGGAGGAGACACTTAATTTTTATTTTTTTCCTTAAAAGACCCTTATCCTATACAATATTATTAAGTTTAATATATTATTTAAAATTTTAGCTAAGCTGCATCTTTGTACCACAGTGACTATATTTTCAGCATAGCTTTTCAGAATTTTTAGCAAATGCCTGGTTCTGTTCTTGTTTCAAAGAAGAGAACTACAGGGTCTTTCATCTCTGAGTTACTTGTCTAATCATATGGCTTGAAAAATGAAACTCGGGCATGCAGTTGAATATTTAAGAGTACATGGGAGAGAGGAAATGGAGGGGCAGAAAGCATGGGCCTCAGGTACTTGTGCTTTCTTGTTTTCCCAGAAGAAAGTTAAAGTGAGAACTCACCTTGTCACTCCATACATTTAAAAGAGATGCATAATTGTGATTCTAGATTCACTTGCTAAGGTAAAATTTTCCTCCTTATATGATTTTGTGGCAAATGTTATATGTGGGTGAAAAGATGTTCATGAGAAGGAAAAATTAATTTATCGTTTCTTCTCTCCTTCCCCTCTCCTACTCCCCCTTTCCCAAATCTTTACTTAAATCTACCATAGGCATATCAAGGGGTGTAGGGTTTATTCGATTTGACAAGCGGATTGAGGCAGAAGAAGCTATCAAAGGCCTAAATGGCCAGAAACCTCCTGGTGCCACAGAGCCAATCACTGTAAAGTTTGCTAATAATCCAAGCCAAAAAACCAATCAGGCCATCCTTTCCCAGCTGTACCAGTCTCCAAACAGAAGGTATCCAGGACCGCTAGCTCAGCAGGCACAGCGTTTTAGGTAAGTCTGGTCTAGTTCTTGTGCCCAGCTACTAAACTGGAAGAAAATGCTCAGGTTCACTGTCTGGTACTTGATTGATAGGATCTCTGCTTTGTCATTATTGCTGGTTCTTTTTTTTTTTTTTTTTTTTTTTTTTAAATGGACCCCAGAGAGAACATTTGGGGAATAGTTTTCTGACATTATTGAAGAGGAGGACACCTGCACAACTGATAGTACTTCTTGTCCAGAGGTGGTTTTGCCTTCAGGAGACATTTGGCAATGCTGAGAGTCATTTGTGTTGGCACGATTGGGGTGGAGTGACTCACGTGTGGTGGGTGGAGCCCAGAGGTCTGCCGAACACCTTGCAGTGTACAGGACAGCCAGCAGCAGCATGTTTCCTGGCCCTAGGCAGTGGTTGAGGACCCCTTCCCTATAGATTGCTAGAGAGCTCCTGATTTTGCCATCTTAATTTTTTTTCCTTGAAGAGAATTTATTTTTGTGTTTCAGTGGTCAGGTGGAGCTCTGTCAGTGAGCTTTGTTTTTATATTATATCCACCTATGTATACAACCTGTTTATAAATGGGCCCTTCTCCCCTTTTATTGTTGTTTCTTATAATGTAGCTTTAAAAGACCAGGTAGTAAATATATCAAACTTTATAGGATATGGGTTTTGTACCTATGTCTTTTGTATTTGTATTCTTTCAAAAAAAAAAAAAAAAACTTTAAAAATGCAGAAAGCCATTCTTAACTCACTCTTGGGCCAGATAGCAACTAGTGATTTCCTGAATTTGGCCTGTGAATGGTAATTTACTGTCCATAACCCAAAGAGGACACCTCTGTGTTGTTAACAGACATAAATAGCCCAACTTCAAGTTTTAATATAATCCTGGGAAAACAGTCAAACCAAGAGTCATTCAAAGCACACATCATCTGCATGTGAAAGGAAGAGTGACTTCAGAAGTTCAACATAGAACCAAAAGCCTGTGGCCTTATGAACAAGTCACCCAAGTTTTATTTTCCAAGATACTTTAAAATCCCTTTTATGATACACTGAAGCCATAATGCCAGTTCACCCTATACTGACCTTTTTTCTATGATGAGTTCATGTCAATTTTAATTCATTCCTTCCTGAGACAAAATATTTTAATTACCAAAATATATATAAAAAATCACAAACAACCTAGTAAGATGGAGGACTCTGGAGTTTTCCAGCTGGAATCACATGCATTTTTTAACTGTACTATTAAGTGATCAAGAGAATAGAGATGGAAATCTCTCAAAATAATAACCTTATATATTTGAGGGAGAGAGAAAGAAAGATGCAGATAGAGAGGCCCTCTAGCCACTGCAAACGAACTCTAGATGCATGTGCCACCATGTGCATCTGGCTTATGTGGGTCCTGGGGAATTGAACCTGAGTCCTTAGACTTTACAGGCAAGTGCCTTAAGTGCTGAGCCATCTCTCCAGCCCACCTCCTTTATAAAAATAGTTAATATATTGCCTAAGGTATAAAAATAATATTTCCATAAATGCTGTGTTGAGTACATCCTTACATTGGCGTTTGTTTGGGGGAAGGAGTAATGGTTCTTGGTGTATATACTTGACCTGGATGACTGGCTTTCCTTTTGATTGAGTTATGCTGCAGTAACTTGGTAAACATTGGTAAAATAGAAATGTGTGTCACCCTTGACTTAGTGAATGACAGTAGCAATTGAACTAGAAGAGAGGCACATGAGGTTGCTTCATACTTACCTTTGTGGCAAAAGAAATCTCACAATACTCCTTTATGGCTCTGCCTGTAGGTTTCTGCTAGGGCATCTTTCTTGAGTTTGTTTCTTCAAATTTAGGGCAAATAAGTTCCAGTGAATTTAATGGGTTTGTTTTTCTGATTAAACTGTGTTTTTGTTTCCTAGTAGCTGTTCATTAGGTAGAACAGTGCTCCTAGACTTCAGATTGAATGCTGAGTGAATGCTGAGGAAGACTAGGCCCAAGGACACATTGACAGCCTTAAGGAGCAAGCCTGAGTAGTGATGTTGCTTGCAGGCAGCTTGTGCTTCAGTGTCAAGACTGCCTACCCTCTCTGTCTTCCTTCCCCACTCTCCAGTGTCCCAGGCTTTTCATGCTTGATGAAATAAAGCCAGACTAGAATCAAGAATGTTCTGATGGTTAAATGTAATAGCTTTATCTTCTGTTGAATTATTTTTCTTAATATTTTAATACCATGTGTTACATTATCTTTAAAGTTCTTCCCTCAACTCTTATAGAAAGGCATTGTAGAGAACAGAAGCAGGGGTATCAATTGAAAGGGAAACCTGGTATTAGGGAAGATTGAGGGTCTATAGTCCCAGCTACTCTAAAGAATGAGGCAGCAGGATCACTCAGCATCCAGGGATGTCCTGTGCAATACTGATCTGTTATTGGCACTTAGTTGGGCATCAACAATGAAGACCTCCTGGATAGGTGAGAAAGTGGAGAAAGATGGTTCTCTCTTCAGATTCCCTTACCCCATGTCCCATGTTTGCAATGTCTGCCCAGATGGTAAAATGGAACTTGGCTGAATGTGCTCAGGGAAGGTGTTTGCTCTAGATTGGATGTTGGAAAAATTGAGTCCTTATCCCTAGAGTTTAGGTTTAACCTGATGTGTGACTTGGAGCTGGGAAGATGACTGAGAATTTAGAGGTGCTTAGCAAATTGCAAAGCCTACTAGACTGGGTTCCCTTCCCAAGCCTACCATGTAAGTCAGAGGCAAAAAATGGCACAAGCATCTGGTGTACCTTTGCAGGGGGAAAAGACCCTGACATACAGATGAGTACATGTGCATATGCAAATAAAATTTTAAAAGATAAAGAATATCTACTTTGGCTGTCATTACCTTGATTCCCTTCCCCCAACCTTTGTTTGAATAAAAGTTTGAACTATCTTTGTTGAGCTCGAAAAGATACTTGGAGTAAGGATGTTTTTGCTGGTCTTTGCTCTTCTGTAGTTGAAATCTAGTCTCACAGTGATTTTTGTCGCCAATTTTTATACTTCAATGCTTTTGGCTTTGAGTTTATCATTTTCTAGCATATGTTTGAGGAAACTTCTTGTTACTTTTATTATCACTGTACCTTGGGTCCTGAGAGAGATTGAACAATACAAGCAGTAAGAGTTATAGTAATAGGCCTGGAGATAAGGCCCAGCTGTTGGGGTGCTTGCATGCAAAGCCGAAGGACCCAGGTTCAATTTCCCAGGACCCATGTAAGCCAGATGCACGTGGTAGTATATGCATTTGGGGTTCATTTGCAGGGGCTAGAGGCCCTGCCATGCCCCCCATTCATCCCTTCCTCTCCCCTCCCTCCGTCTCTCTCAAATACCTAAACAAAATAAATAGAGACAAGAGTTATAGTAATAGTCAAAGAACTTTCATTGTTCATGAAGTTTTGTAAAAAAGTTAAAAATCCATGTAATTTGGATTAACTTTAAAGTGATCTTGTGAGTTTATGAGTTTGGTTAATCAATATTAAAAATTAGAGAAGTATTATAAACATGATCAGTGCTAATCTAAGTATACTAATTAAATATGTTTATTTAATTGAGTACAGTTTTCAAAATGAGACAAACTGTATTTATTTGGATGGATAGCATAATTCCAGTCCCTTAAGAATACTCTTGCAACTTGATAATTGAAATTAGAATTTAAGCCAAAAATTTTCATGTTCTTTCTTTGTGAGACAGCTTTAATTTTATTGAGTATGATCTACTCTAATGGCCTGTGTGTCTACTTCTGTGAGCCTTTATGCATTTTTTAAAAGTGCCTCTTAAATCGGCCCTTGAGTTGTGTTCAGAGCTTGTTGCTGGTTGCATTAACCGAATTTCATTTTGGAAGAGAATGGTATCAAGGCTTTCGAGTATTTCTCCTCATTCTTTGGTGACAGATGATGCCATGTAATGGGCTAAGGGGATGACCTGATGGTCTTGGTTAACTTCAAAGCAAGTACTGGTTTGTGCTTTGAAGAGGTTTTTATAATTCTTTACAGTGCTCTGGGTTGTGATTTTTATTTACTAGTAGCCTTCATATTTTATTTCTAACTTAAATTGATTTTTATTTCTTCTTGAATGTGGATCTTCTTATAACCTGACTGATATCTTGGCAGTCGCCTTAGTTTTATCAAAGACACTCATCTTTGAAATGAAAGTGCTCTATCTAATATAGGATATGATTCATAATTGTATTTAGTGATAATTCGAGTTACATTCCTCTTGATGAGAATGCTTGCAAATGCCTTTATTGTGTATTTGTTATGAATTACATATGCACAATGGATTTTGCCCTAAGCTCTAATCAAACTTACAGAATAAAGATAGGATAAAGATGAAATTCAAAATATCAGATGTGTTGGTAGTTGTGATGGCTGCATTGGATTTATGTAATATAGCTTAGAACATGGTATCTTGCTTTAAGCAATATTCATAAAATGTTAATGTTGATAATTGTGTGTTTTTCATGTAAGACGTGTTGGATTATCTTGTACCTGACATCATAATGTGAATTTTTTTAATAAGTAATAGGAGAAATAATTGGCTCACCTTACTCTTACTTATCATCCTCAACTTAATTTTCCCTCTCTTGGGACTCTTTCTCAGGCTATCTGTTCTTTAAGTAAATACTCTTTAATTAAAGCTAGTTTATCCAATCTTATCTTCCAGATCCACTTCATGTTATTTCTAAATTGGGTTATATCTGGGCTAATGACCAAGTGAGAGTGACATTGGTCACCTCCCCTTCTCAGGAAGGTTGGTCTTCCTCTGGGAAACATACTATGCATGCGGACTGGATGCACGTACTGCTGGGTGCAGTACTTCTGGTAAATATAATTAACAAGTTATTTTTAAGTAGCAAAATACATATACATCAGTCCCAAAGTATAGTACATAATTGTGTGCCTTCATTCCTTCTGGAGGATCCTAGCTTGGTCTCCATTTATAAAGCGACTTTCATTTTTAAATGATTATGTATGAAAATTGTCCTTGAGCTATGGACACTTGAAGACAGTGGCTCTGTCCAAAGCACTTTGCCGTTTTCTGCCGTGTGTGTCCGTCCTCCCACCCATGTCTAGTTGTGCTAGCTGGTACTAGACATTGGTACATACTGAACTACCCAATGCCTCCTTGGAATGTGCATAGGAAACATGCATGTGTGACACTGAGAAAGCAAGGAAAACTGTTCAGCTAAGTATCGCCAAAGCAGTACCTGGCCTTTTTCCTGGACAAGTGTTTCTCATACTCTCTCTGCTGATGGGGCAGAGAGGGGGATAGAGAAGGGAAGCACACTTTCTTTAAATACCTGTGGACTGGAATTCCTCCAAATTTGGAAGGTGGGAATCATATAATTATCTAGGAGATCACAGGTCGGGTAAATAGGAGTATCATGGGATCCTCAGAGTGTCTAGTTGTAAAAGTTCATTACATTCTGCCTGGAGATCCCATGGATGTGATGGAATTGGCAAGCTGAGATACTTTTCCCTCAGTACAGGTAAAGCACACCTGTGGCAGGTTTGCTTTATACACTATTTAAAAATGAAAAATTTAAAGGAAATTCTGTTTCTAGAGTTGGGTGGCAGGAAATCATGATAGGCCCTGCATGGATGTAGTTTAGCAACATGTGCATAGTGTAACTCTGCTTGAAGCTGATATACAAGGGTAGAAAGAGATCAGTGTGCTTTTCTGTTGTATGGGAATTATATATCAAATAAACTCTATAGTTATTCTAATAGTTTGATGGAACTTTCATATTATATAACTTGGTGATTGGTGTTGCCAATTTGCATTCATCATTTTTTTTCTGGTGTTTGTGATTTGGATTCTTTTGTGTAGAGGCATGGAGTCTCTACTCATCACTTCAGCAAAATATGAAGTCCTTCCACATACCGTACTCCTCACAAACGTGCTGTCTCTATGCCTTGCATGGATAGCCTCACCTAGCAGGATCTCCTAGGAGTTTTCTTTTCCACTATTTTTGGTGGAAATCTTTGTAGCCTTATTGCCTGGTGCTCTGTGCTGATAAATTGTTGAGGATAGTGGACCATGTCAAACTCACAGATGAAGGAAGGTCCATTGTCATTGTGATTTGTTCTGGTTCCTTACACTTCGCATTACATGTGCCCAACACTTCCTTCTTATTTTTATAAAACACACAAATGTGCAGTGGAATTGAGGGCAGGAATATAGAGTCAGTATTCTAAGTCTGAAAGACTAGAAGAGATGTTTGGGCTTTTATAAAACTAAAAGGGGTTCTTTTTCAACTATGCTGTAGTCTGTGTTCCTGAGTTAGACCAGAACAATTTTTTTTTCAAATTTACCTTTCATAGGTGTTAATGGTATAAAAAATTACTGAGTGGTTATATGGCTATGTCTTGAGGTATGCTTGTTCCTCAAATTATCTTATTGGTAAACACTTGGAATTTGTTTTTGGATGTCATGATAGTTTTTTGTTTTGTTTTGTTTTTTTGAAACTGACAAAGCAGGAAGAGGCATAGTCCATAAAACCATTGTCTATTAGAACCATAGCACTTGCAATTCTATGTCTTTGATTCTAAAAGACAAAGTTTTTTAAAGTTACTGACTCTAGGCTTTTGCTAGCAAATTAGTCTCAGCATGATTTAGTATTCTCAGGAACCAGTGGGATCGTAAAAATTGAAAGTAGTATTTTTATAATAGAGTAACAAGTACAGGTAATGCAGGTGGAATCCTTGGGCCATGCCTGGTGAGGACTACTGCAAATACCTCTATATCCCACTCCCAGGTGCTTTTGTCAGGTGACCACCACTGTTGACTGCACTGCACTAACAGCCAGTGTTCTAGGACAGTGGGTGCCCATTCACTCAGGAATGGTTAAAAACCCAGTGTTTTGAGATATTGATAATATATATTCAGTACACAGTTATCCCCTTGGAAGATGGCATTAACAAGCCCAGCTTTCATGAACATCAAGGGGAAAAAATTAAACACTGAAGTTTGCTAAATGTGTTTTGCAGGTTGGACAATCTGCTCAATATGGCTTATGGAGTAAAGAGGTAATGACAGAGGTTCACATACTCATAATCCCTTCCACAATTGATTAGTTTCTTTGATTTGGGGAGCAGTACTTCCACCCTCATAAGTTGTGCTTGGTTTTCTTTTGCATGTACAACCTCATGGAAACTTTTTAAAAGCATATTTGATTTACAGAATATTATATCATTGGATGCCACCTACGTAGTCTTTTTTTAAAGCTCATTATTTGTTTCACATTGTGTTGCAACATTGTAGCATGTTTGTTATGTGCTGGTTTTTCTCCCTCAATCCCGCTTAACTCATGAAGCAAGTTTTAAGTACATTTCTTTGCCATTTATATGTTATGATTCAGTCCAGCAAATAATGGCCATTTCAAAATGTATCAGTAACTGGGAACTATAGCATGTCACTGCAAGCCATGCATAGAGGTTTCATTGGAGCATAAATAGCTGTATGTATCTGTTGGGGGAGGGGAATTGGCTATAATTCTTGGGGTTGGAAAAGAAGCTAAATCCATTGCTATAACCAATCTCTGTTTCTATTTTTTTTTTTTTGTGTGTGTGTGTGTGTATGTGTGTCTGTTTCCTGTTTCGTTTAGTAGGTTTTCTCCAATGACCATTGATGGAATGACCAGTTTGGCTGGAATTAATATCCCTGGTCACCCTGGAACAGGGTGGTGTATATTCGTGTACAACCTGGCTCCTGATGCAGACGAGAGTATTCTGTGGCAAATGTTTGGGCCTTTTGGAGCTGTCACCAACGTGAAGGTCATCCGTGACTTTAACACCAATAAATGCAAAGGTTTTGGATTTGTGACTATGACAAACTATGACGAGGCTGCCATGGCAATAGCTAGCCTCAACGGATATCGTCTGGGAGACAGAGTTCTCCAGGTCTCCTTTAAGACAAACAAAACGCACAAAGCCTAATGAGCCCTTGTCCTCAGTCCATTTCTATATGAAACTATCCAACAAAGGCGAGTTAAGAGAAACTTTATACATTAGTAAATGTCTTTGTAAGTCAGTGTTGAGATGGGGATAAAATGACTACTTAGCATCCTAAGAAATATGTGAGATTTTTTATTGCTAGTATTTGAATTAAAACTTCTTAAATATCTTTTATGTTTGAATATGGACAAGAGGTACAGGGTTTTTACCTGTCACATTGCATTCTATTGCCTTCTTTGAAGAAGGTGGACCTTTTAAAGTGTTTCAGCTAAGGGAAGACATTTCTTTTCTTTTTACATAACTGCCTTGAACCTGTGAGTAAATATTGAGGCTTTGTGTTGTATTTCTTCAGTTGGTTGTGTCTTTTTTCCCCCCGTTTTTTGTTGTTGTTGTTGTTGTTTTGTTTTGTTTTGGTTTGGTTTGGTTTGTTTGTTTCCTTTCTCTGATTAGCTTTGTGTTTGGTTTACATTTAAAGCATTGCTGTTACGTCTAAGAAAAGTATTTTGAAGTTTACATTTTTATTTATGAAGTTAAAAACAGTATTTATTTTATAATTATGATTTGGGTTGGGGAAGGGGGGGGCTACATTATAAACGCTTATTGTAAGAATACTGGAGAACTTTTCGTAAAGCAGTACCTTGCCAAAGAGATAAGAGCCTCTTTGATGTGGGTTTAAAAAAAGCATCTATTTTTATAAAAAAGAAAATTTGGAGAAACTTTTTACTGGTCCTGGAACAAATATTTTGACTTGAATACTTTGAGAAATCTCTTCATATGACACCTAGTGAGCTTTTAAAATTTACCAGGAAATTTGCAGTGGTTGGAAAATTTAGAAAGATTTATGATGTAGAAAATACTTTTGAGATCTTTGTATGAGAGGAATAGAATCAATGAGGGAAACACTGCTGGTTTCGTTTTTGTAATCACCAGTGGAGCGTCTGACCATCCTGGTTATTATGCGATAGATGGCTCACATTGATTTGTGATTTTGAAACAAATAAAAAAATTTACAAAAGAATATATAAGAGCAGGCAAGAAATTTAAATTACCAAGAGATGGGGGAAAAATCTGTTCTTCCTAAAGAAATCCCTTCAGATAGAGCTCATGGTGTTTAGTGATGTACTTGCAGTATTGTTTGAAGAATTGTTTTGTCTTAAGGAAAAAAAAGATGTTGCACACGAATTGTACTGCAGCAAGTCAGCAAAAGTGATCTGAGTTGGATATATTTGAAGGTATTTTGAAAGTTATGTTTAAGGCTAACACCTGAGCTTTGTGTAATGTAAATAAGACCTTGTGTTTATGAACCTTTCAGCTAATTTGATTTTTTTCCCCTTACATGCCAAGTGATGTTCAGGTTTTGAATGTTTTTGTATCCGTTTTTTCCTTTGTAAATGGCATTAACATTGTTACTTGAGGTCTTGCTTCATCACTTTTGTTGTCCTGAGGACTTGAATTTACAGTGCATCAGATTTGTTGCTAATTTTGTCTGTAGATAGTCTAGCTTCAGCTGTTTATGGTGATGCAACATTTTCGTTGATAAATATGTTTGTGGTAAAAAAGAAAAATGAGTATAACCATAGGTTTTGAACAAATTTCCTTACATTTTTCATACAAAAATCATAAATATCTGTATGCTATTGAAATTTAACTTTGTATGATGCTTAAACCACTATTTGGGGAAATAATAAAATAAGTCTTTACCATGTATGAAAGAAATTTTAAAAAATACAAAATATTTTCTGATTAGCATCTAGCTTATATTAAATTTTCAAAAAAGCTGAAGGTAAAACTTGCCTTCATCAGGATGCACTGAGAACTATATAGTTACGTCCTGCTTTTTGTATAAACTGAGATGCTCATATGCTTCCCCTTAGAACAGGCAGTGTGCTATGCATAACATAGTTGTACATTATCTTTGCAGTTGCTTTGAGTTTTATTTTTTATTATTTAAAATTGTAGTTATAAAAATTTTCAGTATAGTACAGTACATATACTGTGAGGCGCGTGCTAAAGTGAATAAGCGAGTTTTCATGCTGACCCACTCAATGCTACTCAGAACTCAATTGGCTTAGCACTTTCTCATATCCTTAGGTGCATTTAGATTGTCAGAGTTAACCTGCGGTAAAAAAATAAATAAATAAAAACAAAAAAAATACATGTATATACTTAAAAAAATATTAGGTTTCCCTCACTGGAAACCAGCAGCTACGTGCTTCTTTCCTATACTACTGTAGCAAACCGAGGCATTGATGAGAGGGCATGCAAATTGTGCTTCACTTGACAGTGTTTATCAGAGCACTTAATAAAATGTAAGGCTGGTATTTATTTGAAGTTGTACAGTATGACTTAATTCACATCTGTTGGAATAGAAAATATATTCTGTTGAGTATTTAAGAGGCTGTACATGTTTTCTTTTGTGTTTGGATTCTTTGTACTTTTTCATGTTCAGTACATCAATAAACAAAGTTGAAGGGAAAGAACAGTGTGGTGAGTAGGTCTTTATACACATGGGGGTGGGGGCTCTGGTGCTCAGTGTCACAGACTTACACTGTTGTGAATTAAGGGGTGCCCTCAGAGCTTTAGTTGAAAGTAGTACTTTGTAAAGACCTCCAAAAGGCAAGCATATTGAAAAGAGAATGTGCAAAAGCCAAAACAAAAGTTCTAGAGTGAATGATACTCTTGAGGAGCTAGTTGTCAAATATTACTGTGTGGTTCTTGAAGTAGCAGGCACCTCCAACTGCTAGTTGTAGAATTTGGGGAGTCAGGTGGTGATTACCCACTGTAACTTGGATTCAACCTCCAACCTTTTGCGTAAATGGAAATTGACCTAGCTCATTTACTTGAGTTAGAGAAGAAATCAGAAGCAGAAAGGTAACATTCTGCTTCCAGGAGCAAAATTTAGTTCTCCCATGGGATTGTTGGTGTGTAATAATTCTGCTGCACAATTACTGCATAATTAAGAGTGTTTCCTCAAATAATGCAAAACTCATTTTCTATTATTTTACACATACAAATCATGAACTGTGCTGACCCCATGCTTCATATACATACATATACTTTCTGTTATGTTAGCCCCCTGGGCATAACATACACATACGGCCATGAACTGTGCTGACCCATGCTTTATGTGCATTTATTTTCAAATGCAGCACACCCTCAACAGATCTGTCTATGGATGGGAAAATATTTCTTGCTGTTTTTTTAATTTTTTTTATTTATTTATTTTTATTAATTTTTGGTTTCTTGAGGTAGTGTTTCACTGTAGCCCAGGCTGACCTGGAATTCACTGTCTAGTCTCAGTGTGGCCTCATACTCAAGGCGATCCTCCTACCTCTGCCTCCCAACTGCTGGGATCAAAGGCCTGCTCCACAATGTTTGGCTTACTGATGTGATTTTATGCAGGAATTCTGCTACAGAACCTAACAAATTTGAATATTTGGATGACTTTTTAAAAAATGTAAAGTATATTAAATGACTGTTTTAAGCTGGAATACATATATGTGCGTGTGTGTGTGTGTGTGTGTGTGTGTCTGTCTGTCTTTATGGAGAGAGTGTGTGTGTTAGTAAAATCCATTTTAAAACTAATCATCCTGGATTTACAACCTGGCAGTCAAGAGTGGCTGAATGATAATATTCAACATGCAAATTAAACTTAAACCTCCATGCTTCCTTTTTATTATATGAATTTAACACTCTAATTCAGTGACATTGGAGTATCTTACCCACCTCTCTCTTTATTAGTATTTTGACTGTTTTTCACGTCAGTAGTTCTATTTTTAAGCAGATAATGGGGAGCTTATAAGAGGGTTTATGAATCTACTGTGCTATCAGAGCAGATTTCTTGTCGTCTATTTTTTTTTTCTTCAGACTCCTTTTCCATGTGTGCCAGTCATTTGAATGGAATGGCAGTTTACTGTTAGAGTGGCTAACAGTTTCTTATGTCATTTTACATTATTTTAATCTGATTTGAAAAAAAATATTAGCAGCCTGATCTTTCCTTTATGAAATAAATTATCAGGGTTCTATCCTTAATAAGAGGTTCAGAAATAAATTGTAGTGTATTTCTACAACTACTTGCCTGCAGAGTTACCTAGAAAAATGCATGTATTAATTAGTGCATTGAACTTTTAATATGAATCTTTTAATATATTTCCACACACTATGCCTATACCCCTTATTGCATAGAATTTTTTTAAAAGGCAATTGCTTTGACACTACTGGTCTGTTTCCCTGGTAGAACCTAGAACAGTGGAGCAAGCAGAAACACTGAGAAAGCTGTAGCAGTGTATTTGAATGGTTAGCATTGATGGTCTCCTATTGGAGTGAATGGTCCATTTTTCTACGTAGTGTTCTTTCCATCTTCCTCCACAAAGTCTCAGAGATGGCTCATTCCCCTTCGAGGTGGGACGATGAAGCCTAAACGCCATTAATACAGGCAGCCTGTCAGTGTAGGATGTGCCTCTCTTAGATTGACCATCCCAGAATTACTTGTCTTAAAAATTAGCAACAGGGCTTTTAGGTTGCCTACTGTATCATGCCCTGGGTCTATAAGAATGAGCAGTTGTTACTTTAAAAGGAAGACAGACAAACCAGCAGGCTATGACTGTAATATGATCAGTCTTGGAGTTCTGGGGTCCTAAAATCAGTTTTATTCAGATTTTATTCATCATCAGCTGATCCTATTATCTTAGGAACCCAGTCACTAATCAAAAAAAGGTAAACTTCTCTTCTAACAGATGTTGCTTTTACTTTCTTAGATTATTAGCTCCTTTATGTGTTTTTATAAATATTTTATTTGCACACAAAGAGAGATAGGGAGAGAGTGAGGGGAGAAAGAATGGGCATGCTAGGGCTTTTAGCCACTGCAGATGACCTCCTGATTGCACGCACCACTTTGTACATCTGGCTTTTCATGGGTATTGTGGAATCAAATCCAGATCATTAGGCTTTGCAGGCAAACACTTTAACTAGTGAGCCATCTCTCCAGCCCTATTTATGCAGTTTTCAATACATTGCTTTTATTTTGTGTAGGTAACCTTCAGCAACTCGTAATTCCTGTTAAGTTGTTCAGATCCTTTCTAAAACAAAGCAAGAGTTACTATGGGGTAGCATACTGCATACCTGAAGATTTGAGTCCATCAAGAAATGTGGGTGGATCTTTTCTATATGTGTGTCATGTGTAAGGAAAACTTGCTACGCCCTACAATATGGTAAAATGCCCTGAATATTAAAAATATGTCTGTTTTTACTCAACTTTGAATTAAGATACACTACAATCTTGAGCCTCAAACTCAATCATAAAAAAATTACTTTTAGTTCGAATAACCAAAGATGTAGTTTTAGTACTAAGTTGATATGGATCCTTAGAAATACACATGGGTGTTATTTTTTCAAACAAATATCTTACAGCATATTTCTATACATAAATGCAAGAAAATATTTATGCTGACATAATGTGTGGAAGATGTGCCTTACTGCTGTCTTAGGACCTGTTTAAAGAAGTCCAGAAGGTTTCGTATTCCACATCCACAGATGCCCACTGAAACATCAGAGTCCTGTGCACAAAGTACATTGTTTTAAAAGGAGGGAAAGGTTATCTCTTAATATGTTAGAGGTGTTGAGGGATTAGTGGAATAGACATGCTAATCCCTACAGAAGTGGTAGCAGTTGCAATGGTCATTGAGATTAGGTGGGATTTAAAAGCTACTGGGAGAAGGAATAATTCAAGAAGAGAACCCTGTGACCACAGGCATAGGTAAGCCTCTGCCATTAATATCTCGAGAAATTAACATCCTCAGTTACACTAACTGTAGGCCTGTGACTTCTTTAACCACTTTGTTCAGTTATATCTAAGTCAGAAATTTGACACTATGATGAAATATAAAATGCCTAAGGGCTGGAGAGATGGCTAATGGTTAAGATGCTTGCCTATGAAACCTAAAACCTCAGGTTTGATTTCCCAGAAGCCACATAAGCCAGATGCACAAGGTGGTGGTGCATGCATCTGGAGTTTATTAGCAGTGGCTAGAGGCCCTGGTGTGCCCATTCTCTCTATCTGCCTCCTCCTTTTTTTCCTCTTTCTCTCCAAAAAATAAATAAAATATTTAAAAAGTAAAGTACCTGAATATTGAAACTTTGGCCATGTGCTTGTGTCCATTTTGACTGTAACACAGAATACATTTGTATGTGGTTTGGGGAGTTGCATAGACATTGCTAGCAAGGATATTATATTTTAGAAGACGTTTATTTGGAGCACATTATATACTATGTGCAAAGAGACTAAACACAACCCCAGCTTCTCTAGTCATAGAGTACTGATATGATCTACTTCTAATTACAGTGAAGAGCTTATCCCTAACAAAATGATTGTTAGCATTTACACTATATAAAAACATGTTTAATGGCCTTATTTTTTTGTGGTGGCACACTCCTTTAATCCCAGCATTCGGGAGGCAGAGGTAGGAGGGTTGCTGTGAGTTCGAGACTACCCTGAGTCTACATAGTGGATTTCAGGTCAGCCTGGGCTAGAGTGAGACCGTACCTTGAAAAACCAAAACCAAAATAAAAAAAGAAATCAAGTGAAAGGCCATTTTCAAATGAAAGGACATTTAATAAATAGGGTAGAGCTTGAGACCCTTAGACATAAAAGTTTTGCCACTTTTTTGTTGGTGTTCTGTCATGTCTTTCTTTATAACTGAATATGTTTCAGAAGCAGCCATCCTATCTGTGAATCTCCTGGCTATTATGGCGATACCAGCAGCTGTCCTTCAGAGTGAGCCACCCTTTGGCATGAAGCACAGCAGGCAAGGTAGCTTTGTGAACTGGATTGCAACCTTATTGCAAAGGTGATTACGTGTGAGCTAGAACCATAAACATAGGTGATCAGGCATTCCACAGATGGAGAGCTTTTATTTATTGGACTGTAAGTTAAAACCAGTGCACCAAATAAAACATTGAGTACTGTGTTGTCACATTTTGACATACATGTTATAGTTCTCCTTTTTTTAAAAAGGCAGGTTTTGTAAATGCAAATGTTAAGTCATAATTACAAGAGGTATGAAAATGCCTGTACCAAAAATCACCAAATTGCTTTCAGAGTGTTGAACCAGAAATTATAATTTCACAAACTGTTCAATACAAGTTTATCTCAATGTTGCTGCTGTGTCCTCCCTATGCACCCAATTGTTTGTTAAAAGTATTCTGTGTTTCAGAAGCTGTTCTTAGAGAAGTTTTCATTTTGTATCCATAGGTTGCATAAGGAAAGTAAGATGCAGCTCATGTTTCTGTTTCAGATTAGAAGCCTTCATACCAGATGATAAGGCAAATACTCTTTATCTTTTAAAAACAAACACAATAAAAGCTTTGGTAATCTTAGCCTGACACATAGAAATTTTTTTGGTTTGTGCTTTAATGGTAGCACATTTGAAAAAGTTTTCCCTAATTTTTTCATACTGTTGGCTCCTGTCCTGACGGGAACTCTATTTTAACAAATCCATGTTCAGGGTCAGCAGTACACAGTTTGCAAAGCTCTGCTTTAGTAATGCTTCTTTTTAAACTTTTATTCTTTTACTAAAAGTCCATCACTACATGTTTCTTGAATGAAGATTTTTGTATTTCACTCTCGTTTTGAGCTGGAAGACATTTAGGAGACTCACCTTATTTTGCAGTTATAGGAACCAGACAGAGAAGTTAAGGGTCCCTGAGGTTGCTTTATTAGCAGAATTGACCCAATTCTCCTAACTATTGGAACCCCGCTGTCATTATCACTGAAGCACTAAAAGCAGGGGAAGTAGCTCTTGGCTACTTGCTTGGGTGGAATCAAGCTTTTGAAATCTTGATATCAAAATCAAGAGGAAGTGGATGACATCTAGAAGTAGAACATAGGCAAATGCCTATAGGATTTTACTGTGATACACTTAGTATCATCTATATCTTTGTGAATAATTTCAATAATAGTCACTGTAGAAAGTATACAAATTATATGTCAGTATTTACTTAGTCCTCTACTAAAGAGGTTTCTAATTTCTTTCTCAGTTTGTTTAGATTATGTACGTAATTTTTTCTATATGCCTTTTGTGTTTTATGAGGCAGGATCTCATCTAGTCCATGATGGTTTTGAACTCAAAAGTGATTCTTAAACTTGGGCCTCCCAATTGCTGGGATTAAAGATGTGAGCCCCCATGACCTGACTTCCATATACTTTTTTGTTAGTTTGTGTGTATGTGATGTGTATGGTGTGTTATATGCACATGTACGTGCCTTTGTGGTACCTCATGTGCTCACCTGTAGCAGGTAGCACTGGCCTGCAGTGGGGGAGGTCCTCACTTGTGATAGCTGGAGCATAACATCAGGTCTCCTGCTCTATCACTCTTCTACCTGTTCTTATTTGAGCCAGAGTCTCTTACTGATACCAGAACTGGCTGCTTTTTGTGAGCCTAGACAATTACCCTAGTGTTTGCTCCCCTTTAAGGGACTGAGGTTACAGGCCATGTATTTATTTGGAATCTGGAGATTGTAACTCCCTGCAGTTTCAGGTCTCCTCAAGCCTTCATGCTTGCATGGGAAGCACACTTATCTGCTAATCTACCTCTCCAGCCTCCATATACTTTTTAAACTTTTGTATTTGCTCCCTACTCCCTTGATAGGATATTTGTCATGATTCAGTGTATGAAAACATTTTTAACAGCCAAGAATAATACATTTTGGGTGTAAGCCATGTCAGATAAAAGCTGTTATCTGGTTATTTTATTTTATTTATTTGACAGAGAAAGAGGGAGAAAGAGAGAAAATGAATGAGCATGTCAGGGCCCCCAGCCACTGCAAACAAAGTCCAGATGTATATGCCCCCTTGTGCTACTGGCTAACATGGGTCCTGAGAAATTGAACCTGGGTCCTTTGGCTTTGCAGGCAAACGCCTTAACCGCTAAGCCATCCCTCCAGCCCTCTCTTTTTTTTATTGTATTGATGACTGCTGACACGTCAGAAAAGAATGATAATTGTAAATCTACATGCTCTCCCATAATGCCTCATTTTGTAGGCTTGTGTAAATAGGCTAAAGACAAGTTGAAACTCCAAACTTGGATTATCTCCCCAAACTGAACCTTAGGTGGAGATGCCTTGAATGAATAATGGTCGTCACCTTCAAGGGCAAGTCTTAACTATAGGCCTCATCGGTGTAGCAGGGTCCTGATGGAGAGGGGAGGTGTATTAATTAAACTAACATGTTTTCTTTTGGTCGGTGGCCAGCTCAATACCCTTGAGCACCAGAAAGTCAGCTTCTTCTACCCCTTTTTTCCTTAGCGAAAGAAGATCCTTTCTTCCCTAATGGGACAAAAGCGACACCTCTGAACCCATTGTGGTGAGTGATTTTTCTCTCTCCTTCCTTGGGTCTCTGATTGCAGCACTCTTTTCCCCTGAAAAGGGTCTGGGTAAATACTGGTTCCTTACTGCATGTGCTCACACATGGAGCTGATGGTAGCAGGGTACTTTAAAAGCATTGAGGAGACTGAAAGTCTCATTAAAGTGCACCTGGATCTTGCCATGACGTCACAGGCGGACCATCGGAGGCTCTCTAAAGCGTACCAGCCTTTTTTCACCCCTTTCTTAACAATGAGACGTAGATTGGGCTTGTTCTCTATTCAAGCATCCTTATGAGTAAATGTCTATTTTTATGATAGAGCTGCACTTTAAAAATAGCTCCAATCAGTGTGACTCTTTTCCCCCATATGTTAAAAAGTTATGCATGAGTTAAAATATCTCAGATTGCTTAAGTTCTTCCAGACTTGAGGCGCATTCCCTTTTTATTTTTGAGGGGACTGAGGTGGGTGGAGGGGTGGGTTAAATACAAAATAGGGACTTGGTGGGGGTGGGGAGGCTACTCAGTCTTAGGCTTGTTGTTTGAAACTTTTACCAGTAGCAGGGCTTTTAAACCAAGATTTGAAGTTTGACTGTTAAAAAATTCATTAATATTTGACGGTTACAGTCTTCTTCCTGGAGCGATTGTTTATTTTTGTTGCTGAGAGCAATTAGCTAGAACAGTCACAGTTGCAGCTGTTAGATACTATGAGCTCCAGTGGAGATCACAAAGGGCCTCCTGCACACTGAGAGTCTGTATATGGATGGTTTTTAATGGGTGATTCTTCTGGACTGTAGTGTGTTAGTAAATTCGATTGGGCCATTGTGAGCCAAGTCAAGTGTGCAGCAGGATCGGCAGCTTGCCGCGCCGATCAGAGTCATTAAGCACCTTGCTGGGTTGTGGAAGCCATGATGGCTAGAACTGCTGTGTGCAGTAACCATATACCCTTCCTTTTTCCAAATCCTCCCAGTGCAAACCTGGATGTGACTCATCAAAACATTGTGCTGTTTTCTCGGGAGTTTTTCTTTTTGTCTTCTTGTTGCCTTCTCTTGATTTGTTGGGGCTTTTGTGAGGTGCTGAGTATGTACAGTTATGATAAAGAGATTGTCAAGTACAGCTTGGTACCCACTGATGTCTTTTTCAAGAATAGCTTCTTAATGTATTATGGCTCCAGTTTAATGTCTGACACTTCCAATACCATAGCTCAAATGTAGGGATTGTTTCTCTATTATTTATTGTGTACTTTTGCCTCTGATGGTCATCTCAAGGGAGGACTGAATATGTCTGCCCATTTCCATAACCTTACTGCTTAGGGGTCATAGTATGCTTTTATGTACATTTTTAAAATTGGTTCTTGTGGTCACCTGTGAGGCACAACTCTATCCAGTCCCCATTTTTACAGAAGAGTAGATGAGCTCAGAGTTGGTGAGTGGACAGCCATCTGCTTGCTTTTCTGTACTACAGCCATTTAATCTGCATATTTTCTGTATTTTTACTGCTAGTTGAAAGAGGTGGGCAGACTCAACTTGATGTTAAAAGCAGGTAGAGATTGTTCTCATATAAATAATAATTTAGTGCTTTATTGATAGTGTAGAATCAGTATGTTGCCTTTTTGGTGGAAGGATAATTTGGGAGTTTTGGAGGGCTTTGGTAATTGTATTGCAAGTGGAGTCTAAAGTGTATACTTAAATTTTGTTTCCTGGCAGCTAGTCTAATGAAATCAGAAATCATTAGATTGTGGTGAGATTTTAGACACTTACATGAATCTATTTTTAGAACAGCTTTTCATGTGTCAATTGATTGACCAGCTGTTAATCTTGTGGATCGGCCAGCTTGGATCTGTTACTGGTCAGGTGGAGTAGTTCTTAATCACATCCCTTCCAACAGTGGCTTTCATTAATGGCAGAGGTAGGAAAACCAGAAAATGCAAAGTTCATCAGTTCTTTAAAAAAAATTGTGTTTTGCTTATTTACAAGTGGGGTGTGGGGGAGGGAAGAAAGAGAATGGGCATGCCAGGGCCTCTAGCCACTGCTAACAAACTTAAGATGCATGTGCCTCTTTTGTGCATCTGGCTTTACATGGGTATTGGATAATAGAACTCATTTCATTAGGTTTTGCAGGCAAGTGCCTTAACCACTGAGCCCTCATCCAATTTTTTTAATGAAGGTTTTTTTGTAAACAATTTTTTGTGTTTTTAGATGACTTTATTTTCATGTTTGGAAAGGATCATGTAGATGTGTCTACAAAATGTAATATTTTCTTCTCTTATGAAAATTAGGTAATTGTAGGGATGTAAATTATTGATCTTGTTTCTCGAGACTCTATGAGACAATATATTTTTATATTTTAATTGCATGGAATCCAAAACATGCTTAGGCACCAAAAATCTCAGACTTGAAGCATATCCATTAGACAAGGTTTTTTTTTGTTGTTGTTGTTCATTCTTATTTATTCGAGAGTGAGAGAGAGAGAGAGAATGGACGCGCCAGGGCTTCCAGCCACTGCAAACGAACTCCAGACGCATGCACCCCCATGTGCATCTGGCTAATGTGGGTCCTGGGGAACCGAGCTTCGAACCAGGGTCATGGGCTTCACAGACAAGCACTTAACCACTAAGCCATTTCTCCAGCCCTAGACAGGTTTTTAATAAATTTGGTGACAAGTATCTTTGATAGGAATATGATAACAAGATGGGCTTGCATGAATTAGTCAGGGACTCAGCAGTGGTGTGGATCAGTGCGATAAGAACAGAAGTATCTGTGAGTGAGGATAGATAGGTGGGGCCAACTGTTTCAGTGAAAGCACACCAGTACCATTTGGTCTTATTCCTCTTTTCTGTAGAATGAACATGATCCTTGGGTTAAGGGATGCTGATGATTCAGGAAGAACTTGATTAGAAATACTTTTGAATGGAATTTGGGCCAAGGGTACTGAGGTTTGAAAAGATTTTATAGCTCTTCAGTAGGTTTCTGAGTACTTTCTAAGACCCTTAGTAGCCGGGCATGGTGGCAGACACCTTTAATACCAGCACTTGGGAGTCAGAGGTAGAAGGATTGCTGAGAGTTCGAGGCCACCCTGAGATGACAGAGTGAATTCTAACCTGAGAAATTATTAAAATTCAGATTATATTTTCTGTCAAATGTTATTTCTATTGTACCATTAAGAAGTCATAATGTTATATCTCAAACCCTATGTTGGAGACTATAATTTGTTCTTTAGGGACCTAGAGAACTGCGATAGACACAGTTATAGTAATAATAATAGTAAAATTAATAATAGTGGTTCTGATAAAAATAAAGTTTAACAATTAAAGCAGGATACTTTCAAAAAAGATCTGTGAATATGATCTGTCAAAATACCTTATACTTACTTTTCTTGTTGAGCTACTAAATTGGTGATCACAGGTAATTAAACTGCATATAAAAGAGTAGCACCATGTTCACTTCCAAGAAGAACATTGGATCTTGGCTGAATCATATGGAAGGCAAACAGCAAAATAGTTAACATTTCGTCATGTGCACGGTGCTCACCCTGCAACTTCTCCCAGGGAGGCATCAGATTGCCATTTGTGTTTGCGTTCGGAGATTCTGCAGAGAGTTCCACATATCTCCATAACTAAGGGCTGTCTTGGCCACAAGAGCTTCACACTGTTAGTAGTGCTGGCACCAGCTGAAGATGGAGTAGAAAACCCGAGGTGTTCTTCCCCCAAGTGTGTCTTTTAAGGTTCCATGAAGCCCTGGCTCCTATTCCTACCCCAGTATTTATATAGAAAACTTAATTTTGACCACATGCTATGGGTGAGGCCCTTTGTTGCAGTCAGGTTCACATTCTCTTGAAAATCAGCTACAAAAGGCCAAAGCCACACAGTCAGGTATCTTGCAGCAACCACACTCCCCTGGTACCAACTTTACTGTTGCAGTCAGGTTCGCATTGCTGGCAGAAATCACCCAACCAAGAGCAGCTTGTGGGGGGTGGGTTTATTTTGGCTTACAGACTTGAGGGGAAGCTCCATAATGGCAGGTGAAAACGACAGCATGAGCACAAGGTGGACATCACCTCCTTGCCAACATCAGGTGCACAACAGCAACAGGAGAGTATACCAGGCACTGGCAAGGGGAAACTGGCTATAATATCCATTAGCCCACCCCCAATAATATACTCCCTTCAGGAGGTGTTAATTCCCAAATCTCCATCAACTGGGAACCTAGCATTCAGAACACCTAAGTTTATGGGGGCCACCTGAATCAAACCACCCCACCCTGTACTGAGCATTCATCTGTAGTTTTCTTCATGTAATGAAGGAGTCACTCCAGTAACCCCTGTCTTACATAGGAAGGAAAGAGACTTTAAGGGGTTTCAAAACTTAAACAAAAGGCTGTAATTAGTAATTGTTGGGCTAAGGCCTCAATTGGTTGGTAGTGGACAGCCATGGGATAAATTGACTCTTATCTCTGAGGTGGTTTGGTTTTAGTACTGAAAGTACACCTTTTGGAAAGCAATCCAGCTGAGCCTATCTCAAGGTGGAGGATTATTTGTAATATAATACCAGCCACTGGGTCAAAATACCTGATATAAGCAACTTCCTTCAGAGAGAGCTAAGTTTCACTCACCCTTTTGGAAGTTTCAGCCACAGTCCTTGGCTGTGTTGATTGTGGACTTTGGTTGAAACACAACATCATGGTGGCAGGAGCCTAGGGTAGAGACTAATAGCCATCAAAGACACACCCCTAGCAACATACTTTCTCTAGCTGAACCTCAACTAGCATTTCTAAGACTTCTAAGTCTTTGGGAACCAAGTAATTAACACATGAGCCTGTGGCAGAACAGTTTGTATTTAAGCCATAACATATAGGCATGTTTGTTTATATTCTAGCTTTCTAAACCGAAAATTCCTCAGTGTGGGATCTTACTGCATGCAGTTCAGCATGTTGTTTCTTTCCCAGTCTGTCTACCACAGGGCCTTGTGTGTCACATTTGCTCAGAATGGTACTGTGTATATTTTTATAAAGGTTGAGGTTTGAGGAGCTGGTGCTTACTCAGTTAAGGTCCATCCTAAACTTGATTTTGTGTATCAGAAAGATATAATTGTATCCCTGTGGAGTGGTCATTTTCTTTGGTAATAACACAATATTCCAAACTCTGTAAGTTAAAAAGAAAAGAGGTATATATTGCTTAAAGTTCCAGTTCAAGATCAAAGGATCACATCTAGCAATGGCCCCATTCTGGCAGAGTTCCAAGGCAGTGTAAGACATGTAATGTCACACAGCAAATGCTGTGTGTACATGTGCGTGCACATCTTTTTGTGGTCTGTGTCTCTATTCTTAAAAACCCATCAGGATTCAAGCATTTAGTGGGATAACTTCATCTAACCCCAATTGCTTCTCCCCAAATTAGGTATACATGGTATCCTAAACATCGTAGTCAGAGCATCTCAAATTACACTCACAGTAGACATTTCATTGCAATATGTGGAATCTTGGAGGATACTCGGACCTGTCCAATTCATAGCACTGTGTTTTTTCAGCATTGAAGCTTTCTAACTTGCTTTGAAGGTGAGGTAATATAAAAATAATGTTTGCATTATTTAAAAAAAAGAATAGTTCCAGCAGCTGTATAGACAGAGAATCACTGGGCCCTAGGACAGAGTGCAAGTCTATGTACCCAGTGAATTTTACTACACAATCTGATTTTATTCTTGGACAGAATTTCTAGCATGAGTGTTTTGTTTCTTATATAAGAGATGAACATTTAATTACAATGTGTTTTCATTGGATAAAGTATTAACTGATTCTATGTTGAATAAGTATGTGTGTGTCAGTAAGACAGACAGAAAAGTACGTGAAATGCCTTCAGCTCTATTTCTCAGGATTCTCAAGTGAATAGTATTTTGTGAACATTTATAAGACATGGTAGCTTTTTCCTTTTTGATAGAAATACCATGGTGATACTCAGAAAGTAACTTGGCTTGAGAATGTTCTCTGCTTAAAACTTACAGTGTGACTGATGCTATTTCTTGACAAAGTCTAGTCATAAGAGTCAAAGAAGTGTATCAGGATGATATGTGTACTCTGCAGAGTTCTAAAGTGTATGTAGCCAGAGGTCTCTGATTATTGTCAGACTCACCTCATTTTTTTTTTTTTTTTTTTTTTTTTTGGTTTTTCGAGGTAGGGTCTCACTCTAGCCCAGGCTGACCTGGAATTCATTATGGAGTCTCAGGGTGGCCTCGAACTCATGGCGATCCTCCTACCTCTGCCTCCCGAGTGCTGGGATTAAAGGCGTGCGCCACCACGCCCGGCTAGACTCACCTCATTTAAAAAATATTTTTAAATGGCTTTTGGTTGTTGGACTCTTACCATAAACAAGTCACTAGGCTGGGATAATTTTCATAAAAGGTACATGTTTTCTGAAATTAACATTTTACCCCATTTGACATATAGGAAAACCTCAGGTTTGGGAAAGCAGAATAATTGCTAATAGAGTATAAATGTTTTACCTTCTATCATAATTTCTAAATAAAATTAAAAGAAGGGTTATTTGTTTCCAGGTAGATGTGTAATTGACAGATGACACACTTGTAATTAAAGTGCAGTCAGGAGATGTAATTTGGGA
The DNA here is from genome assembly GCA_036346955.1 of Dipus sagitta. Classification (NCBI taxonomy): domain Eukaryota; kingdom Metazoa; phylum Chordata; class Mammalia; order Rodentia; family Dipodidae; genus Dipus; species Dipus sagitta. The sequence goes on along the minus strand of CM070770.1, from coordinate 92,364,976 downwards.
CTAATTCCCAGGTATTTCCTCTCTGGCTTATGGTATGTGAACCTCTATGAGGTCAGAAGCTTTGAAAATGCAGTGGGATAGAATTAAGATTAAAATTCCTGCTCTTGGAGGTAGAGGAATACTTGTTCTTTTGATGAGGAGATAATCAAATATTCTACTGATTTCTGTATGTAGAAACTTCTTTTAAATTTTTTTTCTGTGGGGTGACCATGCCTCTGTGTGTGTGTGTGTGTGTGTGTGTGTGTGTGTGTGTGTGTAGGTAGGTAGGTAGGTAGGTAGGTAGGTTATAGGACAACTTTGAGGTATCTGTACTCTACCTTCTTTGACACAGGGTTTCTTAAGATTGCAAACAAACTACTAGACTGCAAAGAAACATCTGACTGACTGGCCCATGAATTTTGGATTCTTCTGTTTCCATCTTCCAGCGTTGTAGGCACTTTGGGATCACAGATGCATGTAGTACTTTGCATCTGGCTTTCCATGAGTGCTGCGGAATTAAACCCAAGCTGGTAGGCTTTTCAAGCAGTACCTTTAACTGCTGAACTATCTCATCAGCCCAGAAACTTACCTTAGTCACGGTGGTAGCCATTCCTGTCTGCTGCTTTCTGTTGGACATACATGCTAGTGTAGTGGTGTGAGTACACGTCTGTGAATACAGTAGTGTAAATGACTTCATTTGGCAGGAACTCAGGTAAAGCAGAAGCCATTGACTTGACAAATGTTGAGCCCTAGCCATATAATTAGAATTGCATACCCCTAAGAACCACAAACCCATACCAGAACTCAACATCTGACAGCCCTCTAGTTTTTTCTTTTTTAAGTTGATTTGGAGCCATTCTCAGCAGCTGCGTTGGGCTGTCTGCTGCTTTCCTTTAAGCACTTGTCTGCTTTGTTCCTGGGGAAAGTGGTCCCAATTTGAGGATCCTGAATAGTTTGCTGATGGGCGTGGTCAGGAAGTGAAGACTTCTCCCACCTTGACTGGCTGCTCTGAGGATTCTTGGATTTTTAAAAATTATTTATTTATGACAGAAAAAGATACACATAAAGAAAGTGAGTATGGGTGTTGCAGGTCCTCCTGCCACTGTAAACAAGCTCCAGATGTTTGCGCCATTTTTTGCATCTGTCTTTATCTTGATTACTGAGGAATTGAACCCAGGCTGTCAGACTTTGCAAACAAGTACTTTTAACCATTGAGCCATCTCTCTAGTCCAAGAGTGGGTTTTAATAGGTATGTTTGTGTTCTTGTCAAAATGGAAATTCTGAGTTTGTTTGTTGAGCCACAAAAATTTTAAACAACAGTGGCACTGGGAAATTCTCGTTTTAAAAGTAAGTTCTTTTCTAGACATATTTTTTATTTTTACTTTCTGGTTTATAAACTATCATGGATTTTCTGTGTTGGCATTAAATACTCATTGTCTTAATGGAAGAAAAATAAAGGCATTGTTTCACTACGTGTAGTGTTTACAGTATTTAGCAAGCTCTACTTTTATTATTGTTTTCTTAATTTTTTTGGTGCTGGGATTTGAACCCCAGGATGTGCACATTGCAAGGCATGCTAACTACAGCCTCAGCCTGCAAGCTCTTCTAGTTGAGATGTGAGGTTTTGCTCATTTGCCTTGCAACTGTGCACTGATAGCTCTTATTAATAAAAAGTAACTCATTCATTGATAGGAAATATCTACCAAGAGAAGTCCCCCTGTGACAAGCATCAAGATTTTAAAAGCTTGACTTCTTATGCATGTATTTTGTTTTAGTTTATATGGAGATGCTTTGGGGGACAATAGATGAGTTTTAAAAGTTGGAAGGGGGCTGGAGGGATGGCTTAGCAGTTAGTGCATTTGCCTGCAAAGCCAAAGGACCCAGGATCAATTCCCCAGGACCCCTGTTATCCAGATGCACAAGGGGCCACACACATCTGGAGTTCATTTGCAGTGGCTGGAGGCCCTGACGTGCCCATTCTCTTTCCCTCTCTCCCTCTCTCTCCCTCTTTCTGTGTCAAATAAATAAATAATATATTTTTTTTAAAAGTTGGAAGGATGTGTTCTGAAAAATCTGTCCTAGGAATACCTGGGTTTTGTATTTATTTTTGTCATGGCATTTGCTAAGTATATGATGAGTTTGCCTTATCATGTACTTATCCAGGGCTGATTCTGGAGGTTTTAGTTGAAAGAGACAAGTGACGCAGAAGGTTAGAAGATAACTGAATTTCACTGAGTATCCACTTTTATCCTAGTTCTGTGTGTGGCATCACACAGTTCAACAATGAGTTATGTGTTCCACTCACTTACAGTGAAGAAAAGAGGAGCATCAGTTGCCAAGATTTATTTGCAGAGCTGATATTTAAATTTGTGAATTGGACATGGGCTCTGGAACCTATTCTCCACATGAACCTTGTATCTTCAAAAGTGAAATGAAAACTATCAAGGCTGCCCATTATAGTGCACACCACCATGGTAGGCTGAGGCAAGATCATTGAGTTTGAGGCTAGTGTGAACTAGATACAGTTGCATCTGTCAGGCAGGGAGGAAAAGGGGGGAGGTGTGGAGATGAAGGCAAGTCAAGTAGGAAGAATCTGAAACTCCCGACTAGAGGACTTGCTGGATGTAAAAAGGCTGTTAAATGGCATGGTCTGGAATCACATTTGCTTCTATTGTTCTTATAGACATCCAGTATGATGTGATTTCTGGTGCCTGATCTATCAGATTGTTACAAATGAAAAGAGGCCAAGGGGCTGGAGAGATGGCTTAGCCATTAAGTGCTTGCCTGTGAAGCCTAAGGACCCCAGTTCGAGGCTCAATTCCCCAGGACCCCCGTTAGCCAGATGCACAAGGGGGCGCAAGCATCTGGAGTTTGCTTGCAGTGGCTGGAGGCCCTGGAGTGCCCATTCTCTCTCTCTCTCTCTGTCACTTTCAAATAAATAAACAAAATAAAAATAAACAAAAAAATGTTTTTTAAAGAGGCCAAGGAGGTTGTAAAGCAAGAATATTTCAAGATCCTAACATTTCACATAGAGAGAGATAAAATGTAGCCTTACTTCCAAGTCCCTGTCCCCATTCTTTACCCCCTCCTCCTTTCTAAGAGGATCAGCAATAGGAGGCTGTATGGTGCTGAGGAACACCTAGATGGAATGGGAAATAGATAGGTTCTAATGCAGTCATATTCAATGTTCATGTATTCAGAGATTAATGTTCCTAGAAGATTATTATTTAATGCTCTGCTAGTTTTAAAGTTAAGCATTCTTTTCAGTGGATGGATCATGTTTACTGTAAAGATTTGTTGATCTTTTGGCTTGTGTTACAGCTTCATGTTAACATCATTAATTTTTGTTTGCAAGAGCTGAAGGTATTTCTTACCACAAGAACATTACTGGCCTTTTGTTCTGGAGACCTTTAGAGTTTGAAGGCTGTGTCTGGTGTGAACCCACATGACTGATGGTTATTGTTGCAGGGTGGGTTTTCGTTCTGAGGAATGACATTGCTTTTGTTGTGACCTGCTGTCACTGAATGTCTTGATCTGTCTAGTCATGGGGGTAGGGGTAGTGTTCTTCCTGTCTGGTCCAACCAGGCCTGGGAAGTGATTTGTCACCTCTTCCCTGAGAGCCTGCTGGAGAGGGTTGGCAAACTCTCCTGGTCCTGCTGTGAATCCCTCAGGCTTGTGAGGGACGACAGATGGTTGGGCTAAACTCAGAGCCACCCCTCTACGTAATGAAGAAAAATGACCAGTCTCCTGGTAAGTGGAAATCAGGACCCAGGCAACTTTGAATTCTGATAAACAGAACTTTTAAATAAGCAATACAGAGGGAGAGGAGGAGGAGGATCCCTAAGTTAGCCATCTGTCCTTGCTAGTATTTTCTTGTACTTTCTTGTAGGAAAGGCCTTCATGTATGTTCTTCTATGTGGTTATTATGCACAGACTTCCAAGACAGAAATAATCCTGTGTGCTCATTATATTGTAAAGGTACTTACCATTACTTATACAATAATGTGTATAGATGCCAAGAATGTGAGGCAGGATACCAGCAGGATACAGAGTCATTCTCTGCAGTACAGGAGCGGCACATTACCCATGCACAAAGCCTCTCAGTCTTCTCCCATAATGCCTGCTGAAGTTAGGGTGTTAGTAGTCCTTGCTGTCCTGCTCATGTGTGAGGCCTCAGCTGAGTGAACCCTTCATTCTTCAAGGTAGACCATGAATGACACAAGCCAGTTAAGGCCAGGGGAAGCAAGACAGAAGGCAAAGCAGGTAGTGCAGCTGAGTCTCAGCGATCGTGGCACTCAGTAGTGGAAATACACAAGACCACGCTGCCCACGGTCTCTCAGGTCCCTTTGGGTCTGTGTGTTGTCTCCATGGAGCATGCTATTTGGGCACCAGTAAGCTCCTGCCTCTATGCCTTGACCTCCTTCTCTGACAGCCAACTTTTTAAGCAGTCCTCTTAATATTTTGGCAGATTGTTCTAAGGTTTGTTAAAGCAGCCTATAATATTCTCAGTTCATTTCCACATTCTGGATTCTTTGTTATTAGTTCACACAAGATGGGTGAAAGTCAGCTCAGATGTGATGTAAACTGAGGGACCTAGGAAAAAAAGTGTCTGACAGAGACAGGATAGGTTTGCTTTAGGAGTAGCCCCAGAGGTGAGCTTTATGAGATCAATAGCTAAAAGTCATTACAACTGTGTTCTGTATTTGCTTTCAGATACAATTCAAGCATTTGTTTTATTTATAAACCTTTTGTCTTCTTTGTTCCCATCCTGGTTGTCATGAAAATCACATTAGTTCTTACTTTAAGATGTATTCATTGTCCCTGTGATGCTAAATTTTGATTATCAGCTTAATTGGATTTAATAAACTCCTTGGGCATTAAAAAAGGCACACCTTTGGGTATGTCTTAACTTAGGGAGGATGTGGTATTTGAATGTATGTCCCCCAGTAGATTCACATGGGTTTGTTGTTGTTTTTTTCAAATTAGGGTCTTACTCTAGCCCAAGCTGGCCTGGAACTCACTATGTAGTCTCAGGCTGGCCTTGAACTCATGGTGATCCTCCTATCTTGGTCTCCAGAGTGCTGGGATTAAAGTCATGTGCCACCACACCTGGTTATTAAAGCTTGTAACTTGGATTTCCAGCCACCTGGATGGAAGAAGTGTCACTGTGGGTGGATCACGGGGTCCAGCCGTATGGTGTTGCTGGGGGTAGATCTGAATTTTAAGCCAAAGGTATGTGGAGTACCCTGAGCTCTGCCTGGGTCCCTGCTATTTGCTGTCCATTTGTGCTTGCTTTTGGTAGTGGTTTCTCTCTGTTTGGATCTGTGAAAGGGGGGAGGAGTTTCTTCCTCCATTATGGAGCTACCCCTGGATGTGTAAGCCTCAAATAAATCCCTTCCTCAAATAAACTGGTTTGGAAGTTGATCCCAACCACGTGGAGCTGACTACAACAGAGAAAGAACCACTGAATGTGGGTGATACTATCCCTTGACAGAGATCCTAAACTGAATACAGGAGGAAAAAGGAGAAAGCAAGTGAGCTGAGTGTTTTCTGACTCCAATAGATATGACCAGGCAGCCTCACACTCCTGCTGCCATGCCTTCCCTACTATGACAAACTATAACACGCTCAGACTGTAAATCAGAATAAACCCTCCCCTGAGTTGCTTCCTGTTAGGTACGTCACCACAGCAAGGACAAAAGTAATAACTGCAATCCCTGTTCCTACATTTTGTATATGTGATTAGGAAATCTCATGTAGGTGTTATAATTTAAGACAACTATTAAATATTCTGTACATAAACTGAGAACTGTTAAAAAGTTGTGAATCCGGATGTAAGTAGGTGCTTTCCCACATTAAGGTCAGTTATGATACAATCATCCTAATGTTGTAGCTACTAATACTATGTTTGTGGAGGAGACTCTTTCACAACCCTGCATAATGTCGGGTACATAAGTATAACCTGATAATGCACCATGCATCATCTACACAAGCCTCCAGTTACCAGACTTGATGCTCTTCTCCCTGATCCTGAAACTCTGATGCAGTGCTGAATGGACTTACTAGCCTGGCAAGGGAAACCAACACAGTGTTATGGGACCAAAAAAACTTTTAAAGTGGGAATTGTAGTATTCCTAGTAAGAACATGACTATAGAAAGTGGTATCGGTTTTAGCAGACTACAGAGATGGCTTACTGGTTAAAGGCACTTGCTTGCAGATTCTGCTGGCCCAAGTTCAATTCCCAAGCCACCCATGTAAGACTGATACAAAAAAGGGCACGTGATCTGACATTTATTTGCAATAGCACGAGGTCCTGGCATGCCTACACAAATACATGTATGTGTGTGTGTGCAAACAGTTTTTAATGTAATTTCTTTTTTTTTTTGTTGTTATAAGTATACTTAGAAGAAAGTTACAAAATACTTCTTGTGTCTTACTCTGTGTCTGCCTTAGACAGCAGCTGTTCTTAGTGGGAACTTTATTCAGTACTGATAGTTAAATTCACATTGAGGACTTACTGTAAATCAGGCATAGCTACATGACTTATATGCATTTTACTCAATCCCCATGATGATGCTACAAGGAACTAGGTTATTATTTTGTTTTATAGACAAGGACTCAGATTACCTGGGTAGTAAATGGCAGAACAGGGATTTGAGCCCAAGTCTGTCAGACTTCAGAAGCCTGTTGGTTGAGACTAAATGAAAAGAATCTGTCAGCAGTTGCTTCCTTTAATACCTCTGCTTCTCATTATCTAACTTTTCCCCTATGTCTAATCTTAATTTTATCTCTTTCCTATTTATGTGCCAGCATTCCATGCTGTGAAGTATTAGGAACGGAACAGGCAAAAATGTCAGATCTGAGTTCTAATTAACTTTGTAAATTTATGGTTTGTTGTTCAGGGAGAAATACGCTGTGGAATAACAAGGTCGAGATATCAAAGATGAATTAGAGTGGCTAATGGGAAGGAAGCATGCTGTACCAAGCAGAGGAAAGCTACCATTATCAGGGCATAAATAAGGACTGTGCCTCCTACTTTGTGTGCATAGAGGAATTTCTGTTTTTTTTTTTTTTTTCCTACACCCCAGGGAATGGTCACCATCAGGATCATGAAGACAGTCTGAAATGGAATTCCTGGGTGAGGAGCTATCACCAACTTCATCCTTAGCATCACATGTCCTTTAATTATTTCAGACGTCCTGTCTGGAGGGAGGGCAGAGCTGGAATGCTGTATTGACATTTAACAGTACATACTTGAGGTTCTAGCTTTGGGAGTGTGGATTCCCTTCCTGAATGCTAAGCAGACTTGAAAAGCAAAGGCACTCCTGAGGAATCCTCCTTGGTCAGATGGATCAGGGATGTATTTCCAAAATTAGTGCTGCACAAAAAATTCTCTCTCATGGACTAATTCTTCTTCCCCTCTCTGAGGACCATCTGTCTCATGGGCACAAAAAGTAGGCATCTGTTCAGATTTATGGGGTTGCCACCTGGACATGTTCCTATAGTGTCTCAAAGCAAGAGGACTGGGATATCTTTGGACCAGTTCCAAAGCCTTAACTACTGAGGTCTTCACTGAGGAGTTACAGAATCATGACAAAATAATGTCTTCCAGGATCTGGTTTTCTAGAGCAATGCAAGTGACCCATGATTCTAAGCTAGCAATTGATAAAACATTTGTGTAATATTTTATAGTTTTGCCACCACATGATTTTTGCCACATCTACTCAACTCTTCACCTCTTCTGTGCTTGTACAAAAGCAGCTATAGATAATGGATTAAAAAGCTCTTGTAGCCATGTGCTGATACATCTTTATTGATAAAATAATTTTCAGCAGGATTTGGCCTTTAGAACATAACATAGTTTGTGGTCCTTTGGTCCATGCCATAATAATTCCGTATATGTTGGGGAGTTCCTGTCTAAAAACTTAATATTCATGCACTGTAATTGTTCATGCTGATGATGTCAAGTCTTTTGGTTTTGCAGATTTTATTTAAGATCACTTTGATTTTTTTTTCTCTACAGGAAGTAATTTCTTGCCCCACACATAATACCAAGAAGATCTCACTCAGGTGGATGCTGGGCTCCCAGCATAGGACTGGGGCCCTTGGATGTCAATCAGAACATATACATTTATATATTACTTGAAACAGAGTGTGTCTAGCCCAATCACTTGAGTGTACTGACTAAAGTTAATCATGTTGAATAGACTGTACTTTACTTATGGCTTTGCCCATATGTGGGTTGGAGTTAGTTGTTCAGCATGAGACTAATAACTTCCTTCTCATGATGCGGTGGGTGGTTCGGCACATCACAATCACAGTGATGGAGTTTGGCCCAGTACCTTTGTTTTCGTCCCTGTCTTGGTTCTGAAAGGATACACTGAGAGGGGAAAGCTGCAGATGTGAGCCACCAAAATAAACACACTTGCGATAGAATGCATGTTTCCTGTTTCTTGGTTAGGCTGAAATTCTTTATACCCAGACTGGTGGTTAACTGTCGAGGCAAGTGAATTAGAAACTGAGCTAGAATTTGAGCACCAGTGAGATGTCTGCATAATTCTGCATCGTTTCCTCTGCCTTCATTCTTTCTGGTGCAAGGGTAATTGTGCCTATCTGACAGTTCTATTTTTGCCATCCTGCTTGAAGAGACATCATTTTACTTGTGGTGTAGTATTTGCTTTTCTGTTGTGATCAAGTTTACAGACAAGGAGAGATACTAATCTTTCATTTGGGGGGGTGATTGAAGGACAACAATAACATTTCGACATCAGTTTATTTAGTTATTTGTTTATGATAGAGTGAATAGGGATCAAGGGCCTCTAGCCACTGCAAACAAACTCCAGATTTATGTTCCACCATGTGCCATCTGGCTAACGTATTTGGGTTCTAGGGAATTGAACCTAGGTCCTTAGGCTTAGCAGGCAAATGCATTTTCTGCTAAGCCATCTCTCCAGCCCTTCTACATCAGTTTGAGACTTAATTTTACTTGATTAGATGAGTCAAGAGAGGCAGAATTACCTTCACCTAATTTAGATATCTCAATATTGGAGATCCATGGACACTTCTACTATCCAATACATCTAGTAGATCCATGGATGAACTTAGGATCTTGTCCATCTAGTAGATCCATAGATACAACTAGGACCAAGTAGATCTGTGGACATATCTGGGATCCAGAATATCTAGCAGATTTGTAGGCACATCTACAATCTACTACATCTAGTTAATTTGTGGACACATCTAGTATCTAGTACATCTAGTAGATCTATGGATATATCTATAACCTAGTGATCTAATATATCCATGGATACATCTAGGACCCAGTACATCTAGAAGATCTGAGGACACATCTAGGATCAAGTACATCCAGCAGAGCCACAGGCACATCTAGGATCTGGTACATCTAGTAGATCCACAGGCACATTTAGGATCTGGTACATCTAGTACTTCCATGAACATATCTAGTACCAACAGGACGTTAGGTGCTTGAGGGTGATGTATGTGAGCATATATGTGTATGTGTTTGTATACATATATATGTACATCTCCGAGGAGAATTCACTGAGAGACAAGAAGGAATAAAATAGAAAAGTGAAGAACAGTAGAGAGACAGTGTGGTGGTTTGATTTAGGTGTCCCCCATAAACTTAGGTATTCTGAATGCTAGTCTCCCCAGCTGATGGTAATTGGGAATTAATGCCTCCTGGAGGTGATGTCCACCTTTTGATCATGCCATCGTTTTCCCCTGCCATCATGGAGCTTCCCCTTGAGTCTGTAAGCCAAAATAAACCTCTTTCCCACAAGCTGTTCTTGGTCGGATGATTTCTAACAACAATGTAAACCTGACTACAATAGTAAAGTGGTACCTGGGAGTAAGATTGTTGCTAAACACCTGACTCTGGCTTTGGCCTTTTGGAGCTGATTTTCAAGAGGAATGTGGAAGGAATTGAAAACTTGGCCTAAGAGACACCTTGCAGTGCTTTAAGTACAGCTTGATGGGCTATTCTGGTCAGAGTTGAAAGACCTGAGTGCAATAAGAACTATGGACTGTGAGGTTTGGCTTGTGAGGGTAAGAAAGAGCTTTGCCTGGACTGGGATAGAAGCAGTTTGTGTGAGAGCCTTCCTGTTATGGCCATGTCCTGAGAAGTTGTGCAGGGTTGCATTGTGTAGAAATGGACTGGTGTGAGCAGAGGGATATGGCACAGAAAAAAATGAAATCTTTGGGTGAACTGCCCATTCAGCTGCAATTGAGAGATTACAACCTTTGAGACTGGGCCAGCCGTCTGGGGTAACAGGAAGAATGTACTAGACTCTTTGAAGGGGCCTGAGTGCTTAAGGAGTGTTCTGTTCTTCAAAGTCTGTTTTATTCCTTCCCTGGATTAACAAATTGGCATCCTACCTGGTATTGTGGAGTATAAGAAATGCAAGAAAGAGAGGTTCATTGAATTTGCAACACATTCTTATGTTTTGGAAATGGGCATGGGCAGTGTGAAGCAGGATTGCCTGCATGGAGACCTGATGGAGCTGTGAGGATGAAAAATGGGTTGCAGTGCAGACCTAGTGGAGATGCAGGGACCACGGGATGGCTGCTAAGAAGAGTTGCCGGCCTGATGAAGTTTTCCGGGACTGTGAGTAGCCTAGCTGTGGGGGCAGATTGGAACTCCAGGGACCTGTTGGTTAGAATTATTGGACTTGGAGACTTGTCACTGACTCGAGTTTTTGGACTTGGAGTTACAGAGTTTGGTGTTTGCCCTGTTTAAATCTTGTATTGCTTAATATTTCGTTTCTGTGCCCAGTGCCATCTTTTGCAGTGTGAGTGTTTATTCTGTGCCATTATGGGTTTGGGGGGGAGGGATTTTCTTTTTTGGTGTTATGGCTCCATTGAAAGACCTTGGTTTATGGGGAAGTTTGAACATCAATAGGATTGATAAAAAATGTAGGGACTTTGAAAGTTGGACTGAATGCATTGCATTTTACATCATGGATGGTTAACAGTTTATTGGGGCCAGGAGCAGAATGTGGTGACTTGATTCAGGTGTCCCCCATAAACTCAGGTGTTCTGAATGCTAATTTCCCCAGCTGATGGTATTGGGGAATTGATGCCTTCTTTAGCAGTGTATTGTTGGGGGCAGGCTTTTGGGTGTTATAGCCAGTGTTCCCTTACTAGTATTTGGCACACTCTCCTGTTCCTGTTGTCCACCTGATGTTGGCCAGGGGGTGATGTCCACCCTGTGCTCATGCCATAATTTTCCCCTGCCATCGTGGAGCTTCCCCTTGAATCTGTAAACCAAAATAAACCTTTTTTCCCCCACAAGCTGCTCTTGGATGATTTCTTCCAGCAATGCAAACTTGACTGCAACAGACAGATAGAGGGTAAATAGACTTTCCCATCTTACTCCTACCCAGGGATCCAGCTTCAAGACAGCAACTGATGTGAGCAGAGTGTATGTGGCAGTCCCATGAAAAATGGTAGCTGAAGTAACTGCCTGTGATCTTCTCAGCGTGGATTCTATTGACTGTTATTGTATTTTATATCGACTGGTGTGGAGTCCACCAAAGAGCCCGCAGCAATGGCTTCTTTCTTAAAGTAGAGGAAATGAAAGGAAGAGAGCAGAAAAAATTATGTAAATAATTTTTCCTTTATCATTCTTTACTATTGGAACAATCTCTTTATTCTTCAGAATTGTAGGAAGTTATGAAAGCATACAAATAATAATCATGAGTAAATATAGTATTAGCTTCTTTAGAAACCAGTTCATTTTTCATGTATAAGGTTGTGTAGTTGTGATCTTCAATAACTTCTTTTCAAATTTTACTTATTTACAAATATATATTAGAGAGAGAGAATGACTATATGAGAATGGCTGTTTCAGGGTTTCTTGCTACTGCAAATAAACTCCAGCTGCATGTGCTACTTTGTGCATCTGACTTTACATGGATACTGGGGAATTGAACCCCGGCTGCCAGGCTTTGCAAGCCAGCACTTTAAACACTGAGCCATCTCTCCAGTCTGGTGATCTTCAATAGCTTCTTACAAGAATGAGTAAGAAAGCTGAGCAGGAAGGACTTTCGTGTGAAATGGTGAGTGGAAGTATGATGAGGGTGCTGATTATACTTGAAGAACACTAATGTTGACACGATGACATAAACCAGTCTTCCTGGCAGATGAAGCAAATAAACAGAGACTCAGAAACATGAGAGGACATATCTAGAGACATCTGAAAAGCAAGGAGAGGCATGAGCAATGCCGTGGAAATATCAGGAGTGAGGAAAGCATATGCGGGACTTGGGAATTTTCCAATAGTTGCTTTTAACCATAGTCTAAGGGCAAGATGGAACAAGGCTAGACTAACGCATCTGAGTGAAGCCAAACATTTGTAGCCTAGTGATCTGTGTGGGACTGTCCTTACTGTGAGAGATAACCTGAGGAAATCACTGGGAAGAATGATTTTTTTTTTTTTTTTGGCTCCAATTTCAGACGTTTCAGTCCCTCATGGCAGCAGGGTGTGGCAGCACACATCATGCAGCTAAAAATCAAAGGCCAAATGATGGTGCTAGAAAGCATTTTCCTTTCCCTGCTTTTCTTCCGTGCAGGCAGGATGGGCCTTCCCCTTAGTCCATGCCCTTTGGAAACGCCCTTCCAGCCATACACAGCAAGTGTGTTGCACTATCTCCTAGGTGCTCTCAAGAATTACAAATACTGTTTACGAGATTAAGCACCACACACACTGCATATTAAAGAGATAAACCCGGGCCAGGGAGATGGCTCAGTGATTAAAGATGCTTGCTTGCAAAGCTTGAAGGCCTGAGTTCAGTTTCCCAGTACCTAAGTAAAGCCACATACACAAAGTGGTGCATGTTTCTGGAGTTTGTCCGCAGGAGCACCAGGTCCTGGTGTGCCCATTCTCATCCTCAATCCATTCCTCTCTCTGTCCCTCTCCTCCCTCCCCTTGCAAATAAATAAAATTTTATGAAAAGGATGACCTCCCTCCCACCAGACACCTGACATACTTTGAAGTGTTTTAAGTGGGGAAAATTTTTGGCTGATGGATTGGGAGAAAGTGAAGATAGGCAACAAGGAGATCATTGAAGTGATTTTTCTGTAAGCAAATGGGAAGTCGTATCATACTCTTCTATAAAGGAGTTAGGGGCTGTGAACTCTTCTCAAAGTTATGGTTGGAATCAGAGCAAAGGAAGAACTTGGGATAGTGCTGAGGTATCTCTTGGATTTGTGTTTGCCATCATCTGTTCATATATGGAGGCTCACTGTTGGATGTGGAACAGTATGGAAGAGCAGGACTGGGGAAATGAGTTCACTGTTTCTTGTGAAAGCCATTTTACCTAAGGTATAATGTTCCCAAAGGAGACTGAACAAAACATGACACGAACCCAAGTTATGGAGGTCTAGGAAAGCTCTATGAGACCAGGTTTTCAGATGAGGAATGATGACATACTCTGACTTCTATTTGAAGTCAAGACTAGGAAGGGCCTGAGTAGCACTGCCATAAGCCAAGGGCAAGCAGTGGAGACCACTGTGTAGACAAGGAGAGCATACCGGACAGTGCAAGGTTGGCATTGTTAGAATTTTCCAGTGGTGGGAATGTTTTTAAAAATTCCAAACCTTTCACAATTTCCTGGTTCCTACATTTCTGGTCTTACACAGTCTTTTCACATGCTTGTACCTTCATACACCTGGGCTCTTCAGTTTTTATCAGCTCTCAGATGAACTTCATTTTTTTGTGTTGTCTCCCCCATTTCCCCCTTATCTTAATGTCTTTTGCTGTTTATTGGGCTCTGTCAGCCTGGAGAGAAAAGTAGGGTTCTAATGAGAAAGAGAACGCTTTTCCTCTTCCTGAGTTTCACTTTTTTCTCCTGCTGTGGGGTCTGTGCCATGGCCAGTGGGCCATGCATCTGGCTGCACCAAGTCTGAAGTTCATTGATGGCACATGTCATGATTTATTCATGTTAATTTCCCTCTCAATAAAAATATACATGTGCTTATTGGAGTCAAACAGGCTGGCATTGATTCAATGCCATATTTCTAATTGGCTTTGAAACTTGGAGCAGCATAGCTCATGTCTTTGAGCCTGAACTTCCTTAACTTGTACAGTGAGCATAGTAAAACTCCCCTGGCCAATTTGTTGGGAGGGGTAAGTCAGGTAAGGCACTGTCTGTCCTGTGCTGGGTGTGACACATGGCCGCTGCCCCTATGCTGGCAGCAGTGCACATACTAGAGGAAACTTTCTCAGAGTGACTTCTTATAATCAGAAATGGGTAAAGCAGAATGTAGGATGCAGAGCATGTTAAATGATGCATCCTAATTTTCTCTACTTCAGAGTTAGGCAGATAGATACCTGAAGCTTACTCCAGCACTATAAGCCCAACCATGTAGGACTTGGTATTAATGCGTATGAGAAACCTTTTCCCTCTTTACTCTACCAAATTCTGGAATGAATCCTCTCCCCAGATTTCAAGCAGTCTTGTGGGTTTTGTGCCACACAATGCCTCAGTTCCTCCCTTCCTTGAAAAGTCAGGATCTCTCAGGAAACATAGGTGCCCTAAAAAAGCATTGTGCTCTACGAAGTAGTAAATCTGATAAGTGAGTTCATCTTTATTTGTTTTATTTAAATATTGTTTGACACTAGTTACATTTACATCACTATACTGATTCTGTCCCTTAAGTATATATTTTTTTAATTTTTTGTTGATTTTTATTTATTTGAGAGCGACAGAGAGAGAGGCAGAGAGAGAATGGGCGTGCCAGGGCCTCCAGCCAGTGCAAACGAACTCCAGTGCCCCCTTGTGCATCTGGCTAACGTGGGTCCTGGGGAATCAAGCCTTGAACCGGGGTCCTTAGGCTTCACAGGCAAGTGCCTAACCGCTAAGCCATTTCTCCAGCCCAAGCTTATATTTTTTTTTTTAAAAAAAGATTAATTGCATACATTCTAAAGACATTGTTCCCCCATTTTTTGCTATAGTTGTTACTTAAAGGTGGATTTTGCCCTAGCTGAGCAATTACTAGAGTTATCCTAGGATCTAAGTTACATAACTCCCCACCCCCTTTTTTTCTGCCCACCTATTGGATAGGGCAATTCATGGGTGACCTGAGTCTGAAATCTTATTTTCCTCATCTTTCCTATGGATGTTTTGATGGGGCCCATGGCCTATAGATAAATACACTGCAGAACTTGAAAGTTTAACACCCAACACAATTATCCTGAAGTGAAATCTGTTTGTATTTTTAAGCCACACAGGCAGTTTCTCATTACAGTAGAGCTTTCACAGTCAAGTGCCACTGATCTCTTGTGTTCTTGAAAATGATTGGTGATTAAAATCACCCCTTTTGCAAGCAGCTACCCACTGCTGCTTTCCACAGAGAATAATAAACTCCATACACTGAAATATTAAGATACCACTTAGAGTATTAGAATTTTAACCACTTCATGTGGCTGAAGCACAGGGGCCTTTTCAGCTACAATGCTAGTTATCTCAAAATTGGTAATACATCCCCGCTTAACTCTGTGCTCTCCTGGGGCCCAGGCTGCCTCCTGCAGTGCAACGTGAAACTTAACTGTAATTTGTTGTGACTGATCCCTAATGCAAGTGTTAACAGTGGCTACTTGCCATGAGTAGGAGAGTGAGAGTAAGTGTTGTTTATCTAGACAAGAAGTGATACCAAAATGAGACTAGAGGTGTGATTCTAATTTGCACCTCCATTTCATTTGCCCGGAGGAACTACATTTCTTTGTCATTATTTCTAAATCTATATGGTGACAGTGGAAGGATTACCAAGTGCACTGCTAACAGATGTGGCAGTCACACTTCTCTGCAGCTCCTCATCTTATTCATTCATGCTTTCATCAAATCCCCTTTGGTTTGGAGGAAAACCCCTTACCAGAATTGCTTAAGGTGTCAGCCCAATAGGAAATGAGTTGTGATGGAAGAGCTTTTTGAACCATGTCACTGTCCTGTTTCTTCTCTCTTTTATAATGCTGTGTTGTGCATTGCCATGAGCAGAAGGTCTTTACAATAGAAAGGTAGGTTGGTATGTATGTGAATGAAAGATAAGGAGGGTAATAAAATATTTCAGACACTTTAAATTATTTATTCCAGAGATTCTACAGAGCATGTGCCCTACAAAATGTTAAACATTTTATGAAAAATAATTTATTGGGAAAAAGGTTTAGAAGACAGAATTATATGTGAATATTAAAGGCTCTAAGAAAGTCTACAGAAAATAACCCATTAAACTTTTTATGTGTCTCTCTATTCTGAACTTATTTGTTCCTAATAAGTTTGCCTCCTCCACTTAATGAATCTCACTTTCAGAAATGTTACAGTCTTGTGATTGTAGGGATAGACATATCTTGTTATTTCCATCAGCATTTATGATCTAAAATTCTTGGAAAGGTGGGGTGTCTAAATGTAGTGGGTTTCAACTACAATATTCATGACATTTTCCACATTTTTAATGTATAATTTTTTATTGATAACTTCTATACCTGCACACAATAAACCATAATCCCCCCCCCACACACTTTCCTCTTCACAACTCCACTCTCCATCATATCCCCTCCCTCTCTCCATTAGTCTTTTATTTTGATGTCATTATCTTTTTCTCCTATTGTGAGGGTCCTGTGAAGGTATTGGTAGGCACTGCAAGATCATGGATATTGAGGCCAATTTCTGTCTGGACAGTTGCCTTGTAAGAAGTTGTACTCTTCCTTTGGCTCTTACATTCTTTCCGCCACCTCTTGTGTGATAGAGATGGTTCAGTGCTGAGCACTCCTGTCACTTTTTCTCAGCACTATGTTGCCTTTTGGGTCATCCCAGTGGTCACAGCCATCTTGAAAGAGAAACTTCTCTAACCAAAAGCATTAATATGTGAATATGAACATTAAGTATAGTGCTTACAGGATAGTTTGGTAAGCATAATATATGCATTTAACCAGACAAGAGCAGGCTTTATACACCTAAGGCTCATGACTTCCTCTGCCATAGGCTTTTGATTATGTCTTTAGTACCAGGCATGCATTCTCTCCCATAGAGTGGGTCTCCAGTCAAAGTAGAGAGCAGTTGTTTTCCCCCAGAGCAGACATGCCATTATTGCACCCATTCGGTCATTTGGCCTGCCTGGCCAAACTTGAGGTTTCCAGTGTCTTTTGTTTTCACCACTGATGACTTCTGTCTCCCATAGGGTTGCATACAGTGCAGCTTTTTCCACCTTTCAGTCAGCTGGTATACAGAGAGGAGGTTTTCAGCTCAGCCCCAGCTTTATTTCTCAGTGACCTTGCTGCCCAGGCATGTGGAGTCTTCAGCAATAGGGTCTTACCATTTGTTTCTTATTGTAAACCAAAGGCCTTGGCAATAGCCTGTAATGTTTTGGAGGCAACAGGGACCTCCCTGGCCAACGACTCACTGGAAGGTCTCCCATCCCTGGCACCGAAAATTTTCTAGTAACAATCTATGGCTTCTGGATGTGCCATTATCCAAAAAAGTAGGCATTTATTTGTCTTATTCAGAATATCTGAAATTTTGATTGACCCCCCCCAACACACACACATACCCTTCTTTTACTCAGTCTCTTCCTTTGGCCTGCAGTTGGCTTTAAATAGCCTAGCCTTGACCTAAGAAAAACAAAGTTTAGGGAATCAAGCTGAGACCATTGTATTTCTCTCACATGTAGTAGAGAAGAGGAAGGCGAAGTCTTGTTAGAAACCTAATCTTCGCAGCCATGGGAGTCTTTACTATTCCAGTGCTAAGGAATGCTTTTCCCTGTAGCCTTATAAGAAAGGCTCATCGGAGGTTTGTGGACTTGTTGAGACATTTCTTCATTTGCAGTACGTACCATAGATTGTGGAAATACAGCTTTAGGAGATGCATGATCAGTGAATGCTTTCCCTCTGTGACTTTTAGTAATAACTCACCAATATGTACTTTGAGCCACATAAAGAAGTATTGTAGGACTGGAGAGACGGCTCAGCAGTTAAGGTGCTTACCTGCAAAACCTAATGACCCAAGTTTGATTCCCCAGTACCCATGTAAAGCCATATGCAGAAAGTGGCACATGCATCTGGAGTGTATGTGCAATGGCAGGAGGCCCTGCTGTGCCCATTCTCTCTCTTCTCTCTCCCTCCTCTCTCTCTTTACTTGCACATAAATAATTAAAATTTTAAAACGAAGTATTGTATGAAAATAACTACAAAGGAGCTGGAGAAATGGTTTAGCTGTTAAGGCACTTGCCTACAAAACCTAACAACTTGCGGTTTGATTCCCCACAACCAACATAAAGCCAGATGCACAAGTGGTGCATGCAGCTGGAGTTGATTTGTGGTGGCAGGAGACCCAGATATGCTTATAATTTCTCTCCCTCCCTTCTTCCTTTGAATAAGTTAAAATAACTCAATGAGCAGGATACTGTCCCAGGCATATAGAGACTGAAGGTCTTTTAGGGTCTGTGATTTTCCCTGAAATAGTGCAGTTCTAGCCAAGGAAGATTTCCCAAAATGCAGTTCCCTGGTTTGCTGGCAGATTTCAGATGCTTGCATTCATTTGGGGCCTTTGAGGTATAGGGGGCAAGCTCAGTAACTAGTGCTGACTGGTTATTTCATTTTCAGTTAAGTTGTAGCATGCACTAAGTTCAGATTGTGCTTCCTGTTGTCTGTGAAACAAGAGAGAGGCCCAGAGAGGAGCTGGAATAGCAGTGAGAAGCCTCAGCACTTGCCAACCATAAACAAATCAGTGAATCCCACCCCATTTTCACTTTCACTTTCACTTGCTGTGTAGAAGGATTAACTGTCCTCATAGGCCAGGATAAGGAACAGAGAGGAGGCAGTAACTATGTGCAATCTGCCAAAGGTAGCTTTTAATTACAGAGAAAAGGTAATTTTTACACCGGAAACTGACATTAAGCTGGCAAGCTCGCAAATCTTACTTTTCTAAGAAAAGACTCTTCTTACTCTAGTTTATACTTATTAATTTTTATCCCACTGCTGATCCAGCATTCTTATCTGTGGTCATTCTGATTTAAGAGGAGCCAGTGAATTAATGAAGTGGAAGGGATACGTAGATTTCATTTGCTAAACCTTAAGCACCTACCATGGTCCTGGGAACTGGAGGTATTCAACTCTAAGCTGCATGTCAGCTGGTATTGCAAAATACAATAGTCTGTGAATGATTTGGGATGACCTATTAACTCGAATCACCAATGTGAACCCAGTTACACAGGCATATGTATCCTTTAACAAGAGCAAATTCTCATCTCAGTGATGAGTCCAGAGAGCAGGAACAGTGTAGAGGGCAGAGGACCTCACAGTGAAATGAAGGACTTTCATCACCACTAGTGTCATTTGCTTCCTATGAAGGTCATTTTCTAATAAAGCAAATGGATGATCCAAAGAAGAGGGTAGGGGAGATAAACTGGGATATTCATTTATTTCACAACATTAGTTGAAAGAATGTCACAGTAGGATATAGAAGGAGTACACACGTAGTGTGTAATCTGCTGCAGCTTTCCCTCCAGTTGAGGAAGACATGCAGAAATAAGTAAATAGTCAAAATAATTACAGATCAAATAAATATCTTGAAAAGGTAATTAAAAGGGGGCTGAACTAGTGCTGGAGAGATAGCTTGGCGGTTAAAGCACTTGTCTGTGAAGCCTAAGTACCCAGTTTCTATTCCCCAGTACCTACATAAGCCAGATGCACAAGATGGCACATGCACCTGCAGTTTGTAGTGGCTAGAGACCCTGGCATGCCCATTCTCTCTATCTGCCCACCCTCAAATAAGTAATAAAATATTTTTTAAATTTAAAAAATAAAAAGAGGCTTAACTAAAGAGTTGGTGGAGAGTAAAAGAAAACCATTTTTCAAAGACTGTTAGGTTTGGAGAAATTTGAGCTGACTCTTAGCTGAGAAGACTGAGTGATAAACATTCACCAAAGAAAGATGTGCCAAAGCTATGTGGTAAAAAGGGCATCCTGTGTTTGTGTGTGACAGTCTATGGTTGCGTAAGTCAAGACTGTCCAGAGAAACAGAACCAATCAGCTGTGCCTATGCTTGGGTGTATACAAGTAAAGACATCTGTTGTAAGGAATTTGTTCATATGGTTATGGAGATGGTACAGACACTCAGTGAGCTGGTGAGCCTGCAGTGTAACAGTCAAGCCCTAAGGCCTCAGAAGGGCAAGAGCTACCTGTGTAGTTCCTGTTTAAAGGAGCCAGGCTTAAGACCCAGGAGGAACTGATGGCGCAGTGTGAGTCTGAGGACAGAACAAAGCTGAAATGCTCATTCATAGGAATCAGGCAGGGGGTGTCCCTTTCAAATCATGAGAGGGAGAGCTATCATGTTTTATACAGAACTGCAGCTGGTCAAATAGAGCTAGGGAGGTTGTGAAGGTCAGTTTTTTTGTATGTGTATTATTGACTGGCTTAGCAGATTCCCAGATTTTAGTTAAACATTATCACTCAAATGTGTCTGTGGGTGTTTCTGGAAGAGTTTGGCATTTTAATTGGACCAAGATAGCAGACTGTCCTTCCTAATATGGATGGGCAACATCTGACCCTTTAATGGCTGGATTAAACAAACTGGAAGATTACTGTCCTTATCCTGCCTAGCTGAGATGTCAGTCATTTCCTGCCCTTGTATTTGGGACTTAAATCTTAACACTCTCAGTTCTCAGACTGTAATTTATAGCACAAGCTTTCCTGACTCTCCCAATTTTCAGATGAGAGATCATCAGATTTTTCAGACTCTGTAGTCATGTGAACCACTTCCTCAGAATACATCTCTATTTCTCCATCATATCAGTTCTTTGTCTTTGGAGAATCCTGACTAATACAGAACATAATCTCTCTTACTCAGTCTACCATTTCAGCTGTTGATCCCATTCAGAAGCACCCTTGATGACATACTCAGAAAAACATTTGGTGAGATATTGCAGTATTCCTTGGCCCAGTCAATTTGATACAAAAAGATCTCACAGGCCAGGGAAAAGGAGATGAACATATAGGAAACTGGAGAGAGGCAGAGCCTTGAGAGGCATGGTAAGAGATTTGGCATTTAGTTAAGGGTCAGCTATTGAAGGAGCTTAGCCATAACCTCACTTCTTTTGATACTTAATCATTCTTTTAAAAAAGTGTGAGGTTGTACAAGATGAGGTGGAAGGTGTTGGTGAGGTGATAGGAGCAGAGACAAGAGAGGTAAAAATAATAAGATACATCAGAGGACTGTTTTGGAGATTAGGTTTGGGGAATGTTGTAGAAATCTTTACATCGCTGGGACAAAACAGCCAACCAGAAGCAGCTGATGGGAGTAAAGGGTTTATGTTGCCTTACAGTCTCAAGGGGAAGTTTCAGAATGGCAGGGAGAGGATGGTAGAGCAGAGACTAGACATCACATCTTTCCACAGCAGCTGGCAGAAAATAGCAAGAGTGAGCTCTGCTCTGGCAAGGGGGAAGCTGGGCTATAAAACTCCTCAGCCTGCTGTTAGCAAAACACTTCCAAAATTGCCACCAGCTTGGGACCAAGTATTCAAAATGCATGTACCCACTAGGGACATCTGATTCAAACCACCAGAGGAAGGAAATGGTGAATCAAATATTACCAAGCTCATACAGAAAGTCTCCATTCTCCAGTTCTATTGTTGGATACTGAATAGGACAGAGGTGTCATCTCTCATCAAGGAATCAAAAAACTACAACCTGCTGGTTTTGTGTGTTCTGTGATCTAAGACTCATCCTTATGCTTGTAAATAGTTGAGAAAATGCTTTTAAAACGGAAAAATACATTATTCTCTATAAAAATTATATGAAATTCAATTTCAGTGTACATAAATAGCATCATGGGAGCATAGTCTCCCTCATTTTTTTTTAAATTTTCAGTTTTTTTTAAATTTGAGTGCGACAGACAGAGAGAGAAAGGCAGATAGAGAGAGAGAATGGACGCGCCAGGGCCTCCAGCCACTGTAAACGAACTCCAGACGCGTGCACCCCCTTGTGCATCTGGCTAACGTGGGTCCTGGGGAATCGAGCCTCGAACCAGAGTCCTTAGGCTTCACAGGCAAGCGCCTAACCGCTAAGCCAACTCTCCAGCCCCGTCTCCCTCATTTTTTGAATGTATTTTCTATAATGACTTCTGCTCTAGAACAGCAGAGCTGGGTAGTTGCAACTGAGCCCATATGACCCACAAAACCTAAAATACTTATCTATTCCTTGCTGACCACAGTGCTAAGGTGCCACTTTATTCAGCAGTCTGAGAAAACATGTTGATGTTGACATGTCCAAGTCATCTAACCCTAGATACCTCAGCAATAACAAAGTCACTTGTAACATTCTCTTTTCTGTCTATAGCCTGAAGTCAACCAGCATTAAAGGAGCACTGCATTCACCATCATTAGAGCCCCAACCTGTTCTAACAACCAATTAAGTACTTCTGAAACTGGAGCAGTCTTGGAGGTATCCACAGTGATGAACAAAGCCACTTGCTATGCTGGGGTTTTGATATGTTTCCTCTGTCATTCAGGCAGCGAGCTGGGCAGCATTGGCAGGGAAGTAGACTAGGCTTTCATTAGCTCCATGTCAGTGGGCAAGAAGGCTGTCAGAAGAAAGCGAGGATTGATGTATTCACCACTGACCACACTGAATTTGCAGTCTCCAGGTACTTGCCGTGCTGGCATTTCTGTCCATAAAGATGATGTTCTGTGTCAGGCATCAAGCTTCTGGCCCACATGCAGGGCTGGAGGTCCTTCTGGGGATCGCTTCTTGCTGTGGCCAAGTTTTCCTATAGACAGAATCTTGGGAACAGTGATAAGCAAAACATGCCCAGTCTGCTTCTCAGATCCAAGTGAAGTCTTGCATGTGAGCATGACAAATAATCTTCATTAAGTATGAATTTGACACATTTAATATTTTTTATAGGAGGAAACATACTTGAACATCTATAGTTTGATTGTGATTTCCTAAAACTGACATTGTTTTAGAATCCATGTTATTAGAATATGTTCATACAAATGTGAACAAGTCTTCAAGACCTAAATTGGAAAAGCATAGAGTGGCTTTGGGACTGGGAATTTATGTCCTTATTTTCACTTCAGGTTTCAGGGAGGTTGAGAAACTTATGTAAGACATTCCTAGTGGGTGAGGAAATTAAGGCAGAAGGCCACAGGTTGCTGTCACGAGTTCCACATCTCTAGCTCTCCATGCTGCCCTGTGTGAAGCACTTTCCATACTCCATACATCTGCATCCCTTACCCACCTTACATGAGTGAGAGTCCGGTATCAGAGGAATGGTGTTACAGCTTTTGCTGAGATAGTGTAAGTAGAAGCCAGGTTTGACACACAGAGCCAGACATGGGTGGCTTCCAGGACTATCAACATTGCCACACACAAAGATCGTTTCTCAGGTGAGATTTCTGGAACAGTGGTATGTCTTTAGTAAAGAGTATTTAATGTTTTCTTCACATCTTAATTTACTTCCTGTTTCCATGTTCCTGACCTAATGTTTCATTTTGTGTTTGCTTATACCTCATGGAGAAATCAAAAAAGAATAGTGAGTAGGAAGCATTCTTTAACAATAAAGAAAAAATCTGCTGCTCCAGCATTATTTTTTCATACTATGCTAATCATTTGTGAATACATTGTACAGATGGTAGGTTGTATTTTTATGGAGGGTTTTTTTTTTCCAAGCCAAGTTCATAGACATGATCTTGAATTTGTAATGCTGCACTCCTAAGTGTCTTTTTTTCTTGGCTGTCAAAATAGTGCCATCTTTAAAAAGTACAATGTAGACACTCTGGGTGAGGCTGATTATTTCTGCCTTCTTTCTTTATATAAAAATAAGTATTTTTCCCTTATTACAAAGTAACATATTCATGAGAGAAACCTGGAAAAGAAGAAAAGTAAAAAAAGAGGCATAATAGTTTAAACACCACCCTCAAAAGTAGATTATTCTTATATTCACACTCTTTCCTACTAGGTCATAGAATAAGCAACATTATTTAGATTCATTCACTTATGTCTTAAGTGTCTATATCTCAGATAGTCACAGGACAGAGTGTTTGGAGAACAAACTGAGGGAGGCTTTGCCTGTGTTGGGTTTGTTTGCCAATCTGGAAGTTTGTGGGCTTGGGATGCATAGCTCTGTGTTCTGATTCCTGAAATGGCTAAGTGGTGTGTTCTTAGGATGACACCTGCCTGAGTCATAGCTATAAATTAGGAGATTCTTGTGGAGGTCCCATGCAGAGCCTCAGGGAGTGTTGGAAGTCTCAGTCCCTGCTGATGACAGTGATGGCTGTCCCCTCCTGAACCCTTGTGCACAGGTCTCTTGGTTCTATGACAGTCCTTCACTGGAAAAGGTCACAAAATATGGACCAAGCAAAATCAAAGATCAGGTAACAATTACATAACTATTTCAAATGTGACATTTTAAGAATGTGAAAAGAAGATAGTGTCCTTCAACAGAGGTAGTCAAGCCAGATTTAGCCAATTCCTGTTGTAAGGTTTCTTCCCGTATTGATTGTCATCCACATAGCCCTGTAAGGTAGTCACTGTTCTGAACCAGTTTGTCCATTCCCCTGGCTGTGTTTGCCTCATCCTGCTTTCCCGCCCTGCTTTCTCCTCTCGCTACAGCCCAGCCCCACTGTGATCCCTCTATGTTTCTTGGGCCCCCTCAACCTTGCCTTCCTATGGTAGAACCCACCAAGCTCTCTTCCCGCTCTTTCCATGTGCTGATCTCTCTGCAAAGTGCCAGTAATTCCTTGGTTGCCTAGCTTCTTATCTTCAGATCTCAGTCCACTTTATACCTCATTTGGAGAATCCTTCCTAAAATACTTGTCCTTATGCTCTAGGTGTTTTAGGATGTCATTCTTGTCTTTTCAGTACTTTCCTCCTTCTCTCCATTTCCTTGTGTTTGTGGTTGCATTGTAATGTTTCTTTGTATGCATGGCTATTTGCTTTTGTCCAATAGAATACAACCTCAGGGGCAAAATCAGGACTTTTTTCTTTCTATTAATGCATTCTCAAATCTAGCATAGTATGTGTAACACAATATTGGACCAGAGTTTTCAATTGTCTTGCCAAATGTCCTGATTTTTTTTCCCAGAAATTTTTTCCCAGAACAGCTTAAAATTTCAGTATTCGTATAGGTTTATTTTAAGGTACTCCCTTCTCTTTCCTTGGTGACTCTGGAAAGCTCAGCATCTGAAGAGGAGAATCAGGATATGTCCTATGGCAGGAGAAGTCCAGTGTGAACCTCAGCAACCCACAGCAGCTGAGATTGCTGCATGAGGCAGAATCTAATCTGTGGTGAGATAAGGAATGGCATGCAGCGAGACATGCTTGGCAAAAGTCATTACCTGGCGCTGGTTGTGGATGGTGTACTTATGTGCTTATGATTTAGATAACCTGAGAGTAGGGTTGGGGCCAGGATTTGGAATCTCTTACCTACTTTTAATGGTACTGGTCACCAGACTACACTGTGTGTGTGTGTGTGTGTGTGTGTGTGTGTGTGTGTGTGTACTTATGCATGCATGTAGAGGCCAGAGGACAACCTCAGATACTGTTCCTCAGGCATTGTCTGCATTTTATGCGAAAGGGTCTCTTATTGGCCTTGAATTTGCCATGTAGGTTAACTGGCTTTCAGGTTAACTCCAGGGATCCACCTGTTTCTAACTCCCCAGTACTGGGACAATAAGCATGTGTCACTATGCCCAGCTTCTTCATATGGGCCCTAGGGGCTGGACTCAGGACCTCGTTCTTGCAAAACAAGTCACTTTACTGACTCAGCCATCTCCCCAGCCCACGCTTTTAATAACACAGGTCCAGGTCAGCATTTCTAACCTTGTTTATATTATCATTTGGTGCCAAACTACTTTCTGTTGTCCAGGGCTGTCATGGCCATTGGAAGGTGTCTAGCACCATCCTACCCCTGCCCTTTGCCTCCCAGAAGCCACTAGCACTCCTACAGTTGGGACAGCTGCATCAGTCCTCAGATGGTACCCACTCTCCCTGGGATATAAAATCGTCTGCACGTGAGAACTGTCGGTTAAGATGGATCAGTTTTGTCTTTTCAGCTCTTCTTGCAATCTCTTGGCCAAGGAATTGCCCTTTTGCCCAAACTAATTTAGCTTCATATTTATGGATTAACTGGATCCAACAGCTTGCATTCATGCATCACTTCACTTGTGTGCTCATGTGTACGTTGCCCATGCAACACTTTCGAGTTCTGTAAAAGTTCCTTTGGAGTGTTTTCATTTTAATGCTGTGTTCATTTTTAGTGTGTAGTCGTCTAAGGGAGGTGGTAGGTAATGTTGACTGAAGAAATTGCATAAGGAATGAAGTAAAATTTTCCTCCTCACTTGTGAGCTGTATGATCATTTTAAAACAACTTCTTTGGTTGAAGTTTGAATTGTGTATATCTGTTTCCACAAGTGCACATGTATACATGGCTTGGTCAGTTTTCACACTGTGGACATCTGGTGTTACAGGCCAGCATCCACACCACTTCCCTTGTATCCCAATTCTACTTACTCTAAAATCTTTGAAAAATTCTTCTTTTCGATAATAAAAAGGAACCTGTATTCACTGCCGAAAAATTTAAAAGAGCAGAGAAGGAAGAGGGAAAAAATACACTACCTTTTAATGCATACCTTTTAACATTTTGACATATTCTCTCAAATCTTTTCAATGTCTACACACACACACACACACACACACACACACTCACTCACATGTATTTAAACATAAATATAGGATTATAAGATTCATACTTTCACAATCTAGCGTTTCTTAGTGAACACATTTCCCTATGAATACATGTAATCCTTGTTAACATATTTCCCTGTATATACATGTATACCTAATTCAGCACTTTAATGAAAACATGACATTCACTGTATAAGTACTAGAGTTCACCTAAGCTGTCCCTTTAGGGAAAAATTGGATATGTAGGTGGTTTCTATTTTTTACCCTTATAAGCAGCCATTCAACACTTAATCATTTGGGGATACTTTCCCATTATAATTGCTGAGTTAAATAAAAATGAACCCAAATAAAACCTCTAATTAACATATATTTGGTTCCTAGAATGATCTTTTAATTAGTTGAAAAATGTATGCATACATGAGCATCCATACACAGAAAGAAATTCAGCATAAAACACACTCTGAGGGCTGGAGAGATGGCTTAGCAGTTCAGTGCTTGCCTGTGAAGCCTAAGGACCCCGATTCGAGGCTTGATTCCCCAGGACTCACGTAAGCCAGATGCACAAGGTGGCACATGCATCTGGAGTTCATTTTCAGTGGCTGAGGTCCCTGGTGCGCCCTTTCTCTCTCTCTCTCTCTCTTTCTCTCTGCCTCTTTCTCTGTTTGTTACTCTCAAATAAATAAAAATAAACAAACAGAAAAACCCACTCTGAGTAAAGTGGTCAATATAAATCAAATACAACAAAGAGATTATTTTCCCACATCTTCGAGGACTTGTCTTCAGAACAGCTGTCATAAACATTTTCTTGCCACTATAAATAGGACCCTTAAAATAGAGATAGTAGAAGTTGTAAGGTGAAGTTGTAAGGTTCAGGAGTGACCAGGACCACGGAGAACACCCTGAGGCAAAGATGGAAGCTCAAACTGCCAGGACTAACTCTCATGAGCAGAGCAGTCAACTCTGAGATTATAGACAGTGGGCTTTATAGAGCTCTTCAGTTGGGGGAAGGTGAGGAAGGGAAAAACTCCTTTTTTCTTTAGCCATTTCACATAGCTAGGGTGTGAGACCAGAAGTGACCAGGTAGGAGATAAGGAGGCAGGAGACCTAGACCTGGGGCATTGTTAGGCAAGGAAGGGATAATGGCTGGGAGGTTTCTTGAGGAAAGTGGATGACCCACTTTCTTGTGTCAGTCACCATCCTGCTGCGTTCTGTGACTCAATTTTGCCCTGACCTAACAGAAATGTTCTTTAAAAAGTTGAGTTTCCTCAAGACCACAGAAGCACTTGTGAGATGACCAAAATCATCCTGGTCAGGGGTCAGCTCACTTTCTCTGTATAAAGGACCAGACAGTAAATGCTTCAGCTTTTACAAGCCATGTAGTCTGTGTGGCAACTACTCACCTGTATTGTCAACTGACTCAGATGATATACAACCCTAGCCTGGCTGTGCTCCAAGGAAACTATTTCCCATAGCAGCTGGATTTGGACAGCACACCTAGTTTTCTGAGGTCTCCATTATTAGCAGATAATTTATTATAGTAGATATGGCCACTGTGTTTCCTCTATTTTGAAATGTGACCATGCACATTAATTATGAAATTCTGGAATAGACTGTGATATTCTATAGTGACGATGGGTCTGGTGAAGACATGGATCCTTGTGGCTCAGCATAATCTCCCTTCATCCAGTGAGTTCCATGGATGGTCTTTCTGTCCTGCCCTGTTCTTGTCCTTCCCATAGGTCTTCATGGATGGATTTCTCAATCTCTTCTAACAAAATTGATTGAATCTTTAAGCACAGAATCTTTGCATTGCTCGCCTGTGCTTATCTAGTTTCTTCCGCAAATGCTTGTCAGGGACTGCTGTCCCTGGGTGTGGTCAGAGGCTCCAACAGCAACCCACACTGGTTTCCTGCCCATACTTTGAGCCTCTGCAGTGGTGAGAGGAGTGAAATTCTACTTGGTTGCATAATGAGACTCCTGCCTCTTTGAAGTTTGGACTTGGTAATCTTTTCCTTACCAGTTCCCTGAAACATGTGAATGATTACTGTTTGAGGCTCCTCTCTCCATCTGTCAAAGCCAAGAGCTTGAGCTATTTCTTAGAACCTATATGTGATGTTATATGGCTTAGAGTAGAGGAGCATTTTGGGGTTTTACTTCTGTTCTGGGAGAGCTCAGAGATCAAAAGTGATTTTCCTTCATTGAAGTTGTCAAAACTATTCTCAAAGCAGTGCTCTGTGGCTGAAATGAACCTGCTTGAATAAGTGACAATATCAAAAACTTCCAAAACTCACTGGCATAACTTTACTTCTTGCTAATTCATCCCTTCCAGCCATAGGCTCTGTGCACATTGTCTTCATGCTAGGATTGTGACTAAGAGGACAGTTAGGCTTGTCCTAGGCACTGCCCTTTGCTTCAAGATTGCATGGTTCATGAGCTGCTTATCCACCTTCTTATCACAGGGCTTTTCTCTCTCTCTCTTTCTCCTCTATTTAACAGTTGAGAAACCACCTCCTGATTTCAGGAATTACTATAAAGTGACAGTAATCAAGACAGTGTGATTGTTGGTCAACAGAAAGGTTGACCAGTAGACCAGAAAGGCAAGGCCAGAAGAAATCTCACACAACTATTGTCAACTGCTTCTTGCAAAAGAGCCAAAGCAATTCGATGGAGGAGAGGTCTTCTTCCTAACAGTGGTGCTAGTATACCTGGATAACACTGCTTATGTAAAAACTGAACCTAGATAGAAACCCTTTTCAACCATTAACTCAAAATAGGTCTTGGTTTTAAAAATAATACATCTGTAAAACTGCTAAGCTTCCTTAGAAAATCTAGGTAGTTTGGACTTGGTGATGACTTTTTTTTTAGCTGTAATAGTAAAGGTATGATCTATGAAAGAAAACTGTAAGCTTCGCAAAAGCTACTGTGACAGAATGAAGACACGAATCCTGGTCCACAAGAAATCTTCACAGTGATGTGAATGCTACAAACTATTACTTAAAATGCACAAAATCTCAGAATTCAGCAACACAAAGAAAAGCCAATTAAGAAGTAGGAAAAAAGGTTAGATAAACATTTCACTAAGGAATATGTACAGATGAAAATTCAGCTTATGTGAAGCTACTCAGTGTGCAGTGTTGTTATCAAATTGGAGATTAAAACAATGACCTTCTGATGCACCTGCTGAAGTGTCTAAAAAGCTTGCAACACCAGAAGCTGCTGAAAATATGGAGAGAAGGAAATCCACTCATTCTTTGCTTGTGGGAATGCAAAATGATGTATCCACTTTGGAAGACAGTTTGACAGTTTTTTCCAGAGCTAACCATGGTCTGACCATACAATTCAGCAATCAGCCTTCTAGTTATTTTCCCAAATGAGTTGAAGACTTACATCCACGCAGGAAAACTGCACATGGATGTTTATAGCAGCTTTATTCATAATTGGCAAAAATTCGAAGCAATCAAGATGTTCTTCAATAGTTGAGTGCATAAACAAACTGTGGTACATACATACAATGGAATATTATTCAGTGATAAGGAGAAATGAGCTGTCTGGCCCTGAAAAAACGCAGAGGAAACTTAAATGCATGTTGCTACAGGAAAGAGCTAGTCTGAAGACGTACAGTGGGTGGTCCCTTCTATATGACATTCTGGAAAAGGCACAGCTATGGAGACAGTTAATAAATCAGTTGACAGCTGTTCAGAAAAATAGAGGAGTGGAGGATGAACCGATGGGCAAAGGTGATTTTTAGGGCTTTATAACTTCATATCATAATAATACTATGAAATGAATCCATGCCATCGTGTGTTTGTAAAGGCCCAGAGCAAGTCCACCTCAATGTGAGCCCTCATGCAAATTATGGGCTTTGCAATATTAACATTAAAATACCCATAGTGGCCCATTAACCTAACAAATAGCACATTAGTGTAAGAATAGTAGCAATTCTGTTTATGGGGGCTTATATAGAGAATGTATATCTTCCTGAAAAATTTTTCTGTGGCCCTAAAAAATCCTCTAAATACAAAATTTATTATTTTTTTAAAAAAATTAGAAGCTTACCTTTTCCCTTTAATTTTGCATCCATACAACATGAACTATCCAAATCTGACTTTGAGGTACTTTCCTGTGGGATAAGTGCTGTAGTACTGTGTCTTACAGTAGTCAGTGTGACATCTCTCTTTGCTCTTCAAAGACCTTTGTGCTTTCTGATGGCTCTCATGGGTATGATTGCTTGACAGTCAAACTCTGAAGAGATGTTATGTTCCTGTGGTGTTTTATTGTCCCATTCTGCATGTGTGTGCACGCGCATGTGCACACACGCCGGTTTTAATATCCTAGGAAAAGTCATATAATGGAAATTATCTATAAATAAATAATTCAAACAATTATAATACAATTTCTAGATTTATAAAGGAGTGTTTGCCTAAATAAATATATACCTTTTAGAAAACATTGCCCTTTATGTTTTTTGAAAGAAATATTAAGAACTGGGTACAGAACCTTTGATTAGCATGTAAAAATTACTGTTGCTTGTAAATGTGATCTACCTATAGCTTGGTCTTGGGCTTCTCTGCCTTTCCCATGTGAAGGAGAAAGCCCCCCCTACTACCTACTGTGGGGCTGTTTTCCCCAGATCACAGTTCTAACTCATCCCCCACCCCATGACTTTCCTTTGCCTTCAGTATAAATTCGAATCTGCATAGACATCACATTGGCATTATCAGTGTGTGAAGGGTGTTGCTGCTGAGTCTGTGGCAACCACCCTTGCCTAATCATTTGCTAACTGCCCCGCCCCACTTCACCCCACCCCACAGGGCCCAGATACTCTGACACCTTGAAGCTTTTGAAGGTGGGTTTTGGGACACATGCTTTTGGAACCACTCCTTCCATCTCCTTGCCTCAAGAATCAACTTGGGTGCCAGGCTTCCTAGCATAATTCTGAATCTCCATTTCCACAAAAACTTCCAGCACATATTTCATCTGGATGACTTAGGACCATGAGTCATTGACTCTTTGCTACTTGTGCTGCTGCTTGACTTGGTGAGTTCTGTGGGTTTCCATTTACTTCCACGTCTTCCAGTGCATGCTGAGCACTCGGAATGTAAGTGTTTTAAATGAGTCAAGTAAGGGATTTGAGCAGAACCACTGTCCTAGTACAGCTAATGTTAACTACCGCACTAAACACATAACAATCGTTTCTTTTTATTCTTCTAGGTTCCTTCCATTCTGTGGCTTTGCCAGCCTTCTTGAACATGTGGCTTCCAAGGCTGGTGAAGGAGGGAGAGAAATGTACAGGCCTGTTGTCTTCGGAGTTGATGGGCCAAGGTGGGAAGCACTCAAGGCTCATCATTATACCTACAGTTGCTCAGCCAAGTTTTAACTCTGGGTGGGGCTTAAAGGTTGAGTATAGCTATGCATTCATGAAGAAAATGAAATGGCTTGTGTATCAGCTAACAAGTGTTTTGTCATAACCTTTAGAGAGAACTAATCTACATTCCTACTTGAATTTGCATTGAGATAGTAAGCCACTTTTGTGTAGAGAGTGGTATGGGGAGCAGTGATTGAAAGGAGGTTAAATACCTCTTGGGGAAAATTGAGTTGTTTAGATTTTCTCTTAGAGTTATATATGATTCTTCCCATACTTTAGCACACTAATCTGTCAATATTTAGCATTTTACAAAGCTAGATTTTTCAGAAGGCAACCTATGTTTTTGCCTTGCCTCAGGCACCTCTATTTTTATTGGTATGTGATAGTAACACTACTTCCTTCTATTAAGTGATGTATAGATTGCATTATTTTTTTGGAGGATTAAGGCATTCCTAAATGTGTGGCATATGTCTCAGTGGCACTAGTGTTTGAAGGAAATGATTTTCTGGAATTCAACGTAGTAAGAGAATTAGAATTCAATCAGTGTGATAAATCACCAAACTTGCTGTTGAAAGGCCTAAATTTAAATTAAACCTTAAAAGGCAATAACCTCTTTTCAATTTTGGTACTACCACTAGATAATGGAGCTCTTAAGTGGAATGGATTTGATCTGCAAGTATTGCAGTTCTTTCCTCAATTGCCAGTGTTTTCCACAGTATATGTTTTATTCTTTCAAAGTTTAATCAATAACTAAGGTAAGTGAACTGTCTCTCTTTTCCCTACTCCCTACTTTAGATGTTCTCTGATTTCTAGGTTGGACATCAGGACTGTAAGTGTGTACATAATTGTGTCAAGCTCTTTTGGTGTTACCCCAGATCATTTTCATGTGACTGTGCTCACCGCTCCCAGCCAGAGCTAACTAACACCCTTCAGTAGCATGCCACTCGAAGGCTGTGTAGCTGGAGGTTGTAAGCCAGTGTCCTGCTTGCTCCTGTATGAGGGCAAACCACCATCACCCACAGTGGAGACTGCTTTCAGAGATAGGTCAGTCATGCTAGGCTCCTGTAAACCGGTACATCAGGACCACTCTCCTAGCTTAGATTATGTTAATTTTCTTGGGCTGCTTTCATAAATCTCCAGCAACTTGGTAGCTTAAAAACAAATATAATTTATATTGTCACCATTCTGAAGGACCGAATTCTAAGTCAGCTCCACTGGGCTACAATCAAAGCATTGACAGAGCAGGCCTCTCTTTTAGAAGTGCTAAGGGGGAATTCATTCCCTGCCACTTGGCTCCCAGCTCTCCTTGGCTTGTGACCACATCTCTCCAGTCTGCTCCTGTGGCCATCTCCTCTTCTGCCTGTGTCACACCTCCCTCTGCCTCCCACTTGTAAGGATGTGGGGGTTGAATGTAGATGCCATTTGGATAAGCCAAGGTCGTCTTCCCATTTCAAGACTTTTAAATTAATCACATCTGCAAAATCTCCTTGTACTGTGTAAAGTAACGTTCATAGATTCCAGAGAGTAGGATGTAGTGTGTGCGGGTATATGTGTTCATGTTTGGGGAGTGAGGCCATTTTTGAGCCAACCATTGGCATTAGAAGCCATTCCAGAAGTAACTTTTGTGATTAGTGAATATATAACTGACTGTTTTCTAGCTTGTGTACTGGCTAGGCAAAAATACAAGTTTCTACTGGTCAGCTGCCCTTCTCTTGTGAAAGTCCTTTCTGTGTGTAATTGCCCACGTGTGGGTGCATGTGGAGGACAGAGATTGATGTTGGGTGTCGTCTTGATTACTTTCCACTTTATTTAAATTGAGGCAGGATCATTCACTTGAACCGAGAGCCAACAGATTCAGCTATTGTAGCTATCCAACTTGCTTCAGGGACCCCTTCCTCTGCCTTCCGAGCCCTGGAACTACCATCAGCCTGGCACAGTCACAGAGCATTTACGTGGGTTCTGAGGATCTAAACCCTGGTCCTTACATTTGTGAGGTAAGCGCTTTATCCACTGAGTGTCCTCCCCACCCTCCGCCTAGTCCAGTGTTCTCCTTTCTTAATGGACAGTTCATATACAGTGACAAGGGAAAACAGGCATTAGTCGGGTCAGGTTTCATGTTTTAGTTTTAATTTCAGCTCAGGGCTCTCTATATTTCCTAGATTTTCTATATTCTGTGTGGGTTATGAAGATGAAAATAATGCTCTATTTATGTTATAAAAGGTCTGCTGAGAAGAAACTATATTAGTTCACCTTTTAAAATGATGTTTGTATTTTTTTCTGCTTACAAATGTATAGCTTATTTTAGGAAACTTATAAAACTGAAAAGAGCATATAAAGCAAAAATTCTCACCAGCTTAACAATCTAGAAATGACCTCTATTGACATTTAGGCTTCTGCCATCACATTATATTAGCTTTCTCCTCAGAGTGTTGAGCAGTTGCTGTGCCATGTTTCCACACTGATTTGAAACACTATCATTACTACTACAGGGAAGTGTTTGTCTTAGAATGTGTAGGCTTGGAGACTACTTTGTTCCTTAGCTGAAGACTTGACCTTAATTTGATTCAAATACACAGAGTCTGATATTTGTAAGCATTTCCTTAAATGGAAGTCTATCAGTTCTCATTCTTCTGGAATACATCATGAAGCCACTTTCTAATGTGTTTTTAGGAAAATACCAAACCTGGGATGTATCTGAGAATAGAAACTGGTCATGAACACTAAACTTTGGGAATTAAAGATGACTTTATACTCATGTACATGTCTGAACAGCCACAGTGCGCATTAACATTCTAAAATATCAGACAGGCACTTTCTAGAATAAGAGGTTATGAAAGCTTGAGTGATTGATTTTTTTTAAATGCCTCATGCAAGGAATGTTGAGCATAATGTGAGAAACACAGCCATATTGAATTTAGATAAGGGACATGCAAATGTTTTGGCATGATAGGACCAGAGGTCAAAAAGACGTGTGTATGTCTATGTTTCAACACTATTGTCACCTTTGTTCAAATCAGTTATTTTATTATTATTATTTATTTTGTTTTGTTTCAAGGCAGACTTTCACTCATGCTAGCCTTGAACTCATGTTGATCTTTCCTCTTCAGTCTCCTGAATGTTGGAACTAAAGGCATGTGTCACCACAACCTGTTCAAATCAGTTTTTTTAAGTGGCTCAATTGATCCCAGTTTCATAACCACCTTATTACAGATGTCTTACATTCTCATGCAGTTAGTGTTTTCCTCTCCCTTGGGGGAACGGGAATTAAAATCAAGGAATTGTATCAAGCTGAGTGAAAGTTCAGAGAAGAGTGAAAGGTATTTTTTTTTTTTTTTAGCATAGTGTGAAATCCTTCCAACCTTTCCCACCAAGTGTCATTTTGGCCTGAAGCTGAATTAGTTCTCATCTGATTAAATCAGAATCAAATTCTGCTATTTCCTAACTGCTGTGAAATGCAGATTTTTAAGATGTGTCAAAAAAAAAAAAAAGCAAGAATGTAATCCTACTAGGAAACAGCTCCCTTTTAAAAGAGAATAATTAACATTTCATTTATATCATCATTTTACAACTTTTCAACATACAAAATTATTCATATTTATGTAATGTGTAATTATTAAATGCCTGTCCAGCATACTAGCATTGACTTTGAAATTTAGAATTCCAAATTTATCTCTATGAAGGCTTAAGGAATCTCAGGGGTATATGGAAAGCCATGCTGACTTTTTTTAGGTGTTTCTCTTTGTTAACTTTGAGAATGGTGATATCAGGACCCTGATTAACACTTTCTATTTACATTTAGGGATGGGCTTAGGGAACATAAAAGTGGCTGACCCAGAATGCTTGTTAGAATTGGGCAGCAACCATAGATGTTTATATATTCTCTTTACACAATATTCCTCCTAAAATATTAAAAAGGCAAAACCTGGTATATCAGGTTGATCAACTCTTTAAAGATAGTGGGGTTTAGTGGCACATGCCTTTAATCCTAGCAATCAGCAGGCTGAGACAGGGGGATTGTAGGTCCAAAGCCAGTCTTGGCTATAAAACAGCAAGACCTTATCTTAAAGCACGTGTGCAGTGTGCATTATGTGTGCAGAGAGACTGAGCAAAGGTCGTTATAACTGAAAGCTCTTTGTTACCAAATGGTGTTGTTTCTCTTAGCTAATTTATCTTTGCAGTTCTTTTAGACAGTGGTGCGTAGAGGAACTTGAGGACTTTAGCCTCACTTGATATGATGATTTACGTGCAGTTAGGCTGGGCTCTGGGGCCCAGATACTTATGCAAACAGCAGTCTCCATGTTGCTGTGGGGTGTTATTTTAGATGTGGTCAGCGTTAGGTCAGTGGACTTTGAGTAAAACAGATTGTCCTCTGTGATTTGGGTAGATCTCACTTACTTAGTTGAAGGCCTTAAGAGAAAAGAACAAGGTCTCCAGGACAGGGAGGAATCCTTTCTGGATTAGCTGGACAAACTCATGTCCACAACATGGATGGATGCCAGAATTCAGGACTGCTGGCCTGCCCTGCATGCTAAACACTTGTCAGGCACACAGGTCTGGAGGTCAGTACCTTAAAATTCATAAAGTTGAAAGGCTCATTTCCATTCTCCTCTTTTCCCTGCCTCTACACCACCTCCATTGGTTCTGGGTTTTTGTTGTTGTTTGTTTTTTATTTGAGAGAGAGATAAAGAGGCAGAAAGTGAGAGAGAAGACATGCACCAGGGCCTCCAG
Source organism: Dipus sagitta (assembly GCA_036346955.1). Taxonomy (NCBI): domain Eukaryota; kingdom Metazoa; phylum Chordata; class Mammalia; order Rodentia; family Dipodidae; genus Dipus; species Dipus sagitta. Next base: position 92,328,206 of record CM070770.1, on the reverse strand, counting down.
CCACTGCAAACGAACTCCAGATGTATGTGCCACCTTATGCATCCTATGTGGATATTAAGGAATTGAACCTGGGTCCTGAGGATTCACAGGCAAGTACCTTAATCACTAAGCCATCTCTCTAGCCCTGTTTGTTTCTTTTTAACCCTGTTGCATATGGTAGACATTGGTTCAAAATACAAATCCCTGGGCTCCACTTCAGACCTGCTGAATGGGGAGGGGGAATTCTCTCCTTGAACCAGCAACAAGCTCCCCCTACCATCCCCGCTGACACGAAATAAGCCCCATGTCTGAGCCCTTGCAAGTAAGTGGAATAAGCCCTACTTGAAGCTGAGGACAGTTCGGAAAGATTAAGTAACATGCCCAATGTAATCCAGCTAGTTAATAATGTGGCCAAGATTCATTCTTGATTCTTTCAAAAAGATAAAGTAATAGTTATGGATATCTTTGAAATCTTTGAGTTTGCTATTATTCCTATTGTGGTTCAAATTTCTTAAGAAAAATCAAAACATGAGCCAACTGTACATATTTGGCATTTGGTTCTAAATCAGTATATAAGTATACATCTCTGTTATTATTTCCTGTAATAAAAGATTGTATTGACTAATTTAAAATTAATAGCTATTTTTTTTTTTGCCTTAACTAGCTCATAGCCTCCAATTGTCCTGAGAGTGTCTGTGCTTACGTGACATATCCTAGTCAAAAGCAAATATGATTGATATTTCAATTAGCCTGTAAGCATAGTATAAAGTCTATTTTGAGAATTTTGGATATTGAAAATAGCTAAGGACTTTCATTACATTTGCAGAGCATCTAGAGACCCCTGTTGGATATCTGCACTGAAGGACATTTTCATGTATAGATACTAAATAATGCTTTGTAAGCTACTGGCATATTTCAGGAGAATATAAATGAGACATTGCTGAAACATGAACGAATTTCAATGGATGTTCAAAAGGAGGAAACTAAATGTTCTCCTCTGGCCTCTGCCTCTATGTGCATGGGTCACACACATCTACACACAGGCTTAAAAAGAAAGATTGTGCTTCTGCCCATGATTGATTTTTTTTTTTTTTTTTTTTTTTTTTTTTGCCTCTCTTGATTGCTGTAGCATGATACTGTGAGAGGTGGGACTACATGTAGTAGTGATTGATGCCACTAGATTTTTTTTTCTGAGTTCTTATTAACTTATGGGGGCAGGATAAAGATACAGAAGTAATAAGTTTTGCTGGTCCTTGACCACACTTTTAGCAGAAATCTTCCACCATTCCTAGGTGGACACACTTCTGACTGAGAAGCTGGTCTATCAGCAGTACTTGTCTTGTGGTGTTTGTCGTCTTTGTTCTCTTCATGTATACTTCTTTCTCACTGCTTAAATCCTCTGTCTGCTTAGTCACCTAAGGACATCTTGGTGCTGCTACTGTGCCAAGAATTCTGTCCTGCAGGCTATCCTCAAGGGCAGTATAGTAAGAACACCTGCTGTCTGCTGCTGGGAAATAAACTCCCATAGAGCTGCGGTTGTTTCCTTGACAGTCTCTAGGTCGTGTTGTTTCTTCTGGGCAGTTTCTGAAGACCCTGGGAGTCTGAGCATCATCCCTATCACATGTTTACTGATAACAGCAAGTTCCTAAACTGCTCAGATTCTAAGAGCAAAGAAGTAGGCTCTGTGTTCAGGGAAGGGAGGCACTATTGTGTTTTATATGGGGATTTTAACCTGTCTAATCACTCTATCACATGTCTCTCAAGGCCACATTGTCTATTTTGTAGTATATCAAGTCACCATGGAGTTCTTCTTTTACAAACAATATGATGTTCCTTGAGATGTGAAGCAAACATAAGGGCTGGGGAAGTCTGGCTGGTGTTGAAGGTTTATCATAGGAGAATAATGAATTTGAAGAACACAGTAGCAGCTTGAATTCTTTACTAAAGGGCCTTTGAACCATTTTTGGCAAGTTATAGAGTAGTGTTGAAGGAGAATGAATCTCCTGATAGCTGCAAGGAAGACTTCTGACTGGTGACTTTAGTGAGTCAAATACGAAAAGCAGGTAGTGGGAGTAGGCACGATCATGTTTTGTTATATGCATGTGCAAAAATGTTATAATAAAGCCCATAATTCAGCTAGGAAAATACACATAGAGTGAGATAGTATGTAATCTCTTGGAATAATTTTTCCTCTCAAGATTTTTCTAGGTTCAAATGTTTCTTTTTATTGCTGAAGAGTACTCCAGTTAAGCCACTTTTTGTACAACCATTTTCTGGGTTAATTCTAGTTTTTGGTTATGACAAATAAGGTGTTATTAACAATAGTAACTTAATCAAGTGCCTTTAGCTGCTGAGCCATCTCCCCAGCCCCAACAACAGCAATGTAAAGAGTAGTTTGGGGGCTGGGAAGAGGTCTCCTTGCCATGCAAGCATAAGGATCAGAGTTCAGATCCCCAGCACCCATGTAAATGACACTTAGCCGTGGCAACCCGCCTGTAATTCCAGTGCTTCCCATATGGAGCCTGGGAATCTCTGCAGCAAGCTGGCTCACTGGACTAGCTAAAGTGGAGTGCTCTGGGTCCAAGTGAGAGGCCCTGCCTCAGCAAATAAAAGTGAAGAGGAACCAGAGACACCCGACATCAACCTCTGCTCTCCACGTGCACATGAAACACACTCATGCGTGCTTGTTTACACATATGTATGCCCACACATGTGTGAACTCACATACATGCATACCACTCACACATACAGGAAAAACAGTTCTTAAAGATTTTTAGTAGATAAAATGTGCAGTCATGAGTTTATTAATTTTCTTGATGTAATCATCTTTACAGTGTAAATATACATCAAAACAATCACATGGTATCTACTCTATTCATGTAAACATTAAATATATAGAAACACATGATATATATACTTATTTGTCTATAAGATAAAATTTAGGACAGAGGTTGAAAAGTAGTGTTATTGGCCATGTGGCCACCAAAGACAGACATGAAATAAACTTGCCTGGCTTAAAGGGAGGGAGGATGGTAGGGCCAAAAAGAGATAGGGGAGTTATCAACATGATTGGGGGAGGTTATAAGGGGGGGCAGAAAGGAAGAAGGGGGAGGCTGGAACAGTGGAACAGTGAACTCTCCCACAAACAACAACCATAGGATACATCAAAGAGACTTACATTTCATAAACTTGAAGCTCTAGAATGAATTGGAGGTAATTACCTGGTGGTAGGTACCTGGTGGTAGGAAATTAAAAGACTGTTATATTTACACTCAGTCTGATCCTATTAGAGCAGTGTAAAATTGCCGCATCACTCAGCTAGACTGTTTTATGCACTATGGCTTCCTTTGAGCCAAGATGCATTGCCAGTCAGCTCCTATCTACTTCCTATTGTCTGTAGTTATCTAGGCCAAAGAAGCAGTTCCTCTGTAGAACAATCCTGTCTCAAAGAATAGGACATAGAAACTTGTGGCAGTGCAGGGTAAGCTCTCAAAGTTTGTGTTAGGGGTCACATATCACTCTTTCCACTCACATTTTATTTATATTAATCTAAGCATGGCCCAGAGTTAGGCCCAGTGTTTCTGGAGGCAGGAATTATACCTCTCCCAAAAAAGGAGACACATAGAAATAGACATCAGATATTTCTGTATAAATGATGTAATTAACTGTGTGTGTGTGTGTTAATGCAAATGAACTCCAGACACATGTGCCACCTTGTGCATCTGACTTACAAGGGAACTGGGGAATCAAACCTGGGTCCTTAGGCTTTGCAGGCTAGTGTCACAACCACTGAGCCATCTCTTCAGCCCCATAATTCTATTTTTTTCTCTTTATTGTGCAAATAATGAAGAAAAAATCCACAGGTAGTACTGAAAGCGCATGACAAGCATTTCCATTTACTCCAAATTTTATCTTACTGGAAATAACTGCAGATATTAGATATTAGTATTTTGACAAATATTTCAGATGCTTTCTCATCTGAAAAATTTTCATATTGTAATCAAATAATGTGTTGTCCTGTAATTTTGGTGTTTGGTGATCCACAGTCAGCGTGCATCCATGTCAGTTACTATATATATACACATCCTAACTTGCATTGGCTCTCTGGAATTCCACTATGTGAACGTACTCCCACTTAATTAATTGTGGAATATTTGACTCTTGCATAAGGTGTTATGATACGCATTTTATGTGTTCCTTTTCTGCATATTTGTCAGACTAGTTTCTTGGATATATTGCTGGTCGTGAAATAATTAAAATGAATCTTTTTTTGGAGTCCTTTTGGATTCATCATTGACAAAATTTATAGCTTATTTTTAAGGCCCACTCTTTCTTTCTTCCTCTCCTAAAATGGAGTCCTGTTACCATAGCAATAGAAAAAAAAAAAACAGTACTTTCTTGGAAGTGCCTAATTTATCCTTGTCTTCATTTTAAGTTAGCAAGTTGCACTTTGTGCCAAAATTGGCACAAAAATACCTGTGCAGAGTCCCTTGGAGGTTAGAAGGTCAGTGCCCTTTGACAAGTGACCTCTGCCATCTCTGGTTATCCTATTGTACAAATTGGCTCTCCTGTTGTCTACTAGGAAATGCTTTGTCAGACACAGTCGGTCAGAGGAGTGCATTGTATGGAGTCAGCAGCTCTCATAGGCTAGTACTTTGCAAGGCTATCTCTTTCATAGACAAGCCATTTATATAAAGATCATTAACTTAAAAATTATGGTGGAATTGTGTGATCTAGTATGTCTCTCAAGATGTTTAAAAGACACGAGGCAGGTCAACTGTCATGGATTTTCTTGAAGATAGGAACAAAATCAACGCAGACAGTGAAAATTCATTTAGCACTTTCCCCTTTAGCCCATGTTCCTGGGGAGATCTCCTGCTTTAAAAACAAAGTATGAAATGTGGATTCTGCAAGGGGTGGCTAAAGGATGGACAGAGGTGGTAGAGCTGGTATCATCTATGTGAGGGGCTCCTGGGCTGAAAAGTAAAACACTTCTTGGTATACAGGGAAGGACGAAAGGAGCAGCAGAGAAATATCTTGGCTATGGAGCTGCCAAGCTGGGGAACCCTTGAGCTAAACTTCTGGGATACTTCAGGGGTGTTAACTAAAGTATGAAATTGCCTATTCCATGTGGCAGAAACAAATTGACATTCACAGTGTTAACTGCAGTGTTTCACGTAGTCACTGGAAAGTGAGCCGTCGTACAGTACTCTTTAGCTTGCCTGTTTGCTCCCCTTAAAGAAGGAGGGCTGAGAAAGAAGCTTTAGAGAGAGTGAGGCTTCAGTTGTGCCTGTGACGTTCTCTAGCTGTGTGGCTTGCCTGTTTACCTTGTACTTCTAGGGCTTTCTTATTCACAAAAGAGCATAGCAGCAAAAGCTGCCTTGCAGGGTTTTTATAAAACAAAGATACATGATTCACATAGTATGATCCTGCCTAGAACAGGAAAAGGTTAAAAACTTGTACCTATTTCACATACATGAGATAGAATCCTTATTTTCAAAAGGCAGTGGTAAAAGATTTGGTTTATCATCAAGGGCAGTTACATGGAGATTGCTTTAACTACAACCTTAAATACTTCTAATCTTCTTACTTCTTATGCAGAGAAAAAGCAAACTCCAGCATTTTAATGTCTTAGTACAATAAAATTATTTTTCTTATCCATTAAATGTGGATGTTACTGGAAAGAGTATAACTTTCTTTCTCAGTGTATTACAGGAGCAAGAATTTTTCCATTTTACTTTTAACTTCCTAAATTTTATTGTTGTGGGCACAGAAGAAATAGCATAAACAGACATCATAAAGGAGGTTTCATCAGCCGTGCCTGGCCCGGCGGGGGGGGGGGGGTCGCACTTCCCTTCTGGCCACGTTCTGAGGCCAGAATGAATTCACCAACTCATCATACCATAGAAGTAGAACTTCCGGGTGAGCACATGCTTCCTAGCAGCATATCTGAGTTCTAGAAAGGAGGTCTGGAGTTTTGGAGAACAGCTGCTTAGGTGGATATGTGCTGTGCTTCCACAGCATGGTCAAGGGAAGGCTTAGATGTCCGTGTGTCACTGATATCTGAAGGGAAGAAGTGATGAGAGTTGTGAGAAAACAGATAAACTAGAGCTCAAGAATGATTTGAATATTTTACCCACTGAAGCTAACTAGGCTAACAGTCATAATTATAGGAAATGGCACTATTAGGCTGTACATTTTTTTGGCAAAAGACCATGCACAGAGAGTCCTGGACATAGGAGTTTGAGCACACCATTGAAGTCCTCCTTAAGCCCGTGAATGCACAGGTGTCAAGCTTCAATATGGCCATCTTTCCTAAGGAGGACAGGTGTCCCCTGCCTCCTAGTCCCCACCCCCCTAATAAATACTCAACTCACAAGGGAGGTAGAACTAGGCTTTTGTTGGATGTATTTTTGGTCTGTACATTTTCAAGAAAAGTATGTGTTGCAGACCTTGTTACCTGTGTACCATAACATGGTGAGTCACTTTTGACATTGCTGCTTGCAGAAAGTAAGTGATGCTTGAGTTCAGGAGAGCTCTTGAAGAATGAGGATCCAGAAAAATTCCAAGCAAGCAAGCCATTGGGTGTGTTCCATGGTATAAAATCATAGATCTATCTTTATCATCTTCTATATTTTGTTTAAATTGACCTCCTTATGGGGCAGGATAACTGGCTACTTTTATTTAGATAATTTGTCAGCCTCATACTTCTGGAGAGGGTCAGCTGGAGGTGCAACTGGAGGTATAAAAAGGGCCCCTCCCCTATCCTGAGAAACTTGGACCTTAGCTTCTGAGCAACATATGAAGAGAGAGAATGAAATCACTGACTAACACATTTTAGAAAGATCACTACAGCACAGTATGAAAGAATGTGTGTAGGCTTTCAAGGTTTGTTTTATTTTTGTAATGTAGAGGTTGGGACATTTTTTTTTCCATGGATTTCAAATGTTGTCAGACATCTTTTAAGGATCTCTGTGACTCAGTCCAGAAGTACATTTAGGAGAAAGTACAGAATGGTCATGAAATCCTTTGCTCGGTAGCTCTACGTTAAACATTGACCTAAAGATTGAGATCTTCAGCCATTTCATCCCAGGGCGATTACACCCACCTGAAAAAGGTCATGGGCAAAACTGTGCTGAAAACTGCCCTCAGGTCCTACTTTGACCTCATACTGTCAAGTGATATATCTGAAATGAGAAAATAGAGTGCTGGCCCAAGAAAGGGAATGGGACTATTTTTTTTAAAATATTTTTGGAGGAGTTTCAGCAAGACATTTAATCTTTTAGAATAAGCTTTCTTTTCTGTAAAAGAGTAGATGATGTTTCCTGGCTTTCAGGAAACAGCCACTTGTGCTTTAGTGATATTTTGAAATCATTAACTTATTCCAATCTGATTGATCTGTGAGGGAACATTTTGATCCTACCATGGATTTTGCACTTATGTGAGACTATCAGTGAGACACATTACGTGACCACACAGAGTTAACTGCAGCCAGTTGCCCAGAGATACTATGGGATAAAGAAAACACACAGTGCTCTCAGAAGTCCACCCTCTACGACTCAGTTCACAAAACTTCAAGCCATGCCACCACAACTATCCTTCCACTTTCTGCTATTTCATAAGTCTTTCAAAAACTGCAGCCCAGCCCATCTGACACATCTTCCACAAGCAAAGGTAGGCCCACTTCAAGGTAACTTTCCATACTTGCTGTACTTGTTACATATTTCTTAATTAACATGCAGGAAATTGTGCATTGTGCTGCTGTTCTTACTACATTTCTCTAGTCACTAAGATTTTGCATAGCTCAGTGATCATCAGGAATGCCTGTGTTGTGTGAAAGCAAAACTGACTGCTTTTTTTTGTTTATTTTGTTTTTCGAGGTAGGGTCTCACTCTAGCTCAGGCTGACCTGGAATTCACTATGTAGTCTCAGGGTGGCCTTGAACTCACAGTGATCCTGCTACCTCTGCCTCCCAGTGCTGGGATTAAAGGCGTGCGCCACCAAGCCCAGCTTCTGACTGCTTTTGAATGGACTGATGATCTGGGAAATTCACTCAGTGGATATAGTAAGTAACTGCTGCCCAAGCAAAAGGACCTGAGTTTTGATCCCACACATCCACCTAAAAGACAGTGGCACACATGCCTGTAATGCCAGCATGAAGAGACAGAGACAGGTTCTCTAGGGCTTGCTGGCCAGCTAGTTTAGCCAAATTAGTGAGTTCTAGGTTCAGCAAAAGACTGTCTCTTGGGCTGGAGAGATGACTGAGCAGTTAAGGTGCTTACTGCAATGCCTAACGACCCTGGTTCGATTCTGCAGTGTACATACAAAGACACATGCACAAAGGGGTGCATGCATCTGGACTTGATTAGCAGTGGTTAGAGGTCCAGTGCACCTATTATTTCCCCTGCCCTCCCTCTCTCTCCTTGCAAATAAATAAGTAAAATATTTTTAATTTATGTAATTTATTTGAGAGAGAAAGAGATAGAGAATGGGTGTGCCAGGGCCTTTAATCACTACAAGGAATGAACTCCAGATACACCACCTTGTGCATCTAATATTACATGGGTACTTGGGATTCGAACCTGGGGCCTTAGGCTTCACAGCAAGCACTTTAACCACTAAGCAATGTCCCTAGCCCAGTAAAATATATTTTTTATTTTTATTTATTTATTTGAGAGCAACAGAAAGAAACAGAGAGAGAGAGAGAGAGAGAGAGAGAGACAGAATGGGTAAGCCAGGGTCTCCAGCCACTGCAAAGAACTCCAGATGCATGTGCTACTTTGTGCATCTGGCTTATATGGGTCCTGAGGAATTGAGCCTCAAACCGGGGTCCTTAGACTTCACAGGCAAGTGCTTAACCACTTTTATCCCAACTTGAAAACTAATTATCTGCTGCACTTTGGGCTTGGACTTAAGGTACATGAGATTGGCTTCCTCGTTGGACTCTGGCCCTGTGTGCTCTAGAGAACACTTGTTGGTTCTAAGAAGAGAGAAGGGTTTGCTCCTTCCTGTTGCAACTTTTGCCCTGTCAGTTTGTTAGTTTCCATCAGTTTTATTGGTTGTAGGACATTCATCATCAGCTGGGCAGGATTATCTCCTCAGAAGGTCTGGTCCCTTCTCCATACTTGTAGGTATTAATTACTACATTTCTTTTCTTTGTTCCCTAGAAGTTGTTATTGTTTCCTTTGGTTGTTATTTTTGTGCTGCCTGTGTTCTTGGGTCACTTTTCCAATTCCATAACACCTATTTAATTTCTTACACAAATGCTTTCTGGTAAGGATTTGTGTGGTTGCTGATTTCCTCCCAGGACCAACAGTCTGGGATGGAAAATGTAGTAATTATGGCATAGCTCATGGAGTGGTAAAAGAGCAAAACACAGGGCGGCTCATTGAGTAGAACCATTCAGTAGAAATGAAAGCAGTGGAAGCCCAGAGATGCTTTGACGTGCTAGAGAGGAGGATGCTTGAGGTGAGAAATTGGGTTTTGGAGCTTTAGCTCTGACATTTGGTAGTTGATTCTTCAACAGCTTATGCAACCTCTGCAAATCTCAATTTCTTCATGTAGAAAAGAAATAGGTTGCTTGGTTGTTGGTTAAGATTCAGTGAGATGATAATTATCACAGGAATGTACCCTTAGTTACTGTTTTTCTAATAATAAATATGCCCTTATTTATTATTCGAAGAAATGAGGACAGTTCCACCTACCCCCACTCAGAGAATAGCCCTCCCCAAAATCAATGTGGGGCCTCATGGACTGATAACATGTTGGTATATGAATGCTGCACTTTTACAGTATTCAATCTCAAATCTGAATCTAAGCTCTTACTTGCTAAAGTAGAGAAACGCAGAGAGCTTTATGCATTAAGTACCTTCCTTATTGCTGTGACCAAATACCTGACAACTTAAGGGAGGAAGGTCTTAGTTTGGTTTACTGTTTACAAGGATACAGTTCCTTATGGAGAGGAAGGAATGGAGGCAGGTGGCTCCATTATTGCAGGAGTGTATAGCTCTGCCTTCCTATCTGTAAACAGGAAGCAGAGAGGAGACAGGAAGTGGGGTTGGGTCATAATACCTCAGTGACTCACTTCCTACAGCAAGACTCCACCTTAAAGGTTTTACAGCCTTCCAAAATAGCATCTCCAGCTGGGGACTAAATGTTCAAACCCATGAGCCACGTGGTAACATTTCACATTCAAACTATCTATCTAGAGTTTTATAAGAGGCCAAGAGACCAAGGTACAGCTTTGACATTCTGCTGCATGTTCTTTGTTGTTATCAGCATCAGTTGCCATGAATAACTCATCAAGTCAACATCATGCATTTTAAAGGCAAGCTAGGCATAGCCATCATTGTCAGGGCTGAAAGCTGGAGAGGTTGGTCCACTCTTTCCAGGCATCATAATGTTGCATTTAACAAATTCTCTTGGGCAGGGTATTTGCTTTCTCACTTCAAGGAAGGCTAACTTTACTCTCTGCCAAGTAAAATCATTTCTTCCAACCCATGCCTTGGTAAGAATGAGAGGTTGAATTCCATTCTTTTCCCTTGCTGCCTTCTGTTCCTTTCAGTCCTCAGATAGGGCCCCCCCAACCTGACATATTATTGTAATGGGGAAAATATTGCTCAGGATTTTTTTTCTTACAACTGGGAGTAAAGTTAAAATTATTACATTAGTGGGTGTACTAGAAATCAAGGTCATAACTTTGCATCCAACATTTCAAACCTTGTTCCTTATGCATGGCATTGGATCAGTTTAAAAAATAAGGAAGGAAACTGAGGCTCCAAGCATATAAATGGCATGGTCCAGGAAATGTAGCTGGTAAATTACAGGACTCAGATCAGAGGACCAATTTTAGTATATGTAATTTTACTATGTTTTCCTTTATGGTAAAAAGTAGAAAAGAAATGTTGATTTGTTGATTCACTTAAAACGATAGATAAGAGGCATTTGAATGTCCCTTTGAAGGAGAGCTTTGCATCTCACAATTATGTTCATTCTTGAAAGCATTCGGCTAAAGTATTTTGGCATTTTGCCTTGGATGAGAAAAATAAGTGAGCATAAATATAGATGAAATTGTTACTGTAGCCAAATGAATACTCGAGGTTAGAGGCTGTCACCTGCGGGAGGTCTGCTCTTTGCATTAATGTCACAATGGCATGGTTTTGATTTCTGACCAGGCTTGCAAGTCTGTAAATGTTTTGGTACATGGTATTCTAAATTATATGCCTAGAGCTGTTGCCTCTGTGATTGCTGGTTATGAGGATGTGAGCAGCATTTCCATACCTTTTCCTCCTGTTCCCACATATCTACATGGTAGTTTAACTGCCTTTTGCGTCTCTTGTTCCTTGCTTTAAGAGTGCCTGGTGGAGAAAGGTATGAGTTCACAATTAGGAAATGAATGTGCATTTTTTAAATAAAAGAAAAACTCATTTACCAAAAATAAGACAGGAAAAACCCCAAATTCTACCACGGTATTGGTTTAACTAATGAGGTATTACAATGAATGTAAATTTATCCACAACATGTATTATTGAGAGCCTACTATGTTCTGTGCATATTCTAGTTGTTCTAGGCATATCCTTGAACACAATAAAGATTTCTTACCTCAGGTATTTTATCCTCTTTAGAGAGGAAATATCCCCTAATTACTACACATAGTATGTATAGGCATTTATCTCTTGAAGAGAAGGGATATATTTTTGAGAGCTGTGTTATGAAACAATGTGATCATTGTGTAAACATCATAGTGTACTTACGCAAGTCCTAAGAAGTGAAATCTTGAGCAGTATGTTACTCTTCAAACTGCTTCTTGGTTTCTCTGATTTAGCAATCCCAGAGGCATCTGGGAAAGAGAGCCGGGTCACCCGTGACTTCTTCCTATCTTTTTAGGTCATGGGCAGTGTGAGCTTATTGATTTGTTTGAAGTTCTGGGAACTGTCACTGTGCCAGGTCCTTGTGACCTGTCTCAGATCATAGCATGCACCATTGCTCCTGAGCAAGAGTGTTAACTCTGTCCTTAAAATCCTTGAAACTTGATATTGACTTAGATTCTTTACAGGTGAAGGTCTTTGTAGGAACCCATTTCCAGAATAAAGAGATTTTGTCCATATGGAAAATTTGCTCTGGTAAATAATTTTTCTCCACAATCAGTTTACTTATGGTTTCCAAGAAATTCTCCAGCTGTCTTCATATCAGAAGTCATGGACTCACTGCTCACTCTTACATTATGTGACAGATTAAGAATGCTTGAGTTGTTTAACCCATCCAGAGCTAGTGGTAAGTTCATCAGCACAGTCAAGTCTAGCTTCTTCTCTCAGTATCACCATGATCATGGTGATAAAAGGGCTACATTTCTATATTTGGTCTTCAACTCACATTATTAGACATTTCTCCATGTCAGGCCCTTCTTAAGGTTTAGTCTTGTTGCCTCCAATGAAACAGATCCTTTACCCACTTCCATCACTTTGTGCTTCAAGATTGTAGCTCTCGTGGGATGGGGCTTGCTTGACTGCAGTGCCATCACTTATTTTCCACCTTTCTGTTCTTTGCTCACTTTCATTTCATTCTCCTACCAATAGTTCACCATGCCTGTTATAGACAATACTGGAAGTGGATTGTATAGGCTTAGGGTCTATGACTTAGAAAAATAATATAAGATTAAACCAAGTGCAAGAAAAAAAATAATGCAGTCAAGGATCATGCTGTTTCGTGGAAAACTTCTTCCATAAGCAGAAATATTCTATAGCAGACTACATACATAAGCCAGAAACACATAGGATGTAAATGTTAGTGTTATCAAGTATTACACACCATATGGAATTGTATGTAGTATAGTTCTTTTATATGTGGTGCTGGGATTTGAATGCATTGCCTGACACATTTTAAAAATAAGTATTCTACCACTGAGCTACATCCCTACCCCATGTGCCATAGTTTTATTAGTTAGCAGCACAATAGTTTTATTTATTCATGCGCCATCAGGAACTCATAATACCTTGGGTTATGTTGTTACAAAGGCTGTGATACTAAGGTGATAAGCATTCTTTAGCTCCACCATCAGCTTTTAGTACAATCATTGTCCACACAGTCTGTTACTGACCAAAATGTTATACATTACATAACTGTACACATATACACACAGACACAAAAGAAGACCTGTGGATATAAAAAGAGAATACTGTGAAGGACATCAGGAATTGGGATGAGGAATAAGTTTCATCAGTAAATATAGTGATAAAAAGGGTTAGATTTGCATTCATTTATATTGGATGTTGCTAAGAAAGTAAATAGAACTCAACAAACAGTATCCTGAATGCATTGAAGGCAAGGCCTGGTTATTTGGAGGCAAGGCTTACCTGTAATTTCTGTACAGATAGTGGAAACTGACTTGGCAAGGCAGATTCATGATTTAAGTGAGTCAGAGATATGATGTGGTGCTCTGGTGTCCATTTACCTGTGACACCAAATGGAAATTAATTGGCATGGGTTCTCCCTTAGATAGGTTGAAACTAGAAATAAACTTTAATTTTATAATATTTTGTGATTTATTCAGCTTCTGATTTAATATGTGAAATTAATTTGAAAGAATTGGAATAAATCCGTTAAAATGCTAACTATATGCTGTGTAGCACGTCTGCAAATTAATTGTTCTTCATAAATTAATCGTTGCTTCTTCTTTCTCAAATAGATTACCTAGAGGCATTTTTTTCAAGAGACAGTACACTCTTTTTAATGGTGAGTAGGAAAAATATTAAATTCATATTTGGCCAAATGTAAGTAAGCAGCAGTGGAATTAAGTTTGTAAATTTAATTTGAAATCAATTTATTTACTTTTTGCTCACCTTCATTGTCAAAGGGACTTGTTTTCAACAACCTTTGAAAAATCTACAGTCAATACAACTAGTGCCCAAATTTATTCATCAAATATATGTTTGGAGAATATTTATCATCCTACAAGTTATAATTTTTGAATTGGAGAATTTATTCAACTTTTTGACAGTCATCAACCAATGTAAATTAACATTATGTCCCATTATAGCAATAGCATTTCAAAGAAGGAAAACAAAACTATTTAGCAACTTAATTTTTAATGGAAATGTGAAGTTACCATGAAAGAGTTATAAGAGGTATAAAAGGAGGTAGGAGAAAAAAGATAAAGATATTTAAAGTACATATGAAAATGTCACAGTTAAGCCCATTTTATAGAATTAATATGTTAATTTTTAAAAGAAATAATCTAGTCTTTTAAAAAGTTGTTTAAGAGAGAGAGAGAGAGAGCAAGCGAGAGCGAGCAGGAAGCTGACAGAGTGAGTGAGTATGGATGCACCAGAGCATCATGCCATTGCAAACTAACTTCAGATGCATGTACCACTTTGTGCATCTGGCTTTACATGGGCATTGGGGAATCAAACCTAGGCCAATGGGCTTTGCAAGAAAACACCTTTAATTGCTGATTCACGTGTCCAGCACAGAAATTATGTTGTCTTAATATGTCTTAGCAATTTGTTGCCTAATTCTTCCTTCATGTTATAGTTTTGTTAAGCTGTGTGTGTGTGTTTATTGGTGCTCATATGTGTATTTGTGTGAGTGTGGCCACATGTGCTATGGCACAGATGTGGAGGTCAGAGGACCACCATGGGTGTCAGTTTTTGCATTTCACCTTGTTTAAGGCAGGCTGTCTTGTTTGTCATTGTGTACACCAGGTTAGCTGGCTTGAGCTTCCAAGAATTCTCCTTTGTCTGCCTCCCATTTCCCCAGAAGATGGCTAGGATGACAGATGTGTCCTACCACATCTGGCTTTATGCAGTTTGTTCTGGGCATCAACAAGTACAACAAGTGCTTGTCCCATCTTCCCATCCTACATATCTAAAATTTAACTGTGCCTGTGGAAAGGAAGAAGAGATGAGTTAACTACTACCTGCTCCAGGAGAGCTTCCAGCTTCCTTCAACCCCAATTAATCTTCAGTCTAACCTACTTGTGCTGAGGGCCTCCTGGTCTCAAATAATGGCATTCATGTGCACAGACACCGTGGGCCATTTCCCAAAGGAATATGTTGATGAAGGAAAGAAGGAGCCAAGTGAGTAACTGGAAGATGGAGCAGTATTCTGTAATATGGCAGCACTGATGCTGAACTCTCTCCCAGCTCTCTGCACAGTATATTTGGTGATGCCACATGCAATCTATGTTTAGTCATTTGAGCTGGTTGACCAATGTTTTCCTCACTTTAAAGCTGAGAAAACTAAAATACAGCAGGTATGAGCACCCCAAGAATGCATGTCCTCACCAGTTTTGGCTTCAAAGTTGTGCATCATTGCTCCCCACCCCCAAGGTGAGGTAAGATGTGAGCAGAGGACTGCAATGTGATCATGAAATTCCTTCTTCTTTTGTCCAGGAAATATTCTCTGTTACCTTAGGGAAAATGTTTTAAAACAGCCATATTATTCTGTCTCCTTGTCCATTGACTGTTATTTCCTTCCTCTCATGTGACACTCAGTGTTTTCTAGTGTTATAAATTTGTGTACTGGTTTGTTTACTTATTTATAAAGTTTTTTGTTTTATCTTTATTTTATTTATTTGAGAGAGACAGACAGACAGAGAGAGAGAGAGAGAGAGAGAGAGAAGCCACTGCAGAACTTCAGATGCTTGCGCCCCCTGTTGTGCATCTAGCTAACGTGGGTCCTGGGGAATCGAACCTCGAACTGGGGTCCTTAGGCTTCACAGGCAAGCGCTTAACTGCTAAGCCATCTCTCCAGCCCTGTTTATTTATTTATTAGTGGCAACAAATCATTTAATTTCCTGTGATTCCCATTACCCACTTTGATATCTGTTTGGCAGTAGGCAATACATTTTGCTGAGTAAATGTATGTTCCCATTCCACTACTTCAGGCTGCCTAAACCTGTGCCTTGCTAGAGATTCTAAGAAGGCAGTGATGATGCTCTGCTTGTTCAGGATGGTATGCTTTCTATCCCCTACCCACTTTAGAGAAGTAGCCCTGTAGCTTATAAATGGTTTCTATCTCTGAACCCCTTTTGGACAGCACAAAATTCAGCTGAGATGTCCTTGAATAGTGATATTATTCGTATAGCCCTTGAAATACTAAGGAAAGCCAAATTTTTCATTCATGCATAAATGTTAGCTGTACATGCAAAAAGGACGAAGAGCGGAGATAAGTGTGTGCTCTCTGGAACATGGCTTCCTTCAGCCCACAGGCGTGAAACGCATGTTCAGCACAGCACTCCCCTGCAAGGGACTGCGGCTCTGGGAGGCCTGCAAACACTCCCGTTACCTGTGCAGTTTACTAGGGAACTCAGATTATACTGTCTAATAACTATGAAAGTAAGTCACCTGAAAATGGAGATCTATTCCAAAAAGGACTAGAAAATTCAAGTCAATGACAAAGACTGATGTAGGATTGGTACTGCCACATGACCCATAAAACCTTTTAAAAGAAACTTCAAGTACATAAAGGGGAACTTCATTTAAATATTTTTTAAAATTGATATTTCACCTTGGCTCACTACATAGTAGGTTTCCATATGACTAATTCACCTGTCCCCAGTTTGGGCTCATCTTTCTACTACCATCATCTCTCCCTCATCTCCCTACCCCCATCCCTGCTTAAACTCCTACTCTCCTATATTTTCTTGTCTCATTCTTTTCTACTAACCACCTGAATAACCATATCTATCTACCACCTCACCATGGCCTCTTTCTAACATTATGACTTCTATAGATATTTATTAGAACTTACACCCAGTAATCTAGAAATCTGAAGCCATGAGGTATGAATTGAAAAAAAAAAACCAGTCCCAGGAATGAGATAAACCCCAATGAGTTGTTGGTTAGGGAGACAACAGAGACCCCTAAAACAATATTAGCTATTGCCATTGGAATTGAGCTGGCAGCTTCCTTCATACCAGAAGGCGCTGTACAAGCTGTTGAGAAGAAAAGGCATCAACTGTCCTACTCAGCAGTGGAACTGGTTTGCTTCACAACTGACCTGCAAGGCAAGATGGGGTTCATTGGTGCAATAGTAGCATCAAAGTTATGGGAGTAACTTACTGCTCTCTGATTGGATTTGAGCCTGCTGCTCAGCAGGGAAATCATGTCCAGTAATGTAAATATGACCAGAAGTCTATGCCTAGGTACTTCAGCTCTAGGGGGAACCCAGCACTGTAGCTATGCTAGTCAGATAGCATGTCAAACTGCCTTCTACATATCTGTTTGTTTCTATAGATTGGTACTGCTGTCATCCTCAAACAGAAGTTTGATTATACAAAGGGCAGAGGTTAATACAGAGATAGCTGACAAAGTTGCCGAGAACAAGCCACTATTGTGTGCTCAGCCCTAAGCATGATGTAGAAACTACCCCCTTTGATGCTAAGGGAACATTGTGTGGGGGCAGAAATGTCAAAAAGCAGGAAAGATGGCAAGTACGGCTGTGGAATGCCACCTCTGGATACATGTCCCCTACACCCATGAATTCTTAGCAGCTGTGGATTCTTACATAAGATTGAGCCTGTCAGTATTTTCATAGATGAGGGAGAAGTCCATGAGACCCCACACTTGCCAGAGTAAATAATGTTAAGTGATGATTGCTAGGAGAGGGGAAGTACACTTTAGTGGTGCAGCCACTGGTGGGTTACCCATTCTCCAGTAACCACCTCCTGCTCATGGTGATGCAAGTGACCCTAATTTAAGTCAGCAGGTCAAACAATAAATAAATAAGTAGTAGGCATGAAAGTAGAATGAGGGTTTAATGAGAAGGAGGGGTTTTAGTGGGATGGCATAGAGGATCAAAATGCATTCCTTTCATGAATGAAATTGTCAAAATTTTAAAAAGATGGATAAAGTTAAAATATTTAATATAGACTTAGTTGAAAGAAATAAAATGAAACATCAGATACTAAAACTTTCAATTTTTATATCTCTTCCTTGGAAAACTTGAATTTAATGAAGATTATTTTGAGAGAAGAAAAGGAAAAAAAAACATTTAATTTATACTGAAGACCAGTAGAAGTACATTTGTTCTTGGGGTCCTTTGGAGTTAAAAGCAGCATAGTTCATGTACCCAAATTTGAGTAGGGCTTCTACTTTGTTGTACATTTTACTACTAAGAGTAGCTGTAAAAATCATCCCCTATAATTCTGACAAGATGATACAAACTAGTGGTCTGCCAGCTGCGTTTGATACCAGATACATTCTGTGTGACCTTTATGAGCCTTACCTTCATGGTCAATATATCATAATTGGAGGATTTCACTAGAATTTTTTAAATCTTTTGAATGTCACACGCTAATCTTGAATTGCTATACAACCAAAGATGACCTTGAACTTCTGATGTTCCTGCCTCCATTTCTTGAGTTTGGGATTATAGGTATGTACCACCAACTTTAGTTTATTCAGCAGTGGCATCAAACCCAGGTAATCATGCATGCTAAGCAAGCACTCTGTCAATTGAGTTGCATCCTCAGCCTTCACATTAAAATGTGTGTTCTACCTCTTGTAAAATGTAAGATACTGCCATTCACAAGGTGTATAGTATTATGGTAATACTCTGGACTAGCGTTGAATACTGGTTGCCTCTAGGCAGAGTCTGAATACTCTGCCCTAGTCTTCTTTATCAGTACTTTTCTTACTTCCTACAAATGCTTGCCTCACTCCTATATAGAACAGTATTTGGTTAAGAGTAAGCATAGAGGACTGGAGAGATGGCTTGGCGGTTAAGCACTTGCCTGTGAAGCCTCAGGACCCCGGTTCGAGGCTCAATTCCCCAGGACCCACGTTAGCCAGATGCACAAGGGGGCGCACGCATCTGGAGTTCGTTTGCAGTGGCTGGAGACCCTGGCGTGCCCATTATCTATCTCTCTATCTCTCCCTGCCTCTTTCTCTCTCTGTCTGTCACTCTCAAATAAAATTAAAAAAAAAAAAAAGAGTAAGCATAGAAAGTTGAAACTCTTGGTCACCTTCCCACTTCTTTCCCCTCTCCTCAAAGCCTTTGGTTTTATGTATTACTATAAAAATCTCCAAGTTTCACCAGTTAGCCAAATTGATCTGAAGCTCATGGGTAAAGCTCAAAAGAACCAGTGTAGGATACTGGCCTGTTTCTCTGCTGTTTCTACTGAGATGAGCATATTTGATTCAGTGTCTGAGATCAAAGAATATAGACTGTTGCCTTCTCCTCCTTCCTGAGCCTTTCTTATCAGGAGGAGGCCCAATAGAAGCTCTCGATAGACTCTGAGCATGCTGAGCTAATAACTAGAGCCAGCTCCAGCTCTCCTGTCTGTACAGCAGGATGAGCACATTGTCATCCATCTCTCTGCCCTCCCACTCCTTTTGGTATTCAGCACTTCTCCTTCTGCAACCCAGTTCAGTGGGCTTTTTTTGTGACCCAGTAGAAAAGAAACATTAATGTCACTGCCATTAAATCGGTACTTACAAAAATCTAAAATTGCTAAACCTTGACAGGAAATACACTGCATTGATAAAAGTATAGTGAACTAATAACAAAAGGGACCTCAGCAAGGTGGGAGAATGAAGGTACCTATCTTCTGGCTCTCTTTGAATATGTAGACTCAGAAATTACTTTTCCTTAAGAGTATTTATAGCTGTGTTTCTGTGTGTGTGTGTGCGCGCGCGCGCTGTTGCCTTTGGTGTTGTCTTCAAGTACGCCATACACACTTTCTTAAGACATGGTCCCTTGATGGTCTGTACCTCATCAGTTAGACAGTCGTGGTTGGTCAGTGAGCTTCCAGCACTAGCATTATAGACATGTACCAAAACACTTCACATTTTACATGGGTACTGGGGATCAAACTCAGGCCCTCATGCTTGTGAAGCAAGTCCATTAGTAACTGAGCTATTTCCCCAACCTTGTAATGATGTTTGTCAGGTAGTTTCTCCCACCCCCTTTTTAAAACACAGAACTAGCTCTTTTAATACTCACATTTTGTAGTTTTGAATTCTAAACTGAGACAATGGACAGATTATTCTACAAATTTATATCACCTTTTATATATTTATTTCAAATTCAAATAAATGTGTTGACTGACACTCAGTTTTCCCCCTTTTACAAAAACAGTTCATTAGTTCATTGTTGGAACAGCACGTGAATGTTCCTTTGCAAGAGTAGGTCTTTATGGCTCGTGGAGTCTGTGCGTGTGTGTGTGTGTGTGTGTGTGTGTGTGTACACATGGAAGAGAAGGAGTTAGTAAGTATCTTTTAGCTGCATTTGTTTGAGACACCACAGAGTTCACACTGTCCACTATACCATCTGAGGAATAACAAAACCTGCATGAGGAAAAAAATCACATCAACTTCCAATGAGCTTTGGAGGTATAATTTTGTTGGCTATGCTCAGATCAGATCAGAGTCTTAGGCAGATTTGATAGACTTGGTTTTGTCATATGTAAAAAAATTCTCTACAAACTTGAAAATCCTTTCTGCCCAACTATCTCATGATTATCCTTAAAACTC
Organism: Dipus sagitta; assembly: GCA_036346955.1. NCBI lineage: Eukaryota > Metazoa > Chordata > Mammalia > Rodentia > Dipodidae > Dipus > Dipus sagitta. The sequence continues at coordinate 92,307,753 of CM070770.1, read as the reverse complement.
TTTACTCAAGCATCTTTATCACCCCCATTCTCCTTATTTGAACAAGATATGACTTCTTTTGGCTGCTAGAAAATAATCTGCAATCCTCCACTGTGTTCTCTTATGGTCAGCATACTTTCTCTGTCACGTTCCAGCCTCCTTAAAGAAGCATGCATTTCATCAGATCTCAGTGCAGGACCACAAATGACTAAATAAAGAACTGAATGAGAAATGAATGCTGCATTTTTAGAGGTTGCTCAACATCATTTCTGGATTTTATATGGTATTGAACTAAACTATATCTCCTATGGTTACCTGTCATTTTGCATCTATTTTATGCATTTATATATCCTGGCTTTAGGTTCTAGTATGTAAATATGAAACATATTTTCCAATTGCTAGTTAGAATAGTCTTTGAAAAATAGGCACTGTTGAAATTGAGGGACCTTGCCTAAAGAAAATTCAGGTAAAATAGAAATATTTACTAAGTCATTGACACTTTTGGCTACAAAAGCACAGAGAAACCTCATAGATTTCTTTTTTTTTTAATTTCTCTGCTACTTGTATAAGAAGACAGGAGGAGGAGCTGGGGATGTAGCTTAGCTGATGCAGTGCCCTGAGTTCGACCTTCAGCACCACACAAATCAGATGTGGTGGTGCATGTCTATAATTTTAGCACACTGGAGGTGTGGAGGTAGAAGAGTCAAAAGTTCAAGGTTATTCTCAGCAATATTGCAGTTCAAGGCCAGCCTGTGTTACATGAGACCCTGTCTCTTTTAAAAGATTTTTTTTTTAATTTGTGAGGAGAGAGAGACAGAATATGGGTGTGTCAAGGCCTCTTGCCACTGTGAATGAACTCCAGATTCATATACCAGTTTATGCATCTGGCTTTACGTGGGTACTGGGGAATTGAACCAGAAGGCTTTGCAGGCTAGCTCATTTAACCACTGAGCCATCTCTAGCTGGAGACCTTGTCTTTAAAAAAATGGAAATTTACCAACTTCTGTATAGATCAAGATCATTAATGTAGGAAGAATAAAGGCACCTCAGACTGAATCCTTGGGCTAGTTCCACCTCATGAATGTCTTTTTCTTCTGCATTTTAAAAGAAATTTTTTTTGTTTGTTTATTTATTTATTTGACAGTGACAGAGAGAAGGAGGCAGAGAGAGAGGAGAGAGAGAGAGAGAGAATGGGCGTGCCAGAGCTTCCAGCCTCTGTAAACGAACTCCAGATGCATGCCCCCCCTTGTGCATCTGGCTAACATGGGTCCTGGGGAATTGAGCCTCGAACTGGAGTCCTTAGGCTTCACAGGCAAGCACTTAACCGCTAAGCCATCTCTCCAGCCCTTCTTCTGCATTTTTAAAATTCAAATCTGAATGCCTTTAGAAAAGGCATGGACTTTGCAGAGCCACACTTTGATGTTGCCCAATGCTCCCTCCTTCTCACTGTCTCTCCATCTTAGCTGTTACTCTCACTGCTTCTGTCACAGGGGTTTGAGGAGGTTTCCAAGTTCACATTCAAGCCTCTTGTTTTTCTCTTCACTACAAGCCTATTGTATTTGTGGGCACCTTGATGTTCCTATCGCTAGCAACAACAACAAAACATGACTTAAAATAAGAGCTTTGGAGTGAAGTCTCAAAGGCACAAAGACCTTTACCATAAGGCTGTTATTGAACTACAGCTTTGAAAAAAAGCATGTTGCGTTTGTGGACAGCCTCACACTTCAGGGTGTTGTTTTCTGTTACTCTAAGAGCCAGGCAGCTAAAACCCAAGCCCTAAATGTGTTCAGTGCAGGAGCCTGGCTCTGGGCCCTCTGCAGGTAAAATCATTTCAAACCCCACCACACCTCCAAAAATGCTCCAGAAGGTAAAAACATATTAAAAGTTTGCCATTAGCAGAGCCCAACAGAACTAATTTCCCTAGATAAAATGTAAGTGCTCAGGAATACAGCCATATGATAGAGAATCATTTGTTAAATATTCATGCATATTTATATGTATGTAATATATTATGGCATCAAATGTGTGGAAACTAATGGAAAACCTCAGTCTCCTATGAAGTGCATTGGATTATATGTTTGCAAGGAATAGTAAAATATCATTCCTTCATTTACAAAACATGCAATTCTTCTTACTGTTTCTTAGTTGTATTGGTTACTTTTGTCATTGTTGGGACAAAATACCTGACAAAGCAACTGGAAGAAGAGTCGATTTCAGCTTGTAGTTTAAAGGGATGCAGTCCAGCCATTGAGGTGGGAATGGGAAGCAGTTTGTCACATTCAGTCCACTGTCACAAAGCAGATACATGAATTGTGGTGCTCAGCCAGATCTCTCCTTTTTATGCGGCCTAGGACCCCAGCCCATGGAATGGTACTGCACACACTTAAAGTAGGTTATTCCACTTAAATTAGCCTAATCTAGTAAACTCCTTATGCCTAGAGATTTGTTTCCATGGTGATTCTAAATCCTGTCAAGTTGAAAACCAGAATTAACCATTTTAGTTGTCTTTAATTATCCCAGGCAGTTGAAGACCACTTGAGGTCATGACTTCTAGAGAAGGCTTTTCAATATTACCTTTAGTAACTCATCAAAAAAAAAAAAAAAAAAAAAAAAAAGAACAGAAAGAAAGCACACATAGATAGACTAAAGAAAACTTCCTATAGCTTAAAAGTATATTTTACTTGTTTTGTTTGTTTTGAGATAGGCCTTACTACATATCCCAGGATACCTTGAACTTTCCATCTGCCTCAGTCTCCCAAGTGCAAAAGTATATTTTATCTTCTGTAAAGATGGATAACAAATTCATTGTTTTCCATTATATAAAATCTCTAAATATTTGGAAATCTAATTGTGAACATTTTCTTCATTGCTGCTTCTCGAGGATGATGGATAAAATTATTGTCTAACCATGTGGTTAATTTTTCACTGTACCCTACCTTGACATAGATTTCAGTGGGAATTAGGACAGACTCCAACTTTTTTTTAAAGAAAGAAAAGCACTCTATTTAATTTCTGTTTTAATTTTAACAAGCTCTCTGTATTAGTCATTTTGAAGGACAATCTCTGAATGAAACTTGTGATATCTACTCTGTAATGCATTACCTTGATAGAGTTTATTTTCAGGGCCATGCTGGAAAAGGACCTAAGAGATCCATCTAGCCCAAGGTTTTTTTAATTGTCTTTTCTTGTCTACCAATGAATATCAGAGGAATATAAATAGCAGGACTTGGCCGGGCGTGGTGGTGCACGCCTTTAATCCCAGCACTCCGGAGGCAGAGGTAGGAGTATCACCATGAGTTCGAGGCCACTCTGAGACTACATAGTGAATTCCAGGTCAGCCTGAGCTAGAGTGAAACCCTACCTCGAAAAACAAACAAAATAAATAAATAAATAAATAGCAGAACTTATATATGCAGAAGGTCTGTGATTTTTATCAGATACACTGATGTATTAGTAGCCCTAAAACATTAAAAGTAACTGAAAAGTGTATCCCTCTTGTCATTTTCAGTGCTGGTGGTTTGTCTGGAGTCCATACTTTAAGTGCTTTCAGGTTTGCCATTCTGTAGTTGTGTCTCGCTGGTGGCCAATACATGTTCCTACTTAGAACAGGTAAGTCCTGGAGGGGCCTTGCCACAAGACACTGACAGTAGTCTCATCTTGGCTATATAACAAAAGAGGGCAAAGGTAGGAAATTCAAGAGAAATGGGTGTTCTGCTATTATCCCCTAGGCCTTTAGATTTAAAATGCAAGACATATAATCTTAAAACCAAAAAATTATACATTATCCAATCGAGTGGTATAACCATCAGAGTGGCAGTAGCATAAATGTTCTCATTTAAAAGTGTTTAAAATGTGAGCCGAAACTTAGGAGCCTGCTAGGTGAGGTATACATAAGCCTGAAGTTCTTCTTGCAGACTGTGAATATGGCTTAGGAGTTTCTGTTCCCTTTCCAGCACAAGTCCAATAAAAGTCATCAAAACCATAGCTGTTCATGAGCTGGAGAACTAGTAGTCTTCTCTTTTGACAAAACAAGGCTTTAAATGAAATATAAACACATTTGAGAGCTAAGACAAAAGCATTTTACATTAAAAAGGAATCTGTTGATTTGATCCTTAAGACTTGGTATTGCTGAAGACTGTTCAAGCAACTTCTTAATTCCAGTGTAAAATGTATTACTAACTAGTGATTTAGACTTGTGGCTTCAGGTTGAAATATTACTAAATTGATCTACAGTGTTGCAGTGTTTAAAAATTTGATCCACCATGTTTATCAATTTAATTCATTTGATTTGAGAGATTTATTTAATTACTGAGGAAAATTTTAAGTTAGACAATTGATGTACTTAAAGGAAATCAAATATATTAAATTTATAAATGAATTTTAAAATGTTTAAAGAGCTTTAATTAACTGTTTGTAAATGGAGCTAAATATTTCTCTAAGTACCCTTAAAAGCAATTGCTGAAATTTCCTAGATGATAAACAGAATGGAATTTGTAAGCTGAAACGAGATGCTGAAGGAAAACTATGCTTTTCAATTTGTTGCATGAAAAAAAATATTAACAGGGCTAGAGACATGGCTTAGTGGTTAAGAGCTTGCCTGTGAAGCCTAAGGACCCCGGTTTGAGGCTGGATTCCCCCAGGACCCACGTTAGCCAGATGGACAAGGGGACACACACGTCTGGAGTTTGTTTGCATGGCTGGAGGCCCTGGCGCACTCATTATTCTTTCTCTTTCTGTCGCTCTCAAATAAATAAATAAAAATAAATATTTTAATAGTTAAAACCAAAATACTATCAGACTGATCTTTTCTAAGCATAAAGGTTACCCTTAAGGACTCTAGAAACTACATATGTAGCACACACTTTTTGTTTTGAATATAATTTTTTCTTCCATAGAGAAGTATACAGACTTCTTTTTATTTTTACGTCCCTTCCCCCACAGTACAATGTTCTAGATACATGAGCTTTCCTTTATTTATTTATCTATTTATTTATTACTTTTGTTTTTGTTTGTTTAGTTTTGGAGAGTCTCACTATGGAGCCCATGCTCACATGAACTCATGACCCCCTGAATATTTCCTAAGTCAAGAAATTAAAGGCATTGGCCTATAGGCCCAGCCATTTTTCCATTTTGGAAACACACATTTTTATACTGAAACAAAACAAGTGTGATGTTTGGAGGACAGTAACTATTGGTAGGGATTTGAGCAATTTCAATAATCATACTATTTAACTGATTGTTACCAGGAAATTGTCCCTGTACATAAAAATTTGTGATTTTTTTTTCTCCTGGAAGTCAGGGTTTTATGTGAAATCTCATATGGAAAATGTAGGTTTCAGCATTTTAAATGTTGCAGTTAGAGTATGCCATATCGATGTCTACAATTGAATTAGCCTTCAGGTCACCCATTTTATTTATTTATTTATTTATTTATTTTATTAGTCAGTTCTGTATTCAGCAAATACAGTCAGTTTGGTACCATTATTAGGCTCATCCGTGACCTACCCCCTCCCCTTGGCCCCTCCTTGTTGAGGTATACGGGTCATGCATTGTGGAGTTAGCTAAATGTAAGCTAAATGTCTCTGCATATCATGCAGGTCACCCATTTTAGAGTTCTGGTATTATAAGAGAAAGTGCTGTCCATGGTGACGGCCTGGATGTCACCTGTCTTCTGCCACTCTCAGCTCAATGAGGTGTAGAAAGGTATGTAAGACTTGAAGACTAGAGGGAGAGGAATTTTATCATAGGCACATATGCTTATCCTCCATTAATGAGCAAAAAAAGTGAAGTTAACATTGCTCGTTATTATCTACTACTTTAGTCTTTTTCACACCGACCTTGCCTGTGTTGGAAGCAGGATGGGGGGATCTGTTCTCAATTTTTACTCACACCCAGGCTCTACACACCTGTTTTCACCCCATGGTTTCATTTGGGCCCTTTAGGGTCCAATCCTGCCTTGCTGCATGTCTAATCGCTCTGGAAACTGGATGGCACTGCTGCTGCCACTGCTGCAGAGGATGTGCAAGTCACTTTTTTTGACTCAGCGGAACCAGCAATAAATGTTGGTACCTATGCGTTCGTTGGATGCTTCCAGCCCATGTTTGCTAGTTCACTGCAGTCCATCTGGAGATGCTGGCAGCATCTGTTTTCATTTTTCACTGAAGAGTTTAATATATGTAACTTCATGGTATTCCCCTACTATCACCTTCTTTTGTCCACCCTCAACACCCGCCTTCCACTGGGCACCCTCCTCTTTCCAAATAGTCCTTCTGTTTTGATTCTCATCACTTTTTGTCCTACTCCATTCTCTGTGTCAGAGTGTTCCTGGGCTTGATAATGTGAACGTGTGACCTCTACTGTAAGATCATGAATGCACTAGTCAGTTTATGCCCAAAGAATACTGCCAAGAAACACTCCTTCTTACCCTGTGGCTTTTACATTCTTTCCACCGAGAATGATCTGCTGTATAGAATTCCATTGTGTAGATATACCACATCTTAGTTATCCATTCTTCTAGTGGTGGACATCTTTGCACCCCTCTTCCATAAAGTTTCTTTAACCTCGAAGGGCTTGATAGAGATGTCTCTTTAATGGGCTCTCAGTAGCCTCTCACATTCAGCATTTTGATGAGTTTTGAGTGTCTTCGGTGTCCATCACCATCTCCATCGAGAAGTTTCTCTGACCAGCAGTGACGGCAGCACTAATATTCCTTCTGCCACCTCATACAATGTTCCTTGCATTGTGGTGGGCATGATGTGGATGTTTCATCCAGTGCTAGGCACCATTGTCTCTTCTCATCACCTTGATGAATTTATGTCTCCCTGGGATTCACTACCATCTACAAAAAGAAGCTTCTTTAACCAAAAGTGTGAACAGCCCCAGTCTATGGGAGGTGCATATTTTTGGCCTTTCTTCCTGTAGCATCATGTTTCACTGCCCATGTCCCTTATACCTTTGGCTTGTCACTATACACTAGCCTGATTTCCAGTGCCAACACAGGCATCCTCTTTCCTAAGTACCCTCTCTTGATGCTGGAGCCCTCCCTGCCACCACTTACCCCTAGCAGGCTCACAGCAGGATGGCATGCCTGGACAAGTAAGACCTTCCTATCACCCCAGCAGCCTACAGTAAGCATCTGCTATACTATACCACCTCCTCCTCTCAGCTAAGGTAAGTTTGAGGTGTGTTTTCTAGGCTGCTTCTCAGAATTTCTGACTGGATTAAAGCTCCAAATGCTCATTCTGAGTATTTATTTATAATGAACCTCCTATTGGCTTTTCTCTCATTTCCTGTCTGTCTGTCTCTGTCCCTCTCTCCCTCCCTCCTCCCCTCTTCCCTCCCCCCCTCTCAATTTTGCTGGAGTTGTTACAGAAACAATTCCCATGTCCATTCCACTATCCAACTCTAGTTCCTTTCTGGCGGGGGATGGGACATAAACTATAAAATATTTTTCTAGCCACATGCCATTTTAATGAAGTTAATTAGGCATAAAATATAGTTAGCCCTTAACTGTCTTATAGGAAAGCAGGTACTTCCTCAGTAACTCTTCTAAATCTAGGACACAGACATAGTACTTCCCAAGCTCATGTGAAGGAAAATGTGCTGACAGTGGGGCAGGCAAAGTAATGCTCACCTGGATATTAGACAAGAACATCTTCCTAGACATCTGGATTCAACCACTGGAATGTTAAGAAATCATTGTGACCCCTAAACTGTTTTCTAGCAGAGCAACATCCCAGGTGTTCCATCACAACTAAAAGTAGGAAGTGATGGTATCACTATTCCCTGGTTTTCTATGTCGTCCAGAATGTGGATACACTAATGGTTTCTATGTAACTCTTCTGGGAGGCCAAGTGTGCACTTGAGCCCAGTGGATGCATACGAAGTAGTTCATTATTCCACTAAAGGTTTTCTGTCTGCCTGTAAATCACCTTATTTGGTGACTCAACAGCCTCCAGGAAGTTTGTTTCAAGGAAGACATTGAAAATTTCTAACCACTGACCAGAGAGTGGCTTACTCAACCAAAGGATGCAATCTATTCATGCTGACACAGGCTCTCTAATGCAAACGTGATAAAGTATTCATAAACCTCCTCTTGGCCTCAAAATAGAACCCACCTCTCCATTTGTGGAAGGTATTAGAGCTTTAAATGACTCCAGAATTTATCTGCCCACTCTTGGCTTCTAATTGTTTCTCTGCCTTCCTTGGGGGGTGACTCGGGGATGCTCTGCTTAGCTTCGCCATCTGTCCTTTTACGTTTGCGCTCGCCTCATCTCCTCTCTCACTTTTCCCTTCAGCCTTGTTTACAGTTCTTTTTCTGGAGGGGTGGTTGCGGAGTTGACTTCCCGGGGGAAAAAAAAAATTAAACATTCATGAGAAAGATAGTGTGGGCTTCTGGGATCTGGAAGAAGGCAAACTGAATATATAGTAAATGAAAAAATTTAAACATGTTAATTTTAATACTTTAACAAGCACTGGCATGTCTGTAGCCTCTCACAAGATGTAGTCTTCTCGAAGCTGGATAGCCTGTGTTAGAGTTATTTTAGTCATGCATGATTTTTTTCTCCTCTGTCATTAAATTAGAATATGATTACCTCCCACAGACAAAATAGCACCTTTGGGTACCAAGTAATATAATTTATTTCACAAATAGGATCAAAACACCTTTATTAGATGCTAGTGACTAGGGAAAAACAGCATTTTATTAATATTTTAGTATTGACTCTATTTTATTACATTTAATCAGAGTGGAATTTCTGACAGCAACCCAGAGATACACTAAACTTTTATCCATTCTGCAGGTACTGTGCTTGATAAATTCTTGTTTTTATTTTTCTTTTACCTAGAAGCCAAACTATTTGCAATGGATTTTTTTTTTTTTTTTAAGCCACAAGGGCTGTATCTTTAGTTTGCCTGAGACCTGGCTTCTAAGTGCTTTCCTTCTCTCCACAGGTTCCAATGAAGAGGACTGTAAGATCCTGGAGGAGACACCAGGACAAAGAAGCTTTGAAGATACCAGCATTCTTCCTCTTTCCTCTCTTTCCTTTTGTTTTTCTTCTATCTTTAACAAACATTTGTTTAATACTTGGGGATATAATAGCTGGCAAAATGAAATACCTTCCTGGGTGGATCAGAAGGTTGATGGAAAATAGATTAGAAAAAAAAATGAAGACACACATGTTCTGGGAGGAGCTGAGACCCCCCATATCGCCCAGGATTTCAGGGTGTCTGTTCAGGCAGGGTTGTGTTATACACCACCTACACGCTGAGCCTCTGAGGAGCTGGGCAGTCACGCTTGGACATTTTGGAACAATTTTTTTTTCTGAAGATGATAAAAATAGGATAGCAACTCATTTCCAGTTGGGGCATAAAAAAGAATTACTGTGAAATACAGAGCAGACATTAAAGGTCATTTGAAAAGCTGGCTCTGCTGCTCACTGGCAAGGTGAACTTGGTCAAGTTATTTGACGTCTGCATCTTGATGTGTTCTGTAAAGTGATGATAATAGCACCTGCCTCCTCAGGTCTTTGTAAGGATGAAATGTGTTAGTATTTGTCATCTACCTGAAAGAGTCTTCCTGGCATGCACTAAGTGACATACAGATACTACTTATTTGCTCTGATGTCCTGCCTATGCAGAGCTTTTCATCTCTGTAGGACTAGTTGGCCAGCTTCTGCTTAACCAGCTTTACTGACAGAAACCCTGGACCTTTGAAGGGCCCTTTTGTACTTTGACTTACTTTCTCTATACTGCCCTTCCTAATATGGGACTGAAATCTTACTCCGATGGCTTCCACTCTGTAGTCTTTCCTCTTCGAAACCAGCTCAGACCAATTCCAGACCTTCTTCTACATGGTGCCCTACAGGCTCTGAAAACAATATGCATCATTAAAAGTATTTTTTGCTAGGATAAATATCTCAGGCCCTATAGTTTCTCTCCTCTCTCTCTCTCTCCTCCGTCTCTTAGTCCCCCCACTGCAAACAAACGAAAAAGTTACCAAGATAGCTGTAGTCTCTTCCAGGATGTCAGACGGACTACACACCAGTTTCCCCTTTCTGTCATGTGGCTTGGAGTCTCCCAACCATCCCAGGTACCCTCTGATAAGTTTTCTCAATATCCATGATAGGATGGATGGCCCACATATGAAAAAGTGGCCCAATGGGGACTAGCACTAGTAATACAGGTAATAGGACAGGAGATCCTGGTCCCTAATGTTGAAGACAAATGATAATCAAGTAAAGGAATCTGAAGATTTCAGATAATGCTCTTGTAGGTTGAAGGACAGGGAAGGCATTTTAGGAGAAGGGTTACTGAGATGAGCTTTCAAGTTAGAGAAGATTCAACTATTATATGTGTATTTTGAAAGAAGTACCAAGGAAAGAACATGCACAAAGGCACCCAAGTGAAAGCAAGTGTAGCTGTGCTGACCTCAGACAGCAGAAAGAAAGCCTGGGTTGCTTGAGCAGAGGAAGAGGAAACTGGGTGTAGGGAAATATAAGATGGAGAAGTTGGTCTCTCATCTGTGATATTGTGTGATTGTTCTCCCCTACGACTTCTGGAAAACTGAAAGGTTCCTCAGGGCTATAGGGCTATTGTGAGTAAAATTTCAATCCCGTATTAGAATGGGCAGTATAGAGAAAGTAATAGTCAAAGTACAAAAGGGCCTTTCAGAGGTTCAGGGTTTCAGTAAAGCTTGTTAAGCAGAAGCTAGCCAACTAGTTCATCCCAATTGTGATGTTTAATCTTCATTTTCTATGGGATGTGGAATCCCCAGGAGACACCTCTGGGTTTGTCTGTGAGAATGTTTCCAGAGAGGTTTAGCTCAGTAAGGAAGACCCACCTGAATGTGGACTGATTCAAATGGAAAGTTAGAAAGCCAGCTGAATACTAACGCCTCTCTCTCTCTCCCTCCCTCTCTGCTTCCTGGCTGACACTACAGTTAGTGTGACCCGCATCACCACGCTCCCCCACCATGATGAATGGCATTCTCAAACTGCAAGGCAAAGCAAACTCTTCCTTCCTTAAGTAGCTTTGTCACAGCAATGACACAGTAACTAAACCAATCTACTCCCAGTTTCCTTTTTGGAGATTACCCATATTCAATAATCAATTAGGGTGTGTTTAGGTCATGACACCTGTAAGTGGGAATTAAAAAAAAAATACCTTGCCAGGCGTGGTGGCACACGCCTTTAATCCCAGCACTCGGGAGGCAGAGGTAGGAGGATTGCTATGAGTTCGAGGCCACCCTGAGAATACATAGTGAATTTTAGGTTAGCCTGGGCTAGAGTGAGACCCTACCTCAAAAAACCAAAACAAGAAAAAAAAATACCAGTTGACCAGTTGTAATTATTGCTGAATGCACAGTGACCAAATATTAATTCCAAATCAGATGCATAATGAGTGCAAAGTGTCTGTGGTAGTGTGAACCTGCGTTGCATTGTGTGACTTCACTGCAGTCTCGGCTCCGAGCACACACGTGGCCTCGCACTGCACATGCTGTCGCATCGCACAGCGCCCATGAACACTGCCGGAAATGCCTTGGCATAGATTCAAATTATAGTTTTTTTTAAATTTAGTTTTTTACTGTTCATGTAGAAACATAACAAGATAAGTATATAAATCAAAATATTTTAATAGTTTCCTACTATCATCTCTCAGTATGTAGGTATCAAATTACTGTACATTTGAATTATATTTGAATATTTGCTAAGTGATACAATTATATGTATACCCAAGAATTATATGTATACCCAAACTTGAAAGGAATTTATTCATATGTTTATATATATGTTCAAGTTTATTTATATGTGCTTATCTCATCCTAGATTGTGTTCACATATATTTTGTCCTCTGCTTTACGAAGTATATGTGCATGGGTCACTAGTCATAATGATGGATGCCAACTGAGCAAACTTTCACTAATGGACAAACCTCTAAATAATACTTTCCCATGGAAGTAACAAGGCCTTTTTGCAAAGAGTGAAAGAAGAGAATAGAAAATGACAAAAAAAAAAAAAAAAAAAAAACGTCTTGATAAGATTCCCTTAATGAAAAGTGGAATTTCTCAGACACAAAATTGAAAATTTAAAGATGGAAATACCTTTAGGAATATCTGATCTTTAGTCCTGCACTATATTGTGCTCTGTTTTGGGCAGGATCTCCCTTCATGGAGCTGGCTGCTTGTCTATCAGGCTGTTTCTCCATGGGTCTGAAAACATAGTAGGTCTAATCTCATTGGCCTTGTTCTTGCTACACATCATCTCTTAACCATCACTCTGACTATGAGGAGCTGTGGCTTCTTCCTGCCTCCCTTAGCACAGAACTGATGCGATGAGAAGCACATTCCTCAGAATGACATGAAGATGCTGTTAGCAGAAGTCCACACTGTAGATGCAGAAATGAATTAGGAGACAAAGAGAAGGACACAGAGGATCGTGGAAATCAGAAACAAGGGCCTGGGCACATAGCTCAGTAGGCAAGGTGCTTTCCATGCAAGAATGGGGACCTGAGTTTGGACCCCCAGATCTGCATAGAAGCTAGGCATGTTGGTGCATGTCCATATCAGAGAGGTGGAAACGGGCAGCTCTATGGCTTGCTGGATAGTCAGATTAGGTGAACTGGTAGATTTCAGATTCAATGAGAGACCCTGGTTCAAAAAAAATCGGGGACAACAATTGAGAAGGTCACCCAGTATCAACCTTGGGCCTCTGCATGCACCTGCACAAATGCACACCATGCAGACATGCACACACCGTGTATGAATACTACATACATGTATGCATGCAAAACAAAACTATTGTAGTGGCAAACATAAAAGGAAACTTTCAATCCACAAAATGGCATAAAAGAAACCATTTTACCCAAAGCTGTCATATACTATTACATATAGGATGTACTTCCCATTCAGATAGGCAGGCTGTTCCCACGTGAGTTCACTGATAGAACTGTTTTCTGAACACTGTCTGCTTGACACAGTCACATTCTCATTTTTGTTTAATAATAAACTCACATTTAAAGTATATAATTCAAATATCAATACATCTAGAAAAATATCTCCCGGAAGTTTCTTTAGATCCCACTTGTAATTCGTTCTTCTCTTCACCTCTTCCCCAGGCTACCTCTCTCACCTGCTCTCTGTTACTATAGGTTAGTGGTTTTCATTTTCTAGAGTTTTATGTTATTGGAAGCATATTGTGTTAACTTATTCATATAGCTTATTTCAGATAGTATTGCAATTTTGAGTTTCATCCATGGTGCATATATTAATAGTTTGTTCCTTTGTATGTCCAAGGAACATTCTGTTGAATGGATATGCTACCATTTTTTTTCCGCATCATATTATTTGGGTTGTTTGTAGTTTTGGCTATTACAATAGTGTTGTTGGGCTGGACAGATAGCTAAGCAGTTAGAGACACTTGCTTGCAATGCCTGACAGTCCAGGTTCAATTCCCCAGTACCCACATAAAGTCAGATGCACACAGTGGCACATGTGTCTGGAGTTTGTTTACAGTGGCGGGCATCCCTGGCATGCCCATCCATCCATTCTCTCTCCTTCTGTCTCTGTTTATGTCTGTCTCTTTTACTCTCTCTCTCTCTCTCTCTCTCTCACACACACACTCTTTTTGTTTTGTTTTTGTTTTTCAAGGTAGGGTTTCATTCTAGCCCAGGCTGACCTGGAATTCACTATGTAGTCTAGGGGTGGCCTTGAACTCACCATGATCCTCCTACCTCTGCCTCCCGAGTGCTGGGGTTAAAGGCGTGCACCACCACTCCCGGCTCTCTCTCTCTTAAATAAGCAAATATTTTTTTAAAAAAATGAAATATGTGCTGTCTTTAACATTTATAGAGATATTATATAACTGTGTAGACGTTTGTGTAAGCATTCATATTTGTTGCATTTCCCTAAATACCTAAGAGTAGAAAACTTGAGTCACATGTCTGATATTTGAACCACATATTGGATGTATACTTACCTGCGTCACAAACTTCCCTCTGTTTGCCATAGTGGTACAATCTTATGTTCCAACCAGAAATACAGGAGAGCTTCAGGTCTTTTACACCCTTGCCTATGTCTGGTATGGTCAGATTTTTTTTTTTACCTTGTTATTTTAATGTACAGTAGTAGTATCTCAGTGAAGTTCAACTTTGCCTTGCTTGGGGGGGGGGTGCAAGTGTGAGAGTATGAATGCATACATACCACGTGTCAGCCTAGCCTTCCAACTTGTTTGAGGCCCGTATCTCTTGACTCACTATGCTAGCTGGCCTGCAAGCTGCCATAGACACACGAGGATTATAGATACTCACACTATGGTGTCCTGCTTTCATGTAGATTCTCAAGATCCAAAGCCATTATGATTTTCCTGCCTCAACCTCTAGAGTGTTGAAGTCACATTTGTGTGCCACCATGCTTGGTAAGAAGACCTGTATTTAGAAGTACTTGGGACAATGTCTTTTTAAACATCTTCTCTGTGAAAGATTCTGTAGCCATGGCCTGTGATGAAGAGACACGCTGAGGGAGAGGAGCTCATGTCCAGCCTCAGCAGTATCGAGCATTATCAGCAGGTTGAATTTCTTATGCACTGCTTGTCTTACTTCTGATGCTGTATTTTACTTTTCCTTATTTCAATTGAATGCTCCTATTTAAGCTAGAATTTTCCGGTGCAAATGGATGCGTCCCAAGCTTTGAAGTAGGAAATAATAAAGTAGAAAAATTCTCTACTTAATTTAAAGTAGGAAAAAACAACAACTACCTTTTGTGGTAGTTTGAATGTCCCTCAGTAGACTCCGGTGTTTTTATTAAGACTTAGATTTTCTGCCACCTGGCCAGAGGAGGTGTCACGGTGGGGTGCAGTTGAGAGGGGGGGTGTGATTTCTAGCCCAAAGTTATGCAGAATGTATGAGCTCTGCCTGGTTTCCTGTGGTGTTGCTGTTGTTTTGGGGTTTGCTTGTTTGTGGTGCTGACTGGTAGTGGCTTTTCTCTCTGCTTGGATCTGTGAGCTGGAGCCCGCTTCTTCAGCCATCAATTGAACTTCCCCGGGATCTGTAAGCCTGATTTAAATCCTGTTCCTCCCATAAACTCTTTCTGGTTTGGAAGTTAATCCCAGCAACGTGTAGCTGTCTATGACACCTTTTTTTTTCTGATTTCTGTATTTCTGGCATACAAGCCTAAGGCCTGCTCTTTTTACGTGGGGATCCTGGATTTCTAAGGAAGTTAGGTTCAATGTTTTATCCTAAAATCTGTCTCCTTGCCTGGAAAATCAATGGTAGTTCTGTTGTAGCTATCTAAATTGTGGGAGTCAAGACAAGTAGAGGAATGATTTAAAAAAAAATATTGACAGTTCTATGTATCTATATAATATATTTTGATCGTAATCTTCTCCTGTTACCTTCTCTTGTTCCTTCTTCTCATTCTCCTCCCACTGAACCCTTTCTTCTTCCCAACAAGACCCTTTTCTACTTTGATGTCTTTGTTTCCCTTGCATATTTATACAACCCATGAATTAAAGGAGGTTTGCCTGTATGAGCACTGGTAGGGGGTTATTTGCCAGAGCACTTTCAACTTATCAGTGGTTACACCACTGTGGAAAATGTCTTCTCCTCCCCAGGCAGCCATTAACTGCAAATAACTCTAAAGGGAGGGATTAAAAAAAAAAAAAGGTTATAGGATAATACAGCACATCTTAAAGAATTTCATTCAAATGATGTCACTCCTTAATACACACTAAGCACTGGTGTGTGGCATCTATAAGCTAAGTCATTTCCTGTCAGTTGGCAGTGTCTTCACATTTGTAGATATAAAACCTAAGGTTCACGCAATTTAATTTGAAGTTCACTGTGTGTGACTGGGTGTGTTCTGGAGCATATGATTTTAATCATTATAGTGTACTGACTTGACTGGAGCAAAAA
Source organism: Dipus sagitta (assembly GCA_036346955.1). NCBI lineage: Eukaryota > Metazoa > Chordata > Mammalia > Rodentia > Dipodidae > Dipus > Dipus sagitta. The sequence goes on along the minus strand of CM070770.1, from coordinate 92,291,868 downwards.
GTTTATTGGTTTCTTCAAAAAGATGAAAATCGGGGGGGGGTGTGCTGGAGAGATGGCTTAGCGATTAAGCACTTGGGTGTGAAGCCTAAGGACCCTGGTTCGAGGCTCGATCCTCCAGGACCCATAAGCCAGATGCACAAGGTGGTGCATGCATCTGGAGTTCATTGGCAGTGGCTGGAGGCCCTGGCATGCCCATTCTTTCTATATCTATCTGCCTGTTTCTCTCTGTGTGTGTCGTTCTCAAATAAATAAATAAAAGATGAAAATCAACTTTTATAGTCTTAGAATTTTTTTTGCCATTTATGCCTCCCAAAGCTTTGTTTTATGTTGGATGAATAACGAAGGGTCACCTATACCAGTACACTCAGTACAAAGCTAGGAGCTACATGTACTGATTCACACCTGTCATCCTCATATTTGAGAGACTGAGGCAGGAGGATTTCTGTGAGGTTGGACATCCTGGGCTATGTAGTAAGTCTGAGGTCAAACTGGGCTATGAGATATTATTTCAAGCCTCATTCCCTCCTTGAAAGTACCAAGTACAATGTCATATGTCATACCTGGATGTTTGACTGAAAGTAAATAACTCTGGTCTCTTCCCAGAAACATCCACAAATGGTAAAATTGTGCAAATGCAAGCCTCAGTAAATCCTTTAGTATTTTTACTTTTTTCTGGGGAGATTAATACTTGAGATGGTAGACTGAGCCAAGCAGAATGCCCTTTCTAGTATGTATGGGCCTCCACCAGGTATCTCATTGCCTGAATTGAGAATAGGGCCTAACCCTTTGCCAGAAAACACAACATTCCTCCTGTCTTAAAATAAGGACCTTATTTTTGTGCTTTACGAATCAAACACAAACATCTGCTCTTCCTGGGTCTTAAACCTGCCAGCCTTCAGCCTGAAGCTTCAGCTATCAGCCACTCCATTCTTGGTCTTTGAACTCAGATTGGAATTGCAGCCTTCTTTCCTCTGGGTCTCCAGTTTGCCAACTGTTGCAGTCAGGTTCACATTGTTGGCAGAAAACTCCCAACCAAGAGCAGCTTGTTGGCCGGGGTGGGGAGAGGTTTATTTTGTCTAACAGACTTGAGGGGAAGCTCCATGATGGCAGGGGGAAATGATGGCATGAGCAGTGGGTGGACTTCACCTCCTGGCCTACATCAGATGGACAACAGAAACAGAAGAGTGTGCCAAACACTGGCAAGGGGAACCTGGCTATAAACACCCATAAGCCTGCCCCCAACAATACACTGCCTCCAGGAGGCTTTGATTACCAAATTGCCATCAGCTGGAGACCAAGCATTCAGAACACCTAAGTTTATGGGGGACACTTGAATCAAACCACCACACCCATTCACTCATCAAACTGTGGAACTTTTTAATTGTTATATTACATCTCTTTTTACACATATGTACTCACATGTCCACATACATACACACACGCAATGGGCTCTGTTTCTCTGGAGAACCATGACAAACACAGACCTCAAATTTGATTTCTTCTAAATAATTCCATGTCATCATCTTTTAGTCTGTGTTGTATCAGAAAGGATTTTCCATGTTCCTGACTTGTGGGGGATGTGGGGTTGGACCTGTTCAGTTCTATCAAAGAATAGTGGTTAGGCTGTTCATTTCGTCATCAGCATTGTCTTTCAAGGGCTGTGGGATCCCAATTTAAACCCTTTAATTCTGGAATTTACAGCACCTAAGGTATAGTTCAGGACTGAGTTTCCTCATGGTGTGAGTCTCCTTGATGCTGAGCCATTGGGATGTGCATAGCTCCTCCTACTGAGTGCTCACCTGTGTGCTGGAAGTGAAGTCCCTGCCACTGAAGTGAGAGGCAGATGCTGAGCATCATAAAGTAAGGACCCTTAAGGGCACTGGGCCATATGCAAGTATAACCTTGGTTCTTGCCTTCAGGTATCCTCAATACTGTCATTCTGGACTTCACACACTCTGGGCTTGAAATGTCTGTCCTCAAATTCTGCCACAGAGTAGGGCTTTGCTTCCTACTACAGAGGTGAATTTCCCCCTCCTTATTACCTGAAAAGTCTAGGATTTTGAAACTAAAATGCAAGAAAGGGCTTCATTCTTCTCTGCTTTTTATCTTGTTGCTTTCCCGAGGCAATGAACACAGGAACTAGGTTGCTACATAGAAGGAAAAGCTAAGAGGAAGAGAAAATCTTGGAGGTGGGCAGAGGTAGTCAATTAACATCTCAAAAATAGTATCATTGCAGTTGAATGTTTTCTGGGAGAGAGAAGTAACCAACTTTTTTCCTTCCAGTATAGGAAGACATACTCAATTTGGAGATGGTACTGTTATCATGAATGTACCATTTCTCCCTTCATTATTCAACAATTCATTCCTCTGTATGGTCAATTGAAGTCCCATGTCCTGGCTCCTTCTTTGAGTGTGCTCTTTGACAGTGTGTGTCTGAGACTGACCACCACCTATGCTGTGACTCAGGGCACCTGCATAAAATTTCAAGTGCTCTATGTTTTATTGATTAAAAAAATCATGGAAATCCTATCCCTTGCAACACACACACATACACACACACACCCTTGCTATCAGTTTTAGATTTTTATTCTTGGACAGAGAAATGTATCAGAAGTGATTTGGCTACACAGAGCAAAAACCAGATGCAGAATGTCTTCTTGAAGTATCCCTTGGTCCCCAGTCTTTGATGGATGTGCAGAGGACATACAATACAACTAACGGTAAAGTTATCTCAGGTAATGTCTTGCAGGATCCAAGAAGCTTAATTTTGAACTGGACCAGATTCACTTGATAGTGAATCTTTCATTGCTATTCATAATTTGCATACTCCATAAAATTTACATGCTTAATTCTTCCCTTTAAAGGGATGATTGTGAACTTTAGGCTCTGCTGGTTATGGAACCCAGCTCATGATAGAGCATTCCATCCTCACAAGACAAACAAGGTAGGTGGCATGTAGGCATCTCTGAGCTTTTTTTTCTGTCAGCCCTCAGCTCTCCAGCATCCTAAAAGTCCATTCCTTCACAACACTGTAGAGCATGTGTATACTGTGGAAAAGATATGGAGAGGTTTGCTGGATGCCAATGCTATGTGGTATAGTGGTCGACCTGGCTTTACCACACAGCACAGAATCTGAAGTTGTGTTATATTTTCCCTGCCCATCATCCCTTAATGCTCAGGGCTTAAGAATATGAAATTTTTAATTAAAAATTTCCAGAGATATATAGATATAGGAGGATTCTCTGTGTTAATATGAGAGGAGACCCTTGCAATTTGTAATAGTTATAGGTCATGAGACTAAGCTTACAGAGGGACAGAGGTCACACTACACACAACAGAACTGACGCCCACAAGCTCCACAGTCACAACTCAGAAAGGCAAACCATAGCTTCTACTGTGCCAGTCCCTTTGGTGAGGACAGGGTCAGTGACTGGAACTCTGCTAACTTAGGCCCTCACAACTAGAATCATGCAGAAAAGGTAAAATATACTTCTCACATCAGTGTGTAAAGATGCTGTGCTTCAGGTTATCCACCTCCAGCTTCACACGCCACTGCCTTCAACCAAAGTCAGTCCCCATTTTATCACAGGTTCTCACTCCCTACCTGCTTTTGAGTCTCTGCCCAGTGCAGGTTGTAGTGGTTGACTTCCTGTTACAGTGAACTCAATAATGTGATTGCTCTCACTTGAATGGGGCATCTTTTATGCATTCCATCATTTAATTCTCATAATCACAGTATTGAATACAATATAACTGTTATCTCCATGTTTCTCATGTAGCAGAGAAGATATGACATATCTGTACAAGGTCATCCCATTGCTAAGTGGTGGGCTAGAGTTAAATCTAGATTTGATAGCTTCAAAATTCATGGACTAGCTGGGCATGATGGTGCACACCTTTAATCCCAGCACTCGGGAGACAGAGGTAGGAGGATCACCATAAGTTACAGGCCACCCTGAGACTACAAATTGAATTTCAGGTCAGCCTGAGCCATTGTAAGACTCTACCTCAAAAAAAAAAAAAAGAAAAATTAATGGACTAAGGATGGGGAGATGACTCAGTCGTTAAAGGCACTTGTTTGCAAAGCTTCCTGGCCCAGGTTCAGTTTCCCAGTACCTACATAAAGCCAAATGCACAAAGTAGCACAGTATCTGGAGTTTACTTGCAACAGCAGGAGGCCATGGCAACCCATATTCTTGTCTGTGTGTCTGTTTCTCTCAAATAAAAATATTTCAAAAGGAATTCATGGTGGGCTGGAGAGATGGCTTAGTAGTTAAAACATTTGCCTGCAAAAACAAAGGACCCAGGTTTGATTACTCAGGACCCATGTAAGCCAAATGCAGAAGATGGCACATGCATCTGTAGTTCATTTGTAGTGGCTGCAGGCCCTGGCATGCCCATTCTCTTTCTCTTTCTCTATTTCTCTCTTGTGCTCTCTCTCTCTCTCTCTCTCTCGGTCTCATAAATAAGAATAAAAAATAAAATTTAAAAAATTAATTCATGGGTTAGGAAAGTAGCTCTGTAGTAGAGCATTTGCCTAGTATGTATATGGCCCTAGGTTTAATTCCCAGTACTGCAAAATCAGAACCTCATGACTTTATTTAATTCATGTATTTTGACACAGAGTCTTACTATGCAGACCCAGCTGGCTTGAATTTCCCATTGTTATGCCTCAGTGTCTGAGTGCTAAGACTACAACTGTGTGCCCAGATGGACTCATCTCTTTAAGCTAGTGTTCCCTGCTGCCCTACTGTGAGCCCTTGGAGACTATGTACTGCTATCTTCTACAAGACTAGCAGGGACTGAAATTTGGTTGAAGAGCATGTTTTTAAAATTATTAAACATATTGGGCTGGAGAGATGGCTTAGTGGTTAAGCACTTGCCTATGAAGCCTAAGGACCCCGGTTCGAGGCTCAATTCCCCAGGACCCACGTTAGCCAGATGCACAAGGGGGTGCACGCATCTGGAGTTCGTTTGCAGTGGCTGAAGGCCCTGGCGCGCCCATTCTGTCTCTCTCTCCCTCTTTCTCTCTCCCTGTCGCTCAAATAAATAAATAAAAATATTATTTAACATATGTCTTCTTTAGGTACTCACAACAGGGATGGCTGGTGGTCACCTCACAGGCACTCCCCTACATTGCATAGACTTGGGAGGCATCATTCAGCTGACTTACCCTCCATGAGGCTCTTGTCTGTGAGAGAGCACTTGTGATTACTTCTGGCTAATGGAATGTGATCACAAATGACATGTTCTCTGGAAGAGATGGCCAAACTTCTGATAGCCATGCTCTTGCTCTTTTATCCATTCATAAATATAGTGGGGAATCATATTGCAAAGTCAAGCAATCTAAGTGGGACTAGCAGAGGACCCCTGAGTTCATGCTTAGTAGAGTCACCCAGGATTGTTATCAGATTAAGAACATCCCTCTTGGATTTGTCATAAATGAGAAATAAGTGTTGATTCTGCTAAGTCACTGAGGCTTGGGGTTTTCAGTTGGTGGCCTACCCTGACTAGTATGTCTCACTTTAAGAGGGGGAGGGTCAAGACCCCAAATTATTTTTCAGTAACAATTATATTTCATCCAAATAGCTAAAATGCACATACATGCTGATGTTTTCTCACAAATGCTTGTAGAATGTTTAGCCTGTAGAGCTAAAATGCAGGCACAGTCGACTGTTGTGCTAGGAGCTGACATGGAATGGAATTGATTGTAGACACCCCGGGAGCAGGACAGACAAAGTAAATAAATTATGAATTTCAAGGGAAAAAGAGCTTGCAATAGCTGCTGTTTCATTTCCCTCTTAACCCCCTGTGACTGTAAACACGCTTATAGGTATATTTTATTAATCATTGTTTTGATGTATGTGTATTTTGCAAGTGGCTATTGTAGCTAGGGGATTTCTGGACACCCCTCTAGCTAATCAGATTAGGGACATGAATGCTGTGGTGACAAACTAGTGTATGTATGAAAAGACAAATAGAAAAGCTCCCCCTTCCCAGCACTTGTAACTAGCTGTTTGTTTAAAATAACAGCTTTCAACTTCTTTCCTACTGTGCTGTCCTCACTTCTGTCTACAAATGATGGACTTCAGACTGAAAATACATGAGAGATACTTAACGAATGGATATCTCTCAAGGTCCATCATCAGAATAAAGCACTTCAAGATTCACTTAATGCTACTTGAAGAAAGATAGTATTGATATGATATGCTGAAAGAGCCATAACTATCAGAACGTTAAAGGACCTGTTCATTGTATGAAGAATGCAGATCATGCATATCGTTAGCGGTTCCGCAGTCTAAATCTTAACAGGTTAAGACAGGCTTTACATGAGCTCTAGACTTCCCAGCAGCAAAGTGAGTGTGTGTGTACTTCCAGCTTATTTCTATTTTACTTCATTGAGTCATGTGAATTCCTGGTCTATAACCTTATTTGTTTTCAAGGACAGCTTGAAACAAAGATGGATTAGGAGCAAGGTCATTATTTCCTCCTATGTAGTTAGCTAGGTACTGTCCACTGAGACATGGGTGCCACTGTTACATTGCTCTGTCAGGACTACAACTTGCATCTGATTCAATCTCATCCAAGGTAGCTACAAGCATCAACCTATTAACCCCTTCCCTCCCAGCAAAAGAAACTGCTTTCTGTTTCTTCTTCAGTTTTGCAGGCTTAGACTCCATTGTTGCTCTTTTCCTAAGTCAATATTCCCCTTGGGCCCACCAACCAATCAGGTCCCTCCCTTCCACACCTGAGCCTGGTGATGAGGCTTATTCTAATTGGAGATCTGATTCTTATGAATGGGCCCCTTCTAAGCCCTTAGCTGCTGCTTCCCTATGCAAGGGAAAACTTAGTCTTTACTCCCAGGCCCGGCTAGGAAGGGAGAAACTTGCTTTGGGCTTGGGAATTTTCCTGCTTTGCGTTCTCTCTTAGCTCTCCCGAAAATAAATCTCATAATTTACCCTTCTCTTGGGTTTCTGTTTTCAAACCTTTGCTAACATGGATTAGAACCCATGTTGAGAGCTGCTGGTTGTGACAGTTCAAATCCTACAGAGCTTTTTCCTGTATAATTTTCTGTTTTAAAAATATTTTATTTATTCACTTGCGAGAGAGAGAGAGGCAGAAGAGAGAATGAGCACACTAGGGCTTCCAGCTAACAGATGCATGCACCATCTTGTGCATCTGGCTTTATGTGGGTACTGGGGAATTGAACATGGGTCCCTTGGCCCTGCCAGCAAATACCTTAACTAGTAAGCCATCTCTTCAGTCCTAAGCATAATTTTCTTTCACTTGATAAATGTATTTTTAACCTTTCATCTATTTTATGCTCACTTTTATTTACTTGTTTGTTTTTTTCATTGCAATATCTCTAGTGGTTAGTACACTATTTCTCACATAGAATGTATTTAATATCTGAAATATGAAGTCATGTGAGCCACATGACTGGAGATAGCAAAAATCGTGGAAGGTCTTAGCATCTAAGTATAATTGGAACCTGGAATAGAATGAAATGTGAAGGTTGGGTAAGTTTAAATATGCTGAGACGTATTCCTAGTGGTGAATGGGACCAAGCATGTGCTAACTCCAGGAAACAAGAATGAATTAGCATACTTTGGAACAATAAATATACATGAGACTGTGGAGAATGGAAGATATGTTTCAGGGTCTTGGAATATCCATCATGAACAGACCTATGAGATATTCTTCATTAAAATTTTAGGGTAACCTTATTAACTCAAAGGTTTTGTGGAAAGATTTTTTTGTGAGTTAATTTTACATGTTAAAGCAAATACTTCAATTTCTGTTATCCTCTGTGGTTTGTCTTCCTTAAGTTCTCCTTAATACTAAATAAACAAACAAGAATATGAGAACATTTATTGGATTCATGGACTGTTATGGTCTGAATTTTTGTGCACACATGCACACCTACACACACATAGATACACACATGGTCCAATCATAAAAGCCTAAATTATCAATATAATGGTATTTCCAAGTAGGATCCTAGGAGCTAATAAAGTCATGAGGGCAGAAGACCCCAGAAATGGGATCATTACATTTACACCACATTGAAGAGATGACAATGTGCTGGTATGTATGTTTGTGTTCTCTCTCAATCACCCCCCCCCCACCACTCTTCATTCTTCCCCTCTGCCATATGAGGATACAGCAAGAAAGGGTTATACTAGGAAAAAGACCCTTATCAGGAACATGGCCTGACCTAGGACTTCCAGCCTTCCAAATTGGGAAAAGTTAATGTTTATCATTATTACTGATATTCTGTTATAACAGCTAAACTGAATAAGAAGTAGCTCCAAACCAAAAAATAGAAATTCAGTTTTCACTCACCCATTATATTTTCTCATTCCTGGTCCCAGCATAGAAAACTTTTATGAGTCCAGAAGGGTTTTCTGGGGTAGATGTGGTTATAGCAGATCCACTGTTAGTGTTTCCTTGTGGACCAGAGCTCAGTTTACTTAGATTCCTGTGGGTCCAGTCCTAGAGACAGCTAGAGGAGTGAGGCTGGATATCATTCTGATGAGATGTCTCTAAAAGCAGCTGCTGAAGCCCTGATTTTATAGATTTTTCAAAAGTCCCATCTGCTTGCTTGCTGGTTCTGGATTGTAAGGGAAGAACACACTTCTTTGCTTACTCTCTTATCCAACTTACACGTGAAAGAGTCTTTTCACTCTGATTGATTTCCTCCTTAAACAAAAGCAGAGGAGCAGGTGGTCTGTCTTCAGCTCAGCTCCCTCTGCTTCCTTGGGGATGCCTAATAATCAGAGTGTTCTTTTGTCTCATATTTTTTTTCCAGAAGCAATAAGAACAATATGTACTTAGCCATTATTAAATGCTTAGAGCCCACTAACTACTTCACCTATTAAATTAGTCCGTGTTCTTCAGAAAAACAGAGTAAATATCCTTTCTCTCTCCTTAATCCATCTGTCTATCTAAGAAGAAAGTTATTATAGGAATTGTCTCACATGATTATGCAGGCTGAGAAGTCTCACAGTCTTCCATCCAAAGGCTGAATAACTAGGAAAGCCATTGGCATCCTTCAAGCTGAGTTCAAAGGCCACAAAGAACAAGGAGGTAGTGGTGGCTGTCCTAGCTCAATGGGGGAGGGCGCATTCCTCTTTGATTTGCCTTTTGTTCTATTCTACATTGGTAGAATAATCTTGACTCAGTCTATCCTTTCAAATTCTAATATCTTTCAAAAATAGCCTCACAGACACATCTAGAGATAATATTTTTCTAGTTATCTGGGCATCTCTTAACCCACTCAAGTCGACACAACTACAGTTGTGTCTATGTTATTCATTTTCTGTTAACCAAGTATTTTTGTAATTCCCTTTGTACAGCTCAGGAGACTATGCACTGAAAATTTAAGGAACTCTCTCAAAGGTGTATGTGCTAGCATCTGCCTTCATTTTTAAAGGAAATGATTTCCATATTTAAGCTCACATCATTGTGTTTCTATGTTGGACCTCCAAGATTTGATAATCACAAACATGAATGATCCTATGCAATGATGACTTCAAGTAGAAATAGGAGTTGCAGGATTGCTGTTATCTCTGTACGTGCTTATTGGGTGGCCTGGAATCAAACCCCAAGGTACCATTTACTAATGGTGCAATTTAAACTCATTTTCTCATCTTTGAAAATTGGGGTGATATTTCTCAAGAGGTGTGAGACTTAAGATACTATATGTAAGCTGCTTAGCACTGCATTTGGTGCATCTAAGAGCCCTGAAGATGCTACAAGTGATTCCTCTCAAGGTATATGAAGCTTGAGTTACAATGCCAGAGCTGTAGTCCTAGTTCAAGGATGTGCATGCCTCACCTTTTTACTCTTAGAAGAGCTGGGTAGGAATGCCTGACATTCTAGATAATGACAGAAAGAAGCAGAGTGGGCAGGTGCCTCAAACCGAGAGAAGAGGCTGCAGAGCTGACAGAGCATGTCACATATCTGTGGGAGGAAATTTAAAAAATAATGAGGTATGTTTGGAAATAGAGATTAAAAAGAAGGATCATCAAGTGCTGTCAGGATTCTCATTTGAGCTTGACGTTCTCTAACCATCTTCCTAAACACTGAGGTCACAGGACTGGTGATGATGACAGGAAAAGCATGGAACATCAGCCCGCAAGTTGCTCATGTACACAAAGCTAAACATAATTTGGAGGATTCAGAGTAATCATCTTCTCTAGCCCATCCCTATGGACTCAACTCTACAGACTCATCCAAACAGACTCCTCATCCTTACACTGACAGTACCTGGCTTGGGGGACACTGGTGATTCCTTTTTAATGACTGTGGGGTTGGAGGTTGAAGTCTTAGGAGGAGTTTGTTCTAGGTAGGAAAGAAAGGAAGACATAGCAGTCAAGGAGATTTCATGGAAGGAGGAAGGGGATGAGTAAAGGAACAGCAACTAATCTGGGGCTAGATGAAAAGGTTCTTTTTGTTTGTTTGTTTTGTTTTGGGTTATTTTTTTGTACATGAAAAGGGCTTTACATTTGTCTTTATACACAGTTTTCTTCAAAGTAGTCTCCTCCGGGGTTAACAGGCTTGTGAGGGGCTTGTAGGAGCTTCATATCCCCTACCAGAACTTTAACTGGAGCAGTAACATTTGATGATTTATATATAAAGTTTGATTTGAATAAAGGATTTTGTAGCTTTAAAATGATTTTTTTAAAAATCTGTTAGGTGCCAGAAAGACCAAAGGACCTGTTAAAATAAAAGATCTGTGAGCCAGTCTGTATTGAAAAGATAATACTGGCCTGTGGGGCACAAGGACACCAATGAGAAGGCCAGCTGAGCCCCACTTCCAGCTCAGCACTGCCCAATTGAACATTGTATGAGCAGGGGGATGTTTTATATCTGCTCTGTCCAACACAGAAGCCACCATCCACATGTGGCCATTGACACTTGAAATGTGTATTTCCTCATTTTAATCAGTTTGGTTTAAAATTGCTAATTGCTGCCATTTTAGATACTGCATCTGTACATCACTGTTTTCCTCACTCCAGAGTCCAAGAATCACAGCCCTTTTCATACCTGGATTCTAGCACCTGAGACAAGGATCAGACCTGCTAACTGCTACATTTTTATTACTTTAAGGCATGAAGTGTGTGGTGATTTCTTATGGAAGTAGCAGGAAAGGAAAGAAATTACAAACTCAAATGCCATCCTTTAGTGAGCTTTTGGATGTACTAAGTGATGTACTAAGTTACCAACTGTCACAGTATTTTCTTTAGTGAAAGTTTTCTTGTTATCTATCAGGGCATAGCAATGACACAAAATTTGGAAAAAGCATAGGACAGTGTAAACAGTAAAAATAAAGCCCTTTATAAAAACAGGTGGCCATATTTTGATATATTCTATTAGTTTTTTAGTTGTTTATCCATATGTTTATAGTGGAGGTGTTTTCCCATTTCACAGAAGAAGAAACTAAAACAGGAAGATACAATCCTTGCTCACCTGATTTGGCATATCAGGGAAAGGCCTACTATGAGACACAGCCTATGTTATGACTATTATAATTTAATCTTAATTTTTCATTTAATCTTTTAAAGAGTTCCCTCGGGCTGGAGGGATGGCAGTTAAGGCACTTTCCTGAAAAGCCTAAGGACCCAGGTTTGATTCCCCAGAACCCACGTAAGACAGATGCACAAGGTAGCACATGCATCTGGAGTTCGTTTGCAGTGGCTGGAGGCACTGGCATGCCCATTCTCTCTCGCTCTCTTTCTCTCTATCCCCCCTTTTTTTCTGTCAAATAAGTAAAATAAGTAAAAATAAAATATTAAAGGTTTCTCTTGTTATTAACAACTCTTGCCTGTTTTTGTAGATTGTCTAAGTTATATTAATATCACTCTTTTTGTAGGAAGCTACATTTGTACCAAAGTAATTTTAATGGTTTTCTTTACCATTGAAAAAATTCATTAGAAGTAAAATCCTTTAGCTTAAAGATGAAATTAGGTCAGTGATATTTTACTAATAAAGATGGGGTGGATGATGAGCACAAGTGTCAATGAGTTTATAAAATTATTTACTTGGAACTTGGTTGAATTTTCTTATAAAACATTGTGATATATAATATCACTAGCCCTATCTTCTTTAATACCTATTTTTCCTATAACATGATATGACTACTAAATGTTGCCATTATGTCAAAGACCATCCCAGGAATTTATACATAAGGGAAAGAAAAATTCTCCTAGAGAGGACTACTATAAAATAGTATAAATTGATGCAAATGGAAATATACAAGTTTACTGTGCTGGTTCATATTGACTGTCAACTTGACAGGACCTAGGATCACTCTGGAAACTCACCTTTGATCATGTCTGTGGAGGATTATCTAGATTAGGATTTATGAAGTGGAACAACTCATATTAACTGTGGGTGGCAGTATTCCTGAGGCTGAGGCCCTGATGTTTATAAAAGGAGAGGACTAGCTGGGCAACAGCATTCCTCACTCCCCGCTTCCTTCCCCACTGAGCTGATTGCGACCAGCTGCCTCAAGCTCCTGTTGCCATCCCTCTCCACTGTGATGGACTGTAATCTTGAACTGTAAGCTAAAAACATCCCTTCCCTTCCTTAAATTGCTTTTTTTCAGGTACTTTGCGCTAGCAATGAGAAAGTAACTAATACAGTTTCCTTAAGAAATCTCTGGTATATAATACTAGGAAACATCTAGGAAGTCCTTAGCCCTGGAGGAACTATGAAGTAAGTCCTTTTGACTCCAATGATTGTGTCCACTATGGCACTACAGAAAGGACATTATCTAGCAACTGCTGAAGGCTCTGGTCTCTTTATAAGGCAGATATATCAGATTAATTTTGTTGGTGCAGATAACATCAACAAACACTATTACATTACTTCCCTATCCATGAAGTAACTTCTAGTTAGAATTCGGCTTAACTATACCCACTAATACGGGAAAATTCCTTTGGTTATACAGCCACAAGTTTTACGGGTCTGTCACAATTATATTTATTATCATAAATTAAAATATAAATATTTGCTTTCCATACATGTTTCCTGTGTTTGTATAATTCGAACATACCAGTGTGAGTTTGGTGAATTCTCAGCAAGCTGGCAAAAGAGAAGCTGGTTGTCAGTGGCTGCCCCTGGGGCTTACGTGGTGTGAGGTTTCCCCTTGCCTCACACCATTTGATATTATCATAAGCAAGCTTAGATTTGAATTATTCCTTAAACCATTTCAGAGTGTATTTTTAAAATGTAGAAAAAATATAGCTGCAATCTCAATAATTACTAAAAAAAAAAAAAACATATAGTAAGGTCAGAAAAGAACAGTTTAATTAGAAGATGATGTAGTTTCCATTGCTGCTGTTTGTAATAATGAATAGCATTAATTGGAGGCCTAAAAATGTGTCAGGCATTGTGTTAAACACTTTAAATAAATTATTCTACATAATATGACCCCAAGAGGAAGGTACATCATTATGCACAGTTTACCAGAGAGGAAACTGAGGGTTCTAAAGGTCAAATAATTCAGCCATGGTCACACATGGGTAAGTGTAGGGGCAAAAGTACTGTCTGGGCACCAGAAATCTTTGCCCAGACTATTGATTACTGTGCTCCATGGAAGGAGGGATTGGAGTACAAACTGTGGGAGTCCTACATCTTGGCTTTAGGAGTTGATTTATTTCATCCAATTATATTACTAACTCTTCATAGTGTCCAGTCAGGATGTAAGTCCAGTATTGACTTGAGATATATTCGAGTAGGAGGAAAGAGTCTTCAAAGAAAGGTAGATTAGCTGTGGAAAAGGCTGAGGAAGAATGAGTGAGCAGGAAGGGTTCTAAGATGGTATGTGGTTGCAGGAAAATTGGTCAATAGCAACAATAACAAAAAAAAGTGTAAATAAGCTATGAATACTGGCCAAAGGAGCCAGGGAAGGCAGATTTGATGCTACACCAAGAGAATGCATCAAGTACCATTATCTAGAAAAATTTCTATGTCTGGAGAAGAGGTGAGAGGGGTAGTGGGTGCACACTCAGCTGGATGTCAGTGTGCATGTCTCTTGGGTTGTAACTAGAAGTCCTTGTGATTGTCTTTGAGCTCTGGAACTGTTTTATTGCTTTTATAAACTATGAGCTATCTTCTTTTAGGTGGAAATAACAGATGGTGATGCTGGAACTGAGCTTTTTTATCTGAATCTTCAAAACCTTTTTGTGCACAATTTATGAGGCTCACTTCTTTGCAAATTCAGTGCTTTCTTGCAGCTTTTCCTTTTGAGATGAGCCACAAGAGCCTCGTTTCCTTGGGCTTTGCCTATTAGTGGCAAAACTCCTTTCTTATTTAATCAGCTTCTCCCAAGGAATAAGGCTGAGTCTAGAGAGATCCTACTTATGAGAGAGAAAAGAGTTTGGAAGCTTGACTAAAAATAACATGTGGAATCTGCCACCTGGGTCTCCCTTCTATATTAATCTTGAATTTCTCTATATTTTGCATGGAGTTCAAGCCAACAGGTCAGCCCAGCTTCTCTGAACCTGGAAGAAATTTAAATAGAATAAGTGTTCATTCATGAGTCTCATACCAAAATTTCTTCAATGTGGTAGGGAGGCTGGCCACAGCCTGGCTGCTTGTTTGGGTAGGAGCGGGGGCAAGGCTGATGTAGCTCTCAATCCTGGACTGATTGAATTCAGAATATACAGAAGATTGAACCAAAAAAATACACATATCCCTTCTTACCTCCAACTTTACTTTATGTGATTTTGTTTTTGCTTACTAGAGGTAAACCATGGTCTAGGAAAATGCTAGATGGTGGGCTAGGTGTGTAGTACAGTGATAAATTACTGCCTAGCAAGTGCCTAATGCTGGGTTCGTTCTGCAGCATCACAGACCAAACAAACAAACAAAAATACAACGAAGAATAGACAGGATAAGAACATCAGTTAAAAAATTCCAGAAATCAACAACTGACAAGGTATAAATTACATATTACTCTGAAAGGCATCTCACACTGTCTCATCCTTCCTGGAGCATCACTCTTCCCTCTATGCAATATGCTATAGACATTATCTTCCCATTGATCTAGTAGAAGCCATCTTGCATATCAAATTAATTGATTCAGTATCATAGAACTTATACTCAAATCATCCAAACCTAGTAGCAAAACTACATCACAATGCAAGTATGTGTTCGCCTCACTTTGTCTATCTCTGAGTCATGGTATCAACACAAAAAGAAGGGTAAAGGTAACACCTTATGAATTTGAAAGAGATTCACAAGACTTCTATTGCAGTATTTTGTTAAAGTTGTTCTATTTTAATTGTTATTGCTATTACTCTCTGTAGCAGACAGATTCAGGTTCACTGAGATGAAGTTCCAGACCAGGCACAGTTATGGAGGAAGGGATTTATTGAAGCTTACAGATCTAGGGGAAGTTCCATAATGGCAGAAGAAGCTGGCCTGCCTTCATAGGCCCAAGCAGAGAGAGAGAAAAGCACAAGCCAAAAAGCCACACAGCACACTTCTAACTCCAGCTAGGCACACTTTGCATATCTTTAGATTGAAATCTGAAACCCACCACCACACCTTAAGATCCACACAATGGCACTGACTCCAGCCAGGTGGCTGCAGATGCAAACTACAAACAAACAACTGAATGCATTGGGGGCCATCTATTCTATTCAAACCACCACATTCTGCCCCTGGCCCCCAATAGATTTATAACCATCACACATTGTAAATTGTACTCAGTTCAATTCCAAAGGTCCCCACAGTCTTGACCAATTTAATATAGTAAGTCCTGTAAAATCAAACAAGTTAAACATTTATAGCATATAAAGGCACAGAGTAAACATTTTCAACTGGTATAATCCATAGCAAGGAGAGACTAAAACAATGCAAACTCAACCACCATCAAACAAACATCAAACTTCTGCAGTTCAAGTTCAATATATCCAGAGACTAACAGTCTCCAGACATTCCAATTCTGCCCCTCCAGCTGGGCAGAGTAGCCAGGGAACACTTCCATCCCAGGCCAACAATGTGCTCTATGGTAGCCCTTGCATAGTCCTGGTATATACAAAACATTTTCAGGTCTTCATGCAAACCATGGTCCATCTTCCAAAGGCTCTTTCAGCCTATCAGGGCATCATGCCCTGTCTCATGCTGCATTTCAGCAGTAGCTCTTGGAACCATGTGCAATTCATGACCACTCCTCACATTTCCCAAAGGCTCTTTCAGCCTATCAGGGCATCAGGCCCTACCTCATGCCACATCTTAGTGGCAGCTCCTGGAAGCATGTGCAATTCACAGCCACTCCATGCATTTTTCATGCTTCTGAAACCAATACCAATTGTTCAGGACACAGCCATATTCTTAATTCAGGGACAAAACAAATCATAGCCTTGAAAAGTAGGTTCCTTCTCCAGTCAACTCTTTCCAAAAGTGTTTGCATTTCTATGATAGTCTTTCCTCAGGCATCCTTTCCATGGTAAAGCAATTGGACCATCTTCCTTTAAGATTGCTGATGTGTTTGACAATAGCAGATTCAGTAACCTAAAACCAGTCTCAGTGCCTGTAATTTTAACTTGCTTGAGATTTTCCAGCTTAAAATCTTAAATCTCTCAGTCCAATATCTTCAGCCAAGCACATCAGTCCATTACAAATTTAACCTTGATCAAACTCTCTGGGCCTGGGCAGCAGGACGCAGCCAGCTCTTATGCCAGTAGCCCAGTTCCAACAAAGTCCTCTGCAGTCTTTCCTTCCCCTTAGAAAGCTAGTAAGCCAAGCCTCGAAGTTCAATACTGTCTGCACTTAGCATTCTCAGACTCTCATCAGAATAGTCCATAAAACTTGGCTTATCACTCCAGAAGACATCTTCAGTTGCAAGCACCAAGTCCATGCCTATTCCTCCAAAACAAAGGTTCCAAAAGATCAACATGCACATGGCCAGATATATCTCAGCTCACTCCTCAGTACCAAATTCTGTAGCAGACAGATTCAGGTTCACTGAGATGAAGTTCCAGACCAGGCACAGTTATGGAGGAAGGGATTTATTGAAGGTTACAGATCCAGGGAAAGTTCCATAATGGCAGAAGAAGCTGGCCTGCCTTCACAGGCCCAAGCAGAGAGAGAGAGAGAAGCACAAGCCAAAAAGCCACACATAGATTGAAATCTGAAACCCACCACCGCACCTTAAGATCCCCACAATGGCACTGACTCCATCCAGGTGGCTGCAGATGCAAACTACAAACCAACAACTGAATATATTGGGGCCATCTATTCTATTCAAACCACCACACTCTCTTATTGTGTCTACTTTATAAGTTAAAGTTTATCATAGGTGTTTATCAGCAGATAGAGTCTATTTGGGACATGGTACATGGTTTTGGGCATCTATTAGAGTCTTCGAAGCTATCCCCTGTGGAACCTATGAGACTACTGTATAAATAAAATACTATTGCCTATGAGAGAAACTACAAATTGGTAGGGTTTTATGATTACCAAAAACTCACAAGATTGTTGCATACAAACAAGGCTTAGAAAACAAAGAAACCAAACCCTGTCAATTCCCTCCATCCCTTTCCTTTTCCCTTTATCCCTCCTTTTCCCCCTCCCTCCCTTCCTTTGCTTGCACACTCAAGGATATTCATAGCTCACTTTGTTCTATGGAATTGTTTTCCCAAATTATTTAGTATTGATTCTGTTCTCATTTATTATTCAAATTCATGAGTCCATCAGAGATGCTCTCAGTCAGCCTTTGTTCAGTTTCTGAATATTGCCTAGACTTCAGAATGGCTGTTAAAGCTGAGTGGTTAAAAAAAAATCACTGGCTTTGGAGTCAATGTTTTTGGACCTGCCACTTATGAGCTGCGTGACTTTGGAATAATTATTTAGTTTTTTAAGGCCTTTAGTTTTTAATTCCTCAGCTGCAAAATGGAAGTAATAACTATCTTTCAGTGTTGTCATGGGGATAAAATTTTATATAAGGGCATATACACATACATATATACTTGCACTCAATATATTATGTATACTATATCTGTATAAAGTTCTAGCATATGTACACACACACAAACAATGAGTACATTGTTGTTAAGTTGTGAACTTTGTTTCAGTACTTTGTTTTATGAAGGAAGAAATGTAGTTCCCACTGTTGAGTATTTTCTGTTGAATGAAGTCTCTGAAGAGTCGCACAGTAAAAAGGCCATTTAAAATACTTATGTGCTGGATATTCCTGAACTTATTTGATCACTGAAGCCATATTTGCCCATAATTCTGACCAACATCCTGTGATGTGCACACCCATCTTGGAATGCTTGTGAGGTAGATGAACCCATAGTCTGTACTACAGAATGTGCACTTGAATCCTTGCACATGTGCTGGATCCATGACTCAGGGACAGCACTGAATTTGCTTATCTTCTGCTATCCTTAAAGACACAGGTCAGATGTAGAAGGTCAGGCTCACCAGTCTGCACAAACAGAAATGTTTCCCTTTGTTCATAATCGGGGCTGTTGAGAGTCAAACTGGAGCCTGAAGCACAAGAAAATTCAGTTATGCTGGTATTATCCCATCTAAGATGAAGCTTCTTTCTTATCCCACCCTGTCCCTGTTCAAACTTCCCTGAACCTGTTTTTCACATGAATAACTTATTTACATGTCTCACAAGTAGACCCGAAGCTGCTAGGGGGTCAAGACCATACCTTATCATGGGTATAAAGTCAGTTTTAACAAATGTGCCTCCAGGGGGAGTTCTCCCAGATACCAGGCCCTCAGAGAGGCCTGTCCTCTCGGAAGCTTTCTCCTCACAACTGCCTCATTATATCTCTGTGTTGTTCAATTTTTCTTCATAGTGCTTGTATGATCTGACATCATTTTTATTGTTAGTTTTAGTGTGTGTCTCCTGATTTAACCCTTGCTCAACCACAGTCTTGGTCTGAATTTTTCATTCCTGCAGTCCCAGGGCCTGATACATAGGAGATACCCATAAATACTGTCTGAGCAGGTGAATTGTTAGATGAATGAGCATTTTTCTTTTCCTTGGCTGGCTTATCTGGCCAATGGGAATACCATAGCCTCCCTATCTGATATTAGCCTTAGATACACAGATGTATGTGGAAGAGCCTGGCTTAGTAATGTATGTGAACAAATCTGAATTGAACTGAATATGAGTGAAAGATTGTAGGTTCCAATGGAGGGAGTTTTGGAATGATGGTAGCTTTTGTGTTGAAGTTTTCTACTACTATCAACAGAATGCTAGACACCACGTGTCCTTTATTGAACACTATTTTTACAAGTAGAATATTTGTGAAGCATCCATCACACTTCTTTTGTTATAGGGAATATATTTAATCAGGAGCAAAGGTAATGCTTTTAAATCTTTGGTCTTATATAGTGTGGTATCAAGGGAAGACTGTGGCAATTACAGGTGGAGTGTCCAGGCTTGAATTCTGATATTGACCTTGACTAATGATCTCAGATGTCACTTACTTTGTTTTGTGGCCTTAGTGTCTTCCTATGTAGAAGATCACTGTAAATAGCTCTCAGCTTTGATATGAGAATTTCATGTACTTATTTCTTAATCAATAGTAAATGCTAGTTGCTGCTTTTTTTTAAACAGTGTTAATACTACTACAACCACTACCAATACGTAATAGCTCCTGTGAGTTTCTAAGCCAAGCTATAAGGAAAAATATGCTACCCACTATTTATTTCCCTCATAAACATTTAGCCAATCTCAAAATCCAAAGGGATGCTGGAGCCAGGACAAACTGAATTAACTGATCATTTCCACTGGCAGAACCAGGAGCTGTTATGTCCACTGGTAACTGGTGCTGTGGGTCCTATCTCCATGATCGTCACAGACCCTTGGACTCTCCTCCTGGCTACAGGTGGGAAGTCTCCACATAGTTGGATAAATATTTAGTAAAGCACCCCTTAGCTAATGATTAGGTAGTTATTTTGGCTATGATGTTATAACTGACCCATATGGCTATTGTGTTGATGTAGTATTTCTGTCTTTCCTGTCTGTGTTTTTTCAGAAGGCAAGCAAGCAGCTTTACATAAATCAGTCTTTTTTATTGAGCTAGGACTATGCCAAGAAAAAGTCTAGAGATGTGACCTCAATCTCCTTGGAAGGAGAAAGTAGATAAGAAGATGGGACCTTGGATGATTGTCCAAGGTCTGTTCTTAAGAGAGAGTCATGAATCTATAAGGTCACCAAAAGATTAAACTGCTCATAGACAGGGTGTTTATGCTATTTTCCTGAGTACTTAAGAAGAGCTAGCAGTTTCCCTTACTTTCTTTCTTGCTCGCCTGTTTCATTCCTTTTACTACTTCTTCATTCCTTTTGGAGAGATCACAGTAAATTCTGTGTGTGTGTGTGTGTGTGTGTGTTGTTTCTCTGTAAGCACTAGATAGAAAAGATAGCCCCTTAAAATAGAATTACTGGGAACAGATCACCTTAAAAGAAGCTGAGATAACAGATTTCATTAAAACTGTGCTTTAATGGAATTGAAGGGAACTCTATTATTAAGATATGTTTGCAGAAGGTAAGTAGAAAGTGATTTTAATTAATGAATATTTCTAAATATATCCACTCACTCCTCCCCAACCACATCTGCAATTCCAGGAAAAAAAAAAAGCACATAACATAACATTGAAGCAGGGGAGATGCCCAAACTGACCGGGACTTGGAAGGTCTTTAAGTGAACATAATTTACTGACAGCCCTACCATTTTCTATTTTATAATGTATAAGGTGCTGAAATATTCCATTGTGTTTCTTCCCCCTGTGTTTCTTACACATTTCCTATCATCTCCTTTCAGGCAGTCATGAAGTTTTCATTGTTTCTTCACCTGTGTTACAGCATATATGCAGAAAGATGGATAAGACAATGTTCAGATCTTGGTTTCAGAATTAACTTCAAAATTCTAGGCACTAACAAGCTTCCATAAAGTTGAGGGATATTATTTCCAAGGTATCTTTCTTTTCAGGAAGTCAGATCTAGGAAGTGTTATCTCAGAGAGGCTACTGTGGTCAGTATGGCGCACATCCCTGTGGAATATGCCTAGGTAGATATGAACACCTTCAGAGTGTCCCATCCCCTCATGGTTCAGAGTACAGTATAGCAGAATGTCACTGCTTGGAGCTGTAGAAGATCACAGTTGGAAGGAGGATGAAGGTGGCAGGCACCAGATGGGAACATGCATGTCTCAGCAGATGGATTTCCATGGTATGATCTTGGTTTATTAAACTTCCCTTCATAAGGGAAGTCCTTATCAAATGAAACAGTGACAACTGTAAACACACTTGAGAAATAATAGATGATTAAGTGAGTCAATATAATAAAAATTGAATGCTGACATTAGACTTTGATTGGGTGCATTTGGAAATGAGAAATAATAGCTTTTTTAGATCAGAAGTGAAAAAAAAGCTTATATAGAAAGAATGTGGAAGATACTATTTGAAATAAAGGCATTCACATTTTATGAATGGGATTTTAATCTTTTAAAAATATTTGTCCCTGGTCACACAAAATCTAGCATGCAATATATTGAGCACACAAATTAAAACAAGAGTACTGAAAAGAACAATTTTATCTATTTGGTATCCTGGTTGAAATCTAAAGGAATCCCTACAATTTAGGGGAGATGTAAGGAAGCATTTCCTGGAGGGAAATTATTACCAGGTGGAATAAAAGTTAAAGGAAAATGTGCAACATTTTGGGAGGTGTCTGTGGCTTAAACTTGTTCTACCCTAAACATCAGAAGTAATTTTGCTGACTTTCCAACACTAAAACACACATGTGTATGATGGCTGTAGTCTGTTTATGGTTTTTGCATGTCTCCCAAATGGTTACATTTGACAACGTTGAGCCTCAGTGTGGATGATGGTGAAGTGGCAGAGAGGGAGGACCCAAGGGTAGATAACTAGGTTATTCTGGTGCTGCTCTCAAAAAGGGTCATTTCTGCGCTCACAAAACACCTTGACCCATGTAAAAGTGAGCTTAAGATTAGTCTCTCCTTGCTCACTGGCTCAGATGACAAAAAATCTGGAGATACGACCACACTGACCTTGAAAAGAGAAAATCATTGAGGTCATGAGACCTAAGGTGACAGATCAAGGAGCTCTTAGAAGTGAATCATGATTCTTCAAGGTTAATGAGAAACTGTACTGCTGTGGAGGTGTGTTTATTCATGCTCCTGTCCTATCTTTTCTCCATCTCACCTGCTCACATGCCATCTGTCCTAGGCCTGCAAAAAAATCAGCAGATGGCTGGGGAGATGGCTCAACAGTTGCATGCAAACCTGCTAGCCACAGTTCAGTCCTCCTCAGCACCCAGGTAGCCTAATGCAAATTGGCCCTGGCATCTATAATCCCGATGTGCCTATAGCAATGGGCAGTAAGCAAGAGACTCAGGAAGATCACAAGCAGCAGTGGCAAGAGAGACCTTGTCTTGAAGGAAGGCAGGAGGAGAGCAAAAGCACCCTGAGGTTGTCCTCTGGCCTGCACACATGCACCTGAGTATGTGTACGCTCATAATCACACATGCATGGGTACGCACGTGTGCGCACACGCGCGCGCGCACACACACACACAAACACACACAAATAGTAAAAGAACTCAGAGGATGCCAGTGCCATGCCTTGTGCCTCCAGTGTTCTGAGCTAAATAAATCTATTTTATTTGCAAATCATTCAATCTGAAGGATTTTTGCTATAGCAATAGAAAACAGGCCAATGCAACAATTTAGTCAAGTCTGTTAAAAAGACTTGTTAAAAATAGCAACTTGCATGAAAAGGCATGGAGAAACCTTATTGCCAGTCTGCAAAGGCTATTATCTATTTGATTCCAACTCTGTGGTAATCTGGAAAAGAAAAACCATAGAGGTAATAAAAAAAATGAGGGTTTTTCAGAAGTGGAGAAGGGAGACAGAAATAGGCGGAGCACAGTGCAGTTTTAAAGCAGTAAGATGATTCTGTACAATGCTGCAGTGGTGGACATGTGTCATTACACATTTTTCAACATCCACAGACTGTACAACACACCGTCTGAACTCTGATATAAACTATAAACTTCTGTTAATAACAATCTGTCTCTTGGTCTGTGTCAGTCACCTTTCTATGGCTATAACAAATTCCTGAGACAGATCACTTAGACGCAGAAAGTCCATGATGAATGAGCCCCCTTGCTCTGGGAAGCAGTGAATAATGGTGCTGGAGTACATAATGGTGATACAGCTATGCCACTCAGCCTGTGGCCAAGAATCAAAAGAGAGGAAAATAATGGAGAGAAGGGGGAGCAAAGAGCACCAATACTCATTAAAAGGACATATCCCTAATACCAAAAGACCTCCCACTGGGCACTTCCTATTAAAGGTTTCATTAACTCCCAGTGGGATTATGGACTGAGGACCAAGCCTTTGACATATAGACCTTCAGGAAACACTTATGTGAACCATAGCAGTCACCAAAATAAAATAAATGCATGTAACTACTACAATATGTTAATTGTAGGGAGACTATATAGGGGGATGTTGGGTGCTTTCTTTTCTGCTCAATTTTTTCATAAACATCAAACTTTAAAAATAGTTTCTTGATTAAAAACATCACTAAAACCTTTAATTGAGACATAGCAAAATGAGGATTCTCTTAATTTGGGGGTCATCTTTTCTTTACTGACATATTAGTGGAAACAATCATTCCTCATTTTCTTCATCACTTAAAAAAGGATTATAACCCATTGGAAAAAAAAACATTTTTTGTTCTGTCATGCAAAAATAAATGTGAATTATAACAGTCATTTCCCTTCTGCCTACTCTAAACTGCAAGGCACAGGACAAAAAAGACCATTCTTTGACCTTTCTCCCTGGCATCAATGGGGTGTGTTTTTGGCAGCTAAAGCTGCAGACAAGCAAGTAAGCATGTGGGCACTGAAGGGCAGGATGCAACTGAATCCAGTCCTCATTCAACACTGTACTCGAGAAGAAAAGGGCAAATCCCACGCCGCCTCATAGACAGGCCTTGTTTCCCAGTTTCCCTGTGATCCATCCCAGGATATCCTCATTCTTTGGGCACACATTGATTTTCTTGGTGCCACCCCAGCCTGCTATGTGATGCCAAATAGTATTTCCAGTTTGTATATCACTCTTACCCAGCTATTAGAACAGACCTAGCCTTCTGTTAATTTTCAAAACTTAGCTGGAAAGTGAGCAGATGGGTTTGAATTCCTAATTTTCTTCAAAAAATGTGCCAAGTGCTTGTTCCTTTGTTCCTTATTCTCTTGACCAATTCCTGTGGCTTTGCACATTTTGTGTTTAAAGGCATCTCCCTGTTCAGTTTCACATCTCTTATATTTAGACATGTCATTAGAGGTTAAGTTCTATAGAATGGATCCCTTTTTGTGTTGATATATTGTCCCTAGTTTCACATTCCCAGCATGGACAGGTATGTATACAAATGTTAGTCTCTGAAATAAATGAAAATTATGTTAAAATAATGAAACATATTTCATACTCATGGATGCTTAAGAAAAGGGGATTGGAAAGACGTATTTGTGTGCTGTTTTTTTTTTTTTTTTTGGAGGAACTATGAAGATCTGGTGACAGTACCACAAAATGACTTGTCCAAGGTCAGAGAAGTAGTAAGTATACAGCCAGGATTCATATTTACCTTACTCTAATCTATTTGGATTTCGAGTAAAAGACCATTGGATCTGTCCTCAGAAAGTTGAGGGCAGGAGGGAGTGATGTCATAAAGGACTATTTCTTAAATCTTCATTTGTCTGCAAATCTGGGATGATTTTCATTTACGTTCAATATTAAGCTCAGCATACTTCTGCAACCAAACACCTGAATCTGGGAAATCTATAAAGAATAGAAATTTACTTTCTCACAATGTTGGAAGCCAGGAAGTTCAAGTGGAAGTTTTTTTTTTTTTTTTTTTCCTTTTTGCCTGGCAATGGCTGATCTCTGCATCAGAGATGGGACATGATCCTAGATTCACCAGAGGGAAGGTGTATTGTGTCCTTATGTGGAAGAAGGCAGAAGGGCAAAAAGTGGTGCACTCCCTTCATAGAGGCCCTTCTGGAAGGGCACCTAACCCCATTAAGGAACAGGGACCCTCTTAAAGACTGCTTCTAATGCTACCACACTGGCCTCACCAAACCTTCACCAAGCTGCACAAGCTGGGGACAAAGATCTTGAATTGTTGAGAATGTAGTCCTCGACTGATAACTGAAACCTCATTTTCTAACCCTTTGGCCAAAAAGTCATTTGGAGACCTGATTGTTTTTGCTCTCTTTTCTTAGAAACTGTGTTTTGTTTCTGGTCAGCAGTTACCTATAAAATGCAATGCTAGTCTTTTTTCTTCTGTCAGCACACCTGTCTGAAAGCTTCCTACTAGACAGAAGTGATCTATTTTCAATCCTTGGTGAGACTCTCTGAATTAAAGGTCAAATGTCTGCATTTGCAGGGAATGCCTTCCTCCAGGACTGCCTGTGCAGATAGTGTTGCAGTGAGTTCTGCCTTTTCCTTCCGCAGCTCTCGTTTCCGCTCAGATATTGAAGCCGTATGTTGGCCAAGGACCTCCTTGCTTTTGCTTCTGGCTTTAGAGTTTGGAGTACAGGATTTTTAGAATTAAAAGTATTTAAATGAAACAAAAGAGATGAGTAAACAACGTAGACATGTATCAATGACCCTTTCCTCCATAGTATATGGCATATATAATGTTTAAATCAAACACAACTTGAAATTCTTTCTTGCTATCATGTAGGTATTTTTTTTAATTATTCTTCTGCTTCCTTGAACTTGGAAAATCAGCCTAATTTCTAGGAAAAATAATCCAAAATCCAACTCCATCTACAACTACATGATGGTATAAATGTGGCAGATGGAGTGGGTGCTGCTAGTTTCCTATATCTTGTAATTATTTTGTTTTCAAATTAATATGTATGGAAGAAATACTTGAGTGCATACAACATGCCAAATGAAATTTGGATGGCACTGGGCATGGATTAACCAAACAGAAAGGTTATAGTAGGAGGATCATTTAGAACACTAAACAAAACAGTACAAAGATGCCACCTTCTTTACTCAATGGGAAGCCAACTTCTGGTTGTGAGACAACTAGGAAGTTATACTGCTTACAAAAGAGCTGGTAAAGAAAGACCTTCTTCTCAACAAACTCTGTGGTCCAAAGATATCTAGATAACCAGATAGAGATAGCAGAGAAGGGGTTGAGGCAGAAAGGATTTTGAAGCCAGTTTTTATAGGAAGCAATGATTCACATTGTGAAATTAAAACCTGGTCTTTGACCCATGGTTGATAGAACATAAGAATAATTTTGCTACCTGCGAACTGAACTTTGGCACCACAAATTCATGTCCTCATGTGCTCTTTGGTCAGATAAGAACAAAGTGGAAGTAGAAAGGACTACTAGACATGCAAAGAGAACCAGGCAGACACCATGCTGTGGTACACTGGGCCAAGGATTCAACTACTTCTTACTAAGGAGCTATAAGTTGCTATCAGAATTATGCCATATAGAGATGAACATTAGCTACACATGAGTCATGCTTCCACTAATCATAATGACAGCAAATAAACATGGCCAAGTGAAAGCACTCCTATGGGTTGGTGAGAGATGATCCAGCCCGGCCATAGCAGTCAAGGATGCTCAGAGAGCATTGCTAGCTGCCTGGCAATGACTGCAGGATGTGGTTTATCAAGGTAGACTTCTGCTGTATTCTGTCACAATAGCATTGTGAAGATTATGAGACATACCACTGCTGGGGAAGTCAGGATACATTAAAATGTAACAACGAGGAAATTATTTTATCATCCAAGTAACGTGCTAAAGACAAGCTAAATTAAGCAAAGAGTTTGTAGTTTTAAAAACCTGACTTTTTCTGACCTCCTACTCTTGACTTCCTGTCACACTCTCCAGATTCAACCTTTTTAGCTGCTTTAATTTTTAAATACTCTGGTCATTATGCCCAGCACTGAAAAATTATGTATAAGCTATGGTATCCATGTTGATAAACATTATATATTATCCATTGTTCCCATGACATTAAGATTAAACTCATCTCCTCTCATTTCTAATTTCATCATAGGGTTATTTATTTTTCTGATTACTTTTAAAACTAATATACTGTCTACACCAACTTTTTTGTATGTGTATGTAAGTGTTGTGTGCATGCATGTGTGTATGCATGTTCATATTGTGTAGGCACACATGTATGTGTGTACACATATGTATACATGTTTTTGAGGGCTGGAGGTTGTCATTGGGTGTCTTTATCTGTAGCTCTCCACCTTATTTTTTTGTGACAAGGTTTTTCATTGAACTAAGGACTCACTAATTTGGCTGAACAAATTAGATTTTCCTCTTTCTGTCCTTATTGCTGAGATTACAGATATGTGTCATCATATCTAGCTTTTTATGTTTTTTTTTTTGATTTTTTGAGGTAGTGTCTCACTCACTAGCTCAGGCTGACCTGAAGTTCACTATGTGGTCTCAGGGTGGCCTCAGACTCACAGCAGTACTCCCACTTCTGCCTTCTGAGAGCTGGGATTAAAGGCATGCACCACCATTCCCATCTAGCTTTTTGTTTTTTTTTTAAGGTAGGTACTGGGGATCCCAACTCAAGTCCTCATACTCACTCAGCAAGCACTGTACGAACTGAGCCATCTTTCCATCACTTATGCCACCAATTTATTTTTTATTTTATTTATTTGAGAGAGAGAGAGGCAGAGAGATAGAATGGGTGCTCCAGGGCCTTCTGCCACTGCAAACAGAACTCCAAATGCATGTGCCACCTTGTGCATCTGGCTTATGTGGGCCCTAGAGAATAGGACTTGGGTCCTTAGGCTTCTCAGGCAAGTGCCTTAACCACTAAGTCATTTCTCCAGCTGCTATTCCAAATCATTTATATAGATAGATGGATAGATAGATAGATAGATAGATAGATAGATAGATATAGATAGATAGATACATGAACCAACTGTTTCCTGTATCTGGTTTTACATGGGTACTGGGGAATTGAACCTGGGCCACAGGAATTGCAAGCAAGCACTTTTAACTACTGAGTGAACTCCCCAGACCTAATTTCACCTGTTTTTTTTTAATATTATTTATTTATTTATTTACAAGTAGAGAGTAGAGACAGACAGAAACTATGGGCACACAAGGCCCTCCAGCCACTGCAAATGAACTATAGATACATGTGCCACTTTTGTGCATGTGGCTTTACATGGGTACTGGGAAATAAAACCTGGGCCGTCAGGCTTTGCAGGCAATTACCTTAACCATGGAGCCATCTCTGTAGCCCCAACTACAATTTCCAATGCCCACATAAACCAGATGCACAAAGTGGTACAAGTGTCTGGAGTTTGTTTTCAGTAGCTGCAGGCCCTAGCATGCCCATCCTCTCTCTCTATCTGCTTCTTCCTCTTTCTCCCCTCTCTCTCAAATGAGTAAATATATTTTAAACATGTAAAGTTGGAAAAGTAGTTGAGAATACAATGATTGTCTGCAGTCCTCAGACCATTTTTCAAAAGTTGTAGCATTCTCTCTGTCTTATCTCTCATTCTGATGTGAGCCCACACATCTCTACTTAAACTGCTCCCAAAGACCCCACTCTAAGCTCATGTAATGGGCTAAGCCTAACCTATTCTCTCCTTTATGTTGTCAGAGGATTGGTTACTATTGGCTGTCATCTGATTCTTGATTTTTCTCTCATCCTTTCGCCTCATGGCACCATATTCTTCACATTTTTTTTCTGCCACTCAGCATTATTCCTTCTCTTCTTTCTGTACATTTTCTTCTTTAGTCTGTTAGGTTTCTGCACTTCACTCTTAGCTCTCGTCATGGGCCATGCTGTTTTTTCTGTATGCTGTTGACTCATAAGCCTGTAGCTTTCATTTCCTTCTGGTGACCCAGTTCTACTTCAAATCACTGGGATTTGCTGAACATTTCAACCTGAATAAACAGCCAAACATTCTGCATATACAAAACTTATATTTCTTCATTGTCTGGTTCTTATTATGAACTCTTCATATCTTCTCACATAGGGCTCTGCTAAATTGTCACCTATTTCACAAAACCTTTCTTATCCCTTCCTGCATTTCCATTATACTACCAAAATCCTATTCAGGGATATATTAATGTTTTTTTTAATTTTTATTTTATTTATGAGAGAGAGAAGAGAGAATGGGCATGCCAAGGCATTCAGCCACTGCTAATGAACTCCAGAAGCATGTGCCACCTTGTACATCTGGCTTACATGGGTCCTGGGAAATTGAACCTGGATCCTTTGGCCTTGCAGGTGCTAAGCTATCTCTTCAGCCCAGTGTTTTTTTGTTTTTGTTTTTTTTAAAGCTGCTCAAATAAAATACCAGAGTCTGAGTATTTGATGGACAGTAAAAATTTCTTTATCAGTGTGGAGGATGGGAAGTCCAAGGTGAAAGTGCTGCAGGTTTGAGTGTACCATAAATGCTAGCACTCTTCCAAGATTGTGCTTTGTTGCTGCTTCCTTCAGGAGGAATGGGTACTGTGTCTTTGCATGGTGGAAGGATAGAATTACCACACATGCCCCTCGTGCTCTCCTACAAGCAAAGCCCTCATAACCACATCACCTTTAAAGGTCCTACTTCTTAATAGTGTTGTATAAAGAACTCAGTTTCAAAATGAATTTTGGAAAAGCATAAGTATTCTGGCCATAGCAAGGGATAAAATGGATAGCTTAATTTCATACATTGTCCTCTTACTAGTGGTGGGAGTTTATTATTATGATGATAGCAAGAGTAATTAACTAGAAAAACATGTCTTTTTAGGTTATAATGCTTGGTCAAAGCACAGTGCATATTAACCATGTTGCAAGTTTCTGGGCCTCTTGAATTTCTGTATAGTGAGATGATGATATTGTATCCTTATTCTCTGAGCATCAGTATGTTCATGTCTATGGAAGATCTTTGCACAAATGGAATCTATATTTTTCTTCCCTTTCAAAGAGTTAGTAGCTAGCTTTCTTACAAAACATGTCCATCATCCCAAAAGATGACTATTCATCACTAATTCTTTCTTAGAGAGGAGGACTATAAAAATGAAGGCTTGGTGTTACATTTGTCTGACTATATATCTTCTCTCTTGAAAGTCATTATATTTCAAAGAAGGAGGGCTGTTTCTCCTGGAACTTTTATCAAGCATGCTGAAGTGTTTAGAACTACTGAGGCAAACTCAGAAGCCCAGTTGCCTTAGTGGCCCCTCATAACCTAAGCAGATTTGTCGCTCATTTAACCAAGATGGTGTTACAGGTCTCAGTGTCTCTAGAAAACAGGCCCATATGCCATATATCCCCTTGCCTGCCAGAGGGTGCTCCATCAGAGGCCAAGAACCATAGTGACAGCTCCGTGTGGAGGAGACCTTGCTGTCCGTGGTCAAGCTTGGTTAGGATCTTTCATACTTAATTTAGTCAGGTTACATATCATGTTAGAACACAAAAGTGTAACAATAACAGCTTTCAATAATTGTTAGGATTGAATCACATCATGTAGTCAGGGTCCCTGGCTATAGCACTGTTTCTTTCCACTTCTACCCATCATGGAGTTCACTCTTCTAGACTGGGTCAAGAGACAATTGCTTTCAGGTGACTCTTGATCAGAGCAGTACCACATCCCTTGACCTGTCTTCAGAACCCCCAAATCTCCCAGGGTTGTCATTCCAAAGATAGCTTCTGGATAAACAAGGAAATTCAAGTAGTCAGCAGCTCCTAGTGGCTGCAAAAAGCCATTACTGGCAGGGAGCCCACAGTTAGCATGGAGACAAGAATAGTAGTCAAGGCTGGTTCAGGGTTCTTTCTGCCTGTTGCTGCTGCCACTGCACATGTGGGCACAATGGAGGATTAACTCTTCCCTTCTTTTAACAGCACTGCTATAGTCTTTAAGTATGAAAGAAATTAAGTTCATCTCCTTTTAGAACATACATTTCCCTTTCTTAAAGTGGCTCTTAAGCTCTTCTCCACAGTACCATTGTTTTGACCATCCCCAAATTAGAAATATCAATTGCCAGCCTTTCAATGTCTTTCTCTCTGCTGACTTTGCGTATCTATTTGGGAGAATCTGGTATCAATCACAACCAAACTAAAACTAGGCTACTATTTTAGTAGACACACATTTAGTTCTTATTTGCGTTACTTTTAGGATGATTACTGCATCGCCATGAGCCCAGACCACTTAGCTTCATGGCAGCTGGTTAAACAGATCTAAGATATCAGATCACATTTGTTCTGCTTCAGGGCTAAACTCATTGGTTTGCCCTTGACAGAAAAAGGGAAGTATCTGTTCCCTCATCCTGATAGGTAGTGGCAGTTTCTATAAGTACTTGGCTTTCTATATTTGTGTCTAGTCTAACTAAGAAAAACACTTACTTTCTGGGGATCAAAGGAATAGAACCCAGGTATTAGAGAAGAAGAACTCTTTGTGACTCTTAAGGAATAATATGAACCAGAATCCCATGTCAAAAGATTACTGTTGGTCAGTGAATCCCCAAGCCCTGTCCCCAAACAATACAGGCTATTACCAAGACTCTTGCTTGCCCATTAGAGCAAGTTGGTAAGATCCTATTGCTTGAAGGCACCACATACTTGGGCTGCAGGACACAGTGAAATCAAGCTACAGCTGAGCAGGAAGCCTCCTTGCTAATTATCAGTCATAGTGCTAGAAAGTGCTATGAAGCCTGCTGGGGAAGAAAAGTCATCAGTGATCTTAATCAGCAGTGGACTCTGTCAACTATATAGCCATTCATCTAGGCAAGATATGACCACGAATGCAATAGTGGAATGCTTGTTATGGGGGTAACCCACAGCTCGCAGATTGGATTTGAGGCCCATTCCACAGGAGGGAACTCATGCTTGTCCCTAAAAACCTAGTCAAAAGGCCATGGCTATGGCAGTCATAAACCTTAAGGGGGAAGAAGCTACTACTGTTTCTGTCTATCTGGGTACATTATGGCCATCAAATTTCCCTCTAAATTCTTATGTTTATGCTGAAATATTAATGCTACTATCACTTCTAGTAAGAAAGCTTTTCTTTTCAAATGGTAGTGATTGCAGGGGAGACTCAAGATTGATCAAAGTGTTAAAAAGAAGTGACAGTTGAATGGTCAGCAATAAAAGAGACACCTCTATAACACCCTCCAATTACTCAGGGATTATAATGGAAGAGGTGGTGGAAAGATTGTAAATGCCAAAGGATGGGGAGGAGTGCTTTGGAACGCTGTCTTCCAGACATCTACATAGTACCTGAATAAGACCTGCATAATATTGGGATCATCAGCAGGTTGTGCTCATGATGGAGGAAGGAAAAAATCAACAACAAAAGACATTAAAATAGAAGGAGGAACAGTAAGAAAGAAGAGTGGGTTCAATGAAAGAGAAACAAAGGAGGAGAGTGGGAGGGAATCATATAAATATTTAATAAGTTTTTTTATTTTAATAGTAAAGATTATTGTAGATCCAGACACTGGGGTGCATACTTGTAGTACCAGCACTTGGGAGGATTACACATTCCAGATCAGCCTAAGCTATAGAGTAAAACTCTGTCAAAACCAAATAAAATAAACTAAAATAAATCGTTGAGTGTTCTTTTTTCCTTCATTAAGTAAAGTTTGGTTTCAGATACCAGCTGGTTCCTCTTATAAAAGCTTAAGGAACATGTCCTTAGACTGAACTATAGCTCTGAGAGCCAGGCGGCTGCCCTGCCCTGCCTGTATTAGGTACTTTTCTTGTTGCTGTGACCAAATACCCAACAACATATGACTTAAGGGAGAAGAGGGTTAGTTTGGCTCACACTTTGAGGAATGCAACCTATCATAGCAGGGAAGTCATAGCAGTGGGGATGTGCATTACTTGCATGTTCACATTGTAACACCAGGAAACAGAGAATGCTGAATGCAGGTGTTCGTCTTATTTTGGTCTTTTTTTTTTTTTTTCTTTTAGTCACCCTGGGCTCCAAGCTCATGAAAAACTCAAGCATAGGGTGGGTCTTCCCTCCTCATTAAAACCTCTTTAGAAACATTCTCACAGATAAGCTTGCAAGCATGTCTCTCAGGTGATCCCAAATCCTGTCAAGCTGACAATGAAGACTAACCATCACACACTAGGAGTGGAGACAAGAAAAGAGAATCACAGTGGACATTCGTAATTACAAATTTCAGTTGTCTTGTGAGCACTTCCTGTGGGCCAGGCATTGCATAATGCTATATGTGTGTTTTATACTGGCCCTCAGATGAGCCTAACTGGCTCATATCTTTGTTTAACCTTGAGAAAGACTTCTCTTACCCCTGTAGTGTGCTCTGCTGGTTCCACTTTGTACCATGCCAACATATGCTCAGCATCACCTTATACTCTGGCTTCTTCAGTCTGCAGTGTAATTGTCTACTGGTCTCAGAGCCTTGTTTGCTGTGAGTAAGGGGAAGAGGATAAGAACTGTGCCTGGCTCATCTGCCTCTTCTGACACTGAGTCCCGTTGTATAGTGGGTGCTCAATGAACATGTGTTGGATGAAAAAGTACAGAGAGAACCAGCCAGCCAAGGATTTTATAGGGAAAAAACTCCTGATGATTTAAATACAGATAGGATGAATGGGAATTTAGCATACAGTATGGGGAAACTAAACTCTCTATTCAACTTTATGGAACCACACATACATTTAGATTCCAGTACAGGAAAGGTCTGAGTAATTCTAGTATTCTTTTATGAAAATATATGGACCTAAGGTTTAAATTGTGCTATTCACAATCTGATACCTTTTCTAAGGTAGTATTGATATACAGCATTCAGTCATTAGCTGGCTTTGAATGTTGGACCTGTGGGAGTGAATCCAGAGGTCTAGGGCACTGCTGGGCCTCTCCAGGACAAGTACAAGGATGCCACTAAAAACACTGTCTCTAAGTGACTCAAATTATGTCATTCATAAAGGGTTCTAAACAGAAAATACCCTCCTAAGGTGTTATGCAACTATTGTGCACTGGGGTTCAAACATTAGCACGTACCCTGCCAAATTCTGAGGAGGTATACACACAAACATCTTGGCCTAGCTATTTGTCAATTGAGTATCACCATCCGGTCTGTCACTTTGGTTTTAGACATACCCATGGCAGCCTCAGGAAATCATTCACAGTGATGGAGTGTGACTGCATTCTCATTATCATTTTTGCCCAGGTGGCTGCTAGTGTGTGACTAAAACAGATGCAGAATATGTTACAAGATTTGACACAGGATCTTGGCACATCTCTCTGTGCAGAGGAGTAGGCTCAGGATGTTCATCTTCATCAAAGATTTTGGGATGTTGAAGTGTATATCTTGTTAGCATGAAGTGTTTAGAACCAAGATCACTTAGAATCCCAAGAAGGGACTGTTTATTTCCCATATAGTCAAGTGTAGTCTGCTGTTCTGTGTGTAGACAATGAACATGCTTTGGTGTTAGCTCCTTTGTTGGCCATCACATCCTCTCTTTATGTTCTCTGTGTATCTAGATTAATTAGAGAAGAAGGCTCTGGCTCATGGAGGAGACTGACTGCCTGTATTTACTGTCTGGCACTTTGGTGCTAGCTCCTTTGTTGGCCATCACATCCTCTCTTTTTGTTCTCTATGTATCTAGATTAATTAGAGAAGAAGGCTCTGGCTCATGGAGGAGACTGACTGCCTGTGTTTAAGCACTTTTACTGTCTGGCTTCATGGGTAGGCTAGAGATATCCTTCCTTAGGGCACTATCATGAAAGTCTCTTGCTCATCCATGCATTTATACCCTTGACCCAGCTAGATTGAGAGGGTTGTAAGACTGGCACCTTGTCTTTCAATGTTATGTATTTTCCCCCTAGCACCAATTATAACATTCTGAATAGAGAGAATAGTTCAATAAATACGTTGGCTGAATGACCAAGCTATTTGGAAGCACATTTTGTGTGGAGACATAGTGGCAACATGATTTTTGTCCATAGTCAGCAACAGGCAAAATTTTAGCTACTGTTTGTCCAGATGCTCTGATTCACTTGGTCTGCTTTATTTCCCTGGCCTTCTCCTGCCATGTCCTGGATCACTTCCCCTGTCTGGATTCCTGTCCTCCTCTTCCTTGTCCTGACATTGTCTTCTGAAGACTTTTCTTTTTAGGGAAATGTGTCTGAGTTTGCATTGATGGATTGCTTAGGGGTACTAGACCTAATGGTTTAGTAGAGCAAATTTCCATGAAAAGAACACGTGATTCCTGTGCTTTGCTTCTCAACCTTTGAGTCTCACATTTGTTCTTCCTAAGATGGGATATGATGTCTTGTGCTCATTATAAGAACACAAGATCAGAAAAGTGCTTTGTGTTAATACTGATTTCTATCAAAGGAACAAAATATATAGGATAATTTTTGTTATTGCTAAAAACTTGAAATTGAAAACTTACAACCATGTTTTTGTTAATAAACTGAATGGTATGTTCAGCTTTTGTTTTATTTCCTGGGGGTGGAATCTAGAGCCCAGCACCTCTAGGACAAGCAGTTTCTCTTTGAGCTGCATTCTTAGCCCAGAATTCAGTCATTTCTACTAAATCCTTAGAAAATCAAATAAGACACTATAAAATAGCTTCATTTTTTGGCTTAGGAATATTTTCTGCACTTTTTAAATGTAAATAGAGCATGCCATACTGTTGGATATCAAAATAATTCAGACCCTAATCATCTATTTTCTTATAATACTACTCATTAAATGTTTCAGGCTTTTAGATATCTGATATATCATAAATCTATTTCTTCTCTTTGAATGCATATGTTTACAATACTTCAACCCTTATAGTGAGAATCTGTGGTGGATTGACAGGTGGATGATAGATGCAAAGCTTGCAGTGAAATGGCTTGGGTTTTTAACCTATACTTAGGTACAAACACTTGACAGAGAGTGATGGCCTTACCTATCTGACATTCTTTAGCCTACAAAGGGTATATATGACAATGAAAGTGACCCTACTGCTGAAGATACCTTATGTGATTGACATGCAAATTAGAATGGCATGGCTGGAAGTTGGATGAGAGTCAGTCCCCAGACAGTCAGCGCATCTAGTGCCAGAAGGTGCTACATGGGCGACTGGGGGAAATTGACCAATATCTATCGAAGCAACGCATGGTCTAACCTACTTAGCAGCAAATAACTTATTGTGATGCCCACACAAGTGCAGTGGTGGCACACAGCCATGGTGGGGAACCAACTGCTCTCAATTTGGCTAACTGATCCCCTCACTGGTATGGGACCCATAGCTGGAGCTGGGAAACAAGTCAGAACCATATCCAAACATAAGCCCACTCTCCAGTATCAACCTACTATCAATTGTGGGCTACAAGAGGGCCTACACCTATTAAATTCTCTATAAAAAAAAAAAAAAAGTAAGGGGTATCTCATTTGTCCTGGTGCTAACTTACTCTCCGTTGGAGAATCTGCTTCTCTTTTTCAGATAGATGTAGACCCTAAGGAGAGAGCCACCCCATCATACCTCAAAAGGGCTCCGGCTGAAACTAAGAAAACTTCGAGAAACAAGCAAGGGGGCTGTTTTTCCTGATGAACCGGACACCAGCACAAGGGGGAAGGAGATCAGCATAGAGAAAAATCAACTCCTACCAAATCAGAGAGCCAGAGCCTCAGAGGCCCTCAACACCTCATCACTGAAGCAGACCAAAAATGAACCCAACATGGCTCAGGGAAATTTTGCGGAAGAGGGGGCGGAAAGAATGTCAGAGTCACATGTTGGGTCATGATATGCAGAGACATTTAGCTTACCCATAACTGTGGGCTAACTCCACAATGCATGACCCGTATACCTCAACAAGGAGGGGCCAAGGGGAGGGGGTAGGTCACGGATGAGCCTAATAATGGTACCAAACTGACTGTATTTGCTGAATACAGAACTGACTAATAAAAAAAAAATGAATTCAAAAAAAATTATATTCCCATCAATATTAAAAAAAAAGTGCTGATTATTTTGAATAAAGAAAACCACAAATTTCTCAAGCCTCATTTTCTTGATTACCAGTTTTCAGATGGATGTGACACTGACACAAGATACTTCTACTTGATGCTCATCTCAGAATGGTTTGTGCTAATCTAGCCTTTCCTTCAAGTCTTTATAAGATTTATTTATTCGTCAAAAGAAAGTTTGCTGTAAGAAATGATGTCTTGGTCCACTTTGTGCTGCTATAACAGAATACACAGATGGTGTAATCTGTAACAAAGGGAATTTATTTTGTTCATGGGTCTGGAGGCTGTAAACTCCAAGATGAAGGGGTCAATGTCTGGTGAGGGCCTCAAGCTATGACATCCAAAGACAGGATATGGAAGGGCACAGGCACATGCTCAAAGGAGTTAAAAAGGGCCTTTGAGTTTATTTTTATCATAAAGCCATGGCTATGATAATGGCATTATTCTATTCATGAAGATGAAACCTGGGAGACATATCACTTCCTTAAGGTGCTATCTGTCAATACAGTTGTGCTGGAAATTAAGTTCCTAACACATGAGCTTCAAGTCAAACATATCAACAGGAACAGAATGATAGACAATTATTGGCCAGTGATTTACTCATTCATTTCTACTTAGTGAATGCTTCATAACTCCCAAGTGATAATGTTAGGGACCTTCTGAGTTAGTAAATGCATGTATGTGCTGTTAGGAAGGTGATGTACATGGCTTGTGCTAGAGTATACAGACATTCTGGGCCATACAAACCTCTCCATATCTTTTTTTGTCACATTTTCTTTTTATTGACAACTTCCATAATTATAGACAATAAACCCTGTTACTTCCCTCCTGCTCCACTTTCCCTTTGCAATTCCATTCCCCATTATATTCCCTCCCCCTCTAAATCAGTCTCTCTTTTATTTTGATGTCATTATCTTTTCCTCCTATTATGATGGTCTTGTGTAGGTAGTGTCAGGAACTGTAAGGTCATAGATATCCAGGCAACGTTGTATCTGGAAGAGTGCATTGTAAGCTGTCCTACCCTTCTTACAATCTTTCTGCCACCTCTTCTACAATGGACCCTGGGTCTTGGAAGGTGTGATGTTTCAATGCTGAGCACTGCTCTGTCACTTCTTCTCAGCATTATGGTGCTATTTGAGTCATCCCAGAGGTCATTGCCATTTGAAAAGAGAAGCTTCTCTAACCAAAAGTGAAAGTAGCATTAATACATGGGTATGAACATTAAAAGAAATGCTTACAGGTCAGTTTGGTGAACACAGTATATACATTTAGCCAGACACCAGCAGGCGTTATACCCCTAGGGCCCATGACTTCCCCCGTAATAATTTTTCAGTATCAGGCATGTATCCCCTCCCATGGAGCAGGCCTCCAGTCCAACTAGAGAGCAGTTGTGTTCCCCCATAACAGACATGCCACTATTGCACCCATTGGCTTATTTGGCCTGGCTGGCCAAATTTAAGGCTTGCAGTGTCCACTGCTGAGTATCTCCACTGGTGATTTTTCTCTCTCCCATGGGACTGAATGCAGCGTAACCTTTCCCAACTTTCTGTCAGCTGGTCAACACAGAGGAGGTTTTTAGCTCAGCTCAAGCAGGATTTCTCAGTGAACATGCAGAACAAGTATATGGGATCTTCAGCAACAGGGTCTTACCATCTATTCATGGTGGGAAACCAAGAACCTCTGCAATGGCCTGTAATGTTTGGGGGTATCAGGGACCTCCCTGGCCAACAACTCACTTGAAGGTATCCCATCCCCGGCACTGAAAACTTTCTAGTAACAATCTATGGCTCCTGTGTGTTCAATTGTCAAGAAAAGTAGGTTTCCATATGACTTATTTATATCCTCTTAGATTTTGATTATCCTTCACCCCACCTTTCCTTTCCTCAATATCTTCCCCTGACCTCACTTAGGTCTTTTCACCCCACATTAAACTGTTCTTCTACTTACATGTATACAATACTATCCTCTTAAGACCCCCCCTCCCTTCCTTTCTATTCTCTTTATATCCCCTTTCCAGATTACTAGCCTCTGTTACTGAGTTTTATTCCAAATCCCATAGAAGTACAATCATTTGTAGCTAGGATCCACATATGAGAGAGAACATGCGACATTTGGCTTTCTGGACCTGGGTTACTTCAATAATCATAATCCTTTCCAGATCTATCCATTTTCCTACAAATTTCATTTTTCTTTACCACTAAATGTGCCACATTTTTATTATCTACTCATCAGTTGAGGGACATCTAGGCTGGTTCAATTTCCTAGCTATTGTGAGTAGAGCAGCAATAAACATGGTTGAGCAAGTATCTCTAAGGTAGTGAGACAAGCCCTTAGGATATACGCCTAGGAGTGGTATAGCTGGGTCATATGGAAAATTTATTTTTAGCTGTCTCAGGAACCTCCACACTGATTTCCACAATGGCTAGACAAGATTGCATTCCCACCAACAGTGTAGAAGGGTTCTTCTCTTTCTACATCCTTGCCAGCAATTATTATCATTGGTTTTCATGATGGTAGTCATTCTGACAGGAGTGAGATAAAATCTCAAAGTAGTTTTAATTTGCATTTCCCTAATGGCTAAGAATGCAGGACATTTTTTAGATATTTATATGCCATCTGTATTTCTTCTTTTGAGAACTCTTTATTTAGTTCCATAGCCTATTTTTTAATTTGGATGCTTGATTTCTTATTATCTAGTTTTTTGAGTTCTTTGTATGTCCTAGATATTAATCCTCTGTCAGATGTATTGATGGCAAAGATTTTCTCCCATTCTGCAGGTTTTCTCTTTGCTCTATTCACAGTGTCCTTTGCTGTACAAAAGCTTTGTAATTTCATGAGGTCCCAGTGGTTGATCAGTGGTTTTATTTCCTGAGCAACTGGGGTTATATTCAGAAAGTCTTTTCCAATACCAATACATTGAAGGGTTTCCCCTACTTTTTCCTCTAGCAGTTTCAGACTTTTAGGTCTGTTATTAAGGTCTTTGGTCCATTTGGACTTAATTCTTATGAATGAAGAGAGATAAGGACCTATTTTCATTCTTCTACAGATACATATCCAGTTTTCCAAGTACCATTTGTTTAAGAGGCTGTCTTTTCTCCAATGAGTACTTTTGTCTATTTTGTTGAAGTTCACGTGGCTATAGCTACCTGGACTTACATCTGGTTCTTCTATTCTGTTCCATTAATCTACATGTCTGTTTTTGTGCCAGTACCATGCTGGTTTTGTTACTTTGGCTCTGTAATATAGGTTAAAATCAAGCTGTTACTCAAAATGCTCAAATTTTTTTTTTAGACATTTGAGTTTTTTTTTGTGCTTCCAAATGAATTTTAGGATTGATTTTTCTATTTCCATGAAGAATGCCATTGGAATTTTGATGGGGATTGCATTAAATGTGTAGGTTTCTTTGGATAAGATTGCCATTTTCACAATATTGATTCTTCTAATCCAAGAATGTGGGATATCTTTCCGGATGTCTTTCCATTTTCTAGTGTCTTCTGCAATTTCTGTTTTGAGTGTTTTAATGTTTTCATTGTAGAAATCCTTCACTTCCTTGGTTATGTTTATTCTAAGGTACTTTTTTGATGCAATTATGAGTGGAAGTGGTTCTGTGATTTCATCCTCTGTGTGTTTGTTATTAGCATATAGGAAAGCTACTGATTTCTGATTGTTTATTTTGTATCCTGCTACATTGCTGTGTTTACCATCTCTAACAGTTTGCTAATAGAGTTTTTAGTGTCTTCTATGTATAGAATCATATCATCTATAAATAATGATAATTTGATCTTTTCGTTTCCAATTTGTATCCCTTTTATGTGTGTCTCTTGCCTTATTGCTATGGCTAAGACTTACAGTACTATATTAAATAAAACAAGGGACAGTGGCCACCCTTGTCTTATTCCTGATTTTAGTGGAAAAGCTTCAAGTTTTTCCCCATGTAGCATTATATTGGCTGTAGGTTTGTCATAAATAGCTTTTATTATGTTGAGATATGTTCCTTCTATTCCCAGTTTCTGTAGGAGTTTTATCATGAAGGTTGTTGGATTTTGTTAAATGCTTTTTCTGCATCTAATAAGATGATCATGTGATTTTTGTCCTTCAGTTCCTTTATATAATGTATTACATTTACCAAGTGGCATATGTTGAACCACCTCTGCATCTCTGGGATAGAGCCTACTTGGTCAGGGTGCAAGATCTGTCTGAAATATTCTTATATTCTGTTTGCCAAAA
The DNA here is from genome assembly GCA_036346955.1 of Dipus sagitta. NCBI lineage: Eukaryota > Metazoa > Chordata > Mammalia > Rodentia > Dipodidae > Dipus > Dipus sagitta. The sequence continues at coordinate 92,250,652 of CM070770.1, read as the reverse complement.
TTTTGTTAAGAACTTTTGCATCTATGTTCATGAGGGAGATTGGTCTATAATTTTCTTTTTTGTTCTGTATTTGTCTGGTTTTGGTATCAGGGTGATGCTGGCTTTGTAAAAGGAGTTTGGCAAGATTCCTTCCTTTTCTGTTTTATGAAAAGGTTTGAGATGCATTGTTGTTAGTTCTTCCATAAAGGTCTGGTAAAATTCACCAGTGAATCCATCTGGGCCTGGATTTTTTTTTTTTTTAGATGGGGGATTTTTTTTTTTTTATAAGTGTTTGGATCTCTGTACTTGTCATAGGTCTATTTAACTTTAATCTCATCTTGATTTAATTTTGGTAGGTCATATGAACCAAGGAAATCATCCATTTCTTTCAGATTTTCAAACTTAGTAGAGTATATGTTCTTAAAGTATGTCTCTATGATTTTCTGAATTTCATTGTTACCTGTTGTAATCATGCTTTTTTCATCTCTAATTTTATTAATTTGTGTCTCTTCTCTCTTTCTTTTGGTCAGATTTACTAAGAGTTTATCAATCTTGTTTATCATTTGAAAGAACCAACTCTTTGTTTCATTGATTCTTTGGATTTTTTTATTCTATTTCATTAATTTCTGCCTTAATTTTTATTATTTCTTCCCATCTACTGATTTTCGGTTTTCCTTATTCTTCTTTTTCCAAGGTTTTAAGGTGAAGCATTAAGTTATTTACTTGTGATGCTCCTAATTTCTTTACTTGCAACATTTCTAATTTCTTAATATAGGCACTCAAAGCTAAAAATTTCCCTCTTAGGATTATTTTCATTGTTTGGTCTCTCCTTTCAGTATTTTCCTGAACTCTGTGAGTTATTCTAGGAAACATGAAAACTCCTGAATTTGTAGAAAGCTTGACAGTGTGCGTAGCCTGAGGAGCCCTTCTGCACAGTAGGCATCTTAGGAAAGGGAACCATGACCATATGGAGTCCATACACAGTCTAAGCAGTTGTTAGACACCCTATTCATTAGCAACTTTAAGAACTTGTGTGTAAGAATCTATTATTTTTGCCAGAAAACACTGTAGATTTTAAAGCTCATTAAATATGATCTACTTTAGCTTTCAACATGTAAAACTATATGTGTTGTGGGAAGACCTCAAAAAGTGTCTAGAAGAATGAGGGAGATATTCTGTATGAATCTCTGAGGACAGAGTTTGGTATTTAGTAACTGCATTGTTAATGTCCTACCTTCATTTTTTTCCACTGACTTTTAAAGGAGTGCCAGATATCCATAGTATACCCTTGCAATGGAATGGAGAGCATAGCCATTAAACAGCTTATGATGGCTCTAAGTTATTTGGTTGAGACATGGAAAGTACTGGGAATTTGACATGAAATAGAGGGATATGGAGTGGTATCTCTTAAGTACTCTGATAGTTGATAGTTGGTATCATATTCACCCAAATATTTATCAATGGCTTACTATCCAGAAGAGAATGCTCTCTCAGCATATTAGCATTGCCTTTTTTTCCCTAATGACTTGGATGAAATTATAGAAAATTTCTCTGGCAGATACATTGAGGAAAGAGCTTACATTTGATCAGTGAGGATCTCAAGACAATTTCTAAGGCCAGAACAAGGGACTAAAATAAAGAAATTTTCTAGTAATAAGTTTGTGTTGGCACCAAGGATGGTTGTAGCAGCAATGGGCTCATCAGAGCAGATTTGAAGAATCATGTCATTACAGGAACAATAAGATGAAAGCTATTCAAGACAGGGGAGTGACTTGAGAAGGAGACTAGGTTGAAGGAGGGGTGCATGGAATGTAGGGAGACTGTGCTAAGTAAAGATGAACTTAAAACCAGATTTGTTTGCTAAAGAACAGTTATCTAACCTTATTGATAATTATTTAAGGTACCATCATGTCCAAAGAGAGACAAGATAATCCTGTCTTCTCTTGATAACAACAACAGAAAGTATGGGTCTATGACACTGAGAGTTGAAAGCTAACTCAAATTGTGAAACACTTCACTAATAAGTAGATGAACTTAAAAGTTGAGCTACTTTACATGTAGCTGCTTACTACTGTGAATTCCAAGCATAGCCTACATATAATAGAAAGGAAACTAGATGGTTTCCCTTCAAATTTCTACTCTCTAGAGTGTGAGTTACTTAATAAACCAAAGAGTAACATTTATAATTCTACCATCTTTGACAAACTGACTTTGTTTCCGTCCTATATTACATCCACTTGCAAAGGTCCTGAGAAGTTATTGGATGGATATTTAACTATAGATCTACACATTCTCATGTTTCTCAATGAGTTCCTCTCTTAGACCTCCCACTGTCTCCAATTCACCAATTCCTGTTGTCAGTAGCAGCTATTATTGACTTATTATGTCTAAAGAACTTTGCCTGGGAATAATGCCCTTTTCTCGCCCTCTTTCCACTTTATACTTCTCATCATTTAGACTTAAAGGAGATTGGAGGAAAACATTTCTTGAAACAAACATGGCTAATTTTCTGTATAATATTTTCTCCTTTCTTCCTTGCTAACTGAATCTGGATTTTATACCTAACTGTAGTAAAGATAAGCATCTTGTCAGGCTCCCTTGTGGCTAGAGGAACCCATCATGAGATATAACTGGAATTCTGCTGAGGACTCTTCATGGTCTATTCTTACTTTGAACATGTGTTTCTGATTTGAGCTAAAATAGCCATCTTGATACTAAAGAAGGAATCCTGAGAGAATTTTAGAGACATCAACCCTGATGTTGCTGAGCCATTAAACAAATATCAACAGTGGTCTTCTTCTGGGCTTATTTTTTTCAAGTTTTAGTTTTGTTTATTACACTGTACACAGGTTTTTTTTTTTTTTTTTTTTTTTTTTGAGATGGGCCAGGCTGGTCTGGGACTGTTTTTCTTTTTTGAGGCAGAGTTTCACTTTGGCCCAAGTTAAGCTGGAATTCACTATCTAGTATCAGACTGGTCTTGAACTTAAAGTGATCTTGGTACCTCTGCTGAAATTAAAGATGTGTGCCACTGTGTCTACTTGGTAGAAAAGAACAATAGATGTTTACATGCTAAAACTACTGTATTAGTTTCTTATACTTATAATTAAAAGTATTGCTAATTGGTAACTTCTCTGTGTCCTTTATTCAATCATCATTAAACACTACAGAGCTTTGCACAAGTGCCTAAGGGACCCTATGTACTACATACAGAGGGGTAATGAAACAAGGACCCTTCCTGTAGCATTAACCTTAATGTTTATATGAGTCAAGCAACCTCTTACTAGAAAAGGTTAAGTGTTTGACTGCTTCTTCCCATTGTATTTCCCAGGGAGAACTGGGAAGGGATCCCCTAGAGTAAGTGAAAGTTAGCTATATCAGGAACAGGTGCTTGCATCGCATTGGCACCTGAGCTCTGCTGTCACTGGGGACACCTCTGAAGGCTGTTGTGGCCTTTGAACTTGGTAATTTAGATGGTGAGAAGGAAGAACAATGGGTAATATTTATATCAGTTTAATGAGAATTTTAAATAGCATTAATTTTTGAGTACTTTAGTTAGCCTTGTTTATTTAAAAGGTACATTACCACTGTAAACTGTGAGTAAGATATTTAGAGATTTCTATTTAAAACCACATGAATGCTCTTTGTAAGATGCATTTTTGAAGTGACAATTTATTCTCAAATACCTTTGTGGTTTATATTAGTATTTTCAGAGAAGATGATACATATATTCCTTACAAAACTATATAAAACTATGTATTTAAAAATAGTCCCCAAAAGGAAATATACCAAATGTTCATCTAATGCCATTGAAAGTTTGTATTTTATGTGATCAAGAAAATCTTCTTGCTGCTTCTCTGACTTTATCCTACTTTTGTTGTAATCAGGAAGGATTATTTGTATATGGTGTATAAAGGAAATACAAGGACTTCTGTACCAAGTCATGACAAATGGATTGACACAGACATGGAAACACCATTTCTTATGTGTTTGTATAATAGATATGTATAATTATCACTAGGTATCATGAGCACACACTGCTTAAAAAGAACAGTTTGATTTGCTCAAATTGAAGATGGATTTTTATTACATTATAGCACTAAAGTTAGACTGTATTCTAAAGAGAATGAGATAATGGTGACAGTGAAGCCATTATACTCTGTCCATCTGTGTATTCTGGGTCTGTAAGTTCATACCTACATATTAAGCAGATTGTATTACTTATCCAATGTTTTGGTGTCTGGAATGTAAAAAGGCTGATACCTTATTTCTGGGACCTTGAAAAGGGAGCAGGGGCAATGTTGTCATTTATCCTTTCTGTATAATAGATTCCAGCATCTTCCAATAGGTAAGTCTTGACCCTGAATGTAGGACACTTGATTCTTAAATCAGAAAAGTGACGATGAGAAGATCATTTAATTTTACATTTTGAAGTCTCAACTTTCAATTTGGAAAGATGAATATATATGCTGGGCATAGTGGTACACATCTGTACTCCCAGCACTGGGGAGGCTGCAACAGAATCTCAACTTTGGACTGGGGAGATCATTCTATAAATAAATTGCTTGATGTGTTGAGTTCAGATGCCCAAGGCACACAGAAAGCCAGATGTGGTAGCATGTGTCTGTAATGCCAGTGCTCTTATGGCAAGAGGAGAAGCAGAGATAGGAGACTCCCTGGAAGCTTGAGGGTCAGATATTCTGGTATACATAGCAGGAAACAACAAGAGACCTTGCCTCAAACAAGGTGGAAGGTGAAGACTGACACATGAGTTGTCTTCTGAACTCCACACACAGCCATGGCACATGTGCACCTGCACTCACCCATGAATACACAACACACATGATTTTTTTAAAATTAGGGTTGTGGAGAAGACTCAGTGGGAAAGAACATTTGCCATGGAATCATGAGAGCCCAGGAAGCCCTGAGACCACCTGAGTGCAATACCCCAGAACCCACATAAACAGCTGTGTCTGGCCACAAATGTGGTGAAGAATAGAGCATTGCTGGGACTTACTAACAGTGTGTGGAGCAGCTCTGGGTTAGTGAGAGACTCTACCGCAAAGAAAGAGGTGAATGAGCAAAGAGAAGAGGAGAGCTGTCATTTATCATCACACACTATGCCATATACACATACTAAAAAGGAAGAAAAAACGACACAGAAGTTGGAAGGCATTTTCTTCAACTATCTATTTGATAACAATATGTTTCCACATTGTTAAGTTACCTATCCAGAATCTACAGAATTTGGTGCCAGAGAATGGCTCAGTAGATGAAAAGCAGGAATACCAAGGGAGGAAAAGGAACTATGTTTAGGCTAGAAGTGTGCATTAAATGTAACTGTAGCAAGCGGTCCTCAAGACTTGTCAGAAGATGAGAGTAGGAACTAAGAAAGATGAGAGTAGGAACTAAGAGGTAAAGAAAGAGGGCAAATGTTCTTCTTCAAGGATAAATAGGGATTAGTTCTGGGATAGAATATAAGTTTTCTGATTCCCCGATTATTCACCATTGTACTAAATCAGACTGAGTTTCAAGAGATAAAAATTTCATTATAATTTCATCATAAGAAAAAGTGTCCCTAACTCCAGCTAGGCATTTATTTTCTCTAAAAATGAGGTTACATGCAAGACATTTTTTGCTACCCCTACCAGTATCCGCTTGCCAACCACATGTAGTTCCTGCTTTTTCTCTCTTCACTTTTGGAGAGTTTAGCTAATTGTGCAAAGTTAGGCTTGTTAAAGCTAGTCACTTCCAATAAACTTTACCAGTCTATTCCTGTACAATTGGCCATCCTCTCTAAAGCCCAAATGCCCTGGTTACCTTGCAACTTCTTACTTCTGTTACATGAAGTATTAACTCTCGTCTGAGATTCCCCATTGTGAACCGAGAGCCATTCTTCAATCTATTGTCAAAATGCTACTCAGCCAGAATTTAAACCTTCATCTTCCTCAGGATGCTCTTTCCTCAAATTGTTCTGCAGTGAAAATTGATCTTCTCCTAAACCCCATATTTCATGTGGCCAGAAGGGAGGCATTCCGAGGTCATTAATCTTCCTTTCTTGAGAACGTACCCTTTTGTGAGAACCAGCCCTCCTAACGCTATCCTCTCAACCCATCATCTACATTTTTGCGCACTGGCTTGCCCCCCTGCCCCATTCATCCTCTGGCATGTGGGTGCAGTTTGCGCTGTATGCACCCTCCTTGGGTAACAGTACAGCCTGAGCATGAATAAGCACATAGAAGGAAGTGAATGCTTCCCCTGGCCACACAGGCGTTTGTCATCCCATTTTGAGTAGGACTAGGAGTAAAGCCATTTCTAAGTGAGGCGTGCATGCTTTCAAGAGCAAGCTGTATGCTGAGTGACAGATCCCAGGACACTTTCCAGCACAGCTCTGGGGCTCCAGGGAAACAGAAGGCTTTTCAAATAACTGCAACTCTATTCAGGTAGGATCTTAAACTCCTGGACCAAAAGCAGTAAAAGGATTTGTTTTTTACAGGTTGCCTCCAGGGCCAGAGTAGAATACTATAGTGTGATAGCAGGTTTTAAAATGAGCAAGAATATTCCAGCTAATCACAGAATATCTATCTGCAAATTAAAAAAAAACTTCTGATAATAATAATGATATCATTGATAAAGAGAGGCCAGAGAGGCCCTGAAGGCTCTGATAACAAAGCACAGAGATGTTGGAATTTTTGGTTGAAAAAATAAAAAACTCAAAAAATAGTTTTTCTACTTATTCAAGGGCTCATAAGCCTGCCTTTTCTCTCTTGGTGCAGCTTTATGTGTATGTGAATTAGGATTGATCTATGAGAAGTTTTCCTTCTCATTTCTACCAGCTGCATGGGGTTTCTTGCTGGGAAATGGTTTGCTTCATTCTTTTTAATAGCTGACCAAAGAGGTAAATACTAGGGGTGAAGGAGAGAATCAACTAATAAGAAACCAGAACAATTCCGGGTCCTCAGAATGGAGAGACTGGTCTAAGTGCCTCCTTTGGCCTTCCTTAATTTTGCTTTTATTAGCCAGAAGTCAGATTGCAGCCCAAGTAGTAGGAAGTTTGCAGAACATTTTCTTAGTGGAATGTTGAGTTTATTTAACACATGCATTAACAGTTGCGAGAGAAGATGGTTCTTTCAAATGTTCTAAGCAGACAAGTAAAAATCTTACGCTCTGAATTCTGATTTCACATATGATTTAGTTCATGAAAGATATATAGAAAGAAGGAGACTTAGGGATAGGAACATGGCCACATCCCTGCATTTTTCAGATAGCACTTTAAGGATGCAAAAGAAAAAATAAACAGCATATTCACGGTCTCATCTTCACTGCACTTTCCCTCCAAAATCAAACTTTGATTTTCTATTCTTTTTTTAATTTTTTTGTTTTTTATTTTTATTTATTTCTTTGAGAGTGACAGAGAGACAGAGAGAGAGAGGCAGAGAGCGAGAGAGAGAATGGGCGCGCCAGGGCTTCCAGCCACTGCAAACGAACTCCAGATGCGTGCGCCACCTTGTGCATCTGGCTAATGTGGGTTCTGGGGAATCGAGCCTCGAACCAGGGTCCTTAGGCTTCACAGGCAAGTGCTTAACCACTAAGCCATCTCTCCAGCCCTGATTTTCTATTCTTATCGCCCCATGGTACACTTCTTTCTTCCTAGTAAACCTATAAAGTATGTTCGTTGTTTTGTTATCTAAGACACAATAATACTGATTAGCCCAGGCTGGCCTGGCTCCATATCTCAAGCTGTCCTGTTCCCTCACAGTCTTCACCTTTCATTTACTCTCATGTTTACTCAGCAAGGAATACAGGTTCCTGAGGACAGCTACTACCCAGAAGATGTCATATGATTTGCCTAAGATGAAAAACAAATTTGGAACAAGAGCGAGAGGTGACAAGAATCAAATTTTGTATTTAACAAAAGTGACTTTCCAACCTCCTCCCGCAAGGAAGTGGGGAGAACCACTGTTATTAACTGCATTGACTATTTGACTGAGTGACACCTTGAGCCAGTTTAATTTCTTGTCTCAATCCTTCTGCTTCCAGCTCAAAACAAAGATCATGTGTGTGTGTGTGTGTGTGTGTGTTCTTGACCTTTCACAGATTTTGTTATTGGACATAGGCTAGGCTGCTTGCTGAACAGCCAGATGGATGTTGAGGCAAGGAAGGTGACTTTGGAGAGCTAGCTGAATGAGAAGATGGAGGACTCTTCCCTAAAGCCATTTTTTCTTAAAGCCAATGGGAGGCTTTGGATTGGTAGATTAAAGCAAGTAGGAACAAGTGACTGCAAATAAAGTCAAGAAGTTGTTTTGAATTGAGGGTCATAGATATCTTAAGGATCACTGTCTCTACTCAGACCTCCAAATGTCTCTGTAACCCGGTTTCTTGTCCATGTAGATGGCCATTTTAAGCAGTATGTGCATGAATGTGTGCGCACGTGCGCGCGCGCGTGTGTGTGTGTGTGTGTGTGTATGTCACAGACCACATGCCTCATCATGCTGCCTTTGTGTAAGAACATACCATACTTGGAGACTATGCTTTTGTCCTGTCTATGTTTTAGCCATCCTCTATCTTCCGGAGCTAATAACACTCTTTTGGCATTCAGTTAATTCTCTTCAATTTCACCTTTCTGGCCTAATATTTCTATTTGTCATCTTATATTACCTGAATAAATAAATATAAAAGACTTCCCTTCAATTCTCATAAGTTCTTTCTTATTTCCTGCCTTCAACAAGACAAGAAGCAAGTCATAATCTCTATAAAACAACCTGGTCTTTCCCTAGACTTAACCAGCGAGGCAGAATGTAGGTTTTCTCCTTGGAGGCTTACCAGTATTCATTTGTTCTTTCCTTGACTATCTTTGTGATCACTTGTGTTTTTTAAATATTACTCTTTAACTTTTGAGCTTAACACTGGATCATAAAAGCCAATAATTTTCTGTCTTTTAAAAATGATTCTTTACAGCACCTTCCTCTTGATCCAAGAGGATATAGACAACTAGGGTAGGGATAGCATAGAGCAGTTGTAAGGCCTGGAAGAATTTATAATCATGGAGAATAATTGGAAAACCTTGTAATGGAGAACAGAAAATTAATGCCAGGGAGTTCTATCATAGCAGGATGCGACTTTTGTGAACCTGGAGTCATGAGTGGTTTTTTTTTTTCTTAAAGATGAGATTATTAACAAAAATATGACTGATAATCTTCAAGTTTTACTCAAATTCTACTTTTTTTAATGTATACATTTCAAAGCATAAAATGACAACAGTGTAAAGATCTCATTTGGTTATTTTTGATTCTAGAGTCAAGTGTGTTCTTCGGTTTTTTTAAAGGAAGACGTGTGTCCCAATGTGCTGAGTACAGGAGGCTTTATAGGCAAAAAAAGCTGAAGGAAGCAGAAACAGAGAACTAAAAACAGACAAAAACTTGAAACAAAAAGCAATTTTGTGTTTTCAAAGTTACTTGCCTTGCAAGCCAGGGACCTAGAGACAGAACAGTAGAAAAAGAACTGATTAGTGAACATCACCTAACTTTCCTGGTTACCTTTTTGTGTGTGAGAATAAAGGCAGAGGGAACTTCATTATCATGCCAATTAAAACCCAGAAACTTGGCTGTTATGGCCTTAATCCTGATTTCTTGGAAGGTGGGATAAAGAGCTTAGCTGTGGATTGGTCATGTGGAACTTAGAATGAGTTCCTCCATTTTGATTTCCTAGCCTGCTGGGGCCCACTACCAGAGCTTAGTCCCAAGCAGCAACCTCCTGTAATTTTTATTTAGCACAAGTCACCCCTGTAATATGCAGTATAGTATCCTTTGAGAAAGCAGTTTTGGTTTCTTCCTACCTCATTTTTATATGTAAAGGTCATTTCCTACCACTAGAGGTAAGACTGTTGAAATGGTTCCTTTTATTTATTTTCAGTAATATACCTATGATCTTTACAAATGATTCATGAGAAGTAAAACATAAACATTATGGGCTTTAAATTTTTCTTTCTTTCTTTTTAAAATAAAATATTTTGGAGTAGAAATGATTCCCAATTCTCCAGTGTGACTTTGTGTGGATAATTACTATAGAATACTGCAGATATCCCCCCCTCCCTGTAGGGTGATTGATTTTAACCTTTCTCCTCTGCCAAACCTTTGTTCCGTGCATGACATTTTAACCTCTACCATTTCCTATGTTCTATTTTGCTAAAGAAAATTGCATTTTCTATTTCTGGACAAAGCATGGTTGTTTGTGTCAGTCAATTTAACACAATATACCAGTTCTTATTTGTGGAGAGGAAGCACTAATGATTCCAGCAGGAGGTGGGTCCTGAGCCCATGACCAAACCTTCCATTGGGCCAGAAAATAGAAGCCACAATAATCCATTACCAAAAGGCTACTTAACAGTGATGTCAGTACCTTTTAGTCTCAGAGACCTCCGGGTAGGATGAAGTCCTGTTTCCTGCACTATATTCTTATTCTTGCAAATGCTACTACATGGTCATGGGAAAGGCAAACAGTTGTATGATATAGTACAAAATGCTTTGGAAATTGCAAACTATCCCGGATCTCTGCTTCATCATTTACCATCTATGGGAAGTGAATATGCATTCTTTTTAAGCATGTTTCTTCACCTAAAATGGGGAAGATATAGTGTTTTTTTTTTTCCTGCAAGAGCTATGGGAAAATGGAGTGGAATAATGACCAGAAAGCTTCTTATATGGGAGTCACTCCATAAGAGATAACTATTATAAGGAACATATCATAGTTATTTATCCTATGACATTTTGGTGCAGGTTATGGGTTCCTGCCTTCAGTTTCATAGAATAAATCAGCTATGGGAAAAGCTTAAAATATCTTCTGTAACTGCTATTTGGGCTTTAGTTTATTAGGCAAGCATTTAATGAATGCCTACTAGATGCCAGGTACTGTATGAGGAATTTGAATCTAGCATTGCAAAGAGGGAGTGTGATGGACAGTACAGCATGGGCAGATGACACTTCCCATTCTGGATCCGTTCCTTACCACCTGTGCCACTTGGGCAGATGAATTAACTTCTATGAGCCTAGTTTCTTGTTCCAGAAAATAAGCAAACCAAGAAGAAACAAGTATAGATAAGGAACAACTGGTGCATAACAGCACATGAGTGGAATATCAGTCCTGCCATTAAGAAGCCCTAGAACATACTGGAGCCCAAGTTTTAACAGAAGGCTTAATATGAGGCTTGGCATGTGTGTGTGTTCCTATATATTAATGTACTGACCTCCAAAAACCTGCCTAATTAAGGATAGACTTTCTCTCTTGGGATTTGACTTGCTCATTCTTAGAGATATTTTTAGCAATAGCACAAGGCCAATCCTGGATCATGTCTTTGAGGCATACAAACACACAGTAATCAACCGGAGCTATACCTCCTGTACTGGGCCTAAGCACCCCAGGAGTCGCTATTTCTCTTCCTTAATCATCCCAGAGTCAGGTACTAGTCAACTGACACTACACTGTAATTCAAAGCCCACCAGGATTATTTACAGCAGCAAGTCCTGAAAGCTTTTCAAGAAAGCCCAGGCTATCCCCTCACTCAATTCTGTCTCCTGCCTCCTGCCCAAAACCTAATGTTGTTTATGAGCCTGTGGGTCGTGCCTCCTAGTTCAAAGACCAGATGCACTCTGTTTTCTTGAGTGTCTCTTCTTGCAGCTGCATCTACATCAGCATCACATGTGAGGTCAAAGGACAGCAGTGGACAAAGAGATAAACATATAGGTAGTCCCTATGCATGATCAAATGTGCCACAATGAAAGTGTGTGTAAGGAACAAGAGCAGCATGGGGTGCTCTAATCTAAGCATGGTCATGAAAGTATGATGAAGGGAAGAGAAGAATAGTTCAGCCAAGGGTAGAAGGCTGGGTAGGAGGGTTGTTAGGACAGATGTCACTTTATGCGGAGGGAGAAGCATGAACCACAACATGAAGGTGCACATGTGTGTCACATGTTTCAGGATGGAGGAGCATGGTGCAGGTTGGACAATGAACAAAACTAGCAATGCAGGGAAGAGTTTGGTCTTGAAGGCCCTTTAAGGTCACAGCATTTGGTGTGAGGAACAGTGAGAAAGGGGAAAGGGAAAGGGGAGAATATTGGATGGAGGAAAGCCAGGACAATACCTTTGTAATGGTCAGCAGAGAGAGGAGAGCCTAAACAGTAGAGGATTATACAACACCCGGAAGAGCACCAATTTGGGAGCTGTGTTGGACCAGGCAGAGGTGGGACTGTGTTGGGGATTCCCATATTGATGAGGCACAGGAGCAGTTGAAGACTATGCTGAGTCTAGCTTGATTGACAGGTGTAGTAGGGATCCCAGAGGAGCGAACCATTTAAGGGCAAAATTCTTTCATACAGGTCTGATCCTCCACCTACCAGATCAAGTAAGGCTTTTTTTTTTTTTTTTTTTTTTTTTGTCTCATAGCTGTAAATATTTCATGCTAGTGGCCATGTTTCTGTTTTATTTTGGGAATGGAACTTTAACTTTTTTTGTTGTTGTTTAAATGACTCAGGAACTAAAGGGCCACTTTTGTCCTTGGGGATGTGTTTGGTGCTGAAGATGGTAGACAGTTGGGTGTGGGTGAGGACAGACAGCGCCTGAGGTCTTGCGGCTTAGAAGTAACATCTTGTTGTTTGAAGATAACACTGCCAAAAGGTGAGTGGGTGTATCTTTGAAGAAACAAAACAGAAAAAGCATGACCAGCAATCTGATGTAGGTGGGTTGTCTATAGCAATTATGATTTTATTTATTGCTTTAACTCCTGTGGTGCTCCCAGACATGGCCCCTGTGCTCAAGCAAAACTCTGCTGCTCCCATGGTAGGCTAGGCCAGCCTGTACGTTGATGTTTTTTACCCTAGCACTGTCCTGTAATGCTGTTTCATTAAAACAAACTTTCTCTCTGCTTCCTCTCTCAGCCATCCTTGGCAGTAGTCACCACCCGCTTGCAGGGCCTGGGGCAAAACAAGGCCACTGTCCACCCGTTCCAGCACACATTGCTTCAGAAGCAGGGGAGGCTACCAACATGCTGGGCTTCACCAACTCCTTGCTAACATTGAAATACTTTCAATGGAAGGACAGAATTCAATGACTTCTTCCATGTCATAATCAGTGCCTGCCCAATATAGTGATTCCAGAGAAGTCTGGAAGACTGGAGTTTTCATGACTATATACATTTTTATTGTACTCTTAAAAATACAAAAGCTGGGCTCTTCCTACTCTTTTTATCCTTTGCTGTATTCTAAGAGTACCGTGGGCTATGCTTACAGAAATGTGATGTGTATCATGCCCTTCACATAGATAATACAAATTCTTTACAATATTCCATGAGGGAGGCCAATGATCCCTTCCCCTCTTCAGAAGAGGAAAGCAGGCCTTAGAGAAGTGCATCATTTATTCATCTTCATTCAGTTCCAACTGAATGGGTTAGGAGTCCAATCAGATACTCTTACAATGCAGAGTTGGTGCTTCTAGCCATCACCCTCTACACCTGCAATGGATGCAAATATTGTTATTTTAAGGAAGAAAGGAAGAAACTGGGAGTTGGAATGACTTAGAACCTCGAAGCCAAATCTCCCAATTTAAAGCCATAGTGTTCTTCCAGTTCATCAATAACCTCTGCCCAGACCTAGTGGCCAAATCATTGCTGTGTATGAATTTTTTGAATATTTTATTTTTATATTTATTTATTTGCAAGGTGAGAGAGAGAGAGAGAGAGAGAGAGAGAGAGAGAGAGAATGGGCATACCAGGGCCTCCAGCCACTGCAAACAAACTCCAGAAGCTGCACAGCCTTCTGAATCTGGCTTATGTGGGTCCTGGGGAATCAAAACTGGGCCTTTGGCTTCACAGGCAGGTGCCTTAACCACAATTCATTTCTTCAGCCTTGTATGAATTGTTTTATCCCACGTAATTGACCTTCAATTCTGGGATCCTCAAATTAAGCTGCTAAAGTTGGTATTGGTTTATGGTGTGATAGTATTTCTATTCTGATGTTTGATCATACCATCTTCTTCACACCTTTGATAGTAGAACACACCTTAAATGAGTCTGTTTGCATTATAAGTGATCAACTATTAAGTCCCAGAATGCCAAGTTCTCTTTGTTGTGGCTGAAATCCTATGCGGTTGACACTGATGGATGGGAAGATTCCTAGCTTTGTCTTTGAGTGTACATCTTACAGAGAAATACAGGAAAACTATTTATTTTGTATTTATGAAAATTATATATACAATCAGAGTAGCTAAAACATAAAAACAACATATGGTTTAAGATAATTTCTGTAAGTGCTTCAGGCATCTCCAGATCCAGAAATAGCATAGCTACTAATACTGTGTCTTCCTCAGCAAACCAGGACCACAGTGAACAGCCTGCTTGTTGTATAGGTAGGCTAAGGGGCTCTCTAGGGATAGGCACCATTTCTATACTCATATACTAGTTGGCAGCCTTATTTATGATAAGCATTGTAATTTTAGAGAAATTTGGCCTGGAGGATTGTTGTAAAGACCAAGGTGAGAGAGAAGGACAAAGCACAACTCTCTTGCAGCCTGTTTTCTTGGGCTGAAACCATCCCAAAACACTGACCTGTATCATGTAGTCAAACTGGCACACTTACTAGAGTGGTAGTTAGATACAAACATATCTGAAATATTTCAAAGACACATGGAATCAGAGGTTAATCAAATTGCCTAATGGGGTGGGTGATATAATTGTAGGAAACTGAAGATGAGGGGAAAGACGAATGAACCTGTTGGTTACCATACTCCATTCACACGGCAGGGTTGTGGTTTCAAGCCGTCTTCACAGCAGCTGTGGAGAGTGGATACTACCCTTCATTCCATGCTGTGGCTGCGTATCTGTGGTTTCCAAGGTTAAAGTACTCACCCAACGCGAAGCAGCTGGTAAGTGGTGAGCTCAGAGCCTCTGTGCAACTCTTCCTGAGGCAGGGAAAGCCTATACTTTCCTACCCCAGTGGAAAGCTTTCCTGAAAGACTCACAATCACTGCCAAGTAACATTTGCAATGTCTGGGTACATCCCACATTGAAATTTGGCAGGAACTGTGGAAAGCAAAGGTGAGCAGTGTGGCCAGAGCACAGCTGGGTACTCTTCAGTTCTCTCTCCTTCCAAGTGGCTGAGCAATAAGCATAGTCCTTGCTTTACACACCAGGCTTCATTTGTTCTTTGTACCACAGTGCAGCCCCAGTGCCTATAGCACAGAAAGCAATTAATTTTCCCAATATTATCTAATTTTTGGCATGTAGTGAATATAGCCAGAGAGACGAAGCCAGGATCGTATCAAGGACTTATGCCCGCGTCTGTGCAGAGGGATGTGCAGTTGCCATGGCAGCAATCAATCTGCTAAATAACTGGGAACATACACTGATTCAAAGGCAAAGACTGATTTGGGTCAGGGAATTGCACTCTGTAAAGAACAACTTCTCAGGGACTCCTGAGGATTTTTTTTTTTTTTTTTTTTTACTTTTTATGGATGGCTCTAGGAATGTATAGTGAATGACTGTTCACTTGCAAGAGGGTGTGTACACCTCAGGGAGAGAGCAACACGTTGTTTCTGGGAAGGCAGAGGATTCCTTGGAGCATGCCCTGAAAGTACTCTTGTGCTGCACATCAATTCCCAGAGGTGGAAAAACCCAAACAAAACCTATAGCACATACTTGTTGAATCCTCACTATGTCTTGGGATACCTCTCAGTATTTTGCATGATGGGATTTGTTAACATTCCTGCAAAATTGGACTTATCACCACCCTTGTACAAATGTTCACTGATATTAACATACGCAGAGGTGTAGGACCATCCAGGATCAGATTCAGGATTCACTCTCAGGATGGCTTGGTAGCGATGCTATGCCCTCAATCTTCTTTGCCTTGGACTTTCTTCAAAAGTAATAGTTGTTTCTTCTTGATCATTCACATGACCAGGAACTCAGTGTTCAGTTTCTGCTTTGCATCATGTGGAATTCCACTAATTATTTTCAACCTGACATAAGAATTAGGTTTTAAAGCAGAACACCAGATGTCCTCAGAGGTAGAGTCCACCGGTTTGGGTGACTTAGGTGTTCATGATGATGGTGTGTGTGTGTGTGTGTGTGTGTGTTCACGATGATGGTGTGTGTGTTCATGATGATGATGGTGGTGTGTGTATGTGTGTGTGTGTGTGTGCGTGTGTATGTGTGTGTAAGGTGGAGGTAGAGGGCTGGAGAGATGGCTTAGCAGTTAAGCGTTTGCCTGTGAAGCTTAAGGACCCCGGTTCAAGGCTCCATTCCCCAGGACCCATGTTAGCCAGATGCACAAGGGGGCGTATGCATCTGGAGTTCATTTGCAGTGGCTGGAGGCCCTGGCATGCCCATACTCTCTCTCTCTCTCTCTCTTTCTCTCTCTCTCTCTCTCTCTGCCTCTTTCTCTCTCTGTCGCTCTCAAATAAATAAATAAAAATAAACAAAAATTTTTTAAGAAAAAGATGGAGGTGGACAATGGATATCTTCCTCCATCCCTCTCCCCTTCAGTTACTCTAACTAGTCAGTTTATCCTGGGGATTGCATGTTTCTGTGTTCCATGCACCAGGATAAATAGGTGGGTCATCACACCCACCCAGCATTTATGTGGGCTAGTGTGTATGCAGTATGTATGCAGCGAGGGCATTATCCACTGAGCTATCTCCACAACATGATTTTTTTTCAAAGCTGCTTTTTCTTTTCCTCAGAATTTATAACAGTACCCAGTATTCCATTGTATCTGTTTTGATCTGGCCTGTCTGTGGTGCAATCCTGTATAAGGTTTACACTTCTAAACTATAACATGTGTCGTGTTGGAAAGCAGAAATCACAGGTTTTGTAGTCCAAATTGAGCTATGCGCTTTGTTAATTTCAATGTCTACCAAGAACATATGCTGGGAAATTTGCTTCAATTGTTTTAGTTCTCCATCTCAACTCTAAAATAGGGACAGTGATGGTGATGATACCAGTAAATTCTTAGCCACCTAAATTTTGGGGAGAAGTAAAGAGGCAGAAGGAAAAATTGCTTCAGAATTAAGGATTAAAGGTTCCTGCAGATTCCCTTATATCATAGATATATTTCCTAATCCATATATCCTGATTTTTAATTTTATTTTTTGGCTTAGTGGCTCTGCACTAAATATTTGGAAAATGAATAAAGTCTAGGAAAGCATTTAATACAGTGCTTGTCATGTGGTTATCATTTAATGAATATTAATTTTCTGTTTAAACAAAGCCTAATAATTATTAGATAATTCTCCAACTTTAGAGCTGGGTTTGATCACGCTTGCTTTTGTATCCCGTACAGAGGAAGGTGAACTTGGGAGCCTCGGAGGAGATTCGGCTGTTTGGCTGTGCCCTTGTATTTTATGCTTCTTCTTTCTGGTTCTGTGGCTGGGAGTCAAGAGGGAAGACAAGCTCTGCTGACTGAGTTTCCTGCTGGAAGCCTCACCTTTCCAGGGCCTGCAGCCACCCAGCCTGGGTCAGGACTGCTGCAAATGAACTTTACTTAATAGGTAATTTGACACAGCTGTGCTACTGGAATACCCACTCTCAGCCCTGAGTAGGTGAGCTCATTTAGAGAATCCTATTGTTTTTCAGTTTCTCAGCCAAATGGATGATGATATCTGGTGAAAATGTGGTCTCTGAGCCAGCTCCCTTCCTTCACAGGGACTGTCAGTGTCATATGGGCAGGGCTGGTCTGCATTTTGTGCTTGAAACCTGGAGGAATAAATCAGGATTTCATGATGAATGAAAACCTGTACCTTTTCATCATTCTTTCCCATGAGGTGGTAATTTTGCATTGACCTGCAGCCCCTCTACTGGGCTTCTGGGCCTGGCATTGCTATAATTTGTGACTTCAAAATAAGTGATTCGTTTTTGTCCTGTGTGTGGACATTGATTTTTTTTCCCTTTAACCTAGAATGCAAGCGGAACCTGTGCCTGCTATCTGAATATCTCTAATTAGACTACCTGTACGAATCTACAATTGACGTTAATAGATTGAATCCAAGTCTGCAACAGTGTTGGAGGGGAAATGAGATTGCCTTG
This sequence comes from Dipus sagitta, assembly GCA_036346955.1. Classification (NCBI taxonomy): domain Eukaryota; kingdom Metazoa; phylum Chordata; class Mammalia; order Rodentia; family Dipodidae; genus Dipus; species Dipus sagitta. The sequence continues at coordinate 92,232,606 of CM070770.1, read as the reverse complement.
CCTCCTCTGTCATCTTCAACACTTGGTCTGAATGCAAATAGATTTCCCAAATACAAGATACAATGGTAGGCAAGAGTTCCTGAGACCCTGAGGCAGGATGTAATCATCACACAGGTAAATTATCCCTACTGAGAGAAAATTGGAGCAGTAAATGAAACATTAGTCCACTTCCCTAGGAGGTCATGTGTGTTACAGTGCCACGACAACCTGCTTCTCTGATTAGAGCTAGAGTCGAGACTGCCATTCATGCCTTTATTTTTTTTTTTTTTTGTTCTGTCTCCCTTTATATTCTGCTGAGCTTTGTTTTACTTCAGCTCCTTTGCGTTCTACAAATTAAGCCCAAAATTGGCAGTTAAGACAAAATACAAATGAAAGGGAGAGTGCATTGAGGCAGGAGACAAAAGCAGTGAAGAATAAAGTTGAAAATTGCTCCTTTCTCCCTTCCTCTCCTAGCAGCTGTGTTGAGCACTGAGATTTGTGTAACAGGGAACCAATAACTTAACGGACTAAATCCCTGAGCAGTTGTCAATAGAGCTATGGTGATTTGAATGTGAAATGCCCCTTATAGTCTCATGTGTTTGTGATTAAGCCTCATACTTAATCCCTAGCTGATGGGACCTTTCATAGAAGAGATGTGCCACTGGGGCTGGACCTTGTGCTTTATTGGTTTTTGTGATGACTTGAAAGTGAATTTATGTCCCCCATTGCCCAGGGTATATTTGGTTAAGATTGAGTCTCCAGTAGCCCTCCTGGAAGAGGTGTCATTGGGGTGGATCTTTACTCTACGTATATAGAGAGCCAGTTTGAGCTCTGGCTGTTCGTGTTTGCTGGCTGTTGTCTCTCTGCTATGGCTCTATGGAAGGGAGCCAGCTTCTTTGCAATGATGAAGCTTCCCCTGGACTCTGTGAGCATGACATAAACTCTTTTCTTCCATTAACTGGTCTGTTTGTATGTTTGTCCCAGCAACAAGAAATTAACTGCAATAGTTCATACTCATAGCTTAGCTCACTCTTGCTGCTTCCTCCCAGTTGATGTAACAAGATGTAGTGTCCTGCTATCTGTTTTTGCCATACTTTCCAAGCCATATTAAAACTTTCCCTAGAAACTGTAAGACACAATAAAACCTTTCTTTTCATAAACTGCTTCTGGTAGTGTGTTTTATCCTGGTAACCAGAAGATAACTGTTACAGGGGCCAAGTTTGTCATCTAAACCTGTCCTCTCTCCATCATACTTGGACTTAACTTCTGAGCATACCTAGCTCCTCCACATCGAGGCAGACTGGATGCCACACATGAAGATTTCCCTTATGCAGACCTCATCATCCCATTCTAAGGGCCTTGTATGAGTTGTCTCATGAGTATCTTACAGATACCCCAGAAAGAATTTATGGATGAGAAAGCTGAAATAATAGAAAAATGCAGTGTTTGTGTGAAGGTCATTACCAAGTTGTGAGAAGATTCCAACTCAGGCCATTTGCCTGGAGTACCTTTTTGCATTAGTTGCTAATTAAAAATACCTCCAGGGGCTGGAGAGCTGGCTCAGCATTTAAGGCACTTTCTTGTAAAGCCTAATGACCTGGGTTCAATTCCCCAGTATGCACATAATGCTAGATGCACAAAGTGTTGTGTGCATCTGGAGTTCATTTGCAGTGGCTAGAGGCCCTGAACACCTATTCTCTCTTTCTCTCTCTGTGTCTGTCTCTCTCTGCTTGCAAATAAATAAATTAACTATTTTTTAAAAAGGCACTCTTCATTTATTTTAGAAAACAGGTAAAATATTAAAAGGCATGCAGAAGAAAATGCAACCACTTATTGTGCTATAAGAAAGCCACAATTGCTGTGTCTTTTTACATTTCCTCCCATTGTCTGATATAAATATACTTTAAAAATATGTATTGCTTAGCTCATCCTTGTACCTTGTCCTTTTCCCATGGGCATTTTCCAGGTGGTTATAAGTCTTTCCATTAGAGTATGATGTAATTAACCATTACCCTGATTGTTAGACTTATAGGATATATCTTGTATTAGCATTAGCAGTGGACTAAAGGCCTACTTTGTTTAAAGGAATATAAGTGAATTTTAAGTGGGAAGTTAAGAAGTTTGGAGAACAAGAAAACTTGACTCAAATTTACTTTCCCTTTTCAGATCGTGGCATTTACTTTGTATTGTGCATGTTTTGCATAGTTTCTATTACTCCTGTTTCAGGATGCATTGCTACTGACTCCTCTTTCTCCTCTCCTCTCCCTTTAAAAAATATGCTTATTTGTTTATTTATAAGGAGAGAGAGAGAGTAAGTGTGTGTGTGTGTGTGTGTGTGTGTGTGTGTGTGTGTATACCAGGATCGCTTGCCTGTGAACTCCAGATGCATGGTCCACTTTATGTATCTGGCTTTACTTGGGCACTGTGAAATTGAACCTGCTGTTGATAGACTTTGTAAGCAAGTGCCTTTAAAAAATATTTATTTATTTATTTATTTATTTATTTATTTATGAGACAGAGAGAAAGAATGGGCATGACAGGGCCTCTAGCCACTGGAAATGAACTCCACATGTGCTACCATGTGCATCTGGCTTATATGGGTTCTGGGGAATCGAACCTGGGTCCCTAGGCTTCACAGGCAAGTGCCTCAAACACTAAGCCATCTCTCAAACGTGCCTTAACTGCTAAGCCATCCCTCCAGCCCCAAAATACTTTTTTTAAAAAAAGTCCTTACCTTGGAAAGAGAGAGCCACAGGGATGCCCTGATCATACACAGCCACCAAGTGAAGCGATATTCTGGGCTCAGGTCTCCAGAGACTCAGAGGCATCTGGAGCTGTGGTCCACAGGGGCCCAAGCAGTGCCTTGAAGACCTTGGAGTTGTCTACCTGCTGCTGGTTTTTAGGAATGTAGAATACAAGAACTGTGGGATCATGGAGGCTTCCTCCTAGATTTCCAAATAAGTGAAACTCAGCATCCCTGTAGTCAGATTCTTAAAGGGCAATACATGAAGCTGTGAGAGTGAAACCTAAGTTGTAATTGTGACCCCAGGATGTAGGGGATGCCAAGTACATGGAATGTCTGCTCAGGACAGCCACTGGCACAAGAAAAGCCAACTCAAGAGGGAGGTAATATGGGTTACAAGAGGCAAGCCATGGGGCAAGGCTTTCTGGGACCTGTGGGAGTCATATCGTGACTTCACATGTACCTGACGCTGGACTGGCTACTACATTATTTCATGTCTGCCTTGCTGGGTTTGGCCTGTTTTGGGTCTTATCTGTCCTTAATATTCTCCTGTTTCTTTTGTGTGGAAATTGCATATTTACTTTGTGCTATTGTTTCTTAGGCATATGTTGTTTGCTTTTGATTTTACAGAGGCTCAGAGCTAAGAGTTTGCATTGATTCTCCAAAGAAACTTTGAATAAGCACTTTTGAATAATATTAGAACTGCTAAGATTTTGTGGACTCTTAGAGATACATTGAATGTATTTTTGCATTATGGATAGCCATGAGCTTTGGGGAGCCATGGACAGAATGTAATGATTTGCATATGAACTTTCTGCTACAGGGTGATTTTGAATATTTCATTCTTATTTTGTGATGTTACTTTGGGAAGTTACAAAAATTTTGGTAGATGGGGCCTAGAGGGAGGAAGCAGACCACTGGGGTTGGGTTTATACTGTCCTCCCACAATCTGTTTCCTGTCCTCCAGGTATAAATAATACTCCATGCTCCCATCACTCTGATTTCTATAACCACATTGTGAACCATGGGCCCAGATACATTCTCCCTTCTTTAAGCTATTTCTGTCAGGCATTTTGTCATACTAATGAGAAAGATGATGTTATCTATTTTCATGTTGATATGATATGAAAGATATTGTAAATTAACCTTAAAATTGCAAATGCAAATTGAATACTCTATTAAAGCTGTTTTCTCTATTAATTGAGTTGCATCTTAAGTGGAGGACAAATCAAAAGCTCACAAAAGGCTGAAAAATAATGATGTGCATATTCAGACTGCATTTGTAAGAGGAGAAATGAATTAAAAAAGTATTTTCAATTTTATTTGGTTTATCTTTGTAAAAGTATGAATATTGTGTCTTTTCCCCCATTTATATACAAAGCACTTGCTGTTTTTACTCCTGTCCCCTCTGAAACCAATCAGTCTGTCATATAAGTCATATGCTTTGTTTGATTCTGTCACCTCCACACCTGCCTTCCTTAATTCTGTGCAGTCAGGAATGTGTGGGGGAACATAATTAGCCCTGACAACAGACCAGGGATGAAACTGTATCTCAGTGTGGAAGAAAGAGATGCTGCTGGGTAAGAAAATAGATTTTAATTTCAAATTACACAGCAACTATAAGCCCAAAGGATGGGAACTGTTGAAATCTAAATACACTCTGGTAATATCATTTGGCAACTAGTAGGTTGTTTTAACTTTTTAAATGTTGTTTCCCTTCATCCGTTTTATGCCCAATCTTCCTACCCTTCTCTCTGCTCCAGGAAAGTCATAGTGAGAAACAAGGCACATACAGCTCCCTTGCCACAAGAACAACACCCAATATAAAGACAAGTTTTTCACACATTGAGGGGAACACTGGCAGGAGAATGGCTTCCCTGAACAATGAGACAGTTTGTAGGAGCTTGTAGTTAGTGTCCTTATGTCTACACTCCCCCACCTAATGCTGGATGCTCTTCCAGGTCTCATGGTGATTTTCAAGTTATCTGTCAGTAAATTATCTTTTCTAAATCTGATCTGAAGCACAGTTCCAGGCACGTGGCTGATGCTCAGTCAGTATCAGTGAATGAGAGCAGGTATGTAAGCAGGAGAGCATCTAGAAATAAGCACACTAGGGTGCTGCCACTCACTCCCAGCTCCATAATAAATTATGTATAAGTTATTCAGCCCTTTCCTGAAACCAATCACTATAGATGGAAAATAAGGTCCCAACTGCAGGCTTGGTTTTCAGAATGCTCTTCAGCCTTCATGAGCATTCTTACAGCATGAGTGAGAATTCCATAACGGTTCTATAGTCTCTGGTGGAACACTGGGGAGTTTGTAGCAGGAGCAGGAGAGTTGACAATGAAGGGAAGAACCCACTGGGTACTGTTGTAGTTGCCTTCTCCTTGCTGGGGCAAACACCCAACCAGAAGCAGATGTTGGGAGTTAAGGGTTTATTCCAGGCTTACAAATTCCAGGGGAAGTTCCATCATGGTGGAAGAATCTGGCTCACTTCAGCATCAACAGCACAGAGAGAGAGAGAAGGGGAAAGAGAGAGAAAGAAGCAACACTAGCAAGCACAAGCAGCCAGAGCCCCAGCTGGCTCTGAACATACATTAGGCTGGGCTACAAAATCTGCCCCCCACCCCAGTGATACCTCCTCCAGTAGGCTGTGGGATATCTAAATAGGAAGCTTAATCTTAATCAAAAATCCATGAAGTTATGGAAGACATTTGCTCACATTAAAACCACAAGTATGAATTGATATTTTGCTTGAGGAATATTGTTCCTGATTCCATCTCTGGGTAGTGTGGCTCACTTTGTTGAGCTATTTAGTGGCATGTGAATGTGATAACTTCTCATTTAAACCCTACTAAACTGTTGTTGATCACGTTGTCCATAGGTACTGACTTGGCTTGTCTGCGCTCATTACCAATGAAGAACAGTAACTATTTGCACCTCTTAAACAGAGAGTTTAAGGACATCCTGCACTTCATTGCATTTGAAACCAGAAGACTATGAGGCTCCAAATTAGTTACTCTCTTCCTCTTTGTGCTTACCACTTCAGGGTTACAGAGACTCCTGCTGCTGTCTGTAAATTTAGGCTTATTTTGACTGACAACTTTATAAACTACTGGAATCCACAGGGTGGCTGTCTGTCCCAACTGGCATTATTCTTTGTGCTAGGTGAGTTCATGGATATTTAGCCTGTTTGGGAATGAACTTGGTGACTCTTTTCTCTGCCAAGTATGAAGGCTGCTGGGACAAGCTAGAAAGGAACACTGGGAACACTAGGCTAGTATAACTGACATTCTCAGGAGATAGCAGTTGGGAGACAAACACAACTTTGCCAGGGCTGTTGGAAAATCTACTCCTGTCAGCACAAACATAGGTCAACTGTGGTAGAAGAGATCTAGTGACACAGACAAGAAAAGAATATGGCTTTAGGAATACCTGAGAGAAAAGACAATTATGAGATCATCAGATAGGATGCTCTAGGAAAATTGAAATTAGTAATTGAAGAAATAAGTTAGGGTGATATTGTGTTTCAAGAACTATACTAGTTCATGAAGAGACAGCTGTGAGAAAGCGGAGGCCCTGCCCTTGTGTGTCTTATAGTCTCTTGTTGAAAGGTGACGAAAAGTAAGCAAGTATGTGCACAGTGTGATCTCAGGTAGAAACAAGCCATGCAAGGATGAACATAACAGCATGAGGATGCAGAGGATCACCAGCCCATGGTTCCTCCACGTGCTGCACACAGACTGTGTTAGCAAACCTCCCTTGGTGTACTGAGTTCTGACTAAGGAAATGTGTGAAGTGACATATGACTTTTCTAGCCATAGACCATAAAATTTCCTAGCTGTGGCCTTCCATGTTGTCTACCCCCATTTTGGTTGACTTGGAAGGAAAAGCCTTTTGGGTAACCTTGTACATCCTATGTTTTAAGCAGCGAAGCCATGGGCCCTTTGAATCACTGGCTAGAGGAATGCTTTCAAGCCTGCAATGTTTCCATTCTGTGGTTATGTCAGTATGAAAGAAGCTTGAATTCTGTTAAGCCAATTGCTCTCAGCATAGTGTCCCTGAGTGAACAGCATAAGCATCACCTAGGATATAATAGTCATTCATGCTACTACAGTAAAACAGACTGGCTAATTTATAAATAAAAGCAATGTTGTTCTATAGTTCTGGAGGCAAGAAAATAGAAGATTAAAGCGAGAGTAGCTTTGTTACTCAGTAAGGGCTGCTTTTTGTTTCTAAGGTGATACCTTTAGAGACTAGCTCACACTGCAAAAGGGACAGGTGAGTAAAACGGGCCTAGTTACAAAGTTCCCAGTCCTGTTCATGAAGGTGGAGCCTTCGTGGCCTATCCACCTCCAAGAGCCCTACTCCATAACATCATTGCATTGAGGATTGAACTTTAACTTAAAGTTTGGAGGGGACACAGGCTTTCAAATCATAGCTTCTGGGAGCTTGTTACAGATGAAAATTCTTGAATGCCATACCTACAGTACTGAATTAGAAACTTGGAAAGGTGTGGTCTCACAGTTTGGGTTGTAACAAACCCTCCAGATGATTTGGATTCATGCTCAAATTTAGGACTGTTTTAAGTGACTGAAATCGTGAAGTTTATTATATCAGCAAGCATTTTCTTAACTGATATAGAGAGCAATTTCAATTAGAGTGGTCATGAAAGCCTTCTAAGGCACGACATTTAATTAAGAGAGTGAGAGAAGGGAGCCATGTGACAATGCAGGAGGTCCTTTCATGCAGTGGAAAGCAATTTTGAGATCCTAGAATAGGGAAGAAGTCTAATGTTATTTCAGAAAAACCAGGAGGCCAAAAGGGCCAGAGTGGACTGTTTAGGGAAAGGATAGGAGGCTCTACAGAGACACAACAGCCATGATGCTCTTAAGTGCAGTGTGATTATTTATACATTCCATAAGCTTTTCAAAACATTTATTAGAATAAACTAGGCACAATTGAAACTTTAGTATTCTAACCATTTCCAGGAGCCACAAGGTGTGCGACCATCATCACTATTCCTTTTTAGAATGTTTTTGTTACCACAGACATGCACTCTAAACCTGCCAAACAATACCCATAGCCCTTTGCCCAACCCCTCTTCCCTAGTAACTTCTCCATTTTCCATCCCTATGAATTTTCTCATTCTAGGTACCCCAAACAAGCAGATCATAGTATTTGTCTTTGTATTTCAAACTGACATCCTGTAACATACCATTAGAAAACTCATTCATGTTGCAGCATGTTGGAATTTTTCTCCTCATTAAAGCTGAATAATATTCTGTTGTGTCTACGTATTTTGTTTACCCATTTGTTTGTTGATAGACATGAGTTGTTCCCCACTTTTGTCACTTTTCGATATTGCTTCAAGGGATATTATTATGCAAGCATGAGTGTCATGGGTAAGTCTGCTGTCAATTCTTTTGGGTCAGTGAACATTTTGTAATGTTGTGTACTGAGGGTGGGAAGAGACACAAACTCTGATCTGATTCAAGCATTCACTCTACAGAATGAAGAGAAAAAAATCAAGTGTAATGTATTGGAGTGACAGAAGCATACTCATAGAGTACCACTGGTGCTGGTATCAGAACAGGCTTCCTGGAGGAGGTAGTACTGAGCTCAGTGTGCAGGAAGAAGTAGAAATTAGTAAATGAAGGGGGAAGGGCACCAGGAGAAAGAGAAGCGAGCATGTGCTCCTCCGGAGAAACTCCATGTGCCTGAGGGAGGGAGGCCAAGTGGGAAATGGTGGAGGAGATGAGGTTAGTCATCCACAGAGGACTCCAAGAGGTTTAAGGATCCTGAGGTGAATCCCTGTGGGCAGTGGTTCTTAATAATTACATTAGAGGATGTCAGCAACTCTCAGAGCCCAATAATGCCAAGCCTGAGTTTACACCTTCTGTAGATTCTGGTTTAATTTGCACTTTTTGAAATTTTTCGGGGTACTCCCACTGTGTCCTGGTGTTGAGAAGTATGGTCTCAGGAAGTGGGAAGCTTGGGAAGGGTTCTAAGTGAGATAGTAACAAGATCAGATTCTTTCTTAGCTGCTTGCTCAAGTTTCAATGTAAAGTGGATTTTATAGTGGAGAGAATCTCCTTCTGGAAGGATGCTATTGTGTGTCCTCAGATACTCATTTTGTTTCAATATGAAATGAGGATTCTACCTCTGTCCCTCCAGAGCTGTCACAATGATTACACAATTGCCTCTTGCCTCAAACCCAGGATAGATGATTGCAACTTGTCTGGGTAAAATGTGACAGGGCTGAGGAACCCTGGGCAGGGCTTTCCATATGGTGTTCTGATACCCACACAAGGGATGCATAGTGTGCCACCGCTATTGCTTTTACCTAAGAAAGACAAGAGGTACCTTTGTCTTCTGCCTTCCACTGTGTCGCATTGACACCCCTTGCCAGAGAGCTGGGTGGGCTCTGGGTACCTCTGGCCTTGGCACTCTGCTGGGATCGCCTTAGAGCCTCATTTCCTTAATGGTAGACTTCTGATGAGTGATGACTTTGCAGTGTGTCTGACCGGAATGAGAATAAAAGCTGATGCAGCAGTGCATGAGGGCGACGGCGGGGAGGGAGAGCAAGGCAGCACCTGCCTGATGACTTCCTCCAGGCCCCATGCTGTGGCAGCAGTTATATGCAGTTAACTTGTTTCTGTCTCTACCCTGAGCATAAATCCAGCAACAGAGCCATTCACCTGCTCCCAACCTACCACTTTCCAGGAGGAAGATCCATGCCTGGGCTCCAACAATGAAGTGTCAGAAGCTTGGGTCTGATGGTTGTCTTTCCTTAGGGTACAGCAGCCCTTAATTTTTGAGGAGACAGATGATTTTTCTGCCTTTTCCACTCCTCAAGAAAGAATGGCTCAGACTCTGTTCTTGGCCATTTTTGTGTTTAGAGTACATGAAGTGGGAGAAAGGTAGGATCCATCCACAAAGGATCAGCTGAACGGATTCTCCCAGAAGCAGGCAAATAAAGATGAATGGAGTGGTTTTGTGACCACTGATGACTTGGCAGTGGAGGGTTTTGTGCACCTCTAGCCTGCAGGTGCAAAGTTCTGGCAATTGGCCCATCTTTATGATATTTATGTGTTACTGTCCCTAAGTAGTGAAATTCCAAGTTTCTTCTACCTCATTGCCAAGAGTTGAGTTGGAGTGTGTGTGTGTGTGTAAGCACCAAGGTTTTGCATATTCTTGAGAGATTTTTCCTTCTGGGTTAACACATAAAATCTAAGTCATTGCCTTGATTTATTTACACTTGTGATCTCTCCCATTCATGTGGAGAATTGAATAGCTGGTGGTAATTTTTGGATGTCCTAAATCTGAAGGCCTGAATATACAAGGGTGCAGTATTTCCTTGTAGGTTGCAACCTCGTCTTGTTACCCTGATTTATTTTTAGGCTATTTACTCTCCCCCACCCCCTTTATCAGCAAGCTGGTTTTCTGTTATTTTAAAATTGCATCATGGAGTTAATAGCACATTCAGGGCAAACATTTCAGCCTGGGGCTGTCTGTTGGGCTGTCCCGAAGCCTTGGCCCAATAGGGGGCCAGATGATTCCTAACTGTAGTAACAGGGCCTGGCCATGCATGCATACTCAGATGATGGGCCATCTGTGATCTGCCTCGTGCCAGCTCACAAGGGTATCTTACTTTATAAGTTAAAGGTGAGGAAGTCTTGAACTTCCTAGATTCTAAGAATTTTCCCCTTTGATGCCAGAGTGAGGGACATAACTGAGAATGTGCCAGATATGTTTTATATATTACTTTTTTGATCCCTCACCAACCTTGTATTTGTTTCCCTATTTAATAGATGGAGAAATCATAGCTCCAGGTGACTGAGCAACGTATCTGTGATCACATAGCTAGACTGGTGCTGCCAAGACTGGGGCCTGAGGTGTTAGGTTTTGTACCTAGATGTTTCAAAAGGTCATCTACTGACATTTGGGGATGATCATTTTTATAGGTTGCTTTGTTTACTGTCAGGTATTTATCAGTATCTCTAGCCTATGTTTTTATATGATAGGAGACCCTCACCCACATACCAGTATGACATGTCTTCCCATAGGCACATGTGATAGAACACTTGTTCCCCAACTGATCTGGGAAGATTGTGGAACCTTTAGGAGGTGGAGCCTTGTTGGCAGAAGTGTTTTGCTGGGTGTAGGCCTTGATGTTTTATAGCCCAGCCTCACTTCTGGTTTGTCTTCTGCTTCTTGACTATGGCTACAATATGACCACCCACCTTCCTGTTTCTGCTGCCATGTCTTCGCTGCTGTGAATGTATCTTGTTGAAGCTAGAAGCCAGAGCAAAGCTTTTCCTTCCTTAAATTGCTTCCTGTCAGTATCTTATCATAGCAACCAACAGAGTAACTATGTCTTCAGACCTTTTCAACTATTGCCTATGGGCAAAAATTACCCTACTCCCAGGTTGATCACTACTGCCCATTGTTAATATGTTTTTTTCATTTAATTCTTTTTTTTTTAATGGGGTCATATATAGCCCAGGCTGGCCGCTAACCTGCTATGTAGGCAAGGAGGATGTTGAAGCCTGGTCTTAACTCTACCTCCTAAGTGCTGTAATTATCTCTACCACACCCAGCGTCTCATTCAGATCTCCCCACCTTCTACTCGACATACCCATATAACAGCCATTTTACAGATTAGAAAATGAAATCTATAGGAATTTTGAGGGGACCAGGGTCTCAAAGCTTGTACATAGCAATCATATTTGCACAGGTAGGACTAGGGAAGGTTCTGAGAGGGTGGCATTTGTGATTGACCTGAGCCAGTACAATATCATGGTTTTTTTTTTGGATACTTTACAAGGCGTTTGAAGTGGAGTTTGTTAAAATTCAGACTTGTGATAGATTCCAATCCATTTGCTTTGTGGTGGGCACAGGAATGAGCATTACAAAATACCCTTGTACTGCTTGGAGGTGTGGTGGTCCAAGGGCCCTAAACTGGGAAACATGGAACACTGTATCTCGCTGAGTATGAAGTGACCCTGGGAAAGATTTCAGGAGAAAGAATGGAAGTGTTGAGTAGAAAAGGAGGAGTTTTGAAACTCCTTGCAGAAGTGAGCTTGATTGCTAGGCAAAGCATGTGCAAGGGTGGCTTGTGCTCCCTGACCTCCCTACTCTAAGGGACCTATTCTACACCTTGCCTGCATGTCCACTGCTTTCAAATGAATCCAATCTCTGGCTCATGTTTAATCCCAAGGCTGAGTGAGCTGCCTTGCTTGGAAGTTTAGTGCATCCTGGGTTTCTAAAAATGGTTACAGTGAAACAAAAACAGCTGTGTCAATTTCCAATTTCCGCTCTATTCAGATTCACACACTGCTGCCTCTCCTCCCTAAGAGGCCCTGGGACCCAGCACATGCATACCCAGGCAGACACGTGCCGTCTCTACCTCCTTTCCATTCTGAGCCCAGAAAAGGACATGTACATGTATACAGTATGTGCACACACACACACACACACACACACACACACATGCACACACACAGCCTCTGTCACTTACTCCAGTTCATTTCTCCATGGAGAGGGAATGTTTTTAGTTTTCCAAAAAGGAATCACAAACAAGAGAAGCCACGAGAGCCCAGACTACAATAAAAATGCTACAATATGCTTTCAAGCTGGAGCAACTAAAACGTTGGGAAAAGAAAGCAGCAGTATAATGTCTATTTTTATCTCCAGCTATAATCTACCCACTTGTCGCTTCATAGCTGTCAGGAGGCAGAACAGGACATGTAATCAGCCCACTGCTCCCAGGGCCTGTCTCCCGCCTGTGTGACGTGGATGTGGGTGTGTGTGTGCACATGCACAGGTATTTTAACACAAGTGTCAGAGGATTCCACTCAACTCATACCTGGAGCCAGATTGGTTTTAGGACCTGCCCTTTGTGCTTTATTTCTTGGCCAAATTCAGAAGGTGAAAAGCAGAGATTAAAATCAATGTTCTGGGTATCTAGGGATGGAGATTATCATTGTAAGACCAAAAGGACACACCTGTTCATCTTTTCCAGCTGTGGCATAGACAGCTTAGAGATGTCCTAACCTGAGTCATTTGCTGGCTACTATTTCCTTTAGAAGATACAATTAAAGACAGTAGAATGGCTCAACCTGGGAGACCTCAGCATCCAACATAATTCTGCTATGTATTAGTTCTATGACCTCCAAAAGTTACTTGACCTCTTAGAACCTCAGGTCTTTACCTGTAGATAAGGGACCACCCCTATGTGATGGGTTGCTAAGATAATTCAAGTTAATACAGATAGACACTAAGTATTATCATGTGGTGCAAACCAAAGAAATGCTACCTGCTAACAGCATTATTGTTGCTATTGCTGCTCTGTGATATTTCTTAGGAACAGAAACAATAGAAGTAGTTTGAAAATTAATTTTTAAATGTTCCATCCCATTATTACTGTCCCTTGTTGGTGGTATAAAATATTCTATGAGGACCTTAGATGAAGGTCATGGGCAAAGCAATGAATTTGCCTCCTTTATGGTATGACAGGGAGATTTTTAAAAACTGGGACTTCAAACTTTCATGGTGATACTCAACTCTTGAAAACCTTTTCTGTCATCAGTTTCTTTCCTGCTGGTTGCAGTGGCCACTCAATGTGAACGCGAGAATGGAACTAAATGTGGCCAAGATACCTAATGCCACACAGACCTTAATTGGAACACACTGTCCCTGCCTTTCTTATCCTCCTGAACTCGTGTGTGCTGCTAAAACTTTCAAAGGTCCAACTCTTATCATCTGTATATATACACAAATAATATATTTTTCAGGATATGTTAGAGTTCAAATGAAATTCAAAGTGTGAACAGTCTGTAAACTTCAGGGAGCAAAATAACCGTCAGCTTGCCACATTACAATAGAAGGTGACAGAGGGATAACCTAGTATTTTCAACTCCTGACTCTCAACACACATTAATTTCCTTGGGCCCCAAACCATTATTTTTGTAATCGAAGTCATATGAGTTTTGAGTGTGGGTTTTCCTCTGTGCCTCACTTTCAGGCTGTGTGCAAGCCAGAGCCACATGCCACACAAGCATCTCTTTGTCTGCAAGCTCATTAATGCAGCAACAACTTCAACAGAAGAGCAGCTGTTTGGCAGTGTCTGGCTCACTGAGAGGGACACACAGGTACTGTGGCTGCTATTAAGCTTTTACAGGATGACAGATTGCCTCAATGAAGTGTCCATGTGCTGCTCCATTATGATGCCTCAGGTCGAGAAAAAACCCTGGACCTACCAAAAAGCTTTCACAGATTGGAAAGTGCACAGTTTGGGGGTGTTTAGCACTTCAGCACATGCTCTGTGACTGTGCATTCAAGGCAACATGTCAGAAGAAATTAGTCTGCAGCAGGCCACATATGTCAACCAGCCGGTGGAAGCATTTGCCTCACACTTAGGCTAGGGATTCAGAAGAAAGAGCTGCTCACCTTAAGGCCCCTCGAAGTCAGCAGGCTTGAGAGATTGTCCAGATTCTCATGCTTGGGCCAGGTATTGCTGAGAAGGAACCCAGAGAAGGAGAACACAACCTAAGAGAAAGTGGAAACCCTTGTCTTTCTTTCTTTCTTTCTTTCTTTCTTTCTTTCTTTCTTTCTTTCTTTCTTTCTTTCTTTCTTTCTTTCTTTGTCTATGCCATGCAGAGAGAGAATTGCATCACATACATTGGGACATAAGAACATAATAACAGCCATGTCATGTGGGCACTATTAATATCTGAATTTTCAGATGGCACGATTGAAGTGATGAGAGGTCATAGAGCTTGAAACACATTTAGCCAGGGTGTCTCAAAAAGTTCTCTCAGAATATAAAGCTTACCCACACTGTAGCTCTTCCACTGCACATGTATCAATGAGGTTGATGGTCATTGTGAACAAACTGATTGGCACTTGCACACTTGATGATCAGCTTCTTCAAAGCAGAAACACTGGAAGAAACTATGCCATGGCTACTGTGCATGTCTGAACGTTGATAGATGCCAGTTTTGGAATTTCTTTCTGAGGCAGTGGCACCTTCTTTTGAGGACATCCAGTAATGGTCAGTTATTGCTTTTCACAGGTGGTACAGAGAATGCGTAGAATATGTTCTAAAAGTCTAGGCAGGTGAGCTAAAGTCAAGAAGTCAGAACAGAAGGGACAAAGAATGGAAGAGACACAGTTACCAACTTCATAACAAGGGTGGGGGAGGGAGTGAGGCAGGGAAGAGGAAGGAGGGAGGGAGTAAGAGAGGAGAAGAGAGAGAGAAATGCTTCTTTCTTGGGAAACCAGCCCTGGTAGGGCAGCTTTCTAATCCAAGAATGATATTCTTAAGGAAATTGGGAAGTTTGATTAGGAGTGCAGAATGTGCTTCCTGGTGCTGCTTTAGTTAGAGGAAGTTTAGCCCTGCTGTTGAGGAGGTGGGAACTGATGGTAGAAATGCCCAATAAACCAGGAAAGGAGATGTGGTGGAGGAAGTGTGGGAAAGGAAGGAGAAGTGTACTAGCATCAGCTCAGAGGGCCCAAGGAAAGGGATAGAAG
The DNA here is from genome assembly GCA_036346955.1 of Dipus sagitta. Lineage (NCBI taxonomy): Eukaryota > Metazoa > Chordata > Mammalia > Rodentia > Dipodidae > Dipus > Dipus sagitta. The sequence goes on along the minus strand of CM070770.1, from coordinate 92,217,347 downwards.
GTTAGTAATGCTTGAATAGAGTCACCTCTTTTTTTAACCATATCCATGAGGATGGATTAAAAATGATTAAATATTTGTGGGAAGGAGAAAAGAATCATTTTTCACAGGTCAATCAGCATGGATTTTGTCACCTTATAAAAATTACCCCAACAGATTGACTGATGTAGGAGAAAACAGATGTGAGGTTAGAAAGAGTAGTTAAGTGTACTTCCCACACTAGCATGAAGGCCTGAGGGACCTGAGACCACCCAAATTCTGTTCCCCAGCATCAATGTAAACAGCTGGGCATGACCATATATGTCTATAAGCCCAGTCCTGTGGAGAGCAGAGATTAGAGCATTGAGAAAAATGGCAAGCTCTGGAATCATTGAAAGACTTCATCTGAAGGAAAATGGCAGAGGTGAAACCTGATGTTTTCTTGTGACCTCCACAGGCATGCACATGAGGCACCACATCTGCAAACACAGGTGCATGCACTACACTCACACAATACTGCACATATCCATTCCCACAAACAGATGCTTGCATGCACATGTGCCTAGACAACGTTGATTTGGGCTGGCTTGTTGTAGTTCTTCTTTGAGTGATACATGTAGGAGAGAAAAACTTAAGAAAATAGTCTACCTGTCTTTGCCTACTCATAGGACCTGTTTTCTCTGGTATTCTGAAAAGGCAGAAAATTCCTGAGCCCCATGAAGAGTACAGAGTCATAAGGTACAACAATGATCAGGTGCTAGACTCAGATAGTCAGTCCTTTTTAGTTTTGGGACTATAAAGACAACCATTTGGATTCTCTTTTTTTTTAAGTACTTTTGTGTATTTTTTAAAATTTTTTTGTTTATTTTTATTTATTTATTTGAGAGCAGCAGACAGATAAAGAGGCAGATAGAGAGAGAGAATGGGTGCACCAGGGCCTCCAGCCACTGCAAACGAACTCCAGATGTATGCGCCCCTGTGTATCTGGGTAACATGGGTCCTGGGGAGTGAAGCCTTGAACCAGAGTCAGTCCTTAGGCTTCACAGGCAAGCGCTTAACCGCTAAGCCATCTCTCCAGCCCCCATTTGGATTCTCTTATTCTGCTTCATTGACTCTTGTTGTTACTTTTTTTTTGTAACGATGAAAATACCTCGTGTACATGCCTGTGGAGTCCAGAGGAAAATGTTGAGTGTCCACCTCTATCCCTTTTCTACTTTGTTTCCTTGAAATGGAGTCTTTCACAGAACTAGGAGCTGCCATTTTTGATCAGACTGGCTGGCTAGTGAGGCCCAGTAATTTATCTCTGCCCTACTCAGAAATGGGTTTACAGGTATATGTGACCACATCCAGCTTTTCATGCAGCTGCTGGGGTTTGAACTCAGCTCTCCATGCTTGTACCAGTGCTCTCACCCACTGAGTCATCTTCCCAGCCCAATGCAAGGGTTTTGAATGAAAGAAAGAACAAAACAACCATGGGGATTGTGCAGGCACTCTGAGAATTGTCTCTCTTGATAGTACAACTCTTTCAGCTTGTTCATGTCATTATTGAGGAAGACAAAAGTCCCTTATGTTCTATGTTGTAGTAGGGGAGGTAGACATAGTGTGCACACACTTTCATTTTAGGTTGTGGTCGTTGTTGTGCAGAAAAAAAGGAGGGGAGTGGGAAAGACAGTGGCTGGGTTGGGATGATGGGGCTTCAGAGGTAGAAATGTTAGGTCTCTGGCTGTTTCAAAAGAACTATGCAAGAGAAGAACTGAAGAAATCTCAGGAGGAAAGCTCCTGAGGAATAAGTTCATTGTCTTTGAAAACCTGGAAGAAAGGCAGTGAGGCTAACAGTAAGGAGATCTCACACAGCAGGCTGGACAATGGGCAGAGACCCAAACTGTAGGACCTCGTAGGGCATAGTAGGGGCTTAAGTTTTATTCTAAAAATATTAAGTTAGAAGTTGTGCTCTAAATTAGGTTTTCAGGGGCAGAGGTGGCCCAAGTTTCAGTACATACTATGCCTTTAATTCCACTGAAGTTGATTTTCATGTTGAGTCTCAGTCATACAACCCAGAGTTCTGACTTCTGGGAGTTCTTTTCTGAGGCCATGGGGTGGCCTTACTTTATCTGGCTTTAGTTTTATCAAGGCAGTCCATCACACAAGTCTTTAAATACATCAACACATTTGACAATCATCTGGAGAAAGTCAAGGTCCCATTGCTATGTTCTTAATGGGACTTCTCTAACCCTGGGACTCTGATTGTTAGAAAAAGGGGTCTATCTTGTTCTTGTTTCTCCTTTAATGCTAGTCAATGATACTACAATGTCAAATCTTCAGGCGATACCGTCAAACTAGTTTATATGCCTTTTTATTTATATAATTTTATTGGCATTTTATTTTTTATTTTTATGAGTGTATTGCAAATTGGTGATAATTCCGTCAGGTTATCCTCTTATATCTCTTCTTCCCTGTTCTCCGTTCCACTGAGACCCCCCTCAGTGGGGTTATTGGTAATTACTCTGGGATCATGAATGCGCCAGTCAGTCACTGTGGGGAGGACAGTGCCTCACAGTACGCTTTCTAACCCCGTGGCTCTTAAATTCTTTCTTTCCTCTCTTCTGCAATGTTCTCTGAGCCTGGGAGGGTGTGGCATAAGTCTCCTTTAGTGTTCAGCTCTCAGTAGCCTCTAATTTTCTGCTTTGATGACCTTGGAGTCTCGTCAGTGTTTCACACCTTGAAATATTTAAAAGGAAATGCATGTCTGCACTTGTGTGTGTGTGCACATGCATATACACACATTCTTTCACCTCTAAATGCTTACAGTTCAGCAATATTTCCATTATTTTGAGCTATTCATAATAACATTTTGGTATAAGACTTTTACATATATTCAGTTCAAATAATTTGTTTTGGAAAAATCATTAAAGATTGTCATCTCTAAGTGCTGCTTCTGGTAGAAACAGGTTATGGTAGGTCAAGCTATTATGGCTTTACCTTTAAATTTTTTTGTTGGTTCATAAGTTTATATATTTTTAAATAATGCAAATCCATTCCATTATAAGAAACTGCTAAGTGGAACATTGGTTCTGGTGGCCCGATTTTAGTGCAGAGCAGTGGCAACCCTTTCAAAACTTGCAGGAAGAAAAAAAGTCCTTTGAAAGAAGATAATTTCCCCAAAACATTTCTCTTACAATTCATTCTTTTATCTTTAGTGCTTACTACCACTTCCCTGGTAGCAAACACTAGCAAACAACCAGATAAATGAGCAAGCAGGAAATGAATATTAATGGGAAACCCTGAAGCAGTTGATCATGCTTGGTTTGACAGCTTTGTGGACATGTGGGCTCCCTGCTCTACATATAGAAATGTTCTCCCAGTAAAATTGTTCACATCTCATGTGATGGATTTCACAATATTGTTTCTTCAAGGGGTTGGGCAGAATATGGTGCTTTGCAAAGAGCATCATTTCTTCCAGATTCTTGTCTTTATAAATTGGAGAACCACTGAGTTTTAGGGCTCTGTTTAGGTCTATAACTTAGGATGTCCCCCAGTGAAAGTTATAAATTGTTTTACAATATTCTGGATTCATTTTTAAGTGGCTGGGTGAAATGTAGTTGCTGTAAGGCATTCAGGAATAGAAGTTTATGCTTAATTGCCATTTAGCAAGCATGGCCTCTTCATGTTAACCTGAGTTAGTTATCTGTTGTTGGCTCAAAATCATCTCCATCCATGTCTGTGGTCTTGCAGAGGAGAGGCTGAGAAGCCTGTTCCCAGAACTCCTTTTCCTATGGTTTCAGGTTAGAGTCTACCTATGAAAGTCATTTTATGAGACACAAAGAGACCATTGTGTTCCACAGGCCATTTAGGCAGATGTATGGACAGATGGCAGACATGAAGCTCCAAAGTTTCTCTGGACAGGTAGTTTAGCTTTGTGCTCCAGGCAGTAGATATGCTCAGTCTGATCTTTTCTGAATCCATGTTGGGGCGTTGCCAGTGCACATAGGTGTCTGGAGCTTTTTAGACACTTTTGACATCTGAGCACCTTCTTGGGACCTCTCTGTCTGTCTGCTCCAGACAGAGCTCTCCAACAGTAGCCTTCCACTTCTTTTTTGCCTTGGCCCAGTGGTTGCCAAATCTCCAGATCTCTGTACTCAAACCTTTTCACTCCCATGGGACACTTAGTGGTGGGAGATTTTAGGAATGGGAATGTAAGGTTGGTCCTGTCTGTCACTATGATGGCCACCAACCTCCACGGTTCTATAGGTCATCATCTGATAGGTCAGAGTTGTGCTGCAACTGGCCTTCTCATCCCCCTTGACAGCTCCATCTTTGTGGGAAGACAATCTCCCTTTATCATAAATACCTCAAAGGACTTGATAAGATACTAATCTGTAATGAGTTGACACCCTTGGACTTACCTAAGCCTCCTTGAACCTGTTTGTATTGTAGCTTTATCAGCCCATCAGGAGCCATTCGACTTGCCTTCTTTGGTTTTTTTTTCCCCCATAACTATCATATTTAATGTAAAACCTGGCTGGTTTCACTGCAACAGTTCTCCAAGTTAAACATGCTAGGCATGATGAAATCAAACTTTTTCCTAGGAATGTGCTCTTGCCCAATATCTGTGTTAATTATTGTACTTAAAACTGATTAGGAAAGGGTGCTGAAAGCAGCGATGTAACAGACATCTACTGCTTCCTCCAAGTTCGCTCAACATGCACTTGATTGTATAAAAATATTTTCATCTTAGCTGTTTCACAGAGAAAAAAAAAACAGCATGGAAGTTCAAACAAAATAAAATTTAAAATAGTCAAGGAAGCAGAATGAGGAGATTAGCAGTGTGGTTTGAATATTAATGGGGACAGGCTCAGCACTCCAGCTGGACAGTTTCCACCAGGAATGACCATGGCTGGATGAAACACTATCTCCTTGATCTGCATCAGACAGGGAGCTCTATTGACATTTGCCCCCATGGCTAACAATCCCTTCCCTTCTGATCAATGTATTCTTCTTGACATGTTAAAACATGTTTTAGGAAGCATGTGAAGGACTGTTATGCCATGCCTCTGACCCTAGTGGTTTGTGAAACACTGAGAGACTTTCACTACTGCATAGTCACTGCTCTGAGTCTTCTCAAGGCTCCCCTCACCCTCCCACATTTCCTGAATTTTCAGTAAGCTATGCTCACACAGCAGGAGAGCTCCCAACCTCCTTGCTCTCATTGGCTGATGCCTGCTTTAGACTAGCTGTTAAATATTGTTAATATCACGGCAGAGCACATTTGTTAAAGAGCTGAAACCTCAGGAAGAATGATCTTATTTCCATTTCATTGTCTCCTCTCCCATCAATGAAAGAGCTTATGCAGAATATTTATAACTTTATTAAAGTAATCCTAATTGTGGTTTCCAACTACCATTGACTGTATAAGCAAGGCTCCTAGCAGTCTAGTGAGATACTCACAGCATAGGAGAAGGGAAAGGCACTTCAGAGGAGAGTCCCTGGAAGCCTTTTCTAATGCACAGTGAATCTATTGGGGTGGACCTTCTGTGTTAACCCAGGGATAGCACATTAACCAGTTAGAGTTGGCTATGAGAAAAGGAGACTTAGCAAAGCTCATGTTGGAGGGTGGGGAAGGACACAGATAATACCTTCATGGATTCTAGTTGCATGGGCCTGAGGTGGATTAGTGGTGGGTGGTCTATAGTGTGTTCTGAACTCCAATGTGGTCATATCACGATTATGATGATGGATACTTTAATCTAACTGGGTCTTAGTTTACTCACTTAAAACTGGTCATGACTTATAAGGTCATTTTGAACATCAAATTAAGTAATTCACACATGCAAGTAGGTAGCATTCAGATGATAACTAAAACCAAAACCATAAGGTAGGCAACATGAGTTCTTCAGGTGGTGTATTCATGGCAGGGAAGGATTAGGAAGTGGTCCCATGCTCCTGGCCAGCAGTACTTGGCTGTGAATGTTTTTCTGTTGGTTTCTGGGATGGATTTTCCCCCTTTTATTGGGGCTAACTTATTGACTGAGGGGCCTTTGAAAACCATGTCCTAGGAAGGAAGAAATGAGAGCCAATGTTTTCCTTCATCTCTTTAGGGGAGAAGTGTTCTGCCCTCTGTGCTGCCAATCCTGAGAAAACGCTCACTGGAAATCTACCTATGCTCCTTCACATTCTCTAGTTCAACTGAACTCCCACCATCTCCATGGAGACACATGCAAATGTAAGTATCAGTTTATCCAGTTCCCTCTGGTTGCAGTGCTTCAGCACCCTGTGCTGCTCACCTCATCCCACATGCTGCTTTGTGGCTTCCTGTTGGACAAGGAACAGCTTCTGGCAGTAGCAGGCATAACTTTTTGATAATAAAACTTGCATCATGGAGTCATCTTAGTACCTCTTGAATGGTGCAGCCTATTTTCCTGGGCTTTAATGTTTGGAATATGTGGTTATTACCTTCACATCAAGCTAACAAATACTAACAACCAAAAATACCAACACAGATTGATTAGTAGAGGCTGCTGGTCTACTGTGTGGAACAGAGTTTGAAGGCTGCAAGGAAGGCTGTGATTGATTAGCAATGGCTGTGATGGGTATGGGAAGAGATGGCGGCAGTATGCCTGTAGTGCATTTATTGATTCTAAAGGGGTTTCTTGGATTCTTGCTCAAGTGATACCTTTTATTTTCTTTTAAAGTTTCAGGGTAGCTGATTGAATATTTAAGAAATCTTTTCTTTGGAAAAATACAAAGCTTCTCTGATGTACCAAGGAGCAGAAGGAATCTTGTAACAATAAACATGGCTACTGCAATTCTACCTGCAAGGCTTCCACAATTTGAGGGAGAAGAAAGATAAACCAAAATCTTATTGATTGAAGAGTGAAAAATGAAACATTAGAACATTTATGTCCAGAGAACAGCCTAGGAAAGAAAAGATTAATCTCAACCCAATGAGGGGGATCAAATGATACTTCTCACTTCAAGTTTGCCACCCAGTTTCAGACACCAGTCTCTCTGGGCTGATGCTGACTCCATGCAGCTGACAGACACGTCATTAGCAAGCACTGGGCTGCCAGTGTGGTTTAAAAACTAAAACAAATTTAACAACATCCTGAGCTGGAGGAAATCTTCTCTGAGAACTGCAAGGAATAGCTGCCTTGGCACAAGCTGTGTGGAATCTTAAAAGGGAACAGGTTTTGAGGCCAAGATTTATGTTCAACAGTTAATGCTTTAGAGCTTTATGTAGAAAAGCTGACTGTGTTTGTCCCTCTCTGATGCAAATAAGAGTTGCATCTGTAACCCAAGCTGTATTTATGTTTTTTAAGACCCTGACATTGTATGGCAAACCAATGTAAGGCTAATTACAGTTTGTCTATCTGCTCACATCATGGTAGGACCCCACAGGAGGAAGGAAGCCCATGGACACCAGTTAGCACATCATCCCTAACTACAGAGGTTGGTTAGCCTTACCTCAATAGTCTTAATGAGGACTGCGGAGTCATTTGTTAAATATGCGAGTGAGCATACCAGTCAGAAACTGCTGGAGGAGAGTTTCAATTAGCGACAAAGAAAATCGCTGCTTTTTCTCTGCAGTGAGTGGGGCCCTTGGAGGTTCAGGAACTAGCTGGTCCAGAAAAAAGCAGAGAAATCAGGGGAAGGAGTGGAGGAAGGACTTATGGAAGTCTGAGGGATCGAGAGGGGGGGCGGAGAAACCCTCAGATCACACAGAGCAAATACACACATGACCAGAACAGAGCAGAGAAAAGGCTCCACAGTCCCCAGGGCCTTGACAAGGAGCATCTGACAGCCAGACTGAGTGACCAGCCTGACCATCTGCTCCCACACGTCTCCTCCTAACAATGGGGGCTTTTGCAGACCTTCTGCCCCTCCCCTCCCCCACTCTTAGCATGAATTGCAATGAGCCCCATAACTGGGGGCAGCCACTCCCTTGTGATCTCTCACACCCAGAGAGCAGAGCCAGAGCCCTGAACAGGAGGCCTGAGGGGAGAGGTTAAAATCTCAGCTGCCCACAGACATGATTATGGAGCCGCTCCCAAATGAAGCTGCTTCGCTGCTGGTACTTGGGCATGTGTTGGGATAATTGTGCTTGAATACTTAATGCTTGATTGACTTGGCTGTTTTGTGTTTGACCGTATTTTGAAATGCGATCTCACTGTTGGGGTAGGCAATTAGCATAGAGCCCACAGGGTTGGAAAGAGCGAAAGTGAGTTGCTTCTATGGTGATGTCGGCTTCTTTCCTGGATTCCGCACAGAAAGCTGAGTGTTCTACTGGGGCTCATTTGCCTATATTTGGATCATCTGGAACTTTATCTTAAAGCGGAAGTCTCTTAATCCTGAACTTCAGTCTAGCTACCAAATTTGATCTTTTGTGCCTTTCCTTGCAGTTGAATTTTGCTTCCATCCCAAGTGACCTTTGCTTAGGCCCAGCATTGGGAGAATGGAATAGCAGAGGAGGGTCAGGACACAGAAAATGAGAATTAACTCTGAGCATCAGAGAAGCTAGGACAGACTGAGGATGATAGGTTATGACAGGATCCCTAATTTCACCATGACAGTCGGCTTAGTGGCTTTGGTACCCTGTCTCCTTCAGTTCTCGGTGGCTATATCTTAATCATCCTCCTATGCTCTGCACAAAACAACGACCTGGCTTATGGAAGCATTTAGTGATTATATTTCTGGCATGTGTCTGATAGGGCTAGTACAATTTCTACCAAAGAAGCAAGGGACAATTAGTAAACCACACACAGACACACACACACACACACACACACACACACACACACACACATTTAAAAGCTAAATTAGGGCTGGAGAGATGGCTTAGCAGTTAAGCACTTGCCTATGAAGCCTCATGACCCCAGTTCGAGGCTTAACTCCCCAGGACTCACATTAGCCAGATGCACAAGGGGGCGCACACGTCTGGAGTTCGTTTGTAGTGGCTGGAAGCCCTGGCGCGCCCATTCTTGCTCTCTCTGTCTCCCGCTGCCTCTTTCTCTCTCTCTCTCTGTCGCTCTCAAATAAATTAATAAAAATGAATAAAATACTTAAAAAAGCTAAATTAAACAGAATATATATATATATATACAATATATATACTTATTTATATATATATAGAGAGAGAATATATATATATACTTAAGAGCTAAATTAAACAGAATATATATATATATATATATATATATATATACATGTATATATATATATTCTGTTTAATTTAGCTCTTAAATTATATACACATTAAATTATATATACACACACACATATATATATATTCTGTTTAATTTAGCTCTTAAATGGCCTTCAATCACCACTGTGGAATAAAGCATTCCAGTTAAGAATTACCGAAGTCACACATGAATTCCCCACCTTCAAGACTGCTTTGAGGCTATTTGAAACTACAGACATAATAATCAAGGAAACTCAGGTTTCTACTCATTTAATTTCATTAAAAGCAGCACCAGCTGGTTCTGGTCCTAATTTATTCAAAGTCAAATAAAAGGAAAGTTGACTGTGGAACTATCAGATAGCCTAATGTGTATCACTAATTCCCTAAAAGAAAGTGTCTGTTCCATTGGTGAAGGTGTCACAACCCATTTGCTAAGTAGCCTAAGAAAAATAAGAACCAAGCCTAGGTGATGGGTCTGGGAAAAATTCCAGAAGTACAAGAACTATAGAAGTATAGAAGAGTATGGCAGAGATATACCTAAGAAGACCCAATGTTAATTATAAGACTGGAAGAAATTTGGATCTTTGATCTCTTAGGACTAAATCTGATTGATATCTAAATGTTTTGTGTAGGGGTCAGGAATGTGTAATTCAACGTGTCTGAGAAGTACAGATTGGACTTAGTTGTAAACTGATTATTCAAGTCCTTAATGAAGGCACAACTTCTATCTTGTTGATGTTAGAGGTTGGTAGTTCTGCACTTATTTTATGTTGGTTTTGTTATAAGGACTTATTCCTGTCCTTGTGGGTTAATCAACACTTTCAAAAATGACTATAATTTCATGCCTTTTCCCTCATTTATGAAATGGTGATTTTAGCCATATCCACTTCACAGATTTTTCATAGCATGAAATTACATATATATTATATATATGGCATATATAATATATAAGGTACTTATATTTGGGATACAATATTTATATATATTTACAATAAAATAATTTGTAGTTATTTAATTTGAGCACATTGTGTTTTGGAGTGATATAGTCTCATTTCTAACTCTTTTCTCTTTAAATATGAATGACTTTGCTTTGGAACACTGGAGATGATTCTAAAGATAATGCAGACAAATTTATTATAGTAAATACTTTTGTAAGGTCACAGATTGAAGTATAATAATTCTCAGTCATTGACCTAAATTTGAAATTATAATTATAAAATTTAGCATAAATTCATAACAGCTGGGACTCTGGGTTAAGTTGAACAAGGCTAAATATTTTAGTGTTTCAAGTAATACAGAACAAAGTAGTGAGAAAGCAAGTGTGTGTGGATCTTACTCTTGCAGACATTAACCTCTTTTAGCCTTGAGATCCTTATTTGTATTTTAATGAGATAATAATACCTACCACACAATATTGATGAGATAATTAAAAAGATAATATCTCCAAAGGACTTAGTATAGAGGATCTAATAAATGGTGAATATTTTTATTATTGTTATGATCACCTGTAATTTCAGAAACTGGACAATGGTCCTTTTCTAACTACTACTGGGGAGATGGCATTTTCAGGAGAAACTCATAGCGGACTGTGGTAGTTTGAATAGATGGCCTCCAATATATTCAGTGTTTTATTAGCTTGTAGTTTGAATCTGCAGCCACCCGGCTACAGGCAGTGTTACCTGGTGGATCTTAGGGTCCAGCCCTAAGGTGTGGTGGTAGGTGTGAGATTCCATTCTAAATATATGCAACGTGTGTCTAGCTAGAGTTCCTGAAGTGTGCTGTGTAGTGTGGCTTTTGGCTTGTGGTTGTCTCTCTTTGGTACTGTGAAAGCAATCCAGCTTCTTCTGCCATTATGGAACTTCCCCTGGATCTGTAAGCTTCTATAAATCCCTTCCTCCAATAACTATGCCTGGTCTAGAAGTTCATCTCAGTGAACCTGAATCTGTCTGCTACAGAAGTTGTATCAGAATGTGGGGTAGGATGAACCTGACCATGGGGACTTTGTTCTTTTGGAAACTTTGTTTTGGAGGAACGGGCATAGACTATTCTGGTGAGAGTTTGAAAATGCTAAGTTCAGAGAGTATTGAACTTCGAGGTTTGGCTTATGAGCTTTCTAAGGGGAAGGAAAGACTGCAAAGGACTTTGTTGGAACTGGACTACTGGTATAAAGGCTGGCTGCTTTCTGCTGCCCAGGCCCAGAGAGTTTGATCAAGATTAAATTTATGATGGACTGATGTGCTTGGCTAAAGATAATGGACTGAGAGATTTAAGATTTTAAGTTGGAAAACCTCAAGCAAGTTAAAAGTACAGGCACTGAGACTGGTTTTAGGTTACTGAAGCTGCTGTTGTCAACAGATTAGCAATCTTAAGGAAGATGGACCAACTGCTTTACATTAAAACAATGGAGAAGAAAGACTGTTAGAAACGCAAACTTTCTTGGAAAGAGTTGACTGGAAAAGGAACCTATTTTTCAAGGTTACAATTTTTTTCATCCCTGAATTAAGAATATGGCAGTGTTCTGCATACTTGGTATTAGTTTTGGAAGCATGAAAAATGTGCAGAGTGGTCATGAAGTGCACATGGTTCCAGGAGCTGCTGCTGAGATGTGTCATGTGGCAGGGCCTGATGCCCTGATAGGCTGAAAGAGCCTTTGGAAGATGGACCGTGGTTTGCATGAACATCTGAAAATGTTTTGGATATACCAGGACTGTGCAAGGGCTACCATAGAGTGCACTGTTGGCCTGGGATGGAAGTGTTCCCTGACTATTCTACCCAGCTGGGTGGGGCATAATTGGAAAATCTGGAGACTGTCAGTCTCTGATTTTATTAGACTTGAACTGTAGAAGTTTGATGGTAGTTAAGTTTGCATTGTTTTAATCTCTCTTTGCTATGCCTCATACCAGTTGAAAATGTTTACTCTGTGCCTTTATATGTTGAAACTATTTAGCTTGTTTGATTTTTACAGGATTCACTATATTAAGTTGGTAAAAACTATGAGGACCTTTGAAATTGGACTGGATACAATTTACAATGTGTGATGGTTTTGAATCTATTGGGGTGCAGGGGTGAACTGTGGTAGTTTGAATAGATGGCTTCCAATATATTCAGTGTTTTATTAACTTGTAGTTTGGATCTACAACCACTTGGCTGGAGGCAATGTCATTGGGTGGATCTTAGGGTTCAGCCCTAAGGTGTGGTGGTGGGTGTGAGATTCCATTCTAAAGATATGCAAAGTGTGTCTCGCTAGAGTTCCTAAAGTATGCTGTGTAGTGTAGCTTTTGACTTGTGGTTTTTCTCTCTGTTTGGTCCTGTGAAAGCAGGCAGCTTCTTCTGCCATTATGGAACTTCCCCTGGATCTGCATGCTTCAATAAATCCCTTCCTTCCATAACTGTGCCTGGTCTGGAAGTTCATCTCAGCGAACCTGAAGCTGTCTGCACAGTCTGACATCTTAAAGAATATGCTGTGGTCTATGGAAAAAGAAACCAGGGTGTACGGATTGACTCTTGAAATGAATCACAGATTCTAGTCTCTCTTGGAAGGCTCTACAGAGCCAACCAGAAGGGCTTTTCTGACCAAGGATGATGACTTGTAATGGAAGTGGGTGATTTTATCATCAAGGAACAAAGGGGTGGAACGCTGCTATATGTTCTCTCTTTTCCCTCAAGTAATCTCCATCATCATCATTCTCAAAGCACCCTTTGTTGGCTTCCCTTTCTGGGCAAGAGCTTTATTTTCCTTATCTTTAATTGCCATAAACAATTTGATGTGAAGTCTAGATATTATGCCAAATTGCCAGCTATATAAAAATCAGATAGCTTCTGACTCGAAGAGCGAAGGATTCAAGCCAGGTCTTTCTGATTGTTAACCCTGTATTTTTACTATTGTTCTTTGGTACATTGTATTTTCCGAGTACTATCTCAAACTAACCTTGCCAAAGATCTCTAAAACAGTTGCAAAGAAACATTTTTGAAGGTAATTTTTTTCTTAACTTGGGTTGTATTTTTTCTTCTTCCCCTACAGAGTATAAAATTATCAGAATCCACACATAGGCTCACTTGTGAAGCTGTGGTGTGAGCCACTACTCTGAGTGATGTTACATATAGTTTGGCTGCAAGAAAATTAACTCTATTTCAGGAAATAGTACCCAAGACAAGTAATTTTTTTTTGTATAAAAGCAGATGCCAAAAGAGTAAAGCAAATTAGAAAAATGCCTACCAACCACAGACAGTAAATATGTATAAAATTCAGCTCAATACTCTCAGTACTCTAATGAGGCAGGGATGAACTCAAGGTGTGTCCCAGTATATAAGAAATGGAGTAAAATTAGACTCTAGTCTTTGGGTATTCATTCCCCTGTATTTTCCTGTAACCTCTACTGTCTTTAGGGATTTAAGTAGTCAGAAAGAGAAGGGTTTTTAAAATTTTAATTTTATTTAAAAAATATTTTATTTTTATTTATTTATTAATTTGACGGTGAAAGAGAAGGAGAGAGAGAGACAGACAGACAGAGAGAGAATAGGCGTGCCAAGGCCTCCAGCCACTGTAAAAGAACTCCAGATGCACTCGTGTATCTGCCTAATGAGGGTCCTGGGGAATCAAACCTGGGTCCTTTGACTTTGTAAGCAAGTGCCTTAACCACTAAGCTATCTCTCAAGCCCATTAAAAAAATATTTTACTTTATTTATTTATTTATTTATTTATTTATTTATTTTACAGAGAGAAAGAAAAAGAGAGAGAGAGAAGGCTTTTTTAAAAAAAATCAAGGATAAATGATATATGTGAGGATTGTGTTTAACATACTCTTGAGGAAGCATTAACTAAGTAAAGTATCTAACCTTTGAACCTTTTTAGAGGTCACACATATCCTTGGGTCCTTGGGTTATGTGCCCAAACAGTATATTTAGCTACTACTTTCCTCTTGATTCTTAGCATACATGTGTTTAGGCCTGTTGCAAGGACTGCTTGTCCCAACTAACCATCCACTGCAGGGACTATATGAAACGCAGGCAAATCTTCTTTACACAAATCTCTGACTTTCCTTCTCATAGTCTCTCATCTTTGTACTAGCTTCCTGGATGCTACTAAAACCTACTTTATGTTTTATTAGTGGACAACTTCTTCTGACAAGGAAACTAAATGGCACAAAATTCTAATTTCTACAAAAAGTTCTCTAGTGATCTAGTGATCACTTGTATGCATAATGCTTATTACATTATGTAAAACATTTATATATGTGCTATTTATTTTTCTTGTTAAGTTTGTCAAGTGGACCAGATAGGTCAGTTATCCATACTTTTAAATTAATTGAATGGGCTAGAAAGGTGAAAAGCTTTGTCCAAAGTAATAGTAGGCAGGGAATGAGAAGGAAGTCCAGTCCAGCTCAGTTTCCTGAGCTCTCATCACCAAGACTGCCTTCTTTAAAGGATGTTGTCAGCTTAAGGCAAAAATATTCCTAAATCAAAAAGTGTTTAATTCACAAAGACTGCATTTTCAGGCAAAGGTATACTTTGGGGCAGATCTTTTTTCATATCACACCAACCTAACACTCAATGAAGAAAGATCATGGGAGACATTTTTGTCTCCAAGGTCTTACCCCTCAACAAATATTTGTCTTTTTTTTAATCTTCAGAAAAAAGAATATTTTTTTTATTTTCTTTTTTTTTTTTAATTAGTCAGTTCTGTATTCAGCAAATACAGTCAGTTTGGTACCATTATTAGGCTCATCCGTGACCTACCCCCTCCCCTTGGCCCCTCCTTGTTGAGGTATGCGGGTCGTGCATTGTGGAGTTAGCCCACAGTTATGGGTAAGCTAAATGTCTCTGCATATCATGACCCAACATGTGACTCTGACATTCTTTCCACCCCCTCTTCCGCAAAATTTCCCTGAGCCATGTTGGGTTCATTTTTGGTCTGCTTCAGTGATGAGGTGTTGAGGGCCTCTGAGGCTCTGGCTCTCTGATTTGGTAGGAGTTGATTTTTCTCTATGCTGATCTCCTTCCCCCTTGTGCTGGTGTCCGGTTCATCAGGAAAAACAGCCCCCTTGCTTGTTTCTCGAAGTTTTCTTAGTTTCAGCTGGAGCCCTTTTGAGGTATGATGGGGTGGCTCTCTCCTTAGGGTCTACATCTATCTGAAAAAGAGAAGCAGATTCTCCAACGGAGAGTAAGTTAGCACCAGGACAAATGAGATAACCCTTACGTTTTTTTTTTTTTATAGAGAATTTAATATGTGTAGGCCCTCTTGTAGCCCACAATTGATAGTAGGTTGATACTGGAGAGTGGGCTTATGTTTGGATATGGTTCTGACTTGTTTCCCAGCTCCAGCTATGGGTCCCATACCAGTGAGGGGATCAGTTACTCAAATTGAGAGCAGTTGGTTCCCCACCATGGCTGTGTGCCACCACTGCACTTGTGTGGGCATCACAATAAGTTATTTGCTGCTAAGTAGGTTAGACCATGCGTTGCTTCGACAGATATTGGTCAATTTCCCCCAGTCGCCCATGTAGCACCTTCTGGCACTAGATGCGCTGACTGTCTGGGGACTGACTCTCATCCAACTTCCAGCCATGCCATTCTAATTTGCATGTCAATCACATAAGGTATCTTCAGCAGTAGGGTCTTACCACTAACCTTTGGTGGGTCATCAAGTACTCTGACAGAAATCTGTCTGTCTTTTAGGAAACCTTGTAGGTCTCTCTGATCAAAAGCTCATTGTGGATGATAGCCCCATGCTGGTTCTGGGAGTTACAGGTCAGTGCCCACTAAGAAAATGAGGAAAAAGATAACTAATATACAAGAATTAGAGATAAGAGAGAGAGAGACAGGGAGAGGGGAAGTGAGGGAGGGAAGATGTAGGAGACTAAGGTTAGTCTTAATCTTACCCTCTCCAGTGTCTTGTGGTTCAGGTGTTCCCTGTAAGGGCCTGGTGAAGGATCAGCCATTTGGTCTGTCATTTAGTAAGTAGAAGATTATGGTACCATTGCTGTTTAGGTCTAGATTTGTGTTTCCCACCCCTTTGATGCCCTCCCCTCCCTCCCCTTCCATCCTAGTGTCTAATCTAGGAGATGCTTGCTGGGTATTTAAGGTATCTTCGGTAGATTCAGGTTAGGTGCTGTAGATGAGTGAGACTATGTGGCGATTTTTTTTCTGTGACTGGGTAAGTTCACTGAGAATGATCTGTTCCAGGTTCAACCATTTTTCCTCAAATTTCATTGTGTCATTTTTTCTTACTGCTGTATAGAATTCCATTGTGTAGATATACCACATCTTAGTTATCCATTCTTCTAGTGATGGACATCTGGGTTGATTCCAGCTCTTAGCTATTACAAATTGAGCCGCTATAAACATGGTTGAGCAAATCTCTTTAGTCTGTGGACTGAAGGTTTTAGGGTAGATGCCCAGTAAGGGAATAACTGGGTCTGTTGGTATCTCTATACTCAGCATTTTCAGAAGTCTCCATATTGCTTTCCAAAGTGGTTGTACCATCCTACATTCCCACCAACAGTGGATGAGTGTTCCTACTTCTCCACATCCTCGCCAGCATTTATTTTTATTTGATTTTTTGATGCTTGCTATCCTTATTGGGGTAAGGTGGAATCTCATAGTTGTTTTAATTTGCATTTCTCTGATGATTAGGGATGATGAACATTTTCTTAAGTGTATGTTTGCCATTTCTATTTCTTCCTCTGTGAACTGCCTGTTCAGCTCTTTGCCCCATCTTGTGAGTGGGGTGTTTGACTTCTTACTGTTTAGATTTTTGAGTTCTTTGTAGATTCTAGAGATTAGTCCTCTATCAGTTGGATAACCCACAAATATTTTCTCCCATTCTGTGGGTAATCTATTGGCTTTGATTATTGTATACTTGTCTGTAAAGAAACTCCTCAGCTTCATGTGGTCCCATTGGTTGAGTGATGGTTTAAGTTCATGAGCTACTGGGGTTTTGTTCAGGAAGTCTTTTTCCATTCCTATATCGTGGAATGTACTCCCTAAATTTTCTTCCAGTAGTATTCGAGTTTCTGGTCTTATATTGAGATCTTTGATCCATTTGGATTTGAGTGTAGTGCATGGTGAAATGTGTGGGTCAAGTTTTAGTTTCCTGCATATGGTTATCCAGTTTGTCCAGCACCATTTGTTGAAGATGCTGTCTTTTTTCCAGCGTATATTGTTTGGGCCTTTATCAAATATCAAGTAGCTATAGTTGCTTGACCCAAAGTCCGGGTCCTCAAGTCTATTCCATTGATCTATAGTCCTGTTTTTATGCCAGTACCATGCTGTTTTTATTACTATGGCTTTGTAATATAGCTTTAGATCAGGTATGGTGATGCCTCCAGAGGTATTTCTTTTGCAGAGGATATGTTTGGAAATGCGAGGCCTTCTGCCTTTCCATATGAAATTTGAGATCATTTTTTTCTATCTCTGTGAAGAACACTGTGGGGATTTTAATTGGTATTGCATTAAATCTGTAAATTGCCTTTGGTAGGATTGTCATCTTCACAATGTTAATTCTGCCTATCCAGGAACATGGGAGGTCTTTCCATTTTCTCAAGTCCGCAAGAATATTTTTTCTAATATTTTATTTATTTTTTTATTTTAGAGCAAGAGGAAAAAGTATTTATTTCTTCCACTTATCATGCCCCAAAGATTTTGGTAATGGGTTTTAAATCTTGAAATACTGGTAAGCAAATGAATAAATGTGAAATAGAAATGCAAATATCAGGAAATGGTGATTCTAACTTTTGTTCATGTGTGTGCATCATGGAGACCATAGGCACTTTAGAAGTGACTTCTGTGCCTTACAGAAGAAAGAATGCCACCCTCCCTATTTCCGGTTATATAAACACAATAGCACCAGAGATCATGATGCTGGTGATAATTTTTATTGTTTTCTCTGAAGAGAATTTGTAACTGCTAGTGGAATCATTTTTATATGGTTGCTTTATGAGCCTCATCAGGGAATTTCAGTATGTGATTGATCTTGGTTTTTGTGGTGTGCTGAGTGATCATCTTCCATATCCTGGACATCTAAGATACTGTGCCCTAGGACTCTGGATACTACTAATCTTTTCTCTTGGTAGATAGTCTCCATGTTGAGGTTTAGCTTGAAGACTGTATGAGGTTTGCTTGGGCATGTTCCCTCCGATAGGTTCCACCAATTTCAGAAAATAAAGGTCGACTCAGAACAACCCATGGCAGATGAGAGTGGAAGTTCATTTCCTTAACTCTAGACCCCTAGGGATAGTGGGCTTGAACTCTCGGTGTTTCACTATCTCCTGCACAGATTCAAAGGGAGGAATGTTAAGTTCTACTGCTTCTTTAGAGAAGAGTCAACACTTGTACATGTGTGAAGAGGCAGAATTACTTGGGGCCATGCTTAGAGGGTGTGTACTCTAGTAACAATAAATTGTTTTTACAATTTCTTTGTCTCTACATTTTGCAGTGGGAGGAGGACAACATCAACTATACATCACAAAATACTATGAAATTTATGAGGTAGTGCATGTAAAACCTATGAATTCTTATTGCTATGTAATTAGTAGTCAATACATTTTAGTTAATTTTTGTTGGGAAGGGATTAGAGAATTGTGAGCACTAAGACAAAAGGACATTCATTTCTGGTGAAGACCATTTAGATGATTTTACTGATTAATACTTCTTTTGACAACTTTAATGCATTCTCTTTGTCTTAACTAGTAGACTCCTTGTATGTGTATGAGGGGGTGTGGGGGTGTGTGTTTATGTGGGAGCCATCAAATGAGATAGCTTAACAATTTTCTTAGTAGAGTGACACAATCTTTGTTATATTCTCTTTCTTTTATCTTTCTGATATTACTTTCTAGTCTCTCCATATTGTACCCTTTGAAGGGACATGCCATTCTAGTAACATAATTATATCCCTTCTGAGTTAAGAGCAAAAACTCATGTCTGATTAGTCCTGTAAGAAAATTGTAAGTCAGTGGGAGACTTTAGCCTAATATAAGCCAGTGTGGTCACATAAGTCCCCATCAAATAATTTCTACATCTAACTATCTCTATAAAGAAAATTCATTTTTGTTTGCTGCCTTCTTAAATGTAGAGCATCATGTAGTCCAGGCTAGCATCAAACTCACTATGTAGCTGAGGCTAGCCTTGAACCCCTGGTCTTCCTCTCCTATATCCACCTCCCATATACTGATAATGCAGTCATGCGCCACGACACCTAGCCAAAAAATTTCTTGTTTCTATACCAGAGATGGGAACCAATGTAAAACAATATGCTATAAAAATTGTGCAAATTATTGTTTTTAGCAGGTGAAATATTTGCCAAGTCAAACTTTCATTAACCAGTGTATGGGATCTTGTAACCACTTTAATTTTGAATGAAAAGAACTTTCAAGTTCATGCCATGTTATTCTCATAGAACAAATGATTTCCACTACTTTCTTTTGATTCTATGTCCCTACCTCTAATTTCTCCAACTGATTAAGACCACAACTTATTCCTTCCACAGTTGACATTTCCTTTCACAATTATTCATCTCTTTAGTTCTTTTAGCAGCCACATTTATTAATGATCATTTACCATGCAGCAATAAACTCTGTGTCATTTAGTCCTTCCGGAATTTTCTAATCTTGATTGCAGAGTAACATATTGCCTGATTAATTGCTCATCATTGCTGTTTTCAGCTTTTTCATGCACTAGTTAAGGTTACTTCTTCTCCTTCTGATTTTACTGTTCCCTGAAGATTTTCATTTTCAACAATTTTACTCATTGTTCTTAGCTTCTCTTGCTTCCTTTTACATTTTTTTAACATTTTTATTTATCTACTTATTTGAGAGAGAGAGAGAGAGAGGCATATATACGCACACAGAGGGAGAGAGAGAGTGAGTGAAAGAGAGAGAGAAAGACAGACAGAATGGGCATGCCAGGGCCTCTAGCCACTGCAAACTCCAGGAACATGTGCCACCTTTTGTATCTGGCTTATGTGGGTACTGGGGAATTGAGCCTGGGTCCTTAGGCTTCACAGGCAAGAGCCTTAACTGCTAAGCCATCTCTTTAGCCCCTCTTTTACATTTCTTGACAGCACAGAGAATATTCTAAGTCCTTGAAAATGGCTAGTGTTTACTTTGGTTTTCGTCTCCCACAGTGCTTTGCAGCTCTGTGTGCCTCAGAAGCACCTGAACAATTTGGTGAGACTTCTGGAATCCACTTTAGTAGCTTCTCATCCAGCACCTCTCTCTTGTGGACAGAGAATTTCCATTACAAGTTCCCTGGATTGCTAATGCTGCCTGCCAGGTCTGGGCATTGAATACCCAAGACATTGTCAGATAAGTGGAGAGAAGAGCCCAGATTTAGGTTCAAATAACAGCCCTGTGACCCAAGAAAGTTACTGCATCCCTGTTGACTCTTGTTTCCACATTTGTAAAATGGGAAGAAGACCAAGTTGCCAGACTTCAAGGGCTTAAACAAGGGACTCCATTTAAAGTACTTAGTATGTGCAACAAATAAATGCCCAGTGACTATGCTAGCTATTGGTATTTCTTATAATATGTGAAGAATTAACATTCAAGATTAGTTGCCAAAATTAAAAAAAGTTTGCTTCCTCTGGTAAGTTTATTGCTTTCTCTAGACATTGAGTCCTTTATTGCTGAAGTAACTTTTTTTTTTCTTCTAAAGATTGGCCATGTGAATAGGAAGATGTGGTAGAAAAAATATGAGTTTTGGAATGAAGAAAATGACCAGGTTCTAGTCTGGACTTTGCTATTGCTAGCTGTGTGACTCACAGCAAAATTTTTCATCTTTCTGATCCAAGTTTCCTGTAAATATCTTCTAAAGTGGTGATATAAATGGTAAAGACTGTTATATAGAACAAGTGAGCCAACCATTTGCAAGTGTTTTTTTTTTTCCTTTTTCACTTCAGTGTTTTATGTGACTATAGTTACTATTATTGTATTGAGAATAGAATTTTTATTTTACTTATTGATTGTTGTCATGAAGCTCCTATGAGTTGACAACTATGTAAAAAAGAACATTCCATTAGAATTACTTTCAGGTGGCAGCGCCTTGCATAGTCATTAGTAATCCACCCAGATTTCTTCTTATTGACTAAAATACTGCTTCATCTTCCAGACATTTCACCTGAAAGGAATTATCATCTGAATGACTATATTTTAAAATAATGCCGAGAGAGAGAGAGAGAGAGAGAGAGAGAGAGAACAAAACTAGTTCATATATGATGACAATTGGATCACACTTAATAAAGTTATATCCTTATTGTGGGAATTGTCCAATTTTTACAAGTGATTTTAGACAAAAATCATGGCTTTACTCTCAATTGATGCTATATGGTTCTTTCAGAAGAGGAAAAATAGTTATATTTGATGAAATTTTAAAAATGTACTAAGTGTTGTGTTAGGCACTGAGGTAGATGTTAAAATTATACATACATGCTTAGTCCTTTAGGGAAGCTTTTGTCTAACAGAAGTCAGAACAACATACAGGAATCAACCCATGTGTCACAAAGAAGGTCAAGTCAGAGGGCTGAGAGAGGTTAAAGGAGGAAGAGATTACTTCAGGCTAGGGTATCTACACCCTCTCATTTTCAGGCTGTGCACTGAGCCACATTAAGCCACTTGTATCTGAGTACCATAAGGAGCCTGGGAAGGACTTGGCAAGCCCAATTTATTGACCTTCACAAAGGATTATATTTAAACCATCTCAGACAGAAGAGAATCTATCCTCCACTGGAGGGGATGGGGGAGGAAATCTTCCTTGAAGGCAATTCTTTAATCTCCTGTATTAGCACATTTTAATAGCCTTTACTTCTCCCAATTCTCACACAAATATCAGAAGTTGGTCCTTCTCCACCTGCTGTACACAAGCTTACCTCTATGAGTTAAGAAACCATCATTATAACGATATTTGGCTATCCTACAGCATGCTTGATCATTCAATTAAACAAAATGCTCAGAAAGTCCTTGATATAGTGGCCAGTGAGGAGCACTGGTCACTCTTGGTTACGGATGGGGTGGTGGTTTGATTCAGGTGTCCCCCATAAACTTAGATGTTCTGAATGCTAGATTCCCAGCTGATAGAGATTTGGGAATTAATGCCTCCTGGATGGAATGTATTGTTGGGGCCAGGCTTATGGGTGTTATATTCAGTTTCTCCTTGCTAGTGTTTGGCACACTCTCCTGTTGCTATTGTCCACCTTATGTTGGCCAGGGGGCATGACACCCTCTGCTCATGCCATCGTTATCTCTTGCCATTGTGGAGCTTCCCCTTGAGCCTGTAAGCCAAAATAAACCTCTTTTCCCCAGAAGCTGCTCTTGGTTGAGTGATTTTTACCAGTAATGCAAACCTGACTGCAATACATAGGTTACCTCATATGTCACCTAGTCCAAAGTCACTTAAAAACTCAGAACCTCACTCCTCTTATGAATAGAATGGGATAATCAACATATCTACCTCTAAGTATTATGGTGCAGATCTAAGAAAATGGTGCCTGCTTTTGGTTGAATTACATGTAATTACTAAAATAGGACCATTTTGACCAATAAAAACATGGCTTAGCAAAAAGTCTAGAATCCATCAAATATTCAACATTAATAGCCACTATTGTCAACAAAAGAAAAGAACTACTATAATTATTGTAGTTAGTACTGCCATTATTGCAGTCTAATATCATCTAGCATCACCTACTGGAGGGTATTCTCACAAATAAACCATTCCAAATGATGAGACAACTGCTTTACAGAGCCCTCTGTATCATACCATCAGCATGGGAAAGGGCATGTCAATTAGTGGCTTGCAGAGTTCAGAGAATGTTCAAAGGGAGGAGGTGACATTTGAAGTGGGCTTTATTGGGTGGGTTGCAGATTTCTTGGTAGACAACTGATGAACCAAAGGCCATGTGCCTACAGCACTATAGAATGGGAATCTACAGTAATTCTGTATGGCGAGAGGATAAAATATGACTGTGGGAACAGAAGGAACAGGCTAAAAAGATGCCTCTTGTTATAGGGGAAATGTGATTGTCTTTCCCACTTTGAAAGTTCCTCAGATGGTTTTGTTGAGAATGATTGACCTGAAGCAATTATCACAGCAGAGATACCCAGCAGGAGGCTGTTGCAACCATGCAGCTAAGCACTAGTGTTGACTGCAACCTGGACAGCAGCAGTGTGCTTGGAAAGGAGCAGATAAAAATTATCTGTTTCTTAGGTATCTTTTAATATACTGGTGATGGGTGGACTAAGGTAGGAAGATGAAATTCCAGGTGTTCCCACTGATCCTTGAATGTCTGGCTGGACCCTAATATATGGAAAATAAGAGGAGCAGGAGGAGGAAAATGGGAACCGGAGACAGGTTAGGAGAGGGTGAACAAGAAAATTGGTTATGTTAGGGTTTGTTGCATTGAGAGATTTCCATTCTCTCTGACTTCCTTTGAGCCTGATGTTTGTTGCATGACTCCAGCAGAAGGGGCCGGACTGTGCTGGGCATCCGAGGGAATCACAAGGCCCTTGTTTGACAGGGTGAATTGTATTTTGCTTTCCTAATTTCACTAGGATCATCCCTTCTTAAGTACACTGGCCTTGTACCTGTGCTGAGGAAAGGGTTACTAAGTGATATGAGGTGCTGACATTCAGAAACTGTTGCAAGTGTTTTCTGTGAAAATTTTATTTCATTTTAGCCACAGCTCTGTGAAGGGGGTAGCACTACTAAGACATTTCATAAACAAGGCAGTCTGAACTCTGAGAGATTAACTAACCTGTCTTTGGACATTGAACTAGAGTATTAGTTGGCATTCTCATTGCTGGGACAAAAATACCCAACAAAAGTTAGTTTAAGAGAGAAAGGACTTATTCTGGCTCACAATATCAGGGGTACAGTCCACTATGTAGGGAGAATTACTGTAGAAATTTGAAGCATCTGGCCACATTCCACTGCAAGGAAATTATCAATGTGCTGCTCAGCCAGCTTTCTTCTTTTTATACAGTCCAAAACTCAGCCCATGGAATGGTGCACCCACAGTTAGACTGAGTCCCCCCACCCGGAATTAACCCAATCTAGGTAATCCATCACAGGTGACTCTAGGTTCTGAGGAATTGACAATCAATATAAATATCACAAGGGAGTGGTAGAACCAGGATACATAGTAAGGTAGAGGGCTCAAGGGCCATGCTCTTAAGCAATCATGTTTTAAAAATTCTTCTATCTAAACCACATTCTGCAGTGGGAAAAGTTCTAGACTTCTGTTCTAGGTAATTTTATTGGACTTGGTATGAAGTTTTGTTTTCATTTGTACTTTCAGGCTTTTGTTTGTAGGAACCAGAGGTGAGCTATAATTAGAGATGGGATTTGCTTGCTTGGGAAAATCACATTTATTGGTTATGTTAAATTTCAGCTGAAATAGATATTTTTTTCAGGTCTCAGCTTCCTACATAAGGAATTCTCCCATTTTGTTCTGGAACTTTGCAGTGAGCCCTCTCTTGCCTCTGAAGTGATCTACAGTGGTATGCGTGGTTCTTAGTATAAAGGAATCTTCTTCTTGGTGGCAGTCCTGTCACTGATTGATGAGAAAACTAAGCTAAAATTTTCTTCATGTAGTTGTGCTTTTATGGACTACCTGGACTTCATCCTTCTCATTAGTTAATTGCGCTCATGGAGAGGAACTAGACAGCATTGACATTAAGACCCCTTAGAAATACAAAGTTGATTATTCTTATTGTCAAAGTAGGCTCTCATGTTGGTGCAATGAAGAGCACAGCACTGAAATAGCTCATTGGCAGAATTGTGCTCTCAAGGGTGAATCTCTTCAAGCCATCCCTGACACCTAAGAGCACAGAAGCAACCAGGTCAAATGCTGAGGACTTGAGAAAATGTTGAACTGCAGGCAGACTGCTCTCGTGTGAAATGCAAGCCACTTTCAATGATGTCCAGCAAAGGTAAGTCTAACAATGTTTTCCTTTGCTTTACAATAATGGCCAAAGTGTCCAAAGAAAAATGCAATTCTCTTCCTGGGTTTGTAGTATGGTTTGTTTAATTCCCCCCAACAGGCTCATTTGTTTGAAAACTTGATGCTCAGCAAGTAGTGCTGTTTTGGGATGTTGTAGAACTATTAGGAAATGATGGCTTTTGGAGGAAATGGCTCAGTGAGGGGTGGCTTTGAGCTTTATAGTCTGGCCCTACTTCCTGTCCAGTCTTTGTTTCCTGCTTTGCCAAGATAAGAACAGGAAGCTTCATACTCCTCCTGTTGTCATGATTTCTCTCTGTATTTCCCTCCACCCCATGGTCTTTGTGATCTCTCTTGAAAAAAATAAAGACAAGTCACACTATAAGGACTGAAAAAGGGCAATGGAGAAAGGAATTCAGATCTTTCTTTTAGACAGGTTTTATATCATTTCTAAAGTCTCTAGGATAAGCAGATTTTCCTGAGAATCTTTCTTGCCCAGGTGGTTGACCCTTTTAATAGACTCTTAAAATAATGGGCAACTGTTGTCATTGTTCTTACCAGAATGCTTCCTGCTAGATAGAAAGTTAGTAAGATTTAGATAGTATATCAGTTACCATATTGTTGCTGAAATAAAATAGCTGACCAGAAACAACTTAGGGAAAGAAGGGCTTATTCCAACTTACAGTTTGAGGATACAGTCCATCAGAGTAGGAAAAGTATGGGAGCATGCTTTGAGACAGATGGTCACCTAATGGAGAGCACATAGTGTCTGCCTCAAGATATATGTTGTTATGTGCTAGTGATCTTCTGGACAGCTCAGAATGTCACATCTCCCAGGGCCAGAGATCCCATTCTTATGACCACTCTTCAGAATTCAGCAGTTTAAGCCCTTGGATTGATAAATTGCTGCTTATGAAGGAGAGGTTCATCCTCTCTACCCTCCAAGCCTGCAAGTATCTAATAAGTTCCATAACCCAGCTGCCAAAGCTATGAGTTGCAAGGCTCAAGCCTTCCTTGCAATGATGGAAAGGATCTCTTGAACCATGAGCCAGACTAATTCCTTCTTTCCTTGACTTGTTTTTTATTGGTTACTGGGTCACAGGAATGAGAAAAGTAACTAATACATAGTGTTGTTACCAGAAATGGAGTCTTTGCTACAGTAAACCTGATCTTGTGTTCATAGACCTTTAGAACTGATTTGTGGGAGGATTAGGAGGAATTGGAGTTGTGAGCTAGAGAGTGGTTAGAATGCTATAAGCAGAGCTTAATGGGTGAGTGGTGGGAGCACGGCAGACCATAATGCCATTAGAAATGCAGACAGTAAAGAATGATCACACGAGGTTTCAGAGTGGACCAGGACTCTAGTCGGAACTGGTGTCGAGGCCATTTGTTTTACATTCTGGAAAGGCATCTGCCTATATTCTGCTAGTATCCTGAAAATTTGAGAGAGACATGTTCCCAGTTACTTCCTAAGCTTTTACATACATTTACTTTCATAGTTTCTCCCCAATTTATAACTAAGGTAACCGAAACATGAACTGGTTATCATAGAGTCATATTGCCTAGTAGCAGGTAAGTGGTATAGCCAGAGTTTCAGTCTGGGCAGTATTGCATCATTCACTTATTTGTCCACTGAATGTGTGTCACTGGAATATCTAGTATGCTTAAACAGGTGCTTCTGTGAATCCAGCACCGTGAAGACACTATTTAGAACGAGAGGTTTCCTGTATTGCTGTATGGTACTCTGTTTGTATCTTAGCACACTGGGCCTCAGGCTGGTAGATCAAGAGTTTCCTGGTTGCCCCCTTATAAATGCCAAGTGAATGAATGAATATACTCTTTGATACTAAAACTAGAAGGGTTGTGAAGATTATGCTACTTGGTGGAATGTTCTAGATATTAGTTTAGAAATCAAGAGCAGTCTCTATTTCATAATTGGTAACTAGCTATCCATGATCTAGAACTGGGTGTTTAATATATCTGATCTTTGTTTCTAATCTGTATCATAGGCATGGGATGACACAATGATTATTAATGCGGGCATCATTTCTTCAAATGAGACTGTATATTTATTTTTCCACATTTCCTATTACCCACAAACATTTTTGTAGAAAAAATATTTTCATTTAAGTATAACATAAATGCACACAAATTATAAATATATGGCTTCAGGCATTATTACAAGGTGACTATCTGGATGCTACTTTAGTTGGGTCAAAAAATACATTGCCACTGCCTTGTTGTCATGGTTTATAATATCATAAACTAATTTTTTTGGAGAGCATATCACTATGATGTATCTTCAGCTGACTTCTAACTCACAATCATCCTGACTCAGCATCCTGAGTATTGAGCTTTTTTAAAATTCACTTAACAAAACCATGCAGAGATGGAGAGGTGGCCCAGCAGTCACAGCCTGACTGCCTGGGTTCAGTTCACCAGTATCTACCTAAAGCCAGATGCACAAAGTGGCACATGCATCTGGAGTTCATTTGCAGTGGCAGGAGGCACTGGGTCCAATCTCAGTCTCTCTCTCTCTCTTTCAAATAAATAAATATCTACAATAAACACTGGAGCTGCAACGAAGAGGGCAATTTCACTTCTTGACATTGTAGCAGGGGTGGGACTAAAATGGATGAACAGAAATGTGTTATGTGAGTTGACTGACAAGCTCTACCAGAGCTGAAAAGAGTGGTCTAGCCTAGCTATCTAACTGTGTGCACCATGCATGCAGCTCAGCCTACCTAGATTAACTTTTTAATATAGGAAAAATTTTAGTGCATATTATTTTGCGTTGCTCTTGCTTTAAATTTTTTTTATTAAAGAGAGAGAGAGAGAGAGAGAGTGAGAGAGAGAGATAGGGAGACTACTCTTGGTGGGCTAGGACCTCAGCTGCTGCAATAGAAGGCCAGACACTTGTGCCAACTAGTGGGCATGTGAGACCTTGTGCTTGCCTCACCTTTGTGAGTCTGGTTTATGTGGAATCAGGATAGTTGAACATGGGTCCTTAGGGTCTGCAGGCAAGTGCCTTAACTGCTAAACTATCTCTCCAGCACTCTTACTTTTTATACTGTTTGTTTTATAAAATATTTTATTCAACATTATGCTAGTAAGATTTATGTGTAACTATATTGCAGTTCATTTATTTTCATTGCTATGATGTATTCCACTAGACAAATAGACTATAGTTTATTGATCCTTTGTGATCTTTACAAATATTTGGAATTAATACAAAGGAAGCCAAACCTAGTCAATCATAATAAAACTTCACAAGAGATCAATGACATAGTATTAAAAAGAATTTGATATATTTAACCTAAAATTACTCATTACTTCACCTCCTTCTTGGTATCTACTACTTCTTATTTTGTAAATTTTTTGTTTATTTTTATTTATTTGAGAGTGACAGAGAGAGAGAGAGAGAGAGAGACAGAGAGAGAATGGATGCACCAGGGTCTCCAGCCACTGCAAACGGACTC
This sequence comes from Dipus sagitta, assembly GCA_036346955.1. Lineage (NCBI taxonomy): Eukaryota > Metazoa > Chordata > Mammalia > Rodentia > Dipodidae > Dipus > Dipus sagitta. Next base: position 92,188,789 of record CM070770.1, on the reverse strand, counting down.
CAGACGTGTGCGCCCCCTTGTGCATCTGGCTAACATGGGTCCTGGGGAATCAAGCCTTGAACCTGGGTCCTTAGGCTTCTCAGGCAAGTGCTTAACCGCTAAGCTATCCCCCCAGCCCCTATTACTTCTTTTCTTTATGCTAGCATACAACTTCTTACATACCCAGAGTCTCTTGCTTATAACCACCAATGATTGGTCAGATCTGTACCCTGGAACAACCCAGGCCAAACATAGTTCCTATACTGGTGCTTACAATTTCTAAGTCCAGGAACACTCACAAATAGAGCAGTGTCACAGGACATGGAATCAGAAAGAGAGAGAAAGAGAGGGAGAGAGATCCTAAGAGAATTTGGAAGTGGTTGGGGCTACAGTCCCTATTAGGGGTCATTTCACAGGAGGAGAAAATGGTGCTCATGCAAGGATAGTGAAAGCATGAAGAAAGTCAGTTCCTTAGTTTCAGCTCTGGCTTCATCATTTCTAGAGCCCTGCCACATCTCCTCCCCACTTTTAGCTAAATTATCCATTTAATTCCTCCTTGGCTTAAGTCAGTTCAGCTTGGTATTCTATTAACACCAAAAGAAATTTCACAGTATGGGCATGTTGTACAGACAAGAGTATACAGAGCTGCCAACTCATTGTCAGGTCTCATAGCATCACTCTTTAGGACACATTGAATGGACTCATCTCTAAGGTCAAGATATAACTGTTTATGAGGAATGATGACAGTGAGCATTTTTTGTAGGTATCAAGCAACAAGAATTCTTAGAATCTGGAGCAGCATCTTCTAAATGGCACAGTCCTCTGAATTAGTGCTGCACACCTTCCTCAGGCTTCTTGCTTTCATTGCAGATGATCTTCTTGACTGTCTGCATCCCTGAGCCTGGCTCATAGTACTGCTTGTGAAGGATGCAAATCCTGTATGTTTGGGTTCAAATGCATGTTGTAGCAGACAGATTCAGATTTGCTGTAATGAACTTCTAGACCAGGCACAGTTATGGAGGAAGGGATTTATTGAAGCTTATAGATCCAGGGGAAGTTCTATAATGGCAGAAGAAGCTGGCGTGCCTTCACAGGCCCAAGCAGACCAACAAATATAATTTTGTGTTTGCTGTCCAACTGAGTACTCACTGCTTAGATGCATTTTCTTGCTTTTTTTGTAGGTAATTATTTAATGTGTAACTTGCAACAGCTATTCCAAAATCTCTTAACTCCTCTGAAATCCACACTCTTCATCATAAATGATTCCCTACTCTATTTTATTTAATATTTTAAGAAGGTATCTTCCTTAGTCCACCACATTTTCACCTTTGTGTTTACTTTTCTTGTCCTTCTAGTTTAAATGAGTCTTGTCCTTATTTTTCTTTGAAACTAGATCCCATCTGAGATACTGCTGCTATATTTATTCCTTCACTCTGACATTTTCAAGCTTTTCCTCTGCATAGACTTCAAACTTTGTTTCTCCTTCACCTTGAAGGAAAAATCTGCACAAGCTCTGAGGGCCCTCTCTAGTTACCATCTGATTTCTTCTGTACTGCTACATCTCTTGAAAAAGAAGATCAAGACTATTTTTATTACATGTCTTGAAACCTTGAAACACACTCCATTTCCAAGGTAGGTCATTCTATCCTTCTGCCTGATGTATTTTGTACCTCGCTTTCCTTTATTTTGTCCCCTATCTCTGAAGTATGAGCATCTCTCAAAGTTCAGTCTAGGTTCTGGGCTCTTTTTCTTGTGACAGATATTTTGATTCTGTTACTTCTTAGAAAATTAAAATAATGTCTTACCCATACCTTCAACCTCATCCTCTAATTCTTTTTGACAACCAAAGGAGATCTAAATAGTACAGACATTACACAAAACAGCGGCTGCTGAGTCCTGGACAGACTTTAGAACACAGAGTTGAATCATAGCTGAAGACAAGATATTTTTTTTTCAGAAATGTTGAGGATAGCATATACTTTTTTTTTGTTATTTTCTCTGTTCCATAAAACACTTGCCAAACAGAACTTGACCCAAGTTCCTTCCCTTTGTTATAAACACCAACATTTCCCCAATTAAGCAGACTTGAAAAATCCATCATTGCTGACAATTCCTATATTTACAGTTCAGTCTTTTTGATGTTCACATACAGTAATCAGTCATTATTACTTAGGGAGACTTTTTTTTGAAGGGACTCTGGAATACAGGCTCATTCTTTTCTACTTCCATGCCAATCCACAATTTATATTAGCTGATGGCATTACAGAGCTTGTAGAAAAGTGTGACATTGTCTTTTGCTCATGATTTCTTCCTGGTGGACCTGCATCTTCTCTCTCACAAAAGTATTTTTAGCTGTACTCTATTTTCAGTACTAAGATAACCAACTGATCAGCATGAGTTCCAAGAATGAGCAAGTCTTCCTGTGGCTCACTCTGCCAGGATTTCTCAAGTCCCACGACTCTTTATAACTTCTCACTTAGAAGATTCCCCAGAGCAGTTGGATATTCTGAAATCAGAATTTCACAGAATGAAAATACCCTAAACACATTGAACATCCATCATTCCATCATGCTTAGATAGGAAAGGAGAGATACTTCCCAAACACCATCACTTTAGAATATCAAAAATAAGTGCCAACTTTTCCAAGAACTAAAGTGATGGTGTTTGGGTTTTTCATTCATGCTAAACCCTGCACTGTGTAATTCAGGGTTTTGCTTGCAGTAAAAATTAAAAAAATAATGAATGGATGGGTGGGAAGAATATATAATCAATTCAGTAATACATATGAGTTATAAAAACTTTATAATATTTAACTTTTTATGACCATAATGATTAACCTCTGGCAAAAGGAGAACATATGATTTTTGCTGTATTTCTGCCAATGAATCTGAGGTAAGAAAAATTCGTGGATTGCTCAAAGTAACACAGCCATTTGGCAGCATAGCTAGAGCCAGAAAATGACCTGTTTTCTGTAAACCAGTGTCTGTAGCGGCATATTGAATCACACTTTCTCTTTGAGGTCAGTAGATCCAGTTTTGAAAGAAAACTACTGAGAATCAAAAGTCTGTATGTGTGAATTTTCCCTTTTAGAATACTCCGTGAATTCACAGATAGAGCAAATCATTTTTCTTTTGTATTTTAAAGTAACGACAGCCTGTCAATCATTTCCGCATGAAGCTTAATCATTTCTCTATTTATGAAAGCAAAACAACTTACAACTTACCTAAATTTAGATATTTTGGTTGCTATAATGTCATAATGTCTCTTAATGTGGACATTGTAGCTCTGCCAGGGGTGTTGGAGCCTATACAGAATTGATTCTTGTTATTGGATTCCCTTTCTCAAGTGGGAAAGATGGAAGGGGCATTCATGAGCAAAAGATGACTTAAACTGTGCTAGGAAACTTCCTTGTGCAGTACTGAATCCATCTTTGGCCTTTGTTTACGATCCTGAAACAGAGATATGGTTAGGGTGACTGACCCCTGAAGGTAAAATAGGCAGGAAAGTTTGCATTTGCTAGAAACCAAAGATGATCTCACTTCTTAACTGTTGCCTAGTTCCCTAGACCTGTTTTTCCACAAACAACTAGGACCCCTCCGGGGAGGAAGGTCTTTCATTAGATTTAAATATTGTAGTTGGTCATGTTCAGGCCCGGAACTTGGTGCCAGAGCTAATCTCTTCCTGAGACAGCCCCCAGCCCTAACCAATCAGCTGTCCTGCTGGTTCACCTGGGCCAGAAGATAGCCTACCAGTAAAAGTTACAATATCTTTGCAAGGGGAGGGCAGGCCTCTGACCACATGGGAGCTTCAGGCTGTGGGTGAGCTTTTCCTTCCCCTGGGCCTGGGGCCCAGCCCCAGCCTCAGCCCCAGCTAGAGGGCCCTCTAGCCTTTACTCTGCATGTGGGTTCCTTTATCCTTTTCAGGTCCTCACATGGCAAGAGCTAGAACTTTCTTTTTTCTTCCCACACTTTTTGTTCAGGCCCTTCACATGAGATCTCTAGTCACGTAGGTGCTTTTCCTTGTCATTGTACTTCCCTCAATAAATATAATAATTTAATAATTATCCTCAGCCTTCTTTTTTACTCAATTCTTTGATTAAAATTAGAAACAAACCTAGAGTTTGGGATTCAAGGACTTTCCTGGACTCCTAGCACTCCATTACAATCCCACACTTTTTCACTATTGAGGGTGTCTGCCTGGCACTACCTGATTGTGTTACTTGCTTTCCTAAGAACTCAAGTTAGTTTTCCTTTTCTGCCCTGCCTAGTCTTTACAATTCCTAGTCTATGGGTGCCTATCACTATACTCCTTTTTATTTGTTGGTTCTTGTTTAGTGTGTGTGTGTGTGTGTGTGTGTGTGTGTGTGTGTGTGTGCGCATGGAGGGGGGTTATTTGGCTGGGTGTAAGTGTATGTAAGCACATGTGCATATGTGTACATGTGGGTATGGAGGCCAGAGGTCAATGTCATGTACCATCCTCAGTTGCTCTCCACCTTATTACTTGAAAATAGGACTCTTGCTGAACCTAGAGCTCACTGATTTGGCTATATCAGCTAGCAAGCAAGCCCTAGCAATCCTTCTGTCTGATCCCCCCTCAGAGCTGGGATTTAGACCTGCACCACTATGACTGATATATTATGTTGATACTAGGGTTCAAACTAGGGTCTTTATGTTTGCAAGTCAAGTACTTCCCCCACGGAGCCACCACTTCTGACCCAGTTTGCTTTTATGGGATGGGAATTCTGTTCCTTGCATGGGCTAAGTCATGTCCACACTAGCATTTTTAGCTTACTGTTTCCTTTTCTGTAAATATGCAGCCCTGTATTAATTAGTTTCCTGTATTGCTATGATAACCTGACACAAAGCAACTTAAGAGAGGAAGGGTTTATTTTTGCCACAGTCCAAGATGATGTAGTCCATCAGGGAGAGAATGGTATAGCATTAGGGATCTGATGTCATGTTGCTGGTCATGTTGTTTTGGCAGTCAGGAAGCAGACAGCAGAGAGGAAATGTGGCAAGGGTATAAAACCCCAGGCTATAAAACCCAGGGTATAAAAGCACCTTCCCAATGACATACCTCTAGGGTGTCACAATCTTCTACAGATTATACACTTTGCAAAGTACAGCCACCAGCTGGGGACATCCTGTTCAAACACATGAGCCTATGGGGACATTTAACACTCAAACTGCAATATAGCCTCCAAAATTTTCTCAGGCCTGCATATGTGGTTCACTCAGGTCTCATCATTCATATTACCTTTCCTAGAATGAGTTCCCTAACTGCTATATATGAAAAAAACCCAGCCTCTCCTAACAGTTCACTTTTAATTATAATATTGTTTAATTACTTTTTTGTCTTATATCATTATACACAATTATATAGATTATTTATGTTTGTTGGCTTCCATGTTTTCTCTTACCCTCTGCACCTTGGCCTGAACATAAGCTCTATGAGGCCAGGGACTTACTTCTTTACCACAGTAGTATCAACAGAGGGAGAATGTTAGGTACTCAACAGTTACACTATTTTTCTATCACTTTAAGGGAGTTGAGGTGTTACAACATGCACTCAAGTCCATTTTTTTTTTAGATTAATTTCTTCCCTGCTAAATATATGGTACTTTTGTATTCAGTGTTATTGGTAGTCACTTTGATTTCTTGATAATGAATGTACAGAAAACACTATTTTTAAAATTTATTGGTATGGTAACATACCATCTAACATCAAAATCTATTTGAAAAATTAAACATTTAAAGGATTACACTTTATAAAAAAGATGTTTAAACCTCAAGGTAAAAACGATGGACATTTCTGGAAGGGAAGCAAAGTCTTACTTCCACAATCTCTTCTTGTCCCTTCTGAAAAAAGTTCTTGCTTCACTGTCACTGGATGTGGGATATTATGATAGTGAGTCTACTGTGGAGAGGATATTATGAAAGTATTGCAAGTGTGAGAATCTTATAAATGTGGTGTTAAAATACCTTTCTCTGATCTTGGCTCTGGCTATTGTTTCACTGGCTTCGATGATTCTGGCATTATTATGACCTTAATTTTCCCAAGGCTTTATGAGCCTAACAAGTCTGTATCCTTTTCCCTGTTATTCTAGGAGGCCAAGGCAGCTGCGTTGTTTTTGCAGGGACAGTGGGGAAGGAGTCTCATAACATTTAATCCTCAGTGAACCCAGGTCAGGTAGGTATTAAGACCAATTTTCACATTAAAGGAACAGATTCAGAGAGGTTACACAGTGTGGCATGGTCTTGCTGTCAGAAAGTGAAGGGACTGCAACTTGAACTTTAGTCTGTCAGACCCTGGAGTTTAGATTCACTGTTCTGTAGCACTATTTAGCTGTACCCCTGTTTGTGGAAATGAGGAGTTCACAATTTCTAATCTTTTATTGATTAGCTTAAATTGTTGGAAAGCAATTTCAGATACTGAACCAAACTGCTACTTTTTATCTCTCAATAAAATTGCCCTGTGGAAGTTGTATAGAATGTCTATTCTTTTTCTGTCTGACAATCACTTGCTTTGAATAAAAGTTGAATAAATACTAAAAGAGGAGTCAGAGATGGATTCATAAAGAGGTGGAATATGAAAAAAATCATAGCATTTAGATTGGTTGAATTGGGAGAAACAGACATTTCAGATAATCAGATGAGGTGATAATGGAATGATTGATGGAACACTTATCATGTGTCCAGGGTTGTAGCTGTCTCTCTGTATGGTCTCCGGTAATGCTCATGGTGACTGGGCAGTAGTGGGAGGATGTTCTCACCTGACAGTTGTGAAACAGACTCAAGAGATGTATAGAAATTCTGTTCATCCAGCTATTAAGTCACACAGACTTGAAAGTAGAATAATGTTATTCAAAGGGAATATTTTCTGCTTTGGCCAAGGCTTGTATCTTGGCTATATAGATTGTTATAAAAATAGTAAAATGCATCTATCAATTTGTATTCAGTAGAATAAAGATAGTTTCTTAGTTACTATCTCAAACAAGCTTTGTTAAATCACTCCATTATTATTACCTGTTAACCTTTGAAGGTGATCCCAGTGCTGAGGGGGCCTTTTCAGTCATGACAAAACCAAACTATGAAGTCTAAAATTCTAGACTCATTTCTTTCTCTTTCTGCAACTCAGACTCAGTAACCTTGGCCAAAAGTGACCTACAGTGAAGAAGAAAGCAGCCTTTTCATTTGCTCTTTTCTTCCTACCTGTTTTTACAGGCTTTTGAGTCAGGGAGAAGAGAAATGATGAAGGTCAAGTGACTGTTAACTTATAATCCTCTTGACTGTTACTACTTCTCTAGGCAACTCCAATCAGGTACTGGTGCAAGCTCTTAGGCTGGCATGCGTTGCTCAGCTAGATTTTAAAGAAGTGAAGAAGAAAGGGTTAGGTGCAAACTTGGAGTTTGGGTGCCAGGAAAGAGGAGATTGAAGGAAAAGGGCAGATGAGAGAAAGCAATGGTTCAAGCTCAGCACCATCCAGTGGACATGACAGAAGCTTCTATGTGGATGAGGCCTACATGTGTCTGCGTGAAGACAGTTAGCTTTCAGGTTGTGGATCTGATGTGGTCCAGTGGTTGGCCCTAAAATGAACCCCATTTTCCTTGTTAACTACTAAAATAGAGTGAAGGGCGTATCCCGATGGGAAGGCAGAACATCCTTGATAGATTCAAGAACTTCTGGTGAATATGTCATTGAAATAGTAGCCAGCTTTGTAGGCACTATATAATTTGTTGTACCAACTAGTGGTTTACTTCTCATTTGCTACAATTTTTTTATTAAATAGAAACTTATTATGGATACATCATGTGTTGTTACCAACATTTCCCTTCTCCCTGCCTCACTTTACTGTGGGCCCTCTTTAGTAGGATTGCTGGTATTCACCATGGAATTGTGGGTTCTGAATTGTGAGAGTTCAGTCAGTCATTATGGGGGTGGGGTCAATGCTCTTGTGTAGCCCGCGTAGTCGTCTCGCCAGCAAGAACGCACGCGGACACCAGGATCCTTCTGCAGCAAGCGTTTTTTATTGAACAGATGAAAGAGGAAGACCCAGAGCCCCGAAATGGCGCCGCTTATATAGCCCCTAGGTGGCGTGTACTCTGCTGATTGGCTGCACGCTCATATGACGCTCATATGACGCTCATATGCCCGGGCTGGGCAGTGACTTGGCGCGCTTTTACCACTTGCACATGCGCTATTCTACTTGTTCACCAGGGCCGAGGCCGGATGTCAGCGCCATCTAGTAATGGCGGTCACCTCTCGGCTCTCTACATCTCCCCCTGTTTGTTTTAATAAGATGACAACTGCCTCATAGCCCAGCCAGCGCAGCACCAAACAACCCTATGCTCGATCAAGCAAATTCCTTCCTTGGGGAATAAGCGATCAAGAGCTCACTCCCTCACCTTATCAGGTGCAATGGAGACAAGTCCTCTGAGTGCAAAGGCCAAGGGAGAGACAAAAAGGGGAGTTAACACCCATCCCTGTGCAATGGAATATTGTTCCTGGGGGTGCAAGGGCTGTCAATCTCATATTTTGGTGCTGCAGCCACTTAGGCAAGGGCTGATTAGACTTAGATCTCCCATCGACTCAGTGCAATGGGCTAAACCCCTGAGGTGCATCAACTGAGGGTCTCAGTCTAATTAATTAACCAAATTTCAGGAGATGATCCCTGTTCCATAGCCACAAGTGCTTGCGCAATAACGGCCTTGTCACATTGCTATTGAGCTCTGAGCTTGCAGAACAACCAAAGCAGGAACACTAAGCCACAACATAGGGCTGCACCAAACAGCGCCACTCCCACCCATTCCTCAAAGAAAGAGAAGGCTGAAGAAATCCAGGATGTCAGGCCCACAGCTAGGGAGGGGTCAACTCTAGTAGAGTAGGGTCTTCATAATGGATCTTGTCCACTTCTTCGGCTCCTGCACAGGATCTCGATGATTCGTCAGGTCTCACAAGTCTACGTGTTAGGCGTTCTGGTAGCCAGAATGGATTGTCTTCTTCCTGTGGAAAAACACAAACAGCTCCCCTGGATCTTATTAAAATAGGATCCGGGCCTCTCCATTGACCAGTCAAAACATCTTTCCACTTAACCATCTCCTGTGGCCTGTTAGGCTCTGAGCAATGACGGTCAGCCGCCGAATGGCCCTGACTGTCCAAATTTAAAAAATTAAGAGTGAAGAGTGCTATGGATATAGTCACTCGTGGGACTGAGGGCAGAGCCTCATTGACTCCCCCTTTTTGTTTTATTAAATAAGACTTTAGAGTGCGATGAGCCCGTTCTATAATAACCTGTCCTTGAGGATTATATGGGAGACCTGTCAAATGGGTCACTCCCATCTGGTGACAGAACTGTCCAAATTTTTGAGAAGTATAAGCTGGTCCATTGTCAGTTTTAAGAATTTTGGGCTTCCCCCAGGCACTCCACGCCTCGAGGCAGTGTTGAATAACATGGGCTGCTTTCTCCCCGGTTAATGGGGAAGCAAACATAACTCCAGAACAGGTATCAATGGAAACATGTAAATATTGTAATTTGCCAAAAGATGGGACGTGAGTAACATCCATCTGCCAAATTTGTAATGGGCGAATTCCTCTGGGATTAAAGCAAGGAGAGACTAAAACAATGTAAACTCAACCACCATCAAACAAACATCAAACTTCTGCAGTTCAAGTTCAATAGCCTTGAAAAGCAGGTTCCTCCTCCAGTCAACTCTTTCCAAAAGTGTTTGCATTTCTATGATAGCCTTTCCTCAGGCATCCTTTCCATTGTTTGAATGTAAAGCAGTTGGAACATCTTCCTTAAGATTGCTAATGTGTTTGACAATAGCAGGTTCAGTAACCTAAAACCAGTCTCAGTGCCTGTAATTTTAACTTGCTTGAGGTTTTCCAGCTTAAAATCTTAAATCTCTCAGTCCAATATCTTTAGCCAAGCACATCAGTCCATTACAAATTTAACTTTGATCAAACTCTCTGGACCTGGGCAGCAGGACGTAGCCAGCCCTTATTCCAATAGCCCAGTTCCAACAAAGTCCTCTGCAGTCTTTCCTTCATTGCCATAGTGGCAAGTCTCTCAAGCTGCATGACTGTAAAATTAGCATCTACTCCATACTTATTAACTGATTCAGCAAGTTCCTTAATGAGGGCATACTCTACCGGCGCATGGACGCGGTCTCCATCCGCAGCCTCAAACACCGGGAAGGCTTGTAAGCACCTCCTTCTGTCCCCCTCTGAAAGGAAGGAATCTGAACAATGCTTGCCGGCATAAGGCGGAGGAGCACTGGGAATGGCAGGGGCGGCAGATTGAAAAGCTGCGCGGTTCTTATCTCCTATCTTCTTTTGCTTTCGATTTTGCGGTAGCAGCTCATCAAGATAGCGAGCCGCTTCTCTATCTAATTCTTCTTCCTCGGAGGGACTAAGATCCTCAGACTCTGAGCTATCAATTCCTAAAGCCTCCAATTCTTTTATCGGATAAAGAGGCCTCCTTTTTGGACTTCTTTTTTCCCTCTCCTGTTTCTCTCCCAGGGCGTCTTTTCCCTTGTCTTTTCTTTCTGTGGACTTAGCGTCCGCGGAAAGGCCTTTTTTCTTAGAGACGTCTTTTTCTTTTTCCTCAAGGGCCCCTAACCTTTTATCCCGTTCTGTTTCTGACATGCTGTCTTGTAGCTCCGAATGTGAGGCTCCCATGTTCACAAAGAAGAGAACGAGAGCCACCATCACAATAGGGAGAGCAAAAATTGCTCCTACCAACTTGGATGAGAGATGAGACAAGTCAAGACCAAACATGCCTCTCAGAACCTACCTCAGTCCTGCAGTTCTGAATCCTTCCCCGTGAATGGGGGGTCTCCTCGGCGCCAGCGATGACAGGCACCCGGCGTCCCGGGTTTTTCGGCACCAGTTGTAGCCCGCGTAGTCGTCTCGCCAGCAAGAACGCACGCGGACACCAGGATCCTTCTGCAGCAAGCGTTTTTTATTGAACAGATGAAAGAGGAAGACCCAGAGCCCCGAAATGGCGCCACTTATATAGCCCCTAGGTGGCGTGTACTCTGCTGATTGGCTGCGCGCTCATATGACGCTCATATGACGCTCATATGCCCGGGCTGGGCAGTGACTTGGCGCGCTTTTACCACTTGCACATGCGCTATTCTACTTGTTCACCAGGGCCGAGGCCGGATGTCAGCGCCATCTAGTAATGGCGGTCACCTCTTGGCTCTCTACACTCTTGGATATACACTCTCACCCTGTGGCACTTACATTCTTTCTGCCCCCTCTTCCATGAAATTCCCTGAGCCTTAGTGGGTATGCTTTAAGTCTACTTTAGTGTTGAGCTCTCAGCAGCTTCTGGTTTTATGCTTTGATGCATTTTGTGTAGCCTTCAGTGTCTGTCTCCATCATCCTGACACAGGGTGTCAGGATCACCATGGAAGTGTCACTCTTGCTTATCTTGCCAGTTTCTCTTCAGTTCCACCCAGGCCCTAGTAGCTGTGCTGGTGGTGGTTTATCTCCTACCAGGGAGTCAGCTATCCTTGCCTTGTTGATAGAGTTTGCTTTTCCTTGGTTCGCACTGCTTTCTGAAAAAGAAAAACAGATTCTCAGTGCATGAAGGAAATCAGATCATTTAAAATTAAGCAACAATTGAGCAGAGAAGAAAGAAAAGCATTGATATTGACAGTGGTGGTGTAATGGTCAGGAGCTTGCCCAGTAGATCTGGAAGACTGTAGGCAAAGGTGCTTTGACAATTTTGTGACTAGAGAGGATCCCATGATATTATCTTTTCCATTTCTATAGAATAGTGTTTGAGGTCATGTATACTCAGTGAGGAGATGAGAAATAAAAAGCAGAACGAAGCTATAGGTAGTTGGTGACTTAGTAAAACTAGGTTGAATATTTGATCTATCAACTATTATCTTCTAATATAATTCTGTTAAGCATTTCTTTCTGTAACAAAAATTTGGTTTCTCGTAGAATGACTATGAGAAAAAAACACATATGTACACAGGCAAATATATATACATATATGAGTGTACATTGAATTCAGATGTGTATAAAATATGTACCTCACATATAATTCTTAATCATCAGGGTGTTTCATATAAAAGGCTCCTTGTACGTAGCAAGGGTTTACATTATTCTTATCATAATGCATAAAGCTGCTCTTCATCTAGCATAAGATTTGGTTCTGTTGATATATGATGTTGTACATATCACTAAATGGGGTTTGTGTATCACTCTCCATTTCTTTTCAAGGTTTCAATCTGACTATTAGAAGCAGCAAAAGCATAGGCTTCAGAGCCATCTAAACAAGAATTCAAACCTGTGTTCTGCTACTTATGAACAACAGAACCTGAGGCAGGCATTTCTATGGATCTCAAGTTCACAGTTTGATCAGAACATTATTTTTTATTTTTTTTATTATAGAGAGGTGTAATAAGATGAAAGGTATGTAAAATTGCCACTAATCAGAAAGTGTTAAACCCTTTTTTGTCACGTACCACAGAACAAATAGCTTAGGTTTTACAGTGCTCTTCAGATTGGCCATCATAGTGAGAAATCAGACAGATAGTACATAAAAACAAATGAACACAATTGTGTTTCAATAAAACTTTATCTTAAAAGGGCAAGTGGACAAGTTTTGGGCATGATCTCTAGCTCAGAAATTTCAGCATTTACTCAATAGTGGTTTCTTCTTTATTTTTTCTAATTTGTCATCTTTTGAGACTCAGGTTTTTTACACCTATGATGAACAAAATAGTGCCTGTCAAAGTTTCTTTCTGGAGCATCTATTGAATACCAAGGACTCTTGTAAAGAGCAATGAGCACCAAAGTAGATTGGACTTCTTTTTGCCCTTGAAAGTCTTAGAGGATAATGGAAAGTGGCTAAATCACAAAACATTTAATCTTTTTAGTTGCAAAATGGCTTAATATTTATTTTGCAGAGGTACTATGAGAATGAAATAAAGTAGTGCAGCACAGATGCAATTCTAACCACAATGCAAAAACTGGTTGTTGAGTGTCCATTTTTGCTATGGAAAACTATAAAACTGGGTAAACCTGATAAAGAAACTGTTTTCAGACATTAAAAATGGCTAGTACAGGCCTGTGATGCTTGGGATAAGGAAAGACCATATTTAACTTTGGCTGTCTGCCTAGGACCACTATCCATATATAAAAAGCCAACTAAAAGTGGACTGAAGACTTAAACACAGGCCTTAAATGGTGAATGTACCAGAAGAAATCATAGGGTAAAACAGTGTTGACACTGACTTGGGCAAGGATATTTTATATATGGAAACAAAAGCAGAGGATAAAGTAGAAAAGAAAGGTGTGCAAGACTAACTCAAAATGAAAATTTCTGCACATGATAAAAACAAAAGTGAACACATACACACACATTTGCAGTTAACATGCTTTCAAGTATTTCATGCATCACATGGGATTATTTTAATTAGAGATTAGAAAATCTTTTTCTTTTTCTTTTCTTTTTTCAAGGTAGGGTTTCATTACAGCTCAGCCTGACCTGGAATTCACTATGTAGTCTCAGGGGGGCCTTGAACTCCCAGTGATCTTTCTACTTTTCCCTCCTAAGTGCTGGGATTAGAGGTGTGCACTGCCATGCCCAGCTTTAGGAAAATATTTATTTATTTATTTGCGAGCAGAAAGAGAGAGAGAGAATGAATGAGAGAGAGAATGGGTGCACCAGGGTCTCCTGACACTTCAAACAGAACTCCAGACGCATGTGCCACTTTATTCATTTGTCATTATGTGGGTACTGGGGAATCAAACCCAGGCCATCAGGCTTTGCAAGGAAGCGCCTTAACTGCTGACACATTTCTCAATCCCAGAAAATCTTTTAATATATATTACTAAACATGAAGTGTCAAAGTTTGCAGGTTTCAAATATTGTCACAAAAATTTATAATGGTTAGTTTTAAGAAAAAAGAATGGCTTAAAATTAACCATGTGTTGCAAAATAGAATGGCATGGCTGGAAGTTGAAAGAGAGTCAGTCCCCAGACAGTCAGCGTGTCTAGCTCCAGAAGGTGCTACATGGGCGACTGGGGGAAAATGACCAATATCTGTCCAAGCAACTCATGGTCTAACCTACTTAGCAGCAAATAACCTGTTGTGATGCCCACACAAGTGCAATAGTGGCACACAGCCATGGTGGGGAACCAACTGCTCTTAATTTGGCTAACTGAACTCAGTGGTACGGGACCTAGAGCTGGAGCTGGGAAACAAGTCAGAACCATATCCAAACATAAGCCCACTCTCCAATATCAAGCTACCATCAATCATGGACTACAAGAGGGCCTACACCTATTAAATACTCTATTAAAAAAAAAGTAAGGGTTATCTCTTTTGTCCTGGTGCTAACTTACTCTCCGTTGGAGAATCTGCTTCTCTTTTTCAGATAGATGTAGATCCTAAGGAGAGAGCCACCCCATCATACCTCAAAAGGGCCCCGGCTGAAACTAAGAAAAATTGGAGACACAAGCAAGGGGGCTGTTTTCCTGATGAACTGGATACCAGCACAATGGGGAAGGAGATCAACACAGAGAAAAATCAACTCCTACCAAATCAGAGAGCCAGAGCCTCAGAGGTCCCCAACACCTCATCACTGAAGCAGACCAAAAATGAACCCAACATGGCTCAGGGAAATTTTGTGGAAGAGGGGTTGGAAAGAATGTCAGAGCCACATGTTGGGTCATGATATGCAGAGACATTTATCTTACCCATAACTGTGGGCTAACTCCACAATGCATGACCCATATACCTCAACAAGGAGGGGCCAAGGGGCGGGGGTATGTCACGGATGAGCCTAATAATGGTACCAAACTGACTGTATTTGCTGAATACAAAACTGACTAATAAAGAAAACAAGAAAAAAAATTAGCCATGTGTGCTTGTACCTTACAAAGACAGTGGAAGCAGACCAAATTATATCCAAAGTAAATATAAGGAACAATATAGTACAAAGTGAGAATTGATAAAATAAGTAATAGCAAAAAATAATTATCTGATTCAACCATTTTTCCTCAAATTTCATTGTGTCATTGTTTCTTACTGCTGTATAGAATTCCATTGTGTAGATATACCACATCTTAGTTATCCATTCTTCTAGCGATGGAGAACCTGGAACAGATCATTCTCAGCGAACTTACCCAATTACAGAAAAAAAATCGCCACATAGTCTCACTCATCTACAGCACCTAACCTGAATCTACCCAAGATACCTTACATATCCAGCAAGCATCTCCTAGACTAGACACTAGGATTGAAGGGGAGGAAGAGGAGGGCATCAATGGGGTGGGAAACACAAATCTAGACCCAAACGGCAATGGTACCATAATCTTCTACTTACTAAAAGACAGACCAAATAGCAGATCCTTCACCAGGCCCTTACAGGGAACACCTAAACCACAAGACACTGGAGAGGGTAAGATTAAGACTAACCTTAATCTCCTACATCTTCCCTCCCTCACTTCCCCTCTCCCTCTCTCTCTCTCTCTTATCTCTAACTCTTGTATATTAATTATCTTTTTCCTCATTTTCTTAGTGGGCACTGACCTGTAACTCCCAGAACCAGCATGGGGCTATCATCCGCAGTGAGCTTTTGATCAGAGAGACCTACAAGGTTTCCGAAAAGACAGACAGATTTCTGTCAGAGTACTTGATGACCCACCAAAGGCTAGTGATAAGACCCTACTGCTGAAGATACCTTATGTGATTGACATGCAAATTAGAATGGCATGGCTGGAAGTTGGAAGAGAGTCAGTCCCCAGACAGTCAGCGCGTCTAGTGCCAGAAGGTGCTACATGGGCGACTGGGGGAAATTGACCAATATCTGTCGAAGCAACGCATGGTCTAACCTACTGAGCAGCAAATAACTTGTTGTGATGCCCACACAAGTGCAGTGGTGGCACACAGCCATGGTGGGGAACCAACTGCTCTCAATTTGGCTAACTGATCCCCTCACTGGTATGGGACCCATAGCTGGAGCTGGAAAACAAGTCAGAACCAGATCCAAATGTAAACCCACTCTCCAATATCAAGCTACCATCAATTGTGGGCTACAAGAGGGCATACACTTATTAAATTCTCTATTAAAAAAAAAAGGTAAGGGTTATCTCATTTGTCCTGGTGCTAACTTACTCTCCGTTGGAGAATCTGCTTCTCTTTTCCAGATGGATGTGGATCCTAAGGAGAGAGCCACCCCATCATACCTCAAAAGGGCCCCGGCTGAAACTAAGAAAAATTGGAGACACAAGCAAGGGGGCTGTTTTCCTGATGAACCGGATACCAGCACAAGGGGGAAGGAGATCAATACAGAGAAAAATCAACTCCTACCAAATCAGAGAGCCAGAGCCTTAGAGGCCCCCAACACCTCATCACTGAAGCAGACCAAAAATGAACCCAACATGGCTCAGGGAAATTTTGCGGAAGAGGGGGCGGAAAGAATGTCAGAGTCACATGTTGGGTCATGATATGCAGAGACATTTAGCTTACCCATAACTGTGGGCTAACTCCACAATGCATGACCCATATACCTCAACAAGGAGGGGCCAAGGGGCGGGGGTATGTCACGGATGAGCCTAATAATGGTACCAAACTGACTGTATTTGCTGAATACAGAACTGACTAATAAAGAAAAAAGAAAAAAAAAATAATAATTATCTGAGAAGACAAAGTTGAAATTTAGCTATTTTGAAATGGGGTTCTGGGAAGTAACTAAAACTTAAATAACTATGATTGGGTTTCATGTACTTTTTATCTTTACCTAGGAAGTTACATGGATAATAGAGTACTATTTTAGATCCACAAGGAAAATATAGTTAATTTTACATAATAGATAGCTATCTTTTACTACTTAAGATTAATTCTTTCAGAGGAGTCCATTTGAGAAGTGTTGTTTTAATTATACAGAAAAAATTAAAGATAAACTATAGAAATATGTATATATATAGTCAACACAATAAATTTAAACAGTTATCATTACAAATATTGAGAGCATTAAAATTAGTAAGAAAATATGAATAACAACTCATTCTGAATAACCCTGTTAACCATTAAATAGTGGAATTTATAATTTAAAATGTTCCCATGATACTACTTCATACAAGAGTTGTTTAATAAGGAAAACTTATTTTTACATTTAAGAAAGAAATATTACCAATTTTATAGAAATTTCTTCAGAATAAAAAGTTGAAAATGCTTATGAAGTTAATGTAATCTTGATGGCACAGCTCAGTATCATTTATAGATACTGAGATGGTGCACATATCATGGCAAAATATTGGAAATTCAGTTCA
This sequence comes from Dipus sagitta, assembly GCA_036346955.1. NCBI lineage: Eukaryota > Metazoa > Chordata > Mammalia > Rodentia > Dipodidae > Dipus > Dipus sagitta. The sequence continues at coordinate 92,171,509 of CM070770.1, read as the reverse complement.
GAAATATATAATTGGATAGCACATCATGACAAAGTGAGATTTATCTTACAAAGGAATGCAAGATTGTTTCAGCACCTGCAAGTCAAGGTAATATATCATATGGCACATTAAGGAGAAAATGATATAATCATCTCATATAAATATAGAAAATGTTAAAATTCAATGTCCATTTATATCTTGAAATTTATTTTTTTATTAAGTAGACACTCTGTGTGGACACATCATGTGTTGGTACCATCATATCCTTCCTCCCTGCCCCCACTCCACTGAGGACCCTCAGTGGTATTTACTGTGGGTTGTGGGTTATGAGTTATGAAAGCAACAGCTAGTTACTATGAGGGGGTCAATGACTCTGGATAGTCCTACCCATTTGGTGGATCGTACAATCTTTCCACCTCCTCTTCCATGAAATTACATGAGCTGTAGTGGATATGGTTTAAATGTTGTGCTCTCAGCAGCATTTCTATTTCTGCTTTGGTGCATTTTGAGTATTCTCAATATATGTCTCCATCGCCCTGGCACAGGTTGTCAGGCTCGCCATGGAAGCAGCACTCTTGCTCATCTCGCCAGTTCCTCTGTGGTTTCACTAGGCCCTGGGTGATGTGTGAGGGATGGTTCATCTCCTGCCAGGGAGTTAGCTATCTCTTCTTGTCCTGTTAATAGATTTTGGTGTCCTTTGTTCTTGCTGCCTTATGCACCTCACCTACCCTGAGCATGATGTTAAAAAATTCTGAGCAAAGTAACACTAGAATGGACCTTTTCTAATCTGTTAATGTCTACAGTGAGCATATTTAATAATAAAAATAGATTGTTCCCAGCATAATCTTATAAGAAAAAAATCATCATCACCTAGAGATAGGTAAAAGGTTATAGAGCACACTGAGCATAAAAGAAAAAAAAATTAAAGTAGGGTCTCACTCTAGCAGAGGCTGACCTGGAATTCACTATGTAGTCTCAGTGTGGCCTCAAACTTAGGTGATTCTCCTACCTCTTCCTCCTGAGTGCTGGGATTAAGGCATGTGCCACAACTCTGGATTGAACTTGTTTTCAAAAGTCTAAACTTAGTTCATTGGAAAATCCATTAAGAGAAAGAACAAGATAGCAGAGGGCATATGTTCATGATACTTTATCCATGAATGAGGACTTGTATTCAGAATATGTAAGGAAGAATTTGTAAAAATATTTTATTTTATTTATTTATTTGAGAGTGACAGAGAAGCAGATAGAGAGAGAGGGAGAGAAAGAGGGAAAGAATGGACACACTAGGGCCTCTAGCCACTGCAAATGAACTTATGATACATGCTCCATCTTGTTCATCTGGCTTAGGTGGGACCTGGGGAATTGAACCTGAGTCCTTTGGCTTTGTAGGCACATGCCTTAACCACTAAGCCATCTCGCTAGCCCAGGAGTACTTTTTAAATTCAATAATAAAAACAAGTCTTAATAACAAATAGGTCAATGCAATGTTATTTTACAAAGGGATATGTATATAACTATTTAAGCTCTTGAAATATTGTATATTACTAGTTATTAGGAAAATATGGATTAAAATTAAAAGGAGATATGATTGCCTTTCTAGAATTGCTTTAGTTTAAAAGCCTCAACATTAAATGTTGACCAGGATGCAAAGTTGGTTGTTACAAAATGACACAACCAGTTTCAGTGCATAATTTTTTTGTGAATTAAAAGATATTACTTTATGACCAAATAATTATTTTATAAATATTTATAGACAAAAAGGAACCACCAAAAGACTTGTATACAAATATTCATAGCACCACTATTAATAATTGTTGAACACTGAAACAATGTCTGCTAAGCAGAAAATAGATGCATTATTTCATATCTACATAATTGAACTGTGTTTAGCAGCTGGAAAAGGGAGGGGATAGATTTGGACATCACTCAGGAAGACTCAGCATAGGTAAAGCACTGGTTCAGAGACTGACACAAAGTGAGGGACTGAAAATGACTTTGAGATGACGAGTCTACTTGTTCACTGGAAAGAGAAAATTAACCCCCATACACGAGAGTGCATAGACGGAGGGGAAGGCTTAAGTGTATATATGTTGATTCTCTAAGATCTACTTAATAAAAAGTCATTTTTTTTTAATAATAGAGAAAGTTTCTCTGCTAACTGATGTTTCTAAGTGTCCCGAATCCACCTGGTTCCATTTCAGTTTCTCTTTCCTGAAGAATTTTCAATGTCTTCAAGAAAACATGAGTACTAGCAGGCTCTAAGGAGAATACCCACCATGCTTTAGTTCTTCTTGTTCCCCTTCCTCAGAAAGCATTTGCAGTGCTAGCATTTGTGGGTCTGGGAATGGCTGCCTTCACCTTCTGCTTTCTTACCTGGTGGTATTTCAGCTAAGTAAACAGACCGAGGTGCACTGTTCAGTGTCAAAACTGACCGAGAGCAGAGGAAAACATCCTACAGTGCTGTGACTCAGGACCTTTAAGGTTCTATCATCATTCATCTCTTTTCTATAATAGTTATTTGTCTTCTTTACTTGTTGGTGATTCTTTTAGGGTAAGGGCTATCTTACTCATCTTTTAAAATCTTTCCCTCCTGAAATTATCATGAAATAGAGCATCTATCATGAATAGATACTGAAGAAGTGAATTTGCTTCTTCAGATTTGTATCATGACTTCCTTCTTCTGAGATATAATACTTTTGTTATTAAAAGAAACAACAAAAATTAAAAAGTGCTGGAGAGATGGCTTATTGGTAAAGGCACTTGCCTGCAAATCCAAAAAGGTCCTTGGTTCTATTCCCTGGGACCGACTTATGCACAAGGTGGTATATGCATCTGGAGTGCTCTTTCTCTCCTTTTCTCTCTCAAATAAATAAAATTTAAAAAAATAAAAAATAAACAGTTGTGTTAATATGGATTTTCAAAAAAAAATTTCCTTTCAAGGAAAGAGAAAAACATTACAAGCTTAATATGAAAATGAAAAGATCTTTGACTAAATCTGACCTTTAAAGAACGATGTAGAAGTATAGGAGAGAGAAAAGGAGAATCAGCGCTCCATGGAAGGGAACACTTGGGAAGTAAAGGGACAGGGACAAAGAGATTCCTGGAAGATATGGAAGCATTTCGATTTAGCTCCAGGCACTGATGAAGGTCACACAGAAATGGGGAGGCTCCATGAGTGCCATCCACCGTGACTCAGGAGGGAAGCTGGGATTGATGGAGTTTAATCTCACTCCACTCAGTGATCTTCAATTGACTATTGATCTCTTTGATGATTATTGATCTTCACTCATAATACTGATAACTAGCTTAGAGTATCAATTGTTCCATGCCTTTGTAAGAAGGACCTGTTCTGTGACAACTTACCTAACTTGCATTTTCCTAGCTGTGGTCATATTCCTTTAGGCTCTTTAACCCTGATTTTGAAGCCATGTTGGCTCGTAGTTCTTTGCGCTTTATTCATAACCTGCTGTCAGCTCTGTACTCTCTGGCTGCCCTCAGGATGAGAATGAGGCGTGTTCATTTGAGTTAGCAAAGGCAGGCAAGATAATTATTACATTAAGGAACAGAGCATAACATTGTATTTTTTAACTACTATTTGGCATTGTAGTTGGAGTTCTCAAAGTCAAAACTCTGGCCTATGAAGCAAAATTTTTGTGTTCTAGTCCACCTACAAAATCAAAGCAGCTAGTATTTACTTTTAATTATCCAAAGAAAGTTGGCATTCGAGAATGAAGGATGCAACACTGACAGAAAATGCTTCCAGAATGAGGCCAAGTATTGGATGTAAAACATGCAAGCACTGCCATGGATGCAAAACGCCTGCATTTCCTGGATACGTCACTGAAGGTTGGTTTCCTTGGTAAACAAAACTTTGAGTGAAGACAGCATGGAACAAAAGAAACAATGCTTTTACACTTTGGGAATTTAAGTGGTTATTTCCTATTTGCTGTGGTATCAATTTACCATAAATGTAGAGCATTCAAAGACCACAGATTGATTGCCTTCCAATGCTATAGGTTAGAATTCCAATGTTACTCCCACCGGACTGAAATGAGGATGCTATCAGGCATTTTTCTGTCTCTAGGTTCTAGAGGTGAATCTGTTTCTTTCTCCTTTCCAACCTCTAAGAAAGTGATTATTCCTCCTCTAGCAATGATTATTTTGGGCTCACATAATTAATATCCCTATTTTAAGATCAACTGATTCACAACCATATTTGTGACTTTTGTTTTACTTATAATCACAGGTTCTAGGGATACTGCTTAAAATATTTGATGAACTATTCCTTAATTTTTGCCTCTGATGCAGCATGCTATGTGATGGGGAACCCTATTGAACTTGGGCCATTCCAGCTACATTTGCTTAAAATAGCAGATGTTCTGGACCATGTGCTAAATTAATCATAGCACATAATGAGAAAATATCTGAGGGTAATAAAAATGTGGAAAATACAATTTGCCTTTCTGTAGCCTTTTATTTATCACAACTTAGCTATTAAAATTTGATTACCACCTCGAAAAGATGTGTAACAAATTCTCTTATAGTTAAGCCCAGTTATATTACAGTACGGCTTAGCTTAAACTCTGTCATACTTCATTAATATTTTAGTTACTTTAAAATTATATATTATTCTTTCCCATATTTAAACAACTAAATCCTCCCTTTCTTTGGGCAGGTGAATGCAAGAGACTTTTATAAAAGTGCTGTGATCTAGTTTTTACCTTCTGGAAGAGGTGGGCCCCTCCCCTTCCTGAGTGGCTGATTAAGTCCACTTCTCTTATGTTCTGACACTCTGGAGTCACTACGAACTGGGCCTGATTACTCAGGGGTCAGGTTCCCGACAATTAGCCCTTATACTTAGAAGCACACAGGATCATTCAAAGCAGCCAGTTCACAGGGAGTCCCTGGGACCTAGCTAACCCCACCCCATTTGCTCAACATGGATGGTCCTGTCCAGCTGCAGCTTGCTTTGATCACGTTTCTGTAAATGCAGCTTCACATGTGACCCTGGTTGGTAGTCTTCTCTCATTTGGCACTATCAGTAACAAAGAGTGTTACCCTTCAGCTGCATTCTCTTTAAGTCTTAGAAAACAGTGAGCTCTTTCAACCATCCATCTGTTCCTCCTCGCACCACATATTTATCACATGTTTACATAGACTGGCCACGGAAGTGAGTACTATGCTTCCACTTGAAAACTATTCAGGATACATATTTCTTTCCTAGTTGGGCTCTAGCTACTTCTTCTCTCAACCCATTTTTTCCTTTTACTAGCATTTGCTGATGAAATTTATGTTCTGCATAGCTTTTGCACAAGCCAAACCAGGTAACTAGAAATCTGTGTGGCTATGAATTTTAGGAAAAATGCATTCCATTTGAGTTTATATGGGTGGGTTTAATATGCTACAGTACTGATAGGATATTGTGATGGTGTGAATCTGAAACATTCCCCACAGGTTCATGTTTTGAATGCTTTGTCTCCATTTGGTGGCACTACTTTGAGATACTGTGGAAACATTGGGAGTTGGGGGATGTAGATCACAGCTGGAGAATATAGGTCACTGGGGGTATGCCTCTAAGGTTCTCTCAAGGTCTCCAGGCCCCTCTTCATCTTCTAATTCATGTCCAGCATGAGGTGAAAGCCTCCCCTGCCACAGGTCCCATTGCTATGTTGTTCTTCCCAGACACGCAGGGCTAAGTGATCATAGCCTGGAAGCTGTGAGAGCATGAGCCAAAGTAAATAATCTTTCCCTTGGAGTTGTTTCTGTCAGGGATTATTGTCATTGTTATAGGAAGCTAATTAACAACAATATTTTTTTTTAGAAAACAGTATGCCTTTTAAGGACACCTGCTAGTTGCTGACAGTTTTCTTCAAGATGACTTTTGAGACATGAACTAAAAAAGAGAAACAAAGCAGAAACCCTATTGTAACTAACATTGTGGACCAACCATGTAATCCATGACATTTAAGAAACATTTTACCAAAAGGTACCATCTATTTTTTTAAATGTATTTTTTTCTATGAGAAGCAGCAGGTTGAGCATTTGTTTGAATGACCAGGTTTTTAGTGTGCTTTTGTAGGGCAGCCAAAGCCAGTTTAGGATGGTGAGAGATATGTGGTGTATTTGTTGGAGATGTGTCTCTGGTGGACAGGGAATGGTATGAATCACACTTAAAGTTCTCTGATGGTAGAAAGGAATGGAACTGCTTTGACTTTGGGAATACTGGAAGTGTGAGGAGTTGCCTGGCGTTTTGGCTGTGTTTTTCTTAGAAGAATGTCTATGTGTGACTGACTAGGGAAAAAGACAACACACAACAGAACCTGATGTGAGTAACACTGGTGATATATTGTCCCTGGCCATCAGTCATATCATATGCAATGTAAACAGAGTGAAGTAATTTTGCTACTTTCCTGGGTTCCATTATGTATATGTGTTTATTTAATCAGAACTAAATGATATTACATGAAGTTCCCCTTGCCCTCCCGAGGAATCCAGATTCAACACTTTCAGCACTGTTCAGTGCTGGAGAGCGAAGAAAGTGTAACCATAGTGATGGAATGGAAATGATTTCCTTTGTTCAGAGGCTTCAATATCCAACAGACATTACAGTTTTCAAGGTCAAAAATATATTAGGATGAGATAAAAATTAAAGAAAAATGTGCTGGCTTAGCTACAAAAGCTAATTTAGTTTATGCATTATAAATTATGTTAAAATGACTAAAATGAGATTTCTCAGCAAGAACTAAATGTGTGGTTTCACAAAACTAATTTCCAAAGATGAACATGATTACAGAATTTAGCTTTAAAAGCTTTTCAGGCCATCAGAGAAAACAGCAAAGCTATCAATTATCAGACTTTAGTGCTGCCTCTGTCAGAAATATAATGGTATTTTTAGCATTCTGCTCAACGTTTACTAAATTAAGAATGTCTACAAACAAATCAATTAATTGGGACATTATTTAATTAAGTAAAACATGTGATCTGCCAAAGAACCTTAAGCAGACGATTATAACAAACATCCCAGTAGCCTTCTTCTTCTGTGGAGGCAAATAGCACACCATGCAGTAAAAGAAGATGGGAGCGATGGAAAATGAAATGAGGATCAAGCAAACACAGCCTCATGTTTGTCTGATGCATGCTACATGTTTATGTAATTTTAAAAAGTGCCTGTTTTCAAAACCTGTGATTTCCTACAAGAAGGTCAATGCTATCTGTCAATAATTCCATCATGTGAGATGGGGATATGCCATTCTTATCCTGAAGCAATGCTCTGTACATAGAAAAGATCTGTATTCTCATGCATGGGTCTCTGGACACTAAGAAGTTACTGGTTCTTGGTGTTTGTTCCCATTTTGCTGGATAGCTAAACAGTTTATATTTTGTGAAGGTTTATTTTGTACTCATACCATCTTAGATATTGTCAAACAAACCACCTCACTCAGCCTTTAACAGTTTTGTGAGATAGGTAACCTGACCCCAGAGTGGCAGATGAGACACATGTACAAGGAGACTAAAGATGCTTTCGGTGATCATATGCCTAGTGAGTTGCAGAACAGGGATTAAGTCCCACAGAGTACAACGATAAGATAGGTTTATTTCCTATTCTTTTAGACAATCTTTTTCTCCAGGAAAGCTGGTATGGATTGGTGGAGCAGAACAAATCTTGGTCAACAAAATCATGGGAACAACGGTAGTGACTGGGTGAGGAGGGGGCAAACCCTTTCTAAATACTCGTTGGTTAATTCCCTACTCCTATTAGGCTTCCTGAAAAAAAGCAGACTGCCTGTTCACCTACCAACAACACAGAAGAGAGTTCCATCCTTATCTGAAACAACTGTGGCATGGGCCAAGATTAGGTTAAAAGTGAAATGTGGGACACAGGAAGTGTGATGCCAGGAGTGGATATTTAAAAGCAATATTGTGAGCTTCTGGAAACTTTAATGTCTCATTCCTTGATTTTTCGTTAATGAAGAATATCTTTTCATGTATATTAGAATGGTGAGCTAGTATTTTGAGGAACATCTCATTAGCTTTATAAAATTGAAATCATTTTCAAAATTCATTTGATCTCAGCAATTAGTATTGGTCCCACCTGGGTGACTGTGGTCATGCAGGTCAGACAAACCCTCAAGTCCTCTTTGTTCTTTCTTTGTTGCTTTTTCTTCTCTTGGATCCAGGGGCATCCCTGATGTGAATGCACATTGTGGGTTCTTGCCCTGCTGAGCTTGTCTATCTGAAAAAAAATTTCAAACAAGATGTAGATGTAAGTCTGCAAGTCATTGACACCTGATTATCTCAGAACAAAAAGATCCTTCAAATTCCTTCCTCACTAAATATTATTTTTTAAGTCAAGGTTTTGTTACTTGTTATTTTTCACGTTTATTAGTAGGTGCCAAGTTCTACTTTTAATGAAATTCCATGTGAGAAAATTGAAATGTTTGTATGCAGTTCTAAAAATAAAAGAATGTACTATGTTGGTCATCTAGGTGGAGAGCCCCATCTTCCAGCTGCATCATTCCCTAGGGCCAGGGTTCCGGAATGCCAGGGAAGAACACTTGGCGCCCTGACCAGAGCAGCAGGAAGACTCCACTCTGCCTGGGATTGACAGCGGGCCATCAGAAGGCTTTGCTGTAATTAGGGTAAATTTGTATGCAATGGGGAGAAACAACGATTTAAATATCAGTGTAGAATTCAATAGCAAAATATGTCTAGACATGTGAAATCTTCCACCCTGAAAGAAGTTATTGAAAAATGATTCATTTTTGTACATCTCCAGCTGCTGCCTGATTCTCCATGATATTGATTTGTGAGAGAAGGAACTTTTCCCAAGTGGAAGTCCTGAGTGAAGTTGTTAATAAGGTACATGGACTTAGCATTCAGTCTTTGCTAAGTATCAACCATGTACTAATGACACTTTAGGAAAAGCGGTGTTTCTATCTTAGCAATTCAAATTAAAAAATATTTTCCCACCAGGTGTGTGGTGACTCACACCTGCAATCCCATCACTAGGGCAGGTGAGGTCAAAGGATCACTGTGATTTTGAGGCCACCCTGGTATTTTTTGGAGCTGCAAAGTGTACTTTTAAAAATACACTTTATAAAGTAAGGCTTTGTATTTGTTGTTTTGAAATGTGTTGTTTCACATACATCTTATTAATTTGAATAGTTTAAGCTTGCAATAGACATCCTGCAGTATGAATTGCTGTTGTATCTGACAGTGCCTCAGCCCAACGGGAGTTCATTTTTCTCACACCTCACATGTGTGGCACTCTTGTCTGAACAACTTTGTGCTGTCAGGTACAACATCCCTCCAACTTTCCTTACCTTTTCCTGATGCTCACAGATGGCTGCTTCGGCTCAGGCCATTATGCCTGTGTTTGGATAAAATAAAGTGTAGTGTTAGAGACATGTGTTTCTTCTTTGTAAAGCAGAATTTTCCAGATCTTCCAACAAATTTCACTTAAAAATCAACGTCTCCGTCTCAGGCCTTTTGGCCATTCCTACCCTCAGAACCTGAGACAGTGAGTACTTGTGTATCAAGGAATGAGTGTTAGGCTAGTGGTCTCATCTTCCTGCCAGATTTATAATTTGTTATGCATGCGTGTGGCATACATGCGCAGGTGCATGTGTGTGGGGTACAAGCTTGCATGCATGTGGAGGTCAGAGAACCACCTCAGAAATCATTCCTCAGTAATGCTACCATTTTTTCCCATTGGCCTGGAGCTTACCAATTAGGTTAAATTGGCTGTCTAATAATTGTCAGGGACTCTCTTGTCTCTGCCTTCCTAGGGCTAGAATTATAAACATGCACCACCATGACAGGCATTTTTGTTTTACATGGGTTCTGAACTCAGGTCCTTATGCTTGTAAGGCAAGCACTTTACCGACTGAGCTATCTCCTCTGATCCTAATTTTTGTTTTTATGACCAGGATTGACATTGTGACTGAGTAAAATCAGCTTTGTTATAAAGTAAAATAAACTTCACTTCAGGTTTAGATTTCAGCTGCATAGGTTTTATGATCCCGAATGAGGCCTTGTACAAACTCTAGTTTCCTTATTTCTAAATGAAGATAAAAATTCCTCTTAAGATTGTTGCAATGAGTATTATGTTAGGTAAGGTATCTTTGAGTGTCAAGTATGGATTTGAATATACAGGATTGGCAGATAGTCACTCTTCCATTCATATATTCAGCTGACCAATATGAACTTCATTTAGCAGAGATGACTGAGCAGATGTTATCACTGGTGAGGTTTGCACCCATCAGGCAAAGTACCCTATCTCTGGACCATGTTTCGGAGCATATATGTGGTTATCCTAGCCTCCAGATAGTCTTGCTCACCTGCTCCTAGCCTCCAGATAGTCTTGCTCACGTGCTATATTCCTTTTTTATCCTCAAAATATTTTCTCCTGAATAAGGTGGTATGTCTTTCCTTCTATATTAAACAGACCAGTAAGCTAAAATCAAAGTGACCTAGATCTCTCATTTCCTGACTTTCACATGTCATGTAGTTTTTCCTTCTCATTCACTCTTTTATTTCTTTGAGAACCCATCATAAATCCCTGCCAGATGGGCAAAAAGATAGTTTTTTTTAACTGCTCAGGCTCACATGCCAAATCTTTCCTCTCTTTAAAACTCTAACTTATATCCCACCAACAGATTGTACCAAATAATCTCTCCCTAGAGAGTCTGTTTCTTTTACTACCTAGGACTCCACCTAACTCTGCCCAGAGATTAAAGGTTAGGTACCATTCATTTCTAATTTGGGAAAGGAAGCTAGGAAGCATTGCCCACTCTCCAGTGCCTTTCTCTGCAGCTCATTGCTCTGTCTTGGCTACCCTGCAGATGTGTCTGGTGTGGCCAACATGGCATATCCAAATTTATTGGAAATTTACTCATCAGCCTTAACCTGAGAACCTTGCCACATACACATTTTATAACACATGCACTGAGGCATGTGCACATTTTTCTAAATATAAGCATGTGAAGATCTGGCCATCAGTATACTTGTAAACAGGTGACAAGTTTCTTTCTTTGTTCTTATCTCTATCAATCATCCTGATTCCTTCCCTTTATCCTGGTCTGACCCTGTTGCCCTCTCTTTCTCAGATATGATATCTTGGTGATCTGTAGCATTTAACATCTATGTGCATCATTAAGGGTAAGGGGTCTCTGACAGATAGATAGTGATATGGATATAACATACTGATGTGTTATGATTGAGAATTTAGCACTCCTGAAGGGTGGTATCAAACCACCCAGAGTTCAACCCTTGTAAATAGATGGAAGTAGGTGTAATGAAAATGAGTTGAGCTATACACTAATTCCAGACATTCCTGTAGCATATTGAACTTTTTGACATCGTGCCATGACATTGTCATCTACTAAGTTCCCTCTAGAGAACTGGACAAGCAAGTCAGTAAAAATAAATAGACAAGTAATTAATGTAAAACTAAATCTCACAATATTTTAAGTAAGTTTACAATTTTGTGGTAGGGCACATTTATAATTGTTGTGGACCACAGCTCACACACATATACCTGAAAGAGGGAGACAATGATCAGACTACAGGAAGCCACAGCGACATTGGTCCAAACTTAGTGAGAGAGCCTTAAATATAGGCAATAGTATAGACTTAATGGGCTGAACAATTAATATTGAGCCTCTGAATTTGAAAGATACAAGAAACTCAGGTACAATAACAGAGGAACAAATACTACACACTCTATCTTAGTGCTATTTACTTGTGTTATAGAAAATACTATAGGGGCTGGAGAGATGGCTTAGAGGTTAAGCACTTGTCTGTGAAGCCTAAGGACCCCAGTTCTAGGCTCGATTCCCCAGCACCCACATTAGCCAGATGCACAAAGGGGTGCACACATCTGGAGTTTGTTTGCAGAGGCTGGAGGCCCTGGTGTGCCCATTCTCTCTCTCTCTCTCTGTCTCTCTCCCTCTTTCTCTCTCTGTCTGTCACTCTCAAATAAATAAAAATAAACAAAAAATATTTTAGGGTCGGAGAGATGGTTTAGCGGTTAAGGCACTCACCTGAGATGCCTAAGGATCCAGGTTCAATTCTCCAGGTCCCACATAAGCCAGATGCACAAGGTGATGCATGCATCTGGAGTTCGTAAAATAAAAAAAAGAGAGAAAATACTATAGTCCTAACCTCTTGATTTCAACCTTGAATAGTAATTCAGATATTTCATGAACTTTCAGCTACCCACTCATTCATCTCCCAAACCCCCATTAAACAGGTACTGAATCCATATTAGTTGTCCACTGCTACAACAATTACTGGTGATGCAGAATTAAAATGTCCTTATTGCCACCTTTAAGGGAATTTCAATCTAATATAAGAGCACAAATTCATAAGCAGCTAGCTACAATTTGCTGCAAAAGTACCAACATACTATATGTACTTATATGATAATTGAGAATAAATGCATTTATTGGATTCACTACCACAGCAGTGAAAGGAAAAGGAGCAGATTGTCAAGGCAATAGATAAGGCCGTTATAAAAATGCCTCCGTATGGGAGCCTGTCATCAGCAATCTGAACTTTTTGCCTGATGCAGAAATCTCACCTTCATTCTATTGTTGGTTCTGCACTCCTATTGGTAGCTTGCAGAACATGTCTGGCTGCTTAATATTTTAATTTTATTACAAGCACGTTCTTTTACTTCCATTTACTCTATTTTCCCCTCTTTTGTCCACTTGGATACACTTACACTCTTTAGCCGTATGCTTGGGTTTTTAAGTTGTAAATGCCTTTTCTCTCACTCATCCTTCCTTTATTGCTTAATATTTACCTATCAGCCTACAATGTTTTGCATGTGTGTATGTTATATATGATTTGTGTGTGTGGGGGGGTGTTATAAATGTGTGTGTATGAAGATGTAGGCACCCTGTGCATGTGCATGTGGAGGCCAGAGGAGAATGTTAAATGTCTCCCTTCATCACTCTTTTACGTTATTTCCTTGAGATGGAGTTTCTTACTGAACCAAAGGCTATAGTTTTCTGGTCAGACTGGATGACCTGTAAGCCCCAGTGATTGGAGGAAATTTCTGAGCAATGCAGTGGAAGACCTTGATTAGTGACATGGGCAAGTGATAGGAAAAGGGGATGGGGAGATGGTTCACTGGGCAAGCATGAGGGCCTAAGAGGATATGACTTATACCAAGTTTGATTATTTTGTTGTCTAAACATTCTTCCTTGGGATTTTAAATATTGCTATTTATTTATTTATTTACTTGCAAACAGAGAGACACACAAGAGAAATAGACAGAGAGAATTGGTACAGCAGGGCCTCCTGCCACTGCAGATGAACTCCAGATGCATGTGCCACCTTGTACATCTGGCCTAATTGGGTACTGAGGAATGGAACCTGGGTCATTAGGCTTTGCAGGCAATCACCTTAACTGCTGAGCCATCACTCCAGCCTTTCCCTAGGATTTAAATGGACTCTCTTACTCCTCTATTCTTTGTTGAGCGTCCCCTCAGTTCATACCTACTTAGAGACAGCTTCTTTTCTTTCTCATCTATAGTGGCAAGCAACCAAAAATTTAATTACATCACTTTTCCTTATTTTCCCCATGTTACCTTTTGTTATCTAAATGTGTCTAGTTATTTTGTTTTTACTTTTTTACTGTTGGTCTATTGGTGTCTGCCTCTTTATTAACAAGTCAACTTCATGATAATAGGGGCTTTGAAAAATCACATGCCTGTATTTTAGAGTCTGTAATTATGCCTTGTAAATAATGGGTACTTAACATATACTTGTTGAAATGGTAAAATTAATAAATAACCCTATTTTTCCATCTGTGAGCTTCTCCTTAGGAGAATGTATCATCAGTGTTTGTCGGAGTATGCTCCATCTTTGGCATAGTCCAGACATAGTGGATGTTCAGTAATTATTTATTGGTTGAATGAATGGGGATCACAAAAGTTTATTCAAGAGACTTGTGGACTGGAACTACTGTGTTAAACTATTGCACATCTTGGAATGTGAGGTAGGTACTGAGCTAGGGCGCTAGCAGAAGATTGCTGCTTCAATTGGCATATGACCATTGACTTGAGGTTAAGACTTTGTCACCTCAGGTGGTAAGTCAGTCTTGCTAGCCCCCAACCCAAGAACTAGCTTTTCAAATTCAAATGGCCAAAGGAGAAGATAGCCTCCACAAAGGATTTGTTTCCCCACACTCATAGATTCTATAGTAATGATCATGTCAGTAGAAAAGCTATAGGAGTTTCCAAGCCAAGTTTTGAAGATTTGAAATATATTATGTTGAGAAGTTATGCTCATAAACTTGGAGTCCAGAACCTAAGTCAATCATGGCAAAATTCAAGTGACTTATGGCAAACTGCCTGCATACTTGCCAAAATTTGCTTATTCTATTTGATGTCCTAAAATAAGAAAATAGTCAATGTTTTGTATCTCCAATTTCTAGCTACATTTCTTCTTTTTCAAAAATAAATTTCCACTATCATGTAAAGCATTTAACCCTGCTGAGGACCACCTATGACTACAGGGAAATTTTAAGATACAATTGCTTGAGAAAAAAAGTTGCATTATTTAGTAAAAAATAGAACTTAGATCAAATGGAGTGTTCATGCTGCTCCATAATGATACAGGAAGAGTCTCATCTTCCTACATCTATAAATTACTCTAAAAGAGTACTTTTTAGAGGAAAATAAAAAAACAACCTTGGGTTCAACCTCCTTAAAAACCTTTCAGTTGTAAGAATAAATTTATTAATAATAAAAGTATCTCCTTAAAGTAGATTTGGTTAAAAATTTTTTTTGATGTGTGGGTTTGGTTTGTAGCAGGAATTGTATAGACTATGTGCCAAGTGATGTTGAAGAGGCTTAATTTAATTTTATTGGCATGAAATGACTGAATTCATTGGCAATGGAAAGAAGTATGATTTAACATGAATTACTGGTACAGGAAGCTTCACTATGTACCTTTAATTTCTGCAAAAGCCCAAAAGGGTATTGGATACTTAGGAGGTCAGCTAGGATATGAACTTCTCACTTAACAAGAAAATAGTAGAATTCTTCCAAAGTCATCACACATATTGATATGGATTTTTCTTGAAATCTTTAAAAATCTGAATGAATCAATGTCTCTGAACCCTAATTTTTTAAAAAAATATTGTTTTAGAGCCGGGCGTGGTGGCGCACGCCTTTAATCCCAGCACTCGGGAGGCAGAGGTAGGAGGATCGCCGTGAGTTCGAGGCCACCCTGAGACTCCATAGTGAATTCCAGGTCAGCCTGGGCTAGAGTGAAACCCTACCTCAAAAAACCAAAAAAAGAAAAATATATATATTGCTTTATTTGGAAGACAAGAATAATGGATTCTTGCCTACAGGAAGTTTGTAATCTATTGCTATTGACAGAATATTTGTACATAAAATGTAGTAATGTGTCCAGCGAATAGGCCCGCTTTAAAATTATGGAGGGGTTCAGAAAGCATGGCTGACATCTCTTGGTCTCAAGCTGAGCAAAGCTCACCCACCAGTCAACACAACGTGCCTCTCCTTTAAACTCTGCATGCACACTGTCAGTTGGAGTAGAAATGTTGGAAATAAGGAACACACTTCAACCTTCTGAATGATTTGTAATATCTACTATTTCTACAAGTTTAGAAATATTTTAACTGTTTTCACCTACATGAAAATTATATATTCTGTGGATAATTCAAAAACCTTCCTGCCAACTCTCTGTGTTCCAACGACTGCAGTACTTCCCCCATATCAACTTATGGAACACATCATGAGTATGCGTGTCCTCATGTGAACATATACTTCATGAAGACTTGTTCATCTTGACCTAATATTTGATGAAGGACTTGATAAATAAGGGGTTTTTGAACTGAAGAGCAAATGAACCCACCCTTTTATCCATGACTGTGACACACTTGGCTTATATAATTTCTTAGCTCTAACCGATTTTACATCTCTTTGATTTTTTTCAAACATGTCAATCTTTTTTTCTGCCTCAGGCTTTACAAATACCTTCTGTCTTCTAAGTGAGCTCTCTGGTTCCTCCTTTTCTAGCATGTCTTCTGGCACTATTTCTATGGAGAGACACTACTAAATACTTGCTAAATTCTTTTCTACTGCCTTCATAGCATGGTGTGTTTGATTGTTGTTATACCCTCCCCCACCATATTGTGATGTTCTAACTGTCCATGCCTGTACCAACCGTGCCTGTCACAATGTTAGAAGAATGGATGTCAATAACAAGGAAACAAGGACTGTTCATGCATAGCACATGTTCTTTAATGACATTTTCTTTCAAACTAGAAAGAATATGTATTGTTCTATGGTACTGTTGCCCAAGAAAAACAACTATTGCCATCTTTATCAGAAGCAGCTGTCATTGCTCATGAAGAACTCTGTGGGGAGGGTCATCAGACTCTCATGTGAGACCTAAGATGCCCCCATGCCAGCTATATACAGTGACAAAAGAGGTATACTTTTCTCAGGGGAAGTAGAATATTAAGGGATAGGGAACTTCATCTATGTGGCTCTGGGGAGGTTGTTGTCCATGCTATTATAAGATTTTTCATGCTCTGGCTGTTTTGGGGACCCATGCTTCTTAAGTAACCCTTCTTCATGCTGTGTAAGGGAGCCCAGTAAAGTCATTGGCTCACCAGGTTGAACTTTGGTTGAATGGGGCTTTGGTCTGTTGTGGGTGTCCTGCCTTTGTAGAACAAGTTCTTAAGTGTGTGTGAGCTTCTCCTCAGAAAAGAGTTCATACTGTGTGTATCTGCATATGTTGTGTGTGTGTGTGTGTGTGTGTGTGTGTGTGTGTGTGTGAAAGTGTCTTGAAATTTATAGAATTTTTTGTACATGTGTTGTAACTCTGTTATTTTCTTTTTTCACTAATTTGTCTTACTGAGACAGGTTGACATGTCTACTTGAATATTTATGAGGAGCAAAGTAGAGCTCATGGTCCTCTAGGATGGAATATCCCATTTGGTAAGATGAAATATTTGGGAAGTTCTGGAAAACACCCATGCTGATGTCTTCTCATAGTTTACTATTTAAGTTTTTTAGACATATGAACTCTTCTCAAATTTCTCCCCCTCTTTGTATTAGTTAAACTTGTTTCTGTGACAAAATAAAATACCTGACAGGAAGCAACTGGATGTTTGAAGGCTTTAGTCTGGCTTACAGTTTTAGGGGATACAATCCATAGTGGTAGGGAAGACAGTGGCAATAGCTTGAAGCAGCAGTCACTTCAATCCATAGTCAGGGAGCAGAGAGTGACGACTGCTAAGCTTAGCTTGCTCTCTGCTTCATGTTCAGGCAAGGACCCTAGCCCATGAAAGATGCTGCCTGCAGTTTGGGTGGGTCTTGCCACTTCAGTAAACCTAATCTAGAAGCTCCCTTATAGACTTGCTCAGAGATTTGTCTCCTTGGTGATTTCTAGATCCTCTAAAATTGACAATTAAGATTAACCATTATCATACTCTTCTCCTTCCTTTCCCTGTTGTTTCTTGATATAAGAATATTAAAAATCTCATATAAGATTAATCCCCATGAAAATTCTACTTGAAAGACATTTATACACAATTTATGCAAAATTAAAGTTTTCCTATTTCTGTAGGATTATTGTATAATAAAAATTATGATTCATCCCTACCAAATAAATACCAAGAGAATGCCTATGCTTTTGTGAATTGAGGGGCTTGTGAATGCCTTATTTCCAACCTCAGAGTGGCAGTCATATTTTTCTCTGCCAACCCAAGAAGTTTCTACTTGTTGTCAATGGTCCTGACATCCATGCTGGACTCTTCAATGCTGATCAGATCTCCTCCTCCAGCATGCCCTGTGCTGTGATAGGGCAGGGAATGCCATATGAGCTCTGACATGCTAAAGAAATGCAACCCCACCTGTGCACCAGATGCTGAAAATGATTCAAGTATTTCAGTTCTATAATTTTATCCCTGGGATCCTGCACAAACTTTCTTTGGGACTGATCTAGATCTTTACCTTTCAAAATGTGGTTTCTGAACCGTTAGTATTATTGTCATCTGATTCTTAGGGTACTATTATATACAGTTGTATGAAACTATACTATACTCTATTACTTGTCATATATTGAGACTCTTAGGTGTGGTTTTAGCCTTCCTAAATCAGAATATGTATTTTAATGATATTCCCAGGTAATATGTAGCACACTGAAATCAGGACGTACCAAGAAATGATTACATGAACTTTTCTTCTCTTTGATTAACACCTAACTGCTTGTCCATTGCCATCTCTTTTACCCTCCTGGGCTATGGGATAATTGAGTTTCTTAGTGTCTTTTAAAGGACTTACTTTTATGAATAGCTATAACCCTGTGAAACTTGCCCCATAGTGCAACATCTGCTGTTGTCTGGATAAATGTATATACTATGCTTATCAAACTGCCCAGTAAGCACTTCTCTTAATGTTCATACCCTTATATTAATGCTACTCTCACTTTGGGTAGAGAATCTTCTCTTTTCAGATGGCAGTGACCTTGGGACGACTCAGAAAGTATCATAGTGCTGGAAAGAAGTGACTGGAGTACTGAGTAACATTTCAGTCACACCTTCCCAGGCTCAGGGTCTAATGCGGAAGAGGTGACGGAAAGAACGTGAGAGCCAAAGGAAGGGTAGGACTCTACAACGTGCTCCCTCCAGACATAGAATGGCCTGGATATCCATAACCTCATAGTGCCTGACACTACCTACACAAGACCATCATAAGAGGAGGAAAATATGATGACATCAAAATAAAAGAGAGACTGATTGAGATGGGGAGGGGATATGATGGAGAATGGAATTTCAAAGGGGAAAATGGGGGGAGGGAGGGTATTATCATGGGATTTTTTTTATAATCGTGGAAAATGTTAATAAAAATTGAGAGAAAAAAAAAGAAACTTGCCCCATAGACTCTCTGGACATGAAAACATTTGCTTGACTCCTCCCTGCTGGCTAGCTGTCATAGTGCTGGAAAGTGCTCTGCATGCTACTGGTGGATTAACATCGTGTATTGACCTTGTGAGTTACACAGTTGGCCAGCCAGACAAGATGTGGGCACTGTTGCAACAGTGGCATGTCTGCGATGATAACTGCTCTCTGATTAGGTTTGAGGCTCGCTCTATGAGAAGGAATCCATGCCTGGTACTGAAAGGCCAGTCAAAAGCTTATGACTGGGGAGATAATAGGGCTAGGGGGTCAAGATGCTACTGTTATTTGGCTAAATGGATAAGTTGTGCTCATCAAATTGTCTTTAAATATTTATGCTTATGCCCATAGATAAATGTTGCTCTCACATTTGGTCATAGAAGGTTCTTTTAGTAGATGGTAGTGACTGCTTGGGATACTCAAGACTTATTAAAATGTTAAGAAGAAGTGGGCTGGAGAGATGGCTTAGTGGTTAATATGTTTGTCTGTGAAGCCAAAGGACTCAGATTCAATTCCTCAGGACCTGAATAAGCCAGATGTACAAGGTGGAACAAGCATCAGGAGTTTGTTTACGGTGGCTGAAGGCCCTGGCTCACCCATTTTCTCTCTTTCTCTCTCTCAAAAAAAATAAAATAAAAACTTAAACAAATGTTAAGAAGAAGTGACAGTTGAGTGCCCAGCACTAAATGAGACATTTTTATCGTATACTCCAACGATCACGGAACACTGTGGAAAAACGGATATCTGCATACCCATTTTTGAGGTGAGCCGAAGCTCTTACAGCAGAAGATGGGTTCACAGGTTGCATACATAGAACATGCTTGGACTTTAGTCCTTTGTTCACTGCACAAACCAAATAAAGTAAGAAAATGAACACATACAGGTAAGAATGCAATAATAATGAAACATGGCTGCTGTTTTCAGGATTTTTAAGTTATCAGAGCATATGCTTGTGGCTCCGAGAACATGTGTTAATGCATTGAGAGCTTTGTAAAAGTAAAATATTTTATTAAACACAAAAAATTAACTGAGGGAAATATTCCAGCCGAGGTACACTGCTAGACAACAGCTGAAAGCAGTACTGCCAACATTTGACAGGCGTACCTGGGTTCAAGCAGTCACTATATATCCCTATTATCTTCAAAAATGCTAAAGGAATGCCAACTTTGCACTTGCTTCTATTCAATTTAGTCAGCAACTGAATGTTTAGTTCAAATGCTATTGGTTTGGAATGAAATGTTTTATACCAGCTTTAGGATTAAACTTTAGCCGTATTCCTAAGAATGCTACACTCTTCAACCATGAGGCAAACTGAATCAGAAAGTAAGGCATTATTTACAATCCTTACCTAGAATAAAATATAAGATGAACAGTTTCTTTTTTAAAAAACAATTTACTCTTCTTTTTTCTTCCAAAAGGAGACATGGACTTGGAGCCTGTGGAAATGATTAAGCATTTTCCTAAGGACTCTTTGGTTGTTCTGCATATCAAATGTAATAAGGTTTTACCCATCTGTGGGAAGAGGATCGGGCTGCTGAGGGCCACCCCCAGATTCTTTTGACAGTGGAAAACTTGGAGCCAAAAGATAACTGGGCACTGGCTCAGGAGGTGCTCATGTAGAGCCTTCTGTGCTCTGAATACTGCACTGTGATGGCCTTTACTTGTCCTATGCCCAGGCTGCATCTAACTGCCATTCACTTCCAGTGAACTGTGTTCTCTTACACATTTCTGGCTGCCTCAGCTTTTTCTTTCCCCCTAGTTCTCTCAGCAGTGTTCACTACTAAGTTCTCGTACATCTAAGAAATAACGAAGCTTTTCTTTTATTTATTTTGTAATTGTGCTAATTTTCTTTTTCCTTCCCTCCTTTCTTCTTTTATTGTTCCTGTTCTTTTTCCTCCTCTTCTTTCTCTCTCACTCCTTTTCTTTACTCTTTCTCTCTCTCTCTCTCCCTTTCTCTCTCTCTCTCTCTCTCTCTCTCTCTCTGTGTGTGTGTGTGTGTGTGTGTGTGTGATGCGCATGCAGATGTGTTCATATGGCTATGTTCACATGCATGTGGAGGCTGGAGGTCTAGGTTGGATGTCTTCCTCAATTGCTCCTCATCTTACTTCTTGAGACAGGGTTTCTCACTAAACCTGGAGCTTATTGATTCCGGTAGACTAGCTAGCCTGCAGGCTCCAGTATCCTCCTGTCCCTCTCTCTCCAGTGCAGGGATTTCAGGTGCACATTGCTCTAACTGGATTTTATGTGGTGCTGGGCGTATCAAGTTAGGTCTCCATCCTTGTACAGCAGACACTTTACCTATCGAGTGATCTCCCCAGCCTCATCCTTTCTTTGTAATAACCTTTCCTTTCAGTTTCTTTAGAATCAACTCTTTTTCCAAATAAAGGCCAATCTTTTTCTAGTGAAATCTTAGATAATGTAATATTAAGAATGTAAAGCTACAATCACAGTATAAAAGTCTAAGCTGAGTTATTTAGATATAGCCTAAGCATAGATACTTCCTGTCTGAATGCTATGTATTTTCTTGGGTAGCTTGTGTACTTAACCTGTGGACCAGGGGCTCATACACAATGACAGAGGTCTAGTTGTCTAGTTCTGTTTATAGTGAGAATCTTGTTCCTTTTCATCCTGTTACCACACTGGCTTAAAAAAAAAAAACTTTATTTTTATTTATTTGAGAGAAAGAGGCAGAGAGAGGGAGAGAGGGAATGGGCGCGCCAGAGCCTCCAGCCACTGGAAACGAATTCCAGACGCATGCGCCCCCATGTGGATCTGGATACGTGGGTCCTGGGGAATCAAACTGAGGTCATTTGGCTTTGCAGGCAAATGCCTTAACCACCTAGCCATCTCTCCAGCACCCCCATGCTGGCTTTTTAATGATGCTTTTGATGGAAGTTACCTAAGGTTTGTGATTTTACCTGCTTCCTATTCCATGCTCACCTTGTTCTGTTAGGTTTTGTTTTTATGCTTTTCAGTAATCTGAGTCTTCTATTTTAATTCGCAATATAGCATAATTAGGCATGTGACTCAACTCTGATAGGGTTGCTCTCCATACTTCTTCCCTGCCAGCTTCAGGAAGTGCTTAATTGACTAATGCTAGGCTTAAACTTCTGCTTTTAAGTTAAATGGTGTCAATAATACACATTCATCAAATCCTTAAGTGACTGATGCAAGGAAGGGTGGAAATGCCCAGAGTATGATGAAGGTAATTTCCTTACCTCTTTCACACTTAAGTATGTATTCTGATTTATTGAAACTTGGATATATGAAGAAGATAACAAGCAAACATAGCTTATCTTCTATAATAACTATATTCTTGACAGTGTATTATTTGTTTAAACAGAAAGCAAGTACATAAATTCTTATAAAAATGTCTTACGAAATTTTTTTCTATTTAAAGAAATCCTAAGATAAAGCTTTGCAAAGTTTAAAAAAAAAAACCCTATTCTGTATCAGGCTGACTTACTGATAGAAACAAATAACTCCCAATCATGGCAAGACTGTATTCTTATTATTTGTTTCACAAGTCGTGGGGAGGGAGATTCTGTAAGGCCCGTGAAGCCCATCTTCACACTTTCTTATAACTAAGAGCACTTCAACAGGGACAGCAAATGCAGGATCAGCTTGTGCCATTAACTGTTAATTAAGAATTAAGTACTTAATTAAGAAATAGAATTAAGTAATTAAGGAGCACCTTATACCATTAAGATTAAGTGTTTTGACCTGGAAATTATGGTCCAATGGTCAAGTACTTCCCCATTCCCCCATCTACCCACGAAATGCTAAGATGTTCCATTTTCTATATGGGCAGGAATGAGAAGTGGTTATGAGTGAGCAGCAATAATGGCTTGCTAAGCAGGACCTGTGGTTATCAGTTATTTGTTTCTGTCTGCTTCATTCAGGTAATGCACCCCCCCCCTCCCTGACTTTCTCAAATGAGACAACCTGAAACAAACAAAGAATCACACACAGTGCTGGGTCTCTGTTTGTTATCAATCAGGAGTGTTGCAAAATATTTGCAATAGATCCAGATGCAGCTCTGGATGATTTGGAGACCTACAGGAAGAGAGGCAAGTGGTCTACCTTTTTTCTCATTCTTCATGGCTGGATTGGAAAAACTCATCAAAATTCTCATTTGAGGGACTGGGAAGAAAACTCAGCACTTAAAGGTGCTTATTTGTAATGCTCTGCCAGATTAGGTTCAATTCCCAGGCTACCCACATGAGCTAGATGCAAAAACAGTGCAAATGTCTGATCTATGTGTGCAGCGACAAGTGGCCCTGCTACATACACATGCATGCACACCTGTATGCATGCCCACACACGCACCTCACATAACCCTTCTTATTTGGGGAGTGTATGAATTGGAGACATACTACATTTATCTTGTTGTGTTGTAGCAACTGTGAAGTCCTGCTGAGAAAATGTTATCACAGGCTTCTCACCTGAGATGACCCAGGAGCAGGAGGGTTCCTGAGTTCAAAGCTCCTATGGTCCAAGGGAGGATGAGTCTTCGTTTGCAGGATTCTCTTTGGCACCGTTTGAAGTGAGTGTCAGGGAATACACCTCCCTTGGAGGCAGGCAGACTTCTGTCTACATCCTATGCAGTGATGGCTGGAGCTCCAGTGCTATTTTAAGTTCTGAACTGTCACATCCTCTTTTAGTTCAGGCCTATTCTTTTGGCAATACATTTCTTTCAAAAGCTTCAATGGATTTCTCTCTTTGATTTCAGTCAGCTTCATGTACCAGAAATTTGTGACAGCTTCTTTTTAGATGCAGTACCCATATTTGTTAAGTGAATTTGCTTCTTCATTCCTATGTATCTCTCTTTTCCCATGTCTCTGGATTTCACTGAAGCTATCCTGTACCTATCAAGTACTTTTCAAGGCAATTTTTTTTGAGGTAGGGTCTCACTCTGGTCCAGGCTGACCTGGAATTAACTTGGTAGTATCAAGTGGCCTTGAACTCACAGAGATCCTCCTACCTCTGCCTCCCGAGTGCTGGGATTAAAGGCATGTGCCACCACACCCAGATTCAAGGCAATTTTTGTCCAGCTAAAGGATTTTCTAGGTATCATTGTGTGCATGTTAGGAAGAACAATGTTCACTAAGTATGTCCACATCCTTAACTAGAGAACTATGAATGAATTATGTTCTGTGCTCAACATGAATTAAAATAGCAGATGGAATTAAGGTTGCCAATCAGATCACCTTAAAATAGAGAGAGCTTATCCTGAATTATGCAGGTGGGCCCAATGTAATCACACATATTCTTAAAAGCAGAAACAGGAAATAGAGAATTTGTTTCAGAAGGGAGCAATAGGAGAAAACCTAGACCAGCTGTGTCTGGCTCTGGAAAGGGCCATGAGCCAAAAATTGTAGTAGAAACTTGTCAACCAAGACCATATTTATATCTAGAAACTTGTAAAAAGAAAAAAAAATGGATTATCTAAGCCACCATACAGGAAAAAAGCCCAGTAACACCTAATTTAGCCCAGAGAGACCAGATTATCATTATGAGTAAATTTGCAACAAATAAATTGATAATCATTTATTATGGAAGCAATAGGAAGCTAATATCTTAAATCTGTTCAGAGGTTTTAACCCTAGTTGCCATTGCTGTAATCTTACCTTAATGTTAACTTCATGGCTAAATTTTAATCTGCCATGTTTAAAAACATTTTTGCATTATGTATTCTATTTTGTAAGTATGAGAAGTAGTCATTTATGCTATCACTCACTAGTCTTTGAATTAGTGGATTTCTATTTTACTTTTATTCCAACTTGTAAAACCAAGTTATTTTTTCAAGTTATCTCTATTATTGTCAAATAGAGCCAAATACAGCCTGCACATGCTTCTAGCATTTTTTACCAACTTATTTCCCTAGTACTCCAAGTCTATTTGGCACTTGGTGTTTCTTCTAAAATCATGCACATGACAGTTTTAAGAAACAGTCTTTCATGGCATATTAGTTTTCTTTCCACAGTTTCTAATCACTACTATATTTTCTTATGTAGGGTCCCAGGTCTGTCTGTTAGTTAGCATTTCTACCTAGTGTGATCAAGATAGGAAAGATTGCATTGTATAATGAGTAATCACAATATTGTGTCAATTTAAAGAAGGAAGTTTCCTTCTCACACTGTGTCTATCAGGAAGATTACGTGCCTTGTCATGATTCTAAAATATGAGCCAGTACAGTCATTGTAACCTGGATCATTGTCAATGTTCATGGCGGAGGGATGGTCAGTGTATGATACGGTTGGTTTAATACTAGGCATGAGTAAATGATACACCATGTACACTTACATTCCCTTAGCCAAATCAAATAGCATAGCTTCATCAAATTAAAGGTGTGGTGGTTTGAATAGAATAGATGGCCCCCAATATATTCAGTTGTTTATTTGTTTGTAGTTTGCATCTGCAGCCACCTGGCTGGAGGCAGTGTCACTGGGTAGATCTTAAGGTGTGGTGGTGGGTTTCAGATTTCAATCTAAAGATATGCAAAGTGTGCCTAGCTGGAGTTCCTGAAGTGTGCTGTGGCTTTTGGCTTTTAGGCTTGTGCTTTTCTCTCTCTACTTGGGCCTGTGAAGGCAGGCCAGCTTCTTCTGCCATTATGGAACTTCCCCTGGATCTGTAAGCTTCAATAAATATCCCTTCCTCCATAACTGTGCCTGGTCTGGAAGTTCATCTCAGCGAACCTGAAGCTGTCTGCTACAAAAGGGTTTAGAAAAGTATAATCTTTTTTTTTTCTTCAATTTTTTCAAGGTAGGGTCTCACTCTGGCCCAGGCTGACCTGGAATTCACTCTGTAGTCTCAGAGTGGCCTCAAACTCATGGTGATCCTCCTAACTCTGCCTCCTGAGTGCTGGGATTAAAGGCGTGTGATCACACCCAGCTAGAAAAGTATAATCTTTTAAAGGGAACAGGAGATATTTGGTGTATAGCAATAAGGACCCTTTACAAGTTTTGGAAATTGATGCTTATTATGGTGGGCCATCAATGTACTTAGAATTGGGACTGTACTATGCCAGAAGATGAGTCTTCAGAAATATTTTTGCATAAATGCAAGAGACTTACGAATGATAGACACCTGTAATCAAAATCAGCTGTCAATCCAACTTTGTAGTTAAGTCCAATTAGTTTGCAAGCATATTTTAAAATGTAAAAAAAAAACTTTAAGGAATTAACATAATATGCAATTTAATACATTCTAGGTATATATATACACAGAAGAAAATAAAAAATGTCAACAAAATTTTATATTTAAAAAAGACAAACTCAATGTCATACATAACAAAAGAAAATGTAGTCTGCAGTTATACCACTAAGTAGGATAAAGCATGGTACATTCATTTGTGTAATATCGTGTGATAATTATGTATACATAAAGTGACAAAATTATTTTCAGGCCAGGCATAGTGGTACACACCTTTAATCCCAGCACTCAGGAACAGAGATAGGAGGATTGCCATGAGTTTGAGGTCAGTCTGGGACTATAGAGTGAGTTCCAGGTCAGCCTGGGCTAGAGTGAGACACTATGTCAAAAAAATTGTTTTCAGTCTGACATTAATAAGAATTTAATAGTGCATACACTTTATACTTTAGTTTTCTGGATGTGTGCAGAATGGAATGGCTGAAGAAAATATGTATACTAATATTAGCTATATGTGAGTGGTAGAATTGTGATAGGTTCTAGACTATTGGTTTTGCTTTTTACTTTGTAAGTTTTTCAGAGAGAAGAGTGCTAACCATTGCACCATGATTATATTGTAAGCTTTTCTATACTGAGAATATTTTTCTGTACAAATCAGTAAATATAATATTTAATATTTCTTCCTAGAAAGAATTTACGGTGCCTTATATCGACATGCTAATCTAACTATTAAAACATAAGCAGAACATTAAAATAAAATTTGGTAGTCAAGCTTGTAATGACATTACTCCAAGTTTCCTATTGCCTAGCTACTTAAGTATTACGCTAGGCATTGTTGTGTGAAGGCTTTGATGGTTGAATTAGTTTTATAATAAACTCACAATAGACTGAACTTATGGACCATTTTACCTGAGTGGACAATGAATCATTCAGAATCTTCTGACCAAGAATGACAATGACTTTTCTTCCTTAGCAGCCTGCATAGCACTTTCCAGCACTCTAACAGATAGTCAGCAGGGAGGAAGCTTCTACCTTAGTTGCAGTTTGGAATTCATAGCTGGTGCTGAAAATCCCGTCCGAAGCCTAGGAAGGTCATCAGCCCTAGGGGAAAAGCTACTACTGGTGCTTGGCTAAATGGACATGTTATGCCCATCAAATTGACCTGTAAATAGTCATGTTTGAACCCATAGAGCAGTGCTGCTCCCACTTTTCATCAAAGAATGCCCTTTTTGCAGATGGTAAAGATGACTGAGGAGAATCAAACTCTTCAAAATATTGAAAAGAAGTGACAGTTAAATGCTCAGCATTAAATGAGACATTTCTCTTATACCTGCCAAGGCTCAGTGAACAATGCAGAACAGATGGCACAAAGAATGTTAAGAGTTAGAGGATGGAGAGGTGTGCTTTGCAGCATAGTATTCCTGATGTGAGGTGGCCATTGCATTCATGATATATAGCAGCTGTCATTACCTATACAATTTTGGGCCCATCAACATGTTATCATAGATGATAAAAGAAGGAAAAGCAAAAACAAAAATAGAAGAGGGACTGGTTGGAGGGAGGAAAGGGTTCAGTGGAAGGGGGGTTGAAGGACAAGGCACAATGGAGAGAGATGGGAAGAGATTATGATCAAAATATTATGTACATGTATAAAAATTATCAATAAAATGGAAGAGGAAGTTGGAAGGCCAATTAAAGGGTTGCACTAGACTGAGAGGAATGACACAGGAATAATGCATAGGAAAAAAAGTTGTGATTCCTATTGCATCCTTTATGGCAAAAGCACATTAAGGCTTAATGACCAAATCGAAAGACCAAGATATACAAAGATAGAAAGAGACAGAGGGTGTATTGATTGATGGATGGATGGATGGATGGATGGATGGATGGATGGATGGAATGATCAAGAGAGGTTAGACATAGGGGCCGGAAAGATTGCTTAGTGTTTAATGCATTTGCTTGCAAAGCCAAAGGATCCTGGTTCACTTCTCCAGGACCCACTTAAGCCAGATGCAAAAGGGGGTGCACACATCTAGGGTTCTTTTGCAGTGGCTGGAGGCCCTGGCATGCCCATTCTTTCCCTCTTTCTCTCTCTTCCTCTTTCTTTCTCTTAAATAAATTAAAAAATATATTTAAAAAAAGAGATGTTAGACATAGAGAGAGAAGCTAAAGAAAGGAGGGAGAAAACAGTACATATATGGAGAGATCATACAAATAAAGGTAATGTACATTGGTTCTCCTTGAGAGACAGAGAAGGATTTTCTGAATGTAAAAGCAATGGGAAAAGCACAAAAGAAAATTACTAATTGGAGTAACTCCATAACCATTAAACATTATGTTTATATAAATCCAACAGTAACAAAATTCAGTATAAAATGTCAAAATACTTCTAGAAAGATACCACAAATAAGAAACTGGGTTATTGGTGTATTAAAATATATTTAAATAAAAAATAGGCAAATCAAAGAAACATGATTGGTTAAAGTATTATAAAAATACTCTTGGCAGCTTTTGAACTAAGCATAGAAAACTCTGATCTAGGCAAGGATGTTTGAGAAGTTAATATAAAATTCAATATTATGAAAGAATTAGGAATGAAAAGCTTTATCAAAGTTTTTTAAACAAAGCAAAAAGACCCATTAAAATGTATTTAGAGTGAGATTCTCATCTCATTTTTTAAGTTAATTCTCAGGTACAAAGTAAAATTTAAAATGAAAATAAAAATTTTGATAAGCTCAGTGTTTCTAAATTATAATGCATAATTTAGATACATTTTAAAATTATAACATATCCTCTTGTCAGATGTCTGGTGGAGACAAAGCTGAAGTCATACTCAAACATTACCTCAGGTTCATCGAGTTGATGCTCAAGAGGAAGCAAAGAGCATCTATCTGTACAGTGAGAAGGGAGGAGAGAGTCCTCATCTAAAGCACAGGCCTTTGTTGTCATTTGCTTTATTCGTGTCATCACCAAATTATGGGATAGTGATTTAATATCTGCAGGCCTCAGTTTTTTCTTTCTTCTGAAAATATAGGCAACTGGGATTGATCAAATCAAAATATACTCTCCATGCCCAAAGCTTAGTATTGTTCCTGATCCTGAGAAAGTACCCAGTATAATTTGTCATTATCACTCTAAATACACTGAGTACATTTCATCAGAAAGTATAGCATGACCCTGTTTTAAGAGTTATCAAAAGGAAAATGTGGAACTGTCCATCAGACTTTTGGGATTTGTTTCTTACTATATGTAAGGAAGTCACACTTTGTCTGAGTCACCTTATATCTGTAATCAAGCTTTAGTTTTCTTCTCTTTAAAATGAGGACACAGAGTTGGAGAGATGGCTTAGAGGTTAAGGCACTTGTCGGCAAAGCCTAAGGACCCATGTTCAACTCTCCAGATCCCACTAAAGCTAGACTCACAAAGGTGAGATAAATGCAAGGTTGCACATGCCCACTAGGTGACACAAGCATCTGGCATTTAATTGCAGTGCCAGAGGCCCTGGCACGCCAATTCTCTCTCTAAAATAAAAAATAAAATAAGGATACCATCTATCTTGCCTCCTCTCCAAGTGGATGTGAAAGTGAATTGTAAATACGAAAGCATGTTGTGAACAGAATTTACCATGACTAACATGCTACTCCCCTTACTGCTTTTAGTGTATCAAGTCCTTCTCAAGAATAGGAACTCATGGGGCTGGAGAGATAGCTTAGTGGTTAAGAACTTGCCTGTGAAGCCTAAGGACCCTGGTTCGAGGCTCAACTCCCCAGGACCCACGTTAGCCAGATGCACAAGGGGGTGCATGCGTCTGGAGTTCGTTTGCAGTGGCTGGAGGCCCTGGCGCGCCCATTCTCTCTGTGTCTCTCTCTCTGCCTCTTTCTCAGTCTGTCTGTCACTCTCAAATAAATAAATAAAATGAACAACCAAAAAAAAATTTAAAAAAAAGAATAGGAACTCACACACTGATTTCAGAAAGTTTCCATTCACTGTCTCCCCAGTGTATGTGCTGATACAAGGGCTTACAGGGCTTAGGAAGAAATGTAAGCAAAGGACCCTGACCTAAAGCAGAAAGACTGATCTGCTAGCATGCAGATGACTAATTAGAGAAGGAAGAGACTGGATTTGGGGAGAAGAGTGTGAAAGATTTTGAGGTTCCATAGGTAACACCTAATGAGGGTCTGTTGTAGGATGAGAATGAGGGAAAAGATGAAGAAAATGGCTGGGATCATTGTGTCATGTAATGTCAGGTTTGTTTGATGGGGATTTAATATCAGAGCTTGGCATATCTTCATACAGTTATCTCCTCTCACCTCAAAATCCATGTGCAGAGAGCCGTTGATGGTAATCATGATGATACTAGCTAATATATATGGAGTGCTTATTTATTGTCAGATACAATCATGACTTTCTTTGTATTATCCTCCTAAGAGAAATTTGATTAAATACCACTCTTATCTTTATTTTACAGAAATAATTGGAGGCAAAGAAATGTTAACTTACTTACCTACAAAATATACATAGCTAGTAAGTATCAAAATTGAGATTCAAATCCCAAACTTTCTGGCTCTAAAATCCACATTCTCAACCATTGGTCAATAGTGATAGTTATAATGATGGTATTAAGAAAAACTACTTGGCCTTCCTCTGTAATACTGTGTCAAAGGCTATCCATGAAGGCTCTACTTGATTAACAAATGGTGGCATCTCAATTACATGCATGCTTTCATTAGGGCCTCCATTCCTATATTTAAAGCACTAAACCAGGCCAATGCTCCTGACTGCACTTGCAATTCCTCTGAGCGTATGGTCCTCATCCAGGGCATGGAGCATTCAGGGGTGGAAATGGGTCTTGCAGAACAGCACATTCCTCTTCTCTGAAGCTCTGCCTGCTGCCAGGAGCCCTTAAGGTCTTACTCATTTACTAACCACAAAGAAGCTTTCTAATGTCTTGAATAGTATTAATTCAAGGGATTCAAGAGATATACTACTATGCTCATGCTGCCAGGCCACTGGTCCTGGGCATGGGGATCCTGGAGCATGACACAATTTATCACTATTAATCATCATCTCTTTTTTATAAATTTTCTTTAGATTCTCCCTTATTTTTTTTAAGATTGAGTTTTCCTACTCAACTCTTTTGGGCAGGCAAATGAACTATGTGAGACTTACTTTCCTTGTGTATAAAATGAGGATAATAGTTGTTAATGGGTTTTGGTGAGATAGCAATGTAATACAGTAGTTAACACAGTGTTTGACCTATATAAGAAGTACGTAATAGATGCTAACTATTGCATTACTCTCCCTATTTGGAACAACTTTATCCCATATAGATGACATCATTCTATGGCATTGTACTGTAACTGGAAACAAAAAAGAAGAAAATATAACGATTTTCTTAAAAGCTGTTTTATGCAGAGAAAATGTACAGATGAGTATAACAACATTAAGGTTAAGAATAATTTAAGAACACAGATGAATAAAAAGTTATTAGCTTTTGAAATATGACCTAAGTTCCTAGAAAAAAATCAGGCATATTTGTATACAAAAGGCATATGTAAGTTCTCATTATTGATATAATTTGGCACTTCCAAATTTTTACCAGTTTTGGTTTTATAGGAGGTTGAAACACTGGTGGTACTTTTGGAAGGGTAGGGACTTGGAGAAGGTTGAAAGGACCAAAAGAGGCTTATAGAAGATAAAATTGGCATAGCGTGTATTAGAATGGTATGGCCGCAGGGATGGGGATGGTCCTGCCTAGACCCTGTGTTCCCTCACATCCACCAGAAACAATGTAGCCCAGGTCCTTTACATATAGTGATATAGTCAAGGTTTGGATCTGAAATGTTACCCAATGTTTAGGACACTGGCTCTGCAGGTGCTCTCTTGGCGAGGCTGTGAGTCTTGGCTGACAGAGATGGATCACTGGGTCAGGGACACTGAGGGTGATAGCCTGGTCCCCTTTGGTTCCATTTTCTATGCTTCCTGTTCTTCTGAGATGTGAACAAGCCCTGCCACAGGCTACCACAACATTCCCTCCGTCATAGACTTTTCCTTCTAAAATTGGGTACCAAAATAAGCCTTTTTCCTTCGTTATTTCTGTCAGCTATTTTAGTCACAACAGGAAAGTACTAGTACAGCTCTTTCTTTTTTTATTAAAATTTTTCATTTATTTGAGAGCAACAGATAGACAGAGAGAGAAAGAGGCAGAGAGAGAGAGAGAGAGAGAGAGAGAGAGAGAATGGGCACATCAGGGCCTCCAGTAATTGCAAACGAACTCCAGATGCATGTGCCAACTTGTGCATCTGACTTACACGGATACTGGGGAATTGAGGGTCGAATCGCAGTCCTTAAGCTTCACAGGCAAGTGCTTAACCATTAAGACATCTCTGTCTTGTGTCTGTGCTAACCTCTTGGTCTGGACCCACTTGGCACTCAGCCATAAACACTTTCCAGACTTCTCCGGATTGGGCTGCATTATTCAAATATATACTCATTACTTTTCTTTGCCTTTGGGTCAATGATATCATATATATATATATATATATATATATATATATATATATATATATATGTATTTGAGAGAGAGAAAAAGGGAGAGAGGGAGGGAGGCATAGAGAGAGAGAGAGAGAGAATGGAGAATGGGCATGCTAGGGCCTCCAGCCACTGCAAACAAACTCCAGATGCGTGCACCTCCTTGTGCATCTGGCTTACAAGGGTCCTGGAGAATCCAACCGGGATCCTTTGGCTTTGCAGGCAAACACCATAACCACTAAGCCATCTCTCCAGCCCCAATGATATCTTTTGTCTGTAGGTTTTCATGTCCTCAGGCCGTCATGCCTCTATCTACCCTGGTTTGGTGATAAATAGCTGGTTGATCCACCTGTAAGGTTTGTCCTAGCCCTTATAAGGAGATCTGAAGTGGAAAGACTTTCTTAGTTGAGAGGTACCTCTGGAGCCTTGTAAGAAAGGCATTAGGAAGTATATACCATAACACTGCTTTAATTATGTATCTGCTACAAATGAATCGCCTTCTCTCATTCTCATCCAGGGACAATTGCTCTTGCTCACTTTTCATCTATATGGTTGGACATCTTAATATTTCAGTTGTATTAATAATAAAAAGTTCAAATGAGTAAATCCAATAAAGTCTTTCTAAACTGGGCTAAGAAGTATTTTGAAAAGGGAATACAAATGATTTTGCTTTTTTTTTTTTGTTCATACATAATACACTCTGCCTGGAATAATTTTTAGCTTCCCAGGGAATGCAGACTTTGATTAAAGAAAAATATATGCTTTTATGACTCTAAAAGGAACACAAGTTAAATTTGGTAAATGCAGACATTCTTAGGAAAAAGGAACAAAGAAAACAGAAGTCAAATGAGAGAATAGCCCCAGATATTAACATACCAAGAAATAAAGAAAGAGGTTTTTCTGCTTCCAACTTTTCTTGAAAAGTTTTAGAGTTAAGAGCAAATGGAAAATCCTTAGCTCATTTATGTGACTTGATTACCTTTTCAAATGTAAAACAAAGAACATTCTTAACAGTAGAGAAGATATTGCAAAAATGGAAACAATTTCAAAGTAATGTTTTCTACTTTTAGAAAAAAGCTCAGACTCAAAAGAAGTATATAAGCATAGATCAATCGTTCTGATGCTTACCTATGGTAAAGATTATAGCAATCTACAATAGTCCATTAGTCGACAAGCTGTCTACACAATATTCTCAATGGCTGACAGTTGCCAAGGCACTCCATGCAGGAGTGACTTTTTGGAGACTGTAGAGGCAAAAAGCTTCATGCACTGCAGTCTGAAACACATCTCCGATCTTGTCATCTTGGAATAAGACATGAAGATTATTGTACAATTGTAAAAATGTGCCTTGATCTCACTCAAATAAAAGAAGTGTAGAAATTGAGCTAAAATATTAGATGGCTTAATAAAACAATTGATAAACACAAACCAATGGGGATATATATACAAAGGGAAAGGGCTATGACAACCCTGGAAGATTGTTTAATATAATGTCAAAAGCTACCAATTTAAAGACTCCAATTTACTGCTGTCTCCAGATGCTGGAAAAGCTTTCGACAGTTAATTGGAAGCTTTTATTTTTGACATTGAAAAGCATGGGCTTGCTACAAGAATTCATTTCATGGCCAGAAACATTATCTGATCATCCAAAGGCCAAAATTAAGGCTAATGTGTATAATTGGAGACCTTTTCTTTCTTTTCCTTTCTTTTTTTTTATGACAAGGAAGCAGCCACAGGCTGTCCACGTTTTTCTCTATTATTTGGTTCATCAATAGAATCTCTGGCAGGCAAGATGAAGGAATAAAAATGGGGTACTTAAGGCCCACAATTTTATTGTGAGTAGATAATGTGGCTCAATTCTGGGTTGCATGTAAACTTGTGAAATCCACTTCAGAGAAGTCAAGTGGAGTGAATCTTCTCTCCTAGTGGAGGGGCTATTTGGTTTAGTTCAAGAGGTATTTTCTTCTTAGGATTAAATTCTTTATTTCTAAATAAAAATGTGTTTCAGATGGTACTTTGCTTCGTCCTTGGAAACACAGTACCAAATCACAATTCTTACATTTTCTTATATTCTTTCCCATTTTCCCCTCAGCAATCTGTGGAATAGATGAGCAGAACTTTCAGAAATAGCCATATGCTCTGTTACTTTCTCTAATTTTCTTTCTTTTTCTAATATATATTAATCACATTCAGATTATGTGTGAGTAAATAAATAAATTAAAGTGATAGGTTATTACATATAAATGTTTATATAACAAATCAAAAATACATATGGGGGAATTGCTTTATGAGTAGCGTTAGTTCACTAGGAAAATAGTAGGAGATGTGCTATATTGTAAATCCTCTTTCTCCTTGTTCTTTGTGACCTATAGTTCACATGCAATACAGTTTGTCCATGTAGAGTATACAGTCTGGTTTTGTATATTCATATAGCTCTGAATACATTCCTATAATCGATTTTAGAATGTCTTCATCTTCCCAAACAAAAATTCCATATCCATTATCAGTTGTTCCCTGTGTCTTTCTAACTTTGCAAGCTCCTCCAGGCAAATTGTTAGCTTACTTTCCATTGCTAAATATTTGCCTATTCTGGACATTTCCCATAAGTGGAATTATACATATGGTCTTTTGTATTGGCTTTTTTCACTTAATATAATGTTTTCAATATCTTTTTCAGCCAGGTGTGGTGGTGCACACCTTTAATCCCAGCACTCGGGAGACATAGGTAGGAGGATCCCCATGAGTCTGAGGCCACCCTGAGACTACATAGTGAATTCCAGGTCAGCTTGGGCTAGAGTGAAACCCTATCTTGAACACCCCCCAAAAAATATTTTTTTCATGTTATAATATAAATCAAAACTTCATTCCTTTTTAATAAAGGTACAAGATTTTATTATATTTTTAATCACATTTTGTTTATTCATTTGTCAGTTGCTGGGCATTTGGATTGTTCCCATCTGTGGTAGTTTGACTAGCTAGCCCCCAATTTATTCAGTATTTTATTAGTTTGTAGTTTGGATCTGCAGCCACCTGGCTGGAGGAGGTGTCATTGGGCAGATCTTACAGTCCATCACTAAGGTGTGGTTGTGGATTTGTAATTCTAGTCTAAAGATATGCAGAGTGCCTGGAGTTCCTGAAGTGTGTTTGTGGTGTGGTTTTTGGGTTTTGGCTTGTGGTTCTTCTTTCTCTCTGCTTGGACCTGTGAAAGCAGGCCAGCTTCTTCTGTCATTACGGAACTTCCCCTCTATTTTCAATAAATCACTTCCTCCATAATTGTGCCTGGTCTGGAAGTTCATGTCAGTGAACCTGAAGCTATCTACTATAACACCTTTGGTATTTTTTTAAATTAAATTTTATTTCCTTTTTATAAAAGGTTATACTCATATCTTTTCTCCCCGCCCTCATTCAAAGGCCCACCTCATTGGGATTATTTAGTGTGAGGCGTGAGGGGACCATGCCTCAAGCTAATCCCTTCCATTCTGAGGCTCTTACAGTCTTTCCATCCCTTCTTCTTGAATGTTCCCTGAATCTTGGCGGGTGTTTTAGAAATCTGACTTAATGTTGAATTCTCTGTAGCTCTTGCATTTCTATTTGGGTGAGATTTCAGTGACCACCGTGTCAGTCACCTTTGGCTAATTTTAACAATGCTGATAGAAATACTCACATAAAGTTTTTATATGACTCTATATCCTTCCTCAAGTTTACAGCTAGGAGTGGAATTCCCAGGTACCAAAATAATTCTGTATTTACCCTCTTAAAAAACGCTTTATTCACACTTTTTTAAATTACCATTTTGAGGAGATACTAAGATATTTCCTATCCTCAGTGGCTGCACCAACAGTCAGGGTGGGGGCCAAACTTGTTAATGTAGGTTGTTTATCTTATGTGAGGTACCACATCTTGGTTTTTGATAACTACAACTTATCTCATGAAGCCAAACATTTTTTAATATATAATTTTTTATTGGCAACTAAATTCCATAATTGTAAACAATATCCCATGATAATTCCCTCCACCCCCAATTTTCCCTTTGAAATTCCACTCTCCATCATATCTGCTTCTCCTTTCAATCAGTCTCTTTTTCATTTTGATGTCATGATCTTTTCTTCCTATTATGATGGTCTTGTGTAGGTAGTGTCAGGCACTGTGAGGTCATGGATATCCAGACAATATTGTATCTGTTGGAGCACATGGTAAGGAGTCCTACCCTTGCTTTGGCTCTTACACTCTTTCTGCTACCTCTTCCACAATGGACCCTGAGCCATGGAAGTTGTGATAAAGATAGTGCAGTGCTGAGCACTCCTCTGTCACTTCCTCTCAGGACCATGTTACCTTCTGAGTCATCCCAAGGTCACTGCCATCTGAAAAGAGAAGGTTCTGTAACCAAAAGTGGGAGTAGCATTAATATATGGGTATGAACATTAAGAGAAGTGTTTACTGGGCAGTTTGGTGAGCATAGCATATACTTTTAGCCAGACACCAACAGACATTATACCCCTAGGGCTCATGACTACCCCTGTTGTAGGTTTTCAGTATCAGAGATGTATTCCCTCCCATGGAGCGGGCCTCCAGTCAAATTAGAGGGCAGTTGGTTTCCCCCATAACAGATGTGCCCTATTGCAGCAGTTGGTTCATTTGGCCTGGCTGACCAAATATAAGGCTTACAATGTCAACTGTTGGGTATCTTCACTGGTGATTTCTCTCTCTCCTATTGAACATCATGCAGCATGGCTTTTTCTAGTTTTCTGTCAGCTGGTCTACATAGAGGAGGTTTTCAGTTTTGCTCCAACAGGGTTTCTCAGTGACCTTGCAGCCCAAGTATGTGCAGTCTTCAGCAATAGGGTCTTACATTCTATTCCTAGTGGGAAACCAAGGGCCTTGGCAATGGCCTGTAATGTTTTGGGGACATCAGGGACCTCCCTGGCCAACAGCTCAATGGAAGGTATCCCATCCCTGACACTGAAAATTCTCTAGTAACAATCTATGGCTCCTAAGTGTTCCATTGTCCAAAAAAGTAGGTTTCCATATGACTTATTTATGTCCTCTTAGATTTTGATTAGCCCTCCCTCCACCTTTCCTTTACTCAGTCTCTTCCCCTGACCTCACTTAGGCCTTTTCACCCCATTAATCTGTTCTACTTACATGTATACAATTTTTTAAATGTGTTATGGGAACTTCTGGGAGTTCAGAGACCAGAAGCTAAGTCAGGTGAAGGAGAGGAATTTTATTTGTGCTGGAAGACTGACACCCAGATCTCTCTGTAATGGCATCAGCCCCAAACTCAAGTTTGTTAGGGATTTTATAGTATAAGCAAACATGTGTTACAATAGTACAAGACAGTTGAGTGAACAAGTTCCAAAAGATTTACAAAATTGTAACAGTTTGGCAAACAAAAACAAAGAGCTGGTTCTTTGAAAGAATAAACAAGATTGATAAACCCCTGCCCAATATGATCAAGCAGAAAAAAAGAGAGAGAGAGAGAAGTCTCAAATTAACAAAATCAGAAATGAAAAAGGAGAGGTCACGACAGGTATCAATGAAATTGAAAGAATCATCAAGGCATACTTCCAAAACCTCTACTCCACAAAATTGGATAATCTGGAAAAAATGGATGAATTCCTAACCACATACCACCTGCCAAAACTAAACTCAGAGCAGATTAATCTCCTAAACAAACCCATCATATCATACTCAGCAAACACACACAAACACAGAAAGACAAATGCCACATGGTGTCACTTATCTACGGTTCCTAACCTGAACCTGCTCAAGTTGCTAACATACCTGATAGGTACCTCCAGGCCCAGACAATAGTGATGGACAGGCTTGGGGAGAGGTGAAGGGGATGGGGGAAACAAACACAAAATTAAATCCAAGATGAGATGATGCCATAGAAACCTTTATCTTTGGAGACAGCCTAAAATATATAACCCTTAAAAGGAGTAAGGGGGAGCACTTGAAAAGTAGGCTCTGGTGAGGGTGGGATGAAGCCTAAGCTTAAAAGGAAATTTCTTTTTTGGTTCTTACCTGTAACTCCCAGTACCACAGGTTGGTTGCTACCTACATTGACCTGTTGCTTGGAGAGATCTATGAGGTCCCCAAAGCAAGACGGTTTTCTGTCAAAGCACTTGATTACTCAACTGAGGCAAAAACTAAGACCCTATTGCTGAAGACACCATATGCTGCTGACACAGAACATGGAGAGACCTGGCTAGAATTCAGAAGAAAGCCAGTCCCCAGACAGCCTATCTAGTGCTGTAAAGTGCTACATGAACTACTGGGGAAAGCAGCCAACAATGATCTGTGCAACCAGAGGTCTAAGCTACTCAAAAGCAAACTCACTGACAGAATGTATGTGCCAGTGCAATAAAGGCACACAGCCTTGGTGGGTAACCAATAGCTTTTTGATGGGCTAAGACATCTTCTCAGTGTAAAGGAACCAATTTCTGGAATTGGGAACCAGATCAGAATCCTATGGAGACAAAGATTATGTTCACCAGTGTCAAGCTCTCACTAATCTTTGGCTAAAAAGAGTAGTTACATATATCAAATTCTCTCTTAAATTAATGATGCTTATCCCATTTAAACTATGCTGACTTCACTCTCCATTGGGAAATCTGTTCTTTTTCAGAAGGTAGCAAGACCAGAAGAGATAAACTACCCCTCGCACTTCGGACAGGCCACAGCTGAAACCACAGAGGAATTGGGGAGACGAAGATGAGCATGAGTACTGCTTTCATGCTGAGCCTGATAATTAGCACCAGTGTGAAGGAGACAAACCATGAGGATACTCAATACCTACCAAAGCAGAGATCCAGAGCTACTAAGAGCTCATCACTGAAGTAGACTTAAAACTCTCCCACCACAGCTAAGAGAATTTTGCAGAAGAGGAGGACAAAACACTATAAGAGTCACAGGCTGAAACGTCATGCCCAGAGGCATTCCCTCTCTCACCCCCCTACCCCCCCTCCACCAAATAACTGACCACTGCTCTCACAATGCATAAACCACAGTCCCATAGGGAATACCTGCAACTCCACTAAGAAGCATCCCCAATGGAATGGGGGCAGGGACAAGGGAAAAGAGGGTACCAACACATGACGCATCCATACATAATATGTTGTTAATAGTAATAATAATAAACATTTAAAAAGTAAGAAAAGGAAAGCCTCCTACCATAGTCATCACCATCACCTGATACACTAAAACCAGTGATGATTTTTGTTCTGTGTCATCACCAAACCTTGTAAGATTGACCATTGCTCTATGTAGGCTGAAAAAAGAAATTTTCTCATCAATGATACTTGAAAAGCTACCTTGCCAAGTGTGTTGTACACACCTGTAATCTCTGAATTTGGGAGGGGGAGGCAGGAGGAGTTTATGAGTTCAAGGCCAACTTGGAAAGTAATCAATGACTTATGAGCAGAAATGGATCATGGATCATGATGTAAGCAAGTTACTGAATATCTATCAGTTATCTTCCATCTTTTTCCCCAAATCTTTAATTCAGAAGTCCCTGTCACAATCCACTTGGCCACCAGTCTGCTTTCCTTCTGTGTCAGTTGTGACCTCTCATTGCTATATCAGGGAGCCTGAAATGTAGGAAGGAGCCATGTGTCTACTGCCACAGTCACTCATCATTCAAGCTGGTTGAAGAGAAGATCTTGGTCATAGGAGTGGGTGAAAGGACTGTTCCTGCAAAGCAGGCAACATATTATAAATTCTTTGTGAAAATGACAACAGGGGGCTGGAGAAATGGCTTAGTGGTTAAAACACTTGCCTGCAAAGCCTAAGGACCCACGTTCAATTCCCCAGTACCCATGTAAGCTACATGCACGTGGTGGCACATGCATCTGGAGTTCATTTGCAGTGGCTATAGGCCCTGGCATGTCTATTCTCTTTCTTTCTCTCTCTCTCTCTCTCTCTCATAAATAGATAAATAAAACTAAAAGAACATGGCAAAGACTTTAATTGCACGTAGTATCTATGTAACCTTTATGACATAAAAAATTACAATGGTGCATAAGTGACAATTAAAGTTAGACCTGCAATAAACTGTAAAAGAAAGGGCAAGGGCAATAAATAGCCAGGGGCAGGGGGAGCCTCTCTAGTCACCCCTCATTATTTTCTTATCTTATCCTGGGGGTTTTCCACTGTTCAAGTTTTTTGGCATATTTCTACCACTACCACATTATGATTATGGAGTCATGTTCAGTCAGAAGTGTGC
This sequence comes from Dipus sagitta, assembly GCA_036346955.1. Lineage (NCBI taxonomy): Eukaryota > Metazoa > Chordata > Mammalia > Rodentia > Dipodidae > Dipus > Dipus sagitta. The sequence goes on along the minus strand of CM070770.1, from coordinate 92,130,674 downwards.
CCATTTATAAATTCAGTTATTTGTTTAACATTGAACCTTAGAAATTCTTTATATGATCTAATAATTTTTATATGAAGATTAGTAGAATATATAGGAAACCATTTCCTGATCTGTGGTCATGTTGATTTTTATCTATGTGCCCTTCTAAACATCGTAGAATCTTAGCTGTTTCATCTAGGTCTGATATACTGAGTTAAATATATATATATGGAGGGAGAGAGAAGCAGAGAGAGAAAGAAAGAATGGGTATGCCAGGGCCTCTAGCCATGGCAGATGAACTCTGACATGTGCTCACCTTGTGCATCTGGCTTTATGTGGGTACTGGGGAATCAAACCTGGTCCTTTGGTTTTTCTGACCAGTACCTTAATCACTAAGCCATCTTTTTAGCTCAGGTTAATTTTCATATGTAGTGTGAGGTATTGGTTGAATTTTGCACTTTGTTCATGGCTATCCAGTTATTCTAGTACTATTTGAATGGTCTTCTCCTGTACAACACAAAACAACACTTGACTATAGACATGTGTGTATATATATGGACTCTCAATTTTCAAACTTATTTATCTATTTTTACAATATCTATTGGCCATTTGTATTCCCTATTTTGATAATTGTCTGGTCATTTCACTAGCTATTTCTTTGTTTTAATTTTATTTATTTATTTGAGAAAGAGAGAGAGCAGATGGAGAGAGAGAGAATGGGTGTGGCTACTGAAAGTGAACTCCAGATCATCCATGTACCACCTTTTGCTTTACATGGGTACTGGGGAGCCAAACCTGAGTACCTAGGTTTCAAAACAAGTGCCTCAACCACTAAACCATCTCTCCAGCTTTCATTAGCTCATTTTTTGATTAGCAGTTTTGATTTTGTGGTTTTTAGTTTTTGAAGTTACTTATATATTCTAAGTCAAACCCTGTAAGGAGAATGGCTAGTAAAGATCTCTCATTCTGTAGGCTTCTTGTTCACTGTGCTGACAGTTTTCTTTGCTATGAAGGAACATGTTGTATAAATCTTTTAAAAATATTTATTTAAGAGAGACAGAGGGGGGAGGATTCATGGGCATGCCAGGGCCTTCTGCTGCTGCAAACAAACTCCAGATGCTAGCACCATTTGATACATCTGGCTTTACGTGAGCAACAGGTAATCAAACTCAAGCCTCAGGCTTTGCAAGCAGTGCCTTTAACCATTGAGCCATTTCTCCAGCCCTGAAGAAACTTTTAAAATTCATGTAGTGCCATTTAGTTATTGTTGAGACTATTTCTTTATGCTATTAGAATCCTCTTCAGAAAGTTCTTACCTATATGTATAACTTCTAGTGTATTGCTTATGTTTTTTCCTCTAGTATTTTCAGAATTACTGGTGTTACATAAAAGTCTTTGATCCATTCTGAATTGATTTTTGTATAGAGTGAGACACATTAGTCAAATTCTATTCTTCTGCAGGTGGATATCCAGTTTTAACAACACCATCTGCTAAATAGGCTGTCTTTTTTCCAATGTATGTTTTTGATGACTTTGTCAACAGTTGAGTGCCCAGAGATGTGTGGGCTTACTTCTGGGTCCTTGAGTCTCTTGGTCTGTGTGTTTGTTTCTATTACTGCACTGATGCTCTTTGTCACTATGACTCTATAGTATAATTTTAGAATAGAAACTGTGGTACCTCCAGCAGTGTTCTTTCTTATTAGGTTTGCTTTGGCTGTGTATAGGCTTTTGTGTTTCCATATAAATCACTATATTATTTTTTCTAGTTCTGAAAAGAATGTCATTAGAACTTTGATGAGAACTGAACTGAATCTGTAGATTACTTTTGGTATTTAGCTATTTTTACATTGTTGAGTCTGCCAATCCTAAAACATGGAAGGTCTCTCCGATGTCTATTGCCTTCTTTAATTTCCTGTTCCAATGTCTTAAAGTTTTCTTTCACATCCTTGGTGAGGTTTATTCCTCCATACTTTATTTTTGAGGGAGCTATTAAGAATGGGATATTTTTCCCCTAATTTCTTTCTCAGCAAGTTCATTGTTGGAATATATGAAAGTTACTGATTTTTGCATAGTTGTTTTGTATCCTGCTGCTTTGATCAAAGTGTTTATTTAATTTTAGAGTTTTATGGCACAGTATGTAGGGTCCCTTAAGGATAGAATCATGTTATCTGCAAATAGGAATAGTTTCATCTTTGTCCTTACTATTTTTATCCTTTTATGTCCTTTTCTTATTGCTCTAGCTGAGACCTGGAGAATGATGTTGAATAAGAATGGAGGCAATGAGTACCATTGTCTTGTTCCAGAGTTTAGGGGAAATGTTTTCAGTTTTTCCCTCAATCAGAATAATGTCATCATGTTTATCGTGCATAGCCTTTATGATTTTGAGTATGTTTAATTTTTCTCTGATTTCTGCAGTACTTTCATCATGAAGGCATATTGAACTTTGTCAAATATGTTCTTGGCATATACAGAGAAGATCATCTGATTTCTGTCCTTAAGTTGATTTACATGGGAAATTAGGCTTATTTTGTATATTTTGAACTGACCTTGAATTTTGGGCATGAAGCCCATTTGATCATGATGTACAATCTTTTTAATGTGTTCTTGAATTCTGCTTGCAAGTATTTCATTGAGAATTTTTGCATCTATATTCACCAGGGAAATTGGTCTATACTTTTAATTTTTTGTGTATGTTTTTGTTAGGTTTTAGTATCAGGATTTTACTGGCTTTATAGAATCAGTTTGGCATTTATCTTTCCCTTTCTATTTCTATTTCCAAACTGAAACAGTTTGATAAGTGTTGGTGTTAGATCTTCCACACATATTTGATAGAGTTCAGCAGTGTGTCCATCTGAGTTTGGATTTTTTCTTTTTCTTTCTTTGGGGGAAAGACTTCATTATTGCTTCAATCTCATTGTTCATTATGAATGAGTTTAAATTATTTATATCTTTTGGCTTTAATTTTGTTATGTCATATTTTAAAAATGTATACATTTTATCTAGATTTAAAATTTTTTTGCAATGTAAGTGTTCACAGTATTCCCTAATGGTCTCCCAGATTTCATTATTGCCAATTATCATAATTTATTTTCATCTCTAATTTTACTTATTTGGGACTTATCTTTCATTTAGTTACTTGGGATAGGAGTTGTCAATTTTGTTATCTTTTTCAAAGAACCAACTCTTTGATTGACTGATTTTGTGTAGAGTTCTTTTATTCTGCATGAACTAATCTTTGTCGCTACCCTTCCCGTCCAGCAGAATAAGGCAACGGCAATCGGAACCCTTCTCGAAGCAGTTTATTCAGGAATCCTTGACATCTGGGTGTGGGGCCCCGATACCAAACCCTCCACCCTATAAATAGCCAGCCTAACCTAATCAGCAGCTGCCACGTGGGCGTAGGCAACAGGGTGCAGCCAACCACCTGATGGTGATCTGATCTTATGTAGCGCTGTACATGCGCACTTTGCAGTGTGTACGTGTTTACTCAGAAGGGGAAGCAGGAAGTGATGCTTAGTCATGATACTTGGCAGCCAGCCCAGGCGCCATCTTGTAATGGCCGCCATACCCGCGGAGACTTGGCAGGAAGCCCGGGCGGTGACCTTGGGATGGAAGCCCGGGCGGCGACCTTGGGATGGCCGCCACACCCGCTCTCCACAAATCTTAATTATTTTCTGGTATCTGCTAGGGTTGGTTTTGTTGTTTTTCTAGTGCCGTAAAGTTGCATTTTTAGGTTGTTAATTTGAGCTCTCTGTGAATATTCATTTATTTTGTGTGGTGCTGGGGATGGAATTCAGGACCTCATGCATGCTAAGCAGCCACACTACCCACTGAGCTGCATTCTCAGCCCTGAAAATCATTTTTGTTTATTTTTACTTTCCCCCTACTGTTTGAGAAGTTTAATATATGAGCATACTGTAATTTAATCATAGTCCTGTCCTATCAGCCTCTTTTGTCCTCTCTGTCACCCCCATTACACTGAGGACTCAGTCTCACTACACAGCCCAGGCTGGCTTCAGATTTATTATGTAGCCCATGATATATGCCTGGCTATCTATTGTGTTTTGATATCTCTATATTTTCTTTTTAAAAATATCTTACTGAGAATTTTAATACATAAACATACTGTAATTTGATCATATCCTCATTACTGTTGACCCCTGTTTTGTCCCTCTTTTTCTATGCATATTCCACTGAGTAATCTCCTCCTGCCAGGTAATCCTTCTATTTTGATGTCTCATTCTTAATATCTAATGGACACTTTTAACGGCTATAAACTTTTTTCCTTAGGACTGCCAGGATTGTATCCCAGAGAATCTTGGAGGCTATGCTATCATTTTCATTAATTTCTAGAAAATTTAAAACTTATTCAATGATCCACTGTTTATTCAATAAACTGTTCAGTTTCCAAGTATTTCTGTAGTTACTGAAGTTTCTCTTGCTATTGATTTCTAGTGGTATTCCTCTGATGTTTAATAGGATACATAAAATTCTATTGAGTTTTATGTTTGTTAAAGCTTGTTTTGTGGCCTATGATGTGGTCAATTTTGGAGAAACTTCCATGTACCACTGAGAAGAATGTATAGTCCCTCTCTTTTGGGTGGAATGTTGTAGATAGCTGGCAAATCCGGGTGGTCTATGGTATAATATACCCCTGAAGTGTCTCTTGTGAATTTTACTTTGGAAGACCTCACTAAATATGTGAGTAAGGTATTGAAGCCTCCCACTACTATAGTATCTTGATTTATGTGATCCTGTACATTTTTCAGTATTTGTTTTTTATTTTATTTTATTTTATTTTTTATTTATTTGAGGTAGAGAGAGAGAAAGAGAGATACAGAGAGAAACAGGCAGATACATATACAGAGAATGGGCATTCCACGGCCTCCAGCCACTGCAAACAAACTCCAGATGCATGCATGGCCTTATGCATCTGGCTTATGTAGGGACAGGGAATTGAACCTTGGTCATTTGGCTTTGCAAGCAAGTGCCTTAACCACTAAGCAACCTCTGCAGCCAGTATTTGTTTTTATTTTCTTAATAGAGAGCACAAGTATTTGGTGTATAAATGTTTTTAACTGTTATGTTATTGAATTATTACCTTTATTAATATGTAATACTCATTTTATTTTTGTATATGGATGAATTGGAGCCATTTACATTTAAAGTTGTTATTGAGAAAAATTTTCCTCTGATTTTGTGGTGTGAAGTTCTGGTTGGCTGAGTTGTTATTTCTTTTCTTTTTAAAATTTAAAATATTGTATTGGTTTGCAAGGAGACGCATACAAACACACACACACACACACACACACACACACACACAGAGAGAGAGAGAGAGAGAGAGAGAGAGAATGGGTGTGCCTGAGCTTTTATGTCACTGTAAATCAACTCCAGATTATTGTAGCATTTTGTGCATCTGGCATTATGTGGGTATGAGGGAATCAAACCTAGTCCATCAGGCTTTGCAAGCAAGTGCCTTTATTGTTAATCCATCTTTCCAGATCTGGTTGTTGGTACTTCATTTTCATGTCCCCTATTAGCTTTGGAGGTCTGTTGATGTATTAGACAGCCACATGTCACTGGGATGAACTTCCAAATAAGGCACAGTTTATAGGAGGAAGAGATTTATTGAAGATTACAGATAGTGGGGAGGTTCTATAATGGCAGAAGAAGCTGGGCCTACTTTCACAGGTCCACACCAAAGAAAAAAAAGCAACCATCACCAGAACAAGGAAGCACACTCCAGGAGCTCCAGGTAAAGTTCAAGCAGTTTGTATTTCTTTTGACTGGAATTCCCCAAACACACTTCAGTGTTGGACCACAGGACCCACCTACAGTGACACCTCCTCCAGTCAGGGCCTAGAGATCTAAGTTACAAGGTTTAATAAACTCCTGAATCTATTGGGGAACGTCCATTAAAACCACCACATTCTGTCTCTGGCTCCCAATAGATTCATAACCTCCTCATGGTATCAATTCTATTCAGTCCAACTTTAGAAGCCCCCATAATCTTTGCCAACTTAAGACAGTTAAAAAGTCCCAAGCCTCATCTGAGATTTAACATTATCTTTGCTGATTTGCCTTGCAATATCAAAACAAGTTATATACTTTCAACATATAAAGACACAGGGTAAACATTTTCAACTGCTATAAGGCATAACAAGGAGGGACTAGACCAAGACAAATTCAGTAACCATCAAACAAACAACAAACTTCTGTACAAGTCTGGTATAATAACCCCTGAATGACAGTCTAGATTTTGCAACTCTGCCCCTACAGCTTTTTGTTTCAGGAATTTTGGATATAATGAATAGGTGCATGTTTATTTTTGAAATCACTATATCTCCCTAATAGACTGACAGTTATCATTATATGATTTCCCACTTTACTAACATTTTGTTTAAAAGCCTGTTTTGTTGTAAGTGTAACATGGTTGCTGCGTTCCTGACATGTATGTTTCTATCTTTTCTTTCATCTGAGTTGTATCTTTATTTTTGTTTATTTATTTATTTCAGATAGAGAAAGAGAGGCAAATAGAGATGGAGAATGAGCATGCCAGGGCCTCTAGCTCCTGCAAACAACCCAAGACGCCTGTGCTACCTTGGTGCATCTGGCTTACATGGGTACTGGGGAATTGAACCTGGGTCCTTAGTCTTAGCTGGTGATTGCCTTAACCACCAAGAAATCTTTTCAGCCCTGATTTGTATCTTTGAATATCATACGTGTCTCCTGCAGAGAGCTTATAGTAGCTAGACCTTATTTGCCTAAGTCTAGTCTGACGAATTCTTCCTTTTGTTTCAGTTATTTAGCTCATACACAGTTAATGTTATTGATTGATTTATAGCTGTAATTTTTGAAACATCTTAACACCTTGACTTGCCATACATAACATAACATCATAATCTGTTTCATATTTATACTAGCAGTGAGGTATAGAAAAATATTTCTATTAGCTCTGTTCCATGTTCCCCTTCTATTCTTACTGCTATCTATATTTAATTTATAAGTCATACATTGTGATTGTTTGGTTCATGTGTCCCCCATAAACTTAAGTGTTCCGAATGTTAGGTTGCCAGCTGATGGAAATTTGGGAATTAATACCACCTGGAGGCAATGTATTGTTGGGGGCAGGCTTATGAGTATTATAGCCAGTGTCCCCTTACCAGTGTTTGGCACACTTTCCTGTTACTGATGTCCACCTGATGTTGGCCAGGAGGTGATGTCCACCCTTTGCTCATGCCATAATTTCCCCTGCCATCAGGGAGTGTACTCTCAATTCTTTAAGCCAAATAAACCTTCCCCACCCCCCACACACAAGCTGCTCTTGGTTGGGTGATTTCTGCTAGTAATGTGAGCTTGACTGCAGCAGTTTCAACATACATCTAACCATGTATTATTTTACTTATGCTGTATAATTTTCTGTCTTTTAAAAATGCTAAAAAAGGGACACGACTAAAATCTATGGAGTTATGTTGACATTCAGCAGTCATATGTATCCCTACACCCTTCCTGGCATTTATTATTTGTTTCCTTGTTAACCATTCTAGCTGGAACGACATGGAACTTCAAATTAATTTAAAGCAGTTTAATTTGTATTTTCTTAATGGCTTGGGATGTTGAAGTGTTTATTGGTCGTTTGTACTTCTTCTTTAAGGAACTGCCTATTCAGTTCAGGAGTTCTCATTGATTGGTTGGATTTGTATTTTTGGTATTTACTTTTTGAAGTTGTTTAGATAGCTTAGACATTAATCACCTCTTTGATTTTTAGGTGGCAAAGGTTCTTCCCATTGCTCAGGCTTCACTGTAGGGACTGCCATGCAGAAGCTGTATATCTTATGTACTTCCATTTTCAAGTCTTGTATTTCCTGCAATATTGGAGTACTGTTTAGAAATTCCTGCCTATACCTTTATCTTTTGAGAATGATATTTTAAGTAATTTTAAACACACACATATATGTATTTGAAATGTATTTTGATTATGTTCATGCACTGCAATCTCTTGTCCCCATCTGACTGTTGAAGCCTCTTCTTCTGCATGAGTGGTTTACCTTTTACTTTGATGATTTTTCTGTGAAGTCCACCCAGTTTAATTAGGATTGCTTACATGAGCATGGTTTATGTGGTTTTTATTCACCAGAGTATGGGCAGTTTACCCGGTGAACCAGTGAAGAAAATGCCTTCTTGTCCCCCAGCAATTATTAACAGCCAATAGCTATTGGTGAGAGGGCTCATGAGCCCTTCCTGATCCAGGACAGGATGCTGATGGCCCAATCATGAGCAAGTACAATCCATGCCATTAGGCTGCAGAGAGGTGGTGATCACAACCACCATTACTTGCCCAGAAGATAGTATCCCACAATACTCTCCTTTTTCTGGATCCTACATTCTTTCCACTCCCTCTTCTGTGATGTGCCCTTAGACTTGAAGGTCAATATGGATTTAGAACTGATCACTTAAGTCACTTTTTTCAGAATTTTGACCAGTTATGAATCTGTTAACCACCTCCCACTTCCCAGTTGGGTGACTTATATTTGCCATTTTCCTGGATGCAGTAACTTTGGAGCTATTTTTGCTTGATCATTGTGTGCTCAATACTATTCAAAAATTCCTCTCTCTATATATATGGTAGTTGATGAGGCTTTGCTCATAGGGAATTCCATATTTTGATAATTAAGTTCTGTGGTCAACTTGTTCAGATTGATTATTAATTAAGAGACATGCCTCATGGGTGAGTCTGTGATGTCATTTCCAGGAAGGATTAGTAGAAGGAATATCTCCCAGTGAGTGGTCCTTCCTCTGGTGGACTATACATAAGAAGCTTTAGGAGAGCACAGGGCCTTTTGCCTGGCTGCCTGTGCTACTCACTGGTGTATGCATTTAGTCTATTGCTGCTATCCTTCATGGGCACTGGAAATAGCTTCATCAGCCTTTCAACATGGACTGAAGAACAGTGGCTTTCCATTTATCCTCCAAAGCTTTAATGCCAAATTGGGACTACTGAGGCCTCGTGGATTGAACAGCTACTGAGTTCTCTAACTCTCCAGAGCCTGCACACAGCCATTGTTGGACTGCATAGCCCATATACTATAATCTAATCCAACAAGTCCCATGTGCAGTACATGCTAATTGTAACCATTCTGTTTTTCTTAAGAACTTTGACTCAAACACACAAGTAGTCATCCTTTTGATTTGTGAAAAAAATCACAAATTATAAATGTTAAAGTATTCTATCATTAAATACAATTATTGACCACATCTAGCATATAAATTTTAGAAAATTTATCAGAATTAGGGCAATGACTAAAATAAGTAGACATGTTATGTACCAACTATTGAGGAAGAGAAATTGATTTTATTAATCTTTATGTCCTACATTATTAGACACATGGTCCTATATTCAGTCAGTGTTTGCTGGCTAAATGATTGATTTGATGGCCATTGTTCATGGGAATAAAGTATAATAATTTGAATGTATACTTGGTTTTATGGCTTATTACAAATTTGGAATTTACATGATGTTAAGGCAACATAATTTATCCTGAGGTAGAGTTTAAAATAAATTTATAGCCATGTGTCTTCATGTTCAACACAACATCTGCCTTGAGAGTTTCTGCCTTTGCCCTCTCATCCTCCTTCAATTTTCAAGTTTATTCTAAAACATATGGGCAACTAAGTATACAGAAAAAAGTGAAAGTACATACTATAGACTCCAACAGTCTAATGTCAGACCTATTAAACTGTGTGTGTGTAAGCAGTGTGAAAGCATGTGGGAGGCCAGAGGTCAATGTCTTCCTCCATCATTGTCTACCTTGTTTTTTGAGATCCCTGATTTGGCTATACTAGCTGACTAGCAAGGCCAGGAATCCATTCTGTGTCTACCTTCACTACGTGGGATCACAGGTAGTCAGGATACCATGTTCAGCTTTTAGACGGGTTCTAGGGATCCAAATTCAGGTCTTAATGCTTGTGAGGCAAACAATTTAGTGACTGAGCTCTCTCCCTAGTCCACAATCCATTAAATTTTTGCCACCTTTGAGGTCATGCTAGTTTAATGCATCTTAAGTACTTTATTTCTTCATCTAAATTAGATATATATTCATCTAAATTAAATATACTAAATATTTGAATTAAGGTAGAAAATATTTTCAATCTACAGATGTCAAATATTTCAACTGACCAGAAATTTAGGTTGCGAAGAAAGCTTGGTTTGCTCTTAGTGTAACTGGAAGAACATGCTTGCTACCCTGAACCCCTCCTACTGCATCGTTGTGAGTATCTCTGTGACATAAATCATTTGGGCAGGAAATTGAGGAGTAGAGACTGTGTATGACACATGGCATTCTGGAATCTCAAATCTGTTTTTGGACAATAATACATTTGAGGTAAAAGATGAAGATACCCATGCTAGGGATCTTGAGAATTATAACTCTCAAAATACTCTCCCAGTCTAGACAAGCATCCTCCCAGTGATCCCACCCTCTACACTTTCCTCTATATCTTTATAATCCATAAATTATGAGACATAAATGAATTTACCTATTGATACAGTGATAGCTCTTATGATCAATCACTTCCTAAAAGTGCATTGGCTAGCAACCAGGTGTTTTACTACATAAACTTTTAGGGGACATTCAGATTCAAACCATAATCCTTAATTTCTGTTTCATTTTATTGGAGAAGATCCTTATGTAACTTTCATAGAGATGCAGGGTACTACTTACATGCTTTACAATGCTTTTATTTTTTTCTCATGCTTGGATATATGATAGGCTTGGTATTATATTTTAAGTTTAAAATTGTTCCTTCCATAATATGGGACATTTTGCCAATTTTTTTTCTTTAAAAGCATACGTTATTGGTGTTGCTATAAAAATACGAGTCCAATTTTTCCTCCTATGTAAGAAACTTTCAAAATGTCATTGAAGCCTTCCATCCTATTTATCCTTATAAAGTCATGTCTTTGTTGGAAGCATTTCATATTTTAATATTGATTGAAATTACATAAGTAATAAAAAAACTCCATAAAGTAAAAGCAGTCAGTTATGTATTTATGTTTTTTCCTATTCCCAATTATTTTTATGGCCCCAACTTTTTCTATTTTGGGGTGTGTGTGTGTGTGTGTGTGTGTGTGTGTGTGCATGCATGTGTGTGTGTGGAGAGAGAGAGAGAGAAAGAAAGAGAGAGGGAGAGAACACGAGGGTGTCAGAATACAGCTTCAAGATTCAATCCTCACCTTCCACTTCATTTAAGAGAGGGTCTCTGGTTCTTCCCCATGCTGTGTTTGCCAGCATAGCTGGCCTACCAGCTTCTGGAAGATTCTCCTACCTCTGCCTACTTTCTCATCTTAGGCTCACTGGGACTGCAGATAATACCTGGCTTTATGAGGATTCTAGGGGTCTAAACTCAGATACTCATGCTGCACAACAACTGCTTGCTCCACTGGGCCATTCCCTAGCCCCTATCTGTTTCTTTTGGATAAAAATGTTTACTTAAATACATTTATGTTTTCCTTGAATATGCCTGGTGTTAATTACACCTGCTGAGTGTTCATTTGGTCATATAATTTATAAGAGAGGAGATTTTCTGAAAGTTGGCTGTGCCTCTCAACATTATGACTGGGATTCTTATAATTATTCTTTATGTGTGCTTTTCTTGTTCTTCAGCATGGAGGAATCTTTCAAGTATTTTCTGTAGAGCTGGTTTTGTCTTCAAATACTCCTTTAGCTTGCTTTTGTCATGGAATGTCCTTATTTCTCCGTCTATTTGAATGGATAGTTTTGCAGGATAAAGTAACCTTGGTTGACAGTTTTTATTTTTCAGGACTTGGAATACATCACTCCGTGCCCTTCTGGCTTTTAAAGTTTGTGTTGAGTAATCTGCTGTAATCCTGAAAGGCTGCCTTTGTAGGTAACTTGATTTTTCTCTCTGACTGCTTTCAATATTTTTTCTTTGGTTTGTGTGTTTAGTAGTTTGATTATAATATGGCGAGGAGAGGTTCTTTCCAGGTTTTGTCTGGCTGGTGTTCTAAAGGATTCCTGTATCTGCATTGGCACCTCTTTCCCAATTTGGGGGAAGTTTTCTTCTATGATTTTGTTGAAGGCACCTACTATGCCTTTGGAGTGAAATTCTTCTCCTTCTACTATGCCCTGAATTCTTATGTTTGATCTTTTCATAGTGTCCTGAATATCTTGAAATTCCCACTCATACTTTTCTATTAGTTTGTCTTTCTCTTTGTTGGACTGTATTAGATCTGCCACCTGATCTTCTGTCTTAGATATTCTGTCCTCTCTTTCATCCATTCTACTGGTGAGATTTTCTACAGAGTTTTTTATTTCATTAACTGTGTTATTTATTGCTAGTAATTCTGACTGGTTTTTCTTTATTATTTCTATTTCCTTATTTATGTCTAGTATTGACCTCTTTATTTCATTAAATTGGTGTCCTGTGTTTTCTTTGATTCCTTTGATTTCCTCTTTCATTCCTTTGATTTCTTCTTTCACTTCTTTAAACATATTTATAATCATTCTTTTGAAATCTTTCTCATGCATTTCCTCTAACTTCTTTTCACTGGAGGGCATTTTAGATGCATTAATACCTTTTGGTGGATTTATATTGCCTTGATTTTTGGTGTTTCTTGTGTTATAATGTATATATTTTTGCATCCTGGATTATTTAATGATTGGATTTTCTAGTTAGCTGGGTATTATTAGATATATCAGTCAATCTGATGTTATATAACTTCAGGGTAACTTAAGGCATTAGGTGTGGCTCTCAAGACTCTCAGAGTATCTACAAAAGTGACCCTAGGTGTTGGGTTTGCCTGCTATGAGAGTATTCAAGTAGGCTGAGTGGAACCAAATACAGATAGATTCTGAAATTTAATTAAACAATGTAGACTTTCAATGAAACACAGCTCAGAGCATTTATCCAAGAGTAGGTATTATGACAACCAGATCCTCTAACTGTCCCTTAGGGTGTGTGGTGCCCCACCCACAGCCTTAATCCTGACAACAAGGAGGTTAAGAGTACTGATCTGTTGAGGGTTCCAAGTCAGCTTGTGACCAGGTGAGACCCTTCCCTGATGTAATCCCAGTTACCTCTGCTCCTGCCTGGGTCCCACTGTCAGTTCAAGTTGGTGTGGCTGGGTCCCTGGACCGCTGCTCTGTTCTCTGGAGCCGGGCACTGGCGGTGGGGGAGGGGAGGCTGCCAATGCTGCTCTAGTTCTCTCGCTATCCCACGTGTTCTTCTACCTTGTAATCTGCTCCTCCGTTGTTCACTGCCGTTCTCCCTTCACGTTTCTTGAATTTGCGGAGAGCTCCAATGTGAGTGGAAAATCCTCTCACCTGGCTTTTCCTGCGGCTCAAGCCGAGCCTGGTGGCTTTCTGGCCGCCACCGCCGCGGTCCGCAGACCTGCCGGAGCTGCTTCTGCCGGTCTGTGTGGGCTCTGGATGCTCTGGATCTCTCCTACTTCTCCGATGCTGTTTCAGTTTGCTATACACCTTACTTTTTAGTAAAAGTGTGTATTTTGCTGCGTTTTTTTTTTTTTTGTTTTTTGTTTTTGTTTTGGCTTTCTCCCCCCTAGGCTGCTTTGGCGTGGTACCTACGCTGCCATCTTAACCGGAAGATAATTATTCTTTAGTAAAATTATTTTTATTTATTTATTTATTTTGAGAGAGAGGAGAGAGAGAGGAGGAGGAGGAGGAGACAATGGGTGTGTCAGGGCCTCTAGCCTGCAGATGAACTCTAGATGCATGTGCCACCTTGTGTATCTGGCTTACATGGGTACTGGGAAATTGAACCTGGTTTCTTAGGCTTCACAGGCAAGCGCCTTAACTGCTAAGTCATCTCTCCAGCCCAGTAAAATTATTTTTGATATTGTCTGAATCTTTCTATCCTTCTTAGCTCTTCATATTACCTATTTTTATGAAGAAAACCATTTTAATTTGTAAGTCTATTGGTTTGCAGCTTATTTTTTAATTCAAATATGTTATTGATATTTATAGTTATTAATCCTTTTTAAAAATACAAGTTGCAAACATTTCTCCTAACAAAATATTTGCTTTGAATTTTGTCTGTAGTCTCTCCTTACTTGTGGAGAATTTAGCTTCAGTGTCACTAAAATTATGAGCTTTTTCTTATACAGGTTTTCTTGGTGTCTGATTTAAGAAGGATTATTATAACCTAAGAATTTTCAATAGTCTATATTTACTATATGTATTTTGCAGTTTTCTCCATATTTATGCTTATAATTATTTGAAATTAGCTTTTGTGAATTCTGTAAAATAGAAATATGTTTTCACCCTCATATAGATAATCAACAGTTCTTATAATTATATTGAATATCTTTCTTTACAGGTTTGAATAGTGATCAACCATATAAGAATTTTGGGATACATTTTAAATATGCTTTCCTATATACTCAGGAGCTGAGTTATGGGTTATTAGTAATGTTTAATTTATAGCCCAAGGAGCAATATACTCACCATAATGGTCAAATTAAACATCTTGATATTTCCTCAAGAAAACACCTATTCTTTTTATTTTTCTCATTTTAAATCTATGGAAAAAGTTTTCAAACATAATTTTTCATATAAATTTAAAAATAGCCATATTACTACTTATAAAATCCCATTGAGATGTTTATTATAATTTTCATGGATTTTTTACTTTATTTATGAAAAGTGGATAATTATTCAATAGTATTGTCTTCCTACCCACAAATATGAATTTATCCAAAATCCAAAATTTTTCTTGCCCAACACAGTATTATTACTACTCTTCATTAATGGTTTAGAGGCTTTGGTTTCTATTCCTGAAAAGTGTTTGGCCCTTTATTTCATTTTTTAATTTTATTTAGAGAGAGAGAGAGAGAGAGAGAGAGAGAGAAAGTAGGTAGATAGAATAGGCACATCAGGGCCTTCAGCCTCTGCAAACAAACTCCAGGCACATGCACCATCTTGTGCACCTGGTTTTTGTGGGTCCTGGGGAATCAAACTTGGGTTCTTTGGCTTTGCAGGCAAAAATGCCTTAACCACTAAGCAATCCATACAGCCCAGCACTTTTTATGAGAAAGAATCTCTCACTGGCCTGAAGCTTGCCAATTAGGCCAGACTGGCTGGCCAGTGAGCCCTAAAGATATTCCTGTGTCTGCCTCCACATTGCTGGGATTACAGGCATAAACTACCACACCTAACATTGTTACATGGACTCTGGGGAATCAAATTTGCATCCTTACACTTGTAAAGCAAGTATTTTAACCACTTAGCTATCTCCTCAGCCCTAAATGTAATATACTTAAATTTTGAATCTTGAAGAAACAAATGTTTAGAGTGATGCTCCAGCAGGAGAGTCCAAAATCTGTATAGATTTTAGGAGTGTCTCTTCACCAGAGTTTCTTTCTTCTTTGTTGTGTAGTAGACTTCTTTGTTATTGTTTCTATTTGCAAAACCAAACAAAAGTCTCTGTTATATGTGCCTAGTTGAGCACAATTTACATCAGGAGCACTTGGATTCCTAAGTTTCCCTAGGGATCCATATTCTAAACCAAGTAAACCAAAAATTGAGTACATTTTGTTCTGCTGTCTATTTCACTAGGCAAGGAGGGTGGAAACTGATAATAGCACTGCTGAAGAATGAGTATGTATCTTAAGGAGTTTCTAATTTAGTAAGACATACTGTTTTCCTACTGATTCAAGGGAAAGGCAAGACTGTTGATAGCAGTATTTCATTTATCAAATTAGGAAACAGGCACAACAAGTGGATTAGTGTGAAATCTAAGGTCATCCAAAGTGAAACATAAGCTTGGAATTCCTATTGGCTACTGTTCTACTACCTCATTTAATTGACCTAACTTCCTCTCTTGCAAAGTACATACAAGCAATGCATTGACAGGAGTGGGGAAAAGAAAAGTGAGTAGGAGCTGAGTACTTTGGAATATCAAAATAATTTAATTGGATCCCAAGTGAATTAAGTTGTGTAGGAGTCCAAATTATACCCCAAATACCAAACCTGCATAAAGCAATTTAAAAATAATTTAGATGAACTAAATAGAATGACTATTTCATATTAATAGGATGCATGCAAAAATTATAATGCAAATGCAGAATAGAATTTTATTCATATCAAAGCATAATTATTAAACTTATATTTCAACAAGGTGGGAAAGCTTGAAATCTACTTGAAGTATGAAAAAAATAGCTATCTGAACCTAATTTGGAGTGTATTATAGGTATTATTGAACCCAGGCTATTTTATTTGTTTTGGCTCATTTTGATGATAGCATATTTTAGGAAGTAACACTAGTTTCTGAAAGCCAGTGGGTATATTCACATAAAATAGTCTTAGAATAGTCTATGTAAGTATAAGTTTGCATTTGATTGTAGAGTGAAAAGATTCAGAAATTGTCCTTCACTTTCTACTACTTTTTTCACTTCTCTTATAAATTTTAAGTCTGTGTCTCAGCTAGTACTAAGGATGCGATCTTGAGTAAGTTACTTTGTATGTGTAGATTAAGAACAAGGCTACTAATTTGGGATTATAAGTGAATGAAAAATAGAATGTTACCATGACCTTTATCTGGGAGAGAAAAAAGAAGAATCAGAATAGAGCAAATTCTTTCCTTTATCTAACAATTCCTGTATTTCTTGCTCAGGTGGTGAGATATGTCATCCTTTACATGTAGGACTGCCATTAATTAATTGCTGTAGGATTACTCACCAAAGTTTGTGTTGAAATATTAAGGTAGTAAGAGGTGGGACCAGGTGAAACATTTCAGAGGTGATTACGTTATACAAATTCTGTCTTTAGAAATAGATTAATGTATCCATGGGTTAATAAGTTATCTCAAGATCAGAACTATTATCAAATCCATTCTGGTACCCAATATCTTGCACTTTTACTCAGGTAAGAGCCATAAAATGTTATCTTCTTGATTGGTTCACTCAGTCACTCAAGTCCTTCCTCCTTAGTCAGAGGAAGGATTGGAAGAAGTGCTTTAAATCTGTCTCCCAAATATCTCTGTTAGTGTCAATCTTGCCAATGAGCTTTCTTTTTGTAGCCAAGAAACTGAGAGTTCCCAGATGTTGCAGTTAGGTTTGTCTTGCTGGCAGAAATCACCCACACAAGAGCAGCTTTTGGGGAAAAAAAAGGTTTATTTTGCCTTACAGACTCAAGGGTAAGCTCCACAAAGGCAGGGGAAAATGATGGCATGAGCGGAGGGTGAACATCACCTTCTGGCCAGCATCAGGTGGACAACAGGAATAGGACAGTGTGTCAAACACTGGTAAGGGGAAACTGGCTATAACACCCATAAGCCTGCTGCCAACAATGCACTGGCACCAGGAGATTCTAATTCCCAAATTTCCATCAGCTGGGAACCTAGCATTCAGAACACCTAAGTTTATGGGGGACACCTGAATCAAACTACCACATTCTACCCCTGTCCCCCATAAACTGTTAACCATCCATGATGTAAAACGCAATGCATTTAGTCCAACTTTCAAAGTCCCCACATTTTTTATCAATCTTAATGATGTTCAAACATTCCCATAATCCAAGGTCTTTTTAACAGAGCCATAATATCAAAAAATCCCCCCCAAACCCTTAATGGAACAGAATAATTCACAAGGCAAAAGATGGCATTGGACATAGCAAAGAAATATTCAACCAATACAAGATTTAAACAGGGCAAGCATCAAACTCTGTAGCTTCATGTCCAACAACTCTAACCAGTGACAAGTCTCCAAGTCCGATAATTCTAATCAGCAAAAAGTCTTTGGAGTTCCAATTCTGCCCCTCCAGCTAAGCTACTCACAGTCCCAGAAAACGTCATCCATGGCCAGCAGCTCTCCTTGGCAGCCATCTTGTGGTCCTGGCATCTCTACTGGGTTTCCACTGCAACCCATGGTTCATCCTCACGATTCCATTGGGTCTCCATGCAGGCATCCAGCAAACCTGCTTCATACTACTGATGGCCGTTTCCAACTCACAAGACTGTATTGCAAACTCAATGGCCCTCTCTTTCCTGCATTTATTATACTCCACAATACCAGGTAGGGTGCCAATTTGTTAATCCAGGGGGGAATAAAGCAGACTTTGAAGAACATTCAGGATTCAGCCCCCTTCAAAAGACTGCATTCTTCCTCTTGTCTCAATGACATTCATCTGGCCCAATCTCAGTGGTTGTAATCTATCAATTGCAGCTGAACATGCAGCAGTTTTGGCCTAAAGATTTTTCTCTGTGCCATATCCCTTGGCTCACACCAGTCCATTTCTACACAATGCAACCCTGCAGAAATTCTCAGGACACAGCCATAACAGCAAACCTCTCACACAAACTGCTTCTAGCCCAGTCCAGACAAAGCTCCTTTTCACTCTCATAAGCCAAATCTCACATTCCATAGTTCTTACTGGATTCAGGTCTTTCAACTCTGACCATAATAATCCATCAAGTTGTGCTTAAAGCACTGCAAGAGATCTCTCATGCCAATGTTTAAAATCTTTCCATATTCCTCTTGAAAATCAGTTCCAAAAGGGCAAAATCCATAAGTTTAAGTGTCTAGCAGCAACCCCACTCCTGGTACCACTTTACTGTTGGAGTCAGGTTTGCATTGCTGTCAGAAATCACCCGATGAAGAGCAGATTTGGGGAGAAAAAGTTTATTTTGGCTTATATACTCTAGGGGAAGCTCCACAATGGCAGGGAAAACAATGGCATGAGCAGAGGGTGGATAACACCTCCTAGCCAATATAAGATGGACAACAGGCAGAGGAGATTGTGCCAAACACTGGCATTTTGAAACTGGATATAACACCCATAAGTCTGCCCCAACAATACACCACCTCTAGGTGGCATTAATTTCCAAATCTCCATCAACTGAGAACCTAGCATTCATAACAAAGTTTATGGGAGACACCTGAATCAAACCACTACACCAGGTAATGTTCAATTGTTAAAGAGATAGATAGTGAAGTCCATGCTAAAATCCAGTGAGGGATAAGTAGCCAGATGCTTTCATTTACTCAGGAGTGGATTAACTTTTTATTTTATTTTATTTTATTTATTTATTTGGGAAAGAGGGAGAGAGAGAGAGAGAGAGAGACAGAGAGAGAGAATGGGCACGCCAGGGCCTCCAGCCACTGCAAACAAACTCCAGATGCATGCGCCCACTTGTGCATCTGGCTAACGTGGGTCCTGGGGAATTGAGCCTCGAACCGGGGTCCTTAGCCTTCACAGGCAAGCGCTTAACCACTAAGCCATCTCTCCAGCCTGGATTAACTTTTTTTAGTCTACTTTCAGTTACTATAAGTAAATACTACAGACAGAGGAACTTATAAAGTTCTATTGAGATCATGATCTTGTAGGTTGGGTGGACCAAAGTCGAAGGGCTGTGTCTGCTGGGGGGCTTCTTGCTGGTAGAGACTCTATAGACTCCCTAGGTAGTACATGCACTCCTGCCTCCAACACCACCCCAGAACCTGATTGACAAATAGCAGAATAATCTCCTTCTGTTTCCATTTCCTTTTTTCTCCCTGTCCTTAGTTGGTTCTAAGGATTATTTGCTTGGTTTAATGAAAAGCAGCATTATTTATATTCATTTATTTTAGCTATCTGACTTTTATGCCCAACAAACTTATAATACCCTACCAATAATTTATATGATTACAAATTAAATTAACTTTGCCTTAAATTACATTTGATATTAGTACTGAACTTTGTTTAAATGAATTTAATGGTATTTCTCATCAAAAGTAACCATGATTTATGTTTTAATTTTTTGAGAAAATTTGATATATTGATAGTAACTGAAATTATTATAATGCACTATATAAACAATTACGACTAAGTTAGTGAATCCTCTCATTTACTCATCCAACATTTATCCAGAGCTTGCACTCAATTATAGGATAACAATATAAGGGGTAAGGACATCTCCTAGGAGCCAACAGTGTAGGCTGGAAAGAAAACAAGTAGACTGTTGTATAGTATGAGGAATTATTACATAAGGTTGTGTGAAGGGCTCTAGCACACACTGAGAGATGGGACTGGACAAGATTAAAGAAGCCTCCAAAATTTATAAGATGATGCTGGAGTTGAATCTTATGTGTTACATAAGAGTTAACCAATATGAACAAGCCATATGGAAATCTACTTTTTTTTGCTAGCTAAATCATATATATATATATATATATATATATGAGAGAATTTGGGCAGAAATACCTTGTGGGGGTGGATAATGCTATACCCAGAAGCCATAGATTGCTACAAGCCAATTTCTATGTCAGAAATAGGATACCTTCCAATGAATTGTTGGTTAGAGAGGTATATTATGCCCCCAAATCATAATGGGCTATTGCTAAGGCTATTGTTTGCCAACAGAAATAGATGTAAGACCCATTTCTGATGACACCACATGCTTAGGCTGCAAGTTACTGCAAAATCAAACTGGAGCTGAGCTGGAAGCATCCTGCATCTTGACTAGCAGTAGGATGCTGGAAAGAGCTATGTAGCCTGTTGTGGGAGAAAAGTCATCAACTGTTTTAACCAGCAGTGGACCCTGTAAGTTCTATGGTTTGCCAGCCAGGCCAAATGCAGCAACTGGTATAATTGCTCACTGATAGGATTTGAGGCCAGATCCATGGGAAGGGATTCCTGCCTGATATTGAAACCCTATCAAAAGCTTATGGTTGCTGGGCATGATAGTGCATACCTTTAATCCCAGTACTTGGGAGGCAGAGGTAGGAGGATTGCGGTGAATTTGAGGCCACCCTGAGACTAATGAGTGAATTCCAGGTCATCCTGGGCTACAGTGAGACCCGACCTTGAAAAACCAAAAAAAAAAAAAAAAAAAAAAAAAAAAAAAAGCTATGGTTAAGGAGGTCATAAGCCCTCAGAGGGAAACTACAACTACTGTCGTCTGGCTAAATGGATTAGAGATATATTATGCTGCCAAATTGCCCTCTAAATTCTTAAGTTTAATGCTCATATATTGATGCTACTCTCACTTTTGGTTAGAGAAGCTTCTTTTTCAGATGGAAATGACCACGGAGATAACTCAAAACTCAAGAAAGTACTGAGAAATGTAGTTGAGTGTTCATCACTAAATGAGGAAGCTCTGTAACATCTTCCAAGGCTCAGGAACCATTGAAAAGAGGTAGTAGAAAGGATATAAGAGCCAAAGAAAGGGGAGGGAGGAGTGCTTTGCAATACTGTCTTCCACACACAAAGGGACCATGGTATTCATAACCTCACAATGGCTGACTGTACCTACACAAGGCCTGCATAATCAGAGGATAAAACTGAAGAGGGACTAGTTGGAAAGAAGGGATTCAGTGGCAGGGAGATTCAGGGTAGTATATTGTATATATGTATGGATGGTGTGAATAAAACATTAAAAAAAAGAGTTAACCAAGTATAGAAATAGGGAGATACAAGCAAGGGCAGAGTATTAACAGGGGTATAGAAGCACTATGAGATGTGACCCAGTTAGAGGACTCCATGAAGCTCAGTGTGATGGCAGCTCAGTATGTGGTGGTGAGTGAAAGAGATATTGTGGGAGAAAGGCAGAAACCAGATCATAGAGGGCTTTGTATGTCTCATCCTTAGTAGTGAGAACAACTCATGTAATAGGCATTTCTTGGCCAGATGCCGGTCTGTTATGTAATAGTATAAAATTTGATATTGCAGTTTTTATTGAGTTTTCATTATATGCTATGTCCTATGATGAATATATTAAAATTAGAAGTCTTAAATGAAATTATTCTCAAAAGTTGGCTTTTTGGTGCCTAGTGTAAAATTTGGGACATCAGAAATACTAAACTATAAGCTTTCTTTCCCATATCATGTAATATATTTTAAAGCAAAATCTATCAATTCAGATACATTTATGATATTTTTTGAGATTGGTTTTTCTGATATGAAAATGTTGTAGTTCCTTTAAAAAATGATCTTATTTATTTATTTTTTAAGTGAAAAGGTTGTACTCTTAGACCCCCCTTACCCTTATCTTATCTCAATTCTGTTAAGGGCCTTCTTTTGTGGGGTTATTGGGGTACTCATTGTGGTAACCAAAAGGCCTCAGTCAGTCTCTGCTGAGGGATGAGGGAGGGCATGGTGCCTCAGGCTATTCCCACCCACACTGAGCCTCTTACAATCTGTCTGCAATGTTCCCTCAGCCTTTTCAGGCAAGATAGGGATCTGATATCTGATTTAGTGTTGCTTTCTCTGTAGCCTTTGTATCTCTGTTTTGATGAGGGATGAGTCAACATGGTGTCTGTTGTTATCTCTGGAACTGGTTTTCTGGCTAGTCATGAGAACAATACTCGGGTCACTGCTTCCCCTGTAGTGACTTCTGGGCCTGGGCAGGTGAAGTGCAGGTGACCCAGCTGCCTTTCTATTCTTTTTTTTTTTTTTTTGAGGTAGGGTCTCACTTTAGCCCAGGCTAACCTAGATTTCACTATGTAGTCTCAGGTTTGCCTCAAGGTCATGGCAGTCCTCCTACCTCTGCTTCCTGAGTGCTGGGATTAAAGGCATGTGCCACCATGCTGGACTCTACTCTTGATGTATTGATGTATCCTGGTTCTCCCCAGTAATCTCCACCATCCATATGATAGAACAGATTTTCAATCTAAAGGTGAGAACATTTTGAATTAAAGAGGATAAACCTGGTTATTAGAGAGACTTACTGATATGTATGTCTACTTTTATTAAAGAATAATGGAGGTTCTCTCTTATGCCTATTGGTTTCTTGTTCTAGGGAATCTGACTTGGTTCCCAGAACTAGGTATGGATTTTCCTCCTCTGAGCAGGTCTCATGTCCAACCTGAGAGCAGTTGGTTACCTGCAACAGCTGTGTGCCACTACTGCACAAGTGCATGCTTCTTGCTCAGCTTGTTGATTTTGTGTCTGGCAGGATCTCCTGATTACTCATTTATTGACGCATGTTATTTTCTAGCTTTTCTTAGCACTTGCCAGCACTACCAGGGCTAGCCATGAGGGAAGAAAATTCTTTCTCTGTTCCTGCATGGTTACTCGTTCTGTGGCTGCAGGCTATGGTAGCTTCAGCAATAGGGATTTCACTTTTAGCTCTTGCAGGTAACAGAGTGTTTTGGCAATGTCCTGTGTTAGTTTGAGAACCTCTTATCTTCCTGACCAACAGCTCGCTGTAGGGAAAACCCAATTCTAGCCCGGGGAATTACCAGCCAGAGCCCATTGTTTTAGCGTTATACTTTCTCCACCTTTTATGGAGTTCTTTTGTTTGGGTACCCCCTGGCACTGAATGAGGATAGACTTGTAGAATGGTGTCCAGGAAGAAGGTTTCTATGGGATTGATTCATTTGTCATTAGGTTTGTGAAATGTTTAGCACTTGTAGTTCCTTTTGTGTTTCAGATAATTTGCCAAAATACAGAATCTCCAAAGTAGAAGGAGGAAAGCAGGAGACTTTGGGTCACAGTGGTGTATAAGTCCTGCATTCCAGAATGGCTGTGTTGCACATAGATTTGGAAGTGATGACCTAATGTGCCATGTGGTGGTGAACTCCTTGCCCGGTAGAATCTACTGCTCTTCCTCCTGCTGCCAGGGTTTTGCTTTGACTGTGTCTGTAGTTCCCCCTCTGCTGGGAATGGTTTTGCTAGCACAGAGGGACAGGGAAGTCTTATCACAATATTAAATAGTCTATAATGCTGTTGGGAAGTTTTTTGTTGTTGTTGAAACCTATTTATAGCAGATGCTTCATGTATGCCATTTCTAAACTTCACAACAACGTTGTATGAATCTCAATTTTCAGTCTCAGCCACCATGGTCATGAGAAGCTAAGTCATGGTGTCTTGTATGAAGAACATGTCACACATGTTCTCACAAAGACAGCAAATGCCATGCAGGTCAAGTGGGTCACACTGACCTGGAATTCACTATGGAGTCTCAGGTTGGCCTCGAACTCACAGTGATCCTCCTACCTCTGCCTCCTGAGTGCTGGGATTAAAGGCGTGTGCCACCACGCCTGGAGTCTGGGGACCAATTTTTTGAGATATAATTTATGTACCTTAACATGTCCTTTCAAATATGTGATTCAGTGGTATACATCTATCTGTCATTCATCTATATAATGTATCATATTTTTATCTATTGTCTCTCCCTCTCTCTATCTGTTTACTTGTCTATAAAGATAATCATTTCTTTACCCTTCTAAAGCCATCCCAGTCTTGATTATAGGCATTCTCAAATCCCTTCATTCAGCCGGGCGTGGTGGCGCACGCCTTTAATCCCAGCACTTGGGAGGCAGAGATAGGAGGATTGCCTTGAGTTCGAGGCCACCCTGAGACCTCATAGTGAATTCCAGGTCAGCCTGAGCTAGAGTGAGACCCTACCTCGAAAAACCAAAAAAAAAAAAAAAAAAAAAAATCCCTTCATTCATCCTGGTGTCTACTAGTTTGTTTCTGTACCTATGGATTAGCATATTTTGGCCATTTCATATAAATTGAGTCATATAATAGGTGGCATTTTGTATCTGGCTTCTTTTACTTAACATCATGTTTTCCAGATTTATATATGGTGAAGCATGTTTTTATACTCTGGTCTTTTCCATGGCTGAAGAGCATTCTCTTTGCATGAGTATATGATATTTGTGTTTATCTGTAGATAGGCATTTGGGCTGTTTCAACTTCTGGGCTATTTTGATTAATGCTGCGATGGTTTTGTAGTGTTTGGGCTATGCTAGTAAGCTATTGTTCAATGACACATCATTTTGTACTATATTTACACAGAGCTTTGCCATTTTCTCTTTCTGATCTAAGAGTGTAAAAAGCACATTTATCTTATTAGTCTTGATGTCAAGCACAGTATCTCTATGTAAAAACATGTGAATGAACAAATTAAATAAGGCAGCTCTGTAGCTCTAGGTGAGAACTTTGAGCTGCTCATCTGGTCTGCCCTGTCACTTTATAGAGGATGGCATCCCTCACTGTTGAGAGTGAGTATATAAGGGTGACGATTCTGCTCTAGATTTTTCCTGACATTTTTGATTGTGGGAAGAATGAAGGTTACATTGATATAGCAGACTAATAATTTGTTTGGTTGAGTTGAGTATTATTACCTATCAACAAAAGTCAGAGCAAAGCTAAATTTGTTTTGACAGCTTGTGATAGGAGCATTTGGGACACTTATTAGTAAGGGAAGTAGACCATGAGTCCATGTTTTTCTGTTGTTTTGCCAATTAAACTTGCCTGCTTGGGCATATGTCAATGCCCCACACTGGGATTCTTTTCATTGGGGACCATGGAAGAGTCCATCACTGTTAAATTCATCTTCTGGGTGATCTCTCACTCTCTCTCTACCTCTTTCTTACTTATATCTGAACTCATTCAGGGAGATTTTCTGAGTTTAATGCAAAATGCTGCCTAACTTCCAATCCCCCCACCCCTTTTTTAAAACATAAAGGGAATTAGTCAGGGCAAAAGTCATCTTGCTTATTTATTACTTCACATAAAGCCGAAGTGTTAGGGTCCACCTTTCTTGTGGGCTACCATGCTCAGTTGTCTGAATCTATTCCTCTGTCTGGAGCCCAGCAGAACACCTGAGGAATTCTGGGTGCCTTGGAGGCCTGTCGTGGCAACTCCAAGTGTGGCAAGTGCTCTGGCAGCCTTACTTCCCTCCTCCCTCTTGCATCTGCCTACTCCTTAGCCTAGTGAGAATGACAGGAAGGCAGAGGGGAGCTGCCAGGTTTCCTGTATGCATGTCTGTGGGAGGGAGACAAAGAGGCTGGCAGCCACAAACTAAGCGGGCTGCATTCCATCTATCTTTTCTGATTAAAGTGAAGCAGATTCAGTCTGCTGCCTGTGAGCTCTGGTGGGAGATACAGCACAGAGATAAATCCTGGAATGGCTGCTCTAGGCGTCCCATCCTTTTTCTATCTCTAAACCAATTCAGAGGCTGAGGGGGTTAAGAAGTCTAGAACTTGTGGTATATGCTGGGTGTTTGGATGCTGATCTCTTGATGTTATTACTCACTTTAAAGAAAATAATGTAAAAATAAATAAAGGATGCCTTAACAGTATAAGGCAATTTTGGTATGACATCCTATAATTTAAATTCTTGTGGTTTTTAAAAAATTAATTATTATGTTTATTAATTATTAACAACATATTCTGTATGGACACATCATGTGTTGGTACCTTCATTTCCCTCGTCCCTGCCCTCATTCTATTGGAGATCCTCTTCAGTGGGTTTGCAGGTATTCCCCATGGGGTTGTGGCTTATGCATTGTGGGAGCAGCAGCCAGTTTTTTGGGGGGATCGGAGGAGAGGGAGTGCCACTGGGCATGATGTCTCACCCTGTGGCTCTTACAATCTTTCCGCACCCTTTTCCTTAAAATTCTCTCAGCCGTGGTAGATGAGTTTTAAGTCCACTTCAGTGACGAGCTCTTAGGAGGCTCTGGATCTCTGCTTTGGTAGGTATTGAGTATCCTCAGGGTCTGTCTCCTACATGCTGGTGCTGATTATCAGGTTCAGCATGGAAGCAGGTTTTTGCTCATCTCCCCATTCCTCTGTGGTTTCAGCTGTGGCTTGCTGAAGTGGGAGGGGTGGTGTATCTCCTCAGGTCTCACTACCTTCTGAAAAAGAATAACAGATTCTTCAATGGAGAGTGAAGTCAGCATAGTTTAAATGGGATAAGCATTGTTAATTTAGAGAGAATTTGATGTATGTAGCCCCTTTTTTAGCCAAAGACTAGAGAGAGCTTGACACTGGAGAACATAATCTTTGTCTCCATAGGATTCTGACCTGGAATTCCCAATTCCAGATATGCGGTCTTTTACATTGAGTATAATTCTTAGATAATCAGAAAGCTATTGGTTACCCACTGAGGCTGTGTGCCACTATTGCACTGTTGTGTGCATCCTGTTAGGGTGTTTGCAACTAAGTAGCTTAGATCTCTGTTTGCTCAGACTGCTGTTGTCCACTTTCCCATAGTAACTCATGTGGTCTTTTCAAGCACTAGACAAGCTAACTGTCTGGGACTGGCTCTCTTCCAGATTCTAGCCAGGTCTCTCTATGCTCTGTGTTGGCAGCATATGGTGTCTTCAGCAATAGGGTCTTACCTTTTGCTTCAGGCTTTTTGTGGTATTTTATTGCTATTGGTATCTTCCATTTGGAGTAAGATTGGTTTAGCTTTCAAGCAGTTGTGATGAAAGAGTATATCACAAAGATCCAAAGAATGTATTAATGCATTGACGTTTTTATGCCTGATTATTGGAACTGATTCTACAATCTAGAGGATGGCCTATATGTATTCCCTTGTTTATGAATTTCAGTCTAGTGTAGGGGAAGATTATCAGGAGTCTAGGTAATTATCTCTGAGACAAAATCCTCTCTTCTGGGTTTGAGGCTGCATGGGGGAATTTCTGGGACCCTGCCCTTTGGCAGTATCTTGGCATAGTCCCTCAGTCCTTGGAATAAATAAAACTATGCTTTAGGCTACAGTGTTAATGTCTTCTCTGTCATTGATCACACTAATGTTTGCCACCCTTTTGCAACTAAGTTATTTGGGATGTTGTAGACATGAACATAGTTGTTTTGCCTGTTGTGGAGGCAGGGACAAATGCTGTTACCATCATTCTTGGGTCATTTCCTTCTGTGGATGGTGTACTGAACATTCTCTACATCATTTTCAGTACTTTTTCTGTTGTGGATGGTGGGTCGTACACTGTCTCTATTCTTCTTAGGGCTTTCTAACCATGTAAAGAGCTGCTGAAACAGTAAAAGGAGAACAATAATTGTTTTCTGTTTTCCTTTTCTCCTATTACTCAGAGGACTTCTATTATTATGTATACATCTGTGTGTTTTTTTGAGGTAGGTGCTCCCTCTAGCCCAGAAATTCACTATGTAGTCTCAGGGTGGCCTTAAACTCACAGTGATCCTCCTTTTCTGCCTCCTTAGTGCTGGGAATAAAGGCATGCACCACACCTGGGTGTTTTTTTTTTTTTTTTGTTTTTGTTTTTGTTTTTTTTTTTTAGTCAAGGCTTCAAACTATAGCCCTGGCTTACCTAGAACTCACTATGTAGCCAAGGCTGCTCTTGAACTAGCAGCAATCTTCCTACCATAGCCTCTTGAAGGCTGGAATTACAAGTTTGAGCCATCTTACTTGATCATTTTGTTACAACTTTTGTTGTTAAATTAAAATTTTAGGTTAGGGTGTCACTTTTGAGAAATTCAAAATACATGTCCCAGCATGCATGAGAGGATACTTCAGAAACATTCCATAACACTTGTCAAAGTAACTTTCTCTAGTGATCAGGATCCCAGTATAGACACAAAGCACTTCATCTCCAGGAGAGTAAAAAATTCCTTTATCTATTGCAAATGACTTTATCTCTCACCTTTAGACCCATCCATTGACACTATTTAAAGGTCTAGGCTTCTTAAGGAGCCTGGAGAAGAAAGATGACAAGGTGCTTAGAAGATTGATATGGATTTACTGGTATACTAGTAGGAATAAACTAACTCATGCCATTACCACAGCCAAACAAACAAACAAGCAAAAAAAAAAAAAAAAAAAAAAACAGTGGCTGAAGACAAGAGAATGTTATTCTTGCTTCTAGCAAATGTCCAATAACACCTGCATCAGTTATTTGTGTATTCGGAATGATAGAGACTTCATTATTGTAGGATGCCTCCCCACTGTGGTGTTCAGGGTTTGCTACAGCCGTGGAGACATCAGCGGAGGCATAGCTCTTAAATGTTCCCATTCAGAAGTGATATGTACTCTTTCTGATCACATTCCATCCACCAAAGTTGCATGCCTTCTTCTTTTAAAGAGATAGGGCCCAGGCATATTGGTAAAGTTTTGGAAGTGAGGTGAAGGAGGTGTAGCTAGCAGGGATGTTGGGAAGAAGTCAGAATGGGCTGGAAGATATACAAGATAAATCTAAAATTCCTAAGATTGATTTTATGCTTATAGCATTTATTGCTTCTTCCAAGGGAGTCCAAGGAAACAAATCAATAGACATAAATTCTGTAACTAAATGTTGCTTTCCCACAAGGAAAGCTATTTTGAGGCTCACTCTTTGCTTAGCATGTGATTGCCAGAGGTGTCCCTGGAATGGTACAATTCATTAGATGGGGTAACTCCCACCAACCACATTCTGCTGCCATCAGGGAATTAGAGGAGGGCATGGGAGTGGGCGGGGGGGTCACTGGATGTGTTTGAGGTCCTGCTTGCTGCATCTGCCTGGGTAATGTTGCACCATCTGCCCATAGGAAGGACAGCACTCTCCGTAGGTTTGAAGCAAGAGTGTAGAGAACATGAAGCCAGTCCACAACCACTTAGTAAGTTCATGAGATTCATATGACAAATCTTCTATAACTTGTTCTGAGCCAGCCCCAAATGTAGGAAAACTAAATCTTGTTTCCATGATATAAAATTTCCACTGTTGCTTTTATCATTATATCTATCTCATCTGGTTCTTAAAATATATAATCAATTTACCCTCCTTGATTGTTTTATTTTTCCATTTAGCACTTACTACCACAAGGCATTCTAAATACTTTCTTATTTATTTTAATTGTTGTACACATTAGAATTCAACCACCTTGAGGATATTTTTGCCCAACTGTTCTATGCTCCGAACCTGGAACAAACAGCGTCTGTCATAAAGTAGACCCCTATCAAGTATTTATTAAAGGAATGAATCAGTCATATACATCTGTCCCTATTATATGTGTGAAAATTTATTTATTATGGAAACTAGATTTCTGTTTTGGCTTCATTCATTATTTAACATTTTTCATTTACTAATTGCCAGATATTCCATATATCTGCAAATGAGATAGAAATGTCTGACTTCATTTCCAGGTTTAGGAGGCCAAGACAGTTGATAAACACAAACATGCGTGATATAAAACATGTGGTAACTTCTAAGAAATAGAAATAAACCATGGAGTAGGGGAGGGTATGGAAATGTGGGGTACAGGGAGGAAGCATTAATTTTGGTGGTCAGGGAAGGATATATTGACTAGGTGATGTTCAAAGCACTCAAAGGTAAGAGTAGATCTAACACAGTAGAGTAAAGCAGGGCGAGTGTTGCTGGGAGAGGTGAGGACTGAAGCAGGGGCTAAAATAGTCCGGTGTGGCTGAAGTCGAGAGAATTCAAGGGGAAAGTTGTAGGAGATGTGAACAGCTGATGCCTTCCAAATCACTCCAGGAAGTTAGTTTTTGCTTTGAGTGACATGGATCAAAATAAGTTGCAGGAATTTGAACAGGGGAACCCTGTGATTTGACACCTGGGAATATCACCCTAATGACAATGCTAATAATGGTCCCTAATGTTTGAAGGTTGGAAGTGATCAGGTCCATGGTGAGCAATCAGCTGAACGCAGGCTATAGCACAGAGGCAAGGAAGCAGAATTGGTAGGAATTAAATTCTGTGAATCTTTTTGGTCATATGATGGCTGGTGTTCTTCGTGGCTCACTGTAGGAAGGCAGGAATGAATGTCGGTACAGTGAATTCATCAAAGCCTTCCATGAGAACCCAAATTCCTCTCAACTCATGCTGTGCCCTCTTCTGACTTCTTCCTTCCTTCTTTACAGTTTTGACATGTCTGTCTTCTACTGGTTGTCTGAATTGAACCACAGTGCTTACTTGTTCAAGGAACAGTGTTGTAAACTCATTTGCAGCTCAGCCTTTACTACCTGAATTGTTCCTATAAAATAATATGGACTCTACTTTTCAGGAAGCTTCAACCTCCGCAATACAAGAGGAGGAGGGGCTGGAGCCAAAGTGTCTTGGTTTCATCAAGTATTTCTTCTCTGTTAACTTTTGCTTTTCAACTCACAATAGCTGCTGCATAGGTAGACATGATGACAATCCTTATTTCACCTTTTTGGTGAGATAGAAGAAAATTCAGAAGAACAAACATAGGGGAGCCTGTTATTGTGGACAGAAGACCTGAGATAGGGCTTCCCAGGGCAGAAGGCACTAAAGGTGCCCCAAATAGGATAGGTACTTATAATTATGGGTCAAGAACCCATAATTCTGCTAAATCCACCACAACACCTCTTCACATCTCTGCCTTCGACTCGCCTTTCTATCTTTTTCCTTTCTGAATCACAAATAAACAAACAACTTCAAAGAATGAGTATAAAGAACTATCTGTGACACTTTCATAGCCTTTTCTTTTCCAGTGAGGTGGTTTTCTCATGCAGAGGTAGTTTTCTTTACAAGGTTAGAAAACAGGTGTTATTGCTACTTTTGTCCTAATTTCATTATATGTGTCATAAAAAAGGAAATCTTTTCTCCTTCCTTCCTTTCCTTTTTTGTCTTCTGTGGTAATGACCCAGAAATTGGATCGCAACTAATTTTGTAACACTTTTTAGTTGCAGACTTAAGTTAGCACAGAAAACTCCTTTCTGAACTTGTATGTACTTTTATATTTAGAATAGATGCTATACACATCCCAAGACTTGCAATAGTACCCCCAATTTCTTTGAGTATAGATGCACCCTCCAAGACTATATTAGATTTCTGTGGGTGCTATAAGAAATGACAGTTTGGATGTTATAAAATGCTAAATATTATCTCAATCTGCTGAAAGTCAGAATTTCAAAATCAAGGTGACCCCAGGGACAGAATCACTCTGGTAACTTTGGGAGTCCTTGATATTCTGTATTAGAAGAGTATCACCACAATCTCTGCCTCCGTAGTCATGACATATTTTGGCTATGGGTGCCAAGTCCCTGCCTGTCTCTTATGGACACTGGTGTTGGCACTTAGCACCTACCCAAATAAACCAAGAAAATCCTCTTATCTAAAACTTTTTTTTTTTTTTTTTTTTTTTTTTTTTTTGGTTTTTCGAGGTAAGTTCTCACTCTGGCCCAGGCTGACATGGAATTCACTATGAAGTCTCAGGGAGGCCTCGAACCCACGGCTATCCTACCTCTGCCTCCCAAGTGCTGGGATTAAAGGTGTGCACCACCACGCCCAACTAAAACTTTTTAATTCAATTAGGTCCTTAACCACTCCTTTTTGCTAACATGGTAACATAGGTATTAGGAAGTAGTTATCTTTGTGGCTAGTCTTCATTCTTTAGCCTAACCTTAACCTAAACACTGCCATCACAGTCTTTACCCATGTTTCACATATAAATTTTAGTAAGAAAGATAAATGAAAGAAACTAAACTGGTCAATATTTTTGGAGCTTCAGGAACTTTCAAAGAAATGTTATTGCCTGGTATCTATGACATAGAACTAATGTTATTTCTATTATGAAGATATGTGAAAAAAGAAGTAGAAGTGTTAATTTCTTGAATCACTGAGCTATAATTTGGACCCAACCAGTTTTTTTTTCCTTATTTTGAGTTGTGCTGACAGATTTGCAAGCAATTTGATTATAATTTTTAAAATATGGTATAAATTCCCCTTCCTATGAGAACCCCAAATTTCATGCATTTCCTTTCTCATATCATTTAGAATAGTGCCTTTTTACAGACACTGACTTATAAGCTGGAAAAGATGATTTAGTTTTTCTTTTATCTCCATTCTCTATCATAATGCCAAATACAATATGTGCTCAGTACATGTGTTTGAATGAAGAATTAATCTCATCTCTGCTTTAGGGTTAGGAAAGCTGTTATCATTGTTTCACTTTTTAAAACACTTTTCTTAAGCACATGATAAGCAGATAGTTTGTAGCATCCCTATTCCAGTAATACTGTCATTTTATTCTTGAGGATTCCTGACTAATGAAAAAGACAGCCAATCAAAACAAACAAAACAAAACAACATGCCTAAACAAAAATGAATCTCAAGTTCAGTAGAAGTTTGTGGGAGATATGGTTTGGGATATATTTTTATAAGTCTTATTTATTTATTTATGAGAGAGATGGAGAGACGCAGGTGAGAGAGAATAGGTATGCCAGGGCCTTCTGCCTCTCTACAAATGAACTCCAGACACATGCACCACCTTGTGTATCTGGCTTCCAGTGGGTACTGGGGGATTGAACCAGGTTCTTAGGCTTTGCAGGCAAGTACTTTAACTGCTGAGCCATCTCTCCATCCCTGGATGGTTTTATCTATAGTGAGCTCCTTAATAAAGGAACGGTGAGGAGATAAGTCTGCTTCCACCAATTCAAGTATAGTCTGTAGCTGAGGTCACTGAGGCAAGAAAGACATTTGACAATTATTTTGTCAGCTTTTTTCCATACTTTGAGTAGACAGCTTTACATATTCATCTACTGTAGCCCAGGCATTGGGTTGTTCTTAGACACATTGTTTAGTCCTTAACACTTTGTGAGTATGGTTCTTTTATTTAACCATTGGAAATTGGGAACCAGATAATGTTATGTACTTTGCCCAATGATACAGCTGCTATGAGATGAGCAGTAGGAATTACTGCTGCAACACCCCCAGCCTACTTTTCCTCGCATACCACATGAATGAGTGACAGTCCCAAGCAATTTGTAAAGTGATGAGAAGTGCCACCTGGTAAGTTTCCCTAAAGCACTTCTCAAACTTTAATGTACACAGAATATTCCCTGGGATCTTGTTAAAACACAGCTTCTTGTTCAGCATGCAGCCTGGGATTCTGCATTTTTAACAGATTCCCGCTGATGGCAGTGTTCTTGGTCCATATGAGGTATGAAGGACTGCTACAAGTACTGCTCATAGTTATAAGTAAAATAAAGCACAAATTATTCCATGACAGCAACCTGCATGTATTAAAATTTAGGTGGAGGACTCATTGTTGTGGGAGCAGATAGCCTGTCATGTTCGGTGCTGCTCTCTTATAGGCTTGCTGCCTTCCAGGCGAAGGAGAGATTGATGACACTGGGGGAAAAGAACAGGACGAAATAAGGTGAAGATTTGTCTGTCATATCCTCCATCAGCAGTAACTGCCTTTGGCATGCTGTGTTATTGTTCCTTTCTCAATACAGGTTTACTGATGTAGCTAGCGGTTATGTTAGAGGAAGGACCTCATATCAAATCTTTCATTTTGTCTCCTGGAGGTCTAGTCCTTTGTCATAGCTTGTCTTCAACCCCAAAACTGATGGTTTAAGAGATCGTTGAAGGCCTCTGTTATCCAGACTTTCTATGCAGCCCAGAATATTAGAGAGCCTGATGAATCTTGGACTCTTAGGGCTTCAGTGGGATCCTAATGAAAGCATATGCAAGAAATAGCACAAAAAGCTCTAACAGCTTTTCATTCTTCCAAATGCTTTCTTGTATGAGCCTTTGGTTGTGGATTAAAAAAAAAATAGAAAAATTAGCAAGAAAGTGGAGTCCCATCTTGTTCTAACTGTTACTGGATTTATAGCTTGGGAAATATGGCATTTTTTTCTCATAGTAGTAAATCAGTAATGAAAGAAAAATTTTGATTAATGAAAGCTAAGGAGAAATAGACAAAGAAAAGAACAAAAGCAATATAAAATGCTGATTGTCTTTGCCAGGTTGACTTCTTCTACAGTGAGTGTTTGTGGGGATCCTTCACCTAGAAGGTATGTTTCTCTCTTCTTTATGCATCTTTCTTCTTTTGTGCTATGACTGCTATGTCTTGTGCAGCTGCTTTGGAAGACACAAATAGGAAATGGAGTGGAGAAGCAGCATGGAATTGTGGTATAAGATCTGAGACACATGTAAAGACCTGGGTCCTACTTTTTGTTTCACTGCTGACTTGCCTTACTGTGGAAGTTAGTTGGAAGTCTTGGGAATTCTAAGGGTAATCAAACCTTGTTAAAATAGTTGAGGAGGTCAGAAGCCCTTTCTTTCAATTTTCCCCCAGATATTTGGGAATTTATATGTCGACAGTCACCTAAGTCTCAATTCCCTGTCACTGCTGTATATATTTCCTCCTGGCCAAGTCTTGTTTGACCTGCTAAATGAGACTACCAACAGAGTCACCAGATGTATGGCTACTGCATGTAGCGAGGCTTTTCCTGAATGTGCGTCTATGACAAGGAAGCTTACCGAGCACGGTGTTAAGCACTCACGATCTATGCTTGGCCTTCCTGATTCGTCCACACTAGGCAGTTCTCCCTGGGCACTATCACCCTCCTCCAATAATGCTTCAAAGCTTTTCACCATCTTGTTACTTCCTCTTTCCCTCTTCTATCCTCTTTCTTTTATTTCCTTATAACTCACAAGAGCAAAATCAAAAGTGAGCACTCTTCATTTTCTTACCCAAAGTACTTTATCTCTAATACCTTCAGAAATCAGTTTCTGTTGCAATGAGACATTTTGCTAAACCAAAGAAAGATATTAAAATCAGCCAATACTACAATAAAGTTTCTTTTGAAAATGTGTTACATGACATGTAGTAGTATTTTAAAATTTTGTAGGTGATTGACTAGAGATAACCAAATTTATAGAGTTGTACAGCTGAGACAACATAGGCACTCAGAACCCATGCCTCATTAAGCTAGGAATAGGAACTATATAGGCAAATATTTTGCAAATCTTACCTGTGGAGCACAATCCAGTTAATGTTATAAGAAGGGAAAGTGATGGGAATTTGATGCTGCATTGCTGAGATTAGATGTGGTCAGTAGATGTGGTTAGTAATCACTGGGTCAGTAGATGTAGTCAGTAACCACTGGGTCATTCTCAGCTAGTGCTGGGAGATGGGAGCTATTCCTAAGTGCTATGTCTTTATGCGATGGCTTCTTCTCTACTTGGAGAAACTGAATAGGGTTAAACATAAATGCTCAGCTATAATAAATAAACATTGTAAAGACATGGTTTAATTGACATTAAATGGCAAATTAGAAGTTCCTTAATGAGAGAAACTTTATCTGTTTTAATTACTAGAGCAATATATCAATACTGGAGAAAATATATGAAAAAGATTACAGATAGCTTAGTAAAACCAGTGTTATGATTTTATTTTATTTTATTTTTTTGAAGTAGGGTCTCACTTTAGCCCAGATCAACCTGGAACTCACTCAGTAGTCCCAGGTTGGCCTTGAATTCACAGTGATCCAAATACCTCTACCTACTGAGTGCTGGGATTAAAGGCATGTGCCATCACTCCCGGCATTTGATTTTCTTTTATGCACTTCAACTATGTATGGTATATGGTCTTGTGATTATACCATGCAGTTTGCTTACTCTCTGAGTGGACTTCACATCAGAAAATTCAACAACCACCAATTGAAGGCATTTGGAATAAATTAACTCTTACTGAACATGTATAGACCTTGTTCCTATGCTTCCCAGGACAGTCTAGTAGAGCAGCTATGTCTGTCATATCTGTGTTAAATTAGACATAAGTAATCATGAGATGAGTTAGAGTATGCAGGATGAGTGCAGATTATGTAAATATACTGCCTCAATTTCTTTGAGCGACTTGAGCATTGGTTGGTTTTGATAACCTGCAAACAACCACCATAGATTCCAAGAATGACTAGATATCTGATGACATTGCTCTGAAAAAGTGCCAATATACTTTGATCAAACAGAGTTTTTAAATTGCTTATTTAACAAGTGAAAAACGGTACCTAGTTTTTCTAAATTGCACTTTACTGATTGCTGGTTAGTGGTTCTTTGCTATTGATGCCCCTTTTTCTTATGAATTTGGTTTTATAGCCTTAGTACATTTATCTATTGTCACTATTTTGTCTCCTATCATTTAATTGTGCTTATGAAAAGGCCTTTTTATAATTGTAAGAATGATTAAACTTTGAGTAAACCACTACAGTATTTCTAATGAAAGATTTTTTTTTTTTCTTCTAAAAGCAAACAGGCGTAGAATTCCTTTCCATTCTGGCATATGCTGACTTCTTCCTCAGATTTTCAAGCTGTCTCTGGGCCTCATGTCAGTGTGACCCAGAAAGGAATGAAATCACAGACAGCCACATCCCTGTCAGAGCTGTAACCTTCACTCTCATTTTACAATTCCCTAAGGTTGACCTCAATATATGTTCCACGTTCTTGAGCAACGTGCATCATTGGATTCATTTTCCTGTTGCTTTGTCAAGGCAGATTAACACACACTGTAGTTAGTCTTTTCCCAAGAATGCATGGCAAAGCTCATGTACATGTTGGCACCTCTCTTTTGTTCAAGGATACATTACCCTGCTACATGTTGCTGGAGCTTTGAATTGAACTATGTGTTTGGGGTTGTTCAAGGGCTTCTCTTGACTATCATAACCACACTGTCAATTACCATGTTTGTTCTGATTCTTGTTGTCCACCAGCTCTTCATTGCTGTGTCTTTAGTGACTTAATCATGTTGGATACTGGGTTACCTGTGTTGAAGGGAATGTATAAACAGGCTCTCCCCATGGTTTTCCTGCTGTGCTTATTCTGTATGTGTGCTGCCACCATTTTTTTTTTTTGTTAGAAATTTCTCTTTTAAGGTGCTTTGCACAGATGTTCTTAGGTATGAAGACTTTCCCATTGGCCTTACTTGGATTACATCTTTTCTAGTTTGGCTCTTTGTTGGATATTGTTGACTATCTTCTTTTGTAGGTACTGAATGATAGTGAGGTTTTTCATAACTTCTTCCTGTCCTACAGTGCTCTTTGTACTATAATACAGAGATTGTATCTCATTATTTTTTCATCTATAACAATCAACCAGTCTATTTTCCTCATGGAGTAAATGCCCAGTGGTATTTAATTCAAAGATGTGAATGAAACTAATGGCTAGACTTTCAAGCATGATGGCAGGCTGAAGCAAAGGGAAGTATTTTTGTACCTTGCATATGGTTTAATACAGATGGCTGTCAAACATGGCTTATAGGAAGGACAAACATTGGTTAAGGCAGCTCCTCAAGAAAAACTGAAGCAAAATTTTAGCTGCTTGGTGATATTCACTTCTAGCAATATTCATAAAAGTCAATATTATACTTGGATTTTGTAGGAGGCAAAGTTGCCTGTCAAAATGAGTGGGAAAGGATGAATCCTTATCCAAACAGTGAGAAGAGACTGTTTAGAAATACACTGAGTGAAATGGTTTATCCTACTAAACACAGGTGTTGTTTTATATAACTTGGTGGTGCTGGACAAACTGTGACCATGAGAGCAGTACATGCGTTAGTTTCCTCTTTTGCCTCCTGGCTATTGTAAGAGCTATCACACCATGGATTTGTTATTTGGGAAGGCACTATTTGGCTTATATGTGTAGACTGAGATACGTTTGCATAAGAAACTTCATTTCAGGAAGTGACACTTTAACCTAAAATGTATGCTTTACTAACATGTCTTAATCTAACTTTTTATTCTGGTAATCTTAGTTTTAATCAGTAGAGAATTAAACATTAAGGATTTAAGTTTTCTGCTGAAACATATTTAAAGGGTACTTTCTACACATATCCCAACTGTCAAATAAATGTACTACCAAGAATGCATTTAATTTTCTAAAAACAGAGTTTTTCAAGCCAAAAATATTTTTTCAATAAGTTTTGATGAGTTAGCAATATTCTAAGCCCTGAAAGGTGCTAGAAAAACATTGCCCTTATTTACAGTAATTGCAGTTAATGTTTTTTGTTAGCATATGTTAAGGGAAAGGCTGTAATGTCAGGCAGCTCTGTAGCAGAAAGAAAGATGCAAGCTGGAGATCTTGCTCTCAGGTGGATGAATGTAATGGTGATAGAATTTAGTGCTCAGGTACTGAGCAAAGGTTTGAAATGTCATTCACTTTTAATCTTTTGAGTTCACTTAATGGTGTAGAATACTGGACATAGATGGTTTCCTTCATTCTAGAGCAACTAAATGGAAGACACTGGCATATATTGTTCTGTTTCTCCAATTTCTAGAAAAATATCATCATTTATGTTTGTGATTGATACTTTTGATTTGTCAGCACCATCTAAAATACCATTTCCAGCTCGGTGTGGTGGTGCACACTTTTAATCCCCACACTTGGGAGGCAGAGGTAGGAGGATTGCTATGAGTTTGAGGCCACCATGAGACTACATAGTGAATTCTCTGCTCAGCCTGGGCTAGAGCGATAACATACCTTGAAAAAAATACTATTTCCAATTCCTAGGTCATCAATATAGTGGATCTTCAGCAAGCTTTTGTATATTTATACTCATACACTCCCAGATTGATTTTGTTTTTCCCCATGGTCTAAAAAAAATTTTGGGTTTTGAGTTATATTGAAAAGTCAGTGGTTATAAATTGGGATTATGTACTAAAATCATTTACATACTACAAAAGGCCAAGGGTAGACTCAACTGTTTAGCTCACATTCTAATGGCTGTCTGTGTCTCACTTCTCTTCCCTTCCCTTTCCCCTCTTGTCCCCTCCCTTCCTAGTTCCTGTTCCTCCCCTTTTCCTTCCTCTTCCCTCTCTCTCACCTTCAGGTCTGAGGATCAAACCTAATACCTTGCATAGTATAGGCAAACCCTCCACTACTGAGATACATGTTTAGCCCATCTTCTTTTTCTTATACTAAAATCCATAAAGCTAAAGGAGCAAAACTTGGCAGAAGCAAGGACATGACCACATAATTCAAAGCAAAGTACATTAAAAACCCAACAGCAGGTCAGCTTTTAAGTTTTGTTGGAGTCAATGTGTAAAATATCTTGATTTAGTTTGATTGTTCTGTATCTTTCACCCTCCCATGTTTTTTTTGTATTTTTGAAACAGGGTTTCCCTAGGTATTCGAGGTGGGCTTAGAACTCAGTATGTAACCCAGGCTGGCTCTCAAACTTGCAATCGTCCTGCCTCTATGCCCTAAATGCTGGAATTGCAGTCACGTACCACCACACTTGGTTTGTATGCTCTAAGTGACTGTCAGAGGCCGGGTGGTCTAAGCCAGGAACAGCTAACATATCACCAAGGGCAATGCTGAGTGAGGATGGTTTCTGTGAACTTATAACAACTGGCTGCTGATGTGTGAAGATTACTGGTGGGCATTAACACATGCTGTCTTTGTGATAAATAGCGACATATGCATTGATATCTATTTTTCTTCTGGACATATAAATCCCTATATGGGATGCCTGGAATGCCTTGCCAACATGATAAAGGTTAACGGGGAACAGATTAAAGAGTGCTGAGTTGGGCAGAGCAGATAGGACAACATTGTACCTTGTTAGTGCTTGGGACATCTTACAGGGGGCAATAAATATTCTTATTATTTTGGGTACTTGAGCTAGAAATTTTGTAACTTGCAACCAATCCCATCATCACTGGTAAAGTACTATTTGCTGGAGTACACTGGTTAGATACTATTTTACAGATACATTTTCTTCCATACTGCATGTTTCCTAAAATTCTCCCGAGAGGCTCTTCCATGAAATAAATATACTTTTGGAGAATGTGTCATATTGGTATTTTGTCTCAATATTTAATCAAAGTATATTTGCTACCAAATTCCTGAGATGGAAGCTGCCAAACAGTAAGGCTTGGTGACGAGAAAGAAGGCAGGAGAGAGGAAAGCTGTTTAAGTGCCTCAGGTGGGGATGCTGAGGGTCGCTGTGTGGTAGCACAGTTCAGAGAGACACCAAGTGAAGTTCAGGCTGCCAGGCTGGGACCAAGATGAGTAGCAGTAACAAACATGACATCTTTCTGCTGCACAATCACCAAAATGGCATAGTTGTGAGGTCGGCCACAGTGCGTGTCAGGATCTGTTTGGTGCAGCTAGCACTGCTGAAGCTGTGTAGAAAGTTTACCCCTTGTGATTTTCCTGGTTGGTTGGAAGAAGCTCAGATTCTGCAACATAGTCAGTCACAGTATTTAACCCCAGGGTAAAATATTGATTCCAATCAAGAAGGCCCCAAGTCTTTGGCATGCACAGTTTGGTTACGGTTTAAGACATAATGAGTTTTAGTCTGGAAAAGAAAATTCTTTGTTCTCCTTTCTTTCCCTCCCTCTACCCAGTGTCATCTTCTCACACAAAGGATCGACTCTTTTCTTCTGTACGTTTCAGAGTAATAGAAACTTTTTGTTTTGTTCTTTCAGTGGACATGGGATGGAAATAAACACCCCAAAGATGGATTCTGTGTCAAAAAATGGGAAAAGTGTATTTGGTAGAAGATGAAGACAGAGGCAGCATCTGTAGTCATATTAGGTCTTGTTTTCTAAACAAAAAACTTCCCAATTTCCACTTTTATCTGAAGCACATGCACCACCCCCCAGGTGTTGCACGCATGAGCAGAGCATATGGTTCAGCTAATGGGCGATAAAACTGGAGAGAACCCATTGAAGCCTGCTCTCTTCTGGGAACACAGGGCTTTCCAGTCACTTCTCTCCTGATACACCAATGTCCTCTTGGCACCTCCCTTCTGGGCCCTGCCAAGTGTTAGTTCATGGCTTGGTTTCATCTCTGCCTATTTGTTCCTAAGAGGCTAATCCTGTGAATTCCATTTGCTACTCTTCGGAAAGGGAGGTGGAGTAAATCAGGAGATGAAGTTGTTTTGGAGATCACCTTAAGGCAATTTTAATAATAAACAGCTATGGGGCCGAGTTTCACATACTAATGATCAGGGACGTCTTGAGCACCTGAGCTGCTCTACAAAGTGCTTGGAGTCATGGCACACTCATAAGTGTGCTCAATTTTCAGAAATGCACCTCTGCTTTATTATGCAGCCCATGGAGTGACCAATATAATTATGTTGCCAAACATCTTTCTCTCTATCCCTCTTCTTTTATCACCCACTCTTTTCAATTACTGCAGAGTTGAAAAATTCAGCTTAGTGCCTTCAATTTCCTACTTGATCCAGGCAAACGAGGCCAGAGTAAACAGATGGAGCTGCTGCTGCAACTCCTGCAGGCGAGTGCCTCAGATGCTGTTGGATTAGAAGAGAGAAGTGAGTGGATTTTAGTGCTCTGGGGTATACCCTGTAAATATTTGTGTTCCACTATTCAGAACACAAGTCTTCTGGTCTGAGCAATGGGATTATCTTAGCTCCAAGAGGCCATGTGATGCCCGGCATAAGCAGTTGGGTATAAGGGCATCACCAAAGGGATTCAAAATTTTAATAAATAATTATACATTTATTAAGGTGAAAATTAGTTAATCTGGCACTCTATCAACTTGAACTCTCAAGTAGCAATTTTGCCCAATTATTGTAAAATACAATTAGTGCTCATAATGAGGGCCCTGAGTTCCTGCAATTATTGGAATGCCTTCTGAATCATCCAAGAGGGAAGAGCACAGCTAGTTATGTGTGTCATGCACTCCATTTTCAAAAGTATGGGACTCTGCCCCTGACTCAGATGATAATTCAGTTATATGAAAGTCACTCTTATACTCTCTATTGGGATATTATTGAGTTTATTTTGTGTACAAAGCATCCTGTGGATGGTGGCCATTGAATAACTTATTTTAGACATGAAATCAGAAAGCTCTGATTCCTGCTCATCTAATTTTGACTGACCATAATCCATCACACATCCAGTTTTGATCTGGCCTCTACAAAGCTTCATGTCTGAAGGCTGCAACTGAATATATGGAATGCTAATTGTATCCTTGATTTCATTTATTTATTTTACCTGTATTTTCCTTATTCTTTGTTCCTGCAATTATTTACTTCAACTGCTTTTTCTTTTTTGTATGTATTTTGGTCAACCGTCTTACTTCACCTCTGGAATGCCTGGAAATATTAGTGCTGTGTCCCTTTCCTGGGTCCTCTGGATAATGGGAATCTTGTGCTATATGAACTTTGCACCTTAATTGTTCTATCTGATGGATATCACTCTCATTTTTCAGTATTTGCTTCCTATTTTGTGAGATTTCTCTAGTTTTGTTTCAAAAATGTACACTGTAGAGGAATTAGCATCTACTCTTATTGGTTGCTAATTCTTATCCATACAATTACAATTGACAATGTTACATATGTCTGGATTATGACCTGGATCACATGTCATCTTAGGATGTTCACTGTGACGCACAGTCAAAATCCATCATAGGCAGTCGTCTTGCTGGGTGACTGTGACAGAGTCTTCTTTCCATTACCTGGGTGTTATATAGCCAGTCCAGTTTCTTTGACCTTCCATATTCTATTCTAGTATTTCCTAGGCCTTTCTAACATGATAGCTCTAATTATTTATGATCATTTGAATAATGAGCTAATGTGGCTCAATCACTGGGTAGAACGAGGTTTGAATCCTGACCTGAACTTTTCTGATTATAAAGTGTGTGAATGTGAGCCCATTATTTACCTTCTTTTGGCTTCAGTCCTTCATCTGCAAAATGGGGAAGTAATAGTATCCTTCTAGATGGCACAGTAGAAATGGAGTATTTGCCACATCATAAATTCTCAGGGAAGTTTATTGCCACAATTATAAATTGTTTGATAAACAAAAGCCAGCATGAGGACAGTCTATTCATACATTGTTTTTCTTATGCGATATGGAAACCTGGAGAAATATTCAAATATACAAAGGTTTGGGATCAGGTTAGAACTTCCATCCCTGACCATTATTGCACAGATTACTGAGTGAGCAGTATATATTCTAGCTGAGTTCGTGACCTAAGGACCTGATTTAAAGTGTTATCTGTCTCTCTCTCATAACATTTCTGTTCCTTGATTTCTTGAGCTATAAAATTAATATAGCAATCACTGTCTAAGAGGATTATTATAGAAATTAAGCAATTTATACTTTGTTAAACCATGAGTGTAGGGGCTGGACAGATGGTCCAGTGGTTAAGGCACTTGTCTGCAAAGCCTAAGGACCGCAGTTCTATTCCCAATACCCACATAAAGCTAGATGCACAAGGTGGCACATGTGTCTGGAGTTTGTTCATTGCAGTGCATAGAGGCCCCCATGTGTCCATTCTCTCTCTCTCT
Source organism: Dipus sagitta (assembly GCA_036346955.1). Taxonomy (NCBI): domain Eukaryota; kingdom Metazoa; phylum Chordata; class Mammalia; order Rodentia; family Dipodidae; genus Dipus; species Dipus sagitta. The sequence goes on along the minus strand of CM070770.1, from coordinate 92,086,972 downwards.
CTCAAATAAATAAATATTTTTAAAAGACATGAGTATAGCTAGCATACCAACCCAAAATTACATGAAAGCTGCTTCAATATTACATATAAAGCTGCAATTACATACATAGAAAGTATTTAATAAATGTGAAAGAAATAATAAACATGATAGAGAGTGTCTTTGAAGAATCTCAATGCATTTGTTTAAAAAAAAAAAAAAAGATGGGTTCCATGCTTGGGCTGCAAGGTCACTCAGAAATCTTGCTGGAGCTGAGCTGAAAACCTCTGTGCAGACCAGCTGACAGACAGCTGGAAACTATGTTGCATGCAGCTCTAAGGGCAAGAGAGAAATCACCAGTAGAGATAGACAACAGTGGACACTGTAAGACAAGATGGCCCAACCAGGCCAAATGAGCCAATGGGTGCAGTAAAGGCATGTCTGTTAGGGGGGAAACCAATAGCTCTCTAATTAGCCTGGAGACCAGCTCCAGGGGAGGGAATACATGCCTCATACTGAAAACCTATGATGGGGAAAGCCTTGAGACCTAGGGGTGTAATGCCTGGCTAAATGCATTATACTATGCTCACGAAACTGCTTGAGAAGCACTTTTATTAATGTTCGTACTCATATATTAATGCTACTCTCTCTTTTTGTTAGAGGAATTTCTCTTTTCAAATGGCAGTGACTGCTGGGGATGTCTCAAAATGCACCATAGTGCTGAGAATTGACAGAGGAGTGTTTAGCACTGAGGCATCTCTGTCATACCTTCCAAGGTTCAGGGTCCATTGCAGAAGAGATGGAAGAAAGAATGTAAGAGCCAAAGGAAGGGTATGACTCCTTACAATACACTCTTCCAGACCCAAAATGGCCTGGATATCCATGCCTTCACAGTGCCTGGCACTATTTACACAAGACCATTATAATAGGAAGAAAAGAGGATGATACCAGAATAAAAGAGACACTGATTTAGAGGGGGAAGGGATAGGAAGGAGAGTGGAGTTGTGAAGGGAAAGTGAGGGGGAGGGAATTATCATGGTTTTTTGTCTATAATTATGGAAGTTGTCAATAATAAAAAAATAAAAAGACATAATACAAAATGTGTGCTTTTAACATTTTTAAGTGTACTGTTCTGTAAATTATTTTCATATAGCTGTGCAACTAATATCCAGAACTTTCTCATCCTGAAGAACTGTAATTATGTACCCCTTAAACTCAGAAAGCATGTTACTCCTTCCCACAGTCCCTAAAAACCACCTCTATGCTTGTTGTTTCTATGAATTCGACTATAGATACTCATAAATTAAATCACACAGCAGTTGCCATTTACTGACTGGACAATATCATATGGTATGCTACTCTCATGGTTCATTTATGTTCTAGCATATGTTAGAATCTTCTTCTTTTACAAGGTTGAATAATATCCCATTGCAGATGTATATCATATTTGATTATTATTTTATTTGTCAGTGGACATACTTGACTATTGTGAACACCGATGCTATGAACATGGGTATGCAAAACTCTCCTCAAGATTTTGCTTTGACGATTTTTTGATCTATGTGCAGAAGTGGAATTGATGGGCCATATGATTACTCTATATTTTATTTCTTGAGTAACCACCATGTATTATTGTATTCTTTATTTTGCTAATGAAGATTTTATTCGTCTAATTTTAAGTAACGAATGTCTACTGAGCTAGATTTTATAAACGATGAAATGGAAATTTTAGTGACGTGCAATTTTATGAGTGGATACGCATTCCTTTTTTAGATTTATGTCTCTAAAATAAATGAAAATGATTTAAAAGTCATAAATGGATGCATGGCATCCCAAGATGGGTAGATTCATACCCCCTTTTTATGACTTGATGGTTATATAACCCAGACCATTATGTGACTTATCTCATGGAAACTGTATTCCAAGACTTCACTTTGGTTCTTTGTAGAACATTGTAGAATACTATATAAAGACTAGAATAAATTATTCAGCTATTTAAACCTTGAGTGTTCTGCTTTGGTCACAATCTCATTATCTACTTTTAATGGAGCATTATACAGTATTAATACTCATTTTTCAAGTCTGCACCCTTTCTGCAAAATGTGTTTACATAAAGGCTGTGAAAGAATTTCTTTTTTTTTTTTCCTGTTAAAATGGATAGTGAATAAGTGGGTCATATGCTTTCACTGGTGTGTTTTGGGTTGAGAGACAGTGAGAGCAATGTGAGAATAACAGGGTGTTAGGGTGAAAGCTGGAGCCATCCCATTTCCCCATGTCTCCCAGGAACAGTAATCCCAACTCCATTAGTGCAGAATGAGAGGCCATTTGGGTAAATATAGTCACATAAATATATCATTAGGCAGTTTTGTAAAATGCACATTATTTACTCAAGCAAATATGTAATTAGAACATTTTTTAAAACACAGATTATCTACCAAAGAGATTCAAACTGTTCCTTTGGAGCATTTAAGCCTATTGGGCAAAACTGTAATTAGGCCATTAATTAAACCCAAATCATATTATTTATTAAAAGGTGCTTTGCTGATCTGATAAGCATTTTCTTTGCTCTTTTAAGGCATTTTAATAATTGATTACTGTGAGCCCCTTGGCTATCACTTGCCCTTCATTCATTCCTTTCTGATTTTCTTCTTGTTTCATTTTATGATGATGGTTATAGATTTAGATTTCCCTGTGGATAATATGTGCAAAAACGCTTGATCTAGCAGCCATCCCCTTTTTTGCACAGTCCTTCAAAGATGTAAGGATGAAAGGACCAGCTCACTGGATTTTAAACTATATTTATTTGATTATTCTTTGTAGGGGAAGTGGTTTTTAGAATTGTCCTTGTTTTTTCTCCCTCTTACTGTTATATTTGGATTTGAAAGATAAAAATTTGAAGTTCTAAAACACTGAGGCTGTATGGACTCCCTTCAAATGTATTTGTTTTCAGTATACTCGGATTTCTTCTTTGAGTCATGTCTGTGACTAGAGATTTCCATTTATACAGAGTTTAATTGGAGGAAGTCTTTTGTTTGTGGTCCTGAAAAGGATTGACAACACAAAGTTTGAACCCATAACTGTCTTTGGTTAGTCTAGGGTAGTATTCTCTTGCAAGCTCATATATCCAAAGGAATTTTTTTTTTTTTTTTTTTTTTTTGGTTTTCCAAGGTAGGGTCTCACTCTAGCCCAGGCTGACCTGGAATTCACTATGGAGTCTCAGGGTGGCCTCGAACTCACGGCGATCCTTCTACCTCTGCCTCCCGAGTGCTGGGATTAAAGGCGTGCGCCACCACACCCGGCTCCAAAGGAATTTTACTAGGGAGAATATATGAAAAAGTTTCCTTTTCCAGGTTTGCTTTGCTTCAACCCTATCTCCTCACTATAGCTAGTGTTTTATTATTCTTTTCCTTAAAAATAAATAATCAATTAGTTTATCAGAACCTTGGAGTCTTTTTGTGCCACAGGGTCTTTATACTTTTGTATACCCTTTCTTCTGAACCTGACTATCTCTTGACTCTTGTTTTCTTTGGTAATTCAGAAAGACAAAATGGTGTGTGGAGTTAACAAACATGAAGGAAACAGTCAGTCTGGGTTTGAATTGAGAATCCCTCTAATTAGCTGCCTGACCTTGTAAGTCACATATCCTTGCCCTTGAGTGTCCTCAGTCACCTTCACTCTGATCAGATCAATGTGAATTTCCATGGATCAAGTGCTTATACTTGTGGCCATTGAAGGCTTTGTTTCTGGAAAAACTTCCTTGATATGTCACATCATGTCTTTGCAACCTTTTTTGTTTTAACCTCTGTCACACATAACATTGCAGCTGCTTATTGATGGCCATTTTCTTACACTATACTAAAACTTACATCAGCCAAAAAACAAACAAACAAGCAAAAAAAAAAAAAAATCCGATCTCTTCAGTATGATATGACAGCACCTAGCACCTGGCACAGTGCTGGTAAAGTGCCTGGCTCTAGGAGCATCTAAAAATGTCAGAGCACTGTGATCAGTGATAAAGAAGCAGAGGCGAATATGGTGTACACTGCTTGCTTTTTTGAGGAAATGTAGAGAACTATCTGTTCACCTAAACCAGAGGAGTTACCAGAGGACTCTATGTAAGTCCAGACTGGTGAACCAATGAGTTTATTGGTGTTACTTATGGGAGCATAGGTGATTCAGAGGAGTATACTATGAAGAGGTCCCAGTCAAACGTATTTCCTTTTGTGTTATGGACCTTAAAAATAATCAGAAAGTAAGCTGGGTTTAGTGGTGCATGCCTTTAATCACATGACTTGGGAGGCAGAGGTAGGAGGATTGCCATGAGTTCAAGGCCACCCTGAGACTACATGGTGAATTCCAGGTCAGCCTGGGTTAGAGCGAGACCCTACCTTGAAATACAATGATAATAATAATAATAATCAGAAAGTATTGGTTGCACCCATAACAATTATGTCACTGTTGTACTGGTGATCATATCTTGTCTAGCATGTTGATAGTGTAACATGCAGGGTCCATAGCCAAGCAGGGTCATTAATGACAATTCTCTCCTAGCAGCCTGCATAGTGTCTTCCACTATGAACACTAACTAACCAGTAGAGAAATAGTTTACAGCTTAGTTCCAGATTTGCTTTTCCATGTACTGCAATTAAGAGTATGCAGTATTTTTAGCAATAGGGCCTTCATCTAATTGTGGAATGAAGTCACTGTCAGTAGCAATTATATAGGTAATATGGAAGGCTTTGGAGCTTCCTCATCCAATAACTCACAGTGAAGCAGGCCATTTGGTGCTGGGATCTTCATTCAAAACATTATGGCTTTTCTGAGTGCCTTTTTCTGCCCTTGAAAGGTAACATCTTTGATTAAATGCTATTCTTTTTTTAATTGCTCTTTCAGATGCTTTTATCCATCTGTAAGAAACTCAGAAGTTAGTATCACAAAGTCTATGTAATAAAAGTTTTTATAAAGTATGGCTGTAACTGCCAAACAAGTCCTGGGATACCATCCCAGAACATATAGTGGGATTGGAAAGGTAACCTTGAGTAACTAGACTGAAGATCCACTATGGAGTATTTCAAGGAAATAAAATTGGTTTTGGGGCTTAGCAACTAAGAACATGGGAAAACCACCACCTCTATCATAAAATGCTTTCCATTTCATTCTTCTTGGGCTAGAATCTTTCCTTTCCTGGTATATTTTATATACACGATGCTTTGTGGCATCTTAAAATGGTAGGTATTAAGGTGAAAGTATTACTTGAGCAATGAATCTTGGCTCTGTCATTTCTCATTTCATAGGAAGACATTCCAATCTATCACCTTTATCTAGTATTGGTGTGTTAGAACTGTAAGTTGGTAAGAGGTGGGTCTCTGAAATAGGACTACCAAGGTTTAATCTTATTCTTTAGGTATACATGAACAAGCTACGTAAGCTCTGCAATTCTCAGTTTCATTACCTATAAAATGCAGACTGTGGTATTTACATGAGATTATTATGAGCTTGTTTACATGTCGAGTACTTGGAAAAATGTTCAGCACTTAGGAAGCAATGTAAACCTATAAGTGGTGATGATGAGGAGGAAGAGGGAGACATTAAAATGGCCAAGTACTCTTTCTACTCTAACAAAGAACTAAGTAATTAATTTCTATTAGGGTATATTATGAAGAGAAAAAACTTTCTTTTGTGATTTTCTTATTAGCAATGATAAAGAAAACACAGAACTGGAGTATGTTCTATGATCTATGTGCTTCTCAGAACTCTTGCTTGTCAAAGCATGGTCATTAAGTCTTTCAGACAGCTTAGAACCAGTATGACTATAGGCTTGGATGTGCTGATTATCCATTCAGAGGCATATAAGAGTAGGCTTCTTAAATTTTACAAAAGAAGCTGGCTCTATCTTCCTTTTTTTTACAAAAGGAGACTGCTGTTTTGTTATCATTTATAATGTAGTCCCCGTTTTTGCCAAAGAACCAATATTAATTGTTTATTCCTCAGCTGTTATCAAAATCTTTGAAAGAAAATAGCAGGTATTTATGATTACAGAGATGACTCGGTATTCAATCAAACAGTACCTCTATTTTTTTTTAAAAATTACCTCTAGACCATATGACCATGAGTCAAATAGGGTTTGAAAACATATTTTGTGACCTTGTAGAATTACTTCTAAAGTGTTCTGTGCATGTGGGCTCTCTGTGTGCCTCCAGGCATGCTACCAGAAGGAAGTCTATGAAAGTCACTCTGATAGGCTCTCAGGGGAAATTTTTATCTCAAGCTTTTCACAAGGCACTGATATGCTGTTACTAATAAATGTGCTGATTTCTTGGAACTAATTATGCTTCTTATTTTGTTCTGGCCAGATACTACTATGTTCAGGATGGAAGTTGAAATACAGCCTCTGTTGGATGTCTTCTTCCTCCTCTTACCTACACCCTGCTCTGTGCTCCAGGACCTTACCTACATGGACAGTATCAAGGGACCACTCTGTCCTTAGGCTTTCATTAGACTTGGCTGCTGAGAAATGCCAGGAAAAGATCCAAGTGTAAGAAAAGCACAGGAACAGTATTTATCCCCTGAACCCTCTGTAAGCTAGGACATGGTAGGTTAGTTACTTCCTTAATAAGTAGTACTCATTGGGGTCTTCCTCTCTATAGAGTTCTTTTCTGGATGCTACTAACAACTCTCTTCTTTTTCACTTTAGGGCAGATGCAATAAACCCTCCCAAAGGAGATTTTTCTGTTACTTTTTGGAGACACCCCAGTATCCATTTTCCTCATTTCGCAAACAATTCCAACAGCTTTTTAAATAGCCACTTTATTAAACTTTTCTTAATGGATTCAGTTTGAGCATACCATCAGATTCCTGTTGGGACCCTGGCTGATATACTTGAGCAACGGTGCTAGGTACTAATCACCTGGTGTTTTCCCTTTGTCCTATTTTATTTACAGTTTTATTTTTTATTCCTACAACCTGTGAATACATCTGTACTATAAAGCACTTCATGTTATATATATTTTGTACACAAGTAAGAAGTTAGGTAAGTAACAGAGTATGTGAAAGAAATCAGGGGGATATAAAAAGACAATTAAACTGTTGTCTTTGGGAGATCATAGTTTTTGAGGAGGACACCCACAGAAGCAAGTAATCACAATGCATTGTGAGGGATTACAAAGGTGGGAAAGACAGTTCCATGGGGGCTTGAATAATGAGGTGCCTGATTGTGCTAAAAGTTGGAGGGTAGATGAGTGTAGAGGGAGGTCAGGGCAAGGAATGGAAGAGGACTAAACCTGGTTATGAAAGATGAACCAATTAATGACAGGTGAACCAAGTGCTAACAGGTATTGTATGAAGGCAGTTGGTCACTTATGTCTCAGAAATATCCATGATCTGAGTATATTGGAGTTCCCACTGTCTTCCTAAAGCATTGCCTATTTATTATTTAAAAAGTCTTTTACTACTGCTCAAGTTTTGATTCAAGGGGGAAAACCTTGGAGAATGCAAAATACTTTGTTATTCTCCAAAGATTTATGTTTAACTCAAATACCACTAATGAGCCTTGCAATATATGCCTAATTCCTTTCCCCTTTCATGTATTACAAGGTTTACATAAATCACAAATCCACTTCCTCAAAGGTTTTTTTTTTATAAGTAAGATAGATTATTGCCAAGAATATGAGCAGCAGGTAAGCAATATCCAAGAAGGAAAAAATACACACTTTAGTTTCAATAAGAGGTGAAAACTGTAACAGTCCTTTAGGAGGAAGTTGTGAATTACTATCTGATCTTCGAACATGCCTAAGGATGGTCCACAAAGAGCCTGCAGGCAAACACAATGTATCCTGCTATGTGTGCCAGAAATGGCTACTTATTATCTGTCACATATGTTAAAAAAAAGATGAAGTGATCAAAATCTCTGAATTGTTTAATTTTGGATTAATCAGAAGATGAAACAGAGGCTCTCTGTCTTTCATCAGCCTTCAAAATGAGTCCCAACATAGTCTGCAAACTTAAAAATAAAACTGAATGCAAGCCTTCCCTGCCGTGTAAAAAAGTTTGGCTAGCAGGCCTCCTGGACATTTTTGTCTTTTGAGGTTTTAATGAGAACTTAAGAGTAGGCTCTGGAACATTGTGAATTTTGATTACAGTGGGGTTCCAGCCTGGTTGGAATGGGAGAAATGTCAGAAACCTTGTGAGCTTACCAGCTAGCTTCTAGATGAAAGGCTTTGGAGAGGCTTCTCAAATTCTGCTCTACTCTTGGTTTTTATCCAAACCTAAACTCTAAACCCACCGAGGTTCAGGAAGCACAAAATGAGGGCCAATCATTGGCTTTGTAAAATGCCAATTCCTAGTTCAGCAAACAATTATAAGGCATAATTGGTGGTAGAGGAAATCAATCAACTTTCATAGATTTTTAATTGCCCATTTTATTTTGCTTCATCTTATGTATTAAAAATATGTCATTTTATTCAACACAATTTTGCATTTGTGTTAAAGCCCTGTCACATTGTAAGTGAGGAGGAGCCTTAACAATGTCCAGTGCTCAACGTACCTTTTGACATCTCCAAGCTCTAGGAAAGCATGCTGGAGAGCTTTTATGCAGGGGCTATAAAGTGTTCAGGGACTTGGGTTCCATCCAGACACTTCCACAAAATATGGCAGTTAGTGATGATGGGTGGTTTGTATGTGTTGAGAGACAGCAGTAGATAGGGATCATTCCAGGTAGTTATCACTAAACTACTCAGCACTTACAAGGCTGTCATTAATTTTAACCTTCATCTAGTTTAGAGTAAATAACCTTTATCAAAGTGAATAACTAGCTGCTATTGTTGAGATCTTGTGAATCCATGCTGTTATGATGGGGCAGTGGATCTCAGCCTCCCAACTTGCCATGAGACAAAGCCCCATGGGCTGCCTAGCAATGTGGATCTGCTTGCTTCAGAAGATGAGGCGAAGAGGTATGTTAGCTGAAATGAGGGAAGGAGGCAGTAGTGAATGGTTTTCAATAGAAGATGAAGACTATGATACTACATTGAATAGTCTGAACTGACAGTTATCTTTAATTAAATGAAAAGTAATCATTTTCTTTCTTCCCTTCCTTCCTTCCTTCCTTCCTTCCTTCCTTCCTTCCTTCCTTCCTTCCTTCCTCCTTGTTCTTCTTTCTTTATTTTCTTTCTTTCTTTCTTCTTCAAGCCTTAGCTGAACCCTTTTAGCCTAGTTCCAGGATTTGAGAATAAAGATAGCTAGTGTCATCATATAAAATTCCTGCTGGAACAAAGCAGAAAACTTTGTTATGGGATCTTACATAAGGAGTGCCTAAGTATAACTACTGGGAGAAAATTCATCCTTGAGGACATAATGCATGAATCAAATCTGGACAAACAAATGGACCATCCATAAAGTGTGCGATGATTAATTTTCATTGTCAACTTGACTGGATTTAAAATCACAATGGAAACATATCTATGGCTATTTCTATAAGAATTTTTCAATGATAATTTAACTAGGCAGAGAAAACCCACCTTCAGTGTGAACAACATCATTCTGTAGAAATCCTTAATAGAATAAAATGGGAAAGGAACTGCATACCAGCCTCTTTCTCTCTCTCACTTGCTTCCTGATGGCCAATGCAATGTGAGTAGCTGTCTTATGTTCCTGCCATCATGACTTCCATACCATGATGAACTGTAAACTCAAACTGTGGGCCAAAATAAATATTTCTTTCCTTAAGATGCTTTTGTCAGGTATTTTGTCACAGCAATGGGGAATTAATTAAAATGGAGTAACAATATTCCCTGGAAGAGGAAGTAACCTTATAAAAGGTTTATAGGCAAGAGAAAGCATTACATATTTGGAAAGTAAATATTCTAAAGTATATACTATTGATGCAGAAACTGTTTCCTTGAGTCTTCATGTATATAACTCACTCACATCTATAAATTTACTGGGTAAGCTTCTTTGTTTGGGCAAGGTTAAATAACAGAGGCTATATAACCAAGTATCTTTGAAGTAGAATAGGTAAGTCAATATATGCTTCTGTTAATAGTGTCTGTTGTTTTTGTCTGTAAAACTATCCTTATGCCACTTTCACCCATGTGTTTAAGACTATGGGAGCCTGGTAGTCCTGCCTAACTGTGGCAATTGCAAATAATGAAGGCCAAGAAGATTAAAGGGCAATTCTGGGGAGTGATGCACTAGAACAGTAAACTGAACTTCACTGTGAATGATCTCACAGGTTGTGGTCATAAATTGGACTTTTCCTGAGGTCATTGGTTACATTTTACATAGAAAAATTACATAGTGCAAGTGAAATTTTAGGGAAATCTTTAGAGGTAATAGGGATTGCATTTACATATAGAAAATCATTACAAGAGGTGGGTAAATGAAAGAAACTTAGAGGGAATAAAAGAAGAACATGAACTTGACAGGCATCAGGGAAATCCCAGAACCATTTTGGGAATGGCATTTGAAAAGTTTATTGAATATCTAAGTGATGATATTTAGACAGCCACTGTGTATAAATACATAGAATCAGCCTAAGGCAAATGAGCTGACAGTGTATATTCCAAGATATCATCATGATAGTGTAACTGATGGCAGTGTATGTTAGACGACAAGCTGGGTAACCATGGCACCCTATGAAATAAAGTCACTGCCATGCCTTACTAGAGCGCCCATGGTAGTTTTATAGATTTGGTTGAAACAGATAGCACACCTATCACAGGTATATTTACTTAGTTGGCATGGTGATTTTTTTTCTTTGCTCTCAAATAGTTTATTTAAAGTAGAATTCAAATAATATTCATCCATACAGTATAATGCATAAGTACAGGCTTTAAATTTCCTTTAACCACTAAAGTTACTATATCTGCTTTTTCTTTGCAATTTTTTTTATTATTATTTATGGACATGCTCAGCATGTAAACAGCACATGTTGGTACCATCCTTTCCCTCATCTCTGCCACCCCCTCTCCAAAGGGGACCTCCTCATTGGGGATGCTGGTCATCCCCATGGGGATTGTGGGTTGTGCACTATGGGGGCAGTAGTCAATTATGGGGATGAGGCAATGTCTCTGTGCCTAATATCCCAACTTGTGGCTCTAATAAACTTTCACCCCTTCCATGAAATTCCCTGAGCCATGTTGGGTTTGTGTTAAGTTTACTTTGGTGATGGGCTCTTAGGAGCCTCTGGAGCTTGGGTTTGGTAGGTGTTGAATGTCCTCAGTGTCTATCTTCTTCACTCTTTTGCTGATATTAAGTTCACCAAGAAAACAGCACTATTGCTCATTTCCCCAATTCCTCTATGGTTTCAGCTGGGGCCTGGGTGAAGTGCCATGTATCATTTCTCTCCTCAAGTCCTGCTTTGGTGTGAGAAAGAAAAGCAGATTCTCCAATGGAGACTAAAGTCAGCACAGGTTAAATGGGATAACAATTATTAGTTTAGAGAGAATTTAATGTGTGTAGACCCTCTTGTAGCCCAAGATTAGTGGAATATTGATATTGGAAAGCAAACTCAGTATCTGGATATGATTCAGACTTGGACTTGTTTCTCAGTTCCAGGTATGGATTCCTTTTCACTAAATGGATCTGTTAGCCAATCAAAGAGCAGTTGGTTACCCACCATGGCTATGTACCACTATTGCTCTTGTGTGAGTATCACATCATATTATTTACTTCTGAGTAGCTTAGACCTCGAGTTGCTTGGTCAGATGTTGGCCACTTTCCCACAGTAGCTTATGTACCACCTTCTAGCATGAGACGGGCTAATGGTCGGAGGACTGGTTTTATTTCAGATTCCAGCCTTGTCTCTTCATGTTCTGTACCAAAAGCATGTGGTGTCTTCAGCAGTAGGATCTTGCCATTAACCTCTGGTGGGTAATCAAGTGCTCTGACAGAAGTCTGCCTTGGTTTGAGAAACCTTGTAGGTCTCTATCATGATCAACACCTCATTGCGGGTGTTAACCACATCCTGGTGCTGAGAGTTATAAGCCATCACCAAAGAAAAAACAAAGAAGAAAGAGAAAGAAAGATAAAAAGAAAAAAAGAAAAAAAAGAATCAGGAGAAATTTAAGGTTAGGCTTCATCTCATCCTCTCCAGGGCCCTTCGATTAAGGTGCTCCGCATAAGGTCCTGTTGAGGGTTCAACATGTTTGAGCAAATAGCTTTAAGGCATGGAGCTTTTAGGGTAAATGCTCATTAAGGGAATAACTGGGCCTGTTGGTAACTTTATAGTCAACCTTTATAGCCCAGGCTGGCCTTGAACTCCTTATCCTCCTGCCTCCACTTTTTCAGCAATATCTTACCGGCGTGCGCCACCAAAACCTTTTTAGAAGTCTCCATATTCCTTTTGATAGTGGTTGTACCAGCTTACATTCCTGCCAACAGTGAATGAGGGTTTCTGTTTCTCTACATCCTCACCAACATTTGTTTTCATTTGATTTTTTTAATGTTTTTATGTTTGCTATCCTTACTGAGGTATGGTGGACTCTCAGAGTTGTTTTAATTTGCATTTCCCTGATGATTAGGGATGTTGAACATTTTATTACATGTTCATTTGCCATTTGTATCTCTTCCATTGAGAAGTCCCTGTTAAGTTTTCTGCCACACTTTGTGAGTAGGTTGTTTGAATTTTTTTTATAGTTTAGGTTTTTGAGTTCTTTGTAGACTCTAGAAATTAGGCCTCTGTCAGTTGCAGAGATGGCAAAAAATTTGTCCAATTCTGTGGGTAATATATTGGGTCTGCTTATGGTATGTTTGTCTGTGAAAAACTTTTCAGCTTCATGAGATCCCAATGGTTGAGTGATTGTTTAAGTTCCTGAGCAACTGGGGTATTGTTAAGGAAGTCTTTCCTCATTCCTATATAATGTAAAGTTCCTCCTACTTTTTCTTCCAGTGGTAGAAGAGTTTCAGGTTTTTTATTGAGGTCTTTGATCCATTTGGACTTGACTTTTGTGCATGGCAAGATGTGTGGGTCTAATTTCATTTTTCTGCATATGGTTATCCAGTTTGTCCAACACCATTTATTGAAGATGCTTTCTTTTCTCCAGTCTATATTATTAGGGCCTTTGTCAAAGATCATGTAGCTGTAGTTACTAGACCGTCTAGATCCTCATTTCTATCACATTGTTCTATAGTCCTTTTTTTATGCCAGTACCATACTGTTTTTGCTACTATGGCTTGGTAATATATCTTTAGATCAGGTATCATGCCTCCAAAGGTATTTCTTTTCCTGAGGATATGCTTGGATATCTGAGACCTGCTCCTGTTCCATATGAAATTTTAGATCATTTTTTCTATCTCTGTGAAGAATAATGCTGGGATTTTTATTGGTATTACATTAAATGTGTATATTGCTTCTGGTAGGATTGCCATTTTCACAATGTAATACTGCCTATCCAGGAGCATGGCTGATCTTTCCATCTTCTCAAGTCCTCCTCAATTTCTTTCTTGAGTGTTTTTATGTTTTCATTGTATGTCTTTCACATCTTTGGTAGTGTTATTCCAAGCTTTTAAAAAATTTTTGTTGCTATTGAAAATGGTACAGTTTCGCTAGTTTCTTTCTCTGTATCTTTGTCCATTGCATATAGAAAGGCTACTGATTTTTGTGTGTTGATTTTGTATCCTTCTACTTTGCTGAAGGAATTAATCAACTTTAAGAGTTTTGAGAAGGCTCTTAGGTTACATGTGTATAGGATCATGTCATGCAAATACAGCTAACTTGACTTCTTCCTTTCCAATTTGTATCCCTTTTATTTCGTTCTCCTGTCTTATTGCTTGGGTTAGGACTTCTAGTGCTAAGTTGAGAGCAGAGGTGAGAGTGCACAGCCCTGTCTTATTCCTGATCTCAGTGGGAATTTCCCATTATCTAATATTTGGCCTTAGGTGCTTTATATATAGCCTTTTTATGTTGAGATATAAGTCATCCATGCCTATTCTCTTCAACATTTTGATAATGAAGTGATGTTGTATTTTGTCAAAGGCTTTTTTCTGCATCTATTGAAATAATCATGTGGTTTTTATGATTAAGTTTATTTATGTGGTATATTACATTGACAGATTTCTGTATGTTGAACCAACCCTGCATTCCTGGTATAAAAGCCTACTTGATCAAGGTGGATAATGCTTTTGATGTGTTGTTGAATTCAGTTTCTGAGAATTTTACTCAGGATCTTTGTGACTAAGATCATCAGGGATATAGGCCTGTAGTTTTCTCATTGTATCTCTGTCTGGTTTTGGTACTAAATTGGCACTAGCTTCATAAAAGGAGTTGGGAAGCTTTCCCTGTATTCCAATTATGTGGAAGAGTTTAAGAAAACTTGGTTTCAGTTATTCCATGAAGGTTTGATAGAATTTGGCTGGTCCTGGACTCTTATTTCTGTGGATGTTTTTGATTGATTGATGTGATAAGTTTGCTTAGGAGATTAATCTGCTCTGAGTTTAATTTTGGTAGGTGGTATGTGTCAAGGTATTTATCTAGTTCTTCCAGATTATCTAGTTTATTTTGGTTTTTTGAGGTTAGGGACTCCTGCTAGCCCAAGCTGACCTAGAACTCATTATGGAATTTCAAGGTGGCCTCGTACTCATGACAATCCTCCTTCCTCTGCCTCCCAAGTGCTGAAATTAAAGGCATTGAGATTTTGGAAGTAAGTTCTGATGATTCTTCCAATATCACTTATGTCTGTTGTGATCTGTCCTTTTTTATTTCTAATTTTGTAATTTGAAGCATCTCTTGTTTTGTTTTTGTTTTTTTTCTCTTGATCAGGTTGGCCAGGAAATTATCAATCTTGTTTGTTTTTCTCAAGGAACCAGTTCTTTGTTTCATTAATTTTCTTAATTGTTTTCTTAGTTTCCAATTCATTGGTTTCTGCTCTGACCTTGATTATTTCTATCTGTCTGCGGCTATTTTGGGTTAGATTCTTCTTGTTTTTCCAATGCCTTTAGATGGGTGGTTAGGTTATTGATTTGGGACCTCTGTCTTTGTTATGAAGGCATTTAGTGCTATGAATTTTCTGCTAAGGCTTGCCTTCATTGGGTTCCATAAGTTTTGGTATGATGTGTTCTCATTGTCATTCAATTATAGAAATTCTACAATTTCCTTTTTATATTTCATCAACTACCCATTTATTGTTGAAAAGTGTGCTGTTCTGTTTCCAGGAGCTGGTGTGATTCCTGGTGCATCTTTTGTTGTTAATTTCTAGCAAAATAGCATTGTGATCTGATATCATGCAGGAAATTATGTTAATCTTCATATATATATATATATATATATATATATATATATATATATATATATAGAGGCAGGCCTTATGACCCAGTATATGATCTATTGTAGAGAAGGTTCCATGGGATGCTGAGAAGAATGTGTAATCTGTGGATTCTGGGTAGAATGTTCTGTAGATGTCCATTAGGTCTAATTGATCTATGGTTTTGTTGAGCTCTCTCACTTCCCTGTTGATTTTCTATTTGGATTACCTGTCTATTGATGATAATGGAATATTGAAGTCCCAAACTATTACGGTGTTGGCTCTCTTTTATTTCTGCTTTGTTGTCCAGTAAGTTTTATTTTATGAATTGTGGTGCACCTGTGTTTGGTGCATAACGATTGATGATTGTGATATCCTCTTGTTGGATCATTAGTCTGATGAGTATGAAATGCTCTTCTTTGTCTTTTTTGATTACTTTTGGTTTGAAGTCTATTTTATCCAACATTAGTATAGTAATGTTTGCTTGTTTCTTATTTCCATTTGCTTGGAATATCCACCCTTTCACCCTGAGGAGGTGTCTGTCTTTAGTCATGAGGTGGGTTTCTTGAAGATAGTAGATTGAGGGGTCCATTTTTCTGATCCACCCTGTTATCTTGTGTTTCTTTATGGATGAATTAAGACCATTAATGTTTAGGGTAATAACTGTGAGGTTTGATTTAATCCTTGCAATATTGTGGTACTTTATGGGGTTTGGTATTTTCTTGGACTTTGTAGTTTTTTGAGCCTTTTCTGGATTTGATTATGGTGGCCTGCTTCTTGTAGGTTGTTAAGATTGTTCATTTGACTTTTCTGCATGGAGAATTCTCTGAAGTACTCTCTGGAGGTTTGTCTTTGTGTTCATATATATGTAGAACTGACTTTTCTCATGGGAAGTTTTTCTTTCATCACCTATTATGAGGGATTGTTCTGGGTACAGTAGTTTGGGTTGGAAGCCATAGGTTGTTAGACTGCAGTGGTCCATTCCAGGACCTTCTGGCTCTTACGGTTTCCACTGAAATGTCTGAGATAATTCGGATGGGATTAGCTTTATATGTACTGCGTTGTTTCTCTCTTGCTACTTTTAGAACCTTCTCTTTGTTTTCATTACCTAGAGTCTTAATGATTATATGTCTTGGAGAGTTTTTCCTTTGGTACAATCTGTTTAGAGTTCTGTTAGCTTCTTATATATAATGGGACTCTCTTTTAGGAGGGTGGGAAACTTTTCTTTGGCAATTTTGTGGAATAGGTTCTCCATGCCTTTGGTCTGAAATTCTCTCATTTCTGGTGTATCCATAATCCAAATGTTGGGGTGTTTAAGGATATCCCATAGTTCCCTAATGTTCTTTTGTTCACAAAAATTTTTGAACTTATTTAAGTCATTGGACTCTCAAACTGTTTCTTCTGTCTTGTTTTCCAGTTCTGAGGTTCTGTCCTTCACATGGCTGAATGTATTCTTCAGGGCTTCTAGAGATGTTTGGACTTGTTCAATTTAGTTTGTATGTTCTATTGCCTTTTTCTTTATAGTATCCATCCATGTGTTGAGTTCCATTTTCAGGTAATTTTTTGATTTTCTTTTATTTTTTTCTTTTATTGTTTTTTTTTCTTTTTTTGATTTTCTTAATGCTGTTTGGAATTCACCCTTGAATTTATTTATGTCTTCATTGAGCTTATTCAGCTTACTGTTGAAGTCCTCTTTATTTTTATTTTTTTGGGTCTCTTTCAGATGACTTAACTCTCTTTAGAAGTCTCTCTCTCTTCTCCCCCCCCCCCTTTTTTTTAACTAGGTCCAACCTAGTAAGAACAACATTCACACAATTGTTGATCTTTTGCTGATTTTCTTCAAGTTCTGCCAATTGCTTGATCAGGGTCACATATCTCATGTCTTCATTTTGGGGTTCTGATCCTATTGTCTCTTCTGTTTTTTTTTTTTTGTTTTGTTTTGTTTTATCTTTTTACTTTTATTTTTTGTTTTTTTCTCAATTTTTATTAACATTTTCCATGATTATAAAAAATATCCCATGGTGCTACCCTCCCTCCCCCCACTTCCCCCTTTGAAATTCCATTCTCCATCATATCCCCTCCTCATGTCAATCAGTCACTTCTTTCCAGCACTATGATACCTTCTGAGTCATCCCAAGGTCACTGCCATCTGAAAAGAGAAGATTCTCTACCCAAAGTGAGAGTAGCATTATTATAAGGGTAGGAATATTAAGAGAAGTGCTTACTGGGAGGTTTGATAAGCATAGTGTATACCTTTATGCAGACATCAGCAGATGCTACACCCCTAGGGCTCATGAATACCCCTGTTTTAAGTTTTCAGTATCAGGGATGTATTCCCTCCCATGGAGTGGGCCTCTAGTCAAATTGGAGGGCAGTTGGTTTCCACCATGACAGACATGCCACTATTGCACCCGTTGGCTCATTTGGCCTGGCTAGCCAATTATAAGGCTTGCAGTGTCCACTGTTGAGTATCTTCACTGGTGGTATCTCTTTCTCCCATTGAACTACATGTAGAAAGGCTTCTTCCAGCTTTCTGTCAGCTGGTCCACATGGAGGAGGTTATAAGCTCAGTTCCAGCACGATTTCTCAGTGGCCTTGCAACCCAAGTATGTGGAGTCTTCAGCAATAGGGTCTTACCATCTATTCCTGGTGGGAAACCAAGGACCTCAGCAATGGCGTATAATGATTTGGAGGCATCAGGGACCTCCCGGGACAACACCTCACTGGAAGAATTCTGTCCCTAGCACTGAAAATTTTCTAACAATGATCTATGGCGCCTGAGTGTTCCATTGTTCAAAACCAGAGGATTACATATGATTTGTTTGTATCCTCTTAGATTTTGATTAGCCCTCCTTCCACCTTTCCTTTACTCAATCTCTTCCCCTGACCTCACTTTGGGCCTTTTCACCACCATTAATCTATTCTCCTACTTACATATATACAATACCAACCTGTTAAGTACCCTCCTCCCTTCCTTTCTCTTCCCTTTATATCTCTTTTCTAGCTTACTGGCCTTTGCTACTAAGTTTTTTGTTTCTCACACAGAAGCCCAGTCATCTGTAGCTAGGATCCACATCTGACAGAGAACATGTGGCCCTTGGCTTTCTAGGCCTGGGTTACCTCACTTAGTATAGTCCTTTCCAGATCCATCCATTTTCCTGCAAATTTCATAACTTCATTTTTCTTTACTGCTGAGTAGAACTCCATTGTATAAATCTGCCATATCTTCATTATCCACTCATCAGTTGAGGGACATCTAGGCTGGTTCCATTTCCCAGCTATTATGAATTGAGTGGCAATAAACATGGTTGAGCATGTACTTCTAAGGAAATGGGATGACTCCTTAGGATATATGCCTAGGAGTGCTGTAGCTAGGTCATATGGTAGATCAATCTTTAGCTGTCCTAGGAACCCCCACACTGATTTCCACAATGGCTGGACCAGATTGCATTCCCACCAACAGTGTAGAAAGATTCCTCTTTTTCCACATCCCTGCCAGCATTTATGATCATTTGTTTTCATGATGGTAGCCAATCTGACAATGTAGTTTTAGTCTGAATTTTCCTGATGACTAGGGATGTAGAATATTTTTTTAGATGCTTATATCCCATCCATATTTCTTCTTTTGAGAACTCTCTATTTAGTTCCATAGCCCATTTTTAAAATTTTTTTTGTTCATTTATTTATTTATTTATTTATTTGAGAGTGACAGAGAGAGAGAGAGAGACAAACACACACAGAGAGAGGCAGATATATATACATAGAGAGAGAATGGGCGTGCCAGGGCCTCCAGCCTCCGCAAATGAACTCCAGATATGTGTGCCCCCTTGTGCATCTGGCTAACATGGGTCCTGGGGAATCGAGTCTCAAACCGGGGTACTTAGGCTTCACAGGCAAGTGCTTAACTGCTAAGCCATCTCTCCAGCCCATCCATAGCCCATTTTTTAATTGGCTTGTATTATTTCTTATTATTTAACTTTTTGAGTTCTTTGTATATCCTAGATATTAATCCTCTATCAGCTGGCAAAGATTTTTTCCCATTCTATAGGTTGCCTCTTTGCTTTATTCACAGTGTCCTTTGCAGTAAAAAATCTTTGT
Source organism: Dipus sagitta (assembly GCA_036346955.1). Lineage (NCBI taxonomy): Eukaryota > Metazoa > Chordata > Mammalia > Rodentia > Dipodidae > Dipus > Dipus sagitta. The sequence goes on along the minus strand of CM070770.1, from coordinate 92,067,665 downwards.
AACTTCATGAGGTACCAGTGGTTAATCTGTGATTTTATTGCCTGAGCAATTGGGGTTATATTCAGAAAGTATTTGCCAAAACCAGTATGTTGAAGGGTTTCCCCTACTTTTTCCTCTAGCAATTTCAGAGTTTCAGGTCTGATGTTAAGGTCTTTACTCCATTTGGACATAATTCTTGTGCATGGAGAGAGAGAAGAATCGATTTTCATCCTTCTACAGACACATATCCAGTTTTCCCAGCACCATTTGCTAAAGAGACTGTCTTTTCTCCAATGAGTATTTTTGGAATTTTTTATCAAATATAAGGTGGCTATAGCGACCTGGCCTTATATCTGAGTCCTCTATTCTGTTTCATTGATTTACATGTCTGCTTTTGTGCCAGTACCATGCTGTTTTTGTTACTATGGCTCTGTAGTATAGGTTAAAATCAGGTATGGGGATACTACCTGCCTTAATTTTGTTGCTCAGTATTATTTTAGATATTCAAGGCTTTTTGTGATTCCAAATGAATTTTTGGATTGTTTTTCTATTTCCGTGAAGAATGCCATTGGAATTTTTTTCTTTTCTTTTTTTCTTTACTAGTTAGTTTTGTATTCAGCAAATACAGTCAGTTTGGTACCATTATTAGGCTCATCCATGACCTACCCCTTTCCTTGGCCCCTCCTTATTCAGGTATATGGGTCATGCATTACGAAGTTAGCCCCAGTTATGGGTAAGATAAATGTCTCTGCATATCATGACCCAACATGTGGCTCTGACATTCTTTCCGCCCCCTCTTTCACAAAATTTCCCTCAGCCATGTTGGGTTCATTTTTGGTCTGCTTCAGTGATGAGATGTTGGGGGCCTCTGAGGCTCTGGCTCTCTGATTTGGTAGGAGTTGATTTTTCTCTGTGTTGATCTCCTTCCTCCTTGTGCTGGCATCTGGTTCATCAGGAAAACAGCACCCTTGCTAGTTTCACCAATTTTTCTTAGTTTCAACCGGGGCCCTTTTGAGGTATGATGGGGTGGCTCTCTCCTTAGGACCTACATCTATCTGAAAAAGAGAAGCAGATTCTCCAACGGAGAGTAAGTTACCACCAGGACAAATGAGAAAACCCTTACTTTTTTTATAGAGCATTTAATAGATGTAGGCCCTCTTGTAGCCCATGATTGATGGTAGCTTGATATTGGCGAGTGGGCTTATGCTTAGATATGGTTCTGACTTGTTTCCCAGCTCCAGCTATGGGTCCCATACCACTGAGGATATCAGTTAGCCAAATTAAGAGCAGTTGGCTCCCCACCATGGCTGTGTGCCACTATTGCACTTGTGTGGACATCACAACAAGTTATTTGCTGCTAAGTAGGTTAGACCATGAGTTTCTTGGACAGATATTGTTCATTTTCCCCTAGTCACCCATGTAGCACCTTCTGTCACTAGACAAGCTGACTGTCTGAGGACTGACTCTCTTCCAACTTCCAGCCATGCCATTCTAATTTGCATGTCAATCACATAAGGTGTCTTCAGCAGTAGGGTCTTACCACTAACCTTTGGTGGGTCATCAAGTACTCTGACAGAAATCTGTCTGTCTTTTAGGAAACGTTGTAGGTCTCTCTGATCAAAAGCTCATTGTGTATGATAGCCCCATGCTGGTACTGGGAGTTACAGGTCAGTGCCCACTAAGAAAATAAGGAAAAAGATAACTAATATACAAAGTTAGAGAGAAGAGAGAGAGAGAGAGGGAGAGGGAGGGAGGGAAGATATAGAAGATTAAGGTTAGTCTTGATCCTACCCTCTCCACTGTCTTGTGGTTCAGATGTTTCCTGTAAGGGCCCTGGTGAAGGATCAGCCATTTGGTCTATCTTTTAGTAAGTAGAATTTTATGGTACCATTGCTGTTTGGGTCTAGATTTGTGTTTCCCACCCCTTTGGTGCCCTCTCCTCCCTCCCCCTCCATCCTAGTGTCTAGTCCATGAGATGCTTGCTGGATATGTAAGGTATCTTGGGTAGATTCAGGTTAGGTGCTGTAGGTGAGTGAGACTATGTGGCAATTTTTTTTCTGTGATTGGGTAAGTTCACTGAGAATGATCTTTTCCAGGTTCAACCATTTTTGCTCAAATTTCATTGTGTCATCTTTTCTTATTGCTGTATAGAATTCCATTGTGTAGATATACCACATCTTAGTTATCCATTCTTCTAGTGATGGACATCTGGGCTGATTCCATCTCTTGGGTATTACAAATTGAGCCACTACAAACATGGTTGAGCAAATTTCTCTAGCCTGTGGTTTGAAGGTTTTAGGGTAGATGCCCAGTAAGGGAATAACTGGGTCTGTTTGTATTTCTATAGTCAGCTTTTTCAGAAGTCTCCATAATGCTTTCAAAAGTGGTTGTACCATCCTACATTCCCACCAGTGGATGAGTGTTCCTACTTCTTCACATCCTCACCAGCATTTATTTTTATTTGATGTTTTGAAGTTTGCTATCCTTATTGGGGTAAGGTGGAATCTCATAGTTTTCTTAATTTGCATTTCTCTGATGATTAGGGATGATGAACATTTTCTTAAGTGTATGTTTGCCATTTCTATTTCTTCCTCTGTGAACTGCCTGTTCAGCTCTTTGCCCCATTTTGTGAGTGGGGTGTTTGACTTCTTACTGTTTAGATTTTTGAGTTCTTTGTAGATTCTAGAGATTAGGTCTCTATCAGTTGGATAACCCGCAAATATTTTCTCCCATTGGGTAATCTATTGGCTTTGCTCATTGTATGCTTGTCTGTAAAGAAACTCTTCAGCGTCATGTGATCCCATTGGTTGAGTGACTGTTTTAAGTTCGTGAGCTACTAGGGTTTTGTTCAGGAAGTTCTTTCCATTCCTATATCATGGAAAGTACTTCCTAAATTTTCTTCCAGTAGTATTCGAGTTTCTAGTCTTATATTGATGTCTTTCATCCATTTGGACTTGAGTGTAGTGCATGGTGAAATGTGTGGATCAAGTTTCACTTTCCTGCATATGGTTATCTAGTTTGTCTAGCACCATTTGTTGAAGATGCTGTCTTTTTTTCCAGCCTATATTGTTCAGGGCTTTATCGAATATCAAGTAGCTATAGTTGCTTGACCCAAAGTTTGGGTCCTCAAGTCTATTCCATTGGTCTATACTTCTGTTTTTATGCCAGTACCATGCTGTTTGTATTACTATGGCTTTGTAATATAGCTTTAGATCAGGTTGGCATGGTTGGTTCATATCTTAACACAATAAAGGCAATACACAAAGCCCCAAAGGCCCAAATAATACTTAATGGAGAAAGACTGGAGGAATTCCCATTAAGATCAGGAACAAGACAAGGTTGTCCACTCTCACCTCTGCTTTTCAACATAGTACTGGAAGTCCTAGCTCAAGCAGTAAGACAGGAGAAGGAAATAAAAGGGATACAATTTGGAAAGGAAGAAGTTAAGTTAGCTCTATTCGCTGATGACATGTTTGTTTATGTAAGAGACCCGAAAGACTCCATCCCAAAACTCCTGAAGTTGATTAACTCCTATAGCAAAGTAGCAGGATACAAAATTAATGCACAAAAATCAGTAGCCTTCCTATATGCATATGACAAAGATACAGAGAAAGGAATAAGGGATATAGTCCCATTTTCAATAGCCATTAAAAAATAAAATAAAATACCTTGGAATAACGTTAACAAAGGAAGTGAAAGATCTATACAAAGAAAACATTAAAAACACTCAAAAAAGAAATTGAGGAGGACCTGAGAAAATGGAAAGACCTCCCATGTTCCTGGACAGGCAGAATTAACATTGTGAAGATGACAATCCTATCAAAGGCTATATACAGATTTAATGCAATTCCAATTAAAATCCCTACAGTGTTCTTCACAGAGATAGAAAAAAATGATCTCAAATTTCATATGGGAAGGCAGAAGGCCTTGTATATCCAAACATATCCTCAGCAAAAGAAATACCTCTGGAGGCATCACCATACCTGACCTAAAGCCATTGGAATTTTGATGGTTATTGCATTAAATGTGTAGATTTATTTTGGTAAGATTGCCATTTTCACATTATTGATTCTTCCAATCCAGGAACAAGGGATATTTTTTCCATTTCCTAGTGTCTTCTGCAATTTCTCACTTGAGTGTCTTATGGTTTTCATTGTAGAGATCCTTTACTTCCTTGGTTAGGTTTATTCCAAGTTACTTTATTTTCTTTGATGTAATTGTGAATGAGAGTAATTCTCTGATTTCATCCTCTGTGTGTTTATTGCTAGCATATAGGAATTCTACTGATTTCTGTGTATTTATTTTGTATCCTGCTATGTGGCTGTAGGTGTTTATCAGCTCTAACCATTTGCTGGTAGAGTCTGTATGGTCCTTTATACATAGAATCATGTCATCTGCAAATAATGATAACTTGATTTCTTCCTTTCCAATTTGTATCCCTTTTATGTGTGTCTCATGCCTTATTGCTATGGCTAAGACTTCCTGTACTACATTAAATTAAAGTGGGGACAGTGGACAGCCTTGTCTTGTTCCTGATTTCAGTGGAAAAAAGCTTCCAGTTTTTCCCCATTCAGTAATATGTTGGCTGTAGGCTTGTCATAAATAGCCTTTATTATATTGAGATATGTTCCTTCTATTCCTAGTCTCTATAGGACTTTTATCATGAAGGGATGATGGATTTTGACAAATGCTTTCTCTGCATCTAATGAGATGATCATGTGATTTTTGTCCCTCAGTCCATTTATATAATGTATTACATTTATCGATTTGCATATGTTGAACCACCCTTGCATCTCTGGGATAAAGCCTACTTGGTCAGGTGAATGATCTTTCTGATATATTCTTGTATTCTGTTTGCCAGTATTTTGTTGAGAATTTTTGCATCTATGTTCATGAGGGAGATTGTTGTGTAATTTTCTTTTTTTGTTCTATCTCTGCCTGGTTTTGGTGTCAGGGTGATGCTGGCTTCATAGAAGGAGTTTGGTAGAATTCCTTCTTTTTCTATTTGATGGAAAATCTTAAGAAGCAATGGTGTTAATTCTTCCCTGAAGGTCTGATAAAATTCAGCAGTGAATCCATCTGGGCCTGGACATTTTTGGTTGGGAGATTTTTGATAACTTCTTGGATCTCCATGCTTGTTGTAGGTCTATTTAAGTGATTAATCTCATCTTAATTTAATTTAGGTAGGTGATATAAGTCAAACAAATCATTCATTTCTTTCAGATTTTCATACTTTATGGAGTATATGCTTTTATAGTATGTCCCTATGTTTTTTTGAATTTCTCTGGCATATGTTGTGGTGTTACCTTTTTCATCTCTAATTTGTGTCTTTTCCCTCTTTCTTTTGGTCAGATTTTCTAAGGGTTTATCAGTCTTGTTTATCCTTTCAAAGAACCAACTCTTTGTTTCCTTGATTCTTTGGATTGTTTTTTTTTTTGGTTTCTATTTCATTAATTTTTCCCCTAATCTTTATTATTTCTTCCCATCTACTGATTTTTGGTTTGCTTTGTTCTTCTTTCTTCAAGGCTTTAATGTGAAGCATTAGGTCATTTACTTGTAACCTTTCTAATTTCTTAGTATAGGCACTTAAAGCTATAAATTTACCTCTTAGGACTGCCTTCATACGTTCCAGAGATTTTGGTATTTTGCATTCTCATTATCATTTGACTCTATAAATTTTTTGATTTCCTTCTTGATTTCTTCATTGACCCATTCATCATTTAGTAGTGTGTTGTTTAATTTCCATAATATTGTGTATGCTCTATAGCCTTTCTTGCTATTGATTTGTAGTTTGATTCCATTGTGGTCAGATACAATGTAAGGAATTATTTCAATTTTCCTGTATTTGTTAAGATTTGCTTTGTGTCCTAATATGTGGTCTATTTTAGAGAATGTTCCATGTGCTGCTGAAAAGAATGTATACTCGGCATCATTTGGATGAAATGTCCTGTAGATATCTGTTAGGTCCATTCCTTCTATGACCTCATTTAGTCCAGATGCCTCTCTGTTTATTTTTTCCCGGGATGACCTGCCAATTGATGAGAGTGGGGTGTTGAGGTCACACACTTGCACTGTGTTTGGTGTTATCTGTGACCTTAGTTCTAATAGCGTTTGTTTGATGAATTTGGGAGCCTCCATGTTAGGTGCATATATGTTTAGGATTGTAATGTCCTTTTTTTGGAGGGTGCCTTTAATCAATATAAAGTGGCCTTCCTTATCTTTCTTAACTAATGTTGGACTGAAGTCTACCTTATCAGATATTAGGATAGCAACCCTTGCTTGTTTTCTAGGTCCATTTGCTTGAAACACTGTTTTCCAACCTTTCACCCTAAGATAGTGTCCATCCTTTTTAGAAAGGTTGTTTTCTTGGGGGCAGCAAATGGAAGGATTCTGCTTTTTAACCCAGTCTGCAAAACTATGTCTTTTGTTTGGGGCATTGAGACCGTTGATATTAAGAGATATTATTGAAAGGTGTGTATTCATTTTTGTCATATTTTTGTAGTTCTTCTGGTTCCCAGCATATCTACAAAAGTGACCCTAGGTGTTGGGTTTGCCTGCTGTGAGCGTATTCAAGTAGGCTGAGTGGAACCAAATATAGATAGTTTCTAAAATTTAACTAAACAATGTACACTTTCAATGAAAAACAGCACAGAGTATTTATCCAAGAGTAGGTATTATGACAACCAGATCCTTTGTCTGTCCCTTAGGCTGTGTGGTGCCCCACCCAGTCCCTTAATCCTTACCACAAGGAGATTAAGATTTCTGGTCTGTTGAGGGTTCCAAGTCAGCTTGTGACCAGGTGAGACCCTTCCTTGGTGTAATCCCAGTTACCTCTGCTCCTGCTTGAGTCCCACTGTCAGTTCAAGTTGGCATGGCCGGGTCCTGGACTGCTACTCTGTTCGCTGGAGCTGGGCACTGTTGGTGGGGGAGGGGAGGCTGCCGATGCTGTTCTAGTTCTCTCGCTGTTCCACGTGTTCTTCTACCTTGTGATCTGTTCCTCCATTGTTCACTGCCATTTTCCCTTCACATTTCTTGAGTTTGCAGAGAGCTCCGGTGTGAGTGGAAAATCCTCTCACCTGGCTTTTCCTGCGGCTCAAGCCGAGCCTGGTGGTTGGCTGGTACACAGCTGCCGGGGTCCTGCGCCGTGTTCTGGTGGACCTGCTGGAGCTGCTTCTGCTGGCCTGTGTGGGATTTTGATGCTCTGGATCTCTCCTACTTCTCCGCTGCAGTTTCAATGTCCTATACACCTCACTTTTTAGTAAAAGTGTGTATTTTGCTGTTTTTTTTTTTTTTTTTTTTTTTTTTTTTTTTTTGGCTTTTTCCCCCTAGGCTGCTTTGGCATGGTACCTATGCTGCCATATTAACTGGAAGTCTCTTCTATGCTTTGATTAGAGAATTCTATTGTGCAATTAGGCAGCCTTGTTGAGGTTCCTTCCATTTGATATTTTATGTTTTTCCGTTTGCCCTGTTGTCTGCCATCACAGTATAGGAATATTATTTAATTCAAGAGGAATTTGTAGTTTACCGTTGAAGTGTCTTCAGTGATTGTTTCCTTTTGGGCTTGACAAGATTAGGCTTTTGATGGCAAGGGGCCTGTCTGCTCAGGAGGGAGGAGTTGTTGTGATAGTGACATGGTTGAGGAGCAGGAAAAGGAGCCTGGAGGGTCTTGGAGGCAGGTGGTGGGATGGAAGGGATATGATGGTGCTGAACCTTGGTGGGGGGATGGGACTACATGGATCCTGTGGCATGGTGGGGCTGGGGATGGGAAAGCACATGTCAGGTGGCACACGTGTGGTGGGGTGGGGGGTATGGGATGGTGTACACCAGGTGGTGAGGCATGGTGGGGGCATGGAACAGTGTGGATCTAGAGGCATGGACCTGGTGGCACAGACCTGGTGATGTGGACTTGGTGGTATGGAACGGATTGCATGGTGGGGAAGGGGGATGGATTGGCACAGTGCTGGTGGTGGCAGGTGGCAGGGTGGGGACCTGGTCACAGGGAAAGGGAGAAGGAAGGGAGTAAAGGTGCAGGAGGGATGAGACCCAGTCAGCAAGAGGAAAGGCGAGAGGATTTTGGGCCTTGATATGCAGAGCTTGCAGGCAGCACAGTAACAAACCTGGTCTGTGATATGTTGGCTGGGGTGGCTACTTGCAGAGTTTGGGAGACTGGTGGGCTACCTGAGAGCATGGGAATCAGCATATTCCCTACTGTGCTTCTCTGTGCCCTCCCACTGGAGGTCTGCTAAGACCTGCTGACCCTGGAACCCCACAGATCTTGCCTGTTATTACCACGGGAGCTGAATCATGGTTAGGCAGATGTTACCCTGATTGGAAGTCTCTGATTTTTTTAATGAGATAGTTATACCATTGAAAAACCAGATTTCATATAAAACTGCAGATGTCTGGTGCATTGAAGAATTAGAAAATCTGAAGGCCAAAGTTCTTGGTTCCTTATGATATGATCATTTGGAACTGGACAGAGACCACCTCCTTAGTACCATGAGGGACATGGGGTATTTAATTTATTAAAACTCCTACTATCACTGTTTTATTTGACAGGACCAGTTTTTTTTTATTATTATTTTGTGACTTAGCTCCACATGTATCAATATGATCTAGATGGATTATAACAAAGTTCCCAAAGAACAATTGAAAAAAGTTATAAAATATGGAAAAAAATAAGAAGGAAGTACAACACTGAGTTTTATTTTTGTAATTCTTATTACTCTATTTTCTTCAGAGCACTGAGTTGTACTAAGTTAAAATGCATTTTAAATACTATGCATGAAGACAGTTACTGAAAATGTGGTATTGTTCAGTCTCACCAGTGGCTTTGGTAGGTGAATCTGTTCTCTAGAAAAGTACTCAAAAAATTATTTTCCTATAAAATATTTCTCAAACTTGCATGTATAAATTATCTTTTTAAAAAGGAAATGTACAAAGACTTAAAAATCTGGAAAGCATATTTAATTTTCATAATATTAAAATTTGTAGAAAAAATCCTGGTGCATTTTGGGTTACAAGATTTTAAAACTTCCAATCAATTTAGAAAACCTTCAAATGAATCTAATTTTCTATGGTCTTTGCTTTTGTATTGTTTGAATTAATCATTAAAAGAGCCATGCTCTTTTGAAATGGATACATTATATCCACTAAATTGACCTCTAAATATTTATTTTTAATGCTCATATAAAAGGGCTGATCTCACTTTTGGTTAGAGAATGCTTCTCTTTTCAGATGGCCGTGACCACTGGGGTGACTCAAAACTCATCAATGTGCTAATAGGAAGTGACAGTGGAGTGTTCAGCAGTAAGTTAGTTATCTCTATCATATCTCCAAGACTCAGGAACTATTACAGAAGAGGTGACAGAAATAATGTAAGAGTCAAAAGAAGGGCAAGAGTCCTTTGCAACTTTATCTTCCAGACACAGAGTGGTAGGTGAATTCATGAGCTCACAATGTTTATTGTTGCCTACATGAAGACTACATAATATTGGGCTCATTAGCATGTTATCACGGATGATGGAAGAGGGAATAAAATAGCATCAAAATAGAAGAAGGACTCATTGGAAAGAAGGTGTTTGGTGGAAAGGGAATGGAGAACAAAATACAAAAAATAAAGTATAGATGTTTTAAAAATAATGTCAAATTTCACTTATTTGTTCATTTATTTTATTTTATTTCTTGCTATTTTCAAACTTTGGTGCTCAGTGACCATAATAGTATTTTATATCATCCATTCTGTCTCTCTCTCTCTTCTTTTAAAATGATGATTATGTATTTGTCAGTTTTGATATAATGCATGTTTTGAATTTGTATATGAGGAATGCAGTGGGGATTGACTGAGAATGTACATTTAAAGCCAGGAGATGACAAGGGATGATATAATTGCTATTTTCTTAAAATGCAGGATAGATGTGGCAAAGCAGCAGCCATTAGTTACTGGATTCTTAATATGTGCAAGGGTTTATGCTAAGGACTTTCCATTCCTTTGTTTAATCCATGTAACTATTTGATAGCCAGAGTCTAAATTGATGAAGATTTAAGGTTCAATAAGTTTGTCTTGTTCAATGCCAATCTGTTCAGGACAGAAATCTACCTCTTTGATTATGTGGAAGCTATAAGAATAAATGGCAGAAGGTAGGAGAGGAAATGTGTGTTCTGGACATGGCAACACCAAGTTCACTTGGCAATATTGTCAAATATTTGTAACTTCAAAACTACCTTTATTTCAAAGACAATATTTGCCCTTGTTTAGTCAGTGATGAATCAATCCCATACTTTCCATGTCATTAAGATTTGCATTTTTCTCTAGGGTAAACCTCTTAAAATTGCCTCCAGAGAGCCTTGCCCATTTAATCTCAGATCTTGGGAAGCTGAGGTGGGAAGAGCTCAGCTAGTCTGAGGCCAGCCTGGGCTACAGATTAAGTTTGAGGTCAATCTGGGCTAGAGTGAGACTCTGCCCCAAAGAAAAACAAAATAAAACAAAACGAACCCATCTCCCTAGCCTCACCAGAAATGTTTTCATATTTAGCAGAGAATACTGTTTCTTGGCCATTTTGCATGATGTTCATTCTTGAGATATTATGTAAAAAGTTTTTTAAAACCTAAACAAGCTTTTTTGTGTGTGCATCTGAGAAAGCGTAAACATTTCAAGGCTTAGGTTTGTTTCAATAAATTTGGTCTATTATTCTGATGTGGAAATTCTTTACAAGTGTTTAGGTAATTAACTTTTTGCCATTATAAGATTGCTATTGTTTTCTAGATAGTATTCTGTGATTGATTGCCATACAGTTTTCCCAAATTGAGGTTAATTTAATTTTTCTTGGGACTAAATGAAAAAATAATTTTTGAGAGGAAAAATTTAGATTGTGTAATGTGACAATCAATTCTTATTCATATTAACTGAAATAAGATAATCAAAAATTATCTTTTTTATTTAATTTTCAAACCTCCTAGTCTTTGACTTTGAACTTGGGAAGCTCTCCAATAAAGTAATCAAATACATTCTCAGCAGTCATCAGATGTCCTCACCCCTATATTTATTTTTGGCATGTCTAGAGTACTTAGTGATGTTATCTGCTTGACAGCTTGTTTTGGCCTTGATCATATGGCACCAATGCCTTTCCTTTAGGCATGGGGTTTACCTGTTAGGCACTTTTCACAGTGGAGGACTGATAATGTTGAGGATAAGCCAGCACAGCCACCTTGAGTTTGCTGTATACGAACAACATAATTTCTTAGAAGATTCAGAAGGTAAAAACTACTCTGACACGGAGAGGCCAGAGAAAAATGTGCTGGCATCATGGCAAGACAAAAGAGGGGACATATTTGACCAGATGGGCTGTGATCACATCTTTGAGGAAATGAAATTTGGATGGAAGAGAAGCAACTAGCTATGAAGATAGAAGAGAAGGCAGGGTATGAGAAGGTCTTGACAGAGGTAAGTGTTTGGTACAGAATTGAACATAGGCCAGAGTCCCTTGCAGGGAATTTTAGGAAAAGAATACAGTGGAATGGGATTGAAGAGGCACACAGGGACCAGTTTAGCAAGTCTGATAGATACTATGCTTGCTATGGGAAGCCATGGTGAAGATTCTGCCAGGCCCTTGGTAGCATGCACAGGGGTCTCACAGTAACTTTGAAGGATGAGGAAGCCAAGGTTACTCAAATTCAAATAAGTTTCTAAATGTCTTTTCAGTGCAAAATGACAGTGCTCTTTCTGGATGTAGGTCCATTTTATCCCAGAGCTCACTTATGTTGGAAAGGGGTTTGGGAGTGGATCTGATAGACGAATGATTGACAAGGAAGAGCCCAGAAAGAAATAGTAAGACAGAATTTGCAGTTTTTGAAATCTCTATTCTGTAGTCAAAGACCCTGTAAATGGATCTTCCTGGATGCTTTGAATCAATTTTTCTCTGATAATTCCAAAGGAAGAACTAACTACAAAACAAGTCCCACACATAGGTGATCTTCCTAAAGTTTTCTTCATTTACATAAGTAAAGGAAAACAAAGACATCTTTGGACTGAGCAACATTCTCATATTTTCTAAATGCAAATGAAATTGGCTCTTCCCTCCTCTTACTTCATAGTCTATTTATCACTTGTTTCCTGTTCTATTTAAATGTTGTATCTTGGCTTTTGAAGTCCCCTAAAATTATGTTGTCTTCTTTATTGGGCACGACAGTTAAGTCACTGGTGAGTGAGCATCTGTTTCCCAATTCCCCATCTCTGTTGGTACAAAAGGATGTCCTTTACTGGGCACCTTGGATGAATGATTGGCATGTAATGGGGTCATAGCCAATGAATAACTCATAAAGATAATTTTTAGGAGTTGATGGCTATATAGGTCTAGCAGTTTGCTCAGTTGTCTACTTAAAACCTTTCATAGTTAACAGTTTTCCAATGACAAATCTCTAGAGTCTTTGAAGAAGCAAAAATGGAGTAAATCATTAGGAGAAAAGGTTTGAACCAAAAATAGCCTAATCATTGTGGTGAGCGCCGTCTGTTTGTTGGTGATCTGGGCAAATGAAGGCGTCCTGGAGACTTGACAGCTGGCTGACATATTTCTGAATGAGTGAGGAAAATTTCCAGTTCATCTGTGGAGAATTTGGTCCGACATTAAGGCATGAGGCTACCCATCTGCAGCTTGCAATTGGTATAGACAAGAGAGTCACTATTACTTTGTGGAAACAAGCCACAAATCTGGGACCAGGCAGACTGGCATGACTATCCAGGCTTGGCACTGCTGTAGTTTCGTCTATTGTCACAAGGCTACTTTGCCAAGGGAGAGTGAGAGTCCGAATGCAGGGCACCCTCATCACACACATTATCTTAGAGTGGAGAGAAAGCATGGAATAAACTACAAAACTCCAACTTCATGAAGGGTGGTGTTTTTCGCTCTCTTGCTTGTTGTTTGTGGCCATTGTAATGGGCTAGTCTTTTGTCCCTTTGAAGGCCATGTGTTATTCGAATTGGACAGCTCTGCTTTTATGCTGATATCAGTTTGTGGATTACTATATCCGTTTGCCAATCATGACTCAAAGGAGGAAACTCTGGGATGCAAAACCCTCCATATGCCCATAATTCAGAAACTGAATACAAGCTGGTAACAGGAAGTTAATTGTGTGAGAGTTTGAAAGTCTGTCGGCCAGCCTTTATTGAAATGCTGGTGTTGTATTCTGTGGTATTTGGGTGATTGCAAAGAAAACAAAGAATTCAGGAATATAAAAGAGTATAGAAGGAAATGAACTTAGAGGTCATGCAGACCAAATAGCCATATCAAATAGAAAACTTGTTCCTTGCCTTTGGGCTAATATTATAAAGGGTAGGTTAAATTAAAACACAAAGAAAACCTATGTTTCAGCCCATATAAATTGACTATGGTCATTACACATTTTTTTGTCTTTTATTTGTATTTGTTATACTTGCTTGACTGTCTTTAAAATAGTTATATTATTACTAATTTTAAGTAAGAGTGATTGAGGGCTGGAGAGACAGCTTAGTGGTTAAGTGCTTTCCTGTGAAGCCTAAGGACCCTGGTTCGAGGCTTGATTCTTCAGGACCCACGTAAGCCAGATGCACAAGGTGGCACATGCATCTGGAGTTTGTTTGCAGTAGCTGGAGGCCCTGGTGTGCCCATTCTCTCTCACTCTATCTGCCTCATTCTCTCTCTGTCTGTCATTCTCAAATAAATAAAAAATAAATAACTTTAAAAAAAAATAAGAGTGATTGAAATTTGTTGACCTGTTCCTAATTTTTGCTTTCTTTACAAGTGTGGCATCATCAGTTCTCTCTGAAATAAATCTATAAAGCAAATATTATTATTAGTCTACGATGAAAGAGAATATACATAAAATGAGAAGACATTTTGATGGGTATAACCTCTCCATTTAGCTTGATAATAATATAAGTTTCTCTCCATGTTCAGTAACCTTCTAAGCCATAAGCTTTTGACTTTGTTTCAGTACCAGGTAAGAATTCTTACATATCTGGTACAAATTTCATATGGAGGGCTGGAGAGATGGCTTAGCGGTTAAGCACTTGCCTGTTAAGCCTAAGGACCCCGGTTTGAGGCTCGATTCTCCAGGACCCACGTTAGCCAGATGCACAAGGGACACATGCATCTGGAGTTCGTTTGCAGTGGCCAGAGGCTCTGGTGCGCCCATTCTGTCTCTGTCTATCTGCCTCTTTCTCTCTCTGTGTCCGTCGCTTTCAAATAAAAATAAACAAAAATTTGAGGTGCAGACCTCGGCAGAGCCCCGCGTGGGCGGGCCTGCCTCCGGGGGCTGTGGACCCTCTCTCCCAGAAGCCGGAGCTAAGCCCCAGAGTCGCCCGGAACCCGGGCTCCTCAGAACAATGCTAAACATCCTTGTACCTGGACCTTAATGCAGAGGTGCTGGAGCTTCCAAGACAGGTGCTTTGGAGTCCTAGGAGAACTGTGGCTTCATAAGGTATGCGTAGCCACCAGATCAACAGAACTTTGATTTGGAGTGCTGCTGCTAACTTCCCAGGATACATCTTTGCTTTGTAGTTGCTGGAAGTTCATCCACCAGCCCATTAAAGACTGGAATGGCCAAATACCACAGTGAAGTTCAAAATTTGAAGCTGGATGATGATTCAGTTATAGAAGGAGTAAGTGACCAAGTACTTGTGACAGTTGTGGTCAGTTTCACTTTGATTGCTACCCTCATATATGCACTTTTCAGAAATGTGCAGCAGAACATTCATCCAGAAAACCAAGAGCTAGTCAGGGTTCTTCGAGAACAACTTCAAACAGAGCAGGATGCCCCAACTACTGCCTGCCAACAGTTCTACACTGACATGTATTGTCCAATCTGCTTACATCAAGCCTCCTTCCCTGTTGAAACCAACTGTGGACATCTTTTTTGTGGTGCCTGCACTATTGCATACTGGCAATATGGTTCATGGCTTGGAGCAATCAGTTGTCCAATCTGCCGGCAAACAGTAACTCTACTCCTAACAGTGTTTGGTGAGGATGGTCAGTCTCAGGATGCTATAAGATTGCATCAAGATATCAATGATTATAACCGGAGGTTCTCGGGGCAGCCTAGATCTATTATGGAAAGAAGCATGGATCTCACCACTTTGCTGAGACATGCATTCAGAGAACTGTTTTCTGTTGGGGGTCTTTTCTGGATGTTCCGTATTAGAATAATACTCTTGTTTAATGGGAACTTTTTTCTATCTTATATTCCCTCTAGATTTTGTACCTGAAGCCTTGTTTGGAATTCTAGGCTTTCTAGATGATTTCTTTGTCATCTTTCTGTTGCCTATCTACATCTCCATTATGTATCGAGAAGTGATAACCTAAAGGCTAACCAGATAAAATAAGTATGTTTACTTGAATATCTGACCTAATGTGTAAAAAAAATTACTCAAAAGACCCATGGCAATATAAGTTACCCAAATATTATCTTATAAGCTTAAAACCATTGTATTATAAGCACTTAGTTATCATTTGAAAAATGTCTAATAATATATAACTGGAATTCTTACATACTGTAGATTTTAATGTGAAGATCATAATTATAAAATCTACAGTTGTATCTCAAAAAATAAAAAATAAACAAAAATTTTAAAAAAATTTACATGGAGTACACTTATGTATTATTAGATTCAATTTGAATATTTTATTAATTATTTATTATTTCATAGATTATTTATAGATTATTTATAATTAGTTATAGATTGTGTGGGAGATTGATCTTTAATTTTTCTTCTATTGTTTTTAATCTAGATTTTCTTTTATTAAGGCAATGATGGTTTTATGGAAGTTAGAAACCTTCCTTCTGCATATATTTCTTGGAACAGATTATAGACAATTGATAATATTTCTAACTTAACTGTTTGGGAGAATTTACCAACAAAACCATTTGGGCATGAAGCCTTCTTTTCAGAAGTTTGACTGATAATCACTTTCTTTAACAGATATAGAGCTTTTGGAGTCATGTATTTGCCCTTGGCTGAGTCATAATTTTTCTATATTTCAAGGAATTTCATTTTATTTGAGTTATCCAGTATGTGAGCTTGATGTTAACCATAACATACCTTTGGCTATTCACAGGATTTTTAGTGACAAACTTTCTTTTTCAACCATTGTTAATTTGGGCCTTTATTCTTTCTCTTTTTTTGTTATAAATTTTACCAACATTTTTTAAGAGAACTAGGCTTTGGTATCACTAATTTTTTTTCCTATTGTTTCTCTGTTTTAATTTGGAAAATTTCTGTTCTCATATTTATTATTTCATTTCTTCTGCTTTTAAAGCTTAAATTTCTTTCTCTAGTTTCCTAACGAGGAAGATGATGTTATTGATTTATACTTTTATCTTCTAACAAGTTTATTTAATATTAGAAATGTTCAGTTAAGCACTGTTTTTGCTAGACCCTGCATATTTGGTGAATTTGGTAAGGTTGAGTTTGGTAACTTTGCAGTTTGGTAAGTTGTGTTTTAATTTTCATCTTGTTGAAAACCTTTTAGATTTTTTTCAGAATTATTAGAAGTTTTAATAACTTTTCAAACTTGGGGATTTTAGACTGTGACTCTTTTCTAATTTAATTGCACTTTGTTTTGAGAATATACTGTATATATTTTAGGTATTTCATTGCCTATTAATGCATGTTTTACAGGGACATATGGTGAATATGGCCTGGAAAAACATGTAAATTCTGTTGTCATTTTATGGAATATTATACATATCTTACCAGAGCAGGTAGATTGCTACTGGTGCTCAGGTCAACTATGTCCTTGCTGATAGAATCTAACTATTTCATCTGTTACTGAAATCTCTGACTATAATAGTATACATTCTCCTATCTTTTCTTGCACTTATATGAAATTTGTCTTATTTATTTTGATATTCTCTTCTTAAATGCATATGCATTGAGGATTGTTATATATTTATCATTATTTAGTGCTTATATTTATCACCAATAATCTTTTAATAAAAATAGCTTTGTCAGAAATTAATATATCTACTTTAGAGAAGAGTAGGTGCATTTAGGGTGGTGGGGTGGGGCCAGAGACTTGACTTCAGTTTTTTTTTTTTTTTTAAATTGGGGTTAAACATGTTATATCTTTATTCATCTCTTCATTTGTAACTTACTATGTCTTTATAATTTGTATGAGTTTTTCTAAACATGATGAGATTGAGTCTTGTTTATTCTGTTTGTAATTTTTTACAAATATTTTATTTGTTTATTTGCAAGCAGAGAGATACAAATAGAAAGATAGATAGATAGATAGATAGATAGATAGATAGATAGAGTGAGTATGGGCATGCTAGGGCCTCTAGCCACTGCAAACGAATTCCAAATGTATGTGTCACTTTGTGCATCTGGCTTTTGTGGGTAGTAGGAAAAAACAAACCCAGGTCAATAGGCTTTGCAGGCAAGTTCCTTAACTGCTGAGCCATCTCTCTAAAAACTGTTCATTTTTAAAGTGATAAATGATACAATTGAGTTAATATAATATTTATGGTTTATTTCTGTCCTCTATTGTCCTTGTTAATGATTTATTTCCCCTCTCCTTTTTCACCTTATCTAGTTTTATTTAAGCATTTTCTATAATTTCATCTTATCCCCTATGATGGATTATATAGATGGTCAACCTCACAGGATATGGATTCACCTGGAAGACAAATCTCTGAGCATGTTTTGAGGGATTTTCTCAGTTAGATTCATTGAGGTGGGAAGATCTACCCTCACTGGGATGATACCATTCTGTGGGCTAGAATCATAGACTGCATAAAAAGGGCAAAGGAAGCTGAGCAACAACATTCATTACTTTCTGCTTCCTGACTGTTGATTATGGCTGCCTCATGCTCCTGCCATAATACCCACAAACCATTAGAGAAAACAAACCCTTCCTTCCTTAAGTTTCTTCTTATCAACAAAATAAGTAACACATAATTTTCTCTCAGTATATCATTTATGCTTTTTCTACTTTGTTGTTCTACAGTTTATGATATATATTTTAAAGCAAAATAATTCTACCTTTAAATAATGCTATTCTTTTTCACATACAGCACAGTTACCTCATAACAGAGTGTTTCAATACTTCCCTTAGTCCTTGGTGACTTTATTGTAATGATTTCATTTATTCATAAGCTATAATCATCTAAAACATTACTACTGTTGTAGCTTTAAAAACAATTATTATATCCAGTCATAGTAATGCATACCTTTAATATCAGCACTGGGGAGGCAGAGGTAGGAGGATCACCATGAGTTTGAGGCCACCCTGAGACTACATAGTGAATTCCAGGTCAGCCGGGACTAGAGGGAAACTCTACCTTGAAAAACCAAAAAAACAAAAAAATTATAACACCAATTATGAATAAAGAAATAATTTTACATTAATAATCTTTAATAATAATTTTAATTATTAATAATATTTATTTATTTTTAATAAAGCCAATTAAAACAATTTTTTGTTATTTTTTATTTATTTATTTGAGAGCGACAGACAGAGAGAGAAAGAGGCAGATAGAGAAAGGGAGAGAGAATGGGCGCGCCAGGGCCTCCAGCCACTGCAAACGAACTCCAGACGTGTGCGCCCCCTTGTGCACCTAGCTAACGTGGGTCCTGGGGAGTCAAGCCTCGAACCGGGGTCCTTAGGCTTCACAGGCAAGCGCTTCACTGCTAAGCCATCTCTCCAGCCCCCAAATTATTAATAATATTTATAATAATACCTTAATATTTTCTTTAGGAAGACCTGAATTTTTGAACTGTATAATTTTCTTTCTTCCTGAACAGTTTCCTTTAGGATTTCTGGGGGCATGCATTGTAGAATTCTCTTAGTGTCTAACTGTCTGTGAAAATATTTATTTTTTCCCACAGCTGAAATGATATTTTATTAGATAAAGACTTCTTGGTTGATGATTTTCTTTTTTCAATTACAATATTTCACTCAGGTTGGAGAGGTGGCTTATCAGTTAAGGTGTTTGCCTATGAAGCCTAAGGACCCATGTTGAACTCTCCAGATCCCATGTAAACCAGACACAAGGTGACGCAAGTGCACAGAGTCACAAGTGCACCCAAGATGGCACACATGTCTGGAGTTCGATAGCAATGGCTGGAGGCCCTGATTCACTAACTCTCTCTCATAAAATGTACAAAAAACATATATTTCATTCCACTTTATTTCATTTCACTGTCTTTTTCATTGTATGGTTTCTGCTTAGAATCTGCTTTTACACTTGCTTCTGTATAAGATTTTCATCTCCTTACTTCTGACATCATTCAATATCTTCTATTGCCTCTGCTTTTCTGAAGATTTAATGTTATATTCTTATCTTTTTGATTTCGTTTAAATTATTATTTTTGATCACTATGCTTCCTGGATCTATGATTTGATAAATCATCAATTTTGGAAAGTTCTTGGAAAGCCTCCATATTCATTGCAATTTATTCTTTTACATTTCCAATTATGTGAATATTCTACATTTTGAAATTTCCCAACAGTTACTTCTTCAATATTCTGTTCTATAACTTGGTATTCTCTTGACCTAACTGTAAAATTACTGTTTCTTTAGCTGTACATTTTTTTCATTTTTGTTGTTTTCATTCATAGGATTTCCTTTGCTACTTCTTTAGACATTTCATCTTTCTGTTTACACTGGCCCTATTTATTTTATATTTACTTTTTCTAGTGAAATAGTTAACATACTAATATCACAGCTATTGTAGAATATCTTTCTATTATTTAAAAATCTATGCCATACACTGGTTTAGACCATGCTTTCTCCTGAATATCATGAGTTTATTTTATTGAATGGTATGTTTTATTAGGTGATGACAACTGAGATAAATGGACGTTTTGTATGAAGATTTATGAGACTCTAGGGAGGAGATTGGGCTGCGTTTAAAATTTGCTGTAGCTGAAGGTGCTAGAGTCTCCAAGTTTTCTTGTATCAGTTTTCAGTTTCCTACTGTGTGGCCTTCACTAAGTACCTCTGCTCAGACATTTTTTGTCGTGTTGCTCCTTCAGCTACTATCTGCTGGAGTGCTCAGCTATGGAAATGTAGTGGTAATCTATAGTCTGATTGATTTCTGTTTTATGAGCCCATGTCTTGAGGCTGTGACTTTTATAAAGATTTTTTGTTTGTTTGTTTTTTTCTGAGGTAGGGTCTCACTCTAGCTTAGGCTGACCTGCAATTCACTATGGAGTCTCAGGGTGGCCTCAAACTCTTGGCAATCCTCCTACCTCTGCCTCCCGAGTGCTGGGATTAAAGGTGTGCACCATCATGCCCTTCTTACAAAGACTTTTTCATATGTAGAGCTCACTACCAACTTTGTAAATTCATTTCCCAACTGTAGTATTCTAGATCTAATTCCCTGGAGCTTAGATACTTGTTGGCTTGGTTTCTATTTCCTGATGAGAGAAGAATTCTAGGAGCTTCAAGGAGATGAAAGTTTCCAAGTAGGGAAGAGTTCCAAATTCTTTCTTGTACTAAAGTGAAGGCCTTTACCATGATGAATATCTCCCTTTGTTTCACAATAGTTACACCTTCATTTTAGGGACTCTTTCTCAAATCTTTCTTTGAGTATCTATAGATTTATTGGTGGACAAATCAATAAAAATATGTCCTAGAATTGCACACATTTATAGCCTTTAGGCATTTCTTATGCTAGTCTACCCTCAATTTTTAGTAACACATTGAAATTATCATTGACTGTTCCATCAGTTCATATCTCTAGTAGGCTACTGCTCAGGATAAGAAGATCTTGGCTATGTTTTTCTGGATGTGCCTATTTTTCTAGATTTCAGGGTTAATTTTCATCTGATTTTTTGATGGTAACAAGAAACAAAATCATTAATTTTAACTTGTTCACATTTTACTTATTGTTAGAATGAGACTCATGACTTTTAGCGCTGTGCATAATGAAATTGAAACTGGAAATCCAAGGAGATAATGTTCAATGGTCTGGAACATAAAAGGTATGAGTAAGCTATAGGGAGCAAGACTATAAAACAAGCATAGCTGCTTTAAAGTGAGCACCTTCAGCACTTTGCTAAGAGTTAGGACCATATGCTATAGGCCAGAAATGTGCCAACATGGAAGAGTTTTAGTAGGGTAATGATACTGTTAGAAGAATAACCTGGTGGCAGAGTGGGGGGCCATTCTTTGGGGACCAGAGACACTGATGTAATTATACAGTGGCATCTCAGATGTTTATGCCATTTAGATATCGTACGTGCTTTCAGTTCTAATGCTTCCTTGTTGCTGCAGCAGGGCACATGCTAGAATTTACTTTAATTGGACCAGAAGGAAAGTTTTTTTGTGTTGTCTCACTCCATTTTGCTTTCCCAATGATCTAGACATAGCAAACAGTTATTGATTGAGCTGAATCACTCAGGGATTTTAAAGCAATCTCAGATGGCACTATCTCCAGTAGGTATACTGTTGGAAACCTAGATTAGAAGTAACTTTATATACTATTTCCTTAAGTCTTACAAAGTCATGTTAATTTTATACTTTTTGTGAAGAGGAGACAGAAAAGCAGATTGTGTCTGCCCTGATGCTTTTTCAGGAATTACTGTATGAAAAGTTAGAAAGACAATAATTTGTAGCATCACACATATATTGTTAAAGTGACATATATAATTTCATACACATGAATGAATATATATGAGTGTTGTTACATTTTTTAAATAAAGCTAAGAAAATCATTGCATCAAATACTAGTGGATTTGATTTAATAAGCACTAACTTGGCACCGTTAAGTTAGGCATAGTGCCAGGTATTATAGAAAAAATATTAATATTATAGGATTAGCTCTAATTGCTCAAATATAGTATATTCTTCAGAGTGGAGTTATCTATAATATTAATACATTAAGATAAATGATAATATGATCATAAGATGATGAAAACAATGTGTATATACTCCTTTGAGGCTTTCCTATGTAAAGTGAAAAAATGTTGCAGTGAAAACATATAATTTCATATTGCTTTGGCATGTATTTGAAATATAAGTTTAAGTTTCTCATTGCAGAATCAAGACTTACCCACCTTGAACAGCGTCTAGTTCTATACCTGTGCCCATCCCTCGATGTACATGCATATACATGCATATACATGCTTTATACAATTTCCTCCTGGTGTTTCTTATGCTAGGTACCCAATGTAGACAGACTATCTGCTTAGCCTTTCTGATGCTTGCACTGCACCTAGATTGTGCAGGTCTACACAGCAATTATCTCTGTCTTAGTACAATGACTGTTGCAGTCAGGCTCATATTGCTGGCAGGAATCACCTGACCAAGAGCAGCTGGTGGGAAAAGAGAGTTATTTTGGCTTTTAGACTTGAGGGGAAACTCCATGATGGCAGAGGAAAACAATGGCATGAGCAGAGGGTGGACATAACCTCCTGGCCAACACAAGTGGACAACTACAACAGGAGAGTGTGCCAAATACTGGCAAAGGGAAACTGGCTATAACTCACATAAGCCCACCCCCAACAATACACTGCCTCCAGGAAGTGTTAATTCCCAAATATCCATCATCTGGGAATCTAGCATTCAGAACACCTAAGTTTATGGGAGACAGCTGAATCAAACCACCACAATGACCTAAACAGAGTTCCTATCTGCTCACTTTAAATCTACCAGATGAAATTCCCTTTAAAAACAGGTTTGCATAATGCCTTACCCTAGATTCAGGACCAAGTATTAACCTCTCTCTCTCTCTCTGTCTCCTTCTTTTCTTCCCTCCCACCTTTCCATGAATTCCTTTACTTCTCTATTTGTGAGCCCTGTAAATCATGAACTCAATTTCCAGCTTGAATCCCTTATAGTCATTGAAGGGATATTTTGCATCTCAAATATCATAAATTAAAATATATACTATGCTACACACTTTGTACATATAATCATAAATAATCTTTACAGCATGCTTGTTATATTGTTATTATGCTCATTTTAAAGATAAGTGTCAGAGACCTTAAGTGTTTTTCCCAAGGTTATGGCAATCAGAACTAGGCATGAGATTTTTCTGACTCCACAGCTTTTATAACCACCTGTTATGCCCTGTCTGAAGAGTATGAGGACAGGCAAAGTATGACCGGAACTATCTGGAGTAATCAGAAAGCTTCCTAAGGAAGGTAGCCTTTAAACTAGATCTTGACAGAAAGACTGGCTATGGCTAGGTGAACAAATTAGGAAGGGAACATATAAAACCATAATAAAGAGCAAGATGAAAAGTTAGTTAAGGGGCTGGAGAGATGGTTTAGCGGTTAAGCGCTTGCCTGTGAAGCCTAAGGACCCCGGTTCAAGGCTTGGTTCCCCAGGACCCATGTTAGCCAGATGCAGAAGGGGCGCACCATCTGGAGTTCATTTGCAGTGGCTGGAGGACTTGGTGTGCCCATTCTCTCTCTCTCTCTCTCTCTCTCTGCCTCTTTCTCTCTCTGTCTGTCACTCTCAAATAAATAAATAACAATGAATAAAAAATATTTTTAAAAAAGTTAGTTAACGTTTCATGATTAGATAATATGTATGATGGCAGCAGCATGGGCATGATGGCATCTGTGGGTAGTGCAGCCTGGTCTGGGTGGGGCTGGAAATAAGAGAAGTTGCACAGTGATTTCTGCCATGGTGAGGCATCAGTTTTGTCTCCTGAAGGGATTGGAAACAGCAGAGTAAGTGGCCTGATAAAGTCTGAGTTTTAGTGAGGTCACAAGACAGCATATGGTAGATGAAGGCAATGAAATGAGCTGGGAGGTAGGGAGGTCATTTTAAAGGATGTAATGAAATACAAGAAAAAGAAGTTCAAGGTCTTGCAGATGTGTTCACATTGCTGGCAGAAAATACTCTACCAAGAGCAGTTTGAGTGAGAAAAAAAAGTGGTTATTTTGGCTTACAGACTTGAGGGGAAGCTCCATGATGACAGGAGGAAATGATGGCAGGAGCAGAGGGTAGACATCACCTCCTGGGCAACATCAGATAGACGACAACAACATGAGAGTGTGACAAACACTGGCAAGTGGAAACTGGCTATAAAACCCATAAGCCTGCCCCCCAAAATATACTGTCTCCAGGAGGCATTAATTCCCAAATCTTCATCTGCTGGTAACCTAGCATTCAGAACACCTAAGTTTATGGGGGACACCTGAATCAAACTACCACACAAGGTCTTAACATTAAGTCAAATATTTTATGTTTAAGTATTCAAATAAAAATAAAACATTTTTATTTATTTGCAAGCAGAGAGAGAGAAAGAGAGGAAGGAGAGGGATGGGTGCACCAAGGTCTCTTGCCACTGCAAAAACTCTAGAAGTATGCACCTCTTTGTGCATCTAGCTTTACATGGACAATGAGGAGCCAAAACCATCTATATAAGGCTTTGCAAACAAAAGCCTTTAACCACTGAGCTATCTTCCTAGCCCCAAGTATTCAAACATATTATATTCATTTGTAAAGAATAAAAATAAAAGTTCTTGGTTCCTTTCAGATCTATTTTCAGTTATCCATGGAAATTGTCTCAATTTTTTAATTTATTTGTGAGGGGGCCATAAGAGTCAGAGAGAATGGGTGTTCCAGGGTCTTCATCCACTGCAAATGAACTCCATATGCATGTGCTCCCTTGTGTGAATATATGACATTACACACTTGTGTCACTGTGCATCTGGCTTACATGAGACCTAGAGATTCAAACATGCATTCTTAGGCTTCATAGGCAAGCACCTTAACTGCTAAGCCATTCCTTCAGCCTGTCTCAATTTTTGGTGACAATGAGGTCTTAATTTCAAGAGAAAATTCCCATTTCTTTTGAACAAAAAAAGCAAAACAATGCAAAGCAAAGGAAAACCAAGCAGGTTCATCATCCCCAGGGGATTAATCAATACTCACATATTTTCAGAAAGAGTAATTCTTCAATTGCTAAAGTTTTAGGTATTTCTTTTCAAGAAAACAAACTTTGATAGATATTGGTCAATTTCTCCCAGTCGCCCATGTAGCACCTTCTGGCACTAGACGCGCTGACTGTCTGGGGACTGACTCTCATCCAACTTCCAGCCATGCCATTCTAATTTGCATGTCAATCACATAAGGTGTCTTCAGCAGTAGGGTCTTACCACTAACCTTTGGTGGGTCATCAAGTACTCTGACAGAAATCCGTCTGTCTTTTAGGAAACCTTGTAGGTCTCTCTGATCAAAAGCTCATTGTGGATGATAGCCCCATGCTGGATCTTGGAGTTACAGGTCAGCAACGCATGGTCTAACCTACTTAGAAGCAAACAACTTGTTGTGATGCCCACACAAGTGCAGTGGTGGCACACAGCCATGGTGGGGAACCAACTGCTCTCAATTTGGCTAACTGATCCCCTCACTGGTATGGGACCCATAGCTGGAGCTGGGAAACAAGTCAGAACCATATCCAAACATAAGCCCACTCTCCAATATCAAGCTACCATCAATTGTGGGCTACAAGAGGGCCTACACCTATTAAATTCTCTATAAAAAAAAAAAAAAAAGTAAGGGTTATCTCATTTGTCCTGGTGCTAACTTACTCTCCGTTGGAGAATCTGCTTCTCTTTTTCAGATAGATGTAGATCCTAAGGAGAGAGCCACCCCATCATACCTCAAAAGGGCCCCGGCTGAAACTAAGAAAAATTGGAGAAACAAGCAAGGGGGCTGTTTTCCTGATGAACCGGACACCAGCACAAGGGGGAAGGAGATCAACACAGAGAAAAATCAACTCCTACCAAATCAGAGAGCCAGAGCCTCAGAGGCCCCCAACACCTCATCACTGAAGCAGACCAAAAATGAACCCACCATGGCTCAGGGAAATTTTGCGGAAGAGGGGGCGGAAAGAATGTCAGAGTCACATGTTGGGTCATGATATGCAGAGACATTTATCTTACCCATAACTGTGGGCTAACTCCACAATGCATGACCCTTATACCTCAACAAGGAGGGGCCAAGGGGAGGGGGTAGGTCACGGATGAGCCCAATAATGGTACCAAACTGACTGTATATGCTGAATACAGAACTGACTAATAAACTAATTAAAAAAAAGAAAAGAAAAGAAAACAAACTTGAGTACATGCTGGATTCCAACCACTATGTTATTTATTAAAAATAGAATAAAACAGACAGTTTTTACAAGGTTAATATACCAAATTGTGGTGTGGCAAATAAGTGTCCTAATATTGCAAACAAAGTTACCAAAGTTTGAAATCAATGTGGGGCCCCAATTTTTTTGGTAAAATTCTCCCAGGGCTGATATAATTGTGCATGTACACCTCACTTATTACTTATTTCTATCTGTTCAATCTATTGTTTTTTTTTCTGCTTTACTATTTCCCTTAAATTATCTCACATGTGATAAGGTTTTGTTCCATTATGGTGATGGCTAATCTCCATTGTCATTGTCGACTAGAGTTAGAATCACCATGGAGACACATATCTAGGTGTGTCTATGTAGGTGTTTCTACAAAGACTTAACTGAGGAAGGAAGACCCACCCTGAATGTGGGTGGCTCCATGCCATTGGCTGGTGTCTCAGACTAAATAGAAAGGAGGAAGCAAACTGAAGACCAGATTTCTCACTGTGCTTCCTGATTTGATGCTGTGGCTGCCCTGACATCCTTGCCATGGTGAATTCTACCCTCAAACTGTGAGCCTCACAGACCCTTCCTTCCTTATTTTTTTTGCCAGGTACTTTGCCACTGAAATGTCAATAACTGATACAATTACTTGGCATGTACCTTAAAAGTTTTTCCAAAAAACTCAGAATGTTTTTAATTATCATGATCTGTCTAACATTGTTTCCGGATCCTCTTCTAAGCAAAAAACTTCCTTCTCTTATCCAAGTTTAGATTCCAGGTCTTGGAATTCAAGCAGTCTCCCTCAAATTCATATGGTTTTCCTTAAAAATTGGAGATCAGGCTCCTCAAAAGTCTTGTATCTACTTTTGTGAAAACTTAAATGGTTTTGAATCACCTAAAATGCTGTATTTCCTCCAATATATTTTGGAAGACTGGTTAATAAAACCCATCTTGTTTAAGACGTTACTACAACAAATTCTCTTACATTTCATGCAAGCCCTGAAAGTTCTTCAATAAAGAACGTAGAACTCTCTTTTAGCAATTAAGCTAGAAAGAGACTTATAATAAAAAACTGCCTGGAACTACAGTGAGAACTTTGGAGGAAATTTAGGCATTCACTAGCATGAACCAGTGGAATGTATCACAGAACTGGTCATAGGGAGCCATCACTTCTGGAAGACACAGTAATCGAACTGAATAGTGGGCAAGAAAGCCTGAGAAAATAAATAAATTAGCTGGTTCTATGGAAAGTGAAGTACAGATCCCTCAGCCAAGACCTCTTTGACTGGTCTGCTTGGGCTTGGCAAGATTTCTAACCAAGAGAAGGCAGACCCTCATAGATGGCCATCTGCTTGTTTTCCTCAGCCATGGCACCTTTTCAGTTCTTACCTTTAGAAGCCGAGCCTCTAAATGGGATAAACAATATGTTTCAAGCACAGAGATGCTGTGTAGCTTTGCAGAGGAACCATGTGTTTTGAGGTGTCATCCTGTGCTGCCATCTGCAGAGAAGCACATTCAACCATTCTTGGAGACTCCTTCACTTATCCTAGGACTTTGATTCCAGCCACTGAAAATTGTCATTTTTTGTTTGTTTAAATATAGCATATTATATATATTATATTATATATATTATATATATAGACATCTCTCCAGCCCTAGATATTAACACACGATTTAGATCATTTAAAGCATTAATTGAGTCAAATGGTATGGTGAGACAAAGGCATTATCAAACAATAACAATGAATGTACCATGTCAGCATTATCCACTTCTGTATGCATATGATGTGAAAACATTTCTCATATATCCATAGTCATCATTACCTATCAAAGTTATCTATGATGTCCTGATAAGGTACAACATATGAATACTTCCAATTGTATAAAAATATCTTTTGCTATAGTTTTTCTCTAGTAAAGTCCACTCACTGCAACACTATGCTTTACTTCCTAAGCATATTCTTTCATCTTTATTAGAGGTATAACTGGCACATTAAATACCTATATTTTCAAGTTGTGTCTTGCAATATTTTGGACTAGAGAAAACTTATGTATCTTTTAGTTACACAGTTAACTTTTTGAAATAGAATTGTGAAGGTGTACTTTGAAAGCAAGTTTTAATTACCCCATATGTTATTATTAGCTGTAGTCATGCTGTGCTTAGGTCTTCAGACTTAATCATAAATGCAATTTTGCATTCTTAATCAGATTGATTCCACTACCTTCACACATTTTCTTTGGGAGAATTTGACTTCTGGAAGATCCTACTTATATTTTGGATTCAACAGTATTGGTATTTCTGTGTCTGGCTTATTTCACTTAGCAGCGGGTGTTCTCTGCATTGTTGCAAATGGTAGGATTTCCATATTTTTGAAGACTGAGTACTGTTACACACACATAGCCAGCACAATTTCATTATTATTTATCTGACCATGAACTTAAGTTTTATTACATTGGTAATTGTGATTAATGCTGGAACAAACATGGAAGATAGTAATTTTATTACCTTTGGATATATACTTAGAGATGGAAAGGCTAGACCATGTGATAGTTCTAGTTTTACATTCCAAGTACTAGTATATACCAATTTAGTTTTTCACATAACTAACCATAGTTATATTCTGGCTATAAATAATAGCCAACCTAATATTTATGAAGGGATATATTTTTATTTTATTGACATTTTTCTGATGATTAACAATATTGAATGCTAATTCATACCTATTGGCAATTTCCATATTTTCATTGGTAAAGGATCTATTCATGTCCTTTTAATTGAGTTTCTGGTTAGTTTTTTTTTTTGTGCTTTGAGTTATACAAGTTTTTGTTATTCATTTTTGGTGCAAGTGTGTACATATTTATGTGTGCCAGTGTAGGAGTTTATGGAGGTCAGAGGATAACCATAGGTATCGGTTCTTGCTTCCCACCTTGTTTGGAGCTGGGTATCATCTTGTTTGGCTGTTCACTGCTGTGTTTTGTGCTTGCTAGCCCACTGACTTCCAGGTGATGTTCCTGTCTCCATCTCCCTTCTCTACTGAATCACATTGGGATCACAGATGCTGGCACTACAGTGTGTGGTTTATGTGGGCTCTAAGATCCAAACTCAGGTACTCATGCTTGTGTAGTGTGATGGCTAAGTTTGTGTCAACTTGATCTGTTTAGGAATCCACAGACATTCCTCATTAGTGGGTCTCTGAGGTTGCTTCCAGGAAGGATTAACTAAAGGAAGAATCCTTCCCTCAGGGTGAGCCCTTCCCCCAGAGTGAGCCATCCCTATTGGAGGGTAGGCTTTATCAAAAGAAGCTCTGGGAAGAAAGGTATTCTCCTCTCCTCCCACCTGGCTACCAGTGCTGCTTGCTGCTTTCCAGTGTGGACCAAAGACCAGTGTGGACTGAAGAGCAGTGTCTCTCCAGGACACCTCCAGGCCTTCAGTGCCGGTTTGAGACAGCTGAGGCATCCAGCCTCATGGACTGAGCAGCTACCAGGTTCCTTGACTCTCAGGCCTATAATCTGCTGTTATTGGACTGTCCTAAAATAATCCAATAAATTCCCTTTTAATACAATTCATTCTATCCGTTCTGTTTCTCTACTGAACCCTAATACACGTAGTAGGCACTCTGCTCATTGAACAATCTCCCCAGTCCTGGTATGGGTTTTAGATAGTAATTTCTTGTTGAATTTTTGCTCGTTCTGTGGATTGTGGTTTTTAGTTATTTATTTTTTGAGAGAGAGAGAGAGAGAAAGAGGCAGAGAGAGAGAGGAGAGGAAGAGAGAATGGGTATGCCAGAGCCATCAGCTGCTGCACGCCCTTGTGCGCATGTGCAACATTGCACTCTTGTGTCACTGTGCATCTGGGTTACATGGGACTTGGAGATTTGAACATGAGGTCTTAGGCTTTTCAGGCAAGTCCTTAACCACTGAGCTATCTCTCCAGCCTGTGGATTGTGTTTCATTTGCTGATTATTTTATGAGTGCTGCAGAGCATGATAATTTAGTGTCATATCACTCGATGAATTGTTCCTTTATTGCTGGTGCATTTGATGTCAAATCCCCCTCAACCCAGTTTCACAGAAGTTCCCTCAGTGTTTTCTTCTGCTAATTTTATAATTTTTCATTCTTATATAATCACTTAATTAAAAAAAAATTTTCATTTACTTATTTGTAAGCAGAGAGTGATAGAGAGAAGAGAGAGAGAGAGAGAGGACATGGGTGCAACTCCAGCCACTGTAAACTCCAGACGCATGCACCACTGTGCATCTGGATTTACATGGGTACTGGGGAATCAGACCTGGATCATTAGGCCTTGCAGACAAATGCCGTAAGTGCTGAGCCAGCCCCCATGCCCTTGCATGATCTTCTTAAGTGAATTTTTGTGCATGTTTTTCTTTACAGATCCAATTTCGCTTTTTTCTGTATGTCTCACTTAAATCACTATTTATTAAGACAACTGCTTCCCCCCCCCCCATGTATTCTTGGTGGCTTTGTTGAAGATAAGTTTACCATATATTCAGGGATTTATTTTTAGGTTTTCTATTTTGTTACATTGACCTATATATGTTTTCTTGTCAGTACCACCTGTTTTGATAATTATAGACTTGTAATATAACTTGAAATTAGGAAATGTGGTGCTTCCAGCTCTATTATTCTTATTCAAAGTTATCTATTTGGTATTTTTTGTGGTACACATGGATTTTAGTGTTGTGTTTTTCTATTCCTATGAAAATATCTCATTCCCTTGCATCTGTACAACATTTAGAATATTATGGACATAGTGATAATATTGGTCTATGAACTGAAGATGTCATTCATTTGGGGGGATCTTTTTGATATTATAATGTATCTTTATTGGTGTTATAAAGCTTTCAGTATACAAATATCTCTTAGGTTTCTTTTAGTAATATAATGTGATCTATTATTTGGCTTCTTTGTCAAATAGGTCATTCGTGTATGGTGATATTTTTCCTGATTTTATATCCTGCAACTTTATTGAATATATTAATTATTACATTTTGTTAAATTGTTATAATTTTTAATAGGCCATCTTATTTACAGGCAATGACAATTTTACTCTATTATGTAGAGTTTGGGTGCCTTTGTTTCTTTTTTCTCACTTAAAGTTTCCAGTGAGAACTTCCAGGACCATGCTAACTAGATAGAGCAGACTCAATATCTTCATTTCTTTTTTATTTTATTTTATTTTATTTTATTTTATTTTAAGAGAGAGAGAGTTGCCGTGCCAGGGGTCTTAGCCACTTCAATCGAACTCCAGGTTCTGCGCCACCTAGTGGGTACGTGCAACCTTGCACTTGCCTCACCTTTATGCATCTGGCTAAAGTGGAATCTGGAGAGTAGAACATGGGTCCTTAGTCTTTGCAGGTGAGCACCTTAACCACTAAGCCATGTCTCCAGCCCTCTTCATTTCTTTATGCTCTTCAAGGAAAGGGTTAATTACTTACCCTCAGGTGTGATATTATCTGTGGGATGTGACAGTATTGTTTTAAAAGTATATTCCTTCCTCACCTAATTTCCTGAGAAGTTTTATTGAATTGTGTAAAATTGTAAAATTGTATAAAATGAATTGTGTAAAACCATATGGAATTTTTGTATCACTTATCTTTTCTAAAATTTATATATATATATATATATATATATATATATATATATATATATATTTATAACAGGTTAAATACTATTATCCCCTCCCCCAATTCCCATTACCATTGGGCCCTCCTTAAAGGGATTATGGTAATCACTGTGTGGTCATGAAGGCCTCCCTCAGTCCCTATGGGATAGCAGGAATGAGCTCAGGGTATTCCTACCCACACTGTGACTCTTACAATCTTTCCACCCTGTCTTCCACAATAATCCTTGAACCATGGCAGGCCCAATTGACAGTCTAATTTTGATCTACATTCTGATAATGTAGCTTATTATATTACATTTATTTTATCCCAAGGATAAACCTTACTTGATCATGATCTTTTAAATATGCTGTTGGTTTGCTAATATTATGAATATTCAGCAAGGGTACTCCCTGTAATTTTCTTCTTTTTTATAGTGTTTTTGTCTAGCATTACTATCAGGGTAACAATGAACTAATAATGTGTGGTTGGAAGTGCTTTCTCTTCTTTTATCTTTATAAAAAGGGAATTGTTATTAATTCTTTTTGAATGCATGGTAGAATTCATTAGCAAAGTTATCTGGACCTATGGTTATTTTTAATTGTATATATTTCATTACTGGAATTAATTCTATTAATCTCCTTATTTGTCTATCCTATTTGTTCATGATTGAAATATTTCTAAGAATGTGTGCAGTTCTTCTAGGTCATCTAATTTGAGTGTATGATTGTTCATACTAGCCTTTTATGAACGATTGTATTCTGCAAATCATTTGTAACATTTTCTCTGTCATGTCTCATTTTATTTATTTGAAGCTTATGGCCTTTTTAGCTTAGCCTAAGCAAAAGTTTGTCAGTTTTATTTATCTGTTCAAAAACAGTTCCATGAATCTTTTCATCTTTCTAGCCTCCATGTTACTATCTTTTTTAAATTCTGACCTAAGTGATTTCCTTCTTCTAACTGATTTTGTTCCCATTTTCACTAGTTTTACTAGTTTCTAGGTTCTTTACTTGAAATCTTTCTTCTTCACATAGGTATGTATTGCAATAACTGTCCTCAGAACTAGTTTTATGAATACTACATGTTCTGGCATGTTATATTTCCATTTTAATTTGTCTCAAGATTTTTTTTCCATTTTAAAGGTTTTTTTAAAAAAACTTAGTTATTTCAGAGAGAGAGGCAGATATAGAGGGAGAGAGAATGGGTGCGCCAGGGCCTCCAGCCACTGGAAACAAACTTCAGATGCATGTGCCACCTTGTGCATCTGCCTTACATAGGTCCTGGGGTATAGAACTTGGGTCCTTGGGCTTTGCAGGCAAGTGCTTTAACTGCTAAGCCATCTTTCCAGCCCTTGTTTCCATTTTAAGTTTCTATCTGGTGCATGGATTTTTCTGGGGGGCATGTTATTTAATTAGTACATCTTTGTAAATTATTCAAAATTCTTCTCCTTTTTTTGATTTTAGGTTTCATACCATTGTGACCAGAAATGTTACTATATGTTATTTGTATTTTCATCTTTTAAATTTATTTTTATTGGTGTATCCTTATTGCACATAATGATGGGATTAATTAAAATAGAATATATACATAAATGTATATATCATGCATTTTGATAATATTCATTCCAAATACCCTTCCTTTTCATCTCCTCTAGTCAGTCCCTATCCTTGACCCAGAAAGTCTTTCTTCTATTTTCCAGTTACACATATATAATTATTTTATTTATCATTATAAAATATAGGATATATAAATGAGAAAATATGAAATATGATGTTTTCTTCTGAATCTGGATTGTCTTTCTTTATGAAAGAGAGAATTGGCACACCAGGGCCTCCAGCCACTGCAATCAAACGCAT
This sequence comes from Dipus sagitta, assembly GCA_036346955.1. Classification (NCBI taxonomy): domain Eukaryota; kingdom Metazoa; phylum Chordata; class Mammalia; order Rodentia; family Dipodidae; genus Dipus; species Dipus sagitta. Next base: position 92,034,141 of record CM070770.1, on the reverse strand, counting down.
GCACCACCTTTTGTGCATGTGCAAACTTGAGTGTTTGTGTCACCTTGTACATCTGTCTTATGTGGGACCTGGAGACTTACATGGGTCTTTAGGCTTCACAGGCAAATGCCTTAGTCGCTAAGCCATCTCTCCAGCCCTGGATTATATTTCTTAATATGATGATCTTCATGTGCAACCATTTTCTTAAAAAACAAGGCAATTTCATTCTCCTTTATGGTTGAATAAAATTTAGTTATGTACATATACACATTTTCTTTATCCACTAATCTATTGATTGATACCTAGGGTGGCTTTATATCATTGCTATAATACTACACTAAGCATGGATATCCAGGTATTTCTGTAATGCATTGACTTAGATTCCTTTTGAGTATATGCTGAGGGGTGATATATCTGGTTTATATGACATATTATGTAGCTTGGAAAATGTTTCTTTTTGCATACTTCAGAATAATGTGCATTCTTTTGCTGTTGGATACCATGTGGCAATTATATCTGATAGGTACCACAGTCCTCTGGTATCTCTCTTTAGTGACTGAATGTTCAGTTTTTGAAAAAGTGGTTTGGAGTTACACACTATTGTATTTTCTATATTTCTTCCCTCAGAATTTTTAATGTTTGCTTTATATATTTAGATGCTTTGATTCTGGGTGTGTATACATAACTCCAATTTCCATAACCTTGTGATGAATTAGTTTCTTTGTTGTTATATAAAGACTTTATTTGGTTTTACAGTTTTCAACTTAAGATCAACCTCATTTCATATAAATATAAAAGACCTACATTCTCTTTTGGTTTAAATTCATATAAACTGTCTTTTTCCATCTTTCCATTTTCTATCCATCTGTATCTTTAAAGCTGAGTGAGACTCTTGAAGACAATGTATGATTTTCTTTTTTAAAAATACATTCAGCCATGATAGGTCTTTTGAATGAAGAATTTAATCCATTTACACTGAAAGTAAATATGGACAGACATGGTCCTACTGTTGTCAGTTTTGTTCATTGTTTTCTGATTGTATTGTAGGAACTTTGTTCCTTTCTCTATTTATTATTGTCTTTTATGATTTGATAATTTTCTGTGGTTATATGCTTTGATCTTTTTCTCTTTTGAGTATCTTTCACTGAGTTTTAATTTGTAGTTTCAATTAGGCTTACATAAATGCTTTATAATCATTACAGTCTATTTTTGGTTTATAGCAACTTTCATCGTGCATGTAGTATGCCCCATTTCAGGTTTCTGATAACACAATTTACATTTTAATTTCATTTATCCATTAATAAATTATAACTACTGTATTATGAATATTTTTGTTTTAATACTGTATTAGCAACATATTGTTTGCAGACTAAAATCGCAATATCAGGGTAATGTAAACTTGAGTACAGTGGATCCCCTATATCCATAGGTTCTGTATCTGGGGATTCAACCAACCCTGAGTTGAAAATATTTTTTAAAATTACACATGTACAGAAGGTGTACAGATTTTTGTTGTTATTAGTTCTTAAACATCATAGCATAGTAATTATTAATATTCATGATGTATTATGTATTAGAAGTAACCTAGTGATGACAAATATATGAGAGGTATGTATAAATAAAATGTAAATACTAAAATACTATACACCATTTTATAAGATCTTTGATTATCCATAAATTTTGGTATCTATAGTATGTTCTCAGAGACAGCTGCCAATATTTAACTTTAACATTGTGCTCTGTGCTTTTATATATCTTCATGCTGGTAATCAGCACCCTTTCACTGTATTTTGAAAAACTCTAGTGGTTTGTTATGAGGTAGGTCTTGTGGTCAACTCCCTCAACTTCTGTTTATCAAGGAAATTTTCATTTACCTTCATTTCTGATTGATAGATTTTTTTTTAAATAAGGTATTACTGTTTCATGGTTTTACTATTCAGCACTCTTTTTTGACCTACCAATTTTCTACTGAAAAATCCACTGCTGTCTCTATGGAAGTTTCCTTGTATGTCAAGATCCCCTGTTATATTAGTACTACCTGAACACACTCTTTCAGGGCTGGAGAAGTACCTTAAATAAGCATGATGACCTGAGTTTGTTCCCCATTGCCTTTTACCTTTGGCCACCATGCAGTAATAACTTCCTTCATTAGCCTCTTTTACAATGAAGTACTGCTTTGCCACAGACCTGAGTAGTCATGCACTGAAACTTCTGAGACAGTGGGCCAAGATAAGTATTTTCTCCTTTGAGGTGTGTATCTCAGATATTTTGTTATGGTGATGGAAGTCTGAGTAATATGTAGACTTGATTGGTTTGATGTGGGGGCCAGATCATTATCCATGTGGAGGTGTGATGACTGATGGTACGGTTGGGGACCAATCACAGTGAAGGTTCTCTGGCATGCTGTCTGAGGCTAATACTGGCAAAGACAGCTGTTGTTCTTGGTGGTCAGGGCTGTGGCCTTTGTGATCTCTCATAACAAAAGCTTCGGAGATCCTTCTAATTTCTTTTTCTTCACATGGGTGAGGAGCTCATTCTTAATGCCAGTTCCAGTGCAAAAGGATACCTAAAGTGATGGTGTCACTAATTTTTGACACGTTGCATCAGTAAAATGGCCACAGAGGTGGAATCCGGAGTCAGGTACACTTGGAGGAGATCAATTGCCCCACGGTCTGAAGATGTGGTAGCACTATTGTTTGGGCACCTTCACTCTCACTGCAGCACAGATGACAATGTGTAAGGATGGTGCTTGCTGACAGCTGGGGCTTGGGGCTCAGTCATGCACAAGGCCATTATGACTCTGAGATCCAGGACATTGTGTGGCTGCTATAGCAATGGCTCCGGTGTTCACAGCACAGGTGCATGTGGGCCAGGGTTTGGAGTAAGAATACAGGTAGTCATCCTGACTCTGTGGTCTGGGGCATGGGCTGATTCACTGTGGTTGTGGTTTTAGTGGGCTGATGGACTCACAGTAGGTCTGGAATCTTGAACATGGGTACACTTGCATCCATTCTAGGATCTGAGTTGTGGAGTGTTAAGGTAGTGGCCGTCTCCAACCTAAAGGTGCATAAGAGTAGCTCCTTCTTAAGATAGTTAGTACACAATACTCCTCTTTCTCTCTCCCTCTATCCCTGTCCCTCTCTCTCTTTCTCTCCCCAATGGCAGAGATAGAACTAACTACTGATAACTATTAATTATTTCAATGTCAGAATTATAAGTACTCTGTGGAGGAGAGCCCTGAGGTCCATGCTGATGAGCACCTAGGGGCTTTCCATTGTGTAAGCTGTGGGGAGTCTTAAGCTGCCATGGCAGCTCTTTAGGTCATCAGTAGCACAGGCCATCAGGACTCCCTGCAGAGCAGACCTCTGGGGACTACAGTGCCATTTAGCAGGTGGCTGGTGCTGACAGCCTTGCTCTTCTTAGTTTCTATCAGCTCCTGCTTCAAAGGTGTGCTGCTCTCCCCAGTGATGTTTCTCTGCAGCAACTCTCCATATTTCCCTCCTTTGTGTTTCTGCAGGTTAATTGGGTTCTGGGCACCACCCCCAGCCACCGGAAGGCAGCTTTTATTCCTGGATAACTGCCTTCTTACTTGTTAGGAAAGGATGAAGAAAGCACCTCCTGCTTCACCATCTTGTTCTGTCTTCTGAAATACGAGTTTAAAATAGTCTTTCCTTCTTTTTTGCTTCACCTGCCATTGACTTGTTGACACTAGTTGGCCTTATGCTACAGAATATTCCATATTCTTAATTTGTTTCTTAAGGAAAAAAAATTCAAAAATATTTTATTTATTCACTTGAGAAAGAGAGACAGAGAGAGAGAGAGAGAGAGAGAGAATATGAATATGGGCATCCCAGAGCCTCTAGCTTGTGCCACCTTGTGCATCTGGCTATACGTGGGTACTAGAGAATTGAACCTGGGTCCTTTGGCTTTGCAGGCAAGTGATTTGACTACTAAGCCATCTCTCCAGCCATCTTTGGGCAAAATTTATATTCTTCCTCATGAACTATATTATTGAAAGCTGCAGCTAAGTACAAAGGCTTAGATTGATATTCAGTTTTTCTCTAAATTTTATATATAATATTTTGTACTTCAGGTTTACACCCATAAACATATAATATATGGTTTTTCTAGTGTCTAGTAATGCAGAATGATGGTTTATCATGTCAACTTTTCTTTTAATAGTTTTAATGTTTGAAAATTATTTCATAGACATTGCAAAATGGTGAGTTTTAAACAATCCTCCTACATTTGTTAAGCATAATAATTATTGCATAGAAAGGTGAACATTTACTAGGTCAGGTATGATATATGGTAGACTTTGTTTCAACATGTCCAAAGCATTCTCCCTCCATTTGGTCAGGCACTGAAAGTGAAGTTCACACCTATGTCTTAGGGCTGCTCAGTGCTCTTGAGATTCCACTGTTTTCAGGTCTTTTTAGTAGGTAAATAGAAAATGTTTATGTTTTAGATGAGGTAAAATAATTTTAATATTTATGAGTTTTTAATGTTTATTTATTTATTTTTCAAGAGGAGAGAGAGAGAGAAGAGAGAGACAGACAGAATGGGTGCTCCAGGGCCTCCAGCTGCTGTAAGTGAAATCCAGATGTACACACTACTTTGTGCATCTGGATGTACATAGGTCCTGGAGAATCAAACCCAGGTCATTAGGTTCTGCAGGTAGGCACCTTAACTGCTGAGCTATCACTCCAGCCCCAACAGGTTAATTTGAAGATGTGAGATTTTTCTTAATTTAATGGCCTTTCCCTTTCAAACTGAAGACCTTTGTGCTTATTGACATTAACACAACTACACATTTACTTTATCCTATAACTGCTCTAAAGTAGAAGCATGGAATACTTTAAGAAGAGAAATGGAAACATTAGTGCTATAATTAAGATTACATAATATATTTTAAGATCTCAATTTCCCTAATTATGAATGAGAGTGAGTATTATATCTAATGCAAATGAGTGTTTAATATTATACTGTTTTTTTTCTGTGCCATTTGTATGGGTTGTCAATTTTTGTTTTACATATTTGATCATTTTCTTCTCAATTTTAGAAGTGCTAAAATTATTAGGTATACAAAACTGTGTGATCTGGTTTATATTTTCCCTGGGTTATCAATTATTTATATTGTATGCAATTTCTTTATGATGTAAACTTTTATCTTTAATTTATTATTGACAATTTTCATACATGAACATTTATGTAGCCAAAGTCATCAAGTTTCTATATTGTGTCTAAATCTTTTTTGAGTTAGGGCCTCATTCTTTAGCCCAAGATTGCCTAGTAGCTCAGACTGGCCTCAAAGTCAGGACAATACTTCTGCCTGCCAAGTGTTGGGATCACACGCATTTGCCCCCATTTCCAGCAGTGAAGTCCCCAATTTTTTTTTTTTTCGAGGTAGGGTTTCACTCTAGCCCAGGCTGACCTGGAATTCACTATGGAGTCTCAGGGTGGCCTCGAACTCACGGCAATCCTCCTACCTCTGCCTCCCGAGTGCTGGGATTAAAGGCGTGCGCCACCACGCCCGGCTCCCAATTTTGTTTTTGATTTTGTCCACCTACCTCTGCCAATGTCTTCAGGAACTGAACTCAGGTCCCAGTGCTTACTGTACTGTGTGTTATTTCCCTTGGCTGTGACCTTGCATGATTTTGAATCAAAGAAAAATTTTATCTATTCCTGGGTTATAAATTCATCTATTTCTCTCTCTTTTTTCTTAAATTTAGGAGGTTTCTCATTCCAATCTACTTGATATTCACACAGGTGTGTAGTGTGAAGAACAAATTCAATTTTGTCTTTTCCATATGGCTTCTCATTTGGCAAAATATTAAAAGAATCTATTTTAGGCCTTCCTTCATTCCTGGATGAGGTGGCCTAGCCTGTACATTGATAAGACAAAATAGAAGTATTCATATAAAATGGTAACAATAAGAATGAATAGTATGTGTTGATTGCAGAGCTATCATGGTCTCTAGGACTTGAGGGGTCCTGTTACTGATAGAAAGTAAACAAACTGTGATGGACAGATACTCTCTGCTATCCTGTCCTCAAGAAATTTGCTGATGCAATATGCCCCAGGCCTGCAAGGCTGAGAATCCAAACATAAAACAAAGATGGAAAGACTGCGATGATCTTGAATGCACAACTTAATGTTTTGACAAATGTATATTGTCCTGTAACAAACATTCACAATATACACATAAAGTATTTCATCATTCAAGAAAATTCTTTTATACTCCTTGCTAATCAGTACACTGCAGAAACAACCACTGTTATGATTTACTTAAATATAAGCTAGTTTTTCCAAATCTTGATCTTATAATTGAATGATATACCATAAATTCATTTACATCTCTATTTTAGTGTTTTTGCATGTCATGTAATCTGTGTGATATGGTGTGTCTGTTTGATGTGCATACATCCTGTGTATACATTCAGAGGCCAGAGCATCCGGTGTTCTCCACTGCTAATCTGTGTGTTTCCTTGAGATGAAGTATCTCATGGATTTGGGAGCTTTCACTTTCTGTAGTCCCAGTGATTCTCTCTTGTCTCTGCTTCCCCCAGGCCAGGTGTTACAGATGTGTATGGCAATAACCAGCTGTTCACATAGGTACCAAGGAATTAAACTCAGGTGGTTTCTGGCCCTCAAGCTTGCACAAGATGCTCTTACCCACTGCACCATCTGTTCATTCCCTTAAATAGTGTTTGTGATACTTACCTATAAAAATAATCAAGTACCTGTTGACTTTAGATTGGCCAGATTACATTAGGAAGAGAGTTGTATCCTAAAGTGAGTGTTCTCCAGTTGCTTGGTTCATTGGGATGTGTGTGTGTGTATGTGTGTAATTTCTTTCTTATTTACCAACTGGCATAGTTGGACTTTCCAGCTTTGTCACTATTTTTAAGCATACTTATAGTTCTATTGTGACACAAAGTAGTTTTTCTATAAAGATTTTATTTTTTAATTTATTTACTAGAGACAGAGAGGGAGGGAGAGAGACAGACAGAGAGAGAGAGAGAGAGGGAGAATGGGCATGCCAGGGCCTCTAGCCACTGCAAATGAGCTCCAGATGCATGCACCATCATGTACATATGGCTCATGTGGGACCTGGAGGATTGAACTGGGATCCTTAGGCTTCACAGTCATGCGACTTAAATGCTAAGCCATCTCTCCAGCCCCAAAATAGTCTTTGTTCACAGAAACTATAGTCTCCTAACTATCAGTAACTCTAAGTTTAACACAGTTTCTATTGCATAGTAGGTGGTCAGTATATTAAAGACTTGAGTTTAACAGACGTGTCACTTATGACTCTGGTAGTGATACTCTACAGTTATTTACCTTTGAATCAAACTCCTCCTTTACCTTGAACAGACTCTCAAATCTGTATTATTTTGATGTATTGGGTCATTTCCCAACATTATGAGTAAATAGCAACTCATGCACTGAGGCAGTTAAACATAGAAAAATAAATATGTAAACTAGCTAATAAATCAGTAGCACAAGGCAGTTGCTCAGTAAAATTAGAGGAATGATTGAAGAACTCAAATACAGTCCTTTCTGTGTTGTTTGTCATTATTGATGTTCTATCATGATCTACAGCTGTACCTAGCAAGATTATCAAACTATATTGTTTTAGAATTATATAGTATTTTTATTTAAAAATCAATACAATTTTATTCATGACATTCTTATCATCATCAGAAAGTAAGCACTATTCAGGAAGGGCTTATGCCTTTTGGTATGTTTATAATTTTCTACAGTACTGAAATACAGTGTTTTACACACTGGACTCTTAAACTTCTAAGGAAAGAGGTATAATGAGTGAAGAACAGACTACTGATTGCACACATCCCTGAAATAGTTGATAACATACAACATTACATGGAAGCTTATAACAACTGTCACTTTTGATAGCAAAATCAAGGGAACAATGACATAAAAGTCAAAGAGAACATCTGGGTAGAAAGTGAGATGAAGTAACAGAAGAGAAACTTGATCATAAGAATGTGCTATAACTGTAAATTGCCAAACTCAAGGGAAAGTTTAGGAAAATATGAGAGGTTCCACTGACAGGGAACTCAGTTTTCTCAGCAAATGGATTCTGTAATTGGAATTTTTGTTCCTTCTTTACCTTTGGGAGTGTGTGGATGAGAGTTAATTAATGTGGTGAAATTGTGCAGTATCTGTGAATATTGTAACTTGTTAAAGACCCAAATTACCATACATCTGTGTAATTTGGGTGACGGTAAGAGAAAGTTTAAGGACACAAATCTATTCCCTGAAGTTGTAGGTTCCAGGGTTAAGATTATGCACACAAAGAAATTAAGACTAAAATGGTGAACAGCAACAATCCACATATATAATGGATGATCGATTTTAAGCCCAACTGTATGGCTTTGTGCATGATCTTTAATGATCAGAGTATTGGGATCACTTTCAGTTTGCATTTTAAAAATTATTGTGCTTTACATATGAAATGTTTCCTGAAGGCTTTTTCCCCAGCATAGTAGTGCTCAGAAGTTCCAAATTTATTGGTTGGTTGGCTCACAGCTTAATGGGCCTCTAGGAGGTGGGGCCACCTGGTAGGAAGTAAGTTATTAAGGGCATCTTCTTTCTGGGTATATCTCATCCCTGGTATCTCCGTTTCCCATCCTTGCCACCATGAGTTGACTAGCCTTTTCCACATGTTTCTATTGTTATGTCATTCTTCCTTGCCTCAGGCTCAACCTGTTAAATTGAACCCATGAGCCCAAACATTTCCCCATATAAGTGGTTTTCCTCATAGCAACAAAAAACTAACTAACACAAAGGTGAATTTCAAAGTTTCTCAGATTCCTTCTCTTATTTCTTTCCCATTCTCCCTCTCCAAAGTTGTATTAGTAATGATTGTTGACTTACACTTAATCCCACATTCTATGGTCTAAAGCAACTATTATATAATGCTCATCAATTCTGTTGTCTAGACATTCAGGCAAGGTATTACAGGGATGGCTTACTTCTGCCATACAATATTTCAGTTTTCATATCAATGGTGTCAGTAAAAGAGTGGGAACAAATTACCAGACGACATGTTGTTTGCATGTCTGATGCCGAGTCTGAGATGACTCAATGTTGGGCACAGTTTTGTGGCTAGATTCTGAGAGGGAATTGTCTTAAGCACTCCAAGAAAGCCAAAGGGAATCTCGTAATGGTCTATATGGTCTGTGTTCCCAAATCACATGCCTTCACACATGGTTATAGATTCAGAGCAGCCCAAAGAACTACAAAATTCTAGTAAGAAAGCCAGATGTAGTGGCACATGTCTTTAATTCCAGCACTCAAGAGAGTGAGGTAGGAGGATCACTGTGAGATGGAGGTTGCCTGAGGCTACAGAGTGAGTTCCATGTCAGCCTCGGCTAGAGAGAGAGGGGAAACAAAGATATAACCTACCTCTCTATGGAGAAAGTAAAATGATCATATATGTATAGTAGAGACATAAGGTGACATCCGCCGAAGTGAAGTCATGCATTTGCTTTTTGTGATCTGACTTGTCATGGTAGTAAGTCCTGGACAGAAGCAAACATATTTAAAGTACAATATACAAGTACACTGTTAATCATGGTACAAAGATAGAAACAATTCTGGTTGCCTTCCCATAGACCACATTGCAGTAATTATGCAAAATAATACAAGGTATAAAAATGACTTAGTCAGTCTTGGATTAATAGATAGTGGGGTGAAGAAAGAGAGAAGTTTGTGCCAAATTATCATGATTTGTCACAAATTGAAGCAAGCTCCCAAACTAACATGTTATTCTTGATCTTCTTTTTGTACAGATCTCCAGAAAATCAGACTTGAAAAAATTTAACTTGTAGTTTTCTGGGAAGACATCTATATCATAGTTGAGACAGTTTTAGGAAAGTTTTGAAATTCTTACTCTGATGAATATGAGGTCCTTAGCTCTTTGTATTTTGATGAAAAGTTATGGACAACCCTGAAACTGGAACCTAGAAAGTACATGTACAGGTGCATGCACAGGGGTGCATGAGTGTCACCTGTCACATTGACAGGGCTGCATCACTCTGCTCTTGTGGTGAGTGCACAGGACTATTATTGGGTCATGAGGTGCCTAAACCAGAAGCACAGGCTTTGCTGCCTGACTGCATGCATGATCCTTGGTAATCACCTTACTAATGAATAAGTTGTGCTACTAAGAGTTCTGAACAAAGTTGCTAAAGAGAAGGAAATTCTACTTTGTTCATAAACAGCCCCCAAATTTATGATTGTGGACTGAAAGAATGACACTTACTTTTAAGGACAGTATTCACAAAAATACTGTTTAGGCTCACCATATATCTATATGAAAAGACTCCTGTATTAAGGTGCAATGTGGCTTATCTGTAGGTCTGAAGCCTTTAAGAAGCTTAGAAACTTATAAGGAGAGACATAACATAAGCAAATGAATGCAAGAATGAGTTGTGAGAGTCTGGTATAACATTTTGCAAAGTACAATGTGAGTAAAAAGTAAGGATGGAAGTCACTATTGATTCAGAAAAGTTTGAAGCAGAAGAGACACAAAATATTCCTTGAAAAAATTAACGAAAAACTTTTAGGATTCAGTGGGAGGGAAGGGAATAAGACTTGGAGGGAGCAGCATAGGCAAGAATGAAATCTGTTTGGAAGACAGCCCTTAGAGATAGAATATATGGAGTGAGCAAGCTTTGGGAGAGAAAGAGAGAGAGAGAGTGGGAGAGAGAGAGAGGGAGGGAGGAGAGAGAGAGAGGAAGAAAGAGATTCTGAAAAACAAAGGCCATGTAGTGTGAACTTTGCTCTGAGGAGAGACCAATAAGCCCTTGCTCCCCAGAGTCAGGGCAACAGGACACTCTAAAGTTCAACCTGGCGAACAAATGAGTTCATTGGGCTTCCTTGTGGAGCATTGGTAAAGCGTTATTTATAGGAGAGGGGAGATCTCAAAGCAGCAGTAGCATCTAAATATCTCATCTCAACCTTCATGATTGACTGTCCCTGGGTTCCCAAGTGCAGGATCCCCTGCACTGGAGGGTGCACATACAGAGTGAGCAGGTCAGAGCTCACAGCTCCTCAGGTCCCTTTGATGCGCTTGCAACCTCCACAATGTGTGCACCTGCTGTTATAACCATATCCTACTCCAACCTGGTTCACATTTAAAACAGAACACTCACTGATGATCCTACAAGGAAAAGCACTTGCTTCCTCTTCAATGAAATAACTTTTACACCAAGATGGGTAGACCACATGCAAAAAAACAACAAAAGTCAAAAAATTGAGAGATCTACACCAAGGGTGCCTAATTCCACAATGGATACCTCCAATCAAAACTTAGAGAAAACTACAAAGATTGAATTTCGAAATGAAAAGAGAACAAGCTATGTGACCCTGATCAACAGAATTGATGTATTGGAAGCAAATCATCAAAAAGCCAACAATCGCATAAATGAAATTGAGCAGAATCATCTTAGAGCACACAGCTTTTGTCACTAGGTTTAACTTAATTGAAATAAAATCAGAGAAGCCTCAAGAGAGATAAATGAATTGAAGGGAGTCAACAAATAGAGGATCTCAATAACCAGAAGGTTAAGCTTAATGAAGACGTGATCAAATGCTTGAAAGACTTCTAGAAAACATCAAGAAAATCTGACCTCAGACAAATCGTGCCTGAATAAAATGGATATGATGAAAAAAAAAAAAACCCAGAAAACAAAAATTAAGTAGAGCTTTATAAAACCTCTGTAGAAACCCTTGCTAGCAGAATGACTCATGGGAAGGACAGAACCTTCAAGCTACAAGACAAGGCAGAAGAAATTGATTGGGCGTTCAAAAACTTTGCTAAGTTCAAAAATAAACATGTAAACATAATATGAGGGAACTGTCGGATAACCTAAAATGATCAAATATCTGAGGCATTGGTATATCAGAAGAGGAAGCAATTCATTCCAGAGGCATAGAGAACATAATCAACAAAATTATTGAAGAAAAATTTCCCAATCTCACAAAAGAGAGGACTATCCAGATATAAGAAGCTCACAGAACACCAAACAGACAGGACCCAAACAGAAACTTTCCAAAGCATACCATTGTTCAAAGTCTTAATAATGAAAACAATGAGAGAGTGCTAAAAACAGCAAGAGAAATACAACTTGCTACATGCAAAGGCAATCCTATCAGAATTACCTCACCCTTCTTAATGGAAGCCTTGAAAGCCAGAAGAGCTGAAAAACTATGGCTTCCAACCCAAGCTACTCTACCCAGAAAAAGTATCCCTCATAATATATGTTGGAATGAAAACTTTCCATGAAAAACATCAACTCTATGATTATATGAACACAAAGCCAAATCTACAGAGACTACTTCAGGGAATACTCCATGAGAGCCTATAAGAAGAAGATCACAATAACCAAAACTAGAGCAGGCTCAAAAAAGTACAAAGCTCAAAAAAGCATTAAACCCCATCATGCTAGGAATTAAATTGAACCTCACAGTTATAACTTTAAATATTAATAGGATTAGCTCACCCATCAAAAGACCCAAGTTGGGCTGGAGAGATGGCTTAGTGGTTAAGTGCTTGCCTGTGAAGCCTAAGGACCCCGGTTCGAGGCTCGATTCCCCAGGACCCACGTTAGCCAGATGCACAAGGGGGCACACGCGTCTGGAGTTCGTTTGCAGTGGCTGGAATCCCTGGTGTGCCCATTCTCTCTCTCTCTCTCTCCCTCTCTCTCTCTCTCTCTCTCTGCCTCTTTCTCTCTCTGTCTGTTGCTCTCAAATAAATAAATAAAAATAAACAAAACAAGACCCAAGTTAACAGGTTGTATCAGAAAAATGGACTCCTGTATCTGCTTTCTTCAAGAAACCAACCTCAGCACTAAGGAGAGACACTTCCTCATGGTAAAAGGATGGAAAACGATATTCCAAGCAAATGGAAGTAAGAAACAAGCAGGTGTTGCTATGTTAATATCTCATAAAATATGCTTCAAACCAAAAGTAAAAAAGGGCAAAGAAGGCCACTTCTTACTCATGAAGGGAATGATCAAACATGGGGACATAACAATCATAAATCTATATGCAGCAAACACAGGTGTACCACAGTTTATAAAACAAAACCTACTTGACAATAAAACATAAATAAATACCAACACCATCATAGTTGGGGATTTCAATACTCCACTGTCATAAATAGACAGATTATGCAAGCAGAAAATTAATAGGGAAATAATAGAGCTCAACAACATCATAGATTAACAAGACCTAACTGATATCTACAGAACAGTCCACCCCAATTCTACAGAATACACATTCTTCTCATCAGCTCATGGAACCTTCTTCAAAGTAGGTCAGGTATTAAGCCACAAAGTGTGCCTCCATAAATTCAGGAATACTGATGTAAATTCCTACATTATGTCAGATCACAATGTTTAAAGATACAAATTAAGAAGAGCACACCAGGAACTCCACCAGCTCCTGGAGACTGAACAACACACTTTTAAACAATGAATGGGTTGTGGCAAATCAAAAACATTAATTGTAAAATTTCATGAATTGAATGATAATGGAAATACAGCTTACCAAAACTTATGGGACACAACAAAGGCAGTCCTAAGGGAAAATTCATAGAACTAAATGCCTTCATAACAAGACAGAGAGATCTCAAACCAATAACCTAACTGTCCACCTAAAGTCACTGGAAAAGCAAGAAGAATCCAACCCAAAGAGCTCCACAGAGAAAGAAGTAATCAAGATCAGAGCAGAAATTAATGAATGGGAAACTAAGAAAACAATTAAGAAAATTGATGAAATGAAGAGCTGGTTCTTTGAAACTAAATAAACAAGATTGATAAACCCTTGGCCAATCTCATCAAACAAAAAAGTAAGAGAAGTCTCAAATTTACAAAATCAACAATGAAAAGGGAGAGGTCACAACAGACATAAATGAAATTTTAAGAATCATCAGGACATATTTCCAAAAACTCTGCTCCAAAAATTGGATAATATGGAAGAAATGGATGAATTCCTAGACATATACCACCCACCAAAACTAACCTCAGAGTAGATTCATCTCCTAAACAAACCTATTACATCCATGAAGATTGAAAAGTTAATCCAAACCTCTCCCAAAAGAAAAGTCAAGGACCAGATGGCTTCTTGGCCAAATTCTATCAAACCATCATTGAAGAGCTGAAACCAATCTTTCTCAAACTGTTTCACATAATCAGAGAATAGGGAATGCTTCCCAACTACAGTCACCCTAGCACCAAAACAAGACAGAAATATAACAAGGAGAGAAAACTGTATGCCTATATATCTGATGAAATTAGATGTAATGGTCCTAAACATAATTCTTGCAAACTGAATTCAACAACGCATCAAGATCATTATCTACATTTATCAATCAGGATCCATCCCAGAGATGCAGGGGTGGTTCAACATATGGAAATCCATCACTGTAATACACCACATTTAATAAACTTAATCACAGGTACCACATGATCATTTCAATAAAAGGCCTTTAACAAAATACATTACTTCATGATAAAAATGCTGGTGAGAATAGGCATGGATAGTTTATATCTCAACACAATAAAGGCTCCATCCAAAGCACATAATGCCCAAATAATACTTATTGGGGAAAGACCCAAGGAGTTCCCATTGAGATTGGGAACAAGAAAGGGGTGTCCACTGTCACCTCTGCTCTTCAACGTAGTACTAGAATTCCTATCCCAAGCAATAAGACAGGAGAAAGAAATAAAAGGGATACTAATTGGAAGGAAGAAGTCATGTTAGCCCTATTTGCAGATGACATGATTCTACACCTAAGTGATTCAAAGGTCGCTACCTCAAAACATTGACAAATATACAGAAAAAGAAATCAGCAAGGCTGTACCATTTCAAATAGCCACAAAAAAATCAAATACCTTGGAATAACACTAACCAAGGGTGTGAAAGACTTATATAATCAAAACATAAAAACACTCAATAAATAAATTGAGGTAGATGGTCTGTGATCATGGTGGTGTGGGCATCGCCAAGTGTGGCCTCCTGGCTTCCCAAAGTGCTACTTCTGTCTGGCCAGACTGCCCCACAGGTGCTGAGGAGTAAACTGAAAAATAGAGTGGCTGCATGCAGACTGCCCAAGACATGAAGAAAACTCAGATGAGTGAGCTGGAACAGAAACTAGTAGATTTGGAAGAAGAGAACCAAAAGATTTTTCTAGAAAATCAGCTTTTACAAGAGAAAATTTCTTGCCTTGTGCTTGAGAACCAGGAGCTGAGACTGTGCTTGCGGATGGATGCCCTGGTTACTGAAGAGGAGGCGGAGGCAGAGAGGACTGGAATGAGGCTGCTGGCCGAGTCTGCTGAGTCCGCAGCACTTGGACTACTTGCAAATCCGCAGCAGGCGCATGCCCAGTTGTCACCCCTTCCCGCAGCACATCTCCCATGGATCCTGACGGTGTTGACTCTTCAGACACTGACTCTGATATTCTGTTCGGCATTCTGCACAAGTTGGACCCCATCATATTCTTCAAATGCCCTTTCCCAGAGACAACCAGTCTGAGGAACTCCCAGAGGTCTGTCAAGAAGGACCTAGTTCCTTACCAGCCTCCCTCTCTCTGTCAGTGGAACCCTCATCAGCCAAGCTGGAAGCCATTAATGAACTCATTCATTTTGACCACGTATACACCAAGCCTCTAGTCTTAGAGATCCCTTATGAGACTGAGAGCCAAAGTGGTGTGGTAGTGAAAGTCAAACAAGCCCCTACCACCCCATCCAACAATGATCATCCTGAACTCGTCATCTCAGTGAAGGAAGAACCTTTGGAAGAGGGCCTCACTCCAGAGCTGGGCACCTTGAATCTGCTGTCATCCAGCCACTGCCTGAAGCCACCTTCCTGCCTGCTGGATGCTTACAGTGACTGTGGATATGAGGGCTCCCCTTCCTCCAGCAACATATCCTCCCTGCCTGAAGACCATTCTAGGGAGGATACTTTAGCCAATAAACTCTTTCCTCAGCTCATTACTGTCTGAGGTGCCACCCATTACCTTGACTAATCCACTGCCTAGAGGGTAGAAGAATACCTCTAAAGTGCTTTCTCATGCCTCATACATGACTTCATTGTTGTGCTTAACATCCAGCATCCAAGGCACCCAGATATTAGTACAGAGTTCAGAACTACAGCTTCTGAGAGTACTTTTTGCCTTAAAAGCAGTAGTTTGTCCTACAATGCTTATGGCAAGGGTCATTTTAACATGTGTCTATTATTTTTTGAGACAGGGGCTCTAGCATAAACCAGCCTCCAACTATGTAGCTGATACCTGCACTGAACTCCTTATCCTGCTGCCTCTATCTCCAAAGTGCTGAGATTCCAGGCATTCCCCACTATGCCTGGCACTTAACATGCGTCTAATATGGACATGGAATTTATGAGTAAACTTTTATCATTTCTCTACTTCTTGGCATCCCAGGTTTGCCTGATTTTTGGTCCTTTGGTTCTAAGAACAGTGACACACCTACTCAAGGACTCCTTTTCCTCATATATAGTTCAAGGGAAGATCAAGAAACCTGTCGAGTTGGGCATAGTGGTGCACACCTTTAATCCTAGCACTCGAGAGGCAGAGATAGGAGGATCACTGTGAGTTCAAGGCCACCCTTAGGTTACATAGTGAATTCCAGGTCAGCCAGACCTAGAGATCTTCTGCTAGTATAGCTTCTGGATGGTGTTTTCTCCATTATTTAAAACTCCTCACCCAATTACAACATGCAGTGAAGCTGAATAGAAAAGAAATTGAACAGATTGTGAAGATAGAAAGACCTCCCATGCTCCTGAATAGACAGAATTAATATTGTGAAAATGGCAATTCTACAAAGCAATATACATATTTAATGCAATATCAATAAAAATTCTAGCATCATTATTCACAGAGATAGAAAAAAAAAGATCTCTAAATTCATATGGAATTATAGCAGGCCTTGGATATCCAAACATTTCCTCAGCAAGACAATCACCTCTGGAGATATCACCATACTCTAAAGCTATACTAAAAAGCCACGGGGGGGGGGGGGGGGGAGCAGCATGGTACTGTCATTAAAACAGTACAGTGGAACAGAATTGAAGACCTAGACCTTAGGACAAGTAACTACACCTACTTGATTTTTGACGAAGGTACCAATAACATAGACTGGAGAAAAGACAGCATCTACAAAAATTGGTGCAGGACAAATTGTATAACCACATGTAGAAAAATGAAACTAGACCCATTCATCACACCGCACACAAAAATCAACTCCAAATGGATTTAACCTCAATATAAGACCTGAAACTCTTCAACTAATGGAAGAAAATATAGCAGAAACTCTCCACAATATAGGAGTGGGGAAGGACTTCCTGACCAATACTCCAGTAGTCCAGGAACTTAAACAATCACCCAACCAATGGGGTCTCATGAAGCTAACATGCTTTTGCACAAACATACTAGAAACAGAGGCAATAGATTACTCAAAGAATGGGAGGAAGTTTTCACTAGCTATACCACTAACAAAGGCTTAATATCTAGAACCTACAAAGAACTCAAAAGACTAAACAATAAAAAAAAAAAAATCAAACAACACACTCAAAAAATGGGATAGAGAACTAAATAAGGAGTTCTCAGAGGAAGAAAAACAAATAGCTAACACACACTTAAGAAAATGTTCAACATCCCTACCATCAGGGAAATGCAAATTAAAACAACTATAAGATTCCACCTTACTCCATTAAGGATGGCAATCATTGAAAAATCAAAGGACAACAAATGTTGGTGAGGATGTGGGGAAAGAGGAACCCTCATTCACTGTTGGTGGGAGTGTGATCTTGTACAACCACTATGGAAATCAACATGGAGATTCCTTAAAAAGATAACTATAGAACTACCAACAAACCAAGTTATTTCTTTACTAGACATTTACTCTAAATTTACCCTAAAGGTGAGCCCACTATACTGGCGATGCATGCTGAAGAGTTTATGAACTTCCAAGTGTTCCTGGGGCTATTTCCAGAAGCTAAAGGAAAAGCGTTTGCCTAGTCACGGAATGCTGGGTTTGGTGTGGGTCTGGTTGTTTCTAGGCTGCTGGGTTTGGCATTCATTGGCTGTAGATCTAGGGTGCAGGGACACCACTAAGTGGACCTAAGAATGGGCTCTAGGAAAAGTTAACTTCAGGCTTCACTTATTCGGTTGACTTGGGGTATGGATTCCAAAGCCCATGAAAATGTCTTCAGAGTTTACAACATAGCAGGATGAGAGATTCTTGGCTTGCTGGCAGACCGAGACACTGTCAGATCACTGTTCCTGACAGAGGAGGTATGAGATAGGGAACTGACTCATTCCCACCAAGGGCTTAAAGCCTTTCTGTTTATTATTTGTTGTACACTATAGAACCTTTTGTCTATAAATCACTTAAATTAGTTTCTCCTCCAAAGGGTTGCTGATTAACTCACAATTTAAGGAGCATAGTACTGCTGAAACAGATGAAAAGATTGCCCAGAGTTGCATGGCAAAGCTGTGGGGGCAGCTCTGGTGTGAAAACAGAAGTCCCCGGAGCCCTCTCAGCCCACTGAGTCACTGTGCTGCTGAGAGTCACCACAGTGCTCCTTAAGCCCCGTTTGTGATTCTCAAAGCAGCTCTCACCACAGGCAGTTTTCAGGTCTTTTATTTGGTGTCCACAGCTATGAATAATCTTTTAGCAAAATGTATCTGAGCTGCAGAGTAAGTAAGAGAGTTAAAATGACTTCATTTGACTCTTGCGTCTGGTAAAAACTGGTTTTCTTAAGCCTTCCATATAGTCACTGTACAGCTTCTCCAGAGGCCTGTCAAACCTCTAGAATATTGAAGGAAAGATGGCTTGAATTGAGTCTGAAAATGTGTTTATTTCTGGCCTTGGCTGACTAGAATAATGGTCTGAGAAGTGTAGGCATGAGTGAATCAAGATAAATGCCCCACATTTGATTCCCACACTGACAGCACACCTCCATAAACTCATATGCCTTTTGACTTACTTCTTTTCCATTTGAAATCTATAAGACTATTGGAAAATACCAGAAAAATACATCTTATTCATTTTAGCTATTTCCTAGATTTGGAATAGAAAGATTTATGGAGATTTTTAAATCACACAGTTGATGGATTTGCAGATGATTTGTGTCTATGTGTATCTCTGGAGAGATAAAGGCTGCTTTGTATTTTTATCTTTTTGAGCAGAATCTTACTTTAGTATCTATTAGTTATGGACCAAATGCATTCTGTATAAATTTATACATTTAAATCCTATCCTCCAACATGATAATATTAGGATGTGGGTCTCTGTGAGTGAATTGGTCATGAAGCCCTTATAAGGCAGGACTAGAGCTTTACAAAAGGGACCCTGGTGAGTATTTTCCTATCATATGAGGCCACAGTGAGAAGAGGACCATCTGTAACCTGAACAAACCCTTGCTAGGTCTCAGCAATATTTATAACCTGACCTTGAACTTTCAGTTTCCAGAACTGTGACACATAAATTTCTTTTGTTTATATGCTTCCCAATTAAAAGGATTATTTTTTTTAACAGCTTAGACTAAAACATTGCATATATGGTTATCAGAGGAAATGCTAGAGTTAACATTGGTAGCAAGGCTAGTCTTTGTTTCCCCCCCCCCCCAAGCAATCATAATTATCTTTCTTTACCTCTCTTCTCTACGTCATCCTTTCTGGCTGCTGCCAACCCCTTTCTCCCACTTTAGTGGCCACCCAAGCATTTATTTAGTTATAGCTCATCTCTCCATAGTCTAAGATTGCTCCTCTCTTTTCATTCTCTTCTATTAAAGTGATCATTACTCTGGGGATTATCTCACTACAGTTTAGGAGGGAAGTAATCTGACAAAGCAGCCAGTGCACTCTCCATAAAGGACTTAATTGTTAAACTAATTCTCTTAGAGTTATTTACCTTTCAGAATGGGCTTGTTAACCCAAATGAATCTTGATTTGCTAGTATTTCACACCTGAGGAGACTGAAGGCAACATATTCAGTCAGTGTGAAGAAAAGACTTTAGAGCAAACAGATTCCTCTTCTTGTCCTATAGATTTATACACGAGGCAGGATAACTTCAAATGGTAATAAAATTGTTCCTAATTTTGGAAGTACTCCTCTGTTGAATGTCAGACAGTTAAAATATGAAATATTTATATAATATAGATGAAGACTTAGAAGGGATATCTGACTATTGGGCTTAAGTCCTATGTACAGATGATCTTGTATTCTTCCTAAATATATTACTTGTTTGTCCTCTAAGGATCCTTTGGTATTTGGCCATGTTTGATAGAGTACACATCAACCTCTTTTTGGATTGAACACTACCTCTCACTGGTTGGTGAGAAAACTATACAGAAAAAAGTCTCAGCAGTGATTTTCCCTCCCTCTTATATTGGCATGTATCTAAATTGATAACATACACCACTTGCTGATTTTTATTCTAAAGAAATGGAATATAAAATAATTCTACACTATGGCCTCTCACAATTAGGATCTGCAATTGGAGGGTAGGAGTCCAGGAAAGTCCTTGAACCCCACACTGTAGATCAATTTCTAATTTTAATTAAAGAATTGAATAACAAGGAAGACTGAGAAAGATAATTATTAAATTATTATACTTATTGTGAAGTGTACAGAGCCAAGGAAAGGAACCCACATGGCTAGAGAGCCCATGTGGAGGGCCTGGAAAAAAAAAAACATGGAAAGAAAAGAGAAAAAAGAAAGTTCAAGGAGCTCCTGCCATCTGGGGAGCTGGAGGGAATAAAGAACCCATGTGGAGGGTAAGGGCTAGGGGACTCTCCTGGTTGTGCTGAGCTGGCTCTGTGTATGTTCAGGCCCAGGTCCAGGCCCAGCCCCAGTTCCTGGCCCAGCAGAGGGGAAAACTCACCCATAGCTTGAAGTTCCCAAGTGATCTGAGAACCTTTCCTCCTATTTATCACCTTATAGTGGTGGGCTGTCTTCTGGCTCAGGTGAACCAGAGGGACAGCTGGTTGATTAGGGCTAGGGGCTGTCTCAGAAACAGGCTAGCCCTGACACTAAGTTCTGGGGGCTGAACTTGATCAACCACAATGCTTCCTATGAAAGACCTCCCTCCCAAGAGGGGCCCTGATTTTTTTTTTGTGGAGAAACAGGTCTAGGGAACTAGGAAAGAGATAAGAAGTCAGATAATCCTTGATTTCTAGCAAATGCAAACTTTCCTGCCTTTTTTTTTTTTTTTTTTTTTTTTTTTTTTTATCTTCAGGAGTTCAGTCGCCTTAACTGCACTCCTCTCTCATATTGGATGGCAGCATACTTTCAGGGACCATGGCTGAGAACTTCCAACCATGGGGAGACAGAGGTAGTGGACTCTATGGAAAACTTTACTCCTTATCACTAACTTCCCAAGAACCTGAAGGATTGGTCATAAAACAGAGGTCTGTGGGTTTCCACCATTGAAGTTTCAGTTCATGACAAAAATTTCTGAGATTTTGTGTTGATTTAATAAAGAATTGGACAAATGTGGTTCTCAGTAAATGGTTGAAACTTATTGTTTATGAAGCTGATACACTATAAGTGAGACCAGCTACTGGATACTGTTAAGAATATTTCACATCTACTGCAATTGGCTCTAAGGCATGTAGAGGTTGTAAAAAATCACTTTTCTCCCTTAAAATTAGCCTCCCTTAAATAATCCAGCCTCCACTCCTCATTTTTACTTGGAAGAGTGTTCTCTGGAGGAAAATATTCACATTGAATATAAGAGGAGTTAAGACTTGGGCTTTAGTGGGACAAGCTTCTCCCAGTGGGCTCATGGACTCTTCCAGGGTTCAGTTTTTGCTCTAAAGGACCATACTAAAAAAATCTTAGCAGCAATTGTGTAGCTTGCATTCTGCCTTGTAGACAACAATAATAGAGGAGGTAAACACTCAAATAGCTTCAACCTTAGTTATCTCCTCTAGGAAGGTAAGTATCATGCAGGAGGAGGTCCACGGTATTATAAGAAAGTCCAAGGAATCACCAATTAGTTTTGATTAACAGATGAGAAAAATTAAAGATATGAACTAGCTTGAAATGAGAGAATGGGAAAAGCTTATACTTGTCCAATTATAAAGAAAACAAGGGAAGTAATTTTAATTGGTACTGATATCATTTTAAACTCCAGCTGTTTGATGGCTATAGTATAGAATTAGATCCTCAAAATAACATCCGACACTATATTGTAAAGGTGGCTCTATGAAGACTAGGTTGGCCTATGAGAGAATTCTGCATATAATGAGGTGGTTGCAAAATATGCTCATGTCTAGTGATCATTGGGGAAAGTCTTGCAATTTGTTCAGTCAAAGCAAAGAGTACAGGATGCTTAGCCATAAAACTTTTCCTGCTCTAACCTTATATTTTTTCTCTGAACTTCAGGCTCTATTCACATGATCTGGTGTGTGTGTGTGTGTGTGTGTGTGTGTGTGTGTGTGTGTGTGTGTATGTGTGCAGATGCATTCATATGTGCATGGTGTAGTTTTGGAACAGCATATAGAACAAATGATATTTTCTTTCTTGCATAGCCTGGCAGTCATCACAATCTTGTGTTTGGATTTTTCACTGTTGCCTCTGCTCACATTGTTCTTAAATTCTGACCCAAATCATATTTACTGTCATCCAACTAAAGAAAAATAATGTTTTATAATTACATATTAAAAGACAACAATGTCCTGTGTGTACTCTTAGACTAACATTATTTGGCCTAATACTACTCTCTAACATTTACCTTTGAAAGCATTATTTTGACAGCATTACATTCCTTGAAATCATTTGATTTATTCCTTTTTGTTTATTGCCTATTTGCTGTAAAAGAATGTAAGATTGAGGGAAGAAGAAATCATGGCTGTCTTGTGGGTGCCATGTTCTAAACATTTTTTCGCCCATGGTAGGCACAAAGTAAATATTGGTCAGATGAACAATGAGAAATAGAATTGTCCTGTACTTAGCAGATAAATAAATAAGCTTAAGGTTATTGATTGAGACCTAATATAATTTCACCTTCTGGGAGAATTTGACTTAGTTTGTCATTCTGTTTATAATTAGGCACACTTGCCATTGGTTCCTCAACATGATTTGTGTCTCTGACCACTTCAGTCTTTTCTTCCAGCCCTTCTTCTGGACTCTAAATGTTTAAGATCTTCAATGTTTTGCTGTAATCTCTTCTCTTCATTAAATTACTTTTAGGTTACACATCATTATTTTCTTCCTTGGCGTGAATGACCCCACATAGATAGATCACTTTTTAGTATATATAACCTGCCTTGGCATCTCCTGGGTGTTTCTGGTGGATTTCAGACATGAATATGAACTGCCTGCTTGATCTCTAATTGGATGTCTCACAACTTCCTTAAAATTAACTTTTTACTGAAACTCTTAAACTTTCATGTAGCCACCTCCACATTCAAGAGTCAGCCAGGAAAAAAAAAAAAAAAAATCAGAGCAAACAAAACAATAATCAAACAAAACCTGCCCTTTTCTCATCTTAATCACATTCTTAAATGGTCCCACCTCCCACTCAGTGGCTCAGATCAGAAAACTAGGAGTCATTCTTGAGTCATTCCTTTCCTCCACGAACTGTTTCTTCCACCAACACCTATATGAGAATTTTCTCATCTTTTCTTCTTTACAGCTTCTAGATTTCCTTCCACTCGTAACAATGCTACAGGATTACAGATTCTACTCTTTTTCCAAGCCATTATGTTTCACCCAGTGACCGTAAATCATATTACATTCCTTCCTTAGATTAAAGCTCTTTTTGTTCCACATACCTAACTGGGGCATACGCAGCCCCGAAGGACCTCATTCAGGTCCTTCCTTGCAATTCCTTTAGTTTTCTAGCTTTAACCACCACCAGCATTTTCAACCATGTTTTATGAATGGAACAGAGATGAATTATTCTCATCCATTTAGGCCTCAATTTAGGAGAATCTTGAGATTCTTTATGTAGAGAATTCCTTTCCAGAATGATACTGCTATACTCTCTTCCTCTTAGGCTCTGTTAGGTTGAAAGTTTAAATTACGGTAAACAGTAGATTCTTCATTGAATAGATTTTGGTTCCATTGGATCATATTGGGGGGATGAACAGCTCTATCCGTATAGATCTATAAATGACCATATGACTTGATTTGTACACTCAAATAAGCAGAACAATGAGCCACAAAGAGCAGAAACTTAAATACTACTAATTGCCACCATCATTCCCTCTGGCATGGGGACTATGGGAATAATATGTGGAGATGATACCTTCGCTAAATGAAGACTCTGTGCTTTAGAGATATTCTCATTGCTGTGAACAAATGCCTGACCAGAAATACGTTAGGTAAACATAAAGTGTTTCTTTTAGCTTTCAGTTTCAAGGGGATACATTCAATGATGGTGAGAATGGCATGGCAGCAGGAACAAGAATACACCTCGTCACGTTGCAGTTTGCAGGTAGCAGACATGAATAGCAACTGGGGACAGGTTATAAAGCGTCAAGGTCCACTCCCAGTGATCCATTTCCCCCAGCAAGGCTGCACCTCCTCATAGTTTCATAATTTTCCCCAAGAATGCCACTAGCTGGGGACCAACTATTCAAACACATGACCCGGTGAGGGACATTTTATATTTGAACACTGATGACAAAGATGTATAGACATTCATGAAGAACTGCATTGAGAAAGTCACATGAATGGGAGAAAGTTTGTGCCAATCTGGTCAGTAAGATTTTGGGGATGCTCATTGTTGCAGCAAAATATAGCCCACCATGAATAATGTACATACTGATTTCCTTGTTTATTTCTGTATATTTCTCTCATTAGATCATCAAATCTGTAACAGCAGGAACCATACTTGTATAAGTCAACAATAAATATTTGGCTCCTCTCAAAGGTGGAGGATTCCACAAGTCCTTCCCCTGTCCATAATGAAATGCTGACATACTCAGTCTTGTGCAAGAAATCACAACTACTGTGAGTTCATGAGTTTAAAGGTTATGCCATGTACTCATCCTCTAGCTCTTACAATTTTTTTTCACCTCCTCTTACATGATGTTCTTTGAGACTTGGAGGCAGTTATATAGATGTCTCATTTAGGGATAAATACAAAATAGTCACTTATTCTTAGCACTTAGGCCAGATATGTAACTCTGTCTACTACAAAAAGAAACTTCTATGGTCAAGGCCAACAGCAACATAAAACTGTGGACATAAAAAAAAATATCTTTTTTGGAAAGCAGTTTGTCAGCCTGTCCATTTAGCATAAGAACAGTAATAGGATCCTTCCTAGAATCTAAGACCATCCCAGCAATGGGCTTTTAAGCATGTTATAGTAGCAAGAATGAATTTCCTCCTGCTGTTGAGACCTAAATATAATAATAAATGACTGGTTGCCCCATAACAGTTACATCACTATTGCACCAGTGGGCACACCTTGCCTGGTAGGTCAGTTGTGGAGTACATGTGATCTATAGCTGGAGAAACCTGCTGATGGTGGTTGCTGGGAAATGGGACTCACCCTTCCGTGGTACAGCAACTTGATAAGGGGCCCATACTCCAGTAAAGAACCTCTGATACCCATACCTACGTGAGCAAACCTAACATAACTCAGCAGGTCTCCAAAGGAAAAAAAGCATGAAAGTAAGAAGGAAAATAGTTGACGAGAAGAAAAGGCTTAGTGGAAGTGAGAGAGGGTGTATTGGGGAGTAAATATAAACAAATATATACAAGAATAAAATTATAAGAAAGAATATAGATTAACTGTTTAGCTGATAACTAGCTAAATAGCACAATAGGCACCTTCAAAACAGGTATTTTTGCTGGGTATGGTGGCACACACCTTTAATCCTAGCACTTGGGAGGCAGAGGTAGGAGGATGGCTGTGAGTTTGAGGCCACCCTGTGACTGCATAGTGAATTCCAGGTCAGCCTCAAAAAAAAACGTATTTTTAAGATACTATTTTTTAGTTATCATACAGAGATTTAAGTGTCATTTATTGTGGCATTTTCAAATGCACTTTTGTTTTAGTTGATTCTGTCCCCCTCCTTTTCTCTCTAATCCCCCCAATGTGCCCTCCCCTGATCCTCCCTCTTCTACAGTCCCATGTCTCCTTTCGCCTTTCCCTCACTCCTCTTCACATGCTTGCTCTTGGTTATCATTCTACCTTTATACCTTTTACCCCCTCCTGCTTCCCTATGTATGTGTACTAATAGATATTATATGATAGCATCCCAGTATTTTGGCCTTTCTGTGTTTGGGTCATTTTACTTAATATAATTCTTTCCAGATCCACCCATTTTCTTGCACATTTCATTTTCTCACACTAAGTGAGCTAATGAAATGAGCAGTTAGTTCACAAAAGAAGAATCACAAATGCACAATAAGTATTTTTAAAAGTTTCAACATCTCTATCCATCAGGAAAATGCAAGTTAAAACCACTCTAAGCTGCCATGTTCCCCCAGTCAGAATGCCTGTCATCAAGAAAACAGACAACAAATGCTGGTAAGATTTCCAGTGAAAGAGGAACTGAGGGTGAAAATGCAAACTAGTATAGCTATTATGGAAATCAGTGCAGAGATGGCTCAAGAAATTAGAGATGGATTTCCCATATGACCCAGCTATACCACTGCTGGTCATACTTCCAAGGATTCCACTCTACTGCAGTGATGCCTGAACATCTATGTTTTTTATTTCTGTATTTACTATAGCTAAGAATTAAAATCAGCCATGATGCCCATTGACAGATGAATGCATAATGAAAATGTTGTACATTTGCACACTGAAATTATATTCACCATCCAAAAATTAAAAAATAAAAAGTTTTAAATAAGTTAAAAAAAATCCTGAGAACTAGCATAATGATGCATACCTGTGATCTCAGTACTTGATAAACTGAGGAGGGACAATTACCATGAATTCTAGGTCAGACTGGGCACTAGGCCAGCTTGGAAGACCCTATCTCACACAACCAAACTCCAAAATCAGAAAAAGAGGAAAAGAGTAAAAAGTGAAAGAGAATTTGCCTCTTTAATTAATAAATGTAACTTCTGATCTTCATCAATATTTTCATGGTTATTAGAGAATATAGAAACAGCAGGTATGTAAAGAGAGTGTAAGAAAACTCCTATAGCATTTATTCAGTCTTAATAAATCCAGTAGTGTGGAAGCAAAAAGTAACCCAAGGGAAATTATCTAAATGCTTTTACTGCTCCTTGTTCTTCTATGCTGACCTAGTGTAGGCCTTCTGAGATGTCTGTCCCTGAGTTATGATGAACAAGATACCTGTTCTCTGAACAGGTAGTAACAGGGATTTTATGATAGTGACAGGTAGGAAAAAGACAACACCTAGCATTTTGGTTTAGTATAATAGAGCTCATCAGGCACATAAGTCTTAAATCCTTGTAATGCAGTTTTAAGAAAAACAAGAACCCTAAACCATGTGGGGGCTGAAAGTACATCTCAGTGGTGGAATTCTCCTTAGCCTGCATAAGGCCCTGATCACAAAAAACGAAAGGTGTAACAAAATCAGGACAAACAAAACTCCTCAAGACATAAAACATTGTTTATTATGATTAATAAAACTGTTTAGACAGATTATGCCAATTGCTTCTCAAAAGGAAAAACAAAACACTGAATTCAGTAACTTATGGACCTGCATATGATTAGTTTAAATTATCCTCTGACTAAATGACCATTCATAAAGATCATACTATGGCCAGTAAGTGGAACCACCAAGTCTCAAACTCAGATCTTGTCCAACAGGTAGTTGTGTAGAAGTCACAGTTTTTTATACGGTATATACTACCTACAATATTTTACATACTGCTTTTACCAAGATTTTCCATGGCCAATGTTTCTCACAGAATCTGTGCACCCTTGGACACCAGTCTTGGCCAAAAGAGGCTATGTTATCAGACTGTTTGTTTGTTTGTTTGTTTATGTTGTTTTGTTTTTTTCAAACAATAATGATAAATTGCCTGAATTAGTAACACTCCAATATAAATGTCAAAAACCATAATATAGTAATGTGTCCTAATGCAACAGCAATGTTGGAGTTCTCAGTGTAAGTTAGCAAGCATGAAGAGAGACAAGACTCATATTCACAGAACAGTTTACTAATTAGCAAGGTTAACCTAGCTGCTTGCCTGTGGCACCTGCTCATATCTGCCACCAGGGGGCAGAATATATGACAGTAGCCAATTTAAAACTTTTTCATAGCTTCTGAGAGGACTTTCCTAGAGGAAGACATGGTTTAAGAAAGCTTGAGAGTTGTAAACCTTATGAATAGGACATAAAATTGAATATCATTTGAAATAATATTGCCATTTTACT
Source organism: Dipus sagitta (assembly GCA_036346955.1). Lineage (NCBI taxonomy): Eukaryota > Metazoa > Chordata > Mammalia > Rodentia > Dipodidae > Dipus > Dipus sagitta. The sequence goes on along the minus strand of CM070770.1, from coordinate 92,005,781 downwards.
CACAATTTTTTTTCTATGCTGGTAGGTTGTATCGGAATTAAACAAGTAGGTTCAAATTTTGATGAAAAGATAGGGGAGAAAAGGTAGTTAATCACAAAACTTGGGACACATTGTGGACTTGCCTGTATTACAGTGGATCAATACCAACTAGTCTTGGTCGTTAAAAGTTCAATTTCTGAAGGCGTGGTGGCACATGCCTTTAATCATCCCAACTCTTGTCAGGCAGAGGTAGGAGAATTGCTGTGAGTTGAGGGCCACCCTGAGACTACATAGTGAATTCCAGGTCAGCCTGAGCTAGAGTGAGACCCTACTTTGGGAAAACAAAATTAAGTAAATAAATAAAAAAACAAAAAGAAAAGTTTTCATTCTGCTATCTGTCCCATTTTCTGAGAGTGAATCAGGTTTCTCATCTCTATTCTGTATAAGGATGAGCTTTTCTATTAGAAATTAATTCTGAGAGGCAAAAATTACCCTTTGTCTCTAACAGGAATGTGTACTTGCAAAACTTGTGATGTGATTGAACTTAATTTCTTGTGTGAAAAAAGGATAATAATATACATTTCACAACAGGAAAAGAAGAATGATAAATGTCAATGTGTTTTGTAAAATATCAGTCTATAGTTTTCACTAAAATAGCAATGTGTTAAATATAGGGATAATAATGATTACCTCTCAAACTCATGGAAAATTGGAGAAAACTAATGAGATTATATTTGTAACACTCACAGGCTTCTTCACAAATAATTAGTATGTAATGTCATGCATAATTAATGACAGCTCATTTGCTTTGTGTGTGTGCTCAGTTCACAGAAGCATTATCTTTGACTGTTTGGCTAAATGTGAATTTAAAAAAAAAAGATCAGATTGGGAAATAACCATTGATTTGATAGCTCTCTTGCCTACACAAAACAATAGGCTCCTTAGGAGGTCAGATTTATCTTATATCTCGGACTTAACATCTAGTTCTTGTCCAGTTTCTCAAGATTTCATGAATTTACTGAAGATAGTCACAGCTGCTTCATGTTGTGTAGCAGAATTTGAAGCTGGTTGTTAATCCTACTGAAGTAACCACATTAAATTGCTATTTTAAGGAAAAGAAACCTGCATTAACTGGAAGAAAACTTTCAATTACTACAGCAACTCTGTATAATGGTGGTGACTAGGGAGTTAGTAATATATAAAGAATTAGCAAAGGAAGCATTGAAAACTCCTTGTTTGTAGTCATGAAAGGACATTAATTTAATGAGATTTTACATTGTGAGAGTATCTATAGTAAGCATCTATTACATTCTTTTGATTTGATTCCCCAATCATCAGAGAAAATATAAATTCTATGGGAACTACGACAGTAAGAGTTTGAAGAAGAGCTCCTAGAAATCTGTGGTACTCAAGCTCATGAAATTAGACTGTATTAGTTACCTATGTGACATTTCTTTTTCTAACTCAGGTCCATTTGAATCTTTTTTTCCATTTTTCTATTGGGTTATCCACTTCATTTTTGAATATTATTGTTTTCTATTTTATTTTTAAAATTTTTTTATTAATTAGTTTTATATTCAGCAAATACAGTCAGTTTGGTACCATTATTAGGCACATCCGTGACCTACCCCCTCCCTCGGCCCCTCCTTGTTGAGGTATATGTGGGTCATGCATTCTGGAGTCACCCCACAGTTATGGGTAAGATAAATGTCTCTGCATATCATGACCCAACATGTGGCTCTGACATTCTGTCCGCCCCCTCTTCCACAAAGTTTCCCTGAGCCATGTTGGGTTCATTTTTGGTCTGCTTCAGTGATGAGGTGTTGGGGGCCTCTGGGTGTCTGGCTCTCTTACTTGGTAGGAGTTGATTTTTCTCTGTATTGATCTCCTTCCCCCTTGTTCTGGTACCCGGTTCACCAGGAAGACAACATCATTGCTTGTTTCGCCAATTTTTCTTAGTTTCAGCCACGGCCCTTTGGGGTATGATGGGGTGGCTCTCTCCTTATGATCTACATCTATCTAGAAAAGAGAAGCAGATTCTCCAACGGAGAGTAAGTTAGCACCAGGACAAATGAGATAACCCTTACTTTTTTTATAGAGAATTTAATAGGTGTAGGCCCTCTTGTAGCCCACGATTGATGGTAGCTTGATATTGGAGAGTGGGCTTATGTTTGGATATGGTTCTGACTTGTTTCCCAGCTCCAGCTATGGGTCCCCTACCACTGAGGGGATAAGTTAGCCAAATCGAGAGCAGTTGGCTCCCCACCATGGCTGTGTGCCACTATTGCACTTGTGTGGACATCACAACAGGTTATTTGCTGCTAAGTAGGTTAGACCATGAGTTGCTTGGACAGATATTGGTCATTTTCCCCCAGTCGCCCATGTAGCACCTTCTGACACTAGATGCACTGACTGCCTGGGGACTGACTCTCTGCCAGTTTCCAGCCATGCCATTCTATTTTGCATGTCAATTACATAAGGTGTCTTCAGCAGTAGGGTCTTACCACTAACCTTTGGTGGGTCATCAAGTACTCTGACAGAAATCTGTCTGTCTTTTAGGAAACCTTGTAGGTCTCTCTGATCAAAAGTTCACTGCAGATGATAGCCCCATGCTGGTACTGGGAGTTACAGGTCAGTGCCCACTAAGAAAATGAGGAAAAAGATAACTAATATACAAGAGTTAGAGAGAGAGAGAGAGAGAGAGAGAGAGAGAGAGAGAGAGGGAAAGGGAGAGGGAGGGAGGGAAGCTGTAGTTAGTAGTCTTCATCATACCCTCTCCAGTGTCTTGTGGTTGAGGTGTTCCCTCTAAGGGTCTGGTGAAGGTTCAGCCATTTGGTCTGCCTTTTAGGAAGCAGAATTTTATGGTACCATTGCCGTTTGGGTCTAGATTTGTGTTCCCCACTCCTCTGTTGCTCTCCCCTCCCTCCCCACACATCCTATTGTCTAGTCCACGAGATGCTTGCTGGGTATGTAAGGCATCTTGGGTAGATTCAGGTTAGGTGCTGTAGATGAGTGAGACTATGTGGTGTTTTTTTTCTGTGATTGGGTAAGTTCACTGAGAATGATCTGTTCCAGGTTCAACCATTTTTCCTCAAATTTCATTGTGACATTTTTTCTTACTGCTATATAGAATTCCATTGTCTAGATATACCACATCTTAGTTATCCATTCTTCTAGTGATGGACATCTGGGTTGATTCCAGTGCTTAGCTATTAAAAATTGAGCTGCTACAAACATGGTTGAGCAAATCTCTCTGGCCTGTGGTTTGAAGGTTTTAGGTTAGATGCCCAGTAAGGGAATAACTGGGTCTGTTGGTATCTCTATAGTCAGCTTTTTCAGGAGTCTCCATATTGCTTTCCAAAGTGGTTGTACCATTTTACAATCCCACCAACAGTGGATGAGTGTTCCTACTTCTCCACATCCTCACCAGCATTTATTTTCATTTGATTTTTTGATGTTTGCTATCCTTACTGGGGTAAGGTGGAATCTCATAGTTGTTTTTTATTTTTATTTATTTATTGGAGACAGAGAAAGGGAGAGAGTGTGTGAGAATGAGCATACCAGGGCCTCTAGCCATTGCAAATGAACTCCCAATGTATGTGCCACCATGTGTACCTGGCCTACGTGGGACCTAGAGAATTGAACCTGGGTCCTTAGACTTTAAAGGCATGTGCCTTAACTGCTAAGCCTTATCTCCAGCTCTAGGATGTTTAATAAATACATTATTTGTGAATGTCTTCTTCCAATCTATTGGATTAGATTTTTATTTCCTTAATAGGTTATTTTGAAGTGCAAAAGATTTATTTCTGCTATGCCCAGTGCATTATTTTTCTTTTCTACAGGATGTTCTTGTTGTATTTAAGATGCTGTGGTAGTTTGAATAGAATAGATGGCCCCCAATATATTCAGTTGTTTATTTGTTTGTAGTTTGCATCTCTAGCCATCTGGCTGGAGGCAATGCCATTGTGTGAATCTTAAGGTGTGGTGGTGGGTTTCAGATTTCAATCTAAAGATATGCAAAGTGTGCCTAGCAGGAGTTCCTGAAGTGTGCTATGCTGTGGCTTTGGCTTTTAGGCTTGTACTTCTCTCCCTCTCTCTGCTTGGTCCTGTGAAGGCAGGCCAGCTTTTTCTGCCATTATGGAACTTCCCCTCGATCTGAAAGCTTCAATAAATATCCCTTCCTCCATAACTGTGCCTGGTCTGGAAGTTTATCTCAGCGAACCTGAATCTGTCTGCTACAGATGCATTTGGCTCTGACCACTTAGGAACTTCTAGCAGTTGGTGAGTTTTTCCCTTGGCCGGCCCAGGCCCAGCTGAGTTGAGCAGAGGGGAGGTCCACATAACCCTTACTCTCCACATAGGTTCTTTACCCCCTCTATCTCCCTACATGACAGGGGCACCTTGAACTTGATTTTCTTTCCATGGTTTTTCTAGGCCCTCCATATGGAATCTCTGGCCATGTTGGTGCCTTTCCTTGGCTATGTACTTTCTTCAACAAATATAATAATTTGATTTTTAAAAGATGTTTTTGCCTAAATTAAGGGTATGAGGATTTCTTTTCTGTGTTATCATGTAAGCACTTTTCAGTCTTACGTCATACACTTTGGAATATTACCTATTTTGAGTTAATTTTATGTACTGAATGATGTAAAGCTCTATTTTTATCATTTTACATATAAGTATCTGATTATTTTATCACCATTTGATGAAAAGACTATCCCCAGATAGAATCACCTTGGTACCTTGTGAAGATAAATTAACCATAAATATAAGAATTTACTCTTGGACTTCTAGTTTCATTCCTTTGATTTATATATTTCTGTTTTCCAGTTCCTCATTAGTTTGGTACTGTGTAATTACTGTTAGGTTTGTATTGGAAGAATACATCCTATAATTTTTTATTAATTTACTCTAGATTAATTTGAACAGAATTATAGCTTTATTTCTTGAATATTAATGTATACTTCTTTTTATTCATTTATATCTTTTTGCATTTCTCATGAAGATTTTTTGGTTCTCAGTATATGTCTCACCTTTCTTTTGATAGATTGAATTCTGTGTTTTTTCCTATTTGAAGCTTTTGTGAATGGATTTTAAAAAATTTTACATGTAAGTGGTTCTTGGCTGATATATGAATATTTAATTGAATTTCTATATTTATTTGGTAGTTCTGGTGACTTTTTTGATCAAACATGGGTTCATTGGTGTATTTTCCATGTACTTTTATGTTTGGAAATACAGCTTGATTTTTTCTTTTTAAAAAAATATTTGATTTTTATTTATTTGAGAGAGAAAGATAGATAGATAGAGAGAGAAAGATATATATATATATATATATATATATATATATATATATATATAGAGAGAGAGAGAGAGAGAGAGAGAGAGAGAGAGAGGGAGAGGGAGAGGGAGAGGGAGAGGGAGAGGGAGAGGGAGAGGGAGAGGGAGAGGGAGAGAATGGGCATACCAGGCCTTCAGCCACTACAAACTCCAGATGCATGTGCCACCCTGTGCATCTGGCTTATGTGCATCTTGGGGAATTGAACCTGGATTCTTTGGCTTTGCAGGCAAGTGCCTTAACTGCTAAGACATCTCTCCAGCCCAATTCTTCCTTTGCATCATGTACTCCTTTAACTTATACTGTCCTGGCCCCCAGCTAACACTTTAATGTGAGGTTGAATAAAAGTGAAGAGATTGATCATATTTGCCTATGGTCAGTCTTAGGGAGAGCACTCACATTCAATCAGGAAATAAAAGATTCATCGTAGATATTTCTATGTATATCCTTTATCAGGTGGAGGAAGTTTGTTCACATCTTGAGCTTACTTAGACTTTTTATACTGAGTGGGTGTTAGACATTTTACAGTTAATTTTATTTCAACTAAGATTTACATATTTTTGTCTTCTATTCTAGGAATATAGTAAATTACTTTTCATAATTTCATACTAAGTCAATCTTGCATTTGTAGAATTAGTCCTATATTGTCAAATAGTACGATTCTTTCACCTCCTTATGGTTAGGTACTGCTCACATTTTGATAGAAATTTTGTATTTCTATTAGGGGAAGAAGATGGCTTTACAACCAAGTTTTGGCATAATCAAAACAGCAATGTATTTTAAAAATATCATTGATTTAAAATTTTTCTTTGACTACATTCTTAGAATAAAATTTCTTAAAAGAGATTTTTTCCCCCACTGTTTTGTAGTTTTGCACATATATATCCTACAGGTATTTTGTTAGATTTAAATGCAAATATTCTATTATTTTAGAATGGTTTTTAAATATAAATCTGTAAAGTGTCGGATTACAATTTGTGGTAGCTTGAATGGATGGCCCCCAGTATATAGTTAGGATTTTAATAAAGCTTGTAATTTATATCTGCAGCCACCTGGCTGGAGAAGATGTCACTGTAGGCAGATCCTGGGATACAGCCCTAAGGTATGGGGGTGGATTGAAATTCCAGTCTAAAGATATGCAAAGTACAGGAGCTTTGCCTTGAGTTCCCTAAGGGTGCTTGTTTGCTGGTGGTGGCTTGTGTTTCTCTCTCTCTCACTCTCTCTCCCTCTGTCTCTGCTGGGTCCTGTGAAGGAGGGCCAGCTTCTTCTGCCATTATGGAACTTTCCCTCTATCTTCAGTAAGTTCCCTTCCTACATAACTGTCTGGGGGTTGATCCCAGTGACTTGAGGCTGATTGCTACACAATTGATTTCTGCACATTAGCATTTTATCTGATAACCTTGTAAATTGATAAGTTTCAAGAATATTTGATTACTGGGATATTCAATATCCCATTTTGTTATACCAATTATATAAGCACTTCATTTTAATGTAAGTGCTGTATAGTGTTCATTTTCCTTTTTCACCTTCCATCCACCCCCCACCTTTCTCTTTCTCCTTCCTAATGAAGGGGGGTAGAGTTAGGGTGACAGGACCCCTTAAGGTGTAAAAAGGGCAGGAAAGTTTTTCTTATCTCTTGCCTAGTTCCAAAGAACTGTTTTTCAACAAACAGTCAGGACCCCTCCTGGGAGGGAGGTCTTTCATAGAATTTAAACATTGTAGTTGGTCAAATTAAGCTAATCTATTCCTGAGACAGCCCCTAGTCCTGACCAACAAGCTGGCCCTCTGGTTCACCTGGGCCAAAAGAGATCACCCTAAGGTTATAAATACCTTTGCAAGGGGAGGGTAGGCTCTCTGATCACTTGGGAACTTGCAGCTGTGGGTTAGATTTCCTCTTGGCTGGGCCTGGGCTAGCTCAGCTCTGCTTGCTTCAGGCCTAGGCCCAGGCCCAGGCCCAGCTGAGAGGGCCTCCTAGCCCTTCCTCTCTGCATGGGCTCTTTATCTCCTCCAGCTCCCCACATGGCAGGAACTCCTTGAACTTTATTTTTTCTTTTCTTTTCTTTCCATGCTTTTTTCCCCTAGATCCCTATCTGGTCACATGAACTCCTGAACTACACATGGCCTACATAGGCATTTGGGTTCCACGTGGTATACTTCTCCCTACTTTGTTTCCCCTTACCTCTCAGCCTTCTCCTTTCTGCGCTGTTTTGTAAAATCTGAATAAAATATGGTATTTTAAAAATCATTCTAGCTGGGCGTGGTGGTGCACACCTTTAATCCCAGCAGAGGTAGGAGGATCGCCATGAGTTCAAGGCCATGCTGAGACTACAGAGTTAATTCCAGGTCAGCCTGGACCAGAGTGAGACCCTACCTCGAAAAACAAAAACAAAAACAACAACAACAACAAAAAAAAAAATCAGCCGGGCGTGGTGGCACACGCCTTTAATCCCAGCACTGGGGAGGCAGAGGTAGGAGGATCGCCGTGAGTTCGAGGCCACCCTGAGACTCCATAGTGAATTCCAGGTCAGCATGGGCTAGAGTGAGACCCTACCTCGAAAAACAAAAACAAAAACAACAACAACAAAAAAATCATTCTCATGCTGGGCTTGGTGGCACACACCTTTAATCCAAGCACTCAGGAGGCAGAGGTGGGAGGACTGCTGTGAGTTTGAGGCCACCCTGCGACTACACAGTGAGTTGCAGGTCAGCCTTGACTAGAGCGAGACCCTACCTCAAAAAAAAAAAAAAAAAAAAATCATTCTCTTGAATCTGGAATTGCCAATTCTTTGGTTAGTTTTCAGATGTTAACTCATGGCTTGGGATTCCAGGAAGCACCCCAGAACCTCAATTTCCCATTACAGAATAGAGATCCTATTAAGAGATCTTGAGAATGATTTTTATACAAATAGCCACATTTTAATTCTCCTTCCCCACTTTACTTCTATGAGCCACTGATATGCTCCAGCTGCGGCTCCCATTGGTACTCCAGATCCTTTATACTTTACCAGTTTCTGGGAGTAACAAAAATCCAATTTATGGTTTACATTTTGCTCTCTCTCTCTCTCTCAAAACTAACTCTACCATGGCTTCTTGGCCTGGCCAGTTCCACCCTGCTGGGATTGGAGCCCTATTGAAATGCACTATTGCCTGAGGCCACACTGGTATAAAGCCAGGCTGGGCTCTTTTGTAAAGGTGACAGCTTTTGTAGGGAGATGCACTGGGTTGAGCTCAGACCCCAAGGCTGAACTTCTCCAGAGCTTGGGAGCTGGTTCTGCTGAGCTGAGGGGAAGGGTCTCATGGCCACATGGAGGCCCAGAACCAAAGACTCCTGACCTGAATGTCCTCTAGGTTTTTTTCCTTTTTTCATTGCAAGCCACTGTACCACAAGACACATGGCTGCCTGTGAGGGATCGGAGGATGGAGCTCCAACTCCTGCTCTGGGCTCCACCCATCCTGCAGCAGGGACCTAAACCCCACTGCCAGCCAGAGACTGTGGGTTTCTGGCCACCTGAATGAAGGGGAAATTGAAAATTCTCCAGCCAAGCCTGAGCCTAACTGCTTGGCTGGAAAGCTGTTGCCAACAGGCCTGGGTCTGAATCACATGCCTCCACCCCTCTGTGGAGTTGAAGCCTGCAACTGTGTCATCCAGGTGGAGGAGATAACCAAGCTAGCTGTCTCCTAGGAAATACAGAGCCACAATGGGAAAGACATGCCTGATGATGCTCACTACCTGCTGTGATTTTCTGCCAAATTGCTCTAACTGTAAATCATTTATTCATGCAGGTATTATAAATAGTAAAATGAGTTAGGCCTGATGTTACAGGCCTATTATCCTAAGCTACTTGGGAAGCTGAGACAGGAGGGTCACTAATGATAGCCTGACTCCATATTTTTAAACCACATGACTTTTAAATTGCTTGGTAAAAATAAGCACATAATTTTAGTTTGAACTATGCCTGATGTTTTCTCTGATATTTGGTTTTTAAACAAGTAAGATGTTTATAGACACCTTTTGGTTTCTTTATTAATCCAAATAATCCAACAAGTCTCTCCTAAGGTTTTTGCTGGCATTTGATTTATTTCAAGTATTTTTTAGTTTTTGTCTTTAAAAGTCAGATTTAACTAAAGCCTATGGTGAGCTAATATTTTTGTGTAAACAAAGCCATAGTTTGTTGCATGCTATCGTATATATAATTACTGAGTTTATGTTATAGGTCAACTTCATCTTACATAGAGGATTACTGAAAACAACAAAATTCTCTCTGAGGTGGTGGCTCATAATTTTCCAGGTATTTAAAAATATTGTAGTCATTTCCTTTTGCTCTTGCTTACTGTTATATGCTATTTAAAGTCATGGCAAGCTGGACTCTGGAAAAAGGGATGGTGTTTCTTTTATCCCAGACCCCATGGAAGTTTAACTCATGTGTCCCCCCCAGACCCTATCCAGAGACAAAATGGCCAATTGTCTCTGACAAGAAAAAGGGAATGACAAACAGCATATAACTTTGTTTCTCTTTATAATTCTTATCTTTTGAACCCATAAAGTCACCTCTATCAAATGAGATCTCTCACTAGACAAAAAGGTCAAATAACTAAACTGAGTCAAGGTACTTGATCAGGTTACAAACTCCTTATATAAGAGAAACATCAGACTTACCTAAAATGTATATTAGGGTATAAACAGATATGATAAAAAAAAAAAAGGCATCAAGTAAATGATGGCTTAGCAGTTAATGTGCTTGCCTGAGAAGCCTAAGGACTTAGGTTTGATTCCCCAGCACCCACACAAACCAGGTGCATATAATGGCACATGTGTCTTAAGTTTGTTTGCAGTGGATAGAAACCCTGGCATGTTCTCTCTCATAAGTCTCTCTCTCTCTCTCTCTCTCTCCAATATCAACAAAGGGTAGGATCCCTATATTTAAGGTAATAAAACCAAAGAATACCTTTAAGACAGTCTTTAACAAGCCAGGCATGATGGCACATGCCTTTAATCCCAGCACTCAGGAGGCAGAGGTAGGGTCACTGTGACTTTGAGGCCACCCTGAGACTACATAGTGAAATTCCAGGTCAGTCTGGGCTAGAGTGAAACCCTACCTAAAAAAAAAAAAAAAAAAAAAAAAAAAAAAAAAAAAGGAAAAGAAAAGAAAAGAAGCAAATAAAAAAATGTTTAGTTCCTATACCATTCTGAAGCATTCTCAAATGCAGAGGGAGGGAACCCATATCCCAGGCTCCCACAGAGCAGAGAAGGGAAAGCGGTCCCAGGAAACCCCTTTCCCATAGAAGGGCATATAGACTGTCAAGACAGGACACACTTCGGTCTATCTTGCCATTGCACTGCCCTTACATGACATGATGTAAGACATGTGCAGGGTTGGGGGACTGCTGGAGGTACTTGAGCTTGTATTCTGTCCTGGACCTTCCTTCCTCCAAGAGGCACATAGACCACACTATGTACCAGTGCTATGTGTTTAGTTGGGGAGAAAACAGGTAAATTTATGTGAGGACTACTGTAGGGAGGAGATAAAAGAACCCTAATTTATTCTCCCAAAGGAGGTCGAAGGGATGTCCCTCTTCTTCAAGAAGAAGAAAGCCAGGATTGGCCATAACCTGCCTCTAGACTCTTCACTTTCCTCCACTTTGTTTCAGATGAGACAATCAGCTTCCAAGATAGCCCAGAAGTCTCTGCTAGCCTGTCTCCTTAAAAACTGGGCTCTTTTAGATAATACAGGAGAGAACAGGAACTGTCCATTACTTTACTCCAGAAAGTTAAAGAGACAATTAGAAAACATACTCATGTAACTCCAGATATCATATAGGAGGAAATTCATCTTATACATTCTTAATTCAGTAAAATCTAATATTTGTAAGAAATTACAAAAATTGGTAACCAAACCAGATAAGAACTTTAAAACAGTTGCTCCAGGTAAAAGTAACTAGAGAGGGAGAAAAAGAAAAAAAGGGTAGATGTCACCAGAACATCATAATAGTAATGAAATTTGCTCAGGGAAGGGAATTTAATAATATAAAACCTAAAATATGTTTACCAGATACAAAGGTTTTATTCAGTAGAGAAACTGAGTCTTATGGCTAAGGCCTCACTCACTAAAAACTCACTGATGCCAATTTGTTGTAGTTTAAGTGTTATGAAAACTAGCTTTAAGATTGTCAATAAAGTAAATTAGGTTCCTCTGCTTGTCAAGGTTTTAGCTATTGGAGAAACTGAATCTTAAGATAAAAGTTCATAGCCAGGCATGGTAGCAAATGCGTTTAATCCAAGCACTGGGGAGGCAGAAGTAGGAGGATCGCCATGAGTTCGAGGCAACCCTGAGACTACATAGTGAATTCCAGGTCAGCCTGAGCTAGAGTGAGACCCTACCTTGAAAACCAAAAAAAAAAAAAAAAAAGGATTAAAAGTTTATGTAAGTTCATGTATAAGTGTTAAGTGTTTGATTTCCAAAAATGAGGTACTTATACTTAAAGACATTATGACTTTAAACGTAGCTTCTGTTTTATTCTAATTCTATTGAACAGTTATCACTAGGGTTAATCACTTAGGTTTAAGTGATTTAATTTCAGTCACTATAACCTTTAGGCTCCTGTTAGGTAAAATATGTTGGGATAGCTTGCCTAAGATTTATCAAATTTAACTCATAGGTAAAACATAAAATTGTTTTATATTAATAAAAATTTCTATGACACCCAGCGTCAATTGCTATCAAGATTAGGCTAAGCATATTGGTTGTCAAATGGTGTTTTCTCTTTTGAAACAGATTTGTCAAGGGTTGTATTAGAGCATAGCTGTTTGGGCTCAACAATGACCAGACTTGGATCTATTATATGTAAAGTGACTGTCTCATTTCTGGCATCTCAAGTCCAATGCTTATAACCAAATTAAACCTTAACATATATTCCCTGCTTTAGGGTACAGCCTCATGCTTAAACAATGGTCTTCATCTGAGAGAAATAATTTTGAACTCTGTCATTCTGGTTCCAGTGTTCCCTGGGTATTTGGTACCCACACAGGTATCTGGACTAGTCAAAGGTGTTTCCAAACACAAGTGCTAAGACTTTATACTGTCTTACTTGTCCCTTTCTGACAATTTCTAGGTTAAATTAATTGGTTTAGATTTGCGTTGTTTTCAAGACTGATAACAGGTTTAAAGAGTAAGATGTGCTTACTTTCTATGCCTCAGATATGACCTACGCTGTGACGGAACAACCAAATTTTAAAAGGTTGGACAAGATGACTTTAAGCTCTTGTGCCATTCTTTAACTAAATCTATTTCAGTAATCAAGTGCGCTCTATATGTATATATATCCAGGTTGGTGTACCTTTGTAAGTGTATTAATCACCTATGTAGAAGCCAAAGTGAATTGGAATCATTGGAGACAAAAGGCCAATATTTTGGCCTGTGCTCCCAGGTCGTGAGGCCACTGGAGATGATGGTACACTTCTACACTGGCCCCCTGGTAAGTCACCTGTCTTCCTGAACAGGGAGGATATGGAGATCCAAATAAAAAGTTGGTGTGTAGTCTGAAACAGAAGGTTCACAACTGAGGAGCAATCAGCCCTCCTGGCTTCCCAAAGAAGGGAAAACTACGTGGCCAGCCATCTCTAACTCATCCTAACAGACAGAAAACACCATGAATAAGCTATAGGGCAACTCCTGGGTCCCTAATGTCTCATTTGGAGAGCCATTAGTGACCTCCAAAATTAATCCTTGATTAAATTTTGGCTCTGTTTGGTCATAAACATGCAGAGAGAAATGTATAACCAAAGATAAAGTGATACCTCGAATATATGAATGGCCTACTAAGTAATACAACAAGAGCTAGCTTTCCAAGAGGGGAAACAAGCAAGGCCTTAACACATGTTTCCCCCAGCTCTAATAGTTCTAATTCTATAATAAGGAAAAACAACCATAGGTGGCAAAACAGTAATTTTCAAATCTGGAATATATATATAATTCTGATCAAATGTCGCTTAATTCAGATTTCCTTATACTGGGAACAATAGGGAATCTCTTCTGACTTGTACCAGCACATCCTTAAACAAGTACTGAGACAAAAAAAAAAAAAGTATTTGTATAGCATTTAATGGCACTAAAAGGCTCCATGGTACCAAATTTTGATCCTGGCTACCCCCAGGACAAATTTGAGAAGGTACACTCTGGAAGGCTATTATACAAAATGTGGTATCAAAGTTAAGTGTTGTATATATGTTACTGATAACTCTGCTAATATCTTGTCTGTTTTACAAGCCATATGGAAACAGACTCAGGCCATTTCAGACACTACTGTGCCATTGAATGAACAATTTTGGAAGGAAATCTCAGCCAGCTCATCCTCAGATGGTCCTGAGGCAATCCAACTCTGTCTACCTGGTTCCCTTGGATGCTCCCCAAGGCCTAGAAGACCACAAGAAGGACAACCCTGAAGGGGACCAGATTGCTGTGTGCTCACTTCTAATCAAGTCCTTACTTTTATTCTTTCTCCCCAACATTCTCTTCCAAGACTATCTTCCTGTACTCCATCAATACACTTCTGGGGTCCTTTAGAATAGTTCCCCTCTATGGGAGAGACTCTCTAACTGCCATAACTTCATGCCACATTCATCAGGAATAGTTAATGATCTGGCATCATTGGCCCCTTGTCCTCTAACAGTAGAGTGTCTTCTCATGAGAAGGGGAAACAAGGAGGGTAGAGTTAGGGTGACTGGACCCCAAAAGGTGTAAAAATGTCAGGAAAGTTTTCTTATCTCTTGCCTAGTTCCAAAGAACTGTTTCCACAAACAGTCAGGACTCCTCCTGGGAGGGAGGACTTTCATAGAATTTGAGCACTGTGGTTGGTCAAGTTAAGCTAATCTATTCCTGAGACAGCCCCTAGTCCTAACCAACAAACTGGCCCTCTGGTTCACCTGGGCCAAAAGATATCACCCTAAGGTTATAAATACCCTTGCAAGGGGAGGATAGGCTCTCTGATCACTTCGGAACTTGCAGCTGGGCCTGGGCTAGCTCAGCTCTGCTTGGTTCAGGCCCAAGCCCAGGCCCAGGCCCAGCTGGGAGGGCCTCCTAGCCCTTCCTCTCTTCATGGGTTCTTTATCTCCTCCAGCTCTCCACATTGCAGGAGCTCCTTGAACTTTATTTTATTTTTTTCTTTCCATGCCTTTCCCCCCCAGATCTCTATCTGGTCACATGGACTTCTGAGCTACACGTGGCCCACATGGGCTTTTGGACACCACATGGTATACTTCTCTTCTCCCCACTTTGTTTCCCATTACCTCTCAGCCTTCCCCTTTCTGCTTTGTAAAATCTGAATAAAATGTGGTATTTTAAAATCATTCTCTTGAATCTGGAATTCCAAATTCTTAGGTTAGTTTGCAAATGTTAACTCATGGCTTGGGGTTCCAGGAAGCACCCCAGAACCTCAATTTCCCCATTACACTTTCTTTTTCTCTCTTCTTAGCTTTCTTTCTTTCTTCCTGTCTTTTTTTCTATCCCTTCCTTCTTTCCTTTTCCTTTCTCTCTGTATCTCTCCATCATTCTTCCTTTCTTTCCTTCCTTCCTTCCTTCCTTCCTTCCTTCCTTCCTTCCTTCCTTCCTTCCTTCCTTCCTCTCTCTCTCTCTTTCCTTCATTCATCTTTCTTTTTTAATCTACCACATCTTGGTTTTTATTGTTGTAGGTAAGAGGATGTCTGTTAATCGTCTTTATGGGTAATGTCTTTCTTCTTGTGTTTTTGAGATGTTATCATTGTTTATAAATTTCAATGGTTAGCTATGTTGTTTCTAGCTGTGGATCTCATACCCATATTACTTTAATATAAATGAATACATCCACTAAATTTTAGGATATTTTGCCTATTATTTTTCAAAGTATATATATCCTGTCACATTCCCCTCATTCCATTCTGGCAATAAATCATTATGTTTATACTTATGGTTTTCCTGAGGACCTTGAAGCTATTCCTGTTTCTTTAATTTTTTTCTTGTACCACCTCACATTTTTTGTTAAGCCTCTCTCTTGCTCTAGTGAAAAAAAAATTAAAGATTTGTTTTCATTTATTTATTTATTAGAGACAGAGAAAGGGGGAGAGAGAATGGGGATAGAGAGATATGAGATCAACATATCTCTGCAGCATTGTTTTTGAAACATATTTTTAATTGTTTTTAGAATATTTTTATTTATTTATTTGAGAGAGAGAAAAAGGGGGAAGGGGAGGGGGAGAGAGAGAAAAAGAAAGAGGGATTTATTAGGCACACCAGGGCCTCTAGCCACTGCAAATGAATTCCAGATACATGTGCTGCCTTGTGCATCTGCCTTATGTGGGCACTGGGGAATCAAAACTAGGTACTTAGGCTTTTCAGGCAAGTGTCTTAACTGCTAAGCCATCTCTCCAGCCCTATATTTTTATTTTTAAAATGGTTGCCTTAATAGTGGTGGGGCATGGTGATTTGAATGCACATGTATGTACATAATACCTTGACGTATTTTGATTACATTTGCAACTTAAATCTGCAGAAGTTTGCTGGAGAAGGTGTCACTGGGGGCTTATCATTTAATTTATCTCAAAGGTGTGGAAAGAGCCAGTTTGAGCTCTGACTGCTCATGTTTGCTGGCTGATAGCGGTGTCTCTCTGCAATAGGTCTATGGGAGTGCACTGGCTTTTTCCACCATGATGATGCTTTCTCTGGATTCTGTAAGCCTGAAATAAACCCTTGGCTACCATAAGCTGCTTCTGGTTGTGTGCTTGTCCCAGTAATGAGAAAGTAACTCCAACAGAAAATTGGTACTGAGAAGTGTGGTTGTAATGCAATGAATCTGACCATGTAGGTCTTTTGGTATATGTGTGCTGGAGGAATGTTGAAGAATTTTGTAATTTGGATTGGAGAAGGCTTGCAGTGTTGTAAGAAGAACTTTATGGACTATTCTGGTGAGAGTTTGAAAATTCTAAATGCGAAGAGTTTTGTGGAATTTGAAGGCTTGTCTCATGAACTTTTAAAAGGGAAAGAGAGAACTTGGGTACTGATGGAAAGGTTGGCTGTGTTCTCCCATCCTTGCCTTATGGATTTGAGAAAGTTAAATTTAAAAGTAATGGCCTGATATCCTTGGCAGAATTATAGAACAAAAAAATATGAAAGACGTACAGTTTATTACATGAAAACTTCAAGCAAGTTTGAAGTTATAGGCACAGAGATTGGTTTGAATTTACTTAAGCTTCAATTGCTAAGGAAGATTATTCCCATTAAGGGCAGGCCAACTGTTTTGCTTTGAAGTAATGGAAATGATGCCCTGAGGGTGAGTCATGGAAGGCTCATATGAATAGATATACAAGTTCTTTGGAAAGGGAGTGGCT
This sequence comes from Dipus sagitta, assembly GCA_036346955.1. NCBI lineage: Eukaryota > Metazoa > Chordata > Mammalia > Rodentia > Dipodidae > Dipus > Dipus sagitta. Next base: position 91,989,108 of record CM070770.1, on the reverse strand, counting down.
TGAAGGGAGACTGGTGGAGTGTCCTCTTTAAGGCCAAGATTTATTCCTCCTCTGGATTAACAAATTTTGTAGCTGACTAGGTGTTAGGGAGTATAAAAAAATACTTGAAAGAGAGGGTGATTGGATATTCAACACAGTTTTGATTTTTTGGAAATGGACCATGGGCAAAGTGAAGCAAGGTTGAGATCCTTATGTGGAATCCTAGTAAGGCCCTTTATGAAGATGAAGTGGATCCATCCACTGCTGAGATATGAGAGAGGGAAATAAGGTTGAAATCCTTGTATGGAGACCAAGTAAGGCCATTGTATAGAGCTATGAAGATGAACTATGGTTTTCAGTAGTATTTTGGATATACCAGGACTATGAAATGGGTACCAAGTAGTGTTATAGCTCCAAATGGAATTTTCCTTGGGTTGCTCAACCCAACTGAAGGGGAAAAATTGGAATTCAGAGACTTTTGTCACTGGTTATGGATGTAGAACTTGAACTGCAGACATTTGAAGCTTACCTTCTAGTTAATGTTTTAGCTTTTGGTACAGTCTCTCCTTGTTATGCTGTTTTGCAATGGAACTGTTTATTGTGTGCCATCATGTTTTGGAAGCATGTAAATTGTGTTTTCATTTATACAGAGCTTAGTTAAGATAAATCCTTACATCTCAGCTGAGATAGGACTTTTGAATAATATTAAAGTTGGTAAAGAGTATAGCAGCTTTTGAAGTTGGACTGAATGCAGTTTTCATTGTGAGATGTTCATGAGTCTATGGAGGGCCAGAGAAAAAGTGTGGTTCTTTGAATGTAAATGTACATCCCCCATAGCCTCAGGTATTTTTGATTAAATTTGGAACTTAAGTTTCCAGCAGCCTGTTGGAGGAGGTGTCATTAGGGGGTGGATCCCTAATTAGTCCATCCCTAAGGTATGTAAAGAGCCAATTTGAGATCCAGCTGTTTGTATTTACTGATTATTGGTGGTCTCTCTGCTGTGAGTCTGTGGAATTGAGACAACTTCTTCTGCCATAATGAAACTTCCCCTGGATTCTGTAAGCATAAATTAAATAAAACTTTTTTGTTGCCATAAGCTACTTCTGGTCAGATGTTTATTCTGGCATTGAGAAACTACTTGCAATATGAAGGTATACTGTGTCAAAGTCATTTAGTGTTTAGCTATTAAGTAGCCAGGGTCTGCACCTTAATATGTTGAGCAGGAAAGAATATTTTCTTTGTGTATAAATCCGTTTGGATTGAAAAAAACATTCAAAGTTGGGTAGTTTAAAATTTGACCCATCCTTTATTTTCTGCCAGTTCATGTTTCATATTTCTGCATAAATTTATTGTATACCTTGAAATGTGAGGCTGGCCAGCAATTCTCCCTCTTAGTTATGTCTCATTCAAGCCCTATTATGACTTTCTTTTACAAATTATTTATTTATTCATTAGAAGAAGGTGAGTGAGGGAGAAGTATAGACACACCATAGCATCTGGTTACTGCAAATGAACCTCAGATGCATGCACCATGTTGTGCATCTGGCTTTGCATTCATTACTGGGAAATCAAGCCCCAGGCGTAAGGCATTGCAAGTAAGTTCCTTTAACCACTGAGCCGCCTCCCCAGCCCCTATAATGGCTTTCTAATTTCCTGGAAATTTATGTCAATCTTCTGATTACTCTGCTGGTCAGTTACTTGCCACAGTCACATGATAATTACAGACAAGCTGTGTCATGACTTTCCTTCTGGTTGTGAAGTTTATGCAGAAGCACGTGATTTTCCCACTTTCTACTTGAAACCAAGTCAGCTTCCCAGGCAGCAAAACTTTTCTTTTCCAGAGCTAAATCTAACTGGGTAGAATTATCACTCTGTTGGAGCTGGGGAAGAAAAGCACCATAGACTCCCTTTGTTCTTATCTGAGGTTCAGTATCTTCCCTGGAATAAACATGTCTCAATTTGTTGTATGACTGTGGTTGATTTTAAGTTTGCCCAAATCATTGATTTTGAGAATTTTATATAACCCTTGATTTGGCAGGAGAGAATTCCATATTCTGCTATCTGGAAGTCCCATCTCCTGATTTAACTTTTAAAACAGTTAAAATATGTGCTGGAGAGAGAGCTAAGTTAGTGAAACTTTTCTTGCAAGACTTTGCACTTTTTATGTGGGTGCCAATGTGGTGGCATGCACTTGCAATCCTAGTGTTGGGGACACAACAGCAGTAGATCCCTGGGTCTCACTGGCCAGATAACCTAGCCTACCTGGCAAGCTCCAGGCTAGTGAGAAATTCTGTCTCAACAAAAAGGGTGAGTGGTGCTCCTGTGAAGGAAACCAGATATTATTCTCTGGTTTCTGCACACACACACACACACACACACACACACACACTCGTGCATGCACGTGTACATACACTTGCATACATGTTCACCTGTACACACACAAACACACACATTTATACACACATGAGAAGAAATAAATTTTAAAAATATGAGATGACATTGCCTATATCTATTCACATATGTTTCATTTTTTTGGTTGCTCTTATCTTGTGCAAATCTGAGTCTAGATCTGATAAAAAATACTTTCCATCTGAAGAATATGAACATTTTTCTGACAGAATCAGTTTATTTATGCATTATCACAGCTTTTATGAATTTGGAGAACTTTTTAGCTGACTACATTTATGAAGGATATTTGTATAATTGCTGGATATACAATTCCAAGTAGATAAGTTTGCTTATTTCATCAGTATATTAAAACTGTTGCTATACTGTCATAGTTTCATATTGCTAATAGGAAATCAGGGGACATTATTAACTGTTTTCCTCTGTGTGCTGGCTGATTTGTCCCCTTTGGCTAATCTTAGCAGTTTCTATCTAATCACTATTTTTTTGCAATTTGAGTGTGTTATGTCTTTATGTAGTTTTCTTTGTAGACACCATCCTTAAAATTCAGTGATAATTTGTTAAACATTTTTTTTTCTGTGCTTCAATATTGTCTCTCTTCTGGAAATTACTCATGTGTTAGACTTTTTGATAATGTCTTGCATGTCACTGGAATTCTTTTTACTAACCACTTTTTTTCTCTCTGCATCTATGGCTTAGTATTTTTATTGCTACATCTTCAAGTTAACTAATCTACTTTTTTTCTTTTTAATTTCTACTTTTATGTTTAAGTTGATCATAAGTACATTTGTAATGTTAGGGGGAGATCAAGACCATGCAAACCACTCTGAAGCAGAGATGAAAGCTTTTATTTGGGAAAAACATGAGCTTCAAGGACTGACTCTAAAGAGCAGAGCACAGCCAACCTGAGATTCCAGACAGTGGGCTTTATAGGGATCTTAAATTGGGGGAAGGTGAGGAAGGGAAAAGTTGAATAAAAGAAAGGTTTCTTTAGGGGAGATCTAAGATAGCCAGGGCGTGACCAGAACAGTGACCAGATAATGTACAAAATAAGAGGGCAGGAAATAATGACCTGGGGGCATTGTTAGGCAAGGAAAGGATAATGCTGAGAGGTTTCTTAGGAATGTGGATAAGTCTCTGTTGCCATCCTGCTGTCCTTGGTGACTCCATTTTTGGGAGTCTGTCCTGACCTAACATTCCAGCCTTTTTTGTTAATGATAAGAGATGAAGGTTAATTTTTTTCATGATGACAATATGGGTGATGAGTTCTTATGGAGAATGTGGATAATGCAGTTGATGGGTCTTGTAGCAGACAGCTTCAGGTTCACTGAGATGAACTTTCAGACCAGACACAGTTATGGAGGAAGGGATATTTATTGAAGCTTACAGATCCAGGGGAAGTTCCATAATGGCAGAAGAACCTGGCCTGCCTTCACAGGTCCAAGTAGAGAGAGAGAAGTACAAGCCACATAGCACACTTTAGGAACTCCAGCTTGGCACACTTTGCATATCTTTAGACTGAAATCTGAAACCCACCACCACACCTTAAGATCCACCCAGTGACACTTCCTCCAGCCAGGTGGCAGCAGATGCAAACTACAAGCAATAAAAAATGGAATATATTGGGGGTTATCTATTCAAACCACCTCAGGTCTCCCTTCAGCGGAGGTAATGAGGAGACAGTTTCAAGGTGGCTAGAGGTGGCAGAATGGTGTGATTGATAGTGTCAGTGTAGCATGCTGTTATGACTTGGTCCTGAATGAAACAGACTTCTCTTGTACCATCCCTGTACTGATCTTCTTTGGGACAGTCACTGGCAACACCTGTTATAGAGAAGGTGAGGGAGATGAGCTCTGTGCACCCCGTGAGAAGACAGAAAAGATAATAAAGGACCTTGTTACTCTTGTCAACAGCCATGACATCAAAATGCCAGATGTAAAGGGAGGATAAACATTCAGAGGTGAGGGATAGAGGGCTTGGGGCAAGAGAGAGAGGAGGCAGAGGGCCATTTTGGGGTCAGGGGACAAGTAGGAATGCAAGAGAGTTCAAGTTTGAGAGTGTTCATTGGGGTGGCAGTGTACTTATCCCTGGATAAGATAGGGTAAGGGCTAAGGAAGGAGGGGGCCTGAAGAATAGCTCTGATTCTAGCTAAGACAAGTGGGAGGAGCTGGAGCCACAATAGTTGGAGTTCAGGAGTAATCAGAGACAGGCAGAGGCAGAAGGCAGGAGTTAATGTTAGAGTTTAGTATTGTAAGCATCAGACAGGGAAGCCAGTTATTCTGACTCATTGTTTGTATTGTAGTTATATTTTTCTCATTGGGTGATTAAGACCATATAGGCTGCCAGAATTAACTGTGTATTTTGAAGGTCAATAATGGTGAGGTAGGAGAGACTTTTAGAGACCTATGAGGAGTTCCATGACTCTCAGCATTGTCATCTGCTAGGATAAGTCAAGACAGTGCTGACCAAGAGGCCTTCCCTCTTTTGGGAAGCCTGGAGGACTGATTTTCCTCTGATGTGACTCTAGTGTTGAAGATACGTATCTCTGAGTCTCCATATTCCCTCTGATCAGGTGGTACCTTACCAGAAAGGTAGAATTTAGTATTGTCCCATCATCACCTATGGTCTTCTGACCCAGGAGCAAGAACCAAAATATTGGTTATCCTTTTAACTCCAATGTTTCCAATTGATTTTTGACTTCTACATATGGTTATTAATCACTCAGAGAGACTGTACATATCTGATTAGCAAAACAGGTTATTTAAAAAGGGTGCAGTACATATCTGGTTAGCAAAGCAAATCTGGTTAGAGACTGACACAATAGTTTAAAATCATTCGATTAATATTTAAGTATCTATCAGTTATAAGTATAGGAAGAACATTTAGTAGCACTGGATACAATATTTTAACAATAACTTTAAGGCAATTGATTTAGTCTAGAAATTGTATGCCAGGAAAAAGACAAGACAGTATAAAAACTTGGCCTCTGTGTGTGAAAACAATTTTGGTTAGTCTGTATACCAATGTAAGTAGCAATTACCCCCAAACTGGAAGCAGAACATCAATTTAAGATTAGTTTTCTAGGGCAGGAAACATGTCTTAAGTGTCAATATCTTTATAAGCAATAAACTTAAGATACCATAAATGAGACAATTAAGTGAAACCTTCACTGAGACTTACTATACATAGCTCAAAAATAAAATAAAACCTGGTCATTGTTGAGTTAAGCAATCCTGATTTTAACATACATTAGAGACAATATGACAGACACAAAGTAGTTTCTTAAATAAGTGCCTTTTACCATTGAGGAATTTTAAGGCTTAACTAAAGAAATATTCATGACATACATGAAGCTTAGACAAACTATATTAGCACTGTTTGTGTACAATGGATTTTCCTAAGACATGGGGAGCTTCCTCAGTTTTTCCAAGAACAATATCACAATAAGTCACTTTTTATAAGACTTAGATTATAACCTCAGTGATAATCACCCAGCAAAACTAGCATGTACAAAACAAGAACCATCTTAAAATTACAGAGTTTTAGCGAGGCGTGGTGATGTCTGCTTATTGATAGCCAAGCATCATGGACTTTGTATAAATCATATTATAATATTCTGATATCTGCAAAAGTCTGATATTAACAAAACGTAGAGGTTACATATTTTAGGCATATGAGGCCACAAAGAGTAACCTGTGAACAAAAGATATGCTAACAGAATTGAAAATAAGCAGGAAATCTATATTATATAGTAACATTTTTGGCTTAAATACAAACACATAAAAAATTGTAAAATTTTTAAAGTCCATCAGAAGTGGGATATATATATATATATATTTAACAGTTTTAAAAGCTAAATAATATGTCCATCCAATATTTAAGTTGGTTTCTGAAATTAATTTAGTTATATTTGACATATCCAAAGATACTAGATTAAAGCCATGATCTAATGAAAAAAGGAAACAAATCTCATGGAAAAGAGAGGGAATGGGTATGCCAGGGCCACATGCCACTGCAAACAATTTCCAAATATACACTCCACTATGTTCATCTGGCTTTGCAAATAAGCACCTTTAACTGTTGAGACAAAAAGAAATATTTTTAATCTCTTTCAAATCAATTTTATAGAACTATATTGAATTCCAAACATACACAAAATTTTATGACACAATCAATAACTATCCAAACCTTAACCAACTCTATAATTCTGCCTGTGATACTTTGGTAAACTTGTTTAGTAATGATATAAGTTAAATTTAAAGTGTTAAGATTGATTATTGGAGGAATTGAGGAATTAAATGTTAAATCACAACTTAACTTTGTTTAGAATTTTCTTTTACTGTTCACCATGAAGTAAATAGTTTTTAAGTGTGTGCCAGATAAATACTGTTTAATGTTCAAATGTGGTCCATTTACCTTATAAAACAGGAAAAAAAAAAAAAAGAGTAAATGATTCCTCTTTGAGATTTTTTTTTTTTTTTGAGGCAGGTTCATAGATATAATAAGCTTAGAAGAGAATTAAATATTAGTGAGTCAAATTTAACCTTATGATTTAGTTAAAAGGTTGACAAATAGAGGAACCTAGTTAACTTGGTTGGGTACTCTAAATTCAGTCTTTCATGACCATTATGACCAGACTAATATCAATGAGTGAAAGTTAAGATTACAACCTGAATACCATAGCAACCTGCTGTCAGCTAGGGCCATTTTGTTAGTCTGATGTAATCCCTAGGCTATTAGCCATTTTGTATCTCAAGAAGTCTGTAATCTGATTAAGTACTTTGTCTTTAACCTTCTGTTTAAGCTTACTCATATCTTCATCTACATACTTTACTCATACCTTCACCTACATGCTTTTGCTATCTATGTAACCACTCTGTAACAATGTCTTTCATCAAACATTTAATATCCAACATTTAAAGTTTCCAGTTTATCTTCCTTAGTCAGTTCATCTCATAACTACCACCAAAAACTTTTATTGTCCTTACCATAAGACTTTTAATATGACCAGTTAAGGTGTTTTTGTTTTCCTCAAAAGGCCTTTTGAAATAATCTTTTTATAAGAGTAGACTAGACTTGACTTACACTATTTATCCAGAATAAACATATTAATTTTGGAACTTTGTTTCCTGTAACTTTCCTGAAACACATTTTTTTTAAAAATATGAAAACAGATTCAAACATTATTAGAAATTTTAGAATTTTTTTCTACAAGCTCAGTATTGGCTACTTTTAAATTTAAGTATAAATTTTGAAGGTATTACTTATTAGTAGTTTCATAGAAGCATGGAAAGATAAAGTTAATGTAAAACAGTTACAAATTTCTTATAAGACATCTCCATCTGTTCACAACAACTTGGCATTCACCCATCATCATGCTGGGGCCAGGATCCTGAGAGTCCCTGTGCTTGCAGCCCCCTAGCTCTGCAAGACAGGGAAGCTGAGAAAGAGCCATTTATTTTCTTCCTAAATTCCAGGGAGAGTTTTGGTCTTCCCTCAGGAATACAAGGCTGCTTTCTGATCCTGCCATTTTACAATTCCTTAAGAGTAGGAGAAGGGCTTAGTGGAGAACATCCCCCACAGTGAAATGGCACTGATCAGAACAGGAATCATTCTGCAAACTTAGGGCTGTGAGCCACATACATACTCATACACATACATTCATTTCAAGTGCACTTTTCATACAGACTCTAGATAACCATTTCCCCTTCACACGTTCATTCATTCATTCATTTATTTATTTAGAAGCTATGCATTCCCACTTAAAAAATTGCTTACTTTTATTTATTTATTTGAAAGTGACAGACAGAGAAAGAGGCAGATAGACAGAGAGAGAATGGGCACACCAGGGCCTCTAGCCACTGAAAACGAACTCCAGATACAACTGCCCCCTTGTGCATTTGGCTAACGAGGGTCCTGGGGAATTGAGCCTCCAACCAGGGTCCTTAGGCTTTACAGGCAAGTACTTAACTGCTAAGCCATCTCTCCAGCCCTAGAAGCTATGCATTCCAATTTTAAATTTCTATTCTATTTACAACTCCAGAGACCTAAATCCAACGTTGTTACCCAGCAAGGGGCCAGGGGAGGCTGAGGGAGCTGGAGGAGCTGTTGGGGCAAGGTGGCTAGAAGGACCTGGTGAGAAGAGCAGGTAGAGCAGAGAGAAGGCCGTCCATGCAAGTTGAAAAGTAGGGTATTTCAGACCATTTGTTGTACATTGGCAGAAGTTGTTTAATCAGTGAGAGTTTGGAAATCAAAAGTACCATTCTCAGGCCATTTGGACCCAATGTCCAGCTTATATTGTGGTCAGGCAGGTTTGCAGAGAAAGATAAGATATGATCCAAGAGTCCTAGAGGTTTCACATTCTTAGGGAGACAGTGAAAGAGCAAAACAAGGAAAGGAACCAGGGCTTAAGGTGGGTTTACACAGAACACCAATATGACCCCCTGGCGCATTAGAGTGAATAGGGCCTGCACCTCCCATGTGGGCACAGGCAATACATGTCACAATTGTTGGCTGTTTAGCCTGTTAGTGGTCAAGGCAGGCAACTGTGCTCCCAATGGCGAAAGCTGCTGGCAGTGAAAGACCTCAGGACGGACAGGGAGAAGGAGAGTGTCCCAACATGGTGCAACCAAACCAAAAGGTGTCTCTCAGGGTGTGGTAGACCAGAGAGTGAGAGACCCAAGGGGTCGAGAGTATGTCTTTCTTGAGAACTGGGTTTGGGGCCCGAAGGTTGCTGAGGGGTGTATCCTGGCATGCTGACACAGTTCCCATGAGGAGGGATTAGACCTGAGAGCAGGCCAACCTGAGAGGGGCACTTACTGAGGAGGAGGTTGGAGGCAGAAAAGGGAAGAAGAGTGAGGCCAAATTGTGGTGGATGTGAAAGCTAGTACCAGGCAGAGATGGTCTGAAGCCTTCAGAGGGTCAAATGGCAGCTCGGTGGTCTGGTCAGGGGAAAGGAGGTCTGGCTGCCCAAGAGGGCAACTGGAAGCCTCTTATCTGAATCACAAGCACCAGATGTATGATTCAGGATTGACCAAGACCACCCAAATCACTCTGAGGCAAAGATAAAAGCTTTTATTCTGGAAAAACATGAGCTGCCAGGACTAATTCTCAAGAGCAAAGCACAGCCAACCTGAGATTCTGGATAGTGGGCTTCATAGGACTCTTAAGTTGAGGGAGGCGAAGAAGGGAAAAGTAGAATTAAAATAAAAAAGGGTTTCATTAGGGGAGATCTAAAATAGGGTGTGACACCAAAACAGTGACCAGACGACTTACAAGATAAGGGTGCAGGAAGTCATGATCTGGGGGGCATTATTAGGCAAGGAAGGGATAATGGCTGGGTGGTTTCTTGAGGAATGTGGATAAGTCTCTGTTGCCATCCTGCTGTCCTCGGTGACTCCATTTTTTGGAGCCTGTCCTGACCTAACAATATCTTCATTATAGAAGTTTTAACCTTTCAAATGCTTTTGTATAAAATGAAAATATTTCCATTTCTTTCTTCATCATTTAATGTTATAATTTTATGCTTATATTGACAATATCTATTTAAAAAATCCTTGTTTGCTAAGATGTGCCCATTGATGCTATGTGGATAAGGCTGTTATGAAGGTAGAAATATTTTTTTATTGAATTTAACACCCTGCCCACAGGAGGTAATTAATGCCTGTGACTGTAAACCTAGGTAAAACCCATGGCTAAGGAGGTCATATTTAATAGTTGGAAGCTACTACTGATGTTTTACTAAATGAACAGCTGGTAGCTATCATCATGCCTTCTAAATGTTTTATGTTTATGCCCATAGGTTAGCATTGTTCTTAGCTTTGGTTAGAAAAGCTTCTTTTTACAGTGGACAGTGATTCCTGCACAAACTCATAATTAGAATTGAGAATAAGCAATAGTTGAGTACTCAGTCCTATATGGGTCAATTTATCACCCCATCCAGGGTTTGGGGACATTGCAGAAGAGAAGGCAGAAGAAATGTAAGAGATGAAGGATAGGAAAGAGTGCTGTGGTACATTGTCTTTTTGACGTGACATCATCATGGTCATCATTGTACTCATGAACTCACAGCATCTGTGGTTACCTTCCAGCACAAGATTGGTTACATCAATATTTTGTTATGGATGAATCCAGTACACATATACACTCTGACTACAAGAGCAAGAATATCAATACCACTTGTTGCCTTAAATGGATCTGTGGGACCATAGTTACTGGCCTTATTGTCTTCAATGCTCTGTTTGGCACTTCTTGTACTGTATGTTTGTTCTGAGTCAAAAGTCCAGCCAGGGGCTGGAGAGATGGCTTAGTGGTTAAGTGCTTGCCTGTGAAGCCTAAGGACCCTGGTTGGAGGCTCAATTCCCCAGGACCCATGTTAGCCAGGTGCAAAAGGGGGCACATGTGTCTGGAGTTCATTTGCAGTGGCTGGAAGCCCTGATGTGCCCATTCTCTTTCTCTCTCTCTCTCTCTTGCTCTTGCTCTCTCTCTCTGCCTCTTTCTGTGTCTGTCACTTTCAAACAAAAATATAAAAATAAAAAGTCCAGCCAGGTGTCTGAGGGAAAGGAGCATAGAGTATATCTTAACATCAGTCAGCATCTCTAAATATTACTTCTCAATTGGACATTTGTACTATTCAGGCCAATGGTACACCAAGGCAGAGGAAACTTAGTCACATTGTCTTAAGTGGGTAGATTACACTGTAGTAAGCTTAACTTTAGAGCAATTCACAAGTAAGGAATTTGGCATCCCACAGAAATAGTATCACAGAATTTATTTGTAAGTTCAGTAAGAAATATTCCCACAATTCTTTCCCATAGTTCATTCTCATAATTCATTTCCACATTTTGTTTTTTAGTTCATTGCTATGAAGGAGATGCCTAATAGATCGGCACAGCCCACATCTCACATATATTTCTATTCTATGGAACTCAATAGTTTATCTATCTTGTTTTTCCTGAACTACACTGTTTTCTTGTTTCATTTTACTTCATTTTTTGGAGACTTTCTTTGGGTTCCCTCACCTTGAATCATAAGACACAATTGTCTCTAACCTAAATGCTGGAAATACCAGTGGTCTGACTTCATAGAATTTTCACCTTTCAGTGTTTGTAGACTTGGAATGCTGTCTAAGGTAGAATTGTTAAATTTTATCAGATAAAAAAGTATGATACATAATGTATTTGAATTTTAAATAAACAACATTTTAGTATCATTATGTTTCAGATGTCTTATGTGGCATATTAATTTTAAAATTTTCTGAAATTGAAACATGACTCAAGATCTTGTGGTTTACTTGGCAACTCCAAATTTACTAAAACTACTACTTAATTTATTATTATATTTTTAAATTTTAGACAGTCTCTTGTATCTTAGGCTAGCTTCCATGTAGCTGAGATAGGCCTTGGATTACTGATCTCCCTACATCCACCCTGTAAGTACTGGAATTACAGGTATGTATTGTTACCATTACTGGTCATATTTTTTTTAGAAAGACAATTTTAAAAATTATTTTTATTTATTTGACAGATAGAAAGAGGGAGAAAGAGAGGAAGAGAGAGAGACACTGGGGCTCCAGCCACTGCAAAGGAACTCCAGATGTGTGTGCCCCCTTATACATCTGGCTTACGTGGGCCCTAGGGAATTGAACCTGGGTCCTTTGGCTTTACAGACAAATGCCTCAACTGCTAAGCCATTTTATAGCCCTGGTCATATGTTTAAAAGTTTCTAGCTTTTTGTTGTAGGACAAGATTACTCTAGCATTTTCCTCTTCATTGATAGAATTAAGAAGTCCTGGTGCTCTTTATAAATGTTGTATGTTGTAAATCTCACACTTTCATTTTCTTGAATTTGAAGTCTTTTGAAGAATGTGAAAATTCATTTGCTTACTAGCAAAGGAAGGTAGGGCTCAATTGAGCATACTGAAGATTGCTTTTTAAATCTTTTTTCAAGTGTTTTTTTTTCTATTTTTCAAAATATATTTTATGTATTTGAGAAAGAGAGAGATAGAGAGAGAATGGGAGCACCAGGGCCTCCAGCCCCAGCAAACGAACCCCAGATGCATGAAACACCTTGTGCATCTGGCTTACGTGGGTCCTGGGGAATCAAACCAGCATCATTTGGCTTTGCAGGCAAATGCCTTAACCAATAAGCCATCTCTCCAGCCATTTTCCCCAGTAGCTCATGTAGCACCTTCTGGCATAGATGCTAGCTTGAAGTTTTGAGGGGAAGTTACATCATGGCAGGGAAAGTATGACAGGACTGAACAGAAAGCCTGAGTCACATCTCATCATCAGTGGGAAGGAAATAGTTTATTAGGCTTGGAGGGGGCTCTATTACCCTAAAGGCTGTGATTACCTTCCAGCAAAACTCCACCTCCCAAAGGCACAATAACTTTCTCAAATTGCCACCAGCTGAGGACCAAGTATTCATAACAGCTGAGCCTATTAAGGACATGTCATTCAAACCATCACAACAACTGAATGTTGACAGGCCCAGTCATATACAGGTCTTGTGCAGATAATCATAGTTGCTGAGAGTTTGTGTGCAATGATCTTTTGTACCCAGAGGATAGTATTTCACAACAATCTACCCCTTGCCCCAGCTCTTACTGCCCCCTCTCCCAAAATGCTCCCTGCTTTTGTTGGGGGCAGTGATATCAATGTCCCATACAGGATGAACATTCAATAGTCATGTATTCTTGGCACTCTGACCACTTATGAGTCTCTGTACTAACCACTGTCTACTACCAAAGGTGGGTGGGAATCTTCTTTGACTAAACCTAACAGCAACACTAATCCATGGGTATAAACAAGGACAAAATTTGTTACACACACACACACACACACACACATACACCCTGCCCCTTTAGCAAAACTAGCACAGTATCTTCCCTTCTAGTGCTTATGACCTTCCCAGCCACAGGCTTTTGACCAGATATACCAGATGTGAGTCCCCTCTTGTGAAGCAGGTTTCAAATCCAATCAAGTCCAATCTATTGCTTATATAAACAAACAACAATTTTTTAAAATTTATTTTTATTAGATATGGTCATATTAAGTATGTAAACAACGCATGTTGGTACCATCCTTTCCCTCATCCCTGCCCCTTTTCTGAAGAGGCCTTCCTCATTGGGGATGCCACTCACATGGGTCATGCATTGTCAGGACAGCAGTCAGTTATGAGGGACAGGCAACGTCTTGGTGCATAATGTCAAACATGTGGCTCTAACAGTCTTTCCATCCCCTCTTCCACAAAATTCCCTGAGCCATGTTGGTTACATTTTAAGTCTACTTCAGTGATGGGCACTTGGGATCTTCTGGCTCTCTGCTTTGGTAGGTGTTGAGTGCCCTCAGGGTCTATCTACTTCACCCTTATGCTGATATCAGGTTCACAGAGAAAGCAGCACTCTTGGTCATTTCCCCAATTCCTCTGTGGTTTCAGCTGGAGCCAGCATGAAGTGCTGTTTATCTCCTCAGGTCCTGCTCCTATCTGAAAAAGAGAAGCAGATTCTCCAATGGAGAGTTAAGTCAGCACAGGTTAAATGGGATAACCATTATTAATTTAGAAAGAATGTAAGGGTGTACACCCTCTTATAGCCCAAGAGTAGTGGGAGCTTGATATTGGAAAGCAAAATCGTTATCTGGATATGATTCTGACTTGTTTCCCAGTTCCAGATATCGTTTCCTTTCCACTGAGCAGATCTGTTAGCCAATCCAAGAGCAGTTGGTTACCCACCATGGCTGTGTGCCACTATTGCACTTGTATAGCATCATAGCATGTTGTTTGCTTTTGAGTAGCTTAGACTTTCAGTTGTTTGGTCAGATGTTGGCTACTTTCCCCTATTGTCTCATGTAGCACCTTCCAGCACTAGATGAGCTAATTATCTGTGGACTCGGTCTATTCCAGATTCCAACCAGGTCTCTCCATGATCTCTGCTGACAGTGTATGGTGTCTTCAGCAGTAGGGCCTCACCATTACTCTCTGGTGGGTAATCAAGTGCTCTGACCAAAGTCTGTCTTCTTTCAAACAACAATTTTTAAAATCAAACACTCTCATACATTATAATGCAAAGATACTCTAATTTGATACCTTCATGCTGAGCGTGATGGTAGGGAAAATTTAAAAGTAATTGATTTCTATGATTAAACCATTATGCTTCTATAAGAGCAGAAAATGATGTAAAGCAAAAACAAGCTTATTATTGTCATAAATATGTACTGAGGGGCACATTGTAGCATATAGTTGTCTTAAGTATGAATTGAGGTGCTTTAGGCAGCATTCATTGACATTGTGTGGCTTGACAGTATGCACAGTTCAAAGTGCACATGTGTGTTTCCAGACCAAGGCTGTAGAGAAATCATGTGGTTCAACATGGGTAAGCACTGCTAGAAACACTTGGAGTCACTACACACATGTATGTATTCAGAAACCTTTTATTGTTGCCCAAATTTTTGTGACCTCTATACTCATTTATATGCACCCAACCCACAGTTTCCGTTTACTTTCTACGTTGTTCATTGGAAAACACTTCACTAGACAGTTGTTTTTGTACAGAGAACTTCTTCATTCACAATCTCAGATTAGGCTCTCTCCTTTCAAATGAGTTTTCATTTTCACAATATGGAACCTTCAGTGGGTGAAGTCTTACCTTTCAGGGCACCTTTCTTGTGCTTCCTGTGAAGAATAGAAGGAATTTCTTTAAAGATGCTAATCTCTTTAACAATTACACCTGCTTTTCAACCTTCTCATTTGTAATGTTAACTTAACTCACCCTCTTTTCTTTCCCAAACTATGCCCATTTCACATCTTTTTCTCAACTTGTTGCTCTCTCTCACTGTAGAGCTGCATCAAAGCAGAGAGGAGTAATTACAACACAGCCTGAATCTTGTCCTGATGAGATTTCCTCCACCAAGCAAAGTAGTCCATCACTTTTAAATTTTACTTTGTTCCAATTCTCAGGACACATGCAAAATGTAGCCACCGGTATTACATGCTTCAGGTTTATTAACATTGTCATATGACAGTAGTTCCTTCTTTTTAAAGGTTCAGTAGCATTTTATTATATGTTCTTTATGCATTCATCAAGTGATGGATATTTAGGTTGATTTTGTATTTTGACTCTTGTGAAGAATGCTACAGTGAGTATGAGAGTGTACACACACACACACACATATATATACATATTACAATTCCTTTGTGTGTGTGTACACATATGCTCAGGGGTTAGATTGGTGGATAGTATAGATTGTTACATCATAATTTTAATTTTCTTTTATTTTTGTTAGAAGTATCCATGGTGTTTCCTAGAGTGGCTGGACTGATTTGCATTGCTACCAAGTGTGTACAAGGGTTCCTGTTTCTCCACATTGTCACCAATTCTACAAAATAGATTTGATGATGGCTTATTCTGTTTTAAGTTTAATTTCCCTGAAGATTTGTGATGCTGAGTAGATTTTCATATATTATTCACCATTTGTATGTGTGGTTTTTTTGAGAAATTCCTATTTATATTATTTGCCCACTTTTTGTTAATTTTTATTTTTTATTTTAGGGATAGAGAAAAAAAGAAATGAGAGAGAGAGAAAAAAAATGAATTGGTATACCAGGGCCTCAGTCACTGAAATTGAACTCCAGATAGTTGTATAACCTAGTAGGCATGGCGACCTTGTGCTTGTCTCACCTTGATTCATTTGGCTTATGTGGGACCTGGCAAGTTGAATATGGCAAGTTCCTTAACCTGTAATTCATCTCTCTAGCCCCCACTTACCCATTTTTAATTCACTAGTTTATTTTCTCATATAATTTGGAAATTAACCCATTTATCCCATGTATGATATGAATAAACTAAAAATTTAACATCTCACTCTGTGGGTTGTCATTCTTCTATATTGATTGTTTTCATCTTCGCATAGGCTTTTGTTCCACTTTATGTTATTTAGCTACTTTTGCTTTCGTTGGCTTTTCTTTGCAGTTATGTCTAAGAAATTATTGTGCAGATTAATTTGATGAGGTGCTTTATCCTGACAGTTTCTTCTAGTAGTTCTAAAGTTTTGATAATCCTTTGTATTCCTAAATGAACTTTTAGATAGTGCTGTGGTTTTCTATGTTATTTCCACACTTAGCATCTTGAGTGCTAGATTCTCTGAAATTGAGAGGATCAGTTATGAGTAAAATATTTATTTTTCCCTTACTGCAAAAGATATAAATCTTACAAAATATTCATTATATATCTCCTTCATTGATTTTTCTCTCATTCATTTATTCCTTCCTTTGCTCATTGGTTCATTCATTAATTCAAGAAATATGCATTGAGTTTGTTTAGTGGGTTTATGTTTACGTAAGAGAAACTCAGGAGGAGACACAGTGCTGCTCACTTCAATCAATGTAAACTATTGGTCAGGAGTCACACCTCAAGGAGTTTGAAATTTCTACAGCTTCTTAATGTCAACTTCCTTTCTGATTCTATCTTGCCTTCCCTCAACACTCTCATATTTTTTCCTTATAGACAAGAAAGGGATTTTCTGTAAAACAAAACAACCATAATTTGCTTCATAATTTCTTCTGCCTTAATGCCCCTTTGTATTTCCTTGTAACACCTATCCTTCTTTTTTCTGAATAGTTTTTAATTACCTTTAGTTTTGTTAATATTTTATTTTTATTTATTTACAAAAGAGAGATAGATAGATAGATAGATAGATAGAGAGAGAGAGAGAGAGAGAGAATGGGTGTGCCAGGTCCTCTAGCCACTGCAAATGAACTCCAGTCACATTCACCACCATGTGCATCTGGCTTACGTGGGTACTGGAGAATCGAAACTGGGTCCATAGACTTTGCAGTCCTTAATTCCTAAACCATCTCACCAGCAACATCTTTTGTTTTTGATTAGACTTGACTTCCACTTGGGCTGAGTTGGGTTACCTGGCCTCTCTAGGTCTGTATTTTCTCTGACATATCATTTACAGCATATCCTAAACTTTGGAGTCTCAGATCCAACACAGAAACACACTCACACGCACACGTGCAGACACACACATGACACACACACACATACACACTTAAATCTTACTGCTTGAAATGTAGCAAAATTTCAGTAAACTTGCTAATTTCACAAGCCTTTCTCTATGCCTAAAACTTTTGCAGATTTTAAGCCTTGATGAAGAACTTCAGAAATTGATGGATAAATGTGTACACAGTATCACAATTCACACACACGCATGCAGAGCATATACCCATGCACACTCACACAAGCATTTGTATTTGGTGGACCATGCTCAGAGAACTTTGGAAGAATGCTATGCAAACATAAGGATTGGATTGGTAAATAATTCTTTCCTTCATTGAGCTGCTAATCCTACATGCCTGTGGTGATAAACCCCATAAAATCCGTATAATCCTATATAGTATTCAGAGAGAGAGAGAGAGTTGGATTCAGTTGTAAATACTTATCAAATTGTCAAATACCATTATCATTTCAACACTCTGCAGTCTCTTCCAAGTTATATTAGGCTGTCCTGGTTTCACTAAGTCTCCCTTTCCCATTTACCTCTGCGATTTCCTTTACTTTCCATGCTTTGCTGTATCTACCACAACCTTCACTATTTACAACTTTTTTTTGTGTGTGTGTGATCATTTATTTTTTGGAACTTTCCATTTTGCCTCAATTTTTCACCTTTAAGAATTCTGTCACCCTCTCTGACTTTGTTTCTCCTTTTCTCTCATCTTATTCCCTTCTCATTGTAGTTCTTTCTTCCCCTTTTTCTACTATCCTCTCTCTCCTAGCATTCTTTCCTTTCCCCCTGTACTCCCTTTTCTCTTTCCTTCTTTCCTCTGCCCTTAAAAAAGCGCTTTGAATACCTGTCTCTTTTTTGTGTACACATGCATTATCGAAGTCCAAGGATGGCCACAGTAAGCTTCAGTGTTCTCCAAGCAGCTCTACTTATTCTATACCAGCATACATATGAATCACAGGCAGAGAAAGTAGTGGAAATTCCACAGATAAGCAAATAATTCTTGGCAGTTTCAAAATGAAAGCAACTGCACTGCCAACAGCCTTCTGTTTACCACACAAAACAAATGTTGTTACTATTTCAATTCCAACAAAGCATCTTAAAAGCATCCTTTCAAAGAGCATTGTTCCAGCCTTTATGTTTAATTAGATGTAAAGAAAATCTTTTGTTATTTTTGTAACACAGTTTAGGCTTGGCTAATATCCAGAGATAAATAATAGTTTACCCCTGCTGTGTTCAGTAGCAATGCTTTTTAGAATGAAATAATGCACGTGTGTAGTGCAAATCCCATGAAAGGCCTTTTATTCTATACTTTATCCTCGTCATGTTTCCTTTCACTTCTCAACAATCCTATCCTTCTTTTTCTTTAGGATCTTTGCAGCATGGTTTTCATAAATATTTTTTAGGAAAACGGCCTGGATTTTTTATCCATTCCACATGTTGTATGTTCTCCACTGGAACCTGCCACAGCTCTCTGGCTTATTCTAACTGTAATGATATTGCTTTGCTGAGGCTGAATAGGAAGTAAGTAAAGGCACCACAACAGGGAAGTGGTTGGCTTTCTAGTACTGGTCATGTGAGTTATGACTATGAGTTTCTGTCTCTTTCTCCATCTTCCAACAAGGTAAAAATCCTTGGCTAAGATTGTCATGCTTGGCACACTGTTTATTTTCTTTGCTTACAGTTTTACTTCTGTTTTTAATATAAACATCGTATTCTTGATATCTTGGTATTCTATCTACCTGTGCTTGCTGCTGCTCTGATGTTTATGGGTTAAGAAGATGGTGAATGTATGGATGACACCCAAACCATGGGCAGATGCCACCTGCAGCTGAGGAAATCAGTGTGTCTCATTTTTGCAAAAAGCTGAAAGTCAGAGACTCAGGCTTTTTTCTGACCTGACTGCACACTTCCCATTGGCCCTGTGCAAGTTCCTCGATCATTCTGTTTCTTTAAGCCTCTACCTAGTAATTGGTATTCTCATTGTGGAGCCAAGTAAGATGTTCAGCCTGCCACATTTGAAGAGAAAGTGTAAGTTATAGTTTAGCAAAACTTAAATATTTGATCCTCTGTCAAATGCATAATAAACTTTCCACTGGAATGATTCTTCTTTTAAGAGAGAGGAGCGCTAACAATCCATTGAGTGCCACTCCCCATGCTGTGCTGCCATTATTGTTTCTAGACTGCATTTTCAGAGTAAACTTTAAGTCCATTGTACTGCACCTGTTCTCCAGATGAGGAAACTGAGGATCAAATACATTATTATATTTTGTACTTGAGACACAGAGAAAGAGGGGGGATGCATCAGGACCTTCAGTCTGCTGCAACAAAGCTCCATACGTATACACCCCTGTGGCAGATGTGCAACATTGTGCACTTGCAGCACAGTGCATTTGGCTATGAGGGAGCTGGAGATTGGAACACAAGTTCTTAGGCTTGGCAGACAAGTGCCTTAACTGCTAAGCCATCTCTCCAGCCCAAATACATTTTGGAAATGTTTCATGCCTTCACAAATAAATGGCAGAACTAGAGTCCTACTCCAGGCTCATTCACTCCAATGGCAATGATCTCCTTTACATACAAACACATGTGTTCTCATTTCTCTTAGTCAATTTTCTGTTGCCATAACAAAATATTAAATGGTGGGTTATTAATTACAACACACAAGTGTATTTCCCATATTTATGCAGACTGAGAAGTCAAAGATCAAGGCAAATGCAGGCTTGTTGAATAGTTAGAGCCTGGTCTGTGGTTCCAAGATGACACCACTCATGCTATATTTTTCAGAAGGAGGAGCCCTGGGGCAGAGAGTAAGCTCAACCATTTAGCACGGTGGCTACAATTCATTCAGGAGGGCAAAGCCCTCATTGCCCAGAAATGCTCCATTAGGCCCTACTCTCTATCAGATCTGCATTGGAAATAAATTTTTGAATAAATTTAAAAATTCAAAAACATTCATAGCATCATGTGTATCCCTGGATCTGTGGGGCTGCAAGGTTACCGAAAGGTGTCCAGACAACCATGGTTGGCTTTGAGCTAGACAGGCAGAGAAGTATAACTTGACTGGCATCAAATAGGGTGATGCCTGTCATTTACAGAGCCAGGGACATGGCACAAATGATGGAAAAAATAGTTCTTTGGAACTAGGCAAGAGATAACAAAAACTTTCCTGCCCTTTTACCTTCAGGGGTCCAGTCACCCTAATTCTACCCCCCTTTATTTCTCCATCTCATCATAAGGCACTCTAACTGCTATTAGGGGACAAGGGAGGAAGACATCAGATCATTTACTACTTCCTGCAGAATGGGGCACAATGTTGTGGCAGCTAGAGAGTCTTTCCCACAGAGGGGGGCTATTCTAATGGATCCTGGAAGTGCATTGATGGAGTGCAGGAAGATAGTCTTGGAAGAGAACGTTGGGGAGAAAGAATAAAAGTAAGAAGTTAATGAGAAGTGAGCAAACTGGTCCTTCTTGTGGTTGAGGGAACCTAGATAGATGGAGTTGGATTGTCCCAGGACCATCTGAGCACCAGCTGGCTGAGATTTTCTTCCAGAACTGTTCATCAAATGGCACAGTAGTGTTTGACATGGTATGAATCTGTTTTCATATGGCTTGTAAAACAGATGAGATATTAGCACAATTATCAGAAACATACACAATATTAAACTTGATAATAGAGAGCCATTGGGTGCCATTAAAGGTTGTACAAATATATTTTTGGTCTCAGAACTTATTTATATATTCTATATTTGAAAATAATCCCTTTTGACATCTATGGTTGTTTTTCTTTATTATAGTATTAGAACTATTAGAGATGAGGAAAAATGTCTTAAGTTCTTGTTTGTTTCCCCTCTTGGAAAGCTCTTGTATTACTTAATAGGCCATTCATATATTAGAGATATCTCTTTATCTTTGGTTATACATTTCTCTTTGAGTGTTTAAGACCAAGCAGATAGCCAAAATTTAATCAAGGGTTAATTTTGGAGGTAACTAATGCCTCTCTAAATGAGACTTTAGAGATCCAGAAATGGCCCTATAGCTTACTGGTGTTTTCTCTTTGTTAGGATGAGTCAGGGATGTGCTGGCCAAGAAGTTTTCTCTTCTTTGGGAAACCAGGAGGACTGATTGCTCCTCAATTGTGACTCTCCTGTTTTAGACAGTACACCAATTTTTGTTTGGGTCTCTGTATCCTCCCTGCTCAGGAAGACAGGTGACTTATCAGGGGGCCAGCGTAGAAGTGTCCCATTATATCCAGTGGCCTCATGACCTGGGAGCACAGGCCAAAATATTGGCCCTTTTTGCTCTGATAATTTCAGTTGGCTTTGGCTTGTACATAGGTAATTAACACACTTAGAAAGAAAGTTATACCAGCCTGAATGTATGTACATATAGACTACATTTGATTACTGAAATAGATTTTGTTAAAGAATGGCACAGAGCTTCTTAAAATTATTTTGTCCAGCCTTTAAAAATTTTGTTGTACAGTGGCAGCATAATCCATATCTGATGCATAGGAAGTAGACACATCTTACACTTTAAGTATCTAATAGTTATAAATATAGGCAGAGCCTGTTATCAGTCTTGAAAATAATACCACTTAATTTACAGACAAACCAACCAATTAAGTTAACCTAGAAATTGTCAGAAAAGGGCAAGACAGTATAAAGTCTTAGCACCTATGTTTGAAAACATCTTTGATTAGTTCAGATACCTGTGTAGGTACCAATTACCCAGAGAACATTGGAAATAGAACCAAAGAGCTTAAAATTATTTTTCTCAGATGAAGACCATTGTTTGAGCACGTGGCTATACCCTAAGGTAGGGAATGTGCCTTAAGAGTTAATTTTGTCATAAGCATTGGACTTGGAGAGGGATTGCCTCCTGTAGCCTGGGGGTCCTTAGCCATGCCTGGAAGCTCAGGTCTGTCTCCTGAAGGCTCCATCCCATGCCTGGAATTGCTTGATAACATCATTGCACCTAATTTCTTACTTACCTGCCAACTCTTTATTCCTACTATTATGCTGCTGATCTTGATAAATAAGATTCACACATCAAAACACATTTATACAGCCACAGACCTTCCCTTGTTTATTTCCAATATCTTTTAAACTTGCATTCATTTTCATTAGTGCACCAGTAAACTACTTGTCAATTAGGTGAGGTAGTAAAGACAATACTAGACCTTGCATGTTAATTTCATATTGCCTAATTATAAAGTTTGTTGTTTGTTTCTGAAAGCTTGAATATGTTTGGCAATATTTACCCAGCAAAGTACAATAGCCAGGGCAATTTATTTGTTGGATAATGATATGAATAAAGAATTCAGTCTGAATTGGATAATTTAAACCCATCTTAATTGGAATCTTTTTTTAAAAACATGTATCTGAAAAACTGCCAAATGTAGGTAAAAATAAGTTGTAAACTTAACATTTCTTAGATTATGCTAGGTTATGTAAAAATAATGTACAGATTAGAGGGCATGACAAAGTCACTGAAAGCTGTTTATCTCTGCTGTGCATTCGTACTTAGGGCTTGGTGAGGGATTCCCATAGTTATCCTCATTGGATGTCAATGACTAGGATTATGTCTCTAAATTTATGAAGCTGAATTCTTCTAAACAAATACTTTCTAATGTGATTCCTCCCCCCTTTGTTTGAGTAGCAGAGATGGTTCTCAACCTGGTAAAATTTGTGAAGTGAGGATTTTTGCTGTGCTTAGTGCCTAAGTTTTATGGGTTTAGGTGCAGAGCTTGTGGGACTAGTTAATAATAAAAGGAGACAGAGACTTGGTCAGCAGTAGTAGAAGTAGCAGTGGGAATGCACACAGCTTCTGCTGCAGTAGCTCTACCATTGACGGCAGAAGCTAGCACCCTGTAGGCTGCAGATGTAGTTACTCCTTTCTTTTAAAATTATTATTTAATTGTTAGATAAAGTCATATGCAGTAATCATGTACAACATGATGCTTTGAGGTATCTGTATATATTGGAATGGCCAAAGCTAGCCAGTTAACATATTCATTGCTTTACTTCTGTCTTTGTGACCAGGGCCCTTATCACCCAATCTGGGAGTAGAAGACAAATACGGCATGGTCTCATTCACAAGCGCAGTCTAATCCAATACATCTATGTTGACAGCTTCATACACATGAGTGGATCTCTACTGATAGATCTGTGGTCTTTTGTGCTTGGCTTATCAACAGAATAATAAACATACTGAATCAAGTCAGAGTAATTCGGTGCTTTTTCCTAGGCATTTAGGAATTGAAGCAGAGAAATAGAGCATTTGTGGGGTAGTTTGTCATTAATTCTGTGCCACAGAATCCAGGCAGCTGTTACCTCTGAATGCCCTTCATTGCTGTGTTCAAAGCACTACTTCTCATTCTTTAGTCCAATATCATTTGAATTCTTAGCCTGAAGTCTCATTTTTGAGTTAACCTTGTTGTTCATGTATTTGCAAGCAAAAACATCTTAACTACTATAATAAGAATTGCAACAACTATATTTATTGAGCTGTTAGAAGAGGGGTCAATGTTGGCTTACATCACACTCATTATCTTACGATTTCCACAATAATTGTATGGAGTGAACACTATCATTATCACCATTATTATTACTATTAGTATTGCTAATTATTATTATTCCTGTTGATCAGATTAGGATACTGAGGTTAGCAGAGGCATAGTACTTGAAGATCAAATTTGCAATAAGGTCAACCCCAGCTATCTTATCATAACATTGATGACCTCTGCAAATATGCTAGGCTCACAAGCAACTCACACAAGCTCAGGTATGCCAAATGTTGGCATTAGAAATTAAGGGGTGTTAAAGCACAAATAATACTTAATGGGGAAAGACTCAAGGAATTCCCATTGAGATCAGGGATAAGATGGGGTGCTCACTCTTATCACTGCTCTTCAACATAGTATAAGAAGTACTAGCCCAAACAATAAGGCAGGAGAAAGAAACAAAAGGGATTCAAATTGGAAAGGAAGGTGTAAAGTTAGCCCTATTTGCAGATGACATGATATTATACATAAGTGACCCTAAAGTCTCCATCTCAAAACTTTGAAAGGTGACTAATTCCTTCAGTAAAGTGGCAGGATACAAAATTGATGCATAAAAATCAGTAGCCATTCTACATGCCAAGGACAAATATACAAAGAAATCAGTGAGGCTGTCTCATTTTCAATAACAGCAACAACAAAAATACATACCTTGGAATAACACTTACCAAGGATGTGAAAGACTTTATAATGACAATTTGAAAATACTCAAGAAAGAAATTGAGGAGGACTTGAGAAGATGGAAAGGCTTCCCATGCTCCTGAATAGGTGAAATTAATATTGTGAAAATGGCAATTCTACCGAAAGCAATATACAGATTTAATGTAATACCAATAAAAATCTAAGCACCATTCTTCACAGAGATAGAAAAAAAAAAAGATCTCAAAAAACTCATATAGAATGGCAGCAGGTCTCAATATCCAAACATAGACTCAGAAAACAAACAAACAAATAAATAATAAAACCTCTGAAGGTATCACGATACCTATATCTAAAGCTATATTATAAATCTATATTAACAATAAAATAGCATGGTACTGGCATAAAAACAGAAACATAGACAAATGGAACAGAATTGAAGACTGGGACCTTATGTCAAGTAACTAAAGCTACTTGATTTTTGACAAAGGTGCCAAGAATGTAGACTGGAGAAAAGACACATCTTCAACAAATGGTGTTGAACAAATTGGGTAACCATAGGTAGAAAAATGAAATTAAACCCACTCATCACTCTCTATATAAAAATCTAGTCAAAATGGTTTAAAGATCTTAATATAAGACCTGAACTCTTCTCCTACTGGAAGAAAAAAAAGTAGGAGGAACTGTCGGTGATATAGGAGTGGGGGAATACTTTCTGAACAAAACCCCAATAGCCCATGAAATTAAACAATCTTTCAACTAATAGTATCTTAGGAATCTATAAAGCTTTTGCACAGAAATACATACCATAAGCAGAGCCAATAGATTACCCACTGAATGGGAGAAAATCTTCACCAGCTATACCACTGACAGAAGCCTAACATCTAGAATATACAAGAACTCAACAAAGTAAACAATAAAAAAATCAAACAACTCACTCCAAAAATGGTGCAGAGAACTGAATACAGAGTTCTCAGAGGAAAAAAAAAAAATACAAGTGGGTAACACACTCTTAAGAAAATGTTCAACATCCCTAACCATTAGGGAAATGCAAATTAAAACAACCATGAGATTTCAGTTACTCCATTAAGGATGGCACTCACTAAAAAAACTAATAGCAAATGTGGGTGAGGATGTGGGGAAAGAGGAACCCTCATCTATTGTTGGTGGGAATGTAAACTTGTACAACCACTATGGAAATCAATATGGAGATTCCTGAAGAGGATGAACATAGAGGTACCAACAGACCTAGTTATTACCTTACTGAGCATTTATCTTAAGTGCTCCATGCTTCCCTATAGATATATTTGCTCAACCATGTTTATAGCTGCTCAGTTCATTATAGCTGGAATATATAACTGGAATCAACCCAGATGCCTATCATTTGATGAATAGATAATGAAGCTGTGGTACATTTACACAATGAAATTCTACTCAGCAGTAGAATAAACAATATAATGAAATTGGTAGAAAAAATGAAGATACTTGGAACAGATCACACTCAGTGAACTCACACAATCACAGAAAGACAAATGTCTCATGGCCGCACTTATCTGTGGTCCCTAGTCTTGACCTGCTCAAGTTGCTGACATACATGACAGGCAACTCAAAGCCAAGACAAAAGAGATGGAAGGGCTTGGGGAGGGTGTGGGAGTGGGGAAAATGAACACAAAACTAAATCCAAAATGAACTGATACCATAGAAACCTTTATCCTTGGAGATAGCCTAAAAGATAAATCCTTCTAAAGGAGTAAGGGTGGAACACCTGAAAAGTAAGGTCCTAGAGAGAGAGTGTGATGAAATCTAAGAGTAAAAAATATTTTTTTCTGTTTCTAACCTGTAACTCCCAGTACCAGAAGTTGGTAGCTACTCACACTGAGCTGTTGATTGGAGAGACCTATGAAGTCCCCAAATCAAGACAGCTTTCTGTCAAAGCACTTGATTACCTGCCTGAAGCAAAAGGCAACACTGTATTGCTGAAGACACCATATGCTGCCAACACTGACCACCGAGAGACCTGGCTGGAATCCAGAAGAAAGCCAGTCACCAGTCAGTTAGCCTGTCTTGTGCTGGAAAGCACTACATGAGATACTGGGGAAGTGGCCAACAATGCAGAGCTTTAATCTACTTAGAAGTAAACACCCTGACAGGCTGTACATGCCAGTGCAATAGTGGCACACAGCCTTGGTGGGTAAGCAATAGCTTTCTGATTGGCCAAGAGATCCGCTCAGTATAAAGGAACCCATATCTGGAATTAGGAACCAGATCAGAATCCTATGGAGACAAATAATATACTCTTTAGTGTCAATATCTCACTAGTCTCTGGCTAAAAGAGGGATTACATATATCAGATTCTCCCTAAATTGATAATACTTATCCCACTTAAACTATGCTGATTTCACTCCCCATTGGAGAATATGTTCTTCTCTTTCAGCAGGTAGTGAGACAGGAGGAGGTAAACTTGCACTGCAGCCAAACCACAGGTGAAACCACAGAGGAATTGGGGAGATGAGAGTGAGTGCTACTTCCATGCTGAACCTGATCATCAGTGCCAGGGTGTAGAAGACAGACCCTGAGGATACTCAACACTTACCACAGCAGAGATCCAGAGGCTCCTAAGAGCTCATCACTGAAGTAGACTTATACTCACCCACCGTAGCTCAGGGAATTTTGTGAAAGACAGGGGTGGGAAGATTGTAAGAGCCACAGGTTGAGATATCATGCCCAGACACATTGCCTTCTCACACAAACAACTGCTGCTCCTACAACCCACAACCCACCCACAACCCCATAGGGATTACCTTCAACCTTACTGAGGAAGGTCCCCGGTGGAATGGGGTCAGGGACAAGGGAAAGGGCAGTACCAACACATGATGTATCAGTACGAAATATGTTGTTAATAATCACAATAAAGAAAAAAGTAAAAGTGTTAAAATACAAGGTTTGCATTTTTAAGAGTTGTACTAGGTGACTACAGAGATTTCACACATATTTAGTATGCTAGGAAGCATAGGATGGGAAATTTACATCAGCTTTTGGGAAGAGTTTCTTGACCATAAGCTTTCTAAGTGGGGGGATAAGTTACTAAGGGGATATTAAAATTAAAAGCTGTAATAAAATATTAAATAACTATTCATATGTAGTAGTTTATGCAGACTTTAATGTGAGGGCAGGGAATTGGAATTGAATTCAGCCTTGAAAAATGTTTTGGACTCTTAGAAGCGTAAAAAATTTAGTAGCTAATAAAATGTTTTTTTTTTTAACACCCCATAAGGAGAAGATAGATGCACAGCTTTAAAAATTACAAGTATCAGAGTTATTTATTTTACTGTAAGCATCACTGATCAGAAGTAGTAGCTGATTATAAGGAATGGGAGTAAATGAGACTTTCAGTTTTTTTAATATATAAATTGACCCATAATCATGCTGATTATTATTTGAGAAATAATATGCCTAGAATAACATACCTAAAACTGGAGGTGAATGTAAATTCTTTACTTACTTTTTCAAATAGTATAGTATGCATTCTTAAGACTATAGGCAACTACCTTCATTTCAGTTTTCCTTAATTTTTTAAGCTATATTGGAAAATTTTCTGGAAAATGCATAGGAGCCATCCCAAATTAATAAAGAAAATTACATATCTTATTTTCATCTTCTGTTTAAAGATTGGATAAATTTGCATCCAGAGACCAATATGTAGAATATAGTGATTGCATCAATAAAAAAAAAAAAACAAATGGAAAATGGAAAAAAATAGGCCAAATGTAAAAAAAAAGTTCAGAAATGATCAATTGTGTTTCAATCTGAAGGGAGGTTTTTAATGAATTTCTACATAAACTTGCATTGTTACAATTTCTACACTAAAAGTGTTATCAAATGATTTCAATTAGTTTTAACAAATATTATATTATTATATATATTGATATTATATATATATTATACACACACAAATATATAAACAAATATATACATGTTTAGCCACACACATATATGTACGTATGTATATATACATTCATACATGTACATATATGTATGACTTTTACTCTTACCAGTGAATTCCAGGGATTCTTCTATCTCTGCTTCCTCATCTCTGACATACAGGCTTGAGCTGCCACACTGGGCATTTTTATGTCAGCACTGAGGATAGAACTCTCTTATAAATCCTTCACATTTTTACCCTTGTCTCACAATTTTTGTATTGGATATTGCCATGTATATCTTTTCTATTGTGTGGGCCTTAAAGATATTTTTGACAATTTTAACTTTCATACTAGAAATTTTTAAAGACTTGCAAACCCTTGCAGTAATGCCATAGTCTGAGTTTTCTATGGATAGACTCTACCAATGAGTTTCCTATTTTCCCCTTTCTCTGATAAAGACAGCTGAAGCACTACTTTATTTCTCCCAAAGAATATCTAGTGATGGTGATTTCCCATGGTTTTAAGTTATTTGTGAAGACATTTCTGAAGAATGGATTTTCTAGATATAGTATTATTGGCTAGATTTTCCACCCTAACACTCTGAATGTATATGCTCAATCTTTCCTGGCATACAGAATATCTAGTGAGAAGTCAACAGACAATTTAATGGGGATTCACTTGTACTGCTTTCATCTTGCTGCTATTAAAGTTTTCCCTTTGCGGCTTTGACGTTTACTCCTTGGAGTGGAAACCTGCTTGGGAATATATGTGCTTCATATATCACCTTTAGAATTTCCATAGCATTCATATTTGAACATTTAATGATGTTTCATAAATTCTATAGGACTTATTCATTCTTTTTTATTGTTTCATTTTTAAAAATCTTACTGTATTATTACAAAAGGACTTTCTTAAATTCCAGCAACTCTTCTACTTGAGCTGGTCTTCTGTTGAAGCTCTCAATTGTATTTTTTATTCCATTCATTGAATTGTTCTGCTCAAGGTTTATTATTGGTTCTTATTAGGATGATGCTAAACTTTTTGTTGAATTTCTCATTAAGATCATAAATCATTTTTCTGACTTCACCTATTTTGCTGTTTATTTTTGTCTCAGTGAGTTTACCAAAACATTATTTTAAATTTTCTCTTAGTTAATTTGCAAATTTCCATTTCTTTGACTCAGTTATTAGAGAATCACTGTAATGTTTTCACAGCATATTTTCCCTTAATTTTTCCTCCTTACTTTGTGTCTCTGTGACCCAATTTATAGTTACTCACATATCAGAAGATTTTCACCTGGATATAAGTCCTAGAGGTTATATCACAGTGTTTATGTTTCTATACAAGTATAGCAGTATACCCTCCATATAGACATCTCTGCTGTTACTATGGTCAGTAATAATTGTGGGTACCTTAGTGGCCTAGGATATAGTAATTTCTAGCAATGATGGTAACATCAAAGTTGTTAGGGCTCTTAGCAGTAGAAGATTTAGAGATCTCTATGCCCACATTATTCTACATGGTGTAGATATTTAGCTGAGTGGCTCATCTGACTTAGTGTTAGGTCTGCCATGGCCTACATGTAGCCACAGTGGTGCTGCGTGTTTCAGGGACAAGTCCTTGTAGACTGTATGTGGAGCTAAGGTGCTGGACTCACTATTTCTTGAACTACTGTGGCATCTGTGATGTGGGTACAGGCTCACTTACTGAGTCACAGATAGTTGCAGCATTTACAGCAAGATAAGGACCCTGACTGCAACATATTTCTTTTTGTCTTAATCCCATAGAGCAGAGATATAACTTTGCCTCTCTTCCTGGGGTCAAAACACATCTCTGGAATGGCTTAAGAGAGAGACTCAAACCTTAGGAAGTATAGTACAGCTGCAACTCAGGTCCCTGGTCCAACAAGAAACAATGCGAGCTTGAGTTATAGGAGGTGCCACGTAGTGTTGGGTCTGGGCCGTGGAACTTTGGGCCCCAGAAGTGGCCAGATTTTCAAGGTTGCAGGAGTAGTATCAAAGACTGGGGAATGCCAGGTTGCTGCTATAGCTTGGAATACAGAGGGAGGGAAATTGGTCCATTCCTTCAGCAGTTTAGAGACTAGAATATGGAGGGCTAATACAAATGCAAGGTAGCAGGGATTATTAGTTCCCAGAAGACAGAGGTTCTGTTTCCACACTCAGGTGCAGCTCCTTTTCTGCACTGAGATCCTGGTCTCTGAGGGACCAGGAGCTTTGTAGACTTGAACCCCAGGAGCGCAGCTACTCCCCTCAGCTGGATTGACCCTTAGAGACAAGGTAGAACAACCATCTTAGAAGGTACCATTGTTGTGTTACTTGTTAGCATACCTTTGTTATGAATGGAATACCAAATATGGATGGGTATGTCCCTATGCTCTTGTGCATGAATTTGCTATTCATTGTTTTGTTCTATCCCATTGATCTGTGTTTCTTTCCTTTCAGCAGAAGCACTCTGTCAAAATTATTACTTTATAATAAATCTTTATGATAGATCATTTTGATAGTTTTTTTCTATCAAAATTTGTAGAACAATTATGATAAATTCATTAGCATAGATATTTTGTATTAACTATTTTAACAAGAAAAATCTTTACAAAGAAACTGTCTCTCTGGGTTTCTGATGGGTGCAATGGGCTTGTAAATTGATTTGAAGAGAATTGATATTTCTTAAGATTATGCTAAGTTGGGGGGTGCATAGTAGAGGGAAGGGGAAAGAAGGAAGAAGGGAAACAATAAATATTTGAGAACACTGTAATGAAACCTAATGCTTTATACACAAAATAAATACATTTTAAAAAGTTAAAGAAAAAGATTGAGCTGTCTTATCCATAGACACATACTTCCTTGATATACCTGAGTGTTTTTTGATTTTTCTTCATAATAGTTTAGTTAGTCATTTTATTGGTGAGGATCTACATTTTTGTTGGATTTGTTGTAGGTGTTTGACTTACATTATTCATGATGTTGCTTTAACAATTTCCATCTTTTCCTGCCTGACCCAAATTTTGAATCCAGTATCCTTGCTAGACATCATCATCATCATCATAAATAGTTTGAGATTCCCTTTGGATTATTCTGAAAATTTGTAAATGTGTAGGATGATAGTGTTTTTATGTATTCCTAATTCTAATATTCTTTTACCTTCTTTTTTTTTTTTTTTGGTTTTTGGTTTTTGGTTTTTCGAGGTAGGGTCTCACTCTAGCCCAGGCTGACCTGGAATTCACTATGGAGTCTCAGGGTGTCCTCGAACTCACAGTGATCCTACCTCTGCCTCCCGAGTGCTGGGATTAAAGGCGTGCGCCACCACACCTGGCTTTCTTTTACCTTCTTATTTGCCTGGTGGGACTTAACTGGGTCAATGACAGCAAGAAATTATGCTAAATGCTTTTGTTGTATATTTAATAATTTATCATATAAAATTTATCAATTTATTAGACTGATGCAGGTTCTCTTCATCAGACCTAGGAATCAGGCTTCTGATCATCAGTTGGTAACAGTTTTCTTTTTTGAATTTTTAAAAATTTATTTGCAAGGAGAGGGAGAGAAAAGGTAAGAAAAATAGAAAGGACAATAGAAAGAAAGAAAGAAGGAAAGGAAGAAAGAGAAAATGTGGGATACCAGGACACCTAGCACTGCAAATAAACTCTAGACACATATGCCACTTTGTGTAGCTGGCTTTATGTGGGTACTAAGGAACTGAACCCAGGCTGTGAGGCTTTGCAAGCAAGCACTTTAACAATGACCCAGTTCTTCAGTCCCCAGGTTTTTGTTTTATTAATCAGAAATGGCATATAACCAAGGGATTCCTTCATGTCTGCTGAGATAACCATTGCTTTTGATAATATAATCAATTGTCTTTGGAGGATAAAACATTTTTATATTGGAATAAATCACAATATTGGCCATATTACATAATACTTTCTCAATGTCATTTAATTCCAATGTTAATATTTCTTTCTTATTTCATTAATTATGAAATTAATTAGCATATATATGCATCTAATATTCAAGCTATCTGAACTGGAATTTCTTTTTCTTGTGACAGTGTTTTCAGTAAGGGTCACATTATTAATGACAGTTGAGATTTTCTATTTTGTCTTTTATCAGTTTATGTTTTATTTGTTGTCTACTGTCAAATTCATTGACACGGATATTTTTAGTAATATACACATTTGCATACACTTATTATTTCTATTATCTATTTGTTTCTACTTACTTAGGTCCCCTTTATCTGTGTTTCCTTTTTTTGTCTTTTCTTGCCTTCAGTGCTTTTTTATTTTTATTTTTTATTTTTATTTATTTATTTGAGAGTGACAGACAAAGAGAGAAAGAGGAAGAGAGAGAGAGAGAGAGAGAGAGAGAAAGAGAGAAAAGAGAGAGGGAAAGAGAATGAGCGCACCAGGGCTCCCAGCCACTGCAAACGAACTCCAGACACATGGGCCCCCTTGTGCATCTGGCTAACATGGGTCCTGGGGAATTGAGCCTCCAACCAGGGTCCTTAGGCTTCATAGGCACATGCTTAACTGCAAAGCCATTTCTTCAGCCCACCTTCAGTGTTTTGATATTTAAGTATTTTATCAATTTTTCTCTGTATGACAGTACAAATTAGTTGGTTTTTGTTTCCCCAATTACTTTACAGGTTAGTATGGCAAATGCACCATGTATCCTGGTTTGTTGAATGATTACTCTGACCACATCTGTGATAAGCTGGGACCTGTTGTATAGCAGTTTTCCTCTGAATTGCAGCATTCTCTCCTGGAGTGAGGCTCTTTAGGAAACCCTGAGTGGTTGGGATGTCACCGAACACTAAACTCTTTAGGAAGTTCCAAATGCACAGGATATCACAAAGAACTAAGAGGCTCCTTAAGGTTAGGGAAGTTAAGGCTCAGTGTGTAAACCCATCAGAAGTTCTTGAAACTTACAAGAATCAGGAGGCTCATTCACAAAGAGCAAGAACTGCTTGAGAGAATAGAAGGTTCCACAAGCCAAGTCATCTACAAATTTTGCAAGTGAGCTCCAGAAATACAGCTTCTCTGAGTTGTCATGTATGCTGGGGTAAGATTTTTGGTGATGCAGCTGCCTTTGAGTCTTCCATGCTTCAAAAATTACCCCTCAGTCACACTCCTGTAAGTAGCTGAAGTGAACTCATTGGTTTACTAAGCTAGACTTGGGTGTAATAGTGTAATAATTTCTTTGGTCTATTGCCATACATCTGTAGTGATTAGATGTCTATTCCCATCTTCTCAGGAAAAGTTTATGCAACGGACTTTGACACATTTCTACTCCTTTTATCACTTGCTGCTCAACATTTGAATTGCCAAATGTTTTAATGGCATATATTAAGGATGTTGTAATACTTTTTTGGAGATAATGTATTTTGATCCCATGTATTTAATATATCTCATATGTTTACCATTTGCATTGCTTGTTATTTCTTACTGAATTTCTATGACTTGCATTTCTTCTGCTGAAGGTCATTTTTCTTCTGAATGACTTATTCTATTTATATAATTTAATTTACTGGATTTCTGCTGAGCTCAAATTTCTCAATTTTTGTTTATTTATTTATTTTCTCATTTTAGAAAGCATGTTTATTCTGGCTCACTATGAAGACTGTCTCTCTCCATAAGGAAACTATGGTATTACTATTTTTTTCACACTTCCTCTTCCACAATAGCTACATAAATAGCCCCCAGTCAGAAGGTTTGACAATATAGCAGAGACATTCATACACTGTCACATTCTTATTGATTGCAGAAAGAAAAGGAATAAAAATGATCAAATTATTGAGCTTTGTCTTGTAGACCAGTTGCTACTTTTCACCAGTCATGTACCCTACTTCTTTGGTATAAATGGATAAGAAAGACGTTTGAAAGTAACAAATGTGTTATTTGGGAAGGTAAACTTGAGCCATTTCCTCAACATTCTTAGCTTTTGCTTGTCTTAATCTATTCATCTCAAACATTAAGCCTGTTTAGTCCTACTTCCATTTGCATGTGGTGTCTCCAATACTTACAACCCCACCACTGTGGGTCTTTCTTAAACTACTGGTTATTGATGTAGTGGTATTGATTAGAACAGCATAGTGACTGAATCTTAGCAAGATCTCCATGTTAGATGTGTGTGTGTGTGTGTGTGTGTGTGTACATCAAGTCAAAACATGAGGGGAAAAAGATTTATTGTGCCTCATGGTTTCTGTTCATAATGATGTGCATGATGTATTAGAGCAGAAATTCACATCACAGTGTTTCTGTGAAGGTTTCTCCTTGATTCTTGTCTTCTTGAAAGGAAGGCATTTACCTAAGAAATCCTGGCAGTTTGAGCAAAAGTTTGTTTAGACAGTAAAGCAAAGAATACCCCAAAGAAAGATTGCAGTGGGGCTATCCCCAAAATGGGGTATCATCCTACAGAGTCCCATGTTATGAAGTTTTAGGAAACTTTTGAATCATCTCCTTCTTCTTGTAGTGTCATACTCAGTTCCTCCCCTTGGCACCACTATCATGTCACCCTACTCTATTGTGCTTGTGCTGGGGTCAAGATGTTCCTGCATATTTTCCTTCCCTGATTATCAGTAAGTTAATTTGTGGTGAAGGGGCTCTGCTCTGTGTGGTCATTGGGAAAATGCCCTGATGACTAAATTTCTGATATTACAGAAAGAATCCAACTATAGCTTCAAGGATGTCAAACCACAGAGGGACATTCTAAATACCAGTAGATACAGCTGCCAAGATACTGATGTGGTTTCCATGGTTACCTCATGTATAGCTCCCTGCCTCTCTGGTTAGGTTTTACCTAACCTCAAAAGAAATGGTTGAACAAAACACCCTTTTCCCTCCTGATTGTATCTTCCTAGCTACCTATTCTAACAAAGACAGTCATGAAATAGGGAAAAGATGTTCCTGAACTCACAGGAATTTTTTTACCCTCATGTAACCCCCTATCCTATGGCATGATGGCAGACATATTCAAGACTTTTAATATCCCTCTGATTTTTTTTATCATGTCTTGAAACACTCTCACAGACATACCCAGAAATGTATCTTACAAATCTTCTAGACAGCTTTCAATCCAATAAAATTGACAACCAAGATTAATCATCACAACATCATAATACTTGAAGTGAAAATTCATTTCTACTTAAGTTATCATTACAAAATTCCCAGGTATGTATTCCCATAGCCTATCTTAACATAGGTTTTGTTTTGAGCTTATGATAACATTGAGTTACATAAAAGATTTAAGACTAAAACCTCAGAGTTTCTCAAAATTTTTATATAAACTAATCCTTAGTATAAGTTTTCAAGAGAGAAATTAGAGTTCAAACAGCAAGCTGCATGTTTAAGTCCTCAGAAATTGGAGTCTAACTATTTAAAGTCTCAAATAAGAGTTTTTAAAAATGTTGCATTAGCAGAGTGATGAAATTAATCTCTAAAATATACACTTGCCATTTTTTTTTCTTGTTTTGTCTCCAAGGGAGAACTTTGAGACAGTGTGTGTGGATTTGGGATGCTGGTCTGGCACTAACAGTTTGAAGCTGGAGCCTTATCAATGCTTTGTGATACAAATAGAACCCAGTTGCCTTTGTACTTTGGACCTCCTTGTTTGTAAATCACATTAAAAAATATAAATAGCTATTTTTCAAGGCTTAACAACTTGTCTAGACAAAACTAAACAAACAGCATTAATGACCTTTGCCTCAGCTGTCTCTATTTAAGTAAAAATGGAAACTGTATATCTCAGGTCACTTTTGTAGACTACACACTAATGTAACTTGAGTTTTCCCAACTAAGCTATTACAAATAACTTCAGCTTGAAAGTGCTATAGATGCTTAGCTGCTGGCCATTCCATGTTGAAGTCCCATGGAACTTGGATTACTGAAGTCTAAATCCCTAAGTTCTCTTGGAACATAACATGTTATCTTTTTCTCACACCTCAGTACCAAACTAAATGGCCAGAGATTGGAATTTAGATGGCATAAATTATGCCATTTTTTCTTTCCCACCAACAGAGCAAGTGATACAAGTATCATAACTAGGATAACTGTTTGGGGAACCTGGTTCAGAAAATGACTGTAAAAATGTTATCTTCAGGGGCTGGAGAGATGCCTTAGCGGTTAAGCGCTTGACTGTGAAGCCTAATGACCCTGGTTCGAGGCTCGATTCCTCAGGACCCACGTTAGCCAGATGCACAAGGGGGCGCATGCGTCTGGAGTTCGTTTGCAGTGGCTGGAGGCCCTGGCGCGCCCATTCTCTCTCTCTCTCTGTCTGCCTCTTTCCCTCTCTGTCGCTCTCAACTAAATAAATAAAAAAAAATGAACAAAAAAAAACCTGTTATCTTCAGTGTCCTTTTCTCCACTTCCTTTTCCCCTACCAGTTTCTCCCTTGTTGGATAATTCTCGAGACACAATATCCAAAGAGAAATTGGGTCTATCCAGATCATTCTCCCATTTTTGATATTGGACAAAGACGGCAGAGATTCAATCCCTATTGATTAGGATCTACCAATTGAATATTGTTGCAAAGCAGAATCAGTGGCTGTCATTCATGAACTTGGCAACTCACATCCTCTGGGGATGCATAAGTTAGGATGGGCAAGAGGCCAGTAACATTATTCTAGGAATTTGCTCCCTACAGAAACATGAGAAAAAGCTGAATGGCAGCGAGTTCCCAAGACTAAATTAAATATCTGACTACTAACTCCAGAAAAGTCATCAGTTTAGCAAGGTGTTTATATTTGTAAAGAACACCAATAGCTCATGAAATGTTCCTTATAATTCATAATTTCAGGACAGGTTGTTCATATTTCTTAGGAAGAAGTAGAATGTTCCCTGATGTATAGGCAAGTTATCTGAAGAAGTAGAGAGAAAAAAAGCAGAAGCAGGAGAAACAGTGTTTGGTGTGGAGACTAGCAAGCTGAAAAGAAATATGTTCAGTAATAGTCCTGTGTTGAGAACGATAACAGTTATCATACATATGAGATTTTTTTTTATTTTTTACAAGAAAAAAACAGTGGGGCAACTTCTAGAAGATGGAATGTTCACAACGTCATATTTAAGAAGGCATAAGTTTTTTAGTTTTAAAAATTAGAATGATAAAAGTAGGAAGAGCACATTCATAAAATATACAATGCAGATGTGACAGGCAGTAGACCATTGGCAGCTGAGGATTCAATTCCTCTGACTTGAGACCATGTTATGAGAGAGTCAGAGAAGTTCGGGTGTTGCACCAGCATTCTTAAAGTATGCTATCATGAAACAGAATACTTGATCTTCAGGAATTTGTGTATTATCTACCCATGGGTTAGTTTTGCCCCTGATCATGAATGAAATTTTCGGCAGGGAGCAACACTTCTCTGTTCATTTCTATGAGTTACAAAAGTATAATTTTAACTTGCAGAACAAAGACCTGTGCTTTTCAAGTGACAATATTCTCTGCCATGCTATTATGTGAGCTCCAAAAGTAATATAAAGTTAAGACATTCTATTTTTTCTTTTTGCTTCTAGCAAGTGGGAAACTTGCACTTGAGAAAGTCCCTCTGCTTCCTTCGGCGCTCAATCTCCCTGTCC
This sequence comes from Dipus sagitta, assembly GCA_036346955.1. Classification (NCBI taxonomy): domain Eukaryota; kingdom Metazoa; phylum Chordata; class Mammalia; order Rodentia; family Dipodidae; genus Dipus; species Dipus sagitta. The sequence continues at coordinate 91,951,008 of CM070770.1, read as the reverse complement.
ATCCCCTGCTTATAAATCAAGCTTTCTGACTTTGGGATGAGAGCTTGGAGGTTGATGAGCTAAAGGGAGCCACAGTGTTATGAGCCTGGCAAGGTTGTGGCTGACTAGTTTTGACTGGGCATACCCCACAGGCACATCCTTTGTCCTAAGTGTATTCTCACTTGCAGGGCTCTGTTGAGGATGACAAAATCATCTTCAATTATCTGCTTCATCATTCTTCCATCCTAGGGAATCCAAAGTGGCCTTTAACATCCCTCTTTTGATGCGACTTTTAGTGCTCTGTGAGTAGCATATCGCAAGATTACCACCTAGGCACCCTCAGGTCTACAGACCATGTCTAACCTGCAAGAAGCATTTATGGATCCTATGCTGCAAGAAATTCTGAGCAGCTACTGTCAGCTACGAGCTTCTAGTTTTTCTGCATCAGTTCATTAGGCCAGTCTCCCAATGAATAGTTCAGGGGATTTTCAATGTTGCCGATCTTATCCAAAGCTGTCAGCAATACCCCTTTACTTCCTAATTGAATTGGAGTTTGTGGTATCCAGAATCCTATTACTTCCATAAGGAGTATCATGCATAATTATTTTGCAATTCTCATTCTTAACCCCCTTATACCTATAATACAACAAGGGATTATGTCAACAGTCTCACATACATTTTCATATCCTTCTTTTTGAGATTGGGTCTTTACTGTATCCCAGACTGGCCTCATACTTATGATATTTCTGCCTCAGTGTCCCAATTGCCGTGATTACAAGTGTGTACCATCATGTATGGTTCACATACTTTTAAAAGTTTTGTAGAGCAAGACTCTATGGTCACTGTTTTCAGTATGTAGTACTCTTTGTATTGACATGAGAATTTTGGAGTTCCTTACCAGTATACAAATGTAGCAATAAATTTTGGGTACGCTGGATTCTTGTCTTATGAATTTCAAGAATTAAAATTCATAGACCAGAGGGTAAGGTTTATACAGACCTTCTGTGAAGGAAGAGGAGGAAGTACAGGGAGCACCTGCGAAGTAGAAGGCAGGAGGGGTTAGTGAGCCCATGTGGGATTAGGAGTCAGGGCAATTTACCAGGACCTGGTAGTTCAGGAGAGTTTATCAGGCAGCCAAGAGGCCCACTCACCTGTTAAGCAGCTACTTATAAACTTACCTTCATGCTTGGGTGACCCAGAGTGAGGGCTGATTGATCTGGGCTGGTTCAAGAAGAGCCCAGCTATTATGTCAAGCTTTTTGGGCTAAACTTAACCAACCACAATGCCAGCATCAGATTTAAATTCTAGAAAAGGGGAATATCCTTCCAGGAAGGGGCTCACGTTCATGGAAAAACAAATCTAGGGAACTACTTTAGGCAGGAGATAAGAAGTCACATCATTCTTTGATTACTAGCAAAGTGGAGACAGTATGGACAGACTTAAGGACATTCTTGCCTTTATTTTGAGGGTTCAGTGACCCTAACTACCTTAGTGTAGGGTCACAGAAAAAATTTTAGTTTAATTCTCTGTTATGTAATTGACTGGAAAATTTAATGAACATTACTTAAGTGGAGTTAATCCAAAGATAAATTGAAGCCATGCCTACCAGTAAAGGAAATAAAAGATTGCCTTATATTATTAGAAAATGTTGACATTCAAATGAGGGTCAGGAGCAACATAGAATTGTGAACATTCTGCAGGATCACAATAAGGTTTTCCAACTTTCTAATATACAAATTCATTGGAAACCCCAAACATCTCAAATCTATTCATAAAGTGACCTTATTCAATAATGTACTCTCAACAAAATATTCTTTTCACTAGAATCTTTGTCTTGGTTAAAAAGAGAAAAAAAAAAGCACTGCCAACTATTTTAATTCTAAACTGAAAATTTTAGTGTAATGGATATAAATGCTTAGAACAGAGATAGAAGGCCATGGGATAAAATTCACTGTTCCAGGATACAACCTTATGATATATTGGTCATAAATCTCTTAGGATCAATCCTAATCTGAGAACAAGGAACAGTAATGTTACATTGTGGAGTTTCTGGTTGCCAGGTAACCAGTTGTTACAGAATATTCAACATTTTTTTTAACAGACCTAAGTCAGCAACCAGTAGGGGGCAAAATGGTCTCCTTTATGCATTATTGAATTTTTTTTTTTATCTCAACGTTTCTTCTAAATGTATGACATGCAAATATATGTGTATACAATGTGCTAGAGCAAAGTGCATCAAAAAATTCCACCCAGCTACATATGCATTTTCCATTTTAAGGAGAGTGAAGCAAGAGAATAACATTATTTTCATTTTTATGAAGCTGTGCATAGGGTCAGTGGACTAATAAATGAAATCTGAATTATTCATTAGTCTGCATGCCATTCAGATCTTTCAAATCAATGCTGAGAGACTACTAGAAATGTTTCACCTCACACCAAGCTGATACAACGGTCTCCTTCTTTGTCTCTTTCACTTTTAACCATTTACTTTTATTTTGGAGTTTGGATTCTGGGTAAGTTTCCATGCATTGCTCTAGTAACCATAACATACATTAATAATTTATGGACTTGCAGTATGGAGGGTGTCTGTGAAAAGTGCATTTCACAGGGCAAATCAGTATACAGAGCCAGCCCCACACTTCCCTTTCACTTCCACTGAGTGAAGCAAAGATGAACTTATGAATTCTCTGTATTAGTGTCTGAGAATTCATGCAACCTGTTAGGCAAGGATGAAGACTTTATCATACCTTTAGCACACAAATGCATTTATTTATAGCTCATTTCTTATTTTTAGTATACATCTACATGAGAATGGAATTCATTCTGAAAGGTAAGATATTGATATCCCATTTTTGCTTCTGCCTTTACACTTATAGACACATTTCTTGGGGTTTTATTTAAACTTAAAAAAATCCCTGCAATAAAAGGTCATTGTTTGTTAATCAATTCTCTTTTCTGAAGTTGCATTAAAAATGCCAAATTAAAGAATATTTATGGCTGTGGAGTTTTCTTAAGCAAATCAAATATTATTTACCTGTTGACCTTTTACAAAAGCCTACTTTAGAAGATAATTGGAAAAGAACAACTTCTGATTTGATAAATTTCTAAGAATATTAGTGGAATAGAGGGAGATCTCTTAGCACCCTTTTAACATTCACTATTTGTTGTATTTTTAGATTAGCTTAACAATACTACATATTAACAGTGATATTTATTATTACTATTATTGTTTATAAATGACAACTATTTGGTCATATACTATGTGTCAAGTTGTATTAAGTATTTTCTCCAGCTGTGTTTTGTTTTCACAATCATTTGAGATAAGAACTGTGATTATAATATCTGTCTTACATATGAAGCACCAGAGGCCCATGAATGTCAAGCAATTTGCAAAATATCACACAGATGCTAGAGGATGGGTCAGATTTTACCTCATTTTGTCTTGGTATGGATATCTCTTGAAATGCTGCTGAATCTTCATGTCTGGACATGACAATGCCTTGTGAATCACATAATGATACGGAGTTGTTTATTTTCCAATTAAATAAAGTTAATAGGTAGTTTATGTATTCCTCAACATGTAAATTGGAATGCTTTTTAGTTGTGCTGCATGTTTTGTGTCTGAGGATGAGCAGTGTGCATACAAATGCCTCTTTGTGCAATCTTCTAAGACCCCCAGTCTATATCCACTGGGGATGAGTCTTAAGAGGTCAGATCGTTCAAAAGGTCCCCAGGAGAAATGGATGCAGTGACTTCTCAGAGATGCATCTGGGAGTAACGAATCTGGAGCAGATCCATGGGAGAACACGCCCATATCCAGTCAATAATATCAGCTTCTGGCCAGGAACCAAATGGCACAGATGGACGTGCGTGCTAATTAGTTCAACTGGAGCTCCCCTCTAAAACGTTTCATCACACTGTTGGTTCCCAAGCAGTGTGCCTTGTCCCTGGGGAGCAGCAATGTTGACTGCCAATTTTCTAGTAGCTGCACTGGGTCAACAGGGCGGTATGCTGCTCGCAGTGGCACTCAGAAAATACCAGACTAGAAAAATACACTCGACTGGGTGCTCGACCAGCATCTGTGTGTTAGGTGCAGCAGCTCTCCCAACCTAACATCCTTCTTCCAATTTCCAGGATTTCCCATGCCCATTTTCTCATAAGAAACAAAACAAGTTGCTAGGAGCAAATAACACGGAAAGGAACTTGGATGCAATTAACTATGAACTCCAAAGAGCCCGGGGTGGTGGTGCACGCCTTTAATCCCAGCACTTGGGAGGCAGAGGTAGGAGGACCGTTGTAAGTTCGAGGCCACCATGAGACTACATAGTGAATTCCAAGTCAGAGAACTAGAGTGAGACCCTTCTTTGAAAAGCCAAAGGAAAAAAGAATACTGAAGTTAGTCCCTTTGCTCATCTTCTCTATGCTGGCCATTTGTATTGTCACAGTTTGAGACATGATCATTGGGACTGGGCTGGAGAACGCCCCTTCTGCATAGACTGTATTTTCATTTTCTCTTTCCCTCCCTTCTTTTGCTCTCTCCCTTTTTATTTTTCTCTTTCCTTCCAGGCCTCTTTCTTCTTTCTTCTTTCCTCTTTTCCACTTTTCTTGTAATTGGAGTAGAACACATTATTTTATAAATGGTAAATTAATAATTAGTTTAAATTCTTTAATATATTTAGAAAAAAATTAAGTGTAAACACGACAAGTTAGCTATCAGCACACAATTTTACATCAGTTCTCATTTTTCCTAGGTGAATAGCAAAATTACCCCCTGGCCTGCCAAAACATGATTTTCTACATTTGGCTACCCCATGTATCTCCTCCTTGATTCAAGGCTGGAGAAAGTATTGGAGTTGGTAAATATTTCAACGTGCCTGAAGGCTAGTATAGTCTATTCATCTCTTATATTTTTTTAATATTGCAAAGGATATAGTGGCTGAGAAAGGGAGAGAGAGAATGGGCATGCCAGGGGCTCCAGCCACTGCAAACAAATTCCAGATGCATGCACCTCCTTGTGCATCTGGCTTATGTGGGTCCTGGGGAATTGAACCTGGGGTCCTTTGGCTTTGCAGGCAAATGCCATAACCTCTAAGCCATCCTCCCAGCCCATCACAGATTTTTAAAATATATTTTAAAATAGTTTTTATTTTATTTACTCATTTGAAAGAGAGAGAAAGAGAGAGAGAAATAAAGAAGGGAAAGAGGAGAGGTGCAGAGAGAGAGTATGGGCGTGCCAGGGCCCTAAATGCTGCAAATGAAGTGCACATGCATGTGCCACCATGTCCATCTGGTTTGTGAGTCCTGGGGAATTGAACCTGTGTCCTTTGGCTTTGTAGGCAAGCCTCTTAACCCCTAAGCCATCTCTCCAGCTCACAGATTTTTTTGTGTGTGAAAACCAAATTGCAAAAACTTACAATTATCCAAAATATATCACTCTTTGCATTTTTTTATTTGTTGTCCACTTAATCATTTTGACTCTAAATCTAATAAGCCATCATTTATGTCACTATCTTTATCATAAGTTAAGGACTTGTCTCTTTCAGTAATGATATTTTAGCTAGTAACCAATAAGTTTAATAGAATTATTAATTGGGGGGTATATTACAAAATTCATTACTATCATAATATAGCAAAAAGTTCTTTTACTGGAGAAATAAAGAGCTCAAGAGAGAGTGCACGTGAGAGAGAATTGGTTTGCCAGGGCCTCTAGCCACTACAATTGCACTCCATACGTGTGTGTGCCACTTTGTGTACATGTGTGACCTTGTACACATGCGTCATCTTGTGTATCTGGCTTATGTAGGTTTTCAAGAGTAGAATCTGGGTCCTTAGGCAAGCACCTTAACCACAAAGTCATCACTCCAGCCCTCTAAAGAACTTTATAACTACTATAAACATAAATAATAATTGTGTATTCAGAGCACATTTTTACACTTATTCTTGTGTTTTATATGAAAATCAAATTTTAAGCACTCTTTCTCATTTGAATAACTACAAGAGTGTATCTGCATGCTTTATATTTCCATTGATGTTCACTTGGTACAAACTTTATGTTAAAATCCACCTTTGGGGTGGAGAGATGGTTTAGTAGTTAAGGCACTTGCCTGTGAAGCCTTAGGAATCATGTTCAACTCTCTAGATCCCACATAAGCCAGATGCACAAAGTGATGCAAGTGCACAAGTTTGCACATGCACACAAGATGGTGCACACATGTGGAGTTCAATTGCAATGGCTAGAGATTCTAGCATGTCAATTCTGTCTTCCCCTCTCTCTCCTAAAAATAAAAAAAATCCACCTTTATACTACTTGTGTTCAATTAACATTTTACAGAGGGTTTTTTTTTCCCTATTGTAGCATTCTCATAGTACCTAATCTACTTTATTTCACTAAAAACACTCAAAGAAACCAAATCCTCAATCTAAGAAAATATTTTTCAACTGCGATTTGTAATAACAAATGCAACTTTGTCTTAGTAATTTGTAAAAAGACAATACAAATATAAGTTTGAACCATGAGTCACTATCACTTGGACATTAGAAATATAAATGCAGTAACAGGAAGCCAATAAACCATTTCCCAAAAGATATTAGAAGTCCAAGAATTAGAAGCCTTTTATATGCTCAAAACACTTGTATACATAAAGATTTTCTTCTTGGTAGATGTCTCAAACATCTAAGAATTTATCCTCTATTTTTACTCTCCACATTTTTAGTTGACACACAGATACTTAGTTATCGCTAATTCTGACATGTTCAAATACACTTTGCTTTAAGTTCATACTCCCTCTTCTCTCCAGTGTCCTCCCCACTTCATTACCCCCTTTCTACCTTAATATTCAACCATCTTCCCTCATCCCTCTTCCTACTCATCTCATTATACTTGCTTTTCATTACTATTCTACTTTTATGAGTTTGACACACATTTGCCCTCCATGTACAGATATTACAGGCTAGGAGGGAACATGGGCTTTTGTTCTTTCTAAGCCTGGGTAAATTCACTTAATGTAATTCTTTCTAGGTCAAGTTTCCAGAAAATTTCATAGTTTCATTTTCCATACAGATGAAAAAGTTTCCATTGTTTATATGTACATTTTATTATCCATTCAACTTTCAATAGGTCTTTAAACAGATTAAAACTCTTAGCTACTATAAATAGGACAGAAATAAACTTGGATGTGTATTTATATGTATTAGAGTGTGGAGTTCTTTGGGTATTTGCCTAGCAGTGGTACAGAGGGTTGAGTGAGAATTCTATTTCTAAATTTTTTGAGATACCTCTGTACTAATTTCCATAATGCATTACAACTAATAAGGAATAGGAGTTCTTCTTTCTACACCTCCTCACAAGCATATGTTGCCACTTTTCTTGATCATAACCATTCTGAATGGAGTAACTTAGTGTCTGAGTAGAAATTACATTTTCCTGATGGCTAGGGGTGTTGAAAATTTTGTAAGCTCTATTGGTCATTTGTGTTTAATTTTTACATTTCTTTGTATGGCTACTAGCTCCTTGTCTGAAGTATACCTGACAAAGATTTTCTTTCATCCTACAGGCTGATTACTATGCAGGAAGCTTTTAATTTCATGAGGTCCCATTGCTAATTCTTGATGGTATTTCTTGTTCTACTGGAACTCTATTCAGAAAATTCTTGCCTATACCTGTATGTTGAAGCATGTTCCCTATTTTAATCTCTAGAAATTACAGTGTTTCAGAGTTCAGATTAAGGTCTTTGATCCAAAATAAAGAAAACTACAGACTAATGTTCTCCCCTGATGAACATAGATGCAAAGCATCTCAACAAGATTGTTGCAAGCAAAATTCAAGAGCACATTCAGAACATTATCCTTCATGACCAATTGGTCTTCATACTAAGGATGCAAGTTTGTTTAAATATACATAAACCAGTAAATGTGATACAACATATAAATAAACCTAAGGATAAAAATTACATGATCATCTTAATGTAGAAAAAGGCATCTGACCAACTGAACACACTTTAATGTTGAAAGTCTTGGAAAAATGTAGGAATAGATGGTAATACACCTAAAAATATTGAAGTCCATATATGACAAATCCAGAGAAAACATTATCTAAATGGATAAAAACTGAAACACTTCCTTCTAAAATCAGGAATAAAATAAGAATGCCCCTTCTCACTACTTCTGTTCAAAATTGTACTTGAAGACTTAGCTACAGCAATAAGAAAAGAATTCTTAAAGGGAGTAAAACTAGGAGGGGAAGAAGTCAAACTTCCAATCTTTGCAGATGATATGATTCTACATCTGAAAGAACAAATAGCATGTATCTACAACAATAGAAACTCCTAGAGCTAATAAAGTATTTTCATTAAAGTTGCAGGACAGGGGCTGGAGAGATGGCTTAGCAGTTAAGGCATTTGCCTGCAAAGCCAAATGATCCTGGTTTGACTCTACAAGACCCATGTAAGCCAGATGCACAAGGGGTGCATGCATTGCATCTGGAGTGCGTTTGCAGTGGCTGGTGGCTCTGACGTGCCTATTCTCTCTCTCTTTCTCTCAAATAAACAAATAAATAAAATATATTTTAAAGTTGTAGGATACAAAATCAATGCTCAAAGATCAGTAGCTTTCATATACACCAATAAGGAACATGTAGAAAAAGAAATCAGTAAAAATATTCCATTCACAATAGCTACAAAAAAATAAATACCTAGGAAAATAAAAACCTTACCAAAACTGCAGAAGTTCTCTATAATGAAAGCTTTAAAACATCAGAAAAAGAATTCAAAAATATTAGATGATGGAAAGAACTTCCAGTCTCAAGGATTGGCAAAATTCATGTTGTAAAACTGGGTATATTGTAAAACATAGTATACAGATTCAATGCAATTTTTATTAAAATACCAGTGATATTCCTCACATAGCTGGCTAAGTAATCCAACAATTCATATGGAAGTACAAGAGCCAATACATAACCAAAGAAATTCTAATGAGAAAGAACATAGCTGGAGGTATGACAATACCTGATATCAAATTGTACCATAGAGCAATGCTGACAAGGACAGCATGGTATTTGGCAACAAAACAGACACATAGGGCTGGAGAGATGGCTTAGCGGTTAAGTGCTTGCCTGTGAAGCCTAAGGACCCCAGTTCAAGGCTCAATTCCCCAGGACCCACATTAGCCAGATGCACAAGGGGGCGCACACGTCTGGAGTTCGATTGCAGTGGCTGGAGGCCCTGGCGCGCCCATTCTCTCTCTCCCTCTCCCTCTTTCTCTCTCTGTCACTCTCAAATAAATAAATAAATAAATAAAAACAAAAACAGACACATAGACCAATGGGACAGAATAGGGAACCCAGAAACAAATCCACACTGCTTTGGCCACCTAATGTTTGACGAGCAAGCTAAAATCATTCAGTGGAATAAAAACACAGCTTATTCTACAAATGTTACTGTTTAAGCTGGATATCCAACTGCAGAAAATTGAAATTAGATCCATATTTTTCATCCTTTACAAATATCAATGCAAAGTGAACTTATCTATTTTTTAAGTTTAGTCTAATTTAGGCAACATTGCCCATTTTGCCTTTCTGTTGGTGGGTTTATTAGCACTGAAACTACTTTTAGATGAAGACTTAAGAAACTAAAATGCAAATTTATTCACATGTCCCCACTAGAAATTCTTCAGTAGCTCATCTTACTTAAAAATCTAAAGGCCATATATGCTCCCTGATACACAGACCATGATTTAGCTCCAATTATCTATTTTACACCATATCTGCTCATTCTTTTTGAGGGATATTCATGTCTTGTTCTTTAAATATATGCTGAATTTCTCCATTTCCATTTCTCTGAATGGATGATTCCTTCTGCCTTAAATTCCCATTCATTTCTAAAATCTCTTCTTCCTTTCATTTCTCAAGCATTTAGAAAATATTGCTTTAAAGTTCTTTTCCCTCCTCCATTTTCTCTAGGAGGTCTTGCCTTACCTTCCCTACATACTCCACAGTGAAGATCTTCAGCAACCTTTGGACTTTTATAGTAATGTGAACATGCTACGCTTTGTGCCCATATGAGACTGGATTATAGTTCCATACTATAATCCATATCTTTCTGTATAAGTAGAAGTCATTGCAGGCAGTAACTTGTAGCCATAGAGCTTAAGAATGCCAATTAAATCAATGTTATATAGCTTCCTCCCTTAAGCAATTCAATAAGAGGGATTTATTGTCTTAAGTAATTTCAAGCCTTTTATGTCTTATTATTTCCATGTTGCCATGCAATATCTACTAAAATGTTTATTAAGACTTCCAGCCAAGATGGAGACTGCTTAGCTATGCTGCAAATCCCGGGGAAAGAAAGGCAAGATATTAAGGGTACATAGTGGCTTTTAGGGGAGAGAAATCTGGGAGGGCACAGAGGCGGGGGAGCAGGGAATCGCCGATCCCCTCGCGGGTGGGTAGCCACCCCTCCCCACAAATAACTGCTGTGTTCACAGCACCTCTGCTGCCGCCACTGCTGCCACCGCGCACCGATTGTTCCCTGTGTGCAGAAGTTTAGACTGCTCTACACTCTCGTCCACTCGCCCACTTACTGAGCAAGCCCAGTCCCACAGCAGGTGCCACGCAAGCTCAGACTGTGTCTCTCGCTTGCGCCAGCTCAGGTGTCATCGCTTACCTGTCTGCCCCAGTGGCCCTCCGCCATTGTCCTGTGGCAGGGGAGCGCAGACTGCTTCTGGTTCCTAGTGTTCCCAGCCAGAGTTTGGGCTGCTTCAGTGCTTGGTGCCTCTGTGCCACTCCTAGCTCGAACGCAGGCAGCTTTGGCACATTACCGCTTGAGAACTCAGGCAACTTTGGCGCCCCTGCCAGGCAGTAGATAGGCGGCTTTGGCAAGTGAGAGCCAAACTGGATAACCATATGCAGGAAACTGAAACTTGATCCACACATTTCACCTTGCACTACACTCAAGTCCAAATGGATCAAAGATCTCAATATAAGACAAGAAACTCATATACTACTGGAAGAAAATTTAGGAAGTACTTTCAATGATATAGGAATGGAAAAAGACTTCCTGAACAAAACCCCAGTAGCTCATGAACTTAAACCATCACTCAACAAATGGGATCACATGAAGCTGAAGAGTTTCTTTACAGACAAGCATACAATAAGCAAAGCCAATAGATCACCCACAGAATGGGAGAAAATATTTGCGGGTTATCCAACTGATAAGAGACCTAATCTCTAGAATCTACAAAGAACTCAAAAATCTAAACAGTAAGAAGTCAAACACCCCACTCACAAAATGGGGCAAAGAGCTGAACAGGCAGTTTACAGAGGAAGAAATAGAAATGGCAAACACACACGTAAGAAAATGTTCATCATCCCTAATCATCAGAGAAATGCAAATTGAAACAACTATGAGATTCCACCTTACCCCAATAAGGATAGCAAACATCAAAAAATCAAATAAAAATAAATGCTGGCGAGGATGTGGAGAAGTAGGAACACTCATCCACTGTTGGTGGGAATGTAGGATGGTACAACCACTTTACAAAGCAACATGGAGACTTCTGAAAAAGCTGAGTATAGAGATACCAACAGACCCAGTTATTCACTTACTGGGCATCTAACCTAAAACCTTCAAACCACAGGCTAGAGAGATTTGCTCAACCATGTTTATAGCGGCTCAATTTGTAATAGCTAAGTGCTGGAATCAACCCAGATGTCCATCACTAGAAGAATGGATAACTAAGATGTGGTATATCTACACAATTGAATTCTATACAGCAGTAAGAAAAAATGACACAATGAAATTTGAGGAAAAATGGTTGAACCTGGAACAGATCATTCTCAGTGCACTTACCCAATCACAGAAAAAAAATCGCCACATAGTCTCACTCATCTAAAGCACCTAACCTGAATCTACCCAAGATACCTTACATATCCAGCAAGCATCTCCTAGACTAGACACTAGGATGGAAGGGGAGGGAGGGGAGGGCATCAAAGGGGTGGGAAACACAAATCTAGACCCAAACGGCAATGGTACCATAATTTTCTACTTACTAAAAGACAGACCAAATGGCTGATCCTTCACCAGGCCCTTACAGGGAACACCTGAACCACAAGACACTGGAGAGGGTAAGATCAAGACTAACCTTAATCTTCTTGATCTTCCCTCCCTCACTTCCCCTCTCCCTCTCTCTCTTATCTCTAACTCTTGTATATTAGTTATCTTTTTCCTCATTTTCTTTCTGGGCACTGACCTATAACTCCCAGAACCAGCATGGGGCTATCATCCACAATGAGCTTTTGATCAGAGAGACCTACAAGGTTTTCTAAAAGACAGACAGATTTCTGTCAGAGTACTTGATGACCCACCAAAGGTTAGTGGTAAGACCCTACTGCTGCAGACACCTTATGTGATTGACATGCAAATTAGAATGGCATGGCTGGAAGTTGGAAGAGAGTCAGTCCCCAGACAGTCAGTGCGTCTAGTGCCAGAGGGTGCTACATGGGCGACTGGGGGAAAATGACCAATATCTGTCGAAGCAACACATGGTCTAACCTACTTAGCAGCAAATATCTTGTTGTGATGCCCACACAAGTGCAGTGGTGGCATACAGCCATGGTGGGGAACCAACTGCTCTCAATTCGGCTAACTGATCCCCTCACTGGTATGGGACCCATAGCTGGAGCTGGGAAACAAGTCAGAACCAGATCCAAACATAAGCCCACTCTCCAATATCAAGCTACCATCAATTGTGGGCTACAAGAGGGCCTACACCTATTAAATTCTCTATTAAAAAAAAGGATTATCTCATTTGCCCTGATGCTAACTTACTCTCCATTGGAGAATCTGCTTCTCTTTTTCAGATAGATGTAGATCCTAAGGAGAGAGCCACCCCATCATACCTCAAAAGGGCCCCGGCTGAAACTAAGAAAAATTGGAGAAACAAGCAAGGGGGCTGTTTTCCTGATGAACTGGATACCAGCACAAGGGGGAAGGAGATCAGCACAGAGAAAAATCAACTCCTACCAAATCAGAGAGCCAGAGCCTCAGAGGCCCCCAATACCTCATCACTGAAGCAGACCAAAAATGAACCCAACATGGCTCAGGGAAATTTTGCGGAAGAGGGGGCAGAAAGAAGGTCAGAGCCACATGTTGGGTCATGATATGCAGAGACATTTAGCTTACCCATAACTGTGGTCTAACTCCACAATGCATGACCCGTATACCTCAACAAGGAGGGGCCAAGGGGAGGATGTAGGTCACAGATGAGCCTAATAATGGTACCAAACTGACTGTATTTGCTGAATACAAAACTAATAAGGAAAAAAAATGTTCATTAAAGCATACATGTTGGATGCAAATAAAGTTTGATGGAAATCTATTGTCTTTAAAAATTTTTCATGTTATCTAAGATTATTTAGGTACTTATACTTACTGTACAAAGCTGTTGCAGTGATTAAGTGCAATGATATGCTGGAGAACATACTACACAATATCAGTTTTTGATAATGAATGATAATATATGCACATATATAATTTAGAAATCAAAATTGTCATTTGTGATATGTAATATTGTTAAGTTGACAAAATCTAGAATTACCTCGGTTATAAGCTTCTGGGCATTTTGTGAGGGATTTTCTAGCTTAAGTTAAGTGGTGCGGGAAGACAACTTCAATGTGAACAGCACAATTACACGGCCTGAAGTCCTGGACTTCATTAAAAGGAGAGATAGAGCTAAACACTACCATTCACCACTCTTATTCTGTAGATTGAATATGGCCAGCATCTTCCTGCTTCCAGGCCCTTCCCCATCGTGATGGACTCTATCCCCACAAACTATAAGCTGCATTAACTCCTTCTTTCATTAAGTCAGTTCTTCTCAGGCATTTTATGATTGCAACATAGAAAGTAATTAAACCATTGGAAATACTGTCTTTAGACAAAAAGTAAGTCCTCTATAACAAATGCTGTAAAAAGGCACCACTTATTTGACTTTTCAATCCTGCCCTGATGATAACTGGACACACAGGCACTATATTTATTTAATGTGACTATTTAGTATTTTTTTAAATTGGACCCACTCTCCATTATGCCAAGGTTCCCACTATTTGGGATTTTTCATGTAGTGTAATCTCTAATACTAAAAATTTACAAGTAGCTGATGACAAAAGCACCTCTTACCTCAGCTTTTGGAAGAATTTCATGAATCCCTGGTGGTTAGCACTACTAAAAATGTTTGTGCTTTTCTTTTTCGGAACAACTTCATCAAATGTACAAGTAGAATATGTCTTGTTTCAAAAAACAATAATTTATCCCCATATATCACAAAGGTATAATTTGAAATCTTAGATGAATCATATGTCATTGCTGAATGACAAGATAACAACATTATGTTAGTAAAGAAAGGGGCATAAATGATGTGTTGCAAAGTAATAACAGAAGATTGCTTAACAGGTATATGAAAACACAATGAGACAGCAATCTGTTGGGTCAGGGCACTATTTGTGGAATGAGTATATGCTACTCACTGCATGTGTTTCAGTTATCTCTAAGAACTGTATGGCTATGCACATGAGTAATGTTCACAAGTTGTTGGCTCATCTGCAATAAAGTTCGTATGAGTTTAGTAAGCATTGTCCCACTTATTACACACATACACACACACACACACACACACACACACACACACACAAACAACTCTAGGGCTGCTATAGGAAAATAATGATGGGTATCCAACTCTTATTTCTTGTCTACTATGTAGTCATCTGTCTTACCATATAGAAAGCTGCTCTTTACATAAACATCTGAAATAGATCAGCATGTAAATGCACGGAGTTATATTTTGTCAAGGATTAACGCAAAGCATTCTTTTCTTCTTTTTGCTCTCTGAAGGATTTGCAATTTGATTACTCCTGATGGGCAGGTTGCTTTATTCTTCTACAAGGATATTACCAGAATGCAGGACATAGCAATTTTCTATACTATGTCTTCAGATATATGACATACCACTCAGACAAGCTTAATGTGATATAAATGAATACTGTTTTGGTGATGGACATAAATGTTGAAGCCATTGTATGACTCTATAAAGACATAATACTGGCTTTGTATTTGTCCACAGGAAACCACACATTGTTTTTCTTTCATTTGTTTTTAAAATATTTACTTTCCTTTTAATTTTGTTATAATTGATTTTGAAACATATTCACATATGTTAGGATTTTTGTAATATACTGAAACACTCTGTTCCATATCTCTTCCATTGAAATGTCTTTAAATAATCTATGTTCACATTTTGTCTCAAAAATAATATATTGCTACCTTTTGGGAACTTTATTGTAAATGACAAATATAAGTAGTTTATAGTCTCATAAACTATATAAAACTAAGGTAGATGAGTGAAATTATATTAATTTATTACAACTCTACAAAATGAAAACCACTGAATCACAATTAACAAAAGTTATAAATAATTGGCTAACTTTGTTCCATGGATGAAAACTAACTAATATATTTGGAAGCATAATAATATTACAAATTCAAGGTTAGTACAAAAGTCTAAACTTACTTATATTTAGTTTTACTCTGTATTCCATTTCTGCTATATTGCTGTTCACAGGAAATATAAATCAATATTTTTCTAGTTTCTAGCAA
The DNA here is from genome assembly GCA_036346955.1 of Dipus sagitta. Classification (NCBI taxonomy): domain Eukaryota; kingdom Metazoa; phylum Chordata; class Mammalia; order Rodentia; family Dipodidae; genus Dipus; species Dipus sagitta. Next base: position 91,935,385 of record CM070770.1, on the reverse strand, counting down.
TTTAATCTTATCAAAGCTTTTTTGTTTTTGTTTTTGTTTTTCAAGATAGGGTCTTACTCTAGCCCAGGCTGACATGGAATTCACTATGTAGTCTCAAGGAGGCCTTGAACTCATGACTATCCTCCTACCTATGCCTCCTGAGTGGTAGGATTAAAGACATGTGCCATCATACCAGGCTCCAAGATATTTATCATTCCATCATGTCTTCATTACTTTGAAGGTTAACTTGAATATAAAATAATTATATTCTTCATGATCTGTTTTTTATGGTAGTGATAGCAAAAACATAAATAAAAGATTAGAATCCTTTTTCCTGGCAATATCTTATGATTATATTGGAAAAGTAAAATTCAAGGATTATACATAAGTTCTTCATCAATAGTCTTTTCTTTCCTTTGGTTTTTCGAGATAGGGCCTCAGTCTAGCCCAGGCTGACCTTAAATTCACTATGTAGTCTTATGGTGGCCTTGAACTCAAGTTAATCCTTCTACCTCTGACTCCTGAGTGCTGGAATTAAGGGTGTGTGCTATCATGCTTGGCTCAATGTTCTTATCACTGATGATTAATTTCTTGGTCTTGTTTATGTTCTGCTTTCATATTGGATACAGTCTTAACGTTTCCTTGATTCCCAAGCATTTCATATGCATCAGACACCAAGTATAGAAAATGGAATAAAGGCAATTTTCTGTCTCTGAGAAAATCCTTGGCCATCCCTGAAAAATATGAGCAGAGTGGTATGATTACAGGTATAATGGTGGTACTATTCAGGGAGCTGGGGTACTACACAAAGGAAGACTCAGCTAGCTTTTACATGAGGCAAGAAAGGGTTGACTGAGGGATAATGTCAAAGGTAGATAATTTAAAAACTTTAAAAATATTTTGTTTATTTTTATTTATTTATTTGATAGCAACAGACAGAGAGAGAAAGAGACAGATGAAAAGAATGGGCATGCCAGGTCCTCCAGCCACTGCAAACGAACTCCAGATGAGTGTGCCCCCTTGTGCATGTGGCTAAAGTGGAGCCTGGGGAATGGAGTCTCGAACCAGGGTCCTCAGGCTTCACAGGCAAGTGCTTAACTGCTAAGCCATCTTTCCAGCCCTTGAAAACTTTTTTCAGTGGGAGAGATATGGGAACGAGAGTTTTAATCACATAAAATATTGTGTCATGGAGAGAAACTGAGAAGTTGTGTGTTGCTATGCATTTTGTTATGTTTTACAATATTTTTGATAGGCAATAGATCCAAATTCACATCCAGATTTCTTGTTTAATCTTAAATTTTTCATGTCTCCAAGCCTAAGTTTCTTTTTCTTTTCAAGATGTACTCTTAATGACTAATATATATCAGTATTTTCAGATTTGTTTTAAGGACTGTCATAGACAGCTCCACAATGCTAAGATATGAACATCCAATTAGAGGAAGGGATTTATTTCAAGCTTACAGATTCAGGGGAATTTCCATCAATGATGGAAGAAGCAAGGTAGCTCCCTTTTACAGATTAAAACAGATACAAACCACCAAAAAACTAGCAAAAAGCAGCAAGCACAGAATCAGATCTGCCCCCAAAACACATCTTTGGGCTGTGCACTAAGATCTGCCCCTACTGATACCTCCTATAGCCAGGTGGCTGGTGAGCCAAATTACAAGCTTAATAAAACACTTCAGCTTATGGTGCACATATTCAATCTACCCCAAGGACAAAATAAGGATTTTATTGCAATGCATTAAATGGGTGGACCCTGATAAATATACCAGCCATTTCTTTTGAGAAATGAGCTTCTGGTTTTAATAATTTTGGTTTAAATAATTCATTTTCACTAAATACATAAATGATCAAAAGACATTAGGGTATATAATTTTAAAAATCCATTAAATTTTCACCTAGTGAGTCTTATAAGGGCTTATATCACATGTAAATAGATGAATAGTGTCAAATTAACCAATGAGGAGTCTGTTATCAAAAATTCCAGGAATGGAGTTTTTCTTTCCCATTAACACTCAGTGTATTCCCATATATTTGCTTTATAGGTATGTGCTTGGATGCATAAATACAAATTTGCTTTTAACAAAGAATAACAGAATGTGACAATTAAATGAATATAGTTATGTTCCATGATCACATGGTTTTAGTTTCAAGATACTTTGTAAGTACTACAAATTTCCCAGTGTTCCTTCATGTTAAGGATGGTATAACATACTAAAAGTCAGTAGGCATATGCGTCTATCATTTCTATTGATGTTTATGTTATGTTTAGAAATGGTAGCAGTTCTGAAAATATGCTGCTCATTTTGCTTCCTGGATGATAATTGGTTAATATCCCCAGGTGTTAACCTTCTGTAACCAGAACTGTGGCACTTGGAAGCCATGATTTCTGTGAGCTGCTTTCAGCCTATTCCTTAGTGTGGTCGGACTATTAAAATGGGTCCATTCTAACAACAGGTTTGCTCTTCTAATGAGGATCTTTAGTGTAGACATCACATCTATGGTTGAAACCTTCCTACAACTTTCATACGTTAGCACAAGAGTCTCCCTATAGAATCTTCTCTCTTCCCTTCTATCTTTTTTCTTTTTTATATTTTAGAGACAGAGAGCAAGATAGAGACAGACACAGAGAGAGAATTGGCATGCCAGGGCCTCAGCCACTGCAATCGAACTTCAGACATTTGGGCCATCTAGTGGGCATGTGCTATCTTGTGCTTACCTCACCTTTGCAGGTCTGGCCAATATGGGATCTAGAGAGTCAAACTTAGCTTCTTAGGCTTTGCAGGCAAGTGCCTTAACTGCTTATCTGTCCCTCCAGCCCCTCTATTCTATCTTTCTACAGGTGTCAGACCAACACTGCCATTTGAAGGCTTTCCCTCTGTCTCTTGCTTCCTCTACTAGGAAATTTCTTTTTTTTTTCCTTTTTTTTCTTTTCTCAATTTTTATTAACATTTTCCATGATTATAAAATATCCCATGGTACTACCCTCCCTCCCCCACGTTCCCCTTTGAAATTACATTCTCCATCATATCCCCTCCCCATCTCAATCAGTCTCTCTTTTATTTTGATGTCATGATCTTTTCCTCCTCTTATGGTGGTCTTGTGTAGGTAGTGTCAGGCACTATGAGGTCATGGATATCCAGGCCATTTTATGTCTGGAGGGAGGACGTTGTAAGGAGTTCTACCCTTCCTTTGGTTCTTACATTCTTTCTGCCACCTCTTCCGCATTAGACCCCGAGCCTTGGAAGGTGTGATAGAGATGTTACAGTACTGAGCACTCCGGTCACTTCTTTCCAGCACTATGATACCTTCTGAGTCATCCCCAGGTCACTGCCATCTGAAAGTAGAAGATTCTCTAACCAAAGTGAGAGTAGCATTAATATAAGGGTATAAATATTAAGAAAAGTGCTTACTGGGCAGTTTGATAAGCATAGTATATACATTTTTACAGACATCAGCAGATGTTACACCCCTAGGGCTCATGACTACCCCTGTTTTGAGTTTTCAGTATCAGGGATGTATTGCCCCCCATGGAACGGGCCTCCAGCCCAACTGGAGGGCAGTTGGTTTCCACCATGACAGATGTGCCACTATTGCACCCATTGGCTCATTTGGCCTGGCTGGCCAGTTATAAGGCTTGCAGTGCCCACTGTTGAGTATCTTCACTGGTGGTATCTCTTTCTACCATTGAACTACATGTAGAATGTCTTCTTCCAGCTTTCTCTTAGCTGGTCTACATGGAGGAGGTTATCAGCTCAGTTCCAGCAGAATTTCTCAGTGGCCTTGCCACCCAAGTATGTGGAGTCTTCAGCAATAGGGTCTTACCATCTATTCCTGGTGGGAAACCAAGGGCCTCGACAATGGCCTATAATGTTTTTGGGGCATCCAGGACCTCCCTGGCCATCAACTCACTGGAGGCATCGGAAATTTCTTGATGTTCTAATCCATCTTAGCATTTGCTTCATGGTGGATAACCTAATCTCTTTTGCTTACCTCATCAGGTTATACATATATTATCAAATTTTTTACCAAATATTAAAAATGTATAAGAAAGTTATTGACAATTATAAATTATTCCACCCTATTGTAAGCTACTTTTATGTCTTCCTTTCTCAGAAGAAACTTTGGTCTTCAATATATTTCCTTTCAGCATTATCACAGCTAAGAATTTCTTAGGCCTAGTTATCATATGAAAGTTGAGACTCTATTCATCTGTTTCTATATTTGAAATGAGGGCATATTAGGCCCAAACTTGCTATATTCTGAGATTCTATTCATGACAGAGAAATATTCATCAGAAGGCAGGTATATCTTGGAAACTACCCACAGGGATTAGCTACTGAAATTTCAAAATGTCCTCTTTTAAATAAAGTTTCCTAGAAGTTGTCCTCCTAGTATGAAGTCCAATAGTACAATGGGTCTAGGTATCACAATATTGAAGGGAATTGTATCATATATGCAATTGTTTTAGAAAACGCATGAGATAGAGGTAGAAGAAAAAAATCACTTCTTTATCAACCAAATAATTTTGTCGTGCAGTCTAAAATTCACAAGTTAATCCATTTTAGACAACAGTCTGTTTTTCAGGCTTCTTTCAAGGATGAAATGAGTCAAGGAGCAAACTCATATTGACTTGAAAGCATGAGGTTAATTTATTTCACACAGTGTTCTGTTCATTGCACAACTTACATTCAATAGGTTGATTGCATACATATATAGCAACTCAGAAAACAGGATTTGTGGCTAAACACCTGTGTTTATTCCATGTCTTGCCCTTAATTTTATGTACAACCTTGGGTGAATCACTTAATTGCTCTGCATTTGAGATTTCTTTAGATGAGTGTATATCTTCCTCAGGGAGTGATAGTAGTTTCTCTTTTGTAGAGAAATTGTGCTAATTACAGATTTGTGACAGTAGAAAAAGCATTTTACTGACAAAAAACTGCCCTTAACTATTAGATTCTTCCAGTTCGTAGAAGCCTAAAAGGATATAGTATGATTTCATTGATGCCACAGCTCATCATAGTGGTGAGAATATGGTACTGGAGTCAGACATGCCCTTCCTATGTCCAATTTGGACTTTCACAGGTTCTAATGAATTGGGATAATTATTTCCCCTACCTGAGGCTTTTGATACTAACATTACTTCCCTTTTCAGGCTTCTTGTGAAGAGTAAGTGGATACCTGTGGGAGAACACTTAATAACATGAACATTTTTTCACTCCTTATTTCAATGAACTTCACTGAAGGCTTTTCTTGGATGCTTGTTCCTCTTCAGCCCAGTCCTGTAAATGTTTGCATCACATGCAAAGAAGCCCTATGTAGATGCTTTCCGTTGGAAGCATATGCCTTGAAGGATTGAAACAACCTGGGGTCAAGAAGCATTTTAACTCCTCGGTGGGCTATATAGCTGGTATGCCAGTATATTTAAGACATTGCCTATTTTATTGAGTCAACTTTCTCAATGTCTCTTTTTAAATTTTTTAGCAGCAAAATATATGCTATGTTAATAATTTTATAAGTGTTTTGGAGAATTATATAATATGATACATAATAAATGCCATGATGCAAGGTATAAATACTTAAAAAGTTTAGTAAAAATATGATCTCACAGAAGGTGATATTTCTTAATTTAGCTTACAAATTAAATATAATCAGGCATATATGTGACAAATGGTAGTAGAAAATTAGAACAAAAATTGCTAGCATGAAATAGTTATACCTATTAAAAGATGACATGTAGTATAGAAGCTTGGAGAATAGCTCAGTTAGTAAGAGTCTTCCCTAACAAGCATGAACACATGAGTTCCTACTCCAGCACCCGCATAAAAGCTGGACATGGAGGCATTTTGTAATCCCATTGCTGGATCACGGTCAGCACAAGGAGTTATCTCCAGTGCCTGCTAGCTAGCTAGTCTAACCAAATCAATGAGCTCCTTTTTCTTTCCTTTTCTCTCTCTCTCTCTCTCCCCCCCCTTTTTTTTTTGGTTTTTCAAGATATGGTCTTATTCTATCCTAGGCTGACCTACAACTCACTATGTAGTCTCAGGCTAGCCTTGAACTCACAGCTATCCATCTACTTCTGCCTCCCAAGTGCTGGGACTAAAGGTGTTCCCCACCATGTCGAGAGAGAGAGAGAGAGAATGGGCCCTGTAAATGGACTCCAGATATATGTGTTCCCTTGTGCATCTGGCTAATGTGTGTCCTGGGGAATTAAACCTGGGTCTTTTGGCTTTGCAGGCAAATGCCTTAACTGCTAAGCCATCCCTCCAGCCCCTGTTATAGTTAATTTCTATTGTCAACATGACTGGATCAGGAATCAAGTAAGAGATAGGCCTCTTGGGCAGGTCTTTGAGGGCATTTTCAGCAAGGTTTAATATAGAAGATAGATCTACCTCCACAGTAGGTAGTACCTTCACTGGTAGCCTGTATAGCATATATATATATATATACATATAAAGTGGCCTTATTGGCCTGCTTGCCTTCATTCCTCCCTGGTGTGTACATCTGCCCTGTTGCTGCCAATCTCTGCTGGCATCAGAACCTAGCTTCTTTTTAACCTTCAAGCATTGGCTAAAGACCAGTGGATGTCTAGGAAACCAAACTTCTATCTCCAGGCCTTCATTACCAGATTGGATCCTTTCACCCTGAGGAGGTGTCTGTCTTTAGTGATGATGTGGGTTTCTTGAAGACAGCAGGTAGAAGGCCCATTTCTTTTGTTCCACCAGATCAACTTGTGTCTTTTTATGGGTGAGTTAAGACTGTTAATGTTTAAGGTCATAACTGTGCAGTTTAACTTAATACCTGCCATGATGGGGTGGCTTATGGGATTTGGTGCTTCCTTGTGTTTTTCTTTCTTTTTTTATTTTGAGTCTGCTCTAGTTTTGGTTATTATGATCTTATCCTTTGGGCTCTTGAAATTGGTTGTTTGACTCTTCTGTGTGTAGTATTCCCTGAAGTATTCTAAGTAGGTTTGGGCTTGTGTTCATATAATCATCGTGTTGACATTTTTTAATGGAAACTTTTCCTTTTACCCTCTATTATGAGGGACACTTTTGCTGGGTACATTAGGTCAGGTTGGAATCCATAGTTTTTTACTTTGAAGTGTACCATTCTAGGCCCTTCTGCCTTTCAGGGTTTCCATTGAGAAATCTGAGGTAATTCTGATGGAAGTGCCTTTGTATGTAGAGAGTTGTTTCTCTTTTGTTGCTTTTAGAACTCTTTCTTCATTTTCATTGTTAAAACTTTTAACTATGATGTGCCTTGGAGAGTTTCTTCTTTAGTCCCATTGTGGTGTTGTACAAGCTTCTTGTATCTGGATGGGCCTCTTTTTTGAGAGGTTGGGAAAATTTTTCTTTCACAATTTTGTTGACGATGTTCTCTATGTATCTGACCTGGATTTGCTGTCCTTCAGATATACCTATGATCTGGATGTTTGGTCATTTTAGGGTATCCCACAGTTCCATGGTATTCTGTTCACATGAATTGTTGAACTTAGCAAAGTTTTTGGCCTCCCAATCAATTTCCTCTGTCTTGTCTTCCAGGTCAGAGGTTGTGTCTTTCATAGGAGTAACTCTGCTAGTGTGGGGTTCTAGAAAGGTTTTTAAAGGCTATACTTTATTTTTGTTTTCTATTGTGTTATTTTGTATTGTGTCAATCTCTTTTGTGAGGTACAATTTCAGGCTGAACTCTGATTTTCTTGATGATTTCTGGAATTGATTCTTGCATTTGATCAAGTCTTCATTAAACTTAAACAACTGGTTATTGAAACTTCCATTTGTTGACTCACCATCAATTTACTTGTACCTCATTTTTTATAGACAAACACAATTTATTTTTATTTGAGAGAAAGAGAGAATATGTGCACACCAGGGCCTTTGTCAATTGCAAATGAACTCCAAATGCATGTGCCACCTTGTACATCTGGTTTACATGGGATCTGGGCAATAAAACCTGTGTCCTCTGGCATGTCAGGCAAATGCTTTATCCTCTAAGACATTTCCCCAGCCATTATATCTCTTTTGAGGCTTATAAGGTTTTCTTTGCTTGAGTAATTCCTTGTGTCAAAGCTGAGTGCTCTAACGGTGATTCCTCTCAATTTCATTTATGTGATTGTTGGATTTTTTGATGGCTTGCTTTTATTTCAGCAATTCTTTTGATCAGGGTCACATTGGTTGTTGTGTTTTCATTTTGGGATTCAATTTCTGTTGTTTTCCCCATGATTTTACTGGCAGCTTCCATTGTAGGAGTGTGAATTCTTGGTGGAGATCACTGTTTTCTGTATTTCATTGGCTGTGTGTGTGTGTGTGTGTGTGTGTGTGTGTATGTGTGTGTTGTGGGGGAACATTTTACTCTATTGAATGGGAAGCAAATATTTGTCCTTTTAGGATCTTCAGTGGGTGTTCTGTTTTAAATGTGAATTGAATTTGTGTATGATGTGGTTGTAACTGCAGATGCCCCAATTGTGGAGATTTCAAGTACTTCAAAAATACCTGTGGAAATGGGATATGGGGAACTGGCAGCTCTGGCCTCCTCACTCCACTTGTACATACTCTTCAGCACATAGGGATCAGGTGTTGTGGAACCAGGATCTGGGAAGCTGGATAGCCAGGTGTAAGAAGCCAGCTCCTGTAGCGGTCTGTATACCCTCTTGCTCTGGGGAATAGGGATATGGATACTCAGGGGCCAATCAGGAAACTCGAGCAAAAGGCCTACTTCTGCAGCCCACAGGCAAGGACCATTTTGCCCCAAGGCAGCAGCCAGGGTACCAGGACCAGGGAAGTGGACAGTGGAGAAGGAACTTGAAGCTCTGTCCTACTCACTCCATGTGTGCATCCTCCGGATCAGGGTGTCCAGGATTTGGGGACCCAGGGGCCATTCTATCTGGAAGGCAGAGCAAGGGACTTGCTTCTCCAGCAAGCTTGCAGGGTCCAGGCAGCCTCAAGCCAACAGCAGTAGAACTGGGACCAGAGAACTGGGATGTGGGAAAGGAACCTGGAACTCAGGCCAACTCATTCTGCATGCACACCCTGTGGAGCAGGATATTTGTGTGTTGGGAACCCAAGGGGACTTCAATCAGGAAGGTGAATCAAGGGGTCTGCTTCCTCAGCAAGCTTGTAGGGTCCAGGCAGCCCCAAGCCAGCAGCAGAGGAACTGACCAGAAGCAGAGAATTAGGAAGAGGGCTATGGAGGAACAGGAAGATCTGGCCTACTCACTCTGTGAAAACACCTTCCGGAGCAGGGGATCCTGCCAAAATTTTGCTTGGCTAAAATATCTCTTCTCATTTCTGAAAGACAGTATCTGACTGACTGCTTGACAAGGCTAATAGAAATCACACAAGTGGCTGGGTGTGGTGGTGCACACCTTTAATCTTAGCACATGGGAGGCAGAGTTAGAAGGATCCTGTGAATTCGAGGACAGTCTGAGACTACATAGTGAATTCTAGGTCAGCCTGGGCTAGAGTGAGATACTTACTTGAAAAAAAAATCACACAGGCTTCTCACACAGTATTTCCAAGCACAAACTCCTAATCTTGTCTCCAAAACCTGCTCTTGCTATTGGCTTTCCATTCTCAGTGAAACAAGATCCAATCAGTCATATCTATATTTCTTGTCTTTTACTTGCCTGCTTTGCTGGTTTTCTGTCTCCCCTCACTAGTTTGGCTCTACCTTTCAAGGGTGCAAATTTGATCTGTTTGTCTGTTATTACTTGAATACCAGTACGTAAAGCATGTCCAATGTTGCTAAGTTTTAGTAAATATTTGTTTTAATAAATTGTTTATTAAATAGTTTATTTTCTTAGAAGAATAAACATATGTATAAAGTACATTCTTAGCCCTCTGAGAACAGTAATATTGACTGATTAAGTGGGGGCTATAATGAAAAGGATAGAGGAATGGGGTCATTTGGCTTAGTGTCTGTGAAACACCATCATCAGATTTATTAACACATCTGTTCCAACTCTGTGGTGAAGAAAATGTGAAGAGATAGCTTTAAGTAACTAGAGGCATCCTTTTAGGCATGGAGATAGGCAACATAGCTTGTCTAAACATTGGAATCACTGGAAATATCTTTCCTCCGGCCCTAAAAGATGGGTTACACTTTCAGTTCATTTGCTAGCTTGTTGGCAGGGTCTTGCCTAGAGGTAGAGTTATGTACTTGAATGCAGTATGAGCTCTGCAGCCTAAGGCTTCTTGCCCTGTAAACTTGTGAATTAACACATTTCTTTGAACAAACGTGTTTGATAGTTTGTGAAAGAAAACAGACTTAAATAGTTTGGTAAAAATCTGAAGGCATGAAAAAGATTTGTTTTTAATGGAAAATGCAGGAAAATCTCCAGGGTAGATCCACTGACAAATTGTTTCCTAAATATTGTCTAAAGAATGACCTATTCTTTTGTACGTCTACCTGTTTAACTAAACAAGCATTTAAGTCTGAACATTTGCAAATGAATTAAAGGAGCAATGACTGGTGTGATGTGGCTTCCAAACGAAATGGATATTTTTGCTATAATTGTGACAAAAATTTAGACATACAGTTAATTTCATCTGAACATAATGTAAAGGTTTGAATTGGACAAACTGTTAGAGAAAGTGCAATCTGTACAATGGAATTCTATACAGCAGTAAGAAAAAATGACACAATGAAATTTGAGGAAAAATGGTTGAACCTGGAACAGATCATTCTCAGTGAACTTACCCAATCACAGAAAAAAAATCACCACATAGTCTCACTCATCTACAGCACCTAACCTGAATCTACTGAAGATACCTTACGTACCCAGCAAGCATCTCCTAGATTAGACACTAGGATGGAAGGGGAGGGAGGAGAGGGCATCAAAGGTGTGGGAAACACAAATCTAGACCCAAACGGCAATGGTACCATAATCTTCTACTTACTAAAAGATAGACCAAATGTCTGATCCTTCACCAGGCCCTTACAGGGAACACCTGAACCACAAGACACTGGAGAGGGTAAGATTAAGACTAACCTTAGTCTCCTACATCTTCCCTCCCTCACTTCCCCTCTCCCTGTCTCTCTCTCTCTTATCTCTAACTCTTGTATATTAGTTATCTTTTTCCTCATTTTCTTAGTGGGCACAGACCTGTAACTCCCAGAACCAGCATGGGGCTATCATCCACAATGAGCTTTTGATCAGAGAGACCTACAAGGTTTTCTAAAAGACAGACAGATTTCTGTCAGAGTACTTGATGACCCACCAAAGGTTAGTGGTAAGACCCTACTGCTGAAGATACCTTATGTGATTGACATGCAAATTAGAATGGCATGGCTGGAAGTTGGATGAGAGTCAGTCCCCAGACAGTCAGCGCATCTAGTGCCAGAAGGTGCTACATGGGCGACTGGGGGAAATTGACCAATATCTATCGAAGCAACGCATGGTCTAACCTACTTAGCAGCAAATAACTTATTGTGATGCTCACACAAGTGCAGTGGTGGCACACAGCCATGGTGGGGAACCAACTGCTCTCAATTTGGCTAACTGATCCCCTCACTGGTATGGGACCCATAGCTGGAGCTGGGAAACAAGTCAGAACCATATCCAAACATAAGCCCACTCTCCAGTATCAACCTACTATCAATTGTGGGCTACAAGAGGGCCTACACCTATTAAATTCTCTATAAAAAAAAAAAAAAGTAAGGGTTATCTCATTTGTCCTGGTGCTAACTTACTCTCCGTTGGAGAATCTGCTTCTCTTTTTCAGATAGATGTAGACCCTAAGGAGAGAGCCACCCCATCATACCTCAAAAGGGCTCCGGCTAAAACTAAGAAAACTTTGAGAAACAAGCAAGGGGGCTGTTTTTCCTGATGAACCAGACACCAGCACAAGGGGGAAGGAGATCAGCATAGAGAAAAATCAACCTCTACCAAATCAGAGAGCCAGAGCCTCAGAGGCCCTCAACACCTCATCACTGAAGCAGACCAAAAATGAACCCAACATGGCTCAGGGAAATTTTGCGGAAGAGGGGGCGGAAAGAATGTCAGAGTCACATGTTGGGTCATGATATGCAGAGACATGTAGCTTACCCATAACTGTGGGCTGACTCCACAATGCATGACCCGTATACCTCAACAAGGAGGGGCCAAGGGGAGGGGGTAGGTCACAGATGAGCCTAATAATGGTACCAAACTGACTGTATTTGCTGAATACAGAACTGACTAATAAAAAAAAAAAAACAAAAAAAAAAAACAAAAAAAAAAAAGAGAAAGTGCAATCTGGAAAACTTCAAAGACTAGAATTGCCCCATAACCTCATAAACCTCTAGATTCTCCTAGATGGCTTTTCTATGTAACCTGCCCAGGTTTATTTATGTAGCTTCTAGCAATGGGTTCAGGGAAAGTTCTTCTCAAGTGCTGTATGGTTTTCTCTCCTATCTTCTGGTTTACAAATGGTTTCTATGAGCACCTGAATCACCTGGCCCATGGGCCACATTGCATCTATAAAATAAAATGTCCTTGAGTAATCAGGCCTGGGAATATTCTAAAAACAGTTTCCCATTTGAATTCTAATTTAGTACACTGCTGTAGACACCAGCTTTGGGTGAGCCAGCTCAGCATGTGTCCCTACTATTTAATGTCAGCCTATGACTATTCTTAGCCTTGACACCTCCAAACAGTTTTACCAAATGAACAGATTTCTCCAACCATCACATTTTCTATCCATTGAGCTGCAGATGGAAGAGGATAAAAAGGATACGTACATGAAAGGGAACGGGTACACACTTCCTCCACCCTCATGAGCTAATCTCAGCAACTGAGCTAGTAGTGCTGGTTGCATGTGAAAATAGGTTTTTATTTTTCATGTTTTCCCTGGGCTGGGCTCTTGGAAACTGAAACATGGGGATGACAATGAGGTTCCTCTGCCAACTTTGGGCTTTAAGCTATCCAAGTTGGCTAGTACTTAGTATCAAAAGTCTTTCTGGATAAAAAATGATAACCCTAAAGAGATCAGAGTAAAAGAGTAAGGACTGGTTTGGAGACTAGGAAAACACATTTTGAAATAGGAGCTAATTGCTGTTATGGAACACAGGAAAGTTATCTCTGTACTTTCAGAAGTGCATTTGGAGAAACACTACTGTCCACACATCTCAGAGATAGAAGCTGAGCTGTTGGATTTTTCATTTCTGTCATGAATAATCTTATAAACTCTGAGTAATTGATAGCTTCACACTTGCTGTTGTCCTCTTCTCTTCTCTTTACCTTTTCTCTTCACTTCTCTCCTCTCCTCCTTCCCCTAGCCCCTCCTCTCTTTGAGCAGGGGAGGCTTCTGAAGTAGATTAACTTTATTAAATGTCAGAGAAATACCATACAATACTTTAGAAGGCAACATCATGGGAAGATTCCCTCTCTCTATTCTCACTGTTTCCTCTACTCATTTTGTTATTTCATATGGGTTCATATGGATTAGAATTTGAAATTTAATCCCTGAATCACATAGGGAAAAAATGGTGTAGGGACAGGTAATGTCAGGTGTTGAGTATAGAAGTTTACTGATTTTTTTTTGTTTTGCTTTTGGTTCTAGGGATAGTTACAGAATGTGGTGGTTTGCATGGTATAGATGGCCCCCAATATATTCAGTTGTTTGTTTGTAGTTTGCATCTGCAGCCACCTGGCTGGAGGCAGTGCCATTGTGTGGATCTTAAGGTGTGGTGGTGGGTATCAGATTTTAATCTAAAGATATGCAAAGTGTGCCTAGCTGGAGTTCCTGAAGTGTGCTGTGGCTTTTGACGTTTAGGCTTGTACTTCTCTGTCTCTGCTTGGTCCTGTGAAGGCAGGCCAGCTTCTTCTGCCATTATGGAACTTCCCCTGGATCTGTAAGCTTCAATAAATAGCCTTCCTCCATAACTGTGCCTGGTCTGGAAGTTCATCTCAGTGAACCTGAAGCTGTCTGCTACACAGAACAAAGATAAAATAATGTGGCTTTACAAAAAGAATGAAAGTGGTGATAAGAAGCACTGCATTAGGCTGAAGAGATGTCTCTGTAGTTAAAGGTGCTTGCTTATAATGCCTGTGGGCCAGTGTTCCATTACCCAGTACCCACATGCAGCCAGATACACAAAGTAGCTCATCCATCTGGAGTTTGTTTTCAGTGGCAATGGGTCCTGTAATGCCCGTACTCATTCCTTCTCTCTCCCTCCTCACTCTCTCTCTAGTAAATAAAAGAGTTTTAAAAGATATATTAGAAGTATTGTAGCATTATTTGGGAAAGATCTTCACTTGTTTGGAATTGGGGAACAACTGACCTCTCCTCCCCAAAACCTTATTGGTATGCCATTTTAAGCGCAAACTGGAAAATTGCCTGCTCTCTATACTTACAGAGAGAGAGAGAGATCCTAGAGCATTTGAAACATGGATTTGTACCTTTTAGAGTCTTTGATGAACTTAGCATTTGACTTTATTTTCTTTTTTTTTCTTAAATATTTTAATGTTTTTTTTTTTTTTTTTTTTTACTTATTTTTAAGGAGAGAGAAAGAGAGAAAGGTGGAGGAAGAGAAGAGAAAAGAAGGGAAGAGAGAATGGGTTGCCAGGGCCTTTAGCCATTGCAAAAGAACTCCAGATGCATGTACTACTGTGTGCATCTGGCTTTACCTGGGTATGGGGAATCAAACAGGGGTTATCAAGCATTGCAGGTAAGCACATTAATTGTTCAGCTTTATCTTTCACACCCTATTTTATTTTCTTCTTTTTTTTTAGTAAGTTCTGGAGCTTATGTAGCACTAGTATATTTTTACAGAATATTAGCAAAGATGTTCAAAAACAAGTTCAAAAACAAGGTATTCAGTGGTAGAGTTAGGACTATGAACTTCTAGGAAATCGTTGCTATTTATCTCTTCTAGGAACTATTTTTTATAGAATATCCACTGTTTTTTTCCAAGGCATTTCTGTACATTTGATGCAAGATTTCTAACAACTATGAATGAAGAATTATGTCAGTAAGGACAAATTTTGTATACTTATAATTGGCTTGTTGTTCTAATTGCCTTTAGGTATTCTATTCATTGAAATTTCCAATCCATCAGTATTGACATCTCTAAGATAGGAGAACAAGGTGTAGAACGTGTTTGAATTCTTTATAGAAATGGAAATTGCACCTAACTGGTTTCTAACATGGGAAATGAATAATGTAAGATTTGGATGTTTCAAACATGGTTATAATTAATTCAGTTTACAAAATTACAAGGTCTATGTGCATAGAAAATCATGTTGGGAAAGGTAGAAGGCTAGCAATTTTATGAGAAATATGCATTTTTTCTAACCAATATCAAAAATTGAATAAAGTTTCTTATGTATTGGAGCAGTGTAACTATCTTTTTTAGGTGAGAAAAGAAGTGTTATTTCACTCACACCAAGTTGAGTATTTGACTAGCACAGCCTGACGATACGTTTTTATAACATTTGGACCATGTTGCATTTGTAAAATGTCACTACTAGTTATGTGCAGATCTCACACACACATGACTGAATTCTGCTTAAGTGACCCAAACTTTCAGATCCTTGTAGATAAGTACCTTTGATTTTCCAGGCTATACAAATTTTATAAAGGTTTACTTTCTTCACACATAACATCACCTAACACTAGGTGACAGAAAAAAAAAAGTGAATTTAAAACATAACAGGTATTTTTCGGATGGACCCTGGATAAATTGCTAACCTGTGAAGCTCCCTGATAAGAAATAAATTTCCTTAAAAAAATAGTCACAGATAGCACTAACATGCAAAAAAATAAATAAATAAAAAATAAATAAATAAAAGCCATGTAGTGGGAATCCTTGATTATATTTTTTGTTAGCTTTTTTAGCCCCTAAGTCATGTTTCAGTCTATCCTATGAGGCTTTAACAAAGGTTAGGGCTGGGAGATTTTTCTCTATGATATATTAAAATCTCATTACCTTAGACTTTTACTGATTTAGGATTGGTGATCTCTCTGATAGAGCTCGGCTCGCTTAGAATTTTGTTTCCTTTTGGAAGCAATTATAAACAAGACTGCAGAACGAATGTTAAGGTTCTTAAATCCAAGTGTAGACAAAGGAGCAAAATGCTAGAAGAGAGAAATTGAAATGTTGGCATTGGCTTATTTATCTGCTAGACTTAATGTCAGTTTTGCCTACCTTCTCAGTTTTCTTTAAAAAAATGTTTTATTTTTTGTTTATTTATTTGAGAGTGAGAGAAAGAGAGAGAGAGAGAGAGAGAGAGAGAGAAAGAATGGGCATGCCAGGACCTTCAACTACTGCAAATGAACTCTAGAAGCATGTGCCACCTTGTGCATCTGGCTTACATGGGTCTTGGGGAATTGAACCTGGGCCCTTTGGCTTTGTAGGCAAGCACCTTAACTGCTAAGCCATCTCTCCAGCCCTATTTTTCCCAGTTTCATAAAGTGCTTACATTATTTTGAAGGAAGCACACATTTAAGAAGTCAAAATACCCACAATGTTTGAAGCACTTTGTTAAAACTGTCCAAAAACTTGCAAACAAATAAGACTTTTCATTGAACATTACTTTGAACTATCTTAGTATTTTTTGCTTTAATTATTTCATGTGAATAAAAGCATTACAGTATTTTTTCTAAGCCTCTACATACTATAAACATTCCTAATTTCCCTCAGTGAGTATTAGTTTACAAAGCATCATTGTAGAATTAGACTCAAAATAAAAATGTTTTTAAAAGGTGCCACAATTTTAACAGTAATTCAATACATTACGATGTCCATATCATCTTAGAACTCTGCCTGTTGTGAGTTCTGTTACATCAAAATAATGATTTAGGATTATTTAATATGTGAGATTTGACACAGGTATGAATGTTCAAGTAGAAGACACCTACATCTAGAGTAATGCATCTAGACCGTATTGGACTAGATGTAATGGTATAGTATTATAATTCGGTTAAATCATCATATTTTCAAGATTTATCTACTCATTTTTATGATTTCCATACATAAATATTTAAACAGTGAAATATTTACATCTTATTATTTCAGTGTCACTATAGATATTATTTGGTAAAAAAGACATTTCTTGCAGAATAATTAGCTAACTCACTAGCTAGAGATATTTGTCAACATTAGGGATTTTCTCCTTGAGAATATTTAAATTTTTTGTGTCTTCAAACTGATTAATCTCTTGATAGTAGGTCTAAAGTCATGCTTGGCTAGGTCTTCTTCATTTCAGATTGATAAAAGTAATCATCTATATTTTCCTTTAATACTTCATATGTTTTATAATTGGTTTCCCATATATTTAATATATTTTTTATAGCAGAAATTAAGTTCATTTTGTTCAAAGAGTTTTCCAGTTATCTCCTTCTCATAGGTCAGGCAATCCACCCTTCCTAACCTGGTACCCATTTGCCTTTCAAATACTTTCATAGTTTCCTTATTATACTATGCCAGTGTATTTTTGTGTTCTATATTGGTGGATCCTTTTAATCTCCATTGTCAACTCTATTAGATTTATAATCATGGAAAAAATGGACATACATGTTTCTTCATATGTCTGTGAGAGTGTTTTTAGAGACTAATTGAGGAGAAAGACCTACCCTGATTGTGTCTGGCACCATCCCATGGGCTAAGAAATATTTTTATTTATTTATATATTTGCAGAGAGAGAGAAAAGATATAGACAGATAGAATGTACATGCCAGGGCCTCCAGCCACTGCCAAGGAACACCAAATGCACACACCACTTTGTGCATCTGGCTTTATGTGGGTCCTGGGGAATTGAACTTGGGTCGTTAGGCTTTGCAGGCAAGTACCTTAATCACTAAGCAATCTCTCCAGCCCTTGACATTTTTTAAGGTGTTTGGGGTGGTTGGCAGTTTAGCACCAGCATTCCTTTTCTGTTCCTTGTCCCACCATTATGAAGTGGTCTGCTCCACCATACTCTCCCCACCATGATGGACTTTACCTGAAACTGTAAGCCAAAATAAACCTTTCAACTTTTGTCTCCCTCGGGTATTTCATTGAAGTGATGGAAAAGTAACTAACATGCTTTCTATTTTAATTTTTAAATCTAAACCTATCATTTCAATAGCCAAGTGAATAAAGTGACCATCAGAAAAGTCCAGGCTAAACAGAATGATTTTGCTGATAATGTGTGTGCTCAGACTGAAATCCACAATGTGAGGGTAAAAATAATGCTCTTTTATTTTGATGTTTTCGATGAGAAATGGCTTGTCATATAAAGACACTTGAAGATCTATTTACCCATCATCTTGAGGTCTGGCTCTGTACATTTGAAAGCTGAAGAACAATCAAGAAAGAAACAGAGCCACAAGGCTAGAGAAGTTTATGATAGTAATTTTGAGTTAATCTGATGTTCCTGAACAATAGAAAGGTAATAGAGTAGCTTTCTAGTACTTTCAAAGTCAAATATGTATCTGGATTTAGCTTGAAAAGTTACATAGAAATGGTAGATTAGATAGGTTAGTTACATTACATTATAGGCATGATTAACCAAACTCATTTATATATGCCTTAACCTATATTCTTAAATTTCTGGATAAGAAAAGAATCTTCAGCACAAGTCTTTTTCTTCTTCTTCTAACAATTCTGTGCATGCCTAAAATCCTCTCGTATGTTTAGAATACAATTAAAACTCTCTTCTAAATACCAGATCTGCCTGCTGAGGTTCCAGGGTTGCTCTCCCTGTTGGGGGGGGGGTGCCTGAATGGGTTCTATAACATAAGACATCCAAGAATAACTGTATTTTATTATTATAATTATTATTTGTTTTTTTAAGGTTGGGTCTCACTCTAGCTCAGGCTGACCTGGATTTCACTATATAATCTCAGGGTGGCTTCAAACTCATAGTGATTCTCCAAGTGCTGGGATTAAAGGTGTGCACTACCATGCCTGGCTGTATTCTTATCTTATTGAATTTTATTGGATTTGAGAGGGAAAATTTGCAAGAAATAAAAACATAGTTCAAAGGAAGAAGGATGCAATCATTAGAGAATCAAAACCAATTTATGAAATATGTTAATTATTTTACATAGAAATTCCAATAAAATTTTAGGATAAATGGAATTTCAGACACTTAAATATAAGTTCGATATAACAAATCAATGATTTCTCTATATACTAGAAATATAGATTCAGAATTGAAATAATTGAAAATGATGCCACTTAAAATATGATCACAAGGATATAATACCTAGAATTACATTTTTTTATTAAGAACATACTTTGTATTTATACATTATGTATTGGTACCATCTTTTCTGTCCCCCCAGCTCCCATTCTGCTGGGGGTTCCTTGTCAGTGGGTTTGCTGGTATTCTCCATGGGGTTGTGGGTTATGAGTTGTAACAGAAGCAGTTATTGTGGGGTGGGACAGTGCCTCTGGATATGATGTCCCTACCTGTGGCTATGACAATGTTTCTATCCCCTCTTCTGCAATATTCCCTGAACCATGGTGAGTGTGTTTTAAGTCTACTTCAGTGATGAACTTTAAGGAGCCTCTGGATCTCTGCTTTGGCATCTGTTGAGTATCCTCAGCATCTGTTTTCTTCACCCTGATGCTGATTATCAGGCTCACCATGGAAGCAGCACTCTTGCTCATCTTCCTAATTTTGCTATGGTTTCACCTGGGCCTTGGCCAAAGTGCAAGGGGTGGTTTCAATCCTTAGATCTTGCTACCCTCTGAGAAAAGAAAAAGAGATTCTCCAACATTTTGTGAAGTCATCATAGGTTAAATGGGAGAAGCATTAATTTAGGGAGATTTTGATGGATGTAGCTCCTCTTTTATCCAAATACCAGTGGGAGCCTGTCATTGAAGACCATAATCCTTGTCTCCTTAGGATTCTGACTTGGTTCCCAGTTCCAGCTATGGGTTCCTTTCCACTGAGTGGATCTCTTAGTCATTCAGAAAACTATTGGCTACCCACCAAGGCTATGTGCCACCATTTCACTAGTGTGTACATCTTATCAGGCTGGTTGCTTGTGAGTAGCTTGCTCACACCATTCTTGGCTACTTTCCACCAGTAGCTCATGTAGCACTTTTAAGCACTAGGTGGACAAACTGTCTGAGGACTGGCTCTCTTCTTGATGCCAGCCAGGTCTCTCCTTGTTCTGTGATAGTGGCATATCGTGTCTTCAACAATGGCATCTTACTTGTTACCACAGGCAGGTAATCAAGTGCTTTCACAGAAGCTTGTCTTGTTTTGGGGACCTCGTAGGTCTCTCTGATCAACACCTCAATGTAGGTATCACTGTTTTCTGGTACTGGGCAATATAGGCCAGAGAATAATGTTTTAGAATATATTTTATTTATTTATTTGAGAGAATAATTTTTTTAAGGTTAGGCTTCATCCCACCTTCTCTAGGGCCCTTCTTTTCAGATGATCCCCCCCCATACTCCTGTTTAGAGTTAATTTTTTTAGTTTACCTTCAAAGAGAAAGGTTTCTATGGTACTAGTTCATTTTGGATTTTGTTTTGTGTTTATTTTCCCGCAACCTCCCCTTCTCTCTTCCAAACCCTTTCATCCCTATTGTCCAGGCCTCAAGTTGCCTATCAGGTATGCCAGCAACTCAAGCTGATCCAGGTTAGAAAGAGCAGATGAGTGAGAACATACAGTGTTTGTCTGTCTGTGATTGTATATGTTCACATCCTCACCAACATTTGTTGTTGTTTGATTTTTTTAATGATTTATATCCTTATTGGAATAAGGTGGAATTTCATAGTTGTTTTAATTTGCATCTCCCTGATAATTAAGGATGTTAAACATTTCCTTAAGTGTGTATTAGCCATTTGTATTTCTTCCTCTTCCCTGCTCATTTTTCTAGATATTAGGCCTCTGTCTCTGGTATAGCGGGTGAGAATTTTCTCCCTTTCTGTAGGTAATCTTTTGGCTCTGCTTATGGTATGTTTGTCTGTGCCAATACGTTTTAGCTTCATGTGATCCCATTGGTTGAGTGATTGTTTAATTTCCTGGACTACTAGGAAGTCTTTCCCCATTCCTGTATCATGGAGAGTTCCTCCTGTTTTTCTTCCAGTAGTTGAAGTGTTTTAGGTCTTATATTGAGGTTATTAATCCATTTAGAGAAGTTGATTTTTGTGTATGGTGAGATGAATGTGTTTCATTTCATTTTTCTACATGTGGTTACCCAATCTGTCCAGAACCATTTGTTGAAGATGCTGTCTTTTCTGTAGTGTATGCTATTGGCCTTTTTGTCAATGATCAAGTAGCCATAGTTAGTTGACCTAAGGGCCAGATCTTCAATTTTGGCCCACATTTCTAGACAAAGAAAACTTAAATATATATCCATCATTTGGTAGACTATATGCAATTTAGACTTCTTTAGACAGAAGTATACTGTAATGTCTAGGAACTGACTCATGATAGCATGGCATATAATCATCCTCCATGTTGCTGAAGACAGTAGAGATGAGAGCCGTAGATATCCTTAAAAGTCACATTTAAATGAACCAGCACTATATCAGAATATAGAAAGAAGACCTGCACATCACTAGAAGTGAGCATAGTTCGCTTCTTAAAAACAAACTGGAAAATGGACAGATTAAAGTAAGGAAGAACAATCTTGTAAGCAAGAGAAATTCCGAGGATAAATTATAGATAAATCATTGGCACATAACACATAATGCACTGAAAAAGTCAATGCATTGACCAAAAGGCTGTGCTTCATCACAAGAATTCAAGCAATGGTCAGCATCCAGCAACCCGCTGTAGTTAATTATTATTGGAAAATATGATTTAATATATAGATGGTGAAAATTTTAATGGCCAATGACAATTACATTAAGAATCTGTTGGCAGACTAATAAATGCACACTTTTGTGACTAGAGGTCATCTTTAAAACTTATGTATAAATGATTATTTCTTAGAATCATTGCTATAATTCTTTCTCAAAATATTGTGATGGGCTACATTTTAACTTTCCCCAAATTCAAGTTTTCCCCTTAATGTTCATTATGATTTCATTAATTTATTGATTATTTAAAATGTGTTTCTTAACTTCTGAACACATGAGAATTCTCTCATTAGCTTTTTGATACTAATTTCTATATTTGAGTTCTGTTCAGAGAATAAGAACATGCATAATTTTGTGTTTTTAAGATATTTTTAACACTTGTATGACTCAAATGGTCAGTTTTATTGATGCATTGGTACTTGCTTAAGAAGATTCAGTATTTTTATAAGTTTTAGGTCCAATGCATTATAATTTATTCATAAGTTTAGGTCCAGTACATTAGTAATAGTAATTTTGTTATTCGTTAATTATATTGTTCAATTCTTCTTCATGTTGTTCATGCTTTCACTTACAATACAAATCCTGTAAAATGTGTTTCAAAGTCTACCACTGAAATTATGCATTTGTACACTTCACATTTATGTATCTAGATTATATTTCCATGCTGTGTATCAACTTTAGCTTTTCATACTACAAGATTAAATTAAGAGCAAATAAGATTAGAACTTTTATACATTGTAAAGTTTTCCACTTTATCACTGGCATTACTTTTCACTTCTTCTTTTATATAATGAAAATATATACTATTTCATGTAATATGTTATATACCTGAAATTATAATACGTAACTATCAGCTTTATAAACCATTGATTATATGGTATATAGTTTTCTTTTCAGATTTTCAGAGCAAAAGTTTTGCCACTTCTTCTTGATTTATATTTCTTTTAAGTTATGTCAAGCTACCATGTCCTTTGGTTTGGAGCATTTTGTCTATTTTCATTGATTATAATTGCCTGTGAAATAGAGATATGATGAGTTTACACTGGTCAGCTTAGTACTACTTTGTTGTATTGGTTTCTTATTGCTTTTTTCTCTTTTATGCTTTCTTTCAAGATATTTAAATTTATTCCATTTTCCTTTGTTATATTTATAAGCAGTACTTCCTAAAGTAATATTTTCCTTTACCAACAATTTTTTTAAATGGTCAGTATCTTTAGCCATCATGGAAATCTAATTCAAACCACTTTGAGATTCCATCTCACTCCAGTCAGAATGATTATCATCAAATATAAATGATAACAAATGCTGGTAAGCATGTGGAGTAAGGGGATTTTATGCATTGTTGGTGAGATTGTATACTGGAGCAGCCACTATGGAAATCCAGTGTGGAGGTTTCTCAAAAAACTGGAAGATCACATGACCCAGATATACAATTCCTGCTCATATACCCAAAGAACTATCTATCCTATGACAGAGATACTTGCACATCCATATTCAAGGCCACTATAGTCACAATAGCTAGGAAATAGGATCAACCTGTATGTCCACCAAGTGATGAATGAATAAAGAAAATGTGGTACATATATACAATGGGCTTTTATTTATCTGTAAGAGAAAAGAAATGCAAAATTATCAGAAAAGTGGACAGAACTGGAAAACAGTTTATTATGACATAGCCCAGAAAGATAAAAATTACTATGTTCTCTTTCATGTATATATACTAATTTTTTAAAATGTTTGTGTACATGTAAGTAAATGAGAATGGATGTACTCTATAAAACTGGATAGGAGAATATAAGAAGGATAAAAGAGGTGTTAAGAAGGGCAAAGGGCAAAAGGACACGTGTCAGGTGAATGTGGACTAGAGACTGTGGTGGACGGAGGACCCGAAGTTGGTCTAATCTTGGGTTTCCTAGCCCACCAATTTGTCAGGTTTTCTTCTGAGCTTCTCAGACTTCCAGTTTTGTCTTCTGCATGGATGACTGCTGCCAGGTAAAAATGTGTCCAATGCACAGTTAATTTTTCTTAATTTCCTCTCTCAATCATGGCCTGGTGCTTTTTAACTACTCTGTTAGCTCTGAAATGCCTTTTCAGAGGTTTAGGTACTGTTCTGTCCCAGTTCTCTTTGCTCTCAGAAGCATCACTTCATATACCATAGTCAATTTCTAGAGGAAGTGGCCCTCTTTGTTTCCTATATATCTTTTGTTTTCCTTTTTTTCAAAATTTTTTTAAAAAAAATTTTGTCCATTTTTTATTTATTTGAGAGCGACAGACAGAGAGAGAAAGAGACAGATATAAAGAGAGAGAGAATGGGCGCGCCAGGGCCTCCAGCCACTGCAAGCGAACTCCAGATGCATGCGACCACTTGTGTATCTGGCTAACATGGGACCTGGGGAATAGAGCCTCGAACCGAGGTCCTTAAGCTTCACAGGCAAGCGCTTAACCGGTAAGCCATCTCTCCAGCCCTTTTGTTTTCCTTTTTTTTTTTTTTAAATAACATATATAAATTTGTAACATTAAGATGAAATTTGATAATGTCCCATACTTTGTATCTTTCTTTCCCGTCCAAATGTACTCCTACTTATACTTATTCTGGAGTTTTAATCACCATTTTTCTACTTCTCTTTCCTATGGACTTAGCTGTTTACAGAAGATGATGGCAGACATTTTCAAAGTATTTATTCCTTTAATTCATGTATCAAAAACAATTATGCCTATTTTTCCTCCTTAAATTCTTCATCCAACATTGTATTATAAAAGAGCTGAAATTTTGAAATGTTTTATAGCTGATAATATTTTTATCCCCTTGTTTGAGAGATACTTTCCTAGATATGAAATTTCTTATTTCTAATATCTGAACTTTCAATATTCTGATAACGTGTCTTTTAGCATCCTGTGCCATTAATCTTTTGTGCGGGCTCTGCATGCTCAGTTTTAAAACTACTAAGGTCATTCTAAAGTTTGTCATTAACAGTTTATACTTCTACAGTCTGCACAAGAGGTAAATGCTTTCTAGGCCCATTAAATATGGTTTGTTTATCCAAATCATGGAAAACATCTACTGTTTCCAAATATTTCCTTTTCTTCATTTTTATGGCATTTCTTTTTGGAATACTTCTATGTATTTGAATTTTATTATGCCATCATTCTATTAAATTTGTTAAATTGTATGTGTGTGTATGCATGTGTGTGTGTGTGTGTGTGTGTGTGTGTGTGTGTGTATCCATGTGTATGGGGACCAGGGACCAGGGGACAAATTTGAGTGTGTTCTTCAGGAATGCCAGCTACCTTTTTTTTCCTCATTGGCTTGGGGATCACCAATTAGTATAGATTAAGCCTCAAGAATCTGCCTACCTCTGCCTCCCCAGTGTTGGCATTACATTTACACACCACCATGCTTAGCATTTTGACTTGGGTGCAGGGAACGGAACTTAGGTCCTTCTGGTTGTACAGCAAACATTTCTCCTGTGAACCTTGTCATTCTTCTTTCTTAACTTTTCTTTTTGTATTATCTATGTTTTCGTTACTATTTCCTTCTTAAAGAATTATGCTATTTTATGTTCAAGTGTATCATTTTCCTAGGTATTCATCTAGTATCATAGAAGTTTCAACATTGTTTTTTTATCTCAAGCGCTTCTTCTATTTAGCTTTTTAAAATAATTTTTTGGGCTGGAGTGATGGCTTAGTGGTTAAAGCACTTGCCTGCAAAGCCAAAGGAACAAGGTTTAATTCCCCAGGATCCATGTAAGCCACATGCACAAAATGGCACATGCATATGGAGTTCGTTTTCAGCAGCTGGAGCCCCTGGTGTACCAATTCTCTCTTTCTCATAAACAAATAAAAATAAAACATTTAAAATACATGTTTACTCTGCATTCTCTCATAATTTTTATGTCTTTTATAATTTTATTATTCTCAAAAATCCCACTTGAAATTTTTACAACTTAACCTTTAATGGTATGGTAGTTTGAATTTGATAATGTAAAAGTTTGGCCCCTAAAACTTAGGTGTTTTGTTAAACTTGAGCTTGTAACTTCAGCCCCTAGCAGGCAGATTTCTACTACTGGGGGAGTATCACTAAGGGTAGATCTGATTCCAGCCCAAAGGTGTAGAGAGAACAGTTTGAGTTCTGGCAGTTCTTGCAAACTTGCTTCTTTTTGGTGCTTGCTGGCTGTTTGGTTGTTCCTCTCTGCTTGGATCTGTGAAAGGGAGCCAACTTCTTTTACCATTGATGGAACTTCCCCTGGCTTTGTAAGCTGAAATAAATCCATTCCTCCCATAAATTGTGTCTGGTTGGATATTCATCCCAACAATGTGGAGCTGACTACAACAAATAGAATCTCTAATATATCTTATGATTTTTATTCTTTAACAATTGAATCATCCACTCACTTCATTTGTTCTGTAAGCACATTTTATCCCAGCTGGTGGCTCATTCTGGTGGGCCACGTGTGAGAAAATCAGAGGCCCATTTTTCAGCTAGATGCACTTGGCAGATTAGCAAAAGAGCCTTATCAGAGAACCTGGCCTTGGAACCAACCTTCATCATGCTTTATCCACAGAACCATTTCTCAGATGTGGGCTCCTTCCCTGGCCTATCTGGGAGGAGCAGAATGAAAAGGAAATATGTTTCACTGGGAGTTCTCAGCCCTGGGATTTGAAGTGGGCAGCATGAGAAAGCAGCCCCCCTAGTCCAGTCTGAATTTCTACTTCAACTTCTCAATGATATCAAGCTTCTAGTCTGTGGTTTTTCTCCTGCTGCCATTTAAATTACCCTAATATCCATATGGATAATGTACTATTTATCCAAAGCGGATGGTCAAGGAGAAGCAAGAAAGACCACCAGTAGTTTCTCTTTCATTCTCCTCTCCTAGCCGTGCTGAGCTGCCTTTGTGCAGCCTAGATTCACAACTTTAGATCAAACAATTAAAGCCACTGTCTTGGCAGTCCATACCTATAATCCCAGCATCACAGGAGCTCCACCAGCAAGACAGAGAATTGGAGGCCAGCCTGGGCTGTGTAGTGAGACCCTATCTAAAAATACAAATAAACAAACAACTGTTACAGCCATCTAATATACTTCTCAATCACTGCAAATCTTTGTATCATTTTCTTCTAAACCAATTTCCTTCCTCTCTATGCTCACAATTTATCTTAGAGGTAGAGCCAGTAAAATTTTGTTTAAAATCTTAGTGAGCCATTGCTTTTGCTTTTTGAAATCTTAAAATATCTCAAGTTTAACTAGTATTTCCTTTGCTCAATTTCCCTGGATTTCAGTTTCCTGTCTTCTTTGTTTTCCCTGTCATATTTATATTGCTATGCTCATTTCCTCATGAAGTATCTTTCACTTACTCCTTCTCAGATTCTAGTTTCATACCATTCATCTCTTTTATTCATCTTTCAATGTTTATTCCCATGTCTCTAGTTTCAGTACCTGATCCTTTTTTTTAACTCCATCTGTGAAATGCTGCTTTCCCTTCCTCTATGTGTCCTTCCTGTTTTTCATTCCTCATTGTTTTCTTCCCTACTCACCTGTTGCAAAGTTTTCCACTTCCTATCTTATGTATTTCTCTTTCTTCTTTATGCATTCAGTGCATAATAACCCTGAATTTTGGCATACTCATGATGTGTAAGACTAATCAGTATTTTACATCAAAATTTTAGTTGATTGCGTACCTTAGACGTGAACTCTTAGTTTATCATTGCATGTTCCATTTTCCTATCCATTGATACATTTAATATGGAGTACAAAATTGGTGAATTGGAACACATTTGTCAAACAAAAAACAAACAGAGTTAATGCAATGAACACACAAGCATATATGGTAAGATATGAATGGTGATCTCTTGAATAAATGTTACATTTGTGTATTTTAAAATTTTGTCTATATGCTAATCATTTTAATCTGTCTGTCATGCCCACTATAGAATTATTTTGAAAAGTATGCTTAAATAGATAAAACTGAGCCATACTTTCATGTTTCCAAGACATCTCAAATTCTTATTCTATGTAGCTTTTTATGATTGTGAATTTTATTCTAAAGGAGACACTAAAATGTATATTAAGGTAGATAAAATAAGACCTTTGAATGTGGCAAAGAAATTCATACCTACAGAGATATCACAACAGATCAGTCTCCAGGGAGAGCTGATTCTTTTGCCTCCTGACTCTGATATGCATTGACTGTCAGAGATGTTTCTTTCTCTACTGCTTATGCTAGTTAATGTATGACCCTCTGCAGACTGCCAGCTTGTTCTGTACTCTGTGGAACAGTTGATCTTGAAAGATGTCATTTTTTCTCATTTTCTGACTTGTTTTGTTACATCAACGTTGATTTATTTTGTGCTTTTGACAATCTGAATCTTTTTTTTTTTTACAAAACAAAACTGATTACATCTCAGAAACTTTAAATTAATGAATTGGATGCTGGAAGCAGAGGGATATGGTAATATATGAATCTGTCTATTTTCTTCTCTTTTTCTATCTCATCTTTCCTTGTTGTCACCAACCCTACCCAAAGAAAAAACAAACACAAATGTATTTCATCTACATTGAATGTAAATGTTCATAAAGCATCATGATTATTTCATTTAGTGCCTTAAATTAAGAATTTAACTTCCAAGACAGCACTACTGTGCTGATTCTGAACCTAGTTTTGATGGCCTAGCTCCAACAAAAATAGTTGATGATCGTTATGGCTTTCCCAGTGTTCTTGTAGGTTTTGGACTGTTTATTATCATTTCAAAGTACATACAATCAACCTTCTGGGCTACTTTGTTTTAATATGGGAGCAGATTCATTACTTAAACTTAAAAGATACTTTAGAGAACCTGACTAACTGGGTTCCAGGTTTCTGCTTTCAAAAGTGAAAGTATTAGATCAATACTTAGTGCTTTGACAATCAGTCAAAATTTTACTACTCAGTTAACTTTCTGTGGCCATTGCTGGATGATTTGGAATAAATTGGAGTAATATTCAGCTTCATTTATATCTTGTATTTACGTCTTTACTGTGTAATAAAGATTCCTTGGGATTCATATGAACATTGTGTATTTATATGTTGGTGTGTGTATACGTGTTCATGTGTGTGTGTAACAAAGAGTCTGTAGTAAAGTCTGAATGTTTGGCAACTTCTGTTGTGCTTGTTGGTTTGATGGCTTTCCATTATTAAATAATCAGCTTTCAGTGCCTAATGAATTCTAAGTAAATACTACCACTAACTTGAATGCAGGAGATAGAAAGAAAGCTTCTTGTTAGACTACTAGTTTTTCTATGGAGGGTGATGATCTTCAAAGGAAAACATAGTGTAACCGGCCCATGGAAGCTGAAAGCAAAAATGTTATGATCCATCAGTGATTTACCCTTACATGTTGTATTTCATGTACTTTAGAAATTAGTTTCATTAAAAGTATCTACAGAGAAGCATTACTATGAATAATGGGGCATGGAGAGTGAAGGCTTTACTGCTTTTCATTTTCTCTCCTCATTTGTCATCCAAATTATGAAAAGTTTTGAAGTTTCAATTGACTGCTTTAATAAGCATATTGATAATTCTTTTGGTAGGTTTTGAATTTTCTCTTTGAAATCGAAGACAGCTAATATTTAAATTTCTGTTAGGTAACTCAATTTTTAAAATACGCACATGATGCTTATTTGTTCCAAAGGGATTTAAAAAATATTAGCTGGGTGTGGTGGTGCACGCCTTTAATCCCAGCACTTGGGAGGCAGAGGTAGGAGGATTGCTGTGAGTTTGAGGCAACCCTGAGACTACATAGTAAATTCCATGTCAGCCTGGACTATATTGAGACCCTACCTCATAAACCAAAAAAAAAAAAAATTAATATGACTTTTGTAAAGTATGGACAATTTGAGTTTACTATTTGTCACTTGCTTCTCAATTTTATTACTTTCCATGATAAAGTAAGTTGGTAAGAGAAATTCTATCTCCCAAAGAAAAGAGGCACTTGACACTTTCATACATAGGCTTCTCTTCAATATCCATACATATTTTCTGGAGATTCAGGTTATATGCACATAGGGCTTGTAAAAAATAATCATATTTCATAGTTTAAAAGTTGGGAACAAATCATAGATATTGTTTGTCACTTTGCTGTATTCTGCCAATCACACATTATGGATACCCTTTACAGTCAGATTCTCTAAGACACCATTATTGATAGACTCAACAGCAGCTCATTGTGTGGCTGTGTCATCTTTCATCCAGCCCATGCAAGTGGTGCATTTTCAGTGCAATTATCTTGGAAATATTGCAAATGGAGTCATTGAAATAATTTATTCATATTTGAATTTCCTTGTGTTTTTCAAGTTGATTTATTTGCAGCCTTGAGAAATGGAACACATTAAGTTTGACTCTGAGTGTATCAGAAGCATGAACATATTCAAGCCTATAGTGTGTATGTACGTGTGTGGGTGTGTGTATTGCAGTTTGTGAACATATGTGCAATGAGGCTGGGGAAAGGATAAAGCGTGGGAATAACTCAGGACAATAATCAGATCACACGAAGCACAATAAGAGTATACCATTGTAAATCCTTTCTAGAATCCTAACTACATCACAGTTTCAGGTTGTGGTGTGTATAGAAATTAAAACTCTGCTATCATGTAGTTTTCTTTATGGAGATAATTTAGAAAGAAAAGAAAAAATAAAGGAATTCCAAGTTACAGTGTAACTTGTAATGTCTTTATAATATAGAAAAGGAAGTGATACTCAGATTCCATATCATTTTGCTACACTAAAAATTGGGAAGTGTGCCGGCTCTCCACTATTTTAAATGCATGGAACTAACACTTGCTTACTTCTGGAGGCTGTTAACAACCAGAAGCATAATCTCTATATAAACACAATGAATGCTATAGATTCCACAGTTCTATTCTTTGGCATTTTCATCACATTTTATCTTTGGCACTGAAACATCACAAATGACAGGCAAAAAAAAAAAATGTGCAATTTTTTCTGAGTCTTTCTTCCTCCTTCAACTTCAAAAAATCAGAGAGAAATAGTCGGTGTGTTCTCAGGTACAATAGCATCCAAGAAAACACAACTTTTCCCTTCTAATCACCCTTTTCTTCACCTGAGTGTTCATGGCTACCATTCTCAGCAAAGAGCCTCCCTTGCCCATCATTCTCCAAGCCCTGAGCAACAATCAGTGTGTACTCATGTGGCAAAGCCTTGGCCTTTCCCATCAATTCTCTTGACAAGAAAGCTGTCAAGTCTCCTTTGTTCTCTTCTGAGCTGATGAACTTATTTCAGAAAGCTGGTGGTTATTTTTCACATCTGTCTGTGATGTGAGCCTTGAGGCTCTGCAACTACTTTGGCTTTCGAAGATCCTGTGCAGAGATGATATGAGATGCTTCGATGGCTATAGGCACAGGGTATACATTCTACAAGCAGTACACAAAGACCCCTTGGTGAGAGGTGAAGGCAGCCTTAGAGTGTATGACAACTTCTGCTCCCTAATTTTTCTGAATTTATTTATTTATGTATTTATTTGTGAGAGAGTAACCATGGAAGAAGGAGAAGAGAGCTATTTTTCTGCTGTTGTTTTAAGAGTATCAATGGAGAGAGGTTATTGCTCTCACTGTGCCAACAGATAATAGGTTGCCACCTTGCTAGATGAACAATATGCCATGGACAAAAACCATTGAACATTCCTACAATAGTGGCATAATTATGGCCCCCAGTAGTGAAAATTTCTTTTCAGTCAAAGAGTCACTTATGCTGTGATGCCCATTTAATGGAAACTATCCTAAATCAATAACATCCTGCATTCATTCTTGAGAAATTCACATAAAATGAGAAAGGCCAAGTGCAACTAGCCTCAGTGTAATACGGTGGTGGTTGTTCTTAATTCAAAGAAAGCCATTAAGAACCATTTGATAATGTCTCTAGTTTTGCTTCTGTGACTTTCAGATTACATGTGAGAATCAACTTTTTCATTCTGGTGTGGTACTGAGTTAAATTTTTCTTATTTTCTTATAAGATAGATATGTGATCAAAGGGAATCTGTAACTGGGTAACAAAAGCAATTGGTTGACAGGTAGT